>OV702290.1:539774964-549774964 GCA_916181665.1 Avena sativa | reverse complement strand
TGGGCCGGTCCAACCGAACTTAAAACCAAACCTCGCAGTATTGCTCTAAACGACTAGATTTCTCCCTTGGGTATAAATACCACTTCTTCCACCTTGAGTAGGTTAGGCATTCAGTTCATATTTCATTCTTGAAGCTCTCTCTATCACTCCCCATTGGTGAAACACAATTCCTTGTGGATCTCTCGTTCTACCCAACCAATTCCAAATCCCTTTGTTAGAAAGCAAGAGGAGGTCCCGATCTACGTTTCCACCAAGCCAAAGTTCATTCCCCCTTGAGTTCATCGAGTTAGCTTGTTACTCTTAGGTTTGTGGGAAACCCTAGGCGGCTAGGGTCGCCCGGAGGCATTTGGCTTGTGATTTGCTCCGTGGAAAGTTTGTGAGGGTTTGAAGACTACCTTAAAGTCTACCATGAGTAAGTGAGCTATTCCTTTGTGGGATAGGCTCGGAGAAGAAGGTGAGCCTTCGTGGCATTGGGGAATCCTTCGTGGAACCTCACACCTCTCCAACGTGACGTAGCCCCCTTCCCAAAGGTGGTGAACACGGGAATACATCTTCGTTCTCCACGTGCTTCGGTTATTCCTTAACCAACCTCTTACTTGTGTTTTTTACTTTGTGATAGCCTTCGTGCTTGAAGTATATTGTATCATCTTCTAGGTTGCCTCACCTAGTTTGCATTTAGGAACACTTATATTCCACAAAGCCTAAAACTTGCAAAAGATTATAAAGAATTTTGGAGAAACCTATTCACCCTCCCTCTAGGTAAACCATCTTGCACTTTCAATTGGTATCAGAGCCTAGTGCTCTTCTAAGGGCTTTACCGCCTAAGAGAAAAAATGGTTTTCTCCCATGATGATGAAGGAAGACTTATTCGGTCAAGGAGCTCCGTGAACTCTTTGCCAAACAGTCCCTTGAAAAGGCTAAAGCGGATTCTGATCTCCTTGCTCAAATAAATTTTCTTGAGGGATGTGTTACGGGGATGGGCGAGGGGGTCATGCTTGCCAGACCTTCGGTAGTACCTCAAGGGAGGCCGATGGACACCGGTAAGGAGGTCATGAACGAGGCCTCTAGTGAGAGTGACCCGACGAAAGCCTCTATGCCTCCTAATCCATTTCCGTATATATATCCTAAACAAAAGAACATCATGCCTCATATTAATGGTTCGGGTCCCGTACCTCACTATGATGAAACTCACTTCTCTCATTGGAAAGTTTCTATGGAATCTCATCTTCGTAGCTGTAGTGTGGAGCTTTGGGAGATTGTGGACAAGGGCTTCTATCCACAAGATCCCAACAATCTCACTCTGGGAGAATACTATGACTGTCAACTAAATTCAATGGCTGGTGACAAGATAAGGAGTGCCATTCACCGCCCTCTCTATGATCAAGTTAGCAACATCCCAATCGCAAAGGAGCTTTGGGAGATGATTGTCATTCTCCAAGAGGGAACATCCCTTATCCAAAAGTCCAAGTATGAAGCTACCAAGTCGGAGATGAACATGTTCATGAACCATGATGGTGAGTCCATCGCAGAAGCATACAAGAGACTTGTTGCCCTCCGTGTGAAGATTGATGGTCTTGGCTGTGACAAGTATGATGATGGGTTCAACTTGAATGATGAGCTCATCAAGTCCAAGATTGTCTCCATGATCGCCACCTCCAACAAGAATCTTGCCTTGAACTTGCAACTCCTAGATTCAGCTCGCCACTTCTCCCCCGATGATCTAGTATAATATCTTGTTGTCATGGATAACATGGCAGATGAAGGACAAAAGATCAAGGAGATTAACCGTGCCATTGGGCCTTCTCATTCCCTAGCATTGAAGGCCAAGCATGTGCAAGAAAGTGTTGCAAATGAAGAAGAGAGTGATAGTGATGGCATTGACGACATGCTAGCTCAAGTTGCTCTCTTCACCAAGAACTTGAAGTTCCGAAGAAGGAGAAGCTGAACCAGACCAAGTGATAAGAACATGACTTGCTACAATTGTGATGAGTCGGATCACTTTGTCGACAAATGCCCATATGAGAAGAGACTTGACAAGCCCAAGTATGAAGTGGGCGCCAAGCCAAGATTGAAGCCAAACCCCATCAACAAGAGGAACAAGAAGCATGATGGCAAAGGCTTCCTAGGCCAAGAGTACTTATCTGGTGCGAAGAGTGAAGATGAGGAGAAGGTTGTGGGAGTGGCCAGTTTGGATTTTGCCGAACCCGGGTCACTCTTCACATATAACTACACCAAATACTATGCCGATGACACCATCACTCCCAAGGTCGCCGGTAGATGCCTTATGGCACGAAGCTCCAAGGTCACATGTGATGAGGAGAGCGAGGATGAGGAGGTGTGTGGTGAGCCTAGTTTGGTTTACACCAAACCTGGGTCACTACTCACCTACGACTACACCAAGGACTACATCGATGATTTTCCTACTCCCAAGGCCGTCGGCTCTTGCCTCATGGCAAGGAGTACCAAGGTAATCTCTTCACCTCCATCTCTCTCTAGCATCTTGGATGATCATGTTAGTGCCAATGATAGTGACAATAATGAATTTGATGAAAACTATATACAAGAAATGTATAAAACCATGAAGTCCCTTCCTATCAATGCTCGTGCTAGATTCAAACAATTAATGAACCTTGGCAATTCATGTGATGATACCATTGATAGTTTGGAGTCTCATATTGATGATTAGAAACAGAGATTCAATCTCCTTGAGCAAGAGCTAAGCAAGGAAAAGGACATTACTTTCCTTCTTAGAGAACGAATTGAAATCTATGAACTAGATAAGGCAAAAGATATGGATACCATAGATAGAGCTATCACCTTGTCCCAAGAGCTTGATACGTCAAAGAAAGAACTTGAGGTTGCTCATGCTTCTCTCACCAATGACCTTGAGAACCTTGAGAAAGCTAATTTGCTTGTCAAGCATGAGCTCATAAAACTTGGGGAGAATCATGATCAACTTCGAGTGTCCTATGAAAAGGCTCTTGGTACATTGAAGGATCCTATTATTGTTGATAATATTACTTGTGCTACTAACCCTTCCTTGGATAAAGCTTGTCTCCTTAAGGAGAATAAGAAGTTGAAGGAACAACTTGAGATATAGCGTCTCAAACCTACCTCCAAGGGCAAGATTCTTGATGAGATTCTTGCTCGCCAAACGATGAGAGATCCAAGGCAAGGTATGGGATTTGACCCCAAGAACGACAAGAATGGTGCCAACCCGCCTAAGAAGATCAACTTTGTGCGTGAAGGGCACAAGGTGGTTGACCAAGTAAAGAAGAATGTTGTGAATGGGGGAGCCACAAGGGGCAACCACAACCACAAGTTTGTGGGAAAATCTAATCCATCCTATGTGCTATGTAAGGTCACCCAAGGAGATGTGTATGCCAAATATGTTGGCCCTCGCAATGGTTATGCTTATAGTTGGTACTCAATTTGGGTACCAAAAGATCTTGTTGCTAATGCTAGGGGACCCATTACTCAATGGGTTCCTAAATCAAAGAATTGATTTTGTAGGGGTATGCCTCTAGTGGATCACAATGGGTGTTTGATAGTGGATGCACCAATCATATGACCGGAGGTAGAAGTGCGCTTGACCAATTCATTGATGATGTTAACTCAACATCAAGCATCACTTTTGGTGACAACTCTAATGGAAAGGTACTAGGTTATGGCAAGTTGGTGGTCTCCAAGGCTTTGACCCTAGAGACCGTCATGCTTGTTGAGAACCTTCGCTACAACTTGCTTTCATTAAACATATTACGGATGCCGGTTATGATTCCTATTTCTCTAGAACTTTTATGAAAGTATTTAGGGGTGATAATCTCAAGTTGGTCCTTGTTGGATATGTGGAAGACGGCCTTTATGTGGTCGACTCTTGCAAGAGAGTCAATCTCTTTCCACATGTCTAATGGCCAAGGTTGACGAGGGATGGCATTGGCATCGTCGCCTTGGCCACGTCAACATGAGAAATATTAAACAACTCCTAAAGGTGAGCATATTGTTGGACTAACCAGTGTGTCTTTTGAGAAAGATCGTGTGTGTAGTGCTTGCATTTTAGGAAAGCAACATGGGAAGAGTCATCCATCAATATGCAAGGTGGCCACGTCTAGACCATTGGAGCTTCTCCATTTGGATCTCTTTGGGCCATCAACATATGATACTCTTGGTGGAAGAAAGTATGGTCTTGTCATCGTTGATGATTACTCAAGGTACACTTGGGTATTTCTTCTCAAGTCAAAGGATGAGACTTACAAGTACTTCATGATCTTCTCCAAGCAAGCTCAATGCACTCATGAAGTGGAGATCAAGACCATTAGGACCGACAATGGCACCGAATTCAAGAACTACACCATACAAGAGTTTGTTCAAGATGAGGGGATCAAGCATGAATTCTCGGCTCCTTATACCCCTCAACAAAATGGTGTTGTTGAAAGGAAGAACCGGACTATCATTGAGATGGCAAGAACAATGTTGAGTGAGTTCAAGTCACCCAACAACTTTTGGGAGAAGACACTATCATTGAGATGGCAAGAACAATGTTGAGTGAGTTCAAGTCACCCAACAACTTTTGGGAGAAGACATCGCCACCGCGTTTCACTACTCGAACCGGCTCTTCCTCCGAGCTCCCTTTGACATGACTCTGTACGAGATTCTCACAAAGAACAAGCCCAACGTCAACTAGTTCCGCATCTTTGGGTGCAAGTGCCTTGTCAAGAACAAGAAAGAAAAGCTCAGTAAATTCGAATCTAGAACTATAGATGGTATTTTTGTTGGGTATGCGGAAAACTCTCATGCCTATAGTTACTACAACAAAGCCAATGGTTGTGTTGAAGTATCTTGTGAAGTGGAGTTTATGGAGGATAATGGCCCCCAAGGGGGGCAAGTTGTTCCACATGTTGTAGGTGAGGGAGATTCCTCCCAAGTCATCAAGTTGATGGGAATTGGGCATATCTTGCCCACTGAATATCATATTCATGATCAAGATGTTGATGGGGGAGGATCAAGACCAACTCAAGTGGAGCCTAGCTCTAATCAAGTTGAACCATCAAGTGCACCTCATGATGAACAACTCTTGCAAACCGAAGAACAAGAACCAAGCCCTCAACCCGTTGAGAAAGACCAAGAAGACGTACAAGTTCCTCAAAATCAAGGGCATGCTCAAGAAGTTGTCAATGATCAGGACCAACAAAGGATGAATTTTTTGATCATGAAGGGACAATCCAGAAGATCAAGTCCGCCTCTATTGCAAGTGGACTCCAAGTCAATAATATACTTGGAAGCATATCAAGAGGAATCGAGACTCGCAACAAGAAGAAGCAGCTCACTACCTTTTGTGGCCATCATGCATTTGTGTCCAACTTTGAGCCACTCAAGGTCCATGAAGCTCTAGAAGATCCGGATTGGGTCATTGCCATGTAAGAAGAACTCGAGTGTTTCACCCGCAATGAAGTTTGGTCTCTTGTGGAGAGACCTAAAGATCATCGCATCAATGTCATTGGGACCAAGTGGGTATTCAAGAACAAGCAAGATGAGAATGGAACTGTCACAAGAAACAAAGCAAGGTTAGTGGCGCAAGGGTATGCCCAAATAGAAGGTATTGACTATGAGGACAGCTTTTCACCCGTTGCTCGCCTTCAAGCTATTTGTCTCTTGCTTGCATATGCATCTTTTCATAACTTCAAGCTTTATCAAATGGATGTGAAAAGTGCATTTCATAATGGTCCCTTGAAAGAGGTTGCATATGTAGCTCAACCCCCGGGTTTCGAAAATACACGCTATCCCAACCATGTGTATCTACTCCATAAGGAGCTCTACGGACTAAAGAAAGCTCCTCGTGCTTCGTATGAGCACCTTAGGGATTTCTTACTCATTGACGGTTTTAGCGTGGGTAAAGTCGATTCCACCATTTTCACCAAACGGGTTAAAGGGGTGGCTTATTTATTGTTCAAATTTATGTTGATGATATTATCTTTGGTGGAACTAATGAATACCCTAACAAAGCTTTTTTTGAGTTGATGACCAAGAAATTTAGGATGTCCATCATGGGAGGGGGGGGTTGAAGTATTTCCTAGGCTTCATTGTGAAGCAACTTGCTCAAGGAACCTTCATCTACCAAGAGAAGTACGCGAAGGACATGCTCACGAGGTTTGAGATGACCAATGCCAATCCCATGAAGACTCCCATGCCATTAAATGGGCAACTTGGTCTTGGTGAAGGTGAGAAGGACGTGGACCAAAAGGTATATTGCTCCATGATTGGTTCCTTGCTCTACCTTTGTGCTTCTAGGCCGGATATCATGTCGAGTGTTGGAATGTGTGCTCATTTTCAATCCGCTACCAAGGAGTGCCACTTGATGGCGGTCAAATGGATTTTTAGGTACCTTGTTCTCACTCCTACACTCGGGCTTTGGTATCCAAAGGGGTCATCCTTTGAACTTGTTGGATATTCGGATTCCGATTGGGCCGGTGATAAGGTTGACTGGAAGTCAACCTCCAGGGCTTGCCAGTCGTTGGAGAGTTGGTCATCCAAGAAACAAAACTCCACCACCCTATCCACCACCGAAGCCAAATATATTTCTGCGGCATCTTGTTGTGCTCAATTGTTATGGATGAGGCAAACCTTGAAAGACTATGGTGTGTCTCTTAGTACGGTGCCTCTTCTATGTGACAATGAAAGCACAATAAAGATCTCCAATAACCCCGTCCAACATTGTCGCACCAAACATTTTGGCATCCACCATCACTTCCTATGTGACCATGTCGCAAATGGTGACATCAATCTCACTCATGTGGAAATGATGTTCCAATTGGCGGATATTTTCACAAAGCCTTTGGATGAAGCCCGTTTTCTCATGTTGAGGCGAGAACTCGATATTCTAGATCCTTAAAACTTGGATTGATTTACTTCTTGCATTATATTCTTGCCCTTAACTTGCTCATCCTACTATGTCTTGGTTTGATGCATACCTATATGTGCGATATTAATTGATCTTGTGTCATGATATGGGTCCAAGCATCTATCTTTGAGGCGCCATGACATGTGTGCTTAAACATAGGGGAGAAATCCCCCGCCAACCATTGGCCTATTTCTTTAACTCTTATCTTTTGTGGCTCTTGCTATTTTTGAATCATGCCTATTATTGTTATTGAGTGTGTTAATTTGGTTCTTCTCTAATAGGCATGCCTAGATCACCTGCCTCCTTTACCCTTTTGGAGTCTACTATCTTCTTCTACATGCACATGCCATTCTCAAAAAAATTATGTTTTCCACAAAAAAAATTCTGAAGTTTTTTTGGATTTCCGGTTTCTGGCCCGGTTCAATCGGCCCTAGGACCGGACCGTCCGGTGCTCAGTCCGGTTCCAACCGAGTCTATACCGAACCTGCACACAGAAGTTTCCTGAATGAAGTTCAATGGTCAGTCCGGTTTCCATCTAAGTGCTCCGGTTCTGGAGCCGATTGACCGGAGTACCAACCGAATCTTGCTCGTGAACCCTGTCTGCAGATTCGGTTTTAAGTTTGGTTGGACCATCTTGTATACCGAACGGTCCGGTTAGGATCTCGGTTGAACCGGCCTCCATACCGGGATATGAAAATGATGGGTTCGTAGCATGGAAAACAAAAATTTTCTACCGCAAGAACGAACAAAACCCATATCCAATCTAGATAAAAGCCAAGATCTAATCTATTAGACATGTGCAACGAGATAGATCTGTACTAACCCTCGTAGATCCGAAAGCGATACGAGATTGGATCTCGTGGTTTATGTAGTCGATCACTTGCCGATCTCAAGATCGTGTGGACGATCCTTCCGGCGCCGCGTTCCGGCAGCGCTTCCGCAGTCGGTCACATGTGCGGAGTCGAAGCAGACCTTCCTCTCCCTGTTCCAGCGAGCAGCGGAGGTAGTAGATCTTCTCCACAGAATCCCAGCAGCACGACGGTGTAGTGGTGGTGGTGGAGTAGAGATTTCTACAGGGCTTCGCCTAAGCCTGAGCAGAGGGAAGGAGGAGGAGAGAGGCGGCGGCTAGGGCTTGAAGTGGAGAGGCCTAGGGGGTGGCGCCCCCTCCCCTCTATTTAAAGGAGGGAGGCGCCACGGGAGGGGGAGTCCTAGTAGGGCTCCCCTCCCTTCCTTGGCCGGCGGATTGGGAGGGGGCGAGGAGTCCTCCTCCCCCACGACTCCTTGTCTTGCCCCACAAGGACTCCTTGATCCTTTCTTGGTTTTCAAGCAAACTCCAAGAAATCTCCTAGAACCTTCCAGAACATTCTGAAACCTTCTAGAATCTCCATACAAACACTCCGGAACATTTCCTAACTTAGAAAATGATCCCCTATATATGAATCTTATTCTCCGGACAATTCTGGATCTCCTCGTGATGTCCCGGATCCAATCCGAGACTCCGAACAACATTCGGTCTCCAACGCATATTCCATATCTACTTAAAACAACTTCGAACCTTAAGTGTGTCACCCTACGGTTCATGAATATGCAGACATGATGGAGACACCTCTCCGATCAATAACCATTAGCGGGATCTGGAGATCCATAACGGCTCCTACATACTCAACGATGACTTCGTGATCGATAGAACCATTAACATACGAAACCAATTCCCTTTGTCATGCGATACTCTACTTATCCGAGGTTTGATCGTCGGTATCTCCATACCTAGTTCTACCTCGTTACTGATAAGTACTCTTTACTCGTTCCATGATATGTCATCCCTTGTGACCTGGTCACATGCTTGCAACCTAACTAGACGACATTCCACCGAGAGGGCCTAGAGCATATCTATCCGTCATATGGATGGACAAATCCCAATCTTGGTCCATGCGCTTCAACACATACTTTCAGAATACCCAATGTCACCTTTATAACCACCCAGTTACGAAGCGGCATTTGATGTCATCAAAGTACCCATCCGGTGATGGTGATTAACATAACCTCATGGTCGAAGGATTAGGTTACTAAGCATTTGAAAAGCTTGTAGCAAAACGAACTTAATGACTTGATCTTATGCTATGCTTACTATGGGTGTGTGTGTCCATCACATCATTCTCCTAATGATATAACCTTGTTATTAATGACATCCAATGTCCATGATCAGGAAACCATGATCATCCATTAATCAACAAGCTAGTTTAACAAGAGGGTTACTAGGGACTCTTTTATGTTTACAAAACACACAAGTATTAATGTTTCCGGTTAATAAAATTATAGCATGGGATGTAAACATTTATCATAAACATAAAGATATAATAATAACCACTTTATTATTGCCTCTTGGGCATATCTCCAACAGAAAAATCTTCTCCTTCTTATTCCTAGGTTGCCCCCACCTCTCCACAAGTTACCTTTTCACTTCCCCCTACCCCCTCTCTCTCCATTCACGCCCCTTCCACCTTCCCCTCCTCTCCTAGGGTGGCTCCACCCCTAGGATCCATAGACCGGGCCACCAAATCGCGGAGAAGGACCTTTGGAGGCTCTCCACCGAAGGAATCTCTCCATGTCGTGGTGGTTTGGGACCATTTTGTGTTCATCCTCCTCAAGGGCTTTTGGTGCTTTCCTCCACGGGAAGCCATGTCCTCGGGTAATCCCTTGCTCCTCTTCCTTGTGCTTGTCAAATCCCCATGTTTTGCTATACATCTTGATGGATTTGCCAAGTTAGGGTTCCACCTTTGTCTTTGTATGCCAACCACGTCAAACCATGGCCTACACCTCTTGAGAAGTTTGTATTTGTGCAAGTATTGAGTCATGGGTAAAAATTTTACATTGCAAAGATTGGATTTGGGTCCTCCCCGACAAATTCGGTTTCTGGCCCGGTTGAACCGGCCCTGCTACTGGGTCGTCCGGTTTGAGTCCGGTTTTCTGGCTCTGACACCGGACTACCCGGTCTACTTCTGGTTATTCGGCTCAGAAACCAAACCTTCTGGTTCTAGAGCCCGTCCAACCGACCCTGGCACCAGACCTCTCTGCAATGTCCCATCTTTTACCATGTACTTGCCCAAATCCAAGTTTTTTCCTTCATTTTTTCCTTATGGCATGTGTAGTTATCTTTGTGCTCCCCAACCTATCTCTTTTTCACAGGTGCAGATGATGATGACTATGTGAGTGATGAGTATGTGCCTAAGGAAACTGGCAGAGGCAAGAGGGCTTGTCGATCCAGCCAGTCTGTGCAGTGTGAGGCAGAGGGCAGTGCTCGCTCTGGTCGCATAAAGGTCAAGGCCGCCAGGGGTAAGCAACTTGCCGCGTTGGCTGAAGAGGAAGATGTGCCCACTCAAAATTTGAAGAACATGGAGATTGCTATGTACTAGGCCCTTCCCAAGGAGAATCCCTATCGCTTCAAGTCTCGCACCTATTCTGGCATTGACAAGAAGTTTTGGACTGAGACTCAATCCTTGATGTGGGATCACATTTACACTCAGTTCAAGGTCACCTCCTACGGTAACTTTCTTGCTTTCAATGTGGATTGGTTCAACATGTATGCAGCCTCCGATTATCGCTTTGTTGATGATGCTCTGAAGAAGATGGATCTGTTTGACCTTGTGTGCCTCAAGGAGGACTACTACCCTGAGTATATTGATACATTGCAAATGTATCTATAATTTTTGATGTTCCATGCTTGGTTTTATCCACTTTCTTGTGTTTTGTTCCAACTTTGGAGTACTTTTCATATGATTTCTTGGACTAACCTATTAACAAGAGCCATAGTGCTAGCTGCCTGTTTTCTGCTGTTTTTGGTTCCAGGAAAGTCAGAAAATGAATATTCTCGGAATTGGATGGGACAAAAGCCAAAGTGCCTATTTTTTCGGAAGTCATCATATGCCAGAATACGAGACGGAGAGGGGCCAGAGGTAGGCCACACCACCTGGCCGCGCGGCCAGGCTGGGCCCGTGCCAGGGGGTGGTGTGGTGGCCCCTGACACCCCCTCGGCCTCTCCTTCCGCCTATATATTGCCCTCGAGACGAAAACCCTAAGGGCCCGATCAAAAATCCACGAAAGAGTCTGTAGCTGCCGTCATCTCCATCCCTAGATCGGGAGGGATCTGAAGCTCTTCCCGGCACCCTGCCAGAGAGGGGAATTCACCCTAGAGGCTTTCTTCATCACCATGCAAGCCTCCGATGTGATGCGTGAGTAGTTCATCCTTGGACTACGGATCCATGTAGTAGCTAGATGGATGGTTCTCCTCCGTTGTGCTTTCATGTTTAGATCTTGTGAGCTCCGTTCATGATCAAGATCACCTATTTGTAATTCTGCATGTTGTGTTTGCGGGGATCCGATGGATATTGAGATGCTATT
This sequence comes from Avena sativa, assembly GCA_916181665.1. NCBI lineage: Eukaryota > Viridiplantae > Streptophyta > Magnoliopsida > Poales > Poaceae > Avena > Avena sativa. The sequence goes on along the minus strand of OV702290.1, from coordinate 549,763,671 downwards.
TTAGATTGATTATTGATTCTATCATGTCTTTGTTGTTTGTGATCTTGCATGCTTTCCGTTGTTAGTAGCTATCTTGGCCAAGTAGATGCTAGCAACTCCAAGAGTTAGTATTTATGCTCGATAGTGGGTTCATGCCTCTGGTAATCTGGGGAAGTGATAGAAATCTCTAAGGTACTAGATGTGCTATTGCTACTAGGGAGAAAACAACAATCCTTTGTTCATAGAACAATCGTATTGTTTACTTTACACGCAGTTTGTAAAGCAATAATCTGTTGATTGCAACTTAATACTGGAGGGGGTTCAGATGATAACCTGAAGGTGGATTATTAGTCATAGATGCAGTTGGATGGCGGTCTATGTATAATGTTATAATGCCCAATCAAGTCTCAAAGGAGTCAAGATGATTAGTATATGCATATGTTTCTTTCTCGATGTTTGTCAATTGCCCCGCTGTAATTTGTTCACCCAGCATGTTATTTATCTTAAGGAGAGCCACCTTTAGTGAACTATGGATCCCGGTCCTTGTCTTTACATTCAATCTACAATCTTTTACTACTTTGTGTTTACTTTCTGCAAACTTTTACTTCTATCCATTCGATACGTTTAATCCTTTGTTTTTAGCAAAACACGGTGAGATTGACAACCTCATCGCAAGTTGGGGACAAAGTTCTGTGGTTGTGTTGTGCAGGTCTCCACGTTGCTACTAGCATCGGTAGTGCGCCCTGCCAAAGCTCAGCTAGTAACACCTTTGCGGTGTTTCCTTGCTCCTACTGGTTCGATTAAACCTTGGTTTCATAACTGAGGGAAACTTGCTGCTGTGCTCACATACCTTCCTCTTGGGGTTCCCAACGAGCTCTACATCAACCACGCACCAGCACTTTTCTGGGCGCCGTGCATTGAGCCATCAAGCATTTTTCTGGCGCCGTTGCCAGGGAGTCAAGGACATCTTCACAAGGGGAGTCCTTCATAACCAATCTCTGTACTTTGTTATTTTTGTTTTGCTTAGTTTCTTTTGCTTAGTTTGCTTGTTTCTTTATCAAAAACACAAAAAAATTAGTTCCTACTATAGTTGGTATTTTCGTTGGTCTGTTATTGTCTTGCTTTATCATGCTTACTATCAATGGTTGGTTTCTTTGAAACTGAATCTAATTGGCAAGGTGGGTTCACAGAAGAACAAAACTATTATTATAAGGAACACCGCTTGTCACAAAAAGGGAAACTCTTATGGGAATAAATTGATAAATTGAATACCATTGCTAGAAACGTGTGCTCCACTTATAATGTTACTTATTGCTTTGATAAATCTTGTTGTTGTAGGAGGTATAAACACCTCCCTTTTCAATGTGAGTATAATGATAATGTTACCATATCTTCTTATGTTAAAGGGAATTATGACTTTTATGATGTGGAACAAATTGAAGAATTTATTGCTTGGAAGGGTGCATTTGAACTTGCTAGTTTGCTTGAAAATACTGATGATTCACCTTATAAATATGAGGTTTATGATATACTTAAAATTTGCTTTTATAATTACAAGGTAGAAAATGGCTATATCCTTGAATATCTTAATAGATGCTCTCCACCAATGGAAGAGACTAATGCCTTGCAGGAGCCTATGGAAGAAGAAATTGCTGAAACTGGAAGCTCATTGGATGAAAAAGAGGAGGGGAGTGATGATCAAGAGGAGGAAGAATGGATCTACCCATCCCTACCTTCTAATGAGAGTAACTCTTTACCCCTTACATTATTTGATTGTCCCCCATGCTTACCAAAGGAGGACGAATGTTATGTTCCTGAGGATTCTTTTGAAAATGTTTATAATAAAACTCTAGTGCTTGTAGATCATAAAAAGCATGCTCTATGTGATAGTTATATTGTTGAGTTTATTCATGAGGCTACTCAAAATTATTATGAGAGAGGGAAATATGGTTGTAAAAGTTTTGATGGTACTGAAACACCTCTCTATTTGCTGAAAGTTTTGAAGTTACTCTTGTTTTATCTTCATATTCCTATCACTTTGTTCTTTGTGAATTTATTTGCATACAAGATTCCTATGAATAGTAAGTGGGTTAGACTTAAATGTGTTTTGAATTTGCTTCTTGATGCTCTCTTTTACTTCAATTCATATTTCCTATGTGAGCATCTTCTCAAACTATCATGCCTAACTTAAAGACGTTAAAGAAAAGTACTTATTGGGAGATAACCCAAAAGTTTTAGATGAGTCTTGGAAGTTATTACTTCAGTAATAACCGCTTCTTATCCTTTTTATTTGCTTTTTGTGCCAAGAGTAACCTCTAATGAGAGAGAAGTAATGATTGGGAAAGTTGCTGTCCCGAAACAGATTTCTATGCTTCATCGTAAAAATTTGTGTAATATCTCTGAACGTCTTTTTGAGGCGTGAATTTTTGTGCTTCTGCCACAGGTTGTTATCTAACTTTCGTTAGTTCAACACTTTTTGATTTGAGAAACAGAAGGTCTTCGAAAAAATTCATATTTACCTGCTGGTCTGTTTTGACAGATTTCTGCCATTTTCTGCATTTGCTTCTTGTTGGTTCCTTTTTAAGTTCTTTTGGGGAATTGAGCTTTTGGAGGGAAGTGCTACACTAGCTAGTGTTCTAATGAAAGTTTATTTGGTGTTAGAACTGAACCTTAAGACTTATTTATCTTGAGTGCACTAATGTTGCTAATAAAGATTGTGTGAAGTTTTGTATGAAGGAAAATTTTCAGGTGTATGGAAGGAATGAGTAACGAGATGAAGGATGGACTAAAGCTCAATCTTGGGGATGCCACGCGTGTCACCCCAAGAAATCTCCAAGAAGTACAAGCGTCAAAGCTTGGGGATGCCCAAGGCATCCCCTTCTTCATCAATAAAAATTCAAGGTTTCTTCAAACGCTTCATTTTTTGTTTCATGCATACTTGTGTTATTCTTGGAGCGTCTTCTTTTTCGTTTTTGTTTTGGTTTTTCGTTTGCTTGGTTTGCTTAGTTTTCTGAATAAATTGGTTGGACCCCCTCTTTCATATATTGGTTTGCAAATAGTTTGGTTTGGTTTGGAAAAGAGTAGGAAAGTTGCTTATGTGGTAAAAAGAGCTTGTTTTTGACTGTGGCCTATGCTTTGTCATGCCATGCTTGATATTGTTTTGGCTTTATGCTTAGTATTCTTTGCTGTAGCATGACTTGTTATAAACAATTGAGATTGCTTAATGTGCCTTGGATGAATCATGCGTTGTTTTAGCATAATAAAGCATAGTATAGTGGTATTCTCCTTTGATGCTTTATTTGGGTTGACTTGGCGCATGCTCACACCATGTTATGACTATCTCAAGTCACCATAGCCTTTATGATCCTTTAGTTTTCAACTTGTAGTATCACTTTATGCTTTGATCAATGATGTTTTGTCGCTCTGCATGATTATGGCCATTATTGCTCTCTTAGTTTGTCGCTCCCAGTCTTTTGCTAGCCTCCACAACCAAGTATGAGTTCCACTCATGCATCCAACTCCAAATAAAACCAAGTTATCCCAAAGAGTCCACCATACCTACCTACTAGCTTATGCTATTCCAAGTATATTCATGCTTTTGTTTATCTTCCAAATTAAACTTATTATGAGAAACTAGTGATTAAAGCTCTCATGAACTTGATGGCACACTTTACTTTACTTGCCCTTAATAAACTTGAACCATTGTGTCTTGTATGTTGTATATGCTTGCACTTATTTGTTGGGAATTAGCAGAACCATGTTTTCATGGGGAACGCTTTCAACATTGCACTTGGTACTTGTACCTAGTTGATATCATGCTCTTTTGTATATGGATGTCGTCGGTGTGAAATGAAAGGGGAGTTTGTAAGTCCATGGAGTTATGTATATGTGTTAGAGAAACGCCTGGGCCGCTGGTCTAATCCATGCTGACATGGTGGAAACCTGCAGCGTAACCATAATGAGCTGTCTATGAAGCATTCTTCTTATAAAAAAAGAGTCCTATATTGAGAAAAAAGAGAAAAGAGAAAAAAAAAGATACTATGAAAAGAGGAAAGAGAGAAAAAAGCACCATATTCCCATGGTAAATAAGAAGATTGCTGAGATGCTCGTTGTCTGCTTGCCTTGTCATTTTGATATGGGGATTCTTCCGTATCATCGGGCAAGGGGTACCCTGTTGGCGGTTCTCTATGATACACATGTACTTACGATGACAAGAACTTACCGGTGACTAAACTTGAGTAGCATGAGGAGCGGCCCTCGTATACAAGGGACATGAGATTTCTAACTTATACTTTGTCAAGCATGTATACCATAGTTTGTTCACTTTAACCTTAATCACTTCAAGATGCTTATGATAGGGGCAATGAGAGCTGAAAGCTATAAGTACCATAATTTTTGGAAGCTCTTTATGAGACTTAAATCCCTATTTCCTTCTATGAAAGCCTTTCTTCCATCATTATATTGAGTCTCCACCTTCTATCTTTATGCACCTACTTTGAGAGCATAGTGGCCATTCTTAGTTCTATGTGCATTGTCCCAAGACTAGTTGATTGATGCATAACTTGATATTGCTTGTTTTAAACTATTTGTATCTAGTAACTCTTATGAACTTTGAAGGTGTCCTATGCATTTATATTTGCTACTCTATTGAGGGACAAGCTGAATACTTTTATGCTATATTTTCTTTATGTGAAACAAAAAAAAGTCTTGCAAAGCATTGTTATTCATGAATCATTTGTTTGTGCCTTTTCATGTTGCATCATAGTTTCTTTGCTTATTGCTAGAACTTTGTCTTTCATGTTATGAGTGAAGTACTATGATCCCAGATTTGAATGTTTTACGAATACTTTGATCAAGTTTTTGATGGTGCATGTCACCTCAAAAATTATTCTTTCTTTTTATCACTTACCTACTCGAGGACGAGCAGAAGTTAAACTTGGGGATATTGATACATTGCAAATGTATCTATAAAATCATTGTTAATTTCGTATTTGTCAATTATTTCGAATGTTTGAAGTTTGGGGGGGGGGGGGGACGGTGCCCCCATACTTGGGAAAAAACGGACATGTTGGACACCGTATCGGCGGGAGGGGGGGGGGGGAGGGCGGAGATGCTCTTAGAGATGAAAGTTTGAAACCTTTAGAATACCCACTAGTTTAGTCTAGTTCAAACGAATGAACTAGTTTTCTCAAAAAAATGTTGATTTTTAAAAATTTAGTACTAAAGAAGGCAAGGGGTACCCTAAAGGTTACCCATTCCCATCCTTAGAATTGGTGATTGGATTGTCGACCAAGAGGGTTTTTCTAGACGGCAAGCTTGGCTATGCTCTCTATGCAACGGTGACGCCTTTTGTCTCGTAAATCCAAGTCATGTGCGACCATCATCTCACACTACCATCGTGCCCTGTGTGTTCAATTTACCGTTTCATGGCAGTTGTGAGCCAAGGGCGAGCAAAGCATATACGCGTAGCTTTAGTCACAACCTGCGGCTATGTCAAGTGAATGTTCTTGGCACGGTACTCCCTCTCTTTCATATTACTCCGGGTCTCGTAAATCCAAGTCCTGTGCGACCATCTTAGCTCACAGTTCCACCGTGCCCTGTGTGTTCAATTTATCGTTTTGTGGCAGTTGTGTGCCAAGGGCGAGCAAAGCATGTACGCGCGGCTTTAGTCGCAGCCTGCGGCTATGTCAGGTGAATATTCTTGGCACGGTACTCGCTCTCTTTCGTATTACTCCGCATATTAAGTTTAGTCAAAGTTAAATGTTATCGAGTTTGATCAACTATAAATTTAACAGTTATCGATATTACTCCGCATAGTACTTGCTTAAATATTATAAAGATTAACTTGATCAAAAGTGCGGAGTAATATGAAACGGAGAAAGTACTTGGTTAATTTTATGGGATTGCCTTCTTTCTTGGAATATAGGACTACCTTCATATTAGTTTATTGGGCTAACACGGAGTTTAAGAAAAAAATAACCATAAAATTTGTCAATAGAACATAAATTATATGTCAAAAAATTATATCATTTTTATTGATATTTAAAATATCTTTTCAATGATGTAGTTTTTTGACACATGATTCATAGTTTCTGTGATCTAATGGGCAAACGACAACGACTATTTGTGGGAGCGACAACACATGAGAAGTTCCAGTCTTATCTTTTAGGTAAAAATCCAAGGCCTAACCTTAATTGGTTGTGCCTGACAATGGCCTTGTTTAAGGCATTGTTTTATAAGCGAGGATTTTCTCCAAGGTGAAAACCTATGCTCTTTGCTCGGACGACGACGATTCTTGTGCACTGTTTCTTTCTTCAATGCGTTGGTATTGGATGATTAGAGTATTGGTGTTCTGGTGGTGTTAGTGTCGTTGCTTCGAGAAAACGTCTTTTTTAGCGAAACTTTTATTTTTTATAATTTTCTTTTTTTTTCTATGTCGTGTGCATCCGGACAATATGTTGTTGCATAGGCTGTATAATTAGTACTCTTTTCAAAATAAATCTTGATCTAGTTTGTAGTCAAACATTTTTCTTAAACTCCCCCGTGGTAGCCTAATAAACTGGTACGGCGGAAGTAGTAATTTTTTCTTAGCGAGAGAGGTTCCCAGAATTTATTAATACAAAAACCAAAATTTCTGCCTGTCTCGATCAAAGTTCTTAACTTACTCCAATAAATTTATGTGAACTGCTCCTGAGTCGCTCCGGCATGCACGACAACTTGGATGCAAACGCCAGAGAGCTGATGGATGCCCGCACTCACAGCCAACGACGACCCACCCACTTATATTTCTGACGTGCCAGACATTAATTTACCTCTGGGGCTACAGTCCAAACGTCATCCGATGCCCACAACGTACACAATGAGTAGATTAGGTTACTTAGTTGTAAGTAACGAAGACTATTACTAATATATTGTTATCTTCGTAGTGGAGAGTAGACATGTAAAGTAGCAGTACTCCCTCCAATCCATATTCGTTGCCTCAAATTTATCTGGATTCTGATATATTTAGACATGTTTTACTACTAATACATTCGAATCTACATAAATCAAATGGGGATATCTCATTTTTCTTATGTGCCTAAACTCCTTGTTTCTATTGAGTAATTACGTTTAAGACTAGCCCCAATAGGGATATCATAGGTAGTATCATGCATGCCATGTTGGCAAAATCCTGACGTGGCATGCTAATTAATAAAGAATTTTTTTTGTTGGTATCATAGGTAGATACGGTATCATAGCACGTAGAACTAGAAAAACTAATCTCAAATGAATCTTGTACATAATTTTGCATTGAGATTCTACAAAACAATAAATATACTAAGACTATGATACTACTACATGATACTATGCATTGTAGATATGATATCATATACTAGTATCATATGCATGATACTATTATATGATACTCCTCATTGTGACTAGTCTAACATAGCGCCTAATAATTAACGGGCAGATTTTCTCCCAGCGAATTTGCATATTTTTGGCACAAATCTGGCTCCAATTAGCGTCCACCTTGATCCCAACAATCTCTCTAAAACACCCTCTAAACCGTGACGGAGGGAGTATCATATGATACCATGCACTATGGAGATAGTATCATACACTAGCATCATATGCATGATACTAGTAGTATGATACTACCACTATGACCAGCCTTATTAGACGATGGATTGTGAAGATTATCTTTTAATATGCATACTATCAATGATACCGTGTTAAGAACAGATCCATTGTGAAAGGGTTGACTAGTCTTATGGATGCACCTTTTTGGATTAGGAGCGCGGCGGAATTGATTAGCACAAAACGAAGTAGTATCATTGCCTGTCCTTTTTCCAGATACAACAATATTATGAAAGGCTTAAGATACACAACACCTTCTCTCTTTATTAAATATGGTTGCCACATAAGCCATTTGCATATGATATCGTGCTAAAAAACACCAAGTATTTATTATATAGGAGTAGGTAAAACCTTCCTCGCAGACAGAATAATAACTCTTCAGTTCGTAATTTAGAGCCAACCACCGCAAAACGTCATTGCATGTCGCGATCCAATGTTCTCAATTACAGTAATTAATCTGAAAACCCCCGCCCATCCGCGACAACTTCATCGCAAGCGCCAAAGGCCTGGTGGCTGCCCGCGCTCATAGCCAACAACCACCCAGTAGCCTATTGTCCCAGAGTGGCAGACATTAATTTATCTACAACTGGCACTACAATCCAGCGGCATACGAGGACACATCGTCCTGACTAGGAGTAGATTAGATCCGTACTAATTTAGTCTGGTGGTGGTATTGCCGATAAGGACACCACGAGGGTACCTCATGGCAAGATGCATCCCAATCGGCACGACCCAATTGCGTCTGAACGGATCGCGCGACACTCGAGCGGCAGACTCATCCGGACTGATACATCTGACGCCATCTATCTGTACATCAAATTTGGACAAAGATTGTGTATGTTCAGACAGCGCGCGGACCGCGCTGGTCCGCCAGTCAGTCTTCTCGGATCCATATAAGTGAAACATTAGTACTAAAACTTATTTTCTATTAGATTTGGTCTGCCCATTACAAAAAGACAAATGTGAACAACATTAAAAAAAAGACGACTACTACTGCCGAAGAAGGCCGTTCGTACGGCTACTCGTCGCCGTTGTCGCGGCCGCCGTTGCCATGGCCACCATTGCCGCGGCCGCTGGCCCTGTCGATCGCCTCCCTCGCCGCCCAGATGGCATGCCGCTGGAGGTGTTCGAGCCGACGTGGGCCACGATCTACTTCCTTGCTCACCGCCTTCTAGCGCTCCGTCTCCCGGTTGGCCAGGGCCCTCTCCATATCGGCCGCCCAGTGGTTCCTTGCCTCCTGGTCGGCCTGAGCCGCCTCCCCCTTGAAGAGCTCTCTCCGGTGGGGGTGGTCTTTCGCCACCTCCCTAAGCTGCGACCTCTCGGTTGGTGCCCCGGTGGGGCCGATGCCCAGCGCTTGCGCGATTTGCATGGGGGCGACGATTGCCTACTCCTCCCCCGCATCCACCTCCGTCTCCGCCTCCGCCTCCTCCTCCACGTCCTCCTTCACATCTGTCTCATCCCCGTCGACTAGAGCCCACGCGGCCGCCATCTCTACGACATTGGCCACCCGCTCCTCCTCCGCTGCCATATCGGTGGCGTCCTCGGCCTTTTCCACCATCCCGTGCAAGGCGGCGGCGTGGTGAAGCTCGCGCATGGCGACCTTGGTGACCTCCCTAGACACCCCCTCCAGGGTGGTCATGGCCGCCTCTTGGACGATCCCGGAGGCCCGCTAATGCGGCCTCCCTGGCGACCGCCTCCTTCGAGGCGACGTGGTGAATCGGCGCACCGCCCATTGGGCAGCCTCCATTGAAGCCGCCTCCACCACCCGCTCCAGCGCCTGCTCGGCTAGACAGCCTTCGTCCTCGAAGGCGTCCACCTCCTCCTCGGCCGCCTGCTGGGCCATCGAGGTGGCCTGAACCTCTACACCGTCGTCGGAGAGCTACGGGAAGCGGTTGCGGCACATCCCCCCTGATCTTGGTCCAGTTGGCGATCTTGCAGCAAGGCATGACTGGTGGTGGTTGGCGCTTTTTTCGGCGGTGTTTTCTCTTGCTTGGGCTTGTTGTCTCTATCATACCGGAGGCCGTATTTTATAGACCACGGTGAAGGCGAGAAACGGCCGACCAGGCGCGGGAAGTTTTTTGGCCGTAGGCAGGAAGCGGAACGCAATGATGGTGGCAAAGGCCGGCCGTGCGGGAAGCCATCGACGCTGATAGTCGATGTCGCGTCGTCATTAACGTTCCATCGTCAAGCGCGTCAAGCGGTGACAGCGGGGGAGACGGACAGATGGGTCTTGCCGCGCTAGGTACGGTTTGCCGGAGAGGCCGGACCGTGACCCACCCACCTTAGCCTGACCCAAACAGACCAAAACAGGCATTTTAGGTTGCCTGTCTGGGTCGGCCTGGTGGAGATGCCCTAAAAGCATCTTCACTAGGCGCCTAGAAACGCAGTTGTGCTCTAATAACCGTTGTTTTTAGGTGTAGGAGGCAGAAAATGGCGCACTAGCAGACACGGTAAAATATGATGCGCGGGAAAAAATTATTGTGCGCGTGGAAAAAAAGCGGAATCGCGCACGACATATTTGGTGTGCCAGCTCTTGCACGCTGTAAAAGTGGACCACGCGTGCGAAACACCAAACACCGACATGAAACCTCCGTGCGGCCACTTCCCCAACACCTCCCTACTCATGTGACCCCATGAACGCTGCCGACACAGTTTTGCCACTTCTTGCAAAACCTCCTGCCGCGGCTTAGCAAACCCTAGCGTCAGGCTCATCCGCAGCGTCTTTGTGGTGCCACGGCCATTGAATGCGCAGGCAGCATCGTGCTGCTGTCTCCCACCGCGAAGACAAGGAATGCCATCCCTAAGCGGCCCGGCGCCTGTGGTGGAAGCATGCCAAAATAAGGGCAAGACCGATGTTGGTTGGCATGTACAACTTTCAGCCACACATGCGGTGGGCCAATTCCAGCCACCACCACCACCCCAGGTGCTAGCTACTGTGGAATTTGGTGCGGCAGGTGCTGCGCCAAACATGTTTGAGCAAATAACGACAAGGTATTAATTCTTTTCTTTGTTGTTGTTTTGAGATAGATGGATATAAATGATGAATTTGAATATAGTTTGACATGTCTTCATTTCCGTACAATGTAGTGTTGATGGTGATACATTTATGTCAACTATGAATGTTGGGTCATCATATTCACATGAGTATCAGTCTCATTGTTGGGAATATGCCCTAGAGGCAATCATGTATGATGTTATTCCCAATATATTCATAAAGTTATTAAGTTATCCTTGTTTGAATATCTGATATGTATCATTGAATATGTGATTCAATTGTGTTCATACTAGATATCATTAGTCATTGAGGTTGTGCTGGACACACAACTTAAACAAATGTGAAAGTTTGTTGATGACTCGGTTCCATTTGTCATGGGCATGATGATGCTATTTTGACTTACACGGATTCGGCTAAAGAGTTTAGCTAGTCGGACTGACCCATATTGAGATACAATGAACAACTCGTCATTTATTTGTCTCAGTCAATATAATACTTAGACATTAAGTTTCCGCACAATTTGAGTTGTGGATTATCGACTTAGGTTCTGTCAAACATCGTTCTGTCACAGGGAAGTTATAAAGGCAGAGTTCGGGTCGGCTAAGAATCAAGTCGCATGATGTGGATAACCAAGATGGGATTTTGCCCCTCCGACTAGAGAGATATTCTCTGGGCCCTCTCAGGTGATATGATTTGGAAAGTGATGGCTCTAAAAATAGCCATCTTTTCCCGGGTTTAAACATTATTTTTAGTCAAGCAATTGATAAGAATCTCTCTAGCCTTGCCACTAATGACTAATTATTGCAAAGATATGCAAACCATTGCTTTGAATTGTGTTGTGCCGGAAATCACGCTTTTTAATGTGAAATCAGGTGTCATAATTGAAGATTTTGAGGAAGTTCACACGACCAAGTAATTCTGGAGCAATTACCAAGCGGCAACAACTATAACGACCACTAGTACGGGTAGGGTCCGCCTGTACCATGTGGCAGCAACTTCATCTTGCCAAACCCTATAACTTTCATGAAGACACCCATATATTTCGAGGTCCTAGCCACCGCGCAGAGGGCCGCCATTCTCAGATTGCATCACAACACCACCAAAGGAGATCCACACCATAGTTCATCCCCTCCATCTTCCATCCTCTCCATTAGCCATAGCCATTACTTTGTACTTGAGATCTCCTTATGATTTGAGGACCACTGTAAGAATATTTGATTTTAATCTAAGTATTTTGCACAATGTTTTCTATCCTTGATCTTATTGCTATGAGTGAGTAGTCCTCACGAGCTGCGGGTTGGGAAGAAACCTCGCAAAAATTATGTGCATCTAATCTTTGGGAGTATTGTGTATTGTTTGAATAAGGGATTTGTATCTTTTGTTTCTTTGTCTCTTGCCTCGATCTTTGGACTTGTAGGTACCCAAGACCCCCGAGATCGATAAAGGCTTGAGGTGAGATATTTGGCTAGCGGCGATCTCATAGGAAACCCAGTGGCAGAGAGGGTTGTACATCTTCGCAACCCATTCGATATCAACAAAAACATCTCTTCTTAGGCTTTGATTTGTGTTTTTCACTTAATAACTGTCTGTAGCCCGGTGCTTCGTGGTGCATTCTGTTGGATCAAAAGACTATTGCTATGTCTATGGCTCACAGGGGCTTGAGTATATTAGGATGTGTGCCCTACAAAAGATTATCTCTATTTAAACGTTACACATGACTATGACTATTATTATCTTTTATCCCATATGATGTGTAGCTGCAGGTGGATCTTCAACCCTAGCCTGTCTCCATCTATTGAATCAACCCATGATATAAAGTAAACTAGATTGGTCTGGTAAAAAAAGGTAAAATGAAATAACAAAGTCTTGCAGATGTGTCCTTTTTAATTCCTGTTAGCATTGTTTCCCAAGGTTCGATTAAACCTAGGTCTACTAGAGAAAAAGACTATTATACTACATCCGTGAATCTGGACCGACGGTATCAAAAAGCATGAACATGCGTGACTCAGTTAAGTATTAATCAAGGCGATTGACTAAGAGTTAGTCAGATGAATCACATATCACGGATTGACAAGAGAGTTCAACTATTGAAGGGATAACGGTAATTCGCCTATTATTAGGGTATTAGGCATATACATATACAGTTGTTATGGTAGTTTAGATAGATTTAGGATATGTTTACATACAATCCTAACTCGAATTATACTCCAAGATAATCCCCTATACGCCTATATATACTCGTCCATGAGGCTCAATAAAATATCCATCATATTCTGTCAAACTCTTTCATGGTATCAGCCTAACCGGTCCAAACCCTAGCCGCACGCTTCCGCCGCGCCGTCCCCAGGGGATCGATCTCCATGATCTCCGTCGAGGGCCACGCGATCTATCGCAGGGTTCACCCACCGATCTATGATCGGCTGCCCTGGTGAGTCTTCTGATCTCTAGATCGGTTTTTGTTTTTCTCTCCACCGGTCGCTTGGTCGGTCTTCTTTTTTGGTTTACCGATCATAGATCGGATTGAGTCGCCCACCGCCATTGTCATCGTCGTGCCTCTACTCCGACCATCAACATCGACGATCTACACCGGGCCCGTGCGCCTGCCCTCTCTACTGCCGCCCCTACCTCGGTAGGCTGTTGCGGCCTCACGGCAGGCTGCCGTGCATCACGGATTGCGGCTACGCCTTCCTCGGAAGACTGCCGCGGCTGCCCCCCTCGGATCGTCTTCTTCATCATCGTCCGAGACTTCACCGACTACGCCGCCATCAACACCGATCTACGCGTCGTCCATGTCATAGCGCATATGGCGCACCGTTGGGCTGATCAACCAATCTCGCGCCTGTCTATGCCCAGAATGTTTTCGAGCATGCGCCTACCACCGACCGAGCTATGGGCTCCCATTGTGTCGCCCCTTGGGCCGCAGCGTAGCCGCCTTTGGTCCATGCTACCGGCTTCCAACGCGCCTTCCCTAGAGTGTGCGTCACTGGTGGTCTCTCTAGCCGCTGCATCGACTCGCTCCATGCAGCTATGTAGCCCCATCTGGTCATAGCATTGTTGCATGCCATCTACATCGTCGTCCCCGCGCACCGATGCCCTAGGCTATCTCCGTGCCACCTCCCACGATGCGGGTCACCTACATCCGCGCATGGTCTTCGTCACGTCAGATTCTTCTTCGCAACTTCGAGTATTGCCACCGCGCCAATCTAAGCATCCAACATGACCACTCGAGGCCATCATTGGTTTCGCTGCCTTTTACGTATCCATCCATGCCCTTGCATGTCCGGTATTTGCAACACCGGTGCGTGCCTTCGTCCCCGAGCCTGGCAATCTCGGATCGACGCCTCGTCTTCATCGGCCTCGACAAAGTCTTCTTCGACATTGACACCTTTCTATACGAGTGCCTTGACCGTGTCTCCGACAAACTCATACTATTTCATGGTATGAGCCTAACCGGTCCAAACCGTAGCCTCACGCTTCCTCCGCGCCGCCCCCGGGGGGATCGATCTCCATGATCTCTGTCAGGGGTCACGCAATCCGTCACAGGGTTCGTCCGGCGATCTGTGATCGGCTACCCTGGTGAGTCTTTTCCAATCTGTATATCAGTTTTTCTCTCCGCCGGTCACTTGGCCGGTCTTGTTTTTTTTTGGTTTAGCGATCATAGATCGGATTGAGTCGGCCACCTCCGTCGTCATCATCGCGCCTCTACTCCGACCATCAGCGTCGATGATCTACAGCGTGCCCGTGCGCCTGTGTAACATCCCAGGATTAGCACCTCGAAATAGACTGGATACATGTTTGTGCATTGCATTCATGCATAAAAAAATCTAGGGAATTTTCGCGCAAAACTAAAGAAGCTATAGAGGGATCGAGATTTGTCTTGTTCTGATGGGAACATCAGGGCAGGTGCGATAGATTTCGGCATGACCTTTGTAGAACTCTTTGGTTAAGGAGGGAAGTTATTCAAACATGTATTTGAATACGAATAGAATTTGAAATGGAGTTAGTAAAAAATGAAATTGAAACTCAAATATAACTAAAGAAATAAATTCTTATAATATACTAATAACTGTATTGTGTTATAATTCAAGACAAATTAAAGACTACTTTAATAAATAAGAATTCAAGAAAGTATAAGTACAAATAATAACAAGTCTTACACTCTAAAAAAAGGGAAAAATCAATCTTTATTAAATATGGAATGTAATATTCCATTCTTGCTTTACAATTAATAGATAAAAAGAAAATTACAATCAGAATAATATAAGTAATACAAAAATGAAGTTGAACTATAAGAAGGAAATTCAACTTTATTATATCAAACCAATAGTAATACATTGTCTTTACAGATAAATAAAAGAATGAATAAATTACAAAAGAATAAAAATAAGATTACAACAACTTGAAAATAGAAAGGTCCTCATCTAAGTCTTCGTATTCTGAACATTCTCTTTCTATGTTTGATACCTGCAAGCAAAGACAAAAAGAAACAAAAGGAGAAATAGGGTTATGGATTAATATTAGTGCTCTCAGAATTAACAGTGATATGCACTGTTACTATTCATCACTGAGCTAATTATAAGAGGGGCAAGTTTCACCAGAACAGTAATGGCAAATGGTAAAAACATCAGGAAAATATCATACTTTTACTAGAACTCATCCACAGCTTGAAAGATACAGAAGTGGGAACTTGCACCATCCCAAGCACACCCACAAGCATCTTACACATCGACATGCAGCATATTGTGCTGTCCACACAGGACAACCAAGAGGGAGGATAAGAACACAGCCGTAGCAGCATTGTACCACTTTGTTGGTCACTTGCTACACATTCACTTCCACCACATAGCTAAGAAGTCATTCTTGCTTCTGTATACTCCAGAACATTGCTCTTATCAAATCACCAGGAATCATTCTTCTTAGCATCCAAATAACCACATAGATTTATCCACACAAATCACCAACACTCTGGTTGCTTGAGAAAGCCATCTAGAAGCTAGGTCATAGGGATGATCAAGATAAAGCCTATATCAGTTCCAGGAGGAGAAGGCTAACAAGCTCAAGATCAGAGCACTAGGCTGAGCTGACCAAGATAAACAAGAAACCTCATGCATCAAGGTAGAAACTCACTAGATCACCAACTAGATCTGGTAGTAAATATGTTCTTATCATGTAACAAAATTAAGCTTTTGGTGGGGAATACTCTCAGGTTAGCATAAAGGCTATGCTAGTCATCATAGAGTAGGGAGGCAACAAATAGGATATGTTCTTGTTTAAAGTCCGGCTCTAGCTTGGGATTAAATTCCAAGTAGAAAGAACTCAGTAGCAGATCATGCTAACTGGCTACTGGTATGCACACACCAAGAAATGGAGGCACCATAGCAGCATCTCAGTATATCAGATGCTACTTGAGTCAAACATATGAACAATAAAGCCCAACACCATAGCTTCAATCATTTTTATAATCTTGTAGACTAGAAATCATTTGTAAGATCATCTGATCTTTCATAAGCCAACATACACTTCTAAAGCCTTAGTCTATGCATCATTGGCAGGGGCATAGCACTAGATCATGCTACCTTGGCTATTACTATGCACACTCCAATAAGGAGGTACCACAGTAGCGGCCCATGGTAGCAGAAGCCAATAGAGCAGATTCACAAATTAATGTCTTAAGATAGCCACTTATAAAGAACATACTAATTTCACAAGAAATGGTCTCAGACCAGCATCATAGACCAGTAGGTATAATTTTAATTAGATCAATACACATCACCACTACTAGTACAGGGTATATTCTCAACTAGGTAACACCTCTGTACCAGCAAGGTCATCACTTGTTAAGGATAAGCCTAAGTAGCATCTGTCCAAAAACACATAATCATTTTCCTAAATGAATTAGGAATCATAAGAGACATTTTGATTTGAGAAGACAATGAGTGTCAACACTGTCTATCTCCAGGCCACACTAAACAGAGACCTTAATTAAATCACTTGCTATAAAAAATAGGAATCATCCAGTTATGTATCATCTCCTATTTTCATTAGAGAAAAGGGACTAAGCCTCAGTAGTTTCAGTTTCACACAGTACCAGGATGAAATCCTGAGACTGAACTCAAAGGGTGTTTACAGAAGGTACCAACCCAAGCAACAACCCAAGCCACTAACACCAACCGTTTAGGTCTCCACAATAAATAAATCAAGCACCAGCAGAGTATTCTTGACAAGAGAACAGAGTGACTGAATACAAGCAATAGAGTGCTAACTGACAGAGAATCAAGTAGCAGGCTATGATCCACATGGTGTGACACTTCACCAATAGTAATACACCATCAAAGTATTAACATGTGTAGGTTTGATCAAGAAGCCAGTTACGCATCACTGTAGGGGGAGGAAAAACCCTAGGATTCAGAGATAAACCCTAAAATGGGGAGCCATAGCAAGTGATCATGGCATGGAAAGGAAATCCTAGGGGTAGTAGAAGGAGACTTACTCGAGGTCCTCGCGATTATACAGAAGAGGAAGCAGAGAGATGGCCGGCGGCACGAGGAGCACCCCGAAGGGGCACTGCAACCCGCGCCAGCACACGATGGTGGAAGCCATGGAAGGGCGGCGCCATGAGCACCACAACATCATCGAGGGAGCGCCAGGACCGGCGGACCCCAAACCCTATCCACAGGGTAGAGGTCAGCGCGGCCAACAGGGAGCACCAACGCCAAATCGAGCGGGACAACATTAAGCAGCAGCATCATCCTTATCGTCTTGCATCGTGGCAATGGTGTTGGTGGCTGAAGGTCGCCGGAATCGAGTCCGAGATGGGCGGCACCATCAGCGTCGCTAGAGATAAGATCGAGAGGGTAAGAGAGAGGAGTGACTAGGCCGGTGCGGGACGGTCCAGTGACCCTGGGTTGGTTTGACCCAACCCAGTGGCC
The DNA here is from genome assembly GCA_916181665.1 of Avena sativa. Taxonomy (NCBI): domain Eukaryota; kingdom Viridiplantae; phylum Streptophyta; class Magnoliopsida; order Poales; family Poaceae; genus Avena; species Avena sativa. The sequence goes on along the minus strand of OV702290.1, from coordinate 549,746,148 downwards.
GGATCGGGCCGGGCCAGGCCCGTGTCTTAGAAAGAAAACCCTAGTAAAAATGTTTAATTACAAATATACCCCTGTACTTATCTTAGTTCTAGAAAAATATAGAAAAATCCTAAAAAAATACATGTTATATATCAAAATGATCACAAAAATAATCTCTACCTCATAAAAATACAAATATACTTACTAAGGTTAGATAAAAGGTAAATAAATATTAACACTATTAAATTCAAATTGACATTTCATAAAATAAGGAACAGTCCTAAAAATGAATAAAAATCATTAATGCCTATGAAAATAAAGATACTATTTTATAAAAAATACTAACTTAATTTGTTACAAATAAAACTTGAAGCAAATATTTATAGATATATAATATTTTGTGGAATTTTATAAAAATAAGAATCACACCTAAAATTAAATAAAATTCACTTTTGAGGTCTTGAATAAATAAATTTCACTAGAAAAATGCTAAAAAGATTATTCTGTAGGTTTCTAAGATTCTATAGTAATTAATCCTTCACCATTTTATAAATATCTATTTTGTAAATTCTTTTAAAAACATTTCTTAAATAAGAAATAATCACAATTTTATATAAAACTATAGATCTTATACATTTAAATACTACTTCCAAAACCATAACTTTAGTCTATAATAATACTTAAAAATAATTTATTAACTTTATAAAACTCCTTCAAAACCATAACTCCAAGGTAAACCAACAATTTAAGTAAATTTTAATCACCATTCACTTATAATAAAAGTGAATGTTACTTGTCTCTTAACTATCAAACTTTAATAGATTATTAAAAGAGCGTGGATTTGCTGCCAAGGGGGATAGCTGCCCCCATGGCAATACCGTACGATGTGCGTTGTGATCTGCACATGCATCTCGTTGTCATTTGGCGTTTAGCAGCGTTGTCATAGTAATCGCAATTAAAGGGCGCATTGACTGTCGTAGCACCGTGTCAGCAGACAGTATGTATCCGCGCTGCTGCTGACTAGTATCTGTGCATTTTTTTGGACCGACTGATATCCAGCAGTACCTAGCAGCAGCTATGTATCACCTGCGCACACGGTAAATTATCTGCATCGGCACCGCTGCTTGTTGCACACGATGTGGCAGGAACACTGCTTACCACACAACACATGCATTGGTCGCAAACGTATGCGCTGGGCTGTCAAGTCTTTGCACCAGCAACGAGAAAATAGAGATGATTACAGAGATCGGTTTGTCCATACGTGTTCTGACTCACTGCGGTTGCCATCTGACGTCCTGCCCCAAGTTCCTTTGTAAAATAACATATACTTCCTCCGTCTCAAAATAGATGTTGTAAATTTGTAAAATATTAGATGTATCTAGTACTAAATAGTGTCTAAATATATCTAAATTTAGATAATTTTATGATATCTATTTTAAGACGGAAGGAGTATATAGATTAATCACCTAGCATTGGTAGTGCACTCTTAGCTAGGTTCGTTGGCAGGATGTACATGGAGACTTGTGCGTGAGCTGGCCGCTGTCCTTGACAGTCCTGCTAATCAATGATTAGTAGCACTATTTCTCTGACATATTTTAGACGTGGTCAATGCCTGTCTCGTATTCCAGCTCTACAAGAGAGTATGATTTGATAAAACAGTGCACACTGTGCTTAGCCGGTTATAACTACAGTACTCCCTCCGTTTTAAAATATAAGTTGTTTTAGCTTCATGAAATGAGTGATTCTAGACCTATTTTAATATGTAGGTTCACTTCAAACCTACATGAACCTAAACACTAAAAAAGGTCTACATACACTCCTTTCACAAAGCTAAAACATTTTATATTTTAAAACAGAGGGAATACCTCTGAGCGACTTGCCAGATGTACCCTATGGACATTACTTACAAGTAGTATATACATGTTGCTAGTAGTATTGCTTAGCTAACACAAGCCTAGGTATGGCTCTGTTTCTGTAGATCAAGTTGGCATCTATATATATGGCACCTAAGTATACTCCATAAGACCTAAATGGAGTCTATTTTTCTAACGAGTACAGCTAAGAGCGGTGCTGTTATTTATAGCCTGAGGCTGAGCGTGGTCCACCATGGTAAACAACAACAAAAAAAATACACGTATATTACACGTATATCGAGGAGATCATGTGTTGGTCAGGAGTACTTGTCAACGGTCTTGTCTCGATACTCGTTACCATCTGTCTCCTATCCTCTATCAGTTTTATTATAATTGGGTTAATCAATTATTCCTCTTAAGTTGGTTAGCACGTATCTCAAAGGCGCATGCTGGACGACATCTACCATGGGGCAGCTACCCCCTGGGCAGCAGACTATTAATCTTATTAAAATCATCTAAACTTATTTTCCTTAGAAGATAAATTATATTCATAATAACAAGTCATATTTAAACTCATCACTCAATTAAACTAAAAGTGAATGATCTCATACTCTTAGACATGCTTATTACAAAGTTTAAAAGTTATTAATACTTTAGAATATCACACCCTAGATTTACTTATGTTTTAAAGTTAACTTTAGTACACCAAGTCATGCATAGTGCCTAAAAATATTTATTTTTTTATAGTTAACTTTTGTCTGTTCTAGATTAAGTCGTAAAGTATTTTAAGGCCAAGCTTATCGGATAAAGGTAAACGACATTAATCATATTCGATTAACCACAAAGAATGTTTAAACTTCAACAAAGAACTCTTTTCTTCAAAAGTTATTCGTTTTGCCACTTCAAAGAGAACCTTATAATAAGTCCCTTAACTCTTAACAACGTAACATAATAAATCCCATCATAATTACCAAATAAAAATTCCCCTCAATCTTAGAATATTATTATACTTCACGTTTATACTTTGCATGTTAAACACTTAAATGCTTTTTCCTTATAAAGTAATCTTTTCCTAAAAAATTATTTTTTTAAGAAACATTTAAAGTAATCCTTAAACACTTCTTTAAAAGCTCTAATTGATTAGTAATCTTGCTTAAGAAATCTTTTAAATACCATGTCCCATTTGAGTGCTTAGGTATTACATGCCACTTGTTATATTTACATGTTGTTTCACATATTCTCACAAGCCTTAATAAGAAGCACAAATGTGAAGCTGATATAAAAGTGAAACACATTATATAAAAAAACCATCCCTAGTTTTCAAACCCTAGATCAGATACGATTATTTCGGGGATTCGTGTTTATCAAACTGCATTACATTACATTACTTATGCATAATTGCATCCTGCTTCTTTAAACATTAGTCCTTACCGGACCAATGATGTTGTTTATAGAATTTGGATCTCTAGTATCTTGAAGATCGTGAGTGCATAATCTTGCAATCACAAAAGGAAAGTTCATAGCTTGCTCATGTCCTTTGATTATTTTCTATGCTTGTAACTCAATTATTGTCATCACCTGAATTTCAAAAAGGTCAGAAAACACTATTTTCATAATAATATGATTATGGATTATTTACCAAATGGTAATAATCTATTGATATGGTTCCAGTGGTAAAGGAACATAATATCTAGTACTTAACAACCAATGTCGCTAGTGATTCTAGCGTCGTATATTATGCGTTAACCATGAGATTTGGAATGGGACGGAGAAGTCAGCTGGATCTTCTTTCTTTCGCATGGACGGATGACCTTGTCGTGAGGCTGTTGATTTCTCGTGGAGAATCCAGCACATGGGTGGAACCCCTTAGTTTCCCGCTATACTGGTGTCTAGATTATCTATGAGGGGCTGCCGGAGGTATAGCCGGTCCTTTATGGAGCTTACCAGGGGAACAACCGGCTCATAGAGTCTTCGGATGCCTACCAAAGTTATAGCTGGTCCTATATGGGGATTAATAGAGGTGGGGCAAGTCCTGGAGGATCGTGTCTTCATGTGGGGTCGCGGAGAGGGGCAATGATTGGCTTGGATCATCCCAGAGCCTTGGCGCAGTATCACAAGGATTCCACTCCGGAGTTGATCCTTTTGGTTCCTTCTTTGGGAGCTTATGATCCCACCCACCAGGAATATCCTTCTTTGGCACGTGCATAAGTTCCCTGTGATTCAAGTTAGCATAAGGATTTTTCGAAGCAAGTTGATGCTTGGGAGCCTTCCACTAGAGATACGAGCAATCTGCTTCTTCGACGTTGAAAGTGGTATCACTGCACTGAAGTGATGGGGATAGGATTTTGCTTAAATTTTCTCTCGAGCTCAATGTTGATGAAGTCCTCAATATCTTGTTCCTCATCTTCCTCTTCTTCACCGGATTAGTCCTTCATCTTCCTGTTCTCCTCTAGGGAGACGTGGGGCTGAGACCTTGGACATCATCATCCTCATCGTCCATGGACGAGCATTGGTAGGAGTCTGCCGAAGACATAGTCGAGGCTAAGAGGAGAGAAATCTGTAGGATAGAAACATGGAAAACAATGTTCGCCACGAAAAGACTCGATGCAAGATTAGATCTATAGGTATGTGTATATATTGATGATTTTCACGACAATATGGAGAGTTTGAGATGAAACGGGGATGAAACAGAGTTTGGGGTTGTAAACCAGTACAGGTGGCGCGGCCAGCCTGTGGGACCGCACCACCTAGTCTCGTTTTCTCTTCGGGGCTCCCTTTTCGTCGGTTCTCTTTCCTAAAATGTTAGTTATCCAAAAATAAAAAGATTCCTAAAATCTTACGATATTCCGAGGTGGTTACAAGCCCGAAATTTACCTTTTATTGATTTCAGAGTTCTGATAGACGAGATTGTGAGGAGATAATGCTTTCCGGAGTTTGGAAATGCTAAAGGGGATATGCCCGAGAGGCAATAATAAAGTGGTTATATCTTATTCCTTGTTTATGATAAATGTTTATTTGGCATACTATAATTGTATTAATATGAAAACGGTAATACATGTGTGTTTAATAAACAAATAGAAAGTTCCTAGTTATGCCTTTCTTATAAACTAGATCGTTGATTAACAAGATGATCAAGGTTTCCTTATCATGGACATTGGATGTTGTTAATAACAAGGTCACAACATTAGTGGAATGATGTGATGAACATTCATCTGAAGTATAGCATTACGATCAAAGTCATTGTGTTTATATTGGTATAACATCATACGAAGTAATCCTAGTCCTTAGACCATGAGATCATGTTAATTGCTAACACTAGAAGAGTAACTTGATAACATCAAACATCACACCGTAACAGGGTGACTATAAAGGTGGGTTCAGATACTCCGAAGGTGTTATGTTGAGGCTCATGGATCAAGAGTGGAATTTGTCCATCCCGATGACGGATAGATATACTCTGGGCCCTCTCAGTGATATCACATTAGTTAGCTTGCAAGCCAATGATGATATCACTAGAATGTTATATCAAGGGAACGAGAAAAGAGTGCATGTAAGTAATGAGATCAAACTAGGTATGGATATACGGATGATCGTGTTGGGTCCGCAGCATAGAAAACAAAAAATTTCCTACGATGAGAACTATACGCCAAGATCTATCTACTAGGTACAGAGCAATGAGTGGACCTACATCCATGGAAAACTTACCCTCGAAGACAACGAGTTTTGTTAACGAGTAGGAACTCGTGGTTGATGTAGTCATACACTTGCCGATCTCAAGATCGTGAGGAAGTCTGAGCGCCGCAACTCAGCAGCGCATCCGTACTCGCACACACGTTCAAGCCACCGGAGAACCTCCACCTCCTCGCTCCAGTGATCTAGCGGAAGCAGCAACTCCTTCCAGACGAAATGCCACCGGGAACATGTATCTCGCTAATCCGAGACCATGGGGAAATAATTCTAGAGGGGGAGAGAGATCCTTCACGAGGAGGTGTGAGGAAGAAGGAGGAATAGGGGGGCCTTTTATAGGAGGAGGGGGGTGCCCCTCCCCATGGCCAGCGCATGGGGGAGGTGACCCTTCACCTCCTCCATTCATGTGGTGGTAACCCCTCCACATTAAAATGCCTCTTCACAATCCCTTTTAAAGTCCCCACTTTAAATGCATTAAATTCTCTAAGTTTAATGCTCTCTCATTTAATAAAACTCTTTTATTAAATTTATTCAGAATTTTGTTAATTACTTTAATTAACAAACATTCACATATAGCCCCTTGCAATATTTCAATATCACATGCAGAACCACTTTCTGCAATTTCACCCGAAACAATTTCCGGTTTCTATCGAAACAATTCCTGCGCTTTGCAATTCTTTCGTCTGAAACATATGTGCTCCAAAATAGTGTCCGGTAACTCTTAAGTGTGTTACCCTACGGTTCGTGAATAATGCAGACATGATTGAGACTCCTCTCAAATCAATAATCAGAAGCGGGACCTGGAGGTCCATACCAACTCCTGCATATTCAACGATGACTTCTGTTATCGTGAGAACCTTTAACGTTTGTAATTTAATCCCTTTGTCTCTTGATATAATACATGTCCGAGATTCGATCATCGGTATCCAAATACCTAGTTTGATCTCGTTACCGACATGCACTCTTTTCTTGTTCCCGTGATATAACATTCTAGTGATCACATCACTTGCTTGCAAGCTATCTTAATGTGATATCACCGAGAGGGCCCAGAGTATATCTATCCGTCATCGGGATTGACAAATTCCACTCTTGATCCATGAGCCTCAATATAACACCTTCGTAGCACTGAACCCATATCTATAGTCACCCTGTTACGGTGTGACGTTTGATGTTATCAAGATACTCTTTCGGTGTTAGCAATTAACATGATCTCATGGTATACGGATAAAGATTACTTTGTATGATGTTATAGCAATGTAAACATAATGACTTGATCGTAATGTTCATCACATCATTTCACAAATGCTGTGACCTTGTTATTAACAACATCCAATGTCCATGATCAGGAAACCTTGATCATCTTGTTAATCAACAAGCTAGTCTATAAGAGAGGCATAACTAGGAACCCTTTTTGTTTATTAAACACACATGTATTGATGTTTCCGATCAATACAATTCTAGCATGCAAAATAAACATCTATCATATATAAGGAATACGCAATAACAACTTTATTATTGCCTCTCAGGGCATATTTCCTTCAGTCTCCCACTTGCACTAGAGACAATAATCTAGTTCACATAGTGATAAATCTAACACCCATGGAGTTCTGGTGTTGATCATGTTTTGCCCTAGGGAGAGATTTAGTCAATGGATTTGCTACATTTAGGTCCGTGTGTACTTTACAAATCTTTATATCTCCATCCTTGACATGTTCGCGGATGGAGTGAAATCGGTGCTTAATATACTTGGAATTCTTGTGAGACCTCGGTTCCTTGGCGTTGGCTATGGCTCCATTGTTGTCACAATAGATCACCATCGGGTCCAATGCACTAGGAACCACACCTAGTTCCGCAATGAACTCTTTCATCCAAACCGCTTCATGCGCCGCTTCTAAAGTAGCAACATATTCCGCCTCCGTCGTTGATCTAGCCACCACAGGTTGTTTGGAACTCCTCCAACAAACTGTTGCTCCGTTCAAGAGAAATACGTATCCGGATTGAGACTTAGAATCATCCGGATCGGTGTCAAAGCTAGCATCGACATAACACTTAGCGACTAGCTCTTCTTCACCTCTGTATATAAGAAACATATCCCTAGTTCTTCTCAAGTACTTGAGGATGTTCTTGATCGCTATCTAGTGTTCTGAACCTGGATCAGATTGGTACCTACTAGTCAAACTAATAGCATGTGCCACATCCGGTCTTGTACATAGCATGTCATACATTATAGAGCCTATGGCCGAGGCATAGGGGATCTTATCCATCATCTCTCTTTCTTACGCCGTAGCCGGACTTTGAGTCTTACTCAATGTCTTGCCTTGCAACATAGGTAAGAACCCCTTCTTACTTCCGTCCATATTAAACTTCTTTAATATCTTATCAAGGTATGTACTCTGCGATAACCCAATTAGGCGCCTTGATCTATCTCTATAGATTTTAATGCCTAATATATATGACGCTTCACCAAGGTCTTTCATCAAAAATTTGCTATTTAGATAACTTTTAACACTATTTAAAATATCTATATCATTTCCAATCAACAATATGTCATCCACATATAATATCAGAAATGCCACATTGCTCCCACTCACTTTCTTGTAAATACAAGCCTCTCCATAAATTTGGACAAATCCAAACTCTTTGATCACCTCATCAAAGAGGAGATTCCAACTCCGGGATGCTTGCTTCAGTCCATAGATGGATCGCTGAAGTTTGCATACCTTATTAGCATCCTTAGGATCGAAAAAACCCTTAGGTTGTATCATATACAACTCTTCTTCGATATTACCATTTAGGAACGCAGTTTTGACATCCATCTGCCATATTTCATAATCGAAATATGCAGCAATTGCTAACATAATCCTAACCGACTTAAGCATCGCTACGGGAGAGAATGTCTCATCGTAGTCAACTCCTTGAATTTTTCGAAACCCCTTTGCGACAAGTCGAGCCTTATAGATGGTCACATTACCATCAGCATCAGTTTTTCTTCTGAAAATCCATTTATTCTCAACGGCCTTTCGATCGTGAGGTAAGTCCACCAAGGTCCAAACCTGGTTCTCGTACATGGATTCCATCTTAGATTTCATGGCTTCTAGCCATTTGTTGGAATCCGGGCTCATCATCGCTTCTTCATATGTCGCAGGGTCATCCATTTCATCAACCATGAAATTCACAACAGGATTGCCGTACAGTTCAGGAGCTGCACGTGTCCTGCTTGACCTGCAAGGTTCGGTAGTGTCCTCTTTCAGAGTTTCATGATCAATATCATTAGCTCTCTCTTCATTAGGTGAAGTCAACTTCGAAACAATTTCCAGTGTTGCGCTACTCGCCATTTCATGAAGAGAAGGTTCAATAACCTCTTCGAGTTCTACCTTCCGACTACTCACACCTTTCGCGAGAAACTCCTTCTCAAGAAAGGATCCATTCTTGGCAACAAAAACCTTGCCCTCGGATCTGTGATAGAAGGTATACCCAATCGTTTCCTTAGGGTATCCTATGAAGACGCATTTTTCTGCTTTGGGTTTGAGTTTATCCGGTTGAAGTTTCTTCACATAAACATCGCATCCCCAAACTTTAAGAAATGACAACTTAGGTTTATTTCCAAACCATAATTCATACGGTGTCGTTTGAACGGATTTAGATGGTGCTCGATTTAAAGTGAATGCAGCTGTTTCCAGTGCATAACCCCAAAATGACAGTGGCAAGTCAGTCAGAGACATCATAGATCGAACCATATCCAATAAAGTACGATTACGACGTTCCGACACACCATTACGTTGTGGTGTTCTGGCAGGCGTGAGTTGTGAAACTATTCCACACTCTTTCATGTGTGTGCTAAACTTGTAACTTAGATACTCACCTCCACGGTCAGACCCCAGAAATTTGATCTTTCTATTACGATGATTTTCCACTTCATTCTGAAATTCCTTGAACTTTTCAAAGGTTTCAGACTTGTGTTTCATCAAATAGATATACCCGTATCTACTCAAATCATCCATGAAAGTAACAAAATAATGATATCCACCTTGCGCCGACACACTCATTGGTCCACACACATCAGTATGTATGATTTCCAATAAATCTGTTGCCCGTTCCATTGAACCAGAAAACGGCGTTCTAGTCATCTTGCCCATAAGGCATGGCTCACATGTATCAAATGATTCAAAATCAAGTGATTCCAAAAGTCCATCAGAATGGAGTTTCTTCATGCGTTTAACGCTAATATGACCTAGACGGCAGTGCCACATATATGCAGATATATCATTATCAAGTTTAATATTTTTAGCATTAACATTATGAATATGCGTAATATTACTATCGAGATCCAACAGAAATAAACCATTCAACACAGGTGCATGACCATAAAAGATATCATTCTTATAAATCGAACAACCATTGTTTTCAGATTTAAAGGAGTAACCACTTTGCATCAAACACGATCTGGATACAATGTTCATGCTCAGTGCAGGCACCAAGTAACAATTATTTAGGTTTATAACTAATCCCGATGGCATATGGAGAGGTAGCGTCCCGAAGGCGATCACATCAACTCTTGATCCATTGCTGACCCGCATCCTGACCTCATCCCTTGCTATTTTTCGCTTGTTCCGCAGCCCCTGAATCGAGTTACATATATTAGCAACCGATCCTGTATCAAATACCCAGGTGCTACTATGAGTACTAGTCAAGTACACATAAATAACATGTATATCACATATACCTTTGTTTGCCTTGCCGGACTTCTTGTCCGCCAAATACTTGGGGCAATTGCGCTTCCAATGGCCAGTCCCCTTGCAATAGTAACACTTGGTGTCAGACTTAGGGCCAGCTCGGGGTTTCTTTTCAGGTGTGGCAACAGATTTGCCACCCTTCTTTCCCTTGTGCTTGCCTTTCTTGTCCTTCTTGAAACCGGTGGTCCTATTGATCATCAACACTTGATGTTCTTTCCTAATCTCCACTTCTGCAGTCTTAAGCATTGACAGAAGCTCGGGAAGAGACTTCTTCATGCCCTGCATATTATAGTTCATCATGAAGCTCTTGTAGCTAGGTGGCAGAGATTGGAGAACATGATGTATGCCTAAGTCAATGGGAATCGTTATTCCCAAGGACACAAGCTTATCGGCTTACCCGGACATTTTGAGTACATGCTCACTAACAGAGCTGTTCTCCTCCATCATGCAGCTAAAGAACTTTTCAGTAGCATTATAACTCTCTACGACAGCATGGGTATCGAAAATCATTTTCAATTCTCCCATGGTATCAAAGGCATTGCTGTTTTCGAAACGCTTTCGAAGTTCTGGCTCTAGCCCATATAGTATGCCACAATGAACTAAGTTGTGGTCCTCCTGACGAGTCACATAGACATTCTTTTCCTCGTCAGGGGCATCAGGAGATGGTGGGGGGCCTAGCGGCGCATCTAGCACATATTGCTTTTGTGCAGCAGTGAGGAGAATCCTCAAATTCATAGCCCAGTTGGTGAAGTTGCTACCATTCGTAGCAAGTTTCTCTTTCTCCATGAACACATTGAAATTAAAAGCAGGTGGTGCCATCTACAACAGAATTTGTAAAGTTTATTTAGACTAAGTTTATGATAGAGTGAGTTCAACTAATCCAAATTACTAATGAACTCCCACTCAAAAAGGACATCCCTCGTGTCCTTTTGGTGATTACATGAACCAAATTCACTACACCAAGTCCGATCATCACATGAGTTGATGTAGCTTCAAAGGCGAGCATCTATATGGGCATCATATCAACTATATGACTCATGCTTAACCTTTCGGTCCGTGCTCCGAGGCCATGTCTGTACATGCTAGGCTCGCCAAGTAAGAACCTTAGTATTCGCGTGTGTAAAACTGTCTTACACCCGTTCATATGAAAGCGTAGATTCGAGTACACCCGATCATCACGTGATGTCTCGAAACACGATCCACAGAACGGTGCATACTCAAGGAAGCACACATTTTTATCTTGATATCTAAATGAGGGATCATCTTACAATGCTATAGAAAGCGCCAAACTAGCAGTATAAGATGCTAACATCTAATGTGTAAAGTGAGATGATATGGTCCATGCATTTGATCTCTATCATTTGCATCGTGGTATGATCTCTATTATTCCTTTGTGTGTAAGGCCAAGATCTATGGAACTTACACGTTGAATGTGTTGTAAGAGTATCTATCATACATCTACTTACAACAATACCATATCAATACACTAGCCCAACAATGATCTAAACTAGACGCCTCTAATTTATCAATTGCAGGTTTTACGTGGCTTAGGGCTTTCGGAGATAGAACCGTCCTTACCTACGAACATGAACCACATGGAGGATAACCAAGTTATTAGCAACTCGTTTTAAATCAGATATTGACTATAGTAGGAGAGACAAACACCCGCCAGCCACTTATGCAAAACTAGTTGCATGTCAGTCATGGAACCGGTCTCATGTACGATGACATGTAAGGTTGGTCTAGGCCGCTTCATCCCACTATGCCACCAATATCCAAAATACATAGAAGATGCAATAACATAATCATCATCGCCCACATATAAACATATGTGTACTACCCGTGCAAAGCACCTACGCATAGATCAGGCTCTGATACCACTGTTGGGTCCGCAGCATAGAAAACAAAAAAATTCCTACGATAAGAACTACACGCCAAGATCTATCTACTAGGTATAGAGCAACGGATGGACATACATCCATCGAGAACTTACCCTCGAAGACAACGAGTTTTGTTAACGAGTAGGAACTCATGGTTGATGTAGTCGTACACTTGCCGATCTCAAGATCGTGAGGAAGTCCGAGCGCCGCAACTCAGCAGCGCATCCTTACTCGCACACACGTTCAAGCCACCGGACAACCTCCACCTCCTCGCTCCAGCGATCTAGCGGAAGCAGCAACTCCTTCCAGACGAAATGCCACCAGGAACATGTATCTCGCTAATCCAAGACCATGGGAAAATAATTTTAGAGGGGGAGAGAGATCCTTCACGAGGAGGTGTGAGGAAGAAGGAGGAAGAAGGGGGCCTTTTATAGGAGGAGGGGGCGTGCCCCTCCCCATGACCGGCGCATGGGGGAGGTGACCCTTCACCTCCTCCATTCATGTGGTGGTAACCCCTCCACATTAAAATGCCTCTTCACATTCCCTTTTAAAGTCCCCACTTTAAATGCATTAAATTCTCTAAGTTTAATGCTCTCTCATTTAATAAAACTCTTTTATTAAATTTATTCAGAATTTTGTTAATTACTTTAATTAACAAACATTCACATATAACCCCTTGCAATATTTCAATATCACATGCAGAACCACTTTCTGCAATTTCACCCGAAACAATCTCCGGTTTCTATCGAAACAATTCCCGCGCTTTGCAATTCTTTCCTCCGAAACATATGTGCTCCAAAATGGTGTCCGGTAACTCTTAAGTGTGTCACCCTACGGTTCACGAATAATGCAGACATGATTGAGACTCCTCTCAGATCAATAATCAGAAGCGGGACCTGGAGGTCCATACTAACTCCTGCATATTCAACGATGACTTCTATGATCGTGAGAACCTTTAACGCTTGTAATTTAATCCCTTTGTCTCTTGATATAATACATGTCCAAGATTCGATCATCGGTATCCAAATACCTAGTTTGATCTTGTTACCGACATGCACTCTTTTCTCGTTCCCGTGATATAACATTCTAGTGATCACATCACTTGCTTGCAAGCTATCTTAATGTGATATCACCGAGAGGGCCCAGAGTATATCTATCCGTCATCGGGATTGACAAATTCCACTCTTGATCCATGAGCCTCAACATAACACCTTCATAGCACTGAACCCATCTTTATAGTCACCCTGTTATGGTGTGACGTTTGATGTTATCAAGATACTCTTCCGGTGTTGGCAATTAACATGATCTCATGGTCTAAGGATAAAGATTACTTTGTATGACGTTATAGCAATGTAAACATAATGACTTGGTCGTAATGCTATACTTCAGATGAATGTTCATCACATCATTTCACAAATGCTGTGACCTTGTTATTAACAACATCCAATGTCCATGATCAGGAAACCTTGATCATCTTGTTAATCAACAAGCTAGTCTATAAGAGAGGCATAACTAGGAACCCTTTTTGTTTATTAAACACACATGTATTGTTGTTTCCGATCAATACAATTCTAGCATGCAAAATAAACATCTATAATATATAAGGAATACATAATAACAACTTTATTATTGCCTCTTAGGGCATATTTCCTTCACTCTCCCACTTGCACTAGAGACAATAATCTAGTTCACATAGTGATAAATCTAACACCCATGGAGTTCTGGTGTTGATCATGTTTTGCCCTAGGGAGAGCCTTAGTCAACGGATCTGCAGGGGTTTTATGTGAATGTTTGTTAATTAAAGTAATCAACAAAATTCTGAATAAAATAAATAAAAGAGTTTTATTAAAAGGGTTTTTCGCTCTTCAAGGGTATGTTATCTATGGATGTATATCCACCTGTTGCTTGTACCTAGTAGATAGATCTTGGCGTATAGTAGTTCCCATCATAGGAATTTTTTTGTTTTCTATGCTGAACCCAACAGTGGTATCAGAGCCTGATCTAAGCGTAGGTGCTTTGCACGGGTAGAACACATAAGAGTATGTGGGCGGTGATGATCATGTTATTGCATCTTCTACATATTTTGGATATTGGTGGCATAGTGGGATGAGGTGGCCTGGATTAACTTTGCATGTCCTCACACATGAGACCTGTTCCACGCTTGACATGCAACTAGTTTTGCATAAGTGGCTAGCGGGTGTCTGTCTCTCCTACTATAGTCAATGTCTAATTTAGAACGAGTTACTAATAATTTGCTTATCATCATTGTGGTTCCATGTTCGTAGGTAAGAACGGTTCTATCTTCGAATGCCCTACGCCACGTAAAATTTGCAATTGATAAATTAGAGGTGTCTAGTTTAGATTGTTGCAGGGCTAGTGTCATGATATGGTAATGTTATAATTTGAAGTATGGTCGATACTCTTGGAAATTATAGCATACCTAAACGTGTAAGTTCCATACACATTGGCCTTACACATAAAGGAATCATAACACATGATAGTGATCAAGTGCAAGAACCATATCATTTCACTTTATGCATATGATGTTTTGTTTGCATCTTATATTGCTTGTTTGGCGTTTTAGTAGTATTATAAGATGATCCCTCATTTAAATATCAAGATAAAAATGTGTTCTTCCTTAAGTACGCACCGTTTTATGTTTCGTTGCTTCAAGACATCATGTGATGATTGGGTGTACTTGAATCCACGTTCATATAACGGGTGTAAGACAGTTTCACACACGCGAGTACTAAGGTTCTTACTTGGCGATCCTAGCATGTACATACATGGCCTCGGAACATGGACCGAAAGGTTAAGCATAAGTCATATAGTTGATATGATGCCCATATAGATGCTCGCCTTTGAAACTACACCGACTCACATGATGATCGGACTTGGTGTAGTGGATTTGGTTCATGTAATCACCAAAAAGACATGAGGGATGTTGTTTTTCAGTGGGAGTTAATGTAGTAATATGATTAGAGTTGAACTCAATTTATCATAAACTGAATCAAAGTGAATTTGCATAGTTTGTTGTAATCATTGGCATCTGTTTACTACCATGTACTTAGATGTAATTGAGATAATAGAACTATAGAATTATGGATATTTACTTTACGAACTGGTATCATATTGTTTTTGAGTGTCAATCTAAAGTTTAGAAGTACGATTACAAATTTTTAGCAAACTCAATTTACTCCATGAAGTTTAATAACTAGTGACGTGGGCATACCCTACAGGTACTCGAGTTTGGCATATACGGTCCGGATATGGCAGAAGCCCACGGCGCTACCAAGGCCCAATACAGGATTTAGGTGACTCATGGAGACTCCGATTGCTTGAAGCACAAGACAAAGCTTAAGATAGAAATTTTAAAGGGACGAACCCTAATATGTAACCGACTCGACCTGCTACCTGAGACCTAGCCTATCTATATAAAGGCTAGGAGGAGGCAGCGAGGAGGACGATCACAACCCTAGTTTCCACAACCATCGCCAGATTACATCTGCGCACCCCTGTAACTTTTGACTCCCTCGATAATTCCAAGAGCAGACAAGCAGGAGTAGGGACCTCTACGAGGCCTGAACCTGGGTAAAAGTTGCGTCCCTGTGTGCTTGTTTGCTAGCTGATTGATGCCTCCACAGCTCCCTCCTTCTCCAAAACCCAAGTCTATAACAATGGGCATTGATGAGTTAAACCCTCGTCAATTGGCGTCGTCTGTGGGAACTGGGAGTGCTGATGTCGCGGCTTGTTCGGCCCCGTCAGCCGCGATCTATAACTCTGCAACAGCAGAGATTCGCCATCTCTTCAGCGCCTTCGACTTCACCGTCCATACACCGGCCACTTGCCTGGCTTTTGAGTCCATGGGCGATGGGATCGGCCTGGCGATCGGGAGCTTACACTTCCAGGTCGGTTAGCTAGGCACACTTCTCCTCCCTGACCAGCCAACGACTCTCGCAATTGCTCCAGCATCGTGGTTTCCACCACCAATCAGCACCCTCAGTGAGCTCAATGCCCCAACAACAGTTGGGAGCACAGACAACGACAGTAGTCGCGGGTCCGATCTGGGTGACCTGGCCACAGAAGATGGAGCCTATGGCTCTAGATCTGAAAGTTGTGGGAGCAACAGCTTCCCCAATCACTTCATGTGTGCTGTCATCAACGCATGCGACACCGACGGCAATCGCGAAAATGCCGGTACCGGCACTGGTTCGACCAATGGCAGCATCCCAGTCGCAAACGGTGGTCCCACCAACGGTGCACCCACCAATAACGAGGCAGGAGGAGAGCAGCATCTCACGGTGAATGAGAATAGCGGAGAGCGCGTGTAGATCCACCTCAACGACAACGAGTGGGCCCACTATCAAGAGGCTCTGTGGGGAAATCCCCTCCCCCTGAACTCATCGCAACAGATGCTGATGGTTTACCATTGGCTGCTCAAAGAGGAGTACAAGCGCTAGCAACAAGTAATCGCGCAACTCGACGCGCGAAGAAAAGCGACGGACGAGTCGAGTCTTCGTCGGGCTCAACTCTCCATGGGAGGATCCTCCTCCAAGGGAAACGACTACGTGATCGCTAAAAGGCGATCTCGACTGGCCCACCTCACCGATAAAGAGCACGAAGAAGCCGTGAAAGTCCTCGACTTCAGCTCTATGATGGTGGATACGCGGGGCAACATGCTCCCAAAGACACCACAAGCAGCGGTGACAGCGGCCACCATGTACCTCCTCAACAACCAGCCACCGGCTGGAGATCCGTAAGCTGCCATGCACCAATCTACGATCACATGCCTGGGGCTAGTCTAAGCTGCCCTTGACAAGGAGCCAACACTGGAGCCGAAGAAAAGTAAATCTCTAGCCAAACGCTAATCCTCGCCCTCGTCTAGCGATGATAGCCACGACTTGTCTCGACGTCGCCACTCACGGCGACATGACCGCGACTACGATGCACGCGATGACGTCACACATCGCAAGGTCGACAATATGCATGCGAGGCGCGCCCGTTCGACTAACTCGGAGGACAACGACATAGAGCTCTATGGCGCCAGATGCTTCAGCAGAGCCATTAGGAAGAAGAGAATGCCTAAGGGGTTCAAACTCCCATCGGAGAACCCGAAATTTGATAGCCTACAGGACCCGATGATCTGGATAGAGGATCACATCTCCTCCGTCAGGCTGCATGGCGGAAGCTCAAGCATGGCCATGCAATGCCTACAGCTGCAGCTACAAGGCACCACCGTGCATGGCTCAACAATCTCCCACGCGGATCAATTCACAGCTAGGAAGAGCTGGTCTACAGCTTTGTGCACAACTTCAAGGGCACTTACAAAAGGCCCGCATCAATCGAAGAGCTAAGAGGCTACCATTAGAGATCTGGCGAGTGATGGCTCAATGCACGGCGCCCAGAAAAGTGTTGATGGCTCGTGGTTGATGTAGAGCTCGTTGGGAACCCCAAGAGGAAGGTATGATGAGCACAGCAGCAAGTTTCCCTCAGTTATGAAACCAAGGTTTAATCGAACCAGTAGGAGCAAGGAAAGACCCCAAAGGTGTTACTAGCTGAGCTTTGGCAGGGCGCACTACCGGTGCTAGTAGCAACGTGGAGACCTGCACAACACAACCACAGAACTTTGTCCCCAACTTGCGATGAGGTTATCAATCTCACTGTGTTTTTCGGAAAACAAAGGATTAAACGTATCGAATGGAAAGAAGTAAAAGTTTGCAGAAAGTAAACACAAAGCAGAAACAGATTGTAGATTGTATGTAAAAGACAAGGACCAGGATCCATAGTTCACTAGAGGTGGCTCTCCTTAGATAGATAACATGCTGGGTGAACAAATTACAGCGGGGCAATTGACAAACACCGAGAAAGCAATACATGCATATACTAATCATCTTGACTCCTTTGAGACTTGATTGGGCAATACAACATAATACATAGACCGCCATCCAACTGCATCTATGACTAATAATCCACCTTCAGGTTATCATCCGAACCCCCTCCAGTATTAAGTTGCAAGCAACAGATTATTGCTTTACGAACTGCGTGTAAGGTAAACAATACAATTGTTCTATGAACAAAGGATTGTTGTTTTCTCCCTAGTAGCAACAACACATCTAGTACCTTAGAGATTTCTGTCACTTCCCCAGATTACCCGAGGCATGAACCCACTATCGAGCATAAATACTAACTCTTGGAGTTGCTAGCATCTACTTGGCCAAGATAGCTACTAACAACGGAAAGCATGCAAGATCTCAAATAACAAAGACATGATAGAATCAATAATCAATCTGAAATAGCATCTCAATATCCATCGGATCCCCGCAAACACAACATGTATGAATTACAAATAGATGATCTTGATCATGAACGGAGCTCACGAGATCTAAACATGAAAGCACAAAGGAGGAGAAACCAGCCATCTAGCTACTACATGGATCCGTAGTCCAAGGATGACCTACTCACGCATCACACCGGAGGCTTGCATGGTGATGAAGAAGGCCTCCAGGGTGAATTCCCCTCTCTGGCAGGGTGCCGGGAAGAGCTTCAGATCCCTCCCGATCTAGGGATGGAGATGACGGCAGCTACAGACTCTTTTGTGGATTTTTGATCGGGTACCTAGGGTTTTCGTCCCGACGGCAACTTATAGGCGGAAGGAGATGCTGAGGGGGTGCTGGGGTCGGCCAGACCACCCCCTGGCACGGGCCAAGCCTGGCCGCGCGGCCAGGTGGTGTGGCCGGCCCCTGGCCCCTCTCCGTCTCGTATTCTGGCACTTGATCCCTTCCAGAAAATAGGCACTTTGGCTTTTGTCCCGTCCAATTCCGAGAATATTCATTTTATGACTTTCCTGGAACAAAAAACAGCAGAAAACAGGCAGCTGGCACTGTGGCTCTTGTTAATAGGTTAGTCCAAGAAATCATATGAAAAGTACTCCAAAGTTGGAACAAAACACAAGAAAGTGGATAAAATGAAGCATGGAACATCAAAAATTATAGATACATTTGCAATGTATCAACATCCCCAAGCTTAACTCCTGCTCGTCCTCAAGTAGGTAAGTGATAAAAAGAAATAATTTTTGAGGTGACATGCACCATCAAAGACTTGATCAAAGTATTTGCAAAACATCAAAGCTGGGATCAAAGTACTTCAATCATAACATGAAAGACAAAGTTCTAGCAATAAGAAAAGAAACTATGATGCAACATGAAAAGGCACAAACAAAAGATTCATGAATAACAATGCTTTGCAAGATGTTTGTTTGTTTCACATAAAGAAAACATAGCATAATAGTATTCAGTTTGTCCCTCAATAGAGTAGCAAATATAAATGCAAAGGACACCTTCAAAGTTCATAAGAGTGACTAGATACAATAGTTTAAAACAAGCAATAACAAGTTATGCATCAATCAACTAGTCTTGGGACAATGCACATAGAACTAAGAATGGCCACTATGCTCTCAAAGTAAGTGCATAAAGATAGAAGGTGGAGACTCAATATAATGGTGGAAGAAAGGCCTTTATAAAAGGAAGTAGGGATTCAAGTCTCATAAAGAGCTTCCAAAAATTATGGTACTTATAGCTTTTAGCTCTCATTGCCCCTATCATAAGCATCTTGAAATTGATTAAGGTTAAAGTGACACAACTAAGAGGATATGCTTGACAAGTTATAACCCGAAATCTCATGCCCCTTACTTACGAAGACCGATCCTCATGCTACTCAACTTCAGTCACAAGTAAGCTCTTGTCATTGTAAGTATATGTGTATCATTAAGAACCGCCAACGGGGTACCCCTTGCACATGATACGGGGGCTTTCCCATAATCAAAATGACAAGGCAAGCAGATAATGAGCATCTCAGCGATCTTTTTATTTGCTATTTGCATAGGTTTTTATTGAGGATGCTTCATAGAGTGCTCATTATGGTGATGCTGCAAGTTTCCACCATGATTAGGCATGGCTTAGGCTAGCGGCCCAGGCGTTTCTCTAACACACATACAAACTCCATGATCTTACAAGTTCCACTTTTATTTCACACCGCCAGGATCCGTAAGAAAAAGAGAATAATATCAACGGGGTACAAAGTACAAGTGCAATGTTGAAAGCGTTCCCCATGAAACATGGTTCTGCTAATCTCAACTTATAAAGCGCAAGCATATACGCAACAAAGAAGGACCCAATGGTTCAAGTTTATTAGAGGCAATAAAGTAAAGTGTGCCATCAAGTCCGTGAGAGCTTTAATCACTAGTTTTCTCATAACAAGTGAAAGGTAGACAAAAGCATGAATGTACTTGGAATAGCATAAGATAGTAGGTAGGTATGGTGGACTCTTTGGAATAACTTGGTTTAGGGAGTTGGATGCATCAGTGGAACTCATACTTTTTGGTGGAGGCTAGCAAAAGACCGAGAGTGACAAACTAAGAGAGCAATAATGGCCATAATCATGCAGAGCGACAAAACATCATTGATCAAAGCATAAAGTGATACTACAAGTTGAAAACTAATGGATCATAAAGGCTATGGTGACTTGTGAAAGTCATAACATGGTGTGAGCATGCGCCAAGTCAACCCAAATAAAGCATCAAAGGAGAATACCACTATACTATGCTTTAATATGCTAAAACAACGCATGATTCATCCAAGGCATATTAAGAAATCTCAATTGTTTATAACAAGTCATTCTACAGAAAAGAATACTAAGCATAAATCCAAAACAATATCAAGCATGGCATGACAAAGCACATGCCACAGTTAAAAACAAGCTCTTTTTACCACATAAGTATGAACTTTCCTACTCTTTTCCAAACCGAACCAAACTATTTGCAAACCAATGTATGAAAGAGGGGGTCCAACCAACTTATTCAAAAAACTAAGAAAACCAAGCAAACTAAAAACCAAAACAAAAACGAAAAAGCAGACGCTCCAAGAAGAACACAACTGTGCATGAAACAATAAAAATGAAGCGTTTGGAAGAAACCTGGAATTTTTATTGATGAAGAAGGGGATGCCTTGGGCATCCCCAAGCTTTGAAGCTTGCACTTCTTGGATATTTCTTGGGGTGACACGCGTGGCATCCCTAAGCTTGAGCTTTAGTCCATCCTTCATCTCATTACTCATTCCTTCCATACACCTGAAAATTTTCCTTCATACAAAACTTCACACAATCTCATTAGCAACATTAGTGCACTTAAGATAAATAAGTCTCAAGGTTCAGTTCTAACACCAAATAAACTTCCATTAGAATACTAGATACTGTAGCACTTCCCTCAAAAAGCTCAATTCCCCAAAGGAACTCAAGAAGGAACTAACAAGAAGGAACTAACAAGAAGCAAATGCAGAAAATGGCAGAAATCTGTCAAAACAGACCAGCAGGTAAAGACGAATTTTTTCGAAGACCTTCTGTTGCTCAAATCAAAAATTGTTGAACTAACAGAAGTTAGATACCAACCTGGGGCAGAAGCACAAAAAATTACAGCTCAATCCGATGTACAGAACTCTCTCAGGAATTTTTACGGTGAAGAACAGAAATCTGTTTCGGGACAGCAACTTTCCCAATCATTACTTCACTCTCATTAGAGGTTACTCTTGGCACAAAAAGCAAATAAAAATAATAAGGAGCGGTTATTACAGAGGTAATAACTTCCAAGACTCATCTAAAACTCTTGGGTTATCTCCCAACAAGTACTTTTCTTTAACGCCTTTAAGTTAGGCATAAGAAGCAAAGAAAAAAAATCAAGTGTTCTCAAATGAAGAAGCATTAAGATCAATACCAGACATATTTTCAACAAGGCAAGGTATATCATCCAAATAAGTTCTAGAGGATCCTCTCTCAATGCTCTTAGGTTCACTATTCTCATCAAAAGGGTTTGTAGGAACAATCCAATCAAGATTCTTTTCTATGGCATCATGTATTGCTACTAGTTTAAAGGGTATTGGTATCTTAGGTTCCTCCCCATTAGGTTCGATTTTGTTCATCTTTTCTCATGTACCAACAACATCTACACATGAGCCTAGCATATTGAAACGTTCAAAGACTTTTCTAGCGTCCTTGGCAACATCATAGAACTCCTTAAACAAAGTTTCTAGAATAAAATCCCTCTTTTCAGGATCCTCAATTTCTTTAAGCTTAAGAAACATTACTTGCATTAAGGGGTTGAGGTTAACAAACCTAGCTTCTAACCTGTGAATTAAAGAAGCTGCAGCAATCTCAAAATTTGGAGCAAGTTCTACAAGGGATCTATCCTCAGTATCTTCATGTTTGCTAACATGATTAAAGAATTTTTCAATATTATCTTTCCCAATTATAGAACCACTACCAATTGAAAGGTCTTTCAAGGTGAATGTAGGGATCAACATGGTGAGCTAAGGAAGAGGTGACAACTAAAGGAGACTTAATTTTGTGTGTGTTTTTGAAATAAGAAAGCAAACAAGTAAAACTAATTTTTTTTTGTGTTTTTGAAAGAACAAAGCAAGCAAACTAGCAAAAAGAAAACTAAGCAAAACAAAAATAACAAAGTAAAGAGATTGGTTATGAGGGATTCCCCTTGTGAAGATGTCCTTGACTCCCCGACAATGGCGCCAGAAAAATGCTTGATGGCTCAATGCACGGTGCCCAGAAAAGTGTTGATGGCTCGTGGTTGATGTAGAGCTCGTTGGGAACCCCAAGAGGAAGGTATGATGAGCACAGCAGCAAGTTTCCCTCAGTTATGAAACCAAGGTTTAATCGAACCAGTAGGAGCAAGGAAACACCCTAAAGGTGTTACTAGCTGAGCTTTGGCAGGGCGCACTACCGGTGCTAGTAGCAACGTGGATACCTGCACAACACAACCACATAATTGTGTACCCAACTTGCGATGAGGTTGTCAATGTCACCATGTTTTGCGAAAAACAAAGGATTAAACGTATCGAATGGAAAGAAGTAAAAGTTTGCAGAAAGTAAACACAAAGCAGAAACATATTGTAGATTGTATGTAAAAGACAAGGACCGGGATCCATAGTTCCCTAGAGGTGGCTCTCCTTAGATAGGTAACATGCTGGGTGAACAAATTACAGCGGGGCAATTGATAAACACCGAGAAAGAAATACATGCATATACTAATCATCTTGACTCCTTTGAGACTTGATTGGGAAATACAACATAATACATAGACCGCCATCCAACTGCATCTATGACTAATAATCCACCTTCAGGTTATCATCCGAACCCCTCTAGTATTAAGTTGCAAGCAATAGATTATTGCTTTACGAACTGCGTGTAAGGTAAACAATACAATTGTTCTATGAACAAAGGATCGTTGTTTTCTCCCTAGTAGCAACAGCACATCTAGTACCTTAGAGATTTCTGTCACTTCCCCAGATTACTAGAGGCATGAACTCACTATCGAGCATAAATACTGACTCTTGGAGTTGCTAGCATCTACTTGGCCAAGATAGCTACTAACAACGGAAAGCATGCAAGATCTCAAATAATAAAGACATGATAGAATCAATAATCAATCTGAAATAGCATCTCAATATCCATCGGATCCCCGCAAACACAACATGTATTAATTACAAATAGATGATCTTGATCATGAACGGAGGTCACAAGGTCTAAACATTAATGCACAAAGGAGGAGAAACCAGCCATCTAGCTACTACATGGCTCCGTAGTCCAAGGATGAACTACTCACGCATCACACCAGAGGCTTGCATGGTGATGAAGAAGGCCTCCAGGGTGAATTCCCCTCTCCGGCAGGGTGCCGGGAAGAGCTTCAGATCCCTCTCGATCTAGGGATGGAGATGACAGCGGCTACAGACTCTTTCGTGGATTTTTGATCGGTACCTAGGGTTTTCGTCTCGAGGGCAACTTATAGGCGGAAGGAGAGGCCGAGGGGGTGCTGGGGTCGTCCAGACCACCCCCTGGTGCGGGCCAAGCCTAGCCGCGCGGCCAGGTGATGTGGCCGGCCCCTGGCCCCTCTCCATCTCGTATTCTGGCACTTGATCCCTTCCGAAAAAATAGGCACTTTGGCATTTGTCCCGTCCAAATCCGAGAATATTCATTTTCTGACTTTCCTGGAACCAAAAACAGCAGAAAACAGGCAGCTAGCACTGTGGCTCTTGTTAATAGGTTAGTCCAAGAAATCATATGAAAAGTACTCCAAAGTTGGAACAAAACACAAGAAAGTGGATAAAACCAAGCATGGAACATCAAAAATTATAGATACATTTGCAATGTATCAGCGAGTCACTACGCTCGTATATCTAGAGATGGTCCATAATCAAGAACTCTGCAGAAGACATCTCTGAGGATCGCGCAATCGACGCATTCAACGGCGACGTGCACCGCAAAGAACTTAGGGAGGAACTGGGCCGCTCGAAGCCTAAAACGATCGACCACCTAATGGAGATCGCGAATAGGTGGGCTGACGGAGAGGACTCGGTGAAAAATCGTGCCTACTCCAATGATGAAGATGACCTCGGGTGTAGACGTGATCGACGAGGGAAACGTCGAATGCGCGGATACAAGGACCGCGATGAAGTCAACATGGTCGCAGCTGGCTACACCGACAAACGTGACGACAACCACAATAGTGGATATCGCAGCGATGGATACCGCGACAACAGGAAAACCACGCAACTGTGGCAGCGCCGCACTCGCGATGAGGCACCCGCGACATCCATCCAGGACAAACTTTACGGACCGTGCAACGTGCACTTCTACATCGACAAGCACGACGGCAAGAAAAAGTCCAGCCACCTCCTAAAGGACAGTCGCGATTTCCTCAAGCTCCACGAAGGCCTGGCCTAGATGATTCGCGACGCAATCAACCAAGGCTAGGAGCTGCCCCGGGTTCTATGGCACATGGAGCTCCTCCACCACCGCTAGGTCCACCACCACCTGCGGATGCGCCAGTCCAGAACCATGGAGGCAAGCCGTACCCCCGACCACTGGGAACATGGGGATGATCCAGAAGGGTCGCCCCTCAAATCGAGCACAGAAGGCAATTACTCGCCAAGTCAATTTGGTGATGAACTCTCTGCCCTCCACCACTGAGTACCTCAGTGGCAGCAAGTCCTGTATCACCTTCGACAAAAGTGACCACCTGCGTCAAGTACCTCGCCCAGGCCATTGTCCCTTGGTACTCGAGACACAGATCGGAAGCTTCGAGATGAGTCGTGTCTTCATGGATGGTGGAAGCGGCATCAACCTCATGTTCGCGAGTACCTTGCCAGCAATGAGGATCCCCCTGACATGTCTGGAAGTGTCAGATACGACATTCCACGACATCGTTCCAGGGAAGGGCGTGTACCCCCTGGGAAAGATCAACCTCGACGTCACCTTCAGCATGCTGCAAAACTTTCGACGAGAGCGCATTGACTTTGAAGTTCTCGACTGGCCCTCGCAATACCACTGTATCCTCGAACGTGTCGCGTTCGCGAGGTTCATGGCAGTGCCACACTACGCTACCTGCAGATGAAAATGCTAGGCCCAAACGGCGTAATCACAATCAACGGAAGCTTCGATATATCCGACAGCTATGATCCGGAATTCAACAGAACCTCCCAGTCCTTCGGCATGGAATAGGAACTCGCAAGGTTGAAGGAGTCGATAGACAACAGTCTGCCCCCTGAGCAAGCCAAGTTCACCTGACCTATCCTTCGACTCGTCGGTACACACCAAGAAAGTCTAGGTCCACCCAACGAACCCGACCAAGATGACCCTCATCGCCAAAAACTTGAGTCCCGCATAGGAACTCGCGCTCATCGAATTGCTCTGAGCGCTGGGAAATCTCCGCCTGGTGTCCAGCGAACATGCCAGGAGTTCCCAGGGAATTCGCTGAGCACTCACTCAACATGAATCCAGACGCACGGTCAGTCAAGCAAACAATATGGCAACTATCTGAACCAAGAGCAAAAGCTGTCGGTATGTATATCATAGACTCCTCGACGCAAACTTCATACGCGACATCAAGGAAAGCACCTGGCTCGCAAATCCGGTGCTTGTGCCTAAAAAGGACACGGACATCCTGCGGATGTGCGTGGACTTTACCTCCTTGAAAAAGTACTGCCAAAAGGATCACTACTCGTTGCCACGGATCGATCAAATAATCGACTCCACTACGGGATGCGAGCGCCTCTGCTTCCTCGACGCCTACTCAGCTTACAATGAGATTCGAATGAAGGAGGAAGACCAGGAGAAAATGGCGTTCACGACACCCTTTGGTGTGTTCTGCTACAACACGATGCCCTTCGGGCTAAAAAACGCAGGAGCCACCTATTAGTAGTGTATGCAGGCCTGCCTCAAGAGCCAACTTGGTCGCAATATCCAAGTCTACATCGATGACATCATCATCAAAACCAAAGAGGAAAAGCCGCGTGACTCGATGATCTCCGTGAGACCTTCGATAACCTCGATTGCTACCGGATCAAGCTCAATCCGGACAAATGCGCCTTTGGCGTACCATCTGGTCAACTTCTCGGGTATCTCATCTCCGTGAGAGGGATCGAAGAAAACCCGAAGAAAATAAAGGACATACTGGCCATGGAGAAGCCGAAGAACGTAAAAGGCGTCCAGCAGCTGTCTAGGCGAATCGCGGCGCTCGGTTGATTCATCAGTCGAATGGGCGAAAAGGCACTGCCCTTCTATCAACTTCTTCGCAAGGCCGACAAGCTTGAGTGGACAGATGAAGCACAAGAAGCATCCGAAGACCTCAAGCGTCTAGTGTCCACTTCGCTAGTACTAGTGACACCTCGTGGAAAGGAGCCGCTGTTGCTATACATCTCCGCCACCAACCAGGTGGCCAGCAATGTGCTCGTAGTGGAGCGAGCCGAAGAAAATAAAGTCCATGGGGTACAACACCTAGTCTACTACCTCAGCGAGGTGCTCACGCCAACAACACAGCGGTGCCCGCACTACCAGAAACTAGCGTACGGCGTCTTCATGATAGCCAGGCGACTGCGCCACTACTTCCAGGAGCACCCAATCGTGGTGGTGAACGATGCCCTGCTCGGGCACATACTCAATAATCCTGACGCCACTGGACGAGTCATGCTCTAGGGCATAGAACTGTCTCCACGAGACATCACGTACGAGAAGCACGATGCAATCAAATTGCAAGTTCTCCCGGACTTCCTCGTGCACTGGATGGAGAACCAGCTCCCCGACAAGCCAGACATGTCCTACCCGTGGACAATGCACTTCGACGGATCCAAGTGCAAGGAAGGAGCTGGCGCGGGTGTCATACTAACATCGCCCAAGGCGACAAGATGAGATACGTTCTGCGAATACAGTTCACCGCCTCCAACAACGAGGCTGAGTACGAAGCCTTGATCCATGGGATGCGGATGGAGAAAGCCTGCGGCGCCAAGTGACTCGTCATCTATGGTGACTCCAAACTGGTGGTCAACCAAACAATGAACGAGTGCGATGCTCTGAGCGGCAACATGATCGCTTACCGCAACCTCTACGACACACTTGAGAGAGACTTTGATGGGTGCGAGCTGCGGCACATTGGCCGCGAAAGCAATGAGGAGGCGGACATACTCGCCAACATCGGCTCCACCTGTGCCCCAATACCACCTGGCGTATTTTTTGAGCGCATATGTGAATGCTCCATTAAGTCCAAGGCTCCAGAGAAAACAACAAGCACACCAACGGACTTGGGGGCTACGCCACCGAGCGAGCCTATGGCAATCGATAACATGGAGCCTGACACAGGACTCAAAGGTCCCATGGAGGTCATGATGATCGAGCCATCCTGGACACAACCATACATCACATACCTGCTTAGCAAGAGGCTGCCAGATGACCCGACTGATGCGCGTCACAGCGCGCGACGATCCAAGGCATTTTCCCTCATCAATGGCGAACTATACAAGTGCAGCATCACATGAGTCCTTCAACGATGCGTCTCCAACAGGGACGGAAGGGCCATCCTCCTCGACATACATGAAGGCACTTATGGGCACCACGCCGGTAGTCGTGCCCTCGTCGCCAAAGCTCGGCGAGCTGGATTCTATTGGCCAATGGCCATGCGTGACGCCAAGGACATCGTCCAGCGATGCAATGCTTGCCAGCGATTCATGGACAAGCCGCACGCACCTGGCGTGGAGATTAGGCCAATACCAGTGGCTTGGCCCTTTGCACAATGGGGACTCGACATGGTCGGCAAGGTCCCGAGGTCCTCGTGAGGAGGTTACGTTTACCTCCTAGTCGTGGTCGACAAATTCACCAAGTGGATCGAGGCCATGCCGGTGACAAATCAATCAGGAGCCAGCGCCGTCAAGTTTTTCGAGTCCATCGTCTACCGTTTTGGGGTGCCACATAGCATCATAACGGACAATGAGACAAACTTCACCTCCAAGGAGTTCCAGGAATTCTACGAAAACCTAGGAATAAACATTAGCTACCCCTCGGTGGCCCACCCTCAGACCAATGATCAAGTCGTAAAGGCCAACAGCCTCATCTACGACGGAATCAAGAAAAGGCTTCTCCGACCACTCGAACAAACCGCTGGTTGCTGGCCAGACGAGCTGCAATCAGTAGTTTGGAGCCTGCGCACAACTCCAAACAGCGCCACAGGCTACACTCCGTTCTTCATGGTTCACGGTGCCAAAGCGGTTCTACCTGCAGAAGTGTGCTACAAAGGCCCACGGGTGGTTGCATACAGCGAGAAGGAGTCAGCCCTCGCACTCGAAGACTCTATCGACCTCCTTGATGAGGCACGTGAGATTGCAGCGGAGAGATCCACAATCTACCAGCAGAGCCTCCGCAACTACCACAGCAGAAGGCTATGCTCCAGATCCTTCGTCAAAGGAGACCTGGTCCTGTGACTAAAGCAACAAGGGAACCTCAAGTTCGAGTCCCCTTGGGAAGGACCCTACGTGATTACTGAAGTAATCCCAGGTGGCGCCTATTGCCTTAAAGACTTCAAGAGCGGAGTCGCATACTCCAACCCCTGGAACGTGGCGCAGCTGCGGCGTTTCTACCCCTTAGATGATTTTTTACTTTACAAATAAGGCTGCATAGCCAGGCTACTTAGCCACACATTGTACCTCGTACTATTCTACGAATAAATAAAGCTAACTGCACCAAAACCATGTGTTTTTATGTTTTCTTGCAATTATATCACTCGGGGGCTGCGCCACCCTTTACACTTTCGTTCTACGAACAAATCGCAGTATCCTGAGTAGCTGACACACTACCTATCAAACCCTTGATAAATACCAACCCAGTTGCAACGCACCTGACATGTTGGCAAGGTGCTGAGATAAATACACATTAGGCTAACGAAAAGAACTGCAGAGTACCACACACTCGAAAATCATACAAGCTAGCAAGCTCTTTACATATTAATGGGTATCAAATACACCCGCCATAATCGTATGAATTTTACAACACTTATACATCTATGTGAAGGGTACAAACTACACTACTACTGCAAAAGAAGAACATTTGTTTGCTCTTCAAAGAAGTCGACAATATCCTCCGTTGGATGGTCAATCGCCTGATAGTGTGGCACCATGTTCCAGGTCATCCCTTCTGGTGGTGATAGCGGTCCAACGGAAACAGGCGCGACGTCCATGTCCGGTCGATGTAGTCAAGCCAGCGACAATGCAGCCTTAGCACCTGCGAGTAACGGTTGGCGCACGCACTCGTGAACTGCGCTTATATCCTGAAATTTCGCCAGAAGAGCCAATAGGCTTGAGGGCACAACGTCCAGCGAAAACATTGTTTGATAAATACACTTCAGGCACGACTGCGCCTTCTTCAAACATTGAAGCACCCACGACGCGCGATCTTGCAAAGTCGCTAATGCGACTACACGGTCATGGTCCACCTAGAAGTACCCACTAGCTTGTAGCTTCTCCTAGGTTAAGTCATTCATTCGAATGGCAACCCGGTCGTTCTCATCCTACGGATGACGAGCGCTAACAACTACAAAAAGCAAGACCAAAAGCATAAGACAAGGCATCACTAATGACCCACAAGTATAGGGGGTGTATCGCAGTATTTTTGATAAGTAAGAGTGTCGAACCCAACGAGGAGCAGAAGGTGCTGGCTAGTGGTATGGATCAGGAATTCTCTGCAAATACTTAGCAAACGGATTTTTAGGGGCTTTTGATAAAGCAAGTAAATAAAGTACGAGTAAACAAAAGACAATAGGAATAAATGCAGCAAGTGGCCCAATCCTTTATGCAGCAAAGGACAAGCCGGTTGTATTACTTAAGATGACCAAACATTCTCGAGGACACATGGGAAGACTGTTAAGTGCTTTCGCTTCATATAGTTCATTAATCTTCTTTAGCTTGCTAAGTGTTGTTTGGGTGAACCTGTGCTAATGTACCGACCTTCCTAGGACTAATACATACTTGTGATTATACCCCTTGCAAACATCCATAAGTACAAGAAAGTAATTAAGGTAGAAACCTAACCACAGCTTTAAACTCTAAGACCCTTATGTCCCTTCTGCAATGGTTTCCTAACGGGGGTTCAGGTTTCTGTCACTCCGGCAACCCCTACGATTAGTAGCCAAATACACAATGCATTCCCCTAGGCCCATATAGGTGAAGTGTCATGTCGTCGACGTTCACATGACACCACTAGAAGAAGTACACCACAACTTAAATATCAAACTATTGAATCTTTCTCAACACAACTCCACTACTAACAACATGACTTCTCCCATGTCCTCAAGAACAAAACGAACTACTCACAAGACATCATATGGATCATGATCAGAGATGGAATAATGATGTATAACAATCTGATCATAAACAATAATCCAATGGTTCACTCAATAGCATCAACTACAAAGAGTAATCAACACCGAGAAAGTTTCCCCTATGAACTATGCAAGATTCAACGCAATTATTACAACAATATGGAGATGGTGATGAGGGTGCTGCTGATGATGATGGTGGTGGTGATGATGATGATCCCGATGAAGTCCAGCTTGATGGTGGTGTTGATGGCGACGATCTCCCCTATCATAGGCATCTTTAGGTGGTTAAGGTTAAAGTGATCAAATATGAGGATATGCATTGACAAGTTGTAAATTGAGAATCTCATGTCCCTTGAATATGAGGGCCGCTCCTCATGCTACTCAAGTTTAGTCACCGGTAAGTTCTCGTCATCGTAAGCATATGTGTATCATAGAGAACCGCCAACGGGGTACCCCTTGCCCGATGATACAGAAGAATCCCCATATCAAAATGATAAGGCAAGCAGACAACAAACATCTCAGCAATCTTGTTATTTACCATGGGAATATGGTACTTTTTTCTCTCTTTCCTCTTTTCATAATCTCTTTTTTCTTTTTCTCTTTTTCTCAATATCTATCTCTTTTTTTTATAAGAAGAATGCTTCATAGATGCTCGTTATGGTTACGCTGCACGTTTCCACCATGTCAGCATGGAGTAGACCAGCGGCCCAGGCGTTTCTTTAACACACATGCATAACTCCATGGACTTACAAGCTCCCCTTTCATTTCACACCGACGACATCCATAGACAAAAGAACATGATATCAACTAGGTACAAAGTACCAGTGCAATGTTGAAAGCATTCCCCATGACAGCATGGTTCTGCTAATTCACAACTTACAAAGCGCAAGCATATACGCAACATAGGTGAGCACAATGGTTCAAGTTTATGAAGTGCAAGAAAGTAAAGTGTGCCATCAAATTCATGAGAGCTTTAATCACTAATTTTCACATAACAAGTTTAATTTGGGAGGTAGATAAAACATGAATTTACTTGGAAAAGCAATAATGCTAATAGGTAGGTATGGTGGACACAAATGGCGTGGGTTTTGGTTTTAAAGGAGTGGATGCACGAGAAGAATTCCCTCTCAGTACATGTTTTTGGCTAGCAAGGCTTGGTAGAAAGTACAAGAGTTGAAGGAAACAAACAAACATACAAGTGATAAAAGACAAACATGCAATCTTCCTTGGAAGCACAAAAGATATTAACTAGAGAATACTAGACTTATGAGCAAATCAAGAAAGAAAGATGATGAAATTATATTTCTTTAGACTACTTTTATCTTTTCATTCAACTCTCAAAGATAGTGTTGCTACTGACCGAGCCAGGTTTGCCAAAACCAACTAAATTAACTCAATGATCCCAGAGTGATACCAATACTAACAACAAGATCAATCATATAACCACAAATTGAAAAGTAATATAAGCTATGAAAAAGAGTGAATGATAGAACTTCTCATTAATATTCCATAACGGCAACTCACACCAAGGGATACATATCTAAAGAGAGAGGGGAAACTTCCATAATGCAAACCATCCTACATGATAACTTCTCTATTCATGATATGACTCTACTAAAGAGGTAAAAAGATAGAAGATAGTGATGTGATACCGTGGCACTCCCCCAAGCTTGGAACAAACCAAGGGGATGCCAAACCTGATGACGAATTACTTCTTTGGTGGTGGTGGTATCCTCTCGATGAGCTCTTCGATCAGTTTCCCCAAGTCCTCGATCTCGGAGGTGAGATTACGAATCAGCTGTGAGTTTTGCTTAATGCGGCTCATGATCATGTCGGGTTGAGAATTCTAGCTCTTGCTATTCTTTCCCCACTCTTCTTCCTTGAAGTCTTCTTTTCCTGCATGGCTAGAACGAGGCAAATCCCAATTGGAGGGTAATTTCCCCTTGGGCATATTCTGGTATTGATGCTCATGGATAAGGGTATGGAAAGGATTCTTGGTGCATGGAGGAAGTGACCGTGGAGCCAAGCAGTGACGAGGAGCTTTCCCCCCAGTCTGCATCCGTGCAGTCCTTCTAACCCTGGAAGGTTTTGTCACCACTCCAATGCTTGCAATGGTAGTGCCGGTGTGCGAATGTTGGTCTTGCTCCTCTTCATCTTCACTCTTGATCTCCTCCTCCTTCCTAGGGTCTTGGAGATCCTCCTCCATAGGCTCCTTCCCTTTATCCTTGGCAGACACCATTGTGCTTCTAAGCCTTCAAGAATAGTTCCTCGCAAAAACAGATCGAAACGAAAACACGATGAGAACACGATATATGAACCTCGAGGGATCCGAGGGGTTATATATTACGAAGTTTCATATCAAAAGGAAGGTACTGGGAGAAAATGAGTCGGAGGCGGAGTCCAGGGTGGACTCACCACCTGGTGGCGCGACCTGGGGTGGGCCCGCGCCACAGGGTGGTGTGAGCCACCCTGGCTCCGTTTCTGTCCCTCTTTCGCTTCGTAGCTTTCCTTATTGACTGAAAACTGCAAAAATATAGTTGGATAGTATTTTCGCGGAACTTTTCTTACTAGAACTGTTACCTATTCGAAAACGGACTCTGCTGGTCTCGGAATTTGGTATGTAGTAGATTCTTCTGAAGTCATCACTTGAATATTATCGATATCTTCATCTTCATACACTTATTACTTGAGTCATAAAACCTTTCTCTTCCTTATTACACCATGAACTCCACTACCTAGAAATTTCTTTCACACAAAACTTCACACAGTTCTCATTAGCAACATTAGTATATATGAAGTGATAAAACCCTTTGAGTCCAACTTCAACTGAAAACCATCAAAACATCATCTACTGTAGCAACTCCTTCCAAAAACCCAAAAAGAATTCAAAAAGGAAACCGAATAAAGAAGCAAATGCAAGAGTGGCAAAATCTGTCAAAACAGACCAGCAGGTAAAGATAATTTTTTAGAAAATCTTATGTTGCTCAAATCAAAAAGTGCAAAACTAACGAAAGTTAAATAACAACCTGCGTCAGAAGCACAAAAAATTACAGTTCAATCCGACAGACAGAGATCTCTCACGAATTTTTACGGTGAAGCACAAAAATCTGTTTTGGGACAGCAACTTCCCCAAATATTACTTCTCTCTCATTAGAGGTTGATATTGACACAAAAACCAAACAAAACGGATAAGGAGAGGTTATTACCGAAGTAATAACTTCCAAGACTCAAAGAAACACCAACAAACTGAAAGCAAAAGTAACCTGGATTGTCTCCCAAAAAGCTCTTTCTTTATAGCCATTAAGATGGGCATGATAATTTCAAAGATGCTCACATAGGAATATGAATTGAAGTGAAAGAGAGCATTAAGAAGCAAGAACACACACGTTTAAGTCTAACCCACTTCCTATGCAAGGGAATATTTTAAACAAACAAGTTGTTGAAACCAGAGGCTACAAGCATAGGAATATAAAAGAAGTGCAACATAAAAACTTTCAGCATAAAACGAGGAAACTTGATATTATTGAGATGCATAAGAACACTTTTCCCTCTCTCATAGTAACTTTTAGTATCATGCATAAACTTAACAATATAACTATCACAAGGACCATCGTAACACTGATCACTTATTCTAACAGAAAACACAGGAATACTAGCTCTCATAATACTACTTTGTGAAACAACATTAGAGGTATCCTTACAAAGGATAGTGTGTCCCTTTTCTTCATAATTAGTAACAAAGTCTTTCTCATTTGCTATAATAGGTTCATCAACCATTTGTTTATCAGGTTCAACAGCTTTATTCATACTTTCATCAACCATACTAGCTATCATAGAATGTTCCTTTATCTTAACTGGGAAAGGCATTTTCTCAATATAAGGTTTAGGTAAAACATGATTAGCAGTATAAACTTCAGTATTTCTTGCAGGAATACTCTTAGCAATATCTTTATAAGGTTCATGATACTTATTCCACTTCTTTTTAGGCACTTCAATGTAGGAAGCAAAAGCCTTAAAATAAGTAGCAATAGCTTGAGAGTCTAGACCATAAGCATTTTTAATATTTTGAAAGTCATCGGTTCCCATAAAAGATTCAATGCATTCATAATCATAATGTACACCTGACTTTCTACCTTTGTCATTCTCCCATGCTTCAGCATTGTCTTGAATACGGTCCAGAAGATCCCATTTAGCTTCTTCTTCCATGCGAGTGAATGATCCAGCACAACAAGCATGCAATAAATCCTTATCATGTAGAGGGAGCCTTGCAGAAAAGTTATTGATAATAATATTGTTGGGGAACTCATGAATGGGACATTTGAGCATTAGTAACTTCAATCTCCCCCAAGCTTGAGATGTACTCTCTCCATCAAGAGGCCAAAAGTTGTATATTTGATTCCGATCTTTATGAATCTCACTAGGAGGATAAAACTTTGAATAAAAGAGAGGTAATATTTCCTCCCATTCCAGAGCTTGACCATTCTTCAGCAGCTTATACCATTCCTCAGCTCTTCCTTTTAGTGATAATAAGAATAACTTCTTCTTAACTTGATCTCTAGTAATAACTGCACACTTGAACAACCCACATAATTCGTGTATAAAGAGTAAATGATCACCAGGATGGACAGTTCCATCCCCAACATAATAGTTATCCATAACACGATCAATAATTCTTGTAGGTATTTTGAAAGCATCATTCTCAGCAGGTGGTGGTATATCTACTACCTTAGCAGTGGTAGTAGCATTACCAAATAAGAAACTCAGCGAATTATCCATAACAAAAATAAAGCAACTAACAGAAGTAAACAATACTCACAGTAGAAGTTTCCTTTACCAGTTCCACTCTCTAATAATGCTTCACTCCCCGGCAACAGCACCAACAAATAGTCTTGATGACCCACAAGTATAGGGGGTGTATTGTAGTATTTTCGATAAGTAAGAGTGTCGAACCCAATGAGGAGCAGAAGGTGCTGGCTAGTGGTATGGATCAGGAATTCTCTACAAATACTTAGCAAATGGATTTTTAGGGTTTTTTGATAAAGCTAGTAAATAAAGTACGAGTAAACAAAAGACAGTAGGAATAAATGCAGCAAGTGTCCCAATCCTTTATGCAGCAAAGGACAAACCGGTTGTATTACTTAAGATGACCAAACGTTCTCGAGGACACATGGGAAGACTGTCAAGTGCTTTCGCTTCATATAGTTGATTAATCTTCTTTAGCTTGCTAAGTGCTATGTGGGCACACCTTTGCTAATGTACCGACCTTACTAGGACTAATACATACTTGTGATTATACCCCTTGCAAACATCCATAAGTACAAGAAAGTAATTAAGGTAGAAAACCTAACCACAACTTTAAACTCTAAGACCCTTACATCCCTTGTGCAATGGTTTCCTAACGGCGGTTCAGGTTTCTGTCACTCCGGCAACCCCTACGATTAGTAGCCAAATACACAATGCATTCCCCTAGGCCCATATAGGTGAAGTGTCATGTAGTCGATGTTCACATGACACCACTAGAAGAAGTACACCACAACTTAAATATCAAACTATTGAATCTTTCTCAACACAACTCCACTACTAACAACATGACTTCTCCCATGTCCTCAAGAACAAAACGAACTACTCACAAGACATCATATGGATCATGATCAAAGATGGAATAATGATGTATAACAATCTGAACATAAACAATAATCCAATGGTTCACTCAATAGCATCAACTACAAAGAGTAATCAACAACAGGAAAGTTTCCCCTTTGAACTATGCAAGATTCAACACAATTGTTACAGCAATATGGAGATGGTGATGAGGGTGCTGCTGATGATGATGGTGATGATGATGATCCCGATGAAGTCAGCTTGATGGTGGTGTTGATGGCGACGATCTCCCCTCTTCGGGATGGAATTCCCCTAGCAGAAATCTGTCTGCCGGAGAGATCTTTCTCTCTCGGTGTTTTCCGCCCCGCAGAGACGGCGGAATCTTTCTGTGGTCTCTCCCCGAGTCTTAGGGTTTCAGGAGGATAATATACGCTAGAGGGGAGTGCTAGGGGTGGACCAAGGTGGCCACACCACCTGGTGGCGCGGCCTAGGCTGGCCCGCGCCAAGGGGTGGTGTGGGCCCCCTGTGGCCCATCTCCAGCCCCCTTCTGGCTTCCTTCGTCTTCTGGAAAATTAGGATTTTCCATGTATTTTCCCGGATTTTCTGATCTTCGCGAATTTTGCCTCCAAACAACACGTTTTCCATCAGAATCCTGACTGCAGCGGTCCATGCTCCAAAAGTCATTAACCATGCAAAAACAAATGAAATAACATAAGTATCACCTCTCTATATGAAATATATCAATGAATAATAGTGAATTATGACATAGAATAGTGATGCAAAATGGACGTATCATCAATAGTGAAATATATCAAACAGATGGAAGGAGACTATCCCTCTCTTTGTGTCATCAATTCTTTTTTGTGGTAAAGCCAATTATGGTTTATGCCATTAATCGCAAATCTATTCCACATTCCACTGCTTCTAAGGATTCTACCATAAGCTAGCAATGCCCTCTTTCTCTTGAAGTTATATCCGCGCACCTCAATTGCGTGACCCTTTGGTTCTTACCGGCGCAAGAAGAATCTAATCCGACAATGTCTAACTAAATATTTCCGTTGATATCAAGGAACTCTATTGTTTAAAGGCGATATGGTTTCCGAACTTCCCTTCTCAAATCTGAGGGAAGGTACAGTGCTATTTTCATAGTGGTTCATAACTTCTCCAACATCGCTCTTTTCGTCCGGCAAGGGCAAGAATCATCATCACTTGCAGCTTCCGATCTTTAATCCTAACGGTGTGTCTTTTCTTTATCCATGATACATCATCCTTCCTATTTCTTTGACAAGTGGTTCTATTCTTTTATTATGTCTCTTGAGAAAACCAGAGCTATGTTCATCCTATCCTTCTTGTCTCACGACAATCCTTCAATTCTTCTAACCCTTTGTGTCTCAAACAAAATGCAAGACTCGCAACAAGTCTTGCAAGTTTTGTAAGGTGTAGTGGTCGCACCATTCCGTTGATGAAGCCACTTGGGAACGCGAGGATGAGCTCCGTGCCAAGTATCCTACCCTCTTCGTGTATTCTTCTTCTTCTTCCTAGAATCTCGGGGCGAGATTCCTGTTTAGTGGGGGAGAGTTGTAGCATCCCATCTGTCTAACATATGTAATGCTACATGGTCTAGTAATATAATGGCTACTTCCTACATATAATTGTTGCATCTTAATCATATCATGCTCATGTCATCATGCCACCTTGCATTTGAGCATCATATAAAACCCTTTCATTTGGTTCTTCTCTCATATGCATTAGTAATTGTATTTGGCTCTTGATATATTGTATTTGGGTCTTGATAAATGCTTAATGCCCAAGTTGAGTTGGGGGCATATATTTTATTCAACTCCATCACCTTCCTTTGTCACCACCTTATAATTCCACCATCCTAGTTACCCATGAGCTTTTACTTTCTTTTGGCATTTAATCTAGCTCATGTGGGTTGGGATGGATCCAATTCTATTTTTCCCTTTAGCTTGGCCTTAATCCATATTTTGGAATGCATGTGTATAAATGCCATGATCATTATTTTGTTTTCACAAGATCAACATGGCATTTAATGCCCATGCATGGGCCATGCAAATCACCACCATTCTATTCTTTTGGGATTTACTTGGATTTTTTAGTGGAGCTTGGTCCCTTGGAAATCAATTCTTGTTGGCTCTATTCTTTTTGTTCTTACCCCAAAACCCTCCTCATCTTGATCCTTGTTTCTTTGTCATGTGCATCAAGACCTCATCTCCACCCCAACTTCTTTTCACCTTTTACTTGATCTTGTTTTTGGATCATGTTAAAACCCTCACACCACCTTTTCTCTCATCTCACTCTCCTTAACCATCATCACACCCCTCCACCTTTGCTTGATCTAGTTGGCATGTGGAGCAAAATCCTAAAAACACTAATCAAACCCTAAACCCTAGCCTCTCCCTCTAATCCCTCTCTCTCTAAACCCCTAGCCTAATCCACCCCATGCCGAGCTACCACCCCTAATCTTCTAGCTTCGGCTACCCCTCTCAAACCCTAACCACCCCTAACCTAACCAAGCCCAACCCTAGCTCCATGTCGAGCATGCCCTAGCTAACCCGAGCATCTCCCTACTCTCTCTCTCTCTTTCTCTCTGCCAGCTAGGCCCCTCATCCGGTCCAGCCCCCTCCTTGGCCCCATCGTGCAGCCTCTGGCCACCTCTCCCATGCCCTGGCCGAGCTGGTCGAGCACGTGAGGGTAGAGGAGAAAAGGTGGCCGAGCCACCTTTTCCACCCCGAGCCCCCACGGGATCCCCCTTCTACTCCCGTCCTTATCTCCACCCCCCTCGCCTCTGCCGTGTCCCAGTGCCCCTCCCCTGGCCTTGCGCCAACCCTTTTCCTCCCCAGATACCCTTGCTCCACTTCTTCTCCAACGCCGGCCGCCACTCTCGGCTTCGTCTTCACCTACAGATCGAGCAGGCAGGCGTGGTGTCGTGGTTGTCGGGGAAGACCAGCGGGGACCACTGCATCGCTCCGTACACAGCAACGAGGAGGAGACCCAGGACCGCCGTACGCCGATGAGGCCGACATGGAAACCCTAATCGCCGGACGTCTGCCTCGTCACCGATCCGCCGCTCCCCGGCCCGAACTAACCCCACCGACGACCCCGCGGTGAGCCACCGTACCTCCTAGACCCCCTCTCTCTCGCCGTTGTTCCCTAGCCTCGCCGGACCATGGGACGAACGCCCTCGGTGCGCGCTTGTGTTTGCTCGTCGTCGCGCCGAAGAAGTTCTCCTAGCCGCGCCGCGTTTCCGAACAGCAACCACCAGCCGCCGCAGTGGCTCTGCCTCTCTGCGCGCTCGCCCAGATCGTGAGTTCGATCCACCGCGCGCCGCTCCCTGTCGATCACCGATCTGTCGCCGTCAGTTTTGTCAGTTAAAAACGATATGAGAAACAGTGGTTCGTTGGCACTTTGCACAAAACCACCCAACCTTTTTGTTGCACAACCCGTGGTCCAGCCAGGTCCCACTGTCATCGTCGCGGTGCGTTTTACAGAAAGATACCTGAGATTTCGTATTCATCAACCCGCAGTCCATGGCCCTGCCGCGTGGCAGGCTCCCTCTCACCCGCTGGCACGTGGGCCCGCTCGAGCGGCGGGTCCACCGGTCAGTTGCAGCGGTTAGCTTCTGCGTCGGTGAGAAAATGTTTTCACCACGCAGTTCGCCTAGCTCAGCTTGGTCCCACCCGTCAGTGCTTTAGGCTAGATCTGGCTGGGTACAAAAAGTCTGGGCGTTTATCTGTTTTTAAAACAATTTCAGAAAATGTTTAAATACAAATTTAAATCTGTTTTTCATAACTTTTAAATTATAAATCCAAATAATACAAATGATATATGTTTTGGAATCAGAAAAATGTGAGGAATTCAAATATGCCATTCAAACTATTACTTGAGCAAATTAAATTTTCGAAATTGTTTAAATGCAATAAAAAGGCCTTTTCTTAAATATTTAATAACTTTAAATCTACAACTCCAAATTCGACAAATAAAATGTCTAAATCGATCAGCGCGACGAGCCCGTTCTATTTATGCATTCCATGTTCTGAATTGCAGAATTCATCATATAAATATAAAGTATACAGCAACTTAATTGGAGTTCAAACATGACTAAAACTCAATAAAATGCTTTATTCTTGTACCCCACACCTCACCCATGCCATGCTATATTATTGCCATGCAAATTGTGCATCATTCATCATGGCATGCTTGTTTGCTTGTCGCATTTTAATTCATATGCTTGTGCACTTTATTTATGTTGGCCCTTGTTTGTTTGGTTCTTCTTCGAGTAGACGCCGAGCAGGGGATATATCAGGAATCCCAGGAGCACCACCCAGATCCGTCTCTCGCTTCAACTGAGCTGCCATGCAAGCACTACCACATGCTTGCATACATATAGTACCTATTGCCTCTATCTTATTCTTGCATCATTGAGTCGCGTTTGCATTAAATTGAATCCCAAGTACTGCATAGCCTTTACTATTAAACCCCACCGAAGCTTGTTCCTCCATCCCATGAGCCATTACTACAGGAGTTGTTTGAGCCATGCGAGTCATAGAACTGCATGTGTAGGGTATGTGAGTGTCTGATGGATAACGAGGTACCTAAACAACTTAACCTGGGTAGTAATGGAATAACTAATGAAAGAGGCACCGGTGAGCAATATCTGTTATTTGGTTTTTATGCTCACTTGTGTCCCGTAGGACCCCGAGTACTTGATTCTTGTTCCTGGACTATTCGCACTATCCACATCTGGGAGGCCTTATGGACCCCCCTGAGCCAGAGCTTGATTCATTCCTATTTCTTGGGGCCACAATTAGTTTGGGGTTTTATTACTATCTTGTACTTATGCCATGTTTACTGTTTATTTATGATTGTGCGTGGAGCACCTATACTATTTTGGATCGTGACACGTTTTCGCTTTATCGACAAGCCCAGTCACACTTTTGGTTTCCCAGTCGTTTACCGCCGTCCACACAAACCGTAGGTCTGTTCCGGAGCCAGCCAACTTTGTTGCGGGTAGCTTAGTGGGGTGGCCCCCTGAAATATTTCTGAATCCTGTGATCGCTTTGTTGTGAATGCCTCGTTGGGTTTTGATTTGGTTTTTCCGAGGTTGATCGAGTGTGTGTTGCTATTTGTGCACCCCTGCAGGGTAAATCTTTCTGAAAGCCGTGTCCGCGGTTATGGACGACTTGGAGCACAGTTTCTCGATTATAGACAAGTATAACTAAAGTACCGCTTTTAATTTGACTAAGTACCTGACTAGTAAATAGTGCAAAGCTCATGGAATGGTTAATAAAACTGCCCACGGTTGGGTTGTTCGTCCGCTTTCTCGTTGGTAAGCGAGAAGGAGGATGAATATGTTAATTATACTGTTATAACTGTTGTTACTAATTAATGGACATCCGTCTATCTTTGGTTAGGCGGATGGTTAGCGAGTATCTATAGACTTGTTAGTTAATATCTTTTGCTGCAATTGCGTCAGCCCAGGTTTATGTCCCCTTTAGAGGCATAAAGACTTGCTGAGTACCCCTAGGGTCTCACACGATAAATGTTTGATTCAGATGAATAGGTGTATTCGCAAGATGGATACTGGGTTGAGGAGATGGATGATGTTGGCAACGATCACTCGGTGTAGAGATTCCGGGAACAGGGATCCGTGAGATCTGTGGGCAGGATGTGTTTATTTATGTGGCATCTTATGCCAATTTGCTTCTTATCCGTACTCGGATCTTGTTTTCCGCTTCCGCCTGACACTCTGATGTTTGATGTATGAGGAGCTATCCTAAACTATTATCTCTATCTAGGATATTTGGATCTTGCCGTATGGCGTTGCAATATTTCTATTTCTTTTAGATGGAATGGCTCTAAGAACTGTTGTATGTGGCTTGCATACATACTCACTTGTGTATGTAGTTGATCCCTTCTCCTGCCGATTACGCCGCTCGTTCTTGTCCCGATGTTCTGGAAGTGGTTAGGACGGCCGAAAGATCTACCTGTGAGTGGCCCCTAGGCCCCACCGTACTATTTTAACCACTTTCGCTCATCCAGTCATGTAACTACGAGCGTAATTCACCGAGGTAGTTACAAGTATATGTTCATAGATTAGTTTACAATGGAGTCACCGGAGGCGGTGGGAGAGACTAGATCTAATCTGACGTGGGAGGACCGTCCAAAGGGGTGCCCCTGGTGGCTTTATATATGCAGCCAGTTAGGGTTTACAAGTGTGCTAATGGGCTTTGTATTGGAGTCGTCGTCTTGGGCCTCCAGTCGGTGAGTCGTCTAGGTCCACTGTGCGCCAGTCACTGTACTTGGCGAGTCGATCTTCCATGGGCGACTCTGCTTTATGGGTATACCCCGATTGGTATTCCCCCATCAGTAGTCCCCGAGCGCGTCGTGGATTCGACACGGGCTTGAGGCAGGGCGCGGAGAGTCTTGGCGATGGATCGTGGCGAATCGGTGACGAGCTCCTGAACAGAGGAAAGGACCGTGAAGCAAAAGGGCGGTCGGCAGTCGGCATGAGCAAGTCGGCGAGGGCCAGACGGTGAGAACCAATCGGCGAGAGCCAGTCAGCGAAAGGCGCATGGAGTCGGTGAAGCCGCTAGTTGCGGCGAGTCCCCGACCGTGGAGCGTGCCGAGTCACCGAGCATGGCGGGTGGAGAGGTCGGGTGACCGGCGATTGGCGCTGCCTGGAGCGCGTTGAGTCCTCGAGCGCGCCGAGTGGCGAGGTCAGGCGACCGGTGAATGGCGCTGTCTGTAGCATGCCGAGTGGCGAGGTCGGGTGACCGGTGAGTGCCGCTGTCTGGAACGTGCCAAGTCCCCAAGCACAGAGAGTGGCGAGGTCAAGCGACCGACATGTACTGCTGTCTGTAGCACGGAAAGTGGCGAGGTTGGGCGACCGGCGAGTGGCGCTGTCTTTAGCGCGCCGAGTCCCCGAGCTCGGTAAGTGGCAAGGTCGGGCGACCGGCAACTGGCGCTGTCTGTAGCGCGCCGAGTCCCCAAGCGCGGCGAGTGGCGAGGTCGGGTGACCGGCGACTGGCGCTGTCGGGAGCACGCCGAGTCCCCGAGTGGGTCGAGTGGCGAGGCCGTGCGACCGGCGAGTGGCGCTGTCTATAGCGCGCCGAGTCCCCGAGCACGACGAGTGCCGTTGTTTGGAGCGCTTTGAGTCCCCGAGCACGGCGAGCAGCGAGGTCGTGCGACTGGCGAGTGCCGCTATCTGGAGCGCACCGAGTCCCCGAGTGCGGCGACTGGCGAGGTCGGGCGACCGGCGACTGGCGCTGTCAGGAGCACGCCGAGTCCCCGAGCGCGGCAAGTGGCGAACCGTTTTGCTGAAAAGGAGAAAAATGTACAACTGCAGTAAGGTGTATTGACGAAATATATTGAACATTTGTAAAGAGTGTGATTCGTAGATGTTGAAATAAAATACATATTATTAAATGGATCAGGTAGCAGTATGAAAGGTTTATGCGTATCTTTTCATGAGTAGGCAGACCTCCAGCATCAAACCCTTGCCGGGTAACAAAGACACGATGACAGACTGTTGAATCCGAAGACAAGGTCGGCCTTTTGGTACCCAGCCTCACTACTTTGATGGACGTGAATAAACAACAGACAAAACTGAAACCTATCCTAAGTATGGTCCTGTAGATTGAACGAAAAGATGAATATGTTTGGACCTATAGCATGTACGAATATAAAGGAACTTAGCTGTCAAATGCGGATAGGGTTGATGCAGCAGGGGAGTCCCCGAGCGCGACGAATATAAGGAGGGCGAGTCGCCAACATGGCGAATATGCGGCGGGTGAGTCGCTGAGTGTGCCAAGTAGGCGGCGGCGAGTCCATGGTGGCGAGTACGTGACGGTGAGTCCACGATTGGTGAGTCCACGACGGGTGAATCGCCGAGTGTGGCAAGCACGCGATGGCGAGTCGGTGATGGTGGCGAGTCTGCGATGGACTGGCTCGGCGTCTAGGCGGAAGAAGTAGATGCGGCGGACCGGGTCG
This sequence comes from Avena sativa, assembly GCA_916181665.1. Lineage (NCBI taxonomy): Eukaryota > Viridiplantae > Streptophyta > Magnoliopsida > Poales > Poaceae > Avena > Avena sativa. Next base: position 549,701,702 of record OV702290.1, on the reverse strand, counting down.
CGGACGACATCGGCCAGATTTTTGTCGGAGTCGTCGCGGCGGATGGAGTCATCGTAGTGGATGCGACCGGCCAGATTTTTATTGGAGTTGAGGCGGCCGAAGAAGTCGATGTTGCTCCATTGTCCACGAGGCCATGATCCAAAGAGGCGTCAAAGCGCATGTACACCAACACAAGGTACGATGGATTAGTCTCAAATAAAATAACTGATTCAGATATGAGATATATGAGATTGCATGGGAAAAACATAGTAGCCTCGAGCCACCGTGGCATGCGATCAGGCATGCAGCACGTCCGCCGTTGTGCTTCAACCGGCGGATCCCAACAGTTTGATCACCGTAAGACTCGCGCCAAGGGCTCCCAGTAGTACTCTGCAGTCGTTGGTGGAGACAAATCGGCCGCCGCCTAATGTCGACAAAGAAATCCAGCGCGACGATGCGGATGATGTTGTCGATGACAAGGGATCTCGCCCGGATCATCATCTCCAAGCACCACTTGCCCCAGGGTGGGCGCCAACTGTCGTGGAATTGACCACGGCAGATGCTACAGGGTAGCTTACGTAGAGGAAAGGGAAAGGCAATGTAGGAGAATCCGGGAGCGAGATTGACACACGATGTACCCAGGTTCATGTCCCCTCGGTGGAGGATCGCTACGTCCTGCTATCAATCCAGTATATGTTCATAGATTGGTTTACAATGGAGTCGCTGGAGGCGGTGGGAGAGACTAGATCTAATCTGACGTGGAAGGACCGTCCAAAGGGGTGCCCCTGGTGGCTTTATATATGTAGCCAGCTACGGTTTAGAAGTGTGCTAATGGGCTTTGTATTGGAGTCGCTGTCTTGGGCCTCCAGTCGGTGAGTCGTCTAGGTCCACTGTGCGCCAGTCGCTGTACTTGGCGAGTCGATCCTCCATGGGCGACTCTGCTTTATGGGTATACCCCGATTGGTATTCCCCCATCACATTGATAAAAAGGCGAGTGCATTCAAACGTAGCACAGTATCAACAGGGGCACCCCCACAAAACATAGTTCAACAAAAGGAAGCTAAAATTATTATAGATGGCAACTAAGGAATGATCTACTTCTTTGACTTGGACTTCGACTTTGGGAGCTTCCTCGAATCCATGGCAGTCTCTGACACCACAGACTTTCCGGTGGTAGCGCCAGACGCCGCAGCTCCGCAGAGTATTTCGCGACTGTATCGATGAGCTGAGGCCCATACTTACTGCAGCTACTAGCGAAGGGAGCAAACACTACCTGCTGACCATCCGCGTCGATAGGCATCGTGTCCGAGACTACGCTGGAGCCCAATTCCATGCCATGGGCTTGCGCCATCGCGAGTGCCATGGTGGCACTGACAGACCGCTGAGAATTGTTGAAGTCCATGGAAATACCTTCAGGGAATGATTCCACCAAGCCATCAAAGTTGATGATTAAGTTAGCCTTGGGGATCATGTACTCTCAGAGGTGGCTCAAAACACCCTTGGACTTCCCTAGCGTCTCTTGGAGGGAGACACTGCGATCCTCGACTGTGGCCACAACACCAGCCAAGGCATCTGCGCGGCGCAAAGCCTAGGCGTCGAAGCTTATGCCGGCGGTATCTGAAGAACACAGGGTATCAGCATAATGACATGAAAACCAAAATAGGGAAAAATGCAAGTGAAGCAGTGCAAATACCTAAGAGTGCTTTCATAGTCGAGAAAAGCTGTTCTACGAACAACTTCTCCCTCTCAGCAGTAGAGGCGCGTAGGTCTTCCTCACGCTTCTGTGACTCCTCTAGGGTAGCGACTGCCTCATCATGTTTCTTCTCCACTACGGCAAGTCCCTTCTCGAGGGAAGTGACCCGATGTAGAAGCTCATTATGCTCACCTAAAAAAAGGGCAGAGCACGACAACACTCGAGTTTACACATCTAGCATGGCATGCTGTCGACCCAAGGCAAGGATCTGCTCTCCAAGGCGAGTGGAATCCTTCCTGATAGGCTACACCAAAAGAAACGATTTGTCAGCATTGACAAAAGGCAAAAAACTCAAAATTCGACTGCCAGAAGCAAAAGACACTTACATGCTCCTCCAGGGACTCCGAAGGTTCCTGTCGAGTGGGCGTCCGTGCAACCATCTGGTGCCCCCCAGTATGAGGGGAACTCAACGAATTAGCGCCGGAGTGGGCCGCCACCGGAGGGGAAGGCGACCGTATGGCACCTCCTTGTTCTTAGAGTCTGCGACTCCGGATTCTTTCACAAATTGGCAGTCGTCGGAGGACGACGACACTGTTTGACTACAAATGTGACCAGTATCACTTCAGAATGGAAACTTCAAGGAAAACCAGACGAACTCGCAAATATAAAAACTCACCTCTCAAATTTTTCAAGGTCGAAGGAATCAACTGACGACTCCTTTCGCAATCGTAGATTCTTCCGTGCGGGAGGAGCCATGGCGCATATAGGAACGGCGGGGATTGGCTCCTCTGCAGCAGCAGGAGGACCCGCTGGCATCGTCAGTGAGGAAGCATCTGAATCCTCGTTGCAGGAGCGCTTGCGAGTCCCGTGGTCACTGGACTCGGGGGATTCATCTTCTTCCTCCACGGGATGGTGGAGCCCAACTCGTCTTCTTCATCTACCTCGCGAGGAATAATTCCTTCAGGCCGAGGAGGCAAGTTGGGGGCCACAGCCCAGTCCTAACAAAAGTAAAAGCATCAATATACAAAGGCACCTACAAGCAATCGAAAAAATAGGAAACTATGAAGAGAAATCCACCTCAGGTGGAGGATTGCTGGCGCAGAATGGAGGCACGACTGATTCACTCGGGAGATCCTCTTTGGCGGTGTACTTGGTTAGTAGTCGCAACCTCCTATCTACTTCACTCAAAGAGATGCCCTCCATAGAAATGCGAGTGGGATCACTAGCACCGGTCCAGCGAAACATCGGGGGCGTCCTGGCCTACAGAGGCTGAATGCGGTGGCACATCCAAGTGCGGATAAGCTCTGCTCCGCCAACTTCCTTACCAATGCGTTTCTCGAGGTCGTAGACATGCTGATAGAGGGCCTCTGTCTCTTCAACTTTGACAAGCATCACAACGTTCTTCCATGACCTCCTCCGCTTGCAGGGCACCATCAGATTGAAGGGAGCGAGTCCGTAGTGTTCTCCATCCGCTTTCTAGTCATGGATGTAGAACCACTTCTCCCGCCAACCTTGGACAGATGAAGTGAGCTTGATGTTGAAGTAGGTGACATTGGAATCGATGTGGATACCACAGCCTCCTATGTCGTAAACTACAGAACCCGACGCCGATTGATGTTTGAGATTGAAGAGCTTTTTGAAGAGGCCGAAGTGCGGATCGATTCCGAGCCGACACTCGCAAAGAGTGATGAAGCAAGCAATGTGGAGGACAGAATTGGGGGTCAGCTGATGGAGCTGGAGCCCGTAAAAGAAAAGGAGACCCCTAACAAAAGGATGCAGGGGAAGAGAAATACCGCGAATGATGAACGCAAGGAACATCACTCGAAAACCTGCCGAAGGACTGGGGATTACCTCATCGCCGGGAACGCGCGAGGCATGCTCAGCAACGGTAAGTGCCCCGTCCTGGTGCTGGGTGAACAACTCGGATGACTTGATGATGGACGGGCACCATGACCCGTTGGTGATGCGAGTCCCCATGCCCTTCTTCTTCCTAGCACCAGTGGCACTGGTGCCTGTGGTGGCGGTGCCTCCCTTCTTCTTGGCGGCAACAATGGTAGCCGCAGATCCAGTGGCGGCGCCTCCCCTCTTCTTGCCCATCTTGCGCTGGCGATGTGAGCGCAGGAAGTAGCTGGGGAAGACATGGAGTTGGTCCAGTGCCACAGAGAAGATGTGCGCAAAGGAGCAGCAAGAACAACAATGACGGAGGAAGCACAAGCAAGAAGAGAGATGTGGGGAAAATTACAGCATGGTGTGCTCCTACTTAACCTCCTAGCGGATGGCATCCGACGGCCAGAAGATAATCTAGCAGACGCGTGGAGCACATCGACATTGACGCGTGGCAAGGGTAAACCACGAATCGTCCCCCACTACTCCCATTACGCATGGAAATCGAGGAGACGCAGTTAAAATAGAAGATTACGCACGTCCAGTCAAGTCCAAGTCAGAAAGTGGGACCCACTACTCGTCACGTCCCGTCAAAGCCGCTCATGCGGGCAACTGATGTCATCTCATCATCAGCACTGACGTCATCAACTCCCGTAGGACAACATTTTGACTACTTTAGTCCTTACTCGAGTCTTCGAATCAACCAAGAACTCGTGGGCTACTCCTAACAGGAGCGTTGGCCGCGCTGTTGGAATTATGCCCTAGAGGTAATAATAAAGATGTTATTATTATAATTCTTGTTCATGATAAATTTTATATTCCATGCTAGAATTGTATTAAGCGGAAACTTTAATACTTGTGTGGTTTGTGAACAACACCGTGTCCCTAGTACGCCTCTATGGACTAGCTCATTGATCAATGATGGTTAAGGTTTCCTAAGCATAGACATGAGTTGTCAATTGATAATGAGATCATATCATTGGGAGAATGATGTGATGGACAGACCCAAACTAAGCAAAGCAATTAGATCGTTTCATCGTGTTCATCTTTGCGAAGCTTTTCCTATGTCAAATATTGTATTCCTTAGACCATGAGATAATGCAACTCCCTGGTACCGGAAGAAAGCTTTGAGGTCATCAAACGTCATCCTATGAGAGGGTGATCATAAAGGTGTCTCTCAGGTAATCGGAAAGTATCTGTTGGGTTGTATGTATCGAGATGGGATTTGTCCCTCCCAAGTCGGAGAGATATACTTCGGGCCCACTCGGTAATCGATATCAACACCGCTTGCAAGCATGTGGTTAAGGAGTTAATCACAAAGTGATATCGGATTACGGAACGAGTAAAGTACTTGCTGTGAACGAGGTTGAACTAGGTATGACGATACCGACGATCGAATCTCGGGCAAGTAAAATATCGCGAGAAGAAGGGAATATATATGGGATTGATTGAATCCTGGCATTGTGGTTCATCCGATATGATCATCGATGAATGTGTGGGAGTCAATATGGGTGCCCAGACCCCGCTGTTGATTATTGATAGAAGATCATGTCTGCATATTCTCGAACCCGCAGGGTCACACACTTAACGTGTCTCGACGCTAGGATAGATTGGATAATTGGTTTATGAATTTTTGTTCGGAGTCTCGGATGGGATCCAGGATATCACGAGAGGTTCCGGAATGGTCCGGAGAATAAGATTCATATAAGGCAGTGCAGTTTTTGGAGTTCGGAATAGTTCCGGGTTAATCGGTATTGTACCGGAAGCTTCTAGAACCTTCCGGAAGGGGGCCAACGTGGTCCCACCTTCCGGGAGGGGGCATGGGCCTATGAGGGAGTGTCCTGGCCGCATTGGGCCAGGGGCACAAGGCCCCATAGGGCCCAGCCGATCCTAGAGAGTTTAAATCGTTTAAACTAGAGATAAGATAAGATAGGATTTCTAGATAAGGGAGAGTTTAAATTGTTTAAACTAGAGATAGGCTTGGAGGAGAGGCTAGGGCTGGCCGCACCCCCCCTCTATATATAGAGGGCTGGTGTGCCCCCTCTCACACACCTTACACCTTCCTCCAAACCCAGTTTCCCTGCTGCCCCTCCTCTCTCCCTCCCGACTGTTTGCAGGCAAAGCCCTGCTGCAGAAATTCTCCACCAAATACACCACGCCGTCGTGTTGTAGATCCAATCTATCTCTCCACCATACTTGCTGGTCCGAGGAAGGAGGAGACGTCGAGGTGTCGCACATGTGCATCTCACGGAGGCACCGCCACTTGTGGTGCTAGATCGGATCGGATCGCGAGGAGGAGAAGCGAGTACGACTACATCACCCACGTTTCGACGAACGTTCCGCTGTGCGAATCTTCAAGGGTATGAAGATCTAATCCAATCTCTCTCGTTGTTTGCATCTCCTAGATTAGATCTTGGCTTTCCCTCTGTTTGCTTCCGTAGAAAATTTTGATTTACTATGCTGCGAAACCCTTCAGTGGTATCAGAGCTAGATCTATGCGTAGATGTGATTCACGAGTAGAACGCAACATGGTTGTTGCAGGCGTTGATGTTTTCTGTTGCAAGCCTCTTGTTCGTGTTCTTCTTATGACGCGGGATAGTGAGATTGAAGCGGTCCAGGCCAACCTTACGCAACGTCGTTCGCGAGACCGGCTCCGCACTTGACGTGTGGCTTGTACCACACATGCGGCTGGTGGATGTCAGTTTCTCTCACTATAGTTGTCATGGGATTAACACCGGAGTTTGGCAACCATAATATCACCGTTGTGGCTTTCTGTAGGTAAGAATCGTTCTTAGCATCTACTCCCATGATCCACGTAAAACATGCAACAACAAAGTAGAGACGTCTAACTTGTTTTTGCAGGGAGTGTTTTCTGTGATATGGTATGGCCCAAGATGTGATGTGTATAATGTATGCGATGATCATGTTTTGTAATGTTTCACGACTTGCATGTCGATGAGTACACAACCGGCAGGAGCCATATGGTTGTCTTTATAATTGTGTATGACCTGTGAGTCAACTTCTTATACGCCATGTAATTGCTTTACTTTATCGCTAAGTAGTTAGCAATAGTTGTAGTTGCTATTCGTGGTGGAGGCAATCATGGTGGAGTGATGGAGATCATGCCGGAACGCACAAGATGGAGATCATTGCACGAAGATTGGCTATACCATGTCACATAAAGTTATATGCATGTGATGTTTATCCTTTTATGTATCTTATTATGCTTAGATCGCGACGGTAGCATTATAAGATGATTCCTCACTTAAAGATCAAGATAAAACTGTGTTCTCCCCATGTATGCACCGTTGCGAAAGTTCGTCGTGTCCAAGCATCACGTGATGATCAGGTGCTATAGACTCTACGCTCACATACAATGGGTGCAAGCCAGTTTTGCACACGCGGAAATACTTGGGTCTAACTTGACGAGCCTAGCATGTACAGACATGTCCTCGGAACACAAGAACTGAAAGGTTAAGCATGAGTCATATGAATGATATGATCGACACTTCGTTGTCCACCATTGAAACCACATCTCTTCTCGTGATGATCGGATTAGGTGTGGTGAATTTGGATCGTGTTCACTAAACAACTTGAGGGATGTTGAATTTAGTGGGAGTTCATCTAGAAATTTGATTAAGTTGAACTATTTATCATGAACATAGTCTAAATTGTACTTGCAAATACTGTAGATCACATGGCCAAGTCCAACTTCAACTTCAACGTTTTTGCTGAGAAAGAAAAGCTTAGAAACAATGGGTCTAACTTCACCAACTGGTTCCGCAATCTAAGAATCATTCTGTCTGGCGGACAAAAGGACTATGTCCTTGAGAAAGCGTTAGGTAACCCCCCTGCTGCAACTGCGCCGGCTGATGAGAAAGCCGTCTATCAGTCGCGCAAAGATGATTATGGTGTGATTAAGAGCACCATGTTGTTTGCTATGGAACCGGAACTTCAAAATCGTTTTGAAAACTATCCCGGGCCCTTTGAGATTCTCGAGGAGCTGAAAACCATGTTTTAGACTCAGGCCCGTTCTGAGAGATATGCGATCTCTGAGAAGTTCTTTAACTGCAAGATGGAGGAAGGGAGTTCCGTTAGTGAGCACGCCATTAAGATGTCGGGCTACACTCAACGCCTTGAGCAACTGGACTGCAAGATTCCAGAGGAGCTCAAGATTGACAGGGTTCTGCAATCACTCCCTCCCAGCTACAAAAGTTTTGTAGTGACTCATAATCAGATTGGTTCCACTGATACGATCACCGAGCTCTTCGCAAAGCTGAAGGCTGCGGAGGTGGACATCAAGAAGGATAATCATGTGTTGATGGTCAACAAGCCCTCCTTTAAGAAAGGTAAAGGTGCAAAGAAGCCCTTCAAGAAGGGCGGCGGCAAGCGCAATGCCCCTGCTGAGAAGAAGCTCAGGTCTGGTCCCAAGCCGGACACTGAGTGCTTCTATTGCAAGGACAAGGGTCACTGGAAGCGCAACTGTCCGAAGTACTTAGCGGACAAGAAGGCTGGCACCATCAAAGGTATATTTGATATACATGTTATTGATGTTTTCCTTACTAGCCCTCGTTGTAGTGCCTGGGTATTTGATACCGGTTCAGTTGCTAATATTTGTAACTCGAAACAGGAGCTACGGAATAGACGGCGGCTTGCGAGGGATGAGGTGACGATGCGCGTTGGCAACAGATCAAGAGTTGATGTGATGGCCGTCGGCACGCTCTCCTTAGTTTTACCTTCGGGATTAGTTTTAAACCTTAATAAATGTTATTATGTGCCTGCGTTGAGCATGAACATTATTTCTGGATCGTGTTTATTGCAAGACGGTTATTCATTTAAATCGGAGAATAATGGTTGTTCTATTTATATGAGTAACATCTTTTATGGTCATGCACCTCTTGTGAATGGTTTATTTCTTCTAAATCTCGAAAGGGATGAAACACACATCCATAACATTGAGGCTAAGAGATGCAAAGTAGATAGTGATAATACTACTTATTTGTGGCACTGTCGTCTAGGTCATATTGGTGTAAAGCGCATGAAGAAACTCCATTCTGATGGACTTTTGGAGTCTCTTGATTTTGAATCATTTGACACATGCGAACCATGCCTCATGGGCAAGATGATCAAAACCCCGTTCTCCGGTATGATGGAGCGAGCAACGGACTTGTTGGAAATCATACATACCGATGTATGCGGACCGATGAGTGTTTCGACGCGCGGTGGATATCACTATTTTCTCACTTTTACCGATGACTTAAGTAGATATTGGTATATCTATTTAATGAAACATAAATCTGAAACGTTTGAAAAGTTCAAAGAATTTCAGAATGAAGTGGAGAACCATCGTAACAGAAAGATTAAGTTTCTACGATCCGATCATGGGGGCGAATATTTGAGTTATGATTTTCTCACGCATCTCAAAGCAAGTGGAATCGTTTCACAACTCACGCCACACGGAACACCACAGCGCAATGGTGTGTCTGAACACCGAAATCGAACCCTATTAGATATGGTCCGATCAATGATGTCTCTTACTGATTTGCCGTTATCATTTTGGGGTTATGCATTAGAAACCGCTGCATTCACTTTAAATAGGGCTCCATCTAAATCCGTTGAGACGACACCGTATGAACTGTGGTTTGGTGCTAAACCTAAGTTGTCGTTTCTTAAAGTTTGGGGATGCGAAGCTTACGTCAAGAAGTTGATGCCGGACAAGCTCGAACCCAAAGCGGAGAAATGCGTCTTCATAGGATACCCTAAGGAAACTATTGGGTACACCTTCTATCACAGAACCGAAGGCAAAGTGTTTGCCGCAAAGAACGGTTCCTTTCTTGAGAAGGAGTTTCTCTCGAAAGAAGTGAGTGGGAGGAAAGTAGAGCTAGACGAGGTTATTGAACCTTCTCTTGAATTGGAGAGTAGCGCAGCACCTGAAATTGTTCCAGTGCCGCCTGCACCAACAATAGAGGAAGCTAATGACAAGGATCATGAAGCTTCGGACGATGCTGCTACTGAACGTCGCAGGTCGACAAGGTCGCGTGCCCCTCCCGAGTGGTATGGCAACCCTGTCTTGACTGTCTTGTTAGTAGAAGACAGTGAACCTACGAACTATGAGGAAGCGATGATGAGCCCAGACTCTGAGAAATGGCTAGAAGCCATGAAATCCGAATTGGGATCCATGAGCGAAAACCAAGTATGGACTTTGGTGGACCCTCCTAGCGACCGAAAGGCCGTTGAGTGCAAATGGATCTTCAAGAAGAAAACGGACGCGGATGGTAATGTTACCGTCTATAAAGCACGGCTTGTTGCGAAAGGTTTTCGACAAGTTTAAGGTGTTGACTACGATGAGACTTTCTCTCCCGTAGCGATGTTTAAGTCCATTCGGATTTTATTAGCAATTGCTGCGTTTCATGATTATGAAATATGGCAAATGGATGTCAAGACTACTTTCCTCAATGGCAACATTGATGAAGAGTTGTATATGATGCAACCCGAAGGTTTTGTCGATCCTAAGGATGCTGATAAAGTATGCAAACTTCAGCGTTCCATTTATGGACTGAAGCAAGCATCTCGGAGTTGGAACCTTCGTTTTGATCAAGTGATCAAGAGCTTTGGATTTGTTCCAAATTGCTACGAAGCTTGCATCTACAAGAAAGTGAGTGGGAGCTCGGTGACGTTTCTGGTACTATATGTGGATGGCATATTGATTATTGGAAATGACATCAACATGCTTAACGATGTGAAGAGTTATTTGAACAAGTGTTTTTCAATGAAAGACCTAGGTGAAGCTGCTTATATATTGGGCATCAAAATCTATAGAGATAGACAAAGACGCCTGATAGCTTTAAGCCAGAGTACATACCTAGACAAAGTTCTGAAAAGGTTCAGAATGGATAAGGCATTGAAAGGTTCAGTGCCTATGTTGTCAGGTAAGATATTGAGCAAGGCTCAGTGTCCAGCTACGGTAAATGATCGGGAAGCTATGAGCAAAGTGCCTTATGCCTCGGTCATAGGTTCCATCATGTATGCCATGCTGTGTACTAGACCGGATGTGTCCAATGCTCTTAGTTTGACGAGCAGATATCAAAGTGATCCAGGAGTGGAACACTGGACAGCCGTGAAGAACATCCTAAGGTACCTAAATAGGACTAAAGAAATGTTCTTAGTCTATGGGGGTGATGAACAGCTCGTCGTAAAAGGTTACGTCGATGCTAGTTTCGACACCGACAAGGATGATGCTAAATCTCAGACAGGATACGTGTATATTTTGAATGGAGGAGCTGTGAGCTGGAGAAGCTGCAAGCAAAGCGTGGTCGCGGGATCTACAGTAGAAGCAGAATACATGGCTGCTGCAGAAGCGTCAAGTGAAGGAGTTTGGATCAGAAACTTCATCACTGAGCTTGGCGTGGTTCCAAGTGCATTGGACCCACTGGAGATATTGTGTGACAACACTGGCGCCATAGCACTTGCTAAGGAACCTTGATATCATTCAAATACCAAGGATATCAACCGCAAGTTTCATATAATCCGAGATTATATAGCAGATGGAGATCTGAAGATCAGCAAAGTACATACAGATCTGAATGTCGCAGATCCATTGACTAAACCTCTTCCACGTGTAAAACATGATCAGCACCTCAGTGCCATGGGTGTGAGATTGTTGCCAAATGTAAACTAGATTATTGACTCTAGTGCAAGTGGGAGACTGTTGGAATTATGCCCTAGAGGCAATAATAAAGATGTTATTATTATAATTCTTGTTCATGATAAATTTTATATTCCATGCTAGAATTGTATTAAGCGGAAACTTTAATACTTGTGTGGTTTGTGAACAACACCGTGTCCCTAGTACGCCTCTATGGACTAGCTCATTGATCAATGATGGTTAAGGTTTCCTAAGCATAGACATGAGTTGTCAATTGATAATGAGATCATATCATTGGGAGAATGATGTGATGGACAGACCCAAACTAAGCAAAGCAATTAGATCGTTTCATCGTGTTCATCTTTGCGAAGCTTTTCCTATGTCAAATATTGTATTCCTTAGACCATGAGATAATGCAACTCCCTGGTACCGGAAGAAAGCTTTGAGGTCATCAAACTTCATCCTATGAGAGGGTGATCATAAAGGTGTCTCTCAGGTAATCGGAAAGTATCTGTTGGGTTGTATGTATTGAGATGGGATTTGTCCCTCCCAAGTCGGAGAGATATACTTCGGGCCCACTCGGTAATCGATATCAACACCGCTTGCAAGCATGTGGTTAAGGAGTTAATCACAAAGTGATATCGGATTACGGAACGAGTAAAGTACTTGCTGTGAACGAGGTTGAACTAGGTATGACGATACCGACGATCGAATCTCGGGCAAGTAAAATATCGCGAGACGAAGGGAATATATATATGGGATTGATTGAATCCTGGCATCGTGGTTCATCCGATATGATCATCGATGAATGTGTGGGAGTCAATATGGGTGCCCAGACCCCGCTGTTGGTTATTGATAGAAGATCATGTCTGCATATTCTCGAACCCGCAGGGTCACACACTTAACGTGTCTCGACGCTAGGATAGATTGGATAATTGGTTTATGAATTTTTGTTCGGAGTCTCGGATGGGATCCGGGATATCACGAGAGGTTCTGGAATGGTCCGGAGAATAAGATTCATATAAGGCAGTTCAGTTTTTGGAGTTCGGAATAGTTCCGGGTTAATCGGTATTGTACCGGAAGCTTCTAGAACCTTCCGGAAGGGGGCCAACGTGGTCCCACCTTCCGGGAGGGGGCATGGGCCTATGAGGGAGTGTCCTGGCTGCATTGGGCCAGGGGCACAAGGCCCCATAGGGCCCAGCCGATCCTAGAGAGTTTAAATCGTTTAAACTAGAGATAAGATAAGATAGGATTTCTAGATAAGGGAGAGTTTAAATTGTTTAAACTAGAGATAGGCTTGGAGGAGAGGCTAGGGCTGGCCGCACCCCCCCTCTATATATAGAGGGCTGGTGTGCCCCCTCTCACACACCTTACACCTTCCTCCAAACCCAGTTTCCCTGCTGCCCCTCCTCTCTCCCTCCCGACTGTTTGCAGGCAAAGCCCTGTAGCAGAAATTCTCCACCAAATACACCACGCCGTCGTGTTGTAGATCCAATCTATCTCTCCACCATACTTGCTGGTCCGAGGAAGGAGGAGACGTCGAGGTGTCGCACGTGTGCATCTTACGGAGGCACCGCCACTTGTGGTGCTAGATCGGATCGGATCGCGAGGAGGAGAAGCGAGTACGACTACATCACCCACGTTCCGACGAACGTTCCGCTATGCGAATCTTCAAGGGTATGAAGATCTAATCCAATCTCTCTCGTTGTTTGCATCTCCTAGATTAGATCTTGGCTTTCCCTCTGTTTGCTTCCGTAGAAAATTTTGATTTACTATGTTGCGAAACCCTTCACGCGCACCCAAAGAATTTTACACAGATACCCAAGCATCATGAAAACCCTTCACTTGAATCAACGATTCGATTGTGGACTCTAGGTTACTCCCATAGGGAGCACTGGGAGCACATTCGACTGAAACAAGCAAAAAATACGACAATAGTCGCAACATATTTATAGTCCCCACCTGAGTCTACGACTAGAATAGTCACTCGGGGGCTACACCCATAGGGAGCGCTGGCCGCGCACCCTATGATTATTTTTCTTATGCATTGCACTATGTGTCGATAACATCCACACTCGAATGCTATGGTGACTCCGCCTCATATCTTTCCCTACAAAGAGATTGCGTCTCCTGGGTCACCCGAATCATCTCCCCGATGGCAAAAATTCAGATGCCGCTCTTACAACGTGAAGATAAGACCTGAATAAGGCCTGGCAACACATCTGCTGCGCACTACCAGAAATATATCCATACCTACTGGTATGATGAATAAGCCTTGACGGACGCGTCGAGTGCTCACACTTACACATTGGGATTCGACTCCTGTAAGACCTCCGCGGCCTGAGTCGAATTACACCAACACTTTTCCGAATTCGAGTCCGGCGACTCTAGTTTGAGTAGATTGTGTTGTTTTGCCCTAAGGTAGTTAACTGATACTGATACATCGGATAAATCAAGCACGTATATCAACAATCCCTATGACACAAAACAGAACACTCAAAAAAAATGCTCAGCTATGCACTCGAAAGACTTCATAAAGTCTCCACTCGAATCTGCGATTCCACTGGACACTTGGGGGCTACTGACGTGGGCATGCCCTACAGGTACTCGAGTTTGGCATATACGGTCCAGATATGGCAGAAGCCCATGGTGTTACCAAGGCCCAATATAGGATTCGGGTGACTCACGGAGACTCCGATGGCTTGCAGCACAAGACGAAGCTTAAGATAGAAAGTTTAAAGGGACGAACCCTAATCTGTAACTAACTCGACCTGCTACCTGAGACCTAGCCTATCTATATAAAGGATAGGAGGGGGCGGCGAGGAGGACGATCACTACCCTAGTTTCCACAACCATCGCCAGATTGCATCTGTGCACCCCTGTAACTTTCGACTCCCTCGATAATTCCAAGAGAAAACAAGCAGGAGTAGGGACCTCTACAAGGCCTGAACCTAGGGAAAACTTGCATCCCTGTGTGCTTGTTTGCTAGCCGATTGATGCCTCCAGCGCTCCCTCCTTCTCCAAAACCCAAGTCCATAACAATGGCATTGATGAGTTAAACTCTCGTCAACTAGTATTAAACCAAGAGTAACAATTCTAGTGTTAGTATCTAAGTATCATACTTGCCTCCATGATTCTTGATATTCAAAAGTTGTTTTAATATCAAGGTTATCTAGGAGCTGGAAGAATTGTTTCAGAAACCATCGTGTGTGAAATATATTGAGATATCTGAAACAATGTTTAGGTTGCAACATGATATAGTATAATTTGGCAAAATACATGTTCTCATATTGTATGAGAATTTGCGAAGGTTGGAGACGCTAGACGTCTTAATCTCCCAAAAAGGTTTTGGGAACTGACATTATACTCATGATTCTCCCTTATAAGCTATAATAGCTTGATCATGAAAGTTGTCATGATAAGGATGAATAGAAGATGTAGGTAAAAAGTTTACTACACTAAAAGATTACTAAAGAATGGTTTTTTTGAAAGAACGCCAAACATTTGATGATGGTTGTGAAACCCCCGGGATCAAGGCTAGACAAATCCCAGACCTCTGTCTGATATAAGCCTAACCTAAATCTCAGAAGCATACATAGAGAGAATCAGTAACATTACAGTGACCCTACAACTCAAAAATTATTACAGCAAGCTCATAACTGAGCAAAGAATCAAAATATTACAAACCAAGGTCACTGACCACAAACATCAAACATCGGAAGGAAAATTATGCTATTATGTATAGCAAACTTAACAAATGGCCTAAGAGGCCTGGAGCATAACGATGACATCCCAATCAATAGATTCCAGGCTGTCGACCGGGAACCCCAAGCTACTCGTCGATATCGATGCTGTAAATAACTCATCTTCTATGGTAACACTTACCTGCTGCAAAAGTATCAACAAAGCAAGGCTAAGTACAGGGTGTACTCCGCAAGACTTATGGCTGGTGAGGTTATTTTGCATAAATCTAACTTTATTTATAAAAGAGAGAGGAGAAGCTCGACTAAGTAGAACCTTTTAAAAAGGGGTAAGAGAAAAATATATCACTAGATTTGATCTTCTTTTGATATCCACCAAATCTTTATCATCTGAACCTACCAAATAGGATCACCCCCTCGATCCCTGAGGAAGCATCCTTAAGCACACCTCACTTCTCTTGTCAAGTTTTACGATTAGGTTATAGTTCTCTATGATCATCACGTCCATTCCCAAGTCGTCCATAACCGTGGACACGGATTTTTGAAAACATTATTACCCTGCAGGGGTGCACAACTTTACCCACACGTACCAAACGATTCTTAGTGCCAGTTAACAATAGCCCTCTTCCTTGGAAGGCCGGCAGAGAGTGGTTGACCACGACCTTTACCTTGCTTTCGCCGAGACCATGAGTCACACCCTAAGGAGATGCCGCCATAACGGGTCAAGTCCCGAAGTCAGTCCCTAGAGATGTGAACAGGGTTTGAGATTACGGAAGGCCGTGCCTCTCCCATTCCCTGCCATGCTTACCTACCTGTATGAATGCACCTCCTCCACCTCCTTCAAGAACGACCAGAATGCATATGTCGAATGGAACGCCCGAACTATGTGACTCATGGAATCTACTAGGCAAGTTAGTTGATCGAGGGGTTTTCCAGGCCCCGTGTGGTTGTACGCTCGTCTTGGTTCAAGAGGCAAGAACTCAGATCCTAGTGGTGGCAAGTATGGGACTGTAAAAACCACAATCCGACATGGCCTCTCATACAAGCCTTACCATGTTTACCTTTCATCTCTAATCATACCACGTCATCCTGTCCAACTAGGTTCATTCGCAGCTCTGATTCATCAACCGGATGGACTAGCAGTAACAACTAGGCATGGCTAAGCACAACAGATATAAACAGCTCTAGCGAAGCTCATAATCCAAACCCTAGTTATGCTAGGAGCAGTGGATCAGGAAATATAGGCTACAAAGGGGAACATGCATCAGATAGGATTACTATATCTATCGATAAAAGACTTTGGAATCGTATGCACATGGCAAGAATTAAAGTACTTTGAAAACATAGGATTTTATCATGTGTGGGGTTTTGCTTGCCTTTGCCTGTTGATAACTCAAAAAAGTAGATCTTCGGAAGCCTTACACTTGACTTGGTTACAGTTGGTCAAGTATTGTTCATCGATCTTCGATGGTGTTGATCTCGGTCTTCGATCTCGATCTCGACATCATATTCTACCGGAGAAGAACCAAACACCGGAAAGAAAAGCAACAATCAACACATGGCATCGATGCAATTCTCAAGCAAGGATGATGCTATGACAAGTTAAAGTGTACTGTAATGAAACCCTAAGGCATGCTTAGCAAATTAAACGGGGTCTGAGGGGTCCAAATCCTAATTCGGAGAAACCCCAGATGCATATGAGAGGGGTTAGTTTGTTCTTCTAATTAAAATTGTCATTTAAGTTACTTAACAATGCATGATTATGAGTCTATTGTGTAGATCTCATTTTTCTAAACATTTTGATATATTATTCACATTTTTCTGACTTATAAATAATTAGTTATTGAGTTTATAAGATTATAACAATTTTGAAATTATTAAAACATTTAAGAACTTAAACAAAATTGGGAGAAGACTTTTAACACTGAGGCTAACCTAGCCATAGTGGCTGACAGAGGGACCCTATGGCCACCTCAGCTGCCACGTGGGAAGGGTGGGACCCAGCCCAGGTTTAATCGGGTCTGACCCACGCGTGCTGGTGTCACGGTGATGTCAGCACGATGTCACACCGACGGTGGCCATAGATCAGTGGAGGGGACGGCGATTGGCGGCGAATTGGAATGCGCGGTTATGCGGGTTAGACGCAGAACGACATGGGGAGCCTAAACCCGGCGGCGCTGCTACGAGAAGGTCACTAGAGACAGCGGCATGACGATGGACAACGGCAGCGCACGGTGACAAAGCAAACTGGCGGGAGAGGGGAAGCGCGAGGTGGTGCTGGAGCACCGCATGCTCACCCTGAGCACGATGATAATGGTGGTGAGGATGGAGGAGGTCTGTAGCAGCGGCGATGGCGACGCCGGAGCTCGTCGGGGTCGGGCAAGACTCGCTTGATGCGGGTGTCTGGGAGCTTCCCGATCCAATTCCTTCCATGAAGATGATGCTGGTGATGAGGCGGAGCTCCAGGGACCAACGACTTAGCTTGGGGCAGCAGAAGACGATGGGGCAGCATGGCGTCTGCGGCTAGGGTTTGGCTCACGTTGGGAGTAGGAGAGAGCCAGTGTGAGAGGGAGAGAGAGAGGCATAGCAGAAGAGAGACACATCAGGGCTCGGTCTTATCCTCGCGGGCATCGGCGGCGGGCATCGTAGTGCCTGCGCGCATCGCGGCAATGGCAAGCGGCGGGGGCTACGCCAGGTAGCTGCGTGGCATCGGGGACGATGACGACGAAGAGGTAAGTGGGCTTGGGCCTCGCTGGGCTGCTGCTGGGCCACGCGGGGATGCTGTCTGCTGCACGCTGAGCGGCGGGTAGAGGAAGAGAAGAGATGGGTTGCGGCCTGTTTCTCTCTGGTTCTATTTTTTATTTACAAAACCTTTTCCAAAACTATTTTTGTTTCTCTCTTTGTATAAACATTTCAAACCTGTTTTGGATTATTTCAAAAATACCAGAAGGTTTACAAAATATATAAAATACTGTAGGGTGCCCTTTAGTCAATTTGGGCTCTATTGCTTTTGTAGTTTTCAAAATATTCAAAATCCTTTTGAATGGATTTCAAAAAGAAGGGAAGGATTAGGGTTTAGGATTTTCATCATTTTTATTTACATGCGTTTTAAAAGATGATGCTGATGAATGCACAAACAACCCTAATTATAAGATTAACTAAAACTGGGGTGTTACAGCTCTATCCCCCTTAACAGAATCTTGTCCCGAGATTCCTAGGTAGGAAGATAGAAGGGACAAGGTCACACTAAACTTCGACGATCTTCTCGGAGAGGTTAATCTATGCCACCATTATTGAATGAATGAAGCGCTTCATTTATTCTTCGAGGTAGCTGCACACACTAAAGAGGAGAGGGAAGGACACATAACCACAAACAGAGTATCTCATGGTCAACTTGTGGATATATGTTTCATGAACATCTTTAGAGCCAACGGCATGAAACATGTCAACGTAAAGGAGGAACAAAAGGAGATGGTTTCAAAGTGTTAGATAGCTGGTCTTCATAAGGATTGAGACCATGGAGCTTTAGAAGATTTTAGCTTCTGAAAAGGAAAGCATACAATAGAAAGAACACGACCACAGACTTTGAAAGATGAACCTCTACTAACGGCTTAAGTAGAGCTTCCAGGGATACAGAGATACATATAACCAAGCTGTTGAACTACTTTTGATATAGAAGGATCACTCTTTGTTCAAGAGAAGGTCAAGACAAAAGGGTTGTTTTTATGGGGAGGACTCAAAAGAGCCACAAGGAACATCTAACAAAAGAAACCGATGATTACCAAAATCATAGTCACTCTTCGAACATGTTAGGGAAAACTCTTTATTCGTCTAGCTTTATCAAAATCTTTTCCAAAGACCATGATATCACTTCACAACACTAAGATGAATCTATAAGAAGATTCCTGATGACACGAGGAAAAAGAAACGTCATTCTTAGACTTCAATTACTTGGCACAACGAGATGCTTGCCAACATAAAAGGGTCTGGAGGATCAACTGAGAAACATTTAGCAACTCTACTTTAAATTTTCTTCTTGATGTTCGAGAAGGAAAACATCAAGTAAAAGGTCGGACTTCGGTTACAAAGAAAACCATAAGGATAACTCCTATAATAAGTCATAGAAGATGCCTCATGAGGAGTGGCTGTTGTTGCTGAATCAAGAGAATGTGACAAGAGGTCTTCTGGCTAATTGTGTCAACCATTACATCAATCTTGCGGGATTTACAAAGATACCTACATCAAAAACCTTGATGAACACTAACCATCATATCTGCTTGAGATTCAGATTCGGTTAGGTGGAATGATACTTCAGACTCAGCATGTCTGAATAGAAGATTGGCAACATTTACCACAGAGGTAAAGTTACTAGATTCTCAAGAAATGGACTACAATGTCAAGCTCCAAATGATTGAGCTAGGTTGCGGCACCCATGCATTAGCAAGTTATCAAAAGATAATTGCCCCTACATAATTTGTTTGCAACGAAACGCAATTGCATCCTTGTTGGGAAATATTTATGAGATTACTGAAGTTTGTAGAACTTCTTATCTTCCATGACAAATCATCAGTGGCTTAGCGTGCTCAGGGGATGTTCTCGAAATGTGGAGGTATCAACCTACCATATCAAGAATACTTCGCACATGCTTGACTGACTTGAAATGATTCCCAAGGAAATAAAGATAACTGTACTCGAATCCACGGCGACATCCTTCAGCAATTGCACGTGAATCGGAGGAAGTCACTTCTAACATCCAGAACACATACTTCAAAATGACATGAAGACAAGTTCTCAAAAGTTTCCAACATTACCGCTCACTGTTCCATATGAATCTAATCTAGCATGGAGAAGATAAGAATGTCATCGATGGGCTCAATAACAAACTTATCCAAATACTCCATGAATATGGACTCATATGTGGTATGAACGGAACAACAATATTGGTCAGACCAAAGAACATGAAGATGTACCTAGGTGAAACATCACAAGTATATACACCATCAGGATAGTCCCTAGGACTGAGTTTGATTTGACGATAACCCAAATCAAATCAAAAGCAGGGAACGATAACATTTCCACGAAGGAAACACTATCTTTCTTTAGCACGAACGAAAACTAGACATCCCTTTATGATGAACTTGATGGGTTCATAGCATGGAAAACAAAAATTTTCTACCGCAAGAACAAACAAAACCCAGATCTAATCTAGATAAAAGCAAAGACCTAATCTATTAGACATGTGCAACGAGATAGATCTGTACTAACCCTTGCAGATCCGAAAGCGTTACGAGATTCGGATCTCGTGGTTGATGTAGTCGATCACTTGCCGATCTCAAGATCGTGTGGACGATCCTTCCGGCGCCGCGTTCCGGCAGCGCTTCCGCAGTCGGTCACACGTGCGGAGTCGAAGCAGACCTTCCTCTCCTCGTTCCAGCGAGCAGAGGAGGTAGTAGATCTTCTCCACGGAATCCCAACAGCACGACGGCATGGTGGTGGAGGTGGAGTAGAGAATTCTGCAGGGCTTCGCCTAAGCCAGAGCAGAGGGAAGGAGGAGGAGAGAGGCGGCGGCTAGGGATTGGAGTGGAGGTTGTGAGGGGGTGGCGCCCCCTCCCCTCTATTTAAAGGAGCGAGGCGCCATGGGAGGGGGAGTCCTAGTAGGACTCCCCTCCCTTCCTTGGCCGGCGGATTGGGAGGGGGGAGGAGTCCTCCTCCCCCACGACTCCTTGTCTTGCCCCACAAGGACTCCTTGATCCTTTCTTGGTTTTCAAGCAAACTCCAAGAAATCTCCTAGAACCTTCCAGAACATTCTGAAACCTTCTAGAATCTCCATACAAACACTCCGGAACATTTCCTAACTTAGAAAATGATCCCCAATATATGAATCTTATTCTCCGGACAATTCCGGATCTCCTCGTGATGTCCCGGATATAATCCGAGACTCCGAACAACATTCGGTCTCCAACGCAACTTCCATATCTACTTAAAACAACTTCGAACCTTAAGTCTGTCACCCTACAGTTCGTGAATATGCAGACATGATGGAGACACCTCTCTGATCAATAACCATTAGCGGGATCTGGAGATCCATAACGGCTCCTACATACTCAACGATGACTTCGTGATCGATAGAACCATTAACATACGAAACCAATTCCCTTTGTCACGCGATACTCTACTTATCCGAGGTTTGATCGTCGGTATCTCCATACCTAGTTCTACCTCGTTACTGATAAGTACTCTTTACTCATTCCATCATATGTCATCCCTATGACCTAGTCACATGCTTGCAAGCTAACTTGATGACATTCCACCGAGAGGGCCTAGAGCATATCTATCTGTCATATGGATGGACAAATCCCAATCTTGGTCCATGCGTTTCAACACATACTTTCAGAATACCTAATGTCGCCTTTATAACCACCCAGTTACAAAGCGGCGTTTGATGTCATCAAAGTACGCATCCGGTGATGGTGATTAACATAACCTCATGGTCGAAGGATTAGGTTACTATGCATTTGAAAGCTTATAGCAATACGAACTTAATGACTTGATCTTATGCTACGCTTACTATGGGTGTGTGTCCATCACATCATTCTCCTAATGATATGATCTTGTTATTAACGACATCCAATGTCCATGATCAGGAAACCATGATCATCCATTAATCAACAAGCTAGTTTAACAAGAGTCTTACTAGGGACTCTTTTATGTTTACAAAACACACAAGTATTAATGTTTCCGGTTAATACAATTATAGCATGGGATGTAAACATTTATCATAAACATAAAGATATAATAATAACCACTTTATTATTGCCTCTTGGGCATATCTCCAACAGTCTCCCACTTGCACTAGAGTCAATAATCTAGTTAAAAACTTGTGTATTCAACACCTATGGCTTTCTGGTGTTGTATAGACACTATTGCTAGTGGTAAACATAATCTTCGGATCTGACACTTCCAGGTCCGTGTGTATTTGCATGTCCTTCCGTCTCTACGCATTACTCATTCTCCAATGAGATGGCATTGTATAAATTTTGTCCTTTGGTGAGACCTTTAGTTCCTTGGGATTAAATCATGTTGATACAATTGTCATACAATGTATCTTCATAGTATTATCCCGCTATGAACCACACCTAGTTAGATAACAAACTACTTGACGCAAATGCCCTCATTTGCTACTACAATAGTAGTCATATACTTAGCCTTTTTGTTGTAGTATCTGTCACAATGTTTTAACTTTGGTATTCAACCAAATCCGTTATGGAACTTCCTTTCCATTACATTGTGCCACCCATAGTTTAAATCGAGATAAACTTAATTTGTGACAAAACTAGTATCAACGTAACAATTTACAATGAACTATTTGTCACCACTATATAAATAATATATTCTTAGTTCTTCCAAAGATCATAGGAATATCCCTACTATTGTCCAATGATCATCTTATGAGTCATTCTGGTATATGCTCATAACATTTAGAGCATAGGACATATCTGGATGTGTACATCTCAAAGAATGATTGATCAAAATATTCTTGTGATTTCACTAAGTGTCAAAACACTTGAATCTTGTGTCAACATACTTGAATCTTGATTCAGTCCTTTCTGTGCGTCAAGAACCTTTCTTGTTGTTTCCATATTGAACTCATTCAACATATTATCTATGTACATTTGGCAAAACCATATTAGCACCTCAATCTATCCATATAGACATTGATGCCTAATTCTTGGGTTATGCCTAAGTCTTTCATCGAAATGAAATTCTTAACCTGTGTCAATAAAAGATACATCATTTCTAATCAACAATACGTCTTTCACATAATGTATTAGAAATATGTCTTAGCGCTCCCACTTAATTTCTTGCAAAATGCAAACATCTTCATCGTCTCTGATGAATTTAAACCTTTTAACGGTTTCATCACGGTGAAGATTCCAACTCCGCGATGCTCAATTCAATCATTGAGGTGTTGCATACTCTTTTAGCATCCTTTCAATTAACAAAACCCTTTGGATCGTGTCATGTACACGTCCTAGGTAACCATTCTATTAGAAGAACTTGTTTTTGTTTGTTCAACTACCATATACCAAAATATATGTAGTGGTTGCTACATTAATCCGTCCAGACTAAATATCGCTATGAAAGATCAAATCTTATCATAGTCAATTCCTTGAACATTGTCGTAAACTCTTTCCGACATGTCGACTATTTCATAGATGTGAAACATCCATGTCTATTTCTTTATAGATCCATATATGACTGTAAGGTCTTGCACCTTTCCAGAGGGTCTTTCAAATCCAAAGCTTGATTTCTCGTGTATGGAATTATCACGGATTTTATGGCTTCAAGCCACTTAACGAAGTCAGGGCCCATCATTGATTATTTGCATGTAGTCGGTTCATCATTATCAAACAACAATGATTTAACTCTCAAATCTTGGCATTTGATTACTTACCCGACCTACTTGGTTCAATAGGAACTTAGATCTCCGTGACCACAACCTTTGAGGCACGTGACCCATGAGCATTGTTGCTGCTTCCGGGACACTTACCGACGGTGCGCAACTCAGCACATATTAGCCAAGGTTCAACAACCTTGTCAAAGTTCTATTGTCGTCCCGCTTAACTTTTCACCAAAAATTCCTTCTCAAGAAACTCGACATTCTAAGCGAAAAACACTTTTGTCTTCGGTGTTATGGAGGAATACCCAATGGTTATTCGAAATAACCTACAAAGACATGCTCATCCGACTTTGGTTGTAAAAATTTTACTTATGCCTAGCATACCAAAAATTTAAGAAAGGACAACCTGGGTTTTATCCCAAACCATGACTTATATGGTGTCATTTCAACGGATCACGATGGAGCTCTTTTCAATGTAAAAGCGGTAGTCACTAAAGCTTTAATCTTTAAAATATAATGGTAGTTTTATAAATGAAACCTTTGATCTTACCATGTCAAACAACGTTTTATTACATATCTTGAACACTCCATACTCCTATGGTGTTTTGGGAAATGCAAATCCATGGAACGATTCCTCAAATCTTAGGTGTTTTGCTAAACTTGTAACTCAAACATCTTTCTTTATGATCCAATCATAAACTTTTTTTTTATTTTCTTGTTACAATAATTTTCCACTTCGTCTTGAAAATCTTTGAACATTTTCAAATGTTTCATACTTCTTCCTTATTGAGTAAGTATATACATATACTCACTCAAATCTTCGGAGAAAGCATATGAAGTTGAAATCCATCGCCCACGACTACACATAATGGACTATATACATCAATATGTACAAATTCCAATCAGTTAGTCGTCCGTTCCTCTTTTGGCCTACGAATGGAGTTTTAATTATCTCCAGGAAAGTATCACAAGTGTCGTTTGATTAAAATCAAAGACTCCAAACAATCCATCAACATGGAGTTTCTTCATGTATCCCTTTCAATATAATTTAAACGGCGATGTCACTTTGCAAGTGATCTTTCAATCATTTGTCTTGCGACATTTTAGCATTAGTTTTATGGTCGTTATTTCTCCAACCAGACTTGTATATCATCCATCTATTATGGAATACGGTAATTATTTGAACAACCTTTTGTCGTCATAATACCTGATCAAAATAACAATTATTGAAACAAATCCTGAAGGCAAGCTTTGATGTTAACGAGCAACACAACAACCCTTTGTTTGTTTTCGATGAACATCATCACATATTCTCTTGCTAGTTACTTAGGCCATTGCAGTTCATGAATTGTGTTGTCCTGTATGACACTTCATACCAACCAATTCGGTATCCAATACCGCAGAACCACATTGTTTAACAACCAAGGAATACAGCCATAACATGTATCTTCTATATACCTAAGTTGGATATCTCCAATCTTTTCTTTTTTGCCAAATATTTTATAGATTCTCTTTCAACAATTCCTTTTATTTTAAAAGAATTTATCAACATCAATAGTGGTGTCATTCACATGACACATAGTACAAAGTGTGTATAGTCAAATACTAATACCTTTGGACTTGCACTTTGAAGTGGATCACCTTCATCAAATGTTTGGCATTCTTTCAAAATTCCATTCTTTAGTAATCTTTTAGTGTAGTAAACATTTTACTTACATCTTCTATTCATCCTTATCATGAAAATTTTCATGATCAAGCTGCTATAGCTTATAAAGGTGAATTGCGAGTATAATGTTTCTTTTCCAAAACCTTTTGGAGGATTAGGACGACTAGCGTCTCCAACCTTCACAAATTCTCATCAAATATGAGGACATATACTCTATCATGTTGTAACCAACACATTGTTCTAGATATCGCAATACCTTTCACATATGATGGTTTCTGAAACATTGCTTTCAGCTCTTAGATAAACTTGATATTAAAAACAATCTTTTTGAGTATCAAGAATCATGGAGGCAAACATGATACATTAGATACTAACACTGGAATTGTTACTCTTGATTTAATACTGTTTATTAAACTTCATAGAGTAAACGGAGTTTTCTGAAAGTTTGCAACAGGACTTTTAAACTTTAGATCGACACTCAAAACAATACGATACCAGTTCGCAAAGCAAATACCCAGAATTTCTATAGTTCCACTATCTCAACTATAACTAAGCGTAAGGTGGTGAACGGATGCCAATGACTACAACAAACTATGCAAATTCACTTTGATTGTGTTTATGATAAATTGAGTTCGACTAATCCAAATTACAAATGAACTCCCACTCAAAACAACATCCCTCGAGTTGTTTTAGTGACTACACGAACCAAATCCACTACACCAAGTCCGATCATCACGTGACATGATGTAGTTTCATCGGCGAATAATCTTCATGTTCATCATATCACTTATATGATTCATGCTCTACCTTTCGGTATTCCGTGTTCCGAGACCATGTCTATACATGCTAGGCTCGTCAAGGTTAACCTTAGTTTCCGCATGTGCAAATCTGGCTTGCACCCGTTGTATGCACACGTAGAATCTATCACATCCGATCATCACGAGATGCTTCGAAACGACGAGTCTTAGCAATGGTGCCAACTAAGGACGAACACTTTATTACTTGATATTTAGTGAGAGGGATCATCTTATAATGCTACCGTCGCGATCTAAGCAATACAAGATGCATAAAGGATTAACATCACAGGCAATTCATAATTAGTGTGATATGATATGGCCCTTTCTTCTTATGCCTTTGATCTCCATCTCCAAAGCACGGACATGATCTCCATCATCACCAGCATTGCGTAAAGGTCAGTGGCGCCGCTTCATGGTTGTCCTCCATCACTAGCAACTATTACAACTACTTGGAATAAAGATATTACAAGATGAATAGACACGCAGGTCTTAACATAATTAAAGACAACCATTAGGCTCCTGCCGGTTGCCATATTACAACAAGGATCATTGCATACATCAAATATAATCACAATCACATGATGGCCATATCATATCACAAAACCCCTGCAAAAACAAGTTAGACGCCTCTAATTTTCTTTGCATGTTTTACGTGGTTTGGGGCTTTCGAACAAGAACGAATCTTACCTACGAAACTGAACCACAACGTTGATACAAGTGCTATCAAGTTCAAAGTGTAGATTGGATCTATACTATGGTGGGAGAGACAGACACCCGCAAAGCCACTTGTGCAAAGCAAGTTACACGTCAAGAATGGAGCAAGTCTCATGTGCGATGACATGTAAGGTTAGCCCGAGCCGCTTCATCCCACCATACCGCAAGATGCAAAGTACACAAAGCAAAAGACGACACGAGCACCAACGCCCACAAAATCATGGTGTTCTACTCGTGCAACAGATCTACGCATAGACACGGCTCTGATACCACTGATGGGTTCATAGCATGGAAAACAAAAAAATTCTACCGCAAGAACGAACAAAACCCAGATCTAATCTAGATAAAAGCCAAGATCTAATCTATTAGACATGTGCAACGAGATAGATCTGTACTAACCCTTGTAGATCCGAAAGCGTTACGAGATTCGGATCTCGTGGTTGATGTAGTCGATCACTTGCCGATCTCAAGATCGTGTGGACGATCCTTCCTGCGCCGCGTTCCGGCAACGCTTCCGCAGTCGGTCACACGCGTGGAGTCGAAGAAGACCTTCCTCTCCTCGTTCCAGCGAGCAGCGGAGGTAGTAGATCTTCTCCACAGAATCCCAGCAGCACGACGCGCGTGGTGGTGGAGGTGGAGTAGAGAATTCTGCAGGGCTTCGCCTAAGCCAGAGCAGAGGGAAGGAGGAGGATAGAGGCGGTGGCTAGGGATTGGACTGGAGGTTGTGAGGGGGTGGCGCCCCCTCCCCTCTATTTAAAGGAGGGAGGCGCCATGGGAGGGGGAGTCCTAGTAGGACTCCCCTCCCTTCCTTGGCCGGCAGATTGGGAGGGGGGGAGGAGTCCTCATCCCCCACGACTCCTTGTCTTGCCCCACAAGGACTCCTTGATCCTTTCTTGGTTTTCAAGCAAACTCCAAGAAATCTCCTAGAACCTTCCAGAACATTCCGAAACCTTCTAGAATCTCCATACAAACACTCCGGAACATTTCCTAACTTAGAAATGTTGGAGATATGCCCAAGAGGCAATAATAAAGTGGTTATTATTATATATTTATGTTTATGATAAATGTTTACATCCCATGCTATAATTGTATTAACCGGAAACATTAATACTTGTGTGTTTTGTAAACATAAAGAGTCCCTAGTAAGCCTCTTGGTAAACTAGCTTATTGATTAATGGATGATCATGGTTTCCTGATCATGGACATTGGATGTCGTTAATAACAAGATCATATCATTAGGAGAATGATGTGATGGACACACACCCATAGTATGCATAGCATAAGATCAAGTCATTAAGTTCGTATTGCTATAAGCTTTTCAAATGCATAGTAACCTAATCCTTCGACCATGAGGTTATGTTAATCACTATCACCGGATGGGTACTTTGATGACATCAAACGCCGCTTCGTAACTGGGTGGTTATAAAGGTGACATTGGGTCTTCTGAAAGTATGTGTTGAAGCGCATGGACCAAGATTGGGATTTGTCCATCCATATGACGGATAGATATGCTCTGGGCCCTCTCGGTGGAATGTCATCTAGTTACCTTGCAAGCATGTGACTGGGTCACAAGGGATGCCATATCATGGAACGAGTAAAGAGTACTTATCAGTAACGAGGTAGAACTAGGTATGGAGATACCGACGATCAAACCTTGGATAAGTAGAGTATCGCGCGACAAAGGGAATTGGTTTCATATGTTAATGGTTCTATCGATCACGAAGTCATCGTTGAGTATGTGGGAGCCATTATGGATCTCCAGATCCCGCTGATGGTTATTGATCGGAGAGGTGTCTTCATCATGTCTGCATATTCACGAACCGTAGGGTGACACACTTAAGGTTCAAAGTTGTTTTAAGTAGATATTGAATGTGCGTTGGAAACCAAATGTTTTTCGGAGTCTCGGATTGGATCCGGGACATCACGAGGAGATCCAGAATTGTCCGGAGAATAAGATTCATATATTGGGGATCATTTTCTAAGTTAGGAAATGTTCTAGAGTGTTTGTATGGAGATTCTAGAAGGTTTCGGAATGTTCTGAAGGTTCTAGGAGATTTCTTGGAGTTTGCTTGAAAACCAAGAAAGGATCAAGGAATCCTTGTGGGGCAAGACACGGATTCGTGGGGAAGGAGGATTCCTCCCCTCCTCCCAATCCGCCGGCCTAGGAGGGAGGGGAGTCCTACTAGGACTCCCCCTCCCATGGCGCCTCCCTCCTTTAAATAGAGGGGAGGGGGCGCCACCCCCTTGCACTCTCCCATAACAAACCCTAGCCGTCGCCTCTCTCCTCCTCCTTCGCTCTGCTCCGGCTTAGGCGAAGCCCTGCAGAATTCTCTACTCCACCACCACCACCACACCGTCATGTTGCTGGGATTCTGTGGAGAAGATCTACTACCTCCGCTGCTCGCTGGAACGGGGAAAGGAAGGTCTGCTTCGACTCCGCACGTGTGACCGACTGCGTAAGCGCTGCCGGAACGCGGCGCCGGAAGGATCGTCCACACGATCTTGAGATCGGCAAGTGATCGACTACATCAACCACGAGATCCAATCTCGTAACGCTTTCAGTTCTATGAGGGTTAGTACCGATCTATCTCGTTGCTCATGTCTAATAGATTAGAACTTGGCTTTTATCTAGATTAGATCTGGGTTTTGTTCGTTCTTGCGGTAGAAATTTTTTGTTTTCCATGCTACGAACCCATCAGTGGTATCAGAGCCACGTCTATGCGTAGATCTGTTGCACGAGAAGAACACAATGGTTTTGTGGGCGTTGGTGCTCGTGCCGTCTTTTGCTTTGTGTACTTTGCATCTTGCGGTATGGTGGGATGAAGCGACCCGGGCTAACATTACATGTCATCGCACATGAGACTTGCTCCATAGTTGACGTGCAACTCGTATTGCACAAGTGTCTTTGCGGGTGTCTGTCTCTCCCATCATAGTATAGATCCAATTTATACTTTGCACTTGATAGCACTTGTATCAACATTGTGGTTCAGTTTCGTAGGTAAGATCCTTTCTTATTCGAAAGCCCCAAACCACGTAAAACATGCAAAGAAAATTAGAGGCGTCTAACTTGTTTTTGTAGGGGTTTTGTGATGTGATATGGCCATCATGTGATTGTGATTATATTTGATGTATGCAATGATCCTTGTTGTAATATGGCAACCGGCAGGAGCCTAATGGTTGTCTTTAATTCTGTTAAGACCTGCATGTCTATTCATCTTGTAATAGCTTTATTCCAAGTAGTTGTAATAGTTGCTAGTGATGGAGGACAACCATGAAGCGGCGCCACGGACCTTGACGCAATGCTGGTGATGATGGAGATCATGTCCGTGCTTTAGAGATGGAGATCAAAGGCATAAGAAGAAAGGGCCATAACATATCACACTAATTATGAATTTCCTGTGATGTTAATCCTTTATGCATCTTGTATTGCTTAGATCGCGACGGTAGCATTATAAGATGATCCCTCTCACTAAATATCAAGTAATAAAGTGTTCGTTCTTAGTTGGCACCATTGCTAAGACTCGTCGTTTTGAAGCATCTCGTGATGATCGGATGTGATAGATTCTATGTGTGCATACAACGGGTGCAAGCTAGATTTGCACATGTGGAAACTAAGGTTAACCTTGACGAGCCTAGCATGTACAGACATGGTCTCGAAACACGGAATACCGAAAGGTAGAGCATGAATCATATAAGTGATATGATGAACATGAAGATTGTTCGCTGATGAAACTACATCATCTCACGTGATGATCGGACTTGGTGTAGTGGATTTGGTTCGTGTAATCACTAAAACAACTCGAGGGATGTTGTTTTGAGTGGGAGTTCATTTGTAATTTGGATTAGTCGAACTCAATTTGTCATAAACACAATCAAAGTGAATTTGCATAGTTTGTTGTAGTCATTGGCATCCGTTCACCACCTTACACTTAGTTATAGTTGAGATAGTGGAACTATAGAAATTCTGGATACTTGCTTTACGAACTGGTATCGTATTGTTTTGAGTGTCAATCTAAAGTTTAAAAGTCCTGTTGCAAACTTTCAGCAAACTCTGTTTACTCTGTGAAGTTTAATTAACAGTATTAAATCAAGTGTAACAATTCCAGTGTTAGTATCTAATGTATCATGTTTGCCTCCATGATTCTTGATACTCAAAAGATTGTTTTTAATATCAAGTTTATCTAAGAGCTGAAAGCAATGTTTCAGAAACCATCATATGTGAAAGGTATTGCGATATCTAAAACAATGTGTTGGTTACAACATGACAGAGTATACGTCCTCATATTTGATGAGAATTTGTGAAGGTTGGAGACGCTAGTCGTCCTAATCCTCCAAAAGGTTTTGGAAAAGAAACATTATACTCGCAATTCACCTTTATAAGCTATAGCAGCTTGATCATGAAAGTTTTCATGATAAGAATGAATAGAAGATATAAGTAAAATGTTTACTACACTAAAAGGTTACTAAAGAATGGAATTTTGAAAGAATGCCAAACATTTGATGAAGGTGATCCACTTCAAAGTGCAAGTCCAAAGGTATTAGTATTTGACTATACACACTTTGTACTATGTGTCATGTGAATGACACCACTATTGATGTTGATAGATTCTTTTAAAAGAAAAGGAATTGTTGAAAGAGAATCTATAAAATATTTGGCAAAAAAGAAAAGATTGGAGATATCCAACTTAGGTATATAGAAGATACATGTTATGGCTATATTCCTTGGTTGTTAAACAATATGGTTCTGCGGTATTGGATACCGAATTGGTTGGTATGAAGTGTCATACAGGACAACACAATTCATGAACTGCAATGGCCTAAGTAACTAGCAAGAGAATATGTGATGATGTTCATCGAAAACAAACAAAGGGTTGTTGTGTTGCTCGTTAACATCAAAGCTTGCCTTCAAGATTTGTTTCAATAATTGTTATTTTGATTAGGTTTTATGACGACAAAAGGTTGTTCAAATAATTACTGTATTCCATAATGGATGGATGATATACAAGTCTGGTTGGAGCAATAACAACCATAAAACTAATGCTAAAATGTCGCAAGACAAATGATTGAAAGATCACTTGCAAAGTGACATCGCCGTTTAAATTATATTGAAAGGGATACATGAAGAAACTCCATGTTGATGGATTTTTGGAGTCTTTGATTTTGATCAAATGACGCTTGTGATACTTTCCTCGAGATAATTAAAACTCCGTTCGTAGGCCAAAAAGAGCAACAGACGACTAACTGATTGGAATTTGTACATATTGATGTATATAGTCCATTATGTGTAGTCGTGGGCGATGGATTTCAACTTCATATGTTTTCTCCGAAGATTTGAGTGAGTATATGTATATACTTACTCAATAAGGAAGAAGTATGAAACATTTGAAAATGTTCAAAGACTTTCAAGATGAAGTGGAAAATTATTGTAACAAGAAAATAAAAAGTTTATGATTGGATCATAAAGAAAGATGTGTGAGTTACAAGTTTAGCAAAAACACCTAAGATTTCAGGAATCGTTCCATGGATTTACATTTCCCAAAACACCATAGGAGTATGGAATGTTCAAGATATGTAATGAAACTTTGTTTGACATGGTAAGATCAAAGGTGTCATTTATAAAACTGCCATTATATTTTAAAGATTAAAGCTTTAGTGACTACTGCTTTTACACTGAAAAGAGCTCCATCATGATCCGTTGAAATGACACCATATAAGTCATGGTTTGGGATAAAACCCAGATTGTCCTTTCTTAAATTTTTGGTATGCTAGGCATAAGTAAAATGTTTACAGCCAAAGTCGAATGAGCATGTCTGTAGGTTATTTCAAATAACCATTGGGTATTCCTCCATAACACCGAAGACAAAAGTGTCTATCACTTAGAATGTCGAGTTTCTTGAGAAGGAATTTTTGGTAAAAAGTTAAGTGGGAGGACAATAGAACTTTGATAAGGTTGTTGAACCTTGGCTAATATGTGCTGTGTTGCGCAGCGTCGGTAAGTGTCCCGGAGGCAGCAACAATGCTCATGGTTCACGTGCCTCAAAAGTTGTGGTCACGGAGATCTAAGTTCCTATTAAACCAAGTAGGTCGGGTAAGTAATCAAATGCCAAGATTTGAGAGTTAAATCATTGTTGTTTGACAATGATGAACCGACTACATGCAAATAATCAATGATGGGCCCTAACTTCGTTAAGTGGCTTGAAGCCATAAAATCCGTGATAATTCCATACACGAGAAATCAAGCTTTGAATTTGAAAGACCCTCTAGAAAGGTGCAAGACCTTATAGTCATATATGGATCTATAAATAGACATGGATGTTTCACATCCATGAAATAGTCGACATATCGGAAAGAATTTACGACAATGTTCAAGGAATTGACAATGATAAGATTTGATCTTTCATAGCGATATTTAGTCTGGACGGATTAATGTAGCAACCACTACATATATTTTGGTATATGGTAGTTGAATAAACAAAACAAGTTCTTCTAATAGAATGATTACCTAGGATGTGTCCATGACACGATCCAAAGGGTTTTGTTAATTCAAAGGATGCTAAAAGAGTATGCAAAACTTCAATGGTTGAAGTGAGCATCGCGGAGTTGGAATCTTCACCGTGATGAAACTGTTAAAAGGTTTAATTTCATCAGAGACGATGAAGATGTTTGCATTTTGCAAGAAATTAAGTGGGAGCGCTAAGACATATTTCTAATACATTATGTGAAAGAAGTATTGTTGATTAGAAATGATGTATCTTTATTGACACATGTTAAGAATTTCATTTCGATTAAAGACTTAGGCATAACCCAAGAATTAGGCATCAATGTCTATATGGATAGATTGACGCGCTAATATGGTTTTGCCAAATGTACATAGATAAGATGTTGAATGAGTTCAATATGGAAACAACAAGAAAGGTTCTTGATGCACGGAAAGGACTGAATCAAGATTCAAGTGTGTTGACACGAGATTCAAGTGTTTTGACACTTGGTGAAATCACAAGAATATTTTGATCAATCATTGTTTGAGATGTACACATCCAGATAGTCCTATGCTCTAAATGTTGTGAGCATATACCAGAATGACTCATAAGATGATCATTGGACAATAGTAGGGATATTCCTATGATCTTTGGAAGAACTAAGAATATATTATTTATATAGTGGTGACAAATAGTTCATTGTAAATTGTTACATTGATACTAGTTTTGTCACAAATTAAGTTTATCTCAATTTAAACTATGGGTGGCACAATGTAATAGAAAGGAAGTTCCATAACGGATTTAGTTGAGTACCCAAGTTAAAACACTATGACAGATACTACAACAAAAGGCTAAGTATATGACTACTATTGTAGTAGCGAATGAGGGTATTTGCGTCAAGTAGTTTGTTATCAAACTAGGTGTGGTTCATAGCGGGATAATACTATAAAGATACATTGTATGACAATTGTATCAACATGATTTAATCCCAAGGAACTAAAGGTCTCACCAAAGGACCAAATTTATACAATTCCATCTCATTGGAGAATGAGTAATGCCTAGAGACGCAAGGACATGCAAATACACATGGACCTGGAAGTGTCAGATCCGAAGATTATGTTTGCCACTAGCAATAGTGTCTATACAACACCAGAAAGCCATAGGTGTTGAATGCACAAGTTCTTAACTAGATTATTGACTCTAGTGCAAGTGGGAGACTGTTGGAGATATGCCCAAGAGGCAATAATAAAGTGGTTATTATTATATCTTTATGTTTATGATAAATGTTTACATCCCATGCTATAATTGTATTAACCGGAAACATTAATACTTGTGTGTTTTGTAAACATAAAAGAGTCCCTAGTAAGCCTCTTGTTAAACTAGCTTGTTGATTAATGGATGATCATGGTTTCCTGATCATGGACATTGGATGTCGTTAATAACAAGATCATATCATTAGGAGA
This sequence comes from Avena sativa, assembly GCA_916181665.1. Classification (NCBI taxonomy): domain Eukaryota; kingdom Viridiplantae; phylum Streptophyta; class Magnoliopsida; order Poales; family Poaceae; genus Avena; species Avena sativa. Next base: position 549,667,280 of record OV702290.1, on the reverse strand, counting down.
ATGATGTGATGGACACACACCCATAGTAAGCATAGCATAAGATCAAGTCATTAAGTTCGTATTGCTATAAGCTTTTAAAATGCATAGTAACCTAATCCTTCGACCATGAGGTTATGTTAATCACCATCACCGGATGGGTACTTTGATGACATCAAACGCCGCTTCGTAACTGGGTGGTTATAAAGGTGACATTGGGTATTCTGAAAGTATGTGTTGAAGCGCATGGACCAAGATTGGGATTTGTCCATCCATATGACGGATAGATATGCTCTGGGCCCTCTCGGTGGAATGTCATCTAGTTAGCTTGCAAGCATGTGACTGGGTCACAAGGGATGACATATCATGGAACGAGTAAAGAGTACTTATCAGTAACGAGGTAGAACTAGGTATGGATATACCGACGATCAAACCTCGGATAAGTAGAGTATCGCGTGACAAAGGGAATGGGTTTCGTATGTTAATGGTTCTATCGATCACGAAGTCATCGTTGAGTATGTGGGAGCCATTATGGATCTCCAGATCCCGCCGATGGTTATTGATCGGAGAGGTGTCTTCATCATGTCTGCATATTCACGAACCGTAGGGTGACACACTTAAGGTTCGAAGTTGTTTTAAGTAGATATTGAATGTGCGTTGGAAACGGAATGTTTTTCGGAGTCTCGGATTGGATCCGGGACATCATGAGGAGATCCGGAATTGTCCGGAGAATAAGATTCATATATTGGGGATCATTTTCTTGATGGGTTCGTAGCATGGAAAACAAAAAATTTCTACCGCAAGAACGAACAAAACCCAGATCTAATCTAGATAAAAGCCAAGATCTAATCTATTAGACATGAGCAACGAGATGGATCAGTACTAACCCTCGTAGAACCGAAAGCGTTACGAGATTGGATCTCATGGTTGATGTAGTCGATCACTTGCTGATCTCAAGATCGTGTGGTCAATCCTTCCGGCGCCGCGTTCCGGCAGCGCTTCCGCAGTCGGTCACACGTGCGGAGTCGAAGCAGACCTTCCTCTCCCCGTTCCAGCGAGCAGCGGAGGTAGTAGATCTTCTCCACGGAATCCCAGCAACACGACGGTGTGGTGGTGGTGGTGGTGGTGGTGGAGAGTGCAAGGGGGTGGCGCCCACTTCCCTCTATTTAAAGGAGGGAGGCGCCATGGGAGGGGTAGTCCTAGTAGGACTCCCCTCCGTCCTAGGCCGGCGGATTGGGAGGGGGGAGGAATCCTCCTCCCCCACGAATCCATGTCTTGCCCACAAGGATTCCTTGATCCTTTCTTGGTTTTCAAGCAAACTCCAAGAAATCTCCTAGAACCTTCCAGAACATTCCGAAACCTTCTAGAATCTCCATACAAACACTCCGGAACATTTCCTAACTTAGAAAATGATCCCCAATATATGAATCTTATTCTCCGGACAATTCCGGATCTCCTCGTGATGTCCCGGATCCAATCCGAGACTCCGAAAAACATTCGGTTTCCAACGCAAATTCAATATCTACTTAAAACAACTTCGAATCTTAAGTGTGTCACCCTACGGTTCGTGAATATGCAGACATGATGAAGACACCTCTCCGATCAATAACCATCAGTGGGATCTGGAGATCCATAATGGCTCCCACATACTCAACGATGACTTCATGATTGATAGAACCATTAACATACGAAACCAATTCCCTTTGTCACGCGATACTCTACTTATCCGAGGTTTGATCGTCGGTATCTCCATACCTAGTTCTACCTCGTTACTGATAAGTACTCTTTACACGTTCCATGATATGTCATCCCTTGTGACCCAGTCACATGCTTGCAAGCTAACTAGATGACATTCCACCGAGAGGTCCCAGAGCATATCTATCCGTCATATGGATGGACAAATCCCAATCTTGGTCCATGCGCTTCAACACATACTTTCAGAATACCCAATGTCACCTTTATAACCACCCAGTTACGAAGCGGCATTTGATGTCATCAAAGTACCCATCCGGTGATGGTGATTAACATAACCTCATGGTCGATGGATTAGGTTACTATGCATTTTAAAAGCTTATAGCAATACGAACTTAATGACTTGATCTTATGCTATGCTTACTATGGGTGTGTGTCCATCACATCATTCTCCTAATGATATGATCTTGTTATTAACGACATCCAATGTCCATGATCAGGAAACCATGATCATCCATTAATCAACAAGCTAGTTTAACAAGAGGCTTACTAGGGACTCTTTTATGTTTACAAAACACACAAGTATTAATATTTTCGGTTAATACAATTATAGCATGGGATGTAAACATTTATCATAAACATAAAGATATAATAATAACCACTTTATTATTGCCTCTTGGGTATATCTCCAACAGTCTCCCACTTGCACTAGAGTCAATAATCTAGTTAAGAACTTGTGCATTCAACACCTATGGCTTTCTGGTGTTTTATAGACACTATTGCTAGTGGCAAACATAATCTTAGGATCTGACACTTCCAGGTCCGTGTGTATTTGCATGTCCTTGCGTCTCTACGCATTACTCATTCTCCAATGAGATGGCATTGTATAAATTTGGTCCTTTGGTGAGACCTTTAGTTCCTTGCGATTAAATCATGTTGATACAATTGTCATACAATGTATCTTTATAGTATTATCCCGCTATGAACCACACCTAGTTTGATAACAAACTACTTGACGCAAATGCCCTCATTCGCTACTACAATAGTAGTCATATACTTAGCCTTTTGTTGTAGTATCTGTCACAGTGTTTTAACTTGGGTACTCAACTAAATCCGTTATGGAACTTCCTTTCTATTACATTGTGCCACCCATAGTTTAAATTGAGATAAACTTAATTTGTGACAAAACTAGTATCAATGTAACAATTTACAATGAACTATTTGTCACCACTATATAAATAATATATTCTTAGTTCTTCCAAAGATCATAGGAATATCCCTACTATTATCCAATGATCATCTTATGAGTCATTCTGGTATATGCTCACAACATTTAGAGCATAGGACTATCTGGATGTGTACATCTCAAAGAATGATTGATCAAAATATTCTTGTGATTTCACCAAGTGTCAAAACACTTGAATCTCGTGTCAACACACTTGAATCTTGATTCAGTCCTTTCCGTGCATCAAGAACCTTTCTTGTTGTTTCCATATTGAACTCATTCACCACCACCACCACCACCACCACACCGTCGTGTTGCTGGGATTCCGTGGAGAAGATCTACTACTCCGCTGCTCGCTGGAACGGGGAGAGGAAGGTCTGCTTCAGCTCCGCACGTGTGACCGACTGCGGAAGCGCTGCCGGAACGCGGCGCCGGAAGGATTGACCACACGATCTTGAGATCAGCAAGTGATCGACTACATCAACCATGAGATCCAATCTCGTAACGCTTTCGGTTCTACGAGGGTTAGTACTGATCCATCTCGTTGCTCATGTCTAATAGATTAGATCTTGGCTTTTATCTAGATTAGATCTGGGTTTTGTTCGTTCTTGCGGTAGAAATTTTTTGTTTTCCATGCTACGAACCCATCAAGAAAATGATCCCCAATATATGAATCTTATTCTCCGGACAATTCCGGATCTCCTCGTGATGTCCCGGATCCAATCCGAGACTCCGAACAACATTCGGTCTCCAACGCACATTCCATATCTACTTAAAACAACTTCGAACCTTAAGTGTGTCACCCTACGGTTCGTGAATATGCAGACATGATGGAGACACCTCTCCGATCAATAACCATTAGCGGGATCTGGAGATCCATAACGGCTCCTACATACTCAAGGATGACTTTGTGATCGATAGAACCATTAACATACGAAACCAATTCCCTTTGTCACGCGATACTCTACTTATCCGAGGTTTGATCATCGGTATCTCCATACCTAGTTCTACCTCGTTACTGATAAGTACTCTTTACGCGTTCCATTGTATGTCATCCCTTGTGACCTAGTCACATGCTTGCAAGCTAACTTGACGACATTCCACCGAGAAGGCCCAGAGCATATCTATCCATCATATGGATGGACAAATCCCAATCTTGGTCCATGCGCTTCAACACATACTTTCAGAATACCCAATGTCACCTTTATAACCACCCAGTTACGAAGCGGCGTTTGATGTCATCAAAGTACCCATCCGGTGATGGTGATTAACATAACCTCATGGTCGAAGGATTAGGTTACTATGCATTTGAAAGCTTATAGCAATACGAACTTAATGACTTGATCTTATGCTACGCTTACTATGGGTGTGTGTCCATCACATCATTCTCCTAATGATATGATCTTGTTATCAACGACATCCAATGTCCATGATCAGGAAACCATGATCATCCATTAATCAACAAGGTAGTTTAACAAGAGGCTTACTAGGGACTCTTTTATGTTTACAAAACACACAAGTATTAATGTTTCCGGTTAATACAATTATAGCATGGGATGTAAACATTTATCATAAACATAAAGATATAATAATAACCACTTTATTATTGCCTCTTGGGCATATCTCCAACAGAACTAAGTCGGATAGAACTTTTGTCTTACAACTCTCCGGGTTGTTGTTTAAGCTCAACCAACTAGTTCAGGGTATCCAGTACGGATCCTTGGAGAAGGGAGCAGTTTAGAGAACTTGCTTGCTGAAAACCTTGACAAACACGGGCATGTGGTGACATGGCGATACTTCTATTCGACATTTAGAATATCACGAACCAGCGATATGTCACTTAGTTCGAGAGGAAACTTGCTTAGTAAGGCAAGAAGACATAGTCTCAGGGCTTTGGCACAAGCCTAACTCTTTGACCGAAGAGAGTGTACCTGAGGACTTGTCGGCACGATCATTCTTTGCTTGGTGATAAGGTTAACCATCACGCTAAGAATGACACTAATGTCCTTGTTGAGGTACAAAGCAATAATGATTGCTCGGAATCTCAGGTGGCCACATTATTACGCACTCGCATCATTCACGAGCACGAAAGCTCGGAGGAAGGGTGGGTAAAGATGTATAAGAGTATCACTTCATTAGGAGGTCATGGAACTCAACACGACCTCTTAGTATATAAGAGTGTGATACTTTAAGGTACAACAGATCAGAAGCTAATCAATGCTCATTGATCTGCGGGTTACAAAACGTTTTCCTAGTCCTAAAAATGACAAGGTACCAGAGTTTGTTTCTCCTGACATCCCAAGATGGTTTGTCTGGCAGACCACAAGAGTATCTTGCATCGAAAGACATCTATGCGCATTTACTACTTGGCTACCAACTGGTAGACAAAGGTCGGAAACAACAAGGGAAAAAGGAACATGCTCTGGATAGAATCCCAATATGTGGATGCATAAGTCAACAATCTTCCGAGGACCGATGTAGAAAAGGGAGGTGTGGCAGAGTCACGAATATAGAAGTGGGTCTCACGAGGAGATCTTTTGTCGTCATCTATTTGGTTCCATTAAAGAACATCTACCATAACATGTGGTAGGGGAAGTCCTTTGTTTGTCATAATTTAATCACAACAATAACCACAAGCTTGAAGGCTATACTAGAAGGTACTAGCCATAATGAGGTAATGTTTGAACATTAACAACAAGGTTCAACAAAATGGATCTTGGGTTAAAGGTCAGCTTTATGTACAAGATTCACAACACCAGAATCCAGCACAATCAGGGATCTTCGGTTGAAGTCCAAGGATAAAACCCGAGAAAGAGGTAACTACTACTACTTGAGCGACACAACGTACACTACAAGATAGTAATCACGAGGTAGCTTCCAAGAGAAGAAACAACTTCTGAAGTACCCAAACAAACAAAAAGGAGGCACACAAGGCGAAAGGAAAAATCGAAGCCTTGAACAGAACATGGTGGAACCATCAACATGATGTTGTGGACCCATAAGATAGAGAGATTATGATGGAAAGGAATCTCTCAACTGAATAAGAGCAAAGGGTAACAAGGAACACACACACATCTGACTCTGGGGAGCTCAACACTAGGTCAACTGGTTGAGAAACGACATGCCTAAAAGGCACCTAAATTTTGAAAGACGAGACGAGATAGCGAAACCTTTTCAAAATCAACACAAAGTAAGATGACCCAGAGTTAGAGCGAAACTGGATAAGGAGAAAAAGAAGCATACCAGAGTTTTCACAAATACTTTTCAGCTTTCAAATAGTTTTCTCAAACATTGGACTCAACATCGACTAGTAGAAAGGTTTTCCTACAGTCGATACTGCTCTTATACCAAAACCTGTGACACCCCCGGGATCAAGGCTAGACAAATCCCAGACCTCTATCTGATATATGCCTAACCTAAATCTGAGAAGCGTACAAAGAGAGAATCGGTAACATTACAGTGACCCTACGACACAAAAATTATTACAGCAAGCTCATAACAGAGAAAAGAACCAAAATATTACAAACCGAGGTCACTGACCACAAACATCAAACAACAAAAGGAAATTATGCTATTAAGTATGGCAAACTTAACAAATGGCCTAAGAGGCCTGAAGCATAACGATGACGTCCCAATCCATAGATTCCAGGCTGCCGACCGGGAACCCCAAGCTACTCGTCGATGTCGATGTTGTAAAGAACTCATCTTCTATGGTAACACTTACCTGCTGCAAAAGTATCAACAAAGCAAGGCTGAGTACAGGGTGTACTCCGCAAGACTTATGGCTGGTGGGGTTATTTTGCATAAATCTAACTTTCTTTGTAAAAGAGAGAGGAGAATCTCGACTAAGTAGAACTTTTTAAAAAGGGGTAAGAGAAAATGATATCACTAGCTTTGATCTTCTTTTGATATCCACCGAATCTTTATCAGCCGAACCTACCAACTAGGATCATGCCCTCCATCCCCGAGGAAGCATCCTTAAGAACACCTCACTTCTCTTGTCAAGTTTTACGATTAGGTTATAGTTCTCTATGATCATCACATCCGTTCCCAAGTCATCCATAATCGTGAACACGACTTTTCGAAAAGATTATTACCCTGCAGGGGTGCACAACTTTACCCACATGTACCAACTGATTCTTAGTGCTAGTTAACATTAGCCCTCTTCCTTGGAAGGCCGACAGAGAGTGGTTGACCACGACCTTTACCTTGCTTTCTCCGAGACCATGAGTCACGCCCTAAGGAGATGTTGCCATAATGGGTGAAGTCCCGAAGTCGGTCCCTAGAGATGTGAATAGGATTTGAGATTATGGAGGCTATGCCTCTCCCATTCCCTGCCACGCATACCTACCTGTATGAATGCACCTCCTCCACCTCCTTCAAGAACGGCCAGAATGCATATGTCGCCCGAACTATGTGACTCATGGAATCTACTAGGCAAGTTAGTTGATCGAGGGGTTTTCCAGGCCTCGTGTGGTTGTACGCTCGTCTTGGTTCAAGAGGAAAGAACTCAGATCCTAGTGGTGGCAATTATGGGACTCAAAACACCACAACCCGACGTGGCCTCCCATACAAGCCTTAGCATGTTTAACTTTCATCTCTGATCATACCACGTGATCCTATCCAACTAGTTTCATTCGCAGCTCTAATTCATCAATCGGATGGACCAGTGGTAACAGCTAAGCATGCCTAAGCACAACAGATATAAACAACTCTAGCGAAGCTCATAAGCCAAACCCTAGTTATGCTAGGAGAAGTGGATTAGGGAATATAGGCTACAAATGGGAACATGCATTAGATAGGATTACTATATCTATCGATAAAATACTTTGGAACCATATGCACATGGCAAGAATTAAAGTACTTTGAAAACGTAGGATTTTATCATGTGTGGGGTTTTGCTTGCCTTTGCCTAAAGCAACAATCAACACATGGCATCGATGCAATGCTCAAGCAAGGATGATGTTATGACAAGTTAAATTGTACTGTAATGAAACCCTAAGGCATGCTTGGTAAATTAAACGAGGTCCGAGGGGTCCAAAGCCTCATTCAGAGAAACCCCAGATGCATATGGGAGGGGTTAGTTTATTCTTCTAATTGAACTTGTCATTTAAGTTACTTAACAATGCATGATTATGATTGTATTGTGTAGATCTCATTTTTCTGAACATTTTGATATATTATTGTTGGGGGGATACCCCCGAGTAGGGTCACCCTGGGGTATAAAGGCCGACTTAGCCAAGGTACGGCAAGGTCAAAGCGTATGCTGGCCGAGTTACCTCAAGGCAGGCCGAGTCTCGGGGTGACCCGGACCAGGGGATGTCCACCTAACTGTGTCTCATCCGACTTAAGCCGTAAGCCGGATAGATGAATTTAACTTGTATGCAGGAACAGGTGTGACCGGATCAACTACGATCCGGGTCATAGCAAGCTTCTAGGAGAAGGAAGGCATCTCGCTGGTCAAAAGTAGCCCCGGTACGCACAGCATGAGCGAAGCGCACAGGGGCAGGACCACCAAGGCGTGGCCGATAGAGGTGACGACGCCGATGTCGGCTGACGCAGACACCGCAGAGGCTCACGTAGCCTCTGCATGGATGACACGGGGGAAAAGCGACCCGGTCGGCTTACTATTTTGGGAGGAATATGCCTCCACGTATGCCCTAAGTGGAGACCTAGCCACTCCTATATAAGGGGGGCTAGGGACTCTGTAGAAGGGGTTGGTCTCATTTGGATAGAGCTTTCTGTATTGATCTCGAGAGACTAGTTGTGACTTGGTTCCTGAGGGCTAGCTAGTGGGGAGAGTAAGAGAGTACCTTGTTCCTCCTCTCTCCAATACAGCTCGAGGAGCACTTGTAATCTGTGAAGTGAATCAAATACAAACCTCCTGTGTGAGGAATCACCTCACTATCCCTCCCTGGATTCCCCTAGTGCTATTAGTCCCCACCTTTAGCCTATCCATGGCATCTGCCGTGACACCACCACGACAGTTGGCGCCCACCGTGGGGCTAGCGGCGCTAGCAGGGGTCAAGATCCGGGCGGGAAACCTCATCGGCACCGGCGAACGCATCATCTCCGGGCTCGTTCAGCGCTTTGGAGCGCTGGACTTTGTCAGCGACAACGCTGGCTGCTTCAGCATGCGCCCACTTCCGCGCAACGGCCTCTTCGTCAAGCTCGGCGCGCACAAGGTCTACGTTGCTGTGGACATATCGTGCGTTCATCCGCGGCACATCGTCGAGGCAGGGGAGCCACCCCTTAGCGTGGTTCACAGGGCGCGTATCACTCGCTCCCCGGACCGTGCTGAGGTGATGATGACTGCGCCAGGCACAGGTGCAAGCAAGGATCTGGCACCAGATCCGGAGGTAACACCTAAGGCACCGAGGAAAGGTAGAGGTCCTCCACTAGAGAGGCCTGAGAATGTACTGAGAGAAGCTATGGATAGCTTGGCAAACCCAGTAGCAGCAGTGGTAGATCCGGCTCAGGCACAGGCCGAGCTAGAGGAAACTAGGCAAAAAATTCTAGAAGGGGCAAAAAAGATAGCTGTGGCTCAGCAGTCCTTGAACATGACGTTGCATGAGTACGCAAAGGCAAATAAAGTAGATGCTGTAAAAGTGAAGGGGAGAAATCTCATGAGTGAAATGAACAAAGAGGGTGATACTAGGATTGAGGAGTCAGAGAACTGTTTGTCCGTGGGGCTGCCGAAGTATAGTACCCCGGCGAAAAACCTCAGAGCAGCGGATGCAGCTGCGTCTGAGTTAGAGGGTCTAACGGGTGAAGCCCGTTAGAGACAGCAAGATAGGGTCAATGAGTTGGTTCGGATCATGAACATGCAAAATGAAGAATTGCTCAGGGCTAACCCGGAGAGAGCTGGGGCCTCCAAGATCGTTCATTCGGCGGTGGGTAACTCGGAGAAATCTGCTGGAGCCGCATCGTCTCCTCATGGTGGTCCTAGGAGAGAAGAGGTAGTAACATCGGCCAGGAGAAACAAACAGATCGTTCCGTATGACCTGACAAGGGCAGGAAGAGCAAAAGAGGTACAAAGAAACGATGATCGACGAAGCGTAAGCCGAGGTGAAGCTGGCCGAGGTAACCGCGACCAAGGCAATGCCGGTCAAGGAAACACTGTAAATGGCAATGCCGGACAGCGCAACTCGGCAGGACAACCGTAGCAGCGGAATATACCAAGGCAAGAGCAAAGTGCCGGCCGAGGTATGCAATAGAGAGGTGCACCACGAGAGCAAGACCGGTATAACGATGGAGATTCGGAAATGGTGAATACAAGATACCCAAGGCCGGACTATCATGTAATAGGGTCGAGATTGGGAAGCGGGGATCTGATGCCTGATGACACCAGGTTGAAACTGGATCGACTGTATAGGTCGGAGCAGATTGAAAGTCAGGGTCCTCCGGATCCTGTGTGTTTTGGGCCCCGGATCATGAAGGAGCCACCGGTACCTAACTTCCAGTTACCCAGAGGCACAAAGACATATGACGGCAGTACTAAGCCGGAGGACTGGTTGATAAACTATGCTACAGCTGTGAAAATTGCTATAGGCAACTTGAGATGGGCTGTGAGATACGTACCCCAGATGTTGGAGGGGCCAGCAAGGGTATGGTTAAACAATTTGCCGCCCGAAAGTATTAACTGCTAGATCGATTTTGAGGAAATGTTTATCAGCAATTTCTCATGTACGTTTCAGAGGCCAAATAGGCCACAGACCCTAGCTATGTGTAAGCAGAGACCGAACGAGATAGATCGGGATTTTTTAACCCGGTGGTGTACCGTGTGAAACTCGTGTGAGGGTGTGATAGAGTCACAAGCCATAGCATGGTTTGCACAAGGATGCAGATATGCAAGCGAGCTGTGGCAGAAGTTGCAAAGGAAAATGCCAACCACTTTGGCAGAGATGATCCGGATTGCTGATTCGTATGCTTTGGGTGATCCGACTAAACCTAGGCTCGTGTCAAACGAGTCGAATGAGGAGTACTACCAGAGAGATGGAGCCGGATCATCCCGGAGGAATGATTACAGAGGTAAAAGAAGAGATGACAGACTGGATCACCAGTACAGTTCGCAACAAGTTGCAGCTGTGAATCAAGATCAGCCCGGAGCAGGGAGCAATCAACGTCAGAAAACTGGAGGGCAACAATGGATACCAAGGAATGATGGGAAGAAAACTTGGACACCAGAGCAGAAGAAACAGTGGCAAGAAAAGAAGGACCGTCCGAGGTATACTTATGAGTCGATGTTGGATCAGCCGTGTAAATGTCACACGCCAAATCCGAATAACCCAGCGGGTCATACAACGAGTCAATGTGAGTGGATGCGTAATATAGAACAAGGTGGCTCGAGGAATGCCCAGGCACCCCAGAATGATCAACCTCGGCAGGAGTTACCCCGGCAGCAATTGCTCTCCGGAGCAAACACGCAACAGCTAATGTTGCCTCCCCCTCCGCCGAGGTATGATAACCATGAGAGAAGGGATGTAGTGCATCAAGTGGAAAACTAGCATCAGCCGGATCAGAGGTACCCCGGAAATGAGGGGAGGAATAAGTACAGGGAGCATCATCAGAGTTACTGTGTGGTTACCACTGAGGAAACCGATAGAAAGAGCTTGCAGCGCCGACATATGGAGGTCAATGTGGTAATGCCAGCGGTGACGAGGTATATGCCTTGGTCGGACCAGGAAATTACCTGGAACATCAAAGATCATCCCATATGCCGAGTCCTGGTTCGTATGCGTTAGTGCTAGATCCGACGTTCATTGGGCCTAACATCAATGTGAGGTTCTCCAAGGTACTGCTTTTCAATGGCAGTAGCATTAACATCATGTATGCGGATATGATGTGCAAGTTGGGTATCTCGGAGAACATGCTCCAAGCCACAAGTACAACTTTCCATGGCATTGTGCCAGGCATATCTTGTGAGCCAATAGGAAAGTGGTGAACTTGGAAAGTGCCTATCACGCGTTACTCGGAAGACCAGCACTGAACAAGTTCATGGCAAGCTATCACATCAGTTACTTGAAGATGAAGGTGCCCGGGCCAAATGGAGTGATTACCATTGCTGGGGATTTCCGACGTTCCATTGAGTGTGCCTCGGCCGGGTCTAACCTAGCCGAGTCACTCGTGATTGTGCAAGAGAAAAGAAAAATCCAGGAGGTGGCGGCATTGGCTCAGTCCGCGCAATAGTATATGCTGGCACTGAGTAACCCGCATGGCAGTGTCTCATTCCAAGCCACAAAAGATACCAAGATATGTTCCTGTTGATGATATGTTCCCAGAGCGCACCGTAACAATTGGTGCCGGGTTGAATGATAAATAGGAAAGAGAGCTCGTCGACTTCCTCCATGAGAATCAGGATATTTTTGCTTGGTCCACACAGGACTTGCAAGGAGTTCCGAGGGAGTTGGCCGAGCACTCTTTGAACGTGAGACCCGGAGCAAGGCCGGTGAAGCAACCTCTCCGCCGCTTCGCCGAAGATAGGAGAAAAGTCATTGGAGATGAGATAGCTCGGTTATTGGCAGCAGGATTTATCATGGAAGTACTTTACCCGGATTGGCTATCTAATCTGGTGCTAGTGGAGAAGAAGAAGGATGATCCGAATGTGGCAGTGATTTGGCGTATGTGTATCGATTACACGAACCTGAACAAGGCGTGTCCAAAAGATCCATTTCCACTGCCAAGGATAGATCAGGTCATAGACTCAAGAGCTGGATGTGAACTATTGTCATTCATTGATGCATATTCTGGTTTCCACCAGATACCTCTGAATCCGGATGATCAAATAAAGACTGCATTCATCACCCCGTATGGGGCTTATTGCTATCGCACCATGCCGTTTGGTTTACGTAATGCAGGGGCAACGTACCAAAGATGTATGCAGAAATGTTTGCATGACCAAATAGGTCAAAATGTACGAGTGTACATGGATGATGTGGTTATCAAGACCAAGGAAAGCAAAACGCTCCTTGACGATATCAGGCAGACATTCACGAACCTAAGAAGGTTCCGGATGAAGCTTAACCCGAAAAAATGTACCTTCGGTGTCCCGGCTGGAAAATTACTCGGATTTCTCGTATCCAGCCGAGGTATCGAGGTTAATCCAACTAAGATCCAGGCCATTGAGCGAATGGAACTGCCGAAATGTCTTAACGATGTCCAGAAGTTCACTGGTTGCCTGGCATCGTTAAGTCGGTTTGTATGTTGGTTGGGAGAAAAGGCATTGCCTCTCTACCAACTCATGAAAAAGTCGGATAAGTTCGTTTGGACGCCGCAGGCTAATGAAGCCTTTGCCCACTTAAAGAAGATGTTAGCCACTGCACCAGTGTTAGCCTCTCCACTATCAAAGGAGCCAATGTTGCTCTATATATCCGCAACCAACTGAGTTGTAAGTGCAGTGATTGTGGTAGAGCGCGACGAAGAGGGTAAGTCAGTGCAAAGGCCGGTGTATTATTTGAGCGAGGTATTATCTGCCTCAAAGTAGAATTACCCACACTATCAAAAGGTGGCCTACGGTGTCTATATGTCAGCTAAGAAGTTGAAGCATTACTTTGAGGAGCATCCCATCAAAGTAATATGTGAAGCTCACATATCCGAGATAATGAGTAACAAGGATGCAAGTGGTAGGATTGCGAAATGGGCAATTGAACTAGCTCCCTATGCACCACAATATGACATAAGAGAAGCAATCAAGTCTCAGGCTGTGGCCGAATTTTTTGTGGACTGGGCCGAGGTACAATACAAACCACCGCTACCAGATCCGAACTACTGGAGGATGCACTTTGACAGGTCAAAAACAAAAACCGGGCTAGGCGCCGGAGTTGTGCTTACCTCGCCAAAGAAGGACCAGCTGAAATATGTGTTGCAGATCCATTTCGTAGCGTCAAACAATGTCGCTGAATATGAAGCACTTGTGCATGGGCTCAAAGTGGCCAAAGAAATTGGGATATGTCGGATCCAATGCTTTGGCGACTCGGATTTGGTAATTCAGCAAGTGTCGGGGCTATGGGACGCTCTTGATCCAAACATGGCATTATACAGATTCCATGTGCAGAAAATATCTGATTATTTTGAGGGATGTGAATTTCGTCATGTACCCCGGGTGGAAAATGAGGCAGCCGACATGTTGTCGAAGCTCGGATCAACCCGACAAGCAATTCCACCGGGTGTAGCATTAGAGCACCTCAGAAAACCATCTATCAGACCATCCCCAGAAACCGACTCAATCTACGTCCCGGAGGATACAGAATCCGGAGCTGTGCCCATGGACGTTGACATGGGAGGTGGTGCGCGAAACCCGGGGACTGTCTCAGCAAACCCGGGGACTGCCTCAGCGAACCCGAGGACTGCCTCGCAGGACCCGGGGACTGCTCAGCATGATCCGGTTGAAGTTATACCGGTGGATCAGATGGAAATTGATGAGGATGTGTTCCCTGCACGAGCAATACCAGCTTGGGCACTGTCTATATTTCAATTCCTAAAAGTTGGAACGTTACCCACTGAGGAGGTGCTATCCAGGCAAACTCAGAGGAGAGCAAAGGCATACATAATCATCAATTCCGAGCTATACAAAAGGAGTGTGACCAATGTCCTTGTGGCATCCCGCAAAAACCACTACTAGAAAATCGCGTTGTTTTTGTGCATTGCATCGTCTTGACTGCATGCTCATGTCATCATGCCACCTTGCATTTGAGCATCGTCATGTCATCTTGCATTTGTTTGCATAAAACTATTTTCGAAAAGCCTAGTTTTGTTTTCTGAATATCCCCGTCTTAGTTTCAAATTTTAAAACCGGACTTCTCCGGATATTTTTGTTTTGTCTAAAAACGGTTTACAAAAGACTTTGATAAAATAAATAAAAAGTTAGCTTATTTTAGGAGGCAGCCGCCAGGCCCGAAAGCCCGGCCGGCCACCTCCACGCCCTAAAATAAAACCTAAGCTAAATCCAAAACCCTTTTTCTACCAAATACTCTACCCCTAATCCTACCCAGCCCCCCTCCACCTTACCCCGGCCACTCACAGCCCACCACCTCACCGCACCCCTCCACCTCATCACTCCCTACCAACCCCCACAACACACGCACCCACACACGCAGGCACACACGCACTCGCACGCTGCGCACGCTATCCCTGCCCACCTACCGCCACGCACCCTCTCCCGCCCGTCCACCTGGCCCCACCATAGCCGCACTGGTTTTCCCTCGCCAAACTCTCGCCCAACAACCCCCTGGTCCACCCCAGTGGACAGCCACGCCCTGACCACCCCCACCTGCATGCTTCCCCCCACCTGGTCGCCCTGGCCCCACCCCGTGTCGCCATCTACCGCCCCACCCTGCGCCTGCGCCTCCTCGTGGCCCACCACTCCCGTTCCTCTCTCTCTCCTACCCGTCCCCGTCGCCCTCTCTCTCCCTGCGTTCCCCACCTCGCTCCGCCGACCGCCTCCCTCGAGCACCGCGCACCCCACCGCCCCATCCCTCTCGAGCCGGCCGCCGCCGGGGCCGTCCCTCTCTCCTCCGCGCGATCGAGCCCCGCCGCCGCCTCGCGGATCCTCGCCGTCGGGGCCCTTCGCTCGCCTCTGCAGCTGCGAGCCCGCCCTCTCGTCGTGCCGTCTACCTCGCCATCACCTCCGGTCCGCCTCCTTCCCCATCCTCGCGGTCGCCACCTACCCCGCCCCCTGCACGGTCCCAGCGCCGCCTCGAGCTTCGGCCTCCCCGCCGCCAGGACCGCCCTCCACCGTGTCGGGCCACCCTCGGCCTCACCTCATCGACGCTGCCTCCGCCCGCGCCCGAGATCCTCCGGCCCCGAGCTCCTCCGCCGCCCTCAGTCGTGCCCTTCATCCCAGGCCACCACCTCTGGCCGCTGTCGCTGTACTCCCGAGCCGCCGCCCCCTCACCGTCGCTCGCCTCGGCCCCGTCGATCCCTGCCTCTGGTCCCCGGCGCCGCCTGCCTCTCTATGCATCAAGCCCCACGACGCCCCTGCACGCAACCGCCTTCCCGTCACGCCGGGCCACCTAACCGCCTCGTCACGCTGCTGCTAGCTAGTCCTTCGTCGGGCTCGTCAACGCCTCGTCCCCTAAGCACGGCAGCAGTTTTTTTTGTTCAGATGATGTGAAGTTGTAAAAATGTGGTGATGTGAGAATAGAGCTAGTGTGGAAGGCCTCTGGTTCGATGCCGGGGAATAAGGTTGTGATGACGCGGTATCCGAGACACGCCAGGCGACAATAGAGATGAGCTGGAACTTAAGGACGATCGCCGTCGAGAACGGTGGTACTCGAGGATCGGATGCCATCGATGATGGAGTTTTGCCAAGGGAACCGACACCGGATCGACAAGTTCTCCATCCCGGAACGCCAAGGTATTCGACATGGCCCCGACAAGATCTTCAACACGGATCCATACATCTTCGCATGGGAAACCAAGTCCTTCGTCACGCATTGCCAAGAACCGGATCCGAAGACCGATCCCGGAGTCCGAACCCGATCTCGCCGAACCCAAGACCGACACCGTCACCCGAGTACTTCGACAAGCACGCCAAGTACGCCGACATGGGACCGACCAGTTCGCCGAGAACCATTTCCGGAACCGAGACCGAGCCGCAGCGCCAAGGCCTTCGACAGGGAGTCGTCAAGATCATCGCGGAACTCCAAGGTCTATTCGTAGGGTGCCGAACACCAAGGTCGCCGACACGGATACGCCAAGTACTTCACCCCAGATGCCAAGACCGACCCAATACGAGGACCCGACAAGATCTTCGTGACGACAAGATCGACACCGACCAGGGCAAATCTGATGCGCCCCCGACGCTAAACCAAGTTCTTCTTCCCAGATGCGACAAGATCTACTCTGTTGTCCGAGAACGTTTCTGCCGAGACCGATCCCCGCCTACCCTGTCGAACCCCGGACCCCTGGAACCCAAGATCTGCCAAACCTAGATGTGTGAACCTTTTTCGAGCCCCTATTTTATAAATGCTATATATAAAACCTGTTGCATAATAAATGTTCATCTCGCATGCATATCATAATCATGCCGGATCTTCTGCCGTGGTATTAAATATTGCATCCAGTGTTTCTTCTAGTGTTTGCTTCTTCGCGGATTAGACCGATGAGTGGATGCGAGAATCGACAAGTTCTCCGGATATGAACCGTCGACAGTGTTTCCCAGGCGAGCATCTCCCCCCCTTCTACCTATTTTGCATTTATAGTCTTTATTTCCTCCTGTTGATCTATTGCTATCCGTGTCGCGATGCTTTAGTTTCCGTACACCAGTTATATCCCGTGCAGCCTCTATATTGCCTTGGACACCTCCTATTACCCGTGTTTGGTAGATAGCTGGCCTTGTGAGTCGTAGTTTCTTGCTCAGGTGCGATGCCATGTTGTCCAGTACCATAGTTGTTGGAATGCTGGCGGATGTTAACGGTGGAGATGCTTAATGGTGGAGACGATCATGTCTTTAATTACAACTATTAAATTGCTAGATATAACTAAGGCATAGGCATCGGTGGGCAATAGATGTTATTTGGTTCTTCCACGCTCACTTGTGTCCTTGATTTTTCGCACTATCCACATCCGGGAGGCCGTGGACCCCCCTGAGCCAGAGCTTGATTCATTTCTATTTCTTGGAGCCACAAAGTAGTTTGGGGCTTTATTACTATCCTGTACTTATGCCATGCTTTACTGCTTTATTTAATATTGTGCGCGGAGCACCTGTACTGTTTAGGATCGTGACACGTTTTCGCTGTATCGACAAGCCCAGTCACACTTTCGGGTTCCTAGTCGTTTACAGCCGTCCACACAAACCCTGGGTCCGTTCCGGAGCTGGCCAACTTTGTTTTGGGTAGCTTAGTGGGGTGGCCCCCTGAAATATTTTATTAATCCTATGATCGCTTTGTCGTGAATTCCTCAATGGGTTTTGAGTTGGTTTTTCCGAGGTTGATCGAGTGTGTGTTGCTATTTGTGCACCCCTACAGGGTTAAACTTTCTGAAAGCCGTGTCCGCGGTTATGGATGACTTGGAGCACAGTATCTCGATCATAGACAAGCATAACTAAAGTAGAGTTATAAACTTGACTTAATATATGACTAGTAATCAGATTCGACTATAACGAAATGGGTATTAAAAATGCCAACAACTGGTGGATCTGGATTGTTTCGTGACATGCTATACATGCCTAGTAAGTATTGCAACTCCAATGGAATGTGATAAAAGTGCGAACAACTGCTGGGTTTTGGGATTCCTCAGGACAACTATATCTGACTAGTAAATGTTCCAACTACCACAGAATGTTTAATTAAAACTGCCCACTACTTATGCCTCAGGATGACTCTTGCTATCTATATCTGACTAATAAGTGCTTCAACTATAATCAAAAGAATAAAACTATCAACTGTGTGAGTTCCTCGGTTTGACTTCCTCGTTTGGTCTCGAGGGGGAATACCAGGATGGGTTTGTTTGGTGTTAGCTTTAGGTTGGATCCGAATAGGTCTTTCTTACCCCTCTCTAATAGCCGCCAGTTGTATCGAGTCTCTATAGGTTGTTTAGTGCCGCTGTGCTGCCGCTTCAACCCACCATACCTATGTAGGCGAGAGCCACCGAATTCTAGCCTTGCCGTGTACTGGCCTCAGTACTAATGCTCCTCTTTTTCCTTTGCCCTTTGTCGGCACCCCTTTTGTTTTAGTAGGTTTGAGATCGACATCGTTAGCAGGGTTACCCTTCCGGCTTGGCCTGGGCAGGGTTATGGACGCCATTTGTTATTCTTCGGGGCTCTTAGCCCAATTTGCCTCTTGTCCGTACTTGGACGCTGTATCGTTTTTAAGGTGATTTGGATCTTTGTATTGTATATCTGTATTCTTGACTCTTGGAGTCGTGTTGTATATATATATATATATATATATGTTCTGTGGGTCCCATCGAGGACTGTTGTGTAAAGGTATTACTTCGTTTTCCACCCGCACGAAAGTGCCTGGTGGGCATCCTTGAATCGTTTCTATGCGGGTTTGGCGGAAAGGGCTAAAACCTGCATAGGGCCGATTTGAGGGTGTTACAGTCCTCCAGCGATGCGTTGACCCGGAAGAAGGGCTTAACATCCTCCAAGATATACATCAAGGGGAGTGCGGGCATCATGCCTCGTCCTGAGCCTTAGTGGCAAAAGCTTTCCAGCATGGATTCTACTGGCCAAGTGCCTTAGAACAAGCAGAAGATCTGGTGAGAAAGTGCAATGGTTGTCAGAGGTATGCTACCAAGACACATATGCCTATGTCGGAACTCAAGACCATACCAATCACATGGCCATTTGCTGTATGGTGTTTGGATATGGTTGGCCCGTTCAAACCAGCAAGGGGGAATATGACTCAAATTTTGGTCATGGTGGATAAGTTTACAAAATGGATTGAAGTGAAGCCAATAAGAAAGTGTGATGGAGCTACGGCCATAACATTTCTCAAAGACATCATCTTGAGATACGGTTATCCTCATAGTATCATAACTGATAATGGCACAAAATTTGCTGAAGGAGCATTTGCATGATTCTGCCGGGATAAGAAGATCCGGCTGGACGTTGCCTCGGTAGCTCATCCCGCATCGAACGAACAAGTGGAAAGATCCAACGGATTAGTATTAACCGGGATAAAACCCCGGCTCATTGAGCCGCTGCAAAGATCAGCGGGGTGCTAGATAGAAGAACTACCAGCGGTACTGTGGAGTTTAAGAACAACTCCGAATCGATCAACAGGCTATACGCCATTTTTCTGGTATATGGGGCAGAAGCTGTATTACCAGCCGACATAGAGCATGATTCGCCTAGGGTCACCCAATACACAGAAGCCGAATTGCAAGAAGCCCGGCAAAATGATGTTGATCTGCTAGAAGAAGCGAGAGAATTGGCATTGTCCAGATCCGCCATATATTAGCAAAATCTCCGACGCTATCATAGCCGGAAAGTAAGCCCCCGAGTTTTCCGAGAAGTCGATCTGGTGCTCCGGTTGGTACAACGTACTGCTGGCATGCATAAGTTATCCCCCCATGGGAAGGGCCATTCATTGTGAGCAAAGCACTGCACAATGATTCTTATTATCTTATTGATGCAAAGCCACAGAAAAAGAACAAGGCGGACAGGTCCGGCGAGGAATCTAAGCATCCATGGAATGTAGCTCTACTTCGTCCTTTCTACACTTAGCAGAGAAGTGTATGTATCCGAGTCTTCTCATATGTCGGTATGTATGCCGGCAATGAGCTTATCAATGAAAGGTTGGCACCTTGAGCAGTAACTCGGGGACTGCCTTAATAGTATTTGTTATCTTTTATTATTTATACGTCAGCTGGAGTAAGTTGTTCTACTTAACTCGGATTAGTAGTGTGTGAGCACCAAAAATCCAAATCTTCGACTTGCTGCTGTCCAACAAGATTTGGCTTCATGGCAAGCAAGAGAACAAGTTTGGAATTGCGTAGCACATGAAAACCGACTAAGGAAAGGAACTTAATCGAGCCGACGTTTGTTTTTCGGACTAACCTTGTATTTACTTTCAAATTATTATGCTGAATTATTTTGAGCTAAGCCTAAAGTTTCCAAGTATTGTTAAGACAATTTTTGAAGCTCGGATTCGTAAGTTGTAGAACCGAATCAAGGTAGACACGAACCAAGCCAGAAGATTGGACGAACAAGAAAATGAAACTCGGGGACTACGCCCAAGTTAATCCGGCATAAAAACTTAGTAGCAAAATATCACATGTGTACTGGATACAATTCCACCCGACATACCAGGGATCTGATAAATTTTAAAGTGTTTTCACTCAAGGAGCAGTAGGAGGAGGAAGTTCGGCATCATCTTCGTTGTCTTCGAGTTCGGAGGCATCGCCCTCTTCATCCTCATCCGAGCCATCTTCAACATTCTCAGCATTTTCGTCACCAGCGGCTTCCAGGAAGCTCGGACCCTCAGTCCATTCATGAATGGGAGCATATTCGATGAGGCTATGGGCGCAAGCCTGGCGCCGAGCTACCCACTCCGGGTCATTGGTCCATTTGGATCCGGTGCGCAGGCGCGTCAGGAGGTTGAGGTCGATCTTCTCGTACCACGTGAGTATGTGGTGAAGAACGGTCTCAGCTGTGGCATGTCCAGCGGACTCCCTCCAAAGGTCGAGCTGTGTCTCGATTTCCATCAACTTTTTAGCAAGAGCTGCGGTTCTCTTGGGAGTGTCTTCGGCAGGCCAAAACGTGTTGAAGATTCGGACTGCAACATCAAGGATATCCTTGCCATAGTTCTTGATGATCTCCACACGGGACGACAGGCTGACCAATAGGTCCTCCATGTCATAGGGAATATCTTCACCGTCAGGAGCAACGGGAGTACCCCTCTCTCGGCGGAAATCAGCAACAGCGGCGCTCGCAATGGCAGTGCCCTCTGGAAATTTGCCTAAAAACGAGACAAGAGAAGCAAGAAATGAAAAGACATGTGAAGTAACCCGGAGGAATATGCCGGATAAGGGAAAGGAACTTACGTAAAATGTGGCTATGGATCCGGGTCAATTCCTTGGTACAGTCATCGCGTCTTTTGCGGAGTTGCAAAAGTTCAGCATTCACCGACGCAAGCTTGACGTCGGCCTCCTGGAGAACTTCCCGGTCCTTGGCAATTTGGAGATTAAGGCGCTCGCGCTCTTCAGTATAGTCCTGGCCAGCCTTTTTAAGCTCGGATTGGTGCTGTGCTTTCATTTTCTTCATCTCGGCTTTGAGCTAGGCGATCTCATCATCCTTGGTTCGGAGGAGGGCAAGCTCATCGTATTTCTTCTTGAGCTCGGCCTGATGCTGCCCTGCTTGTTCGAGAAAATGCAGCATCATATCAGGCACGGGCACACTATCTTTCAGCGATACTGAAATAGTTTGTTAACCCGGCAAAGCCGAGGTATGAATGTTTGTCGAGCCAAGGAGAAAAGGAGATAGAAAGCAGAGCAAGGTCGTGCAAAAGTAACTTACCCTTAATCTGATCCAGATTCTTCCTCATAAGCTTGTTCTCAGCCTCCACCCTAGCTGCGAAAACCGAATGATGGATTAGTTCGGCAGAAGAGATGAGTGGAAAACAGAAAAATGTGAAGGAGAGAACTTACCCCTTTTCTCGTGCTCAGCGAGATGTGCATTATGCTTTGCGAGCAGCATTTTGTGAGTGTCCAGGAGACGCTGAAACTCAGCGCTACGGCGGTTGGTTGTCACCTGAAAAGAGTACAAAAATATAGCTTAAGCCTTGTGCATATTCGAACTGTACAAGATCCGGGCCCAGTGGAACTTAACCCGGCTCTAGGTGTGTGCATATTCAAAGTGTACAAGATCCGGGCCAAGTGGAACTTAACCCGGCTCTAGGTGTGTGCATATTAGAAGTGTACAAGATCCGGGCCAAGTGGAACTTAACCCGGCTCTAGGTGTGTGCATATTCGAAGTGTACAAGATCCGGGTCAAGTGGAACTTAACCCGGCTCTAGGTGTGTGCATATTTGAAGTGTACAAGATCCGGGCCAAGTGGAACTTAACCTGGCTCTAGGTGTGTGCATATTTGAGATTGTCAAGGAGCTACGTTAGTTTTCTAAGGAGCATCCGGCCGAGTAACAAGTTACTCCCCCGGAGGCTCGGGGACTAATGGCTATACCACTAATATATACAACATGCTAAGGAAAAGGTGAAGTAATGTACCTCCATCATCCGACCCACGAGGTTAATTGCCTTAGAGGCTGTGTTCATTTGAGCAGAAAACTCGGCGGGACCAAACTTCTCCGGGAGATTGTCGTTGTAGACGAACTCCGCCTTGTTCCAGTTGTTCATAAACTCGATCAAGGTCGGAGGATATCGTTCACCGCTGAGCATGTGGGGCACCACCAAGCCCTTGGCATGTGCTTCCCTCCTCTCAACCTGAGCAAGGGCCGGGCTGGTGTGCAAGACAAGTTGATGCGCACTAGCTGGCTCGGCAGGGGCGTCCTTCGGTGCTGGAGGCTTCTTGGAAAGCATGGATGCGAGAGTGCACTATCCAGCCTCGATGGACGCTGCCCTGGTGGCGTCAGGGGCCTTTTTGCCTTTGGGCTGCTGAGCGGAGGAAGTGGTTGCAGCAGATTTACCCTTAGGAGCTGCCTAGGTGCTTTCTCGCCGAGACTGAGAAGACTTGGACGAGGCGGAGGGGCTTGGCGTTGCTGCTTTGGCTGCTGGCGCTGGAGTTGGTGTTGGTGCTGGTGCTGTTTTCTTCTTCGGAGGAGGTACTGAGGTGGACTCGGTAGTAGCTGGTTGTGGCGGAGCCGAAGTGGTGGATGCCGCTGCCTCGGCTAGGCCAGTCTCCCCCCGCTCCGAGGTTGCCCCCCTCTTGACGAGGTGGGCTGGAACCCGGAGCATCCGCTGAACCCTCCAGAATATGGCTCAGCGGGCGTGAATCATCGCCACGAGGGGGAGAAGGGCTGAGTTGGAGCAGCGAAGCGATGCTGGATCCACTCTGGGGGACGTCCACCGCGGCCCTGCCGAATCAAACAGTGTCAGATGAGAAACTATAACGATGCAAGAGCAAGTAAATGGCAGAGGGAAAAAGACACTTACGCATCCGAGGTCAGGGGCTCCTTGGGCTTCCGAGCCCTTCGTGCTGGGGCCTTGGTTGCAGGTTTGGAGGCAGTCTTATCCCCGGACTTCTTTCGCCTCTTGGATGGCTAAGAAGGTCTGGAGGATGAAGTGGATGCGGCTTCCCTTTTCTTGTTCGGCGCAACCGGAACAGGATCACCCACGGCAAGGGGAGGGTCCTCATGGATCTGCCCACCGGGGTTAGCTAATGCCGGAAAAGCATAAGAAAGGGGGATAGCATCAAATGCTTCCATCACCTCAACATCCGAGTCATCTTCATCGTCGGGCCAATCTCTAATAGAAGAGAGTTTACCGGTGGGTCGCTTGGTCGCGTCGGCCATTGGGAGGAACATCTCCTGGTCCGGTTCTTCCTCGTCCGAGCTATCCCAGTCAGGCGCACATTTGAGGGTGGGATCGGTGCCATCCTCGATAGTTTGCCGAAGGAATTGCTAAGGGATAAAAAAGACAACCGAGTTAAAAATACAACGACAACCGACATAAGATTTAATTCGGAGAAAACTTGCAGCACGTAGCTTACCAGGGGAGGAAGCCTATCCCGGCAATAGTGCTCAATTCCCCATGCCCACTCACAGGAGAAGTCCTTGTGGGTGGTGAAGAGGGCCTTGACCCAGCGATAGATTTCTGTGTTGCTCAGCTCGAAAGATGAGGTCCGGTTGGGGTCGCGGCCCCAGCTCATGTGGCACACTTTGTGAGTGCGTTTCTGGAGAGGGGAGATCCGGTTGCGGACGAATGTGATCATGGCGTCCTCGTTGCGCAACCCGAGCTCCTTCAGCTCCGCGAACCTTTTGTTGACCTAGTTGGCCAATACTGTGGGTTTCTTGGGGACAACGTCCCACAACTCCGGGTTAGGAGGACCCGGAGCATAGGGGCGAAGCCAGATCAGGTCTTCGGTGCCGTTGTTCCGAACATAAAAGAAGGTCCGGGCTCATCCTTTGCAAGAGTCCAGCCCGGTAACCCGGGGAAAGACGGAGAGCCTCCGGGGTGAAATGGACGCAGCGCCGAACTGCGTAAGCTGCTTGTCCTCCGGGTCAAGCTGGATATTTGGAATTACGTTATGACGAAGGCCAAAGAACAGGATCCATAGCTCCTTTGTGGGCCATAATCTGGCGTAGCCTTCGATCGTGGAGGCGAAAGCCGAGAGAGATGTGATAGCGTTGGCAGGAAGGTGGTGCGGCTGGAGTTCGTAGGTGTTCAACCAATCATGGAAAAAATCACTAACTGGTAAACCGAACCCCCGCTGGAAGTGTGACAAGAACACCACATACTCACCCGGATTGGGTGAGGGGGCAAGTTCGGTGGAGGCGAGACATGCGGTGATGCCTGCGGGGATGCGTCTGGTGCGGTAGAGCCAGTCCAGGTCATCCTGGCAGACCTAGGATCCGGCCCACGCACCGCGGTCCGCCGTCGTGGCGTCCTCCTCCATCTCCTGCTCGGCAACGACAAGCTCCTCTTCTGTCATCTCAAGTTCGCTGCCTTCGCTGGCGCTAGCGGCGGTGGGGGCGGTGGCCTAGATTGATAGCGACCCGTGGCGGAGGAGGTGCGCAGCGGCGGCGGCGACGCAGATGCATATGGAAGCAGTGCGGCGGCGGCGCTGCTACTCAGACACGGTGGCGGCGGCGCTGTCGCGGGAGAAGATGAAGAAGAAGAACTAGAGGCAGAGGGGCGCGGAAGGGGGAAAAGACCTAAGGGGCGCACCCCTCCCCTATTTAACCGCTCCATCGAGGAGGAAGTGGGATCGTGCTATGCAGATATGCCACATGGTGTGGCCGTGTATAAACCAGATGGGCCAATCAGCGAAGAGCCACATGGAGGACCACAGGGTGTAGAAAATCCCATGACGTGACGCATTGATGTAGTTAACGAGGAGGCAGGCCAGCCGTGACGTGCGCTACAGTGATAACTGACAATTACTGAAGCGGTTACTATGGATGGCCCTTAAAATGAGGCAACCTAATGATTAGCCTCCACGTGGGAAAGCGTACGAGAGAAGGAAAGATAACCCGGATAGGATTATGGTAACCTGGCCAGCAAGTGAAAACTTGAAATATGCCAAGGGAAAGTAAACCCATGCGATCCGAGATAAGAGGTAACTCGGAGAAGGAGCGCAAAGCTCGGTGAAATTGAACCTGCTGTGGCCTTAGCGGCTAAGGCAACTAAGACCGCACCAGCTTCGGGGACTAATGTTGGGGGGATACCCCCGGGTAGGGTAACGCCGGGGTATAAAGGCCGAGTTAGCCGAGGTATGGCAAGGTCAAAGCGTATGCTGGCCGAGTTACCTCAAGGCAGGCCGAGTCTCGGGGTGACCCGGACCAGGGGATGTCCACCTAACTGTGTCTCATCCGACTTAAGCTGTAAGCTGGATAGATGAATTTAACTTGTATGCAGGAACAGGTGTGACCGGATCAACTACGATCTGGGTCATAGCAAGCTTCTAGGAGAAGGAAGGCATCTCGCTGGTCAAAAGTAGCCCCAGTACGCACAGCATGAGCAAAGCGCACAGGGGCAGGACCACCGAGGCGTGGCCGACAGAGGTGACGACGCCGATGTCGGCTGACGCAGGCGCCGCAGAGGCTCACGTAGCCTCTGCATGGATGACGCGGGGGAAAAGCGACCCGGTCGGCTTACTATTTTGGGAGGAGGCATATTCCTTGAAATATGCCTCCACGTATGCCCTAAGTGGAGACCTAGCCACTCCTATATAAGGGGGGCTAGGGCCTCTGTAGAAGGGGTTGGTCTCATTTGGATAGAGCTTTCTGTATTGATCTCGAGAGACTAGTTGTGACTTGGTTCCTGAGGGCTAGCTAGTGGGGAGAGTAAGAGAGTACCTTCTTCCTCCTCTCTCCAATACATCTCGAGGAGCACTTGTAATCTGTGAAGTGAATCAAATACAAACCTCCTGTGTGAGGAACCACCTCACTATCCCTCCCTGGATTCCCCTAGTGCTATTAGTCCCTACCTTTAGCCTATCCATGACATCTGCCGTGACACCACCACGACAATTATTCACATTTTTCTGACTTATAAATAATTAGTTATTGAGTTTATAAGATTATAACAATTCTGAAATTATTAAAACACTAGTTGAATGCCCCTACGTTGTTACGGTCCTCGAGTCTAACTCACTCCTACATCCACACCTATGTGTGGGCCTGTTGGACATGATATTTTGTAACTCATCTGCTTTGAAGACACGTTCTAAACATTACGGTGTGGGAAAAATATGAAAGGTTCCATATATGTATCACACCACCAGAAATAAAAGCAAAATTTGAAATATTTTATTA
Organism: Avena sativa; assembly: GCA_916181665.1. Taxonomy (NCBI): domain Eukaryota; kingdom Viridiplantae; phylum Streptophyta; class Magnoliopsida; order Poales; family Poaceae; genus Avena; species Avena sativa. The sequence continues at coordinate 549,640,511 of OV702290.1, read as the reverse complement.
TCAATTTAATTACAGAAAATAAAATTAGTTCTACACTATATTGAAACAACATGCATGTTTTATTTCTCCTTGTCACCTCTCCTATTGGTGGACCGTGATGAATATTATTTAACCAATATAAAAAACTCGTCATCACTTCTTAATGTACATCGAAGTTCCAATATTTCTCAAATAGAAATAACTTTTGTTGTACATAAAAATAATTATCCCCTACAAGATATTATATGCACACATACATAAAAAAGAAAAATAGGAGATATATATAGTCTTGCACTATGGAGAGGCTTTGTAACGCTGGACAGTGAGCTGTGTCTTGTAGTTAGCTTTGCAGGAATTCATCACTTCTCGGTCCCATGTCGAGTAGGTTTGGTCCCACTTAATTGTCACAGCCATATAAAGAGAAGATATTCTTCACTAAATAGAAGAAGCATTGTGCAGCAACATGAGATTTTTTTTTATGGAAATAAATGCGATAGGGGAAGACCCTACAACGTTTTTGTTTTTTGAAATAATTAATAAGAACATAAATCTGCGTTCGTGAGGACTTTCACTTCCCTAACCAAGTGAGCTAGGCTCACTTTTTTAACACGAGAAATCTGCTTGCTCTTATTTTCTTCTACATTTTGTGAACTAACAGATAGCATATGTAGGGGTTCCCACATTAAACCTTCTTTATGAGTAACATTTGCCCTTAAGGAAGTTCTTGCATGTAATAATCGCGTAGTCTCTTTTGTCCCCTGAGACTGGGTTGGACTGCAGGGGCATGGCACCAACAAGATCTTTCACCGATGTGGTACAAGTATTCGATTTGCTTGATACATAAGTTTAATGGCACACTTCCTTTTGCACGTTGCTAGAAGTTACATTGTTCACTTCTCGGGGCCCAAATATTTAGAAGAATATGATGGATTGTCTTTTCACATTTCTAAACATTTTATCAAGCAACTAACAGTATGAAGACTCTCTATTTACCATGCACCAAAATCTATATTGGTTCTTTTTAGTTAACAATAACTAAGACCAGAACCAAACGGAACTCCATAAGAAGGATCTTTTTTTCTTTTGGATATGAGACAAAATCATCTAGCAACACATGTCGCACTATCTTATGTATTTAGAATTTAGATTTATAAACAGTTTATGTTAGCATGGTATATACATTATTCTAAAAAAAAGCATTGTATATACATCTATTATTTTTGTTTGCTCAGCGTTGTCCTGCCAAGAAGTCAGAAAAAACCACATGTGATGAGTATACTAATCATTTTCTGTACATTTAATCTCATCAGACTAAAGAACTTTATCAACAATATAAGACCTAACAGGTAACACTTTCTGAATTCAGTAAACCTTCATTTAAATATAAGTGACAGAAATCACCAGTATCAACACCATAAATTAGCTGAAATTCTTTTTCGGACAACTCGCAAAGGAGGTTACAAAGTCATAAGGGGGTAGAAGGCAGGATCCGAGTACCCCGACCACCACCATCAGTGAGCAACGGCGCTTTGGTGTCTAGTTGCACACAGCTATACCGTTATGGATTACGTAACATCTCTTATGGTTCTACTTCTACACCTAACCCACTCTAGCCATTGATCCAAGATACACGAGCTTAGAGAGGTAGCAGTACACCTATTGCCTTCAAACACTCACGCATTGCGGTCAAGCACCAGTGACCGCATGACGAGCAAGCAAAGGGAGTTGAGCCCGCCCCGTGAACCGTGGACAGCTCCGACCGATGCCAGTGGCCACCACTCCACCAAGGTGTCATTCGTATTGGGAAATAGCCGTTGTAGGCCTTGCCCTCAGAGAAACTTGAACTATACCGATCTCGAGAAGGAGCACTGGAGTAGGATGTGATCGAGGCTCTCGTTCCCGTTCTCCAACTCGCACAGCGGGCAAGTTCCATGGTTCAGCAGCCCCCGGCGTTGTAACCTCTCTACAGTCCAGCACCTGTTCTGGATAGCGAGCCAGCCAAAAAACTTATATTTTAGCGGGGTGGAAGAAGACCATACCTGCGTGGCAGCTGGCAGCGCGGTACGCCCAGCAAAGCATGCGAGGTAGGTGGACCGTGTCGAGAAGGAACCATCCGTGGCAAATTTCCAGCAAAAGGAGTCCTGGACATCCTCGTGAATCGCAACAGCCTGGATCATAGGCCAAAGCTGGAGAAATTGGATGACCGCGTCCACCGTGAGCTGAAATTCAAAGAGAATTACCTACTCAAGCAGCCGACAGAATGCTTGGATTTTTGAAAATAACCACATGAATCCGAACCTCTGAAATTTAAAATATGGAATAAATCACTGATATTACAACATATTTTAAAAGATAGAAGCTACAAATTTGAAGTCCATTGAAAGTGAAGAATAAATCCAATTTTACACGAGATTGCAAAAGAAAGTGGATTGATCTTTGAGTAATAACTCCAAATTTGAATGTTCTCCACAAACTGAACCTTTAACTCACTTTCTGTACCTAACGCAAGGTAGACGTCTAGACGATGCAGGGAAAGTCCTTGATACATCTGCACAACGAAATATTTTTTTTTACTGCACCAGCACTTCAAACATGAGACTGGCCCGGGTCATTCTGCACTATTATACATAGCTTTCTACTATGGATAAATATCCCTGCAAGTTGCGATTGGACCAAAGAACCATAAATCAAACAAATCTTGTGGATAAAAAAGGGCATAACATTCTAATTTGTTTAAATATAAATTACCAATTTGATGAAAAAACTATACAATCCTATGAGCAAGGTAACTTTCATATATTGTAGTCTATAACTACATTATATTTCACAGGTCATTATATTATTCAAAAATCTACTGAGTAGTTACCTGATCATCTTGGCCACGCCAAATATAAAATATAATGAAATAGACTTGGCATACTTAGCTTCTATACAAGGCTAAACAGACCCAAACGATATGCGGAATATATATGTGTACATGTTCCTATCTTGGGTTGTACACCATGTATTTGTGTGTGGATTGGAGAGAATTTCTGTTCTTTACTTGTCAGAAACAACAAACATACCAAGAGTCCCAAACGACATGTACATTGTGGCCCATTGAGAAGATATCATTCATCCATTCATATATTAGGTACAATGACGATGGGGAGCGAGGGTGGGCACGCATACAAACCTTGGTGCAGAGTGATCAGGATTTGAAATCTTCCTCAGCTGATCCTTTCTCGAGGGCCTGATAATGACCACATACCTGAAGAACAAAACACATAAATCATTAACTTAATTAACTAACCCCTAATCTAGCTGAATCTGACCTCACTGACCAGTGACCACATACCTTTTTTTCCGAGGTAATGACCAAACACCTTAAGAACACCACACACAAATCATCAACTTAATTAACTAACCCCTGATTTAGCTGAATCTGACCTCACTGACCACATACCTTTTTTTCCGAGATAATGACCACATACCTGAAGAACAAAGCACAAATCATAAACTTAATTAACTAACCCCCGAGAGCTCCTCTTTGAAATGAATACACTATTCTAGTTGAAACTGACCTCACTGTTTGTCTCATGATCTAAGCTGCACAAAGAAAGAACAACGATAAAATTTGCAAGTACAAAACGATCTCTTGTAGATGCCAGAGGCACCAGCGGGCGTCAATATTTCCGCTACGCGTGCAGGTCACTACTGTGCGCCTACGCCCATTGTGAAATCCATGTCAGTGGAGATGGAAGAGAGCTAGGCCGAAAGCATCAAGCATGTGGTGAGGGAAAGCGCCACCGCTGCCGAAGTGGGCAGCATCGACTCTAGCAAGAGCGTGGTCCGCCCCACCGTGCGGCGCCGATGCGCATGGACCAGCCGATGTGTCATGAACGCCCGCATAACCGGGTCGGCAGAGTCTACTCAGGCAGTCAAAGATGACGAAATACCATCTTGACTGCATCCTAGATGTCGAAATACCATCTTCCTCAGAGCAGTCAAAGAATAACACAAACTGACGGGTCGGCGGAGACTACTCAGGTAGAGGGGGGCAGGTGATGACGATGGTGACTGACCGGTATGGTTGAGGCCGAGGCGAAAGGCGAGGGGCAGGAGGACGGAGCACGACACCAGCACCGGCACGAGCATCCTCCTTGTGGCACCCACGCGCCAGCGTGATGTCATTGAAGTCCACGGCGATGCCATCGGGGTTCCAGGGGGACGACGCCGAGACGCAGGAATCCGTGAAGGCGCTGCTGACTGCCGCCGGTGAGAGGTAGCTCTTGGAGAGCACGGGGCTCCGGGGCATCGGCGTCAGCGCTTCCAAGGAGGGGAAACCGAGGGAGGAGGTAGGCGCATGGGGTTGTCGGCGAGGGTGGAGGCGAATCCGAGCATCCTTGGCATGTAAGCAGCGATGGTTGTGCGGTGGAGGCCGGTCGAGGCGGGGGGAGGCGAAGGGGACGGGGCGGCGGCGCTGCGTAGGGTTTCATGGGGAAGAAGGGGACGGGATGGGATGGGACGAAGGATGGGATCACGGGATTATTTCCTCACACTTTTTTTGGCGTTGGTTTTGCACGGAATCGCTAGAGCGGTATTTTGCACTTATCGGTGGCAAAGCAGCGTAATTACTAACCGAGAACTAATATACCATCAGATATAGATTGGACATTTCAAATGTTTCTAATGTTTGATGTTTGAGGATGACCTACGATCACCAACTCCCATTTAATAGTAAAGATTTAAGAAATTAAACAAAACTAGGAGAAAACTTTTAATACTGAGGCTAACCTAGCCACAGTGGCTGACAGAGGGACCCTATGGCCACCTCAGCTGCCACGCGGGCAGGGTGGGACCCAGCCTGGGTTTGACTGGGTCTGACCCGCGCGTGCTGGTGTCACGGTGACGTCAGCACGATGTCACACTGGCGATGGCCACATATCGGTGGTGGCAACGGTGATTGGCAGCGAATTGGGATGCACGGTTATGCGGGTTAGACGCAGAATGATGCGGGGAGCCTAAACCTGGCGGTGCTACTGTGAGAAAGTCACCGGAGACGACGGCACGACGATGGACAATGGCGGCAGACGGCGGCGCACGGTGACAAAGCGAACCAGAGGGAGAGGGGAATCGCGAGGTGGTGCTGGAGCACCGCATGCTGACCCTAAGCGCGACGATGGCTATATGTGCTAAGTAGCGCAGCACCGGAAAGTGTCCCGATGGCGGCCACAATGCTCATGGCTCTCGTGATTACAAAGGTTGTGATCTTAGAGATTAGAGTTTCTATTTGAACCGGATGCGACAGTAACAATCAAATAGCGAGATTTGATAAACAAGTCGTTATTGTTTGGACAATGATGAACTAATTGGATGCAAATAAGCGATGATGGTCCCTGGCTCCATAAAATGACTAAAACTCATAAAATCCGTGATAGTTTCCATATACGAGAAATCAAGTTATGAACTTGAAGGACCGGAAAGGCGTGAAGCCTATCAGTCGTATTTGGATATATAAAGAAATAGACATGGATGTTTGACATCTATGAAATAGTTGACATGTCGGAAAGGAGTTCACGACAATGTTCAAGGAGTTGACTATGAAAAGATTTGATCTTTCATAGCGATATTTAGTCTTGACGGATTAATATAGCAACCACTACATATAATTTGGTATCTGGTAGTTGAACAAACAAAACAATGTTCTTCTAATAGAATGGTTACCTAGGACGTGTACATGACACAGTCCGAAGAGTTTTGTTAATTCAAAGGATGCTAAAAGGGCATGCAAATTTCAATGGTTGAAGTGAACATAGCAGAGTTGGAATCTTCACCGTGATGAAAATGTTAAAAGAGTTTAACTTCATCGGAGACGATGAAGATGCTTGCATTTGCAAGAAATTAAGTGGGAGAACTGAGACATATTTCCAATACATTATGTAGAGGACATGTTGATTGGAAATGAAGTATCTTTTATTGACAAGGATTAAGAATTTCATTAAAATTGGATTTCGATGAAAGACTTGGGCAAAATCAGAATATTTAGCATCAATGTCTATATGGATAGATTAGAACACTAATATGATTGTGCCAGACGTACATATATGAGATATTGAAAGGGTTCAATATGGAAACGACAAGAAAGGTTCTTGCTGCATGGAGAAGGTTGAATCAAAATTCGAGTGTATCAACACTTGATAAGTGAAATCACATGAATATTTTGATCAATAATACCGTGATATGTACATATCCAGATATGTCCTATGCTCTAAATGTTATGTGCATATACCAGAATGATTCATAAGATGATCATTGGACGATAGTAAATATATTCTTATGAGCTTTGGAAGAACTAAGAATATATCATGTATAAGTGACAAATAGTTAAAAGTAGTTCATTGTAAAATGTTAGATTGATACTAGTTTGTCACAAGATACAAATTAAATTTATCTCAATTTAAACTATGCGTGGCACAATGTAATGGAAAGGAGGTTCCATGATGGATTTGGATGAGTTCCAAAGTTGATACATTGTGACAGATACTACAACAAAAGGCTAAGTATATGACTGCTATAGTAGCAGCAAAGGAGGGAATTTGGTTAAGTAGTTTGTTATCAAACTAGGTGTGGTTCGCAGTGGGATAATACTTTGAATATATATTGTACGACAATACTATCGACATGTTTTAACCCAAAGGAACTCAAGGTCTCACTAAAAGACTAAATTTATACAATTCCATCTCATTTGAGAATCAGTGATGCGTAGAGATGCAAAGACATGCAAATACACATGGACCTGAAACTGTCAGATCTGGCGATTATGTTAACCACTAGCAATCGCGTATATGCAACACCAGAAAGCCATAGGTGTTCAATACGCAAAGTTTTTCAAACTAGATTATTGACTCTAGTGCAAATGGGAGACTGAAGGGAATATGCCTGAGAGGCAATAATAAAGTGGTTATTATCTTATTCCTTGTTTATGATAAATATTTATTTTGCATGCTATAATTGTATTAATACGAAAACGTTAATACATGTGTGTTTAATAAACAAATAGAAAGTTCCTAGTTATGCCTCTCTTATAAACTAGCTCGTTGATTAACAAGATGATCAAGGTTTCCTGATCATGGACATTGGATGTTGTTAATAACAAGGTCACAACATTAATGGAATAATGTGATGAACATCCATCCAAAGTATAGCATTACGATCAAATTCATTGCGTTTATATTGCTATAACATCATACGAAGTAATCCTAGTCCTTAGACCATGAGATCATGTTAATTGTTAACACTAGAAGAGTAACTTGATAACATCAAACGTCACACCGTAACAGGGTAACTATGAAGGTGGGTGCAGATATTCCGAAGGTGTTATGTTGAGGCTCATGGATCAAGAGTGGAATTTGTCCATCCTGATGACGGATAGATATACTCTGGGCCCTCTCGGTGATATCACATTAGTTAGCTTGCAAGCAAATGATTAGATCATTAGAATGTTATATCACGGGAACGAGAAAAGAGTTCATGTCAGTAACGAGATCAAACTAGGTATGGAGATACCGATTATCGAATCTCGAACATGTAATATATTGTGAGACAAAGGGATTAAACTACATGCGTAAAAAGGTTCTCACGATCACAAAAGTCATCGTTGAATGTGTGCTGATTATTGATCGGAGAAGGGTCTCGATCATGTATGCATTATTCGCTAGCCGTAGGGTGACACACTTAAGGGATCCCGGCACCATTTGGAGCAAATATGTTCCAAAGAAAATAATTACAAAGAGCTGGAATTATTTCGATGGAAACCAGAATTGTTTCGGGTGAAATTGCAGAAACTGGTTCTGCATGTGATATTGAAATGTTGCAGGGGGTTTTATGTGAATGTTTGTTAATTAAATTAATCAACAAAAATCTGAATAAAATAAATAAAAGAGTTTTATTAAATGAGAGAGTATTAAATTTGGAGAAATTTAATGCATTAAATGGAGTTTTAAGTGGGGAATGTGAAGGGATATATTTATGTGGAGGGGAGTTACCGCCACATGAATGAGAGGAGGTGAAGGGGCTCCTCCATGGCCACCGGCCATGGGAGGGGGTGCCTCCTCCTCCTATAAAAGTCCCCCCTCTCCTCCCTTCTCACTCACACCTCCTCGTGAAGGATCTCTCTCCCCCTCTAGAATTATTCCCCATGGTCTCAGATTAGCGAGATAGATGTTCCCAGTGGCTTTTCGTCTGGAAGGAGTTGCTGCTTCCGCTGCATCGCTAGAGAGAGGAGGCAGAGGTTGTTCGGTGAACCGAACATGTGTGCGATCATGGATGCACCGCTGCTTTGCGGTGCTAGACTTGATGGTTGATAGCTGTGATATTCGACATATTTTTGATGGTTTTTATTGTTAGTTTCCTCTAGATTTGATTGTTTTCTAGCTTTACCTAATGCTAATACTTCGATAGCAAATAAAACTTGGTTTTTAATGTGTGTTTCAGGTTCTGAACATCAAAAGAAGGTTTTAACAAAAGAAACACAGTATTCAGGCGAAAACAAGCAAGTCTCTTTTCGGAAGCAATCAAGGGAGGCATACAGAAGCTTTAACGAGCAACTATACAGCAGGAATATTTTCCGGCCATATAGCTGCTGCCACCTCCGTCTTGTCAAAAGGGACAACTTCCGTGAAGAGGACAGACGCGAAATCATAACACAGCAGTCGCCATCCCATCCAGAAAGGATAAATAAGAGATCCAGAGAAGAAGGGGAAGACGTTCTTCATCTCTCTCCATGATCTTCGACCTCCTAGCCATCACACCCTCATAGCCATTACTTGTACTTGAGAGAGATCTTCACTTTGCAAGACTAGGGTTTGAGATTGTTTCTTCCTATCTTGAATTGTGTTGGATTACTTTTCTATTCTTATTGTGGATCTCCACGGTAATATCGAGCAGAACTCCCTTTATTTAATTATATCGATGATGCTTTCTTCTCTCATGTGTGAGCAAGTTCCTTTGGCATGGGAGATGTAAGGGATTGGTGAGATGCGATGTTCCTTCATATATTTTCCTTTTAGTTTGTGATTGATTCTAATCACTATATTATGTGTGCTTGACTATCTGTGGGATGCCTAATGCTTGTTGTCCAATTAAGGGCCCAGACAACATGATGCTTTGTTCTACATAGATAGGATCTTGTACGCTAGCAGACCGGCGACCCTCGAGTGACACGGGGATATCAATGGGAAACTAGTTAGACTCGATGATAACGAGGAACCACTGTGCTTATTGCATTAGTCCGATCCAAGGAGCTTAATTGCTAAGCAACCTGAAGGATCTTAATCGTCTAGTGACTGACCATGGTTTTGGTAACAAACTAGTAGGATTATTGAAGTTGGGATGAAATCTACCAAGAGGAATTCTGGCTAATTATGGGTTGTTCGCCTACACATATACTTATAAGATTATAATTGTTACACTTATCATCCGTCCACCTGGCACAATCACTATCACCATGAACTGTATCTCCTCGCGCCTTCTTTGTCATCTGCAGAAAACCACAAACAATTGAATCATTCTTTACTTTTATGCTTTTTATTCCTGAAGTTTATATTTTAGTTTTATTTAAATATACATCCAGTTTAATCCAAATTTTATTCTTATTTCACACTTGCAGTCAATTCACTCGAAGACATGTGACAACTTTGAGTGTGACAGAGACTTCACCCATAAACACTTACCTTTGGGCTCCCTATGGGATCGATATCTATACTTCAAAACTAGCTACAAACAATCTATGCACTTGCAGACATCAATGGTGCTGGACCGGCTGGACCTGCTGGACTTCATCATGATCTTGAGATCAACAAGTGTACGACTACATCATCCACGAGTCCAACCTTGTAAACCTTTGTCGCTTTTCAAGGGTATGTTCTCTATGGATGTATATCCACCTGTTGCTTGTACCTAGTAGATAGATCTTGGCGTATAGTAGTTCCCATCGTAGGATTTTTTTTGTTTTCTATGTTGTGAACCCAACAAATGCACCACTTCCACCTTTCTAACAAAATTTTCTCCTGTAATATAATTTTTACGATGTTGTCCATTAACTACATGAGGTTTACCTCTGATGTCTCCTTGGAGTCTTATGGCTCCAGAGCGGTACACTTCCTGTATCACTAATGGTCCCTGCCACTTGGACATCAATTTTCCCACAGAAAACTTTAAACGAGAGTTGAACAATAGTTCTTGGTCTCCCACTTTAAACTCCTTTCTTTTAATTTTCTTATCATGCCAAATTTTTAATTTTTCTTTAAACAATCTAGCACTCTAAATGCTTCATTTCTCCGTTCATCTAACAGATGCGGATCTAAAATTCTCTTCTCACCAACAGTTTTAAATTCAAAGTTAAGTTGCTTAATATCCCACCTAACTTTATGCTCTAATTCTAACAGAAGATGACAAGCTTTTCCATAGATCATTTTGTATGGAGACATTCCCATGGGGTTCTTAAAAGCTATAGGCCCATAAAGCATCATTAGTTTTAGTTGGACAATCTGATCTAGATTTATTAACTGTCTTTTCCAATATCAATTTTAGTACTCTATTACTTAGTTCAATTTGACCACTAGTTTGAGGATGATACGAAGATGCAACTCTATGATCAATCACATACTTTGCTAAAGTTTTTCTAAGCACATCATGCAAGAAATGAGAACCACCATCAGTAATTAAATATCTTGGAACTCCTAACCTAGGAAATATTACAACATCTTTATTGTTGTAGCATAATCAACACTTTTGGCTAGAATTGCTTCCACCCACTTTGCGACATAATCATCTGCAGCAAAAATGTGAGTATGTTTGGTATTTGACGGTGGGAATGGTCCCGTAAAGTCGAATCCACAAACAGCAAAAGCTTCAAGAGGCAGAGAATAATTCACAGGCATTTCATTTGTTCTACCAATATTACTTACTCTTTGGCATTTATCACAAACCTTTACAAATTAAGCATAGTCCTTAAATAAAGTAGGCCAATAAAAACCAGATTGTAATACCTTTGCAGTAGTGTGTTGTCCAGCGTGATGTCCTCCATAGGGGCTAGCATGCCAGTCCCTTATGATATCCTATTGTTCATGTTCCGGCACACGACACCTAATAATACCATCCACACCTTTCTTATACAAAAAGGATCATCCCAAAAATAATGTCAAAGATCATAAAAGAATTTCTTTCTTTGTTGGGAATCAAATTGTGGTGGCATTAATTTTCCTACCAAGAGAAATTAGCATAATGTGCAAACCAAGGTGATGCAACTCTAACATTTGACACATTAATATTTGCTAGTTGTTTATTTGGAAAGCTATCATTAATAGGAATAGGATCTATAGGAATCTTTCCCATTCTAGGTAAATTATCAACTACATGATTATCTTCGCCTTTCCTTTCAACAATATGCAAATCAAACTCTTGAAGTAACAACAACCATCTAATTAGTCTTGTCTTAGCATATTTTTATTCACAAGATATTCAATAGCAGAGTGATCAATATGCATAGTGAATTTTTAATCCAGAATATAAGGTCTAAACTTATCACATGCAAAGGTAACAACTAAAAATTCCTTTTTAGTAGTAGCATAATTCTTTTGAGCACCATCAAGTGCTTTGCTATCATAGTAAATAACATTTAACTTCTTATCAACTCGTTGGCCTAGAACAGCGCCAATGGCATAATCACTAGCATCACACATAATTTCAAAAGGCAAGTTCCAATTAGGTGGTTGAATTATAGGAGAACTTATTAAAGCATTCTTTAAAATATTAAAAGACTCAAAACAATCATCATTAAAATAAAAAGGAACATCATTTTGCAGAAGATTAGTTAGAGGCTTTGATATTTTAGAGAAGTCTTTGATAAACCTTCTATAGAAACCAACATGACCAAGAAAGCTTCTTATACCTCTTATATCCTTAGGATATGGTAGCTTCTTGATTGCTTCAATATTTTCCCTATCTACTTCAATGTCTCTTCCTAAAACGTGATGTCCTAGAACAATACCTTCAGAGACCATGAAGTGACACTTCTCCTAGTTCAACACTAAATATTGGTCCTCCCATCGCTGCAAAAATTTAATTTCTTAAGGTAGTACAATAAATTATCAAAATAGTGACCATAAACAAAAAAATCATCCATGAATACTTCCATAATATTTTTAGTGTAATCATCAAATATAGCATTCATGCATCTTTCGAAAGTAGCAGGCGCATTCCATAAACCAAAAGGCATCCTTCGATGAGCAAAAGTACCAAAAGGACATGTAAAAGTTGTCTTCTCTTGATCATCCTTATGGACAGGAATTTGAGAAAAACCTTAATACCCATCTAGATAGCAAAAGTGTGAATGCTTTGACAACCTTTCTAACATTTGATCCATGAATGGCAAAGAATAGTGATCTTTCTTAGTGAATTTATTCATTTTTTTTGAAATGAATGCACATACTATGTCCAGTAACAGTACGTTGAGCTACTAATTCATTTTCATCATTTGGGACAACAATAACTCCTCCCTTTTTGGGAACACAATGAACATGACTAACCCATTTACTATCAGCGATAGGATAGATAATACCAACTTCTAAAACTTTAACTACCTCTTTCCTTACCATTTCTTTCAATTTTGGATGAAGGCGACGTTAGAAATCAACAACAGGCTTGGTGTCTTCTTCCAAATTAATTTTATGCATACACAAAGCAAGACTTATACCTTTCAAGTCATCAAGAGAATAGCCAATAGCTGGCCTATGCGCCCTGAGCACATCAAGTAGTCATGCTTCCTCTCCAGCTGAAAGGTTAGCACTAATAATAACAGGATATATATTCTTATCATCAAGGTATGCATATTCAGATCATCGGGAAATGGCTTAAGTTCAAAATTAGGATCTCCTTTAGGTGGAGGTAATTCTCCTAGATCATCTGGTGGAATATGCAATTGCAACAGAGGTAGCTGTTGTGTTAATTCTTGCTCTAAAGCTTCTTTTTCTTCATTAGTAAATGGTTCTTCTTGGTTAAGTAGATATCTCTCCATCGCGTTCGATGAGGCGATAACTACACAAGCAAGGGTCTCCACTTGATCTTTAACATGTAATTCTTTTTCTAAGTGTTTATTAGTGAACTTAGAAAAATTAAATGATAGTTCTTCTCTAGCACATTTTATAAAGACCCTTTCTTTAGGAAAGTCTATTCTAACTCCAATAGTGTGTAAGAAAGGTCTACCAAATATAATAGGACAAAACGAATCTTGAGAGCAACCAAGCACAATCAAATCAACATGATACTTAATCTTTCCAAAAGTACTTCAACATCCCTAACTATACCAAGAGGAGAAATATATTATTTATTGGCAAGTTGGATAATCATACATGTCTCTTCCATTTCAATGGGATAAATATCAGACTTGATTTTAAGATATTGAGTATATGGTATAACGCTTATGCTTGCTCCAATATAACAAAGTCCATGATAAGGAGAAGTCCCAATAGCACATGATATAATAGGCTTACCCACTCTTGTAGTATTTCCTTTGATAACTTTTGTAGCATCTTCACATAGATGAACCTCTTGTGGGTTTTCTTCATTCAGTTATTTTATAATAGAGACTGCTGGCTCGTCGTTGATGTAGAGCTCGTTTGAACCCCAAGAGGAAGGTATGATGAGCACAGTAGCAAGTTTTCCCTCAGTTATGAGACCAAGGTTTAATCGAACCAGTAGGAGCAAGGAAACACCCCAAAGGTGTTACTAGCTGAGCTTTGGCAGGGCGCACTACCAGTGCTAGTAGCAATGTGGAGACCTGCACAACACAACCACACAACTTTGTCCCCAACTTGCGATGAGGTTGTCAATCTCACCGTGTTTTGCGGAAAACAAAGGATTAAACGTATCAAATGGAAAGAAGTAAAAGTTTGCAGAAAGTAAACACAAAGCAGTAAAAGATTGTAGATTGTATGTAAAGTAAAGGACCGGGATCCATAGTTCACTAGAGGTGGCTCTCCTTAGATAGATAACATGATGGGTGAACAAATTACAGCGGGGCAATTGACAAACACCGAGAAAGCAATACATGCATATACTAATCATCTTGACTCCTCTAAGACTTGATTGGGCATTACAACATAATACATAGACCGCCATCCAACTGCATCTATGACTAATAATCCACCTTTAGGTTATCATCCGAACCCCCTCCAGTATTAAGTTGCAAGCAACAGATTATTGCTTTACGAACTACGTGTAAAGTAAACAATACAATTGTTTTATGAACAAAGGATCGTTGTTTTCTCCCTAGTAGCAACAGCACATCTAGTACCTTAGAGATTTCTGTCACTTCCCCAGATTACCAGAGGCATGAACCCACTATCGAGCATAAATACTAACTCTTGGAGTTGCTAGCATCTACTTGGCCAAGATAGCTACTAACAACGGAAAGCATGCAAGATCTCAAATAACAAAGACATGATAGAATCAATAATCAATATGAAATAGCATCTCAATATCCATCGGATCCCCGCAAACATAACATGTATGGATTACAAATAGATGATCTTGATCATGAACGGAGCTCACAAGATCTAAACATGAAAGCACAAAGGAGGAGAAACCAGCCATCTAGCTACTACATGGATCCGTAGTCCAAGGATGAACTACTCACGCATCACACCGGAGGCTTGCATGGTGATGAAGAAGGCCTCCAGGGTGAATTCCCCTCTCCGGCAGGGTGCCGGGAAGAGCTTCAGATCCCTCCCGATCTAGGGATTGAGATGACGGTGGCTACAGACTCTTTCGTGGATTTTTGATCGCGTACTTAGGGTTTTTGTCCCGAGGGCAATATATAGGCGGAAGGAGGGGCCGAGGGGGTGCCGGGAGCCACCACACCACCCCCTGGCGTGGGCCAGGCCTGGCCGCGCGGCCAGGTCGTGTGGCCGGCCCCTGGCCCCTCTCCGTCTCGTATTCTGGCACTTGATCCCTTCCGGAAAAATAGGCACTTTGGCTTTTGTCCAGTCCAATTCCGAGAATATTCATTTTTTGACTTTCTTGGGACCAAAAACAACAGAAAACAGGCAGCTGGCACTTTGGCTCTTGTTAATAGGTTAGTCCAAGAAATCATATGAAAAGTACTCCAAAGTTGGAACAAAACACAAGAAAGTGGATAAAACCAAGCATAGAACATCAAAAAATATAGATACATTTGCAATGTATCAACATCCCCAAGCTTAACTCCTGCTCATCCTCGAGTAGGTAAGTGATAAAAAGAAATAATTTTTGAGGTGACATGCACCATCAAAGACTTGATCAAAGTATTTGCAAAACATTCAAAGCTGGGATCATAGTACTTCAATCATAGCATGAAATACAAAGTTCTAGCAATAAGCAAAGAAACTATGATGCAACATGAAAAGGCACAAACAAAAGATTCATGAATAACAATGCTTTGCAAGACGTTTGTTTGTTTCACATAAAGAAAACATAGCATAATAGTATTCAGCTTGTCCCTCAATAGAGTAGCAAATATAAATGCATAGGACACCTTCAAAGTTCATAAGAGTGACTAGATACAATAGTTTCAAACAAGCAATAACAAGTTATGCATCAATCAACTAGTCTTGGGACAATGCACATAGAACTAAGAATGTCCACTATGCTCTCAAAGTAGGTGCATAAAGATAGAAGGTGGAGACTCAATATAATGGTGGAAGAAAGGCCTTTTGTAAAAAGGAAGTAGGGATTCAAGTCTCATAAAGAGCTTCCAAAAATTATGATACTTAAAGCTTTCAACTCTCATTGCCCCTATCATAAGCATCTTGAAGTGATTAAGGTTAAAGTGAACAAACTATGGTGTACATGCTTGACGAAGTATAAGTCAGAAATCTCATGTCCCTTGTATACGAGGGCCGCTCCTCATGCTACTCAAGTTTAGTCACCGGTAAGTTCTTGTCATTGTAAGTACATGTGTATCATTGAGAACCGCCAACGAGGTACCCCTTGCCCGATGATACGGAAGAATCCCCATATCAAAATGACAAGGCAAGCAGACAACAAGCATCTCAGCATTCTTCTTATTTACCATGGGAATATGGTGCTTTTTTCTCTCTTTCCTCTTTTCATAGTATCTCTTTTTTTTCTTTTTCTCTTTTCTCAATATAGGACTCTTTTTTTTAAAGAAGAATGCTTCATAGACAGCTCATTATGGTTACGCTGCAGGTTTCCACCATGTCAGCATGGATTAGACCAGTGGCCCAGGCGTTTCTCTAACACATATACGTAACTCCATGGACTTACAATCTCCCCTTTCATTTCACACTGACGACATCCATATACAAAAGAGCATGATATCAACTAGGTACAAGTACCAAGTGCAATGTTGAAAGCGTTCACCATGAAAGCATGGTTCTGCTAATTCCCAACAAATAAGTGCAAGCATATACAACATAGATGACACAATGGTTCATGTTTATTAAGGGCAAGTAAAGTAAAGTGCCATCAAGTTCGTGAGAGCTTTAATCACTAGTTTTCTCATAACAAGTAGAAGGTAAACAAAAACATGAATATACTTGGAATAGCATAAGGTAGTAGGTAGGTATGGTGGACTCTTTGGAATAACTTGGTTTAGGGAGTTGGATGCATGAGTGGAACTCATACTTGGTGGTGGAGGCTAGCAAAAGACTGGGAGCGACAAACTAAGAGAGCAATAATGGCCATAATCATGCAGAGCGACAAAACATCATTGATCAAAGCATAAAGTGATACTAAAAGTTGAAAACTAAAGGATCATAAAGGCTATGGTGACTTGTGATAGTCATATCATGGTGTGAGCATGTGCCAAGTCAACCCAAATAAAGCATCAAAGGAGAATAACACTATACTATGCTTTAATATGCTAAAACAACGCATGATTCATCCAAGGCACATTAAGCAATCTCAATTGTTTATAACAAGTCATGCTACAGCAAAGAATACTAAGCATAAAGCCAAAACAATATCAAGCATGGCATGACAAAGCATAGGCCACAGTCAAAAACGAGCTCTTTTTACCACATAAGCATGAACTTTCCTACTCTTTTCCAAACCAAACCAAACTAAATGCAAACCAAAGTGTGAAAGAGGGGGTACAACCAATTTATTCAGAAAACTAAGCAAACCAAAGCAAACGAAAACCAAAACAAAAACGAAAAAGAAGACGCTCCAAGAAAAACACAACTGTGCATGAAACAATAAAAATGAAGTGTTTGGAAGAAACCTGGAATTTTTATTGATGAAGAAGGGGAATGCCTTGGGCATCCCCAAGCTTTGACGCTAGTACTTCTTGGATATTTCTTGGGGTGGCATGCATGGCATCCCCAAGCTTGAGCTTTAGTCCATCCTTCATCTTATTACTCATTCCTTCCATACACCTGAAAATTTTCCTTCATACAAAACTTCACACAATCTCATTAGCAACATTAGTGCACTTAAGATAAATAAATCTCAAGGTTCAGTTATAACACCAAATAAACTTCCATTAGAACACTAGCTACTGTAGCACTTCCCTCAAAAAGCTCAATTCCCCAAAAGAACTCAAGAAGGAACCAACAAGAAGCAAATGCAGAAAATGGCAGAAATCTGTCAAAACAGACCAGCAGGTAAAGACGATTTTTTTCGAAGACCTTCTGTTGCTCAAATCAAAAAGTGTTGAACTAACGAAAGTTATATAACAACCTGGGGCAGAATCACAAATAATTACAGCTCAATCGGATGTACAGAGCTCTCTCAGGAATTTTTGCGGTGAAGCACAGAAATCTGTTTCGGGACAGCAACTTTCCCAATCATTACTTCACTCTCATTAGAGGTTACTCTTGGCACAAAAAGCAAATAAAAAGGATAAGGATAGGTTATTACAGAGGTAATAACTTCCAAGACTCATCTAAAACTCTTGGGTTATCTCCCAACAAGTACTTTTCTTTAACGCCTTTAAGTTAGGCATGAAAATTTGAGAAGATGCTCTCATAGGAAATATGAATTGAAGTAAAAGAGAGCATCAAGAAGCAAATTCAAAACACATTTAAGTCTAACCCACTTCCTATGCATAGGAATCTTGTATGCAAATAGATGCACGAAGAACAAAGTGACAGGCATAGGAAGATAAAACAAAAGTAACTTCAAAACTTTCAGCACATAGAGAGGTGTTTCATTACCATAAAAACTTCTACAACCATATTTTCCTCTCTCATAATAATTTTCAGTAGCCTCATGAATAAACTCAACAATATAACTATCACATGAGGCATGCTTTTCATGATCTACAAGCACTAGAGCTTTATTATAAACATTTTCAAAAGAATCCTCAGGAACATAACATTCACCCTCCTTTGATAAGCATGGGGGACAATCAAATAATGTGAGGGATAAAGAGTTGCTCTCATTAGAAGGTAGGCATGGGTAGATCCATTCTTCCTCCTTTTGTCCATCACTCTCCTCCTCTTTTTCATCTAATGAGCTTTTAGGTTCAGCAATTTCTTCTTCCATGGAGGTTCTAGTAGGCGGTGGTTCATCTATTACCTTGGCAGTCAATACTGTTCCCAAATAGGAAACTGAGTGAGCTATCCATAATGAAATAGTGATTGGAGTAGAGCTAGTCATAAAGTCAACTTAAGAACGGAACTAAATTTTTTTTTTGAAATAAGAAAGCAAACAAGTAAAACTAATTTTTTTGTATTTTTTGAAGAACAAAACAAGCAAACAAAGCAAAAAGAAACTAAGCAAAACAAAAACAACAAAGTAAAGAGATTGGTTATGAGGGACTCCCCTTGTGAACATGTCCTTGACTCCCCAGCAACGGCGCCAGAAAAATCTTTGCTGGCTCATGGTTGATGTAGAGCTCGTTGGGAACCCCAAAAGGAAGGTATGATGAGCACAGCAGCACGTTTTCCCTCAGTTATGAGACCAAGGTTTAATCGAACCAGTAGGAGCAAAGAAAGACCCCAAAGGTGTTACAAGCTGAGCTTTGGCAGGGCGCACTACCGGTGCTAGTAGAAACATGGAGACCAGCACAACACAACCATAGAACTTTGTCCCCAACTTGCGATGAGGTTGTCAATCTCACCATGTTTTGCGGAAAACAAAGGATTAAACGTATCAAATGGAAAGAAGTAAAAGTTTGCAGAAAGTAAAAACAAAGCAGTAAAAGATTGTAGATTGTATGTAAAGTAAAGGACCGGGATCCATAGTTCACTAGAGGTGGCTCTCCTTAGATAGATAACATGATGGGTGAACAAATTACAGCGGGGCAATTGACAAACACCGAGAAAGCAATACATGCATATACTAATCATCTTGACTCCTCTAAGACTTGATTGGGCATTACAACATAATACATAGACTACCATCCAACTGCATCTATGACTAATAATCCACCTTCAGGTTATCATCCGAACCCCCTCCAGTATTAAGTTGCAAGCAACAGATTATTGCTTTACGAACTGCGTGTAAAGTAAACAATAAAATTGTTCCATGCTTGTTTTATATCTACTTTCTTATGTTTTATCCACACTTTGGAGTATTTTTACACATTTTCTGAAACTAAACTATTAACAAGATGCCACAGTGCGAGTTGCCCGTTTCTGCTATTTTTGGTTCCAGAAAAGCCTGAAAATGAATATTCTCAGAATTGGACGGAACAAAACCCAAAGTCAATATTTCACCGAGGGGAACACGGAGCCAGAAGACGAGATGGAGAAGGGCCTTGAGGGGGCTGCTGACTCGTGTATTAACAAGCTCGTTGGGGAATCCCAAGAGGAAGGTATGATGAGCACAGCAGTAAGTTTTCCCTCAGTTATGAAACCAAGGTTATTAATCCAGTAGGAGCAAGGAAATACCCCAAAGGTGTAGCTAGCTGAACGTTGGCAGGGCGCACTACCGGTGCCAGCAGAAACATGGAGACCTACACAACACAACCACAAAACTCTGTCCCCAACTTGCGATGAGGTTGTCAATCTCACCGGTTTTGCTGAAAACAAAGGATTAAATGTATCGAATGGAAGAAAGTAATAGTTTGCAGAAAGTAAACAGAAAGCAGTAAACAGTTGATTATAGATTGATAGTAAAAGAAAGGATCGGGGTCCATAGTTCACTAGAGGTGGCTCTCCTTAAGATAGATGACATGTTGGGTGAACAAATTACAGCGAGGCAATTGACAAACATCGAGAAAGCATCCCAAGCATATACTGATCATCTTGACTCCTTTGAGATTCGATTGGGCATTACAACATTATACATAGACCGCCATCCAACTGCATCTATGACTAATAATCCACTTTCAGGTTATCATCCGAACTCCCTCCAGTATTAAGTTGCAAGCAACAGATAATTGCATTATGAATTGCGTGTAAAGTAAACAATACGATTGTTCTATGAACAAAGGATTGTTGTTTTCTCCCTAGTAGCAACAATACATCTAGTACCTTAGAGATTTCTGTCACTTCCCCAGATTACCAGAGGCATGAATCCACTATCGAGCATAAATACTAACTCTTGGAGTTGCTAGCATCTACTTGGCCAAGATAGCTACTAACAATGGAAAGCATGCAAGATCACAAATAACAAAGACATGATAGAATCAATAATCAATCTGATATAGCATCTCAATATCCATCGGATCCCCGCAAACACAACATGTATGGATTACAAATAGATGATCTTGATCATGAACAGAGCTCACAAGATCTAAACATGAAAGCACAAAGGAGGAGAAACCAGCCATCTAGCCACTACATGGATCCATAGTCCAAGGATGAACTACTCACGCATCACACCGGAGGCTTGCATGGTGATGAAGAAGGCCTCCAGGGTGAATTCCCCTCTCTGGCAGGGTGCCGGAAAGAGCTTCAGATCCCTCCCGATCTAGGGATGGAGATGACGGCTGCTACAGACTCTTTCGTGGATTTTTGATCGGCTACTTAGGGTTCTCGTCCCGAGGGCAATATATAGGCGGAAGGAGGGGCAGAGGGCGTGCCGGGAGCCACCACACCACCCCCCCGGCGTTGGCCAGGCCTGGCCGTGCAGCCAGGTGGTGTGGCCGGCCCATGGCCCCTCTCCGTCTCGTATTTTGGCACTTGATCCCTTCCAGAAAAATAGGCACTTTGACTTTTGTCCCGTCCAATTCCGAGAATATTCATTTTCTGACTTTCCTGGAACCAAAAACAGCAGAAAACAGGCAGCTGGCACTGTAGGTTAGTCCAAGAAATCATATGAAAAGTACTCCAAAGTTGGAACAAAACACATGAAAGTGGATAAAACCAAGCATGGAACATCAAAAATTATAGATACATTTGCAATGTATCAGAGACTTCAGACTTCATTTCAATCTGTTCATAAGGAGTGCATTTTCTCTTTGCACTCTTCCTTGAGATATTTGAAAGAAGATTCTCCTGTACTTTAATAGGAAATGGAGGAGTCTCGACAAAATCATTAGTTCCAGCAGCTTTAATAGACAAAATAGGTTTTGATGCAGGAGCATGAATAGGTGCAGTCATAATAGCAGGATATCTCATAGGTTTAACATATTCAATAAATCCTTCCTTAGGTATAATAAAATGTTTAGCAAACTATTTAACTACTTCCAATAAAACATGAGAATCAAGACGACATAAGTTACTCAATTCTTCAAAGCTATCAGAAGTATAGAAATTTTCACACAGTCATAACCATAATCTACGGATATCACATTACCTTTGTCAAGATCCCAATTACCCATGTTCTCACTTATCAGATCAAGTAATTCCCAAGCTTGGGCAGCTCTCTTATGAGTGAAACTTCCTCCAAATGAATTGTCCAAGAAGTCCTTTTGAAATGAAGGGATTCTAACATAAAATATTATTAGTATAATTCTTTTAGATAATCCATTATAAGGACTCTTTTGGAGGCGCTCATTCAGCCTCCCCCAAGCTTGAGTGATACTTTCTCCTGGATGATGCCAGAAGTTATAAATGTGACAAATATCACCACACGCTTTGATTGGAGGATAATATTTAAGATAGAAAGCCTTCTTCATATTTTCCCAGTCCAAACTATATTCTTCATTCATAGATCGAAACCAAATACGAGCATCACCATCAAGATACAAATATAAGAGTTTCCTCTTCATCCCTTCTTCAGAAATATCAGATAGTTTAAACAACGTGCAACTATCTTCAACCAGATGCGATGGTCTAGAGCAGACCTACTTCCATCACCTGAAAAACTTCTCAAAATATTAAAAATATCACCAATAGGGATTTGATATTCTTTCTGTGGTTTGGGAGGTGTAACAGAGTGCACATAAGTTAAAAGAGAAGACTTCATATAATCAACTCCAGAAGTGCAAGAGTGATCAAAACAGTAAACATTAAAAGTAGTTTCCTTACCAAACCATCTTACCAATAGTGTTGCGCTCCTCGGCAACGATGTCAAAAAAGTATCTTGATGACTCCCAAGTGGAGGAGATCAATTGTAGTACCTTTCGATATAGAAAAGGTTGTCGAACCCACGAGGAGATGAAGGTATTGGCAAGTTTAATATGAATAATAATATAAAAGCAGGTATTTTTGGGTTTTTGGTATAAGCGTGCAAGAAAATAAATAATGAAAGTGAAATTTGCAGAAATGTAAATGCACTTTTCGAAGAAAGCCCAATCCTCTATGCAGCAAGAGGACAAGCTCAATTGTATACTATATGTGACAAATGTTTCGGGGGGCATGTATTTACTTAGCATATAGATTTATAGTCCAACATGTATGACTATCTTGTCAAGTTTTATTCTCATCGGATGGAGCCAAAAATAGGTCTAGCCATAATATTACTATGCTACAAAACCCCTAATGATTGTTCCTAAGGCCATTTGCATGATCACTTAGGGATACATTAAGACATAAATTTTCAACCATTGCATTAAGCTCTAAGGTCCCTGATCAAGAAACCCCCTAAAAATAACACCGAGTCTAAGAAATAGGCTTCTGTATCTCCCTCATTCATCACCCTCTTTATTACTCTAAGGTGCAGCCCTATGATCCCATAAAGATGAAGTAATATGCAGTTGACGTTCACACATTACTATCATAGAACCACATAAAAGATCAAAACTTAACCAAATACTCATAGCATATTATATAGAAATCATAGCCAAATCATCCTATGGCCATAGGAACAATGGGAACTACTCATAAGTGCCAAACATGATCATGATCAGTGGGTATGAATTACAACACAATCTGAAAGTATAACTTCACCAGAAAATAATGACAAGATGCCAAGCAAAAACATGCACACAACTCTCAAACAGTATCCAGGGTTCGATCTACCACAAACTATGAGAGGGATGACGATGAATCTCGAGGTGGAGATCACTACAAGAGATGTTTCCATCCGCAATAATTTGGCCCGTCGGTCATCATACAAGGAGCGTCTTCCGTGAAAAATTTCTTCGCTCGACCATGGCCGTAGAAAAACATTTTCTCCAGTTTTGCGGCCCTCTACCATGACAAAACAGCTAAAAACATGGACGAAACTTGGCCGGCGCGTGGCAGAAGTAAGATTTTTGGTTCCTCGCGTGATGTTGACCGAGTGAAATCTTTTGAGGTGTGCGTGTCCCGGATGTCAGTGTCTCTAGCGAACCATACTTTTTGGTCGCACCTCCCTGATTTGAACTCGATAATGTTGTTCGATGCATCCTCGCTTAGTCAGGTTGCTAGGTCCCGCATGTTACCCTCTCAATAGAATAATCGTGTGTATGATAGAATTTTTTTCTTTACTCGTGCTACCCTGTTCCGAACTTGATAGCAATGGTCGATGCATCTGCCGTTTAGTGAGGCTGATGGGTCCCATATATCAGCCTCTCATTAGAATAAACGTGTGTATGATGGATTTTTTTCGTTGGCTCATGCCTCTCTGATTTGAGCTCGATAACGTTGCTCGATGCATTTGTCGTTTAGTCAGGCTGTTGGGTCCCCCATGTGATCCTCTCGTTAGAAGGCTCGTGTGTATGATTGAATTGTTTTCTTCGCTCGTGCTACCCTGTTCCAAACTTGATAGCGATGCTCAATGCATTTGCCATTTAGTCAGGTTCCTGGGTCCCACATGTCAGCCTCTCATTAGAAGAAACATGTGTATGATGGAATTTTTTCTTCTCTTGTGCTTCCCTGATCTGAACTCGATAACGGTGGTCGACGCATCTGCCGTTTGGTCATGTTGTTGGGTCCCATATGTTAGTCTCCATTTAAATTAAGCATGTGTATGATGGTATTATTTTTTTGGTGTTCAATGCTGACACCTTGGCAACGTTGATCGACACAGCAGCCGTTTAAGGTCCGCATGCTAGGTCCAGATGTTAGCCTCACTTTGAAAGAAACATGTGTATGTTGGACTATTTTTTTGGGTCGAGTTTGCCGTTTTGACCTTGGCATCGTTGCTCTTTGTATCCGTGTATGATCTGCCTGCTAGGTACCCGATGCTAGCCTGCAGCAAACATAATTTATGTAAAAATAACATTAACCAACTATAGTAACTATAACTTATGTATTAGTCTTGTTAAAAATATTTTGTGCATCCATATAAATATATCTCTAAAATAAAAAGGCAGCGCTCCTTGCCCATGGGCTATGCACCATGGGCTATTCTATATGGACTACTTTTTCAAATTTTACTAGCAGCAGGGTAATGCCTAAAATTGCCGAATTTAAAAACATTTTGGGTTATTCTACATGGGCTATACTCTAGTGGCTATGCTCCATGGGCTCTTGAGCATGGTCTATGCACCATGGGCTCTTCTCCATAGGCTATGCTCCATGGGATCATTTCTCAAATTTAAATTAGAAGGTTTCTAGCTAAAGATGGGATGAATGTGCTAGCTTTCATCTACTCGTTAGTTATTCTAAAAAATGCTCGTTTGTAAATTCTCAAAAAAACTACTTATTAGTAAAAAATCATTGTGTTATGGCTTGGCTGGATTGGAAACTAAAACCTCACCAAGGGAACGAAAAAAGCAAAAAATTATGTTGATAGATATTCATGTAAAATATCTAAAGAACCAGGGATGCACACATCGTGTACAGCAAAACTATACTGTTATCCAATGACTTGACTTGGTGAAATCACCCTATAACTTTACCCCTCTCATCTCTGTCCGAACCAAATCCAGCGGTTCCAATAACACAAAGGAACCGACAAAACTTTTGACAGATTCAGTAGAATTTAAAAGACAGAATAAGACAGAAATATATCAACAGATTCCCAGTTCAAATTCAGCGGCACTTGACAGATTCCATAACATTTCAAAGTGGTCGATTCAGCAATGCATAAACTGAAATTCAGTAGTAGTATAGAGAGAACCAGATCTTGTTTCAGCAATATAAACCTTGGCGCATGATCAGTTTGCCCTTTTATCCTAACACACTTGGAGCATGCAAAATGGATGATCAAGTCTGCTTTTGTGTGCATATACCTCCTTCTCACATCAATGCCTATGTGTGACCTCCATATGCAACCCAAACTTCCCAAGCCTCGTCTAGATTATGAGTTTATGAAAGTTAGAAAAGAAAAGCAAGACCATCTACTGAAGATCTAAACAAGTACTGGTGCATCAGTATTATTTCTACAAAATACTTTAGTAATAGTAACGATAGAACAAATGCAAAGCAAGAACATCTCATGCCCTTGATCTAAACAAGTACTAGCAGTATATAATACAAAAATACTTCAAAGTACAAGAGCTAGTAGTATACTAGTACTACTTTGCAGCCAAAATCCACCCTCCAACACACTAAAATCCCTCGTATCTAGAGAGGAGGATACGCAAATTCTACGGTAAAAGAAGCATCAATTGAGAATTCTCCCTCGCGATGGATGCATATTGAGTAATGCAGGCCCAGGGTGATCTCATGTATCTTCGGTAACACCAACATGGAATGCTTTTCCTTCTGAATGATGCCTGGTGCCTTCCTACTCCCAAGCATGAAGGAATTGCTCATTGTGTAATCCCAAAACTTTGGCTCTATTGACGGGAGATAGACGGTGAACTACACATAGTACATGTGCGACGAGAACACGTCTGGCCTGATGCACACGATGGATACGACCATGTCTCCCCTCTCATGCTTGTCAAATAGCACATCGAACACTATACCATCACCCTCGGAGCCAATGTTCTCTACTCTTGATGAACATGGTGCTGAAAACGGCTGACAGAAGTACCTGTGGTTTCTAAAGGAAGTAACAATCGGCGAACTAAATTGCAGCATGCTAAATATCTAGAGAAAAATGATCAAGTAAATATGAGTAACTGAATTGACTGCGATAAAACATACGTAGTATGTACATGTGCAAAGCTATGTTTTAAAGGAAAAGAAACTTCGTCTAAAAAAGTACTACTAGCTACTAGTACAGGGTGGTTTCAAAGGAAATGCTAGATCATCTACAGCGTTTGATCCAGTACATACTATAAAATAGTTTAGCACTAGCATAACTAGAAACAAAACACTACCAAGTAACAGAACTAGTACTATAATACATTACTACATTGCAGCCAAAGTCCACCCTTCCAACACACTGGAACCCCTCGTCAGAATCAAGATCAATATTCAATCCCAAATTTGAACGACAGACCATCATCAAAATCAAGACGGCCATATTTGCCATCTCCGACCTTGTGGAAGAAAAATGAGTAATCCATGGTGATGCTATCATGTTTCTTAATCAGGAAATTCTAGAAATCTTTAATAATCCTGACGGTGGCCGGCGAGGCGCTGCTCTTCGGCTCAAAAAATAGGCTATCTTCGGCAAACTCTGATACGTTGCAAACGTACTCTATCATTTTTGATGTTCCATGCTTGTTTTATATCTACTTTCTTATGTTTTGTCCACACTTTGGAGTATTTTTACACATTTTCCGGAAATAACCTATTAACAATATGCCACAGTGCTAGTTGCATGTTTCTGCTGTTTTTGGTTCCAGAAAAGCCAGAAAATGAATATTCTCAGAATTGGACGGAACAAAAGCCAAAGTCAATATTTCACCAAGGGGAACACGGAGCCAGAATACAAGACGGAGAAGGGCCTCGAGGGGGCCACACCCCCTGGTCGTGCGGCCAGGCCTGACCCGCTCCTAGGGGGTGCAGCCGCCTCGGGCACCCCCTCGGCCTCCCTCTTTTCCTACAAGAAGCCTCCAATATAGAAACCCTAAGTACCCGATCAAAATTCCACGAAAGATTCTATAGCCGCCGTCATCTCCATCCCTAGACTGGGAGGGATCTGAAGCTCTTCCCGCCACCCTGCCGGAGGGGAGAGATCACCCTAGAGGCCTTCTTCATCGCCATGCATACCTCCGGTGTGATGCATGAGTAGTTTATCCCTGGACTACGGGTCCATGTAGTAGCTAGATGGTTGGTTCTTGTCCTTTGTGCTACCATGTTTAGATCTTGTGAGCTCCATTCATGATCAAGATCATCTATTTGTAATCCTACATGTTGTGTTTGCGGGGATCCGATGGATATTGAGATGCTATTTCAGATTGATTATTGATTCTATCATGTCTTTGTTATTTGTGATCTTGCATGCTTTCCGTTGTTAGTAGCTATCTTGGCCAAGTAGATGCTAGCAACTCCACCAGGGAGTATTTATGCTCGATAGTGGGTTCATGCCTCTAGTAATCTGGGGAAGTGACAGAAATCTCTAAGGTACTAGATGTGCTGATGCTACTAGGGAGAAAACATCAATCCTTTATTCATAGAACAATCATATTGTTTACTTTACACACTGTTCTTAATTTAATTATCTGTTGCTTGCAACTTAATACTGGAGGGGGTTCGGATGATAACCTGAAGGTGGATTATTAGTCATAGATGCAGTTGGATTACGGTCTATGTATAATGTTGTAATGCCCAATCAAATCTCATAGGAGTCAAGATGATTAGTATATGCATGTATGCTTTCTCGATGTTTGTCAATTCCCCCGCTGTAATTTGTTCACCCAACATGTTATCTATCTTAAGGAGAATCACCACTAGTGAACTATGGACCCCGGTCCATTCTTTTACATTCAATCTACAATCTACTATTTACTATTTTCTATTTACTTTCTGCAAGCTATAACTATCTTCCACACAATATGTTTAATCCTTTGTTTTCAGCAAAACCGGTGAGATTGACAACCTCACTGTAAGTTGGGGGCAAAGTTTTATGGTTGTGTTGTGCAGGATTCCAAGTTGGAAACAAAACCTTGGAGGTGTTTCCTTACTCGTACTGGTTCGATAACCTTGGTTTCATAACTGAGGGAAAACTTGCTGCTGTGCTCAGCATACCTTCCTCTTGGGGTTCCCCAACGAGCTCAAATATATTTTGGGCCATCAATCTCTTTTTCTTGCGCCGTTGCCAGGGAGTCAAGGACATCTTCACAAGGGAGTCCGTCATAACCAATCTCTTTACTTTGTTGTTTTTGTTTTGCTTGGTTTATTTTTTCTTTGTTTGCTTGTTTCTTTATCGAAAACACACAAAAATTTGTTGTACTAGTTTGCTTTCTTTAAAAAAACACAAAAAAATGACTACTCTTGAAAATACTAAGTTGTGTGATTTTACTAGCACCAACAACAATGATTTCATGTGCACACCTATTGCTCCACCTGTTCCAGAAGCCACTTTCTTTGAAATTAAACCTGCTTTGCTCCATCTTGTTATGAGAGAACAATTTTCTGGTATTGGTACTGAAGATGTTGCTGCTCATATTAATAACTTTGTTGAACTTTGTGAGATGCAAAAACATAGGGATATAGATGGGGATATTATTAAGCTTAAATTGTTTCCTTTCTCTTTGAGAGGAAAATCTAAAGAATGGTTGCAATCCCTAACTAGAAATAGTATTGATTCTTGGACTAAATGCAAAGATGCTTTCATTGGAAAATACTATCCTCCTGCTAAGATTATATCTATGAGAAGTGAAATAATAAAATTTAAACAATCTGATAATGAACATGTTGCTCAAGCTTGGGAAAGAATGAAATCTTTGGTAAAGAATTGTCCCACTCATGGACTGACTGCTTGGATGATTATCCAAACCTTTTATGCAGGATTGAATTATTCTTCAAGAAATCTACTGGATTCTGCTGCTGGAGGTACCTTTATGACCATTACTTTGGGTGCTGCAACAAAGCTTCTAGATAATATGATGGTTAACTATTCTGAATGGCACACTGAGAGAGCTCCAGAAGGTAAGAAGGTAAATTCTGTTGAGGAAACCTCTTCCTTGAGTGATAAAATTGATGTTATTATGTCTATGCTTGTTAATGGGAAAGCTCATATTGATCCAAATCATGTTCCCTTAGCCTCTTTGGTTGCTCAAGAAGAGCAAGTTGATGTGAACTTTATAAGAAATAATAATTTTAGCACCAATGCCTACAGGAATAATTTTGGTAATAATAATTATAGACCATATCCTCCCAATAATGGTGCTTATGGAAATTTCTGCAGCAATAATAGAAGTGCACCCTCTGAACTTGAAGTTATGCTTAAAGATTTTATTAGTAAACAAACTGCTTTCAATAAAACTATTGAGGAAAAACTTTCTAATGCTGAAAGAAATATAGCATCATTGTCTGAAGAACAATCTTCTTTGAATAAAATGGCTACTAAACCTGAAACTATTGAAAATCCCTTTGCTGCTACTAATGCGATACAAGTTAGAATTGATGAAAATGTTAGACTATTAGCTGAATTGCATGCTAAGTGGGAAAGAGAAGATGAAATTGCTAGAAATATTAGTATTTCTACTATCACTACCACTAATGTTGAAGCTAGTAAACCCAATGGAACCTTTTCTAATAAAAATGTTGAAATTCTTGGAAACATGGGAAACAATAGCTCTACTACTTTAGATGATAATTATGATTTTGATATTAATGGTTGCAATATCTCTGAAGTAATTATGTTCCTACAAAAGCTTGCTAAAAGTCCTAATGCTAGTGCTATGACTATGGCCTTTACAAAACACATTATTGATGCTCTCATAAAAATTAAAGAAGAAAAGATGAAACATAAAGCTTCTATTCCTATGAAACTAGAAGATGGTTGGGAACCCATCATTAATATGAAATTAAATGATTTTGATATCAAAGCTTTATGTGATCTTAATAGTAGTGTTTCTATTATGCCTAGAAGGATTTATGAAATGCTTGATTTGCCACCATTGGAAGATTGTTATTTAAATGTCCCACTTGATGATAACGCTAAAAAGAAACTCATGGGGAGTATTAATGATGTTCTTATTATGGTTAACAATGCCTATGTCCCTGTTGATTTCTATGTTTTGGATGTTGAATGCAATACTTCTTGTCCTATTATTTTGGGAAGACCTTTTCTTAGAACTGTTGGTGCCATTATTGATATGAAAGAAGGCACCATTAAATATCAATTTCCACTCAAGAAAGGTATAGAACACTTCCCTAAGAAGAGGGACAAGATTCCTTTTGCCTCTCCTATTAAAACAAAGTTTGCTGTTAATGCTTCTTCATTTGAGAATACTTGATTCTTTTCTTGCTTCTTATGCCTAACTTAAAGGCATTAAAGAAAAGTACTTATTGGGACATAACCCAAAAGTTTTAGTTGAGTCTTGGAACTTATTACCTCTGTAATAACCGCTCCTTATCATTTTTGTGTGGTTTTTGTGCCAAGAGTAACCTCTAATGAGAGAGAAGTAATGCTTGGGAAAGTTGCTGTCCCGAAACAGATTTTTGTGCTTCGCTGTAAACATTGGTGAAAAATCTCTGTACGTTAGTTTGAGCTGTAATTTTTTGTGCTTATGCCCCAAGTTGGTATCCAACTTTCGTTAGTTCAACACTTTTTGATTTGAGCAATATAAGGTTTTTGAAAAAATTGGTTTTTACCTGCTGGTCTGTTTTGACAGATTTCTGCCTTTATTTGCATTTGCCTCTTAAATCTCTTTCTCTTTGAGTTCTTGCCAAAATTCTTGAACTTTTAAAAGGAAGTGCCACGGTAGCTTTTGTTTTAATGGAATTTTTACTTGTGTTGGAACTAAACCAAAAGACTTATTATCTTGAGTGCACTAATTTTGCCAATGAAGATTGTGTGAAGTTTTGTATGACGGAAATTTTAAAGTGTAGGGAAGAGTAATGGAATAAGATGAAGAATGGACAAAAGTTCAAGCTTGGGGATGTCACCCATGTCACCCCAAGAAATATCCAAGAAGTACAAGCGCCAAAGCTTGGGGATGCCCAAGGCATCCCCTTCTTCATCAATAAAAATCTCAGGTTTCTTCCAAACACTTAATTTTTACTGTTTCATGCACAATTGTGTTGTTCTTGGAGCGTCTTTGTTTTTGTTTTTGGTTTCGTTTGCTTAGTTTGCTTGAATAAATTGGTTGGACCCCCACATTCATACATTAGTTTTCAAAAAGTTGGTTTGGATTGGAAAAGAGTAGGAAAATTTCATGCTTAAGTGGTAAAAGGAGCTTGTTTTTTACTGTGGCCTATGCTTTGTCATGTCCTGCTTGATATTGTTTTGCTTTATGCTTAGTGATTTTTGCTGTAGCGTGACATGTTATAAACAATTGAGATTGCTTAATGTGCCTTGAAAGAATCATGCGTTGTTTTAGCATATGAAAGCATAATATTGTGGTATTCTCCTTTAGATGCTTTATTTGGGTTAACTTGGCGCATGCTCACACTATGTTAAGACTATCCCAAGTCACCATAGCCTCTATGATCATTTAGTTTTCGACTTGTAATATCACTTTATGCTTTAATTAATGATGTTTTGTCGCTTTGCATGATTATGGCCATTATTGCTCTCTTAGTTGGTCGCTCCCAGTCTTTTGCTAGCCTCCATACCAAGTATGAGTTCTATTCATGCATCCAACTCCAAATAAAACCAAGTTATTCCAAAGAGTCCACCATACCTACCTATTAGCATTTGCAATCTCGAGTATATAAATGTTTGTATCTACCTTCCGAATTAAACTTGTTATGTGAAAATTAGTGATTAAAGCTCTCACGAACTTGATGGCACACTTTAATTTTCTTGCACTTAATAAACTTGAACCATTGTGTCATCTATGTTGAATATGCTTGCACTTATACGTTGGGAATTAGCAGAACCATGCTATCATGGGGAACGCTTTCAACATTGCACTTGTACATTGCACCCAGTTGATATCATGCTCTTTTGTTTATGGATGTTGTTTGTATGAAATGAAAGGGGAGCTTGTAAGTCCATGGAGTTATGTATGTGTGTTAGAGAAACGCCTGGGCGGCTGGTCTAATCCATGCCTAATCATGGTGGAAACCTGCAGCGTAACCATAATGAGCAATCTATGAAGCATCCTTCTTATAAAAAAAGAGATAGAGATTGAGAAAAAAAAGAAGAACAAAAAAGAGATGAGAAAAGAGGAAAGAGAGAAAAAATAACCATTTTCCCATGGTAAATAAGAAGATGTTGAGATGCTTATTGTTTGCTTGCCTTGTCATTTTGATATGGGGATTCTTCCGTATCATCGGGCAAGGGGTACCCCATTGGCGGTTCTCTATGATACACATGTACTTACTATGACAAGAACTTACTGGTAACTAAACTTGAATAGCATGAGGAACGGCCCTCGTATTCAAGGGACATGATATTGCCAACTTATACTTTTTCAAGCATATACTCCATATTTTGTTCACTTTAACCTTAATCACTTCAAGATGCTTATGATAGGGTAAATGAGAGTTGAACGCTAATAAGTACCATAATTTTTGGAAGCTCTTTATGAGACTTAAATCCCTGCTTCCTTCTATGAAGGCCTTTCTTTTACTTTTATATTGAGTCTCCATCTTCTATCTTTATGCACCTATTGAGAGAACATAGTGGCCATTCTTAGTTTAATGTGCATTTTCCAAAGACTTGTTGATTGATTCATAACTTTGATATTGCTTGTTCTTAAACTATTTGTACCTAGTCACCCTTATGAACTTTGAAGGTGTCCTATGCATTTATGTTTTGCTACACTATGAGGGACAAGCTGACTACCATTCTCATTATGTTTTCTTTATGTGAAACAAACAAATGTCTTTGAAAGCATTGTTATTGATGAATCTTTTGTTTGTACCTTTTCATGCTACAACATAGTTGCTATGTCTTATTGTTAGAACTATATCTTTCATGCTATGTTAAGGTACTATGATCCTAGCTATCAATTTTTTATAAATGCCTTGGTCAAAGATTGTGATGGTGCATGTCACCTCAAACATTATTCTTTCTTTTTATCACTTACCTACTCGAGGACGAGCAGGAGTTAAGCTTGGGGATGTTGATACGTTGCAAACGTATATATAATTTTTGATGTTCCATGCTTGTTTTATATCTACTTTCTTATGTTTTGTCCACACTTTGGAGTATTTTTACACATTTTCTGAAACTAAACTATTAACAAGATGCCACAGTGCCAGTTGCCCGTTTCTGCTGTTTTTGGTTCCAGAAAAGCCTGAAAATGAATATTCTCAGAATTGGACGGAACAAAAGCCAAAGTCAATATTTCACCGAGGGGAACATGGAGCCAGAAGACGAGATGGAGAAGGGCCTTGAGGGGGCTGCTGACTCGTGTATTAACAAGCTCGTTGGGGAATCCCAAGAGGAAGGTATGATGAGCACAGCAGTAAGTTTTCCCTCAGTTATGAAACCAAGGTTATTAATCCAGTAGGAGCAAGGAAATACCCCAAAGGTGTAGCTAGCTGAACGTTGGCAGGGCGCACTACCGGTGCCAGCAGCAACATGGAGACCTACATAACACAACCATAAAACTCTGTCCCCAACTTGCAATGAGGTTGTCAATCTCACCGGTTTTGCTGAAAACAAAGGATTAAATGTATCGAATGGAAGAAAGTAATAGTTTGCAGAAAGTAAACAGAAAACAGTAAACAATTGATTATAGATTGATAGTAAAAGAAAGGACCAGGGTCCATAGTTCACTAGAGGTGGCTCTCCTTAAGATAGATGACATGTTGGGTGAACAAATTACAGTGGGGAAATTGACAAACATCGAGAAAGCATCCCAAGCATATACTGATCATCTTGACTCCTTTGAGATTCGATTGGGCATTACAACATTATACATAGACCGCCATCCAACTGCATCTATGACCAATAATCCACCTTCAGGTTATCATCCGAACCCCCTCCAGTATTAAGTTGCAAGCAACAGATAATTGCATTATGAATTGCGTGTAAAGTAAACAATACGATTGTTCTATGAACAAAGGATTGTTGATTTCTCCCTAGTAGCAACAACACATCTAGTACCTTAGAGATTTCTATCACTTCCCCAGATTACCAGAGGCATGAATCCACTATCGAGCATAAATACTAACTCTTGGAGTTGCTAGCATCTACTTGGCTAAGATAGCTACTAACAACGGAAAGCATGCAAGATCACAAATAACAAAGACATGATAGAATCAATAATCAATCTGAAATAACATCTCAATATCCATCGGATCCTCGCAAACACAAGATGCAGAATTACAAATAAATGATCTTGATCATGAACGGACCTCACAAGATCTAAACATGAAAGCACAAAGGAGGAGAACCAGCCATCTAGCTACTACATGGACCCGTAGTCCAGAGATGAACTACTCACGCATCACACCGGAGGCTTGCATGATGATGAAGAAGGCCTCCAGGGTGAATTCCCTTCTCTAGAAGGGTGCCGAGAAGAGCTTCAGATCCCTCTCGATCTAGGGATGGAGATGACGGCGGCTACAGACTCTTTCGTGGATTTTTGATCGGGTACTTAGGGTTTCCGTATCAGAGGCAATATATAGGCGGAAGGAGAGGCCGATGGGGTTCCTGGGGGTGGCCAGACCACCCCATGGTGCGGGCCAGGCCTGGCCGCATGGCCAGGTGGTGTGGTCGGGCCCCAGCCCCTCTCCGTATCGTATTCTGGCTCTAGGTGTCCCTCGGTGAAAAACTGACTTTGGCTTTTGTCCCGTCCAATTCTGAGAATATTCATTTTCTGACTTTCCTGGAACCAAAAACAGCAGAAAACAAGCAGCTGGCACTGTGGCTCTTGTTAATAGGTTAGTCCAAGAAATCATATGAAAAGTACTCCAAAGTGTGGACAAAACATAAGAAAGTAGATAAAACCAAGCATGGAACATCAAGAATTATAGATACATTTGCAATGTATCAGGGGCCACAACCTTGGCCGCGTGGCCAGGCCTGGCCCGCGCCTGGGGGGTGCCACTGCCTCGGGCACCCCCTCGGCCTCCCTATTCACCTATAAGAAGCCTCCGATATAGGAACCCTAAGTACCCAATAAAAATTCCACGAAAGAGTATGTAGCCGCTGTCATCTCCATCCCTAGATCGGGATGGATCTAAAGCTCTTCCCGGCACCCTGCCGAAGGGAGAGATCACCCTAGAGGCCTTCCTCGTCACCATGCCTGACTCCGGTGTGATGTGTGAGTTGTTCATCCCTGGACTATGGGTCCATGTAGTAGCTAGATGGTTGGTTCTTCTCCTTTGTGCTACCATGTTTAGATCTTGTGAGCTCCGTTCATGATCAAGATCATCTATTTGTAATCCTACATGTTGTGTTTGCGGGGATCCGATGGATATTGAGATGCTATTTCAGATTGATTATTGATTCTATCATGTCTTTGTTATTTGTGATCTTGCATGCTTTCCGTTGTTAGTATCTATCTTGGCCAAGTAGATGGTAGCAACTGATGACCCACAAGTATAGGGGGTGTATCGCAGTATTTTCGATAAGTAAGAGTGTCGAACCCAACGAGGAGCAGAAGGTGCTGGTTAGTGGTATGGATCAGGAATTCTCTGCAAATACTTAGCAAACAGATTTTTAGGGGTTTTTGATATAGCAAGTAAACAAAGTACGAGTAAATAAAAGACAGTCGGAATAAATGCAGCAAGTGGCCCAATCCTTTATGCAACAAAGGACAAGCCGGTTGTATTTCTTAAGATGACCAAACGTTCTCGAGGACACATGGGAAGACTGTCAAGTGCTTTCGCTTCATATAGTCGATCAATCTTCTTTAGCTTGCTAAGTGTTGTGTGGGTGAACCCGTGCTAATGTACTGCCCCATCCAAGACTAATACATACTTGTGATTATACCCCTTGCAAACATCCGTAAGTACAAGAAAGTAATTAAGGTATAAACCTAACCACAACTTTAAACTCTAAGACCCTTACGTCCCATGTGCAATGGTTTCCTAACAGGGGTTTAGGTTTCTGTCACTCCGGCAACCCCTATGATTAGTAGCCAAATACACAATGCATTCCCTTAGGCCCATATAGGTGAAGTGTCATGTAGTCGACGTTCACATGACACCACTAGAAGTACACCACAACTTAAATATCAAACTATTGAATCTTTCTCAACACAACTCCACTACTAACAACATGACTTCTCCCATGTCCTCAAGAACAAAACGAACTACTCACAAGACATCATATGGATCATGATCAGATATGGAATAATGATGTATAAAAATCTGAACATAAACAATAATTCAATGGTTCACTAAATAGCATCAACTACAAAGAGTAATCAACATCGGGAAAGTTTCCCCTATGACCTATGCAAGATTCAACCCAATTGTTACAGCAATAAGGAGGTGGTGATGAGGGTGCTGATGGTGATGATGGTGGTGGCGATGATGATGATGATCCCGATGAAGTCCAGCTTGATGGTGGTGTTGATGGCGACGGTCTCCCCTCTCTGGGAAGGAATTCCCCTGGCAGAAATCTGTCTGCCATAGAGATCTTTCTCTCTTGGTGGTTTCTACCCCGCAGAGGCGGCGGAATCTTTCTGTGATTGCTCCCTGAGTCTTAGGGTTTTAGGAGGATAATATACGCCAGAGGGGAGTGCCAGGGGTGGACCAGGGTGGCCACACCACCTGGTGGCACGGCCTAGGCTGGCCCGTGCTAGGGGGTGGTGTGGGCCCCCTCTGGCCCATCTCCAGCCCCCCTTCTGGCTTCGTTTTTCTTCTGGAAAAATAGGATTTTCCGTATATTTTTCCCGGATTTTATGATCTTCATGAATTTTGCCTCCAAACAGCACCTTTTCCATCAGAATCCTAACTGCAGTGGTCCATGCTCCAAAAGTCATCAACCATGCAAAAACAGATGAAATAACATAAGTATCACCATATGAAATATATCAGTGAATAATAGTGAATTATGACATAGAATAGTGATACAAAATGGACGTATCAACTCCCCCCAAGCTTAGACTTCGCTTGTCCCCAAGCGAAACTGAGCTCAATAAACATGGCCTCAGGTTTATGGAGTGAAGAGTCGATAAAAGAATACGGATAAGAAGCATCACATTCATCAATACGTAGATCATAATAGAAGACAACTCACTATTATATAACTCAACTTGCAATGAGTAAAGGAAACACAATAAAGATACATAAAGTAAATCATAATTGGTAATGGCAAACTTAGCTCTTGGTCGAAGAATAGTTGATAATTTGCTGGAGTTCACAAATAACTGGTTTTCAATGATAGCTTTCAAAGTAGTAAACATCAAGATAAGAGCAATGTGCAAAACAAGGAACATAAGAAACATGATTGAATAAATCACCATATGAATGAATGAAACACAACAACTCAAAATACTTTCTGAGATAGAAGGGAGTAGGTTTACTGACTCAACTTAAAAAGTAAAAGAAAGGCCCTTCGCAGATGGAAGCAGGGATTGCAAGTCTCATAAAGAGCTCCCAAAAATTATGATACTTACTAGCTTTCAGCTCTCATTGCCCCTATCATAGGCATCTTTTGGTGATTAAGGTTAAAGTGACACAACTAAGAGGATATGCTTGACAAGTTATAAGTTGGAATCTCATGCCCCTTACTTATGAGTACCAAACCTCATGCTACTCAACTTCAGTCACGAGTAAGCTCTTTTCATTGTAAATACATGTGTATCATTGAGAACCGCCAACGGGGTACCCCTTTCACATGACACATGAGCTATCCCATAATCAAAATGACAAGGCAAGCAGATAGTGAACATCTTAGCGATCTTTTTATTTGCTATTTGCATAGGTTTTTATTGAGGATGCTTCATAGAATGCTCACTATAGTTATGCTGCAAGTTTCCACCATGATTAGGCATGGCTTAGGCTAGTAGCCCAGGCGTTTCTCTAACACACATATGAACTCCATGATCTTACAAGTTCCCCTTTTATTTCACACCGCCGGGATCCATAAGCAAAAGAACATGATATCAACTAGGTACAAAGTACCAATGAAGTGTTGAAAGTGGTCCCCATGATACATGGTTCTGCTAACTTCAACTCATAAAGCGCAAGCATATACGCAACAAAGAAGGACCCAATGGTTCAGGTTTATTAAATGCAAGAAAGTAAAGTGTGCCATCAAGTTCGTGAGAGCTTTAATCACTAATTTTCACATAACAAGTTTAATTTGGGAGGTAGATAAAACAAGAATTACTTGGAATAGCAACAATGCTACTAGGTAGGTATGGTGGACTCAAATGGCATGGGTTTGGTTTAAAGGAAGTGGATGCACGAGAAGAATTCCCTCTCAGTACAGGTTTTTGGCTAGCAAGGCTGGGTAGCAAGTATAAGAGTTAAAGGAAACAAACAAACATACAAGTGATAAAAGCAAACATGCAATCTTCCTTGGAAGCACAAAATATCTTAACTAGAGAATACTAGACTCATGAGCAAATCAAGAAAGAAAGACGATGAAATTATTTTTCTTTAGAGTACTTTTATCTTTTCTTTCAACTCTCAAAAATAGTGTTGCTACTGACCGAGCCAGGTTTTCCAAAACCAACTAAATTAACTCAATGATCCCAAAGTGATACCAATACTAACAACAAGATCAATCATATAACCTCGAATTGAAAACTAATATAAGCTATGAAAAAGAGTGAATGATAGAACTTCTCATTAATATTCCATAACGGCAACTCACACCAAGGGATACATATCTAACGAGACAGGGGACACTTCCATAAAGCAAACCATCCTACATAATAACTTCTCTATTCATGATATGACTCTACTAATAAGGTAAAAAGATAGAAGATAGTGATGTGATACCGCGACACTCCCCCAAGCTTGGAACAAACCAAGGGGATGCCAAACCTGATGACGAATTACTCCTTCGGTGGTGGTGGTATCCTCTCGATGAGCTCTCTGATAAGTTTCCCCAAGTCCTCAATCTCAAAGGTGAGATTACGAATTAATCTTGAATTTTCTTCGATGCGGCTCATGATCGTGTCGGGCTGCGGATTCCATCTCTTACTATTCTTTCCCCACTCTTCCTCCTTGAAGTCTTTTTTTCTTGCATGCTAGAACGAGGCAAATCCCAATTGGAGGGTAATTTCCCCTGGGGCATATTCTGGTATTGATGCTCATGGATAAGAGTATGGAAAGGATTCTTGGTGCATGGAGGAAGTGACCGTGGAGCCAAGCAGTGACGAGGAGTTTTCCCCCCGGTCTGCATCTGTGCAGTCCTTCTGATCCTGGCAGGGTTCGCCACCACTCCAATGCTTGCAATGGTAGTGCCGATGTGCTTTGCCTCCTCTTCACTTTAACTCTTGATCTCCTTCTCCTTCCTGGGGTCTTGGAGGTCTTCCTCCATAGGCTCCTTCCCTTTATCCTTGGTGGACACCATTATGCTTCTAAACCTTCAAAGAGTATGTCCTGGCAGAAACAGATCGAAGCGAAAACACCATATACGAACCTCGGGGGATCCGAGGGGTTATATATTACGAAGTTTCACAACAAAAGGAAGGTACTGGGAGAAAACGAGTCAGAGTCCGGGGTGGACTCACCACCTGGTGGCGCGGCCAGGGGTGGGCCCGCGCCATAGGGTGGTGTGAGCCACCCTAGCTCCATTTCCGTCCCTCTTTCACTTCGTAGCTTTTCTTATTGTCTGAAAACTGCAAAAATATAGTTGGATAGTATTTTCGCAGAACTTTTCTTACCAGAACCATTACCTATTTGAAAACAAACTCTGCAGGTCTCTGAATTTGGTCCTTGATGAATTTCTCCGGAGTTATAACTTGAAAGGCATCAACATCTTCATTGTAAGAATCTCCAGCAATATAGTGCTTGAATCGCTGCCCATTCACTACTTGTGTAGTATTATCTTTTAAAGAAGAAATTTGTATTGCTCCTGAACGGTATACTTCTTCAATAATGAAAGGTCCTTCCCATTTTGACAGTAGCTTTCTTGCAAAAAATCTGAGACGAGACCTATACAATAGAACTTTCTCACCAACATGAAATTCTCTCTTAAGTATTCGCTTGTCATGCCATATTTTAACTTTTTCCTTAAAGAGCCTAGCATTTTCATAGGCTTCACTCCTCCATTCATCTAAAGAACTTAAGTCAAATAATCTTTTCTCACCAGCGAGCTTACAATCTCTATTTAGTTCTTTAACTGCCCAGTAAGCTTTGTGTTCTAATTCTAAGGGTAGGTGACAAGCTTTCCCATAAACCATTTTATAAGGATACATCCCCGTAGGATTTTTGTAGGCAGTTCTATAAGCCCATAAAGCATCATTCAAATTTTTAGCCCAGTTTTTTCTAGATCTATTAACAGTCTTTTGCAAGATGGGTTTAATTTCTCTATTTGATAACTCTACTTAACCGCTAGTTTGGGGGTGATAAGCTGAAGCAATTCTATGATTAACATCATATTTAGCAAGGGTCTTTCTAAAACCACCATGAATGAAATGAGAACCCCCATCAGTCATGAGATACCTAGGCACTCCAAACCTAGGAAAGATGACATCCTTAAGCATTTTTAGAGAAGTCTCCCCGTCAGCACTCTTTGTAGGAATGGCTTCTACCCACTTAGTAACATTATCAACGACAACAAGAATATGAGTGTAACCTTTCGAAGGAGGGAAAGGACCCATAAAGTCGAATCCCCAGCAATCAAACGGTTCAATAACTAGAGAGTAGTTCATAGGCATTTCATTCTGTCTAGAAATATTACCAACACACTGACATTCATCACAAGATAAAACAAATTTTCTTGCATCTTTAAAAAGGGTAGGCCAGTAGAAACCTGATTGTAGCACCTTTTGCGCAGTTCTATCTCCTGCATGATGTCCTCCATAAGCACTACCATGACATTTATGCAATATCTCCTTTTGTTCATATTCTAGAACACATCTTCGCATAATACCATCCACTCCTTCTTTATATAAGTGTGGGTCATCCCAAAAATAATGCCTCAAATGATAGAAGCACTTCCTTCTTTGCTGA
This sequence comes from Avena sativa, assembly GCA_916181665.1. Taxonomy (NCBI): domain Eukaryota; kingdom Viridiplantae; phylum Streptophyta; class Magnoliopsida; order Poales; family Poaceae; genus Avena; species Avena sativa. Next base: position 549,599,241 of record OV702290.1, on the reverse strand, counting down.
GCTGCAAAAGTGTACCAAGGGCTCCCTCGCGAGCTTACCCCCACTGCAGCTAACTGTTCATTTGGGAAACTATCATTAACAGGCATAGGGTCAAAAGAGATGTTTTCTAATCGAGATAAATTATCAGCTACAGGGTTCTCAACACCTTTCCTATCTACTATATGTAGATCAAACTCTTGTAAAAGCAACACCCATCTAATACGCCTAGGCTTAGCGTCCTTCTTCGTCATAAGGTATTTAATAGCAGCATGATCAGTATGAATGGTGACTTTTGAGTCTACAATATAGGGCCTAAACTTATCACAAGCAAAAAACGACAGCTAGAAATTCTTTTTCAGTAGTAGCATAATTCCTTTGAGCAGCGTCTAGAGTCTTACTAGCATAATGAATAACGTTTAACTTTTTATCAATTCGTTGACCAAGGACAGCACCTACAGCAAAATCACTAGCATCACACATTATTTCAAAGGGTAGACTCCAATCAGGTGGTTGAACAATAGGGGTTGTAGTTAAAGCCTTCTTAAGAGTTTCAAAATCTTCCTTACAATCATCATCAAAAACGAAGGGTACATCTTTTTGAAGAAGATTAGTGAGGGGTTTTGATATCCTAGAAAAGTCTTTAATAAACCTTCTATAGAAACCAGCATGACCAAGGATACTACAAATACCTTTGATGTCTCTTGGACATGGCATCTTCTCAATTGCCTCAAGCTTAGCTCTATCAACTTCTATGCCTCTTTCAGAAACTTTATGCCCGAGGACAATCCCTTCATTAACCATGAAGTGGCATTTCTCCCAATTAAGAACAGGATTAGTTTCCTCACATCTCTGCAAAACTTTATCAAGGTTGTGCAGACAATTATCAAAAGAAGTTCCATAGAAATAAAAGTCATCCATGAACACTTGTACCATTTCCTCACAAAAACCATGAAAGATAGCAGACATGCACCTTTGAAAAGTAGCAGGAGCATTACATAAACCAAAAGGCATACGTCTATAAGCATAAGTTTCGTAAGGGCAAGTAAAAGTAGTTTTTTCTTGATCTTGTTGTTTAACAGCAATTTGAGAGAAACCAGAATAACCATCAAGAAAACAAAAATGGCTCTTTTTAGACAACCTTTCCAACATTTGATCAATAAAAGGAAGCGGGTAGTGATCTTTCTTAGTAACTTTATTGACTTTTCTAAAATCAATGCACATCCTATAGGCTACTACTATTCTTTGAGGAATAAGCTCATCCTTATCATTAGGAACAAGGGTAATACCTCATTTTTTAGGAACACAATGAACAGGACTAACCCATTCACTGCCAGCAATAGGGTAAATAATACCAGCATCAAGGAGTTTCAATACCTCATTCTTACCACTTCCTTCATCCTAGGATTTAAACGTCGTTGGTGCTCTACTACTGGCTTTGCATCTGGTTCTATCTTGATAGAATGCTGACATATAGTAGGTGAAATCCCTTTTAAATCATCCAGACTATAGCCCATAGCTCCTCGGTGTTTCCTCGAAACCTCCAATAACCTTTCTTCTTCCTTCCCTGAAAGTTTAGCGCTAATAATAACAGGATATATCTTTTTATCATCAATATAAGCATATTTAAGATCATTAGGGAGAGGTTTTAGATCGAAGATCGGATCCTTTTTAGGTGGCAACGTGGTACCCAAGTCTTCTACAGGCAAGTCATGCTTTACCACCTTGGTTTAACGACGGAGGATCTTGTTAATGTCGTTCCTTTCTTCCATGAAGATCTCACTTTCGTGATCTTCCATAAATTGCTGCAAAGCATTGTTAGGAGCAAGAGAGATAGAAGCAAGTTGTTCAACTCTAAAATCCTCATTATGGGTTTCCTCTTCACAAGGTTCTTTAGTAAATTTCGAAAAATTAAACTCATAAGATTCCCCATCGAACTTAGTCAAGATTTTCTCCCTCTTGCAATCTATAATATCCCCACAAGTACTCAAGAAAGGTCTACCAAAAATGATAGGATAAGTTTTACTAGCAGCTAAACCAAGTACTAGAAAATTGGCGTGATACTTAATCTTACCACAAATAACTTCCACATCTCGTACAATGCCAATTGGAGAGATGGTCTCTCTATTAGCAAGGTGAATAACCACATCAATCTCTTCCAATTCGCAGGGACTGATTTCATGCATAATTTCTCTGTAAAGCTCATAAGGAATAACACTAGAACTTGCACCAATATCACATAAACCATAATAGCAATGATCACTAATTCTAACGGAAAGCATAGGGACACTAGCCTTTTTAGCTCAATTAGAATGTGAAACAATATTAGAAGCATCCTCACAAAAAACTATGTGCCCATATTCTATGCTTTTAGTGACAAGGTCTTTCACAATTGCTACCTCAGGTTCAACATTTATTTGTTCATTAGGTTTTACAGTTCTCTTTTCACTTTTAGTGATTACATTAGTTATCATAGGATGATCCTTTACTTTATCTGGGAAGGGAATCTTCTCGATATAAGGCTCAGGTAAGATGTGATCAATAGTGCAACACTCAGTGCTCCCAACAGGAACATAGTCAACAATATCTTTATAAGGTGCATGGTACTTATTCCATCCCCTTTTTGGAATTTCAATATAAGAAGCAAAATCTCTAAAGCAATTCGTAATAACTTGCAAATCAAGACCATAAGCATTACTAATATTTTGAAAGTCACCAGTTCGCATAAAAGATTCAATGCATTCATAATCATAATTTATACCTAACTTTCTACCTTTGTCATTCTCCCAAGCTTCAGCATTGTCTTGAATACGGTCCAGAAGATCCCATTTAGCTTCTTCTTCCATGCGAGTGAATGATCCAGCACAAGAAGCATCCAATAAATCCTTGTCATGTAGAGGGAGCCTTGCATAGAAGTTATTGATAATAATATTGTTGGGGAGCTCATGAATGGGACATTTGAGCATTAGTAACTTCAATCTCCCCCAAGCTTGAGCTGTACTCTCTCCATCAAGAGGCCAAAAGTTGTATATTTGATTCTGATCTTTATGAATCTCACTAGGAGGATAAAACTTTGAATAAAATAGAGGCACTATTTCCTCCCATTCCAGAGCTTGACCATTCTTCAGCAGCTTATACCATTCCTCAGCCCTTCCTTTCAGCGATAATGAGAATAACTTCTTCTTAACTTGATCTGTAGTAATACCTGCACACTTGAACAACCCGCATAATTCGTGTATAAAGAGTAAATGATCACCGGGATAGACAGTTCCATCCCCAACATAGTAGTTATCCATAACACGATCAATAATTCTTGTAGGTATTTTAAAAACATCATTCTTAGCAGGTGGTGGCTTATCTACTACCTTAGCAGTGGTAGTAGCATTACCAAATAAGAAACTCAGCGAATTATCCATAACAAAAATAAAGCAACTAATAGAAGTAAAGAATACTCACATTAGACGTTTCCTTTACCAGTTCCACTCTCCAATAGCGCTTCACTCCCCGGCAACGGCGCCAGAAAATAGTCTTAATGACCCACAAGTATAGGGGGTGTATCGCAGTATTTTCGATAAGTAAGAGTGTCGAACCCAACGAGGAGCAGAAGGTGCTGGTTAGTGGTATGGATCAGGAATTCTCTGCAAATACTTAGCAAACAGATTTTTAGGGGGTTTTGATAAAGCAAGTAAACAAAGTACGTGTAAATAAAAGACAGTAGGAATAAATGCAGCAAGTGGCCCAATCCTTTATGCAGCAAAGGACAAGCCGGTTGTATTACTTAAGATGACCAAACATTCTCGAGGACACATGGGAAGACTGTCAAGTGCTTTCGCTTCATATAGTTGATTAATCTTCTTTAGCTTGCTAAGTGTTGTGCGGGTGAACCTGTGCTAATGTACCGACCTTCCAAGGACTAATACATACTTGTGATTATACCCCTTGCAAACATATGTAAGTACAAGAAAGTGATTAAGGTAGAAACCTAACCACAGCTTTAAACTCTAAGACCCTTACGTCCCTTGTGCAATGGTTTCCTAATGGGGGTTCAGGTTTCTGTCACTCCGGCAACCCCTACGATTAGTAGCCAAATACACAGTGCATTCCTCTAGGCCCATATAGGTGAAGTGTCATGTAGTCTATGTTCACATGACACCACTAGTAGAAGTACACCACAATTTAAATATCAAACTATTGAATCTTTCTCAACACAACTCCACTACTAACAACATGACTTCTCCCATGTCTGCAAGAACAAAACGAACTACTCACAAGACATCATATGGATCATGATCAGAGATGGAATAATGATGTATAACAATCTGAACATAAACAATAATTCAATGGTTCACTCAATAGCATCAACTACAAAGAGTAATCAACATCGGGAAAGTTTCCCCTATGAACTATGCAAGATTCAACCCAATTGTTATAGCAATAAGGAGATGGTGATGAGGGTGCTGATGGTGATGATGGTGGTGGTGATGATGATGATGATCCCGATGAAGTCTAGCTTGATGGTGGTGTTGATGGACACGATCTCCCCTCTCCGGGAAGGAATTCCCCCGGCAAAAATCTATCTGCTGGAGAGATCTTTCTCTCTCGGTGTTTTCCGCCCTGTAGAGGCGGCGGAATCTTTCTGTGGTTGCTCCCCGAGTCTTAGGGTTCCGGGAGGATAATATACGCCAAAGGGGAGTGCCAGGGGTGGACCGGGGTGGCCACACCACCTGGTGGCGCGGCCTAGGCTGGCCCGCGCCAGGGGTGGTGTGGGCCCTGATACATTGCAAATGTATCTATAATTTTGATGTTCCATGCTCGGTTTTATCTACTTTCTTATGTTTTGTCCACACTTTGGAGTAATTTTCATATGATTTCTCGGACTAACCTATTAACAAGATGCCACAGTGCCAGTTGCCAGCTTTCTGCTGTTTTTGGTTCCAGGAAGTCAGAAAATGAATATTCTCGGATTTGGACGGGACAAAAGCCAAAGTTACAATTTTTCTGGAAGACCCACGGAGCCAGAAGGAGAGTTGGAGAGGGGCCACAGGGTGGCCACACCCCCCAGGCGCGGGCATCCCTAGGCGGCGCTAGGGCATGGTGTGGGCCCCCTTGCCTCCTTTACCTATAAGAGCCTCCTGATACCAAAACCCTAGAGGGTCAATCAGAAATCCACGAAAAGTTCTGCAGCGCCGCTGCCACCGAAAAGGAGATTTCGGGGACAGAAAGTCTCTATTCCGGCACCCTGCCGGGACGAGAAAGTGCCCCCGGATCCATATCCATCGATCTCCACCACCATCTCCATCACCATTGCTGATTTCCATGATGAGGAGGGAGTAGTTCTCTCTCGAGGCTAAGGGTTCTACCGGTAGCTATGTGTTCATCTCTCTCTCTCTATGCTTGATATTATTGAGATCATGATCTTATAATCTATAGATCTACCTTGCTACTCAAGTGCTTTAATAGATCTCTGCTCTCCCCATGTGTGTGAAAGTGACAGCGTGCACACCATGGTGGCACTTAGGCTAGAGATTACAAATACTTGTTATGAGTTATATTTGGAGTTGGATGTCTTTATGAAATTGTGGTGTTTGTTGGACTCATCTAGTACTCAAGGTGATAGTGTGGGGTTTCTAGATGGGAAAGGCTTACTTTGAGGTGTGATGTTATAGCCCTACCATCGATTAGAGTGTTCAACCAGAGAGTAGTTAAGAGTAGTATCATAAAGAGAATATATTTATATGAGAGTGTTCACTAGTGAAAGTATGATCCCTAGGCCTTGTTTCTAAGCACTGAAACACCGTTTTCTATTAGATTTGTTACATGTTTGCTTGCTTCCTTCTTTACTTCAGTTTGCATTTAGTGTTTTCCCACGTCAACCACACGCCATCAAGCTATTCTCTATCACCATTACCACTTATAATTATCCATCCCACTTGTGTTTCACTATCTCTTTGCTGAACTAGTGCACCTATACACCTGACAAGTGTATTGGGTGTGTTGGGGACACAAGAGACTTCTTGTATCTTGATTGCAGGGTTGCTTGAGAGGGGATACCTTTGACCACTTCCTCCCTGAGTTCGATAAACCTTGGGTGATCCACTTAAGGGAAAACTTGCTGCTGTTCTACAAACCTCTGCACTTGGAGGCCCAACAACTGTCTATAAGAATAGAAGTGCGTAGACATCAAGCTATTTTCTGGCGTTGTTGCCGGGGAGGTAAGGTAAAAGGTATTCACATCCTCCGGTGTGGGTGCTCGAAGTTATTTCCTTTAGATTCTGCAATTTTGTCTTTTTATTTCTTGTTTTCACTAGTTAGGCATAATGGAAAACAACAACAAAATTAGTGAGTTTTATAGTATTTATCTTGAGTTAGGACATGAAGTGTTTGAAGAGAAAATTAAAAAACCCACGGAACTTTATTTGCATGCTAATAGCAATGTTGTTAGTATGAATTCTTTGGAAACCATTGTTTCTAATGCTATGGAAAAGTCTAAGCTTGGGGAAGCTAGTTTTGATGAGCATGATATTTTTAGAACCCCAAGCATGGAGGAGAAAATTTACTTTGATGATACTATGCCTCCAATATATGATGATTACAATGATGAGTATGATATTTTCAGTCCACCTAGTATTGAGGAGAACATTAATGATTACAATATGCCTCCTATATTTGATGATTATGGTGATGAGAATAATAATGATAGCTATTTTGTTGAATTTGCTCCCACCATAATCAATAAGAATGACTATGTTTATGTGGGGAGTATTAATTCTTTTATGCATGTGGCACATGATAAGAATGTTTTATGTGATTGTTATATTGTTAATTTTATTCATGATGCTACTGAAAGTTATTATGAGAGAGGTAAACATGGTTTTATGTATCTCAACAATATTAAGTTTCCCATCCTTACGTTGAAAATCTTGAAGTTGCACTTGTTTTGCTTTCCTATGCTTGTTGCTTTGTGCTTTCATGACTTGTTTCTTTAGAAGATTCCTATGCATAGGAAGTAGGTTAGACTTAATGTGTTTTGAATTTGCTTCTTGATGCTCTCTTTTTCTTCAATTCATATGTCTTATGTGAGCATCTTCTCAAACTATCATGCCTAACTTAAAGGCGTTAAAGAAAAGTACTTATTGGGAGTTAACCCAAAAGTTTTATATGAGTCTTGGAAGTTATTACTTCAGTAATAACCGCTCCTTATCCTTTTTATTTGCTTTTTGTGCCAAGAGTAACCTCTAATGGGAAAGTTGCTGTCCTGAAACAGATTTATGTGCTTCACCGTAAAAGTTCGTGTAAAATCTCTGAACGTCTTTTTGAGGCGGGAATTTTTGTTCTTCTGCCCCAGGTTGTTATCTAACTTTAGTTAGTTCAACACCTTTTGATTTGAGCAACAGAAGGTCTTCGAAAAAATTCGTCTTTACTTGCTGGTCTGTTTTGACAGATTTCTGCCATTTTCTGCATTTGCTTCTTGTTGGTTCCTTTTTGAGTTTTTTGGGGAATTGAGCTTTTTGAGGGAAGTGCTACAGTAGCTAGTGTTATAATGGAAGTTTATTTGGTGTTAGAACTGAACCTTAAGACTTATTTATCTTAAGTGCACTAATGTTGCTAATAAAGATTGTGTGAAGTTTTGTATGAAGGAAAAATTTCAGGTATATGGAAGGAATGAGTAATGAGATGAACGATGGACTAAAGCTCAAGCTTGGGGATGCCATGCGTGTCACCCCAAGAAATATCCAAGAAGTACAAGCGTCAAAGCTTGGGTATGCCCAAGGCATCCCCTCCTCCATCAATAAAAATCCCAGGTTTCTTCCAAACACTTCTTGGAGCGTCTTCTTTTTTGTTTTCGTTTTGGTTTTTTGTTTTATTTGTTTGCTTAGTTTGCTGAATAAATTGGTTGGACCCCCCTCTTTCATACATTGGTTTGCAAGTAGTTTGGTTTGGATTGGAAAAGAGTAGGAAAGTTAATACTTATGTAGTAAAAAGAGCTCGTTTTTGACTGTGGCCTATGCTTTGTCATGCCATGCTTGATATTGTTTTGGCTTTACGCTTAGTATTCTTTTCTGTAGCATGACTTGTTATAAACAATTGAGATTTCTTAATGTGCCTTGGATGAATCATGCGTTGTTTTAGCATATTAAATCATAGTATAGTGGTATTCTCCTTTGATGCTTTATTTGGGTTGACTTGGCGCATGCTCACACCATGTTACGACTATCCAATGTCACCATAGCCTTTATGATCCTTTAGTTTTCAACTTGTAGTATCACTTTATGCTTTGATCAATGATGTTTTGTCGCTCTGCATGAATGTGGCCATTATTGCTCTCTTAGTTTGTCGCTCCTAGTCTTTTGCTAGCCTCCACAACCAAGTATGAGTTCCACTCATGCATCCAACTACCTAAACCAAGTTATTCCAAAGAGTCCACCATACCTATCTACTAGCTTATGCTATTCCAAGTATATTCATGTTTTTTTCTACCTTCCGAATTAAACTTTTTATGAGAAAACTAGTGATTAAAGCTCTCATGAACTTGATGGCAGACTTTACTTTTCTTGCCCTTAATAAACTTGAACCATTGTGTCGTCTATGTTTTATATGCTTGCACTTATTTGTTGGGAATTAGCAGAACCATGCTGTCATGGGGAACGCTTTCAACATTTCACTTGGTACTTGTACCTAGTTGATATCATGCTCTTTTGTATATGGATGTCGTCGGTGTGAAATGAAAGGGGAGCTTGTAAGTCCATGGAGTTATGTATATGTGTTAGAGAAACGCATGGGCCGCTGGTCTAATCCATGCTGACATGGTGGAAACCTGCAGCGTAACCATAATGAGCTGTCTATGAAGCATTCTTCTTGTAAAGAAAGAGTCCTATATTAAGAAAAAAGAGAAAAAGAAAAAAAAGATTATGAAAAGAGGAAAGAGAGAAAAAATCACCATATTCCCATGGTAAGTAAGAAGATTGCTAAGATGGTCGTTGTCTGCTTTCCTTGTCATTTTGATATGGGGATTCTTCCGTATCATCGGGCAAGGGGTACCCCGTTGGTGGTTCTCTATGATACATATGTACTTACGATGACAAGAACTTACCGGTGACTAAACTTGAGTAGCATGAGGAGCGGCCCTCTTATACAAGCGACATGAGATTTCTAACTTATACTCCGTCAAGCATGTACACCATAGTTTGTTCACTTTAACCTTAATCACATCAAGATGCTTATGATAGGGGCAATGAGAGCTAAAAGCTATAAGTACCATAATTTTTGGAAGCTCTTTATGAGACTTGAATCCCTGCTTCCTTCTATGAAGGCCTTTCTTCCACCATTATATTGAGTCTCCACCTTCTATCTTTATGCACTTACTTTGAGAGCATAGTGGCCATTCTTAGTTCTATGTGCATTGTCCCAAGACTAGTTGATTGATGCATAACTTTATATTGCTTGTTTTAAACTATTTGTATCTAGTCACTCTTTTGAACTTTGAAGGTGTCCTATGCATTTATGTTTGCTACTCTATGAGGGACAAGCTGAATGACACTATGCTATGTTTTCTTTATGTGAAACAAAGAAACGTCTTGCAAAGCATTGTTATTCATGAATCTTTTGTTTGTGCCTTTTCATGTTGCAACTTAGTTGCTTTGCCTTATTGTTAGAACTTTGTCTTTCATGCTATGTTGAAGTAGTATGCTCCCAGCTATCAATGTTTTACAAATACTTTGATCAAGTTTATGATGGTGCATGTCACCTCAAAAATTATTCTTTCTTTTTATCACTTACCTACTCGAGGACGAGCATGAGTTAAGCTTGGGGATGTTGATACATTGCAAATGTATCTATAATTTTTTATGTTCCATGCTTGGTTTTATCTACTTTCTTATGTTTTGTCCACACTTTGGAGTACTTTTCATATGATTTCTCAGACTAACATATTAACAAGATGCCATAGTGCCAGTTGCCCGTTTTCTGCTGTTTTTGGTTCCAGGAAGTTAGAAAATGAATATTCTCGGAATTCGACGGGACAAAAGCGAAAGTTACTATTTTTCCAGAAGACCCACGGAGCCAGAAGGAGAGTCAGAGAGGGGCCACAGGGTGGCCACACCCCCAGGCGCGAGCAGCCCTAGGCCGCGCCAGGGCATGGTGTGGCCCCCCTGGCCGGCCACCGACCTTGCCTCCTTCGCCTATAAGAGCCTCCCGATACCAAAACCCTAGAGGGTCAATCAGAAATCCACGAAAAGTTCTGCAGCGCTGCCGCCACCAAAAAGGAGATTCGGGGGACAGAAAGTCTCTGTTCCGGCACCCTGCCGGGACGGGGAAGTGCCCCCGGAGCCATCTCCATCGATCTCCACCACCATCTCCATCACCATTGCTGATTCCCATGATGAGGAGGGAGTAGTTCTCTCTCGAGGCTAAGGGTTCTACCGGTAGCTATGTGTTCATCTCTCTCTATGCTTGATCTTATTGAGATCATGAGCTTGTAATCTATAGATCTACCTTGATACTCAAGTGCTTTAATAGATCTCTGCTCTCCCCATGTGTGTGAAAGTGACAGCGTGCACACCATGGTGGCACTTAGGCTAGAGATTACAAATACTTGTTATGAGTTATATTTGGAGTTGGATGTCTTTATGAAATTGTGGTGTTTGTTGGACTCATCTAGTACTCAAGGTGACAGTGTGGGGTTTCTAGATGGGAAAGGCTTACTTTGAGGTGTGATGTTATAGCCCTACCATCGATTAGAGTGTTCAACCAGAGAGTAGTTAAGAGTAGTATCATAAAGAGAATATATTTATATGAGAGTGTTCACTAGTGAAAGTATGATCCCTAGGCCTTGTTTCTAAGCACTAAAACACCGTTTTCTATTAGATTTGTTACATGTTTGCTTGCTTCCTTCTTTATTTCAGTTTGCCTTTAGTATTTTCCCACGTCAACCACACGCCATCAAGCTATTCTCTATCACCATTACCACTTATAATTATCCATCCCACTTGTGTTTCACTATCTCTTCGCTTTACTAGTGCACCTATACACCTGACAAGTGTATTGGGTGTGTTGGGGACACAAGGGACTTCTTGTATCTTGATTGCAGGGTTGCTTGAGAGGGGATACCTTTGACCACTTCCTCCCTGAGTTCGATAAACCTTGGGTGATCCACTTAAGGGAAAACTTGCTGCTGTTCTACAAACCTCTGCACTTGGAGGCCCAACAACTGTCTACAAGAATTGAAGTGCGTAGACATCAGGCCCCCTATGGCCCATCTCCAGCCCCCCTTCTGGCTTCCTTCGTCTTCTGGAAAAATAGGATTTTCCGTATATTTTCCCAGATTTTATGATCTTCGCGAATTTTGCCTCTAAACAACACCTTTTCCATCAGAATCCTGACTGCAGCGGTCCATGCTCCAAAAGTCATCAACCATGCAAAAACAGATGAAATAACATAAGTATCACCTCTTAATATGAAATATATCAATGAATAACAGTGAATTATGACATAGAATAGTGATGCAAAATGGACGTATCAGCAACTCCAAGAGGGAGTATTCATGCTCTATAGTGGGTTCATGCCTCTAGTAATCTGGGGAAGTGACAGAAATCTCTAAGGTACTAGATGTGCTATTGCTACTAGGGAGAAAACAATAATCCTTTGTTCATGGAACAATCATATTGTTTACTTTACACACTTTGCTTAATGCAATTATCTATTGCTTGCAAGTTAATACTAGAGGGGGTTCAGATGATAACCTGAAGGTGGATTATTAGTCATAGATGCAGTTGGATTACGGTCTATGTATAATGTTGTAATGACCAATCAAATCTCATAGGAGTCAAGATGATTAGTATATGCATGTATGCTTTCTCGATGTTTGTCAATTCCTTCGCTGTAATTTATTCATCCAACATGTTATCTATCTTAAGGAGAATCACCACTAGTGAACTATGGACCCCGATCTATTCTTTTACATTCAATCTACAATCTACTATTTACTGTTTTCTGTTTACTTTCTACAAGCTATTACTATCTTCCACACAATACGTTTAATCCTTTGTTTTCAGCAAAACCAGTGAGATTGACAACCTCACTATAAGTTGAGGGCAAAGTTCTGTGGTTGTGTTGTGCAGGATTCCAAGTTGGAAACAACACCTTGGAGGTGTTTCCTTGATCCTACTGGTTCGATAACCTTGGTTTCATAACTGAGGGAAAACATGTTGTTGTGCTCATCATACCTTCTTCTTGGGGTTCGCCAATGAGCTTGAATATATTTTGGGCCATCAAACTCCTCCAACTACCCTCCTATCATTGAAGGTTCATAAAATTGCAACTCCACCATGTACCATGGAAATAAGCACGCCGTCGACCTCAAGGATTTGATGGATATGACGAGGTCATAGTCGAGCATGTCAAATCGCACAGCAAACACCTTACCATCGTCCCCGGATCCGATGGTCACTACTCTCCATGAGCCAGGTGCCAGCAAAGATTGAGAGATGTACCTATGTTCCTCACCGTAATGGAAACTATGCACCTCCATCGAGTAGGCTTCTAAGAGATGGACGAGGAGCATTGTGGGTGGGGCAGCGAACTCATAGCCAGGCTAGATGTAGTTACACGGGACGTCCGAGCACGTGATCTTGTGGTTGTGGAGGTCGTGGAAGGCAATCAACTCCCCGTAGTCATCGTTGGAGCATCTGCTGCCTTTTCTGTCAGTGACTTGGTGGCGCAACTCCTTGGAGCATGCGGCCAGCCATACGGTTCTAGTAGTGTCCATACGCGTAGCAATTTCACCGAAGGCATCATCGCCAACCTTGCTCCATCCATCGTACTGCCTGTTACGCCTCGAATCCTCCATCGCGTACGGATGGACTAGGGGCATGGGAAGATTCAAAAATGACTGTTGGGGGTTCTTGGAGGAGAGCGGTGGTGGCCTGCAAGAATCAATGCAGCGGGCGAGATGGCTAGGAAACTTTTTTTTGAAAGGGAATGCGGTAGGGGAAGACCCTACAGCGATTTGTTTTTTTTTTGAAATAATAAGAACTCAAATTCGCATCCGTGCGGACTTAAACCTGGGTGGTTGGGTTGTACATCCGCTTCCCTAACCAAGTGAGCCAAGCTCACTTCTTATGGCTAGGAAAAGTTGTGAAGTGCAAGCTCGAGAGGATCCAAAATATGGCTTGGAAGCATTAGCGAATGGAGATGGGAAATATGGGAGGCTCTTTTAATGAGGGGTGTTAATTTTGCGTGTTCCCTAAAGGCCTTCTGCAGTGCGAAACTGCATCGAGGAGGCATGCCGACTGGAGTTATAGCTAGACTAGCAAGCTATCACGTCCTGGTGCAATATTGTATTGTCACATTACTATGATTTACAGCTTCCATTTTAACAGTACTCTGAAAATAGAAGTATTAAATATGTATTATAGAGGTATAGGCAACCTTAGAGGTATAGCGGCTAGCATTATGCTAGCTATTATACCTATAGGGGTATAGCAGTTACTAGGATGTAGATTATCTCAAAACAAATTTTTTCTCTAGAATTTAGAATAATTCAGAACAAAGCCCGTATAGGGAACCTGTAGAGGGTATAGCAGCTAGGAGTGTTATACCTCTAGAGGTTGCCTACACGGGTTTGGGGCATGTTCGTTTTGCTGTAGGAGTAGTAGTACACTAGCTAAATAAAACCATAAATAAGTTTTATTGCGTTTCAAGAAAGGACGTGAATTCACATTTCTCCCTCGTTGGATAGGGTGCATGGTAGAATTGCAATTCTTGCACGCAAAAGAATTTGAACCCACATGTCAAAACAAAAGAATGTCAATCCTCAAGCCATCTCGTACGTATGATAAAATGTGTGATTCTACGAGTGACATGACGGTATGAAGTGCGCTTTAGAGAGGATCCAAATGCGGCCTAGCGGTGTTGGCGAGTGGGGATAAACGGATACGGGGAAGTTAAGATGGCTCTTTGAACAAGGGTATTTTTGCGTGTTCCTTCGGTGGTATTCTATAGATCAAGTTCAATAATATAGCTGACATCTAGACACTACCATATCATCTATAGCCAACACTATAGCCAACATGAGCAAGTACAATAAGACCTAGTCAGCAAGCTGTAAGGACTAAAAATGTTATACTTCTGCTTAGTTGGATGGGAGAGAAGAGGAGAGAGAAAAGAGGTGGGTTCTCAACCAAGAACTAGCTGCAGCACCTTACTATTGTACATGTTGGCTATTTGGTGATGTCTTATAGGCAACAGCAGCCTTTATTTTTAAACTAGCTCATTAGCTAGTTATAAAAATGTGCTACTTTATTAACATATGGCCTACTTGCCAATCTCACAAAGTGTCTAGGAGCACGTGCAAGAGCTGGCTCTTGCATGAGAGCCCACTTCCTTCCTCTCTCATATTCTCTCTCTGCCAACTCAGCATAAATATATTATTTAAACCATAAGCCATATGACTCATCCTTTGGCTGGTCATAGTGGGGGTAACTTCACTAGTAACTAAGAGTCCAACTCAACACTTTTGCTTATATGGTAATGAGTTAATAAAGAGAGGGATAGATAGAGTAACTAGCTATGTTATTGTAACATCACACATATCAATGCAAAGTGAGTCTACAACCTAATCAATGTGAAATTACATGCTATCACACCAAAGTTATTTTCCACTATGGAGGTATTAATCTAGACTAGTAACATATGCATGTTCCTAGTCTTTGTTATTTTGCATTATGACTAGGCTAGTCATGGTGGGAGTAACTTAGGTAGTAACTTAACATGCAATGCCAACTAACATGCATGTCCATGGAATGCCAACTAAAAAAATTGGTGACATGGCATGATAATTAATGAAGAAAGAGAGGGAGGTAGTAATAATTTAGCTAGTTACCATAAAACATCACACATATCAAGACAATATGAGCCTATAACCTAATTAATTAGGCTTTGTATGACACCACACACATGTTATGAACCACTACTTCCTCTGTCCGCAAATAAGTATACTTCTAGTATTTTTCCTAAGTTAAACTTAACAAAATTTGATGAACTTTATAGGAAAATAAGGCAATATTTATGATACTTAATTACTATCATTAGATTTATTTTAAAATGTAGATTGATAATATACTGATTTGATTATATATGTGTTCTTATGTTTGTCTAAAAAATGGGTCAAATATTGAGAAATTTGACTCAAAGAAAAACCTAGAAGTACAATTATTTGCGGACGAAGGGAGTATGAAGGTAGTAACATGAAATGTAACATGGACAAGTGACTAGTCCAAGTTACTTAGAACTATGACTAACCTTACTGTACTTGCTCGTAGGACGCGCCTACATCGAACAGCTAGAGTTTAGCCAGACTAGGACGCCGCCATGCAGTAAATTCTTTACGGTCCCTGTTTCATTCAAAGGATTTTCATAGTAAATCTAAAATTTTCTTCTGATTTGTAGGATTGATTCCTGTAGGAAAATTTCCTAAGGAATTCTTTGCACAAGGTTTCATAGGAAATCAAATTAACATCTACTCCCACCTCTTTTTCAGAATCCTTTTTTCCTATGAAAGAGTTAAACAAACTTTGGTTCACTAATAAGTTGACATATCATCACTATATAAAATTATAATAGGTAAATCTCAAAAAAATATAAATTTGGTAGAAATCTATAAAGTATGGGTGTATATTTGGTTCGTGTACTTTGTATCATGTAGAATTCAACGTTTATTAGCTATCTAACACTTGAAAATTTTGGTAACATGGTCTAGAAAAACGAAAAACATGCCCTACAGCTTAGAGACTTGTTTTACTTATGTTTTTACTATCCTATGAATCAAACATGCCCTACAGCTTAGAGACATGTATTACTTATCATTCCCAAATTTCAAGAGCAGATACCACTTAGTTGTAGTATAGTACTATTTCAAATTAACTTAACCTAATTTGGATAAATCGACAGAAAGTCATATAAGCTAGGAAGCTTAAATCTCTTAAAATTTGGGAATGGTAAGTAAAACAAGCATGGTCCACACTATGTCACAAAACTTGGGCTTTGTAGCATTTGAAGTCATGTTCTAAAATTAACTTATTTCTATTAGTTCAATAAATTTGACCTATAGCTAGTTTCAGTAAATCAGCATAAAGTCATTCAAGTGGGTGGAGTTTGCTAGCTAGCTAGGAAGCTTGAAAACTCATAAAACTTGAGAGTCATAAGTTAAGCATGGTCCGATATGTATTTAAATTGGTCTTGTGGCATTCGTAGCCATATTCTTCAGACTTCCTTTACAGAAAAAACTTACCTGTCATCACTTGGAAATTTGAAAAACATTTTTCATGATAGTTGGAAACTCCCCCCGGCGGTACTGGTTACCACAAGAGGATGCACCCATCTACCAGATGTGGGAACTGTATTATAAACTATGATGTCGATAGGGTCATGACCTTGTTGGCCGTTTGGGTGGAAACCCAAGAATTAATGTCATACACCATAGGCCAATACTGTGAAGCAGCCAAAGTAGTTTTTTTCTACTCAAAGTTGTTAAAGCACATGTTTCTCATTTTTCAAGGCAAGTAATACACATAAGAGGACGCCACGGGAAATTATTTTGTTTTTATTTATTTTATTTGAATGTTTTTAAAATGGGATCGAATTTGTGGGTGTGCAGATTCTTAGCACGAGGTTAGTTGCATTTTTTTAGAACCCTCGGTGGTTCTTGATGTATTGTCATCGTGTGTATCTTCAGACGATATTTGGAAAATTCAATAGGAATCTACCACTCTTACTTGTAGTTCAAATTTGACCAAAATTCTTTAAATCGACATAAAGTCATTTAAGTGGACGCAGTTAGCTAGGGAAGCTTGAAATGTGCTAAGACTGCTTGGGAATTGTAAGAAAATATGGTCCACTTTTTCTGAAAACCGGATGGTGGCACTTTTATTTGACTAGGATATGTCCCGAGGGAGCTAGATGCTTCAATTAACGCGGTTAGTGGATGTACATGTTACATCAAAGACTTCAAAAAATAGAAAATTACATCCAAGTCCATACATTTAGCACAAAGAACCCAAAAAACAAGAAAGAAGAAGTAGTTGGGTCCAACTCCTTCTCTACCGCGGAGCTGAGCCGTGATGTTCGTAGTAGTAGCAGTAAGTTGCACGTGACTTGCACGTGAGACTCGCATCATAGAAGTACGATATATGATCACTATATAAAATAATAATAGGTAATGCTCAGAAAAATTATAAATTTGAGCCACATCTATAAATACATGATATATATTTGGTTATTTTACTTTATATAATATAGAAATAAATGTTTATTAGCTACCTAATGCTTGAAAATTTTGGATATATATTTTGTTCTTGTACTTTGTATCATGTAGAAGTAAACTTTTATTAGCTACCTAGATAACACTTGAAAATTTTGGTAACATGGTCTAGAGAAACGACAGAGAAGATTCAAGAATGATTCATAAATTTGTTTTGAGGTTTGTGCATATAGCGTTCATTGTGCTAAAAACTATCAATATAATCTTCTAGATGCTAGAATGAAAAAATAAGATCCAACGACTAAAAATGTTGGGATTCATGAGTCTTGGTCCAACGGTCAATATTCAAAGTTATTTGTATAATATATAGTGGTAAGATATACAAGACTAGTAAGTTGCACGTGCCCTGTACGTGAGACTCAGATAATAAACGTATCACATATCATGACTACATAAAATTATAATAGGTAAACTCAAAAAATTATAAATTTGATTGACATATATAAAGTATGGGTGTATATTTGGTTGTTGGACTTTGTATCATTAATAAGTCAACGTTTATTAGCTACCTAACTCTTGTAAATTGTAGTAACATGGTCTAGAGAAACAACAGAGAAGGTTCTTGAATGATGGAGAAGTGTGTTTTGAGGTTTGTGTATAGTATTCATTGTGATAAAGACTATCAATAATAGAATCTTCTAGATGCTAGAATGGAAAAAAGATCCAATGACTAAAAATGTTGGGATTCGCAAGTCTTAATCCAACGGTTCATATTCAAAGTTATCCATACGCATATAGTGGTATGGTAAGATCATCATCTTATCATTTTCATCATCTATACCACTACTAGTAAGTTGCAAGTGCCCTGCACATGAGACTAAGATAATAGACGTATATCATATCATCACTATATTAAATTATAATAGGTAAATCTAAAAAATTATAAATTTGATCGAGATCTATAAAGTATGGGTGCATAGAGAAATGACGAAGAAGATTCAAGAATAATGAAGAAGTGTGTTTTGATATTTGTGCATAGCGTTCACTATGCTAAAGACTATCAATAGAATCTTCTAGATGCTAGAATGGAAAAAATATCCAACGGCTGAAAATAGTAGGATTCATGAGTCTTGATCTAATGGTCAATATTTACAGTATAATATGGTAAGATATATGGTAAGATCATCACCATCCCCATCGTCATCATCATCTCATCATTTTCATCATCTATACCACTATATAATGTGCCAATTTTGACTTGGGTCTATCACATCAATTTCAGCCTTGGTCTTCTAAATCTAACGGCTGGAAACAATGGGATTCACTATGAATAGTACATCGGAGTTGTCTCCTGATGTTCTAGAACCGTCTCATTTATTCTTGTAGCCCTTCTCTATAAAAGAGGTTGATGCATGTGGGTCATGCTTCAGCATAAGGGAGATGACCTGGCAAGAGGACCGAGGGATAAATGTGGGTAGATTAAACAACTAATTATATGGATCTCACAGGGTGCATATATGTCGTATTTTTTCAATTTTCTCTCTCTATCACCGAACCACCGAACAATGGGATTTGTTACTAATTTTGTACTTTTATAATCCTTTCTGTATCGGACATTGATAATATTATTTTTCCTCGAATCTATATCATTTGCGCTATTTTGCTGATTTTGGCTATAGAGCACCTTTAAAAAATAAAAAAAATCATATTTATGAGTTTTTTTAAATATACCCAGATGTACACCCTTCATTTCAAAATATACGATGATTTAGCTTTTTTCTAAAACACATGTATCTAGACACATTTTAGTGTATAGGTTCACCCATTTTGTTCCAAACCTACAAACTAAAAGTCATTTAGATAAATGGATTTCAAAAAATACTAAAATATCTTATATTTTGAAACCCAGGGAGTAGTTAATGATTTTCTCATAAAGTGCAACGTATCAATTTCAAATTCTTTGTATTCTGAGCTACACAAAAAATAACAAAAGTTTGGATACGTCTATGTATTTTTCAAATACAAAACTTTATCCGATATTTTGGTTCTTATGTAGCCCGCAATAAAAATAATTTTATATTGCGATTTTGCATACTTGTAGAATCCAACCTTGATTACGTCCAGAACTATTTTCATTTTTAAAAAACTTGTAAATATGATATTGATTTTTTTTAAAATAAATAAAGGACTGGATCTCGGGAGTCAAATACACTTGCTTATAGACGTGCATTGCACGTGCTTATAGACTAGTCATTCATCATCATCATATATATAGTGTACTGGTTTTGAATCTAGCTCATAGTATCAATCCTAGACGTTTGCCTCAAACATCTACCATCCCACAATTGAAGGAGTCGCGGTGAACAGTAACACCACTGGACTCCACCGTGTTCTCGAACCTTCTCCACTTCACTTGTAGAAAACAGACCTTTGGTCCAGGGGTATTAGCCCCGGTTTTGCTACAAACCGGGATTAATGCCCCGGTCCAACGGCTAGAACTGGCCCCAGGGGGTGGCAGACACTAGTCCCGGTTCGAACGGGACCTTTAGCCCGGGTCGTGTAATAAACCGAGGCTATAGGGTTTCAGGCAGGTCGGGTCGGGCGTCAGACCCTTTAGCCCCGGTTTGTTACATGACCCGGGGCTAAAGGTGGACCTTTAGCCCCGGTTCTAGACACGAACCAGGGCTAAAGGTCTGGCTATATCTTCTTCTTCCCCTGCCCGAGCCACCATTCAAGCTGGTGGCTCTCCTCTCTCTCTCTTTCTTGCTTCAAGCTCGAGTTCATGCCCTTTTTTTCCTCAAGATTTGTCTAGATTTTGTGGTGCCCCATCTATCCAAAGGTTCTAAAAGGTGAGCAACTTCATCCCTTGAACTCTCATTGCTATATTAGCTCATTTCATGCTCTATCTTATAGATGGATTTGTGGATTTAGTTTGGTAGTAATTTTTGTAGTGATAGCATGATATCAATGTTTAGATTCTATCTATCTTGTATTAATATAAGGAACTCTAAGGTAAATATCACAATATGTGGATTATTCTATCAATATATATATCTTGTTTGGGCACATAGAGTCTCGAAAATTGATTTTAGAAGCACACACATGCGTGAGTTCATCATTCTAACTAACTAGCTAGCTGGGAAAAATATCCTTCTTCGTCTACCTGCGTTCAACAAACTGAAAAATTTGTAACAAAGATAGAGTTAATTCATAAAAGCTTGATAAGAAGACATCACAATTCACATATTAGGGAGTGCCTCTATGGCGAGCTCCTCGAAGATGTCTGAGGACGGGATCCTAAGACATCTTCGATAAGCTCTGCCGTAGTGGTGTCCCTGCTCTCCCACACCATCTTTCGGTTTATATCTTCTCTAGCTAAATCAGTATGCAGGTGGAGCTAACTAATTTCACATATTAGAGAGTGCCTCTACAGCGAGCTCCTCGAAGATGTCTGAGGACATCTTCGAGAAGCTCCGCCGTAGTGGTGTCCCTGGTCTCACACACCATCTTGCAGTTCTTCACAAGAATGCATACCTATTTATAGATTAAGCAGCACAACATAGTGTCGGGCACTGATGACATAATGTTGACACACTCACGCTGGCATAGTGATGCCACCCACCCAAAATAGTGTCGGCATTTAATTTACTGGCTTAGTGCTGCCCACTAAGGACATAGTGTCGACATGTTGTCTCCACATCCACATTTAGTCCCGGTTGGTGCCTCCAACCGGGACTAAAGGTTCATCATATCTTTAGTCCCGGTTGCTGGTTTTAGATTAGTACTAATTAATTATGATTATGTTTGATGTACTTAATTAATTATATATTGCAGATGAGCCGGCAATGGATGTACGCTGACCGACTCTCTAACGAGTTCATTAAAGGCATGCATTCTTTTCTTCTTGTGGCCGAGGCAAACAAGCGGAGTGGTTTTATGTCTTGTCCATGTGGTGTGTGTCAGAATCATAAAGAATACTCTTCCTCAAGAGTCCTTCACAGCCACCTGTTTCGGTCCGGTTTCATGACCGGCTATAATTGTTGGACCAATCACGGAGAAAGAGGGGTTATGATGGAAGACAACAAAGAAGAAGAGAATGACAACGACTACCCTGAATACGATGGTACTACAATGGAAGACATTGATGAAGAAAAACATGAAGAACGGGCATCAGATCTGCCCGATGATGATCTTAGTCGGGCCATTGCTGATGCCCAGGAAGAATGCGTAACTGAAAGGGAGGGGTTGAACTTCAAGAAGATGTTAGAGGATCACAAAAATTGTTGTACCCAAATTGTGAAGATGGGCACAAAAAACTAGGTAGCACACTGGAATTGTTGCAATGGAAGGCAGAGAACGGTGTGACTGACAAAGGATTTGAAAAGTTGCTGAGAATAATGAAGAAGTTGCTTCCAAAGGATAACGAACTACCCGCCCGTACCTATGAAGCAAAGAAGGTTGTATGCCCTCTAGGATTAGAGGTGCAGAAGATACATGCATGCATTAATGACTACATCCTGTACCGCGGTGAGTACGAGAATTTGGATGCATGCCCAGTATGCACTGCACAGCGGTATAAGATAAGACGAGATGACCCTAGTGATGTTGAGGGCGAGCGCCGCATGAAGAGGGTCCCTGCCAAGGTGATATGGTATGCTCCTATAATACCACGGTTGAAACATTTATTCAGGAACAAAGAGCATGCCAAGTTGTTGCGATGGCACATGGAAGACCGTAAGAAAGACGAGATGTTGAGACACCCCGCTGATGGGTCACAGTGGAGAAAAATCGAGAGAGAGTTTCCGGACTTTGCAGGTGATGCGAGGAACTTATGGTTTGGTCTAAGTACAGATGGCATGAATCCTTTTGGGGAGCAGAGCTATAGTCATAGCACCTGGCCTGTGACTCTGTGTATTTATAACCTTCCTCCTTGGTTGTGCATGAAGCGGAAGTATATTATGATGCCAGTGCTCATCCAAGGCCCGAAGCAACCCGGCAACGACATTGATGTGTACCTAAGGCCATTAGTTGAAGAACTCTTACAGTTGTGGCACAGACAAGGTGTACGTGTGTGGGATGAGAACAAGCAGGAGGAATTTGACCTACAAGCGTTGTTGTTCATAACAATCAATGATTGGCCTGCTCTTAGTAACATTTCAGGACAGACAAACAAGGGATACAATGCATGCACACACTGTTTAAACGATACTAAAAGTATATATTTGGATAAATGTAAGAAGAATGTGTACCCGGGGAATCGTCGTTTTCTTCCACCCTCGCACATCCTAAGAAAGAAAGGTAAGCATTTCAATGGTGAGGCAGACAGCCGGTGTAAGCCTATCCGCCGTACTGGTGATGATGTATTTGACATGGTGAAGGATTTAAAAGTAATCTTTGGAAAGGGTCCTGGTAGACAATCTGTTCCGAAGGACGATGTCGGACATGCACTCATGTGGAAAAAGAAATCTATTTTGGGAGCTACCCTATTGGAAAGTCCTAGAGGTCCGCTCTGCAATTGACATGATGCACCTGACAAAGAATCTTTGCGTGACGCTGCTAGGCTTCTTGGGCGTGTATGGGAAGAGCAAAGATACACCTGAAGCACGGCAGGACCAACAACGTATAAAAGACCGAGACGGCATGCATCCAGAGTTGTTTGAAGGTACTGCTCCCTACGCTCTTACCAAAGAAGGGAAGGAAATCTTTTTTGAAGTCCTTTATAGTATCAAGGTCCCATCTGGTTTCGCGTCGAACATAAAGGGAATAATAAATATGGCAGAGAAAAAATTTCAAAACCTAAAGTCTCATGACTGCCATGTGCTTATGACCCAGCTGCTTCCGATTGCATCGAGGGGACTCCTGCCGGAAAATGTTCGAGTACCCATTGTGAAGCTATGTGCGTTTCTTAATGCAATTTCTCAGAAGGTAATCAGTCTAGATAGTCTACTAAGGTTACAGAAAGATGTGGTCCAATGTCTTGTCAGCTTCGAGTTGGTGTTCCCACCATCCTTCTTCAATATTATGACTCACCTCCTAGTTCACCTAGTCGATGAGATTAACATTCTTGGTCCTGTATTTATACACAATATGTTCCCCTTTGAGAGGTTCATGGGAGTGTTAAAGAAATATGTTCATAACCGTGCTAGGACAGAAGGAAGCATCTCAAAGGGATATGGAACAGAGGAGGTCATTGAGTTTTGTGTTGACTTTATTCCTGACCTTAAGCCCATCGGTGTTCCTGAATCACGGCATGAGGGTAGAATTAGTGGAAAAGGCACGCTAGGAAAGAAAGCAAGGATATGTATGGACGGACATTCTCTCACTAAAGCACACTACACAGTTCTACAAAGTTCCACCTTGGTGGCTCCGTATATCGAGGAACACAAGAATATTGTACACTCCAACAACCCGAGGAAGCCTGGCTCCTGGATTAGAGATGAACATATGAGGACTTTCGGCGGTTGGTTGCAGTCACATCTCATGAATGACATAAATGTTGGAGAGCAGTTGTACTTGTTGGCCAGGTCACCATCTTCAACTATATTGACTTTCCAAGGGTACGAGATAAATAGGAATACATTTTACACGATCGCCCAAGATAAAAAGAGCACTAATCAAAACAGTGGTGTCCGATTTGATGCAACAGACGAGAATGGGCAAAAGGATACATATTATGGTTACATAGAGGAGATATGGGAACTTGACTATGGAACTTTTTTTAAGGTTCCTTTGTTTCGGTGCAAATGGGTCAAGCTGATAGGAGGCGGGGTTGAGGTAGACAAGAAATACGGAATGACAACAGTGGATCTCAACAACCTTGCGTATAGAGATGAACCATTTGTCCTAGCCAATGATGTGGCTCAGGTTTTTTATGTGAAGGACATGTGTACCAAACCGAGAAAAAGGAAAGATAAGCAAAAGAATACAGCATCCGATGAGCCAAAGCGCCACATAGTTCTTTCAGGAAAAAGAAACATCGTGGGGGTGGAGGATAAGACAGACATGTCAGATGATTATGATAAGTTTCATGAAATTCTGCCCTTCGCTGTGAAGGATGACCCAAGCATCCCATTAAATAAGGAAGATGCTCCATGGTTACGGATTAGAAGAAAACCCTAACATGTGTGGATGTTGGTGATGTACAATATTATTAAACCTTTATTTTTAGTGGTCTTCTTATATGTATATGGATATGAACTTTCTCGATCTCAATAGGTAGTATTGCAAATTTTTGTGGACAAACATTTATTAATACTAAAACGTAAAAATTAGTCATAATTATATCTAGCCCTGTAGTACACAGCTTCTGGGTTGTCTTCGGAATCGTCATCATCGTCGTTGTCACTCGTAGCACGCGGATGGATCCTCAGCCCTTCCTCGTAGCACGTGGATGGATCCTCCGGCCTCGGATTTACGACGCGCGGGGGAGGGGGCTCCCGGATGACAACCCTAGTACGTCCTAGGCCTTCACCACCACCATTCTTGTGGCTATGCTGCTGGTGAAAGTGCGGGTACCTCAGGCGAGGATGGTCTCCCATGGCAATGTAGCGCATCACACTGGCGATAGTCCGGTTCGCCCACCACAGCCAGCGACCAGCCTCGTTATGGTTCACTGGGGGCGGGCCGTCACCCTCGTACCTGGCGAGCTCCCTTTCCCGCCGGTTTGCGAAGAAGGCACTCCAGGTGTCGAGGTTGTCGGGATCCCAATGGGGATCCATCCGCTGCTCCGGCGTGAGCTCGAGGTAGAAGTGGTTCATGATGGCCTCCTGGCGGGCCGAACCTTGATACATAGGAGGAACAGGAACCCCTCCAGCGCTCAGCATCCAGCCAGCGGGCAGCCGGTACCCCGGCGGGCATGGGTAGCTGGAGGCCCACAGCGTCTCGGTCTCCTCGAGCGTCAGAAAAGCCCAGTAAGCGGTGTCCATTGTTGTAAGAGAGAAGGTGTGTATGTGTCAATGGAAATGGCGGTCAGCCTAGATATAGAGGGACATGGCGGGAGAACATGGCGGGAAGCGGGGGAAATGGCGGGAGAACATTTCTACTATATTTTTGTGAATATTTTGCTATATTATATGTATTTTTCCATATTTAAATAATAAACTATATTTTTATTATTTTTTGTGAACATTTCTACTAAATATAATATTTGTTAGATAATATATAATTTCATTTAAGTTGTATAATAAAGTATGATAATAGATTTAAATTATAGATCTTCCTTTTCTGAAAATTTTGATATATAATACATAATTTTCTGAAAACTATAAACCATTTTTGGTTTGGCACCAAAAATAACCTTTAGCCCCGGTTTGTCGCGCGGGAAGTGCGGCGGGCCAAAAACACCTTTAGCCCCGAGTTGTAACCCCTTTAGCCCTGGTTCGTATTACCACCCAGGGCTAAAGGGGGGGTGGTATAAATACCCTACCCCCACCCCTGGTCGTGGCACGACCCGGAGAGCCGACAGATCAACTTCTCCACGCCCACGTCGTCCGCCGCACCGCCGCCCGCGCCCGTGAGAAGCCCCGTGCCGCCGCCGCGTCGCCGCCCGCGCCCGTCTCCGCCCTGCGCCGCCCGTGCCCGTCTCCGCCGCCCGCGCCCGTCTCCACCCTGCGCCGCGCCGCCCCGCCCCGCCACGCGCCGAGTCGCCGCGCCCCAAGCCTCCGCGCCGCCTTCCCGCCGCACCTTCTCCGCCCCCTGTCGTCTCCGCCCCGCGCCACCTCACCATACGTCTTCAGGTGATCGCCGTGCTAGAGTGTTAATTTTGGTTAATTAGGGTTAATTATATTAGTTAATTTTGGTTAGTAGTGTTAGTGTTAGTTAGTAGTATATTAGTATTTAGTGTTAATTAGTTAGTGTTAATTGTATTAGTTATTAGTATTTTGGTTAGTAGTGTTAGTTAGTAGTATATTAGTATATTAGTTATTTAGTGTTAGTGTTAGTTAGTAGTATATTAGTATTTTAGTTAGTGTTAGTGTTAGTGTTATGGTTAGATAATATTTTAGTTAGTGTTAATTAGTGTTAGTTGTATTAGTATTGTAGTTAGTATTAGTATTTTGGTTAGTGTTAGTTAGTAGTATTAGTATTTTAGTTAGTGTTAATTAGTAGTATTAGTATTTTAGTTAGTGTTAATTGTATTAGTATTTAGTTACTATTAGTGTTATGGTTAGATAGTATTTTAGTTAGTGTTAATTGTATTAGTATTAGTAGTATTAGTATTTTGGTTAGTGTTAGTTAGTATTAATATTTTTAGTTAGTGTTAGTTAGTGTTAGTTGTATTAGTATTTTAGTTAGTATTAGTATTTTGGTTAGTGTTAGTTAGTAGTATTAGTTAGTATTAGGTTAGGGTTAGTGTTAGTAGTATTAGTATTTAGAATACTTAGTTAATGAGGTTTAGTTTAGTTAGTGATAGGTTTAGGGTTATTGTTATTAGGGCAATATATACTTAGTGATTTAGTTACTGTTTATGTTTTATGATTGTTTATTGCTATTATTTAGTTATGCCGCGTCCACCTCGTCCGAGCCTACTGGACTCCGTCGGGGATGTCCGAGTCTGGGCTCCGCCGGGTTGGCACTGGGAGGTGCTACCTGTCGAGACTCGTACCTTGGTGAGGATTCCGGATATCATCGTCGACCCGGAGCTTCTTTGGTGGCGTCCACGAGGTCCAGGAGCAATGCAGAGGGAGCCAGCCCCCGAGGAGGTGGTACGTCGTCGTATCAGGGAGGAGGACGAGCATGTATGGCGATACATGTATCTTTTAGAGACTAGGTTCTCTAATATCTGGCAGGTTCACGGATCTCACCCGAGCTATTCTCTGGTGATGGTTCCTCTTCTGTGGCTGCAGAGCTCCCGTAGCACAGAACGCGGCAGCCATATTCGCTAGTTTATCTTAATAATGTACTTTATCTTATACTTTATCCTATAATGCACCCGAGCTATTCTCCGGTGATGTATTAATAATGTACTTTATCTTATACTTTATCCTATAATGCACCTGAGCTATTCTCCAGTGATGTATTAATAATGTACTTTATCTTATACTTTATCCTATAATGCACCCGAGCTATTCTCCGGTGATGTATTAATAATGTACTTTATCTTATATTATTGTAATTTATCTTAATCACTAAGTACTGTATCCGAGTTGTCGCAGTTGTAATATTCTTTTACTTAATGCAATATTCTTTTTCTGTATTAGTTAAGCTATGAACAGTAGACAGAATGAAGAGGAGCTCCTCGAGATTATAGATGAGGGTACTGGGGGGTCGTATTATGATGGCTCCGAATATCTTAATTTGTCTGGAGGAGACGATGGTGGACCAAATAGTGGAGACGATGGTGCTGACCATCGTGGAGACCATGGTGAAGACACCATAATAATGACAAACTCCGCCAAGGTATATAAAGCCTCTATCGATGGTTCACTAGTATAGATGCACTAATTGATTCATATATATGTACTGAAGAATGTTTCTTCTCTTAGGCCTCTGCTTCCGGCCAATCTTCTACAAACACAAGAGGCCCAACACACAAGTTGCCCGCTGATGTCCGTTTCAGCATTGACTTAGTCTCTACGCATGGTCAACCGCTGGAGCCCAAAGAAGCTGCGAATGCATTTACAAGTCAATGCGGAGTGATTGTTAGAGACAAAGTTCCGATCACCACGCGAAACTAGAACAAGCCAGGAAAGAAAAAGGATCCAGCTGGGGCTAGTTTTATAGATGACAGAGCGAAAGATACAATGTGGAATTCTCTCATGACACATTCACCCTACCTGTCTTGGAGACTGATGAGCTCACACAGCAAATGACGAGGAAAGTCAAGCACTTTGCTCTTAAGAAGATGGCCGAACTATTCAAGGAATGGAAAAAAAGATTGTACCACAAGTATGTCTTGAAGGAAACAACTCCTCCATTCGTTGGCCCACTAGAGTTGCAGCAGGATAACTGGGCCGCATTTGTGGAATACAAGACCTCAGCACCAGCTAAGGCAATATCAGCAAAAAATAAGGAAAATGCAGCCAAAAAGAAATATCACCATCATATGGGCACAGGTGGCTACAGGAGTGCCATGCCTAAGTGGGATAAAGCTGAGGCTGACCTAGAGGCTAAAGGGGTCACTCCAGCTATGTCTAGTTGACCCTTGAGGTCAAGAAATTGGGTATTCAGGCATGGGGCATCATTAGACCCAGAAACAGGCGAGATTGTTGCAGCCGAGGAAATTTCTACACCCAAGAAAGAACTTGTTAAAGTGACGAAAGAGGTTGAAGAGGGAATGTTTGTTCCCGACAGAGAGAACGATGAGCTGACAAAGGCTCTCGGGAATCCTGAAAAGGCTGGACGAACAAGAGGGTTCGGACCTTCTTATCCATGGGTTATCGGGTTTCCCGAGCACCGTGACACGTATAGAAGCCGATCGAGAAGAACAAACTGGAAAAAAGAGGAGGATACGGAGCGGTTCGCGAGGTTTGAAGCCACGCTGCAGGAGTATCGCCAAGAGCTTAATGAACTTAAAGGACTCCGACAGCAAGATCCTACACCGGACAGTACGGTCGGCCCATCGCAACGGAAAAGCAGCGTGGCTTCCACGGAGGGCCACGGTAATGATGCAACGATGGATGTGTACCCCGTGGATGCAATTAAGGAGAAGACTAGTTGTGAGCTGCATGTTGAACTGAATAATATATACATGAAGGTGGCGGTCGGCTTTGCTTTATCTTCTGCACCGGGAGCGACCTACCATTGCAATCCAATTCCAGTTGGCTATGCTCGTGTCGATGTGGATGAAATTCTACCTATGTGTTAGTCACTACAGCTTGACATCCCTGGAGGTGAAGGGGAGACGACACTGGGAGAAGTCACGAGTGGCTTCATTCTTTGGAAAAAAGAATACATCAAGTTTCCAGGCTCGACACCAAGGCCACCTTCTCCACCAAGGAAACCGTCTCCTCCCAGTGCATCGTCTCCTCCAAGTCCACCTCCAAGTGCACCGTCTCCTCCCAGTAATAGTCCAATCCATGACCCCAACACGAGTCCATCTCAATCTACGCAGCCGCCTCCACCCACTAAGGGGCAAAAGCGGAAGAATACTGCCGCTCCGTCGAGCGATAACCAACGCTCGAAGCGACAGTTGTCGCCCCTCCCAAGAGTACCGCCGGTTCCTCCCAAGAGTACTTACGACCTGCCCGATGAGGAGACCGATGCGGTCATACGTGCCGAAGTGGATGCTCATTTTAAAAAGAAACAACCTGAGCCAGAGGTCAAACCGGAAACCAAGGAGCACTTTAGGAAATTACTGACGCAGCCATCCCAAGCTCAGCTAAATGTGCCAGATGACTATACACGATGTCTTCAGAAGACATTGAAACAAAAGAGATCAAGCGGTAGAGGAAGCATCAAAAAAGATGTTCCCCACCAGGGGGAACAAGCAAAACAATCGAGTGGTAGCGGAAGCATCAGAACAGGCGTCCCTCAGCTGGGGAAACAAGCAAAACAATCGAGTGGTAGCCGAAGAACCAAAAGAGATGTTCCCCAGCTAGGGAAACAAGCAAACCAATCGCTCCCCCCACTCTAGGTGAACATACCCAAACCTCAACTATATGAGGAAGAACCTATGGATCCGGAAAGGGCTAGGATATTGGCCGAGCAATGTGGTATGCCTATTCATGAAATTATTCACGGCGATATGCCCAAGGCTGAGGTAGCACCCAAATTTGTTAACGGGGAGCCTCTGGTCAGTTCTGAGAGGCTTCGGGATATGCCAACACAAATGCGACGATTCCATGAATGGTACATGAAAGCATCAAAAGAACAACGAAATTGGCTCATACTGAAAGTTCAAAAATCGCATTACTTCATTGAAGACGAGGTCCCTATTGAATTTACAGAATTATTTCAGTTATTCAATCTAAAGGAACTCGACAAAACTATCCTCAGTTCGTATTGTTTGTAAGTGATTACTTTATTTATGTAATTAGGTCTCTATCTCAGCTTTTTCAATTCATTGCCGGTAAGTATACTCACTATATTCTTTTGTACGCTATATATAATGATGCAGAATGAAGATGCTCGATTGTAAAAGAAAGGCTATCAAGGGATTTGGGTACATTGACCCACATCGAGTTCATGGAGCTATACTAAAGGATAAACCACTAGAGACCAAGAACAACTTGTTGCGGTTTCTCATGAAACAACATTTGTGTAACGAAATACTATTTCCTTACCACGACGGCAAGTGAGTTTTTGTACACATTAACTTTTGCTTACTCGATGTTCAGTGTAAATGATGAGTTACTGACGTATATAAACCTTGCGTAGGTACCACTGGATTCTTCTAAGCATTTCACTTGACATGGGAAGAGTTTACATCATGGACTCACTAAACAAAGACATTGAAAACTACTACATCATTATCGATGCGCTCTAGAAGTAATTTCAACCATTATCGCACTATATCGGTTTCTTTCGTTCATTTTTTGGGATATCAAGTAGTTATTAACCCATACATTAATTTTCTTTGTCGGGTAGGGTTTGGACAAAGTTCAAGAAACATGTCCGCGGTCAATGGCGTAAGGAGCTATTTTTTAAATCACTCTCAGTAAGTAGTACGAGCTAAGTCCGCGCATCTATTTAATTCTAGTTTATGTGCATTTAGCATGCTAGCATTATTATTTGATTGACTTCTATTCTTGTAAAGTGCGCGAGGCAGCCACAGGGAACTAATCTATGTGGATTCTACGTGTGCTAGTTCATTCACATCAGTATTGAGAAGCCCTCAGAAAATGTTTGAGTAAGTAAACAATATATTCACCCTTTATTTTTATTACAAAAAATCGTGTTGAGTCTAATCCATACGATCTCCTTTTTACATAGTTGGACGCGATGCGGGACAAGCTCCTACCAGAGGACCGCCTAATAGCAATCCAAAAGGAATTTGCTGCATTTTTTCTCGACGAGGTCATAGACCCATACGGAGAATACTGGATAAGTAGACCCTAAAGCATCCATGTAATGATCTCCATGTAATCAAATAGACATGCTCTAGACCTTGTTGGGACGCAATATTATATATTGCGTCAATGTGGCCAAGTACTGTGTAGTAGCATTCTGTATGTATACGAAAACTTGTTTCTAATGAAAACACAGAATGAAAAATAATTGAACACAAAACACAAAATAAAAAAAAACACAAAACCCTAAAACCCCATCCCTGCCGCGGCAGGCAAATGGCACGAAATGCTGCCGCGGCAGGGAACCTTTAGTCCCGGTTCGTAACACGACTCGGGGCTAAATGTCCTGCCGCCCAGCGGGCCTAGCAGGCCACGTGGTTGGACCTCTAGCCCCGGTTCGTAACTGAATCGGGGCTAAAGCTTGGACCTTTAGTCCCGCTTTCGCAGCCCCGGTTCGAAATCCGGGGCTAAAGGCCCTTACGAACTGGGGCAAATTGCCCGGTTTCTACTAGTGCTTCATTCCTAGGGGAAATACCCGTACAACCACCCATGACTGATGACCACAAACCTTTTGAGTACATGCCTCATGGCCACTGACCGCTTGAATAGCAATAGGTTGCAAGTGCAAGGATGAACGTGAAAATAAAAATTTACCAATTTACTGAGTGCGAGTCCAACCTAATATATTTCTTTTATTGTGGCTTAGCTTATCTTTGTTTACTGCTAATTTAGATCGTTATCATCAATAAGTGGTGATTGTCTTACTATTTTATCCATCCACATCATTCATTTGTCTTGATTTATATTTCTGTGTGTTTCTTATAGACGTGTAAATGTTTAAGTAAGTTAATGGCTGAGTATGAACGTGTGAAGCATATGCAGCTAACTAGATATGAAGCCCTATGAAAAAATACTAGTTAGGAAGTAGCAGGGGAAAGTATAAGATACGCCATTTTTGAACTTGGATTTACCATTTCACATATAGTAGTTGTAGTCTATATATTGCCCATGGAAAAAAAACTTTGTGCAATAATGCTTATTGTCTACCTTAGGGCTTCACCTATGTATAAAGTGTGAACTTTAGCCTTAAGATGGGACCCACTTTACTTTAGGAAATCTTGCAATAGGTAAACAGCGAACTATACCCTTAAGGTGGGACCCACATGTGATCTGTCGATATAACGGACATAGTGACAGTAACCATGAAGCATCATCATATGATCATACTGATACGTCGTAAACGTATCTATAATTTTTGATGCTCCATGCTTGTTTTGTACCAACTATCTTATGTTTTGTCTACACTTTGAGGTATTTTTATACATATTCTGAAACTAACCTATTGATAAGATGCCACAGTGCTAGTTGTCTGTTTTCTGCTGTTTTTGGTTTCAGAAAAGCTAGTAAGAAATATTCTCGGAATTGGACGAAACAAAAGCCGAAGTTCCTATTTTTCCTGACACAAGACGGAGTCCAAAGCAGAGACGGAGGAGGACACCGAGGTGGCCACACCCTATGGTGGCGCAGGTCCCCCCAGGCGTGCCACCATGTGGTGTGGGCCCCTCAGGCCTCCATGGACCTTGC
The DNA here is from genome assembly GCA_916181665.1 of Avena sativa. Taxonomy (NCBI): domain Eukaryota; kingdom Viridiplantae; phylum Streptophyta; class Magnoliopsida; order Poales; family Poaceae; genus Avena; species Avena sativa. The sequence continues at coordinate 549,566,481 of OV702290.1, read as the reverse complement.
CCCTTCGCCTATATATTCCCCCGAGATGAAAACCTTAGAGAGAAGATCAGAATTCCACGAAAAGTTCCGTAGCACCGCCGCCACAGAAGAGGAGATTTGGGGGACAGAAGTCTGTGTTCCAGCACCCTGCCGGGACAGGGAAGTGCCCCCAGAGCCATCTCCATCGACCCCACCACCATCTCCATCGTTGTTGCTGACTCCCATGATGAGGAGGGAGTAGTTCTCTCTCGAGGCTAAGGGCTCTACCGGTAGCTATGTGTTCATCTCTCTCTATGCATGATCTTATTGATATCATGAGATTTGTAATAAGTAGATCTATTATGCTACTCAAGTGCTTTAATTAATCTCTGCTTATCCCTAGGTGTGTGAAGTTGAGAATGTGCATACCGTGTGGAACTTAGGCTAAGGTTACATAAATACTTATCATGAGTATAATTTGAGTTGGATGTCTCTATGAGATTGTGGTGTTTGTTGGAACCATCTAGCGCTCAAGGTGACAGTGAGGGGTTATCTATATGAGGAATGCAAACTTTAAGGTGTGCTGTTATAGCCCTACATCGTCCAACCGGAGAGTAGTTCAGGGTAGCATAATGAAGAGAAGATATTTATATGAGAGTGTCCACTAGTGAAAGTATGATACCTAGGCCTTGTTTCTAAGCATTGAAACACCATGTACAATCAGTCCTGTTAAATGTTTGCTTGCTACCACTCTTATTTCAGATTGCAATTACCACTTATAATCATCCATATTACATGTATTTCACTATCTCTTCGCCAAACTAGTGCACATATACACTTAACAAGTGTATTGGGTGTGTTGGGGACACAAGAGACTTGTTGTATCTTGATTGCAGGATTGCTTGAGAGGGATACCTTTGACCACTTCCTCCCTGAGTTTGATAAAACTTGGGTGATCCACTTAAGGGAAACTTGCTGCTATTCTACAGACCTCTACACTTGGAGGCCCAACACTGTTTACAAGAATAGAAGCGTGCATAGACATCAAGTTATTTTCTGGCGCCTTTGTCGGGGAGGTAAGATAAAAGGTACTCACATCCTCTGGCTACTAAGCTATCTTCTAGTACTATTGTTGGTGTGTGAGTGCTCGAAGTTATTTCCTTTATATTCTGCAATTATATCATTTTGTTTCTTGTTTTTATTTTCACTAGTTAGGCTTAATGGAAAACAACAACAAAATTAGAGAGCTTTATAGTATTTATTTTGAGTTAGGACATGACGTGTTTGAAGAGAAAATTAAAAAACCTATGGAACTTTATTTGCATGCTAATAGCAATATTATTAGTATGAATTCTTTGAACACCATTATTGCTAATGCTATGGAAAAGTCTAAGCTTGGGGAAGCTAGTTTTGATGAGCATGATATTTTTAGTCCCCCAAGCACGGAGGAGAAAATTTACTTTGATGATACTATACCTTCGATATATGATGATTACAATGATGAGTATGATATTTTCAGTCCACCTACTATTGAGGAAAAAATTAATTATGATTACAATATGCCTCCTATATTTGATGATTATGGTGATGAGAATAATAATGATAGCTATTTTGTTGAATTTGATCCCACTACAATTAATAAGAATGACTATGATTATGTGGAGAGTATTAATTCTTTTATGCATGTGGCTCATGATAAGAATGTTTTATGTGATAGTTATATTTTTAATTTTATTCATGATGCTACTGAAAGTTATTATAAGAGAGGGAAACATGGTTTTATGTATCTCAACAATATTAAGTTTCCCCTCTTTATGTTGAAAATTTTAAAGTTGCACTTGTTTTGCTTTACTATGCTTGTTGCTTTGTGCTTTCATGACTTGATTTTTTACAAGATTATTTTTCATAGGAAGTGGGTTAGACTTAAATTTGTTCCATATTTGCTTCTTGATGCTCTCTTTTACTTCAATTCATATTTCTTATGTGAGCATCATCGAAATTATCATTCCTGTCTTAATGGCTATAAAGAAAGAGCTTTTGGGAGACAACCCATTATATTTTTATTTTCAGTTTATTTTTGTTTTGTTGAGTCTTGGAAGTTATTGCCTCTATAATAACCTCTACTTATCCTTTTTGTGTGGTTTTTGTGCCAATAATAACCTCTAATGAGAGGGAAGTAAGATATGGGGAAGTTGCTGTCCCAAAACAGATTTCTGTGCGTCAATGTAAAAAAGTCGTGAAAAATCTCAGTACGTCGGATTTGAGCTGTATTTTTTGTGCTTATGCCCCAGGTTATTACCCAACTTTAGTTAGTTTTGCACTTTTCTATTTGAGCAACAAAAGATTTTCGAAAAAATCGGTATTTACCAGCTGGTCTGTTTTGACAGATTTCTATCATTATTGGCATTTGCCTCTTAATCGGTTTCTTTTTGAGTTCTCTTGGATCACTTGAGTTTTTTTAAAATAAATTGCTACAGTAGCTTATATTTTAATGGATGATTTACTTGATTTGAAACTGAATCCAAAGGATTATTATTTTGAATACAGTAATGAAGATTGTGTGAAGTTTTGTATGAAGGAAATTTTCAAGTGTAGGGAGAGAATGATGTGATGAGATAAAGTATGGACAAAATCTCAAGCTTAAGGATGCCACCCGTGTCACCCCGGGAAATATTCAAGAAGTACAAGCGTTAAAGCTTGGGGATGCCCAAGGCATCCCCTTCTTCATCAATAATCTCAGGTCTTCTTTCAAGACACTTTATTTTTATTACCTTATGCACTATGTGTTGTTCTTGAAGCGTCTTTGTTTTTAGTTTTCTTTTGTTTGGTTTTCTTAAATAAGTTGGTTGGATCCCAACACACTTCTTTTGGAGAGAGACACACCCCGTTATTCATTGCCTAGAATACTCTAGTTTTCACTCTTATTGTTCTGTGAGTGTTCTCTTTTGCTAGCACTGCGTTTAGCTTTAGTTTTCGATTGGTGTTTGATACATTGCAAATGTATCTATAATTTTTTATGTTCCATGCTTGGTTTTATCTACTTTCTTATGTTTTATTCCAACTTTGGAGTACTTTTCATATGAATTCTTGGACTAACCTATTAACAAGAGCCACAGTGCCAGTTGCCTATTTTCTGCTGTTTTTGGTTCCAGGAAAGGCAGAAAATCAATATTCTCGGAATTGGACCGGACAAAAGCCAAAGTCGATATTTTACTAGAAGACTCACGGAGCCAGAAGACGAGACGGAGAGGGGCCAGGGGCTGGCCACACCACCTGGTGGCGCGGGCCAGGCCAGGCCGCGCCAGGGGGTGGTGTGGGCCCCTCCGACACCGCTCGGTCTCCCCTCTCGCCTATAAGAGCCTCCTGATGCATAAACCCTAAAAGTTCAATCAGAAATCCATGAAAAGTTCCATAGTGCCGCCGCCACCGAAGGGGAAATTCAGGGGACAGAAAGTCTCTGTTCCGGCACCCTACCGGGATGGGGAAGTGCCCCCGGAGCCATCTCCATCGATCTCCACCGCCATCTCCATCACCATTGCTGATTCCCATGATGAGGAGGGAGTAGTTCTCTCTTGAGGCTAAGGGTTCTACCGGTAGCTATGTGTTCATCTCTCTCTCTATGCATGATCTTATTTAGATCATGAGCTTGTAATCTGTAGATCTACCTTGCTACTCAAGTGCTTTAATAGATCTCTGCTCTCCCCATGTGTGTGAAGTTGACAGTGTGCACACCATGGTGGCAGTTAGGCTATAGACTACAAATACTTGTTATGAGTTATATTTGGAGTTGGATGTATTTATGAAATTGTGGTGTTTGTTGGAACCATCTAGTTCTCAAGGTGACAGTGTGGAGTTATCTATATGGGAAAGGCTTACTTTGAGGTGTGTTGTTTTAGCCCTACCATCGATTAGAGTGTTCAACCGGAGACTAGTTAAGAGTAGTATTGGGTGTGTTGGGGACACAAGAGACTTCTTGTATCTTTATTGCAGGGTTGCTTGAGAGGGAATACCTTTGACCACTTCCTCCCTGAGTTCGATAAACCTTGGGTGATCCACTTAAGGGAAAACTTGTTGCTGTTCTACAAACCATCGTCACTTGGAGGCCCAACAACTGTCTACAAGATTAGAAGTGCATAGACATCAAGCTATTTTCTGGCGCCGTTGCCGGGGAGGTAAGGTAAAAGGTACTCACATCTTCCGGTGTGAGTGCTCGAAGTTATTTCCTTTAGATTCTGCAATTTTGTCTTTTTGTTTCTTGTTTTCACTAGTTAGGCTTAATGGAAAACAACAAAAAAATTAGAGAGCTTTTTAGTATTTTTCCTAAGTTAGAACTTGAATTGTCTGAAAAGAAAATTAAAAAATCCATGGAACTTTATTTGCATGCTAATAGCTAGCAATGTTATTAGTATGAATCTTTTGAACACCTTTGTTACTAATGCTATGGAAACGTCTAAGCTTGGGGAAGTTGGTTCTTATGAAAATGATCTCTTTAGTTCCCCAGTTTTAAGGAAGAAAATTTGCTCTGATGATACTTTATCTCCCATATGTGGTAATTATAATGATACTTGTGATATTTTAAATCCACATACTGAAAGCATCCCTTTTAAAATACCTATAAAAATTATTGATCGTGTTATGGATAACTACTATTTTGGAGATGGAACTGTCCATCCCGGTGATCATTTGCTCTTTATACACGAATTATGCGGGTTGTTCAAGTGTGCAGGTATTACAACAGATCACGTCAAGAAGAAGTTATTCTCTTTATCACTTAAGGATAAAGCAAGGGAGTGGTATGAGCTACTGGATGATCCTCATCATTTAGAGTGGAAGAAACTTGAATCTCTCCTTTACTCTAAATTTTATCCTCCTCATGAAATTCATAAAGATAGGAATTATATTTATAATTTTCATCCTCATGGTGGAGAAAGTATTGCCCAAGCATGGGGGAGATTGAAGTCACTAATGCTCAAATGTCCCATTCATGAGCTCCCCAGGAATATTGTTATTAATAATTTCTATGCAAGACTTTCAGGACATTACAAGGACTATCTAGATACTTGTTTAGAGGGATCCTTCACGAGTAAGGAGGTCAAAGCTAAGTGGGATCTTCTTGAAACAATTCAATGCAATACCAAAGATTGGGATAACAACAAAGGTAAAGAACCAAGTATAAACTATGAGTATGATTGCATTAAGTCTTTTGCTGAAACTGCTGATTTTCAAGAGCTTAGTGCTAAATATGGTCTTGATCCTCAAATTCTTATTGATTGTTTTAAAACCTTTGCTTCTCATATTAATGCTCCTAAAGAAAAGTGGTACATGTATCATGAGCCTTTTAAAGACACTTGCATGGAAAATGAAATTGTTTTTAATGATAGCAATAAACATGCTAAAACCTCTGAAAGTACTATTTCTTATGAGCATGTTAATTTTTGTGGGATACATAGACCTTGTGAGAGTAATCAAGTTGAAGAAGAATATTTTGTCACCCACAGGAATGAAAAAACTAGAATGTGGTATAGGGCTCTAAATGATCTTGGTAAAAAAGTTTGTGCCCTCTATCCTTTTATTTGTGAACTTTGCTTTGAAGTGGGTCATTTCAATTTCCAATGCTCAGGCCATAATAATAGCCCTTCTAATCCAATGAGTACTGCAAGTTTGTATTGTGATGACATGATCACTCCTAATCAGCATGATGAACTTACATTATTTTTGGGGTGTGAAGAGTTATCAAGAAAAACCTCTTTGGTAGATGTGGGTGCTTTTGATATGAATAGTGTCCTGCATGGTTGTCATCTTTATTGTGTTGATAATTATCACACAAGTACTTACATACAAAATATTATAGAAGATGAGATTTTACCAAAATATGATAGGACTAATATGCGTTTTGATCTTATTAATGAAAAGAAGGAATCCTCCAAAGTTTCTTCTATTGTCTCTAACAATGAACCAGGGTATATGGAGAAGCTTCCTTTCAAGCCTCTCCCTCCTAAAGAGAAGAAGATAAATAAGAAAAGGAGGAGTAAAAGGAGGGAGGAAACGGTATTTTCCCCTAAGCATGTAGCTCCTATTATAGTTTTTGATGAGTCTGAACTCGATGATGTTCCTATGCCTATTACCTATAGTAGTGATCATGATTGGGAAAAGCACACTACTTTTGATATTGATAATCTCTTCGGTACCAATTCTAAAAATGATGATATTAATAATTGCTATACTATTAGTGTTATCCATGATCTTTCCAATGATGATATGTTTACAAATGAACACACTTTGGAGGATAACTATTCTATTGCTTATGAAGATACTATACCTCCAATTTAAGATGATTGCAATGATGAATATGATATTTTCAGTCCACCTACTATTGAGTAGGAAATTAATTATGATTATAATATGCCTCCTATATTTGATGATTATGGTGATGAAAATAATAATGATAGCTATTTTGTTGAATTTGCTCCCACTACAATTAACAAGAATGACTATGTTTATGTGGGGAGTATTAATTCTTTTATGCATGTGGCTCATGATAAGAATGTTTTATGTGATAGTTATATTGTTAATTTTATTCATGTTTCTACTGAAAGTTATTATGAGAGAGGGAAACATGGTTCTATGCATCTCAATAATATTAAGTTTCCCCTCTTTATGTTGAAAATTTTGAAGTTGCACTTGTTTTGCTTTCCTATGCTTGTTGCTTTGTGCTTTCATGACTTGTTTCTTTACAAGATTCCTATGCATAGGAATTGGGTTAGACTTAAATGTGCTTTGAATTTGCTTCTTGATGCTCTCTTTTACTTCAATTCATATTTCTTATGTGAGCATCTTCTCAAACTATCATGCCTAACTTAAAGGTCCTAAAGAAAAGTACTTATTGGGAGATAACCCAAAAGTTTTAGATGAGTCTTGGAAGTTATTACTTCTGTAATAACCGCTACTTATCCTTTTTATTTGTTTTTTGTGCCAAGAGTAGCCTCTAATGAGAGAGAAGTAATGCTTGGGAAAGTTGCTGTCCCGAAACAGATTTCTGTGCTTCAACTTAAACATTCGTGTAAAATCTCTGTACGTCCTTTGGAGGTGTGAATTTTTGTGCTTCTGCCCCAGGTTGTTATCTAACTTTCGTTAGTTCAACACTTTTTGATTTGAGCAACAGAAGGTCCTCGAAAAAATTCGTCTTTACCTGCTGGTCTGTTTTGACAGATTTCTGCCATTTTCTGCATTTGCTTCTTGTTGGTTCCTTCTTGAGTTCTTTTGGGGAATTGAGCTTTTTGAGGGAAGTGCTACAGTAGCTAGTGTTCTAATGGAAGTTTATTTGGTGTTAGAACTGAACCTTGAGATTTATTTATCTTAAGTGCACTAATGTTGCTAATGAGATTGTGTGAAGTTTTGTATGAAGGAAAAATTTCAGGTGTATGGAAGGAATGAGTAATGAGATGAAGGATGGACTAAAGCTCAAGCTTGGGGATGCCATGCGTGTCACCCCAAGAAATATCCAAGAATTACTAGCGTCAAAGCTTGGGGATGCCCAAGGCATTCCCCTTCTTCATCAATAAAAATTCCAGGTTTCTTCCAAACACTTCATTTTTATTGTTTCATGCACAGTTGTGTTTTTCTTGGAGCGTCTTCTTTTTCGTTTTTGTTTTGGTTTTCGTTTGCTTTGTTTTGCTTAGTTTTCTGAATAAATTGGTTGGACCCCCTCTTTCACACTTTGGTTTGCATTTAGTTTGGTTTGGTTTGGAAAAGAGTAGGAAAGTTCATGCTTATGTGGTAAAAAGAGCTCGTTTTTCACTGTGGACTATGCTTTGTCATGCCATGCTTGATATTGTTTTGGCTTTATGCTTAGTATTATTTGATGTAGCATGACTTGTTATAAACAATTGATATTTCTTAATGTGCCTTGGATGAATCATGCGTTGTTTTAGCATATTAAAGCACAGTATAGTGTTATTCTCCTTTGATGCTTTATTTGGGTTGACTTGGCACATGCTCACACCATGTTATGACTATCACAAGTCACCATAGCCTTTATGATCCTTTAGTTTTCAACTTTTAGTATCACTTTATGCTTTGATCAATGATGTTTTGTCGCTCTGCATGATTATGGCCATTATTGCTCTCTTAGTTTGTCGCTCCCAGTCTTTTGCTAGCCTCCACCACCAAGTATGAGTTCCACTCATGCATCCAACTCCCTAAACCAAGTTATTCCAAAGAGTCCACCATACCTACCTACTAGCTTATGCTATTCCAAGTATTTTCATGCTTTTGTTTACCTTCCAAATTAAACTTGTTATGAGAAAACTAGTGATTAAAGCTCTCATGAACTTGATGGCACACTTTACTTTTCTTGCCCTTAATAAACTTGAACCATTGTGTCGTCTATGTTGTATATGCTTGCACTTATTTGTTGGGGATTAGCAGAACCATGCTGTCATGGGGAACGCTTTCAACATTGCACTTGGTACTTGTACCTAGTTGATATCATGCTCTTTTGTATATGGATGTCGTCGGTGTGAAATGAAAGGGGAGCTTGTAAGTCCATGGAGTTATGTATATGTGTTAGAGAAACGCCTAGGCCACTGGTCTAATCCATGCTGACATGGTGGAAACCTGCAGCGTAACCATAATGAGCTGTCTATGAAGCATTCTTCTTATAAAAAAGAGTCCTACATTGAGAAAAAAAAGGAGAAAAAGAAAAAAAGAGATATTATGAAAAGAGGAAAGAGAGAAAAAGGCACCATATTCCCATGGTAAATAAGAAGATTGCTGAGATGCTCGTTGTCTGCTTGCCTTGTCACTTTGATATGGGGATTCTTCCGTATCATCGGGCAAGGGGTACCCCGTTGGCGGTTCTCTATGATATACATGTACTTACGATGACAAGAACTTACCGGTGACTAAACTTGAGTAGCATGAGGAGTGGCCCTCGTATACAAGGGACATGAGATTTCTAACTTATACTTCGTCAAGCATGTACGCCATAGTTTGTTCACTTTAACCTTAATCACTTCAAGATGCTTATGATAGGGGCAATGAGAGCTGAAAGCTATAAGTACCATAATTTTTGGAAGCTCTTTATGAGACTTGAATCCCTACTTCCTTCTATGAAGTCCTTTCTCCCACCATTATATTGAGTCTCCACCTTCTACCTTTATGCACCTACTTTGAGAGCATAGTGGCCATTCTTAGTTCTATGTGCATTGTCCCAAGACTAGTTGATTAATGCATAACTTGATATTGCTTGTTTTAAACTATTTGTATCTAGTCACTCTTATGAACTTTGAAGGTGTCCTATGTATTTATATTTGCTACTCTATGAGGGACAAGCTGAATTCCACTATGCTATGTTTTCTTTATGTGAAAGGAACAAACGTCTTGCAAAGCATTGTTATTCATTAATCTTTTGTTTGTGCCTTTTCATGTTGCAACATAGTTTCATTGTCTTATTACTAGAACTTTGACTTTCGTGTTATGATTGAAGTACTATGATCCTAGCTATCAATGTTTTACAAATACTTTGATCAAGCTTATGATGGTGCATGTCACCTCAAAAATTATTCTATCTTTTTATCACTTACCTACTCGAGGACGAGAAGGAGTTAAGCTTGGGGATGTTGATACATTGCAAATGTATCTATAATTTTTGATGTTCCATGCTTGGTTTTATCTACTTTCTTATGTTTTGTTCCAACTTTGGAGTACTTTTCATATGATTTGTTGGACTAACCTATTAAAAAGAGCCACAGTGCTAGTTGCCTGTTTTCTGCTGTTTTTGGTTCCAGGAAAGTCAGAAAATTAGTATTCTCGGAATTGGACCGGACAAAAGCCAAAGTCGATATTTTACTAGAAGACTCACGGAGCCAGAAGACGAGACGGAGAGGGGCCAGGGGCTGGCCACACCACCTGGTGGCGCGGGCCAGGCCAGGCCGCGCCAGGGGGTGGTGTGGGCCCCTCCGGCACCCCCTCGGTCTCCCCTCTCGCCTATAAGAGCCTCCAGATGCATAAACCCTAAAAGGTCAATCAGAAATCCACGAGAAGTTCCACAGCACCGCCGCCACCGAAGGGGAGATTCGGGGGACAGAAAGTCTCTGTTCTGGCACCCTACCGGGACAGGGAAGTGCCCCCGGAGTCATCTCCATCGATCTCCACCGCCATCTCCATCACCATTGCTGATTCCCATGATGAGGAGGGAGTAGTTCTCTCTCGAGGCTAAGGGTTCTACCGGTAGCTATGTGTTCATCTCTCTCTATGCATGATCTTATTTAGATCATGAGCTTGTAATCTATAGATCTACCTTGCTACTCAAGTGCTTTAATAGATCTCTGCTCTCCCCATGTGTGTGAAGTTGACAGTGTGCACACCATGGTGGCACTTAGGCTAGAGATTACAAATACTTGTTATGAGTTATATTTGGAGTTGGATGTCTTTATGAAATTGTGGTGTTTGTTGGAACCATCTAGTGCTCAAGATGACAGTGTGGGGTTTTCTAGATGGGAAAGGCTTACTTTGAGGTGTGCTGTTATAGCCCTACCATCGATTAGAGTGTCCAATCGGAGAGTAGTTTAGCGTAATATCATGAAGATAGTATATTTATATGAGAGTGTTCACTAGTGAAAGTATGATCCCTAGGCCTGTTTCTAAGCATTGAAACACCGTTTGCTACTAGATCTGTTACATCTTTGCTTGCTTACAGCTTTATTTCAGTTTGCGTTTAGTCTCTTCCACGCCATCAAGTTATTTTCTAGCACTATTACCACTTATAATTATCCATACCACTAGTATTTCACTATCTCTTCGCCGAACTAGTGCACCTATACACCTGACAAGTGTATTGGGTGTGTTGGGGACACAAGAGACTTCTTGTATCTTGATTGCAGGGTTGCTTGAGAGGGAATACCTTTGACCACTTCCTCCCTGAGTTCGATAAACCTTGGGTGATCCACTTAAGGGAAAACTTGCTGCTGTTCTACAAACCTCTGCACTTGGGGGCCCAACAACTGTCTACAAGAATAGAAGTGCGTAGACATCAGTGTTGGAAAAGACTAGGAAGTTTCGTGCTTATAGTGGTACAAAAGGAAGCTTGTTTTAACTGTGACTTAGACTTTATCATGTCATGCTAGATGTTGCTTTGACTATATGCTTAGTAATTATTGTTGTAGCATGACTTGTTTCAAACAATTGAGATTGCTTAATGTGCCTTGAAAGGATCATATGTTGTTTTAGCATACAAAAGCATAATATTGTGGTATTCTCCTTTGATGCTTTATTTGGGTTGACTTGGCACATGCTTACACCATGTTAATACTATAAACCAGTCACCTTAGCATCTACGATCATTTAGTTTTTGACTTGCAATATCACTTTATGCTTTAATTAATAATGTTTTGTCGCTTTGCATGATTATGGCCATTATTGCTCTCTTAGTTGGTTGCTCCCAGTCTTTTGCTAGCCGCCACCTGTACCAAGTATGACTTCCACTCATGAATCCAACCTCCAAGAAAACCAAGTTATTCCAAAGAGTCCACTATAAATTCCTATGCATGGTGTGTTACACCATTCCAAGTATATTCATGTTTTTATCTACCTTCCAAATTAAACTTGTTATGTGAAAATTAGTGATTAAAGCTCTCACAAACTTGATGGCACGCTTTATTTAGTTAGTAAAGCTCTCACGAACTTGATGGCACACTTTACTTTCTTGCATTTAATAAACCTGAACCATTGCGTCCTTCTTTGTTGCGTATAAGCTTGTGCTTTATAAGTTGAAGTTAGCAGAACCATGTATCATGGGGAACGCTTTCAACATTGTATTGGTACTTAGTACCTCGTCGATATCATGTTCTTTTGCTTATGGATCCTGGCGGTGTGAAATAAAAGTGGAACTTGTAAGATCATGGAGTTTGTATGTATGTTAGAGAAACGCCTGGGCCGCTAGCCTAAGCCATGCCTAATCATGGTGGAAACTTGTAGCATAACCGTAATGAGCATTCTATGAAGCATCCTCAATAAAAATCTATGCACATAGTAAATAAAAAGATCGCTGAGATGCTCATTGTCTGCTTGCCTTGTTATTTTGATTATGGGATAGCTCCCGTGTCATGTACAAGGGGTACCCCGTTGGCGGTTCTCTATGATACATATATACTTACAATGATAAGAGCTTACTCGTGACTGAAGTTGAGTAGCATGAGGATCGGTCTTCATAAGTAAGGGGCATGAGACTTTGATTTATAACTTGTCAAGCATATCCTCTTAGTTGTGTCACTTTAACCTTAACCACTTAAAGATGCTTATGATAGGGGCAATGAGAGATCAAAGCTAATGAGTGCCATACTTTCAGCATTTGGAAGCCTTTCAAACTTGTCGTTGTATTGGGAATGGCAGTACCTAAGGAGGTTAGATAGAGGTGTGGGGACTAGCAAGGAAGCTATCGACAACGTCCGCAGGCGGGATTGGATACAAGCAAGCGTAGCTGGACGCGAGAAGTACCCAGGTTCGGGGCCCTCGTGATGAGGTAAAACCCCTGCTCCTGCCGGATCTGACTATCAGGGATACACGAACTACAAGTGCTCCTTGAGCTGTATTCTCTAGCTACTGCCTTAAATGCAATGAGACCAACCCTTTCTACTGAGGCCTTGCCTCTCCTTATATAGGCAGAGAGGCAACAGTCTCACTGGCCAATCCGACTGGCGGGCCCCACATGCGGGTCCCAGCCGGCTGGTCATCCACAGTGTCTGGCATGGTATGTCTCATCGGAGTATGAGCGGTATGGCTGTCGTAGGCACAGTGGACGCCGTGCGAGCCCGTCATCAGCATCGGGCCACTGTTCCTGCGTCATCCCTGCGAAGTCTTCGGTATGGCCGGGTGGTTGCCAGTCTTGTCATCGTACAGGGCGTACCATGCACTGATACGCACGTCGTCCTGTCTCATTGATTGGGTCCGTCTACGTCGCCGTAGCTAGCTACTTCTTGCTGATCCGGCTACCGCATGATAGACGACCTGTCTTGCCCTGTCCGGCTGCACCTGGTCAGCCGGACGTGATCCGATTGCTTGGTTTCTTGTCCGGTTGGCGTACCTAGGGATCATCCCCCTGACACTAGCCCCCGAGCGCGTGTGGATTCCGCCCTTGGGTGAAATGCGCGCGCGCTCCCTCTTGGTTTTGGATTTGTGTCCGGCTACGCCTGGCGGTTGCGCTACCCGTGACGTCAGTGCTGACGCCGGCCACGTGCGCACGCGCCATCATTGCATTGCGTCGGATAGCGTAACGTCCCGTCGCACGTCACCTCGGGAAGCCACTGCCCGGCGCTTCGGTTCTCGCTCCGGGATCTTCTATGCATCCCACCTTGGCACACAGGATCCGGGCGACGGTTGGGGTGAGGGTCGTCCGGATGCGCGACACGTGGCGTTGTTGACGGTTGCGCTTCCAGCCCTTTAAAGGGACGCAGCGGGGGAGGCAGTTCCCTTCCTTCGCTCCCCGCTGCAGTTTCCTCTTCCCAAGTGCGCTCTTGCCCTTTGCGCCCTTGCTCTGCTGTCGCTGTAGCCCGCTGCGCCGCCCTCTTTTCATCGTTGGCGGTACGGGCCACCGTCATGCCTCCCAGTCAGCCGGAGATGGCAGCCGACCACGGAGGTTGGTGTGGCTCCTCCATCACGGAGGACCACAACCAGAAGTACCGCGCCACTCGTGTTCTCCCGTCGGAGGAGGAGGTGGCGGTGCGGTTGGCACTGGCGGGAGAGGTGTCGCCGCACTCGGCGGAGGGGGCGCGCGTCATCTTCCTCTCCCATCTGGCGCGCGGGTTCGCCTTGCCGGTGCACCCCTTCTTCCTGACGTTTCTGGCGTTCTTCGATCTCTGCCTCCACCATCTCGGCGCCAACGTAATCGGGACGTTGGCGCATTTCATGGCCTTCTGCGACAGCTACCTCGGGATCCAGCCGGATCTCGGGCTCTTCTGCCGGCTCTTCCGAGTTCGGCCGCAGGTGCAGTACATGAAGGGGCCGCTAGTCGTCTGCGGCGGCGCCTCCATCTACTCTCGCGCCTAATCCGGCTACCCCAAGTTCTTGCTTCAGGACACGGTACGACTGTGGCAGCAGTCGTACTTCTATGTCAAGAACATCACCAGCATCGACCGGATCAATCTTCCGGCTTTCCAGGATGTTGAGTCCAGCCGGCAGAACTGGGAGCTGAAGATCCATGGTGACAAGGCGGAGACATACGCGATGCTGCAGTGCATGCGCTCCCTCGTCACCTGCCGGCTAACCGGCCTGGACATCACCCTCAGCTGGATGTCCCGGCTGATGATGCCGTTGCAGCAGCGGGCGCACAAAATGTTCTACTACTCCGGCCGGCTGGACCCGACCCGGCTGTTGCGCCACGATCCCCGCTACCACAACCTGAAGGAGTGGGTGTGGACGATCACCAAGGAGCGACTACCGGAGAACTGGAAGTTCAGTCTGGCGCCCTACAGCTGGGAGAACCGCGCGCCCCGGGTAAGTTCTTCTAGATGGAAACTTCATTTGTTCTTCCTGCATTTTTCTTGTTCTGTCTGGTTGACTTCTTGTATTCGGCAGATCTTTGCTTGCATCCTTCGCGAGGAGGGTGAGGCTCCCCTTGAGGAGTTCACGCCTGACTTGCCAGAGCCGCGCGCTCGGCGGTCCGGCGAGGAGTCGGACAGGGATGGCGATTCCTTTCCTAGCCGGAATGACGAGCCGGCTGCCAACCCCCACGCGGAGGTTCACGAGGAGGAGGAGGCCGCGCCAACCATCCATCCGGCGATGCGCTCCGTGACGGACAGCAAGGCAGGCGGGCGGCTCCAGCCGTTCTAGCTCCCGCTGGCCTGCAACGTAGGAGCCGGTCCAGCACCCTGCCGCCGAGCCGCCTTGGTCGGAAGAAGGGGCCGCCTCTAGTTGTGCTGGGGTACGTCCCTTCTCCCCTTTTCTTTCGGCATTTTCTGCGTGCTTCTTTTTTCTTCCTTCCTGACTTTGGTTTATTTGCCTTTGCCTTCTTCTCCTTCTTCTTAGCACGTTGGTTTCTTTTGGAGCCGCGAGCCCGGCTCGAGCTCCAACCGGGTCGCCGCCCCATGCTCCGACTGCATCAGCCAGCGCCCCTCCTTCTTCCGAAGTGCCGCCTCCATCTCCCCCTCGAGCTGAACCGGCTGCCCCAGCCGGATCGAGGGGTCCTCAGCCAGAAGCGGAGTCCTCGCAGCTGGATGGCTCTTCCGCGGGCGTGCAGGGGGGCGCTGCCGGCAAGGAGCTCGTAGTTGTCGGTGATGACAACTCTGACAAGGAGTCGGTGGAGGAGTGGAGGACGGAGGTGGTTGCCACGAAGGAATCCTTGGCCGCCAATGCCGTAGATGACGACGCCTCCTCCGCCGCCTCGCTGACGGATCTCGCCGCCACCCTTGAACTGGCGGTGAAGGAGATTCGGCTACTGGAGGCCGCAGCCGGTGGGAACCGGACCCTGGAGCAGAAGCTTGCTGCTGCCAACGGGACCTCCCAGAGTAAGTTCGCTTCGTCCGTCTTGCTTTCCCCCTTTTTTTTACTGATAGTCAGTTTGGTTGTAGCCATCATCGTGTGCGCTCAGTGCGAGATCGATCGCTTGAAGAAAGCGAACGACCGACAAAGTAAGTCCAATTCTACTCTGTGGCTGCAGAATAAGGATTGGCACACGAGGGCAGATGGCTTGGAGGCCACCATCAAGGAGCACGACGCCTCCCTCGCTAGCCGGATCGAGGCCTTCAACCTTCTCGAGGCCCAGAACAAGGATCAAGAGAAGGAGATCAAATGGCTGGCGGTGAAGGAGAAGGCTCTGGTGGAGGAGCTGATGCAGGTTAGCCACACGGCTAAGGGTAAGTTCCCCCTTTTCCACCTTCTTTTCTTTTCGGATCCGCTAGCCGGATCTGACTCTCTTTTCTGATAGCTTTTTATCCCGGCATAGACCTGCTGGCCTACAACCGGCTGCAGGAGAACTGGCAGGGAGCGCAGCCGACGGCTCAGGAGCTTGTCATTCTTCTGGGCGAAGAGGCTGCCAAGCTTCACTAAGCGGCACGGGATGTCTTATCCTTCGTGTGGCTGGAGGCTCTGGTTCTAGAGACGATGGCACAGCTGGCTGCGAGGGTAGGAGAGGTGCCGGCTGCGGTGGACCGGCTGTGGGACTTGGAGGCGCGAGACGGAGCGGAGATGGCTCTGGCCCTCATGCTCTCCTAGTACAAGGATTCCCACATCGAGAAGATCGACGGACGCTTCCATGTCGGCGCCTGATGACCCACAAGTATAGCGGGTGTATTGCAGTATTTTCGATAAGTAAGAGTGTCGAACCCAACGAGGAGCAGAAGGTGCTGGCTGGTGGTATGGATCAGGAATTCTCTGCAAATACTTAGCAAACAGATTTTTAGGGGTTTTTGATATAGCAAGTAAACAAAGTACGAGTAAATAAAAGACAGTCGGAATAAATGCAGCAAGTGGCCCAATCCTTTATGCAGCAAAGGACAAGCTGGTTGTATTTCTTAAGATGACCAAACGTTCTCGAGGACACATGGGAAGACTGTCAAGTGCTTTCGCTTCATATAGTCGATCAATCTTCTTTAGCTTGCTAAGTGTTGTGTGGGTGAACATGTGCTAATGTACCGCCCCATCCAAGACTAATACATACTTGTGATTATACCCCTTGTAAACATCCGTAAGTACAAGGTAGAAACCTAACCACAGCTTTAAACTCTTAGACCCTTACGTCCCTTGTGCAATGGTTTCCTAACGGGGGTTCAGGTTTCTGTCACTCCGGCAACCCCTACGATTAGTAGCCAAATACACAATGCATTCCCCTAGGCCCATATAGGTGAAGTGTCATGTAGTCGACGTTCACATGACACCACTAGAAGAAGTACACCACAACTTAAATATCAAACTATTGAATCTTTCTCAACACAACTCCACTACTAACAACATGACTTCTCCCATGTCCTCAAGAACAAAACGAACTACTCACAAGACATCATATGGATCATGATCAGAGATGGAATAATGATGTATAACAATCTGATCATAAACAATAATCCAATGGTTCACTCAATAGCATCAACTACAAAGAGTAATCAACACCGAGAAAGTTTCCCCTATGAACTATGCAAGATTCAACGCAATTATTACAACAATATGGAGATGGTGATGAGGGTGCTGCTGATGATGATGGTGGTGGTGATGATGATGATCCCGATGAAGTCCAACTTGATGGTGGTGTTGATGGCGACGATCTCCCCTATCATAGGCATCTTTAGGTGGTTAAGGTTAAAGTGATCAAATATGAGGATATGCATTGACAAGTTGTAAATTGAGAATCTCATGTCCCTTGAATATGAGGGCCGCTCCTCATGCTACTCAAGTTTAGTCACCGGTAAGTTCTCGTCATCGTAAGCATATGTGTATCATAGAGAACCGCCAACGGGGTACCCCTTGCCCGATGATACAGAAGAATCCCCATATCAAAATGACAAGGCAAGCAGACAACAAACATCTCAGCAATCTTGTTATTTACCATGGGAATATGGTACTTTTTTCTCTCTTTCCTCTTTTCATAATCTCTTTTTTCTTTTTCTCTTTTTCTCAATATCTATCTCTTTTTTTTATAAGAAGTACACCACAACTTAAATAACAATATATTGAATCTTTCTCAACACAACTCCACTACTAACAACAAGACTTCTCCCATGTCCTCAAGAACAAAACGAACTACTCACAAGACATCATATTGATCATGATCAGAGATGGAATAATGATGTATAACAATATGAACATAAACAATAATTCAATGGTTCACTCAATAGCATCAACTACAAAGAGTAATCAACACCGGGAAAGTTTCCAGTATGAACTATGCAAGATTCAACGCAATTGTTACAGCAATATGGAGATGGTGATGAGGGTGTTGAGGGTGATGATGGTGATGATGATGATGATCCCGATGAAGTCCAGCTTGACGGTGGTGTTGATGGCGACGATCTCCCTCTCCGGGAAGGAATTCCCCCGGTAGAAATCTATCTGCCAGAGAGATCTTTCTCTCTCGGTGTTTTCCGGCCCGCAGAGGCGGTGGAATCTTTCTGTGGTCGCTCCCCGAGTCTTAGGGTTTCGGGAGGATAATATACGCCAAAGGGGAGAGGCTGGAGTAGGCCAGGGTGGCCACACCACTCCCTGGCGCGGCCTAGGCTTGTCTGCGCCATGGGGTGGTGTGGGCCCCCTGTGGCCCACCTCCACTCCATCTTCTGGCATCCTGAGTCTTTTGGAAAGATAGGATTTTCCGTATATTTTCCCGGATTTTCTGATCTTCATGAATTTTTCCTCCAAACAGCACCTTTTCCATCAGAATCCTGACTGCAGCGGTCCATGCTCCAAAAGTCATCAACCATGCAAAAATAGATGAAATGAGATAAGTATCACCTCTCAATACGAAATATATCAATGAATAATAGTGAATTAAGACATAGAATAGTGATGCAAAATGGACGTATCAACTCCCCCCAAGCTTAGACTTCGCTTGTCCCCAAGCGAAACTGAGCTCAATAAACATGACCTCAGGTTTATGGAGTGAAGAGTCGATAAAAGAATACGGACAAGGAGCATCACATTCATCATATACATAGATCATAATAGAAGACAACTCACTATTATATAACTCAACTTGCAATGAGTAAAGGAAACACAATAAAGATACATAAAGTGAATCATAATTGGTAATGGCAAACTTAGCTCTCGGTCGAAGAATAGTTGATAATTTGCTGGAGTTCACAAATAGCTAGTTTTTGAAGAAAGCTTTCAAAGTAGTAAACTTCAAGATAAGAGCAATGTGCAAAGCAAGGAACATAAGAAACATGAGTGAATAAATCACCATATGAATGAATGAAACACATCAACTACAAAATAAGAGAAAGGCCCTTCGCAGAGGGAAGCAGGGATTGCAAGTCTCATAAAGAGCTCCCAAAAATTATGATACTTACTAGCTTTCAGCTCTCATTGCCCCTATCATAGGCATGTTTAGGTGATTAAGGTTAAAGTGACACAACTAAGAGGATATGCTTGACAGGTTATAAGATGAAATCTCATGCCCCTTACTTATGAGTACCGATCCTCATGCTACTCAACTTCAGTCACGAGCAAGCTCTTGTCATTGTAAATACATGCGTATCATTGAGAACCGCCAACGGGGTACCCCTTGCACATGACAAAGGAGCTATCCCATAATCAAAATGACAAGCCAAGCAGACAGTGAGCATCTCAGCAATCTTTTTATTTGCTATTTGCATAGGTTTTTATTGAGGATGCTTCATAGAATGCTCACTATAGTTATGCTGCAAGTTTCCACCATGATTAGGCATGGATTAGGCTAGCGGCCCAGGCGTTTCTCTAACACACATATAAACTCCATGATCTTACAAGTTCCACTTTTATTTCACACCGTCGGGATCCATAAGCAAAAGAACATGATATCAACTAGGTACAAGTACCAATGAAGTGCTGAAGCGGTCCCCATGATACATGGTTCGGCCAACTTCAACTCATAAAGCGCAAGCATATACGCAACAAAGAAGGACCCAATGGTTCAAGTTTATTAAATGCAAGAAAGTAAAGTGTGCCATCAAGTTCGTGAGAGCTTTAATAACTAATTTTCACATAACAAGTTTAATTTGGGACGTAGATAAAACAGGAATTTACTTGGAATAGCAATAATGCTACTAGGTAGGTATGGTTGACACAAATGGCAAAGCTTTTGGTTTTAAAGGAGGTGGATGCATGCAAATAATACCCTCTCAGTACAGGTTTTTGGCTAGCAAGGCTGGGTAGCAAGTACAAGAGTTGAAGGCAACAAACAAACATACAAATGATAAAGACAAACATGCAATCTTCCTTGTAAGCACAAAAGATCTTAACTAGAGAATACTAGACTTATGAGCAAATCAAGAAAGAAAGATGATGAAATTATTTTTCTCTCGAGTACTTCTATCTTTTTCTTTTCAACTCTCAAAAAGGTGTTGCTACTGACCGAGCCAGGTTTGCCAAAACCAACTAAATTAACTCAATGATCCCAAAGTGATACCAATACTAACAACAAGATCAATCATATAACCACGAATTGAAAACTATCATAAGCTATGCAAAAGAGTGAATGATAGAACTTCTCATTAATATTCCATAACGGTAACTCACACCAAGGGATACATATCTAACGAGAGAGGGGACACTTCCATAATGCAAACTATACTACAAAATAACTCCTCTATTCATGATATGACTCTACTAATAAGGTAAAAAGATAGAAGATAGTGATATGATACTGCGGCACTCCCCCAAGCTTGGAACAAACCAAGGGGATGCCAAACCTGATGACGAATTACTCCTTTGGTGGTGGTGGTAATATTTTATTAGTTGACGTGAGGAAATCTTCCAGCATCTTGCGAAGCCTATTATTCTCCCAATGAAGCATGTCCACCTTCCTCCTCAAGTCTCGATACTTATCGCAGAACTCCTTAGTGACTCGTAGGGCTTCCGTTGATGCAGGGCAAGAGATTAAAGGTACCAGCCCCTGCTTGGGGTCTTGGAGATCTTCCTCCATAGGCTCCTTCCCCTTATCCTTGGCAAACACCATTGTGCTTCTAAACCTTCAAAGAGTATGTCCTGGCAGAAACAGATCGAAACAAAAACACGACGAAAACATGATATCCGGACCTCGGGGGATCCGGGGGGTTATATATTACGAAGTTTCATATCAAAAGGAAGGTATTGGGAGAAAACGAGTCAGAGGCGGAGTCCGGGGTGGACTCACCACCTGGTGGCACGGCCAGGGGTGGGCCCGCGCCACAGGGTGGTGTGAGCCACCCTGGCTCCGTTTCCGTCCCTTTTTCGCTTCATAGCTTTCCTTATTGACTGAAAAGTGCAAAAATATAGTTGGATTGTATTTTCGTGGAACTTTTCTTACCAGAATTGTTACCTATTTGAACACAGACTCTGCAGGTCTCTGAATTTGGTATCTAGTGGATTCTTCCGGAGTCATATCTTGAATATCATCGATATCTTCATCTTCATACACTTATTACTTGAGTCATAAAGCCCTTCTCTTCCTTATTACACCATTATCTCCACTTCCTGGAAATTTCTTTCACACAAAACTTCACGCAATTCCCATTAGCAACATTAGTATAAGTGAAGTGATAAAACCTTTTGAGTCCAACTTCAACTGAAAACCATCAAAACAAAAGCTACTGTAGCAACTCCTTCCGAAAACCCATAAAGAATTCAAAAAGGAAATCGAATAAAGAAGCAAATGCAAGATTGGCAAAATCTGTCAAAACAGACCAGCAGGTAAAGATCAATTTTTTCGAAAATCTTCTGTTGCTCAAATCAAAAAGTGCAAAACTAACTAAAGTTAAATAACAACCTGGGGCAGAAGCACAAAAATTACATCTCAATCCGACATACATAGATCTCTCACGAATTTTTACGGTAAAGCACAAAAATCTGTTTCGGGACAGCAACTTCCCCAAATCTTACTTCCCTCTCATTAGAGGTTGATATTGACACAAAAACCAAACAAAAACGGATAAGGAGTGGTTATTAGCGAAGTAATAACTTCCAAGACTCAAAGAAATAAAAACAAACTGAAAGCAAAAACAAATTGGGTTGTCTCCCATAAAGCTCTTTCTTTATAGCCATTAAGATGGGCATGATAATTTTGAAGAAGCTCTCATAGGGATATGAATTGAAGTGAAGGAGAGCATTAAGAAGCCAAAACACACACGCATTTAAGTCTAACCCACTTCCTATGCAAGGGAATTTTGTAAACAAACAAGTTGTTGAAACCAGAGGCAACTTGCATAAGAAGGCAAAAGAAGTGCAACATAAAAACTTTCAGCATAAAACGAGTGAACTTGATATTATTGAGATACATAAGAACACTTTTCCCTCTCTCATAATAACTTTCAGTATCGTGCATAAACTTAACAATATAGCTATCACAAGGGCCATCGTAGAAATGATCACTTATTCTAACAGAAAACACAGGAATACTAGCTCTCATAACACTACTATGTGAAACAATATTAGAGGTATCCTTACAAAGGATAATGTGTCCCTCTTTTTCATACTTGGTGACAAAGTCTTTCACACTTTCTACTATAGGTTCATCAACCATTTGTTTATCAGGTTCAATAGCTTTATTCATACTTTCATCTACCATACTAGCCATCATAGAATGTTCCTTTACCTTAACTGGGAAAGGCATTTTCTCAATATAAGGTTCAGGTAAAACATGATTAGCAGTATAAACTTCAGTACTTCTTGCAGGAATACTCTTAGCAATATCTTTATAAGGTTCATGATACTTATTCCACTTCTTTTTAGGCACTTCAATGTACAAAGCAAAAGCCTTAAAATAAGAAGCAATAGCTTGAGAGTCTAGACCATAAGCATTTTTAATATTTTGAAAGTCATCAGTTCCCATAAAAGATTCAATGCATTCATAATCATAATTTATACCTGACTTTCTACCTTTGTCATTCTCCCAAGCTTCAGCATTGTCTTCAATACGATCTAGAAGGTCCCATTTAGCTTCTTCTTCCATACGAGTGAATGATCCAGCACAAGAAGCATCCAATAAATCTTTGTCATGTAGAGGGAGCCTTGCATAAAAGTTGTTGATAATAATATTGTTGGGGGGCTCATGAATGGGACATTTGAGCATTAGTAACTTCAATCTCCCCCAAGCTTGAGCTGTACTCTCTCCATCAAGAGGCCAAAAGTTGTATATTTGATTCCGATCTTTATGAATCTCACTAGGAGGATAAAACTTTGAATAAAAGAGGGGCACTATTACCTCCCATTCCAGAGCTTGACCATTCTTCAGCAGCTTATACGATTTCTCAGCTCTTCCTTTCAGTGATAATGAGAATAACTCCTTCTTAACTTGATCTGTAGTAATACCTGCACACTTGAACAACCCGCATAATTCGTGTATAAAGAGTAAATGATCACCGAGATGGACAGTTCCATCCCCAACATAGTAGTTATCCATAACACGATCAATAATTCTTGTAGGTATTTTGAAAACATCTTTCTCAGCAGGTGGTGGCTTATCTACTTACTTAGTAGTGGTAGTAGCATTACCAAATAAGAAACTCAGCGAATTATCCATAACGAAAATAAAGCAACTAGCAGAAGTAAACAATACTCACAGTAGAAGTTTCCTTTACTAGTTCCACTCTCCAATAGCGCTTCACTCCCCGGCAACGGCGCCAGAAAATAGTCTTGATGACCCACAAGTACAGGCGGTGTATCGCAGTATTTTCGATAAGTAAGAGTGTCGAACCCAACAGGGAGCAGAAGTTGTTGGCTAGTGGTATGGATCAGGAATTCTCTGCAAATACTTAGCAAACGGATTTTTAGGGGTTTTTGATATAGCAAGTAAACAAAGTACGAGTAAAAAAGACAGTCGGAATAAATGCAGCAAGTGGCCCAATCCTTTATGCAGCAAAGGACAAGCCGGTTGTATTTCATAAGATGACCAAACGTTCTCGAGGACACATGGGAAGACTGTCAAGTGCTTTCGCTTCATATAGTCGATCAATCTTCTTTAGCTTGCTAAGTGTTGTGTGGGTGAACCTGTGCTAATGTACCGCCCCATCCAAGACTAATACATACTTATGATTATACCCCTTGCAAACATTCGTAAGTACAAGAAAGTAATTAAGGTATAAACCTAACCACAACTTTAAACTCTAAGACCCTTACGTCCCTTGTGCAATGGTTTCCTAACGGGGGTTCAGGTTTCTGTCACTCCAGCAACCCCTACGATTAGTAGCCAAATACACAATGCATTCCCCTAGGACCATATAGGTGAAGTGTCATGTAGTCGACGTTCACATGACACCACTAGAAGAAGTACACCACAACTTAAATAACAATCTATTGAATCATTCTCAACACAACTCCACTACTAACAACAAGACTTCTCACATGTCCTAAAGAACAAAACGAACTACTCACAAGACATCATATGGATCATGATCAGAGATGAATAATTATGTATAAAAATCTGAACATAATCAATAATTCAATGGTTCACTCAATAGCATCAACTACAAAGAGTAATCAACACCGGGAAAGTTCCCCTATGAACTATGCAAGATTCAACGCAATTGTTACAGCAATATGGAGATGGTGATGAGGGTTCTGAGGGTGATGATGGTGGTGATGATGATGATGACCCCGATGAAGTCCAGCCTGATGGTGGTATTGATGGCAACGATCTCCCCTCTTCGGGAAGGAATTCCCCCGGCAGAAATCTGTCTGCTGGAGAGATCTTTCTCTCTCGGTGTTTTCCGCCCCGCAGAGGCGGCGGAATATTTCTATGGTCACTCCCCGAGTCTTAGGGTTTTGGGAGGATAATATACGCCAGAGGGGAGAGGCTGGAGTGGGCCAGGGTGGCCACACCACTCCCTGGTGCGGCCTAGGCCTGCCCGCGCCATGGGGTGGTGTGGGCCCTCTGTGGCCCACCTCCACTCCATCATCTGGCATCCTAAATCTTCTGGAAAGATAGGGTTTTTCGTATATTTTCCCAGATTTTCTGATCTTCGTGAATTTTGCCTCCAAACAACACTTTTTCCATCAGAATCCTGACTGCAGCGGTCCATGCTCCAAAAGTCATCAACCCTGCAAAAATAGATGAAATAACATAAGTATCACCTCTCAATACGAAATATATCAATGAATAATAGTGAATTAAGACATAGAATAGTGATGCAAAATGGACGTATCAGCGCCGACCTTGCCGCCATCCGCCAAGCCCATCCGGAGCTCTACGGTTCTGCCATCAAGATCGCCGACTACGTGGACCCCGACGAGGTGCTCACCGACTCGGAGTTTGTCGGCACTCCTGATGCGGAAGGCCCGATGCCGCTGCCTACGGGCGCAGGAACCAGATCGAGCTCCGCGCCTCCTCCTCCACTCGAAGCCTCTGCCGGTCAAGATGCTCCTCATGGCAAGGGTCCTGCCGCTTAGCTACTACCCCGGGATGCCGGGTGTACTTGTCTTGCTTTTGTTATGTGTGAAACTTGTCCGTCTGTACCAGCTATCTCTTATGCCGGGTAACTTATGGGAGCTTCGCCTCCTTTTTGTTTGTTAATATTGAACTCTTGAGTTTCCTTTAACTTGTGTGTTTCGAGTTTTCTTTCAATATTTTGCCGGTTGACTTTATCTGGCTTACTTCATCCGGCTTCACTCCTTTAGCCGGAGGAACTGCACCTTCAGTGGGGGCGTGCTAGCGCACCCACTGGGTGTAGCCCCCGAGATTCGTAGTAGCTGGCGCAGCCAGGTGCTTCGAATCTTCCTTCTTTTTCTCATGTCTTCTAACTTTATCCGACTAGACTCGTCTTAGTCGGCTGCTTTCGCTGGTTGAATGTCTTCAGTCGGGGGAACTAACATTCCAGTGGGGGCGCGCGAGCGCACCCACTGGGTGTAGCCCCCGAGATTCGGAGTAGCTGGCGTAGCCAGGTGCTTTGAATCTTCCTTGTCTTCTCTTGCTCCTTCTCTTGCCCTCACCTGGGCTCCGAACGGCCAGCTAAACGCCCTTAGCCGCTCAGGAACTACAAGATTCCACTGGGGGCACGCGAGCGCACCTAGTGGGTGTAGCCCCCGAGATTCGGAGTGCTTGATGAAGGCAAGGACTTCGAATCTTCTTCCCTTTTCCTGAATTCCGACTCGAGGTAGTCGGGCAAGAATATACATATACATACACATACATCCTCACAGGTTAATAGGTTAGTCTGTCAAGTTGTAGCCGGAAAACGGCTTGTTTTTTCGAAAACTGGCTTGTGCCTCTCCGGACACTTGGTCGCTTTCCCGTGTGCTCTGCTATTTTCACTGCGTCCTTGCCGGTCAGCCGGGTTGCGGTCTGCAGCCGGAATCGAAGGGAGCTGACAGTACATTGCGCACGATACTAACGGCTTAGTAGCTGGATTGGTTCGAGCTAGTTGCAAGACCGGAACGCCCGGTCTGTCGCGTCTGCTCCCCGTTTTTCGTGTGGGATGCCTCGGGCTTTTGCTCTTGCTAGCCACACAGCCGGGTTGCGGTCTGTAGCTAAGACGAAGAGTGGGCCTCTGACATTGTCGCACACTACTCAGTCGGTTTGTTGACTTAGCAGGCCGGGCTAGCCGGCGAGCCCCCGGGTAGGGGTTGCCGGAGCCGGAAAATCAAAACCAGAAAAGCAGATGCGAAAACACATTTCTAGCAAGGATCCCCCGAGATTCTCGTAGGGGTCCGCATTTTCATTCATAGGGTTTGCGGGATACATACACTGTCTCGCGACTAGGTGTAAAACGGGCGCAGCAGAGCCGCTTTCCAGGGACGCTCGGTTTCCTCGTCTGATTTGTCCATCTTGTTCTTGCACGGCTGCTGCGTGTCAATGAGATAGTAGGAGTCGTTGGGCAGCGCCTGCTGATGATGAAGGGGCCCTCCCAGGGTGGCGATAACTTGTGCATGCCCTTCGTGTCTTGCACCAGCCGGAGAACCAGGTCGCCCTCGCGAAACACGACTAGGCGGATCCGGCTTGAATGGTAGTGACGTAGTCGCTGCTGGTACAGGGCTGACCTGGACAGAGCCAGCTCACGGGCCTCCTCCAGGAGGTCCACTCCGTCCTCCCGCGCCTCCTGGTTGGCCTTTTCGTCGTATATGAGCTTGCGTGCTGAGTCGAATTCGATGTCCGCGGAGAGGACGGCTTCCGATCCGTAGACCAGGAAGAACGGTGTGTAGCCGGTTGATCTATTCGGCGTGGTGTGGAGGCTCCACAACACAGCCGGAAGCTCCTCGATCCAGCATCCGGGGGACCGCTCCAATGGTTCCATGAGATGCGGCTTGATATCGGCTAGCACCAAGCCGTTTGCCCTTTCCACTTGCCCGTTGGACTGCGGGTGCACGACGGAGGCGAGGTCCAGCCGGATGCCCTTGTTGCAGCAGAACTGGGCGAAGGCCCCCTTGGCAAATTTCGTGCCGTTGTTGGTGATGATGCTGTTGGGGTAGCCAAATTGGTTGATGATGTCGGTGAAGAAGGTGACGACTGTCGCCCCATCCAGCTTCCGGATGGGCTTAGCCTCGATCCACTTCGTGAACTTGTCCACCGCTACCAGCAGATGGGTCATACCTGCGCGCGCCCGCTTGAAGGGACCGACCATGTCGAGGCCCTAGACCGCGAAGGGCCAGGTGATCGGTATGGTCTTGAGTACAGAAGTTGGCATGTGCCTGAGCTGCCCGAAGCGCTGGCATCCATTGCACGCGCGTACTAGCTGCTCAGCGTCCTTGAGGGCAGTGGGCCAATAGAAACCGTGGCGGAACGCCTTGGCGACTATCGCCCTTGACGAAGCGTGATGCCCGCACTTGCCCTGGTGGATGTCCTTGAGTATCCGGTAGCCCATGTCTACGTCGACACATCTCTGGAAAATGCCGGATACGTTGCGCTTGTACAGTTCGCCGTTGATGATGGTGTACGTGTGCACGCGGCGCCAGATTTGCCTAGCTTCCACCTCGTCATCCGGAAGTTCTCCGTTGGCGATGTAGCTCATGAAGGGCTGTGCCCAGGATGGCACTTCCCGAATGACGAGGATGTTCCCGCCCTCCGGTTGACGGATGTCGGGGGGTCGTTCGGGTGGCGTACCTGGGACGGTAGCCCCCGAGCTGCTTGATGAACCGGCAGCCCCCGGGTCTTGCGAGCCGGAGGGCACTGCCTTGCCGGAATTGGTGCGGGTCTTCTTCTTTGGTGGCTCTGCCGGCTCCGCTTCTGCCATGCCGCTAGCCAGAACGTTTCCTGCCCAGGTGATGGAGTCTGACTCTGGCAACGGGTTGATGGAGGGCTTGCGCAGGTGCTCCAAAGAGACCCCTGGTGGGATCGGCTGCCTGGTGGATCCGATTTAGGCGAGCGAATCGGCTGCCTCGTTGTTGACGCGAGGGACGTGGTGAAATTCGCACCCGTCGAAGGAGGCGCTGAGCTTCTGGATGTGGAACCGGTAGAGGGACATGTTTGCATCTCTGGCGTCCCATTCTTCGGACACTTGCTGCACCACCAGATCCGAATCACAGAAGCACAGGATCCGGTTGACACCGATCTCCTTGGCTAACCGGAGTCCGTGCACCAGTGCCTCGTATTCAGCCACGTTGTTGGAGGCCTTGAAGTGGATCTGCAGCACGTACTCCAGCCGGTCTCCTTTGGGCGAGGTGAGCACCATGACAGCTCCCAAGCCCCCGAGCATCTTCGACCCGTCGAAGTGCATCTTCTAGTAGTCCGAATCCGGGGCCAGTGGGAGATACTGGGTCTCAGCTCAGTCAACGAGGAAGTCTGCCAATGCATGCGACTTGATCGTGAGCCGAGGCTCATACTGGATGGAGTAGGCGGCTAGCTCGATGGCCCACTTGGCGACTCGGCCGGTGGCGTCCTTGTTGCCGGTGATTTCCGAAAGGGTGCGGTGCACACGACCTTAATCGGGTGCTCCTGGAAGTAGTGCTTGAGCTTCTTGCATGCCAGGTACACGCCATAGCACATCTTCTGGTAGTGGGGGTAGTTCTTCTTGGAGAGGGAGAGAACCTCGCTGAGTTAGTAGACGGGCCTCTGAACCGGCTGAGCCTTGCCTTCCTCGGGGCGCTCCACCACCAGGACGACGCTGATGACCCGGCTGATGGCTGCTATATAGAGCAACATCGGCTCCTTGCTAGCCGGCGTGGCTAGGACCGGCGCTGTGGATAGCATGCGGTTCTCTCCCTCTCGTCGGTGTGGCTATATAGAGCAGATGCTATCCACAGCGCCGGTTCTAGCCACGCCGGCTAGCAAGGAGCCGATGTTGCTCTATATAGCAGCCATCAGACGGGTCGTCAGTGTCGTCCTGGTGGTGGAGCGCCCCGAGGAAGGCAAGGCTCAGCCGGTTCAGAGGCCCGTCTACTACCTCAGCGAGGTCCTCTCCCTCTCCAAGCAGAACTACCCCCACTACCAGAAGATGTGCTACGGCGTGTACCTGGCATGCAAGAAGCTCAAGCACTACTTCCAGGAGCATCTGATTAAGGTTGTGTGCACCGCACCCCTTTCGGAAATCATCGACAACAAGGACGCCACCGGCCGAGTCGCCAAATGGGCCATCGAGCTTGCCACCTACTCCATCCAGTACGAGCCCCGACTCACGATCAAGTCGCAGGCATTGGCGGACTTCCTCATCGACTAGGCTGAGACCCAGTACCTCCCACCGGTTCTGGATTCGGACCATTGGAAGATGCACTTCGACGGGTCGAAGATGCTCAGGGGCTTGGGAGCCGGCATTGTGCTCACCTCGCCCAAGGGAGACTGGCTAGAGTACATGCTACAGATCCACTTCAAGGCCTCCAACAACGTAGCCGAATATGAGGCACTGGCGCACGGACTCCGGCTAGCCAAGGAGATCAGTATCAACCAGATCCTTTGCTTCGGTGATTCGGATCTGGTGGTGCAGCAAGTATCCAGAGAATGGGATACCAGAGATGCAAACATGGCCCTCTACCGGTTCCACATCCAGAAGTTCAGCGCCTCCTTCGACGGATGCGAATTCCATCACATCCCCCGCGTCAACAACGAGGCAGCCGATTCGCTCGCCCGAATCGGATCCACCAGGCAGGCAATCCCACCAGGGGTTTCCTTGGAGCACCTATG
Source organism: Avena sativa (assembly GCA_916181665.1). Classification (NCBI taxonomy): domain Eukaryota; kingdom Viridiplantae; phylum Streptophyta; class Magnoliopsida; order Poales; family Poaceae; genus Avena; species Avena sativa. The sequence goes on along the minus strand of OV702290.1, from coordinate 549,536,825 downwards.
CAAGCCCTCCATCAACCCATCGCCAGAATCAGATTCCATCGTCTGGGCAGGAAGCGCTCCGACTGACGGAGCAGCAGAAACAGAGCCGGCAGAGCCGCCAAAGAAGAAGACCTGCGCCAACTCCGGCAAGGCAGTGCCCTCCGGCTCACAAGACTCGGGGGCTGCCGGTTCGTCAGGCAGCTCGGGGGCTGCCGTCCCAGGAACGCCATCCGGACGACCCCCCGACATCCGTCAACCGGAGAGCGGGAGCATCCTCGTCATTCGGTAAGTGCCATCCTAGGCACAACCCTTCATGAGCTACATCGCCAACGGAGAACTTCCGGATGACGAGGTGGAGGCTAGGCAAATCCGGTGCCGCGCGCACACGTACACCATCATCAACGGCGAACTATACAAGCGCAGTGTATCCGGCATTTTTCAAAAATGTGTCGATGTAGACACGGGCTACCGGCTACTCAAGGACATCCACCAGGGCGAGTGCGGGCACCACGCTTCATCGAGGGCAATAGTCGCCAAGGCGTTTCGCCATGGTTTCTATTGGCCCACCGCCCTCGAGGATGCTGAGCAGCTGGTCTGCGCGTGCAATGGATGCCAGCGCTTCGGGCAGCTCAGGCACATGCCAACTTTGTTACTCAAGACCATACCGATCACCTGGCCCTTCGCGGTTTGGGGCCTCGACATGGTTGGTCCCTTTAAGCGAGCACGCGCGGGTATGACCCATCTGCTGGTGGCAGTGGATAAATTCACGAAGTGGATCGAGGCCAAGCCTATCCAGAAGCTGGACGGGGCGACAGTCGTCACCTTCTTCACCGGCATCATCAACCGGTTTGGCTACCCCAACAGCATCATCACCGACAACGGCACGAACTTCGCCAAGGAGGCATTTGCCTGGTTCTGCAACAACAAAGGCATCCGGCTGGACCTTGCCTCCGTCGTGGACCCTCAGTCCAACGGGCAAGTCGAAAGATAAAACGGCTTGGTGCTAGCCGGTATCAAGCCGCGTCTCATTGAGCCACTGGAGCGGTCACCCGGATGCTGGATCGAGGAGCTTCCGGCTGTGCTATGGAGCCTCCGCACCACAACGAATAGATCAACCGGCTACACACTGTTCTTCCTGGTCTACGGATCGGAAGCCGTCCTCTCCGTGGACATCGAGTTCGACTCACCGTGCAAGCTCCTATATGACGAAAAGGCCAACCAGGAGGCGCGGGAGGACGGAGTGGACCTCCTGGAGGAGGCCCGCGAGCTGGCTCTGTCCAGGTCAGCCTTGTACCAGCAACGTCTATGTTGCTACCATTCAAGCCGGATCCGCCCCAGTCGCGTTCCGCGAGGGCGACCTGGTTCTCCGGCTGGTGCAAGACACGAAGGGCATGCACAAGTTATCGCCACCCTAGGAGGGCCCCTTCATCATCAGCCGGGCGGTGCCCAACGACTCCTACTACCTCATTGACGCGCAGCAGCCACACAAGAACAAGATGGACAACTCAGACAAGGAGACCGAGCGTCCCTGGAACGCGGCCTTGCTGCGCCCGTTTTACACCTAGTTGCTAGAAAGTGTATGTATCCCGCAAACCCTATGAATGAAAATGCGGACCCCTACGAGATGCTCGGGGGCTCCTTGCTAGAAATGTGTTTTCGCATCTGTTTTCCAATTCTGATTTTCCAGCTCCGGCAACCCCTACCCGGGGGCTCGCCGGCTGGCCCGGCCTACTAAGTCAACAAACTGACTGAGTAGTGTGCGACAATGTCAGAGGCCCACTCTTCGTCTCAGCTACAGACCGCAACCCGGCTGTCCGGCTAGCAAGAGCAAAAGCCCGAGGCATCCCACACGAAAAACAGGGAGGAGACGCGACAGACCGGGCGTCCCGGCCCTTGCAACTAGCTTAAACCAATCCGGTTACTACGCCATTAGTACCGTGCGTGATGTACTGTCAGCTCCCTTCGATTCCGGCTGCAGACCGCAACCCGGCTCCTCGACAAGGACGCAGCGAAAACAGCAGAGCACACGAGAAAACGACCAAGTGTCCAGAGAGGAGCAAGCTAGTTTTCGAAAAAGCAAATCCGTCCTTCAGCTACAATTTGGCAGACCAACCTATTAACCTGTGAGGATGTATGTGTATGTATATGTATATGTATATGTATATTCTTGTCCGACTACCTTGAGTCGGAATTCAGGAAGGAAAGGAGAAGAAGATTCGAAGTCCTTGCCTTCATCAAGCGCTCCAAATCTCGGGGGCTACACCCACTGGGTGCGCTCGCGCGCCCCCAGTGGAATCTTGTAGTTCCTGACCGGCTAAGGGCGTTTAGCCGGCCATTCGGAGCCCGCGTGAGGGCAAGGGCAGGACCAAGAGAAGTCAAGAAACATTCGAAGCACCTGGCTACGCCAGCCACTCCGAATCTCGGGGGCTACACCCAGTGGGTGCGCTCGCACGCCCCCACTGGAATGCTAGTTGCCTCGACTGAAGGTGTTCACCCAGCGAAAGTAGCCGACTAAGAAGAGTCTAGTCGGATAAAGTTAGAAGACGTGGGAAAAAGAAGGAAGATTCGAAGCACCTGGCTACGCCAGCTACTACGAATCTCGGGGGCTACACCCAGTGGGTGCGCTAGCGCGCCCCCACTGGAGGTGCAGTTCCTCCGGCTAAAAGTGTGTAGCCGGATGAAGTAAGCCGGATAAAGCCAACCGGTGAAATATTGAAAGAAAATTCAAAGCACACAAGTTGAAGGAAACTCAAGCAAGTTCGATATTAACAAACATAAAGGAGGTGAAGCTCCCATAAAGTTTACCCGGCATCAGAAACAGCTGGTAGAGACGAACAAGTTGCAAACAGAACTAAAAGGAAGACAAATACACCCAGCATCCCGAGGCGGTGACTAAGCGGCAGGACCCTTGCCGTGAGGAGCATCTTGGCCGGCAGAAGCTTCAGGCGGAGGAGGAAGCGCGGAGCTCGATCCGGTTCCGGCGCCCGCAGGCGGCTGCGTCGGGCCTTCCACATTAGGAGTACCGACGGACTCCGAGTCGGTGAGCACCTCGTCGGGTTCCACGTAGTCGGCGATCTTGATGGCGGACCCTCGGAGCTCCGGATGGGCCTGGCGGATGGCGGTAAGGTCGGCGCCGTCACGGAAGCCTCTGTCGATCTTCTCGACGCGGGCGTCCTTGTACCAGGAGAGCATGAGGGCCAGAGCCATCTCCGCTTCGGCTCGCGCCGCCAAGTCCCGCAGCCGGTCCACCGCAGTCGGCACCTCCCCCACCTTCGCAGCCAGCTGTGCCATCGTCTCCGGAACCGGAGCCTTCGGCCACAGGAAGGAGAAGACGTCCCGCGCCGCTTGACGAAGCTTGGCAGCTTCTTCGCCAAGAAGGACGTCGACTGCGCTCCCGGCCAGTTCTCCTGCAGCCGGTTGTAGGCCAGCAGGTCTATGTCGGGGTAAAACGCTGTCAGAAAAGAGAGTCAGATCCGGCTACCGAATTCGGAAAGAAAAGAAGGCGGAGAAGAGGAACTCACCTTTGGCGGTGTGGCCAACCTGCATCAGCTCCTCCACCAGAGCCTTCTCCTTCGTCGCCAGCCGTTTGACTTACTTCTCTTGGTCCTTGTTTTGGGCCTCGAGAAGGTTGAAGGCTTCGGTCCGGCTGGTGAGCGAGGCGTCGTGCTCCTTGATGGTGGCTTCCAGGCCGTCTACCCTCGCGTGCCAATCCTTATTCTGCAGCCGCAGAGTAGAGTTGGACTTGCTCAGCCGGTCGTTCGCTTTCTTCAAGGGATCGATCTCGCGCTGAGCGCACACGAGGATGGCTGCGACAAAACCGGCTATCAGTAAAAAAAAGAGCAAGACGGATGAAGCGAACTTACTCTGGGAAGTCCCGTTGGCAGTAGCAAGCTTCTGCTCCAGGGACCGGTTCCCGCCGGCTGCGGCCTCCAGCATCCTGATCTCCTTCACCGCCAGCTCGAGTGTGGCGGCGAGGTCTGTCAGCAAGGCAGCGGAGGAAGCGTCTTCATCCACGGCGTTGACGGCCAAGGATTCCTTCACGGAAACCACCGCCATCCGCTACTCCTCCCCTGGCTCCTCGTCGGAGTTGTCATCGCCGACAACTACGAGCTCCTTGTCGGCAGCGGGCCCCTGCGCACCCGCGGAAGAGCCATCCGGCTGGGAAGACTCCGCCTCCGGCTGGGGATCCTTCAATTCGGCTGGGGCAGCCGGTTCAGCTCGAGGCGGAGGTGGAGGCGATGCCTCGGATGAAGGAGGGGCGCTGGCAGGCGCTGTCGGAGCAGCGGGCAGCGACCCGGTCGGCGCTTGATCCGGGCTCGCGGATCCAAAGGAAACCATCGTGCTAAGAGGACAGAAGAAGAAAGGGAAGAAAGAAAAGCAAATAAGCCAAGGGCAGAAAGGGAGAAAAAGAAGCAGGCGGAAAACGATGAAGGCAAGGGGAAGAGGGACGTACCCTGGCACAACCGGAGGCGGCCCCTTCTTCCGGCCAAGGCGGCAGGGCGCTAGTCTGGCTACTCTTGGGGGTCGGCTCCTCCGCAGCAGGCCGGCGGGAGCTGGAACTGCTAGAGCCGCTCCCGCCAGCCCCGCCGTCCGTCGCAGAGCGTGGCGCCGGATCGGTGGTCGATGCGGCCTCCTCCTCGTGAACCTCCGCGTGGGGGTCGGTATCCGGCTCATTATTCCGGGTGGGGAAGGCATCGCCATCCCCGTCCGACTCCTCGCCGGACCGCCGAGCGCGCGGCTCGGGCAAGTCAGGCGTGAACTCCTCAAGGGGAGCCTCACCCTCCTTGCGAAGGATGCAAGCGAAGATCTGCCGAATACAAGAAGTTAGCCGGATAAAACAAGAAGGAAATGCAAGAAGTACAAAAGAAGCCTCCGGCTAGAAGAACTTACCCAGGACGCGCGATTCTCCCGGCTGTAGGGTGCCAGACTGAACTTCCAGCCCTCCGGGAGTCGCTCCTTGGTGATCGTCCACACCCACTCCTTCAGGTTGTGGTAGCGGGATCACGGCGCGACAGCCGGGTCGGGTCCAGCCGGCCGGAGTAGTAACACATTTTGTGCGCTCACTGCTGCAACAGCATTATCAGCCGGGACATCCAGCTGAGGGTGATGTCCAGGACGGTTAGCCGGCAGGTGACGAGGGAGCGCATGCGCTGCAGCATCGCGTCCAACTCCGCCTTGTCACCATGGATCTTCAGCTCCCAGTTCTGCCGGCTGGACTCAACATCCTAGAAGGCCGGAAGATTGATCTGGTCGACGTTGGTGACATTCTTGACGTAGAAATACGACTGTTTCCATAGTCGCACCGTGTCATGGAGCAAGAACTTGGGGTAGCCAGATTGGGCACGGGAGTAGATGGAGGCGCCGCCGCAGACGACTAGCGGCCCCTTCGTGTACTGCACCTGCGGCCGGACTCAAAAGATCCGGCAGAAGAGACCGAGATCCGGCTGGATCCCGAGGTAGCTCTCGCAGAAGGCCATGAAGTGCGCCAACGTCCCGATTGCGTTGGTGCCGAGATGGTGGAGGCGGAGGTCGAAGAACGCCAGGAAGGTGAGGAAGAAGGGGTGCACCGGCAAGGCGAACCCGCGCGCCAGATGGGAGAGGAAGATGACGCGCTCCCCCTCCGCCGGGTGCGGTGATACCTCTCCCGCCGGCGCCAACCGCACCGCCACTTCCTCCTCCGGCGGAAGGACACGGGTCACACGATACTTCTGGATATGGTCCTCTGTGACGGAGGAGCCACACCAACCTCCGCGGTCGGCTGCCATCTCCGGCTGACGGGGGAGCGGCGATGGAGGAGTGGCGGTGGCCTGTAGCATCGACGACGACGAGCGGGCGGTGCAGCAGGCTATAGCGAAGGAAAGAGGGAGCACAGAAGGCAGGGGCGCGGAAGGGAAGGGGCAACTGGCAGCGGGGAAGCGAAGGAAGAGAACTGCCTCCCCCGCGGCGTCCCTTTAAAGGGCTGGAAGAGGAACCGCCCACGACGCCACGTGGCAGCACTCCAGGCAACCCCACCCCAACCTCCGCCCCAGATCCCGTGCACCGACGTGGGATGCGCAGAAGATCCGGGAGAGAGAACCAAAGCGCCAGGCAGCAGCTTCCCGAGGCGACGTGCGACGGGACGTTACGCTGCCTGCCATAGTGCAATGATGGCGCGTGCGCGCGTGGCCGGCGTCAGCGCTGACGTCACGGGTAGCTCAACCGCCAGGCGTAGCCGGACACAAATTCAAAATTAGGAGGGAGCGTGTGCACATTTCGCCTAATGGCGGAATCCACACGCGCTCGTGGGCTAGTGTCAGGGGGATGATCCCCAGGTACCCCAACCGGACAAGAAACTAGGCAGTCGGATCGCGTCCGGCTGACCAGATGCAGCCGGACAAGGCAAGACAGGCCGGCTATCGTATGGTAGCCGGATCAGCAAGAAGCAGTCGGCTATGGCGACGTAGCCGGAACCAATCAGTAAGACAGGACGGCGTGCGTATCAGTGCACGGTATGCCCTGTACGATGACAAGATCGGCAACCACCCGGCCATACCGAAGACTTTGCAGGGATGACGCAGGAACAGTGGTCCGATGCTGACGACAGGCTCGCACGGCGTCCACTGTGCCTACGACAGCCATACCGCTCATACTCCGATGTGACACACCGTACCGGATACTGTAGATGACCAGCCGTCTAGGACCCGCATGTGGGGCCCGCCAGTCGGATTGGCCAGTGAGACCGTTGCCTCTCTGCCTATATAAGGAGAGGCAAGGCCTCAGTAGTAAGGGTTGGTCTCATTGCATTTAAGGCAGTAGCTAGAGAATACATCTCAAGGAGCACTTGTAGTTCGTATATCCCACATAGTCAGATCCGTCAGGAGTAGGAGCTTTACCTCATCACGAGGGATCCGAACCTGGGTACTTCCTGCGTCCAGCTACGCTTGCTTGTATCCAATCCCGCCTATGGACGCTGTCGATAGCTTCCCTTCTAGTCCCCACACCTCTATCTAACCTCTTCAGGTACTGCCGTTCCCAATACAACGACATGCATGGTGCCTAGTATCTTTTATTAGTGCTTTATGACTTTGTTGTGACTTGTTGTGCTTAATGCTTGTCACTAGGGCCCGAGTGCCATGATTTAAGATCTGAACATGTTATTGATTCATTATGATAGTATTGTTTTTGGTCTTATCTGCAAGTTTTATACACACGTTGTTGTCCGGAACCTATGGCCCCGAAGTGACAGAAATCGGGATAACCGGAAGAGAATGGCTTTGATGTGAGGATCACATGTGTTCACGGAGTGTTAATGCTTTGCTCCGGCACTCTATTAAAAGGAGCACCTTAATTGTCAGTAGTTCTCTACAGGCCCCGCTGCAAACGGGCTGACAGGACAAAAGATGTTGTGCAAGTTCTCATTGCGAGCACGTATGACTATATATGGAACACATGCCTAGGATTGTCTAGTACTTGGATGCTTTATCTTATTTATCTGCAATTACCCTATGTTCTGATTGCTATGTGAATTGTCTTGTCCATGCAACGCCCGTCCATCCATCCCTATGCCTACCGCACTCGAATCCCACTGTTTACTGCTTTTGTTACTACTGTCTTTGCTTTACTACTACTGTTACTTTACTATTCCTACTACAAAACTGTTGCTACTGATAAACTTTTGTGAGCAAGATTGTTTCCAGGTGCAGCTGAATTGATAACTCAGTTGTTAAGGCTGATAAATATTCTTTGGCTCCCCTTGTGTCGAATCAATAAATTGGGTTTCACTTCCCTCGAAAATACTACGATACACCATCTATACTTGTGGGTCATTAGTAGCCAATGATATAACCCACAAATGTTCAAACTATCAAGTTGAAGTAATTTGTAGTTTGAGATACACAAAAAATGACAAAACATGTGGATCTGAGTATAGTGAATAGTACACAAATTGAAATACTAAAAAATATCATTTTTTATTTTGTGGAGTTTACAATAAAAAGAATTCCGCATTAAGATTTTGCATGCTTGTAGCATACTACCTCTGTTTCCAAACGTAAGATGTTTTGGTAGGCTATTTTATAGAAAAACAACTTGTAATTTGAAAGAGAGGAAGTATATTATTGAGGACCATCCAAGATTTTTTAAATTTTTTTTAAAACTTATAAATATTTATTATTTTTTAATATAAATATTCTATTGGTGCTTGAGTCAGAGAGACATTACATTACTAAGGTTGCAAAAAATATGTATTGGAATAGAAAACACATGACATTTACTAGTAGTGGTAAGATAAGGCTTGTTGGAAACTCCCCTTTGCAACATATATTTTTTTTACCATGCCAAGATGCATCAATCTACTACCTAATATGGTAAAATTATCATATACTGTGATATCGATAGGGTCATGACCTTAGATGTTCGTCTTTAAATATGTTCATACATGGTAGGCCAATTCTGTGAAGTGAATTTTTCAAAAGTTGTCAAAACTTATGTTTATCATTTTCATGCATAGCAGGTGGTACACGTAAAAGGACACTATGAGTAAGTCATTTTTTATTTTTTGTACTTTCTTCTATTGTTTCCATAATATGGTCAACTTCGTCGGCACACAAATTATGAGAAAGAAGTTGAATCTTTCAAAACTCTCGGTTGTTCTCGTATATTGGTTGCATGGTGGTGGGTACCTTGAATGGCCTTTTGTAAAATTGCTAGAGTAATGTACCACTTACTTGTAGTAGTTCAAATTAGCTTGACCTAATTTCGATAAGTCATTTAAGCTAGGAAGCTTGAAGACTCTTAAAATTTGGGAATGGTAAGTAAAACGGGCATGGTCCACTATGTCAGAACACATGGACCCTCTGGCATTCCGGGTCATGTTCTTCGGACTTTCTTTACAGAAAACATCATCATTATATTATCACTATGAAGATAGAAAACATTTTTTCCTACTTGTTGGAACCTCCCACGGGCAACTTGTTGCTTGTTATACCAAGAGGCACCCGTTTGCCATATTTATTGTGGGAATGATATCATAATTAAAGTATGATGTTGATATGGCCATGAACTTGGCCGTTCGGGTTGAAACCCAAGAATAATGTTCATATAGGTGAGACAATGTTGTGAAGCTTTTTTCAAAAGTTTGCAAAATCCCATGGTGACCGCGTTCATGTCAGGTAGTACACGTGACGTGATATGGTGCCATGCATAAATATTTTGTTTTTATATTTTTTTTTATTTGATGCATGAATGTTTTTAAAATAGATTCAAAATTGTCAAGATGCAAATTCTTATGAAGAAGTTCAACCTGTCAAAACTCCCAACGTTTTCTGATATATTGACTGCCTAATGGGTCCCTCCAAAAGATTTTTGTTGAACTTAGTTAAAAAAATATACAATTAACTTACTTCTATTAGTTCAATTAATTTGACATATAGCTACTTTTGATAATTCGGCACAAAGTCATTCAAGATGGCAGAGTTTGCTGGGAAGCTTGAAAACTCATAAAACTTAGGAATCAGAAGTTAAGCATGGTCCGCTATATATTTAAACTAGTCTTGTGGCATTCAGAGCCTTATTCTTTAGACTTTATTTACATAAATAACTTACTTGTCATCACTTAGAAATTTGAAAACTGTTTTTCCTGATAGTTGAAAACTCCCACCGACAATAATGTTTACCACGATAAGATGTACCCATCTCCCTGATGTGGGAACTGGATCGTAAACTATGATGTCCATAGGGTCATGTCCTTGTTGTCTGTTTAGGTCGAAACCCAAGAATTAATGTTCATACGCCGTAGGACAGTATTGCGAAGCAGGCAAAGCAGTTTTTTCTATTCCAAGCAATCAAAACAAGCGTTTCTCATTTTTGAAGGAAAGTAACAATACACATAAGAGGACTCCGTGGGAAATTATTTTGTTTTTTCTTTGTCTTATTTTAGTATTTTCTAAACAGGATCAAATTCGTCAGCGTGTAGATTCTTAGCACGAAGTTAGTTGCATTTTTCAGAACTCCCTGTGGTGCTTGATGTATTGACATAGTTTGTACCTTCAGACAACATTTGAAAAACAATTAAGAGGAATCTATCACGCTTACTTCTAGTTAATATTTGACCTAATTTTCTTTAAATCAATATAAAGTGTAGGCACAGTTTGCTAGGGAAGCTTGAAATGAGCTAAGAATGTTTGGGACTTCTAAGAAAATATGGTCCACTTTTTCTGAAAAACCGAGTGTGGCACATTTTTCCTTACACTATTGAAACCTTAAAAGTTCGAATTCTACTGATTTTTGCCGCCAAGCCCTAAAGTGGTTCCCTCCTAGCTAGTACACCGATTGATATCATGTAGATATAAACGTTTATTAGCTACCTAAAACTTGATTTTATTGTCCAACTTAGCTTCGTGCATGTTTCCAAAATTAGCATGCACGTGGATCTGTTGTTAATGAATTAGAAAGTGGATATCATGCACCAGTCCACCACCCACACGTTCACACCCACGTGTCCACTCCAGGGAAACCTAGCCATCCATGCGTATATAATCCATGTCGGCCTCATCGTCTCTTCTAGGAGCGTTCACTTCTCCCCCAATATGTCTAGTAAAAAAACCAATCTGCACCTACTGCATGCACGGAAGCTATTTCCATAGCACCACCCTCCCCTTAGCTACACCATGAAGCGTACCCACTATTGAGACGAGCTAGAGGTGAAGCCAGTTGGAGGTTCACTAGATGGCTCGAGCTCTGTGATCGTCGCCGATATGGTGGGTCCGGATTCTCCGGGCACACACGCCACTTATCGCCGTGCCATCGCTATTTCGGGCACCGTCTAGTCGGTCATCATCGCCATTGAGAAGAAGGTGAATGACAATGTCATCGTGCTAGCGATAGATCTGGATGAGGGGCATGCAGGCGGAGGCGGTGTCTTCATCCTTTGGAAGACGAGAACTATGCCCACACCATCATCGAAGCTATCAAAGAGGCCAATGAATTCGAGGAGGAGGTCTTCGATAGGGCACCGAGGTATTACTTTGATTCTCTACTCGCAGTCGTAGATTTCACTATTCATACATAGGGTTTGCTCAATCTATAGATTCTTTTGCTCTGCCACCCTTTTCTTGTTGTAGACATATTAGAATCTATGGTTTGAATGGTCGATTGTTTTGTAGATTTGATTAGATATGATGGTATGTTTGTTGTTGTTCATACGGTCTTATTATGCTGTAGATTTAATTGACCTGTAACATATTTTATTTCAGGGGTTTTAGGGATTAATGTTACTAGAGTGTTGATTCGATACACAATGCATGTATTAACTACATCTAGTATGTACCGAGTGATGAAATAGTGTATAAGGAGTACATTTAAATTTCGTACTGAGGCCAATGATTCAAATATGCCCTAAAAGATTGCAAGAGAGACGCATTTGATGGTGTTGATTTTTTCAGGGATGGGTTAATGAACCTGGGGAAATGTACATGAACAAGGTCGTGCTTGGTACTTTGGTTCACTAATTCCATCTCTGAAAAACTTATGAGGCCTTCGATTTATTCTACATTCGCATGGAACTATGATCTTTTAATTGTTTCTGCTAGTACACAACCAATTGTGATCATACATTGAATTTATTACAGGTATATGAGTGCCGATCTTATTTGATTCGTGTGATTATGTGATTATACTATCCAGGAAACAAATAAATGATTGATATGCATGGTTTGATCATAAGTTGTTGTCATTACATGTCTATGAATATTGTTTAATTCTTGTTACTATTAGTATTGTCGGGCCCCCAGATTAATCCTCTGACAAGTATCAAATTAAACATCTTTTACTTAAGCAGATTCAAGTCATACCTCAATTGCCATTGTGGCTACCTCGAACATCATCAGCGGAACTATCAAAGCGTCAAGGCCGAGCCATGCCTTAACCTACAGGCAGCTGACTGGGAGAACATCCTAGCTCACATAGTTGTCAATGTCACCTTCTTATTCACCTTACTTATCGGATCTGACCAAGTTAATAGCCAGGGACAATGCCAGTGAGTACATGGAATGTACTCACAAACAACCTTAAGAGAACAATAATAAAAGTATATGCAATATGGTTGTGGTAGTAGGAGAGCTCCATAAGAGATTCTTTTCTCAAATAGTTTCTATTGTAGATATAACATCTCTATATCTGTGTTAAAAACTTTGTAAAAACATTTTAAAAACCATTTGAAAAGTTTAGAAACCACTAGGAATGGGTCACCCTATTTCATCTTCCAGGTCCGCACTAGACCAGGATTTCCATGTTTTGTGATCCTTCGAGATCACCTCACTTCCTCTATGGTCGCCCCATACCACCCCTTTCAGAGAACTCTTTCTTTTTTGAGATTCCTTTTTAGAAATCAAGACTCTCCGGTTGCCACTCTAGAATAGGCCCTACCCTATGAGTTGTTCTACTCAACACCGGGACGCCAGGATCCATAGACCAACCGGAGCGCCCCACTCCATATTGAGTGACACTTTTAATGAGAGGCTCATAGTATCGTCGGGTTGCCTAAAAGGACGGTTTGCATCTCTTCCAGAACAGGTCTCCCAACCACTGATCCTTTACTGTGAAGAAACCCGACATTCGAGGGAGATGATCCCTTATAAGTAGTTGCGAGGAATCCCATACCAGAGTGAACAAACTTCAAGTCAGGCCCTGTTCCATAGCAGGGTAATGTGGTTGCATGGGTTAGTTGTTCTAGCAAACTACAAAGAAACGGGTGCATTTTTGTAATCATTTTTCTCCTTCTCCTCTCAGCATCATTTGCCAAACAAAAACCTTTTTCCTTTCTCAAATTTACCTTGGTAGGTAAAACCTCATCAAGGTTTTATCATAAAGAATTTTGTAAACTTTTCTGGGGTCTTCCCAACCTATAATTTTGCTTTGGCTAAAAAGGGTCTCCAAAGGAGTATGGTGTTATACACCTATTATAATACTAGGGACAAGTAGGTGTCATCAAGGGGGTTGTACTTAGTAGTACAAATGTGTAATGGTTTGGAGGAGCCAAGCCACTACCAGATATAGATCATCATATAGTAAAACAATGTAGTTCTGCATAAACAAGTAGATAAAACATGCATAAGAAAAATAGTAGGACAGGGCTTATGAATAAGTAGGTGGCTTGCCTATGACCAGCAATATGGCAATATGGTCCAGCGATTCTTCTTAGAATACCAATATAAATAATATCTTCACCTTCTTGACTTTGATGTAATCGCATCTATCATCGGCAAGGATCACACATGCAAGCAAACAAAGGCCAGAATCAACACAAGGCATACAAGCAACAATCCAATACATCAAACTAACAATACAAAAGTCACAATTATTTAGTAGGGTATGATATTATTAGCTCAAGCCAAATTGGAAGTATCTTATTTTCCTTGGTGCATTTTCTTTTGTGATTTAAGAGTCATATACCCTTTTATTACGGGGGTTTAAGTCCAAGGCTTGGGTATCTAGGATATCAATGTACAAAAATGATATCATCGGATAGTTATTGTCATAACAAGTCCACCAAAATTGGTTTCACCATTTTATCAAATTTCTATAATTAGATATGGGCTTTCTAGTGGAAATAACCCTAGTTTACGTGAATAATTCACCAGAAAAGATCTGTAGCTCAAATAAAATTGTCCTTAGATCTTATTGTAGATACATGAGTTTATGAATTTTGAGAGTTGGATTCACTTCAAAATAATTAATAGAATGCCCTTGGGAAAATCCCAAAACCTTTTCTGCAAGTATTTGACTTTTTCACCAGATTTATTATATACTATCTTTCAATATGAATCCAAAGGCACATGGTATGTATTACAAATACCTTTCTGTAGGAATTGGATTCACCAATTTTGGAGTTGTAGATCTATATCTGTGATTTATTAGGTGAATTAATCCTAAACAGAAGAGTTTAAATCACCAAAATTCACCAGAAGCTCAATAAATCTTGAACTCATGGGCTTACATAGAACTTGATGTACCACATTACTAAGAATTGGAATCAACTCGAAAAGTGTTGCTGATTAATCTAGATAATTTTTACTGTGGTGGATCCATAGCTCCACTTGGCATGAGGCCAAGGCCAAAAGATAGGTATTTCAGTTAGCTACCAGATGAAATTAGAGTCATACCATTTGGAGATGTGGAAACCCCTGAGGAATTTATTTATTGGAAAAGACTCAGTTTGGTATAATAAATTCCAGAAAATAATAAGAATTATTTTTGGCAAGGGACCATTTCTTCCTGTTAGAGAAAACACTTAGGAACAAGGTAAAATTTAGATCTAGCCTGTTTTGGGTATTTTCCATTTTCATTTAGAATTAAATAAATTAGCAAATTATAGATCTAGTCAAAATTCTGAAATTGGCAAAAATAAAAGAAATCACACGGGCCAGCATCTGGAGGGATCTGGGCCTCGGAGAGGAGATCCGGTTCACCTGGTGCCTGCTCGCGAGGGAGGGGAAGGTTTGAATTGCGGGCGACAGGGCCCGCTGGTCAATGGCTTGCGGTGCCAAAGAGACTCCATCTAGCTGATTAAACTTACAAACAAGCTGTTGGGATAAAAGAAACTATAGTTGTTGAAGTTAAAGGATGGTTGGCTCTTATTGATCTTGTTATAGTGTACATGCCTAAAGATCCCATAGTACCTATTCTAGGTAGGCCATTCCTTAGAACTATTAAAACTATAATTAATATACATAAAGGGAATGTGAGAATAGGGATTCCGTCTAGAGATTCTTTTATAGTCCACTTCCCAAGGAAGAAGGCCAAGCCTAATGATGATGATAGTATAATCACTTTAAAAGTTAATTACTTGGAGGGGTGTCCCACTTGCAAAGCCTAAATGATCACCATCTAGGGTCAAGCTAATTAACCTTAACTAGAAGTGCTTCGTACAAGGAGGAACTAAGGCTTCTCAACTATAGAATAAAGAAGAAACATATTGTAACCTTCAAGGAATGGCTACAGTCCCAAGCATAGTTTTCTTTTTTTCTGTAGTTCAGTCTATAGTTTGTACATAGCCTATACTTTACCCTATTAAATAATAAAATTGCAGTGGGGCTCTCTCCCACTGTTTCACCCTCAAAAAAAGACAAACTTCATGGAGGCAACCCATGTTAAATAAAATTTTCTATTCTTGTGTTAGTTTTATTATTGTTTTGTTTTTGTTTTTAATAAAGAGTGTTCAAGAAAGATCTTTTGAAGAGAGGAGAAGAAAGCAAGGTAATCCTCTATCTGTTATATTTGCTAACACATGGCCAAAAGGTACTAATGTTTATGAAGTTTGTTTGCTATCATTTTGTTATTGCTAAGATGTGCAAAGATGTGGAAAGCTACTGAATTAATTCTCTAAGTTTTGAAGTTTATAGTCAGCTTAACAAGCACTGGTACGACGGGAGATGATCGTACCACACGCCCGTACCACATCGCGGATGCAAATGCCGATTTTTGCTAGTGGACACATTGGTCTTAACGACCACTTGTACGATCGGAGCTGACCGTACCATCTACTCGTGTTGTCCGCCCATACCATACCCCAGAGAAAATAGCAAGTTTGAGGTAAACATATTGAGGAGTTAATGATCACTCGTACGGGCACAGGCGACCGTACCACACGCCCGTACTGAGTGCGCCGCCGGAAGGGTCCTTCGACCCCAAGGTTGTGCACTTGGTATGGGCGGGCTCCGGCCGTACCGCCCGCCCATACCGAGTACGTGGCCACGACAATACCCCAGGAAGAGGTAAACCTAAAATCTAAAATCACAAACTCTCTCTTTCTTCTTCCTCCAAACTCCAAACTATCTTCATTGGATCTTCAACTTTGTCCAATATTTCTTAGATTCCTCGCACTCAATCAATATAGGGTATGTCTCTCCCCCAATCCCCAACTTATTTGCATCAAAACATTGTTCAATCTTTCATCATTATCAATCTAGACTTAGATCTTGCTCTTGAGCTAATCTTGATTATGAGCATGCTTAGTTTTATCTTTAGAGGAGATTCTTTTGTAAAAAGTGTATAGGATCACTTATGTTATGTTTCTATTGGATCAAAATTTTAATTAACTTTATTTTTATTCTTTTTTCATAGATGAACATGAGGAGCCATACACATGAAATGGTTGTGGAATAAGCCGCACCACCCATTGATATGCTAACCCCCGAGTCATTAGGCACCGAGTTCACCGAGGAGTTTCAGCTCACTCGTTTCAACTGTCTCAAGCACCGAGAGATCAAGTCCACCAAGTGAGTGTGTCCCTATATCCTGAACCAACTTGGCATTCTCTATGATTTTGATTTCCTTTGTCATAATGTTGGTTTGTATCACTTTGTTTTTAGTACAACTCCACATATCGCCGCTTGACACTCGAGATCCTTAGTACCTTGACGCATACGGTGAGTTCACACTACTGCTCCAAGGAGCATATGCCAGGAGTTGATCGCATCAAGTTCTAACTTATGTGTTGTGAGTATTCCTTGACACTCGACCAATGGGCCTATTATTTTGGGTTTACCAACAACACCACCGACATACGCTCCACCACATTTGTCCTTGATCCATCACCCTTAGGTTACTTTAACAGAATGATAATCCGTGGAAACGTTCCCAGGGGAAACCAAATTGATCACCCTACTATTCGTTATTTGTTGTATGTTATTGCTAACACCTTGTAGGAACATGGTGAGTTTACTAGATCCAGTGAGGAGGATATGATAATCCTTGCTAGAGCTGCTATTCCTAACTGGAACTTGACGCCAAATTTGGGCGCCCTTCTATTGTTTTATCTTAATTATCAGGCTCTCCAATCTCGTGGACCCATATGCGGAGGAGGAGTTATCACTGTTCTTGCACGTTCTCTTCAAGTCAACCTAGGAAATATCTAACCGTTGGCAGGAGACCATTGTCTCGGTTTCTCTACTCTAAGAGCTTATGGTATGATGTCTAAATATAATGGTAGATACTTTGTTGATATACCTGGAGTGGATCACTTGATCCCATCTCCTTTTCCTAATGGTCTATTCTCTATCAAGGATGGATGTTTGCATTATGACGCGCATGTTGAAGCAAGTCTACCCCAACTAGAAGTACTCACAGGAGAAGAAGGAGAAGATGAAGAAGTAGAACAAGAAGGACCCAAACAAGATGTGCAGCCACCAAACTAATACACCACTTATGATGATATTTATGCTCTCAAAAGAAGCATCCAGAATATGAGCAACCTCTCCATCAACCTTCGAGATGCTACCGTGAACCTCTCAACCCAGTTCACCAATTTGAGTAACCAATGGAACATGGGATATTATCCACCACCACCACATTGAGCAACAAAAGGGCTTGTAAAAGCCTGAGCTTGGGGATGTGTCCCCCGGCATTTATATTTGTGTAACAACGAGGTTGTACTTCAGCTCCATGTGAGCTTTGAAACACGCGTGTTAGTTTGTTCAACACTTCGCTTTTTTCTTTTTTCTTTTTTGTTTGTTTTCGTTTTTTGTTAATTGTTTTACTTTTCTTAGTTCCTTTCTTGGTCGCAAGTTCTTTTCTATTCTTTAATCCCCATCCTCAAAAACACAAAAGATATCCCCTTTTATATTGTTTCATGAAAGTGGATTTTCCTATGGCCTCTTTGCTTCAATATTATTATGAGAGTGATTTTAACTTGAGTTTTGAAGAACACATCCCCATAAGGAAGAGATTTATGAAGTCACTCATGAGAGGTATGTCCTATGTCTCCCACTTTAGAAGTTTGAATTGTTTATTTTAGTTAGTTGATTTGTTAAGACGCCATGCTAGTGGTAGTAATTCAAAATAGTTAGAGTAAATCTTTTTATTTACATGAGTAATTAGTTGTGGAAGCTTTTGCTCTAGTTCTTGTAGCTAACTAAGTCTTACCATGGAAATAATAATCTCAAACAAGTACAGCAAGAAAATTTCTCGAATTTATGACTTGTTTGATGAGTGATTGTCTTAAGGATATACCATTGAAAATACTTAATGAAGGAAATATGCCCTGAGAGGCAATAATAAAGTTGTTATTATGTATTCCTTATATATGATAGATGTTTATTTTGCATGCTAGAATTGTATTGATCGGAAACATCAATACATGTGTGTTTAATAAACAAAAAGGGTTCCTAGTTATGCCTCTCTTATAGACTAGCCTGTTGATTAACAAGATGATCAAGGTTTCCTGATCATGGACATTGGATGTTGTTAATAACAAGGTCACACCATTGGTGGAATGATGTGATGAACATTCATCCGAAGTATAGCATTACGATCAAGTCATTATATTTATATTGTTATAACATCATACGAAGTAATCTTTATCCTTAGACCATGAGATCATGTTAATTGCTAAAACCTGAAGAGTATCTTGATAACATCAAACGTCACATCGTAATAGGGTGAATATAAAGATGGGTTCAGTACTACGAAGGTGTTATGTTGAGGCTCATGGATCAAGAGTGGAATTTGTCAATCCCGATGAAGGATAAATATACTCTGGCCCCCCTCGGTGATATCACATTGAGATAGCTTGCAAGCAAGTGATGTGATCACTAGAATGTTATATCACGGGAACAAGAAAAGAGTGCATGTCGGTAACGAGATCAAACTAGGTATTTGGATACCGATGATCGAATCTCGGACATGTACTATATCAAGAGACAAAGGGATTTAGTTACAAGCGTTAAAGGTTCTTACGATCATAAAAGTCATCGTTAAATATGCAGGAGTCGGTATGGATCTCCAGGTCCCGCTTCTGACTATTGATCTGAGAGGAGTCTCAATCATGTCTGCATTATTCGTGAATCGTAGGGTGACACACTTAAGAGTTACCGGACACCATTTTGGAGCACATATGTTTCAGACGAAAGAATTGCAAAGCACAGGAATTGTTTCGATAGAAACCAGAAATTGTTTCGGGTGAAATTGCAGAAAGTGGTTCTGCATGTGATATTGAAATATTGCAAGGGGTTATATGTGAATGTTTGTTAATTAAATTAATTAACAAAATTCTGAATAAATTTAATAAAAGATTTTTATTAAATGAGAGAGCATTAAACTTGGAGAATTTTAATGCATTTAAAGTAGGGACTTTAAAGGGGAATGTGAAGAGGCATTTTAATGTGGAGGGGTTACCACCACATGAATGGGGGAGGTGAGGGGTCACCCCCCCATGCGCCGGCCATGGAGAGAGGGGGTACCCCCCCCTCCTCCTCCTATAAAAGGCCACCCTCTTCCTCCTTCTTCCTCACACCTCCTTGTGAAGGATCTCTCTCCCCCTCTAGAATTATTCCCCCATGGTCTCGGATTAGCGAGATACATGTTCCCGGTGGCATTTCGTCTGGAAGGAGTTGCTGCTTCCGCTGGATCGCTGGAGCGAGGAGGTGGAGGTTGTCCGGTGGCTTGAACGTGTGTGTGAGTACGGATGCGCTGCTGAGTTGCGGCGCTCGGACTTCCTCACGATCTTGAGATCCGCAAGTGTACGACTACATCAACCACGAGTTCCTACTCGTTAACAAAACTCGTTGTCTTTGAGGGCAAGTTCTCGTGGGATGTATATCCACCAGTTGCTTTGTACCTAGTAGATAGATCTTGGCATGTAGTTCTTATCATAGGAATTTTTTGTTTTCTATGCTGCGGACCCAACAGTGGTATCAGAGCCTGATCTATGCGTAGGTGCTTTGCACGGGTAGTACACATATGTTTATTTGTGGGCTATGATGATCATGTTATTGCATCTTCTATGTATTTTGGATATTGGTGGCATAGTGGGATGAAGCGGCCCGGACCAACCTTACATGTCATCGTACATGACACCGGTTCCACGACTGACATGCAACTTGTTCTGCATAAGTGGCTGGCGGGTGTCTGTCTCTCCTACTATAGTCAATATCTGATTTACAACGAGTTGCTAATAACTTGGTTATCCTCGTTGTGGTTCATGTTCGTAGGTGAGAATGGTTCTATCTCCAAAAGCCCTAAGCCACGTAAAACTTGCAATTGATAAATTAGAGGCGTCTAGTTTAGATCGTTGCTGGGCTAGTGTATTGATATGGTATTGTTGTAAGTAGATGTATGATAGATACTCTTACAACACATTCAACGTGTAAGTTCCATAGACCTTGGCCTTACACACAAAGGAATGATAGAGATCATACCACGATGCAAATGATAGAGATCAAATGCATGGACCATATCATCTCACTTTACACATTAGATGTTAGCATCTTATACTGCTAGTTTGGCGCCTTTGTAGCATTGTAAGATGATCCCTCATTTAGATATCAAGATAAAATGTGTTCTTCCTTGAGTATGCACTCTTCTATGGATCGTGTTTCGAGACATCACGTGATGATCGGGTGTACTCGACTCTACGCTTTCATACAATGGTTGTAAGACAGTTTTACACATGCGAGTACTAAGGTTCTTACTTGGCGAGCCTAGCATGTATAGACATGGCCTTGAAACACGGACCAAAAGGTTAAGAATGAGTCATATAGTTGATATGATGCCCATATAGATGCTCGCCTTTGAAGCTACACCGACTCACATGATGATCAGACTTGGTGTAGTGGATTTGGTTCATGTAATCACCAAAAGGACATGAGGGATATCGTTTTTGAGTGGGAGTTCATTAGTAATTTGGATTAGTTGAACTCAATCTATCATAAACTTAGTCTAAATAAACTTTACAAATTCTGTTGTAGATGGCACCACCTGCTTTTAATTTCAATGTGTTCATGGAGAAAGAGAAACTTGCTGCGAATGGTAGCAACTTCACCAACTAGGCTATGAATTTGAGGATTCTCCGCACTGCTGCACAAAAGCAATATGTGCTAGATGCGCCGCAAGGCTCCCCACCAGCTCCTGATGCCCCTGACAAGGAAAAGAATGTCTATGTGACTCGTCAGGAGGACCACAACTTAGTTCATTGCGGCATATTGTATGGGCTAGAGCCAGAACTTCGAAAGCGTTTCGAAAATGTCAATGCTTTTGATACCATGGGAGAATTGAAAATGATTTTCAATACCCATGCTGCCGTAGAGAGTTATAATGCTACTGAAAAGTTCTTTAGTTGCATGATGGAGGAGAACAGCTCCATTAGTGAGCATGTACTCAAAATGTCTGGGTACGCCGATAAGCTTGTGTCCTTGGGAATAACGATTCCCATTGACTTGGGCATACATCGTGTTCTCCAATCTCTGCCACCTAGCTACAAGAGCTTCGTGATGAACTATAATATGTAGGGCATGAAGAAGACTCTTCCCGAGATTCTGTCAATGCTTAAGACTACAGAAGTGGAGATAAGGAAAGAACATTGATACGTCCATTTTGCATCACTATTCTATGTCTTAATTCACTATTATTCATTGATATATTTCGTATTGAGAGGTGATACTTATGTTATTTCATCTATTTTTGCATGGTTGATGACTTTTGGAGCAAGGACCGCTGCAGTCAGAATTCTGATGGAAAAGGTGTTGTTTGGAGGCAAAATTCGCGAAGATCAGAAAATCCGGGAGAATATACGGAAAATTCTATTTTTCCAGAAGACTCGGGATGCCAGAAGATGGAGTGGAGGTGGGCCACAGGGGGCCCACACCACCCCATGGCGCGGGCAGGCCTAGGTCGCGCCAGGGAGTGGTGTGGCCGCCCTGGCCCACTCCAGCCTCTCCCCTCTGGCGTATATCAACCTACCGAAACCCTAAGACTCGGGGAGCGACCACAGAAAGATTCCGCCGCCTCTGCGGGGCGGAAAACACCGAGAGAGAAAGATCTCTCCGGCAGACAGATTTCTGCCAGGGGAATTCCTTCCCGGAGAGGGGAGATCGTCGCCATCAACACCACCATCAAGCTGGACTTCACCGGGATCATCATCATCATCACCACCACCATCATCACCATCAGCACCCTCATCATCATCTCCATATTGCTGTAACAATTGCGTTGAATCTTGCATAGTTCATAGGGGAAACTTTCCCGGTGTTGATTACTCTTTGTAGTTGATGCTATTGAGTGAACCATTGAATTATTGTTTATGTTCAGATTGTTATACATCATTATTCCATCTCTGATCATGATCCATATGATGTCTTGTGAGTAGTTTGTTTTGTTCTTGAGGACATGGGAGAAGTCTTGTTGTTAGTAGTGGAGTTATGTTGAGAAAGATTCAATAGATTGTTATTTAAGTTGTGGTGTACTTCTTCTAGTGGTGTCATGTGAACGTCGACTACATGACACTTCACCTATATGGGCCTAGGGTAATGCATTGTGTATTTGGCTACTAATCGTAGGGGTTGCTGGAGTGACAGAAACCTGAACCCCCGTTAGGAAACCATTGCACAAGGGACGTAAGGGTCTTAGAGTTTAAAGCTGTGGTTAGGTTTCTACCTTAATTACTTTCTTGTACTTACGGATGTTTGCAAGGGGTATAATCACAAGTATGTATTAGTCTTGGATGGGGCGGTACATTAGCACAGGTTCACCCACACAACACTTAGCAAGCTAGAGAAGATTAATCGACTATATGAAGCGAAAGCACTTGACAGTCTTCCCATGTGTCCTCGAGAACGTTTGGTCATCTATAGAAATACAACCAGCTTGTCCTTTGTTGCATAAAGGATTGGGCCACTTGCTACATTTATTCCTACTGTCTTTTATTTACTCGTACTTTGTTTACTTGCTTTATCGAAAACCCCTAAAAATCCGTTTGCTAAGTATTTGCAGAGAATTCCTGATCCATACCACTAGCCAGCACCTTATGCTCCTTGTTGGGTTCGACACTCTTACTTATCGAAAATACTGTGATACACCCCCTATACTTGTGGGTCATCAAGACTATTTTATGGCGCCATTGCCGGGGAGTGAAGCGCTATTGGAGAGTGGAATTGGTAAAGGAAACTTCTACTGTGAGTATTGTTTACTTCTGCTAGTTGCTTTATTTTCGTTATGGATAATTCGCTGAGTTTCTTATTTGGTCATGCTACTACCACTACTAAGTAAGTAGATAAGCCACTACCTGCTGAGAAAGATGTTTTCAAAATACCTACAAGAATTATTGATCGTGTTATGGATAACTACTATGTTGGGGATGGAACTGTCCATCCCGGTGATCATTTACTCTTTATACACGAATTATGCGGGTTGTTCAAGTGTGCAGGTATTACTACAGATCAAGTTAAGAAGGAGTTATTCTCATTATCACTGAAAGGAAGAGCTGAGAAATCGTATAAGCTGCTGAAGAATGGTCAAGCTCTGGAATGGGAGGTAATAGTGCCCCTCTTTTATTCAAAGTTTTATCCTCCTAGTGAGATTCATAAAGATCGGAATCAAATATACAACTTTTGGCCTCTTGATGGAGAGAGTACAGCTCAAGCTTGGGGGAGATTGAAGTTACTAATGCTCAAATGTCCCATTCATGAGCTCCCCAACAATATTATTATCAACAACCTGTATGCAAGGCTCCCTCTACATGACAAGGATTTATTGGATGCTTCTTGTGCTGGATCATTCACTCGCATGGAAGAAGAAGCTAAATGGGATCTTCTGGATCGTATTCAAGACAACGCTGAAGCTTGGGAGAATGACAAAGGTAGAAAGTCAGGTATAAAATATGATTATGAATGCACTGAATCTTTTATGGGAACTAATGACTTTCAAAATATTAAAAATGCTTATGGTCTAGACTCTCAAGCTGTTGCTTCCTATATTGAAGTGCCTAAAAAGAAGTGGAATAAGTATCATGAAACTTATAAAGATATTGCTAAGAGTGTTCCTGCAAGAAATACTGAAGTTTATACTGCTAATCATGTTTTACCTGAACCTTATATTGAGAAAATGCCTTTTCCAGTTAATGTAAAGGAACATTCTATGATAGCTAGTATGGTTAATGAAAGTACTAGTAAAGCTGTTGAACCTGATAAACAAATGGTTGATGAACCTATAGTAGCAAATGTGAAAGACTTTGTCACTAAGTATGAAAAAGAGGGACACACTATCCTTTGTAAGGATACCTCTAATATTGTTTCACATAGTAGTGTTATGAGAGCTAGTATTCCTGTGTTTTCTGTGAGAATAAGTGATAATCGCTATGATAGTCCTTGTGATAGATATATTCTTAAGTTTATGCATGATACTGAAAGTTATTATGAGAGAGGGAAAAGTGTTCTTATGCATCTTAATAGTATCAAGTTTCCTCGTTTTATGCTGAAAGTTTTTATGATGCGTTTCTTTTGCCTTCTTATGCAAGTTGCCTTTGGTTTCAATAACTTGTTTGTTTACAAAATCCCCTTGCATAGGAAGTGGGTTAGACTTAAATGTGTGGGTGTTTTTGCTTCTTAATGCTCTCTTTCGCTTCAATTTATATCCCTATGAGAGCTTCTTCAAAACTATCGTGCCCATCTTAATGGCTATAAAGAAAGAGCTTTATGGGAGACAACCCAATTTGTTTTTGATTTTAGTTTTTTTTTGTTTCTTTGAGTCTTGGAAGTTATTACTTCGGTAATAACCGCTCCTTATCTGTTCTGTTTGGTTTTTGTGTCAAGATCAACCTCTAATGAGAGAGAAGTAATATTTGGGGAAGTTGCTGTCCCGAAACAGATTTTTCTGCTTCACCGTAAAAATTCGTGAGAGACCTCTGTCTGTCGGATTGAGCTGTAATTTTTTGTGCTTCTGCCCCAGGTTGTTATTTAACTTTTGTTAGTTTTGCACTTTTTGATTTGAGCAACACAAGATTTTCTAAAAAATTGATCTTTACCTGCTGGTCTGTTTTGACAGATTTTGCCACTCTTGCATTTGTTTCTTTATTCGATTTCCTTTTTGAATTCTTTTTGGGTTTTTGGAAGGAGTTGCTACAGTAGCCTATGTTTTGATGGTTTTCAGTTGAAGTTAGACTCAAAAGGTTTTATCACTTCACTTATACTAATGTTGCTAATGAGAACTGTGTGAAGTTTTGTGTGAAAGAAATTTCCAGGAAGTGGAGACAATGGTGTAATAAGGAAGAGAAGGGTTTTATGACTCAAGTAATAAGTATATGAAGATGAAGATATCGATGATATTCAAGAGATGACCCCAGAAGAATCTACTAGATACCAAATTCAGAGACCTGCAGAGTCCGTGTTCAAATAGGTAACAGTTCTGGTAAGAAAAGTTCCACGAAAATACAATCCAACTATATTTTTGCAGTTTTCAGTCAATAAGGAAAGTTTCAAAGCGAAAAAGGGACGGAACCGGATCCGGGGTGGCCCACACCACCCCATGGCGTGGGCCCACCCCTGGCCGCACCACTAGGTGGTGAGGCCACCTAGGACTCCGTCTCTGACCCGTTTTCTCCCAGTACCTTCCTTTTGACATGAAACTTCATAATATATAACCCCCCGGATCTCCCGAGGTCCGTATATCGTGTTTTCGTCGTGTTTTGTTTCGATCTGTTTTCTGTCAGGACATACTCTTGGAAAGCTTAGAAGCACAATGGTGTCCGCCAAGGATAAAGGGAAGGAGCCCATGGAGGAAGACCTCCAAGACCTCGGTAAGGAGAAGGAGATCAAGAGTGAAGGTGAAGAGGAGCAAGGCCAATGTTCGCATACCGGCACCACCATTGCAAGCATTGGAGTGGTGAAACCTGCCAAGATCAGAAGGACTGCACGGATGCAGACTGGGGGGAAAGCTCCTCGTCACAGTTTGGCTCCACGGTCACTTCCTCCACGCCCTAGGAATCCTTTCCATACCCTTATCCATGAGCATCAATACCAGAATATGCCCAAGGAGAAATTACCCTCCAATTGGGATTTGCCTCGTTCTAGCCATGCAGGAAAAGAAGACTTCAAGGAGGAAGAGTGGGGAAAGAATAGCAAGAGCTGGAATTCTCAACCCGACATGATCATGAGCCGCATTGAGCAAAACTCGCAGCTTATTCATAATCTCACCTTCGATATTGAGGACTTGGGGAAACTGATCAAGGGGATCATCGAGAGGATACCACCACCACCGAAGGAGTAATTCGTCATCAGGTTTGGCATCCCCTTGGTTTGTTCCAAGCTTGGGGGAGTGCTGCGGTATCATATCACTATCTTCTATCTTTTTACCTTATTAGTTGAGTCATATCATGAATAGAGGAGTTATTTTGTAGTATGGTTTGCATTATGGAAGTGTCCCCTCTCTCGTTAGATATGTATCCCTTGGTATTAGTTGCCGTTATGGAATATTAATGAGAAGTTCTATTATTCACTCTTTTGCATAGCTTATGATAGTTTTCAATTCGTGGTTATATGATTGATCTTGTTGTTAGTATTGGTATCACTTTGGGATCATTGAGTTAATTTAGTTGGTTTTGGCAAACCTAGCTCGGTCAGTAGCAACACCCCTTTTGAGAGTTGAAAGGAAAAAGATAGAAGTACTCGAGAGAAAAATAATTTCATCATCTTTCTTTCTTGATTTTCTCATAAGTCTAGTATTCTCTAGTTAAGATCTTTTGTGCTTCCAAGGAAGATTGCATGTTTGTCTCTATCATTTGTATGTTATGTTTGTTGCCTTCAACTCTTGTACTTGCTACCCATCCTTGCTAGCCAAAAACCTATACTGAGAGGGTATTCTTCTCGTGCATCCACCTCCTTTAAAACCAAAACCTTTGCCATTTGTGTCCACCATACCCACCTAGTAGCATTATTGCTATTCCAAGTAAATTCTTGTTTTGTCTATCTCCCAAATTAAACTTGTTATGCGAAAATTAGTGATTAAAGCTCTCACAAACTTGATGGCACACTTTACTTTCTTGCATTTAATAAACTTGAACCATTGGGTCCTTCTTTGTTGCGTATATGCTTGCGCTTTATGAGTTGAAGTTAGCAGAACCATGTATCATGGGGACCGCTTTCAACACTTCGTTAGTACTTATACCTAGTTGATATCATGTTCTTTTGCTTATGGATCCCGGCGGTGTGAAATAAAAGTGGAACTTGTAAGATCATGGAGTTTATATGTGTGTTAGAGAAATGCCTGGGCCGCTAGCCTAAGCCATGCCTAATCATGGTGGAAACTTGCAGCATAACTATAGTGAGCATTCTATGAAGCATCCTCAATAAAAACCTATGCAAATAGCAAATAAAAAGATCACTGAGATGCTCATTGTCTGCTTGCCTTGTTATTTTGATTATGGGATAGCTCCTGTGTCATGTGCAAGGGGTACCCCGTTGGCGGTTCTCAATGATACGCATATATTTACAATGACAAGAGCTTGCTCGTGACTGAAGTTGAGTAGCATGAGGATCGGTACTCATAAGTAAGGGGCTTGAGATTTCAACTTATAACTTGTCAAGCATATCCTCTTAGTTGTGTCACTTTAACCTTAACCACCTAAAGATGCCTATGATAGGGGCAATGAGAGCTGAAAGCTAGTAAGTATCATAATTTTTGGGAGCTCTTTATGAGACTTGCAATCCCTGCTTCCCTCTGCGAAGGGCCTTTCTTTTACTTTGTAGTTGAGTCAGTAAACCTACTCCCCTCTATCTCAGCAAGTATTTTGAGTTGATGTGTTTCATTCATTCATATGATGATTTATGCATTCATGTTTCTTATGTTCCTTGTTTTGCACATTGCTCTTATCTTGAAGTTTACTACTTTGAAAGCTTTCTTTGAAAACCAACTATTTGTGAACTCAGAAAATTATCAACTATTCTTCGACCAAGAGCTAAGTTTGCCATTACCAATCATGATTCACTTTGTGTATCTTTATTGTGTTTCCTTTACTCATTACAAGTTGAGTTATATAATAGTGAGTTGTTTTCTATTATGATCTATGTATTAGATGAATGTGATGCTTCTTGTCCGTATTCTTTTATCGACTCTTCACTCCATAAACTTGAGGTCATGTTTATTGAGCTCAATTTCGCTTGGGGACAAGCGAAGTCTAAGCTTGGGGGAGTTGATATGTCCATTTTGCATCACTATTCTATGTCTTAATTAAATATTATTCATTGATATATTTTGTATTGAGAGGTGATACTTATGTTATTTCATCTATTTTTGCATGGTTGATGACTTTTGGAGCATGGATCACTGCAGTTAGGATTCTGATGGAAAAGGTGCTGTTTGGAGGCAAAATTCGCGGAGATCAGAAAATCCGGGAAAATATACGGAAAATTCTATTTTTCCAGAAGACTCAGGATGCCAGAAGATGGAGTGGAGGTGGGCCACAGGGGGCCCACACCACCCCATGGCGCGGGCAGGCCTAGGCCGTGCCAGGGAGTGGTGTGGCCGCCCTGGCCCACTCCAGCCTCTCCTCTCTGGCGTATATCAACCTCCCGAAACCCTAAGACTCGGGGAGCGACCACAGAAAGATTCTGCCGCCTCTGCGGGGCGGAAAACACCAAGAGAGAAAGATCTCTCCGGCAGACAGATTTCTGCCGGGGGAATTCCTTCCCGGAGAGGGGAGATCGTCGCCATCAACACCACCATCAAGCTGGACTTCATCGGGATCATCATCATCACCACCACCATCATCACTATCAGCACCCTCATCATCATCTCCATATTGCTGTAACAATTGCGTTGAATCTTGCATAGTTCATAGGGGAAACTTTCCCGGTGTTGATTACTCTTTGTAGTTGATGCTATTGAGTGAACCATTGAATTATTGTTTATGTTCAGATTGTTATACGTCATTATTCCATCTCTGATCATGATCCATATGATGTCTTGTGAGTAGTTCGTTTTGTTCTTGAGGACATGGGAGAAGTCTTGTTGTCAGTAGTGGAGTTATGTTGAGAAAGATTCAATAGATTGTTATTTAAGTTGTGGTGTACTTCTTCTAGTGGTGTCATGTGAACATCGACTACATGACACTTCACCTATATGGGCCTAGGGGAATGCATTGTGTATTTGATACTAATCGTAGGGGTTGCCGGAGTGACAGAACCCTGAACCCCCGTTAGGAAACCATTGCACAAGGGACGTAAGGGTCTTAGAGTTTAAAGCTGTGGTTAGGTTTCTACCTTAATTACTTTCTCGTACTTACGGATGTTTGCAAGGGGTATAATCACAAGTATGTATTAGTCTTTGATGGGGCGGTACATTAGCACAGGTTCACCCACACAACACTTAGCATGCTAGAGAAGATTAATCGACTATATGAAGCGAAAGCACTTGACAGTCTTCCCATGTGTCCTCGAGAACATTTGGTCATCTATAGAAATACAACCGGCTTGTCCTTTGCTGCATAAAGGATTGGGCCACTTGCTGCATTTATTCCTACTGTCTTTTATTTACTCGTACTTTGTTTACTTGCTTTATCGAAAACCCCTAAAAATCCGTTTGCTAAGTATTTGCAGAGAATTCCTGATCCATACCACTAGCCAGCACCTTATGCTCCTCGTTGGGTTCGACACTCTTACTTATCGAAAATACTGCGATACACCCCCTATACTTGTGGGTCATCAAACATCAAGTGTTGATGATCAATAGGACCACCGGTTTCAAGAAAGGCAAGCACAAGGGAAACAAGGGTGGCAAATCTGTTGCCGCGCCTAAAAAGAAACCCCGAGCTGGCCCTAAGTCTGATACCGAGTGCTACTACTGCAAGGGGACTGGCCATTGGAAGCGCAACTGCCCCAAGTATTTGGCGGACAAGAAGTCCGGCAAGGCAAACAAAGGTATATGTGATATACATGTTATTGATGTGTACTTGACTAGTACTCGCAGTAGCACCTGGGTATTTGATACGAGATCGGTTGCTAATATATGTAACTCGATTCAGGGGCTGCGGAACAAGCGACAACTAGCAAGGGATGAGGTCACAATGTGGGTCGGCAATGGATCAAGAGTTGATGTGATCGCCGTCGAAACGCTGCATCTCCATATGCCATCGGGATTAGTTATAAACCTGAATAATTGTTATTTGGTGCCTGCACTTAGCATGAACATTGTATTTGGATCATGTTTGATGCAAAGTGGTTATTTGTTTAAATCTGAAAACAATGGTTGTTCGATTTATATGGATAATATCTTTTATGGTCATGCACCTATGTTGAATGGTTTATTTCTGATGGATCTCGATAGTAATATTACGCACATTCATAATGTTAATGCTAAAAAGATTAAACTTGATGATGATATATCTGCATATATGTGGCACTGCCGTATAGGTCATATTGGCGTTAAAGGCATGAAGAAACTCCATTCTGATGGACTTTTGGAATCACTTGATTTTGAATCATTTGATACATGTGAGCCATGCCTTATGGGCAAGATGACTAGAACGCCGTTTTCCAGTTCAATGGAACGGGCGACAGATTTATTGGAAATCATACATACTGATGTGTGTGGACCAATGAGTGTGTCGGCGCAAGGTGGATATCGTTATTTTGTTACTTTCACGGATGATTTGAGTAGATACGGGTATATCTATTTGATGAAACACAAGTCTGAAACTTTTGAAAAAGTTCAAGGAATTTCAGAATGAAGTGGAAAATCATCGTAATAGAAAGATCAAATTTCTACGGTCTGACCGTGGAGGAGAATATCTAAGTTACGAGTTTAGCACACACATGAAAGAGTGTGGAATAGTTTCACAACTCACGCCTGCCGGAACACCACAACATAATGGTGTGTCGGAACATCGTAATCATACCTTATTGGATATGGTTCGATCTATGATGTCTCTGACTGACTTGCCACTATCATTTTGGGGTTATGCACTAGAAACAGCTGCATTCACTTTAAATCGGGCACCATCTAAATCCGTTGAAACAACACCGTATGAATTATGGTTTGGAAACAAACCTAAGCTGTCATTTCTTAAAGTTTGGGGATGCGATGTTTATGTGAAGAAACTTCAGCCGGATAAACTCGAACCCAAAGCGGAAAAATGCGTCTTCATAGGATACCCTAAGGAAACGATTGGGTATACCTTCTATCACAGATCCGAGGGTAAGGTTTTTGTGGCCAAGAATGGATCCTTTCTTGAGAAGGAGTTTCTCGCGAAAGGTGTGAGTAGTCGGAAGGTAGAACTCGAAGAGGTTATTGAACATTCTCTTCATGAAATGGCGAGTAGCGCAGCACCGGAAGTTGTTTTGGAGTTGACTTCACCTAATGAAGAGAGAGCTAACGATATTGATCATGAAACTCCGAAAGAGGACACTACCGAACCTCGCAGGTCAAGCAGGACACGTGTAGCTCCTGAACTGTACGGCAATCCTATTGTAAATTTCATGGTTGATGAAATGGATGACCCTGCGACATATGAAGAAGCGATGATGAGCCCGGATTCCAACAAATGGTTAGAAGCCATGAAATCTAAAATGGAATCCATGTATGAGAACCAAGTTTGGACCTTGGTGGACTTACCTCACGATCGAAAGGCTGTTGAGAATAAATGGATTTTCAAAAGAAAAACTGATGTTGATGGTAATGTGACCATCTATAAGGCTCGACTTGTCGCAAAGGGGTTTCAACAAATTGAAGGAGTTGACTACGATGAGACATTCTCTCCCGTAGCGATGCTTAAGTCAGTTAGGATTATGTTAGCAATTGCTGCATATTTCGATTATGAAATATGGCAGATGGATGTCAAAACTGCGTTCCTCAATGGTAATATCGAAGAAGAGTTGTATATGATACAACCTAAGGGTTTTGTCGATCCTAAGGATGCTAATAAGGTATGCAAACTTCAGCGATCCATCTATGGACTGAAGCAAGCATCCCGGAGTTGGAATCTCCGCTTTGATGAGGTGATCAAAGAGTTTGGATTTGTCCAAACTTATGGAGAGGCTTGTATTTACAAGAAAGTGAGTGGGAGCAATGTGGCATTTCTGATATTATATGTGGATGACATATTATTGATTGGAAATGATATAGATCTTTTAAACAGTGTTAAAAGTTATGTAAACAGCAAATTTTCGATGAAAGACCTTGGTGAAGCGTCATATATATTAGGCATTAAAATCTATAGAGATAGATCAAGGCGCCTAATTGGGCTATCGCAGAGTACATACCTTGATAAGATATTAAAGAAGTTTAATATGGACGGAAGTAAGAAGGGGTTCTTACCTATGTTGCAAGGCAAGACATTGAGTAAGACTCAAAGTCCGGCTACGACGGAAGAAAGAGAGATGATGGATAAGATCCCCTATGCCTCGGCCATAGGCTCTATTATGTATTCATTGCTATGTACAAGACCGGATGTGGCACATGCTATTAGTTTGACTAGTAGGTACCAATCTGATCCAGGTTCGGAACACTGGATAGCGGTCAAGAACATCCTCAAGTACTTGAGAAGAACTAGGGATATGTTTCTTATATACGGAGGTGAAGAAGAGCTAGTCGCTAAGTGTTATGTTGATGTTAGCTTTGACACTGATCCGGATGACTCTAAGTCTCAATACGGATACGTATTTCTCTTGAACGGAGCAGTAGTTAGTTGGAGGAGTTCCAAACAACCTGTGATGGCTGGATCAACGACGGAGGCGGAATATGTTGCTGCTTCAGAAGAAGCGCAGGAAGCGGTTTGGATGAAAGAGTTCATTATGTAACTAGGTGTGGTTCCTAGTGCGTTGGACCCGATGGTGATCTATTGTGACAACAATGGAGCCATAGCCAACGCAAAGGAACCGAGGTCTCACAAGAATTCCAAGCATATTAAGCGCCGGTTTCACTCCATCCGCGAGCATGTCAAGGATGGAGATATAAAGATTTGTAAAGTACACACGGACCTAAATGTAGCAGATCCATTGACTAAAGCTCTCCCTAGGGCAAAACATGATCAACACCAGAACTCCATGGGTGTTAGATTTATCACTATGTGAACTAGATTATTGTCTCTAGTGCAAGTGGGAGACTGAAGGAAATATGCCCTGAGAGGCAATAATAAAGTTGTTATTATGTATTCCTTATATATGATAGATGTTTATTTTGCATGCTAGAATTGTATTGATCAGAAACATCAATACATGTGTGTTTAATAAACAAAAAGGGTTCCTAGTTATGCCTCTCTTATAGACTAGCTTGTTGATTAACAAGATGATCAAGGTTTCCTGATCATGGACATTGGATGTTGTTAATAACAAGGTCACACCATTGGTGGAATGATGTGATGAACATTCATTCAAAGTATAGCATTACGATCAAGTAATTATGTTTATATTGCTATAACATCATACGAAGTAATCTTTATCCTTAGACCATGAGATCATGTTAATTGCTAACACCTGAAGAGTATCTTGATAACATCAAACGTCACATCGTAACAGGGTGACTATAAAGATGGGTTCAGTACTACGAAGGTGTTATGTTGAGGCTCATGGATCAAGAGTGGAATTTGTCAATCCCGATGACGGATAGATATACTCTGGGCCCTCTCGGTGATATCACATTGAGATAGCTTGCAAGCAAGTGATGTGATCACTAGAATGTTATATCACGGGAACGAGAAAAGAGTGCATGTCGGTAACGAGATCAAACTAGGTATTTGGATACCGATGATCGAATCTCGGACATGTATTATATCAAGAGACAAAGGGATTTAGTTACAAGCATTAAAGGTTCTCACGATCACAGAAGTCGTCGTTGAATATGTAGGAGTCAGTATGGATCTCTAGGTCCCGCTTCTAACTATTGATCTGAGAGGAGTCTCAATCATGTCTGCATTATTCACGAACCATAGGGTGACACACTTAAGAGTTACCAGACACCATTTTGGAGCACTTAAGAATTGCAAAGCACAGGAATTGTTTCGATAGAAACCGGAAATTGTTTCGGGTGAAATTGCAGAAAGTGGTTCTGCATGTGATATTGAAATATTGCAAGGGGATATATGTGAATGTTTGTTAATTAAAGTAATTAACAAAATTCTGAATAAATTTAATAAAAGAGTTTTATTAAATGAGAGAGCATTAAACTTGGAGAATTTTAATGCATTTAAAGTACGGACTTTAAAGGGGAATGTGAAGAGGCATTTTAATGTGGAGGGGTTACCACCACATGAATGGGGGAGGTGAGGGGTCACCCCCCCATGCGCCGGCCATGGAGAGAGGGGGTACCCCCCTCCTCCTATAAAAGGCCACCCTCTTCCTCCTTCTTACTCACACCTACTTGTGAAGGATCTCTCTCCCTGATACATTGCAAATGTATCTATAATTTTTGATGTTCCATGCTTGGTTTTATCCACTTTCTTGTGTTTTGTCCACACTTTGGAGTACTTTTCATATGATTTCTTGGACTAACCTATTAACTAGAGCCACAGTGCCAGTTGCCTATTTTCTGCTGTTTTTGGTTCCAGGAAAGTCAGAAAATCAATATTCTCGGAATTGGATGGGACAAAAGCCAAAGTTCCTATTTTACCGGAAGACTCACGGAGCCAGAAGCAGAGACGGAGGAGGGCTAGGGCCTGGCCACACCATATGGTGGCGCGGGCTAGCCCTAGCCGCGCCACCAGGTGGTGTGGCCCCCCTGGCACTCCACCGACCTTGCCTCTTCGCCTATAAGAAGCCTCCCGATACCAAAACCCTAGATGGTCAATCAGAAATCCACGAAAAGTTCCGCAGCGCCGCCGCCACTGAAGGGGAGATTTGGGGGACAGAAAGTCTCTGTTCCGGCACCCTGCCGGGACGGGGAAGTGTCCCCGGAGCCATCTCCATCGATCTCCACCACCATCTCCATCACCATTGTTGATTCCCATGATGAGGAGGGAGTAGTTCTCTCTCGAGGCTAAGGGTTCTACCGGTAGCTATGTGTTCATCTCTCTCTATATGCATGATCTTATTGAGAGCATGAGCTTCTAATCTATAGATCTACCTTGCTACTCAAGTGCTTAATAGATCTCTGCTCTCCCCATGTGTGTGAAAGTGACAGCGTGCACACCATGGTAGCACTTAGGCTAGAGATTACAAATACTTGTTATGAGTTATATTTGGAGTTGGATGTCTTTATGAAATTGTGGTGTTTGTTGGAACCATCTAGTACTCAAGGTGACAGTGTGGAGTTTTCTACATGGGAAAGACTTACTTTGAGGTGTGCTGTTATAGCCCTACCATCGATTAGAGTGTTTAACCGGAGAGTAGTTAAGA
This sequence comes from Avena sativa, assembly GCA_916181665.1. NCBI lineage: Eukaryota > Viridiplantae > Streptophyta > Magnoliopsida > Poales > Poaceae > Avena > Avena sativa. The sequence continues at coordinate 549,501,780 of OV702290.1, read as the reverse complement.
GTAGTATCATAAAGAGAAGATATTTATATGAGAGTGTTCACTAATGAAAGTATGATCCCTAGGCCTTGTTTCTAAGCATTGGTACACCGTTTGCAATTAGATCTATTACATGTTTGCTTGCTTCCTTCTTTATTCCAGTTTGCTTTTACTCTCTTCCACGCCATCAAGTTATTTTCTATCACCATTACCACTATAATTATCCGTACCACTTGTATTTCACTATCTCTTCGCCGAACTAGTGCACCTATACACCTGACAAGTGTATTGGGTGTGTTGGGGACACAAGAGACTTCTTGTATCTTGATTGCAGGGTTGCTTGAGAGGGGATACCTTTGACCACTTCCTCCCTGAGTTCGATAAACCTTGGGTGATCCACTTAAGGGAAAACTTGCTGCTGTTCTACAAACCTCTGCACTTGGAGGCCCAACAACTGTCTACAAGAAGAGAAGTGCGTAGACATCAAGCTATTTTCTGGCGCCATTGCCAGGGAGGTAAGGTAAAAGGTATTCACACCGGAGGATTAAAGAAGAAGAACCTCCCACGGCAAACGCCTATTTTCTGGCGCCGTTGCCGGGAAGGTAAGGTAAAAGGTACTCACATCCTCCGGTGTGAGTGCTCGAAGTTATTTCCTTTAGATTCTGCAATTTTGTCTTTTTGTTTCTTGTTTTCACTAGTTAGGCTTAATGGAAAACAACAACAAAATTAGAGAGCTTTATAGTATTTATCTTGAGTTAGGACATGAAGTGTTTGAAGAGAAAATTAAAAAACCTATGGAACTTTATTTGCATGCTAATAGCAATGTTATTAGTATGAATTCTTTGGACACCATTATTGCTAATGCTATGGAAAAGTCTAAGCTTGGGGAAGCTGGTTTTGATGAGCATGATATTTTTAGTCCCCCAAGCACAGAGGAGAAAATTTACTTTGATGATACCAAACCTCCAATATATGATGATTACAATGATGAATATGATATTTTCAGTCCACCTACTATTGAGGACAAAATTAATTATGATTACAATATGCCTCCTATATTTGATGATTATGGTGATGATAATAATAATGATAGTTATTTTGTTGAATTTGCTCCCACTATAATTAATAAGAATGACTATGCTTATGTGGAGAGTAATAATGATTATATGCATGTGGCTCATGATAAGAATGTTTTATGTGATAGTTATATTGCTAATTTTATTCATGATGCTACTGAAAGTTATTATGAGAGAGGGAAACATGGCTTTATGTGTCTCAACAATGTTAAGTTTCCCCTCTTTATGCTGAAAATTTTGAAGTTGCACTTGTTTTGCTTTCCTATGCTTGTTGCTTCGTGCTTTCATGACTTGTTTCTTTACAAGATTCCTATGCATAGGAAGTGGGTTAGACTTAAATGTGTTTTGAATTTGCTTCTTGATGCTCTCTTTTACTTCAGTTCATATTTCTTATGTGAGCATCTTCTCAAACTATCATGCCTAACTTAAAGGCGTTAAAGAAAAGTACTTATTGGGAGATAACCCAAAAGTTTTAGATGAGTCTTGGAAGTTATTACCTCTGTAATAACCTCTCCTTATAATTTTTATTTGCTTTTTGTGCCAAGAGTAACCTCTAATGAGAGTGAAGTAATGATTGGGAAAGTTACTGTCCCGAAACAGATTTCTGTGCTTCACCGTAAAAATTAGTGTAAAATCTCTGTACGTTCTTTTGAGGCGTGAATTTTTGTTCTTCTGACCCAGGTTGTTATCTAACTTTCGTTAGTTCAACACTTTTTGATTTGAGCAACAGAAGGTCTTCGAAAAAATTCGTCTTTACCTGCTGGTCTGTTTTGACAGATTTCTGCCATTTTCTGCATTTGCTTCTTGTGGGTTCCTTTTTGAGTTCTTTTGGGGAATTGAGATTTTTGAGGGAAGTGCTACAGTATATAGTGTTCTAATGGAAGTTTATTTGGTGTTAGAACCTAACCTTAAGACTTATTATCTTAAGTGCACTAATGTTGCTAATGAGATTGTGTGAAGTTTTGTATGAAGGAAAATTTTCAGGTGTATGGAAGGAATGAGTAATGAGATGAAGGATGGACTAAGATCAAGCTTGGGGATGCCACGCGTGTCACCCCAAGAAATATCCAAGAAGTACAAGCGTCAAAGCTTGGGTATGCCCAAGGCATCCCCTTCTTCATCAATAAAAATCCCAGGTTTCTTCCAAACGCTTCATTTTTATTGTTTCATGCACAGTTGTGTTGTTCTTGGAGCGTCTTCTTTTTCGTTTTTGTTTTGGTTTTTCGTTTGCTTTTGTTTGCTTAGTTTTCTTAATAAATTGGTTGGACCCCCTCTTTCATACATTGGTTTGCAAATAATTTGGTTTGGTTTGAAAAAGAGTAGGAAAGTTCATGCTTATGTGGTAAAAAGAGCTCATTTTTACTGTGGCCTATGCTTTGTCATGCCATGCTTGATATTGTTTTGGCTTTATGCTTAGTATTCTTTTCTGTAGCATGACTTGTTATAAACAATTGAGATTGCTTAATGTGCCTTGGATGAATCATGCGTTGTTTTAGCATATTAAAGCATAGTATAGTGGTATTCTCCTTTGATGCTTTATTTGGGTTGACTTGGCACATGCTCACACCATGCTATGACTATCTCAAATCACCATAGCCTTTATGATCCTTTAGTCTTCAACTTGTAGTATCACTTTATGTTTTGATCAATGATGTTTTGTCGCTCTGCATGATTATGGCCATTATTGCTCTCTTAGTTTGTCGCTCCTAGTCTTTTGCTAGCCTCCACAACAAAGTATGAGTTCCACTCATGCATCCAACTCCTTAAACCAAGTTATTCCAAAGAGTCCACCATACCTACCTACTAGGTTATGCTATTCCAAGTATATTCATGCTTTTGTTTACCTTCCAAATTAAACTTGTTATGAGAAAACTAGTGATTAAAGCTCTCACGAACTTGATGGCACACTTTACTTTACTTGCCCTTAATAAACTTGAACCATTGTGTCTTCTATGTTGTATATGCTTGCACTTATTTGTCGGGAATTAGCAGAACCATGCTTTCATGGGGAACACTTTCAACATTGCACTTGGTACTTGTACCTAGTTGATATCATGCTCTTTTGTATATGGATGTCGTCGGTGTGAAATGAAAGGGGAGCTTGTAAGTCCATGGAGTTATGTATATGTGTTAGAGAAATGCCTGGGCCGCTGGTCTAATCCATGCTGGCATGGTGGAAACATGCAGCGTAACCATAATGAGCTGTCTATGAAGCATTCTTCTTATAAAAAAGAGTCCTATATTGGGAAAAAAAAGAAAAAGAGAAAAAAAAAGATACTATGAAAAGAGGAAAGAGAGAAAAAAGCACCATATTCCCATGTAAATAAGAAGAATGCTGAGATGCTTGTTGTCTGCTTGCCTTGTCATTTTGATATGGGGATTCTTCCGTATCATCGGGCAAGGGGTACCCCGTTGGCGGTTCTCTGTGATACACATATACTTACAATGACAAGAACTTACCGGTGACTAAACTTGAGTAGCATGAGGAGCGGCCCTCGTATACAAGGGACATGAGATTTCTGACTTATACTGCGTCAAGCATGTACACCATAGTTTGTTCACTTTAACCTTAATCACTTCAAGATGCTTATGATAGGGGCAAGCTGAAAGCTATAAGTACCATAATTTTTGGAAGCTCTTTATGAGACTTGAATCCCTACTTCCTTTTACAAAGGCTTTTCTTCCACCATTACATTGAGTCTCCACCTTCTATCTTTATGCACTTACTTTGAGAGCATAGTGGCCATTCTTAGTTCTATGTGCATTGTCCCAAGCCTAGTTGATTGATGCATACTTTGATATTGCTTGTTTTAAACTATTGTATCTAGTCACTCTTATGAACTTTGAAGGTGTCCTATGCATTTATATTTGCTACTCTATGAGGGACAAGCTGAATACTACTATGCTATGTTTTCTTTATGTGAAACAAACAAACGTCTTGCAAAGCATTGTTATTCATAAATCTTTTGTTTGTACCTTTTCATGTTGCATCATAGTTTCTTTGTCTTATTGCTAGAACTTTGTGTTTCATGTTATGATTGAAGTACTATGATCCCAGCTTCGAATGTTTTACAAATACTTTGATCAAGTCTTTGATGGTGCATGTCACCTCAAAATTATTCTTTCTTTTTATCACTTACCTACTCGAGGACGAGCAGGAGTTAAGCTTGGGGATGTTGATGCATTGCAAATGTATCTATAATTTTTGATGTTCCATGCTTGGTTTTATCCACTTTCTTGTGTTTTGTCCACACTTTGGAGTACTTTTCATATGATTTCTTGGACTAACCTATTAACAAGAGCCACAGAGCTAGTTGCCTGTTTTCTGCTGTTTTTGGTTCCAGGAAAGTCAGAAAATCAATATTCTCAGAATTGGATGGGACAAAAGCCAAAGTTCCTATTTTACCGGAAGATTCACGGAGCCAAAAGCAGAGACGGAGGACGGCCAGGGCCTGGCCACACCATATGGTGGCGCGGGCTAGCCCTGGCCGCGCCACCAGGTGGTGTGGCCCCCCTGGCACTCCACCGACCTTGCCTCTTTGCCTATAAGAAGCCTCCCGATACCAAAACCCTAGATGGTCAATCAGAAATCCACGAAAAGTTCGGCAGCGCCGCCGCCACCGAAGGGGAGATTCGGGGGACAGAAAGTCTCTGTTCCGGCACCCTGCCGGGACGGAGAAGTGCCCCCGGAGCCATCTCCATCGATCTCCACCACCATCTCCATCACCATTGCTGATTCCCATGATGAGGAGGGAGTAGTTCTCTCTCGAGGCTAAGGGTTCTACCAGTAGCTATGTGTTCATCTCTCTCTCTATGCATGATCTTATTGAGATCATGAGCTTGTAATTTATAGATCTACCTTGCTACTCAAGTGCTTAATAGATCTCTGCTCTCCCCATGTGTGTGAAAGTGACAGCGTGCACACCATGGTGGCACTTAGGCTAGAGATTACAAATACTTGTTATGAGTTATATTTGGAGTTGGATGTCTTTATGAAATTGTGGTGTTTGTTGGAACCATCTAGTACTCAAGGTGACAGTGTGGGGTTTTCTAGATGGGAAAGACTTACTTTGAGGTCTGCTGTTATAGCCCTACCATCGATTAGAGTGTTTAACCGGAGAGTAGTTAAGAGTAGTATCATAAAGAGAAGATATTTATATGAGAGTGTTCACTAGTGAAAGTATGATCCCTAGGCCTTGTTTCCAAGCATTGATACACTGTTTGCAATTAGACATGTTACATGTTTGCTTGCTTCCTTCTTTATTCCAGATTGCTTTTAGTCTCTTCCACGCCATCAAGTTATTTTCTATCACCATTACCACTATAATTATCCGTACCACTTGTATTTCACTATCTCTTCGCCGAACTAGTGCACCTATACACCTGACAAGTGTAATGGGTGTGTTGGGGACACAAGAGACTTCTTGTATCTTGATTGCAGGGTTGCTTGAGAGGGGATACCTTTGACCACTTCCTCCCTGAGTTCGATAAACCTTGGGTGATCCACTTAAGGGAAAACTTGCTGCTGTTCTACAAACCTCTGCACTTGGAGGCCCAACAACTGTCTACAAGAAGAGAAGTGCGTAGACATCACTCCCCCTCTAGAATTATTCCCCCATGGTCTCGGATTAGCGAGATACATGTTCCCGGTGGCATTTTGTTTGGAAGGAGTTGCTGCTTCTGCTGGATCGCTGGAGCGAGGAGGTGGAGGTTGTTCGGTGGCTTGAACGTGTGTGCGAGTACGGATGCGCTGCTGAGTTGCGGCGCTCGGACTTCCTCACGATCTTGAGATCGGCAAGTGTACGACTACATCAACCACGAGTTCCTACTCGTTAACAAAACTCGTTGTCTTCGATGGTAAGTTCTCGTGGGATGTATATCCACCAGTTGCTTTGTACCTACTAGATAGATCTTGGCGTGTAGTTCTTGTCGTAGGAAAAATTTTGTTTTCTATGCTGCGGACCCAACACTTAACCCCATAGATGTTTTGACAGACTTGATAGCACTCTTGAAAGGAGTTGTTTGACTAAAATGAAGTCTAGTGGTAATTGTGATTCATGCCAAAGATAACCTTGTGGATCAAGTTGTGATACTATTTTAAAAGTCTATATGTTTTTGATGCACACCTTTGGATGCCAACAACTCCGCTAGCCTATGAACGACCAGTGGTACAACCCCTGATTTATGCTATGAGTTGACGACATGGGTGGCACTTGTCACCATAATGGGCAAAAGTATTGGCACTCTTGAAGGCTATGCAAACCATTTGTTAAAAGAATCACTCAATGATCCTTGTTGAGAATTACCCTTGAATTTAAAGATCCACACAAAACTATCTTTGGCATGGTCTCGTTACTACTCGATGAATTTTCTTGAAAGACAATGGTTGGAACTATAGTGTTTTGATAGTCCTGATTTACTGATGTGGGTGTCAATAAGATACTTCACTGTTATGCTACTTAGGACATGATCTTTCTTACTTAATTTTGCTATTATGAAACATCCTTGTGTTCCTTGGCAAGCTGAGAGTTAACTAGAGGAATTGGATTGATTCTTACACTTCTATTTATTCGTACTTATATTAAACTCTACTTTGATTGTTTTGAGTTATCAAAGATTGTACAGTATTCTTAGCATCTCTCTAACTTTGATGAGCTTTTCAAATGGTAGAAGTGATGGACACATATGACTACCAACTGTAAGTGAATTCACACTCTCGTTGTTTCAGTTTAAACGCTGAGTTCTTTATGGTTTTGTTGTCTTCTTTCTCGAGGACGATCAAGGTTTGAGCTTTGGGGAAGTTGATGGCTGTGAAAATAGCCATCTTTCTCCACATTTAAACTTTGTTTTTGGTGAAGAAATTGACAAAGAACACCTCTAGCCTTGCTACTAATGACTAATTATCGCAAAGATGTGCAATCCATTATTTTGAATTGTGTTGTGCAGGAAATCGTGCTTTTAAGACGAATTCAGGAGCCATAAATGAAGATTTTTAGGAAGTCCACACGACTAAGTAATTCTAGAGAAAAAACAGTCGACATAGGCCATAACGACCACTAGTACGGGCACGGTCCGCCCGTACGGCCCGCCCGTACCAGGTGGCGTTGGCTTCGTCTCTTCAAACCATACTACTATTGTGAAAGTGCCAATATATTTCGAGGTCCCAGCCACGGTGGAGGGGCGCCATTTTCAGATTGAATCACAACACCACTGAAAGAGATCCACCACCATAATTCCTCCTCTCCCCCATCCATCATCTCCATAGCCATAGCCATTAGCTTATACTTGAGATCTCCTTGTGAGTCGGCGACCATTGTAAGAATATTTGATTTCAATCTAAGTATTTTGCATAATATTTTCTATCTTTGATATTATTGTTATGAGTGAGTAGTCCTCACGGTATGTGGGTTGGGGTGAAACCTCACGGTGATTATGTGCATCTAATCTATGGGAGTACTGTGTATTGATGGAATAGAGATTTGTTTCTTTGTCTCTTGTCTCGATCTATGGACTTGTAGATACCTAAGATCCCAGAGATTGATAAAGTCTTGAGGTGAGATACTTAGTTAGTGGCGATCTCATAGGAAACCAATTGATAGAAAGGAGAGTATGGTATTCGCTTAGAGATCCATTGGGAACAACAACAACATAACTTCTTAAGGCTTTGATATGTGTTTTCACTTAATAATTGTTTGTAACTCGGTGCTTGCGGTGCAAACGGTTGGATCAAAAGACTATTGCTATGCATGTGACTCGCAGGGGCTCTAGTATATCGGGATGTTCTGTCCACAAATTTTATCTATATTAAATCATTACATATGAATATGCATATTACTATCTTTATCCCATATGATGTGCAGCTGCAGGTGAATCTTCAACCCTGGCCTATCTCCATCCATTGATACAACCCGCATTATAAAGTAAACTAGAAAGGTACGATGAACGAAGGTAAACAAAGAAAGAAGTCTTGTAGACATGCCTTATTATTTTACTTTTAGCATTGTTTCCCAAGGATTCGATTAAACCTAGGTCTACTAGAGAAAAGCTACTATACTGCATCCATAAATCCAGGTTGAAGGTATCAAACATTTACAAAAGCCTTTGGGCATTTTAGATTGGGTCAAAACAGATTTTAGTTTGAGTTTGCCAAATAGAAAGTGAGAAAAGAAAAAGAGAAAACGTTTCCTGGAAAAAAATGAGAAAGGGAACCAGGCTGCAGCCCAATCAGGTTCCTCTCTTCCAATTCTTTTCCCACAGCCCACCTAGGCCCACACACAGCCCAACCACGGCCCATACCCCTTTGCCCCTCCCATTGTCGTCTTCCCCTTAGGCGGCAACCACCTATGTGTCCCTAGCGATGTCGTCATCGTTCTGCGCTGCGATTCGTGTGCTCCACCGCCACTCTAGATGAGGATAAGAACGCCTCGTCGTCCTCCATCTCCCCTTGGTCCTATCTTCCTCCCCTCAATCTCTCTCTCGCACCATGGGCCCGAAACCCTAGCTTAGGGAGCCACCAAGCATCATCCTCTCCAACCTCCTCAAGCCCTGTTGTGATACCCATAAGCTTCGCCTCTTTGCATTCTTCATCCTCGCTGTTTCACCCAAGCCAGGGAGCCATGTGCTGGCCAGAATCGAGCTTGACATCGTCACCTCAACGATCTCCGACAGCCGTTGATTCTTCGTCGTCAGTGCTCCCTTCTCTTCACCGACCTCACCGTCATGCTCGTGGTGAGCTAGTGGTCCTCGTGGTCCTCTCCAATTCCTCCGTCGCTCCGGTTCACCTTCTCGACGACCACCTATAGCCGCCCCCGCTCGTCTTCGTCGGAGGCTACGCTCCGGTGCCCATCTTCGGGCGGCGCTACAACCTTATGGTCTCACGCGTCGCGCTTTACCCGGCACGGCTATCCGTGCTTCCAGGCACTCATGGGATCGGTGGATCCGTGCTCCACCTAGGAGCAACGCCATTGATGATGTCATCATGACATCATAGTGACGTCATAATTCCCTTTTCTTTTTGTTTATTAATTTTTGTAATTCATTTTCTCTAAATAGGAAATATATGACATGTGGGGCCCAAATGTAAGTGTTATAAAATTTTCAGTAATGTTTTCTGGTTAATAAAATTTGTTAATAATTTTCCGATGTGTAATTCTTTTGTAATTTCCCAAATGATTTAAAATGAATTAAAAATGGGAAAAATTATAACTAATTCATTTTAAGTCAGAAAAAATATGTATAATATATCAAAATATTTAAAAAACTGAGATCTACATTATAGAATCAAAATCATGCATCATTGCAACAATTAAAATGATCTCCTTAGTGAATCCCTAATGCACCCCTCTCATATGCCTTCGGAGTTTATTATAAGTGCTATCTACGGCATTCTGACTCCGATTGAAATAGTTCATATATCTCTATGCTTTGATGTAACACCTTTAAACATGTCATGCCATACATTGTGCGCATTGCATCGATGCCCAGTGTTGATTGTTTCCCTTCTTTTCCGGTGTTTCTGCTTCTTCCGGTAAAAGTCAGAGTGAATGTGAGCAACGAGTATGAGATAGAGATCAAGGTCAAATCAACACCATTGAAGAGAAGTAATTGATCATTTAGCAAATAAATCCTGGAGAGTTATATTATCGCTGTCGAGAAACAAGTCAAACTAATGATCCCTGGAGATCTTTATATCTGGGTATCAATGAACAAGGCAAGCACATGAGTATACGTGTACGATGAGTATACGTCTAAGAGACCATACGGGTCTTTGAAATGAATCGGTATCGTGAGATCCTGACCGTGCATGAGTTTCTGTTTGTCAAAGTTTGAAGAGAAGGGGAGACACCAAAGCGAAAGTGTTTTCTACTACAAAGTTACAACCTGCCTGACCAAAAAAAAGGTCCAGTGTTGCAGAAAAAATGGTTTGATTCTTACATCATGTTATATTGTCTGCGGTTCATATTAGACTAGCTACGATAGTGGAATCTAAATCTATAATTAAAGGAACGCATGCGCATCTTCCGCAACAAAAGCTACATGGCATTGCAATATATCCACCATTAAAAAAATTGCGCTAGCCACCGCTGGTGCTAAACACTTCGAGTTAGTATTTTTATTCGCCTTTTTTCTGTCAGAATGCTCCGTGAATTCTTGTTCTTAGTTAATGAGATGAACCAAATATTGTGTCTCAGTTTCATACGAAAAAGATCGGCTCATACTATAACATGACTTGCATGCATAATATGTTTGGATGGATGTCCCGCCTTGCTCTGACCCTGATTGATGCTACAATTTCATCGATGACGTGATAAATTATCCTCTCACTATTCATGAAAACGTTTGGATTTAAAAATATGCATGATAGGGTACATGTCCCAGTTTAGGATTTAGGTAATCTAAATTTAGCGTGCATTGTCACATGACACATTATTAACAATTACATTAACATATACATGGATCGTTTTACTTTATGTAGTATGAATATTTCCAAACATGTTTATTTGGTTGAGACAGAACTAGGGAAGAACAATCAACTATAACGTTAAAAGAACTAGAATTTGCATACAATATGGAGCAACGGTGGAAGGTAAAAGAACTAGAATTTTCTTTTCAAACATTTGAAGTCAAATTATTCAGAAGTTACAATGCTATAGATTCTAAGAACTCAACTAATAAAAAATGAAATAAATTCTTCTTATTCTTTTATGAGGTTAAACACTCTAAGATTTCTTGTGACTCGAAAAATGATGGTACAAATAGCGTATTATCTATTAAATTATTGTATAAACCCTAAAAAAGTGTGAAATCTTGTAGAAGTAAGCAATCACAGCTGAATTTATTTAACAGAATCAGCAAGTTACAACTACTTATGCATCTCATGCACATTGAACATTTTTATGTCCACACACCGCAACGAGGTGCATAGACCGCTTAATATAGTCCGATGCTATGTTTTGGTGAATATTGAACACGAGGACACTTGGCGACTTGGCGTGTTATAACTATTTATACCAAGCTTTCATATTTCTATCCACTACACATTATATTGGATACAAGTTCAACATGTATCACTTCAAATGTACTTAGATATAGTTAAACACTACTTTATCATGGAATTCGAGTAGGTTGTCTCTCTTTTGATACACGGGTTCTCTAAGATCTCCCATTACCATGATCCCCCCTAGATACGTGAATTTATTTTCTTAAATGCATGCTTCAATTTATCATTTTAGGGAAGATAAGTAAATAACTATGTATATTTGTGCATTATGGTTAATTTCAATATCTACAAAAATACTTTTGGTGTGTAACTTATAGCATAAGATGTGACTTATATTTCTACGATTCTGAGTATGAATACATGTTGATTGTTTAACTTACATGTAAGTAAATAGAAACTTCTAGATTATGTGCCTATTTGCATCAGGTGTCAACAAAGTTATCCTTGAATATATGACATTGCTCTTCTATTGCTAGTTTCTTGGCCAAATGTGCCATTTGTTCCTTCATGCTAAAAAATCAACAAGCCAAAGATATACAATGTGTCCTGCTAATAGAATCTCTCGTAGTAGACACCCATGCGAAATAAGAGGTACATCATTTATTTAATGTACTTCTTTATTTTATTGTCTTAGTATCATTCTACAAATTTGTGCTACTTAAACTTAATGACAAGAGTGACTCACACTCGTCCTAACTGGCTCACATCAATTAGACTTGTCAAATTTATGCATTTTCTCGTGATATGTAATTCTATCTTATTTGAAAATCTTGAATGATGTATTTTTATCATTAATTATTTCCGTACTATGGTCATCCTTTTAACCATACGGTCCTTTTGCGTGTACATCCATGTCACATGTTGGAAGTATTAAATTGATACCTCCATGACATGAGAAAATGATTCAAGGTGAAGAGAATGAAAGAATATTGTATGACATATCATAGTGGATGTGATCTCTACCCAAACCTCAGATTCTTATCTTGTTATACCTGCACTTTTAACCCACTATTTGTGATTTGGGTCTCCTGTTCTCAATTCACTTTCTTCGCGCTATGGACCTCTAGCACCTCATCAACAAGATAGATGCAAGATTCTAGTTGGGCATGGGAAATTTGTTAGAGCTGCCAAGAGATGTGCACTAATGAAATTGGTGACGACCTCACAAGCTATATGTTCCCCATACACCATAGGTTCGTTTGTAGTGGGAAAGTCATGACATTAGCCATCGGGTAACTTATGAAGGGTGGAGTGCAGCAACAGTGAGGATTCTAGGGGCGGGATCGATACACATGATGTACCCAAGTTCAGCCCCACTCTTTGGAGGCAAAGACCTACTGCTACTTTGATTGGATTTATTGTAAGTCAATTGTACGGTTTCACCGACTAAGCTATGCGCTTGGGAGGCAAGCTCTATGCTTTATTTATCGTTCCCTCTAGGAAAATCCTTACCAACCTTATATACACAACCAACTTAGGGTTTACATATCCGATCTACACGAGAAGTTAATGGAGACATTACTCGAGCCAGCCTATCCTATCTGTCTTGTATGCCAAGATATGCACACCGTCCACTAGTAGGAAAGTGGTTATAAGCGCAAGCCATTAGTGGTGCGCCGCAGGCTACTAATATTATCAGTAGCATTTTGGAAAAGTCACACACTACTAGTAAAACATATCAGTAGCGTTCGGTCTAGCAACACACGCTACCAGTAAGTGGAACTCACGCGTACGCACAACTTGTACTTACTGGTAGCGTGCGGTGTCACGTGAACGCTACACGTAAGATTGTATAGGTAGTGTGCGACCTAAATCGCATGCTATCGATATTACACAGTGGTTATGGGATCTCACTCCATCTCCTCACCGTGCTGCTATCCACCGCATCCGCCGCCACCATCTACCACATCCCGACCCACCGCTCGCGCTACTGCATCTGCCCGCGCCTCCGAACGCATCCACCATCCGCGCCTCCGACCAAATCCGCTATCCATGCCTCCGACCGCCACTTGTCCGCGTCTGCGACCGCCACCGCTCGTCCGCACCTTCGATATCTACCACCTACTCCTCCACCTGACATTGAACGTGAGGCCCCGTTTATTTCCTCTTTCATGTATCTATTTGTTTAGTTTAGTTGATTTTATAATGTTAGTACAGACGATTTTAGGATGTTAGTCCATAGATGGATTTAGGAAGTTAGTTGGTAGATGATTTTAGGATGTTATGTAGACGATTTTAGAATGTTAGTGTAGACTATTATATGGCAGATAAAATGTCTAGATTATAGTGTTAGATTTATCTTGGCACCGTATCAAATTTATAGTATAAACTTATTTTCTTATAGAAGATATGTGGATGTGTCAAATTTGTCCCAATGACTGGGGTGAGGGAAATGGGTCAATAGGCTCACTTTTTAGTGTCCGTCTCATAGAGAGGCAATTTGAGAATTATTTGGTATGTATAATTTTTCATATATCCATTCATTCATTTTTTTCCTTTTATGCTATTATCGTTTATTTAATTTGTGTTTTTTGTGCACAGACTATCATATGCAATGTAAGGTCGAAATTAATAAAATAATAAGAAGATTTAGCGTTGAATTCTGGGCTCTCGGGAGAACAGAACTCACTAATATGTTGGATTAATATACAATTTAATGAATGTTGCTGCTCTGGTGCGCTGGTCCTATGGGGCCTTAGCACGGCGACTTCATATCTATCTACTACAACTAGCTCAACTACGACAAGTTTTATCCGGCTCCGGTGACGGAGGGGCGAGGACGGCGGCACGCCTTCGGCTCATGCTAGTGTTTGTAGTCATCGCTAGGTGGTCAAATGACCTATTTGTAATTGCTATAACTTTTAAGGCTCTTTGTACTGCTATTGATGATTGTTAATAGATCGGTGGAATTTTGGTGCTTTGGTCCAAGCTACAAGACACACATCTCATTGACGAGGTATTTCATACCATTAATTACTTGGATGATGACCGCCTCGGGCAAGTATACCACTTTCTCTGCTTACATGGCGCAATTGAAACGGCGAACACTTCCTTCATGCTTCCGACAGTTTGCAAAAACCTTGCGCACACTAGATGCTATAATTTTGCACGGTTGATTCTCCAAAATCGTGTACGTACGGCTGACCGGCTGCAGTGGCGTGGTTGGCCAAATTGCGGGCTTTGAAAATCATGCATGCAAGGGTCAAAATCAGCCCAATATCTTATTTTCTCGTGCTGATTCTCATTTCACATTTGGGGAGGGGTCGAAAATAAGTCGGGGTTGGTAAACTTCGACACTACCGCTTGGGAATCTTCAGTACGGTCAAGGATTGTTGGTATTCGGTTGCCAATGCCCTTGGGCAATGACATAAGGGTCTCTCGTCCATCGTCTTGCTAGTATTGTGGGAGCTTTGGAATGAACATGATACGAGGTTCTTCCGCAATATCTCTTTGATGCCTTCCGCAATCATGACGATTATCAAAAAGAATGTCGCCCTTTGGGGGATGGCAGGCGCAAAACATTTGAGTAATATAATGCCACAAGAGTATGCTTGTATTCGGTCCAGTTGGCCATAGTTTGCAAAACTGAACTCTTTTTGATTAATCAATAAGGGAAAAAAATCCTTTGTTTCAAAAAAAATCTATTTTTTCTTGATGTCTTGCATGACGCGTGAGTAGCCTTTCAAGGCCATATGTGGGGTATTCGATAGTATCTACTATGTAGCAGTTTCTCCACCAATGGTTTGTACGTTATCCACATTGGACCCCAACACATTGTTGTTGTTGGAGAATGATTTGCTTCATTTGTATCTATGATTATAGTGTAATGGATTAGTGATAGTCATGCTTCAATATATTGAACCTTTCAATATTTACATAAACAAATCCTGCAATCCAATGAGGCCTTAATATCTGCACCTGCCTGATGAGATAACAACGCAGATTAATATGCTTGTTGCATGACAAAACGCCGCCTTTTTCAAACACTCCATGGATAACGGAACAGTTAAAATAACAGTGGAACTCTAGATCTGGCAATGCTTGTTGAGGCTTACTTATTCAACAGTCCACAGCTGCTGCGACGGCCGGGCAATCATGTGGATGTAGATGTAGATGTAGATGTGCCATGCCTTACATCGCCTTGTTGGTGTCGTGCGCGTTCGAGGTCGGCGGCGGAAGATGCCGGGAACGGCGAACTCATCGACGTGACGAGCGTCGCTCGCTAAGGTCAACCTTTGACGGTGTGTTGGTTTTGTTTTTCTCTTGGACACAGAACAGGTTCTTCCTTTCATTTTTTGTGTGACCCATCGGCCTCTGCTGCAGGCCTGCTCGCCCAAACAAAATACTGGCAGTTAACGGAGTCTAAACCGGTCGGAGAATAAGTAGGAACAACTTGGGTGTGGCCTGTTGGCAATGGCAGGGCGCTCCTATATATAGCCCCTCATTGCGTAGTGAACTGAAGCGACGCCTATCCTGCTAGTGAGACCATTATCTGGCGCGGCCCAATAACATGGTCAACGTTTTTGCTCTTTTCTATTTGTTTTTTCTGTTTTATTTATTTATATTCTATTTTTTTAAGTGTCATGAGAAAAGTATTCAGACACTCTATTTTTTTTGCACCAGTTTCAAAGAATGTGTGCGAGAAAAAAAGGTTTACACGGTGTCTCACTTTATATGTACGAGGAGAGGGAGGCATAAGGGCTTGGAACCCTCAGGTGTCCCGCATATATGGTAGGTTTCGTCTCCCTTTTTAGGTAATTTCCAAAACATACCTTAATTATCACAGCGCACTAAAGCAGCAACCATCGCCAATGATGACATCAGTAGATTGGAAGAGACTGACCTAGAATTAAAGGAGATCAGCCGGACACACGACTTCACGTGCCCTTCGTTAGCGCTAGGCGCACCACCGAAGCGAGGATAGAGCGGGGAGGACTTTATTCTGACTTCAGGACATAGCCGTCGCCTCAACATCCCGAAAAAGACACAAGAAAACAGCATAAGCGAAGAACAAAAACCTCCCGTCGGCAAGAGGCCATGTTCCGCCACACTTCCAAGGCCCTAAGACCATCGGAGACGGAACGGACCGATGACGTCGCCGGCGGAGGGAAGGAACCCTAGATGGGTTTTTTTTCCGACGCCTCTCTCCTGGGAAGCAGCCGTACGTATACCGGTTCGGTACTTCACGTCGGTATCTTTCTTACTTTAACAATACATATGACCAGGAAATGTGATCGTCTCACGACACATGAACTAGTCATAGAGGCGAGAGTAAAAAAAGTAGATGTTCAAACCTCTACACATGCTTATGAGTTTACCTTTGAATCTCATTTTCAAGACACAGAGCAACTATAACATAAAAAATAAACATTAACATTAACATGGTGTTTTAAATAATCACATTGTTATTGCCTCTAGGATAATAACTCCTTCTATATGCAAAGTAAACATTCGGAAAAGAAAAAACATGCAAAAAAGGAAAAAAAATTAAAAGAAAAAATATCATAGAAAATAAAGGAAAAGAAATAAGAAAAGGAAACAAAAAATGTACCAGCTCCAACCCGACATGCGTAACGTTTCAGGTGTCAGGTACGTTCAAATAACAGATGACGTTTGGCAGGCCACATTCCCTTCACCATCCAGACCATCGCAGGCACAGCCGAGAGCGCTTATACACCGCCTGACCCGGGTTGTATGCCAGTGTCGCATGAAGAGCAGCCTTCATGGGCTGCTACAAATGAGGCCCAAATAAGGTAGACTTCTTATTTTATTTTTACTTTTTTTCCATAAAATATAAGAAATTAGTAAGCTTATTTTTTATTTGTACCGCTTTTCATCAGAACATGTATTTTCTTTTACCGCTGGAACGTCTTTAAAACCCACGATTTTTTTTAAGAAATCCAGGCGCAAGAAATGATAAACAGGAAAGAAAGAAAAACTGAAAGGAAATAAGAAGAAACGTAAAAAGAAAAGGAAAAAAGAAAAGAAGAAAGCGGTGTACATGTAAATGGGTTCTGCCAACCACCAAAGTGCTTCAGGTAGCGCGATGGTGAATAGAAATCGCCGGTGCAGCCTCATGGTGCTTCGTATCGCAGTCCGTATATCCTCCATGTCTTATTAAATTATCTTTGACGACATTCAAAAGTACTCACATGTGCGTAAAGGAAATATTTCTAGAAAAAGAAGAAGAAACAAAAAAAAGGAATTAAAATTTAAAAATTTACGAAAAAAGATGAGGAAAAACAGATAAGACGAAAAAAAAAGGAAACAAAACTGTAGCTAGGCCGTCTCACCATGCGTAGCGCTTCAGGCGTCGCTTCGAATAAGAAAAGGCATTTGGCAGGCCAGGTTGCCTTGAGAGTTGAGAGTTGAGACCATCGCAGCCTCATCCTCCACGGCTGATCTGGATCGGCCTAGGAAGCATTTTATACCTAGAAGGGCCGGCCGCATGAACCAGTAGGGCTTTCCCCTAAAAAAGAAACATCATGTTTTTTTCCCTTGCCTGAAAAAAGGAGCAGTGCATCACTGTGCATCGTCTAGGCACTGGTCTTGCTGATTAATCAGTCACCCACAACAAGGTCGTTCAAAAATCTAGAGTCCCCGTGATGCGACCTCTCAACGGCAAAAAAGTCGTACCGAAACAGGTACGGTGGCCAGCTCCTGCGCGCGGCTAAAGTCCGGGGCTCTTGCCTCACGTAAGGCGACATGCAACAAATTAGGCGCCGCCCAGATCTGACCTGACCCAAACTAAACCCCTATGATGAGATCGATCGGTCGAATCGATCCATCTCCGTCTAGCCAACAAAAAAGAGGCTGTACTTTTACTGTTCCCACTGTTGGCTCATCGTGCGACATGTATATTTTCCATCTGGTACGAACGAACGTACTCTATCCGTTTTAAAATATAATTAAGATGTTTTAGCTTTGTGAATAGAGTGTATCTAGACCTTTTAATGTGTAGCCATTCGTTGCGTGTGTAATAAAAACCCTCGGTCTCTCGTGCGTGTGCTTTGCCAAGCTAGGAAAGGACCAGGGTGGATGGACGGATGGATAAGCGCATCTCCACCGGCACAAGCCAACCCGTTCGAACGCGTCCACAAGTACGCGGCCTCTCCTCTCCAACGGCACGATCCATCCGGACCGACGCGCCCGGTTTGACCCATCCGTCCAACAAATTTGCGTTGCACATGCGTCGGTTGCGAACGCGGGCGGACCAAGGGCGTCTCCTCCCGCTCGTTCCACTAGCCACCCGTCAGCGACCACTTAGCACGCCAGCGGTAGCGATTTAGAGGCGCGGACTGCAGTCTGACCGGCCGCAGCCTTCGCCATCAATACCGACGGGACGGTAGCCTGACTGACGGGAAGCCGACGCGCAACTACCCCCAGAGTACCAGGAGCCAGTGGCGGACCCAAACAAAATCTGAAGCCCGGACACACTTTCTTAAGATGATGATCTGATGTCTAAATTAGCACAAAGTAGCAATCAAATTAAGCCGTCGTCCGTCCAGCAAGCCCGGGCAACAAGGACCTTGGGTCTTTCACTGTCAGGAGCTCATGCCACGGGGCTACGACGAGGACGCCTTCGCCGAGCAGGCCATTGCGGCCAGCGCGTAGGGCAAGGACGCCTTGTGGAGCAGCTTCCAAGAGGTTGTCCAGCTCACCGGCCTAGTGGCGCAAGCAAACGCGGAGCTGCCTCTAGCGCCGCAGCTGCCGGGGTGGGTGCCACCGATCACGCCGAAGGAGGGGATGGAGCTGGCGCACCTCCACCTCTGCATGGCGCCGCCGGTAGCATGGCATGGGCAGGTGATCGACCTGCTCGCGCCCGCGCCTGCTCCGGCCCTGCCACCGGCCAACCTCTGGACGCCGCCGTAGTACATCGACCTCAACCCCTAGATGGACGTGCCGGCGCCGGCGGCAAGGATCAGTAGCTAGGGCTAGTTTTTTATATTTTCAATGTAAATTACATATGAATATATATGAACTTTGACAGTTTTAGTGTGTTATTGTCTCTGTTTGAATTGTTAAAAAAATCCGTCATCGGCATGTTAGCCAACCGCGGACAGATGAATCATGCCCCTGGCGCTATTGGTCGGATAGACCGACCGCGACCCAAATGCCCCCATCCAAATGGACAGAAACAGACGCTGAGTCGCGTGTTTGGGTCGGCCAGATGAATATGTCCTGGAGGGTCGTTACATGGACGGGGGACACGAGCTAGTAGCCATGATTGATCCATCGACGGGGGGCGATCGATCGATCATTGATCACGCATGCATCGATCGGTATCGATCTCATCTTGGATGGTTTCTGTATGCATTACTCCTCATATATATTCCAACCCGTTACTTAAAAAAAAAAATCCAACCCTGCACGTACGTACGCATGTGAGGTCCAATTCTATTCAGAAAAGTACCCCTTCTAGACTCGTTCCGAGACTGGATCACAAATTGTCGCGCGTACATACAATAAGGGTATACAGTGGATCATGCATGCATGCATGAACGCACATTCTCTGCTGGCTACTCTCCTGCCCATCACTCGATGTGATATCTGGTCACGTACATTCTATATATACCCTTTTCCGTGCGCCCTGCATCTCGCGGCGCGACATGTAACATGCAGCAAACCGAACTAGCTAGTGATGGCCAAAGATAGGTGCCTACCGACCGATCGATCGATAGCTGGTCTCTGTCACGTCTTGCCTTTCAATTTTCCTACGGCCGGTCAGGTATACGCCAACCCGTGGAACGAACTGGAGACGAGAACAAGTGCAGGAAATGGAAGGCGATCGAAGTGACGCCCATGTTACGTTTTGGCAGCCTCTTGTCATTGACAAGTTGTCACGCTCCAATAATCATCAACTGGCGCGAGATGAGACCTTATTTTGTTTGGAAGAAATTCGGGAGTCCACACATTGTGTCCTCGAATTCATAACCGGCTGTATATAGTTTTGTGGCTGCAGTGTCAGCATGCATGCTGGCTGCAGTCTTGCCCATATGGGGCACAGTGGCCCCATGGTTCAGTAGGTATACCAAACCGCTAGGACCTAGGGATTTGCATATCATGATATTGTTGAAAATATAAGGCATTTCACAATGAAGTGTATCTTAGCATGTTTTCGTAGCGATATAAATAATTAAGATACAACATTTTTAATGTATTGTTTCTTAGGGGTTGTATCTTAATTTAATGATTTTGATCTCATGCATGCATATGATTGGTCTATCAACTAAATTTTGCCTATGATAGTGTGCAGAGGGGTATCTTAGCTAAGATACAACAACCTCTCTCTCTTCCTTAAATGACATGCCACATCATCACTTTTTCTAGGATACAACTCTAAGAGACTCCCATTGTCAAAGGCCTAAGCAAATATGCATATGATTTAATCGGATTAATGATAAAACATGATCATACATATAGCAATTAAACAGGTCATGCAAACCAACCGAGTAGATGAACAGATTGCATTTAAACATGATAAAGTGATTACATCTACTCCAAACGCTAGGCAAAATCTGCAAGAGGAAGTTCAGGGTCACGTTCGGTGCAGTCTGAGCAGCAGTAGCCGCAACGGTAGCAGCACCATTGTCGACCATGCTGAGATTGTCGAAGAGATCGTAACGTCCGGGAAGAAGTCATCGTTGGGGAAACTCGTTGTCGAACGACGTCGTGGTTGCTAGTAGTCGCGCTTGAGCGCTTCCCAAAAACCTAATTGCCCCTCACCCATATAGGTTCACAAGAAACGGAGTTCGAGAGGCCTACATGTTCACAGGAGATAGGGAAGACGAAGACGGCGGCGCAAGGTTTTGAAAGTATGATTCATCGTAGTCGTGTAGGGTTTGTGTTAATGACTCAAATAATTTTCTTGAACAAAAAACAATAAAAATATAAACGAGATGCATAGATATGATCTCAGCTCATTTCCCGCAACCCGCGTTGGCGTGGCGTTGGAGGAGGGTGTGCGAGAGCTGCTTCTCTTCCACTCACTTAGTAGTGCAAGAACAATCTCCTATTTAAGGTTGTGCAATTCTCTCTCAACTAGCAATGTGAGACTAAATTTTAACTTCACTAGCACATCCATCTGCTGTCATGCATAAATGGTCAAAAAAATTCAGAATTTATCTTGCGAGTCGCGGCCAATACTTACCAAATTCCAACAAATATTTGTGGGAATTTTGTTAGGTGATGAAGTCACACAGCTTCTACTAGTTTTTTCCAAAGAATCTTTGCCTACCGGCCAGAAAATTTAGTGCCGTGCACAGTTGCATGGACCCTACTGATGGAGAAACTAATCCCGCTCAAAATAGAAAGGAGATATTGAATGGTCGATGATATGTTCAACAGAGCAACTGTTCCTCTCTCTCTCAACTTCGATCTGTTAAGAATATAAATAATACATGTCTAGCTTTTTTTATCAGTTCGGACTTTTAGTTTAGTCCTTTCCATCAGAGGCAAGAGGTCTCAAGTTCAAGATCCTGCTCACGCAGTATTAAAAAAAAAATTCTGCGGCCTGCACCGAACTCAAGCTAAGGACTAAAATAGCCTACATAAGACGAGTGTTAAGAATATAATATACGCCTAGCCATTTCCATTAATTTAGACTTTTAGTTCAGATAGCTAGTACATGTAATTCAATATGATCGTGTGCATGTAGCATCCTAGCTATGTGGAGGGTCCACATTGGCCGAGAGGCCGCCTAGCATTATCGGGAGCGCATGGGGCTGAAGAGTGTTGGATGAGATAGGTGTTGCATGCATGGTGGTGAGACCGGGACAGTAGTAGATAGACGAGAAAAATCAAGCAATCATTTCTTGCGTCTCGAAATGTTTATTGTGAATGCGCATTAGAAAGTCTAATGGGCTTAGGTCAGGAAGCCACCTACCCATGATCTAAGGGCGTCTCCACCGGCGAGACCCAACCCGTCCGATCGCACCCTAATCGATCCGCTCGGGCGCGCGGGACGTGCGCGGCGTTTCAGCGGGACGACCCATCAGGACAGATGCAGGCCAGACCAATCCATCCGGATATCAAATTTGGGTCACGGATGGATCTGTCCGGACAGACGTGGACGCTGGCCCGTTCGGTTGTTGTAGCAAACTGGCCCAGTTGGCAATCAAACTATGGGCCTTTTTCTTTCTTCTCTTTCTTGGACTGTCCTGTCTCTCTTGGGCTGACCAAACAAAATAGGACAATCTGGATCATGCTGCTAGGCGCGGTTGGACCATGACCCAAACGCGCCGGTGGCTTGACTCATACGGATAAAAACGGACTGTTTGAGTCGCTCGTTTACGTCTCCTCGGTGGAGATGCCCTAACTGCTAGTGCAGTAAAAAGGACTCTCAGATCACAGAAGAGAGCCCGGCTACAAGTCTTGACAGATCGACCCGTACGAGGTGCCATGCCAACTGCAGAACGATGCCTACCTATGCATGCGGCCGAGCTAACATGATTTGAAAGTACAATTTCTCGTTTCCACTGTGTTAGATATGTATACCTTGTATTTGTTGTACACATCTCTGATATAAATATATAATCTGAATGCCAAGTTGAAGCGTTCCAAAACTATCGTGACCTAAGTTGTTTCACATGGTGTTAGAGCAAGGTGATGGCATCCGACGAAAATCCCTAGCCGACACTACTCCAAGACACCGGTCTCATCTGCTGCCTCCTCTGTGACCTCACCATAACTTCTACCGAAACACAAGCTTCCACACACGGCGCCCTTTCTGACTCGATCGCGAGCGTGGCCGTCGACTCCACGATAGGCGTCATCGCCAACTCTCAACCATGGGCTCATCGCCAACTTGACCATGGGTGTCATGGTCAATTCGACCCTTGGATTGAACGGAGCCTCTTGGTGGGCGCCATGACCTTCAGCATTCCCGTTACCACACCGTTCTAGAGTCGCTTCTCTGGTGCTCCTCTTGGGAGATGTACGCCAGTCACGCGTCCTCGTCCTCGATACCGACGCCACCCACGCCACATGGACCATTCCAGTTCACCCACCTAATCACGGTCAAGCTGGTTTAGGATAACTTCCTCCACTGGTGTGCACAGATCATGCCGCTCCTCCGCAACCACTATATGGTTGGCTACGTCGATGGCTCCTACCCGTTCCCTCCGGAGCGCCTCACAGTGCCATCTAATGGAGGTCATACAATGGCCATCATCAACCCAGAGCATCGGGCTTCAATTGTGCAGGACTAGGCGATCTTATCAGCCATCGTGTCCTCCTTCACGCCGATGGTATCCGAGATGATCCTCTTTGTGAACTCTACGCTGAAGACATGGAGTACTCTGATCGGGAGCTTCAGCTATCAATCCATAGCCCGCTCCATGCAGATACGCACCCAGCTCTAGAAGTTTATGAGATGAAATAGGGGAAGACAAAGGGTAGAACTTAAATAAAAGGATAATTGAAGTGACTACCAGGTCAATGGTGTGAGATCCATGCGCATGACTTAATAGGATTGATAGGATACCATAACAACAAGTTGCAACTTCTTTTCCAGAAGCTCATCCGAAAAAAACTCTGAGATTAAGCGTGCTTGGCCTAGAGAAATTTGAGGATGACTCACCTAGCTATAGCTGTAGCTAGGACCAGGACATTTTCGTACGTACGTACAGTACCAGCAGCTAGCTAGGTAGACGTACGTCGTCGGTCGTGGCGATGGAGACGGAGGCCGGCCACCGAACGACACGGCACGAGGGAGTAGATCCCGATCGATCGAGTTACCCAAAGCTTTTTTGTCTATTATGTGTGTGTGCGCTGTTGCGTTGAAATCTGAATAGTGGTAGAACGTGTCTGCACTGTGCGTGGATCCATGGACCAGCTAGTGCGTGCATGCAATGCTTGGGCGTCGCTGTAATGGCGGACTTGGCTTGGGTCACCCTTCTTAATCACACGACTCAACGTGACTACCGGGTCAATTAAATAAAAGGATAATTGAAGTGACTACCGGGTCAATGGTGTGAGATCCATGTGAATGGTTTAATAGGATTGATAGGATACCCATAACAATAAGTTGCAATCTCTTTTCCAGAAGCTCATCTGCAAAGAACTCTGAGGTTAAGCGTGCTTGGCCTAGAGAAATTTCAGGATGGCTGACCGACCGGGAAGTGGGTCCCGAGAGCGCACGAGTGAGGACAAAGTGCGTAGAAAAACTAGTGTTGGTCTATGGGGCCATTCTAGATCCTAGTAAGCTGCCATGGGTGACAGCCCGGGCACGGAGAGTCCGGAGCATTATAATTGGTATCAGAGCCGACCCTCGCGGTTACACGGACATGTGCGGGTCAGTGGCAGACCCTGAGTGGACAGATGAAGAGCCAACATGATATGCATTTGTCCTACGGTCTCCTCTTCGAGGGACTTACGGGGCGGCTAACGAGGGCACTCCCCTCTAGCGTCCCAAATTTATGCAAGACCTATGGTTTCTTCCTAGAGGAGCCAACAAGATATGCTTTTTTTTGGAAATATGCCCTAGAGACAAATAGTAGTAAGGACTATTATCATATTTCATATAGTTTATGATTAAGTTTTATATCATGCTATAACTATATTGAGTGGAAACATCAATATACATGTGATATACAAAAAACCAGAGGTTCTCAGTGAAACTCTGGTCACTGGTTCATTGGTCAACAAATGATCATGTTTCCTGATCATGTGGCATTTATGCCAGTTGGAAATGAGGTCATCTCATTCTGATAATGAGATGATGAACCAATACCCAACCTAAACATCGTGACTCGATCATGTCACGAAGTTCAAGTTACGATGATTAGAAATGGATCCTCGTAGACTATTTCTTAGACCGTGAGGCTATATCAATCACTGTCTCCCGAGAGTGCTTAGATAGCATCAAACGCCATCTGGTAATACGGTGGTTATAAATGTGTGTTCAGGTACTCGGAGGAAACCGTAGAGGCCATATATGTCAAGAGCGGGATTTGTCCGTCCATGTGACAGGAAGATACTCAAGGGCCCACTCGGAGAAGTTATATCCAATAGCTGTGCAGCGTGTGATTTGATCACGGGGATATTAATTGTCAGAACGAGTCAAGTAGCATTGTTCAGTACCGAGATTGAACACGACATGGTGATGTCATTGAACAGATCTCGGGCAATGCAAGTATCGAGTGACAAAGGGAATAAGACACGACTGGCCCGGTTCAAACGACGAAAGATCTTCGTGGAACGCACAGGGGTCACATGGCCATCCAGGTCCCTCTATCGATCATTGGTGCGGGAGTGTCCCGACCATGTTTGGAGTGTTCCCGAACCGTGGGGTATCACGCTTAAGGGCTTGATGATGCTTAGAGAGTGTTTATAGGATCGGTGGAATCACCGAAGAAGAGTAGAGAGAAAACTGGAAGGGTTTCGGTAAATCCGGAGGATTCCGGAGTGGAGGTGGAAGGTGTTCCATGACCACGGAGATTGAATAATATGTGAATGAATGTTAAATGTTGTTTTAATCATTTATTCATAATTATTTAATAAAGAGAAAATCAATTTTAATGGTCAAAGGCTTAATGGGCCAATTCCAGAGGGAGAGGGCCCATTAGGGGAAAGAAGAGAGGAAGAAGGGGCAAAGGGGAGGCCGGCTGGGCCTACCCCCCTCCCCCCGCGCGGGGCCCACTAGGGTGGCAGGTGGCCACCCCTCCCCCCTCCTCTCCTTTAGTCCCACCTCGGGACTTTGAGGGAGGTAGTACCTCCCCTCCCCCTATATATAGTGGGGGTATTTGGCCAATTTAAATACACCAATAATCAATAAAGGTCTCCCCAGTTTTGGGAGGACCTTTAATTGTTATTTTCTCTCTCCCCCTCTCTCTCTCTCGTGACCTTGGTCCCAAGTCTGGACTGCGCGAACGAGAGACATCTTCACCGCGGAGCGCCGTCGCGCTGCGAGATTTGGATCCGGGAGCTCTACTTCCACAACTGCTGCTGGATTGGGAAAGCGGGAGTCATCGTCAGGCACCGGACGTGTGTAACTCCCCGCAAGGTGTCGCACTTGAGGCACTCAAGTCGTTGGAGCCAAGGAGCGCAAGGACTTCATCATGACCTTGAGGTCGGCTTCGGCTCGTCTACATCAACCACGCTCTCCTGAGCGTTGACAACTCTTTTCAGTCTTCAAGGGTAAGTTCGCGAAAAGCCCCTCCTATTACTGTATTACTAATAGATAGGTCCTGGCAGCTTCAGGGGTTCAGGGGCGTAGAGTAAAATTTATTGTTTTCATACGCGGAACCCCAACAGTGGTATCAGAGCTAGATCTATGCATAGTAATGCTAGTACGGGTAGAACACACGAGATGTAGCGTGTGGGCGTTGATCTTTTAGTTGTTACCCTCCCACGTGTACTTGTGTATACCGCAGTAATGCTTGATGAAGCGGCCCCCAACCGGCTTTACGTGTTCATTCGCGAGACTGGTCCACACTTGATATACGGCTTGTACCGTATAAATTGGCTTAGGGGGGTGTTTGTCTCTCTCGCATTAGTTGGTATACCATTTGCAACGGAGGGCCTCGAAAGGGGTGTAGTAGAGACAACTACTTGATCGGCCTTGTGCTGAAAGTTCGTAGGTAAGAACGGTTCTTGTGCGAAAGCCCATTCAGCCTTGTAAAACATGCAAAGATAAAGTAGAGGCGTCTAACTTTTTTTTGCAGGGGGCGTTGCTTTGTGATATGCTTGTGGTAAAGGTAAAGTGATTACCTTTTGTTACGTAGTAGTAGATAGTCACGGAGGTGACAAACTACCACGCCGGAAAGACATCGGTACCCTGGTGTCTAGGGTGCCGGAACCCTGGTGCCAGAATCCGGTAACGACGGATGGAGATCACGACATGAAGGACCATATCACATTGCATTTACATTCAATGTTATTGTTTGTATGTCTTATTGTGTGCTGGTATTAGATACTCGACAGTAGCCTAATAAGATGATCCCTGTTAAAATT
This sequence comes from Avena sativa, assembly GCA_916181665.1. Classification (NCBI taxonomy): domain Eukaryota; kingdom Viridiplantae; phylum Streptophyta; class Magnoliopsida; order Poales; family Poaceae; genus Avena; species Avena sativa. Next base: position 549,474,774 of record OV702290.1, on the reverse strand, counting down.
ATGAACGATTGTGTTCCCCCTTAGTATGCACCACCAAGAAAGTTCTTCGGTATGAGGCGATCCAGGGTTACAGGCCTGGGTGTCAGACATATCTACGTTCGCATACAGTGGGTGTAAGCCATGTTGCACAGCGAATACACTAAGGTTGAGTTGGCGAGCCTAGCACGCCATAGAAGCGTGGCCTCGGAACACGGATGGTCGAAAGATCGAGCACGAGTCGCATGAATGATGTGACCAACGTTTAGCGTCCACCTTTGAACCCACATCGATGGCCGTGTTCAATCGGGGGAGATGTGGCTGATAGGGGCCGTGTTATCACTAGGAACCCTTTTGGGGATAGGTGTTTCTGAGTGGAGTTATTAATAACTCATTTAATTATAAACTTAGTCTAAATTCCTTTTGCAATTATAAATGTAGAAAATAGTTCTCCCCGAGATTACCTTCCCTATCGACAATTGGTTAAAAGGAGAAAAGCTCAAGTTAGATGGATCCAACTTTTCTGCATGGGTCATACGCCTGTTTGATCTCCTTGGTGAGAACAATGTAGCTGACTACATGACCTGCGAGATGTATTTGGAGCCACCCTATTCTCATGAGACCCAGGAGCAGCAGGATCGGCGTTGCCGTCATTGTGTGATGGCCACATTCATATCAGTGACGATGCGCCTCGGAATGGAGGATGGGTTATGGCCAATGGTGGGAAGTCTTAAAACTTGAGTGGTCATGGCACATCTGAGATCGCATTTCGTGGAACAAGTGCGCATATGGGAGTATGAGCTGATGGGGGACTTCCTCTCCATAAAGATGGAGGAGGGCTCCTCACTGGACGAGCACTTGTTGAACATCTACGATGCGTATATGAGTCTGGCATACTACCTGGACAACTGGTACTCAAGCTCATTTGCGATGGGAGTTGTGCTATGGTCGCTTCCGCCAAGCTTCCAAGCACAGGTTAGGATCTGCATTATGAGAGGCGACACGGAAACACTGGATTTCCTCGAGTTCATATCACATTTCAGAAATGTGGTAGATGAACCCAACGTCGCTGGAGTCATCAATGACAAAGGTATATATTTGATATACAGTTTTATAAATGTTATAATATTGCAAACACATTTGCAGTGTTAAGTATATCTGATACTTGTTCTGTTTTGCTGAAAACAGGTCCTTCTGCATGAGAGGTGCCTGCTAGAGAGGAGGTGACGTTGCGTGTTGATGGCGAGCATGATGATGACGGCCGACGACACTCTCCCTCAACATTTATCATTTAGTTTATGTTTTAGGATGATTATTGTAATCAAGAGATTGTGAACTTCTTTAGTGTGTCTCACACTTCGTGAGACGGTTATTCATATGAGTTTGTAACAAACAGTTGTTCTGCTTTTATGAATGATTTCTATTCATGTTCATATCTTGTTTGATTATGTGTGAATTATCCTTGTTATTTTAAACTAATTGATAATGCATGAACATTTGTAAAATATTGAAATGCCTTAAAAATACCCAACTTAATGATATGTTCATTAATGAATGAAAAAACATTGTTTAAATTCAAAGTTATGCTGATAATATGTGAAAGTCATTCAATTTCTTATCACATATAAATCATGCCTAAGTTCGGCAAAATAACTTGAACATCATGTATTACTTGAATACAAAGTGTTTAAAGAATTGTTAAAAGTAAATACATATTCAATGTATTATGTTTAACGAAAATGGTAATTATCATTAAATGATTGTTTAAATGTGTAAAGTAGTTTACCAAAGGAAACATGAATATAAAACTATTTGATTTGATCAAAGTGTTTCATCAACAATGGGTATAAATATAAAAGAGAATCGAATTGCTATGATTTGATCAATAGTAATGAAATTCAAAAGAATGGCATAAAAGAAATTGTGAGTGCAAAGCATTTTGAAACGTCAAAAATGCAAAGCATCACAATGTGATATTAGATATCAAAGGGGTTGAATAGAAGGCACCAAATAAATCATTGCAGTGTAGATGTAGAGACCATTAGCTTAGAAATAGTTAGCACTCAGTTAGAAGGTAGTGAACCATTTGAATTCGTGAAAGTTTTGGAGTTATTCGATATAACCAAAAAAATAGCGAATAAGTCCTTGTAGAGTATTCATTGGAAACTTTGAATACAAAACCCATAGTTGAAACCAAAAGGAAAGCAAGATTCGCATTGCTTGGATTTTGGTGCATTTTTGATAAAGCTCACTTCTAATGATGTTTCTCAATTGTGAAGCAAATGGAAAAATAGTGTAAAACACGATGAGGATTCAAAACCCTGCATCGGAGTGTTGAGAAGCGCAACGGACAACGTTCCTGAATGATTCTCTTCATAGAAGGAAAGAATCAATGATAATGATCATTGTGTTTTTCCCCTCTAGTGTGAAAGGACATTTACTGTCATAATCACTTTTGGTATTCGTTAACAACTAGTAGACCCTTTTTATAGTTTGCTATTGTCTACAGGGTGATATTCTACAAAGGAAAAAGGACCATTAGCCTGCGGATCATTCCCTGCATTTGTTCTTGTATCTTGGGGATTCCAGACCGGAGTCTCTGGTGTGGTCCGGAGTTTCCCTAGGAGTCTCCGAAGTGGCCTCTGTTTTCTTGCCTGGGTCAGCCAGTGAGGTGGTCCGGAGTCTCCGGTCCCTATCTCAGGCCGGAGTCTCCGGTGTAGAGGGACCGGAGTCTCCGGTCCACTTGGCTCCCAAGGGCGCTGGGTCATTCTGTCAAGGGGTCCGGAGGTTGGTTCGGAGGTTGACCGGAGTCTCCGATGTAGACCGGAGTCTCCGGTGTGGTGACCGGAGTCTCCGGTCTGCTTCTTCTCCAACGGTCAGTAAAACGGTTCGCTGACAGAAGGGCTATAAATAGGGTACCTTATCCCCTTGTTCTAGCTGCTCGTCCACCTCAAGAACACCATGTCCATTTGAGCCACCAAATCAACAAGATCTCTTCATCCAACCATCCAAAGTCTTTGATCTTTGGAGAATCGAAGGAGGAGGCCTTGATCTACAGCTTCACCAAGAGAGATCTTAATTTCCCCCTCATTCATTTGAGGGCCCCCATGCTCTAGTGTTTCATTGGAAACCCTAGGTTTTGATTTGGTTCTTACAAGCTTGTCTTTGATTGTTTGACAGCTTGCTTGTATTTGGGAGCCTCCAATTAAGTTGTGGATGTGTGCCCCGAACTCGTTGTAAAGGTGTCGTCTTCCACCTCGAAGATTGCCGTATAGTGGAAGAGGTAAATCGAACCCGTTGGGGTGAGGTTCATCGGAGAACAAGGGAGGCCTCTTGTGGCGTTGGTGGTTTGAAACCACCCCCTCTCCAAGCGTAGACGTACTTCCCCTCAAAAGGAAGGAACTACGGGAAACAAATCCTTATGTCTCCGTGTGCTCCACTTTGGTTACTTCTATCCTTTACTGCACTTTACTTATCTAGTCATTGTTTAGCTTGTGCTTGTTTGTCATATAGGTAAATTCACCTTAGTTGCATAATCTAGAGAATTTACCTTTCTTATCAAACCCTAATTTGAAAAAGAGTAAAATTTGAAGTAGCACCTATTCACCCCCCTCTAGGTGCCCATACGATCCTTTCAATTGGTATCAGAGCCTCGGCTCTTTATTCGGGCTTAACCGCCTAAGAGATTATGGGCAACCCATAGGAGGGAGAAAGTGAGGCTAGCCATTCGGTGACCATGGTAGATCTCAAGAATTTGGAAACAAGCTTGAGCTCTACCTTGGGCAATGAAATCCTACACTTGCGTCAACTCGTTGAGCAACTTGTTAAGGATAAGCAAACCTCACCTCCTCCCTCTCTAGTGGAAACACCACCAAACCCAAAGGCTAATGCTCCGGCAAAGCCTTTGGAGGAAGTGGTAGGGGATGAACATAATTCCACTAACTCCGCCACCAAAAAGGGTGATGGGAAAGAAGAGTTCCATGCAGTTCCCGGATGGTACTCTCCCGACCCTCCTATCCCTCATCCACATATAAACAATAGAGGAGACCCACCTAAGTTAGTTGCACGTACTTTTGCTCAATGGCAAGTGTTAATGAAATCTCATGTGCGCAGCTCTTGCATTGATTTGTGGAATATTATTGAAGAAGGACTCAAAATTGAGGATCCAACCAACTTGACAAGAAGAGAAGTGGTCAATAGCCAACTCAATGCGACTGCCTTGCACATGATCCAACTTGGGGTGGGGCCAAAGGATTTTCCCCACATTGAGCACTACAACACTGCCAAGGAAGCTTGGGATGCTCTCATTGACTTGTTTGTTGGCAATGAGAGTATGAGGAGAAATATATATGATGCCTTAAGCAATGAGGCCGAAGGTTTCTTCATGAAGGATGGTGAGGATCATGAAGACATGTATCGAAGACTCAAATCCACAGCCACCGCTTTTAGGAATGTCGGCGCCTCTCACATTGATGACGCTTGGATCAAAAGGAAGTATGTGAGTGCTCTCATGCCCTTCGAGCCTACTGACTTGAAGAGTATCCAAGGAAGACACAACTACCATCTCGTGACCTCCAATGAAGTGATGCAAGAGATGGCAGCCTTCAAGGTTGCTGCCAAGAATGCCAAAGACGCCCGTGCTCGTGCCATTGGAATGAGTAGTGGTGCCAATCTTGCCTTGAAGGCCAAGGTTGTGGAGTATGATGAAGATGAAGGAAGTGATGAGGGAACTTCAATGAGCCACCCTGACGATGTCAAGACTGCTCATGGTGAATACATGGCCTTCTATGCAAGAAACTTTTGGAAAGATCCCGCCAAGGCCAAGATGGAAATGCAATGAAGAAGCAACCCCAATGGGAGAAGAGACAGTGGGTCCAAGTTGAGAACTTGTTTCAATTGTGGTGACCGATATCACTTTGTTGCAGCTTGTCCCTATGAGAAAAGAGAAGATCATGGGGGTAAACTTGTGTTGAAGAAGACCTCCAAAACTCCCTACAAGAAACCCTTGATCAAAAGAAACCCAACCAACAAGAAGCAGGGAGAAATTGTCTTGATCACACATGAAGAGTACTCCTCCGATGATAATGATGAAGAGGAAGAAGAGGATACACCAAGTGGTGTGGCGGCTCTTGCCACTACCTCTACTCCTTCATTCTCACTCTTCGACTCTCCAAATGAGAATATCTCCAACAAGAACGTCACTTGCCTTATGGCAAGAGGAACGGAGGTATTATCATCATCACACTCCACTTCCTTAATCAATGATGATTTTGATGATGAGTTATCTCTTGAGGTCAAAAAGGAATTAGTTGCTTTTGATGTGTTCATGAATAACTTGCAAGGGAAACACAAGAAACATGTTGTGGACCTCCTAAATCAACTTTCACACACACAAGAACTTCTAGATGAGAGATGCCAATTAGGAAGAGAGCACATGATTGAGGTAGAAGCTCTTAATAATGCTCTAGAAGAAGAACAAGAAACTAGAATATCTCTTGAAACTAAACTAGAAGGCCTTGATGAAGCTAATGACCTCATTATTAATAAACTCATCAAGGAACGTGATCATGCTATTGCTAAATACAAAAAGGCTAAAAAGGATAAGATTGAGTTTGATGTTGTTCATGAAAAACTTGCCGAGGACTTTAGGACACTTGACAAGGCCCACAAGGGCTTGGAAAGTGAAGTCTTGTCCCTCACAAAGTCTCGTGAAAAGCTTCAAACTCAATTGATCAATACTCCCTCACCTAGTACATTCATTCCTTCTAGTTGTACAAATACTCTTGAAGAACATGCTAGGTTGAAGGGGGAGCTACCTAAGACCTCCTTTCCCAAAGGAAACAAGTCTATTGATGACCTCTTAAACAAGCAAAGGTCAAATGGTGAAAAAAGGGGCTTAGGCTTTGTCTCTAAAGCCAAGAAGAAAAAGAATAACAAGAAGAAGAAGGCCAAGCCCGCTCAAGAAAAGAACAAGGTCATTGTGGGAAGTAAGACCACAAGTGGCAAAACTATGTCTCATGATGATTTTGCGGGTAGTGCTAACCCTCACTATGTCTTAATGCGTGATTATTATGGTGATGTGTATGCACAATATGTTGGCCCATTTGACGGTTATATTGCATGGTCGGTTTGGGTTCCCAAGACCCTTGTTGCTAACAAAAGAGGACCCATTGAGAAATGGGTACCTAAAAACTAGTTTGATCTTTTGTAGACCTACGCTTCCGGAGGGTAAAAATGGGTGCCCGATAGTGGATGCACAAGTCATATGACCGGAAGCGCTTCAAGTGTCAAGGAATTGAGAGAAAATGTTGATCAAATATCTGTGACATATGCCGACAAATCAAAGTCTAAGGTAATGGGTTTCGGCAAAGTTGTGGTTGCACACGATATCACTCTCGTGGACGTCATGCTTGTTGAGACCCTTGGCTATAATTTACTTTTAGTCCGTGCTCTAGGAAAGATGGGTTTTGCTATCTTCATTGATGTTGATATTGTGATCCTCTTGTGGAGCAAGACTCTAAAGGTTGCTTTCGTTGGGTACGTCGAGGATGACTTGTATGTGGTGGACTTCTCTGGGAAAACCACTACAAATCCGATGTGCCTATTCGGAAAGGCTGATGTGGGTTGGCTATGGCACCGCCGTCTAGCCCATGTCAACATGAGAACTTTGCAAAGCCTCCACAAGGATGGTCATATTGTTGGACTAAAATAAAATGTTTGCTTTGCCAAAGATCGTGTTTGCAGGGCATGTGTTGAAGGAAAGATGTATGATTCTCCCCACAAGCCAAAGAACTACATCAAGTCCAAGAGGATCTTGGAGCTTCTTCATGTGGATCTCTTTGGTCCTCCTTCTCATGCAAGTCTTGGTGGGAAGAAATAGTGTTTGGTGATTGTTGATGACTACTCAAGATACACTTGGGTATATTTCTTCAAGTTAAAAAGTGAGACCCAAGAGAACTTCATTGACTTCATCAACATGGCTCAACGTCAACACAATGTCCTAGTATTAACAATAAGAAGTGACAATGGTACCGAGTTCAAGAACTACACATCAAATGGATTTCTTAGTGATGAGGGAATAAAACATCAATATTCCGCTGCATATACCCCTCAACAAAATGGTGTAGCTGAGAGGAAGAACCGGACTCTCATTGATATGGCTAGGACTATGTTGGCGGAATTCAAATCTCCATACAATTTTTGGGCTGAAGCTATCTCCACCGCATGCCATGCATCAAACCGTCTCTACCTCTGCAAAGAATTGATCAAGACTCCATATGAGATCCTTACCGGTAACAAGCCTAATGTCTCTTACTTCCGAGTATTCGACTGTAAGTGCTTCTATCGCATTAAGGGCATTCGTTTATCCAAGTTTGATTCCAAAGCATTAGAGGGTATTTTTGTTGGTTATGGTCTCGAATCCCACACTTATAGAATCTATGACAAGCTCTCAGGAATTGTCATAGAATCTTGTAGTGTGGTGTTTGAAGAATATGATGGTCCCCAAGCGGGGCATGTTGATGTTTGTGATGTAGATGATGAAATGCCTCAGGATGCCATAGGAAGAATGGGTGCGGGTTTCATCCGCCCTGTTGAGGAACCCCTTATGGTGGATCGAGAAGAACTATGCTCTACTCACGTGGAGCCCTCATCTTCATAACTTTAACAAGCTACTGTCGAGGTGGACAACGGCCCATGCCAAAGACAAGTTGTGGACCCTCAACCTACTGATCAAGAAGATGCCTCCAGCCAAGAGGTGTTTGAGTCTCCGTTTGCCAGGATGTCCAGTGGTGCTAAGGCCATTACACAAGCAAGATCTATACAAACTGCCATAAGTACAGCTGAATACCTGGCCAGTTGTGGGACTGATCAAGACCAAGGTCAATCATCTCCTCCTATAAAAGAGAATGTTCCCAATGATGATCAAGGTCAAGTTAATGGTCAAGACGAGGACCAAAATGATGAAGTGATCCCACCAAGAAACAACAAGGAGATCGAAACTCGACACCAAGCTAGAATGGATAGAATATTGGAATTAAGAGACCACACTCTTGAGAATGTGGTTGGAGATCTAAGAAGAGGGATATCTACTCGAGCTCAATTGAAGTAATTTGGTGAGCACCAAGCACACATTTACATGGTGGAACCAAAGAAAGTATGGGAAGCTCTTGAAGATTCGGATTGGTTGGATGCAATGCACAAAGAGCTCAACAACTTTGAAAGAAACAAAGCATGGAAGTTAGTGGAAAAGCCAAAAGATTGCCACAATGTTATAGGCACCAAGTGGATTTTCAAGAACAAGCAAGATGAGCATGGAATTGTGATAAGGAACAAGACAAGATTGGTTGCACAAGGGTTCTCTCAAATTGAAGGCATTGATTATGGAGAGACTTATGCTCTGGTGGCCCGCCTTGAGTCCATCTGTATCCTTCTTGCTTATGCGGCACATCATAAATTTAAATTACAACAAATGGATGTAGAAAGTGCATTTCTCAATGGTCCATTGCATGAGTTGGTATATGTGAAACAACCCCCAGGATTTGAGGATCCCAACTTTCCAAACCATGTCTATAAACTTGATAAGGCTCTCTATGGGCTCAAGCAAGCCCCACGCACGTGGTATGAGCACCTTAGAGAGTTGTTGTTAGATCGTGGGTTTGAGGTTGGGAAAATCGATCCCACTCTTTTTACCAAGAGGGTCAATGGGGAACTTTTTGTATGCCAAATTTATGTAGATGACATTATCTTTGGCTCTTCTAACAAAGCTTTTAATGATGAATTCTCTAAGCTAATGACTGTCAGGTTCAGGATGTCTATGATGGGATAATTGAGAGTATTCCTTGGTTTTAAGATCAAGCAAGTGAGAGGTGGTACATTCTTCAACCAAGCCAAGTATACTCAAGATATGCTCAAAAGATTTAACATGAAAGATATCAATGGAGCTCCCACTCCCATGGCAACAAAGACTCATCTTGAACTAAACCCAAATGGTAAAGATGTGGACCAAAAGGTATACCGGTCCATGATTGGCTCTTTGCTTTACCTTTGTGCATCTAGACCCGATATTGTGTTGAGTGTAGGAGTGTGTGCAAGATATCAAGCGGCTCCTAAAGAAAGCCATTTGATGGCAGTCAAGAGAATCTTTCGATATTTGGTACATACCCCAAACTATGGTATTTGGTATCCTAGGGGCTCAACTTTCTCTCTTTGTGGGTACACGGATTCGGATTGGGCCGGTGACAAGGATGATAGAAAATCAACCTCCGGGGCTTGCCAATTCCTCTGAAGGTCCTTGGTATGTTGGTCTTCTAAGAAGAAAAACTGTATATCTCTTTCCACCGCCGAAGCCGAGTATGTGGCAGCTGCTAGTGCTTGTACACGATTGCTATGGATGAGGCAAACTTTAAAGGAATACGGTGTCCATTGTGACAAAGTGCCTCTTCTATGTGACAATGAAAGTGCTATCAAGATTGCATATAACCCAGTGGATCATACAAGAACAAAGCACATTGAGATTCGTCATCACTTCATTAGAGATCATGTTGCCCGAGGTGATATTGAGCTTTCATATGTGTCAACCAAAGACCAACTTGCCGATATCTTCACAAAGCCACTTGATGAAGCAAGGTTTTGTTATTTTAGGAATGAACTAAATATCTTGGATTCTAGGAGCTTGACTTGGTTACCTTGCATATTGTTGGGTCCACAGCATAGAAAACAAAAAATTTCCTACGATGAGAACTATATGCCAAGATCTGTGTACTAGATACAGAGCAACGGGTGGACATACATCCATGGGGAACTTACCCTCGAAGACAACGAGTTTTGTTATATGTAGTCGTACGCTTGCCGATCTCAAGATCGTGTGGAAGTCCGAGAGCCACAAATCAGCAGCGCATCCGTCCTCGCACACACGTTCAAGCCACCGGACAACCTCCACCTCCTCGCTCCAGCAAATCAGCGGAAGCAGCAACTCCTTCCAGACACAAGGCCACCGAGAACATGTATCTCGCTAATTCGAGACCATGGGGAAATATCTAGAGGGGGAGAGAGATCCTTCACGAGGAGGTGTGTTTTGTGAGAGGGGAGAGGGGGGCTTTATATAGGAGGGAGGGAGACCCCTCCCCTCCCATAGCCGGCACATGAGGGGGGGGGGACTCCTCCCCTCCTTCATTCATGTGGTGAACCTTCACTCACATAAACATGGCCTCCACCCAAAATCCCACTCACATGTATTTAATTTCCACCAAATTAAATGTAACTCTTAATTAATAAAACTCTTTTATTTATTTTATTCAGAATTTTGTTAACTACTTTAATTAACAAACATTCACATAAAACCCCTTGCAACATTTCAATATCACATGCAGAACCACTTTCTGCAATTTCACCCGAAACAATTCCGGTTTCTATCGAAACAATTCCTGTTTCTATCGAAACATTTCCTGCGCTTTGCAAACCTTTTGTCTGGAACATATGTGCTCCTAAATGGTGTCCGACAACCCTTAAGTGTGTCACCCTACGGTTCACGAATAATGAAGACATGATTGAGACTCCTCTCAGATCAATAATCAGAAGCGAGACCTAGAGATCCATGTAAACCTGTACGTGTCAGATAGCTGACCGTAGTCCTAGCTGACTCGGTCTTTTCCCACTAACACGCACGACGCGCACTTCTTCCACGCGTGCAAGCCGTGCACAACCGGCACTATGTAATCTATATATACATGAGGAATACAATGACGAGCACCACGGTGCATTGCTCCAATCTTCTCTCTATCTACAATCCATACTGACTCCTGCATATTCTACGATGACTTATGTGATCATGAGAACCTTTAACGTCAGCAATTTAATCCCTTTGTCTTATGATATAATACATGTCCGAGATTCGATCATCGGTATCCAAATACCTAGTTTGATCTCGTTACCGACATGCACTCTTTTCTCGTTCCCGTGATATAACATTCTAGTGATCACATCACTTGCTTACAAGCTATCTTAATGTGATATCATCGAGAGGGCCCAGAGTATATCTATCCGTCATCGGGATTGACAAATTCCACTCTTGATCCATGAGCCTCAATATAACACCTTCATAGCACTGAACCCATCTTTATGGTCACCCTGTTACAGTGTGACGTTTGATGTTATCAAGATACTCTTCCGGTGTGAGCAATTAACATGATCTCATGGTCTAAGGACTAAGACTACTTTGTATGATGTTATAGCAATATAAACATAATGACTTGATCGTAATGCTATACTTTGGATGAATGTTCATCACATCATTTCACAAATGCTGTGACCTTGTTATTAACAACATCCAATGTCCATGATCAGGAAACTTTGATCATCTTGTTAATCAACAAGCTAGTCTATAAGAGAGGCATAACTAGGAACCCTTTTTGTTTATTAAACACACATGTATTGATATTTCCTATTAATACAATTATAGCATGCAAAATAAACATCTATCATATATAAGGAATACATAATAACAACTTTATTATTGCCTCTCAGGGCATATTTCCTTCAGTCTCCCACTTGCACTAGAGACAATAATATAGTTTACATAGTGATAAATCTAACACCCATGGAGTTCTGGTGTTGATCATGTTTTGCTCTAGGGAGTACTTTAGTCAACGGATCTGCTACATTCAGGTCCGTGTGCACTTTACAAATCTTTATATCTCCATCCTTGACATGCTCATGGATGGAGTGAAACCGGCGCTTAATATGCTTGGAATTCTTGTGAGACCTTGGTTCCTTGGCGTTGGCTATGGCTCCATTGTTGTCACAATAGATCACCATTGGGTCCAACGCACTAGGAACCACACCTAGTTCCGTTATGAACTCCTTCATCCAAACCGCTTCCTGCGCTGCTTCTGAAGCAGCAACATATTCCTCCTCCGTCGTTGATCCAGCCACCACAGGTTGTTTGGAGCTCCTCCAACTAACTGTTGCTCCGTTCAAGAGAAATACGTATCCGGATTGAGACTTAGAGTCATCCGGATCAGTGTCAAAGCTAGCATCGACATAACACTTAGCGACTAGCTCTTCTTCACCTCTGTATACAAGAAACATATCCTTAGTTCTTCTCAAGTACTTAAGGATATTCTTGACTGCTATCCAGTGTTCCGAACCTGGATCAGATTGGTACCATCTAGTCATACTAATAGCATGTGCCACATCCGGTCTTTTTACATAGCATGGCATACATTATAGAGCCTATGGATGAGGCATAGGGGATCTTATCCATTATCTCTCTTTCTTCCGCCGTAGCCGGACTTTGAGTCTTACTCAATGTCTTGCCTTGCAACATAGGTAAGAACCCCTTCTTACTTCCGTCCATATTAAACTTCTTTAATATCTTATCAAGGTATGTACTCTGCGATAGCCCAATTAGGCGTCTTGATCTATCTCTATAGATTTTAATGCCTAATATATATGAAGCTTCACCAAGGTCCCTCATCGAAAATTTGCTGTTTAGATAACTTTTAACACTGTTTAAAAGATCTATATCATTTCCAATCAATAATATGTCATCCACATATAATATCAGAAATGCCACATTGCTCCCACTCACTTTCTTGTAAATACAAGCCTCTCCATAAGTTTGGACAAATCCAAACTCTTTGATCACCTCATCAAAGCGGAGATTCCAACTACGGGATGCTTGCTTTAGTCCATAGATGGATCACTGAAGTTTGCACACCTTATCAGCATCCTTAGGATCGACAAAACCCTTAGGTTGTATCATATACAACTCTTCTTCAATATTACCATTGAGGAACGCAGTTTTGACATCCATCTGCCATATTTAATAATCGAAATATGCAGCAATTGCTAACATAATCCTAACCGACTTAAGCATCGCTACGGGAGAGAATGTCTCATCGTAGTCAACTCCTTGAATTTGTCGAAACCCCTTTGCGACAAGTAGAGCCTTATAGATGGTCACATTACCATCAGTATCAGTTTTTCTTTTGAAAATCCATTTATTCTCAACGGCCTTTCGATCGTGAGGTAAGTTCACCAAGGTCCAAACCTGGTTTCGTACATGGATTCCATCTCGGATTTCCTAGCTTCTAGCCATTTGTTGGAATCAGGGCTCATCATCGCTTCTTCATACGTCGCAGGGTCATTTATTTCATCAATCATGAAATTCATAACAGGATTGCCGTACAGTTCAGGAGCTGCACGTGTCCTGCTTGACCTGCGAGGTTCGGTAGTGTCCTCTTTTAGAGTTTCATGATCAATATCATTAGCTCTCTCTTCATTAGGTGAAGTCAACTCCGAAACAACTTCCGATGTTGCGCTACTCGCCATTTCATGAAGAGAAGGTTCAACAACCTCTTCGAGTTCTACCTTCCGACTACTCACACCTTTCGCGAGAAACTCCTTCTCAAGAAAGGATCCATTCTTGGCAACAAAGACCTTGCCCTCGGATCTGTGATAGAAGGTATACCCAATCGTTTCCTTAGGGTATCCTATGAAGACGCATTTTTCCGCTTTGGGTTCGATTTTATCCGGTTGAAGTTTCTTCACATAAACATCGCATCCCCAAACTTTAAGAAATGATAGCTTAGGTTTGTTTCCAAACCATAATTCATACGGTGTCTTTTCAACGGATTTAGATGGTGCCCTATTTAAAGTGAATGCAGCGGTTTCCAGTGCATAACCCCAAAATGATAGTGGCAAGTCAGTCAGAGACATCATAGATCGAACCATATCCAATAAAGTACGATTACGACGTTCTGACACACCATTACGTTGTGGTGTTCCGGCAGGCGTGAGTTGTGAAACTATTCCACAGTCTTTCATATGTGTGTTAAACTCGTAACTAAGATACTCTCCTCCACGGTCGGACCGCAGAAATTTGATCTTTCTGTTATGATGATTTTCCACTTCATTCTGAAATTCTTTAAACTTTTCAAAGGTTTCAGACTTATGTTTCATCAAATAGATATACCCGTATCTACTCAAATCATCCGTGAAAGTAACAAAATAACGATATCCACCTCGCGCCGACACACTCATTGGTCCACACACATCAGTATGTATGATTTCCAATAAATCTGTCGCCTGTTCCATTGAACCGGAAAACAACGTTCTAGTCATCTTGCCCATAAGGCATGGCTCACATGTATCAAATGATTCAAAATCAAGTGATTCCAAAAGTCCATCAGAATGGAGTTTCTTCATGCGTTTAACGCCAATATGACCTAGACGGCAGTGCCACATATATGCAGATATATCATTATCAAGTTTAATCCTTTTAGCATCAACATTATGAATATGTGTAATACTACTATCGAGATCCAACAGAAATAAACCATTCAACACAGGTGCATGACCATAAAAGATATTATTCATATAAATCGAACAACCATTGTTTTCAGACTTAAACGAATAACAACTTTGCATCAAACACGATCCGGATACAATGTTCATGCTCAGTGCAGGCACCAAATAACAATTATTCAGGTTTATAACTAATCCCGACGACATATGGAGAGGCAGCGTTCCGACGACGATCACATCAACTCTTGATCCATTGCCGACCCACATCGTGACCTCATCCCTTGCTAGTTGTCGCTTGTTCCGCAGCCCCTGAACCGAGTTACATATATTAGCAACCGATCCCGTATCAAATACCCAGGTGCTACTGCGAGTACTAGTCAAGTACACATCAATAACATGTATATCACATATACCTTTGTTTGCCTTGCCGGCCTTCTTGTCCGCCAAATACTTGGGGCAGTTGCGCTTCCAATGGCCAGTCCCCTTGCAATAGTAGCACCCGGTGTCATACTTAGGGCCAGCTCGAGGTTTCTTTTCAGGCGCGGCAACAAATTTGCCACCCTTCTTTCCCTTGTGCTTGCCTTTCTTGTCCTTATTGAAACCGGTGGTCTTATTGATCATCAACACTTGATGTTCTTTCCTAATCTCCACTTCTGCAGTCTTAAGAATTGACAGAAGCTCGGGAAGAGACTTCTTCATGCCCTGCATATTATAGTTCATCACGAAGCTCTTGTAGCTAGGTGGCAGAGATTAGAGAACACGATGTATGCCCAGGTCAATGGGAATCATTATTCCCAAGGACACAAGCTTATCGGCGTACCTAGACATTTTGATTACGTGCTCACTAACGGAGTTGTTCTCTTTCATCATGCAGCTAAAGAACTTTTTAGAAGCATTATAACTCTCTATGGCAGCATGGGTATCGAAAATCATTTTCAATTCTCCCATGGTATCAAAGGCATTGCTATTTTCGAAACGTTTTCGAAGTTCTGGCTCTAGCCCATATAGTATGCCGCAATGAACTAAGTTGTGGTCCTCCTGACGAGTTATATATACGTTCTTTTCCTTGTCAGGGGCATCAGGAGCTGGTGGGGGGCCTAGCGGCGCCTCTAGCATATATTGCTCTTGTGCAGTAGTGAGGAGAATCCTCAAATTCATAGCCCAGTTGGTGAAGTTGCTACCATTCACAGCAAGCTTCTCTTTCTCCATGAACACATTGAAATTAAAAGCAGGTGGTGCCATCTACAACAGAATTTGTAAAATATATTTAGACTAAGTTTATGATAGATTGAGTTCAACTAATCCAAATTACTAACGAACTCCCACTCAAAAACGACATCCCTCGTGTCCTTTTGGTGATTACATGAACCAAATCCACTACACCAAGTCCGATCATCACGTGAGTCGGTGCAGCTTAAAAGGCGAGCATCTATATGGGCATCATATCAACTATATGACTCATGCTTAACCTTTCGGTCCGTGTTCCGAGGCCATGTTTGTACATGCTAGGCTCGCCAAGTAAGAACCTTAGTATTCGTGTGTGTAAAACTGTCTTACACCCGTTGTATGAAAGCGTAGAGTCGAGAACACCCGATCATCACGTGATGCCTCAAAACACGATCCACAAAACGGTGCATACTTAAGGAAGAACACATTTTATCTTGATATCTAAATGAGGGATCATCTTATAATGCTACCAAAAACGCCAAACTAGCAATATAAGATGCTAACATCTAATGTGTGAAGTGAGATGATATGGTCCATGCATTTGATCTCTATCATTTGCATCGTGGTATGATCTCTATCATTCCTTTGTGTGTAAGGCCAAGGTCTATGGAACTTACACGTTAAGTGAGTTGTAAGAGTATCTATCATACATCTACTTACAACAATACCATATCAAGACACTAGCCCAGCAACGATCTAAACTAGACGCCTCTAATTTATCAATTGCAAGTTTTACGTGGCTTAGGGCTTTCGGAGATAGAACCGGTCTTACCTACGAACATGAACCACAACGAGGATAACCAAGTTATAAGCAACTCGTTGTAAATCAGATATTGACTATAGTAGGAGAGACAGACACCCGCTAGCCATTTATGCAAAACTAGTTGTATGTCAGTCGTGGAACTGGTCTCATGTACGATGACATGTAAGGTTGGTCCGGGCCGCTTCATCCCACTATGCCACCAATATCCAAAGTACATAGAAGATGCAATAACATGATCATCATCGCCCACATATAAACATATGTGTACTATCCGTGCAAAGCACCTACGCATAGGTCAGGCTCTAATACCACTGTTGGGTCCGCAGCATAGAAAAAAAAATCTCCTACGATGAGAACTATATGCCAAGATCTATCTACTAGATATAGAGCAACAGGTGGACATACATCCATGGGGAACTTACCCTCGAAGACAACGAGTTTTGTTAATGAGTAGGAACTCGTGGTTGATGTAGTCGTACGCTTGCCGATCTCAAGATCGTGTGGAAGTCCGAGCGCCGCAAATCAGCAACGCATCTGTCCTCGCACACACGTTCAAGCCACCAGACAACCTTCACCTCCTTGCTCCAGCAAATCAGCGGAAGAAGCAACTCCTTCCAGACACAAGGCCACCGGGAACATGTATCTCGCTAATCCGAGACCATGGGGAAATATCTAGAGGGGGAGAGCGATCCTTCACGAGGAGGTGTGTTTTGTGAGAGAGAGAGAGGGGGGGCTTTATATAGAAGGGAGGGAGACCCCTCCCCTCCCATAGCCGGCGCATGAGGGGGGGACTCCTCCCCTCCTTCATTCATGTGGTGAACCTCCACTCACATAAACATGGCCTCCACCCAAAATCCCACTCACATGTATTTAATTTCCACCAAATTAAATGTAACTCTCAATTAATAAAACTCTTATTTATTTTATTCAGAATTTTTTTAATTACTTTAATTAACAAACATTCACATAAAACCCCTTGCAACATTTCAATATCACATGCATAACCACTTTCTGCAATTTCACCCGAAACAATTCCAGTTTCTATCGAAACAATTCATGTTTCTATCGGAACATTTCCTGTGCTTTGCAAACCTTTTGTCTAGAACATATGTGCTCCTAAATGGTGTCCGGCAACCCTTAAGTGTGTCACCCTATGGTTAGAGAATAATGCAGACATGATTGAGACTCCTCTCAGATCAATAATCAGAACCGGGACCTGGAGATCCATACTGACTCCTGCATATTCAACGATGACTTCTGTGATCGTGAGAACCTTTAACGTCAGCAATTTAATCCCTTTGTCTCATGATATAATACATGTCCGAGATTCGATCATCGGTATCCAAATACCTAGTTTGATCTCGTTACCGACATGCACTCTTTTCTTGTTCCCGTGATATAACATTCTAGTGATCACATCACTTGCTTGCAAGCTATCTTAATGTGATATCACCGAGAGGGCCCAGAGTATATCTATCCGTCATCGGGATTGACAAATTCCACTCTTGATCCATGAGCCTCAACATAACACCTTCATAGCACTGAACCCACCTTTATGGTCACCCTGTTACGGTGTGACGTTTGATGTTATCAAGATACTCTTCCGGTGTTAGCAATTAACATGATCTCATGGTCTAAGGACTAAGACTACTTTGTATGATGTTATAGCAATATAAACATAATGACTTGATCGTAATGCTATACTTCGGATGAATGTTCATCACATCATTTCACAAATGTTGTGACCTTGTTATTAACAACATCCAATGTCCATGATCAGGAAACTTTGATCATCTTGTTAATCAACAAGTTAGTCTATAAGAGAGGCATAACTAGGAACCCTTTTTGTTTATTAAACACACATGTATTGATGTTTCCTATCAATACAATTATAGCATGCAAAATAAACATCTATCATATACAAGGAATACATAATAACAACTTTATTATTGCCTCTCAGGGCATATTTCCTTCACATACTCACATATGTATTGACCCATATTTGGTGTAGGTGTAGGCATGGAGATAGGGGGAGTGTGGTTCTAATTCATTGGACTATCCCTCCCCCCATAATGCCAACATTAAGAAATTCAATTCTCTTAGTATCTTTTAGTGATATGTGAGCATCATTGATGAGTAGTGGCTATGAACCCAAGGATAATTCTTCGCGGTGTCATGCCACAAACTCCTACATGGTGGCTTCGGCCACCACCCTCTTCTCACTCGAAGAGTTGGTTCTTAGCTCGGATTTATTTGGTGCTTTGATGTACTTTTGAAGAGTTTTCCGTGGTTTTCTTGATTTTTCACAGTATGTCATCTTAACCCAAGCCCTCTCTGAGTTTTGAAAACTCTCTCTCTATCTAATATATGTCCCCATACACACACCTTGGAATTGTTTGGTCGAGGAGGGCCGGAGTCTCCGGTGTGTTCACACCGGAGTCTCCGGTGTGGACCGGAGTCTCCGGTGTAGACTGGAGTCTCCGGTCTGGGCGGTTTCTGTCCACTTAAAGGAGGACGGGGTGAACTGAAACAGCAGTTTCATTCATCCACCCCCGTCCTCCCCTCTCTGCCCCCGTCGCCTCCTCTTCCAAATCTTCTCCCCGGAGGTCAAGAAGCCCTCGGGATCCGCCGTGTCGTCGGCCAATCATCTCCTTTCCACCATTGGGTGATTCCCACCGGTGGAATCCCTTCCATGAATAGATCTGGTACCTCTCCTCCTCTTCTTCATCTAGGGTTCTTCCCTTACCTTGTTTTTTGAGGATTGGTACTTGTTTTGACCACAGGAATTCCTTGTTTGCGTGCACCTGAGTACTTTATCATTGTTACCCTGCCCGATCTGTTGGATTCAACCCCATTGGAGCCTCCATGATCTTCCCCCGAGTCTCCTGACCGGAGACTCCGGTCCCATGGACTAGAGACTCCGGTCTGAGCCGGAGACTCCAATGTGGACCACGAATACTCTAGTGTGGTTTGAATCTAACACATTTTGCAAGGTCTCAATGATTTTGTGCTTCCTCCATGGGACATATATACTTACCATCATGCTATCTCCCTCGCTGCTTTTCATAGGCTCTGGCTCTCGTCGTCCTCCTCGCACCAAGGCCAAGATGAAGAGAGGGGATCCTTGCTATGATGAGTCTGAGGGTCAGTACATTGTGCCCCCATCCAACCGCAGACAGCAAGCCCGTGATGCAGCCTATATGCAGCGGGAGCAGGAAAGGGCTGAGGAAGAGAAACGTGCCAAGAGGGCAATATATGATAACATTCAGTCTTTGGCTCGCATGTCTAAGCAGGAGTACCGTTAGTTGCGGAAGACCAATTTCTATGAATTGCCTCGCACTAGTGATGGCCCCTGTTATTGGAGGAAGGAGCAAGGTTTCTTCATGAAAGATATTTACAGTGTGCTCAAGAGATCTCCTGTATGCCCCCAGAAGTACTTGAGTGTTGAGCAGATGAGGAAGAGCCCCTACTTCTCTGATGCTCTGTGGATTGGTGAGAAGTTGGGGCTGTTCAACTTTATGGAGATCCGTGAAGACTACAACATCACCCTTGTGCAGCAGTTCTACACCACAGTTGTGTTTGGGACTGACCAGGCCAGGACTATGCTTGGATGACTGGCAACCACCGCTGTTCTGCCACTTTCTATGACTTTGCTGAGGCCATCTTCGAGATTTTTCAGGGGGTATCCACTCATGTTGGTGTTCGCATGCACTCAGCATCTCTTGGGGTGAACAAGGACAAACTTGCCCCTTTATATGGTAGTGAGGGGGTTGTGGGAGGGTCCAAGGGACTAAAGCCTCTCTACAATCTGATGTTGAGGATCTTCCGCCAGACATTTCCCCTAGTGCTGGGAATGATGATGCCATCAGATGTGGTTTGGTCAACTTGCTATATCACACCCACAAGACTTACATGGCTAGCCCCGATGCTGATGTTGATCCTATTGATGTGATGGATTAAATATTCGAGGAGATGTATCATGCCATCTTATCCAAGAAGGCCCCTCCATATGCACCCATGTTCATGCGACTCATCAACACTAAGCAACATGGTTTGCCGCTTGCCATGCCTCCTAACCTTACCGAGCACACTCTCGTATCTCTGCAGCAGAAAGGGGCTATGAAAGCTCCTCCTAGACGCTCTCATGCACATGAGGAGGAGGAGATTTCAGAGACTGACAGGGCCCCCTCTCCTCCTAGGGCTCGGAGGAAGAATGCCTCCAATGCACCTCTTCCCCCCATGACACGTGACTATGTCCATGAGAAGGTCAAGAAGGCCTCATTCTGGGAGAGGACCATGTGTTGCATGAATGTGGACATTCGCAAGCAACAGCATGATTCCTACAAGAGCAACCGCTGCATCGAGAAACTACTCAAGGAGATCAAGGCTCAGGGTGAAGTGTATGATGAGGAAGGTGAGGATGAGTACACTGATGAGCATGGCGCTCAGCCTTCCACCGAGTCAGATCACACTCTTTCATTTGGGGCATGGAATGCCCATCAGGACAGCTTGGTGGATTGGAAGACCTTCTCTGATGTCACATCTGGGTTTGGGTATCAAGGTACATCCTCTTCTCGCCCTCAAGGCAAAGGTCCTGCAGCTCCAGATGGTGATGAGGACTATGATGATGATGAGGATCAAGATATGGATGAGGAGGGCGAGGAGGATGATGACAAGGACTATTGATCCGTTGGGATGCTAGCTTAGGTCTTTCCCCTTTTTTGATGTTTCGATGCCAAAGGGGGAGAAGACATTGTCATCGGGATTTGCATGGGTTTGGGCTACTTGATTCGTATTTGCCTTCTCATCTCTATTTGCCTTATGTTATTGTGGGACACTGTTTGCTATTTATGTGTGTGTGACTCTGTGGGTGCTCCAACTTTATTGTAACTCATGTGAGAACTATGTGTTTTATCCATGTTCTACCTACCTTGCCTGCTTTACTTGTTTATCTTTGTGCACATAGACAGGGGGAGCATGTCCATACTCTGTCATACGTAATTGCGAACTTTTGTTCATGCAAATTCACTAGTTGTCATCGAACACCAAAAAGGGGGAGATTGAAAGGACATTTACTGTCATAATCACTTTTGGTGTTCGTTAACTACTAGTAGACCCTTTTTACAGTTTGCTATTGTCTACAGGGTGATATTCTACAAAGGAAAAAGGACCATTGGCCTGCGGATCATTCCCTGCATTTGTTCTTGTATCTTGGGGATTCCAGACCGGAGTCTCCGGTCTACACAGACCGGAGTCTTCGGTGTGGTCCAGAGTTTCCCCAGGAGTCTCCGAAGTGGCCTCTGTTTTCTTGCCTGGGTCAGCCAGTGAGGTGGTCCGTAGGTTGGTCCGGAGTCTCCGGTGTAGAGGGACCGGAGTCTCTGGTCCACTTGGCTCCCAAGGGCGCTAGGTCATTCTGTCAAGGGGTCCGGAGGCTGGTCCGGAGGTTGACCGGAGTCTCCGGTGTGGTGACCGGAGTCTCCGGTCTGCTTCTTCTCCAACGGTCAGAAAAACGGTTCGCCGACAGAAGGGCCATAAATAGGGGACCTTATCCCCTTGTTCTAGCTGCTCGTCCACCTCAAGAACACCATGTCCATTTGAGCCACCAAATCAACAAGATCTCTTCATCCAACCATCCAAAGTCTTTGATCTTTGGAGAATCGAAGGAGGAGGCCTTGATCTACAGCTTCACCAAGAGAGATCTTCATTTCCCCCTCATTCACTTGAGGGCCCCCATGCTCTAGTGTTTCATTGGAAACCCTAGGTTTTGATTTGGTTCTTACAAGCTTGTCTTTGATTGTTTGACAGCTTGCTTGTATTTGGGAGCCTCCAATTAAGTTGTGGATGTGTGCCCCGAACTCGTTGTAAAGGTGTCGGCTTCCACCTCGAAGGTTGCCGTATAGTGGAAGAGGTGAATCGAACCCGTTGGGGTGAGGTTCATCGGAGAACAAGGGAGGCCTCTAGTGGCGTTGGTGGTTTGAAACCACTCCCTCTCCAAATGTAGACGTACTTCCCCTCAAAAGGAAGGAACTACGGGAAACAAATCCTTGTGTCTCTGTGTGCTCCACTTTGGTTACTTCTATCCTTACTGCACTTTACTTATCTAGTTATTATTTAGCTTGTGCTTGTTTGTCATATAGGTAAATTCACCTTAGTTGCATAATCTATAGAATTTACCTTTCTTGTCAAACCCTAATTTGAAAAAGAGTAAAATTTGAAGTAGCACCTATTCACCCCCCCTCTAGGTGCTCATACGATCCTTTCATAGTGTTTTCACTACATGAAATAGGATTCAAAATGTAATCCATATCTTGTATGGAGACACTTGAGAATCATTTGTCATAATTACTGGAATATGACATACCTACGAACTACTAAGGAAATAATGGTAAACTAAAATTATGAGAAATCCTAGAAACAAAAATTCACTTGAGATTAGAAAGCAATTCATTGCTGAATCTCACAAGTAAAAGGGGTTACTTGGATTTTCCCAAAAGACTGCAAAGCCATAAGTGGAAAAAGGGGTGAATGACAAAAGCACAATTTGTCAAGTATTGGACAAATTCAAATGAATTTGATTAAAATGTGCTAAATGTCTAGTGGATTTAAAACTAGTAAAGTACTAGTATCTCATAGTAAATCTCCAAGTTTGATATTTGATCAAAGGATTTTGAAATTATTCAAAATAGTGAGTGGATGTGTAATTTGCATAAAATTGAGTGGGAGCTATGAAAGTCTTCCATGAAACAATGTGTGATTGACATATTTTTAAGTGGGAGCAATATAAGTTTCAAATTCAAATATGTAGGAACATATTCTGAGTGGGAGCTTATATGGGTAATTCTTAAGTGTGTTAAGAATGAAATCGCAAATACTTATAAATAATGATTTATAAGAGGTAGAAGTTGATAATAGGTGTATTATGATATTATGTAGTATTCCTTAAGGGATTCTGAAAGGGGTTTTCAGAATAGAAGTTAATTAAGGAACTGGTCCTTGATAACTCAAATTAGGAATAACACTAAGTTTTAACATCACTGGTTGAAAGAAAGAAAAGGATAATTATCATCCACTATGTTGAGACATAGGTTCTATCTTAGTAAACCATGATGATAACTTAGCATAATATGTGATCCAGATAAGGAATGTTTAAAGTGATTAAGTTTGAATCACATAACGTTTGAGTTGAGTTTGTCCGCAGTGTCTAATAGAGAACTGTAGACATGTTTTCCAAATCCATAAAGGATGACATATCTTAAAGCATAAAGGGTTATGTTATAAGGTAATATGTTGGAAACTCTTGTAAATACCGATTAAAGTCAAGTAGGAAGCGAGGTGAACAAAACATCGAAAGTTGCACAGAGTGCACTAGTGTTTCGATGAATACATTTATAATAATAGATAAGGGTACCATCTAAAGTGTTGTATAATGTTATGGTGGGGCTAGTTCGCTTTTAACGTAGAATGATGTGTCCCAGGGCACAGTGCCCATGAGAAAGCCCTCGAGGTTGATCTAACGTCACTGTAGGCTCCTGGAATCAGGCCTCGTTCTGCAGCCATAACGACGATGCATACACACAGATGCTATCATGTGATGATAAAGTATTAATGTCAATCAAAGTGACATTAGTAAGTTGCAAAGGATTTGTGACTGAAAAGTACAGACCCAAGGCTCAACCTCTTCCATGAGCAAGCATGTTTAGGGTACCGGATATATGGTGCCAATGATTGAGAACAAATGCAGCTAGTGTATTTGTACTCTAGTGCAAGTGGGAGACTGTTGGAAATATGCCCTGGAGACAAATAGTAGTAAGGACTATTATCATATTTCATATAGTTTATGGTTAAGTTTTATATCATGCTATAACTGTATTAAGTGGAAACATCAATACACGTGTGATATACAAACAACCAGGGGTTCCCAGTGAAACTCTGGTCACTAGTTCATTGGTCAACAAATGATCATGTTTCCTGATCATGTGGCATTTATGCCAGTTGGAAATGAGGTCATCTCATTCTGAGAATGAGATGATGAACCAATACCCAACCTAAACATCGTGACCCGATCATGTCACGAAGTTCAAGTTATGATGATTAGAAATGGATCCTCGTAGACTATTCCTTAAACCGCGAGGCTATATCAATCACTATCTCCCGAGAGTGCTTAGATAGCATCAAATGCCATCTGGTAATACGGTGGTTATAAAGGTGTGTTTAGGTACTCGGAGGAAACCGTAGAGGCAATATATGTCAAGAGCGGGATTTGTCCGTCCATGTGACGGGAAGATACTCAAGGGCCCACTCGAAGAAGTTATATCCAATAGCTGCACAGCGTGTGATTTGATCACGGGGATATTAATTGTCAGAACGAGTCAAGTAGCATTGTTCAGTAACGAGATTGAATAAGACATGGTGATGTCATTGATCAGATCTCAGGCAATGCAAGTATCGAGTGACAAAGGGAATAAGACACGACTGTCCCGGTTCAAACGACGAAAGATCTTCGTGGAACGCACAGGGGTCACATGGCCATCTAGGTCCCTCTGTCGATCATTGGTGCGGGAGTGTCCCGACCATGTCTGGAGTGTTCCCGAACCATGGGGTATCACACTTAAGGGCTTGATGATGCTTAGAGAGTGTTTATAGGATCGGTGGAATCACCGAAGAAGAGTAGGGAGAAAACCGGAAGGGTTTCAGTAAGTCCGGAGGATGTCCGGAGTGGAGGTGGAAGGTGTTCCATGACCACGGAGATAGAATAATATGTGAATGAATGTTAAATGTTGTTTTAATCATTTATTCATAATTATTTAATAAAGAAAAATCAATTTTAATGGTCAAAGGATTAATGGGCCAATTCCAGAGGGAGAGGGCCCATTAGGGGAAAGGAGAGAGGGAGAAGGGGCAAAGGGGAGGCCGGCTGGGCCTAGCCTTCCCCCCCCCCGCGTGGGCCCACTAGGGTGGCCGGCGGCCACCCCTCCCACTCCTCTCCTTTAGTCCCACCCCGGGACTTTGAGGGAGGTAGTACCTCCCCTCCCGAGGGCGGCGTAATGGAGACCGGGCTACACTGAGCCCTTTAGATTTTTTTTGAAATTTTGCGAAATTCAAATTTGAAGATTCGAAAAAATACGAAAAAAATACGTGCATGTAGAGCATGCTATACACTACGGTGCCAAAGATCGGGTGAAAATACATTGTATTTCGGGCTCAGCAAAAAAGGGAAAATTTCAGATCTAGAGCATGAACAGTACACATACAAAATGCATCAAAATTTGTCTTTTTTGCTGCGCCCAAAATATAATGAATTTGAAATTGAAACTTTTCAGATGTGTGGTGCGTGACCATGGCTACACGTCGACATTTTTCTGCATTTTTTAAAGCTTTTTTGAAAATTTCAAAATTGGGCCAAGTGGGAATGGATGGACACGATTGGGAGCTCCGTGTAGCCCGGCCTCCGATCAGCGCATTCGCTCCCCTCCCCCTATATATAGTGGGGGTATTTGGCCAATTTAAATACACCAATAATCAATAAAGGTCTCCCCACTTTTGGGAGGACCTCTAATTGATATTTTCTCTCTTCCCCTCTCTCGTGACCGTGGTTCCAAGTCTGGACTGCGCGAACGAGAGACATCTTCATCGTGGAGCGCCGTCGCGCTGTGGGATTTGGATCCGGGAGCTCTACTTCCGCAACTGCTGCTGGATCGGGGAAGCGGGAGTCATCGTCAGGCACCGGATGTGTGTAACTCCCCGCGAGGTTTCGCACTTGAGGCACTCAAGTCGTTGGAGCCAAGGAGCGCAAGGACTTCATCACGACCTTGAGGTTGGCTTTAGCTTGTCTACATCAACCACGCTCTCCTGAGCGTTGACAACGCTTTTTGGTCTTCAAGGGTAAGTTCGCGAAAAGCCCCTCCCGTTACTGTATTACTAATAGATAGGTCCTGGCAGCTTCAGGGGTTCAGGGGCGTAGAGTAAAATTTATTGTTTTCATACGCGGAACCCCAACAGTTTTTCCTACAGTCTCCTCTTCGAGGGACTTACGGGGCGGCTCATGAGGGCACTCCCCTCTAGCGGCCCAAATTTATGTAAGACCTATGGTTTCCTCCTCGAGGAGACAACATGATATGCGTTTGTCCCACGGTCTCCTCTTCGAGGGACTTACAGGGCGGATCACGAGGATGCTCCCTTCTAGCGGCCTAAATTTATGTAAAACCTATGGTATCCTCCCCGAAGAGCTAACATGAAATGCATTTTCCCTATGAGGGATTCATAGGGCAGCTCTCGATGGCACTCCCTCTCAAGTAGCCTAAGTGCACAAGAGTCCTATGGTTTCCTCCTTGAGGTCCCTATAGGAAACACATTAATTTCTCGATCGCCCCCACGAGGGACTTGCTGTATGGTCCTCGAGGGCTCTCACCGGGGTCAT
This sequence comes from Avena sativa, assembly GCA_916181665.1. Taxonomy (NCBI): domain Eukaryota; kingdom Viridiplantae; phylum Streptophyta; class Magnoliopsida; order Poales; family Poaceae; genus Avena; species Avena sativa. Next base: position 549,448,084 of record OV702290.1, on the reverse strand, counting down.
CGGTGCTTGGTCTCTTCGAGCATCACGCAAGCGAGCCAGGAAGACAGTGTTGCCCCACCTCGAGGGACCACCTCTACACAAGGCCATAGGAGAGCATTCTTCGCGAGGATATCCGCCACAAGGCCAATATCAGCACCTCTCCCTTTGCGCTCTCTTCCCCTTTTTCCTTCGTGAGGGGTTCTCTTTTCCTATGAAATCACTAATACACTATTCGGGGGCCTCGAGAAATATCCTCGTGAGCCACACCAACAACCTCACCTAGATCGTGGAACTCGCTGGTTCTGTTCAGGCCATTGTCCAGTGTCACCTTGCCCGGGGCTGGTCCATAACAGTACGTCACGACTAAGTACGCGAAACAAAACAAGCTCATGCACTAGGAAACATAGCATCAAAGAGATTCACTGGAATGCATTCATTATAGACACACCCACTGGGAAAAGTCTAGAGCATTACCACATGCTAATTATGTCTATAGAGTCAACACCACTCTAGAATATAAGAAGTCAAACTAATAGGCTATGGCAGAGCCGAGGAGGACCGGGAGCGGTAGAGGGCTTACACCACCTTATGGGGAATGTTTACAGGGGCATTAAGGAGGCCGCGTACCTACCCCTGAGGTAGCACCGGTAGTTGATGCGGCACAACATCGGGTCGAACACGGAGACCGAGAAATTCCCCATGCCGTGGTAGCGAAACTGTAGTAGGGACCCATACCCAATGTGGTGCTCGCTGGCGAAATGCTCCCAGCCGACGGTCAGGAACATGGTCCCCGATGTTGGGGCGTCGATATTTACTCTCCAGCTCTCACTGCCGCCAGAATTCCTCAGCCGGGCACCCTCGGCATGGTGCTCGTGGCCCCGGGCACAAACCGCTTGGGGAGCTTCACTCTCTGGGCCCAATCCGGCTCGTGGAGGATGATTATGAAGTCAATGACCATCTCATGCTCTTCCTCGATCTTCACCACGACCGGCGATGGTGTCGTGGGCGGCAATGAAGCCTACTCTAGGATGTTGATTCGGTCGCCGTTGCGACCCCCACGACGCCCTCGCTGCTTCCGCGGGGGCGACTGCGGCTGCGTCTCATAGGCACTTCCCCCTCCATCGCTACGGCAACCATGGAGGCCGTTACACCATCGCGACTGGGACCACGAACTCCGCGTCCACTTTAGCCGCTCCCGCGTGACCACCCCCGGCCGTGTTTTCCTACCGGACCCTCCTCCGATTCCACGGCGACGACCTTACCTTTTTCCGCAGATAAGCCTCATTTCGACGCCATGAGAGGGAGTTGAGCGTCAGGATGGGAGATTAGGGAACAAGGAGCAAAGTGGCCAGTAACATCAAGCCTTTGTCCTTATGAATCAAGGCAGAAGGGCCCATCAACGCCTCGATTACCGTGTGTTACCATCGGTCTATCCCACATACCAGCAACTACAGCGGATCATCTCCCGATATGAGACCAGCTCCACGGTAGTTCCCGATCCGACATCGGGTGATACACAGCTGTTTGGTATGCATGGCTGATACCTTCGATCTGTATTACGGATGTAGTATAGCTCTTTTTCCCTAGTAGACCTATGTTCATTGAATCCTCGGGAAGCAGATGGCAGTGAAGTTACTTTAACGGACCTTCAGGAGTTTTAGAATTCCTTTTGTGTTTTTACCAGACCAAGAGTTCGCGTCTTTTGTTGTTGTCGATGATGGAGAAAGAGGGCCTAGGGTGTTCGGTTTCACCTGTAGCTGTGCAAAACATCTGATGGGAATGAAAGATAATAATAAAGTATGCATGTAATTGTTAGAGCAAGATAAATTATATGTGGGCAGTGCATCCATAATTTCTATTGCCTCCGCAACCACTTATAGCAATAACCTATTAGTCTCATCCATAGAAGAAAGAGAACTAATGATATGCATAGTGACGTCACCGTTAATCCCAAGTAAATCCCTCACATACAGCCATACTACCCCTTCTGTCACTGGGGTTCTCAACCTGCAGATCAGCCATCACTCATACTCCCTATACCTGGCTCAACCCTCGGGGTCTTGGGTACCTGACAAGTCCTTGGATTGAGGCAAGAGATGATACAATAATCATCATGTCATACAAACTAATACACGATCCCATCAAGAAGGGAGCAGCGCCCATAGACGTTGCCATCGCCGGCCTCGGCCAGCTGCTGGCCGGCCAGTTATCGAGGTCAAGCATTTTCCCGGATCTTGACTCGCCATCCTGCATCTTGCACAAGGCCGGACCACCTGCAACCCTCATCCCACCATTGAAGCCTCCACCAACTACTCCACCGGATCTGGACACACCACCACCTCCTCCACTGCATGTCCCGCCCCGGCAACCCCGACTGAAGCCCACCACCAACAAGGGTGGCAGCATGACCCAATCGCAGCCAATCGACAGAGATCTCGATCCACAGCGCCGACCACCCACATCTGCTCCAAGATTGGAGCCCCTCGGTGTCAGGTCAACTCCACGCGCCACAACATCTCCGTGAGCCGCGTGAGGCAGCCAGGAGTCCCACCTCCTCGCGCCACCGCAACAGCGCCAACCTCCGAGCCACCCCACGCCACCCCGCGCCAGAACCGCGCGCCACGGAGCGCCGAAGCCTGCTCCACCACCAGAAAACTCACGGCGCGCCGAAGCACACCGCCACACCACCCTCGCGGCCGCAGCAGCCTGCTGCAGAGCCGCCAACACCTCCAACTCGGGGCCGCCACCCTGGCCTCCAAAAACTCCCGCACGAGCCATGGCAAGAGGACCCCTTCCCGCCTTTGGGGATAGGGCCCGCCGCCACCCTGGCGAAGGCCGACGGCAGCCGCGGCGGGGAGCGGCTGCGGGGAAGGGAACCGCTCGGCGGCGCTAGGTTCGCCCTCGAGTCGCCCGGCCGAGCGACACGAGAGCATTTTTTACATGTAGAAGTTTAGGCCTATGTGCTCAACCAATTCAGTTTCAATTGCTATAGCTAGTTTCGCAAAAACCTAGGCAACATGAATGTCCTGAGTTGGCTCAAGGCGAGTCGCTTGGAGAGGCTCGTAGGCAGTCTCGGGCTGGCTCGAGCTCTCCACCTTCAGCTCGAGCTTTTTCCAGGCTCGGCCCAAATCGGTCCGAGTTGGCTCATGTCCAAGTATACTGACAAGTAGGATGGATCTGTGCTATTACGTGACAGAAGATCGGCTGTACGCTGAGATCAGGCAGCACGTACGGCAGCTAGCACCACAACAAATTGGCCGTCGCTCCGGGCTGCCTGGACGCGTACACTGTGTACCGTTGTGCTCCTCACAGATGCATGGCCAGGAGATCACGGCGTGTGTGCATCAGCGTATGGATAGAGGCAAAGGCAAAGCTCGTACGGCATGGGCGGCGCTGGGGGTATTCCTGTGTATTCCCGTGAATACCTAAGAATTTGAGAAAAAAAATTACTAGTACATGTAGTCATCAACACGACCCGGCCCACGTCGCTCAATCCAATCCCATTGCTAGCTTCCCAGTTCCCACGGCACGGTCGCATGCACCCCAGGCCGCACACGACCTCGTCGCCCGCAGTCCTCGCTCCATGCTTGACGCCTCCACCACGGAAACACGCATCGTTCAGCCTCAGCAGGCTAGCGACCTAGGAGGCGGCGGCCGTGGCGGCGCAGCAGCCTGCGGCCAGGGGCACGGACATCCGGGCATCCGCCATCCGGCCAGCGGCCAGGTACGTTTCCCCTCTTTAGTTAGCAGATTTTGATTTTGTATCAATTACTAGCAGATTTGGTGTGGCTATTTCAGTTTTGTACCAATTACTAGCAGATTTGGTGTGGCTATTTCAGTTTTGTACTAATACTAGCAGATTCGGTTTTGTAATTTGTATATATATCCATTACTAGCTCTTTGTCATCAATCTCTTCCAACAAGACGATCGCAAAGTTGTATTGTAATTTGGCTTCCATCAAGAGGTAATGTCTCAATTCGAAATGTTTTGTACTATTGTATTAGATTTTTTTATTTATTTTTGAAAAGGGAGCCCCTAAGGGCCTGGAAGCAATTGAATTAAGCACAAACAGAGGAAGGATACATTAACTCAAAGGGCCCCATAAGAAGCGAAATAAAGCATAGGTTGTACTATTGTATTAGATTGGAACTTTGTTGTTAATATGAAATTACCGTCTTATGTCTTATGATTTATGGATTGTGGGAAAATTTGTTACTGTCCTATAGACCTATACTATTTTGTGCTAATCTTTACTATTAATTTCAAAAGCGTGGTAAATGTCTGGTGTCACACTCCATATAATTACAAACAGAATACCACCGCTAACAGATTTGGCAAAAAAAAGTCTTGACGTGCTACAGTCCCAACAAACTTACCTTATCGTAACAAATTTTATAACAACCTGCTCTCAATATTACTAAAACCACGCATTCACCTGTAGGCTAACCTGAAACCCCTAACAACTCACGCTGCCCCCGCAACTCCCAGCGCGCCGCCTATCCCATCCTCGGGAGACCCCTCCGGCGTCCTTTCGCTCTATCCGCTGTTGTCAGTGTGTTCGCGTCCGAACTGCACGATGCTCGTGAGCGCAGCGTCACGCGGACAACTGATGACAAAATGGTTGTCTGCTCACTCCGACTTGCGACAGTTGCCGCACCTCTCTCCTCGCCAGCTTGGCCCACAATTTGGAATATGGAGGCCGCGGCAGTGGGCAGAGCATCGAGCAGAAGGGTCGACACTGATCGGCCGATGACGCCTTAATGATGGCCACACGTCAAATTCACCGTGCAGGTTGTGCCTACGCAACCTCACTCTCGTGTTTGCAGTCGATGCAGTTCGGGAGGACAAGCAGCTAGAGGCTGAAAACCTGAGATGTTCGGGTATGCTAACCTGCTCAAGGCCAAGTGCACTAGCGCGAGGTACTAACTGAAGGACATTTCCTGTAGTACTATTATTAGAATTAACATCAATCCAGGTTTACCGGGAGATGTTCAGGATTGTGGATTTTAATCATGCAAATAATAAAAATTATTCGGCTGCTAGATGAAATATTTTGACGGTTCAATCTCATTGTATGTTCTGGTTTGTCATCTCGCATGCAGTCATTTTTTGCTCTTACCTTTTCTGACAAAATGTTTGAGTGCGTATATTTAGCGATTTAATCACATGCTGATCTCTACTATATAAAAAGTTTAGAGGTGGTTTTCGTTCGTCCGTCAAAATGCGTCTTCGTCCGTCCGTCCGTCCGTGCGTGTTCGTATGTCGGCTCTTTGTTCGAACGATCAGGGAGGTCTCCATGTCATATACGCTAGGGCCCTGCTAGGTTTAGCTAGCTGTTTGATTTATTAGACCATGTCCTGCTTGAACAGAAACGAAATAGAGATGAACACCACGACGCACCACGATGCCGGCACACCACGACGGAGAGGGGACGTTGGCGAGGAACACCGGTGCGCAGAGCTTGGTCTGGGGCCGGCGTTGGAGAGGGGGTCGCTGAGGCGTGCGGCGGAGGGGCTCACTGGCGGAGGGAGCTCGCGGGAGGACGAGAAGATGAGGGCGGCGGCACCTTGCAGGGAGCATGGCGAGGCGAGCTAAGCTTGATGCCGACATCGATCGGGTGCGACCATTGTCCCGATTCTTCAAGGTAGAGGAAGAGGAAGATGCCGCGGTTCCATTTTCGTGTTCACCCTGGCCCGGAGGCGTCCGCTGCTCGCCACTGCCCTCTACCTCGAAGGCTCCTTCTTCGGAACTCCCCAAAGGCGCCAGCGACATCGGTGAGCCCTCCGACTCGCCCCGCTTCCCTCTGTCCTCGCCTTGTACCGACGCAGCCGCCCGCGCCTCGCCACTCGCCACGCCCACGCGCACACGCGTCAGCCGCGACAGCAACTACAGCCTGGACTGCCTCTGTTTCCTCACGTTTCCGGCGCATACCGCCCATCTCCAGCGAATCCCAGCATACCCCGTCGAAGATGGATGTCTCAGCTCCCCTTAGGCGAAAACCTCACTCAAATCCGTCACCGGAGTCACTCGAAAACATCATCGCAAGTCAGCCCGACCTACTGTCAATTCTACTCCCAAAATTCAGTTTCACGTTCGCGGAAGACCCCTCTGAACATCGATGTTTTCTCATCGATACAATTAATCTCTAGAGGCTCTACACGAACGAGATTTGTAGGCTGTCGTGCCTCTTCAATCCGCTGAAAACAGCGCCCCTTTTGGTGCCCTATAGAGCTCGCCACCATGTATGGAAGTTCGGCCGACGCTCAGATCCTCGATGATTTCCTCTGTCAGTCCGGTAGTTTCGACCCCGGCGCAGCACCTCTAATCCTCCCATTTTTCCCGTCGATGTGGTTCATGTTTGGAAAATCTCCTTGGACGTATTTTTCACTCCTATGTCCCCTCTATGCACCTACGCGAACCGCAAGCAAATTAGTGCAGCATACCACTCGAAATCTTCCCACGAAAATCCGTTGAGCTACTTCCTCCGATCCAAATTAATTGACTAGATACATCCGAATCTAGACAAATCTAAGTCAATTAATTTGGATCGGAGGGAGTAGCAATTTTTCGCACGGTCTGAATTCGGTTCATCAGTGGGAAGTTCGTGCCAATTTGCACGAAGCCTCCTAGGACTTTTCCACTCTCCACCTGGCTCCCTTACTCTCTGCAGCCAGCTGCAGCCAGCTAGGCGGCCCGTTCCTTCAGCCTCGCCCGTGAGCGGCGGGCACCCACGCCGCGGCCCAATCCTCTCCCAGCAGCCCAGTTGCCTCTAACGCCTTTTTCTTTTTCGGAACATTTCCTTTAATAAATTCAGTTAACCCAAATCCACTTTCAAATTCATAGATACAAATTTATTCAGAATTTGCAAATATTTTTAAAATGAAGAGTAAGTGATTTTCACAGATGAATTCAAACCGATTTTGAAAAATTATATAAATGCCCCTAACTATTACAGCTAATGACAATTTTGTCCACTTCTATTTAAAATACGATTATTTATAACTTTCGACAAATAATATATGTTTTATTATCCGCCATGCCACCTCTGAGTGGAATAACCGTTCAGTTCGATGCCCCCTGCCGACCTCGCACACGCTGCTGCCCAATCCCCTCTGTTCACCTCCATTATTTTACGCCGCCACCGCCACCTCCCGTCCATCGTCTACTGGCCTCCCCACAATCTCCACGGCGATGACCAGCTCCATGTGCCAGTGCGCTCCTTCGGCGAGGATGACCCTCGTGTGGTGTAAGAGTTCCAGGGCATCGAGCCTAGCAGGTTGCCGCCGGCGTCGAGGCTCGCGGTGCCACAGAGGATGGAGATAGTGGAGGCCGCGTATCACATGGGCACCAAGTTGGGGTTGATGGCGTGGACGGTGAGGGTGGTCCTACTCCCTCCATCTGCAGCAGCTCTTGTCCCATCTCTCGTGGCGGAGTTTGTGGCTCCAGAGAAGGATGTCGTCGGCCGCACGGCGAAGCACATCAGCAGCGGTCGTGTAGGTCTTGGAGTTGAAAACGACTACATGATTAACAAGCCGTGGCAACGCACGGACACTCTGCTAGTATTATCAATTCTCAGAGTCTATATTGTGCATTGAGACAAAAAGAAATTATAAAATGAATACCCATGAGCCATTTCCTGGCGCCGCCACTGTCGTACGGTACCACAGGGAAAGCGGCTGCGACGGCGGCATGGGCGAGTTGGCCCTGCCAATCCGAATGCCGGCGATCCCCTCCTGCCCCGAAAACGTGCGGTTTCTTGCAGCGGCGGCATATGTACGTACGTAGTAGTACATGCATGCACCGTGCGGCCGCAGGCTAAGCTAGCTGGGTGGGTATATATGCACGGCCAGGGGCAACGATCGTGGCGCGGCAATTTAGGCAAAATAATCCAAACTTATATTAAATTTAAATACGTACTCAACTTTCTAGAAAAAATATTCACAGCATCTAACCCTTTTTTGCAGCCCCCGCCACGACGGAGCTGCAAACAACTGTGTGGCTCCACGAGCGACGGCGTTGCAGCCTATTGTGCGGCGCCACGAGCTACGGCGCTACATAATTTTGGCGTGGCGCCACGGGCTGTGGTGCTGCAGGCCATTGTACAGTGCCATGGGCTATGGAGCCGCACAGTTGTTTGCAGCTCCGTCGTAGCGGAAGCTGCAGAAAAGGGTTAGAGGTTGTTGGGGGGTACCCCCAGGTAGGGTCACTCCGGGGTATAAGGGCCGAGTTAGCCGAGGTTCAGCAAGGTCAAAGCGGATGCTGGCCGAGTCACCTCAAGACAGGCCGGATCACGGAGTAACCCGGACCAGGGGGTCGCCTAACGTTGTCTCATCCGACTTAAGGAGTAAGTCAGAAGTGCTTGTCTAACTTATATGCAGGAACAGGTGTGACCGGATCTACTATGATCCGGATCCTCGCTTAGCTTCTGGGAGAAGGAAGGAATCTCTCTGGTCAAAAAAGAAGGTCCGGTACGCACCGCATGAGCGAATAAAGCAAGGGCAGGACCATCGGGTCATGGCCGACAAGGGTGACGACGCTCACGTTGGCTGACGCGGGCGCCGCAGAGGCTTACGTCGCTAAAGCATGTGTGACGTGGGAGAAAAGCAACCCGGTCGGATTACCACTTTGGGAGGGGCATATTCTTAGGAATATGCCTCCACGTATGCCCTAGGCCAGGACCGAACCTCCTCTATATAAGGGAGGTTAGGGTTCTGGTAGAGGGGTTGGGAGAGCTCTAGTTGAATAAGCACTAGTTGATCTAGGATTCTAGGGAAATTTAGTAGGCAAGAGTAAGAGAGCTCCTTCTTCCTCCTCTCGCCAGAACAGCTCAAGGAGCACTTGTAATCTTGGAGATATAGCAATACAAACTTCTGTGTGGAGAATCACTCCACTATCCCTCCCTGGATTCCCCTAGCGCATATTAGTCCCCACCTTTAGCCTATCCATGGCATCCGCCGTGACACCACCACGACAGTTGGCGCCCACCGTGGGGCTAGCGGCGCTAGTAGGGGTGAAGATCCGGACGGGAAACCTCATCGGCACCGGCGAACGCATCGTCTCAGGGCTCGTTCAGCGCTTCGGAGCGCTGGATTTCGTCAGCGACAACGCTGGCTGCTTCGGCACGCGCCCGCTTCCGCGCAATGGCCTCTTCGTCAAGCTCGGCGCGCACAAGGTCTACGTTGCTGTGGACGTCTCGTGCGTTCATCCGCGTCGCGTCGTCGATGCGGGGGAACCACCCCTCACTGTGGCTCGCGGGGCGCGTATCGCTCGCTCCCCGGGCCATGCGGAGGTGATGATGACTGCGCCAGGTGCAGGCGCAAGCAAGGACCCAGTGCCAAAGCCGGAGGTAACACCTAAGGCACCGAGGAAAGGTAGAGGACCTCCACTAGAGAGGCCTGAGAACGTACTGAGGGAAGCTATGGATAGCTTGGCTAACCCGGTAGCAGCAGTGGTAGATCCGGCTCAGGCACAGGCCGAGCTAGAGGAAACTCGGCAAAAGATACTGGAGGGCGCAAAGAAAATAGCCGCGGCTCAGCAGTCGCTGAACATGACGCTGCGTGAGTACGCAAAGGCAAACAAGGTTGATGCAGTAAAGGTAAAATGGAGAAATCTCATAAGTGAGATGAACAGAGAAGGTGATGATGGAGCAGAAGGGTCGGAAAACTATCTGTCTGTGGGGTTGCCGAAGTATAGTACCCCGGCGAAAAACCTCAGAGCAGCAGATGCGGCTGCGTCCGAGCTAGAGGGTCTGACGGGTGAGGCCCGTCAGAGACAGCAAGACAGGGTTAACGAGTTGGTTCGGATCGCAAACAGGCAGAACGAGGAGCTGCTGAGAGCTAATCCGGAGAGATCTGGGGCTTCCAAGATTGTCCATTCGGTGATGGGTAACCCGGAGAAATCCGCTGGAGCCGCATCATCACCTCATGGCGGTCCAAGGAGAGAAGAGGTAGTAACCTCGGCCAGACGGAACAAACAGATCGTCCCGTACGACCCAACGCGTGCGGGAAAAGAAAAAGAGTTGTGGAAAGGTGATGATCGACGGAGTGTGAGCCGAGGTGAAGTTGGCCGAGGTAATCACGACCAAGGCAATGCCGGTCAAGGGAACGCTGCCAATGGCAATGCCGGACAGCACAACTCCGCAGCAGCAGGACAACCGCAGCAGCGGAATATACCGAGGAAAGAGCAAAGCGCCGGCCGAGGTATGCAGCAGAAAGGTGCACAACGAGAGCAAAACCGGTACAACGACGGTGATTCGGAGATGGTGAACGCTGATGGGTTCGCAGCATGGAACACAAAAAATTTCTCCCGCAAGAACGAACAAAACCCAGATCTAATCTAGATAAAAGCCAAGATCTAATCTATTAGACATGTGCAACGAGATAGATCTGTACTAACTCTCGTAGAACCGAAAGCGTTACGAGATTAGATATCGGGGTTGATGTAGTCGATCACTTGCCGATCTCAAGATCGTGTGGACGATCCTTCCGGCGCCGCGTTCCGGCAGCGCTTCCGCAGTCGGTCACACGTGCGGAATCGAAGCAGACCTTCCTCTCCCCGTTCCAGCGAGCAGCGGAGGTAGTAGATCTTCTCCATGGAATCCCAGCAGCACGACGGTGTGGTGGTGGTGGTGGAGGAGAGAATTCTGCAGGACTTTGCCTAAGCCGGAGCAGAGCGAAGGAAGAGGAGAGAGACGGCGGCTAGGGATTGTTATGGGAGAGGTCTAGGGGGTGGCGCCCCCTCCCCTCTATTTAAAGGAGGGAGGCGCGCCATGGGACGGGGAGTCCTAGTAGGACTCCCCTCCCTCCTTGGCCGGCGGGTTGGGAAGGGGGAAGGAGTCCTCCTCCCCCACGAATCCGTGTCTAGCCCCACAAGGTTTCCTTGACCCTTTCTTGGTTTTCAAGCAAACTCCAAGAAATCTTTCTAGAACCTTCCAGAACATTCCGAAGCCTTCTAGAATCTCCATACAAACACTCCGGAACATTTCCTAACTTAGAAAATGATCCCCAATATATGAATCTTATTCTCCGGACAATTCTGGATCTCCTCGTGATGTCCTGGATCCAATCCGAGACTCCGAACAACATTCGGTCTCCAATGCATATTCCATATCTACTTAAAACAACTTCGAACCTTAAGTGTGTCACCCTACGGTTCGTGAATATGCAGACATGATGAAGACACCTCTCCGATCAATAACCATCAGCGGGATCTGGAGATCCATAATGGCTCCCACATACTCAACGATGACTTCGTGATCGATAGAACCATTAACATACGAAACCAATTCCCTTTGTCACGTGATATTCTACTTATCCGAGGTTTGATCATCGGTATCTCCACACCTAGTTCTACCTCGTTACTGATAAGTACTCTTTACTCGTTCCATGTTATGTCATCCCTTGTGACCTAGTCACATGCTTGCAAGCTAACTAGATGACATTCCACCGAGAGGGCCCAGAGCATATCTATCCGTCATATGGATGGACAAATCCCAATCTTGGTCCATGCGCTTCAACTCATACTTTCAGAATACCCAATGACACCTTTATAACCACCCAGTTACGAAGCGGTGTTTGATGTCATCAAAGTACCCATCCGGTGATGGTGATTAACATAACCTCATGGTCGAAGGATTAGGTTACTATGCATTTGAAAGCTTACAGCAATACGAACTTAATGACTTGATCTTATGCTATGCTTACTATGGGCGTGTGTCCATCACATCATTCTCCTAATGATATAACCTTGTTATTAATGACATCCAATGTCCATGATCAGGAAACCATGATCATCATTTAATCAACAAGCTAGTTCCACAAGAGGCTTACTAGGGACTCTTTTATGTTTACAAAACACATATGTATTAGTGTTTCCTTATAATACAATTATAGCATGTGATGTAAACATTCATCATAAACACAAAGATATAATAATAACCACTTTTATTATTGCCACTTGGGCATATCTCCAACAGTCTCCCACTAGAGTCAATAATCTAGATTACATGGTAATATACCTAACACCCATGGCGTTCTGGTGTTGGTCATGCTTTGCTCTAGGGAGAGGTTTAGTCAACGGATCTGCTACATTCAGATCAGTGTGTACTTTGCAAATCTTTATGTCACCATCTCGGACATACTCGCGAATAGCATGGAAACGTAGCTTGATGTGCTTCAGCTTGCTATGTGACCTTGGCTCCTGTGCATTAGCTATGGCACCTGTGTTGTCACAGTAGATGGCCATCGGGTCCAACGCACTGGGAACCACGCCAAGTTTAGTAATGAACTCCTTCATCCATATGGCTTCTTGTGCAGCCTCCGAAGCAGCTATGTATTCCGATTCAGTTGAAGATTTCGCCACAACGCTTTGTTTGGCACTCCTCCAGCTCACTGCAGCACCATTCAAAATAAATACATATCCAGACTGTGACTTCGAGTCTTCTGGATCGGTGTTCCAACTAGCATCAGTGTAACCATTTACAACAAGCTGTTCATCACCTCCATAAGAAAGAACCATATCCTTAGTCCTATTCAGGTACTTTAGGATATTCTTGACCGTTGTCCAGTGCTCCATTCCAGGATCACTTTGATATCTGCTAGTCAAACTAACAGCATGTGCTATATCCGGTCTTGTACACAGCATGGCATGCATGATAGAACCTATGGTCGAGGCATAGGGAATATTATTCATCTTTTCTCTATCTTCTGCCGTAGCCGGACTTTGAGTCTTACTCAAGGTCTTACCTGACAACATGGGCACGAACCCTTTCTTGCTCTCTTCCATTCTAAACTTCTTTAGAACTTTGTCTAAGTATGTACTTTGTGAAAGCGCTATTAGGCGTCTTGATCTATCTTTATAAATCTTGATGCCTAGAATATATGCCGCTTCGCCAAGATCCTTCATTGAAAAACTATTATTCAAATAGGTTTTGATGCTATTAAGAAGTTCTATATCATTCCCAATCAACAATATGTCATCTACATATAGTACTAGGAATGCTACAGAGCTCCCACTCACTTTCTTGTAAATACAAGCTTCTCCATATGTTTGTATAAATCCAAAGTTTTTGATTACTTTATCAAAACGTTGATTCCAACTCCGGGATGCTTGCTTCAGTCCATAAATGGAGCGCTGAAGTTTGCATACCTTGTCAGCATCACTAGGATCGACAAACCCTTGGGTTGTACCATATACAACTCTTCCTCCATGTCACCATCAAGGAACGCTGTTTTGACATCCATCTGCCAAATTTCATAATCGAAATATGCAGCGATTGCTAACAAAATCCTCACAGACTTTAGCTTCGCTACTGGTGAGAAAGTCTCATCGTAGTCAACTCCTTGAATTTGTCGGAACCCTTTCGCGACAAGTCGAGCTTTATAGATAGTAACATTACCATCAGCATCTGTTTTTCTTTTGAAAATCCATTTGTTCTCGACAGCCTTACGGCCATCCGGTAAGTCCACCAAAGTCCATACTTGGTTTTCGTACATGGATCCCATTTCGGATTTCATGGCTTCTAGCCATTTGTCGGAATCTGGGCTCACCATAGCTTCTTCATACGTTGCAGGGTCATCAGTGTTGTCTACCAACATGACGTTCAAGGCAGAGTCATACCACTCAGGAGTGGTACGAACCCTCGTTGACCTGCGAGGTTCAGCAGTAACTTCGTTCGAAGTATCATGATCACCATCATTAGCTTCCTCTCCAGTTGGTGCAGGCGGCACAAAAACATCTTTCGGTGCTGCGCTACTCTCAACTCCGAGAGAAGGTTCAATAACCTCGTCGAGTTCTACTTTCCTTCCAGTCACTTCTTTCGAGAGAAACTCCTTCTCAAGAAAGGATCCATTCTTGGCAACGAAAACTTTGCCTTCGGATCTATGATAGAAGGTATACCCAATTGTTTCTTTCGGGTATCCTATGAAGACGCATTTCTCCACTTTGGGTTCAAGCTTATCAGGTTGTAACTTCTTTACATACGCTTCGCAACCCCAAACTTTAAGGAACGACAAATTAGGTTTCTTACCAAACCACAATTCGTACGGTGTCGTTTCAACGGATTTAGATGGTGCCCTATTTAAAGTGAATGCGGCTGTCTCTAATGCATAGCCCCAAAATGATAGCGGTAAATCTGTAAGAGACATCATAGACCGAACCATATCTAAGAGAGTTCGATTACGACGTTCGGACACACCATTACGCTGTGGTCTTCCTGGCGGTGTCAACTGGGAAAGTATTCCACATTTCTTTAAATGCATGCCAAACTCATAACTCAGATATTCACCTCCGCAGTCAGAATGCAGAAACTTAATTTTCTTGTTATGATGATTTTCCACTTCACTTTGAAATTCCTTAAACTTCTCGAAAGTTTCGGACTTATGTTTCATAAAGTAGACATACCCATATCTACTTAAGTCCTCCGTGAAAGTGAGAACATAATGATATCCACCACGTGATGCTACACTCATTGGACCGCACACATCGGTATGTATTATTTCCAATAAGTCTGTAGCTCGCTCCATTATTCCAGAGAATGGAGTCTTAGTCATTTTTCCCATTAGACATGCTTTGCATCTTTCAAGTTATTCAAGAAGTCCATCAGAATGGAGTTTCTTCATACGCTTCACTCCAATGTGACCAAGACGACAGTGCCACATGTATGTAGAATTATGATTCAATTTTATTTGTTTAGTATCTATGTTGTGAACATGTGTATCACTACTATCGAGATTCAATAAGAATAAACCATTCATCTCAGGTGCATTACCATAAAAGATATTACTCATATAAATCGAACAACCTTTATTCTCAGACTTAAAAGAGTAACCATCTCGCAATAAACAAGATCCAGATATAATGTTAATGCTTAACGCAGGCACCAAATAACAATTATTTAAAGTTAAAACTAATCCCGAAGGTAGATGTAGAGGGAGCGTGCCGATAGCGATCACATCAACCTTGGAGCCATTTCCAACGCGCATCGTCACCTCGTCTCTTGCCAGTCTTCGTTTATTCTGTAGCTCCTGTTTCGAGTTACAAATATGAGCAACTGAACCAGTATCAAATACTCAGGCACTACTACGACTACTAGTAAGATACACATCAATAACATGTATATCGAATATACCTTTCTTCTTGATGTTGCCGTTCTTCAGATCTGCCAGGTACTTGGGGCAGTTACGCTTCCAGTGACCAACACCCTTGTAGTAGAAGCATTCAGTTTCAGGTTTAGGACCAGCCTTGGGCTTCTTAGCAAGTGCGGCAGCTTTCTTGCCGTCCTTCTTGAAGTTGCCCTTTTTCTTAGGCTTGCCCTGTTTCTTGAAATTGGTGGTCTTATTGACCATCAACACTTGGTGCTCCTTCTTGATCTCCACTTCAGCAGTTTTCAGCATGGACGATAGTTCAGGCAACGTCTTGTTCATGCAGTGCATATTGTAGTTCATCACAAAGTTCTTATAACTCGGTGGCAGTGATTGGAGGACACGGTGAATCCCTAACTCATTAGGAATCGTTATCCCCAACTCTTGGAGCTTGTTTGTGTGCCCAGACATCGTGAGCACGTGCTCGCTAACGGAGCTTCCCTCTTCCATCTTGCAGGTAAAGAACTTCTCGGAGGCCTCATAGCTCTCCACAGCCGCGTGAGTCTCAAAAATGAGCTTCAGCTCCTTAATGATCTCGAACGGGTCGTGGTGCTCAAAATGCTTCTGGAGCTCCGTTTCTAAACCGTACAGGATGGCACACTGAATTGTGGAGTAATGATTTTTCCGAGTGGCGTAAACATTCTTTACGTCATCGGTGGCATCATCTGCAGGTGGGTCACCTAGCGATGCTTCGAGCACATAGGTCATCTGACCAGCCCTGAGGACAATCTTCAGACCACGGAGCCAGTCCGTGAAGTTACTTCCATTGTTCTTAAGCTTTTCTTTCTCTAGGAACGCATTGAAATTGATGGAGAGATTCGCCATAATCTACAACAAATTTGCATGTAGTTTAGACTAAGTTTATGATAAATTGAGTTCTACTTTAATTCTTAAATTAACTAGGTGAACTCCCACTCAAAACAACATCCCTCACATTGTCTTAGTGATTACACGAACCAAGTCCACTACACCAAGTCCGATCTTCACGAGAGAAGATGTAGTTTCATCGGCGAACAATCTTCATGTTCATCATATCACTTATATGATTCATGCTCTACCTTTCGGTATTCCGTGTTTCGAGACCATGTCTGTACATGCTAGGCTCGTTAAGATTAACCTTAGTTTCCGCATGTGCAAATCTGGCTTGCACCCGTTGTATGCACACGTAGAATCTATCACACCCGATCATCACGAGATGCTTCGAGACGACGAGTCTTAGCAACGGTGCCAACTAAGGACGAACACTTTATTACTTGATATTTAGTGAGAGGGATCATCTTATAATGCTACCGTCACGATCTAAGCAATACAAGATGCATAAAGGATTAACATCACAGGCAATTCATAATTAGTGTGATATGATATGACTTTTTCTTCTTATGCCTTTGATATCCATCTCCAAAGCACGGACATGATCTCCATCATCACCAGCATTGCGTCAAGGTCAGTGGAGCCGCTTCATGGTTGTCCATCATCACCAGCAACTATTACAACTACTTGGAATAAAGCTATTACAAGATGAATAGACACGTAGGTCTTAACATAATGAAAGACAACCACTAGGCTCCTGCCGGTTGCCATATTACAACAAGGATCATTGCATACATCAAATATAATCACAATCACATGATGGACATATCACATCACAAAACCCCTGCAAAAACAAGTTAGACGCCTCTAATTTTCTTTGCAAGTTTTACGTGGTTTGGGGCTTTCGAATAAGGACGGATCTTACCTACGAAACTGAACCACAACGTTGATACAAGTGCTATCAAGTGCAACGTGTAGATTGGATCTATACTATGATGGGAGAGACAGACACCCGCAAAGCCACTTGTGCAAATCAAGTTACACGTCAAGCGTGGAGCAAGTCTCATGTGCGATAACATGTAAGGTTAGCCCGAGTCGCTTCATCCCACCATACCGCAAGATGCAAAGTACACAAAGCAAAAGACGACACGAGCACCAACGCCCACAACATCATTGTGTTCTACTCGTGCAACGGATCTACGCATAGACAAGGCTCTGATACCACTGATGGGTTCGCATCATGGAAAACAAAAAATTTCTACCGCAAGAACGAACAAAACCCAGATCTAATCTAGATAAAAGCCAAGATCTAATCTATTAGACATGTGCAACGAGATAGATCTGTACTAACCCTCGTAGAACTGAAAGCGTTACGAGATTAGATCTCGGGGTTGATGTGGTCGATCACTTGCCGATCTCAAGATCGTGTGGACGATCCTTCCGGCGCCGCGTTCCGGCAGCGCTTCCGCAGTCGGTCACACGTGCAGAATCGAAGCAGACCTTCCTCTCGCCGTTCCAGCGAGCAGCGGAGGTAGTAGATCTTCTCCACGAAATCCCAGCAGCATGACGGTGTGGTGGTGGTGGTGGAGGAGAGAATTCTGCAGGGCTTCGCCTAAGCCGGAGCAGAGCGAAGGAAGAGGAGAGAGACGGCGGCTAGGGATTGTTATGGGAGAGGTCTAGGGGGTGGCGCCCCCTCCCCTCTATTTAAAGGAGGGAGGCGCGCCATGGGAGGGGAGTCCTAGTAGGACTCCCCTCCCTCCTTGGCTGGCGGGTTGGGAAGGGGGGAGGAGTCCTCCTCCCCCACGAATCCGTGTCTAGCCCCACAAGGTTTCCTTGACCCTTTCTTGGTTTTCAAGCAAACTCCAAGAAATCTTTCTAGAACCTTCCAGAACATTCTGAAACCTTCTAGAATCTCCATACAAACACTCCCGAACATTTCCTAACTTAGAAAATGATCCCCAATATATGAATCTTATTCTCCGGACAATTCCGGATCTCCTCGTGATGTCCCGGATCCAATCCGAGACTCCGAACAACATTCGGTCTCCAACGCATATTCCATATCTACTGAAAAACAACTTCGAACCTTAAGTGTGTCACCCTACGGTTCGTGAATATGCAGACATGATGAACACACCTCTTCGATCAATAACCATCAGCAGGATCTGGAGATCCATAATGGCTCCCACATACTCAACAATGACTTCGTGATCGATAGAACCATTAACATACGAAACCAATTCCCTTTGTCACGCGATATTCTACTTATCCGAGGTTTGATCGTCGGTATCTCCACACCTAGTTCTACCTCGTTACTAATAAGTACTCTTTACTCGTTCCATGTTATGTCATCCCTTGTGACCTAGTCACATGCTTGCAAGCTAACTAGATGACATTCCACCGAGAGGGCCCAGAGCATATCTATCCGTCATATGGATGGACAAATCCCAATCTTGGTCCATGCGCTTCAACACATACTTTCAGAATACCCAATGACACCTTTATAACCACCCAGTTATGAAGCGGTGTTTGATGTCATCAAAGTAGACATCCGGTGATGGTGATTAACATAACCTCATGGTCGAAGGATTAGGTTACTATGCATTTGAAAGCTTACAGCAATACGAACTTAATGACTTGATCTTATGCTACGCTTACAATGGGTGTGTGTCCATCACATCATTCTCCTAATGATATAACCTTGTTGTTAATGACATCCAATGTCCATGATCAGGAAACCATGATCATCATTTAATCAACAAGCTAGTTCCACAAGAGGCTTACTAGGGACTCTTTTATGTTTACAAAACACACATGTATTAGTGTTTCCTTATAATACAATTATAGCATGGGATGTAAACATTCATCATAAACACAAAGATATAATAATAACCACTTTTATTATTGCCTATTGGGCATATCTCCAACAGTCTCCCACTTGCACTAGAGTCAATAATCTAGATTACATGGTAATATACCTAACACCCATGGCGTTCTGGTGTTGGTCATGCTTTGATCTAGGGAGAGGTTTAGTCAACGGATCTGCTACATTCAGAACAGTGTGTACTTTGCAAATCTTTATGTCACCATCTCGGACATACTCGCGAATAGCATGGAAACGTAGCTTGATGTGCTTCAGCTTGCTATGTGACCTTGGCTCCTGTGCATTAGCTATGGCACCTGTGTTGTCACAGTAGATGGCCATCGGGTCCAACGCACTGGGAACCACGCCAAGTTCAGTAATGAACTCCTTCATCCATATGGCTTCTTGTGCAGCCTCCGAAGCAGCTATGTATTCCGATTCAGTTAAAGATTTCGCCACAACGCTTTGCTTGGCACTCCTCCAGCTCACTGCAGCACCATTCAAAATAAATACGTATCCAGACTGTGACTTCGAGTCATCTGGATCGGTGTTCCAACTAGCATCAGTGTAACCGTTTGCTACAAGTTGTTCATCACCTCCATAAGAAAGAACCATATCCTTAGTCCTATTCAGGTACTTTAGGATATTCTTGACCGCTGTCCAGTGCTCCATTCCAGGATCACTTTGATATCTGCTAGTCAAACTAACAGCATGTGCTATATCCGGTCTTGTACACAGCATGGCATACATGATAGAACCTATGGCCGAGGCATAGGGAATATTATTCATCTTTTCTCTATCTTCTGTCGTAGCCGGACTTTGAGTCTTACTCAAGGTCTTACCTGACAACATGGGCACGAACCCTTTCTTGCTCTCTTCCATTCTAAACTTCTTTAGAACTTTGTCTAAGTATGTACTTTGTGAAAGCGCTATTAGGCGTCTTGATCTATCTCTATAAATCTTGATGCCTAGAATATATGCCGCTTCGCCAAGATCCTTCATTGAAAAACTATTATTCAAATAGGTTTTGACACTATTAAGAAGTTCTATATCATTCCCAATCAACAATATGTCATCTACATATAGTACTAGGAATGCTACAGAGCTCCCACTCACTTTCTTGTAAATACAAGCTTCTCCATAAGTTTGTATAAATCCAAAGTTTTTTATTACTTTATCAAAACGTTGATTCCAACTTCGGGATGCTTGCTTCAGTCCATAAATGGAGCGTTGAAGTTTGCATACCTTGTCAGCATCACTAGGATCGACAAAACCCTTGGGTTGTACCATATACAACTCTTCCTCAATGTCACCATTAAGGAACGCTGTTTTGACATCCATCTACCAAATTTCATAATCAAAATATGCAGCGATTGCTAACAAAATCCTCACAGACTTTAGCTTTGCTACTGGTGAGAAAGTCTCATCGTAGTCAACTCCTTGAATTTGTCGGAACCCTTTCGCGACAAGTCGAGCTTTATAGATAGTAACATTACCATCAACATCTGTTTTTCTTTTGAAAATCCATTTGTTCTTGACAGCCTTACGGCCATCCGGTAAGTCCACCAAAGTCCATACTTGGTTTTCGTACATGGATCCCATTTCGGATTTCATGCCTTCTAGCCATTTGTCGGAATCTGGGCTCACCATAGCTTCTTCATACGTTGCAGGGTCATCAGTGTTGTCTACCAACATGACGTTCAAGGCAGAGTCATACCACTCAGGAGTGGTACGAACCCTCGTTGACCTGTGAGGTTCAGCAGTAACTTCGTTCGAAGTTTCATGATCACCATCATTAGCTTCCTCTCTAGTTGGTGCAGGCGGCACAAAAACATCTTCCGGTGCTGCGCTACTCTCAACTCCAAGAGAAGGTTCAATAACCTCGTCGAGTTCTACTTTCCTTCCAGTCACTTCTTTCGAGAGAAACTCCTTCTCAAGAAAGGATCCATTCTTGGCAACGAAAACTTTGCCTTCGGATCTATGATAGAAGGTATACCCAATTGTTTCTTTCGGGTATCCTATGAAGACGCATTTCTCCGCTTTGGGTTCAAGCTTATCAGGTTGTAACTTCTTTACATACACTTCGCAACCCCAAACTTTAAGGAACGACAACTTAGGTTTCTTACCAAACCACAATTCGTATGGTGTCGTTTCAACGGATTTAGATGGTGCCCTATTTAAAGTGAATGCGGCTGTCTCTAATGCATAGCCCCAAAATGATAGCGGTAAATCTTTAAGAGACATCATAGACCGAACCATATCTAAGAGAGTTCGATTACGACGTTCGGACACACCATTACGCTGTGGTGTTCCCGGCGGTGTCAACTGCGAAAGTATTCCACATTTCTTTAAATGCATGCCAAACTCATAACTCAGATATTCACCTTCGCGGTCAGAACGCAGAAACTTAATCTTCTTGTTACGATGATTTTCCACTTCACTTTGAAATTCCTTAAACTTCTCGAAAGTTTCGGACTTACGTTTCATAAAGTAGACATACCCATATCTACTTAAGTCATCCGTGAAAGTGAGAACATAACGATATCCACCACGCGATGCTACACTCATTGGACCGCACACATTGGCATGTATTATTTCCAATAAGTCTGTAGCTCGCTCCATTATTCCAGAGAATGGAGTCTTAGTCATTTTTCCCATTAGACATGCTTCGCATCTTTCAAGTGATTCAAAATCAAGTGATTCGAGAAGTCCATCAGAATGGAGTTTCTTCATACGCTTCACTCCAATGTGACCAAGACGACAGTGCCACGTGTATGTAGAATTATCATTCAATTTTATTCGTTTAGCATCTATGTTGTGAACATGTGTATCACTACTATCGAGATTCAATAAGAATAAACCATTCATCTCAGGTGCATTACCATAAAACATATTACTCATATAAATCGAACAACCTTTATTCTCAGACTTAAAAGAGTAACCATCTCGCAATAAACAAGATCCAGATATAATGTTCATGCTTAACGCAGGCACCAAATAACAATTATTTAAAGTTAAAACTAATCCCGAAGGTAGATGTAGAGGGAGCGTGCCGACGGCGATCAGATCAACCTTGGAGCCATTTCCAACGCGCATCGTCACCTCGTCTCTTGCCAGTCTTTGTTTATTCCGTAGCTCCTGTTTCGAGTTACAAATATGAGCAACCGAACCAGTATCAAATACCCAGGCACTACTACGACTACTAGTAAGATACACATCAATAACATGTATATCGAATATACCTTTCTTCTTGATGTTGCCGTTCTTCAGATCTGCCAGGTACTTGGGGCAGTTATGCTTCCAGTGACCAGCACCCTTGCAGTAGAAGCATTCAGTTTCAGGTTTAGGACCAGCCTTGGGCTTCTTAGCAGGTGCGGCAGCTTTCTTGCCGTCCTTCTTGAAGTTCCCCTTTTTCTTAGGCTTGCCCTGTTTCTTGAAATTGGTGGTCTTATTGACCATCAACACTTGGTGCTCCTTCTTGATCTCCACTTCAACAGTTTTCAGCATGGACGATAGTTCAGGCAACGTCTTGTTCATGCAGTGCATATTGTAGTTCATCACAAAGTTCTTATAACTCGGTGGCAGTTGATTGGAGGACACGGTGAATCCCTAACTCATTAGGAATCTTTATCCCCAACTCTTGGAGCTTGTTTGCGTGCCCAGACATGGTGAGCACGTGCTCGCTAACGGAGCTTCCCTCTTCCATCTTGCAGGTAAAGAACTTCTCGGAGGCCTCATAGCTCTCCACGGTCGTGTGAGTCTCAAAAATGAGCTTGAGCTCCTTAATGATCTCGAACGAGTCGTGGTGCTCAAAACACTTCTGGAGCTCCGTTTCTAAACCGTACAGGATGGCACACTGAACTATGGAGTAATGATTTTTTCGAGTGGCGTAAACATTCTTTACGTCATCGGTGGCATCATCTGCAGGTGGGTCACCTAGCGGTGCTTCGAGCACATAGGTCATCTGACCAGCCCTGAGGACAATCTTCAGACCATGGAGCCAGTCCGTGAAGTTGCTTCCATTGTTCTTAAGCTTTTCTTTCTCTAGGAACGCATTGAAATTGATGGAGAGATTCGCCATAATCTACAACAAATTTGCAAGTAGTTTAGACTAAGTTTATGATAAATTGAGTTCTACTTTAATTCTTAAATTAACTAGGTGAACTCCCACTCAAAACAACATCCCTCACATTGTCATAGTGATTACACGAACCAATTCCACTACACCAAGTCCGATCTTCACGAGAGAAGATGTAGTTTCATCGGCGAACAATCTTCATGTTCATCATATCACTTATATGATTCATGCTCTACCTTTCGGTATTCCGTGTTCCGAGACCATGTCTGTACAAGCTAGGCTCGTCAAGATTAACCTTAGTTTCCGCATGTGCAAATCTGGCTTGCACCCGTTGTATGCACACGTAGAATCTATCACACCCGATCATCACGAGATGCTTCGAGACGACGAGTCTTAGCAACGGTGCCAACTAAGGACGAACACTTTATTACTTGATATTTAGTGAGAGGGATCATCTTATAATGCTACCGTCGCGATCTAAGCAATACAAGATGCATAAAGGATTAACATCACAGGCAATTCATACTTAGTGTGATATGATATGGCCTTTTCTTCTTATGCCTTTGATCTCCATCTCCAAAGCACGGACATGATCTCCATCATCACCAGCATTGCGTCAAGGTCAGTGGAGCCGCTTCATGGCTGTCCATCATCACCAGCAACTATTACAACTACTTGGAATAAAGCTATTACAAGATGAATAGACACGCAGGTCTTAACAGAATTAAAGACAACCATTAGGCTCCTGCCGGTTGCCATATTACAACAAGGATCAATGCATACATCAAATATAATCACAATCACATGATGGCCATATCACATCACAAAACCCCTTCAAAAACAAGTTAGACGCCTCTAATTTTCTTTACAAGTTTTACGTGGTTTGGGGCTTTCGATTAAGAACGGATCTTACCTACGAAACTGAACCACAATGTTGATACAAGTCCTATCAAGTGCAACGTGTAGATTGCATCTATACTATGATGGGAGAGACAGACACCCGCAAAGCCACTTGTGCAAAGCAAGTTACACGTCAAGCGTGGAGCAAGTCTCATGTGCGATGACATGTAAGGTTAGCCCGAGCCGCATCATCCCACCATACCGCAATATGCAAAGTACACAAAGCAAAAGACGGCACGAGCACCAACGCCCACAACATCATTGTGTTCTACTCGTGCAACGGATCTACGCATAGACAACGCTCTGATACCACTGATGGGTTCGCATCATGGAATACAAAAAATTTCTACCACAAGAACGAACAAAACCTAGATCTAATCTAGATAAAAGCCAAGATCTAATCTATTAGACATGTGCAACGAGATAGATCTGTACTAACCCTCGTAGAACCGAAAGCGTTACGATATTAGATCTCGGGGTTGATGTAGTCGATCACTTGCCGATCTCAAGATCGTGTGGACGATCCTTCCGGCGCCGCGTTCCGGCAGCGCTTCCGCAGTCGGTCACACGTGCGGAATCGAAGCAGACCTTCCATGTCCCTGTTCTAGCGAGCAGCGGAGGTAGTAGATCTTCTCCACGGAATCCCAGCCGCACGACGGCGTGGTGGTGGTGGTGGAGGAGAGAATTCTGCAGGGCTTCGCCTAAGCCGGAGCAGAGCGAAGGAAGAGGAGAGAGACGGCGGCTAGGGATTGTTATGGGAGAGGTCTAGGCGGTGGCGCCCCTCCCCTCTATTTAAAGGAGGGAGGCGCGCCATGGGAGGGGGAGTCCTAGTAGGACTCCCCTCCCTCCTTGGCCGGCGGGTTGGGAAGGGGGGGAGGAGTCCTCCTCCCCCACGAATCCGTGTCTAGCCCCACAAGGTTTCCTTGACCCTTTCTTGGTTTTCAAGCAAACTCTAAGAAATCTTTCTAGAACCTTCCAGAACATTCCGAAACCTTCTAGAATCTCCATACAAACACTCCGGAACATTTCCTAACTTGGAAAATGATCCCCAATATATGAATCTTATTCTCCGGACAATTCCGGATCTCCTCGTGATGTCCCGGATCCAATCCAAGACTCCGAACAACATTCGGTCTCCAACGCATATTCCATATCTACTTAAAACAACTTCGAACCTTAAGTGTGTCACCCTACGGTTCGTGAATATGCAGACATGATGAAGACAGCTCTCCGATCAATAACCATCAGCGGGATCTGGAGATCCATAATGGCTCCCACATACTCAACGATGACTTTGTGATCGATAGAACCATTAACATACGAAACCAATTCCCTTTGTCACGCGATATTCTACTTATCCGAGGTTTGATCGTCGGTATCTCCATACCTAGTTCTGCCTCGTTACTCCCTGATCCGGGTTGATCTTGATTCACGGCTGCAACTTGTTGCGAACCGTAACGATGATCCGGTCTATCATCTCTCCTTTTTCCTCTGTGGACTCAGAGAACTGGAGGGCAGTGGACTCCGAGAAATGATGGCAAGAAGACATGGACTCCAGAGCAGAAGAAACAGTGGCAGGAAAAGAAAGACCGTCTTAGGTATACCTATGAGTCGATGCTGGACCAGCCGTGTAAGTTTCACACGCCAAATCCGAATATCCCGGCGGGTCACACGACGAGGCAATGTGAGTGGATGCGAAAGATAGAGCAAGGTGGTTCGGGGAATGCTCAAGCACCCCGGAATGATCAACCTCGGCAGGAGTTACCCCAGCAGCAATTGCTCTCCGGAGCGAACACGCAGCACCTAATGTTGCCTCCCCCTCCGCCGAGGTATGACAACAATGAGAGAAGGGATGCAGTGCATCAGGTGGAAAATCAGCAACAACCGGATCATAGGTACCTCGGAAACGAGGGAAGGAATGAGTATAGGGAACATCACCAGAGTTATTGTGTGTTCACGACTGAGGAAACAGATAGAAAGAGCTTGCAGCGCCGACATATGGAGGTCAATGCGGTCATGCCCGCAGTGACGAGGTACATGCCTTGGTCGGACCAGGAAATCACCTGGAACATCAAAAATCACCCTAAACTTATGCTGAGTCCAGGTTCGTATGCGCTAGTACTAGATCCGACATTCATTGGACCGAACATCAACGTGAGGTTCTCCAAGGTTTTGATTGATAATGGGAGTAGCATTAACATCATGTATGCGGACACGATGTGCAAATTGGGCATCTCGAAGAACATGCTCCAGTCTACGAGAACAACTTTCCATGGCATTGTACTAGGCATTTCTTGTGAGCCCATAGGTAAAATCCGGGTCGACGTGCTATTCGACACAAGGGATAACTGCCGAACTGAAAATCTAGAGTTCGAAGTGGTGAACTTGGAAAGTGCGTATCATGCGTTACTCGAAAGACCAGCATTGAACAAATTCATGGCAAGCTGTCACACCAGTTATCTGAAGATGAAGTTGCCCGGGCCAAATGGAGTGATTACCATTGCTGGAGATTTCCGACGTTCCATGGAGTGTGCTTCAGCCGGGTCTAACCTAGCCGAGTCACTCGTGATTGTGCAAGAGAAAAGAAAAATCCAAGAGGTGGCGGCATTAGCTCAGTCCACGCAGCAATATATGCCGTCATTAAGTAACCCGCATGGCAGCGTTTCATTTCAAGCCGCAAAGGACACCAAGAAGATTCCAGTTGATAACATGTTTCCGGAGCGCACCGTAATTCCAGTTGATAACATGTTTCCGGAGCGCACCCTAACAATTGGTGCCGGGTTAACTGACAAATAGGAAAGCGAGCTCGTCAACTTCCTCCGTGAGAATCGGGATATTTTTGCTTGGTCTACACAGGACTTGCAAGGTGTTCCGAGGGAGTTGGCTGAGCACTCTTTGAACGTAAGACCCGGAGCAAGGCCGGTGAAGCAACCTCTCCGCCGCTTCGCCGAGGATAGGAGAAAAGTCATTGGAGACGAGATAGCTCGGTTACTAGCAGCAGGATTTATCATGGAGGTACTATATCTGGATTGGCTCTCTAATCCGGTGCTGGTAGAAAAGAAGAAGGACGATCCGAACGTGGCAGTGGTTTGGCGCATGTGTATCGATTACACGAACCTGAACAAGGCATGTCCAAAAGATCTATTTCCACTGCCGAGGATAGATCAGGTCATAGACTCAACCGCGGGATGCGAACTGTTGTCATTCATTGATGCATATTCTGGCTTCCACCAGATACCTCTGAACCTGGATGATCAGATAAAAACGGCGTTTATTACCCCGTACGGGGCTTACTACTATCGCACTATGCCGTTCGGTTTACGTAATGCAGGTGCAACGTACCAAAGATGTATGCAAAAATGTTTGCACGACCAAATAGTTCAAAACGTACAAGTATACATGGATGATGTGGTTATCAAGACCAAGGAAAGCACAACGCTCCTTGACGACATAAGGCAAACATTCGCGAACTTGAGAAGGTTCCGGATGAAGCTTAACCCGGAAAAATGTACCTTTGGTGTCCTGGCTGGAAAATTACTCGGATTTCTCGTCTCCAGCCGAGGTATTGAAGTTAATCCAACTAAGATCCGAGCCATCGAACGAATGGAGCTGCCAAAGTGTCTCAATGATGTCTAGAAGTTCACTGGATGCCTGGCATCGTTGAGTCAGTTTGTATGTCGGTTGGGAGAAAAGGCACTGCCTCTCTACCAACTCATGAAAAAGTCGGATAAATTCGTTTGGACGCCACATGCCGATGAAGCCTTTGCCCACTTGAAAAAGATGTTGGCCACTGTGCCAGTGTTAGCCTCTCCACTATCAAAGGAGCCAATGTTGCTCTACGTAGCCGCAACCAACCGAGTTGTAAGTGCAGTAATCGTAGTGGAACGCAATGAAGAGGGTAAGTCGGTGCAGAAGCCAGTGTATTACCTGAGCGAGGTATTGTCTGCCTCAAAACAGAACTACCCGCACTTTTAAAAGGTGGCATACGGTGTCTATATGGCGGCGAAGAAGTTAAAGCATTACTTTGAGGAGCACCCCATCAAAGTAATATGTGAAGCTCCCATATCCAAGATAATGGGTAACAAGGATGCGAGTGGCAGAATCGCAAAATGGGAAATTGAGCTAGCCCCTTATGCGCCCCAATACGACAGAAGAGAAGCGATCAAATCTCAGGCTGTGGCAGACTTTTTTGTCGATTGGGCCGAGGTACAATACGAACCACCGCCACCAGATCCGAATTACTGGAGGATGCACTTTGACGGGTCGAAAACCAAAACCGGATTAGGCGTCAGGGTTGTGCTTACCTCGCCAAAGAAGGATCAGCTAAAGTACGTATTGCAGATCCATTTCGCGGCATCGAGCAATGTTGCTGAGTATGAGGCTCTTGTGCATGGGCTCAAAGTGGCAAAGGAGATTGGCATACGTCGGATAATATGCTTTGGCGACTCGGACCTGGTGGTGCAGCAGGTGTCCGGAGTGTAGGACGCCCTGGATCCAAACATGGCACTATACAAATTTCACGTGCAGAAGATATCTGGTTACTTCGAGGGGTGTGAATTTCACCATGTACCCCGGGCGGAAAACGAGGCTGCCGACATGTTGTCGAAGCTCGGATCGACCAGACAGGCAATTCCACCGGGTGTAGCATTGGAACACCTCAGAAAACCATCTATCAGGCCGTCCCCAGGAACCGACTCGATCTATGTCCCGGAAAATACGGAATCCGGAGCTGAGCCCATGGACATTGACACGGGAGATAGTACGCGAAACCCGGGGACTGCATCAGCAAACTCGGGGACTGCCTCGGCAAACCCGGGGACTACCTCGCTAGACCCGGGAACTGCTCAGCGTGATCCGGCTGAAGTTATGCCGGTGGATCAGATGGAAATTGATGAGGAGATGTTCCCTCCACGAGCGATACCAGCTTGGGCACTGCCTATATTCCAATTCCTGAAAGACGGAACGTTACCCGCTGAGGAGGTGTTATCCAGGCAAACTCAGAGGAGAGCAAAAGCATACACAATCATCAATTCTGAGTTATACAAACGGAGTGTAACCAATGTTCTCCAAAGATGCGTTGACCCGGAAGAAGGGCTTGACATCCTCCGAGATATACACCAAGGAGAATGCGGGCATCATGCCTCATCCCGAGCCTTGGTGGCAAAGGCGTTCTGGCATGGATTCTACTGGCCAAGTGCCTTGGAACAAGCAGAAGATCTGGTGAGAAAATGCAATGGTTGTCAGAGGTACGCCACCAAGATACATATGCCTATGTCGGAACTCAAGACCATACCAATTACGTGGCCATTTGCTGTATGGTGCTTGGATATGGTTGGCCCGTTCAAACCGGCGAGAGGAAACATGACACACATTTTGGTCATGGTGGACAAGTTTACAAAATGGATTGAAGTGAAACCTATAAGAAAATGTGATGGAGCTACGGCCGTGACATTTCTCAAAGACATCATCTTGAGATACGGTTATCCACATAGTATTATAACTGACAATGGAACAAATTTTGCGGAACAAGCATTTGCGCGCTTCTGCCGAGATAAGAAGATCCGACTCGATGTCGCCTTGGTAGCCCACCCCGCATCGAACGGACAAGTGGAAAGATCCAACGGATTAGTATTATCCGGGATAAAACCCCGGCTCATTGAGCCGCTGCAAAGATCAGCGGGGTGCTGGATAGAAGAACTACCAGCGGTACTGTGGAGCTTAAGAACAACTCCGAATTGATCAACAGGCTATACGCCATTTTTTCTGTTATATGGGGAAGAAGTTGTATTACCAGCCGACATGGAGCATGATTCGCCTAGGGTCACCCAATACACAGAAGCCGAAGTGCAAGAAGCCCGGCAAAATGATGTTGATCTGCTGGAAGAAGCGAGAGAACTGGCACTGTCCAGATCCGCCATATATCAGCAAAATCTCCGACGCTATCATAGCCGGAAAGTGTGCCCTCGAGTCTTCCGGGAAGGCGATCTGGTGCTCCGGTTGATACAACGTACTACTGGCATGCATAAATTATCCCCTCCCCATGGGAAGGGCCGTTCATTGTGAGCAAAGCATTGCACAATGATTCTTACTATCTTATAGATGCAAAGCCACAGGAAAAGAACAAGGCGGACAGGTCCGGAGAGGAATCTAAGCGACCGTGAAATGTAGCACTACTTCGTCCCTTCTACACTTAGCTAAGAAGTGTATGTATCCGAGTCGTCTCATATGTCGGTATGTATGTCGGCAATGAGCTTATCAATGAAATAGCAGCGCCTCGAGCAGTAACTCGGGGACTGCCTTAATAATGTTTGTTGTTACTTCTTATGCGGTAGCTGGAATAAGTCATTCTACTTAACCCGGATTAGTAATGTGTGAGCACCAAAAACCCAACCCTTCGACTTGCTGTTGTCCAACAAGAATTGGCTTCATGGCAAGCAAGGGAACAAGTTTGGAATTGCGTAGCACATGAAAAACGACTAAGGAAACGAATTTATTCGAGCTAACGTTTATTTTTTTGGACTAACCCTGTTTTTATTTTCAAGTTATTATGCTGAATTATTTTGAGCCAAGCCCCAAAAGTTTCTAAGTATTGTTAAGACAATTTTTGAAGCTCGGATTCGTAAGTCGTAAAACCGAATCAAGGTAGACACGGACCGAGCCAAAGAATTGGACGAACAAGAAAATGAAACTCGGGGACTATGCCCAAGTTAATCCGGCATAAAAACATAGTAGCAAAATATCACATATCTAGCATACAATTGCACCCGGCATACCGGGGATCTGATAAATTTTCAAGTTTTTTAGAACTAAGGAGCAGCAGCAGGAGCAGGTTCGGCGTCGTCGTTGATGTCTTCAATATCTGAAGCATCATCTTCTCCGCCCTCATCCGACCCATCTTCAACATTCTCATTCTACTCGTCCCCAGCGGATTCCAGGAAGCTCGGCCCTTCAATCCAGTCATGAATAGGAGAATATTCGACGAGGCTGTAGGCGCAGGCCTGGCGCCGAGCTACCCACTCCGGATCATCGGTCCATCTGGATCCGGTGCGCCGGTGTGTGAGGAGGCTAAGGTCAATCTTCTCGTACCATGTGAGAATATGATGAAGGATGGTGTCAGCTGCAGCACGACCAGCAGATTCTCTCTAGAGGTCAAGTTGGGTCTCAACTTCCATTAATTTCTCGACAAGAGTCGCGATGGTCTCCGGGCTACTCTCTCCGGGCCAGAACGTATTGAAAATCTGAACTGCAACGTCGAGGATATCCTTGCCATAATTCTTGATGGTCTCCACACGAGAGGACAAGCTGACCAATAGGTCCTCCATGTCCAAGGGAATGTTCTCACCATCAGGAGCAATGGGGGTACCCCTCTCTCGGCGAAATTTGGCAACAACAGCGCTTGCAATGGCAATACCCTCTGGAAAGTGGTCTGGAAACAAGGCAAAGGAAGAAGTTGAAGGAAAGACTTATGAGGTAACCCGGAGAAGTAGGTCGAATAAGGGAAAGGAACTTACGAGAAATGTGGCTATGGATCCGGGTTAACTCCTTGATGCAGGCATCGCGTCTTTTACGAAGTTGCTCAAGCTCAGCGTTAGCCGACCCAAGCTGGAGGTCGGATTCTCTGAGTAGGTCCTGGCCCTTGGAGATCTGGAGAGTAAGGCGCTCACGCTCTTTTGTGAAGTCCTGGCCAACCTTTTGGAGCTCGGTTCGGTGCTGGGCCTTCATCTTCTCCATCTCGGCCTTGAGCTTGGCAATCTCGTCGTCCTTAGTCCGCAGGAGAGCAAGCTCATCATTCTTCTTCTTCAGCTCGGCCTGATGCTGCCCTGCTTGTTCGAGAAAATGCAGCATCATATCAAGCATGGGCACACTATCCTCAAGCGATGCTGAAATAGTATGTTGAACCGGCAGAGCCGAGGAGTGAATGTTTGCCGAGCCAAGGAGAAGAAGAAATGGAAAACACTACAAAGTTGAGCAAAAGAGAAAATACCCCGGATTTCCTCCAAGTTCTTCCGCATGATTTTGTTCTCAGCCTCCACCCCAGCTGCGGAAACCGAATGAGGAGATTAGTTCGGCGGAAAAAAGTAAAGAAAAATGGAGAGGTGCCGAGGGAGAAAATTACCTCTCTTTTCATGTTCTGCACCAAGTGCAACATGTTTTGCGCGTAGGATCTTGTGGGTATCAAGCAGGCGTTGGAATTCGGCGCTCCGGCGATTGGTGGTTACCTGAAAAAAGTACAGAAGTGTAAAATTAACTTGGTGCATATTCGAAGTGTGCAAGATCCGGGCCAAGTGGAACTTAACCCGGCTCTAGGTGTGTGCATATTCGAAGTGTGCAAGATCCGGGCCAAGTGGAACTTAACCCGGCTCTAGGTGTGTGCATATTCGAAGTGTACAAGATCTGGGCCAAGTGGAACTTAACCCGGCTCTAGGTGTGTGCATATTTGAAGTGTGCAAGATCCGGGCCAAGTGGAACTTAACCCGGCTCTAGGTGTGTGCACATTTGAAGTTTACATGCGACTATGTTAGTTTTCTAATGAGCATCTGGTCGAGTAACAAGCTACTCCACCGGAAGCTCGGGGACTAATGGTTATTATCTATAGCATGTAAAGGAGAAACGACATACCTCCATCATTTGCCCCGCGAGGTTAATTGCCTTGGCGGCAGTATTCATCTGGGCAGAAAATTCTGCGGGGCCGAACTTTTCCGGGAGATCGTCGTTGTGGACAAACTCCGCCTTGTTCCAGTTCATGACGAACTCAATAAGGCTCGGAGGGTACCGTTCGCCAGTGGGCATGTGGGGTGCCACCAAGCCCTTCGCATGAGCTTCCTTCTTCTCAATTAGGGCAAGAGCTGGGCTGGTGTGCAGAACCATCTGCTGCGCATCGGTTGGCTCGACAGGAAGATCCTTCGCTGCTGGTGATTTCTTCGGAAGCATTGACGATAGAGTTCGCTGCCCGGCCTCGATGGATGCAAATTTGGTAGTATCCGGGGCCTTCTTGCCTTTAACTTGCTAGGAAGAAGTAACTGTGGTGGACTTCCCTTTATAAGCTGCTGGAATAGTTCCTCACCGAGGCTGAGATGACTCGGACGAGGTAGAAGAACTTGGCACTGGAGCTGCTGTGGGTTTCCTTGGTGCCGGGACAGGTGCTGGCTCGGTAGCTGGTACTGGAGCTGCTGCTGGTGCTGGTGTTGCGATAGACTCGGTGGTTGCTGGTTGCGGCAATGCCGAAGTGGTGGACGTCATCGCCTCGGCCGAACCGACCCCTCCTGCTCCGAGGTCGCGTTCCTCTCGATGAGGTACTGCGGAACCCGGAGCAGCCGCAGAGCCCTCCGGAATAGGGCTCAGCGGGCGTGACTCGTCGTCACGAGGAGGAGAAGGGCCGGACCGAAGGGGAGAAGAGATGCTCGATTCGCTCTGAGGGACCTCCACAGGAGGCCTGAGAAAGAGAATAATGTTAGAAGAGAAATTACCACGATGCAAGTAAAAGTGAGTTACACAATGAAAAATAACTCACGCATCCGAGGTCTCGGCCTCCTTGGGTTTCCGGGCCCTCCGTGCCGGGGCTTTGCCTGCCCGCTTGGAGGCAGTCTTGTCTCCGACCTTCTTTTGCCTTTTTGTGGGCTGAGAAGGTTCGGAGGAAGAACTCGATGCGGCTCCGCGCTTCTTCTTTGACGCCACCAGAACCGGCTCGCCCGTGGCAAGTGGAGGATCCTCGTGGATATGCCCACCGGGGTTAGCTGATGCCGGAAAGGCAAAATAAAGAGGGACAGCCTCAA
Source organism: Avena sativa (assembly GCA_916181665.1). Lineage (NCBI taxonomy): Eukaryota > Viridiplantae > Streptophyta > Magnoliopsida > Poales > Poaceae > Avena > Avena sativa. The sequence goes on along the minus strand of OV702290.1, from coordinate 549,414,540 downwards.
CGGGTTCAATCACGTTGATATCCGAGTCATCCTCATCATCGGGCCAATCTCTAAGAGAAGAGAATTTACCGCTGGGTCGTTTGGTGGCGTCGGTCATAGGGAGGAACATCTCCTGGTCTGGCTCCTCCTCATCCGGGATTTCTCGGTCCGGCGCCCACTTAAGGGTCGGGTCCGTACTATCCTCGAGAGTTTGCTGAAGGAACAGCTGAGAAAAAGCATGAAGAACAGAGTCAGAAATATAACAAAAACCGACACATACTTGATCCGAAATAAGTTTGCCCCGCGAAGCTTACCACGGGAGGGAGCCTGTCACGACAGTAGTGCTCGATTCCCCACGTCCATTCGGCGGAGAAATCCTTGTGACTGGTGAAAAGGGCCTTAACCCGGCGAAAGATCTCGATGTTACTCAATTCAAAGGAGGTGGTTCGGTTGGGGTCGCGTCCGAAGCTCATGTGGCACAACTTGTGGGAGCGCTTCTGGAGGGGAGAGATTCGGTTGCGCACGAACGTGATCATAGCATCCTTGTTGTGCAATCCGAGCTTCTTCAGCTCCGCGAACCTCTTGTTAACTTGGTTGGCCAGAGCTATAGGTTCCTTGGGGACCTCCTCCCAGAAATCCGTGTCAGGTGGACCCGGAGCGTACGGCAGCAACCGAATCAAATCTTCGGTACCCTCGTTCCGGACGTAGAAGAAGGTCCGGGCCCATCCTTTGCAGGAGTCAAGCCCGGTGACCCGGGGAAAGACTGAAAATCTCCGGGGCGAGATGGAGGCAGCTCCGAACTGGGTGAGCTACTTATCCTCCGACTCTACGTGGATATTAGGGACGATGTTGCGACAAAGACCGAAGAACCGGATCCACAGCTCCTTCGTGGGCCATAGTCTGGTGTAGCCTTCGATCGTAGAGGCAAAGGCAGAAATAGAGGTGATTGTGTTCGCTGGGAGATGGTGCGGCTGCAGGTGATACGTCCTAACCCAATCCCGGAAGAAATCGCTCACCGGAAGGCCAAATCCCCGTTGGAAGTGGGACAGGAATACAATGAACTCACCCGGATTGGGTGAGGGGGCCAGTTCCGAGGAGGGGAGACGAGCGGTGACGCTGGCGAGAATGCGCCTGGTCCGGTAGAGCCAGTCAAGGTCATCTTGACAGACCCATGACCCGGCCCACGCGCCGCGGTCCGCCGCGCCGGTGTCCTCCTCCATCTCCTGCTCGGCGACGACGAGCTCCTCCTCCGTCATCTCGTATCCGCTATCCTCGCTGGAGCTAGCGGCGGCGGGGATCTGAGGCCTAGATTGGCGTGGACCCGTGGCGAAGAAGTTGCGCAACGATGGCTGCGGTGCGGAGGCACGGGGAGGTGCGGCGGCGGTGCTGCTGCTAGAAAGCACCGGCGGCAGCATGGTCGCAGGGAAGATGAAGGAGAAAACGCAACGGGCAAAGGGGCGCAGAGGTGGAAAAACGCTATGGGGCGCGCCCCTCCCCTATTTAACCACCCCCAGTGATTGATGAGTGGGATCGGGCTGCGCCGACGAGCCACACGGTGTGGCCGTGTATCACCGGCATCAGCCAATCAGAGAAAAGCCACACAGGGGCCACAGAGTAGAAGCAATCCCATGACGCGACGCGCTATTGCGGTAAACGAGCAGGCAGGCATGACGTGACCCACACATAGTGATAACTGGCAATTACTGCGGCGGTTACTGTGCAGGCCCTTAAAATAAGACGAGGCAATGATTAGCCTCCACATGGGTTGGCGTATGAGAGAAGGAAACGGGGCCCAGATCAAACCATGATAACCATGGGATCCGAGCCAAAGTGGTGACCCGGCCGGCAAGTGAAAACTTGGAACATGCGGAGGGAACGTAAATCCATATAATCCGAGATAAGGAGCTAACCCGAAATTAAACGTCCGAGGCTCGGACATAAATGAACCTGATGTGGCCTTAGCGTCCAAGGCAGCTAAGACCGCACCAACTTCGGGGACTAATGTTGGGGGATACCCTGGGGTAGGATCACTCCGGGGTATAAGGGCCGAGTTAGCCGAGGTTCGGCAAGGTCAAAGCGGATGCTGGCCGAGTCACCTCAAGGCAGGCCGGATCACGGAGTAACCCGGACCAGGGGGGTCGCCTAACGTTGTCTCATCCGACTTAAGGAGTAAGTCGGAAGTGCTTGTCTAACTTATATGCAGGAACAGGTGTGGCCGGATCTACTATGATCCGGATCCTCGCTTAGCTTCTGGGAGAAGAAAGGAATCTCTCTGGTCAAAAAAGAAGGTCCGGTACGCACCGCATGAGCGAATAAAGCAAGGGCAGGACCACCGGGTCATGGCCGACAAGGGTGACGACGCTCACGTCGGCTGACGCGGGCGCCACAGAGGCTTACGTCGCTAAAGCATGTGTGACGCGGGGGAAAAGCACCCCGGTCGGGTTACCACTTTGGGAGGGGGCATATTCTTAGGAATATGCCACCACGTATACCCTAGGCAAGGACCGAACCTCCTCTATATAAGGGGGGTTAGGGTTCTGGTAGAGGGGTTGGGAGAGCTCTAGTTGAATAAGCACTAGTTGATCTAGGATTCTAGGGAAATTTAGTAGGCAAGAGTAAGAGAGCTCCTTCTTCCTCCTCTCGCCAGAACAGCTCAAGGAGGACTTGTAATCTTGAAGATATAGCAATACAAACTTCTGTGTGGAGAATCACTCCACTATCCCTCCCTGGATTCCCCTAGCGCATATTAGTCCCCACCTTTAGCCTATCCATAGCATCTGCCGTGACACCACCACGACAGAGGTATAAATTTGTTTCGTGCAAAGTTTAGTATTTAAATTTGTTACAAGTTTGAGTTATTTTTGTTTGAATTGCCTCGTGGCGCAGCGGCGACCTCCAAAGTCTCCACGACCACGATGCAGACTTTTGTGCCTCTCGGCGCCGCGACAAACATGCCGGGACAAGCTAGATCCACTGGCAGGGCTAGCACGCGTGTATATCCATCCGAAGTCGCTGCCGCCGTCGTCCCTGGATCTGAAGCCCCTAGGCTTGGACGGAGGTGTTAGGAGCGGGTCCTTTGGCTTCTTGGGCACCTCTTTGCTCCTCACCATGGCCGGTAAAGTGACAACTCCATCGACGCCGTGGACCCGTTCAGCCTCCTCCATTGAGCCCCACCTCCCTCTCACACACGTCAGCGCCTGCCGACGCCGGACCACCGCGTGCGCCGACGCGAGCTCCTCCAGCGCGAGATGGGCGGCAGAGCTCGGTTAGTCTAAGTGATTAAGGAATTTAGCTATAGTGCTTGGGAGAAGTGGTCTTGCATCGAGAGAGAAGCCGCGTTCGCTTTTTGTTAGATTTTTTTTCCCGGAGCCTGCACGCAGAGGAACGCTCGATTTGGATGTTTCCACGGAACTTGTTTTTGGGTGCTTTAAAAGTCGTGCCCTTTCCCGTGAATGCAAGATTTTCTTTCTTCCGTGACCTTCCAAACGGTCTTATTTTTTCCCGCGCCATGCGAGAAACGGCGCGCCAACCAAACTTGCCCGGCGTGTATGTGTGCATCATTGTATGGATAGAGGCAAAGCTCTCACGGTAGGTCAGGAAAGCGGCGGCGGCGGCAGCGGCACGGGCGAGCCGACCCTGCCGATCGGAATGTCGGCGATCCCCTGGCCCAGAAAACGTGCGGTTTCTTGCAGCAGCGGCATAATTACGTGCATGCACCGCGCTGTCTGTCTGGGTATGTGCATGGCTAGGGGCAATGCTCGTGGCGCAGCGGTGGCCTCGGAAGTCTCCGCGACCCCGATCCAGACTTCCGTGCCTCTCGGCGCGGCGACAAGCATGCCGGGACAAGCTAGATCCACTGGCAGCGCTGGCACGCGTGCATATCCATTCGGTATGGATAATTGACAGGTCGGACGCGCGCAGGGGTGGACAGGGAGGCGAACACGACAGAGCAGTAGTACACCCGCCCGATGTATCCATCAGATCAGTCGTTCTACAGCAGCGACCGATGTGGACGTACGTTACCTGGCTGGGCACACCGATTGAGAAAGAAAGCGCGCGCGGCACCGCAACGACCAACCGATCGTTCCGCTCGCGTGGTGGCGCGGTGGTGCCATGCACGGCCGGCGGTGGTGGAGCTACCGGCCGACTAAGCCAGCATGTATGCGGCCTCAGATGTTGGCGTCAAGGTGGTGGTTGCAATCCATGGACCACCACGTACCTACGGACCATCACCTAGCTAGCCAGCTAGCCTTTCCCTCTCCATGGGTCGATCTCTCCCCCACCGATCGTTCCGCTCGCGTGCATGCATGCACGCACACACGCAGCACTTGCAACCAGCTATAGCCTGTACTGTCTCACTTCAAGTGGGCTGCTCCGTCTGGACACGACAGCAAGATCCCTGGTCCTCACTCCCCCAACCACCCTCTCAATCTACCAAACCTTTTCGCAACTTCCACGGACAGCCTGCATATGGGAAAAAAGAGAGACGGGGATAGGCGGCCTACTACCCCTAGCTACAACATCGGCTCATCCCAATTGTACTACTTCATATCACCATTTTTATTTTTTTTCCCGAAAATTTCACCGATCTATTAATAATCATCAACAATGATACAAAGAGGTCTAAAAGTAATAAAAATTACAAATAGATTGATGAACTACCTAGCGAAGACTACAAACATTAGCATGAGCCGAAGGCGCGTCGCCATCCTCGCCCCTCCATCACCGGAGCCGGGCAAAACTTGTCATAGTAGAGCTTGTTGTAGTAGAGAGACGGAAAGTCGTCGTGCTAAGGTCCCAAAGAACCAGCGCACTAAAGCAGGAACCATCACCAATGATAACATCAATAGATCGGAAGAGACTGACCTGAAATTAACACGAAAAACGGCTAGATCCCAAGAGATCAGCCAGACACACGACTCCATGCGCCCTCCTTCCGGAGCGAGGATAGAGCGGGGAGAACTTTATTCTGACTTCAGGATGTAGCCGTCGCCTCAACATGCCAAAAAGACACGAAAAAATACCTAAACGAAGAACAAAAACCTCCCGCCGGCGAGAGGCTGTGGTCCGCCACACCTCCAAGGCCCTGGCCATCGGAGACGGAGCGGACCGATGGCATCACCGGCGGAGGGAAGGAACCCTAGATGGGGTTTTTTCGCCGCCGCCTCTCGCCTCCTAGGAACTGGGAACAAGCACGTACCGGTTGGTTGTATCACCATTTTTACTACTCACACATTTCTAAATTTGAACAAGTCGATCCACGATTTTGATTTCCTTCTACTCCCTACAACGAACTGTGCTCATATATATGAACAAGACGATGGACACTACGCTGGACAATTTCAAAATTTCAGTACGGAAGAATAGATCGGTCAAGGAAGTGCTGGATAACACGAAATGGATGCAAGATATTAGGCACGGGCGGACTGTTAACCATCTGCCCCAGCTTCTTCTGCTTGCAGAAAAACTAGATACCATACAACTGGACGAAGGAAATGATGATATCCAGTGGCGTTTCGGCAAGAATTAGTTCTACACCTCAAGCTCGACATACCAGGTGCAGTTCCTTTGTACACAACAGACCAATTACATGAAGCTAATTTGGAAAGGATGGGCGCCCGCATGATGCAAGTTCTTTCTCTGGACACTGATGCTATACAGGGTCCTAACCGCGGACAAACTTCTCCAGAGACAGCGGGAGATTTTTACGCACTTTGCGAGCGGAACCTTGAAACGGCGAGCCACCTCTTCACAGATTGCCCGTACGCAAAACAAGTATGGGAGGGCCTTGGCAACCACCTAAAGATTAACTCCTTCAACCCAGAGAGATGGCAAGAAAAAACTACTCCATCCAAGAGTGCTACAGAGAACTAGTAAGCAACCAATCCTCTACACCGCTCAAGACGACACACGCAAATGACAACATTGATTTGCTACGAAATCTGAAAAGAGCAGAACCGGAGAATTTTCCAAAAGCAGGAGTTAATCTGCACTCTATCACACAAAGTGCACAACCATCTGGTACTCTCTATCACATAATTTTAATCTGCACTATGTATCGAGGGAAAACCTGCTCCCGCTGCCGAAGCAAGAATAACTACTGAAGGAGTAAGCTTTGTCGAAGGAGGAATCCTGTGCCTGTAACCTTTTTTAGCGGTTCATTGATGGTTCATCGGACAACCCAGGATGTGAAGATACCTGCTGGTACGTCATGGCCGATCCCGCGCTGCCCATGAAAGGTACTGGGCATCATCAAGGACAAGTTTGTAATTCGTCGGTCAACTGAGAATTAAGTTAGAGCTCAGTGAGGTCCTAAGCCGTTAGATTTGCATCGCGAGTACGACTTATTGGTTGTAAGTGGGGGTTGTAACCGAGATTTTTCAGTTGCGAGTGAGGTCAATGCTAATGATCAGCCTGAGTGTGTGAATGTCAACGGTGACAAAGTCACTACCTAAAAAAACCTCTCTTATTAATGAAAAAAAAATCATCGGTGAAGGGTTTCTAGCATCGGTGCTGAGGTCTTCTACAGTAGTGGTATATACTCTTCTTGCATTTTACTATCTGAAGCAGCAATAACTTGAGGTCATGCACACGCACGTCTCGTGCGGGCATGCATGCATATATGATTGCCCCAACCTTTTCGGTCTTAATGATCGATCGGACTGCCGTTAGGTCCTGATCTGACTGCAATATGCTAGGTGTGAAATGACAAGACCAAAGGAAAAAAACTATGCCCCTGTCGGCTGGCAAGGCAGCACGCACACTGGAGTGAAGTTAGGTCTCGCTAGCTCTGCACGCGATTGGCCTAGCTAGTTAGAGCGAGATCAAGCATGTAGCACGTACTCGTAGCCAGGGCTCACCTAGCTATAGCTATAGCCAGGACCAGGACATTTTCGTACGTACGTACAGTACCAGCTAGCTAGGTAGACGTCGTCGGTCGCGGTGATGGAGACGGCGGAGGGGGTAGATCCCGATCGATCGATCGAGTGACCCAAATCTTTTGCGTATTAGTATGTGTGTGTGTCTCGTCGTTGCTGTTGCGTTGAAATCGGAATAGTGGCCACCAACCAAACGTGCATGGCTGCGCTGTGCATCGTGGATCCATGGACCAGCTAGTAGTGCGTGCTTGGGCGTCACTCTAATGGCGGACTTGAATCGCCCTTCTTAGTCACACTCCACGTTGTAGAATACTGAATGTCTGAATGGAACTAGATGGACCAAATACTCATTCCATTCAGAAATATAAGACATTTACCTTTCTGAAATAAATGTATCTAAACACTTTATAGTGTATAAATTCACTTCGAATTTCTACGAACCTATACACTGAAAGAACGTCTAGTTACATTCGATTCACAGAGCTAAAACGTCTTATATATTTTAGAGCGGAGGGAGTACTATCAACCTGGGGACGACGGGGATCGATCTTGACAGCAGAAACTACCGCTATAGCTTCCAGACTAGGCAGCGGCACATGGTTGCGAATTCAGAAAAGGACAATGATAATCGGTGGAAGTACTCGAGTAACAATGCGCGCTGCGTTGTGCAAAGTTACAGGCCGGGGCTGGGAACATGCATGCCAGGGACACCCAATCCGGTGGCCGGCCTTCCAAGCTCCCGGGAGCCGAGCTGTCTCCTCCTTCTCTGCGCGGCTGCGCCATGCATGTATCTTGGCTGAAAGTCTGAACGATGTACACATCCTATCCTCTCGCTCGCAGTCACACGCTCACATCGCTAGCTTCTAGCTTTCTTTTCCGAAACGGGGAGCATCATAGCCCCCCAGGCCTGTGCACGCCAATTTAAGGTCTTTTTTTGGCTCTACAATTAGGCAGTGTAAACTGTAAAAGCCTGTCCTTGAGTACAAGGAAACTTGGTCGCAGATGCACCTGCGCACAGATATTTTCGTACTTGTGTGGATGGATCGTAATCCTAAGGTATGATCTCCATGAACAGGACACGGAGAGAGAGGAGAAAAGAGACCAAGGCAATGGCGATGATGATGATGGCAGAGGATCTCCAGCCCATGTGTGGCCTGGACCCTGCTTGGCGGCATTTGGGCATTGAACCCACCCCCATGTTCTGTGGGCGCCAGGGAGCGGCAGCGAGTGAGTCTGGACATATATATCCTTATCGCCAAGCCCTGCGCTGCGATTGCTGTCCGGTTAAACGAAGCCTGTCCGGCCGGCCGTCGATGCCTGCAGCAGCGGTAACAAGAGGGAAAGAGAGAGAATCAGAGGCTGGAGGCACCGCGTTCATTGCCCTTCCGGTGCAAGTGCCATGCATGGTGCTCCCCTATCCGTGATCAATGCCTCGCGCCTTTTCCCAACTATTGCAGTTATTGGTTTTTCCGAGATTGGTCTGAAAATTTGGCCGGTAGTTCTCGTTTTTCTCTCGCGCCACAGGCTCCCCCTATCCGTGGTCGAATTATGAACGGCGTCAACGGCCGGCCTTTACCGATGAACCAAGATAACATAAGAAACGCCCCAACTTGCAAGGCGATCTGACGCCAAAATGTATAGATAAAAGCTTAATCGCGCAAATTGCAAACGTGATTTGATTGACAAGCCCATCCACCATCCACGTCGTATGTCGCAGCGCAATCATCATCCAAGTCCTCGCGACCCACCGCCTCAATCAGAGTCAGATCAGCTCGCTCCATCACACATCCCCTATCGAGAAGAACAGGAACAGCGGCCTAGGTAGCCGCGTCCCAAATTATCGGCTGGCTAGCTAGCAACGGCAGCAGCAGGGTCACTCGAGTTGCCTCAACCAGCGTCAGCAAGGTCCCCCAATTCCCTTTCGACAGGCGAGAGGAGCTCCAGGACTAGTATAAGCAGGGAGTGCTGGCCTTTCAGCTCACCAATCCATCCATCGCTAGCTCTCCCTCAATTATGCCATTGCCAGGCCGGATAATAATAATTGCTCAGTCCCTAGCTAGTACATATGCTAGAAGCTGCCAGTACGAGGTCTACGTGGCCTGGGATTAAACTAGGTGATCGCAATCTTTGCTCAGGTAGAGCTCACATGGCGATCTCATCACCAACTTACTTGTTAATCCAGTTTCCTCCTACGAGAACTATTGGAAACTATTTGACCAAATAGTAAACGGTACCGCGCTCTAGTAGAGTATATAATCGCCTCGCGATCTTGATGTCGCCGCTGACCTTCCGCTTGGTTCCCAAACGTGCGAGGAGATGAAAAAGTCAAGGTGCGAGCATGGAGGCTGACTAGGACTCTTGTGTAAGGCGACGATTTGTCAATGTGCCATGGAGATCCGGTGCGATCTTGCCAGCAGTTCAGCACTTGGTCTGAACATCGGCCACATTATTAGCTAGCTAGCAAACAAATATAAAGCGCATATATAACCCGTTGTTAATTAGCTCGGGGTCAACCTTAACGCTGTTTACCGGTAAGCACCTGCAGCTGCTCCCTGATCTCTGACGACTTGTCATCTTGTGTTGTGCGCTGGAGATCTTGTGTGTGATCTTACATCAACTAAGCAAACAGACAAGCCTGTCATGCCGAGCCAAGAGGCCTGGGGAAACTACGTCGCTGTGCTTGTGCAGACTTGGCATTGATCGTATCTGTATATTCTACGGAGCCTTGGCTTTTCGAAAACGGTAGAAGGTACCGAGGAAAGACCGAACAGAGGACGCCCTCTCACTGCGGCGGTGCTGTGCCAACCTGCTTCCTATAACTCTATAAGAAAGATGCTGAGGAGCGCCTCATTTCGAGAAAAAGATGATGAACCTGCCTCGGCGCGTTCAGTGTAGCATCACCTAGTGGCGTGTTTGGTTGCTGGTTTTCTTGTTTCTCACACGGGGCGAAAAGAAATAAGGGCGTTTGGTTACACGCGCGGAGGAAGCTTTGCACCGCAAAAGCGTCTCTCAGCCTGGCGGAACGTTCAAATCGGGCGATTTCACGGAGCCAAGTTCTTCTCGCTCTCGCGGGAGAAGAAGATGCACACGCGCATGCAAGGGGGATGACGGGAGCTCGCAAAATCCGACGGAAGAAATTAGGGTTACCGCCCGCCGATTCGCACCGGCTATTTACACCGTCCCTCCTCCGCCTCCAACATCCCCGCCACCATTTCCCCCAATTTCGAGCTCTCTCTCCAAATACTCTTCCTCACCGACGAGCAAGTAAGCGGCGCCTCCTACTCCGGTTAGTCTAGATTATCTCTGGCAAACCTTCGTCCACGGCTATCTCCGACATGTCGTCCTCGTCGGTCGAAATTGGGATCATGTAAGAGACACCTAACCCTAACTCTCGCAGCTTAGATTTGTTACCATATTCTCCCTCATAGTTCATATGTTCGCCTATGCTCCCTCCTAGTAGATATGGACCTTTTGTGGTGCATTTTGGCAGTCAATATTCTGTACTATGAGGAATGTCATGTGGTATAGGTATGATTAGTGTTACAAGTATAGTTCTTCCCGTAGAACTGAACACATTGCGTATCTCTGGTGCCGTAGGAATTGGTTGTGTCCCCTGATCTATTAGCATCTTTGTCTACCTTCGTCCTGAATCGGGTCTGCTAGTTGATCCAGAAAGGGGGTTCAGTTGTTCGAGGATTCAGAGAGGCGGACATGCGCTTGATTGCAGACGATATCTTCAAGTTCTATGGCCAGACAGTCACTTCGAACCAGGTGTACAACCACATGAGGCACTGGAGAGTTAGGTAAATTCAGGTGATGAGGATCAAGAGGCTTGAGAACTTGCGCTGGGTTGAGGAGACCTCTGCTATCATGATGGACGATGATGATTACTATGTGCACATCAAGGTTCGATATATTTGCACTTGCATCAGTATGTTGAGTAGTTGTAAAGTTCACATATGAACTACACGTCTTGAACTAACTGTAATTCTCAGGTAGGGTCAGCCGAAGGACACCGAGTTGATCAACAAGCCCATTGGGAATTATGCTCAGATGAAGATGGTCTATGGTCCTCACATTTCCGCTACGCCCATCTCTACGACCGCGATACACCGTGCTCTTGGCCACCTGATGGAGCATAGTGGACAGGCGACCAGGTATCTTGCCATGACCCATGAGCGTAGGATGAGCTGGTTCACGACCTTCCTGAACAAGCAATACCCCTGAGCAGAGGACAAAGCTGTTCGAAGAGGTGCTAGTAGCGGTGTTGATGATGATGACTGTTATGTGTATTTTGAAGTAGCTAGGATGATGGAATTTGGTTGCGGTGACCCCTGAAATTTGGTCTATATATTTTGGGAGGCGGTATTCAGTTATAACCCCTCCCTTTGTGATGAACTTGTGCTGCATCACGAGCAGTTATTCGTGAACTCATGCTATAGCACACACGCCATGACTGATTATATCGATTCCGTCTAAACATAAGCTAGTAGTTCTCTGAATTGCAATTGTCTGAACTTTGTTTTCTGCCTTGCTGATTTTGAGTAAGCTCACTTGACCAGTCAGGAGGTAAGGCTATCAGAGACAATGCAACTACCTAAACAAGTATCAATTTGCTGAAAACTAAGAATGCATGGAACCAAACAACTTGAGCTTGGCTTCTAAACCCCTAGGAAAATAAAAATACATGGAACCAAACGAATGACCCTTTAGACACAAGAGGTTACATAGCCACGCATAGATTCCGTGGAGCCATGATCTCCAGGTGCGACTAAAGAGCACGAGCAACCAAACACGCCCTAGATGACGAAATGACCAACCATGGCATCGAGATAACAACATGTAAAGCCACTCGGCCGAACCATCATCGATGGTCCAAGGAGTTCCTGCTGAATCGCTTGATCTCTTCTGTTTTGTTTGTTCTGTTTTAAACGAGAAAAGGTAGACACCGGTTTTACCTGAACTGCACCTCTAGATGGATACTAGCCTGGGCGTGATTGGATTCCTTTCGGCACAAGAGAATCTGATTTTTTTTAACAGAGGCAAAAGCTTTGCCTCATTCTATTAAATAAGGAGAAATAAAGTTTGTTCGGTTTACAAGCACCACAAGTTTTACCGCATGCGTATTACTCTCCCAATATTACAAAAGTCAAAGATTTAGCTCCCGCTAGTACCCAAAGTCTAGCCACTCCTTTAATTATACCTAGTAGAAAATGCGACGGTGCAAATTTATTGTTGAACACCCTTGCATTTCTTTCTTTTCAAATCGTCCAACTTACGAGCATGGTGATGGATGCCATAGTCTTGGCCTTGCAAGCGAGCTTCATCCACCAATCTTGGATGGAAATATCCTCTGCCAATCATCCTGAGGTTTGGTAAGCCTAGCCATGTCTTGACCAATCTCCAAAGCTGTTTAGTGAATCTACAATGTCAGAAAAGGTGCGTTGTCGTCTCTTGGGTTTGCTTACAAGATCACCATCAGGTGAAAAGATGTTGCGACATGTGAGGCAACCTAAACAGAGGATGTCTATCTCATATAAGATGTTTTGACCAAGTGATCCGGAAATAAAAAATGACTAGGCGGCTTGTATAGAGCCGACCCCTTTATCCTTAGAAAGGACGTGTTAACTCTCGATGTTAGTCGGCCAGAGAGACTTGTCCCAATAAATGACATGCCATAAACATAGCGTTCAAAATCACCAAGTTTCTTGCAAGACGAGCCGGGCAAGCAAGACCATAATACGAATGTCAGATTTATCATCATAAGTAAACAAGTGGTTAATTCAAGTCAGCCCATTATGATTAATAATCTAGTTAAGAAGGGACTAATTCTCACGATCGCGTTGAGACCTATGGCTAATGATCATGAAGCTAGTTCCAGCAAAAGAGCTAGTTCCCATGAGGACTAGAAACCTAAGGATCCAATATATACCCAATAGAGGAAACTGAAGCGGTTGTGGAACCAGGATAAGGCGGAGAAGGAAGTGGAGCGTCTAAGAGACAAACACATTGAAGTAATTCACCCCAGTAGATATTCTCAAGTATCAGTGCCCAAGTAATCCGATCTGGTGGCACCTATGGTAGTTCATCGGGCTTTGACTCCGACTAAAGAGGACTTAGTCATCACCATGCATATCCCTAATACTACTTGCTCTTTGTAGGCTGAAAAATGGAGGTGACATATATGCAAGCTATAATACAAGTCAGTAGAATCAATCGACTGGGCCGGTTGAGGAAGAGATGATTGATTACACTACATCATCGACTCAGGTGAATATCAACATGGTTTACTCTTCACTCGGTGAGTTTTATGTAATTGACAAAGACCGGGAAGTGTCTCAAATCGACTTCGGACCTAAGACTTCTATCTTTGAGAAATCAGGAGAACCGATTAAGCTTCTTATTAATCCCCATACATCAAATGGCACATTAACGGAAAGTCGGTTCCCAGGACGATGGTGATGGTGACGTCGTGGTAAATTGTATTCCTGTTCGGTCATCAAGAAATTGCATTTGGATGTTGCCAACTAAGTGTAGAACAACATGGTACTAAATGGAATTGAATGCTAGGAGGGAATAATGGCCAAACATATGATCAACCTCAAGCTTACTGTCAGCAACAAGACTTTGGCCACAATTTTCTTTGTGGCTGATCTGTAGGGGAAGTAATTTGTACTGCTAGGTCGTGATTGGGTTCATGCCAACTAATGTGTGCCATCTACAATGCACCAACATCTTACACAATGAGTCGATGATGAAGTGGAGGTTGTCCGTGCAGATGATTTAGCTTTCATTGTCTTACCTGAAGCTATGGTGGACTAACAACATCTGTGTCTTGTGTTTTCCGTGACATTAGCCACACAAGATGGCTTGAGATGATTGATAGAGTGAGAAAGGTTGCCCAGAGTTTCTGGGAATGTGTTAGCACAATGATGTACCTAGGTTTAGGCCCTCGCGGTGGAGGTAATACACTACTCCTACTTGTCTCATCTTTTATTCTGGGGATGATTACATAGGAATGTGCATGATGGGTATGTTGCATGGAAACTACGAAATAGCAAAAGAGAACATTGCAAGATCTAATCTACTAGATGTAAATAACAAGTAGAATATATACGATCTACTTACCCTCAAATAACACAAGAGTTAAGGATCTCGAGATCGTGGATGATGTAGTTGATCACTTGCGTCGGTTCAAACCAATGTAGATCTTGACCTTCGAGATCCGTGTACCGAATGGACGACAGCTCTGCGGTGTTCACACATTCAGCCATGGTTACCTCTCCTCCTTCTTGATCCCCCAAGATAGGTAGAAGAACTCCGCGAGAATCTGATAGCACAACTGCAACACTACTATGGTGGTGATGGTTCCTACAGGGCTTCGCCTATTCCAATCTGGGGTTGTGGATGCTACAAAACGTGCACTTGGACGTCAATGCCACCGATGAGATCTCTTGGAAGCTAACAAATGATGGATGTTACTTGGCTAAGTCGGCTTACAAGATACAATTTGAGGGCCTCACCCTCTCCCCTATGCCCTCTTTGGTTTGGAGACCATGGGAACGTCCCAAGTGCAAACTTTTTGCATGGTTGATTATACAAACCGGGTTTGGATGGCGGATAGACTCCAAAAATGGGGATGGCTGAATTGTGTGCTTTGCAAGCTTCGTAACCAAGTTCAAGACTCGGCCGACCATCTCCTTTTCAAATGCCGGTTCACCATTAGAGTTTGGTCCACTTTGAAGGATTGGCTAGGTCTTCAAGATGTGGATCCAAGAGCTTGGAAATTTAGGACCACGGTGAAAGAGTGGTGGATGAAAAGTATTCACAACAAGTGGCAACCAAGAAAGGCTTTGGCTTCTCTCGCCTGTTGGTCTCATGGGAAATTTGGAAAAAACGGGATGCTCGTGTTTTCCGTAACAATGCGTCAACATCATTCATGTTGGTCGCAAAAATAAAAGACGAAATGGCAATGTGGTGCCTTGCCGGGGCAAAGGCCTTGTGCAACATCATGCTGCGAGAGTAGGTTTTGTATTTGCTCTTGGCTTATTGCCAAGGTTGGTATGTAAGACTTCTAAGAACTTCTTCTTGATCAATGAAAATGGCAAATTTTCTGCCTTATTTAAAAAAAAAGCCTTGAGAAGGGAATGGGTTTTCCTTGCATTTGGTGGTGGCGAGAGAGAGCAACCGAAAAGGATAGAGCAGGCCGGTTCTGATTGACCGCACTGGACCGAGTGGACATGTTCCGAGCCGAGCGTTTGACGCGATCTGTGGTGAAGTAGAGTATGTGTGTGTGTGCCTGCAGGCTGCAGCTAAAGGAGGAACAAAATGCCAAAGCACACAGCTGTGATTACCTGCCACACGTACGGTCACACTGTGCTCCTGAAACCGCCTACACGATCACGCCCAATCTGCGATCTGCTTGGCAGCAATGCGCCAATCTGTGCTAATACGGCGTGCGAGAGACAGCAGTTTACTTTACGGAACAAAATTAAGAGTGATGAACGCGTAGAGATAACTGCACGCGAGCAAGAAGACAAAAAACGGAGCTTGCATCGTAAACATACGAAAGATTTTCCGTGCATGACAGAGCGTGGAAGTCACTCGAGTCGCGTCACAGTTGACGACGCCAACTCGTTTGATCCATTTCCAATCAAGTGGGGATCCCCACCGTGTGCAAGAGGATCTGCTCAAAAAAAAACTTCACCCGTGAGTGTGAGTCCTCTGCTCGATTAGCTCGCTAGGAAGCGTCCAAATAGCCCTACTACTAGTATATATGGTGCGGTCATCGATTAGCGTAGGATTGACAAAAGTGGTAACAACGCAGACCTGCATCGAAGCCATGAATTTAGAGGCGTGCATGCGCGGCCCGTACTGATACGACGGGGCGCCAAAGTTTTCAATGGCTACAGGACTTGTTTACGTACGTGATCACTAAACTAGGTAGTAGTCTAGTAGATCAATCATGGCTCGAACCTGCGTACGTGCTCCTAGATGACTGGCAGGGGGCCGAATATATTGGATTCAGGAGATCCTCTTGGAGCTTCAAGTTCGATCGACGGGCCGAAGGGTCGGGGTCAGGATGAGATGCTCATAACTGTGAGCCATCAACAATTCTGCGCTTCGATTCGCTCAAGATATGGTGGGCGTGCATGTACGTACCTACCTAGGTCAACACTCCACGTATGTGATCGATCGGACTAATAACGTAGTAGTAATAATCTAGTAGTGGGGGGCATCCAACTTATGAGGAGCGACAAGGGGCAAGTTGGTCTACTATATTCAGGGAGTAGTCAAGACTGAAGTCTGAAGATATACGCAACGAGATCGATCGATCATGAGATCAATATGGTACAGTCGTTACTGTCATCAGTAGACTTGAAGCACCAATTAGTTGCGGATTCTGAAAGTGACGCTATCACTTGACAGCAAGATTGCCAGCTGTTAAGGGAGCATATATAGTGTTCAAACGGCCTAATGACGCTACCAGGGCCTAATGACCGAAAAGAAACTGATCCGCAGCTTGGTGCAATGTAGTATACTCACATTTGATCCAATGTATTATGTATCCATCCGTCATGGAAAGTTTGTCTAAATTTGAATGTATCTAGACATATCAAAATTTATAAAAAAAAATACGATATCTATTTTAGTACGGAGTGAGTATTAATTACTAAAAAAAAAAGTGATCTCAGAAGATCGATGGCAACGGATCAATCGTAGTTGATGCCTTGAGAGGGCCTCCATGCTAGACTAGTTATATACGTATAAAAAAGAAATTGGTCTCGGCAGATCGATGGCAACGTATCGATCATTGAACAGAGCACTATATTGAACGTACTCATGCATGATCGATCGATCCGGGTGATCGGTCGTGGGTTCGTTGCTCGTGTGTCACACGCATGATCAGACGTACGCATACAGCACCACTGCAGCGGGAGCGAGACCCGGCGTGCGGTCCCTGGCAGCGATCGACGAAGCTACCCAGGCCAGCCAAGCCCAGGCGGGGCGGCAGGCGACACGGCTCCCGGTCAAATCACGGGGTGCTCCTCCTTGCTGGATCTCCCCCAGGACACGACACGACACGGCTGGTGGGCTGCCTACAGTGCCGCCCTAATCAGCCACAGCTCGCTTCATCAGTTAGCTGCATGCCAAAACGCCATTAACTCCCCCCTCCAAATCAATCGACCCATCCGTCTGTCCATCGACGGACCGACCGGTCCCCGGCCGGCTATCTAACGTAACCAAGCCTTAAGCAACCTCGATCATCATGCGTATATACTGTGACGTAACCACCGCGCGCGCGGCCACTGATGGACGCGTCGTGTCACGGATGCATGCATGGTCCCTAGCTCACTCGCGGCCACGCACTGTGGGATAGATCTGCGCTAGCTAGCTATAGCTAGTTTTTGTTTGGCTAAATTAATTACGTACTACTAGTTGTTAGCTGGTGATGGCTGCATGCGCGCGGGCGAGGACGAGGCGCAGCGCAGGTACGTACGTACGTACGTACGTACGTCCTCGATCGATCGATCGGGCGCGCGTGTGGGGGATGCGTGTTGAGGGGGAAGTGGCCTCGATCGATCGAGGCCTGCAGGCAGCATGCAGGTGCCGACACGTAGAAGTCGACCGGCCAGGCGTTCGTGCGTGCGGTCCTGTCGCATTGATGCCATCACCCGGCCGGCCTGCCCATTATTGGGTAAAGGACAAATCTTTACCGTGTTACTCCTGTGTGTACTGGCTGCCAGGAGCCCCGCATGCATGCATGTATGCGTGCAGCAAGGAACTGCAAGCTAGCTGTGTGTACGCTGTCCAGCCCGATCGAGCAGAATCCGGTACGTATGAAGTAGGCCGTACGTATGTGCATGTTTGGTCCGGGACCTCGCCTCGCCTCGCCTTACAGGGTGTCGACTCGAGGTGGATCGATCCATCCATTGGCTTGCAATGCAGATGCAGGCCACCAATATACGCCAACAGCAAAAGGAAGCAGCGGTAGCCAGCCAGCCCAGCGGCCGTGCATGCGCTCGTCGCGTGCATGTGTTAGACGCCGAGTCACTCTCGTAATCTGTTAGACGATCGAGCGAGCGAGCGAGAGTCCCCCGGCCCACACCCTAGCTAGCGAGTACATGATCTTTTGGTGCATGTGCGCGCGGATCCCTGCGACTGGCCGCTCGTCGCATCACGCAAGCACGGCCTGCGCCCAGGCCGGGGCTACCTGGCGCATTAATCGCCCGAGCGACCGACCGCCCATCCGCCGGTCGGTTCCTCGCGCGGTGCCGCCGCGCCTGTCGCCGCGCCATTGGACGCCCGTGTGCATGCATGCATGGTCCTCACTGCTCACCCCTCCTTTCCGTAGCGGCATTGAGCTGTTCGGTCGGTTCGGTTCGGCCCTCCCCCAGGCCAGCCCAGGACGTAGAAGAGACGTGACACAGGCCACAGCCGGCTAGCTGGCAGCCACCAGCCCACCACCACCACCGATCTCTCGCTACCTAGCCAGCTATCCGGCCGCGCATCGCACGCACCGCGCGCCATCGCTCGGCATGCGCGGCATCGCTCGCCATGGTCCTCCGATCCGTGGGCGCACCAGTCGCGTGGTTAGTGGTGGCGGGTGTCGACGGCATCGATGCCTCATCCCGACAGAAATGGCCTGTCTAACTCCAAAGCACGCACGCACGAGTACTCGCTCGCATCGCATGCATGTGCACCACCAAACTGCGCAGGGCTGCCAGCTTAGCGCGCTAACCACATTCGTTGTATACGTAAACTCTCTCAACATCATGTCATGCATGTTAATGCGCTGATTACTAACAGACTGATGCAACTAAGACCAGCCACACCGTAGTAAAAAAGCGATTCCTAGAAGTCTTGGAACCGGTTCTGTATAGTGTAGAGCTTTGATAGGAATCGATTCATTGGCTCTGACATGCAAAAGCGGTTCCTATTGTTGGTTCGACTCATAGCTATAAACTACAATATTCTATTCTACAAATCAAGATCACAGCCGTGTGAACACACAAGGAAGATACAAAATGGATTTTCTTTTAATTTCAGCTGGGTCCTATATAACTGTTTGCGTCGGTTCCACACACTGCAGAAATTTTGTGCCGATTCAAACCAAAATTGCTTTTTCCATTGAATCGATACCAGTGTGGCTGGTCTAACAAACTGTCTTAGTACTACTACTATATATAGCTAGCAATATACTACTGCTAGCTAGTAGCTCTCGTCATCATTGCGCTCGTCGTGCAGTGGGGGTACGTACTACTTACGTGCTTTACCGGCCGGTTGGGCTGTCAATGGGGGCGCGCTGATTAACTTTTCGATCGATGCTTTACCGGCGGTGACCTGGTGCTGATGCTGATTAACTTTCCGCGGACGTACGCAGCGACGTGTGGCTCATCGGGGAGCATGCATGCGTGCACAAACTAGTTTATGCTGCATGCATGTGCAAGTTCCCGTGCATGCACGATTAACGCTTATTAACAAGTCCGTTGACAGGGGGAGCATGCATGCATCCACGCAAAGCTCTGCCAGTTCAATGCCGGCGTGGGAATAAGCTCCAGATGTGCTCTCAGCCTCTCGCGCGTTAGCATTAAGGTTTTGATTAAGCTATCATCCTAATTATTACCACTACTGTCTTTTATTCTCTTTGTCCTGCAGCTATGGTGGTGGTGGTGCGGCCTTTACAGGCAATTGTGGAGGAACCTGATGAATATTCCTTCAAATTATTAAAGGTTGTCAGAGCAAGGTGATGGTACTATGATTCTGGAGAATTCGTGCGGCGAAACGACCCCTTGCCTCTTGGGACCGATCATGAGGTCTCAGAATCTCAGCACCACCCAAGTTGAGACTGTAGACGTAAGACGTTCATGGCTAATCACATGCTCCTATGTTTTTCTTTTGTTTAGACATATATGCAGCTGCTTATTGCTACGTCACGCACGTACCGTACGTATATGATTTTTAAACGATGATTCTCTCATCACGTAGTACGCGCAAGTGGGAAGCTCCTAATATGAATAAACGCATAGGGCCTAGTTAGGCCTTGGCAGATTATTGTTTCTTGTCCGGTCGACATGAATAATCACGTGTAAACAATTCAGAAGTTGAGTGCGTATGCCGTATGCACAGTCACGGGTGAACAAGGTTGTGACGGTAGTGATCAGTTGATTCTGCTTACCCATATATATCTGATAATCGACCGATCCAACTCGAAGAGAGGCCGGTGATCCTGGTCCTGGGAGCCAATCAACGCCGTGCTGCATGCAGCCGCACACCCTCTGACCGGTGCACCGGCAACGTCGTGCTCGTCACGTATAGCTACAAGGCCGCGCCATGACAGCAACTAACAAAGCGGACGCGACGTACGTACGGCTGTATACATATGTGTATCTTTCGGTGTTTGCCGGTGCGTGGCATGATGCGGTACTATGAATAGCAACGCCCGCCAATACAGTTCCAGTGTTCGTACGAGGTCGTTTGCGAGAGCTGCCGCTCCTGTGCATGCCAGCGACACACCGAGAGAACCTAGTACTATGTCTCCGTCGTCGTTAACTAATTTGTTGAACTGAATTGACCTTAGGAGTAGGTAAGCTGTTACACTATATCCTTGTTTCTATTTCTATAGCATTCTATCACATCATATAACATTGTGCTCCCCGATTTCGCTCCAACAAAAGGAAAGAGCATACTTGAGTTCAATAGATGTACGTCTCTCGATCATGATTTTGCTACCCTCGAGGGGGGAAGTAAAGGCTTTCCCCTTTGCAAGGTTGTTGAATTCGTAAATAGGTTCACTCAAATCTAAGTAAAAAGTGGGGACACAAAAAGAAAACTCCATTACGTGTCTCGCCCCCGCGTGGGAGAACAAGGGAAAACCCTAGTCGCTGTGCGTGCCCCCCTCACTACTAGGAGACATGCTACCACCGACGCACCAAAATAGGTTACTGCGAGTGCATAGGACTGCGCCGGTGGTAAGGCCATACTCTCGGCGCACAACCCTATGTGCTGGTGGTAGAGTGAAGTAGCACCGACGCACCATACTTGGGTACACCAGTGGTATCTATGAGATCCCCCTATGCATAGGCCATGTGTGTCGGTGGTATGTATTTTCGGATTTTAAAACAAAGAACACCTCACGTCTCCCGTATTAGAGGGGGTCAGCCGGCCGTATTAGACGTAGCACCGGCGCATCAAATATATGGTGCACTGGTCCCACCAAATATTTGATGGGGGATGGTAAGTTTTTTCTATAAGAATTTTCCTAGTAGTGCCTCCCCATCTCTCCTGCCGCCAGGCGTGGCTTGTGCGGTGCTGGCGCTGACGATGGCGGTCGGCTTCCCGCGCACATGGGTTGGCGGCGCGGTGCACGGGCTCCGCATGACGGCCCAAAGTGATGCAGCTCGTCTGGGCGTTGGTCCGGCGAGGTATGGGTGTCCCTGGTGGTGGTGGAGAGTCCTCTAGGCGGCGGGGGCCGTGGTGGTTGAGCGTGGCCGGCTGGTCGCCGGAGTGTGGCCAGCGGTGCCCTCTAGGCGTAGATCTGGGCCATTAAGGGCCCATCTAGGCTTGGGCGGGCCGACATGGTGGTGGTGTACCTGATGGATGGAGGAGCGGGGACTGCTGTCCTGGATGGCGGTTATGGTGGCGTGTCTGCTGCAGTGCAGCGACGCAGCCGTATTGTCCTAATTCATGCTCGGTTGGGCCAGTAAGTACCTAGTGTGTATATGCTGCTACATAAGTCAACTATCACTGATGGTGGTGGAGATCGTTCCCTCCCACGCTCTACTATACTATCACCCCTTGCCAAAGTTCCTTCTTCTCGGTTTCTTGGCCTCGCAATATGGGTTACCGTGAGACGATGGTGTTGATTGCGTGTGCTGGTGGGTGGGAAGCTTGGTGGATCGCTTCAGATCACCTAGGAGGGTGATTTTTGCAGGACAGGAGAAATCCATGGCATCTTGGCACCAACACGATGATGGTTGCAAACGTCGCCGTCCTTCCTGAAGGGCTTCTGGTGTTGATTAGTGCAAGTGCACAGATCGTTTATAGTTAGTTTCGAAGTAAAAGTATCGAACCACAGAGAGCTATTGGTAGAGGTATTTATTCCCCTCCTTACTATTTACTAGAGAGTACTTGTAAGGTATCTCTAATTCCATGCAAGAGTGTATAAAGTGTGTTTGTGTTTGAGAGCAAAATTAAACAAGAACAAAGTAAATGACTAAAGTGATCAAGAACAAAATAAACAAGTAGAGTAACCGAGAGCATGCAAGAGTGATTGTGGGAGTCACAATATGATTAAGGAGTTCTCAGGGAGTGTAGGATCAACCTTTAGCAATTGCCAGCCATCTTATATTTTAAGGGTTAATTGGATCCATGTCACTACAACTTTCACACTTTGGAGAAATGCCATTACAAAACTGAAGTTGGAAATATGCCACTCTAACTTCTCAATACCTCTACATATGCCATTCTAGTCATGTCAGAATATAACGGTTCATAAAATACATGTATTTCAGTGTGTACTGCTGTATTTACCGTATTACCACTGTAAATAACTTTTGGCAGCTATTTTTGTCATTTAGGCGCCAAAAAATTCAAAATTTGGTCAAAATTTAAACTTCTCAAAAAAATCTGAAAAACTCACAGAAAATCAAGAATATTAATACAAGTGTAATGTTCAAAGATGAGCCAATTATGGGGAGATATGGACCCTTAATGTGGTCAAAATTTGAATTTCTCAGAAAAATCTGAAAAAAATTCAGAAAATCAAATGCACTAATATGAGACTACTGTTTAAATATGAGCTCATTTTAGACATAAATGGACCCTCATACTGACATGTTAAGGTCTGTCCAGAAAATTGTCAAACTATGTACTAGAAATTTCGGCAGCATTTTCTCAACGTCCATACATATGAAGCACAATTTAACACATATTAGCAAGCACAGTTTATAAATATTCATACATAGCATCACAAGCAGAATTTAACACATATCCATGCAACTAGTTCACTGCAAGTACCAAAAGAAAGTTTGACATAACAAGTAGCAAGATCAAGAAATCAACCGCCAAGCCAATAGAGAAGGCTTTGTTTTGCACCATTTGTAGGCTGCACTACTAGATGTGGAGAAGAGTGAAAGTATAACATGAGCAAATGGAATGTTTTTTCTTGGCTTTCTTTCCTTTAGATGTAGTATTTTTCACCTTGGGTCCTTTTCTTGGCCTTCTCTTGTGTTGTAGATTTTTTCACCGGGCTCTTTTTCTTGGCCTTATCTTGAGTTGCATTCTTCTTGGCCTTTTCTTGTGTTGTTGCTATCTTCACAGGTGTCTTCTCCTTGGTCGGTGTGTTGGGCTTTTGTGGTGTTGTTCTAGCCTTTTTCCTACATCGACAACGTATGGTTCAGATAGTAATAATAGAGTAACAAAAGTGCATCAATTTACCTTATAAGATTGATAAGGACTTCATCATCTGATGCATCACCATCTGTTGCAATAGCTATTTCTTTGCCCTTTTCCTGCAATACAAACAAGATAAAATCGATTTTTCCACATAGAGGTTATGAAAAAAATATTTACGAGTGGATGAAATCACCTTTTATTTGTCGGTGTAGACGGATTTGGTACATCTTCAGGTATATCGTCATCATCTATTGCCACATATTTAGGACCAGGAGCCTTGGATGTCTTCTCCATGTGCCCAGGTTCACCATATTTCTTACATTTGACTATTTTCCTTCCAGGTTCAAGCCATCCTCTAATTCTCTGAACTCTTGGCCTACCAACCACCGGTTTCTGCAAAGGAGGGTGCACCTTGAATCCCAAATCTACATTTATCCACTCTGACTTGTCTGTCATGGAAGGGATTGTCCCAGCATATGATGCCTTGAACTTTTCCACAGAATAATAATCATCCACATAGGTCTGTATCTCAACACCATTAATGTTGCAAATGAAGGCCAGTGTGTGCATGCATGGCTTTCCAGAAACTTGCCAAACTCTACAAGTACATGTGCGACTTTGTAAGTTGACAACATGGCTTTTGACAAATTTCATATCCAGCAAAGTAACCTCCACCTCATGTTCATTGGCCCAAAGAATCTTGTTTCTGCCAATGGTTTTGCTAAGAGCATTTAGCTGCTTAATGACATGAGGAAAGATTATACTCTTTAGATTTTTACTTATCTGCCTTCTAAGACATAACTTCTCCGTGATGAGCTCCCTAAGTCTATCAACAAGGTTGCAAACATTGAGCCCTTTGAAGTCTTTTATTTGCTTGTTGAAACTCTCAGATATGTTGTTGTCAAATAGTCAACCTTGCTGGCCTCTCCAAAAGCACATCTATAGCACAACCTATGGTGATGAACATCTAGATATTCAATACCTTCTAGATTTGCTTCCCTAATTTTGTTCATATGATGCATAAAATTACGCTCGGAGAAAGTCTAGGTTATCTGTGTACACTTTACCGTGATATTTCTTCATCAAATTTGCATATAAGTGCCTCATGCACTCTCGATTTTCACAGCTAGGGAACACAAGGTCGATGGCAGTTTCTAATCTTTTTCATGCATCACTAGAAATAATAAGTTCAGATGGAAAATCTATAGCTCTATGCAATTGTTTCATGAACCATTCCCAATTATCATTAGTTTCAGAATCAAACACAACAAATGCTACGTAATATAGCCAATCGTGTGCATCTACAGCCATTGCTGATGCTAGTAGGCCCTTAAATTTCCCATTAAGCGTTGCAAAGTCTACACCAACATACGAAATACAACTAGCTAAGAAACCATCGATGCAAGGCTTGAATGCAACAAAGATTCTGTTGAAGTGATATTTATCTCTATTTTTCAATAGATCTATCTCTACAATACTACCTGGGCTTTTATGTTCTATCTCAGCTTTCTAATTAAAAAGCAACGGAAAACTATCTTCATAACTACCATGAATTTGATCGAGTGCTACTCTCATACCATGCCAAGCCTTGTTGTACTCCAGCTTGATGTTGTACTCATCTCGCAACTTTCCTCTAGCTTCTTTTGCACCAACACCAGGATTTTTCTTCACCTAGTCCCCAATCCTATTCGCAATCCATTCCTGTGAGGCTAGTTTGCAATTTGACAACTTCGTAGTTGGACAATTGTGCTCAAATGGAAGTGTTTTTATCTGCAAGAGATAAAATAAGTACTTAAGTGTGGCATCCCGCTAAAACCACTATTAGAAAATCGATGTGTCTTTCTGCATTGCATCATCATGACCGCATGCTCATGTCATCATGCCACATTGCATTTGAGCATCGTCATCATTATGCATGTGTTTGTACAAAACTATTTTCGAAAACCTATTTTGTTTTCTAAATAAGCCCCGTCGTTATTCAAATACAAAACCCTGGGTCTCTGGAATATTTTGTTTCGTCTAAAGACGGATTTCAAAAACCCCATTTTAAATAAATAAATATTTAAGTTGTTTTTAGGAGGCAGCCCGCCAGGCCCGAAAGCCCGGTCGGCCACCTCCAAACCCTAGTCTAAAATACCCAGACAAACCCAAACCCTATCTAAAACACCCAAACCCAACCCAGCCACCTACCTCATCCCACCTTTTTGTTGGGTCCGCAGCATAGAAAACAAAAAATTCCTACGGTGTGAACTACACGCTAAGATCTATCTACTAGGTACAAAGCAAACGGGTGGACATACATCCATAGAGAACTTACCCTCGAAGACAACGAGCTTTGTTAACGAGTAGGAACTCGTGGTTGATGTAGTCGTACACTTGCCGATCTCAAGATCGTGAGGAAGTCCGAGCGCCGCAACTCAGCAGCGCATCCGCACTCGCACACACGTTCAAGCCACCGGACAACCTCCACCTCCTCGCTCCAGCGATCCAGCGGAAGCAGCAACTCCTTGCAGACGAAATGCCACCGAGAACATGTATCTCGCTAATCCAAGACCATGGGGGAATAATTCTAGAGGGGGAGAGAGATCCTTCACAAGGAGGTGTGAGGATGAAGGAGGGAATGGGTGGCCTTTTATAGGAGGAGGGGGGTGCCCCCTCTCTCCATGGCCGGCGCATGGGGGGGTGACCCCTCACCTCCCCCATTCATGTGGTGGTAACTCCTCCACATTAAAATGCCTCTTCACATTCCCTTTTAAAGTCTCCACTTTAAATGCATTAAGTTTCTCGAAATTTAATGCTCTCTCATTTAATAAAACTCTTTTATTAAATTTATTCAGAATTTTTTTAATTACTTTAATTAACAAACATTCACATATAGCCCCTTGCAATATTTCAATATCACATGCAGAACCACCTTCTGCAATTTCACCCGAAACAATTTCCGGTTTCTATTGAAACAATTCCTGCGCTTTGTAATTCTTTCGTCTGAAACATATGTGATCCAAAATGGTGTCCGGTAACTCTTAAGTGTGCCACCCTACGGTTCGCGAATAATGCAGACATGATCGAGACCCTTCTCCGATCAATAATCAGCAGCGGGACCTGGAGATCCGTACTGACTCCTACACATTCAACGATGACTCCTGTGATCGTGAGAACCTTTAACGCTTGTAACTAAATCCCTTTGTCTCTCGATATATTACATGTCCGAGATTCGATCATCGGTATCTCCATACCTAGTTTGATCTCGTTACCGACATGCACTCTTTTCTCGTTCCCGTGATATAACATTCTAGTGATCACATCACTTGCTTGCAAGCTATCCTAATGTGATATTACCGAGGGGGCCCAGAGTATATCTATCCATCATCTGGATTGACAAATTCCACTCTTGATCCATGAGCCTCAACATAACACCTTCGTAGCACTGAACCCATCTTTATAGTCACCCTGTTACGGTGTGACGTTTGATGTTATCAAGATACTCTTCCGGTGTTAGCAATTAACATGATCTCATGGTCTAAGGATAAAGATTACTTCGTATGATGTTATAGCAATATAAACACAATGACTTGATCGTAATGCTATACTTCGGATGAATGTTCATCACATCATTCCACCAATGGTGTGACCTTGTTATTAACAACATCCAATGTCCATGATCAGGAAACCTTGATCATCCTGTTAATCAACAAGCTAGTCTATAAGAGAGGCATGACTAGGAACCCTTTTTGTTTATTAAACACACATGTATTGATGTTTCCTATCAATACAATTATAGCATGCAAAATAAACATCTATCATATATAAGGAATACATAATAACAACTTTATTATTGCCTCTCAGGGCATATTTCCTTCAGTCTCCCACTTGCACTAGAGACAATAATCTAGTTCACATAGTGATAAATCTAACACCCATGGAGTTCTGGTGTTGATCATGTTTTGCCCTAGGGAGTACTTTAGTCAATGGATCTGCTACATTCAGGTCCGTGTGCACTTTACAAATCTTTATATCTCCATCCTTGACATGCTCGCGGATGGAGTGAAACTGGCGCTTAATATGCTTGGAATTCTTGTGAGACCTTGGTTCCTTTGCGTTGGCTATGGCTCCATTGTTGTCACAATATATCACCATCGGGTCCAACGCACTGGAAACCACACCCAGTTCCGTTATGAACTCCTTCATCCAAACCGTTTCCTGCGCTGCTTCTGAAGCAGCAACATATTCCGCCTCCGTTGGTGATCCAGCCACCACAGGTTGTTTGGAGCTCCTCCAACTAACTGCTGCTCCGTTCAAGAGAAATACGTATCCGGATTAAGACTTAGAGTCATCCGGATCAGTGTCAAAGCTAGCATCGACATAACACTTAGCGACTAGCTCTTCTTCACCTCCATATATAAAAAACATATCCTTGGTTCTTCTCAAGTACTTAAGGATATTCTTGACCGCTATCCAGTGTTCCGAACCTGGATCAAATTGGTACCTACTAGTCAAACTAATAGCATGTGCCACATCCGGTCTTGTACATAGCATGGCATACATTATAGAGCCTATGGCTGAGGCATAGGGGATCTTATCCATTATCTCTCTTTCTTCTGCCGTAGCCGGACTTTGAGTCTTACTCAATGTCTTGCCTTGCAACATAGGTAAGAACCCCTTCTTACTTCCGTCCATATTAAACTTCTTTAATATCTTATCAAGGTATGTACTCTGCGATAGCCCAATTAGGCGTCTTGATCTATCTCTATAGACTTTAATGCCTAATATATATGAAGCTTCACCAAGGTCCTTCATCGAAAATTTGCTGTTTAGATAACTTTTTAACACTGTTTAAAAGATCTAAATCATTTCCAATCAATAATATGTCATCCACATATAATATCAGAAATGCCACATTGCTCCCACTCACTTTCTTGTAAATACAAGCCTCTTCATAAGTTTGGACAAATCCAAACTCTTTGATCACCTCATCAAAACGGAGATTCCAACTTCGTGATGCTTGCTTCAGTCCATAGATGGATCGCTGAAGTTTGCACACCTTATTAGCATCCTTAGGATCGACAAAACCCTTAGGTTGTATCATATACAACTCTTCTTCAATCTTACCATTGAGGAACGTAGTTTTGACATCCATCTGCCATATTTCATAATCGAAATATGCAGTAATTGCTAACATAATCCTAACCGACTTAAGCATCGCTACGGGAGAGAATGTCTCATCATAGTCAACTCCTTGAATTTGTCGAAACCCCTTTGCGACAAGTCAAGCCTTATAGATGGTCACATTACCATCAGCATCAGTTTTCCTTTTGAAAATCCATTTATTCTCAACGGCCTTTCGGTCGTGAGGTAAGTCCACCAAGGTCCAAACCTGGTTTTCGTACATGGATTCCATCTCGGATTTCATGGCTTCTAGCCATTTGTTGGAATCCGGGCTCATCATCGCTTCTTCATACGTCGCAGGGTCATCCATTTCATCAACCATGAAATTCACAACAGGATTGCCGTATAGTTCAGGAGCTGCACGTGTCCTGCTTGACCTGCGAGGTTCGGTAGTGTCCTCTTCCGGAGTTTCATGATCAATATCATTAGCTCTCCCTTCATTAGGTGAAGTCAACTCCGAAACAACTTCTGGAGCTGCGCTACTCGCCATTTCATGAAGAGAAGGTTCAATAATTTCTTTGAGTTCTACCTTCCGACTACTCACACCTTTCACGAGAAACTCCTTCTCAAGAAAGGATCCATTCTTGGCAACAAAGACCTTGCCCTCGGATCTGTGATAGAAGGTATACCCAATCGTTTCCTTAGGGTATCCTATGAAGACGCATTTTTCCGCTTTGGGTTCGAGTTTATCCGGTTGAAGTTTCTTCACATAAACATCACATCCCCAAACCTTAAGAAATGACAGTTTAGGTTTGTTTCCAAACCATAATTCATACGGTGTCGTTTCAATGGATTTAGATGGTGCCCGATTTAAAGTGAATGCAGCTGTTACCAGTGCATAACCCCAAAATGACAGTGGCAAGTCAGTCAAAGACATCATAGATCGAACCATATCCAATAAAGTATGATTACGACGTTCTGACACACCATTACGTTGTGGTGTTCTGGCAGGCGTGAGTTGTGAAACTATTCCACAGTCTTTCATATGTGTGTTAAACTCGTAACTAAGATACTCTCCTCCACGGTCGGACCGCAGAAATTTGATCTTTCTGTTACGATGATTTTCCACTTCATTCTGAAATTCTTTGAACTTTTCAAAAGTTTCAGACTTGTGTTTCATCAAATAGATATACCCATATCTACTCAAATCATCCGTGAAAGTAACAAAATAACGATGTCGACCTCGCGCCGACACACTCATTGGTCCACACACATCAGTATGTATGATTTCCAATAGATCTGTCGCCCGTTCCATTGAACCAGAAAATGGCGTTCTAGTCATCTTGCCCATAAGGCATGGCTCACATGTATCAAATGATTCAAAATCAAGTGATTCCAAAAGTCCATCAGAATGGAGTTTCTTCATGCGTTTAACACCAATATGACCTAGACGGCAGTGCCACATATATGTAGATATATCATTATCAAGTTTAATCCTTTTAGCATCAACATTATGAATATGCGTAATACTACTATCGAGATCCAATAGAAACAAACCATTCAACATAGGTGCATGATCATAAAAGATATTATTCATATAAATCGAACAACCATTGTTTTCAGACTTAAATGAATAACCACTTTTCATCAAACACGATTCGGATACAATATTCATGCTCAGTGCAGGCACCAAATAACAATTATTTAGGTTTATAACTAATCCCGATGGCATATGGAGAGGCAGCGTTACGACGGCGATCACATCAACTCTTGATCCATTGCCGACCCGCATCGTGACCTCATCCCTTGCTAGTTGTCGCTTGTTCCGCAGCCCCTGAACCGAGTTACATATATTAGCAACCGATCCCGTATCAAATACCCAGGTGCTACTGCGAGTACTAGTCAAGTACACATCAATAACATGTATATCACATATACCTTTGTTTGCCTTGCCGGACTTCGTGTCCGCCAAATACTTGGGGCAGTTGCACTTCCAATGGCCAGTCCCCTTGCAATAGTAGCACTCGGTGTCAGACTTAGGGCCAGCTCGGGGTTTCTTTTCAGGTGTGGCAACAGACTTGCCACCCTTCTTTCCCTTGTGCTTGCCTTTCTTGTCCTTCTTGAAACCGGTGGTCCTATTGATCATCAACACTTGATGTTCTTTCCTAATCTCCACTTCTGCAGTCTTAAGCATTGACAGAAGCTCGGGAAGAGACTTCTTCATGCCCTGCATATTATAGTTCATCACGAAGCTCTTGTAGCTAGGTGGCAGAGATTGGAGAACATGATGTATGCCTAAGTCAATGGGAATCGTTATTCCCAAGGACACAAGCTTATCGGCGTACCCAGCATTTTGAGTACGTGCTCACTAACGGAGCTGTTTTCCTCCATCATGCAGCTAAAGAACTTTTTTATAGCATTATAACTCTCTACGGCAGCATGGGTATCAAAAATCATTTTCAATTCTCCCATGGTATCAAAGGCATTGCCATTTTCGAAACGCTTTCGAAGTTCTGGCTCTAGCCCATACAATATGTCGCAATGAACTAAGTTGTGGTCCTCCTGACGAGTTATATAGACGTTCTTTTCCTCGTCAGGGGCATCAGGAGCTGGTGGGGGGCCTAGCGGCGCATCTAGCACATATTGCTTTTGTGCAGCAGTGAGGAGAATCCTCAAATTCATAGCCCAGTTGGTGAATTTGTTACCATTCGCAGCAAGTTTCTCTTTCTCCATGAACACATTAAAATTAAAAGCAGGTGGTGTCATCTACAACAGAATTTGTAAAGTATATTTAGACTAAGTTTATGATAGATTGAGTTCAACTAATCCAAATTACTAATGAACTCCCACTAAAAAACGACATCCCTCGTGTCCTTTTGGTGATTACATGAACCAAATCCACTACACCAAGTCCGATCATCATGTGAGTCGGTGTAGCTTCAAAGGAGAGCATCTATATGGGCATCATATCAACTATATGACTCATGCTTAACCTTTCAGTCCGTGTTCCGAGGCCATGTCTGTACATGCTAGGCTCGTCAAGTAAAAACCTTAGTATTTGCGTGTGCAAAACTGTCTTACACCCGTTGTATGAAAGCGTAGAGTTGAAAACACCCGATCATCACGTGATGCCTCAAAACACGATCCACAAAACGGTGCATACTTAAGGAAGAACACATTTTATCTTGATATCTAAATGAGGGATCATCTTATAATGCTACCAAACGCGCCAAACTAGCAATATAAGATGCTAACATCTAATGTGTGAAGTGAGGTGATATGGTCCATGCATTTGATCTCTATCATTTGCATCGTGGTATGATCTCTATCATTCCTTTGTGTGTAAGGCCAAGGTCTATGGAACTTACACGTTAAGTGAGTTGTAAGAGTATCTATCATACATCTACTTATAACAATACCATATCAAAACACTAGCCCAACAACGATCTAAACTAGACGCCTCTAATTTATCAATTGCAAGTTTTACGTGGCTTAGGGCTTTCGGAGATAGAACCTGTCTAACCTACGAACATGAACCACAATGAGGATAACCAAGTTATTAGCAACTCGTTGTAAATCAGATATTGACTATAGTAGGACAGACAGACACCCGCCAGCCACTTATGCAAAACAAGTTGCATGTCAGTCGTGGAACCGGTCTCATGTACGATGACATGTAAGGTTGGTCCGGGCCGCTTCATCCCACTATGCCACCAATATCCAAAGTACATAGAAGATGCAATAACATGATCATCATCGCCCACATATAAACATATGTGTACTACCCGTGCAAAGCACCTACGCATAGATCAGGCTCTGATACCACTGTTGGGTCCGCAGCATAGAAAACAAAAATTTTCCTACGGTGTGAACTACATGCCAAGATCTATCTACTAGGCACAAAGCAAACGGGTGGACATACATCCATAGAGAACTTACCCTCAAAGACAACGAGCTTTGTTAACGAGTAGGAACTCGTGGTTGATGTAGTCGTACACTTGCCGATCTCAAGATCGTGAGGAAGTCCGAGCGCCGCAACTCAGCAGCGCATCCGCACTAGCACACACGTTCAAGCCACCGGACAACCTCTACCTCCTCGCTCCAGCGATCCAGCGGAAGCAGCAACTCCTTCCAGACGAAATGCCACCGGGAACATGTATCTCGCTAATCCGAGACCATGGGGGAATAATTCTAGAGGGGGAGAGAGATCCTTCACAAGGAGGTGTGAGGATGAAGGAGGAAATGGGTGGCCTTTTATAGGAGGAGGGGGGTGTCCCCTCTCTCCATGGCATGGGGGGGTGACCCCTCACCTCCCCCATTCATGTGGTGGTAACTCCTCCACATTAAAATGCCTCTTCACATTCCCTTTTAAAGTCTCCACTTTAAATGCATTAAGTTTCTCCAAATTTAATGCTCTCTCATTTAATAAAACTCTTTTATTAAATTTATTCAGAATTTTGTTAATTACTTTAATTAACAAACATTCACATATAGCCCCTTGTAATATTTCAATATCACATGCAGAACCACCTTCTGCAATTTCACCCGAAACAATTTCCAGTTTCTATTGAAACAATTCCTGCGCTTTGCAATTCTTTCGTCTGAAACATATGTGCTCCAAAATGGTGTCCGGTAACTCTTAAGTGTGCCACCCTACGGTTCGTGAATAATGCAGACATGATCGAGACCCTTCTCCGATCAATAATCAGCAGCGGGACCTGGAGATCCGTACTGACTCCTACACATTCAACGATGACTCCTGTGATCGTGAGAACCTTTAACGCTTGTAACTAAACCCCTTTGTCTCTCGATATATTACATGTCCGAGATTCGATCATCGGTATCTCCATACCTAGTTTGATCTCGTTACCGACATGCACTCTTTTCTTGTTCCCGTGATATAACATTCTAGTGATCACATCACTTGCTTGCAAGCTATCCTAATGTGATATCACCGAGAGGGCCCAGGGTATATCTATCCGTCATCTGGATTGACAAATTCCACTCTTGATCCATGAGCCTCAACATAACACCTTCGTAGCACTGAACCCATCTTTATAGTCACCCTGTTACGGTGTGACGTTTGATGTTATCAAGATACTCTTCCGGTGTTAGCAATTAACATGATCTCATGGTCTAAGGATAAAGATTACTTCGTATGATGTTATAGCAATATAAACACAATGACTTGATCGTAATGCTATACTTCGGATGAATGTTCATCACATCATTCCACCAATGGTGTGACCTTGTTATTAACAACATCCAATGTCCACGATCAGGAAACCTTGATCATCCTGTTAATCAACAAGCTAGTCTATAAGAGAGGCATGACTAGGAACCCTTTTTGTTTATTAAACACACATGTATTGATGTTTCCTATCAATACAATTATAGCATGCAAAAGAAACATCTATCATATACAAGGAATACATAATAACAACTTTATTATTGCCTCTCAGGGCATATTTCCTTCACTTTTCCATCCCTGCTGCACACAGCCGCCGCACCTCCTCTCTTCATCTCCCACCCCTCCACCTTACCCCATCCAATCAATGCTCGCCAGCTCACCCCGCCTGGCCACCTCACCATCTCCCCACCTCTTTTCCTCCTCCCTATCCTATCCACCGGGAGAGAGCCCTCCCCCTCCCGACAAAACTCCCGTGCGCGGCCCTTCTCCTGATCCTCACGCTCCTCTCCACACGCCAGCCTGGCATGGGCCCACACCCACCCGCACAGCACCTGCCGCCCGACACACCGCCTCCCGCATGCACATCCCCACACCGACCCCCGCTCCCCGCCCGACACGCACGCCACCCCAACTGCTCGCTGGGCCCCGTCCTCCTGGCCCACCACTTTCCCTGTCGCCTCCCTCTCCTCACGCAGAGCCCCGCGCCGCCGTCGCCTTGCCCAGCGGCCGCCCCGGCGCGCCCTCCCGCGCCACCTCGGCCCGTATCTCCTTCCCCACCAACCCAACGCCGCCGTCTCAGGCCGCTGACCAAGCCCTTCCCCGCCGGCCTTCGCTCCGGCCGCTGCTCAAGCCCTTCCCCGCTGGCCTTCGCTCCGGCCGCCCTGCGTCCCGCTCGTCCTCGAGCTTCCAGCGCCCAAGGTCATCGCCCTCCTCCCCGACATGGTGCTCGACCTCAACCCCCGGTCTTCCGCCGTAGGCGCTCGCCTCCTCCCGCAAAGCCGCCGCCGACGCCTCGATCTACGCCGGTCCCGAGCTCGCCCACCGCGCCACCTCCGGCCCCCGTCCTCACCGCAGCAGCCGCCCCCTGCGAGCTGTCTCCGGCCGCCGCTGCCGTGCCTCGGCCCCGCCTCCTCCTCTGCCTCACGAGCACCCCACCTCGAGCTCGCGCCGTCGCTGCCAGAGTCTACCCCGTCGCCTCCCGTTGTCCTCAGCCGCGGGCCTCCTCTCCCGCGGTACCGAGCCGCCTATGCCTCCTCCGTTGGTCGCCTCTCCCGGCACAGGCGCGTCGCGTGTCCCCAACCCGACCAGCCCCGTGATGGACGTCTCCCCGTTGGCGTCGTCCTCCGCCACCAGCAGGCCCCGCGGCCGCATGTTGTTGGGATGGCCCCGCATCTCGTCTACCTCACCGTCTCCCCGCAACCTTGATGTTCTCTCGCCCGTGCGCGGCAGTGCCGCGGCAGGTGTGCCACCATGCAGCCATCAAGTCCCTGTGTCTCCTCTAGCACGTATCTTTGAATGAGCCTTTTGGAGCCGGAGACCGCACCGAAGTCGAACCAAGGTCATCGACCAATTAAGCCGGAGCCCCAAGATCGCCTCCCCGAACCAAGATCGCCGAGAACCGTTGAATGCGCGAAGATGGTGATGTCCAAGATCGAGACCGCCACGACACCGAAACCAAGTCCGCCATCGATCATCGAGATGGAACGACAAGTTCTCCATCCTAGAAGACCCCAAGACCTTCGAGGTGGAACCAGCAAGATCTTCTCGAAACCCGAAGACCCCGATCCCGAAGGCGAAGCCCCGATCCGAAGACCGGACCCCATGGATCGACAAGGTCTTCTTCACGGAACGGCAAGCTCTCCATCCCGGAATGGCAAGATCGACCGCATGGAACACCAAGGACTCCCAGCGCCAAGGCCCGAGTCCGACACCGACCCGATATGCGGACCCGACAAGATCTTCGCGACGGCAAGATCGACACCGACCAGGACGAACCCGATGATCCTCCGACGCCAAACCAAGTCCTGCGACGACCTCTGAAGCCCGATCCCGTCGAACCGAACCCCCAGATTCGGACCCTAAGACCGAACCCCGAACCCCCCCGGAACCCCAAGATCTCCCGAACCCAGATGTGTGACCCTAAGCCTCTATTTTTATATATGACATATACCTGTCGCATCATTAAATCATCATGCTTGCATACATGTCATCTGGTGGGTTGGGTTAAATAGTCGATTAACCTAAATTAAATATGGAGTCTATATGCGGGCTATTCTAGTCTTATTCCGGACTCCATTTAAATTTGTGTAGCGAACCGATGCCCTGTTTCGCCTTGTTAATCCAACATTTAATTTATGGGGTAGATAAATAACTCGAACCTATTAATTAATTGTCGGGACCCCGATTCCGCTTAATACTGCCTAATTGCACCACATCTGTGTCATGTCATGCATCATATCATGATCATGCCGGATCTTCTGCCGTAGTATTAAATATTGCATCCGGTGTTTCTTCTAGTGTTTTCTTCTTCAAGGATTAGGCCGATGAGAGGATGCGAGTACCGACAAGTTCTCCGGATATGAACCTTCGGCAGTGTTTTCCAGGCGAGCATCTCTCCCCCTTCTACCTATTTTGCATTTATAGTCTTTATTTCCTCCTGTTGATCTATTGCTATCCGTGTCGCGATGCTTTAGATTCCGTACACCAGTTATATCCCGTGCAGCCTCTATATTGCCTTGGACACCTCCTATTACCTGTGTTGGGTAGATAGCTGGCCTTGCGAGTCGTAGTTGCTTGCTCAGTTGCGATCTCGTGTTGTCAAGTACCACAATTGTTGGAATGCTGGCAGATGCTTAATGGTGGAGTTGATCATGTCTTTAATTACAACTATTAAATTGTTGTGATAACTAATGAAAGTGGCACCGGTGGGCTATTACATGCTATTTGGTTTTTCATGCCCACTTGTGTCCCGTAGGCCTCGAGTACTTGATACCTGTTCCTTGACTATTCGCACTATCCACACACGGGAGACTCTATGAATCCCCCTTAGCTAGAGCTTGATTCATTTCTTATTTCTTGGGGCGACAAACTAGTTTGGGGCTTTATTACTATCATGTACTTATGTCATGCTTTACTGCTTTATTTACGATTGTGCGTAGAGCACCTATACTGTTTAGGAATTGCGGAGTGTTTTCACGGTATCGACAAGCCAAGTCACACTTTCGGGTTCCTAGTCGTTTACAACCATTGACGCAAACCTTGGGCCCGTCTCGGAGCCGGCCAACTTTGTTGCAGGTAGCTTAATGGGGTGCCCCCCTGAAATATTTTATGAATCCTGTGATTGCTTTGTCGTGAAAGCCTTGTTGGGTTTTGAGTTGGTTTTTCCGAAGTTGATCGTGTGTGTGTTGCTATTTGTGCACCCCTACAGGGTAAATCTTTCTGAAAGCCGTGTCCGTGGTTATGGACGACTTGGAGCACAGTATCTCGATCATAGACAAGCATAACTAAAGTAGTGCTATAAATTTGACTTAATATGTGACTAGTAATCAGCTTCACTATAATGGAATGGATAATAAAAGTACCAACCACTGGTGGAACTGGTGTGTATCGTGTCATGTTACATCTGCCTAGTAAGTATCGCAACCCCAATGGAATGGAATAAAAGTGCCAACAACTGCTGGGTTGGGATGTCACATGCTAATTGTATCTGACTAGTAAGTACTGCAACTACAACTGAATGGTTAACTAAAACTGCCCACTACTTATGCTATCGAGATGACTCATGCTATCTATACCTGACCAGTAAGTGCTTCAACTATAATGGAATGAATAAAACTGTCAACTGTGTGAGTTCCTCGGTTGACTTCCTCGTTGGTATCGAGGGGGAAATGCCAGGATGGGTATGATTGGTGTTAGTATCAGGTGTTCCCGGATAGGTCTTTCTTATCCCTCTCTAATAGCCGACAGTTGTGTCAAGTCTCTATAGGTTGTTTAGTGCGTGCTTCGCTGCCGCTTCAGTCCACCATACCTATGTAGGCGAGAGCCGCCGAATTCTAGACTCGCAGTGTACTGGCCTCAGTACTGACGCTCCTCTTTTTCCTTTGCCCTTTGTCGGCCCCCTTTGTTTTAGCAGGTTTGAGATCGATGTCGTTAGCAGGGTTACCCTTCCGGCTTGGCCTGGGCAGGGTTATGGACGCCATTGGTTATTCTACAGGGCTCTTAGCCCAATTTGCATCTTGTCCGTACTCGGACACTGTATCGATTTCAAGGTGATTTGGATCTTTGTATTGTATATCTGTATTCTTGACTCGTTGAGTCGCTGTTGTATATATATCTGTTCTGTGGGTCCCATTAAGGACTGTTGTGTAATGATATTACTTCGTTTTCCACCCGCACGAAAGTGCCTGGTGGGCGTCCTTGAATCGTTTCTATGTGGGTTTGGCGGGAAGCGCTAAAACTTGCATAGGGACGATTCGAGGGTGTTACATTAAGTTTGGTGAAACAACAAAGAAATATTCCAAATAAATAGTAGACAACCCATACCATGACCCTTTTATCGTCCTGTAGTACCGATGCATGGATGCGCCATTTACATGTCGCATGTGCACACCGAGCAATAAATCTAGTAGGATCAGTTTTGCTTTTAGCCAACTTAAACCCCAACAATGTGCAGATTGCTTTAATGGCAAACTTGAATGAGATGCTATATTCTTACTAGGAGTTAGATAACATCCTTGAAACCCAACCAGCAACACATCATTATCGTGAATTGTTGGCTCAAGCACATGAACAATGTTAGGCATAGGCATAGGAGTTTTAGAACAAGGGTTATCAAGCACAGCAACAGCAAGTGCAAGCTTCCTCTCTTCCCTGTACATGAACATGACATGAAATTCATCATTTTGAGTTAGTCTAACGTCTTGCACCAATATCATGTTAAAGTACCACACAGTGATACATTGATCCCTCCCAACTTTCAATTCTGCACTTAATCCATCCATGAGCACGTCCATCCGGAAATCGTCCGAGTTTACATTCCATCTAATCATTTTCTCTTTCACATATGATTTCCTACCGCTTGGTTCCTTCGGAACAAATCCTTCAACAACAAGATCTAATCTAAATGTAATCGTCGATTCGAGCCTACAAATTTCAGAGAAAATACTGAAATTAAAAGAAGACGTATAACTCTGTACATTCAAGGGGAGGAATGGTTGGGACGGGAGGATTATTGGGGACTAGTACACTTACTCGAGAACCGGAAGCTCCATGGTCTCCTCCATCCGTGTCTAGTAGCCCCCGTCTCCGGCAGCAGCCGTTTCCGGCCGCGCGCGCCTCCAGCCGAGGCGCGCGCGAGAGGAGGGTCTCCAGCCGCGGGCGCGTCAAGCTATGGCGTATGCTTCTACTTCTAGGTTTTATTTCTCTCTTCTATGCTAGATTTCAGCTAGGGTTGGCAAGATCTGTCGTGATCTGTATCCTTGAGTGGTCTGGGCCGCGATTGTAGCCTCGGTTGACTCGTGCGACTTCAACGTTGTTCTTCGTGATGACGTTGTTCGGTGGTGCGGTCTCGGCATGGGATGCCTTTCATCCACTCCGACGACATACCGATGCCGTGGCCGGTGTTGGTGGCGCATAGCCCTTCGACTACGCAAAGTCCCGGTTGGCCGTCACCCTTCGACAATGGCGGGACACTTTGGTGTTGCGTTGTGTACTCTATAGATCGATGTCGTTCGACCTCTCCATTGGCACTCTTGTTCGTGTTTTGCATTTTCCGTGGGCATGTTATCTCTTTTCTTTGGGGGGGTGGTGGTGGTGGTGTGTGTGTGGGGGGGGGGGGGTTGTGCTTATAGTGGCTAGTCTTGAGCTTGGTGTTCTTCATGGTGGTGATGGTGGTATGTGTGTGTGGTTCTTGTACCTTGTTCACCGTGCTAAAATTGTACTCCCTCTGGTCTATATTAATTGCCTCAATTTTATCTAGATACGAATGCAAAACTAGATGCAGACGAATCTAGATAAAATTAAGACCATTAATATGAATCAAAGGAAGTAGTAAAAATACAAAATAAAATTTGTTTTTCTGCAAAAATGTCAACGTCGAATGAGCCGTCATCGCTGCGGAATGACCTTTAACAAATTTATAGACGATTGGTTATTAACAAATTCGGTTTTCTCTTAGCGTCGGATCTTTGAGCCAAACCGGACTAACGATTGAAAATTCGTTAAAAGAAACCCAACGATATTATTTTTTCCATTGGTTCCAGGCCATTCTACATGTGACATAAAAAAAATACTTCAAATAGTAGGTGGGCCAAGGTGGCGAGTTGGGTTGATGCATCAGGCGCAGCGACCGGAGGCAGCGGCACGCATGGCATGGGAGCGGAAGGCGTCGTCACACGGCGCAGGCCTCCGTGCGCGCTGTCGCCGGCCGGGGCCCTGGAGGAGAAATCGTCGCCCCGATCGCTCGCTCGCTCGCTTGGTGGCTGACCCAAACCCGCCCGCCCCGGGTGCGCATGCCTGTGGCAGCTACACGTGCGGGATCGCCCCGCAAAAGGATTCAATGATGAGGGAATTTATCCGCGAGCACGTGAAACCCTGGGCGCCCGCATATGCCACTCCTGCTGCCGCTGCCAGCGCCAGCCCCGCGCACCCGGCGAAATTCCCTCCCTGGCATGCATTCCCCTCCCGCCCGTGTTGGTGTCCAGAGAGCAGGGCAGGGCAGGGCAGGCAGCCCGGCAGGGGACAGGTCTCGGGAACGGCATTCAAGCCCAGCGCTGTACTTGCCACTGCAGGTGTGTGCCAGAGAGGTTCAGCAGGGTGACAGATTATTAACTTGGCGTTACGTGAATCAATTATTACTACGGCTCTCTCTCTCTGTGTGTGGCTGTGCGGTAGCAGGGTTTGGGCACAGTGGTGATATCGGTTAACTTGGCGTTACGTGAGTTACTGCGGCTTCTGTCCGTGCCAGTACTGTAGGTTTTGGCCGGCCCACCGTGCATTCAGATTTTTTTGGGTACCAGATGCTTACGTCACCGGGCT
Organism: Avena sativa; assembly: GCA_916181665.1. Taxonomy (NCBI): domain Eukaryota; kingdom Viridiplantae; phylum Streptophyta; class Magnoliopsida; order Poales; family Poaceae; genus Avena; species Avena sativa. Next base: position 549,373,953 of record OV702290.1, on the reverse strand, counting down.
GCATCAGCGCCCCCGTTTTCATTCGACAGCGTGGATTCTAGGCAATCATTCTAATTTGGATCAAAGGCTTATTTTTGTGTGGAAAGAATTCTGATGTACTGTCTCCGTTTCAAAATACTCCCTCCGTCCTAAAATAAGTGACTTGAGTTTGTCTAGATTCGCATTTATCTAGGCTTAAAACATGTCTAGATACATACGAATATACACAAACTCCAGTCACTTATTTTGAGACAGAGGAAGTATAAGATGTTTTAGCTTTGTGAAATGAGTGTATCTAGACCTCTTTAGTGTCTAGGTTTACTCCAAATCTAAATGAACCTAGACACTAAAAGAGGTTTAGATACACTTTATTCACAAAGCTAAAACATCTTATATTTTAAAACGGAGGGAGTAGTAGATTTTAAAAGCATCTTTGGAATCTAAACTCATGAGAAAAAATCCCACGCCTTCACAAAAATATCCTTTTGAAATTTTAGTAAAATATGTTTTTCTCCACCTCCCCGTCCTCGAACTAGACTTTCACCCACTTTATAAATAAAGCACAATCATCCACGTCCGATACAAGATCCGAAACCAAAGTCAAAAAAAGAAAAAAGGTCCGCTGGGCAGCAGTACAACAATGTCCAAGAAACAAAAGAAAAAAAGCAAGGACAAGCCAGATACAAGCGCCCAAGGGCATGGCTCTGTGGGCCGAAGGCGAAGAGTACGATCGTGCCGATAGAAGAAGGCCCCGAAGCAAGCCGTCCAGCTGATCCCTATCACGCTGCCTGTAGAGCGGGTGCCACTGCTGAAGATAAGCAAGAAAGTTGAATACAGAGTCACAAGCCGTATTGAGAAAATTCTCTCAATAACCATTTTATTCCGAATATTCCATATATAGGGTCCATGTCATCACGGCAAACACCAACAAGAAGATGCGACAACCCCTACCAGTATGGTTTGCCTCCGTCTCCAGGAAGTGCTTCACAGATAAAGCACCATAGAAACTGGGCAGTGGGGCAGGTAAACATAATGTGCGTCCCTGTTTTGGGGTCCCACATGGTGGACATAGGCCATTTCCGGGCCCGTGCCTCTTCGCCACCTCCACACCCGAGGGGAGACGGTCCCGTAGAAGTTGCCACACAAATATCTTAATGTTTAGGGACATAGGAGCTTTCCACATCTGCGCCATCCAAGGCAAAGACAGCCCTATATTCCGAGCTAACCCATCCTAACAAGTAAAATATCGAAATCACTGTTAGTAGGATCTATGTTTTATAGTTTTTATATACATCCTGCATTTTATGATATTGCATTACATTCTGCGGGGTGCTCACTCCGAAGATGTTCCATGATTGTAGAATAGAATAATAATTGATCATAATATTGTGGTAGTTACAAGAGGTATATATGAGGGTCTAGGTGCACCGGCCTAGCCCTATAACAAACCGACTATGACTCTTAAACCTAACAAGATTTGTATTCTAACATCCTCCGCAGTGTCAACGGTAGGCTCAATGATGTTGAGACTGAAACGAATGTCTTGAAATAGAGTAGTCGCCAGGCCTTTAGTAAAGATATCAGCGAACTGAACTAAAGTAGGCACATGTAGAACACGAACTTGACCGAGAGCCACCTTCTCTCGAACAAAATGAATGTCGGTCTCTATATGCTTGGTACGACGGTGTTGAACCGGATTCCCTGACATGTAAACAGCTGAAATATTATCACAGTAAACAATAGTAGCTTGCTCAATAGGGCGATGCAGCTCCGACAGCAACTGGCGCAATCAAACCGTATCAGCAACCGCATGAGCCACAACGCGATACTCAGCTTCGGCTGACGAGCGAGAAACCGTAACCTGCCTTTTTGAAAACCAAGAAACCAAACTGTTACCAAGAAAAACACAAAATCTAGATGTGGACCGTCGAGTATCGGGGCAACAATCCTAGTCTACATCAGATTAAGCTGTCAACAAGGTAGGAGAGGATTTATTTATATGAAGACCTAAATCTAATGTGCCTTTGAGATACCGAAGAATACGTTTGACATGGTTGAAGTGAGGAACACGAGGATAATGCATGTAAAGGCAAGCTTGTTGGACAGAAAAAGAAATTTTAGGACGAGTAAGAGTAAGATATTGAAGGGCGCCGGTAAGACTACGATAAAGAGAAGGATCAAAAAAGGGATCACCATCGGCAGAAAGTTTTGAACATGTATCAGCAGGAGTACGAGATGGTTGACAATCAAGCATACCAGCACGAGAAAGAAGATCTAGGGTGTACTAACGTTGAGATAAGAAAAGACCAAATGAGTCACGGATGACAGCAATACCTAAGAAGTGATGAAGAATACCTAGATCGGACATAGAAAATTCTTTGCGAAGAAGAGAGATAATATGATCTAAAAAGTGTTGTGAGGAAGCTGTGAGAATAATATCATCAACATAGAGAAGTAGATAAGCATTGTCGGTATTATGATGAAAGGTGAAGAGAGAAGTGTCAGAACGAGAAGGAGTAAAGCCAATTGTTTGAGCATAAGTATAAAAACATTAAAACCAAGCTCGTCGTGCTTGTTTTAGACCATAGAGAGGTTTGTGAAGAAGACAAACATGATTAGGATAAGAGGAATTTTCGATGCCAAGAGATTGTTGACAATAAACTGTTTCTTGAAGAGAGCCATGGAGAAAAGCGTTTTTGACATTGAGTTGATGGATGGGCCAAAAAGAAGAAACAATGATGCTAAGAATAGTACGAATAGTGCTAGGTTTGACAACTGGAGAGAAAGTCTCATCATAATCAATGTCATATTGCCGAGAGTAACCACGACATACCCATCGAGCTTTATAACATGCAAGACTTCCATCGGAATTAAATTTGTGTCGAAAAACCCATTTGCCGGAAACTATATTAGTGTTTGATGGACGAGGAACTAATTTCCATGTATTATTTTGAATGAGAGCATCATATTCATCTTTCATGGCTACAACCCAATTAGGATCTAGGAGAGCTGATTTGTAAGATTTGGAAATAGAGGAAGAAGACAGAGATGCATTGAGATTTAGACGATCTTTAGCGGGTAAACGAAAACCGGATTTGCGACGTGTGCGCATGGTATGATCATTAGTGGGAGCTGGGACGATAATAGCATGAGGAGGAGGGATGGGTGATGATGTGGAAGATGCGCTCGGCGCAACAGAAGAAGCGGACGCGGGAGTCGGTGGTGGAGATGGTGGCGGCGGGAAGTCTGCCGCGGCAGAGTTTTCGACAGTTTCGGCAGCCGCGGCAAAGTTTTTGATAGTTTCGGCAGCCGCGGCAGAGGTGGCGGCAGGAGAAGGCGCGGCAGGATCGGCTGCCGCGGCAAGAGCGACGACAGGAGGTGGCTGATGGAAGAAGGGAAAATTATTTGGACGAGGGGGACTAGGAGATGGTGCGGATGTTTTAGGATTGAGAGATTGACACTCAGAAAAGGGAAAAATATTTTCAGCAAAAATTACATGACGAGACACATGGACGTGACCACTAACAAGATCTAGACAACGATAGCTTTTGTGTTCGTCGGAAAAACCTAGATGGACGCATGGAATAGAATGGGGTGAAAGTTTGTTAAGAGAAGTAGAGTAGGAGTTAGAAAAACAAAGACAGCCGAAGACACGAACGTCGGAGTAGTTTGGGTGAGAAAGAAATAAAGAGAAGTAGGGTGTGGTTTGAGGATTAACTTTAGATGGTCGAATGTTAAATAGATATGTGGCCGTGTGGAGAGCTTCAGCCCAGAACTTCAGAGGCATAGAAGATTGAATAAGAATGGTGCGAGTGATGTCATTAAGAGTGCGAATAGAACGCTCGGCCTTGCCGTTTTGAGGGGAGGTATAGGGACAGGAAAAATGCAGAAGAATTCCATATTGGAGAAAGAAATTTCAGTTTTTAAAGTTGTCAAATTCACGACCATTATCGCATTGAATAACTCTTATAGGAAGGAAAAAGTGGACCGAGACATAGCGCTGAAAATTAAGAAAAATATTGTGAACATCGGATTTGTTGCGTAAGGGAAAGGTCCAAACATAGTGTGTAAAATCATCAAGAATAACAAGATAATACTTAAAACTAGAAACACTTTCTATTGGTGACGTCCATAGATCACAATGAAGTAACTCAAAAGGAAAAGTACTAGAGGATAGAGAGGAGCTAAAGGGGGGACGAACATGTTTGCCTAGTTGACACCACTGACAAAATAGAAGAATTATGAGAATCTCTATTACAGGGTATTGAAAATTCACTAAGAAGAGTAGATAACAAATTATTATTGGGATGGCCGAGACAGTGGTGCCGCAGATCAACAGAGGCCACCATAGACGATGGAGGGGCAGCGGCCGGAACACCATGGAGGAAATACAAATCACCGGAGCTATTAAATCGAGCGATCTCGGCCTTGGTCTGGTAATCCTTCACGGACAAACCAAAGGGGTCAAATTCGATAGAAACATGATTGTCATTGGTGAATTGGCAAACAGAAATCAGATTTTTAATTAGTGCAGGAGCTACAAGAACATCGCGAAGAAGCAAAGGTTTGATTGGGATTGGATTTGGGCTTGACCGACATAGTAAATAGGAATAGATGATCCATTACCGAGAGTAATAGGTGGAAAAGGCGACAGTGTGCAAGAAGACAACAAATTACTTGATGCAGACATATGACTAGAAGCACCAGAATCGAAAATCCAATCCGTACCTGAGTTTCCTTGTGCAGCAAAGTTGTTCATGGCTTGTAGAAAAGCAGCTTGGTCCCAGCTCGGAGTCGAAGTAGAGGCCGGTGTAGACATGGGAGCTAGCGGGTGTGGCGGCGTCAGCAGTAGGGCCGGCATCAGCGTATAGATAGAGCCACCATCATTGTACTGCGACATATTGTACCGCGGCATGTAGGGTGAGGTTGTAGCGCCATATGAAGCATAAGGAGCATCGTTGTAGATTGTTGGCGCATAGGCGGGGGCGGTGTGGTACGCGGCCGTCGGTTGTCACGACGGGAGGACGGGAGTGCCAGTGTGAGGGCGGGCATCAGGCTGCCAGCCACCAGTGTAGGCAGGCGGGGAACCATAGGGCGTCAGGGCAAACCAGGGCATAGGCCACGCCTGGACTAGCCCAGTCCGCGGATCAGGAGAAGGACGCCATCCGAGGGGGAGGGGCTGTGATGCGGTCGGTGGTGCAGACGGTGAAGCTAGAGCCGAGGGCGGAGGAGGAGCAGGCGCCGTATGAAACTGTGGCGGTTTAGGGTTTCGACCCCTGTAGTTGGGACTTGGACGCTAGCCCGATGGTTGAGGAGGAGCCATTGGAGGAGGTGGCGGTGGCGGAAGTGGTGCAGGCGGTCGAGGAGCAACAGTGAAGACCTAAGGACGGGAGTCCTTGTTGGTTTGGGCACGATCGGCCTATTGCAGCATCGAGCGAACCTCGGCGAAGGAGGGGCGCAGATGCGTCATAGGGATGAAGGAGGCCTGTTTCTGGAACCGCTCGCTGAGGCCGACGAGGAGGACGTTGATGAGCTACCGATCGTCGATCGGATCACCGAGTTCACGAAGTTCATCCGCGATCGCCTTAAGACGTTGGCAGTAGACACCGACGGGTGCATCACCTTGCACCGTGTTCCGAAGCTCGGTGTGGAGATTGTTGTCGCGAGCGTCGACGTTGTCCTGGAAGAGCTGACGAAGGGTTGCCCACAGATCGGCGGTGGAGGCACCATCATGGTGTACGAGATTGAAGATTTCTATGGAGACTCGCATGTAGATCCATTGAATAATGGCGAGATCATCCTTGACCCATTGCGGATCGTGAGGTTGAGGGCGAGCGTCATCGGCAATATGAGAGCGGAGGTTGCATCGCCCGAGGTGGACGTCAAAGAGGTGACGCCAATGGTAGTAATTGTGAGCAGCGAGGTCTAGGGTTAAGTGAAGGAGATTGAAGGGGCTACTGGTGGAGGTAGAGCTAAAGTAGAGGTAGAGGTGGAGGGGACCGTGGTAACCTTGGCGGCGACGATGGCGACACGCCGCTCGAAGTAGCCGGGCAGCGGCGGCAGTGGTGGGGTCGGCGGGTGAGCCATACCCTAGGATCGGAAGTCTGATACCATGTAGAATTGTATAGAATAATAATTGATGACAATGTTGTGGCAATTACAAGATGTATATGAGGTCTAGGTGCACCGACCTAGCCCTATAACAAACCGACTAGGACTCTTAAACCTAACAAGAGTTGTATTCTAACAATGATGACACCATGTTATGGCGTGTTCGCTTTCCCCTCAAGCCGAGTCCTTCTGTGTATGGCTGGCTAACCTACCTTAGGCCCCCTATCCTAGTCTATGTTCTTGTATGTGTATCAGGCTCGTGCCCCCTCTCGCGTTTGTAAATATCTAGGGTCTACCCTTTTGGAAATATAAATTCAGGTGGGAAATCTCCTGACCCCCACCGCTCTCTTGAAAAATAAAAATAAAACAGTTTTGATATATGATTTGCGATACTGCAATTGGAGCTCCAACCCGATTCAGAATAACAACTTTGGTTACCATGATCAACTTTTTTTCTGAAATGGGTACCGAAGCCCCGACCTATGTATCAAGAGATGCACATAGCCTTTATTTATTATTAGAACAACAAAGTATGGTAAAAGTCATTACATAGATCATACAAACCGGCATCACCAAACTAAATCATCGAGCAAAACAATAATCCTATCGCCAGCTCCCCGATGAGATCTAGCAAACACCTAGTTGCCTCATGCACTCCAGGAGCCCAGATCGGCCCAAAATATCCATGAAATATCGTCCACGCACATGCTCCGGATGTCGCCTCCTCCACTATCTTTCGCCAAACCATCATGAACATGTATATCGATGTGCAAACTCTCTCCACACCAGCCGCCGACACCACCACGGTGCCAAGTAGCACCACCTCCCTGCGCACTATCTCCAAGGCACGCCGCGGTTGCTACCGGTATCCCGCACTACCATGCTGCCAAGTACCACCAGCGAACACAGCTTGAACTCTTCGGAGGATTTATCGTGCGTAGCACCCGTCGAACATGCATGACTCAGCGTAGCACCTTCCAGTCAAGCATGACTTGACATCGCCTCCGAAGCTCCGTGCAAGATAAAGTCGCTCCATGTCTCTTGCCTCCTCCATCCAGCGCCGCCATCACCGAACCCGAAGGTCTGCCTTCATCAAGGTAACAACGTGGTAACGCCACCCTCGCCCGCCAATGTCTCGGTTTTCACTGGCACCTAAGTCTCTCGCCTCGCTGCTGGGACTAGATGACGGATACCGAGATCCGCCAAACCAGCCTCAGTCCGACCACATTCGATGGAGAAGATGCCCATCGCCACCAAATCTACGGCCTCCGTCCCGGGCGTCCTCATCATGCGAAGTAGAACCCGGAGTAACTTCGCGCAACGTCTCGACCGACGACTAGGAGGGCAAAAATTACAGGGCCGCCGATCCAGGAAACCCTAGATTAACCACACCGCCTTCATCCGCCCCGCCGCCCTCGGCTCCGCCGTTGGCGATCCCCAGCCGCCGCCACCGCGCCATCGTCACCGGAGGTTAGTAGGCAGGCCGCCGCCGCCCGAACACACCAGCCGCCGCTGCTGAGAACAGAAATGGGTGCACAAAGAACAGAGATGATCCTTAACAAATGGGGGGTTACTACCAAGACTGTATTGACTCAAAATTCTTGCCCAAGCTGCTGAGTGCCGATGAATACTGCCTTGTACTAATTGTAGTTTCGTCAGAAAAATGGGTGCACAAATGTTTACAGAAACATCTAGTATACTGTGCAGAAATCTACTACTACTAGGGTGTTGAATAAATCTTAAAGTCCCTGCAAAAAAAAAAGCTTTAAGTTCCAATTTGTACAACTGCCTCTTGGCACTTGGAAGTCTGTACTGGTAGTGATGGAGTAATATATTCCTTCTACCAACTCCCGGAAGTCCTGAAAACCACACTTTGAAAACAGGCACTGCATGCTAGTCGTAGTCCGTGCAAATCAGGCGGGTGGAACAGAAGTCAGTGACCACTCCATATACATGCAAAGTTTACCTAAAAGAATGCATATTCACATATTTGGAAGTTTATCTGTACAGAACATGTAGCATTAACGGGGAATGCACATCATGTATAAGGGGGACAGCACTGTCCAAAGAAAGGGAGAATTTCCAAGAAAAGAAGGTACCAACAGAGAAGCATCGTGGCTCTGTTTCTGCTGTTAGGGACAGATAGAGCTTGACCAAGATAAAAAAGCTGAGACAAAAGCCAGCACTACACTTATTGAACCTCCTCCTGCACCTCCCCCACCACCAAATAAAAAGATAACAAAAGTTAGTAGTACTTCATGATTCATAAGGAAATTTAGTTTCCCTATTAGAGATCCTCAATTGAGGCCAATAGAAATAAAATGAAGAGATTGTTTTGCGTTGCTGTCAAATCTGAAGGCAACACTAGCTAGCGGCTACATTTGTTTGTACACCGGCCACTCTCTTCACTGTAAGCTCCCTCGGCTCTTGGCACCCTCAATTCAAAGAGGGGGTGGGGAAGAAGCCAAAATGTTGCAAGGAGATTGCAGCTTATCCTTGCTCGGAATCCCTCAAAAAAGTTGAGTAGTAAGATTACGAAACTAGAGAAGAAAAAAAATTCCTATAGCTAAAAGAATCAATCAAGGATTCAATGATGATCCAAGAATCGAGACTTGCTCCGTCGTCCGCTACACACAAGCGGCCACCATGAGCAATGCGTTGTCGGCGTCTGGTTTGGCCGCTTCTGCATGCTTTCTCTTGTGCCCGTCGGCTTCATCGAGAATGTCGCCGTCCGCCGTACCGCCGGTGAGCTCGCGCGCGCGCTCCGTCTGCTCCTCCCAGTCGGTGCCGAGCACGGCGCGCAGCATCAGCGCGGCGCAGACCAGCTGCGCCGCGAGCATGCCGCCCCACATCCCGCGGAAGTCCAGGTGCGCCGGCCGGAACGCCAGCGCCAGCGCCACCGGCATGCCCACGCCGTAGAACGCCCAGACGTTGATCCTCGCCGCCTTCTCGGGGCGCGCGCTGCCGCGCAGGACGCCGCACCCCGTCGTCTGCGGGCAATTGCCCAGCTCGGCCAGGCCCAGCAGCGGCAGCGCGGCGGCCGTGAGCCGCAGGATGGCGTCGTCCGACGTGAACATCCGCGCCCACACGCCCCGCACGGACACCGCGAATGCGCATGCCACGAGGCCGAGCGCCGCGCCAAGGCCTAGCCCGACGCGTGCCACGAGGCGCGCGCGCTCCGGTCGGCCGGCGCCGAGCTCGTGGCCGACGCGCGTGGACACCGCGCAGCTGAGGGAGTGCGGGAAGATGTATATGAGCGACGTGGTCTGTATGAGCACCCCCATGGCCGCCACCGCCGCCTTGGGGTCCGCGAGCACGCCGCAGAGGAGTACCATGATCTCGTACCACCACCACTCCAAGCAGACCGACATGCAGCTGTGCACGGACAGCCTCACCAGGCTCCACCATTCCTCTTCGGCCGGCGCCGCGCAGGCTTTGGTCTCGCCCTCATCATCGTGGCTGTACATTCCGAAGAAGCACACGTACGCCACGAGGAAAACCAGGAAATTGAGGTTGGTGCAGACCGCGCCGAGCGCGACGCCGCGGATGCCGAGGCCGAGGACGTCGACGAGGACGAAGTTGATGGGCACGTGGAGGAGGACGGCGGCGGCGGCGGCGTAGGTGAGCGGGAGCGTGACGGACTGCGCGCGGAGGTAAATGCGGAGCGGGTGGAGGAAGGACTGCACGAGGAGGTCCGGGAGGGAGCAGAGGATGTACGCGTACGCCGTGGAGGCGATCTCCGGGTCCTGGCCTGTGGCGACGAGGACGCGGTGCATGGCGACCCAGAGCACGCAGATGGGGACGGAGGCGACGAGGAGCAGCAGGACGGTGCGCCGGAGCGCCGCGCGGAGAAGATCCGTGCGGCCGGCGCCGAACGCCTGGCCGCAGACGGGGTCCATCCCGCCGGCGAGGCCGGAGAGCACGGAGTAGCCGGTGATGTTGGCGAAGCCAAGCGCGAGGGAGCCGCCGGCGAGAGGCAGCTCGCCGAGGCGACCGAGAAATACCATAGAGACGAGGGAGCGCAGGTAGAGGAGGACCCCGGCGCCGACCATTGGCCCCGTGAGGCAGAGGATGGAGGCCACCTCACCAAGGACGCCGCCGCCGGCAGCCACAGTCCTCCTCCTGCGGTCTTGCAGCTTGGGGTATGTGACGAGCAGGGCGCGGTGGTGGCATTGCGCGGACTCCGAGCAGTGGCAGGTTGCCATGGCTGCCCGGCGGGCTGGTGTGGTGCGCCAAGTGTTTGTGCCGCGCCTCTGTGGTTAGTTTGTTGGGCAGGAGAGAGGCAGCAGCGGGCAGTGGTCAGTGGTGGGGGTGATGGATGGGGGCTGCTGGGAGTTGACGCTTATATAACGGCTGGGCGGCTCCATGGCATTTCCTGTGGGCCCACCAAGGTGAAGAGGTCCAGCTAGGACGCGAGGGAGAAAGGGTACGGCTCACGATGAAGAACGAGGGGCTGGCTGAGTGGCACTTGTCTTGGCGTAAACTGAAACGTATGGATCTTCCAGAATTTTGGTTGTCGCGGCAGAGGCACAAAAACGAGAAAAATCAAGGTGCTTCAGCCTTTTGATTGCACCCCACTCTCTATGCTGCATTTGGACCACCTGACGAGATCGTCTCTTGCGCTAGAGATCACCGGATTGTACGGTACTAGTAGTCCTCTCTCCTCTGTTTGGAAATATAAAACGTTTTAGTTTTATAAATCAAATGTATCTAGACAATTTTTTAGTGTATAGATTCGTAGAGGTTTGAAGTGAATCTATACACTAAAAGGTATCTAGATACATTCGTTTCACAAAGCTATAATGTCTTATATTTCCGAACAGAGGGAGTACATGACAATGGCGATATAGTACTTTAGAAATCATGACCATATCTTACCATAAATTGATCAAAGTAAATACGAGAGCTAATGGATGGTGGAGAGATACTCTCTACGAGCGCAGTAAATCGTGATACCAACTCCGTATTCGAATATTCCATCGACCCAATAGATTTGACCACGTGTTTGGTCATAGTGAGAGTTATCTAGATACTACATTACACATGTAATGAAATGCACCTATATTCTTATCCAAATATAATGAAATGCACCTATATCCATATCCAAATACGTGTGCATCATGCCCAAGAGTTATCTGGATAGTAAAATAGATATACAATCAATGAAGTGTATCGATGAAACAATCTAAATTATTACCTCAAATTTATCAAAAAAATACTCTTTCAGTCTCAAAATAAGTGATTTCACTTTGTCTAGATACATATGAATCTGGTCACAAAACATGTCTAGATACATACGTATCTACACAAAGTTGGGTCACTTATTTTACGACAAAAGGAGTAGTACAAATAAACGCTAGGGAAATAAGGAACAGCTTATATCAATGTCGTGATAATACAAATATGGGATTTGCCCCATCAAACATACCTACAACATGATCTACATGTTGTGAATTGATCAAAATAAATATGAAGAACTACGAGCAGACCAAGACATCATGCAGTAATGCAAATGTGTGATTTCACCTCATGAAATAGATTTCATCATGTGTCTGACGTGCAAAGAACTTCACGACATCTAACAAAACCAATGAAATAATGTCACAATCCAGCTCAGGCTCATTATCCAATTTCTAATATGAGTCATCACTAATATTGGCTCACCAATGTCCATTATCGCAAAGATCTTTCAACATCACACTAGCTGCAAACCTAACATTATTAGGAGTTTGATGTTCTCCAATTGGTCACCGGAATAGAAATAACATAACATGTAGACGGTGAATAATCACCAGATACTTCCAACAAAATCAGTCAGAGGATAGCACAATCCAAATGGTACTAAAACTTACTAAGCGAAGTCGACAAGAATATCATGTTGTCTACGTGTGAGGTAACTAGTCGTTAATATTGGCTCACCAATGTGGACTGAGGCATAGCCCAGTGGTAAGGGTGTGTTGATACATGCTTCTACCACCTGGAATATTTTATACTGAGCAATTTATTGTATCACAAGAATAAGTGCACAAACTTGATGTCTGTAGGCGGAAAACTAAGCAACGCAAGTGCACAAACTGTATCAATCGTGTGGTTGCTACTGTTAATACAGCGGGGGGTTTTCCCTAAAAAAAGCGGGGTTCGCAAAAAAAGGCGGGGCGAAAGTAGTTTCGAGTTCGAGAAAGCTCAGTCGTGCGCCTCTCGACCACATCGTCATCTTCTTCGCCTGGCCGCCCTCCCTCGACCGAACCATCTCCGTCGCTCCACCATCGAACACATTCGCACCGCCATTCGCTGGTACGTACGTCCCCAACCTCCGGTGATTATGGGCTTCCTGATGGATAGAATATATTTATTTTTGGGCATTGCGAACTAAATAAGCTGGTGGAATTTCTAAAAAATGGAATCACCGTTGGCGGATTCTTTTGCTGTGTTAGCGGATGCTTGTAAAACAGAGGTGGATGCTGAAGCAGCACCAGCGGATACATGTGAAGCGGATTCAGAGGCCGATGCTTGTACCGCATCGGAGTGTTGGACAATGTTGAGTGATGCTTGGAAAGCGGTAGAGGCACAGTCGAAATCCTCGTCGACTACTGCTGGAACAAATTCTGCTATGTTGGCCACCGCTGCGAAAGAGACGACTACATGGGATGCTAGGAATGCATCAGCTCGTGGTCATGCTTCTTTAGCGTCAGCGATTGTGGCTCGTCATTCGTCGGCAGCGCCTGCTCCATCTGCTCAGAACTCATCGATCCCATTGTAAGTTATGCGTTGGATGTTGTCTCCCTGACTCCCTCCCTCTTTTGTGTATTCTGCTCCGGGTTTTTTTGACACGGTGGATATTAGTTTAAACTACTAGTACTGGGAACATAAAAAGCTATTTAATCACAAACTAGTGATCCGAATGGGATGAAACTTTCATAAGATTCAACCTAGGCACCTATGATTTACTAGTTTTTTGTCAACTTTTTCGAATAGTTTTACTTTGTAGTTCAAAAACTAAGCTACTCTCATATGTTAGATCTAAGATGGAAGGTGGATCTTGGGGAAAGTCACCATGAGACTTGGGTTCACCAAGTCACAAAAGCTGCGCCCGTTTTTTCTCCCCTTCTTTATGATAAAATGATGAAATTCAGGTGGGGGCCTTTCTGTCCTCCCTAGTGACCTCTAAAAAAATGTTCTTCATTCCCTTTGCCAAGTTCCGATATGGTGAAGCATTTTGCGGTGCTTTTGTACCACTCTAGTTGATTCCTTGTGCTGTTTAGGTTATTTTGTTGACAGATTTTGCTTTTTAGGTAGTTTTTCGGATGCGTGCAGTTTAGGAAATTTTGATGATAAATTTTCTTGTCAAATTATATGATGCATTATGGTGTTTACTTAATTTTTTTTTAGGATTGTGCATTGTGCATTGTGTTGTTTACTTAATTCTGATGATGCACTTGTGTTACTTGCATCATTCTACCAGATTTAATGGAAGAACATATGCAACAATTAACGACTTGCCAAGCGATGTATTTGGTTAGATTCTTGTCAGGCTTCCTCTGCACCCATTCTGCATACTGAGGGCATCAGCCACCTAAAAATGTTGGATGAACTTCATGGGAAGCAGTGTTTTCAAAAAGGTAACTCTATCACACAACACAGGAATGTCCTTACTTGGATTTTTCACCAACAGCTCTCAGGATGCTCGATTCTTAACAGATCATAATCTTGACCAATCCATCTTCCAGAAGCTGAACAACATGGTGGAAGTACATAAAGCCTACAAACCATATGTACTCGGATGTCACAATGGTAGGGTGCTACTTCATTATCCGCAAGGGTCTAACATGATAAAGGCCTAGGATCGTGAAACAATGATACCAGAACCACCAATTTGGCAGAGATGTGAGTATGATAGCGGCACAATTCTTTGTTTGAGAAACCATGGGAAATTGTCTTCACACTGTTGCAGCAATTTCTGGGTTGTTTGGATAGTAACCAATGGTAACCAAGCACTGGTCCAGTGGTACTTATGAGAGTTAGGAAAATGGGAGGTCTGGATTGAACCTGCTGAGATGCTAACTAAGACTGATCGCAGGCCGTCAACTCTCATAGGGGACATTTTGTACTGGCCAAGAATGAACTCTAGATATATAATTGCCTTCGACAATGTGACAACAAAGCTATGTTATATTGAGTGCCCATATGAGACACATGATATTTCTAAACACAATTTTGTCATTGCTAAGGGGCATAATGGAGATGTTGCCCTTGCGGTTATAAGATACTTCACTCTAAACACGTGGTCCAGTGTAAGATCATCAACAAGCAAATGGGAAGCTTGGGTTCCTCATATAAAGGTTGAGTTGGATACTTTCCTTGGCCTTGAGAAATCATGGGAATATGGTGGGAAAGATGTAGTAAGGTTACTCCGTGCATTTGAGGATAGAGAAATGGTGGTTATATGGGTGAAGGAGAGAGTATTCGAATTAGATCTCAACAACATGAAGTCTAAGAAGTTCAGATCTCATAAATGTTGGTGTACTTTATATCCCTACATAATGACACCTGGTTAGTGTAGTCATTCATGTGCAACCCTTGCATTTTTGTACACCTATGATTTTGCTGATCATTTTGTTCATTTCCTTCGGCAACCGATGTGATTCGGAGTGCTAAATAAAAGAAATGAAAAGGAAGTCCTGTCAGCAACCCAGCTCATTCAGATTGCAACATCAAGGACATGAAAATAACACTCGGATGAACAAGCAAGGCTTGTTTGGGTAAGCATGTGTTAGCCTAGGTTGTGTTATTTGGAGCTGCAATCTGATGTTTGTTTGTTTTGGTAGCTGATGGAACTATGGTGGAACGTTTGTGCTGCAGTTATAGCGGCAGGGGCTGGAATGTTAGAGCTGTTTGTTCATTTTGGGGGCTATGCGTGTCTGAAGAAATATTATTTTATATGATGAAATGGTGTTCTCTATATAGTAGTGTATGCGTGATGAAATCATCTTTTATGTGATCAACATATACTTGTAGCTGGTGTTTGTGTTTTGATAGTATGCAGTAGGAGGAGTATTTGTTTTGTAGCGGGCTTTTTATTTGATCTGAATTAGTACTACCATTTAGTTAGTGCTTTATGTAGAAGAGTCTACGCCGACACCTAAGTAATTAGTAGACCTTGGTTGCACACTATTTTTACATGCGCTGTGATAAACGGAACTACATTATTGAATCAGAGCTACTTCAGACATTTGTTTGTTATTATGTTAAACAAACATTTTTGTATAAGAGAACTGTTTTTTCATATGCGTGGTAGATAATCACTCTCCCCAACTTGGATCCGTGAAATAGAGGGAAACCGACCTATTTTTTTAATTATTTTTTGAACAATCTCTAAATTCAAAATCAGAGTCGACCGCCTACCCTGTTTGAATCAGAGGCATCAGTTGATGTGACTCTTGCCTTAAATTCCTGACCAGATGGCGTTCGGTCTACACAACCTTTTTTCTAGTAATAAAACTTGGCTGGTAGCCAAATTCAAAATCATAATCGAGCGGCAAAATAACCCAAAGACCTTGAAACATTTTCTGCCCCTCTGTTTCAAACATTATGAGGCAAAATCCCCCACTGATGTAGTACCATTTTTATATTATTACTTGGACGCTAGCCAAATTTAAAATCTCAGTCAAGTGACAAAATTTACCGCCTACGCTGTATGAATCGAAGGTATCCAAGTGTCTATGCAAAAAATATGGTTATGGATGATCAGTTGATGTGACTCTCGGCCTTGAATTCCTGGACAGATAGGGTACGGTCTACTACCTTTTTTCTATTAGTAGATGGATGCTAGCCAAATTTAGAACCTCATCCGAGCGGCAAAATCACCCACCTACCTTGAAGCATTTCCCGCCCCATCGTTTCAAAAACCTTGAGCCCAAATCTCCCACCAGGGGAGTACCATTTTTCTATTGTTATTAGATGGGAACTAGCCAAATTCAAAATCTCAATCGAGCGGCAAAACCACACACCGACCTTAAAGCATTTTGCGCCCGTCCATTTCAAAAACTTTAGAATTTTAAATTCCCATTCTACCCATTGTTCAGACGACAAATGAGCATGCTAAAGTCGGTAGCTAGGGGGCACGATCGTAATTATTTTTTATGTTCACCTCTATGGTCCCGATTCACCCAGTTTTTCCAGCCGGCCCTCCCAAAAATCCCAAGCTCCTCTGTCCCCTCCACGACCACCGCACGCACCAGCTTGAGTTGTGGTCTCGTGCACCTCCATGGAGCCGCTTTACCGATGCTCACCCACCGGATCTAGTTCACCGGGTCTCTCTGCCACTGCATCAGAGCTACGGTGTTGTTCGCCATGCCAATGGCGTCATCAACCGCCCAAGCTCTACTTCCTCACCGCCGAAAGCTATCCAACCGTACCGGACCCGCTTCACTGGTGTCCACCGGACGTGATCTAGTTCAAGGAGCTCCATGTCCACCGCTCCAGATCAGCTGCACGGCCATCGCCGGTCACTGCTCCGGATCTGCCTCAGCAACGCTTTCGTCCACCGCGCTCAAGCTGGCATCGACCGCACAAGATCTGCTTCCCCAACACCAACAACCATCACAACCGCAGCACCCTCGGGGAACTGGACGTCACCCGCACGGTACCGACAATGCTTAGAGGCCTCTCATACCAAGGTAACCAAATCTCCAACCCATTTTTGTTTTGTCAGCAGTATAGCAGGTTCAAACCTATCGCAGTGAACTGCATTTTTGTAATTGTGCTACACACCAAGTCAATGCGCACGCCTATTCTTCGTGCTCCATACAAGGTCACTAGACATGTTTGTTTGCATTCGCTGCTCTACAAATTTTAAAGTCATGCACATGTTCTTAGCTACTCCGTACAACAGTAATTGCCTGCTATCATGTAATTCTTGCAAAATTTAAAGTCAGTGGAAAATATTAGTATGGATTCCTTGCTCTACTGTTACTGAATCTATTTGGTTCGTCCTGAGATAAATTCCTGTTATTATTTCCTCCTTGCCATTGTTCTACTATCATGTAGTCTTGTTTAAACTCTTCATACTAATTCGATTATAATTTTGTTGTTTCCATCTAGTTTTTCAAAAGCTGCATCACTAACTATTTTCTTTTTCTTGCACAGATCTCAAAATGGAACAATGAACATGTTGGTTTGCATAGCCTATTCTACATGTTCACAAGCGACGCCATTATTTCCTTATATGGTGCTGGTTCGCCCTAAGCAATGGCATAACTGTCCTCTACTATGTAGTTCACTCATGGCTTGCATTCCTACTCTAGAAGTTCTCTTATGATGCCATTATAATTTCTATCTGGTTGATTCTTAGCTATGAAAGTAACTGCATGCCATTGTGTAGCTCAACGCAAATTCTGAGTCACCCAACATCTCTTGCATTCCAGGAGATACCACTACTTCCATATATATTTGCTGAAATGACCTGGCTAGTTTATATTTGCTGAAATTCTAAGAAACACTTTGTTTGATTTCTCATTTTATTGTAGGCACACTTCTCTAATGCTTGTTTGTCCTATTCCACAGGTTCATGGGCGATGCCATAATATCTCGCATCTGGATCAGGTTCGTCCTAAGCAATGACATAACTATACTCTACTATATATAGTTCATTCGTGGTTTGCATTCCTGCTCTACCAGCTCTCGTATGACGCGGTTATGATTTCTATCTAGTTCATTCTTAGCTACGATAGTAACTGCATGCCATTGTGTACCTTAGCGCAAATTCCGAGTCACCCAACGTCTCTTGCATTTTAGGGTATACAACTGCTTTCATATATATTTGTTAAAATGACCTGGCTAGTTTATATTTTCTAAAATTCTAAGCCACACACACACATTTTTGATTGATCGTTTCACGATAGGCACACTTGTTTAATGTGTGCTTGCTTGTCATGTTTGTTTGACGTGTTGGTCAATAATTGAACCATTGACTAGTTGTAAACTCTAGTTCATTGCTCTTGTCATATCAGTCAAATGAGTAGTTTGTCTTATTTGATGTATTAATTTGTTATTACTTAGTTACATACTGCAATTATTGCTATTGCCACCAAAGAGGGGGTACAAGATCATCTCTCCTCCAATGTAGCTATCACACTCAAAGGAAGATGTAGGTGATATATTGAGAAAGAAAATTGAGGACTCTGCTATCAACTCGATTTGTCAACTGAAATGCCGAATTTTTCTTCCCTTGAGTTGATAATATGTAATAATTTTAAGAAGTTTGCAACTGATGTAATATCTAGATAACTCACATAGGCCATGTAGGCATGTAGTTGACGCCATCTACACATGGCGGTAGGCGGTACCATAACTACGCCAGCCAGGTCGATTAGGGAACAATATCGGGCTTTGTTATTGGCCCGTCTTGTATTCGGCCAACGATGAACAGTAAAAGATGCTCGCTAATTATACACCTTTTATGATATTGGCATAAGCTTTAGAAAGGCCAAAACTGTAAAAGACCGTAAACATCTTGGGCTGACCCACATGTGGGAACTAGTAACAGTAGTATGCCGTAACAGTATCATGCCAGAACAGTAACATGCCAGAATAGTAGCAGGCCACACAACAGCATGCCAGAACAGAAACATGCCACAACAGTAAAAGGCAAGAAACTGTAAAAGGCCAGAATAGTAACAGGCCAGAGGATTAACGGGCTAGAAAATTAGAAGGCCACAACAATAAAGGGCCACAACAGTAAAGGGCCAGAACAGTTAAATGCCAGAATAGTAGCGAGCCAGAATATTAATATACCGAGATATTACCGGACAAGAACAGTAATAGGCCAACAAAATTACCAGGCCAAAACAGTACCAGACCAGAACAGTAACAGTCCGCCTGTGGGCCTGAATAGTTGACGATCCAAACAATAAATGGCCAGAACAGTAACAGACCTTCTCAAAGAAGGGACGTTAGTAGGCGGCCCACGACAGGATGCGAGAATAGTGATGGCCTAACCACATGCCTTAACAGTACCGGACTGACTTAGCGCAGACTGTTAATGGGCCGCACGGTGTTGGACCAATGAGCGCCTTGTATAGGCCGAAACAGTATTGGGCATGAAAGTTCACGGGCCGCAGCTGGCTGAGCCAGGCCCACTTAATAATTAGCTAGCCTTGGCTGAGCCATGCTTCTATCATAATTAGCCAAGCCCATTTCAAGCAGGGCAGGACAAAACAGTAACATGTCATCTTCTTATTAGGCTCTCCTCATGGGCCGGCCCACTTAATAATTAGCTAGCCTTGGCTGAGCCAGGCTTCTATCATAGTTTATTTTACCGTTAACGGCGGTAACCGGCCGTTAACGGTGGCTGCCATGTGATAGTTTGCATGATGTCAGTAGTCAACACGGCTAGCAAACAGATCTACGATGGAACAAGTTTTCGTGGCTGAAGGGTGCGATCCACCACGGTCGGAAAAAAACCGTGGTTGATTCATTTGTGACAGGGCTTTTACCATGAAGGCATCCGTCGCGAAAGAATTTTTATCCACGAAAAACGGGCCTTCAACCACAAAATCGTCAGTTGTAAAAGCCTACTTTTCTTGTAGTGTATGGCCGGTTCCGGGTTCTCACGATGAGGACGTACTATGGGTCCCGTCAGTAGCCGATCTGGCATTGTAATCCCTAGCACTTGAGGTTACCGAGAGGCCGTGGCCACGCTTTGGTTATAAAAGGCAATTCGCGAAACTTTTCTGTCCCAAAACATTTTCTCCTCCCACCACAATTGCCGCTTCCTCTCACCAGCGTGGTCAGTGGCAATGCCTCGGCCCGGTGATCACACCCAGAGTCGACGCTTCCACTTCCCACGGGCGTCAGTGGAAATATCATGCCGTTAGTTGCCTTCATCTCTCCTCCCTCCTACCACATAGCAGTGCACTGGTTGCAGTAGTTCGCGTCTGCTTATCTAGTTACATTTTCCTAGAGCGAACAGTGTGGAACGATTGTCAGCCTGGTAAGACGAACCATGTTGTTTTCTTAGCATGCTCCTGCAAACGTCTTACCGTATGGTCATCTATAGCGCATACGGCGAACGTGTAGGGGTTCGCGCATGAAAACAATAAATTTTCCCTATGCTAAGAACCCTAATGCGAGGACATATCTATTAGTAATGCAGTAACAGGAGGGGATTTTCGCGAACTTACCCTTGAAGACCGAAAAGCATTGTCAACACTCGGGAGAGCGTGGTTGATGTAGTCGTACCGAAGCCGAACTCGAGGTCGTGTTGAAGTCCCGACAGCTCCTGTGGCTCTAGTGACTTCTAGTGCCCCGAGTGTTGCACATCCGAGGGAGTTACACACATTCGGTGCCTGACGATGACTCCCGCTCCTCCGATCCAGCAGCAGTTGCGGAAGTAGAGCTTCTAGATCCGAATCCCGCAGCGCGACGATGGTCCACGGTGAATAAGACTCCTGCTCGTGTGACACGGACTTGGGACCATGGTCATGGGAGAGAGAATCAACCGGAGGTCTCCCCAAAAGAGAGGAAACTTTTTATTGATTATTGTGTATTTAATTTGTCAAATACCTCTCTTTATATAGGGGAAAACCCCACATAGGCAATTGCCTTAGCCATGTGGGACTAGATAAAAGGGAGAGGAGAGGGAGGGGTGGCCGACCGGCCAAAGCCCCCATGGGCCTAGCCGGAAGGTGCATGGGGCCCATGCAGCCCCTCCTCCCTTTCTCCCTTTTGGTCTTTTCCCTTATGGGCCCTTTTCCCTAGGGATTTTGGCCCAATTAAGTATTTCAACTATTTTAATTCTTTTTATTTTATTGAATAAATATAAATGAATGATTAAATCATTATTCAACATTCACTTACATATTCTTCAATCCCTGTGGCTATGGAACTCCTTCCACCCCACTCTGGACATCCTCTGGACTTACCGAAACCCTTCTGTTTTTCTCTCTCTTTTCTTCGGTGATTCTGCCGATACCAAAACACTCTTTGAGCATCAAGCCCTTAAGCGTGACACCCCATGGTTTGGAAACACTCTATACATGGTTGGGACCTTCCTATTGTAGGGGTTCGTGCATGAAAACAATAAATTTTACCCTACGCCCAGAACCCTAGTTGCCATGAAAACAAGAAAGAGAACTAATGATATGCATAGTAATGTTACTGTTAATCCCAAGTAAATCCCTCACATACAGCCATACTACCCCTTCCATCACTATTTTCCCAACCTGCAGATTAGTCATTACTCAAAGTCCCTATACCTGGCTCAATCCTCGGGGTCTTGGGTACCTGACAAGTCCATGGATTGAGGCACGAGAGGATACAATAATCATCATGTCATACAAACTAATACATGATCCCATCTATGATAAATAACATGCACAAAAGCTACATTGCTAGGCCGAAGCCCTTAGCCCAAGGAGAATTACTCACACATAGAGATGAGATCAACAATCACAAACATTGTAGTGGAAATCATGAGATTGATAGCAAATAGTCTTACAATGTCGCTAATTGAAAATGAGATCTACTATGACAAGTGGTGGAATATGGCTATGGTGGTGGAGAAGGGTTTGGAGATTAGATCTAAGTCTATTTCTCTGGCGGCTCTTCGGTGTTGGGCATGCTATTTTCTCATTGCCCAAGGCCTCTTTATATAGGGGTCCCTTCACTAAAGTTGTTCTATTTGACCTAGAGGTGTCAATGGCAACTATAAGACCAGAACTATACAGCCGGAATTTTATTCCCGCTGTATAGTTGGTCGTTAAAGCGTGAGTCTCCACTTCACGACTCCTGGTTTCTTTGGGTTGTTGGAAATCTCGTATCAACTTTAATGTAGTGATTCCCATCATCAAACGTCATTATCTGTGTAGGAAAAAATAGCAAGAATGGATTGCATACCCCTTTGATCATTAGGCATTAGTGGCTGGGTTTAGAGAGATATTCCATCAAAAATATGAATAATATTCAATTTAAATGTGGACGTAGATGGCTATATTTCAGAGCCATCAACCTCCCCAAGCTTAAACTTGATCGTCCTCGAGCAAGAAACAAAATAAAAAAGGAACTCAGCATTTAAACTGAAATAAAAAGATGATGATCTTACTGATGATTGGTAGTCTCATGTTTCCTCCACTTCATAAATCTGAAAAACTTCAGCATAGATAGAGTAATGGCAAGCATATCATACGAGTTTTCATGCATCCTTGTAGCACAGCAAAATTATTGTAAACATGGATGATTCAATTGAGTAAACTTTATTCCATGTCATGTAATCAACTCATAGGCTTGCCTTTGAATAATAAAGTATTATCATGTAAAATTGAGAGTGTGAGAGTTGTCATGAAAATCATATACACTAGAGTATCTCAATTCTCCCACATCAATAAATCAAGACTTTTCAGGCACTACTTTGCCATTCATTGTCCTTCAAGAATTTCAGTTCTTAAGTAACTGAGAGCATGCCAATTTTTTTTTTAGTTTATCGGGCTGTGATGGACACTCGTGGCATCACTAAGGTTTTTGTTCCTTTTGTACAATGATTACTCATAACAGCCAGAGGAGTGATCCCATCATGAACACAACTACCCGGGAGTGCCAAGAATCTTACCCACTATAGCATTGCTGCTACATGTGTTTAATCAAATCATAGCCGAAATCTAAGAGTTTCCTCCATGAAGATCGTTTGTAGGCTAGTGGAGTTGTTGGCATCCCATGAAGTTTGACACGCATAAAGCTATATCATTCTTATGATTAACAAGTCAAACTTTTGCATGCTCACAAAAACCGCTAAACATTAATTCAATCGAACAAATCCTTAAAGAGAGCTATCAAGTCAATCATTATATTTTGTGGTGTTAAGTGTCTCTAGAAATAAGCCTTCAAAACTAAACACTACAACACCCAAGCCTTCAATTGTGAGATTTTTTCTTATTACAATTGTTTAGCAAATTTTTAGGCAAGACTTGGTTAACTACAAGAGCTGGAACAAAACGTACCCAACTAAATACCCATGCAAACAAAACTTTACTACAATATAAAGACTCACTCCACCAATATAATATCTCAACATTTACTACTAACTAGCATGGGTTTCTCAAACTTCGAAAGTGGGGAGTCATAAGGCATACCTCTCATGTATGGTTCCACTTCTCTCTTCCTTTTTGATTCGTTTCTTGGAAACTCGAAGTCAATCAATCTTCATGCAAATACATGAGAACCTCTAGGCGAAAAGAAAAGAAAGAGGGAAAATAAAGATAAATGGAAAAATCTTTTTGTTGTTTTTAAGAGAGGGAATTAGAGAATAGAAAACTGGCGGAAAATCTCGACTAGAAAATCTCGAAAGAAAATAGAAATAACTAAAGATAAAGTGTTGGGAAAACCAACACGAGTGCTTATAAGCTCGAATTAAAAAGATAACCTCGAAGTAAATAAAATAAAATGAATGCCAAATAAAGATAAACGAGGAAACTTCCCCAAGCTTAGGCTTTTGCAAGCCATTCAAATCATTGTGGTGGCGGGAAAAAGTTATTACTCTAGTTCGCAAATTGATTTGATAAATTACTAGTTGTTCCTCGGAGGTTCAAGGAGAGGCTATGCATCCTCTCATAGTCCCTCCAAGTTCTTGGAAGTCTTGATATGTGGAGAACCGGGTTTGTGGCTGCTCCACTTGATAAGGAACTTCTTGCTCCTCTTCTTGGTCCTCATCCTCATCCGAAATCTCCTCCTCGGGTTGGTGTTGTTCAACCTGCAAGTCATATAGCAAACATCCTTCCTCGATAGAGGAAAGACCATTAGGCATAGGAGCGGGCTAGAGACGCCCAGCTATAGCAATATGCAAGTAATAAACACCACCTCTCCTAGTGAGAATTCCACAAGCCTTTAAAGTAGAGAAACCAACATGTCGCTCACCTAGCACAAGTTGCAACTCACCTAGGTCGATGCCTAGGGCAATGGCAAGAACGGTGATGAAGCTTCCACCTGTGATTGGTCCTTGGCTTTGGGAGGATTGGTGCGCCCGGTAGCACACAAGGATTGCACCCAAGTTGAGTGATAAGTCACAGTGGTTGTAAGCAGCTTTTACGAGGACTAAGATGTCCTCCTCATTGAGTCTTGTGAACTCATTACATGCCTACAAGGTGTTAGCAATAACATAGAACAAATAGCGAATTGCAGGATGTTGAATATTCTTCCCCTTGCTCACTCTAGAAGTGAAACTCATTCCATTATAATATTGTTCAGTGGAAGGGTCTAAGCTAGTAAAGGATGCGCGTAGGGCATTAGCATAACTGTTTGGAAGATTAAAATATGCACACCATTCATCTAGTGATAAAGTATAATTGCTGTTCATAAGTCGGAAAGAAATCATGTCCTCTCCATGCCATAGTTTAACGGTTCTTTGCAAACAACTTAAAAATTCAAGAGTTAACCAGCGATAAGTGGGCACATCATTGAATACAAAGTTTTGTAGGCCAACCCTGTTGCAAAGTAAATTGAAGTCATTAGAAATACCGAGTTGGTTCAATATAATGGGGCAAGCCCACTTGGTTGCCTTCACTTCTCGGTTCTTGATCTTGTTGAAGCGATCATGTTGGAGCTCATTCCCGAACTGTGTCCCCATTGGTTCCTGAGCGGCTGCACGAGAAGGGCTAGCGGCGGCACGAGCACGAGTTTGGATCCTTGTGTTCATCATCTAAAATAATGAAGAAAGACAAAAATAAAACCTTTTGATCCAACAATAATAAGTATACCATATTCCTGATCATAGCACACTAAAGAATCCCCTCAAAATAATAATCTAGGCAAGAGAATCATGACAATTAGTTCATAGTAGGTCTCATCCTAGATTGATAATGACGACAGATCAAAGATGAATTTGCAAAAAGTAATTGGAGGATTGGAGGAGAAACATACCGTAGATCACTTATGTGCGAGGAAATCAAACGGAATTGAGTAGAGATGAAGATCTCTTGAGGTTTTGAGAGAGTTTGGAGGTAGAAGAGAGAGAAAAATTGAAGTTTGGGGTTGGAGGTACCTCCCGTAGCGTTTTTGTGGTCGGACGCAACTATACAGGCGGAACTATACGGCTGGAATAATGTGTTCCCACTGTATAGTTGGCCTGCTATCAAAATTTTAGGTTTCCACATGGCGGCACAGCTATACGACCAGAACTATACGGCCGGAACAATTTGTTCCCGCCATATAGTTGGTCGTCAAACCCTCTGTACCTGGAAAATAAATTATACGAAAGCCTCGATATCTATAGGACCAGAACTATATGGCTAGAATTTTTATTCCGGTCGTATAGTTGGTCGTTAAACCATCAGTACTTTTGAAAGAAAATTTGTCGATGGCAAAAATATCTATATGATCGGAACTATACGGCCGAAATTTTTATTCCCGCCGTATAGTTGGTCGTTAAACCTTATGTATACATCAAAAAAATTCCATTTCTTCGTGAATTCTTTCTTATCATGTAACTTAGTGAAATACCTTGTTTTTGACAGAAAAATGACAGTAAATATTGTCGACCAACATCAACATGTATTAAACAGGATTTTTAGTACTACCGAACTTCTTCTCCTCAATTAGAGCTTTCTAGCACTCTTTATTAAGCATAAACTTAAACTAAAACTTAAAAAACTTTACTCAAACATTTATTTCACATCGGTTGCCTCCCATGAAGCGCTCTTTTACAGTCAATAGCTTGACCTCAATGTTGCTCACTTAGGTCAGATGAGTGGAACACTCACTCCAAAATAGTTGGCCTTCAAAGTGATGGCCTCCTTTTCATCATGCTTGGCTTTCTTCTTCCTGGGGAAATGAATAACAAAAGGATCATGCGAAGGCAATTGAAGCTTCATGTTCCCTTCATGTAGATTAATCAAAGCCTTAATATTTCTTAAAAATGGACGACCTAATATAATAGAAGCAGTAACATCTTCAGGCATGTCAACAATAACAAAATCAATAAGAGCAGGACAACCTTTAATGTATACTACAGTATTCTCCTTAATTCCTACATCTTGTTTGTAGGTAGAATTTGCAAGATGTAATTTTAACTCGGTGATCTCAAAAGAGCCAAGATTTAACTTATTAAAAAGACTTTTTTGGAATTGTTGAGACGCTTGCACCTAGATCACAAAGTGCAGTATCTCATTGGTCCCAATCTTAATCTTAATAGTAGACTCAAATATATCATCAAGCTTCACAGGCAATTTTTCAGCAATTTTCTTATATTCTTCCTCAAGCTCACGTACCTTTATTGCTACCTGATTAAAGAAGTGTTGGTACATAGCTTACTCATTTCCTTCACTTATCAGAATCTTGACATTGATCCTTTTTACAAGATCTTTAACGGTGTAATTTGGTGAAGGAGCATTACTATAATCAAGTTCTTCAGGCTCCTCCCTTTGGATTCTTATCATCTTGAGGTCTTCAAGAGGATTGGGCTCATCTTTACCTGCAAATTTAGCTAGAATGAGAGTTTGACTCTCGGTTATCTTACCTAGCTGTGTCTCAACAATCCCCGTTCTTTCTTGGAGGGCCTGTAAATCATTCCTCAAACTTACATCTTGGTTAGAAAATTTACCAAGCATAGCATCATGGTTCTCCATTATTTTAACAAGAATATTGTTTTGCTCATTTCGTGAGTCTATAAAAGACTTAAGTGTTTCTTGGAGACTACCATTACTAGTTTCCATATTATTATTAGAGTTACCTGCAGGACTAGAATAATGTTTCTGAAAATTAGGATTATAATTCTTCTTCCAAGCAAGGTTATAATCATTACGAGCTATGAAGTCTATTTCTTCAATATTTGATTCAAGGATAGCTCTTACCTGGTTGTCCTTACCTTTTACGGCTAATATGAGCTCATCCAACTTAGCATTGAGTTCTTCATTTTCTTGTGGTGAGACGGAGTTCACCTTCTCCGTGTTTGATCTATCCACATGCCATTGGGCATGGTTGTCTTGCATATTGTCTAGCATCTGCTTTGCTTCGGTAATATGTTTACCCATAAATGTTCCTCCAGCTGCAGTATCAAGCATAGACTTAGACACAGGATTAAGAGCATTATAAAATAAATGGAGAATTAACCAGTCTTCCTTCCCATGACTAGGACAGTTTCTCGTGCATTCTTCCATCCTCTCCCATGCAAGCGCTAGTGGCTCACGCTCTTGCTGTCTAAAACCAGTAATATTAGATCTTAGTTGCATAGTCTTTGCATGTGGGGAAAATTTAGTCATAAATAAAGAAGTACATTCCACCCATGATGTAATAGTATTTCTAGGCAAAGATAGCAACCATTCTTTTGCCCTTCCTCTAAGGGAGAAAGGAAATAAGCGCAATTTGACCGCATCAGGGTCAACATATTTTATGCGCATCATATCACATATTTCAGTGAAAGTGTTCAAGTGCATACCTGCGTCCTGAACAGTAGAGCCTCCAGATTGATTCTGTTGAACCAAACTTAAATAATGGGGATTAATTTCATAGTCATCAGTAGCAATTGCTGGTTGAGTAATAGGAGTATGCAAATAATCATTATTGGGAGTTGCAAACTCCCCAAGCTTCTTTTCAGCCATATTTCCTATGTTTTGGGTTTTCTTAAATAGAGACTTATAATAGTAAAAGCAAGAATTTCAAGGGTAACTATTTTTTTTTTGGTTTTTCAAATAAAGACTGAAAGAAAACTAAAAATTAAAAACAAGAATTTAAACTAGCAAGGTTCCTACTAACCTCACCAGGGTAGCTATTGCTTCCTCGGCAACAGTGCTAGCAAAAGGGTTGATACCTTCGATCCGGATTACGGATGTAGTATAACTCTTTTTCCCTAGTAGACCTAGGTTTATCGAATCCTCGGGAAACAGAAGCGTAGTGAAGTTACTTTAACGGACCTTCGGGAGTTTTAGAATTCCTTTTGTGTTTTTACCGGACCAATAGTTTGCGTCTTTTGTTGTTATTGATGATGGAGAGAGAGAGGGACTATGGCATTCGGTTTCACCTGTAGCTGTGCAAAACATCTAATGGGAATAAAAGATAAAAATAAAGTATGCATGCAATTGTTAGCGCAAGATAAATTATATGTGGGCAGTGCATCCATAATGGCTATTGCCTCCGCAATCGCTTATATCAATAACCTACTAGTCTCATCCATAGAAGAAAGAGAACCAATGATATGCATAGTGACGTCACCGTTAATCCCAAGTAAATCCCTCACATAAAACCACACCACCCCTTTTGTCACTGGGGTTCCCAACCTACCGATTTGTCATTACTCATACTCCCTATAGCTGGCTCAATCCTCGAGGTCTTGGGTACCTGACAAGTCCTTGGATTGAGGCAAGAGAGGATACAATAATCATCATGTCATACAAACTAATACATGATTCCATCTATGATAAATAACATGCAAAAAGCTACATGCCTAGGCCGAACACTACAAGAAAAGTTTCCTTCCGCAACGAATTGGCCCGACCATCGTCGTAGAAGGTGCGTCTTCCGCGACAAAATTCTCGGCTCGATTGTGGCCGATGGAAAACATTTTTTTCTGGTTTCACGACCCTCTACTACGACGGATCTGCTAAAAACGTGGAGGAAGCTTGGCCAGCGCGTGGCAGAAGCATGATTTTCGTTTCCTCGCGCGGTGTTGACTCGCCGAAGTCTTTTGAGGCGTGTGGGTCTCGGATGTCAGTGTCTCTAGTGGACCATACTTTTCGGTCGTGCCTCCTTGATTTGAACTCGATAACGTTGCTCGAGGTGTCTGCCGTTTAGTCAGGCTGCTAGGTCCCACATGTCAGCCTCTCATTAGAAGGATCATGTGTATGATGGAATTTTTTTCCTTTGCTCGCGCTACCCTATTCCGAACATGATAGCGCTGCTCGATGCATCTACCATCTAATCAACCTCCTGGGACCCACATGTCATCCTCTCATTAGAAGAAACATATGTATGATGGAATTTTTTCCTTTGCTGGCGCTACCCCGTTCCGAGTTGATAGCACTGCTGGACAAATCTACTGTCTAACCAACCTCCTGAGCCCCACATGTTATCCTCTCATTAGAAGAAACGTGTGTATGATGGATTTTTTTCCTTGGCTCGCGCCACCCTCTCTCGAACTTGATAGCGATGTTCGATGCATCTACCGTTTAATCATGATGCTGGGCCCCACATGTCATCCTCTCATTAGAAGAAATGTGTGTATGCTGGATTTTTTACCCTCTATCGCGCCTTCGTGTTCCGAACTTGATAGCATTGCTCGCTGCATCAACCGTTTAATCAAACTCCTAGACCCCACATGTCATCCTCTCATTAGAAGAAACATGTGTATGATAGAATTTTTTCCCTCGGCCGCGCCTCCGTGTTTTGAACTTGATAGCGTTGCTCGCTGCATCTACCGTTTAATCATGATGCAGGGCCCCACCCCCACATATCATACACTCATTGGAAGAAATGTGTGTATGATGGAATTTTTGCTCTCGGTCGCGCCTCCGTGTTTCAAACTTGATAGCGTTGCTCGATGCGCCAGCCGTTTTTCCAGGCTACTGAGTCCCCCATGTGAGCCTCTCATTAGAAGAAAGGTGTGCATGCTAGACTTTTTTCTCGCTCGCGCCTCCCTGTTTCGAACTTGGCAACGTCTCTCGAGGCAGAACCTGTATAAGGCCACGCTACTGGATCACACATGCTGATCTCTCTGTATATCAAACCTGTGTATGATGGACTTTTTTCGACCGTGTCCGCTGTTTTGACGTTGGCAACGTTGCTCGATGTGGCAGCCGTGTATGGTCTTGCTGCTGAGGCCCCCATGTCACCCTCTCTGGTATGTTCTGGCGGGTGGGTCCCTGATGCCAACCTCTCTATACAAGTATTTTTTTTTCAAACCCGACCATTAAACTCGAGGGATGCTGCAGGCTGGTGGGTCCGTGATGTCAGCCTCTGCGTAATGCGATATTAAAAAGTAAACCCTTTATCAAATAAAAGTAAACCCAAGATATATATAAATATGTACACACAGTGGATTCGAACTAAAGACCTTCAAATCAAATCAAATAGACATAAACTGAGTGTTTTGCCACAATACCAAAGATACTAATAGAAATTGAATCATTAAACATGTATTAGTACTACAACTTATGTATCAGTCTTCTAAAAAATATTGGTGTGTTTCCATGTTATCTCTCTTAAAATAAAGGAGCAGTGCTACTGGAACCTCAATTTATAAAAATCCACATAATGGATTAGTTTCTTAAAAGCATGGATAGTTAGAGTTTTTTTAGAGGTGGGGACACTGCCAAAAAGGCCAAATTAAAAAGATTTTGGGCTATGGTCAATGGGCTCCTATCTCAAATTTCACTGGGCTGTGTCTCGCCAGATTCAAACACAAACCTCTTCAAGGGAGGAAAAAAAGCAACAATTCCTTTGACATATATTCATGTAAAAATATCTAATGAACACACACCACATGCGCCAAAACAGGGATGGTATCCAATGACTTCACTTGGTGAAATCATGTTGTATATCTTTACCCTCTCATCTCTGTCCAAAATGCATCCAACGGTTCCGATGACGCAAAGGCAAAAGCTCTAGAGCAAGCAGCCAGCAACAATGATAGAACTTTTGACAAATTCAATACCATTTGAAAGATTAAGGAGTACAGAATAATAAGACATAAAAATATCGACAGATTCCTAGTTCATATTCAGCATCACTTGACCAATTCAGAAGCATTTCAAAGTGACTGATTCAACAATACAAACACTGAAATTCAATATCACTACAGAGAGAGACAATTCTTGTTTTAGCTCTAAAAACCATGCCACGCGATCAGTTTGCCCTTTTATCCAAACACACTCGATCACTGGAACACAATCATTGTCATAATATTTTCTCATATAGGGAATCATCATATAGATACAGATATACCATACCAGTACGTACTAGTCATAGCTCAAATCCAGCAAAAGGTTATCACAGTTTTACCACCCATATATGATCAGTGGATATAAGACAACCACATACTTAATTACAATAGCATGCGGCCAAAGAGCTAGATAGCTAGGAAGTTCATGAACATCATGCTGCATTCAAGGCAGCGAGATACATCGACCTTGACCTTTTTCCAATAGTGAGTTTGGCTTCTTTCCAGAACTTGATCCACCTAGAAGTAGCTGCCAAGCACCCATCAGTCGAGTTAATGGTGTAGCGTCCCTTGATAAGCAATCCTTCGCTCTGCATCGTGAAGACTATTGTGCCCTTTTGTATGGCCTGGAGTTTCTTTGTGGTACTCTTAGGCAATTTCTGAGTCAAAGCAAGAGATAGACACATAATTACTAAGAGCGATGCACTGAATCATGTGAAACTTGAGAAGAAATTCAGAACAGTTTATCTCCCGCCATATACTCACAAACATAATCCAGTGCGACCTTGTGATGACACATGTGTAGGATATGCTCTGACAAGGTGCTGCCCGGGGTGATGAAGGAGCTTGTGCCGGTGCCTGTGCTGGGGCTGGTGCTGGTGCAGGAGATGGTGCCACTAATTGTAGAGGGGCTGGTGCAGGAGATAGAAGGCGTAGAACCGGTGTCGGCTCTAGAAGCTTGATGCTAGATTCCTTCTGAGGGGTAGCTAAGATGACTATAGGGATGGTAGAGGCAGATGAGAAGTGTACAAGCAAAATGGTCTCTTATATAATAGTTACTCACAAGA
Organism: Avena sativa; assembly: GCA_916181665.1. Lineage (NCBI taxonomy): Eukaryota > Viridiplantae > Streptophyta > Magnoliopsida > Poales > Poaceae > Avena > Avena sativa. Next base: position 549,342,162 of record OV702290.1, on the reverse strand, counting down.
CAGTGATAAGAGGATATGATGAGTATACAAGCAAATTAAGTTACTACCTCCATTCTTTCTACTTAGGTCAACAGGTGCTGGAGCAGGAACTAGGGCCAGTGCCGTTGGGGGTGCCAGTAGCTTGGTGCTGGTTACCTTCTGAGGGGTAGGTAAGGGGACTGCAGGAGTGGTCAGAGAGGCATATGAGATGTGGACAAGCAAAATGGTTTCTTATACAACAGTAAATCCTAGACAGAGATGAGAGTATACAAGCGAATTAAGTTACTACCTCTATTCTTTCTCCTACTAAGGTCAACAGGTGCCGTTGCAGGAACTAGGGCCGGTGCTGGTGCCGGTGCTAGCAGCTTGATGCTGGCACCCTTCTAGGTGGTACATAAGGGGAAGAGGACTACAGAAGTGGTCAGGGTCATATGATAAGTAAAGACAATGGTGCAGAACAATTAGTCACACAAAAATCATTAGAAGTTGTGATGAGTACATAATCAAATTAATTAGTACTACCTCTGTTCTTGGTCCTTCGGTCAACAAGTGTATGATGGCGTCCAAGTATCTGCCCAGGCTTGCTAAAATGGAATGTTACCTCGTCCCCCCTGCTTTAGACCATTCTCACGGACATACTTGGACCAACCTCGGCCACCCAAATAGGTGGTGGCCATCGTCTTGGAGACATCCACATCATATAGTTGCTGCATGCCTTTAGGCCCCTCGCTATACAGAGTTAGAAACTTGTCGTTTCTGAACATCTTGTTTATAATGGGGCGAACAACACAAGGGATAACCTTCATGAGAAAATTGATAGAGAAGTAAAGCGACATAAAAAAAAGTGAGATACAAGATCTTACATCAAGTCAGTCTAAACCACTTGGAATCCATACCTGATACCATGGGTACCCTTTGCGAAGGGTGGCCATGCACCATTTTTCATCCCTCTGCCTTTGGAATGGCATACAACCCCCCTTTCAATCCACAAGCTTGACAAGAGGAGGATAGCAGAAAGGGCTGAGCAGCTGGTGCGTGGTACTGATTGTAATTAAGTGGAAAGGTTAAATTATGTAAAGAGCAAGTAAATCTAATAATATAAGACAAGTCCATTACCTATAAAGCAAACAGATTTTATTTTTGTGAACTTCTAATGAGCGTAAACATATAGTACTAGCTGATAACAATAACATGGAAAATCATAACATGTGAAATTGTGGATTTCCAAATTATACCCACTTCTTAGAGAGGTCACTGCCCACCTGGGTACTGTGTTGGTGCTTCCTCATTGTGTAGAGGATGTCCTCTTTTGGTGCGGGCATCAGAAATCTACTAGCCTCTATAGCAACCTCAGCCTCTGCAACAACACCTTCAATCTGCATAAATAGCAATAGAGCTGAACAGTTCAATACTATGTAAAGTTTGGTAAACTTTCCGTCGCTTGACTTTTCAAAAAATACAGTATATGCCTAAGCCTTGGGACGGAGGGAGTACAGTACATAGTAGTCATATACTGACTGTATGAGACAGTCTGACAGATCCAGATTTGGATTCACATCAACACAGTGCTAGAATTAATAAAATCACACATATGTTTCTGAACATCTGATAAGCATGCATCACACCAAGCGGGTATTACTTAAATCTGTCTACACCATGGTAATAAGGGTATTAAGAACAAATACCTTTCTCTTTAAGATGGGCCCTCCCAGCTGGTCGGTGGCCTTGCGCTTGTTTTTTGGTGAGTAGTTGTACTCACCGGATCTTGCGGCATGTGGGGGTACCATCCTGTTTGCCGCACCTGGAGCACCGCACGTTCGTAGGTATGTACCACCGTTATATACTAAATGCAGAAGAGCTGGTGTCACAGAGGCTTCCACAAAACAGGATGTAGATAGAGACAACTTTTAGCACAGGGATACATCCAGGTTGCAGCCAACCACTTTCAGCATTGGAAAGAATGGAAGAACGCAACGAATATTGTCAACACCTGGTTTTTTAATCCCAGATGCCCGTTATGCCATACCTCGCAATCCCAGGATTACCATTTTTGCGAGACATAACGGATTGGATATCACAGCACATCATCCAGTCTTTAATACAACAAGCAACAGAAATAAAGGATAAGCGTAGCAGTGGGGTCCATCTTCAGGGGCACAGGCAATGCTGACGAAGGCAGATAGTCCTAGTTATCATAGCCGTCCTGCTGACCATCATCTTGATAATCTCCTTCATAGTCTGGCCATGGTAATAGCCAGGGACAAAAGCCATGAGTACTCTTTAAGTACTCGCAAACTACTATTAACAGGTACTATAGTTCTAAGTCAAAGTGCTAAATCTAAGTTTAACTATCAAGTTAAGTTTGAAACCTAAGTTGAGTTCAGAAGCAAAGAAAGATAAAGTAAAGTTCTAGAATCACTTAAGTTGGGAAGCTATTATCATAAACACAACCCTGTTGTGGTCAAGTTAAAGTTCATCATTCATTTCCAAGTTATTTAGAAAACATCTGACAACGAAACAGTATGGCCATTCCAACTGTCCATAACCGCGGACGCGGCTAGTTTGACACTCTGCAGAGGTGGTACACTTTCACCACAAGATTCGATACATCTGTCAGGGATAACTCTGAATCATCATACTTAGTATGCAGATAATCAAACATAACCTTCCCTTTACACACCCTAGTATAAGCACCTCTCCTATGAGTATGGCCTCCCAACCATGACCATCAGTCATCTTGGGCACTGCATAGGTGGACAACATTGAGAGGTAGCCTCAGCTCAAACCTCTCCTGTGAGGGAACTAATACTAATGCATATAAATTTCCAGCTAAGCCTTACCCAATTCAGGTAATGTGGTTGTACGGTAAATTTGGAATGGTATCGCATCCGAATCCAACCATCAGTTTTATAAAAGGGTTAAGGCTCATGCCTCATCATTTTCATCATCATAAACCAGTTGTGCCTCTCAACACATGTCAAAACATCTCAATAGAATGACTCATGATTCCAAGGTTTTCACAATTCCTTTTCACCAAGTGTTCCCATCTAAAGTGACTCAGGTTTTTGATCTACTCTATAATACTAAGTTAAGAGTGTTCACTAAGGTGGAAGGATGGGATCAATCTCATGCCATAGAATGACATCTAAAGGTTTCAAAGTAGGTCAAGTTTTATACTTTTTATGCTACCTTTAAAATAAGTAAGGAACTTTGCATACTAAGGGGAGTAAAACTTGTAAGTAAGACTTGGGGTACTAATAGTTAAAAAGGGGTGTGATCAAAGCATGCCTAAAGCATCCTTGCTCATTCATCTAGCTTAATTCTAGCCTGCTAACAATAGCTTGCCTTGGTTGGTGCAGTGGTTGAAGTTTTCTTCTTCTTCTTCTTCTTGGTAGAACTCCTCCTCCTCGAAAGCTTGGTCGGTACTAGCGTCTATAAATACATAGGGAGTGCACAATCACCAAACAATACTTAACTAGGATAAGTAGCATTCGAAAACACACATTTGATGATCTATTATCATCACAAACATCACAAGTTTTAATTCAATAGTTTCATCCGTTTTATTTTAGAAAAGTAATTTCTACTCATTGAAAAATTAACTAACATTTAATATTCACCACTTAAAACATGGGATCATGTTGACACATGTCATCACCACATATTCTAACATGTGGGAATGAGATTTAAGGGTTGGATCAATATTACTTTGGTTTAGGTTCATTATTTAATGATTTAAAGTGACTAGAAATGCCTATATAGCATTATTTTGGTACTAGTCCAAAGTCACTACATGTAAACCTTAATATTATTACATATTTAGATAGATATGATGAAATGTGATTTTTGAGAGTTGGAATCAACTCAAAAGCTAACTTGGTTGATTTTATAAAAATGTTGGAAGTTGCAAAAGCTTCTGTCTTCTTATTTTTATTAGAAGAGATCTATAACTCTAATTGAATTAAATCCAACGGGATTGGATAGATCATTTCCATACCTTTCAGACAAAATTAGTTTCATGCAATTTGGATTTCTAAAACTCTCTGAATTGATTTTCAAACTAGGGGACAGAAACTAGATTTAACTAAAAAGAAAAATCTAGATTTGAATCGATGGGCTAGCGCGGGAAAAGAAATGGGCCGGCCCAGTGGCGCTCCACGGCGCGGGGCTCAGCTGACAGGGGGGTCCCGCATGTCAGCGGCACTTAAAACGCGAAACGGTACGCGCGCTGTGGGCCGTAGGATTAGAAGCGAGATCAACGACTGAGGGTCGTCGTCGTCGACGAACAGGTCGCCGGCGAGCTCAAACCCTAGCGGCTCGGTGGGGGTCTACTGGGGGCATACCAGGGCTCTAGCAGGGTCGGCGAGGCGGGCAAACGACGTGGAAGACGACGACGAGGCAAGGCGCGGTTGCGGCGGAGCTTGGGGTGGTCGCAATCCACGGCGCCCTTCTCCTCCTGCCGCGGCTGCTCCGGTTCCAATTCCGGCGAGCTGCTGCTCCACTTGCTCTGACTAGAGGTGGGTGAGGTTCAAAGAGGTGAGGGGAGTGGAATGGTGTGGTGAGAAGAGGCTGGGGAGGGCTCCTTTTATAGGCCCGACGGTGAGACCGAGCGGGATGGGCAGGCGACTCCGGCGACAAGGCTATGGCGAGGTAGAGGCATGGCTAGGGGTGGCGATCGATGGGTGGTTCCCTGGCAGTGCTCTAGAACTTGAATGCGACCGTAGGGGCGGTGGCACGCAGTCTGGGCGAGGTGGCTCTCTGCGCGGCCGAAGCGGTGGTGTCCACGGCGAGCGGTGGCTGTGAGGCTTTAGGCGGCGAACGGGGATGTCTGGGGTGTTCTCCAGGTCGAGGTGGAGCGACGAGCGCGGGCTGGTGCCAAGGGATGGTCTGTGCAAGCGGGGATAGGCCGTGCTCTGGGGGCGGTGTCGGCATGCTCGACTAGCTCCGGGCGTGGCGGTTCCTAGCCGCTCTGCTCTCTGTCTCTGGACTGGGGCTGGTTGGGCGGTGGAGGTGGAGCACATGCAAGTTGCTAGACATGAGGAGAGGGGCTGGAGAGGGCTACTGCTGCGAGTGCATGGTTGGCCGGCGAGTTGGTGCTCGGCATGGCATGGCAGTGCAGCTAGGGGGTAGGGAAGAGGCTGGTTAGGCTCTGGTTAGATCAAGAGGGGACAAGGGGATTAAATGGGGATTAATTGGGGGCAAAACCCTGTAGTAAACAGTGAGCTAGGATTAGAGGTGAGATTATGCATGCCAAGTGTTTGATGAAATGGCCGCATGAAAGGAAGTTTTGAATTTTGGTTTCAAAATTTTTGAGTGATCTCCACTAGTGATAGGTAGTCTCTGGTTGCAAGGGTTTTGAAAATGGAGCTCAAATAGATGGTTTTTGAAATAGGGGTGATCTATGCATATGCATTAGATTCAATTTTAAACTGTCATTTAAAATAGTTAACAAAATGTTTTTAGCAGATCCAAAGGTGGTTCTTGGTACCTCATTATGTGTACTAGCAAGGGGTGCAAAGATCAAGAATTATTTTTGTTAAGTTTTGAGTACTAGGAATAGCCAAAGTAGGCATGAGAGTTAAATTTGCCAAAATGACCATTCCTCCTTTTTAATTCTTTTTGATTTGATTTTCTTTAGGAAAAGTTTGGGAATGATGTAGATGATGTTTAAATCACCTAAGAAACATTTTACAAGCATTGGATCATTCAATCATGGCAATTCAAACAACTCCTATTTTAAATGCATGCATATATGAATGCTTTCATTTTAAATTTGGAAAAGCTTTTGTTAACCCTATTTTTGGATGATTTGATCTTGATAAGATTGTATTAAAGTTTTGGGATGTTACAAACCTTCCCCCCTAAACAAAATCTCGTCCCGAGATTTACAAAGAAAACTAGGAACTAAAGAGATCTGGGAACTCTGTTCTAATGTAATGTTCGCGCTCCCAAGTAGCTTCCTCCTCGGTATGGTTGCTCCACTGAATCTTGAGAAACTTGATACTCCTGGTCCTGGTGGTTCTGTAGGCTTCTTCTAAGATACGGATGGGTACTTCCCGATAGGTCAGGTCATTGTTGATTTCCACAGCTCTGTGATCAATGTTCTTGAAAACTTCCGTCTTATCAGGCACTTCCAAGCATTTGCGAAGTAACGAGATATGGAACACATTGTGGATGGCTGACATCTCTTTAGGCAGTTCCAGTTGATACGATACTTCTCCTCGGCGGTTCAGAATCTTAAAAGGTCCGATATATCTAGGGGCTAACTTTTCCTTCAGACTAAAGCGTTGAGTTCCCTTCAATGGTGAAACCTTGAGATATATGAAATCTCCGACATTGAAAGTCAGGTCTCTCCTTCTCTTGTCAGCATAGCTCTTCTGTCTAGATTGGGCGGTCTTGAGGTGCTCATGGACTTTGTGAACTTTCTCTTCTGCTTCTCGGAGAATGTCGGGTCCAAAGATATGACTCTCTCCTACTTGCGACCAATTCAAAGGGGTACGACACTTTCTTTCGTATAGGAATTCAAATGGTGCCATCTGCAAACTAGCCTGATAACTGTTGTTATATAAGAATTCTGCGAAAGGCAGGCAGTCTTCCCATTTTGATCCGTATTCCAACACACAAGCTCTAAGCATATCCTCTAAGATCTGGTTGACTCTGTCAGTTTGTCCATCTGTTTGCGGGTGATAAGCGGTACTGAAGTTCAACTTGGTTCCTAAACCTTCCTGAACTTTCTGCCAAAATCTTGAAGTAAACTGGGTTCCTCGATCTGAGACGATGGTCTTGGGGGTTCCATGCAGACTAACAATCCTAGCAATATACAGCTCTGCTAGCTTTGCACTCTGGTAGGTTGTCTTGACAGGTATGAAGTGGGCTACCTTGGACAATCTATCAACGATGACCCAGATTGAGTCATTTCCCCTACTAGAAGTAGGCAAACCAGTGATAAAGTCCATTCCGACGGAATCCCATTTCCATTCCAGAATCTGCAATGGTTGCAACAATCCTGCACGTCTCTGATGCTCTGCTTTGACTCTTTGACAGATGTCACATTTGGCGATGTAGCTTCCGATCTCTCTCTTCATCTTGTGCCACCAAAATTGCTCTTTCAAATGCTGATACATCTTTGTTCCTCCGGGGTGGATAGAATAAAGAGTATCATGAGCTTCCTTCATGATAATTTCCTTCAGCTCCGAATCTGCTGGCACACAGATACGTCCTTTGTACCACAATACACCTTCTTCGTCTTCGGTGAATCCAGGTACCTTTCCTGTACCAATACGACGTTTGATTCCGTTGATACTTTCATTTCCCTTCTAGGCTTCCTTGATTTGGCTAATCAAAGTGGGTTGAAGTTCAATGCTAGCTAGGAATCCTTTGCTAACTAACTCAGTCCTGAACTGCTCCAACTCTTCATACAAACTTGGTTACTTCTCTTTGATCATGGTGTTAAGCCTACACGGCAATCTGCTAAGAGCATCCGCTACCACATTGGCTTTGCCGGGGTGATAGTGAATGTCAAGGTCATAATCCTCGATTAACTCTATCCATCTTCTTTGCCTCATATTCAGCTCCTTCTGAGTGAAGATATACTTCAAGCTCTTATGATCCGAGTAAATCTCACAGCGATTACCCATCAAATAATGACGCCATGTCTTCAATGCTAGAACCACGGCTGCTAGCTCAAGATCATGGGTTGGATAGTTCTGCTCATGTTGCTTCAATTGTCGAGACAGATACGCGATGACTTTGCCTTCTTGCATCAATACACATCCTAGGCCAATCTTGGATGCATCACAATACACATCAAACGGCTTCTTGATGTCTGGCATGATCAAAATTGGGGCTGATATCAATCTCTTCTTCAGCTCCTAGAAACTGGCTTCACATTTGTCTGTCCATTCAAACTTCTTGTCCTTCTTCAACAATTGGATCATTGGTCGGGCTATGATCAAGAATCCTTCTATGAACTTGTGGTAATATCCCGCTAATCCGAGAAATGAACGAACTTGGGTTTGATTGGTTGGGGCTTCCCATTCTTCGACATCTTTGATCTTGGTGGGATCAACAGAGACTCCTTCGACAAACACAATATGTCCTAGGAATCCTACTTCTTTCAGCCAAAACTCACACTTGCTGAACTTGGCATATAACTGATGTTCTCTCAGGGTTTCTAGGATGATTCTCAGATGTTGCTCATGCTCTTCTTCTGACTTGGAGTAGATAAGGATGTCGTCGATAAACACAACTACAAACTTATCTAGGAAATTCATAAAGATCTTATTCATGAGATTCATGAAATAAGCAGGGGCATTGGTTAATCCAAAAGACATAACCGTATACTCGTATAAACCATAGTGAGTAGTAAAGGCGGTCTTCGGAATATCCGTTGCATGAATCTTAAGTTGGTGATAACCAGTCCTAAGATCAATCTTTGAGAATACCTGAGCTCCAGTCAACTGGTCAAATAGATCCTCTATCTTTGGCAAGGGGTACTTGTTCTTGATGGTGACGTCATTCAACTTTCTGTAATCTGTACAGAAACGATTGCCTCCATCTTTCTTGTCGACGAATAACACTGGTGATCTCCATGGCGATGCCCTTGGCTGAATCAAGCCTATTGCTAACATGGCATCCAACTGCTTCTTCAGTTCCACTAACTCTGAGGGGTTCATGGTATAGGGTCTCTGGGCTATAGGTCCGGTTCCGGGGATTAGTTCGATAACAAACTCAATATCCCTATCCGGGGGCATACCTAGCAATTCATCTGGGAATACGTCGGGGTATTCACAGACTACTCTGACTTGGTCAATGGTGGGCAGGGCTACACTCTTGTTGCACTTGAATTGACAGGGTAAGGTTTCAGAGATATGCTCTACTGTTACTCCAGAACTACTGGTCATGGTGATGGCTTTCTTAGCACAGTCTATCAATCCTTTATGCCTTGACATCTAGTCCATACCTAGGACTACTTCCAATCCTTTGGTTCCAAGTACAATTAGGTTGGAATAAAAATCTATCCCATGTATTCTGATAGGTACTGCTTTGCAAATTTTTCTAGCTTTTGTTGTTGAACCGGGGATTTGAACTATCATGACATGCTTTAGGTTGGTTGGGTGAATCTTACTAGTGCATACAAATTCTTTGGTGACAAATGAATGTAATGCTCTAGAATCAAACAATACTCTTGCTAAAACTGAGTTGACAGAAAACATACCCAGCACTACATCTGGCGCTTCCTGGGATTCTTCTGCGTTCATGTGGAAGAGACGACCATTGCGGTTGTGCGGGTTCCCTGGGGCAAATCTCCTTCCTGGTTGAACATGACGCTGCTGCTAAGCTGGGGCATTCACAGGGGCATGGGCGGCAGTCTTCTTGGGACACTCATTGGAGTAGTAACCCTTCACTCCACACTCGAAACAAGTGATCTAGGACTTGTCCTTGACTGCGACAGGCACAACATTGCTGCCAGTTCTAGGTGCAATGTTGTTGTTGTTGTTGTTGCTCTTGGGAGGGGCACGGTTGAAATTGTTGGCATTGCCGGAGTTGTGATTGTTTCTTTCGGACTTCACATTACCTCCGCTACGGTTGGGGTAGCTTGGGCGAGAATTTGGGGGTCGGTTGTTCCTTGGTGCATATCCTGGTGAGGGGTTAGGACGGTACTTCTGGTGCCTACTGGATCCAGACTACTGCATCATACGGCGCTTGCGGTTATCGTTTGCCTGGTTAATCTTCCCTTCCATCTGAATGGCAGAGTCGACTAGCTCTTCGAGATCATCGAAACGGATGTTGGCGAGGACAGTCTGCATCTCATCATGCAGTCCGTTTAAGAATCTCTCCTTCTTCTTGGCCTCCGTGTTGATCTCATCCGGTGCATATCTGGCAAGTGACAAGAATCTATCAGGGTACTCCACCATAGTCATTCTTCCTTGCTTCAATTCGCGGAATTCATCTCTCATCCTGTTGACAAGACCTTGCGGCACGTGGGTGCGGCTGAACTTGACCTTGAATGCTTCCCAGGTCATCACCTGGCCACGGTTCATATTGCGGATGCTATTCCACCAAGCTCTTGCATCTCCCGCCAGATAGTGGGTGGCAAAGAGGACTTTCTCATTCTCATCAACTCTGGCAACCTCTAAGTTGTTTTCCATGGTCTGTAACCAGTCATCAGCATCTAATGGGTTTTCAGATTGGTTAAAGATTGGGGGATTGGTGTTCTGAAAGTTTTTGAGTTTGGATCCTTGGTGATCCTGATTTCCATGTCCTTGGTTGTTGAGAGCCATTTGGGCGATCTGCTGCAACGTTGCTAAGTTGGCTTGATGCTCGGCCCTGCTTGCTTCACGGTCTGTGATGAGATTCTGCAAGATCTGCAGCATTGGGTCTTGCGACGAGCTGCTCCCTCCTTGGTTCCCACGAGTCATCTGAAGATTGAGATAGATATAGGGGTAAGAGGGAAAGTATAAGGTTCATGGTTTTGGGTTTTTCAAATCTAAAACTTTGAGTTAGACTCAGGTTTTTCAACTAACTTCTTTTTCATTCATGCAAGCAAGCACACGATACAACACACCACAACAATCAAAGGGGAAAACAGATGGTTTGAAGAACCATTCTGCAAGCTACGATACAATGAGATGATACATCTCATGCTACGACAGTGCTCCAGTGCATCTACTCATCGTCGATGAAGTCGGAGTCTTCATCATCAGTGTAGAAGTCAACAACATCCTCCTCCAGAAAGCCATCATCATTGCTGAGGTAAGAATCCATATCTCCCTAGATGTCTTCACCCTCATCTTCTTCTTCCTTGGCGGCAAGCTGAGCTTCCTGCTCCTTGACGGTCTTCTCAAGGTCGGCCACCTTCTTGCAAAGACGGGCGATGGTGCGATCCTTCTTTGCATGCTGGCGAAAAGAGACTGGCGATCCTGGACGAGCAGTGCGAAAGTCTGGGCCTTCTGGTCGGCGATGGCACGGTTCTGGTTGGCTAACTCCATGGCATTGTCCAGTTCCTGCTGTCTATCATGAAGCAAGAAATCAAGGTTCTCCACTTGACGCCTCAACTCTGGGTGACTTGGCATCTCCATCGGCATTCCCATGAAGTCACGTCTTGCATAGTGGGCAAAACGGGTTCCTTGGATCTTGTTGACGCTGAGGGCACATAGACGTGCGAGAGCTTCATGCATTGCCCTGGCGAATCCATATAGCCAGTTGTTCTCTCTCACGGAGAACTGAATTCTCCCGGAAGTTGGTGCTTCGATGCTTCCCCGCAGATCCGCGGTGACTAGCCACTGTAGGTCTCCTCCTGGGGGTCCTCGAAGTTGAGCTCCAAGAAACTCCGGATGTGGGCGTCCCAGTAACTCCGACAGTGAATCCAGATCCCTCTCGAAGATCAGCTGACCTCCGTTTCCCAACTGGTAAAACTTGCTGAACTGAGTCTCCATCTACAAGAATTAAGGATGAGGAAGTTAGTGAAGTGATCAAGTGTGTCAAATTTTAAGTAGTAATGTAAGAATTTTGAGGAACGTGAATTTTTGAGAAAGAATGAGTTCACCAAGGGTAAGAGGGGAAATAGTTTTTCATAAAAAATACTCACTTTGGTTTTGAAGCTAAATTTTTGGTTTGGACGTCCATTCTAACTAGGGTCTCGTATGGTCAGGATGGCTCTGATACCAACTTGTCAACACCCGGTTTTTTAATCCCAGATGCCCGTTATGCCATACCTCGCAATCCCAGGATTACCATTTTTGCGAGACATAACGGATTGGATATCACAGCACATCATCCATTACAAACCATACATAAGGTTTTACACAAATAAGAATCTCATGATCCAGTCTTTAATACAACAAGCAGTGAAAATAAAGGATAAGCGTAGCAGTGGGGTCCATCTTCAGGGGCACAAGCAATGCTGACGAAGGTAGATAGTCCTAGTTATCATAGCCGTCCTGCTGACCATCATCTTGATAATCTCCTTCATAGTCTGGCCATGATAATAGCCAGGGACAAAAGCCATGAGTACTCTTTAAGTACTCGCAAACTACTATTAATAGGTACTATAGTTCTAAGTCAAAGTGCTAAATCTAAGTTTAACTATCAAGTTAAGTTTGAAACCTAAGCTGAGTTCAGAAGCAAAGAAAGATAAAGTAAAGTTCTAGAATCACTTAAGTTGAGAAGCTATTATCATAAAAACAACCCTGTTGTGGTCAAGTCAAAGTTCATCATTCATTTCCAAGTTATTTAGAAAACATCTGACAACGAAACAGTATGGCCATTCCAATTGTCCATAACCGCGGACGCGGCTAGTTTGACACTCTGCAGAGGTGGTACACTTTCACCACAAGATTCGATACATCTGTCAGGGATAACTCTGAATCATCATACTTAGTATGCAGATAATCAAACATAACCTTCCCTTTACACACCCTAGTATAAGCACCTCTCCTATGAGTATGGCCTCCCAACCATGACCATCAGTCATCTTGGGCACTGCATAGGTGGACAACATTGAGAGGTAGCCTCAGCTCAAACCTCTCCTGTGAGGGAACTAATACTAATGCATATAAATTTCCAGCTAAGCCTTACCCAATTCAGGTAATGTGGTTGTACGGTAAATTTGGAATGGTATCGCATCCGAATCCAACCATCAGTTTTATAAAAGGGTTAAGGCTCATGCCTCATCATTTTCATCATCATAAACCAGTTGTGCCTCTCAACACATGTCAAAACATCTTAATAGAATGACTCATCATTCCAAGGTTTTCACAATTCCTTTTCACCAAGTGTTCCCATCTAAAGTGACTCAGGTTTTTGATCTACTCTATAATACTAAGTTAAGAGTGTTCACTAAGGTGGAAGGATGGGATCAATATCATGCCATAGAATGACATCTAAAGGTTTCTAAGTAGGTCAAGTTTTATACTTTTTATGCTACCTTCAAAATAAGTAAGGAACTTTGCATACTAAGGGGAGTAAAACTTGTAAGTAATACTTGGGGTACTAATAGTTAAAAAGGGGTGTGATCAAAGCATGCCTAAAGCATCCTTGCTCATTCATATAGATTAATTCTAGCTTGCTAACAATAGCTTGCCTTGGTTGGTGCAGTGGTTGAAGTTTTCTTCTTCTTGGTAGAACTCCTCCTCCTCGAAAGCTTGGTCGGTACTAGCGTCTATAAATACATAGGGAGTGCACAATCACCAAACAATACTTAACTAGGCTAAGTAGCATTCTAAAACACACATTTGATGATCTATTATCATCACAAACATCACAAGTTTTAATTCAATAGTTTCATCCTTTTTATTTTAGAAAAGTAATTTCTACTCATTGAAAAATTAACTAACATTTAATATTCACCACTTAAAACATGGGATCATGTTGACACATGTCATCACCACATATTCTAACATGTGGGAATGAGATTTAAGGGTTGGATCAATATTACTTTGGTTTAGGTTCATTATTTAATGATTTAAAGTGACTAGAAATGCCTATATAGCATTATTTTGGTACTAGTCCAAAGTCACTACATGTAAACCTTAATATTATTACATATTTAGATATATATGATGAAATGTGATTTTTGAGAGTTGGAATCAACTCAAAAGCTAACTTGGTTGATTTTATAAAAATGTTGCAAGTTGCAAAAGCTTCTGTTTTCTTGTTTTTATTAGGAGAGATCTATAACTCTAATTGAATTAAATCCAACAGGCTTGGATAGATCATTTCCATACCTTTCAGACAAAATTAGTTTCATGCAATTTGGATTTCTAAAACTCTCTGAATTAATTTTCAAACTAGGGGACAGAAACTAGATTTAACTAAAAAGAAAAATCCAGATTTGAATCGATGGGCTAGCGCGGGAAAAGAAATGGGCCGGCCCAGTGGCGCTCCGCGGCGCGGGGCTCAGCTGACAGGGGGGTCCTGCATGTCAGCGACACTTAAAACGCGAAACGGTACGCGCGCTCTGGGCCGTAGGATTAGAAGCGAGATCAACGGCTGAGGGTCATCGTCGGCGACGAACATGTCGCCGACGAGCTCGAACCCTAGCGGCTCGGTGGGGGTATACTGGGGGCATACCAGGGCTCCAACAGGGTCGGAGAGGCGGGCAAACGACGTAGAAGACGACGGCAAGGCGAGGCGCGATTGTGGCGGAGCTTGGGGTGGTCGCAATCCACGGCGCCCTTCTCCTCCTGCCGCGGCTGCTCCGGTTCCAATTCCAGCGAGCTGCTGCTCCACTTGCTCCGGCTAGAGGTGGGTGAGGTTCAGAGAGGTGAGGGGAGTGGAATGGTGTGGTGAGAAGAGGCTAGGGAGGGCTCCTTTTATAGGCCCGATGGTGAGACCGAGCGGGATGGGCAGGCGACTCCGGCGACAAGGCTATGGCGAGGTAGAGGCATGGCTGGGGGTGGCGATCAATGGGCGGTTCCTTGGCGGTGCTCTAGAATTTGAATGTGGCCGTAGGGGCGGTGGCACGCGGTCTGGGCGAGGTGGCGCTCTATGCGGCCGAAGCGGCGGTGTCCACGGCGAGCGGTGGCTATGAGGCTTTGGGCGGCGAACGGGGATGTCTAGGGTGTTCTCCAGGTCGAGGTGGAGCGGCGGGCGTGGGCTGGTGCCAAGGGGTGGTCTGTGCGAGAGAGGACAGGGCGTGCTCTGGGGCAGCGTCGGCATGCTCGACCAGCTCTGGGCGCGGCAGTTCCTGGCCGCTCTGCTCTCTGTCTCTGGCCTGGGGCTGGTTGGGCGATGGAGGTGGACGACAGGCAAGTTGCTAGACATGAGGAGAGGGGCTGGAGAGGGCTGCTGCTGCAAGTGCACGGTCGGCCGGCGGTTTGGTGCTCGGCATGGCATGGCAGTGCAGCTAGGGGGTAGGGAAGAGGCTGGTTAGGCTCTGGTTAGATCAAGAGGGGACAAGGGGATTAAATGGGGATCAATTGGGGGCAAAACCCTGTAGTAAACAGTGAGCTAGGATTAGAGGTGAGATTATGCATGCCAAGTGTTTGATGAAATGGCCGCATGAAAGAAAGTTTTGAATTTTGGTTTCAAATTTTTTGAGTGATCTCCACTAGTGATACTGGTTGCGTGGGTTTTGAAAATGGAGCTCAAATAGATGGTTTTTGAAATAGGGGTGATCTATGCATATGCATTAGATTCAATTTTAAACTGTCATTTAAAATAGTTAACAGAATGTTTTTAGCAGATCCAAAGGTGGGCCTTGGTACCTCATTATGTGTACTAGAAAGGGGTGCAAAGATCAAGAATTATTTCTGTTAAGTTTTGAGTACTAGGAATAGCCAAAGTAGGCATGAGAATTAAATTTGCCAAAATGACCATTCCTCCTTTTTAATTCTTTTTGATTTGATTTTCTTTAGGAAAAGTTTGGGAATGATGTAGATGATGTTTAAATCACCTAAGAAACATTCTACAAGCATTGGATCATTCAATCATGGCAATTCAAACAACTCCTATTTTAAATGCATGCATATATGAATGCTTTCATTTTAAATTTGGAAAAGCTTTTGTTAACCCTATTTTTGGATGATTTGATCTTCATAAGATTGGATTAAAGTTTTGGGATGTTAAAAATATACTACTACATTACCTTTTTTAGGCAACTTTTAAGGGAACTGACGGGACCATCCCTGTCTGTAGTGGCCGTGTGTGCCACTGACCCATAGTTCTCCATACAAAATCTGACGCAAAATCCATTACACATTACGAGTAGCAACTAAAGGTTACAGAAGTGAAGAACACCGAAATCGAACCCGACCAAATGCCCCAATCAGAACAGTGGTGACCATGCCCTGATCCGGAATCCATACGAAATCAGTACCACCTACCCCCACCCCCACCCCATCCCCACCACCACCCCCACCCCACCCAAATGACCCAATCGATTAGAGAAGAGGAAAAATATCATGATTAGGTGATTCCGAGGTGAGCAATAAGCAAGAACTCCACAATCAAAGCATACCGAATACTACTACTCCTAGTACTAATAGTACCCCCAATGGCCCAATCGGAAGCAAATTAAGCAAAGCCAGATTTTGAGGTGAGCAAATACACCCACCTATTTCAACAAGAACTCCCCAATCGGAGGTTGCACCAGTTCCAACAGTTGCTTGCTGGATGTGAGCTAGCTAGTGATGGTTTCTTGTCTTGTCGTCGGTAGAAAGGCATGGGCAGGGGAGTAGTAGTACTAATAGTAGTAGGGCTGGGCAGTACACTTTTTTTCTACAGTAAGTATTTTTAAGTGGCAGTGGCGGGAACATTTTGCCGGGAGAGAATCCCGAATTTTTGATCCCAGTTATCACGTGGTGGCCTACAACTGTTTCAAGCGGGACCCACGTCAGGGGTGAGCTAAAGCAGGTCCCTTGTCAAGTGGGTGAGATAATTGACCGAGCCAACCTCCTCCTTCCCTTGGTACCAGTACTAGTTCTCCCGGGTTCCTTTCCAAGGACAGAGAAAATCGCTCCTCTTCGAATCAAATTGGTCCCAGCTTATTATCCTTCCGCTGATTCGTCTCACAGAGCAGTGGACAAGACGGTGGTAGTTGCAGCATAGGGCACCAGCGCTGGGGCCTCAAAAATAGTTTAGGAACCGATAAAATGAAAAGCTCGGATTTCAGAATAGAAACACACACAAACACACATATAATCTATATATACTAATATATGGAATAGTTTCCAATTACAGTTTTGCTAACAAAGGCCTAGAAATCATAATAAGGTAGCTCCATATTACAGAACTACGATAGTAGTGAACCAATCATGGGGTAGCTCTACACCCCAAGAGTTTTGCAGCTGGGCTAGTGGTCATGAATGGCACCAAAAGTACACCCCTGATGATCAGCAGCCCTGCATCAAATCCACCCAGACGCAGTGTACCCGATCCATAGCCTTAGGTACAAGCTCATCAATGAACATGTCATCGTCATTACCATCAAAGTCCTCTTCGGTTGTCTGCTTATGCGATTAGTAGATTAACATATACGTTTATAGATAAACATCGAAGATACACAACCTGAACATTTGTCGTTCTACAGATATACCTTGTCATCTGGCATAGCGATAGTACTAGAAATGAAACCTGTTTCATGCAGCTTGCGCTTTTTTTCTCCTCTCCTTCTCCAAGTTGATCTAGATGCTCAGGAGCTGCCTCTGTCAGTTGATCTAATTGATCAATATCTGCTTCCCCTACTTGATCTTGATGATAAAGATGTGCTTCCCCCGGTTCATATGGAGGATCATATGGTTCACCATGAAATACCCATCTAACATATGTTCTAAGCATCCCAAATGTAAAAATATGGTCATCCACTATACTTTGAGGCAACACCCTACGATTCGCACACAACCGGCAGGGGCAATGTACTTTTGAGTTGTCACAATGAGCTCTAACAAATCCCATAAATCGTAGAACATCAAGGATACATTTAGCACTGCCTAATGGAGCAATCTCTATCCACAATCTGCCCATCTGTTTAATTATGACATACAAGGTTGGTTATTATTAAAAGAAAAGCACGAAACATATAGATGAAGTATAAAAACTATATATGCCTATGCGTTTCAGCAAACATATTGACAACAAAAATCGTCGAAGGTATTTAGGAACACAGATCCAGAGGCGAATAAACTATAACCATGCAGATTGAGGACAAATTAAACTACATAGGAGTATTTGAAAGGGCAATAAAATGCCAACCAGATCAAGCTAGAGATAGAAGGACTACCATGGGATCGACGTGCCCACCGGTGTGTCTCAAGAAGACCGACGGGTAGGGAAAACTTCTTCGCGCATGTTGGTGATGAGAAGCGACTGTAAGCGCGTCTATTTTGTGGGGAAGGGGGTAAGGCCTAGGCGGTAGAGGGTGGAAGTTAATACACAGCGCGAAGGGGTGCGGAGGGATAACTTTGGAAATTCCGACCTACCCTGCTTTGGGCACCACCATATACGTGGCCCACCTTCCAGTCACCATAGATCAAAATTGATCCAAAACTTGTCAAAATACAAGTTTATGTTTTACCATGGAAACTAATGCACATAACATTGCACTTTTGTGAACGAATGGCTTTATGTCAAAAAGTTATTTAATTTTAGCATCTTCAGCTAGGAATCTTGGAAATTCATGAAAGTAGGGCATTATCCATCAAATCTGGAATCTCCTTTGTAAACAATTGCTTGAAATGCCAAGATGCACCGATCTACCAAATATGGCCAAGTTTGTAAGCTTGGTTGGCAAAGATTCTTCAATGTACAGAGTACTACAAAAGATGAAAAAGGTACAGAAACTATGGTTGTGACCTTGATCCTCTTGTTTGAAAGCCTTGAATTAATGTTCATTAATTTTGCCAGATGTCTATAAACTCATTAAATGCTGGAAAGCATACAGGCATGTGGGTCTATGTGACGGGGACAACATCCCAAGTGGGAGTAGCGTACCTTAGAAGCTTCAACTTCAAAATTTCGGCAGAGCGCCGAAATATCCTGCCCACCCATTCAAACATCTCGCCCATCCATTCAAACATCCAGCCCCAATTTTTTTTATTACACAAATTTAGCCTGGAAGCTTGAAAGGGCGTTATACATTGTGTGAAAAAAGGGGTGGTGGAGTTTTGAGCCATCATCTTTGTAGTTGCTTCACAACAAAACACATTATTGTTACTTGGAAATTCAAAAACAAACTTCAAATTTGGATGCAGACATATTGGTTGATTTGCAAATATGCACCGATCTACCAAATACGGACACGTCATCATAAATTATTTCCATGACCTTGGTCACCTTTTTTTGGACGATGGTCATATTCTTGAAAGCCTTAAATTTTTCGAAAACTTTAGCAAATGCCTAGATACTCGTTTAAATGCTGGGAAGCAACTCTCACTGGCGTGTGGGCCTAGACAGTGACAACGCGTCTGAGAGGCCCCACGCGGGAGTAGCGTATGCTAGAAGGTTTGACTTCAAAATTTGGTACGACGCCCAAACATCGCACCCATCCATTAAAATATCCCGCGCATCCATTCAAACATGCTTCACCTCTTTCTAGAATGCAAAATTCCTCTTCTATCCTGATGACCCACAAGTATAGGGGGTGTATCGCAGTATTTTCGAGGGAAGTGAAACCCAATTTATTGATTCGACACAAGGGGAGCCAAATAATATTTATAAGACTTAACACTGAGTTGTCAATTCAGCTGCACCTGGAAACAATCTTTCTCACAACAGTTTATCAGTAGCAACAGTTTTGTAGTAGCAGTAGTAAAGTAATAGCAGTAGTAAAAGTAAAGACAGTAGTAACAATTGTAGTAACCAGTAGGATTAAAGCGCGGTAGGCATAGGGATGGATGGACGGTGTTGCATGGACAAGACAATTTATATGCAATCAAGACATAGGGATTTTGCAGATAAATAAGATAAAGCATCCAAGTACTAAATAATCATAGGCATGTGTTCCATATATAGTCATACGTGCTCGCAATGAGAACTTGCACAACATCTTTTGTCCTGCCAGCCCGTTTGCAGCGGGGCCTCAAGGGAACTACTGGCAATTAAGCTGCTCCTTTTAATAGAGCACCGGAGCAAAGCATTAACACTCTGTGAACACATGTGATCCTCACATCAAAGCCATTCCCTCCGGTTATCATGATTGCTGTCACTTCGGGGCCTTTGGTTCCGGACAACAACGTGTGTATACAACTTGTAGGTAAGACCATAAACAATACTATCATAATGAATCAATAACATGTTCAGATCTGAAATCATGGCACTCGGGCCCTAGTGACAAGCATTAAGCATAACAAGTTGCAACAAAGTCAAAAATCACTAATAATAGATACTAGGCACCATGCCCTAACAATCTGATGCCATTACATGAACGATCTCATCCAATCCCTACCATCCCCATAGCCTACAGCGGGGGATTACTCACTCATAGATGGGGGAAACATGGATGGTCGATGGAGAAGCGATGGTGATGATGATGGCGATGATCTCCTCCAATTCTCCGTCCCGGTAGAGTGCCAAAACGGAGTTTCTGGTTCCGAATTGTGGAATCTGGTGGTGGCGGCGCAGCGGAACTCTTTTTGGAAAAACGTCGAACCCCCCTTGGTTTTTAGGTCAAGAGGCAACTTATAGGCGAAGAGGGAGGCCGAGGGGGCAGCCGAGGCGGCCACACCACCCCTAGGCGCGGCCTAGCCTGGCCCGCACGGCTAGGTGGTGTGGGCCCCTCGTGGCCCTACTCCGTCTCGTCTTCTGGCTCCGTGAGTCTTCTGGTGAAATAGGATTTTTGGCATATTTTCCGGGATTTTTCCTGATAGTTGATTTTCTGCACAAAAACTAGACACCAAGGTAATTCTGCTGAAAACTATGTCAGTCCGTGTTAGTTGTATCCAAATCACACAAGTTTAGAGGAAAAACAATAGCAAAAGTGTTCGGGAAAGTAGATACGTTTTGGACGTATCAACTCCCACCAAGCTTAGCTTATTGCTTGTCCTCAAGCAATTCAGTTGAAAACTGAGTGCGATAAAAGAAACTTTCATGAACACATTTGCTTCATAAGATGTATATATTCTCAGCATATGGCCAACTACTTAGGCAATTCATAATAAAGAGTATGCAACTAAGTTTACTTAATAGTCATTGCAAGCTATAAAGAGCTTCTAACTCAAAAATAGTAAGTAGCATCAAACATAAACATAAGCAACATTGCAATGCTCATAAAAAGGTATGATAGAGTGGTATCTCGCTTGCCTTTGATTGTAGAGCAAACATAAATGCCAAGGCACCTCTGAAGTTCAAGTGAAGACTAGAAGTAAAGATATCAAAGATACAAGCATCAAAGTCATAACATAATTAATAAAGTTTTGAGACAAGCACATTACACTAAGAATGACAACTATGCTCTCAAGAAAGTGCTCATAGAATGTGTGGAGACTCAACAAGGAAATGAAAAGGTTTTGAAAAGTTTGAAAGGCTTCCAAATGCTGAAAGTATGGTACTCATTAGCTTTGAGCTCTCATTGCCCCTATCATAAGCATCTTTAAATGGTTAAGGTGAAAGTGACGTCCAATCTGAGTTATATGCTTGACAGACTATAAACTAGAAATCTCATGTCCCTTGAGTGTGAGGGTCGCTCCTCATGCTACTCAACTTTAGTTACCGGTAAGTTCTTGTCATAGTAAATACGTGCGTATCATAGCGAATCGCTAACGGGGTACTCCTTGCCCGATGATACGGAAGAATCCCCATATCAAAATGACAAGGCAAGCAGACAATGAGCATCTCAGCATTCTCCTTATTTTCCATGGGAAAATGGTGCTTTTTTCTCTCTTTCCTCTTTTCTCAAAGCTCTTTTTTTCTTTTTCTCAATAGCTATCTCTCTTTTTTTATAAGAAGAATGCTTCATAGATACTCATTATGGTTACGCTGCAGGTTTCCACCATGATTTGGCATGGATTAGACCGGCGGCCCAGGCGTTTCTCTAACACACATACATAACTCCATGGACTTACAGGCTCCCCTTTTATTTCACACCGACGACATCCGCAAACAAAAGAGCATGATATCAACTGGGTATATATTTATAGGTGTTGAAAGCGTTCCCCGTGACAGCACGGTTCTGCTAATCCCCATCCTATAATTTGCAAGCATATAACTTTCATGGACAGTCACAATGGTTCAGGTTTATTAAGTGCAAGAAATAAAGTGTGCCATCAAGTTCGTGAGAGCTTTACTAACTAACTTCCTCATAACAAGCAAACATTTTATTCGGAAGAAAACAAGGCATATTGAATATGCACGGAACAACAAATGATGCTAATAGGTAGGTATGGTGGACACTTTTGGCAATATTGGTTTTGGGGAATTGGAAACATGAGTAGAGCTCATACCCAGTGCAAGTGGAGGCTAGCAATAGTAAGGGAGCGACAAACAAGAGAGCAATAACTGTCATAAGCATGCTTGCAACAAAACATGACTAATCATTGCATGAAAGTGATTCAAGACCCCTGAGGCAAAATAATTCATCGAGGCTTAACTGAATTTTGTTTCAGTCATATGCATGCATTAGCATGTGCCAAGTCGATTCAAGTGAAACATTCAGAGGAGGATACCACGGTGTCATACCAAGTTATGAATAGAGCAATGCAAGCAAACATTCATATGACGTGCTACAAACTATTAGCAAGCTGGAGTTAATCATAAGAAAGCAAGAACTACTAAGCATCCATAATAACATACACCCTACATGAACAGACTAAGCATGCCCACAATGATGAGTATATGTACAAAAATGAAAACAAATAGAGTTCGTTACCAGCCTCTTACCACACCTCAAGTTGTCATTAATCCTCATTATTGCCCTTCACTTGTGTGGCTTGAATAATAACATGAAACCAAATTCCACTGAAGACTGCTGAACCCTGCAACAAACTTCACAAAACCAAAGAAGAAGAACAAATATTTTTGGTGTTTTTAATTTTCAAAGGCAAGAACAAAAGGAAAAACAAGCAAAGCAAAATCTTTTTGGGTTTTTGAATAATTAGGACAAAACCAAAAGGAAAAGGCAAACCAAGGCAAAAAGAAGAAGAAGCAAACAAAGAGAAACAACGGAAATATTTTTTGGTGTTTTTGTGTTTTAGAAAGCGAAAGCAAAGAAAGAACGAAAACTAAAAAGAGAACGAAACATGAATATGCAAAGTACCGACGAAACATGATATGGAGATGAGTGTGATGTCGGTGTACCTCCCCCAAGCTTAGGCTTTTGGCCTAAATGGGTATCAATCCCAAGCTGGCCAAGATGGAGCGCCTCCATAGTACGGCGAGAAGGTACCCTCGTCCTGGTATGAGCTCGAGGACGCCCCACCGTAGTGTGCAGAGTAGTCGTAAGAAGGCACATCCTCCTGGTGCTGCCCGTGGAAACCAAGCAGGCGGAGATGCTCGTCCACCTCCTCCTTGGAATGCGACCACGACCTCCTGTGAACACTGAACAAATTAGATTGCGGCAAAGGAATCTCCCTTTCATCCCCGTCAGTAAACAACATCCTGTATACTAAATTGTCTGTATCAGAGTCAGTAGTGATGAAGTGATGTGTTTTCATGGTAGCAAGATCAAGCCTTTGTGGTGCCAATATAGTATCATTAGGATCCACATAAAGCTCTAACGCAGTAACCATACGTGAAGCAATAATGCCCCCATAAATAGGTCCCCTAGCAGCTAGGCGGCGAGCAATGAGAGAGCCAAGATTGTACCGAGTATCATTATTAAGTGCAGTAGCGAGGAAGGCTAAATGATAATTGGAGATATTACTTGTATTCTCCCTACCAAGAATGCTAGTAGCAAGATAATAAGCAAAGTATCTAAGAGCTGGGAGTTGGATGTTTCTTATCTTCCCGCGCTGAGCTACATGGTCATCGTCATTTGTCACACTTCGATAGAGCTCCAGCAAATCAGCGGGTCGCCCTTGGATCTTCTTCATGGTCCCTGTCATGCCTATACCTATGATGCTGCAAAATATTTCCGACGACATAGTAATAGGCTGATTATAATTTCTGAAAGAAACAGTTGACTGATAGGGGGTGTTAGTGAAAACGAAACTCTCAATGAAAGTTTTGGTGAGCACGGCATATTGCTCACTCTCATCCTCCATGTAGGAGGTCAAACCGACCCTCTGAACCAGTAGTAAGAAATCATCGAGGATCCCTGCATCTTGCAAAAAGGTATAACAAGGAAAAGTAGATGGGTGAGCATCCCTCTCATCTCCTTCATTTCCAAAGTGTGGTGCAATGAGATCTTCATTGTATGAAGGCCTAAACTGAGAGGATGATCTTGAGGGCCTTGAACTCCTAGGTGTGTCCCTCTCAAATATTTCTCCAAAGGTGTGGTTGTTCATCTTTGGTATTCTGAAATTTAAACATCCATTATACAAGTGATTGCAAAGTGAATACATAATGAAGGGTACTACTCATAGGGACTTGTAAGAGGCCTAAACATGCATCAAAACAATATCTCTAAGCATTGAACAAGCTTACAAGCTCTCATAACCTGTCACCTACAGCAGCAAAATACTCAAGATATAAAACACTAAACACAAATCTACTTGGACAAGCAGAGGAGTCACATACCAGAGAACAAATGCTCCAAATTTCAGCAGCAAAGATGGGCTGAGCAAGGAGATCGGAAAATCATGGGCAAGCACAGCAAGAACGTGATTTCGAGCAAAGAACTGATGTTTTCTTGGGAGAGAGAAGAAAGTGGGAAGTGAGAGAGTGAGTGGAGGGCCAGGGGTGGCCCACACCATGGCCAGGCGCGCCCCTGGGCTAGCCGCGCCACCAGGTGGTGTGCCTGCCTGGTGGGCCCCCCTGGTACTCTCCAGGCACTTCTCTGCCCCTTTTTTCACGTAAAAATTTAATATGAATTTTCTAGAATTTTTCGAGACACTTTATTTTTGAGCCATTTTCAGGTATAGATGAATGATTTTTTGACAGAAAAAAGTTTTTGGAATGATGCAATGACAAAACAAAACTAAAACTTCAGAAGTTCTAAGACACTCTAACATGCAAGCAACTAACAACAGAAAAGTAAACTAAACGAAAGCAAAAACTAAAATAGATAAAATAAAAGTAAGCGGGGATAATCATGGTGAAAACATTGTTTTGTTCATTAAAATCCCTTTGTTAACAAGGTTGATCAGGTCTTGTTACCAAAACAATTTTATATGAAACAAAACTTTGTGTTCCACTAATGATTATGTTACCTCAACCTTGATAGCAATGGTCCCAATCATAATAGTTTCATATTTTTCTCTTGGTATGGGACAATATATTTCTCCAACTTGAATGCCCTCAACATGTTCAATTGAATTTAAACCATAAGTCCTATCAATCTTCTTGGGGAAATAGACAATATGCTCTTTGTCATTAACATTAAAAGTCACCTTTCCTTGATTACAATTAATAACAGCTCCTGCAGTATTAAGAAAAGGTCTCCCAAGAATAATAGACATATTATCATCTTTAGGCATTTCAAGCACAACAAAATCAGTTAATATCAAGCAATTATGAGCCACTTGAACAGGTACATCCTCACATATACCAACAGGAACAGTAGTAGATTTATCAGCCATTTGCAAAGATATATCAGTTGGTATTAGTTTTTCCAGTTGAAGTCTCTTGTAGAGAGATAGAGGCATACCACTAACTCCTGCTCCCAAATCACACAAAGCAGTTCTAAGATAACTATTTTTGATAGAGCATGGAATGGTTGGAATCCCTGGGTCTCCAAGTTTCTTTGGAACTTTACCATTAAAGGAATAATTAGCAAGCAAAGTAGAAATTTCTTCATTAGGGATCTTCCTTTTATTAGAGACAATATCCTTCATATACTTTGAATAAGGTGACAATTTAATAGCATCAGTCAAAGGAATTTGCAAGAATAAAGGTTTCATCCACTCACAAAACTTGTTATAGTGTTCATCTTCCTTTGACTTGTGTTTCTTATCAGGGAAAGGCATAGGTTTTTAGACCCAAGGCACCCTCTCACTACCATGTTTTTTAGCAACAAAATCTTCTTTAGTGTATTTAGTATTCTTAGTGTGCCTTTTGGGTTCTTCTTCAACTTTTTATTTATCAGGAGCATCATTTTCTTCATTACCACTTTCAGTTTCAGCATCAGAGACAAACATACTATTAGGATCTTTAGCAGGTTTAGAAGGTTCTACAATGGTTTTATGTTTCTTTTTTTCTTCTTAGGAGTAGTACCACTATTTTCAGTTTGTTGAGAATCCTTCTCAATTATTTTAGGATGCCCCTCAGGATATAGAGGATCCTAGGTAGCAGCACCACTTCTAGTTCTAATTTCATAAGCATGTTTTTCTTTAGCAGCATTAACTAGCAAGTATTTTTGTATTTTAATAAGCTGATCAATTTGAGTTTGAAGCATTTGAAAATGTTTAGCAAGCATTTTAACATCATTAGAGGTTCTTTCCACAATATCCTTCAACTCAACAATAGCTCTAGTGTTTTCCATCAAATGATTTTGCACCCTTTTATTAAAATTATCTTGCTTAACAATAAAAACATCAAATTCTTCTAAGCATTGATCATGAGGTTTAGAGTAAGGGATATCACCTTCATCAAAATGTTGGAGAGAGTGTACCTCAATAGTGGATGAGTGGGAGATTGGCTTAACTAATTCTTCTATAGGAGGTAAATTCTTCACATCTGCAGCTTTAATTCCCTTCTCCTTAAGACATTTCTTAGCTTCCTTCATCACTTCATCATTTAGTTCAATAACTCCTCTCTTCTTAGATGTTGGTATAGGCGCAGGTATAGCTGGTTCAGGTATAATTGTTTTAGGTATAGCTGGTTCAGGAGGAGTCCAGTCTTCATAATTCTTGCTTATTTTAGCCATTAATTCCTCAGCTTCCTTGGGAGTCCTATTCCTGAAAACACAATCAACACAACTATCCAGGTATGTCCTAGATTCTTCAGTTAGTCCATTATAAAATATATCAAGAAGCTCATTCTTAGGTAATGGACATCCGGCCTGTGCATGAATCAAAGCACAAAACCTTGCCCATGATTCAGGCAATATCTCTTTTTCTCCCTGTTTAAAATCAAAAAGTTTCTGCAAAATAGCATGTCTAGCACTAGGAGGAAAATATTTTTGCAGGAAAGTACTAATCAAGCAATCAGGGCTATCAAAAGATCCAGGAGGTAAATTATTAAACCAAGTTTTAGCTTCTCCATTTAGTGAAAAAGGGAAAAATTTAGCAACAAAGTAGGTGCACATCTTAATATCATCATAAAATAAACCACTCATGGTAGAAAGCTCAATCATATGTGCTACCGCACTTTTATTCTTAGTCCCACAAAAAGGTTCTTTCTCAATAATGGCTATGTAAGATAGATCAAGAGAGAAATCATAATCCTTACCTTTAATGTTTATGGGAGATGTAGCAAACTTAGCATTAGGAGACAATTTGGGTTTTATAGTACGCCTCTCAAGGAGGCTCTTAATAGCACTCCTATCATGGGTGTTTTGACATTCTTTAATAAATTCATCGATCATCTCAATATAACCGTCTTCAATATCATAGCTCTCTCTAGACTCAAGTGAACTAACATGTGTAGTAGTGTCTTCATTAGGAGTTTCAGTATTTCCAGCTATAGTTGTAGCAATCGTAGCATCTAGAAAAGGACCTAATGAACCACTCTTATCAAGCACAGTAGAAGCAGCATCATAAGTATCAGAAGTTTCAGATTCAGCAGTAGTAGCAGTGTGTGTAGCATGTGTATGTGGTGGTGTAAGGAGCTTACTCATAACAGACGGTGAATCAAGAGCAACAGAGGTGTTCAGAACCGTACCTCTTCTCGTAGTGGATGGTAAAAAAGGGACCTTGCCATCACGAAACTTACCCATGATGGATGGAGGGCAGCAAACAATAGTGATTCCATGTGAACTTGATAAATAAATCTATGCTCTCCGGCAACGGCGCTAGAAAATAGTCTTGATGACCCACAAGTATAGGGGTGTATCGCAGTATTTTCGAGGGAAGTGAAACCCAATTTATTGATTTGACACAAGGGGAGCCAGAGAATATTTATAATCCTTAACAACTGACTTGTCAATTCAGCTGCACCTGGAAACAATCTTGCTCACAGCAGTTTATCAGTAGCAACAGTTTTGTAGTAGTAGTAAAGTAATAGCAGTAGTAAAAGTAAAGACAGTAGTAACAATTGCAGTAAATAGTAGAATTAAAGCGCGGTAGGCATAGGGATGGATGGACGGGCATTGCATGGACAAGACAATTCATATGGCAATCAAGACATAGGGCATTTGCAGATAAATAAGATAAAGCATCCAAGTACTAAATAATCATAGGCATGTGTTCATATATAGTCATACGTTCTTGCAATGAGAACTTGCACAACATCTTTTGTCCCGCCAGCCCGTTTGCAACGGGGCCTCAAGGGAACTACTGGCAATTAAGGTGCTCCTTTTAATAGAGCACCGGAGCAAAGCATTAACACTCCATGAACACATGTGATCCTCACATCAAAGCCATTCCCTCCGGTTATCCCGATTCCTGTCACTTCGGGGCCTTTGGTTCCGGACAACAATGTGTGATACAACTTGTAGGTAAGACCATAAACAATACTATCATAATGAATCAATAACATGTTCAGATCTGAAATCATGGCACTCGGGACCTAGTGACAAGCATTAAGCATAACAAGTTGCAACAAAGTCAAAAACACTAATAATAGATACTAGGCACCATGCCCTAACAATCTGATGCCATTACATGAACGATCTCATCCAATCCCTACCATCCCCATAGCCTATAGCGGGGGCTTACTCACTCATAGATGGGGAAACATGGATGGTTGATGACCCACAAGTATAGGGGTGTATCGCAGTATTTTCGATAAGTAAGAGTGTTGAACCCAACAAGGAGCAGAAGGTGCTGGCTAGTGGTATGGATCAGGAATTCTCTGCAAATACTTCGCAAACGGATTTTAGGGTTTTTTGATAATGCAAGTAAATAAAGTACGATTGAATAAAAGACAATAAGAATAAATGCAGCAAGTGGCCCAATCCTTTATTCAGCAAAGGACAAGCCGGTTGTATTACTTAAGATGACCAAACGTTCTCGAGGACACACGGGAATTCTGTCAAGTGCTTTCACTTCATATAGTTGATTAATACTCTTTAGCTTGCTAAGTGTTGTGTGGGTAAACCTGTGGTAATGTACCGACCTTCCTAGGACTAATACATACTTGTGATTATACCCCTTGCAAAGATCAGTAAGTACAAGAAAGTAATTAAGGTAGAAACCTAACCACAGCTTTAAACTCTAAGACCCTGACATCCCTTGTGTAATGGTTTCCTAACGGGGGTTCTGGTTTCTGTCAATCCGGCAACCCCTACGATTAGTAGCCAAATACACAATGCATTCCCCTAGGCCCATATAGGTGAAGTGTCATGTAGTCGACGTTCAAATGACACCACTAGAAGAATGTAAGGTCCCCAACCTTTAATAAGATTGAGCCCCCTGTGTTTACAATGCTAGTCCCTGGATCAATAGCTAGCATCCACAGTTTAGATGTAATATCAAGAAACAAAGGTCATAATACAACTTTATAACCAGGAATAAAATAATCCACCAAGCAAGTCCCATTCCACCCAGGTGATTCATTAACTTAGTTGTTTTATTAAATAAAAACATAAGTCCTCAGACTTAGAGATTTTTCCATAGTGTGAATATATTCCACCCATGTTTTCTATTAGCTAGGCTAAGCTTGATAGTAATAGGATTCTTACTTAGGAAAATCCTACTAAGGATTCATCTACTAGGTTTTCCTATAGCAAGGTCTATACTTAGCAAAATAAAAACCATGCAAGTTTTACTTAGCAAAAACACTAATGCATAGTGAAAATAATGGGATAGAAAGTATGAAGCATCACTTGCCTTTTTGGGTAGAGTATGGGTTCACTCCTTGATCTTGCTAGTATCACACTTCACTACAAGTCAATCAAGCAAACACAATTCAATTCACATTCCAAACCAAAGTCAAACAAACAATTTCTCACACACAAAGTAATGGGATCTAAGTCATGCATAAGCATGCAAAGGTTGGTTCTATTGTAAGGATGGTCTCCACTAGGCTTCTAAACTTTGTAGGTTCCAAATTGGTCATTTACCAAAATGGCAAAGTCATTTGCAAAAGGTTTCACTTTAAAAACCATTTTTAATAAAATAACCACATTTCTATTTGACTAGAAATGGTTTTAAATCAAAGATTCCTTATTTTTGTTTCACCAAATGAGTTGCTATTGCAAAACTTGGTGTTTGGGTCAGTAGGTTTGGTCCAAAAACATTTCTCAAAGTTTTCTTTCCAAAAACATTTCTCAAAGTTTTCTTTCCAAAAACATTTTCATAACCAAAACAAGGAGTGGGTCGTCTCGTCAGCGAAAGAGGGGAAGGAGAAGTGGGTCCAGGCTGTCTGTGACTGAGTGGGTTCTTTCCGCGGTAAAGAAAAACGGTTCGCTCAGGTGGGGTCGGTTGGTCAGTGGGAAAAGAAACAAGGGGGAGGGTCCACTGGTCAGGGACTTAGCGGGTCAGAATCTGGGTGCAAAACGTTTTCCTTCGGGGAGGGAGTACTGGGCTGTTTCTGGGCCTGTTGGGCTGGGCTGTCCTTTTTCTTATTTTTTTCTGTCTGCTTTCTTTTTCCTTTTCTAATTCTTTTTCTGTTTTGAATTTCAATCAATAATCAAGCAATCAAACCATTCAAACAATTCAAACAAACACTCACTTGTACTTTGAATTTGGTTCAGTTTTTCAACATAATCCAAATCTCAAAATAAAATAATATTTTTATTCATTTTAGGATCCATTTATAATTAAATAAAATGGATCTTTAGTTATTTAATAAAATAGGGTTTGATTTAATTATTAAAATTTCCATTTAAATTCTTTAAACTTCCCAATTCCTTTCAGTAGGTTTTTATTTGTTTAGTTGGTTCAAATAATTCATCTTGAATTATTTGGAAAGTATTCTAATATGATTTATTAATCATTTAAGATTGGGTATTTGTTTTAATTCCAATGGAATTTAACTTAGTTTTAATTCCCAAATTTTTATTTGGAGGTTTTATTTTATTTAAGTTGATTAAACAACTTTTATTCCACTTGGGTGAATTCCAAATATCATTTTCTCATGTATTCTTATTTAGAGATTTGTCCTTATTAAGATAGGGATAGAATGGTTATTGCCATTTTATTTTATTTGGAATATTCTTTATCCTTTTATTTTATTTGGATTGGGATTAATCACTCCATTTTCTTAATGGATTAGGCCAAGATTTGATTTGGTCTTTAAATATTCTTTATTTAATATTTTTATCTTTGTCTTATAAAATCCATATCTTTTTATTTATAGATCCAAACTTGGTGATTCCAATTTGTGAAATCTTATTTTATATTTGTTTATCCTTTTAAATCCTTTTTAGGATTAATTGCTCACCACTTGGTATGGGTTTTTGGTAAGGGCTTTATTAGCTTTGGAAATTCAATTTCCTTATCTTATTATATTCATAAGATTTTATTTACGGTTCCAATTTGAGTGAAACCAACTTCTATGGTCTTTCTTGAACCTTTGTGAATATTTGTTGATCAATTTTTGTATGGATCAAATCCATGGTTTTGAAGATAACTTGGAAATGATCTTTATTCCATTAGGGCTTAGGGTTTTGGATTTATTTTCCAAGTGTTCAAATTTCCAGATACATTCATTGAGGAATGCATTTATCTTGATTTGGATTTGTTGAATTCAAACTTTATCCAAAGTTTGTTCAGGATGGGATTTTAAGTTTCCTTTTAGAAACAAAAGTTTCTTTTCACCCTGATTTTCAACAAATATTTATTTTGTTTATTTATTTTTCATATTACAAGATTTGGAAAATCTTGGGATGTGACAGGCTACCACCCTTAAAATAAATCTCGTCCCCGAGATTTGGGAAGGTTAGGGTTACAAGCAGGTTCAAAACAACTAGGGTACTACCACCCTTAAAAATTTTCCAACTAAACTACATCTTGGCTTGCTTGGAATCTTGATGAAACTTCCTTGGGCTACCTTCTGTATAGTGTCCTTTGTTTCCACACTTGACTCATGGGCCAAGGTTGAGTTTCTCCATAGGCTTGTTCAACTTGTTCTTCATCTTTTCTGGACAATTGCTTGCATAGTGTCCTGGGTTCTTGCAATTGAAACAGTGGATGTCTTCAAGTTCCTTGCGTAGTTTTTGTGGACAAGTGGCTACATAGTGGCCTAGCTCTTTGCAGTTGTTGCACACTACTTGGCCGATCTCTTTATTCTTCGGGTTCTCTGGGCATCCATTGGGGTAGTGTCCCATTTCCTTACATTTACGACATTGCACAAGGCTCATGTCTTGCTTTGGTTTCTTAGGTTTCTTTAGTCCTTTGAATTGGGTTGTCTTGTTTGGAGGTATGAGTGGTCCTTTTCCTTTGCCATCAACATTCTTGGCATACTTGGATCCTTCTCGTTTCCTTTGTTCAACAATGGTATAGATGGGGCATTGGATAGGGACATGGTCGTTTCCTTCACAAAGGTAACAAGTAGCTTGAGAGGTAGGACATTGTCCAATAGGATGTTTCCTTTCACAGTTAGGACATTGATCTTCATGCTCCTTGGATGTATGGTCCTTGTCTCCACAAATAATGCAAGCTGGGTCTCCATCTAGAATAACATTTTTGTCATCCTTGTTGTCATACATTCTGTTGGGATAGTTTTCTTCCATGTTGATCATTTGAATAGTCACCTTAAGCATCAGCTGGGATTGTTCCTCCAAAAACTTTTGCAGTGCTGGATCTTTATCACTATTGCTGGCTATGAACTGAGCTGTTAGTTGGTTCATCTGGTTTTGGGTTGCTATGAGTTCTCTCATGTTGTCCTCTTGATTGTTGTTGTTGTCACCATCCTTGATGTTGGAGTTTCTTGGAGAAGTCATCCGTTTGGGTTGAGTTGGGGTTAGCATAGGCAAAAGATTTCTAAGGGAATAATTCTAATCACACACATCACAATTTACACAAACAATGTGCAAGAAATCACAAACAAACACTCCACTCAAACAAAAAATTTCAAGCACATTTTTAGACAACAAAATAATTTTGTTACACCACATAAGTTGGTGTGTTTGACTTTAACTAAATATGGTGGTCCATCTACATGGTTTACTTGTGATCTTTCCATCCTTCTTGGTTGATTTTTCTTGAATGAGATCTTTGTATCCTTGGAGAATTCTTGTGTCTTGGTCACAAATCTTCAAAGGTGGTCATGGTTCCTTCTAGGTTGTTTTTCCTTAGTCTTCAAGTCTTGAGTAACATTTCTTGTCTCACTTGTAGTCTTTAGGAATATCTGAGGTTGAAGTCCTTGTTGAAATTGCTGATGATGTTGAAGTCATTAGAGTTGAAGAAGTTGAAGATGTCCTTTTGCACATGGTGTAGTCTTTGGTCATGGAAAGGCGTTGTCCATCAAGTTGAAATAGAAGAGAAGTAGAGTTGAAACCAAAATGATTGAGGAAAGAGTTTACAAGCTTTTTGTAAATAAGTTTTTGGAACAAAATGCAACTCCTATTTTTCTAAGGGTTTTTGTCCAATCCTAGGGTTACAAATCCTAGAGGCAACACAATGCTCTGATACCATCTGTAAGGTCCCCAACCTTTAATAAGATTGAGCCCCCTGTGTTTACAATGCTAGTCCCTGGATCAATAGCTAGCATCCACAGTTTAGATGTAATATCAAGAAACAAAGGTCATAATACAACTTTATAACCAGGAATAAAATAATTTTATTACATCAAACATAGCTCATTGGCTATTTACATTACATTGCAGCGGAATAACTATAAGCATGGGGTCCTTCATCTTCAAAGTGCCACAGGCAGATGTTGGTTGTAGACTTTGTAATCCTAATCAATCAATCTTCACTAAAATCAACCAAACCTGCAACATTACAAGTTACAGCCACAAGGGTCAATACATTTGAATTTTATTGGCAAGTGATACTTTGGTAGTATGGTGGAGTCTATCATCTATATGCATTTGGCTAAGTGGAGTTGAGGCTTGCATTGCTCAAAATAGATTTTTCCCTAACATTTGAAAAAAAAACTAAGTTTTTGTTTGGCAAAATCTTTCCCAAGGCATCTACCAATCAAAGACTGAAGATCCTTTCCAAGGCATCTACCAATCAAAGACTGAAGTGCTTGGCAAAATCATTTTTCCTCAATCAAAGATTTCAAGATCCTTGTACCAAGCCATCTCTCCATCAAAGATTGAAGATTTCATACAACCCTTGTTCACCCACAAGTTTTAATTTAGAAATTGGAATGATGAGATTCTTGATTGCTTCCATGTCTTGATGCTCAAATTGTCCTTTACCAGGGACATGGCTAAGTACTTAGGTTTTACACTCTGCAGAGGTGGTTCACTTTCCCCACAAGACTTGGTTTCCCAAGACAAGATCTTTCAGAAGCCTTCCCTTAGACCATCATGGACGCGTTCCATCCTATCAAACACTACCACCCACTGTCCATATGGCTAAGTTCTTGGAACCTATATGATCATGGCAGAGCCCATATTGCCAAGTGGTTGCACTTGAAGCTTCTCAACATTTGACATCTCAAATCTCTTTGTTTCCTGGGTGGCCATCCACAAGTGAGATACACAAGCCAAGTCCATGGCCTTGTGAACCACTCAACCAAAATCCACCAAGCAAGTCCCATTCCACCCAGGTGATTCATTAACTTAGTTGTTTTATTAAATAAAAACATAAGTCCTCAGACTTAGAGATTTTTCCATAGTGTGAATATATTCCACCCATGTTTTCTATTAGCTAGGATAAGCTTGATATTAATAGGATTCTTACTTAGGAAAATCCTACTAAGGATTCATCTACTAGGTTTTCCTATAGCAAGGTCTATACTTAGCAAAATAAAAACCATGCAAGTTTTACTTAGCAAAAACACTAATGCATAGTGAAAATAATGGGATAGAAAGTATGAAGCATCACTTGCCTTTTTGGGTAGAGTATGGGTTCACTCCTTGATCTTGCTAGTCTCACACTTCACTACAAGTCAATCAAGCAAACACAATTCAATTCACATTCCAAACCAAAGTCAAACAAACAATTTCTCACACACAAAGTAATGGGATCTAAGTCATGCATAAGCATGCAAAGGTTGGTTCTATTGTAAGGATGGTCTCCACTAGGCTTCTAAACTTTGTAGGTTCCAAATTGGTCATTTACCAAAATGGCAAAGTCATTTGCAAAAGGTTTCACTTTAAAAACCATTTTTAATAAAATAACCACATTTCTATTTGACTAGAAATGGTTTTAAATCAAAGATTCCTTATTTTTGTTTCACCAAATGAGTTGCTATTGCAAAACTTGGTGTTTGGGTCAGTAGGTTTGGTCCAAAAACATTTCTCAAAGTTTTCTTTCCAAAAACATTTTCATAACCAAAACAATAGTTTTAATTAGCTAGAAATGGACTAAACCAAGTAATCCATTCTAAACTTTTCCAAATTCATTTTCAAAACCATGGGTTGGTTCCTAGGGTCAGTAAGGTCACAACAAACCATTTTGCAAAGGTTTTAACCCTAAAATCATTTTTAAACAATTTTTCTAAGCTAAACTAGAAATTAAATGTTTCTGCATAATCAACCAATCTAACAAATACTATTTGCTAAACTAAAGGCAGGGTTGGCTAGGTCTTGTTTTGCTGAATCCAACGACATAAAATTTGTAATTTTTGGACGTGTGGATCCAGAGTTATAAGGGTTTGAAAATGGCACTTAAATCTGTTTTTCAAATCTGTTTTAAACCAAATAGGTGACACGCGGCGCTGTTTCATTGGTTGATACCGGTTCGGCCGGATCGTGGCTGTGGAGCGTTGGATCAGATCGATCGCACGGTCCAGAAAGCATACCTCTTCGCGACTAAGTGGATCTATCCTATTCGTTCGATCCAGATCTAATGGTTCCTATTGCCCTGGCCAGAAAGTAGCGGCGCTGGCGGCGGCGGTTGGTGGCGGAGCGGTCGGTCGACGACGGAGGCGACGCTACAGGAGGTGAGGGAGAAGGAGGGGTTGCTCACCGGGCTCAGGGGGTCACGGCGATGCTCAACGTGCCGACGGTTCGACGAGGGGCGCTCTGGTTCAGCCGCAATTCCTTGCCGGAGTAGAGGACGGCGACGGACGGCTCTGTCCATGGTCAGAGACGGTGCTGTGGTCCACGAGAAGACAAACGGAAGGCACTGTAAGACGCGCAAAGGTACAGCGGTGGTGCGAGCGTGAAGGAGGAGGAGAGGGGAGGTCGGGTACTACCTGGGAACGTCGTCGGAGAAAGAGGCAGACGGCGGCGCTGCAGGTCGTCGTCGAGGACAGCGCTGGAGTTCACTCAGAGACAAACCAGATGCACTGTCAGATGCGCAAAGACACGGCGAATGGGGGAGCATGAACGAGAAGGCGCGGGGCGGTCGAGGCTTACCGGGGAAACTCGCCGGAGTCTAGGCAGGAGGCGGCGATGCTCTGATGTTGAGGTTGTCAAGGCTACGGTGCTCGCGAGGGTGTGAGGTTGGTGCTGGGAGATGCGCAAGAATAGGGGTAGCAGGCTCGTGTGCTCTGGGAGGTGGGGGCGGTTGGACGGTGCCGGAATTGGCTGGTGAAGCTCGTCGGAGCAGCAGCGGTACAGAGAGAAATTGGGGCGGCCTGGAGGCAGAGGGGAGGCGGTGTCTGGGGGAAATGGGAGAGAGGTCACTGGCGTTTAAAAGGGCATGGTCGCGGCGAGGTTTAAGGCACGGCGTTACTGCGAATTGATCGCGGCTTGAATGGCAGCAACGGCAGCGAGGAGAGGGCGTGGTCATCGCGGGGGTTGAAGACGATGAGCTGGCTGCGTGGGGTCATCTCGTCAGCGAAAGAGGGGAAGGAGAAGTGGGTCCAGGCTGTCTGTGACTGAGTGGGTTCTTTCCGCGGTAAATAAAAACGGTTCGCTCAGGTGGGGTCGGTTGGTCAGTGGGAAAAGAAACAAGGGAGAGGGTCCACTGGTCAGGGACTTAGCGGGTCAGAATCTGGGTGCAAAACGTTTTCCTTTGGGGAGGGAGTACTAGGCTGTTTCTGGGCCTGTTGGGCTGGGCTGTCCTTTTTCTTATTTTTTTCTGTCTGCTTTCTTTTTCCTTTTCTAATTCTTTTTCTGTTTTGAATTTCAATCAATAATCAAGCAATCAAACCATTCAAACAATTCAAACAAACACTCACTTGTACTTTGAATTTGGTTCAGTTTTTCAACATAATCCAAATCTCAAAATAAAATAATATTTTTATTCATTTTAGGATCCATTTATAATTAAATAAAATGGATCTTTAGTTATTTAATAAAATAGGGTTTGATTTAATTATTAAAATTTCCATTTAAATTCTTTAAACTTCCCAATTCCTTTCAGTAGGTTTTTATTTGTTTAGTTGGTTCAAATAATTCATCTTGAACTATTTGGAAAGTATTCTAATATGATTTATTAATCATTTAAGATTGGGTATTTGTTTTAATTCCAATGGAATTTAACTTAGTTTTAATTCCCAAATTTTTATTTGGAGGTTTTATTTTATTTAAGTTGATTAAACAACTTTTATTCCACTTGGGTGAATTCCAAATATCATTTTCTCATGTATTCTTATTTAGAGATTTGTCCTTATTAAGATAGGGATAGAATGGTTATTGCCATTTTATTTTATTTGGAATATTCTTTATCCTTTTATTTTATTTGGATTGGGATTAATCACTCCATTTACTTAATGGATTAGGCCAAGATTTGATTTGGTCTTTAAATATTCTTTATTTAATATTTTTATCTTTGTCTTATAAAATCCATATCTTTTTATTTATAGATCCAAACTTGGTGATTCCAATTTGTGAAATCTTATTTTATATTTGTTTATCCTTTTAAATCCTTTTTAGGATTAATTGCTCACCACTTGGTATGGGTTTTTGGTAAGGGCTTTATTAGCTTTGGAAATTCAATTTCCTTATCTTATTATATTCATAAGATTTTATTTACGGTTCCAATTTGAGTGAAACCAACTTCTATGGTCTTTCTTGAACCTTTGTGAATATTTGTTGATCAATTTTTGTATGGATCAAATCCATGGTTTTGAAGATAACTTGGAAATGGTCTTTATTCCATTAGGGCTTAGGGTTTTGGATTTATTTTCCAAGTGTTCAAATTTCCAGATACATTCATTGAGGAATGCATTTATCTTGATTTGGATTTGTTGAATTCAAACTTTATCCAAAGTTTGTTCAGGATGGGATTTTAAGTTTCCTTTTAGAAAGAAAAGTTTCTTTTCACCCTGATTTTCAACAAATATTTATTTTGTTTATTTATTTTTCATATTACAAGATTTGGAAAATCTTGGGATTTGACAAAGAAGTACACCACAACTTAAATATCAAACTATTGAATCTTTCTCAACACAATTCCACTACTAACAACATGACTTCTCCCATGTCCTCAAGAACAAAACGAACTACTCACAAGACATCATATGGACCATGATCAGAGATGAAATAATGATGTATAACAATCTGAACATAAACTATAATTCAATGGTTCACTCAATAGCATCAACTACAAAGAGTAATCAACACCGGGAAAGTTTCCCCTAAGAACTATGCAAGATTCAACCCAATTGTTACTGCGGTATGGAGATGGTGATGAGAGTGTTGGTGGAGATGATGGTGGTGATGATGATGATGATGATGATCCCGATGAAGTCCAGCTTGATGGTGGTGTTGATGGCGAGGATCTCCCCTCTCTGGGAAGGAATTCCCCCAGCAGAAATCTGTCTGCCGGAGAGATCTTTCTCTCTCGGTGTTTTCCGCCCCACAGAGGCGGCGAAATCTTTCTGTGGTCGCTCTCCATGTATTAGGGTTCCGTGGAGATAATATACGCCAGAGGGGAGAGCTGGAGGTGGACTAGGGCGGCCACACCACCTGGTGGTGCGGCCCAGGGTGGCCCGCGCTAGGGGGTGGTGTGGGCCCCCTATGGCCCATCTCCACTCCTCCTTTTGGAAGTCTTCGTCTTCTGAAAAAATAGGATTTTCCATATATTTTCCCAGATTTTCTGATCTTCGTGAATTTTGCCTCCAAACAGCACCTTTTCCATCAGAATCCTGACTGCAGCGGTCCATGCTCCAGAATTTATCAACCATGCAAAAATAGATGAAATAACATAAGTATCATCTCTTAATATGAAATATATCAATGAATAACAGTAAATTATGATATAGAATAGTGATGCAAAATGGACGTATCAACTCCCCCAAGCTTAGACTTTGCTTGTCCCTAAGCGAAATTAAGCTCAATAAACATGGCCTCAGGTTTATGGAGTGAAGAGTCGATAAAAGAATACGGACAAGAAGCTTCACATTCATCAATACATAAGTCATAATAGAAGACAACTCACTATTATATAACTTAACTTGCAATAAGTAAAGGAAACACAATAAAGATATATAAAGTGAATCATAATTGGTAATGGAAAACTTAGCTCTTGGTCGAAGAATAGTTGATAATTTGCTGGAGTTCACAAATAACTGATTTTCAATGATAGCTTTCAAAGTAGTAAACACTAAGATAAGAGCAAAGTGCAAAACAAGGAACATAAGAAACATGATTGAATAAATCATCATATGAATGAATGAAACACAACAACTCAAAATACTTGCTGAGATAGAAAGGAATAGGTTTACTGACTCAACTAAAAAGTAAAAGAAAGGCCCTTCGTAGAGGGAAGCAGGGATTTCAAGTTTCATAAAGAGCTCCCAAAAATTATGGTACTTATTAGTTTTCATCTCTCATTGCCCCTATCATAGGCATCTTTAGGTGATTAAGGTTAAAGTAATCAAATACGAGGATATGCTTGACAAGTTGTAAATTGAGAATCTCATGTCCCTTGAATACGAGGGCCGCTCCTCATGCTACACAAGTTTAGTCACCGGTAAGTTCTTGTCATAGTAAGCACATGTGTATCATGG
This sequence comes from Avena sativa, assembly GCA_916181665.1. NCBI lineage: Eukaryota > Viridiplantae > Streptophyta > Magnoliopsida > Poales > Poaceae > Avena > Avena sativa. The sequence continues at coordinate 549,302,586 of OV702290.1, read as the reverse complement.
AGAACCGCAAACGGGGTACCCCTTGCCCGATGATACGGAAGAATCCCCATATCAAAATGACAAGGCAAGCAGACAACGAGCATCTCAGCAATCTTCTTATTTACCATGGGAATATGGTGCTTTTTTCTCTCTTTCCTCTTTTCTCATCTTTTTTTCTTTTTCTCTTTTTCTCAATCTCTATCTCTTTTTTATAAGAAGAATGCTTCATAGATGCTTGTTATGGTTATGCTACAGGTTTCCACCATGACGGCATGGATTAGACCGGCGGCCCAGGCATTTCTCTAACACACATACATAACTCCATGGACTTACAAGCTCCCCTTTCATTTCACACCAACGACATCCATAGACAAAAGAACATGATATCAACTAGGTACAAAGTACCAGTGCAATGTTGAAAGCGTTCCCCATGACAACATGGTTCTGAAGGGTTTCGCAGCATAGTAAATCAAAATTTTCTACGGAAGCGAACAGAAGGAAAGCCAAGATCTAATCTAGGAGATGCAAACAACGAGAGAGATTGGATTATATCTTCATACCCTTGAAGATTCGCACAGCGGAACGTTCGTCGGAACGTGGGTGATGTAGTCGTACTCGCTTCTCCTCCTCGCTATCCGATCCGATCTAGCACCACAAGTGGCGGTGCCTCCATGAGATGCACACGTGCAGCACCTCGACGTCTCCTCCTTCCTTGGACCAGCAAGTATGGTGGAGAGATGGATTGGATCTACAACACGACGGCGTGGTGTATTTGGTGGAGAATTTCTGCAGCAGGGCTTCGCCTGCAAACAGTCGGGAGGGAGAGAGGAAGGCAGCAGGGCTACTAGGGCTTGGAGGGAGATGTGTGTTGTGGGGGAGGGGGCGCACCAGTCCTCTATATATAGAGGGGTAGGGGGCGGCCAGCCCTAGCCCCTCCTCCAAGCCTATCTCTAGTTTAAACGATTTAAACTCTCCCCTTATCTAGAAATTCTATCCCGAGATTTAAACGAGTTAAATCTCTCTAGAATCGGCTGGGCCCTATGGGGCCTTGTGCCCCTGGCCCAATGCGGCCAGGACACTCCCTCATAGGCCCATGCCCCCTCCCGGAAGGTGGGACCACGTTGGCCCCCTTCCAGAAGGTTCTAGAAGCTTCCGTTACAATACCGATTAATCCGGAACAATTCCGAACTCCAAAAACTGCACTGCCTTATATGAATCTTATTGTCCAGACCATTCCGGAACCTCTCGTGATGTCCCGGATCCCATCCGAGACTCCGAACAAAAATTCATAAACCAATTATCCAATCTATCCTAGCGTCGAGACACGTTAAGTGTGTGACCCTGCGGGTTCGAGAATATGCAGACATGATCTTCTATCAATAATCAACAACGGGGGTCTAGGCACCCATATTGACTCCCACACATTCATTTATGATCATATCGGATGAACCATGATGCCAGGATTCAATCAATCCCATATATATATTCCCTTCGTCTCGCGATATTTTACTTGCCCGAGATTCGATCGTCGGTATCGTCATACCTAGTTCAATCTCGTTCACAGCAAGTACTTTACTCGTTCCGTAATCCGATATCACTTTGTGATTAACTCCTTAACCACATGCTTGCAAGCGGTGTTGATATCGATTACCGAGTGGGCCCGAAGTATATCTCTCCGACTTGGGAGGGACAAATTCCATCTCGATACATACAACCCAACAGATACTTTCCGATCACCTGAGAGACACCTTTATGATCACCCTCTCATAGGATGACGTTTGATGACCTCAAAGCTTTCTTCCGATACCAGGGAGTTGTATTATCTCATGGTCTAAGGAATACAATATTTGACATAGGAAAAGCTTCGCAAAGAAGAACACAATGAAACGATCTAATAGCTTTGCTTAGTTTGGGTCTGTCCACCATATCATTCTCCCAATGATATGGTCTCATTATCAATTGACAACTCATGTCTATGGTTAGGAAACCTTAACCATCATTGATCAATGAGCTAGTCCATAGAGGCGTACTAGGGACACGGTGTTGTTCACAAACCACACAAGTATTAAAGTTTCCGCTTAATACAATTCTAGCATGGAATATAAACTTTATCATGAACAAGAATTATAATAATAACATCTTTATTATTGCCTCTAGGGCATAATTCCAACAGTCTCCCACTTGCACTAGAGTCAATAATCTAGTTTACATCTGGCAACAATCTCACACCCATGGCACTGAGGTGCTGATCATGTTTTACACGTGGAAGAGGTTTAGTCAATGGATCTGCGACATTCAGATCTGTATGTACTTTGCTAATCTTCAGATCTGCATCTGCTATATAATATCGGATTATATGAAACTTGCGGTTGATATGCTTGGTCTTTGTATGATATCTTGGTTCCTTAGCGAGTGCTATGGCGCCAGTGTTGTCACACAATATCTCCAGTGGGTCCAATGCACTTGGAACCACGCCAAGCTCAGTGATGAAGTTTCTGATCCAAACTCCTTCACTTGACGCTTCTGCAGCAGCCATGTATTCCGCTTCTACTGTAGATCCCGCGATTACGCTTTGTTTGCAGCTTCTCCAGCTCACAGCTCCTCCATTCAAAATATACACGTATCCTGTCTGAGATTTACAATCATCCTTGTCGGTGTCAAAACTAGCATCGACGTAACCTTTTACGACGAGCTGTTCATCACCCCCATAGACTAAGAACATTTCTTTAGTCCTATTTAGGTACCTTAGGATGTTCTTCACGGCTGTCTAGTGTTCCACTCCTGGATCACTTTGATATCTGCTCGTCAAACTAAGAGCATTGGACACATCCGGTCTAGTACACAGCATGGCATACATGATGGAACCTATGGCCGAGGCATAAAGCACTTTGCTCATAGCTTCCCTATCATTTACCGTAGCTGGACACTGAGCCTTGCTCAATATCTTACCTGACAACATAGGCACTGAACCTTTCAATGCCTTATCCATTCTGAACCTTTTCAGAACTTTGTCTAGGTATGTACTCTGGCTTAAAGCTATCAGGCGTCTTTGTCTATCTCTATAGATTTTTATGCCCAATATATAAGCAGCTTCACCTAGGTCTTTCATTGAAAAACACTTGTTCAAATAACTCTTCACATCGTTAAGCATGTCGATGTCATTTCCAATAATCAATATGTCATCCACATATAGTACCAGAAACGTCACCGAGCTCCCACTCACCTTCTTGTAGATGCAGGCTTCGTAGCAATTTGGAACAAATCCAAAGCTCTTGATCACTTGATCAAAACGAAGGTTCCAACTCCGAGATGCTTGCTTCAGTCCATAAATGGAACGCTGAAGTTTGCATACTTTATCATCATCCTTAGGATCGACAAAACCTTCGGGTTGCATCATATACAACTCTTCATCAATGTTGCCATTGAGGAAAGCAGTCTTGACATCCATTTGCCATATTTCATAATCATGAAACGCAGCAATTGCTAATAAAATCCGAATGGACTTAAACATCGCTACGGGAGAGAAAGTCTCATTGTAGTCAACACCTTGAACTTGTCGAAAACCTTTCGCAACAAGCCGTGCTTTATAGACGGTAACATTACCATCCGCGTCCGTTTTCTTCTTGAAGATCCATTTGCACTCAACGGCCTTTCAGTCGCTAGGAGGGTCCACCAAAGTCCATACTTGGTTTTCGCTCATGGATCCCAATTCGGATTTCATGGCTTCTAGCCATTTCTCAGAGTCTGGGCTCATCATCGCTTCCTCATAGTTCGTAGGTTCACTGTCTTCTACTAACAAGACAATCAAGACAGGGTTGCCGTACCACTCAGGAGGGGCACGCGACCTTGTCGACCTGCGACGTTCAGTAGCAGCATCGTCCGAAGCTTCATGATCCTTGTCATTAGCTTCCTCTATTGTTGGTGCAGGCGGCACTGGAACAATTTCAGGTGCTGCGCTACTCTCCAAGTCAAGAGAAGGTTCAATAACCTCGTCTAGCTCTACTTTCCTCCCACTCACCTCTTTCGAGAGAAACTCCTTCTCAAGAAAGGAACTGTTCTTTGCGACAAACACTTTGCCTTCGGTTCTGTGATAGAAGGTATACCCAATAGTTTCCTTAGGGTATCCTATGAAGACGCATTTCTCCGCTTTGGGTTCGAGCTTGTCCGGCATCAACTTCTTGACGTAAGCTTCGCATCCCCAAACTTTAAGAAACGACAACTTAGGTTTAGCACCAAACCATAGTTCATACGGTGTCGTCTCAACGGATTTAGATGGAGCCCTATTTAAAGTGAATGCAGCGGTTTCTAATGCATAACCCCAAAATGATAACGGCAAATCAGTAAGAGACATCATCGATCAGACCATATCTAATAGGGTTCAATTCCGGCGTTCAGACACACCATTGCGCTGTGGTGTTCCGGGTGGCGTGAGTTGTGAAACGATTCCACTTGCTTTGAGATGCGTGAGAAAATCATAACTCAAATATTCGCCCCCACGATCGGATCGTAGAAACTTAATCTTTCTGTTACGATGGTTCTCCACTTCATTCTGAAATTCTTTGAACTTTTCAAACGTTTCAGATTTATGTTTCATTAAATAGATATACCCATATCTACTTAAGTCATCGGTAAAAGTGAGAAAATAGCGATATCCACCGCGCGTCGAAACACTCATCGGTCCGCATACATCGGTATGTATGATTTCCAACAAGTCCGTTGCTCGCTCCATCATACCGGAGAACGGGGTTTTGATCATCTTGCCCATGAGGCATGGTTCGCATGTGTCAAATGATTCAAAATCAAGAGACTCCAAAAGTCCATCAGAATGGAGTTTCTTCATGCGCTTTACACCAATATGACCTAGACGACAGTGCCACAAATAAGTAGTATTATCACTATCTACTTTGCATCTCTTAGCCTCAATGTTATGGATGTGTGTTTCATCCCTTTCGAGATTTAGAAGAAATAAACCACTCACAAGAGGTGCATGACCATAAAAGATGTTACTCATATAAATAGAACAACCATTATTCTCCGATTTAAATGAATAACCGTCTTGCAATAAACACGATCCAGAAATAATGTTCATGCTCAACGCAGGCACATAATAACATTTATTAAGGTTTAAAACTAATCTCGAAGGTAAAACTAAGGAGAGCGTGCCGACGGCCATCACATCAACTCTTGATCCGTTGCCAACGCGCATCGTCACCTCATCCCTCGTAAGCCGTCATCTATTCCGCAGCTCCTGTTTCGAGTTACAAATATTAGCAACTGAACCGGTATCAAATACCTAGGCACTACAACGAGGGCTAGTAAGGAAAACATCAATAACATGTATATCAAATATACCTTTGATGGTGCCAGCCTTCTTGTCCGCTAAGTACTTTGGACAGTTGCGCTTCCAGTGACCCTTGTCCTTGCAATAGAAGCACTCAGTTTCCGGCTTGGGACCAGACCTGAGCTTCTTCTCAGAAGGGGCATTGCGCTTGCCGCCGCCCTTCTTGAAGGGATTCTTTGCACCTTTACCTTTCTTAAAGGAGGGCTTGTTGACCATCAACACATGATTATCCTTCTTGATGTCCACCTCCGCAGCCTTCAGATTTGCGAAGAGCTCGGTGATCGTATCAGTGGAACCAATCTGATTATGAGTCACTACAAAACTTTTGTAGCTGGGAGGGAGTGATTGCAGAACCCTGTCAATCTTGAGCTCCTCTGGAATCTTGCAGTCCAGTTGCTCAAGGCGTTGAGTGTAGCCCGACATCTTAATGGCGTGCTCACTAACGGAACTCCCTTCCTCCATCTTGCAGTTAAAGAACTTCTCGGAGATCTCATATCTCTCAGAACGGGCCTGAGTCTGAAACATGGTTTTCAACTCTTCGAGAATCTCAAAGGGCCCGGGATAGTTTTCAAAACGATTTTGAAGTTCCGGTTCCATAGCAAACAACATGGTGCTCTTAATCACACCATAATCATCTTTGCGCGACTGATAGACAGCTTTCTCATCAGCCGACGCAGTTGCAGCAGGGGCGTCACCTAACGCTTTCTCAAGGACATAGTCCTTTTGACCGCCAGAGAGAATGATTCTCAAATTGCGGAATCAATTGGTGAAGTTAGACCCATTGTTCTTAGCTTTTCTTTCTCAGCAAAAACGTTGAAGTTGAAGTTGGACTTAGCCATGTGATCTACAATATTTGCAAGTACAAATTAGACTATGTTCATGATAACTAGTTCAACTTTTAATCAAATTACTAGATGAACTCCCACTAAATTCAACATCCCTCAAGTTGTTTAGTGAACACGATCCAAATTCACCACACCTAATCCGATCTTCACGAGAAGAGATGTGGTTTCAATGGTGGACAACAAAGTGTCGATCATATCATTCATATGACTCATGCTTAACCTTTCGGTTCTTGTGTTCCGAGGCCATGTCTGTACATGCTAGGCTCGTCAAGCTAGACCCAAGTATTTCCGCGTGTGCAAAACTGGCTTGCACCCGTTGTATGTGAGCGTAGAGTCTATAGCACCCGATCATCACGTGATGCTTGGACACGACGAACTTTCGCAACGGTGCATACTTGGGGAGAACACAGTTTTTATCTTGATCTTTAAGTGAGGAATCATCTTATAATGCTACCGTCGCGATCTAAGCATAATAAGATACATAAAAGGATAAACATCACATGCATATAACTTTATGTGACATGGTATAGCCAATCTTTGCGCAATGATCTCCATCTTGTGCGTTCCGGCATGATCTCCATCACTTCACCATGATTGCCTCCACCACGAATAGCAACTACAACTATTGCTAACTACTTAGCGATAAAGTAAAGCTATTACATGGCGTATAAGAAGTTGACTCGCAGGTCATACACAATTATAAAGACAACCATATGGCTCCTGCCGGTTGTGTACTCATCGACATGCAAGTCGTGAAACATTACAAAACATGATCATCGCATACATTATACACATCACATCTTGGGCCATACCATATCACAGAAAACACTCCCTGCAAAAACAAGTTAGACGCCTCTACTTTGTTGTTGCATGTTTTACGTGGCTTATGGGAGTAGATGCTAAGAACGATTCTTACCTACGGAAAGCCACAACGGTGATATTATGGTTGCCGAACTCCGGTGTTAATCCCATGACAACTATAGTGAGAGAAACTGACATCCACCAGCCGCATGTGTGGAACAAGCCACACGTCAAGTGCGGAGCCGGTTTCGCGAACGACGTCGCGTAAGGTTGGCCTGGACCGCTTCAATCTCACTATCCCGCGTCATAAGAAGAACACAAACAAGAGTCTTGCAACAGAAAACATCAACGCTCGCAACAACCATGTTGCGTTCTACTCGTGAATCACATCTACGCATAGATCTAGCTCTGATACCACTGAAGGGTTTCGCAGCATAGTAAATCAAAATTTTCTACGGAAGCGAACAGAAGGAAAGCCAAGATCTAATCTAGGAGATGCAAACAACGATAGAGATTGGATTAGATCTTCATACCCTTGAAGATTTGCACAGCGGAACGTTCGTCGGAACGTGGGTGATGTAGTCGTACTCGCTTCTCCTCCTCGCGATCCGATCCGATCTAGCACCACAAGTGGCGGTGCCTCCGTGAGATGCACACGTGCAGCACCTCGACGTCTCCTCCTTCCTTGGACCAGCAAGTATGGTGGAGAGATGGATTGGATCTACAACACGACGGCGTGGTGTATTTGGTGGAGAATTTCTGCAGCAGGGCTTCGCCTGCAAACAGTCGGGAGGGAGAGAGGAAGGCAGCAGGGCTACTAGGGCTTGGAGGGAGATGTGTGTTGTGGGGGAGGGGGCGCACCAGCCCTCTATATATAGAGGGGGAGGGGGCGGCCAGCCCTAGCCCCTCCTCCAAGCCTATCTCTAGTTTAAACGATTTAAACTCTCCCCTTATCTAGAAATTCTATCCCGAGATTTAAACGAGTTAAATCTCTCTAGAATCGGCTGGGCCCTATGGGGCCTTGTGCCCCTGGCCCAATGCGGCCAGGACACTCCCTCATAGGCCCATGCCCCCTCCCGGAAGGTGGGACCACGTTGGCCCCCTTCCGGAAGGTTCTAGAAGCTTCCGGTACAATACCGATTAATCCGGAACAATTCCGAACTCCAAAAACTGCACTGCCTTATATGAATCTTATTCTCCGGACCATTCCGGAACCTCTCGTGATGTCCCGGATCCCATCCGAGACTCCGAAAAAAAATTCATAAACCAATTATCCAATCTATCCTAGCGTCGAGACACGTTAAGTGTGTGACCCTGCGGGTTCGAGAATATGCAGACATGATCTTCTATCAATAATCAACAGCGGGGTCTGGGCACCCATATTGACTCCCACACATTCATCGATGATCATATCGGATGAACCACGATGCCAGGATTCAATCAATCCCATATATATATTCCCTTCGTCTCGCGATATTTTACTTGCCCGAGATTCGATCGTCGGTATCGTCATACCTAGTTCAATCTCGTTCACAGCAAGTACTTTACTCGTTCCCTAATCCGATATCACTTTGTGATTAACTCCTTAACCACATGCTTGCAAGCGGTGTTGATATCGATTACCGAGTGGGCCCGAAGTATATCTCTCCGACTTGGGAGGGACAAATTCCATCTCGATACATACAACCCAACAGATACTTTCCGATCACCTGAGAGACACCTTTATGATCACCCTCTCATAGGATGACGTTTGATGACCTCAAAGCTTTCTTCCGATACCAGGGAGTTGTATTATCTCATGGTCTAAGGAATACAATATTTGACATAGGAAAAGCTTCGCAAAGAAGAACACAATGAAACGATCTAATAGCTTTGCTTAGTTTGGGTCTGTCCACCATATCATTCTCCCAATGATATGGTCTCATTATCAATTGACAACTCATGTCTATGGTTAGGAAACCTTAACCATCATTGATCAATGAGCTAGTCCATAGAGGCGTACTAGGGACACGGTGTTGTTCACAAACCACACAAGTATTAAAGTTTCCGCTTAATACAATTCTAGCATGGAATATAAACTTTATCATGAACAAGAATTATAATAATAACATCTTTATTATTGCCTCTAGGGCATAATTCCAACAGGTTCTGCTAATTCACAACTCACAAAGCGCAAGCATATACGCAACATAGATGGGCACAATGGTTCAAGTTTATTAAGTGCAAGAAAGTAAAGTGTGCCATCAAGTTCGTGAGAGCTTTAATCACTAATTTTCACATAACAAGTTTAATTTGGAAGGTAGATAAAAACAATAATTTACTTGGAATAGTTATAGTGCTAATAGGTAGGTATGGTGGACACAAATGGCATAGGTTTGGTTTAAGGATTGGATGCACGAGAAGAATTCCCTCTCAGTACATGTTTTTGGCTAGCAAGGCTGGATAGCAAGTATAAGAGTTGAAGGAAACAAACAAACATACAAGTGATAAAAACAAACATGCAATCTTCCTTGGAAGCACAAAAGATCTTAACTAGAGAATACTAAACTTATGAGCAAATCAAGAAAGAAAGATGATGAAATTATATTTCTTTAAGAGTACTTTTATCTTTTTCATTCAACTCTCAAAAATAGTGTTACTGCTGACCAAGCCAGGTTTTCCAAAACCAACTAAATTAACTCAATGATCCCAAAGTGATACCAATACTAACAACAAGATCAATCATATAACCATGAATTGAAAATTAATATAAGATATGCAAAAGAGTAAATGATAGAACTTCACATTAATATTCCATAACGGCTACTCACACCAAGGGATACATATCTAACGAGATAGGGGACACTTCCATAATGCAAACCATCCTACATGATAACTTCTCTATTCATGATATGACTCTACCAAAAAGGTAAAAAGATAGAAGATAGTGATGTGATACCGCGGCACTCCCCCAAGCTTGGAACAAACCAAGGAGATGCCAAACTTGATGACAAATTACTCCTTCGGTAGTGGTGGTATTCTTTCGTCATCGTCCGATTTCCAGAGTAAGGGCTCCCCATCAACAAAGGACATCATGGTCTCCAGCATCCTGAAACTTGCAACATCACTTATGCGTTTAAACCTAACCTCGTACTCACAGTTTTGATTTTGAACATCGTAGAGATGTGCTTGCAGTTGGTTGGTTGTTTGGCGGAGTGAGAGGACTTCATCCTTGAGCTCAGCAGTCTCCTTTTGGTGGTCGGTGATGAGTTTGGAACAAATCTTATGGATGATATCCACTTCGCGCTCCGCCATCTTCTTGTACCTAAAGACTTCTTGCTCCAGTGCTTCCATCCTGTCTTCTAGACTTCCTTCACCTTTAGGGCCTTGAACCTCCTTTATCCGTACCTCTCCATCTTCAAGAAACAACTCCCTGAGATGAATCTTCAACTCTCTCATGTATGGGTTGATAATATCCGCAGAGAAATCTTCCTTGGTTGATCCAGAGGAAGACATTGTGGCTTCAAATCTAGGACTCTACTTGTTAAAAACAGATCGAAACGAAAACACGACGAGAACAAGATATATGAACCTCGAGGGATCCGGGGGATTATATATTACGAAGTTTCACAACAAAAGGAAGGTACTGGGAGAAAATGGGTCAGAGACGGAGTTCGAGGTGGCCACACCACATGCTGGCGCGGCCAGGGGGCCCGCGCCAGGGGGTGGTGTGAGCCACCCTGGCTCCGTTTCCGTCCCTCTTTCGCTTTGTAGCTTTCCTTGTTAGCTAAAAACTGCAAAAATATAACTGGACAGATCTTTCACGGAACTTTTCTTACCAGAACTGTTACCTATTCGAAAACGGACTCTGCAGGTCTATGAATTTGGTCTTTGATAAATTTTTCTGGAGTTATAACTTGAAAAGCATCAACATCTTCATTGTAAGAATCTCCAGCAATATAGTGCTTGAGTCATTTCCCATTCACCACTTGTGTAGTGTTGTCTTTTAAAGAGGAATTTTTTATTGCTCCTGAACGGTACACTTCTTCAATAATGAAAGGTCCTTCCCATTTTGACAGTAGTTTTCCTACAAAAAATCTGAGACGAGACCTATACAATAGAACTTTCTCACCAACATGGAATTCTCTCTTAAGTATTCGCTTATCATGCCATCTTTTAACTTTTTCCTTAAAGAGTCTGGCATTCTCATAAGCTTCACTCCTCCATTCATCCAAAGAACTTAAGTTAAATAATCTTTTTTTCACCAACAAGCTTACAATCCCTATTAAGTTCTTTAACTGCCCAATAAGCTTTGTGTTCTAATTCTAGAGGTAGGTGACAAGCTTTCCCATAAACCATTTTATAAGGAGACATCCCCATAGGGTTTTTATAGGCAGTCCTATAAGCCCATAAAGCATCGTTCAACTTTTTAGCCCAGTTTTTTCTAGATCTATTAATAGTCTTTTGCAAGATGGATTTAATTTCTCTATTTGATAACTCTACTTGCCCACTAGTTTGGGGGTGATAAGCTGAAGCGATTATATGATTAACATCATATTTAGCAAGGGTCTTTCTAAAACCTCCATGAATGAAATGAGAACCTCCATCAGTCATGAGGTACCTAGGCACTCCAAACCTAGGAAAGATAACATCCTTAAGCATTTTTAGAGAGGTCTCCCCATCAGCACTCTTCGTAGGTATGGCTTCTACCCACTTAGTAACATAATCAACGACAACAAGAATATGAGTATAACCTTTCGAGGGAGGAAAAGGGCCCATAAAGTCAAATCCCCAACAATCAAAGGGTTCAATAACTAGAGAGTAGTTCATAGGAATCTCATTGCGTCTAGAAATATTACCAACACGCTGACACTCATCACAAGATAAAACAAATTTTCTCGCATCTTTAAAAAGGGTAGGCCAGTAGAAACTTGATTGTAGCACCTTTTGCGCGGTTCTATCTCCCGCATGATGTCCTCCATAGGCACTACCATGACATTTCCGCAATATCTCCTTTTGTTCGTATTCTGGAACACATCTTCGCATAATACCATCCACTCCTTCTTTATATAAATGTGGGTCATCCCAAAAATAATGCCTCAAATCATAGAAGAACTTCCTTCTTTGCTGAGCTGTGAAAGTTGGAGGCAAATACTTGGAGACAATAAAATTAGCATAATCAGCATACCAAGGGCTCCCTCGTGAGCTTATCCCTATTGCGGCCAACTGTTCATTCGGCAAACTGTCATTAACAGGCATAGGATCAAAAGAGATATTTTCCAACCGGGATAAATTATTAGCAACAGGATTTTCAGCACCTTTCCTATCTACAATATGTAGATCAAACTCTTGTAAAAGCAGCACCCATCTAATAAGCCGAGGCTTAGCATCCTTCTTTGTCATAAGGTACTTAATAGAAGCATGATCAGTATGAATGGTGACTTTTGAGTCGACAATATAAGGTCTAAACTTATCACAAGCAAAAATGACAGCTAGGAATTCTTTTTCAGTAGTAGCATAATTCCTTTGAGCAACGTCAAGAGTCTTACTAGCATAATGAATAACGTTTAACTTTTTATCAATTCGTTTCCCAAGGACAACACCTACAGCAAAATCACTAGCATCACACATTATTTCAAAGGGTAAACTCCAATCAGGTGGTTGAACGATAGGAGATGTAGTGAAAGCCTTCTTAAGAGTTTCAAAAGCTTCCTTACAATCATCATCAAAAACAAAGGGTATATCTTTTTGAAGAAGATTAGTGAGGGGTTTGATATCTTAGAGAAATCTTTAATAAACCTTCTATAGAAACCAGCATGACCAAGGATACTATGAATACCTTTGATGTCTCTTGGGCAGGGCATTTTCTCACTTGCCTCAACTTTAGCCCTATCCACTTCTGTGCCTCTTTCGGAAACCTTATGCCCAAGGACAATCCCTTCATTAACCATGAAGTGGCATTTCTCCCAATTAAGAACAAGATTAGTTTCTTCACACCTCTACAAAACTTTATCAAGGTTGTGCAGACAATTATCAAAAGAAGTTCCATAGACGGAGAAGTCATCCATGAACACTTCTACAATTTCCTCACAAAAACCATGAAAGATAGCAGACATGCATCTTTGAAAAGTAGCAGGAGCATTACATAAACCAAAAGGCATACGTCTATAAGCATAGGTTCCGTAAGGGCATGTAAAAGTACTTTTTTGTTGATCTTGTTGTTTAACAACAATTTGAGACAAACCGGAATATCCATCAAGAAAACAAAAATGAGCCTTTTTAGACAACCTTTCTAACATCTGGTCGATAAAAGGTAGTGGGTAATGATCTTTCTTAGTAACTTTGTTAACTTTCCTGAAATCAATGCACATTCTATAGCCTACTACTATTCTTTGGGGAATAAGCTCATCATTATCATTAGGGACGATGGTAATTTCCCCTTTTTAGGGACACAATGAACAGGACTAACCCATTCACTATTAGCAATAGGGTAAATAATACCAGCATCAAGGAGTTTCAATACCTCATTTCTTACCACTTCCTTCATCTTAGGATTTAAATGCTGTTGGTGCTCGACCACTAGCTTTGCATCTGGTTCTATATTGATAGCATGCTGACATATAGTAGGAGAAATCCCTTTTAAATCATCTAGAGTGTAGCCCATAGCCCCTCGGTGTTTCTTCAGTACCTCCAATAACCTTTCTTCTTCCTTCCCTGAAAGTTTAGAGCTAATAATAACAGGATATATCTTATTATCATCAATGTAAGCATATTTAAGATCGCTAGGGAGAGGCTTTAGATCGAAGACCGGATCCTTTTTAGGTGGCATCGTGGTACCCAAGTCTTCTACAGGCAAGTTGTGCTTAAGCATCTTAGGTTGATGACAGAGAATCTCTTCAATCTCATTTCTTTCTTCCATGAAGATTTCACTTTCATGATCCTCCATAAATTGCTGCAAAGCATTGTTAGGAGCAAGAGAGATAGAAGTAAGTTGTTCAATTCTAAAATCCTCATTATGTGTTTCATTTGCACAAGGTTCTTTAGTAAATTTTGAAAAATTAAACTCATAAGATTCCCCATTAAACTTAGTCAAGATTTTCTCCCTTTTGCAATCTATAATAGCTCCACAAGTACTCAGGAAAGGTCTACCAAAAATGATGGGATAAGTTTTACTAGCAGCTGAACCAAGTAATAGAAAATCAACAGGATATTTAATCTTACCACAAAGAACTTCTACATCCCACACAATACCAATTGGACATATGGTATCTCTATTAGCAAGGTGAATAACCACATCAATCTCTTCCAACTCGCAGGGACTGATGTCATGCATAATTTCTTTATAAAGCCCATAAGGAATAACACTTGAACTTGCACCAGTATCACATAAACCATAATAGCAATGATCACCAATTCTAACAGAAAGCACAGGGATACTAGTTTTTTTAGCTTTATTAGGATGTGAGACAATATTAGAAGTATTCTCACAAAAGACTATGTGTCCATCTTCTATACTTTTAGTGACAAGGTCTTTCACAATTGCTACAACAGTTTCAATGTTTATTTGTTCATCAGGTTTTATAGTTCTCTTTGCACTTTTAGTGATTACACTAGTTATCATAGGATGATCCTTTACCTTATCCGGGAAGGGTATTTTCTCGATATAAGGTTCAGGTAAGATGTGATCAATAGTGCAAAACTCAGTACTCCCAACAGGAACACAATGAACAACATCTTTATAAGGTGGATGGTACTTGTTCCATCCCTTTTTCGGGATTTCAATATAAGAGGCAAAAGCCTTAAATTTTTTGTAATAACTTGTAAATCAAGACCATAAGCATTACTAATATTTTGAAAGTCATCAGTTCCTATAAAAGATTGAATGCATTCATAATCATAATTTATACCTGACTTTCTTCCTTTGTCATTCTCCCATGCTTCAGCATTATCTTGAATACGGTCCAGAAGATCCCATTTAGCTTCTTCTTCCATGCGAGTGAATGATCTAGCACAACAAGCATCCAATAAATCCTTATCATGAAGAGAAAGCCTTGCATAAAAGTTATTGATAATAATATTGTTGGGAAGCTCATGAATGGGACATTTGAGCATTAGTAACTTCAATCTCCCCCAAGCTTGAGTTGTACTCTCTCCATCAAGAGGCCAAAAGTTGTATATTTGATTCCGATCTTTATGAATCTCACTAGGAGGATAAAACTTTGAATAAAAGAGAGGCACTATTTCCAACTATTCAAGAGCTTGACCATTCTTCAGCAGCTTATACCAGTCCTCAGCTCTTCCTTTCAGTGATAATGAGAATAACTTCTTCTTAACTTGATCTGTAGTTATACCTGCACACTTGAACAACCCGCATAATTCGTGTATAAAGAGCAAATGATCACCGGGATGGACCGTTCCATCTCCAACATAATAGTTATCCATAACACGATCAATAATTCTTGTAGGTATTTTAAAAGTCTCATTCTTAGCAGGTGGTGGTTCATCTACTACCTTAGCAGTGGTAGTAGAATTACGAAATAAGAAACTCAGCGAATTATCCATAATGAAAATAAAGCAACTAACAAAACTAAACAATACTCATAGTAGAAGTTTCCTTTACCAGTTCCACTCTCCAATAGCGCTTCACTCCCTGGCAACGACGCCAGAAAATAGTCTTGATGACCCACAAGTATAGGGGGTGTATCGTAGTATTTTCGATAAGTAAGAGTGTCGAACCCAACAAGGAGCAAAAGGTGCTGGCTAGTGGTATGGATCAGGAATTCTCTGCAAATACTTAACAAACGGATTTTTTAGGGGTTTTTGATAATGTAAGTAAATAAAGTACGAGTGAATAAAAGACAATAAGAATAAATGACGCAAGTGTCCCAATCCTTTATTCAGCAAAGGATAAGCCGGTTGTATTACTTAAGATGACCAAACGTTCTCGAGGACACACGGGAATTCTGTCAAGTGCTTTCGCTTCATATAGTTGATTAATCTTCTTTACCTTGCTAAGTGTTGTGTGGGTGAACCTGTGCTAATGTACCGACCTTCCTAGGACTAATACATACTTGTGATTATACCCCTTGCAAGCATCCGTAAGTACAAGAATGTAATTAAGGTAGAAACCTAACCACAACTTTAAACTCTAAGACCCTGACATCCCTTGTGCAATGGTTTCCTAACGGGAGTTCAGGTTTCTGTCACTCCGGTAACCCCTACGATTAGTAGTCAAATACACAATGCATTCCCCTAGGCCCATATATGTGAAGTGTCATGTAGTCGACGTTCACATGACACAATTGAATCTTCCTCAACACAATTTAGAAGAAGTACACCACAACTTAAATATCAAACTATTGAATCTTTCTCAACACAATTCCACTACTAACAACATGACTTCTCCCATGTCCTCAAGAACAAAACGAACTACTCACAAGAAATCATATGGACCATGATCAGAGATGAAATAATGATGTATAACAATCTGAACATAAACGATAATTCAATGGTTCACTCAATAGCATCAACTACAAAGTGTAATCAACACCGGGAAAGTTTCCCCTAAGAACTATGCAAGATTCAACCCAATTGTTATAGCAATATGGAGATGGTGATGAGGGTGCTGGTGGAGATGATGGTGGTGATGATGATGATGGTGATCCCGATGAAGTCCAGCTTGATGGTGGTGTTGATGGCGACGATCTCCCCTCTCCGGGAAGGAATTCCCCCAGCAGAAATCTATCTGCCGGAGAGATCTTTCTCTCTCAGTGTTTTCTGCCTCGCAGAGGCGGCGGAATCTTTCTTTGGTCACTCTCCAGGTATTAGGCTTCCATGGAGATAATATACGCCAGAGGGGAGAGCTGGAGGTGGACCAGGGCGGCCACACCACCTGGTGGCACGGCCTAGGGTGGCCCGCACCAGGGGGTGGTGTGGGCCCCCTGTGGCCCATCTCCACTCCTTCGGGCAGTCTTCGTCTTCTGGAAAAATAGGATTTTCTATATATTTTCCCGGATTTTCTGATCTTCGCGAATTTTTCCTCCAAACAGCACCTTTTCCATCAGAATCCTGACTGCAGCGGTTCATTCTCCAAAAGTCACCAACCATGCAAAAATAGATGAAATAACATAAGTATCATCTCTTAATATGAAATATATCAACGAATAACAGTAAATTATGATATAGAATAGTGATGCAAAATAGACGTATCAATGGTCGATGGAGAAGCGATGGTGATGATGATGGCGATGATCTCCTCCAATTCCCTGTCCCGGCAGAGTGCCAGAATGGAGTTTCTGGTTTCGAATCGTGGAATCTGGTGGTGGCGGCACAGCGAAACTCTTTCTGGAAGAACATCGAACCCCCCTTAGTTTTTAGGTCAAGAGGCAACTTATAGGTGAAGAGGGAGGCCGAGGGGGCAGCCGAGGCGACCACACCACCCCAGGCGCGGCCTGGCCTGGCCCGCGCAACCAGGTGGTGTGGGCCCCTCGTGGCCCTACTCCGTCTCATCTTCTGGCTCCGTGAGTCTTCTGGTGAAATAGGATTTTTGGCATATTTTCAGGGATTTTTCCTGATAGTTGATTTTCTGCACAAAACTAGACACCAAGGTAATTCCGCTGAAAACAGCGTTAGTCCGTGTTAGTTGTATCCAAATCGCACAAGTTTAGAGGAAAACCAATAGCAAAAGTGTTCAGGAAAGTAGATACGTTTTGGACGTATCATATCCCTACGCTAGAAACAAGAATCAGAGGGAGCACTGCAATAACAGAGGGATATAGGTGCTAAATTTGCGTTCTCCCAAGTGCATCAACCCATCCACGTTTCCTAGCCCTTCTTCAATATTTATCTGCCCGCCCACTCCGACCTACACCGACTTTTTGGACCCACTATGCAAGTGACCCACATGTCAGCGAGCCAGAATTACGAGAAGTAGAGATTCCCATCGCTTGTTCAAAATTCAAACATTTTTCGCTAAACCGAGATAAAATCATTAAAATCATCCAACCTGGCTTATACTTCATTCCACTATGTTGGAGTAAAAGCTAAAAAACAAAGCCAAAAACACGTTCGTAGCTTTATAAGCCAAAAATCAAAAGCCAGAATTAGAGCCCAACCAAACAGCGCCTAAATCTCAAGGAACTCTTCCTGTTTCTCCCTTGTTTTAGTACACGGGTACCATCAATTTTATTTAACAAAAAATATGACCAAGCAGGATATCATCGACTTGTAGATCAATTTTTGAGATACTTTCATTAAATTGGGGTAACACCATTCTGTTCCACGAATATATATAACCATAAAGTTTGAAAATATTATTGAGAATTCATGGAATCCTTGATACATTGCAAATGTATCTATAATTTTTTATGTTCCATGCTTGGTTTTATCTACTTTCTTATGTTTTGTGCACACTTTAGAGTACTTTTCATATGATTTCTTGGACTAACCTATTAACAAGAGCCATAGTGCCAGTTGCCTGTTTTCTGCTGTTTTGGGTTCCAAGAAGTTAGAAAAAGAATATTCTCGGAATTGGACGGGACAAAAGCCAAAGTTATTATTTTACCGGGGGACAGTTGGAGCCAGAATACGATACGGAGAAGGAACAGAGGGTGGCCACACCACCTGGTGGCACGGGCCAGGCCAGGCCGTGCCAGGGGCTGGTGTGGGCCCCTCCGGCACCCCCTCGGTCTCCCCTCTCGCCTATAAGAGCCTCCCGATGCATAAACCCTAAATTGTAAAGCCTCCAGCCACGAAATGTTCCGCAGCGCCGCCACCACCGAAGGGGAGATTCGGGGGACAGAAAGTCTCTGTTCCGGCACCCTGCTGGGACAGGGAAGTGCCCCTGGAGCCATCTGCATCGATCTCCACCACCATATCCATCGCCATTGCTGATTCCCATGATAAGGAGGGAGTAGTTCTCTCTTGAGGATAAGGGTTCTACCGGTAGCTATGTGTTCATCTCTCTCTATGCATGATCTTGTTGTGGTCATGACCTTTGTAATCAAGTAGATCTACCTTGCTACTCAAGTGCTTTAATAGATCTCTGCTCTCCCCATGTGTGTGAAAGTGACAGCGTGCACACCATGGTGGCACTTAGGCTAGAGATTACAAATACTTGTTATGAGTTATATTTGGAGTTGGATGTTTCTATGAAATTATGGTGTTTATTGGAACCATCTAGAGCTCAAGGTGACAGTGTGGGGTTATCTAGATGGGAAAAGTGAACTTTGAGGTGTGTTGTTATAGCCCTACCATGGATTAGAGTGTCCGACCGGAGAGTAGTTAAGAGTAGCATCATAAAGAGAATATATTTATATGAGAGTGTTCACTAGTGAAAGTATGATCCCTAGGCCTTGTTTCTAAGCATTGAAACACCGTTTGCAATTAGATCTGTTACATGTTTGCTTGCTGCCATCTTTATTTCAGTTTTACTTTAGTCTTTTCCATGCCATCAAGCTATTTTCTATCACCGTTACCACTTATAATTATCTATACCACTTGTATTTCACTATCTCTTCGCCGAACTAGTGCACCTATACACCTGACAAGTGTATTGAGTGTGTTGGGGACACAAGAGACTTCTTGTATCTTGATTGCAGGGTTGCTTGAGAGGGGATACCTTTGACCACTTCCTCCTTGAGTTCGATAAACCTTGGGTGATCCACTTAAGGGAAAACTTGCTGCTGTTCTACAAACCTCTACACTTGGCGGCCCAACAACTGTCTACAAGAATAGAAGTGCGTAGACATCAAGCTATTTTCTGGTGCCAATGCCGGGGAGGTAAGGTAAAAGGTACTCACATCCTCCGGTGTGAGTGCTCGAAGCTATTTCCTTTAGATTATGCAATTTTGTCTTTTTGTTTCTTGTTTTCACTAGTTAGGCTTAATGGAAAATAACAACAAAATTAGAGAGCTTTATAGTATTTATCTTGAGTTAGGACATGAAGTGTTTGAAGAGAAAATTAAAAAAGCTATGGAACTTTATTTGCGTGCTAATAGCAATGTTATTAATATGAATTCTTTGAACTTCATTATTGCTAATGCTATGGAAAATTCTAAGCTTGGGGAAGTTAGTTTTGATGAGCATGATATTTTTAGTCCCCCAAGCATGGAGGAGAAAATTTACTTTGATGACACTATGCCTCCAATATATGATGATTACAATGATGAATATGATATTTTCAGTCCACCTACTATTGAGGAGAAAATTAATTATGATTACAATATGCCTCCTATATTTGATGATTATGGTGATGAGAATAATAATGATAGCTATTTTGTTGAATTTGCTCCCACTACAATTAATAAGAATGACTATGCTTGTATGGAGAGTAATAATTATTATATGCATGTGGCTCATCATAAGAATGTTTCATGTGATAGTTATATTGTTAATTTTATTCATGATGCTACTGAAAGTTATTATGAGAGAGGGAAACATGGTTTTATGTATCTCAACAATATTAAGTTTCCCCTCTTTATGTTGAAAATTTTGAAGTCGCACTTGTTTTGCTTTCCTATGCTTGTTGCTTTGTGCTTTCATGGCTTGTTTCTTTACAAGATTCCTATGCATAGGAAGTGGGTTAGACTTAAATATGTTTTGAATTTGCTTCTTGATGCTCTCTTTTACTTCAATTCATATTTCCTATGTGAGCATCTTCTCAAACTATCATGCCTAACTTAAAGGCGTTAAAGAAAAGTACTTATTGGGAGATAACCCAAAAGTTTTAGATGAGTCTTGGAAGTTATTACTTCAGTAATAACCGCTCTTTATCCTTTTTATTTGCTTTTTGTGCCAAGAGTAACCTCTAATGAGAGAGAAGTAATGATTGGGAAAGTTGCTGTCCCGAAACAGATTTCTATGCTTCACCGTAAAAATTCGTGTAAAATCTCTATACGTCCTTTTAAGGCGTGAATTTTTGTGCTTCTGCTGCAGGTTGTTATCTAACTTTCGTTAGTTAAAAACTTTTTGATTTGAGCAACAGAAGGTCTTTGAAAAAATTTGTCTTTACCTCCTAGTCTATTTTGATAGATTTCTGCCATTATTTGCATTTGCTTCTAGTTGGTTCCTTTTTGAGTTCTTTTGGGGAATTGAGATTTTTTAGGGAAGTGCTACAGTAGCTTGTGTTTTAATGGAAGTTTTATTGGTGTTGTAACTGAACCTAAAGACTTATTATCTTGAGTGCACTAATGTTGCTAATAAAGATTGTGTGAAGTTTTGTATGAAGGAAAATTTTCAGGTGTATGGAAGGAATGAGTAATGACATGAAGAATGGACTAAAACTCAAGCTTAGGGATGCCACGCGTGTCACCCCAAGAAATATCCAAGAAGTACAAGCGTCAAAGCTTGGGGATGCCCAAGGCATCCCCCTCTTCATGAATAAAAATTCCAGGTTTCTTCCAAACACTTTATTTTTATTGTTTCATGCACAGTTGTGTTGTTATTGGAGCATCTTATTTTTCATTTTTGTTTTGTTTTTTCATTTGCTTGGTTTTCTTAGTTTGCTGAATAAATTGGTTGGACCCCCTCTTTCATGCATTGGTTTTCAAATAGTTTGGTTTGGGTTGGAAAAGAGTAGGAAAGTTCATGCTTAAGTGGTAAAGAGAGCTTGTTTTTGACTGTGGCCTATGCTTTGTCATGCCATGCTCGATATTGTTTTTGCTTTATGCTTAGTATTCTTTGCTGTAGCATGACTTGTTATAAACAATTGAGATTGCTTAATGTGCCTTGGAAGAATCATGCGTTGTTTTAGCATATTAAAGCATAGTATTGTGGTATTCTCCTTTGATGCTTTATTTGGGTTGACTTGGCACATGCTCACACCATGTTATGACTATCCCAAGTCACCATAGCCTTTATGATCCTTTAGTTTTCAACTTGTATTATCACTTTATGCTTTGATCAATGATGTTTTGTCGCTCTGCATGATTATGGCCATTATTGCTCTCTTAGTTGGTCGCTCCCAGTCTTTTGCTAGCCTCCACAACCAAGTATGAGTTCCACTCATGCATCCACCTCCTAAAACCAAGTTATTCCAAAGATTCCACCATACCTACCTACTAGCATATGCTATTCCAAGTATATTCATGTTTTTATCTACCTCCCAAATTAAACTTGTTATGAGAAAACTAGTGATTAAATCTCTCACGAACTTGATGGCACACTTTACTTTTCTTGCCCTTAATAAACTTGAACCATTGTGTCGTCTATGTTGTATATGCTTGCACTTATATGTTGGGGATTAGCAGAACCATGCTGTCATGGGGAACGCTTTCAACATTGCACTTGTTCTTTGTACCTAGTTGATATCATGCTCTTTTGTCTATGGATTTCGTCGGTGTGAAATGAAAGGGGAGCTGGTAAGTCCATGGAGTTATGTATGTGTGTTAGAGAAATTCCTGGGCCGCTAGTCTAATCCATGCTGACATGGTGGAAACCTGCAGCGTAACCATAATGAGCTGTCTATGATGCATTCTTCTTATAAAAAAAGAGTCAAATATTGAGAAAAAAAGAAAAAAAGAAAAAAAAGATTATGAAAAGAGGAAAGAGAGAAAAAAGCACCATATTCCCATGGTAAATAAGAAGATTGCTGAGATGCTCATTGTCTGCTTGCCTTGTCATTTTGGCGGTTCTCTATGATACACATGTACTTACGATGATAAGAATTTACCGGTGACTAAACTTGAGTAGCATGAGGAGCGACCCTCGTATTCAAGGGACATGAGATTTCTAACTTATACTTCGTCAAGCATGTACACCATAGTTTGTTCACTTTAACCTTAATCACTTCAAGATGCTTATGATAGGGGCAATGAGAGCTGAAAGATATAAGTACCATAATTTTTGGAAGCTCTTTATGAAACTTGAATCTCTGCTTCCTTCTATGAAGGCCTTTCTTCCACCATTATATTGAGTCTCCACCTTCTATCTTTATGCACCTACTTTGAGAGCATAGTGGCCATTCTTAGTTCTATGTGCATTGTCCCAAGACTAGTTGATTGATGCATACCTTGATATTGCTTGTTTTAAACTATTTGTATCTAGTCACTCTTATGAACTTTGAAGGTGTCCTATGCATTTATATTTGCTACTCTATGAGGGACAAGCTGAATACTATTATGCTATGTTTTCTTTATGTGAAACAAACAAACGTCTTGCAAAGTATTGTTATTCATGAATCTTTTGTTTGTGCCTTTTCATGTTGCAACATAGTTTCTTTGTCTTATTGCTAGAACTTTGTCTTTCATGTTATGATTGAAGTACTATGATCCCAGCTTTGAATGTTTTACAAATACTTTGATCAAGATTATGATGGTGCATGTCACCTCAAAAATTATTCTTTCTTTTTATCACTTACCTACTCGAGGACGAGCAAGAGTTAAGCTTGGGGATGTTGATACATTGGAAATGTATCTATAATTTTTGATGTTCCATGCTTGGTTTTATCTACTTTCTTATGTTTTGTCCACAATTTGGAGTACTTTTCATATGATTTCTTGGACTAACCTATTAACAAGAGCCATAGTGCCATCTACCTATTTTCTGCTGTTTTTGGTTCTAGGAAGTCAGAAAATGAATATTCTCGGAATTGGACGGGCCAAAAGCCAAAGTTATTATTTTACCGGGGGACACTTGGAGCCAGAATATGAGACGAAGAAGGGCCAGAGGGTGGCCACACCACCTGCTAGCGCGGGCCAGGCCAGGCCGCGCCAGGGGGTGGTGTGGGCCCCTCCGGCACCTATTGGAATTATGCCCTAGAGGCAATAATAAAGATGTTATTATTATAATTCTTGTTCATGATAAAGTTTATATTCCATGCTAGAATTGTATTAAGCGGAAACTTTAATACTTGTGTGGTTTGTGAACAACACCGTGTCCCTAGTACGCCTCTATGGACTAGCTCATTGATCAATGATGGTTAAGGTTTCCTAACCATAGACATGAGTTGTCAATTGATAATGAGATCATATCATTGGAGAATGATATGGTGGATAGACCCAAACTAAGCGAAGCAATTAGATCGTGTCATCGTGTTCGTCTTTGCGAAGTTTTTCTTATGTCAAATATTGTATTCCTTAGACCATGAGATAATACAACTCCCTGGTATCGGAAGAAAGCTTTGAGGTCATCAAACGTCATCCTATGAGAGGGTGATCATAAAGGTGTCTCTCAGGTAATCGGAAAGTATCTATTGGGTTGTATGTATCGAGATGGGATTTGTCCCTCCCAAGTCGGAGAGATATACTTCGGGCCCACTCGGTAATCGATATCAACACCGCTTGCAAGCATGTGGTTAAGGAGTTAATCACAAAGTGATATCGGATTACGGAACGAGTAAAGTACTTGCTGTGAACGAGATTGAACTAGGTATGACGATACCGACGATCGAATCTCGGGCAAGTAAAATATCGCGAGACGAAGGGAATATATATATGGGATTGATTGAATCCTGGCATCGTGGTTCATCCGATATGATCATCGATGAATGTGTGGGAGTCAATATGGGTGCCCAGACCCCGCTGTTGATTATTGATAGAAGATCATGTCTGCATATTCTCGTACCCGTAGGGTCACACACTTAACGTGTCTCGACGCTAGGATAGATTGGATACTTGGTTTATGAATTTTTGTTCGGAGTCTCGGATGGGATCCGGGACATCACGAGAGGTTCCGGAGTGGTCCGGAGAATAAGATTCATATAAGGCAGTGCAGTTTTTGGAGTTCGGAATTGTTCCGGGTTAATCGGTATTGTACCGGAAGCTTCTAGAACCTTCCGGAAGGGGACCAACGTGGCCCCACCTTCCGGGAGGGGGCATGGGCCTATGAGGGAGTGTCCTGGCCGCATTGGGCCAGGGGCACAAGGCCCCATAGGGCCCAGCCGATCCTAGATAAGTTTAAACTCGTTTAAACTAGAGATAGGGTTTCTAGATAAGGGATAAGTTTAAATCGTTTAAACTAGAGATAGGGTTTCTGGATAAGGGAAAGTTTAAATCGTTTAAACTAGAGATAGGCTTGGAGGAGAGGCAAGGGCTGGCCGCACCCCCCCTCTATATATAGAGGGCTGGTGCGCCCCCTCCCCCCAACCCTTACACCTTCCTCCAAACCTAGTTGCCCTGCTGCCCTTCCTCTCTCCCTCCCGACTGTTTGTAGGCAAAGCCCTGCAGCAGAAATTCTCCACCATATACACCACGCCGTCGTGCTGTAGATCCAATCCATCTCTCCACCATACTTGCTGGTCCGAGGAAGGAGGAGACGTCGAGGTGCTGCACGTGTGCATCTCACGGAGGCACCGCCACTTGTGGTGCTAGATCGGATCGGATCGCGAGGAGGAGAAGCGAGTACGACTACATCACCCACGTTCCGACGAACGTTCCGCTGTGCGAATCTTCAAGGGTATGAAGATCTAATCCAATCTCTCTCGTTATTTGCATCTCCTAGATTAGATCTTGGCTTTCCCTCTGTTCGCTTCCGTAGAAAATTTTGATTTACTATGCTGCGAAACCCTTCAGTGGTATCAGAGCTAGATCTATGTGTAGATGTGATTCACGAGTAGAACGCAACATGGTTGTTGCGGGCGTTGATGTTTTCTGTTGCAAGCCTCTTGTTTGTGTTCTTCTTATGACGCGGGATAGTGAGATTGAAGCGGTCCAGGCCAACCTTACGCGATGTCGTTCGCGAGACCGGCTCCGCACTTGACGTGTGGCTTGTACCACACATGCGGCTGGTGGATGTTAGTTTCTCTCACTATAGTTGTCATGGGATTAACACCGGAGTTTGGCAACCATAATATCACCGTTGTGGCTTTCCGTAGGTAAGAATCGTTCTTAGCATCTACTCCCATAAGCCACGTAAAACATGCAACAACAAAGTAGAGGCGTCTAACTTGTTTTTGCAGGGAGTGTTTTCTGTGATATGGTATGGCCCAAGATGTGATGTGTATATTGTATGCGATGATCATGTTTTGTAATGTTTCACGACTTGCATGTCGATGAGTACACAACCGGCAGGAGCCATATGGTTGTCTTTATAATTGTGTATGACCTGCGAGTCAACTTCTTATACGCCATGTAATAGCTTTACTTTATCGCTAAGTAGTTAGCAATAGTTGTAGTTGCTATTTGTGGTGGAGGCAATCATGGTGGAGTGATGGAGATCATGCCGGAACGCACAAGATGGAGATCATTGCGTGAAGATTGGCTATACCATGTCACGTAAAGTTATATGCATGTGATGTTTATCCTTTTATGTATCTTATCATGCTTAGATCGCGACGGTAGCATTATAAGATGATTCCTCACTTAAAGATTAAGATAAAACTGTGTTCTCCCCAAGTATGCACCGTTGCGAAAGTTCGTCGTGTCCAAGCATCACGTGATGATCGGGTGCTATAGACTCTACGCTCACATACAACGGGTGCAAGCCAGTTTTGCACACGCGGAAATACTTGGGTCTAACTTGATGAGCCTAGCATGTACAGACATGGCCTCGGAACACAAGAACCGAAAGGTTAAGCATGAGTCATATGAATGATATGATCGGCACTTCGTTGTCCACCATTGAAACCACATCTCTTCTCGTGATGATCGGATTAGGTGTGGTGAATTTGGATCGTGTTCACTAAACACCTTGAGGGATGTTGAATTTAGTGGGAGTTCATCTAGTAATTTGATTAAGTTGAACTATTTATCATGAACATAGTCTAAATTGTACTTGCAAATACTGTAGATCCAATGGCCAAGTCCAACTTCAACTTCAACGTTTTTGCTGAGAAAGAAAAGCTTAGAAACAATGGGTCTAACTTCACCAACTGGTTCCGCAATCTAAGAATCATTCTGTCTGGCGGACAAAAGGACTATGTCCTTGGGAAAGCGTTAGGTGACCCCCCTGCTGCAACTGCGCCGGCTGATGAGAAAGCTGTCTATCAGTCGCGCAAAGATGATTATGGTGTGATTAAGAACACCATGTTGTTTGCTATGGAACCGAAACTTCAAAATCGTTTTGAAAACTATCCCGGGCCCTTTGAGATTCTCGAGGAGCTGAAAACCATGTTTCAGACTCAGGCCCGTTCTGAGAGATATGAGATCTCCGAGAAGTTCTTTAACTGCAAGATGGAGGAAGGGAGTTCCGTTAGTGAGCACGCCATTAAGATGTCGGGCTACACTCAACGCCTTGAGCAACTGGACTGCAAGATTCCAGAGGAGCTCAAGATTGACAGGGTTCTGCAATCACTCCCTCCCAGCTACAAAAGTTTTGTAGTGACTCATAATCAGATTGGTTCCACTGATATGATCACCGAGCTCTTCGCAAAGCTGAAGGCTGTGGAGGTGGACATCAAGAAGGATAATCATGTCTTGATGGTCAACAAGCCCTCCTTTAAGAAAGGTAAAGGTGCAAAGAAGCCCTTCAAGAAAAGCGGCGGCAAGCGCGTTGCCCCTGCTGAGAAGAAGCTCAAGTCTGGACCTAAGCCGGACACTGAGTGCTTCTATTGCAAGGACAAGGGTCACTGGAAGCGCAACTGTCCGAAGTACTTAGCGGACAAGAAGGCTGGCACCATCAAAGGTATATTTGATATACATGTTATTGATGTTTTCCTTACTAGCCCTCGTTGTAGTGCCTGGGTATTTGATACTGGTTCAGTTGCTAATATTTGTAACTCGAAACAGGAGCTACGGAATAGACGACGGCTTGCGAGGGATGAGGTGACGATGCGCGTTGGCAACGGATCAAGAGTTGATGTGATGGCCGTCGGCACGCCCTCCTTAGTTTTACCTTCGGGATTAGTTTTAAACCTTAATAAATGTTATTATGTGCCTGCGTTGAGCATGAACATTATTTCTGGATCGTGTTTATTGCAAGACGGTTATTCATTTAAATCGGAGAATAATGGTTGTTCTATTTATATGAGTAACATCTTTTATGGTCATGCACCTCTTGTGAGTGGTTTATTTCTTCTAAATCTCGAAAGGGATGAAACACACATCCATAACATTGAGGCTAAGAGATGCAAAGTAGATAGTGATAATACTACTTATCTGTGGCACTGTCGTCTAGGTCATATTGGTGTAAAGCGCATGAAGAAACTCCATTCTGATGGACTTTTGGAGTCTCTTGATTTTAAATCATTTGACACATGCGAACCATGCCTCATGGGCAAGATGATCAAAACCCCGTTCTCCAGTATGATGGAGCGAGCAACGGACTTGTTGGA
The DNA here is from genome assembly GCA_916181665.1 of Avena sativa. Classification (NCBI taxonomy): domain Eukaryota; kingdom Viridiplantae; phylum Streptophyta; class Magnoliopsida; order Poales; family Poaceae; genus Avena; species Avena sativa. Next base: position 549,274,433 of record OV702290.1, on the reverse strand, counting down.
AATCATACATACCGATGTATATGGACCGATGAGTGTTTCGACGCGCGGTGGATATCGCTATTTTCTCACTTCTACCGATGACTTAAGTAGATATGGGTATATCTATTTAATGAAACATAAATCTGAAACGTTTGAAAAGTTCAAAGAATTTCAGAATGAAGTGGAGAACCATCGTAATAGAAAGATTAAGTTTCTACGATCCGATCGTGGGGGCGAATATTTGAGTTATGATTTTCTCACGCATCTCAAAGCAAGTGGAATCGTTTCACAACTCACGCCACCCGGAACACCACAGCGCAATGGTGTGTCTGAACGCCGGAATCGAACTCTATTAGATATGGTCCGATCGATGATGTCTCTTACTGATTTGCCGTTATCATTTTGGGGTTATGCATTAGAAACCACTGCATTCACTTTAAATAGGGCTCCATCTAAATCCGTTGAGACGACACCGTATGAACTGTGGTTTGGTGCTAAACCTAAGTTGTCGTTTCTTAAAGTTTGGGGATGCGAAGCTTACGTCAAGAAGTTGATGCCGGACAAGCTCGAACCCAAAGCGGAGAAATGCGTCTTCATAGGATACCCTAAGGAAACTATTGGGTATACCTTCTATCACAGAACCGAAGGCAAATTGTTTGTCGCAAAGAACGGTTCCTTTCTTGAGAAGGAGTTTCTCTCGAAAGAAGTGAGTGGGAGGAAAGTAGAGCTAGACGAGGTTGTTGAACCTTCTCTTGAATTGGAGAGTAGCGCAGCACCTGAAATTGTTCCAGTGCCGCCTGCACCAACAATAGAGGAAGCTAATGACAAGGATCATGAAGCTTCGGACGATGCTGCTACTGAACATCGCAGGTCGACAAGGTCGCGTGCCCCTCCTGAGTGGTACGGCAACCCTGTCTTGACTGTCTTGTTAGTAGAAGACAGTGAACCTACGAACTATGAGGAAGCGATGATGAGCCCAGACTCTGAGAAATGGCTAGAAGCCATGAAATCCGAATTGGGATCCATGAGCGAAAACCAAGTATGGACTTTGGTGGACCCTCCTAGCGACCGAAAGGCCGTTGAGTGCAAATGGATCTTCAAGAAGAAAACGGACGCGGATGGTAATGTTACCGTCTATAAAGCACGGCTTGTTGCGAAAGGTTTTCGACAAGTTCAAGGTGTTGACTACGATGAGACTTTCTCTCCCGTAGCGATGTTTAAGTCCATTCGGATTTTATTAGCAATTGCTGCGTTTCATGATTATGAAATATGGCAAATGGATGTCAAGACTGCTTTCCTCAATGGCAACATTGATGAAGAGTTGTATATGATGCAACCCGAAGGTTTTGTCGATCCTAAGGATGCTGATAAAGTATGCAAACTTCAGCATTCCATTTATGGACTGAAGCAAGCATCTCGGAGTTGGAACCTTTGTTTTGATCAAGTGATCAAGAGCTTTGGATTTGTTCCAAATTGCTACGAAGCTTGCATCTACAAGAAAGTGAGTGGGAGCTCGGTGACGTTTCTGGTACTATATGTGGATGACATATTGATTATTGGAAATGACATCGACATGCTTAACGATGTGAAGAGTTATTTGAACAAGTGTTTTTCAATGAAAGACCTAGGTGAAGCTGCTTATATATTGGACATCAAGATCTATAGAGATAGACAAAGACGCCTGATAGCTTTAAGCCAGAGTACATACCTAGACAAAGTTCTGAAAAGGTTCAGAATGGATAAGGCATTGAAAGGTTCAGTGCCTATGTTGTCAGGGAAGATATTGAGCAAGGCTCAGTGTCCAGCTAGGGTAAATGATAGGGAAGCTATGAGCAAAGTGCCTTATGCCTCGGCCATAGGTTCCATCATGTATGTCATGTTGTGTACTAGACCGGATGTGTCCAATGCTCTTAGTTTGACGAGCAGATATCAAAGTGATCCAGGAGTGGAACACTGGACAGCCGTGAAGAACATCCTAAGGTACCTAAATAGGACTAAAGAAATGTTCTTAGTCTATGGGGGTGATGAACAGCTCGTCGTAAAAGGTTACGTCGATGCTAGTTTCGACACCGACAAGGATGATGCTAAATCTCAGACAGGATACGTGTATATTTTGAATGGAGGAGCTGTGAGCTGGAGAAGCTGCAAACAAAGCATGGTCGCGGGATCTACAGTAGAAGCGGAATACATGGCTGCTGCAGAAGCGTCAAGTGAAGGAGTTTGGATCAGAAACTTCTTCACTGAGCTTGGCGTGGTTCCAAGTGCATTGGACCCACTGGAGATATTGTGTGACAACACTGGCGCCATAGCACTCGCTAAGGAACCAAGATATCATCCAAAGACCAAGCATATCAACCGCAAGTTTCATATAATCCGAGATTATATAGCAGATGGAGATCTGAAGATTAGCAAAGTACATACAGATCTGAATGTCGCAGATCCATTGACTAAACCTCTTCCACGTGTAAAACATGATCAGCACCTCAGTGCCATGGGTGTGAGATTGTTGCCAGATGTAAACTAGATTATTGATTCTAGTGCAAGTGGGAGACTGTTGGAATTATGCCCTAGAGGCAATAATAAAGATGTTATTATTATAATTCTTGTTCATGATAAAGTTTATATTCCATGCTAGAATTGTATTAAGCGGAAACTTTAATACTTGTGTGGTTTGTGAACAACACCGTGTCCCTAGTACGCCTCTATGGACTAGCTCATTGATCAATGATGGTTAAGGTTTCCTAACCATAGACATGAGTTGTCAATTGATAATGAGATCATATCATTGGAGAATGATATGGTGGATAGACCCAAACTAAGCGAAGCAATTAGATCGTGTCATCGTGTTCGTCTTTGCGAAGTTTTTCTTATGTCAAATATTGTATTCCTTAGACCATGAGATAATACAACTCCCTGGTATCGGAAGAAAGCTTTGAGGTCATCAAACGTCATCCTATGAGAGGGTGATCATAAAGGTGTCTCTCAGCTAATCGGAAAGTATCTGTTGGGTTATATGTATCGAGATGGGATTTGTCCCTCCCAAGTCGGAGAGATATACTTCGGGCCCACTCGGTAATCGATATCAACACCGCTTGCAAGCATGTGGTTAAGGAGTTAATCACAAAGTGATATCGGATTACGGAACGAGTAAAGTACTTGCTGTGAACGAGATTGAACTAGGTATGACGATACCGACGATCGAATCTCGGGCAAGTAAAATATCGCGAGACGAAGGGAATATATATATGGGATTGATTGAATCCTGGCATCGTGGTTCATCCGATATGATCATCGATGAATGTGTGGGATTCAATATGGGTGCCCAGACCCCGCTGTTGATTATTGATAGAAGATCATGTCTGCATATTCTCGAACCCGCAGGGTCACACACTTAACGTGTCTCGACGCTAGGATAGATTGGATACTTGGTTTATGAATTTTTGTTCGGAGTCTCGGATGGGATCCGGGACATCACGAGAGGTTCCGGAGTGGTCCGGAGAATAAGATTCATATAAGGCAGTGTAGTTTTTGGAGTTCGGAATTGTTCCGGGTTAATCGGTATTGTACCGGAAGCTTCTAGAACCTTCCAGAAGGGGACCAACGTGGCCCCACCTTCCGGGAGGGGTCATGGGCCTATGAGGGAGTGTCCTGGCCGCATTGGGCCAGGGGAACAAGGCCCCATAGGGCCCAGCCGATCCTAGATAAGTTTAAACTCGTTTAAACTAGAGATAGGGTTTCTAGATAAGGGATAAGTTTAAATCGTTTAAACTAGAGATAGGGTTTCTGGATAAGGGAAAGTTTAAATCGTTTAAACTAGAGATAGGCTTGGAGGAGAGGCAAGGGCTGGCCGCACCCCCCCTCTATATATAGAGGGCTGGTGCGCCCCCTCCCCCCAACCCTTACACCTTCCTCCAAACCTAGTTGCCCTACTGCCCTTCCTCTCTCCCTCCCGACTGTTTGTAGGCGAAGCCCTGCAGCAGAAATTCTCCACCATATACACCACGCCGTCGTGCTATAGATCCAATCCATCTCTCCACCATACTTGCTGGTCCGAGGAAGGAGGAGACGTCGAGGTGCTGCACGTGTGTATCTCACGGAGGCACCGCCACTTGTGGTGCTAGATCGGATCGGATCGCGAGGAGGAGAAGCGAGTACGACTACATCACCCATGTTCCGACGAACGTTCCGCTGTGCGAATCTTCAAGGGTATGAAGATCTAATCCAATCTCTCTCGTTGTTTGCATCTCCTAGATTAGATCTTGGCTTTCCCTCTGTTCGCTTCCGTAGAAAATTTTGATTTACTATGCTGTGAAACCCTTCAGCACCCCCCGGTCTCCCCTCTCGCCTATAAGAGCCTACCGATGCATAAACCCTAAATCGTAAAGCCTCTAGCCACGAAAAGTTCCACAGCGCTGCTGCCACCGAAGGGGAGATTCGGGGGACAAAAAGTCTCTGTTCCGGCACCCTGCCGGGACAGGGAAGTGCCCCTAGAGCCATCTCCATCGATCTCCACCACCATCTCCATCGCCATTGCTGATTCCCATGATGAGGATGGAGTAGTTCTCTCTCGAGGCTAAGGGTTCTACCGGTAGCTATGTGTTCACCTCTCTCTATGCATGATCTTGTTGTGGTCATGAGCTTTGTAATCAAGTAGGTCTACCTTGCTACTCAAGTGGTTTAATAGATCTCTGCTCTCCCCATGTGTGTGAAAGTGACAGCGTGCACACCATGGTTGCACTTAGGCTAGAGATTACAAATACTTGTTATGAGTTATATTTGGAGTTGGATGTTTCTATGAAATTGTGGTGTTTGTTGGAACCATCTAGAGCTCAAGGTGACAGTGTGGGGTTATCTAGATGGGAAAAGTGAACTTTGAGGTGTGCTGTTATAGCCCTACCATGGATTAGAGTGTCCAACCGGAGAGTAGTTAAGAGTAGCATCATAAAGAGAATATATTTATATGAGAGTGTTCACTAGTGAAAGTATGATCCCTAGGCCTTGTTTCTAAGCATTGAAACACCGTTTGCAATTAGATTTGTTACATGTTTGCTTGCTGCCATCTTTATTTCAATTTTACTTTAGTCTTTTCCACGCCATCAAGCTATTTTCTATCACCGTTACCACTTATAATTATCTATACCACTTGTATTTCACTATCTCTTCACCGAACTAGTGCACCTATACACCTGACAAGTGTATTGGGTGTGTTGGGGACACATGAGACTTCTTGTATCTTGATTGCAGGGTTGCTTGAGAGAGGATACCTTTGACCACTTCCTCCCTGAGTTCGATAAACCTTGGGTGATCCACTTAAGGGAAAACTTGCTGATGTTCTACAAATGTCTGCACTTGAAGGCCCAACAACTGTCTACAAGAATAGAAGTGCGTAGACATCAATCTTAAACCATAAAATCTAAACCCCTAAACCCTGACCAAGTAGGTATCATGCAACTATAGATCAAAAATTGAGATACTTTCGTTAAATCAAGTAACGCCATTCTATTAGACGAATATAAGCATAAATCCTTAGCATTAGCAAAAATTCTCTGAACCTAAACCGGAAATAACCCATAAAACTAAACTTTAAAACCCTAAACCCTCGGCCCATAAACCCTAATCAAGCAAGTATCGTGCACTTATATATCAAAATCTGAGATACTTTCATTAAATTGCGGTAACGCCATTCTATTCCATGAATATAAGCATAAAGCTTGAACATTATTTAAAATTCCCGAAACCCTAAAATCTAAACACTAAATCCTTACCAAACACGTAGCATGCACTTATCGATCAGAAGTTGATATATTTTCATTAAATTGGTAAATCCATTCCATTTGATGAATATAAGCATAAATCTTGAGCATTATCGAAAATACCCTAAACCCTAAACAACCCCTAATAAAACCTAAACCTAAAACCCCAAACCCTCAACCCATAAACCCTAATAGATCAGGTATCATGCAATGATAGATCAAATTTGGAGATACTTTCAATGAGTTAGGTAACGCCATATATATTCTATTTGATGAATATAAGCATAAAGCTTGAGTATTATTGAAAATTCGATAAACCTCCTAAACCCTATTTAGTCCATAAAACCTAAACTGTAAAACCCTAAACCCTCGACCCATATAAACCCTAACCAAGCAGGTATCATGGACTTATAGATCAAACTCTGAGATTCGATCTTTCATTAAATTGCGGTAATGCCATTCTATTCCACGAATATAACAATAAAGTTTGAACATTATTGGAAATTCCCTAAACCCTAAAACCCTAAACCCTCAACACCGCACGTAGCATGCACTTATCGATAAAAAAATTGATATATTTTCATTAAACTGGTAACTCCATTCTATTCGATGAATATAAGCATAAATCTTGAGCATTATCGAAAATACCCTAAACAACCCCTAATAAAACCTAAACCTAAAACCCCAAACCCTCAACCCATAAAACCTAACCAATCAGGTATCATGCACTTATAGATCAAATTTTGAGATACTTTCAATGAGTTAGGTAACGCCATATTCTATTCAATGAATATAAGCATAAAGCTTGAGTATTATTGAAAATTTGATAAACCCCCTAAAACCTATTCATTCCATAAAACCTAAACCGTAAAACCATAAAACCCTAAACCCTCGACCCATATAAACCCTATCCAAGCAGGTATGGTGGAGTTATCGATCAAAATCTGAGATTCGATCTTTCATTAAATTGCGGTAACACCATTCTATTACACGAATATAACAATAAAGTTTGAAAATTATCGAAAATGCCCTAAACCCTAAAACCCTAAACCCTCAACCCTGCCTAAATGACATTGGCAAATGAGGTATCACATGCACTTGTAGATCAAAACTTCAGATAAACTTTCCTCAAATTGTGCTAACGGTATTTAATTCCATGAATATAAGCATATATAAAGAAGCTTGAACATTATCGAAAATTCCCAAAAAACCTAAATCCTAAACACCTAAACCCCCAAAACCATACAAACCCTAAACCCTCAACCCCTTACCAAGCAGGTATGATGCACTTATTGATCAAAATCCGAGATACTTTCATTAAATTGCGATAGCACGAGTCTATTACACAAATATATATATAAGCATATATATATAAGCTTGAACATTATTATTGAAAATTCATAAACCCTAAACCCTAGAAAACCCTAAACCCTAAAACCCTAAACCCTAAATACCAACCTTAAACTCCTAAGCCCTAGACCCTAAAATCCTAAATCATATACCATAAACCCTAAACCCCTAAACTCTCAACCCAAAAAACACGAACCCTAAACCCCAGACTATATATATCATGTGTGGAAACTAGGGCAATGGGATTTTGAGCCATACTTATTTGTAGTTTCTTCATGACAAAAGCCATTGTCATCGCTTAAAAATTGAAAATAACTTCAAATTTAGAAGCTTCCTTTGTAAATAATATTTTAAATGCCAATAATACGGACCAATCTACCAAATACAAACATGTTGTTATAAACAATAGCAAAGGTGTGGCCATGACCTTGGTCACCTGGTTTGAAAGCCATGCAAGTTCATACATGGTACGCCATATATCGTATGACAAAATTAAAGCCATTATTATCGATTGGAGCTTTTAAAATAACTTCAAATATGGGAGCTCTTTTTCTAAACAATGTTGAAATACCAATATGCACCAATCTATGAAACATGGTTACATTATCATAAAGTATGGTAACACATATGGCCTTGACATTGGTCATCTAGTTTTTGAAAGCCATGAATGTTCAAACATGGTACGCCATATTGTGAAACGAGTTTTTCAAGAGTTATCAAATTTTATATATTTTCATGGAAACTAGCCAATGCACACAGTGAGACACCAACGGAGAAATGAATGGTTGTATTTCGTTTTATATTTTGTTTCTTTATTTAAAAAAAAACTGGCCCAAATTTGGTGTCATTACTATTCATATCAAAAAATTGAAATCTTGCAAAACTCTTGGTGGTTCTCCAATATTTGACTAATTCGGTACCTTTAAACTATTTTTAAAAAGTCAAGAGCAAGCTATATCACACACTTTGTAGTTCGTAAATATACTTACTTTCAATCGTCAAAAAGTTATTTCATTTCAGCATCTTTAGCTAGGAAGTTTGGAAACTCATGAAAGTAGGGCATTATCCATCAAATCTGGAATCTCCTTTGTAAACAATTGCTTGAAATGCCAAGATGCACCGATCTACCAAATATGACCAGGTTTGTAAGCTTGGTTGGCGAACATGCTTCAATGTATGGAGTAGTACAAAAGATGAAAAAGGTACAGAAACTATGGTTGTGACCTTACTCCTCTTGTTTGAAAGCCTTGAATTAATGTTCATTAATTTTGCCAGATGTCTATAAACTCATTAAATGCTAGAAAGCATACATGCATGTGGGTCTATCTGACGGGGACAACATCCCAAGTGAGAGTAGTGTACCTTAGAAGCTTCAACTTCAAAATTTTGGCAGAGCGCTGAAATATCCCGCCCACCCATTCAAACATCCCTCCCAGCCATTCAAACATCGAGCCCCAAAAAAAACATCCAGCCCCAAAATTTTTTATTGCACAAATTTAGCCTAGAAGCTTGAAAGGGTGTTATACAGTGTGTGAAAAAAGGGGGTGGTGGCATTTTGAGCCATCATCTTTGTAGTTGCTTCACAACAAAACACATTGTTGTTACTTGGAAATTCGAAAACAAACTTCAAATTTGGAAGCTGACATATTGGTTGATTTGCAAAGATGCACCGATCTACCAAATACGGACACGTCATCATAAACTATTTCCATGACCTTGGTCACCTTTTTTTGGACGATGGTCATCTTCTTGAAAGCCTTAAATTGTTCGAAAATTTCAGCAAATGCCTAGAAACTTGTTTAAATGCTGGGAAGCAACTCTCGCTGGCGTGTGGGCCTAGACGGTGGCAACGCGTCTGAGAGGCCCCATGATACGTCCATTTTGCATCACTATTCTATATCATAATTCACTGTTATTCATTGATATATTTCATATTAAGAGATGATACTTATGTTATTTCATCTGTTTTTGCATGGCTGATGACTTTTGGAGCATGGACCGCTGCAGTCAGGATTCTGATGGAAAAGGTGTTGTTTGGAGGCAAAATTTGCGAAGATCAGAAAATCCGGGAAAATATACGGAAAATCCTATTTTTCTAGAAGACAAAGAAAGCCAGGAGTGGAGATGGGCCACAGGGGGGCCACACTACCCCCTGGCGCGGGCCAGCCTAGGCCGTGCCACTAGGTGGTGTGGCTGCCCTGGCCCACCTATGGCTCTCCCCTCTGGCGTATATAATCCTCCTGAAACCCTAATACTCGGAGAGTGACCACAGAAAGATTCTACTGCCTCTGCGGGGTGGGAAACACTGAGAGAGAAAGATCTCTCTGCCAGACAGTTTTATGCCGGGGGGATTCCTTCCTAGAGAGGGGAGATCGTCACCATCAACACCACCATCAAGCTGGACTTCATCGGGATCATCATCATCACCACCACCATCATCACCATCAGCACCATCATCACCATCTCCATATTGCAATAACAATTGGATTGGATCTTGCATAGTTCATAGGGGAAACTTTCCCGGTGTTGATTACTCTTTGTAGTTGATGCTATTGAGTGAACCGTTGAATTATTGTTTATGTTCAGATTGTTATACATCATTATTCCATCTCTGATCATGATCCATATGATGTCTTGTTAGTAGTTCGTTTTGTTCTTGAGGACATGGGAGAAGTCATGTTGTTAGTAATGGAGTTGTGTTGAGAAAGATTCAATAGTTTGATATTTAAGTTGTGGTGTACTTCTTCTAGTGATGTCATGTGAACGTCGACTACATGACACTTCACCTATATGGGCCTAGGGGAATGCATTGTGTATTTGGCTACTAATCGTAGGGGTTGCCGGAGTGACAGAAACCGGAACCCCAGTTAGGAAACCATTGCACAAGGGACGTAAGGGTCTTAGAGTTTAAAGTTGTGGTTAGGTTTCTACCTTAATTACTTTCTTGTACTTACAGATGTTTGCAAGGGGTATAATCGCAAGTATGTATTAGTCCTAGGAAGGTCGGTACATTAGCACAGGTTCACCCACACAACACTTAGCAAGGTAAAGAAGATTAATCAACTATATGAAGCTAAAGCACTTGACAGAATTCCCATGTGTCCTCGAGAACGTTTGGTCATCTTAAGTAATACAACCGGCTTCTCCTTTGTTGAATAAAGGATTTGGCCACTTGCTGCATTTATTCTTATTGTCTTTTGTTTACTGGTACTTTATTTACTTGCTTTATCAAAAAACCCTTAAAATCCATTTGCTAAGTATTTGCAGAGAATTCTTGATCCATACTACTATCTAGCACCTTCTACTCCTAGTTGGGTTCGACACTCTTACTTATCGAAAATACTGTGATACACCCCCTATACTTGTGGGTCATCAAGATTATTTTCTGGCACCGTTGCCGGGCAGTGAAGCGCTATTGGAGAGTGGAACTGGTAAAGGAAACTTCTACTATGAGTATTGTTTATTTTTGATAGTTGCTTTATTTTCATTATGGATAATTTGTTGAGTTTCTTATTTGGTAATGCTACTACCACTGCTAAGGTAGTAGATGAACCACCACCTGCTGAGAATGATGCTTTTAAAATACCTACAAGAATTATTGATCGTGTTATGGATAACTACTATGTTGGGGATGGAACTGTCCATCCCGGTGATCATTTGCTTTTTATACACGAATTATGCGGGTTGTTCAAGTGTGCAGGTGTTACTACAGATCAAGTTAAGAGGAAGTTATTCTCATTGTCACTGAAAGGAAGAGCTGAGGAATGGTATAAGCTGCCGAAGAATGGTCAAGCTCTTGAATGGGAGGAAATAGTACCTCTCTTTTATTCAAAGTCTTATCCTCCTAGTGAGATTCATAAAGATCGGAATCAAATATACAACTTTTGGCCTCTTGATGGAGAGAGTACAGCTCAAGCTTGGGGGAGATTGAAGTTACTAATGCTCAAATGTCCCATTGATGAGCTCCCCAACAATATTATTATTAATAACTTTTATGCAAGGCTTTCTCTTCATGATAAGGATATATTGGATGCTTCTTGTGCTGGATCATTCACTCGCATGGAAGAAGAAGCTAAATGGGATCTTCTGGACCGTATTCAAGACAATGCTAAGGCTTGGGAGAATGACAAAGGTAGAAAGTCAGGTGTAAATTATGATTATGAATGCATTGAATCTTTTATGGGAACTGATGACTTTCAAAACATTAAAAATGCTTATGGTCTAGACTCTCAAGCTATTGCTTCTTATTTTAAGGCTTTTGCTTCCTATATTGAAGTGCCTAAAAAGAAGTGGAATAAGTATCATGAACCTTATAAAGATATTGCTAAGAGTGTTCCTGCAAGAAATACTGAAGTTTATACTGCTAATCATGTTTTACCTGAACCTTACATTGAGAAAATGCCTTTCCGAGTTAAGATAAAGGAACATTCTATGATAGCTAGTATTCATGTGTTTTCTGTTAGAATAAGTGATCATTGTTACGATGGTCCTTGTGATAGTTATATTGTTAAGTTTATGCATGATACTGAAAGTTACTATGAGAGAGGGAAAAGTGTTCTTATGTATCTCAATAATATCAAGTTTCCTCGTTTTATGCTGAAAGTTTTTATGTTACACTTCTTTTGCCTTCCTATGCTAGTAGCCTCTAGTTTCAACAACTTGTTTGTTTACAAAACTCCCTTGCATAGGAAGTGGGTAGGACTTAAACGTGTGTACTTTTTCTTCTTAATGCTCTCTTTCACTTCAATTCATATTCCTATGTGAGCATCTTCAAAATTATCATGCCCATCTTAATGGCTATAAAGAAAGAGCTTTTTGGGAGACAACCCAGTTTATTTTTGCTTTCAGTTTGTTCTTGTTTCTTTGAGTCTTGGAAGTTACTACTTCGGTAATAACCTCTCCTTATCCCTTTTGTTTGGTTTTTTGTGTCAAGATCAACCTCTAATGAGAGAGAAGTAATATTTGGGGAAGTTGTTGTCCCGAAACAGATTTTTGTGCTTCACCGTAAAAATTCGTGAGAGATCTCTGTATGTCGGATTGAGCTGTAATTTTTTGAGCTTCTGCCCCAGGTTGGTATTTAACTTTCGTTAGTTTTGCATTTTTTGATTTGAGCAACAGAAGATTTTCTAAAAAATTGATCTTTACCTGCTGGTCTGTTTTGACTGATTTTGCCACTCTTGCATTTGCTTCTTTATTCGATTTCCTTTTTGAATTCTTTTTGGGTTTTCGGAAGGAGTTGCTACAGTAGCTTATGTTTTGATGGTTTTCAGTTGAAGTTGAACTCAAAAGGTTTTATCACTTCACTTATACTAATGTTGCTAATGAGAACTGTGTGAAGTTTTGTGTGAAAGAAATTTCTAGGTTAGTGGAGAAAATGGTGTAATGAGAAAGTGAAATGTTTCATGACTCAAGCAATAAGTGTATGAAGATGAAGAGGACGCAAAGCAAGGCCAACATCCTCACACCGGCACTACCATTGCAAGCATTGGAGTGTTGGCAAGATCTGGCAGGGTCAGGAGGACTACACGGATGTCAACTGGAGGGAAAACTCCGTGTCACTGTTTAGCTCCACGGTCACTTCCTCCACACACCAAGAATCCTTTCCATACCCGTATCCATAAGCATCAACACCAGAATATGCCCAAGGAGAAATTACCCTCCAATTGGGACTTGCCTCATTCTAGCCATGCAGGGAAAGAAGACTTCAAGAATAAAGAGTGGGGAAAGAATTGCAAGAGCTAGGATCCACAATTCGATATGATTGATGTCTACGCACATCTATTCTTGTAGACAGTTGTTGGGCCTCCAAGTGCAGAGGTTTGTAGAACAACAAGTTTTCCCTTAAGAGGATCACCCAAGGTTTATCGAACTCAGGGAGGAAGTGGTCAAAGGTATCCCCTCTCAAGCAACCCTGCAATCAAGATACAAGAAGTCTCTTGTGTCCCCAACACACCCAATACACTTGTCAGGTGTATAGGTGCACTAGTTCGGCGAAGAGATAGTGAAATACAAGTGGTATGGATATAAGATAATGATGATAGAAAATACTTTGATGGCATGGAAGAGACTAAAGGCAAACTGAAATAAAGATGGAAGCAAGCAAACATGTAATAGATCTAATAGCAAATGGTGTTTCAATGTTTAGAAACAAGGCCTAGGGATCATACTTTCACTAGTGAACACTCTCATATAAATATCTTCTCTTTATGATACTACTCTTAACTACTCTCCGGTTGGACACTCTAATCCATGGTAGGGCTATAACAGCACACCTCAAAGTAAGCCTTTCCCATCTAGATAACCCCACATTGTCACCTTGAGCACTAGATGGTTTAAACAAACACCATAATTTCATAAAGACATCTAACTCCAAATATAACACATAACAAGTATTTGTAATCTCTAGCCTAAGTGCCACCATGGTGTGCACACTGTCAACTTCACACACATGGGGAGAGCAGATATATATTAAAGAACTTGAGTAGCAAGATGGATCTATAGATTACAAGCTCATGATCACAGTATGATCACGCATAGAGAGAGAGAGAGATGAACACATAGCTACCGGTAGAACCCTTAGCCTCGAGAGAGAACTACTCCCTCCTCATCATGTGTAACATCCCAAAACCTCAATCCAAGCTTATCAAGATCAAATCATCCAAAAATAGGGTTAACAAAAACTTTTCCAAATTTAAAATGAAAGCATTCATATGTGTATGCATTTAAAATAGGAGTTGTTTGAATTGCCATGATTGATGGATCCAATGCTTGTAAAATGTTTCTTAGGTGATATAAACATCATCTACATCATTCCCAAACTTTTAATACAGAAAATCAAATCAAAAAGAATTAAAAAGAAGGAATGGTCATTTTGGCAAATTTAACTCCCATGCCTACTTTGGATATTCCTAGTACTCAATTCTTAACAGAAACAATTCTTGATCTTTGCACCCCTTGCTAGTACACATAATGAGGTACCAAGGCCCACCTTTTGATCTGCTAAAAACATTATGTTAACTATTTTAAATGACAGTTTAAAATTGAATCTAATGCATATGCATAGATCACCCCTATTTCAAAAACCATCTATTTGAGCTCCACTTTCAAAACCCTTGCAGCCAGAGACTACCTATCACTAGTGGAGATCACTCAAAAAATTTGAAACCAAAATTCAAAAATTTCTTTCATGCGGCCATTTCATCAAACACTTGGCATGCATAATATCACCTCTAATCCTAGCTCACTGTTTAGTACAGGGTTTTGTCCCCAAATGATCTTCATTTATCTCCTCTGTCCCCTCTTGATCTAACCAAACCCCTAAAACCCCTCTCCCTTGTCCCTAACCCTCTTGCCATGTCAACCTGAGGGCATGGTCGCCGGCCAAACTTTGCCCTGCCGCAGCAGACCATCTCCCCCTCTCTCGCCATGTCTAGGAGGTAGCCAGGAGCTCACCGCCACCCCCTGTCCCTTGCCCGAGCCTAGAGCAGCCGTGGACCACCGATCACAAACCGTGCCTAGTGCCACCGCACCATGACAGTGCCGCCCCCAGAGCGCGCCCTGTCCCCGCTCGCACAGACCATCCCTTGGCACCAGCCCGCGCCCGCCGCTCCACCTCGACCTGGAGAACACCCCAGACACCCCCGCTGGCCGCCCAACGCTTCACAGCCACCGCTCGCCATGGACACTACCGCCTCTGCCTCTCAGAGCGCCACCTCGCCCAGACCGCGTGCCACCGCCCTACGCTCGCATTCAAGTTCTAGAGCACCGCTAGGGAACCACACATCGATCACCACCCGTAGCCATGCCTCTAACCCGCCGTAGCCTTGTCGCCGGAGTCGCCTACACATCCCGCTCGGTCTCACCGTCAGGCCTATAAAAGGAGCCCTCCCCAGCCTCTTCTCTCCACACCATTCCACTCCCCTCACCTCTCTGAACCTCACCCACCTCTCGCCGGAGCAAAGGGAGCAGCAGCTCACCGGAATTGGAGCCGAAGCAGCCGCGATAGGAGGAGAAGGGTGCCATTGATTTCGACCACCCCAAGCTCCGCCACAACCGCGCCTCGCCTCACCGTCGTCTTCCACGTTGTTTTCCCGCCTCGCCGACCCCGCTGGAGCCCTGGTACGCCCCAGTAGACCCCCACCGAGCCGCTAGGGTTCGAGCTCGACGGCGACCTGTTCGTCGTCGACGACGATCCTTAGCCGTTGATCTCGCTTCTAATCTTACGGCCCACAACGCGCGTACCGTTTCGCGTTTTAAGTGCCGCTGACATGCGGGACCCCCTCAGTTGAGCCCCGCTCCACGGAGCGCCACTGGGCCGGCCCAAGTCCTTTCCCGTGCTAGCCCATCGATTCAAATATGGATTTTTCTTTTTAGTTAAATCTAGATTCTGTCCCCTAGTTTGAAAATCAATTCAGAGAGTTTTAGAAATCCAAATTGCATGAAACCAATTTTGTCTGAAAGGTATTAAAATGATCTATCCAAGCCCGTTGGATTTAATTCAATTAGAGTTATAGATCTCTCCTAATAAAAATAAGAAGACAGAAGCTTTTGCAACTTGCAACATTTTTATAAAATCAACCAAGATAGCTTTTGAGTTGATTCCAACTCTCAAAGATCACAATTCATCATATCTATCTAAATATGTAATAATATTAAGGTTTACATGCAGTGACTTTGGACTAGTGCCAAAATAATGCTATATAGGCATTTCTAGTCACTTTAAATCATTAAATAATAAACTTAAACTAATGTAATATTGATCCAACCTTTAAATCTCGTTCCCACATGTTAGAATATGTGGTGAGGACATGTGTCCACATGATCCCATATTTTGGTGGTGAATATTAAATTTTAGTTAATATTTCAATGAGTAGAAATTACTTTTCTAAAATAAAAAGGATGAAACTATTAAATTAAACTTGTGATGCTTGTGATGAATCATCAATTGTGTGTTTTAGAATGCTACTTAGCCTAGTTAAGTATTGTTTGGTGATTGTCTACTCCCTATGTATTTATAGATGCTAGTACCAACCAAGCTTTCGAGGAGGAGGAGTTCTACCAAGAAGAAGAAGAAGTAAACTTCAACCACTACACCAACCAAGGCAAGCTATTGTTAGAAAGCTAGAATTAAGCTAGATGAATGATCAAGGATGCTTTAGGCATGCTTTGATCACACCCCTTTGACTATTAGTACCCCAAGTCTTACCTACAAGTTTTACCCTCTTAGGTTATACCAAGTTCTTTACTTGTTTTGAAGGTAGCATAAAAAGTATAAAACTTGGCCTACTTAGAAACCGTTAGATGTCATTCTATGGCATGGGATTGATCCCATCCTTCCACCTTAGTGAACACTCTTAACTTAGTCTGTTGGAATAGATCAAAAACTTGAGTCACTTTGGATGGGAACACTTGGTGAAAATGAATTGTGAAAACCTTGGAATGATGAGTCATTCTATTGAGATGTTTTGACATGTGTTGAGAAACACAACTGGTTTATGATGATGAAAATGATGAGGCATGAGCCTTAACCCTTTTATAAAACTGATGGTTGGATTCGGATGCGATACCATTCCAAATTTACCATACAACCACATTACCTGAATTGGGTAAGGCTTAGCTGAAAATTTATATGCATTAGTATTAGTTCCCTCACGGGAGAGGTTTGACCTGAGGCTACCTCTCAATGTTGTCCACCTATGTTTTGCCCAAGATGACTGATGGTCATGGTTGGGAGGCCATGCTCATAGGAGAAGTGCTTGTACTAGGGTGTGTAAAGGGAAGGTTATGTTTGATTATCTGCATACTAAGTATGATGATTCAGGGTTATCCCTGACAGATGTATCGAATCTTGTGGTGAAAGTGTACCACCTCTGCAGAGTGTCAAACTATTCGAATAGCCACGTCCGCGGTTATGGACAGTTGGAATGGCCATACTGTTTCGTTGTCAGGTGTTTTCTAAATAACTTGAAATGAATGATGAACTTTGACTTGACCACATCAGGGTTGTGTTGATGATAATAGCTTCCCAACTTAAGTGATTCTAGAACTTTACTTTATCTTTCTTTGCTTCTGAACTCAGCTTAGGTTTCAAACTTAACTTGATAGTTAAATTAGATTCAACACTTTAACTTAGAATTGTGGTACCTGTTAATAGTAGTTTGCGAGTACTTGAAGAGTACTCATGGCTTTTGTCCCTGGCTATTATCATGGCCAGACTATGAAGGAGATTATCAAGATGATGGTCAGCAGGACGGCTATGATAACTAGGACTATCTGCCTTCGTCAGCATTGCATGTGCCCTGAAGATGGACCCCACCGCTACGCTTATCTTTTATTTCCGCTGCTTGTTGTATTAAAGACTGGATCGTGAGATCCTTATTTTTGTAAAACCTTATGTATGGTTTGTAATGGATGATGTACTGTGATATCCAATCCGTTATGTCTCGCAAAAATGGTAATCCTGGGATTGCGAGGTATGGCATAACGGGCATCTGGGATTAAAAATCCGGGTGTTGACAAGTTGGTATCAGAGCCATCCTGACCATAGGAGACCCTAGTTAGAATGGACGTCCAAACCAAAAACTTAGCTTCAAAACCAAAGTGAGTATTTATAAAAACTATTTCCCCTCTTACCCTTGTGAACTCATTCTTTCTCAAAAAATACATGTTCCTCAAAATTCTTACATTACTACTTAAAATTTGACACAGTTGAGCACTTGACTAACTTCCTCATCCTTAATTCATGTAGATGAAGACTTAGTTCAGCAAGTTTTACCAGTTGGGAAACGGAGGTCAGCTGATCTTCGAGAGGGATCTGGATTCACTGTCGGAGTTATTGGGATGCCCACATCCGGAGTTTCTTGGAGCTCAAGTTCTAGGACCCCCAGGAGGAGACCTACAGTGGCTAGTCACCGCAGATCTTAGAGGAAGCATTGAAGCACCAACTTCTAGAAGAATTTAGTTCTCCGTGAGAGAGAACAACTGGCTAGATGGATTAGCCAGAGCAATGCATGAAGCTCTCGCACGTCTATGTGCCCTCAGCGTCAACAAGATCCGAGGAACCCGTTTTGCCCACTATGCAAGACGTGACTTCATGGGAATGCCGATGGAGATGCCAAGTCACCCAGAGTTGAGGCGTCAAGTGGAGAACCTTGATTTCTTGCTTCATGACAGACAGCAGGAACTGGACAATGCCAGGGAGTTAGCCAACCAGAACCGTGCCATCGCCGACCACAAGGCCCAGACTTTCGCACTTCTCGTCCAAGATCGCCAGTCTCTTCGTCGCCAGCGTGCAAAGAAGGATCGCACCATCGCCCGTCTTCGCAAGAAGGTGGCCGACCTCGAGAAGACCGTCAAGGAGCAGGAAGCTCAGCTTGCCGCCAAGGAAGAAGAAGATGAGGGTGAAGACATCCAGGGAGATATGGATTTCTTACCTCAGCAACGATGATGACTTTCTGGAGGAGGATGCTGTGGACTTCTACACTGATGATGAAGACTCCGACTTCATCGACGATGAGTAGATTCACTAGAGTATTGTCGTAGCATGAGATGTATCATCTCTTTGTATCGTAGCTTGAAGAATGGTTCTTCAAACCATCTGTTTTCCCCCTTTGATTGTTGTGGTGTGTGTTGTATCGGGTGCTTGCATGCATGAATGAAAATGAAGTTAGTTGAAAAACCTGAGTCTAACTCAATGTTTTAGCTTTGAAAACCCAAAACCATGAACCTTAGAATTTCCCTCTTACCCCTATATCTATCTCAATCTTCAGATGACTCGTGGAAACCAAGGAGGGAGAAGCTCGTCGTAGGACCCAATGCTGCAGATCTTGCAGAATCTCATCGCGGACCGTGAAGCAAGCAGGGCCGAGCGTCAAGCCAACTTAGCAACATTGCAGCAGATCGCCCAGATCGCTTTTAACAACCAAGGACATGGAAATCAGGATCACCAAGGATCCAAACTCAAAAACTTTCAGAACACCAATCCCCCAATCTTTAACCAATCTGGAAACCCGTTAGATGCTGATGATTGGTTATAGACCATGGAAAACAACTTAGAGGTTGCCAGAGTTGATGAGAATGAGAAAGTTCTCTTCGCCACCCACTATCTGGCGGGGGATGCAAGAGCTTGGTGGAATAGCATCCGCAATATGAACCATGGCCAGGTGATGACCTAGGAAGCATTCAAGGTCAAGTTCAGCCGCACCCACGTGCCGCAAGGTCTTGTCAACAGGATGAGAGATGAATTCCGCGAATTGAAGCGAGGAAGAATGACTGTGGTGGAGTACCATGACAGATTCTTGTCACTTGCCAGATATGCACCGGATGAGATCAACACGGAAGCCAAGAAGAAGGAGAGATTCTTAAACTGACTGCATGATGAGATGCAGACTGTCCTCGTCAACATCTGTTTTGATGATCTCGAAGAGCTAGTCGACTCTGCCATTCAGATGGAAGGGAAGATTAACCAGGAAAACGACAACCGCAAGCGCCGTATGATGCAGCAGTCTGGATCCAGTAGTCACCAGAAGTACCGTCCCAACCCCTCACCAGGATATGCACCAAGGAACAACCGACCCCCAAATTCTCGCCCAAGTTACCCCAACCGTAGCGGAGGTAATGTGAAGTCCGGAGGAAATAATCACAACTCCGGTAATGCCAACAATTTCAACTGTGCCCCTCCCAAGAGAAACAACAACAACAACAATAACACTACACCCAGAACTGGCAGCAATGCTGTGCCTGTCGCAGTCAAGGACAAGTCCCAGATCACTTGTTTCGAGTGTGGAGTGAAGGGTCACTACTCCAATGAGTGTCCCAAGAAGACTGCCGCCAATGCCCCTATGAATGCCCCAACTCAGCAGCAGCATCGTGTTCAACCAGGAAGAAGATTTGCGCTAGGGAACCCGCACAACCGCAACGGTCGTCTCTTCCACATGAACGCAGAAGAAGCCCAGGAAGCGCCAGATGTAGTGCTGGGTATGTTTTCTGTCAACTCAGTTTTAGCAAGAGTATTGTTTGATTCTGGAGCATCACATTCATTTGTCACCGAATAATTTGTATGCACTAGTAAGATTCGCCCAACCAACCTGAAGCATGTCATGATAGTTCAAATCCCCGGTTCAACAACAAAAGCTGGAAAAATTTGCAAGGCTATACCTATCAGAATACATGGGATAGATTTTTATGCCAACCTAATTGTACTTGGAACCAAAGGATTGGAAGTAGTACTAGGTATGGACTGGATGTCAAGGCATAAAGGACTGATAGACTGCGCTAAGAAAGCCATCACCATGACCAGTAGTTCTGGAGTAACAGTAGAGCATATCTCTGAAACCTTACCCCGTCAATTCAAGTGCAACAAGAGTGTAGCCCTGCCCACCATTAACCAAGTCAGAGTAGTCTGTGAATACCCCGACGTATTCCCAGATGAATTGCCAGGTATGCCCCCGGATAGGGATATTGAGTTCATTATCGAACTAATCCCCGGAACCGGACCTATAGCCTAGAGATCCTATACCATGAACCCCTCAGAGTTAGTAGAACTGAAGAAGCAGTTGGATGCCATGTTAGTAACAGGCTTGATTCAGCCAAGCGCATCGCCATGGAGATTATCAGTGTTATTCGTCGACAAGAAAGATGGAGGCAATCGTCTGTGTACAGATTACAGAAAGTTGAATGACGTCACCATCAAGAACAAGTACCCTTTGCCAAATATAGAGGATCTATTTGATCAGTTGACTGGAGCTCAGGTATTCTCAAAGATTGATCTTAGGACTGGTTATCACCAACTTAAGATTCGTGCAATGGATATTCCGAAGACCGCCTTTACTACCCGCTATGGTTTATACGAGTATATGGTTATGTCTTTTGGATTAACCAATGCCCCTACTTATTTCATGAATAAGATCTTTATGAATTTCCTAGATAAGTTTGTAGTTGTGTTTATCGACGACATCCTTATCTACTCCAAGTCAGAAGGAGAGCATGAGCAACATCTGAGAATCATCCTAGAAACCCTGAGAGAGCATCAGTTATATTCCAAGTTCAGCAAGTGTGAGTTTTGGCTGAAAGAAGTAGGATTCCTAGGACATATTGTTTCTGCCGGAGGAGTCTCTGTTGATCCCACCAAGATCAAAGATGTCGAGGAATGGGAAGCCCCAACCAATCAAACCCAAGTTCGTTCGTTTCTCGGATTAGCGGGATATTACCGCAAGTTCGTAGAAGGATTCTCAAGCATAGCCCGACCAATGACCCAATTGTTGAAGAAGGACAAGAAGTTTGAATGGACAGACAAGTGTGAAGCCAGTTTCCAAGAGATGAAGAAGAGATTGATATCCGCGCCAATTTTGATCATGCCAGACATCAAGAAGCCGTTTGATGTGTATTGTGATGCATCCAAGATTGGCCTAGGATGTTTATTGATGCAAGAAGGCAAAGTCATCGCATATCTGTCTCGACAATTGAAGCAACATGAGCAGAACTATCCGACCCATGATCTTGAGCTAGCAGCCGTGGTTCTAGAGTTGAAGACATGGCGTCATTATTTGATGGGTAATCGCTGTGAGATTTACTCAGATCATAATAGCTTGAAGTATATCTTCACTCAGAAGGAGCTGAATATGAGGCAAAGAAGATGGATAGAATTAATCAAGGATTATGACCTTGACATTCACTATCACCCCGGCAAAGCCAATGTGGTAGCGGATGCTCTTAGCAGATTGCCGTGTAGGCTTAACACCATGATCAAAGAGAAGAAACCAAGTTTGTATGAGGAGTTGGAGCAGTTCAGGACTGATTTAGTTAGCAAAGGATTCCTAGCTAGCATTGAACTTCAACCCACTTTGATTAGCCAAATCAAGGAAGCCCAGAAGGGAAATGAAAGTATCAACGGAATCAAACGTCGTATTGGTACAGGAAAGGTACCTGGATTCACCGAAGACGAAGAAGGTGTATTGTGGTACAAAGGACGTATCTGTGTGCCAGCAGATTCGGAGCTGAAGGAAATTATCATGAAGGAAGCTCATGATACTCTTTATTCTATCCACCCCAGAGGAACAAAGATGTATCAGGATTTGAAAGAGCAATTTTGGTGGCACAAGATGAAGAGAGAGATCGGAAGCTACATCGCCAAATGTGACATCTGTCAAAGAGTCAAAGCAGAGCATCAGAGACCTGCGGGACTATTGCAACCATTGCAGGTTCCGAAATGGAAATGGGATTCCGTCGGAATGGACTTTATCACCAGTTTACCTACTTCTAGTAGGGGAAATGACTCAATCTGGCTCATAGTTGATAGACTGTCCAAGGTAGCCCACTTCATACCTTTCAAGACAACCTACCAGAGTGCAAAACTAGCAGAGTTGTACATTGCTAGGATTGTTAGTCTGCATGGAACCCCCAAGACCATCGTCTCAGATCGAGGAACCCAGTTTACCTCGAGATTTTGGCAGAAAGTTCAGGAAGGTTTAGGAACCAAGTTGAACTTCAGTACCGCTTTTCACCCACAAACAGATGGACAGACTGAGAGAGTCAACCAGATCCTAGAGGATATGCTTAGAGCTTGTGTGTTGGAATACGGATCAAAATGGGAAGACTGTCTGCCTTTCGCAGAATTCTCATATAACAACAGCTATCAAGCTAGTTTGCAGATGGCACCATTTGAATTCCTATACGGAAGAAAGTGTCGTACCCCTTTGAATTGGTCGCAAGTAGGAGAGAGTCAGATCTTTGGACCCGACATTCTCCGAGAAGCAGAAGAGAAAGTTCACAAAGTCCGTGAGCACCTCAAGACTGCCCAATCCAGAAAAAAGAGTTATGCTGACAAAAGAAGGAGAGACCTGACTTTCAATGTCGAAGATTTCGTATATCTCAAGGTTTCACCATTGAAGGGAACTCAACGCTTTAGTCTGAAGGGAAAGTTAGCTCCCAGATATATCAGACCTTTTAAGATTCTGAACCGCCGAGGAGAAGTATCGTATCAACTGGAACTGCCTGAAGAGATGTCAGCCATCCACAATGTGTTCCATATCTCATTACTTTGCAAATGCTTGGAAGTGCCTGAGAAGACTGAAGTTTTCAAGAATATCAATCACAGAGCTATGGAAATCAACAATGACCTGACCTATCGGGAAGTACCCATCTGTATCTTAGAAGAATCCTACAGAACCACCAGGACCAGGAGTATCAAGTTTCTCAAGATTCAGTGGAGCAACCATACCGAGGAGGAAGCTACTTGGGAGCGCGAAGATTACATTAGAACAGAGTTCCCAGATCTCTTTAGTTCCTAGTTTTCTTTGTAAATCTTGGGACGAGATTTTGTTTAAGGGGGGAAGGTTTGTAACATCCCAAAACCTCAATCCAAGCTTATCAAGATCAAATCGTCCAAAAATTGGGTTAACAAAAACTTTTCCAAATTTAAAATGAAAGCATTCATATGTGTATGCATTTAAAAATAGGAGTTGTTTGAATTGCCATGATTGATGGATCCAATGCTTGCAAAATGTTTCTTAGGTGATTTAAACATCATCTACATCATTCCCAAACTTTTCCTAAAGAAAATCAAATCAAAAAGAATTAAAAAGAAGGAATGGTCATTTTGGCAAATTTAACTCCCATGCCTACTTTGGCTATTCCTAGTACTCAATTCTTAATAGAAACAATTCTTGATCTTTGCACCCCTTGCTAGTACACATAATGAGGTACCAAGGCCCACCTTTTGATCTGCTAAAAACATTTTGTTAACTATTTTAAATGACAGTTTAAAATTGAATCTAATGCATATGCATAGATCACCCCTATTTCAAAATCCATCTATTTGAGCTCCACTTTCAAAACCCTTGCAACCAGAGACTACCTATCACTAGTGGAGATCACTCAAAAAAATTGAAACCAAAATTCAAAACTTTCTTTCATGCGGTCATTTCATCAAACACTTGGCATGCATAATATCACCTCTAATCCTAGCTCACTGTTTACTATAGGGTTTTGTCCCCAAATGATCTTCATTTATCTCCTCTGTCCCCTCTTGATCTAACCAAACCCCTAACACCCCTCTCCCTTGTCCGTAACCCTCTTGCCATGTCAACCCGAGGGCATGGTCGCCGACCAAACTTTGCCCCGCCGCAGCAGACCATCTCCTCCTCTCTCGCCATGTCTAGGAGGTAGCCAGGAGCTCACCGCCACCCCATGTCCCTTGCCCGAGCCCAGAGCAGTAGTGGACCAACGAGCACAAACCGTGCCCAGTGCCACCGCACCATGCCAGTGCCGCCCCCAGAGCGCGCCCTGTCCCCGCTCGCACAGACCATCCCTTGGCACCAGCCCGCGCCCGCCGCTCCACCTCGACCTGGAGAACACCCCAGACACCCCCGCTGGCCGCCCAACGCTTCACAGCCACCGCTCGCCGTGGACACCGTCGCCTCTGCCTCTCAGAGCGCTACCTCGCCCAGACTGCGTGCCACCGCCCCTACGATTGCATTCAAGTTCTAGAGCACCGCCAGGGAACCACACATCGATCACCACCCGCAGCCATGCCTCTACCCCGTCGTAGCCTTGTCGCCGGAGTCGCCTGCCCATCCCGCTCGGTCTCACCGTCGGGCCTATAAAAGGAGCCCTCCCCAGCCTCTTCTCTCCACACCATTACACTCCCCTCACCTCTCTGAACCTCACCCACCTCTCGCCGGAGCAAAGGGAGCAGCAGCTCGCCGGAATTGGAGCCGGAGCAGCCGCGGCAGGAGGAGAAGGGCGTCGTTGATTTCGACCACCCCAAGCTCCGCCGCAACCGCGCCTTGCCTCGCCGTCATCTTCCACGTCGTTTGCCCGCCTCGCCGACCCTACTGGAGCCCTGGTATGCCCCCAGTAGACCCCCACCGAGCCGCTAGGGTTCGAGCTCGCCGGCGACCTGTTCGTCATCGACGACGACCCTTAGCCGTTGATCTCGCTTGTAATCCTACGGCCCACAGCGCGCGTACCGTTTCGCGTTTTAAGTGTCGTTGACACGTGGGACCCCTGTCAGCTGAGCCCCGCGCCGCGGAGCGCCACTGGGTCGGCCCAAGTCCTTTCCCGCGCTAGCCCATCGATTCAAATTTGGATTTTTTTTAGTTAAATCTA
Source organism: Avena sativa (assembly GCA_916181665.1). Taxonomy (NCBI): domain Eukaryota; kingdom Viridiplantae; phylum Streptophyta; class Magnoliopsida; order Poales; family Poaceae; genus Avena; species Avena sativa. Next base: position 549,249,246 of record OV702290.1, on the reverse strand, counting down.
GATTATGTCCCCTAGTTTGAAAATCAATTCAGAGAGTTTTAGAAATCCAAATTGCATGAAACCAATTTTGTCTAAAAGGTATTAAAATGATCTATCCAAGCCCGTTGGATTTAATTCAATTAGAGTTATAGATCTCTCCTAATAAAAATAAGAAGACATAAGCTTTTGCAACTTGCAACATTTTTATAAAATCAACCAAGTTAGCTTTTGAGTTGATTCCAACTCTCGAAAATCACAATTCATCATATATATCTAAATATGTAATAATATTAAGGTTTACATGCAGTGACTTTGGACTAGTACCAAAATAATGCTATATAGGCATTTCTAGTCACTTTAAATCATTAAATAATAAACTTAAACTAAAGTAATATTGATCCAACCTTTAAATCTCATTCCCACATGTTAGAATATGTGGTGAGGACATGTGTCCACATGATCCCATATTTTGGTGGTGAATATTAAATTTTAGTTAATATTTCAATGAGTAGAAATTACTTTTCTAAAATAAAAAGGATGAAACTATTAAATTAAACTTGTGATGCTTGTGATGAATCATCAATTGTGTGTTTTAGAATGCTACTTAGCCTAGTTAAGTATTGTTTGGTGATTGTCTACTCCCTATGTATTTATAGACGCTAGTACCGACCAAGCTTTCGAGGAGGAGGAGTTCTACCAAGAAGAAGAAGAAGAAGAAGAAGTAAACTTCAACCACTACACCAACCAAGGCAAGCTATTGTTAGCAAGCTAGAATTAAGCTAGATGAATGATCAAGGATGCTTTAGGCATGCTTTGATCACACCCCTTTGACTATTAGTACCCCAAGTCTTACCTACAAGTTTTACCCTCTTAGGTTATACCAAGTTCTTTACTTGTTTTGAAGGTAGCATAAAAAGTATAAAACTTGGCCTACTTAGAAACCTTTAGATGTCATTCTATGGCATGGGATTGATCCCATCCTTCCACCTTAGTGAAGGCTCTTAACTTAGTCTTTTGGAATAGATCAAAAACTTGAGTCACTTTGGATGGGAACACTTGGTGAAAATGAATTGTGAAAAGCTTGGAATGATGAGTCATTCTATTGAGATGTTTTGACATGTGTTGAGAAACACAACTGGTTTATGATGATGAAAATGATGAGGCATGAGCCTTAACCCTTTTATAAAACTGATGGTTGGATTCGGATGCGATACCATTCCAAATTTACTGTACAACCACATTACCTAAATTGGGTAAGGCTTAGCTAGAAATTTATATGCATTAGTATTAGTTCCCCCACGGGAGAGGTTTGAGCTGAGGCTACCTCTCAATGTTGTCCACTTATGTAGTGCCCAAGATGACTGATGGTCATGGTTGGGAGGCCATGCTCATAGGAGAGGTGATTGTAAGGGTGTGTAAAGGGAAGGTTATGTTTGATTATCTGCATACTAAGTATGATGATTCAGGGTTATCCCTGACAGATGTATCGAATCTTGTGGTGAAAGTGTACCACCTCTGCAGAGTGTCAAACTATTCGAATAGCCGTGTCCGTGGTTATGGACAGTTGGAGTGGCCATACTGTTTCGTTGCCAGGTGTTTTCTAAATAACTTGAAATGAATGATGAACTTTGAGTTGACCACAACAGGGTTGTGTTGATGATAATAGCTTCCCAACTTAAGTGATTCTAGAACTTTACTTTATCTTTCTTTGCTTCTGAACTTAGCTTAGGTTTCAAACTTAACTTGATAGTTAAATTAGATTCAGCACTTTAACTTAGAATTATGGTACCTGTTAATAGTAGTTTGCGAGTACTTGAAGAGTACTCATGGCTTTTGTCCCTGGCTATTATCATGGCCAGACTATGAAGGAGATTATCAAGATGATGGTCAGCAGGACGACTATGATAACTAGGACTATCTGCCTTCGTCAGCATTGCCTGTGCCCCTGAAGATGGACCCCACCGCTATGCTTATCTTTATTTCCGCTGCTTGTTGTATTAAAGACTGGATCGTGAGATCCTTATTTGTGTAAAACCTTATGTATGGTTTGTAATGGATGATGTACTGTGATATCCAATCCGTTATGTCTCGCAAAAATGGTAATCCTGGGATTGCGAGGTATGGCATAACGGGCATCTGGGATTAAAAATCCGGGTGTTGACATCATGGGAATCAGCAACGGCGATGGAGATGGCGGTGGAGATCGATGGAGATGGCTCCGGGGGCACTTCCCCATCCCGGCAGGTGCTCGAACAGAGACTTTCTGTCCCCCGAATCTCCTCTTCGATGGCGGCGGCGCTGCGGAACTTTTCGTGGCTAGAGGCTTGACGATTTAGGGTTTTTGCCTCGGGAGGAATACATAGGCGAAAGAGGCAAGGTCGGTGGCTGGCCAGGGGGCCCACACCATGCCCTGGCGCGGCCTGGGGGTACCCGCGCCTGGGGGTGTGGCCAGGCCCTGGCCCTCCTCCGTCTCGTATTCTGGCTCCATGAGTCTTCTGGTAAAATAGGAACTTTGGCTTTTGTCCCGTCCAATTATGAGAATATTCATTTCCTGACATTCCTGGAACCAAAAACAGCAGAAAACAAGCAACTAGCACTGTGGCTCTTGTTAATAGGTTAGTCCAAGAAATCATATGAAAATTACTCCAAAGTGTGGACAAAACATAATAAAGTAGATAAAACCAAGCATGGAACATCAAAAATTATAGATACATTTGCAATGTATCAACATCCCCAAGCTTAACTCTTGCTCGTCCTCGAGTAGGTAAGTGATAAAAAGAACGAATAATTTTTGAGGTGACATGCACCATCATAAACTTGATCAAAGTATTTGTAAAATATTGATAGCTGGGATCATAGTACTTCAACATAGCATGAAAGATAAAGTTCTAGCAATAAGACAAAGTAACTATGCTTCAACATGAAAAGGCACAAACAAAAGATTCATGAATAACAATGCTTTGCAAGACGTTTGTTTGTTTCACATAAAGAAAACATAGCATAGTGGCATTCAGCTTGTCCCTCATAGAGTAGCAAACATAAATGCATAGGACACCTTCAAAGTTCATAAGAGTGACTAGATACAAATAGTTTAAAACAAGCAATATCAAGGTTATGCATCAATCAACAAGTCTTGGGACAATGCACACAGAACTAGGAATTGCCACTATGCTCTCAAAGTAGGTGCATAATGATAGAAGGTGGAGACTCAATATAATGGTGGAAGAAAGGCCTTCAGAGAAGGAAGCAAAGATTCAAGATTCATAAAGAGCTTCCAAAAATTATGGTACTTAATAGCTTTCAGCTCTCATTGCCCCTATCATAAGCATCTTGAAGTGATTAAGGTTAAAGTCAACAAACTATGGTGTATATGCTTGACGAAGTATAAGTTGGAAATCTCATGTCCCTTGAATACGAGGGCCGCTCCTCATGCTACTCAAGTTTAGTCACCGGTAAGTTCTTGTCATCGTAAGTACATGTGTATCATAGAGAACCGCCAACGGGGTACCCCTTGCCCGATGATACGGAAGAATCCCCATATCAAAATGACAAGGCAAGCAGACAACGAGCATCTCAGCAATCTTCTTATTTACCATGGGAAAATGGTGCTTTTTTCTCTCTTTCCTCTTTTCATATATATCTTTTTTTTCTCTTTTTTTCTCAATATCTGACTCTTTTTTATAAGAAGAATGCTTCATAGACAGCTCATTATGGTTACGCTGCAGATTTCCACCATGACAGCATGGATTAGACCAGCGGCCCAAGCGTTTCTCTAACACACATACATAACTCCATGGACTTACAAGCTCCCCTTTCATTTCACACCGACGACATCCATAGACAAAAGAGCATGATATCAACTAGGTACAAAATACCCGTGCAATGTTGAAAGCGTTCCCCATGACAGCATGGTTCTGCTAACCCCCAACAAATAAGTGCAAGCATATACAACATAGACGACACAATGGTTCAAGTTTATTAAGGGCAAGAAAAGTAAAGTGTGCCATCAAGTTCGTGAGAGTTTTCATCACTAGTTTTCTCATAACAAGTTTAATTCGGAAGGTAGATAAAAACATGAATATACTTGGAATAGCAAATGCTAATAGGTAAGTATGCTGGACTCTTTGGAATAACTTGGTTTTAGGAGTTGGATGCATGAGTGGAACTCATACTTGGTTATAAAGGCTAGCAAAAGACTGGGAGCGACCAACTAAGAGAGCAATAATGGCCATAATCATGCAGAGCGACAAAACATCATTAATCAAAGCATAAAGTGATACTACAAGTCGAAAAATAAAGGATCATAAATTCTATGGTGACTTGGGATAGTCATAACATGGTGTGAGCATGCGCCAAGTCAACCCAAATAAAGCATCAAAGGAGAATACCACAATACTATGCTTTAATATGCTAAAACAACGCATGATTCTTCCAAGGCACATTAAGCAATCTCAATTGTTTATAACATGTCATGCTACACCAAAGATCACTAAGCATAAAGCCAAAACAATATCAAGCATGGCATGACAAAGCATGGGCCAGAGTAAAAAACAAGCTCACTTTACCACTTAAGCATGAACTTTTCCTACTACTTTCCAATCCAAACCAAACTATTTGAAAACTAGTGAATGAAAGAGGGGGTCCAACCAATTTATTCAGCAAACTAAGAAAACCAAGCAAATGAAAACCAAAAATGAAAATGAAAAAGAAGACGCTCCAAGAACAACACAACTGTGCATGAAACAATAAAAATGAAGTGTTTGGAAGAAACCTCGGATTTTTATTGATGAAGAAGGGGATGCCTTGGGCATCCCGAAGCTTTGACGCTTGTACTTCTTGGATATTTCTTGGGGTGACACGCGTGGCATCCCCAAGCTTGAGCTTTAGTCCATCCTTCATCTCATTACTCATTCTCTCCATACACCTGAAATTTCTTCCTTCATACAAAACTTCACACAATCTTTATTAGCAACATTAGTGCAATCAAGATAATAAGTCTTTGGGTTTAGTTTCAACACCAATAAAACTTCCATTAAAACACAAGCTACTGTAGCACTTCCCTCAAAAAGCTCAATTCACCAAATAGAACCCAAAAAGGAACCAACAAGAAGCAAATACAAATAATGGTAGAAATCTATCAAAACAGACCAGCAGGTAAAAACCAATTTTTTCGAAGACCTTCTGTTGCTCAAATCGAAAAGTGTTGAACTAAAGAAAGTTAGATAATAACCTGGGGCAGAATCACAAAAATTCACGCCTCAAAACGACGTACAGAGATTTTACACGAATGTTTACAGTGAAGCACAAAAATCTGTTTCGGGGCAGCAACTTTCCCAAGCATTACTTCTCTCTCATTAGAGGTTACTCTTGGCACAAAAAGCAAATAAAAATGATAAGGAGAGGTTATTACTAAAGCAATAACTTCCAAGACTCAACTAAAACTTTTGGGTTATCTCCCAATAAGTACTTTTCTTTAACGCCTTTAAGTTAGGCATGATAGTTTGAGAAGATGCTCACATAAGAAATATGAATTAAAGTAAAAGAGAGCATCGAGAAGCAAATTCAAAGCACATTTAAGTCTAACCCACTTCCTATGCATAGGAATCTTGTAAAGAAACAAGTCATGAAAGCACAAAGCAACAAGCATAGTAAAGCAAAACAAGTGCAACTTCAAGACTTTCAGCATAAAGAGGGGAAACTTAATATTATTGAGATGCATAAAACCATGTTTACCTCTCTCATAATAACTTTCAGTAGCACCATGAATAAAATTAACAATATAACTATCACATAAAACATTCTTATCATGAGCCACATGCATAAAACAATTATTACTCTCCCTATAAGCATAGTCATTCTTATTAATCATAGTGGGAGCAAATTCAACAAAATAGCTATCATTATTATTCTCATCACCATAATCATCAAATATAGGAGGCATATTGTAATGATAATTAATTTTCTCCTGAATAGTAGGTGGACTTAAAATATCATATTCATCATTGTAATTATCATATATTGGAGGCATAGTATCATCAAAGTAAATTTTCTCCTCCGTGCTTGGGGAGCTAAAAAGATCATTTTCATAAAAACTAGCTTCCCCAAGCTTAGACTTTTCCATAGCATTAGCAATAATGGTGTTCAAAGAATTCATACTAATAACATTGCTATTAGCATGCAAATAAAGTTCCATAGGTTTTTTAATTTTCTCTTCAAACACTTCATGTCCTAACTCAAGATAAATACTATAAAGCTCTCTAATTTTTGTTGTTGTTTTCCATTAAGCCTAACTAGTGAAAAAAAGAAACAAAAAGACAAAATTGCAGAATCTAAAGGAAATAACTTCGAGCACTCACACCGGAGGATGTGAGTACCTTTTACCTTACCTCCCCGGCAACAGCGCCAGAAAATAGCTTGATGTCTATGCACTTCTAATCTTGTAGACAGTTGTTGGGCCTCCAAGTGCAGAGGTTTGTAGAACAGCAGCAAGTTTTCCCTTAAGTGGATCACCCAAGGTTTATCGAACTCGGGGAGGAAGTGGTCAAAGGTATCCCCTCTCAAGCAACCCAGTAATCAAGATACAAGAAGTCTCTTGTGTCTCCAACACACCCAATACACTTGTCAGGTTTATAGGTGCACTAGTTCGGCGAAGAGATAGTGAAATACAAGTGGTATGAATATAAGATAACGGTGCTAGAAAATACTTTGATGGCATGGAAGAGACTAAAGGCAAACTGAAATAAAGATGGAAGCAAGCAAACATGTAATAGATCTAATAGCAAACGGTGTTTCAATGTTTAGAAACAAGGCCTAGGGATCATACTTTCACTAGTGAACACTCTCATATAAATATCTTCTCTTTATGATACTACTCTTAACTACTCTCCGGTTGGACACTCTAATCCATGGTAGGGCTATAACAGCACACCTCAAAGTAAGCCTTTCCCATCTAGATAACCCCACACTGTCACCTTGAGCACTAGATGGTTCAAATAAACACCACAATTTCATAAAGACATCCAACTCCAAATATAACTCATAACAAGTATTTGTAATCTCTAGCCTAAGTTCCACCATGGTGTGCACACTGTCAACTTCACACACATGGGGAGAGCAGAGATATATTAAAGCACTTGAGTAGCAAGGTGGATATATAGATTACAAGCTCATGATCATAGTATGATCACGCATAGAGAGAGATATGAACACATAGCTACCGATAGAACCCTTATCCTCGAGAGAGAACTACTCCCTCTTCATCATGGGAATCAGCAACGGCGATGGAGATGGCGGTGGAGATCGATGGAGATGGCTCCAGGGGCACTTCCCCGTCCCGACAGGGCGCCGGAACAGAGACTTTCTATCCCCTAAATCTCCTCTTCGGTGGCGGCGGCGCTGTGGAACTTTTCATGGTTGGAGGCTTGACAATTTAGGGTTTTTGCCTCGGGAGGAATACATAGGCGAAAGAGGCAAGGTCGGTGGCCGTCCAGGGGGCCCAAACCATGCCCTAGCGCGGCATGGGGGTACCCGCGCCTGGGGGGTGTGGCCAGGCCCTAGCCCTCCTCCGTCTCGTATTCTAGCTCCGTGAGTCTTCTGGTGAAATAGGAACTTTGGCTTTTGTCCCATCCAATTCTGAGAATATTCATTTTCTGACTTTCCTGGAACCAAAAACAGCAGAAAACAAGCAACTGGCACTGTGGCTCTTGTTAATAGGTTAGTCCAAGAAATCATATGAAAAGTACTCTAAAGTGTGGACAAAACATAAGAAAGTAGATAAAACCAAGCATGTAACATCAAAAATTATAGATACATTTTCAATGTATCAATGATCATGCACCGTATCGAGCAAAACTCGGAGTTGATTCGTACTCTCACCTTCGAGATTGAGGACTTGGGGAAACTGATCAAAGAGCTCATCGAAAGAACATCGCCACCACCGAAGGAGTAATTCATCATCAGGCTTGGCATCCCCTTGGTTTGTTCCAAGCTTGGGGGAGTGTCGCAGTATCACATCACTATCTTCTATCTTTTTACCCTTTTAGTAGAGTCATATCATGAATAGAGAAGTTATCATGTAGGATGGTTTGCATTATGGAAGTTTCCCCTCTCTCGTTAGATATGTATCCCTTAGTGTGAGTTGTCATTATGGAATATTTATGAGAAGTTCTATCATTTATTCTTTTGCATATCTTATATTAGTTTTCAATTCGTGGTTATATGATTGATCTTGTCGTTAGTATTGGTATCACTTTGGGATCATTGAGTTAATTTAGTTGGTTTTGGCAAACCTGGCTCGGTCAGTAGCAACACTATTTTTGAGAGTTGAATGAAAAAGATAAAAGTACTCTAAAGAAAAAATCATCATCTTTCTTTCTTGATTTGCTCATAAGTTTAGTATTCTCTAGTTAAGATCTTTTGTGCTTCCAAGGAAGATTGCATGTTTGATTTTTATCACTTGTATGTTTGTTTGTTTCCTTCAACTCTTATACTTGCTACCCAGCCTTGCTCGCCAAAAACCTGTACTGAGAGGGAATTCTTCTCGTGCATTCAATCCTCAAACCAAACCCATGCCATTTGTGTCCACCATACCTACCTATTAGCACTATTGCTATTCCAAGTAAATTCTTGTTTTTATCTACCTTCCAATTTAAACTTGTTATGTGAAAATTAGTGATTAAAGCTCTCACGAACTTGATGGCACACTTTACTTTCTTGCATTTAATAAACTTGAACCATTGTGCCCATCTATGTTACGTATATGCTTGCGCTTTGTGAGTTGTGAATTAGTAGAACCATGTTGTCATGGGGAACGCTTTCAACATTGCGCTGGTACTTTGTACCTAGTTGATATCATGTTCTTTTGTCTATGGATGTCGTCGGTGTGAAATGAAAGGGGAGCTTGTAAGTCCATGGAGTTATGCATGTGTGTTAGAGAAACGCCTGGGCCGCCGGTCTAATCCATGCCGTCATGGTGGAAACCTGCAGCGTAACCATAACGAGCATTTATGAAGCATTCTTCTTATAAAAAAGAGATAGAGATTGAGAAAAAGAAAAAAAGAGGAGAAAAGAGGAAAGAGAGAAAAAACACCATATTCCCATGGTACATAAGAAGATTGCTGAGATGCTTGTTGTTTGCTTGCCTTGTCATTTTGATATGGGGATTCTTCCGTATCATTGGGCAAGGGGTACCCCGTTGGCGGTTCTCCATGATACACATGTGCTTACGATGACAAGAACTTACCAGTGACTAAACTTGAGTAGCATGAGGAGAGGCCCTCGTATTCAAGGGACATGAGATTCTCAATTTACAACTTGTTAAGCATATACTCATATTTGATCACTTTAACCTTAATCACCTAAAGATGCCTATGATAGGGGCAATGAGAGCTGAAAGCTAATAAGTATCATAATTTTTGGGAGCTCTTTATGAAACTTGCAATCCCTGCTTCCCTCTGGGAAGGGCCTTTCTTTTACTTTTTAGTTGAGTCAGTAAACCTATTTCCCTTCTATCTCAGCAAGTATTTTGAGTTGTTGTGTTTCATTCATTCATATGATGATTTATTCAATCATGTTTCTTATGTTCTTTGTTTTGCACATTGCTCTTATCTTGGTGATTACTACTCTGAAAGCTATCATTGAAAATCAGTTATTTGTGAACTCCAGCAAATTATCAACTATTCTTCGACCAAGAGCTAAGTTTGCCATTACCAATTATGATTTACTTTATGTATCTTTATTGTGTTTCCTTTACCTATTGCAAGTAAGTTATATAATAGTGAGTTGTCTTATATTATGATCTATGTATTGATGAATGTGATGCTTCTTGTCCGTATTCTTTTTATCGACTCTTCACTCCATAAACCTAAGGCCATGTTTATTGAGCTCAATTTCGCTTGGGGACAAGCGAAGTCTAAGCTTGGGGGGAGTTGATACGTCCATTTTGCATCACTATTCTATATCATAATTCACTGTTATTCATTGATATATTTCATATTAAGAGATGATACTTATGTTATTTCATCTGTTTTTGCATGGTTGATGACTTTTGGAGCATGGACCACTGCAATCAGGATTCTGATGGAAAAGGTGTTGTTTGGAGGCAAAATTCGCGAAGATCAGAAAATCCGGGAAAATATACGGAAAATCCTATTTTTTCAGAAGACGAAGGAAGCCAGAAGGAGGAGTGGAGATGGGCCACAGGGGGGCCACACCACCGCCTGGCGCGGGCCAGCCTAGGCCGCGCCACCAGGTGGTGTGGCTGCCCTGGCCCACCTCTGGCTCTCCCCTCCGGCGTATATAATCCTCCTGAAACCCTAATACTCGGGGAGTGACCACAGAAAGATTCCGCCGCCTCTGCGGGGCGGAAAACACCGAGAGAGAAAGATCTCTCCGGCAGATAGATTTCTGCCGAGGGAATTCCTTCCCGGAGAGGGGAGATCGTCGCCATCAACACCACCATCAAGCTGGACTTCATCGGGATCATCACCACCATCATCACCATCAGCACCATCATCACCATCTCCATATTGCTGTAACAATTGGATTGAATCTTGCATAGTTCATAGGGGAAACTTTCCCGGTGTTTATTACTCTTTGTAGTTGATGCTATTGAGTGAACCGTTGAATTATTGTTTCTGTTCAGATTGTTATACATCATAATTCCATCTCTGATCATGATCCATATGATGTATTGTGAGTAGTTTGTTTTGTTCTTGAGGACATGGGAGAAGTCATGTTGTTAGTAGTGGAGTTGTGTTGAGAAAGATTCAATAGTTTGATATTTAAGTTGTGGTGTACTTCTTCTAGTGGTGTCATGTGAACATCGACTACATGACACTTCACCTATATAGGCCTCGGGGAATGCATTATGTATTTGGCTACTAATCATAGGGGTTGCCGGAGTGATAGAAACCTGAACCCCCATTAGGAAACCATTGCACAAGGGACGTAAGGGTCTTAGAGTTTAAAGTTGTGGTTAGGTTTCTACCTTAATTACTTTCTTGTACTTACGGATGTTTGCAAGGGGTATAATCACAAGTATGTATTAGTCCTAGGAAGGTCGGTATATTAGCACAGGTTAACCCGCACAACACTTAGCAAGCTAAAGAAGATTAATCAACTATATGAAGCGAAAGCACTTGACAGAATTCCCATGTGTCCTCGAGAACGTTTGGTCATCTTAAGTAATACAACCGTCTTTTTCTTTGCTGAATAAAGGATTGGGCCACTTGCTGTATTTATTCTCATTGTCTTTTGTTTACTCGTACTTTATTTACTTGCTTTATCAAAAACCCCTAATAATCCATTTGCTAAGTATTTGCAGAGAATTCCTGATCCATACTACTAGCCAGCACCTTCTGCTCCTCGTTGGGTTCGACACTCTTACTTATCGAAAATACTGCGATACACCCCCTATACTTGTGGGTCATCACCCCACGCCGGAGTAGCGTATGCTAGAAGCTTCGACCTCAAAATTTGGTACGGCGCCCAAACATCGCACCCATCCATTAAAATATCCCGCGCATCCATTCAAACATGCTTCACCTCTTTCTAGAATGCAAAATTCCTCTTCTATCCATGCTTTGGAAACAAGAATCCGAGGGAGCACTGCAATAACAGAGGGATATGGGTGGTACATTTGCGTTCTCCCAAGTGCATCACCCCATCCACTTTTCCCAGCCCTTCTTCAATATTTACCTGCATGCCTACTCCGACCTACACCGACTTTTTGGACCCACTATGCAAGTGACCCACATGTCAGTGAGCCAGAATTACGGGAAGTAGAGATTCCTATCGATTGTTGTTCAAAATTCAAACATTTTTCGGTAAACCGAGATAAAATCGTTAAAATCATCCAACCTGGCTTATACTATCATTCCACTATGTCAGAGTAAAAGCTAAAAAAAAGCCAAAAACACATTTGTAGCTTTATAAGCCAAAAATCAAAAGCCAGAATTCGAGCCCAACCAAACAACGCCTAAATCTCAAGGAACTCTTCCTGTTTCTCCCTTGTTTTAGTACCCGAGTACTTTCTATTTTATTTAACAAAAAATATGACCAAGCAGGATATCATCGACTTGTAGATCAATTTTTGAGATACTTTCATTAAATTGGAGTAACACCATTCTATTCGATGGATAAATATAACCATAAACTTTGAAAATATTATTGAGAATTCATGGAATCCTAAACCATAAAATCTAAACCCCTAAACCCTGACCAAGCAGGTATCATGCAACTATAGATCACAAATTGAGATACTTTCGCTAAATCAGGTAACGCCATTCTATTAGACGAATATAAGCATAAATCCTCAGCATTACCAAAAATTCTCTGAACCCTAAACCGAAACAACCCATAAAACTAAACTGCAAAACCCTAAACCCTCGACCCATAAACACTAATCAAGCAGGTATCATGCACTTATATATCAAAATTTGAGATACTTTCATTAAATTGCGGTAACTCTTTTCTATTCCACGAATATAAGCATAAAGCTTGAACATTATTTAAAATTCCTAAAACCCTAAAATCTAAACACTAAACCTAAATCCTTACCAAACACGTAGCATGCACTTATCGATCAAAAATTGATATATTTTCATTAAACTGGTAACTCCATTCTATTCGATGAATATAAGCATAAATCTTGAGCATTATCAAAAATACCCTAAATCCTAAACAACCCCTAATAAAACCTAAACCTAAAACCCCAAACCCTCAACCCATAAACCCTAACAGATCAGGTATCATGCACTTATAGATCAAATTTGGAGATACTTTCAATGAGTTAGGTAACGCCATATATATTCTAATCGATGAATATAAGCATAAAGCTTGAGTATTATTGAAAATTTGATAAAACCCCTAAACCCTATTCAGTCCATAAAACCTAAACCGTAAAACCGTAAAACCCTCGACCTATATAAACCCTAACCAAGCAGGTATCATGGACTTATAGATCAAAATCTGAGATTTGATCTTTCATTAAATTGCGGTAACGCTATCTATTCCACGAATATAACAATAAAGTTTGAAAATTATTGAAAATTCCTGAAAACCGAAACCCCTAAAACCCAAATCCTAAACCCCTAAACCCTCACCAAGCACGTAGCATGCACTTATAGATCAAAATTTAAGATAATTTCGTTAAATTGGGTAACGCCATTCTATTTGACGAATATAAGCATAAATCCTGAGTAATATCAAATTTTCCCTAAAACCTAAACAACCCATATAACTTAAACCCTAAACCCTAAAGCCCTAAACCCTTAGCCATAAACCCTAACCAAGCAGGTTTCATGCACACATTGATCGAAATTTGAGATACTTTCATTAAATCAGCTAACACCCATTCTACTCTACGAGTATAAGCATAAATCTTGAGCATTATTGAAAATTCGCTCAACCCTAAACCCTAAACAACCCATAAACTAAACCATAAAAACCTATAACCGTAAATCCTCGACCCATAAACCCTAACCAAAGCAGGTATTGTGCATTTATTCATTAAAATTTGAGATACTTTCAATAAATTGATGTAATACCATTCTATTCAACGAATATAAGCATAAAGCAACTTGAACATTATTGAAAATTCCTAAAACCCAAAACCCCTAAAACCCTAAACCCTAAACCCTTACCAAGCACGTAGCATGCACTTATAGATGAAAATTTGATATACTTTCGTTTAATTTGGTAACGCCATTTTATTCGACGAATATAAGCATAAATATTGAGCATTATCGAAAATTCCCTAAACCCTAAACAACCCCTAAAACCTAAACCCTAAAACCCCAAACCCTCAACCCATTAACACTAACCAAGCATGTATCATGCACTTTATGGATCAAAATTTGAGATACTTTCATTAAATTAGGTAATGTAATTCTATTCGACGAATATAACAATAAACCTTGGTTTAGGGTAAAACTCGCTAAACTCTAAACCCTATACAACGATAAAACCTAAACTGTAAAACCCTAACCAAGCAGATGTCATGCACTTATAGATCAACATTTGTGATACTTTCATTAAAGCAGGTAACACCATTCTATTCGACGAATATAAGCATAAACCTTTAAGCATTCTTGAAAAATCGCTAATCCCTAAACCCTAAACAACCCATAAAACCTAAACCGTAAAACCCTAAATCATCGACCCATAAACCCTAAACCAGCAGGTACCGTGCACGTATAGATCAAAATTTGAGATACTTTCGTTAAATTGTGGTAACGCCATTCTATTACATGAATATAAGCATAAAGCTTGAACATTAATGAAAATCAAAAACCCTTAACCGTAAACCCTAATAACGCCATGAACTCTAACTTCCTAACCCTAGAACCCTAAACCCTTACCAAAGAGGTATAAAGCACTTATAGATCAAATTTAGAAATACTTTTATTAAATTGCGATAACGCCATTCTATTCCATGAATATAACCATATATATAAAGCTTGAACATATTATTATTGAAAATTACCTAAACCTTAAATCCTAAACAATCATAAACCCTAAAACCTTGAATAACCCTAAACCCTAAATCATGAACCCTAAACCACTAAACCCTAAAACCCTAAACCCTAAAATCCTAAACCATAAACCATGAACCCATAAACCATGAACCCATAAACCCTCAACCCAAAATAAAACCCTAAACTTAACCCTAGGCTATATATACTTTGAGTGAAAACCGGGGCAGTGGGATTTAAAGCCATGTTTTGTAGTAGCTTCATGACTAAAGCCATTGTTGTGCATTAGAAAATTGAAATAACTTCCAATTCGGAAGCTTCCTTTGTAAATAATATTTTAAATGCCAATACACACCATAACAAATATGGATAGGTTATTATAAACTATAGAAAAGATATGGCCATGACCTTGCTCATCTGGTTTGAAAGCCATACATATTCTTACATGGTACTCCATATATTGTGATACAACTTTTTCTCAGAAATTATCAAATTTCAAGATTATATTTTTCCATGGAAACTAGCTAGTGCACATAGTGAGACACGAAGAGAGAAAATAATGGATGCATTTCTTTTTATATTTTGTTTCTTTGTATTTTTTAAAAATGGCTGAAATTAGGTGTCATTACCATTCATATCAAAAAGTTGAATTTTCCGAAACTCTCGGTGGTTCTCCAATATTTGACTACTTGATATCTTTGAATTATTTTAAAGGTCAAGAGCAAGGTATATCACACACTTTCTAGTTCGAAATTAGACATATTTACTTCAGATTGTCAAAAGGTCATTTTATTGCATAGATTTAGCTAGAAAGTTTGGAAATTCATGAAAGTTGGGCATTGTCCATCAAATCTAGAATCTTTTTTTGAAATGCCAAGATGCAACTATCTACCAGATATGGACACGCTATTATAACTATAACAGAGATATGGTCGTGACCTTGGTCATCTTGTCTGAAAGCCTTCAAAATGTATTGTTTATCAATTTTGGCAAATGTGTGGAAACTCATTTATATGCTGGTAAGCATACTGTCGTTGGCGTGTGGGTCTAGATGGGGCCAACACATGAGAGCAGCCGTGTCGGAGTAGCGTATGTTGGAAGCTTCAACCTTAAAATTTCCGCATGGCACCGAAACATCCCGCGCACATCTATTCAAATATCCCGCCCCGCTTTTTGCAAATGCAAAATTCTTCTTCTATCCATGCTCCGGAAACAAGGACCATGGGAGTACTGCAATAATAGAGGGGTATAGGTCATAAATGTGCGTCATCCCACCTATATCCCACATCATCTCTTCCCCGCCCACACCCCTCCAACCTCGACCTTCCTCTAGCTGCTTCACCGTCGGCCCTCTCTTCCACACCGGAGCTCTTCCACTACACGCGCTCTTCACCGGAATTATTTCACCGACTCCCTCGCAGCACCGGATCTTCTTCGCCAACACCGTCGTCTACCCTACCGGGGCCGCTTCATTGAATCATTCGTTGCTAACCCCGAAATGTCGAGCCGCCGCCCCCGCCGCCCACTTGCCCGTCCCACTCGTCGTCGCCGCAGTGGTAATTTCTCTTGCTCGTTTGCTATATTTTTGTTACTCGTAAGCTACGAAATCTTTAGGATGTTACTCAATATCCTAGATGCTATTGCCACTTTGTTTGCACCCTTCATCTTGAAGGTCCTATCCACCTCATTAGCTTCTTGATTTTATTCCCTTTCTTTATTCTCATGCTATCGGTTTTAATCCTCCAACACGAATTCATAGATTCTATTCTTTTCGAGCGCTTGCACAGGTCATGCAAAAAGCTCATAGAGGATCCAACACTGACAATCTGACGCCCAGCAAGGCTGAATCGTGAGGTTTCCTTGTGTTACTTAGGCCAGTTTCTTGTCATGTTAATTAGTTGTATAACCTGCATGCCTAATAATTTAATAAGTCATTCTACCTAAGAACTTGCCATGACATTTGCATTTATGTTCAATTGTGAATATATGTGTGAATGCTTAATTCGGAAAATGTCTATCTAGTTTGGATGATATATCTGGTCATTATTAATGCTATATGTTGGTGTTTTCACCTGCTTTCATCCTTCCAAACCAGCTATCTAGTTTGAAACATACATCTGGTAATTTTTAATGCTATGTTTTTTGTGTTTTTCAAAAGTTTTCATCCTTCCAAACCAACCAACTTGGTTTCAAATGTTATGCAGAGAAATGACAATGAAGTACAAGGACCAAAGTTCCAACTGCTCTACTCAGATTCTTCTAGCAGATTTACCAGGCGTTACACCCGCTCGAGAAGGAGCTACTGTCAGCCTGAACGTGCTACTGTAAGTTCATACTTACTTTAAATGATCTCTACTTTATACAATACTACTTGTTTCTCTTGTTGTTTGTTTTAACCTGTTTCACCATATTTTAGCAGACTACAGTTAAAACCCAGCAGGAGTCCTTGGAAGGTAGGACTAAAAGTTGTGATCCCTCGTCCCATTCATCCTCCCATTGCATTGCCGAAGCAAACAACTTACTTAACAGTCCACCTAGAACAACTCCTGCATGTGATAAATATATAAATGTTGTATTGCATGCAGAACGAAAGGGTGTAGCTGCTCTTAGATCTGTAGCTGAAATGTTGAAGAAGAGGACAGATGATACATTGAAGCGAATTGTCATGTACCGATCTCTTATTGATGGTACTGACACGTTGTAATCTATCGGAATTACGATCTTGTTGTATAACCTGTTGTAACAAACTTTTATTGTTGTGTAATAATTAATTTTAATTTCTGTGTGTTTATTATTTGATGTCTTGATATTAACCTGTTCTACGAAAAGTAGGCGCTAGCAAAAAAAGTCCGAAACAGTAACAAGCCGGAGCAGTAGCATGCCGAGCGTTGAAACAACATGTGCATGGATGGCCCAAAACGACTAGAATAGTAAAAGGCCAGAACAGTAAAAGGCTAGAATAGTAAAAGGCTAGAACAATAAAAAGCCGTAGCAGTAAAAATGCCAGAACAGTAAAAGGCCAGAACCATAAAAGGCCAGAACAGTAAAAGGCCAGAACAGTGAAAAGGCCGGAACAGTGAAAGGCTAGAGCCGTAAAAGGTATCAACAGCAAAAGGCTAGTATGTTGGCAGGCCAGTACAGTAACATCCTAAACAGTGCTGGCCTGAATAGGCAAAAGCCCAAACACTGAAGGGCCTAAATAGTAACGGGTCGAAATTCCTAAAAGGCTGGAATAGTAACATGACTGAACAATAAAAGGCTAAATTGGTAATAGGCCTGAACAGTGTTGGGTCGGATTTGTGCAAGCCTCAAGTGGCAGGACAGTGTTGGACCAACATGGGCCTTCTTTTGGCCAAAACAGAATCGGGCCTAAAAGTTCGCGGGCCGCTGCTGGCTGCATCTCTGGGCCCATATCAAACAATGCAGGACAGAACAGTAACGGGCCATCTTCTTGTTGGGCTCCCCTGATGGGCCAGCCTAGTTAGTATTTAGCAGGCCTTGGCTGGGCCTGGCTTCTGCCATAGTTTCTATGACCGTTAACGGCGGTAACCGGCCGCTAACGACGGCTGCCACGTGGTAGTTTGCATGACGTCAGCCGTCAGCATGGCTGGCGAACAGATCTACGACAGAACAAGTTTTCGTGGCTAAAGGGTGCGATCCGCCACGGTCGAAAAAAACGTGGTTAATTTATTTGTGACGGGGCTTTTACCACGAAGGCCATCCGTCGTGCAAGACTCTTTGGCCACGAAAAAATGGACCTTCAACCACGAAAATCGTCCGTTGTAAAAGCCAACTTTTCTTGTAGTGGAAGCCCTTAGCCCAAGGAGAATCACTCACACATAGAGATGAGATCAACAATCATAAAAATTGTAGTGGAAATCATGAGATTGATAGAAAATAGTCTTACAATGTCGCTAATCGAAGATGAGATCTACTATTCAAGTGGTGGAATATAGCTACGGTGGTGGAGAAGGGTTTGGAGATTAGATCTAAGTCTATTCCTTCAGCGGCTCTTTGGTGTTGTGGATGGAGATCTGGAGGCGGCTGATTATCTGGGAGGTGTTGGGCAGGCTCTTTTCTCGTCGCCCGAGGCCTCTTTATATAGGGGTACCATCACGGAAGTTGTTCTGTTTGACCTAGCGGTGTCAATGGAAACTATACGACCGGAACTATACGGCCGTAATTTTATTCCCGTCGTATAGTTGGTCATTAAAGCGTCTGTCTCCACTTCACGACTCCTAGTTTCTTTGGGTTGTTGGAAATCTCATATCTTTGACTTTAATGTAGTGATTCCCATCATCAAACGTCATTATCTGCGCAGGGAAAAATAGCACGAAAGGATTGTATACCCCTTTAATCATTAGGCATTAGTGGCAGGGTTTAGACAGATATTTTATAAAAAATATGAATAATATCCAATTTAAATATGGACGTACATGACTATATTTCATAGCCATCAGGGACCTGGATGGCCATGTGACCCCTATGCATTCCATGAAATCTTTCGTTGTTTGAACCATGAACGTCATGTCATATTTCTTTTGTCTCTCGATACTTGCATTGTCCGAGATCTGATCAATGACATCATCATGTCGTGTTAAATCTCGTTACCAACAAATGCTACTTGACTCGTTCTGAAAAGTGATATCCCCGTGATCAAATCACACGCTACGCAGCTACTGGATATAACTTCTCCGAGTGGGCCCTCGAGTATCTATTCCATCACGCGGATGGAAAAATCCTGCTCTTGACGCATATTGCCTAAATTGTTCGCCCGAATACTAGAACACACCTTTATGATCACCGTCTCACCGAGTGATGTTTGATGCTATTAAAGTACACTTGGGTAACAGTGATTGATATGGTCTCACGGTCTAAGAAATAGGACACCTGGTCTTTTCTAATCATCATAACTTGAACATCGTGACATGATTGGGTCACGATGCTTAGATTGGGTATAGCTCATCATCTTATTCTCGCAATAAGGTGACTCCATTGTCAACTGGCATAAATGTTACTTGATCAGGAAACCTTGATAATTTGTTGACCAATGAACCGGTGACTAGAGCTTCATCGGGAACTCCTGGTTGTTTCTATATCATACGGGTATTGACGTTTCCTTTGAATACAGTTATAGCACGATATAAAACCTAATCATAAACTTCATGAAATATGATAATAATTCATATTATTATTTCTCTCTAGGGCATATTTCCAACAGAACATGCTTAGAAAACAACCTGTGTTTTTTGTGCACTGTGCGGGCATTTGCACGTAGGCACCGGTGGGAGCCTAGTGCGTCGGTCGTGGCGACTTTTTCTGCTTTCGTCTTTTTTCGTTGTTTTTTCTTTGTTTTTATTTTGTTATTTTCTTTCTTTTCCTTCCCCTATTCGCATGTTTTCTTTCACATCTGACCCGCTTGCCCATCGTCGACGGTTTTTGTAAGGCATTGGGGCCATTGTGTATTGCTGCCTTCTTGGCTGGTTGTAGCCTCCCATATTATCATGTGGTTGTAGGCTCTGCTAGCTACGGCTGTGGCGGCGACCTTGGTTTGCTTCAGCGTGTATTCTTGCATCTATCCCAATTTTTTCTACACTTTCGATTGTTTTTCGCTCTTCCTTTATTTGTTGCTCGGTTATTCCTCTCTTACACTTCTTTCCTTTTTGCCTTTGCTTTATGTTATTCTTTTCCTTTTGACTCTTTATTATTACCCCGTTATTGCTTCTTGCTTTCTTTCCTATTCATTTTTTATTCAATTTTATACCAGTCCGTGAGTCACCGACGGGTCTTTTATGACATCTGGGCCATTGTATGATATTGCCTGCTTGGTTGGCTGTGGCCTCCCGCACCAACGGGCAGTTGTAGGCTCTGCTGGTGACGATAGTAGTGGCGTCATTCATTTGCCTAGGTTTCATTTTGGCATCTTTTCTTCTTATTTTTTCATATTTTTGTGTATGGTTTGGCATTTTTTGCTCTCTTTTATCTCCTCTTCAGAATTTTCTTTCTGTCTTTGCAAAATCAGATTCAACAAACAGAAAAAAGGATTTTTCCTTCCTTTTTTACATTTTCCTCTCTCTCTACCCTCGGGCTCTCTTCTTCTTTTCGTCTTACAAAAAAATGTGAAAATATTGGATTTTTCTTCTTCTCCATCCACCAGCACAACCACAAACAAGAGACGGGAAAAATGACGAGAGATAAGGATGAATAGAAATTTTGTGAAACAATTCAGGATGATGTCACATAGTAGAGTACCTAAATAACGCAACACTAAAACGAGAGAGGCAGAAGAACGACAAAAGGACGACGAGGTACAAAGAATTAAATAAAATAAATCCAGAAGAAATAATTGTGTGTACATGATATAAAACTAAAATGAACGACACATTATTTATATGAAAAGATAATTATCCGTTGCAAATAAAATGAACGAAGAGAGTTGCCTAGCACAACTTTTTGTAGTATGTCCATCCGTATTGTCTAAACCTTGGTGGAAGTGATCAGCGAGATGATTCGTGATGAACTTTGCATGCAAGGAAGATGGTGTATCTTTTATCTAACTTTTAATGAATTAGCGTATGATTTTAGCCAGCCTCTATCATCGTCGTAGGGTTAGTCTACATGTTGAGATATGTGAAGCCGTTTGAACCCACCCCATTTAGCCCAAACAGAAAACCCACCCGTTTAAGACACACAAGGCTGATACTTCCAAAACGTATCTACTTTCCCGGACACTTTTGCTATTTTCTCCTCTAAACTTGTGTGATTTGGATGCAACTAACGCGGACTGACGCTGTTTTTAGCAGAATTGCCTTGGTGTCTACTTTTTGTGCAGAAAATCAACTATCAGGAAAAACCCGGAAAATACGCTGAAAATCCTATTTCACCAGAAGACTCCCGGAGCCAGAATACGAGACAGAGGGGGGCTGGGCCCAGGCCACACCACCTAGCCGCGCGGGCAAGCCCAGGCCGCGCCAGGGGGTGGTCTGGCCGCCCCAGGCTGCCCCTTGGTCTCCCTCTTCGCCTATAAGTTGCCTTCTGACCTAAAAACTCAGGGGGTTCGACGTTTTTCCAAAAGGAGTTCCGCTCCGCCGCCACCACCAGATTCCACGAAACAGCACCAGAAACGCCGTTCTGGCACCCAGCCGGGACGGGGAATTAGAGGAGATCATCGCCATCATCATCACCATCGCTTCTCCATCGACCATCCATGTGTCCCCCATCTATGAGTGAGTAATCCCCCGCTATAGGCTATGGGGATGGTAGGGATTGGATGAGATCGTTCATGTAATGGCATCAGATTGTTAGGGCATGGTGCCTAGTATCTTTTATTAGTGCTTTATGACTTTGTTGCGACTTGTTATGCTTAATGCTTGTCACTAGGGCCCGAGTGCCATGATTTCAGATCTGAACATGTTATTGATTCATTATGATAGTATTGTTTATGGTCTTACCTTCAAGTTGTATACACACGTTGTTGTCCGGAACCAATGTCCCCGAAGTGATAGAAATCGGGATAACCGGAGGGAATGGCTTTGATGTGAGGATCACATGTGTTCACGGATTGTTAATGCTTTGCTCCGGTGCTTTATTAAAAGGAGCACCTTAATTGCCAGTAGTTCCCTTGAGGCCCCGCTGCAAACGGGCAGGCGGGACAAAAGATGTTGTGCAAGTTCTCATTGCGAGCACATATGACTATATATGAAACACATGCCTAGGATTATCTAGTACTTGGATGCTTTGTCTTATTTATCTGCAATTGCCCTATGTTCTGATTGCTATGTGAATTGTCTTGTCCATGCAACGCCCGTCCATCCATCCCTATGCCTACCGCACTCGAATCCCACTGTTTACTGCTATTGTTACTACTGTCTTTACTTTACTACTGCTGCTACTTTACTATTCCTACAACAAAACTGTTGCTACTGATAAACTGCTGTGAGCAAGATTGTTTCCAGGTGAAGCTGAATTGACAACTCAGTTGTTAAGGCTTATAAATATTCTTTGGCTCCCCTTGTGTCGAATCAATAAATTGGGTTTCACTTCCCTCGAAAATACTGCGATACACCCCCTATACTTGTGGGTCATCAAAGGCCGCACCATTCTCAGCCTGAAATGTATAGTCCCACCTTGCCATTTGAACCCATCCCATTCATCCCAAACAGAAAACCCACCCTGTTTGAGCCAAACAAGGCCGCACCATTCTTAGCCTGAAATGTATAGTCCCACCTCGTCATTTGAACCCATCCCATTCTGCTCAAACAAAAAACCCTCCATGTTTGAGCCAAAACAAGGTCGCACCATTCTCAGCCTAAAATGTATAATTCCACCTCACCAGTTTACGAAATAGTGAGACACTTTATAAGTCTAAAAGTGAAGTTGCTACATTGAGTTCTGCTACACCATCTGTATCAAAATGAGTGTGATACAGATGGTGTAGTTGCGCTTATGTTTTTCCTATAGCCGTGTCATGGGGGATATTTTACATAGATGTAATGTGATATATCATCACACGTTCTACATTACAGACACGCCCCGGGGGCGCACAGAGAAGCCTAGTTGTCCATAATACCTACACATATGTCAAAGACAAGGAGAAGTAATAGAATCCTACTAAAAATAATAGTTGTGCAAATCTCACTTGAAAATGGAAAGAAACAGTAATCATTCATAATAGACATTGTTGTAGCAAGATGGAGTATGAGATGAGTGGCAATATGACCATTTTGTATGCTTAAATATGCGTCAGAATTGCACTCATCAGTAACACCCTCAATACCACTTGGTAGGATAACCCTAACTTGGTGATAGTTTACCTTGGTCTAATTGTTGGTATGGGGTAGTGTATCATACTTATAAAGATGCTAGATGAGTGAACAACTTTCTTAAGGAAAATAGGTAAGTAACTGACGAGGGGAGATCTCGGCAATGTCCATAAATAAGGACTTAGGGTTTTGCGGAAAAGAGAATGCTGGAGATTTCATCGGAAGTCGGGAAACAATGAGATCAAAGTCGCCTGAATATTGAGAGAATCGCTCTGCAACAAGTCGCTTGGGGATTGTTCAGTGGTCTCGCTGTCCTATATATAATAGGCCGGGTCTCAAAGCTATATGCGGAGAGGTTACATAATTACAATACCAACTCCAGGTCATTCTTTGTTTCTCTTTCCTACTATAATCTTTGTCGGTTGCTCTTTTGGATCTTTCATCTTGACTCTTCATGGGTCGTAATCTTCTCTGTAGGTCCTAGGTAGCAAATCATAAGGACCCGAATAATCATACCTATGTTAGTAACTTTCCTAAGAAAGATATATAAGAAGGTTTTGTTAAGGTGTGTTGAAATTATCCACATACACATTAGCTATGGAGAAGGGGTTCCTATTCCCTCCTAGGGAAGGCCCATGTGGGATTTTTTCCTTTTCTTTTATATTTAATAATGATAATGTGGATAATTTCCGAGGCCTAAAACAAAAAAAATCCTACTACGAGAATGCACCAGCCCAAGATCTATCTATGGAGAAGTACAGTAATGAGTGATATACGGTATTCATACCTCTGAAGACCGGTCGCAGGATTATGTTCCTGCACAAACATTGATGATGAAGACAAGCATCACATACCTCAAGGTATAGAAGGCTTCAAGCATCCAACACCATTAGTGGTAATGCCTTGTTGAGTTTTACACACATACGGTGTTAAAGACATGCGAGGGGCTCGGTCCAGCAAGGCAGCGGAAGAAGAAGATCTGGACCGATTCCAGCAGCAAGACGGCATGCGCTGGGTAGAGAACTCTCTTCCTCGTAGCATGTTCATTACTTTGGGAACACGCGGGGAGGGAGAGAGAGGGAGGGAGAATGGATAATTCCAATTATGGGATGATGAATTGGGGTGGAGGGCACCCCTATATATAGAAGAAAACTAGGCACTCCCCACCTCCCAAGTCCCGGGGTGGGACTAAATAAGGGAAGGCAGGAGGAGGGAGCTGGCCGGTGGGGGATGGTCCCCACCCTCGTGCCAAGCCCACCTATGGGTGGCCAGTAGGGTGGGAGCCCTCCCACCCTAGCCGCATGGCCTAGGGGCCGTTGGCTCTTCCCTCTTGGGCCCTCTTCCCTCCGAGGGAAGCCCCATATGGGAATTTTTCCTTTTCTTTTATGTTTAATAATTTATATATTTAATATTAATTCATAATTAAATATTAAATACATATTATTTAATTCCACTCATTCAAAACTCCTTTTGAATGACTTTCAAACACTTCGGTTTCTCCCCGGAAGATTTCTGGTTCTCTCTTCCTATTTCTCTATGGATAATAGATCAACCCGCATCGTCGATTACCCTTAAGCGTGACACCCTTACGGATCGGGAATGTTCAAGTATGAAGGGGACATCTGCCCGATTAATTGATCATCAGTGGTATCTGGAAACACATGTAGAGCCCTTCACATTCCACGAATGTGATTATTCGCTTGAACCTTCTAAACATCGAGTCTTATTCCCTTTGCATAATGATATCTGGTTTTTCCAAGACCTGATCTCACATATCCATATACCATTCAATCTTGTTACCGACAAACATGTTTACTCGTTCTCGTGGTATCACATCCCCGTGACCTAGTCACATGCTTGCAAGATTTATTGATGTGATCTCACCTAGTGGGCCCAGAGTATTTGTCCATCATCTAGATAGGAAAATCCCGATATCGATCATACGCCTCAACAATTCTTCTGGCATACCTAATGCACACCTATATAGCCACCCAGCTATGGTCATGGCGATTAATGTAATCAAAGCAGCCGCGGGAGATAGTGATTAAACATGATGTCACGGTCTAAGGATTAAGTTACTATGCATTGCTAGATATAGCAATATTGAACATTGTTACTGGATCACATTGCAATTCTATGGTCGGGTGCATCCATCACTTCATAAGTGACCTCGTTGTCAGTTGACTGCTTTGTGTCAAGTCCATGATCGGGAAACCTCGATCATTATCTACCCAATGAACTAGTACTAGAGGATACTAGGGACCTGGCTGTTTATATACCACACATGTATTAATGTTTCCACTTAATATAGTTATAGCATGATATAAAACTATTATGAACATTAGAGATATAACAATAAAACACTTTATTTATTGGCCTCTAGTACATATCTTCTTCAGTGGGGCCAAGTAGATGATCTAAGCCAATCACTACCCTTCTCCACAACCTGCATGCCCACCTAATTCTGTAAGAAAAACTTGCCCCTAGTATCCCCCATTAAAATGGAAAATTCTACCTCTCACGGCCCCTTACATACCTCATAGACACCAGGTATCATGGGGAAATAATGGGTCCCACCCATATGTTGGCTCCTCAAAGAGGAATCTACAACGTCACGACAAAGTCGTCCATTCACATGCGAAGGGAAGAAGATCCAGCTGACTTTCCTGCCCCGTTCTAGATCTTATGGCTAACGCATAATATACGGTGCAAGAATCACTAGCAACATTAAAATTACTAAGTCCTAGGTGATACTTTCACGTGCAATGGAACCTCCACAAATCACATAACCATACCATGATTCCATTGCCTACCATAATAGATTATTTGATCACCCAGATCTGTAATCAATAATACAAGTTAATTATGAAACTATACTTTTCTTTTGGAAATGCAGGTGATAACAATAGTAGATTGCAAATACTTGATAGAAAATTACCAAAGGACATGACCAAGTATGAACTTGCCTTTGTGATTGCAGGATTATGCAGCCAACATCTTCTAGTTGATATAACTCCAATATCTGAAATAGCATTATTGGTCTAGTAAGGACTAATGTTTAATGAAGCAATATGATGTTATGTATAAGTAATGATATGCATTTTGATAAATCCCGATGTGATCCTCGATATTGTGTATGGGTTAATTCTGAGTGATCCCTTAAAGATTTTGTTTATCTTCAAGTTTACTTCAAAACCAAAGGTATTAACACACAAAGTATAAGAGTAATACAATATCATTAGATGACTGATGTTGATTGATCTCATTTATATTTTATGAAAAGTCACGTTTCAAGTTGGCTAAACTTAAAAGGAATAGTCTAATGTCTTTGTTTGATGTAGGAAAAAAGAATAACTTTTGAAGATAATGTTTCTTATACTAAATAAGATAATCCTAAAAGGTTATCAATGTGTAATATATAAATAATTGCATAATTCTAAGAAGAATATTTTTACTTAAGTTATTAAGGTAATAGTATTTTTTTCTCAAAAAACAATTTAAAGAACTTTCTTTCAATTTAAAGGAGAGAGTTATCCTTCCATAATGCAACAAATTCTAGATAGTTTTAGTAAAGCTAAATAGAATTTATTTTAATTTATAGTTGATAAAATAAATAATATTCATTTTCTTTAATATAATAAATGGATTTTATAAACCCCTTCCATATCATTTAACTTTTTGAATTCTAATGGGACTTAGAATGTCTTATTTTGTATATTTCTATTATAGTGGGGATTAATTTTTATACACAAAAATGATTTTTACTTATTTTTAGGATTTTGCCTTATTTTTCTTATTTTATTGGGAGATTTAAAGGTTTAATTTTTTAGTTGCATATTATTTAATTCAAATAGGTAATATTATATTTTTCTTAGATAGATATCATTTTTGTGAACATTTTGGTATATCATATAGATTATTTGAATTTTACATACCTTTTCTTAATTGGAGACATTTTCTAATTTTTTATTAAATAGAAAAAATGTTTGTTTAAGTGGATAAGGCCCAGTTGGTTCCCCTGGAGCAGAATGGTGTGGCCCACAGGGTTGACCTAGCTTGGCATGGCTTGGGACCAAGACCCAACCCACTCCCTCTCTCACTCGGACAACACTCAGGCATGCACAGGTACGGGCTCGCCCCTTCTCTCCCTCCCGTTCCCCTTACACGATTCACCAACGGGAGCAAAGTTGTCTGTCTCCAGGACATCACTATCTGTGTCCACCGATGTTGTTTGCTAGCACCGCCCCGCTAGGATCTCCTCCACTAGTTCCAATGTTGTGCTGCTATTCTGCCTCGGCATGCCTGCTCGGTCAGAACCCTAATCTCACCTAGGGCTCAGCCACCGGTGTGGTTTCGCTAGCTTCCATGGCTCCGGATGCTGCTCAAGGAAGATCATGACCTCTGCCTCCGACGACCATGCCCTCTGGTATTCCTACGTTCCTCTACCCCATCTCTATGAATTCGACCACCACCCTACTTCTTACATAGGCTGGCAGTGGCCTCCCTCTCCTTGGTGAGGTGGCAGGTCTGAGTGGCCTTCTTAATCACCGACGCCTCCTTCAGGTATCCTCCTTAGCTCCGTAACTTGGTGATGTGTAGATGATCTAGCCACTAAGGTGTAGTTAATCCAAAGATTGGAGTTGTAGTTTAGTTTGATATAGATAAGTTCCATTTTTGTAGAGGGTTTGGTTCATCTTAGGCTCATACTTGATGATGATAATGGTCTATTAGTAGATACTAGATTATGATTTTGACGATGTGATATTGGAAAGTCTAGTGTTTGTGCTGCTCAATGACCTTGATTGTTTGTTCTGCTTTTAAACATATGCTACACTTAGTTGGTGGGATAATTTGACAATAATGTAGAGGTTATAATTGAGTGGTTCTTGTGTTGGGATTGCACATAATGTGCATATAAATATTAACAAGTGCATGATTTTGTTTAATAGTCAAGCATGCCTGACAAATGTTTATGTTAATTCTTAACATCTTTATTTTGAGAATGGAACTTACATGTTGTATTATTAGGCAAATGTGTCTGTAATGTTCAGGAGTGTGTATGTGGTTGGAATACATGATTGTTGTTTGATCAAGTGCATATGGTAGTGACAACTTGGTACTAGGCAGTGGTTATGATATGAGTAATTTCCTAATCTGGTCCAAGTGAACAATTAATAGTTCACAAGGAGAGCTTGTTTTGCTGCAATATAATTAGGTATAACTAGTCTATATGTACATATCTATCCCATAAGTAATTCTCAAACAAGGTGTAGGTGAAGCACACAAGTGAACAAGTAAAGGTTATACATGTTCTAGTGTTTTCCTTTTGTAGGACAGTTTCCTAATGATCAAATACAAGATCGACTAATTTGGTAGAAACCTTGTATTCCAAAGGTTGAAAGTGCATCCTCTTTAGCCATGTGATCGACAAGGAAGGCCAAGATATATCATCGGGAAGATGGCTCGAGTTGCCAGGAAAGCTTGGAGGATATCATCAAGGTCTAGTCCTTCGCAACGAATAGGGTCCACTTGACTTTTAGCACAATTGGTCATAAGACCGGTGACATCGCCAAACTTGCCAAGGTGGAAGCAAAGAAGTTGATGTCATTTTTGTTTGGGACCATAAATATAGAGACATCATCGGCATATAGAAATGTGCGAACCATGGGCGCTCTCCCACGAATCTTATGGAGTCTTCCTTGCTCGGTGGCTTTATGAAGAGGGATTTCTATTTTCATTCCCTTGGTTCGTTAGTTGTACTCACCTTTTCCCAGCCGCTTAAATTTTCCTCAATTTTTCCCAACCTCTTGTCTGAAACTCTCAAATGGTCTGAAACTTGCTGTCTGTCAGCCTTGCCATTACGTTCTGATGGGTGGGGCCGCGTTCGGTCGGGTCCCATAGTGGACACCTCTCTCCACTTTTCCAGATCAGCGTGGGACCCACAACTTATCCATGTGAGCGCCAGACCCACAACTTACCCAGGTTAGTGTTCTAAGACAGGAGCCCGAGCTAGTCCCGCGCCCATTCCCGTGTTATTGCCTCCCCCTTCTTTTTCTCCGGTGACGGCATCCCTTCTACGGCCGACGAGTTATGTCTAGCTTTACTTTGGCCTCCCGTTCATTTTGGCCATAGTATGGTGCCGTGAATTTGACCTGTATGAAGGATGACAATGGCAACTGTGCACATGGAAGGTTAGATCTCGCACCAAATTGTTCTGATTAGAGGGCCGCTTGCTGGGAGAATCGATTGGTGCAACTTGGGAGCTCAATTGGGGGTGTGCTTGCTGTGGAGAATGCGGCTGATAGAGGAGACATTCCAATGATTTAATTTTTTTATCGAGTTAGTTTCTGAAGGGAATATGCCTTGAGAGGCAATAATAAAGTTGTTTTTATCGTATTCCAAGTATAGGATAGATGTTTATTTTGCATGCTATAATTGTATTGATTGGAAACGTTAATACATGTGTGTTTAATAAACAAATAAAGGGTTCCTAGTTATGCCTCTCTTATAAACTAGCTCGTTGATTAACAACATGATCAAGGTTTCCTAATCATGGACATTGGATGTTGTTAATAATGAGGTCACAACATTGGTGGAATGATGTGATGAACATTCATCTGAAGTATATCATTACGATCAAAGTCATTGTGTTTAAATTGCTATAACATCATATGAAGTAATCCTAGTCCTTAGACCATGAGATCATGTTAATCACTAACACTAGAAGAGTGACTTGATAACATCAAACGTCACACTGTAACAGGGTGACTATAAAGGTGGGTTCAGATACTCTAAAGGTGTTATGTAGAGGCTCATGGATCAAGAGTGGGATTTTCCATCCTGATAACAGATAGATATACTCTGGGCCCTCTCGGTGATATCACATTGAGATAGCTTGCAAGCAAGTGATGTGATCACTAGATGTTGTATCACAGGAACGAGAAAAGAGTGCATGTCGGTAACAAGATCAAACTAGGTATTAAGATACCAATGATCGAATCTCGGACACGTAATATATCGAGAGACAAAGGGATTTAGTTACTACGTTAAAGGTTCTCACGAGCACAGAAGTCATCGTTGAATGTGTGGGAGTCAGTATGGATCTCCAGGTCCCGCTACTAATTACTGACCGGAGAAGGGTCTCGATCATGTCTGCATTATTCGTAAATCGTAGGGTGACACACTTAAGGTATACCAACACCATTTGGAGAAAATGTGTTCCATAGAAAAGATTTACAAAGCGCTGGAATTATTTCAATGGACACCAGAATTGTTTCGGGTGAAATTGTTGAAATTGGTTCTGCATGTGATATTGAAATATTGAAGGGGGTTTTATGTGAATGTTTGTTAATTAAAGTAATTAACAAAATTCTGAATAAAATAAATAGAAGAGTTTTATTCAAGGAGAGTTGCATTAAATTTGGTGGAAATTTAATGCATGTGAGTGGAATTTTGGGTGGAGTCAAATTTATGTGAGTGGAAGCTCCACCACATGAATGTGGAAGAGGTGGGGGACACCTCCCCTTGGCTAGGGGGTACCCCCTCTACTTATAAAAGGCCCCCTCTTCTCCTCACAAAGTAGACCTCCTCATGAAGGATCTCTCTCCCCCTCTAGAATTATTCCCCCATGGTCTTAGATTAGCTGGAGCGAGGAGGCGGAGGTTGTTCGATGGACCGGATGTGTGTGCGAGAACGGATGCACTGCTGATTTGCGGCACTCGGACTTCCTCTCAATCTTGAGATTGGCAAGTGATCGACTACATCATCCATGAGTCCAATCTCGTTACACTTTGTCGGTCTTCAAGGGTATGTTCTCTATGGATGTATATCCACCTGTTCCTTGTATCTAGGTACATAGATCTTGGTGCTTAGTTGTTCGCATCGTAGGAATTTTTTGTTTTCTATGCTGCGAACCCAACGGTGGTATCAGAGCCTGATCTATGCGTAGATGCTTTGCATGGGTAGTACACATAAGAGTATGTGGGCGATGATGATCATGTTGTTGCATCTTATATGTATTTTGGATATTGGTGGCATAGTGGGATGAAGCGGACTGGACTAACTTAACATGTCCTCACACATGAGACCTGTTCCACGCTTAACATGCAAATAGTTTTGCATAAGTGGCTAGCGGGTGTCTATCTCTCCTACTATAGTCAATATCTGATTTACAACGAGTTGCTAATAATTTGGTTATCATCATTATTGTTCCATGTTCGTAGGTAAGACCGGTTCTATCTTCGAAACCCCTAAGCCACGTAAAACTTGCAATTGATAAATTATAAGCGTCTAGTTTAGATTGTTGATGGGCTAGTGTCATGATATGGTAATGTTATAATTTGAAGTATGGTTGATAATCTTGGATATTATATCATACCTAACATGTAAGTTCCATAGACCTTGGCCTTTGATAGCTGTGAGATTCGATACATTTTTTATGGTTTTTATTGATGGTTTTCTCCCGGATTTAATCATTTTCTAGCTTTACCTAACGCTAATACTTCGGTAGCAAAGAAAAGTTGGTTTTTAATGTGTGTTTCAGGTTCTAAACATCAAAATAAGGTTTTAACTAGAGAAACACAATATTCAGGCGAAAACAAGCAAGTCTCTCTTTGGAAGCAATCGAGGGAAGCATACAGAGGCTTTAACAAGCAACTTACGGTGGGAACATTTTTTCGGCCGTATAGTTCCCACCGTATAGCTGCCGCCGCCTCCATCTTGTCAAAAGGGACAACTTCCATGAAGAGGCCAGACGCAAAGACACAACACAGCAGCCGCCATCCCACCCAGAAAGGAGAAAGAAGAGATCCGGAGAAGAAGGGGGAGATGTTCTTCATCTTGCTCCACGATCTTCAACCTCCTAGCCAATACACCCCCATAGCCATTAGTCGTACTTGAGAGAGAGACAGAGATCTTCACCTTGCAAGACTAGGGTTTGAGATTGTTTCTTCCTATCTTGAATTATGTTGGATTACTTTTCTATTCTTACTGTGGATCTCCACGGTAATATCGAGAAGAACTCCTTTTGTTTAATTATATCAATGATGCTTTCTTCTCTCATGTGTGAGAAAGTTCCTTGGGCGTGGGAGATGTAAGGGATTGGTGAGATGTGATGTGCCTCCATATATTTCCATTAGTTTGTGATTGGTTTTAATTACTATATTATGTGTGCTTGACTATCTGTGGGATGCCTAATGCGTGTTGTCCAATTAAGGGCCCAGACAACATGATGCTTTGTTCTACATAGATAGGATCTTGTTTGCTAGCAAACTAGCGACCCCCGAGTGACACGGGGATATCAATAGAAAATTAGTAGACTCGAGGATAACGAGTAACCACCGTGCTTATTGCATTAGTCCAATCCAAGGAGCTAAATCGCTAAGCAACCTGAAGGGTCTTAATTGTCTAGTGTCTGACCATGGTTTTGGTAACATGCTAGTAGGATTATTGAAGTTGGGATGAAATCTACCAAGAGGAGTTACGGCTAATTATGGGTTGCTCATCTACACTTATACTTATAAGATTATAATTGTTACACTTATCATTTGTCCACCTGGCACAGTCACTATCACCATGAACTGTATCTCCCTGCGCCTTCTTTTGCCATCTGCGGAAAACAACAAACAACCAAATCATTCTTTACTTTTATGCTTTTTATTTCTGAAGTTTACATTTTAGTTTTATTTAAATACACCTAGTTTAATCCAAATTCCATTCTCATTTCAACACTTGCAGTCAATTCACTCGAAGACCTGTGACAACTTTGGGTGTGACAGAGACATCACTCATAAACACTTACCTTTGGGCTCTCTATGAGATTGATATCTATACTTCGAAGCTAGCTACAAACAATCTGTACACTTGCAGACATCAGCCTTGCACATAAAGGAATGATAAAGATCATACCACGACACACATGATAGATATCAAGTGCGAGAACCAAATCATTTCACTTTATGCATATGATGTTTGCATCTTATATTGCTTGTTTGGCGTTTTAGTAGCATTATAAGATGATCCCTCATTTAGATATCAAGATGAAAATGTGTTCTTCCTTAAGTATGCACTATTAAGGAAGTCCGTCGTTTCAAGACATCACGTGATGATCGGGTGTTTTTGACTCTAAGATTTCATACAATGGGTGTAAGACAGTTTTACACACGCGAGTACTAAGGTTCTTACTTGGAGAGCCTAGCATGTACATACATGGCCTCAGAGCACGGACCAAAAGGTTAAGCATGAGACATATAGTTGATATGATGCCCATATAGATGCTTGCCTTTGAAGCTACACCGACTCATGTGATGATCGGACTTGGAGTAGTGGATTTGGTTCATATAATCACCAACAAGACACGAGGGATGTTGTTTTTGAGTGGGAGTTCATTTTTAATTTGGATTAGTTGAACTTTATCTATCATAAACTTAGTCTAAACTTTAAAAATTCTGTTGTAGATGGCAACACCTGCTTTTAATTTCAATGTGTTCATGGAGAAAGAGAAACTTGCGACGAATGGTAGCAACTTTACCAACTAGGCCCTGAATCTAAGGATTCTCCTCACTTCTGCACAAAAGCAATATGTGCTAGAAGCGCCGGTAGGCCCCCAACCAGCTCCTGATGCCCCTGACGAGGAAAATAATGAATATTTGACTCGTTAGGAGGACCACAACTTAGTTCATTGCGGCATACTATATGGGCTAGAGCCAGAACTTCGAAAGCGTTTCGAAAATGCAATGCTTTTGATACCATGGGTGAATTGAAAATGATTTTTGATACCCATGCTGCCATAGAGAGTTATGATGCTTTTGAAAAGTTCTTTAGCTGCATGATGGAAGAGAATATCTCCGTTAGTAAGAACGTATTCAGAATGTCTGGGTACTCTAATAAGCTTGTGTCCTTGGGAATAACGATTCCCATTGACTTAGGCATACATCGTGTTCTCCAATCGCTGCCACCTGGCTACAAGAGCTTCGTGATGAACTATAACATGCAGGGCATGAAGAAGTCTCTCTCCGAGCTTCTATTAATGCTTAAGACTACAGAAGTGGAGATCAAGAAAGAACATCAAGTGTTGATGATCAATAATACCACCGGTTTCAAGAAAGACAAGAAGGGTAAACATAAGGGAAAGAAGGGCGGCTAATCTGTTGCTATGCCTAAAAAGAAATCCCGAGCTAGCCCTAAGTCTGATACTGAATGCTATTATCGCAAGGGGACTGGCCATTGGAAGTGCAACTACCCCAAGTATTTGGCGGACAAGAAGGCCGACAAGGCAAACAAAGTTATATGTGATATACATGTTATTGATGTGTACTTGACTAGTACTCGCAATAGCACCTGGGTATTTGATACTGGATTGGTTCCTAATATATGTAACTTGAATCAGGGGCTGGGAAACAAGTGACGGCTAGCAAGGGATGAGGTCACAATGCGTGTCGATAATGGATCAAGAGTTGATGTGATCGCCGTCAGAACGCTGCCTCTCCATATGCCGTCGGAATTAGTTATAAATCTAAATAATTGTTATTTGGTGCCTGCACTAAGCATGAACATTGTATTCAGATCATGTTTATTGCGAAGTGGTTATTCGTTTAAATCCGAAAGCAATTGTTGTTTGATTTATATGGATAATATCTTTTATGGTCATGCAACTGTGATGAATGGTTTATTTCTATTGAATCTCGATAGTAGTGATACACATATTCATAATGTTGATGCTAAAAGGATTAAACTTGATAATGATATATTTGCATATATGTGGCACTACCGTCTAGGTCATATTGGCGTAATACGCATGAAGAAACTCCATTTTGATGGACTTTTGGAATCACTTGATTTTGAATCATTTGATACATGTGAGCCATGCCTCATGGGCAAGATGACTAGAACCCCATTTTCTGGTAAAATGGAGAGGGCTGTGGATTTGTTGGAAATCATACATACTGATGTATGTGGTCCAATGAGTGTGTCGGCGCAAGGTGGATATCGTTATTTTGTTACTTTCACGGATGATTTGAGTAGATACGGGTATATCTATTTCATGAAACACAAGTCTGAAACCTTTGATAAGTTCAAGGAATTTCAGAGTGAAGTGGAAAATTATCATAATAGAAATATCAAATTTCTGCGATCCGACCATGGAGGTGAGTATCTAAGTTACGAGTTTAGTGCACAAATGAGAGAGTGTGGAATAGTTTCACAACTAATGTCTGCCGGAACACCACAACGTAATGGTGTGTCAGAGCGTCGTAATCATACTTTATTGGATATGGTTCGAACTATGATGACTCTGACTGACTTTCCACTGTCATTTTGGGGTTATGCACTAGAAACGTTGTATTCACTTTAAACCGGGCACCATCTAAATCCATTGAAAAGATACCGTATGAATTGTGGTTTGGAAACAAACATAAGAGGTCATTTATTAAAGTTCGGGGATGTGATGTTTATGTGAAGAAACTTCAGCCTGATAAACTCAAACCCAATGCAGAAAAATGCGTCTTCATAGGATACCAAGAAACAATTGGGTATTCCTTCTATCATAGATCCGAGGGCAAGGTTTTCATTGCCAAGAATGGATCCTTTCTAGAGAAAGAGTTTCTCGCGAAAGGTGTGTGTAGTCGGAAGGTAGAACTCGAAGAGGTTATTGAACCTTCTCTTCATGAAACAGCGAGTGGCGCAGCGCTAGAAATTGTTTCGGAGTTGACTTCACCGAATGAAGAAGGAACTAATGATAATGATAATGAAAATCTGAAAGAGGACACTACCAAACCTCGCAGGTCAAGCAGGACATGTGCAGCTCTTGAACTGTATGAGAATCATGTCGTGAATTTCATGGTAGATGGAATTCATGACCCTGCGACATATGAAGAAGAGATGATGAGCCCGGATTCCAAAAAATGGCTAGAAGCCATGAAATCCGAGATGGGATCCATGTACAAAAACAAGGTTTGGGCCTTGGTGGACTTACCTCACGACCGAAAGGCCATTGAGAATAAATGGATTTTCAAGAAGGAAACTAATGTT
The DNA here is from genome assembly GCA_916181665.1 of Avena sativa. Taxonomy (NCBI): domain Eukaryota; kingdom Viridiplantae; phylum Streptophyta; class Magnoliopsida; order Poales; family Poaceae; genus Avena; species Avena sativa. The sequence goes on along the minus strand of OV702290.1, from coordinate 549,213,005 downwards.
GATGGTATAGTGACCATCTATAAATCTTGAATTTTCACAAAGGGGTTTTGACAAATTCAAGGAGTTGACTACGATGAGACATTCTCTCCCGTAGTGATGCTAAAGTTGGTTAGGGTTATGTTAGCAATTGCTGCATATTTTGATTATGAGATATGGCAGATGGATGTCAAAACTGCATTCCTCAATGGTAATATTGAAGAAGAGTTCTATATGATACAACCAAAGGGTTTTGTCGATCCTAAGGATGCTGACAAGGTGTGCAAGCTTCACCGATCCATCTATGGACTGAAGCAAACATCCCGGAGTTGGAATCTCCACTTTGATGAGGTGATCAAAGAGTTTGGATTTGTCCAAACTTATGGAGAGGCTTGTATTTACAAGAAACAGAGTGGGAGCAATGTGGCATTTCTGATATTATATGTGGATAACATATTATTGATTGGAAATTATATAGATCTTTTAAACAGTGTTAAAATTTATCTAAACAACAAATTTTCGATAAAGGACCTTGGTGAAGCATCATATATATTGGGCTATCACAAAGTACATACCTTAATAAGATTTTAAAGAAGTTTAAAATGGACGGAAGTAAGAAGGGGTTCTTACCTATGTTGCAAGGAAAGACATCGAGTAAGACTCAAAGTCCGGCTACGACGGAAGAAAGAGAGGTAATGGATAAGATCCCCTATGCTTCAGCCATAGGTTCTATAATATATGCCATGCTATGTACAAGACCGGATGTGGCACATGCTGTTAGTTTAACTAGTAAGTACTTAAGAAGAACTAAGGAAATGTTTCTTGTATACGGAGGTGAAGAAGAGCTGGTCGCTAAATGTTATGTTGACGCTAGCTTTAACACCGATCCGGATGACTCTAAGTCTCAATCCGGATACATATTTCTCATGAATGGGGCAACAATTAGTTGGAGGAGCTCCAAAAAGCATGTGGTGGCGGGATCAACAACGGAGGCAGAATATGTTGCTACTTCAGAAGCGGTGCAGGAAGCGGTTTGGATGAAAGAGTTCATAACTGAACTAGATGTGGTTCCTAGTGTGTTGGACCCAATGATGATCTATTGTGACAACAATGGACCCATAGCCAACGCCAAGGAACCAAGGTCTCACAAGAATTCCAAGCATATTAAGCGCCGGTTTCACTCCATCCGCGAGCATGTCAAGGATGGAGATATAAATATTTGTAAAGTACATACAGATCTGAATGTAGCAGATCCGTTGACTAAAGTTCTCCCTAGGGAAAAATATGATCAACACCAGAACTCCATGGGTGTTAGATTTATCACTATGTAAACTAGATTATTGTCTCTAGTGCAAGTGGGAGACTGAAGGGAATATGCCCTAAGAGGCAATAATAAGTTGTTATTATCGTATTCCAAGTATATGATAGATTTTTATTTTGCATGCTATAACTGTATTGATTGGAAACATTAATACATGTGTGTTTAATAAACAAATAAAGGGCTCCTAGTTATGCCTCTCTTATAACATCATACGAAGTAATCCTAGTCCTTAGACCATGAGATCGTGTTAATCACTAACACTAGAAGAGTGACTTGATAACATCAAACGTCACACCATAATAGGGTGACTATAAAGGTTGGTTCAGATAGTCCAAAGGTGTTATGTAGAGGCTCATGATTCAAGAGTGGGATTTGTCCATACCGATGACGGATAGATGTACTCTAGGCCCTCTCGGTGATATCACATTGAGATAGCTTGCAAGCAAGTGATGTGATCACTAGAATGTTATATCACGGGAACGAGAAAAGAGTGCATGTCGGTAATGAGATCAAACTAGGTATTAAGATATCGATGATCGAATCTCATACATGTAATATATCGCGAGACAAAGGGATTTAGTTACTAGCGTTAAAGGTTCTCACGATCATAGAAGTCATCGTTGAATATGTGGGAGTCAGTATGGATCTCTAGGTCCTGCTACTGATTATTGATTGGAGAAGGGTCTCCATCATGTCTGCATTATTCATGAACCATAGGGTAACACACTTAAGGGATACCGACACTATTTGGAGCAAATGTGTTCCAGAGAAATGATTTACAAAGCACTGGAATTATTTCAATGGACACCGGAATTGTTTCATGTGAAATTGCTGAAATTGGTTCTGCATATGATATTGAAATATTGAAGGGGTTTTATGTGAATGTTTTTAAATTAAAGTAATTAACAAAATTCTGAATAAAATAAATAGAAGAGTTTTATTAAATGAGAGTTGCATTAAATTTGGTGGAAATTTAATGCATATGAGTGGAATTTTGGGTGGAGTCAAATTTATGTGAGTGGAAGCTCCACCACATGAATGTGGAAGAGGTGGGGGAACCTCCCCTTGGATGCCGGCCATGGAGAGGGGCTGCCCCCTCTCCTTATAAAAGGCCCCCTCTCCTCCTCACAAGGTACACCTCCTCGTGAAGGATCTCTCTCCCCCTCTAGAATTATTCCCCCATGGTCTCGGATTAGTGAGATACATGTTCCCGATGGCTTTTCGTCTAGAAGGAGTTGCTGCTTCTGCTGCATCGCTGGAGCAAGGAGGCCGAGGTTGTTCGGTGGACCATACGTGTGTGCGAGCACGGATGTGCTACTGATTTGCAGTGCTAGGACTTCGTCTCGATCTTGAGATCAGCAAGCGATCGACTACATCATCCATGAGTCCGATCTCGTTACACTTTGTCGGTCTTCAAGGGTATGTTCTCTATGGATGTATATCCACTCTATGCTTGTATCTAGGTAGATAGATCTTTGTGCTTAGTAGTTCCCATCGTAGGAATTTTGTTGTTGTCTATGTTGCAAACCCAACAGTTTCTCGGTTGCAATCAAGTGAATCTATGAGGTGAAAGTCAAACTTTAAAATTTAAGTGAGGTGGAAGTATAATAAATAGGAAAATGACACCACTCTTGAACACTTTCAACAAAGAATATACAACTCTTTATGTAAAAGACAGTTGATAATTTTTAGAGGGTAAAAAGCAATGAATTCACTAAAATCTTTATTTTTCATGCATATAAAAAACTATACACCTTTGAACACTTTCAAATCGCACATAGGACATGATAATGTTGTGCTAAGAAAATCTTGAGAGTTTATCATTTTCATAGAGTGAAATGTAATGCATAAACATGCATATATGAAGATTATACACCTTTGAACACTTTTCCTTCAAAAAATCACACTTAGGACATGATATTGTTGTGCTAAGAAAATCTTGAGAGTATCATTTTCATAGAGTGAAATGTAATGCATAAACATGCAAATACGAAAATTATACACCTTTGAACACTTACCCTTCAAAAATCACACTTAGGACATGATAATCTTGTGCTAAGAACATGTTGAGAGTTTATCATTTTCATGAAGTGAAATGTAACGCATAAACATGCATATACAAAGATTATACACCTTTGAACACTTTCCCTTCAAGAAATCACACTTAGGACATGATAATGTTGTGCTAAGAAAATTATGAGAGTTTATCATTTTCATAGAGTGAAATATAATGCATAAACATGCATATACAGAAATTATACACCTTTGAACACTTTCCATTAAAAAATCACACTTAGGACATGATAATGTTGTACTAAGAAAATGTTGATAGTTTATCATTTTTATGGAGTGAAATGTAATGCATAAACATGCATATATGAAGATTATACACCATTGAACACTTTCCCATCAAAAAATCACACTTAAGACATAATAATGTTGTGTTAAGAAAATGTTGAGAGTTTATCATTTTCATGGAGTGAAATGTAATGCAGAAACATGCATATACGAAGATTATACACCTTTGAACACATTCCCTTCAAAAAATCACACATAGGACATGAGAATGTTCTGCTAAAATTTTTTGAGAGTTTATCATTTTCATAGAGTGAAATGTAATGCATAAACATGCAAATATGAAAATTATACACCTTTGAACAATTTCCCTTCAAAAAATCACACTTAGGACATGATAATGTGTGCTACCAAATTGTTGAGAGTTTATCATTTCCATGGAGTGAAATGTAATGCATAAACATGCATATACAAAGATTATACACCTTTGAACACTTTCCCTTCAAATTGCATTCAAATTCAGTTGTTTATGGAGTTAATAAAGTATTAGTGGAAAACTCGTTATTTCGCATAGATAGAGGTGTGGCCACCAATAGAGAGAGGGGTTATCCTGTCTGCTAGATCATAGAGGATCAACGGTTGGTGGGCATGATCCACGTGACAACTGTCTCGACCAATCATAGCGTGGCATCCAAAATGAGCACATATTTGGGCTTCTGTGAGAGTTTGTGATTACGAGAGAGGGGCAAAACTGAGTACTATTAAAAAACCAAGGGCAAAACATAACAAGGGATTCAAATAGAAAATAGAAACAGATTTTAAAAATAGAAAATGCATGTTTCATACAATTAAATGCATCTTGGCATACATCAAATTATTTGCAATTCAAATATACATGAGTGTGACAATTATGGCCTCATTCAGACAAACTATGTTTTGGAGAAGGATGTTTTGGGAAGGGGTTTGAGTCGAAATCCATGAACCTTTATAGATAGTAGGTGATTTGAGAAGAGGTGATTTAGGGTAAAACTTGATTTCTCTACGTTTCTTATTGTTTCCTAGGTGGTAGGTGACATAAGAATACTCCATGAGTAGGTGCCACTATGTTTTGATCTTTTTTGAAGTTGTTGTGCATAAAATGAATCAATTAGCTAGCTAAACCCCATTCATTGACTCTCTGTTGACCAGCCACCAGAGGGCAAAACTGAGTATATTGCACGTGGCAGTGTTAGTACTCAAGGATAAAACTGAGTACACCTAGATTGCCAGTGTTACTCTCGAGGGTATAACTGAGTACACCTAAATCGCCAGGGTTATACACGAGGGAAAATGTGACGCATGGTACCCGTTTTGCAGTGCACGGTGCAGTAGCGAACGCGTGTCTTGGTGCACGGTGTAGTAGCATACGCGGTTACGCGGTGCACAGTGGTGCAACAAAACATCCCTTCCCTCCACCTTTATAGAGTCCCTCTCCTTCTCACTCTCCGCCTCCCCACTCGCACTCACTCACTTACTCGCTCACTCACCCAACCGTCTCCACTCTCCCATCACCTTATGCAAACCCCTAGGAAATCCCCAACCGTGTCGGTGATGGAGAAGAAGGGTGTGGTGGCCATCGTCGCCTCCATGTCCGCCGATGAGGAGGCCCTCGTCCCTGTCCAGGCCCTTGTCAAGGCATCGAAGGCTGCTGCCATCCCTATCTAGGCCCCCATCCCCACTTCCGCAGTAGCCGCCAGCGAGAAGGCCCCCACCGATCGCGGGCAGATCCCTCTCATCTAGGATACCTACGAGAAGGAGGAGTACTTATGGTCGGAGAACCCCTACGAAACCAGCATCGTCGATCTATGGTCGGAGATAACTAGGGTTTGCTCCCCTTCCCTTGTTCTTTCCCCACTCCCATTGTTGGATGCTAGATCGTGTGTTATTAGGGTTCGGTTGTTCGCATTTTCAATCGTTGGACACTAGATCTTTTTACAACAGCTAATCCTCTTGTGTTAGATCTTGTGATTCGGTGAATCCGCATGTTTGCATTTCAATCCTATTTTATTTGGAGAGAATTCCTTATTTGACACTAGTTTAAAATCAGCTTCCCTATTTGACCCTAAAAAGTTTTCCCTTCCTAATTTGACATCTAAATTTGATTTTGTTCCTAACATGACACTATAGTGCATTTTGAGCACTAACGGTGCTAAACAGGAAGAGGAAAAGACTCTTTTGCCCCTGATGAACAATGTAACTAAAATATCTCTATGAAATAAAAAGCAACACAGTATTGTGGCATATCTGATCAAATGAGACATGTCCATGTGGTCGTGGAACCAACTTTATTCAATCACATCATCTTCAGATTTTTATTTAAAAATTCACGGACACTCCAGGATGCTCCATGGATGCTCTAAGATGAACTTTGGACGCCCACAGCCACACTAGGATGCTCCACGACGCGCCTTGGATGCCCGGAACCGCCGCGCCTTGGCCGCCCTCCACCGTCGCTCCTTGCCCACCCGCCGTCGCCGTGCCTTGCCCGCCCGCTGTGCCCGGGTCGCCATCTAGAGCTCCACCCTTGCCACCCGCCACCGCCGCTCCTTGCCCGCCCAGCGCCGTCGTGCCTTCCCCGCCCACTGTGCTCGGGTCGCCATCCAAAGCTCCGCCCTTGCCGCCCGCCACCATCGCTCCTTGCCCGCCCGCTGTGCCTGGGTCGCCATCCCGAGCTCCATCCTTGCTGCCCGCCATCACCGCTCCTTGCCCTCCTGTTGCCGCCGTGCCTTGCCCACCCGCTGTGCCCAGGTCGCCATCCAGAGCTCTGCCCTTGCCGCCCGCCACTGCTGCTCCTTGCCCGCCCGTTGTGCCCGGGTCGCCATCTAGAGCTCCGTCCTTGCCGCCCGCCGCATCCGTGTACACGATGCTAGACGTGGTCGTGCTCGCGCCAATGTCGCTCGCTGCCGCTGTGCCTAGGCCACCACCAGCAACCGGAATTCCTTCCATCCCCCTCTGCTCAGGCCGCCGCTGGCACCTCCGATGTGAGCCATCGTGTCGCCGCAGGTAAGGTTCACTGTTGGGATTTGGGAAAGAGACAAGAGTGAGACGTTGGGATCGATCAGCTCATTTTCGATCCGTTACTAGTACATAGGGGTATTTTGGTCCAACAAAAAAATGACCGACGGAACTAACTAACACAACCAAGGGTAGTGTCATTGTAGGAACAAAATCAAGTTTAGATGTCAAATTGGGAACAAAAACATTTTCAGGGTCAAATAGGAAAGTAGATTTTAAGTTAGTGTCAAATAAGGAATTTTCTCTTTTATTTGTGCTCCGAGTTGTAGTTAAGAGATTCTCTAGTTAGTACTAGCGCCGATCTATAGTTGGGATCAGTATTTGATTTTGTTTGAGATTTGGGGATTGGTGAATTTAACCCACTCGGTTAATTTATGCAAATAATCATGGGATCTCAATGGGTTAATTTATGCAAATAATCAATCCCAATAATCAAGGGATCTCAAGCGTCTCCTTATTGCATGCTACTATTTTTTCCAACAGGTGGATAGCAACGACGTTTGCAGCGACGACGAGTCCAGGCACACCAAGGCTCGTCAGGCGCTGAGGAAGATGAAGTCTGGCCATTACAATGTCTACTTCGCTGGAGACATCTATGTGTGCCCCTTCTACAAAAGGATACTCGGCGCCACCGACTTCAACTGCCTCGTGACGCATGTCGAGGATTTGAGCTCCTACAACCCCAACGTCGGCTCTACCGTGAACATCAACGCCTTCTACGCTTAGCACAAGGCGCTCGGCATTCACCTCCACAACCTCCAGAAGGTGGCCATCGAAGATGGTCGCATGCCCCCTATCAAGCCCAAGGTCAAGGGACATGGCAGCAAGAAGTGGATGAAGCTCCAGGGGAGGAGGCGGAGGTGGAGGCCAAGAGGTGCTGAACTTGTGTGTTGTTGCTGCTATAAGGCAGCTTCTTTTGTTTTGTTGAACTTGTGCGTTGCTGCTGCTGAGCAGCGAATGTGTTGAATCTCAGTAAGTACCATACTATCTATTGCTAATATATCCTATATTAGCTGCAAGCAGCTTATCTACATTTGTTTTGTTTTCTGAATATATTTATACTGCTATATGATTTGCTGCTCTATATTTGCTACCAGACTAGGCAAAAATGAGGGCCAAAAGGAACAATGAATGAAGAGAAAAGTTGTTCTAGATTTGCTACCAATTTTGGCAAAAAAACATAACCCGTTAGAGAGACAGGGGAAAGCACTCTTAAAACTGCCAATTAACAATCAAAAAGAAAATAAAACTGTCAACTTAGGCGAAAGGTGTGCACGTAACTACCAAACGCGGCCCCACACAGTCCCACACAACGCGGCCCCACATGTCACCATAACTCGGTCCCGACCAACCGGCCCCACATGGTCCCACATGGCGCAGCTCCACACGTCAGCATAACGCGTTCCTGACCAACCGGCCCCGCACATCGCGACCCCACACGTCAGCTAATGGTCAACCTGATAGCAGTTGTCATTCGAGCTCTTTGGAGAGTTTTAGCTAAGAGATTGGGCAAAAGTGAAGAAAAGTTAAGCGGTTGGGAAAAGTGAGTACAACTAAGGAACCAGGGGTACGAAAATAGAAATCCCTATGGAGAATGTGATGTAGAGGGTCAATGGCCAAAATGAAGAGAAGCGGCGAGAGTGGATCTCCTTGCCTATGCCCTCTCCTATGCCTAATATGCTCTATCGCAATCACATTGAGAAGAACCCACAAGGAGGATGTGGATAGCAACACCGAAACCCAATCTCTAAACTTGCTAGGGGAACCCAAATGATGAGTGCATCCATCTAGTAGTCCCAACGAACCAAATCAAACGCCTTTTTGATATTAAGCTTGAAAAGAAGCATCGGTGATTTGTATTTATGAAGCTTTCTTGCGGGGTTTCTAATATAGAGGAAGTTTTCATGGATGCTTCTTGTCTTGATGAACGCACTTCGAGAATTCGAGACATCTTGGTCATATGCGTTTTTAGCCGAGTTGTTACCATCTTTGAAATGAGCTTTGCAATCGCATGGATTAGGCTTATTGGACGATATTCGGACACATCCTCGGACCCATCTTTTTTGGGATGAGGGCAATGTTTGTGAAGTTGAGCTAATGAAGATCTTGAGCATGAAGGTTCTAGAATTTGTTGATAGCCGCCATAATGTCCTCCTTAATTGTGCTCCAACATGCTTTGGAGAAGGCTCCCATAAAACCATCCGGACCCATTTGGTTTCCCATGTTCCTATGACCTAGCCTAACACAAACAAATAAAATGGTTAATTGGTGAGCAGCTGTCATGCAAATTCGATCCTAGAGGTAGACCGCGGGGAACTATCCAGTGATCCAACATGTTAGGTGATACCATCAAATTTGTAACTGTTGATTTTTTTTTAAACAAAATGCGAGTGTTTCGAAGATGTGTGTTTACATTTCCTTGGAACCAAATTCGAAATACGCATAGAGGAACAAAAAAGACAATTTGCTATGTGAGTAGTGTGATGTTAGGGTTTCTCTCGGAATTGTACAGAGAGCAAACTTACAAGTGGACCCTTATATGGCATCGCCTACACAGAGAAAGGCGTGCACAGCTGAATGAGCGGCTGTGTCATCGAGGATGGAGTACGTGGTGGTGGCAGTTGCTGAGGGGGTTGTTCGCGGGAATGCATGGATTTTCCGGCGACCGTTGCTGCCGGAGGATGGAGTGGATGGAGGAGTGCTAGTCGAGGGGTGGGGCTCTGTGGGCGGGGAGGCGACACCTAGGTTGAAGGAATTCAGTCACGCACAGGCTAGTCTCCGTCCAGAGTTGCAGTTCAGGTAAAACCCCTGTCTACCTTTTCTGTTTTAAAGCAGAACAAAACAGTAGAGATCAGGGTGTTCGGCAGGAACTCCTTGGGTGATGGTTCGGCCGGGCGGCTTAACATGTTGCTATTTCGTCATCTATGTGACGACTGACGAAGGCGCCGAGGCAGGTTCAGTTCTATCGAAACGATCGAGCCGCTCCCCAGCATCTTTCTCAGAGGAAGCAGGTTGGCACAGCATCGCCGCGATGAGAGGGCTTTGTCTGTCCGTCCTCTGTTCTATCCTTCCTCGGTTCCTTCTACCGTTTTCGGAAGGCCAAGGCTCCGTAGAATATACAGATACGATCAATACCAAGTCTGCACAGGGACGCAGTTTCCCTAGGCCTCCTGGCTCGGCATCTGCAGATACGTGCCACCTGAATCGCTTCGTCCTTGCTTGTCTGTTTGCGTAGTTGATACTCCCTCTCTTCAAGGCTTATATTATGGAACGGAGGAATACTGTATAAGATCACACAAAAGATCTCCAGCGCACGACATAAGATGACAAATCGTCAGCGATCAGGGAGCAGCTGCAGGTGCTTACTGGTAAACAGCGTTAAGGTTGACCCCGAACTAATTAACAACGGGTATTCGGACGAAGCGCTGAACTGCTGGCAAGATCGCACCGGATCTCCATCGCCCATTGACAAATGGTCGCCTTACACATGAGTCCTACTCAGCCTCCATGCTCGCACCTTGACTTTGCCATCTCCTCGCACGTTTGGGAACCAAGCGGAAGGTCAGCGGCGACATCAAGATCGCGGGGCGATTATATACTCTACTAGAGCGCGGTACCGTTTATTTGGTCAAATAGTTTCCAGCAATAGTTCTCGTAGGAGGAAACTGGATTAACAAGTACTCCAGTTGGTGATGAGATCGCCATGTGAGCTCTACCTGAGCAAAGATTGTGATCACTTAGTTTAATCCCAGGCCACGTAGACCTCGTACTGGCAGCTTCTAGCATATACTATAGCTAGGGAGTGAGCAATTATTATCCGGCCTGGCAATGGCATAATTGAGGGAGAGCTAGCGATGGATTGATTGGTGAGCTGAAAGGCCAGCACTCCCTGCTTATACTAGTCCTCGAGCTCCTCTCGCCTGTCGAAAGGGAGTTGGGTCAGTGTTGCTGACGCTGGTGGAGGCAACTCGAGTGACCCTGCTGCTGCCGTTGCTAGCTAGCCAGCCGATAATTTGCGTGGCAGCTACCTAGGCTGTCCTCTTCTTCCCGATAGAGTACGCATGATCGAGCGATCGGCCGAGCTGATCTGACAGAGGCAGTGGGTCGCGAGGACTTGGATGATTGCGTTGCGACATACGACGTGGATGGTGGATGGGCTTGTCAATCAAATCACGTTTGCAATTTGCGCGATTAGGACTTTTCTTTTCTTCGTTTTGGCGTCAGATCGCCTTGCAAGTTGGGGCGTTTTCTTATGTTATCTTGGTTCATCGGTAAAGGCCGGCAGTTGGTACCTAAGTGACCCCTGACGCCGTTCATAATTCGGCCACCGGTAGGGGAGCCTGTCGCGTGAGAGATAAAAGAGAAGAACTAGCGGCCAAATTTCCGGGATAGTTGGGAAAAGGCACGAGGCGGCAGGGAGCACGGACGATGGCACTTGCACCGGAAGGGCAATGGACGCGATCGATGCCTCCAGGATGCAGCCATCCCCTCTCTCTGTCTCTTTGATTCTCTTATCTTTCCCTCGTGTTGCCGCTGCTGCAGGCATGTTACTGCATCGACCGGCCGGCCGGGACAGGCCTCTTTTAACCGGGCAGCATCGCAGCGGCAGGTCTTGGCGATAAGGATATATATGTCCAGACTCGCTACCTGCATCAGCTCCCTGGCGCCCACACAACATGGGGGTGGGTTCAATGCTCAAATGCCTCCAAGCAGGGTCCAGGCCACACATGGGCTGGAGATCCTCTGCCATCATCATCGTCGCCATTGCCTTGGTCTCATTTGTGCGCGCCGCACTCTCTCTCTCTCTCTGTACTGTTCATGGAGATATCATAGCTTACGAGTTACGATCGATCCGCTCAAGTACGCAGTACTACTACATATCTGTGTGCATGTGTGCATCTGCGACAAATAAGTGCCTTGTACCCAAGGAGGACAGGCTTTTACGGTCTACACTGACTACTTGTAGAGCCAAAAAAGAACTTAAACTACATTGCTCATTCTGTCGCCCTACTCATTCTCACCGGGCTGTCGTCGGTGAGCAGAGACTAGGTAGAAGCTGCGACTTGGCTGTGCAGAGATCGTCGGAAAAGAAAGCTAGAAGCTACGGTGTGAACGTGTGAATGCGAGCGAGAGGATAGGATGTGGAGACTTTCAGCCAAGATCCGTCCGGATAAGACTAGCTAGAGGATTATGTGAAGATGCATGGCGCAGAGAGGGAGGAGACAGCTCGGCTCCCGGGAGCTTGGAAGGCCGGACACCGGATTGGATGTCCATATACCATGTTCCCAGCCCGGCCTGTAAAACTTTGCAGATCTTTGTGACGTTACCTCTCTCTCTCTCTCTGAATTGGCAACCATGTGCAGCCTAGTTTGGAAGCTAGCGGTAGTATTTGGGTCCCCATCGTCCCCAGATTGTTAGTATTTGGGTCCATCTAGTTTCAGACATTCAGTATCCTACAACGTGGAGCTAGTGTGATTACGAAGGGCGATCCAAGTCCGCCATTAGAGTGACGCCCAAGCACGCACTACTAGCTGGTCCATGGATCCACGCACAGCGCACGCAGCATGCACGTTTGGTTGGTGGCGAGACCGATCGATCGACCACTATTCAGATTTCAACGCAACAGCAACGACGAGACACACATAATACGCAGAAGCTTTGGGTCACTCGATCGATCGGGATCTACCCCCTCGTGCCGTGTCGATCGGTGGCCGGCCTCCGCCGTCTCCATCACCGCGACCGACGACATCTACCTAGCTAGCTGGTACTGTACTGTACGTACGAAAATGTCCTGCTGGTCCTGGCTATAGCTAGCTAGGTGAGCCCTGGCTACGAGTACGTGCGTGCATGCTCGATCTCGCTCTAGCTTATTAGGCCAATCGTGTGCAGACCTAGCGAGATCTAACCTCCAGTGTGCGTTCTACCTTGCCAGCCGACAGGGGCATAGTTTTTCTCCTTTGGTCTTGTCATTTCACACCCAGCCTAACGGCAGTCCGATCGATCATTAAGGCCGAAAAGGCTGGGGCAATCATATATGCATGCATGCCCGCACGAGACGTGCGTGTGCATGACCTCAAGTTATTGCTGCTAGCTTCAGATAGTAAAATGCAAGAAGAGTAGTACTCCTATATGTTAGGAATATTTGTGTAAACCGTACCGTGGCATGTCACGTACGTAGATGTTCTAGAAGGTATGTATGTCAAGTTCGTTGTAACGATCTATCTCACCCGATTAGATAAGGGAGTCCATCGGTACCTGACTTATAGCTCACGATTGTAAAACGAACTCCGTACTTATCTTGCCGAGTGCGGCTATTATAAACACGTAACGAGCCCGAGGCCAAGGGTATCGTTCCACCCAAAACTTCATATGGTATCAGAGCCTCTCTCTTCCACAAAAACATATCTATGGCTTCACCTTCCAACCTCGCAGCCATGAGCAATCTACTCCCGAATCAAGGGACAGCCGAGAAGTTCACCCGCGAAAACTTCCTACTCTAGGAGACTCAAGTCCTTCCCGCGGTGCGCGGTGCCCGCCTCATGGAGTTCCTAGATGGGATTGCCAAGGCGCCGCCCAAGACGATCACCGTCGCTGGCAAGGAAGGGGCGGCCAACACGGAGGAGGCCAACCCCGACTACGAGACGTGGGTGGCCATTGACCAGCAGGTCCTCACCTACCTCCACCACTCCATCACAAGGGAGATCATGGTCTCCTGCATCGGCATGAAGACCGCCGCCGAGATGTGGACAGCGGTGATGGCGATGTTCGCCGCACAATCTCGCACCCGCGTCGCCAACCTCCAAACCAGGCTCACCAACACCAAGAAGGAGGGAAAGACGACGCCGCAGTACTTCACGGCGATCAAGGCGATCTGCGATGAGCTCGCAGCCGCAGGACACAAGGTGGAGGAGGACGAACAAGTGGAGTATCTCCTCGCCAACCTCGACGACCCCTACAACCCTCTCTTCGCCGCAATTGGGGCAAACCCCACCGCCAAGCTCACTGTCAGTGAGCTGTACGCCCAGGTGACGGCGTACGACAACCAGATGGAGATGCTGATCGGCGAGGCCTCCGTCAACACTGCTGCGAGAGGACGCGGCGGACGGCGGGGCGGACGCGTTGCACCTCGTGGCCGCGGTGGAGGCGGCCGCGGCTACGGCCGTGGAGGTGCTCGCCCATATCAGGGCGGCAACAGCGGCAACAACAGCGGCGACGGAGGCCGTCGCAATGGCAACGGTGGCGGCAACAAGGGCAAGGACGTCATCGTATGCCAGATCTGTGGCAAACCGGGCCACCCCGCATGGAAGTGCTGGCACTAATACTCCGATGATGAAGAGGAGGAAGAAGAGAAGGGTGCCAACGTTGCATCCTACGGAGTCGATACCAACTGGTACGGCGACTCCGGCGCCACCAATCACGTCACAGGTGAGCTCAACAAGCTCACCATGAAAGAGAAGTATAACGGTGGGGAGCAGATCCACACTGCCAGCGGATCAGGTATGAACATCAGTCACGTTGGTCATGCATTTGTTAATTCCCCATCCAAACAACTTCATCTTCGCAATTTTCTCCATGTCCCTTCTGCCACTAAAAATCTAGTCTCAATTCATCGTTTAACACGTGATAATAATGTCTTTGTTGAATTTCATCCGTGGCATTTTTATGTGAAGGAACAGGACACGAAGAGAGTTATCCTTAAGGGTAGATGCACAAAGGGGCTCTATCCATTGGTGCCTTCATCATCAACACCGAATAAACAAGTTCTTGGCGTCACCAAGCCTTCAGCTACACGGTGGCATGATCGATTAGGTTATCCTTCATCTAAGCTCGTTCAACGTGTGCTTAGCAATTTTAATCTTCCCTATTCCAAAGAGTATAGGATTGAGTCTGTTTGTGATTCATGTCAAAGAGCAAAAAGCCATCAACTCCCTTATAATAGATCCATTAGTGTATCAACCATGCCTCTTGAACTTGTGTTCTCCAATGTGTGGGGGCCAACACCTACATCCGTTAGCCGTTTTTCATATTATGTTAGCTTCATTGATGATTTTAGCAAATTTACGTGGATCTATCTTCTCAAAAAAAGTCTGAAGTGTTTCATATCTTCAAAAAATTTCAAAGCCTTGTTGAACGCAAATTCAATAGAAAAATTATTGCTATACAAATCGATTAGGAGGAGAATATGAGAAACTCCATCCCTTCTTTAATCAAATGGGAATTTCCCATCATGTCTCTTGTCCCCGTTCCTACCAATAAAATGGATCGGCAGAACGGAAACATAGGCATATTGTAGAAGTTGGGCTAGCACTTCTTGCAAATGCATCCATGCCACTAAAATTCTGGGATGAAGCTTTCCTAACAGCAACATATCTCATCAATATGCTCCCGCCTTCAGTAATCAACCAAGAAATTCCTTTGACACGCATACTCCAAGAAACCCTTGATTTCTCTTCTCTTCATGTGTTTGGTTGTGCATGTTGGCCAAACCTTAGACCATATAACAAACGCAAACTCGCATTTCGCTCCAAACAGTGCGTTTTTCTGGGATATAGTCCAATTCACAAAGGGTTAAGTGTCTTGATGTTAGTTCTGGGCGTGTCTATATATCACAAGATGTAGTCTTTGATAAGGCTGTTTTTCCGTTCTCCCAACTTCATCCAAATGCGGGAGCATGCTTACGTCAAGAAATCCTTCTTTTGCCCGATTCTCTCCAAAATTCGTCTCCTGGGGAACAACAATATACTGATCTAACGTCTAATGTTTCTACTAATCCTGGTCTGCTCAGTGTTCCTCAGTTGCAGCCACAGGATACAGGAAGAAACCCGGTGCAAATCATTCAAGAAACAGAGCAAAATAATGCCCAAGAGTTTTCTGCGCCAACCAGCCACGACACGGGATCTGGAGCAGATACATCCGAGATCTCCGGCACATCCACCTCGGGGTCTTCGTCCGAGGAATTCACTGCGGGCGCTTCCCCCGTGACCCACGACTGGGCCCAGGAGTCCACACGTGCCACGGAATCCTCGCCCAGCTCTTCATCATCTGAAACTGCGTCCTAGTGCGTCGACACGTCCTCCCATGCTCCCCCAGGCGTGGCCCGCCTGCACGTGGCCAGCCGACCAGGTGGCCCTCACCCCAGCGTGTCAGGCTCGATCGGCCCGCTCCTCCAATTGCGAGCACTCCCGCACGCGGACGGTCGGCCAGTCGGCCTGCTGCCTCTGGCGCAGATCCTGGCGCGGATCCAGGTGCGATTCAGGGGGGATCCTCTACGCCGAATGAATCTACACACGAATCTGCGCATGCTCCTGAAGCTCGCCATCGGACGAGGTCTACAACTGGTAAAACTACTCCCAAAATCTATACTGACGGGACAGTACGGTATGGACTGACTATTTCTATTAGTGAACCTCCTAATTTACAAGCAGCTCTTAAAAATGAGAACTGGAAAAATGCAATGGATGATGAGTATAAGGCCTTGGTAGAAAATAAAACTGGCACTTAGTACCACATAAACATTGTATAAACCTCATACATTGTAAATGGGTTTATAAAATCAAAAGAAAGCTGATGGCACTATTGATAGATATAAAACTAGATTAGTTGCTAAAAGATTTAAGCAAATATATGGCATAGATTATAAGGACACTTTTAGTCCTGTAGTTAAGGCTGCTACTATAAGACTTGTTTTAGCTGTTTCTGTTTCTAGAGGTTGGAGCTTGAGACAATTAGATGTGAAGAACGTGTTTCTCCATGGTGTTCTGGAAGAGGAAGTATATATGAAACAGCCACCTGGTTATGAAGATTCTAATGCACCGAATCATGTGTGTAAGTTGGACAAGTCACTCTATGGACTCAAGCAAGCACCACGAGCATGGTTTGCCAAATTGAGCTCTAAACTTCAAGAGTTTGGTTTTCTTCCCTCAAAGGCTGATACATCATTGTTTATTTGCAACAAGTCTGATATCACTATCTATGTGTTAGTTTATGTTGATGATATCATTGTCAGTGGCTCATCCAACAAAGCCATCTCTGCACTTCTTTAGGATCTAAGTGCATCCTTTGCATTAAAAGATCTAGGTGATTTGCATTATTTCTTGGGAATTGAAGTCAAGAGAATTAATGACAATATTGTACTAACTCAAGAGAAATATGCTTCAGATTTGTTGTCTAGAGTTGGCAAGAAAAATGCTAAGATGGCGCCAACTCCTCTATCAGCCTCAGAAAAACTATCAGTTGTTGAAGGGAATGCTCTTGGTCCAGAAGATAGCACAAACTACAGGAGCATTGTAGGTGCACTTCAGTACTTGACTCTCACAAGACCAGATATTGCCTTCTCTGTGAACAAGGTATGCCAGTTTCTACATGCACCAACTATAGTTCATTGGACTGCAGTTAAAAGAATACTCAGATATATTAAGGGAACCACAAGTCTTGGTTTGACTTTCCAAAAATCCCCTTCCACCTTAGTAAGTGCCTTTTCAGATGCTGATTGGGCAGGGTGTGTAGATGATAGAAGATCTACAGGTGGTTTTGCGGTTCATATACATGTGAGCAAACGAGGTAAAACACACGTTCGTTGTACGCACTACAGGAACGGCAGGCTACGCCGAGGGCAAAAAGCCGTCGGCGTAGGCCAAAATACCCTCGCATATGCTATGCCGACGGCTGCCCTCGGTGTAGCCTCCTCGGCAAAGCGCTCCCTCGGCGGAGGCACTTTTGCCCATTGGCGTAGCTCTAGCCGTCGGCGTATGCTACGCCGATGGCTTTGCCCTCGGCATAGCCCTGTCGGCATAATAACGGCAGGATAAAAAAACCAAAAAAAATCAATATTTTTTGATTTTTTTCTCAACTTTTTTAAATCTTTGAATTGTTTGAATCGTTAATCTCTCACCTGGAACATTTTTAACACTAATTATAGTTAATCTTTGATTAAATTGCAGTCTTGAACAAACTTCCCGCTCGGTCACCCATCCTAACACTACTCCAGCTCCAGCACGCTTAACTTCTCAATTCCTTCCGAATCAGCTTCCGTAAAGCAATTTGTACCTAGTTGTCAATACTATGATATCAATCTTATTAACTCTTATATCATTATGTCACATGTTTTTATTTTTTAAAACTACAAACACTTATTTAAGTAAACAACAATGAATAAGTAAAAATATTACTGATTCAAATAAAAATACTATTGAATTCAAATAAAAATATAATAATTTTACTTTTTTGTATTTTCTATTTAATATGGAATAATTAATATCTTTAAATCCGTAAATCGGAATTTGATAAATAATATGTCTAAATTGATCAGAAAAATAAAAGGAATCTAAATATGATATCAATATCAACTTATCACAAACCCCCCTTTTTGAATTAGCTATTTGGTGGTTGCTTCATAAAATCCCTCTTTTTTGCGCTCGGAAAATGGAAAATGGCTTTTTGGTGCGACGAAAAGGAAAACTTCCTCCTACAATATTGTTCGTCATCCCATGATGCACATGTATGCAAAATATGGACACATTATCTCAAACTATGTCTTTATTCTAGCCATAACATTGGTCATTTGACCCGAAAGCCAAGAAACCTCGAATGAGATAGGTCATTTTGTAAAGCTTTTTTCAGACATAATCAATATAGAAGGTTTGATATTTTTCCTTATAACTAAGTCACATAATATAACATCACACGGAGGTTTTGCATTGTTTCGATCGTTTTTAAATTTTTTATGCTCGTTTTAAACTATCGTCAAACTTTCTCGAACAACGGGCATGAAGATTCTTAGCTCGGGGCCGAGCCTCACTAAACTTGCTTTGGATCTTTGATAAAATAGCATATTGTGAACCTAAAAATGATTTTTGTAAAAAAACATGAGCATCGGATTATGTACCTGTAGTTCATATCTGACCCACTTCCTACCAATTCGGCAGGAATTTGTCTTTTTCACTAGGGGTGGACGGAAAGGTTTCAGATCCCTCTGTTGGGACACTGTCCATATAAGGTGGTCTAGTATTTTTGTAAAATGTGGTGGTAGCATTTTGAATTAGCCATTTGGTGGTTGCTTCACAAAACTCCCCCATTTTTGTGCTCGGAAAATGGAAAATGGCTTTTTGGTGCGACGAAAATGAAAACTTCCTCCTGCAACATTGTTCGACATCCCATTATGCACATGTATGCACAATATGGGCACATTATCCCAAACTATGCCTTGATTCTAGCCATAACATTGGTCATTTGACCCGAAAGCCAAGAAACCTCGAATGAGATATGTCATTTTGTGAAGGACTTTTTCAGACATAATCAATATAGCAGGTTTGATATTTTTTCTTGTAACTAAGTCACATAATATGACACCACGCGAAGATTTCGCATTGTTTGGATCGTTTTTGAATTTTTTATGCCCGTTTTAAACTATCGTCAAACTTTCTCGAACGATAGGCATGAAGATTCTTAGCTCGGGCCGAGCCTCACTAAACTTGCTTTGGATCATTGATAAAATAGCATATTATGAACCTAAAAATGATTTTTGTAAAAAAACATGAGCATCGACTCATGTACCTGTAGTTCATATCTGACCCACTTCCTACCGGTTTGGCAGAAATTTGTCTTTTTTCACCAGGGGTGGACGGAAAGGTTTCAGATCCCCCTGTTGGGACATTGTCCATATAAGGTGGTCTAGTATTTTTGTAAAATGTGGTGGTAGCATTTTGAATTAGCCATTTGGTGGTTGCTTTACAAAACTCCCCCATTTTTGTGCTCGGAAAATGCCTTTTTGGTGCGACGAAAATGAAAACTTCCTCCTGCAACATTGTTCGACATCCCATGATGCACATGTATGCACAATATAGGCATATTATCACAAACTATGCCTTGATTCTAGCCATAACATTGGTCATTTGACCCGAAAGTCAAAAAACCTCGAATGAGATAGGTCATTTTGTGAAGGAATTTTTCAGACATAATCAATATAGCAGGTTTGATATTTTTCCTTATAACTATGTCACATAATATGACACCACGCGAAGGTTTCGCATTGTTTGGATCGTTTTTGAATTTCTTATGTCCGTTTTAAACTATATATAATATTTTATGTTTCACTTAATTTTTTTTACAAATATGTAATATTTGAGTGTAGATAGATAGATCTTATTTTTCTGCAAATTTTGATATATTATTTGTATTTTTCCGAATTAGAATGATTTAGTTATGATTTTTCAAAGTTTAATAAGATAAAAGGAAAAATAGCTACGCCGAGGGCAGCCGTCGGCGTAGCATAGGATACGCCGAGGGCATTTCTACGCCGACGGCTGCTTGGCGGGGCTGGCCTGGTCACGGTCTACGCCGACGGCCCCGATGTTTGGCCGTCGGCGTAGCAACCGTCCGTCGGCGTATTCATCCATTCCTGTAGTGACGGAGTAGAAGGAGAATCAAAATCGTGGATCGACTTGTTCAAATTTAGAAATGTGTGACTAGTAAAAATGGTGACACGGAGTAGTACAATTGGGATGAGCCGATGTTGTAGCTAGGCTAGTAGGCCGCCTATGCCCGTCCGTCTGTCTTTTTTCCCATATATGCAGGCTGTCCGTGGAAGTTGCGAAAAGGTTTGGTATAGATTGAGAGGGTGGTTGGGGAGGGGGGAGGAGGACCAGGGGATCTTGCAAGCTGTCGTGTCCAGACGGAGCAGCGCACTTGAAGTGAGACAGTACAGGCTATAGCTGGTTGCAAGTGCTGCGTCGTGTGCGTGCATGCATGCGCGCACGCACGCGAGCGGGAGCGGAACGACCGGTGGGGGAGAGATGGATCGACGGATCGATGGAGAGGGAAAGGCTAGCTAGCTAGCTAGGCGATGGCCCGTGGGTACGTGGTGGTCCATCGGTCGCAACCACCACCTTGACGCCAACATCTGAGGCCGGCCGCCACATGCATGCTGGCTATCTCTAGTGGCCGGTCGGTAGCTCCACCACCGGCGCCCCCCGTGCATGGCGCCACCCGCGCGCGGTTGGTCGTTAAGGTGCCGCGCTTCCTTTCTCGCCAGGTAACGTCGACATTGATCGATCAGACGCCGACCAGGGACGGAGACAAGGGGGGACGAGCAGGGGCTACGCCCTTTCTATGCTTGTGATTTTCAATGAAAATTTAGCAATGGAAGCTCCTTGTTTAACCTAATTTATCTAGCTTTGCCCTCCTTATTGAGATCACACATATGCCTTGCCCCCCTTGAGCTTAGCTTCTGGCTCCGTCCCTGACGCCGACGGTCATGAATCTTAGGGCTAGCTAACGCATCTCGGTCGCTGCGTGGTAGTCTGACTCTGATCTGATGGATACATCGGGCGGGGGTACCACTGGTCTGTCGTGTTCGCCTCCCTGTCCACCCAGCCACACTAGCACACCCGCGCGCATCCGACCTGTCAATTATCCACACCGGACGGATATGCATGCCTGCCTTCGGATCTAGCTTGTCCCGGCATGCTTGTCGCTGCACCGAGAGGCACAGAAGTCTGGATCGGGGTCGCGGAGACTTTGGAGGCCGCCGCTGCGCCACGATAGATCATTGCCCCTGGCCATGCATATACATACCCACTCAGCTAGCTAGCTAGTAGCTTAATTAGCCTGCCGCGCGGTGCATGCACGTTGCCGCCGCTGCGAGAAACCGCACGTTTTTTGGGCCAGGCCGGGGATCGCCGACATTCGGATCAGCAGGGTCGGCTCGCCCATGCCGCCGCTATCCGGCCGGGACGTGCCGTACAAGCCTGCCACACTATCCATAAACCGACGCACAGTACACGCCGGCCGTGATCTCCTGGCCATGCATGTATGCGTGAGGAGCACAACGGTACACAATGGACGCGCGTCCAAACAGTCCGGAACGACGGCCAATTCATTGTGCTGGCCTCTCAGCGTACAATCAAGCCGATCTTCTGTCAGGTAACAGTATGTACAGATCCTTGTCAGCTTGATCCATCTACGAAATTCTCAAATCATCTTCCCCCGGCCGCGTGCACACAGCTCTCGAGAATAATTGGGCGCCTGCTCCTACGTTAGTAGTAGTAGTTTTTGATAAATCTGTCTATTCTTTGGAACTAATTTCCTCGTCTAACTCCTACGGGAAATAGCTATTTCGTAATCTTACCCCTCCGGTCGGCGCCAACTAAGATGGAGCCGAGCATACACAGGTCATGAACGTCCAGTCATGGCACCGAATACCGTGACTGCGGGTTCCGAAAATTCAAGATGTTGCTACCTCGACTCCAATATTCATAGGTCAGCGCCGAAGTAGCCACATCAGATTTTCGGGACCTTCGGTCAAAGTGTTCAGCGCTACCACCGGACGGCTCCGACATGTCTAAGCTCGGCTCAATCTCGGTTGGCACCGGATTACGAAATACTTTTTTGAAGGGGTCAGACGAGAAATTACTTCCAAAACAGGGACAGATTTGTCAAAAAATACGCCTACGGAGGCATCCTTGTGCACTTGGCATCATCGATACACACGGGTCGATCTGTCAAGACTTGTGTAGGCTGTAGCCGTTCTCTGTTATGTGATCTCTAAGTCCTTTTTACTGCAGTAGCGGTCAGATCATGGGTGGGTGCCTTCCTTACCTAAGCACAGTGGACTTTCTGCGTTGAATGCACACTGGCAATAACCATTTCGAGACGCAAGAAACGATTGCTCCATTTTTCTTGTCTACTGTCCCGGTGTCAGCACTCAGCACCATGCATGCCTATGTTTTGGCTGCTGCTTGCACTGGCTTACACTCAACAAATATCTCGTCACACGCGCGGATGTCTCTAGCCCCATGCACTCCGGATAATGCTAGGCGGCCTCTCGGCCAATGCGGACGCTGCCCGTCGCGAAGCAGGATACTACATGTACATGATTGAAGTTGAGAGAGAGATGAGCAGTTGCTCTGTTGGATTATTGTTGAAATGCGTGTGAAGCAGGGACCATTTCTATGACAGGGCACCCTTCCCCTTTCTATTTTCAGTGGGATTAGTTTCTCCACCATTCGGGTCCATGATGCAACTAACTATGCACGGCGCTGAAGTTTTCTCGGCTTATTCCTCGGAAAACTACTATTACCTCGATCCAAATTAAAGTTCTCGGATTTGTTTAGATTCGGATGTTTGTAGCACTTAAACATGACTAAATACATCTAAATCTAGATAAATCTGAGAACAATAATTTGGATGAGAGGGAGTAGTAGAACGGTTTAGCTTCATCACCTAGCCCAAACTCTCACAAATATCATGAGATGCAATGCAAATCCCTAGCTAGCGGTTTGGTGTAACCACTGAAGCATAGGGGCACTGTGCCCCATATGGGCAAGACTGCAGCCACAAAACTATATACAGCCGGTTATGAATTCATCAAGGACAATGTGTGGACTCCTGAATTTTTCTTCCAAACAGAATAAGGGTTCTCGCGTCGTCGGATGACTGGATCATGACAGTGGGCTGCCAAAATATAGCATGACAGGAGGCTGCCAAATACTATAACATGAGCGCCGCTTCGTGTTCCATTTTCCTGCACTTCTTCTCGTTCAGTTCGTTCCACGGTTGGCTGGCGTAGACCAGGACCAGAGAAAATTAAAAGACAAGACGTGACGAGACCAGCTATCGATCGGTCGGTAGGCACCTATTTTTGGCGAGTAGCTTGGTGCTGCATGTTACATGTCGCGCCGCGAGCACACACGCACATATGATACGATGGGCGCGGGAAAAAGGGGTAGAATGTAGTACGTGACCAGATATATCATCACATCGGGGGATGGGCGGGACTCGGGAGAGAGAGGAGCAGCTGAAAATGTGCATGCATGCATGATCGACCGTGTGTGGATACTTTTTGAGTACTGTACCCCTATAATATATACGTGCGACAATGTGTGATCCGGTCTCGGAACGAGTCTAGAAGGGGTACTTTTTCTGAATAGAATTGGACCTCACATGCGTGCGTACGTGCAGGGTGGAATAATATGTAAGGAGTAATGAGTACAGAAACCATCCAAGATGAGATCGATGGATCGATCTACCAGGTCCCGTCGAGATCGATCGATGGATCAATCATGGCTGGCTGGCTGGGTCGTGTCCCACCGGAACCCGAGAGGTTAGGCTTTATCCATCCGTCCTTTCCTACCTGGGCAAAGCACACGCACGAGACACCGTGAGTTATATTACACACACGCGCGCCGGCCAAGTACGTTCGTTCGTACTCGTACCAGATGGAATGGAAATATTCATGTGCACGATGAGCCAACAGTGTGAACAGTAAAAGATTGGGTCGATTCGACCGATCGATCTCATCATAGGGGTTTAGTTTGGGTCAGGTCAGATCTGGGCGGCGCCTAATTTGTTGCATGTCGCCTTACGTGAGGCAAGAGCCCTGGACTTTAGCCCTGCCCAGCGTACCTGTTTCGGAACGACTCTTTTTTTTTTTTTTGCCGTTGAGAGGTCGCAACACGGGCGCACTTGGGATTTTTGACTGCCCTTGCGTGAGGGTGATTCAGCATTCAGCAAGACGAGCACGGGAACGAGAGGTGATGCGCTGCTCTGTTTTTTCAGACAAGGGGGTGAAATATTATGCTATAACTACAGTATGCTCTCTCCGTGTCTCATTTTATGGGACGCCCTATTGGTTCATGCGGCTGGGCCTGTCCACGTAATACGTACTCCCTCCGTTCCAAAATAAGTAATGTGGGTTTGTTTAGATTTGGATATAT
Organism: Avena sativa; assembly: GCA_916181665.1. Taxonomy (NCBI): domain Eukaryota; kingdom Viridiplantae; phylum Streptophyta; class Magnoliopsida; order Poales; family Poaceae; genus Avena; species Avena sativa. The sequence goes on along the minus strand of OV702290.1, from coordinate 549,188,648 downwards.
CTAGGCACGTTTTAGTATATAGATACATACAAATCTATATAAACTCAAGTCATTTATTTTAGGACGGATAGAGTATAAGGCTTCCTGTTCCTAGGCCGATCGGCATCAGCCGTGGAGGATCACAGCATGCAATTTGAAGCAGCATGAGGACGCAATGGTCTGAACTTTGAAAGCAGCGTGCGCTCTCAGACGCAGATTTTCATTTGAAGCTCGTAGCGACCTGACATCTGAAGCGTTAAGCCTGGTGGGCCGGCCTGGGTACAGTTTCGATTCCTATATTCTTTACCATTTAGTTTTTCTGCCTTTTCTTTTCTCATTTTTGTATTTTCTTATGTTTAAATTTAATTCTTTTTTTTTCATGTCTTTCTTCTGTTTTTCTGAACTGCTCAACATGATATGAATATTTTTCTCTCACAAGAATTTTTTAGAACCTGGCAAACAATTTTTTTACACTACAAATCCCGGAACGCACCGGTGCATGGAGCTATATGGGAGAGAGAGAGAGAGGCAATCCTAAAACAATCTAGGGTCCCGTCCCCCTCCTTGACGACGACACCAGACCCCTCCACCTTCGGTGGTTCGCCTAGCGCCGCGGAGGATAAATAGAGTTGTGGATCCGTTGGTGTGGTTTCAATTCTGGCTCTTCCGATCTACGTGTCTCATCTTAGGCGATGGTTGTGGCTCTCGTGCGCTGGTCTTTTGGGTCCTTAGCATGCTAATTTTTATTTGTCTACTATGGCAAGCTTTCACGATTTCGATGATGGAGGGGGAGGACGATGGCGTGCCTTCGACTCCTACTACTGGTTGTAGTTGTCGCTAGGTGGTCAAGGACCAATATGTAACTTTTATTACTTTTGAGTTTGTTGTACTATTATGGACGATTATCAATAGATTGGCGGACCTTTTCTCCTTTTGCACTATATGAACATTTTTAAACCTCGTGAACAATAATTATTATACCCTGTAAATGTCTCTTCTCTCGCATACATCTATGAACCTCGCGCACGATTTTTTAAACCCATGAATAACTCTCAAACGTCATGCGCATTTCATAAGAAAATAAAAAAACAGAACAATAACAAAAACAGAAAAAGGTGAAAACGCTGGCCATGCTATTGGGCCGCGCCAGATGGGGGCCATTAGCAGGATACTTCAGGCGTCGCTTCAATTCAGTGCCCTGCCAACACGCCACGCCCAAGTTCGTTTCGGGCCATTAATATTGTAGATGCCGTTAACGGACCAGAATTTTGTGTGCGCGAGCAGGCCTTCAGCAGAGGTCGATGGGCCACTTCTATGAGCACTGAGTAAGAGCTATGTATGATTCTGTTCATCCCAAAAAAAAAATACTCCCTCTAATTCATATTAGTTGCTCGCATTTGTCTAGATTCGGATGTATTTAGCCATGTTTTAGAACTAGATACATTCGAATTTAAAAAAGTCCAAATCAATTAATATGGGTGGAGGAAGTATGTAAAAATCTGTTCCATGTCGAACAAAAAATAAAACCAGTACACCGTCAAAGGTTGACCCTAGAGAGCGACGGTAGTCACGCCGATGGCGTACCCGGCCTGTCCCGTCGCCGCAACTTGCCTGCGGCTCCGAGCGCTCACGGCACCAAACAAGGCGATGTAAGGCGTGACGCATCTACGTATCTGTCACCGCTGACATCCACACCCCTCCTGCATCTCCCCTGCGCACCGGAGAGGCAAAGGCCAGGGGGCGTGAAACTCTGACCGAGAAAATTCTGACTTTCTGCAAAAGTCAGCGGCTCACTCGCATAGAAAAATACACTGAGTTCCCATCCCACTCCACAGGCAAAACCGAGTCAGCGCCTAATTTATTCGCCTAAAAAAAGGTCAGCGTCTACTTGTAGCCTTTTGAATTCCAATCTTCTGGTCAGTCGGAATGCATGCGTTTGTTCCGAGGTCATGCGCGGCCGGTCAAGGCGGTCCACACTCGCTATAGCAGTACCACTTGGGCATTCAGAGGCCACCAAAAGGCGCCTGACTGCCTGATCGCTGGGTTGAAACAGGCGAACCCTTACCCCTGTTTTGTTGGCACCAGAGAGAGAGAGAGGTCGATGTGCACGCCCTGATGTCATCGCTGATCGTAATTCGGAACAGCGACGCATGGGTTAAGCTTCGGCCTCGCCTCCAGCACGGATATGCCCGACCGTCGCGTCAGCCGTGGACAGTTGAATAAGTAAGCCTCAACAAGCATCGCCACATTCAGAGTCCCACTGTTATTTTAACTGTTCCGTTATCCATAGAGTGTTTGAATAAGCCAGCGTTTTGTCATGCAACAAGTGTATTAAGCTGTGTTGTGCAGATATTAAGGCCTCATTGGATTGCAGGATTTGTTTATATAAGTATTGAAAAATTCCACCAAGTACGTGCTACTTCCTCCGATCCATATTACTTGTCGTTGAAATAGATGTGCCTAACACTAAAACATGTCTAGATACATTCATTTCAGTGACAAGTAATATGGATCGGAGGGAGTAGGAAATTTTGCTATAAAGGTCCTGGGATCAAAATAATGCCACCACCAAATATTGAAACAGTTCACAAAGTACAAATCAATTCCACAGTATTTCTAACGAAATGTTAGATACCTACAATATCATTGGAAATTTTCCCGTGTCACCGTGTGTGCACGCGCGCGTGCGCGGAGAGAATGGAACTTCTTTTACATGATCCATCCGATCCCATATGCTAGGTTAGTTAAAGCAAGATTTTGGGGCAACCCCCTCCCCCAGATCTCAGTTAACTTGGTCATCTTCTGTCTGCTACCTTCGAAAAAAAAGAGGCGGCAACCTAGGGTTCCACCCTAGCCGCCGCATCCATTTGTCCCGTTTTCTTCGTTTTCTTTGACCGGAAATCGACGGTTCACTGCCTCCTCTGCTTGCCGCCAGAGCAGCGGGAGGGGGGCGCGGAGCTCGGACCTGCACTCGTCGCTTCTGTAAGGTCCCTAAAGTTAGAGATTTGTTATCTGGCGGGGACGTTATGGTGGATGTGACGACGCTATTAATTAAAAATAGCCTTTTCTTGAAACCAAGGATTTTTCCCGAAAATACTATAGCATCAAGAATGGAAAATAGTTTTTTCTCGAAACCAAGGATTTTTTCCCTCAATCATTAATCAAAAAGAGTTTACTTTTGCAAAGTATGGCCAACCGGGCCTACTCTTGAGGTATATTATTACTCAAATGTTTTGCCCCTCGAATCGGGTTTTCACCCCGCTATATTAATATAGCAACCAACACAATCCGGTACAACCACAAGGCCACTGCTGGGGCAGACATCACAATAAAGCCCAAAGGAAAAACAAGAGAAATAAAATAGAAAATAGTGCCGATAGCGTCGGATCGACAAGAGGCTGATGGCTCGCAACCGATGTGCCCTTCGGAGAATCCCCACCACACTCCAATGTCTTCGGATCGCCGTGTACCAAGCAGCACCTTCAACAAGGGGTACGACGATGACGTTGCTGCCCGCCGCCGCCATTTTAACTGGAGCAACAACCACTAATTCACGTGCGATGGAAATGGGGCGGCGATGGCGCTTTACCCTAGCCCTGGGGGGCCTGGTGCTGCCCTCTTCCCCTACCTCGTCGGCGGGAGTTGCTCCGGCTCGAGATTCCTTTGCCCGGGGTCCGGTTCTGATGAATATGAGGAGGCTAGTTTGGCGGATAGGGTGGCCCTCGAAGCACTCGAGGACGACTCCGGTGAACTTTGCTGGAAGACTGTTTCTCGTTGGCGACGTCTTATGGATGCAGAGATCTGCCAAGAGTTCTGGGAGGAGATCGGCTTCCCGACACCGGCGTCTAGGTTTTGGGAGAAGGGGTCACCCGCGTCGCGGGGATCGGTCTCGCCAGAGTTGGAGGATGCGGACAAGAGATCATCATCATCACCTCGACCTCTCGTTCGCCGTGGTGCCTCAGCCCTTCCGCTGGGTATCACGCTCTCCCGCCATCCCAGGGTTAAACCCTAGAGGGGGGCCCTTGCCGCCGAGGCAGGGTTCGGCACCACCAGTGCTTGGAGGTTTCATGGCGGCAACGTTGGGGCAAGCTTCGTCATTGGCGACGCTGGATCAGGAGTCGAGGAAGCCGCTGTCAGATCCGGGAATCACGTCGGCTTACGTGTCAATTCAGGTGGGGCCCACCGTAACGGAATCTAAAGAGTTCTCTTGGGAGGCGGTGGCTCGCACGCTTAGGAACGTGTGGATTGCAGACCCTGGTCTTCGATCTGATCGTCTGTCGCCTTCCGCTTGTTCATCGCCGCCGCTGATACGTCCATTTTGCATCACTATTCTATATCATAATTTACTGTTATTCGTTGATATATTTCATATTAAGAGATGATACTTATGTTATTTCATCTGTTTTTGTATGGTTGATAACTTTTGAAGCATGGACCGCTGCAGTCACGATTCTGATGGAAAAGGGGCTATTTGGAGGCGAAATTTGCGAAGATCAAAAAATCCAGGAAAATACATGGAAAATTCTATTTTTCCAGAAGACGAAGATTGCCATAAGTGGGAGTGGAGACGGGCCACAGGGGGGCCACACCACCCCCTGGCGTGGGCAGCCCTAGACCGCGCCAGCAGGTGGTGTGGCCACCCTGGCCCACTCCAGGCTCTCCCCTTTGGCGTATATTATCCCCTCGAAATCCTAACACCTGGGGAGGGACCACAGAAAGATTCTGCCACCTCTGTGGGGCGGAAAACTACAGAGAGAGAAAGATCTCTTCGGCAGACAGAATTCTACCGGGGGAATTCCTTTCCGGAGAGGGGAGATCATCGCCATCAACACCACCATCAAGCTGGACTTCATCGAGATCATCATCATCTCCATCATCATCTCCACTAGCACCATCATCACCACTCCATACCGCTGTAACAATTGGGTTGAATATTGCATAGTTCTTAGGGGAAACTTTTCTAGTGTTGATTACTCCTTCTAGTTGATGCTATTGAGTGAACTATTGAACTATCGTTTATGTTCAGATTGTTGCATATCATTATATCATATATGATCTTGATCCATATGATGTCTTGTGAGTAGTTCGTTTAGTTCTTGAGGACATGGGACAAGTCATGTTGTTAGTAGTGGAGTTGTGTTGAGAAAGATTCAATGGTTTGATATTTAAGTTGTGGTGTATTTCTTCTAGTGGTGTCATGTGAACGTCGACTACATGACACTTCACCTATATGGGCCTAGGGGAATGCATTGTGTATTTGGCTACTAATCGTAGGGGTTGCCGGAGTGACAGAAAACTGAACCCCCATTAGGAAACCTTTGCACAAGGGATGTCAGGGTCTTAGAGTTTAAAGCTGTGGTTAGGTTTCTACCTTAATTACTTTCTTGTACTTGCGGATGCTTGCAAGGGGTATAATCACAAGTATGTATTAGTCCAAGGAAGGTCAGTACATTAGCACAGGTTCACCCACACAACACTTAGCAAACTAAAGAAGATTAATCAACTATATGAAGCGAAAACACTTGATGATATTCCCGTGTGTCCTCGAGAATGTTTGGTCATCTTAAGTAATACAACCGGCTTGTCCTTTGCTAAAGAAAGGATTGGGCCACTTGCTGCATTTATTATCATTGTCTTTTATTTACTCGCACTTTATTTACCTGCATTATCAAAAAACCCTAAAATCCGTTTGCTAAGTATTTACAGAGAATTCCTGCTCCAAGCCACTCACCAACACCTTCTGCTCCTTGTTGGGTTCGACACTCTTACTTATCGAAAATACTGCGATACACCCCCTATACTTGTGGGTCATCAAGACTATTTTCTGGCGCAGTTGCCGGGGAGTGAAGCGCTATTGGAGAGTGGAACTGGTAAGGGAAACTTCTACTATGAGTATTGTTTACTCCTGTTAGTTGCTTTATTTCAATATGGATAATTCGCTTAGTTTCTTATTTCGTAATGCCACTACCACTGCTAAGGTAGTAGATGAACCACCACCTGCTGAGAATGATACTTTTAAAATACCTAAAAGAATTATTGATTGTGTTATGGATAACTATTATGTTGGAGATGAAACTGTCCATCCCGGTGATCATTTGCTCTTTATACACGAATTATGCAGGTTGTTCAAGTGTGCAGGTATTACAACAGATAAAGTCAAGAAGAAGTTATTCTCATTATCACTGAAAGGAAGAGTTGAGGAATGGTATAAGCTGCTGAAGAATGGCCAATCTCTTGAATGGGAGGAAGTAGTGCCTCTCTTTTATTCTAAATTTTATCCTCCTAGTGAGATTCATAAAGATTAGAATCAAATATACAACTTTTGGCCTCTTGATGGAGAGAGTACAACTCAAGCTTGGGGGAGATTGAAGTTACCAATGCTCAAATGTCCTATTCATGAGCTCCCTCACAATATTATTATAAATAACTTTTATGCAAGACTTTCTCTTCATGATAAGGATCTATTGGATGCTTCTTGCGTTGGATCATTTACACGCATGGAAGAAGAAGCTAAATGGGATCTTCTAGACCGTATTCAAGACAATGCTGAAGCATGGGAGAATGATAAAGGAAGAAAGTCAGGTATAAATTATGATTATGAATGCATTGAATCTTTTATGGGAACTGATGACTTTCAAAATATTAAAAATGCTTATGGTTTAGACTCTCAAGCTATTGCAACTTATTTTAAGGCTTTTGCTTCCTATATTGAAGTTCCTAAAAAGAAGTGGAATAAATATCATGCACCTTATAAAGACATCATTAGTAGTGTTTCTGCAAGAAATACTGAAGTTTATACTACTAATAATGTTTTACCTGAACTTTACATTGAGAAAATACCTTTCCCGGTTAAAGTAAAGGAACATTCTATGATAGCTAGTATGGTTAATGAAAGTACAAATAAAGCTGTTGAACCTGATGAACAAATAAATGATGAACCTACAATAGCAAATGTGAAAGACTTTGTCACTAAATATGAAGAAGATGGACACACTATCCTCTGTAAGGATACTTCTAATATTGTTTCGCAAAGTAGTGTTATGAGAGCTAGTGTCCATGTGCTTTCTTTTAGAATTGGTGATCATTGCTACAATGGTTCATATGATAGTTATATCGTTAAATTTATGCATGATACCAAAAGTTATTATGAGAGAGGGAAGACTGTTCTAATGCATCTCAATGATATTAAGTTTCCTCGCTTTATGCTGAAAGTCTTTATGTTACACTTGTTTTGCCTTCCTATGCTAGCAGTCCCTGGCTTCAACAATTTGTTTGCTTACAAAAATTCCTTTGCATAGGAAGTGGGTTAGACTTAAAAATGTGTATTTTTGCTTCCTAATGCTCTCTCTCACTTTAATTCATATTCTTATGTGAGCATCATTGAAATTATCATGCCCATCTTAATGGCTATAAAGAAAGAGCTTTTTGGGAGACAACCCAATATATTTCTTTTGCTTTCAGTTTGTTTTGTTTATTTGAGTCTTGGAAGTTATTGTTTTGGCAATAACCTCTCCTTATCCTTTTTGTTTGGTTTCTGTGTCAAGATCAACCTCTAATGAGAGAGAAGTAAGATTTGGGGAAGTTGTTGTCCCGAAACAGATTTTTGTGCTTCGCTGTAAAAATTCGTGAAAACTTTCTGTATGTCAGATTGAGCTATAATTTTTTGTGCTTATGCCCTTGGTTATTATTTAACTTTCGTTAGTTTTGCACTTTTTGATTTGAGCAACATAAGATTTTCGAAAAAATTGATCTTTACATGCTGGTCTGTTTTGATAGATTTTTGCCACTCTTGCATTTGCCTCTTAAATCGATTTCCTTTTTGAATCCTTTTTGGGTTTTCAGAAGGAGTTGCTACAGTAGCTTATGTTTTGATGGATTTCAGTTGGAATTGAACTTAAAAGGTTTATTACCTCACTTGCACTAATGTTGCTAATAAGAATTGTGTGAAAGAAATTTCTAGGTTATTGGAGAAAATGGTGTAATAAGATAGTGAAAGGTTTCATGACTCAAGAAATATGTGTATAAAGATGAAGATATTGATGTTATTCAAGCGGTGACTACGGAAGAATCTACTAAATGCCAAATTCAGAGACCTGCAGAGTCCATTTTCGAATAGGTAACAGTTCTGGTAAGAAAAGTTCCGCGAAAAATCTGTCCAGTTATATTTTTGGAGTTTTTATCCAACAAAGAAAGCAACGAAGTGAAAGAGGGACGGAAAGGGAGCCAGGGTGGATCACACCACCCCCTGGCGCGGGCCCCCTGGCCACGCCAGCAGGTGGTGTGGCCACCTCGGACTCCGTCTCTGACCCGTTTTCTCCTAGTACCTTCCTTATGTTGTAAAACTTCATAATATATAATCTCCCGAATCCCCCGAGGTTCGTATATCGTGTTCTCGTCATGTTTTCGTTTCGATCTGTTTCTGCCAGGAACTATTCTTAAAGTTTAGAAGCACAATGGTCTCTGCCAAGGATAAGGGAAAGGAGCCTACGGAGGAGGATCCCCAAGACCCCGGGCAGGAGAAGGAGATCGATGAAGAGGAGGCAAAGAAAAGCCAGCATCCGCACACCGGCACTACCATTGCAAGCATTGGAGTGTTGGCAAACCCTGCCAAGATCAGAAGGACTGCACGGATGTCAACTGGAGGGAAGCCTCCGCGTCACTGTTTGGCTCCACGGTCACCTTCTCCATGCACCAAGAATCCCTTCCATACCCTTGTCCATGAGCATCAATTCCAGAATATGCCCAAGGAGAAACTACCCTCCAATTGGGATATGCCTCGTTCTAACCATGCAGGAAAAGAAGACTTCGAGGAGGAAGAGTGGGGAAAGAATCGTACAAGCTGGGATTCACAACCTGACATGATCATGCACCGTATCAAGCACAACTCGGAGTTAATTCGTACTCTCACCTTCGAGATTGAGGACTTAAGGAAATTAATTGAAAAGCTCATCGAGAGAACACCACCACCACCAAAGGAGTAATTCGTCATCAGGTTTTGGCATCCCCTTGGTTTGTTCCAAGCTTGGGGGAGTGTCGCGGTATCACATCACTATCTTCTATCTTTTTACCTTTTTAGTAGAGTCATATCATGAATAGAGGAGTTATCATGTAGGATGGTTTGCATTATGGAAGTGTCCCCCCTCTTGTTAGATATCTATGTATCCCTTGGTGTGAGTTGCCATTATGGAATATTAATGAGAAGTTCTATCATTTACTCTTTTGCATATCTTATATTAGTTTTCAATTTCTATTATATGATTAATCTTGTTATTAGTATTGGTATCACTTTGGGATCATTGAGTAAATTTAGTTGGTTTTGGAAAACCTGGCTCGGTCAGTAGCAGCACTATTTTTGAGAATTGAATGAAAAGATAAAAAGTACTCTAAAGAAATATAATTTCATCATCTTTCTTGATTTGTTCATAAGTTTAGTATTCTCTAGTTAAGATCTTTTGTGCTTCCAAGGAAGATTGCATGTTTGTTTTTATCACTTGTATGTTTGTTTGTTTCCTTCAACTCTTATGCTTGCTACCCAGCCTTGCTAGCCAAAAACCTGTACAGAGAGGGAATGCTTCTCGTGCATCCAATCCTTATAGCAAAACCTATGCCATTTGTGTCCACCATACCTACCTACTAGCACTATTACTATTCCAAGTAAATTCATGTTTTTATCTACCTTCCAAATTAAACTTGTTATGTGAAAATTAGTGATTAAAGCTCTCATGAACTTGATGGCACACTTTACTTTCTTGCACTTAATAAACTTGAACCATTGTGCCCATCTATGTTGTGTATATGCTTGCGCTTTGTAAGTTGTGAATTAGCAGAACCATGCTGTCATGGGGAACGCTTTCAACATTGCACTTTATTTAGTTGATATCATGCTCTTTTGTTTATGGATGCCGTCAGTGTGAAATGAAAGGGGAGCTTGTAAGTCCATGGAGTTATGTATGTGTGTTAGAGAAACGCCTGGGCCGCTGGTCTAATCCATGCTTAATCATGGTGGAAACCTGCAGTGTAACCATAATGAGCAATCTATGAAGCATTCTTCTTATATAAAAAAGAGATAGAGATTGAGAAAAGAGAAAAAAAGGGATGAGAAAAGAGGAAAGAGAGAAAAAAGCACCATTTTCCCATGGTAAATAAGAAGATTGCTGAGATGCTCGTTGTCTGCTTGCCTTGTCATTTTGATATGGGGATTCTTCCATATCATCGGGCAAGGGGTACCCCGTTGGCGGTTCTCTATGATACACATATACTTACTATGACAAGAACTTACCGGTAACTAAACTTGAGTAGCATGAGGAGTGACCCTCGTATTCAAGGGACATGAGATTTTCAACTTACAACTTGTCAAGCATATCCTCATATTTGATCACTTTAACCTTAATCACCTAAAGATGCCTATGATAGGGGCAATGAGAGCTGAAAGCTAATAAGGACCATAATTTTTGGAAGCTCTTTATGAAACTTGAAATCCCTGCTTCCCTCTGCGAAGTCCCTATCTTTTACCTTTTTAGTTGAGTCAGTAAACCTATTCCCTTCTATCTCAAGCAAGTATTTTGAGTTGTTGTGTTTCATTCATTCATATGATGATTTATTCAATCATGTTTCTTTTGTTCCTTTTTTGCAAATTGTTCTTATCTTAGTGTTTATTACTTTGAAAGCTATCATTGAAAACCCTTTATGTTTGAACTCCTGCAAATTGTCAACTATTCTTCGACCAAGAGCTAAGTTTGCCATTACCAATTGTGATTTACTTTGTGTATCTTTATTGTGTTTCCTTTACTTATTGCAAGTTAAGTTATATAGTAGTGAGTTGTCTTCTATTATGATTTGTGTATTGATGAATGTGATGCTTCTTGTCTGTATTCTTTTATCGACTCTTCACTCCATAAACCTGAGGTCATGTTTATTGAGCTCAGTTTTCGCTTGGGGACAAGCGAAGTCTAAGCTTGGGGGGAGTTGATACGTCCGTTTTGCATCACTATTCTATATCATAATTTACTGTTATTCATTGATATATATCATATTAAGAGATGATACTTATGTTATTTCATCTATTTTTGCATGGTTGATAACTTTTGGAGCATGAACCACTACAGTCAGGATTCTGATGGAAAAGGGGCTGTTTGGAGGCGAAATTCGTGAAGATCAGAAAATCTGGGAAAATACATGGAAAATTCTATTTTTCCAAAATATGGAGATTGCCCAAAGAGGGAGTGGAGATGGGCCATAGGGGTCCCACACCACCCACTGGCGTGGGCAGCCCTAGGCCATGCTAGCAGGTGGTGTGGCCACCCTGGCCCACTCCAGGCTCTCCCCTTTGGCGTGTATTATCCCCTCGAAACCCTAACACCTGGGGAGGGACCACAGAAAGATTCCGCCACCTCTGCGGGGCAGAAAACTACAGAGAGAGAGAAAGATCTCTCCGGCAGACAGAAGTCTGCCGGGGGAATTCCTTCCCGGAGAGGGGAGATCGTCGCCATCAACACCACCATCGAGCTGGACTTCATCGGGATCATCATCATCATCATCATCTCCATCATCATCTCCACCGGCACCATCATCACCACTCCATACCGCTATAACAATTGGGTTGAATCTTGCATAGTTCTTAGGGGAAACTTTCCCGATGTTGATTACTCCTTGTAGTTGATGCTATTGAGTGAACCATTGAATTATCGTTTATGTTCAGATTGTTGCATATCATTATATCATCTCTGATCTTGATCCATATGATGTCTTGTGAGTAGTTCGTTTAGTTCTTGAGGACATGGGAGAAGTCATGTTGTTAGTAGTGGAATTGTGTTGAGAAAGATTCAATGGTTTGATATTTAAGTTGTGGTGTATTTCTTCTAGTGGTGTCATATGAACGTTGACTACATGACACTTCACCTATATGGGCCTAGGGGAATGCATTGTGTATTTGGCTACTAATCGTAGGGGTTGCCGGAGTGACAGAAACCTAAACCTCCGTTAGGAAACCTTTGCACAAGGGATGTCAGGGTCTTAGAGTTTAAAGTTGTGGTTAGGTTTCTACCTTAATTACTTTTTTATACTTGCGGATGATTGCAAGGGGTATAATCATAAGTATGTATTAGTCCTAGGAAGGTTAGTACATTAGCACAGGTTCACCCACACAACACTTAGCAAACTAAAGAAGATTAATCAACTATATGAAGCGAAAGCACTTGATGATATTCCCGTGTGTCCTCGAGAATGTTTGGTCATCTTAAGTAATACAACCGGCTTGTCCTTTGCTAAAGAAAGGATTGGGCCACTTGCTGCATTTATTATCATTGTCTTTTATTTACTCGCACTTTATTTACCTGCATTATCAAAAACCCCTAAAAATCCGTTTGCTAAGTATTTACAGAGAATTCCTGCTCCAAGCCACTCTCCAACACCTTCTGCTCCTCGTTGGGTTCGACACTCTTACTTATCGAAAATACTGCGATACACCCCCTATACTTGTGGGTCATCACCACCCTCGTCGCAACCTTCCATGACCGAGCCGCCACCGGTGATCTCTGGGCTGAGGCCCGCTGCATAGTCGCCATCGCTAGACCGTACGTTCGCTGATGTTGTCGCTTCACGTCGGATGGCGAACCCGAATTGTAGGGGGCCTTCTGCCTCCATGGTTCCTGGTTCGGCGCTGCCGCCTCGTGGACTAACCGGGCCACCTCCTCCGCGTGGGCTGGCTTTCGTGCCACCGCTTCGAGGTACGGTGCCTCCGCATGGGCCGCAGATGATGACACCCATGTAGCCCTGGCCATCGCTGTTGTAGATAGCTGATGCTTCAGCGGCCTACTACCCTGTGCGTCTCGCTTAGATGCCACTTCAACCGCCCTATAGAAGACCGATGCAGCATGGGTATGGTGTTATGGAGATGACAGGTTTTCGTGGATTCAATGGAGGTCAACAAGGAGGGGTGCAGTCAGCGCAATTGGGAGGAATGGAGAATATAGCGCAATTTGTTGTGGGGGCAGGAGTGGCTCTGGCTGGGGTCCCGAAGAGGAAAAATAAGAAGAAGCGACCACCATCGCAAGTGAATTAGGAGCTGGTTCCTCCTCAATTCCAGCATCAACAGCCGAATTCTCTCTAGGGTGTGTATCCGCAGATGCAAGGTCACGGTCCGTATCACAAGGTCAACAGATGCAGTAGTAGTACATCCAGAAGGGACAACAACATGCTCAAGTTGTTAACCCTCCTCCACCTTCGGAAGTTCCACAGGCTAACTCCGCATAGGTGGCCGAGGCTGTTGGCACAAAGAATAAAAAGGTGGTGTGATGTTGGAAGTGTGCGGTGAATACACATGCATCCAAAGATTGTAAGGTGGTTCATTACTCCTATATTTGTGATAACTCTGCACATTCGACTCTCAGATGCCTGGTTCTTAAGCAGCCATGTCTTACCCCTTACATGGCTGGTATTGGCAATGATCGTACTTTGTTCGCGCAGTTCCCTGATAGTGTGGTTCGTGATCACTTGGAGGCAAATCAAACTCCTATTGCTCTGATTCAAGTGTCTGGCGAGACTGTATCTACCGATATAGTTCAGAGACAGATTGCTAGGAGAGTGTCTGTTCGGGATCAGTGTAAGTGGGAAGCTTTGTGTTATGGAGATAATGCTTTCTAGTGTTTTTTCCATCGTTTGAGGATCTGGGCAGGGTGGATGGGATTCAGGTCTCGGTGCCTCTTAGCACCGCTCAACTCACTTTTTATGTTTATAAGTCAGAGGATATTCCCCACAAATGCGAGCTTAAGAAGGTTTGGTTGCATGTTGAGGGGGTGCCCCACTCTTAATGCTCCTTTTTAGGGTTGTGTACGGTTGGTGGCCTTATGGGGACTATATTGGATGTCAATTTGTTCTGTTTGTGGAAACGTGGTGTGGTCCGTATCCTTGTGGATATGTTTTATTCCACGGTCTTTTCGAAGAAAAAGGATGCTATGGGTTACTTTATTCAATCGGATGATGTGGTGAAGATAAAGGGATATGAATTTTGCATATTACAGAGCCAGAGTTTGTTCCTTTTTTGTGGAAGAAGGATGACAAGCGGTCTGATGATGATGCCACGAGGAAGCCTTCCAATGATGTTATGGGTACTTCTGAGCTAGTTGCTGACACGAACACTATGACCGGTTCCTCTTCTACGTCACAAGGATAGGTGAACTCAGCACCGTCCTCTTCCAGGAAGGCGTTGCAGGTGGTGATCACGGTCACACCTTTTAATGCTCACCCTACTACCCCGTGTGGTATGGAATTGGTTGCAGCACTTCTTGTGGACTCACCTTTGCAGGGCAGGAGTTCTTCAGCTTCACCGTAGGTGTCGTCGGGCCAGCTTTAGGAGTCTCTTCGAGATGCTGTTGCGGTTGTTGGTCGGGAACGGGCGACATCTACTGCACGCGCTAGGACTCACACCATGGGTCGTTCGATTCCACGCGAACGACCTCAACCTATTATCTAGGAGGTTAGTGCTTCAGATACTTCGGCCCAGGAGGGGTCATCTGTCAGTGGCGTGTCACTGGTCTAGGCGATGCTGGGGATGCCCAACAAAGCTACTGACCGGGTGGAGTTTCTGGTGGTGCAGCGACTCTCTCACGGATCGGCCATTGGGGATCTAGGCGCAGAGGTTGTGTCCCAAGGGGTGCAGCCCGTTGCGTCTTCTGCACTGGACCTGGAGGCCACGGTGCTTCTTGCTAGGCTGGGTGTCGTGCGCGAGGACGCCCAGATGGGCTGCGCTTCGAGCCTTGACTTGGCCCGCGGCTTCCAGGCGGCCCAGGTGGGGCGGCAGGCTGTAGTCATGGAGGCCTCGGTTCTGCAGGATGCCATGGCTTCTTCCTCTCTGGCCCAGGTGGGGCCAAAGACGCAGGAGGCCCAGGAGGGGACTTCGTGGATGGGGGTGGCCCAACCCAGGAGGGATTGGGGGTTCCTCCTTCTCCGGCGTGCTCTACTACGGCCAGTGTTGCTACCCCCACCACTGTGTAGGGGTGGTACACCATTCATGCAGAGTATTCATCACGAGTTAATGCCTCTGGTGCGTCAGCAATGGATGAAGATTCTTTGGTCAAGGTGATGCATCGTAAGGCTGAGAAGAATTTAGATTCGCCTGGTATAACGAGTCCCTCCAAGTCCTTTGTTTCTTTTTTACCCTGGTTATTACTTCTAAGTTGGCCAATGTTGGCGTTAGCTTGGGTAGTTCTGTAAAGGAAGTTCTTTTTTCTTCTAATGTTTTGAGACACATGGATGTTGACCGTCTAACAGTTACTCCTAAGGTCTCTGTTGTTCCTGATACTTCACCGATGGAGGAGGAGGAGGAGTCGCATGCCACCGTAGATGGTTTACTCCTATCTCACTTAATTGGCGAAGTATCGAAGGTGGGCTTTCATGAGACTGGGATTGGCTCTTTGTATGATCTTAAAGCACCTGGTCGTAAATCGAAGAGCCAGAAGTCCCGCAAGAGACCTCGTGTATCCAAACTTTCTATAGTTTCTCAATGAATGGCATGTTTTTGAATAGTAGAGGTCTTCGTGGCTTGGCTAAACTTTTTTTTGCCTATTGTGTGAGGGATTATAAGTTGGATTTTCTGGGTATTTCCGAGACTAGTAGACGTGATTTTTCACGAGCCCTACTCAACCGTCTTTCTGGTGAAGTGGACTTTACGTGGATATCACGACCACCGCGAGGTAGATCCGGGGGGATCCTGTTGGGTGTTAGAGATGAGACTATGGAAGTCTTGGCTAGTTCGGTTGGAGATTTATTTATTAAACTCCACATGCGTAACACAAGGCTGATGATTTCACATGGTACCTAGTCGCTGTTTATGGGGTCGTCTAGGATGTCTTTAAGTCTGATTTTTACGTGAGTTGGTGAACCTAGCAAAAATCAATCCGTATCCTATACTTATAGGTGGTGATTTTAATTTGCTAAGATTCCCTCATGAGAAAAGTTGGGGCCTATTTAACAAAAATTGGCCTTTTTTGTTCAATGCTGTCATAGAAAGCTTGGACTTAAGAGAGGTTACCATGTTAGGAAGACAGTTTACTTGGGCTAATAGTCTTCCGGAGTCAACATACGAAAAACTTGATAGAGTGCTTATGGATACCGAGTGAGAAGAGAAGTTCCATATGGTAATTGTGCGTGCTCTAGATCGTATTGAGACTTTGTCAGATCATGCTCCTTTACTTTTATCTGTTAGAATACCACCACAAAAATCCAAGCATGAGTTCAAATTTTAACTTGGCTGGTTGATCCGTGATGGTTTTCATGAGATGGTGAAGGCTATTTGGGAGAAACCTATTAGTGGTCAAACGCCTATACAGCGATGGAATAATAAAATTAATGCTTTACGCAAGTTCCTTCAAGGGTGGGCTAGACATACTGCTGGAATCCGTAAGAATGAGAAAATACGTCTTTCATCTATTATTAATGACTTAGAAGCTTCTGCGGAAGTCAGGTCGTTATCCGCATAGGAGATTGAGCTTAAAAGCCAATTGAATGCGGAAATCACCAGACTTCTGCGAGAGGAGGAACTCAAATGGTACCAACTCTCTAAAGCGAAATTCATTTTGGAAGGAGATGCGAATATAAGGTACTTCCATGATGTGGTGAATGGCAATCATAAGAAGAAACTTATTCACTCTCTAAATTAGGATGAAGGTATTATTGAGGGACAAGAGCAACTAAAGTCCTATATTACAAGTTATTACAAATCCTTGTTTGGGGCACCTCCAGAAAACTCTTTTTCATTGGATGAGTCCCAAACAGCGGATATCCCACAGGTTTCTGTTGTGGAAAACAACTTATTAACGGCTCCTTACACGGAGGAGGAGGTCAATAAAACTATTTTCCAAATGGAACATAACAAAGCGCTAGGGCCGGATGGTTTCCCGCTATAATTTTACCAAAAATTCACGGAAGTTATCAAAGAGGACCCGATGAATTTGTTTGGGTTTTGTAGGTCAGTCAACTGGATCTTTTTAGACTAAATTTTGGCAACATAATTCTACTGCCTAAGGTTAATAATACATAACGTATACAATAGTATCGTCCAATCTGTCTTCTTAACGTTAGTTTTAAAATTTTCACAAAAGTTGCCACGATTAGACTAAATTCAGTAGCTGACTATACTGTCTGTCCTTCTCAAACTGCGTTCATGCAAGTTAGAAACATACTAAATGGTGTAGTAATCATGCATGAAACAATCCAGGAACTACACTAAAAAAACTAAATGGTGTACTGTTCAAGATTGACTTCGAGAAGGCGTATGACAAAATTAATTGGTCTTTTCTCCAACAAACACTCCGTATGAAAGGTTTTTCGGAGGAGTGACGTGCTCTTATATAGTCTTTTGTGTCTGCAGGTATTGTTGCCATAAAAGTAAATGATGAAACTGATAATTATTTCCAAACTAAGAAGGGACTAAGACAGGGGGATCCACTATCGCCTATACTATTTAATATAGTGGCTATCCTTATCGAGAGAGCTAAGGCTGATGGCCAAATTGAAGGATTAGTTCCCCATCTTGTTGATGGAAGACTGTCTATTCTTCAATATGTTGACAATACAATCTTATTTATGGAACATGATATAGAGAAAGCTAAGAATCTGAAATTAATACTATCAGCATTCGAGCAACTCTCTAGATTGAAAATTAACTTCCATAAGAGTGATTTGTATTGTTTAAGCGAGGCTCAAAATGAGGCCCACCCATATGCTGAACTATTCGGTTGTGGCCAGGGAAATTTCTAATCAACTATCTAGGAATACCGATCCACTATCGGCATCTCACGATTGTTGAATGGAAACTCGTAGAGGAAAGACTCCAAAAACACCTTAATAGTTGGAAAGGTAAATTGCTATCCCTTGGGGGAAGACTTGTACTCATAAATTCAGTACTCACCAACATGGTACTATATATGATTTCCTTTTTCTAGTTACCAAAAGGTGTCTTGAATAAAGTGGATTATTTCCGATCAAGATTCGTTTGGCAAGGGGAGAGTGAAAAAAAGAAATATCGACTGGCCAGATGGAATGTGGTTTGCCAACCGAAAGAATACGATGGACTTGGCATACATGATTTGCAAGGAAAAAACATTGCGCTTATGGGTAAATGGCTTTTCAAACTACTTACACAAGATGGTGTCTAGCATACCATTCTATGGAGGAAATATGTTGGCTCAAAAGCTGTGTCTCAAGTGGTTTGGAAACCCAATGATTCACACTTTTGGGCTGGACTAATAGCGTCCAAAAAGCATTTAATCCATTTTGGTGTTTTCAATATTAAGGATGGATCACAGATTAGATTCTGGGAAGATTAGTGGCTTGGCCAAACTTCTCTTCGCGAACAATATCCAGCTCTATATTTGATTGTTAGGCACAAAGGGGATACACTTTCCACATTAATGGAATCTAATCCTCCTAATGTGTCTTTTAGAAGAAGTCTCATAGGTCCTAGACTGGTATCTTGGAACAATCTTTTATTACGATTCTCCATGATACAACTGTCGGATGGTGTGGAAGAATTCAAATGGAAATTACTAGAGAGTGGTAAGTTTTCAGTTGACTCAATGTATAGAGCCTTGGTCCAACATGATATTCCAGTCGATGATAATAGTAAGATTTGGAAGATGAAATACCCCTAAAAACAAAGATATTCGCTTAGTATCTCCGTAAGGGAGTAATTCTTACAAAAGATAATCTTGTTAAGAGGAATTGGCATGGTAGTACACAATGCATTTTATGTCATCATGATGAGACAATCCGGCATTTATTCTTCAAGTGTAAATTTGAAGGAAATATGCCTTGAGAGGCAATAATAAAGTTGTTATTATGTATTCCTCGTATATGATAGATGTTTATTTTGCATGCTATAATTGTATTGATCGGAAACGTCAATACATGTGTGTTTAATAAACAAAAAGGGTTCCTAGTTATGCCTCTCTTATAGACTAGCTTGTTGATTAACAAGATGATCAAGGTTTCCTGATCATAGACATTGGATGTTGTTAATAATAAGGTCACAGCATTTGAGAAATGATGTGATGAACATTCATCCGAAGTATAGCATTATGATCAAGTCATTATGTTTATATTGCTATAACATCATACGAAGTAATCTTTATCCTTAGACCATGAGATCATGTTAATTGCTAACACCAGAAGAGTATCTTGATAACATCAAACGTCACACCGTAACAGGGTGACTATAAAGATGGGTTCAGTGCTACGAAGGTGTTATGTTGAGGCTCATGGATCAAGAGTGGAGTTTGTCAATCCCGATGACGGATAGATATACTCTGGGCCCTCTCGGTGATATCAAAGATAGCTTGCAAGCAAGTGATGTGATCACTAGAATGTTATATCACGAGAACGAGAAAAGAGTGCATGTCCGTAACGAGATCAAACTAGGTATTTGGATACCGATGATCAAATCTCGGACATGTATTATATCATGAGAAAAAGGGATTAAGTTACTAGCATTAAAGGTTCTCACGATCACAGAAGTCATCGTTGAATATGCAGGAGTCAGTATGGATCTCTAGGTCCCACTTCTGATTATTGATCTGAGAGGAGTCCCAATCATGTCTGCATTATTCGCGAACCGTAGGGTGACACACTTAAGAGTTACCGGACACCATTTTGGAGCACATATGTTTCAGATGAAAGAATTGCAAAGCGCAGGAATTGTTTCGATAGAAACCGGAATTGTTTCGGGTGAAATTGCAGAAAGTGGTTCTGCATGTGATATTGAAATGTTGCAAGGGGTTTTATGTGAATGTTTGTTAATTAAAGTAATTAACAAAATTCTGAATAAATTTAATAAAAGAGTTTTATTAAATGAGAGAGCATTAAACTTAGAATTTTAATGCATTTAAAGTGGAGACTTTAAAAGGGAATGTGAAGAGGCATTTTAATGTGGAGGGATTACCACCACATGAATGGAGGAGGTGAGGGGTCACCCCCCATGAGGCGCCGACCATGGGGAGGGGCACCCCCTCCTCCTATAAAAGGCCCCCCTCTTCCTCCTTCTTCCACACACCTCCTCGTGAAGGATCTCTCTCCCCCTCTAGAATTATTCCCCCATGGTCTCGGATTAGCGAGATACATGTTCCCGGTGGCATTTCGTCTGGAAGGAGTTGCTGCTTCCGCTGCATCGCTGGAGCGAGGAGGTGGAGTTTGTTCGGTGGCTTGAACGTGTGTGCGAGGACGGATGCGCTGCTGATTTGCGGCGCTCGGACTTCCACACGATCTTGAGATCGGCAAGTGTACGACTACATCAACCACGAGTTCCTACTCATTAACAAAACTCGTTGTCTTCGAGGGTAAGTTCTCGATGGATGTATGTCCACCCGTTGCTCTATATCTAGTAGATAGATCTTGGCGTATAGTTCTCATCGTAGGAAAATTATTATTTTCTATGCTGTGGACCCAACAAAATTTGCTCTTGCTATATGGTCAATCATCCAAGTATCCTCTGGTTTATCTCCCCCATGTTCGGTGATCAATGTATTTGGTAACTGGTTGCATGTCATAGAGGATAAATACATGACTTTGTTTAGGGTGAGAGCGCTTGTCATTATTTGGTCGCTTTGGCTATGTAGAAATGACAAGATCGTTAATAACATTCTGCCTTGTTCTCTTTAGGTGATCTATCGGGCCACGGCTATTCTCTAATCATGGACTATTCTCCAACATATGGAGTTTTGTGATTTATTTGTGGATGGGTGTACGCGATTGGAGGACACGGCGAGGAATATATTCTCCCAACATGGATGGCCGCATGATTTGCTGATTGATTTGCCATATCTCGAGGCCATTTATTTTTGTTAGAATGATTTGTAATTTTGGTCATCTTACTATGTTTTCTATTCGTTTGGATTGATCGGTTGTTTGCATCCTAGTTATGCAGAGACCGGGTGTAAACATTACGTTAAGTAATAAACGCACCCATTTAAAAAAAACAATGTGAGGCTGGCCGGATGGAGAGTAAAGAACCGTAGGCAAGAAGTAATAGTACCACAGCCCCGTGGGAGGGAACAACCTCCACCGCCATAGACGATAGCCAGCCGAACTCAGCGGCAAGAGCAGACCTGGCCATTGGGACCCGGAGGGCGGCAGCCGCAAAGTCAGCTAGAGGACATCCTCCACCGCTGTAGGTGGGTGCCGACCAGACACGGTAACAAGGAAACACCAGGCCGGAGGCCTGACCGGACCCAAGAAGGGTTCATAAAGTCCTCTCCACCATGTTGTAGCATGTAGGCTTGCCGCCGCTACCCTCATGTTCAGCGCCCTAGACCCGTCTAGGCAGTCCCGTGAAGCTCTCGTCATCTTGTTATAGCAGATGTGGCGCCAACGCTGCCACCATCATCACGCTCTCTACCTCGGTCCAACCAGATCCGGCATGACCCGCCCCATCCTGGCCTAGATTGGGGCCCTCTGGGCCCGATCTAGGGGAGCAGCCCTACCATCAGACCCTCGCCGCCGCCACCCGTACCACGTAGGAGCACCGCCCTCCTAGAAGATGCCGACTGTGTCGGCCGGGGAGCCCCATGTCCGTGCCAAGGTCGTTAGATCCAAAACCCCGTGCACCCGACCCCACGTGTGTCTCCATGCCACGCCTCCGCCATGCCAGAAGCTGGCCGCCGCCAAGGCGCCGCACCGCGATCTCGCGACACCCACTGTCACCGTGTTTGGCCCGCACCAGGCCTCAGAGAGCAGGGGAGAGGGGAAGCCCCGCCGCCACCCATGCCAAGCGACTTTGTGTTAAACATGAGACATAGGATATTCGGGTGGAACTGGCACAACTCTTTGGGGCGTGGCCTATCTCATTATATATGGGTATGTACTGATTACAGGTTACATGTACAGATAAATATACAGTCTAACACACTCCCTCAATCTTAAATGTGGCCTGAAGTATTCAGTAAGTTAATATTGCGTCTACATCCTGTGAACAGCGAAAGTGACAACGGTTTGGTGAAGATATCAGCAAATTGATCCTTGGAGGAGATAAACTTGATATGTAGGAGCTTCTGTGCAACTCGTTCCCTCACAAAATGATAGTTAACTTCGATGCGTTTCGTTCGGGAATGAAATACCAGGTTCGAAGACAGGTATGTAGCACCGATGTTGTCACACCAAAGAACAGGTGGCTGGTCTTGGGAAAACTTCAACTCTCGAAGCAAAGACTGTACCCAAATGAGCTCCGCGGTGGCATTGGCAACGACCTTGTATTCAGCTTGAGTACTATTGCGAGACAATGTGGCTTGCTTACGAGAACTCCATGTGATCAAGTTAGGACCGAAGAAGACTGCGTAGCCCCCCATTGATCGCCGGTCATCTGGGTTACCAGCCCAATCCGCATCACTAAAGGCCGAGAGCATGCCATAGGGTGCCGGCCGAAGGTGAAGACCATAGGTGATAATGGAACGAACATAGCCAAGGATGCACTTAACAATAGACCAATGAGTATCCCGTGGTGCATGCAGGTATTGGCAGACACGGTTAAATGCATAGGAAACATCAGGACGAGTGATGGCGAGATACTGGAGACCCCCAACAACCCTCCTATACTCAGTCGCATCATTAACAGAGAGCAGAATACCATCAGTAGTAGAAAGAGTCTCAGTAGAAGACATAGGCGTAGTGGCAGCTTTGCACTCGAGCATATCGGCATGCCGCAACAGGTCTAGAGAGTACTTCTGCTGAGAGAGAACAAGACCATCACCAGGATACGTGACCTCCAACCCAAGGATAAAATATAGCTTTCCCAAATCCTTGATAGCAAAGTCAGAACTCAGAGCCACAATGAGATGGTCCATAGCTGCAGTGGAGGGCTAACCAGAATAATATCATCAACATAAACCAGAAGATACCTCGTGACCTCTGGACGCTGAAGAAGGAATGGTGCAGTATCGGCTATAGAGGGCACGGACCCAAGAGTGTAGAGAGCTGTGCCAAGCCGTGCATGCCAGGCACAAAGGGCCTATTTCAGACCATAGAGCGCTTTCACAAAGTGACAGAGATGTTGAGGATGATCCGGATCAAAACAACCAGGAGGTTGGCGCATATACACCTCTTCCTCCAAAACACCATGGAGAAAGGCATTTTGAACATCCAACTCACGAGGATTCTAGCCCCGAGTAACAACAAGTGAAAGAAGCAGCCGAATAGTGGTGGGTTTAACCACAGGGCTGAAAGTATCCTCATAGTCAAGCCCATACCTTTGCTTGAAGCCTTTCACAACCAGTCGAGCCCTGTATCGCTTAATGGTACCATCATCATGCTTCTTAACTTTAAAGCTCCACTTGGAGTCAATGACGTTGACACCAGGATGGGGGGAACCAGCTGCTAGGTACCATTAGGAAGAAGAGCCTGAAACTCAAGGTCCATAGCAGTGCGCCAGTCAGGAATTCTCATCACAGCCTGGTAGTGACGAGGCTTAGCAAAGGGATCGGACTGCGCTTGCGCTAAGCATGCAGCGATCCAGGCAACAGTGCCATCAGTGCGTTCCTTTGGCCGGTGAACACCACTGTGACTGCGCGTGTGGGGGCGCTGAGCAACAGGTGCAGGAGGTGGCATCGTAGGCTTGTCGCTAGATGCAGACGATGGCGATGATGCGACAGGCGACGATGATCCAGCAGAGGCGTCGGGTGCGGTCGAGGCTGCGGGCGTGTATGACGGCCAACCCAGGGCGAGACGGGGGTGACAACCCATCCGGTGACGTCCCAGCAGTGGGCAAGGCGGGGGCGTCAACCCAACTAAAAGAACATTTCATTATCTCTAGTGTTTTGTGTGTTAGATAACAATACCATTGATTATCTCATGTCTACTAAGTGCTACGGGTGATTGTTCATACGAAAAGCAACCAAAATCTGGTGTTGGGGGGCGGATTATCTGCCCCTGCCAAGGGACGGATAATCCAACCCAGCCCAATTGACAAACGCAGGAAAGGCGCGTCATGTTGTATGGGGCGGATTATTAATCGGATTGTACATCCAGGACCGGAGTTTTTGCCCGGGCCGGATAATCCGTCCCTACTGGGGGCGGATAATCCCCCCCGAGAAACATTGCAAAGGGTGCCAATGCACGTCGTGCGGTATAGGGGCGGATTTCCCCCAGAAAATCCGAATCTAGGGCGGTGATTTGCCCCACACGGATAATCCGGCCATCACTTGGGCCAGATAATCCGGCCCCCAACTTCACCAACGGCCAACTCTGGATAGGGGTATAAATTCCCCCAATCACCCCCTGTCAGACCTCTTGATTCATTCGAAAAAGTACTGGCTTGTTCAAAAATCTCTCAACCGAGATCTCTCACTTTAACCACCCGAAGGATCCAATCTTTGGGGAATCAAAGGAGGAGACTCCAATCATCAACATCACGAATCAAGCACATCACTTCCCTCCATTCACTTGGACATTTCTTGATCTAGTATTACGTGTTAATATCTAGATCTTGTGTTTCGTTTTGATAATATTTGTTCTTGTGGCATCTTGTTGTCATTACGGGAGCCTCCAATTCGATTGTGGTGTTGTGCCCCGCTAGTTGTGTAAAGGCATCAGTTCCCGCCTCGAAGGGTACCAGTAGTGGAATGGTGGATCAAGCCTTTGGTGGCGAGATCCATCGGAGAATAGGGTGAGGCCTATTGTGGCGTGGTGGTCTTAGTACCGCCCACCCCTCCAATGCAGATGTACTTCCCTTAACAAGGAAGGAACTATGGTAAAACAAATCCTATTTCTCCTCGTGCTCCACTATGGTTTCCTCGCTCCTCATTCTTACTTGCCTTTACCCGCTAGTAGTTAGGTTTACACATGGAAATTCTTCGTAGTTGCGTATCTAGATAATTTACCTTTGTGTCAAGCCTAAAATTGAAAAAGTATTAAAATTTGGAGTAGCACCTATTCACCCTCCCCTCTAGGTGCCCATACGATCCATTTTACCAGTAGCAGGCGAGGCAGGGGCGTCAGCCTAGTGGCCGAGGCCGGGTCCGACCTAGATTGCGGTGGAGTGGGGGGGGGTCAACCGGGCCACAAGACGGTGGAACCAGAGAGGCGCTGGTGGCTGACGTGGGTACCTCGGGAACCAGCGTCGGTGCATGGGCCATGCACCAGTCAACGTCAGTGTTGACAGGGCGGTGACAGGCGTGTTGGGCACGATCAAGAGGTATAAGCGAGCTCCACATCTAGTACATGCACCATGATTATGAAATAATATAGGCGAACATGCAACATCATCAAATTGGCCAGGACTAAAAGGAGTAGAGTTTGTAGGTGGCACAGAAGAAGATGATGGCATATTTGAGAAGGGAAACAGATTCTCATCAACGACAATGTCACGAGACATGTAGACACAATTAGTGGGAACATATAGGCACTTGTAGCCTTTATGAAGAGCACTATAACCAAGAGAGACACATTTTTTAGAACAAAACTCAAGCTTTCAATTATTGTAGGGCCTTAGATGAGGCCAGCAAGCATAACCAAAAACTTTGAAGAACGTATAGTCAGGGAGCTCCTTAAACAAAAGTTCAAGGGGTGTCTTCCTATTTAGAACTCTAGTGGGAGTTTTGTTAATCAAGAAGAAAGCAATAGAAAAAGCATCACTCCAAAACCGAAAAGGCACGAAAGCATGAGCAAGTAGTGTGAGGCCAGTTTCAACGATGTGACGGTGCTTGTGCTCAACCGCACCATTCTAGTGATGTGTATGTGGATAAGAAACACGATGCGAAATCCCAAGTTTATTAAAGAAGGTGTTGATATTGCGATATTATCCCCCCAATACGACTGAACATGAATAATCTTATGCTTGAGAAGACGCTCGACATGCAATTGAAATTGCAGGAAGACATTAAACACATTAGCTTTACTCTTAAGTAAATAGAGCCACGTAAAGTGACTATAGGCATCGATGAAACTAGCATAATAATTATGACCACTGATAATAGAGGTTTGGGTCGGGCCCCATACATCCGAATAAACAAGTTCAATGGGATTATTGACTACTCGAGTGGAAGAAACAAAATGTTTCTGATGACTCTTTCCTTGCTGACATGCATCACAAACAACTAAAATTTTATTACTAGATGACGTAGGAAGCTCATGATGTCTAAGAACACGGTTGACTAAAGTAGCCACATGATGACCAAGGCGCGCATGCTAATGAGACAACGACACACGTACACCACTAAAGACCTTCGGGGCCAGCAGCGCATCCAGCACATATAGGCCCTGATGGACACAACCTCTAAGCAGAACCTCTCGCGTAACTCGGTCCTTAATGAGAAGATAAAAACGATGAAACTCACAAAAACATCATTATCATAAGTAAACTTACAAACAAATAGTAAATTGCGAGTGACTGATGGAACACAAAGGACATTATGAAGGTGGAGTCTACGGGGGGAGTTAGAAAGGAGAGACGCCTGGCCAACATGAGTGATGGGCATACCTAAACCATTAGCGGTGCGTACCTTGTCATGCCCATGGTAGGGCTCCTGCAAGTTGAGCTTGCCCAGCTTGCTAGTGGTGTGATCCGTCGCACCGATTCGATGTACCAAGTGGGATCAACAGAGTATGAGGGCGTGTAACCGTAGTAGCTGGCGGCGATGGCAGCTTGCTTCTCATTGCCACGCCCGTCATTGCCGATGCCGAGGAAGGAACGTTTGAAGCGACAGTGGCACTTGGACATGAGGTGACCGAGGATGCCGCACAACTAATAGGTGGGACACTGACAACCGCCGTTGTTGGTGGGCAGGGGCGGCAGGCGTGGCTGCCACCGGACTCCACCTCTTGCAGGTGAACCAGGGGCCGGGCGTGGCGCCGGGGCGCGACCTCCGCTGGGGATGCCGCGGTATTCCGTGTGGGCAGCATGGTCGGTGATGATCTAAGAGGTGCGTCGTGCCTCGACACACTGCTCAGTGTACTAGAGGCGAGAGTAGAGGTCCCGTGGTGGCATCGGGCTGTCGCGGCCATTCCTGTCTCAACAAGGTTGTCGTAATCACTGTCGAGGCCTTGGAGAACATACTCCGTGAACTCCTCATCACAGAGCGGTTGCCCGATGGAAGTCAGCGTGTCCGAGAATGTCTTGATCTTGTTGAAGTAGACGTGCACGGAGGAGTTACGCTTCTTGTACTCATCGAGTTGACGACGAATGGCCGTAGAGCAAGAAGTAGACTGCTGCGAGAAGCTGTGCTCAAACATGCTCTAGATGTCGAAGGAGGATGTGGCAAACAGCACCAGGCCAGCGACACCCTCTGTCTGCAAGGAATGTAGCACGGATACGATGGCCTGGTCCTGAGCGACCCATGCATGGTAGAGGGGGTTCGGCGCGACGACCCTCGTACCATCAGCAGTGAATGCCGCGACCGTGCGCGGCGGGCAGGGGATACTCCCATTGACGAAGACATCAAGATGATGGCTGTGGAGGAGCGGCAAGATCTGAGTGCACCAATACAGGTAATTGTCCTATGTGAGGCACATCGTGATGAGGTTCGTCAGCTGGTACGGGCCCGGTGCAGCAGCACCGTCGATGGGCGATGGGGCGTCTGGGACCGCGGTGGTGAAGGGCAGGACCGGGGCCTCGTGGGGGGCCGCAGTGAAAGGGTTCCGTAGCAGAAAACAAAAAAATTCTATTTACTCGAACACTAATACCAGGATCTATACTATGTAGACATAAGCAACGGAACAGAAAGATGGTGTTCATACCTTTTGAAGACCGAGGCACGCCTTACGCAGGAAGGCGTATATTGATGAAGACGAGCAGCACCTCAAGTGTGGTGCCTCCGAAGTTCGTCACACGTCCGGTGTGGGTGACGTCAACCGGACTCCGATCCAGCCGAGCAGCGGAAGAAGTAGATGCCAGACCGCTGATCACACGACGGTGGTGTGAAAGTGGAGAACTCACCCACGAGGTCCTCCCCAATATTACGGAGAAGTCCTCAATGGATGAGAGAGAGAGAATGAGAGGGAATGGGATGATTCCAAAGGGGGAGGGGTGACCCCTATATATAGTGGGAGGGGGGCGCACCACCCAAGGGCCAGGCGGTCGGGGACTAATCCCCACACCTGGTGGCCACCTAGGGGCAGCCGCCGGCCCTGAGTAGGCCCCACTAGGGAGGCCTACCAAGCCTAGGCCGGCTGGCCCCCTCCCTTCGGGTGAGGCCCATTAGCATTAGGAAGCCTTTAATAATAAAATAAAATATATATTTAATATTAATTCTCGAATTAACATTCAAATACATATATTATCATATTCCTTTTCTCCGGAACACCTTCCGGACCCCTTCCGATCTCCATCGGATATTACCTGGAACTATTCTGGGTTCTCTGTTTCTATTTCTCCTATGATACCTCATCTACCCTAAGCGTCCCCACCCTTAAACGTGACATCATTCAGTTCGGAAACACTTTGGACATGATTGAGACTACTCTCACATTAATGATCAACAGAGGGACATGGATGGCCATGTGACCCCCGTGTGTTTCACGAATATAATTGCTCGAACCGTGAGATAGTCATTTCCCGTTACCTTTGTCATTTGATACCTAATTCATCTGAGACTTGATCTTCGGTATCTCCATACCTTAGTTCGGTCTCATTACCGATGAACTTGTTTACTTGTTCTCATGTCGTTGCATTAAGTGACCAAGTCACATGCTTGCAAGCTTCATCAATGCAACGTCACCGAGATGGCCACATGTATCTATCCGTTACATGGATTAGACAAATCCTGATCTTGATATGTACTCCTCTACGCATCCCTTTGGAAAACCCGAGTGGCACCTTTTTGATCACCCTTTTACGAGATGATTCTTGATAACCATCTAAGCTTCCTCCAGAATGGTGATTTGCATTACCTCACAGTCAAAGGATCATGTTGCGAGGGTCTCTTTGTTTTATCATCATTGGTGAACTTTGTAACTAGATCTCATTCAAGATATAACGGTTGGATGTTTGTCTATCATGTTATTCAACTAATAACATAACCTCATTGTCAATCGGCATAAATGCCCATGATGTTGAAACCCAGATCATCCTCATGACCAATGAACTAGTTCACCAGAGGTAACTAGAGACACTGTTTGTTTGCATACCACACGTGTATTGACGTTTCGTATTAACACAGTTATAGCATGATATGAAACGTATTACGAACATATAGAAGATATATCAAATAATACACTTTATTATTTGCCTCTAGGGCATAACTCCTTCAGTCTCCCACTTGCACTAGAGTACAAATAAAACTAGTTTACAATTGGCAGGAACCTAACACCAATGGAATCTCGGTGTTGTTCGTGCTTGGCTTGTAGGAGAGCTTTAGTCAAAGGATCTGACATATTCAGTTCTGTATCTACTTTGAAAATCTTTACTTCACCTTCTTCAACATTCTGCTAAATGACATGAAATCTAAGCTTGATGTGTTTGGCTGTGGAATGAGTCCTTGGTTCCTTTGTGTTTGCAATAGCTCGTCACGGGGTCATGCGCATTTGGAAAAACTCCTAGTTCTATGATGAAATTCCTTTGCCAAACAACTTCATTCACTGCATTAGCCGCAACAATGTATTCAGACTCCATTGAAGATTGCACCACCATCGGTTGCTTCTTAGTCTTCCAGCTTACCGCCCCACCATTCACTAGGAACACAAATCATGTTTGAGACTTCGAGTCATCATGATCTAAGTTCCAGCTCGCATCCACGTAACCCGTTATGTTTAGAGCTTCATCACCCCCTCCATAGATTAGGAACATATCCTATACTTTAGGATATTCTTTATAGTTGTCCAGTGATCCGGTCCTGGATTACTTTGGTATCGGCTCGTCAAACTAAGAGCCAATGCCACATCAGGTCGCGCACTTAACATTGCATACATGATAGATCCTATGGCTGAGGCATAGGGGATGTAGGACATCTTTTCTCTATCATTATCTGTTACCAGACATTGAGTCACACTCATTTTGCAATTCTTCATCATTGGCACAAAGCCCTTTTTGGCATTGTCTAGTTTGAACCTCTTCAAAATCTTTTCGATGTAGTACTCTGACTTAATGCAATTAAGCATCTTGATCTATCTCTATAGATCTTTGATGCCTAATATGTATGCGGCTTCACCTAGATCCTTCATGGAAAATTGACTACTCAAATATGCTTTCACGCTTCTCATAAGATCCACAACGTTTCCCATGATTAATATGTCATCCACATATACTACTAAGAAAACAACTGAGCTCCCACTCGCTTTCTTGTAAACACAGAACTCTTGTTGATTTTGGACAAATCCAAAACTCTGGATCACTTGATCAAAACATTGGTTCCAGCTCTGAGATGCCTGCTTCAATCCATAAATGGACCACTGAAGCTTGCAAACCTTTCCAGCATCCTTAGGATCAACAAAACCTTCCGGTTGCATCATATACAATTCTTCATCAATGTGACCATTGAGGAATGCGGTCTTGACATCCATCTGCCAAATTTCTTAGTCAAAATGTGCAGCAATTGCTATTAAAATCTAGACAGCCTTAAGCATCACTACGGGAGAATAAGTCTCATTGTAATCAAATCCTTGAATTTGTCGAAACCCCTTCGCGACAAGTCGAGCTTTGTGAATGGTCACATTACCATTCACATCTATCTTTTTCTTAAAAATACATTTATTTTCATGGCCTTGCGGCCTTCTGGAAGATCAACCAAGGTCCAAACTTGGTTCTCATACATGGATCCTATTTTGACTTTCTTGGCTTCTAGCCATTTCTTGGAGTCAGCACTATCCATAGCTTCTTTGTAGTTTGCAGGTTCTTCCTGTTCATCTAGGATGACAGACAACACAACGCCACTGTACCAATCTAGAGTGGCACGAATTCTTGTAGACCTGCGAACCTCAGGAGTTTCAATGTTGTTGCTTTGATCATCATCATTGGGTTCTTCCTCCATGTTGGAGAGCGGTTTTGGAACAGCTTCTGTTGTGCTACTCGGAATTTGGAGAGAAGGGTCAACAACTTCATCTAACTCAATTTTCCTTCCACTAACTCCTTTATCAAGAAACTCTTTCTCAAGAAAGGTGCTGGTTTTTGCGACAAACATTTTGTCTTCGGCCTGGTTATAGAAAGTATACCCAACGGTTTCCCTTGGATATCCCACAAAGATACATTTTTCCGATTTGGGTTCAAGTTTGTCAGGCTGCAGTTTCTTGACGTAAGCCTCATAACCCCAAACTTTTAGAAATGACAACTTTGGCTTCTGGCCATGATACGTTGCTAACGTATCTATAATTTTTGATGTTCCATGCTTGTTTTATATCTACTTTCTTATGTTTTTTCCACACTTTGGAGTATTTTTATACACTTTCTTGGACTAACATATTAACAAGATGTCACAGTGCCAGTTGCCTGTTTTCTGCTGTTTTTGGTTCTAGGAAAGTCAGAAAATGAATATTCTCGGAATTGGACGGGACAAAAGACATAGTCAATATTTCACCGAGGGGGACACGAGGCCATAAGACGAGACGGAGAGGGGCCATAGGCCAGCCACACCACCTGGCCCACGCCAGGGGGTGGTGTGGCCACCTAGGGCACCCCCTCGGCCTCCCCTTTCGCCTATAAGATGCCTCCGATACAGAAACCCTAAGGACCCGATCAAAATTCCACGAAAGAGTCTGTAGCCGCCGTCATCTCCATCCCTAGATCGGGAGGGATCTGAAGCTCTTCCCGTCACCATGCCGGAGGGGAGAATTCACCCTGGAGGCCTTCTTCATCACCATGCCTGCCTCCGGTGTGATGCGTGAGTAGTTCATCCAAGGACTACGGGTCCATGTAGTAGCTAGATGGTTGGTTCTTCTCCTTTTTGCTATCATGTTTAGATCTTGTGAGCTCTGTTCATGATCAAGATCATCTATTTGTAATCATACATGTTGTGTTTGTGGGGATCCGATGGATATTGAGATGCTATTTTAGATTGATTATTGATTCTATCATGTCTTTGTTATTTATGATCTTGCATGCTCTCTGTTGTTAGTGGCTATCTTGGTCGAGTAGATGCTAGCAACTCCAAGAGGGAGTATTTATGCTCGATAGTGGGTTCATGCCTCTAGTAATCTGGGGAAGTGACAGAAATCTCTAAGGTACTAGATGTGCTATTGCTACTAGGGATAAAACAGCAATCCTTTGTTCAAAGAACAATCGTATTGTTTACTTTACACGCAATGCTTAATGCAATTATCTGTTGCTTGCAACTTAATACTGGAGGGGGTTCGGATGATAACCTGAAGGTGGATTATTAGTCATAGATGCAGTTGGATTATGGTCTATGTATAATGTTGTAATGCCCAATCAAATCTCATAGGAGTCAAGATGATTAGTATATGCATGTATGCTTTCTCGGTGTATGTCAATTGCCCCGCATGTCATCTATCTTAAGGAGAATCACCACTAGTGAACTATGGACCCCGGTCCTTTCTTTTACCATCAATCTACAACTATTTACTGTTTTCTGTTTACTTTCTGCAAGTTATTACTATCTTCCACACAATACATTTAATCCTTTGTTTTTAGCAAAACCGGTGAGATTGACAACCTCACTGTAAGTTGGGGGCAAAGTTCTGTGGTTGTGTTGTGCAAGATTCCAAGTTGGAAACAACACCTTGGAGGTGTTTCCTTGCTCCTACTAGTTCGATAACCTTTGTTTCATAACTGAGGGAAAACTTGCTGCTGTGGTCATCATACCTTCCTCTTGGGGTTCCCCAACAAGCTCGATATATTTTGGGCCATCAAGCAATTTTTCCGGCGCCGTTGCCGGGGAGTCAAGGACATCTTCACAAGGGGAGTCCCTCATAACCAATCTCTTTACTTTTTTTATTTGTTTTGCTTAGTTTATTTCTGCTTTGTTTGCTTGTTTCTTTATCAAAAACACAAAAAATTAGTTGCACTAGTTTGCTTTCTTTATCAAAAACACAAAAAAATGACTACCCTTAAAAACACTAAGTTGTGTGACTTCACTAGCACCAACAACAATGATTTCATGTGCACACCTATTGCTCCACCTGTTCATGTAGCTACTTTCTTTGAAATTAAACCTGCTTTGCTTAATCTTGTTATGAGAGAACAATTTTCTGGAATTGGTACTAAAGATGTTGCTGCTCATCTAAATAACTTTGTTGAACTTTGTGAGATGCAAAAACATAGGGATATAGATGTAGATATTATTAAGGTTAAATTGTTTCCTTTCTCTTTGAGAGGAAAAGCTAAAGAATGGTTGCAATCCCTAACTATAAATAGTATTGATTCTTGGACTAAATGCAAAGATGCTTTCATTGGAAAATACTATCCTCCTGCTAAGATTATATCTATGAGAAGTGAAATAATGAAATTTAACCAATCTGATAATGAACATGTTGCTCAAGCTTGGGAAAGAACAAAAACTTTGGTAAAGAATTGTCCCACTCATGGACTGACTGCTTGGATGATCATCCAAACCTTTTATGTAGGACTAAATTATTCTTCAAGAAATCTACTGGATTATGCTACTGGAGGTACCTTTATGACCATTACTTTGGGTGATGCAACAAAGCTTCTTGATAATATGATGGTGAACTATTCTGAATGGCACACTGAGAGAGCTCCACAAGGTAAGAAGGTAAATTCGGTTGAAGAGACCACTTCCTTGAGTGATAAAATTGAGGTTATTATGTCTATGCTTGTTAATGGGAAAGCTCATATTGATCCAAATCATGTTCCCTTAGCCTCTTTGGTTGCTCAAGAAGAGCAAGTTGATGTGAACTTTATAAGAAATAATAATTTTAGCAACAATGCCTACAGGAATAATTTTGGTAATAATAACTATAGGCCATATCCTCCCAATAATGGTAATGCTTATGGAAATTCCTACAACAATAATAGGAGTGCACCCTCTGAACTTGAAGTTATGCTTAAATATTTTATTAGTAAACGAACTGCTTTCAATAAAACTACTGAGGAAAAACTCTCTAATGCTGAAAGAAATATAGCATCACTGGCTAAAGCACAATCTTCTTTGAATAAAATGGCTGCTAAAATAGAAACTATTGAGAATCCTTTTGCTGCTACTAATGCCATACAAGTTAGAATTGATGAAAATGTTAGACTATTAGCTGAATTGCATGCTAAGTGGGAAAGAGAAGATGAAATTGCTAGAAAAATTAGTATTTCTACTATCACTACCACTAATGTTGAAGCTAGTAAACCCAATGGAACCTTTTCTAATAAAAATGCTGAAATTCTTCGAAATATGGGAAACAATAGCTCTACTACTTTAGATTATAATTATGATTTTGATCTTGATGGTTGCAACATCTCTAAATTTATTATGTTCCTACAAAAGCTTGCTAAAAGTCCTAATGCTAGTGCTATGAATATGGCCTTTACAAAACACATTACCAATGCTCTCATAAAAATTAAAGAAGAAAAGATGAAACATAAAGCTTCTATTCCTATGAAATTAGAAGATGGTTGGGAACCCATCATTAATATGAAAGTAAATGATTCTGATCTCAAAGCTTTATGTGATCTTGATAGTAGTGTTTCTATTATGCCTAGAAAGATATATGAAATGCTTGATTTGCCACCATTGGCAGATTGTTATTTAAATGTCCCACTTGATGATAATGCTAAAAAGAAACTCATGGGGAGTATTAATGATGTTATTATTATGGTTAAGAATGCCTATGTCCCCGTTGATTTCTATGTTTTGTATGTTGAATGCAATGCTTCTTGTCCTATTACTTTGGGAAGACCTTTTCTTAGAATTGTTGGTGCCATTGTTGATATGAAAGAGGGCACCATTAAATATCAACTCCCACTCAAGAAAGGTATAGAACACTTCCCAAAGAAGAGAGAGAATATTCTTTTTGCCTCTCCTATTAAAACAAAATTTTCTCTTAATGCTTCTTCATTTGAGAATACTTGATTCTTTTCTTGCTTCTTATGCCTAACTTAATAAAGGCATTAAAGAAAAAAGTACTTATTGGGAGATAACCCAAAAGTTTTAGTTGAGTCTTGGAAGTTATTGATTCAGTAATAACCTATCCTTATCCTTTTTATTTGCTTTTTGTGCCAAGAGTAACCTCTAATGAGAGAGAAGTAATGCTTGGGAAAGTTGCTGTCCCGAAACAGATTTTTGTGCTTCGCTGTAAACATTCGTGTAAAATCTCTGTATGTCGGCTTGAGCTGTAATTTTTTGTGCTTCGGCCCTAGGTTTTTATCCAACTTTCATTAGTTCAACACTTTTAGATTTGAGCAACAGAAGGTCTTCGAAAAAATTGGTTTGTAACTGCTGGTCTGTTTTGACAGATTTCTGCCATTATTTGCATTTGCTTCTTGTTGATTCCTTTTTGGGTTCTCTTTGGGAAATTGAACTTTTTAAGGGAAGTTATACAGTAGCTTGTGTTTTAATGGAAGTTTTATTGGTGTTGAAACTTAACCCAAAGACTTATCTTGAGTATACTAATGTTGCTAATAAAGATTGTGTGAAGTTTTGTATGAAGGAAAAATTTCAGGTGTAAGGAAAGAATGATGTAATGAGATGAAGAATGGACTAAAGCTCAAGCTTGGGGATACCACCTCATGTCACCCCAAGAAATATCCAAGAAGGACAAGCATCAAAGCTTGGGGATGCCCAAGGCATCCCCTTCTTCATCAATAAAAATCTCATGTTTCTTCCAAACACTTCATTTTTATTGTTTCATGCACAATTGTGTTGTTCTCAGAGCGTATTTGTTTTTGTTTTTGGTTTTAGTTTTCTTGGTTTGCTTAGTTTGCTTTAATAAATTGGTTGGACCCCCTCATGCATGCATTAGTTTTCAAATAAGTTGGTTTGATTTGGAAAAGAGTAGGAAACGTTCATGCTTAAGTGGTAAAAAGAGCTTGTTTTTGACTGTGGCCTATGCTTTGTCATGTCATGCTTGGTATTGTTTTGGCTT
This sequence comes from Avena sativa, assembly GCA_916181665.1. Classification (NCBI taxonomy): domain Eukaryota; kingdom Viridiplantae; phylum Streptophyta; class Magnoliopsida; order Poales; family Poaceae; genus Avena; species Avena sativa. The sequence goes on along the minus strand of OV702290.1, from coordinate 549,152,714 downwards.
TATGCTTAGTGGTTTTTGTTGTATCATGACATGTTATAAACAATTGAGATTGCTTAATGTGCCTTGAAAGAATCATGCGTTGTTTTAGCATATTAAAGCATAATATTGTGGTATTCTCCTTTCATGCTTTATTTGGGTTGACTTAGCGCATGCTCACACCATGTTAAGACTATCCCAAGTTACCAAAGCCTTTATGACCCTTTATTTTTTGACTTGTAATATCACTTTATGCTTTAATTAATGATGTTTTGTCGCTTTGCATGATTATGGCCATTATTGCTCTCTTAGTTGGTCGCTCCCAGTCTTTTGCTAGCCTCCATAACCAAGTATGAGTTCCACTCATGCATCCAACTCCAAATAAAACCAAGTTATTTCAAAGAGTCCACCATACCTACCTATTAGCATTTGCTATTCCAAGTATATTCATTTTTATCTACCTTCCGAATTAAACTTGTTATGAGAAAACTAGTGATTAAAGCTCTCACGAACTTGATGGCACACTTTACTTTTCTTGTCCCTAATAAGCTTGAACCATTGTGTCGTCCATGTTGTATATGCTTGCACTTATATGTTGGGGATTAGCAGAACCATGCTGTCATGGGGAACGCTTTCAACATTGCACTTGTACATTGTACCCAGTTGATATCATGCTCTTTTGTCTATGGATGTCATCGGTGTGAAATGAAAGGGGAGCTTGTAAGTCCATGGAGTTATGTATGTGTGTTAGAGAAATGCATAGGCCGCTGGTCTAATCCATGCCTAATCATGGTGGAAACCTGTAGCGTAACCATAATGAGCAATCTATGAAGCATTCTTCTTATAAAAAAGAGATAGAGATTGAGAAAAAGAAAAAACAAGAGATGAGAAAAGAGGAAAGAGAGAAAAAAGCACCATTTTCCCATGGTAAATAAGAAGATTGCTGAGATGCTTATTGTCTGCTTGCCTTGTCATTTTGATATGGGGATTCTTCCGTATCATCGGGCAAGGGGTACCCCGTTGGCGGTTCTCTATGATACACATATACTTACTATGACAAGAACTTACCGGTAACTAAACTTGAGTAGCATGAGGAGCGACCCTCGTATTCAAAGGACATGAGATTGCCAACTTATACTTTGTCAAGCATATACTCCATAGTTTGTTCACTTTAACCTTAATCACTTCAAGATGCTTATGATAGGGGCAATGAGAGCTGAAAGCTAATAAGTACCATAATTTTTGGAAGCTCTTTATGAGACTTGAATCCCTGCTTCCTTCTGTGAAGGCCTTTCTTTTACTTTTATGTTGAGTCTCCATCTTCTATCTTTATGCACCTATTAAGAGAGCATAGTGGCCATTCTTAGTTTAATGTGCATTGTCCCAAGACTTGTTGATTGATGCATAAGTTTGATATTGCTTGTTCTTAAACTATTTGTATCTAGTCACCCTTTTGAACTTTAAATGTGTCCTATGCATTTATGTTTGCTACACTATGAGGGACAAGCGGAATACCATTCTCATTATGTTTTCTATATGTGAAACAAACAAACGTCTTGCAAAGCATTATTATTCATGAATCTTTTGTTTGTGCCTTTTATGTTACAACATAGTTCCTATGTCTTATTGTTAGAACTATATGTTTCATGCTATGTTAAAGTACTATGATCCCAGCTATCAATGTTTTACAAATACTTTGATCTAGTTTATGATGGTGCATGTCACCTCAAAAATTATTCTTTCTTTTTATCACTTACCTACTCGAGGACGAGCAGGAGTTAAGCTTGGGGATGTTGATACATTGCTAACGTATCTATGATTTTTGATGTTCCATGCTTGTTTTATATCTACTTTCTTATGTTTTGTCCACACTTTGGAGTATTTTTATACACTTTCTTGGACTAACCTATTAACAAGGTGCCATAGTGCCAGCTGCCTATTTTTTACTGTTTTTGGTTCCAGGAAAGTCAGAAAATGAATAATCTTAGAATTGGACGGGACAAAAGCCAAAGTCAATATTTCACCGAGGGGGACATAGAGCCAGAAGACGATACGGAGAGGGGCCAGAGGCCGGCCACACCACCTGGCCGCGCGTCCAGGCCTGACCCGCGCCAAGGGGTGGTGAGGCCGCCTAGGGCACCCCCTTGGCCTCCCATTTCGCCTATAAGATGCCTCCGATACAGAAACCCTAAGGACCCAATAAAAATTCCACGAAAGAGTCTGTAGCCACCATCATCTCCATCCCTAGATCGGGAGGGATCTGAAGCTCTTCCCGGCACCCTGCCGGAGGGGAGAATTCACCCTAGAGGCCTTCTTCATCACCATGCATGCCTCTGGTGTGATGCGTGAGTAGTTCATCCTTGGACTACGGGTCCATGTAGTAGCTCGATGGTTGGTTCTTCTCCTTTGTGCTATCATGTTTAGATCTTGTGAGCTCCGTTCATGATCAAGATCATCTATTTGTAATCATACATGTTGTGTTTGCGGGGATCCGATGGATATTGAGATGCTATTTTAGATTGATTATTGATTCTATCATGTCTTTGTTATTTGTGATCTTGCATGCTCTCCGTTGTTTGTAGCTATCTTGGCCGAGTAGATGCTAGCAACTCCAAGAGGGAGTATTTATGCTCGATAGTGGGTTCATGCCTCTAGTAATCTGGGGAAGTGACAGAAATCTCTAAGGTACTAGATGTGTTGTTGCTACTAGGGAGAAAATAGCAATCTTTTGTTCATATAACAATCGTATTGTTTACTTTACACGCAATGCTTAATGCAATTATCTGTTGCTTGCAACGTAATACTAGAGGGGGTTCAGATGATAACCTGAAGGTGGATTATTAGTCATATATGCAGTTGGATTACGGTCTATGTATAATGTTGTAATGCCCTATCAAATCTCATAGGAATCAAGATGATTAGTATATGCATGTATGCTTTCTCGGTGTCTATCAATTGCCCCGCTGTAATTTGTTCACCCAACATGTCATCTAGCTTAAGGAGAATCACCACTAGTGAACTATGAACCCCGGTCCTTTATTTTACCATCAATCTACAACTATTTACTGTTTTCTTATTACTTTCTACAAGTTATTACTATCTTCCACACAATACGTTTAATCCTTTGGTTTCAACAAAACCGGTGATATTGACAACCTCACTATAAGTTGGGGGCAAAGTTCTATGGTTGTGTTGTGCAGGATTCCAAGTTGGAAAAAACACCTTGGAGGTGTTTCCTTTCTCCTACTGGTTCGATAACCTTGGTTTCATAACTGAGGGAAAACTTGTTGTTGTGCTCATCATACCTTCCTCTTGGGGTTCCCCAACAAGCTCGATATATTTTGGGCCATCAGGCCATACCATATCTCATATGGAGTTGTCTCCACGGATTTGGATGGTGCTCGGTTTAAAATAAAAGCAGCAGTTTCCAACGCATATCCCCCAAAAGACACAAACAAATCAGTTAAAGACATCATGGACCGCACGCTATCTAATAGGGTTCGGTTACGTCGTTCCGACACACCATTATGCTGTGGTGTTTCGGCTGGCGTAAGCTGTGGGATAATCCCACAGTCCTTCAAGTGCATGTTAAACTCATAACTCAAATACTCGCCTCCGCGATCCGATCGAAGATGCTTGATTCTCTTGTTAAGTTGATTCACTACTTCTTTCTGAAATTCCTTGAACTTTTCAAAGGTTTCAGGCTTGTGTTTCATTAAGTAGATATATCCATATCTGCTTAAGTCGTCAGTAAAGGTAACAAAGTAACGGTAACCATTGCATGTTGAGACGCTCATTGGTCCACATACATCCATATGTGTGATTCCCAGTAGGTCTATAGCTCTTTCCATTGTCCCGGAGAATTGTGTCCTAGTCATCTTGCCCATGAGGCATGGCTCACATGTATCAAGGGATTCGAAATCCAATGATCCAAGAAGCCCTTCTGAATGAAGCTTCTTCATGCGTTTTACGCCAATGTGACCAAGACGGCAATGCCACATAAACATGGAATTATCATCATTATTCTTACAATGTTTAGCATCAACATTGTGGATGTGTGTATCACAATCAAGATCAAGTAAGAATAAACCATCACTAGCAGGGGCATGAACATAGAAAATATCATTCATATAAATTGAACAACCGTTTGTTCCTGATTTAAACGAATAATGATCTTGCAACAAGCAAGAACCACTCACAATATTCATACTCAATGTGGGTACATAGTAGCATTTATTCAAAACCAAAATTAATCCTAACAGTAGACGAAGATGCAGGGTGCCGATGGCCATCACTTCGACTCTCGAACCATTGCCAACACGCATCATCACCTCGTCCTTCCTCAGGCGGCTCCTACTCTGTAGATTCTGCTGAGAGTTACAAATGTGAGCAATAGAACTGGTATCAAATACCCAGGTGTTACTCCTGGCACTTGTAAGGAATACATCAATAACATGTATATCACATGTACCTTTGTCCTTGGCAGCTATCTTGCCGGCTCGCTTGTCTTCAAGGTATTTGGGGCAGTTGCGTTTCCAGTGCCCATCCCCTTTGCAGTAGTAGCACGTAGTGCCGGGCTTAGGGCCAGGCTTGGCAGTCTTTGAGGTATTGGCAACGAACTTGCCATCCTTCTTGGGCTTCTTGACCTTGCCTTTTCCCTTTTGTCCAGGCTTCTTAAAGTTGGTGGTCTTATTTACCATCAACACCGTGTTCTCCTTCTTGATTTTTACCTCGGCAGTTTTGAGCATGGCGAACACCTCAGCAAGGGTTTTAGTCATCACTTGCATGTTGTAGGTCATCACAAACTCTTATAGCTAGGGGCAGCGAGTGCAGCACCCTATCAATCATGAGCTCCTCCGGATTTTGCAATCCAGGGTGTTCAAATGCTTAACGTAGCCAGACATTTTGACTACATGCTCACTGATACTTCTGTGCTCTTCCATTTTAGTAGAAAAGAAGAGCTCGGAAGCATCATACCTCTCTGCACGAGCCTATGGAGCAAAGACAGCCTTGAGATCCTCAATGATCTCAAAAGCATTCATCTTCTCAAAACGCTTTTGAAGCTCCGGCTCTATTGTATAGAGCATTCCACTCTGGATGAGGGAGAAATCATCCGCCTTGGATTGCCAGACATTCTTTTCGTCCTGGGAGGCAGAATCTGCAGGCTTAGACGAAAGCTTAGCCTAGATGACATAAGTCAACTTGTAGGGGACTAGGAGGATCCTAAGATTGCGGAACCATGCGGTGAAGTTGGTTCCATCAGTTTTCAGCTTGTCCTTCTCGAGGAAAGTGCTAAGGTTGAAGGTGGGTGGGCGAGACATCTACAATGGATTTGCAAAGTGTTTAGACCATGTTCATAATAATGAGTTCAAGTTTTAATTATACTACCGTACTTAAAACAAAAGAACTCCCACTCAAACGAACATCCCTCCACTCGTTTAGTGATCACATGATCCCAATCCCCTGCACCTCCCCCGATCATCACGGCCATCAGTGCAGTATCAAAGGTGGACATTCCCTAATGTCGATCACATCAACCATGTGATTCATGCTCGACCTTTTGGTCTCCTGTATTCCGAGGCCATGTCTCTGTAACATGATAGGCTCGCTAGTTCTAACTTGTGTGTATTCGAAGTTGAACATGGCTTACACCCACTGTATGCGAATGTAGATATGTCTAACACCTGCTCATCACGGCCTGCCTCATACCGAAGAACTTTCTTGGTGGTGCACACACAAGGGGAATACGATTAACTAGAATACTGTGAGGGATTATCTTATTATGCTACCGTCGAATATATAATTATACTAGCACAATAAGTAATACTTCATAAAATAAAGTGTTAAGACATGGTTATAGCATTTTGATCATCATCAATAGCTTCAACGAAAGTTTCACAAACTCGTCATTGCCATGTATTCACACATGCCCTATGCAATAATAAAGATAGACGCCTCTATATTATCTATTGCAAGTTTTACGCGGCTTTAGGGATTTCGCGGTAGAACCCCTTCCCACCTATGAACGTGGAGCCACAACATGGATTCAATGATTGCCATTCTTCTTCCCTTTTCAGGGCCCTCAAATGTTGATGCCATATCAACTACTGTAGAGAGACAGACACCCCCCTAAGCCACTTTGTTTCGTGGACTAGTCTCGTGAATCACCACGTGAGGTTGGTTGGGGGCCGCTTCATCAAACAGTGTCGCGATATGAACAAGAACATAAAAGAGGGTAGCAACTAGAGAATCAATGCCCACATATTGCTATGTGTTCTATCCGTACGACATGTCTACCCATAGACCCGCTTTGATACCACTGAAAGGGTTCCATAGTAGAAAACAAAAAATTCTATCTACTCGAACACTAATACCAGGATCTATACTATGTATACATAAGCAACGGAAGAGAAAGACGGTGTTCATACCTTTTGAAGACCGAGGCACGCCTTACGCAGGAAGGCGTATATTGATGAAGAGGAGCAGCACCTCAAGTGTGGTGCCTCCAAAGTTCGTCACACGTCCGGCGTGGGTGACGTCAACCGGACTCCGATCCAGTCGAGCAGCGGAAGAAGTAGATGTCGGATCGCTGATCACACGATGGTGGTGTGAAAGTGGAGAACTCACCCATGAGTTCCTCCCCAATATTACGGAGAAGTCATCAATGTATGAGAGAGAGAATGAGAGGGAATGGGATGATTCCAAAGGGGGAGGGGTGACCCCTATATATAGTGGGAGGGGGGCGCACCACCCAAGGGCCAGGTGGTCTGGGACTAATCCCCACACCCGCCGACCACCTAGGGGCAGCCGTCGGCCCTGAGTGGGCCCCACTAGGGCAGTCCACCAAGCCCAGGCCGGCTGGCCCCCTCTCCCTAGGCGCCATGCCCTATTGGGCCTCCCTTCGGGTGAGGCCCATTAGCATTAGGAAGCCTTTAATAATAAAATAAAAAATATATTTATAATTAATTCTCTAATTAACATTCAAATACATATATTATCATATTCCTTTTCTCTAGAACACCTTCCGGACCCCTTCCGATCTCCATCGGATATTACCTAGAACTATTCCGGGTTCTCTCTTTCTATTTCTCCTACGATACCTCATCTACCTAAGCGTCCCCACCCTTAAGCGTGACATCCTTCGGTTCGGAAATACTTCGGACATGATCGAGACTACTCTCACATCAATGATCAACAGAGGGACCTGGATGGCCATGTGACCCCCGTGTGTTTCACGAATATAATCGCTCGAACTGTGAGATAGTCATTTCCCATTCCCTTTGTCATTTGATACCTAATTCATCCGAGACTTGATCTTCAGTATCTCCATACCCTAGTTCGGTATCGTTACCGATGAACTTGTTTACTCGTTCTCATGTCGTTGCATTCTGTGACCAAGTCACATGCTTGCAAGCTTCATCAATTTAACGTCACCGAGATGGCCACATGTATCTATCTGTTACATGGATTAGACAAATCCTGGTCTTGATATGTACTCCTCTACGCATCCCTTTGGAAAACCTGAGTGGCACCTTTTTGATCGCCCTTTTACGAGATGATTCTTGATAACCATCTAAGCTTCCTCTAGAATAGTGATTTGCATTACCTCACAGTCAAAGGATCAGGTTGCGAGGTTCTCTTTGTTTTATCATCAATGGTGAACTTTGTAACTAGATCTCATACAAGATATAACAATTGGATGTTTGTCTATCATGTTATTAAACTAATAACATAACCTCATTGTCAATCAGCATAAATGCCCATGATCTTGAAACCTAGATCATCATCATGACTAATGAACTAGTTCACTAGAGGTAACTAGAGACACGGTTTGTTTGCATACCACACGTGTATTGATGTTTCGTATTAACACAGTTATAGCATGATGTGAAACGTATTACGAACATATAGAAGATATATCAAATAATACACTTTATTATTTGACTCTAGGGCATAACTCCTTCACCCGGCCAGCGAAGGGATCAACGGGTCGGCGATGCAGATGGCAACGACGCGGTGTACGGCACCAGGGGACCGAGGGTGTGAACGAGGGCGGAGGTGGCGGGAAGAACCCATTAGAGAACACCGCAGCACCGAGGTGCAGTGGGCCTAGCCCAAAGACGGGGCCATCTGGCTTATAGCGCTAGTGGCGAACAGGGCCGCCAGGTTCGGCGGGATAAAGGGCGTCGTCGAGGCGGCGGTGGCGGGCAGGGTGGAAGAGGAGGCCGAGGCAGCGCCAGAGGAGGTCATGGTGGCATCAGCGACAATATGTGTGGCAGCATCTAGGGGTGGGTGGAGGACGGCGGCTAGGGTAGGATTTTTTTACCTAGTCTGATACCATGTCAAATGTGAGACACATGATATTTGGGTGGAACTAGCACAACGCTTTGGCATGTCTATCTCATTATATAGTAGTACCAAGGGGTATGTACAGACTACAGGTTACATGTACAGATAAATATACAGTCTAACATTTTGCCACGAATTTACTAAAGACGACGCAACTTTAGTGCCGTTGTAACCACGAATTATTTGCCGTGTTACACCTTCCATCACCAGTGAAAATTAATTACCTTATTAACAATAACTGATTAAGCTTGCTAATCCATTGCAATTCAACAAATCAAAAATTATCATAACATTAAGATATAATTACATTTCTGTTACAAGATTTCTTGATCCTCTCTAAAATAAAGAAGAAAACAAAGAAATACTAATAGGGAAAGAGGGGAAAAAACTAAAAAATCTAAAATTGAACTCCTCCCAATTCTGCACGAGATTCTACACGGTGGTGGATCCGGTCACCAGTGGATCTGGACGCCACCATCGGCTACCCGATGATCTGAGCACCATCTTCGACGCGGTGGATCAGCACTGAAGGGAATATGTCCTGAGAGGCAATAATAAAGTTGTTATTATGTATATTCTAAGTATATGATAGATGTTTATTTTGCATGCTATAATTGTATTAATACGGAAACATTAATACATGTGTGTTTAATAAACAAATGGAAAGTTCCTAGTTATGCCTCTCTTTAAACTAGCTCGTTGATTAACAAGATGATCAAAGTTTATGATCATGGACATTGGATGTCGTTAATAACAAGGTCACAACATTTGTGAAATGATGTGATAAACATTCATCCGAAGTATAGCATTACGATCAAAGTCATTGAGTTTATATTGCTATAACATCATACGATGTAATCCTAGTCCTTAGACCATGAGATCATGTTAATCACTAACACCGGAAGAGTATCTTGATAACATCAAACATCACACCGTAAAAGGGTGACTATGAAGGTGGGTTCAGTGTTGCAAAGGTGTTATGTAGAGGCTCATGGATCAAGAGTGGAATTTGTCCATCCCGATGATGGATAGATATACTCTAGGCCCTCTCGGTGATATCACATTGAGCATAGCTTGCAAGCAAGTGACGTGATCACTAGAATGTTATATCACAAGAACGAGAAAAGAGTGCATGTCAGTAACGAGATCAAACTAGGTATTTGGATACCGATGATTGAATCTTGGACATGTAATATATCGCGAGACAAAGGAATTAAGTTACTAGCGTTAAAGGTTCTCACGATCACATAAGTCATCATTGAATGTCCATGAGTCAGAATGGATCTCCAGGTCCCGCTTCTAATTATTGATTCGAGAGGAGTCTCGATCATGTCTGCATTATTCACGAACCGTAGGGTGACACACTTAAGGGTTGCCAAACATCATTTGGAGCATATATATATGTTTCAGACGAAAGAATTGCAAAGCGCTGGAATTATTTCAATGGACACCAGAATTGTTTCGGGTGAAATTGCTGAAATTGGTTCTGCATGTGATATTGAAATATTGCAGGAGGTTTTATGTGAATGTTTTTTAATTAAAGTAATTAACAAAATTCTGAATAAAATAAATAAAAGAGTTTTATTAAAGGAGAGTTGCACTAAATTTGGTGGAAATTTAATGCATGTGAGTGGATGTGTGAGTGGAGGCATGTTTATGTGAGTGGAGCTTCCACCACATGAATGAGGAAGAGGTGGGGGCACCCCCCCCTTGGGCGCCGGCCATGGGGAGGGGATAAGCCCCCCTCTCCTATAAAAGTCTCCCCTCTCCTACCTCACAAAGCACACCTCCTCGTGAAGGATCTCTCTCCCCCTCTAGATATATTCCCCCATGGTCTCAGATTAGCGAGATACATGTTCCTGGTGGCATTTCGTCTGGAAGGAGTTGATGCTTCCGCTGATTCGCTGGAGCGAGGAGGTGGAGGTTTTTCGGTGGCCTGAACGTGTGTGCGAGGACGGATGCGCTGCTGATTTGCGGCACTAGGACTTCCACACGATCTTGAGATCGGTAAGCGTACGACTACATCATCCATGAGTTCCATCTCGTTAATAAAGCTTTGTTATATTCAAGGGTAAGTTCTCTATGGATGTATATCCACCCATTGCTTGTATCTAATAGATAGATCTTGGCGTATAGTTCCCATCGTAGGAATTTTTTTGTTTTCTATGTTGCAAACCCAACAGTGGTATTAGAGACTGATCTATGTGTAGGTGCTTTGCACGGGTAGTACACATATGTTTATATGTGGGCTATGATGATCATGTTATTCCTTCTTTCATGTATTTTGAATATTAGTGGCATAGTGGGATGAAGCGGCCCGAACCAACTTTACATGTCCTCGCACATGAGACCGGTTCCACGACTGACATGCAACTAGTTTTGCATAAGTGTCTAGCGGGTGTCTGTCTCTCCTACCATAGTCAATATCTGATTTACAACGAGTTGCTAATAACTTAGTTATCATCATTGCGGTTCCATGTTCGTAGGTAAGACCGGTTCTATCTCTGAAAGCCCTAAGCCACGTAAAACTTGCAATGGATAAATTAGAGGCGTCTAATTTAGATTGTTGCTGGGCTAGTGTCATGATATGGTAATGTTGTAAGTTGATGTATAGTAGATACCCTTACAACACACCTAACGTGTAAGTTCCATATACCTTGGCATTACACACAAAGGAATGATAGAGATCATACCACGATGCATATGATCATGATCAAATGCATGGACCATATCATTCCACTTTACACATATGATGTTTGCATCTTATATTGCTAGTTTGGCGTTTTTATTAGCATTATAAGATGATCCCTCATTTACATATCAAGATAAAAATGTATTCTTCCTTAAGTACGCATTGTTTATGTTTCTCCGCTTCAAGACATCATGTGATGATTGGGTGTACTTGAATCCACGATCATATTTCGGGTTTAAGACAGTTTTACACACGCGAGTACTAAGGTTCTTACTTGGCGAGCCTAGCATATACAAACATGGCCTCGGAACACGGACCGAAAGGTTAAGCATGAGTCTAGATATGATGCCCATATTGATGCTCGCCTTTGAAACTACACCGACTCACATGATGATCAGACTTGATGTGTAGTGGATTTGGTTCATGTAATCACCAAAACAACACGAGGGATGTTGTTTTTGAGTCGGAGTTCATTTGTAATTTGGATTAGTTGAACTCGATCTATCATAAACTTAGTCTAAACTTTAAAAATTCTGTTGTAGATGGCACCACCTGCTTTTAATTTCAACGTGTTCATGGAGAAAGAGAAACTTGCAACGAATGGTAGTAACTTCACCGACTGGGCCATGAATTTGAGGATTCTCCTCAATGCTGCACATAAGATGTATGTGCTAAAAGCACCGCTAGGACCCCCACCAGCTCCTGATGCCCCTGACGAGGAAAAGAACATCTATCTGACTCATCAGGAGGACCACAAATTAGTTCATTGCAGCATACTATATGGGCTAGAGCCAGAACTTCGAAAGCGTTTCGAAAACGGCAATGCCTTTGATACCATGGGCGAATTGAAAATGATTTTCGATACCCATGCTGCCGTAGAGAGTTATAATGCTTCTGAAAATTTCTTTAGCTGCATGATGGAAGAGAACAACTCCGTTAGCGAGCATGTACTCAAAATGTCTGGGTATGCCGATAGGCTTGTGTCCCTTGGAATAACGATTCCCATTGACTTAGGCATACATCATGTTCTCCAATCTCTCCCATCTAGCTACAAGAGCTTCGTGATGAAGTACAATATGTAGGGCATGAAGAAGTGTCACACCCCAAAAATATTAATCAAGATTATCAAGTTCTAATCACCTAAGTTTAGGGTTAACAAAAACTTTTATTATTAAATCTAATATGAGTGTAGGTGTGAATTGCATTAGTGTATGAATGAGTGCAATTGCCATGTTTGATTGCTACAAATAATAAGGAATGGTTTAAAGATGAATACTACATCATCTAGGCCATTTACAAGCAAAATCAAAAGAAAAGAGAATCAAATATGAATCAAATAAGCAAATGGTCATTTTGACCAAAATTATCCACTAGACCACTTTGAGTGTTCCTAGTAAAAGATTTCTAATAGAAACTTTCCCAATTCTTTTCACCCCTTGCTAGACCAAATAAAAGTGAACCCAAGCCCACCTTATAAATTAACAGAAACAAATTCCAAATCTATTTAAAGGACATTGCAAAATTGAATCAAGTTCATATGCATAGATCACCATTTTTCAAAAACCACCCAAATCAATTCACCTTGACTTTTCCAAGCAACCATAGACTATCAAGCAAGTACTCAGAACACTCACCAAAATTCATCCAAAAATTCAAAACTTAAATTCATGCGGCCATTTGGTCGAGCACCTTGCAGACACAGATAAACCACTACCTAACTTCTACTGTTCTGAGCAGTGATCAATCGCCACTAGTGCCTTAAATCTCTCCCCTGGTCTCCCCTAGCACCCAGCAGCGCAGTGGACACACTCCACCTTTGCCGTTTGCACCAGTGCCATGCCACCCGAGCTCACCACGCCGGTCGACCAAGCACCGCTCGCCACAGACCGCGCCGCCCTCTCCCACGACGTCCAGGAGACAGGCACCACACCACCGCCACCCTCTATCCACCCCTTGACTAGAGACACGCCGTGGACCAGCCGTAATCGCCACGCCCACCTCTATGTCTGCCATGTCGAGAGCGCGCCAGAGCGTCGCAGCCGACACGTGCACACATGTCGCGCCTAGCCCTCATCACGCGTGCCCGCACTCACCATGACCCCAGCTACCCCCCAGACATGGTTGTTCGCCGCCGCGCGAACCGTGGACACTGTGCACCGTCTTGAACGCCGCTGTTTCCTCCCAGAGCATGGACCGTTCCTGACCGTTCTCGACCGCCCCTTGCCACGCCATCACTCGCATGACAACCACCCTGAAGCACCACGTCAACCCCTACCCGCAGCCATCCTGATATCCCTTTGTATCGACGTCGCCGACGAGGCCGAACCATGCCGCTCTGCCCCTCTCGCCGTTGTATAAATAGAGGCCACCCCGGCTCCAATTCGCCACACCATCTCACCCAGACACCTCTCACACCTCTCCCTGGAGCAAGGCGAGCAGCACATCGCCAGAATTTCACCAGAGCCCGCCGCTGCAGAGGAGCAGAGGAACCGGAGCTAGGAGCCGTCGCAGGAGCCGCCGCGACCACCATTCGACTCGCCGTCCAAGACAACCTCATTCGCCCCCATCGCCGACCTGAGCTGGATCCCTGGTGAGCCCCCACGTACCCCCACCGTCGCGTTAGGGTTTAGTCTCGCCAGAGCTGTGCGACGGAGACAACGATGCTCAGTCGTCGATCGCGCTCTAATCGCACGACCCAGATTGAAACTTACTTGCGTTAGCTGAGTCGCTGACCTGTAGGACCCGCCTGTCAGCAGCCCGCTGCGCGCGCGCTGCGTGGCTGGGCCGGCCCAATTAGTTTCCCGCATAGAGCCGTTGATTCAAATAGACTTTTTCCATTTTAGTTAAAACTAGATCCTGTCCAGGCCCAATTAGTTAAAACTAGATTTTGTCCAATTCAAAGAGATTCACTGAACCAATTTGAATGATTCCAATTTTGTTAGAAAGGTATTCAAAATATCTATCCAAGCCCATTGGATTCAAACCATTTGAAATTATAGATCACCTATACCAAAAATAACAAGACAAAGGCTTTTGCCACTTCAAACATTTTTCAAAAATCAACCATAAATTCTTTTGAGTTGATTCCAACTCTCAAAAATCACATTTGACAAGATCTAGCTGAATATGTAAAAATATTTAGGTTTACATGCAGTGACATTGGACTAGTACCAAAAGAATGCTATATAGTCATTTCTAGTCACTTTAATTATATTAAATAGTAATTTTAAACTTTATAAAATGTGACCACCACTTTAAATCACATTCCCAAGTATTAGAATATGTGGTGATGACATGTGTTAACATGATCCCATATTTTCATTGGAGAATATTAAATCTTAAATCTTTTTAGTGAGTAGAAATCACTTTTCCAAAATAAGATAAATAAGACTAGGTCTTTATTTCATGTGATGATTGTGATGATTGTGATGATGCTAGATCATATAGTGGGAACCTTTATGTGCTAAATAGAAGTAGTTAAGTATTGTTTGGTGATTGTGTACCTCGTATTCATTTATAGACGCTAGTACCGACCCGGGATACGAGGAGGAGGAGTACTACGAAGAAGAAGAGAACTTCAACCACTGCACTACTCAAGGCAAGCTAACACTTGCAAGCTTCATAAGTATGCAAGCCTAACATTACACGTTAACTATGCAAGCCATCATTGCAAGATAACCTATGCAAGATGCATTAGGCATTCTTTGGTTATATAAATTTGATTATGCCAATCCCAAGTTTTACTTGCAAGCTTTATTCTTTTACTTTTACCAAAGTTCTTTACCTTTAGTTAGTAAACTGTGAGTATTGGAAAAATAGGATAGATACCATAAAGAGTATAAAACTAGACCTAAGTAGTTCTACTTAGATGCCATTAGAAAACATAAAAACTAGATTTGGATAGTACACTTGATTAGTACCCCTTAATAGTGACATCCTCATTGCTAGTTGCTAGTGCTAAACTACTACTGATCACTTAGATGGGAATACTTGGAGAAAATGGTTATGAAAACCTTGGAATGATGGTTCATTTTATTGAAATGTTTTGACATGTGTGATGAACACAAAATGATTTGATGATGAAACTTCTTGAGGCATGAGCCTTGGTTTTTATAAAAACTGATGGTTGGGTTCGGATGCGATACCATTCCAATTTTACCGTACAACCACAATACCTGAATTGGGTAGGGCTTAACTGGAAGTTTATATGACTTAGTATGGGTTCCCTCGCGGAAAGAGGTTGAGCTGAGGCTACCTCGTGAATGTGAATGTCCACCTATGCAGTGCCCAGGATGGCAGATGGCCATGGCTGGGAGGCTAAGCTCATAGGGGAGGTGCCTATACTAGAGTGTGTAATTGAAAGGTTATGATTGATTATCCGCATATTAAGTATGATGATTCAGGGTTATCCCTAACGAATGTATCGAATTTTGTGGTGAAAGTGTACCACCTCTACAGAGTGTCAAACTATTCGAATAGCCGCGTCCGCGGTTATGGACAGTTGAGGTAGCCATACTGTTCCGTTGTCAGATGTTTTCAAAAATGACTTGTGAATTGAACTATGACCTTGACTTGACCACAACAGGGTCATGGACATGAAAACTAGGTTCCTACTTAGGTGATGCAGAACAATTAAATTAGGTTCTTTACTTTTGAACTCCTTATGAAATAAACCTGGCTTTTTGCAAACAAACCTAGAGCTTAAGATTCCTACTAGAACTACCTTACTTGTTAGTGATAGTTTTCGAGTACTTAAAGAGTACTCATGGCTTTGTCCCTGGCTATTCCCGTGGCCAGACTATGAGGAGGACTACCAGGAAGATGGACAATAGGAGGTCTATGACAACTAGGATCATCTCCCATCGTCAGCATTGCCCATGACCCTGAAGATGGAGCCCCTACTACGTTTACTTTCCGCTGCTTTGATTGTATTAAGACTGGATCATGAGATCCTTTATTTGTAAGACCTTTATTATGGTTTGTAATGGATGATGTACTGTGGTAGCAATTCTGTTATGTCTCGCAAAAAGGTAATCCTGGGATTGCGATGTATGGCATAAAATGCATCTAGGATTAAAAATCTGGGTGTTGACAAGAAGTCTCTCCCTAAGCTTCTATCAATTCTTAAGACTGTGGAGGTGGAGATCAAGAAAGAACATCAAGTGTTGATGATCAATAAGACCACCAGTTTCAAGAAAGACAAGAAGGGTAAGCAAAAGGGAAAGAAGGGCGGCAAATCTGCTGCTGCTGCGGAAAAGAAATCCCGAGCTGGCCCTAAGTCTGATACTGAGTGCTACTATTGCAAGGGGACCGGCCATTGGAAGTGCAAATGCCCCAAGTACTTGGCAGACAAGAAGACCGGCAAGGCAAACAAAGGTATATATGATATACATGTTATTGGTGTGTACTTGACTAGTACTCGAAGTAGCACCTGGGTATTTGATACTGGATCCGTTGATAATATATGTAACTCGAATCAGGGGCTGCGGAACAAGCTACCACTAGCAAGGGGTGATGTCAAGATGCGTGTCGACAATGGATCAAGGGTTGATGTGATCGCTGTCAAAATGTTGCCTCTCCACCTACCGTCGGGATTAGTTATAAACTTAAATAATTGTTATTTGGTGCCTGCACTAAGCATGAACACTATATACGGATCTTGTTTAATGCAATGTGGTTATTCATTCAAGTCCGAAAACAATGGTTGTTTGATTTATATGAATGGTATCTTTTATGGTCATGCACCTGTGATGAATGGTTTATTTCTGTTGGATCTCGATAATAGTGTTACACATATTCATAATGTTGATGCTAAAAGGATTAAACTTGATGACAATATATCTGCATATATGTGGCACTGCCGTCTAGGTCATATTAGTGTTAAACGTATGAAGAAACTCCATTCTGATGGACTTTTGGAATCACTTGACTTTGAATCATTTGATACATGTGAGCCATGCCTTATGGGCAAGATGACTAGAATGCCGTTTTCTGGTCCAATGGAACGGGCGACAGATTTATTAGAAATCATACATACTAATGTATGCGGTCCAATGAGTGTGTCGGCGTGAGGTGGTTATCATTATTTTGTTACTTTCACAGATGATTTGAGTAGATACGGGTATATCTATTTGATGAAACACAAATCTGAAACCTTTGAAAAGTTCAAGGAATTTCATAATGAAGTGGAAAATCATCGTAATAGAAAGATCAAATTTCTACGATCTGACCATGGAGGTGAGTATCTAAGTTACGAGTTTAGCACACATATGAAAGAGTGTGGAATAGTTTCACAACTCACACCTGCCGGAACACCACAGCGTAACGGTTGGTCGGAATGTCGTAATCGTACTTTATTAGATATGGTTCGATCTATGATGTCTCTGACTGACTTGCCACTGTCATTTTGGGGTTATGCACTGGAAACTGCTGCATTCACATTAAATCGGGCACCATCTAAATCCGTTGAAAAGACACCATATGAATTGTGGTTTGGAAATAAACCTAAGCTATCATTTCTTAAAGTTTGGGGTTGCGATGTTTATGTGAAGAAACTTCAACGAGATAAACTCGAACCCAAAGCAGATAAATGCGTCTTCATAGGATACCCTAAGGAAACTATTGGGTATTCCTTCTATCACAGATCCGAGGGCAAGGTTTTCGTTGCCAAGAATGGATCCTTTCTAGAGAAAGAGTTTCTCGCGAAAGGCATGTGTAGTCGGAAGGTAGAACTCAAAGAGGTTATTGAACCTTCTCTTCACACAACGGCGAGTAGCGCAGCACCGGAAATTGTTCCGGAGTTGACTTCACCGAATGAAGAGGGAACTAATGATAATGATCATGAAACTCCGAAAGAGGACACTACCGAACCTCACAGGTCAAGTAGGACACGTGCAACTCCTGAACTGTACAAAAATCCTATTATAAATTTCATGGTTGATGAAATAGATGACCCGGTGACGTATGAAGAAGCGATGATGACCCCGGATTTCAACAAATGGCTAGAAGCCATAAAATCCGAGATGGAATCCATGTACGAAAACCAGGTTTGGACCTTGGTGGACTTACCTCACGACCGAAAGGCCATTGAGAATAAATGGATTTTCAAAAGAAAAACTGATGGTGGTGGTAATGTAACCATCTATAAAGCTCAACTTGTCACAAAGGGGTTTCGACAAATTCAAGGGGTTGACTACGATGAGACATTCTCTCCTGTAGCGATGCTAAAGTCGGTTAGGATTATGTTAGCAATTGCTGCTTATTTCGATTATGAGATATGGCAGATGGATGTCAAAATTGCATTCCTGATGAGTGCATATTTGCATCATGTTTTACATTATTATTTTGCATTGTAGATGTAGGATCTTAGTATTTTACGGAGCTTGCACGCACATTTTATGTCTGTTTTCACTAGGATCAGGACAGATGATGGATCCAATGGATACAATTCTTGGAGTAGTTGTACTGTAGAGAAAAGGAGTAAAAAACAACGTGAATCACTTATTTGGGAAATATTAATAATACCAGAAGAAAACCAGAAGCGAACAAAGGAGGCAGAGAGTTCAACGACCAACTATACAACAAGAGCAAATTTTCTGGCCGTATAGCTCCGAACGTATAGTTGGCGCCGCCTCTGCCTCGTCAAATAGTTTCACCCCGTGCAATTGGTTCGAGGAGACGACATACAGAACACCCAGAAATCGCAGAAACCTCACCTCCAGAAGGCATCTGGAGGGGGAACTCATCCACAAGGGATCCATCTTCGCCCTGCGCAGATCCGAGAGGCTAAGGCATCGATCTTCATCATCCACCGCTGCATCACCACCATCTCCATCCATCCCATCTATATATTGTGTAGATCTTGTTGTAACTTCCGTACTCGTTGTGGATTTATACAAGTACTATTCATCTATGACTGTTTACATTACCATTGCTATGATGTTGATTGCCTCCATGTCTGAGTAGATCATTAGTTCTTGGGGAGATGGAGAAACCCTAGTATGAGATGGAAATAAGATAAAGTCTATTATGACATTCATCGCTGTGACCATGTGTTAGATTTTCTACATCTTGATGTTGAGAGAAGTCGACCTCTCAATATTTGCCTCTCGTGGGGACTTGATGGAGGAAACTACTTGTTGGTAGACGGAGGTGTGCTAGCACTTATAGTGACTATAAAGTTGTTGGCACCACTTACGTATCGACTTGGGAAACCGAGAAAACTCGCGGAACACTATCCATGCCATGGAATACATCCTACGGGATTACGTCCCTTAATAGCGCAATAATTCGATTGATGTTGATTGCTGACTGTTGTGGTTATGAGGATGATGTGAGCATCGGTTGCTGCCTATTTGTACAAATACAGAGTTCCTCCCACACATACATAGTTGAGAATGTTCATGATGATAATCTTTATCTTAGATCTCTTAACACTAGTGGTGTATCCGCTACTCCCTGAGAACGCTTTTCCCCAACTGTAGTTCCAATCTCTCTTACATACGTGATACTTACTTTCTGTATTCAGTTGTTTTACTTTACTTTATTATTGCTCTTATACCTAAAACCCAAAAACACCTTTTTACACAATACTCGCATTTTATCTTGTCACTTAGAACTTTATCTAGCATTTCTATCATAATATTTATTTCAAGAGTTATTAGACTTCAGACTCCGGCTCCCTGTGGGATTGATATCTTTATTTCGAAACTAGCTACAAACGATCTGTGCACTTGCAGTCATCAAGCTATTTTCTGGTGTTGTTGCTAGGGAGCAAAGCGTTGTAGGTCTTTTAGTTTTTGCTTATTTATTTTTGTCTTGCTAAATTTTGTTTTGAGTTACAGGTTTCCACCAACATGATGGAGTTTGAGCATATAACTAGTGCTAACCCACTCAACCACTTTGGGAAGCCCTATGATATATATAAAAGAGACAACTCCAATAAGAAGACAAGGGGGTTTGGAATGAATCCTCTACTACTTAGTATTCTACATAAGAAGCAATTTACTATAGATGAAGAAGATCCTGATCCATATGAGCATATTGCATGTTTCAAAGATATGTGTGGCACTTTTCTATTGACGGGATATACCGCTAATGAGGTAAGGGTTAAACTTTTTAGTCAGACTTTGACAAGTACAACTCTCTCATGGTATAGATCTCTACCCCCTGAAGCCACTACTAATTGGGATAATCTGGCCTATGAATTTCTAGCAAAATATTATCCATTATCAAAATATTTTGGAATCAGGCGTCTTCTAATGACTTGGAAGAATCGTTCTAATGAAGGACTAGTAAGAGCCTATATTAGATTTAAAGATTTACTACGTCTATGTCCTCGTCATGATTTGCCTGAATGGTATTTACTACATATCTTTTATGGCAGTTTAATTGAACCTAATAAAATTGAACTAGACTCTTTCACGGAAGGAGCCTTTATGAATCTTCCTATACCTAAAGCTTGGGCTTTGCTTAATAGAATTCATGATCATAGAGTTTCATGGAATTTTGGTCTAGGAAGTGAAGGAGGCGTAGAAATAGAACATGATTGTATTCATGACTATAATAAAAAGACCATGTTAAAGAATTATCTAAAGAACTTTATTTGTATTCAGATCTTGTGTTGCAAGTTGTTAAAGCTTTTACAAAACATATCAAAGCTCCAAAGGAGGGTCCAGTCAAGTATGATCCACCACCCGAACCTGGAAAGAAAAGAGAAGATAAAGCAACACTGGCCTCCCTAGAACCAATATATGGAATGCCTTTCCCTAACACTGCACAAAAGCATATTCTTTAATATGAACAGGTCAAAGCAATACAGGAGAAAAAGGAAGAGGAAAGCATGCCAATAGTCGTGGAACATCTAGAAGAAACCAAAGATGAAGAGGTAACCAAGGAAGAAATTATGGCTATGTACGCACATTGTAACATAGTTGAACTTGATGAAGACACTTCCATATTGGTTGAAGGTAAAACAAAGGTAAAAGATGTGGGTAAGCCTATTCTCCCCTGCATATTTATAGAAACCTCGCATTACAGTTTATGTGATCTTGGCACTGAAGTTAATGTTATATTTTATGACTTCTATCTAGAAATAAAAGAAGAAATAGAACCGGCTACAATTGAAATACTGATATGACAATTATGTTAGCTAATAAAAACCTTAGAATTCCAATGGGAGTAGTTGAAGATGCAACTGTCACAATTGGCAACAAAAACTTTCCTATCGATTTTGTAGTTGTTGATATGCCAGCTGACACTCTTTGCCCAATTATATTTGGAAGGAACTTTTTGGGTGAAATAGGTGCCTATGTTAATTTTAAGAAGGAGATTGTGTCTCTTAAGCTTGGGGGAACGGAAAATAAATTCCACTTTTCCAAATTTAAAGACAGGCCTCCACATATACGAGAAGAAGAGGAAGATAGAACTATTGAGTAAATGGTGGCTCTTTTCTTTAGTAATCAAGAAGAAGAAATAAATGAAGATCCAAATTATGAAGAAGTGGTTATGGAGGATAAGTCCCTGGAAGAACTAGAAGATGAATTCGATTCACTTCCCATTATGGGACATCCAACTGATGAGGATTTTGAAGAGCCAGAAAAGAGAGGGGACAAAGAACTACCACCTCCAGAATTGAAGACTCTACCAGATAATATCAAATACAGTTTTTTAGATGATACAAATAAATTTCCTGTTATTATTAGTGCTAAACTTTCAGGAGAAGAAGAACAAGAACAAGAACTCATGAAGATACTTAAGGAGCATCGCAAGGCCTTTGGGTACTCAATGGATGACTTGAAGGGCATCAGTCCCATGATAGTTGTCCATAGAATATTCATGGAAGAAGGTGCTAAAGCAGTTGCAGAATTTAATAGAAGATTGATGACCCACAAGTATAGGGGGTGTATCGTAGTATTTTTGAGGGAAGTGAAACCCAATTTATTGATTCGACACAAGGGGAGCCAAAGAATATTTATAAGCCTTAACAACTGAGTTGTCAATTCAGCTGCACCTGGAAACAATCTTGCTCACAACATTTTATCAGTAGCAACAGTTTTGTAGTAGGAATAGTAAAGTAATAGCAGTAGTAAAAGTAAAGACGATAGTAACAATTGCAGTAAACAGTAGGATTGGAGCGCGGTAGGCATAGGGATGGATGGACGGGCGTTGCATGGACAAGACAATTCATATAGCAATCAGAACATAGGGCATTTGTAGATAAATAAGATAAAGCATCCAAGTACTAAATAATCCTAGGCATGTGTTCCATATAGTCATACGTGCTCGCAATGAGAACTTCCACAACATCTTTTGTCCTGCCAGCCCGTTTGCAGCGGGGCCTCAAGGTAACTACTGGCAATTAAGGTGCTCCTTTTAATAGAGCACCGGAGCAAAGCATTAACACTCCGTGAACACATGTGATCCTCACATCAAAGCCATTCCCTCCGGTTATCCCGGTTTCTATCACTTCAGGGGCTTTGGTTCCGGACAACAACGTGTGTATATAACTTGCAGGTAATACCATAAAAAATACTATCATAATGAATCAATAACATGTTCAGGTCTGAAATCATGGCACTCGGGCCCTAGTGACAAGCATTAAGCACAACAAGTCGCAACAAAGTCATAAAGCACTAATAAAAGATACTAGGCACCATGCCCTAACAATCTGATGCCATTACATGAACAATCTCATCCAATCCCTACCATCCCCATAACCTACAGCGGGGGATTACTCACTCATAGATGGGGGAAATATGGATGGTCGATGGAGAAGCGATGGTGATAATGATGGCGATGATCTCCTCCAATTCCCCGCCCCGGCAGGGTGCCAGAACGGAGTTTCTGGTTCCGAATCACGGAATCTGGTGGTGGCGGTGGAGCGGAACTCTTTCTAGAAAAACGTCGACCCCCTAGGTTTTTAGGTCAGGAGGCAACTTATAGGCGAAGAGGGAGGCCGAGGGGGTGCCTAGGGCGGCCAGACCACCCCCTGGCGCGGCCAGGCCTAGCCCGCGTGGCCAGGTGGTGTGGCCAGGTCCCAGCCCCTCTTCGTCTCGTACTCTGGCTCCTGGTGTCCCTCGGTGAAAAACTGACTTTGGCTTTTGTCCCGTCCAATTCCGAGAATATTCATTTTCTGACTTTCCTGGAACCAAAAACAGCAGAAAACAGGCAGTTGGCACTGTGGCTCTTGTTAATAGGTTAGTCCAAGAAATCATATGAAAAGTACTCCAAAGTATGGACAAAATATAAGAAAGTAGATAAAACCAAGCATGGAACATCAAAAATTATGGATACGTTAGCAACGTATCAAAGATTGAATCTTGAAATGAAAGAAGTGGTAAGAAAAGAAATTGTACGCCTACTGGACGCAGGTATTATCTATCCTGTTAAAGAAAGCGAATGGGTAAGTCATGTTCACTGTGTCCCTAAGAAGGGCGATTTTACTGTTGTTCCTAATGAAAATAATGAATTGATACCTACTAGAACTATTGTTGGGCATAGGATGTGCATAGACTTCAAAAAATTAAACAAAGAGACTAGGAAATATCACTATCCATTACCGTTCATAGATCAAACTTTAGAAAGGTTAGCAAACCATATTCATCTTTGCTACTTGGACGGATACTCTGGTTTTTCTCAAATAGCTGTTCATCCCGATGACCTACTTAAAACAACTTTCATTAGTCCTTATGCTTTACATGCTTACCGACATATGCCTTTTTGTTTATGTAATTCTCTAGCTACTTTTCAAAGATGCATGACTGCTATTTTTGTGGATTTTATAGAACTTATAATGGAAGTATTTATGGATGACTTTTCTGTCTATGGAACTTCATTTACTAGTTGCTTGGATAATCTTAAAAGATTTTTGCAGCATTGTGAAGAAACTAATCTTGTCCTAAACTGGGAGAAATACCATTTTATGGTCAAAGAAGGTATAGTCCTTGGACACAAAGTATCAGGTAAGGGAATTGAAGTTGATAGAGCTAAGGTTGAGGTAATAGAGAGAATGCCACAACCTAGGGATATTAAAGGTATAAGAAGTTTTCTTGGTCATGTGGGTTTTATAGAAGGTTCATTAGAAATTTCTCTGGAATATCTAAATCTTTAACTAACCTCCTGCAAATGGGAATAAGATTTAATTTTAATGATAAGTGTCTTGAAGCATTTGATAGACTCAAGAATGCTTTATCTCGTGCTCCCATCATTAAACCACCTATCTGGGATACAACCTTTGACTTAATATATGAAGCTAGTAATGATGTTGTAGGAGTAACTCTGGGACAACATATTGGTCGTAGATTTAATATTGTATATCATGCTAGTAGAACTCTTAATGGTTCTCAAAATAATTACCCTAAGGAAGAAAAGGAACATTTTGTTGTATTTTTCTCTTGTGATAAATTTTGTTCCTATATAGTTGATGCAAAGGTGAGAGTTCACACGGATCGTGATGGGTTAAAAGAACTCCTTGAAAGGAAAGACCATAAGCCAAGACTGATCCGTTGGATTCTTTCACTTCAAGAATTTGAGTTGCAGATTATACAGAGGCAAGAAATAAAGATGTTAGATGCAGTGTCCATGATTGTCCAACAAGACACCAATCTTGTTGAGAGGAACCTTAGTCCTGGTGATTTTCGTTTACGAGAATTATTCAATGAATGAAGGTCAATTCCTCCAAGAGAGAAGAAGTCATTGTTGTTGGAGGAACTTTTCATCCCTGAATAAACAAATAGTAAGTGCAAGGTAAGTGTTCTTACCAAATAAGTTATTTGTTTTCACAATTTTTACTTTTGAAAATTCTGCCTTTGAATTCCTTATGTTTTTCTGAAGCTTTAGAGGAGTTTTACCAACTATACGGGCAAAACTATACGACCGGAGAGGAAGCTCTCGCCGTATAGTTGGTCGTTAAACTCTCTATATCATCTTCGTGAAATTGTTTTCGCTATCTGAGCCTATACGGTCACAACTATACGACCGGAGCAAAAAAATTCCGGCCGTATAGTTGGTCGTTAAACTCTCAGACACTTTTGCTTCTCGGTGTTTATATCTATATGGTCACAACTATACGACTGGAGCCAAAATTCTGGCCGTATAGTTGGTCGTTAAACTCTCAGACACTTTTGCTTTTTGGTGTTTGTATCTATACGGTCGCAACTATACGACCGAAACCAAAAATTTCTGGCTGTATAGTTGGTCGTTAAACTCTTAGACACTTTTTTGTTTGACCTTTCGCTTATTTATATATATACCAAAAAAACGTTATTATTGATTCTGAGTCGTGATTTAATCGACCTGGACTCGAGATATTTGGAAATATCTGCCCGAAACCAACTATATGGCCGGAGCTATACGAGTTGCGCCCGTATAGTTGGTCGTTACGCGGCAGGACTCTTCCAAATCCATTATTTCTTTCCCTGTTTTGTTAAGATTCTTTTCTTGGGTGACAATTTGGTGTTTCTCGCGAGTTTTACCGACCTCTGACCCCCTTATATATTGTCATTATCTCTCTCTCTAATCATAATATCTAGGAACCAATCTAGCGATGCGCTATCCCGTCCCAGGCCGTGGAAGACCCTTGGGGTACATCGCTCCTTCCAGGGACCGCTCTAGCAGCACGTCCATGGAGGACGATGACGAGGAGGTGGAGAGGTTTAGCCCGAAGTTGTACAAGGAGTACGTCGAGCCAAGCTACTACAACAACGATTCCGATGATGACGTGGTTGACGTCTACATCCACAGTGATGTCTATGATCCACCGGAGATCAATTGGGCGGCGATGAAGAAAGCTCAACAAGAGAGAGAAGATCGCAAGCCAAATGGAAAAGAACGTGTGGAGACGGTCAAGTTCATCACCATGGATCAAAGGACACACAAGCATAAGGAATTATCTAATATTGATGCAGGTGCTAGCAAGAGAACGGAGGAACCACTCTCGAAGCCAATCATTGGTGCTCGTATGAAGGTTAAGCCTCAAGAAGAGTGGAGGTACGGTTTCCACTTCCCCGATCCATCAATTATGGATGAGGAAGAAGAAGATGTCCACATGATCAAGGATCGCGTGCAGGCATTAGAGATATATCAGAAGCAAGAGCTACTCCATCACGTTGAAGTCCGTCACCGTCTCAATGAGATGGAGAAGAAGGAAGACCTCCTTCCATTGGTGACTAAGCTCGCAGATAGAGTGGACACTCTGCAGTCTGATTTGCGAAGGTGCTACAGCCGCATAACTTCTTTGGAGGAGACCAACAAGAAGCTACGTACCGCGGTGTTACATGCCATGGCACCACAGTAATCTACAACAATCACGGTATCAAATAATCGTAAGGGATTATTTGATCCCGCCTGGCTTGATTCCAAGTTTGAGGAGATCTTTAAGACCTTGTAATCTATCCTATAAGTTTTTATTACAATTTTTCGTATTAGTTCAAACTAGCAATAAAGTTTGCATCATTAGAATTCCCTTCAGGAATAGTCGATCCCTTTTATAAAATTCCGAGTTTATTACTCCATTATATATGGAGCGGTATTGAGTTTGTGTTTGCTTTATTGATATATAAATAGCTTGAATATAATTTTACTTGCACTTGATGATAGCAATAGGAGTCTTCCACACCATCTTACTCCCTCTGTTTCAAATTACTCCGCGCGCACGCTTACCTAGGTGGCCTATTATTCTCTCATTTTTCATCAAAAAATTCTTAGAATTTTTGGTATACGTAGTACATATTTCATACTATCTATTTCAAAAATTCGAGGATTTTTTTGAATGAAAAATGAGAGAGTACTAGTTCACCTACATAAGCGCGCCGGCGGAGTAATTTGAAACAGAGGGAGTATATCTTATATCTTATATTTACTAATTGGAGGCACCGTAGGAAGCACCACATTAATCCCAGCAGTTAAGAATTTATGTCCATTTGATAAACATATAATTTTCTGTTGGAGGCACCGTACGAAGCACCACATTAATCCCAGCAGTTAAGAATTTATGTCCATTCGATTAACATATAGTTTTCTGTAACCGTTGGATTAATCCAGTGCCCAGCGCTGCCTCGCGCAAGTGTCCTTGAGAAGATAAAGCAACAAGAAAATCCAAACACGTCTTCTCCTAGATTACATGCCTTCGATTTACTCAGCCAGCCAATGGTGGAAAAGGGGAGCCTGCCTCCCCATGGCCTCTCCACCACGTCAGAGATTACCGCTATGGGACTCCACGGCAGCAACAATCAAAATACCTCTAGATAGGCTATCAAAGGGTGGTATTAGGAGGGCAGAGTCAGCTTGGATGAAGGAGGAAACACCCGGAACAGATGGGTTCGCGATGTGCGAGAGTTCTTCCTCGCCGTAGTACTATGCGGTGTAATCGACTGCATTCGCCGCTTCGTGCCGCTTCTGTTAAAGACTCCACTCGCCCATGGTGCTTTTGGAAAGTAGTAAACTTGCTCGGCGATCTTCCTAGCGTTAGACAGAGTCACAGAGGGCTTCCAGATCTGATCTATGGTAAAGAACATGATCTTCTATTCCCTCTCATGCACCGGATCTTTGTGAAGATGATAAGTGTTAACAAATTTGAGGTATGATATCAACGAACCAATCTGCAATGAGATTTCAATGCCAATGAAAGGACCCATACACTATACACCAACTAGTATACGTGCACACTATACACCAACTAGTATACGCGCACGTGCAACGCACCTCTTATAATTCATAATTAAAACATCTGTTTAAAGTCTATTTTCTCTTTTAGCTAGAAATTTTAGCGAGGCGCTTAAATGTGTCTTGTGCCCAACCACGGGATTGCGCGTGTAAGACACAACCTCTCACATGTCTTCACATAAAACTCATGAGCATATAAATGTATAATATTTAGTTACAAAAATATTATAAAAAGTAAAAGTAGTAAACAAATTGTCGGATAAAATAACGATAATACATCATATAATAAGTGTCAAGATATATTTTAACATCTAAAAACCACACGATGACTTGCAAGATTAATATTTTTTATGATGCAGTTTTAAACAAATGTCATTATCAATAAAACACAATGACCATAATAGTTTTTTAGCTTGACACGCTCCACGGCTGATACTTTGTAATAAGGACAATCATTTTTCGATTAAAAAGTCATCAAATGACTCTAATATTTTTTCTGAAACTCATGTAATATTTTTTTTGAAACTCCTACTACCGGGGAAAGAAAAGAGCACCCGGAATAATTTTCATACGGGGCTAACATAATCTGTTTTTTCTTCGAATCTCTAACAAAATTTGCTTCTTTTTTTTCTGATGGTTGCACGATCGTGTGTATTGTTGCTCCTCCGCACATTCACTTGACACAGGTTAACCACAGAAAAACAAGTGAGACTGCGAACGAACGTACGTGGCCATCTTGCTGACCGCACGGCCTCACCCTCGTCCAGACCAAAAAAAAAAAAAACTCACTTATCCCATGGCGCGCGCTACGCGTTCCCCGGGGGATATTTGCCCCCGATCCCCCGGGTCCGGAGCCGTCCGATCAAAACTTCTAAACCGTCTGATCAACCCGTCGACCTCCTCCACCCCCGCTTTTGCTACGTCGCAGCAAAAACCGTTTCAGAGTAGCAAAACAGAGGCTGACCAGCTGGGAGTCGCGCGTGCGGCGCCCGCGAGGACGACGGAGGAGTCTGCACCGTCGATCTCCTTCACCGGCCGCCGGAGATGAGCCATATTCGAGGGACCATACTCTACCCCCCTCCTGGTCAGCCTCACCACCTTATCCCGCCGCCAATCGTAGCTTCTAATGGGGGATCAAATCCTCTCACCCGGCGGCGCTCCGATTCGGCCAACGACGATGTCTCCAAGCGAGCGCAGCAACCTAATCTAGCCAAGCACACAAATCCTCCAGTGTTTTTCAATCATAATCCCGAGGAAGAACCTCCAGCACCATCGGTAAGCTCTAGATTAGGTTTCCACCATTGTTGTCCCTCTGTTTTGCTACAAACCGTTTTCTGGGCCAATCTGTTTGACATGAGTAGCAAAACACAGAGTAGCAAGTAGCAAAAAACAGAGTAGCAAGTAGCAAGTACCAAAACACAGAGTACTAAATATGTTTGTGCTACATGGTAGCATGAAACCTCAAAATAGATTAGGGTGCTACATTGTTGCAAAAGGAAAATTACAACATGCTTTGCTGGACAATGTGCTGCAGTGCATAAAAAATTTGGGCACATGTGGTGCTACATTGTAGCAAATTAGGGTGATCTAGCACATTAATGTAGGTAAAATGTGCTACTGTACATTGAAATTAGGGTGATCTAGCACATCTGGACAATGTGCTACAATGCTTTGCTGATAGTATACTGGACAGTGCATAAAAAATTACAACTAAACTTTTTTCTTTTAAATTGCAGGGGTTTGTTGCTGATAGTATACTGGGAGGATTCGACCTCAACCAGCCTGCTGATGAATACGGTCCTGAAGGATATGCTGCTCCACCACAATCTTATTACGAGATTGCTCCACCACAATCTGCTGCAGGAACC
This sequence comes from Avena sativa, assembly GCA_916181665.1. Classification (NCBI taxonomy): domain Eukaryota; kingdom Viridiplantae; phylum Streptophyta; class Magnoliopsida; order Poales; family Poaceae; genus Avena; species Avena sativa. The sequence continues at coordinate 549,123,167 of OV702290.1, read as the reverse complement.
TTTGGACAAAAATTTGCTACAAGAGCAGAAAGTGCAGCTAGTAGCAATGCTTCATTTGTTGATGAACAAGGTGGTGAAGAAATTTGCTCGCAGCCTCTTGTACCATATGTTGGCATGACATTTGATGACCTTGAAGTTGCGAAGCAAGTATACAATGACTATGCTTTCAAACTCGGGTTTGGTACACGGATTGGTAACACCAAGTATAGCACAGCAAGAGGTGCCCCAAAAGATGCAATTCTTAGTAGGGTTTTTGAGTGTGTCCATGCCGGAAAACCAGTAGACGAAGCAAAAAATGCTACTAAGGGAGGTCCAATAGACATGAGCAATTTCAGTGCACAGAAATCACGTAGCAAACAAGCTGGACTCAAAATGGACGTAGCAGACTTGAGGCAGAAGAATAGGGTGCTGCGGCATGATTGTAAAGCTAGAATGCTCGTTGGAAAGAGAAATGGAATATGGACTGTAACGGTATTTCAAGGAGAGCACACACACCAGTTGCTGAAGCAAATTGGGAGAAGACGGTACTACCGGTCTCATAGGAAGGTTACTGAGGAGGACTTTCAGTTCATCCAAACTTTACACAACCAAAACATTACCACAGCTCAGATAATGGGATGCCTCGGAAGTGTGCACGGAGGCGACCCGAGGTGCCTTGGTTTTGTGAAGCGTGATGTGTCCAACATAAGGACTATGCTACGTGAGGAAGTTTCGCTGCGAGACATGTCAATGACTATTGAGTACTTTGAAAGGAGACAAGCAGAAAGCCCTACATTCTTCTTTGATAAGCAAGTGGATGAAAACAATGCTGTGAGAGCTCTCTTTTGGGTGGATGGCAGGACAAGGGCCTTGTACCCCAAATACAAGGACTCGGTGTTTTTCGACACTACATTTTGTACCAACAAGTACAACATGCCTTTTGCTCCACTTGTGGGCATCAACAACCACACACATACAATTGTGTTGGGCTGTGCTTTGCTACCTGATGAAACATCAGAAACATTCAGTTGGGTATTCACCAAACTTAAGGAAGCAATGAACGGTTTGGCGCCAGACCATATCATGACAGACCAAGACCAAGCAATGGCTGCAGCAATTTCAAACATATATCCTGATTCGGTCCACAGATGCTGCATCTTCCATGTGCTACGATTAGCAAGAACAAAGCTTGGACCTCACTTGAGAGAAGGTAGCCCTTTTGCTGCAGCATTCTACTCATGCATCTATAGCACGGACACCGTAGCAGAATTTGAGATATGCTGGCAGCATATGTTGGAAACTTTTGCTATGGCTGAGAACACTCATTTGCAGAACATGTGGAAGAGTAGAAAAATGTGGGGACCTGTGTACTTCAGACAAAGTTTCTTTCCCTTCACAAGCACAACAGGAAGATCTGAAGGCCTCAACTCATACTTTAAAACTTTAGTTCGCCCAAGTGGCTCAGTTTGGAACTTCGTGCAGCAATACGAGTTGTGCCAAAACCTGATGCTAGACAGAGAAGACAATGCAGCATTCACAATGGATACAACAACAGCACCACTATGGGGAAGGTGAGATTTTCTCTTTACAGACAGATTTTCCCAAGTAGCATTTTTTTATTTCTGTGGTAGCAGATTTTTTAAACTGTTGTAGCATAATGTAACACCTGATGTAGCACCAACCTGACAGTCAGCAAAAACAAACCTTATTTTGCAGCTACAACATTGCAAAGCAGGGGCTGGAGTTCTACACAAGGGAGATCTTTACAAGATTCCAAAAGATGTTTGAGAAATCTACCAGGTTTTATCCAATGCAGGTTGAGGGTGAAGGCATGTGCTTTGATCTCATTCCAAACCCTGGTTATGGTGTCAAAACCTACCAGGTGCAAGTCAAGTTAGATGATGAGTGCTACAAGTGCGGATGCAACACATTTGAGATGTGTGGCCTTATATGCCCGCACATAGTGAGGGTGATGGTGCACTTGAATGTCCAGCAAATTCCAGAGAGATACATGCTACGAAGATGGTCTGCTGCAGCAACAATGCCTGCACCTGATCCCGGGACAAATACCATCAGATTTGGGATCCTAGGAACCAATACTCTCAAGTACAATGCATTGTGCAGAAAGATGAATGAACTCGCTTCGGATGCTTGCTTCACTGATGAAACATATGTTGCTGTTTCAAAGATGATTGATGATGCGAAGCGTCTTGTAGCAAATATGAGGAACACACGACATGCTACACAAGAGCAAGAAGTAGAGCAGCAAGGAGGAGGGCCAGAAATTTTGCTACAAGAGCAAAGTATTCCTCCACAGCATGGTGTAAACAATCAACGACAAGAAGAAGAACATAATGATGCTCCGAGTAGCACGCTCAAGAACCCTGAGAGGGTAAAGCCAAAAGGAAGACCAACCGAGAAGTCAAAGCGTAACAAACCATTGGTTGAGCTTCGTGATGAAGCAAATGCCAAGAGAAGGAAAAAAGCTCAAGAGACAAAGAAGAAGCAAACTGATGCAACGCCGAAAAAGAAGAAGCCAAGAAAGCAAAAATGCCCATACTGCAATGAAGAAGGTCACACCGTCAAACAATGTGTATCCATGGAAGCACTGATTGCGGGGAATGCTGCGAAAATAGAGTTGAAACTATAGAGTTGAAACTACATGTACTACCAGAGAGTAGCATTTTTGTCATTACTATGTAGCATACATATAGTATAGATGTAGCATCATCTTGATGCAAGATATGAATTTTGTGATATGACAGAATATTGCTGGTAGCAAAAATATTTCCACTTTGGAGCATACAGCCTGCATTTTGTATATAAAATTGCTACCATAGACAAAACTTGTTCTTATGAATGAATGTCATAGGTATATTTGCTACATTAAACCTAGTAGCAAATCTTGTATACCTGGGTAGCACACCATTTCTATGCATGTAGCAATATGACTACACAGATGTAGCAAATTAAAACCTGGGGTGGCCAAAAAAAATTGACAGCATGTCTAGGTAAATACTCATTTTTAGCATTTATGCAGCATGTGTGTAGCATGTACAGAACTTATCAAAGCAATCACACTATTTGAAGCTTCAGAAGACAATAATCAACATTCCAAATTTCAAAATCTTCCATTCCAAACATGTAGCACTTATCCATCCAACATAACCTATCCACAAAAGATAATCCATAGATGCTGCAGCAACGAACACATCCACGATTACATCAGTTTGAACCATTACAAAGTGCAAAATAAGATCACAAGGACGACATCAGTTTCAACGATTACATTAGTTTCAACCTAACTACGCTTCTTCTGTAACTCTTCTTCCATCAGCTGTAGCAATGATCCTTTGTTTTGCCTTGCCTCAATCAGATCAGATGCAAGAAGTTTCCTTAGAATTGGTATAGCATTGTTGTCGAACTCTGCCATGACCTTGCCGGTGAAGCTATCCATGAAGAGCATGCTGAAGAATCCACAATCAAATCTGTCAAAAAACAAAACAGATAGATTAGTAAAAAACAAGCAGAAACTGATGTAGCAAGTGTAGGAAGCTAAAGTAGCAAGAGTTGTAAACTTAGGTAGCAATTAAAAAACAATAGCAAAAGTTGAAACTAGTGATCAGGACAAGGATTGAAAAAAGGTGAGCAAAATCTTACATGGTAGTTTGTTGTGGGTGATCAGGATTGGTTAGCAGGTAAGTGTCGAAGTTGATATTGTCTGCTAGTTTTGATTGCTTCACAAGAATTGCAAAGTTTGCGAACTGGAAAACAAAGCAAACACACTACATGGTTAATGATATGCAGCAAAAAAAAGGCCCTACTATAAATGTAGCAAACACAATGAACAAGTATAGCTGGATTACTAACCAGATTACGTGCACAATCATCCATCACACTAGCATTTTTGGACCCTTTCATTGAATCAAAAATATGCATCTGCTTTGCTACTAGGTTGATACAGGGAACTGCCCAATGGTTGAACTTCACAATAGGAAAGTATAGCTACATTCAAACATGAATTAATATTTAGCATCTTGTAATAGAAAGCAAACATGAACAAGATAGGAAGCAAGGATGTTATCTCACAAGGTCACACTTGAAAATCTTGAACTTTGCATTCTGCTCTTTCAACTCATCCATACATGCTTTAGCATTGAATGCTTTTGGATCAACAATAAGCTTCTCCTGTTTTGTGTTGAGGATAAAAAGTAGTATGAGGCAGCAGAAAAAGCAAGTAAAATTTGCTACTATCTATTGGTTCAGCAAGCACACAAAAGGTAGGGAAATTCTAGCAGAGTACCTGTCATATGCATATTGAGCAAGTAAAAGATCAAGAAAAGTGTGACTTACCACAAAGTGCTGCGTGAAAGCGTACTTCCTCTTCTGCCGTGCACTTTTCTTGCAAACAATGTCCGACTCATGGTTAAATTTCTCAATCCAAACATTTATCAACTCACTATCTAGATTTTGGCGCGGCCGAAGCGATGTTTGGAAAGTTCTGTAGCAACAATAATACCGCCCAATCTCCACAAAAACTGGCCTGCACAAAGGAATGCACATGTAGCAGATAGTTATACATAAAGTAGCAAACAGTTCAATGTAAAGTAGCAAAAACAATAAACTAAAGTAGCAAACAGTTTAATGTAAAGTAGCAAAACCTGTAAACTAAAGTAGCAAAAAGTTCAATGTACATTAGCAAAACCTGTAAACTAAAGTAGCAAAAAGTTCAATGTACAGTAGCAAAAACTATGCACTAAAGTAGCAAACAGTGCAATGTACAGTAGCAAAAACTATGCACTAAAGTAGCAAACAGTTCAATGCACAGTAGCAAAATGAATGAACTAAGGTAGCAGGTAGTAAAAACTATGAACTAAAGTAGCAAACAGTTCAATGTAAAGTAGCAAAAAAAATGAAATAAGGTAGCAGGTAGTTCAAGCTATAGAAGATTAAATGGAAAACTGTAACCTACAAGTGAAAAAAGTAAGTAGCAAAACACATTAACACATGTAGCAATCAGCTAGATGTAAGGTAGCAAAAAACATTACTACAGAGTAGCAAAAAACATAAACTTACGGTGCCCTATCCTTCGGATGGCTCTTGAATTTCCGACCATTCATCACAAATGTGGAGTATTTTTGTTCTACATCTTCAGAGACCTTCATATTTTTCAACTTTGGAGGTGTGAGCTCCTCCTTGGCAGCCCTCTTAAACCTTGTCTTCTTCTCATGTGTCAACAAACCCGAGCTACCATCTCCTTTAACACTTGACTCAATGTTAACAACAACTGCAAAAACAGAAAACAATTGTGTCTTAAGCAAACAAGCGGAAGCATATCTAAGAAGCAAACAAGCGGAAGCATAACTAAGAAACTACAATAAAATGTTCATACCAGGTGCAATGAGAACAGCATGTGTCGCAGGCTCAGTAGAGCCGAAAGGTGCAAGATCGACCAAAGTGGAAGGTGATGCTGGAATACTCTCAGAGGCATCAGAGGCAGTGGTCACGGCACCGGTTGGGGCATCACAGGAAGGTGGGAGAGACTGTGAAATGCAAAACTCTGCATACTCATCGGTCCCAGGCTCGAAAAGATCAAACGGGGGTTTGTCCGGAGCATTGGCCCAAGCTTCATCAGAAATATCCTTCCTGGGGTTGTGAATTGGAGACCTGTCAGGGCTAACAACATCCGGCTGCTCAGTAGCATCAGCTCCCTTGCTCATAGAATCAATGATTATTGCTGCTTGAGGAGCATCGGCATGTTTTGTTGCTACAGGACCACCTTGCTCCATAGAAGCATCTGCAGCACCACCTTTCTCCACAACATCATCTACATCACCATCAGTATCCTTAGCAGCAGCTGCATCAACACCATGGTCCTCGGGCTCCTTCTCATCATCCTCAGTTTCTGAACCATCATCATCCTGCAGCTGATCATCATCATCTGCTGTACTTTTGGTTGGAAAAACAACACTTGGTCCAGCTTCTTCTTCTTTACTTGATGATTCAACATCAACCAAAAGGGCAGCCATGCGTTGAGCCTGCATGCGCTTCAATCCAGCAGAAAGGTTCTTCATTGTCACATCAACATCTGCTTCAAAAATAGCCTTGTGCTTCTCATACAATGTTTTGAAACGAGCGGGAACCTGTTAGCAAACATTAGAAGCAAGTTAGTAAACCAGAAACAAGATAAATGATGAAATTCTAAGCCGCTATCGCGTCGACGGCGACTCCGCCTCGGTACCCTAACACCGAGGCTAACGCATAAGGAGTAGCAAATTCATAAAGCCTGTAAACACTAAAGTAGCAAAACCTGTAAACTAAAGTAGCAAAACCAAAACACTAAAGTAGCAGAACCTGTAAACTGAAGTAGCAAAACCTGTAAACTAAAGTAGCAAAACCTGTAAACTGAAGTAGCAAAACCTATACACTAAAGTAGCAAGACCTGTAAACTAAAGTAGCAGAACCTATACACTAAAGTAGCAAAACCTGTAAACTGAAGTAGCAAAACCAGTAAACTGAAGTAGCAGAACCTATACACTAAAGTAGCAAAACCTGTAAACTGAAGTAGCAAAACCAAAACACTAAAGTAGCAGAACCTGTAAACTGAAGTAGCAAAACCTGTACACTAAAGTAGTAGAACCTATAATACATGTTCACTGATTGCAAAAAGAGGTAGCAGAGCAATGTAGCTAAGTAGCAAAATCAAATGCACTGAAGTAGCAATCAAAAAACAGTTCAGTAGCAATTTCATACCTGCAAATCCTGGCTGCTAGGGAAATTTAGCCATTCATTCAATGAAGCAGAAGGATTAACATCAACATCTTCCACTGGAGCAGGTTTGTTGAAATCATCATAACCAGGAGCAGTACCATAAGGTGTTGCAGACAATGGGAGGAACTACACACAATAAAAAGTAATGTTAACATTAAGAGGATTAACGAAAGAATAGAATGTTTGTGGTGCTGGAAAGAACATTACATCTCGCCTGCCGAAAACAGTTTTGTTCGATAAAATCTTCCTATCCGAGTCATGTTGTACAACAAAAGTGAAGTCACTGGTCTTGACAGAGCATACTCTAGGCAATGACTTGTCAAAAGTGTGATCGCAGGGTGGGAAATCCAAATGATCCATATAAGCAATCTACAAAAAGAGGCCAATTAAAGTTAGTAGTAGCAAAACAAACGCTGTAAACCGCTACAAACAAATATAAAAGATGGGAGATAACTTACACCAAGAAGAATGAATGGGCCAGTTATCCAAAACTCAAATTTGCTACAGTCCTTTGGAAGAACATGTGCTTGCTTCTTCTTCTTCTTCTGAATATTGCTCACAGTTTGCATCAACAAACCCAACAAATGCTCATCCCAAGCATACTCATCTGTTTTGGTTGGGTCAGCCATGAGACCAACATATTCCAAGTTAACATGGTTTGAGCTTTTTGGAGCAACAACAGTGGCCAGGGAAACAAGATCCCAAGTGCGAATGATGGTTTCCTCATCTGTATCAGCACAATTCTTCAAGATATTGACAGCAGTTGCTAACTCTGCCCTCTTCTTCCCACCATGGTAGAGGGCTCGAATATCATCAAGCTCTGTACCTCCAGCAATAGAAAGATCAATAGGCTTGCTCCCGCAGCGGATTCCAAACACTTTCCTCACCATATCCGTGGTAAACACCATCTGGTTCTTCCGAAGCTTGTACTCACGAAGACGAGCAGAAGTATGTGCAGCAACAAAATCCGTAAGCTCATTAGGAATCCTAAACTGTGCAACATTCAACAATGCTCTAAATGCACTCTTTGACTGAATAATCTGCTTCTTGGCTGGAGAAAGGTTGTCCGCAAGGATACTCAAACGCTTGGCACCGAAACGGTCCTTCGATATCCAAATATCCTCCTTGACATTACTCGCTCCCTCGCCAACTTTCTTGCGGTTCACAACAACCTTTTTGCCCTTTTGGATCTTATCAACAGCAGCAACCTGCAGCAAAAGGAAAACAGAAACATGTATGGTTATAGCAAAACTACTAAACATTGGCCTACTAATTGTACTACTGGGATTACAAAAAATGCACAAGTAGCAAGTAGCAAAACTACTAGGATTACCAATCATACTACTGGGATCAAAATCATATTGCACAACTAGCAAAACTACTGGAATAGCAAATCCTAGTACTAATCATAGTCCTAGCACTAATCCTAGTACTAATCATGCTACTGCAGTAGCAAATCCTACTACACTATATTATACTAGAGTAGCAACTACTGGGATATACACTATATCATACTAGAGTAGCAAATCCCAGTACACTATATCATACTAGAGTAGCAAAAAAATAAACTAAAGTAGCAAACATATACACTAGAGTAGTCACTACTGGGATCAATGCACAAGTAGCAAAACTACTAGACTAGCAAATCCTAGTACTAATCAACAAGTGTACAACACAGTAGCTTGGCACAACACAGTAGCTTGCTCCTAGTACTAATCAACAAGGGCGACAAGTGTACAACACAACAAACACAGTAGCTTGCTAGGAAGGACTAGCAAATCTTCCTAGTACTAATCAACAAGTGTACAACACAAACAGATAGTTTGGCCAAATAAATGCCTAGTACTAATCAACAAGTGTACACCACAAGTGTAAAACAAACAGTAGCTTGGCCAAATAAATGCCTGGTACTAATCAACAAGTGTACAACACAACAAACACAGTAACTCTTTTGCTGCAGCATCTGTTTGACATGAGAAAATCTGCTAGATGTACAGTTCTCTGGGCAGATTGTCTGGACTATACCTTGCTCCATAGAAGAAAATTAACACAGTTTTCTGGACTGTACACCAGTGTTGCTAAATGGTGTGCTACATGCATAGCCATGTTGGGAAACAAAGCATGCTACAGCAAAAGGGCCACCTTGCTCCATAGAAGCAAATTAGCACAGTAGCAAGTAGCAATTTGGAGTATGAATCATACTCCTAGTACTAATCATGCTACTGAGTAGCAAAACACAGAGTAGCAAGTAGCAAAAATCCGATATATAAATGAATGTGTAGCAAAACACAGAGTACTAGAGTAGCAAATATGAGTATAACACAGAGTACTAATCATGCTACTGAGTAGCAAAACACAGTATAGCAAGTAGCAAAACACAGTATAGCAAGTAGCAAAAATCCCCATAGCAAAATAGCAAAAAATGGAAGCGACGAGAGAACGGCGGCTGCCGCCGGGTGATAACCTCCACGTTCGCGCCGCCGGAGGTGCTCCCTCCTGCCGCATCGCTCGTCGGCGGCGGTCCTCCCATCACCTCTTGCACCTAGGGTTCCTGCCCAAAATCAGAGAGAGGAGGTTAGAGAGGGGAGGTTACAGAGGGGATATTAGAGAGGGGAGGACGGCGGCACAGACCGAAGATGGGCGGCGGCGCTCGGCAGCGGTCGGCGGCGGGCGAGGATGAACCGGACGGCGGCGCGGTCCGGGAGTTTCACTGCGGGAAACAGAGAGAGATTAGAGAGGAGAGAGGAGAGAGGGAGCATAGAAAATCCAGATGAGCACGAACAGGGGCGACAGCCGTCGGCGGTCGGCGGTCGGCGCTCGGCAGGGGTCGCGCGCGAGGACGATGAAGGCTTCGGCGGCGGCGCGGCGCGGTCGCCTCCTCGGTCGCCTCTCTCAGTCGCCTCCGCGGTTCGAATCAAGCGAGCAAGGAAGGAAGGCCCGACCCGTATATCCCGGATCGGTGTAGCAACCGCAAAAAAGAGGGCCACGTGGCGTAAAAATAACGGCTGGATCAGAACAGATCGAACGGTTCCGGACCCGGGGGACGCGACGACGGGATCCCCCGGGGGAATCATATCATTTTCCTTATCCCATCCACTTGCTCCCTTCGTCTCCCTCACTGCCCCGCGACCGAATCCCAAGCTCTCCCACCGGTGGCGACCGGCCTCCCCGCCGCTGGCGCGGACCTTCCAGCAGCGCCAACCGTCACGGCGTGGCCCCGCAGTTCCAGCGCGACCCCGCCTCCACCCGTACGTGTGCACCCATGTTCCAGCCCGAGGTACCATGCCCCGCCTCCGCGTCCTCCCGCTCCTACCTCTGGCCGTCAGAAGAGCACGTCTCCTTGCCCCGTCCAGGATGCCAGTTGACCCAGCGGAAGGCGCTAATGGAGGTGGAGGGGCGGACCTCGTCTCCATCGGGTCCGCGGACGCGGCCACCGCCACCCGCGGTCGATGGCTCTACTTACCGTCATGCCTTCATAGTCTCGCCTCTAGCGCCGGTCCTCCGTACAACGGGCCTAGCTACTGGCCTCCTCGCTTCCTACTCTGAAGTCTAATCCCCTCACTCCCTCCCCGGCTCCCCAACTCTGATGGCCACCGACGCTTTCCATCTCCTGCTCCCGCCTACTAAAGCTTACATACAGGTAATTTCAATGGCTTAAATCAGTCATGGATCACTCCTAATGCTCAACATGTTTCGATTGATGTTCAATGAGTTGTCTATTCTGCTTGGCTTGTTCAGATGGGTGGGAATTCAAGGGGGTTTCTGAACCTGCAGCTAATCTTGAACAAATCTGAAGTTCTAGGGGGGCATGTGATCATCATAGTTTCTTTCCTGTAATACATCATTAAACCATAGTTCGGAGTGGCCATTTGATTCGAATTACATATGTTCACGCCCAAGCAATTATGCTCCTTCAGTATTGCTACATACTTGCTTTCTTGTTTGTACTTTGCAGATGTTGAATCTTATCATTAGGTTGGGTCAGTTGAGGTTACTTGGAGCCATTAGGAGGACCTATAAATGAGTGAACTAATCAGAATGAGGGTTGTCAACATGATTGAATATATGCACTATAAATAAATGAGTGAACTAATCAGAATGAGGGTTGTCAACATGATTGAATATATGCACTATAAATAAATAAGTGAACTAATCAGAATGAGGGTTGCCAACATGATTGAATATATGCACTATTAATAAATGAATGGACCAATCAGAATTTTCAAATGTGTGACCTGGGGTGTGTAGGTTGACAGTTCTACTTAGTTGAGGTACTTCAATCCCTGACAGTTGTGTTAGGGGACCTGCATTGTTTTGCATTGTTTGCGGCATACTATGACCTAGAGGCATCGCAATAGCTCTCATCCGTCCAGCAATTTGATACATCTGGTATACATCATTCCTATGCAACCAACTGGTCTCATCATCTGTTACATTATTATTCTCCTTGTCTTAGGGCATGCCTCCAAGTGACTGAAATGAATTGGGCATATTTGATAATCCTGCATGAAAATTTCACATACCACATAATTAACACTGTGCGAGCTAAAAACATGCAATCAATAACATTTGCAACTACACGACCTGGACATGTTATTTTCTGTAGTTGTGTCACAGCCGATGGTCCTGTAGCTGGTGTGTTTGTCACAGTGTTTGAGTTGTTCAGGAGTGCAGCAACAATTTTTTTCTTCTCACGGGTTGACAATATTTTATCTCTATTCTGTGCATAATATAACCTTTGCCTTTGCCTCTTTATCTCTTTAGGATCCGCATGTAAGTGAAAAATTAGCATGCATACATAAGGGTATATACGACCTAGAGATAAAATATTAAAGCGGCATCGACAGTAATGTGCCCTACCTGTATCAGAGAGCAAATTGAAATTTTAAGATGCTTTTTAGTAGAGATACAAATTAAAATAGCTTCCAAAACTAAATGTTAACCGCTGCAAATTGAAATTTTAATACAGTCACTAACTCACTATCTTGGTTGTCTTCTGTCAACAAAACCTAGAATTTGTTGTGCATACTATTATGTGAGATTATCAAATAGTCGTTCCTTGTTTTGTTGTAATTGCAGGATGTTTAGTTTTGTGATTCTAAAGCTCAGTCTGATGGCCATGGTACATGGACACATCAGGTTCTTACCAGTCCTGGTGATGGCGAAGGCTAGGGTGCCGTTGAAGAGGGCGTCGAGGGCACCGGCTTCGCGGCCGTCCGTCAGCCGCTCTAGAAAGGCGGTGATGGCAACGGCGAGGACGCCGTCAGGCACTCCAGGAAGCCAGCGTTGGCGAACGGGATGGTACCGTCGAAGAAGGCGTCGTTGGCGAACGGGGTGGTGGCGTCAAAGAAGGCGTTGAGGAAGGTGGCTGGGGAGCTGTCCGGTGATGGTGAAAAAGAGGGTGCCGTTGTCGAGGAAGGTGCCGAGAGGAGCAGCTATGGTGCCGTCCGTCAGGCGCTCCAGTAAATGCGGCGAGGGCGCCTTCCCTTGATACCAGGCGCGAGACGATTGTGGGTGAGGTCAATTTGTATTTTTCTTCTATATAGGGGAAGCAATATTTGAGGCTGATTTCCTGTCCGGCAGGGCGGGATCATGGGATCTGTTTGTATTTTTTTTCCTAAGGGAAGCGATGCCCAAGGATGACCTCCCGTCGGGCAGCGCACAGTCCGTTACAACTAATCGTTAAGTGTACTAAATTGGATCCGTGGGCTAACATTAGCTGTTGGATTAAGATATCGTACGGCTGTAGCATGTCCTTATATGTTTGATAGGGTGTCCGTAGCATAGTTCATGTTTGCGGCTTTATTAGTAGTAGAGATTAGTTTTTGATGGAGCTGAAATCGCATTGATCATATCTGCATGCTACGACCTGCAGTATAATTCTTTGCAGGGACTAGTTAGTTTTGCACGTGCCACGCACGTCAATCCATTAATGTAGATGAAAAGTGTATGCATTTCAGTGAAGATGCTTCTAGCTCTAGTGCAAGTCATATAGAAACACAATTCATATACCATTTCCTTCAGAATTGAACACAATTGTCTAACACAGTCGAAATCTGCTTTGCATAATTCTCCCTGCTACATAGGAGAATTGTGAACCTATTGATATATATATCATTACTTCTGAGCTCGTATCAGGAGTTTTTTGCACCCCATTGATAACATCAGAACTATAATCTTGTGCTACACACTCTGCATAATTTCCCCACGCGTGTAAATAAAATATACAAATTTGACACATTGGTGAATTAAGTGACCTTAGTTGACACAGCGGAAGAATTCATATCTTATCAATTCCCTCCGGATTCTCCATCACGTACTCAGAACCAACATCCTCCCCTCCTACTACAGAGAATCATCATTCATATGTGAAGGTACAAATATAAAGAGTAGATCAGGGAAACAAAAGAGATGTACTGATAAGTTGTTGTTGTCGCCAACAAAAGGTTGATTTGCTTGTGCCTCTGCTCCATATATGCTTCCCCGATTCCCACGAAGCAAGATACAATCCTTCCTGTATTGGCAACCACAGGAAACCTGCAGACAACTACATATCCTAACGCTGACTACTGAAAAACCGAGCAATGAAAGTTAAGTATCACTACAGCAGTCAAGAAGCAATCAATATAGTACCTCAGTGTTCCAGCAATTCTTCTAGGGCCTTACTTGTGCAGAAATAGAAAATGCATTATAAGAATCTCAGTATCCTCTGAATGGCAAAAAAACTCCACTTCATGATCCTTTGAATGGCAAAAAAACTCCACTTCATGAAAACATACTCTTCATAGAGGGAAAGATTGAATGTTTCTGCCAAACTCCACAGTGAGCACACCGCATCAGAGCTATGCGGCCACAGTGAGCGAAGGGCGGCGATGCCCAACATGCACATGGCGAGCAAGAGTGAACGGAGAAAAATGCATCATGAGCGCCTCGAGCAGGCACACCCACCATAGCATTTGCCGAGGAAAATGGCACTGACGGGATCGACTGTCTCTGTTGTGCACATCCAGGCCCTCCACACGCATGGTCGACGGTATATTCAGGTATCAAGTAAGAATATATTCATTAAACTATACAAAAACTCTAAAAATGAAATGAGATTTCCATAACCTGTATTCGCCGATCAAGTTAATACCTACAAGTAAAAGAAGAGCTACACTCTATGTTCTACTCCCTGTATGAGATGTCACAAATCTTTGAGCAGCTTTTAGGTTCAGCAACACTGGCACCATTCAGATCCAGAGAAAGATCAAGGTAACGGAGTGCAGCTGTGCACATGATAAATCTCTGTCCAGTTGTTTTTTACTGATTCCACAATTACTTCTGATCTAGTATCATACTTCTCAAATTGGCATAACTATGTCCACGCCATAGGCGCATACAAGTACTTATCGTATTGGCTGGAATTGGATTCCAAAACTTCAGTGTTGTTTTCAGATTAGACTATATGTGTATTGCAATCAGAATATCTGTATCAAACAAATATGTTGAGCCAATAAATTCCTATATGAAAGTAAGATTAAGAGGGATTATCCTCACCACGGGAAAGTCGGCGTCGCATGGGCCAGCGCTCGGGCGGCTGCGGCTCAACAGAGCGCCGGTTCACCAGAGAGGTGGTTTTGCGTGTGGACGCCGGCACCGGCACAGAGGACGTTGGCGGCACGCCGTTTCGCCAGGAAGAGGGGGGCATCGAGAGGAGGCTTCGCGTGGGATGCCGGTGGGGAGGCGGAAGGTGCAGTGCCGGTTCGCCGGAAGAGAAGCTCGTGAGGATTCGGTGCTGGGTCGCATGGCGGCACGGGGAGGTGGCGTTGGTGGCGGCGTCTGGCACAGAGATTGTTTTGGAGCAAAGAGAGGAATCAAGGGATGAGGTCGAGCGTAATTTGGGTGGAGGTGATTAGCGTCATATGTCACATCATACATCATTAGGATAACCTTGGTCGTTGGATTAAGATGGTTTTACGGCTAGGATTGAATGTTCCTACCAAGTTTGTGCCTTTATAAGTAGTTGTAGATGAGAACAATGCATAAATTCAGCTATTAAGGATATAATTAATGTGGCTTTGTCATCAGTAGGTTATGCTTATGTGTATATTAATGCCTTCTGTCCATGCTTATCCTCCATATGTCTGCACTAATGTCTATATGCGGACTGCAATTTTGGTAAGAATTAGGCTTTCTTACATGTACAACTCATTTGTGCCTGTGATACTTAAGTCTCCTTTTTTTCTGTTTGAATCCCCTTCTCCGATATGATTAGATCTTGCAGGTTCCATCTATTGTTTTTTTCAATGCAACTATGTAGTTCTTCTTAGTGATTATCTCACAAACCGTTAATCAAATGACAAACCATGTGAACTGGACTGCTTATAAGTGTAGTACAAAATATATATACTAATGTCTCTGAACTTTTGTGGGATTAATGTGTCTTCAAGGCCTACTATGTCTGCATAAAGTAAATTATGTATGATCGCAAGATACATAACACGGAGGCAAATTGAGATATGCCATGTATTTGTTTCTTTATATTCCTTAATGAAACTTAATGCCTATTTTTTGTTCTTCGTAAGAGGAGTTATTTACATTCTCTTGAGGTGAGAATACCAGATCATCCTTTCAGAACTATCAGTAAGAACAGACGGGCTGAGGATGTGCGACAGTACGCCTTCGTCTGCATTAGTCCTCGGAAGGTGCAATCACCTGCAGTTGGCGCCTCTTACAGTGGTTGTCATCGCCTATGGTCGCTTCTGGAGAGTAAGTAGTACGCTGTTGTATGGATACCTTATTGTTGGACAGAAACCGGTACTGACTCGAATTTGAAACAAGATTCGCACAGGTAAGCGATGTGATCATCCCTTTCATCACTGATAATTGTGCTAATTAAATCTGGAAAGGTGAGAGCACACATTGTAATAGGGATGAATCATCCCTTTCATCACTGATAATCGTGCTGCTTCAATCTGGAAAGGTGAGACCACACATTGTAATAAGGATGATGAATTGAACTGTAGGATACTTTCCTTAGGGATCTTCTAGTATTCTCATCATGTAGAATCGGTATAGTTTCTCCCGGACAGGTAAGTGTCATTGCTGACATTGTTAATACAAAATTCTTCTCATTGTTCCATCAATTCAAAATATATTTGTTGAATGGTGTGATGAAATTATTGTTGTCCGGTGCTTCTGAAAAACTGTCCAGCGTTTGGCAGCCACGGGTTAAATATTTGCACGTTCATAGAATTTCATGCTCATGCAAGTGCGCAGAAGTGAAGAAGCTGCGGTTAGTATTTGTTTGGAAGCGGGTCAGTATTTGCATGACTCTGAATCATTTGGTCGGGAAGGCGTCGATTAGCAATGGACCTGATCTTGCATAGGACGGTAGGACAGTTCGGTAAACGATGGAGTGGATCAGGGAAAACGGGGGACACGCAGGCGGCGGGGGAGACATTCATGTCGTCGAGTGTGTCTATTAATCATACAACTCCATCAACATTGGACTCACTTTAACATGTACTTAGTATACGATGGTTTCCTATTGACAATAGATATTTTAGTTTTCAGTTCGGCTACCACAATATTATATTAGCTTTTGTGAAAATATCAACGTGATGGTAAAGACGATGTAAAACAATTGGACTAAGACTTCAGATAAAGTGAACATAGTTTCATGGTCAAAATATATACCAAGATACTTTCAACAAAAAAAATATATATATATACCAAGATAGCTCCATAATAAAGACAAAAAAATCTAAAACTTCCTAGCCCGTGCATGTGCACGGGTTGATGACTAGTTGGTATTAATGGAACACCTAAAGATAATCTGGTCAATATGATGTAAGTCTATAGTTTAATTTACAAAGAAAAATTATCTATATAGTTAAGTTGAAAAAGAAACCTTGAACAAAGAAAAATAAAAGTGCTACTCTCTCCGACCCATATTAGTTGACTTGGATTTGTCTAGATTCGGATGTATCTAGACATGTTTTAGTGCTAGATACATTCGAATCTAGATAAATCCAAATCATCTAATATGGGTCGGAGGGAGTATCAAAATAGAGTGAGAACAAGTCGAGGTAGAATCTTCAAGTCATAAGAATGCTTCATATACAATTGGAATTTGATAATTGAGATCGTTAAATTTTGAAATCCTATATGAAGTGGAATGTATGGCTAGCTACTTTGCACAACACTTAAACAAAAGTGTGAGCATATATACAAAAGAAAAGAAAAGGAAGAAGAAAAAGGGCAAGTGTGCAAAGAGAAAGTAGGCATATACCACTTTATTGTAGTATGACAAAGAGACACTTTTGAGATTCTGAATCCTAAGTGAATACGTTGATCCTAAAACACTTGGGACTACCTCGCTAACTCATTCGGTTGAACCGAATACTTTTACATTATGTTGAGATTTATCTTTTATGAACTGTTGATCACTAAGGTGTGGAAGCCTGCTAATACTATTCAGATGGTTCGAGTAAGGTACTATTCATGAACTTATTCCCATGTATCGTATATGATAAACACATGCTGCAACTACCTCATTTATTTTATCGACTCAACTTCATGAATATGAGAATCACATCCATTAAGCTAAAACTTGCTCGGGACGAGCAAGAGTCTAAGCTTGGGGAAGTTGATGAGTGCATATTTGCATCATATTTTACATTATTATTTTGTATTGTAGATGTAGGATCTTAGTATTTTACGGTGCTCGCGTGCATATTTTATGTCTATTTTCACCAGGATCAAGACAGATGATGGATCCAATGGATACAATTCTTGGAGTAGTTGTACTGTGGAGAAAAGGAGTCAAAAACAACGCAAATCGCTTATTTGGGAAATATTAATAATACCAGAAGAAAACCAGAAGCGAACAAAGGAGGCAGAGAGTTCAACGACCAATTATACGACCGGAGCAAATTTTTTGGTTGTATAGTTGGTGCCGCCTCCGCCTCGTCAAATAGTTTCACCCCGTGCAATTGGTTCAAGGTGATGACATACAGAACACCCAGAAATCGTAGAAACCTCACCTCCGAAAATCATCTGGAGGGGGAACTCATCCATAAGGGATCCATCTTCGCCCTATGCAGATCCGGGAGGCTAAGGCATCGACCTTCATCATCCACCACTGCATCACCACCATCTCCATCCATCCCATCTACATCTTGTCTAGATCTTGTTGTAATTTCCATACTCATTGTGGATTTATACAAGTACTATTCATCTATGATTGTTTCTATTACCATTGCTATGATGTTGATTGCCTCCATGTCTGAGTAGATCATTAGTTCTTAGGGAGATGGAGAAACCCTAGTATGAGATTGAAATAAGATAAAGTCTATTATGACATTGTCGTGGTGGTGTCACGGCAGATGCCATGGATAGGCTAAAGGTGGGGACTAATACACGCTAGGGGAATCCAGGGAGGGATAGTGAAGTGATTCTCCACACAGAAGTTTATATTTGCTTTGCCTCCAAGATTACAAGTGCTCCTAGAGCTGTATTGGCGAGAGGAGGAAGAAGGAGCTCTCTTACTCTCACTCACAGATCACACTTAAAACCCTTGCCAAATCAGAAAAATCAGAACCCCCTCTACAGAAGCCCTAGCCCTCCTTATATAGGGGGGGGGCTAGGTCTCCACTTAGGGCATACGTGGAGGAATATGCCATCTCCCAAAGTAGTAAGCCGACCAGGTTACTTTTCCCTCGCGTCACACATGCAGAGGCTACGTGAGCCTCTGCGGCGCCCGCGTCAGCCGACATGGGCATCGTCACCCTTGTCGGCCACGCCTCGGTGGTCCTGCCCTTGTCTGCTTCGCTTAGGCAGTGCGTACCGGGGCTTATTTTGACCAGCGAGATTCCTTCCTTCTCCTAGAAGCTAGATGCGACCCGGATCATAGTTGATCCGGCCACACCCGTTCCTGCATACAAGTTAAACATGCATTTCTGACTTACTGCTTAAGTCGGTTGAGACTTAGTTAGGAGAATGCCCCCTGGTCCAGGTTACCCTGTGATTCGGCCTGCCTTGAGGTGACCCGGCCAGCATCCGCTTTGGCCTTGCCGAACCTCGGCTAACTCGGCCTTTATACCCCGGCGTGACCCTACCCGGGGGTATCCCCCCAACATTAGTCCCCGAAGCTGGTGCGGTCTTAGCTGCCTCGGTGGCTAAGGCCACATCAGGTTCAATTATGTTTGAACTTTGGACGTTATTTCCGAGTTACCTCCTTGTCTCGGGTTATGTGGATTTACGTTCCCCTTGCACGTTCCAAGTTTTCACTTGTCGGCCGGGTTACCACTTCAACTCGGACCTCATGGTTTTACTTTCCCTCTGCATATTCCAAGTTTTCACTTGCTGGCCGAGTTACCACGGTCCTATCCGGGTCTTGCTTCCTTCTCTCGTACGCCAACCCACGTGGAGGCTAATCATTATGTTGTCTCATTTTAAGGGCCAGCACAGTAACCGCCGCAGTAATTGTCAGTCATCACTGTGCGCGGGTCACGTCACGCCTGCCTCCTCATTTACCGCATCAACGCGTCACGTCATGGGACCAACTCCACTCGGTGGCCTTCCGTGTGGCTCCTTGCTGATTGGTCGATGCGGGTGGTACACGGCCACTGCGTGTGGCGTTCCCGCAGGACGCGATCCCACTTTCTCCTCGTGGGAGAGGTTAAATAGGGGAGGGGCGCATCCCTTAGGCTTTTTCCCCTTACTGTGCCCCTCTGCCCTTTGCTCTTCTTCTTCGTCTTCCTCGCGACCGCGCCCCCGCCAGTGCTCCCAAGTAGCAGCGCTGCCACCGCATCTTTTCCCCCACATCTCTATGTCGTCGCCACCGCTACGCGCCTCCTTCACCACGGGTCGCTGCCAATCTAGGCCTTTGCCCCCCGCCGCCACTAGCGCTAGCGAGGGCAACGATCATCAGATGACGGAGGAGGAGCTCGTCGTTGTTGAGCAAGAGATGGAGAAGGACACCGCTGCTGCGGACCGTGGTGCATGGGCCGGGTCCTGGGTCTGCCAAGATGACTTGGACTGGCTCTACCGGACCAGACGCATCCCCGCCGGCGTCGCTGCTCGCCTTGCCTCCGCCGAACTGGCCCCCTCACCCAATTCGGGTGAGTATGTCGTGTTCTTGTCCCACTTCCAACGGGGGTTCGGTCTGCCGGTCAGCGACTTCTTCCGGGATTGGCTTAGCACTTACGAACTCCAGCCGCACCACCTTCCTGCCAACGCCATTACTTCTCTTTCCGCTTTCGCCTCCACGAAGGAGCTATGGATCCAGTTTTTCGGCCTTCGTCGTAATGTCATTCCGAATGTAGAGCTAGATCCGTAGGACAAGCTGCTCACTCAATTCGGAGTTGCGTCCATCTCACCCCGGAGGTTTTCCGTTTTCCCCCGAGTCACCGGGCTGGACTCCTGCAAAGGGTGGGCCCAGACTTTCTTTTGCGTCCGGAATACGGGGACCGAGGATCTGATCGGGCTGCTTCCCTATACTCTGGGTCCACCTAACCCGGAATTGTGGGACGTCGTCCTCAAGAAGCCCACGGCCTTGGCCAACCAGGTCAACAAGAGGTTTGTGGAGCTGAAGAAGCTCGGGTTGTGCAACGAGGATGCTATGATCACGTTCGTGCGCAACCAAATCTCCCCCCTCCAAAGGCGCACCCACAAGGTGTGCCATATGAGCTTCGGCCGCGACCCCAACCGGACCTCGTCCTTCGAGTTGAGCAACTCGGAGATCTATCGCCGGATCAAGGCTCTCTTCACCACCCACAATGACTTCTCCTCTGAGTGGACGTGGGGAATTGAGCATTTCTGCCGGGATAGGCTTCCTCCCTTGGTAATCTTTGTGGCGCAAATTTACTCCGGGTTAATTATATGTCGGTCATTGTTCCATTTTTGACTCCGTTGTTCATTCTTTTGCTCAGCTATTCCTTCAGCAGACCCTCGAGGACGACACCGATCCGACCCTTAAATGGGTGCCCGACCGGGAGACCTCGGACGAGGAAGAGCCAGACCAGGAGATGTTCCTCCCGATGACCGACGCTACGAAGCGACCCACCGGTAAACCCTCTTCTATTAGAGATTGGCCCGATGATGAAGATGACTCGGATGTCGAGGTGATTGAACATGTTGATGATGTCCCCCTCTATTTTGCCTTTCCGGCATCAGCTAACCCCGGTGGGCATATCCACGAGGACCCTCCCCTTTCTATGGGCGAACCGGTTCCGGTGGCGCCGAAGAAGAAGCGCGGAGTTGCACCAAGTTCCTCCTCTGGACCTTCTCAACCCGCCAAAAGGCGAAAGAAGTCCGGAGACAAAACTGCCTCCAAGCCAGCAGGCAAAGCCCCGGCACGAAGGGCTCGGAAACCCAAGGAGCCCCAAACCTCGGATGCGTAAGTCTCTTTTTCTTCTGCAACTTGTTCTTTCTTGCATTGTTGTAATTTCTCTTCTGACATTATTTGATTTGGCAGGGCTGCGGTGGAGGTCCCTCAAAGTGGATCTAGCATCTCTTCGCCACTCCGTCCTAGCTCTTCTCCCCCTCGTGACGACGAGTCACGCCCGCTGAGCCCTATTCCAGAGGGTTCTGTGGCTGCTCCGAGTTCTATTCCACCTCGTCCAGAGGAGGGTAACCTCGGAATAGGGGAGACCGGTCCAGCCGAGGCGGCGACATCCACAACTTTGGCATCGCTGCAACCAGCAACCACTGAGACTACCTCGGCACCAGTACCAGCTCCAGTACCAGCAACCAAACCAGCACCAACACCAGCGACCAAACCAGCACCAACTCCAACTCCGGCACCAGCGCCAACCTCGGCGGCAAGAAAATCCGCAGCGGCACCAAGTCCAGGAACCAGAGCACCAGCACCAAGCTCCTCTGCCTCGTCCGAGTCATCTCAATCTCGGCGAGGAAGTACCCCGGCAGCTCCTAAGGGACAATCCACTGCAACCACTTCCTCTTCCCAGCAAGCAAAGGGCAAGAAGGCTCCTGACGCTTCTAAGGCAGCATTCGTTGAGGCTGGCTAGCGTACCCTCACGTCCATGCTTCCCAAGAAAGCTTCAGCAGCGAAGGACGCCCCTGTCGAGCCAACTGACGCACAACAGATGGTTCTGCATACCAGCCCAGCCCTTGCCTTGGTTGAGAGGACGAAGGCGCACGCGAAGGGCTTGGTGGCGCCCCATATGCCCACCCGCGAGCGGTACCCTCCGATATTGATTGAATTCGTCAACAATTGGAACAAGGCTGAGTTCGTCCATGACGACGATCTCCCGGAGAGGTTTGGCCCGGCCGAATTTTCCGCCCAGATGAATACAGCCGCTAAGGCAATCAACCTCGTGGGTCGGATGATGGAGGTACGTCACTTACCCTTTAGATGCTGTAGATAATAACCATTAGTCCCCGAGCCTCCGAGGGAGTAACTTGTTACTCGGCCGGATGCTCCTTAGAAAACTAACGTAATCCCATGATAGCTTCGAATATGCACATACCTAGAGCCGGGTTAAGTTCCACTTGGTCTGGATCTTGTAAACTTCGAATTTGCACACACCTAGAGCCGGGTTAAGTTCCGCTTGTCCCGGATCTTCTACACTTCGAATATGCACACGCCTAGAGCCGGGTTAAGGTCCGCTTGGCCCGGATCTTGTACACTTCGAATATGCACACACCTAGAGCCGGGTTAAGTTCCACTTGGCCCGGATCTTGTACACTTCGAATATGCACACACCTAGAGCCGGGTTAAGTTCCGCTTGGCCCGGATCATGTACACTTCGAATATGCACACGCCTAGGGCCGGGTTAAGGTCCGCTTGGCCCGGATCTTGTACACTTTGAATATGCACACACCTAGAGCCGGGTTAAGTTCCACTTGGCCCGGATCTTGTACACTTCGAATATGCACATACCTAGAGCCGGGTTAAGTTCCGCTTGGCCTGGATCTTGTACACTTCGAATATGCACACACCTAGAGCCGGGTTAAGTTCCACTTGGCCCGGATCTTGTACACTTCGAATATGCACACACCTAGAGCCGGGTTAAGTTCCGCTTGGCCCGGATCTTGTACACTTCGAATATGCACACACCTAGAGCCGGGTTAAGTTCCGCTTGGCCCGGATTTTGTACACTTCAATTGTGCACCAAGCTAATCTATGTTTTTGTACTCTTTTCAGGTGACCACCAATCGCCGGAGTGCTGAATTCCAACGTCTGCTGGATACCCACAAGATGCTACACGCAAAGCAAGCTACACTTCTTGCGGAGCACGAGAAAAGGGGTAAATTTCTCCCTTGGCGCTTCTTCGTTTTCCTTCATCTTCCTCTGCCGAACTAATCTCATTATTCGGTTTCCGCAGCTGGGGTGGAGGCTGAGAACAAGATTATGCGAAAGAACCTAGAGCAGATCAAGGGTAAGTCCTTTTTGTCCGACCTTACCATGCTTTCCATCTTCTTCTCCTTGGCTCGGCAAACATTCATACCTCTACTCTGCCGGGTCAATACACTATTTCAGCATCTCTTGAAGATAGTGTGCCCGTGCCTGATATGATGCTGCATTTTCTCGAACAAGCAGGGCAGCACCAAGCCGAGCTTAAGAAGAAAGATGATGAGCTTGCCCTCCTCCGGACCAAGGACGATGAGATCGCTAGGCTCAGGGCCGAGATGGAGAGAATGAAAGCTCAGCACCAGTCTGAACTCTAGAAAGTTGGCCAGGATTACACAGAAGAGCGTGAACGCCTCAATTTCTAGATCGCCAAGGACCAGGATCTACTCAAGGAGTCTGACATCCAGCTTGGATCGGTGAATGCTGAGCTTGTGCAGCTTCGCAAGAGGCGTGATGATTGCATCAGGGAGTTGACCCGGATCCTCAGCCATATATCACGTAAGTTCCTTTCCCTTATCCGACAGACTTCTCCGGGTTACTTCATATGTCTTTTCTTCAGCTTCTTCCTTTGCCTTGTTTTCAGGCAAATTTCCAGAGGGCACTGCTATTGCAAGTGCAGCCGTTGCGGACTTCCGCCGAGAAAGGGGTACTCCCGCCGCTCCTGACGGTGAAGAGATTCCCTATGACATGGAGGACCTGTTGGTCAGCTTGCCATCTCACGTGGAGCTCATCAAGAATTATGGCAAGGACATCCTCGACGTTGCAGTCCGAATCTTCAACATGTTTTGGCCTGGAGAAGACACTCCGGAGACAACCGCAGCTCTTGTTGAGAAGCTGATGGAAACCGAGACCCAGCTCGACCTCTGGAGGGAGTCCGCTGGACGTGCTGCGGCTGATACTGTCCTTCACCACATACTCACATGGTATGAGAAGGTCGATCTCAACCTCCTGACACGCCTGCGCACAGGATCCAGATGAACCAACGACCCAGAGTGGGTAGCTCGGTGCCAGGCTTGCACCCACAGCCTCATTGAGTATGCTCCTATTCCATGAGTGGGCTGAGGGACCGAGCTTCCTTGAAGCTGCTAGGGACAAAGAGGTTGAGAATGTTGAAGATGGTTCAGACAAGGATGGAGAGGACGATGCCTCGGATATCGAAGAAGGCGAAGATGACGCCGAACTTCCTCCTCCTGCTGCTCCTTAAGTAAAAACACTTGAAAACTTATCAGATCCCCGGTATGCCGGGTGGAATTGTATCCCGTACTTATGTGATATTTTGCTACTAAGTTTATATGCCGAATTAACTTGGGCGTAGTCCCCGAGTTTCATTTTATTGTTCGTCCAATCTTCTGGCTCGGTTCATGTCTACCTTGATTCGGTTTTACGACTTACGAATCCGAGCTTCAAAAATTGTTTTAACAATACTTAGAAACTTTTAGGCTTAGCTCAAAATAATTTAGCATAATATTTTGAAAGTAAATACAAGGTTAGTCCAAAAAACAAATGTCGGCTCGATTAAGTTCTTTTCCTCAGTCATTTTTCATGTGCTACGCAATTCCAAACTTGTTCTCTTGCTTGCCATGAAGCCAATTCTTGTTGGACAGCAGCAAGTCGAAGAGTTGGGTTCTTGGTGCTCACACATTACTAATCCGAGTTAAGTAGAACAACTTATTACAGCTAACGCACAAAAGACAACAAATATTATTAAGGTAGTCCCCGAGTTACTGCTCGAGGTGCCAACACTTCATTCTTAATCTCATTGCCGGCATACATACCGACATACGAGAAGACTCGGATTCATACACTTCTTTGCTAAGTGTAGAAAGGACGAAGTAGAGCTACATTCCATGGGCGCTTAGATTCCTCGCCGGACCTGTCCGCCTTGTTCTTTTCCTGTGGCTTTGCATCTATAAGATAATAAGAGTCATTGTGCAATGCTTTGCTCACGATGAACAGCCCTTCCCATGGGAGGGGATAATTTATGCATGTCGGTAGTACGTTGTACCAACCGGAGCACCAGATCGCCTTCCCGAAAGACTCGGGGGCTTACTTTCCGGCTATGATAGCGTCGGAGATTTTGCTGATATATGGCTGATCTGGACAATGCCAGTTCTCTCGCTTCTTCCAGCAGATCAACATCATTTTGTCGGGCTTCTTGCACT
This sequence comes from Avena sativa, assembly GCA_916181665.1. Classification (NCBI taxonomy): domain Eukaryota; kingdom Viridiplantae; phylum Streptophyta; class Magnoliopsida; order Poales; family Poaceae; genus Avena; species Avena sativa. The sequence continues at coordinate 549,097,892 of OV702290.1, read as the reverse complement.
TCGGCTTCTGTGTATTGGGTGACCCTAGGCGAATCATGCTCTATGTCGGCTGGTAATACAGCTTCTACCCCATATACCAGAAAAAACGGCGTATAGCCTGTTGATCGATTCAGAGTTGTTCTTAAACTCCACAGTACCGCTGGTAGTTCTTCTATCCAGCACCCTGCTAATCTTTGCAGCGGCTCAATGAGCCGGGGTTTTATCCTGGATAATACTAATCCGTTGGATCTTTCCACTTGTCCGTTTGATGCGGGGTGGGGTACCGAGGCTACGTCGAGTCGGATCTTCTTATCCCGGCAGAAACACGAAATGCTCCTTCCGCAAAATTTGTGCCATTATCAGTTATGATACTGTGTGGGTAACCGTACCTCAAGATTATATCCTTGAGAAACGTTACGGCCGTAGCCCCATCACATTTCCTTATAGGCTTTACTTCGATCCACTTCGTAAACTTGTCCACCATGACCAAAATGTGAGTCATATTTCCCCTTGCTGGTTTGAACGGGCCAACCATATCTAAGCACCATACCGCAAATGGCCATGTAATTGGTATGGTCTTGAGTTCCGACATTGGCATATGCGTCTTGGTAGCATACCTCTGACAACCATTGCATTTTCTCACCAGATCTTCTGCTTGTTCTAAGGCACTTGGCCAGTAGAATCCATGCCAGAACGCTTTTGCCACCAAGGCTCGGGATGAGGCATGATGCCCGCACTCTCCTTGATGTATATCTCGGAGGATGTCAAGCCCTTCTTCCGGGTCAACGCATCGCTGGAGGACATTGGTCACACTTCGTTTGTACAACTCGGAATTGATAATTGTGTATGCCTTTGCTCTCCTCTGAGTTTGCCTGGATAACACCTCCTCAGTGGGTAACGGTCCATCTTTCAGGAATTGAAATATAGGCAGTGCCCAAGCTGGTATTGCTCGTACAGGGAACACATCCTCATCAATTTCCATCTAATCCACCGGCATAACTTCAACCAGATCACGCTGAGCAGTCCCCGGGTCCTGCGAGGCAGTCCTCGGGTTCGTTGAGGCAGTTCCCAGGTTTGCTGATGCAGTCCCCGGGTTTCGCGCACCACCTCCCATGTCAATGTCCATGGGCTCAGCTCCGGATTCTGTATCTTCCGGGACATAGGTTGAGTCGGTTCCTGGGGACGGCCTGATAGATGGTTTTCTGAGGTGTTCCAATGCTACACCCGGTGGAATTGCTTGTCGGGTTGATCCGAGCTTCGACAGTATGTCGGCAGCCTCATTTTCCACCTGGGGTACATGGTGAAATTCACACCCCTCAAAGTAACCAGATATCTTCTGCACATGAAATCTGTACAGAGCCATGTTTGGATCTAGGGCGTCCCACAACCCCGACACTTGCTGTATTACCAAATCCGAGTCGCCAAAGCATAGTATCCGACGTATCCCAATCTCTTTTGCCACTTTGAGCCCATGCACAAGTGCTTCATACTCAGCGACATTGTTCGATGCCGTGAAATGGATTTGCAACACATATTTCAGCTGGTCCTTCTTTGGCGAGGTAAGTACAACTCTGGCACCTAGCCTGGTTTTCGTTTTTGATTCGTCAAAGTGCATCTGCTAATAGTTCGGATCTGGTAATGGTGGTTCGTATTGTACCTCGGCCCAGTCCACAAAAAAGTCCGCCACAGCTTGAGATTTGATTGCCTCTCTTCTGTCATATTGTGGCGCATAAGGAGCTAGTTCAATTGCCCATTTTGCAATTCTGCCACTTGCGTCCTTGTTACTCATTATTTCGGAAATGGGTGCCTCACACACGACCTTGATAGGATGTTCCTCAAAGTAGTGCTTCAGCTTCTTAGCGGCCATGTACACGCCATATGCCACCTTTTGGTAGTGTGGATAGTTCTGCTTTGAGACTGATAACACCTCGCTCAGGTAATACACTGGCCTCTGCACCGACTTACCCTCTTCGTCGCGCTCCACCACTATCACTGCACTTACAACTCGGTTGGTTGCGGCTATATAGAGCAACATTGGCTCCTTTGATAGTGGAGAGGCTAACACTGGTGCAGTGGCTAACATCTTTTTTAAGTGGGCAAAGGCTTCATCGGACTGTGTCGTCCAAACGAACTTATCTGACTTTTTCATGAGTTGGTAGAGAGGCAATGCCTTTTCTCCCAACCGACATACAAACCGACTTAACGATGCTAGGCACCCAGTGAACTTCTGGACATCGTTAAGACACTTCGGCAGCTCCATTCGTTCAATGGCCTGGATCTTAGTTGGATTAACTTCGATACCTCGGCTGGAGACGAGAAATCCGAGTAATTTTCTAGCCGGGACACCGAAGGTACATTTTTCCGGGTTAAGCTTCATTCGGAACCTTCTTAAGTTCGCGAATGTCTGCCTGATGTCGTCAAGGAGCGTTTTGCTTTCCTTGGTCTTGATAACCACATCATCCACATACACTTGAACATTTTGGCCAATTTGGTCATGCAAACATTTTTGTATACATCTTTGGTACGTTGCCCCTGCATTACGTAAACCAAACGGCATGGTGCGATAACAATAAGCCACATACGGGGTAATAAACGCAGTCTTTATTTGATCATCCGGATTCAGAGGTATCTGGTGGAAACCAGAATATGCATCAATGAATAACAACAGTTCACATCCAGCAGTTGAGTCTATGACCTGATCTATCCTTGGCAGTGGAAATGGATCTTTCGGACACGCCTTGTTCATCTTCGTGTAATCGATACACATTCGCCAAACCACCGCCACATTCGGATCATCCTTCTTCTTTTCCACCAGCACCGGATTAGACAGCCAATCTGAGTAAAGAACCTCCATGATAAATCCTGCAGCTAGTAACTGAGCTATCTCATCCCCAATGACTTTCCTCCTATCTTCGGCGAAGCGGCGGAGAGGTTGCTTCACCGGCTTAGCTCCGGGTCTCACGTTTAAAGAGTGCTCGGCCAGCTCCCTCGGAACACCTTGCAAGTCCTGTGTAGACCAAGCAAAAATGTCCCGATTCTCACGGAGGAGGCTGACGAGCTCGCTTTCCTATTTGTCGCTTAGCCCGGCACCAATTGTTACGGTGCGCTTCGGGAACATATCATCAACGGGAATCTTCTTGGTATCTTTCGTGGCCTGGAAGGAGACACTTCCATGCGGATTACTCAGCGCCGGCACATACTGCTGCACGGACTGAGCCAATGCCGCCACCTCTTGAATTTTCCTTTTCTCCTGCGCAATCACGAGTGATTCAGCTAAGTTAGACCCGGCCGACGCACACTCCATGGAACGTCGGAAATCCCCAGCAATGGTAATCACTCTGTTTGGCCCGGGCAATTTCATCTTCAAGTAACTTATGTGACAGCTTGCCATGAACTTGTTCAGCGCTGGTCTTCCGAGTAACGCGTGATACGCACTTTCCAAGTTCACCACCTCGAACTCCAGATTTTCAGTTCGGCTGTTATCTCTCGTGCCGAACAATACTTCAACCCGGACCTTGCCTATTGGCTCACAAGAAATGCCGGGCACAATGCCATGGAAAGTTGTCCTCATGGCCTGCAACATGTTTTCCGAGATACCCAACTTGTGCATTGTGTACGCATACATGATGTTAATACTGCTGCCATTGTCGATCAGTACCTTTGAGAACCTTACATTGATGTTAGGCCCAATGAATGTCGGGTCCAGCACTAACGCATACGAACCAGGACTCGGCATAAGCTTGGGGTGATCCTTGATGCTCCAAATGATTTCTTGGGCAGACCAAGGCATATACCTTGTCACCGTAGGCATTACTGCATTCACCTCCATATGTCGGCGCTGCAAGCTTTTTCTATCTGTTTCCTCAGTTGTGAACACACAATAGCTATGGTGATGCTCTCTGTACTCATTTCTCCCCTCATTTCCGGGGTACCTCTGATCCGGCTGGTGCTGATTTTCCACCTGATGCACTGCATCCCTTCTCTCATTGTTGTCATACCTAGGCGGAGGGGGGGGGGGCAACATTAGCTGTTGCGTGTTTGCTCTGGAGAGCAATTGCTGCCGGGGTAACTCCTGCCGAGGCTGATCATTCCGGGGTGCCTGAGCATTCCCCGAACCGCCTTGTTCAATCTTGCGCATCCACTCACACTGCCTCGTTGTATGACCCGCTGGGTTACTCGGATTTGGCGTGTGAAACATACACGGCTGATCCAACATCGACTCATAGGTGTACCTCGGATGGTCCTTCCTTTCTTTCCACTGTTTCTTTTGCTCTGGCGTCCAAGTTTTCTTGCCATTGCTTCTCGGAGTCCATTGCCCTCCAGTTTTCTAGCGTTGATTGCCCCCTGCTTCGGGCTGATCTTGATTCACAGCTGCAACTTGTTGCGAACCGTATCGATGATCCGGTCTATCATCTCTTCTTTTTCCTCTGTAGTCATTCCTCCGGGATGATCCGGCTCCATCTCTCTGGTAATACTCATCGTTTGACTCGTTTGACACAAGCCTAGGTTGAGTCGGATCTCCCAGAGCATACGAATCAGCAATCCGGATCATCTCTACCAACATGGTGGGCATCTTCCTTTGTAACTTTTGCCACAGTTCACTTGCATATCTGCATCCCTGTGCAAACCATGCTATGGCCTGTGATTCTATCACGCCCTCACACAAGTTTCTCACGGTACACCACCGGGTTAAAAACTCCCAATCCGTCTCATTCGGTCTTTGCTTGCACATAGCTAGGGTCTGTGGCCTATTTGGCCTCTGATACGTACTCGAGAAATTGCTGATGAACATTTCCTCAAAATCGATCCAGGAGTTAATACTTCCGGGCGACAAATTGTTCAACCATACCCTTGCTGGCCCCTCCAACATCTGGGGTACGTATCTCACAGCCCATCGCAAGTTACCTGTAGCAATTTTCACAGCCGTAGCTTAGTTCTGGCGTCATACGTCTTCGTGCCTCTGGGTAACTGGAAGTTAGGTACCGGTGTCTCTTTCATGATCCGGGGTCCAAAACATGCAGGACCCGGAGGACCTTGACTTTCAATCTGCTCCGACCTATACAGTCGATCCAGTTTCAACCTGGCATCATCCGGCATCAAATCCCTGCTTCCCAATCTCGACCCTATCACATGATAGTCCGGCCTTGGGTATCCTGCATTTACCATTTCCGAATCTCCATCGTTGTAGCAGTCTCACTCTCGTGGCGCATCTCTTTGTTGCATACCTCGGCCGGCACTTTGCTCTTGCCTTGGTATATTCTGCTGTTGCGGTTGTCCTGTAGAGTTGCGTTGTCTGGCGTTGCCGTTAACAACGTTTCCTTGACCGTCATTGCCTTGGTCATGGTTACCTCGGCCAGCTTCACCTTGGCTTACACTCCGTCGATCGTCGTTTCTTTGTACCTCTTTTGCCTTTCCTGCCCTTGTCGGGTCATACGGAACGATCTGTTTGTTTCTTCTTGCCGAGGTTACTACCTCTTCTATCCTTGGACCGCCATGAGGAGACGATGCAGCTCGAACGGATTTCTCCGGGTTACCGACCGTCGAATGAACAATCTTGGAGGCTCCAGCTTTCTCCGGGTTAGCTCAGAGCAGTTCCTCATTTTGTCTGTTCATGATCCGAACCGGCTCATTGACCCTATCTTGTTGTCTTTGCCGGGCTTCACCCGTTAGACCCTTTAACTCGGATGCAGCTGCATCCGCTGCTCTGAGGTTCTTTGCTGGGGTACTATACCTCGGCAGCCCCACGGACAAACAGTTTTCTGATTCCTCAATCCCTGTATCACCCTCTCTGTTCATTTCGCTCATGAGATTTCTCCCCTTTACTTTCACAGCATCAACTTTGTTTGCCTTTGCGTACTCGCGCAGCGTCATGTTCAACGACTGCTGAGCCGCTGCTATCTTTTTTGCTCCCTCTAGAATTTTCTGCCTAGTTTCCTCTAGCTCGTCCTGTGCCTGAGTCGGATCTACCACTGCTGCTACCGGGTTTGCCAAGCTATCCATAGCTTCTCGCAGTATATTCTCAGGCCTCTCTAGTGGAGGTCCTCTACCTTTCCTCGGTGCCTTAGGTGTTACCTCCGGATCTGGTGCCGGATCCTTGCTTGCGCCTGCACCCGACGCAGTCATCATTACTTCAGCACGATCCGGGGAGCGAGTGATTCGCGCCCCGTGAACCACGCTAAGGGGTGGCTGCCCTGCCTCGATGACGTGCCGCGGATGAACGCATGATACGTCCACAGCAACGTAGACCTTGTGTGCACCCAACTTGACGAAGAGGCCGTTGCACGGAAGTGGGCGCGTGCCGAAGCAGCTAGCGTTGTCGCTGACGAAGTCCAGTGCTCCAAAGCGCTGAACGAGCCTAGAGACGATGCGTTCGCCGGTGCCGATGAGGTTTCCCGTCCGGATCTTCACCCCTGCTAGCGCCGCTAGCCCCACGGTGGGCGCCAACTTTCGTGGTGGTGTCACGGCAGATGCCATGGATAGGCTAAAGGTGGGGACTAATACACGCTAGGGGAATCCAGGGAGGGATAGTGAAGTGATTCTCCACACAGAAGTTTATATTTGCTTTGCCTCCAAGATTACAAGTGCTCCTAGAGCTGTATTGGCGAGAGGAGGAAGAAGGAGCTCTCTTACTCTCACTCACAGATCACACTTAAAACCCTTGCCAAATCAGAAAAATCAGAACCCCCTCTACAGAAGCCCTAGCCCTCCTTATATAGGGGGGGCTAGGTCTCCACTTAGGGCATACGTGGAGGAATATGCCATCTCCCAAAGTAGTAAGCCGACCAGGTTACTTTTCCCTCGCGTCACACATGCAGAGGCTACGTGAGCCTCTGCGGCGCCCGCGTCAGCCGACATGGGCATCGTCACCCTTGTCGGCCACGCCTCGGTGGTCCTGCCCTTGTCTGCTTCGCTCAGGCAGTGCGTACCGGGGCTTCTTTTGACCAGCGAGATTCCTTCCTTCTCCTAGAAGCTAGATGCGACCCGGATCATAGTTGATCCGGCCACACCCGTTCCTACATACAAGTTAAACATGCATTTCTGACTTACTGCTTAAGTCGGTTGAGACTTAGTTAGGCGAACGCCCCTGGTCCGGGTTACCCCGTGATTCGGCCTGCCTTGAGGTGACCCGGCCAGCATCCGCTTTGGCCTTGCCGAACCTCGGCTAACTCGGCCTTTATACCCTGGCGTGACCCTACCCGGGGGTATCCCCCCAACAGACATTCATCGCTGTGACCATGTGTTAGATTTTCTACATCTTGATGTTGAGAGAAGTCGACCTCTCAATATTTGCCTCTCGTGGGGACTTGATGGAGGAAACTACTTGTTGGTAGACGGAGGTGTGCTAGTACTTACAATGACTATAAAGCTGTTGGCACCCCTTACGTATCGACTTGGGAAACCGAGCAAACTCACGGAACACTATCCATGCCATGGGATACGTCCTACGAGATTACGTCCCTTAATAGCGCAGTAATTCGATTGATGTCGATTGCTCACTGCTGTGGTTATGAGGATGATGTGAGCAGCGGTTGCTGCCTATTTGTCCAAATATGGAGTTCCCCCCACACATACATAGTTGAGAATGTTCATGATGATAATCTTTATCTTAGATCTCTATAACACTAGTGGTGTATCCGCTACTCCCTGAGAACACTTTTCCCCTACTGCAGTTACAATCTCTCTTACACACGCAATACTTACTTTCTGTATTCAGTTGTTTTACTTACTTTATTATTTCTATTATACCTAAAACCCCAAAACACCTTTTTACACAATACCCACATTTTATCTTGTCACTTAGAACTTTATCTAGCATTTCTATCGTAATATTTATTTCAAGAGTTATTAGACTTCATACTCCTGCTCCCTGTGGGATCGATATCTTTATTTCGAAACTAGCTACAAACGATATGTGCACTTGCAGTCATCAATTCCTCAATGGTAACATTGAAGAAGAGTTGTATATGATACAACCAAAAGGTTTTGTCAATCCTAAGGATGCTGACAAGGTGTCAAGCTTCAGCGATCCATCTATGGACTGAAGCAAGCATCCCGGAGTTGGAATCTCCGCTTTGATGAGGTGATCAAAGAGTTTGGATTTATCCAAACTTGTGGAGAGGCTTGTATTTATAAGAAAGTGAGTGGGAGCAATGTGGCATTTCTAATATTATATGTGGATGACATATTATTGATTGGAAATGATATAGATATTTTAAACAGTGTTAAAAGTTATCTAAACAACAAATTTTCGATGAAGGACCTAGGTGAAGCGTCATACATATTAAGCATAAAGATCTATAGACATAGATCAAGACGCCTGATAGGGCTATCACAAAGTACATACCTTGATAAGATTTTAAAAAACTTTAAAATGGACGGAAGTAAGAAGGGGCTCTTACCAATGTTGCAAGGCAAGCCATTGAGCAAGACTCAAAGTCCGACTATAGTGGAAGAAAGAGAGATAATGGATAAAATCCCCTATGCTTCGGCTATAGGCTCTATAATGTACGACGTGCTATGTACAAGACCAGATGTGGCACATGCTATTAGTTTAACTAGTAGGTACCAATCTGATCCAGGTACGGAACACTGGATAGCGGTCAAGAATATCCTTAAGTACTTAAGAAGAAGTAAGGATATGTTTCTTGTATACGGAGGTGAAGAAGAGTGATACATTGCAAATGTATCTATAATTTTTGATGTTCCATGCTTGGTATTATCCACCTTCTTGTGTTTTGTTCCAACTTTGGAGTACTTTTCATATGATTTCTTGGACTAACCTATTAACAAGAGCCACAGTGCCAGCTGCCTGTTTTCTGCTGTTTTTGGTTCCAGGAAAGTCAGAAAATGAATATTCTCGGAATTGGAAGGGACAAAAGCCAAAGTGCCTATTTTTCTGGAAGTCATCAAGTGCCAGAATACGAGATGGAGAGGGGCCAGAGGGCGGCCACACCACCTGGCCGCGCGGCCAGGCCTGGCCCGTGCGAGGGGGTGGTGTGGCCGCTCCCGACACCCCTGATACATTGCAAATGTATCTATAATTTTTGATGTTCCATGCTTGGTTTTATCCACTTTCTTGTGTTTTGTTCCAACTTTGGAGTACTTTTCATATGATTTCTTGGACTAACCTATTAACAAGAGCCATAGTGCCAGCTGCCTGTTTTCTACTGTTTTTGGTTCCAGGAAAGTCAGAAAATGAATATTCTCGGAATTGGACGGGACAAAAGCCAAAATGCCTATTTTTTTGAAAGGGGTCAAGTGCCAGAATACGAGACGTAGAAGGGCAGAGGCCGGCCACACCACCTAGCAGCGCGGCCAGGCCTGGCCCGCACCAGGGGATGGTGTGGTGGCCCCTGGAACCCCCTCGGTCTCCCCTTCCGCCTATAAGATGCCCTCGGGACGAAAACCCTAAGTACCCGATCAAAAATCCACGAAAGAGTCTGTAGCCACCGTCATCTCCATCCCTAGATCAGGAGGGATCTGAAGCTCTTCCCGGCACCCTGTCAGAGGGGGGAATTCACCTTGGAGGCCTTCTTCATCACCATGCAAGCCTCCGGTGTGATGCGTGAGTAGTTCATCCTTGGACTACGGATCCATGTAGTAGCTAGATGGCTGGTTCTCCTCCTTTGTGCTTTCATGTTTAGATCTTGTGAGCTCCGTTCATGATCAAGATCATCTATTTGTAATTCATGCATGTTGTGTTTGCGGGGATCCGTTGGATATTGAGATGCTATTTCAGATTGATTATTGATTCTATCATGTCTTTGTTATTTGTGATCTTGCATGTTTTCTGTTGTTAGTAGCTATCTTGGCCAAATAGATGCTAGCAACTCCAAGAGTTAGTATTTATGCTCGATAGTGGGTTCATGCCTCTGGTAATCTGGGGAAGTGACAGAAATCTCTAAGGTATTAGATGTGTTGTTGCTACTAGGGAGAAAACAACAATCCTTTGTTCATAGAATAATCGTATTGTTTACTTTACACGCAGTTCGTAAAGCAATAATCTGTTGCTTGCAACTTAATACTGGAGGGGGTTCGGATGATAACCTGAAGGTGGATTATTAGTCATAGATGCAGTTGGATGGCGGTCTATGTATTATGTTGTAATGCCCAATCAAGTCTCAAAGGAGTCAAGATGATTAGTATGCATGTATTGCTTTCTCGGTGTTTGTCAATTGCCCCGCTGTAATTTGTTCACCCAGCATGTTATCTATCTAAGGAGAGCCACCTCTAGTGAACTATGGATCCCGGTCCTCTTTCTTTACATACAATCTACAACTGTTTACTGCTTTGTGTTTACTTTCTGCAAACTTTTACTTCTTTCCATTCGATACGTTTAATCCTTTGTTTTCCGCAAAACACGGTGAGATTGACAACCTCATCGCAAGTTGGGGACAAAGTTCTGTGGTTGTGTTGTGCAGGTCTCCACGTTGCTACTAGCACCGGTAGTGTGCCCTGCCAAAGCTCAGCTAGTAACACCTTTGGGGTGTTTCCTTGCTCCTACTGGTTCGATTAAACCTTGGTTTCATAACTGAGGGAAACTTGCTGATGTGCTCATCATACCTTCCTCTTGGGGTTCCCAACGAGCTCTACATCATCATCGCACCAGCACTTTTCTAGGCGCCTTACACAGAGCCATCAAGCATTTTTTCTGGCGCCCTTGTCGGGGAGTCAAGGACATCTTCACAAGGGGAGTCCCTCATAACCATGTTGATCCCTACTTTCACCCTGAAAGACCTTTCAATTGGTAGTGGTTCTATAATTGGGAAAGATAATATTGAAGAATTCTTTAATCATGTTAGTAAACATGAGGATACTGAGGATAGATCCCTTGTAGAACTTGCTCCAAACTATGAGGTTGTTGTAGCTTCTTTAATTCATATGTTAGAAGCTAGGTTTGTTAACCTCAACCCCTTAATGCAAGTAATGTTTCTTAAGCTTAAATAAATTGAAGACCCTAAAAAGAGGGATTTTATTCTAGAAACTTTGTTTAAGGAGTTCTATGATGTTGCCAAGGAAGCTAAGAAAGTCTTTGAACATTTCAATATGCTAGGCTCATGTGTAGATGTTGTTGGTACACGATAAAATATGAATAAAACTGAACCTAATGGGGAGGAACCTAAGATACCAATACCCTTTAAACTAGTAGCAATACATGATGCCATAGAAAAGAATCTTGATTGGATTGTTCTTGCAAACCCTTTTGATGAGAATAGTGAACCTAAGAGCATTGAGAGAGGATCCTCTAGAGCTTATTTGGATGATATACCTTGCCTTGTTGAAAATATTTCTGGTATTGATCTTAATGCTTCTTCATTTGAGAACACTTGATTCTTTCTTTGCTTCTTATGCCTAACTTAAAGGCGTTAAAGAAAAGTACTTATTGGGAGATAACCCCAAAGTTTTAGATGAGTCTTGGAAGTTATTACCTCTGTAATAACCTCTCCTTATCCTTTTTATTTGGTTTTTGTGCCAAGAGTAACCTCTAATGAGAGAGAAGTAATGATTGGGAAAGTTGTTGTCCCGAAACAGATTTTTGTGCTTCACCGTAAAACTTCTTGAGAGAGATCTGTATGTCGGATTGAGCTGTAATTTTTTGTGCTTCTTTCCCAGGTTGTTATATAACTTTCGTTAGTTCAACACTTTTTGATTTGAGCAACATAAGGTCTTCGAAAAAAATCGTCTTTACCAGCTGGTCTGTTTTGACAGATTTCTGCCATTTTCTGCATTTGCTTCTTGTTGGTTCCTTTTTGAGTTCTTTTGGGGAATTGAGCTTTTTGAAGGAAGTGATACAGTAGCTAGTGTTCTAATGGAAGTTTATTTGGTGTTATAACTGAACCTTAAGACTTATTTATCTTAAGTGCACTAATGTTGCTAATAAAGATTATGTGAAGTTTTGTATGAAGGAAAATTTTCAGGTGTATGGAAGGAATAAGTAATGAGATGAAGGATGGACTAAAGCTCAAGATTGGGGATGCCACGCGTGTCATCCCAAGAAATATCCAAGAAGTACAAGCGTCAAAGCTTGGGGATTCCCAAGGCATCCCCTTCTTCATCAATAAAAATTCCAGGTTTCTTCCAAACGCTTCATTTTTATTGTTTCATGCGCAGTTGTGTTGTTCTTGGAGCGTCTTCTTCTTCGTTTTTGTTTTGGTTTTTAGTTTGCTTGGTTTGCTTAGTTTTCTGAATAAATTGGTTGGACCCCCTCTTTCATACATTGGTTTGCAAATGGTTTGGTTTGGTTTGGAAAAGAGTAGGAAAGTTCATACTTATGTGGTAAAAAGAGCTTGTTTTTGACTGTGGCCTATGCTTTGTCATGCCATGCTTGATATTGTTTTGTCTTTATGCTTAGTATTCTTTGCTGTAGCATGACTTGTTATAAACAATTGATATTGCTTAATGTGCCTTGGATGAATCATGCGTTGTTTTAGCATATTAAAGCATAGTATAGTGGTATTCTCCTCTGATGCTTTATTTGGGTTGACTTGGCACATGCTCACACCATGTTATGACTATCTCAAGTCACTGTAGCCTTTATGATCATTTAGTTTTCAACTTGTAGTATCACTTTATGCTTTGATCAATGATGTTTTGTCACTCTGCATGATTATGGCCATTATTTCTCTCTTAGTTTGTCGCTCCCAGTCTTTTGCTAGCCTCCACAACCAAGTATGAGTTCCACTCATGCATCCAACTCCCTAAACCAAGTTATTCCAAAGAGTCCACCATACCTACCTACTAGCTTATGCTATTCCAAGTATATTCATGCTTTTGTTTACCTTCCAAATTAAACTTGTTATGAGAAAACTAGTGATTAAAGCTCTCACGAACTTGATGGCACACTTTACTTTACTTGCCCTTAATAAACTTGAACCATTGTGTCTTCTATGTTGTATATGCTTGCACTTATTTGTTGGGAATTAGCAGAACCATGCTTTCATGGGGAACACTTTCAACATTGCACTTGGTACTTGTACATAGTTGATATCATGCTCTTTGTATATGGATGTCGTCGGTGTGAAATGAAAGGGGAGCTTGTAAGTCCATGGAGTTATGTATATGTGTTAGAGAAACGCCTGGGCCGCTGGTCTAATCCATGCTGACATGGTGGAAACCTGCAGCGTAACCATAATGAGCTGTCTATGAAGCATTCTTCTTATAAAAAAAGAGTCCTATATTGAGAAAAAAAAAGAGAAAAGAAAAAAAAGAGATACTATGAAAATAGGAAAGAGAGAAAAAAGCACCATATTCCCATAGTAAATAAGAAGAATGCTGAGATGCTCGTTGTCTGCTTGCCTTGTCATTTTGATATGGGGATTCTTTCGTATCATCGGGCAAGGGGTACCCCGTTGGCGGTTCTCTATGATACATATGTACTTACGATGACAAGAACTTACCGGTGACTAAACTTGAGTAGCATGAGGAGCGGCCCTCGTATTCAAGGGACATGAGATTTCTAACTTATACTTCGTCAAGCATATACTCCATAGTTTGTTCACTTTAACCTTAATCACTTCAAGATTCTTATGATAGGGGCAATGAGAGCTAAAAGCTATTAAGTACCATAATTTTTGGAAGCTCTTTATGAAACTTGAATCCCTACTTCCTTCTATGAAGGCCTTTCTTCCACCATTATATTGAGTCTCCACCTTCTACATTTATTCACCTACTTTGAGAGCATAGTGGCCATTCTTAGTTCTATGTGCATTGTCCCAAGACTAGTTGATTGATGCATAACTTGATATTGCTTGTTTTAAACTATTGTATCTAGTCACTCTTATGAACTTTGAAGGTGTCCTATGCATTTATATTTGCTACTCTATTGAGGGACAAGCTGAATGCTATTATGCTATGTTTTCTTTATGTGAAACAAACAAACGTCTTGCAAAGCATTCTTATTCATGAATATTTTGTTTGTGCCTTTTCATGTTGCATCATAGTTTCTTTGCTTATTGCTAGAACTTTGTCTTTCATGTTATGATTGAAGTACTATGATCCTAGCTTTGAATGTTTTACAAATACTTTGATCAACTTTTTGATGGCGCATGTCACCTCAAAAATTATTCTTTCTTTTTATCACTTACCTACTCGAGGACGAGCAGGAGTTAAGCTTGGGGATGTTGATACATTGCAAATGTATCTATAATATTTGATGTTCCATGCTTGGTTTTATCCACTTTCTTGTGTTTTGTTCCAACTTTGGAGTACTTTTCATATGATTTCTTGGACTAACCTATTAACAAGAGCCAGAGTGCCACTTGCCTGTTTTCTGCTGTTTTTGGTTCCAGGAAAGTCAGAAAATGAATATTCTCGGAATTGGACAGCACAAAAGCCAAAATGCCTATTTTCCGGAAGGGATCAAGTGCCAGAATACGAGACGGAGAAGGGCCAGAGGCCGGCCACACCACCTGGCCGCGCGGCCAGGCCTGGCCTGCACCAAGGGGTGGTCTGGTGGCCCCTGGCACCCCCTCGGTCTCCCCTTCCGCCTATAATATGCCCTCGGGACGAAAACCCTAAGTACCCGATCAAAAATCCACGAAAGAGTCTGTAGCCACCGTCATCTCCATCCCTAGATCGGGAGGGATCTGAAGCTCTTCCCGGCACCCTGCCAGAGGGGGGAATTCACCCTGGAGGCCTTCTTCATCACCATGCAAGCCTCCGGTGTGATGCGTGAATAGTTCATCCTTGGACTACGGATCCATGTAGTAGCTAGATGGCTGGTTCTCCTCCTTTGTGCTTTCATGTTTAGATATTGTGAGCTCCGTTCATGATCAAGATCATATATTTGTAATTCATACATGTTGTGTTTGCCGGGATCCGTTGGATATTGAGATGTTATTTCAGGTTGATTATTGATTCTATCATGACTTTGTTATTTGTGATCTTGCATGCTTTCTGTTGTTAGTAGCTATCTTGGCCAAGTAGATGCTAGCAACTCCAAGAGTTAGTATTTATGCTCGATAGTGGGTTCATGCCTCTGGTAATCTGGGAAAGTGACAGAAATCTCTAAGGTATTAGATGTGCTATTGCTACTAGGGAGAAAACAACAATCCTTTGTTCATAGAACAATCGTATTGTTTACTTTACACGCAGTTCGTAAAGCAATAATATGTTGCTTGCAACTTAATACTGGAGGGGGTTCGGATGATAACCTGAAGGTGGATTATTAGTCATAGATGCAGTTGGATGGCGGTCTATGTATTATGTTGTAATGCCCAATCAAGTCTCAAATGAGTCAAGATGATTAGTATGCATGTATTGCTTTCTCGGTGTTTGTCAATTGCCCCGCTGTAATTTGTTCACCCAGCATGTTATCTATCTAAGGAGAGCCACCTCTAGTGAACTATGGATCCCGGTCCTCTTTCTTTACATACAATCTACAACTGTTTACTGCTTTGTGTTTACTTTCTGCAAACTTTTACTTCTTTCCATTCGATACGTTTAATCCTTTGTTTTCCGCAAAACACGGTGAGATTGACAACCTCATCGCAAGTTGGGGACAAAGTTCTGTGGTTGTGTTGTGCAGGTCTCCACGTTGCTACTAGCACCGGTAGTGCGTCCTGCCAAAGCTCAGCTAGTAACACCATTGGGGTGTTTCCTTGCTCCTACTGGTTCGATTAAACCTTGGTTTCATAACTGAGGGAAACTTGCTGCTGTGCTCATCATACCTTCCTCTTGGGGTTCCCAACAAGCTCTACATCATCATCGCACCAGCAATTTTCTGGGCGCCTTACACAGAGCCATCAACCCCCTCGGCCTCTCCTTCCGCCTATATATTGCCCTCGGGACGAAAACCCTAAGTGCCCGATCAAAAATCCACGAAAGAGTCTGTAGCCGACGTCATCTCCATCCCTAGATCAGGAGGGATCAGAAGCTCTTCCCGGCACCCTACAGGAGAGGGGAATTCACCCTGGAGGCCTTCTTCATCACCATGCAAGCCTCCGGTGTGATGCATGAGTAGTTCATCCTTGGACTACGGATCCATGTAGTAGCTAGATGGCTGGTTCTCCTCCTTTGTGCTTTCATGTCTAGATCTTGTGAGCTCCGTTCATGATCAAGATCATCTATTTGTAATTCTGCATGTTGTGTTTGTGGGGATCCGATGGATATTGAGATGCTATTTCAGATTGATTATTGATTCTATCATGTCTTTGTTATTTGTGATCTTTCATGCTTTCCGTTGTTAGTAGCTATCTTGGCCGAGTAGATGCTAGCAACTCCAAGAGTTAGTATTTATGCTCGATAGTGGGTTCATGCCTCTGGTAATCTGGGGAAGTGACAGAAATCTCTAAGGTACTAGATGTTCTGTTGCTACTAGGGAGAAAATAGCAATCCTTTGTTCATAGAACAATCGTATTGTTTACTTTACACGCAGTTCGTAAAGCAATAATCTGTTGCTTGCAACTTAATACTGGAGGGGGTTCGGATGATAATCTGAAGGTGGATTATTAGTCATAGATGCAGTTGGATGGCGGTCTATGTATTATGTTATAATGCCCAATCAAGTATCAAAGGAGTCAAGAAACCCCCCTCTCCTATAAAAGGCCCCCATCTCCTCCCTCACAAAGCACACCTCCCCGTGAATGATCTCTCTCCCTCTCTAGATATATTTCCCCATGGTCTCAGATTAGCGAGATACATGTTCCCGGTTGCATTTCGTTTGGAAGGAGTTGCTGCTTCCGCTGATTCGCTTGAGCGAGAAGGTGGAGGTTGTTCGGTGTCCTGAACGTGTGCGCGAGGACGGATGCGCTGCTGATTTGCGGCGCTAGGACTTCCACACGATTTTGATATCGGCAAGCGTACGACTACATCATCCACGAGTTCCATCTCGTTAACAAAGATTTGTTGTCTTCGAGGGTAAGTTCTCTATGGATGTATATCCACCCATTATTTGTATCTAATAAATAGATCTTGGCATATAGTTCCCATCGTAGGAATTTTTTTCTATGCTGCGAACCCAACAAGCACGACACAGACGACCTTGCCGTTGGATGCTAGCGCCTTCCATGTGGTGGATCAGAACAGCGCACAGGACGCTGCCGTGTGGTGGACAACACGACGCTGACCTTTACACCGTAGGACATAGTGGAGATAGATGGTTCTAGGATCTTTTGTTAGTCGGGGAGAGATGGAGTGGAGGTAGATCTAGGCTTAGCAGAGAGGGGAGTGCGGCAGTGTGGATAGAAGTTAGTGTTTCCTGTATTATATAGATGTAGGATTTGTATCATGGGTCTGACTTGCTTCAAAGCTCATTGGCCATAGTGGGTTAGTTAGGTGGTTCACGAGTTCGACTCTCTCGTGATCGACAACATAAACAGTAAAGTAACCAAACAACAAGATTTGATGAACACAGTGATCAAATATATTTATTAAATACTGCAATAGAAAATTACATATTAGTACACCGATGGAATTTCGTTCGGCACCACTAGGCAATTGGATTTCGCCCTATGTTCACTGGCTTTATACTCAATTTTGGCCTGGGATGGAAGTTGTATCTTGTCATCATTGTCATCGCCACCGTCACTGCTACTGACAGCACCATCGGCTTGGGTGTTCAGAGGATCGATACAATTGATGTACTCGCACCTCGGCGCTGTTTAGTTGCACCGGAGGAACCTGCTACCAGTGTTCTCGCCAGCGACTACATGACACTGCTGAGGGCTCTGGCCGCAGTAGAAAATCTAAGAGAGAAATATCCCCAAATTATCTTCTCAATAGAGGATAGAGGATCAACAGAGATCGATAAAAACTACCAGTAACTTACACATTGCTCCATTGGCTTGGATCTCGCCGCCGCCAACTGCTGCAGATTACGAGAGGGAGAATTGGGGAGAGTACTATGGTAGGGTGTACAAGAGACTAGATCTAGATCGGAAGCGCAAGCTGAAGAAGGAGATATAACGGCCTCGCCTGTAGTGGGCCACACCAGTTAGCGAGACAAACATGACTAGTAAACGCGGGGTGCTTGACCAGTCAGCAGTGTGGGACACGTTGTAAATGTCACCTACAAAGCTCGGTGCAATAGTATATGCATCCATCCATCTACTACGGCACTAAATCCGCCGGCTTCCCCGATCACGTATGACGGCACCAAAAAAAATTCGGCGCCACGTCGGCCATAGTGTATAAGTGGCCGCTGCAAAAAATGGTCTCGTGATCTCCCATCCACCGCGTATCCAACATTTGGAGGTACTTTCTACTTGTGCGGCCCCAAAAATCTGGGCGGATATAGTTTTTTTTTGTAGTGTTCACCTTGCATCATCCTTTTAATGTCATGGAAGTATCAAGTTAATACTTCACAAAAAAGCATATTCACCATGTGGTTAAAATGATGAGTGTAGTACGGAAATAATTATTGATAAAAATACACCATTCAAGATTTTCAAATAAGATACGACTATATTGTATCACGAGTAAATGCATAAATTTGACAAGTTTGATTGGTTATGAGCCAGTTAGGACGAGTGTCAGTGATTCTTGTTATCGAGTTTAAGTTGCACAAATATATAGAATGATACTAAGCCAATAAAATAAAGAAGTACATTTAATAAATGATGTACCCTTAATTTCTCATGCGTGTCTATTACGAGAGATTCTACTGTATTAGATAGCAGGACACGCTGTATATCTTTGGCTTGTTGATTTTTTAACACGAAGGGACAAATGACACATTTGACCAAAAAACTACCAAGAAAAAAGCAATGTCAGCTATACCTGATACAAATAGGCATATAATCTAGAAAATTCTATTTTACTTACACGTAAGATAACAACCTGGATGTATTCATAGTTGCAATCGAAACATATGTCATGGCTTATGCTATAAGTTACACTTCAGAAGTATTTTTGTAGATTTTGAAATCAACCATAATACACAAATATACATAGTTATTTACTTATCTTTCATAAAATGATATATTGAAACATACATTTAAGAAAAATAGTTTTCACGTATATTGGAGGATCATAGTAAAATGGGAGATTTTAGAGGAACTGTGTATCAAAAGAGAGACAACCTACTTGAATTTCATGATAAAGTAGTGTTTAACTACATGTAAGTATATTTGAAGTGATATGTTGAATTTGTATCCAATATAATGTGTAGTGGATAGAAATATGAAAGTTTGGTACAAATAGTTATAACACGACAACTTGCGAAGGTCCAAGTAGATGTATCCAATATTCACTTAAACTTAGCAATATTATATCCCCAAAATTGCATTGAACTATACTAAATCCTTTATGCACCTAATTGTGGTGGGCAGACATGACAATAATTCATGTGCATGAGAATGCATAAGTAGATGTACTTTTCAGAGCTTGTTAACTTATTTAAGTTATGGTTGTTTATTGTTATAAGATTTCATACTTTTTAGGCTTAATACAATAATTTAACAGACAATACGCTATGCGTACCATCTTTTTTTGGGTCACAATAAAGTCATTTAACTCATAAAACAATATGATAAATTTATTTGAAAATTTTGTTTATTAATTGAGTTCCTAGAATTTATAGCGTTCTAAGTATTGAATAATATGACTTCAAATGTTTGAAAAGCATATTACGAGCATCACCAGGATTTAACTTCCACCGTTGCTCCATATTGTATGCAAGTTAGGATTCTTTTCTAGTTGATTATTCTTACTTAGTTATGTCTCTACCAAAAAACATGATTGCCAATATTCATACTACATAAATAAAAAATGGCCCATGTATATTAAGATGTAATTGTTAATGTATTATATGACAACTTGATATTTCTTAAAATCTTCTCCTTATATTTAGATTACCTAAATCCTAAACTGGGCCATAAAGCCTTCCATACATATTCGTAAATCCTAACCTTTTCGTGTATAGTAGGAGGATACTTTATTGCGATGAAATAGTAGCATCAATCGGGATCGGAGTAAGGCGGGTCTTTTTTTTTTGGCGAAACCCGGTACAACGCAGACACTTACATCCATCCAAACATTATGCATGGAAGTCGTGCTAGAGCCGGTCATTTTTTATGAAACCAAAACAAAAATATTTTATTTTGTATGAAATCGAAACAAAATATTTGGTTCGGCTGATTAATTAAGAACAAGAGTTGACAGATTATTTTGACATAAAAAGGCGAATAGAGGTAAATATCTTTCCCGTAAAAATAGCTTGAAGGTGTTTTGCACCGGCAATAGCTAGCGTAAATTTTATTTATTTTTTCTTATCATGGATATGTTGGCAATTGCATGGAGCTTTTCTTGCCGAGGATGGGCATTTCTTTAATTAATTATAAATTCATATTGGTTCAATGACCTATTTGTGTTTTTTATTACTTTTAGGTATGTTTGTACTGTTGTAGGTGATTATTAATAGATCAGTGGAATTTCATGGAAAAAAATATAAATTCAGATTTTACCGCGGTCACTAGTCTAATATAAACCGCAGCCAACATGTCCTACTAACCAAACCAAATTATTCTGCTAGGATGCAGTCAGGTAGGCTGCACTGCAAGCTTGTAGTAGTAGAAAATAGTATTGGAACACTATGTTTCGTGTCTATCCATTGTGAATCACTTTTCTGATGAATAAAATTAGGTTCCATCCGACCGAAAGTTCACTCTGATTCTTCGTAGAACCAAGGGTAATGTGAGAAGAAGGAAAAAGGCGTGTACCTCCCACTTGTAGCCGGACTAGCAACAAGAATCATCGGTCCCTTAATTTAATCGATCCCTGGACGGAAAGCGTTGGGCATCTGCGCTATGATAGTGGCCGGACGGATAAGACTAGACCGCGCCCGCGTCACTGCCGCGGTGTAGGCAACTGTCTCACCACCGTCGTCGCCGTCCCCCTTCCCAGCCCCCAAGCGGCAACCACCATTAGAATACTGCGAGAATCGTTCCACGGCCTCGGAGGCAACAGAGAGCAGCGGACCCACGGGCGCGGTCACGGCCAGCGCCCAGCGAGGGTGTGAACGGGCACCAACTAAAAACATTTTAGTTTTAAAAACCGGCGACTTTCAGCATGGCCAGCGAGGGTGGCGAGACGGGATGCATCTCCTCCCACAAGTTGGGCAGGGAAAAGTGGAGTTCTGTCCTCGAGCGCAAGTGGGGGGGGGGGGCGTGACGCCGGTACGGGATTGGGACGGGGGACGACGGATTCGCCGCACGGGGTTCAGGTGCAGCGTCCCTGCTGCTGCCGCCGCCGCACGATACCGGGATGGATCGGGACGGTGGGCGGTCCGGTTTCGAGCACCTCTCCATCAGTGGGTGTGGGTGGGAGCATTATGCTCGAAATATATACTCTCTCCGTTTCAAAATATAAAATGTTTTAGCTTTGTGAAAAGATTGAATCTAGACCCTCTTAAATATGTAGGTTTATCTAGGTTTGGTGAATCTATGTACTAAAAAGGATATAGATACACTCATTTCATAAAGCTAAAATATCTTATATTTTGAAAGTCTTACTTCGGTACCCCCTCTCCCCTAAAGAGTCCAGCACTTTTAAGCCAGTTAGCGGGTTCGGGTGGAGACGGCTATGTATACATGATCCGGCGGGAGGTCGAGTCAGGTACGACCAGGTGTGCTTTAATGTTTCCAAAGTTTTCCTATTTGTTCATAAGAACAAAATAATAGCATGTACCAAATTTTTTTGGTGATTTCGAAAAGTAAAAAAAAAATCGAGTTGTCAAATTTGCTACTCTTTCCGATCCAAACTAGTTGACTTGGTTTTATCTAGATTCAGATGTATGTAACACTAAAACAAGTCTAGATATATTTGAATCTATACGAATCTGAGTCAACTAATTTGTAATTATTTAATTTTTTCGAAACGCATCTTACCCTAGCATATGTCCACAAACTAGGGTTTTGCTCGAAAAATGACCACGAAAATCCACGAAATCTTGCATCTGGCCCTAGCATATGTCCACAGTAGTGGTGCAATGTCCGTAGATGGAATGAGTAGCTCTCGGGTGTGACCGTCCCCCCACGCGTGCCTTAGCACTCACCGAAGCTCTAGACCTACTGGAGGAATCTCTCGCTACGGGTCAAACAGACGAAAACCGGTCAAATTAAATAATTACAAATTAGTTGGCTCAGATTCGTTGAGATTCGAATGTATCTAGACTTATTTTAGTGCTACATATATCTGAATCTAGACAAAACCAAGTCAACTAGTTTGGATCGGAGGGAGTAACAAATTTAACAACTCGATTTTTTTGAACTTTTCAAAATCACCAAAAAAAATTGGTACATGCTATAATTTTATTCTTACGAATGAACGAATAGGAAAACTTTGGAGATAATTATTTATGCCTTAACTAGGCCATGTGGAAACATTAAAGCGCACCCGGTCGTACGTGACTCGACCTCCCGCCTGATCACGTATACATAGCTTGTACGGTTTCTATCTTCACCCGATCTCCATCCGGAGCACGCACCCGAACCCGCTAACGCTGAAAAGCGCTGGGGAGGTGGGGAGGAGGGGGGTACCGAAGCAAGACTCATATTTTAAAACGGAGGGAGTAGCACATGTTGGGCCAGGTCTCTCCACATGGAGGTGTGTTGGCAGCCCAACGTCAGCCCGTGAAGTTTAACACGTTTCAACCGTTGATCGATGTTCGTATCTAACGGCTGAGGTACTCCTTGAGAGAGGAGTATAAAAGAAAATCCTAACCATCCTTGGTGGCTGTGTGGGAGCAAAGTAAGCAAGTGAGAGAAGCAAGCCATCGTGGCTGCTGCTGAGAGAGGGTGAGAGAACACACAAGAACAACACAACCTAGTGAAAAGAGAGGAAGAAGAAGGAGATGTGATTTCTGTCCAGATTTCTGAGATTTAACCGGTCTGTCTTCAAGCTAGTGTTTGGAGGCTCAAGGGTGCTTGGATTGAGTCCAAACTTGGTGAGCTCGTTCCTTGCTTTGAGTACTTCGATCTGGTTAGCTGGTTTGAGGTCTGGGTCAGTGTAGCTTCAGATTTGGAAGCGGTTTATTTAGTTCGGACTGCTGTAGTTTCAGCACAGAGCAGTTTTGGTAGACGAACAGTTTGGGCAAGCAAACGGTGTTCGATTGACCTGAAATTTGGTGTATATGTTGGATACTCGTATGTCAGCTTGTCTACCAAGTTTGTTGCTGATTGGATCTGCGGTTTAAGAGCAGTTTGCTGATTACTGAAGAGGACAGAAACTGAGATACTCTGCTCTGCTGTAATCTTTCTCTCAAGTGGTTGTTGTTGTTGCCGGTTGGCAACGTGCTGAGTGTGTTGTATATCTCTAGATGTTTTAGAGAAGACTCTGTACCTAGGTTGCTCATAGTGAAGCTCGCGTGGACCGGTTGGTCCGCACCCGTGGTTTTTTCCTCCTCACCTCGAGGAGGTTTTTCCACGTAAATCATTGTGTCACCTGTGCATGTGCTCGTTGTTTTATTTCCGCTGCATATCTATTGATTGAAACTATCCTCGAAGGTTCACCGCAGGCTGGAGCGTGGGAGGCTGTGTGTCCATCTCCTCCTCCAACCCCAACAAAGTGGTATCAGAGCTGAGGTTCAATTTGTATTCAGTTCAGAGCATGGTTTGTTTTGGGCTGATTGCATTTGCTTGTGGTGAAAGATGGAAGTGAATACCAACAGAATGATTTTTTTGAATGGTACAAATTATCAATCTTGGAAGTGCAAGATGAAGGACTTGTTATATGTGAAGGATTATTGGATGCCAGTTTTCTCCACTGAGATGCCTAGCGATATGAAAGAAGATCAATGGGAGGTACTTCATCTCCAAGCTTGTGGGTTCATCCGACAATGGGTGGATAACAATGTTTTGAACCATATCATTGAAAAGACACATGCACGTACCTTATGGCAGAAATTGGAGGAGCTGTACGCCCGCAAAGAAGGTACCAACAAGATGTTCTTGATCAAGAAATTGATGCGTTTGAGGTACAAGGAGGGCACTCCAATTGCAGATCATGTAAATGAGTTTCAGGGCATTATAAATCAGCTATCTTCAGTGGGAATTACATTTGAAGATGAAGTGCGAGCCTTGCTGCTATTGGCTCATTACCGGACACTTGGGAGACCTTTAAGGTCACCGTGTGCAATTCAGCACCTAATGGAGTTATCACTTGGAACCTTGTGAAGACCAAGGTACTAAATGAAGAGTTCAGAAAAATTGCTGATAAGGACCGTTCTTCCTCACATTCTGAAATGTTAGTGACCGAGTCACGGGGGAGAAGCAAGAGCAAAGGTCCGAGTAAGGGAGCAGAAAAAAGTAGAAGCAAATCAAGAGGCAAAGACAAGTATGCTGGTGTTATATGCCATCACTGCCGTGAGAAGGGCCACATCAAGTGGCATTGTGAACAATGGAAGAAAGACAAAAAGAAAAAGAAGAAAGTTCAGAAACAAACCGACAGTGACAGTGACAGTGAGGGAGGCCAGATTGCTGCGGTAGAGGAGATCATGTTTCTCATGCATGAAGAACATGATGTCAGCAGTGTTTCCACCATTGAGGAGAGGATCACTGTAGTTTCTAATGACACCATCAGCCTTGCAGATGGTGATGAGATGACTTGCATTCCAGACAGCGGTGCTACCATACATGCTACATCTCGTAGAGAGCTCTTCACCAAGTACATAGCGGGTGATTTTGGTGTTGTGAAGATGGGAAATAATGATAGAGCAGAAATCATTGGAAGAGGAGATGTGCACTGGGAGACTGAAAATGGTACAACACTAGTCCTCAAGTTGGTGAGACGTGTTGGATTGCTTGATAGAGATGGGTACTTGAGCAGATTTGGAAATACACAGTACAAGCTCACCAAAGGAAATCTGATTATTGCTAAAGGTAACATGGTTTTAGTTTTGTATCATGTTCATGCTAAGCTTTTTGCTGCTTGTGTTAATGCGTTGCAGAAAGAGGATGTGTGTGCTTTATGGCACAAGAGGCTTGGGCACATGAGTGAGAAAGGGAGGGCAGTGCTAGTGAAGAAAAATTTGTTGAAAGGTGTGAAGGGAGTTCACATCAAGAAATGTTCTGATTGTCTAGCGGGGAAGCAACAGAGTTGCGTTCAAGAGTCAACCTCCTCACAAGAATCCCGAGGTGCTGTACTTGATACATTACGATGTTTGCAAAATGTCGGTGAGGTCAATGGGTGGAGCAAAGTACTTTGTCATGTTTATTGATGACTTTTCCAGAAAGGTTTGGGTCTATGTTTTGAAGAACAAACATCAAGTACTACGTATGTTCAAGCAATTCCAAGTCTCAGTTGAGAGAGAAACTGAGAAGAAGATCAAGTGCATCTGATAATGGGGGAGAGTATATTGGGCCATTTGATGCATATTGCAAGGAACAGGGAATTAGGCACCAATTTACTCCTCCAAAGACACCACAGCTAAATGGTCTTGCTGAGAGAATGAACAGGACAATTGTTGAGAGAGTCAGATGCTTGCTATCGAGTGCAAATCTGCCTAAACATTATTGGGATGAGGCTTTGTCGACTGCAGTTTATCTTATTAATCTCTCACCAAGTTATCCATTGTAGGGAGATGTTCCAAACAGGGTCTTTTATGACAAGGACGTCTCGTATGAGCACCTGAAGGTTTTTGGGTGCAAGGCCTTTGTTCATATCCCTCAAGATGAAAGGTCAAAGCTTGATTCAAAGACACGACAGTGCATATTTCTTGGCTATGGAGGTGATCAGTTCGGCTACAAGTTGTATGATCCAATAGCAAGAAAGGTTGTGAGAAGTCGTGATGTTGTGTTTGTTGAAGACCAAACAATTGAGGATATTGTGAAGACAAAGGTGCAGGCTCCGGTGCATGTTCATCCTCGAAATCAGCAGCAAGACAGATTTGATTCTGACTCAGTTCCTGCAGATTCAGCTGAAGATGATGATCAGAAGATGTGCAAGGTGATGCACATAGTGGTATAGGTGAGGAAGCTCCCCAGCAGCAAGACTATGATGCTAAAGAAGAGGATCATGATCAGCAAGCACCTGAACCAGATAGTCCACCAGCTGCTCCACTCAGACGGTCCATCCGAGACCGTGTTCCTTCCACCAGGTATGATTCAGACCAATATGTGGTGTTATTGTCTAATGGTTCAGAACCTAAGTGCTTTCAAGATGCAATGAAAGATGAGAACAAGAAGGAGTGGAATAAGGCTATGCAAGAAGAGATGGATTCCTTGCATAAGGATCATACTTATGAGCTGGTGAAGTTACCCAAGGGCAAGAAAGTTCTAAAGAACAAGTGGGTCTACAGAATCAAGCAAGAAGAGCACACGTCACATCCAAGGTACAAGGCCAGGCTAGTTGTAAAAGGATTCAGCCAGAGAAAAGGTATTGACTTTGATGGAATATTTTCTCCGGTGGTAAAGATGACATCAATCCGAATGATCCTTGTCATGGCAACAAGTCTCAACTTGGAGGTTGAGCAAATGGATGTGAAGACAGCTTTCCTACATGGAGAGTTAGAGGAAGAAATCTACATGGAGCAGCCTGAGGGGTTTCTTGTTAAAGGCAAAGAAGACTATGTGTGCAAATTGAAGAAAAGTCTCTATGGCCTGAAACAAGCACCAAGACAATGGTACATGAAGTTTGAATCTGTCATGGGGGAGCAAGGCTACAAGAGGTGTAGCTCAGACCATTGTGTATTTATCCAGAGGTTCTCAGGTGATGATTTTATCATGTTATTGCTCTACGTGGATGATATCTTGATTGTTGGCAAGAATGTCTCTAGGATTGCTAGGCTAAAGAAAGAGTTGAGCAAAAGTTTTGCCATGAAACACTTGGGTCCAGCAAAGTGTATTCTCGGCATGAGAATTGAGAGAGACAGAAAATCCAACAAGTTGTACTTGTCTCAAGAGAAATATATTGAGAAGGTACTTCGCAAGTTCAAGATGGACAAGGCAAAGGAAGTGAGCTGTCCACTCGCAGCTCATTTCAAGTTGAGTAAAAAGCAATGTCCCTCCAATGAAGAGATGGAAAAGAAAATGCAAAAGGTTCCTTATGCTTCAGTGGTTGGGAGTTTGATGTATGCTATGGTGTGCACACGGCCTCACATTTCTCAAGTGGTTAGTACTTTTTGGAGATATGCCCAAGAGGCAATAATAAAAGTGGTCATTATTATATCTTTGTGTTTATGATGAATGTTTACATCCCATGCTATAATTGTATTATAAGGAAACACTGATACATGTGTGTTTTGTAAACATAAAAGAGTCCCTAGTAAGCCTCTTGTGGAACTAGCTTGTTGATTAAATGATGATCATGGTTTCCTGATCATGGACATTGGATGTCATTAATAACAAGGTTATATCATTAGGAGAATGATGTGGTGGACACACACCCATAGTAAGCGTAACATAAGATCAAGTCATTAAGTTTGTATTGCTGTAAGCTTTCAAATGCATAGTAACCTAATCCTTCGACCATGAGGTTATGTTAATCACCATCACCAGATGGGTACTTTGATGACATCAAACACCGCTTCGTAACTGGGTGGTTATAAAGGTGTCATTGGGTATTCTGAAAGTATGTGTTGAAGCGCATGGACCAAGATTGGGATTTGTCCATCCATATGACGGATAGATATGCTCTGGGCCCTCTCGGTGGAATGTCATCTAGTTAGCTTGCAAGCATGTGACTAGGTCACAAGGGATGACATAACATGGAACGAGTAAAGAGTACTTATCAGTAACGAGGAAGAACTAGGTATAGAGATACCGACGATCAAACCTCGGATAAGTAGAATATCGTGTGACAAAGGGAATTGGTTTCGTATGTTAATGGTTCTATCGATCATGAAGTCATCGTTGAGTATGTAGGAGCCGTTATGGATCTCCAGATCCCGCTGATGGTTATTGATCGGAGAGGTGTCTCCATCATGTCTGCATATTCACGAACCGTAGGGTGACACACTTAAGGTTCGAAGTTGTTTTAAGTAGATATGGAATATGCGTTGGAGACCGAATGTTGTTCGGAGTCTCGGATTGGATCCGGGACATCACGAGGAGATCCGGAATGGTCCGGAGAATAAGATTCATATATTGGGGATCATTTTCTAAGTTAGGAAATGTTCCGGAGTGTTTGTATGGAGATTCTAGAAGGTTTCGGAATGTTCTGGAAGGTTCTAGAAGAGTTCTTGGTTTTTGCTTGAAAACCAAGAAAGGGTCAAAGGAAACCTTGTGGGGCGAGACACGGATTCGTGGGGGAGGAGGACTCCTCCACCCTTCCCAACCCGCCGGCCATAGGAGGGGAGTCCTACTAGGACCCCCTCCCCAGGCGCGCCTCCCTCCTTTAAATAGAAGGGAGGGGCGCCCCCTCCTAGCCCTCTCTCATAACAAGCTCTAGCCGTCGCCTCTCTCCTCTACCTTCGCTCTGCTCTGGCTTAGGCGAAGACCTACAGAATTCTCTCCTCCACCACCACCACCACACCGTCGTGCTGCTGGGATTCCATGGAGAAGATCTACTACCTCTGCTGCTCGCTGGAACGGGGAGAGGAAGGTCTGCTTCGACTCCGCACATGTGACCGACTGCGGAAGCGCTGCCGGAACGCGGCGTCGGAAGGATCGTCCACATGATCTTGAGATCGGCAAGTGATCGACTACATCAACCCCGAGATCTAATCTCGTAACGCTTTCGGTTCTACGAGGGTTAGTACATGATCTATCTCGTTGCTCATGTCTAATAGATTAGATCTTGGCTTTTATCTAGATTAGATCTAGGTTTTGTTCGTTCTTGCGGTAGAATTTTTTTGTTTTCCATGCTACGAACCCATCAGTGGTATCAGAGCCTTGTCTATGCGTAGATCTGTTGCACGAGTGGAACACAATGATGTTGTGGGCGTTGGTACTCGTGCCGTCTTTTGTTTTGTGTACTTTGCATCTTGCGGTATGGTGGGATGAAGCGGCTCGGGCTAACCTTACATGTCATCGCACGTGAGACTTGCTCCACACTTGACGTGTAACTTGCTTTGCACAAGTGGCTTTGCGGGTGTCTGTCTCTCCCATCATAGTATAGATCCAATCTACACTTTGCACTTGATAGCACTTGTATCAACGTTGTGGTTCAGTTTCGTAGGTAAGATCCGTTCTTATTCGAAAGCCCCAAACCACGTAAAACTTGCAAAGAAAATTAGAGGCGTCTAACTTGTTTTTGCAGGGGTTTTGTGATGTGATATGGCCATCATGTGATTGTGATTATATTTGATGTATGCAATGATCCTTGTTGTAATATGGCAACCAGCAGGAGCCTAATGGTTGTCTTTAATTCTGTTAAGACCTACGTGTCTGTTCATCTTGTAATAGCTTTATTCCAAGTAGTTGTAATAGTTGCTGGTGATGATGGACAACCATGAAGCGGCGCCACTGACCTTGACGCAATGCTGGTGATGATGGAGATCATGTCCGTGCTTTGGAGATGGAGATCAAAGGCATAAGAAGAAAGGGCCATATCATATCACACTAATTATGAATTGCCTGTGATGTTAATCCTTTATGCATCTTGTATTGCTTAGATCGTGACGGTAGCACTATAAGATGATCCCTCTCACTAAATTTCAAGTAATAAAGTGTTCGTCCTTAGTTGGCACCGTTGCTAAGACTCGTCGTCTCGAAGCATCTCGTGATGATCGGATGTGATAGATTCTACGTGTGCATACAACGGGTGCAAGCCAGATTTGCACATGCGGAAACTAAGGTTAATCTTGACGATCCTAGCATGTACAGACATGGTCTCGGAACACGGAATACCGAAAGGTAGAGCATGAATCATATAAGTGATATGATGAACATGAAGATTGTTCGCCGATGAAACTACATCTTCTCTCATGAAGATCGGACTTGGTGTAGTGGACTTGGTTCGTGTAATCACTAAGACAATGTGAGGGATGTTGTTTTGAGTGGGAGTTCACCTAGTTAATTTAAGAATTAAAGTAGAACTCAATTTATCATAAACTTAGTCTAAACTACTTGCAAATTTGTTGTAGATTATGGCGAATCTCTCCATCAATTTCAATGCGTTCCTAGAGAAAGAAAAACTTAAGAACAATGGAAGCAACTTCATGGACTGGCTCCGTGGTCTGAAGATTGTCCTCAGGGCTGGTCAGATGACCTATGTGCTCGAAGCACCGCTAGGTGACCCACCTGTAGATGATGCCACCGATGACGTAAAGAATGTTTACGCCACTCGGAAAAATCATTACTCCACAGTTCAGTGTTCCATCCTGTACGGTTTAGAAACGGAGCTCCAGAAGCGTTTTGAGCACCACGACCCGTTCGAGATCATTAAGGATCTCAAGCTCATTTTTAAGACTCACGCGGCCGTGGAGAGCTATGAGGCCTCCGAGAAGTTCTTTACCTGCAAGATGGAAGAGGGGAGCTCCGTTAGTGAGCACGTGCTCACCATGTCTGGGCACGCAAACAAACTCCAAGAGTTGGGGATAACGATTCCTAATGAGTTAGGGATTCACCGTGTCTTCCAATCACTGCCACCGAGTTATAAGAACTTTGTGATGAACTACAATATGCATTGCATGAACAAGACGTTGCCTGAACTATCGTCCATGCTGAAAACTGCTGAAGTGGAGATCAAGAAGGAGCACCAAGTGTTGATGGTCAATAAGACCACCAATTTCAAGAAACAGGGCAAGCCTAAGAAAAAGGGCAACTTCAAGAAGGACGGCAAGAAAGCTGCCGCACCTGCTAAGAAGCCCAAGGCTGGTCCTAAGCGTAAAACTGAGTGCTTCTACTGCAAGGGTGCTGGTCACGGGAAGCGTAACTACCCCAAGTACCTGGCAGATCTGAAGAATGGCAACATCAAGAAGAAAGGTATATTCGATATACATGTTATTGATGTGTATCTTACTAGTAGTCGTAGTAGTGCCTGGGTATTTGATACTGGTTTGGTTGCTCATATTTATAACTCGAAACAGGAGCTGCGGAATAAACGAAGACTGGCAAGAGACGAGGTGACGATGCGTGTTGGAAATGGCTCCAAGGTTGATGTGATCGCCATCGGCACGCTCCCTCTACATCTACCTTCGGGATTAGTTTTAAATTTAAATAATTGTTATTTGGTGCCTGTGTTAAGCATGAACATTATATCTGGATCTTG
This sequence comes from Avena sativa, assembly GCA_916181665.1. Classification (NCBI taxonomy): domain Eukaryota; kingdom Viridiplantae; phylum Streptophyta; class Magnoliopsida; order Poales; family Poaceae; genus Avena; species Avena sativa. The sequence continues at coordinate 549,066,827 of OV702290.1, read as the reverse complement.
TTTATTGCGAGACGGTTACTCTTTTAAGTCTGAGAATAAAGGTTGTTCGATTTATATGAGTAATATCTTTTATGGTAATGCACCTGAGATAAATGGTTTATTCTTATTGAATCTCAATAGTAGTGATACACATGTTCACAACATAGATGCTAAACGAATAAAATTGAATGATAATTCTACATACATGTGGCACTGTCGTCTTGGTCACATTGGAGTGAAGCGTATGAAGAAACTCCATTCTGATGGACTTCTTGAATCACTTGATTTTGAATCACTTGAAAGATGCGAAGCATGTCTAATGGGAAAAATGACTAAGACTCCATTCTCTGGAATAATGGAGCGAGCTACATACTTATTGGAAATAATACATACCGATGTGTGCAGTCCAATGAGTGTAGCATCGCGTGGTGGATATCGTTATGTTCTCACTTTCACGGATGACTTAAGTAGATATGGGTATGTCTACTTTATGAAACATAAGTCCGAAACTTTCGAGAAGTTTAAGGAATTTCAAAGTGAAGTGGAAAATCATCGTAACAAGAAGATTAATTTTCTGCGTTCTGACCGCGGAGGTGAATATCTGAGTTATGAGTTTGGCATGCATTTAAAGAAATGTGGAATACTTTCGCAATTGACACCGCCGGGAACACCACAGCGTAATGGTGTGTCCGAACATCGTAATCGAACTCTCTTAGATATGGTTCGGTCTATGATGTCTCTTACAGATTTACCGCTATCATTTTGGGGCTATGCATTAGAGACAGCCGCATTCACTTTAAATAGGGCACCATCTAAATCCGTTGTAACGACACCGTATGAATTGTGGTTTGGTAAGAAACCTAAGTTGTCGTTCCTTAAAGTTTGGGGTTGCGAAGCGTATGTAAAGAAGTTACAACCTGATAAGCTTGAACCCAAAGCAGAGAAATGCGTCTTCATAGGATACCCGAAAGAAACAATTGGGTATACCTTCTATCATAGATCCGAAGGCAAAGTTTTCGTTGCCAAGAATGGATCCTTTCTTGAGAAGGAGTTTCTCTCGAAAGAAGTGACTGGAAGGAAAGTAGAACTCGACGAGGTTATTGAACCTTCTCTCGGAGTTGGGAGTAGCGCAGCACCAGAAGATGTTTTTGTGCCGCCTGCACCAACTGGAGAGGAAGCTAATGATGCTGATCATGAAACTTCGAACAAAGTTACTGCTGAACCTCGCAGGTCAACGAGGGTTCGTACCACTCCTGAGTGGTATGACTCTGCGTTGAACGTCATGTTGGTGGACAACACTGATGATCCTGTGACGTATGAAGAAGCTATGGTGAGCCCAGGTTCCGACAAATGGCTAGAAGCCATGAAATCCGAAATGGGATCCATGTACGAAAACCAAGTATGAACTTTGGTGGACTTACCGGATGGTCGTAAGGCTATCGAGAACAGATGGATTTTCAAAAGAAAAACAGATGCTGATGGTAATGTTACCGTCTATAAAGCTCGACTTGTTGCGAAAGGGTTCCGACAAATTCAAGGAGTTGACTACGATGAGACTTTCTCACCAGTAGCGAAGCTAAAGTCTGTGAGGATTTTGTTAGCAATCGCTGCATATTTCGATTATGAGATTTGGCAGATGGATGTCAAAACGGTGTTCCTTAATGGTGACATTGAGGAACAATTGTATATGGTATAACCCAAGGGTTTTGTCGATCCTAGTGATGCTGACAAGGTATGCAAACTTCAGCGCTCCATTTATGGACTGAAGCAAGCATCCCGGAGTTGGAATCAACGTTTTGATAAAGTAATCAAAAACTTTGGATTTATACAAACTTATGGAGAAGCTTGTATTTACAAGAAAGTGAGTGGGAGCTCTGTAGCGTTCCTAGTACTATATGTAGATGACATATTGTTGATTGGGAATGATATAGAACTTCTTAATAGCGTCAAAACCTATTTGAATAATAGTTTTTCAATGAAGGATCTTGGCGAAGCGGCATATATTCTAGGCATCAAGATTTATAGAGATAGATCAAGACGCCTAATAGCGCTTTCACAAAGTACATACTTAGACAAAGTTCTAAAGAAGTTTAGAATGGAAGAGAGCAAGAAAGGGTTCGTGCCCATGTTGTCAGGTAAGACCTTGAGTAAGACTCATAGTCCGGCTACGGCAGAAGATAGAGAAAAGATGAATAATATTCCCTATGCCTCGGCCATAGGTTCTATCATGTATGCCATGCTGTGTACAAGACCGGATATAGCACATGTTGTTAGTTTGACTAGCAGATATCAAAGTGATCCTGGAATGGAACACTGGACAGCAGTCAAGAATATCCTAAAGTACCTGAATAGGACTAAGGATATGGTTCTTTCTTATGGAGGTGATGAACAGCTTGTTGTAAACGGTTACACTAATGCTAGTTGGAACACCGATCCAGATGACTCGAAGTCACAGTCTGGATACGTATTTGTTTTGAATGGTGTTGTAGTGAGCTGGAGGAGTGCCAAGCAAAGTGTTGTGGCGAAATCTTCAACTGAATCGGAATACATAGCTGCTTCGGAGGCTGCACAAGAAGCCATATGGATGAAGGAGTTCATTACTGAACTTGGCGTGGTTCCCAGTGCGTTGGACCCGATGGCCATCTACTGTGACAACACAGGTGCCATAGCTAATGCACAGGAGCCAAGGTCACATAGCAAGCTGAAGCACATCAAGCTACATTTCCATGCTATTCGCTAATATGTCCGAGATGGTGACATAAAGATTTGCAAAGTACACACTGATCTGAATGTGGCAGATCCGTTGACTAAACCTCTCCCTAGAGCAAAGCATGACCAACACCATAACGCCATGGGTGTTAGGTATATTACCATGTAATCTAGATTATTGACTCTAGTGCAAGTGGGAGACTGTTGGAGTTATGCCCAAGAGGCAATAATAAAAGTGGTTATTATTATATCTTTGTGTTTATGATGAATGTTTACATCCCATGCTATAATTGTATTATAAGGAAACACTGATACATGTGTGTTTTGTAAACATAAAAGAGTCCCTAGTAAGCCTCTTGTGGAACTAGCTTGTTGATTAAATGATGATCATGGTTTCCTGATCATGGACATTGGATGTCATTAATAACAAGGTTATATCATTAGGAGAATGATGTGGTGGACACACACCCATAGTAAGCGTAGCATAAGATCAAGTCATTAAGTTCGTATTGCTGTAAGCTTTCAAATGCATAGTAACCTAATCCTTCGACCATGAGTATGTTAATCACCATCACCAGATGGGTACTTTGATGACATCAAACACCGCTTCGTAACTGGGTGGTTATAAAGGTGTCATTGGGTATTCTGAAAGTATGTGTTGAAGCGCATGGACCAAGATTGGGATTTGTCCATCCATATGACGGATAGATATGCTCTGGGCCCTCTCGGTGGAATGTCATCTAGTTAGCTTGCAAGCATGTGACTAGGTCACAAGGGATGACATAACATGGAACGAGTAAAGAGTACTTATCAGTAACGAGGAAGAACTAGGTATAGAGATACCGACGATCAAATCTCGGATAAGTAGAATATCGTGTGACAAAGGGAATTGGTTTCGTATGTTAATGGTTCTATCGATCACGAAGTCATCGTTGAGTATGTAGGAGCCGTTATGGATCTCCAGATCCCGCTGATGGTTATTGATCGGAGAGGTGTCTCCATCATGTCTGCATATTCACGAACCGTAGGGTGACACACTTAAGGTTCAAAGTTGTTTTAAGTAGATATGGAATATGCGTTGGAGACCGAATGTTGTTCGGAGTCTCGGATTGGATCCGGGACATCACGAGGAGATCCGGAATGGTCCGGAGAATAAGATTCATATATTGGGGATCATTTTCTAAGTTAGGAAATGTTCCGGAGTGTTTGTATGGAGATTCTAGAAGGTTTCGGAATGTTCTGGAAGGTTCTAGAAGAGTTCTTGGTGTTTGCTTGAAAACCAAGAAAGGGTCAAAGGAAACCTTGTGGGGCGAGACACGGGTTCGTGGGGGAGGAGGACTCCTCCCCCCCTTCCCAACCCGCCGGCCATAGGAGGGGAGTCCTACTAGGACTCCCCCTCCCCAGGCGCGTCTCCCTCCTTTAAATAGAAGGGAGGGGCGCCCCCTCCTAGCCCTCTCTCATAACAAGCTCTAGCCGCCGCCTCTCTCCTCTACCTTCGCTCTGCTCCGGCTTAGGCGAAGCCCTGCAGAATTCTCTCCTCCACCACCACCACCACACCGTCGTGCTGCTGGGATTCCGTGGAGAAGATCTACTACCTCCGCTGCTCGCTGGAACGGGGAGAGGAAGGTCTGCTTCGACTCCGCACGCGTGACCGACTGCAGAAGCACTGCCGGAACGCGGCGCCGGAAGGATCGTCCACACGATCTTGAGATCGGCAAGTGATCGACTACATCAACCCCGAGATCTAATCTCGTTCGGTTCTACGAGGGTTAGTACAAGATCTATCTCGTTGCTCATGTCTAATAGATTAGATCTTGGCTTTTATCTAGATTAGATCTAGGTTTTGTTCGTTCTTGCGGTAGAAATTTTTTGTTTTCCATGCTACGAACCCATCAATACTATGAGCAGATTTATGTCCAATCCAGGAAAACCACATTGGGAAGCCGTGAAGTGGATTTTGAGGTATCTCCGGGGCAGCACTAATATGAAGCTTTGCTTTGGTGGTAGTGAGCCCAAGCTGATTGCATATTCAGATTCAGACTTGGCTGGAGATGTCGATGGAAGGAAGTCTACTTTAGGTTATTTGATTACCCATTCAGGGGGAGCAGTGGCATGGCAAAGCAGGTTGCAAAAGTGTGTGGCGCTGAACACAACTGAGGCCGAGTTCATCACAGTAAATGAGGCGAGCAAGGAGCTATTGTGGCTGAAACGATTGGCTTGTGAGCTTGGTTTTGAGCAAGACAAGTACGTGCTATTTTGTGATAACCAAAGTGCCATTCACCTGAGTAAGAATGCAAGTTTTCAGTCAAGGTCGAAGCATATTGATGTGCGCTATCATTGGATTCGAGATGTGCTGAATTCCAAGCAAATGCAAATTGAGAAGGTGCACACAGATGACAATGGGGCTGATATGTTGACCAAGGTGGTGACAAGAGGAAAGCTCGAGGTATGCCGCCGGCTCGCTGGCATGACTGCCGGTTGGCAGTGAGACCCTCCATGATGTCGAGAGGGGGAGTTTGTTGGGCCAGGTCCCTCCACATGGAGGTGTGTTGGCAGCCCAACGTCAGCCCGTGAAGTCCAACACGTTTCAACCGTTGATCGATGTTCGTATCTAACGGCTGAGGTGCTCCTTAAGAGAGGAGTATAAAAGAAAACCCTAGCCACCCTTGGTGGCTATGTGGGAGCAAAGTGAGCAAGTGAGATAAGCAAGCCATCGTGGCTGCTGCTGAGAGACGGTGAGAGAACACACAAGAATAGCACAACCTAGTGAGAAGAGAGGAAGAAGGAGAGGTGATTTCTATCCAGATTTCTGAGATCTGACCGGTCTGTCTTCAAGCTAGTGTTTGGAGGCTCAAGGGTGCTTGGATTAACTCCAAACTTGGTGAGCTCGTTCCTTGCTTTGAGTACTTCGATCTGGTTAGCTGGTTTGAGGTCTGGGTCAGTGTAGCTTCAGATTTGGAAGCGGTTTATTTAGTTCGGACTGTTGTAGTTTCAGCACAGAGCAGTTTTGGTAGACGAACAGTTTGGGCAAGCAAACGGTATCCGATTGACCTGAAATTTGGTGTGTATGTTGGGTACTCGTATGTCAGCTTGTCTACCAAGTTTGGTGTTGACTGGATCTACGGTTTAAGAGCAGTTTGTTGATTACCAAAGAGGACAGAAACTGAGATACTCTGCTCTGCTATAATCTTTCTCTCAAGTGGTTGTTGTTGTTGCCGGTTGGCAACGTGCTGAGTGTGTTGTATATCTATACATGTTCTAGAGAAGACTCTATACCCAGGTTGCTCATAGTGAAGCTCGCGTGGACCCGTTGGTCTGCACCCATGGTTTTTTCCTCCTCACCTTGAGGAGGTTTTTCCACGTAAATCCTTGTGTCACCTGTGCATGTACTCGTTGTTTTATTTCCGCTGCATATCTATTGATTGAAACTATCCTCGAAGGTTCACCGCAGGCTGGAGCGTGGGAGGTTGTGTGTCTATCTCCTCCTCCAACCCCAACAGCACATAGTGCTATTTTCCTTCTGCGCCTGATGGTTGGTACATGTAGAGAAGAAGAGCCAATGAATGTCCCGATTTAATGTACCGTCAGCCGTCGCAACTTGCAAGTTTAGACCATCTCCAATCTCTACTGGCGCTCCAAATAACCTTCCTAATATCTATATTAGGACATGTATAATGGTCTTTTCGTAAGTTGATTTCTAAGTTAGGGGAGGGAGAAACATGGAAATGTTTGCCATCTCTTAGCAACGATATTTCTCATCACATATTTAGAGATATCTCTTGCTATGGTTACGACTGAAAAAATAATCCAAGTTAATCATGCTTTATTGTCATATCAAAATTACATGGCATGTATAAGATAAGTATGTATTATCTATCATTATACATGCCTTTAGAGATAGGGAAACGAAATCAGCACCTAGCTATGTGCCCAATAGCATGTCTTTGTTTCTTTGCTATCAAATAAACTGTTATAGAGGGCAAGACTTGTTAGCGATACAGCCAAAACCATAGCTTAGCTAACTTTCTCCGTTTTTCTTCCAGTTTGTCCTCTAAGTCCATTCTTCCGCCTGCCGCCCTCGTTCTCGCCTTGTCGATGCCGACGCATTTTATTTGCCGCTGACGATGTTGCGGCTTGGGCTTGTTAGGCCTCAGAAGCGCAAGGCCTCCTCATCTCATACGACACCTACGACGATGTCGGAGGAGTGGAAAGCGAGGGAAGGGACTCGAAAGGACGACAGGAGAGGAAGCCGCAACCAGGCAGACGTGGTAACAACCTGTTCGATGGAATGCCACTGGCTGGACTTGGTTGTCGACGAGTTGCGTATTTGCAACAATTCTCATAATATGAGAAGTTTGTGCTCATAGGCTTATTAGTATTTGTGTTTGTGTACATAGAATGAGGACTCTATTATCTTGTCCGAAATGATCCACGACGGTGCCCGTTCGCTGAGACCGAGGTTAGGACTCAATGTGAAGAATAAAAAGAAGAGGAGGAAGAAGATGACATCGACGTTGAGATGGGAAATGAAGTCACGAGGAGGCGAGGCTTGAAGTGGAAGACCCCGTAGGACAAGTGCTTATTCATGTTCCTTGACAGAAGAATGCAAAATTTGAGTTCTAGCTAACTGAATCTTTTAGATACTCATATGGCCAACTGATGACCCACAAGTATAGGGCGTGTATCGCAGTATTTTCGAGGGAAGTGAAACCCAATTTATTGATTCGACACAAGGGAGCCAAAGAATATTTATAAGCCTTAACAACTGAGTTATCAGTTCAGCTGCACCTGGAAACAATCTTGCTCACAGCAGTTTATCAGTAGCAACAGTTTTGTAGTAGGAATAACAAAGTAGCAGCAGTAGTAAAGCAAAGACAGTAGTAACAAAAGCAGTAAACAGTGGGATTCGAGTGCGATAGGCATAGGGATGGATGGACGGGCGTTGCATGGACAAGACAATTCAAATAGCAATCAGAACATAGGGCAATTGCAGATAAATAACATAAAGCATCCAAGTACTAGACAATCCTAGGCATGTGTTCCATATATAGTCATACGTGCTCGCAATGAGAACTTGCAGAACATCTTTTGTCCTGCCAGCCCGTTTGCAGCGGGGCCTCAAGGGAACTACTTGCAATTAAGGTGATCCTTTCAGTAGAGCACCAGAGCAAAGCATTAATACTCCGTGAACACATGTGATCCTCACATCAAAGCCATTCCCTTCCGGTTATCCCGATTTCTGTCACATCGGGGCCATAGGTTCTGGACAACAACGTGTGTATATAACTTGCAGATAAGACCAAAAACAATACTATCATAATGAATCAATAACATGTTCAGATCTGAAATCATGGCACTCGGGCCCTAGTGACAAGCATTAAGCACAACAAGTTACAACAAAGTCATAAAGCACTAATAAAAGATACTAGGCACCATGCCCTAACAATCTGATGCCATTACATGAACAATCTCATCCAATCCCTACCATCCTCATAGCCTACAGTGGGGGATTACTCACTCATAGATGCGGGAAACATGGATGGTCGATGGAGAAGCGATGGTGATGATGATGGCGATGATCTCCTCCAATTCCCCGTCCCGGCAGGGTGCCAGAACGGAGTTTCTAGTGCTGTTTCATGGAATCTGGTGGTGGTGACGAAGCGGAACTCCTTCTGGAAAAACGTCGAACCCCTCGGAGTTTTTAGGTCAGAAGGCTCCTTATAGGCGAAGAGACAAGCCGAGGGGGTGCCTGGGGGGCCCACACCACCCCTTGGCGCGGCCTGGCCTGGCCCGCGCCACCAGGTGGTGTGGCCACCCCCTGGCTCTTCTCCGTCTCGTATTCTGGCTCCTGGACTCTTCGGGTGAAATAGGATTTTTGGCATATTTTCCGGGATTTTTCCTGATAGTTGGTTTTCTGCACAAAAAGTTGACACCAAGGCAATTCTGCTAAAAACAGCGTCAGTCCACGTTAGTTGCATTCAAATCACACAAGTTTAGAGGAGAAACAATAGCAAAAGTATTCGGGAAAGTAGATACGTTTTGTACGTATCAACTCCCCCAAGCTTAGCTTATTGCTTGTCCTCAAGCAATTCAGTTGAAAACCGAGTGCGATAAAAGAACTTTCACAAACACATTTGCTTCATAAGATGTAAATATTCTCAGCAATGCGATCAACTACTTAAACAGTTCATAATAAAGAGTATGCAATTGAGTCTACTTAATAGTCATTGCAAGATATGAAGAGATTCCAACTCAAGAATAATAAGTAGCATGAAGCACAAACATAAGCAACATTACAATGCTCATAAAAAGGTATGATAGAGTGGTATCTCGCTTGCCTTTGATTATGAATGCCAAGGCACCTCTGAAGTTCAAGTGATGACTAGAAGTAAATATATCAAGGATACAAGCATCAAAGTCATAACACAAATAATCAAGTAATGGAACAAACACAAAGAATGACAACTATGCTCTCAAGATGGTGCTCAAAGAATATGTGGAGACTCAACAAGTAAAAAAAGGTTTTGAATAATTTGAAAGGCTTCCAAATGCTGAAAGTATGGTACTCATTAGCTTTGAGCTCTCATTGCCCCTATCATAAGCATCTTTAATGTGGTTAAGGTGAAAGTGACACAACTAAGAGGATATACTTGACAAGTTATAAATCGAAGTCTCATGCCCCTTACTTACAAAGACCGATCCTAATACTAATCAACTTCAGTCACAAGTAAGCTCTTGTCATTGTAAGTATATACGTATCATAGAGAACCGCCAATGGGGTACCCCTTGCATATGACATGGGAGCTGTCCCATAATCAAAATAACAAGGCAAGCAGATAATGAGCATCTCAGAGGTCTTTTTATTTACTATGTGCATAGATTTTTATTGAGGATGCTTCATAGAATGCTCATTATGGTTATGCTACAAGTTTCCACCATGATTAGGCATTGCTTAGACTAGCGGCCTAGGCGTTTCTCTAGCATACATACAAACTCCATGATCTTACAAGTTCCACTTTTATTTTACATCGTCGGGATCCATAAGTAAAAGAACATGATATCAACTAGGTACTAGGTACCAATGAAGTGTTGAAAGCGGTCCCCATGATACATGGTTCTGCTAACTTCAACTCATAAAGCGCAAGCATATACGCAACAAAGAAGGACGCAATGGTTCAGGTTTATTAAGTGCAAGAAAATAAAGCGTGTCATCAAGTTCGTGAGAGCTTTACTAACTAACTTTCTCATAACAAGCAAACATTTTATTCGGAAGAAAACAAGGCATATTGAATATGCACGGAGGTAGCAAATGATGCTAATGGGTAGGTATGGTGGACACTTTGGAATTATTTGGTTTAGGGAGTTGGGAACTTGAGTAAAACATACTCGGTGAAAGTGAAGGCTAGCAATAGTAAGGGAGCGACAAACGAGAGAGCAATAGCTGTCATTATCATGCTTGCAACAAAACAGGACTACTCAAGGCATGCAAGTGATTCAATATCCTCAAGGCAAAATAATTCATCAAGGCTTAACTGATTATCACAGTCATGTGCATGCATGAGCATGTGCCAAGTCAATTCAAATGAAACATTCAGAGGAGGATACCGCGGTGTCATACCAATTTATGAATAGAGCAATGCAAGCAAACATTCATAAGACATGCTACAAACTATTAGCGAGCTAGAGCTAATCATAAGAAACCAAGAACTACTAAGCATCCAAAGATAACATATACCCTACTTGAACGGACTAGGCAAGCTCACAATGAAGAGTATATGTACAAAATGAAAACAAATAGAGTTCGTTACCAGCCTCTTACCATGCCTCAAGTTGTCATTGATCCTCATTATTGCTCTTCACTTGTGTGGCTTGAATAATAATATGAAACCAATATCCACTGAGGACCGCCGAACCCTATAGCAAACTCGTAAAAACCAAAGAAGAACGACAAATATTTTTGGTGTTTTCAATTTTTAAACAAGAACCAAAAGGGAAAAACAAGCAAAGCAAAATCTTTTTGGGTTTTTTGAAAAGTTCAAACAAAGCAGGCAAAAAGAAGAAGCAAACCAAAGAGAAACAACAGAAATATTTTTGGTCTTTTTGTGTTTTTAGAAAGCAAAAGCAAAGAAGAATGAAAACTAAAAAGAGAACAAAAACATAAATATACAAAGTACCGACGCAACATGATATGGAAATGAGTGCGGTGTCGGCGTACCTCTCCCCAAGCTTAGGCTTTTGGCCTAAGTGGGTATCAATCCATGTACGAATAGGGGTTCCAAGCGGGCAGATCTTGGTAAGAATGGTCGTAGCTGGGCCCATGAGAAGAAGAAGCTCCCCAATCATAAGCGGGCTGCTGATATGAAGACTCTCCCTCATTCGAGGGCTGGACCAAATCATCCGTGACCTCCCTTCTAGTGTCTTGCTCCTGTTGGGAGAGCTCTCCCAAGTACCTGTCAAGCTCCTCCTCAGTGAGGGACCATCCTTCCCTGTTATCAAGGTTAAACAAAACAGGTGTAGGCAAAAGAACAACACGCTCGGAGTTGCTCTTTCTCCAACCAGCTTTGAGAAAGGTTATTTCATAAGATAACTCACTCATACTAGCCCACGAGGAAACAAATTTATGCTGTATCATGGAATTAAGATCAAGCCTCTCTATGGGAAACTGTAGGTCTAGATGATGAGGCACTAAACCATGCAATGCTAGTAAACGAGAAGCAATGAGGCCTCCACAAATTCCACCTTTCTCATGGTTAGCAGCAAGACGGAAAGCTACCAAAGCACCCAAGTTGTAAGACCTATCTCGTCTAAGAGCAACAGATATAAATGCTAGATCAAACGAAGATAACTTATTAGCAGTTTTCCTAGCAAGAACACACTTGGCAATAAAGTAGGCAAAGTAGCGAATGGAGGGAAAATGAATGTTACGGATTTTTCCACTCTCCTTCGAGAAGTTACTCCCTTGGCAAATTTCTGCGTATAAATCCATGAGTGGTTCAGCTCTCTCCTTAATATTTCTACATGATCCCCATTGAGGTACCTTAATAGCTACACAAAAATCATCAAGGGAAAGGTCGACAACTATATTGTAAATTTTGTAATGGACCATGGGGTTAGGCAAAGAGTGACTAAATTGGAAGTCCTGCACCACAGACATGGGTAGCTTCACAAATTGACAAGGTTCATCTTCCCAAAAGTGCTCTAACCCTGCATTAGAAACCAAAGTGTGGAAATCTTGTAGAATTCCTGCAGCTCTCATGAACTCAGAGCATGGATAAATGGAGGGAAAAACTTCCTCCTCCCGGTGGACCTTTATGACCTCAGGCACCCAAAGCTCATGTTGGTTTAGGTGGTGTTCACTCATCTTCTATTTTGAAATTTAAACACCTATTAAACAAGTGATTGCAAAGTAAATATAATGAAGGATTCTACTCATAGGGACTTGCAAGAGGCCTAAACATGCATCAAAACTATATCTATAAGCATCAAACAAGATTACAAGCCCTCATAACCAGTCACCTACAGCAGCAAAATACTCAACATATAATCCACTAAACACAAATCTACTTGGACAAGGGAAGGAGTCACATACCAAGGAACAAATGCTCCAAATTTCAGCAAGAAAGATGGGCTGAGCAAGGAGATCGAAAAAATCGAGAGCAAGCACAACAAGAACGCGATTTTGAGATATGAACTGGAGCTTACTCGGGAGAGAGAAGAAAATGACAGGTGAGAGAGTTAGTGGGGGGCCAGGGGTGGCCCACACCAGGGCATGGCGCCACCCAAGGCTGGCCGCGCCACCATGTGGTGTGCCTGCCTGGTGGGCCCCCCTGGTACCTCCCAGGTACTCCTCTGCCCCTTTTTCACGTAAAAATTTAATATGGATTTTTTGGAATTTTTCGAGACACTTTATTTTTGGGCATTTTTCAGAAATAGAAGAATGATTTTTCTGACAGACGGATTTTTTTCTTTTGGAAACATGATGCAAAAACAAGGCTAGAACTACAGAAGTTCTAACATGCAAGCAACTAACAACAAAAAGAAAAACTAAACGAAAGCAAAAACTAAAATGCAAAGGATAGAAATCAACAGAGATAATCATAATGAAAACATTGTTTTGTTCAATGGAATCCTTTTGTTAACAAGGTTGATCAAGTCTTGCTACCAAAACAATTGCATATGAGACAAAACTTTGTACTCCACTAATGATTATGTTACCTCAACCTTGATAGCAATGGTCCCAATCATAATAGTTTCAAATTTTTCTCTTGGTATGGGACAATATATTTCTCCAACTTGAATGCCTTCAACATGTTCAATTGAATTCAAACCATAAGTCCTTTCAATCTTCTTGGGGAAATAGATAGTATGTTCCTTGTCATTAACATTGAAGGTCACCTTTCCTTGATTACAATTAATAACAGCTCCTACAGTATTAAGAAAAGGTCTCCCAAGAATAATAGACAAATTATCATCTTCGGGCATTTCAAGCACAACAAAATCAGTTAATATCAAGCAATTGTGAGCCACCTGAATAGGTACATCCTCACATATACCCACAGGAATAGTGGTAGATTTATCAGCCATTTGCAAAGATATATCAGTTGGTATTAATTTTTCAAGTTGAAGCCTCTTATAGAGAGAGAAAGGCATAACACTAACTCTAGCTCCCAAATCACACAAAGCAGTTCTAACATAATTGTTCTTAATAGAGCAAGGGATAGTTGGAATCCCTGGGTCTCCAAGTTTCTTAGGGACCTTACCATTGAAGGAATAATTAGCAAGCAAAGTAGAAATTACTTCATTAGGGATCTTCCTTTTATTCGAGACAATGTCCTTCATATACTTTGAGTAAGGAGGCAATTTAATAGCATCAGTCAAAGGAATTTGCAAGAATAAAGGCTTCATCCACTCACAAAAAAGGGAAAATCTTAGCAACAAAGTAAGTACGCATCTTAATATCATCAGAAAACAAGCCACTCATGGTAGAAAGTTCATTCATATGTGCTACCGCATTTTCATTCTTAGTCCCACAAAAAGGTTCTTTCTCGACAATAGCTATGTAAGATAGATCGAGAGATAAATCATAATATTCATCTATAATGTTTATGGGAGAAGCAGCAAACTTAGCAGCAGGAGATAATTTGGGTCTAATAGTACGCCTCTCAAGGAGACTCTTAGCAGCGCTCCTATCATGGGTGTTCTTACATTCTTTAATAAACTCATCGGTCATCTCAACATAACCATCTTCAATATCATAACTCTCACTAGACTCAGGTGAGCTAACATGTGTGGTAGTGTCTTCATTAGGAGTTTCGGTATTTCCAGCTATAGTTCTAGCAATCGTAGCATCTAGGAAAGGACCTAATGAACCACTCTTATCAAGCACAGTAGAAGCAACATCAGAAGTTTCAGATTCAGCAGTAGTAGCAGTGTGTGTAGCATGTGTATGTGGTGGTGTAAGGAACTTACTCAAAACAGATGGTGAATCAAGAGCAACAGAGGTGTTCAGAACCGTACCTCTTCTTGTAGTGGATGGTAAAATAGGAACCTTGCCATCACGAGACTTACCCATGATGGATGGATAGCAGCAAACAATAGAGAATCCAAGTGAACTTGATAAATAAAGCTATGCTCCCCAGCAACGGCGCTAGAAAATAGTCTTGATGACCCACAAGTATAGGGGGTGTATCGCAGTATTTTCGAGGGAAGTGAAACCCAATTTATTGATTCGACACAAGGGGAGCCAAAGAATATTTATAAGTCTTAACAACTGAGTTGTCAGTTCAGCTGCACCTGGAAACAATCTTGCTCACATCAGTTTATCAGTAGCAACGGTTTTGTAGTAGGAATAACAAAGTAGCAGCAGTAGCAAAGCAAAGACAGTAGTAACAAAAGCAATAAACAGTGGGATTCGAGTGCGAGGGATGGATAAACGGGCGTTGCATGGACAAGACAATTCAAATAGCAATCAGAACATAGGGCAATTGCATATAAATAAGATAAAGCATCCAAGTACTAGACAATCCTAGGCATGTGTTCCATATATAGTCATACGTGCTCGCAATGAAAACTTGCATAACATCTTTTGTCCTGCCAGCCCGTTTGCAGCGGGGCCTCAAGGGAACTACTGGAAATTAAGGTGCTCCTTTTAATAGAGCACCGGAGCAAAGCATTAACACTTCGTGAACACATGTGATCCTCACATCAAAGCCATTCCCTTCCGGTTATCCCGATTTCTATCACTTCGGGGCCATAGGTTCCGGACAACAACGTGTGTATACAACTTATAGATAAGACCAAAAACAATACTATCATAATGAATCAATAACATGTTCAGGTCTGAAATCATGGCACTCGGGCCCTAGTGACAAGCATTAAGCACAACAAGTCGCAACAAAGTCATAAAGCACTAATAAAAGATACTAGGCACCATGCCCTAACAATCTGATGCCATTACGTGAACGATCTCATCCAATCCCTACCATCCCCATAGCCTACAGCGGGGGATTACTCACTCATAGATGGGGGAAACATGGATGGTCGATGGAGAAGCGATGGTCTCCTCCAATTCCCCGTCCCGACAGGGTGCCAGAACAGAGTTTCTGGTGCTGTTTTGTGGAATCTAGTGGTGGCGGTGGAGCGGAACTCCTTCTGGAAAAACGCCGAACCCCCCCGGAGTTTTTAGGTCAGAAGGCTCCTTATAGGCGAAGAGAGAGGCCGAGGGGGTGCCTGGGGGGCCCACACCACCCCCTGGTGCGGCCTGGCCTGGCCTGCGCCACCAGGTGGTGTGGCCACCCCCTGGCTCTTCTCCGTCTCGTATTCTGGCTCCTGGAGTCTCCGGGTGAAATATGATTTTTGGCATATTTTCCGGGATTTTTCGTGATAGTTGGTTTTCTGCACAAAAAGTAGACACCAAGGCAATTCTGCTGAAAACAGCGTCAGTCCGCACAAGTTTAGAGGAGAAACAATAGCAAAAGTGTTTGGAAAAGTAGATATGTTTTGGACATATCACCAACTTATTTTGGAATGATAAAGAAGGTAACCATAAGATTCATCTAGCTAACGGGCCTTCTTTTTGTATGAAAAAGGACTTTGGAGGTTTAGGTATTCCAAACCTTAAGGATTTAAACTTGGCTCTAATTGGTTCTTGGGTTAAAAGATATACATGATGAGGGTGCTCTCTGGAGAAAGATTATATGTGCTAAGTATAATACCAGGAATCCAAATATTCTTTGCTGTCATGATGTCCACCCTTCCACTTTTTGGAAGGGGGATATGTGGGCTTCTAGAACAGTAAAAGTAGACTACATATGGCATGTAGGTAATAGGACATTTATTAAATTCTAGCAAGATATTTGGTTTGGTAAGCCCCCCTAGCTAGTTAGCTTTGGGACATTTATGTGGTTTCTAACCAACAAACTAAGACCATTCCCAAGCTGTGGGATGGTAATCAACTTAGATGTGACTTTAGGAGAACTTTCGTTGAACCCATGGTGCTTCTGTGGCAAGAACTCCAAGAGATCACTAGAAGTTTAGCTCTCTGTGACTCCAAGGACCAATTAATTTGGTAGCATGAACCAAAAGGAGTCTATTCTTCTAGTTCTATTCTCTAATTAATTTTAGAGGGATTACACAAATTTTCTGCCTTGTTGTGTGGAATCTAAAAATTCCTCCTAGGATTCAAATTCTTATGGCTCTTTTCCCAGAATAAAATTCTTACTAGGGATAACCTAAGAGCCAGGGGGATTTCTAAACCCTTAGAATGTACTTTCCGTAAAGAGTTCGAGTCTGTGAAATACCTTTTCTTTGAATGCATCGTTGCAAAAAAATGTGGTTTGATGTTTATGAGATCTTTGGTGTTTATGACATCTATTGGCTCTAGATGGCTGGACAATAAAAAATCCTCGCAGTTCAACGTAGTTACTTCTATTGTCCTTTGAAGCATATGGAATCATAGAAATTGTTTAGTTTTTAACAATTTTTCTTGGCTAACTATCAAGCAGGTTTGGCATCTGATTCTTCCGTATCTGAGAAATTGGAAAGTTATCTTCAAGGAGCAAGAAGGGGGAAAGATCGATCAACTCAAAAAACCTCTGGCGATCCAAGCAAGCTGATTTGCACTAGGTTTGAGTGGATCTTAATCTGGAAAATAACAGTTGTTTCGAGTCATGATGGTCGGACATCGCTGGAGTACCTGAAGGAACACCCTGAAGAAGACGGATCTATTCACGTGGTGTTCTAAGTGTTTTTTGAGTCTCGTTGTGTTCCTTCCTAACTTTTCTTTCCCAGCTTAGCCCGTCGGTGCTTAGAATCTTTAGGTCGCCAGTCCCGGTTGAGCTTGTTTTTTCTCTTTAGCCTTTGCTACTCTGTTTGCGTCGGAGTTTTCAGACTTGGGTTGGTTTCATTATTTTAATAGAACTGGGGAGAAAATCTCTTTTGATCTTAATAAAAATTGACTTCTAGTTTGCAATCCCGGACATAATCCGCTCGCTAAGGAAGTAATCATACCCGATAGTCCCTCCGTCCTGGTTTATTAGGCACGCACGTAGTTTAATAACAACTTTAACCATTAATTTTTGTCAAGAAATTTTATATAATATGTCACAAAAATTATATCATCGGATTCATCTTCAAAAGAAGTTTTCAATAGTATATTTCTTGAGACACATATTGTATATTTTATTGGTTAAAATTAATGATCAAATATTTTCTTAAATTAGGTGCGCGTCTAATAAATTGGGACGGAGGAAGTACTAAGAATCAGACGTCAAACACCACTCACTAACCATCTAGATCGCACAGACCAAAAACCAAACTTGCAAATTGCGGCTGTGAGATATTTTAATGTCAGGTTTAGGCCGCTCGCTGGGGCGCAAGGGCAAAAGTAACCCGGACAGCCGACCACGGATATGCGCAAACCGATGAGAACAAAAGCAGAAAGATGGAAGGTACTAGTAGTTGTTAAGTGGATTTTCTTGATAAAATAAAGAACGGTTTTGCTATTTTTCAGTCGACTGAGATTTTCTTAAGTCTCAGTCACTAAAAAAAGTGCAACTAAAATCCAGTTGCACTTTTCTGACAGAAAAATACAATTCACTTTTTTGCTAGAAAAGTGCAAGTGAAACGAGTTATACTTTTCTTTTAACTATAGTTACACTTTTCTTAAGTGATTGAGACTTAAGAAAATCTCAATCGTTTGAGACCTAGACAAACCCAATAAAGAAACCATCGGGTCACTCTCGAAGTCGCCCTCGCTTCTCGTCTTCCTTGTGGCTGACCGGGATGCATCCCCCTTTGGCTCGCTGTATCCCAGCTGTGTTCTCTCAGGTCTCAGCTCAGCCACTGGCTCACTCGCCGCGCGCTTTGCCCCCCTGGCGCCACCACCTATAAGTACTCCGCTCAAAGTTCTCATCGCACAGCAAAACCACTTCAATTCAGCAAACAACAAAAGCATCATCGAGAACCTCCCAAGCAGCTAAAGAAACAGAGGTCGATACCGAGATCGCGATAAAATCTGCGTTGGATTGTGATTCTCATAATCGATCCAAGGACGAAGATGTGTCAGATCAAGAAGGAGATGAGCGGTGAATCCGGCTCGCCGTGCAGCGGGGAGTACTACTCGTCCTCGACGTCGTCGGGGCAGAGACAGCAGAAGGAGCAGACGGCGTGGACGAAGCGGCCGACGGGGCGGACCAAGTTCAGGGAGACGCGGCACCCGGTGTACCGCGGCGTGCGGCGCAGGGGCAATGCCGGGCGGTGGGTGTGCGAGGTGCGCGTCCCCGGCAGGCGCGGGAGCAGACTCTGGCTCGGCACCTTCGACACCGCCGAGGCCGCGGCGCGCGCGCACGACGCCGCCATGCTCGCCCTCGCCTCCGGCGGGCCTGCCGCTACCTGCCTCAACTTCGCGGACTCTGCCGAGCTGCTCGCCGTGCCGGCCTCCTACCGCAGCCTGGAGGACGTCCGCCAAGCCGTCACCGAGGCCGTCGAGGACTTCGTGCGGCGCGAAGCGCACGCGGAGGAGGACGCGCTGTCAGGCACGTCCTCGTCGACGCCCTCCTCTTCCTTCACCGACGAGGAGTGGTCGTCCTCGCCGTTCGAGCTGGACGTCCTTAGTGACATGGGGTGGGACCTGTACTACACCTGCTTGGCGCAGGGGATGCTCATGGCGCCGCCGTCCGCGGCTGCTGCGCTCGGTGATTACTGCGAGGCCAACCTCGCCGATGCGACACTCTGGAGCTACGAGAGCTAGCTAGTTGGCGCCACTTCCAACTCCGGCTTTGTCATGGCCTCCGATGCCCAAATTTTGGTGCTCAACTGTTCCTGCTTGCAGTTTCTGTTAATGTGATTGTGCAAATTGGGGAAACAGAGCATGGCTTTTGACTCTTGACTTTCCACTATTGGTGATATCAGCTCAACCACATACATGATGACTTTCGAAGATAAATTTGCTTTAGGCGATCAGTAATGCACGTCACAATCCTCAATCCTTTGCCCCGGCAAAATCCTGTGGGACCTTGGATCGGCATCTGAAAATCTTCTACTCCCTCCGACCTAAATTAGTTGACTTGGATTAGATACATCCGAATATAGGCAAATCTAAGTCAATTAATTTAGGTCGGAGGGGATACAAATTTCTTGATCGTTAAAGTCATTTGGTCCCGATATTGATGATCTGAGAGGGCAAGATTATGATAATGGTTCAAACATGAAGGAGTACAAAAACGATTAATTGATATGAATTCAAGGGTGCTATTTATGACAAAATTTGTTCGATAAAACTATTACATTTTTATGATGTCCATTGTATATATGTATTTTTTGAACTGAAAGATGGAAAGTTCTCCTTAACCACGTTCCAAGTTTCACTCAAGTCTTTGTCGTTAGTATTAGAGTTTGTTTTGTATTGGAGTAGGACTCTAGTCTAAGTCGGTTTAGGGCCTCTCTCTCTTCTATATAATCGTTGTAATATTGTCTAAATCAATACAAGTTATTTCTCTCCCAAACTATCATGGTATCAGACGCTTAGGTTTTTCCGCAGCCTAGATGGCTCCGCCTACTCCACCGCCGCCGCCGAAAGGTCCCCTCTGGACCGCGGCGGAAGCCCGCGCTGCCGGCGTGAAACCCTCCTCCTCCTCCTCCTCCTCCTCCTCTATCTCTACCTCTACCCTTATTACCCAACAAAATCCTATCCAAATAGCCCCAATTTCTTTAGCGTTCATACCTATTACCCTAGATCTTACACTCCACAACTACTACCATTGGCGCAACTTATTTCATGTTCATCTCGGTCGATGTGGTCTCCGTGATCACGTCGATCCGAACTCGGTGCCTCGTCCTGCCGATCCTCGCTGGGTCCAAGATGATCTAGCAATTATACAATGGATCTACACCCGCATATCCACCGAGCTTTTCAATCTCGTCTCCAACGACGACGCCACCGCCGCGCATCTATGTGCCTCTCTTCAACAGCTTTTCCAGGATAATAGCGATGCCCGCATCAATGCCCTACATACCGAGCTCCGTACCATGTCTCAAGGAGACGCCTCTGTCACTGTTCTATGCCAGAAGATCAAGGCTATCGGCGACGAATTACGTGAGCTCGGTGACCCTGTTGAAGATCGCACACTCATCAATGCTCTCCTCGTCAGCCTCGGCGAGCAATTCGACAAGCAGGTGGCCTTTATTCCGATGATGCGACAGCGTCCCACTTTCGCTGAAGTCCGATCTCTCCTCCAACTGGAGGCCATGACGCAAGCTCGCAAAGCATCGCTCCCCACTCAAGCTCAGGTGTTCCACACGGCGGCTCGGCCTCCCCCTCCGGCCCCCTCCGTCGGCCCTCCCCACGCTGCCCCGCAGCCCCCACCTGGATGGAGTCCCAAGTCCAAATTATCGCGGGAAGAATCCCACGTATAGACCGCCTCAACCTCGACCACCTGCTCCTGCTCCACCTACGGCGCTCCCGACAGCACCATCATCGGTTCCGACATGGCGACCTCCGCACGACCCGTGGACTGGACTTGTTCAGGCGTGGTCCATGCCTTCGTCCGTTCCGTCTCCCTACGGGGCCCCTCCCGCCTAGACCGGAACCTGGAGTCCCGGGCTCCGTCCTACAATCGGTTCCCCCGGGCTCCTTGGACGACAGCCTCAGCAAGTCTACACCGCACAGATGCCACCCCCTCCCTACATGGCCCAGATGGCGCCACCTCAATATGTGACCTCGCCGACGTCGCTGCCCTACATGTACAATGCTACTCTACCTCCTCAGTACATGCCTGCGTCTCCCGCTCCATCAACCGCTCCACCAAGCCGGGACCAAGCCGCCTTCATCGCTGCCATGAACAATTTTACACTCAACAATTACGAAGGTACGGATTGGATTTTTGATTCTGGTGCTTCCTCGCATATGTCTTCAAATATGGATTTTCTGTTAGCTTGTTCTTCCTCTCCTTTTTCTTCTATCACCATTGGCGATGGATCTTCTATCCCCATCTCTTGCACCGGCCAATCTTACATCATTAATCCAAACACCAATTTTATTCTACGAAATATCCTAGTTGCTCCCTCATTAATTAAAAATCTAATATATGTTCGACAATTTACTATTGATAATGTTTCCATAGAATTTGATCCCTTTGGTTTGTCTGTGAAAGATCTGAAAACGGCGGCGGTTTTCGCTCGTTACAATAGTTCGGGCGACCTCTATCCTCTCCATGGCGCACCCACCTCCACACCTCAAGCCATGATTGCCTCCGTCACCCTTTGGCACGTCATCTTGGTCACCCCAATAAACATACCATGTCATCCCTGCTTCAAGAGTTTCGCATATCTAGTGATAGTTTTTCGCATGATTACACAGTTTGTAATGCATGTCAATGCGGCAAACATATTAGATTACCTTTCGGCACTTATTCAACCTATAGTTCTTTTCCGTTTGAATTGTTACATTGTGATCTATGGACCTCTCCAATACCAAGTGTTTCTGGTTTCAAATATTATCTCGTTATTTTGGATGATTATTCTTATTATGTTTGGACCTTTCCTCTTCGTGCTAAATCTGATGTTCATCAACTTTTTCTTAATTTTCGACAATATGTTCTAACACACTTTGGCCTCCCTATTCGTTTCATCCAATGTGACAACGGAAAAGAATTTGATAACAACCAAAACAAAACTTTCTTTCTCTCCCAAGGCATCCTATTTCGTTTTTCAAGTCCTTACACTTCTCCTCAAAACGGCAAGGCTGAACGCTCTCTTCGCTCTATCAACGAGATCTTATGCACTCTCCTCATTCAAGCATCTCTTCCACCGCGTTTTTGGGCTGAGGCTCTCCGGACCGCCACCTATCTTCTAAATATAAGACCAACCAAAACATGTCCTCTTTATTCCCCTTTCAATCTCTTTTTCTATCTCACCTCGATTATTCGGATTTACGTGTTTTTGGCTGCCTTTGCTTTCCTAACACTTCATCTACTGCTGCTAATAAACTCGCTCCAAGATCATTGCCATGTATATATTTAGGTCCATCCGATGATCACAAAGGATCACGATGTTTTGATCCCTCCTCCGGTCGTGTTCTTATATCTCGTCACGTCACTTTCGATGAAAATACTTTTCCCTTTTCGACCATTCAGTCACCATCGATCCCCTGCCGCGGCAGCCAAACCCCCCGAAAACCCTGTCGCGGCAGCCAAAACCCCCCAAAACCCTGCCGCGGCAGCTGAATCTGCCCAAACCCCTGCCGCGGCAGCCTCACCTCCTGCCGCGTCTCCTTCTCCTGCCGCTGTAGAGTCTCCCGTTAGCACATCATGCAACTCTGTCTCTCCTGCCTCAAACACCCCCCCTACTCAATCATCTCCTTCTCCAACTACTCACATTCCTTCTCATGCCGTTCCAATACCCATTCCTACAAATGATCATATTATGTGTACTCGTGGCAAACGGGGCTTCCATATTCCCCGACGTTTTCTCAATCTTTCGGCTACTCCATCGATTTCTCCTATCCCAAGTTCCTACAAACGAGCCCTTCTCGATCCATTATGGCACTCTGCCATGCGAGATGAGTTCAATGCTCTTATTCAAAATAATACATGGACTCTCGTTCCTAAACCATCTGGCGCCAATATTGTCTCGGGAAAGTGGATTTTTCGTCATAAGTATAACTCCGATGGGTCTTTGGCTCGGTACAAGGCTTGTTGGGTTTGCAGAGGTTTTTCTCAACAACAAGGAATTGACTTTGATGAAACTTTCTCCCCTGTTGTTAAGACCAGCACTATTCGCATTATTCTTAGTCTTGCGATCTCCTCTTCCTGGTCTATTCATCAACTTGATGTAAAAAATGCTTTTTTTAATGGTACTCTCAATGAAACTGTATATTGCCAACAACCCTCTGGTTTTGAAGATTCCTCTAATCCCAATCTTGCCTGTCTTCTCAAGAAATATTTGTATGGTCTCAAACAAGCTCCTCATGCCTGGTTTCAATGTTTTGCTACATTTATTCAAACTATTGGTTGTCTTCCTTCCAAATCTGATACATCTCTTTTTATCTTTCATTCTTCCTCTCACACAGCATATCTTCTTCTATACGTAGACGACATTGTTCTTACATCTTCTTCTGATTCTTTTCTTAAACATATCATTACTCTTCTCAACAAAGAATTTTCTATGACTGATTTAGGATCACTTCATCATTTTCTCGGTGTTACCGCCACTAGAACATATTCTACTCTATTTCTTTCTCAACGTCAATACATTCTTGATCTCTTAAACTGAGCAGGCATGATAGACTGTCAACCTTGTCATACACCAGCTGATGTTGGCTCAAAACTTTCAGCTGAAGGTGATTCTGTTCCTGATCCAACTCTATATCATAGTCTTGTTGGTGCTTGCAATACGCCACTCTCACCAGACCTGACATTTCTTATTCTGTTCAACAAGCATGTCTCTATATGCATGATCCTCGTTTACCCCATCTAGCTCATGTCAAAAAGATTCTTCGATACGTAAAAGGCACTCTTGATCATGGTCTACTTCTTAATTCATCCTCCCCAACAAGCTTGACAGTTTATTCTGATGTAGACTAGGCAGGTTGTCAAGATACTCGATGATCCACACCCGTCTTTTGTGTTTATTTGGGTGATAATCTTGTTTCTTGGTCATCGAAAAGGCAGGTTACGGTCTCCCGGTCTTCGGCTGAAGCGGAATACATGGCGGTTGCGCATGTTGTTGCTGAAGCAGTTTGGATTCGCCAACTACTTGTAGAACTTCAGCGTCCCGTCCAGCACGCCACTACTGTCTACTGTGACAACATATCAGTTGTCTATATGGCCTCCAACCCCGTGCAACATCGTCGTACCAAGCACATCGAGATCGATATTCATTTTGTTTAGAAAAAAGTTGCTCTTGGAGAAGTTCGTGTTCTACATGTTCCAACGAGTGCACAGTTTGCAGATATTTTTACCAAAGGACTACATCCTTCGTCCATCATCGACATTCGCTCCAGTCTCAACATCGTGGCACCCGATGTTGACACTGCGGGAGGGGGGGGGGTATTAGTGTTTGTTTTGTATTGGAGTAGGACTCTAGCCTAAGTCGGTTTAGGGTCTCCCTCTCTTCTATATAAACGTTGTAATATTGTCTAAATCTATACAAGTTATTTCTCTCCTAAACTATTAGTTGGGAGAGTAGGATTACAATTATCAATGCTATCATATATCAAGCTTTTGAATTAAGATTAGCTTTGTTTGAATTAGCTAAATTTGCTGATAATGCAACGTGAGAGTTGGATTTCGCTGCCTACTTTAGCCTACGTGTATCGACTGCTAGCATCCCGGCCACTACGGCGGCTTCCTTCGTGTG
This sequence comes from Avena sativa, assembly GCA_916181665.1. Classification (NCBI taxonomy): domain Eukaryota; kingdom Viridiplantae; phylum Streptophyta; class Magnoliopsida; order Poales; family Poaceae; genus Avena; species Avena sativa. The sequence goes on along the minus strand of OV702290.1, from coordinate 549,042,284 downwards.
ACTGTGTCATGTTGGAAATATATCCTAGAGTCAATAACAAATAAGGGTACCTCTCTCCCGCATAATTGGTTTGGTTTATGTGCTAAATTTTTTTGTTTTACGTAGCGTGTATCCCAACATGTCCATGGTCACGCTGGAGCGACGACAACTAAAGAAAAGCTGCAGGCGGTGGCGACACCAACCCTATATGGTGGCGCTTCTTCGAGCCTGGGGCAACAAACTCCGGCAGGCGAGGAGAGTGGACATTAGTGGTATGAAGCAAGGTTGACATGGCGGTGACGACGATTAATTGACACCAACTAGTTGTACAACTGCATCTTTGGAGTAAGAATTAAAGTGGTAGGAAATTTCTAGTGGGATGGCTTTTGAGATTTTATTTTGGGACCTCCATTTCAGAGGGAGACGGAGTTATTTTTAGGAGGCTCAAAATGTTGAAATATATTGCCTAGCCCTTTCCAACAGTTCGGATTGTTGGTTGCGTTGGCTAGTGCATGCAATTCAATATGGTATCAGAGCAGGAGGTCCTAGGATCAAATCTTGGCGAATGCAAGAATTAAAAATAAATACTACGGCTCCCAAACATATGTCACAATAGGCCAGAGGGCGAAAGACGTAGGGTGAGTGTTAAAATATATTGCCTAACGTTTTCCATCAGTTCAGACTTCTGCTCTAGTTGGCTAGTGCATGCAATTCAATGTGTATCAGAGCAGGAGGTCCGAGGATCAAATCCTGACCAACGCAAAATATAAAAACAAATATTGCGGCTCCCCAACATAAACGTCACAATAGCCTAAAGGGCGAAAGACGTAGGATGAGTGTTGAAATATATTGCAAGAGGTGATTACATCGTGAGCCCTTAGGCTGTTTATATAGTACTAGAAAACTTGGGGGCAACAAGTCTAATAGAGATAGAATTGGATTACAATATTGAACTACCAAATATGTCTAGCCGTAAAATACTCTAACACCCCTCGCAGTCGGACCGGTAGCCCTTGTTGCCGGTGTCGATGTAACCGGGAGTGAGGGCGTTGTAGTTGTGGTCGATGGTGTCATTGGGGAAGTCGTCATCGTTGATGAAGTCGATGATGTTGTTGTGTTGTGGTTGATGTCGTTGTTGAGCCTAGAGAATTCGCCGTAGTAGTTGAGGTAGATGTAGTTTGGGTCGAAGTAGCTCGACCCGCAATGTCGGGCTTGCCTGACTCGGGAGCGTATCGGGGACGAAGGCACGCATCAGTGTTTTTCTCCAATACCGGACGTGCGAAGACAGGGACCATCATGAGCCATGCATGCCAGAGCCGGATTGAGGAGCAAAGAAAATTTTCCATAAACGGTTGGTGTAGAAGTTGTCCGCCGTGTCGGAGTAGACGAAGTGGCTGCAAGAAGAAAAATTGAGCACTGACTTGTGCAAATAAAAATTAGACTGCGACTCTGGCGGCAAGGTCGTGGTGGACGAAGACGACGGTGGTAGTTGTCGATGGCGATTGAATTGTAGCGGTAGTCGGTTTCGGAGATTAGACCCATATTTTCCACTTGTATGAGCGCGACATCGCTCGTGGAGAAGAACTTGTTGACGTTGAGGATGACCATGATTGGTGGTGGCGGCGACGATGTGGCAATGATGTTGGTGTAGATGGTTGTCGGTGATGATGACCACGGTTGATGAAGTTGCAGCCCTTTGTTGTTAGCGATGCGCGTACTCAGGGACGTGCGTCCCGGTTGATGTTGGCGAAGGTGGACCGGCGTGGAGACGACGTGAGGACGAAGCAGCCGACGAAGCGTGTGAAAGGCGTCCCTTGGGGCGCCGCGCGGAGCCTCCTTGCCACGATCGTTGACGAAGATTTGCCGAAGATGAGTCGACGCCGAGGTTGAAGTAGAGGCGCGTGATGACGACATGCGGCTGTAGACGACGCAATCCGATCTATGATCGAACGTCGGTCAAGCGGCCGGCGACAAATTTTGCGAAGAAGATCTAATCTACTATTGCGCGGCCCCCGGCTGAGAAGGATCTCCCCGGGGGCGGCGCGGCGGAAGCGGTGGTGGCTAAACCCTAGGCCGAGAAGCAACCCGTTCTGATACCATATTAAATTGCATGCACTAGCCAACGCAACCAACAATCCGAACTGATGAAAAGGGCTAGGCAATATATTTCAACACAAAAATATTTTGAGATGGAAACTCGTTTTGGGAGTTAGCTCGAGCTATTGAGAGGGGGGAGGGGAGTTGTAGCCGTGGCCTCTTTTCTTATTTCTAGTCCATAATTTTGGACCGTTGAAGATGTGACGTCCAAACGCCTCGCCTTTATCTTTTTTCCGTTGTGAGAATACCACTATTTTGACAAAAAATAACATTTCATCGAAATTTTAGCGCAAAATAACCCTTGCTCAAAGACAATGTTAAAAATGAACCCGTTTGAATGACTCCCACCTATAAGAAGTCACTGTTTAGCATGACGCCCTGGCCAAAAGAGCACGGTTCCCTTGCCCAAGGAGTCATGGATGATGCCCTTGACCACGGAGCCGTGTTGTACATGTGAAGGACTGGAGTCATGCTATGAAGCATAACGCCTTGGGTCACCGTGTCATGATTTTTTTAAAATTTTCAACCATTTAAAGAAAACTTCATTTTTTGCTAAACTTTGGAAAAAAGGTTATTTGCGTAAAATTAGGCTCACAAATCAGCACCTCGATGTATTAAGAAAAACATGAGCATGCTATATTCACATACGGTGGACCTAATTCGGTGAATACCTGCACAACGGGTCTCCCAGTTTTTTTCTTTCCCCGCCGGTGCCGACGGTCAAGCAGAGCAACTTTGACCGCGACGCAGACACACGAACCACCTGTATTCGTAAGTGTGACGTCAGAGGCCCCGTTGACATCCAGCCCCTGGGTATGCCCCGCTAACCATAAGGCTAGAAAAGATTCTGACTTCCTACAAAGTCAGCGGCTCCCTCGCATAGAAAAAAGTACTACTACTAGCAAGTTCATATCCCGCCCCATAGCTAAAAAGTCAGCGCCTATTTATTGCCTAAGAAAATGTCAGCGGCTACTTTGTAGTTTTAGAAGTCCGGATCATCTGGTCAGTCAACTCAAAAGTGTGAGGTCATGGCCTGATGGCCAGCAGGTCAAGACTTTCCACACTTGCAGCTAGTACTACTAGTACTACCACTTGGGCATTCAGAGGCCACCAAAGGCCGCCTGCTGAGTTGAAACAGGCGAGCGCCCTTTGCCCCTGTTTCTTTGTTGGCAGCCGATCGATGTGGACGCTGTGATGTCATGGCTGATCCTATTTCGTAACAGCAACTCATTAATCTTCGGTCTCACCACCGACATGGATTGCCGGACTCTCTTGTCAAGCGGTCATGGTTACCAAGTAGTACTAGTAAGCCTGAACAAGCACTGTTCCGTGCATAGCCAGATTCACAGACCGAGAGTATTGCTAAATTTTTTTAAATAATACATTTTTTAAACAATTCCACGAATAATACACGATTTAAGGTATATTTACTAATCTAGCGCGGCGTCGTCTATTCAAAAAACGACCAGCCGCGGTCGGTTTTTGGAAAGCGACGAGACCTTGTCTTCTTTTTAGACGCCGAAAGGTGTGAGCGGGCCCACACGGCCGGGGTGTCGGCCGACAAAGTGGCTCGTCTTTATTTCAAAAGCCGACCGGACTGTCATCTTTATTTCAAAAGCCGACCGGCCCTGTCGCGTTTTGAAAGAATGACGCCGGCCTTCTTATCTCCACGGGAGCGCCGGCCAGAGCCTCGTGCGTGCCTTCTCCTTCCCTCTTGCTCCTTCTTCTTCCCCGCTCCTCTCGTTTCCACCGAAAAACTGCACCGATTTTAGCTTGTTTTGGTTGTTATTTCCACTCAAAACTATTGCTAAAACATATTAAGAAGCTAGTAGAGTCTCGATCTACTCATGAGATAGGCTGGTGAAGTGATTTGAGACGTTTTTGTGGAGAGATTTGGTGGAGTTCTTGAGGAGCAATAACTATGGTGGAGGCTGGGGCTGGGCCTTGAGACAGCTGCACGGTGGAGGTGCCGATTCGGTGACTGGAGGCTGCTGCACGGCAGGACTTCACACGCTTCAAGGGTAAACCTTAATTTTCTTGCTAACTGTAGTAATTTTCTTCGCACGGCGGGATTAGCCTAACACGATGCATGATCCATGCAGCCGTCGGTGCAATCGTCAGTCATCGTCGGCGTTACAAAAACCAATAGGGCACATCGGTTTTTCAAAACACGATGACAGGGCCCGTCGGTTTTTCAAAACCGACCACCTGCCATGACACAATTCGACAGTCCAGTCGCTTTTCCAAAACCGACCGGTACTGGTCGTCTTTTCAAAAAAGACACCGCGCTAGATTAGTAAATACCCCAAATCGCGTATTATTCGTGAAATTGATTAAAAATGTATTATTTAAAAAAATAGCGAGAGTATTAAGTGAGGTGCAAGCGGTCTCACCCTGCCTTCGGCGAATCCGCAGTTCTTTCATCCGGGCCCCTCCTTGCACCAAGAAAGTGAGCTGGCAGTTCGAGGGTACTTGTAGTGAATGTCTTCTTTCTCTTTTCCTTGGCAACACTATGACTCTGCTTCTGACTTGTTTCTTTTTCACAGCGAGAGCGCCTCCGGCTCCACCGGGATCCCTCCCACTACGGAGGTGGCTGTCTCCCTTGGAGGGGCCGTGAGCCAATCCGGGGAGCCCAAGCTATTGGGCGGGCAGTTTGGGAGGCGCTGCTAGGAGCAGCCGAACCTAATGTGTCGGACAAGTGTCTGGGCATCCCCAATAACAACCATCCGATGGTGTCGGACACTCCATTGGGGCTGTCGGTGGATATGGTTCTACCTCTTCGAGGCTCGGCACCAGTAAGCCATTGATAATCGACATATGAATAAACATTATTATCCACTAGTAACAACATTAAGTTTGTGCCCCATGTTAGCATGTATTATACCTATGATATACCTCATTAAACTTCTAGAATCAAGGGGAAGACCATTTCAGAATTTTGCAAAAGCTAACTGGTTTAATCCGAAGAAACAAGAAATATATTTGACCATGACACAACCAATAAACAACCAACACGGTGGACTCGAGGATAAATTATTGCTATTATTTGACATAGGTTAGTCTATACTCTAGAATTTTCTATTTACTTATATGTAGGATAGACAAGGCTACATTTCAGAAACACCAGTTAAGACTTTCTATGCTCCATAAGACTATTTTTAAGATGATACAATACACTATAACTCATGAATATTTGTTGTTGTGCATCTATGTGCCACACAGTTATAGGTGGATACATACGTACTTTATATGACAAATCATCATACCTAACGGACTTGAAGTAAATGAATAAAGATCCACTATATCATGAGGGGAACAACTTACTTGATTTTTCATGACCAAAGTGGTGTTTAAATTTACTGGAAGTGTATTTTTACTGACATTTGCTAAAATGTATTTCTACTATCATGTGCTCAATGCATCGAAAATAATAAAAATTGGTATAAATAATTAGTAATGTGGAGACAATGGTAGCATTTAATTCCGAGTCTCCTCCGTTGCTTAAAACTAAACGTCTACAATGTATACTCGTCATCCAACAAGCCATGTCGCTCAACAACAGAAACATTGGCAACCGGGAGCACAGAATGGATCCGGTCGGGTATTTTTACTGCTACTATATTACTATAGAAGCTGCAACTTCTCATAATGACATGGGAAATGAAAAAATAAAAATAGAATGAGTCCGGTAGCTTCTAAAGTCATAAATTGTCGATCAATGTTGAACACTCTTTTTCCTCTGGGCCCTCTGCATACAATCCATTGTGTGGTAGCACAAAACCCTCGACTATTAATTTAACGTGCATAGTGTTGTGTAACTTTGATAAACTCTTTAGTTACGGATTGAACGATTATATTTGAGCATCTGATTTATACAATATGGTCTCTCCCTATCAGGAACCATCAATTCACATCATTATGGTATGTTCCATCAAAATATAAGTAGAGTGACAACTTTAGACTTTATCAAAAAAGATGTATCTATCATTTATGTTAGATAATTATTCTAAGTCGACAAACGTTTCGAGCTACTAAAGATAGCTCGTAGGTATGAAGGTGGTTTGAAATAATATGTTTCCTAGCACACCGTTTGCCAATAATTACAGAGACATAACTCAACAATCTATAATGTCCAACATGAAACGGTGGCCCAAGTTAATCCATATTATAACTTTCAAATCCCTTACTAAAATGCTAAATTGAAGAGCAAGGTTGATCCACAATTTGGAGAAAAAATGGTAATATGAATTTGTTTGGCAAAGTTAAGAGGAAACCAATACATGGTTTGTTCGAAATAAAAGGGATTTGATCTGTTAATAACCCCGCCATACAAGTCACAGGTCATGCATGCACACATATTATCATAAGGCTATGCTATGCCATGTGTTTCTAGTATTTCAATGTATTTCCACAAATGATCATTTTGGTATAAGGCCCAGTTATTTTGACGGCTTCTCCGACAAGCTGCCCTACCCCAGCTTCCTGGAGAAGCCGGTTCAAATAAATTACGAGGCTTCCAAAGTGGTTAAGGCTAAAATAATTTAGAAGCCTCACAAAATTTTGGAACCGGCTTTCCCAGGAAGCTGGGGTAGGGAAGCTTCTCGGAGAAGCCGCCAAAAGAACTGGGCCTAAGTTCATTAAAGAAACTAGCTCATTGTTTATACAAATGTAATTCATGACAAGATGTCCACCTTATAAATTACTCTCCGCCTTTCTGCATTTGCAATATGAGACTGAACACTGTCCAAGGTTTAGAATTCTCACAAATACAAACATACATGGGCTATCTATAGCATTTCCTCGATTGGGGACTAAAGGAATGAGATGACTCTCTAGCTGATGATCTTGGCCACAAGACCAAGACCACTCCACGACGCACGTCCCCCGTGGGCCCCAACAACACATTATCTTTTCCCCACTCCGAGAGAGAGAGAGAGAGAAGCAGGGAGGGGGAGAGATGGAAAATAGCTTTCCACCGAGCCTGAGTCGATGCCGAGGTGGGAGCACAAACTATGACAATAAAGAGATTTGGGGTTACGGTAGGGTCATCGACCCTGGACTTAGGACTGGGAGGGGTGTGGGTTGGCATTGCTGGAGTCTAGAGAAGATGCTAGGACGGTGCCTAGACCGAGGCCAGGCTAGTTTGCGAGGTGGCAGCACCGGCCGAGGGATAGACGGTTTGGTGGTGGAACTGGCAGAAGCAGGGAAGGAAAGGATGGGGAGGTGACATTTTGTTGTGTCAGTGTTGGATCCTCCGCGCCGTCATACATGACACATGGTCTTTTGGAAGATCTACCAAGTCACTACAAGTAACGTCCCCGAGGAGTTTTACCGAAGAGCAAGAAAAACATTTGCATTTCTTAAATTCATGTTCCTCTAAGAGCATCTCTAACAGCTGCTGCAAAATGTGGCAGCACCGCGAATAACCATCATATGTTGTATCGCGAGGCAAAAAAAGTTCTCCAGCAGCTGTCGCATCTGGTTTTTGTGCGCCAAAAATATGCGAAAAAAGCACCTCGTGCTGCATATTTGCGGCAGCTGGGGCAGTGCCACAAATCATCTCCCCACCCCTCTCCACTCGCGTGCAGCCAACCGCTCCGTGAAATCTCCTGCCACCGCCCACTGCCCCGCCGCACCGTTCACCGCCCTTTGGCCACCGGTACGCCATGGACAACACCGCCGAATCCATCCCTTCCCTTTCTGCGCCGTCCGCCGACGATTCAACCCCTCCCACACCATCGACGGTTGTCCCTACCGCTGCAGCAAACCCTATGTCGCCGCCCTCCTGTCGCGCGAACTTCGTTCAGCCCCGGTTGTCCGCTGCCTAGTAGAATCAGATCCACGCTGCCACCTTGTCAAATCAGAGCCACGCCGCCATGCCCAAGCCCACGTCGAAGGGAAGGAAGCCACATGTGCCCAAGCCCGCCGCAAAGTGCCAGTCGACCACTACCGGCGGAAGGGGAAGAAACCCAAGGTCGTGGCCAGCCGTCGCAAGGCCGGAATCGTGGTGACCGAGGTGATTTGTCACCATCCATGAACTACGAGCAGACACCACACGCGGCAAGAGGAGCTAAAGCAGCATGCCGTCCCGCCGCCCACACATGGCATGTTGGACAGAATGTCGCAAATGTATCGCTTCGACCTCAAGTTGCTTCATCCTATGTGAATGATTTGTACCATGGATTGTAGCATGAATGAGAGGGGAACGCCCCGCCGCCACCGACGCCGGGCGGCTTGGCCGCCGGCGCTAACCGGTGGCGGCGAGGGGAGGAGGCGCAGGGGAGGCGGGGAGGAGGTGGCGGCACGGGAAGCCCCGGTCGCTCGCGGGAGCGACGCGGGGAACGAAGGGTTTTTTTCTCGCCCGGTTTGGCAGCCCTTGATCACGGGGCCATGTTGTACAACATGTGAACATTGCCTCGCGGCACTGTGTGAAGTTACCTGTACACTGGAGTCATGCTATAGAGCATAATCCCTTTTTTTTATTAAACATTAGAGCATAATCCCTTGGGGCAGTGTGTCATGATTCTTTTTTAAATTTAATGTTTTTAAAAAGAAGTCCATTTTTGTGGAACTTCCAAAAAAAAGCTGTGTAAAGTTATTCTCACGAATTCAGCACCTCGACATTAAGACAAACATGAGCATGCTACTATTCACTAACGATGGACCAATTCAGTGAATACCTGCACAACTGGTCTCCCAGTTTTTGCCTTTCCCCGCCGCTGGTGCCGCCGCGACAGTCAGGCAGAGCAACTTTGACCACGTCGCAGGCATACAAGCCCCATGTAATCGTAAGTCTGGCGTCAGAGGCCCCGTTGACATCCGGCACTTGCATCCCCTGGGCATGCGACGCTGACCAAAAGGCTAGAAAAATTTCTGACATCCTACAAAGTCAGCGTCTATTTTATTGCCCGTTCATATCCCGTCCGATAGGTAAAAAGTCAGCGTCTATTTTATTGCCTAAGAAATTGTCAGCGACTACTTTATCGTTTTAGAGCTCCAAATCATCTGGTCAGTCGACTCAAAGGTGTGAGGTCATGGCCTGATGGCCAGCAGGTCAAGGTTTTCCACACTTGCTGCTATACTAGTACGACGTACCACTTGGGCATTCAGAGGCCACCGAAGGCCGCCTGCCCGCCTGCTGAGTTGAAACAGGCGAGCGTCCTTTGCCCCTGTTAAAGCATATCCTTCGCTAACAACACAAGGGAAAATGGGGCATATTCATGAAAAAAATACTAGTACATAGCTCATACTTCCTCCCTTCCAAAAAAGGACCTATATTTTTATTAAAAAGTCAACATGTTATACATTAGACCAATTTTAGAGAAACAAAATGAACATCCACAATAGCAAATCAATATTCATAAATCCTTCATAGAATATATTTTTGTAGTGCATCTATTCGGTATTTAAGATGTCATATTTTTTTTACAAAATTGGTCAAGCTTATAAAATGTTTAATTTTGACTAAAAATATATGTTGTGTTGTTGGAACAGAAGTAGTACTGAATAACCTCGATAGCCTCGAAGTGGTACCCAAACATCATGAAAGACATGAAGAATGGTAAAAAAAAAGGGGTTAACATGGAAGGATACATATGAATTCATGGGTACCAATGGGTCACAAGTTGTACAGATCAATCAACACAATAATCAATGTGGGAATTTTTGTCCTCAAGCCTTTCACATCACATAATATCATTGTGTAGTACCATAGTGCACGATAGTAATTCAGATACTATCTTCACATGTCATAGTATCATGTGTTAGTGTTTTACTACCATTTAATTTATTTAATTGTATAATCTAAATACAAAGTTGTTCGCTGGGTTCTACTTTTTATCCACTTTTTGGTTTGATGCACTATAATACTATATCATAAGATAACAATTTAACCCTCTCTCTCTCATCCCAAATTGCATACATTTTTCATAGGTGACGTTGTGTAATTGTCTTATGATGATACATGTAATATGAGAGGGCTTATATGTTTTCCTCGTTACATTTCCTCATTTTTTTTAAATTTACGAAGCCTCAAATTAAAGTTGAAAGCACAACCAAAGTTTGGGGGAAGGGGGTAAATGAACAACTTTTGGGGTGGGCGACATATTGGCCATTTAGCAAGGCTTGCTTCTGAAAACTTTCATGGGCTAGAGGGGCGGTGCACCCCCACCCCCCGACCGCTTAATTTGGTGTAGATCCATCATTGGAGGGGCACCCATTTGGCCCTCACCACACCCATAGTCTTCATAGTAGGTCTTCTTGGCTACATATTTTTTGTAAGAAACAATCATCTTCTATACTGGTTTGAGTGTGTGTATAAATCTTAAAAACAAATCTACATAATAATCTTAATAATGGTAGTATTGGATTAAATAATCTTTTATGATGAAATAATCTCCAAAACACACCAACTAATTCAGAACAATAATAGGATACAATTTAGATGTGCCACCAAATACTATTTAGATGTATGAAACAACAAAATGTTGTATGTTACTACAACCATAGTGAATATGCATTGAACTTCCCACTTTCTATTACAAAAGATGTTATTTCCACAAGTACATATCACTCATCTTTGGGTAGTTGATTGTGTACCACAAGCAAACATGAAATAAGTGTTTGACCATGATAGGCCAATAAACTAGCAATGCCAAGAATCTAGGTAAAATCCATGATGATACTTAAGATATATGATCAGATGCTCCAAATTTTTGTATTGCATATATTGTATACAACAACACACCCTAGAAACCTCTATCGAGACATTTATTACTGATGATGAAATATAGATCTCTTTTGGGTTTTTAAATAGAGCATCATGCATACACATACACCATTATTTTCCCGTGTCCAAAGGCTCGAGTTAATGGAAGTTAATTTAAAGATGTCAATCATATAAAAAAGAACAACTAGTGTCTTTAACATCAAATTAGTGTCAAAAGTAATTGAAATGTACTTGCATTCAGAAGTGCTAAAATGGTAATATTGTATGTGCGCTATAGAAAAAGTAATTATGTTTAGTATAAATATGCAAGCATGTGTTTGAGACTGTTCTACTCCAAAACTTTACTAATTAACAATGTAGAGTTGTGCCAAACACCATTTTCTCCAGTTTTTGGTTGAGTAGAGTTAGGACGACGTCCAATTAGTTTTTGTGAGGCTTCAAAAGGAAGGTTGCTCTAATAGGTCTCATTTACATAGGACTCATTTACATAGGACTCATTTACCTACTGATTTAGGACGTAATTGTGGATCTATTCTATTGAGCTGACAATTCTTAGAACAATTGATAATCACATATCACAGTTTCACACAGCTATTAGAAAACCATTTAGGCGAATCGTCTCAGAGGACATGTAGAGAAGATGCACCCCATAAGCATTTGTCAAACGAGCTGGCACAAGATAGACGAGATCCCATAGTGTGTGTCTGGGTACCAGCCAAACAAAACCATAACAAAATATTGGCTCGCTTGTGAGAGTTGGTGGCTGGTTGGACGGCTGCCAAAAAATTGGCCCACCATGGCATCGGCTTCCACCCCTGTGTTATTCTCGCCAGCATACGGGCGAGTCGTGGGTGTGGAAAAGCTCCACCAAAAATTGGTGTTGTTGCCTTCTATCTCTTCCCTATGGGTCCCATGTAAACTTTTTCACTTTCGTGGTGTGGTGCATGTAGAAAGGTAGTTTCAATTACTTTAGCTTGTAATTAATCTATGTGTCCTCGTGCAATTCATACGTCTATGCAGCTTCACGTGGTTTGCAACTTCCCACAATTCGTTTTCGTTCAGATGAGTGCATCTTAAGTCTTATTCGTTCATCTAAAAATATTGCCTTATGAGAAAACTATATTTTTTACCTACTGTCTATATTCTCAATTTTTTATGATGGATGTATTTAACTATTTTTTAGAGTAATCAAGTCAAGGTTGGTTGAAGGAAAACATAAGCCACCCATTTCTCCAAAATTTTGGTCTGCAACATTATCTACCATCCAAACGACAACAACATACTAAAAGTTTGGTCATGCAAATAAATTGGTGGGTCTAGTTGGGGCACAAACCAAACATATCCATAATCAAGCATCAAACCAAGTCTTAAAAAAACACACTTCCCTATGAAAGTTTGCTCAGTTTCGGATAGATATCTTCACTAGAAAGTACATCGACATGATATTTCCTCAAAAGTTTTCATTATTTTGAGTAAATAACATTAAACTAATGCGACATTCTTTCCTTCAAATGTGATTTCGATAATTATGTAACTCTCAAATTCACACAAATATAAGTATTTGTAGAGCATACAAACCAAAAAATTGAATTCATTAGTAGCACACCAACCAAACTAAATAATGAATCAAGATCGGTTTTGGGACAATATGTACATACATATTTCTTTTTTGAAAACTTTGTTTGGCTCTCTAGCTATAGCGATCCCTTTGTATGAAAATGTTTGAAAATCATTTTTACAAGTTAAAAAACATAGAAAATAAATCTTGGATGTAGTTAATGATATATCCTATAAGAAACTATGATCATAATGTTAAACTATTTGAGTTTGAGTTGTACAAACAATGATAATTTTGGTAAATTTTAGAGTTTTGAGAATATGCACGGTTCAATATACTCAAGATCCCTTTTTAGCTCAGAATACGAAGTATTTCAAATTGAGATTTTGCAAAATTGTAGGATGCATCATTGACTACATCCAGATTTATTCCATATTAAAAATGATTCTCGGTTTTTAATTTTTTAAAGGGGTTAATGAATAGGGATACTAAATCACTTGTTGTTCATTTTGTCGTTTATGCAATACTTAGAGCATCTGTAGAAGACCCCATAAAAATGACATGTAAAACACATATACATGACGCATAAAATGTGTTTTACTAGCCCATTTAGGCTAGCGTGGAACACCCACATCCCGCGCCGGGTAAAACATTTCAAACCTGCACCGTATATTTCGATTTCAACATTTTCATAAAGCCTGACAATAGGCAAACCATGTATGCAACAGATCATAGTTTTACATCAAATTGTCATGATCCTAGTGACCCAAAGCATGGGAAATATTCAACGCAAGACACCAAAAGTTGCACCGTCGTTAGATCAAGTCGAAGGACATGGCATCAAGCAATACCATCATCGCCGAGCTCACCCTTGCACCACCACTCATTGGAGAGTCACCAAGACCACTTGTTGATCCACCACCCCTTGCTGGAGCACCACCGCCTTGAAGAGAGGCCTCCTTCTTTACAAGATCTCGATTCTTGCTAGTTTCCACCACTCTAGTTGGTGCTCATCCATTTTGCTTGGATCCATCATCATGGTCTTGTTGTTGTCAGCACCTTTGTTTTCTTCTTATCCTCAAGTTGGATTCTTCTCTCATTCAACTCAGCCTTGCACTTGGCATTTTCCCGAACTTGTTCTTCTTGATCATAATCATCTTTGCCTCTAGTGCCTTGGTTATCAAGATTTTCTTTGACTTCACCGTCTCATCAATTTTTTCCGCCAAACTTGATGCTTTGAATGCCTTCCTTAACTTCCCATTTGCCTTCTTGTTTCCACCAGGCTTGCTCTTGTTCCTTCCATCCTCATCGTTATCATCAGCATCATCATTCAATTGGATCATGGCTCATTTCTTCGGGGTGCTTATTTCTCCCTCAATCTCCATTTTGTCACTCTTCTCAACCAACTTCCAACAATGGTGAAGTACAAATGGTTTCAATTTGGAGGTTGGCAAGTCCTTGTACCTTGTCACTTCTATTCTATCTCACAATCACAAGTCAATGCATATCTGAGCAATAAGGTCATCTACTCACAAGTATGTTAGATGCACAAATACAAAGTACTCACATAGTCATCAATTGCAACACCACTTGGAGGTGCGTTTCACACTTGCTCCAAACATTCACTCCAATGGTTACAACAAGCTTGGATGACATCCCAACGGCCTTGGAGTGATCGATACGTGCGAGTTATGGGATTGACAATCCGAGGCATGAGTTGGAAAAAATTATCCTCGATTCTTTGCCAACACCTTTTCCTGGTTTGATCATTTTGTCGAGCATCACATTTTCGTCCCACGCCTTCACCAATGTAACATCTTCAATTTTGGTATAATTCATCTCTCTCATTCTTCTCCTCCATTGAGAGGCATCGAACACCCTGTCCTCTACATCCTCCACTAGTCACCATCACGCTCCTCATCATCACCCTCCTGGCCCTCAACACCCTCGTCACGGGCAGCTTCTTCGGTGGGGCGGAACTCACGTTCAGGACAACACTCCCTACCTTCTGCATTTGAGGACGAGCATGTCCTACGATGGTCACTTCCGGCCCGAGCTCGGTGGACGCGGACAAGGATGTGAGGCGCCTTCCTTCATGACTTGCTAGCCCGCGCGCTTGCTCTTGAGCCGCCGATGGTGGGATGGGCCTGCGTAATGGCGTCAATGGCTAGAGGAACCATGCCAGATGGAGGAGCCAGAGGAGACGTCGATTGGGGTCACACGTCCTGGCCAGTGACCGGCGGGTTCCATGGCGGCGATTCATGGACGCAACAAGGTTGGGCGATGAGTGGGGTTGTAGATCGGCGCCGGAAGCGGAAACAACAGAGGTGAAATGTCCCTCCAGTCAACCGAGCGAACAAAGTACATGTCATCGAGGGTTCGCCTGCGACTGCGGTGCGGTTTTTCTCGACCCCTGTAAAAAAAATTAAGGGGCGACCTATTTTCCGAGATCTGGCCGGTCCACTTTTTTAGTCCGAAATCGAAAAGAAGCAGTTATTTGGCGTTTTAACGGTATCTGCAAGAGATGCTCTTATGCAAATTAAATATCTCAGAGTTTCCGGTTAGCCTATGCTCCGTGGCCATTGATGCAACATAAACCACAAAATACATGGTGACGTAAGAACCAAACCAATTGGTAAGCATTTTTCTCATTTCCATGGCAGTCTCTTTGCCCAAAACGTAGTGCATATAAGTTTTTCAAAAGTCCAAGATTATGATGTTTGACCAAGTATGTAGAAAAAATATAAATATCTAAAATATCAGGATAGGATAAATGTTCGAACCTCCCACTTGAAGCTGGCTGCCGCCGGAGAAGCAGTAAGAATTTTAGACGAATGAAGCAGTAAGAATCATGAGCAGTTAGAGAAAGAAAATCGAAATGGTTTACCCCAAGAAGATCTCATCATCATCTATGGTCAGCCAACTATACGTTTTGTTTTGTATTTTCTGCAATACTTAGAGCATCTCTAGTAGACACCATAAAAACGTGGCCTTTAAAACACATAAAATATGTTTTACTAGCCCATTTGGGCTAGCGCGGAACACCCGCATCCCGTGTGCTCGTAAAACAGTTCAAACCTGTGTCGTATTTGATTTCAATATTTCCATCAAGCCGACAATAGGCAAACCATATTTGCAATAGTTCATAGTTTTACATCAAATTGTAATCATCCTAGTGACCCAAAGCATGGGCAATGTTCAACGCAAGAGACCAAAAGTTACATCGTCATCGGATCAAGCCTAAGAACGTGACATCAAGCAATACCGTCATCATAGAGCTCACCGCTGCCATCACCACTCATTTGAGACTCACCAAGACCGCTTGCTGATCCACCATCGCTTGACGAAGCACCACCGCCCTCAAGAACTTTTCCTTGCGCTTGGCATCTTCCCGGAGTGCTTGTCACCTTGCAAATTTCATTTCATTCTTCTTATCAATCATAATCATCTTTGGCTATAGTGCCTTGGTTATCAACATTTTCTTTGACTTCACCATTTCATCAATTTTGTCCCTCAAACTTGATGCTTCGGATGCCTTCCTTAACTTCTCCTTTGCCTTCTTGTTTGCATCGGCCTTGCTCTTGTTCCTTCCACCCTCATTGCTATCATCATCATCTAATTATATCATTGACCCTTTATTGGGTGGTGCTTCTTGCTCCCTCAATCTCCATTTGTCACTCTTCTCAAGCAACTTCCAACAATGGTGAAGCACAAATGGTTTCTATTTGGAGGCGTCCATGCCCTTGTACCTTGCCACTTCTACTCTATCCTACAATCACAAGTGCATATGTGAGCAATAAGATTATCTAATCACAAGTATGTTAGATGCACAAATTATAAAGTATTCACATAGTCATCAACTGCAACACCACTAGGAGGTGCATTTCGCACTTGCTCCAAACATCCACTTCAACGGCTACAACAAGCTTTGATGACATCCCAACAACCTTGGATTGATCGATACATGCGAGATGTGGGATTGGCAATTCGAGGCATGAGTTGGAAAACTTATCCTTGATCCTTTGCCAATACTTCTTCCCGGTTTGATCATTTTTCTAGGCACCACGTCGAGTGACACTTGCTCCCACGCATTCACCAATGTAACATCTTCAATTTCAGTGTAATTCACCAAATCTCGTTCTTCTCCTCCACTGGGAGGCATTGAACACCCCGTCCTCTACATCCTCCACCTCGTCACCATCACTTTCCTCACCATCATCCTCCTCCTCATCACCCTCCACGCCCTCAACGCCCTCGTCACGGGCACCTTCTTCGGTGGGACAGGACTCGCCTTCGGGCCAAAACTCCCTTCCTTCCACATCTGAAGACGGGTGTGCCTACGGTGGTCGCTTCCGGCCCGAGCCCGGTGGATGCGGACGAGGACGTGGAGGCGCTTCCCTTAACGACTTCCTGGCCCATGTTCTTGCTCTTGAGCCACCGGTGGTAGGATGGGTCTGCGTAATATCGTCGGTGGTTAGGGAAACCACGCCAAATGGAGGAGCCAGAGGAGGTGTGGATTGGGGCCACGTGTCCAGGCTAGTGATCGGAGGGAGCTCAGATGTTTCCATGGTGGCAATTCACGGACGCGACGATGTTGGGCGGCGAGTGTGGCCGTAGATCGGCGGTGGCGGAAGCGGGAAATAACGGAATTGAAATGACCCTCGTGCCAAATCGAGTGAACAAAGTACAGGGCCGTGAATCCTGCGACTGTATAGGCTGCAGTGCGGTTTTTCTCGAGACCCCTAAAAAGATAAAGGTTTGGTATTTAATCAAGTGACGAATCCTCACTCAGGAAACAGACTGCAATTCATCGCGAATCACTTTTCTGAATAATAAAATCGATTCCGGCCGAAAGTAACTTGATCCTTGCGAGAACCGAAAAGTCTGTCAGTAAAGGACAAATATTCGTACGTCCTCCTACTTCAAGCTGGTCGCCGGACTAGCAGCAGCGAGAATCATCTCAGCAGTAGTTTACCTCAGATACTAAAGCTAAGTAGTACTACTACTACTCCAGTTAGACGCAGCTGGAGCCAGACCAGAGTCCAGAGTGCATCAAACTCAAGAGTATTTTAATGGACGTGTTTAAGAATCAGACCATACGCTAGCAGCAGTCACCAGCAAGATAACCACGACGAGTCCGTGCGGAAAGCGTGTGCAAATGCGCTCTGATAGTGGCCGGACGGATAGGGCTGGACCGCCCGCGTCATTGCCGCGGTGGATGCAACTGTCTCGCCGCCGCCGTCGCCGTCGCCGTCTCGCTTCCCGGCCCCCAAGCGACAACCACCACTAGAATATATACTCGCGGGCAACATAGAGCAGCAGTTGGTTGCTGACGGCCAGGGAGGGTGTGAGTGTGAACCAGCACGGGCTCGTACAGAACGATGGCCTTTTGTAATTAGTAACAAAAACCGGCGACCCGCGACGGAATGGGATGCATCTCCTCCCACAACTTGGGCAGACGGTGGTGCAGCCGTGCAGGGATTAATAAAAAGGGAAGTTTTGTCCTCTTGCCCCCCTGAGGTACGGGATTGCGATGGCGGACGACGGATTCGCCGCACGCGGTTCAGGTGCAGCTTCCCTGCTCTGCCCTATACAGGGCTGGATCGGGATGTTGGGCGGTCTTGGTTTTGAGTGGCGGTCCTGGGCACGTCGCCATCACTGCAAGCATTTCATTGGAGCTAGAAATATCTCAGTCAACAACTACCCAGAAACTGTTCCGTTAGGCCAGGTAAATGCAAGGTGCTTATACGGGTGCTTAGCAAAATAAACCAAACAGTTTCTTTAGCACCAGTGCTGATTTGTACAGGAGAGGTGCTTAATTAGAGCAGGTACAATGCAAGGTGCTTAGCACGGTGCTTAGAAAAATAAACCGGTTTTTTTTAAGCACCGGTGCTTATTTATACTAGGTAGATGCCTAACTAGACATCTCTCCTATAGAAATAAACACCAATAATGCTTAGCAAAATGGTTGGTTTATTTTTGTAAGCACTCCTCTAAACACCTCCCATTATACATGCTCTTAGGCATCTGCCTAGTATGAACAAGCACCACTGCTTAGTAAAAAACAGGTTTATTTCTTTAAGCACCTCTCTAAGCACCTTGCATTATAGATGTCCTTAGAATGCTGATTTCTAAAATTTATTCCTTTTTCGAAAAGGGGTTCTGTGTCAAAGTGACACATGCGGCTTTTGTTTCTTGATTTCTGAACGTCTGTTTCATTTCATGATGATACTGCTCAGTGGAACCGGGTCTCTTAGTTATTCACATGTCAAGATTTTACAACACTACTTCAGCACATGGATTTTGAAAGGAAAAAAAAAAGGTTCGCGGCATTCACTTATTCTAAGTAGCCTTTTTCTACTATAAAGCACGCGAAATTCAAATTGCAGAGCATGATTCACAGTAAATAGATGGCGTCCACACAAATTCGGAGCTCATGCACACGTGACCGACTAAAGACTGCCGTGTAACTCGACAATACTATTCACCAATAACAAAATCAAATTATAACTATAATTAGCTGATATTATCGTTTTAGGTCACCGTTAAAGCATGTAGCATAAAGAGCAAGCGTAAATCAAAAATTGGCAAAACAATACCTTGTTTGTCAAAGTATAAATGAAAATTAATAGACATTCAGAAAAATAAATTTGAAAATATTTATTACCAACCTAGCATACACAAGTCACAAGTGTCTCATCTGACAAGATCACATATTGACCATTAGCCAATGACAAGTCATAACTTCTAAAAAGTCAAATTAGTTTCATTACAAATAAATCACATTTTTAATTTATTTATATTAAAAGTTGAACTAAAATAGTTCATACAAAACTAAATATTAATAAGAAGGGCATCGGATAAATAAGGAGTTACGGACAAGCCAATAAAGGGTGTGATCTAATTGATTTAAAATAATTATATTTTGTACTAAAGTTTTTCACCTTTTAGAATAAATCATGCTACAGACGCAATAATTGTAATGTTCTTTGTATTAATTGTAATGTGTCTCTTTGTATACAGTTAACATAAATAGCAGTAGACATGTGCCTCTTTGAATTAATTATAATTTTCTTCCCAATACAATTGTAATATATATATATATTGAAATAAATTTGTTTTCTGTTAAACTTTAATTGTATTTTGTATCAAAAAAATCTTGCATCTGCATAAACTATATAGTGTTTCAATTTTTCTAGTAAAGGACTCTACAATGCATTGCCTAAGAATTTGTATTATTAGCGGTTTCTACCATATTAGTTACTAGGTAAAATATTTGTTGAAACTTCGAGAGTATGAAATTGGATAGTTAGCATTACTCTTTTTCTCTATTTTGTCAAGATAAAATGTGACTAATGTACAATGGGCACAATAACAAGCTGAGTACCTAGGTAGGTTATATTAGGCTATATATCTGCACTAAAGAAGAAGAAAAAATGTAGTAATGACTAATGAATATAAGAGGATATGGACTCTACTATGTACACAAGTAATTTAATCATTTGATATGTGTTAGAGTATATACTTGTATATTGTAGTTTCCTCATATGTTAGGGGGCTTTCTGTATATTTGCACCTGTACGTGTACTATATATTCTGGTCTTTGGCCCTCTGATAATACAATGATCTATTACCCTAACATGGTATTAGAGCCGTAAGGCTTTTTTTCTCCCTCGCAGCCGCCGTCGCCGCTCGCCCCGGCATCCCGCCCCCGCGCCCGGTCGGCGTCACCGCCTCCGTCTCCGCCGTTGCCTTCTCCGGCCGCCCGTCTGCCGCCGCCTCCGCCGCCGCCGCCGCCTTCGTCTCCCGTCGCCACCGCCTTCGTCTCCCGTCGCCGCCGCCTCCGTCTCCGGCCGCCGATGCCGCTCGCCCCGGCCGCCTCCGCTGGCGCCTCCTCCGGCCGCCCGTCCCCGGCCGCCGCTCGCCCCAGCTCTCCGCTGCCGCGCCCGGTCGCCCAGTTTTCATCCGATCTTGATCGGATCTGGAAAAAAAAAGAGCTATGTCTTCCTCGTCGGGCTATGTTGCGATTCCTCGCTGCCCGGTGGTTTTTGATGGCGCGAATTATCCTGATTTCGCTGCCTTCATTTGTTGGAATTATGCCCTAGAGGCAATAATAAAGATGTTATTATTATAATTCTTGTTCATGATAAAGTTTATATTCCATGCTAGAATTGTATTAAGCGGAAACTTTAATACTTGTGTGGTTTGTGAACAACAGCGTGTCCCTAGTACGCCTCTATGGACTAGCTTATTGATCAATGATGGTTAAGGTTTCCTAATCATAGACATGAGTTGTCAATTGATAATGAGATCATATCATTGGGAGAATGATATGGTGGACAGACCCAAACTAAGCGAAGCAATTAGATCGTGTCCTCGTGTTCGTCTTTGCGAAGCTTTTCTTATGTCAAATATTGTATTCCTTAGACCATGAGATAATACAACTCCCTGGTATCGGAAGAAAGCTTTGAGGTCATCAAACGTCATCCTATGAGAGGGTGATCATAAAGGTGTCTCTCAGGTGATCGGAAAGTATCTGTTGGGTTGTATGTATCGAGATGGGATTTGTCCCTCCCAAGTCGGAGAGATATACTTCGGGCCCACTCGGTAATCGATGTCAACACCGCTTGCAAGCATGTGGTTAAGGAGTTAATCACAAAGTGATATCGGATTACGGAACGAGTAAAGTACTTGCTGTGAACGAGATTGAACTAGGTATGACGGTACCGACGATCGAATCTCGGGCAAGTAAAATATCGCGAGACAAAGGGAATATATATATGGGATTGATTGAATCCTGGCATCGTGGTTCATCCGATATGATCATCGATGAATGTGTGGGAGTCAATATGGGTGCCTAGACCCCGCTGTTGATTATTGATAGAAGATCATGTCTGCATATTCTCGAACCCGTAGGGTCACACACTTAACGTGTCTCGACGCTAGGATAGATTGGATAATTGGTTTATGAATTTTTGTTCGGAGTCTCGGATGGGATCCGGGATATCACGAGAGGTTCCGGAATGGTCCGGAGAATAAGATTCATATAAGGCAGTGCAGTTTTTGGAGTTCGGAATTGTTCCGGGTTAATCGGTATTGTACCGGAAGCTTCTAGAACCTTCCGGAAGGGGGCCAACGTGGTCCCACCTTCCGGGAGGGGGCATGGGCCTATGAGGGAGTGTCCTGGCCGCATTGGGCCAGGGGCACAAGGCCCCATAGGGCCCAGCCGATCCTAGAGAGTTTAAATCGTTTAAACTAGAGATAAGATAGGGTTTCTAGAAGGGAGAGTTTAAATCGTTTAAACTAGAGATAGGCTTGGAGGATGGGCAAGGGCTGGACGCACCCCCCCTCTATATATAGAGGGCTGGTGCGCCCCCTCTCCCTACACCCACACCTTCCTCCAAACCCTAGTAGCCCTGCTGCCTTCCTCTCTCCCTCCCGACTGTTTGTAGGCGAAGCCCTGCAGCAGAAATTCTCCACCATATACACCACGCCGTCGTGTTGTAGATCCAATCCATCTCTCCACCATACTTGCTGGTACGAGGAAGGAGGAGACGTCGAGGTGCTGCACGTGTGCATCTCACGGAGGCACCGCCACTTGTGGTGCTAGATCGGATCGGATCGCGAGGAGGAGAAGCGAGTACGACTACATCACCCACGTTTCGACGAACGTTCCGCTGTGCGAATCTTCAAGGGTATGAAGATCTAATCCAATCTCTCTCGTTGTTTGCATCTCCTAGATTAGATCTTGGCTTTCCCTCTGTTCGCTCCGTAGAAAATTTTGATTTACTATGCTGCGAAACCCTTCAGTGGTATCAGAGCTAGATCTATGCGTAGATGTGTTTCACGAGTAGAACGCAACATGGTTGTTGCGGGCGTTGATGTTTTCTGTTGCAAGCCTCTTGTTTGTGTTCTTCTTATGACGCGGGATAGTGAGATTGAAGCGGTCCAGGCCAACCTTACGCGACGTCGTTCGTGAGACCGGCTCCGCACTTGACGTGTGGCTTGTTCCACACATGCGGCTGGTGGATGCCTGTTTCTCTCACTATAGTTGTCATGGGATTAACACCGGAGTTTGGCAACCATAATATCACCGTTGTGGCTTTCCGTAGGTAAGAATCGTTCTTAGCATCTACTCCCATAAGCCACGTAAAACATGCAACAACAAAGTAGAGGCGTCTAACTTGTTTTTGCGGGGAGTGTTTTTCTGTGATATGGTATGGCCCAAGATGTGATGTGTATAATGTATGCGATGATCATGTTTTGTAATGTTTCACGACTTGCATGTCGATGAGTACACAACCGGCAGGAGCCATATGGTTGTCTTTATAATTGTGTATGACCTGCGAGTCAACTTCTTATACGCCATGTAATAGCTTTACTTTATCGCTAAGTAGTTAGCAATAGTTGTAGTTGCTATTCGTGGTGGAGGCAATCATGGTGGAGTGATGGAGATCATGCCGGAACGCACAAGATGGAGATCATTGCGCGAAGATTGGCTATACCATGTCACATAAAGTTATATGCATGTGATGTTTATCCTTTTATGTATCTTATTATGCTTAGATCGCGACGGTAGCATTATAAGATGATTCCTCACTTAAAGATCAAGATAAAAACTATGTTCTCCCCAAGTATGCACCGTTGCGAAAGTTCGTCGTGTCCAAGCATCACGTGATGATCGGGTGCTATAGACTCTACGCTCACATACAACGGGTGCAAGCCAGTTTTGCACACGCGGAAATACTTGGGTCTAACTTGACGAGCCTAGCATGTACAGACATGGCCTCGGAACACAAGAACCGAAAGGTTAAGCATGAGTCATATGAATGATATGATCGACACTTCGTTGTCCACCATTGAAACCACATCTCTTCTCGTGATGATCGGATTAGGTGTGGTGAATTTGGATTGTGTTCACTAAACAACTTGAGGGATGTTGAATTTAGTGGAAGTTCATCTAGTAATTTGATTAAGTTGAACTATTTATCATGAACATAGTCTAAATTTGTACTTGCAAATACTGTAGATCCAATGGCCAAGTCCAACTTCAACTTCAACGTTTTTGCTGAGAAAGAAAAGCTTAGAAACAATGGGTCTAACTTCACCAACTGGTTCCGCAATCTAAGAATCATCCTGTCTGGCGGACAAAAGGACTATGTCCTTGAGAAAGCGTTAGGTACCCCCCTGCTGCAACTGTGCCGGCTGATGAGAAAGCTGTCTATCAGTCGCGCAAAGATGATTATGGTGTTATTAAGAGCACCATGTTGTTTGCTATGGAACCGGAACTTCAAAATCGTTTTGAAAACTATCCCGGGCCCTTTGAGATTCTCGAGGAGCTGAAAACCATGTTTCAGACTCAGGCCCGTTCTGAGAGATATGAGATCTCTGAGAAGTTCTTTAACTGCAAGATGGAGGAAGAGAGTTCCGTTAGTGAGCACGCCATTAAGATGTCGGGATACACTCAACGCCTTGAGCAACTGGACTGCAAGATTCTAGAGGAGCTCAAGATTGACAGGGTTCTGCAATCACTTCCTCCCAGCTACAAAAGTTTTGTAGTGACTCATAATCAGATTGGTTCCACTGATACGATCACCGAGCTCTTTGCAAAGCTGAAGGCTGCGGAGGTGGACATCAAGAAAGATAATCATGTGTTGATGGTCAACAAGCCCTCCTTTAAGAAAGGTAAAGGTGCAAAGAAGCCCTTCAAGAAAGGAGGCGGCAAGCGCGTTGCCCCTGCTGAGAAGAAGCTCAAGTCTGGTCCTAAGCCGGACACTGAGTGCTTCTATTGCAAGGACAAGGGTCACTGGAAGCGCAACTGTCCGAAGTACTTAGCGGACAAGAAGGCTGGCACCATCAAAGGTATATTTGATATACATGTTATTGATGTTTTCCTTACTAGCCCTTGTTGTAGTGCCTGGGTATTTGATACCGGTTCAGTTGCTAATATTTGTAACTCGAAACAGGAGCTACGGAATAGACGACGGCTTGCGAGGGATGAGGTGACGATGCGCGTTGGCAACGGATCA
Organism: Avena sativa; assembly: GCA_916181665.1. Classification (NCBI taxonomy): domain Eukaryota; kingdom Viridiplantae; phylum Streptophyta; class Magnoliopsida; order Poales; family Poaceae; genus Avena; species Avena sativa. The sequence continues at coordinate 549,017,893 of OV702290.1, read as the reverse complement.
AGAGTTGATGTGATGGCCGTCGGCACGCTCTCCTTAGTTTTACCTTCGGGATTAGTTTTAAACCTTAATAAATGTTATTATGTGCCTGCGTTGAGCATGAACATTATTTCTGGATCGTGTTTATTGCAAGACGGTTATTCATTTAAATCGGAGAATAATGGTTGTTCTATTTATATGAGTAACATCTTTTATGGTCATGCACCTATTGTGAATGGTTTATTTCTTCTAAGTCTCGAAAGGGATGAAACACACATCCATAACATTGAGGCTAAGAGATGCAAAGTAGATAGTGATAATACTACTTATTTGTGGCACTATCGTCTAGGTCATATTGGTGTAAAGCGCATGAAGAAACTCCATTCTGATGGACTTTTGGAGTCTCTTGATTTTGAATCATTTGACACATGCGAACCATGCCTCATGGGCAAGATGATCAAAACCCCGTTCTCCGGTATGATGGAGCGAGCAACGGACTTGTTGGAAATCATACATACTGATGTATGCGGACCGATGAGTGTTTCGACGCGCGGTGGATATCGCTATTTTCTCACTTTTACCGATGACTTAAGTAGATATGGGTATATCTATTTAATGAAACATAAATCTGAAACATTTGAAAAGTTCAAGGAATTTCAGAATGAAGTAGAGAACCATCGTAACAGAAAGATTAAGTTTCTACGATCCGATCGTGGGGGCGAATATTTGAGTTATGATTTTCTCACGCATCTCAAAGCAAGTGGAATCATTTCACAACTCACGCCACCCGGAACACCACAGCGCAATGGTGTGTCTGAACGCCGGAATCGAACCCTATTAGATATGATCCGATCGATGATGTCTCTTACTGATTTGCCGTTATCATTTTGGGGTTATGCATTAGAAACCGCTGCATTCACTTTAAATAGGGCTCCATCTAAATCCGTTGAGACGACACCGTATGAACTGTGGTTTGGTGCTAAACCTAAGTTGTCGTTTCTTAAAGTTTGGGGATGCGAAGCTTACGTCAAGAAGTTGATGCCGGACAAGCTCGAACCCAAAGCGGAGAAATGCGTCTTCATAGGATACCCTAAGGAAACTATTGGGTATACCTTCTATCACAGAACCGAAGGCAAAGTGTTTGTCGCAAAGAACGGTTCCTTTCTTGAGAAGGAGTTTCTCTCGAAAGAAGTGAGTGGGAGGAAAGTAGAGCTAGACGAGGTTATTGAACCTTCTCTTGAATTGGAGAGTAGCGCAGCACCTGAAATTGTTCCAATACCGCCTGCACCAACAATAGAGGAAGCTAATGATAAGGATCATGAAGCTTTGGACGATGCTGCTGCTGAACGTCGCAGGTCGACAAGGTCGCGTGCCCCTCCTGAGTGGTACGGCAACCCTGTCTTGACTGTCTTGTTAGTAGAAGACAGTGAACCTATGAACTATGAGGAAGCGATGATGAGCCCAGACTCTGAGAAATGGCTAGAGGCCATGAAATCCGAATTGGGATCCATGAGCGAAAACCAAGTATGGACTTTGGTGGACCCTCCTAGCGACCGAAAGGCCGTTGAGTGCAAATGGATCTTCAAGAAGAAAACGGACGCGGATGGTAATGTTACCGTCTATAAAGCACGGCTTGTCGCAAAAGGTTTTCGACAAGTTCAAGGTGTTGACTACGATGAGACTTTCTCTCCCGTAGCGATGTTTAAGTCCATTCGGATTTTATTAGCAATTGCTGCGTTTCATGATTATGAAATATGGCAAATGGATGTCAAGACTGCTTTCCTCAATGGCAACATTGATGAAGAGTTGTATATGATGCAACCCGAAGGTTTTGTCGATCCTAAGGATGCTGATAAAGTATGCAAACTTCAGCGTTCCATTTAAGGACTGAAGCAAGCATCTCGGAGTTGGAACCTTCGTTTTGATCAAGTAATCAAGAGCTTTGGATTTGTTCCAAATTGCTACGAAGCTTGCATCTACAAGAAAGTGAGTGGGAGCTCGGTGACGTTTCTGGTACTATATGTGGATGACATATTGATTATTGGAAATGACATCAACATGCTTAACAATGTGAAGAGTTATTTGAACAAGTGTTTTTCAATGAAAGACCTAGGTGAAGCTGCTTATATATTGGGCATCAAAATCTATAGAGATAGACAAAGACGCCTGATAGCTTTAAGCCAGAGTACATACCTAGACAAAGTTCTGAAAAGGTTCAGAATGGATAAGGCATTGAAAGGTTCAGTGCCTATGTTGTCAGGTAAGATATTGAGCAAGGCTCAGTGTCCAGCTACGGTAAATGATAGGGAAGCTATGAGCAAAGTGTAGGGTTTCGCGGCATAGTAAATCAAAATTTTCTACGGATGCGAACAGAGGGAAAGCCAAGATCTAATCTAGGAGATGCAAACAACGAGAGAGATTGGATTAGATCTTCATACCCTTGAAGATTCGCACAGCGGAACGTTCGTCGGAACGTGGGTGATTTAGTCGTACTCGCTTCTCCTCCTCGCGATCCGATCCGATCTAGCACCACAAGTGGCGGTGCCTCCGTGAGATGCACACGTGCGGCACCTCGACGTCTCCTCCTTCCTCGGACCAGCAAGTATGGTGGAGAGATAGATTGGATCTACAACACGACGGCGTGGTGTATATGGTGGAGAATTTCTGCAGCAGGGCTTCGCCTACAAACAGTCGGGAGGGAGAGAGGAGGGCAGCAGGGCAACTAGGGTTTGGAGGAAGGTGTGTGTGGGGAGGGGGGTGCACCAGCCCTCTATTTATAGAGGGGCGGCGGCCAGCCCTAGCCTCTCATCCAAGCCTATCTCTAGTTTAAACAATTTAAACTCTCCCTTATCTAGAAATCCTATCTTATCTTATCTCTAGTTTAAACGATTTAAACTTATCTAGGATCGGCTGGGCCTTATGGGGCCTTGTGCCCCTGGCCCAATGCGGCCAGGACACTCCCTCATAGGCCCATGCCCCCTCCCGGAAGGTGGGAGTTGGCCCCCTTCCGGAAGGTTCTAGAAGCTTCCGGTACAATACCGATTAACCCGGAACAATTCCGAACTCCAAAAACTGCACTGCCTTATATGAATCTTATTCTCCGGACCACTCCGGAACCTCTCGTGATATCCCGGATCCCATCCGAGACTCCGAACAAAAACTCATAAACCAAATATCCAATCTATCCTAGCGTCGAGACACGTTAAGTGTGTGACCCTGCGGGTTCGAGAATATGCAGACATGATCTTCTATCAATAATCAACAGCGGGGTCTGGGCACCCATATTGACTCCCACACATTCATCGATGATCATATCGGATGAACCACGATGCCAGGATTCAATCAATCCCATATATATATTCCCTTCGTCTCGCGATATTTTACTTGCCCGAGATTCGATCGTCGGTATCGTCATACCTAGTTCAATCTCGTTCACAGCAAGTACTTTACTCGTTCCGTAATCCGATATCACTTTGTGATTAACTCCTTAACCACATGCTTGCAAGCGGTGTTGATATCGATTACCGAGTGGGCCCGAAGTATATCTCTCCGACTTGGGAGGGACAAATTCCATCTCGATACATACAACCCAATAGATACTTTCCGATCACCTGAGAGACACCTTTATGATCACCCTCTCATAGGATGACGTTTGATGACCTCAAAGCTTTCTTCCGATACCAGGGAGTTGCATTATCTCATGGTCTAAGGAATACAATATTTGACATAAGAAAAGCTTCGCAAAGACGAACACGATGACACGATCTAATTGCTTCGCTTAGTTTGGGTCTATCCACCATATCATTCTCCAATGATATGATCTCATTATCAATTGACAACTCATGTCTATGGTTAGGAAACCTTAACCATCATTGATCAATGAGCTAGTCCATAGAGGCATACTAGGGACACGGTGTTGTTCACAAACCACACAAGTATTAATGTTTCCGCTTAATACAATTCTAGCATGGAATATAAACTTTATCATGAACAAGAATTATAATAATAACATCTTTATTATTGCCTCTAGGGCATAATTCCAACAGTCTCCCACTTGCACTAGAGTCAATAATCTAGTTTACATTTGGCAACAATCTTACACCCATGGCACTGAGGTGCTGATCATGTTTTACACGTGGAAGAGGTTTAGTCAATGGATCTGCGACATTCAGATCTGTATGTACTTTGCTGATCTTCAGATCTCCATCTGCTATCTAATCTCGGATTATATGAAACTTGCGGTTGATATGCTTGGTCTTTGGATAATATCTTGGTTCCTTAGCGAGTGCTATCGCGCCAGTGTTGTCACACAATATCTCCAGTGGGTCCAATGCACTTGGAACCACGCCAAGCTCAGTGATGAAGTTTCTGATCCAAACTCCTTCACTTGACGCTTCTGCAGCAGCCATGTATTCCGCTTCTACTGTAGAACCCGCGATCACGCTTTGCTTGCAGCTTCTCCAGCTCACAGCTCCTCCATTCAAAATATACACGTATCCTGTCTGAGATTTAGCATCATCCTTGTCGGTGTCGAAACTAGCATCGACGTAACCTTTTACGACGAGCTGTTCATCACCCCCATAGACTAAGAACATTTCTTTAGTCCTATTTAGGTACCTTAGGATGTTCTTCACGGCTGTCCAGTGTTCCACTCCTGGATCACTTTGATATCTGCTCGTCAAACTAAGAGCATTGGACACATCCGGTCTAGTACACAACATGGCATACATGATGGAACCTATGGCCGAGGCATAAGGCACTTTGCTCATAGCTTCCCTATCATTTATCGTAGCTGGACACTGAGCCTTGCTCAATATCTTACCTAACAACATAGGCACTGAACCTTTCAATGCCTTATCCATTCTGAACCTTTTCAGAACTTTGTCTAGGTATGTACTCTGGCTTAAAGCTATCAGGCGTCTTTGTCTATCTCTATAGATTTTGATGCCCAATATATAAGCAGCTTCACCTAGGTCTTTCATTGAGTTCAAATAACTCTTCACATCGTTAAGCATGTTGATGTCATTTCCAATAATCAATATGTCATCCACATATAGTACCAGAAACGTCACCGAGCTCCCACTCACTTTCTTGTAGATGCAAGCTTCGTAGCAATTTGGAACAAATCCAAAGCTCTTGATCACTTGATCAAAACGAAGGTTCCAACTCCGAGACGCTTGCTTCAGTCCATAAATGGAACGCTGAAGTTTGCATACTTTATCAGCATCCTTAGGATCGACAAAACCTTCGGGTTGCATCATATACAACTCTTCATCAATGTTGCCATTGAGGAAAGCAGTCTTGACATCCATTTTCCATATTTCATAATCATGAAACGCAACAATTGCTAATAAAATCCGAATGGACTTAAACATCGCTACGGGAGAGAAAGTCTCATCGTAGTCAACACCTTGAACTTGTCAAAAACCTTTCGCAACAAGCCGTGCTTTATAGACGGTAACATTACCATCCGCGTCCGTTTTCTTCTTGAAGATCCATTTGCACTCAACGGCCTTTCGGTCGCTAGGAGGATCCACCAAAGTCCATACTTGGTTTTCGCTCCTGGATCCCAATTCGGATTTCATGGCTTCTAGCCATTTCTCAGAGTCTGGGCTCATCATCGCTTCCTCATAGTTCGTAGGTTCGCTGTCTTCTACTAACAAGACAGTCAAGACAGGGTTGTCGTACCACTCAGGAGGGGCACGCGACCTTGTCGACCTGCGACGTTCAGTAGCAGCATCGTCCGAAGCTTCATGATCCTTGTCATTAGCTTCCTCTATTGTTGGTGCAGGCGGCACTGGAACAATTTCAGGTGCTGCGCTACTCTCCAATTCAAGAGAAGGTTCAATAACCTCGTCTAGCTCTACTTTCCTCCCACTCACTTCTTTCGAGAGAAACTCCTTCTCAAGAAAGGAACCGTTCTTTGCGACAAACACTTTGCCTTCGGTTCTGTGATAGAAGGTATACCCAATAGTTTCCTTAGGGTATCCTATGAAGACGCATTTCTCCGCTTTGGGTTCGAGCTTGTCCGGCATCAACTTCTTGACGTAAGCTTCGCATCCCCAAACTTTAAGAAACGACAACTTAGGTTTAGCACCAAACCACAGTTCATACGGTGTCGTCTCAACGGATTTAGATGGAGCCCTATTTAAAGTGAATGCAGCGGTTTCTAATGCATAACCCCAAAATGATAACGGCAAATCAGTAAGAGACATCATCGATCGAACCATATCTAATAGGGTTCGATTCCGGTGTTCAGACACACCATTGCGCTGTGGTGTTCCGGGTGGCGTGAGTTGTGAAACGATTCCACTTGCTTTGAGATGCGTGAGAAAATCATAACTCAAATATTCGCCCCCACGATCGGATCGTAGAAACTTAATCTTTCTGTTACGATGGTTCTCCACTTCATTCTGAAATTCTTTGAACTTTTCAAACGTTTCAGATTTATGTTTCATTTAATAGATATACCCATATCTACTTAAGTCATCGGTAAAAGTGAGAAAATAGCGATATCCACCACGCGTCGAAACACTCGTCGGTCCACATACATCGGTATGTATGATTTCCAACAAGTCTGTTGCTCGCTCGATCATACCGGAGAACGGTGTTTTGATCATCTTGCCCATGAGGCATGGTTTGCATGTGTCAAATGATTCAAAATCAAGAGACTCCAAAAGTCCATCAGAATGGAGTTTCTTCATGCGCTTTACACCAATATGACCTAGACGACAGTGCCACAAATAAGTAGTATTATCATTATCTACTTTGCATCTCTTAGCCTCAATGTTATGGATGTGTGTTTCATCCCTTTCGAGATTTAGAGGAAATAAACCATTCACAAGAGGTGCATGACCATAAAAGATGTTACTCATATAAATAGAACAACCATTATTCTCCGATTTAAATGAATAACCGTCTTGCAATAAACATGATCCAGAAATAATGTTCATGCTCAACGCAGGCACATAATAACATTTATCAAGGTTTAAAACTAATCCTGAAGGTAAAACTAAGGAGAGCGTGCCGACGGCCATCACATCAACTCTTGATCCGTTGCCAACGCGCATCGTCACCTCATCCCTCGCAAGCCGCCATCTATTCCGTAGCTCCTGTTTCGAGTTACAAATATTAGCAACTGAACCGGTATCAAATACCCAGGCACTACAACGAGGGCTAGTAAGGAAAACATCAATAACATGTATATCAAATATACCTTTGATGGTGCCAGCCTTCTTGTCCGCTAAGTACTTCGGACAGTTGTGCTTCCAGTGACCCTTGTCCTTGCAATAGAAGCACTCAGTGTCCGGCTTAGGACCAGACTTGAGCTTCTTCTCAGCAGGGCAACGCGCTTGCCGCCGCTTTTCTTGAAGGGCTTCTTTGCACCCTTACCTTTCTTGAAGGTGGGGGGCTTGTTGACCATCAACACATGATTATTCTTTTTGATGTTCAGCTGCGCTACTTTCATTTTAGCAAAGAGCTCAGTGATCATATCAGTGGAACCAATCTGATTGTGATCAACTACAAAACTTTTGTAGCTAGGAGTGTCAATCTTGAGCTCCTCTGGAATCTTGCAGTCCAGTTGCTCAAGGCGTTGAGTGTAGCCCATCATCTTAATGGCGTGCTCACTAACAGAACTCCCTTCCTCCATCTTGTAGTTAAGGAATTTCTTAGAGATCTCATATCTCTCAGAACGGGCTTGAGTCTGAAACATGTTTTTCAGCTCCTCGAGAATCTCAAAGGGCCCGGCGAACTCCTCAAAACGATTTTGAAGATCCGATTCCATAGCATACAACATGGTGATCTTAATCAAATCATAATCATCCTTGCGCGACTGATAAACAGCTTTTTCATCAGCCGACGCATCTATAGCAGGGGCGTCACCTAGCGCTTTCTCAAAGACATAGTCCTTTTTTCCGCCAGCGAGAACGATTCTCAGAATGCGGAACCATTTGGTGAAGTTAGACCCATTGTTTCTAAGCTTTTCTATCTCAGCAAAAACGTTGAAGTTGAAGTTGGACTTGGCCATGTGATCTACAGTATTTGCAAGTACAATTTAGACTATGTTCATGATAAATAGTTCAACTTAATCAAATTACTAGATGAACTCCCACTAAATTCAACATCCCTCAAGTTGCTTAGTGAACACGATCCAAATTCACCACACCTAATCCGATCTTCACGAGAAGAGATGTGGCTTCAATGGTGGACAACGAAGTGTCGATCATATCATTCATATGACTCATGCTTAACCTTTCGGTTCATGTGTTCCGAGGCCATGTCTGTACATGCTAGGCTCGTCAAGTCAAACCCAAGTATTTCCGCGTGTGCAAAACTGGCTTGCACCCGTTGTATGTGAGCGTAGAGTCTATAGCACCCGATCATCACGTGATGCTTGGACACGACGAACTTTCGCAACGGTGCATACATGGGGAGAACACAGTTTTATCTTGATCTTTAAGTGAGGAATCATCTTATAATGCTACCGTCGCGATCTAAGCATAATAAGATACATAAAAGGATAGACATCACATGCATATAACTTTATGTGACATGGTATAGCCAATCTTCGCGCAATGATCTCCATCTTGTGCGTTCCGGCATGATCTCCATCACTCCACCATGATTGCCTCCACCACGAATAGCAACTACAACTATTGCTAACTACTTAGCGATAAAGTAAAGCTATTACATGGCGTATAAGAAGTTGACTCGCAGGTCATACACAATTATAAAGACAACCATATGGCCCCTGCCGGTTGTGTACTCATCGACATGCAAGTCGTGAAACATTACAAAACATGATCATCGCATACAATATACACATCACATCTTGGGCCATACCATATCACAGAAAACACTCCCTGCAAAAACAAGTTAGACGCCTCTACTTTGTTGTTGCATGTTTTACGTGGCTCATGGGAGTAGATGCTAAGAACGATTCTTACCTACGGAAAGCCACAACGGTGATATTATGGTTGCCAAACTCCAGTGTTAATCCCATGACAACTATAGTGAGAGAAACTGACATCCACCAGCCGCATGTGTGGTACAAGCCACACGTCAAGTGCGGAGCCGGTCTCGCGAACGACGTCGCGTAAGGTTGGCCTGGACCGCTTCAATCTCACTATCCCGCGTCATAAGAAGAACACAAACAAGAGGCTTGCAACAAAAAACATCAACGCCCGCAACAACCATGTTGCGTTCTACTCGTGAATCACATCTACGCATAGATCTAGCTCTGATACCACTGAAGGGTTTCGCGGCATAGTAAATCAAAATTTTCTACGGATGCGAACAGAGGGAAAGCCAAGATCTAATCTAGGAGATGCAAACAACGAGAGAGATTGGATTAGATCTTCATACCCTTGAAGATTCGCACAGCGGAACGTTCGTCGGAACGTGGGTGATGTAGTCATACTCGCTTCTCCTCCTCGCGATCCGATCCGATCTAGCACCACAAGTGGCGGTGCCTCCGTGAGATGCACACGTGCGGCACCTCGACGTCTCCTCCTTCCTCGGACCAGCAAGTATGGTGGAGAGATAGATTGGATCTACAACACGACGGCGTGGTGTATATGGTGGAGAATTTCTGCAGCAGGGCTTCGCCTACAAACAGTCGGGAGGGAGAGAGGAGGGCAGCAGGGCAACTAGGGTTTGGAGGAAGGTGTGTGTGGGGAGGGGGGTGCACCAGCCCTCTATTTATAGAGGGGGGCGGCCAGCCCTAGCCTCTCCTCCAAGCCTATCTCTAGTTTAAACAATTTAAACTCTCCCTTATCTAGAAATCCTATCTTATCTTATCTCTAGTTTAAACGATTTAAACTTATCTAGGATCGGCTGGGCCTTATGGGGCCTTGTGCCCCTGGCCCAATGCGGCCAGGACACTCCCTCATAGGCCCATGCCCCCTCCCGGAAGGTGGGAGTTGGCCCCCTTCCGGAAGGTTCTAGAAGCTTCCGGTACAATACCGATTAACCCGGAACAATTCCGAACTCCAAAAACTGCACTGCCTTATATGAATCTTATTCTCCGGACCACTCCGGAACCTCTCGTGATATCCCGGATCCCATCCGAGACTCCGAACAAAAACTCATAAACCAAATATCCAATCTATCCTAGCGTCGAGACACGTTAAGTGTGTGACCCTGCGGGTTCGAGAATATGCAGACATGATCTTCTATCAATAATCAACAGCGGGGTCTGGGCACCCATATTGACTCCCACACATTCATCGATGATCATATCGGATGAACCACGATGCCAGGATTCAATCAATCCCATATATATATTCCCTTCGTCTCGCGATATTTTACTTGCCCGAGATTCGATCGTCGGTATCGTCATACCTAGTTCAATCTCGTTCACAACAAGTACTTTACTCGTTCCGTAATCCGATATCACTTTGTGATTAACTCCTTAACCACATGCTTGCAAGCGGTGTTGATATCGATTACCGAGTGGGCCCGAAGTATATCTCTCCAACTTGGGAGGGACAAATTCCATCTCGATACATACAACCCAACAGATACTTTCCGATCACCTGAGAGACACCTTTATGATCACCCTCTCATAGGATGACGTTTGATGACCTCAAAGCTTTCTTCCGATACCAGGGAGTTGCATTATCTCATGGTCTAAGGAATACAATATTTGACATAAGAAAAGCTTCGCAAAGACGAACACGATGACACGATCTAATTGCTTCGCTTAGTTTGGGTCTATCCACCATATCATTCTCCAATGATATGATCTCATTATCAATTGACAACTCATGTCTATGGTTAGGAAACCTTAACCATCATTGATCAATGAGCTAGTCCATAGAGGCGTACTAGGGACACGGTGTTGTTCACAAACCACACAAGTATTAATGTTTCCGCTTAATACAATTCTAGCATGGAATATAAACTTTATCATGAACAAGAATTATAATAATAACATCTTTATTATTGCCTCTAGGGCATAATTCCAACACAAAGTGACTTATGCCTCGGCCATAGGTTCCATCATGTATGCCATGCTGTGTACTAGACCGGATGTGTCCAATGCTCTTAGTTTGACGAGCAGATATCAAAGTGATCCAGGAGTGGAACACTGGACAGCCGTGAAAAACATCCTAAGGTACCTGAATAGGACTAAAGAAATGTTCTTAGTCTATGGGGGTGATGAACAACTCGTCGTAAAAGGTTACGTCGATGCTAGTTTCGACACCGACAAGGATGATCATAAATCTCAGACAGGATACATGTATATTTTGAATGGAGGAGCTGTGAGCTGGAGAAGCTGCAAGCAAAGCGTGATCGCGGGATCTACAGTAGAAGCGGAATACATGGCTGCTGCAGAAGCGTCAAGTGAAGGAGTTTGGATCAGAAACTTCATCACTGAGCTTGGCGTGGTTCCAAGTGCATTGGACCCACTGGAGATATTGTGTGACAACACTGGCGCCATAGCACTCGCTAAGGAACCAAGATATCATCCAAAGACCAAGCATATCAACCGCAAGTTTCATATAATCCGAGATTATATAGCAGATGGAGATCTGAAGATCAGCAAAGTACATACAGATCTGAATGTCGCAGATCCATTGACTAAACCTCTTCCACGTGTAAAACATGATCAGCACCTCAGTGCCATGGGTGTGAGATTGTTGCCAAATGTAAACTAGATTATTGACTCTAGTGCAAGTGGGAGACTGTTGGAATTATGCCCTAGAGGCAATAATAAAGATGTTATTATTATAATTCTTGTTCATGATAAAGTTTATATTCCATGCTAGAATTGTATTAAGCGGAAACTTTAATACTTGTGTGGTTTGTGAACAACACCGTGTCCCTAGTACGCCTCTATGGACTAGCTCATTGATCAATGATGGTTAAGGTTTCCTAATCATAGACATGAGTTGTCAATTGATAATGAGATCATATCATTGGGAGAATGATATGGTGGACAGACCCAAACTAAGCGAAGCAATTAGATCGTGTCCTCGTGTTCGTCTTTGCGAAGCTTTTCTTATGTCAAATATTGTATTCCTTAGACCATGAGATAATACAACTCCCTGGTATCGGAAGAAAGCTTTGAGGTCATCAAACGTCATCCTATGAGAGGGTGATCATAAAGGTGTCTCTCAGGTGATCGGAAAGTATCTGTTGGGTTGTATGTATCGAGATGGGATTTGTCCCTCCCAAGTCGGAGAGATATACTTCGGGCCTACTCGGTAATCGATATCAACACCGCTTGCAAGCATGTGGTTAAGGAGTTAATCACAAAGTGATATCGGATTACGGAACGAGTAAAGTACTTGCTGTGAACGAGATTGAACTAGGTATGACGGTACCGACGATCGAATCTCGGGCAAGTAAAATATCGCGAGACAAAGGGAATATATATATGGGATTGATTGAATCCTGGCATCGTGGTTCATCCGATATGATCATCGATGAATGTGTGGGAGTCAATATGGGTGCCCAGACCCCGCTGTTGATTATTGATAGAAGATCATGTCTGCATATTCTCGAACCCGCAGGGTCACACACTTAACGTGTCTCGACGCTAGGATAGATTGGATAATTGGTTTATGAATTTTTGTTCGGAGTCTCGGATGGGATCCGGGATATCACGAGAGGTTCCGGAATGGTCCGGAGAATAAGATTCATATAAGGCAGTGCAGTTTTTGGAGTTCGAAATTGTTCCGGGTTAATCGGTATTGTACCGGAAGCTTCTAGAACCTTCCGGAAGGGGGCCAACGTGGTCCCACCTTCCGGGAGGGGGCATGGGCCTATGAGGGAGTGTCCTGGCCGCATTGGGCCAGGGGCACAAGGCCCCATAGGGCCCAGCCGATCCTAGAGAGTTTAAATCGTTTAAACTAGAGATCAGATAGGGTTTCTAGAAGGGAGAGTTTAAATCGTTTAAACTAGAGATAGGCTTGGAGGATGGGCAAGGGCTGGCCGCACCCCCCCTCTATATATAGAGGGCTGGTGCGCCCCCTCTCCCTACACCCACACCTTCCTCCAAACCCTAGTAGCCCTACTGCCTTCCTCTCTCCCTCCCGACTGTTTGTAGGTGAAGCCCTGCTGCAGAAATTCTCCACCATATACACCACGCCGTCGTGTTGTAGATCCAATCCATCTCTCCACCATACTTGCTGGTCCGAGGAAGGAGGAGACGTCGAGGTGCTGCACGTGTGCATCTCACGGAAGCACCGCCACTTGTGGTGCTAGATCGGATCGGATCGCGAGGAGGAGAAGCGAGTACGACTACATCACCCACGTTCCGACGAACGTTCCGCTGTGCGAATCTTCAAGGGTATGAAGATCTAATCCAATCTCTCTCATTGTTTGCATCTCCTAGATTAGATCTTGGCTTTCCCTCTGTTCGCTCCGTAGAAAATTTTGATTTACTATGCCGCGAAACCCTTCATCATTCGCGTCCATATGCGCTGTCTTCGCCTTTGGGGTGTGCTTTCCGGTGAGGTCTTCTGTCCACTGCGCCCTGTTGCACCTACGGCGCCTATTGCACCGACGCCCGTTGCCCTTGCCTCCGATGCCACTCAGGTGGTCAAGGATGCAGCCCAGAGTGCTGATGATACTGCTCGAGATGATTATGATCGGAAGGTCCAGGAGCATTCTACTGCTGTTGCGACCTACCGGCTGGATCTGGCTGACTACACTCAGTGGATAGATGAGGATGCTCGTGCTGCTGCTGTTCTCACTTCCAGTGTTCTGCCTCTGTATGCTGTTGAGTTTATGGGTCTTCCCGCTGCTGTTGCTCAGTGCGCTTTTCTTCGTCAGTGCTATCAGCCGTCTGGAGATGCTCTTTATCTGTCTGTAGTTCGTCAGGAGCATGATCTTAAGCAGGGTGATTCCACTATTGATGAGTTCTATACTCAGAGTGCTGCTATTTGGCGTCAGCTTGACTCTCTTCGTACAGTTGTGTGTAACACATGTCCCTGCTGTCTGGTTGTGCGCGCGGATCTGGAGTTTCAGTGCGTCTTTGAGTTCTTGTCACGGCCCCGCAAGGAGTTTGAGCCGCGTCGTGCCCAGCTGCTTGCTCGTGGTCGTGTTCCGCTCTCTGAGGTACCAGCTGAGCTTCGTGCTGAGGAGACTCGTCTTCGTGGTGCTGGTCTTCTTGAGGTTCCATCTGTTCTTGCTGCTCGTGGTCCCCCGTGCCGCTGGCTTCGTCACGGTCTCTAGCACCGCCGCTACTCTCTGCTCCGCCGACTCAGGTTCAGAGTTAGCCTCATCAGCCTCGTGGTTCTCGTCCTCCCTGTGCCCACTGTGGCAAGCCTGACCACGATATCTCTGGATGCTGGACGAGAGATCCTCGCTTACGACAGCAGTACCTTGCTCGTTGGCAGGCTGGTTCTTCAGGATCTTCTGCTGTTGCTTCTGGACCTCCTGCTGTTGCACTGTCTGATCAGGATATTATCCGTGGTCTTCGTAGTCTGCTCGCTGCTACAGGCTCTTCCTCGACGGGTACTGCTGGTTCTGTGCCTAGCTCTTCTGGCACCGCGCGACCACCACCTTCTACACAGTCAGGTACGTCATCCCCGTGGTATCTGGATTCTGGAGCTTCTTTTCATATGACTTCTGCGTCTTCTATTCTTTCTGCTCTTCGCTCTCTTATTTCTCCTGTCCGTGTTATCACGGCTGATGGTACCTCTCTTCCTGTTTCCAGTCGAGGCACCCTCTCTACTTCCTCTTTCTCTGTTCCTGATGTTTCTCATGTTCCCAGTCTTAAGGTGAACCTTTTCTCTACTAGTCAGCTTACTGATTCTGGTTGTCGGGTCATTCTTGACGCTGATTCTTGTGCTGTTCAGGACCGTCGTACATAGGCTCTGGTTGGAGCTGACCCTCGCAGCATTGAGTCTCCGGGGCTACGGGAGTTAGACTGGCTTCGCCTTCCTTCCGCTGACACTTCCTCTGCCAGTTCTCCTGCGGTTGCTGCTTCTGTCACCGGCTCGTTTCAGCAGTGGCATCATTAGCTGGGTCATCTTTGTGGCTCCTGTTTATCGTCATTAGTTCGTCGTGGTCTTCTAGGGCCTGTCCCAGGAGATGTGTCTTTACATTCGTGTCAGGGTTGTAGGTTAGGCAAACAAATTCAGCTTCACTATCCTACTAGTGTGTCTGTATCTCAGCGACCTTTTGATTTAGTTCATTCAAATGTTTGGGGTCCAGCTCCCTTTGCTTCAAAAGGGGGCCATCGATACTATATTTTGTTCATTGATGATTTTTCATGGTACACCTGGTTGTTTTTTATGAGCTCTCGCAGTGAGGTGCTTCATATTTATCAGCGTTTTGTGGCCATGGTTCGTACACAGTATTCCGCTCCTATTCGTGTGTTTCGTGCTGATTCTGCAGGAGAGTAAATCGCCCAGCACCTGCGGGGCGTCCTTGCTGAGCAGGACACCCTTGCTCAGTTCTCGTGTCCCGGCGCCCATGCTCAAAATGGTGTCGCCGAGCGTAAGCATCGTCATATTCTTGAGACTACCCGTGCTATGATGATTGCTTCCTCTCTTCCGCCGCATTTCTGGGCTGAGGTTGTCGCTTCGTCGACTTACCTTATTAACATCCAGCCTTCTGCTGCTCTTCAGGGTGGCATTCCTCTCGAGGTCTCTCTAGTACCTGTCCAGACTACTCGACTCTTCATTTATTTGGTTGCGTTTGCTATGTCCTTCTACCTCCTCGCGAACGCACCAAACTGACCGCTCAGTCTGTTCAGTGTGTTTTTCTCGGCTACAGTGACGAGCATAAGGGCTATCGCTGTTGGGACCCCGTTGGTCGTCGGATGCGCATCTCTCATGATGTCACGTTCGATGAGACGCGTCCTTTCTATCCTCGCCCCACCTCTGGTACTTACCCGGCTGATGATCTCTCTTTTCTTCTTTTCCTGATACACCTCCCGCTGTCTCTACTCCTCCACCTTCTCCTTCTGATGCGCCTCCTTTGGTTTCGGCGCCATCCTCTCCTCCGTCTAGTTCCCCTAGTTCTCCCCGTTCTCCGGCTTCAGACCCTTCCTCCGTTGTTCCTTCTTCCTCCTCTTCTGATGAGTCATCTTCCGCGGATGAGCTTCCCTCTTCACGGCTTGTTCGTCAGTGTCGTGCTCCAGACCATTACTCACCTAGTCAGTATGGTCTCTCTGTCGTCTCCGAGATGACTTTTTATCGGGATGCCGCATGTCATCCTGAATGGCATCTTGCCATGGCTGAGGAGATCGATGCGCTTGAGCGCACTGGCACCTGGGATCTTGTTTCTCCCCCTTCTGGTGTTCGTCCTATCACGTATAAGTGGGTCTATAAAATTAAGACCCGCTCTGATGGATCTCTTGAGCGCTATAAAGCGCGTCTTGTGGCTCGTGGCTTTCAGCAAGAGCACGGCCGTGACTATGATGAGACTTTTTGCCCCTGTGGCCCATATGACCACTATGCGTACTCTTCTTGCTGTTGCTTCTGTTCGACGCTGGTCTGTGTCCCAGCTTGATGTTCAGAATGCTTTTCTTAATGGCGAGTTGAGTGAGGAGGTTTATATGCAGCCTCCTCCTGGGTATTCTGTTCCCGATGGGATGGTTTGTCGTCTTCGACGTTCCCTTTATGGCCTGAAACAGGCCCCTCGTGCCTGGTTTGAGCGCTTTGCCTCTGTGGTGACTGCTGCTGGTTTCTCTCCTAGTTCTCATGATCCAGCGCTTTTTGTTCACACTTCTCCTCGTGGACGCACTCTTCTGCTTCTCTATGTTGATGATATGATCATTACTGGTGATGATCCTGAGTATATTGCCTTTGTCAAGGCTCGCCTGCGTGATCAGTTTCTTATGACTGATCTTGGTCCTCTTCGCTATTTTCTTGGGATTGAGGTTTCATCCTCTTCTGATGGGTTTTCTATCTCTCAGGAAAAGTATATTCAGGATCTTCTTGCTCGGGCTGCTCTTGCGGATGAGCGCACCATTGAGACTCCTATGGAGCTTCATGTTAAGCTTCGTTCTACGGATGGTGATCCTCTTCCCGATCCCACTCGTTATCGCCATCTTGTTGGGAGTCTCGTTTATCTTGCTGTCACCCGTCCTGATATCTCTTATCCTGTTCATATTCTGAGTCAGTTTGTCTCAGCTCCTACCACTGTTCACTATGGTCATCTCCTCCGTGTCCTTCATTATCTTCGTGGCACGATTACCCGTCGCCTTTTCTTCCCTCGTTCTAGCTCTCTCCAGCTCCAGTGCTACTCGGATGCTACGTGGGCGAATGATCCTACAGATCGTCGTTCACTTTCTGCTTACTGTGTGTTTCTTGGTGGTTCGCTTGTTGCTTGGAAGACGAAGAAACAGGTAGCGGTTTCCCGTTCGAGTGTTGAGGCTGAGCTGCGGGCTATGACTTTGGTGACTGCTGAGGTGACCTGGTTACGGTGGTTGCTTGCAGATTTTGGGGTCTCTGTTATAACACCCACTCCACTTTTGTCAGACAGTACATGTGCCATTAAGATTGCACGTGATCTGGTCAAGCACGAGCTGACCAAGCATATTGGTGTTGATGCTTTTTATACATGTGCTCAGGTGCAGGATTAGGTTGTTGCGCTTCATTATGTGCCTTCAGACTTGCAGTTGGCAAATTTCTTTAGAAATGCACAAACCCGCGCACAGCATGATTTCTTACTCTCCAAACTCAGTGTTGTGGATTCACCATGAGTTTGAGGGGGGTGTTAGAGTATATACTTGTATATTGTAGTTTCCCCATATGTTAGGGGGCTTTCTGTATATTTGCACTTGTACTTGTATATATTCTGGTCTTTGGCCCTCTGGTAATACAATGATCTATTACCCTAACAATATGCACACCTCAATTCTCCTGTTATCATTTAGATTATACGATTGAGTGCTCTCAGCTAATTATCGAAATAAAAATCTCGTACATAAAATTAGGGAAATCTAGTTTGCTAAGATTTTAGTATAGCCTAACTAAACTCGTCACAACCAATCAGACTTGTTTTCTCATAAATAGTTTTGAAATACTCAAAGATAGTTTCTAAAACGTAATTTATATATTGCATAATGTGTATGCTTTAGTATTTGGGGGTCTCTCCTGCTAATTGGTCAGTGCTGCTTAAAAATGAGCTCACCCTCCTACCTTTGCAATTTGTTTACTAGTACTACACAATGTCTAAGTTCCAAAAATATATGTTGTCTGATTTCTAATACTAGCTCGATTAACTGGGTGAATAGCCCGTCTCAAGAAAACTTTTATCGCTGATGAGATGACACTCCCGCGGGACAAATGCAAAAATTTGCATAGTGGAGAATGAGTCCCACGTTCCGCCCTACCATGTTAGAAATGACACCTGAATACCTGCTGATAATCAGTCAGAATATCTACCAACTCACCACAACCAACGCCGCTGATTTACCGTGGAGTTAAAAAAACTCCCATATGATTATTGTCTTAAAGCCAAAGGATGCGAATTCTGATTTCTGGTTCGCAACCGCCATGACCCCGGTCACTAAGCAAGCAATCAAATTCGATGCTAGGAACGGAGGGACGTCAAACATCACAGATCATCTACTACTCCTTTCGTTCTAAAATATAAGATGTTTTAGTTTTTTTTCTAAAACACATATATCTAAACAAATTTAGTGTATATATTTCCTTATTTTGCTCCCAACTATATACAAAAAGAGTCTAGATACATACATTAAAACAATAAAACATGGTATACTCTCTCCATCTAGAAATAACTGAATTGAATTTGTCTAGATTTAAATGTATCTACACATATATTTAAGTGTATATATACATTTGAATCTAAATAAATGAAGAGAGTATTTTCAAAGGGAGCGAATAGATCCCATGAATCCCGCACACCACAGACAAGAGCTCCCAGCAGCTTGAGATTCTCTCTCTACATAAAAAAATCCAACTTGCAAACTGCGGCTCTCAGATATTTTTCCCTGATAAAATAAAAAATCGTCGGGTCACTCTCGAAGTCTCCCTCTCCTTTTCTTCTTCCCCCTTGCGGCTTACCGGGATGCATCCCCCTTCGCTCGCTGTATCCAACCTGTGTCCTCTCAGTCTCACTCACTGGCTCGCTCGCCGCGCTTTGCCCCCTGCGCGGTGCGCGCCACCACCTATAAGTACTACCGGCTCCCGAAACCACTCCGCTAAAAAATCTCATCGCAGAGCAAGACCACTTCAGCTGAGCATCAACACCCTCCGACGACGCAGCTAAGGAACCGAGACATAAGCTCCTTGTCAGCTTGTTGGATTCCTAAATCGAAGCAAGGAAGATGTGTCCGATCAAGAAGGAGATGAGCGGGGAATCGGGCTCGCCGTGCAGCGGGGACTACTACTCGCCCTCGACCTCGTCAGAGAAGCAGCAGGGGCAGCAGCAGAAGCAGACGGCGTGGACGAAGCGGCCGGCGGGGCGGACCAAGTTCAGGGAGACGCGGCACCCGGTGTACCGCGGCGTGCGGCGCAGGGGCAATGCCGGGCGTTGGGTGTGCGAGGTGCGCGTCCCCGGCAGACGCGGGAGCAGGCTCTGGGTCGGCACCTTCGACACAGCCGAGATCGCCGCGCGCGCGCACGACGCCGCCATGCTCGCCCTGGCCGGCGCCGGGGGCGCCTGCCTCAACTTCGCCGACTCCGCTGAGCTGCTCGCCGTGCCGGCATCCTACCGCAGCCTCGACGAGGTCCGCCTCGCCGTCACGGAGGCCGTCGAAGACTTCGAGCGGCGCCAGGCGCTGGGCGCGGAGGACGCGCTCTCCGGCACTTCCTCGTCGACGCCGTCCTCCTCTTCCCTCACCGATGACGAGTCGTCGTCCATGCCGACCGAGGACTCTTTGTTCGAGCTGGACGTCCTGGGCGACATGGGCTGGGACCTGTACTACTCGAGCTTGGCGCAGGGGATGCTCATGGCGCCACCGTGCGTGGCTGCTGCGCTCGGCGATTACGCCGAGGCCAACCTTGCCGATGTGCCACTATGGAGCTACCAGAGCTAGCTAGTTGGCGCCACTTCCAGTTCCGCCTTTCTTTTTTGTAGACGCCTTCCTGCGATCCCAAATTTTGGTGCCATACGGCCATTGCTTGCGGTTTCTGGTAATGTGATTCTGCAGATTGGTGAAACAGAGCATTTTTATTTTTTCTAGACTCGCACTTTGTGAAACCAGTACTCCCTCCGTATTCGCATGTATCTATACATGTTTAAGTGTATAGATTTTTTTTTTTGCGGGCAAAAGGGGATATATTACTCAACAGGGATTACATCGAGGTCAATGTTAAGTTCCTGAACAACACACTCAGGACTAAAACCAAGCCACACCATAGTTCGACTCTCTGATCTTGCAAAATTTGCAAGACAGTGGCTAACCCTATTTTGCGAATGATCCACTTTTACAAATAAAATTTGTCTATTACCATTGACTAAAAACCTAATTTCTGAAATCAGGTGTACCAGCTCTGAACGATCTTGTGATTTGCCTGTAGCTGCAACAATTAAGTTGGAGCAGTCCGTCTCAACAACTATAGGCTTGTCAGTACGCTGCAATGCCAGCTGAAGTCCCTCTTCACAACCTCTAGCCTCTGATTCAAAAGGATCATTACAACCAAAGAGTTGTCGGCAAGCACAGAAAATTACTTGGCCCAAATCATCACGAAGGACCATACCGGTTCCAGCTGAACCATCCGCCAACTTGACTGAACCATCAATGTTCAGTTTTACCCATCCTGGAATCGGGCGCTGCCAACGTTTCAGCACAGAGGTTGTTGTCTGAAGATGAACAATTGGTGACTTTGCTCCAGCATATACAGGTTTCTTCCCTTTAATAATCTCCTCTGGAGGCAATTGTTTGATATTCCTCAAAGTATTGAGATAACCAACTAAGAACCTTTTGGAGCCTTCCGTGGAGGGGAGTGGTTTAGCATGGGTAACTTCATTACGCGCATACCAAGCTCTCCAAGCCACCAACAGGAACGAGTCTACCATATTTGCAGGAATTATATTCAGTATACTCTGCATCCACTTGAAAGAGCTGACCTGAAGATCAACATTAGATGGAATGTGCCAAATCCCACGCATCGTGCACCAAAGGGAGCGGGCATGCGGGCAGCGAAAGAGGGCATGAGCAGTGTCCTCCTTCTCAATTCCGCATATAGTACAAATACCAGTAACTTTCAAACCTCTCTGACATTTGTTAGCTTCTGTGGCCAGCGCATCATTAGCAGCTTTCCACGCGAACACCTTAACTTTAGGTGATACTGAAGCTTTCCAGATCCTAGACCAACAGAGATCCGCTCCATCTGCCTGAGTACTTGATGAAGGAAATGAACATTGTACTGGGAGTTCTTGTAAGCCAAGGTAATATGCGCTGCGAACAGAGAAAACCCCGGATTTCTCCGGTTGCCAAGCTATGATATCCTCCATAAAACCTTTGGCTGGTTTAATTTTAAGGATTAGATCAGCATCGACGGGCAGAAATACTTCTCTAATGCGTGCTTCTTTCCAGTTCAGATTTTCATCCAACAGTTCTGACACTCGCCTAATTCTATGTCTGCCTTTCGGCGTGAGGATTTTCATATACGAGCTGCGCGGAATCCAATTGTCACGTCAGACTTTAATCTTGGTACCACTGCCAACACGGTATATTGCACCCTTTTTGAGAAGATCAAGCCCATAAGAAATTGCCGTCCACGTTGACGAAGGGTTACCCGTGAAGACCGTATCCAGCAGATCACCATTTAGCAAATATTTTGCCTTCAACACTCTTGCACACAAACTTTTGGGGTTCTCCAATAATCTCCAAGCCTGCCGTGCTAAGAGAGCCTGATTGAGAACCCTCATGTCCCGGAAACCCAAACCACCTTGATCCTTAGATCGAAGTAGTTGCTGCCAGTTTATCCAGCGTGTTTTACGTTTACCTCTCTCTGAGCCCCACCAATAATTTCGAATCAGCCGAGTAAGTTCATCACATAGCGACAATGGAAGTTTAAAAACACCCATAACATAGAGTGGCAGTGCTTGAGCGATTGCCTTGATGAGAATTTCTCTCGCACTCTGAGCTACAAAACCTTCACTCCACTCTATAAGACTCTTGCTTAACCGAGACTGCAAATTCTGAAATTTACCTTTAGTCATCCGCCCATCCGGGGTAGGAAGGCCCAGGTATTTTGCATCAAAAGCTTGTTGTTGCACACTTAGCACCGTTCTCACTGCCATCTGAACGTTTTGTGAGCAAGTATTGCTAAATAGAATAGAACACTTACATGGATTAATCAACTGTCCCGTGCTCGTTTCAAAAACAGTGATAGAGTGCTTGATTCCCCTAGCTTCTTCCTCCGTAGCACGGAAGAACAACATGGTATCATCTGCAAATAGAATGTGTGAAATACCGGGGGCGTTGCGGCATACTTTAACCGGAGAGATTCCACCAGACTCGACCTCTTTCTGCAACAAAGCAGATAAGCCATCCGCCACAAACAGGAACAAAAAGGGGGAAAGAGGATCCCCCTGCCGTAGCCCACGAGTTGGAGAAAAGGCATCCAACAGAGTTCCATTAAAATTGATTGAATACTTCACCGTTGTCACACACGACATAATCCACTGGACCCAACGGTGGCAGAACCCCATCTTCAACATTGTACTCTCCAAAAAAGGCCAGTCAACCCTGTCATAGGCTTTAGACAAGTCTAACTTGTAAGCGCAAAAGGAGGTATTGATATTTGTACCATGCTCCATGTAATGAAGACATTCAAAAGCTAAAGACAAGTCACTTATTTCTCGACGAAGCGAGAATTTTTTTTCGAAAAATTCAATAGCCTATTAATAATCATCAACAATAGTATAAAATTGTATAAAGAAAAATAAAATTAAGAAAATTATAAATAAGTCCATGAACCACCTATAGACGACTGCAGACACTAGCACAAGCCGAAGGTGCGCCGTCCTTGCCCCTCCATCACCGGAGCCGAGCAAATCTTGTCGTAATGTAGCTTGGTGTAGTAGACAGACGGAAAATCATCATTATGAGGCTTCAAAAGACCAGGACACTAGAACAACAATCATCGCCTACGATGAAAACCGTATATCGAAAGAGACCGACTTAAAACACAAAGAACACCAAAATCGATTGAATCCTAGATCTGTTTTGCACATGACCATATGTCTTCCGTCAGTGATACAAGGACCATCGGAGCTAGGATAGGACGAAGATGATTTTATTTCGACACCATCCAAAAAAGCATGAAAAAATAGTTTAAACAAAGAACCTAAACCCTCTCCTGGTGAGGGTCCACGATCCACCACACCTCCACGGCAAGATAACCAGAGACGGAGCGGACCGATGGCTTTGTCGGCGAAGGAAGGAACACAGAAGAAATAGAACAACTTTGACTGCGACCCACGCACATCGACACCCCGTATATATACGGTGTGACGTCGCTGTTGGAGAGTAACACGATTTCTATACTGTACGAGCCGAAGGTGCGCCATCCTCGCCCCTCCATGCCGGAGCCGAGCAAATCTTGTCGTAATATAGCTTGGTGTAGTAGACAGACGGAAAATCATCATTCTAAGGCTCTAAAAGACCAGCACACTAGAACAACAATCATCGCCAATGATGAAAACCGTATATCAGAAAAGACTGACCTGAAACACAATAGAACACCAAAACCGATCGGATCCTAGGAGATCCGTTGCACACATGACCATATGTATTCCATCAAAGCTACAAGGACCACCAGAGCAAGGATATGAAGATGATGATTTTATTCTGACTTTAAAATATAATCATTGCCTCGCCATCCAAAAAAACACAAAAAAAAATTAAACAATTAACCTAAACCCTCTGCTGGTGAGGGTCCATGATCCACCACACCTCTGAGGTAAGATCCCCAGAGACGGAGCGGGCGGATGGCTTCGTCGGCGAAGAAACAGAACAACTTTGACCGCGACCCAGGCACACCAACACCCCGTATATGTACGGTGTGACGTCGTTGGAGAGTAACATGGTTTCTATACTGTATCCTACCGATAATAGACATAGTCCTAGTTTGTTTAGATTACAATCCTAGATTGATTCTGTTTGTAATTGTCTTGACTTGCAAGTCAAGTCCACCTCATGAATACTTATATAAAGCAATGAGACGGAGAGGAGGAGGCGTGTGATTCTGCATCTCCAGTTATACATATCACTTACATGGTATCACACACCGACTGATCCTCTCCCCTCTAAAACCCTAGTTGCCATCTTCCACCTCTTTCAACCACCGCCAGGTCTCCCCACCCAGCATGACACCCGAAGAGCTCGACGCCCTCGAGGCCACACTCAAGCAACACGAGAAGGCCATCTCCGCACAGGAGGCCGAACTCGCCCGTCTAGCCGCCGACAAAGGCAAACACGAACTCCTCCCGCCACTCCTGCCGTCAGCACCACACCCAACCCTCACCATCTACTTCCGTTCACTCCATCAAAACCTACGTCCCGATCACCCTAGATCTTCAAGCCTCCAACCACTCCCAGTGGCGCGAGCTTTTCCTCGTCGCCCTCGGACGCTACGGCCTCACTTCCCACGTCAACGACGGCTACTCTGTCCCCTCCGGCACTTCACCAACCTCTCAATGGGGCCGCGACGACTTCACTGTACTCAACTGGATTTATGGCTCCATCTCCCCCGAGCTATTCGGCATCATCATGAAGCATGGATCATCCACACAGCAAATCTAGGCCGCCATCGACAATCTCTTTCGCGACAACAAGAAGAGTCGCGCACTCGCCTCGAAGTTGAGTTCCACAACACTCTGCATGGTGACATGACGGTGCACGGCACTACTGCGCCAAACTCAAGACCTTGGTCAATGCACTGGCCGACGTTGATCAAGCCATCTCCGATGAGACCCTCGTCCTCACCGTTCTTCCTGGTCTTAACGAGCAGTTTTCCCATCTGCGATCCTTTATTCCGTTTCAGGTTCCTTTTATGAGCTTTCTTTAGACCCGCTCGACGCTTGTGCTCGAGGAAGCGCAGAAGAAAACCGATGCCAAGAACGTCGCCGCCAGGGACACTGCCACGCCTGGGGGTGGCCGTGCCTTCCTCGGTCAGCGCCCTCAGGGACCTCCTCAAGGTCAGCTCTCCACCAACGATGGCCGCGGTGGCTTCACCAACACTCAGTGACCATAGCAGCGGCGGTCGCGGACGCACCAAGCCGTGGATGTTCAATCCGTGGACCGGGCTCCAGAGGCGCACACAACTCCAGCAGCAGCCACCTCCTACATGGTAGAGTATTTTTGAGGAAGAGTATTTGCGGGGATTGGAGAGTATTGGGTGAACACCAAATCCCCGCCTATCCCCACAACTCTAGTGGATAAAAATACGTGAGAAGTAAACAATGCCTTAGTGTGTAGGTTTACTCTATACTAGATAAACCTACATATTAAAAGAGATCTAGATACACTCTATTCACAAAGCTAAAACATCTTATATTTTAAAACGGAGCGAGTACCATAGAAAACTACTGCGTCTTTCCATTTGTTAACTCACGGACATCACTCACTCGCGGACGCGGGATACCTAAAACACAATAAAACAGATAATCGAGATACTACTAGTACCTAGAATACATTATTATCCAGCCGCAGATTAGACGCAGCTGGATCCAGACATGAATGAATCGTGAAACCCACCCAGTTGCATCTCATACTCCGAGCACGTACGAATAATCAATAATCAGACCAACGAGATAGCAACCACAAGGAGTCCGTGCGGAAAGCGTGTGCAATTGCGCTATGATAGTGGCCGCACGGATAAGGCCAGACCGCCCGCGTCACGGCCGCGGTGTATGGAAACTGTCTCACCGCCGTCCGTCACTATCGCCTTCCCCGTTCCCAGTCCGTCCCCAAGCGGCAACCAGCACTAAAATAGGTAGACTGTTGCTAAAAGAAAACTCAAGTGGAAGAAGCCTCGCAGGCAACAGAGAGCAGGGGATGGAAGGCGCTCACGGCCAGCAAGGGTGTGAACGGCCACGCACCGTACGATCCATTAACCTTTTCGGATTAAAAAACGAGAGGGGGTCGCGATGGGTGCATCTCCTCCCTCCCACAACGTTGGCCAGTCGGTGGGGATTGAAAAAGTAGATATTTGTCCTCGAGCGCAAGCGGTGGGGGTGGTACCGGCACAGGATTGGGATGGGGGGCGACGGATTCGCCGCACCCGGTACAGGTGCAGATTCCCTGCTTGCCGCTGCGTCCTTTTGATACCGGGGATGGGAGCATGATCTTTATATCCTCTCTAGTCTCCACGAGTATGAACATAGAAGCGTGTTAGAGCATCTCCGGCTGCGCTTCCCTAATAACATCCGGCAACATCGTTAGATCGGTCAGTTGAGGATTGCCGGCAGGAGTGGCCGTCTTTGGGGCGTGCCTCTTGGAACGGGGCTTGCCTGTGCCCTCCTCATGCTACCATCCGTGCGACCTCACCGTTAACTGATAATCGAACGTTTTTTTTACCGTGTCCCGTCTACGCGTTTTTCCTACCGAAAAAAGAACAAATACTGCATGTAAATCTGTAATACTCGTTCTTCCCGGAGCATGCCCAGAACACCATGAGAAAAATAATACCCTTTGACCTGTAGTTCGTCCGCTCGGCAATGGCCGTGTAGATGGCGCCGACCACACTTCCGGTCGGTCGACTCTGACTTCGTAGACGAGAAGCTGAGCCTTTGCCCTGCCATTTTCCGGCACTCACGCCCCTCGCTAACAAACCTTCAATCCTCATAGCGCGCTCCCTCCGCCTCCTGCGCAGTTACCTCAGCTGCCATGGCCGGCTACCGTAGTTATTCCATGAGGTTCATGCTTCGTGCGGCCCATTCTGGCATTCGAGCATGGGTCGCGACCCCGTTGGCCACTGCGTGCGCCTCGAGCCGAGCGTGTGGCACCTGGCGGGGGGCGGCCGTCCACCACTCACCATCCAGATTCTATGAATCCCGCACACCACAAACAAAAGTTCCCAGGCAGCTACACCAAAAACCGAACTTGCAAACTGGACCTCTAAGACGGCCGGAGGCCCGGGGAGCAGGGGCGAAAGTAACCGGAGATATCCTGAAGAAAACGATAAGAGCAAAGCAAAAGGAGGGACGGAAGGTACTGGTTGCTAGTGGACTTTCCCTGATAAAATAAAAAATCGTCGGGTCACTCTCGAAGTCTCCCTCTCCTTTTCTTCTTCCCCCTTGCGGCTTACCGGGATGCATCCCCCTTCGCTCGCTGTATCCAACCTGTGTCCTCTCAGTCTCACTCACTGGCTCGCTCGCCGCGCTTTGCCCCCTGCGCGGTGCGCGCCACCACCTATAAAAGTACCAGCTCCCCAACCCCAAACCACTCTGCTCAAATTTCTCATCGCTGTGCGAAACCACTTCAACTGAGCAACCAAAAAAAGCGCCAAGAAAAGGAACCGAGACATAAGCCCCTTGTTGGATTTGTGAATCGAAGGAAGGAAGGAAGGAAGGAAGGAAGATGTGTCCGATCAAGAAGGAGATGAGCGGGGAGTCGGGCTCGCCGTCGACGTCTTCGGAGCAGAAGCAGCAGGCGGCGTGGACGAAGCGGCCAGCGGGAAGGACCAAGTTCAGGGAGACGCGGCACCCGGTGTACCGCGGCGTGCGGCGCAGGGGCAATGCCGGGCGGTGGGTGTGCGAGGTGCGCGTCCCAGGGCGGCGCGGGAGCAGGCTCTGGGTCGGCACCTTCGACACCGCCGAGATCGCCGCGCGCGCGCACGACGCCGCCATGCTCGCCCTCGCTGCCGGCGCCGCCTGCCTCAACTTCGCCGACTCCGCCGAGCTGCTCGCCGTGCCGGTATCCTGCCGCAGCCTCGACGAGGTACGACGCGCCGTCACGGAGGCCGTCGAAGACTTCGAGCGGCGCCAGGCGCTGGGCGCGGCGGAGGACGCACTATCCGGCACTTCGACGCCGTCTTCCGCGCTCACCGACGACGAGGAGTCGTCCTCGCGGGCCGAGGACTCGCCGTTCGAGCTGGACGTCGTGGGCGACATGGGCTGGGACCTGTACTACGCGAGCCTGGCGCAGGCGATGCTCGTGGAGTTGCCGCCTTCCTTGGCAGCGGCTGCGTCGCTCGGCGATTACGGCGAGGCTCACATCGCCGATGTGCCACTCTGGAGCTATCAGAGCTAGCTCGCCGGGGTAGCTAGTGCTACTACTTTGAATTTTGCCTTTCTTGTCTTGGCTTATCGATGCCCGATTTTTTTGGTGCTGTACGGTAACTGCTTTGCAATTTCTGGTAATGTGATTTTGCAAATTGGGGAAACAGAGCATGGCTTTTGACTCTTGACTTTCTAAAATTAGCTCTACAGGTTGTACGGAGCAGTACTATAGGATCAACTACTACATGATGAAGAATGCTTTTGGCTTTCGGTAAGAAACATGCTTTTACGCAGTCAGCAGGGCTGGTGACAGTCCTTGTGTCGCTATAAGAAAAATGGACAAAAATAATCCTGAAACAAAATTATTTTAAAAAATAAACCAGACGAAACTATTTCACTTTGTGTAAGTTACACCGTCTCTAAGTTATTACACTCTACAGTATAATGCTAAGGCATAACGCTGCCAGACAGGCAGATTCTACGGGCTTCCCGTGTAACACCTTAGACTATGACGTTACACTGCACAGTATAACATCCTACACGAGAACGCGTTCTCTATGACGTACACTGTAACTTGGCCGCATGACCCAGTCTCAGACTTAAGCCACTTCATTCTCCATCCGAAAAGAACAGGGAAGACAGACCACCCTCCACTTTTCCCTCTCAAACTCCCCTCACAAATCCTCCAAATATCAAGGTTGTTTTGGTGGATTTCGAGCCTCCCAAGTTTCTAGAGGTACTCTTCCTCATTTTATTTGGTTTTAACCCATTAGAATCTTGTATTTTAGTGGGATTTGTTCAAATCTTGAAAACCCTAGATTTTGAAATTGAACCAAAATGCATGGTTTATATTTGTTGAATTTACCTATGTTGCTTTTTTCGAAATGGGGTAAAACTCCCCGGCCTCTGCATCAATCGATGCACACATCCTTTATTAAGCCAAAGTGTCAAGTGTCAACAAAACAGTTTAGAATATAGCCAAGATTGACACATCAATCAACCAATGAAGAAAAGTACGGATATAACAACTAAGCATCATTTTGCTTGTTATGATGACTAAGAAACGTTATGCTTAAGATTTATAGGTTAGGGTTATGGTTTTGTTAGATTTAGGGTTCTTGTTAGATTTGGAGGCTAGGGTTAGGGTTTTTGTGAGGTTATGTGACTACGAATTTCTTGACTATGGTTATTGTTTTCGAGTGCATACATGGCTGTTTTAGGGATGGCAAAACTATTCATGTCCATCATGTGGGCGGGGGGATGCTTTTGAGAGGCAATATTGAGACGGATCTGGATGAGCTTGACTTTGTGTCTGAGCGTAGTCCTAATTTTTTTGAGGTATTGAAACAAGTTAGGATTGATTAGAATTAGAATGACCCAAGTGATGTTGTGGAGTTGGAGGGAAGTCATAATGTGGGGTTTAGAATGCACGTCCGTTGGAAACAATGTATATCCACTCCGAGCAACATTGGATTGCATACAAGGAGGTTGTGGCCAAATCAGTAGACAAGTCTCTCCAGTTATTTGCCACCAAAAGGGTTGATGCTCGTTTGCACTTGGACTTGAACCGGTGTACCTCCTCGCTCGAGGCTAAGACTCCACCCATGAACCAAGATGAAGTGACCGAACCTCTAATGACCCAAAATGAAGCGAGCTAAACTTTGAGTTGCAATGAACTTGTGAAGCAATGGAGCAAAATGAACTCTCTCCCTCCTCCCCCTGTGGGTATGACTCGTAAGCGTCCTTGCATTTATCAGCCTGATTCTGGATCTCGGTGCACTGTCATGAAAGACGGTGAAAAATTTAGGAAACCATCAAATAAGTAGTAATGCAAATAGAAACATAGAAGGGTCCACATTACCAAAAAGTGAACATGAGCAAAATCCGTGTGGCACCCTTCTCTGATAAGGCTGTTGTATTGGACGGAAATAATGTCGTCGAAAACGATGGGCTCATGCAAAATCTATGGCTCGTAAGCCAGCAGGCATATCTGTACACAAATGTTGGCAAGGAATCATCCAAGATAGTTGTTGAATGCATCTTGACTTAACGTCCTAGGTTGGATTCCTTGGGCTTTTTTAGCCTCATCCACTTGCCGCAGAAACTTGATGATGTACTTCTGATGGACCATGTCCCAATTCTGGAACTTCCTCTACTTCTTCATGTCTAAGTTGTACATTAACAAAGCTCAAGTTTAGTACCGTCGTAAAAGTACATCGCAATGCCTAATAGTCATAAGATTCACTCTTACTTGTGCGTTTTGTGTCTGTATCCTTCCAATGCGGTGGGACGATCTAAAACATACCAAACTAGGACATCCCACACTGTGGAAAATGTTACTCAATCGCCCACAAGCATATCAACAGGCAACACATTAGCCAAAGTTGTTCTTCAACCCTGCATATCGGGTTAAGCACGTAGTCGAAAGGGTCTCTATCACCATATGGCTCCCACATTACCTATAGTATACGACAAACACCGTCGGTGGGGAGTCTATATGCATGATATGCAACATAGATTTGGAATGGCAGTATTTACCTAGTCAGGAGTAAGTGAATCAAACTCGTTGGTGTAGGTCTCACAAGCCTCTTTTATGTCATTCGTGAAATCGGAGACCACGTCTGACTTGTAGGCCCACATGGGGAGCCGCAACGAGTTCCCATGATCTACATATGGTTCCTAAGGCAACACTATCAGACGTCCAACTGGGAGGCATGACTAGCTCCAAACCAAAAGAAGGAGCAACGGACCACCAATGCGGCTATCACCTCCATGCCTACAACAAGCATCGTCACTCTGCACATCAAGGAAAACACGATTCAGGCAGGATATGTTTGGAGAGGTCATGTAGAGATGAAATGTATAAATACAATTGATTACCTAGAGGTATAAGTAGGCCACCGCCGCCGAACCCCAGCTCCATTTAGTGTCAAGATTGGATAACACCTTGAGCCAGTGTCATTTGAACGTTCTTGCCTCTGCTATCACTATCAGGAGTCTAGGTGATACACATACCACAAGTAGACGCATGTGTACATCATAACCATATCTTCATCAGCCCGTGGGGGAAAATCCCAAAGTTCCCTGTGATATGAACGTAAGAAGCCCCGGCGGAGCACCTTACTCTTCCCCCTTCTTATTTACATGATCCCCGCGAACCATACCAATAAGAGCTGCTATATCCCCTTCCACCTGTCAGAATATGTGTTAATACATATAGGTTGTCCCTCGATAGGGAGTGCAAGGATCATCGATATGTCCTAAATTGTCACAGTCATCTCCCTTGTCCGGAGGTGGAAACTGTGTGTCTCTAGCCTCCACGGGTCGACAAGCGCGGTGATCGCAGCAGGATTCATGTTTGGTGTTGACTGGGTGACCATATGGATGAATGGGAGGAGTCCTAGCTGATGGATTTACGGAGTGTACCACTCATCGTAGGGCATATTCGGTGATGAGGACTCATGACACCTCAGCCACAGGGGCCCAAGTTCCTACAAACATACAAGTTAGAATATTACATATCAATTATAACAAAGGAAAACAAAATGAAGTAGCAAATTAATTTATACTAGCATATTTTTCTCCGTCATCAAGAAGGCTCGATGTTGAACATAGTAGTGAGGATTGAGAATTGTCATCCTACATATTCGAAATGTGACAAACAATGAGAACTTAGACTTTATTGGAATTATATGCTCACGTACTACAATAGTACGAACTAATATTGGAGCATTGTGTAAGCATGATTCCATACATGTACAAACTAATATTGGAGCAATATGTGAGCATGTGAGCAAACATGTTTCATATAGCAATATTTCTATCCCATAACATGTTAGTGAATAAAAAAATGTGTATATGTGAGCAAATCTAGGTCACCCATGTGTGTAGATGTAGATCCATACTAACACTAGTGCTATTCCAATCCTAAAAGATCAAGATTGCATACGAATTCTAACATTTTTTGGATGAAATCCTAAACTAGCAAAATTAAGGCAAACGTGAGAGATTTTTTTGGATGAAATAGAGGGGATTGAGGGAGAATACTTGGGGAAGGGATTGGATCAAGATCTCCTGAGATATGCTTCAGATCCGAGCTTTTTTGATGGAGGATTGGAGGAAGATCCCACGGTGCCGCCGCCATGCTCTGTCTCTTTCTCTCTCTGTTGCTTGCTGGTTCAGGTGGTGGAGTGGCTTGGGTCAGGGCAGAGCCGGTTTTACTAAATCACAGTGTAACATGCTAGAGAAGGGCGTTACACCGTGCAGTGTTACGCCATGGTGTAAGGCGTAACAATCTACAAAGGGGGGCAAGGCAATATCGTTGGGCGGGGGGGGGGGGGGGGGGTCGTGTAACATGCTTTGATTATTAGGGCTAGAGATAGGTGTTACACAAAGGGATTATTCGGGTGAAATAGTTTCACCGTTTTTTTGTTGAGAAAAATAGTTTTGCTCCACGGTTTTTTAATCCATTTTTCCTCGCTGTAATTCCGTAGGCCCTTGAATAGGAATGGATTATCGGCGATTCCTGGTTCCTGAACCTGCGATGGTTTGTGGTGGTCTCAGTTCTTCACAACAGCACTTTCGAGTTATGAAAAGTGAGCCAGGGTCATGGTCAAAGTGCCCCGCAAGTTGTTCTTCTTGTGATGAGCGCAGCGGTGACTCGTTGCTGATGCAGTCTCTACTAGTAGCTGTTTAAACTCCACCACGTGAATTCGTCCCAGTGGAAGGAAGAGTCAGTCCCAGTCAAACGCCCTCTGTAAAACCTCAGGTCACTCGCTTTGACAGTTTTTTTTTTGCATCAGCCATCTTCTCACGCGCAGCTCCGTCCGTGCAGTGTAGACCACCAGACCTGCTATCCCCAAGTCCAGGACGCGCGCCACGGATTGAATTTTGAATAACTGCTCCTGCAGACGGTGAGGAAGCAAAGCTGTTGACAACAGTACGACAGAAAGATGGCGAAGTCTCTCGCCGCGTACGGACGGAAGCTGCCGCCTCGGCGGCGCCGCTTCACGGAAACGGGCGGGCGAACGAGAAACAACGGGCACGAATAAACAAACCGCCGCGCCTTTGTGAGATCCTATCATATCAGCCCTGCGGCTCTGCTGCGTCGCTGTCGCGTGCGACGCCGGCCGGCGTCACCCTGAAACTGGCCTTGGGACGGCGTGCGCGCCCGCGGATGAATCGGTTAAATAATAGCCGGCGTGACGAGTACGAGCACTACTACTAGTATATTCCCGTGGTATCTGCCTCTGGTGCCGCTAGCTGGGGGCAGCAAGGAGCTGCCGCGGGCGGGCGGGGCTGGAGCTGGACGCGCCTAAGCAAACGGCTGGCACGCTGCGGTCACTCACTGGTTTCCCGTAACCAGGGGCAGGGCTGCGGTGCGGCGCCGGGTTTGCTTGGATTTGTGGCATGATGTGACTGATGTGCGTTTAGTTTTTAGGCTTCATTGTGTACTGTATCCAGTTTGCTTGGAGCTAATAGTTGGACTTTGTTTATTTGGAGAGTCGTGGGTTCTTCCCCGCCATCACTATTAGTTCTGCACGGGTCAAGTTCCAGCGTCAAGATGGCTTGTTCAGTGCCTCAACGGCATTCACTTCTCGGGTGAAAGCCTGGACGTAAGAGATGATGCGATTGAATGGAGACCGCCTCTCCTTTCTCTAAGAAAAAAATTGCCTTTCGCTGAATGCATACTTCATTCGCACTGTCACTTTATTGGGGGAAATTAGCAGCAGATAGTCTGTGAGCTCTGCTCGCGCTTTGTGCTGTGTTGGGTGTGTGTTTGAACTCGGTTGGTTTCGTTTTGATTAATGGAACCGGTGAGTAAATCCCTTTTGATCTAAAAAAAATTAGCAGCAGATATTTTTTTTTTTTGAATAAACGAGCTGACAAGAGAAAAAAGAAAGATCGTAGTACTAAGCAAAATGTCTTCCCAAGGTAGTTGTCTACCGTGGTTATCCGCCTTCGTCTATCATAAACACATACCACCAAAACCAATATCCAACGGCACTAGAACACATACCACCAAAACTAGTATCAAACGGCACTAGAACACAATATAGAGCGTGATATTCCAAGGCAACATCTTTGAGGAGAGATGACCACATATTGGCAGGTGTTGTCGGACCCGAGCGATAGAATGTAGACCTAGGGTTCTCAAACCGATTCTTCACATTGCGAGTGAATGCTAGACCGCCGGTTTCCATTTGGAGAAAGTGCATGCTTTTTTTTTACTCTGCGACCTCAATGATAGAGAGCACCGACTTACGAGCAGCCCTGGTTAAATTGTTGCCTCAAAGTTGTACAAGCCAATGTCGGTGCCCCTCAACTCGATGATCTTGGTGGTCATGCATCTCAACATTCACAAGCTTCCTAATTCACTCAGTCGAGAGGATCCAAATCAGGGGCAAACATAGTACGAGGAGATCCACACAACTTTTTCTGATAAAGGGTAATAATATAGTAATATCAAGTATATTCGGTCTCTGTAACAACCTAATATAAAGAACAATATAAAAACACTGAGGATTCACAAAACTAAAATATCGCATAGAAAAACTAGGATCTAAGAAAAGCAGCAACCAACAGTATCACATTGCCAACAAACTAGCCACAAAAAGATTCTCTAAAAATGACGCTTCTACAAAGGGTAGCAACACAATAGTGACATCGTCACCTGATCATGTCAAATGCTAGATTTTAGATTTTGAAAAGCACGACCGAGCAAATTTCATGCAATGCCTTCATCAAGGTAACATAACAACGCTAGAACACATTGTTGCTAGGTTTAGCCGATGTAGTTAATACTAAGGGACGATCACCACCACACCTTAACCACGATGAGTTTTCGCCTCAGCTTGAACACTACCACCATTGTTTCTAGGCTTGACACGATTGAAAATAAAAGACACACACGACCAGGCTAGGAACATGCATGCCCCAAATGACCGATCTGACGCGACTGGAGATGCGCTTAGAAGGGCCCTCCAAGCAATTCAATAAAAGATTTTTTTGTATGCGACAAAGAGTGGACACTGGCACTCGAACTCAGGATCCCGCAGGCAGAGCACGTATCGACAACTCCTATTCATCCGGGCTAACCTCGGTTTATAGTTATAAGAGGTACTAATTGCCCAACTAAATTAGTAAAACAAAACGGGCTACTTAACCTTGAATAGAAACAACAAGCGGAATCAGAAAGAGATGAGAGAAACCGAGGCACTCTTTCCCCTTCCTCTTCTTACACCCCTGTTGAGAGTCTCCTTCGCCTCCTCTCCGTCGCCCCTGACCTTCTATCTTTTCAGCGTGACACTAGCCGGTGAGAGGATGTTTTAGGTGGTTTGGCTCCAGTTGTACATAGTAAAGTAGAGTGTAAAGTAGAGTGTAGTCTAGGTTTGCCACCATGGCATCTGGTGTGGAGTAATCTTCCGGATTGTGTGGGCCAAATCTAATGGCTGTTGATTCT
Source organism: Avena sativa (assembly GCA_916181665.1). NCBI lineage: Eukaryota > Viridiplantae > Streptophyta > Magnoliopsida > Poales > Poaceae > Avena > Avena sativa. Next base: position 548,982,345 of record OV702290.1, on the reverse strand, counting down.
TGCCGCACTCTCCATGGTGCTCTAGTGGGAAGAGTCAGATGCGGAGTTGGTTGACGCCATCAAGACCTTCGAAAATAAGCTTGTGGTTTGTGGTGACCCAATTTTGGCAGATGCTAGTTTGCTGCTCTCTTCTTCAGGCCATCGTGGCGATGGGTGTCGAGGGCGGTGGAGGATTCGTCTTCTTGCTCGAGTTGGGAAGTAGGGGTCAAGGTAGTTGCAACCTATGGAGCTCATCAACAGCGGCGATCTTGTGCTACGGCTATCCCTCACCGATGAGGCCATTCCGCAATGTGGTGTTGCGTGTAGCGCATCCCCTTAAACTTCTAGGCCGGTGTGCCATATTGGAGGCCCCATGGCGGCTCTGCTACAGCGACCCCCGTCGCTCTATCTCCAAGTGGCATGGTCCTCGGCGATGACGTTGACGGTCGTGGCATCGAGCTAGTCTTCCTTGATGGTTGAGAAGGACCCGGTTGTGTTTTTGGATTTTAGTTAGGCTTTTTTGTTGTAAAAGCAGAGGGTTTGGTTGTATTTGCTTTTTTCTTTAGGGTCATTTTTGTAAATGTAACCCCACCGTTTAATGCAGCTATAGACCCTTCGGGAGGTTGGGTCCTTCCCTTCATTAAAAAAAAGGAAAATGATACACATCATCCGGACGATTCCATCGTCCGGGTGGGTCGCTAGCTCCGTCTCGTTTGGTCCTGCAGCATGTGCTAGTTCACTCGTCCCAACCACCCACGACCGCGCCGCACTTACACAATGGCCGGGTTGCTGCAGCTTCCGCCCTCCTCTGCCCGCGTGGAACCTCCAGCTGTTGTAAGAGCCGTGTCGCCGAGGCCACAAATCTTGGCACCGCCACTGCAAACCGCGTCGTTTGCGGGCGCAAATTGCGCAGGCCATGGAGGAGCTTGCGTCCTCGTGCCCTGGCGATGCCGGTCACCCATCTCTACAGCTTGCCAGCCACCAGTATCCCCGTCCCCTCTCCATCGTCCTTCTTCCTCGCCAACCTTGTCATCTTGCTCCTCCAATCAAGCCACCGCGGCAGAAACTACCAGCTTCTGTTGGTCGTCGTCCGTCATCGGAGCTACACACTAAGGATGATGGTGCTCGTCGGAGCTGCAAACTAAGGCGGCCGATGCTACAAAGGTTGGCCTCTGATTTTGCTACATTGGTTTTTTTTTTGCTATATCCGTTTTTTGGTTTTGCTATAATACCGTAAAGTTTTTGCTACAAGTTCTCTGGTAAGGTCTTCCGGCTAAAGTCTCTAGCCATGTATCCGGCGAAATCAGTTTTTTCCTACATTAGAAAAACTTTGTTGCTACAAACGTCTTTTGGTTTTGCTACAACAGTGTCAACTTTTTGCTACAACCGTCTTTCGAAAGAAAAAGGGGTATTTATAGAAAAAAGAGTGTTTTGCAGCACAATCGGATTTTGGACATTTTGGAAAAACGTGACGCGCAGGTAAACAGTACGAGGCGTGTAGCCTGGCCTAAAAAAAACAGCAAGCCAGGAAAGTACTACATATGGTACAGTTTCTGCGAGCCAGCCTTGGTTTGACTACGGGGCTGTTTGGTTCACAGCCACATTTTGCCAGCCCAAAGTTTGGCAGTTTGGCAAGTGTTTGATTGTTGTCATATTTTAAAGTTGCTACACTTAACTATACCTATGGCCCATATGTCATAGAGTCAATATTTTACCAACTTTTGTCACACTTTGTGGCGGCCAAATTTCCAGTCATGCTTTTGTGGCTGCCACATTTGCCAAAATTTGGCTTGGCAAAATATGGCCGGCAACCAAACAGGCCCTTATGGCATACTGCGGAGCCATAGCTGTTCATCACGATTTCACGAGAGTGTGCCTGCGGCATCCAGAAGATTCGAGGAACCACACGACCCGATTCAGCAGTCACCATTGATCCTGGCCGTCTCGTTGCGCCATCACGAGCCGATCAGCCGGCGGACCGCTGCCAGTGACCACTGGAAGGGAAGGAGCAGTCACCGCTGCATCGCCGCTGTTAAGAAGAGATCAGGAAGGTGGCTTTTGCTTTTAACACAGCAAAGCCAAAGCCTCCACACGCCCACGCCCACCCGGCAAAGCACTACCAACGCCGCATTAATTTAATCCATTGTTATCACCAGCTGTTCGGACACCGCTGTCCTGGCCGCGTTCAAACACTTCCAGCTCCACCACAACACATACCTATATATAAGTGCTTATCACACTCTCCGCAGATGCTAACAACACAGCACACTCTCACTCAAGCTCCACCATCTCCCGGCAAGCTCACTCCACTCGCTGAGCTCAACTCAAGAAGGAACAACACTCTGTTCGTAGCCATGGACATGGGTCTTGAGATCACCAGCTCCCCCTCCTCCTCGTCGCTGTCGTCCTCGCCCGAGCACGCGTCGGCGGCGAAGCGCCCCGCGGGGCGCACCAAGTTCCGGGAGACGCGGCACCCGGTGTACCGCGGTGTGCGGCGCCGGGGCACCGCTGGCCGGTGGGTCTGCGAGGTGCGCGTCCCCGGGAAGCGCGGCGCGCGGCTCTGGCTCGGGACGTACGCCACCGCCGAGGCCGCCGCGCGCGCCAACGACGCCGCCATGCTCGCGCTCGGCGGCCGCTCCGCCGCGGCGTGCCTCAACTTCGCGGACTCCGCCTGGCTGCTCGCCGTGCCGTCCGCGCTCTCCGATCTCGCCGACGTCCGCAGCGCCGCGATCGAGGCCGTCGCGGACTTCCAGCGCCGGCAGACCGCCAACTGTCCCTCCGCCACCACCACCGCCACCCAGGAGGTCACCTCTAGCGCTCCTGCGCCAACGTCGTCTGGGTCCGACAATGCCGCTTCGTCGGAGACGTCTGAAACTTCCGCCGATGGACCGCTCCCGGTGCCACTCGCAATGGACAGCGATATGTTCAGGCTTGACCTCTTCCCGGAAATGGACTTGGGCACGTACTTCATGAGTCTCGCGGAGGCTCTGCTCATCGACCCGCCGCTGCCGGCGACCACCAGTGGCGCGTACTGGGTGGACAACGGAGACTGCGGCGAAGGCGGTGCTGATTTCACGCTCTGGAACTACTAGCCACTGCCGGCTAGTGTCGATTATAGCCAACACCAGCAGATACTGCTCTGTTTTGACTCTGTAGTTTTTATTTTATTTTTGCCAGACTTTGTAGCAAACTGAAGCTGATGAAATTACGACACTCGAGCATGACACTCCGATTCTTCTCTTCCTTAAACAAATTTATGTGATTTCTAGGTATTAAAAGGAACATAAAAGACCTTGAACCAAAAACAAAACCCTTGACCCTGTCTCGCCCCCTACCACCACCACCCCCTCCCCCAATAATGCTACACCTCCGAGAGGATTTGTTATGGAATCAACCTACGAACTGACATGGCAATCTGTCATGAATCGAAGGTGAAAAAATGCGAAACAACTGCTCCGCCAATCCAATCGGAATGGAGCACATGCCTCCCTAAGTTTTGTCCGTAAACAAAATTCCGTAGGTGCAGCATTAGTGTCCCTCCCCTCTCTCCTCTATCCTCGTCGACACGGCCCGCCGGGCGCGGTCCGAGCAGTGCCGACAGCGGCACCCTTCCTCTAACCCCTAGTGATGCGAACGTGTATGGCTCTTGTTCGTCGGCTGGCGCTGATTGCCATGGGCATGGCTTCGTCGTTGATGAACGAGGTCACGATGGCGCGGCGGCCGCCAGACCGAGTTAAGGGCCCCATCTAGGACAACGAGCCTTTCTCCCCATGACGGTGCCGATTTCAACAGATAGGGTTGACGGGAGTTTCATGCTAGCGATGGTGGTGACAGCGGCTGGCCTGCTGCAGCACGCTTTACGGGCCCGAACTAGGCCTAGTCGGGTCTTCTTGGCAGAGGTGTGCCTCTGTGGAGGTTTTACGGACCCGCTGGGCCCGGTTGGACCCAACTAGGACTGGTGTGTCATGCTATCGCATTTGGTCAACTACTGTCTTTGGAGGTAGCGGCAGTTCCCTCCCGCGCAGTTGTGGTACTGCTGACCCTGTTTCAAGCTGCCATTCGCCTCCATCCTACTGGCCTTGTGACACTAGCTTCAATGATACAATGATGGTGGCTTCGTGACTGGAGTGGCGCATGCTAGTGGGCGGCGAGTTTGATCGTGTTGATGCTTCGACCTCGTGGGGCTCATGAGCTAATGGATCTCCTGGGGGTTGTAGATTGGGTTGTTGGGGATAAATCCTTGTCGGCTCGCCAGACACCGCCTTCAGGTGGCACTATTCCTTCCCAGAGGGCATTGTGGATACCTTTCTTCCACTTCTCTCTGTGTGCCAGAAAAAACCCTAGGACCAGTATGCTTGTCCGGGCAGTAGAGTCGTCGCTTTCCTTCTTAAAGGTATTGCCTGCTACTTGACACTCTGGTGCTAGGAGAATGGTGACAAATCTTCCGAGGCGCAACATTTGCGAGTCATCTTCTCTTAGTCGATCCGCCTTTGTCTCCATTTGTTTCCTTTCTTTTCCGTTGGGCTTGTGTTTATTGTTGCCCAAGCATTTGACTCGCTGTATCTTGTGGTCGCTATATTTTTGGGGTACTATGTAATTTTTATTCACATACTCCTTTTGTACGTACAAATATGACGGTATTTTACATATATACTGAAAACTATGGGTGCATTTGTAATTTTTTCACCTCACTTGCTTGTAAATATTTTAGATATAGTATATGAACATACTCAAATAGATAAAATATTACAAATATTTCCGTAAGATAGTATATGAGACGTGAGTGTAGTTACACCCGGGAATAAGAAATCCTATATATATATATATATATATATATATATATATATATATATATATATATATATATATATATGGTCCATGAGGCTTAATAATACATCCAACATATTACGCCAATCTCATACTCTTACATGGTATCAGCCTAAATGCGAGTCGCCGTCAACACGCTTCCGCCACGCCGCCCCCGACGGGATCAATCTCCATGATCTCCGCTGGGAGCCGCGCGATCCATCGCAGGGCTTGTCCGCCGATACGTGATCGACTGTCCTGGTGAGTCTTTTCCGATCTCTTGATCGGTTTTTCTCTCCGCCGGTCGTTCGACCGATATTTTCTTTTTTGGTTTATCGATCATAAATCGGATTGAGTCGCCCTCCGCCGCCGTCGTCATCGCCGCGCCTCTACTCCGACCATTGACACCGACGATCTACACCGTACTCGTGCGCCTGCCACCTTCGCCCCTCAAGGTGAATGAACACAACGTAGCATACATAGGGAGAATGAACACAACGTAGCATACATAAGGTGTTAATTGGGCCATGAAGTTGCTTAGCATGCTCAGAATGCATGGTGACGGCCAGTAGTTCGCCTTACCATTGGCCATGTACCATTCCCGCCGCCGCTAGCCGCGGCCGGTGCCATCCCTTAGAGGTCGTTGTCCTCGGCGGCGAGGAGCCGCGCGCGTCGATAGGTCTATGAGAACCTACGCAAGACGCAAAATTATGGATGGCCTCCCGTCCGTATAAAACATGTGGCGTAGAGTCCATCTCGTCACGGGGAATATAGTATGCCTTTAATCCACAATCTTTGCCCAGGCTTACATTTTTGGGACACGTGGCGATTTGCTGCCTCCAGGCGAATAAGAGATAACGCGGGAAAAAAAGAAAGAGAATATGCCTCTCTCGGCCTCCATGGGCTGAGCCGGTCGGTGGAGCCCAATTCACCACTTCCAAACAACGAAGCTGCCTTTTCCTCAAAAGAAAAAAAATTGCGGCAAGCTGTGTTTCCTGAACGCTGCATATTGTCACCAGCTGTTCGGACACCGTCATCCCTACCCATGTCTTCAACGCGTTCAACCTCTTCAAACAGCTCCCACACAGCAAACACATACCTATAAATAAGTCCCGCACAATCCATAGACGCTAACAACACTCTCACTCAAGCTCAACCATCTCCCAGCTACCTCACACTCCTCAGTAAGCTCATCTGTCTAGACACTGACAGCACAGAGCACTCTGCCGGTACCCATGGACTCGAGCTCTTCACACTCCTCCTCCTCTTCCTCGCTGTCGTCCTCCCCTGAGCACAACAAGCCATCGCGGGCAGCACCGGTGAAGCGCCCTGCGGTGCGCCGGGAGACGCGCCACCCGCTGTACCGCGGCGTGCGGCGCCGGGGCAGCGCCGGTCGGTGGGTCTGCGAGGTGTGCGTCCCCGGGAAGCGCGGCGCGCGGCTCTGGCTCGGGACGTAAGCCACCGCCGAGGCCGCCGCGCGCGCGAACGACGCCGCCATGCTCGCCCTCGGTGGCCGCTCTGCCGCAGCGTGCCTCAACTTTGCCGACTCGGCGTGGCTGCTCGCCGTGCCGTCCGCGTTCTCCGACCTCGCGGACGTCCGCCGCGCAGCCATTGAGGCCGTCACGGACTTCCAGCGCCGGCAGGCCGCCAGCTCCCTCCTCTCCCCCGACGCCGAAGAGCCCACTTGTAGCGACTCTTCTTCGCCGTCGTCGTCTGACAATACCGGCTCATCGGATGCAGAGTTCGAGGTGCCGGTCACAATGGACAGCGATATCTTCAGGCTTGACATCCTCCCGGAAATGGACCTGGGCACGTACTACACGAGCCTAGCCGAGGCGCTCCTGATGGACCCGCCGTCCGCGGCCACCGGCGCCTACTGGGACAACGTGGAATGCTTTGACGGCGAGGCTGATGTGGCTCTCTGGAGCTACTAGACAGCTAGCTAGTGTCGATGATACCCAGCACCAGCAGATTCCACTCTGTAGTTTTCCCCCCTTTGCAATGGTTTTTTACATTTGCGAGGTGGCTCTGTAGCAAACCGAAGCTCTGCTTCAAATCCAGCTAGATAAAAAATATTGAAACTACGAATTACTTTTAGTCGCATCAAATCTTCTGGCTCAACATGCTTGTGGTTTCTTCTCTTGCTTACAACACGGAGTATGATGTAAAGGAACACGAAAAGCACATATAATCAAAGCACACGCTCTGTTTGCTTTTGGTTGAGAGTTGAGACGGCTTGGAAAGGATTCCATAAGAAGGAACTATGCCATAACCGTAACAGGCAAAGCACAATCAGATCGATTAGAAGCAAAGTTTTAAATAGCCGACGATAGCTGCACTACGGTTAGACGTTTCACAGGATAAAAGGAGAATAACCGCTAATTGCCCAGCTATAGTCCCGAATTAGATCTAAATGAGCCTCTAATTTAGCCGATAAACTTTCGATTTCTGAATTTCTCTTCCTCCTCCCCCCCCCCCCTTCCTCCCCTTTTTTTTTTGAGAAACATAGAATAATCGTAGACGCTCACAACACGTACATGCACCCACCCCTATGAACGCGCACACACACCCTAGCCCTATGAGCACCTCCGAGAGACTGAGCCGACAGAGCGGGTCTTGAGATTGACGAAGTCACCACGAGCGCCTCACTATCGACGGGAACGTCGTCTTCCACTGAAAGAATATTCCGCCTTTTATGCAACACACAGTGTCAAACCTGGGGTTTGAACTCTGGTGGGCTAGGGGTACAACCACCCCCTTTTTGAATTTATGTTCAATCTAATTCAATAAAACTTGTGAGTTAATTGGTTGAATACTTACTTCCGTTGAATAGTTGCATGAGTTGTAGCTCGAATTTTGTTTGAGTCATAGTTTTTTCCTTCTTTTGACAAGATCTGACCAAAAAATCGCTAAAACAGAATAGCACGCTATAGCCATTCATAACCTCTGAAAAAACCGTGACTAAATGGAATAGCTGGCTACTTTAAACAATGATTAGAAAGAAGGCAACTCTACCGGCGCCCCCATAGCGCTATGCCGACGGTGCTGCCGGCTATCATTTGAGGGCTGCCGGTGGTGGAGATGCTCTTAGAGCAAGTCTAACAGCACCCTTAAAACGCCGACGCCCTTAAAATTCTGGCGGTTACGCGGGCTTGTGGCCGGGCCGTCGAGCTAACAGCGCCTGTAAACGGTCTAGCCCGTAAACAGAATTCACAGGGGCCTGTGAAAAGGCCCGTTGTAGTCCCTATTTCGGCCGGGCGGACGGAGACGGGTCAGAACACGTGTTCCTTCGCCGCAAACCCTAGCCGCCGCCGCATTTTCGCGCGAGAGAGAAATGGCGAGCAGGACGTCGACGTGATCGTCCTCGACGACTAGGAGCTCACCGACGACGGCAGGCGGCGACTTAGAGCTCGCTGCCGACTAGGAGCTCGCATTTTGGACATACCATGACGCATCGGCGTCCTCCGCGAGCTCTCCCAACACTATTTTTTTAGATGTAGTTTTGCAATATGTATGTACTGGATGATGAATGTGTGCACGATCTTCCCCCGTTAATTTAAATTTGAGTTCAAATCGCGATTTAAGAATTAGATTTACAGGTACTGTTTTCCGCTGACGAGTTTGAAATCCTAAATCGCGAGTACATACACCTGTACTCGCGATTTAAGGGTTACCGATTTGAGGGTGCTGTACACTTCTCTGTCAACTTGGTGCCTGTTTGGGCGGAGCCTGGAGTCTTAGTAGAACAGATAACGCTGGAAAGAAAACGAATATGCCTCTTTGGGCCTCCATGGGCTGTGCCGACCTGTGGAGCCCAATTCAGATGGCTAAAAGGAAGCTGCTGTCCTCATTAAAAAAAACTGCAACCTGTCTTTGCTTAACGCTGCAATCGGCCACGCGTCAATTCCACACGAGCCACGTGACAAAAAGCACCACGCGTCAATAAACCTCCAAGGAATATGCATTGCCACATAGTACCAAAACTCTGATGATCTAAGTTTTTTTTTATTTGCACGACAAACGTATTCATCTGGTTGTCGGCTAGCGACTACGGCATTTCTCTGCTCAATCATATCTCTACTCTGGACTAGTTCAACTGTTTCACCTGAAGAAAGGAAAACTATATACTAGTAGCATATAATTGGAGCATAGTTATTGCAGGAGCCCACACTCGTCAATTCCACGGTCACACTAGATCATCGGATGTACTCCCTCCGTTCGCAAATAAGTGTACTTCTAGCTTTGTCCTAAGTTAAACATAGTAAAGTTTGACTAATTTTTTAGAATAACGTACCAACATTTATGACACTAAATTGTTACCATTAGATTTATTTTTAAATCTAGTTTCATAATATATCAATTTGATAAAATATATGTTTCTATATTTCTCTATAAAGTTGGTCAAATTTGATTATGTTTGACTTAGGCAAAAGCTAGATGTACACTTATTTGCGGACGGAGGAAGTATCTTTTAAAAAGGAGAAGGTACGCGACACATCAGCTGGGCATCTCGCCTTGTGGCCACGCGATTTAGGAAGTGAGACGCGCAGAGCTGGACTGAATCGCCGCGTCAGCAAGCGTGGCCACGATGATTTCGACATGAAATAGGGAAAAGATTCCAGGGATCCAGTCCAGTGGCCTACCCAGCCATCTGATCTGGTTGTGTCTAGGCCACATCTTCTGAATTAGCGTACATGGAGCACCTCTGTCTGATTACCAAGAGTTGATCTTTCTTGTATGGTTGCCAGTTATAGTCGCCACACATGAAGCGATAGCACCCTTTTTTGGAATCATCTCGCTGCCTGTCTTTCTGTCTGCAGCGATTTGTCCTTTTCAGTTTTCTTACTCATTGTGATGCCATGCTACCGAGCTTATCAGAACTGCTTTCGCTTGCATATACTCCTTAATTAAAAGGGGTATATCTAGACATCTTTTAGTGTAGGTTATATAGCTAAAACGTCTTATATTATGAAATAGAGGGAGTATGTTACCGGGTTTGATGCGATTAACAGTCTGCCCTGAATTCTATGAGTAAAATTCACGGTAGGTATGTGAACGTGGCTACGGCCACCGACCTCGAGAATACGTAATTTGCGGTGCCTAAGTTACGAAGACCTGTCCCATCGACAGACGTGGCCGCGTATTGCTAAGGAGACCACAAGGATAAGTGAGGGTTAAGTGGGAATCAGTTAATTTATTCAAGGATGTTCTTGCAAATGTGTGTGTCAATCTTTATCTGCGTCTCTCCGCCAGATCACAATTCGCTCGTCGCTGCCCCTCTCTAGCTCCAACCCTAGCCCCACGCCCCTCTTCTGTTGGCCATCGGAGTAGGTGAGATATCGCCGGAGTAGATCTCTCCTTGCCATAGTAGATCTTCCGTGCCTATATGCCAAGTGGTAGCTCCGTCTCTACTCTGCGGCGGCATGCCCCCTTCATCCCAATATCGTGTGCCCCGAGTGTGGTCGTCTTGTGCATCAGTCCCGCTCCAGAACAAAGGAGCACGACAGGTGGATCTACTACAAGTGTCTGGAACATGGGGTATGGTCAATGTGCTGCTTTTTCTAGAAACTTTGAGGGTTTCACTGAATTTTGTCACAGTTTAGTCCTAATTTAGAGTTTGAGTGTTCCTTAATTTTGCAATGTGTAGCGCGGTTGCAATTTCTAGCACTGGGAGCTCGAATACATGTGCTATTTGATATACAACATTTATCTTTGAGGAGAATCAGATGTAGAAGCACTCGGTTGGGATAAGGACAGAAGGGAAGAACTCGAGTTGAGACGGGAAGAGAAGGCAGCAAGATCCCTTGGACGAGAGGAGATGCTCCTGAAGTATTAGGACTCATTGCTTGTGATGATGAAGGAATGAGTGCTTCTGTTGAAGATTGCGGCGTGTTTGCTAGGATTGCTCTATGTTTTGCTAATGAGCAAGAAATGAGCCATGTTTTTAGTAGGCTATTATATTGTGTTAATCAAGTGGATGCTATGGTCTTTAGGCCCTGTTGTAACGAACCAGCTAATGGTGATCATGATCTAGATCTAATAGTTGGTTAGCTTTTCTAAGGTGGCAAATGTAAGGGTTGGTATGCCAAATTAATGCTTTTGTCTTCTCCTGTATTTGAAGAATTGACCTAGCTAAACAATTGACAGCACATGAGAACAAATTCCTAGAAGTGAATAAATGTACATGATGATAAAATGACGGCACATGTTGTTAAAAATAACATTGAGCAACAACACATTGGGCAAGATAACATTCCAACAAGATACATTACAAGATGCCATTTTAGTTATCATGCGCCCCAAAATAGAGTTACTTCATAACGATTTTTACATCTAGACATCACATGATGAGTTTAGTTTCACCTAAACTCGTCAAACATGTTCAATTTCTAGGATTTTTTGCTGGAGCTACTTCATGATCTTCACCTTGTTCTTGCAGACAAGTAACAACCTTAGTTCTTTGAAGTTCCTCGGAGTATCATGCTCTTTTAGCAGTTGTTGCTTTCTTATCTACTTCCTTCTTCTCTGGAGCTGCCTCCTTCTCGATAATTGCCTTATTCTCTGCTTCCTTCTTCTCTGCAACTTCTTTTCTCCTTTTCCCAGCTACCTCTTTGTTGGTCTCTGCAATGATCTTCCTAGTCTCAGTTGTAGCATCTTTGTTCCCTTCCATTTTTCTTATTACAGTCCTCCTCTTCGTCAACATGGTCAGCATAAAGATCATCATCATCTACACTTATGTTATTGTATGAATCCACTATCGTAGAGTCTAGATCTTATTCATTACCTGACAATGATCATCCCCTGCTTGCACCTTGTTCTTCTTCACTGATATTACCAGAATTGTGTTGGTTCCTTGTCCTCAATCCCTCTCTTCTTGATCCTCTGATATTTCCATAGGGTTCGTACATAGACATGTCCGGAACAGTTTCAGACAATAACTAACATTGAGCTATTAATATCCATGATGATTCCTATGTATCCACGAAGATATTTTATCGTGTGAAGCACATGTATTATGCTCATTTATGTTTCTCATTGCTTATCGCTACTTTACATATTAGAGGCGAAACTACTATGTTACCCTCATTGCCTGCTATGTACTCTTTTCTCGTTTCGTATTATCTATGTCCGCGACTCCGCGTGACTAACAACTTAGTCATGTCTTTCACTAGATGATGATGGACACCATACTACCGAGGCTTGCAGTGTGTCTCTCCATCACAGGAGTAATAATGCACATTATTGACATATCTAGAACATCAGTATAACACTTAATATGCTTTTATAGTTACCCAATCGTGGAATAACGTTTCGCTTCATCGTGAGTATCATTCGGTATTCTTGTTTACAATAATCTCATGATAAAAAGAAACAAGTAAATGGAAATACAAAAATGGGGAAATACCGACAACAAGCTGACGAAAGGCTCAGTGGTATATCAACAAGTCTATACAACAACATTGTTCGCACATATTGTCAGCATCCTTGTAACATCTTACTAATGCCTATAGTCAGGAAAATGTGACCAACAATAATATATATGCTCGCATAAGAGACAACACTAGGGATATCTTTTGGTGTTTATAATTCCAAACATGTTGTTAGGTTTTCCTCCTAATCTCATATTCCAGAACTAACACAAATATAGCATAGAATATAAAATTAATCATGATAATAAAAATATGAATAATAACACATTTTTATTGCCGCCAGGGCATATTTCCAATAGGCAAGAATCTCGCCTGAGAACTGTCTACCTACCACAAGAGATCACAACACCCACCATACTTCATTCAACAAGATGCATCAGCACGGTCCGCTCACAAGACGACTAAAAGCGATAGGGCAAAGACTAAGCGCTAGCTAACAAGCTAGATCAGCTGAGAGAGGCGATATCGAAAGGGATCAAAATCAAGGACGCCTAGATCTAGATGAGAGTAGCCACATCGTCAAGCCTGCACATCGGGTGTCTTCCACGGAATCAGGGTGTCATCAACATGACCGAGGTAGCTGACCATGAACCGCACATCGCCACCCGTCAAGAAAGATATGCCGTGCTCGCCGCACAACACCAACGGTGAACACCGGGTGAGAAGTCGGCACCGTTCACATATGCATAGAAAGGAAGGGTATCCACGCACACCATATCTAGCGCGTATGTCGCTAGCTATGCCCAAGGATTGACCACCCTGGTCAGATCTGGTGGTGAATGTCACCATTGCGTTCGTGGCAAAACAGGGATCAACCCCTGTCCGTATCACCAACAATAGCCAAGGACGATGATGGCGTGCTAGACCTGACATATGACAAGCTCATTGCTGAGGGAAACGACGCCTCCATGGACCAAGCTGACCTCCCACGATGCAAGTAAGCACAAAAACGTGTCACCAAAGAAGCACCGGGAGTAGTAGTAGAAGTTGCACGCGAGGCTAGAGGGGAAGGAGGCAGCGAGGAAGAGGCATGAAACATGGATTAAGGGCCGGCGTGAAACCCTAATCCCCCGAGTTGCCTAGAGAGAACGATGTGGGGTCGTTTTCTGGAAAAAAAATTGGTGTCCTATTATCTTGTTTTAATGCATCGAACTATGTAGTAGTGTGGGTTGGAATCGAAGTTTGAATGTGTTGGTGTCCTATTTTACACCATCTGAATACTTTCGGGTGTCCTATTATACATCATCTGGTGTGACGCAATTCTTTTTTGTTGCTCTAAAGCTCAAAATTAGGTGCCCAAATCTGTTAAGAATGTCCTATTATACATAATCCATTAGAGATGTCATCTAAAATGTACTATAGTAGTACTCCGTATGACACAGAGTATCCAGTCTCCCGCTAGCGCTGCATGTAAATATCTAGCGTAACAGGTGATGTCTCACACGTCTTGCTCTGTTGAGTCTTGACCACATATTTTAGGCCACGCGTCACATCGTTCTCGTCCTTGTTGGCCATAGGATCCAGGACGACGGAGGCACAACTATGGCGTGACTGTACAACCGCGTGTTAACTGCTGCGGCGCGTTGCTACTTCCTCAACACCGTCACTCCCTACACCGCACTCTCGCGCACAGCACATACTCAGCGAGCGATGCGACTGCCGATTTTGATGTGAACGAGGCTGAAGAATTTGGGTGTAGTGTCCACCACACCTTGGTGATCAGCGTACGACCACATCTTCAACACTTATGAGCATGATGATAAGGGAAAGTTATCCCGTCTTCCGGTTCAGGCAACTACACACCGACCATGCATCATTTTCGGGCTTTTGGCCAAAAGCGACCTCCTTTGATAGTTTGGTGTCTTTTCTTGTTCGTTTTCTAGCTTCAAATAGTTCTTGCTCGCATTATGCTCGTCTGGTTCTCACTTGTCATAAATCTTGATGTTTTTCTATTATACTGGTTACTGTTCATTTTTATGTGATGGTGCATACTACTATGTGACAACTAATTACAGAATATACACCTTGTTTATAATATAGCACCCACATAAAAGTAGAAACAGGGGCAGTTCGTTTTTATGTACTCTCCCTGTTTAGAAATAAATGACTTAAATTTATCTAAATTCGTATGCGTCTATACCCTAAAACGCATCTAGATAAATATGAATCTTAGTAAATCGAAGTCATTTATTTCTGGACCTGAGGGAGTACTTAATAACTCACAACCGTACAAAGAAAAAAAAGTTTTTTCCAACCCTTTCCAAAAAAGATATTCCTAACTGTATCGGTATCAGGAAAAGCAGAACAAGCAGTTGAGCACCATGAAATTCACATATGCTTACTTAGCTGTTGACACGAAGAAGAAAAATACAAAACTTTGCCCTGTGTGCATAATTGCAGCAATTATTGTATGATAGCACACAAGTCATTTCCCCACACACACACACTAGATCTCAAAGTATCTTGACATGTCATCTTCTAGAATGAAAAAAGGTAGGTGACTCATCAGCTGTGGGCATCTCGCCTTGTGGCCACGCGATTTAGGAAGCGGGACGCGCAGAGCTGGACTGAATCGCCGCGTCAGCAGGCGTGGCCACGGTGATTTGGACATGAAATCAGGAAAAGATCCCAGGGATCCAGCCGATCTGGTTGGGTCTAGGCCACATCTTGTGAATTAGCGTACATGGACCACCTCTGTCTGATTAACGAAGCGTTGATCTTTCTCGTCTGGTTGCCAGTTATAGTCACCACACATGAAGTGATAGTACCCTTTTTCTGGAATCATCTCGTTGTCTGTCCGGGGCCATCACCACTATTCATTCATCCAGCACTCATGTCCTTTCATATCACCACTATTCATCCAGCTTGCATGTATGTCATAGGATTTGATGCGTTTAAAGTTCCACAAATTTTATTATGCTCACAGGGAACAGCCCCAGTTTTGTTCCGTGCAGAGAGTCAAAGCAGCTGGGTTGAGTATTTCAGTAGCTCCAGAGCGCGGGGTCAGCTCCGCCGTCTCCGGTGTCCCAGCACGCCCCGGCGTGCTGCGGCGGCGGGTCCAGCAGAAGCCCCTCCGCGAGGTCCGCGTAGTAGGTGCCCAGGTCCATTTCCCCGGACATGTCCAGCTCGAACATATCGCTGCCCATCCCGGCCGGCACCTCGAAATCGAATGTCTCATCGGCGTAAGGCTGCGACGTCGCGGACGACGAGCCGCCGGCATTGTCCGCGGACGATGGCGCGGACGCGCTGGAGGTGTCCTCATCTGCTGGGACATTGGCAACGCCGCTGGCCGCCTCCCGGCGTAGAAAACCCGCGACGGCGGCGAGGGCCGCGCGCCGGACTTCGGCGAGGTCGGAAAGCCCGGGCGTCACGGTGAGGCGCCACGCGGAGTCGGCGAAGTTGAGGCACGCGGAGGATGCGGACCGGCCGAGCAGCCCGAGCATGGCGGCGTCGTGCGCGCGCGCGGCGGACTCGGCGGTGAGGTACGTGCCGAGCCAGAGCCGCTCGCCGCGCTGCTCGGGGACGCGCACCTCGCACACCCACCGGCCGGCGTTGCCGCGGCGCCGCACGCCGCGGTACACCGGGTGCCGCGTCTCCTTGAACTTGGTGCGCCCCGCTGGGCGCTTCGGCGGCGTCGTCCACACAGCCGGGCCACCGTGCTCGAGCGACGAGGAAGGGGAACTCCATTGCTCGGAGCCGGTCATGTCCATGGCTTGATGGAGATGGTCGGTGCTTGCTGGCTTTAAGCTTTAGTACGGTCGACTGTGGATGTGCAGTGTGTGCTGTGAGGAGGAGCTTGGGGTTGAGCTGGAGTAGTTGAGTGAGTGTGGTGTGCTGTGCGCTAGCTCTTTTATAGTTTTGCGTGACGCGTTCTGGGCAAGCGGCCAGTGGCAAGTGACGCGTGAGGGGTCGGCGACTCTGGCTGCATTAATCCAAAATCAAAGGCACCTTCTCGCGCTTACAGGTGGTGACTGGGCTCCACTTGATTGGGCCATAGAGGCCCAAGGAGACAAACCTTTTTTCCCGCGTTATCTTGTTCTCTAGCGGAGGCAGGTTACAAAAATGTGATGCTGTATAAACAAGAATCCAAGATGCATATATTCTTTTATTCTTTGAACGAAGATAGCTTTGTAAATCATATCCAACGATATTACTGTTCAGCCTTTGTATCTAGAGGAAGTACAAGATCAGGGAAAAGTAATAATATATTAGTTTGCTAATTTATGGTCTTATGAAATTTGAAAAATATATATCGTATTGCTTAACTTTGGATTTGTGTATGAGTGCACATATTTGGTATGCGGGTTCCCTTGTGAGGCACCCACACACCAGCAACTTAGGATATTCATCATGCACCAATAAGATGAGTTTGGTATTGCACACAAAAAGAACGGACCATGCGTCACCTAGGTTAGGCTAAAGGGCAGCGACATCCCCTAGCGGCTCGACGGCTCCTCTTCCCCCGACTCCCTCCGTCCCCTGTCGTCACCATGGCTCACTACCAGGCAAAGCATGGGTGGTGAAGGAGGGGGAGGCTTCATCCCCATCTCCTACTAGACGAGAATGGGTCTCACTACGACAGAGAGTGGAGCAACGGGTCCGGCGACGAAGAGCGGAGCGACAGCCGGCGGTGATGCGTGGTGCCTTGCTGATGGCTTGACAGAAACGGAGGTGGTGCAGGCAATACGCCCAGGCGCTCGCGGCGGCAAGGCGGATCGGGCCCGAGTGCGGCTTGATGGGCTTGGCGGGCTTGGCTGGCTAGAGGAGCTGGGTGTGTGGCAGCCTACGGTTGAGCTAGAGTCCAGTGGGGGAGGTTGGGCACTACACTAGAGCTACTGTCAAGGCGATAGTGGAGCTGGCGGTCGGCATGGCGGCCACGGCCTGGACCTACGCCATCTAGGTTGTCGGTGGTAGGAAGATGGGATGGTGACCAATGCTTTCCGTCCATCGGGTGATAGGTATGGGTGTTCTCCCAGAGTGTTGTGTTGCCATGTGTTTGGTTCTTCCCCTATGGACTATGGGGCTAGTGGTTGGGCCGGGGCGAAAACTCCACATTTTGCTAACAACGGCGCATCGTATCCTTGTTGGAGGCGTTGTCATGGACACATCCATGCTACCCCCGATGAGCGCCGGGGAAACTCTAGATCTGGTTTTGGATTAGGTTGTAGTGGCACCACGGCGTCGTTCCCTCGGTGGAGGCTGCTTGGGTTGCTCGTCGACTCCTTGTGGTAGTTAGAGTCGATGGTGGCTGCTGCTCAGAGCATGGTTCTCAAGGGCGCAATGTTCACTAAAGTCGGCATTTCTTGATGGCGCTTTCCTCCAAGATGGCCGTGTTCTGCCAGACTGCCGGTCACTCGCTGACTTCTCTTAGGGGTGACAGTAAGTTGATCCGCGCCTTCTTAGATCAGGTTCATGGTTGTGAGGCTTCCGGCCTTTGGTGGTGACGTGGCTTTGAGTCCCTATGTCTCGTCTATTCGCCTTAGCAACTGGAGGTTAGATAAGGCGAGCATTTTTGTGTGACCGGGAATGTGTTGTAAGCTGTTTGGCATGGTTTGTAGCTTGAGGGGGTGTGCGTATAGTGCTTGTCATTCAACGGATGTGTACAAGTTCTTTTTATATCTTAGTTTTAGCAAAGAAGATATGCAGCTTGCATGAAAAGATGAGTTTTGTATTCAAAAAGAGTAAACTATAAAATTACTTGATGTATAAACAACCCTTAGTAGAAAAGATAGCACAAATGACCGATTTACATTAACCCGATTATATGAAACACCGTGAGTTTTTGTATGTTTCATGGCAAAGGAATACAACAAAATAATTCGAGAGGCATGTGGATCTTAGAACACAAGAAAATGCAGTAAATATGCCTAACATGTTCACATAGAAACTCAATGTACCTTGGATAACAGATGAACACAAAACTGCAAAGGGTGAGTATCGGCCAATTACCATTCTCGTTTTTATATACTTTTCTCTCTTTTTAATATGAATTCCAATCTACAATTTTAGACCAACCCATTCACGCTCATGCTTGTCAGTTTTATCTCATATATTGAAAGACATACACAAGTACACACATTTTTAGAGAGAAACATGTAATGTTTTGTTTTGCGCAAAACCTGGCCATTCTACAAGATTAGCTCTCATAAGTTAATATAACTCATCTCTATGTTATCTTTTTTGCGCTACTAAAGTTTTCCGATGTTGTTTTATTAGTTTGATTGTTAAATCCATCCTTTGCTCGAATAACTTCAGTTAGTGGCTCTTCAGCTTAGACTACACACCACTGACTTGGCCAATTTCCATATGGTGCACCTTTGGCAATGGTTTGTGCGTCAAACAACACGATGTGTGACATGATTGTCATCAGATTAAAGATGGGCTAAATTAGGGTTGGATATTTTAATTATAAAACACGAGAGACAATCTATGCTAATCTAGGAAATTCATTGGTTACAATTTTATCACCACTATAATCATGGCACTAGTTTAGAGCTGGAGCATATATAAGTGCTATATTAGTTTGGAAGTTCCACGAAATAGTTTTTTTTCCGGCTAAGCTAAAGAAGCTCTTACACCAACTGTTTGAGGTGGACCTATCCCTTATACTACAAGGTTATTTGATGTTGTATTTGTCTCTCAAACTTTGAGATCATGCTAATGTTACCCGCAAGGAGTAGCATCATTGCTAAAGGAAAACTTCCACATCAAAATAATGCAACTACAACAGCTGGAAAAAAAATAATGCAACCATAGTAGTAGTACTAGCAACAGTAAGCAGTCCCTAGCTCACTAGCGCGCTGCACTATGGAGTACCTGGAAATCTTATTTTGCTGGTTTGCTGCTACGCTATGGAGTACCATAATTGGTCAGCCTACACTGGAACTCTGGAAGTGTACCACCAGGCCGGCTTTGAGCGCGGGGGCCAAGTTGACGCACGCGTCGGACGAGGAACCGCCGTGCACGAGAGGCCTCGCCGCGTCGTGCACTCTCGCCACGGAACCGGGATGCCGAGCCAGAGCCGGTCGCCGCGCTTGCCGAACACCGGCACCATGCAGGCTCACTGTCCCGGGCGCCGCACGCCGCGGTACAACGGGTGGAGCGTCTCCCCGGTGCACCCCGCCGGCGGCTGCCAGGGCGTTCCCGTGGTGGTGCGAGGACGAAGAGGAAATAGAGCTCCAGCCTGGCTGATTGGGCCCTGCCGGCTCAGGCGCTCAGCCAATGGAGGTCCCAAGAGGCGTATTCCTTTTCCTTCCCGCGTTCTTGGTGACTAGACATAAAGCTCCACTGATTGTGATGCTGAGGGCTAGGGCGGTGCACCCACCCATACATCCACGATCCATGGTCGAACGACAGTGATCGTTTCGCTGGAACAATATCAGTACTGTACGAGAAAAGCATCAGAACGATGCCAACAAAAGGTATTATGTACGTATATTCCCTCGTGTATCATGGCCAGTAGGGTACGTCGTAGCTTTCATCAATTCATGTGCAGGTACTACATCCAACCCCTTCCGAAGATGTGGCCTGGATCGATCGGCTCAATCTAGTGATAGACCCATCCATATCTGGTTAAAGCAACGGGGGCGTCGGATTTTCCTCCTCTTTCCTGTCGAAATCCTTGTATAGCTGCTACGCGAGATGTCCCATTCTCAGCTGGGTGACTGGGCAAGCAGCCGGCCGCGGCATGATCTCCATCGATCTAGCCTTCTTACTAATTCGTATGGCCAAGAGGCAACATGCATGCCTAGATGTGGTGACATGTCACCTGCTTGGTTTGGGATATTTTGTGGTGCTAGCTAGCGACCAGCCTGGTCCTATACTGTGACGTTGGATTGTGCCTAGCTTCCTCTAAGCAATTGCTAGCCAAACGAAAGTCTAGACGGAGCCATTCATATGTGGTCAACCTCATTTGTCCACGTCGGACGCCCCCACGCGGCATATCCCGCCATCAACAATCGCGTCCAGGTCGGCCAGGAGTGCCATGTCACCTGATTGGACTCGGTCACTGTCAACAATACTACTCCCTGTGTGCGAGGGGCGGAGGATTTAGCCATAGAGGAGTGAGGCGTTGCTGGAGTCGAAATATTATTCGATGCCCGATCAGGTTGCCCAAGATTTTTTTTCGCCTAGATAAACCTTCGGGTTTAACCTTGTTGGGCCATCGGACACATCACAAACTTACAGCCTAAGCGAACATAACTATGGCTCGTGAATATAAATTTCTTATCAAAATTTATAGACATATTATACATGTAAATTGTTGGATTTTTGGCTAGCACTTCTACCATACTAGTTTGAAGTGCAAATTACAGCCGATCGGTTAGCAATTTTACTAGGCTTGACAAATGTGCAAGCACATGATAAAAGAAATTAATCAATAAGTTGTATACATTTCCAGCCGATCGGTATACATTTCCAGCGTTACTAAATCCATGTCATGGTTTCTAGCGGCCCACGCTTGGCATAGTTTAAGAGCTAGGACACACGGCATGGTAGATCTGAGATTTTGGTAACGACTAATTAAAGAGTCGATCCAGCCTTGGCAACAAAACAGAATTTACATAAAAGAATCGCGATCTAGAGGCAGATGGTCTTACATGGCCTAAACTATGGGTATGGGCTTTGGTTTGTACAAATTACTAGTATACCTGCACAGCTAGCAGGTCTGGGCTATGAGTGCTAATGCAGTCATTCCCGTAATAAGATCGCGTCAATTAGCACCAACTATTAGCAATATCTCCCCCACAAAAGGAAAGTAGTAGTAATATGGTGGGGAGGGAGGGAGGGAGTGAGCGGGAGAAGCCATAGGGGTTTGACCCCTACTCGCCTCTCCCTGTCTCTGTCCCTACCTACGATCCATAATAAGTGTCGATGATTTAGTTCAAAGTAGGATATTATGCTAAAAATTGCATAATTGTAAAATGCTCTTGACTCTAGGTTAACCGAACACTCTGAAACCAATATGTGGTGTAACTTTTTCTGTAGGTACAGTAGGCGATATGGTGGATTGTATTGCTCGCGGAACCTCGCGCAGACATTCCAAAGAAAATCAGTGCCTCCAAGTCCCAAACAAGGAGTTAAAAATGGGAGAGATTGTCTTTTTTTGAACTAAGATCTACACTCTGCACATAATGGAAGAATACCCTCTAGCTTCTACAGAAATGCCACGATATTAGGTTTTTAGAAACTCAAAACACCGCAAGAGATAAACCAAACTCAGCTAAAAAAAGATACTCCATGCTTGGATGCATCCAAATTAACGAAGTTAGGGTTTTCTTTAGTCAAACTTTGACCAAGTTTAAAGAAAAATACACTAGTATCTATAAAATCAGGCATTTATGGTATGCAAATATGTTTTATGATCAATCTAATGAAATTAAATAGATGTTTCAGATGTTAATTTGTTTTTTCTATTGGCTTGGGCATGCTTAAAGTAGTTTGACGTAAAACATTCTTAGAAATTCAGTTAATTTGGAACATAGGGAGCCCAATCTTAATACTTAAATCCATTAGGAACCAACATGGTAGCTATCAACATAACCGGCTCACAAAAACAAGATTATATATGGAAAATTAACCATCTATGACCTATGACCAATGTAGAAGTGCACAATGACGATCCACGTACCCAAGCTTCTTGCTTCTATCAAGAATGGACTCCTTAGCCTCTAGCTTTTGCATGGTTGCCTAGTCGCCTAGTAATGCAAAAAGTATTCACAACAAAAGATCATTTGATTTCAATGAGATTCACACATATACGTTGTGTATCTCAATGCCAAGGTATCACATAGATGTGAGTCTTACTGGTCATGTAGTTAATCATAAGACCAAACTAACTATGTTTTCTTCTCCCTTTAAGAGGGGAGACTGGATTTTGTTAGACTTGAGCTATTCAATTTTACTATTTATTTGTTTGATTCTTCGTCGAGTTATTTTGTCCAAGAGAGGTCAACATTTCAGAGAAAATCACTTTTATTTCAATGTTCTTTTGTGCTCGAGTGGCTCTTTTCTACTCTAGACTAAGTACTCATGTTTCACTGTTCACTGTACCGAGGCATAATATGTTGCATGTATCTGTTAGTGTAATTGACAATTGCAACATGTGATGTTTTACACAAGAGTATTTGAGCAATATAAATTATCACTAGCAAAAAGCTACATTTGGTCTCATCGTCATGGCTGATGACTCCCTGCAGCCCAATGAGCCGATCGCCTTCGCGGAGGCACTCTAGAAGAGCCGTTACAGCAACAGTAGTTACATACCAAAAAGAAAATAAAGTTACATCAACTTATTAATCCACTGAGAGAGCAAATGCATGTGTATTTTAGGGTTCATTACATGGATAACGAAAGCAATTTTTCCAGTCTTGAGAACTTGGGGTCTTGATTCCTTCGGAAATCAAGAATGATATGACTTCCGCCAGGTTGAATGTGAGGAGCTTTCTCGACATACTAATCCCATGAGGAATGAAATTGCATCACTTAGAGCTAAAGGAATAAAATTATAAAGTAGTGTGGGAAACTTCCCTCTGAGATACCGTTCTTAGGAGAATAAGGGCAAGGGGGATAATTGGTCAAGAATTATGGTGGCCTATAAAGCTTAGGATTGTCATGTACTTTTAGCTTTACGCCCGATATTCCAACTACTTGATCTGGTTTAGTTTAGAGCACATGCACGTACTTTAAGAAAAAATGATCACCAATTTAGTTAGCAAAAATATGAGATATATGCCACAAAATAGTTACCATTGGATTTGTATTCAAAAGAATTCTCTAATTTTATATTTTAGTGACAAATTTTTAATATTTTGTAGGTCAAGTCTTCTTTTAAAGAACGGGCATGCCTTCTAAACTGAATTGAAGTACGTAATACTCAAATTAAAGTTGTTTGATGACCTATGCAGCTGTGGAGGAAACTCTTGAAGCCTCTAGATGCTTAAAGTAAATGGTGCTTTCGATATGAATTATGAAATTTGAAACTGATTGCTTTGTCTACCTGTGAAGGAAGTTCATTGAAAGTCTTCTCTAGAATGAAATTGCCACCAACAACATCTATGCAGAATTCTGTAAATATATCATTGATAAATATCACATAGTAAATGTTGATTCCTCTATGATGTTATTTGATTAATGGATTGAGATCAATTAAACATAGATGGTCAGTGTCATTTAGTTGTAATTTATTTACGTAATTTTTATTGCATGTTTGTACAAAACTAATAGCTAAATTAAATTCTGGACATTGAGCACATTGGAAAAAACATATATTCCTCTAGCAAAAAAGACTTTATCCCATCTATTCCTTTAGCAAAAAGGCTATATATATCTGACGAAATTGATAGAGTACCATTAGATGGGCACATAGTGTTTATTTAAAAAATAACTCAAAAAATAAAACTAGACATGTGTAAATCATTTGCTTGTTGCAACACACGGGTATCTAGTAATTATAATAGAATAAATTGCTACTCCCTTCGATTCATATTAATTATTGCTGAATCGGATGTATCTATATAATTATGTCTTAGGCTTGTCATAGTGGAGAGTAATATGGAGCAGTGTCATGCATATGAGAGTACTCTCTATTACCACCTTCATAGTGCATGGTGTCATAAGGGTACTGTTATAGAAGACTTTATTTATTAGTGGGTAGACTCACTGTATCTTAGGGTGTGCGATGTTAAACATAGCTAGTTACACAAGATTCTCTTTTGTCAATTATTGACATGCCATGTCACCTAAATGCTTATGTGTCATTGCATGTGTGATCCTATGTTACTACTTATTCCCACTAGGGCTAGATAATTCAAGTATCATAATTGTCGAGTGCACATAGAGATATCCTTAAAATCAACAAGTGACCATAACTCTGCAGGTAACACGGACAACCAAGTTCCGCACACGCGGGGTACACTTCAAAGGGGTAGCAGATTAAACAGAATCTGTACAATTGGCAAGCACAAATGACCTTAAAATGACACCGAATGTGTTTCTAATTGTAATTGCGAAAACAGTAATGCGGAAAGAAAGCGTTTGTAAATCCAAAATGATCACAACGCCAGGATACACCAACACCGCAATTTACTTCTAGCCGACCATTACAAAACGCGTTAAGAAACAAACTGCCTCCTGGGGCCTCCGTGGGCCGAGCAAGCCTAGCCCAATCGTAACTGTTAGTGTAGAAAGACAGCTACCACTTATTAACGCTGCAAACCCCCAACACGTCTACCCAGAAGAGCCGCATACCATGCGTCGACTCCAGATCGCCCCAGAAACGCACGCTTTAATCCCCTCGCCGCCGCCGCGTCACGAAAAACTCACTCCACGCAGGCCACTGATGAGTTACTCATCGAACACCTGAAGCTCGAGCTCCGCAAGCTAGGACACTCCATACTCCAGCTCGTGCCTGCACCAAGAGATCTGCGTGCGACCGGCAATGGACGCGCGCGGGCCTCGACAACTGGATCAGCACCCATTCCTCATCCACATCCTCGCACGACGAAAACGTAATGGCGCCGTGGTCACCACCGCAGAAGGGCCGGTGGGTGTGCGAGGTGCGCGTGCCGGGCAAGCGCGGCGAGCGGCTCTGGCTCGGGACGCACGTGACCGCTGAGTCCGCAGCCCGCGCGCACGACGCCGCCATATGCTCGCGCTGCGCGGCAGCTCCGCGGCGTCGTCCCTCAACTTCGCCGACTCCGCCTCGCTGCTCGCCGTGCCGTCCGCGCCGTTCGAGCGCAGGCATGCCGCCAACAATAGCGACATGTTAGTTCGAGCTGGACCTAGGCACGTACTGCGCGGACCTTTTGGAGGGCTTAGTCCTGGATCCACCGTCGGCAGCATCAGCCGAGGCGTGCTGGGACATCGCTGACTACGGCGACGGCGGAGCTGATGCCGCCCTCTCTGGAGCTTCTGATGACGATGAACGAGAACCTCCGGGACTGGAACAAACGAAGCTGCTCTCTCAGCATAGTATTAAACTATGGAAAGACTTGCACGAATCAGATCTTACGGCAACAGAAACTTACATGCGATCAAGCAAGAGCAGCTCAAAAAGAAATACGCACCTACTGACATCACTGTCGGCCCAAGATATTAAAAATAAATACTCAATGAAAATGTTTCCAGAAATAGGTGATATTCGTTCACGTGCGGCCACTAAACCGGGTAACTTGCGTCAATTTCGGGCAGGCAGAAGTGGTCCAAGCACACCACTAATTATAATCCCATAAATGAAGCTAATCCAGAAGATGTGGGCGAGACCTATCCAGGTCGCCAGGGTTCGAGCTGCGATCTTTTTCTCGATTTCCTGTCGAAATCCATGTCGCTAAGCGGTCGAGCTGTCACTCTCCTCTCTCACTGAGTGCCTCAGTGGTGCGCCCGTGTGGGCGACTGCGATCGTTGTGACCTGTGTGGAAGCAGCGAGCTGCCGCAATCGATCTCACGCGCGCGGCGGTGCACTACGTCGCTCTCTGGTCCTGCTGCCTCGACGAATCCTATGGCCAACAGGGCTATGAATAAAGATGCTAGTAACAACATGTTTCCTTATTTGCTTGTTCCTTTTTTGCCACAAATACGCTAAGAATGTGATGTCTCGACTCTGCTAGTAGATATTTTCTTAGGGGAAAAAGATCTAGTGCTACTTATATAGTGTATAAAGCTTGCTTTTGCCCTTTTTCTACTTCTGGTAACTAAAAGTAATAGTTGTCCAAATATCGCTCTACATGGGTAAGGTTTTGTACCCACTTCCACATAAAATATCAGTAGTATGAATTAGCTGTCCGTATTATAGGTATATTCCCTCCGTCTCAAAATATATGTCTGGATTCTGTCTAAATTGGATGTATCTATATACAAAATGACTAGATGCATTCAAATTTAGACAAATTTGTGGCATCTATTTTTTTAATAAAAGGCACTAGGTGTCCAGCTTTAAATTAATAAAGCCACAAGGTTCACAACATCCTTACGACCATCCAGACCGAGGACATGCTGAGGCCTACAGCTTAGCCGTTATGACAAAAAGAACACGGGTGCAGCCGTCCCAGGTACAGATCAAAGCTACGAGAGGCCTAACGGGGACTACACTTCATTGACCACCGGCGCCATCGAGAGGTACAACGCCCTAAGCTCGCCTGCCATCCATTCAAGCCCCGCCTTGTCCTTCACCCTTGAGTTTAGTTTCCACAGCTGCAAACAGACAAGCATTTCGTAAAGCATGTCAACCGGGTGTCGAATGACCCTCGACTCGATGGTAAGCTTGTTACGAATCAGCCAGAGCGACCAAGCTAAGGCAACAAAGAAGATCCAAAGGAGACGTCTCGGTTGCCCCCGAGAAGCCCGACAGAATAGCGAAAAAGTGCGCGAAGCTAAGCGGGTGCCAGGAGCATCCCAGAATCTGACATAGTGCGCCCCATACGAACTTTGCCAGGGAGCAGGTGAAGAAAATGTGAGATGCGAACTTTGTGGCATCTATTTTGATATGGGAGGAAGTATAATTAATTAATAGTAGCAGTGAAGTATTCTTGACATGGAGAAAACGAAAAATAACACAACGTTGTGCTTCCAAGAGCCGTCCAATCTCCACCAGCTAGGTGCTGGTACGCACACCGCATCCAATACTAGCTGAGAAAAGATAGCACGCGCCGAGGATCTGCCTTTGCCTGACAGCCAAAGAGCATCTTCACTGGTCCTCCCCATAGCGTCCGGCGCAAACTGTACGGGGGCGTCGGATGGGTTCATGATCCGAGTAGTACACCCATAAAGTTATGGAATTTATTATTCGATGACGATTTTACATGTTTGAAAAATAAAACTAGTCATAACCTGTGTAGTCTTGTAGTACACGGCTTCGGGGTCATCATCATCGCCGCCGCTTAGCACGCGCGGCTGGAACCTGTGCCCTTCCACGGTTTGCAGCGGGTAGCTGAGATCGTCGATCAGCTCAGGCTGCGGGACTCGCGACCGCAGCTGCTGCAGCAGCCCACCTTGTCGTCCTCCGTCTTGTACAAGGAGGCGCGCATGGCCGCATGCTGCCTCGGGAACTCCTCCAGGTCACTGGTGCGTCCGAACTAGCGCGCGGCCATAGCGTATTCCGGTGGCACCTGTCATTCCGGCCTCAAAGGCAGGACGCCCGGAGGTGGGGTGCTCCGGTTGGCGACACCGTCACGCCCGCGGCTGCTACTGCCCTTACTTGGACCCCGTGGTGGCTAAAAGTGCAGGTATCGCAAGCGAGGGTGATCTCCGTTGAGGATGTGGCGCATCACACCGGTGAGGGTCCGGTTCGCCCACCACAGCTGCCGGACGGCTTTGTTGTGGTTCACCAGAGGAGGGCCATCGCCCTCGTACCCGGCGAGCTCTCTCTTGCTCGTTGATTGGCGAAGAAGGCTGTCCAAGTCACGGTGTTGTCGGGGCCCCAATTGGGATCCATCCGCTGCTCCGCGTGAGCTTGATGTAGTAGTGGCTCATGATGGTCGCCCGGCAGGCCGAACCTCAAGGCATAGGGGGGACAAGCACCCCTCCGGCGCTCAACATCCAGTGGGGGGGGCAGCCCAGTGGACATGGGTAGCTAGAGGCGCACAAGGCCTCCATCTCCTCGAGGGTGAGATAGGCCCAGTGTGGAGTGTCCATGGTGAGAGAGGGCGGTGTGGATCTATGGATGGCAATGATGGTTGCCCTAGATATAGCGGAAAAAGCGGGAAAGCTGGGCGGCAAGAGTTGGAAAGGGCGGGAAACGATGTACCGGCCGACGTCGTTTTCAACTCCATCCGGCGCCCCGCTAGACCTCATGTGGTTTGGATTTGGCATGGGGACGCCGAATAACAAAACGGGTTGTGCCGGCGCCAAAAAAGAATGGGGGGGGCTGGGCATGATTTTTGGCGCTGGCACCCCCGATAGCCCTTTAGGGGCTTTAGGGCCCCCAAGTGGAGATGTTGTAACCTATATATACACTCATGCAAAATGTTTAGTGCATCCCACCAAAATCTCTCTTCTAGTTGTGGGATTTTGGTGAAATCCGACTTGACACCTTAACTCCCGCCCTATTCATTCCTTTCCCAGTAGCTATCTCTTTCTCCCTCTCTCAAAGCAGCAACCTACGCGCTACATACTCACGGTTCATCCACCCATCTCCACTTGCTAGCTCTTGACGCGAGCAAGTCACAACCGACGAACACCGCCTCCCTGTATGGTCAGGAGGAGCAGGGGCATAGGATGGTGTGTCCGAGGAGGGAGGCGGACCAAGTTCAAGGAGACTCGCCACCCGGTGTACCGTGGCCTAATTCCCGTTTTGCGTGGTAAACTGTAACTACTTTGCGTTTTGCAAGATAAAATTGATGGGTTCGCAATGATGTTAGAACTCAAACCCTTCCACACATCAGTTGCGCATACAGTTTATGTATCTAAAAATGTAGACCCTTCGTGCATGTACACGATGAAAGTGAGTCCCTTATCCATGCCACGTCTTAGTGAGCCACATCGACTATACTAGGGCGACGTTTTCGTGGAGCATTTAGCCCTGTCTCCGTTATCCATGCCACGACTTTGGGAGCCACACCAGTCATATCATAGTGACGTTTTTGTGGAGCACATAGTCCCACCTCATCGGTTTAGAGTGCTTCTGACCTGTTGATAAACTGAATTATGCTACCTTATGTATCATAAAAAAAGTACTTTCCTTTGCACGTGCATGTCGTCGCGTGCAAAGAGAAGTCTCGTATCAATTAATAGTGTGAAAGCATGTCAAAATAAGTATAGAATTAGAGTGCCTCATTTAGAACACCCACCTCAATAAATCATGGTTATCAGAAACTTTTTTTCTATTCTTTGTCTTTCTAGAACTTCAATCCTGTAGTAACGAGGCCATGCCAAAATTTAGTGTTTTTAATCAGTCTATGTAGGATTTAAAGGACACTCGTGACCGCCACCAAGTTTCTTTGGCTTTAATAACGATTTCTCATAGCGGATCATAGGAGTATTCCGACCTTCCCTTGCAAGGATATATATGACTACATAAAATAATGGAGCAGAAGAATGAGGGGCTAGCATTGGCAGGAGCTCTTGTAGGATTTAGAGGAGCAACAAGTAGAGGAAGGGTGCCACCCTAGGAACGGGATCCTCTAACTTAGCCTACCCTAACTTTGTGTCACTGACAAGTGGGACCCACCACGTCTGGGTCCACCTATCAGTGATACAAAGTCAGGAAAAGTCAGAATTGCAAAGTCAGAGGATCCGGCTCCGCCACCCTAGACGATTAAGCACACACATAAGGGCATACTGCCTTCATACACACTTGACAAACTAAGGGGCAAAACGTTTTACTCTTTCATCACGTTTTTCGAGGTCCAAGTTTGACCATCAATATACCAACAAACACAAGTATTTTATGTCACAAAAGTTATACCGTTCAATTCATGATCGAATAAAGTTTCAAATAGTATGATTTTAATAACACCTTAATACTTAATTAGATTAGTAAAGTTACACGAAAGCGAGGATGTTTATTTGATGATGGGTATGGTTTTTTTAGGCTTCAGAGAAATATGTTTAGTTTAATGATTCGTAAACTTAAATAGACCAGAACGCCGGGAATAGGATACAGTAACGCTCCCGAATTAGCAAATTTCGCCGTCTTCGGTTGCTTTCATGCATCCAGCCGACGAACAGTGTACAGAGCGCGTTTAGAAGAGGATGTGTAGTCCCATCCTACCCAAGGGCTGAGCGGACCTTTTGAACGCAGCGATTCCACAAGGTCTTGGGGGTCACCGGCTTATCCAACAGCCAGCTATATTCCAAGATCCGTGCCGTCTTTTTTGCATCTCCAACCTGGACCTAGTACACAATCTCACCCCTAGGCGAAGAAGGTGGACATGTACACCACGTTTCTGTCCCGCACGGCTGCGCCCTCTCCATGTCACATCATCCCCCTCTCCCTCCACCTACCATACCCACCGCACAAGATCCGCGCAGGACGACGGCCGGCGACTCCATGGATCTGCGCAGGACGACGGCCGGTGACTCCATGGATCCACGCAGGACGGCGCAATCCTCTTCTCCCCCTCAAATCTGGGCTTGGAGGGCACAGATGTGGGCTCGTAGGTCCTGGATCCGTGGCCACCATGCTTTTCCCCTTTGTTTTTGGAAGATTTCTAAATTTATTCCTGGAGATGCGTTTTTGGTTGTGTTGGTTCTTGGATGGAAATCATGGAGTACATGCGTGTTCGATCTGGAAAAAAGTCTCTTCGTTTTGTTGTATCCGAGAAAATTTGATCTAAAAAAGTCCGTTCATGTTCGATCCGAAAGAAGTCTATTCATGTTCTTTGATGAAAATCACGCAGCACCACATCCTCCTGATCTGGATCCTCCTAACCTGTTTCCTTTTTCTTCCTTTCCTTTTTTTTCAAAGGATCACAACAAAAAACTCAAGATCCAAAATTTTAGCCCAAATATTCTGGACAGGTTATATCGGAGGAGCAGTCGGAGACCAAGAAAACTTCGACCCTGTCCAATCTGATTTTATTTGCTTCCTTCTATTTTTTTCTCCTCCGCGTGGTTTCCAAACCCCGCATGATTTCTGGTTTCCAAATCATGAATAAATGCTCCAGATCTCATGTCGTATATGGTGAAAAAAAAACCATTGTGTTTGTACTAATAATTGCTAACATGTACTACAAACAAAACGATGCCGAGTAATCGGTACTGTATTAATTCAGTTTGAGAATACCGTGAACAAAATGGGGGCGTACTATGTAGAACGAAGAGGGACCTGGTGACAAGAAATAGAAACAGCTTAGGGTGGTAGTTACAAAATAATTGCACGAATCTCAAAGCAAATAGAGGGAATGGATGGTTGTTGATAAGACGGGGACACCCTCGTATATGTAGACTTGCATTTCCGGGACCTTTTTCTTTCCCTAACGCTGCAAAGCCCCGACACGTCGACATAGAGGAGTCACCCCGCCACGCGTCCAATGGAGAAGGGCCAGCGCCGCAAAGTTGCAGCTGTCCCCGCGCCGACGGGCAACACCGCCTTCGCCTTTCACCGCGTCGCGCAAAACTATAAATAAGCACACTCCGGGCAAGTCACTCATTTACTCCGGCCTCCGGGCAACTCTCGCGGCTCATATATACTCCAGCTAGAGCTAGCTAGTGCACCACCGTACCTGTCCACGGCCGGCAGCGATGGACTCGGGCCCCGAGTACACCTTGACCCCGGCCTCCTCGTCGTCCTCGCAGGAGCTGGGGATGGCGCCGTCGTCGTCGCCCACGTCGCCGACGCCGAAGCGCCCCGCGGGGCGCACCAAGTTCAAGGAGACGCGCCACCCCGTGTACCGCGGCGTGCGTCGCCGCGGCAGCAACGGGCGGTGGGTGTGCGAGGTGCGCGTGCCCAGCAAGCGCGGCGAGCGGCTCTGGCTCGGCACGCACGTCACCGCCGAGGCCGCCGCGCGCGCGCACGACGCCGCCATGCTCGCGCTGCACGGCCGCACCTCCGCCGCGTGCCTCAACTTCCCGGACTCGGCGTGGCTGCTCCACGTGCCGTCCAACCTCTCGGACCTCGCCGACGTCCGGCGCGCCGCCATCAAGGCCGTGGTGGAGTTCCTGCGCCTCGAGGCCACGAAGGACGACACCCCGCAGGCGGAGGTGGCGGTCCCCGTCGACGGGGTCGTCGCCCCCGCAGCGTTGGCCCCGTCGTCGCATGCGGGCAATGCCGGCTCCGCGGCGACGACGTCCCAGCAGCCTTCAGTAGCGTCTCAGGTGTCCGCCGCGCTGGACCTGGGCGGCGACATGTTGGAGCTCCACGTTTCCGGGGAAATGGGCTTGGGCACCTACTACGCAGACCTTGCGGAGGGGCTGCTCCTGGAGCCGCCGCCAGCCGCGGAGCACGGAGGAGACTGCGGCGACGGCGCCGGACATGATGCGTCGCTATGGAAATGGAGCCACTAAGATACTCCTCCGGCCAGCTGAACCATTTAATTCCCATTTCTTTAATTTCAGCGTAGTAGTACTACTAGTAGGAGTAATAAAGATCATTTCGGAACACTCGAAGGAAAAGACATGACATCTCTGAAAATGGTCCGAAAACGATGAACGACAAAAGGGCAACAGATGTCGGCCGAAAAGCACTCACAATAAAAGTGGTCCAGAAACCATTCACGTGTGGTTACCATAACGGGCAACTTCCTAGGAGTACTAGTAGTATACACTTGCTGTACATGGATGGTGGTGATCCAAGTAAAAAATATGGTAATTAATCCAGAAGATGTGGTCGAGACACATCCCAGATCAGCTGGCTAAAGCTACGTACGGGAGCACCAGACCTGTCGCTTCAGTGGGGGCGGGTCGCTGTGACTAGGAGCGAGCGAGCGAGGGAGGAAGCAGCTGCCGGGGGACCTGTGGCTGTGGTAAGGTACGTCACTCTCTCAGTCTACTTCTAGATCATATGGCCAACGAGTCAAGATGATTATTTACTTGTTTTGCAACAAGAATGCTAAGATGTTTATGTGTATGCTATTTCTATTTGAAGATAAAAATAGTGCACATCCGTTTTATGTGGCCAACTCCAAACAAGAGATTGTGTCGACGGCGCCGGATATCGTATGTCTCTATGACCCGTTAAAAGCATCTCCGTCGGCGCTCCCATTAACCTTTTCAATAGGGTTATTGGGTACTGATCGTGAACTGGCCTCCTAGAAGCCGTCCCCAGATTCAATTGGATGTCGGACAAAAACACAGGCCAATAAACTATTTGTCACTCCCGGCCCATAGGAACTGACATAGGAGTGTTAGACACGCCCGCCACATGGGACACCAATAGGTAGGTATCACGCGACATCGACCCAGCCATTATGTCCACCCTACTTCGTCTCTCTCGTTCTCGCCTCCTCTCCCATCCCCGCCAAATCGCTGATGCCGCCCCATTTTGACTTCGACACACCTACCAAGCACCCGCGCACAACCCTCCCCCGCTTATGCACCTACTCTCCTCCTCTTTTGGTAGTTGTCGCTGCTAGGATCTCACGGTTGGCAACTATTTTAAAATGTCACTGTCGCTACCGCCTCCACATGCCTTCGGACCTCCTATTCCATCTCTCCTATGTCGGCCAAAAATAATCTTCGCCCGTCGGCGCCCGTCGACTCGCCGGGCACATTGCTTTTGGAGGTATCACCTCTCGCCCGTCTCGTCCACAAGGTGTTTGAGCGTTTTCCTAGTCATGTTTTTTCTAGATTTCTTGCCTATGTAAATTAGATAGTGTGTTTTGTTGTTTCATTGCTTCATTATTTGATTCATAGACTAGAGATGGCAACGGTTGATGATCCACCAAATGATGCAAGAGGAAGATGATGCCATCTCCAATGATGATGAGCATGTGATGATCATATATGTCTTCTACGTTTACAGGTGCAGTTGAATGCCTCTCCCATTCATGAAAATTCGAGGTTTGGGAGGAAGAAGAACAAGAATCACCGTAGGATAGAGGGTCATCAGTTTCTAGAGGGCCACTGTTACTATGGAGCTTTTAGTTTCCCTAAGTGTCTACTGTGCTACGTGTATAGTTGCATTGATATGATCGATGCAAAAGTTCATTTGGACTTCCTGTTGTCGGAAGAGGCGACATAATCTTACTGATAAAAACATAGAATGGTGGTATCTTGCAAGAAAGACAATATTCAAACCGACAAAGTTTGAAATATTCTAAAATAAATTTGGTATTGTGGATCGTGCCAATTGGCAAAACTAAATTGTGTCTCTCAGGTCCTTTTATATTTTCCATAAGACTTAGCCAAACACATTTTAGCGCCGACCTCTCTATATAGTTCCCAATCATATTGCGTTCTATATGCCTTCGCAATGGTGAAGGGCATTTTGGAAAACCCGGTTGGTGGTCAAACGCCTATACAACGATTATAATAAAATGTGTGCTCTGTGCAGATTCCTACGTGGTTGGGCTAAGAATACTGCTGGTATCCTAAAAAAGAGAAAATGTGTCTTTCATCTATCATTAACGACTTAGTGGCTCACACGAAAGTCAGACCGTTATCCGCACAAAAGGTTGAGCTAAAAATTCTAACAAATACAGAAATTACGCGACTATTGCGAGAGGAGGAACTCAAGTGATACCAACGCTCTAAAGAAAAATCCATTCTCGAAGTAGATGCGAATACAAGAAACTTCCATATTGTGGCCAATGTCAAGCACAATAAGAAACTTATTCACTTTCTGATACAGAATGAAGGTACGATAGAGGGACATGAGCATCTTAAGTCTTACATCACAAATTACTAGAAATGCTTGTTTGGGGCAACTCTAGAAAATTCTTTTTCTATGAATGAATCCTAAACAACGAATATTTCCCAGGTTTCAGATGAGAAAAATAAGTTTCTATTCGCTCCTTATACAGAGGATGAGGTCAAGAGTGTCGTTTTCCAAATAGAACTTAACAAGGCACCAGGTCCTGATGGCTTCCCCGCGGATTTTTTCAAAATTTCTAGGATGTCATTAAGGAGGATCTGATAAATTTGTTTGGGTTTCTTTAGGTTAGCCAATTGGATATCTTTAGACTCAATTTTGGCAACATTATTTTATTTCCTAAAGTTAATGACACAGAACATATACAACAGTATTGTCCCATCTGTCTTCTTAACATTAACTTTAAATATTCACAAAAGTCGCTACGATTAGATTGAATTCTTTGGCCGATCATGTTGCACGTCCTTCTCAAACAATATTCATGCAGGGAAGAAACACCCTTGATGGGGTAGTAATCCCGCATGAAACAATTCATGAACTACACTCCAAGAATTTAAATAGAGTATTGTTCAAAATTAACTTTGAGAAGTCGTATGATAAAGTTAATTAGTCTTTCCTATAGTGAATGCTTTGTATGAAAGGCTTTTCAGACAAGTGGCGTGCTCACATACAATCCTTCGTGTCTAGAGGTAGTGTTGTAAAAGTCAATGATGACACTGGCCGTTATTTTCAAACTAAGAAAGGATTGAGACACGGAGATCCACTATCGCATATACTATTTAATATAGTGGCGGACATGTTGGCTATCCTTAACGAGAGAGCAAAGGCTGATGGCCAGATTGAAGGATTAATTCCACATCTTGTTGATTGTAGATTCTTTATTCTTCAACGTGTCGACGATACAATCCTATTTATAAAACACGATTTGGAGAAAGCGAAGAACCTGAAATTACTACTATCAGCATTTGAGCAACTGTTCGGATTGAAAATGAATTTCCATAAGAGCGACATGTATTGTTTCTGTGAGGCTAAAAATGAGGCCCACCTATATGGTGAGTTATTTGGGTGTGGGCAAGGTAATTTCCAATGAACTATATAGAAATTCCGATACATTGTCGGCATCTCACAAATGCTGAATGAGAACTCGTTGAGAAAAGACTTAAAAAATGGCTTAATAGTTGGAAAGGTAAATTACTATCTCTCAGGAAAGACTTATCCTCATAAAATCAGTACTCACTAATATGGTATTGTATATGGTCTCATTTTTCCAATTAACGAAAGGGGTGTTGAACAAAGTGGATTATTTCCGTTCAAGATTCTTTTGGCAGGGAGATAACAAAAAAGAAATATCGACTAGCTAGATGAAATGTGGTTTGCTGTCCGAAGGAATCCGGGGAACTTGGCATACACGATTTGCAAGTTAATAATATTGCGCTTCTAGGTAAATAGCTTTTCAAGCTACTTAGAGAAGATTGTGTTTGGCAAACCATTCCGTGAAGAAAATATGTTGGCTCGAAAGCTGTGTCTCAAGTGGTATGGAAACCAAAAAGCATTTGTGCTTTTGGGCTGGACTGATGGCGTCCAAAAAGCATTTCTTTCGATTTAGTGCTTTTAATAGCAAGGATGGATCACATATTAGATTCTAGGAATATAGGTGGCTTGGCCACACTACTCTTCACGAACAATAACCAACTTTATATTCGATTGTGAGACATAAAGGGATACACTTTCCACATCAATGGAACCTAATCCTCCAAATGTGGCTTTCAGAAGATATCTCATCGGTACTCGATTGTTATCTTAGAATAATCTACTACAATTATCCATGATACAATTATCGGATGGTGTAGACGAGTTCAAATATAAATTACTAGAGAGTGGTAAATTTTCTGTTGACTCAATGTATAGAGCTTTGATACAACCTGATATTTCGGTCAATGATAATAGTAAAATTTCAAAGATGAAGATACCACTAAAAACGAAAATATTCGTATGGTATCTTTGTAAAGGGGTTTTTCTTACAAAATATAATCTTGTAAAAAGAAATTGGCATGAAAGTACACAATAAGTTTTTTGTCACCATGAGGAGACAATTCGACATTTTTCTTCCATTATAAATTCGCTCGCTCTATATGGTCAGTCGTCCAAGTTGTCTCTAGTTTATCTCCTCTATGGTTCGTAGCCAATGTATTTGGTAACTGGTTGCATGGGATCATTGATAAATATATGACTTTGTTTAGGGTGAGAGTGCTTGCCATTATTTGGTCGCTATGACTATGTAGAAATGACAAAAAAAAAATAACAAATTGTCTTCTAACTTGCAGGTTGTTTATCGAGTCACAACTACTCTCCGTCTATGGACTACTAGTTGAATACTCGTGCGTTGCTACGGGACCTAAAGATTTATCCTCTTAATATTTGTTCTGCTAACCATGTCAACATAATGCACATTCATTCTAACATTTTATTGACATCGACCCTTGTTAGGATACATGCTGAACACTAATCTCAAACTCGAAGATAAAACATGTTTTTAGCACAAAGATACCTTTGTCGATATAGTAAAAAAGACCATCACAGTACGACACACATTATACGTGCATAAGAAACGAAGAAATGTTAGATTCAGAAATAGTAAGATCTCTCTACAAAGGCCAGATGTCCGGAATACTCATATTATCTCTATATATAGACGTTGGGTAGCATTTCTCATGGAAATAGTCCATTTGAGAACATGAATAGATTCATAATAACAATTGTCTTATATCTCGCTTGACAAGTCAAATATGTAGCTAACATTCTATTTACACAGATAAAAAACGATTTACATGTGGAGCCATTACTATGCAACATTCATCCTCCACATCACGAAACTCAGCCAAAGTCTATCATGACTGGCTTCATGTTTCCTTGTAATGGAACGTGCTCACATAAGGTGTTGCGTGCAACGGCCATCATATCCATGGGTGGACCTTAGTGTGCAGCAGACATAGCCATCACATTGGCGAAAGTATAGCCATAACCCATCACTGAACTTGATCATGCGCGGATAGTCCTCGCCAACACACGTTTCTTACTGTATCATGGCATCCCTTGAATACCAATGATTAACTTCCTCCATGATCAGCAATCGTCGTGTTCGTGCTCTTATGGAACAAAGTTAGCAAAAAGGAAACAACAGAAATTGGTTGCCCTAGTTGTCTAAATGAGAGAATAATTGAAAAGTGAACATATACACTCCTTTCTTCAAAACTATTCTCAAAAGCTGGACTAAGTCTGAATCACAAGTGAACATAAATCATGCACACAACTCTCAAGAACTCTAGCTGAATGCCCGTGGGCATATTTTTGACCAAATTCTTACCATGGGCATCTTTGTTGATAAAAAATGGAATACTCGCTGGAACAAAAATGAATACTCACTGGAACATGCCAAGCATCAAGATTCAGTATATGCCATAATCTTATTGAAACCACCCATAAGTCCCTCCCTACAACTCTTGAACTAAGAATTCTCACAATAAGAAGGTCTACTCGATGATCATACGTCTATAATACATTGTATATCCCGGAATAGATCCTATTCTATCATACATAATGGGAAAATAGATGAAGGCTTTAGAAATTAATTAAGAATTCTCACACTTCAGACTCTTCTACTTAGTGTATTCCTTCATGTAATTTGAGAATACTGACTTTACTAACCTTAGAGACCTGCATATTGTCCATTACTTCGTCATTG
The DNA here is from genome assembly GCA_916181665.1 of Avena sativa. NCBI lineage: Eukaryota > Viridiplantae > Streptophyta > Magnoliopsida > Poales > Poaceae > Avena > Avena sativa. Next base: position 548,944,142 of record OV702290.1, on the reverse strand, counting down.
ATGAAAGAATATGTTCATAGACAAAAACTATCACAAATCGTGGGCATGTAAATTTCTTAGAATCTAGAATTCAATCTTTTCAATAAAAAACTTTGCTAATTTTCTACTCCAATCTAATACGAAGAACCCGAAGTCCTAGAGTATCATATCTTTGATCCGGGGATGATAACAACACCAAACCTTTATCAACAACTGATTAAATTTCATTACAACTTAACCAAAAAAAAGATTCAAATTTCAATGGGTTAATAACAAGTGAGCGACACAAGCTGACATTCACAATGTGCCTGATGATCTCATAATGCTACATATCAGTAGTGTCGGTATGGGGATATGAGCTCTATCTGATGCAAAGTAAATGTCGAGGCCCCTGCTCATTTTCCAGTTCAACATCGATCTTAAGATCATAACATATAATACGAATATGAAGGAAGATTTTTTACAAAACCTGATCATAGCATATAATGCGAATACGAAGAAAGATTTTTTTACAAACCTTCTATGCGACTTTGGACATGGACTATGTTTAGCGCTACTGTGGAAATGGTCACCTTGTAGGAAATTGTTGAAACCAGAGCTCACTATGCTTCCGTACATGCACTTACACACCGCAGTTCCATCTATGAGGAACACGAAGCTCTTACACATGTGAATCTTGTACAAACATTTATCATGATCGGTTTATCATGTGTGCCACATGCACCGAGAATAATATTGGCTTGATCATTCTGACTTTATCAGTGAACATCATCGAAATGTTTAAAGTTTGTAGAATCTAATTTACCTGTAGATTTGCAGTGCCAAATTTTGTATATGAGCTACCTATTCTTCAAAATTCCAAGTCCAAAACTCTCGGAGATAAAACAAATCATACTTCTCCTCGGTGGACATCTCATTAGGTTGAAACACATCAAATTATTCTTATCAACAAGAAGAAAAAATAGGCACATTGCATTGTTTTCTACCACCCAGAAATCATTTCCACACTTACTCCATGTATCTCATTTCTCACATCAAATCATTTCCACATTACAAGTGGGGTGCTCTCCTGTTCACTGACCATTCACATTTACACATCAATATATTGAGGAAGAACTCAAATAATTTTCTTGCCAAGTCATCCATCTAAATAAGTAAAAAATCCTGTGATGATAATATCGAGAAAATAGTGATAGATATGCATGTACACAATCTTTTTTTTCACAGTGAGATGCCAACTCATCCATCCAATAAATAAATTTTAGGTCATATGTTTCCTGATCCTGAACATCAATAACTATAGGAACAAACCAAATTATATCACAGCAAATTAGGTAATGGCATATGTAATTTTACCCATGTTCTTCATTCATAGCACCCCAAACCACAACTAAGAGCGTGCTATTTTCAGATCAAGATACAAAACCTGAAAGATCCATCATCATAGATATTTCTGTGATATCCTACAGAATTTAACAAAAAAAAATATGTAAGAATCTCTATCGCAATGAACAATTACTTACGGCAAAGCAAATTCATTGCATTTGAAGTGTAACAGAGGGCTCATTTCTGAAAGTACATTACCTTGGTCGAACTGGGGAAGAGGGAAAAAACGCACCTCCGTATGTCCAGCGAGGGCGCCGAGGAACGTGAAACCGCCACCGACACGACTCTCCTCTACGCGTGGATCCTGGTTCATCTTTCGATTCGTCTCTGTCGGCTTTAGATCTGACTTCTGATGCGACTTCTCATCTCCAAGATGCCGCCGCGTAGAGGCACCGACCTCCACACCGCAAGTCAAACTCCGGTTGGTGCCTTGCACATGGGGCCGATGATCCTGGCCATCACTTAGGGGTGGTAACCTTCGTGGCCACAACTCGAGTTTGGCGCCTTTGCGCAGACGCCTCCGATGCCTCTCCTGCGGGATTCAAGGATGAGATAGTAAAGGCTCCACCAGGCGTGTGAGGGCTTGCGACTGGAGCTGGGGTGCGTGGAGAGGAAGGAGGAGATCGGCATGGCGAGCTCCTGTCTCGTGGAAGCAGGACGAGGTGAACGAGAATACATGGCACTGATTTTGGACGCACATGAATGCATCGTGCAGAGACATAGCAAAGCGGGGCCGCACTCCTGGAGAAAATTTGTATCGGACCTGGTTCACAACTTGATCACCGTGGACCAACTCCATAGTTAGACGCGTGGCAGTCCAGATCTCAAAGCACATTGTTGCCTGCCACTAACTCCAAGTCTGTACGTATTTTCCTTCGGCTTCTTGATCGCAAATTCCCGGTGGTGTGGCACTACACAATGGGTGCTTCTTGCATGCCCATCAGGTCACCAACGAGCTGCGACAAGGAGTCACAACGACGACGATTCCCTCTTTTGATGGCGCCTTGCTCCATCGGCAGCCGCTCGATGCGTCGGAGTAGCACAAACACTTTTTACATGCGTTGCCGGAGTAGCCTTGCAGCCACAGATTGGGGCGTCATCATCATGTTGCAGCCACTGAGTTTGGACATGTTTTCATGGTCGTGAATCCTTGCCACAGCTTGTCGCAGTCTGATGGCCATGCTCGAAGCAGTTGCTCTGTCGCGCCGCCGGGCCTACACGATCGCCTTGTTATGCACACCGCCAGGGAGTAAACTCGTTGACGGCCTGATGAGCATGGTAGAAGCAGTTGCTCCACCGCGCCACCCAGAGCACACGATAGCGTCGACGCGCATGCCGCCGGGAGCACACGATTGTGTCGTCATGCCGTCGGGGGTGCACAATCTCCATCTCGTCGCCACGTTGTACGCGATTGAGAGAAACCGTCATATTCTATCGTATATCGTATATATATATATATATATATGTTAGTAAGTCCAAAAATATGTATAATATAGGCTGCCGCTCGTCTAACTATGGAGTTGGTCCACGGTGATCAAGTCTTTTTTTTGCGGGGTATGGTGATCAAGTCGTGGACCAGGTCCGATGTAATTTTTCTCTGGCACACCTGATCGCGCGGGCGCGAGGCATGAGCGCCCTGATTGCTACAAATTAATCAGCTAAAATTAGGCATTTGCTAGGCGTGAAACCCATAATTTTAGCAATCGCTGATTCTGCTTTAATTGCCGGTTGCCAAGTTTTTGATGCGCATGAACATGGGATGGCAGTTTTCGGTCATACGATTAAGATCCTTCCAATGTTTGATGGGTGTGTTTGAGGAAGATTTGATGGCCGTGGTTCTCCCAATGTTTGATGACCTACGATCACCAACTCCAATTTAATAGTAAAGATACTCTACAACGAGTGGAGTTTCGAGACTTGTTTGCGAAGGGATGTGCGCGATTGGGAGATACAACGAGGGATGTTTTCATCCTACATGGATGGCCGCGTGATCTGCGGATTGATCCTCTGTAGCTCTAGCCCTTTTACAAAAATAGTGCTTGTTGTAATGTTGACCTAGTTTCTTTGTTGTTTACTTTAGTGGTTGATCGGTTGTGTGCATTCTAATAATGCAGATGCCAGGTGTAATTGTTACTTTAATAAATAATAAAACACTCATTTTTAGAAAGAAAATAAGCCTTCACACAGGCCTCGAGCCAAGGCTTGACCAACACAACACCCTCCTCGTTGATGTTGCTAGACAAATTGAAGAGCCTGTGACTATACTTTTTGAAATTGTTTTATAGAACATCAGATTGTTGAAATTCGTGGATTCTATTTTGCAAAGGTGAAAAATATGAACTTGGAGCCCCAGAATTCTTATGTTTTTCTAGGATTTTTAAAAATTCTTAGTCTAAAGTCGTGGTTCACTTTTTCGAGAGCTCAAACTCATGTAAAGGGAGATCGGATTTCTTGAAATTCATAAATGAAAGTTGGTAGTATGCATTTGCAAAAGCGATTCCAAAAATTAAAAGTCCTTCTCCGAATTCCCAAAACCTCCTCCAAATTTACATGGAAGCCACTTTCTTTTCTGGTGTGCTTCTTTTACCATCTTCTCTCGTGACGAAGGTCATATACAAAGAAGAGATGGAATCCCTAAGTCTATCGTGTCGAGTTGCCTCAGTAGGCCGATCCGAGACCCTAGCCAGATATACTAGTAAAAAGAAAAATGGCTAGGTTGGGCCTCCTTTCCTTTATGTCCGTGGAGAAAATCCATTGGGCCACCATGGGCTGAGTGGAGCCCGATCAACCGATGACCACCACTCTCTTAAGCACGAAGCCGCTTTTCTCTTCGCTTAAAGCTGTAAAACGCCAGGCGTCACGTGCAGTCGGCGGCATCACACGCTTCCTTTGAGCGCGTGAGGCGAAACTATATAAACAGCGCACTCCACAGACCACACTGAGTTACTCCCAAATACTCAGAGCTCGACCTCAACAAACTCCCCTGTCACCTCACCCCTGATCCACAGTTGACAGTCCCGCACACGTGGCTCAATTTCGCGGACTCTGCGTGGCTCAATTTCGCCGTCTCCCCTGTCACCTCACCCCTACTCCGCCGTCTCCGCCGCGTGCCTCAATTTCGCGGACTCTGCGTGGCTCCTCGCCGTCCCGTCCGCGCTGGCCGACCTCGCCGACGTCCGGCGCGCGGCCCTCGCAGCTGTCGCGGATTTCCAGCGCAGGGAAGCCGCCTGCTGCGCCGCAATCGTCCCGGGGGACGAGCTCGACACTTCCAGCGCGTCCGCGCCGTCGTCGTCTGCGGACAACGCCTGCTCGTCGGCGACGTCCCAGCAGCCTTTTTCCAATGAAGTGTTTGAGGACGTGCCGGTGTTGGCAGTACTGGGCAGTGACATGTTCGACTTCGAGCTCGACGTGTCCGGGGATATGGACCTGGGATCGTACTATCGGGACCTCGCGGAGGGGATGCTCCTGGAACCGTCGCCGGAATTCACCGAGGTGTGCTGGAATGGCGGAGCTGATTACGCCGCTCTCTGGAGCCACTACTGCTGAAACTGGAACACCATACACGGAACTGTTAGGAATAAGCACTCCGTGTCCGCACCGACACGGTGTCACGTATACAAATCATATGCGTATAGGATTCCTAGCAGTACACCGGGATGTATGTGTTGAGTGGTATACTTGCATGTAACTGAGTACTATTAGGATTAGAGTTGGGTTACTAGTCGAGTTGGCATACTAGAATCCTACTATATATATATGCATGTATCCCGGGTTGTAAAAACACCACATCGTGTGAATCAATACAAAGAAAGGACAGGTGCGATATGCACCTGTTGCAATCAAATCGAGTTATGTGCGTGCGTGCTAGCTTGGCTATTTAGCTGGTTCGAACGTGTGCACCGCGGAGGAAGTACGTGCGTGTATTGCCAGATTGTCTCGTCGGATCTTCGTCGTCGGTGTCGTCGGAAAGTAGTCGGCGGCAAGGGGTTGTGCTAACAATTGGTATCAGAGCCTCGTGAAGGATCTTCTCGTAACGGGAGGTCACAGCGACGATGGATGTGGGCGAGTATTCCGGTGCAGCTAAAGGATTTGCTGCGCAGGTGATGACACAGTACCCGCGGTACAACCGCGACAACTACACGATGTGGGCGACCCAGATGGAGTGGGCGCTAGAGTCCAACGATCTATGGGAGGCTGTTGATCCCGGCGGCGACGAGTTCAAGAAGGACGCGTCGAAGTACCGCAAGGACCGGCAGGCACTCACGGCCATCGGCTCGGTGATGCTGGCGGACGTGATGCAGCACCTGATCTCGAAGAAATCTGCAAAGGATGCGTGGGAGGCGCTCAAGAAGCTAAATCTTGGGCACGAGCGTGTCCGTGAGGCAACCCTACAAACCTTGCAGAAGAAGTACGAGAATCTGGAGATGGGAGGAGACGAGACGCTGGACGCGTTTGCTTCGAGGGTAGCCACTTTGGTCAATGGGATTCGCGCGCTCGGCGAGAAGCTCGAAGAGATCTCAGTCGTTCGGCGTTTCCTTCGCGCGGCGCCGCCGCGTTACTTGTCCGTTGTGTCGGCGATCGAGCAGTGCGTTGATCTCAAGACTCTCACGACGGATGATCTGGTTGGACGATTGAAGGCTCATGACGAGCAGATGAAGATCACCTATGGTGATGCGGTACCGGAAGAGCACGTGATGCTTACCCGTGCCCAGTGGCAGGCGGTGGTCGCCAAAGAAAAGGGCGATCAAGGATCCGGAAGCAGGAGTGATAAGGAAGCTTCTCTCCCAGCGAAAAAGTATATCGCAGGGGAGGACGAGGACGACGCTCCGCCGCGGAGGAAGTTTGACATTAAGAAAGTAAGATGTCATAACTGCGGCGAGCTCGGTCACTTCAAGAAGGATTGCAAGAAACCGCTGAAGGAGAGGGCTCTCATCGCCTAGGAAGGAGATGATGGACCGATGATGTTGATGTAGGGTTTCGTAGCATGGAAAACAAAAATTTTCTATCGCATACAAACAAACAAGCCAAGATCTATCTACTAGATTGTAGCAACGAGTCGATGGAATAACTCACCCTCGAAGATTCCAAAGTGTTTAACGAGAGCGGATTTTCGTGGGTGATGTAGTCATACTCTTTCCGATCTCAAGATCGCGTAGACGATCCTTCCGGCGCTGCGTTCCGGCAGCGCTCCCGCAGTCGGTCACACGTTCGGTACTCGACGAAGACCTTCCTCTCCCTTGTTCCAGCAGGCATCGGAGGTTGCAGCACTCTCCTCGCGATTCCGGCAGCACAACGGCGTGGTACCGGAAGTAGAGGGGAGATCTCGCAGGGCTTCGCCTTAAGCCGGAGCGAGTATGGTGGAGTATGAGAGAGCTTTGGTGATCTAGGGTTTAGACACACCAATTAGAAGGCTCTAAACCGGAGGCTAGGGCAATTAGAAGCTCTAACTTGACGGCTTGGGAGAAATCCCTAGGCTGTGGCTAGGGTTTAGGTTTAGAGGAGAGGGACTTGTGTGTGCTAGGAGGGAGCCCTGCCCCTCCTTATATAGGTGGAGGGGCCGGCGGCCAAGGGGAGGGAGTGGAGTCCCTCCCCAACTCGGCTTGGGTGGTGCGCCGGCTTGGGGAGGAGGACTCCCTCCCCAACTCGGTTTCACCTCCTCCTCTTCTTTTCCACTTTCCAAAAACTGCCGTTTGACTTTCAAACTAGCCGTTTGACTTTTCAAACTAGGATTTGAATAAACCCTTTATTTTGGACAGCGATGACACCTAGTACATGATGCAATCATTCCAACTTGTAATGACACATTCATGTACCCCTTCCCCCCCCCCCCGGAGTGCCGGATATTCCGGAACCTTCTAGAATGTTCCCGATGAAAACACCGAAACCATTCCCCAACTCTGAAACGGGACTTTCCTTATATGAATCTTATTCTCCGGACCATTCCGGATCTCCTCGTGATATCATGGATCCCATCCGAGACTCCGAACAACATTAGGTCTCTTTCTCATCATTCCATAACTACTCAAACAACGTCGAATCCTTAAGTGTGTCTCCCTACGGTTCGTGAATTATGCGGACATGATCGAGACACTTCTCCGATCAATAACCAATAGAGGAATCTGGAAATTCATATGGCTCCCACATGTTTCTACGATTACTTTGCGATCGAATGAACCACTTACATATGATACCAGTTTCCCTTTGTCTCACGATAGTTTACTTATCCGAGGTTATGATCGTTGGTATCTCTGCATACCTAGTTCAACCTCGTTACTGATAAGTACTCTTTTCTCATTCCCGTGATATGTGATCCCTTGTGAGCCAGTCACATGCTTGCAAGCCAATTGGATGACATTTCACCGAGAGGGCCCAGAGTATATCTATCCGTCATATGGATGGACAAATCCCACTCTTGATCCATGTGTCTCAACCAATACTTTCCGAACACTCAATGCCACCTTTATAGCCACCCTGTTACGGTGTGGTGTTTGATGACATCAAAGCATCCATCCGGTAAAGGTGATATGCATGATCTCATGGTCGAAGGAATTAGGTTACTATGTATCAGAAAGCATATAGCAATTGAACTATTGAAATGACTTGATCTTTATGCTACGCTTATCTATAGGAGTATGTCCATCATATCATTCTCCTAACAATATGATCTTGTTGTTAATAACATCTCAATGTTCATGATAGGGAAACCACAATCATCTATTAACCAACAAGCTAGTATTATATAGAGGCTTTACTAGGGACTTCAAATTAAGTTTACAAATCACACAAGTATTAATGTTTCCTTGTTAATACTATTATAGCATGAATGTAAACATTTATCATAAACACAAAGATATAATAATAACTACATTTATTATTGCCTCTAGGGCATATCTCCAACAGTCTCCCACTTGCACTAGAGTCATCTAATCTAGATTACATGGTAATATACCGAACACCCATGGCAGTTTGGTGCTGGTCATGTTTTGCCCTCGGGAGAGGTTTAGTCAACGGATCCGCCACATTCAGATCTGTGTGTACTTTGCAAATCTTTATATCCCCATCTTGGATATGTTCTCGAATAGCGTGGAAACGTAGCTTGATATGCTTCAGCTTCTTGTGTGACCTTGGTTCTTGCGCATTGGCTATGGCGCCCATGTTATCACAGTAGATAGACATTGGGTCCAGCGCACTAGGAACCACACCCAGCTCTGTAATGAACTCTTTCATCCATATTGCTTCTTGTGAAGCCTCCGAAGCAGCCATGTATTCCGATTCAGTTGAAGATCTCGCCACAACACTTTGCTTTGCACTCCTCCAGCTAACTGCTGCACCATTCAATATAAATACGTATCCAGATTGTGATTTAGAATCATCCGGATCGGTGTTCCAACTAGCATCAGTGTAACCATTAACAACGAGTTGTTCATCACCTCCATAAGAAAGAACCATATCCTTAGTTCTTCTCAAGTACTTAAGGATGTTTTTGACCGCTGTCCAATGATCCACTCCTGGATCACTTTGATATCTGCTAGTTAGACTAACAGCATATGCGATGTTGGGTCTAGTACATAGCATGGCATACATTAGAGATCCTATGGCTGAGGCATAGGGAGTCTTACTCATCCTTTCTCTATCTTCCGCCGATGTCGGACTTTGAGTTTTACTCAAGGTCGTATTGGGCAACATGGGCAAGAACCCTTTCTTGCTATCTTCCATTCCAAACCTCTTTAGAACTTTGTCCAAATATGTACTTTGTGACAATGATATTAGGCGTCTTGATCTATCTCTATAAATCTTTATGCCTAATATGTAAGCTGCTTCGCCAAGATCCTTCATTGAAAAACTATTATTCAAATATTCCTTGACACTATTAAGAAGGTCTACATCATTCCCAATCAATAATATGTCATCCACATATAGTATTAAGAATGCTACAGAGCTTCCACTCACTTTCTTGTAAATACAAGCTTCTCCATAAGTTTGTATAAAACCAAAACTTTTGATCACCTTATCAAAACGTTGATTCCAACTTCGGGATGCTTGCTTCAATCCATAGATGGACCGTTGAAGTTTGCATACCTTGTTAGCATCTTTAGGATCGACAAAACCTTTGGGTTGCATCATATACAACTCTTCATCAATGTCTCCATTGAGGAATGCTGTTTTGACATCCATCTGCCATATCTCATAATCATAATATGCAGCGATTGCTAACATAATCCTCACAGACTTTAGCTTCGCTACTGGTGAGAAAGTCTCATCGTAGTCAACTCCTTGAATTTGTCGAAACCCTTTTGCGACAAGTCGAGCTTTATAGACAGTAACATTACCATCAGCATCTGTTTTCTTCTTGAAAATCCATTTGTTCTCGACAGCCTTCCGGCCATCCGGTAAGTCCACCAAAGTCCATACTTGGTTTTCGTACATGGATCCAATCTCGGATTTCATGTCTTCTTGCCATTTATTGGAATCTGGGCTCATCATTGCTTCCTCATATGTCTCGGGGTCATCGGTGTTGTCCACCAATATGACACTCATAACGGGATCATACCAATCTGGAGTGGTACGAGTTCTCGTTGACCTGCGAGGCTCTGTAGCAACTTCAACCGAAGTTTCATGATCATCATCATTAGCTTCCTCTCTTATTGGTGCAGGCACCACAGGAACTTCTTCCGGTGCTGCGCTACTCGCAATTTCGAGAGAAGGTTCGACAACCTCGTCGAGTTCTACTTTCCTTCTAGTCACTTCTTTCGAGAGAAATTCCTTCTCTAGAAAGGATCCATTCTTGGCAACGAAGATTTTGCCCTCGGATCTATGATAGAAGGTATACCCAATAGTTTCCTTCGGGTATCCTATGAAGACGCATTTTTCCGCTTTGGGTTCAAGCTTGTCTGGCTGTAACTTCTTTACATAGGCTTCGCATCCCCAAACTTTAAGGAACGACAATTTAGGTTTCTTCCCAAACCATAATTCATACGGTGTCGTTTCAACGGATTTAGACAGTGCCCTATTTAAAGTGAATGCGGCTGTTTCTAATGCATAACCCCAAAATGATAGCGGTAAATCTGTAAGTGACATCATAGAACGAACCATATCTAAGAGAGTTCGATTACGACGTTCAGACACACCATTACACTGTGGTGTTCCCGACGGTGTCAATTGTGAAAGTATTCCGCATTTCTTCAAATGCTCGCCAAACTCGTAACTTAGATATTCACCTCCACGATCAGATCGTAGAAATTTAATCTTCTTGTTACGTTGATTCTCTACCTCACTTTGAAATTCCTTAAACTTCTCGAAAGTTTCGGACTTATGTTTCATGAAATAGATATACCCATATCTACTCAAGTCATCCGTGAAGGTAAGAACATAACGATAACCACCGCGCGATGCTACACTCATTGGACCACACACATCGGTATGTATGATTTCCAATAAGTCCGTAGCTCGCTCCATCATACCAGAAAATGGAGTCTTAGTCATTTTATCCATCAGACATGCTTCGCATCTTTCAAGTGATTCAAGAAGTCCATCGGAATGGAGTTTCTTCATACGCTTCACTCCAATGTGACCAAGACGACAGTGCCACATATAGGTCGAGTTATCGCTCAATTTCAAACGTTTAGCCTCAATGTTATTAATATGTGTATTTGCACTATCGAGATTCAATAAGAATAGACCATCTATCAAAGGTGCATGTGCATAAAACATATTACTCATATAAATCGAACAACCATTATTCTCGGATTTAAACAAGTAACCGTCTCGCAATAAACAAGATCCCGATATAATGTTCATGCTCAACGCAGGCACCAAATAACAATTATTTAAGTATAAAACTAATCCCGATGGTAGATGAAGAGGTAGCGTGCCGACCGCGATCACATCAACCTTTGATCCATTTCCCACGCGCATCGTCACCTCGTTCTTCGCTAGCTTCCGTTTATTCTGCAGCTCCTGTTTCGAGTTACAAATATGAGCAACCGAACCAGTATCAAATACCCAAGCACTACTACGAATACTAGTGAGATACACATCAATAACATGTATATCAGATATACCTTTCTTCTTGATGTTGCCGTTCTTCAAATCCGCCAAGTACTTTGGGCAATTCCGCTTCTAGTGACCTTCTCCCTTGCACTAAAAGCACTCAGTATCAGGCTTGGGTCCAGCCTTGGTCTTCTTCGTCGGCGTGGTAACTTTCTTACCACCCTTCTTGAAGTGTCCCTTCTGCTTAGACTTGCCTTTCTTGAATTTGGTGGTCTTATTGACCAACAACACTTGGTGCTCTTTCTTGATCTCCACTTCTGCAGATTTTAACATAGCAAACAGTTCTGGCAACTGCTTGTTCATGTTCTGCATGTTGTAGTTCATCACAAAGTTCTTGTAACTTGGTGGTAGTGATTGGAGGACACGGTAAATCCCCAAAGCATTAGGAATCACTATACCCAAGCTTTGAAGTTTGTTTGCATGCCTAGACATCTTAAGAACATGCTCACTGACGGAGCTGCCCTCTTCCATCTTGCAGTTAAAGAACTTTTCAGAAGCCTCATAGCTTTCAATTGCCGCATGAGTCTCAAAAATCAATTTGAGATCCTTGACAATATCATATGGGTCTGAATTCTCAAACCTTTTCTGAAGCTCCGATTCTAAACCATACAAGATAGCACACTGAACTATGGAGTACTGATTCTTCCGAGCGAGGTAAACATTCTTTACTTCATCGGTAGCATCAGCTGCAGGTGGGTCACCCAGCGGTGCATCCAGCACATAGGTCAAATTACCAGCTGTGAGGATAATCCTCAAATTACGGAACCAATCCACGAAGTTGCTTCCATTGTTTTTCAACTTTTCTTTCTCTAGGAACGCATTAAAATTGATGGTAGGGGCTGCCATTGATCTACAACATATTTGCAATAGTTTAGACTAAGTTTATGACAAATTGAGTTCTAATTAATAATTAAATTAATCTAGGTGAACTCCCACTTAAAACAATATCCCTCACATTGTTTTAGTGATCACACGAACCAAATCCACCACATCAACACCGATCATCACGAGAGTTGATATAGTTTCAATGGCGAACAATCGTCATGTTCATCATATCTACTATATGATTCATTCTTTACCTTTCGGTGATCCGTGTTCCTGAGACCATGTCTGTACATGCTAGGCTCGTCAAGATCAAACCTTAGCTTCCGCATAAGCAAATCTGGCTTGCTTACGTTGTATACACTTGCGGAATCTAACACACCCGATCATCACGTGGTGCTTCGAAACAACAAGCTTTAGCAACGGTGCATACTAAGGGTGAACACTTTAGAACTTGAAATTTATGTGCATGAGGGATCATCTTATAATGCTACCGTCGTCTACTAAGCAATACAAGATGCATAAAGTATTAACATCACATGCAATTCATAATATGTGATATGATATGGCCTTTCTTCTTTGTGCTTCCGATCTCCATCTTCAAGCACGAACATGATCTCCATCATCACCGGCATAGCATCAAGGTCAATGACGCTTCTTCATGGTTGTCGTCCACCAGCTTCAACTATTACAACTACTTTGAATAGACACGCGGGTCTTAACAGAAATTAAAGACAACCATATGGCTCCTGCCGGTTGCCGACTTACAATAAGGAACATTGCATACATCATATATAATCACAATCATGGCCATATCACATCACTGCACACCCCTGCAAAACAAAGTTAGGCGCCTCTACTTTCTTTGCATATTTTACGTGGTTTAGGGTTGTTAATAAGTGTCGTTCTAACTTACGAACAAGAACCACAACATTGATACTAGTATTGTTAATCACCCGTTGTAAATTGGATCTTAACTATGCTAGGAGAAACAGGCACCCGCAAAGCCACTTATGCAATACAAGTTGCATGTCAAGCGTGGAGCAAGTCTCATGAACGATGTCATGTAAGGTTATCCCGGGCCGCTTCATCCCAACATACCGCAAGATGCAAAATACATAAGAAGCAATCGACAATAAAAGCATCAACGCCCACAATGACCATTGTGTTCTACTCGTGCAACAGATCTACATATAGACACGGCTCTAATACCACTGTCGGGTTTCGTAGCATGGAAAACAAAAAATTTCTATCGCATACAAACAAACAAGCCAAGATCTATCTGCTAGATTGTAGCAACGAGTCGATGGAATAACTCACCCTCGAAGATTCCAAAGTGTTTAATGAGAGCGGATTCTCGTGGGTGATGTAGTCGTACTCTTTCCGATCTCAAGATCGCGTAGACGATCCTTCCGGCGCTGCGTTCCGGCAGCGCTCTCGCAGTCGGTCACACGTTCGGTACTCGACGAAGACCTTCCTCTCCCTTGTTCCAGCAGGCAGCGGAGGTTGTAGCACTCTCCTCGCGATTCCGGCAGCACAACGGCGTGGTACCGGAAGTAGAGGGGAGATCTCGCAGGGCTTCGCCTTAAGCCGGAGCGAGTATGGTGGAGTATGAGAGAGCTTTGGTGATCTAGGGTTTAGACACACCAATTAGAAGGCTCTAAACCGGAGGCTAGGGCAATTAGAAGCTCTAACTTGATGGCTTGGGAGAAATCCCTAGGCTGTGGCTAGGGTTTAGGTTTAGAGGAGAGGGACTTGTGTGTGCTAGGAGGGAGCCCTGCCCCTCCTTATATAGGTGGAGGGGCCGGCGGCCAAGGGGAGGGAGTGGAGTCCCTCCCCAACTCGGCTTGGGTGGTGCGCCGGCTTGGGGAGGAGGACTCCCTCCCCAACTCGGTTTCACCTCCTCCTCTTCTTTTCCACTTTCCAAAAACTGCCGTTTGACTTTCAAACTAGCCGTTTGACTTTTCAAACTAGGATTTGAATAAACCCTTTATTTTGGACAGCGATGACACCTAGTACATGATGCAATCATTCCAACTTGTAATTACACATTCATGTACCCCTTCCCCCCCCCCCCCGGAGTGTCGGATATTCCGGAACCTTCTAGAATGTTCCCGATGAAAACACCGAAACCATTCCCCAACTCCGAAACGGGACTTTCCTTATATGAATCTTATTCTCCGGACCATTCCGGATCTCCTCGTGATATCCCGGATCCCATCCGAGACTCCGAACAACATTCGGTCTCTTTCTCATCATTCCATAACTACTCAAACAACGTCGATCCTTAAGTGTGTCTCCCTACAGTTCGTGAATTATGCGGACATGATCGAGACACTTCTCCGATCAATAACCAATAGAGGAATCTGGAAATTCATATGGCTCCCACATATTTCTACGATTACTTTGCGATCGAATGAACCACTTACATACGATACCAGTTTCCCTTTGTCTCACGATAGTTTACTTATCCGAGGTTATGATCGTCGGTATCTCTGCATACCTAGTTCAACCTCGTTACTAATAAGTACTCTTTTATCGTTCCCGTGATATGTGATCCCTTGTGAGCCAGTCACATGCTTGCAAGCCAATTGGATGACATTTCACCGAGAGGGCCCAGAGTATATCTATCCGTCATATGGATGGACAAATCCCACTCTTGATCCATGTGTCTCAACCAATACTTTCTGAACACTCAATGCCACCTTTATAGCCGCCCTGTTACGGTGTGGTGTTTGATGACATCAAAGCATCCATCCGGTAAAGGTGATATGCATGATCTCATGGTCGAAGGAATTAGGTTACTATGTATCAGAAAGCATATAGCAATTAAACTATTGAAATGACTTGATCTTTATGCTACGCTTATCTATAGGAGTATGTCCATCATATCATTCTCCTAACAATATGATCTTGTTGTTAATAACATCTCAATGTTCATGATAGGGAAACCACAATCATCTATTAACCAACAAGCTAGTATTATATAGAGGCTTTACTAGGGACTTCAAATTAAGTTTACAAATCACACAAGTATTAATGTTTCCTTGTTAATACTATTATAGCATGAATGTATACATTTATCATAAACACAAAGATATAATAATAACTACATTTATTATTGCCTCTAGGGCATATCTCCAACAGTTGATGCTCGAAGTAACTGAGCTGAAGGATGAGGAGGATCCTCCATCACCGGCTACGGAGATTGTGGCGCAAGTGGATCACGATCTACCGTGTGTGGATCACGTGGAACGGAGTGCCCCGTTACCATGTGAAGCCACGTTTGAGGCAAGTGAAGTCTCGGGACTAGTTAGAAGGAGTTTCTCTCGAAGGAAGTGACTGGAAGGAAAGTAGAACTCGACGAGGTTATTGAACCTTCTCTCGGAGTTGAGAGTAGCACAGCACCGGAAGATGTTTTTGTGCCGCCTGCACCAATTGGAGAGGAAGCTAATGATGGTGATCATGAAACTTCGAACGAAGTTCCTGCTGAACCTCGCAGGTCAACGAGGGTTCGTACCACTCCTGATTGGTATGACCCTGCCTTGAACGTCATGTTGGTGGACAACACTGATGACCCTGCGATGTATGAAGAAGCTATGGTGAGCCTAGATTCTGACAAATGGCTAGAAGCCATGAAATCCTAAATGGGATCCATGTACAAAAACCAAGTGTGGACTTTGGTGGACTTATCGGATGGCCGTAAGGCTGTCGAGAACAAATAGAAGATCTATGCGTTGGAATTTCACCCGCAACTCCGTCCGGCAATAAGTTCTTCATGCTTGTGGTGGATGATCATAGTAAATACATGTGGATTGTGTTGCTGAAAAGTAAGGATCAAGCTCAACAAGCATTCGAGAAGATCAAGGAAGCCGAAGAGTTCAAGGTGGAGGCGAAGATAAGAGCCCTACGCATTGATCAAGGGGGTGAGCTGCATCAAACTGTGTTGACCATGGCACGGAGCATGATGAAGAGTAAAGGCTTGCCAGGAAAATGCTAGGGTGAGGCAGTCAATACGGCTGTGTATTTGCTGAACATGGAGCCAACTAAGAGTGGCGTTGGTATAACACCGTACGAAGCATGGTACGGATGGAAACCCTCGGTTGATCATCTTCGCACTTTTGGGTGCGTGGCGCATGTCAAGACGGAGTCCGACCATAAGAGTAAATTGGCGGAGCAGAGGATTCCAATGATCATGACGGGCTATGAAAGCTCAAAGGAATACCGCTTGTGCAATCCTTATACCAATAAGGTGGTTGTCAGGGGCGACGTAATCTTTGAGGAAGGCGAGTCATGGAACTGGGGATCCAATGAACCGGGATATCCAACTTTTCACGTCATGTGGGATCTTGAGTATGAAGAAAATATGGATCAACCAAACTTATCCTTGTCAGCAAGTTCGGGCCCAGAAGGCGTTGAAGGCCTAGGAGGTGCTCCAGGCGTGGACACCGGGCCAGAAGCACTAGGGATTCTCCCAGAAGACAAAGAGTTTGAAGAAAAGGCTAGTCCGTGGCCAGAAGATACGGAACTAGAAGGGCACGCAGATGCATGTGCAGCGATACCTGCACTTGTTTGCCCAGCAATTATAAGAGGAGGGGGAGCTGAAGCGATCCCAGCAAACAGGCCAACAAGTCTAGAAGACGATGGTCCAAGAGTATGGACTAGTGGCCAGATAGATGGAAGAGACCCAACTATAGGGGGTGCAGATCCATCAAGAGGCTTTTCACGTGATATAGAGAAGCTAGAAGAAAATTGCCAGAAAGAGATTCAAAAAGAAAAGACGAATCGCTACAGGTAGGCAACCTGTGCATCGCTACTCCGGACGAGCCAGAAAACGGCATTGGTCAGGAGCAGGTAGAAGTCATAATTGCTAGTCACGAGCTAGCTTTGCTAGTCAACCAACGTGAGCTAGCTTCTACATATTTGTTTTATTGCATCCAAGAGTACCGGCAAGCAGAAGATCAAATATGTGAAGCATCGATGAGAAAGTACTTCATCAAACCAAGTATAATGTCTCAAGACGCGGACAAAAAGGACAATCGGCATAAAGGCGTGGAGAAGGGTGCGGACAAAAAGGGTTATCGGCGTGAAGCCATGGAGAAGCCGACGAAAGCAAAGTCGGTGACATGGGTGCTGAGAAAGGAAGCGGCGAAAGCAATGCCGTGGATGACGCCCGCGAGAAGCAGCGTGTACATTTGGGACCCAGGTGGATGTTGAAGGGCACGTCGTGCTTAGGGGGTGATTGTTAGGAATAAGCACTCTGTGTCCGCACCGACACGGTGTCACGTATACAAGTCATATACGTATAGGATTCCTAGCAGTACACCGGGGTGTGTGTGTTGAGTCGTATACTTGCATGTAACTGAGTACTACTAGGATTAGAGTTGGGTTACTAGTCGAGTTGGCATACTAGAATCCTACTATATATATGCATGTATCCCGGGTTGTAAAAACACCACATCGTGTGAATCAATACAAAGAAAGGACAGGTGCGATATGCACCTGTTGCAATCAAATCGAGTTATGTGCGTGCGTGCTAGCTTGGCTATTTGGCTGGTTCGAACGTGTGCACCGCGGAGGAAGTACGTGCGTGTATTGCCAGATTGTCTCGTCGAATCTTCGTCGTCGGTGTCGTCGGAAAGTAGTCGGCGGCAAGGGGCCGTGCTAACAGGAACGAGCTGAGCCTGCTCGTTGTCAGCATAATAAACTCCGAGGAACCCTTAATTAATCAAACTCATCAAATAAACATCCTGGCAAACGCTGTTCTAAGCCACCGGGAGGAACACGAGAAAAAAACATGAGAGGAAGGACACTGCTGCTGCCTGTTGGTTAAAGTTCAAGTTCTGGCAGATTGAAAAAAGACTACTTCCAGAAAGAGATACCATCAC
Organism: Avena sativa; assembly: GCA_916181665.1. Lineage (NCBI taxonomy): Eukaryota > Viridiplantae > Streptophyta > Magnoliopsida > Poales > Poaceae > Avena > Avena sativa. The sequence continues at coordinate 548,926,017 of OV702290.1, read as the reverse complement.
TCCATGTGTGATGACTATAACTGGTAACCGGACGAGGAAGATCAATCAATTAAGCTGGGTAATCAGACAGAGGTGGTCCAAGCACCCTAATCCAGATCATGTGGCCTAGAAGAACCCACCCGAGATCTGCCAGTTGAAGCAACTGACGCCACGCGTCTTTTCCTCAAAAGGCCTGGTAGCCACGCGAGCTGACGCGGCGATCTGATGTGTATCGCTCTCTGGTGGCTCCTTCCTGAATCCTATGGTCAAGAGGGCAAGATGCGCTTACATGCGATTGTCAAGCTTCATGCACTAGCCAACACAACCAAAAGTCCGAACTGATGGAAAGGGCTAGTGCAATCCACTTATACACTTCAACACCCCCTCTCACGTGTGACGGAGAGAAGTCAGCACGTGCAACCGGAAGAGACTGACGGCGCGCGAAACTCACGTATGACTCAAGAGGCCTATACGTGGACACAGAGGGGTCAACAACAATTTTAGGATAAATTGCGAAAGCCAGGACTCGAACTCGAGACCTTAGGCTCTGATACCATGTCAAGCTTCATGCACTAGCCAACACAACCAAAAGTCCGAACTGATGGAAAGGGCTAGTGCAATCCACTTATACACTTCAACAGCGATGACGTGCCACCTTAGATATTTCACCTCTGCTAGTGGAGCAGTACAGTATGTAAACGCTGCTGCATGCCTTCTGATCCAAAATTATGTGTCGGAAACCTCGTATAAACTTATTATTATAGATCGGAGGGAGTATGTTCTTTCACACGAGACTTGGCTGTGGCATGTGACAATTAAATCGGATTAGAAGAGTATTGGAATTTTGATCCGTTGAAATAAACGAACAAAATTATTTTCCTTGTGTCTTCACGAATGCGCAATGGAAAAGGTCAAGGATAGGTTATAGAAACATCTAAGTAGCTGGAAAGGAAAACTCCTATCGGTTACTGAAAGACTAGTTCTGGTTAATTCTATCCTCACCAGTGTGGTCTTGTATATGTTATTCTTCTTCCAAGTACCAAAGAGAGTTCTTCAACGACTAGATTATTACCGCACGATTTTCTTCTGGCAAAGAGATTCGGAAAAGAAGATATAGAGACTCGCAAAATGGAATGTAGTCTGCCGCCTAAAAGAAAACGGGGGGCTTGGGATCCAAGATCTTGAAGCCAAAAATACTGCACTACAGAGGACATGGCAGTTCAAGCTATTATTCGAGGATGGAGTATGGAAAATCCTCTTGAGAAGGAAATACATAGGCTCAAAAGCCCTATCCCAAGTATATCGGAAACTAGGGGTGAAGAATTCATTCTTTCACTTTGGATCTTTCCTTATCAAGGATGGTTTGAAAATTAGATTCTACGAGGATTCTTGGTTAGCGAACTTATCTCTCATGGAACAATATCAAGCTTTCTATAACATTGCAAATAACAAGGGCGATACATTCGCCGAGGTGTTAGAGCATCTCCACTCGTTGGAGGTCCCCCGGCCGAAATCCGGCTAAAAATTTCACCGGATTGGGCAAACATTTGTCATGGGGTCCACCAACTCCCAACCGCAATCCCGATTGTACACCCCTAGGGCCGCAAAATTCGGCCAAAATTTTACATAAATGTCACATAAATCAATTTTACGCACATAGTTTGGCCATTCTTCGCCGAGTTTCGTTGAAATTTCATCAAATAGTTACACAAAGCAAATAGTTCAACAAAGTAATGTCATAATTTTAGGCTTCACAGGTGCAACCTCCTTTGTGGCCTTTGTACATTCTTTGCCAAGCAAACGGGCAATTCTTCTATTTCTAATGCATGCAGTCGATACTTCCAAGTATCTCAGAAAATCCTCTGCCTTCATTGATTGTTAGGATCCGAGCAGTATCTTCAAAGGGTGATCTCAGATATAATGGTCCAAACATTGTAATCACTGCCCTCTGGAACCTATACAAACAATCGATGGCGTTGGACTCGGCCATGCGGAGAGAGTCATCCTGTGTGTCACCGGGAGCTCCATATGCGAGCATTCTCATAGCCATCGTGCACTTCTGGAGCGAGGAAAATCCAACCATACCGGTGCAGTTCTTCTTGCATCTAAAGTAGGTGTCAAAGTACTGGATGTCATACAAAATCTTGAGGAAGAGCTTCTGACACATCCTGAATCGGCACCGAAACACACACCATGCAATGGATCGTTAGAGAAATAGTCGGCATACAGCATGTAGTAGCCTTCCATATGATGCCTCGGCTTGCACTTCCGGCGTCATGGCACCGAGCCGCCGAGCCGTGTCTTTGTCTTCCATGCGTACATGCCTACCAGGCATGCGAGGATCATCATGTGCTCCTCATCATCGGCGACGGCAGTGGCCTTCTCTTCCTCCATCAGCGCGGTGAACATCTGCTCATCGTCGGAGTCCATTGGCCGAGCTAGGCAAAATGCCGAACACCTACTGGGTGTGTTGGGCGCACAGCCCGTGGAGGTGAATCATGACACCAAAAACTCGGCGACAAGGGAGGGGATGGGCGGCAACTGGTTCCTTTTTTTGGAGGCGTGTTTGCCGTGGAGCGGAGAGGGGTGCCGGCAAAGAAACGACGACGAGAGGGAGAAGAGTGAGCCAAGCACCAGGTAGGCGAATCTCCGAGTGGAATGTGGCTTCTATCGCCGACAGAATTGGCCCACTCGGATTTTTGCTTCATCTAGTGCTCCCAGGCGAACCCCGACGTGCTGGGTTTTGGCCTGTGATCGTTGGATGGGTTTTGGCCAAATCAGGATGAAATCGAACAGCTGGGGGTGTGGCTGGGCCGATTTTAGCCTTCCTAGCGGTGTGGGCAGAGATGCTCTTAAGCACTTTTCCTTCCAATGTGCCTTTTAAAAGAGACCTCGTGAAGAAAATATGCCCTAAAGTCAAATTATAAGGATGTTTATTATCATATCTCATTTTAGAAGAGACCTCCTGAAGGAAACGCTGTAAAACGCCACGCGTCAGCTTGTCACGCGCAGTCGGCGCCATCACACGCTTCTTTTGAGCGCGTCAGGCGAAACTATATAAACAGCGCACTCCACACACCACACTGAGTTACTCCCAAATACTCAGAGCTCAACCTCAACAAATTCCCCTATCACCTCGTCCTGATCCACAGTTGACAGTTCAGCACACCATTGACCATACCAAGCTTGAACCAGCAATGGACATGGCCGGCGCCGAGCAACGGAGCTGCCATTCCTCGCCGTCTTCGTCGCACCCGAAGCGCCCGGCGGGGCGCACCAAGTTCAAGGAGACGCGGCACCCGGTGTACCGCGGCGTGCGCCGTCGTGGCAGCGCCGGCCGGTGGGTGTGCGAGGTGCGCGTCCCCGGCAAGCGCGGCCAGAGGCTCTGGCTCGGGACGCACGTCACCGCGGAGTCCGCCGCGCGCGCGCACGACGCCGCCATGCTCGCGCTGCTGGGCGGCCGCTCCGCCACGTGCCTTAATTTCGCGGACTCTGCCTGGCTCCTCGCCGTCCCGTCCGCGCTCGCGGACCTCGCCGACGTCCGGCGCGCGGCCCTGGCCGCCGTCGCGGATTTCCAGCGCAGGGAAGCCGCATGTTGCGCCGCAATCGTCCCGGTGGACGAGCTCGACAGTTCCAGCGCGTCCGCGCCGTCGTCGTCTGCGGAGAACTTCGACTCGTCGGCGACGTCCCAGCAGCGTTTTGCCGATGGATTGTTTGACGACGTGCCGGCGTCGGCAGTACTGGGCAGTGACATTTTCGGCTTCGAGCACGACGTGTCCGGGGATATGGACCTGGGATCGTACTATCGGGACCTCGCGGAGGGGATGCTCCTGGAGCCGCCGCCGGAATTCACCGAGGTTTGCTGGGACGGTGGAGCTGATTACGCCGCGCTCTGGAGCCACTACTGAAACTGAAACACCGATAGGGAACGAACAGAACCTGCTCGCAGTCAGCATAATAAACTCTGATGAACCCTTAATTAATCAAACTCATCAAACCCCATAGCTCGCATCCGAGCAAACTGAATCATGAGTGGAAGGGCACTGCTACTGCCTGTTGATTGAAGTTCAACGGTTTCAGAGTTCAGTAATAAGATTGCAAAAAGACTACTCCAAGAAAGGGTGCCTTCCAGAAAAGGACACCATCACTTCATGTATGGTGACTATAACTGGTAACCTGACCAATTAAGCTGGGTAATCAGACAGATGTGGTCCAAGCACGCCAATCAAGAAGATGTGGCGGAGTCGCGGCGAACCCACACGAGGTCAGAAAATCCTGGTAGCCACGCAAGCTGACGCGGCCTGCGGCCATCTGATGTGTCTCGCTCTCTGGATGCCTACACGTGATGTGTCACTTAGGGCAGCCACAATGTTGTGCCAAAAGTGATTCCAAATTAAGTTTGAGCCGAACTAGTTTCTCGCGTTGTGGAGTCATTGCCAAAGCTAATTTTTTGGGAATTGGAGCAGTAACTTGGGCAGGGCAGCGTGGAGAAAAGGTGGGCAGATGCGTGTGTTGCTGCAATAAATATGTTTGTTTATTCTCATGTGGGCCCTGCTACTAGAAAATTTGGCAATAGCAACGCTTGTAGGAAAGTTGAATAAATGACAGTGTTGCTTATATTGTGTATTTGGCTTTTTACACGCTGTGGCTGTCCTTATTCTACAGTGTTTTTTTGGATGACGTGCCACCTTAGATATTTGAGCTCTGCGCGAGTGGAGCAGTACAGTACGATAAATGCTCTCGCATATGTAATACTCCCCTCCGATTCGTAGGTACCGTTTTAGTATAAACTTTGTATTACATCTTCAACACTTATTTTGAATTTGAGGGAGTAAGTAATTTCTTCGATCCTCTTTAGCCGTCGTCTCGGACAATTAAATCAGAACGGCGGTTGTATTGGAATTTTGAATTTGAGGGAGTAAGTAATTTTGTGCCTGGGAACGAACTTTTTCTAGCCACGTTCCCAGCTCACGCCAGACGTCGTCTGTGCCGCGCACGGCGACACGCGCCAACGCAGCCGCCTGTCCTGCTCCGTCCGCCGCAGCAGCATTTCCTCAGCGCGCTCGCGCAGCCGCACCGCGTCGGCCACAACGGTCTCGTCGAGCCTTGCCCACTTCCACTCGGGCGTGCAGGGCATTGGTCTAGGGCGCGCAGGACGGGGGCGGGGCCTGGCAGACCGCCGCGGCGACGGAGGCGAAGGCGGCGAGCTCAGAGACGAGGTGCGGGTTGGGGAGCGCGAGCTCGACCACGAGCTCCTCCGCCTCCGGTCGCGCCCACATGCGTGCGCTGCATCTGCTGCTGCGCCGCCGGCCGCGCCGTGCTCTCACCTCGCCGGGTGCACCCCGAGCTCCTCTGGCCGTGCCGCGAGCTCTGTCGCGCCGCGAGCTCTGCCGCTGCCCCGCCGCTCTGCTTCGACCGTGCGGGAGAGAGAAAGAGGGTGGGTGGGCAACGGGACTACTTTTTCCCCTTTGTTTCGCTGACCCATGGGCCAGACGGATGAAAACGCTTCATCCGGCATTCTCAGGGCGTTCCCGGCGCCCTAGGATCGGCCTCGGAACGTCGGATAAAACAGTGAAAAAATCGGCTTGGGAACGCCACCAGGGAACGCTACTAGACCGATTTGTGTAAATATGGATGAAAACACGCTCTGCGAATGTCCTGCTGGGAATGCTAGTGGAGATGCTCTTACAGCCGTAGCCTCAGCACCAACACCAGTCGTAAACACGCTCATGCTAGAAAAACCGTCACTTTAACATGTGACAAGCGAAATCAATCGCTTCATCAGGCGCTCACGGTAGATTTTTTCGACGCGCGGCAATTTGCGCTATGACACTGCGCATATCTGGCGCACGTCCTCCCAGTAGCAGACCCAAGAATTATTCAAAGTCTGGGCACACGGTGTATTTAAAGACTAATAGCACTACTTTTTAATCAAATTACCATTAAATTAGGCTTGTTTGTCGGCCGAAAGCCTGGTCACATGCCCGGGCTTAGAGACGGTTGGGTCCGCCTATGTGCACTCCAACACGCGGCAATACTTGACCACGCACGAACTCGCAACTGCCACCCTGAAAAATCCAAGCGCGGTCGTCCCAACTCCCGCCCCGCGATGCCGCCGTGATGGACGGCTACACCGGCGCTCCTCAGACCCTTCCCTACTCCACGGGACTTAGCGTCGTTGCCGCAACATGTAGCGCCGCCGCCGCAAACTCTAGCGTCGGCTTCGCTCGCGGTGTGCTCGCGCCACCAAGGCCATCAAACAGGTAGGGTGTCGTCCCACCGCCGCCACCCGCTGCAAAGTCTAGGAGTGTCGTCCCCAAGCAATGGGCGTCTGTGGTGGCCGTTGGCAAAAATAAGGGCAAGCCGGACGAGGCACGATTCCATCCTCCGCTCCTGGAAAGTCAATTCCCGCTAGTGCTAGCGCCGCCTCCACCACAGGCGGATATTCAACGGCTCATGTCAACAACATCCAAGTTTCACATGAAGATGAAGCGCAAAATGGACATGACAATGAGGAGTATGATGATGTTGATACTTGATGTTTTTGTTTGATGTGTTTGTGTGTTGTGTTGAATTTGGTTATGTCAAATTATGCTTTGCTTTTGAACTATGCCAAGAATTTAGAATATGTTATGTCAGAATTTGCAATGTTGTGTTCATTTGTTCATATTTTGGTTGATACTTCAAGAGTCTATCGGTCCTGCGCTCTGTATTGGTGAAGTGTTGATTGTTGCGTGCTACAAAATACAGCGCCCCGTGAAGCGGCAGCCAGAAACACGCACAAAACGGACGTACAACACGCTGGGAAACGCTTTTAGAGTGCCAGAATATAGCAGGCATGTTGGAGTTGCTCTAAGGGCATCTTTAGTGGGCTGACCCATTCAACCACAGGTTGTACGAATTGGTTCGCGTGGACGAGCGGTGGAGGAAAACTAGCCCCATCGGCGTGATCATCAACTCGACCACGCATGTCCGGGCCGATCCATTTCTCGCCCAAAATGGTATGGGAATGCGTCATTGGGAACGAGTCATGGAAGCCGCGGGCGTCTGATTCTGTCTACGCATCGGCTGAGCAGCCCCACATGACAGTGGCACATTAATGGTCAATAACGACTATTTTATTAATTAACTGTTCCGATAATTACAACGACCCAAACTATGACGTCGGCGATCCAAAAACCTGCATGTCGTCCTGTCCTACTATCTACGACGACGACAATCCAAAATATTGCTTGCAGTCATGTCGTCCAAATGGTAGATCCTTGACCAAGTGGTGATCTTGCTGTTAGGCCACGTAGAGATAAACAAAAAAAATCCTACGTGGTACTCACAAGATCTAGCCAATGTAGAAGGCCACGAGGAATTCTAATAGACACGTGGGTAGATTACTAATGGAGCGTGTTAGTTGATGCAATGCAGTACCATGATCCGATCCAATTCCACGATCGTCGAAGTGCTGAACGTATAACACCTGTAACCACATGTACGAGAAGGAGCTCTCGGGACGGACTGCTAGGTCCGGTGCAACAGCTGGACTAAATGGGGTTAGGGTCTCCAACACATGAAAGTGTCTAACCTTGCCCTTTTCTCAACCTATGCCCCACTATATATAGTAAGCGTAAGTGTACTCCACAACATTTGTGGCCCAAACACTAAGGCCCTATGCAGGTCATCGCGAATCAAGACCCTATCTTTGTGGTTCGAGTCCAACCCGACCGACATATCTGCTCCCGCTCTTAAGTGTGTGACCCCGCAGGCTCATAGAGACTTGGACACGATTGGAGTCCGACTTGCAAATGATCAATCGATAGCGGCTCTAGTAGAACGTGCCGACTCCCAAATACCATAGAGTCATGACATCATATCTTTCCAATGTGACTTAGGTGTGAGTCCATTTTGTCACACGATATACCTTATCGAGATATGGACGAAATACCGTCATCCATTTAATAGCTCAACTCTCTTATCGATCTGTGATATGTGATTCATTTCACCAACTCTTTAGTCGATCGCTCTGGTTAACACTTTACCGAGTCGCGCATGGCCATACTTCCGAATCATATCACACGGGAGGGCCCAAATGATATCTCTCTAGTCGGAGGGGAAAAATCTCATCTTGGTTATCCACATCACGCATCTTGATTCTCGACCGACCCGAACTCTTCCTTTATATTTGCCCTATTACGGAACAACATGATTATAGGTCAGTATATGGGTCAGTCTGACTCGTGTAAATCAGAATAGTATCACCGTGCCCATGACAAGTGGAATCTAGTCATCAATCGACTTTTACATTAGTCTAAGTTGTGTATCGAGCACAATCTCAACGGCCAACAACAACTAGTATGAACAACATGATTATATAGTTTCACAACCAAATCACATATCGTATTGTTCATACTAGGATAACTTAATAACTTTATGAATACATTGAGAATTACATCATACATAATTGCCTCTAGGGCATCCCAACACTTGCGGTAAGACATTGTTGGTATGTGGGCGGCTTTGGGGTAGGTCACCCCCCTCACCGCGTCGGCTATGTTTATAGCCTACGATGGGCGGAAAGCGAAATGTTGACCCGTGCGCGCCTGACTTTGTCGCGCGGGGGGCGCGAGAAAACCTCGATGGAAACAGTTTTTCCGCCGGCCGGGCGAGAAGCCGCACCGGCACGGGTCGACAGAATGCTGATCATCATTACTACGACTACCATTAATTATGATGCGGTGCAGGTGGGACGGGCCAAATGGTTCGGCCCGCTAGGGGGACTCCGCAAATAGACCGGAGCAAAAAGACATTGTTTTGTGTCTGCGTGCTGATCCAATCAGGACGATTAGGACACATCCCATGTCTGAAATGGTTTGACACACTAAAGATACACTGACACAAGGAGCTAGAACCTCATATCAATACCGGGTGTGGTGACCACGAAATAGGGACAACTTTAGTTGGTCCACGGGGTAGATGAAAATAGCCAAAGTAGGCTAGTTAATCGAGACAGGCCCACCTGGGCCATCTATGGAGCCTTAGGATACTTTTGTTAGGAATAAAAATAGCGTCATAACTAGGCTAATAAGGCAGTTAGCATTTCCATTAGGATAACTGCCTAGCAGTTAAAGATATAGCGTTATCCAAACGCTGTGTACATCGAGCCATCGTCGTTGAAGCGACACAAACCTTGAAACCGCACCAGTTGGGGACCTATAAATACCCCACAGTCACAATCAATAGAATCGGTCATTTTTACTTCACTCCGTGTACTTCTTCAGCACTGTTCTACCGAGAATAGGCTACAGGAGATTACATTGAGAAAAGGTGAGAAACGATGGCATACTTGTCAGACATCGCATTCGCTTTAGCTCGATTTGTGGCCAGGGAACATCGCCGCCCCCTTTTTCCCCGCCGGACCTTCCGTCTGGCCGTCCCTCGCCGGACTTTCGGTCTTGCTGCTCGTCACCGGAACTTCGGTCGGAACTTCTGCGGCTGCCGCAAGAGCGCCGCATAAATAGGAACGGTGGCCTCCGCCACCGCAGGGCACATGCCCCTCGCTGTCGGTACGACCCTGGTGGTGTCCTTCGCCGCCGCCACAACTACCGCCATAACTTTCACCATGTACAACACCACCACAACCGTAAAAAGAACTTCCGAAAATTCAACGAAAAGTGGAAGAAGAACAATGGTCAAAAGACTCATGGTCAATTTAAGGGAAAAGGTCATTTCAAGAAAAATGATCAAAATGACAACTCTCAAGTTTGTCAAAGGTGTGGACGTGCGAATCGTCGTACAAACAAATGTCGTATTCCCAAACACCTCGTGGATCTATACATGAAGTATGGAGAAAAAGGGAAGCAAGTTCATGGAAACAAGGCTGAAGCTCAGTTCAATGCCATAGAAGACAATCTTCAAGATGGTCCTTCTAAAAGTTCTATTGAAAAATTAAAGCCAAAGGACAATATCATCCTCGATGAGGACATGCTTGTGGACTACACCCAAGATGTTTTTGGAGACATGATTTGATCTCCTAAAGCATTGATGTCACTTAGCTATTTAATACTATGAGATGTTATATATTGTATAACAATATGTAGAATAAAGTCTTTCAGACTTCATATATTATATTATGTGAATCAGACATAATATTGTAATGTATTTATATCTCAAATTTGTAATATAAATACTATGTATGTAATTTAATGAATATTTGAATAAAATAAAATTATTCTAAATTATTCTCTTTCTATTTTTAGAAATCTTATGAGAAACAATTCGATGGAAGAAGAATTATGTTTAGTGGATAGTGCTACCACTAACACAATTCTAAGAAAAACAAAATACTTCCAGACTCTTATAAGAGAAAGGAAGATGTTATGACTATAACCGAGGGTAATAAAGCAATAATTGGTTTAGGAAGAGCCACATTCACACTTCTTATGGGTACTTTTATTGTAATTCATAATGTACTCTTATATCCTGAATCTACATGTACCTTTATAAGTTTCAAAGATATCGGATCAAATAATTTCTATCTTAAAACCCTAAAGATGGATAAGAAAGAAGATTTGCTTTTAACAAAAAGCGACGTATATGAGGAATAAACTCTTGAAAAAAATCCCTTTTTTTCCGGATTAAACTTTACATACATCAAACCCGTACCCTATGTTGCGTACAAAATAATTTGTCAAAATCTTGATAAATTCAAGACTTGGCATGATCGCCTTGGTCATTGTTGAATAGGTATGATGAGAAAAAATTTAAGCAATTTTGTTGGTCATAATTTACTCATTAAAAGACTTCCTAAGTCATCAAACTTTGTATGCATCGCATGTGCTACTGGGAAATTAACTATTAAGCCATCCCACCTCAAAGTTAAAAATGAGTCGATTAATTTTTCTTGAAAAATTCAAAGAGATGTATGTGGTCCAATACAACCCTATCTGGACCATTTAAGTACTTTATGGTACTAATTGATGCATCTACTAGATAGTCACATGTGTGTTTATCATCAACACGTAACCATGCTTTTGCCAAATTAATCGTTCAAATTATCAAATTAAGAACAAATCATACTGAACACAGGATTAAAACAATAAGAATGGATAATGCAGCTGAATTTAGTTCACGCGCATTTAATGATTATTGTATGGTTTTAGGCATTTATCTAGAACATACTATACTTTATGTTCATACTCAAAATGGATTGGCTCAATCTTTAATCAAAAGAGTAAAATTAATTGCTAGACCATTATTGCAGAATTGCAATTTACCAATCTCTTATTGGGGACATGCGGTTTTACACGTCGCGGATTTGATACAAGTCAGACCAACTGCATATCATGAAACTTCCATGTTTCAAATAGTACGAGGCAATCAGTCAAGTATTTCCTACCTGCAGAAATTTGGTTGCGCTGTATACGTACCGATATCACCACCACAGCGTACCTCCATGGGCCCCCATAGAAAATTAGGAATCTATGTGGGATATAACTGTCCGTCAATTATAAAATATTTACCCGAAGAGGAGACCTGTTTATAGCCCGGTATGTTGATTCAATTTTTGATGACAATCATTTTCCGGCATTAGGGGGAGGAACAAATCACAAAGAATGTCAGGAAATAGATTAGAATGTAACATGTATCCAATCCTTAGATCCACGTACTAAAGAATCTGAATCTGAAGTTCAGAGAATAATAGATTTGCAACACTTTGCAAACAACTTGCCACACACATTTACTTGTCACAAAGCTGTCATTAGATCATATATTCATGCAGTCAATGCACCAGAACAAGTAGAGGTACCAAATAAAACTATTCAACTCCCAGTTGCAAATAAACAGGAAAGAAGGGAAAAGCCTTCTCTAAAGCCACCATGGAAACAAAGAAAATCTATGACGGTAAATGCAAATCAATCTGAAGTTGATAGACACCAAGATGATGTTCAACATCAAGAACCTAGCATGAATGTGCATACAAATTCTAATGTTGGGACATTGAAACAACCAGACTCCGTTGCTATGAGAAATCACACGGTGCCTGAAGAAGTTAATGAAATTTACACAAACTATATCGATTCAGGAGAATCATATAATAGAAAGACTACACTTGTCGACACATATTTCTCCTCTAAAATTGCTAAAACCCTTCAACTGGATCCAGAGCCAAAATCTATGAAAGAGTGCCTAAAGCGCTCGGATTGGCCTAAATGGAAGGAGGCAACTGAGGCAGAATTGCGCTCGCTTAACAAAAGAGAGGTATTCTCTAAAGTAATACCTACTCCTCATAAAGTATTCCATGTGAGAGCTAAATGGGTTTTTGTTCAAAACATGAACAAAAACAATGAGGTGATGAGATATAAAGCGAGGCTAGTAGCACAAGAGTTTACGCAGAGACCCGGTATCGACTATGACGATATATATTCTCCTGTAATGAGTGGAATTACATTTCGATACTTAAAATCATTGGCAGTACAAGTGAATTTATCAATGTAGTTAATGGATGTAGTGACCGCTTATCTATATGGGTCACTCGATGCGGATATTTATATGAAAGTCCCTAATGGACTTAAAATTTCTTATCCAGACATAAATCGCAACATGTATTGTGCAAAATTATAAAAGTCACTCTATGGCTTAAATCAGTCGGGTAAAATGTGGTATAGCCGGCTTATTGAGTTCCTTATCCATAAAGGATACTCGAATAATGATGATTGTCCATGCATTTTCATAAAGAAATTCTTAAAAGGATTTTGCATCGTCTTAGTATATGTTGATGATCTCAACATTATTGGTAACGCAAGAGATATAACTATAGCACACAATCATTTAATGATGGAGTTTGAGACGAAGGATTTGGGAAAAAACAAATTCTGCTTAAGTTTACAACTTGAGCACCTTCCCTCGGGAATACTCGTTATCAACCCGCATATATTCAAAAAGTTTTGAAAAAATTTAATATAGATAAATCATATCCATCCAAAACACCCATGGTCGTCAGATCCCTTGATATGGAACAAGATCTTTTTAGACCTAGGGATGATAACGAAGATGTATTGGGACCTGAGTTCCCATACCTTAGTACCATAGGAGCTTTAATGTATCTTGCTAATTGTACTAGACCAGATATTGCCTTCGCAGTAAATTTACTGGTTAGACATAGTGCAACTCCAACAAAACGCTATTGGGCTGGAGTAAAGAATATCTTCAGATATTTATAAGGTACTAAAGATCTTGGTTTATTCTATCAGAAAAACCAAGAGATGACTTTGACTGGCTATATTGATACTGTCTATCTTTCTGATCCCCATAATGCTAGATCACGAACATGATTTGTATTTTCATATGGTGGAACTGCTATTTCATGGAAGTCGACAAAACAGACTTTAGTTGCAACTTCCACTAACCATTCTGAAATAATTACATTATATGAAGCCTCACGAGAGTGTGTATGGCTTCGCAGAGTGATTAATCATATACAAACGTCATGTGGTATCGGTTCATTAGAATCACCAACTATTATTTATGAGGATAATGTCGTATGTGTTACTCAAATGCATATGGGATACATTAAAAGTAATATCACAAAACATATTGCTCCAAAACTGTTTTTTCCTCATTTATTACAGAAAAATAGAGAAATTGATATTTTGCAGACAAAATCTTGTGACAATCTTGCAGATTTGTTCACTAAGTCTTTACCAACAGCTGCATTTCAAAAATGCATTCATGGTATTGGTATGAGACGACTTCGAGATTTGCAAAGTTCACGGGAAGAAATCTCCTAGAACTGTACTTAGTATTTATCATCCGATAACAATATATTGTACTCTTTCCATATGAGTTTTCCAACGGATTTCTCATACATATTTTAATAGTACAATTATTATACCAACGGTATACCGGATTCCTATATTCTTCTTAAATTTTTCCACAGGATCTTGGAGGACATATATTGTACAAGACCAAGTTTTCAAGATTAAGGACTATCAAGACTTTCCAGCACTCAAGACATTATGGAAAAACTTCAAGACGTTGAAGATTTCGAAAACACCGTTTGTCCAAGGGGGAGTGTTAGAAATAAAAATAGCATCATAACTAGACTAATAAGACAGTTAGCATTTCCATTAAGATAACTGCCTAGCAGTTAGAGATATAGAGTTATCCAAACGCTGTGTACATCGAACCGTGGTCGCTGAAGCGACACGAACCTTGTAACCGCACCTGTTAGGGACCTTTAAATATCTCGCAGTCACAATCAATAGAATCGATCGTTTTCACTTCACTCCGTGCACTTCTTCAATTTTCCCCCCAAAATCCTCGTCACTCCTGAGTGGAGGCCGGTGAGCGTGAGGAAGCAGGTGCTGCACTCTCACGATCTCTCGGCACCACGGTACGTCGCTGTCTGGGCCCCCTTCCCACTATCCTATGGCCCCGTTAGAGATATTTCTTCACCTAATTTAGAAGCAAAGATTGGATTCAGTTGGATATTTTCTGAGTGTTGTTCGGAAAATGATTGTTTTCTGCCGGCTCGTAGTCCGTAGTAATTTATACTCTGCTAAAGAAAAGGAAAGGGCACCATGAGTCCATGAAGCTGCCACGCTGCTCGCTTATGTCAGCGTGGATGTGACGGGGCCTACCCCAATTCCATTTCCACCCCGAGTGACGCGCAGGTGCTGCACTCTCATGATCTCTCGGCACCACGGTACGTCGCGTGTGGGCCCCTTTCCCACTATCCTATGGCCAAGTGACAAGATGTCAAGATATACTAGTATTTCTTGCCCTATTTTGGAAACAAAGATTTGATTCACTTTGATATTTTCAGTGCCACTGCTGACTGTTGCGCCGAAAATGATTGTTTTCTGCCGGCTCGTACTCTCTGCTAAAGAAAAGGAAAGCGCACCATGTGTCCATGAAGCTGCCACGCTGCTCGCTTATGTCAGCTTCCACCCGAGTGACGCGCCGGGTATCCACCACTCGGTCGCTCGCCCTATATATCCGTCCCCCGCCGCATTCCCCTTCTTCTAAACCAAGCTCCATCGTCCCTCAACACACACACACGGCAACCCAACCCAACCCAACCCAGCGCAGCACAGAGCAAGAATCTCCACAGCCTTCTAGGATCCAGATGGACGCCGCCTCCACGTCCGGCCAGCAGGAGCAGGAGCAGCAGCAGCAGCAAGGGCGCCACAGGACGGTGCGCTCGGAGCCGCCGAAGCGGCCGGCGGGGCGCACCAGGTTCCACGAGACGCGCCACCCGCTCTACCGCGGCGTGCGCAGCCGGGGCCGCGTCGGGCAGTGGGTGTGCGAGATGCGCGTCCAGGGATGCAGGGGCTCTAGGCTCTGGCTCGGCACCTTCGCCACAGCCGAGATGGCGGCCCGCGCGCACGACGCCGCCGCGCTCGCGCTCTCCGGGCCCGACGCCTGCCTCAACTTCGCCGACTCCGCATGGCGGATGCTGCCCGCGGTCGCCGCCGGCTCGTCCGGGTTCGGCAGCGCGCGGGAGGTCAAGGACGCCGTCGCCCTCGCCGTCCTGGCGTTCCAGCAGCTCCGGGCCCCGGTTGCGTCCTCCCTGTCCGCCGCCGAGAAGGACGTCGTCCATGGCTCGACAGCGCCGACGCCGACAGCCCTGTTTTACATCTCGTCGGGCGACCTGCTGGAGCTCGACGACGAGCGCTGGTTCGGCGGCATGGTCGCCGGGCCGTACTACGAGAGCCTCGCGCAGGGCATGCTCGTGGAGCCGCCGGACGCCGGAGCGTGGCGTGAGGACGGCGGGGTTGTGCAGACGCCGCTGTGGAGCAACTTGTTCTAGTAATCAAGGAAGAAACAGACTAGGCAGCCGGGGTTCTTTTTTTTTAGATCCCTCCTATGCATATGTTTTCCTTCATTGTCAAGATCCGGTTTCTGTATTTGGGAGGGGAACAATTGTTTAATACAGTACCACTTCAATTATTGGGTGTCTATATCGTGCACACCGTGAACCAAAATAAAGGCAAAAAGACAAAAATGCCACTGTGCTTGGCAAATGCTGGACTTTTATGCTTGCAAATGCGCTAAAAAGTATGCATAATTTATTGGCAGGTGCATATCCAGTGTCGGATGCAAGGAAAAAAGTAGAGGGTGCGCACAATTCAACATAAAATTAAGCTTGCCAAATGAATAGCATAAAAGGCAATGGATTAACAACAATGAAGTTTATATATTCTACAAAATGTGCGGAATTCGACATAAATAGTTCAAAACATGAAAATAACCTCACATGTAGCATGAATAAGAAAGCACATCACTAGAATTTGGTAACTCCACAACTGTGTCATCTTCACTCACTTTTCAGGAACATATGTGACTCAATAAAATGTCACTGAGTGTCGTCGTATATGGAACGACACTGCCTAAGCAGACTAGATAGAGAGTGAGAACAAGCAGGGAAACTACGACGACGCTCGCAGGCGGAATTGGATACAAGCAAGCGTAGCGGGACGCGGGAAGTACTTAGGTTCGAGGCCCCCATGAGGAAGTAACACGCCCACTCCTGCACAGACTGTAATATCTGGATGAACACTAAGAGCTACAAGGCTCCTCGAGCTGTATGCGAGCTAACAGATTAACAAAATCCAACCCTCTCTACGGCTCGAGCTGTATGCGAGTTAATTATGTGGCTCATATAAAATCATATCAGTATTATGAAATACAAAAATTGTTGATCGTTATGGAAGATCTCTATACTCAGTCTAATGATGTTAACGTGGAGTTGCGTATTTGCATGTCAGCTTCATATGATGCATAGAGGGTAATGCTCACTTGCCGAATTCTATCCATCAAGCATTGATAATACGTTAATCCCAACTTGAAACCTTTATCAAATGTGTAAATCATCTTGGTGAGCTCTCTATTATGCTTGTTGAAAAAATCATAGTGTTTATGATTAAGCTACTTGCTTCTCAAACTGGTATCACCTTATCGGTGGCGATGATGGGAGTTGAAAGAGTATTTTTTGCCATGATTCAAGTGAAACAATAAGTTGAGAAATAGCATCGGTGGTGGGCTCTTAAACAATTGCTTAGTGATATTTATTGAGCGATGTATGTTTGTGAAAGTACACGAAGATGACATAGTTGTAGAGTGACCAAATCCTAGTGATGTGTTTTTGTGTTTATGCTATATTTCAACCTATGAGATTATTTTCATATTTTGAACTATTTATATTGTAATTCTACACATTAATAAAGTAATTGAACTTCATTGTCGTGAATCCAATGTTGTATTTTATGTTATTCGTTTGGCAGATTTTATTGTAAGTTGGGCTAGCGTCATTTTATTTTGAATTGCGCGCATCCTCTAATTTTTTCCAGCATTTGCCGACCACACTGACGTGTTTGTCTTTTTCCAGCCATAAAACAGGGGCAGTGCTACGCGTCCTCGGAGGATGGAAACTTTCCATACCTCGGGTCCCTAGTCGTCCGATCTAATCAAATCAACGGTCCAGAGAGAGAGAGATCTCGCTCCGGACTTTCGTCCCATTTTTGCTACATTTGTCCCGTTTTTTAAATAGTCCCGCTTTTGCTATATGTAGCAGAAAACGGTTAGGTCCAGAAAAAAGCACAAACAGACTAGACCTCACTGGAGAGTTCGCGGGAGACCTCGCCGGCGACGTTGTAGCAAAAAATTGTGCTAATGTAGCAGATCCGACTTTGTCGGAGAATTTCGCCGGTAGACCTCGCCGAAGACCTCTCTCGAGACCTTGTAGCAAGAACTTTACGTTGTTGTAGTAGAACCATAAAATAGGTGTAGCAAAAAATATCATAATGTAGCAAATCCAACTTTTTGGAGACCTTGTCGGAGATCTCCCTAGAGATCTTACAGCAAAATCTATATACTGTTGTAGCAAAACAACAAAACTTTTGTAGCAAAATCCGACGCTGCATGTAGCACCGTCGGCCGTCTCGTAGTGCCACCGCCGACCACATGTAGCAAATCCAGTAGCACCGCCACCGACCACATGTAGAACCGACACTGCTTGTAGCACCGTTTTCGGGTGCACGTAGTGCCGCCATTTGCACCATGTAGCAACCCTTGACACCGTCGGTAGCAAATCCGCCGGCCTCTGCGAAAGCCACGACGGCCAGTGAATCTGTTGTAAGAGAGATGTGCGGTTTGCAACATGCCGCTGAGGTCGTACCTAGCATGCCTTGCAGCACACCGGCCAGCGAATCTGTAGGTATCAAGGTCGCCACTTTCTCCGCAAATCCCCATGGCAGTACCCGGCGGCGTGCCTTGCAGCACGCCGCAGCGGACTGTTGTTCTGCCCGCGTGCATCTTGACGAGCGTAATGGTGGGGGATAAGCATGGGCGGCGCGCCAGAGAGAGGCAGGGCGGCTCATCGGAAAGGGCGGGAGCGGCGCACCCGGGAGGAGCAGGGACGGGGGACGGCGCACTCGGGAGGAGCAGGGGGCGGGGCCGGTTCGTTGGGCAGCGCACCAAGAGGAGTAGAGGTGGGGGACGGCTCGCCGGAGAGGAGCATGGCGTGCAGCAGACTATGAGCTCTCCCGTGCGGAGTCGCTTTGGGAAAGAAAAGGAGAAGGACGGTGGAACCCACCAGACGGGCCAGTTTCTCTCCACGTCTAGGGGACACGTGGGTGCAAGCGACCCGGGCGCGATGCGTTATCCTCCAAGTAAATTACATTTAGTACCACAATTGGGGCTATGGTAACAATTTAGTGCCACTTTTGCAATATTTTACGAATACATACCACTTTTGAGGCGAGCTGTTACAAATAAGTCATTTTTTGGCTAATTGTGTTTTAACAAGAAAATTAACTTAATGGACCCACAATTAAGCAATGACGTGGACCTAGGGCCCACATTCCATCCCTCTCATCTACTTCCCACTCCCCTCTCTCTTCTCTCGTATCCTTGTTCTTCATCTGGCAAATGCTCTCCCTACCCCTCTCGACCTTCCCGAGCTCTGTAGTTAAGCCGACGACGTCCGGCTCGTTGCCCGCATCTCCCCTGCAGATGGAATTGAAGCCAAACTTCCCTGATCAACGCCACCATCCATGTCCTATTTGTCGCGTGGTAGCCGTCGTTGATGTCGCCTCTAACCTTACCTAAGCTCACTGGCCATCCCCTTGCATTTCTGGTGAGATGCTGCTCCTCCCGGTACTTCCCGTTTGCCCGCTTGAGCACCATAGTCACTTGTCATCGATGATCATCGTCTGTCGTGCTGCCGTTCATGTCCAAGGATGCCAGATGCTTGGGAAGCGAGGCGAAGGTCATCGACTTAACGACAGAGCTCGGGAAGGTTGGAAGGGGTAGGAAGAGCGGTTGCCAGAAGAATAAAAAGGATACTAGAGAAGAGAGAGGGGAAAAGATAAGAGGAATGACATGTGAGACCTAGGTCCATGTCATCATTTAATTGTCGGTCCATTATATTAGTTTTGTAGTTAAAATACTATTAGCGAAAAAGTGCCCTGTTTGTAATAGCTCACCCCAAAAGTGGTATGTATCTGTAAAAATTGTAAAAGTGGCACTAGGTCGTTACTCTAGCCCCAGTTGTGGTACTAAACTATAATTTACTCGTTATCCTCTAAATTGAAGTGCTTTAAACACCTTTCTAAATATAGAAACCGGATCTTGACAATAAACAAAGAACACGTACGCACAGCAGGGATCTAAATATTGAACCCAGGCTGACTACTCTGTTTCTTGCTGTGTTTGGAAGAAGAGACTGCGCACGTAGAGTACAATTTTACAGTCCTTGATTACTACTCCCTCCGTTTCAAAATATAAGATGTTTTAGCTTTATAAATAAAGTGTATCTAGACCTCTTTTAGTGTCTAGGTTCATCTAGGTTTGAAGTGAACATAGACACTTAAAAAGGCCTAGATACATTCCTTTCACAAAACTAAAACATCTTATATTTTAAAACGGAGGGAATAGAACAGGTAGCTCCACAACGGCGTCTCCACAACCCTACCGTCCTCACCCCATTTGACAAACTTTTATTGTAGTTAGCTAGCGTGATTTTTTTGAATTGTGCGCACCCTCTAATTTTTGCCTTCCATTCGATAGTGGATGGGCTATGTTTTTTAAAAATAATATATTTTTTGATTTTAAAATATAATAAGCGGATTTATAAATTTGCAAATCTAGCACATTATCGGTGTGACCCAAACACTCCTAATGATGTGGCCATTAGGTGTCAACCACATTCACAAATAGTGGTGTGGCCATTAGTTGTCTAGCCACACCTAATTGCCACGTCGACATGCAGTGATAGTCCAGTTATTTGGTCCACTCGGTTACGGCCACACCGACAATACATTATTTTGCAAATTGTAAAATTTGACGTACTAATATTCTAAATAAATAAATTGTTTTATTAAAAAACTAAGCCCACTGGATGCACCTGCCAATAAATTATTCATACCTTTTTAGCGCATTGACTAGCATCGAAGTATTGCAACAACAGTGACATCTTTGTCTTTTTTCTGGCATAAAATACTGGTACTGTATTAAGCAATTGTTCACGGTGTGCACGATATAGACACCCAATAATTGAAGTGGTACTGTATTAAGCAATTGTCCCCTTCCCAAATATAGAAACCGGATCTTGACAATGATCGAAGAACACATATGCATAGGAGGGATCTAAAAACAAATGAACCCCGGCTGCCTACTCTGTTTCTATTAGAACAAGTTGCTCCACAGCGGCGTCTGCACAACCCCGCCGTCCTCACGCCACGCTCCGGCGTCCGGCGGCTCCACGAGCATGCCCTGCGCGAGGCTCTCGTAGTACGGCCCGGCGACCATGCCGCCGAACCAGCGCTCGTCGTCGAGCTCCAGCAGGTCGCCCGACGAGATGTAAAACAGGGCTGTCGGCGTCGGCGCTGTCGAGCCATGGACGACGTCCTTCTCGGCGGCGGACAGGGAGGACGCAACCGGGGCCCGGAGCTGCTGGAACGCCAGGACGGCGAGGGCGACGGCGTCCTTGACCTCCCGCGCGCTGCCGAACCCGGACGAGCCGGCGGCGACCGCGGGCAGCATCCGCCATGCGGAGTCGGCGAAGTTGAGGCAGGCGTCGGGCCCGGAGAGCGCGAGCGCGGCGGCGTCGTGCGCGCGGGCCGCCATCTCGGCTGTGGCGAAGGTGCCGAGCCAGAGCCTAGAGCCCCTGCATCCCTGGACGCGCATCTCGCACACCCACTGCCCGACGCGGCCCCGGCTGCGCACGCCGCGGTAGAGCGGGTGGCGCGTCTCGTGGAACCTGGTGCGCCCCGCCGGCCGCTTCGGCGGCTCCGAGCGCACCGTCCTGTGGCGCCCTTGCTGCTGCTGCTGCTCCTGCTCCTGCTGGCCGGACGTGGAGGCGGCGTCCATCTGGATCCTAGAAGGCTGTGGAGATTCTTGCTCTGTGCTGCGCTGGGTTGGGTTGGGTTGGGTTGCCGTGTGTGTGTGTTGAGGGACGATGGAGCTTGGTTTAGAAGAAGGGGAATGCGGCGGGGGACGGATATATAGGGCGAGCGACCGAGTGGTGGATACCCGGCGCGTCACTCGGGTGGAAGCTGACATAAGCGAGCAGCGTGGCAGCTTCATGGACACATGGTGCGCTTTCCTTTTCTTTAGCAGAGAGTACGAGCCGGCAGAAAACAATCATTTTCGGCGCAACAGTCAGCAGTGGCACTGAAAATATCAAAGTGAATCAAATCTTTGTTTCCAAAATAGGGCAAGAAATACTAGTATATCTTGACATCTTGTCACTTGGCCATAGGATAGTGGGAAAGGGGCCCACACGCGACGTACCGTGGTGCCGAGAGATCATGAGAGTGCAGCACCTGCTTCCTCACGCTCACCTGCCTGAGTGATAAGGATTTTGTGCGAGATCGATCCTGAAAATATCCCAGGGCTCCACAAATTGCCCGGGTGGGCCTCTCTCGATTAACTAGCCTAATTTGGTCATTTTCAACTACGTGGACCAACCAAGCTTGTCCCTATTTTGTGGTCACCACTCAGGCAATCATGCACATAGGACCTGTTTGCGGAATTATTCTGCAAGTAGCGAGCAAACATTTTTTTGCCCTAGTTTAATATATTGCTCTTTTGATCTTAAAATAATGTTTCTGTTATATGTTGATCCAAATTTTACAAAGTAAAGACCAAATTCTGACGGAGCGGAGCGAGACCGTCGCCGGAGGCTTGGGCCCCCCGCGGTACGGATCGTTGATGACCTAGGTTACCACCGTTATATATACCTCTTGTAAGCCGCCGGCTGGGATAAGTTGCATCTGTGAAATCCCCGGCGTTGTGTAAATACTCCACGTTATAGTAAAGTTTCGCTGGCTGGCGTCCGTGGTTTTTCCCCTCTCTTTATTGGAGAGGGTTTTCACGTTAAATCTGTATCCCCCTTGCTGCGATTTTATTTTCGTTCTTCGTTATTTACTTGTCGTAAAGTTAACAAGTGATATCAGAGCCCCAGGTTCTAATCTAGGGTTTGCGATATGTCGTCATTGAAGTTCGATCTACCGCAGCTGGACTACTCCACAAGATTCTGCTTGTGGCAGGTGAAGATGCGGACGATTCTCGCCCAAACTTCAGATCTGGATGATGCGCTGGATGGATTCGGGGAAAAGGATACTAAGAGCTGGTCTGACAAAGAGAAGCGGAAGGACCGTAAGGCTTTGTCTATGATTCAACCTCATCTATCCAATAATATTTTGCAGTAAGTCTTGACAGAGAAATCTGTTGTTGCCCTTTGGGGGAAACTGGAATCGATCTGCATATCAAAGGATCTAACCAGTAAGATGCATGTGAAGATGAAGTTGTTCTCGCATAGATTGCAGGAAGGTGGATCGGTAATGAATCACTTATCTCTTTTCAGAGAGATTATTTCTGATTTGCAATCTATGGAAGTAAAATATGATGATGAGGATCTAGCTCTATTACTCTTATGCTCGCTGCCTAGTTCTTATACTCACTTTCGTGATACAATGTTGTTGAGCCATGATAAGATAACCCTTGATGAAGTGCAAGATGCCCTCAAACAGAGGGAAAAGATGAAATCTATGGTGCAGGCAGATGGGGCGTCTTCCAAGGCTGAAGCTCTGCAGGTTCATGGCAGGACCGAGCAGAGATTTAACAACCATGGCAACCGAGATAAGAGCAAAGACGGCAGAAGTCGTTCGAAGTCCAAGAAAAAGAACAAGTTCTGCAGGTATTGTAAGAAATCTAATCATGTTATTGATGATTGTTGGAAGCTGCAGAATAAGAAGAAAAGGAACGGTACTTACCAACCGAAAGATAAGAATCAAGGTAATGATAAGGCTGTTGTTGTTTCTGGTGATAGTTCTGACGGTGAATGTTTAGCCGTTTTTGCTACTTGTGCTTTTCGTGATGATGAATGGATTCTTGACACTCCATGTTCGTTTCATATTTGCTGTAACAAAGATTGGTTCAGTTTATATGAGTCTGTGCAGACTGGAGATTTTATACGTGTGGGGAATGACAACCCGTGCCATATTATCGGAGTTGGATCTGTTAAGATCAAGACACATGATGGTATGACACGTACGTTGAATGAGGTGAAGCACATGCCAAGTATGGCCAGAAATCTGATCTTCCTGATTACCATGGACGTTGATGGATACAAGTACGCTGATGGGCATAGATTGTTAAAGGTATCAAAAGGTTCTCTTATTCACATGATAGGTGATATGAATTCTGCTAAGTTATATGTTCTTAGAGGTAGCACTTTGCCTGGTATTGCTGCTACTGTTACCTCTAATGATTCTGATGATTGTGGTAAACCAAATCTATGGCATATGCGTCTTGGGCATATGAGCGAACATGGCATGACAGAGTTGGTTAAGAGAGAACTAATTGATGGTTGCAACTTGGGTAAGTTTGAGTTTTGTGAGCACTGCGTTTTTGGTAAGCACAAAAAAGTTAAATTCAATGCTTCCGTTCATACCACCAAAGGCATTTTAGATTATGTGCATGCTGATGTATGGGGGCCTTCCCGTAAGACATCTATTGGTGGTGCTAATTACATGCTTACTATTATTGATGACTACTCAAGAAAAGTGTGGCCATATTTTCTGAAACATAAATCTGATATTTTTGATGCTTTTAAGAAGTGGAAAGTTATGGTAGAAAAGCAAACTGAAAAGAAGGTAAAGGTACTATGTACTGACAATAGTATGGAAATCTGTTCTAATGAGTTTGAGGAGTTTTGTAGTAATGATGGTATGATCAGGCACCACACCATCTCTTACACTCCTCAGCAGAATGGCGTGGTTGAGCGCATGAATAGAACCATCATCTCGAGGGCTCGTTGTATGTTGTCCAATGCAGGCATGCATAGACGTTTCTGGGCTGAAGCAGCCAACACAGCGTGTTACCTCATCAACAGGTCACCTTCTATTCCACTTGAGAAGAAAACTCCTATTGAGGTATGGTCAGGTTCGCCTGCTGATTATTCACAGTTGAGAGTTTTTGGTTGCACTGCTTATGCTCATGTTGATAATAGAGAGTTAGAGCCTAGAGCTGTCAAGTGCATATTTCTTGGTTATGGTTTAGGAGTTAAGGCATATAAACTATGGAATCCTAAAACTAAAAAGATTTTGTTGAGTAGGAACGTTGTTTTCAATGAATCCATTATGTATCATGACAACTTGTCGTCAGATCCCTCTCCTGTTGCTATTGGAGAGGAGGGAGTTCGTGTGCAGGTGGAGCACCTGCAGAAAACTGTTGATAATAATGTTGTTGTTGATGATACTCATGAGGAAAATATTGATGATGATGTTGTTCAGCACTCACCTACTGTTTTGCAGTAGCCACAAGAATCTATTGCTGCTGATAGACCGAGGCATAACATTGTTCCACCTCGTCGTTTAATTGAAGAGTTTAATCTTACTCATTATGCTTTGAGTTGTGCTGAACAGGTTGAGCATGATACTGAACTTGCTACATACAATGAGGCTGTTGCATCCATTGACCGCGAGAAGTGGGTTTCTGCTATGCAAGAAGAGATGCAATCGCTTGATAAGAATGGCACATGGGAAGTTGTGCGCTTGCCTAAACAGAAGAAGGCCGTCCGCTGTAAGTGGACATACAAGAAAAAGGAAGGTTTGTCTCCTAATGAGCCTCCAAGGTTTAAGGCAACGTTAGTAGCAAAAGGTTTTAGCCAGAATCCAGGTATTGACTATAATGATGTTTTCTCTCCAGTTGTGAAGCATAGTTCTATTCGTACTTTCTTTGGTATTGTTGCCATGCATGATCTTGAGCTTGAGCAGCTAGATGTAAAGACTGCTTTTCTGCATGGTGAACTAGAGAAGGAGATTTACATGGACCAACCAGAAGGGTTCATAGTTCCTGGAAAAGAGGATTTTGTGTGCAAATTCAAGAGATCGCTTTATGGTTTGAAGCAATCTCCAAGACAGTGGTATAAAAGGTTTGATTCATTTATGATCTCACAAGGTTTTAAGAGATCTCAGTTTGATAGCTGTGTTTACATAAAGTTTGTCAATGGATCACCTATTTACTTGCTGTTATATGTTGATGATATGTTAATTGCTGCCAAGAGCATGAAAGTAATCACTACTTTGAAGGCACACCTAAGTAGTGAATTTGAGATGAAAGATCTTGGTGCTGGTAAGAAAATCCTAGGTATGGAAATTAAACGGGACAGAAAATCTAGGTTGCTATTTCTTAGTCAGCAAAGTTACGTTGAGAAAGTTCTTAAATGTTTTAATATGCATGATGCAAAATCAGTTAGTACTCCTGTTGCTCCTCACTTTAAATTGTCAGCATTGCAATGTCCTAGTTCTAATGAAGATATTGAGTACATGTCTCGAGTTCCTTATTCTAGTGTTGTTGGTTCCTTGATATATGCCATGGTTTGTTCTCGCCCTGATCTATCATATGCTATGAGTTTGGTGAGTCGTTACATGGCTAATCCTGGTAAAGAACATTGGAAAGTTGTTCAGTGGATTTTCAGGTACCTTCGTGGCACATCCAACGCTTGCTTGAAGTTTG
This sequence comes from Avena sativa, assembly GCA_916181665.1. Classification (NCBI taxonomy): domain Eukaryota; kingdom Viridiplantae; phylum Streptophyta; class Magnoliopsida; order Poales; family Poaceae; genus Avena; species Avena sativa. The sequence continues at coordinate 548,900,022 of OV702290.1, read as the reverse complement.
GCAAGACTGGTGAGGGACTCGCAGGCTATGTGGATTCAGATTTTGCTGTCGACTTGGGTAAGAGGAGGTCCCTCACAGGTTATGTATTCACGGTAGGTGGATGTGTCGTGAGTTGGAAGGCAACGCTGCAACCAGTTGTTGCTCTATCTACAACCAAAGCAGAATATATGGTTGTTGCTAAAGCTTGCAAAGAGTCTGTTTGGTTGAAAGGTTTGTATGCTGATCTTTGTCAGGATGATTCTTGCATTAACCTGTTCTGTGACAGTCAAAGTGCTATTTACCTTACTAAGGATCAGATGTTTCATGAGAGAACAAAGCACATTGATATCAAGTACCATTATGTTCGTGATGTTGTTACACAAGGTACGCTGAAGGTATGTAAGATAAGCACTCATGATAATCCTGCTGATATGATGACAAAGCCTGTTTCTGTTGCTAGGTTTGAGCTATGCTCAAGCTTAGTTGGTATAACTGCTTAGCCCGAGTGGTTGTTGGCGCTGAAAGTGTTTTCTTTGTTTGTTCAGGGAGATGATTACTGTTGATGCTACAAGTAGGACTTTGTCTCAAGGTGGAGTTTGTTATATGTTGATCCAAATTCTACAAAGTAAAGGCCAACTTCTGACGGAGAAGAGCGAGGCCCGTCGCCGGAGGCTTGGACCCCCCATGGTACGGATCGTTGATGACCTAGGTTACCACAGTTATATATACCTCTTGTAAGCCGCTGGCTGGGATAAGTTGCATCTGTGAAATCCCCGGCGTTGTGTAAACACTCCCCGTTATAGTGAAGTTTTGCTGGCTGGCGCCCGTGGTTTTTCCTCTCTCTTTGTTGGAGAGGGTTTTCCACATTAAATCTGTGTCCCCCTTGCTGCGATTTTATTTTCGTTCTTCGTTATTTACTTGTCGCAAAGCTAACAGTTTCTACAGTAAAAGGTGGACGCTTTCAGTAGCATGAACATGTCCTTAGATTTGTATATGAAATACATTACATTAACATCACGAAGATAACAATTATACGCATATCTGCATGAACAATCGAAGTGATGAAACACTTGCAACAGTAGCACTCTAACCATCACCGAATACACCACTCGGACTTTAAGAAAAATTCTCCAAAAGCAACACCTCCAAGAAAACAATACATAGTTGTCGTCGTCCGATGAAAGATCTTGGGTGTTCACCCAGGAGCAAATCCGAGTTCACAAAATATTCAGCAAGGCTATTGCCACGTATAACCAATCGAAGTACACATCTTGGGTTTTCACAATGAAAATTTCTACTATGTGCTCAAGGAGCACCACGGAGAAAAAACAGTCTACTTGTGCTACCATCCCCTCTTGCCAAGACTACAGCTGCAAGTCATCAAACACCCAACACACAGGAAGAGCATGTGCAACATCGTTTTCATCGTAACCAAAACACCTCTCCGCCATAACTTATGTTTTTTACTAGTGTGTATACAGGTTTTAGTCCGCAAGTGATGGTGATACGTGGTGTGAGACCCCCCATTCGCTACCCAAGAAAAGAGTCGGTGGTTTCATTATATTTCTCTCTCTTTTCATTTGAGTCCTATAGGAAACACCACACTATTAAGAGGGGGGTCACGATGAGCTTGTTGGGATGCTTTTCTGTCATATAAACATCCTATCACCATATAGTCATCACACCCACCACATAAAAGCCTTTAGTCAAAAAGGAAAAATATGCTTGTTTAAGGATTCTACAAACCGGCATCGCCGGACGTGGCATCGGATCAATCTGTGGGCTGCCGGATTGAACTGCCTCTATGCCGAACCAGTAGTATGACGAATACTTCGGCCGGGTGCCGGTTCATCCAGCTCTGCGTCAGTTTGATTCGGTGCTAGGCCCGGTTTGCTGAACTTGCCGCCGGTTGATCCGGCGCACGGTCTGATGGCGCCGAACTTCCTGCCGACTTGCTCGCAGCTTCCTTTAAACGGCTACTTTTTCCCTTGGACTATATATACCCCCTTTCTTCTCCATTGAGAGGTTAGGCATTCCGTTTCAGATTCAACATTGATCTCTCTCTCTCTCTCTCCCTCCATTGTTGAAACACCAAAACCTTAAGGATCTCCCATTTTACCCAACCAAATCCAAATCCCTTTGGTAGAAAGGAAGAGGAGGTCCCGATCTAGGTTTCCACCAAGCCAAAGTTCATTACCCCTTGAGTTCATCGAGCTTGCTTGTTACTCGTGGGTTTGTGGGGAAATCCAAGGCGGTTAGGGTCGCCCGGAGTCATTCGGCTTGTGATTTGCTCCGTGGAAAGTTTGTGAGGGTTTGGAGACTACCTTAAAATCTACCACGAGTAAGTGAGCTATTCCTTCGTGGGACAGGCTTGGAGAAGAAGGTGAGCCTTCGTGGCGTTAGGGAATCCTTCATGGGACCTCACATCTCTCCAACTTGACGTAGCCCCCTTCCCAAAGGGAGTGAACACGGGAATAGATCTTCTTCTCTGTGTGCTTTGGTTATTCCTTAACTGTTATCTTACTTATGTTATTTATTTTGTGATAGCCTTCATGCTTGAAGTATCTTGTATCATCATCTAGGTTGTCTCACCTAGTTTGCATTTAGGCACACTTATATTCCGCAAAACCTAAAACTTGTAAAAGATTATAATTTTTTTTGTAGAAACCTATTCACTCCCCTCTAGGTAAACCATCTTACACTTTCAATTGGTATCAGAATGCTCTTTTAAGGGCTTCACCGCCTAAGAGAAAAGATGGTTTTCTCCTATGAAGACGAGAATAAGACTTATTCAGTCAAGGGGCTCCGTGAACTCTTTGCCAAAAGCGCCTGTGATAAGGCTAAGGTGGATTCTGATCTCCTTGCTCGAATAAGTTTCCTTGAAGGATGTTTTACGGGGATTGGCAAGGGGCTATTCTTGCCGGACCTTCCATAGTACCTCATGAAGGAGATATGCCCTAGAGACAAATAATAAAGGAGTTTTATTGTCATATCTCATTAGTTCATAATAGTTGTATATCATGTTATAAGCATGGTACTGTCAGAGGCTGAAAATCTCTCTCGTGATGTGCTCTACTTCTCTCTCATCTTGTCACTGTCGGCGTCGTCCGCAGCCTCCGGGACCCCAAGACGGCAGGGCACGAGGCAGAACGGTAGGCGCGTCCATGGTGGTGTCTCCACCCACGCAGATGACCAGCATCATGTCCAGAATGCTCTCGTCGTGCATGTCCAGGCACGCCAATCAGCCGAGCACCCAGAAGGCGTCCACCGTCCACCATGAAATTAAGAGATTTACATGCATGGAGCATGGTCCACTTACGGTCAGCCTCTACGTACCGCGTAGTCTTGCCTCTGTTCCCCTCAACTCACAAGAACTCGAACGAAATTGCAGAATTGAGAGAGATGAACACACGAGGTTTTTTGTGCTGCGTTCAACAACCTGCAGCGTTTTCGTTTCCTCCTTTTATTACAACAACGTGTCCGAGCAACGTGCTCCACTACTGACCGTGTCCATCTCCACGATCCGAGCCTCGCGCTAGACTTCCTACGACCAAGCCTTGGCACATAAATCGCAACCAACTGGCAGACTAAAAACTTAGCAGAAAGAAAAGACACCTAAAACTGACGAAACTGAATGTGTCGAACGGTGACACTTATGAAACTAAAAAGAAAAGTTTAGAGAAAAGGGAGAGAGAAAGGGCTTAAGCCAACAACCTCTTGGTTTTAGGCTCTGAATCCATTCCCAAAGCACCCGCATACACGCACGTATGTGGAAGCAAAATCTAATTTGCTAGCGTGAATATAATGTGTGACCAATACTATTTTACATCTATTATCTATGCTAATAATTCAATAGCTGCTGGGACGCGCGCGCTTACTGTGGCCGTTGTGGCCGCACGCTCTCACCGGAAGAGGACGCGCGCTGCCGAGAAGTTCCACCGACGCCGTGTTAGATCTAAGCTTGTTACTCCCTCCGATCCAAATTAATTGACTTGGGTTTTTCTAGATATTGTATTAGTGTTGAGTTTAGAGTTTAGTCATGTTCAATTTGTGTAATCGAGTTACCCCGCCAAATGCTGCGCACACAAACCGGCCTGCGATCATGTGTGCAGCTCCTTTTGATTAAAATCACCAAAGTTTGAAGAGATCAATGAGCAATCATATCGGATCAAACACGTGTAGTACACATTAGTTCGTGACACTGGCTAATTATAACTGCCCAAGGGGCACACATTATTATGGCCGCGGACGCCGGTAAGCGTATCAAATTCGCTGGCTGCACTACTCACTGCGAAATTCGGCGCCTTTCCATCTTCCGATCTCCCACTACACGAAACGAAGGGGCGGTGCCCCTGAGATCTGTTGCGCTTCCATTGCATCCACCTATAAAATGGTGTGTACAGCTATGCAATCTGGGTGGTCCGGTAGTCGTCGCCGATCTGATCATGGCCGGCTGGGCATCCCTCCCGTCGGACCTCGTCCGCACCGTCGGCAACCAACGACATCGACTGCTACCTAGACATGCGGGCCGCCTGCCGCAGCTGGCGCTCTGCCACCGCCAAGCCACGCCGCGTTGCGGACCTGCGTTTCCGCCCTACCTAGACATGCGATGAAAACTTACAACATCGTTTTCATCGCAACCACAACACATCTCCGCCATAACTTCAACCTGTATGATCGCAATCACTCTGACTTTATCAACCTCTGTCAATATCATGGAAATCTATACGTAGAGATGTCCCATGACACCAACAAGGAAGCAAATCTTCGAACGACGCTCCGCGAAGCCTCACAGACTAAAGATAAGTGAAAGGGCAATATGCATGTATCCGTTATTTTGGTTAAATTATTACACCGATGCTAAAGTATGGACTAATGTTTTTTACTAGTGTGTACACAGGTTTTAGTCCGCAAGTGATGGTGATACGTGGTGTGAGACCCCCATTCGCTACCCAAGAAAAGAGTCGGTGGTTTCATTATATTTCTCTCTCTTTTCATTTGAGTCCTATAGGAAACACCACACTATTAAGAGGGGCGGTCTCGATGAGCTTGTTGGGATGCTTTTCTGCCATATAGACACATCCTATCACCATGTAGTCATCACACCCACCATGTTCACGTCCACTTCATATGCATCTTCATCTTATTGAGATGCATGTTGTTGAGACACATACTCATGTGAATGAGATGAACCAACATTCATGGTTGAGATAAAAGTATCGCATTCAACACTACATTATACCAACTAGAGAAAACACCAATTGCTACATTTCTATTCACTTATATGCAATCACCAAAAAAACGCCCAACATTTTTTTTAGAGCAACCGGCAGGAGCTCTGCCTTTTCTATTAGAAGGGGGAAATAATAGGTCCGATACAGAAAGTCATGATGATTCCCACCAAGAATTTGATCGCCGGGTCGGGCTAATTCCATACGAATCAGTACGGAGAAGCATGTGCCCATCACTCAAACATTTCATGGAAGAAGACCAAGTCAAGTCAATCTCAGAGGTTGGGCGGTTCAAGTTGTAAAACATAAGACAATAGGAGTCGTATTTTTAAGTTAAGGTGTAAACATGCCAGAAAACACCAAGGCACGTGAGTTTGGTCGAACATACCTTGCGGGCGTTTGGTCGAACATGTTGGGTCTCGGGCATCTAGCATTCTACCCAACTTCGATCGAGATATTTGGGCGCAATAGCAAGTGCACCTGTTTCTGTCACCGCTGGCACTGGCTACGGTGGACGCGGCACTGGCGCTCACGGAAATTGGCTTCCGAGGGGCAGAGGAAGGGATTGGTTGGGAGGTGAAGGATGGAATCGTGCCTCGCCCGCCTTACCCACGCGTGTCTTGCCGTTCTTTTGGCCAGAGGTCGCCATAGACGTCGGTCACTTCGGGACAACACTCCTAGCCTTTGGAGCGGGTGGGGGCGGTGGGACGATGCCCTGGCTGTTCGATGGCCGTGGCGGCGCGAACATACTGCGTGTGACGCCGACTCTAGGGTTCACGGAGTAGGGAGGGGTCGGAGGAGCGCCAGTGTAGTCGTCCAACGCCGGCGGTGTCGCCGGCGGGAGACGGGATGGTCGCGCACGGATTTTTCAGGGTGGCAGTTACGAGTTCGCACGCGTGGTCGAGTTTTTTGCCGTGCGCTGATTTGTTTACCACGCGCGCTTTTTTACAGCGTCTGCTGGAGCGCCTAATTCCACCTACTGCGCGCTAAATCGATGGTTTAGCGTCTGTTAGGCCACACATGGCCTGTGTCGGTGTCGTAGGCTACGACTGGAACAATTGGAAACTGTCCCATGCCAGCCAGAATTTTGTTCGCGGTGCTACGGCTAAGTGAAAATGTAAACTTTCAGTATCAAATGGAAAAAAATAAGTTTATGTGTTTATTTCCTTCTCGAAATAAGCTTCCGTCTAGCTTTATAAATAAAGCAAGTATCCATACAAGATCTAAAATAGTCAAGCAACGCGAGAAGTTCCAAAAGCTGAGGCGTTTCTTTGTTTATTTCAACGGACCTAAATTCAAATACTACCTCTGATTCGATTTAGTTGTCTGGGCAAAACCGGATCGAAGAAAGTACCTACTTTCTCCATGCTGAAAAGGATATCTAATGTATCTATACCAAATAGTTTATAAATACATCTAAATGTAGACAGATCTGCGAACTTTTTAAGACGGAAGGAGTATTACATATACAACGGCGTTTACGTACTGTACGGTTCCATTAGCGGAGCTGAAATATATAAGGTGGGCACGTCATCAAACAAAATACGGTAAAGTGACGCATCATGCCCTGATGGCCACAGGGTTCATGGAAGGAGCCACCGGAGAGCGAGACACATCAGATCGCCGCGTCAGCTCGCGTGGCTACCAGGACTTTTGAGGAAAAGACGCGTGGCGTCGGTTGCTTCAACTGGCAGACCTCGGGTGGGTTCTTCTGGGCCACATGATCTGGATTAGGGTGCTTGGACCACCTCTGTCTGATTACCCAGCTTAATTGGTCTTCGTCGTCAGGTTACCAGTTAGGCATGTACAATGCCGTGACGTCAGTGCTTGCCACGTAGGATTTTTGCTTAGTTGGAGGAGAGAGAAATAAGAAAGAAAAGGTCGTCTTCCCTTAGCTAAGGAATGATCTCTTAGAAATAAGAGAAGACTATTTTCTCCATTGTAACATATGTCTTCCCTTAGCCAACCAATTTTTTACTAAAAATAGTTAATTATCATTAATTGCTAGAGATAGCAATAAGAGATAATATATTGTACAAGTTCTATATCGTGTCTTCTCTAAATGATGTGAAAAGCTAAGAGAAGACATGACTTCCCTAGCATTGTACATGCCCTTATAGTCACCACACATGAAGTGATGGTGCCCATTTCTGGAAAGCACCCTCTCTGGGCGGGAGTAGTCCTTTTGCAATCTGACTGAACTCCGAATCCGTTGACCTTGAATCAACAGGCCCTTCCACTCACGATTCTTTTTCTTGTTTCTCTCCGTGGCTTAGTTTGCTCGGATGCGTGCCATGAGGTTTCATTAGTTTGATTAATTAAGGGGTTCGATTATGCTGAGTGCGAGCAGGTTCAGTTCGTTCCATATTGGTGTTTCAGTTTCAGTAGTGGCTCCAGAGCGGGGCGTAATCAGCTCTGCCGTTCCAGCACACCTCGGTGAATTCCGGCGTTGGCGGCTCCAGGAGCATCCCCTCCGCGAGGTCCCGATAGTACGATCCCAGGTCCATATCCCCCAAGAAGTCGACCTCGAAGTTGAACATGTCATTGGCCAGTACTGCAGCCGCCGGCACGTCATCAAACAATCCGTTGGCAAAAAACTGAGACATCGCCGACGAGCAGGCGTTGTCCGCAGGCGACGACGGCGCGGACGCGCCGGAGCTGTCGAGCTCGTCCACCGGAACGATTGCGGCGCAACAGGCAACTTCCCTGCGGTGGAAATCCGCGAGAGCGGCGAGGGCCGTGCGCCGGACGTCGGCGAGGTCGGCGAGCGCGGACGGGACGGCGAGGAGCCAGGCAGAGTCCGCGAAGTTGAGGCACGTGGCGGAGCGGCCGCCGAGCAGCACGAGCATGGCGGCGTCGTGCGCGCGCGCGGCTGACTCCGCGGTGACGTGCGTCCCGAGCCAGAGTCGCTCGCCGCGCTTGCCGGGGACGCGCACCTCGCACACCCACCGGCCGGCGCTGCCACGACGGCGCACGCCGCGGTACACCGGGTGCCGCGTCTCCTTGAACTTGGTGCGCCCCGCCGGGCGCTTCGGGTGCGAGTGCGAAGACGGCGAGGAAGGGGAACTCCGTTGCTCCGCGCCGGCCATGTCCATTGCTGGCTCAAGCTTAGTATGGTGTGCTGGACTGTCAACTGTGGATCAGGGGTGAGGTGACAGGGGAGACGGCGAAATTGAGCCACGCAGAGTCCGCGAAATTGAGCCACGTGTGCGGGACTGTCAACTGTGGATCAGGGGTGAGGTGACAGGGGAGTTTGTTGAGGTCGAGCTCTGAGTATTTGGGAGTAACTCAGTGTGGTCTGTGGAGTGCGCTGTTTATATAGTTTCGCCTCACGCGCTCAAATAAAGCGTGTGATGGAGCCGACTGCGCGTGACAAGCAGCTGACGCTTAAGACGGATCGGGCTCCACTCAGCCCATGGAGGCCCAAATAAAGGATGTTCTAGTTTTTAACCGCGTTTTTACTTTTTAGTACTCAGTTCCAAATAATTTGTCTCAGATTTACCTAGATACTCATATATCTATATGCGTTTTACCGTAAATACATATAAATTAAGACAAATCTACGTTACCTAATTTAGGGTGTATATATTTAGTCAGGGCTCTGCCGTTAATTTGCACTACCCACGAAAGCAAAGCCCCCGTCGTCACCAGCCGCTGCCTCTATCCTCTCCTCGTTTGATGATGGACACTTGCACTCCTACAAGTATTGCTTAAAGGATATGAAACTATAGTAGAAAATGTTTGTCAATATGAAAATTATAAGCGTAAATAAAAAACAATACTAGATGTGCAACTTGAAATAATTAGCCACTAAAGTACAAGCGCAGGTGTCGTGGAAGAAGGCAAAGACAGGCTGTGTGCATTCTCTATACATAATTACCTGTCATCTTATGCCTTCTTCATATGCAGTCATAAGCGGACCCAACCGTCCCTAAGCCTGGTACGTGCATAGGCTTTCGACCCACCGACAAGACTACTTTAATGGCAATTTGATAAAAAGTTATGTCACTAAACTTGAGATACACTGTTTGCCCAGACTTTCAATAATTTTTCAATCTACCACTATATGCAGTGTTATCAAAATAAGATCCCTATTATATAAGTATAAAATAAAACCATATAAGTAATTATATAAAGTTGTGGCAGAAGTAGATTATTTTACATGTAAGCAACCATATAAATATGAAAAAAATAGATCATTGCACATATAAGATCTAACAAATAAATTAGGTCATATACAATAGAGTAGACGTCAAGCTAGCTTACAAGCCGATCTTAACACAATATTCTAAGCAGATCTGACATTGTTAATTGTGCATGAGTATAAAATTAGAACACACAATAATATTCTAACAGACCCGACATTGCTAACTGTGCTAATAACTGCAAAAAAACAACACAAGATCCTCAGATAATATTCTAACAGATCTGATCTTGTCAACTGTCTAATAAGAAAAAAATGCATGGTAACTACTATACCTCTGGGATTATGAGGACGGTGGAGCTATCTGCCGAGGACGAGCCGGATTCACCGGCATTATCATCGGCGAAGAAGCCACCGGCGGCATTGCTAATTGTGCAAATGACTGCAAAAACTTAACACATGATTCTCACACAATATTCTAACAGATCTGGTCTAGCCAACTGTCTAATAAGAAAAAAGCATAGTAACGGCATATACCTTCGGGAACATGAGGATGGTGGAGCTAGTTGCCGAGGATGAGACGGATTCAACGACATTATGACCAGCGAAGAAGCCACCGACGAGGTCATCTGCATTCCGGCACCGGATGCGGTCCCTGGTGATCCTTATCTTAAAGAGGGTGGCGGCTGTCGACAAGTAAGAGATGCAATCCCATCAGGTCCTTACCCTATATATAGGAGAAATGGCAGGGTTTGCTTCCGCCGGGCCGTAATGGGCCCGAACAAAACACACGATTTTAGACGAGAAAAACGTTTGCGCTCATGTTGTGTCGCACACGTTTTCGTTAGATATTACCGTGTGTGTTGTACACAAGTCGTCCGCACTATACAAACTAAATATCATCGTCTTCTAACTATCACACACTGTTTTTACATAACATAAATGTTTGTGTCTGATACTTGAAGAATAGTTCATAATATTTGGCCAGAAGGGCATGAACCAATCAAATATGGTTTGCCTTTCTGTTACAAAAGACACTGTTACTAATATTTGGGCATCGACCGGTCAGAAGGGCTCCAGTCAAACATAGTTGCCTTTTCCATGTTACAGAAAGATCGCTAACTTCACATTACATACATATATAATGGTCTAATTAAACATCGCTAAGTTACTAAGCTTCCTTCTCGTCACCATACGAGATGTCCATGGCGTCGTCGTTGGTGCCTGATGCATGTGCATCGTCAGAGCCTCCTCCGTCCTCCCTAGATCTTGATGCCTCAACGTCATCGGAGAAAGGCTTGCTGGTGCCCAACGACACTCCCAATTCCCAGGCAGCATCGTGCTTTGCCCCGGTGGCCATCCAAATCGCCGCAATCTTGTCGAACTTGTTGTAGGGAAACTGCGAACATGTCGCTGCACGGTCGGCCTTCTTCTTACCATTGTTCTTGGCGCGGAACCATATACGCATCGGTCGTCACAGAGTGTCTTGAAGGACTCCTCCACGACCCGATGCACCGCTTCTTCCTCACGCCACGCCGACACAATGGAGTCATGCACCACGTAGGGTAGATACTGACTAGATAGTTTGAAACACACGTGGGTGTAACTACACCCGGTTGTAGTATGAATAATACTAATTAGGTAGTAAACGTACTACTTTTTGGTAGTATGTATGATTTTTTCACATACTTATTTTTTACGTTATGAAGGTATCTTGATTGAAATTATCTTAGATATAGTATATAAATATAATCCAACTCATAAAGTATCATATATACTTTCGTATGGAGTATATGAGGCGTGGGTGTAGCTACACCCAAGAGTTTGAAGGATTTTTTCTATATATATGTAAATACCAAACGATTATAGAATATTATTCTAAGCACCAGACTGTACTTCCCGTTGTTAATAGTTGTACTTTCAGGATGGCAGTACTGAACTTCCCATTTTAATTCTATGAACTGCTCATTTGTTCGAACTCGTACATATTTTACTTCTAATTTCTCAACTCTTAATCAAAATTGTACACATGATATGCCGTTGGAAAGATGTTGGAAAACCGCAACTTTTTGGAGGCGGCGATTCGGATCATAGGTTGCAAATGCAGCCATTGTGAGTAAACATATTATAAAAAATGTCAAAAAATTCGATTTTTTTCTACATATACATTGGAACAATTTATGTTGATTCACAAGTTTTCGGGACGAAAGAACATTATATCTGTCGTGTATAAAAAAGACAAAAAATGACACGTAAATAGTCGTATTCCTGTGACATATTTTGTATTTTTTATATACGACACATAAAATGTTATTTCATCCCAAAAACTTGTGAACCAACATAAAATATTTGAATGTATATGTGAAATTTTTATTTAGAATTTTTTGACATTTCAAAAAATGTTTTCTCACAATGGGTGGGTGCATTTGCACCTGCGAGACAAAGTGTTCAAACTTTTCGAAGATTCTACACGGTTTAAATTTAATTTAAAAAATATGAAATTCATCTATATGGAAAGATAACGAACTTTTACTCCGATTTTCGAACCCCTTTCCCAAATGATACAAATGATATACCGTTGAAAATATATTGAAATTGCGCAACTTTTTCGTGTTTAAACTTTTTTAAAATTCGGTACTATTTTGGAATAATTTTTATAATACCAAAATTTGGATCTATTTAAAACGAGCAAACAGTATCTGGACGCATATTTCTAAACTGTTTGTCGGAATGATACAAATGATATGACGTTGGAAAGCTATGAAGTAGGAGCAACTTTTTCGTTCAAAATATTTTCCCAAATTTCTTATGATTTAGGAGCAAATTTTAAATTACCATCCGCTCGTTTAAAATTTCTTATGGTTTAGAAGCAGCTGTCCGAACTTTTCTCGACTAGTATTTATAATTCTTGGGTTATACATTCGTACTTCCTGAAATTGAAGTATGCACTTCCTCCATTTTGCAGACTTATTTATTATTGTTCAAATATTTCATATTTTTTATAGTAATCCATATTAGCGTCGATGCTGCATGGTAGATCATTTGTATCCCCCTAATATCTAGGTTTATATGTGAACTTCCCTCTATCGGGCATGTGTACTTCTTATTAACTTTCTATGTGTTTTCCCCTATTATAGTCTGCACTTTCTGTGTTTTAAATTTGAATTTCCCTCTATAGGGCATTTGTACTGCCTATTAACTTCCTTTATGGTTCTCCCATGTTGTAGTTTGCATTTTCTCGTTTTAAGGACCCGGTGGTCTTAGTTTACGTAGACGCGTTAGCCTTAGCTATTAGGGTATCGAGGATGCGTCGTCGTCGACGCTACCGTGATGGACGATGAAGTCGAGGCGTTGGTCCATAATGTTATGTTGAGAACGTGCACGAAGACTTAGGATTGGAGGATGGTGTTAAGACCCCCAACTTATATATCATTATGCAAACAAGACTTATATTTAATTTTTCACCTGGTACCTGTCAACGCGCTAGCGTCGATGCTAACCATTTGTATCCCCCTTCCCCCAATATCTAGTTACAAATGTGAACTTACCTCTGTGGAGCATGTGTACCGTCTGTTAACTTCCTCTATGCTCCCCATAGTCTGCACTTTCTCTAGTTTAAATTTGAATTTCTCTCAGTGGGGCATTTGTATTGCCTGTTAACTTTCTTTGTGCTTCTTCCCTTTGTAGTTTGCACTTCTTATTTTTAAGCACTCATTGGTCTTAGTTTACATATACGCGGGTGATAGCGTCGACGGCGACGAATCCTCGGTACCCTAACACCCATTCGAGGTGTCGTCCTTCGTACGCCATGTCATCGGCGACGGGCGACGAAGCCGAGGCGCTTGTCCATAATGTTGTGTTCAGCACGTGCACAACGACTTAGGTTTGGCGGTGGGTGGTGTTAAGACCCAACTTATATATCGTTATACAAACAAAATTTAGATTTAATTTCTCACTTAGTACCTGTCGACGCGTTAGCGTCGATGCTGCATGGTAGACCATTTATATTCCCCCATCTTCCAATATCTCGTTTCATATGTGAACTTCCCTCTGTGGGGGGTATGTGTACTGCCTGTTAGTTTCTTCTGTACTTTTTCCTGTTGCAGTCTGCACTCCCTCTTTTTTAAATTTGAACTTCTATCTGTCGGACATTTATACTGTCCGTTAACTTTTTGTGTGCTTCTCGCTTGTTGTAGTCTGCACTTTCTCCTTTTTATGGTCTCGGTAGTCTTAGTTTACACCCAATTTCTCCGATGGATGTGCACTACACTCATTTATTTTCTACATTTCCTTAGTTTTACCATGTGCACTGCCCAAATAATTATTAAAACATTTTTTTTGGTAATTACGGTGGATTATTTTATTTAATCTTTACAAACTATAATGTTTGTAATCAACTCGTGCGACACTCTATTGCTGGAGTCCACTAAGTGTTGTGATGAGAAAATCCCCACTTGAGCCGCAAAAGACAAATTCTTCTTAGTCGAGGCTAATCTGCACTTCTCTGATAGAGCATCTGCACTTATTTGACACACCCATGCACGCACGCACGCACGCGCACACACACAATTTGTTGAATGATTGTACTTTATGAGCTAAGAAAAATATGCAGCGAGAGTTATAAACAGAACTACCAACAGAGCAGTAAGAAACGCAGGTGTGAAATTCAGAAAAGAAAATTCACATTCACACATGGAACATGCTATCATTCCCGTGGGGCCAAGCATTTACGAGTCCAAGATGCGAGCGTTTATAAATTAACTCTACACTTATATGGGGTACCCATGTATACTGCCATTTTCATATACTCCGCACTTTCTGGTGAACACTTTTAAGCAATCATCCGGGCTTGTTACAGGCATTTTCTTTATCAATTGTTTCTGTCTTTTCGAACACAACAATGTGTACTGTGCCTCTTTTATATGTTGTTTGCACTGTCTGACCATGATTTACTGACTCGGGGACACTTTGTTAGTCAAAATGAGTAGGCTCCCATGGCGATCTTCTTAAAAAGGGAGATATAAATGAAATCAGGAAACAGAGTGACACTTTGATCAATAAATATATGTTGTGTTTCGTAAAAGGAGAAGGCTCCTATGACTGCATCTCAAGTCTCTTTGCATTTTGAGTGCTTTGGTCAGCAATGTGACTGGTATATGGAGTAGTATACAACAACGATGAAAGTGTTAGAGTGAGTAGTAGAATGAATCCAACCATTGTTTATTCCATCAATGATTGAAGTATGTATATAAGGCAACCCATATAATCGATCGTGTGAACGGGAGCGACAAAACCCCCGATCGTGGGAACGGGAGAGAGATATCACACTACGGTTACAACAAGAATTATCTCCTATTTATTGTATTTAAATAAAATCTAACACTCCCCCTAATCCTTGCTTGTCCTTGTAACTGATCATCCTTGGAATAACCTCCTCAAACACACTGTGGGAAAAATAGATGAGAAAGATACAATATGCCATGAAAACCTCCTTCCAAAAACCTTGTGGGAAAATAAGGAGAAAATAATATATGTCATCCATGCTTGTATCGATATTGCCTCATTAAACACCTTACGTGAGAAACCGTTAGTAAAACTCAGAAAAGAAAAAAGTGCAATACTGAAGATCTAATAATCTTTAACAGGTCGTAACCTAGGAGATTTCTCTCACTGAACTTTGCAAGTCACGAAATCTCCTCGTACCAATTTCATGTACATATTTATGGAACAACGAATTTGGTGAGGACTTGGTAAATAAATCACAAGGTTATCACATCACTTTGTTTGCAAAATATTTATTTTCCTACTCTTTTGTAGCTCACGGGGATAAACAGCTTAGGAGCAATATGCTTTATAATATTGCTCCTAATATAACATGTCTGCATCTGTACAATACAAGCAGCATTATCCTCATAGATAATGGTGGATGATTCTAGCGAACGAATCGCACTTGAACCTTGGATAAAGTTCATTATTTTGCGAAGCCATATACATTCCCGTGATGCTTTATACAAAGTAATTATCTCAGAATAATGCATGGACGTAGCCACCAATGTTTGCTTTGTCGACTTTCAAGAAGGTTGTACCTCCATGTAAGAAGACAAATTCAGTTAGTGATCTAGTATTATGGGGATCTGATAAGTATCCAGCATCACAATGCCCCACCACTTGCCGCCAGCAGCGGCCGTTCACCGGCAAGGAGTTGTGGATCCCGACGCGCCATCCTACTCCTCCTCCGAAGATCCGTCGGCCAGGTGCATCCCGGGCACCACTCCATTGGCGTGGTCGTTGGAGAGGTCATGCCTCACCGGGCTCTGCTCCTCCGGCGTCGACTGGCTCGGCTAGCCTCCAGCACAGAGCACGAGACGTTGAAGCGGATGTGGCGGCGCGGAGGTGGTGAACGGGCGGCAGAGCTTCCGGATCCGTTGGCGAAGACATCTTCCAGCGAGTTCACCGGCGCCGGGAGGTAACACCTGATGCTCGTGCTTGACGAGGCAGTGCCGGCGTTCACCAGTTCATGTGCCGGAGTCGGGGACGGCAGGCCCGAAGACGTCGGTGGGGAGGGCGCCATGGGCACCACGGACTCGACCTCCTCCTCGACCGGCGCAGCGGGTGCTGCAAGGCATGGGCAAGCCCAGTCGTGCATGCAACATGTTAAAGTGATCGCCGGAGTTTGGCTTTTGCTCTTCTTCCTTTGGTTCTTGTTTTTCTCCGGTGATCGCCGGAGTTTGGCTTTTGCTCTCGCTGGTTAAGGTCGTGCTGATAACGTGTTAAAGTGAGTAGTGGAATGAATCCAATTGTTCCATTCGATGATTGAACTATTTGTTAGGATTTATTTAAGCATGTAAATAGGATAATCCTTTTCTGTAAACCGTCACGACGTCGGTTGCCTTGTATAAATACTTCAATCATCGATGGAATAAACAACAGTTGGATTCATTCTACTATTCACTTCAACACGTTATCAACACCTACTTTACCAAAAGAAAGGGACGAAATTCCGGTGATCGCTAGAGCAAGAAGAGAACAAAGAAAGAGAACAAGAACGAAAAGGTAAGAATGTATGCAGGAGGATTCCGCAATTTCTTCCTCCGTCTTCTTCGAGAGGACGGGCGATGTCGCCATCGTAGCTACCATGGCGCTGGTGGCCGTCGCCGCCATTACCGGAGCGTGCAGCATCTCCAACAACTCGGCTTCCGTTGCCGCCGGTTTGGAGGTCGCCGCCGCCACGGTGGTGACGATGGTGCTGGACCATCAGGCACCTAGGCCCAACCGTATGCGTCGTTTGTGATGATGGAGGCACGGCCGCTGCCGGCGGCCAGGAGGCTCCAAACCCCTATGCCGACGAGGAGATGGAGCTGGAAGGCAACGAGATGGATGTGGACAAACCGTACCTCCCTGCCTCGCGTCCACGCCGCCATGTTGTCAACACGGCTAGGCTTGCCCACGCCTTACAGCGCCCGTCGAGCAGGAGGCCGAGCCCATGGCGCCCTCGCCACCGGCGTCGCCGAACCTGCCATCCCCGACTCTGGCGCATGAACCGGTGGGCGCCTGGACTGAATCGTTAGGCACAAGCATCAGACGGTACCTCCTAGCACCGGTGAACTCGCGTGGAGACATCTTCTCCCACGAAGCCGGAAGCTCCACCGCCCCATCACCGTCTCCGCGCCACCGCATCCGTTTCGTGGTGTCGTGCTCGGTGCTGAAAGCCAGCCGAGCCGGTCGACGGACGGAGGAGTGGAGCCTGGTGGCGCTCGGGCTCTCCAACTGGCGCCCGGGACGCACCTGGCCGGCGGATCTTCTTCTACGGAGGAGGATGGCGTGCCAGGAGTCTCCGCACGTTGCCGGAGAACGGCCGCCGCTGGCGGCAAGTGGTGGCGCTTCTGGACGCCGCCGCAGAAACAGGGAAGAACGCGTGCGCGTGGGGACTGGGGAGCGGTTCCGTCAGGAACGCGTGCGCCTGGGGAGCTGTTCCGCCAGGAGAGTGTAGGCGTGGAGTTAAACTGCTCATCTCCCTGCCTTATACTCCCTCCGTTCCAAAGCTTAAGGCATATAATTTTTTGAAAAGTCAAGCTACGGAAAGTTTGACCAAACTTTTTGAAAAAACTATCAAGAACTATGATATTATATATATACCACGTGAAAATATGTTTTATGATGTATCCAAGGGTATATATTTCATATTGTAAATATTAATATTTTTTTCTAAAAACTTGGTCAAACTTTATATAATTTGACTTTTTCAAAAAAATTATATGCCTTGCCTTGGGACGGAGGTAGTATGCTCGATCAGCTGTATCCAGAATCTTCCAGCACCAGTACGACTTGGTCGATATGGTTCCCTTGGTGACGTACTCAGCTCCAGAGACGTCCAAGACTCACGTGATGAATTAAAAAAAAAGCCGAACAAGAAAAAGTGGCCGGAGGTTATACATTGTGAAGTGTAGATTCGGCCTAGTAGTTAAAATTTCGTTTTCTTTTTTGTTTAGCTTTTTAGCTTCAGTTTTTTACATAATGTGTATGTTAGTATTTTTCTAATATTGACTATGTTGTGTCTGCACATTCAAATGTATATTAGACTGTTTGCAATTTTTAATTGCTCTATATTGATAAAATAATATGACAAATTTTAAATTTGCACACAACTAATGAATTAATTAAATATCAATAAATCACTTTATACACCACCAAGTTGGCGACTACCTTCAATGTATTTTATTAAATACAAGATTGTGTGAAGTACCATAAGAGGTCGGTCTACACTACTTTGTAGTGATTATCTTGTGTTTAAAGCAAAAATGAAAGTACACATGCATGTGAGATCTACACTACTCGGTAGTGACTATCTCCATGTGCTCAAGGTGCTCTTACTATACCAGAACCGGCAAAGTATGTTGCTTTACACTTCATTCGACATCACCTTGAACCTGCTCTGAAAGATGAGTACATGATGGAGGAAAATCCTCTATCGTTGTGGGACTCCTTAAAGGAGCACTATGATCAACAGAGACCGGTGATGTTGCCTGAAGCGCAAAGACAAAGGACACTTATCCGTTTTCAGGATTTCAAGTCCGATATGGCATACAATTCTATCGTGCATCAAATCAACTCTAAGTTGAGATTTTGCAATAGTGCAATTTTAGATGCAGATCTCATTGCAAAGACGTTATCTACTTTCCATCCTAGTATGAGGTTGATTGCTGAACAACATCGTAACCAAAAGTATAGGAAGCATTCTGAATTGATATATGCACTTCTTCAGACAGAAAAGCACAATGAAATTCTTGATAAGAATAATCTTTCCCATCCAACAGGAACATTGCCACTACCTGAAGCACATTTCAATTCTTACAATGCTCAAAACTTCCGTGGTTCATAGAAGAACTGTATGAGGTCTAAGGTAAAATGGAAGCGCAATGAGAGTCAGAATAACCATGGAGTCCAAAAGGGCAAGAATCATTTCAAGAGAAATGATAGGGGTAACAATTCACAAGGTTGTTATCGATGTGATTATAACACTCATATTGCAAAGAAGTTTACAACTTCCAAGCATTTGGTGTCGCTGTATCAACAATCAATCAAAGGCAAGAAGGCACAAAGGCACTAGTACGAAGCTCATTTCACTAGACCGATGGTCGAGAGTTTCCAAGGTGTTCAATAGAAAAGTGTTCAAGAGAACATGGAGAACCATGATTAGCCTCATCAAAAGGAAGGACTAACACTTCATACTGAAGACATGCTAGTGGATTTCACTTCTACAAATGACATATATGGAGACCAACTTTAAACTCCTTGTACTGTCATAAGTATTGTGATGATGTCGTTACATATATTGTGTGTTATAAAATATTTGTGTCATAAGACATATGGTATTGTAATAATTATGCAGTCGAACATAATATATTGTAATACGTGAGCAAACATATATAGTATGTATTGTATGTGTATATTCTATATGAGTTTGGATAAAATATTGATTTTTATTCTTGTTACTCTATAGAAATCTTCTGAAAAACCTAATGGAGGAGGAAATTTGTTTAGTGGACAGTGGTGCCTCTAACACAATATTACGGGAGGTTAAATACTTCCAAACTCTAAAAAAGAGTAAGGGGAGTGTCATGACTATCGGTGGTCGCGACACCGTCATTGTTGGTTCTGGTCACTCCACATTTACACTCCCAAATGGTACGGAGCTTATGATCTAGGAGGCATTGTCGTATCCGAATTCAACTCGTACATTGTTGAGTTTTAAGGACATCCGGAGTAATGGCTACCACATAGAAACCCATGAAGATGGTGAGGTTGAAAGCCTACTAATAACTTAGAAAAAAGGTTCTGAAAGGAAGACCCTTGAGAAACACCCCACACTATCTTCTAGATTGTATTATACATACATAAAACCAAAGCCACATTTGGTGTATAAAATAATTTTCCAAAATCATGATAAATTCAAGATATGGTATGATCACCTGGGTCATCCTGGTGTGGGGATGATGAGGAAATTATTGATGGTTCGACTAGACACAGCATAACGGTTGCTAATTTTCCCAAATCCTCGGATTTTGTATGCACTTTGTGTGCAACTGGGAAATTAATCACTAGACCCTCGTACCTGAAGGTCAAGAGTGAATCACTAAATTTTCTTGAACGCATTCAAGGAGATATATATGGTCCAATTCAACCGTTATCGAGACCATTCAGATATTTTATGATACTCATTGATGCATCTACAAGATGGTCAAATGTGTGTCTCATATCGACAAGGAACCATGCATTTTCAAAACTGATTACTCAAATCATAAAATTGAGAGATAATCATCCTGAACATAGGATATAATCCATTAGAATGGATAATATTGCTGAATTTAGTTCACGAGCATTCAATGATTACTACTTAGCTTTGGGCATAACTGTGGAGCATTCTTTACCATATGTACACACACAAAATGGTCTTGCGAAATCACTTATCAAGAGGATCAAGTTGATAGCAAGACCGCTCCTACAGAATTGTAATCTCCCAACTTCATGTTGGGGACATGCGGTGTTACATACCGCGGAATTGATACAAATTCGACCAATTGCATACCATACGGCCTCCTTGTTGTAGTTAGTACGTGGAAATCAACCAAGTATTTCCCACCTTCGAAGATTCGGTTGCGCTATGTACGTGCCGATATCACCACCTCAGCGTACATCCATGGGTCCACATAGAAAGATGGGTATCTATGTGGGGTACACTTCTCCGTCGATAATAAAGTACCTGGATCCTCTAATAGGGGATCTCTTCACAGCCCGGTACGCTGATTGCATCTTCGATGAGGATAATTTTCTGGCATTAGGGGAGAAAAGGACCACAAAGAATGCCGAGAAATAGATTTGAATGTTGAAGGCGTTCAGTCTTTAGATCCACATACAAATGAATCTGAACTGGAGGTTCAGAGGATAATAAATTTGCAAAATATTGCAAATAATCTGCCAGATGCATTTACTGACTATAAAGGTGTTACTAAATCCTATGTTTCCGCTATGAATATCCCAGAGAGAGTTGAGATAACTAAGACCACTCACTGCCCAAGAGGGGGAGAAATCTGGACAAAAAGGACAAAGCTTCTCTAAAGCGTTCGCGGGGAATGAGGATCTCTCAAACAGTAAATGTAGGTCAACCGCGGGTTAACGCTCAACCAAGTGTTGAAGAAAGACACCTAAAGAATGTTCATCATCCAGGGCCTAGCACAAGTGTGCACGCAAATATAGATGCCGGGACATTGGAACACCTCGATTCAATCGTTGAGGGAAATCACGATGAGTCTGAAGGTGTTGAAGAGATTTCCACAAACTATGTTGAATCAGGAGAATCATTCAACAGAAAGTCTATAAATGTCGACATATTTTTTTCCTCAAAGATTGCAAATGACCTCACATTGGACAGTAAACCTAAGACCATGGCAGAGTGTATGAAATGATCGGACTGGTCCAAATGGATGGTTGCAATTGAGGATGAACCGCGCTCGCTTACCAAGAGAGGGTTTTTTACTACGGTAATACCTACTCCTCAGAATATTTTCCCCGTTAGGGCAAAATGGGTTTTTGTTCGAAAGAGGAACAAAAACAATGAAGTGGTGAGATATAAGGCGGGGCTTGTAGCACAAGGTTTTACACAGAAACCTGGTATCGATTACGATAAAACATATTCTCCTGTGATGAGTGGAATCACATTCCGATACTTGATATCACTGGCAGTGCAAATGAATTTGTATATCCAATTGATGGATGTGGTGACCGCATATTTATATGGGTCACTATATACAGATATCTACATGAAAGTCCCCGAGGGCATGAAGATTCCGAATCCGAAGGCTGATCACATAATGTTTTGCGTTAAGCTACAGAAGTCGTTATACGGCTTGAAACAGTCGGGTAGAATGTGGTACAACCGACTAAGTGGGTTCCTTTTGCAGAAATGATACTTAAATGATGATGATTGTCCATGTGTATTTAGCAAGAAATCTACTGATGGATTTTGTATAATCTCTGTGTCTATGGATGATTTGAATATCATTGGTACCACACAAGAGATACATGAGGCTAGTAATCATCTAAAGACGGAATTTGAGATGAAAGATTTGGGTAAACCAAATTTTGTCTCGGTTTACAGCTTGAACATATTCCTTCTGGAATATTGGTTCATCAGTCTGCTTATATTCAAAAGATATTGGAGAAATTCAATATGGATAAAGCATATCCATCAAAAACACATGAGGTTGTTAGGTCTCTTGATAGAGATAAAGACCCTTTTAGACCTAAGGATGACGATGGGAAGATATTGGGACCTGAGTTCACATATCTTAGTGCAATGGGTGCACTAATGTATCTAGCAAACTGCACGAGACCTGATATATCGTTTGCAGTTAATCTGTTGGCTAGATACAGTGCATCGCCAACGAAAAGGCATTAGGTTGGTCTGAAGAATATTCTATGATATCTTTAGGGTACCAAAGATCTTGATTTGTTCTATCAGAAAAATCAAGAGAGAACCATGGTGGGGTATTGTGATGCTGGATACTTATCAGATCCCCATAATGCTAGATCACAGATTAGATTTGTCTTCTTACATAGAGGTACAACCTTCTCTTAGAAGTCGATAAAGCAAACATTGATGGCTACATCCACAAATCATTCTGAGATAATTGTTTTGTATGAAGCATCACCGGAATATGTATGGCTTCGCAGAATGATGAACTTTATCCAAGGTTCAAGTGGGATTGGTTCGCTAAAATCGTCCACCATTATCTATGAGGATAATGTTGCTTGTACTGTACAGATGCAAACATGTTATATTTAAAGCAATATTACAAAGCATATTGCTCCTAAGCTGTTTTATCCCCATGAGCTACAAAAGAGTGGGGAAATAAATATTTTGCAAACGAAGTCATGTGATTATCTCGCTGATTTGTTTACCGAGTCTTTACCAAGTTTGCTGTTTCACAAATATGTACATGGAATTGGTATGAGGAGACTTCGTGACTTGCAAAGTTCAGGGGAGAAATATCTCAGGTTAAGACCTATTGAAGATCATCGGTATTGCACTTTTTTCCTTTGTGAATTTTTCCTAATGGTTTCTCACGAAAGGTTTTTAATGAGGCAATACAGTACAAGTATGGATGACATATGTCATTTTCTCCTTATTTTCCCATGAGGTTTTTAGAAGGAGTTTTATATGGCATATTGTATCTTTTTCCTCTATTTTTTCCACAAGATTTTTGGAGGAGGTTATTCCCAGGATGATCGGGTCGCAAGGACAAGTAAGGAATAGGGGGAGTGTTAAGATTTATTTAAACATGTAAATAGGACAATCCTTTTCTGTAAACCGTCACGACCGTTCTCGCTCCTGTTCCCACAATCTTTTCTCTCCCCCGTTCCCACGATCGATTGTCGGTTGCCTTGTATAAATACTTCAATCATCAATGGAATAAATAACAATTGGATTCATTCTACTATTCACTTCAACACTATTTATACGACATAATCGATCGTGGGAACGGGAGCGAGAAAACCCCCAATCGTGGGAACGGGAGAGAGATATCGTACCACGGTTACAACAAGGATTATCTCCTGTTTATTGTATTTAAATAAAACCTAACAGAAATATATAGACTTTGACTGAACTTACAAAATGAAAACTCAGCTAGATCCCACCCACTTGTGCTCTATCGCAATGTGTCCAAAAGCTAGGGACAGCACAAACCAAGGAAACGCACGCACGCTCGGCTTGAACCTGGTCATGTTGACGACGCCGTCCTGCTTCATGATGATCTCGACCTCAAAACTTACTACTTCTGGTCCTGCATGTTCCTGCTGTGTGGACTTATTTCGAACTAAACATATTAGCATCAGCAGTAGCTAATTACAGACACATCAGGTCGCAACACTCGACCCCTGCTCTCTTCTTCTCCACAATACAAAAGACTACCCGTTCGCTATACAGACCAAGTGCTACCTACTTCTACTAGTACTACTTTACACCTAAATAAATCAAAGGACCCCCAAAAGAACCATAAAACACATCCACCGGAGCATGTACGTAATACATCAGTGCGTCGTGGCGGCAAAGGCCAGTCATCAGTCAACAGCGTGTCGGGGTCGTGGTCTCAGGCTTTCAGTCGAACAGCAGGCGGCGACGCAGGGACTTGGGTATCTTCTTGCTCAGGTCCATGGGCGAGGCTTTCCTCTTCGACGACTGGCCCGCCTCGGCCTGCGGCCTCTTCCCCGCGCCTTCGTCACCCGCCGCTCCCTTTGTCGAGCGGTAGAACTCCTTGATGCTCAGCTGCACCCCGCTGGGCCTCGGGCCTTTCGGCGTCTCGAACCCGCTGGCTGCTGCGTTCACCTTGGATTTCCGCGACCTTGATTTCTCTTCCTTGAGCCTCTGCACAACCAATTCAGTGGGTTTTATTAATAGCAGTGAACGAAAGTAATGCTCAAGAAATAAATACAAAATACAGTATTTCAGTAGCCCACGATAAAATCCTGGATCCTGTGAGCAGCATCTTTCAACTTATCATGGTAGCGAACGAAAGGAATCGATGCACACCTGTTCTCTCTGGAACCGCTGAGATTCGTCAGGAAACGCGGTATTCACCAGCTGAATGTCTTCATCAGTCAACAGAAAGATGCAATCATCATCCCTGAGTACTTGTGGCAGGTCTGGCTCGTCCAACGAGTCGGCAGATTCGCAGTTCACTGTCGCCTCCTCCTCCTCTTCCTCCTCGTCGTCCAGAACAACCACCTCAGCCTGACGACTCCCACCCTCTAATTCTGCCTTCTTGTCAGATACACCGGCAGAAAGCATACCACCACGAGTGGCCCGCTTCCATTTCACCATGTAATAAGGGTGGCCATATCTTATCTTAATCCGTTGAATCGAATGGAATTCGTACTGGTCATAGAGAAGCAACGATTTACATGGAGACGAGGCCATTTCGCGTAAATATATGGTTGACAGCATAGGGAGCATGTGCTGTCGGATATATGATGGCTCCCACCTCTGCGTGTACTTCAACATGTCAACCAAAGCGTCGACGTTAGGCTCATTCCACACAAGCAATGGAACACCATTTTCTGCAGACAGGATGATGAGGATTCCGTTAGTATACATCCATCAGGGCAATCAGCAGATTTTAATGCAGGCAAATACTTGAACAAAGTAAGGACGGTATGACTAGGACTTGCAGTAAGTTCAGAACCATCACTCTGAACTATAGGAGAAATATTAAAAGCAATGTTATTAACTTTTACCTGTATCCAAATTGTCATCAGATAGATATAATTTAATTTTCTCCCCATTTGGGAAATTTGTCTCTGCAGCTATTCTTTTGAAGACCTTGATTTGCCAATTCTCCTGTCTCCTCTGTGCTTTCAGGTCACGTGCCTAACATTGATTCCCCAAAGACGCTATTAATAGATAGATTATTAAGATCCATAAATCATTTAAAGGGAAAAAATAGACATGCCAATACTATCTTTTGATTATTTGGTTGGACAGAAAAATATCAGAAGCATTATGATAGTGAACAAGTCAACAAGTTGGTTTTGTATCTGAATTTTAAAAACGCAATAGATACAGGGAGCAGTAATTATGTGAATGCAGCAGCGCAAGGCCGTGCCATTGAAAAACCTCGACATGCTTAAGCAACTGTATTTATCAAAATCAGGCATTGTAAATTATACAACATAAGTATGTGAGCTGATCAATACATGCTAAGACAAAAAATATTAAGAAAGCTGAAAAGTTTTTGCAAAAAATGGAAATTAATGCTTTGCAGTAAATAAAGTGGGATTACCTTGTCACAACTAGGACATTCACATACGAAACCAGCTGATTTTTCCACGCAATTCTCTAATGAATCCAGCAAGCAATAGTTGCACCCAGTCTTGATATGATCTTTCTTGTTGCCAGGGTGACCACAGTTTGAGCAGTGACGCGATCTCGCGACTGATGGACTCTTTGTGGATGTAGATGGTAGATCATCAACATGGGTCTTGTCATCTCCTTCTGCAGATGGATAGATTCCTCTACCAATTTCATGTAATCTGGGGAAGTGAAAAGAAGATCAAGGTCCAGAAATGCAATGTTGGGCAATCAATTACGGTACGAATAACAAAGAACTTCTCTTCAGAGTACGAAACATACTTATCTAAAATATGATCTTCATCAAATAACCGCACAAACCGAAGCGCAGTCTCAACACCAAAGCCAGGCACCCCTTGCAAATCATGGTCACAGCCAATAAGTAGTGCCATGGCTACCATTTGCTTCCTCTTCAATCCAATGCCAGACTCGATATCTGCTATGTTGTAGCACTCGACAGGTTCCTGAAGGAACAATGATGACCATCATCACACCATGGTACAGGGAAAGTGAAACAAATCATTGACCGTGGTATCAGAACTATTATAAGAGATCGCCTACCTTACAATTCGATCGGAGCACTTTTATGACAGTCTTGGCTCCGAAGAGGAAAGCGTCACTGTCTGAAGTAATGCAGGCATCCACCTGACCCTCGTTATTCAACTGAGCGCAAAGGGCTTCGGCTTCACCCTTTGCCTGCAGTACGGGCATTCCAAGATAGCCAAGCAGTTCCTATAAGAAATTAAACAGAAGATTAAAACTGTCAAAGATAGGATTTTTTTTGTCGCCTTCAAATAGCAGCCGGGAAAGAAATGTTGACCAAGCAGTGTATGCACTTCAGTCGAGCCTTCTGAACAGAATTAGATTCTGAATCGTGGAAACAAAATTAGAGAAATGGGCACTGACCACGCAGTCCTTGACGTATCGAGTGAACACAGCATTTCTCCCCTTCACCGGGGACGCCCGAACACTGGCCTCCCCTTCCGGCTCCTTGCTCGTGGACGCGGCCGCGTCGATACCGGAGCCTCTGAAGAAGCGCGCAGCCCTCGCCTGCGACTTGAGCGGCGACGGCGTGCCGTCCACCACGAATACTGGGAAGGCCCCCATCTGCAGCAGTTCCAGAGACACGGGTGAATCAAAATCTCAAAGCCCCATAATAGGTAAGGAAATCGAGGAAGCAAACAACAAATGAGTAATCGCAACTAAGATTCGGAAATGCTGCATCTCCAAGATTGGGGATTGACGCTTGGAGAGCGCAAGATGTCCACTGCGGAATGCTGGCCGGCGGAACAGTAAGGCAGGACACCAAACAATCGCTGGGGAACGAGCATCAGCAGACGGCGAAAGGGGCGACGCGCAAAATCCAGCGGCAGTCGGCGCAGCACGAGGCCGAAGGGGGGAGGGGAAGGGAGCCCGAGCGACCGACCTACCTTGGAGAAGAGGGCGAGCGTCCGGAAGAAGGTGGTGCGGATGTGGGGGCTGCGCGCGTACGGGGAGCGCGCCTGGATGGCGGTGCTGTGGGAGACGATCCAGAAGGAGAGGTCGACGGCGACGCGGCGGCTGCGGAGGAAACCCGGGCCCTCCTGCCGCGCGTACGGCTTCAGGAGGTCCCAGAAGCTCCCGCCCACGCCCATCTTCGTCGTCGCCGGCGCCGGCGTCGGCCGCGGCGGGGGTTCTAGGGGTCGATCCGGCTCGGCGACTCGCGGGTGTCTCGCTCGCCCGTTGCGGGTAATGGGCCGTTGGGTCGGGTCTCCGACGGTGGGCCTCCTAGAAACGATGCTGCGCCCGTTGGATCCGAAGAAACTGAAGCAGTTGCGTTTGCGCCGAATCTCTCATCAGCAGCAGCAGCAAAAATTATTTCAAAAATAAATACAGTTAAGAAAAGGAAATGATACTGTTCCCGAGGGCCCTGTCACGCGCTCCTTTAGGGGTGCCCCTCACAGTTTTCCTTAGCAACTCCAACCGTTAGGGTTCCAACAGCCGCTGTAAACTAGCGCGCACATAACAAACTGTCTAGCACGTTGAAACTGGCGCACCAAATATACTGTGTTGGCGAGCGCGCGGTAAATCTCTAGCGTGCGCGGCCAATCTCTAGCACATCCAGTGGACGGATGTTTTGCGCGCGCTATATTTAACGCATCCGGTGGAGGCATTGCCCATTTCGCGTCGCAAAACTGGATCCAGCCCGTCACAAAATTATATTCCAGCGCCAAATTTTCCAGCGTCTGTTGGAGTTGCTATTACTGCTCGTGACTCTCATCCAATTCCCCATCGCGTTGCGCCATCGTCGTTGTCCCCTGGCTGCCGCCACACGCCCCTACACTCCCAGATGTTGCGCGTTTCCTTATGGAGCATCGCCGCCTCCTCGTGGAAACCACCGCACGCCCCTACGCTGCCAGATGCTGCTCGTTCCCTCGTGGAGCACCCCCGCCTACCACTTTTCCAGTTGGAGCACTCTGCCGGTTCGAGCTCCTCCGACCGACAGGGCAGCGGAACTCCGGCAACGGGGGGCCAATGAGGACAACGAGCTTCTGTGGAGTAAGATTTGGCGGTGGGCCTCGTCCCGCTTCTGCCATGGGCAGCGACAGGTGCGAGCTGGTGGTGTTGCCATGTACCTCTTCTGCCATATTGTTAGGATGCTACAATAACACATAATTTCTTCTACTCCTTCCGTTTCAAAATAAGTGACTTGAGTTTGTTTAGATTTATATGTATCTAGGCTTAAAATATGTCTAGATACATAGAAATCTAGATAAACCCAAATCACTTATTTTGGACGGAGGAAGTATAAAAGTTCTATTTTCTTTTGCTAAAATAGTATAAGTGTTTTGCTACCGTGTTTTCGGCGATGGCTCCAACGAAGTCGCTTTTTCTACGGTAGTATAACCATTGTTCTAGGATTTTGATTTTGCTGCGGTAGCGTAGCCTAACTTTGTTTTTGGCCATGTAGTCTCCCACTATTAGGAAACAGCTCTTCTGTGGCGCATGGGATTCTATCTTCTATGGCGCATATCCATGTCGCCACTGTTACCCCGCCACTGATATCTGCTTTCTGTGGCGCATATAGGAATGCGCCGACTTCTGTGGCGCATTCCTATATGCGCCACAGGAAGCAGATATCAGTGGCGCATATAGTCCAATGCGCCACAGACACCGTTTCTATATGCGCCACTGAGTATATCACATGTATTCAAAATAAAATACATTCCTGATGTATAATCAGATATTTATACAGGATTTATATAGTATTTATCCAGATCAGTATAAACAGTACATTGCACATGTAGTAGATGAAAACCGACATATAATACAAACACAAGTATAATGTCATCACACTTAGAGCCCGATCGAGATACATATATAGTGTCAAGTGCCGAATTTTTACACAAGCGCCGAATACAAAGTTCATATCATCTCACATTACAAATATGAAGTGGCCACCGCCGCCTACACTAGGATCAAATAGAATACAACTGTGATAATGGTGAGCAAGAGCATTAGCCCGACCAATATCTTCATCCGGTTCTTCTTCCACAAGTGGTTCCTCCACTTGGCTATCGCCTCCTCTCTAGTCGCGTATCCTTTGTAGATGTTGCCGCTGAACTTGTTCACTTGTTTGTGACAATCCTCCCACTCCTCGTAGACTCCTGGAACCCTACCCATGTACACCACATACCACCTCGTCGCCATCTCTATAGACGACAAGGCATATTAGTAAAAATACAACGAAAATAATTAATAAAGGGTTTACATCCATATATATATATATATATATATGTTCATAGAATATAAACACAAAGGATCCATAAACCTAAAAGATAGATCATCATAGAAGCAATAAGTTCAACGACAACACGACCATAATGTAGTTTAAGTCTAACAACAATGACCATTTAGACCACGAGATAGTAAAGTTTATGACATACACACTAATACAGCAGGCGTCCATCAAGAATATACACACACTGGATCATGCTAGAGGCACACATCGATCATGATGAAGACTTCCTCTTCTTGCTCGGCTTCGGGAACGGTAGATAACCCTCTTTCGTCATCCATGTCCTTGTGTCACCCTGCTTACAGAGGCGTTCTTCGATCTCCCTCTTACTCAACCCTCTGGCTTGTTGTAGGGCACCCCCCTTGTGTTGACATCTTCAATGATGATTTGCGATAACTTCATCTGAATGCGATGGAAGTCTTCTCTAAGATCATCATCGTCGACTCGCGCCAAAGTTTCGGCCCATCCTCGGAGACTAGATGGCAGCGTTAGGTTCTGGCAATCCCGAACATAGCCTTTAAGGTGATGGAGGACGTAGAAGGCCTCCTTGGCACCAGTAGTTGACTGCTTGACGCAGGGGAACTCGAGCACGTGCTTGAACACGTGTTTGCCATCCTTGATACATTCCCCCTTATCTACGAAGGTGCATCCCTTCTTGGTGTAGCCCTCGAGAGCCTCATTGAGAACACCCCTTATTCTGGTGTAGTCTTTCTTCTTCGTTAAACTCCCTGAGTCGAAATACATGGCTAGCGAATACCTCGGGGCAAGGACGATGAGTGTGCAGTATTTGTCTCTGCGCAACACAATTGGAACGGAATGTTGGAAAAAGAGCAAAGGAATAAATCTATAAGAAATGCATAAGTTACGATGGCGATGAGCGAGTGTGTGTACTTACTCGGAAAAGAAAGGCAAAAGAAGTGTGCCCTTCCTATTGTTGTCCACCATGAACTTCTTGAGGTACGCCGTCGCCTTGGTCCGTGTCTCTGATCCTTCGACCAACTGGATGTCCCGCATGTAATAGGGATCCACTATCGCGATTTCCGGGGTACTCTCTCTCTTGATCTTGATCGCCAGATTGAGCGCGTATAGGCAGACCAAGTTATAGTCCAGCCGTTTCGTGAGAAACAGCTTGAATATGTCCTCGAATGCTATGAAGAATATATCCGCGGGGGGGTTCATCGACGAAGCCCATGTCCAATGGCACCTTGTCCGTGAAAACCGGGTAATTTGGATCTTCGTCTTTAAGAAGGAGGCCCTCTAGTGTCTTCACACCCTCGTGCAAAGTTAACATGGCTCTAACCACAATGTGGATCATATCCGGAGTCAATATCGGATCACCTGCTACATGCACTCGGGGCATGCCATATTGTGTGGATGGTAAGACGACGGCGTCCTGACCCCGGATCCTCTTCGGAAGAGGCTGGCTCGCACCCTTCTTCTTATTATTATTACCTCTCTTCCTGTAGTGCTTCTTCTTCACAAAAGTGTCAGCCACTGCCATCTGCTCACCAGCCGCCTTTCGGAGTGTGTTGGGGCTGAAAACCAATCCTGATTTCTCTTGTGGTGGATCGGCGGTCGGAGGCGTCTCTTGAGAAAGACCATGAAAGACCAGGCGCTGCGTGCATGTATTGGGCCGACCAGCTTGATGGTCGTCGCGAGTTGTGAAGGGTTCTTCATCCACAGAAGGCATATACAATCCTTTGGCGGCGCCGGTGTTGATGAAGTCGTCAACGTTGACCAATTCATCATCATCTTCATGGGTGCCATCATGTGGTGGTGGTAGCGGGGGCGACAGCGGTTGCAGCACAACGTCTTTGTCGTGTGGCGGTGCACACGCTGCCAAGAGTTGATGGTGACGGCTGGTGGTGGCGATGATGGTGGCTACTGGCTTCCGAGGCGGTGGCCGGGCGATCGGTCGAGAGGTGGCACCGGTGCTCCCTCCCGCAAGACGAATCTGGGTCTTCGGCCATGTCAAGGGCCAGTTGTAGCATTCTCCAAGGGTCTTGTGTTCGTCGGCTCCCTGAGGTTGAAAGGGGGGTCCATGTCATCGCACCCTGGCAACACCCGAGCCAACCTGACCCTCATCACGTCATCATCCATTGGATTGTTGTGCATCGTGCGGCTCGCCGGTTGTATGAGAGTGCCCTTGGCAACATCCTTCAACTCACCACCGACATCTTTAAGTAGGAGTACGCAAGAAGTGTCCTGAGGCAAAAACATGTTGTTGGGCGTCATGAGATGGCAGCAGTCATGCATCAAAGGCATAAAGGAGATGACGTGCACTAACTAATTAGTTACCTTGGTGATGGCGTGGATCTCGGCTAATGTAGAGACACGGCCGATGCCGACGGCCGGCCTATCATCATCTGCAATCTCCCGCTCGGGTGCCTCACGAAGCACCACCGTCATCGGCTGCGCCTTATTGGTATCTTTGGCGGGAGGGGGCGTCGGTGTGACCAAAACGAGCGGTTGCGTCCCGATGTTGACAGCCGGCGAGGTCACCAGGTCCGGCGACACAGTAACATTGATTCCCGAGTTGCTGCCGCTTAAGCTGGGCAGATGTATCGGCCCCTGTCGACCTCCCGCATTCCAAGCAGTAAGCCCCTCAAAAAACTCAGGGGGATCATCGAGCGAAGCTTCTCTTCCACTAACTTGTCCACCGTTTTCTCGTCCACCGCCTTCTCCTCCAGTGTCTGCACCTTCATCTTCAGCTCTTCAACAGCGGCTTTATCCTGGTTCTTCCTCTCCCTTCTTTTCTTGGCATCCTCTTTGTAGTACTCCTTGAACTTCATGCTCGTACCGAAGCCAGACACACGGCCAGTTGAGGACGGAGGCAACCCCTTGTCCCTCTTCTTGTAAGCATTGTTCGCCCTATTGAAAACTGTGTCCCACGGCTCCGTCGAATCCTGGGACGACTCTGTGGCAGTAGCGTTCAGTTCATCCTCCTACAGAGACAAGGAAAGGTGAACCCATTTAGATTCTTGGCTTCATTATTTTAATTAGAACGCAATAGACTTGAGATCAGCGATAAATTCCTTACCAACTTCTTCTTGAAGTCCTTCACCTCCGGATCGTCGGTGATGAACTCCCCTGTTTCCTTGTCCAGGTAGTAGCGGGCCCGAACAAATTGCCTAAGCTGTAAGTCCGTGATTTTAAGCTAAGGGTTGTCTTTACCAAGGCGTTCAAGCTCGGCATCCTCCTTGTCCCAAATGGCATGTTTCCCCTGTAACCGCCGCTTCCAAGGTGGTGGTTACCTATGTTCTGTTCCCGCATACTCTTTCCCCATTTAGTCCAATTTATAGCGTCAGCGGTAGCTATATCTGCCTTGAATATCTTAAACTCCTCTTCGTCGAGCATCATATTTTTCTTACTAATAACCTCCCAGCTTTCACCTTTTTCAATGCTAGTCTTCACCCTGGTTTTCCAGCTGCTCAAGGCATTGCTCATCTTCGTGAGGGCTAGTTTGTTCACCGGGTTCTTTCTCTCGAGGTTTCTAAACCGCTCTGGGAATCTGTATCGCTTGTGAAGCTTCTTAAGGAGGTTATCAACCAAAGCTGCATTGTCACCATGTCTGATGTACTTCGTGTTGATCAACATGCTTTCCCAGACGATGCACCCGAGTTGCAGGCCGTACCTTTTAGCAATCGCCTCTGGCGCAATGGGTAGGCCACTTTCTGTGACCTCAGTGAACTCATCACAGACGGTGGCGAGCACTGGCACCTTCCGCTCCTTCTGTTCCTTCTTCTTCTTCTTCTTCTTCTTCTTCTTCTTCTTCTTCGAAGCGGCCGGGTTGCCGCTACCGCCATCCATGCGCTCGCCGCCATCGGTGAGGGCGCCGCTATCGGTGGTGTCATCCTCTTCGTCGCCGCCTTCACTAGTTCCATCGTAGTCGTCTTTGTCCCCCTCGTAATTAGGATCTCCGCCCTCATTGGCCCCACCAGCTCTAGCGGTGGTGGCTAGGGCTCCGGCAACGAGGGCGGCGGGCTCCGGCGCGACCACTCCTCCGGCGGCTCCTCCTCTGCTAGGGCTTCGGCGCTAGGGTTTGCAATGACAGAGAGGCGATGGGGGCGGGCTACGGCGGGGGCGGGCGAGATAGATTGGGGAAAAGAAAGTGGAAGGGGAAAAGGAGAAGGGGCGAGCCGTTTTGGCTAAGTGCCTAGGTTCTGTGGCGCATTACTCCGAAATGCACCACAGCGGAGTAATGCGCCACAGAACCTAGGCACTTAGCCAAATAAATGGCGCGAGGCTGTACTTGGACAGCAAATACATACTAGCCTAGTGGTTATGATGCATATTCAGAGACCTGTGGCAGCCAGGTTCGAATCCTGGTTGGGTCAATTCTTTTTCTTTATTTAAAAATGATATGTTACAAATATATTTAAAACCAAGCACATACACATGCATATTTATTCAAAATAACTCCCGAATCATATATATATATATTATATATGTGTGTGTGCTTGTCACACATAAATGTGAATTTGTCGAATATCACATTATATGTTTTAGTCTCTAACTAATACCCACACTAATACCACATTATACCCACACGAATTAATACACCAAAAAGTCACACAATTGCTAGTGTCCCTTCACAATCTTCTTGCCCTTTTTCGTCGCGGTTGAATACTTTAGCCCGTGCAGTTTAAGATTTCTTCTTGTGAATGGATAACCTTTAGTAGGCAGTGTGGTCCTCCTTCTTACTTTAGTAGTAGTAGGCATGTCGAAGTACTTGTCGAATTCCTCTTCGATCTTCGGGTCGCCGTTTTTGTCAAAGTTTTGCTCGTTGGCGGCTCCTTCCATTCTGATGATGCTCCTATTGCCCCTCCTAACTACAACACGGTTGGGCTTTGACGGGTTGGTAATAAAAAAACATTGATCAACTTGGCTAGCGAGTACCCAAGGCTCATTTTTTGCGGAGGCGTTCTTCGTCGATTTGGCATCTGGTATAACCATTGTGGTGAAATACCGGCCTTCTTTTTCCACGTTCTTGGCCCATCTAACACGGAACATCGGTACGATCTCTCCACATTACTCGAGCTCCCATATCTCCTCGATCCTTCCGTAGAATCTTTCCATCACACTAGTCTCGTCATCAGCAAAGGATAACATAGTTACTCCTGAGTTTTGATATTGCTATTCCTGTCCTTTTCCTCAGTGTAGAATCTATAACCGTTTATGTCGTATGACTGATAGGTCCTTAGGTTGTGCCCTGGGCCCTGCGACAAGGAGAATATGAGTTTTTGATCTTCCGTAGAAGGCGTCTGTGGGGGATTGTCCAGTTGCCTTTTCTTGAACCAACCCGTGAAGCTGGAGTTGTGCTCTCTGGTTACGTCTCCCTTCTTCCTCGGCCGGCCGTGGTCGACGTACTCCTGCTCGATTAAGCTTTTGTGCTCTTCGACCCAAGGGCTGACCACTTCAATGTGTTGTAGCGCGACTCAGTGTGCCCTTTCAAAATCAGTGCGTCGACCATCAATGCCGACATGTAGTGAGCGGCAGCCCTCGCGGTGACCATATCCACCGAGCCTGCCGAGGTGCTTCTTTGTGGGTATTCCAACATCCTTGTTCTCGGTGGTTAGATAATTCTGGCAGAAGGAGATGCACTCGTAGATCAGAAAGCCCTTGGCTATGCTTCCATATGGACGAGACCTGTTGTGAATGAATCCTTTGATGACACTGTTTAGCCTTTCAAACGGCATCATGTTGTGCAGGAATGTCGGCCCGAGCTGGATGATGTCGTCCACGACATGTACAAGCAGATGCACCATGATGTCGAAGAATGCAGGCGGGAAGTAAATCTCAAGCTCGCATAGTATCATCACGATCTCTTCTTGTAGCCTGTCGAGCTGCTTCACACCGACCAACTTCCTAGATATGACGTCGAAAAAGTTATAGAGGCCAAACAACGTCTCACGGACATGCTCGTCCATTATCCCACGGATCGCAATGGGGAGTATCTGTGTCATCAGCACGTGACAGTCGTGAGACTTCATACCGCTGAACCTCTTCTTCGCCACGTCCAAATATCTGCTTATCTTCCCCGAGTAACCATGAGGAACTTTCACTCCTAAGAGGCACCTGAAAAACTGCTCGAGCTCCTCCAAACTCAGAGTGAAGCAGGCAGCGCGAAGCACCACCACATTCTTCTTAACTCTTTTGCGGTGACCTTGAATCCCTTCCGTCTGATCATCATCATCACTATCAGGGTACTGAAGATCTTTCTTGATGCCAAGCAATTTAAGGTCCTTTCTTGCTTTTGGCCCATCCTTGGTCCTCTCCGGCATGTTCAGTAGAGTGCCAAGCAGACTCTCGGTAACGTTCTTCGTGATGTGCATTACATCGAGGCTATGGGGAGTGTGAAGGACCTTCTAATACGGCAGGTCCCAGAAAACAGACCTCGCTTTCCATACACCCAGCAGCGGCTTTGTCCTCGGTCGTTTTTTTCCAGGCGCAGGGCAATCTACCCAATTATTCAAAAGCTCCTCGATTTCTTCGCCGCTCCTCGGACGCGGGGCTCTTTCGATCTCATCCTTACGATTGAACAGGTCACCATGTTTTCTCCACGGGTGATCCATGCGGAGCCACTTTCGAGTACCTTGGAACACGGTTTTCGAAGACCCGGGATCCCTTATAGCTGGAGATGCGGTGTCTCATCCATGCACTTGACGCATGCATTGTGTCTGTGGTTCACCTGGGCTGATACATATGCATAACCAGGATAGTCCTGCACGGTCGTGAGCAACGCGGCTCTCAGATGGAAATATTCTTTAGTGTAGGCGTCCCACGTACAGGCCGGCATCTCCCACAAGCTGGCTAACTCCTCTCTCAATAGCCCGAGATACAGATGCATATCGATACCTAGTTGTTTCGGCCCCTGAATAAGAATGCTCATGTGTACATACCTTTGCTTCGTGCATAGCCACGGGAGGAGGTTGTACAGCCATACAAACACAGGCCAGGTGCTATGCGTACTACTCTGGTTTCCAAAAGGATTGAGTCCATCGGTGCTCATACCCAGCCTGACGTTCCTTGCATCGCCCCCGAACTCTTCGAACTCAATGTCTAATGCATTCCACTGGCTAGCATCTGAAGGGTGTGTCAGGATCTTGCCCTTCTCTGGATCATCTTTAGGTTTCTCTCTTTCCGCGTGCCATTGCATGAGGTTTGCTTCCTTAGGATCTACGAAATATCGCTACAGACGGGGGGTGATAGGAAAGTACCATACAACTTTTCGAGGAACTTTCTTGTTCCCTCTCTTGTACCGTCCTTGGCCACACACCGGACATGTGGTTCTATCTGCGTACTCGTTCCGATAAAGTGCGCAATCATTGATGCATGCATGGTATTTAATGTGTGGTAGGTCGAGAGGGCACACGATTTTCTTGGCCTCCTCGATACTTGTTGGCAATGTGTTCCTAACGAGGGTTTAACTCGTCAATGCCCATTGTTATGGACTTGGGTTTTGGAGAAGGAGGGAGCGCTGGAGACATCTATCGGCTAGCAAACAAGCACACAGGGGACAAAGGATTTACCCAGGTTCAGGCCTCGTAGAGGTCCCTACTCCTGCTTGTCTGCTCGTGGAATTATCGAGGGAGTCGAAAGTTACAATGGTGCACAGACGAAATCTGGCGAGGGTTGTGGAAACTAGGATTGCGTGTGTCCTCCTCGCCACCCCCTCCTAGCCTTTATATAGATAGGCTAGGTCGCAGGTAGTAGGTCGAGTCGGTTACAAGTTGTATCAAAACTCTAGTCTTGAGCTTCTTCTTGTCTTTCAAGTAATCGAGAGTCCGTAGGTTATTCGAGTCCCTTTATCCGGGCCTTGGCGACACCGTGGGCCTGTATGTATTTGGACCGTATATGCCAAGCTCGAGTACCCGTAGGGTATACCCATGTCAGTAGCCCCCGAGTGCCCAGTGGAATCGTAGATTCGACTGGGGACTTTTGAAGCCTTTGAGTGCCTATTTCGATTGCTTTTATTTATGTCATAGGGATTGTTGATATGCATGCTTGATATAACCGAAGCATCGGTATCAGTTAACCACCTTAGGGTGAAACAACGCAATCTACTCAAATTCGAGTCCCCGGACTCGAACCCGGAAAAATGCTGGTGTAATTCGACTCAGGCCACGGAGGTCTTACAGGAGTCGAATTCCAGTGTATGGGTGTGAGCACTCGACGCGTCCGTCAAGGCATATTCATCGTACCTGCAGGCACGGATATATCTCTGGTAGTGCGCAGCAGATGCGTTGTCAGGCCTTATTCAGGTCTTATCTTCACGCTGTAAGTATGGCATCCGAACTTTTTGCCATCGCGGAGATGATTCGGGTAACCCAGGAGACGCAGTCTCTTTGTAGGGGAAAAAATTATGAGGCGTTGTCGCCATGAGTTTCGGGTGTGGATGTTATCAACACACGGTTTTTGTTCAAATAATCATAGGGTGCGCGACCAGCGCTCCCTATGGGAGTAGCCCCCGAGTGCCTGGTTGAGTCGAAGACTCAGGCAGGGACTAAAAACTTTTGCGACTGCTATCGTCCTTTGCTTGTTTGTTTAGTTGATGACCCAGGCAGGTGCTAAAACACTTTCGCGACTGTTGTCGTCTTTGCCTGCTTGTTTCAATCGATGACTCAGGCGGTTAAATATTTTCGTGACTCCTGTCGTCCTTTGCCTGCTTGTTTCTGGCGCTCCCTATGGGAGTAACCCATGTTCATAATCGAACTGTGTTTCGAGTGGTTGGGTTTGCTCTTTCGTGATTATCCATGTTCCTGCAACAAGAAAAGAAAAATCGTAGGGGGCGCGGCCAGCGCTCCCTATGGGAGTAGCCCCCGAGTGCTTGGTGGAGTCGAAGACTCTAGCAAGGACTAAAATAGTCGAAGTTCTTCACTGCATAGCCCTGATGACGTCAGTGCTGACGCTTGTATGACTTTAGTTGCCCGCGTGAGCGAGTTTGACGGGACGTGACGAGCGGTGGGTCCCACTTTCTGACTTTGATTTGACTGGACGTGCGTAATCTTTATTTTTAACTGTGCCTCCTCGATTTCCGCGCTTAATGGTAGAAGTGGGGGGATGGTTCGTGCTTCCTCTTCTCCACGTGTCTTACGCGATGCGTGCCACGCGTCCAATAGGGTTTTTGTCAGCCGTTGGATTGCATCTTCCAGGAGTTAAGTAGCGATGCCACAGCGGTAATTTTCCCATCTGTTTTCTATCGCCATTGCCCTGTGCTTTCCTGCTTCTCTCTGCGCCCATCTTCCCCGCGACGCTGGACCAGCTCCGCTCGTTCCCTAGCTATTTTATTCGCTGTCATCGTCGCCGCGCAATGGGGAAGAAGAAGGGAGGCGCTGCTGCCGATTCCACGGCCACCCTCGTTGCAGCGAAGAAGAAGGGTGGCTCCGCTGCTGCGGCCGCCAGCGCCGCTGCTGCCGGGAAGAAGGTGCACCCGCGTGACTAATGGCGTGTGGCGCCCTTCCATCATCCAGGCGTCGGATCTCCGTCTTCTTCACCAAGACGGAGTGATTTCTGCATCAGTCGCCGATTCGCGCGTCCCCAGCGGTGAGACCATTCCTGTGCCTCCCGCTGGTTATCGAGTGATGTTTCTTGCATTCATCATTCGCGGTCTTTCCCTGCCTCTTCACCCCTTTCTTCGGGGTCTTTTGTGTTTCTATGGGCTCCAGCTCCACCGGCTGTCCCCAAATTCTCTCCTCCACATCACTTGTTTCATCACCCTCTGCGAGTGCTGGCTCGGAATCGAGCCGCACTTTGGTCTTTTCAAACGCATTTTTAAATTGAAGCGTCAGTCCGCATCTGGCTCTTTAGTTTACGATGTAGGTGGTTGCGGAATCCATGTTGATCCATCCGCCACCTATTTTGATATCAAGCTCGCCAAGTCCGTCCAGGGATGGAGGGACAGATGGTTCTATGTGCGCGATCAGAAGGCCAATGACGAGCACTTTGGACTTGCTCCCTTCGATCTCGTGACTCCCTGCAAGAAGATGCGTTCTTGGAAGAACGTGATCATGCCCTCCGAACTCGCGGAGACAGACGTGTTATATCAACGTGTCTGCGACCTCGAGAGTCGCATAGACGCAGAAGAGGGAGGCTGCGCCCTAGTCAGGACTTGGCTGCGTCGTCGCGTCCAGCCTCTCCAGGCCAGGGTCCATCCCATGTTCCAATGGGGTGGCGCTGATGATCCCACTCGCGTGTCTGCCGATGGCATGTCCGCGAGTAAGGTAGATAAGAGGGTGCGACTGGTCACGAAGTATACCCTCAAGGATGTGCTTCCGAACGAGCCAGTCGTTCCTCCT
This sequence comes from Avena sativa, assembly GCA_916181665.1. Lineage (NCBI taxonomy): Eukaryota > Viridiplantae > Streptophyta > Magnoliopsida > Poales > Poaceae > Avena > Avena sativa. The sequence goes on along the minus strand of OV702290.1, from coordinate 548,860,187 downwards.
TTCAATGCTTCGAATCCTCCTCCTGAGGTATGGTTGTGCTACGTAGTAGCGTATTTTCTCGATTGCGTCTTCTGTTGCTTATCTGTTTTATTTTTGTATGCAGGAGTGGGCGGTGTCGCCTTGCATGCCTCCCCTCCCTAAGGGGATTATTCCTCGTGAGGCTGAGGAAGAGGACCAATCTGAGTCGACTGTCCCTTCCGATGTGGAAGAGGAAGCCCCCGAGTCCGAGAGTCCGGATACTCGCAAGCGTTCGCGCAGCGAGGATTCCGACGCGTCGATTCCTTCCAATCTAGGAGGCGCGGCTGTTGGCGCGGAGTCGCTAATTCCCGCCGTTCCAGTGAGGGCTGTGGCACCGTCTTCTCGCAAGAAGATGCGATTGCCCAAGGAGTCTTCATCGGAGTCGACGGAAGCCATATTTGATCTTGACAGATTTGACTGGTAAGTTTGCTGGTACACTCGTTCTTCACTTGTTTTCTTCTTGTTGACTTTGCCCTGGGAGTTTGCCCTTTTTGAGTGCGGATTTTATCTTGCAGTCAAGAGGCGTCGTCATCGTCTGGCGATGTCGAATTTTTGAAGGAATCAGGAGTCGCGACCTCGAAGGCCAAGATGGAGGTTGAGCGTGCTCCTTCTCCTCCAGCGGCGGCCCACTCTGGGCACAATTCTTCGAGCTCTCCTCACGTAGGGGAGCATCGAGTAGTATCTCGGATGATGGTTCAGCAATCTTCTTCGGAGTCGCTGGAGGACCATGTAAGTATATCTCCCCCTCTTTTATATAAGTTAGCAGTCAAGGCCCTTTGTTGCCCTCTGCTGATTCCTTGCTTTGCATGACAGATCCTTGTAAAGGAAGCCGCGCAGGTAGCGGAGCAAGTGTTGGCGATAGGTCGCCAGCATGCAATGCTGGAGAAGCGCCACCACGTGGTTACGAGTGAGTATTCCATACCTGATCTTTTTGTTTTCTCTGTATTTTGGCATTATCGACTGACAACCAGATTTTGACTGTCCTGTAGTTGAGCATAATGCTTTACTGCGTGACGTCGCCACGTTGGAGAAGACGCTGGCCGCGGCAGTGAAGGGGCGCGACGAGGCAATCGCGGCTCGTGATGAGGCCCAGAAGCGCGAAGAGGATCTGCGTGCCTCCTTTGCGGCTAGGGAGAAGTTGTTTGAAGAGCAACTTTTGTCAGTCGCCAAGGCCCTCTCAGGTGCCTCTACTTGGTAGATATTGTATTGATGTTCTTCCCTTCCTTCTGTGGTGCCGGTGGCCTTAGGAGTTTGATCCGCGTACGTATTTTTGTTGTAGATGCTGGTGGCTTGAGCTTTGACCCGCAAGCCCTTGGTCGCGATGATGTTTTGGCGGGCGCGGTATCTGCAGTCGAAGACCGCAGCGCCGTTGTCCAAAACACGTTGTCCAAAGCCAAGGCTACCCTGAGTCGCCTCCGGGAGGAGCTGATGCCGAAGGCGGAGCTGGTAGACAATGTGGAGGAGCTGGTTGAGTCACTCGCTGGGGGTGTACTTGCCACGTACAAGAACTCCCTCCGCGCAGCTGGCGCGACCATGTCGCTTGCCATGGTGCAAGCCCACGGAATCTAAGTGGATCCCTCTGCAGTGTCGAAGACAATGCCTGTTGGCGCGGATGGTCAGCAGGTAGTGTTCGCTCCTTTTGCGACTACTTGTGCCAAATATGGCCATTACTTGATAAACACCGTTGCCAAGTATTCGGAGGAGCTGAATCGCGCAAAGAAGGCGGCGAAAACTTCGGCCTCAGGGGCTGGCGGAAAGTCAGTGGCATCTGATACTGCCACGGACTTGATGAAGCCCCCAAGGTCCTCGAAGTCGAAGAAGCGAGCTGCTCCGTAGTTAGTTTCTTGTAATAGGTGACGAACTCGCTCTTTTGATTGGAGATCATGCCTGTTGGCGAATGTGTTTGTACATACTTTATTGATCCTGAATGCACCTGTCACTTTTGACTTTTGAGTTGGTCGCCTTATTTTTGCTTATGACTGGATTTTTTGATAGGGTACGTCAAGTGGTCCTGTGGGGGGAACCCCGGTCTCGCCATCTCTTGAGGATACAATGGCACCACCTCGCTCTAAAGTAGAGGAGCTTTCCCTGCTGTCGCGACTTCGTGATTGCGTTAAGCAGCTGGAGCGTGAGTTGCCTGTGATCCGTGGTAGCGCGGACGTGTGGAAGTCGAAGGCTGAAAAAGCCGCCGCCCGTGAGCAATATCTGCTTGGCGAGGTGACGCAGCTGGGCGACCAGTTTAAGTGTTAGTTTGCTCATCCTCGTCTTTTCCTTTGTAGATCATCGCAATGGTACGTTGTACTCATGTTGTTGATGCTGCTTCGTGTAGTTGTTAGCGTGCACCATCCGCAGGACGAGAGGGATAGGATTGCCATCCGCCTTCATGATCTTACCCAAGAGCAACTTCAGGAGAGTGGATACTTCTGGGTAGATCATGATCGTGCGACTGCGTTAGCGACCCTATAGGATCGCGCCTCACGAATGCTGCTTTTCCTGAAGAAGTCGCATTCGTGCTTGAAGAACATCTACCGGGCGATGTTCCCACTGGATGATACTCCATCAAGCCTGCTGGCCCTTCTAATGAAATTTCAAGATATGTCCGCGGTTCGCGAGTGCGTGAGGCAGCAGCTGGTGGCTGGTGCCAAGGCTGCGCTCTCCGTGGTGCGTTTGCACAGGCCTGACGTGGATGTCGCCGCCATTGCATCTGGGCCATCGGCGCCACCAGCAGGATCTTCCTGGAACATGGTGCCACACTATCAAGCGGTGGATCGTCCATCTGAGGAAATCGTCGACTTCTTCGAGAAACAGACTAATGCTCTTCTGTTGCAAGGGTAGCCAAATATGTATCCTGCATACAAGTGTACTGGTGTTGTAAAGCTCATATATAGTTTGTAGATAATTTACAAATAGCTTTATAAGCGTGGGGTGCGTTGCACTTATACGAGTCCTTTTCGTTAGCCTGGCCATCTTTGTATCTTTCCCTTGTCAACCTGTCAGTTGCGTGGCAACTGGGTTGTGTTTGTGTTAAGGGGTGCGATTGATGTGCCAGCTACTCGGGATGTCGCGTTATTGTTCGAAGAACATATGTATATAGGGTGGCGTAGCCCCCGAGTATGGAAATTGACAAAAGAAAAGAGAACACGGAGTTTTGGGGCAGTTAGCTTTTATTTATTCGGGGAACAGTACGTAGTACAATGTGGCGGCTAAGTAGCCTTGGCTGAGTAGCCTTATTTGCGATGCAAATTTAAAGGAGAAACGACTAAGGGTAGAAGCGTCGCAGTTGTGCGACGTTCCAAGGGTTGGAGTATGCGACTCCTGTCTCTAAATCTTGAAGGCGATAGGCGCCACCTGGAATTACTTCTGTAATCACGTATGGTCCTTCCCAGGGGGACTCGATCTTGAGATGCCCCTGCTGCTTCAGTCGCAGGACCAGGTCACCTTCGACGAAGGATCTTGGGCGAAGCCTTCTGCTATGGTAGTTGCGCAGGTTCTGCTGGTAGATCGTAGATCTTTCTGCGGTGATTTCTCTTGCTTCGTCAAGGAGATCGACGGAGTCTTCGAGTGCGAGGGATGACTCCTTCTCGCTGTAGGCGACTACACGTGGCGCTCTGTACCGTACTCCGGCGGGTAGTACTGCTTCTGCTCCGTGCACCATAAAGAATGGTGTGTAGCTTGTGGCGCTGTTTGGAGTTGTACGTAGGCTCCAGAGTACGGATTGCAGTTCGTTTGGCCAGCAGCCTGCGGCTTGTTCGAGTGGCCGGAGGAGTCGCTTCTTGATGCCGCTGCAGACGAGCCCATTTGCCTTTTCCACCTGACCGTTGGTCTGTGGGTGTGCGACTGAGGCATAACTGATGTTGATCCCCAGGTTCTCGCAGAAATCCTGGAACTCCTTGGATGTAAAGTTCGTTCCATTGTCGGTGATGATGCTGTGTGGCACGCCGAAGCGGTAGACGACGGACTCGAAGAATTTGACTGCGCTGTGCCCTGATTGTTTGGTCACTGGCATGGCTTCGATCCACTTGGTGAATTTGTCGAATGCGACCAAGAGGTAGACGTAGCCTCCTTGCGAGGACCTTGGAAGTTTGCCAACCATGTCGAGTCCCCACTGGGTGAAGGGCCAGGCCAATGGAATAGGTCGTAGTTCTGCGCCTGGTGCGTGTGGCTTGTCTACGAATCGTTGACAGGCGTTGCACTTTTGGACCATGTCCTTGGCGTCACGCATGGCCGTGGACCAGTAAAATCCAGCTCGTAGAGCTTTGGCGACGAGGGCGTGGCTGCCAGCATGGTGCCCACAGGTCCCTTCATGGATGTCAAGGAGGACTGCTCTTCCATCGGCTAGGGAGACGCATCGCTGTAACACGCCTGCGATGCTACGTTTATACAGTTCGCCGTTGATAACGGCGAATGCCTTGGAGCGTCGCGAGATGTGTCGCGCATCTGTCGGGTCGTCCGGTAGGCGCTTGCTGAGGAGGTACGTAATGTACGGCTGCGTCCAGGATTGTTCGATCATCATGACGCTCATTGGCCTCTCGAGTCCAATGTCGAGCTCCATATCATCGATTGGTGTTGGCTCATTGGGTGGCGTAGCCCCCGAGTCCGTTGCTGCGCTTGTTTTCTTCTCTGCGGCCTTCGGCTTGATGGAGCATTCGCATATGCGCTCGAGAAATACCCCAGGTGGTATGGGTGCGCAGGTGGAGCCTATGTTGGCGAGTGCATCCGCCTCCTCATTGCTTTCGTGACCTATCTGTCGCAATTCACAACCATCGAAGTCTCCTTCAAGTGTGTCGTAGAGGTCGCGGTATGCGATCATGTTGTCGTTTAGTGCGTCGCACTCGTGCATTGTTTGGTTGACGATCAATTTGGAGTCGCCATATATAATTAGCCTCTTTGCGCCGTAGGATTTTGCCATCCTCATCCCGTGTAACAGGGCCTCGTATTCGGCATCGTTGTTTGAGGCTGTGAACTGCATTCGCAGGACGTATTTCAGCTTGTCTCCTTGAGGTGATGTCAGTATGACACCTGCTCCTGCTCCGTCTTTCCTCTTGGACCCATCGAAGTGCATTGTCCAGAGGTAGGACATGTCTGGCCTGTCCGGGAGTTGGTTTTCCATCCAATGTACGAGGAAGTCCGGGAGAACTTGCGACTTGATTGCACCGCGCTTTTCATATGTGATGTCTCGTGGAGACAACTCTATTCCCCAAAGCGCGACTCGCCCTGTGGCGTCAGGGTTATTGAGGATATGTGTTGGGGTTTGTAGCATGGAAAACAAAAATTTTCTATCGCATACAAACAAACAAGCCAAGATCTATCTACTAGATTGTAGCAACGAGTCGATGGAATAACTCACCCTCGAAGATTCCAAAGTGTTTAACGAGAGCAGATTCTCGTGGGTGATGTAGTCGTACTCTTTCCGATCTCAAGATCGCGTAGACGATCCTTCCGGCGCCACGTTCCGGCAGCGCTCCCGTAGTCGGTCACACGTTCGGTACTCGACGAAGACCTTCCTCTCCCTTGTTCCAGCAGGCAGCGGAGGTTGTAGCACTCTCCTCGCGATTCCGGCAGCACAACGGCGTGGTACCGGAAGTAGAGGGGAGATCCCGCAGGGCTTCGCCTTAAGCCGGTGCGAGTATGGTGGAGCTTATGAGAGAGGCTATTAGTGGTCTAGTAATTAGACACACCAATTAGAAGGCTCTAAACCAATTAGAAGGCTCTAAACCGAATAGCTCTAAACCGGGGTCTAGATCTAGGGTTTAGTTTAGAGGATAGGAAACTTGTGTATGTTGGGAGGGAGCCCTGCCCCTCCTTATATAGGTGGGAGGGGCTGGCCGGCCAAGGGGAGGGAGTGGAGTCCCTCCCCAACTCGGCCTAGGTGGGGCGCCGGCTTGGGGAGGAGGACTCCTCCCTCAAGTCGGTTTCCTCCTCTCCTCCCACTTCCCAAAAACTGCCGTTTGACTTTCAAACTAGCCGTTTGACTTTTTCAATTTAGGATTCAATTTAATCCTTTATTTGGGACAGCAAGAACACTTAGTACATGATGCAATCATTCCAACATGTAATGACACATTCAAGTACCCTTCCCCCTCCGGAGTGCCGGACAATCCGGAACCTTCTAGAATGATCCCGATGGAAACACCGGAATCATTCCCGAACTCCGAAACGGGACTTTCCTTATATGAATCTTATTCTCCGGACCATTCCGGATCACCTCGTGATATCCCGGATCCCATCCGAGACTCCGAACAACATTCGGTCTCTTTCTCATAATACCATAACTACTCAAACAACGTCGAATCCTTAAGTGTGTCTCCCTACGGTTCGTGAATTATGCGGACATGATCGAGACACTTCTCCGAACAATAACCAATAGAGGAATCTGGAAATTCATATGGCTCCCACATATTTCTACGATTACTTTGCGATCGAATGAACCACTTACATACGATACCAATTTCCCTTTGTCTCACGATATGTTACTTATCCGAGGTTATGATCATCGGTATCTCTGCATACCTAGTTCATCCTCGTTACTGATAAGTACTCTTTTCTCGTTCCCGTGATATGTGATCCCTTGTGACCAAGTCACATGCTTGCAAGCTAATTGGATGACATTTCACCGAGAGGGCCCAGAGAATATCTATCCGTCATGTGGATGGACAAATCCCACTCTTGATCCATGTGTTTCAACCAATACTTTCCGAACACTCAATGCCACTTTTATAGCCACCCTGTTACGGTGTGGTGTTTGATGTCATCAAAGCATCCATCCGGCAAAGGTGATATGCATGATCTCATGGTCGAAGGAATTAGGTTACTATGTATCAGAAAGCATATAGCAATTGAACTATTTAAATGACTTGATCTTTATGCTACGCTTATCTATAGGAGTATGTCCATCACATCATTCTCCTAATGATATGATCCTGTTGTTAATAACATCTCTATGTTCATGATCAGGAAACCATGATCATATATTAACCAACAAGCTAGTTTAACAAGAGGCTTTACTAGGGACTCTTATTTTAGTTTACAAATCACACAAGTATTAATGTTTCCGGTTAATACAATTATAGCATGGTATGTAAACATTTATCATAAGTGTGAAGACATGATAATAACCACTTTATTATTGCCTCTTGGGCATATCTCCAACAGTCTCCCACTTGCACTAGAGTCAATAATCTAGTTTCGAACCTTTGTGTATTCAACACCTATGGCTTTACGGTGTTGTATGTACACGATTGCTAGTGGTCAACTGATCTCCGGATCTGACACTTCCAGGTCCGTGTGTAATTGCATGTCTTTGCGTCTCTACGCATCACTCATTCTCTAATGAGATGGCTTTGTATAAATTTGGTCTTTCGGTGTGACCTTTAGTTCTTTAGGGTTAAAACATGTTGACAATATTGTCGTACAATATATCTTCATAGTATTATCCCGCTGTGAACTACACCTAGTTTGATAACAAACTACTTGACACAAATGCCCTCTTTTGCTACTATAATAGCAGTCATATACTTAGCCTTTTGTTGTAGTATCTGTCACAATGTCTTAACTTTGGAAATCGTCCAAATCCATTATGGAACTCACTTTCCATTATATTGTGCCACCCTTAGTTTAGATTGAGACAAACTAAATTTGTACTTTGTGACAAAGCTAGTATCAATGTAGTACTTTTACAATGAACTAACCATCTATTAGTCACTTCTACAAATAATATATTCTTAGTTCTTTCAAAAGATCATAAGAATATCCTTACTATCGTCCAATGATCATCTTATGAATCATTCTGGTATATGCTCATAATATTTATAGCATAGGACATATCTGGATTTGTACATATCACAGTACGATTGATATAAATACTCTTTGTGATTTCATACATCAAGTATCAATCTATACTTGATTATTTGTGTCACTTTACCAAATGTCAATACACTTGAGTATATCATCAACATTGAACTCATTCAATCCTTTCTGTGCAACAAGAACCTCTCTTGTAGTTTCTATATTGAACTCATTCAATATCTTGTCAATGTACTTCTGGCACAACCATATTAGCGTCTATTGATGCCAAATATTTGGGTTTTGCCCAAGTCTTTCATCGGGATGAAATTCTTAATATGTGTTAATAAAAGATACATTATTTCCAATCAACAATATGTCTTCCACATAATGTATTAGAAACATGTCTTAGCGCTCCCACTTAATTTCTTGCAAATGCAAGCATCTTCATTGTCTCTGATGAAATTAAACCCTTTTAACAGTTTCATCATAGTGAAGATTCCAACTCCGCTATGCTCACTCTAACCATTGAAGTTTGCATATGCTTTTAGCATCCTTTGAATTAACAAAACCCTATGGACCGTGTTTATGCACATGTCCTAGGTAACGATTCTATTAGAAGAACTTGTTTTGTTTATTCAACTACCATATAACAAATTATATGTAGTGGTTGCTACATTAATCCGTCTAGACTAAATATCACTATGATAGATCAAATCTTGTCATAGTCAACCTTTGAACATTGTTGTGAACTCTTTCCCAACATGTCGACCATTTCATAGATGTAAAACATCCATGTCTATTTCTTTATAGATCCAGACACAACTGTAAGGTCTTACACCTTTCTCGAGGGTCCTTTCAAGTTCAAAACTTGATTTCTCGTGTATGGAACTATCACGGATTTTATGGCTTCAAGCCATTTGACGGAGTCAGGGCCCATCATCGCTTCTTTGCATGTAGTCGGTTCATTATTCTCAAATAATGATTCAACCCTCAAATCTTGGTATTTGATTGTTTACCCGATCTACTTGTTTCAATAGGAACTTAGATCTCCGTGACCACAACCTTTGAGGCACGTGAGCCATGAGCATTATTGCCGCCTCCGGAACACTTTTCGGCGCTGCGCAACTTTGCACATACAGCTAAGGTTCTTTTAACCTTATCAAAGTTCTATTGTCCTCCCACTTAACTTTTCACGAAAAATTCCTTCCAAAAGAAACTTGACGTTCTAAGCAACAAACACTTTTGTCTCTGGTGTTTATGGAGGAATACTTAATAGTCATACAAAGACAGGTTCATCCGACTTTGGTTGCAAAACATCTTTCTTATGCATAGCATACCAATGTTTAAGAAAGGACAACTTGGGTTTTATCCCAAACCATAACCTTATATGGTATCATTTCAACGGATTATGATGGAGCTCTTTTTAGTGGAAAAACGGTAATCTCTAAAGCTTTTAATCTTTAAAATATAATGGCAGTTTTATAAATTATACCTTTGATCTTACCATGTCAAACAAGGTTTAATTACATATCTCGAACGCTCCATACACTTATGGTGTTTCGGGAAAATGCAAATCCACGGAACGATTCCTTAAATCTTAGGTATTATGCTAAACTTGTAATTCAAATATCTTCCTTTATGATCTTTATCATAAACTATTCATATTCTTGTTACAATGATTTTGCACTTCATCTTGAAAGTCTTTTGAACTTTTCAAATATTTCATACTTCATCCTTATTAAGTAAATATTCATATATTCACTCAAATTTTCGGAGAAAGCATATGAAGTTGAAATCCATCGCTCTTGACTACACATAATGGACTTCGTACAACAATATGTACAAGTTCCAATTAGCTAGTCATTCGTTCCCTTTTGGCCTATGAACGAAGTTTTAATTATCTCTAGGAAAGTTTCACAAGCGTTATTTGATCAAAATCAAATAGACTCCAAAATTCCATCCATATGGATTTTCTTCATGTTTTCTTTCCAATATAATTTTAACGGCGATGTCACTTCCTAAGTGATCTTTCAATCAATTTGTCTTTCGACATTTTAGCACTAGTTTTATGGATGTGATTTCTCCAACGAGATTTGTGAATCATCCATCTTTTATGGATTACGGCAATTATTTGAACAACCCTTTTGTTCTCATAATACCTGATAAAACAAATCTTTGAAGGCAAGCTTTGATGTTTAACAAGCAACGCAATAACCCTTTATTTGTTCTCGATGAACATCATCACATATTCTTTTGCTTGTTACTTAGGCCATTGTAGTTCATGAATTGTGTTGTTTCGTATGACGATTCACACCAACAAATTCAGTATCAAATACTTAAGAACCACATTGTTTAACAAGCAAAGAATATAGCCATAACATGTATATCATCTATATACTTAAACTGAACGATTCTAGTCTTTTCTTTTCTACCATATATTTATGAGATTCTCTTTCAGTATTTCCTTTTCAGTTTGAAAGAATCTATCAATATCAATAGTGGAGTCATACATATGACATATAGTCCAAAGCGTGTATAATTAAATACCAATGTCTTTGGACTTGCACTTTGAAGTAGATCACCATCATCAAATATTTGGTGTTCTTTCAAATTCCTTACTTTAGTAATCTCTTGGTGTAGTAAACATTTTACCTACATCAAATATTCACCCTTATCATGGAATCGTCCATGATCAAGCTACTTTTAGCTTATAACGATGAATTATGAGTACAATGTTGCTATCCAAAACCTTTTGGAGGATTAGGACAACAAGTGTCTTCAACCTTTTTGCAAATTCTCATCAAATATGAGAACATGACTTTTGCCATATTATACTCTATCATGTTGCAACCAAAACTTCGTTTCAGATATCACAATATCTTCCACACATTATGGTTTCTGAAACAACTCTTTCAGATCCTAGATAACCTTGATATTAAGGGAATCCTTTGAATATCAAGAATCATGGATACAAACATGATACTTATATACTAACACTTGGAATTGTTACTCTTGATTTAATACTAATTATTAAACTTCATGGAGTAACCGGAACTTACTGAAAGTTTGCAATAGGACTTTTATACTTTAGATTAACACTTAAAACAATACGATACCAGTTCGTAAAGTAACTAACCAGAACTCTATAGTTCTATCATCTCAATTATAACTAAGCGCAAGGTGGTAAACGGATGCCAATGACTACAACAACTATGCAAATTCACTTTGATTTAGTTTATGATAAATTGAGTTCTAATTAATAATTAAATTAATCTAGGTGAACTCCCACTCAAAACAATATCCCTCACATTGTTTTAGTGACCACACGAACCAAATCCACCACATCAAAACCGATCATCACGAGAGTTGATATAGCTTCAATGGCGAACAATCAACATGTTCATCATATCTACTATATGACTCATGCTCTACCTTTCGGTAATCCGTGTTCCTGAGGCCATGTCTGTACATGCTAGGCTCGTCAAGATCAAACCTTAGCTACCGCATAAGCAAATCTGGCTTGCTTACGTTGTATTCACCCGCGGAATCAAAGACACCCGATCATCACGTGGTGCTTCGAAGCAGCAAGCTTTGGCAACGGTGCATACTAAGGGTGAACACTTTAGAACTTGAAATTTATGTGTATGAGGGATCATCTTATAATGCTACCGTCGTCTACTAAGCAATACAAGATGCATAAAGGATTAACATCACATGCAATTCATAATATGTGATATGATATGGCCTTTCTTCTTTGTGCTTCCGATCTCCATCTTCAAACACGAACATGATCTCCATCATCACCGGCATTGCATCAAGGTCAATGACGCTTCACCATGGTTGTCGTCCACCAGCTTCAACTATTACAACTATTTTGAATAGACACGCAGGTCTTAACAGAAATTAAAGACAACCATATGGCTCCTGCCGGTTGCCAACTTACAATAAGGAACATTGCATACATCAAATATGATCACAATCATGGCCATATCACATCACTGCACACCCCTGCAAAACAAAGTTAGACGCCTCTACTTTCTTTGCATATTTTACGTGGTTTGGGGCTTTCAATAAGTGTCGTTCTAACTTACGAACAAGAACCACAACATTGATACTAATATTGTTAATCACCCGTTGTAAATTGGATCTTAACTATGCTAGGAGAAACAGGCACCCGCAAAGCCACTTATGCAATACAAGTTGCATGTTAAGCGTGGAGCAAGTCTCATGAACGATGTCATGTAAGGTTAGCCCGGGCCGCTTCATCCCAACATACCGCAAGATGCAAAGTACACAAAAAGCAATCTACAATAAAAGCATCAACGCCCACAATGACCATTGTGTTCTACTCGTGCAACAGATCTACATATAAACCTGGCTCTGATACCACTGTTGGGGTTCGTAGCATGGAAAACAAAAATTTTCTATCGCATACAAACAAACAAGCCAAGATCTATCTACTAGATTGTAGCAACGAGTCGATGGAATAACTCACCCTCGAAGATTCCAAAGTGTTTAACGAGAGCAGATTCTCGTGGGTGATGTAGTCGTACTCTTTCCGATCTCAAGATCGCGTAGACGATCCTTCCGGCGCCACGTTCCGGCAGCGCTCCCGTAGTCGGTCACACGTTCGGTACTCGACGAAGACCTTCCTCTCCCTTGTTCCAGCAGGCAGCGGAGGTTGTAGCACTCTCCTCGCGATTCCGGCAGCACAACGGCGTGGTACCGGAAGTAGAGGGGAGATCCCGCAGGGCTTCGCCTTAAGCCGGTGCGAGTATGGTGGAGCTTATGAGAGAGGCTATTAGTGGTCTAGTAATTAGACACACCAATTAGAAGGCTCTAAACCAATTAGAAGGCTCTAAACCGAATAGCTCTAAACCGGGGTCTAGATCTAGGGTTTAGTTTAGAGGATAGGAAACTTGTGTATGTTGGGAGGGAGCCCTGCCCCTCCTTATATAGGTGGGAGGGGCTGGCCGGCCAAGGGGAGGGAGTGGAGTCCCTCCCCAACTCGGCCTAGGTGGGGCGCCGGCTTGGGGAGGAGGACTCCTCCCTCAAGTCGGTTTCCTCCTCTCCTCCCACTTCCCAAAAACTGCCGTTTGACTTTCAAACTAGCCGTTTGACTTTTTCAATTTAGGATTCAATTTAATCCTTTATTTGGGACAGCAAGAACACTTAGTACATGATGCAATCATTCCAACATGTAATGACACATTCAAGTACCCTTCCCCCTCCGGAGTGCCGGACAATCCGGAACCTTCTAGAATGATCCCGATGGAAACACCGGAATCATTCCCGAACTCCGAAACGGGACTTTCCTTATATGAATCTTATTCTCCGGACCATTCCGGATCACCTCGTGATATCCCGGATCCCATCCGAGACTCCGAACAACATTCGGTCTCTTTCTCATAATACCATAACTACTCAAACAACGTCGAATCCTTAAGTGTGTCTCCCTACGGTTCGTGAATTATGCGGACATGATCGAGACACTTCTCCGAACAATAACCAATAGAGGAATCTGGAAATTCATATGGCTCCCACATATTTCTACGATTACTTTGCGATCGAATGAACCACTTACATACGATACCAATTTCCCTTTGTCTCACGATATGTTACTTATCCGAGGTTATGATCATCGGTATCTCTGCATACCTAGTTCATCCTCGTTACTGATAAGTACTCTTTTCTCGTTCCCGTGATATGTGATCCCTTGTGACCAAGTCACATGCTTGCAAGCTAATTGGATGACATTTCACCGAGAGGGCCCAGAGAATATCTATCCGTCATGTGGATGGACAAATCCCACTCTTGATCCATGTGTTTCAACCAATACTTTCCGAACACTCAATGCCACTTTTATAGCCACCCTGTTACGGTGTGGTGTTTGATGTCATCAAAGCATCCATCCGGCAAAGGTGATATGCATGATCTCATGGTCGAAGGAATTAGGTTACTATGTATCAGAAAGCATATAGCAATTGAACTATTTAAATGACTTGATCTTTATGCTACGCTTATCTATAGGAGTATGTCCATCACATCATTCTCCTAATGATATGATCCTGTTGTTAATAACATCTCTATGTTCATGATCAGGAAACCATGATCATATATTAACCAACAAGCTAGTTTAACAAGAGGCTTTACTAGGGACTCTTATTTTAGTTTACAAATCACACAAGTATTAATGTTTCCGGTTAATACAATTATAGCATGGTATGTAAACATTTATCATAAGTGTGAAGACATGATAATAACCACTTTATTATTGCCTCTTGGGCATATCTCCAACAATATGTCCCAATGGGGCGTCGTTGACTACCACGATTGGGTGTTCCTGGAAGTAGTGGCGCAGTCGCCGGGCGGTCATGAGGACGCCGTACGCCAGCTTCTGATAATGCGGGTACCTCTGTTTTGTTGGTGTGAGGACCTCGCTGAGGTAGTATACTGGGCGTTTGTACGCCATGGACCTTGTTTTCCTCGGCCCGTTCAACGACGAGCACTGTGCTGACCACTTGGTTGGTGGCGGAGATGTACAGCGGCAGTGGTTCCCTTTCTCGTGGAGTTACCAATACTGGCGAGGTGGATAGTAGGCGCTTGAGGTCCTCGAATGCTTCTTGTGCTTCGTTGGTCCACTCGAATTTGTCAGCTTTGCGGAGGAGCTGATAGAAGGGCAGCGCCTTTTCTCCCATTCGACTGATAAATCAACTGAGGTCCGCGATTCGCCCAGCTAGTTGCTGAACGCCTCTTATGTTCTTTGGCTTCTCCATGGCCAGTATGGCCTTTATCTTTTTTGGGTTTGCCTCAATCCCTCTCGCAGAGATGAGATACCCGAGCGGTTGTCCCGACGGTACGCCGAAGGCGCATTTGTCCGGATTAAGCTTTATCCGGTAGCGATCGAGATTGGCGAAGGTTTCACGCAAGTCGTCGATCAGAGAGGCTTCTTCCTTGGTCTTGATTACTATGTCGTCGGCATAGACTTGGATGTTGCGACCAAGTTGCTCCTTGAGGCAGGCCTGCATGCATCGCTGGTACGTGGCTCCTACGTTTTTTAGCCCGAAGGGCATTGTGTTGTAGCAGAACACACCGAAGGGCGTTGTAAACGCGGTCTTCTCCTGGTCTTCCTCCTTCATTCGAATTTGGTTATAGCCTTAGTAGGCGTCGAGGAAGCAGAGGCGCTCGCATCCAGCAGTGGAGTCGATGATTTGATCGATTCGTGGTAGCGGGAAGTGATCTTTTGGGCAGTGCTTATTGAGAGAAGTGAAGTCCACACACATCCGCAGGATATCCGTGTCCTTTTTTGGCACCAGCACCGTATTGGCGAGCCAAGTGCTTTCCTTGATCTCGCGTATGAATTTGGCCTCGAGGAGTCTGTTGATCTCCATTCCGACTGCCTGTGCCCGTGGCTCAAACAGTCGCCTGATTGTTTGCTTGACTGGCCTTGCGTCAGGGTTGACGTTGAGTGCGTGCTCGGCGAATTCCCTGGGAACTCCTGGCATGTCCGCAGGACACCAGGCGAAAATTTCCCAGTGCTCACGGAGGAATTCGACGAGCGCGAGTTCCTATGCGGGACTCAAGTTGTTGGCGGTGAGGGCCGTTTTAGCGGGATCTGATGGATGGACCTGCACCTTCTTTGTGTGCACAGACGAGTCGAAGGAGAGATCAGGTGAGCTTGGCCTACTCAGAGGGGGCAGACTGTTGTCTGTTGTTTCCTTCAATCGCACGAGTTCCTCCTGCATGCCGAAGGACTGGGAGATTCTGTTGAGTTCCCTGTCGCAACTATCAGATCGCTCGAAACTCCCATTGATCGTGATGACGCCGTTGGGGCCTGGCATTTTCATCTGTAGATAGGCGTAGTGAGGTACTGCCATGAATCTAGCGAACGCGACGCGCCCGAGGATGCAGTGGTATTGTGAGGGCCAATCGACAACTTCAAAGTCGATGCGCTCGCGCCGGAAGTTCTTCGGCGTGCCAAATATGACGTCGAAGTTGATTTTGCCCAGGGGGTATACGCCTTTTCCTGGGACGATGCCGTGGAACATTGTGTCCGATGCCTCCAAGCAGGTTAGAGGGATCCTCATTGCTCGCAAGGTACTCGCGAATATGAGGTTAATACCGCTTCCGCCGTCCATGAAGACGCGACTCATGTCGAAGCCTCCAATTTGCGCCTCGAGTACGAGGGGGCAGTGACCCGGGCGAGGTACTTGAGGCGGGTGGTCGCGTTTGTCGAAGGTAATGCACGACTCACTGCCACTGAGGTACTCAGTGGTGGATGGTGGCGAGTGCGTGGCCAAGTTGACTTGGCGAGTGATGGCTTTCTGCACCCTATTGGAGGGGCGCCCCTTTTGGATCATCATGGTACCCATGGCCCGTGGGTATGGTTCGCCTCCGTGGTGTTGGTCCGGTGCAGCTCCGTTCGGGGGTGGCCCAGGTGGTGGTGGTGGTGCGCCATGTGCCACTGCGCCTGGAGCGGTTCCATAGCCTCTTTCGACCGCGCTGCGGTTCATCCGCACCAACCCCTCGTGTAGTTTGAGGAACTCGTGGCAGTCTTTGAGGAGGTGGCTGGACTTTCTCTTGCCGTCATGCTTGTCGATGTAGAAGTGTACCGTGCATGGTCCGGACAATTTATCTTCGATGGCGGTCGCGGGTGCTTCATCGCGGGTACGACGTTGCCATACTTGCGTGGTTTTCCCGGAGTCACGATATCCGCCGCTGCGGTATCCGCTGTTGCGGTTGTCGTCGCGTCTATCGGCGTAGCCAGCGGCGACCATGTTGACGTCATCGCGATCGTTGTAGACGCGCATACGACGTTTGCTCCGGCGGTCGCGCCTGAGTTCTGCTTCCTCGTCAGAGTGAGCGCGATTCTTCAGCGAATCTTCTCCATCAGCCCACCGATTCGCGATCTCCATCAGGTGGTCGATGGTCTTGGGCTTTGAGAGTCCTAGCTCCTCCCTGAGTTCTATGCGGCGGACACCGTCGTTGAATGCATCAATCGCGCGGTCTTCCGAGATGTTCTCCGTGGAGTTCTTGATGATGGACCACCTTTGGATGTAAGAGCGCAGCGATTCGCCAGATTGCTGGCAGCATCTCAGTACTTCGATTGAGGCGGGGCGTTTGTATGTGCCCTTGAAGTTGCGTACGAAGCTGTAGACCAGCTCATCCCAGCTGCGAATGGATCCGCGCGGGAGGTTATTGAGCAATGCCCGGGCTGCGCCTTGCAGTTGTAGCTGCAAGCATTGCATGGCAGTACTTCGACTGCCTCCGTGCAGCCTGACTGAAGAGATGTGATCCTCCAGCCAGATCTTGGGGTCCTGTAGACCGTCAAATTTTGGGTTCTCCGATGGGAGTTTGAACCCTTTAGGCATTCGCTTTTGCCTGATGGATCTGCTGAAGCATCTGGCACCGCAGAGCTCTTCATCTTCTTCTTCCGAATCAGTCGACTGAGCATGTCGTGCCCTTGAGTTGTCGATCTTGCGCTGCGTGAGCTCGTCGCGTGCATCGTAGTCGCGATCGTGTCATCGTGAACGGCGACGTCGAGACAGGTCATGACTGTCGTCGCTTGACGAGGACGAGGAGTAGCGTTTTGCTAACGCTTTGCCCTTGTTGGGGTCTGGTATTGGTTCTTTGTCGAGGGCAACCTCGATTAGCCCAAGGCCCGCGATCGTAGATCGGTGCATGGCCGTCCGAGGATCTCTAGCTGGTGGCTGGTTATTGAGAAGGTACATGGTGGCCGCCGTCACTGTGGCTTGCGGCGTCCTTGGAACCACGTTGCCTCTCGTGTCGACTGTCATAGAGCCGAAATCGAGGATTTTTGCGGCGTCTATGCGTTCTTGTTCGGTGAGGTGATCCATCCGCGACTGCCTCTTTTTGGAGAGATGTTCGTTGCCTCTTGAGGAGGATCCTCCGTAGGAGGAGAGCCCAGCACGACGAAGGCTTGACTCGTCTGCCGCCTTTTTACGCGCCTCAAGTTCCGCGATTGCTTGTTTCTGGCGCTTGAATTCCTCCTTTAGGAGCCAGTGGTAGCCCATCAGCAGTTCTTGCGGGGACCCGAAGGGTAGAGGTGTACCTCGTAGGGCTTCGCGGCAGCGTTCCCACTCTTGCTCGTTGAGGCTGATCACGACGCGTTCGCCGGTTTGCTCGTTGATTATGGTGGGGGGGTTCGACTGCTCCTCCATTGTCAGCGTTGCCGCCGTTGGCAGCGTTGGGTGGGTCGGTGCCGTTGCCGCGGTTGGCGGAGGTGTCGCCCGCGTTGATGACGGCGCACATGAAGTGATTTGGGAAGCTGTTGCTTCCACAACTTTCAGATCTGGAACCGTAGGTTCCCTCTTCAGTGGCCAGATCGCTTAGATCGGAGTCGCGACTGCTGTCGCTGATCGTGTTTTCGACTGCCACCAGAGCATCGAGCTCGCTGAGGGTGCCGATCGATGGAGGGAACCATGATGCCGGGGCAAGCGCCGGTGTTGTCGGCTGATCAGGCATGCAGAGCGTGCCCATCTGACCAACTTGGAAGCGGAAGCTCCCAATCGCCAGGCTGATTCCGTCGCCCACAGAATCGAAGGCCGGGCGGGTGGCCGGCGTGTGGACGGTGAAGTCGAAGGCGCCGAAGAGCTAGCGAATCTCCACTGTTGCGGGGTTGTAGATCGCAGTTGATGGGGCCGAAGAAGCCGCAACATCAGCACTCCCAGTTCCCCACGGACGGCGCCAATTGACGAGGGTTTAACTCGTCAATGCCCATTGTTATGGACTTGTGTTTTGGAGAAGGAGGGAGCGCTGGAGACATCTATCGGCTAGCAAACAAGCACACAGGGGACAAAGGATTTACCCAGGTTCAGGCCTCGTAGAGGTCCCTACTCCTGCTTGTCTGCTCATGGAATTATCGAGGGAGTCGAAAGTTACAATGGTGCGCAGACGAAATCTGGCGAGGGTTGTGGAAACTAGGATTGCGTGTGTCCTCCTCGCCACCCCCTCCTAGCCTTTATATAGATAGGCTAGGTCGCAGGTAGTAGGTCGAGTCGGTTACAAGTTGTATCAAAACTCTAGTCTTGAGCTTCTTCTTGTCTTTCAAGTAATCGAGAGTCCGTAGGTTATTCGAGTCCCTTTATCCGGGCCTTGGCGACACCATGGGCCTGTATGTATTTGGACCGTATATGCCAAGCTCGAATACCCTTAAGGTATACCCATGTCAGTTCCCCTTAGGAAGTCGGTCGTGCCAGTATTCCATGTTCGTGTTGAAGCTCACATCGGTCCATTTGTGTTCGGCCTTCATCTCCAGAGCATTGAGCGTTACACTCAAACGTGTATCCTCGGGGCGACACCCAGGATACAATGGAGTCATCCCGTCTACCTCCATTTGGGCCAGCTTGGCTTTCTCTCTGGCTGCAGCTTTGTCATTGCTCGTCTCCTTGAGGAGCAGTTCTTGAACATGAGGGTCCTGCAAGACCGAAGTTAGCAGCATCTGTGTGTTCGCGTCTTCTCCTTCTTCATGATAATCATGCCCGTCGCCATCTCCTTCTCCATGCTGATCATGCCCGCCGGCATCTCCTTTGTCATGATGATCATGCCCGCTGGCATCTCCTTCGTCATGATGATCATGCCCGGTAGACTCTTCGTCTTCTCGCCCGCCCACGTCTTCTTGACCACCACCATGTCCTGTCGGCGCCTCATTGAGGTCGCACATGAAACCGCGCCTGAGCAGGTGACCCTCCAATTGTCCAGATTCAGGGTCGATCCAGCGCTGCAGTTTGCATGTTCGACATGGACATCTTATCATGGTCTTGTTGTTCAGAATCATGTCCTCCTTCGCGCCTTTCTTGTACCTAGCAATTTGACCTTCGCTCATCGTGAGGACCATGGTTGCCTGAGCGGTCAAAATAGAGAGTATAGGTGAGAACCACACCATATGAACACACACATGCATGAATGCTAGCCGAAAAAATTTCGGCACGACCTTTCCTAAAATTAGGACATATGGGTAGTGCAAAAATTTGCCGAAATGGAAATGAATCAACATTTCAGCAAACATCCATGCAACCACACCGACCGAGACAACAACAAGCAAGCAACAAAAAACTTCCTCCCATTGCAAACATTCATGCACCACACAAGCATCGTCTCGCCATGGATCGCACACACACACTGCCCACGCGACAAGCTTCACCTACATGTTCATGGCCAAATACTCACCTAGTAGACACAATAATAGCGAGACGAGACCGCGCGATGAGAGAGTGTGGACAAATAAATCTACAAGTTGGTGGAGAGGAAATTAGTAAACAAATAGAGATGTGAGAGAAAAAAGTAAGGAACTTTTAGATCTAGAAGTTGGAGGGAAGCTTCCACTTACCAATCTATGGATTAAAGTAGGTTTAGTTATAAAAAAATAGAGAAACTATGGGCAAAATAGGGTGTGAGGGAGGATGAAGACGAGTTGGGAGGAGGTAGAAAGGAAGAGATGTGAAATGGGTGGTGGTAGATAGATAAGAGCTAGCTTTTGTCACCTTTTTAACATGGATCTGGACGCCCTCATCTGTGGCGCATATAGAGGAAATGCGCCACAGATGCTGAATCTTCTGTGGCGCATAAGTCCATATGCGCCACAGAAGTGGGTGAATTAGATTTTCTGTGTGGGTCCCTCCTCCATGTTCTGTGGCGCATTTTTTGATATGCACCACAGAAGTGAAACACATCTGTGGCACATATCAAAAAATGCGGCACAGATCTTAGGTGAATTAGATTCCGTGGTAGGGCCCCCCTCCATGTTTTGTGGCGCATTATGAAATATGCGCCACAGAAGAGGCAATTTCTGTGGCGTATATCTCGCTATGCGCCACAGAACTTGGATCAACCCACCCCGGCTGGCAGGCCCCACCAATCTTCTGTGGCGCATATTGTAGAGAATGCGCCACAGAACTTCCAGGTTTCTGTGGCGCATATTTTCTTGTGCGCCACTGATATTTATCTGTGGCGCATGGTTTCACATATGCGCCACTGAATATCTTGTCTATCTATAGGCTGTTTCGTAGTAGGGTCCGGCGAAGTCTGTTTTAGTTGCTACAGTAGTATAATGTTTTTCTATATTTGTTCTCCGATTTTGCTACATTAGCATACTATTTTTGCTATGAAGTATCCGACGAGTCTCTGGCAAGAGTCTCCGACGATATTTTCGGTGAAGTCAGTTTTGCTATATTAGGATAAACTTTTTGCTACAAAGTTTCCTGTGAGGACATTCTTTTCTGAATATTTTTTTTGCTACGATGTATCAAAAGCGGGACATTTTGCAAAAGCGGGATTATGGACTATGATTTTTTTTTTGGAAATTTCAGTCTTGTTGGTCAGAAATCAGAACCATGTCGTCTGTCTGAATTTAATTCTGAAATTAAGTATTCCAAAAAAAAGTCTGCTCTTGCTAGAACTGGAAATGTGGGGCGTTTTCAAACTGGATATGCAACAAGCGTGCTGCATTGCTTGGCTGGCTTCTCGTTATCGTTGCTGTGTCTATCCTTGCAAAAACAAACGGTTGACCATTGTTAGCTTTTCGTCCACTGAAATACTAGATTATGTATTGTCAATTCTATTCGAGTCAAACATTAATAAAATTCATTCGTTTCAGATTAAAAAAAGAAGTATTTTTTTACCAAGGAAACCGTATTAAAGAAAAGAAGTATTGACAACTCGTCTCCACATATCTCTAATCTGTTGCACAGTCATGTAGTAGTCCTCCACATTACCTATTGTGTCCAAATAAAAATAAATACGTAGTACATGTATCTAATCCGTTGTTATAGTCTCTTGATGATTATTTTCAATAGGATTTTTAGACGAAAGGCATATCCTCAAATATTCGGGAAATACTATCATAAAAAATGTCAGACACGGAGATTTCCATTTCTCTTGCATTTCCCGTTATGCAGCTGGGCCTGACAGTGAAGATGCATATACAATTCCCAGCTGCACAACTGTGTGTATCAAATCGTATTTTCCTATATATTAATTTAGCATGGATTTATTCAGCATTGATAATTAACCTGTCCATCCAACGTGCAAGAATGTTTCCCCAGCGGAAAGCTATATATAGTGAGCACATGGTAGCACACCACCTCTCCATTTTTACAGCAAGAATTTTGTCCAGGGAGAAGCCCAAGAACTAATCGTCAGTTTTCTTCTTGCATCCTGGTAAGGTTCACCTCATTTCCAAGTTTCAAGCCTCTTATCTGATTCTTCTTTCAGTTCCTTATTTCTGGCGGAAAACCGTATAGGTTACATACACTGGCGAACAAAAATGGTGAACTTCTCCAAGAAGCTAACGAAAGACCAGATTCCAGGATGGGAGGAGTATGTGAAATTTCCTCATTTTTTTGATCAACTAGAATTTCCTCCTCTGTTGATCTACCTAGTTTCAGTCCTGAAACTTCTTTTGCCTGCACATCTCAGGTACTACTTCAACTACAAGCTGCTGAAGGCAAGAGTGAAGGTGTACACAGAGCAGACAAAGGAAGGCAATCACGACCGGAGGCGCGTTCTAAAAGACTTCTCAAAGTTGCTTGATGATGAGGTTCTAACTTCTCGACAGCCGTTTCGTCCTCGCACGTCTTAAATCTCTTGTTTAAAGATGAACTCATGTTGTTTGCCATTCTTGTACAAACTTTCTTTTCTACCTTAATGAAGTTCAGCCTAAGGCCCTTCGAAGATGAACTCATGTTGTTCCCATATTCTTTCAGATTGAGAAGATAGTGTTATTCATGATAAAACAGCAAGGTCTGATTGCGGCACGGCTCGAGGAGTTGGGGAAGCGAAGGGCAGTGCTTGAGGACATTCCACTGGTCCAGGAGATAGCAGAACTGAAAGAGGACTATAGGGCAGTTGGCCTGGATCTTGTGAGGCTCCTGAAATTTGTCGATCTTAACGCCAACGCCGTCCGGAGGATTTTGAAGAAGTTTGATGAGCGCCTCGGGTATACGTTCACAGACTATTTTGTCAGGAGCAGATCGAACCACCCCTTCTCTCAGCTCAAGCAGGTTTTCAAGCATGTGGTGAGTTGGCCAACGTTTCTGTCGTGCTACTTACAATTTTTTGGATTTCAACATGAAAATTTTAAAAAGTTCTCATTTGAAAAAATGAATTTCAAAATCTTAAATTGGGGGTAGGGTATTGGAGCTGTTGTGGGGGCATTGTCTCGCAACCTAGGCGATCTCGAGGAACGTGAAGGAAGCTACCTGAATATCTATGACGAAAACCCACTGGCCATTCCAAAGGTTCTTCGGTCTTGTGCCTCTCTGGTCAGTACGAATTTTGAGCGATTATGCAGCCCTCATGTGGCTAACAGTGATATAATCTGCTGAAGGATCCCATAATCAACATGATCAAGGCGACGGCGGACAAGCTGACGAACTCGACGAACTTCCTGCGGTTCCTGGGGCAGCACGCTCTGATCGCGGAGCCGGACGACGCCGTCGGCACAGAGGAGGAGCACACGGCTGCGGCGGAGGAGAAGTACCACTACATATCCCTGGTGCTGAACCTGGCCAACACCTTCCTCTACATGGTGAACACCTACATCGTCGTCCCGACGGCCGACGACTACGCCACCAGCCTCGGCGCTGCCGCCACGGTGTGCGGCATCATCATCGGGTCCATGCCTGTGGCGCAGGTCTTCTCCTCGGTCTACTTCAGCGCCTGGTCCAACCGGTCCTACTTCCAGCCACTGCTCTTCAGCAGTGTCGTGCTCCTCCTGGGCAATGTCATGTACGCCACAGCCTATGATTTCGACTCCCTGGCCGTCCTCCTCGTTGGCCGGGCTCTCTGTGGGTAAGAAGAACCTGTTTACTGCGAATCAAATATGACATTTATATTTATTCTGTCAATCTGATGTGATCTTGCTGATTTGCAGGATGGGATCGGCGAGGGCCGTGAACCGGAGATACATCAGCGACTGTGTTCCTCCAAGGATCCGGATGCAGGCCTCTGCGGCGTTCGTCAGTGCCAGCGCCCTCGGCATGGCCTGCGGTCCGGCGATCGCCGGGCTACTTCAGGTCAACTTCAAGCTGTACGCTTTCACCATCAACCAGGAGACCTTGCCTGGCTGGGTCATGGCGTTTGGCTGGCTTGCGTACTTGATCTGGCTGTGGTTCTCATTCGAGGAGCCGGTTTTCGGCGACACTTATGAAGAAGTCCACCATCAGGGTTCATCTGCTGGCTCCTCTAGCACAAGTGAGAGAATTATGATGCTCATTCCCATATTGTATAACTTGATCATGATTTCTGGAGTGACTATACTTCCTTCCCTCTCGCAGGACACTTGAAGCATCTGCTGAAGCAAGAAGCTCATGGTGACATCGACAATGACCAGGAGGAACATCTGCTGAAGCAAGATGCGCATGGCGACAATGACCAGGAGGAAGAGACACCGAGTCCAGTTCCAGCAGCATCAGCGCCTTCAGTTGTCGAGGCGTACAAACTGCTCACTCCGTCAGTGAAGGTCCAGCTGCTGATCTACTTCATGCTCAAGTTCTCCATGGAGATCCTGCTGTCGGAGTCGAGCGTGGTGACCAGCTACTACTTCGGCTGGACCACGGGCACGGTGGCCATCTTCCTGGCCACGCTGGGCCTCACCGTGCTCCCCATCAACGCCGTCGTCGGCACGTACATCAGCAACATGTTCGAGGACCGGCAGATCCTGGTGGCGTCGGAGATCGTGCTGCTGGCGGGCGTCCTGCTGAGCTTCAACGTGGCGTCGACGTACACCGCGGCGCAGTACGTGTGCTCGGCGCTGCTCACGTTCGTGTCGGCGGAGGTGCTGGAGGGTGTGAACCTGTCGCTGCTGTCGCAGGTGATGCCGGCGCGGCTGTCGCGCGGCACCTGGAACGGCGGGCTCCTGTCCACCGAGGCCGGCACGCTGGCGCGGGTGGCCGCTGACGGGACCATCACGCTGGCCGGATACCTCGGCCAGGGGATGCTTCTGAACGTGACGCTGCTGCCGTCGCTGCTCATCTGTGTGGCGTCCATCGCCGCCACGCTCTCCACCTACAACTCCCTCTTCTACTAGCCAGGAGGAGGATTGCATCGTGGCGTGCCTCTCTGATTTTTTGGTCCGTGATTGTTGTGGCTCGTGTGCATAGGCTACTGCTACCGAGGTGTGTATGTCTATAATTGTCTTGGTGTCTGTTTTGATTGTTTTTCTAGTGCATAGGATTGGCGAGTTTTCAGCATAAGCCAGGACGTGAGTTCTGACCGTTGGTTCTTTGCAAAATTATAAGATGCCTTAAAAATTGCATTGATTTTGCACAATGGTTTTAGGGTCAGGTTTATTTGCCTACCAAACTCTTTATCATGTTTATTCTCATTTTCTTTCTTTCAAGTGCTACTTATGCTTAGCAACTGTTTTGTTGGTCGCTAGATGCGTGATACAGAGAGCTGAAGTATTGTCTTGGTATCCTTTTTACTTTTGCTTGTCTAAATGTATGATGGAAGCTTGTGTGCGTTCTGAACCATGTTGTTGTTAATGGCCGTGGTTCAACCGGAAATTATTGGTTGTCACTAAAACACAACTAATTAGTTTCTTTGTCTCATATTTTACCTAACATGCTTATCATTTTTTTTGAAAGGAACATGCTTATCTAGAGGAAGGATGGAGACAACATGAACACCCTCACAAGCCAATTTGAGGTTTTGAGGATTGATCTCTCACTGTTATGTAGTAAACCATGAAGATTGTAGGGTATCATACCCATATTCAAAAATGCTCCCTAGGACGACACCGGGGGCGCCGCCGCCAAAGCCCCCCTCCGCCGCTGCTCCTCATGCCGCCACTGCCGCCGGCCTCGCCGCGGTGGCGGTGGACCCAGCCGCCGAATGGTGGTCTGGGGTCGGTGGAAGCCGGAGTTGGCCGCCATGGATGCTAGGGCAGAGATGGCCTGGTTCGACGACGACTAGCGACCAGGGTGGCGACCTTGGTTGGGGTGGAGGCAGAGGTCTCTCCCGGCGGTGGAAGTCCTGGGCCAAGTCGGCTGGTGTTGGAAACCCTAGATCTTGAGATCTGGGGCTCCGGTGCTGCCTTCCCGGACCTCCCCATTGATGGTAGGGCCGGATCCGGTGGGGATCGACCCTGCTCTGCTATCATATCTCTCGTTACTAGCCTAGCCACAAGGCTGCTGGTAGGGTTTGGTGCGGCGGATCTTGCAGGTTGCCGGCGGGTGGCGAGGGGGCTGCCGGCTCGGTTTGAATAGAGGGGGTGGTCCTCAGATCTCTCTCGCACCAAGACGAAGATCTACTTGATGCGTGTCTCCATTGATCTAGCCGAAGTGTCTGGTTCTGGAAGGCTCCGCTGGCGAACTCCCATGGGCGCATATGCTTGGAGCTTGCTGGATCGGAAGGAATTCGGTCATGCGCACCTATGTTTTTTGCTAGCCGTTTGGTTTCAGTGGGAGCGCGGTGAAGCTCTGCTACCTGTTACCATCATGCGACATGTCTTTGACGATACACTTGGTGAAGTAAGATGCGGAAAATGTCATGAAGGCAGAGACATGTGGGCAAGCTATGGTGGATTGAGTCTTTATAGCGATGAGGATCTGGCTTGGATATCTATGACTCGCAGCAGCGTTTGTTAGAGGAGAATATCATTTTGCGGCCCGAAAGTTGGGGTGGACAGGCAACGCGGTACCCAAGTTGATTTTTATCACCGCGATTCGAAAAGTTGTGGCGCCAATTGCTGAGAGGGGTCTTTCGAGTGAATGATGACCAAACCAAATATTTTCAAATCGCGCCCGTTAAGTCAGGATATTCCGTTACACTAGTTTCTGCTGTGCCCCTCCTTCGCCGGTCACTCTTCTTAGCCACCCTGCACGTGTCATAGGGGCAAATCCATTACTTTACTTTCCTAACTCTCGACACTAAATCTTGCTGCTGCGGCGGTGGCGGTCCCTTTTCTTCCCTTCCCCGACCCTAAATCTGCCGGCGGCGGAGGACCTTTTTTCTCCCTCCCCCGACACTGAATCCGGCGGCGGCGGCCCAACATGTCTTGCGAGGCGAAGGTTGTAGCTACGTCGCCGACTGAAAAGGGTTCGTCGGGGCCCAAGTCTGGGGCTCAACGCATAGCTGCGGCGAGGTCTTCAGCCCCGGTTAGCGAGGAGGCCAGCAAGGATTCTGCTCCCAAGGTACCTACGGGCAACGGGTTGAAGAGAAAAGCAAGGCCGGCGGCGGATTGTTCGGCTCCGGTGGGCGGATGCAGCACTCAGATCTCGAAGAAAAAAACCCGGGAGAAGAGCGAGAGGTGAATTTTTCTTATCTGTGCCTTATCTTGCAAGTAGATTAGTTACGGCATAATAGAATCGAATGAACTGAAATGTTCCCCTTTTTAATCAAATTAGGCACAATTTTGATACAAGTGACCTATATGAGTTCATAGTTCATGTTCGGCAGTACACTGCAAAGCTTGATTTTGGTTGCGAGAGGGTTGTGTTCGGGCAAGATGTGCATCTTCTTGTGAATTGCAAAGAGGTTGTGTCTATTTCGTAGCTGGTAGATATGCTTGCCGCTAGAATTCCCTGGGGTTCTAGACAGAGGACAAAATTGGTGTGGCGCAACATGAATGATACCTATCAGCAAATTGAGCACTCCCATGAGCTTCAGATGGTTTGGGAGTGTTGTGCAGCTGATCGTAAGGTGAAAGTTGAAGCGACGATTGATGATATGTATGCAGATGCTAGAGATCTTGCTGCTAGAGCTTTTGCTCCTAGAGAATACGGACCAATAGATGCTGATCTGGATAAGTTCAGTATACGCATAGAGGTGGATTCATACATGGCAAAACTTGATGAGGGAGTTAATAAGCCAGTTTCGTCATGTACTGTGGAGATCACTGTCGATTCCAAAAACATAACTCTTGATGAAATGAGAGAGATGATCGGTAAGGAAATCACTATTGGCCCTAAGAAGATGGCAAAAATCGGTGGTGGCATCATAAGAAGCAGCAATTCATAGATGTTTTGGATACTGAAGATCTTATGCAGATTATGCGGCGAAAGAAGCAAACCAGGAAGGTGTTCTTCCTTGGTACCATTTCTGATGTTGTTGAACAGGTTATAGTGGATGTAGATGCCCCTGTAGTGGCTGAACAGAATGAGGTGGTCGACGTTGATGAGATCTGATGAGAGCTGCTACCCTGGGCTTGTCATATGGACCGCGGGGTTCCCCTGCCTGTATTTGTAATATTGACTGCTGTTGCATTTAGAGCGTGCTTCTGTGATTATGTTTGTTGAGAGATTGCGATATAATGTTGTGAGAGCTGTTGAGATTTTCGGACATGTCACTCACTGAAACCATCGTTGTTGTAATAAGACATAAGTACATTGTAGTTGACATGATTATATTTCTTAAGATGACGTACCGTACTTGTTTCAGTTATTATGTTTGTTGGGACATTGTAATGTAATGTTTTGTGAAATCATGACTGGACTAGTGATGCATAAATACATTGTAGTTGACTTGATTATATTTCTTAAGATGATGTACTGTACTTGTTTCTGATATTTTGTTTGTTGAGAGACTGTAATGTAATGTTTTGCGAAACCATGACAGGACAAGTGATGTGTAAGTACCTTGTAGTCGACATGATTTTGTTTCTTGAGTTGATGTAATATACTTGTTTCTGTGATTACGTTTGTTGAGAGATTGTAATGTGATGTTTTGTGAAACCATGTTCTTGGTGTCGATCCATCGTCCTTGGTGAAACCATGTTCATTTACTCATTCACAGGAGTTCTTGGTGTCGATCCATCGTCCGAGGTAATCCCGGCAAGTTTCTCCGGCTTTCTGGGTGCAACGCTGTAGGTCTCCAACCGTACAGGGCCTCCGATATGTGCCTTCGAAATTCTGAAAGAACGCGCTTTGTAAATCATACCAGTTATGGATGGTGTTTGCCGGAAGTTCATTGAGCCATGATCGTGACGTCTTCCGCAACATAAGTGGGAGATATCGGGTTGCGACCAGGCTATGTCCGCCTTTGGCGATGCAGCAAGCTTGGAAGAAATCCTGTAACCAGGTGTCTGGTCGAGCAATGCCGTCGTAGGCTTGGATATGTCTTGAGATAGCAAATCCTTCCGGGAATTTTGTAGCTCTGATGCATGGACCGAAACACTTTGGGCCCACGTACACGTCATCGTTTTCATAGCGCCGAGCCTCTATGTTGGAGTTAATCCTGTGTCTTGCGTCATTTGGGGATAGAGATCGTCCCGAATGCCGGCTGTGGCTGCGGTGCCGTGGAGCTGACTTCGGCTTCTGCCACCACCTCCTCCGCCATGTCGTCCTTCTTGCCCTCCATGGGAGCCGTTGTGATGACTGTGTGGTGGAGAAGGTGGAGCAGCTGGATAGTTTCCGGCTGATCGCCGGCCTCCGTCCAGAACATCATTATTCCGATTCTGGGGAGGGTCTTGACTACGACGAGCCCCCTGCCGGCTTGTACCTGCATGGTTTCCGTCGTTCCTTCATCCGTCGTTCCCACCATAGTGAGGCTCAGCCGGACGGTTCTCATGTCTAGGAGGCGGCATTCTCTGACGATCCTCCTCCCGACGTTTCTCTTTATCTTCTCCCCTTCGATCCTTAGATTCTCGTCGGGGAGGATTCATCGGATTCAGGGTAGCGATGGCGTCTTTCTCGGCCGCTGGTGCGACATTGCTCCAACCGCATGTGGTTTTGCGATGCTGTCCTGACGATCCGGTTCTCGAATAATTGTCTTCACGTCGTTCGGGGCGATAATACTGCTCCGAAATGTAATGGGGTCTTACGTCAGCCCATGCCGGATCTGTGCGACATTGGTCAGCATCTGAGACCAGTTTTTGACTTCCGGATAGGGCGATCTTTTGCTGCTCCAGTCCCTTGTTGAGTAGCTTGATACCCAAACGGATCTCCTCTGGTCCTGGATTAGCCGATAGAATTTCTCGGGTTGCCACGGTATTTTGTACTAGTGTTGGGTATACACAATCTCCGTTGCTATCTTTCCGTGGCTTCCCCATCTCATCTCCAAAAAGGACGGCACGGACACGTGGGAATTGGTTGTCATCTATGTGACGCTTCCGTGTCTTCTGATGCAGACGAGACATGTACTCCTTGTTCGACATGCGTTTCTTCTCCACCTCGATGTTTTTGGCTTCATCGAGGAGTTGTTGACGACGCGTTTCTAGGGCTTGCACCCTTTCATCCAGCTCATCTGCAGTAAGTTCTGCAGCTGTAGGGATAGGTGTAGTTAATGCCGCATCGATGAGTTTACGCGCACCTTCAGTGATCACGTGTCCATCCACCGATGCTTCTTTCTTCAGCTCGTCTGGGATCAGTGCTCCGTTCGAGTCTTCTTCGTATTCCTCGGCAATTACTTCCTCTGTCAGAGGGTCTTTTACCGGGGTCTTGTTTTTCTTGTTGTTCTTCTTTGCCTTCTTGGCAGCGCCGGTAGCAAAGACGCCGGACATTTGGACTTCGGGATTGTCTCTGATCACGCCTTTAATGAACTCGCCAAAGCATCGGTCAGCATACATCCATGGCCGGCTCATCTGCATTATATAAGTACATCAAACGTAATCACGATGCTAAAATTAGTACCGGTCTAAAAACAAAAGAACACAATGATACTTTGGCTACGGATGCAGGACTTAAGGGGTTGGGATGGTGTCTCCAACCGGGACTAAAGATATGATCAACCTTTAGTCCCTATTGGAGACACCAACCGAGACTAAACGTGGGTGGCGACTGTATTCGGTCGGTGGTGACACTACATCATGGGTATGCCAGTGAGTGCCGACACTATTTCGGTGGGTGGTGGCACTATGACAGGAGTGAGTGTCGACACTATGTTGTGCCACTTAATCTATAAATAGGCAAGATGCATCCTTGTGAAGTTATAAACTACAAGATGGTGTGCAAGAGAAGGGACACCACTACGACAGAGCTTCTCGAAGATGTCTTAGGATCCCGTCCTCAGACATCTTCGAGGAGCTCGCCATAGAGGCACTCCCTAATATGTGAGGTTTTTAGTTCTCCAGCGTATTAATCTATAGCTAGAGAAGTTATAAACTGTAAGATGGTGCGAGATGGACACCACTATGGCGGAGCTTCTCGAAGATGTCTTAGGATCCCGTCCTTAGACATCTTTGAGGATCTCACCATAGAGGAGCTTCTCGAAGATGTACTGCGCTGTCTTCTTATGAAGCTTTTGTGAATCCTATTTTTGTTACAATGTGTGAGTTTGCTGAAGGCAGGTAGAATAAGCAGGGCATTTTGTTGTTGCATGGTGGCATGATGCATCTGTAAGTGTGTGCACTAACAGTTGTAGTATAGGATGAACCCATGTATCACTATGTTGTGTAGTAGTTGTAGTAGGATGAAGCAATGTTTCTCTGTGATGTAGTAGTTGTAGTAGCTAGCTAGGATGGACTCATGTATCTATGTGCTTCTATGAATCAAATGAGTTCCGAGACTATGTGCCAAAATAAGATATAGATAGAATTCACATATTTAAAATGATATTTAGCTTGGAGTTCATTACATTAATACAAGATAGATAGAATCCAACTTAATACAAGTTCATCTCATGTTATTATTGCAAAAATTACTTCCAAACTAAACCCACAAATCCGTCTACTTCTAGAGCATGAAATAAGCTAAACTAGCTATGAAAGATGAAAGAATGAAGATGCTACCTTTTTAGAACCCTTGGATAGATGGGGCGCCACAAAATCTTGAAAAATCTTGAGAAAAGAGAGGAGCCATCAGCTTGAAATGGAGTATGGCTCTGGCTGGGAGATATAGGAGGGATATTAGTCCCAATTGGTGTCTAGAACCGGGACTAAAGGTTCATCTTTAGTCCCGGATCGTGTAACAAATCGGGACTAAAGGGTATGGCGCTGACCCCAGTCTGCCTAAAACCTTTTAGTTCTGATTTATTACACGAACCAGGACTAAAGGTCCCGTTCGAACCGATACTAGTGTGTGCCACCTCCTGCGTCTAGTTCTAGCCGTTGGAACCGGGGCATTAGTCCCGGTTTGTAGCAAAACTGGGACTAATGCTCCCGAACCGAAGGCCAGTTTTTTACTAGTGATGCATTGTATCAATGATAGATGAAAGGATAAAGTTGCTAACCTCGATCGAGGAGGAAAGAAACAGGAGAAAGCTTAAGTGTGGCTCATACACTTCATATCATGTTTGTTTTGTGTGAACTCAAGTGGCATTATGCTCTCACACATTTCATCGAGCACCTCTTGTGCATAGAGGGGAAAATAAACCAGTTCACACACAAGCATGTCGGGCTGAGGCGTATATATAGGAACATGGACCTTTAGTCTCGATTGGAGACACCAACCGGGACTAAAGGGCCTCATGCCTGCCTCAACCCCTTTAATTTAGTCCCGGTTGGTGGATCCCATTCGAACTAGGACTGATGGTGGCCCTACCCCTGTGGCATCCTAGCCGTTCGAATCTAGTCTCGGTTCGTCACGCGACCGAGACTGATGATCCGTACAGCTCCGAACGAAAGTCCTGTTTTCTACTAGTAGTACAACGGTGTTGCATGGCTCTGCGGCAGACGACAAAGGAGACCAGGGGATAGCCGGTTGCTGCGTTGTTGGAGGATTTGCCGGAGAGCATCATGACCGTCGCAGACACGTAGTATGCCGCCTCTGCACGACGAGTGACCGCCATGGGAGAAAGTCCGTGGACGACTGGGTTCCCGAGCTCCCGGCGCTCACCGATGGCCGTGGACTCCGGCGGAGCTAAGCTCTGGCTGCTAATAGCTTTATCCTCGCGCATGCAATGTGAATGTGTGATGGATATAGGATGATGTGGGTCTCATATAGGGCTAGCTAGCTAAGCTTTATACCAAATCAAAATCTTATATTTTGAAATGGAGGGAGTAGGTAGCTAGCTTACGTGGTGCACGTGGGTATGGTGGCGGACCGCAATATCCCACTTAAATTTTCCTCCTGACAGCGGGTATCCGCAGACGACTTTATGTGGGGCGGGCCCCGCGGCTCCGCGAACATCCCATGTCCACTTGCAGTCTGACCTGTTACTGACCCTGTCGCCACCATATGACTCTGGGGCGCCGTCGCCAGTTGCGCGTGCCGACGTCCGCGACAGCAAAGTACTAACGCGTAGGCGTGTACCAAATCATGCTGGCCATGACTTAGTAGAGGGGGTTTCCGGCGCTGGTACGTGAAGAATCATGGCAGGCGCAGTGTCTCTCAAATCGTGCAAGCCTGGCAGCCAGCTGCAACCTTGGATCGGTTTGAAACGTTGAATGGCAGTGTCTTATCAGGAGTTTCACAACCATTGTCTGTACTACCGAACAAGTGTGCAAGTGCAATGAATAATGAAGAATGCTGCCATTTTCTCAACCAAAAAAAAAAAAACTATTAGGGCAAACAGAAGAAGCGACTGGCTTTTTACAGTTTCCATTTTTTGTCTAGGGGAACGGCAGGCGACGTGAACAGAAAGTAGGCGCAGTTGTGGGACGATGACAATGGCGCCAACAAGCCAATGCATGCGCAAAATGCAGCTGTGAGCCTGCCGCGTAAGTTCGCATCGGTCTCAATTTCCAAGTATGGTCGATCTCGTGTCGATCGTGTTGCTCTTCGGGCATGCATATATATGCCATCTGAACCCTGAAGCGGCGCTTGTTTAGCGGAGCGATGCCGCCGACGAGCATAGTGGCGTACGTGCACGCACACGGTACCCCACCAGTACGCTAATCAGATGAAAGCCCAATCGTGGAAACCGCGTAAAAAAAGCGAACCGCGTCTAGAGGTGTTTTCTTCTTTTATTCTTGTTCTAGTTGTATTTTCTTTTCTCCTGAGAGAAAACAGGACTTTGGTCGGCCGAGGGGGTCACTCCATTTCGTCTCACCTCCAGACTCCAGTCTTCCCACTGATCTCGCTAGCTCTTCTCTGCTCCAGGTCCTCTCCTCCCCCCTTGGCTAGCTGGAAGTGAGACTCGGAGGAATCTCTGCTCGACCCGAGCCCGGGGTGTCGGCGCCACCGGCATCGGCCGCCGCCGTGTGCGCTGCTTCATCAGTTACATAGATCTGTCAGGGGAAGCTGGGGATCTGCTATTCACTCACACCGCGGCGGCCCATCTTCAGAGGTACGTACGTACGTGCATGCGTCTATCAGCCTTCATCCTGGCCGGCCGCCCCGTCCCAAGGTGCCGTAGGCAGGAGTTCGCCTTCGGTCGGCGCGCATCACCAGTCTTCTTCTAAATTTATTTATTATTAGGGTTAGTAACGGTGAACTGTACGTGCCCGTACGGGTTGCCCCGAATTTAATATATCCCGGGAGTAATCCCACCGGTTTTTGGGTCACAGCGTCGTCGTCGTTTCGATTTCGACAGGCCCTGGTGACGCTGTTCTAACCTAAACTCTTCTCTTCTTATTGAACCAACCCGAGAATCAGCGCAGCTTGATTTGTTTTATTATGTTACTCCCTTCGATCTTAAAATATGTCGCTGATGTAGTACCGGTTAGTATAAAGTTGTACTCCCTCCGGTCCATATTAGTTGACTCAAATTTGTCTAGAGTTCATATGTATCTAGTTAAGTATCTACTCTAGATACAATCGTATCTAGACAAAGTTGAGTCAAGTAATATGGATCCGAGGGAGTACTAAATCGCGACACTTTTATAGATCTGAGGAAGTACTACATTTTTATATATGGGATTTTCTAGTTCTATGGGTAGGCAGAAACATATATGTAACTATGTATTGAAATGAGGGAGAGCTCTCCTGCATATTTTAACAAAAAAGTTAAAATTAATTCCTAAGATGTGTACATTTTAATGATCAGATGAAAAACAAACGACAAGTCGACAATGATCCCTTACTCAGTCAACTTATAAATCTTAGTCCCAATACGTCTTCATTATATAAGCAGGTTTAGAGCCGCTGCAATAGTTTGTATTGTCTATTAGCAAGTTATATGCACTCATGGAGATCATTACTCCATTTTCATTATATAAGCAGGTTTAGAGCCGCTGCAATAGTTTGTATTCTGTAGTTATACTCGCATGTGTTTCACACAATCTACATAGTATGTATTGTACCAGAAAGTGTGTACATGTAGTATGAAGTATATGAGACTATTTCAGGACTATAGATGCTAATTTTAGGGTAATATGTGCAATTTTTTCACATACTCTGTTTTTATGTACAAATACGAAAGTATTTCGAATATATAGTACAAATTATGTGTCTACTTGTATTTTTTCGCATAACTTGATTGAAAGTATCTTAGATATACAAACTCAAACTAATAAAGCATCATATATACTCTTGTATAGAGTATACTATGAGACTTGGTTGCAACTATACCCAGGAGTAATATATAATTGATTTTAGGCGGTATGTACATCTTGCAGAAAGAATATTGGCTTTGAAATAAATCCTTCCATTCATAGCCTTATGTTGTTGCGTAAATGATGCCGTTCCTATAGAGGTTAGTTTCACGCCATGTTTGACTAACTATTGGTGTATATTCATTTATAATTAGTAAGATGTTCCTGCCCACTCACCCCAATGAAGGCCTAGTTTTTCATATTATTCGTTCAATTTATTCTGTTTACACTTGTCCTCATTCATTGATGTGTCTATCTTTGCTTCAACAATCTTTTAAAGTTGGCTTAAATCTAAAACATATATTCTTCTTGCACCTACCTCATCGTTGGCATCATTTCCCCCCCAATATAATTGATCAAAATGCTACATCCTACGTAGATGAATTAATTCTCTCCCACTATCTAGTCAAACACTGTTCTAGATAACTTCTTGAGTAATACAAGTCATTTCGCAAAAAAAAACATTGCTCTACATAAATGAATGACTTACTAAACTTAACATGATTTTTTTCTTCCACTCTTCACTTTTGTGTCCCACAACATTGTTTTGTTTCTTCTTGGATTCACATAGTCTCTCATTTTTATTTCCTTGTGCGTTCCATTTGATGTACATTAAACTTCTTATTATTTCCGGGAACTTTGGCATCAAAATAGGCAGAAAAGGAACTTAAAATTCAGCCACTTATTTGCCTCCTCCAACCACCATAACTTGATACATGTTAAGAAAGAGATTTATTCTAGTACCGTCGAAGTTGTCTATATGTATACATACTGTTTTATCTTACACATAGTTCTTCTTGCCTTGATAAGTAGTAACTAATGTGCATATGATGCACGTTGAGAAGCAGTTCACATAGCCATCCGTGAAGTAGTTTTATTATGGTTTTTTTTACATAATAATGTACTCGCTACATTATTTAATATAAGTAAAAAATTATTGTCCATTTTTTAACTTAACCTCAAAGCTGAGTGGATTTTGTAGCCCGAACTACACATAGGTTTTTTTTCAAAAATAAAGAAATCATTTTATGTTCTCAAAATATTATGAAGAAAATCCTAGATGTAGATAATGATTTATTTTATCAACATGCAAAATATTAGCTCCAAATACCTTCTATATTTGGCTGTGACAAAATGAAAATACTCCCTCCGTCTCAAAATAGATGTCTCAAAGTTTTAAAATTTTGGATGTATAGATGTCTCAAAGTTTTAAAATTTTGGATGTATCTAGATACTATTTAGTACTAGATACATTCAAGTTTTA
Organism: Avena sativa; assembly: GCA_916181665.1. NCBI lineage: Eukaryota > Viridiplantae > Streptophyta > Magnoliopsida > Poales > Poaceae > Avena > Avena sativa. The sequence goes on along the minus strand of OV702290.1, from coordinate 548,823,750 downwards.
ACAAATTTGAGACATCTATTTTGAGACGAAGGGAGTATCTGAAAGATTTTGGGGTTTGAAATTTTTGCATTGTTCGCACTTTTAGATTTCAGATTTTATCATTTTTGTACAGCCAAGAATATTAGGTATTTTCAGTTGATATTTTACACGTTGATATAACACTTCATTATCAACATATAGGGTTTATTTTATTATTTTTTTCAAAAAAGAGCTATGTGTAGCTTGGGCTACTCTTGTGGTTTCAGCTCAAATCTATAATACAATATGTAGCCAATGGTTACAAATTCATGATTATATGATGTGTTCTTGGATACAATTCTAGTGGTGTATGCCCATTTGGTGTAACATAAATTACATATTATCGGACTGATCTTGTGGGTGTAAGCAAGTATGTCTTATATATGGACAGGGGTGTTAGTATTATTTTTTATACGGTATTTTTGTTTTCCTCGGGTCCTTAGTCATCTCGCAGAAAAAATGATTCCAAAATAGTTGCCGCTTGCTGATAGGAGTTATATACATTTGTGCTCTTTATAGAGTAGATGCATCAGACGTAGGCGCTTCTTGCTACACTATAGATGATGTGCTATCATGCATGATGTAGCTAATGCAACGCAGTCCGGCCCGTGAAATTTCTTTTCTTTTAGTATTGAGTTGGGATGGCCAGGGGACACATCTAGTGGAGTTGGGAACTACTACCTCGGTTCAGAAATATAAATTGTTTCTATATGCTATTTTAGTATACTAATAAAACATCTTATATTTTGAAACGGAGCTCGTACTATTTAGCATGTGCAGTATTTAATGCATGTGTTACCTCTCGTGGACTCCTTCTCTGACCTAAGTATGAGAAGTATCGTGACAACATATGCAGAGTAGGAGTCTGATGATTGTGTCCATATATACACCTATGGGAACATACTTTGTTTCGGATGATCCTTAAATCTAGGCACTTAAATTTACAACCATAATGGATTAGATGGTTTTATCCATGCATGTGGAGGACGTAGTGCCTTTCTCTATTGATTTAATTATCTATAATTAGACCGAACAGGGTTAATTATCCATGAAGTCCAAAATAATTGTGATTTGCCTTTTACCGTGCCATGGATATTGATCTGACGGCATATATGCCAATTGAGACCGATGCCTAGCCGAGCCCCTTAACTAAACATGCATGGCGGCTCTAGGACTGGATTTATATGATGTGATATACACCTCACAAGTTAACATCTCTCATACAAGCTTAGCATTGTTATACTTGCCAATCTAAAGCGTGACTTTTGATATTATTTTTCACCATACATATGATTGAACACACTATATAATTAAGCATATATTGAATTATAAGATGGACACAAATTAATATAAGCCGTTGATTTTATGTTATTCATATAGCTGATATGTGCTATTACCTCTTGCTATGTAAGAGGTAATTGATGACCATATAGGGTTGACATTTACTTTTGAGCCTTATCTAACTATGAGCTAAACTACATGTAATTAGTGAAACATGAACGTATGTAATCGAGAAAAGTAGTTGTACACTACGGGAGAAAAGCTCGTTGCCGTGTGGGAAAAAGACATGGCAAAGACACGCCAAAGGCTTGGTGGAACTCGGCAAAGGCTTTGCCGTGAGTTGACACACAGCATAATCCAGACATCAACATCGTCACCGGCAATGAGCCTTTGCTGTGTGTTTTTCAGAATAGACATGGCAAAGTCTTTGCCATGTATTTTATACGTCCGCTCGGCATGGCGCTTGACTGTTTAGAGGAGATGACGGTGACTTTTCTTTGCCGTGTCTTATCTTATACACTCGGTAAACCTATTTTCTAAAATAAATAAAAATCCCCAAAGGTCCATCCCTGCTGCCGGCGTTGCCATGCGTAGCCCACTGGACTTTAGCACACATGCGTAAACAGACATAATATCGTGAACTTTTAGTTTACATGCAAAACTAAGATATATATATATTCAGCATTAGGAAGATCTTAGAAAACACCATTCTCCAAATAATTTGAGGACTATATCAATATACCAATAGCACCAGGCATGTTTTTGGTACAGCTAAGTGATCAGTAAATTAATTTAGAATACCTATTCTCAACTTGCTACACGTAGAATGCCTAAATGTTCCTAATTACGATCAATCAATTGCTGACTAAGATCAAATATTCCTCAACAGAGGTGGGCATGAAAATAATAGCCAAAATCAAACCAACGCCACATTAGTTTGTAAATTTTGTTTGCGTTTCTTAATTCAGTTTGCATATGTGAGAAATATACTTTTGTTAAATAAGAAATTGTGGGTCCTTTGATCATACGATCATGACGACTGAATGGTCATATCTACAAATTTCAGTAAATTACGAAGGTAAGATAGACGCGTATGCATGTCAGAGTTGGTAATAATGAAATATGATGATTTTCAAGATGGGGACAATATCTAATTAAGTTTGTGTACACTGAACTCTAATATTCATTCTACCCGGGTTTATAAGGTTCATCACATGTGTAGCTTACTAAAAGCTTTTGCACTTTTACTATTAACTTAATCAACAAAATATGAGTTATAGTCATATCATTGGATTCAAATACAAATGATGTTTTCAATGATATGATTTTCGTACTATTCATATTTGTTGATCAAACCGATCACTAAAGTTTTTCTTAAAAAACTATAGTGCCATATAAACCTTGATGTAGAGGATAAATTACAATAACATGACGAAAATTCCACAATAAATATAAATGTTCATTGGAAATATGATTTCTTATTATGTTACCAAAATTTACAAATACAAGTTCAAGTCCGTCCTCTACATGCACATTTTTTCATTGATTTTCAAAACTTGAACTTTTGTTTTTCTTAATAGGCTACACAATATCATAATTTTTATCAGAACCAAGATCCTCTTTCTACTTCGTTTTTTGAGGGAATCATTTTTCTATTTCGTGCTTTCTTATTGGTTAATTCAGTTTCTTAGATCTGGTTAATAGATTTAGTTGAACAAAATCAAAACTGGCTAGCAGGTTTCATTATCCCTTAATTCATTGCTCCGCTAATCGTCCTTTTCTTCCTTCTATGGGCCTCGGGCAAAAGATCACTAGGCTAGCACGCTCCATCGACGAAAATAGGGGGATGGCTGAGGTTCACAGCCACCGCCGCCACCTCTAACCCTAGCAGTTCGATTGTAGCAATAACGGCGACCCCAGTTCCCATGGCAGGAGCACTTCATCTTTGTGACATTTCCTTCCCCGTTCCCCTGCTGCTTCCAATTCTTATCCTGGATTTTTTGCTTCGGTGTCCCCCCTCTCCCAAACTGCCTCTCCTCTGTTTGCAAATAATGATGTGGTATTCTTGCTTGATGAGATGTTTGGGTGTTCTTTATTTGTAGTTTGTACGATCTGAATCTTGCTTGGTAAGCTCTGTACAGATTTAGTGAAGCTTACGAATTTTTGCTTGATCGGTTCAATAATGTCGTAGTCCAGAATTCTCTGTTAACCAAGATGCAGGTGCTTGGTATTTTTACGATTATGATTGTTTTCTCGACCGTCATCCAGACTGTTACGTATGCCACGTATACATATAGTCATTAACTGGAGTATATATACATATATGATGCTAACTAAATCTTTTTTGTGCTTGCAGGACACAGGAAAATGCTGGAATCAACAAGGGCAATCTTGTTAAAACTATGGAAGGACCAGGACATTCAGGTTATGGTACTAATCAGCCTCACTGTGCAACTCTTCCTGTTATTCACCGGTAACCTCCGGCGGCGCAGAATCAATTGGTTGCTTAGGCTCATAATTTGGCTGGCATATGTGGGGGCAGATGCTGTTGCTGTATTCGCCATTGGCCTCATGTCCGGATATGAGGAGAAATACAAATTAAGGAGCCGCTACTCATCTGGGGATCACAGTCACATGCTACCCTTCCTCTGGGGACCCTTTCTCCTCATTCACCTGGGAGGCCAGGACAAAATCACCGCCTTCTCGATTGAGGACAACAACTTGTGGCTGAGGCACTTGCTAAACCTCATGGTCCAAGTCACTCTAACCTTGTATGTCTTCTGGAAGTCGTTTGACATACTAGACTTTCAGCTGCTAGTTGTTGCCGTGCCCATATTCATCGCTGGATTAATCAAGTATGGGGAGAGGACATGGGCGCTCTATAGCGGGAGCCGGGACTACCTCAGTGTCCGTAAAGAGGGGGAGGAGAAACCGCTACAGGATTTTGGAAGTACTAGTGGTGATATGATGGCATGTTATGCTCTTAACACGGTGCTCCGAGCCAGAGGACTGCTTGTGGGAAGGACATTGTTCCATCTGAATGGTAACAAATTTGAAAGTGAAGTGGTGGATGATTTTAAAAGCAACTCGGATAGAGATTGGCAGCTCAAGGTCGTTTTGATGGAGCTTGGCACGATGTACGACCTCCTCTACACCAAGGCTATGGTGCTGCACAGCATGTCGGGTCGCATATTGCGGTGTGTTGCCGAGATCTGTATGGTGATCGCTCTTGTGCTCTTCGTGGCAAACTCTGAGTTACATGCCCACAATAGAGCAGATGTTGCTATCACATATACATTGCTCAGTGGGGCCATATTTATGGAAGCTTATTCCGTCTCCATGGTGACAGTATCGCCGTGGACAAGGGCGCGCTCGAAAAGAGGAACCTTTCTCTGTCGGTTGTCCTGCAGCGCTTCCTCATTTTTGGATGCCATCATGCAACGTATGGGGATAAATATGCAGCAGCCGCGGTCAAGTTTTTCTATGGGGCAATTTAACCTTGCAGATTGCTACATGTCTGAGAAATGCACGCCGAAAATCATCAGTGCATTGGGTCTGGAGAGGAAATGGAGAACCATTTGGCACATCCAGCACGTGGAGGACAGGGAAATCGCTTACTATATCCGGAATTTTCTCTTGTATGGGGAGGGATACCAGCAGCTAGAGAACGCCAAGGTTTTGAAAGACGTGCTAAATATGGAATTACATCAGGCCATATTGCGTTTACATATTGCTACAGACTTGCATTTGAGCAGTCAATTCTATGATGATGTCAATAATGGCCGTGGCCATCCAGAACCAACTGAGAAGGCGGTACTTGCGGCGGATTGCAGGAAGCTATCAAACTACTTCATGCACCTCATGACGGTTCATCCTAACATGTTGCCGGTCAGCACCGCTGCGCAAGATCTTGAACAATCCTTGGCCAAATGGGTCAGGAAAAATCGCAGTGGCACCATGAGCAAAGCAGAGTTTCTGAACAAGTACGCAGAGGAAGAGCTCGCCAGGTGGTCTCCTTTCGGCTTATTAACTCCTTCCGTGGCATCATTGACGGCGATCAAGCAGGTGTGGGCAAGGCTGCTCATTTACGCGGCTGGTAAGTGCCCTGCGGAGGAACACGCCCGGCAGCTCAGCAATGGACTGGAGCTTCTCACCTGCGTCTGGTTGCTCATGGTGCATCATGATGTTGGGGATCTGGGGAGCATACAGGTCAGCCTCTTGGAACATATTGGCGATGGTCGTCGTGCAAGGGAAAAACTGTTTCTTCGGCAAGATATTCCTGCTGTCATGAGAATGTGCATAGGGCCTCTGCACGCCTTCAAATTTCGCCAGCACGAGCCCTGTCTCGCCCAGCCCCGGTCTCGGGGCGTGACAGTGTTGCCGGAGTACCAGCCCACAAGCTTCATTTTAGCGCCTTGGAGTCCGGTTAATGAGCCACCACAACAGCCGGTAACTAACCAGTTCTTCTTCCTTTGCGCTGCACTGACCATAGTTGCTTCTTATTGTTTTCCTTGTCTAGCTATCTTCTATTTGCTTCTTCTTACATACATACATACATACATACATACATATATATATATATATATATATACACACACACATATGTATATATATCTGGATGGGTAACTAGGCGTGCTTAATGCTGACACCATGGACAGGGTACCTCCCTGGAGACTGAAACGTCATCAGATATGGAACGAACTGGATCTGGAGACCATGTGGTAGTGGACATAGATGCTGAATCCTCCCACCGGCGCCACCGGCGGAGAGACGTGGTGCTGGACCGCGATCGTCCTGCCCGCAATGCAAAATCGGCACCCCCCAGTCCTGCTGGACGTCCTCTGCCCCATTACGGCCCGCGACACCAGCGCCTCGCCACAATGCGTGACACTCTTTCTAGGCCTGCGGAGAACGCCGACACGCCGCCATCATCCGAGGAATGTTCTGACCCGCTAGCTCACATGGAGACTGGGCGGTTTGACGTGGATAGATGGGGCCCTATTCTCGTTGACCCGATGTTTCTGGAGCTGGAGGCCATCTGCGCGGCATCCTTCTCGCCTCCGGGCAGGTCCCCCATGAATGACGCGGGACCTGGACAAGCCCAGCCTGATTTAACACCCTAATTTTTACGTGCTAAATTAAAAATATATCAAAGGGTGTTGCAATATGACTAAATTTATTTCTTTTTTCCTTTGGACTTGTCAGGACCAATTCTAAATTGTTTTGGAGTTATTAATACTATTCGAGTTTCTCGTTAAATTTATGACTTCTTCTTTACTTAATTCCTTGTGACATTTTCTCTAAAACCCCATTGGCCGTTGGCTCCACGTAGATGCATGCCCTTGTGGTGTTTCGTAACTCAAATTTCACAACATTATCGCTACTGCATTGCATTCTTATTACATATCTCTCAATTAAGATCATTTCTGCTACTAAACCGGACGCAAATAATATTGATCCCAAATAGCACATTCATATGCATAATTATCATATGTCATCTCTCATATCTACCTCGAATAGCAATCTCTGCATTCTTCTCTTTCAGCCGTTCTTCCAGATCAACAACCATCTTTTCTCTTCATGTATGTTGTTTAGGCCGAGGCGCATTTTCTCCAGAATGCAACCTCCATATTTCATCACGTAATTCGTCGACCAAATCACTTTTAAACTTCAACAATGGCAGATAATGCCAATCAAAAAAAAAAAAATCCACCGGTCTGCTCAATAGTCCAAAAAGCATATGTATACAAGTTATCCACCAGTTTATGCAGCAGTTTATCCAGGCATATGTATACAAGTTAACCACTAGTTTATGCGGGCAGTTATCCAATCATATGTGTATAGAGTCATCCACCAGAAATTACACCGACGAAACAATTCAAGTCCCTTTTAACCTTGATGAGCAGCTGTACTAAAATAACCTTGGTGCATATCTCGAAGAAACTAGCTGCAGGTGAGCAATCAACAAATTGCATCTACTATGTTACTTGATACATACGAATCTAGACAAATATAAGTCAGATTAGATGAGTTTCATCAATCAAAAAGTCAGAGAAACATGCGATTTGTGTACACAACTTGTAAAAAGACTACACGTATTTTAACTTACTCAATCAACAAGGCGAGGAAACTACATCTAGCATCGTGATATGCAGCTTCAGTCATGCATGTGTGAGCAGAACACACATACCCCCAACACGTGACATTCCCTTATCGACAGAATGGGCACAATATCAGAGGCGACCATGGACTGAAGGCTCCTTGGCAAATAGTTTACGAAGCTGCGCCGCGCCAGTCGCCACCGCAGAACTCAGCTGAACGGCTCCAGGGCAAGCACCACCACGACTAGATGTGTGGTGAGCCGAGTATGTAGAGGCACTTCGTCGGAGCCAAATTCATGTTGTAGTGCGTCGGGCAACGAGCCGACAAGATCAGTCTAGGGGCACCATCACCCCTAATTGACAGCTTCGACGCCTTAAAAGCTCTGCACCATTGTATGCATCTAATGCACTGTGGAATTGATCCACTCCCGCTCCTAATAGCCTTCCCCGAACGCCCGCTGCCCGAGGGATGGCTGAAGCGGCCACCAGGGCCTCTACGTCTGCGGACGAGCGGATGGTCGCTGCCGTTGGAGGGCCTCCTTGAGCAGATCCCTCGCCGGGGCAACGGCGACCGCGGGGGAGCTGAGCTTGTCCTCCACATTCGCGGTGTCGCCGCCCTCCTCGAGAAGGTCCCTCGCTTGGGCACCGGCGGTGGGAGCGCTAGGTCGGCCTCGCGGGGAGCCTCGAGAGGTAGACGCGGTGAGGAGAGAAAGACGGAGATGATGGGTCAACCTTCAACCGCTTTTGTGGACGGGAACCGATCATGATCGATCCAACGACGGACGCGAGTCCCCCGGGTAAGAACATCCTCAGACCGGTCTGAAAGTAGATTTGGCAAAAAAAAAGGGTACGAAAATTTTGTGTGTACATACTAAGTCTAAGTGAGCTGTTGTGCTCGTGTTTATTTGGAAAGATTAGAATAAAGACAAAAACACTGCGATAGCTTAGAGCTAAGGAGTCACGTATTCGCGCCCGCCCGGAGAAGGAAGAAAAAATAAGGTCACCTCCCTTCTTATTGGCTCCTGCGTGAAGGATATTTGTTGGGCGGAAACAGCGAAACGTGATCGACTAGCAAGGAGCGCTTGACTTCTAGATAGATTTTTCCTATCCAGAAGCGCTGCATCGCGCGCTCTCCCGTGCGGCGCGTCACGATTCGGGAAAAAATCGCTTCAATAACACACATCTAGCCTTATCCCCTTGACTCCATCTGCACCGTATTCCCTCATTTGCTCTCAATCACACAATTCTTCCTTTCATCTCTCTCCGAGACCACCACGGGAAGCAGCGGCGGGACGTTTGAGGAGCACCGCGGCTAAGAGGAATGACAAGAGGAGGCTGCCGCTGTCGCCAGCGCGCATCAAGAGGCCGCCGTCACGCGAGCACGCGGCAGCAAGGAGGCCCCCGCCGAGTAGTATCGAGAGGCTACTGCCGCACGAGCACGCATCGGGAGGGGAAGCTGCCGCCGCGCGAGCATGCATCGGGCTGGCAGGCCGCCGCCACCGTCGAGCATGCATCAGAGGAGGCCGCGGACGACCGAGCATGCATCAAGGAGGCTGTCGTCGACGAGCGCAGTAGGAGGAGGCGTTCGTCGGGTAGCGCGAAGAGGCTGCCGCCGAGCATGCTGCAGGGAGGCGCGCTGACGAGAAGGTGGCGTCTGGCTGTTTCTCTCGTCTTCTCACCATGAAGGAGCAGTCGTTTATTTTCCCCTCTCATCAATGGGGTGGTCGGCCACTGACTGGCACTCCGGTGACACAGAATTTGCCGGCCATGATGTAAGTTGGGTATGTTTGGTGTGGTTGAGCTGCAGCGTGTGTCAGCGAAGTGTTGTTTAATTGGGACAGAAAGTTCTTTAATTAATCTGGTACTCATTCACTGGTAATCTGGCAATTACTAAGTGTTAATTTTGTAATCGTTAGCAGGATATTAATTACGGCGGAGCTCCACGGCGAGCACTGGGCCGTCGATGTAATCATTCTGGCAATTAGACGTCCTGAATCTGACAATTAAGGTTAAATTAATCTAGGAATTGGATATTTCGAGATGGCAATTAAGCTTAATCAAAATCCAGCAATGAACCTGGCAAAATAGGATTAATTATCTGGCAATTAGGTGGACTAAACATGGCAATTTGGCTTAATTAATATGTCAATTAGTCATGTGGCAACTGTAGAACCTAATTTATATGAAAATAGTAATCGTTAAACCTGGTAGCTAGGCCTAATTAATCTGACAACAAGGAATTAGTAATCAGGCAACTACACAAGAGAGAGGAAGTGTTCTCCACATCGTTCCATTTTTAAACTAAGCTATTTAAAAACTCTTATTATCACAAAAGGCGAATGAAACAACCAATACAAAAATATCTTTATGGGTTATTGTGAAAATATAGAGCAGTGATCAATAGATGCTACTAGAGGCTAGGCTAGTGACTTTTTGTATCGTGGAGGCTTTGCTCTGCGACTAGCAACCGTTGCTAGCTGCCCGCACAGTGCTTTTTGTGCCCACGATTCCGCATGCATGACCTGAGAACTGTGAAATAGCCCGCATACAAAGCCGCCACTCGGAAGGACAAGCGTGCGGCGCCGCGCTGTAGTCCAGTCCAAGAAAGAAAGAAAGAGTATCGAGGCGACTAGTAGCCAAAAACGGCAAGTCTATCTGCTACCTCCCCCCCCCCCCCACACACACACACACACCTCTCTCCCACCCCTTCTCCTTGAGAGTCGTCTCTGCGCGCGAGCTGTCTCCGGCCGGCAAGGAGGAGAGGCGCCGGTGCAGTCTGTAGGTCTAGGTGTAGTTTGCTTGGCGTTTTGCCGTGTAGTTGGAGTAGGCCATGGGGATCTCTGGGCCGATCCCTCTGCAGTTCGAGTTCGTCTGTCGTCGGTGACGCTCTGGCGGTCAGAACCATTGGCGGCGTCCGCTCGCTTTAAGATCTCCGCAATAAGGCCTTCCTCTGCGACCTTCGGCTCGATTTTTCTTTGCCGCTACTCCTCCTCTTCCTGGTCGGCCGTGGCGGCGAGGGGGTGGGGAGAAGTAGCTTGCAGGTGCTCGGATCTGGCGGTTCGCGAAGCCCCTGGTACAGATCCGCGTCTGGGTGCGGCGCCGGCTGGAGTTCTTCTCCGCTCCTGTGCCGGTCTCCATGGTGGGTACCAAGGTGTGCGGATGAGACGGAGCTTCTCATAAGCACTCCTGCATGTGCGACTTCAATGTCTTCAAGCTGAACATCGTCCTGGCCGGCCAAGGTGGCGAGGGGGGCGGCATGAAGGTTGGTGGTGTTATCCTTCTGCACAGGCTGCTGCCAACTCGAGCTCATCGCCGTGTGGCCATGTTGGCCATAGGCATCTTCTATCGCAAGAGCGGTGTCTATACACGCCTCGTTGGCGTGTCTCCTAACTCCATGAAGGAGGCCCTTGGGGAGCCCTGCGCCGGCACCCCTCATCTTCTTCAAGCCAAGTGGTGCGTCCCCGGCGAGAGGAAGATGACCGGCGGCAAGGCTCCAGCGTTGGTGGTTCGGTCAGAGGACCTGATCGCGTTTTTCACAAACTTATCAAGGTCTAGTGTGCAATTTTACAGGACTACTTTCTATCTCCTTTTCTTTCAAGGTCCTATTTGTAAATGTACCGACCGACAGTTTATATAATGGCAGCATCGGGGGTCTTCGAGACCCTTCCTCGTTCAAAAAAGAATGGTCGCCCGATGGAGTACGTCTGTACCAACGAGTCACGCTCTGTGCGCCGGCCGGCCCGGAAAGAAAAAAATGGTCGCCCCGCGTTGCCTTCTTATTGGCCGCCTCCTTCGTACCTGATACTAAATTAAAAAGATAATCACATACCAGTACTACCTACCTTGTGGTGTGCTGAAACATCTGCTGAAGCAAGACGCCCATGGCGGCAATGACCAGGAGGAAGAGACACTAATTCCAGCGGCAGCAGCAGCGCGCCTTCAGTTGTCGAGGCCTACAGACTGCTCACTCCGTCAGTGAAGGTCCAGCTGCTGATCTACTTCATGCTCAAGTTCTCCATGGAGATCCTGCTGTCGGAGTCGAGCGTGGTGACCAGCTACTACTTCGGCTGGACCACGGGTATGGTGGCCATCTTCCTGGCCACGCTGGGCCTCACCGTGCTACCCATCAACGCGGTGGTCGGCACCTACATCAGCAACATGTTCGAGGACCGGCAGATCCTGGTGGCGTCGGAGATCGTGCTGCTGGGAGGCGTGCTGCTGAGCTTCAACGTGGCGTCGACGTACACCGCAGCGCAGTACGTGTGCTCGGCGCTGCTCACGTTCATGTCGGCGGAGGTGCTGGAGGGTGTGAACCTGTCGCAGGTGATGCCGGCGCGGCTGTCACGCGGCACCTGGAATGGCGGTGTAATACTACAGTATTAAAAAGACTATAGCTTTTATGCAACATGCCAATCCCTGAATCGGTTTATTAGCTTACATAGAATATAGATCAAATAATAAAGTAATAATCCGTATATCATAAATAACGAAGATTCAGAAGATTCAATCATTACAATATTCGCTTAGCTCGAAGGCTAGCTTACACAATTATTTAAATAGCAACATAAATAAAGATAACTACTTCATTTTTAAATTGCCCACAAGGGAACAAGTGTCGAGTGGAGTACCGCGACCTGTACGATCACTCGGAATCCGAATAACCTGCAACATAAAACGTAGCAGCCTCGAAGGGTCAATACATGGAATATATGGCAAGTAGCTATAAGGTAAAAGAGACAATGCACCTAGCATCTACATGCTTATTTGGCTAGTGGAGCATCTGGCTAACTTGCACTTTTCAAACACCTTTATCCTACTTTCGTAAACCATTTGATTCACAGCAACCCATTAGGTTCACCCATCAAGTTTTAGTAATTAGGAAATAAGGATGAGTGAGAATATGGCATAGTCTCAAGATCAAGTAACTCAATCGTCCATAACCGGGGACACGGCTAAGTACTTAGTTTTACACCCTGCAGGGTTTGTACACTTTACCCATATGACCTGGTCAACCCAGCTCGTACCACCACACTCATAATGTGTGATGATAGGGAAAAGACCAAGATGAGACCTTTCGGGAAGCAGATCTCCAAACCTCACTGCGCACCGGTCCCAACCTACCATTCACTACATATCTGGCTACGCTGGGTTCGGATCACCACGACCTACTAAGTCCAACCAGCCACCCATTTTTTACTGGCGCATGGTTGCACACGTAAGCTACTTTAACAAAGAGAATCAATCATTCTCAGTACCCTGGACGACATTCCCCACCATTATTCACACTCCATTGACAAACCAACCATTCCGCCCAGGTAGTTCATTAATATTATGTTGTTTTAGTTTAAATAAACACATACTTCACCATATTGTGATCCCTTCCCCCGTCTTCCTAGCAGGTCTAAGCACATCCACTGAACGGGGCTCAACTACAAGGAATTCCTACCATAATATATAGGATATAGCATAGCATATTAATCCCTACACAATATCTACAAAAATACACTACACATGCATAGGAGAAAATAGTAGGACAAGGTATGAACAAAATATCATCTACTTGCCTTGGCGGTAGGAGTCGAGAGTACAATCCTCGCAGAAACAAGCGTTGCACTCGTCACAATCTACACGATACAAATCAACACATAAACAAACATACACAATCATAGACAAGTGCACAAATGCATGCATGATAGCTTAATAAAGGTTTTAGTAACCTCTCAATGTTCTCTGATGTTTATTACGGTTGCATGATGCATGGAAAAATCTTTAATGCAATGAAAACAAAACAATGCAATTTGTTATCCCAATTAATAGTCCTTTAGGCAAAACACTAAGCCTCTGCAGCAAACAGGGTTGTAAAACCTGGGCAAAAAATACTACTGTGTGGATAATCCAAAATAAAGTCAAGGGCAATTGGAAACACGCAAAAAGGTGTTACATATCTTTTTCTGCGATTTTTATAGTGCAAAACGCCTTTAATTAACTTCAAACATATTCGAACAGTAAAACTGCAATTTTAATTCAGAAATAGGTTCTACACTTTCTTGTGAATCCAAAGACACCTTATTTGCAATTTTCTGATTAGTAGTTATTTTCTTATGAATTTATTACTACAAAAAAGGTATTAACCTATTTAAATAACTACAGCAAAACCAGACATCAACTGTCTAAACTAATTGTATATTAATAAACTAAGAGAAAAGAGTTCTCCAACGACATATTATTTGCTATTTTTTGACTAGTAATTCTTTTCTTATGAATTTTACAAGTTTTAATAGTTTTCTCTCCCTTTTTTAATTATCTAAGAATTCCAGGGAATATTTCGGGGAATATTCCGCTGACGAGCGGGTCCCGCCGACGCGGCAGTTGACCGGTCAGTGGTCAGTGCGCGATCTGAGCCACTCGTCCTGGATCCGACGGTGGGAGGGTGAGCTTCCTAGCTCACCTCGTCTGGCGGCGGGACGGTCCGACGGCAGCGACGGCGATGCTCCGGCGGCTGCAGGGAAAACCGGGGGTCAGAAAAGGTGCGGTACGGTGCTGCGGTGATGCTAGACAAGAGGAGAGGCGTGGAAACGCGAGCTTGTGCTCGTACCGTCAACAATGGTGGCGGCGGCGGGCGTACTCCGACAAGAAATCGTCGCGAGGTGGCGGCAGGGTAGATGGTGTTTTTAGGGGGTTTTCGATGGGGAGGTGGAGGGCTTTAAGGGCGCGTGCTCGGCTGGGGGTGGGGCGAGAAATCTCGAACGGAATCGCGAGCCTCCGTAAGAATCGGCGGCAATGGCGAACTCCGTGTCGAGCACGGTCGCGTCGTCAGGATGACACGTGGACCCCGCTATCGGGTTGCTGGGCCGGCTGGCTCGCCCGGTGGCGGCGGGTTGCTAGCTGCCGCGCGCGCAGCTTGCCGTTGCAGCCGCTGCTGCTGCTGCAGACCCCGGGTGGGCCGCTGGGCCGCTGCGGGGCTGGCGGCGATTCTTTTTTTTCTTTTCTTTTTTTTATTCTTTTTCCTCATCTGTTAACTGAACTTGCTGTAGTGTTATCTGAATCTGTCTGAAAATTTATTTCTGCTGAACTGTTTTGTCCATATCTTTTGATCTAGAGCTCCGTTTCGAGTGAAACAAAATCCTACAGATTTGTATTGGAAAACCCTATGCACCTATGCATCTGGAATGTTTATATAGTGTCATTCTAGCAGATGCAAGGTAGAAACCCTAGTAGTCACCTATAAGCGGTGAACATGCTCTTGTGTGGTGTTTTAGCAAAAAGCTTTTAAAACTAAATTTTTGCAAAGATGAACATGATGCAATGACATGTATGACATGCAGTACCAATTCTAATAATTGGGATGTGACAGGCGGGCTCTTGTCCACGGAGGCCGGCACACTGGCGCGGGTGGCCGCTGATGGGACCATCACGCTAGCGGGATACCTCGGCCAGGGGATGCTTCTGAACGTGACGCTGCTGCCGTCGCTGCTCATCTGCGTGGTGTCCATCGCCGCCACACTCTCCACCTACAACTCCCTCTTCTACTAGACAGGAGGAGGATTGCATCGTGGCGTGCCTCTCTGATTTTTGGTCCGGTTTTTTTTTTTAGGTTCGTGTAGATAGGCTACTGCTGCTACCGAGGTGTGTATGTCTATAATTGTCTTGGCGTCTGTTCTGATTGTTTTTGCCTGATGGGAATACGAAATGGAGAAAATACGTTTTTCTAATATCCAGCTATACATGCATACGCTACTACTGCCAAGATGCTCTTTTTCCGCTTTGATGAATCATGAATGAATGAATCCACCGGATGCCTACATAGCAGCATAACAACTCCAGTTATGATTTGACGATCTAGACGTGCTCCATAAAATAAACTTGCTCTTCTTGAGCAATCAAAGAAGCTAAGGGAACATGATTTAGATCAATATGAGCTTTCTCATTAACAAGCATAGACATAATAACATCAATTTTATCACTCAACGAGGAGGTTTTTTCAACAGAATTTACCTTCTTACCTTGTGGAGCTCTTTCAGTGTGCCATTCAGAATAGTTAACCATCATATTATTCAGAAGCTTTGTTGCAGCATCCAAAGTAATGGTCATAAAGGTACCTCCAGCAGCAGAATCTAATAAATTTCTTAAACAATAGTTTAATCCTGCATAAAAGGTTTGGATAATCATCCAAGCAGTCAGTCCATGAGTGGGACAATTCTTTACCAACGATTTCATTCTTTCCCAAACTTGAGCAACATGTTCATTATCAGATTGTTTAAACTTCATTATTTCACTCGAGATTCGCCGTGGCTAGCAAATAGGTGTGTGATACATTGCAAATGTATCTATAATTTTTGATGTTCCATGCTTGGTTTTATCCACTTTCTTGTGTTTTGTCCACACTTTGGAGTACTTTTCATATGATTTCTTGGACTAACCTATTAACAAGAGCTACAGTGCCAGCTGCCTGTTTTCTGCTGTTTTTGGTTCCGGGAAAGTTAGAAAATGAATATTCTCGGAATTGGACGGGACAAAAGCCAAAGTGCCTATTTTTTGGAAGTCATCAGATGCCAGAATACGAGACGAAGAGGAGCCAGGGGGGCCACCACACCACCTGGCCGCGCGGGCCAGGTCTGGCCGCGCCAGGGGGTGGTGTGGCCAGCCCAGGCACCCCCTCGGCCTCTCCTTCCGCCTATAAGATGCTATCGGGACGAAAACCCTAGGGACCCGATCAAAAATCCACGAAAGAGTCTGTAGCCACCGTCATCTCCATCCCTAGATCGGGAGGGATCTGAAGCTCTTCCCGGCACCCTGCCGAAGACGGGAATTCACCCTGGAGGCCTTCTTCATCACCACGCAAGCCTCCGATGTGATGCGTGAGTAGTTCATCCTTGGACTACGGATCCATGTAGTAGCTAGATGGCTGGTTCTCCTCCTTCGTGCTTTCATGTTTAGATCTTGTGAGCTCCGTTCATGATCAAGATCATCTATTTGTAATCATACATGTTGTGTTTGCGGGGATCCGATGGATATTGAGATGCTATTTCAGATTGATTATTGATTCTATCATGTCTTTGTTATTTGTGATCTTGCATGCTTTCCGTTGTTAGTAGCTATCTTGGCCAAGTAGATGCTAGCAACTCCAAGAGTTAGTATTTATGCTCGATAGTGGGTTCATGCCTCTGGTAATCTGGGGAAGTGACAGAAATCTCTAAGGTACTAGATGTGATGTTGCTACTAGGGAGAAAACAACAATCCTTTGTTCATAAAACAATCATATTGTTTACTTTACACGCAATTCGTAAAGCAATAATATGTTGCTTGCAACTTAATACTGGAGGGGGTTTGGATGATAACCTGAAGGTGGATTATTAGTCATAGATGCAGTTGGATGGCGGTCTATGTATAATATTGTAATGCCCAATCAAGTCTCAAAGGAGTCAAGATGATTAGTATATGCTTGTATTGCTTTCTCGATGTTTGTCAATTGCCCCGCTGTAATTTGTTAACCCAACATGTTATCTATCTTAAGGAGAGACGCCTCTAGTGAACTATGGATCCTAGTCCTTTTCTTTACATACAAACTACAAACTATTTACTGCTTTGTGTTTACTTTCTGCAAACTATTACTTCTTTCCATTCGATATGTTTAATCCTTTGTTTTCAGCAAAACATGGTGAGATTGACAACCTCATCTCAAGTTGGGGACAGAGTTCTGTGGTTGTGTTGTGCAGGTCTCCACGTTGCTACTAGAACCGGTAGTGCGCCCTGCCAAGGCTCGGCTAGCAACACCTTTGGGGTGTTTCCTTACTCCTACTGGTTCGATTAAACCTTGGTTTCATAACTGAGGAAAACTTGTTGTTGTGCTCATCATACCTTCCTCTTGGGGTTCCCAACGAGCTCTACATCAACACTAAGCCATCAAGCATTTTTCTGGCGCCGTTGCCGAGGAGTCAAGGACATCTTCACAAGGGGGGTGCCTCATAACCAATCTCTTTACGTTGTTATTTTTGTTTTGCTTAGTTTACTTTTGTTTTGTTTGCTTGTTTCTTTATCAAAAACATAGAAAAAAATAGTTCCTACCATAGTTGGTATTTTCGTTGGTTTGTTATTGTCTTGCTTTATCATGCTTACTATCAATGGTTGGTTTCTTTGAAACTGAATCTAATTGGCAAGGTGGGTTCACGGAAGAACAAAAATATTATTTTAAGGAACACCGCTTGTCACAAAAAGGGAAACTTTTATGGGAACAAATTGATAAATTGAATACCATTTCTAGAAACGTGTGCTCCACGTATAATGTTACTTATTGCGTTGATAAATCTTGTTGTTGTAGGAGGTATAAACACCTCCCTTTTCAATGTGAGTATAATGATAATGTTACCATATCTTCTTATGTTAAAGGAAATTATGACTTTTATGATGTGGAACAAATTGAAGAATTTATTGCTTGGAAGGGTGCATTTGAACTTGCTAGTTTGCTTGAAAATACTAATGATGTACCTTATAAATATGAGGTTTATGATATACTTCAATTTTGCTTTGATAATTACAAGAAAGAAAATGGCTATATTCTTGAATATCTTAATAGATGCTCTCCACCAATGGAAGAGACTAATGCCTTGCAGGAGCCTATGGAAGAAGAAATTGCTGAAACTGGAAGCTCATTGGATGAAAAAGAGGAGGAGAGTGATGATCAAGAGGAGGAAGAATGGATCTATCCATTCCTACCTTCTAATGATAGTAACTCTTTACCCCTTATAATATTTGATTGTCCCGCATGCTTACCAAAGGAGGATGAATGTTATGTTCCTACGGATTCTTTTGAAAATGTTTATAATAAAGCTCTAGTGTTTGTAGATCATGAAAAGCATGCTTTATGTGATAGTTATATTGTTGAGTTTATTCATGAGGCTACTGAAAATTATTATGAGAGAGGAAAATATGGTTGTAAAAGTTTTCATGGTAATGAAACACCTCTCTATGTGCTGAAAGTTTTGAAGTTGCTCATGTTTTATCTACCCATTCTTGTTACTATGTGCTTCTTTGATTTATTTTCTTACAATATTCCTATGCATAGGAAGTGGGTTAGACTTAAATGTGTTTTGAATTTGCTTCTTGATGCTCTCATTTACTTCAATTTATATTTCTTATGTGAGCATCTTCTCAAACTATCATGCCTAACTTAAAGGCGTTAAAGAAAAGTACTTATTCGGAGATAACCTAAAAGTTTTAGATGAGTCTTGGAAGTTATTACTTCAGTAGTAACCGCTCCTTATCCTTTTTATTTTCTCTTTGTGCCAAGAGTAACCTGTAATGAGAGAGAAGTAATGATTGGGAAAGTTGCTGTCCAGAAACAGATTTCTGTGTCTCACCGTAAAAATTCGTGGAAAATATCTGTATGTCCTTTTGATGCGTGAATTTTCATGATTATGCCCCAGGTTGTTATCTAACTTTCGTTAGTTCAACACTTTTTGATTTGAGCAACAGAAGGTCTTCGAAAAAATTCGTCTTTACCTGCTGGTCTGTTTTGACAGATTTCTGCCATTTTCTGCATTTGCTTCTTGTTGGTTCCTTTTTGAGTTCTTTTGGGGAATTGAGATTTTTGAGGGAAATACTACAGTAGCTAGTGTTCTAATGGAAGTTTATTTGGTGTTAGAACTGAACCTTAAGACTTATTTATCTTGATACACTAATGTTGCTAATAAAGATTGTGTGAAGTTTTGTATGAAGGAAAATTTTAGGCGTATGGAAGAAATGAGTAATGAGATAAAGGATGGACTAAAGCTCAAGCTTGGGGATGCCACACGTGTCACCCCAAGAAATATCCAAGAAGTACAAGTGTCAAAACTTGGGGATGCCCAAGGCATCCCCCTCTTCATTAATAAAAATTCCAGGTTTCTTCCAAACGCTTCATTTTTATTGTTTCATGCACAGTTGTGTTGTTCTTGGAGCATCTTCTTTTTCGTTTTGGTTTTTCGTTTTGTTGGTTTGCTTAGTTTGATGAATAAATTGGTTGGATCCCCTCTTTCTTACATTGGTTTGCAAATAGTTTGGTTTGGTTTGGAAAAGAGTAGGAAAGTTCATACTTATGTGGTAAAAAGAGCTCGTTTTTGACTGTGGCCTATGCTTTGTCATGCCATGCTTGATATGGTTTTGGCTTTATGCTTAGTATTCTTTGTTGTATCATGACTTGTTATAAACAATTGAGATTGCTTAATGTGCCTTGGATGAATCATGCGTTGTTTTAGCATATTAAAGCATAGTATAGTGGTATTCTCCTTTGATGCTTTATTTGGATTGACTTGGCGCATGCTCACACCATGTTATGACTATCTCAAGTCACCATAGACTTTGTTATCCTTTAGTTTTCAACTTGTAGTATCACTTTATGCTTTGATCAATGATGTTCTGTCGCTCTGCATGACTATGGCCATTATTGCTCTCTTAGTTTGTCGCTCCTAGTCTTTTGCTAGCCTCCACAACCAAGTATGAGTTCCACTTATGCATCCAACTCCCTAAACCAAGTTATTACAAAGAGTCCACCATACCTACCTACTAGCTTATGCTATTCCAAGTATATCCATATTTTTGTTTACCTTCCAAATTAAACTTGTTATGAGAAAACTAGTGATTAAAGCTCTCACGAACTTGATGGCACACTTTACTTTTTTGCATCTAATAAACTTGAACCATTGGGTCCTTCTTTGTTGCGTATATGCTTGCGCTTTATAAGTTGAAATTAGCATAACCATGTATCATGGGGAACGCTTTCAACATTGCACTTGTACTTTGTACCCCGTTGATATCATGTTCTTTTGCTTACGGATCCCGGTGGTGTGAAATAAAAGTGGAACTTGTAAGATCATGGAGTTTGTATGTGTGTTAGAGAAACGCCTGGGCCGCTAGCCTAAGCCATGCCTAATCATGGTGGAAACTTGCAGCATCACCATAATGAGCACTCTATGAAGCATCCTCAATAAAAACCTATGCAAATAGCAAATAAAAAGATCGCTGAGATGCTCATTGTCTGCTTGCCTTGTCATTTTGATTATGGGATAGCTCCTGTATCATGTGCAAGGGGTACCCCGTTGGCGGTTCTTTATGATACATATGTACTTACAATGACAAGAGCTTACTTGTGACTAAAGTTGAGTAGCATGAGGATCAGTCTTCGTAAGTAAGGGGCATGAGATTTCGGTTTATAACTTGTCAAGCATATCCTCTTAGTTGTGTCACTTTAACCTTAATCACCTTCAAGATGCTTATGATAGGGGCAATGAGAGCTGAAAGCTATAAGTACCATAATTTTTGGAATCTCTTTATGAGACTTGAATCCCCACTTCCTTCTATGAAGGCCTTTCTTCCACCATTATATTGAGTCTCCACCTTCTACCTTTATGCACCTACTTTGAGAGCATAGTGGCCATTCTTAGTTCTATGTGCATTGTCCCAAGACTGGTTGATTGATGCATAACTTGATATTGCTTGTTTTAAACTATTTGTATCTAGTCACTCTTATGAACTTTGAAGGTGTCCTATTCATTTATATTTGCTACTCTATGAGGGACAAGCTGAATACTATTAAGCTATGCTTTCTTTATGTGAAACAAACAAATGTCTTGCAAAGCATTGTTATTCATGAATCTTTTGTTTGTGCCTTTTCATGTTGCATCATAGTTTCTTTCTCTTATTGCTAGAACTTTGTCTTTCATGTTTTGATTGAAGTAATATGAACCCAGCTTTGATTGTTTTACAAATACTTTGATCAAGTCTTTGATGGTGCATGTCACCTAAAAAATTATTCTTTCTTTTTATCACTTACCTACTCGAGGACGAGCAGGAGTTAAGCTTGGGGATGTTGATACATTGCAAATGTATCTATAATTTTTGATGTTCCATGCTTGGTTTTATCCACTTTCTTGTGTTTTTCCACACTTTGGAGTACTTTTCATATGATTTCTTGGACTAACCTATTAACAAGAGCCACAGTGCCAGCTGCCTGTTTTCTGCTGTTTTTGGTTCCAGGAAAGTCAGAAAATGAATATTCTCGGAACTGGACGGGACAAAAGCCAAAGTGCCTATTTTTCCGGAAGTCATCAGATGCCAGAATACGAGACAGAGAGGAGCCAGGGGGCCACCACACCACCTGGCCGCGCGGGTCAGGCCTGGCCGCGCTAGGGGGTGGTGTGGCTAGCCCAGGCACCCCCTCGGCCTCTCCTTCCGCCTATAAGATGCCCTCTAGACGAAAACCCTAAGGACCCAATCAAAAATCCACGAAAGAGTCTATAGCCGCCATCATATCCATCCCTAGATCGAGAGGGATCTGAAGCTCTTCCCGGCACCCTGCCGGAGAGGGGAATTCACCCTAGAGGCCTTCTTCATCACCATTCAAGCCTCCGGTGTGATGCGTGAGTATTTCATCCTTGGACTACAGATCCATGTAGTAGCTAGATGGATGGTTCTCCTCCTTCATGCTTTCATGTTTAGATCTCGTGAGCTCCGTTCATGATCAAGATCATCTATTTGTAATCATACATGTTGTGTTTGCGGGGATCCGATGGATATTGAGATGCTATTTCAGATTGATTATTGATTCTATCATGTCTTTGTTATTTGTGATCTTGCATGCTTTCCGTTGTTAGTAGCTATCTTGGCCAAGTAGATGCTAGCAACTCCAAGAGTTAGTATTTATGCTCGATAGTGGGTTCATGCCTCTGGTAATCTGGGGAAGTGACTGAAATCTCTAAGGTACTAGATGTGCTGTTGCTACTAGGAAGAAAACAACAATCCTTTGTTCATAGAACAATCGTATTGTTTACTTTACATGCAATTCATAAAGCAATAATTTGTTGCTTGCAACTTAATACTGGAGGGGGTTCGGATGATAACCTGAAGGTGGATTATTAGTCATAGATGAAGTTGGATGGTGGTCTATGTATAATGTTGTAATGCCCAATCAAGTCTCAAAGGAGTCAAGGTGATTAGTATATGCTTGTATTGCTTTCTCGATGCTTGTCAATTGCCCCGCTGTAATTTGTTCACCCAACATGTTATCTATCTTAAGGAGAGCCACCTCTAGTGAACTATGGATCCTGGTCCTTTTCTTTACATACAATCTACAAACTGTTTTGTGCTTTGTGTTTACTTTTTGCAAACTATTACTTCTTTCCATTCGATACGTTTAATCCTTTGTTTTCAGCAAAACATGCTGAGATTGACAACCTCATCGCAAGTTGGGGACAGAGTTCTGTGGTTGTGTTGTGCAGGTCTCCACGTTGCTACTAGCACCGGTAGTGCACCCTGCCAAGGCTCAGCTAGAAACACCTTTGGGGTGTTTCCTTGCTCCTACTGGTTCGATTAAACCTTGGTTTCATAACTGAGGGAAACTTGCTGCTGTGCTCATCATACTTTCCTCTTGGGGTTCCCAACAAGCTCTACATCAACACTGAGCCATCAGTGTGCATGGTCCTCTCGGAGGTCATTTTCTCGCTCCCAAGTGGCTTCCTCTTTGGTGTGATGGCTCCATTGCACCTTGCAAAACCTGATCGTCTTGCTGCGTGTAAACCTCTCCGTTGTTTCCAAGATCTTGATTGGCTTCTCCTCATAAGTCAAGTCGTTCTCCAGCTGAACCTCTTCTAGTGACACGGTGTCTCTCAATGGTGTATCCACCATCTCCGGATGGCACTTCTTCAACTGGGACACATGGAACACGTCGTGAACAGCGGATAGAGCCTCTGGCATCTCCAACTGATACACAACCTCTCCTTTGCGTGCTAGGACCTTGTAGGGCCCTATAAACCGAGGTGCCAGCTTGCCCTTAATTCCAAATCGCTTAATTCCACGCAGAGGCGAAACTCTGAGGTAGGCTCGATCTCTAATCTCATACACCACTTCCTTGCGCTTAGCATCAGCATAGCTCTTCTGCCTTGATTGTGCTACCTTCAGCCTATCTCGAATCAAACTGACCTTCTCCTCGGCATCCTTGATCAAATCAGGTCCAAACAACTGACGCTCACCTACACCATCCCATAATAATGGTGTCCTGCATCTCTTACCATATAGCACATCGAACGGTGACGTCTTGACGCTAGTCTGGTAGCTGTTGTTGTAGGAAAACTCAGCATAAGGCAAATTCTCATCCCAGCTAGAGCCATGAGCTAGAGCACAGGCTCTCAACTTTTCCTCTAAAATCTGATTCACCCTCTCTGTCTATCCATCCGTTTGAGGGTGGAAAGCTGTACTTAACTCCAACCTCGTTCCCAATGACTCGTGTAGTTAGCGCCAAAAGTGAGAGGTAAATTGGGTGCCTCTATCTGAAACAATACTCTTGGGAACTCCATGTAGACACACAATTTTGTCCATGTAGATCTTGGCCAATCTAGCACTGGTATAGGTGGTCTTCACAGGTATAAAATGAGCTACCTTGGTCAAATGATCAACCACTACCCAAATAGAGTCGTATCCTGACCTCGTCCTGGGCAGTCCTGTGATAAAATCCATTCCAACTCTATCCCACTTCCAATCAGGTACTGGCAATGGCTGTAGCAGTCCTGCTGGCTTCTGATGCTCAGCCTTCACTTTGTTGCAGACATCACATAAAGCGATATACTCAGCGATATCTCCCTTCATATTAACCCACCAAAACCTTTCCTTCAAATCCATGTACATCTTCGTGTTACCAGGATGTATGGAGTATGGCGAGTCATGGGCTTCCTAGAGAATCAACTTCCTAATTTCCTGATCGCTGGGCACACACCGACGATCTCCATACCATAGAGCTCCTTGCTCATCTTCGTGAAATCCCTTTGCTTTACCCTCAGGTATGTTTGCTCTTATTCCTTCCATGTCGCTATCCTTCTTTTGAGCCTCCCTGATCATGTCCAGAAGCGTCGGTTTGACTTTCAGTGTTGGCAAATACCCCTCAGATACTACCACCAACCTCAGATCCTTGAATTGTTCACTCAAATCCTTGGGTAACTCTCCCACGGTCAAACCATTAGCGTACACTTTGCGGCTTAGCGCATCTGCTACAACATTAGCCTTCCCGGGATGATATTGTAGGCTCATGTCATAATCCTTTATGAGCTCCAACCATCTCCTTTACCTCATGTTAAATTCCTTCTGTGTGAATATATATTTCAAGCTTTTGTGGTCCGTGAATACATCACAATGCTTACCCATCAAATAGTGCCTCCATACTTTGAGCGCATGCACAACTGACGCTAGATCCAAGTCATGCGTGGGGTAATTCCGCTCATGGTGTTTAAGTTGGTGTGAGGCGTAGGATACCACTCTCCCATCTTGCATCAACACACTCCCAAGTCCTTGACGAGATGCATCGCAGTACACTTGGAAATCCTTCTGAATATCAGGCAAACACAAGATAGGTGCGGTCACTAAGCATTGCTTCAGTTCCTAGAAACTAGCTTCGCACTCTTCTGCCCACTCAAACCTTTTCTCCTTCTTCAATAACTCAGTCATTTGCTTCGCAACCTTGGAGAAATTCTCTATGAATCTCCTATAGCATTGATGGCTCAGTGTTGATGTAGAGCTCGTTGGGAACCCCAAGAGGAAGGTATGATGAGCACAGCAGCAAGTTTCCCTCAGTTATGAAACCAAGGTTTAATCGAACCAGTACGAGCAAGGAAACTCCCCAAAGGTGTTGCTAGCTGAGACTTGGAAGGGCGCACTACCGGTGCTAGTAGCAACATGGAGACCTGCACAACACAACCACAGAACTCTATCCCCAACTTACGATGAGGTTGTCAATCTCACCGTGTTTTGCTGAAAACAAAGGATTAAACGTATCGAATGGAAAGAAGTAATAGTTTGCAGAAAGTAAACACAAAGCAGTAAACAGTTTGTAGATTGTATGTAAAAGAAAAGGATCGGGATCCATAGTTCACTAGAGGTGGCTCTCCTTAGATAGATAACATGATGGGTGAACAAATTACAGCGGGGCAATTGACAAACATCGAGAAAGCAATACATGCATATACTAATCATCTTGACTCCTTTGAGATTCGATTGGGCATTACAACATTATACATAGACCGCCATCCAACTGCATCTAGGACTAATAATCCACCTTCAGGTTATCATCCGAACCCCCTCCAGTATTAAGTTGCAAGCAACAGATTATTGCTTTACGAATTGCGTGTAAAGTAAACAATACGATTGTTCTATGAACAAAGGATTGTTGTTTTCTCCCTAGTAGCAACAACACATCTAGTACCTTAGAGATTTCTGTCACTTCCCCAGATTACTAAAGGCATGAACCCACTATCGAGCATAAATATTAACTCTTGGAGTTGCTAGCATCTACTTGGCCAAGATAGCTACTAACAACGAAAAGCATGCAAGATCACAAATAACAAAGACATGATAGAATCAATAATCAATCTGAAATAGCATCTCAATATCCATTGGATCCCCGCAAACACAACATGCAGAATTACAAATAGATGATCTTGATCATGAATGGAGCTCACAAGATCTAAACATGAAAGCACAAAGGAGGAGAACCAGCCATCTAGCTACTACATGGATCCGTAGTCCAAGGATGAACTACTCACGCATCACACCGGAGGCTTGCATGGTGATGAAGAAGGCCTCCAGGGCGAATTCCCCTCTCCGGTAGGGTGCCGGGAAGAGCTTCAGATCCCTCCCGATCTAGGGATGGAGATGACGGCGGCTACAGACTATTTCGTGGATTTTTGATCGGGTACTTAGGGTTTTTGTCCCGAGGGCATCTTATAGGCGGAAGGAGAGGCTGAGGGGGTGTTGGGGTCGGCCAGACCACCCCCTGGCGCGGGCCAGGCCTGGCCGCGCGGCCAGGTGGTGTGGCCGGCCCCCAGCCCTTCTCCGTCTCGTATTCTAGCATCTGATGACTTCTGGAAAAATAGGCACTTTGGCTTTTATCCCGTCCCATTCCGAGAATATTCATTTTCTGACTTTCCTGGAACCAAAAACAGCAGAAAACAGGCAGCTGGCACTATGGCTCTTGTTAATAGGTTAGTCCAAGAAATCATATGAAAAGTACTCCAAAGTGTGGGCAAAACATAAGAAAGTGGATAAAACCAAGCATGGGACATGAAAAATTATAGATACATTTGCAATGTATCAACATCCCCAAGCTTAAATCCCGCTCGTCCTCGAGTAGGTAAGTGATAAAAAGAAAGAATATTTTTTGAGGTGACATGCACCATCAAAGACTTGATCAAAGTATTTGTAAAATATTCAAAGCTGGGATCATAGTACTTCAATCATAACATGAAAGACAAAGTTCTAGCAATAAGACAAAGAAACTATGATGCAACATAAAAAGGCACAAACAAAAGATTCATGAATAACAATGCTTTGCAAGATGTTTGTTTGTTTCACATAAAGAAAACATAGCATAATAGTATTCAGCTTGTCCCTCATAGAGTAGCAAATAAAAATGCATAGGACACCTTCAAAGTTCATAAGAGTGACTAGATACAAATAGATTAAAACAAGCAATATCAAGTTATGCATCAATCAACTAGTCTTGGAACAAAGCACATAGAACTAAGAATGGCCACTATGCTCTCAAAGTAGGTGCATAAAGGTAGAAGGTGGAGACTCAATATTTAATGGAAGCAGGGATTCAAGTCTCATAAAGAGCTTCAAAAAATTATGGTATTTATAGCTTTCAGCTCTCATTGCCCCTATCATAAGCATATTGAAGTGATTAAGGTTAAAGTGAACAAACTATGGTGTACATGCTTGACGAAGTATAAGTTAGGAATCTCATGTCCCTTGTATACGAGGGCCGCTCCTCATGCTACTCAAGTTTAGTCACCGGTAAGTTATTGTCATTGTAAGTACATGTGTATCATAGAGAACCGCCAACGGGGTACCCCTTGCCCGATGATACGGAAGAATCCCCATATCAAAATGACAAGGCAAGCAGACAACGAGCATCTCAGCAATCTTCTCATTTACCATGGGAATATGGTGCTTTTTTCTCTCTTTCCTCTTTTCATAATCCCTTTTTTTTTTTCTTTTTCTCTTTTTTCTCAATATAGGACTCTTTTTTTATAAGAAGAATGCTTCATAGACAGCTCATTATGGTTACGCTGCAGGTTTCCACCATGTCAGCATGGATTGGAGCAGCGGCCCAGGCGTTTCTCTAACACATATACATAACTCCATGGACTTACAAGCTCCCCTTTCATTTCACACCGACGACATCCATATACAAAAGAGCATGATATCAACTAGGTACAAGTACCAAGTGCAATGTTGAAAGCGTTCCCCATGAAAGCATGGTTCTGCTAATCCCTAACAAATAAGTGTAAGCATATACAACATAGACGAC
The DNA here is from genome assembly GCA_916181665.1 of Avena sativa. NCBI lineage: Eukaryota > Viridiplantae > Streptophyta > Magnoliopsida > Poales > Poaceae > Avena > Avena sativa. The sequence continues at coordinate 548,796,021 of OV702290.1, read as the reverse complement.
ACAATGGTTCAAGTTTATTAAGGTCAAGAAAAGTAAAGTGTGCCATCAAGTTCGTGAGAGCTTTAATCACTAGTTTTCTCATAACAAGTTTAATTTGGAAGGTAAACAAAAGCATGAATATACTTGGAATAGCATAAGCTAGTAGGTAGGTATGGTGTACTCTTTGGAATAACTTGGTTTAGGGAGTTGGATGCATGAGTGGAACTCATACTTGGTTGTGGAGGCTAGCAAAAGACTGGGAGCGACAAACTAAGAGAGCAATAATGGCCATAATCATGCAGAGCGACAAAACATCATTGATCAAAGCATAAAGTGATACTACAAGTTGAAAACTAAAGGATCATAAAGGCTATGGTGACTTGAGATAGTCATAACATGGTGTGAGCATGCGCCAAGTCAACCCAAATAAAGCATCAAAGGAGAATACCACTATACTATGCTTTAATATGCTAAAACAACGCATGATTCATCCAAGGCACATTAAACAATCTCAATTGTTTATAACAATTCATGCTACAGCAAATAATACTAAGCATAAAGCCAAAACAATATCAAGCATGGCATGACAAAGCATAAGCCACAGTGAAAAACGAGCTCTTTTTACCACATAAGCATGAACTTTCCTACTCTTTTCCAATCCAAACTAAACTATTTGCAAACCAATGTATGAAAGAGGGGGTCCAACCAATTTATTCAGAAAACTAAGCAAACAAAAACCAAAACAAAAACGAAAAAGAAGACGCTCCAAGAACAACACAACTGTGCATGAAACAATAAAAATGAAGCGTTTGGAAGAAACCTGGAATTTTTATTGATGAAGAAGGGGATGCCTTGGGCATCCACAAGCTTTTACGCTTGTACTTCTTGGATATTTCTTGGGGTGACACGTGTGGCATACCCAAGCTTGAGCTTTAGTCCATCCTTTATCTCATTACTCATTCCTTCCATACACCTGAAACTTTTCCTTCATACAAAACTTTACATAATCTTTATTAGCAACATTAGTGCACTCAAGATAAATAAGTCCTAAGGTTCAGTTCTAAGACCAATAAACTTCCATTAGAACACTATCTACTGTAACACTTCCCTCAAAAAGCTCAATTCCCCAAAAGAACTCAAAAAGGAACCAACAAGAAGCAAATGCAGAAAATGGCAGAAATCTGTCAAAACAGACCAGCAGGTAAAGAGGAATTTTTTCGAAGGCCTTCTGTTGCTCAAATCAGAAAGTGTTGAACTGATGAAAGTTAGATAACAACCTGTGTCAGAAGCACAAAAATTCACAACTTAAAAAGACATTCATAGATTTTACACGAATTTTTACGGTGAAGCACAAAAATCTGTGTCGGGACAGTAACTTTCCCAATCATTACTTCTCTCTCATTAGAGGTTACTCTTGGCACAAAAAGCAAATAAAAAGGATAAGGAGCGGTTATTAATGAAGTAATAACTTCCAAGACTCATATAAAACTTTTGGGTTATCTCCCAATAAGTACTTTTCTTTAACGCCTTTAAGTTAGGCATAAGAAGCAAGAAAAAGAATCAAGTGTTCTCAAATGAAGAAGCATTGAAACCGAATTTTTCTTTCATAGGAGAGGCAAAAGAAATCTTCTCTCTATTCTTAGGGAAGTGTTCTATACCTTTCTTGAGTGGGAGTTGATATTTGATGGTGCCTTCTTTCATATCAATAATGGCACCAACAGTTCTAAGAAAAGGTCTTCTCAAAGTAATAGGACAAGAAGCATTGCATTCAACATCCAAAACATAGAAATCAACGTGGACATAGGCATTGTTAACCATAATAAGAACATCATTAAGACTCCCCATGAGTTTCTTTTTAGCATTATCATCAAGTGGGAGATTCAAATAACAATCCTCAAGTGGAGGCAAATCAAGCATATCATAAATCCTTCTAGGCATAATAGAAACACTACTATCAAGATCACATAAAGCTTTGAAATCAAAGTCATTCACTTTCATATTAATGATGGGTTCCCAACCATCTTCTTGTTTAATAGGAATAGAAACTTTATGTTTCATCTTTTCTTCTTTAATCTTTATGAGAGCATCAGTAATGTTGTTTGTAAAGGCCATGTTCATAGCACTAGCATTAGGACTTTTAGCAAGCTTTTGTAGGAACTTAATAACTTCAGAGATATTGCAACCATCAAGATCAAAATCAAATTTATCATATAGAGTAGTAGAACTATTACTAGCCTCAACACTAGTGGTGGTGATAGTAGAAACACTAATGTTTCTAGCAATTTCATCTTCTCTCTCCCACTTAGCATGTAATTCAGCTAATAGTCTAACATTTTCATCAATTCTTACTTGTATGGCATTAGTAGCTGCAAAGGGATTCTCATTAGTTTCAGGTTTAACAGCTATTTTATTCAAAGAAGATTGAGCTTCAGCCAAAGATGCTATATTTCTTTTAGCATTAGAGAGTTTTTCCTCAATAGTTTTATTGAAAGGAGTTTGTTTACTAATAAAGTCCTTAAGCATAACTTCAAGTTTGGAGGGTGCACTCCTATTATTGTTGTAGGAATTTCCATAAGCATTACCATTGTTGGGAGGATATGGCTTATAATTGTTGTTACCAAAATTACTCCTATAAGCATTATTGCCAAAATTGTTATTTCTTATGAAGTTCACATCAACTTGCTCTTCTTGAGCAACCAAAGAGGCTAAAGGAACATTATTTGGATCAATATGGGCTTTCCCATTCACAAGCATAGACATAATAATATCAATCTTATCACTCAAGGAGGAAGTTTCCTCAATAGAATTTACCTTCCTACCTTGTGGAGCTCTCTCAGTATGCCATTCAGAATGATTAACCATCATATTGTCTAGAAGTTTTGTTGCAGCACCCAAAGTAATGGTCATAAAGGTACCTCCAGCAGCAGAGTCCAATAGGTTCCTTGAAGAATAGTTCAATCCTGCATAAAAAGTTTGGATGATCATCCAAGCAGTCAGTCCATGAGTGGGACAATTCTTTACCAAAGATTTCATTCTTTCCCAAGCTTGAGCAACATGCTCATTATAAGATTGTTTAAACTTCATTATTTCACTTCTCATAGATATAATCTTAGCAGGAGGATAGTATTTTCCAATGAAAGCATCTTTGCACTTAGTCCAAGAATCAATACTATTCCTAGTTAAGGAATTCAACCATTCTTTAGCTTTTCCTCTCCAAGAGAAAGGAAACAATTTCAGCTTAATAATATCACCATCTACATCCCTATGCTTTTGCATCTCACAAAGTTCAACAAAGTTATTTAGATGGGCAGCAGCATCTTCATTACCAATACCGGAAAATTGTTCTCTCATAACAAGATTGAGTAAAGCAGGTTTTATCTCAAACAAAGTATCTTCAGGCACAGGTGGAGCAATAGGTGTGCTCATAAAATCATTGTTGTTGGTGCTAGTGAAGTCACACAACTTAGTGTTTTCAAGAGTAGTCATTTTTTTGGGTTTTCAAATAAGAAAGCAAACTAGTAGAACTAATTTTTTTGTGTTTTTAATAAAGAAACAAGCAAACAAAGCAAAAAGAAACTAAGAAAAACAAAAATAACAAAGTAAAGAGATTGGTTATGAGGGACTCCCCTTGTGAAGATGTCCTTGACTCCCCGGCAACGGCGCCAGAAAAATGCTTGATGGCTCGGTGTTGATGTAGAGCTCATTGGGAACCCCAAGAGGAAGGTATGATGAGCACAACAGCAAGTTTCCCTCAATTCTGAAACCAAGGTTTAATCGAACCAGTAGGAGCAAGGAAACACCCCAAAGGTGTTGCTAGCTGATCCTTGGCAGGGCGCACTACCGGTGCTAGTAGCAACGTGGAGACCTGCACAACACAACCACAGAACTCTGTCCCCAACTTACGATGAGGTTGTCAATCTCACTGTGTTTTGCTGAAAACAAAGGATTAAACATATCGAATGGAAAGAAGTAATAGTTTGCAGAAAGTAAACACAAAGCAGTAAACAGTTTGTAGATTGTATGTAAAAGAAAAGGACCGGGATCCATAGTTCACTAGAGGTGGATCTCCTTAGATAGATAACATGTTGGGTGAACAAATTACAGCGGGGCAATTGACAAACATCGAGAAAGCAATACATGCATATACTAATCATCTTGACTCCTTTGAGATTCGATTGGGCATGACAACATTATACATAGACCGCCATCCAACTGCATCTAGGACTAATAATCCACCTTCAGGTTATCATCCGAACCCCCTCCAGTATTAAGTTGCAAGCAATAGATTATTTCTTTACAAATTGCGTGTAAAGTAAATAGTACGATTGTTCTATGAATAAAGGATTGTTGTTTTCTCCCTAGTAGCAACAACACATCTAGTACCTTAGAGATTTCTGTCACTTCCCCAGATTACCAGAGGTATGAACCAACTATCGAGCATAAATACTAACTCTTGGAGTTGGTAGCATCTACTTGGCCAAGATAGCTACTAACAACGGAATGCATGCAAGATCACAAATAACAAAGACATGATAGAATCAATAATCAATCTGAAATAGCATCTCAATATCCATCGGATCCCCGCAAACACAACATGCAGAATTACAAATAGATGATCTTGATCATGAATGGAGCTCACAAGATCTAAACATGAAAGCACAAAGGAGGTAACCAGCCATCTAGCTACTACATGGATCCGTAGTCCAAGGATGAACTACTCACGCATCACACCGGAGGCTTGCATGGTGATCAAGAAGGCCTCCAGGGTGAATTCCCCTCTCCGGCAGGGTGCCGGGAAGAGCTTCAGATCCCTCCCGATCTAGGTATGGAGATGACGGCGGCTATAGACTCTTTCGTGGATTTTTGATCGGGTACTTAGGGTTTTCGTCCCGAGGGCATCTTATAGGCAGAAGTAGAGGCCGAGGGGGTGTTGGGGTCGGCCAGACCACCCCCTGGCGCGGGTCAGGCCTGGCCATGCGGCCAGGTGGTGTGGCCGGCCCCTAGCCCTTCTCCGTCTTGTATTCTGGCATCTAATGACTTCCGGAAAAATAGGCACTTTGGCTTTTGTCCCGTCCAATTCCGAGAATATTCATTTTCTGACTTTCCTAGAACCAAAAACAACAGAAAATAGGCAGCTGGCACTATTGCGCTTGTTAATAGGTTAGTTCAAGAAATCATATGAAAAGTACTTCAAAGTGTGGGCAAAACACAAGAAAGTGGATAAAACCAAGCATGGAACATCAAAAAATTTAGATACATTTGCAATGTATCAAGTATCCAGCAAGTCCCAAGAAACTCCGAATATCTCCCATGTTTTTGGGAGACTCCCATTCAGTAACCGATGATACCTTGCTAGGATCAACTGCAACTCCTGCACCTGACACTATGTGTCCGAGAAAACCAATAGTGTTCAACCAAAACTCGTACTTGCTGAACTTAGCATATAGCTTATGCTCTCTCAACTTCTCCATAATTAGGTGCAAATGCTTCTGATGCTCATTGTCATCCTTAGAATAAATCAATATATCATCGATGAACACCACGATGAATTTATCCAAGTACTCCATGAATACCTTGTTCATCATGGTCATGAAATATGTTGGAGCATTTGTTAGTCCAAAAGACATAACTGTATACTCATACAAACCATACCTAGTGGTGAAGGCGGTCTTTGGTATGTCCTGCTCACAGATCTTTAATTGGAAATATCCTGACCTTAGATCAATCTTGAAAAATACCTTTGCTCCGTTCAACTTATCAAACAAGTCATTTATATTGGGCAGGGGATATTTATTCTTGATGGTAACCTCATTAAACGACCGATAGTCTACCACCAGTCTCTTACTACTGTCCTTCTTCTCCATAAATAGTACAGGTGCACCCCAAGATGAAGAACTTGGTTGAATGAATCCCTTGTCCAACTGTTCTCTAAGTTGCTTCTTCAATTCCTTTAGCTCATCCACATCCATATTGTACGGTCTCTTAGCTATGGTCCAGTTCCCGGCATTAAGTCAATGAGAAACTCCACATCATGGTCTGATGGCATCCCTGGTAATTCTTCCGGAAACACATCGGGGTATTCTCTCACTATGGGTACGGTGTCCATGCTAACCCCCTTAAGAGAGTTCGCCTTAGCACCCCTAAGACGTGCTGCCGACTTGAACTTAATCTTTATGCCTTGTGGTGTCCTGAGAGAGATGGCACGTTGTCCACAATCTATCTGGCCATCATGCTCGGACAACCAATCCATGCCCAGTATTACATCTAGTCCTTGTGACTCCAAAACTACCAAATGTGCTGGGAAGCTGTGTGCTCCAATCCCTAGGTAAGATCACGACATCCCTTACTAGCTAGCATCTCTCCTCCTGGTGAGCTCACTCTAATAGTCCCTTTTAGTGACTCAGTGGCTAACTTATGTCTATCCACAAATGCCCTTGATATGAATGAATGCGATGCACCAGTATCAAATAGAACAGGTGCAATATGGGAATCGATTGGAAACTTACCAATCACGAGATCCGGCTCATCACGGACTTCCTCCACATCCACATGGTTCACATCCGCCTTCTGGTTGGGTCCAAGCTTGGGTCCTACTCCTGTGTTCTTCTCCGGGCAGGTACTAGCATAATGGCCTAGCTTCTTGCACTTGTAACACTCCACATTGCTAAGGTCCTTCTTGCTCACATAGTCATGTCCATTGTTCCTCCCAGAGTTGCTGTGGTGGCTCCTGTGACCATTATGGTGGCGGTCATTTCCTCCACGGTGGTGATTGTTTCTCCTATGACCATCGTGGCGATGTCCATTACTCCCAAGGTGGTTGCGGTCATCTCCGCCATGCCTAGAATATCTAGAGTGTCCATCATAATAGGTGCGAGCACGGTGGTGCGATCCTAAGGAGTGATGGTTGTTCTTCCTCTTGCGTCTCTCCACCTGCTGTTGTTTCCCTTCCAGAATTCTGGCCTTGTCCATCAGTTCCTGAAATGTCGGGCAATAAACCACAGATAGATGAAGTGAAAGCTCATCACTGAGACCATCCAGGAACGTCTCCCTCCTCTTGGCATCAGTGTCCACATCCTCAGGGGCATAGCGGGACAAATTGTTGAATTCCTCTATGTAGTCCACCACAGTGCGGTTGGTTTGGCGCAGGTTGCGGAATTCCTTCCTCTTCAGGCTCATGGTCCCGGCAGAGACGTGGTTCGTCCTGAACCCTTCCTCAAACATGGCCCAAGTAACTGTGTCCAATGGGTGGGTGATCTGGAAATCATCCCACTAGGAAGCAACTGATCCTTCCAGCAAGTGAGCGGCAAACCTCACCTTTTCAGCATCAGTGCAACCAACGGTCACCAAGTCCTTGTTCATAGAACGAAGCCAGTCGAGAGCAACCATGGGCTTAGGTGCAGAGGAGAACTTAGCTGGCCTCAGTCCCAGGAACCTGGTGAGGGCATCTCCCTGTGGCTGATTGTTCCCGTTGTTGTTGTTGTTATTGTTGTTCTGATTTGTCATGAACTGCATCACACTTGGGTCAACTGTGTCCGAGAATCCATGAGCTGAGCTATCTCATCAGGTACTTGGTGAGGAGCCATCTGCGGTTCAGCACATGTAAGATTAGAAAGAAGCAACTAAGGAAATAATCTCTACCCTTGTATAATGCTCATGCAACAACCATATATTTACAGACAATGGCAAACAGGTATCACGCAAGAAAACACACAACAAGCATAGTTCCAGGTGTTTATCTTAATAGTACATAACTACAAAATAGTTTAAAAACATTTGCATCAACATCTAGATACAAAAGAGCAACAAAAGAGCAATTAGCAGATTTCTGCCAAAACAGTTCAGCTGTGTTCACGATTTTTTCTGCCTGACTTAAACTCGTCAGAATTTTTTTTCTGATTTTTGTGCAGATACTACAGATAATTACGCACCAGATCCCAATTTCTCAGATTTTTAGGAGTTACCAGTAAAACATGAAAAATAGTACAGTACAGCAGATTCAGCAGAAAACTGCTGCGATAAAAACACGAATTTTACACAAACTTGTCCAAAAATCATTTAATAAATCTCACGGAAATTCCTGGAACTTCAAGGTACTTAACTGAGCATTCTAAACACAATAAGATAATAGTGCAGAAGTTTACATTGATCGATGTCTAAGACTAACGAATTTCTCTAACGAAGACTAGTTTTTGGAGGACCATCTCTAACTATTTGATGAACAGGTTGCAATAGGTTCTGGAGTCCATGCGTTGATGCTTCGATCCTCGTGCATGCCACGGTGGTGGTGTGTACACCTCTCCTGAGTCTTCTTCACTCGAGTCCTTGAAGTCCACCTCTTCGGGGTCCTCCTCCTCGCTTTCTTCAGCAAAAGCGCCTGCTGCATCTCCTCCATCATCGTCACTGCCTCCATCATCGTCATTGTTACCTCCACCACCATTGTCACCTCCACCACCATTATTACCTCCATCACCATTATTCGCATCATCATCATCATTCCCATCTGATGACCCACAAGTATAGGGGTGTATCATAGTATTTTTGATAAATAAGAGTGTCGAACCCAACGAGGAGCAGAAGGTGCTGGCTAGTGGTATGGATCAGGAATTCTCTGCAAATACTTAGCAAACGGATTTTTAGGTTTTTTTTGATAATGCAAGTAAATAAAGTACGAGTAAACAAAAGACAATAAGAATAAATGCAGCAAGTGGCCCAATCCTTTATGCAACAAAGGACAAGCCGGTTGTATTACTTAAGATGACCAAACGTTCTCGAGGACACATGGGAAGACTGTCAAGTGCTTTCGCTTCATATAGTTGATTAATCTTCTTTAGCTTGCTAAGTGTTGTGTGGGTGAATTTGTGCTAATGTACCGACCTTACTAGGACTAATACATACTTGTGATTATACCCCTTACAAACATCCGTAAGTACAATAAAGTAATTAAGGTAGAAACCTAACCACAGCTTTAAACTCTAAGACCCTGATGTCCCTTGTGCAATGGTTTCCTAACGGGGGTTCAGGTTTCTGTCACTCCGGCAACCCCTACGATTAGTAGCCAAATACACAATGCATTACCCTAGGCCCATATAGGTGAAGTGTCATGTAGTCGACATTCACATGACACCACTAGAAGAAGTACACCACAACTTAAATATCAAACTATTGAATCTTTCTCATCACAATTCCACTACTAACAACATGACTTCTCCCATGTCCTCAAGAACAAAATGAACTACTCACAAGACATCATATGGATCATGATCAGAGATGGAATAATGATGTATAACAATCTGAACATAAATGATAATTCAATGGTTCACTCAATAGCATCAACTACAAAGAGTAATCAACACCGGGAAAGTTTCCCCTAAGAACTATGCAAGATTCAACCCAATTGTTATAGCGATATGGAGATGGTGATGAGGGTGATAATGGTGGTGATGATGATGATGATGATCCCGATGAAGTCCAGCTTGATGGTGGTGTTGATGGCGATGATCTCCCCTCTCCGGGAAGGAATTCCCCCGGCAGAAATCTGTCTGTCAGAGAGATCTTTCTCTCTCGGTGTTTTCCGCCCCGTAGAGGCGGCGGAATCTTTTTGTGGTCGCTCCCCGAGTATTAGGGTTTCGGGAGGATTATATACGCCAGAGGGGAGAGCCAGAGGTAGGCCAGGGTGGCCACACCACCTGGTGGCATGGCCTAGGCTGGCTCGCGCCAGGGGGTGGTGTGCGCCCCATGTGGCCCATCTCCACTCCCTCTTCTGGCAGCCTTCGTCTTCTAGAAAAATAGGATTTTCCATATATTTTCCTGGATTTTCTGATCTTCGCGAATTTTGCCTCCAAGCAGCACCTTTTCCATCAGAATCCTGACTGCAGCGGTCCATGCTCCAAAAGTCATCAACCATGCAAAAACAGATGAAATAACATAAGTATCACCTCTTAATATGAAATATATCAATGAATAACAGTGAATTATGATATAGAATAGTGATGCAAAATGGACGTATCAACTCCCCCAAGCTTAGACTTCGCTTGTCCTCAAGCGAAAACTGAACTCAATAAACATGACCTCAGGCTTATGGAGTGAAGAGTCAATAAAAGAATATGGACAAGAAGCATCACATTCATCAATACATAGATCATAGTAGAAGACAACTCACTATTATATAACTTACTTGCAATAGGTAAAGGAAACACAATAAAGATACATAAAGTAAATCATAATTGGTAATGGCAAATTAGCTCTTGGTCGAAGAATAGTTGATAATTTGCTGGAGTTCACAAATAACTGGTTTTCAATGATAGCTTTCAAAGTAGTAAACACCAAGATAAGAGCAATGTGCAAAACAAGGAACATAAGGAACATGATTGAATAAATCATCATATGAATGAAACACAACAACTCAAAATACTTGCTGAGATAGAAGGGAATAGGTTTACTGACTCAACTAAAAAGTAAAAGAAAGGCCCTTCGCAGAGGGAAGCAGGGACTTCAAGTTTCATAAAGAGCTCCCAAAAATTATGATACTTATTAGCTTTCAGCTCTCATTGCCCCTATCATAGGCATCTTTAGGTGGTTAAGGTTAAAGTGATCAAATACGAGGATATGCTTGACAAGTTGTAAATTGAGAATCTCATGTCCCTTGAATACGAGGGCCGCTCCTCATGCTACTCCAGTTTAGTCACCGGTAAGTTCTTGTCATCGTAAGCATATGTGTATCATAGAGAACCGCCAACGGGGTACCCCTTTCCCGATGATACGGAAGAATCCCCATATCAAAATGACAAGGCAAGAAGACAACAAACATCTCAACAATCTTCTTATTTACCATGGGAAGATGGTGCTTTTTTCTCTCTTTCCTCTTTTCATAATCTCTTTTTTCGTTTTCTCTTTTTTTCTCAACATCGGACTCTTTTTTTATAAGAAGAATGCTTCATAGATGCTCGTTATGGTTACGCTACAGGTTTCCACCATGTCAGCATGGATTAGACCAGCGGCCCAGGAGTTTCTCTAACATACATGCATAACTCCATGGACTTACAAGCTCCCCTTTCATTTCACACCGACGACATCCATAGACAAAAGAACATGATATCAACTAGGTACCAAGTACCTGTGCAATGTTGAAAGCGTTCCCCATGACATCATGGTTCTGCTAATTCACAACTTACAAAGTGCAAGCATATACGCAACATGATGGACACAATGGTTCAAGTTTATTAAGTGCAAGAAAGTAAAGTGTGCCATCAAGTTCGTGAGAGCTTTAATCACTAATTTTCACATAACAAGTTTAATTTGGAAGGTAGATAAAAACATGAATTTACTTGGAATAGCAATAATGCTAATAGGTAGGTATGGTGGACTCAAATGGCAAAGGTTTTGGTTTTGAGGATTGGATGCACGAGAAGAATTCCCTCTCAGTACAGGTTTTTGGCTAGCAAGGTTGGGTAGCAAGTATAAGAGTTGAAGGAAACAAACAAACATACAAATGATAAAGACAAAAATGTAATCTTCCTTGGAAGAACAAAAGATCTTAACTAGAGAATACTAAACTTATGAGCAAATCAAGAAAGAAAGATGATGAAATTATATTTCTTTAGAGTACTTTTATCTTTTCATTCAACTCTCAAAAATAGTGTTGCTACTGACCGAGCCAGGTTTGCCAAAACCAACTAAATTAACTCAATGATCCCAAAGTGATACCAATACTAACAACAAGATCAATCATATAACCATGAATTGAAAACTAATATAAGCTATGCAAAAGAGTAAATGATAGAACTTCTCATTAATATTCCATAACGGCAACTCACACCAAGGGATACATATCTAACGAGAGAGGGGACACTTCCATAATGCAAACCATCCTACATGATAACTTCTCTATTCATGATATGACTACTAAAAAGGTAAAAAGATAGAAGATAGTGATGTGGTACCGCGGCACTCCCCCAAGCTTGGGACAAACCAAGGGGATGCCAAACCTGATGACAAATTACTCCTTCGGTGGTGGTGGTATCCTCTCAATGAGCTCTTTGATCAGTTTCCCCAAGTCCTCAATCTCGAAGGTGAGAGTACGAATCAACTCCGAGTTGTGCTTGATGTGGTGCATGATCATGTCAGATTGTGGATCCCAGCTCTTGTGATTCTTTTTCCACTCTTCCTTCTTGGAGTATTCTTTCCCTGCATGGATAGAACGAGGCAAATCCCAATTGGAGGGAAATTTCTCCTTGGGCATATTCTGGTGTTGATGCTTATGGATATGGGTATGGAAAGGATTCTTGGTGCGTGGAGAAAGTGACCGTGGAGCTAAATAGTGACGCGGAGTTTTCCCTCCAGTTGACATCCGTGCAGTCCTCTTAACCCTGCCAGATCTTGCCAACACTCCAATGCTTGCAATGGTAGTGTCGGTGTGAGGATGTTGGCCTTGCTTTGTCTCCTCTTCACCTTCACTCTTGATCACCTTCTCCTGCCCGGGGTCTTGGAGATCTTCCTTCATAGGCTCCTTTTCTTTATCCTTGGCGGACACCATTGTGCTTATAAGCTTTCAAAGATAGTTCCTGGCAGAAACAGATCGAAACGAAAACACGGCGAGAACACGATATATGAACCTCGGGGGATCCGGGGGATTATATATTACGAAGTTTCACAACAAGAGGAAGGTACTAGGAGAAAACGAGTCAGAGACGGAATCCGGAGTGGCCACACCACCTGGTGGCATGGCCAGGGGTGGGCCCACGCCACAGGGTGGTGTGAGCCACACTGGCTCCGTTTACGTCCCTTTTTCACTTCATAACTTTCCTTATTGGCTAAAAACTGCAAAAATATAGTTGGATAGTATTTTCGTGGAACTTTTCTTACCAGAACTGTTACCTATTTGGAAACAGACTCTGCAGGTCTCTGAATTTGGTCCTTGATAAATATTTCCGGAGTTATAACTTGAAAGGCATCAACATCTTCATTGTAAGAATCTCTAGCAATATAGTGCTTGAGTTGCTGCCCATTCACTACTTGTGTAGTATTATCTTTTAAAGAAGAAATTTTTATTGCTCCCGAACGATACACTTCTTCAATAATGAAAGGTCCTTCCCATTTTGACAGTAGTTTTCCTGCAAAAAATCTGAGACGAGACCTATACAATAGAACTTTCTCACCAACATGAAATTCTCTCTTAAGTATTCGCTTGTCATGCCATCTTTTAACTTTTTCCTTAAAGAGCCTAGCATTTTCATAGGCTTCACTACTCCATTCATCTAAAGAACTTAAGTCAAATAATCTTTTCTCACCAGCGAGCTTACAATCTATATTTAGTTCTTTAACTACCCAGTAAGCTTTGTGTTCTAATTCTAAAGGTAGGTGACAAGCTTTCCCATAAACCATTTTATAAGGAGACATCCCCATAGGGTTTTTGTAGGCAGTCCTATAAGCCCATAAAGCATCATTCAACTTTTTAGCCCAGTTTTTTCTAGATCTATTAACAGTCTTTTGCAAGATGGATTTAATTTCTCTATTTGATAATTCTACTTGCCCACTAGTTTGGGGGTGATAAGCTGAAGCAATTCTATGATTAACATCATATTTAGCAAGGGTCTTTCTAAAACCACCATGAATGAAATGAGAACCTCCATCAGTCATGAGATACCTAGGCACTCCAAACCTAGGAAAGGTAACATCCTTAAGCATTTTTAGAGAAGTCTCCCTGTCAGCACTCTTCGTAGGAATGGCTTCTACCCATTTAGTAACATAATCGACGTCAACAAGAATATGAGTATAACCTTTTGAGGGAGGAAAAGGACCCATAAAGTCAAATCCCCAGCAATCAAAGGGTTCAATGACTAGAGAGTAGTTCATAGGCATTTCATTGCGTCTAGAAATATTACCAACACGCTGACACTCATCATAAGATAAAACGAATTTCCTTGCATCTTTAAAAAGGGTAGGCCAGTAGAAACCTGATTGCAGCACCTTTTGCGTAGTTCTATATCCTGCATGATGTCCTCCATAAGCACTACCATGACATTTACGCAATATCTCTTTTTGTTCACATTCTGGAACACATCTTTGCATAATACCATCCACTCCTTCTTTATATAAGTGTGGGTCATCCCAAAAATAATGCCTCAAATCATAAAAGAACTTTCTTCTTTGCTGAGCTGTAAAAGTTGGAGGCAAATACTTGGAGACAATAAAGTTAGCATAATCAGCGTACCAAGGGCTCCCTCGCGAGCTTACCCCTACCACAGCCAACGGTTCATTTGGAAAACTATCATTAACAGGCATAGGGTCAAAAGAGATATTTTCCAATCGAGATAAATTATCAGCTACAGGGTTTTCATCACCTTTCCTATCTACAATATGTAGATCAAACTCTTGTAAAAGCAGCACCCATCTAATAATCCTAGGCTTAGCGTCCTTCTTCATCATAAGGTACTTAATAGCAGCATGATCAGTATGAATGGTGACTTTTGAGTCTACAATATAGGGTCTAAACTTATCATAAGCGAAGACGACAGCTAGAAATTCCTTTTCAGTAGTAGCATAATTCCTTTGAGCAGTGTCTACAGTTTTACTAGCATAATGAATGACATTAAGCTTTTTATCAATTCGTTGCCCAAGGACATCACCTACAGCAAAATCACTAGCATCACACATTATTTCAAAGGGTAAACTCCAATCAGGTGGTTGAACGATAGGAGCTGTAGTTAAAGCCTTCTTAAGAGTTTTAAAAGATTCCTTACAATCATCATAAAAAACAAAGGGTACATCTTTTTGAAGAAGATTAGTGAGGGGTTTTGATATCTTAGAGAAATCTTTAATAAACCTTCTATAGAAACCAGCATGACCGAGGATACTACGAATACCTTTGATGTCTCTTGTGCAAGGCCTTTTCTCAATTGCCTCGACTTTAGCTCTATCCACTTCTATGCCTCTTTCGGAAACCTTATGCCCAAGGACAATCCCTTCATTAACCATGAAGTGGCATTTCTCCCAATTAAGAACAAGATTAGTCTCTTCACACCTCTGCAAAACTTTATCAAGGTTGTGCAGACAATTATCAAAAGAAGTTCCATATACAGAGAAGTCATCCATGAACACTTCCACAATTTCCTCACAAAAACCATGAAAGATAGCAAACATGCATCTTTGAAAAGTAGCAGGAGCATTACTATAAACCAAAAGGCATACGTCTATAAGCATAGGTTCCATAAGGGCATGTAAAGGTAGTTTTTTCTTGATCTTGTTGTTTAACAACAATTTGAGAAAACCTAGAGTATCCATCAAGGAAACAAAAATGAGTCTTTTTAGACAATCCTTCTAACATTTGATCAATAAAAGGAAGTGGGTAATGATCTTTCTTAGTAACTTTGTTAACCTTTCTGAAATCGATACACATCCTATAGCCTACTACTATTCTTTGGGGAATAAGCTCATTATTATCATTAGGCACAACAGTAATACCTCCCTTTTTAGGGACACAATGAACAGGACTAACCCATTCACTATCAGCAATAGGTAAATAATACCAGCATCAAGGAGTTTCAATACCTCATTTCTTACCACTTCCTTCATCTTAGGATTTAAACGCTATTGGTGCTCTACTACTGGCTTTGCATCTGGTTCTATATTGATAGCATGCTGACATATAGTAGGTGAAATCCCTTTTAAATCATCCAGAGTATAGCCCATAGCCCCTCGATGTTTCTTCAAAACCTCCAATAACCTTTCTTCTTCCTTCCCTGAGAGTTTAGAGCTAATAATAATAGGATATATCTTTTTATCATCAATGTAAGCATATTTAAGATCTTCAGGGAGAGGTTTTAGATCGAAGACCGGATCCTTTTTAGGTGGCAATGTGGTACCCAAGTCTTCTACAGGCAAGTTATGCTTAAGCATCTTAGGCTAATTACGGAGAATCTCGTCAATCTCATTCCTTTCTTCCATGAAGATTTCACTTTCATGATCCTCCATAAATTGCTGCAGAGCATTGTTAGGAGCAAGAGAAATAGAAGCAAGTTGTTCAACTCTAAAATCCTCATTATGAGTTTCCTCTTCACAAGGTTCTTTAGTAAATTTCGAAAAACTAAACTCATAAGATTCCCCATCAAACTTAGTCAAGTTTTTCTCCCTTTTGCAATCTATAATAGCTCCACAAGTACTCAAGAAAGGTCTACCAAAAATGATAGGATAAGTTTTACTAGCAGTTGAACCAAGTACTAGAAAATCAGCAGGATACTTAATCTTACCACAAAGAACTTCCACATCTCGTACAATACCAATTGGAGAGATGGTCTCTCTATTAGCAAGGTGAATAACCACACCAATCTCTTCCAATTCGCAGGGACTGATTTCATGCATAATTTCTCTGTAAAGCTCATAAGGAATAGCACTGGAACTTGCACAGATATCACATAAACCATAATAGCAATGATCACCAATTCTAACGGAAAGCACAAGGACACTAGCCTTTTTAGTTCTATTAGGGTGTGAAACAATATTAGAAGCATCCTCACAAAAGACTATGTGTCCATCTTCTACGCTTTTAGTGACGAGGTCTTTCACAATTGCTACAACAGGTTCAATGTTTATTTGTTCATCAGGTTTTATAGTTCTCTTTGCACTTTTAGTGATTACACTAGTTATCATAGGATGGTCCTTTACCTTATCAGGGAAGGGTTTCTCGATATAAAGTTCAGGTAAGATGTGATCAATAGTGTAAAACTTAGTACTCCCAACAGGTACACAGTCATCAATATCTTTATAAGGCGCATGGTACTTGCTCCATCCCCTTTTGGGGATTTCAATATAAGAAGCAAAAGCCTTAAAGCAATTTGTAATAACTTGTAAATCAAGACCATAAGTATTATTAATATTTTGAAAGTCATCAGTTCCCATAAAGGATTCAATGCATTCATAATCGTAATTTTTACCTAACTTTCTACCTTTGTCATTCTCCCAAGCTTCAGCATTATCTTGAATACGGTCCAGAAGATCCCATTTAGCTTCTTCTTCCATGCGAGTGAATGATCCAGCATAAGAAGCATCCAATAAATCCTTATCATGAAGAGAAAGCCTTGCATAAAAGTTATTGATAATAATATTGTTGGGGAGCTCATGAATGGGACATTTGAGCATTAGTAACTTCAATCTCCCCCAATCTTGAGATGTACTCTCTCCATCAAGAGGCCAAAAGTTGTATATTTGATTCCGATCTTTATGAATCTTACTAGGAGGATAAAACTTTGAGTAAAAGAGAGGCACTATTTCCTCCCATTCAAGAGCTTGACCATTCTTCATCAGCTTATACCATTCCTTAGATCTTCCTTTTAGTGATAATGAGAATAACTTCTTCTTAACTTGATCTGTAGTAATACCTGCACACTTGAACAACCCGCATAATTCGTGTATAAAGAGCAAATGATCACCGGGATGGACAGTTCCATCCCCAACATAGTAGTTATCCATAACACAATCAACAATTCTTGTAGGTATTTTGAAAGCATCATTCTCAGCAGGTGGTGGTTCATATACTACCTTAGCAGTGGTAGTAGCTTTACCAAATAAGAAACTCAGCGAATTATCCATAACGAAAATAAAGCAACTAACAGAAGTAAACAATACTCATAGTAGAAGTTTCTTTTACCAGTTCCACTCTCCAATAGCGCTTCACTCCCCGGCAACGGCGCCAGAAAATAGTCTTGATGACCCACAAGTATAGGGGGGTGTATCACAGTATTTTCGATAAGTAAGAGTGTCGAACCCAACAAGGAGCAGAAGGTGCTGGCTAGTGGTATGGATCAGGAATTCTCTGCAAATACTTAGCAAACGGATTTTTAGGGGTTTTCGATAAAGCAAGTAAACAAAGTACGCGTAAACAAAAGACAGTAAGAATGAATGCAACAAGTGGCCCAATCCTTTATGCATCAAACGACAAGCCGGTTGTATTTCTATAGATGACCAAACGTTCTCGAGGACACATGGGAAGACTGTCAAGTGCTTTCGCTTCATATAGTTGATTAATCTTCTTTAGCTTGCTAAGTGTTGTGTGGGTGAACTTGTGCTAATGTACCAACGTTCCTAGGACTAATACATACTTGTGATTATACCCCTTGCAAACATCCGTAAGTACAAGAAAGTAATTAAGATAGAAACCTAACCACAACTTTAAACTCTAAGACCCTTACGTCCCTTGTGCAATGGATTCCTAACGGGGGTTCAGGTTTCTGTCACTCTGGCAACCCCTATGATTAGTAGCCAAATACACAATGCATTCCCCTAGGCCCATATAGGTGAAGTGTCATGTAGTCGACGTTCACATGACACCACTAGAAGAAGTACACCACAACTTAAATATCAAACTATTGAATCTTTCTCAACACAATTCCACTACTAACAACATGACTTCTCCCATGTCCTCAAGAACAAAATGAACTACTCACAAGACATCATATGGATCATGATCAGAGATGGAATAATGATGTATAACAATCTGAACATAAACGACAATTCAATGGTTCACTCAATAGCATCAACTACAAAGAGTAATCAACACCAGGAAAGTTTCCTCTAAGAACTATGCAAGATTCAACCCAATTGTTACAGCGATATGGAGATGGTGATGAGGGTGCTGATGGTGATGATGGTGGTGATGATGATGATGATCCTGATGAAGTCCAGATTGATGGTGGTGTTGATGGCGACGATCTGCCCTCTCCGGGAAGGAATTCCCCCGGCAGAAATTTGTCTGCCGGAGAGATCTTTCTATCTCGGTGTTTTCCGCCCTGTAGAGGTGGCAGATCTTTCTGTGGTCGCTCCCCGAGTATTAGGGTTTTGGGAGGATTATATATGCTAGAGGGGAGAGCCAGAGGTGGGCCAGGGCGGCCACACCACCTGGTGGCGCGGCCTAGGCTGGCCCGTGCCAGGGGGTGGTGTGGGCCCCCTGTGGCCCATCTCCATTCCCTCTTCTGGCAGCCTTCGTCTTCTGGAAAAATAGGATTTTCCATATATTTTCCCGGATTTTCTGATCCTTGCGAATTTTGCCTCCAAACAACACATTTTCCATCAGAATCCTGACTGCAACGGTCCATGCTCCAAAAGTCATCAACCATGCAAAAACAGATGAAATAACCGTAAGTATCACCTCTTAATATGAAATATATCAATGAATAACAGTGAATTATGATATAGAATAGTGATGCAAAATGGACGTATCACCATCATCATCATTACCATTATTTGGTGGTGGATTCTACTGCGCTTGAAGGGCAGCAATTTGGGCAGCCATATCCACAATGGTTTGATCTCGCTCAGCCACAACTTGATTCCTTTCCACAATAGTTTGGTTCAGCACTGCAATTGTGCCATCCCTACCAACGAGGGCTTGCTCCATTGTATTCATAGCGGTGTGCAGGGTTTCCATCTCATAACCTTGTAAATGCACAGTGCCCTGAAAATAATCCAGCGCCTCCTTTTGCTGCATCAGTTTCTCTTCCCTCTCCCAAGCTTTAATTTCCATGTCCTCTATATGCTTCTCATGGAATGGCATGTTGTTCCGGTTGCTTGCGGTAACCATCACGTTACCGTCTTCATTCCTCTTTCCAAGTCTAAGGAACGGTGAACCTGCTGGCAGGCAGTGCTGGTGAAGATAGCACAGGCATGACAATGCCTCATGCATGGCTGATTCCACTCGTTGCTCCCAGGTGAGGTACTTCTTGGTGCGGTTCAGATTCCCAATGTCAGGTACGGTGGGATCTGCAAGAACAATAGTGGTGATCTCCCACACGCGATCTCCAGGCACATATGCGTTCATCCTCCTCCCTTTGAACATCGACATTAACATGCCCAGCGTCTGACAGAGCTCCGCCAACTGCTTTGCGAAGAGTCTTGGTGATTAGAACCCAACATGCTCAACTCTGGTGACGTCTCCCATCTATCAATTGTAAAGAGGAAATAGTGAGAACAGCAAATGATAAGAATTTACTAGAATGAAGGCATAAGAATAAAGATAGAATGTAAAATAGACTTAAATAAACATGAGGCTTCCTATTCCATTCCTAGGTCACGATCCTATAGTCAACACACGACTCTGATACCATCTGTAATACTACAGTACTGAAAAGACTGTAGCTTCTATGCAACATGCCAATCCCTGGATTGGTTCATTGGCTTACATAGAACATAGATGAAATAACAAAGTAATAATCTGTGTATCATAAATAACGAAGATCCAGAAGATTCAATTATTACAATATTCGCTTAGCTCGAAGGCTAGCTTACACAATTATTCAAATAGCAACATAAATAAAGATAACTACTCCATCTTCAAATTTCCCACAAGGGAACAAGTGTCGATTGGAGTACCGTGACCTATACGATCACTCGGAATCAGAATAACCTGCAACATGAAACGTAGCAGCCCCGAAGGGTCAATACATGGAATGTATGGCAAGTAGTGCTAAGGTAAAAGAGACAATGCACCTAGCATCTACATGCTTATTTGGCTAGTGGAGCATTTGTCTAGCTTGCACATTTCAAACATGTTTATCCTACTTTCGTAAACCATTTGATTCACAGCAACCCATTAGGTTCACCCATCAAGTTTTAGTAATTAGGAAATAAGGATGAGTGAGAATATATCATAGTCTCAAGATCAAGCAACTCAATTGTCCGTAATCGGGGACACGGCTAAGTACTTAGTTTTACACCCTGCAGGGGTTTGTATACTTTACCCATATGACCTGGCCAACCCAGCTCGTACCACCACACTCATAATGTGTGATGATAGGGAGAAGACCAAGATGAGACCTTTCGGGAAGCAGATCTCCAAACCCCACTACGCACCGGTCCCAACCTACCATTCACTACATCTCTGGCTACGCTGGGTTCGGATCACCACAACCTACTAAGTCCAACCATCCACTCATTTCTTACTGGCACATGGTTGCACACGTAAGCTACTTTAACAAAGAGAACCAATCCTTCTCAGTACCCTGGGCGGCATTCCCCACCATTATTCACACTCGGTTGACAAACCAACCATTCCGCCCAGTTGTTCATTAACGTTATGTTGTTTTAGTTTAAATAAACACATACTTCACCATATTGTGATCCCTTCCTCCGTCTTCACAGCAGGTCTAAGCACATCTGCTGAACGGGGCTCAACTAGAAGGAATTCCTATCATAATATATAGGATATAGCATAGCATAGTAATCCCTACACAATATCTACAGAAATACACTACACATGCATAGGAGAAAATAGTAGGATAAGGTATGAACAAAATAGCATCTACTTGCCTTGGCGGTAGGAGTCGAGAGTACAATCCTCGCAGAAACAAGCGTTGCACTCGTCACAATCTACACAATACAAATCAACACATAAACAAACATACACAATCGTAGACAAGTGCACAAATACATGCATGATAGCTTAATAAAGGTTTGAGTAACCTCTCAATGTTCTCTGATGTTTATTACTGTTGCATGATGCATGGAAAAATCTTTAATGCAATGAAAACAAAACAATGCAATTTGTTATCCCAATTAATAGGCCTTTAGGCAAAACACTAAGCCTTTGCAGCAAACAGGGTTATAAAACCTACGCAAAAAATACTACTGTGTGGACAATCCAAAATAAAGCCAGGGTCAATTGGAAACATGCAAAAAGGTGTTACAGATCTTTTTCTGCGATTTTTATAGTGCAAAAAGCCTTTAATTAACTTCAAACATATTCATATAGTAAAACTGTCATTTTAATTCAGAAATAGGTTCTACACTTTCTTGTGAATCCAAAGACACCTTATTTGCAATTTTCTGATTAGTATTTATTTTCTTATGAATTTATTACTCCAAAAAGGGTATTAACCTATTTAAATAACTACAGCAAAACCTTACATCAACTGTCTAAACTAATTGTATATTAATTAACTAAGAGAAAAGAGCTTTCCAACGACATATTATTTGCTATTTTTTGACTAGTAATTCTTTTCTTATGAATTTTACAAGTTTTAATAGTTTTTTGTCCCTTTTTAATTATCTAAGAATTCCAGGGAATATTCCGGGGAATATTACGCTGACGAGCGGGTCCCATCGACACGGCGGTTAACCGTTCGGCGGTCAGCGATCAGCGCGCGATCTGAGCCACTCATCCTGGATCCGACGGTGGGAGGGTGAGCTTCCTGGCTCACCTCGTCTGGCGGCGGAGCGGTCCGACGGCGGCGACGACGGTGCTTCGGTGGCTGCAGGGAAAACCGGGGGTCAGAAAAGGTGCGGTACGGCGCTGCGGTGATGCTAGACAAGAGGAGAGGCGTGGAAACGCGAGCTTGTGCTCGTACCGTCAACAATGGTGGCGGCGGCAGACGTACTCTGTCGAGAAATCATCGCGAGGTGGCGGCGGGGTAGATGGTGTTTTTAGGGGGTTTTCGATGGGGAGGTCAAGGGCTTTAAGGGCGCGTGCTCGGCTGGGGGTGGGGCAAGAAATCTCGAACGGAATCGCGAGCCTCCGCAAGAATCGACGGCGACGGCAAACTCCGTGTCGAGCACCTTCGCGTCATCAGGATGACACGCGGGCCCCGCTGTCGGGTTGCTGGGCCGGCTGGCTCGCCCGGTGGCGGTGGGTTGCTAGCTACCGCGCGCGCAGCGTTCCGTTGCAGCCGCTGCTACTACTGCAGACCCCGGATGGGCCGCTGGGCTGCTGCGGGGCTGGCGGCGATTCTTTTTTTATTCTTTTTCCTGATCTGTTAACTGAACTTGCTGTAGTGTTATCTGAATCTGTCTGAAAATTTATTTCTGCTGAACTGTTTTGCCCATATCTTTTGATCTAGAGCTCCGTTTCGAGTAAAACAAAATTCTACAGGTTTGTATTGGAAAACTCTACGCACCTATGCATATGGAATGTTTATATAGTGTCATTCTAGCAGATGCAAGGTAGAAACCCTAGTAGTCACCTATACACGATGAACATGCACTTGTGTGGTGTTTTAGCAAAAAGCTTTTAAAACTGATTTTTTTGCAAAGATGAACATGATGCAATGATATGTATGACATGCAGTACCAATTCTAATAATTGGGATGTGACAGGCGGGCTCCTATCCACGGAGGCCGGCACGCTGGCGCGGGTGGCCGTCGATGGGACCATCACGCTGGCGGGATACGTCGGCTAGGGGATGCTTCTGAACGTGACGCTGTTGCCGTCTCTGCTCATCTGTGTGGCGTCCATCGCCGCCACACTCTCCACCTACAACTCCCTCTTTTACTAGCCAGGAGGAGGATTGTATTGTGGCGTGCCTCTTTGATTTTTGGTCCGTGTTTTTTTGAACGGAGTGTTTTTTAGGTTCGTGTAGATAGGCTACTGCTGCTACCGAGGTATGTATGTCTATAATTGTCTTGGCGTCTGTTCTGATTGTTTTTCGCCTAATGGGAATATGAAATGGCGAAAATGGGTTTTTCTAATATCCAGCTATACATGCATACGCTACTACTGCCAAGATGCTCATTTTCCGCTTTGATGAATGCTTTGATGAATGAACGAATCCACCGGATGCCTACATAGCAGCATAACAACTCCAATTATGATTTGACGATCTAGGCGTGCTCCATAAAATAAACTTGCTCTTCTTGAGCAATCAAAGAGGCTAAGGGAACATGATTTGGATGAATATGAGCTTTCCCATTAACAAGCATAGACATAATAACATCAATTTTATCACTCAAGGAGGAGATTTCTTCAACAGAATTTACCGTCTTACCTTGTGGAGCTCTTTAAGTGTGCCATTCAGAATAGTTAACAATCATATTATCCAGAAGCTTTGTTGCAGCACCCAAGATAAATACTTTAAAACTCTCTAATTTTTTTGTTGTTTTCCATTAAGCCTAACTAGTAAAAATAAAAACAAGAAATAAAAAGACAAAATTGCAGAATCTAAAGGAAATAACTTCGAGCACTCACACCGGAGGATGTGAGTACCTTTTACCTTACCTCCCCGGCAACGGCGCCAGAAAATACTTGTTGGCGCGTGGTTAACATGGGAGCTTCTTCTTCTTCAGTCCCGGCAACGGCGCCAAAAAATAGCTTGATGTCTACGCACTTCTATTCTTGTAGACAGTTGTTGGGCCTCCAAGTGTAGAGGTTTGTAGAACAGCAGCAAGTTTTCCCTTAAGTGGATCACCCAAGGTTTATCAAACTCGGGAAGGAAGTGTTCAAAGGTATTCTCTCTCAAGAAACTCTGCAATTAAGATACAAGAAGTCTCTTGTGTCCCCAACACACCCAATACACTTGTTAGGTGTATAGGTGCACTAGTTCGGCGAAGAGATAGTAAAATACAAGTGGTATGGATAATTATAAGTGGTAACAGTGATAGAAAATAGCTTGATGGCGTGGAAGAGACTAAAAGCAAACTAAAATAAAGATGGAAGGAAGCAAACATGTAATAGATCTAATAGCAAACAATGTTTCAGTGCTTAGAAATAAGGCCTAGGGATCATACTTTCACTAGTGAACACTCTCATATAAATATCTTCTCTTCATGATACTACTCTAAACTACTCTCCGGTTGAACACTCTAATCGATGGTAGGGCTATAACAGCACACCTCAAAGTTCGCTTTCCGCATCTAGATAACCGCACACTGTCACCTTGAGCACTAGATGGTTCAAACAAACACCACAATTTCATAAAGACATCCAACTCCAAATATAACTCATAACAAGTATTTGTAATCTCTAGCCTAAGTGCCACCATGGTGTGCACGCTGTCACTTTCACACACATGGGGAGAGCAGAGATCTATTAAAGCACTTGAGTAGCTAGGTAGATATATAGATTACAAGCTCATGATCTCAACAAGATCATGCATAGAGAGAGAGATGAACACATAGCTACCGGTAGAACCTTTAGCCTCGAGAGAGAACTACTCCCTCCTCATCATAGGAATCAGCAATGGTGATGGAGATGGTGGTGGAGATCGATGGAGATGGCTCCGGGCACTTCCCCATCCCGGCAGGGTGCCGAAACAGAGACTTTCTATCCCCCGAATCTCCCCTTCGGTGGTGGCGGCGCTGCGGAACTTTTCGTGGCTGGAGGCTTGACGATTTAGGGTTTTTGCATCGAGAGGCATCTTATAGGCGAAGAGGCAAGGTCGGTGGGCGGCCAGGGGGCCCACACCACCTGGTGGCGCGGCCAGGGCTAGCCCGCGCCACCACATGGTGTGGCCACCCTATGGCCCCTGTCCGTCTCGTCTTCTGGCTCTGTGAGTCTTCCCGTAAAATTTCGGCTTTGGCTTTTGTCCGGTCCAATTCCGAGAATATTGATTTTCTGACTTTCCTGGAACCAAAAACAGCAGAAAACAGGCAACTAATACTGGGGCATCTTGTTAATAGGTTAGTCTAGGAAAGTGTATAAAAAGTACTCCAAAGTTGGAACAAAACATAAGAAAGTAGATAAAACCAATAATGGAACATCAAAAATTATGGATACATTAGCAACGTATCAACATCCCCAAGCTTAACTCCTGCTCGTCCTCGAGTAGGTAAGTGATAAAAAGAAAGAATAATTTTTTAGGTGACATGCACCATCATAAACTTGATTAAAGTATTTGTAAAACATTGATAGCTGGGATCATAGTACTTCAATCATAACATGAAAGACAAAGTTCTAACAATAAGGCAAAGCAACTGTGTTGCAACATGAAAAGGCATAAACAAAAGATTCATGAATAACAATGCTTTGCAAGACGTTTGTTTGTTTTACATAAAGAAAACATAGCATAGTGGCATTCAGCTTGTCCCTCATAGAGTAGCAAACATAAATGCATAGGACACCTTCAAAGTTCATAAGAGTGACTAGATACAAATAGTTTAAAACAAGCAATATAAAAGCTATGCATCAATCAACAAGTCTTGGGACAATGCACATAGAACTAAGAATGACCACTATGCTCTCAAAGTAGGTGCATAAAGATAGAAGGTGGAGACTCAACAAAAAAAGTAAAAGAAAGGCCTTCATAGAAGGAAGCGGGGATTCAAGTTTCATAAAGAGCTTCCAAAAATTATGGTACTTAATAGATTTCAGCTCTCATTTCCCCTATCATAAGCATCTTGAAGTGATTAAGGTTAAAGTGAACAAACTATGGTGTATATGCTTGACGAAGTATAAGTTGGAAATCTCATGTCCCTTGAATACGAGGGCCACTCCTCATGCTACTCAAGTTTAGTCACCGATAAGTTCTTGTCATTGTAAGTACATATGTATCATAGAGAACCGCCAACGGGGTACCCCTTGCCCGATGATATGGAAGAATCCCCATATCAAAATGACAAGGCAAGCAGACAACGAGCATCTCAGCAATCTTCTTATTTACCATGGGAATATGGTGCTTTTTTTCTCTCTTTCCACTTTTCATATATCTCTTTTTTTTTCTCTTTTTTTCAATACCTGACTCTTTTTTTTATAAGAAGAATGCTTCATAGACAACTCATTATGGTTACGCTGCAGGTTTCCACCATGATAGCATGGATTAGACCAGTGGCCCAGGCGTTTCTCTAACACATATAAATAACTCCATGGACTTACAAGCTCCCCTTTCATTTCACACTAACGACATCCATAGACAAAAGAGCATGATATCAACTAGGTACAAAGTACAAGTGCAATGTTGAAAGTGTTCCCCATGACATCATGGTTCTGCTAATCCCCAACAAATAAGTGCAAGCATATACAACATAGACGACACAATGGTTCAAGTTTATTAAGGGCAAGAAAAGTAAAGTGTGCCATCAAGTTCGTGAGAGCTTTAATCACTAGTTTTGTCATAACAAGTTTAATTCGGAAGGTAGATAAAAACATGAATATACTTGGAATAGCATATGCTAGTATGTAGTTATGGTGGACTCTTTGGAATAACTTGGTTTTAGGAGTTGGATGCATGAGTGGAACTCATACTTGGTTGTGGAGGCTAGCAAAAGACTAGGAGCGACCAACTAAGAGAGCAATAATGGTCATAATCATGCAGAGCGACAAAACATCATTAATCAAAGCATAAAGTGATACTACAAGTTGAAAACTAAAGGATCATAAAGGCTTATGGTGACTTGGGATAGTCATAACATGGTGTGAGCATGTGCCAAGTCAACCCAAATAAAGCATCAAAGGAGAATACCACAATACTATGCTTTAATATGCTAAAACAACGCATGATTCTTCAAAGGCACATTAAGCAATCTCAATTGTTTATAACATGTCATGCTACAACAAAGAATACTAAGCCTAAAGCCAAAATAATATCAAGCATGGCATGACAAAGCATGGGTCACAGTCAAAAACAAGCTCTCTTTACCACTTTAAGCATGAACTTTCCTACTCTTTTGCAATCCAAACCAAACTATTTGAAAACCAATGTATGAATGAGGGGGTCTGATGCGCTCGACTTTCGACGTAGAGCTCGTTGGGAACCCCAAGAGGAAGGTATGATGATCACAACAGTAAGTTTTCCCTCAGTTATGAAACCAAGGTTTAATCGAACCAGTAGGAGCAAGGAAACACCCCAAAGGTGTTGCTAACTGAGCTTTGGCAGGGCGCACTACCGGTGCTAGTAGCAACATGGAGACCTGCACAACACAAGCACATAACTTTGTCCCCAACTTGCGATGAGGTTGTCAATCTCACCGTGTTTTGCGGAAAACAAAGGATTAAACGTATCGAATGGAAAGAAGTAATAGTTTGCCGAAAGTAAACACAAAGCAGAAACAATTTATAGATTGTATGTAAAGAAAATGGACCGGGATCCATAGTTTACTAGAGGTGGCTCTCCTTAGATAGATAACATGCTGGGTGAACAAATTACAGCGGGGCAATTGACAAACACCAAGAAAGCAATACATGCATATACTAATCATCTAAACTCCTTTGAGACTTGATTGGGCATTACAACATAATACATCGACCGTCATCCAACTGCATCTATGACTAATAATCCACCTTCAGGTTATCATCCGAACCCCCTCTAGTATTAAGTTACAAGCAACAGATTATTGCTTTACGAACTGCGTGTAAAGTAAACAATACGATTGTTCTATGAACAAAGGATTGTTGTTTTGTCCCTAGTAGCAACAACACATCTAGTACCTTAGAGATTTCTGTCACTTCCCCAGATTACCAGAGGCATGAACCCACTATCGAGCATAAACACTAACTCTTGGAGTTACTAGCATCTACTTGGCCAAGATAGCTACTAACAACAGAAAGCATGCAAGATCTCAAATAACAAAGACATGATAGAATCAATAATCAATCTGAAATAGCATCTCAATATCCATCGGATCCCCGCAAACACAACATGTATTAATACAAATAGATGATCTTGATCATGAACGGAGCTCACAAGATCTAAACATGAAAGCACAAAGGAGGAGAACCAGCCATCTAGCTACTACATGGATCCGTAGTCCAAGGATGAACTACTCACGCATCACAACGGAGGCTTGCATGGTGATGAAGAAGGCCTCCAGGGTGAATTCCCCTCTCCGGCAGGGTGCCGGGAAGAGCTTCAGATCCCTCCCGATCTAGGGATGGAGATGACGGCGGCTACAGACTCTTTCGTGGATTTTTGATCGGGTACTTAGGGTTTTCGTCCCGAGGGAAATATATAGGCGGAAGGAGAGGCCGAGGGGGTGCCGGGAGCGGCCACACCACCCCCTGGCGCAGGCCAGGCCTGGCCGCACGGCCAGGTGGTGTGGTGGCTCCCTGTACCTTCTCCGTCTCGTATTCTGGCACTTGATCCCTTCCGGAAAAATAGGCACTTTGGCTTTTGTCCCGTCCAATTCCGAGAATATTCATTTTCTGACTTTCCTGGAACCAAAAACAGCAGAAAACAGGCAGCTGGCACTGTGGATCTTGTTAATAGGTTAATCCAAGAAATCATATGAAAAGTACTCCAAATTTGGAACAAAACACAAGAAAGTGGATAAAACCAAGCATGGAACATCAAAAATTATAGATACATTTGCAATGTATCAGGGTCTAATCAATTTATTCAGAAAACTAAGCAAACAAAGCAAACGAAAAACCAAAATGAAAACAAAAAAGAAGACGCTCCAAGAACAACACAACTGTGCATGAAACAATAAAAATGAAGCGTTTCAAAGGAACCTGGGATTTTTATTGATGAAGAAGGGGATGCCTTGGGCATCCCCAAGCTTTGAAGCTTGTACTTTTTGGATATTTCTTGGGGTGACACGCGTGGCATCCCCAAGCTTGAGCTTTAGTCCATCCTTCATCTCATTAGTCATTCCTTCCATACACCTGAAATTTTTCCTTCATACAAAACTTTACACAATCTATATTAGCAACATTAGTGCACTCAAGATAATAAGTCTTTAGGTTCAGTTCTAACACCAATAAAACTTCCATTAAACACTAGCTACTGTAGCACTTCCCTCAAAAAGCTCAATTCCCCAAAAAGAACTCAAAAAGGAATCAACAAAAAGCAAATGCAAATAATGGCAGAAATCTTTCAAAACAGACCAGCAGGTATAATCCAATTTTTTAGAAGACCTTCTGTTGCTCTAATCGAAAAGTGTTGAACTAACGAAAGTTAGATAACAACCTGGGGCAGAAGCACAAAAAATCACGCCTCAAAAGGATGTACAGAGATTTTACACAAATGTTTACGGTGAAGCACATAAATCTGTTTCGGGACAGCAACTTTCCCTATCATTACTTCTCTCTCGTTAGAGGTTACTCTTGGCACAAAAAGCAAATAAAAAGGATAAGGAGAGGTTATTACTGAAGCAATAACTTGCAAGACTCATCTAAAACTTTTGGGTTATCTCCCAATAATTACTTTTCTTTAACGCCTTTAAGTTAGGAATGATAGTTTGAGAAGATGCTCACATAAAAATATGAATTGAAGTAAAAGAGAGCATCAAGAAGCAAATTCAAAGCACATTTAAGTCTAACCCACTTCCTATGCATAGGAATCTTGTAAATAAACAAGTCATGAAAGCACAAAGCAACAAGCATAGAAAAGCAAAACAAGTGCAACTTCAAGACTTTCAACATTAAGAGGGGAAACTTAATATTATTGAGATGCATAAAACCATGTTTCCCTCTCTCATAATAACTTTCAGTAGCATCATGAATAAAATTAACAATATAACTATCACATAAAACATTCTTATCATGAGCCACATGCATAAAATAATTACTACTCCCCACATAAACATAGTCATTCTTATTAATTATAGTGGGAGCAAATTCAACAAAATAGCTATCATTATTATTCTCATCACCATAATCATCAAATATAGGAGGCATATTGTAATCATAATCAATTTCCTCCTCAATAGTAGGTGGACTGAAAATATCATATTCATCATTGTAATCATCATATATTGGAGGCATAATATCATCAAAGTAAATTTTCTCCTCCATGCTTGGGGGACTAAAAACATCATGCTCATCAAAACGAACTTCCCCAAGCTTAGACTTTTCCATAGCATTAGCAATAATGGTGTTCAAAGAATTCATACTAATAACATTGCTATTAGCATGCAAATAAAGTTCCATAGATTTTTTAATTTTCTCTTCAAGCACTTCATGTCCTAACTCAAGATAAATACTTTAAAGCTCTCTAATTTTGTTGTTGTTTTCCATTAAGCCTAACTAGTGAAAATAAAAACAAGACACAAAAAGACAAAATTGCAGAATCCAAAGGAAATAACTTCGAGCAATCACACCAGAGGATGTGAGTACCTTTTACCTTACCTCCCCGGCAACGGTGCCAGAAAATACTTGTTGACGCGTGGTTGACGTGGGATCTTCTTCTTCTTCAGTCCCCGACAACAGCGCCAGAAAATAGCTTGATGTCTACGCACTTCTATTCTTGTAGACAGTTGTTGGGCCTCCAAGTGCAGAGGTTTGTAGAACAACAGCAAGTTTTCCCTTAAGTGGATCACCCAAGGTTTATTGAACTCAGGGAGGAAGTGGTCAAAGGTATTCCCTCTCAAGAAACCCTGCAATCAAGATACAAGAAGTCTCTTGTGTCCCCAACACACCCAATACACTTGTCAGGTGTATAGGTGCATGATGGCTCAATGCACGGCGCCTAGAAAAATGCTTGATGGCGGTGTTGATGTAGAGCTCGTTGGGAACCCCAATAGGAAGGTATGATGAGCATAGCAGTAAGTTTCCCTCAGTTATGAAACCAAGGTTTAATCGAACCAGTAGGAGCAAGGAAACACCCCAAAGGTGTTACTAGCTGAGCTTTGGCAGGGCGCACTACCGGTGCTAGTAGCAACGTGGAGACCTGCACAACACAACCACATAACTTTGTCCCCAACTTGCGATGAGGTTGTCAATCTCACTGTGTTTTGCGAAAAACAAAGGATTAAACGTATCGAATGGAAAGAAGTGAAAGTTTGCAGAAAGTAAACACAAAGAAGTAACAGTTTGTAGATTGAATATAAAAGACAAGGACCGGGATCCATAGTTCACTAGAGGTGGCTGTCCTTAAGATAGATAACATGTTGGGTGAACAAATTATAGGGGGGCAATTGACAAACATCGAGAAAGCAACACATGCATATACTAATCATCTTGACTCCTTTGAGACTTGATTGGGCATTACAACATTATAACTAGACCGCCATCCAACTGCATCTATGACTAATAATCCACCTTCAGGTTATCATCCGAACCCCCTCCAGTATTAAGTTGCAAGCAACAGATTATTGCTTTACGAACTGCGTGTAAAGTAAACAATACGATTGTTCTATGAACAGAGGGTTGTTGTTTTCTCCCTAGTAGCAACAGCACATCTAGTACCTTAGAGATTTCTATCACTTCCCCAGATTACCAGAGGCATGAACCCACTATCGAGCATAAATACTAACTCTTGGAGTTGCTAGCATCTACTTGGCCAAGATAGCTACTAACAACGGAAAGCATGCAAGATCACAAATAACAAAGACATGATAGAATCAATAATCAATCTGAAATAGCATCTCAATATCCATAGGATCCCCACAAACACAACATGTATGATTACAAATAGATGATCTTGATCATGAACGGAGCTCACAAGATCTAGACATGAAAGCACAAAGGAGGAGAACCAACCATCTAGCTACTACATGGATCCGTAGTCCAAGGATGAACTAATCACGCATCACACCGGAGGCTTGCATGGTGATGAAGAAGGCCTCCAGGGTGAATTCCCCTCTCCGGCAGGGTGCCGGGAAGAGTTTCAGATCCCTCCCGATCTAGAGATGGAGATGACAGCGGCTATAGACTCTTTCTTGGAATTTTGATCAGGTACTTAGGGTTTACGTCTCGAGGGCATCTTATAGTCGGAAGGGGAGGCTGAGAGGGTGCCAGGGGCCACCACACCACCCCCTGGCGCGGGCCAAGCCTGGCCGCGTGGCCAGGTGGTGTGGCCGGCCTCTAGCCCCTCTCCGTCTCGTATTCTGGCACTTGATGACTTCCGGGAAAATAGGCACTTTGGCTTTTGTCCCGTCCAATTCCGAGAATATTCATTTTCTGACTTTCCTGGAACCAAAAACAGCAGAAAACAGGCAGCTGACACTGTGGCTCTTGTTAATAGGTTAGTCCAGGAAAGTGTATAAAAAGTACCTCAAAGTTGGAACAAAACATAAGAAAGTAGATAAAACCAAGCATGGAACATCAAAAATTATGGATACGTTAGCAACGTATCAGGCATTACAACATTATACATAGACCGTAATCCAACTGCATCTATGACTAATAATCCACCTTTAGGTTATCATCCGAACCCCCTCCAGTATTAAGTTGCAAGCAACAGATAATTACATTACGCATTGCCTGTAAAGTAAATGATATGATTGTTCTATGAACAAAGGATTGTTGTTTTCTTCCTAGTAGCAACATCACATCTAGTACCTTAGATATTTCTGTCACTTCCCTAGATTACTAGAGGCATGAACCCACTATCAAGCATAAATACTCCCTCTTGGAGTTGCTAGCATCTACTCGGCCAAGATATCTACTAACAACGGAGAGCATGCAAGATCACAAATAACAAAGACATGATAGAATCAATAATCAATCTGAAATAGCATCTCAATATCCATCGGATCCCCGCAAACACAACATGTAGGATTACAAATAGATGATCTTGATCATGAATGGAGCTCACAAGATCTAAACATGATAGCACAAAGGAGAATAACCAACCATCTAGCTACTACATGGACCCATAGTCCAAGGATGAACTACTCACGCATCACACCGGAGGCTTGCATGGTGATGAAAAAGGCATCCAGGGTGAATTCTCCCCTCCTTCAAGGTGCCGGGAAGAGCTTCAGATCCCTCCAAATCTAGGGATGGAGATGATGGCGGCTACAGACTCTTTCGTGGAATTTTGATCGGGTACTTAGGGTTTCTGTATAGGAGGCATCTTATAGGCGAAAGGGGAGGCCGAGGGGGTGCCCTAGGCGGCCAGACCACCCCCTGGTGCGGGCCAGGTGGTGCGGCCCGCCCCTGGTCCCTCTCTGTCTCGTATTCTGGCTTCGTGTCGCCCTCAGTGAAAAACTGACTTTGGCTTTTATCCCGTCCAATTCCAAGAATATTTATTTTCTGAATCTCTTGGAACCAAAAGCAGCAGAAAACAAGCAACTGGCATTGTGGCATCTTGTTAATAGGTTAGTCCAAGAAAGTGTATAAAAAGTACTCCAAAGTGTGGACAAAACATAACAAAGTAGATAAAAACAAGCATGGAACATCAAAAATTATGGATACGGGTATCAACATCCCCAAGCTTAACTCCTGCTCGTCCTCGAGTAGGTAAGTGATAAAAAGAAAGAATAATTTTTGAGGTGAAATGCACCATCATAAACTTGATCAAAGTATTTGTAAAACATTGATAGCTGTGATCATAGTACTTCAACATAGCATGAAAGATAAAGTTCTAACAATAAGACATAGCAACTATGTTGCAACATGAAAAGGCACAAACAAAAGATTCATGAATAACAATGCTTTGCACGACGTTTGTTTGTTTCACATAAAGAAAACATAGCATAGTGGCATTCAGCTTGTCCCTCATAGAGTAGCACATATAAATGCATAGGACACCTTCAAAGTTCATAAGAGTGACTAGATACAAATAGTTTAAGAACAAGCAATATTAAAATTATGCATCAATCAACAAGTCTTGGGACAATGCACATAGAACTAAGAATGGCCACTATGCTCTCAAAGTAGGTGCATAAAGATAGAAGTTAAAGACTCAACATAAAAGTAAAAGAAAGGCCTTCATAGAAGGAAGCAGGGATTCAAGTTTCATAAAGAGCTTCCAAAAATTATGGTACTTATTAGCTTTCAGCTCTCATTGCCCCTATCATAAGCATCTTGAAGTGATTAAGGTTAAAGTGAACAAACTATGGAGTATATGCTTGACAAAGTATAAGTTGGAAATCTCATGTCCCTTGAATACGAGGGCCGCTCCTCATGCTACTCAAGTTTAGTTACCGGTAAGTTCTTGTCATAGTAAGTACATGTGTATCATAGAGAACTACCAACGGGGTACCCCTTGCCTGATACGGAAGAATCCCCATATCAAAATGACAAGGCAAGCAGACAACGAGCATTTCAGCAATCTTTTATTTACCATGGGAAAATGGTGCTTTTTTGTCTCTTTCCTCTTTTGTCATATCTCTTTTTTTCTTTTTCTCTTTTTTCTCAATATGTGACTCTTTTTTTATAAGATGAATGCTTCATAGACAACTCATTATGGTTACGCTGCAGGTTTCCACCATGACAGCATGGATTAGACCGACGGCCCAGGCGTTTCTCTAACACACATACATAACTCCATGGACTTACAAGCTCCCCTTTCATTTCACACCGACGACATCCATAGACAAAAGAGCATGATATCAACTAGGTACAAAGTGCAAGTGCAATGTTGAAAGCGTTCCCCATGACAGCATGGTTCTGCTAATCCCCAACAAATAAGTGCAAGCATATACAACATAGATGACATAATGGTTCAAGTTTATTAAGGGCAAGAAAAGTAAAGTGTGCCATCAAGTTCGTGAGAGCTTTAATCACTAGTTTTGTCATAACAAGTTTAATTCGGAAGGTAGATAAAAACATGAATGTACTTGGAATAGCAAATGCTAATAGGTAGGTATGGTGGACTCTTTGGAATAACTTGGTTTTAGGAGTTGGATGCATGAGCAGAACTCATACTTGGTTATGGAGGCTAGCAAAAGACTGGGAGCGACCAACTAAGAGAGCAATAATGGCCATAATCATGCAGAGCGACAAAACATCATTAATCAAAGCATAAAGTGATATTACAAGTTGAAAACTAAAGGATCATAAAGGCTATGGTGACTTGGGATAGTCATAACATGGTGTGAGCATGTGCCAAGTCAACCCAAATAAAGCATCAAAGGAGAATACCACAATACTATGCTTTAATATGCTAAAACAACGCATGATTCTTCAAAGGCACATTAAGCAATCTCAATTGTTTATAACATTTCATGCTACAACAAAGATCACTAAGCATAAAGCCAAAAGAATATCGAGCATGGCATGACAAAGCATAGGCCACAGTCAAAAACAAGCTCTCTTTACCACTTAAGCATGAACTTTCCTACTCTTTCCAATCCAAACCAAACTATTTGAAAACCAATGCATGAAAGAGGGGGTCCAACCAATTTAGTCAGCAAACTAATAAAACCAAGCAAATGAAAACCAAAAGGAAAAACGAAAAAGAAGACGCTCCAAGAACAACACAACTGTGCATGAAACAATAAAAATGAAGTGTTTAGAAGAAACCTGGGATTTTTATTGATGAAGAAGGGGATGCCTTGGGCATCCCCAAGCTTTGACACTTGTACCTCTTGAATATTTCTTGGGGTGACACGGGGTGGCATCCCCAAGCTTGATCTTTAGTCCATTCTTCATCTCATTACATCATTCTTTCCTTAGACCTGAAATTTTCCCTTCATACAAAACTTCACACAATCTTTATTAGCAACATTAGTGCACTCAAGATAATAAGTCTTTAGGTTTAGTTTCAACACCAATAAAACTTCCATTAAAACACAAGCTACTGTAGCACTTCCCTCAAAAATCTCAATTCCCCAAAAGAACTCAAAAAGGAACCAACAAGAAGCAAATGCAAATAATGGCAGAAATCTATCAAAACAGACCAGCAGGTAAAAACCAATTTTTTTGAAGACTTTATGTTGATCAAATCAAAAAGTGTTGAACTAACTAAAGTTAGATAACAACCTGGGGCAGAAGCGCAAAAATTCACGCCTCAAAACGACGTACAGAGATTTTACATGAAGTTTTACGGTGAAGCACATAAATCTGTTTCGGGACAGCAACTTTCTCAATCATTACTTCTCTCTCGTTAGAGGTTACTCTTGGCATAAAAAGCAAATAAAAAGGATAAGGAGAGGTTATTACTGAAGAAATAACTTCCATGACTCATCTAAAACTTTTGGGTTATCTCCCAATAAGTACTTTTCTTTAACGCCTTTAAGTTAGGCATAAGAAGCAAGAAAAAAATCAAGTGTTCTCAAATGAAGAAGCATTAAGATCAAATTTTGTTTTCATAGGAGAGGCAAAAGAAATCTTCTCTCTCTTCTTAGGGAAGTGTTATATACCTTTCTTCAGTGGGAGTTGATATTTAATGGTGCCTTCTTTCATATCAATAATGGCACCAACAGTTCTAAGAAAAGGTCTTCCCAAAGTAATAGGACAAGAAGAATTGCATTCAACATCCAAAACATAGAAATCAACAGGGACATAAACATTGTTAACCATAATAAGAACATCATTAATACTCCCCATGAGTTTATTTTTAGCATTATCATCAAGGGGGACATTCAAATAACAATCTTTCAATGGTGGCAAATCAAGCATATCATAAATCCTTCTAGGCATAATAGAAACACTACTATCAAGATCACATAAAGCTTTGAAATCAAAATCATTCACTTTCATATTAATGATGGGTTCCCAATCATCTTCTTGTTTTATAGGAATAGAAGTTTTATGTTTCATCTTTTCTTCTTTAATTTTTATGAGAGCATCAGTAATGTGTTTTGTAAAGGCCATATTCATAGCACTAGCATTAGGACTTTTAGCAAGCTTTTGCAGGAATTTAATAACTTCATGGATATTGCAATCATCAAGATCAAAATCATAATTATCATCTAAAGTAGTAGAGCTATTGCTAGCCTCAACACTAGTGGTAGTGATAGTAGAAACACTAATGTTTCTAGAAATTTGATCTTCTCTTTCCCACTTAGCATGCAATTCAGCTAATAGTCTAACATTTTCATCAATTATAACTTGAATGGCATTAGTAGCAGTAAAAGGATTATCAATAGTTTCAGGTTTAGCAGCCATTTTATTCAAAGAAGATTGAGCTTCAGCCAATGATGCTATATTTCTTTCAGCATTAGAGAGTTTCTCCTCAATAGTTTTATTAAAAGCAGTTTGTTTACTAATAAAGTCTTTAAGCATAACTTCAAGTTCAGAGGGAGCACTCCTATTATTGTTGTAGGAATTTCCATAAGCATTACCATTATTGGGAGGATATGGCCTATAGTTATTATTACTAAAATTATTTCTGTAGGCATTGTTGCTAAAATTATTATTTTTTATAAAGTTCACATCAACTTGCTCTTCTTGAGCAACCAAAGAGGCTAAGGGAACATGATTTGGATCAATATGAGCTTTCCCATTAATAATCATAGACATAATAACATCAATTTTATCACTCAAGGAGGAGGTTTTTTCAACAAAGTTTACCTTCTTACCTTGTGGAGCTCTTTCAGTGTGCCATTTAGAATAGTTAACCATCATATTATCCAGAAGCTTTGTTGCAGCACCCAAAGTAATGGTCATAAAGGTACCTCCAGCAATAGAATCCAATAGATTTCTTGAAGAATAGTTCAATCCTGCATAAAAGGTTTGGATAATCATCCAAGCAGTCAGTCCATGAGTGGGACAATTCTTTACCAAAGATTTCATTCTTTCCCAAGCTTGAGCAACATGTTCATTATCATATTGTTTAAACTTCATTATTTCACTTCTCATAGATATAATCTTAGCAAGAGGATAGTATTTCCCAATGAAAGCATCTTTGCATTTAGTCCAAGAATCAATACTATTTCTAGTTAGGGATTGCAACCATTCTTTAGCTTTTCCCCTCAAAGAGAAAGGAAACATTTTAAGCTTAATAATATCTCCATCTATATCCCTATGCTTTTACATGTCACAAAGTTCAACAAAGTTATTTAGATGAGCAGCAGCATCTTCATTACCAATACCAGAAAATTGTTCTCTCATAACAAGATTGAGTAAAGCAGGTTTTATTTCAAAGAAAGTAGCTTCAGGAACAGGTGGAGCAATAGGTGTGCACATGAAATCATTGTTGTTGGTGCTAGTGAAGTCACACAACTTAGTGTTTTCAAGAGTAGTCATTTTTTGTGTTTTTAATAAAGAAAGCAAACTAGTAAAACTATTTTTTGTGTGTTTTTGATAAAGAAACAAGCAGACAAAGCAAAAATAAACTATGAAAAACAAAAACAACAAAGTAAAGAGATTGGTTATGAGGGACTCCCCTTGTGAAGATGTCCTTGACTCCCCGGCAACGGCGCCAGAAAAATACTTGCTGGCTCGAGATTGATGCCGAGCTTGTTGGGGAACCCCAAGAGGAAGGTATGATGAGCACAACAGTAAGTTTCCCTCAGTTATGAAACCAAGGTTATCGAACTATTAGGAGCAAGGAAACATCTCCAAGGTGTTGTTGCCAACTCGGAATCCTGCACAACACAACCATAAAACTTTGCCCCAAACTTACAGTGAGGTTGTCAATCTCACCGATTTTGCTAAAAACAAAGGATTAAACGTATTGTGTGAAAGAAAGTAAAAGCTTACAGAAAGTAAACAGAAAACACTAAACAATTGTAGATTCATGGTAAAAGAAAGGACCGGGGTCCATAGTTCACTAGTGGTGGCTCTCCTTAATATAGATGACATGTTGGGTGAACAAGTTACAGCGGGGCAAAGCAATCATGCATATACTAATCATCTTGACTCCTATGAGATTTGATTGGGCATTACAACATTACATATAGATCGTAATCCAACTGCATCTATGATTAATAATCCACCTTTAGGTTATCATCTGAACCCCCTCTAGTATTAAGTTGCAAGCAACAGATAATTGCATTACGCATTGCGTGTAAAGTAAACAATACGATTGTTCTATGAACAAAGGATTGCTGTTTTCTCCCTAGTAGCAACAGCACATCTAGTACCTTAGAGATTTCTGTCACTTCCCCAGATTACTAGAGGCATGAACCCACTATCGAGCATAAATACTCCCTCTTGGAGTTGCTAGCATCTACTCGGCCAAGATATCTACTAACAACGGAGAGCATGCAAGATCACAAATAACAAAGATATGATAGAATCAATAATCAATCTGAAATAGCATCTCAATATCCATCGGATCCTCGCAAACACAACATGTAGGATTACAAATAGATGATCTTAATCATGAATGGAGCTCACAAGATCTAAACATGATAGCACAAAGGAGAAGAACCAACCATCTAGCTACTACATGGACCCATAGTCCAAGGATGAACTACTCACACATCACATCGGAGGCTTGCATGGTGATGAAGAAGGCATCCAAGGTGAATTCTCCCCTCCTGCAGGGTGCTGGGAAGAGATTTAGATCCCTCCCAATCTAGGGATGGAGATGACAACGGCTACAGACTCTTTCATGGAATTTTGATCGGGTACTTAGGGTTTCTGTATCGGAGGTGTCGGCGAAAGGGAAGGCCGATGGGGTGCCCTAGGCGGCCAGACCACCCCCTGGCGTGGGCTAGGCCTGGCCGCGCGGCCATATGGTGTGGCCGGCCCCTGGTCCCTCTTCGTCTCGTATTCTGGCTCTGTGTCCCCCTCAGTGAAAAACTGACTTTGGCTTTTGTCCCGTCCAATTCCGCGAATATTCATTTTCTGACTTTCCTGGAACCAAAAACAGGAGAAAACAAGCAACTGCCACTGTGGCATCTTGTTAATATGTTAGTCCAAGAAAGTGTATAAAAAGTACTCCAAAGTGTGGACAAAACATAACAAAGTAGATAAAACCAAGCATGGAATATCAAAAATTATGGATACGTTTGCAACGTATCACGGGCGGAGGGGATGACCAACATGGAGTGGGCGTTCAACATCCAGCGCCGGCAGGTGGAGAAAGGCAGACTCCGGCTGAGGGATAAGAACTCGAGGCTGCACAGGGCGTCGGATGCGTAGGCGGAGCAGGACTATGTGTCCGCTCTTGTGGCGCAGCGTGCGGCCGCCATGGCAGGAATGGCGACACAACCTACAACGCTGTGCTCCATATCCTCGGGAGCCAAAGTAGCATCTCGTCACCGTCTCCGTCCAGCGCGTCGCGCTCCGGCAATCCGAACACGGTTCCGCACCTTCCTCGTTTCTCACCGGGCAACAACGACTTCGACCTGCTTGGCAGCTGAAAGAACATTTCATGGTTCCCTGTGTTTTGAGTGTTAGATAACAATACCGTGGAGTTTTCTCATGTGTGCTTGATACATTGCAAATGTATCTATAATTTTTGATGTTCCATGCTTGGTTTTATCCACTTTCTTGTGTTTTACCCACACTTTGGAGTACTTTTCATATGATTTCTTGGACTAACCTATTAACAAGAGCCACAGTGCCAGCTGCCTGTTTTCTGCTGTTTTTGGTTCAAGGAAAGTCAGAAAATGAATATTCTTGGAATTGGACGGGACAAAAGCCAAAGTGCCTATTTTTTCGGAAGTCATCAGATGCCAGAATACGAGACGGAGAGGAGCCAGGGGGCCACCACACCACCTGGCCGCGCGGGTCAGGCCTGGCCGCGCCAGGGGGTGGTGTGGCCAGCCCAGGCACCCCCTCGGCCTCTCCTTCCGCCTATAAGATGCCCTCAGGACGAAAACCCTAAGTACCCGATCAAAAATCCACGAAAGAGTCTGTAGCCGCCGTCATCTCCATCCCTAGATCGGGAGGGATCTGAAGCTCTTCCTGGCACCCTGCCGGAGACGGGAATTCACCCTGGAGGCCTTCTTCATCACCATGCAAGCCTCCGGTGTGATGCGTGAGTAGTTCATCCTTGGACTACGGATCCATGTAGTAGCTAGATGGCTGGTTCTCCTCCTTTGTGCTTTCATGTTTAGATCTAGTGAGCTCCGTTCATGATCAAGATCATCTATTTGTAATCATACATGTTATGTTTGCGGGGATCCGATGGATATTGAGATGCTATTTCAGATTGATTATTGATTCTATCATGTCTTTGTTATTTGTGATCTTGCATGCTTTCTGTTGTTAGTAGCTATCTTGTCCAAGTAGATTCTAGCAACTCCAAGAGTTAGTATTTATGCTCGATAGTGGGTTCATGACTCTGGTAATCTCGGAAAGCAATAATCTGTTGCTTGCAACTTAATACTAGAGGGGGTTTGGATGATAACCTGAAGGTGGATTATTAGTCATAGATGCAGTTGGATGGTGGTCTATGTATAATGTTGTAATGCCCAATCAAGTCTCAAAGGAGTCAAGATGATTAGTATATGCATGTATTGCTTTCTCGATGTTTGTCAATTGCCCCGCTGTAATTTGTTCACCCAGCATGTTATCTATCTAAGGAGAGCCACCTCTAGTGAACTATGGATCCCGATCCTTTTCTTTTACATACAATCTACAAACTGTTTACTGCTTTGTGTTTACTTTCTGCAAACTTTTACTTCTTTCCATTCGATACGTTTAATCCTTTGTTTCCAGCAAAACATGGTGAGATTGACAACCTCATCGCAAGTTGGGGACAGAGTTCTGTGGTTGTGTTGTGCAGGTCTCCATGTTGCTACTAGCACCGGTAGTGCGCCCTGCCAAGGCTCAGCTAGCAACACCTTTGGGGTGTTTCCTTGCTCCTACTGGTTCGATTAAACCTTGGTTTCATAACTGAGGGAAACTTACTGCTGTGCTCATCATACCTTCCTCTTGGGGTTCCCAACGAGCTCTACATCAACACCGAGCCATCAGTGCTAAGTGTGCAGGGAATGATTTTGTGTTTGAATAATCCGGCCTAACTCATTTGGCAAAGGCAGCCAAGGTGCGACGCTTAGTCTGGGGGCGGACTTTTCCCCGGAAAGTCTGAACATGGGCGGATTTTCTTCTCCTGCCCGGATAATTCGGCCCACGCCTTGGGCCAGATAATCCGGCCCCTAGAAGACGATCAAAGGCAGCGAAGGCGCGATGCTCTGAGTGGGTTTGGATTTTCTCCCGGAAAATTCGAACAGGGGCGAATTTTCCTTCCCTGACCAGATAATCCGGCCCTCGCAAGGGGCCGGATAATCCGCCCCCCAGGAGACCATCAAGGGCAGGCTCGGCGCGTCGCTCTGAGTGGGGGCGGATTATTTGCCGGATAATCCGAGTCTAGGGCATAGTCTTCCCTAGGCCGGATAATCCGGCCCTCACTTGGGCCGGATAATCCAGCCCTAAATGGCTCCAACGGCTTAATGGGTGCAGGGGGTATAAAAGCCCCTTCATCCCCTCCATTCAGCCTTCTTGATTCACTCGAAAACTGCCAGACTTGTTACAAGTGCTCTCTCTCTAGATCTCCCACTTCGACCACCCGAAGGCTTCGATCTTTGGGGGAATTGAAGGATGAGACAACCTACATTGTCATCACGAATCAAGCGCATCAACTCCTCTCCATTCACTTGGAGAAATACCCGATCTAGTATTCTCGTTAATATCTAGATCTTATGTTTTATTATTGATAACTTGTTCTTATGGCAACTTGTTGTCATTACGGGAGCCTCCAATTTGGTTGTGGAGTTGTGCCCCGCTAGTTGTGTAAAGGCGCCAGTTCCCGCCTCGAAGGGTTCCTATAGTGGAAAGGTGGATCTAGCTTTGGTGGCGGGATCCATCGAAGAACAGGGTGAGGCCTATTGTGGCGTGGTGGTCTTAGTACCGCCCACCCCTCCAACGCAGATGTACTTCCCTTAACAAGGAAGGAACTGCGGTAAACCAAATCATGTGTCTCCGCGTGCTCCACTACGGTTTACTCGTTCCTCTATCTCACTCGCCTTTACTCGCTAGTAGTTAGGTTTGCATATAGGAAAATTCTATATAATAGCTATCTAGAGAATTTACCTTTTGTGTCAAGGCTAAAATTGAAAAAGCATTAAAATTTGAAGTAGCACCTATTCACCCCCTCTAGGTGCCCATACGATCCATTTCAGCGGCTTCGACCCCAACACCCTCGCCAACACCTCACCGGCCCATCGTCGCCTCCCTGCTTTCACGCAGAGGCCTGGCTTCGCTCAGTTTGCCGCGGGTAGCAGCCAGAGTGCACCCAACCTGTTCGACGCCGGCAGCAGCCAGGGCGGCCCTAACCTGTTCGGATGGGGAGAAAAAGAAGAAAGGAGGCGGTGGACGTGGCCACAAGTGGAGCTCGAGGGAGGATGAGTGCCTCGCCGAGGCTTGGAAGATCGTCAACATAGACCCCTTCACCGGTGCCAACCAGAACTCAGACTGCTATTGGAAGAGGATGAAGGCAGCGTACGACGAGCGGTGGTTGTCGGATCCCCACTTCAAGGACTTGCACCACGACCGCAACGACTCCGGTATGTCTCACTGTTGGTCCATGATCCAGCACGCCTGCAACAAGTGGCACGACGCCGTGGAGGAGGTGCGCCGCGTCCATGTTAGCGGCACCAACTATGACAATCAGGTAAATAGCCTTTGTCGCCGCCCTCTCACCCATTTCAGGCTTGTGTCCGACTTGTGTTTTTTTG
Source organism: Avena sativa (assembly GCA_916181665.1). NCBI lineage: Eukaryota > Viridiplantae > Streptophyta > Magnoliopsida > Poales > Poaceae > Avena > Avena sativa. The sequence continues at coordinate 548,752,167 of OV702290.1, read as the reverse complement.
TAGATGCGCACCATGATTACCGCCTACCGCGAGGATAATGACGACAACGATTTCAAGTTCATCCACGTCTTTGCACGGATCGAGGGGTGCGACAAGTGGACGGAGACACGGACCTCTCTTGCCAAGGTCAAGTCCAGCATGCACGACTCGGGGGCGGCGCCATCTGCGGCATCGGAGGGCCGGGCCGTTGGCCAAAGGAAGGCCAAGGCCATGAGGGACGCGACGCCGACCATCGAGAAACTACACTCCTCCATCCTAGCTTGCATTGCCGACGCCGCCACGCATGCCGCCATGAGGGCGGAGCAGGCCACCAGGTTGAAGGAGATCGCCGCGGCGAGGTGGGCATCGGTGATCAAGCGATAAGACATCAAGCTCGACCTCATGAAGGCCAACGTGGTGGCAAACAAGAGGAGGGAGGACTTGGCGATCTTGATGGTTGACACGAAGGACATGGACGCTGAGACAAAGACGTGGTGTGTTGATCAGCGCGCCTTGATCCTCTCTGAGAACCGAGCGACCGCCAACCAGAACAGCAGCCCGACACCGGCGTCTGCGACCCCGACCCCGATCCTTACCCAGGGCAGCCCGTCGTTCCGCCACCGGCGACCCCAGAGGTGCCTCCTACAGAGGCGGATGATCCCATCCCCGTTTGATTTTCGTGTTCCTCCTGTATGTTTATTTTGATCACCGACGAACTTGTATTCCGGTGTGCGACGATTGTATCGCCTGAACTATGCACTGCCCGATGGCGGTAAACTATGTTTTAATTTCGAGCGACCTTTTAAAACTTTGAATTTACAATTGTGATTCGAGGGGCTGTCTTAGGGACGACGGTTGGGAGACGGTGACCCCCAATAGGAGAAACCTGCCGCCGGCGCCCCCCATAAGGCCAAACGCCGGACCCATATGTGATGGGTGGGGTGGGGGGGGCGAGTGGAGATGCTCTTAGGGGACTTTAGGGCCCCGAGTGAAGATGCTCCAAAGACAACTAATTGTGGACTAGTTTCCATTTTTTTTCACAGGACTAGTTTCCATTTCAAGCACGGATCGAGCTACTTACCAAAAACATGGCAAATAAAAGTACAATTAAATCAATGGCAAATCATATTTTGCTAGTAACTTTGACAAAAAAAAAAGGAATTTCAAGTCGAAAACGTCCCGGAGGGGAAAAGGATTTCCACCTAGACCTGACAATCGTGTCGTGTACCACCTGCCCCCACCACCAAGGCGCCCGTCGTCCGCCTCCCACCTCTCTTCCCCCTCCAGATCTCTCTCGGCCGCGCCGAACGCCCCCCCACCGCGGAATCGGAGGAGCGCGACGATGTCGTCGGTGGCGGTGGTGCAGGCCGGCGACATGCCGGACCCGACGGTGCGGAACCTCCTGGAGCAGGATACCCTCAAGTGGGTCTTCGTCGGCGGCAAGGGCGGCGTCGGCAAGACCACGTGCAGCTCCATCGTCTCCATCCTCCTCGCCTCCGTCCGCAGTTCCGTGCTCGTCATCTCCACCGACCCCGCCCACAACCTCAGCGACGCCTTCCAGCAGCGCTTCACCAAGTTCCCCACCCTCGTCAAGGGCTTCACCAACCTCTACGCCATGGTAATGTCATATTTTCTCCCCCTCTTTTTTTTTCACTCCCCGCTGGTTCGCTGGATTCGGCCCAATTCGTTGGTATTTGCGGGATAAACTCCATGCCCGTGGCTTGGTGATTCCACCGGCTTGTAGGTTCACCCAATTCCGGGAGGGAGGATGGGGACGTGGGTTGGGACGGTACTGTGGAGAACGAGAGAGTGTGCCAGTAGAATATTCTTACGTTACCCCTATATTTCCTATGTAGGAAACCACTAGAGATTTATCTTTGCCAGAGGCCCTCGTGATGGCAGTTAAAATTGGAAATTTCCAATTCTGGGTCGGTTTGGGTTTGTCCTACTACTACTTTGGGTGGTTTGAGTGTAGTGGTGGAACCTGTACGTTCACGAACCTTCCCAAGGATTCTACTTTTGTTTGAATAATCTGATGGTGGTTTCATCTTATATGTTCATCCAAAGGTGACAGTTGACGATAAGGTCTGTGACTAGTGGGAATTGAATACACTGTTTCGGAATTTCCTTTTTATATGTTCTACTGAGGATGGACTTTCAGTAGAAAGTAAGGTGACTGACTTGTAGGAAAAAAACTATTATCAGTATTTCACTTTTTATTACGGCAGGGAAAATATAGAATAAGATGTTTGATTCATTGCAAAGAGGACTTTTGGTTAGTGGAACACTTGTTATTGCATCAGCTGTCATAGCCTTTATGATCCATGTTTTACGCCCCGTCCTTCTGAGGACATTATTTTAGAAAGGTTTATTTTTTGCAAGATGTTCAGTTATTTACAGCGATACACAATATACAACAGGTTCTATTGGTCATAATTTTCTCTTGCTGACTATTGCTCCCAAGGTGTTTGGCTACCTTTTCTCTTGATTTTCTTCTGTTTTTTAGTTGCACATGTTGTTTTGTCATTTGGATTTTCTACTTTCATTAGTCTGACTCTTTCTGTAAAAGAAAAGGCTTCACTCCTTTTACTGGAAAAGGTCTCTTCTGGGTTATGGCTAATCCACTTCACTTCAATGCTTATTTTTCAGGAAATTGATCCCAAGGTAGAAAATGATGATTACGGCAATGAGGGAATGGAAGGATTTATTTCAGAATTGACAAATGCAATTCCAGGAGTCGATGAAGCTATGAGTTTTGCTGAAATGCTGAAGTAATTATAGCCTTCAGTTTGGTGTTCACTTTCTTCCCTTTGCAAAAAAAGTTTCTTACTCAGCCCACTTGCGATTTTGCAGCAAACATTGGAGTTTAACTTTTGTTTTTTCTTACTGCAGATTAGTTCAAACAATGGATTACTCTGTTGTAGTTTTTGATACTGCTCCTACTGGGCATACTTTGCGATTACTTCAGTTCCCAGCAACACTGGAGAAGGGTCTAGAGAAAATGATGGACTTAAAAAATAGATTTGGTGGTATGATAAATCAGGTATTCTTTAATCTTATAGAATTTCCACTTATTGGAAACTATGATTGTTGTTGCATCACCCATGGTCGTGTTGCTTTTCTGCTGATGTTAATTAGCTTTCTGGTAACTAAGTAACATATTATGTATGTTCATTCCATCATGGCAGTACATTGTATAACTTAGAACAAAAAGTGAATAGCAGTGGAAGTCTGTGTTCTGCTATTTAGAGCATGAACTACCAAGACGTTGAAGAACTAATGGCATCCCGAATAAAATGTGGTTACTTGATTGATTGATATGTTGAGTCTTATGATTTTTTTTTAGCATTATTCACTGTTTGTATTGAAGTTAAATGGTAATATGCCCTTGTTTTGTACTTCCAAAATGTAGCACAAACTTTTAATTGGACTGACTGAGATGAACACACAAATATATGGCCTTGACAGGCCAGTCGACTTTTTGGTCTTGGTGATGAACTGAATGAGGATGCAATGCTCGGGAGAATCGAAGGCATGAAGGACGTGATCGAGCAAGTCAACAGGCAATTTAAAGATCCAGTAAGACCACCAACTTTATAGAGAACCAAAGATATTTAATCTACTAACATGGTAGGATGTCCATTACTTAACTTCCATGGCTGTTCTGTGTTGCCCCCTCAAGTGGGCATTGTAAAAGTATAGCCAGTTATTTTTGTAGTTTTTTGCTTTCCAGTGCTAGTATTGCTCTGGAAATTGTATGCCTGATTTAATGTTTCATGAACTGCTCTTGTTGTTATACTACCTGCGTAAACGCCCTTTGGAACAATAAACAGGATGTTTAGCATGTTTGTAGACAGTAAACAAGAAACATGCCCAAGTGGCCTTGGAAGAACTATGCTTATGCAGTTTTGTGTTACACAAAAATAATTGAGAACACAATGGATACCTGTACCACACAAAAGTGTAACAATAGTCAGCTATAGCCCATATGAATTATGGTCTGGGCTTGAATTCACAATGATATATTAGTACTCCTATGAGATTATTGAATTTAAATTTATTGATAGGGGGTAGAATTGTATCACGGTATGCTCAGAATAAAGGTTTGTATAGTTACTGTATTGTGTATAGCAATTATAAGCTGCAGCTGTAGCTTTTGTTGCCTTGCAAAACATTGTATATGCAATATATTATGCATATAGCTGCGTAAGCCTGTCAGATGTTCTTTAATTGTCTTTACTTAGTCATACGAGAGTTCTTCTGGAATAACATAGAATGTTCAAGTATGCTAGATTATCTCATAAATTTACCACTGATTTATGTCTCTAATAATTGAAAGCACCTAATGTGGTAGGTGTTATCCCCTTCTGACTCATTTTTGGTTTTCTTCTCAGGACTTGACAACCTTTGTCTGTGTTTGTATTCCTGAATTTCTTTCATTGTATGAAACGGAGAGATTGGTGCAAGAGTTAGCGAAGTTCGAGATTGACGCACACAATATCATAATCAATCAAGTTATTTTTGATGAGGAAGGTTAGTACGAAAAATGTGTTATCTACTGTCTTAATGAAAATAGACCAGGTTGACATTTGTATATCAAAGACATATTGTGCAAGCAGCAAAACAAGTTCTGATGAACTTTGGCTCAATAGGGATTCTGTAGTGTTAAAAGGAGCAGCCTTTTTAAGTATAGGACAAAACAAGGACTCTGCATAATTGATTCATTCGAGACACATTTCTTTGCATCTGTTTATTTCTATCTTCTACTCATGTGCCATCACCTTGCAGCCGTTGAGTCGAAACTATTAAAAGCACGGGTAAAGATGCAACGAAAGTATGTTGATCAGTTCCATATGTTATACGACGACTTCAACATCACCAAGTTGCCCTTGCTCCCAGAGGAGGCAAGAAATCCAGCACTTAGCATTCCCAAACTTCTATTATAATTAGTACTTGAAGATGATGCGCTTTATTTTGTTCTTCAGGTATGCGGTGTTCAGGCCCTACAGAACTTCTCCAAGCACTTCCTTTCACCATACACGCCCACCCTGAAAAGGGGCAGCCTGGAGGAGCTAGAAGAGCGAGTGTCTACACTGAAATCATCACTTCAAATAGCCGAGGTTGAACTAGATAGAGTTAGGAAAGGAAAGCAGGCAGCGTGAGCCTTTTTCACCTGTCAAATGTTCACAGCACCCTGGAGACAGCACCAGTTATAGAGAAAACTGCCCAGTCTTCCATGTTCCTGCATTCTCCGGTTGATTTACTCCATTTCTTGTTCCTCCGGTTCAAATTTTTAGATTTGTTATTGTAGCTGTTGGAAGATGAGTGTACTGTTAGCTCGTGATATAGTGTTTTTTCTTCTGGTGTTAGGAGTTGTTGTGGCCTTCGGGGTTGTGATGGGAATTGATTACCTAGAAACCTGTTTGCACTGTTGTATCAGGTTAAGCTTCACTTTGAAAAGTCAATAAATGATTGCTGAGAGCAACATGTTGACCATAGCACATATGTAAAATCAAACAGTATTTGTTAAAGAATTCAGTAAACTCTTGTTAAACTACAACGCTCAACCACTTTCGTTACTCACGTTTTTGGTGATGCAGCATAGTCCCAGTCTCAGAGGCATGCCTATGCACTGGTTGGAGTTTGGCAGTGTGTGGATCGATCAGACGGCCTCTAACCTGGCACGCCGGCGTTGCATGAGCAGCACCCCCAGGTGCGTGATGAACTCTCCTCTCTCCAGGGCCTCCAGGTGTGCCCGAGGGCGTGACATAGAGCATCATCTCTGCCGATAAATCTTTTTTTGTTTAGAGTACTTAACTTTATAGAAGGTAGAAGTTGAAATTACAAGATACTGCACACCTGTGCTAACACAGACTGCAGTTTAAGACTCCTCCTAAACAAGCCTAGCCAATATCTCTCGCCACAAAAGTTACAACCTCTGACTCTAGCTAAGTTCCACAAACTAAGCTCATCTTTTATTCCCCTAGCAAGCACTGCGGCAGAGCATTGTTGTCCTGTGGTTGCCAAACACACGACTGTTTCGTTGTTTCCACAACATCCAGCAGCTGAGAATTACAAACCTGTCTAAGCTCCTTGTGTCTCCTCTCTGAATTCTGTCTCTCGACCTGCACCACCAGTCCTGGAGCTGAGCTGAAACTATCATTGTGAAGTCACCAACATTTGCTGCACCGAATCCCGAAGGCCAAACTTCCCTAGCCTAGACACACTGATCCAAAATGTGTTCAGCCGTGTCTTGCTCTTGCAGCAGACACGTGAAGCATGCACGTGGATGCTCCTGAAGGCCCGTGTCGTCTGGCTCGATGATCCGAGGTCCAAATCCGGTGTTGCAGACCAATAGAAGATTCAACATTTCGGAGGAGCTCCAGTCTTCCAAATCCAGTCCGCAGCTTCAAATCTGACCGCCCCTTGACATAGCATCTTATAAGTATCATCATTGGCAGAGTATTGCTCGAAAGGGGAGCATGGCCATGGGATTAGATCAGGCAGGTTGCTTTCTCGCTCCAAGCTTGTGATTGCTTCCCACTGATGAACTCTGAAGATCTTGGGCTGCATCTATCTACTTTAAATATGGCAGCGTTTGCGATGGCTAGTTGAAGCTTGATGTTCCCGGTTTTTCGCAGTCTCCAAGATTGGAGAAACTCAGCCGTGTTTTTGGAACAGAGCGTCAAGCCTTTTAAAAGGAGCAGTAGTGCCCTGATTGCAGACCCAAAATTTTGGAACCCTTCGAGTTTTGTCCAAAATAATTCAAATCTAAAGCATTGCCCTTCGAACCCTTTGAGTTTTGTCCAAAATAATTCAAATCTAAAGCATTGCTTTGGTCGATGAGCTGCACTTAGGGAGAGATGTAGCGGCGCGTGATCTGAGACAGAGGACGATAAGGCTTGAAGCATGCTGTCCAGAACTCCAGATACGTCAATTCCTATTCAACCGATGCAAGGGCACGGGAGCTCACAAAACCCCTGAACCGGAGATATTAAGTGGAGATCTAGGTTCGAATTATTCTTCTTGGTGGCATGCAAAATCATGTTAGAATCTCCAGTGACTAGCCACGGTCCCGAGCAGAGGGATCTTGTAAGACATGGTTCTCTCTCTAGATTGGAAGTTGGGGTAGGGAAGATGGAGACGGGGAGAAGACAGAAGAGAGACAAGAAATCAGAATTTCATTCAATTAATCCATATGAAGGACCCGGCTTATAACAGCGCCGTGTCTTTGCTAGCTGGGATTTGGTCTTGGTGTGGCATGGGCAACACCGTGTCCATGCCACATCTCTTCTCTTCCACTTTCCACTGCAGCGCCCTGTCTTGGATGTCCTTTGTCAGGTGCCTTGCGAGAGTAGCGCCCACCACAACGAGGCATGCATCACTGTTGTTGGTTGTAGCGGAGCTTGCCAAGAACCTCGCTCTAGGGGGGGGCAGAACACAAAACAGGGTTATCTTGGGTGGCAAAAAAGCTCCAACCTTTCTATTCTATACGCTGTAGAAGAAAGAAATCTCACACTTTCTTTGTCAACGACATGGACCCACATGGCGATGACAAGGATGCTGGCAGGGGCGCCCAGCTGGAGGAGGAACCACCGAGCAGGCCCAAGAGGCGAACCAGACCAACGGGCTGGCTTGCAGGTCATGTATGGGCTAAGTGAGGCCTTGTAATCTTATTAGCTTGTACTTAAGTAGGGGGAAGGAGGTCGAAAAAAAAAAACCTGCTCCCGCGAGCGGCCGGTAGAAACCCTAGTGCCGCTGGCCTAGGCTCCCTAACCCTAGTGACAGCGGCGGGGCTCTCTCACCCTTCCGCGTGGCTGAGGCTGGCGCGGGCCGGAGCCATCGCTCGGAGGCGCCGTAGAACGTGGGATGCGGTGGCAATTTGCAAGATAAGGATGAGGGACATGATTTGTAATTTTGAAGTCATAAATCATCGGAAAGTTACTCAAATTTTCTACTCCATCCATCTCAAAATAGATGTCGGAAATTTATCAAAAATTGGATATATTATATACTTCCTCCATCTCAAAGCTTAAGGCTTATATTTTTTTTTAAAGTCAAATTATGTAAAATTTGACCAAGTCTTTAAAAAATATATTAATATTTACAATATGAAATCCATACCTTTTATACATCATGAAACATATTTTTATATGATATATCTATATAATATCATAGTTCTTAATAGCTTTTTCTAAAAGTTTGGTCAAACTTTTCGTAGCTCGACTTTAAAAAAAACTTCAGCTTTGGGATAGAAGTAGTATTAAATAATATGACTAGATACATCTAAATTTAGACAAGTGTGGCATCTATTTTGAGACGGAGTGAGTACTCCAGATGTTTGCTTATTTGATTAGTCATTACAGGAAAACGGCGGTGTGCCGAGGGCCAGCTGCCCTTGGCACAGACCTAAAATGCCGTCGACACATGCTGTGCCTAGGGCAGCCCTCAATGTAGCCCCCTCGGTACAATGCCTTATCGGCACAAGCACTTTTGACCGTTGGCACAGGCTACGCCGACGGCTTTTCCCTCGGCATAGCCTAACGGCCGGTTGTTGTTTTTTTTTTAATTTTTTTTTTAACTTTTGAATTGTTTGACTCGTTAATCTCCCACTTGAAATATTTTGAACACTAATTATACTTCATATTCGGTCAAATTGCAGTCTTCATCAAACTTCCCGGTACGTCAGCCATCCTCACACTACTCCATCCTCAATAAGCTTAACTTCTCCGTTCCTTTCGGACGAGTTTCCGCGAAGCAAGTTGTACCTTGTTGTCGATACTATCGTATCAATCCTATTAACTCTTATATTATTATGTCACATATTTTTATTTTCTGAAATTACAAACAATTATTTAAGTAACAACAATGAATAAGTAATAATATTGTTGAATTCAAATAAAAATATAATGATTTTACTTTTTTGTAATTTTCTATTTAATATGGAATAATTAATATCTTTAAATCCGTAAATCGGAATTCGACAAATAATATGTCTCAATCGGTCAGAAAAATGAGAGGAATCCAAATATGATATCTATATCATCTGATCACAAACTATACCACGATTCTAGCCATAATTTTTTTGTCTATTTCAAACTACGGTCAAAACGGCGGGCACGAACATTTTTAGCTCGAGGTTGAGGCTCGCTAAACTTGAGGTGGATCTCTGGTGAAATAGCATATTGTGAACCTAAAAATGTTTTTTTCAAAAAACTCGTGAGCATTAAATCATGTACCTGTAGTTCAAATCTAACCGACTTCCTACTGATTCGGCAGAAATTTGTCTTTTTCACGAGGGATGGATAGAAAGGTTTAATACACCCCGGTTGGGAAATTGCCATGTAAGGTGGTCTAGTATTTTTAAAAAATGGGGTATTACCAAAGTGAAATTTTTATTTGGTGGTTGCTTCATAAAACACTCTGTTTTTGGCACTCAGAAAATGAAAAATATTTTTTTGGTGCGATGAACATGTGTACAAAATATGGGCATATTATCACAAATTAACCCACGATTATAGCCATAACATTGGTCGTTTGTCCTGAAAGCCATAAAACCTCGAACATGAGAGCTTATTTTGAGAAGGTTTTTTTTGTGGTATTTACAATATTCAAAGTTTGATATTTTTCTTGCAACTATATCACATAATATGACTCATGCGAAGGTTTTATTTTTAAATTTTTTATACCCGTTTTAAACTAAAAATATATGTAATTTTTTATGTTTTAGTTAATTTTCATTTGCAAAAGTGTAATATTTGAGTGTAGATAGATATATTTTATTTTTTACAAACTTTGATATATTATTTGTATTTTTGTGAATTCGAATGATTTAGTTATGATTTTTCTAAGATTAATGTGGTAAAAGAGAAAATAGATATGCCGTCAGCGTACCTATGAAAGCTATGCCGAGGCATTGCCGTCGGTGGCCAGCTTCGGTGCCCGGCTCGTGGCCTACGCCTAGCCTCTGGCCCTCGGCGCCTTCGAGTTTTCCTTGTAGTGAGTTGTACCGTTCCATTCCAACGATTGATCCATCCGGGCTTAGAGCAACTCCAGCAGTCACCAGAAAACGTCACGCGCGCTAAAACCCGTTTTTTAGGCGCGAGAGCTGTGCCGCGCCCTCCAACAACCACGATATCTTCCAGTGCGCTTGATTTTTTTTGCCGCGCACGCTTCTTTGGATGCACCGCTCAGCGCGCGCTCGTTAAATCGCTCGCCGCGCATCAAACCCAACCGTCGCCACTTCAGCGCACGTGCGCAAAATCTTCTTTTCCCTCTTTCCCACCACTTCTCTACCGTCGCGTCGCGCCCGCGCCACCGCCGTCATGCCACCGTGCCGGGAAGCTCCGGGGTACTGCGGCGTACACGCGTGCCTGAACGACAACTACTACGCGGAGATCTAGTTCGGCGACGAGCGCATCAGCCACAACACCTTCGAGACCGCGCACGAGGTTGCGCTCGCCTACGACGCCGTGGCGTGGTGGCTCGGGGGCCGCGCACGTCGATGAACTTCCAGGACGTCTGGACGCGCAAGGAGGCGCTCGCACCACCGCCTCGCCTAGTGACAGAGGAGGAGCGCCGCCTGCTCGTCGTCGAGCGCGATGAGTGCCTGCGGCAGGAGTGGTGCCGACATTTCTCTAAGGACGTCAAAGCGCATCGCAAGCACGACGCCGAACAAACCGTGAACAGGGCGGCGGTGAGGATGGCAAAGCACGAGAACCGCCTCGAGCCCCGGATGGACAAGGCACGGAGGCGCAGATGGCCGGGCCGACGACCATCGCCGAAGATGATCCTCGTTGGGGGGACTATTGGTCGTGGACGCCGGTGTCCGACCCGACACCGGCCTTGCCCGATGATGACTTTAACTAGAACTAGGTTTTAGTAGCTAGTATTTTCCGCACTATTTCCTAGTATTTTCTGCTCTACGATCTATGTATATTTTTTTTCCTGTTCTATGTAATGTATTTTCGCCTAATTTCTAGATCTATTTTCTGTCACGTTTGTTGTAAAATCTTGTTTGCGCGCTCCAATTTAGCACACGTGTTGGAGGGGTTTGTGCTATAAATTTAGCGCGCACGTTTAACGCCTCTATCCGAGAAGATTCGCGCCCGACGCGCTATACCCGGACCGCGCGTATTTTAGCGCGCCGAAATATACAGCCGGCTGCTGGAGTTGCTCTTACCACCAGGCTGCAACGATTGATCAATTTTTGGCGCATGCACAAGCTTTTTCCGTTTTGTTCGGTCGCTGCAAATAATTACTCCCGCAACGAGAAAAAAAGGTAGCCAATCAATAGGATCCTAATTCGATCCGGTTACAAGGACAGTGCGTGCAAAAAATAAAAAAAGGAACGGAAACGACGGATCGGAATCTTGGGTATGTGCAAACCGAAAGATCGAAAATAAACGGAGTAGCGGAAACATCACGCATCCGGCCGGCAATGGATTTCTCGACGGACGTGTTGGTGGAGATCCTGCTGCGGCTGCCGACGAGCGCCCGGCGCCGTGCCCGCCTCGTCTGCAGGCTCTGGCGCGAAGCCGTCGACGAACGCACCACCGAGATGAGCAGCCGCGCCGCAAAGCCCCTCCTCTGGAACACGCGCACCGCCATCGCCTACGTCGACGACTTCCCGTCGTCGTCTTCACCGTGGAGCTGCACCACCGAGGTGTGGAGAAGCTCCGTCCCCTGCGCGTCCTCCTACTGGGATGCTGACGTGCAGATGGTTGGCACGTGCAACGGCCTACTCTGCCTCTGCAACAACGGCGATAGGGCAGGCGGCGCGGTCACCGTGGTCAACCCGGTGACCGGCGAGACGCTTGCCCTGCCGCTGCTGCCGTGCACCGATGAGCGCTTCAGGGGACGCCGCAGCAGCAGGAGGTGGGACAAGGCGTACAGCTTCGGGTACCACCCCACGTCGGGGCGGTACAAGCTGGTGCACGTCCCGTGCAGATTTGACGGCGGGTTCTTCTTAGACATCAATGGGTTCTTAGGCATCAACGAGTTCTGTGACTTCGACGCCCTGCAGGTGCTCGAGTTGGGGGAAGAGGCGTCGTGGCGGGAGGTGTTGCCGGCGCCGGCCCACGCTAGGTGCAACCTTGAAGCCGGAGTCGCTAGCATTGACGGCTCGACGTACTGGGTCACCGAGGGCGGTGGTGACCCGAGGGTCGTGTCTTTAAGCCTCGACGACGACGAGCACGTGGTCGCCTTTGCCATGCCGTCCGCCGCTCTCTCGGCTGGGCCCGATAACTACCGCCTAGCGGAGGTGCGCGGGAGGCTGGGCGTCGTCGTCCATGATCGCTCCGGGAGCTCGACCGGGGTGTGGGTTCTGGAGGACAAGGACACGTGGACTCGCCGGTACAGCCTCCACTCGCAGGACCTCACGCAGCCGCACTTCCTGTACGGCGATGACATCGTGACGCACGATGGGTCGTCGTCGTTGTACGGTCACCGGCGGAAGTCCGTCCCGAATCTATTGCGCGACGTCGTGAAGATCAATGCCAATGATCAAGGTACGCTGGTCGCGAGGGTCTGGGGCGAAACCTGCTTCTGTCGGACGTTCGCGTACGTCCAGACAATGGAGCCACTGGGTGTTTACGCCGCCAAGTAAGTTCTCGCTGATCGATGTCCTACTAGGATATCTGTTTCTTCATGACAACAATTATGTTTTATTACTTCTTTCTCGATAATGAATTACTCCCTTTGTTTCATATCAGAGTAAGTTTTGGCAAAGTAACATATATTCTACTTTGGAACATAGGTAATACACTATGTTATATTATTACCACCTCGTGCAGCGGTAGGGGCGCTTGCACCGATGACGTTAGCAAGGGAACCTAAGGCACTTGGACTCGTCCCGCTGCTCATGTTCTTTGTTCTTATCCTCGCATTCTCCATCACATGCATGCACAAATGACTTTCCTCGCCGTTGCAGATTCTGCTTCGACACTCAAAGTTGATTCCTAGTTCTCGTGTGTATAAAGCATGACTAGTTATATTCATAATCTGAGCATTGTAGAAACCTGGTGCACAAATAGGAATTCGATGGGGCCTACAAGAATTCCTTATCTATAAAACAAAGCTTATAATTATATATCTTGAAATAAGTTGGAGGGAGTTCTCAAAAAAATTGAATCGAGGTGGAAAGTAAGACAAAGGACTAACATTGGTACTTTGTATAATCCATAATAGTAAAAGTAATTTTACAGTTTGCGAGTATCCACATTCTGCATTCCCCTTAATACTAGTAAGTAGTGGCGGACCAAGGATTTGAGAAACCCAGGGAAAATTTACTAATGCCCAGAAACTATGAAAACAAATTACCTCCTAATCCCCTCTCAGTAACATATTATACTATCCAAACCACAATAAAATTGCATAAATGATGTTTTAACGTGATTTTTTTTTCAATATAACAAAATGACAATAATGAAAAGCACAAAAATGTGGTGGCATAACCATATAACCAAGACACATTTTAGTATCAAAATAGCGGAGCTTTAGCATGAACCTAGCCTGCCATTCTCTCATCTATCGCAGGAGCATAATCATAACCTAAAATGATAAGAAAAAATAATCAGAAAATAGTATGGATGAATACATGATACAAAGTTGTATTTGTAAGAAAGTAACTCACCAATACAACTTCTAGATTAAGCTCAACATTACCCACTAGTACAGATCGGACCTTTGCGCACGATGGAAATGGTCCTTCACACACACGATGATACTAACTATCGTTGTCTATGGGTGTGCAATGCGCTTCTACTACGCATACTGTTGCCAAACCTCATGTGCGGTATCGCAAACGATTTGCGGGAAAGAGCCGTATGCGAAACGAACATTGTTTCCCCATGGTTTGTCCTGATAAATGGTATGTGTCACGCTATTATCGCTGATAGTTCGGTTCTGTGAAATCGTGTGTGTACTTTGGATCATTGCATACACCTAATTCTTTTTAATCGTGTAGGAATACTTAACGAACATTAAATCTAAAATGCCACTTGTTTAAATCCCTGCAACATTAGAATCAAAATCTACCAGATTTAAATTCTTGCAGCATTATAACAAGCAAACACACATCGATTCACCCAAATACATCATAACATATAATAAGCAGTCCCCTCTACCAAACATGATAATTAGACAGTATATATGAATACAACATATACTATATATATATGAATCCAGTAGATAGTATGCGGACCATCCGAAGTGCTAAGACCCTGCATCTCTAGATCCTTAAATCCTAGTCTTCCAAATTTCAATGGCTTGCAAATTGTGGACCAAGCTACTAAATTTTTTCGTCCATTCACCTCATATTTTTCCAGCCCCAACAAATCCCCTCATCCATTTATTGATCCCCTCAAGCATCCAAAAGCTGGTGCTTCCACTACAAGGAGCTGACGCATGGGTCTTCTTGTGATTACCAACTTAGTCAGGATTCATCTATTGGAAATATGCCATAGAGACAAATAATAATAAGGATTATTATCATATTTTATAAAGTTTATGATTAAGTTTTAAATCATGCTATAACTGTACTGAAAGGAAACGTCAATACACGTGTGATATATAAACAACCAGGGGTTCCCGGTGATACTCTAGTCATTGGTTCATTGGTCAACATATGATCAAGGTTTCTTGATCATGTGGCATTTATACTAGTTGGAAATAGAGTCATCTCATTTTGAGAATGAGATGATGAACCAATACCCAACCTAAACATTGTGACCCGATCATGTCACGAAGTTCAAGTTACAATGATTAGAATAGACCTAGTAGACTATTCCTTAGACCATGAGGCTATATCAATCATTGTCTCCCGAAAGTGTTTAGATAGCATCAAACGTTACTTGGTAATACAGTGATCATAAAGGTATGTTCAGGTATTCGGAGGAACAGTAGAGGCAATATATGTCAAGAGCATGATTTGTCCATCCGCGTGACGGAAAGATACTTGAGGGTCCACTCGAAGAAGTTGCATCCAATAGCTGCGCAGCGTGTGATTTGATCATAGGAATATCACTTTTCGAAACAAGTTAAGTAGCATTTGTCGGTAACGAGATTGAACAAGACATGATGATGTCATTGATAAGATCTCGGGCAATGCAAGTATCGAGATACAAAAGGAATAAGACACAGCAGTCCCGGTTCAAACAACGAAAGATCTCTGTGGAATGCATAGGGGTCACATGGCCATCCAGATCCCTCTGTTGATCATTGGTCCGGGAGAGTCCCGACCATGTCTGAAGTGTTCCTGAACCATGGGGTATCACGCTTAAGGGCTTGGTGATGCTTAGAGAGTGTTTACAGGATCGGTAGAATCCCCGAAGAAGAGAAGAGAGAAAACCGGAAGGGTTTCAGTAAGTCCGGAGGTTGTCCGGAGTGAAGGTGGAAGGTGTTCCATGGCCACGGAGATAGAATAATATGTGAATGAATGTTAAATCTTGATTTAATAATTTATTCATAATTATTTAATAAAATAAAAAATCAATTTATGGTCAAAAAGTCTTAATGTGCCAAATTCCAGAGGGAGAAGACCCATGAGGGAAAGAAGCAACGGAGGAGAGAAAGGAGGGGGGCTGGCTGGGCCTTGGGGCACCCCGCGCGGGGGCCCACAAGGTCCTTGGCCAGCCGACCACCTCCCCCCTCTCATCCCCCTTCGTTTAGTCCCACATGGCTAAGCCAGGAGGCTTAGGAGTGGGATTTCTCCTATATATAGTGGGATATTTTGACCAGAAAATACACACAACATTCAATAAAGGTTTCCTCGCTTTTGGGAGACCTCCAATTGATCTCTCTCTCTCTCTCTCTCTCTCTCTCTCTCTCTCTCCCGTGACCATGGTCCCAAGTCTGGACTGCGTGAATGAGAGACATCTTCACTGCAGAGTGCCGTCGCGCTACGGGATTCGGATCCAGGAGCTCTACTTCCGCAACTGTTGCGGGATCGGGGAAGCGGAGTCATCGCCAGGCACCGAATGCATGTAACTCCCCGCGAGGTGTCACACTTGAGGCACTAGGAGTCGTTGGAGCCACATGAGCGCGAGGACTTCAACACGACCTTGAGGCCGGCTTCGGTTCGTCTACATCAGCCACGCTCTCCCGAGCGTTGACAACGCTTTTCGGTCTTAAAGGGTAAGTTCACGAAAAGCCCCTTCCGTTACTGCATTACTAATAGATAGGTCCTGGCAACATCAGGGGTTTAGGGGCGTAGGGTAAAATTTTATTGTTCTCATACGCGAACCCCTACATCATCTGCCTTCCTTGGCGATCATCCCTCACTGCCATGCAGGAACCGATGAACTTGTCCAGCATCGGTTTCCACTCAACCTTTGTCAACTGCCTAAGCACAAGCTGCAACCCCATGTAACACAGAGAAAACACCGCCAACTCATAGTGAAGCAGATCTTTGACCAAAACCCTGTCCTGGTCCGTACCTCTGATAACTTTGGCCGTTGATCTTGACACTAACGATGTTGGAGTAATTAATTTGCAATCCTGATGCTTCTCCAATAAACAACACAACATCGTCAGCATAGATCGAAAGTCACTACAGATCAGAACACCCAGTTAGGGGAGTAAGCACATTCTCCGAGGCTGCCTTTAAGATTGCTGAAGTGAGCACCTCCATCCCGGTTACAAACAATGTATGTGAAATTTTGTTTCCCTGACTGACTGAACCCACATGTATGACAGATTTTGAAAACGGGAACAATATTCACAATAACCCGAGAGCTTGCAGAGGATAAGAGTACTGCGAGCCACTTGAGCCAAATCGATCTAAAACACAAATGCCGAAGAACCTCAAAAAGGGAAAACCACGAGCTGGAGTGAAACATGCAGAGATGTCAAGTTTTAGAGGAAATACCAAGAACTAAGTTGTGTACTAAGCTAATCGGCCGGTAGTCTCCTACACACATAGCATCTGGCTTCAGGCTGTAAATGGTTATGTCCACGGCTGCCCACCGTCTGACCACCTATGCCCATATTATCGAATCGGGATTAGAATTTCTATTGTTTTAGTCCGCTCATGCTAACCGGCGTCCACCTGCCCACCTATACCCGCCAGTTTACTCATGCAAACACACATCAAAGGGGAAACGAGCGGTCATCATCATCACACCGTTTACAGAAAAAAGCAGTCAACATCATCAACACTAGTTCATACTGTAAGAAAGAACATCTTACACATCAATTACAGGAAAGCCAATGGGTCGGCCCCGTCGTCATCGTCCAGGTCGATGACGTAGCCGAGGCGGTGCACACTTGGCCTCCTCGCGCCGGTACTCCGCAACGGACCAAGCATCCGTAAACTCGTCCGTCGCCGGCAACACCACCTCGAACGACGCGCACTCTGCCACGCGCTGGCCCAGAAATTCTTCCGGGTCGTCCTCGATTTTGAGCTGGAGGTCGACCGCCTTGTATTCCTGTCGCGGCGCCCCTTGCTGTTGTTGTTCTCCGGAGGTGGCCTATTGCCGTCGTAGGCAGCGATCATGTCCTCGCGCTCCTTGGCGAAGAAGAACGCCCACGCGTGGCGATTGTCGGGGTGCCACTGCGGGTCGTTGCGCTCCTCGGGCGTGAGGACCGACCAGTAGTGGTCGTAGATAGCCGTGGTGTGCGACATCCACGTAGGAACGGGCGACACCGGTAGGTACAGACAGGGTACCTCGCGTTCCATAGCGCCTGCGCCTCCTCGACGAGCAGCCAGTGCACACTAACGAGGGGACATTTCTTAAATAATGGGATATGTCCTTTCTTTACCAGCAAACTACATCAACACTCAAAAACACAAGGGTACTCACTTTTGCATTAATAGTTTTTCAGCCTTTCTTGCTCTTGAGCTTTCACTAGCACGAGACAGTGATCTGTTGCCCCCTCAGGTTTTAGCGATATCAGTTGCAGAGTAACTTGGAATGCTGCCCTGCAAAACCAATGGTAAAAATGTTCAGTATTCAGACCTTATTCAATTACAAAGCTACATGATACTTCTGACATAGCTACTTCAAACTTCAGAGTATACATAGTTCAGGCCACATCAATATATTTCACTTTATGGTGAAAAAATGATACAAGAAGGTATACATATACTATAGTGTAAAAAATGCTAGCAAATTCAGGCAAATAATTTGAACAAATGAAGTCTTAGACGAACTAGGGCAATGGCTCGCTCCATATAGCACATATAAGAGTTGGTGCTTTTTACTGGACCAGAGTTGGTGTTTTTTACAGTACCAAGTAAAGATGATGGATTCCAGTGACAAGCAACACATACTAGACTTAAATGAGTGACCATCTTTTCTTAGGAATTCAATCAGTGACTTTGATTGACCTTTCCATACATATTATGGATTCTGAATTGACATGCATTATGCAGATCGGCTCTCTCTCTCTCCTGCTTGCCTTGCCTCTTCTCTGCTCCCAAACGTGCATTGCCATGACATTGTCATGACGACAAGCAGTTGCTCCTATCACTGTCAGGGTGGAAGTACATGTGAATCCTAGTCAGAATAATTCCGAGACTAGCAACCAAATTACAGACTTTGATTAGTCTAAAAATATTGAACAATCATCATTGATATTTGGAACAACACCCGCGCATAATCTAACAGCGTCTCCATAGATTAAAAGTATTGAACTAGGAGCTGTAACTGAGGGCTTGAAGCATCAAAATAGAACAGACCATCCATTTTTCAGCTACAATAGAATCAGAATCTAAAGCACTCTTCTTGAATTCCCTAACAGACCTGATACAATGACATCACCTTTCAGTTGTACTCCTAATTAGTCTGTGTGTATCTGAAGCTGATGCATAGATTTCATATGCTAACTAATTAGGAAATTACCTTCTTGCAACTCTTCTTACATTGGAATTCTTGCGGCTCCCCACCGACCTCGACAGAGGCGTGCAGATCCCACCCTGGCGACGGGGAGGCTGGTTCCCCAAACCTGGCCAACGGGCCGTGCCTGGGTGTGCCGGCCCATGACACGTGGGCTTAAGCCCGCCAGAAGCCCGACACGGCACGTGTCAGACGGGCCGGTGCCAGCCCGGCTAGGGCGTTTTATGAAATATAGTGGCAAAAAGTCTTCCCCTAGGAGTCAAACCCTTGATCTCGCCCTCAGAACCAGCCGGCACAACCACCAAGACAAGGAAATCTTGTTGTCATAAGTGTTACTCGGCCCTTTTTGTATATTTATTGAACGGGCCAGCAAAAAAGAAGGACAGGCCCGCGTGCCTGGCGTGCCACGGGCCGGCCCGTCTAGCTCTGGTGTCGTGCCCGGGCCTCGGAGGCAGGCCCCCGTGCCGGCCCAGCACGGCACGTGAGCTAGGCGGGCTGCGACGGGCCGTGCCGGGCTAGGCCCGTTTAGCGTGTGCCGGGCCTGGGCCGTGCCGGGCCGGCCCGTTGGCCAGGATTGGGTTCCCCAGGCATGATGAGGAGGTCACGATGCGGCGTGGCGGCGGTAGCGGTCGAACCGTTGTCTGTCATGATCTATCGCTTGACCATGGGCCTCCACTTAAGGGAAATAGGTGGGATGGGTTGGCGGCGCCGTGGGTAGCCCATGCCCACCTACAGGTTGAATCTGGCTTCTTAGGAATAAAGGTGATCAAGGCAATGTTCAGCCGATGGAAGCCAGATGCCATTCTTAATGAATTTGTTCCATCTGGATGCCATTCTTAATGAATTTCCTGGTTTTCTGGTAAAAGATGCCTATGAACCCATCCGACCAGGCGCCCGCTCAACACACATCTCTTTGATCACTTCCCACACTCCGAAAACATACAGTCCAGACTATTCAGATTTAGCACGGGCATGCCAAAGTACTCCAAATCTAGGGCGTGCTCCCTCCTGTGTATGCTACCCAGTAGCTCATTATGAACATTGAAGAACTCTTCCTCCTTACGTGCTTGGTCAGTTATTACTTCCTCTCCTACTCTAATGATAATGATAGTTACCGCTTCCTCTTCTAATCTAATGACTGGAATGAAATTCTTGGATCGCCTACCATTAGCAACGATGTGGAACAGCGGCATTTTTTTTTTTGAGGCCAAGGCAGTCGTATGTGCCGCTCGATTAGATAGAAGAGATGATCCAGTTTATAAGAAAAACCGAGTCCAAAAACCGCACTATACAATGCCTGATTTATAAGGAAAACCGGGCCGAAAACCGCACAAGCGAGGAGCCCGCCGTCCACAAGACCCAAGGCAACCAACCGCCACAACCCACACCTCTAGCTCCGGGGCCGCCACCCCGACATACACCACTCGGCACCAAAGCCGCACACGAGCCGCAGCGCCGCGCGACCCAGCCGTCTGGCAGCCCTCACTACCCAGGCGACCAACCGCAGGCCTCGAACACTGCACCAAATCCGGGGCCGCCGCCCCGACGTAGTAATCAGTTCGAACTTCGCGTTGTCCGAAGACGAACCAGCCGGGCCGACGACCTGCCACCCGCGCAGCTCCAAGCCATCAATATAGACCAAGCACCGCTTGCTTCAACATCATTTCGACCAAGTTTCTCTCACTGATAAACTCGGAAGATCTTGGGTTGCATCTACTTTAAATATGACAGTGTTTCTGATGGCTATTTGAAGCTTGATGTTCCCTGTTTTTTTATGTCCCCAAGATTGGAAAAATTCAGCCGTGTTTTAGCATAGTGTCAGGCCTTTTAAAAGGATCATTAATGCCCGACCCAAAAGCTTCCTTTATAGCATCTTCGGAACAAAGTATTTACCCATAAGGTTTTGTATTAGTAAAACTGAAATAAAACTATAAATAAATAAACAATCTATGACTAGGCAAGGAAAGTAATAAAACAATAAAATAAAGTTCATTTTAGATTTTTGTTTGTGTTTTCTTACGGTAAAATTATTTATATATTTTTGGATTTAATTAGTGCAGAAAATATAAAAGGCAATAAAAATAATGGAGAGTGGTTTCTTATAATAAAAAGTAGACCGGAGTTTATGGGTTCACTGGACTACTCTCTCATAAGGTGTAATGGACATAAAAGTTCAGAAATGACATAATATTGACGAAACTTTATTTTGTATTTGATTAGAGTTCATATGGGCATCAAGTCCTAATATAAAGATAATGCAACACATCTCACATATACTCCTCTAAAAGGGAAAACTCCATGCAATCTAGAAGTAAGAACAAATAGAGTATAACCTTAGCTATTTTCACGAGATATTTGAATATCAAATGTGCTACCTTGAAAAAACAAGGTCACCTTGGCTATCACCATATGATTATAACACATGCATTCACTTTATCCCTAGTGATGTATCAAAAGAAAGTTAAAAACCATATTGGATCTCGAGTTTTCTGTCACTGCCTAATAACCACCACCATGTTACTCTATCTAATACACATGTTTCTCCATATAAGTTTTGATCATAATAAGTACTTAAAAAGGGGATACGTAATATGCATCTATCAATACATTTTACACATAATAAAAACTCAATCTCAAATATCAAATCATAAAACAAAGATTCACCACATAGGAATTGCATAGATGCCAATAATTATGTAGGGCAACTCATATGGCACTAGAACAATGATAGATCAAGAGAGAGAGAGATCAAGTTACTACCACAAATCAATAGTCCAGAGGTGGACTACTCCCTCATCATCATGGAGATGATGTTGGAGAAGGTAGAGATCCAACTGACGGTGGCTCCGACGGTGTTCTGAACTCCAATCTTCGCTAGTTCTGGCTCTATTTTGGTGTTTCTGTGTTTCCACTCTGTCTCCTCTAAGATCATCCAGGGGTATTTTTACTGGAGTTTTTAGATTAAAACTTTGAGGCTGAGGTGAAGATGGACGGCTACAGATGCTCGAGGAGGGAAAGAGCCCTAGTGGCGCGAGCAGCAAGGTGGGTCGTGCCAGTAGGCCTCTTTTGGGCCTCCTGGCTCCCCTTTCGACGTTCTGGTGCTCCAGTTGTTTGTCTTCATGAAAAAATAATACTAAAAAAATCACGGGTCAATTTAACTTTGTTTAGGTCCCTGAAAGATAAAAGTACACAAAACAGGGTTTTCCTGTCCTACAAATTTATAACCCAAATAAAGGGGATCATTGTAAATCCCCATAAATCAATGTAAAACATGGGTATAACATTATATAAGATACAAATACATGAGTATATGTGTTAATAAAATACAAAGTTCATGTATGCATTTTACATGCATCACCTCACATAAACTGAAAAGACTCTGCATTCACGCTTGACATGTCCCATCAGTAGACATCGTGGGAAGGAATATCATCATGATCACTATTGGAAATATGCCCTAGAGACAAATAATAATATGGATTATTATTATATTTCACAAAGTTTATGATTAAGTTTTATGTCATGCTATAACTGTATTGATAGGAAACGTCAATACACATGTGATGTACAAACAACCAGTAGTTCCTTGTGAATCTCTAGTCACTGGTTCATTGGTCAACAGTTGATCAAGGTTTCCTGATCATGTGGCATTTATGCCAGTTTACAATAGAGTCATGTCATTGCGAGAATGAGATGATGAGATATACCCAATCTAAGCATCGTGACCCGATCATGTCATGAAGTTCAAGTTATGATGATTAGTAAATCTAGTGTCTTATTTCGTAGACCGTGAGACCATATCAATCACTGTCACCCGAGAATACTTAGATAGCATCAAACATCACTAGGTTAAACTGTGATCATAAATGTGTGTTCAGGTATTCAGAGGAGCATGTAGAAGAATTATGTGTCAAGAGCAAGATTTTTCCATCCGTGTGACGGAAAGATACTCGAGGGCCCACTTGAAGAAGTTATATCCAAACAAATGTGCAACGTGTGACTAAGTCACAGGGATATCACTTGTCAGAACGAGTTAAGTAGCATTTGTCGGTAACGAGATTGAACATGACATGATGATATCACTGATCAGATCTCGGACAATGTAAGTATCGCAGAGACAAAAGAAATAGAACACGATGTTCATGGTTCATCGACACAGATTCGTGGAATGCACATGGGTCATCATGGGCATCCAGGTCCCGCTGATGATCATTGGTACGAGATGTGTCTTTACCATGCCTGGAGTGTTCCCAAACCGTGGGGTATTACGCTTAAGGGATTAATGATGCTCAAAGATCGTTTTGGTATTTTCGGAATCATCGAAGAATGGAAAGAGAGAGAACCGGAGGGTTTCAGAAAGTCCAGAGGATGTTCGGAGTGGGGTGGAAGGAGTTCCATAGCCACGGGGATTGAATAATATGTAAGTAAATGTTAAATATTGATTTAATAATTTATTTAATAAAATAAAAGGAATTAAAATAGTCAAATTCACTATTGGGCCAAAATCCCTAGGGAAAGGCCTATGTGTGAAAGACCAAAGGGAGGAAGGAGGGGAGGTGGCTGGCTGGGGCTAGGGACTCTACGTGGGGCCCACTAGGGCCATGGCTGGTGGCGGCCATTCCCCTCTCTTCCTTCTCCTTTGTTTAGTCCCACATGGCTTAGCTAAAGCCATATGGGGTCCTTTTTCCCTTATATAAAGAGAGGTATCTTGAGAAAATAAATACACAACAATCATTAAAAGGTTTTCTCTATTTTGGGGAGACCTCTAATTGATCCTCTCTCTCTTTCCTGTGACCGTGGTCCCAAGTCAGGATTGCGCAAGCAGGAGACTTCTTCACCACGGAGCACCGTCGCGCTGTGGGATTCAGATCCAGAAGGTCTACTTCCACAACTGCTACTGGATCGGAGGAGCGGGAATTATCGTCAGGCACCGGACGTGTGTAACTCCCTCGGAGGTGCAACATCTAGGGAACTAGGCATCGCTAGAGCCACATGATCCGTCAGACTTCAACATGACCCCGAGGTCAGCGTCTGTACGACTACATCAACCACGCTCCCCTGAGCGTTTACAACGCTTTTCGGTCTTCAAGGGTAAGTTCGTGAAAATCCCCTCCCGTTACTGCATTACTAATAGATAGATCCTGGCATTAGGGTTCTTGGCGTAGGAAAATTTTATAGTTTTTATGTGTGAACCCCTACAATGGTATCAGAGTTGGATCTATGCATAGTATTGCTAGTACGGGTAGAACACATGAGATGTAGCGCGTGGGCGTTGATCTTATAGTTTTTACCCTCCCACGTGTACTTGTGCATACTTCAACAATGCTTGATGAAGTGCCCCCACACACGAGATTGGTCCACGCTTGACGTACGACTTGTACCGTATAAAGTGGCTTTAGGGGGTGTTTGTCTCTCTCACATTAGTTGGTATGCCATTTGTGAAGGAGGGCCCTGAAAGAGGTGTAGTATATACAAATATTTGATAAGAACGGTTCTTATGCGAAAGCCCTAGCAGCCACATAAAATATGCAAATATAAGGTAGAGGTGTCTAACTTTGTTTTGAAGGGGTGTTGTGATGTGATATGGTCGTAGTCAAGGTAAATTAGTTTACTTTCTATTGCTAAGTAATAGTAACAGTCATGATGATGGTGGACTACAACACCGGGGGCGTCGGTACCCTGGTGCCCACGATGCCAGAACCCTAGCGCCAAATTCGGAGACGCGAGATGGAGATAACAGCGCAAATACCATATGGCATCGCACTTACATTCAATGTTTATTGTTTGTGCATATTATTAGTATTCTAGTATTAGATACTTGACGATAGCCTAATAAGATGATCCCTAAACAAAATACCAACGAAAGTGTTCTCCCTTAGCGTGCACCACCAAGAAAGTTCTCTGTTATGAGGCAGGCCGTTATGATCAGGTGTCAGACATATCTGCATTCACATACGGTGGGTGTAAGCCATGTTGCACAACAAATACTTGTAAGGTTGAGCTGGCGAGCCTAGCATGTGTAGACATGGCCTTGGAACACGGATGGTCGAAAGATCGAGCACGAGTCACATGAATGATGCGATCGACATTTCAGCATTCACCTTTGCAACTATATCTCCAGCCATGATGATCGGGGGTGGTGTAGTGAATAGGGATCGTGTAATCACTAAAACCTTTTTGGGGGATAGTAGTTTTACTAGAGTTCTTGTTTTAACTCACATAATTATAAAATTTGTCTAAAATCCTTTTGTAGTTATAAATGTAGAAATGGTTCTCTCCGATGCTTCTTTCTGGGTTGACGATTGGTTAGATGCTGAGAAGCTCAAACTCGATGGATCCAACTTCCCTGAATGGCTTGTGCGTCTGAATATCCTCCTTAGTGAGAATGACTTGGTAGACTACATACGCTACGAGATGGATCTGGACCAGCCATATTTCTATGAGACCCCACAGTAGCGGGAAGACCGATACTACCGTCATGATATGTCCACCTTCATTTCAGTAACAATGCGTTTCGGAATGATAGACGAACTGCATCAAGTTGTGGGTAATCTTGACCCACATACGATGTTGGATCAACTGAGATCGGAGTTCGTGGGCTAGGTGCTCATGTGAAGCACGAGCTGATTGGAGAATTCCTATCCATAAATATGGAGGAACTCGCATGTCTGGAGAGTCATTTGGAGCGCATGCATGATGCGTACATTAGGCTTGTTTATTTCATAGACTACTGGATGACTGATGCCTTTGCAATAGGAGCGTTGCTTTGGCCGCTGCCTCCCAGCTACCAAGGGCATGCTAGGACTTGCATTATGAGAGGTGATGGGGAAAAGCAAGATTTCTATGAGTTCATATCACATTTGAGGGATATGAAGGTTGAACCCATTGCTGGAGAGGTCATCGATGATGGAGGTATATATGTGATATATAGTTTTATAAATGTTATAATCTTGCAAACACTTGTTGTAGTATTGAAGTATCTGATACTTTATTTTGTTTTGTGAAAACAAGTCCTTCTGCATGAGAGTTGTTTGCTGGAGAGGAGGTGACGTTGCGTGTTGATGGCGAGCATGATGATGATGACCGACGACATTATCCCTTGACATTTACCATTTAGTTTGTCATTTTGGATAGTTATTGTAATCGATGGATTGTGAACTTATTTAGTGTGGCTCACACTTCGTGAGATGGTTATTCATATAAGTTTGTAACAAACAGTTGTTCTACTTTTATGAATGATTTCTATTTGTATTCATATGTTGTTCAATTATGTGTGAATTATTTGTGCTATGAAACTAATTGATAATGCATGAACATTTGTAAAATATTAAAATGCCTTGAAAATACCTAAACTTAATGATATATTCATTTTGAATGAAACCATTGTTTGGAATTCAAATGTTATGTTAATTATATGTGAAAGTCGTAGATATTTGATCTCTTGTCACATATAAATCATGCCCAAGTTCGACAAAAGAACTAAAACACCGCATATTGTTTGAATACAATGTGTTTGATGAATTTTTGAAAGATAATACATATTCGATGTACCACATTTCAACGAAGTGGTGATTAACATTTTGTACTTATTGAATTTTGTAAAAAGGAGTTTACCAAAGGAAACATGAGCGTGAAACTATTTGATATGATCAAAGAATTTCAGCATCAAAGGATTAAAATAAAAGAGAATCGAATTACTACGATTTGATCAATAGTAATGAAATTCAACGTTATAAGATTGGCATAAGGAATTATGAAAAGCGATGCAATTTTGATACGTTAAAGTGAAAATCATCACAATGTGATATTTGATATCAAGTGGGTGAATATGTGGTGCCGAATAAACCGTGGTAGTGTAAATGTAAAGACCATTAGTTGGAAATAGCAAACACTCATTTAGAATAAAGTGAACCATCTAAAATTCATGAGATCGACACCATATCTTTTATGGATTGTCTTGGATGTTTTGGAGTTATTTGATATCACCAAAACAATAGCAAACTAATCTTTGTAGTGTATTCATAGAATACAAAATCCATGGCTAAAACGAAAAGATAGCCAAAACTAGTATTGCTGAAATTTATTATTGAGGAAAACTATGTTCTCGACAGTGAAGCTTATGGAAGATAGTGAAAGCACGATGAGGATTAATAACCCCACATCAGAGTATTGAGAAGCGCAACAAAATATGTTCTAGAATGTGTCTCTTCATAAAGGAAAGGATTAATGATAATGATCATTGTGTTTTCCCCACTAGTGATTTTACTAAATAAAGTAGGATTCGAAAATGTACCCTACATATTGAATGGAGACATTTATGAATCACTTATCATGTTATCGAAACATGGCATGCCTACGAACTACAAAGAAAAGTGACGGTAAACTAAAATTACGAGGAATCCTCGTATTGTATTTCACTTAAGATTAGAAAGTAAAGCGTTAATAAATCTTGTCAAGTAAGGAGATTGATTGATTTTTCCAAAAGACCACAAGGTCATGACAGAAAAGGGTGAAAGACAAAGCACGATTCGCCACGAATAATGTTTTAGGTGAAATAAAAAGAATTTGATTTAGGAGTGTTAAAGTCTAGTGGATTTAATACTAGTAAAGTACTAGTGTCTCGTAAAAGAAACTCTCAATTTGATAAATTGATCAAGGGATTTTGAAGCTATTCAAAATATTGAGAGGATGCACAATTTTCATAAAATTGAGTGGGAGCTAAAAATCTTCCTGAATTAATATGTGAATGACATATTTTTTAGTGAGAGCAATATAAGTTTCGGACTCAAATATGTAGGGAATATATTTTGAGTAGGAGCTTAATTCTTATATGTATACAACACATTAAGAATAAAAGCGCAAGTACTAATAAATACTGATTTATAAAGGGTAGAGTTGGAAGAAAGTATATTACAATATTATGTTGGAATGTATTCCTAAAAGAGATTCTGAAATAGTTTCGGAATAGGAATTGATTACGGAATGGTCCTTGATTATTCGAATTAGGAAAGACATTAAGTATGACATCAATTATTGAAAGATAGAAAAGGATGATCGTCATCTACTATGTTGTGACATAGATTCTGCCTTAGAAACCATGATGAGAACTTAACATAATAAGATCCAAGAAGAAAAGTTTGAAAGTTATTAAGTATGAATCACTAAACATTGAGCTAAGTTTGTCCATAGTGTCTAATGAGAACTGGAGACATGTTTCTAGATCCATGATGGATAACATACCTTAAAGTAAAAAGGGTTATGTTATAAGGGAATCTCTGCATCAATAATACTGATTGAAGTCAAATAGGAAGCGATGTAACAAATATAAAAAAATGCACATAGTGCACTAGTGTTTCAATAACTACATTTAAAATAAAAGTATAAGGATACTATCCAACGTGATGTATAATGTTGTGTCGGAACAAGTTCATCTTTTCACATAGAGTGTGTCCTAGGGAACAATGCCCATGAGACCGTTCGCATTGACTGATCTAACGTCACCGTTGGCTCCTGGAAACCGACCTCACTCTGTTGCCATAACTACTATACATACACAAGGCGTTATCATAAGATGATAAAATATTAATGTCAATTAAGGTGACATTAGTAAGTTGCAAAGGATACGAGGGGCTGCGAAAGTATAGACCCTAGACTCAACCTCTTCCATGAGCAAGCACGATCAGAATCACCAAGCTGTATGGTGTTGATGATTGGTAAAACAAATGCAACTAGTTTATTTGTACTCTAGTGCAAGTGGGAGACTGTTGGAAATATGCCATAGAGACAAATAATAATATGCATTGTTATCATATTTCACAAAGTTTATGATTAAGTTTTATGTCATGCTATAACTGTATTGATAAGATACGTTAATACATGTGTGATATACAAACAACCAGTAGTTCTCGGTGAATCTCTAGTCACTTGTTCGTTGGTCAACAGATGATCAAGGTTTCCTGATCATGTAGCATTTATGCCAGTTGACAATGGAGTCATCTCATCGTGAGAATGAGATGATGAGCTATGCCCAATCTAAGCATCATGACCCGATCATGTCACGAAGTTCAAGTTATGATGATTAATAAAACTAGTGTCTTATTTCTTAGACCGTGAGACCATATCAATCACTGTCACCCGAGAATACTTAGATAGCATCAAACGTCACTCGGTTAAACGGTGATCATAAAGGTGTGTTCACGTATTCTTAGGAGCATGTAGAGGCATTATGTGTCAAGAGCGGGATTTGTCCATCCGCGTGATGAAAAGATACTCGAGGGCCCACTCGGAGAAGTTATATCCAAACAGCTATGCAGCGTGTGACTAAGTCACGGAGATATCACTTGTCAGAACGAGTTACGTAGTATTTGTCGGTAATGATATTGAACATGACATGGTGATATCACTGATCAGATCTCGGAAAATGTAAGTATCGCAGAGACAAAAGGAATAGAACACGACGTTCATGGTTCATCGACACAAATTCGTGGAATGCATAGGGGTCATCATGGGCATCTAGGTCCCGCTGATGATCATTGGTATGAGAGGGGTATCGACCATGTCTGGAGTATTCCTGAACCGTGGAGTATCATGCTTAAGGGCTTGATGACGCTCAGAGACTGTTTTGATATTTTCGAAATCACCGAAGAATAGAAAGAGAGAGAATCGGAAGGTTTCAGAAAGTCCAGATGATGTCCAGAGTGGGATGGAAGGAGTTCCATAGCCACGAGGATTGAAAAATATGTAACTACATGTTAAATATTGATTTAATCATTTATTAAATAAAAGAAAAGGAATTAAAATGGTCAATTTCACTATTGGGCCAAAATCCCGAGGGAAAAAGGCCAATGTGGGAAAGACCAAAGGGAGGAAGGAGGAGAGGTGGTCGGCTGGGCCTAGGGACCCCGCGTGGGGCCCACTAGGGCCATGGCCGGCGGCAGCCATCCCCCTCTCCCTTCTCCTTTGTTTAGTCCACATGGCTTAGCTAAAGCCACATGGGGTCCTTTTTCCCTTATATAAAGAGAGGTATCTTGAGAAAATAAATACACAATAATTAATAAAAGGTTTCCTATCTTTTAGGGAGACCTCTAGTTGATCCTCTCTCTCTTCTCTTTCTCCCGTGACCATGGTCCTAAGTTAGGAATGCACAAACAGGAGACTTCTTCACCGCGGAGCACCGTTGTGCTGTGGGATTCGGATCCTGAAGGTATACTTCCACAACTGCTGCTAGATCGGAGGTGCGGGAGTCATCGTCAGGCACCAGACGTGTGTAACTCCCTCGGAGGTGCAACATCTGGGGCACTAGAAGTCGTTGGAGCCGCAGGAGCCGTCAAACTTCAACATGACCCCGAGGTCGGCATCGGTACGACTACATCAACCACTCTCCCTTGAGAGTTGACAACACTTTTCGGTCTTCAAGGGTAAATTCATGAAAACCCCCTCCTGTTACTGCATTACTAATAGATAGATCTTGGCATTAGGGTTCTTGGTGTAGGAAAAACTTATTATTTTCATGCGTGAACTCCTATAATCACCACCTCCAATTTCGTCGGTCGAAACAGATTCTTATGCATGAAAGGACCTATTGATCGTGGCATATGTTAATGGACGGAAGTGGACAAAGCTGTTAAGATTCAAGTCCTCACGACTAGATGTCGGAACACTACTAGGAAACTAGCTATAGATAGAAAGGCATTCCGTGACGCATATAAAAGTGCATGCTTCATAAAATTAATTCTATGGCGCATAAAAATGCATGCGTGATGACCCACAAGTATAGGGGGTGTATCGCAGTATTTTCGATAAGTAAGAGTGTCGAACCCAACGAGGAGCACAAGGTGCTGGCTAGTGGTATGGATCAGGAATTCTCTGCAAATACTTAGCAAACGGATTTTTAGGGGTTTTCGATAAAGCAAGTAAACAAAGTACGCGTAAACAAAAGACAGTAAGAATGAATGCAACAAGTGGCCCAATCCTTTATGCAGCAAACGACAAGCCGGTTGTATTTCTATAGATGACCAAACGTTCTCGAGGACACATGGGAAGACTGTCAAGTGCTTTCGCTTCATATAGTCGATTAATCTTCTCTAGCTTGCTAAGTGTTGTGTGGGTGAACCTGTGCTAATGTACCGTCCCATCCAAGACTTAATACATACTTGTGATTAAACCCCCTTGCAAACATCCGTAAGTACAAGAAAGTAATTAAGGTAAAACCTAACCACAGCTTTAAACTCTAAGACCCTTACGTCCCTTGTGCAATGGTTTCCTAACGGGGGTTCAGGTTTCTGTCACTCCGGCAACCCCTACGATTAGTAGCCAAATGCACAACGCATTCCCCTAGGCCCATATAGGTGAAGTGTCATGTAGTCAACGTTCACATGACACCACTAGAAGAAGTACACCACAACTTAAATAACAATCTATTGAATCTTTCTCAACGCAACTCCACTACTAACAACAAGACTTCTCCCATGTCCTCAAGAACAAAACGAACTACTCACAAGACATCATATGGATCATGATCAGAGATGGAATAATGATGTATAACAATCTGAACATAAACAATAATTCAATGGTTCACTCAATAGCATCAACTACAAAGAGTAATCAACACCGGGAAAGTTTCCCCTATGAACTATAGCAAGATTCAAACAATTGTTACAGCAATATGGAGATGGTGATGAGGGTGCTGATGGTGATGATGGTGGTGGTGATGATGATGATGATCCCGATGAAGTCCAGCTTGATGGTGGTGTTGATGGCGACGATCTCCCCTCTCCGGGAAGGAATTCTTCTGGCAGAAATTTGTCTGCCGGAGAGATCTTTCTCTCTCAGTGTTTTCCACCCTGCAGAGGTGGCGGAATCTTTCTGTGGTCCCTCCCCGAGTCTTAGGGTTTCGGGAGGAAGATATACGCCAGAGG
Organism: Avena sativa; assembly: GCA_916181665.1. NCBI lineage: Eukaryota > Viridiplantae > Streptophyta > Magnoliopsida > Poales > Poaceae > Avena > Avena sativa. Next base: position 548,720,435 of record OV702290.1, on the reverse strand, counting down.
AGAGAGGCTGGAGTGGGCCAGGGTGGCCACACCACTCCCTGGCGCGGTCTGGGCTTGCCCGCGCCATGGGGTGGTGTGGGCCCCCTATGGCCCACCTCCACTCCATCTTCTCGCATCTTGAGTCTTCTGGAAAAATAGAATTTTCCATATATTTTCCCGGATTTTCTGATCTTCGCGAATTTTGCCTCCAAACAGCACCTTTTCCATCAGAATCCTGACTGCAACGGTCCATGCTCCAAAAGTCATCAACCATGCAAAAACAGATGAAATAACATACGTATCACCTCTCAATACGAAATATATCAATGAATAATAGTGAATTAAGATATAGAATAGTGATGCAAAATAGACGTATCAACTCCCCCCAAGCTTAGACTTCGCTTGTCCCCAAGCGAAACTGAGCTCAATAAACATGACCTCAGGTTTATGGAGTGAAGAGTCGATAAAAGAATACGGACAAGAAGCATCACATTCATCAAATACATAGATCATAATAGAAGACAACTCACTATTATACAACTCAACTTGCAATGAGTAAAGGAAACACAATAAAGATACATAGAGTAAATCATCATTGGTAATGGCAAACTTAGCTCTTGGTCGAAGAATAGTTGATAATTTGTTGGAGTTCACAAATAGCTGGTTTTTCAATGAAAGCTTTCAAAGTAGTAAACTTCAAGATAAGAGCAATGTGCAAAACAAGGAACATAATAAACATGATTGAATAAATCATCATATGAATGAATGAAACACATCAACTCAAAATACTTGCCGAGATAGAAGGGAGTAGGTTTACTGACTCAACTACAAAGTAAAAGAAAGGGCCCTTCAAAGAGGGAAGCAGGGATTACAAGTCTCATAAAGAGCTCCCAAAAATTATGATACTTACTAGCTTTCAGCTCTCATTGCCCCTATCATAGGCATCTTTAGGTGATTAAGGTTAAAGTGAGGTCCAATCTGAGTTATATGCTTGACAGACTATAAACTGAAGATCCCAAGTCCCTTGAGTACGAGGGCCGCTCCTCATTCTACTCAACTTTAGTTACCGGTAAGTTCTTGTCATCGTAAGTATGTGCGTATCATTAAGAACCGCCAACGGGGTACCCCTTGCTCGATGATATGGAATAATCCCCATATCAAAATGACAAGGCAAGCAGACAATGAGTATCTCAGCAATCTTCTTATTTACCATGGGAAAATGGTGCCTTTTTTTTTCTCTCTTTCCTCTTTTCATAGTATCTCTTTTCTTTTCTTTTTCTCAATAGCTATCTCTCTCTTTTTTATAAGAAGAATGCTTCATAGATATCATTATGGTTACGCTGCAGGTTTCCATCATGTCAGCATGGATTAGACCAGCGGCCCAGGTGTTTCTCTAACACACATACATAACTCCATGGACTTACAAGCTCCCCTTTTATTTCACACCGACGACATCCGCAAACAAAATAGCAAGGTATCAACTAGGTATATATTTACAAGTATTGAAAGCGTTCCCCGTGACAGCACGGTTCTGCTAATCCCCAGCCTATAATTTTACAAGCATATAACTGATACGTCCAAAACGTATCTACTTTCCCGAACACTTTTGCTATTGTTTCTCCTCTATACTTGTGTGATTTGGATGCAACTAATGCGAACTGACGTTGTTTTCAACAGAATTGCCTTGGTGTCTACTTTTTGTGCAGAAAATCAACTATCAGAAAAAATCCCGGAAAATATGCCAAAAATCCTATTTCACCAGAAGACTCCCGGAGCCAGAATACGAGACGGAGGGGGGCTAGGCCCAGGCCACACCACCTGGCCGCGCGGGCAAGCCCAGGCCACGCCAAGGGGTGGTCTGGCCGCCCCAGACTCCCCCTCGGCCTCTCTCTTCGCCTATAAGGAGCCTTCTGACCTAAAAACTTGGGGGGGGGGTCGACGTTTTTCCAGAAGGAGTTCCGCTCCGCCGCCACCACCAGATTCCATGAAACAACACTAGAAACTCCGTTCTGGCACCCTGCCGGGATGGAGAATTGGAGGAGATCATCGCCATCATCATCACCATCGCTTCTCCATCGACCATCCATGTTTATCCCATCTATGAGTGAGTAATCCCCCGCTGTAGGCTATGGGGATGGTAGGGATTGGATGAGATCGTTCATGTAATGGCATCAGATTGTTAGGGCATGGTGCCTAGTATCTTTTATTAGTGCTTTATGACTTTGTTGCGACTTGTTGTGCTTAATGCTTGTCACTAGGGCCCGAGTGCCATGATTTCAGATCTGAACATGTTATTGATTCATTATGATAGTATTATTCTTGGTCTTATCTACAAGTTGTATACACACGTCGTTGTCCGGAACCTATGGTCCCGAAGTGACAGAAATTGGGGTAGCCGGAAGGGAAAGGCTTTGATGTGAGGATCACATCTGTTCACGGAGTGTTAATGCTTTGCTCCGGTGCTCTATTAAAAGGAGCACCTTAATTGCCAGTAGTTCCCTAGAGGCCCCGCTGCAAACGGGCTGGCAGGACAAAAGATGTTGTGCAAGTTCTCATTGCGAGCACGTATGACTATATATGGAACACATGCCTAGGATTGTCTAGTACTTGGATGCTTTATCTTATTTATCTGCAATTGCCCTATGTTCTGATTGCTATGTGAATTGTCTTATCCATGCAACGCCCGTCCATCCGTCCCTATGCCTACCACACTCGAATCCCACTGTTTACTGCTTTTGTTACTACTGTCTTTGCTTTACTACTGCTGCTGCTTTACTATTCCTATTATAAAACTGTTGCTACTAATAAACTGCTGTGAGCAAGATTGTTTCTAGGTGCAGCTAAATTGACAACTCAGTTGTTAAGGCTTATAAATATTCTTTGGCTCCCCTTGTGTCGAATCAATAAATTGGGTTTCACTTCTCTCAAAAATATTGCGATACACCCCCTATACTTGTGGGTCATCAAGACTATTTTCTAGCGCCGTTGCCAGGGAGCATAGCTTTATTTATCAAGTTTACTTGGATTCTCTATTGTTCGTTGCTTTCAATCCATCATGGGTAAGTCTCGTGATGGCAAGGTTCCTATTTTACCATCCACTACAAGAAGAGGTACGGTTCTAAACACCTCTACTGCTCTTGATTCACCGTCTGTTCTGAGTAAGTTCCTTACACCACCACATTCACATGCTACACACACTGCTACTACTGCGGAAGCTGAAACTTCTAATGCTTATGATGCTGCTTCTACTGTGCTTGATAAGAGTGGTTCATTAGGTTCTTTCCTAGATGCTACGATTGCTAGAACTATAGTTGGAAATACCGAAACTCCTAATGAAGACACTGCCACACCTGTTAGCTCACCTGAGAATTATGATGCCGAAGAAGATTATGTTGAGATGACTGATGAGTTTATTGAAGAATGTAGGAACACCCATGATAGGAGCGCTGCTAAGAATCTCCTTGAGAGGCGTACTATTAGACCCAAATTATCTCCTGCTGCTAAGTTTGCTGCTTCTCCCAAAAACATTATAGATGAAGATTATGATTTCTCTCTCGATCTATCCTACATAGCTATTGTCGAGAAAGAACCTTTTTATGGGACTAAGAATGAAAGTGCGGTAGCACATATGAATGAACTTTCTACCATGAGTGGCTTGTTTTCTGATGATATTAAAATGCGTACTTACTTTGTTGCTAAGATTTTCCCTTTTTCACTGAAAGGAGAAGCTAAAACTTGGTTTGGTAATTTACCTCCTGGATCTATTGATAGCCCTGAGTGCTTGTTTAATACTTTCCTGCAGAAATATTTTCCTCCTAGTGCTAGACATGCTATTTTGCAGGAACTTTTTGATTTTAAACAGGGAGAAAAAGAGGTATTGCTCGAATCTTGGGCAAGGTTTTGTGCTTTGATTCATGCACATGCCGGAAGTCCATTACCTAAGAATGAACTACTTGATATATTTTATAATGGACTAACCGAAGAATCTAGGACATACCTAGATAGTTGTGCTGATTGTGTTTTTAGGAATAGGACTCCCAAGGAAGCTGAGGAATTAATGGCTAAAATAAGTAAGAATTATGAAGATTGGACTCCTCCTAAACAAGTTATCCCTGAAGTAATTGTACCTGAACCATCTATTCCTGTGCTTATTCCAACATCAAAGAAGAGGGGAATTATTGAATTAAATGATGAAGTGATGAAGGAAGCTGAGAAATGTCTTAAGGAGAAGGGAATTAAAGCTGCAGATGTCAAGAATTTACCTCCTATAGAAGAATTATGTAAGCCTATTCCCTACTCACCCACTATTGAGGTACACTCTCTCCAACACTTTGATGAAGGTGATATCCCTTACTTGAAACCTCCTGATCAATGCTTAGAAGAATTTGATATCTTTATTGTTAAGCAAGATAACTTTAATATATTGTGGAAAGAACCTCTAATGATGTTAAAATGATTGTTAAACACTTTCAAATGGTTCAAACTCAAATAGATCAACTCGTTAAAGTGCAAAACGACTTGCTAGTTAATGCTGCTAAAGAAAAACATGCTTATGAAATTAGAACTAGAAGTGGTGCTGCTACCCAGGATCCTCTATATCCCGAGGGGCATCGCAAAAGAATTGAGCAGGAGTCTCAACAGGCTAAAAATAGTGGTTCTACTCGTAAGAAAAGGAAAAAGAAACATAAAACTGTTGTAGAACCCTCTGAACCTGCTATAGATCCTAATAGTATATCTATCTCTGATGCTGAAACTGAAAGTAGTAATGAATAAAATGAAGTTCCTAATGAAGAAAAAGTTGAAGAAGAACCTGAAAACCACACTAAGACTACTAAATACACCAAAGAAGATTTTGTTGCTAAGAAACATGGTAGTGAAAGAGAACCTTGGGTCCAAAAACCTATGCCTTTCCCTGATAAGAAACACAAGTCAAAGGAAGATGAACACTATAATAAGTTTTGTGAGTGGATGAAACCTTTATTCTTGCAAATTCCTTTGACTGATGCTATTAAATTGCCTCCTTACTCAAAGTATATGAAGGACATTGTCTCGAATAAAGGAAGATCCCTAATGAAGAAATCTCTACTTTGCTTGCTAATTATTCCTTCAATGGTAAGGTTCCTAAGAAACTTGGAGACCCAGGGATTCCAACTATCCCTTGCTCTATTAAGAACAGTTATGTTAGAACTGCTTTGTGTGATTTGGGAGCTGGAGTTAGTGTTATGCCTTTCTCTCTCTATAAGAGGCTTCAGCTTGAAAAATTGATACCAACTGATATATCTTTGCAAATGGCTGATAAGTCTACCACTATTCCTGTGGGTATATGTGATGATGTACATGTTCAGGTGGCTCATAATTGCTTGATATTAACTGATTTTGTTGTGCTTGAAATGCCTGAAGATGATAATATGTCTATTATTCTTGGGAGACCTTTCCTTAATACTGCAGGAGCTGTTATTAATTGTAATCAAGGAAAGGTGACCTTCAATGTTAATGACAAGGAACATACTGTCTATTTCCCCAAGAAGATTGAAAGGACTTATGGTTTAAATTCAATTGAACATGTTGAAGGCATTCAAGTTGGAGAAATATATTGTCCCATACCAAAAGAAAAATTTGAAACTATTATGATTGGGACCATTGCTATCAAAGTTGAGGTAACATAATCATTAGTGGAATACAAAGTTTTGTCTCATATGCAATTGTTTTGGTAGCAAGACTTGATCAACCTTGCTAACAAAAGGATTCCATTGAGCAAAACAATGTTTTCATTATGATTATATCTGTTTATTTCTATCCTTTGTATTTTAGTTTTTGCTTTCGTTTAGTTTTCTTTGTGTTGTTAGTTTGCTTGCATGCTAGAACTTCTGTAGTTCTAGCCTTGTTTTGTCCTTGCATCATGTTTCCAAAAAGAAAAAACAATCTGTCTGTCAGAAAAATCATTCTTCTATTTCTGAAAAATGTCCAACAATAAAGTGTCTCGAAAAATTCTAGAAAATTCATATTAATTTTTTACGTGAAAAAAGGGGCAGAGGAGTACCTAGTAGGTACCAGGGGGGCCCACCAGGCAGGCACACCACATGGTGGCGCGGCCAGACCTGGGTGGTGCCATGCCTTGGTGTGGGCCACCCCTGGCCCCCACTACCTCTCTCTCCTGCCACTTTCTTCTCTCTCCTGAGTAAGCTCCAGTTCATAGCTCAAAATCGTGTTCTCTCTGTGCTTGCCCTCGATTTCTTCGATCTCTTTGCTCAGCCCATCTTTCTTGCTGAAATTTGGAGCAATTGTTCCTTGCTATGTGACTCCTCCCCTTGCCCAAGTAGATTTGTGTTTAGTGGATTGTATGTTGAGTATTTTGCTACTGTAGGTGACTGGTTATGAGAGCTTGTAAGCTTGTTTGATGCTTAGAGATATAGTAGTTCTGATGCATGTTTAGGCCTCTTGCTAGTCCCTATGAGTAGATTCCTTCATTATATTTACTTTGCAATCACTTGTTTAATAGGTGTTTAAATTTTAGAACACCAAGCATGAACAACCACACTTTTGGAGACATATTTGAGAGTGATTCACCTAGGAGGTCAAGTCCCTCAAGAACAGCCTCTCAAGCTAGGCCATCATATAATGAAGACCTCATTGCATCACATATTGGCAGTGAAAGAGATGATGGAGATGCTCACCCATCCTCTTTCCCTTGTTTTACTTTCTTGCAAGCTGCATGTATTCTTGATGATTTCTTGCTACTGATTGAGAGGGTTGGCTTGACCTCTTATATGCAAGATGAGAGTGCACAATACGCTATGCTCACCAAAACTTTTGTTGAGAGCTTCTCATTTTCTAACACATCCTATCATTCTACTGTCTCATTTAAAATCTATGATATGCCCTTCACCATGCCTTTGGAGATATTTTGTAGTATTGTAGGTGTGCGTATGATAGGGACCGTGAAGAAAATTCAAGGGCAGCTCGCTGATTTGTTGGAGCTTTACCGAGGGGTGACCAATGATGATGACCGCGTCGCGCAGCGCGGAAAGATAAGAAATATCCAACTCCCTGCTCTTAGATACTTTGCATACTATCTTGCCACTAGTGTTTTGGGTAGGGAGAACACTAGTAATATCCCCAACTATCACTTAGCTTTCCTTGCTGCTGTGCTCAACAATGATACTCAATACAATCTTGGCTCTCTTATTGCTCGCCGCCTAGCTGCTAGGGGGCCTATCTATGGGGGCATCATTGCCTCGCGTGTAGTTGATGCATTAGATCTTTCTGTGGCTCCTGATGATGTTATGCTAGCACCACAGAGGGTCGACCTTGTTGCCATGAAAACTCATCACTTTGTCACTGCTACCTCTGATTTGAACAATCTAGTATATAGGATGCATTTCACTAACGGGGATGAAAGAGAGATCCTTTTGCCCCAGCCTGCTTTGTTCAGTGTTGACAGGAGACCGTGGTCGCGCTCCAAGGAGGAGGTGGACGAGCAGCTTCGCCTGTTGGGTTTCCACGAGCAGCACCAGGAGGATATGCCCTCCTATGGTTATTCCGCACATTACGGAGGGATGTACTCTGGCTCGCACCAGGACGAGGGTACCTCCTCGTCATACCCCGGTGACACTTCATCTTGGCCAGCCTGGGACTGATACCCACTTAGGCTAAAAGCCTAAGCTTGGGGGAGGTACGCCGACACCGCACTCATCTCCATATCATGTTGCATCGGTTCTTTGTATATTCATGCTTTTGTTCTCTTTTTAGTTTTCGTTCATCTTTGCTTTTGCTTTTTAAAACACAAAAAGACCAAAAATATTTTTGTTGTTTCTCTTTGGTTTGCTTCTTATTTTTGCTTTGGTTTGCTTGTTCCTTTTTTGCTTTGTTTGAACTATTCGAAAAACCCAAAAAGATTTTGCTTTGCTTGTTTTTCTCTTTTAGTTTTTGTTTAAAAATCGAAAACACCAAAAATATTTGTCGTTCTTCTTTGGTTTTTGTGAGTTGGCTACAGGGTTCGGCATTTCTCAGTGGATTATTGGTTTCATATTATTATTCAAGCCACACAAGTGAAGAGCAATAATGAGGATTATTGACAACTTGAGGCGTGGTAAGAGGCTGGTAACAAACTCTATTTGTTTTCATTTTTGTATGTATACTCATCATTGTGAGCTTGCTTAGTCCGTTTATGTAGAGTGTATGTTATCTTTAGATATTTAGTAGTTCTTGCTTTCTTGTGATTAGCTCCAGCTCACTAATAGTTTGTAGCATGTCTCATGAATGTTTGCTTGCATTACTCTATTCATAAATTGGTATGACACTGTGGTATCCTCCTCTGAATGTTTCATTTGATCGACTTGGCACATGCTCATGCATGCACATGACTGTAATAATCAGTTAAGCCTTGACGAATTATTTTGCCTTGAGGATCTTGAATCATTTTCATGCCATGAGTAGTCTTGTTTTGTTGCAAGCATGATAATAACAGCTATTGCTCTCTCGTTTGTCGCTCCCTTACTTTTGCTAGCCTTCACTTCCACTGAGTGTCTTACTCATGTTTCCAATTCCCTAAACCAAATATTTCCAAAGTGTCCACCATACCTACCCATTAGCATCATTTGCTACTTCCGTACATATTCAATATGCCTTGTTTTCTTCCGAATAAAATGTTTGCTTGTTATGAGAAAGTTAGTTAGTAAAGCTCTCACGAACTTGATGGCACACTTTATTTTCCGCACTTAATAAACCTGAACCATTGTGAACTCTCCATGAAAGTTATATGCTTGCTAATTATAGGCTGGGGATTAGCAGAACCGTGCTGTCACGGGGAACGCTTTCAACACTTGTAAATATATACCCAGTTGATACCTTGCTCTTTTGTTTGCGGATGTCGTTGGTGTGAAATAAAAGGGGAGCTGTAAGTCCATGGAGTTATGTATGTGTGTTAGAGAAACGCCTAGGCCGCTGGTCTAATCCATGCTGACATGGTGGAAACCTGCAGCGTAACCATAATGATATCTATAAAGCATTCTTCTTATAAAAAAAGAGAGAGTTATAGCTATTGAGAAAAAGAAAAAAAATAGTTTTATGAAAAGAGGAAAGAGAGAAAAAAGCACCATTTTCCCATGGTAAATAAGAAGATTGCTGAGATACTCATTGTCTGCTTGCCTTGTCATTTTGATATGGGGATTCTTCCATATCATCGGACAAGGGGTACCCCGTTGGCGGTTCTCAATGATGCGCACATACTTACGATGACAAGAACTTACCGGTAACTAAAGTTGAGTAGCATGAGGAGCGGCCCTCGTACTCAAGGGACTTGGGATTTCTAGTTTATAGTCTGTCAAGCATATAACTCAGATTGGACCTCACTTTCACCTTAACCACATTAAAGATGCCTATGATAGGGGCAATGAGAGCTCAAAGCTAACAAGTACCATACTTTCAGCATTTGGAAGCCTTTCAAATTTCTCAAAACCTTTTCCTTCTACTTGTTGAGTCTCCACATATTCTTTGAGCACCTTCTTGAGAGCATAGTTGTCATTCTTTATGTTTGTTTCATTACTTGATTATTTGTGTTATGACTTTGATGCTTGTATCCTTGATATCTTTACTTATAGTCATCACTTGAACTTCAGAGGTGCCTTGACATTCATAATCAAAGGCAAGCGAGATACCATTCTATCATACCTTTCTATGAGCATTGTAATGTTGCTTATGTTTGTGCTTTGTGCTACTTATTATTCTTGAGTTGGAATCTCTTCATATCTTGCAATGACTACTAAGTAGACTCAGTTGCATACTCTTTATTATGAATTGTCTAAGTAGTTGATCACATTGCTGAGAATATTTACATCATTGCTTAGTAGTTCTTGCTTTCTTATGATTAGCTCCAGCTCGCTAATAGTTTGTAGCATGTCTCATGAATGTTTGCTTGCATTCCTCTATTCATAAATTGGTATGACACCGTGGTATCCTCCTTTGAATGTTTCATTTGATTGACTTGGCACATGCTCACGCATGCACATGACTGTAATAATCAGTTAAGCCTTGATGAATTATTTTGCCTTGAGGATCTTGAATCACTTTCATGCCATGAGTAGTCCTGTTTTGTTGCAAGCATGATAATGACAGCTATTGCTCTCTCGTTTGTTGCTCCCTTACTATTGCTAGCCTTCACTTCCACTGAGTGTTTTACTCATGTTTCCAACTCCCTAAACCAAATATTTCCAAAGCGTCCACCATACCTACCTATTAGCATCATTTGCTACTCTCGTGCATATTCATTATGCCTTGTTTTCTTCCGAATAAAATGTTTGCTTGTTATGGGAAAACTAGTTAGTAAAGCTCTCACGAACTTGATGGCACACTTTATTTTCCGCACTTAATAAACCTGAACCATTGTGAGCTCTCCATGAAAGTTATATGCTTGCAAATTATAGGCTGGGGATTAGCAGAACCGTGTTGTCACGGGGAACGCTTTCAACACTTGTAAATATATACCCAGTTGATACCTTGCTCTTTTGTTTGCGGATGTCGTCGGTGTGAAATAAAAGGGGAGCTTGTAAGTCCATGGAGTTATGTATGTGTGTTAGAGAAACGCCTGGGCCGCTGGTCTAATCCATGCTAACATGGTGGAAACCTGTAGCGTAACCATAATGATATCTATGAAGCATTCTTCTTATAAAAAAAGAGAGAGATAGCTATTGAGAAAAAGAAAAAAGAGATTTATGAAAAGAGGAAAGAGAGAGAAAAGCACCATTTTCCCATGGTAAATAAGAAGATTGCTGAGATACTCATTGTCTACTTGCCTTGTCATTTTGATATGGGGATTCTTCCGTATCATCGGGCAAGGGGTACCCCGTTGGCGGTTCTCAATGATACGCACATACTTACGATGACAAGAACTTACCGGTAACTAAAGTTGAGTAGCATGAGGAGCGGCCCTCGTACTCAAGGGACTTGGGATTTTCAGTTTATAGTCTCTCAAGCATATAACCCAAATTCGACCTCACTTTCACCTTAACCACATTAAAGATGCTTATGACAGGGGCAATGAGAGCTCAAAGCTAACGAGTACCATACTTTTAGCATTTGGAAGCATTTCAAAATTATTCAAACCCTTTTTCTTCTACTTGTTGACTCTCCATATATTCTTTGAGCACCTTCTTGAGAGCATAGTTGTCATTCTTTGTGTTTGTTCCATTACTTGATTATTTGTGTTATGACTTTGATGCTTGTATCCTTGATATCTTTACTTCTAGTCATCACTTGAACTTCAGAGGTGCCTTGGCATTCATAATCAAAGGCAAGTGAGATACCACTCTATCATACCTTTTTATGAGCATTGTAATGTTGCTTGTGTTTGTGCCTCGTGCTACTTATTATTCTTGAGTTGGAATCTCTTCATAGCTTGTAATGACTATTGAGTAGACTCAGTTGCACTCTTTATTATGAATTGTCTAAGTAGTTGATCACATTGCTGAGAATATTTACATCATATGAAGCAAATGTGTTCGTGAAAGTTCTTTTTCGCACTCAGTTTTCAACTGAATTGCTTGAGGACAAGCAATAAGCTAAGCTTGGGGAGAGTTGATACGTCCAAAACGTATCTACTTTCCCGAACACTTTTGCTATTGTTTCTCCTCTATACTTGTGTGATTTGGATGCAACTAATGCGAACTGACGCTATTTTCAGCAGAATTGCCTTGGTGTCTACTTTTTGTGCAGAAAATCAACTATCAGGAAAAATCCCGGAAAATATGCCAAAAATCCTATTTCACCAGAAGACTCCCGGAGCCAGAATACAAGACGGAGGGGGGCTGGGCCCAGGCCACACCACCTGGCCACGCGGGCAAGCCCAGGCCGCGCCATGGGGTGGTCTGGCCGCCCCAGACTCCCCCTCGGCCTCTCTCTTCGCCTATAAGGAGCCTTCTGACCTAAAAAGTTGGGGGGTCGACGTTTTCCATAAGGAGTTCCGCTCCGCCGCCACCACCAGATTCCACGAAACAACACTAGAAACTCCGTTCTGGCACCCTGCCGGGACGGGGAATTGGAGGAGATCATCGCCATCATCATCACCATCGCTTCTCCATCGACCATCCATGTTTATCCCATCTATGAGTGAGTAATCCCCCGCTGTAGGCTATGGGGATGGTAGGGATTGGATGAGATCGTTCATGTAATGGCATCAGATTGTTAGGGCATGGTGCCTAGTATCTTTTATTAGTGCTTTATGACTTTGTTGTGACTTGTTGTGCTTAATGCTTGTCACTAGGGTCCGAGTGCCATGATTTCAGATCTGAACATGTTATTGATTCATTATGATACTATTGTTCTTGGTCTTATCTATAAGTTGTATACACACGTCGTTGTCCGGAATCTATGGTCCCGAAGTGACAGAAATCGGGGTAGCCGGAAGGGAAAGGCTTTGATGTGAGGATCACATGTGTTCACAGAGTGTTAATGCTTTGCTCCGGTGCTCTATTAAAAGGAGCACCTTAATTGCCAGTAGTTCCCTAGAGGCCCCGCTGCAAACGGGCTGGCAGTACAAAAGATGTTGTGCAAGTTCTCATTGCGAGCACTTATGACTATATATGGAACACATGCCTAGGATTATCTAGTACTTGGATGCTTTATCTTATTTATCTGCAATTGCCCTATGTTCTGATTGCTATGTGAATTGTCTTATCCATGCAACGCCCGTCCATCCATCCCTATGCCTACCGCACTCGAATCCTACTATTTACTGCTTTTGTTACTACTGTCTTTGCTTTACTACTGCTGCTGCTTTACTATTCCTATTACAAAACTGTTGCTACTGATAAACTGCTGTGAGCAAGATTGTTTCCAGGTGCAGCTGAATTGACAACTCAGTTGTTATGGCTTATAAATATTCTTTGGCTCCCCTTGTGTTGAATCAATAAATTGGGTTTCACTTCCCTCGAAAATACTGCGATACACCCCTATACTTGTGGGTCATCAATAACTTTCATGGAGAGTTCACAATGGTTCAGGTTTATTAAGTGCGGAAAATAAAGTGTGCCATCAAGTTCGTGAGAGCTTTAATCACTAACTTTCTCATAACAAGTTTAATTTGGGAGGTAGATAAAACAGGAATTTACTTGGAATAGCAATAATGCTACTAGGTAGGTATGGTGGACACAAATGGCAAAGGTTTTGGTTTAAAGGAGGTGGATGCACGAGAAGAATTCCCTCTCAGTACAGGTTTTTGGCTTGCAAGGCTGGGTAGCAAGTACAAGAGTTGAAGGAAACAAACAAACATACAAATGATAAAGACAAACATGCAATCTTCCTTGGAATCACAAAAGATCTTAACTAGAGAATACTAGACTTATGAGCAAATCAAGAAAGAAAGATGATGAAATTATTTTTCTCTCGAGTACTTCTATCTTTTTCTTTTCAACTCTCAAAAAGGTGTTGCTACTAACCGAGCCAGGTTTGCCAAAACCAACTAAATTAACTCAATGATCCCAAAGTGCTACCAATACTAACAACAAGATCAATCATATTATCACGAATTGAAAACTAATATAAGCTATGCAAAAGAGTGAATGATAGAACTTCTCATTAGTACTCCATAATGGAAACTCACACCAAGGGATACAAATCTAACGAGAGAGGGGACACTTCCATAATGCAAACCATACTACATAATAACTCCTCTATTCATGATATGACTCTACTAATAAAGTAAAAAGATAGAAGATAGTGATGTGATACCGCGACACTCCCCCAAGCTTGGAACAAACCAAGGGGATGCCAAACCTGATGACGAATTACTCCTTTGGTGGTGGTGGTATCCTCTCGATGAGCTCTTTGATAAGTTTCCCAAAGTCCTCAATCTCGAAGGTGAGATTGCGAATCAGCTGTGAATTTTGCTCAATGCGGCTCATGATCATGTCATGTTGAGAATTCCAGCTCTTGCTATTCCTTCCCCACTCTTCCTCCTTGAAGTCTTCTTTTCCTGCATGGCTAGAACGAGGCAAATCCCAATTGGAGGGTAATTTCTCCTTGGGCATATTCTGGTATTGATGCTCATGGATAAGAGTGTGGAAAGGATTCTTGGTGCATGGAGGAAGTGACCAGGGATCTGAACGGTGATGAGGAGGCTTCCCTCCAATGGCTGTATTTGCCACCACTTCGATGCTTGCAACGGTAGTGCCGGTGTGTTTTGCCTCCTCTTCACCTTCACTCTTGATCTCTTTCTCCTTCCCGGGGTCTTGGAGGTCTTCCTCCATGGGCTCCTTCCCTTTATCCTTGGCAGACACCATTGTGCTTCTAAGCTCTCAAAGAGTATGTCCTGACAGAAACAGATCAAAACAAAAATACGACGAAAACACGATATACAAACCTCGAGAGATCCTGGGGGTTATAAATTACGAAGTTTCATATCAAAAGGAAGGTACTGGGAGAAAACGGGTCGGAGATGGAGTCCTGGGTGGCCTCACCACCTGGTGGCGCGACCAGAGGTGGACCCGTGCCATGGGGTGGTGTGGGCCACCCTGGCTCCGTTTCCGTCCCTTTTTCGCTTTGTAGCTTTCCTTATTGACTGAAAACTGCAAAAATATAGTTGGATTGTATTTTCGTGGAGTTTTTCTTACCAGAACTATTACCTAGTTGGAAACGGACTCTGCAGGTCTCTGAATTTGGTATTTAGTGGATCCTTCCGGAGTCACCACTTGAATCATCAATATATTCATCTTCATAGACTTATTATTGGAGTCATAAAACCTTTCTCTTCCTTATTACACCATTATCTCCACTTTCCTGGAAATTTCTTTCACACAAAACTTCACACAATTCTTATTAGCAACAAAAGTATAAGTGAAGTGATAAAATCTTTTGAGTCCAACTTCAACTGAAAACCATCAAAACAAAAGCTACTGTAGCAACTCCTTTCGAAAACCCAAAAAGAATTCAAAAAGGAAATCGAATAAAGAAGCAAATGCAAGATTGGCTAAATCTGTCAAAACAGACAAGCAGGTAAAGATCAATGTTTTTGAAAATCTTCTGTTGCTCAAATCAAAAAGTGCAAAACTAACGAAAGTTAAATAACAACATGGGGAAGAAGCACAAAAAATTACAGCTCAATCCGACAGACAGAGGTCTCTCACGAATTTTTACAGTGAAGCACAAAAAATCTGTTTCGGGACAGCAACTTCCCCAAATCTTACTTCTCTCGTTAGAGGTTGATCTTGACACAAAAACCAAACAAAATGGATAAGGAGCGGTTATTACGAAGTAATAACTTCCAAGACTCAAAGAAACAAAAACAAACTGAAAGCAAAAACAAATTGGGTTGTCTCCCATAAAGCTCTTTCTTTATAGCCATTAAGATGGGCATAATAATTTTGAAGAAGCTCTCATAGGGATATGATTTGAAGTGAAAGAGAGCATTAAGAAGCAAAAAAACACACACATTTAAGTCCAACCCACTTCCTATGCAAGGGGATTTTGTAAACAAACAAGTTATTGAAACCAAAGGCAACTTGCATAAGAAGGCAAAAGAAGTGCAACATAAAAACTTTCAGCATAAAACGGGGAAACTTGATATTATTGAGATGCATAAGAACACTTTTCCCTTTCTCATAATAACTTTCAGTATCATGCATAAACTTAACAATATATATATCACAAGGACTATCATAGCAATGATCACTTATTCTAACAGAAAACACAGGAATACTAGCTCTCATAACGCTACTGTGTGAAGCAATATTAGAGGTATCCTTACAAAGGATAGTGTGTCCCTCTTTTTCATATTTAGCAACAAAGTCTTTCACACTTGCTACTATAGGTTCATCAACCATTTGTTTATCAGGTTCAATAGCTTTACTCATACTTTCATTAACCATACTAGCTATCATAGAATGTTCCTTTACCTTAACTGGAAAAGACATTTTCTCAATATAAGGTTCATGTAAAACATGACTAGCAATATAAACTTCAGTATTTCTTGCAGGAACACTCTTAGCAACATATTTATAAGGTTCATGATACTTATTCCACTTCTTTTTAGGCACTTCAATGTAGGAAGCAAAAGCCTTAAAATAAGAAGCAATAGCTTGAGAGTCTAGACCATAAGTATTTTTAATATTTTGAAAGTCATCAGTTCCCATAAAAGATTCAATGCATTCATAATGATAATTTATACCTGACTTTCTACCTTTGTCATTCTCCCAAGCTTCAGCATTGTCTTGAATACGATCTAGAAGGTCCCATTTAACTTCTTCTTCCATACGAGTGAATGATCCAGCACAAGAAGCATCTAATAAATCCTTGTCATGTAGAGGGAGCCTTGCATAAAAGTTGTTGATAATAATATTGTTGGGGAGCTCATGAATGGGACATTTGAGCATTAGTAACTTCAATATCCCCCAAGTTTGAGTTGTACTCTCTCCATCAAGAGGCCAAAAGTTGTATATTTGATTCCAATCTTTATGAATCTCACTAGGAGGATAAAACTTTGAGTAAAAGAGAGGCACTATTTCCTCCCATTCCAGAGCTTGACCATTCTTCAGCAGCTTATACCATTCCTCAGCTCTTCCTTTTAGTGATAATGAGAATAACTTCTTCTTAACTTGATCTGTAGTAATACCTGCACACTTGAACAACTCGCATAATTCGTGTATAAAGAGTAAATGATCACCAGGATGGACAGTTCCATCCCCAACATAGTAGTTATCCATAACACGATCAATAATTCTTGTAGGTATTTTGAAAACATCTTTCTCAGCAGGTGGTGGCTTATCTACTACCTTAGCAGTGGTAGTAGCATTAACAAATAAGAAAATCAGCGAATTATCCATAACGAAAATAAAGCAACTAGCAGAAGTAAACAATACTCACAGTAGACGTTTCCTTCACCAGTTCCACTCTCCAATAGCGCTTCACTCCCCGGCAACGGCGTCAGAAAATAGTCTTGATGACCCACAAGTATAGGGGGTGTATTATAGTATTTTTGATAAGTAAGAGTGTCGAACCCAACAAGGAGCAGAAGGTGCTGGCTAGTGGTATGGATCAGGAATTCTCTGCAAATACTTAGCAAACGGATTTTTAGGGGTTTTCGATAAAGCAAGTAAACAAAGTACGAGTAAACAAAAGACAGTAAGAATGAATGCAGCAAGTGGCCCAATCCTTTATGCAACAAAGGACAAGCCGGTTGTATTTCTATAGATGACCAAACGTTCTCGAGGACACATGGGAAGACTGTCAAGTGCTTTCGCTTCATATAGTCGATTAATCTTCTCTAGCTTGCTAAGTGTTGTGTGGGTGAACCTGTGCTAATGTACCGTCCCATCCAAGACTTAATACATACTTGTGATTAAACCCCCTTGCAAACATCCGTAAGTATAAGAAAGTAATTAAGGTAAAACCTAACCACAGCTTTAAACTCTAAGACCCTTACGTCCCTTGTGCAATGGTTTCCTAACGGGGGTTCAGGTTTCTGTCACTCCGGCAACCCCTACGATTAGTAGCCAAATACACAATGCATTCCCCTAGGCCCACATAGGTGAAGTGTCATGTAGTCGACGTTCACATGACACCACTAGAAGAAGTACACCACAACTTAAATAACAATCTATTGAATCTTTCTCAATGCAACTCCACTACTAACAACAAGACTTCTCTCGTGTCCTCAAGAACAAAACGAACTACTCACAAGACATCATATGGATCATGATCAGATATGGAGTAATGATGTATAACAATCTGAACATAAACAATAATTCAATGGTTCACTCGGTAGCATCAACTACAAAGAGTAATCAACACAGGGAAAGTTTCCCCTATGAACTATAGCAAGATTCAAACAATTGTTATAGCAATATGGAGATGGTGATGAGGGTGCTGATGGTGATGATGGCGGTGATGATGATTATGATGATCCTGATGAAGTCCAGCTTGATGGTGGTGTTGATGGCGATGATCTCCCCTCTCCGGGAAGGAATTCCCCCGGCAGAAATCTATCTGCCGGAGAGATCTTTCTCTCTCGGTGTTTTCCGCCCCGCAGAGGCGACGGAATCTTTCTGTGGTCCCTCCCCGAGTCTTAGGGTTTCAGGAGGAAGATATACGCCATAGGGGAGAGGCTGGAGTGGGCCAGGGTGGCCACACCACTCCCTGGCGCGGCCTGGGCTTGCCCGCGCCATGGGGTGGTGTGGGCACCCTGTGGCCCACCTCCACTCTATCTTCTGGCATCTTTAGTCTTCTGGAAAAATAGAATTTTCCGTATATTTTCCCGGATTTTATGATCTTCGCGAATTTTGCCTCCAAACAGCACCTTTTCCATCAGAATCCTAACTGCAGCGGTCCATGCTCCAAAAGTCATCAACCATGCAAAAACAGATAAAATAACATAAGTATCACCTCTCAATATGAAATATATCAATGAATAATAGTGAATTAAGACATAGAATAGTGATGCAAAATGGACGTATCAATGCGCCACAGAAATATGGCAATTTTGCAGCGCACGCAATCCATATGCGCCACATAAATGTGTGTTTTTGTGGCGCATATTTTTGCGTGCGCCACAGAAATTTGACAGGACCCACAACAAGTATATGCGCCATATAATTAATACGCGTGATCCGGGGGATGGGATTCTATGACGCATATACCTGTATGCGCCATAGAAACTGATGATTGTGTGGCGCTGATACATTGCAAATGTATCTATAATTTTTGATGTTCCATGCTTGGTTTTATCCACTTTCTTGTGTTTTGTTCCAACTTTGGAGTACTTTTCATATGATTTCTTGGACTAACCTATTAACAAGAGCCACAGTGCCAGCTGCCTGTTTTCTGCTTTTTTTGGTTCCAGGAAAGTCAGAAAATTAATATTCTCGGAATTGGACGGGACAAAAGCCAAAGTGCCTATTTTTCTGGAAGGGATCAAGTGCCAGAATACGAGACGGAGAGGGGCCAGGGGCCGGCCACACCACCTGGCCGCGCGGCCAGGCCTGGCCCGTGCCAGGAGGTGGTGTGGTGGCTCCCGGCACCCCCTCGGCCTCTCCTTCCGCCTATAAGTTGCCCTCGGGACGAAAACCCTAAGGACCCGATCAAAAATCCATGAAAGAGTCTGTAGCCCCCGTCATCTCCATCCCTAGATCGAGAGGGATCTGAAGCTCTTCTCGGCACCCTGCCGGAGAGGGGAATTCATCCTGGAGGCCTTCTTCATCACCATGCAAGCCTCCGGTGTGATGCGTGAGTAGTTCATCCTTGGACTACGGGTCCATGTAGTAGCTAGATGGCTGGTTTCTCCTCCTTTGTGCTTTCATGTTTAGATCTTGTGAGCTCCGTTCATGATCAAGATCATCTATTTGTAATCCATACATGTTGTGTTTGCGGGGATCCGATGGATATTGAGATGCTATTTCAGATTGATTATTGATTCTATCATGTCTTTGTTATTTGAGATCTTGCATGCTTTCCGTTGTT
Organism: Avena sativa; assembly: GCA_916181665.1. Classification (NCBI taxonomy): domain Eukaryota; kingdom Viridiplantae; phylum Streptophyta; class Magnoliopsida; order Poales; family Poaceae; genus Avena; species Avena sativa. Next base: position 548,701,013 of record OV702290.1, on the reverse strand, counting down.
AGTAGCTATCTTGGCCAAGTAGATGCTAGCAACTCCAAGAGTTATTATTTATGCTCGATAGTGGGTTCATGCCTCTGGTAATCTGGGAAGTGACAGAAATCTCTAAGGTACTAGATGTGATGTTGCTACTAGGGAGAAAACAACAATCCTTTGTTCATAGAACAATCGTATTGTTTACTTTACACGCAGTTCGTAAAGCAATAATCTGTTGCTTGCAACTTAATACTGGAGGGGGTTCGGATGATAACCTGAAGGTGGATTATTAGTCATAGATGCAGTTGGATGGCGGTCTATGTATTATGTTGTAATGCCCAATCAAGTCTCAAATGAGTCAAGATGATTAGTATATGCATGTATTGCTTTCTCGGTGTTTGTCAATTGCCCCGTTGTAATTTGTTCACCCAGCATGTTTTCTATCTAAGGAGAGCCACCTCTAGTGAACTATGGATCCCGGTTCTTTGTCTTTACATACAATCTACAATCCTTTACTGCTTTGTGTTTACTTTCTGCAAACTTTTACTTCTTTCTATTCGATATGTTTAATCCTTTGTTTTCCGCAAAATACGGTGAGATTGACAACCTCATCGCAAGTTGGGGACAAAGTTCTGTGGTTGTGTTGTGCAGGTCCCCACGTTGCTACTAGCACCGGTAGTACGCCCTGCCAAAGCTCAGCTAGTAACACCTTTGAGGTGTTTCCTTGCTCCTACTGGTTCGATTAAACCTTGGTTTCATAAATGAGGGAAAACTTGTTGCTGTGCTCATCATACCTTCCTTTTGGGGTTCCCAACGAGCTCTACGTCGATCGTCGAGCGCATCAGGCGCATATAGACATATGCGCCACAAAAACTCGAAAACAGATCCAATTCGTGGATCGCCTTTTAAGTTTTGTAAAAAAAATGAAAATGGTAAAAATTTTAATTTTTTTTTGAGATGTAGTTATATTTTGGGGTATAGTTGTAGGGAAAATTGAAAACATGAATTTTGATGCATTTTGCAAAAAAATCATGTCCCGTTAAAACAATCATTCAGCTTTTTACAGAATCTCCAAATTTAAAAAGAGTAAAAATTTATTTTAAAAAGAAGATTTTTTTCTTGAAAAAAATAAAAAGGGGGAGACAATTCTAGGCTGGATTCGAATTTTGAATCCAGCCGGCGCCCTTCTCCCTCTCTTTTCTCCTTCTATCCTCTCCTTTACTCCTCCTCCTCCTCCTCCTCTCCTCCATACTTGTACTCTCATCTCCTTCTACTCCCCTTATCATTCCCTCTCCTCCTCCACCTCCGGCCATGGCCTCCTCCTCCACCACCCAGGCGACCTCCTCCTCCAGCGACCTTCTCCTCCTCAACCACCTCTTGCAACCACTCCTTCTCCACCATTTTCGGCGACCCCCTCCTCCACCCACCTCCGGCGACCCCCTCCTCCATCGACCTTAGCCTTGCCCTCCTCCGGCGATCCCCACTTCCAGCCACGGCCACGGCCTCCTGCACATGCCTGCGGTGGTAGGTTGTGGCCACGGACACTGCCTCCGACGAGCTCCGACGAAATTCTGGTGGCTACGGTGATGCTAGATCCAGATCTAGATTTGGCCCCGCTTTTTTGCAATTTGAGATTTATGTGGCACATATCAATATACGTCATAGAAAAAATTAGTGGCGAGGTGATAGTGGCGCATCTAATATGCGCCATAGAAAAAAATTGGTGACGAGGTAATAGTGGCGCATCTAATATACGCCATAGAATTACAAAAATATGCGCCACTTATTATGAGCTATTTCCTAGTAGTGGAAAGACCTTGTTCCTCGCAGAATACTTAACCAAGCAGTGTAATTGGCCTAGATGACCTAAACCATACCTTAACGTTACTATGACATACTCACTTCACACAAGGTCCACGGGCAGTGTTCCATTCGGGAAAAATAACAAGAAGATAGCCACATGACCTCTCGTATCGGCACTTCACGTCATAGGCAAACTCTCTCCCCTCATACCTCCTCGCGTCGATAAGGGATTGGTACATGCGTTTGAGATGTATTTTCCCTCTATCACTAACTTCTCTTGGGATCTTGTCGTCCGCCCATTGTCCCGGGACATTTGAGACAGAGGTATCATCGGACCCATTCCATCATGTTGAGGACACTCGAAAGGCTGATTCTTTAGGTCATTGGTACACATTAGAGACATTGAATTCATCGAGCTCATAATTCGAGGGCTTGAGCAAAAGCTAGTTAACTCTGTTGAAGGACGTTGCCTTATTAAAGGTATTGATCGAAAGCTTGTCGGTGAGGGTGGATTAGTGCATGTAAATTACATGGCTGTTATCCCACTTTCCTACATGAAGACCTCAACTCCCGCGACACGGAGGCCCACATCCATGAGCTTACAACCGACCTGACCTGTCGTGCTACAAGAAGACTTCCCGAAGGATCCTAGCGACCAGACGTGCATTGAAGGGAGATCGAAGATGAAGTTCATGTACAAGGTAAGACGAAGACCTAGCGGGGCTAATGGAGAGTCCTACAACACATGCGGGTATATATACTGGAAGACATTCACCTGAAATGGACACGCCACGACATCTAAGCGCACGTCGTAGCTTTTAGTCTCTAGTCATAAACCCTAGATTAATATACTCTCGCCGGGTAACTTTATAAACCAGTCAATATCCATCTTTTAAACACTCGTAAGATCTATCGATCATCCCAAGTCTGAGGGAACTCTTTCATCATCATTGTCTTTGTCTTTAAATTCAAATCTACTGACTAGAGACGATTGCCGAACAAATAAACTCTCTTTCGATCTACGATAGTGAGACTTTTGTGAGATCGTGAAAACAATCCTCTTCGGCATGTGGTACAACGACATTAGAGGTATATTGCAAGGTAATCCGCTATGTCACATATATCATGTAATATCAATTTTGAAAAGTAAGTAATATTTAGCCCTAGAATTGTTGTCATGAACAAATAGTTATCATAGTTAGACATTCGCTAGACCTTGTCGGCATAGACCTCGGTGTCCTCCCCCTCCTCCCAAATTAGAAAACTGAAAGCACAACAATGGCCAGGATCGATTCCTCTTCGTGCCCTCTGAACTGAAGTTGTATTGGTGTGCACTACTTGGCCCCAAAGTTGATATCCTAGTTAGACATTCGCTAGACCTTGATGGCAAACACCCAATGGCTCCGTCGTCTGGACATATGCAAACATCTTGCAGAATTGAGCTTCGCCCCACTGAGTCGCGATCAGCGTCCCTTGATCCTTGTGGCTTATCTTCATGACGTCGTGGGACAGACTCTGGTCGAATTTTCGTCGGTGCGCGTAGAAGGACCTACCATTGTGTGTGATGACGTATTCTCCATACAAGAAGTGCGGACGCCTTTTCCTCCAGAACCCACACCCCGATAGAGAGCCCGAAGCTATCATCGACGACAACGCCCAGCCTCCCCCGCACCTCCGCCAAGCGGTAGTTATCGGGCCGAACCAAAAGAGCAGGCAACGGCATAGCAAAATCAGCGACGCTCTCATCGTCAAGGCTTAAAGACACGATCCTCGGGGCGTTGCCCTCCGTGACCCAGTACGTCGTGCCGTCGATGCCGGCTGCAAGGTTACACCTAGTGTCGATTGAGGCGGACACCTCCCACCACGACTCCTCCTCTTCCCCCAACACGAGCACCTGGAGGGCGTCGAAGTCATAGGCCTCGTAGTCAGGCCGAGAACAGTGCGGGCTTGTTTGGCTCAAACGGGGTGGGTTTTCTATTTGGGCTGAATGTGATGGGTTCAAACGGCTTTACCTAGCTATTGGGATGGGTTGGTGCGGTTGGCCTAATATTGCGGGTTGGTGTGGTTCGGGGCGGTTCCAACCCGCAGCGAGTGAAACGGTTTGAATCCATGGTAATAGTCCACGGTCACATCCCACACACACGTGAGGTCCTGTCCTCCTATCGCTAGGGAACGCTAATCTCTAGAACTCAACGATACAAAACAAATAATGTTCACTGTTTGGTACAGTTTTCGGTGGTTTCAACCCACGTTCTCATGCGGTGCGGTGCGGATGCGGCCGAGAATTTTAAGTGGTGCGGTTTAGTGTGGATTAACAAAGCGATTTTTTGGGTTGGTGTGGACTGGAAAATTAGCTCAGCAGGATTTGGTGTGGGGCGGATTAAGCACGGGTGTTGCCCCATTCTCAGTCTGACCTCGTAGCAGCCGACGATCCCGTCAAATCTGCATGGGACGTGCTGTATCGCCCGGTGGTCGGATGGTACCCGAAGCCGTACGCCGCGTTCCAGCTCCGCCTGTAGCAGCCATGGCGCACCAACTGATCGGTGCATGGCAACGGCGGGACAGGCAGCGTCTCGCCTGTCGCCGGGTTGACCAGGGTGACGTCACCGGTCGCGTCGTCGCAGAGGCAGAGCAGGCCGTTGCAGGTGCTGACCAGCTGTAGGTCGGCGAAGAAGTGGGAAACCGTGTAGGGTCTGGAGCTTGTCCATAGCTCGCTGCAGCTCTGCGTCGAAGATGGCGAGACGTCGTCGACCACGTAGGCGACGGCCGTGCGGGCGTTCCAGAGGAGGAGCTCGGCGCGGCTGTGCATCTCTGTGGTGCGATCGTCCACGGCTTCGCGCCAGACCTTGCAGACGAGGCGGGCACGGCGCCGGGCGCTCGGCGGCAGCCGCAGCAGGATCTCCACCAGCACGTCCGTTGGGAAATCCATGGTGGCAGGATCCAGATGCGTACGTGCTGTTTCCGCAACCTTTCTCTTCGATCTTTCGGTTTGCAATGCCCAGGCTCCTTTCCGTTGTTTCCGTTTTTCCTTCTTAATAGAATTGGAGTAGGATCCTATTTAATTAATGACTTACTAGTTGTCAACTTCTTTTGTATCCGAAAAAAAAACTTGCTTTGCTTTCAAAGTCTTGTGATTTAATTAATCCGCCTATCAGTTCCAAAATCTATTATAAGAGAGCCGTATGAATCTGTTAAAACTTTTTTTTTTTGCGGAAAACCTTACAAGACTATATATCAGCTTTGGTACCAAATCTTAATAAATAGTTGGAAATCTATCACATATTTCACTCAGTTTGAGAGGTCCAACTATTCATGCAGGATTTTTTGTTTTATGTACTACTCCCTCCGTTCAGAAATATAAGACGTTTTAACTTTGTGAATCGAATGTATCTAGACGGCTTCTAATGTATGGGTCTATAGAGATTTGGAGTGAACATATACACTAAAAATGGTCTAAATATTCATTTCACAAAGCTAAATCATCTTATATTTCTGAACGGAGGGAGTATCTCTCAAATAAATATGTGTGAGCTTAGAATTCACATGTTTGTACAACATCTCCCTTCCTAAATGACAGCACCAAATTTGACAAAAACCACAATAAATACTGTCAAATACCATTCAAGCAAGGTTGGCATTGTTCACTCCCAAATTTTTCTTAGTTTTTGTTTTTATAACTATATGGATCAAATTTCAAGCTTTTTTGAGTTGTAGATACACCCTGTAGCTATGTTGTCAAATATTTTGGAATTTAGTAATTTATAACTATTAGTTTTATAGGTTGATCTCATAGATCTCTCCTAAACTCATACTCTCAGAGTGTGAGGATCTTAGACGGTTAGTTTTTTCCGGTGTAGGTCAGCTTTGGGGAAAAGCCTGGGTTTGGGCTTTTTCAAGATATGGCTAGTCGTGGAAAGGAGGCAGTTGGTCCGGGTCGGGAAAATGAAGTTGTTGGTTTTGGTTGTTAGAGAAGCGAAGGAACACAAGTTGGTTGATGGTGCTTTCGGGGAGCGAGCTTAAGTGTCTGAAACATAGAGTGGAATGGTGCTCGCCCCACACCCCCCAGAGGGGCAGTCAGCCAGAAGTTTAAACGTATTCTCTAGGCCCCTAGAGAAGGGGTTGGGGTTCATGAAGCATGTTGTTGGTCTGTGAGCCCCCTTTGTGGTAGATAAGTTCTTGATAAGGTCGCTAACGAGGGTGAGATCGAACTTCGATGAGCCACATTGGCGTGTTGGTATGCGTTTATGTGTGATTATACATTTGATTGATTTGCATGAGTTTTAGACCATGCATACTCTATTGAGCGCTACATTCATCGTAAACACAATGTCTTCTATACCGAACACAGATATGATATACATCTCTGAGATAGATACAAATATCTATGAGAAAATTCCTTATTTGACACTACTCTCAAATATGGCTCCTTATTTGACACTCAATTTTTTTCTCTTCCTTATATGACACCAAGTGTAATTTTTTTTGCCTTTGATGACACTGCCATTTCGATGATATGCTGGGCGGATCTGGGCTCCTAGCTTGCATGTGCAATTGGGTGTTTTCCAGATTTCATCAGGAAACTGGCGATGGACTGCGAGATGAAGAGCACGATGGTCAAAGCAGTGGCCCCGTGTCCGCGAAGCGCGTAAGGAGAGGGAGGAGGACCAGCGGTTGTCGGTTGTACTGATTTTAGGGCTTAGTTCGGGCGCATTGACGGGGTGACCTGAATAAAGTAATTGAGAAATGCAACGCCACATGTAAGTTGGCACCCGACACTATCATAGCCGTTAAAATCCTAGAGACCCGTGCAAGCAAGTTTACATAATAACCCTTCCTTCTCTATCCAATCATTTTGTAGAAAACCCTAACCTTTTGGGATTTTAGACTTTTCGTCTCTCCTCTCGTTAACAGAACGACAATGAATTTTACTTGCAACCAGAATATTTATTTGAGGAATATTCAACAATATTTCATGTAATCTTTTCTTTCATATAATATTTGAAAAATATCCATACAAGTTTCATACAATAATTTTCATACAAGATGTTTCACAGAATATTGGACATTTTTCAAACAAGTTCTGTAAAAGTTTCTTCCAATAATCCAAGAATCCTATATAATTCATATAGTTGACTCCTTCAGCAGCTGTAGATCCAGTAGGTATAGGTTGCATATTTACCTCCAACTATTTCTTCTCCAACCGCAGAATGACGTTGCTAGTATATATGCACACATTATTTAGTTGCTTATTTCATTATGTGGGCTAAGTTACAATGTGATAATGGTATTATAATGTGATAATAGTAAATAAATAGACAAGTTCAATTCTCCATTGTTTGGTTTTAATACATACCCATGTTTACCAATATTGAACTACTGATTTTATTGACTTCCAATGATTAATCATCAGCTGTCACTATTTATTTGACCAGTGCTGGTGTTTTTGTTTTGAAATATGTGACAATTCTTGTTACAATTCTAAATTAGTTGGATCATTTATTTTACCTGGTATGGTTTGTCTATCTCGCAGACCGTCATCGGTGTGGAGGAAAATCTGCTGCAACTTATAACCTAAAAAATGTGTTAACCTTTTGGACAACGAGTTCCTCTTATTGGTTCCCATCGCATGATGTACAGACGCCACCGGCATACAGAGTGCGGCCGAGCATCCTAGCAGGGCCTCCCCTCCATCACCCGCGCGCCGTCCCTGGATTCCACCGCGAACCGCTCATCCGCGCATGGACAGAATCAAACTCCAAAACATTAAAAGTCAGATTCATTTGCTATGACAGCTAGACGCGCCAAGCGTCCAAAGTCTTAAGTCACGAATATTCACGCGAGCGTATGCGTTACATATATGTGTACTTCATTTAGTCCTACTAAGTAGAAGGTAGTAGAGTGCTCCCCTTATAAGATGGTCTCCACCTCTTTGACTTAGCAAGGTGGGACTAAACATTGCAACCCCTAGTATGGAAACACACGTCTTCCTCCTAGCCTCCACTATCGGGCCATTATGGGGGTTTGTCTAAGGCTGCCTTTTTGGGCCAAGCTAGTTCAGTTGTTACTATGCTGATGTCCAGACCGTTTATTTGGGCCAAAAAATATGGAAAAGGAACACATACAACTCAGTAACCTATACGTATATGTACTAGTAATAGCTTCCAGTTCGGCAACAAAACATACTTGTGCATGCACGCACATCGTACGGACAAGAAAAGGAACACTCTAGGCTAGCTTAGCCTATACTATTGCTTGCGCGGGGAAATAATTGAACTGACAGTGGGGAAGGAAAGCTTGCATCTATACTCATGCTGATAGATAATTTGCCGAGGACATTCAAGAACTAGATTATTTTCTCCCCAAAAAATGAATCCATCTAGGCTAGGACCAACTAGTAGAGCTCACCATGAGTTGGAGGAACCAAAAATGGCAGATTGTTTACCATCTAGTGATGAGGAGAGCAGCCCAGCAGATGTGGGAGACAATGATGATGATGGCAGTGTACCTAAATTCAAACTACAGTCTAGCAGGAAGAGGAAGTTAAAGAAGTTGAAGAAAATGATGTGGCATGATCCAAATATGGATGACCCTCATGATCAATTCTGCATTAAGTTGTGCTTCAAAGATGTGTACCAATTCAGAACAACACTTAGGAGTTACCACATTGCCCAGCTCAGGAACTTCCGTTATCACAGGAATTGTAGTGATAGAATAATTGTTTGGTGCACTAAAGAAGGCAAGAAACAAGGTTGTAAATTCTTTCTCACATCCTCTAAGGATGCCCATGAGAAGACCTTTTGCATAAGGAAGTTAATGCCCCAACACACATGCATACCTCATGGTGAGAACACAAAAGTAACAATTGGCTGGTTTGCTGCCCAATCTGAGCAAGCAATTAGAACTGACCCTAATACCTATGTTGATACATTGATTGGCAATGCTAAACATAAGTATGGAGTGGAAGTGCCAAAGAGCAAAGCATACAGAGCTAGGAAGAAGTCATTTGTTGCTATCATGGGAGATCAGAAGGCACAGTATACTAGGATTAGGGATTATTACAGACTATTCTAGATACAAACCCAGGTAGTAGATGTATTGTGACAACAAAGCAGCTAATTGAGCACCCTAGCCCAAACCCAAGATTCCATGGGCTCTTCATTTGTCTTAATGCTTCTCTGCAAGGTTTTCTAAATGGTTGTAGGCCATTCATAGGTATGTGCACATTCATTTTTAATTTAATTTTGTTTTGTTTTATCTCATGCACTGTTTTGTTTTGTTGTAGGCCATTCATAGGTATGTTCCCATTCATTGTTTTATTGTTGTTGTAGGGGTAGATGGTTCTTTTATCAAGCTGGCTACATGACAACATATTCTTGCTGCAACTGGTAGGGATGGAAACAACAATATTTTCCCCATTGCATTTGGTGTGGCTGATAAGGAGGAAACAACTAGTTGGTTGTGGTTCTTGACACATCTAAGGTACTGCATTGGAGAGTCTGGCAAGTTTGGAACATACACTATTACCTTAGATAGGCAAAAGGTTTGTACACATTGCTAAGATAAGTATTTGCAGTAACTTCTAATATTTCCCTAACTAATTAAGATTCATTTGGCCACTTGGTTAGTGACTTCTCAAAGCCATATCTCAAGTTTTTCCAAACTCACCTCAAAGGTATTGTCTTAGGCATATTTATGCCAATTTCCAGTCAGCTAGTTTTAGAGGCACCGAGCTCAAGAAGCACATGGATGTTGCTAGCTACTCCTACACAAAGAATGGATTTGATCTGGAAATGGCTGATCTAAAAGCTGATTGTGAGGATGCATACAATTGGCTGGTGAAGATACCACACGAGGCTTGGGCCAGGAATCTGTTTGATACAACATGCAAAACTAATCTGGTTGTCAACAACATCAGTGAAGTCTTTAATAGAATGATTCTTAATGTGAGGAACAAGCCAATTAGGACAATGTTGAAGGTATAAGGGACAAGCTGATGGTCAAGTACAGTGGTACAAGACAAAAGGTAGAGGCAAGCAGATGGGAGATCACTCCATTCTACTATGAGAAATTAGAGGAGTCCAAAATATGGCCAAGAGAATGCACAACCAAACTATGTGAAGTTGGACTATGGCAAGTGAGCAGCAATAGTGGCAGAGTGCTTGCAGTCAACTTGATCAAGTGGACATTACTTGCAGGAAGGGGGATGTTACTGGCATTCCTTGCAATCATGTTGTGGCAGCAATCATGAAACTATAACAGCATCCAAAAGACTATGTGGATGACTTCTACAAGAAATCTGTGTACAAGAAAGCCTACAACTACACCATATACCTAGTACCTGGACCTACTGACTAGAATAAGACAGATACACCAGATATTGACCCACCTATGTTTAGAGAAAAACCTGGGAGAAAACAAACTGCAAGGAGGAAAGGGCAATTTGAGGTGCCAGCACCTAGAGATTCATCTAGGATGGGCTCTATCACTTGCAACAACTACAAGCTAGTAGGGCACAAGTTCACTAGCTGTAATGTGCCATTGAGGGCTGAGCTATAAGTAAGGAAAGATAGTCACCAGGTAATGCAAAACTGTTTGACCATAATTTTTATTTGATTACATACAAGTCTTGAACTAATTTAGTGTGTTCTGCAACAACACACCAGGAACAATCATGGTGAGGAGAGCTCGGGTACTACCAATACAACAACAAATCATGCAACTTCAACACCTGCTACTACAAGGCTCCCACTCCTACACCTGTTGCTGCAAGGGATCCCACTCCTACACCTAGGGCTCCCACTCCTACACCTACTGCACCAAGGGATACAAGGGTTCCCACTCCTACAACAAGTGTAGCAACATGAAGTGGTTCTGTGACCAGGCCCTTCATTGCACCTAGGTCTGTAGGGGATGCAATTGGTAAAAGGCAACCAAAGCTAACATCTAGGATGCATGGTTGTCTTAGTGCTAGTAAGCACAACAGCTATAGGAAGGACAAGAAGAGTGATGGTTCAAAAGATTTGAGTGAATGCTCCAAGCAAGCAGAATGAGCTGTGTGTTGAACTACTTTAGTATTGTCTCTGTGTTTGCATGACTGTGTGGCTATGTGCTGAACTACTTTAGTATTCTATGTGTTGAACTACTTTAGTATTCTGTGTTTGCAAGTCTGTTGGTTCAAGCATTTCTGGATAATATTTGTGTAAGACTAAGTTCCAAAAATTTGTGTAACTATATTTGTGGTATATGTCTATGTGGATCCTTTAATGTTGATCTAAAAAAATTGTCGAGACCCCTCGGGGGTTCTCGACAACCCTAAAGGATCCTTTAATGTTGATCTAGAAAGGTTGTCGATACCCCTTGGGGGTTCTCGACAACCCTAAAGGATCATTTAATGTTGATCTAGAAAGGTTGTCGAGACCCCTCGGGGGTTCTCGAAACCCTAAAGGATCATTCAATATTGATCTAGAAAGGTTGTTGAGACCCCTAGGGGGTTTGATACATTGCAAATGTATCTATAATTTTTGATGTTCCATGCTTGGTTTTATCTACTTTATTGTGTTTTGTTCCAACTTTGAAGTACTTTTCATATGATTTCTTGGACTAACCTATTAACAAGAGCCATAGTGCCAGTTGCCTGTTTTCTACTATTTTTGGTTCCAGGAAAGTCAGAAAATGAATATTCTCGGAATTGGACGGGACAAAAGCCAAAGTTCCTATTTTCCCGGAAGACTCACGGAGCCAGAAGGAGAGTCGGAGAGGGGCCACAGGGTGGCCACACCCCCCAGGCGCGGGTATCCCCAGGTCGCGCTAGGGCATGGTGTGGGCCCCCTGGCTGGCCACCGACCTTGCCTCCTTCGCCTATATATTGCCCCCGATGCATAAACCCTAAATCGTCAAGCCTCCAGCCACGAAAAGTTCCGCAGCGCCGCCGCCACCGAAGGGGAGATTCGGGAGACAGAAAGTCTCTGTTCCGGCACCCTGCCGGGACGGGGAAGTGCCCTCGGAGCCATCTCCATCAATCTCCACCACCATCTTCATCACCATTGTTGATTCCCATGATGAGGAGGGAGTAGTTCTCTCTCGAGGCTAAGGGTTCTATCGGTAGCTATGTGTTCATCTCTCTCTATACATGATCATATTGTGATCATGAGCTTGTAATCTATAGATCTACCTTGCTACTCAAGTGCTTTAATAGATCTCTGCTCTCCCCATGTGTGTGAAGTTGACAGTGTGCACACCATGGTGGCACTTAGGCTAGAGATTACAAATACTTGTTATGGGTTATATTTGGAGTTAGATGTCTGTATGAAATTGTGGTGTTTGTTCGAACCATCTAGTGCTCAAGGTGACAGTGTGGGGTTATCTAGATGGGAAAGATGAACTTTGAGGTGTGCTGTTATAGCCCTACCATGGATTAGAGTGTCCAACTGGAGAGTAGTTAAGAGTAGTATCATGAAGATAATATATTTATATGAGAGTGTTCACTAGTGAAAGTATGATCCCTAGGCCTTGTTTCTAAGCATTGAAACACCGTTTGCAACTAGATCTGTTACATGTTTGCTTGCTTCCATCTTTATTTCAGTTTGCCTTTAGTCTTTTCCACGCCATCAAGCTATTTTCTATCACCGTTACCACTTATAATTATCTATACCACTTGTATTTCACTATCTCTTCGCCGAACTAGTGCACCTATACACCTGACAAGTGTATTGGGTGTGTTGGGGACACAAGAGACTTCTTGTATCTTGATTGCAGGGTTACTTGAGAGGGAATACCTTTGACCACTTCCTCCTTGAGTTCGATAAACCTTGGGTGATCCACTTAAGGGAAAACTTGCTGCTGTTCTACAAACCTCTGCACTTGGAGGCCCAACAACTGTCTACAAGAATAGAAGTGCGTAGACATCAAGCTATTTTCTGGCACCGTTGTCGGGGAGGTAAGGTAAAAGGTATTCACATCCTCCAGTGTGAGTGCTCGAATTTATTTCCTTTAGATTCTGCAATTTTGTCTTTTTGTTTCTTGTTTTCACTAGTTAGGCTTAATGGAAAAAAAAATAGAGAGCTTTTTAGTATTTTTCCTAATATAGAACATGAATTGTCTGAAAAGAAAATTAAAAAACCAATGGAACTTTCTTTGCATGCTAATAGCAATATTATTGGTATGAATCTTTTGAACACCTTTGTTACTAATGCTATGGAAACATCTAAGTTTGGGGAAGTTGGTTTTTATGAAAATGATCTTTTTAGTTCTCCAGCTTTAAATAAGAAAATTTGCTCTGATGATACTTTATCTCCCATATGTGGTAATTCTAATGATACTTGTGATATTTTAAATCCACATACTGAAAGCATCTCTTTTAAAGTACCTATAAAATTTGTTGAACGTGTTATAAATAACTGCTATTTTGGAGATGGAACTGTCCATCCTGGTGATCATTTACTCTTTATACATGAATTATGCGGGTTGTTCAAGTGTGCAGGTATTTCAATGAACCAAGTTAAGAGGAAGCTATTATCTTTATCACTTAAGGGCAAAGCAAGGAAGTGGTATGAGCTACTAGATGATCCTCATCATTTGGAGTGGAAGAAACTTGAATCTCTCTTTTACTCTAAATTTTATCCTCCTCATGAAATTCATAAAGATATGAATTATATTTATAATTTTCATCCTTATGAGGGAGAAAGTATTGCCCAAACATGGGGGAGATTGAAGTCACTAATGCTCAAATGTCCCATTCATGAGCTCCCCAGGAATATTGTTATTAATAATTTCTATGCAAGGCTTTCAGGACATTACAAGGACTATCTAGATACTTGTTTAGAGAGATCCTTCACAAGTAAGGAGGTCAAAGCTAAGTGGGATATTCTTGAAACAATTCAAAGCAATACCGAAGATTGGGATAACAACAAAGGTAAATGACCAGGTATAAACTATGAGTATGATTGCATTAAGTCTTTTGCTGAAACTATTGATTTTTAAGAGCTTAGTGCTAAATATGGTCTTGATCCTCAAATTCTTGTTGATTGTTATAGAACCTTTGCTTCTCATATTAATGCTCCTAAAAAAAATGGGACATGTATCATGAGCCTTATAAAAACACTTGCATAGAAAATGAAATTGTTATTAATGATAGCAATAAACATGCTCAAACCTCTGAAAATACTACTTCTTATAAGCATGTTAATTTTTATGGAATACATAGACCTTGTGAGAATAATCAAATTGAAGAATAATATTGTATCACCCACAGGAATGAAAAAACTAGAACGTGGTATAGGGCTCTAAATGATCTTGGTAAAAAAGTGCGTGCCCTCTATCCTTTTATTTGTGAACTTTGCTAAGTGGATCATTTCAATTTTCAATGCTCAGGCCATAAAAATAGCCCTTCTAATCCAATGAGTACTGCAAATTTGTATTATGATGACATGATCACTCCTAATCAGCATAATAAACTGATACATTGCAAATGTATCTATAATTTTTTGATATTCCATGCTTGATTTTATCTACTTTCTTGTGTTTTCTCCACACTTTGTAGCAGCCATGGCACACCGACTGATCGGTGCATGGCAACGGCGGGATAGGCAGCGTCTCGCCTATCACCGGGTTGACCAGGGTGATGTCACCGGTCGCGTCGTCGCAAAGGCAGAGCAGGCCGTTGCAGGTGCTGACCAGCTGCAGGTCGGCGAAGAAGTGGAGAACCGTGTGGGGTCTGGAGCTTGTCCATAGCTCGCTGCAGCTCTGCGTCGAAGATGGCGAGACGTTGTCGACCACGTAGGCGACGGCCGTGCGGGCGTTCCAGAGGAGGAGCTCGCTGGCGCGGCTGTGCATCTCCGCGGTGCGTTCGTCGACGGCTTCGTGCCAGACCTTGCAGACGAGACGGGCACGGCGCCGGGCGCTCGGCGGCAGCCGCAGCAGGATCTCTACCAGCACGTCCGTCGGGAAATCCATGGTGGCAGGATCCAGATGCGTACGTGCTGTTTCCGCAACCTTTCTTTTCGATCTTTCGGTTTGCAATGCCCAGGATTCCTTTCCGTGGTTTCTGTTCTCCTTCTTAATAGAATTGGAGTAGGATCCTATTTAATGACTTACTAGTTGTCAACTCCTTTTGTATCCGAAACTTGCTTTGCTTTCAAAGTCTTGTGATTTAATCCGCCTATCAGTTCCAAAATCTATTAGAGAGCCGTACGTATGAATCTGTTGAAACCTTAGGGCATCTCTTACCGATCCCCTAAAATCGATTAGAGGAGTAAATTTATGCAGCGGCGAGACCTAACCAAACTCGTAAACGGTTAAAGAGTAATTTTTTACTCATCGGAGGAGTAAACTTGGCTTCCGACTCCTAAATATACTCCTTCAAAACCAAATTCGAGAAAACACCCCGCCGCTTGACCCGCCTCACCCTTTCCTGCCAGCATCACCGCCGGTGAGCCCCAACCCCCGGCGCCCCCATCCCGGTCCCTCCATCGCTCTCCGGCCCACCTTTTTCCTCGGTCGCCGCCTCTCGCCGTCGCCGGAATCGACAGGGCGAGGTCGTTTTCGCCGGCCGCCGGCCCGATTTGGAGGAAAACGAGCTCCGTCGCCGACGATTCACCGCGACTTCGAGCCGTCGGAGGCCGGGAAGGCTATAGAAGGCAGGCACCGTCCCCCTCGACGCCTCCTCTACCCTACCCGACCGCTACTCGACCTCCGTTCGGCCAACCTCGTCGCCTCCTCCGCCCGTGAGGTGTTCGACCGAATAGCAAGGTGAGTTTTTTTAGCCGAATTTATTTGTCTTGTTTTCAAATTTGACCGACGTCGTCGTAGTGTAGATGAAGAGGTTGAGGGAGTATCTATTGGACGATTCATCGTCGAAGGAAGAGGAAGAGGACGACGACGATGTCAAGATGGCCATGGCCATCATATTGAATGATGAAGTTCGGCGGCCGAGGCTAGGCTCGCAGTTCGGCCGTGCATACATCAACCGGGATAGAGCCGAGGGCCATGCCAAGATCATGCGCGACTATTTCAACCCCAATGCCATCTATCCGGAGAAGTATTTTCGCCGCTGTTTCCGTATGCACAAGAGCCTATTTTTCACCATTGCCAAAGCGGTGGAGAAGCATGATGATTGGTTCAATCTTCGGCGGAGTGTATCCGGTGAGATAAGCGCAAGCTCGTTGATGAAGTGTATTGCAGCTGTTCGGGTGTTTGCATATGGTGCTACCTAGTTGAGTTTAAACTATTCTGATGATTTATTGAATTTAAACCCTACCATGTGTTTGGCTTTGAATTTATTTGGTCTATAAACTTAATATTTATTCATTTCTAAATATTTATTTGATTGTATGTGAACTATACCAAATGTTTAGCTATGTTCTAGTTTGATTTCTAGAAAAAAAAATTACTCCTCTAAGTTTAGGGGATCGGTCACACATATATTTACACCTCAAAATTTACTCTTCTAAGTTTTACTCATCCGTTTACTCTTCTAACCGATTGGGGATTGGTGAGATGCCCTTAGAAGACTATATATCAGCTTTGGTACCAAATCCTAATAAATAGTTGGAAATCTATCACAAATTTCACTCAGTTTGAGAGGTCCAACTATTCATGCAGGATTTTTTGTTTTATGTACTACTACCTCCGTTCAGAAATATAAGACGTTTTAACTTTGTGAATCGAATGTATCTAGACGGCTTCTAGTGTATGGGTTCATAGAGGTTTGGACTGAACCTATACACTAAAAATGGTCTAGATACATTCATTCAAAAAGCTAAAATATCTTATATTTCTGAACGGAGGGAGTACCTCTCAAATAAATATGTGTGAGCTTAGAATTCACATGTTTGTACAACATCTCCCTTTCTAAATTACAGCACCAAATTTGACAAAAACCGCAATAAATACTGTCAAATACTACTCAAGCAAGGTTGGCATTGTTTATTTTTTTAGATAAAAGGCCAAAGGCCCGACGTTAAATTAATAACGCCAAACGGCGACAGGATACAAGGTACTGCAACCAGCTTACACGGAAGAGCAACCCACTCATACACCACCAAGCTAAACTCGAAAGCGCACGGCCATTACAGTTACTACAAAAGCGGAAGGCGAGCTCAGGACGTCTACAATGTCGGGCCAGAGCTCCTCCAGAAGACGAGCCATTTTCACGCGCGTCGTTAAGTTCCCACCACCGCTGCAGCAACGCCACCAGAAGCCGGCTACCTCCAGGAACCAAACCAGGCTGCCCGCAGGCCCCTAACCGCATCGAGGAAGACCCAAGGAGAGGGAGAGCAGGTCCGCAGAAAGCCTTGCCGAGGGAGACACGCCGCAACTCCAACCGTCCGAAGACATCGAAGCTCCACCAAAGCTCCTCCGGCGAGCCACATGTCGAGGGCTCCAAGACGGTGTCTTCAAGAAGATCACGACGCCAAAGCGCCGCCACCGCCCGATCCGAGGATCAGGGTTTTCACCCGGAGCACGAGGGAGACCGAAGGCACCGTAGTGACGCCTTCACCAAGGGAACGACGCCCGTAGACGCCGGCACCGCGGCCCAAAGGGCAGGGTTTCTCCTCGGCAATGCCTTCTGCCTCCAACACGAGGGTCAGACTGCCGCCAAGACGGCAACCGCACCACCGCCACGACGAGCAACTCCCGGCCACCACGCCGCCCACACGGACCGTGGTTACCGGACACCACCTAGGCCCCAGGCTCGCCCGCTCTCCAATGAGGCCCCCACCACCCAGGGCTGCCGCCCCGGCGCCCAAGCAGAAGCTTCGAAGATCGCAGAGAAGGCCGGGACTATACTATGCAGGGCCTGAAGAACGGCAAGACAGCGAGCAAGGCCCCTAGATTGACACCCTCCAGCCCCCATGGCTGCAGCCGTCAGAGATCTACAGGAGGGAGATGGGCTCGCAAGGGCCCGGAACCCCTGCTCTGGCCCGAGCTCACGGCGTCCAGAGCCGGCCGCCCAACCCATCCCCAACCACGCAGCCACTTCTTCACAGCGCTGCCGCACCGCGCGCACCCCGACATCGGCCAGATCGGCACCCCGCCAGAGAAGAACACCAGATTTGGGAGGGGAATGGGCTCGAGCAGGCTAGAGGTCCTACCCCGGCCCGATCGAGGTGGCCACCTTACCCATCCCCGACCCGGTGTGCCACACACCGCCACCGAAACACCGCCCCGAACACGCACAGACAACTCACGGCCACCACCAAACGATGGAGCCCCAGCTCGCGCCCCCCGCCTCAGGACTGCACCGCGCAGTTGGCGCTGCAGGGCCGCACGCCCGCAAGGTCGCCGTGCCGCTGAAGAACAGCCACGCCGCCGTGCCCCTCGCCCAACGCCGGCGCCCCCTCCGGCCGCTACAGCCCACGCCGCCGCCACCGGACGAGGGAGAAGAGGATCCCACCGCCGCCGCCGCCTCCGGGGCTTTGCCCGGCGACGACCTCCGGTGGTAGCGAGGGAGGGGAATGCAAGGGGGACCTGGGTGCCGCCACGCATTAGGGTTTCGCCCTGCCGCTCGCGGGAGCGGGCAGGGACGAAACGTTTTTCCCCAGGGTCCTACGATTCGTCCAACGACCAGGTTGGCATTGTGCACTCCCATATTTTTCTTAGTTTTTGTTTATAACTATATGGATCAAATTTCAAGCTTTTTTTGAGTTGTAGATACACCCTGTAGCTATGTTGTCAAATATTTTGGAATTTAGTAATTTATAACTATTAGTTTTATAGGTTGATCTCATAGATCTCTCCTAAACTCATACTCTCTGAGTGTGAGGATCTTAGACGGTTAGTTTTTTCCGGTGTAGGTCAGTTTTGGGGAAAAGCCTGGGTTTGGGCTTTTTCAAGATATGGCTAGTCGTGGAAAGGAGGCGGTTGGTCCAGGAGCGAAGGAACACAAGCTGGTTGATTGTGCTTTCGGGGAGCAAGCTTAAGTGTCCGAAACATATAGTGGAATGGTGCTCGCCCCCCTCCCCCCCCCCCCCAGAGGGGCAGTCGGCCAGAAATTTAAACATATTCTCTAGGCCCCTAGAGAAGGGGTTGGGGTTGATGAAGCATGTTGTTGGTCTGTCAGCTAGGAGCTTTGAGAGGGAAGGCCTTTTGTGGTAGATAAGTTCTTGATCAGGTCGCTGACGGGGTGAGGTCGAACTTCGATGAGCCACACTAGCGTGTTGGTATGTGTTTATGTGTGATTATACATTCGATTGATTTGTATGATTTTTAGACCATGCATACTCTATTGAGAGCTACATTCATCGTAAACACAATGTCTTCTATACCGAACACAGATATGTTATACATCTCAGAGATAGATACAAATATCTATGAGAAAATTCCTTATTTGACACTACTCTCAAAATATGGCTCCTTATTTGACACTCAATTTTTTCTCTCTTCCTTATATGACACTAAGTGTATTTTTTTTGACTTTAATGACACTGCCGTTTCGATGATATGCTGGGTGGATCTGGGCTCCTAGCTTGCATGTGCAATTGGGTGTTTTCCAGATTTCGTCGGGAAGCTGGCGGTGGACTGCTAACGTCATCCTCGGTGGTGTTGTTTTGGCGGTCTTGGTTTGTATGATCTTTATAATGGCTTTTGGTAGACTTTGTTGTTTTATTAAAGAATAAAGGCAGTGTGCATCGCTCAATGCAGAGGCGGGGAATCTGTTCCCTTTTGGAGAAAAAAAGATGGTACCACTCTCACCCATGAAGAGAATGGTAATGTTGAGCTTAATCTAAAGTTGTATTGGTAAGTTACTTTCTTACAAATACAACTTTGTATCATATATTCGTCCATACTATTTTCTGATTAATTTTTATTGTCATTTTAGGTTCTGATTATGCTCCTATGATAGATGAGAAAATGGCAGGCTAGGTTCATGTTAAATCTCCGATATTTTGATACTAAAATGTTTCATGGTTATATGGTTATGCCACCACTTTTTTGTGCTTTTTATTATTTTCATTTGATTAAACATTGAACCTTTTCACGTTAAAACAACATTTATGCAATTATTGTGTTTTGGATAATATAATATGTTATTGGAATGGGATTAGGAGGTAATTTGTTTTCATAGTTTCGGGCAGTAGTAAATTAGCCCTGGTTTTTCTCAAATCCTGGTCTGCCACTGCTTACTAGTATTAAGGGGAATGCAGAATGTGGATACTTGCAAACTGCAAAATTACTTTTTACTATTATGGATTATACAAAGTACTAATGTTAGTTCTTTGTCTTACTTTCCACCTCGATTCCTTTTTTCTGAGAACTCCCTCCATGTAATTCAAGATATATAAGTATAAGCTCTCGTTTGTAGATAATGAATTGTTGTAAGCCTCACTAAATTCCTATTTGTGCATCAGGTTTCTACAATGTTTAGATTATGAATATTACCAATCCCACTTTATACCCATGGGCACTAGGAATCAACTTTGAGTGTCGAAGCAGACCCTGTAACGGTGAGGGAAGTCATTTGTGCATGCATGTGCTGGAGAATGCGAGGAGAAGAACAAAGAATGTGAGCAGCAGGACGAGTGCAGGTGCCTTGGGTGGAGCTTGCAAGCCACCTAGTTGCGCATGCTCTAGTCCTTCTGTTCGATGGAGGTCACCCTCCTCTTGCAAGCCACCTAGTTGTGCATGGTCTAATCCTTGTGTTCGATCGAGGTCACCCACGCCTTGGAGCGCCGTTGTGGATGGAGTCATGATAATAAGAACGTTAGATAGTATAAAGGCCAAATACCCTTAAATAAATATGGCAGTATACACATAACACATCGGAGGATCAATCAAGAACACAGTACCAGCTTAGCTTGAGAACGAGTCCTAGATGTCTTGCTATTAATTAAATATCAGTTGTGATTCTCAATAAAAAGTACCGGCCGTACAAGTTTCATGTAAATTGAAATACAATTTAGACTCATTAATGTGTAGCTTGAGACGTGATGGATGGTAGAACAACATAAGAGGAATTGCAAGGTAATTTGCCATGCCAATAGCACAAATGTTGTAGTGTCTCACGTTGCCAGTTTACCGGTTATGGAAGCATCAACCCACAAGCATTTAAGGTGTCAAGTGAGATCTCACTTACGTACTTCTATCTAACTTCTACTAGTTCATTTGAAAATATAGTTCCAAATTTAAGCAAATAAGTGAACTAGAAATCTTCAAATGAACTAGAAGAAACATATAAGTGGGTCCCACTTGCATCCATATCCATATGTATACTAGTGGATATGGCATGAATACAGACACCAATAGTAATTGTACAGATAAAAATATAGAGGAGTTTTACAGTACCCTGGAATCTATATGGATCGTCCATTACTCCAGATCTAATGGGTAGGATACACTCGTACTCCAGAGCAAACATAATGGAGTACCATGGCTAAACATTAGGGAGTACCATAACCTAAGGGGTAAAATCGTAACAAATCATGAAGATTCATCTTTGTCGCTGGTGCGCAAGTTCGCCGCCTTGAGGTTTCCGCGCCTTGTCGCCGCCGAAAACTGACAGCGGTTGATCTCCAACCTGCCCAGACAATTAAATCATGGTTTTGATTCATGGAGGCAAGCAGATTGTTTGTGGATTGCATTCTTGTTAATGGTAGATTAATTCATGCATTTGATTCTAAGCCCTAGTTTGGTTAGCTGGACGGAAAAAAAAGGCCATGGCTGATATCATTTAATTGGGAATTTGAGATCAAGCCGTCGACGCCGGACATGTGTGGGCACGGCAGGGTCCTGCTCTCTGCGTCATACCTGCATGTACGTGTGATACCTTCCATACAGGCAGGTTAGAACTGGCGTTCCCGATGAAGTTCCGGCAGGCAGCGGCCGTGCGCCCTCAGTTCGGTCTTCACTGTTAAGAAGGTTCTATATCAAATGTCCAAACTAACCTTACAAATAAACGGACAGATCTAATTGTTACTCTTTCCGTACTACTGGGAGTACCAGGGTACCGTAAAATTCCTCAAAAATATATTATTTGGGATTGGAGTACTAACAATAACATGTACTCCCTCCATTTCAAAATATAAGATGGTTTAGCTTTGTGAAACGACGAAGCTAAAACATCTTATATTTTGAAACGGAGGAGTATAAACTTACTAGATTCTCCAGTTTTACTATGAGTCATCATTGAGGGGGAGATGCTAATTGATAGTCATAGCAATTGTAATGTGACCTATAAGAAGTAGGAGTATGTACTCTTACATCATATAAATATGAACAATATATATTTAAACATATTACCTATATTCCAAACTACAGTATGTTTTGACAAACTAAATCTGTTTGCCAAAACTTACAATGATATGAAACAGAGGGAGTAATTCACTATCGAAAAAGAATTAATAAAACATAATTGTTGTCATGTAGCAGAAACAAATATCCTAGTTAGACATCGGTGAGAACTTACTTGGCGGCGTAAACACGCAGGGGCTCCGTTGTCTGGACATAGGCGAACGTCCGGCAGAAGCAGGTTTCGCCCCATACCCTCGCAACCAGCGTACCTTGATCATTGGCATTGATGTTCATGACATCGCACAGTAGATTCGGGCCGGACTTCCGGCGGCGGTGACCGTACAACGACGACGACCCATCGTGCGTCAGGACGTCGTCGCCGTACACGAAGTGCGGCTGCGTGAGGTCGTGCGAGTGGATGCTGTACCGGCGAGTCCATGAGCCCTTGTCCTCGAGAACCCACACCCCGGTCGTGCTCCCGGAGCGATCGTGGACGACGACGCCTAGCCTCCCACGCACCTCCGCCAGGCGGTAGTTATCGGGCCCGGCCGAAAGAGCGGCGAACGGCAAGGCAAAGGTGACCACGTGCTCGTCGTCGTCGAGGCTTAAAGACACGACCCTGCTGGGGTCACCACCGCCCTCGGTGACCCAGTACGTCGCGCCGTCGATGCTAGCGACGGCGCCTCCAAGGTTGCACCTAGCATGGGCCGGCGCCGGCACCTCCCGCCACGACGCCTCTTCCCCCAACTCGAGCACCTGCAGGGCGTCGAAGTCACAGGCCCCGTCGAGGTCGAAGTACCCGTCGTCAAATCTGCACGGGACGTGCACCAACTTGTACCGCCCGGACGTCGGGTGGTACCCGAAGCTGTACGCCTTGTCCCACCTCCTGCTGCGGCGCTGATCGGTGCACGGCAGCATCGGCAGGGCAAGCGTCTCGCCGGTCGCCGGGTTGACCAGGGTTACCCCTGCCACCTGTCCTCTCGCCGTTGTCGCAGACGCAGAGCAGGCCGTTGCAGGTGCCGACCAGCTGCACGTCGGCGTCCCAGTAGGAGGACGCGCAGGGGACGGAGCTTCTCCAGACCTCCTCCGTGGTGCAGCTCCAGGGAGAAGACGACGACGACGGGAGGTCGTCGACGTAGGCGACGCCGGTGCGCGTGTTCCAGAGGAGGGGCCTTGCGGCGCGGCTGCGCATCTCGGTGGTGCGTTCGTCGACGGCCTCGCGCCAGAGCCTGCAGACGAGGCGGGCGCGGCGCCGGGCGCTCGTCGGCAGCCGCAGCAGGATCTCCACCAACACGTCCGTTGACGTTGAGAAATCCATTGCCGGCCGGATGCGTGCTGTTTCCGCTACTCCGTCGTTTCCGTTCCTTTTTATTTTTTTATTTACGCGCACCGTCCATGTAACCGGATCGAATTAGGATTCTATTGATTGGCTATCTTTTTTGTTTTGTTGCCGAATAATTACTTGCACCGAACGAACGAAGTGTGTGCACGCGCCTGGATTATTGATCAATCGTTGCAGCCTGGTTGTAAGCCTGTGTATGGATTAATCGTTGGAATGGAATGGTACAACTAATCAAAAAAGCAACAAATTTACCACATCTACTTGGAGATGGAGGGGGTACAAAATTAGAAGAACTTTCCGTTGATGGCTTGAAAATTAGAAATCATGTCCCTCGTCCTTAACTTACAGGAAGAATTCCCTTTCAGACTTTGTTTACTTCTCTCGTATGTTTATCTGCTAGAGGTTTGTGGATGGGGGCAAATTTTGTTTTTCACCCAATACTTTTTAATCCAGGCAAATGCTCTTCCCAAAAATACTCCACTATCATGGAGGAAAGTTTTTAATCTAGACAAAAATAAGAAGATTTGTGAGGATATCCCAGAATTATCCCAGCCAAACCCGGTATGGTAAACGGATTACGGAGATTTTGTGGGAATTAGAATAATCTTCTCCGATCCCCGCGAATACACTAGCAAATACGATAAAAGTAAACAAGACCTCACGAATGTAAACAAGCAATCATTCAGCGTCTCAACGATTGAAATTGGACAAGGGGGAGGGAGCCAGCCAATAGCACCTCAGGTCTATAGCATCGGAGAGTAGAGGAGGGAAATGGGAGAAGAGAGGAGGCAGGCTCGACGGTCCGCCCTAGTAGCACACGCGAGATGAACAACACGATGGTCAGAGCAGTGGTCCCGTGCCCGCGAAGCACGTAAGGAGAGGGAGGAGGACCAACAGTTGTCGGTTGCTGGTTTTAGGGCTTAGTTCGGGCGCGTTGATGGGGTGACCTGAATAGCGGAAGTAATTGAGAAATGCAACGCCATATGTAAGTTGGCACCCGACATTATCATAGTCGTTAAAATCCTAGAGATCCGTGCAAACAAGTTTATAGAATAGCCCTTCCTTCTCTATCCAGTCATTTTGCAGAAAATCCTAACCTTTTAGGATTTTATACTTTCCGTCTCTCCATCTCTCCTCTCGTTAATAGAACGATAATGAATTTTGCTTGCAACTAGCATATTTATTTGAGGATCATTCAACAATATTTCATGTAATCTTTTCTTTCATACAATATTTGACCAATATTTGAGGGAAATTGGAGAAGAGAGGAGGACGGCTCGACGGTCCGACCCAGCAGCACACACGAGATGAAGAGCATGATGGTCAGAGCAGTGTTCCCGTGCCCGCGAAGCGCGTAAGGAGAGCGAGGAGGACCAACGGTTGTCGGTCGTACTGGTTTTAGGGCTTAGTTCGGGCGCATTGACGGGTGACCTGAACAGCGGAAGTAATTGAGAAATGCAACGCCACATGTAAGTTTGCACCCGACACTATCATAGCCGTTAAAATCCTAGATATCCGTGCAAACAAGTTTACAGAATAGCCCTTCCTTCTCTATCCAATCATTTTGTAGAAAACCCTAACCTTTTAGGATTTTAGACTTTTCCTCTGTACATCTCTCCTCTCGTTAACAGAACGACAATGAATTTTACTTGCAACCAGAATATTTATTTGAGGAATATTCAATGATATTTCATGTAATATTTTCTTTCATATAATTTGACAAATATCCATACAAGTTCCATACAATAATTTTCATACAAGATGTTTCACAGAATATTGGACAATTTTCAAACAAGTTCTGTAAAAGTTTCTTCCAATAATCCAAGAATCGTACATAACTCATATAATCGACTCCTTCAGCAGTTGTAGATCCAATAGTTATAGGTTGAATATTTACCGCCAACTATTTCTTCTCCAATCGCAGAATGACGTTGCTAGTATATATTGGAGGCACAGATTATTTAGTTTCTTTTTTCATTATGTTGGCTAAGTTATAATGTGATAATAATAAATAAATAGACAAGTTCAATTTCCATTGTTTGGTTTTAATACATACCCATGTTTACTAATATTTCACTGCTGATTTTATTGACTTCCAATGATTAATCATCAACTGTCACTATTTATTTGATTAGTCGTGGTGTTTTTGATGTATACTATGTGACAATTCTTGTCACAATTCTGAATTAGTTGGATCATTTTTTTTACCTAGCATGGTTTGTCTATCTTGCATGTATGCTTTTTTTATTTTCTGAAACTTGGGTTTAGGTTAGGCACTTATTTACTGCAATGAATTGAATTTCTATCTCCAAGTGTCGTAGTCAAGCTTCACAACCTTTGCAGTACATAGACATGGATGTAAGCGGTTCATCGTGATGGTAGTGCACCAATGTAAAAGAGCAAAGTACAACTACAACACTAAACTCATGGCAATGCTAAGTAGAACTAGAAGTAAATAGCAATCCCTAATTGGGAAATGCACCACATCATTTCATCCAGATCATTCCCAAGTTTGGCAATGCACAAGTACGAACCGAACAATCGTGGCATCTAGATCATGCATGAAGGTCATTCCAAAATTGGGCAATGCGCAAGTACGAACTTAATAGTCATGGCATCATCAGATTTGCCAAATTATATAATGCACAATTCAAACACGCACACATGTCCCAAATTAGGAAATGCCCAAATCAGACATCTAATCTACACCGAATCAACATGAATCAACACGAAAGTACTTCAATTTATACTCAAGCACCGATTTCTTAAAAAACCCTACCCACAAATTTAATGTACATGCTAGAAGTACTTACAATGGACATCGCTGATCGCCATAGTCGAATAAGTTGGGACCAGAGTTGAAGAAGAAGCGTTTGGAGCCGCAGAGGTCGAAGATGATGGACCCGACACTAGGGTTGTCGCTGCCGCGCTAGGCAGAAAACACCCGGCTAGGGTTAGATCGACAAAATTAGGTGCCTTCCCGAAGGCGACACTCGAGGTCCCTGCCTCTGATGGTGATGCCGACGTGGCCACCAGTGTGTCCATTGTCACCACCCATATTGCGCGAGGCTGCGAGCAAAAGGAAGGAAGAAGACTTGAGCGCCCTCACGAAATGCATCTAATTACCGACAGCTAACTTGTCTAGTTGGGCGGCGGCCCATCGCTCCTGCGCCGACTGCTCGTTGATGGAAAGATTCAGGCAGCGAGATAGGGCAACGTCGAAATAGGGGTGACAACGTGTGGCTTGAGCGATAAGGAGAGTGAAATTGGGAGTTATGTTGAAATGTCCCCTCTCCGGTGTTTCCCAGCGCGTGTAGACTCGAGTCATGCAACGTCCGTTGGAACCATAGTGAGTACATTCCCAATGGGCCAAATTTTGATATGTCTTAGGTTCCGTGCTACGCGAGAAAGGAATGCGACCCAAAACACCAAAAGCATGTTTTTTGGCCCGTTAGATGCAAGGAAGGCATCCGTGTGCAACCAAACATGGACAAATGTTATTTATCGCTCAGCGCACCCATTTATAGGATCCGCTCACGCGGGCGCGCGCATTGGACCGGCCCACTTAACGTTTTAATCTTCTTCTTTTTTCTGTGTTTCGTTTTTTTTCATGGTTTTTTTTTATTTTCTATTTCTTTTTGCTTTTCTGTTTTTTGGGTACATTTTTAAAATATGAACAATTTTTCAGATCTGAACATTTTTTGAATTTGAACAATTTTCGAATTTGAACAAATTTTAAATATGAACAATTTTCGAATTTGCACAGTTTTAGAATTTGAATATTTTAAACATCTGGGAAAACTGTTCAATTTTAAAACTGTTTAAACTTGAAAACTATTCAAATTCGGAAAAACTAAAAGCAGTACACTTGTTAGTTTGGGCTGCTTTAGTGCGGCCACGAAGAGGAAGCTGCGTGCGGAGCGAGCATAGCGCGCGCGTCGGCCGGAAAATAGCAGCCCTTCCAAACATGCCCAACTGAACCCGAACACCTCAGGAAAACTGACGAAGAAATATGAGTGGGCCGTGGCCCATCCCCCAGCAGCTCGTCCCTGCCACGAGCGATTCGGGCGGTACCGAGTCTTTTCCCAAACAGACTTCACGCAAAACCTAGCTATCCCCCTCCGGCCGCCGCCGCCGCTCCCGTCCACGCTCCACTCGCCGGAGAACAACTTCAGATAACGATGGCCCTGGCGCAGAGGGCGGCGGGTAGTATTCTCCGTCGGTTCCTCGGACTCGCGCCGCCGACATCTCAGAGGGCCCTGAGCACGAGCGCCGCGCCGGCTGCTGCCGCTCCGGCGGCGGTGGCAGAGGGAGAGGCGGCCAAGGCGAAGAGGGCGAAGAAGAAGAACCTGTTCGATGTGGTGCAGTTCCTGCCCGACTGGGGCGTCGGCTACAAGGTCGCCAAGACCACCTGGCGCGACGTCTCCTACCAGATCACCAAGATCAACCTCTACAAGGTCATCTATCATCCTCCATCCACCCCTCCCACGCTCGTCTCCACGAAATCCGTATCTCGTGCGTTCATTTCCGTTACTTCATTGTTTGTGATTTCTGTACCGATTGCAGGACGGCCGCCATGGGAAGGCGTGGGGGATCCGGCACAAGGCCGGTGAGTCTCCGCTCTCTCATCCTGCTTAATTCACTCTTAGATAGTGCGGCGATGCGCTGCTTCAAGCTGTCGCTACGATGCTCTTGAATGATGTAACATTAGTGGATCGGTGAAGTGTAGAATGGTTGAACTTGAATGTCCCCGGATGGAAGACTACTTCTGCTAGACATTGGTCGGTGGAGTAGCCTGCACTAGTCTGTGATTCCCTTTGTTTGCAGCTTGGATCGCTCGGATTAATCTGATTATGGGTATCATTCTGATTCTGGATAGTTTCACAATAGCATTGTGTGATTGTCATGGTTGTCTGTAGTTGTCTTGGCTAGTTAGTTTGATATTTTCACAATTGAGTGAGTCCAGGTAAGGTAAAAATATCTTTCTTCGCTCAAAACTTGATGTGGATCCAGTATGACTAAATTTCCTAGCTATGCATACTGTAACCTATGGTACATTTGCTGGGACATTCTAACGTCTTATCACAAAATGTCAGTATCAACTAACAACTGTATGCAGATTCTGAATAACACTGTCACTGTGGTTTCTAGTTGTCTTGGCTAATTAGTTTTGGTATTTTCACAATATGGTGAGTTTAGGTAAGGTAGCAATACGTATCCTCGCTCAAATTCTTCATGTGAATGCAGTGTAACTAAAGTTTCTTAGATATGCAGCGCACACTGTAGAAACAGAGTACACATAACAGCTCATCAGGTTTTAATGGATGTATTGGTTTTCAATTAGTAAGATCTTCAACATTACTAACAAATCGACATGGTGAGGGGTAGGCCCGCCAATTGATGATACCTTCTGTCAGATGTTCACACCTTTATCAATATAAGACTGTAAGATATCTTGCCTTGTTTCGTTGTAACTAAACTCAAATTCCTTGCCTTGTTTCTGAGAAGTGACAACTAGCGTGTTTATCTGAAAGTGATGGTATGGTTCCTACGGTAGTGTCTCATTTAATTTTAATCAACATAACAAATTGTACACTAACATCTTGTAGTTAGAGACATATGATTTTGCCTCCAGAAAAACAGGTTGCTCTGCTTTATAGTCAGTGCTGCTCAAAATACTCAGTTTATTTGCTGCCCTAGTTACCCCAATCTATTCTTATGTCGAGACCAAGATAGAAACCAACTTGATTTAACTGCCCTTTGATCATGTCCTACTGCTGTTTGGACAAGTCTTAGTATGGTTACTGTTTGGAAGCAGGGTGTAGAAACCCGGCACATGCATATTTGGCGTAGCATAGAACACATAATAGCAGAATAGGTTATCAATGTCAATTCACCAAATCTCTCTTTGGTTATCTAAACTGTTTCTCTTCCAGGTGTGCAAGTGGCCGACACTCCGATAAAGATCAGCGGAGTTAACAAACGTGGTTGGAAGTACATAAAGACGTCGCAGAAGACGGTGCAAGAAATCCCTAGCGTACAGACACCAGCCTCTGCTTGATTAGTTACAGGCAAGGTTGTGACAGTTGAGACGTTGATTGATGATCTGCCATCTCCACCCTCTCATAGTTTCTACTTTCTCTTCAAGGGGTTGAACAGACATTCAGACCCGGAGTGCTCTTATGCATGCAAGTCTCAGGTCGATGTGACTGGCTGTGTGATTGTCATGTCCTTCGCCCCTGCTGTTGAAACTAAGGATAATGTAGCGTCAACAAATTTGTAGTGTTTTTTCCAGTAACCTGTTTCTAATATCTTGCAAAAGTTCTTTTTATAATCTACGTAGTATATCGTGAATTTTATGAGGCCTGCTTTTTAGCTGCTGCCTTTTTCATCAGTTGTAGGAACCAATCCGACATTGGAAAATGCCTCCGTCCACGAGCCCGTACTCCATGCACCCTCTTTGGATTCACCTATCTCTTGTCTTACATGTACTCCCTCTGACCCAAATTAGTTGATCAAATTTATCAAGATATAGATGTACCTAATACTATATATAATTGAATCTATACAAATCTAAGTCAACTAATTTGGTTGGAGGGAGTACGAGATATATTTACTCATATTTTCATATGGAACTTAGTTCTAGGTTTTCATATTAAGACACTATTACATCATTCACCGAAATGCATGTGCTTAGTAGTATGAAGGGAAATGCAGAATGTGGATACCCGAAAACTGCAAAACTGTGTACTATACTGTGGATTATGTAAAATGCTAATATTACTTCTTTGTCTTGCTTTCCACCTCGATTCAATTCACGATATACAAGTGTAACCTTTGTTTTCTGGTTAAGGAATTGTTGTAAGCCCCCATTAAATTACTATCTGCGCATCAGGTTTTACAATGTTCAGAGTATGAATAATAAATAACCCAATTGCTAAAAAACATCCGGATGCTGGATTACATGTCGCAGCACTCGCTCGTCATCCGTCCGATGCGACGGGAGGGACACGACGCATTGTTCCGACAGCTCGGCTTTTGTGCCGCCCATCTATCCCCTACACAATCCCCACCGGTCACTGCGTGCGCCGCCCCGCCATGCCTCCGACGGCCTTCCGGGTAGACCGCACCTCCGGCGATCCCCTGTCCAACTCTCTTGCTCCCTCTCCCCCAAGAAACGTCGGGGCAGCACCTCCCCATCTACCTCAAAATTCACCGCCACAGGCTCTCCTTCCTAGGCCCGACCCTGAGGCCCGAGGGAGGGGGAGGGGAGGCCGCCCCGTCCCTCGAAACCAGGGACCCCCAGCTGGCAGATGCAGCGGCGGAAAAGCTCCAGTGGCAGTAGTGCCATTGCCGCATGTCGCAGTTCCTCTGTGTGGTATCGTGGTGATAAGGAAGAAGTGTTCCGCTATTTTCCTACTTGGGCCTAATCTCCTTTGATTTGGGCCTGTACCTTATGGGCACACACGTGAGAACAGTTTTAGAATGGAACATTCCCTAAAAAAAAGCCGAGCTGTCTGACATGGCTCCCCGACGGATAGGCATTGTCGGTTGCAAAGCGACATCCCATTAGTTACTTGTAGCTTTTGCGCCTCACGATTGTGGTTCGTGACACCAGCCGTATCCACGCGGATCGAGGTGGAGTTATACCTTGCGGTGGCGGCCACGAAGATAGCAAAAAAAATTCACGCATGTGTTAAGTTGTATTTTGCCGGTAGTATTATTGCTTTCACATATGAGCTAAGTGTTATTTGGCACGAAATAAGTTATTCACTGACAATTTTCTAAGTCGTGTTTTCTAGAAATTAAATCATTACTTTAACATATGCTAACTTGCATACCCACTATTGCAAAGTTGTATAACCCTTGGTGCTAAGTTGTATACCCCATAAATTGTCTGCTCTACACCAGAGTTGATCACATATTTCCTAAGTCGTGTGGGTAAATAGTAAATTTTTGTTTCACACGTGTGATAAGTTGCATACCCATTAGTGCTAAGTTGTCTACCACCTAGTATTAAGTTGCATGCTCCATCTATGAAGTTGCCTATTGTACACCAGAGTTGATCACACATTTGCTAATTCGTACTTGTAGATAGTAAATGTTGTTTTACATCTGTGCTAAATCGCATACCTATTATTGCCAAAACGTATATCACCAGTACTAAGTTGCATACTCCATATGTGAAGTTGCCTATTTATTTCGAGAAGTGGTAGCAACTATAGTCTACATAAAATACAACTCACTAGGGGTATTGCTGCAACTAAGACACCACCAGCAACAAGTTAGCTACTTAAAATAAAAAAAATAAGATAAACAAGTCTTTGTACAAAGTTGCTTTCACATAACACTAAGTTGTTTTTTTAAAAAAAAGTTTATCGAAACATATACAAATGGGATCTATTTTTGAAGATAAAAAGTTTATCGAAACATATACAAATAGGATCTATTTTTGAAGATCTCATCGCGGCAGGTCCAACAGTAAAAATAGATCGCAATTCCGACAAGTGGTTTAAGAGTTATGACATTTTAATTCATCTTCCTATGAAATTAAATGCACGTGTGATGTGCATGTGCTAGACTTTCTATTTTTAAAATGGATGTCCGGTTGGACTAACTAGCATTTGAATGCTCCCTAGTCACGTCCAATAAATAATTAGTCGGCAGCCACGGGCACCAGGAATATACTGACTACGATTGTCGAAGCAGAAACGTCGAAGGTGAGGAATAGTCATTCGTGCAATCAGATAACGGAGAAGGCGGGTAGTAAAAGGAAGAAGGCGAGCAGCACAACGAACACAGGTGCCTCAGGTTCCACCCTTGCTGAAGTTACTGGTGCAGCAGCTGCTGCTGCGCGAAATGGAGCCTGCAGTTGCAGACCACCTAGTTGGGCTTGCTGTAATCTGTGTGTTCGATGGAGGTCAGCCCCGCCATGGAGTGCCGCTGTGGATGGATGTCTGATAAGAAAATAGATAGCATAAATGTCAAAAATAAATACACATACTCTTAAAAAAGATAATAGGTGATTTGCTCCCCCACAAATTTTATCATAAGCCCCTTTAAATAAAGATGGCACTATACTCATCACGCATCTGATGATCGGTCAAGAATACAAGATTAGTTATTAATGTACCAATATAACTTGAGAAGAAGTCCTAGTTTTTCCACAATTAATCAAATACCAATTGTCATTTTCTTGAGAAAATACAGTACAATTCATCTAAAGTGAAACACAATTTAGATTTGTTATTGCGTATCTTAAGACGAGGTGGGGGGTAGAACATCATGAGAGATAAATTCTAAGGTTATCTTCAATGCCAATAGCACAAACTTAGTCATGTCTGGGTTGCCAGCCGATTAAACATGCACAAAGCTACTCCCTCCACCATTCTACAATATGAGCCTTTTTAGTAAGTCGTTTTAGTTTGCTTAAAAAGGCTTATATTATAGAACAAAGGTAGTATTTCGCAAGAAGAAAAAACATGCACAAAGTCACAAGTATTTCGGTTGCCAGTTGGTGTCCCACTTATATCTTCCACTTCTAGTTTATTTGAAAATTTCTAGTTTGGATTTAAAGAAAAAATACTATAAATTTTGACATGAACTATGTAAGTGTGGAACCCCACTTGCATCCGTACGAGTAGTAATGTGTGTGACATTAATACAAACGCCAATAGCGAGAAAATAAAAATTAATGTATTTGGACTCCGCGGAGTGCTAAAATTATCAACATGTATAAATTTGCTAGATTCTCTAGCTTTACTATGATTCGCGGGTGTCGCCGTCCTTCCTGAAGGACGTCGAGTGTATCTCTTCACAACCTCCCGTTGCGAGTGTATCTCTTCGCAACACTAGGACCAGTCTAGACAACAGTGTCGTCGTTTTCCCTTCTTAGAGATGTTGCTTGGTACGCGGCGCTTTGGACTGCTAGACGTGTGGTGGTACTTTTTCGAAGCACGCGACGATTGCGAGTGATCTTCGTTTTCATCGAACCGTAGATATCAGCTTTATTTTCTTTTCTTTATTCTTGCTTTCCTTTTGGGCTTGTCTCGTGCTGTTTTGCCAATGATTGCTATATTAATATAGTTGAATGTAGACTTTTGCAATGACCATTACATGTATCTTTTTTTAAAAAAAAATTGGCCCGCTGTTAGAAAACATGCCCACGTTCCTGTTCATTGTACCAATTTTTAGAATATTTTCTAGCCATACAACCTCTAGACCTTACTTAGCAATGTAAACAAGGGAAGACGCGACGTGATGACGAACTTGAGAAGTCGCGCGAAGCGCTTCCTAAAAACATTATTCGCCCTCTTCTATACAGGATCACAAAGGCGAGTGGTTCCGGAGACCTGCTCTCCCGTCCGCCGGTGCACGCCGACAAGCGGGATGGAATAGTCTACGGTGGCAGTGCAAGCAGAGAAGACGCAAAACCCTAGATTGGTTTTCGATGTACTGTGGCGATAACCGCGCGGAACTTTATGTACAGCGGCTCAGGAAACCCTAACAGAGGCGAACGTGGGCCGAGTCGGTTACAATAGCTCATGATCCGGGAGCGGCCCGAATAGCTGACTATTGACACGTCTATCAAAACCTCATAATTTTGCTGAACAATAAAATAAATCTCGACTCGGCGAGATTCTCGCGGTGCACGCGTCGTGACGAGACGGGCGGGCGGTGTGTGCGCGTGAGTGGTGTCGTAGTCGGAGGAGGAGCGTGCGTATAGCTCTCTTATTGCCACTTACTTATAAAGTGGTGCAAAACTCCACCTTATAAGGTGGCACAACTCTTCTTCAACTTCTCACGTGGGACTAAACTTTAGCTCTCACTCTACTCTCATGTGAGCTGCCCTAAACATGAGCCCAAACACATGTGAGCTGACACAAACATGTGCTCTGAGATTTAGGGAATAACTGAAATGTACATGGTCCTATTTAGTTTAGCCCATTATTTTTAACAAGTTATCGCGCTTATGTGTTGGTCCTTTGAAATTTTAGCACGCCGACTTCCCGTCCAACTACTAAGACATGACCTGATGTACTAGCTTTTCTAGCTTCAATGAGGGATGGGAGAGGACGACACCGCGGCTTCGGCTCGTTTGAGTGCTTGTAGTTATCCCTAGGTGATCCGGTGACCCGTTTGTTATTTTTTTACTTTTGATTTTTCTGTACTATACTGCTGGTAAAGATTATGAATAGATCACTGGATTTTTTGCAAAAAAAAAAAAGAGCCCCTGCGTAGACCTTGCAGATACTACATACATTTTTTTTAAGACAACCTCCTACATGGGCCGAATCGTCCAGTCCCCACGAAAAATAGCAGGGCCCATTGCCCATTGGCCGGTGGAGCGGTGGACCCTATAAACCCTATCCACTGGACCCACCGCCCAGCGATAAACTCTGAGCCGAAGAACTCGCCGAGGATACCAACAGCCGCCGCCGCCGCCAATCCGTAACCCACGCGAGGGAGCCCAAGCGAAGCACAACTCCCCCAAATCCAATCTCCAATGGAGTCGCAGCTGCAGGGCAATGGCGAGCAGGACTCGGACGCGCGCTACCACGCCGGCAATGCGGCGCTGACCATAGCAATGGTCCCGGCGGCCGCCGCCGCCGCCGCGCACGGGGCCGTTGTGCCGAAGCCGGAGCAGGCGCCGGGGGACTTGGGGCTCACCGTCGCGGTCCCGCCGCGGAACCGCGACCGGCACACCAAGGTGGAGGGCCGCGGGCGGCGCATCCGCATGGCGGGGCCCTGCGCGGCGAGGGTCGCCCGGCTCACGGTTGAGCTCGGGCACAAGTCCGACGGCGAGACCATCCGCTGGCTGCTCCAGCAGTCGGAGCCGGCCATCGTCGCCGCCACGGGCACGGGGACGGTGCCCGCGATCGCCACCACCGTCGACGGCGTGCTCCGCATCCCCACCGAGTCGCCCGCCGGCGGCGCGGAGCCGGCCCCCAAGCGCCGCCGCAAGCTCCAGCCGACGCGCGCGGCGGCCGGCGCGCCGCCGCTCCTCACGGCGCCCCCGCCCGGCTTCTACCCCGTCGCCGCCGACCCCCTCTTGCAGGGCAACGGCGGCGGCGGCGCGATTTCGGTGTCGAGCGGCCTCGCCCCCGTCACGACTGCCGCGGCGCCGGCAGGGAGCGCCATCCCGTTCTACGCCATACCGGCGGCGCCAGGCTCCGGCGACGGCAAGCAGATGGTGCCAGCCATGTGGATGTTTCCGCCGCAGCCGGGCGCGGCGAACCAGCCAACTCACTACTGGGCGATCCAGACCAGCCCTGAACTGATGAATTTCCCGGGCGCACAGGCCATGAACATGGCAAAACTACCAGCACCAGGCGTGCTACAGCCCGGGACAGTTTGTCGCCGGGGGGGAATCAGAGGACCAGCAGCCCGGTGACCAGAGTGCGGACGCCGCCGAGCAGCAGCAGCAGCAGGGGTTGGAGGGTGACTACGACGACGGCGAGGTCGAGGGCCTGACAGACTCCAGCTCCGAAGAGTAGCGTTAGCGTAGCAGGTAACACGCTACGCTGCATAGTCAACTATAGAAGAAACTCCCCAAGACTTGGTTTGAAACTCTTGCCTGATGTGATTTTCTTCTTCTTTATTCTTGTGCAAAAGTTTCATTACTATAAGAGCTAGTAGTAACTTGTTGTGGACTTGTGGTAATTTTGATTTAGTGGTCTTTTACGACTTTATCGGCTTTGTCTGCTATAGTACTATACATCACACTATTTTTCTGTTGACTGTTGTGAACTTGTAGTCTTCATAGTTTTTTGCCGGCTTCGGCAGCCTGAAGGATCTCAGAAGAGCGAGCTTGACTCCAGCAAAAAAGTCAAAACTCAGTCTTGTTCTTTTCTCTCGGCATCTCTGAAACTCCTACATAGCACGTGCCAAGGTGAAACAGCATGTTCTGTGTATATACCCTGTTAGACTTTCATGAGGTTTGTGTAGGACTCTAGGGTGCACGGCCATCTCCAACGGCCCGACACAGAGTTTGGGCCCTCACAGATGTGGACACCAAAAATGCAGCCCAACAGCGGGTTCGAGGCCTTCGATAAACACATTCCTGACCCAACTTTATACCGGGTTTGTGCTCCGTCTGGTCTAGGTCCGCGTGTGTCCTCTCGTTCTCGTTGGGCCCTCCTGTCACCGGCACCGGTCATTCCTCCTCACCCGCCGAGTCCCACATGTTAGAGTACACCACCATTAGGTATTAGAGTATATCATGATTGCTATATTTGGTAATATATAATTCTATCTTTATTAGGTTTCTTATTCCCCAAATCTTTTATTAGAGTACTATATAAACAGCCTAAGGGTATACAATACGCAATATCAATGTGTCAACATAATCAAATATTATTGCATTTATGGTATCATAGTCTCTCGGTTCTTGAACTAGAGTTTAGCCTACCGCTTTCATCGTGCCGCCTCGGGAGATCAATATCCGTCGGAGGCCGCGCAACTAGTAGATTAGATATCGCATCGTCAAATTTTTCTCGCCGGCCTTTGACCGGTGTTTCTTCTTCTTATTTCACGGATAATAGATCGGATTGCATCGCCCACTGCTGCATGTCGTCACGTGCCTCTACTCCAACATCGGCATCGACTCATCTCCGACAAATCCTCTGTTATATGTTGATCCAAATTCTACAAAGTAAAGGCCATAGGTTACCACCGCTATATATACTTCTTGTAAGCCGCCGGTTGGGATAAGTTGCATCTGTGAAATCTCCGGCGTTGTGTAAACACTCTCCGATATAGTGAAGTTTCGCTGGCTGGCGCCCGTGGTTTTTCCCCTCTCTTTGTTGGAGAGGGTTTTCCACGTTAAATCTGTGTCCCCCTCGCTGCAATTTTATTTTCGTTAAATCTGTGTCCCCCTCGCTGCAATTTTATTTTCGTTCTTCGTTATTTACTTGTCGCAAAGCTAACATCCTCGACAATGACCATGCCAAGGACTATGCGAGGCGTCCCAAGGGACGCCATCATGTGTCATCACTGGCTTCTCCGTCCGCACGTCGTAGGCTAGCATATATCACAAGCATTTATCCTTTTTATAGCGACATCAACAATCTATTCAACAATAAAACAAGACACGGAAGAATTAAAACAAACACAACACCAATGAAAAGCTTGAAAGTAAATCACATCAAATTTGTCCTCTCAAACTTCGCCATTCTCATGTGGTGTTGGGGAACGGGTCAACCGGACATTGGCTTAGACTTGGCCCCATGGCCTTGAGGCCAATTTTCTAGGCCACGAGCTTTAGATCATCCTTCAACAAAGAAGAAAAGAATGCTCCTTATCGACACCCACATCCGCCACAATAGGGGCACTGCTAACATACCTTTATTTCACACTACGGAGCCTTAGTTCTAGTGCATTGTTCTCAATATTGAATACACTACACATACCTAATGAGTTGGTGGGGATTAGAGTTTTGTGAGGATCAGAGGGGTTTGGGTGAAGATAGGTTTTACCCAATCTCCTTGAGAATTATCCCTGCTAATCGTCCTTAAAAAAAAACTAGTACCAAACAGGGCCTTAGTATTTCTGCAGATTTCGAGTGCCAAGGCCCGATTCGAATGGTTTTAAACAAAGACTTCAAAATGTTTGCCGGGCATCCAAGCAATGAGAAACTGTGAGTTGAACGGTGGTCCAGCTTTGACGACAGAGTCGGTCTGCATAAGCCCGGCCGGCCTTGTAAAGTTGTAAATACGACGCTGGCAACTGTGAATCCCTCCTCGTCAGCCACCATGAATGCCGATCGTACCAGCCGGCATGCCTCTGTAATCTGTATACACGAGCCAGTGTACTACCGCCTCTCATTTACTACTAGCTGCGTGCCGATGCCGCAGAAACGTTCCAGATGCACACTTATTCGCAACCTAACGCCCAGCAGGTTGTTTGCTCAAGCAGGTCCATTTCTCGTCAGGTCACTTCGCACACAAATGCGCGTATTCCACGTACCACCTGCCATGCATCCTACTGATACTGTATGGACGTTCTTGCTAGCTTGCAACCCTTTGTTTTTTCATAGAGAATACTAAGTACGGAGCTTTACTTTCCTACGCAAGAAAAAGTACAGAGCTATAGGGCACCTTTGTTCTTGGTCGATTTGATATACTCCCCCGATCCATAATAAGTATCACTCGTTCAACTTTGTACTAAATCAGTACCCTTGTTATGCACCAGAGGGGGTATTATATTCTCCTCGGACCCCCGAAAAAAACACCCCCTCGCTCTCGCGACTCGCGTCGTCCCCCGCGGACGACCGGGTCGCGCCGCCACTCCCCGCCTCCTCCTCCCCCCCGTGCTCCTCTCTCCCTGCCGTCGCCGGCGGTCATCGCAGGGCTAGGCTCGGACGGCGCCGACGCCGACGGCCCCTCGACTTTCCCCTCTCGGCGGAGCTCTGCGCGGGGCGATGCGACGCCGGGCGGTGTTCCCAGGCGGCAGCGGATCCAGCTCGGCGGTGGGGCTTCCCGGCGCGGACCAGGGCGGACAGCAACGCGGTGGGGCAGCCGTTGGCGGCGGAGCCTTGCAGCGGCGCAGGCAGGCGGCGATGGTGCCCGCTCGGCCTAGATCTGGGCCCATTTAGGCCCCATCTGGGTCTGGGCGGGCCAGCAGCCCTCCTGGCGACGGCTTGGTTTCTTGAAGGTGGAGGTGGATCGTGGGCAGCCACTGGGGATGGCGGAGCTGCCCGTTGGCCTGTTGCTGCGGGGCGACAGGGGCTCCACGGGCCCAATTTGGGCTCGGCCGGGCCCGACGGGGCCTGGTGTGCCCTTGTTGCCACGTCCGGTCGGCTACCGCGAAAGCGGTGGAGGTAGTTCCCTCCCGCTCGACAGCGGCGCTGCCATCCCCGACTACTGCTCCACTATCCTATTCCGCCTCCAGACCTTGTGATGGTGTCCGCAGGGAGACGGCGAGGGTGACTACGTGACTGTGGTGGCGCACGTTGGTGGATGGCAAGTTGGAGGGAGTGCTACGGAGCGATCGGGACTATGGTTTGGGGGTCGGGCGAAATCCCTGCTAGCTCGTCTGGCACCGACGTGGTGACGCCTGCGGTGCCGTCGTGCCTTCCTGAAGGGCGTCGGGTGTACCCCTCACCACTCCCTCCAAGTACCTGGGAAACCCTAGGACTAGTCCGGGCAACAACGTCGTCGACGTCGCATTCCCTCTTGAGGGTGTTGCTTGGTACGCGGCGACTCGGAGCACTAGGTCTATGGTGGGACAAATTCGGAGGGCGCTGTGGTTGCGGGTCATCTTCGCTTAGTCGATCTACCGTTGTTGGCCTTGTTTTCTTTTTGTTTCTCTTTGTTTTCGTTTGGGTGTGCTTGTGCTGTGGCCCAACAGCAATATCGGTGTATCGAGTGGTTGCTATATTAATATAGCGGGGCGAAAGCCTGATTCGAAGAAGTATTATATTCTATTACGGGTGGAGATTTCATTCTCCAAAGCTCTAGTGGTTCTGTTATATTTTATAAAAAATCAAAAGATATATTTTTTATCTTCAAAAATACTGAAAATAAATTTGGATGTAGCCAACGATATGTCTTGCAAGCGTGCAATGCAAAGAAGCAATTATGCATGAATTATACAAAAATAACAATTCAGAATTATACAAAAATAACAAAAATGTAGATCAGCGCATGCACAAAGTGGGTGTAGGTAGACCCGACTTTAGAAAAATCAGGAAAAAATTATTTTAGAGTTTTAGAAAAAACAAAAACCTAGATAGGTTGACTAAATACGGGAGAATTAAGTTGGATAGAGGGAGTAGAAAACATGACTATTGCAGCATGTGAAGAAGTTTATATTATTATTTTCACACGCCATAAATAGTTATAATAAATCTAATGATAATATTCCCTCCGTTTCATAAGTCTTGTCGTGATTGTCGCTCAACTTCCAATTAAAACCACGGCAAAAAAAATCTAGAATAGAGAGTACATATTTTCTATCATAAAAATATTTTTATATATCCATGAACCAAACTAATCGAGTTAGCTAGGTAGTAGGAACTGAGATACTAGTATTCATGTAATGACTTGGAATTGGAAACAAAATAGAGTTAAGTAAGTGTGTAGCATTTGTACTCACTCCGTTTTAAAATATAAGATGTTTTAGTGTGTAGGTTCACTCTAAATTTAGATGAATCTACACAGTAAACTGGTCTAAATACACTTCTTTCACAAAATAAAACGTCTTATATGTCTCAACGGAGGGAGTACACCCAGCATTGGCACCAAACGAGCCTTAATTCGAAGAAAAGAACTGAACAACACAAAGACACTTCTTGGAATAATGATCGAAAGTAAACACTCACGGACCAAATCATGTGGCTAAACTCGATATTGGATTTCCATTCTTTTGCATTGGCTTCTAATTCGAGAATAGCACTATGGTTAAACATGCATGACCAGATGTGGCAATGACGCGCACGTACGCACGCACGCATACGTGCGTGTACGTATACGTTTCGATCTCATTCCCAGACGGGGTACTGGTGGATGCACTCCATCCACGGCCCCAGAGCGTTCCTCCCGTGGCGCCCGCCGGCGACGTCGTCGGCGACGGCGACACGTTCCCACACCAGGCTGTTGGCCTTGAGCCCGCTCCCGATGCCGAGCTGCCACACCGTGTCACCCTTCCGGACCCGCCCCTTGGCCTCGAGGTACGCGAGCTGGTACCACAGCGACGCCGCCGACTGGTTCCCGAACCGGTGGAACGTCATGAGCGCCGCCTCCATCTCCCTCTCGCCCAGCCCCAGCCCCTTTCCTAGCCGCAGTATCATCGGCTTCCCCGACGACGGCAGGCAGAAGTGGTCCGCCGCCGTGCGGAAGTCTGGCATCGGTGCCGCCGCGGAAGCGCTGGTGGTGCTGCCGGCGAGCTTGTCTTGCCCTCGCCGCCGCATCGACACGAGCAGCGCGGCCGTGTAGCGCGCCTTCTCGCGCCACGGCAGGATGGAGAGGCTGAGCGTGACGAGGTGCGCGCGGAGCAGCTCGCTGACCATGCGGCCGACGCCCTGGCCGAGCGTGAAACCCGTGATGCCCTCGTCGTCCTCCTCCCGGTACCCCGCGCGGTAGCTCCGGTCGTTGGCGGTGGTGTTCGTGCGCGTCACGTTGAGGAGCCGGTACTTCACCTGCGCCCCCACGCTGTTCGTCACGAGCGCGGCGGAGCAGCCGGTGCGGAAGTTGCAGTTGAGGAGGAGCTTGCCGCGGTCCTTGCCGCAGTACCAGCCCACCGTGAGGATCTCGGCGCTAAGGACGACGGCGTACGACGTGGCGTGCGCGCGCAGGACGCCCGCCGCGACGTCCACGCCGACGGAGCCCGCGCTGCAGCCCATGCCGGAGAGGTTGAACGTCCTGACGTCGCTCGGGAACCCGTAGCGGTTGGCGACGATGGAGGCGAGCGAGGGCGCCGGGCAGAAGCCGCTGCAGTTGACGACGAGCGCGCCGACGGCGGACGGCGGCACGCGGGCCTTGGTGAAGAGGCCGTCGAGGGCGGGGAAGAAGAGCATGTGCGCCTCCTCTACGGCGTGCGCGTGCGTGGACGCCGGCGGCAGGTAGTGCAGCGCGGGCGGGAAGTAGGTCTCGTTTCCCATGCCGCTGGACCGGATGGCGTCCGTCATGAACTCGATGCTGCCGCTGTCGAAGCAGCCGATGAGCTCCATGTGCTCCCGGAGCGCCGCCACGGGGAGCCGCAGCCTGCGGGGCGGCTTGAGGCAGGAGAAGTCGACGAGGCCGATGCCGCCGTGGCCTGCGGCGCGGCGGCGCCGGTAGCGGCAGAGGAGGAGCATCGCGCTGACCGGGACGAGGTAGAGCGCCCCGCTCCGTTGAAGAGCGAAGACGAGGGCCTCGGCGAGGACGCAGAGGAGCAGTGCCGCCGCGCCGAGGAGGCCGTGGAAGGCCGCGAGGAGGTGGTCTTTGTGAGCTACGTCCATGGCTCTGTGGTGCCTTTGTGTGCGTGGGCGCGTCGCTGGTGGTGCTGACTGCCGAGGAGGAAAGGGAGGTTTTATAGAGGGTTTTGAGCGCCGGCCGGCTACCACCCACAGCGATTTGGAAGTGGGCTTGGTCGCTGTCGATGGATGAGCGTGCAACTTTGATCAATTTCGAGGTGACTGGCAACTTGGCGAGCGACAGTGCGTTCAGGCATGAAGCGGTGGGTGGTGTAGGAGTACTGTACGTGCGTAGGGCTCAGGTGGATTTAATGCCACGTCCTCTCAGTCCAGATGATGAACCCAGATCGTAGGCCGTCCAGAATGAAATGATTCGAGGTTTCAATTGTGACGGTCTGTGGCCACCACCACGCTGCGGCGCACAGAGGTGCAGTTGAAAGGGGTAAATGTGGAGGAGCCGGTGCAGGCTTTGCTAAGTACCTGACCCCCTCTCCACGAGGAAATATCTAGTGATACCACGCCCTCACGTGACTATTTATCAAAAATCTAATTTACATGTGTCAAACAATTTAAAATAAATTTTTAGGTGTTCACAATATGTGTGTTACGGTTTCCTAAAAATTTCAGAACCAAATTGACAATATACATAGAAAAATAAAAAAGATAAATTGCTATGTGAATAGTGTCATTTTGTGTTTTTGTCTTTTGCGACCTATTCATGTTTGATTTGTCTTTTTTGGTTCTCAGCGTCTACGTCGAATCAAATGTTAGGTATTGTAAACATACTTCTTGTCAACATTCATAAATTTATTTTGAAACTTTTTGAATATGAAAATTTAAATTATAAACAATGGAACCATGGTATTATATATGGCCTTTTTTTGAAAAAGGAGTGCCCTAAAGGGGCAGGAGGCTTAACTCTTATTCCAAGCAGTGGAGGTTACAAAAGATTACAAATGACCTCATAAAATGCAAATTACCACGTAGGTCCCTAGTATAAGTAGAAAAGACCCCACTAAAAGTTAAAAGAAAATAAACTGGTCCTTTCTCTTCTCCACCACCGAGCCGGAAGACAGAAACGCCACCATCAAGCACATGAGCGGGGACAAGACCACTTGCTCCTGAGCCGAC
The DNA here is from genome assembly GCA_916181665.1 of Avena sativa. Lineage (NCBI taxonomy): Eukaryota > Viridiplantae > Streptophyta > Magnoliopsida > Poales > Poaceae > Avena > Avena sativa. The sequence goes on along the minus strand of OV702290.1, from coordinate 548,657,643 downwards.
GAGCAGTGTGGTGCCTAGCTTCAAGGGCCTCACGAAGGAGGTTGAAATAATGCCGGAACCCTTTACCAGCTTTTTGATAGGCCATGTGCTGACCTTGGATGTCGGACGGCTTAGACCCACCGCCGAGATGATGCTCAAGAAGATAGCCTCCCAACTCCATTGTTGCCTGGCACTGGAGAAAGCCAGCAGCAGAGGGTTCTTTGCCAAGCTTTCCGGTGTTGCCCGACCGACGGACTCACCACACCTTCCATGGGTGGGAGACAAACGGTGAAGAAGATAAGCTTGTCGCAGAACCCACAGACCCTTTTTCAGATCCTCAAAATCGCAGAACCGGAGATTAACATCATCGCTCCCCTCGCCTCCACGGCCGGTAAGAGAAGTGAGATCAATTCCTCTTCCACCAATCAAGACATCATCACTGCTCCTTCCCCTCTCCCCCTTGCTACCACGGCCAGCGAGCAAGAGTAGAAGCGGCAACAGAATGTTGAGGATTGAAGAAGCACCACACTTATTAGATTGGTGATGACCCACAAGTATAGGGGATCGCAACAGTCTTCGAGGGAAGAAAAACCCAATTTATTGATTCGACACAAGGGGGGCCAAAGAATATTTATAAGCCTTAGCAACTGAGTTGTCAATTCAGCTGCACCTAAAAACAATCTTGCTCGCAGTAGTTTATCAGTAGCAACAGTTTTGTAGTAGCGATAGCAAAGTAATGGCAGTAGTAAAAGTAGAGACAGTAGTAACAATTGCAGTAAACAGTAGGATTAAAGCATGGTAGGTATAGGGATGGATGGACGGGCGTTGCATGGACAAAACAATTCATATAGCAATCAAGACATAGGGCATCTGCAGATAAATAAGATAAAGCATCCAAGTACTAACTAATCATAGGCATGTGTTTCATATGTAGTCATACGTGCTCGTAATGAGAACTTGCACAACATCTTTTGTCCTGCCAGCCCGTTTGCAGCGCGGCCTCGAGGAAACTACTGGCAATTAAGGTGATCCTTTTAATAGAGCACCGGAGCAAAGCATTAACACTCCGTGAACACATGTGATCCTCACATCAAAGCCACCCCCTATGGTTATCCCGATTATTGTCACTTCGGGGCCTTTGGTTCCGGACAATAATATGTGTATACAACTTGTAGGTAAGATCACAAACAATAATATCCTCATGAATCAATAACATGTTCAGATCTGAAATCATGGCACTCGGGCCCTAGTGACAAGCATTAAGCATAACAAGTTGCAACAAAGTCAAAAAGCACTAATAATAGATACTAGGCACCATGCCCTAATGATCTGATGCCATTACATGAACGATCTCATCAAATCCCTACCATCCCCATAGCCTATAGCGGGGGATTACGCACTCATGGATGGGGGAATCATGGATGGTCTATGGAGAAGCGATGGTGATAATGATGGCGATGATCTCCTCCAATTCCCCGTCCCGGCAGGGTGCCAGAACGGAGTTTCTGGTTCTGAATCGTGGTTTTTGGTGGTGGCGGCGCAGCGGAACTATACCTGGAAAAACGTCGAACCCCCCTAGGATTTTAGGTCAAGAGGCATCTTATAGGCGAAGAGGGAGGCCGAGGGCGTGCCCGAGGCGGCCACACCCCTCCCAGGCGCGGGAATATCATTTTACGGCCCGAAAGTTGGGGTGTCCAGGCAACGTGGTACCCAAGTTCCCTGAAATCATCCGGGATGACTACAGTTGGTGTGCCAAATACTCAGAGGGTCTTTTTCGGCACGAATTCAACTTTACGTTTCAATACAAAAAATCAGGCTAACGCCCGTCAAGTTGGGTCCCCCTATTAGTTCTCGCCGTTATGTCGCTCCTATCGCTCCCGTCGCTTAGGTGTCAATTAGGCTTGCAGCGTTGGTGCCTGCATCCATTACACGTCTTCTTCTTCCCTGGAGCGGCAATCTATGGGGCGTCGCAGCCATGGCGTGGAGCTGGGACGTGGACGAACCTGCTCGGCCCAGCTCTCCTCCTTGTAGGCTTGCAGCGTTGGCGCCTGCATCCATTACGCGTCTTCTTCCCCGGAGCAGCAATCTATGGTCGCGGCCATGGCGCAGAGCTGGGACGTGACGAAGCTGCTTGGCCCCGCTCTCCTCCCCATCTCGAGTCGGAGCTCTACCTCACCGTGGACACACCCATGGCATGGTGCAGGTACGAGAATTGGTTCCCGGTGAGATCTATCACCTTGTCGACCATGCTCGGTTCTGTTTTCCTCCTCTAGAATCCGAGCTCGCCGTCGCTATGGTTGCACCCGCACAAATTCTGCCACCTCTGCCGAGGTCTTTGTGGTAGCTCAAGTTCTGGGGCTCTCCAAGTTCTGCCATGTTGGGCCTGTAAGTGTTGTTGTATGTTAAACTAGCAAATCTCTTTTGTTCAAATCTCTTGGGCTATACCAACTTCATTGTGTTTAATTATGAAAGACAAAATATAAATGATTTCTCTCAATTTCTCGCATAGAAAAATGCACAGCTAATTTCATATTCTCGCAGGAACTGGCTCCACTTGTTGAACCGGCGGCACTGCCACGATCTCCACGTAACCACGGTGAGTTCTCGAACCAAAAGTTGCAGTTACCACATTTCTTCTGCAGTCATTCCTCTTCCTCAGTCATTCCTTTGCAGTTTTTCTTGGGCGCTTCTTATTCCTCTGTTCTGGAACCGTCGGTTCATCTTCTTCTTCCTCTCGCAGGAAGTTCCTTGCAGGCATTTCCTTTCACCCATTTCCTTGTAGGCATGGACGATGGGAAACGCACAACAGAGACCCACTTGGTCCCTGCCCATGGCACCACGACTTTGACAGTGGTGTACACAAATGATGAAGCGACTGTGGAGACAACTCTCGCCAGGTTTGAGCAATTGCTTGAGAAAGAGAAGCACAAGTTTGTGGGGCTAGACTTGGAGTACACCCGTGCAAATAAGCGAAAAAATCCTCCACAAGAGATCGATGTCGTGCAAATCGCCATACATGAGGAGGTCCTCGTTTACCACTTCTGCAGGTATGTGAAATTTAAATTTGAGATCACCACTTCTGCATCCCTTGTTCCCTTACATCCCTAGAACCATCTAAGTGTAGGAGTAAACCAACTGAGATGCATTGTCCGACTCTGGTCGAGTTCTTGTGTAGGAAAGGGATAACTTTCACTAGCATGGATATCACAAATGACACAATTATGCTTTCTCGTGCGTTGATAAAAATCCCAGAGGGGCACCACATCAACATCCAAAATCTGTACAAGATCAAATCATACCCAGCGAAGGATGGCATGGGTGATCTGGCAGCGGAAATTATCGATAAATCCTATGAAAAACTGAAGAAATTGAAGCGACTCGATCACGACTACTGGGAGTGGAAGCCGATGAGCCAGGTGCACCTCGAGTATGCAGCCAGAGACGCCTACATGGCGTACGAGTTGTACAGTAAGCTCATTACCATGAAAGATGAGATGTTTAAGGCAGGGGTTTTCGCGAGAGAGCTATGCCCTGGTTGCAAGCTAGCCCACGAGAAGAAGCGCGAGGAGGACAGAAAGCGGTTTCAGGACGAGCAGGGATCTTGGGACGGTGGCGACATCAAGCGGTTGAAGGGGAAGCAAGTCAAGGATGACAACAAGTGGTGGTGGTACTTTATGTGTTTGAACTAGATTTTAGTTTCTAGTTTATTATATGTGTGATACATTTAGTTACTTCAATACAAAATTTCGACCAATTTAACTTGTTGATGTATTTCTTGACCATTATAATATAATCGAGCCCTAGAAATATTTTGTAGTGTGCATGAGCATGATCAGTAAATATAATTGAACACTAGAAACTTTAAGGCACTCCATATAAAGGAGTATATTAATATAGAAGGTTCACCAGAGACACACGGATATATTGTCTTACATGCCACACACAAGTAATAATTAACTAGAACAAAATAAAAGCAGGGGCTGCAGCAGGAGGCCGGGACACGGAGACGCCTAGCAGGGCAGGGGTTTATTAGCAGGAGGCAGCGACAACCTAGTCGATGGGATACAGGTCAGTCCTGACATACTCCCGGAGGAATTTGCCGTAGGCTGCGTGCCGCGTCAAGGTAATCGGCCTATGGCTTCTGCCTCCGCCTCTGCCAACGCCCTCCGCGTGCTGGATCATGTTGTTGAGGTCCACGTTGATTGCTCTGCCACAGAATGGGCAAAACAGTCTCCCCCTACGGTGGAAACGGATTAGCCCACACCGTAACCGCCTCAGCACGTAGAGGCTCTTGTTGTCCCTGGATACCTTACTATCGTCCACTTCATCATCATCCTCCTGTTGATTTTTAAGAACATAACTTAGAACTCATACATATGATTGAATTGTATTACAACTCAAGAATTGACAACATGTATATGTAAGACAATATATCCGTGAATATCAAAGATAAAGCATCTCAACAATAGTTTGATTGGTTCATATATCATTTCATCTCAACAAAATGACAAATAATTGCATCAGAGTGAATGTAGGATAAATCTAGGGGCCTCATAAGTTTCTTCAGGGATGGAGTCAGTGAACCAAGTAACAATTACACAACCTGTAATGTTGTTGTACATCGCCCCAGGTTCACTAACTCATCCCTGGAAAAATCTGACACCAATGTGTCTGCCTCTCTTTTGGGACAAATTTGAATTATTGGCCACAATAAGAAATTGAAATGTAATCATACAAAACATTATTCAGGGATATACATAGTTAGGTACAAAAACAAGCCTAAATATTGTAATTATAAATAAGAAACCAAACAATTAATCTTCAGGTACATGTTAAAAATACTTATGATCAAAACCATTCATATACATATGCATCATACCAATCATTAAAAGATCAAAAACAATTCAAGGATCATATATGTAGTTCCATATGAGAATAAATCTAGGGCCTCATAATTTGTTTCAGAGATGGAGTTGGCGAACCAAAGTACCAACATCACAACCTATATTGTTTGCGTGCATTGCTGCCTCAGGTTCACCAACCCATCCCTAAAACACAACACCGTCATATGTGTCTCCCCTTGAACTCTTTTGGGACAAATTTCAATCATCGGCCTCGGTGACAAACTAAAATGTAATTCTTATACACTGAATGCATGGAATAGATAATTTGAATATCATAGTTCTATGAATGTAGAATAAATATTAATGCCTCATAAGTTTCTACAGGGACGGCGTAAGTGAACCAAGTAACAATTGCACATCCTATATTGTTCTATACATCGCCCCAGGTTCACTAACTCGTCCCTGAAAAAATCTAACACCAATGTGTCTGCCTCTCTTTTGGGGCAAATTTGAATCATTGGCCACAATAAGAAATTGAAATGTAATCGTACAAAACATTATTCAGGGATATACATAGTCAGGTACAAAAACAAGCCTAAATATTGTAATTATAAATAAAAAACCAAACAATTAATCTTCAGGTACATGTTAAAAATACGTATGATTAAAACCATTCATATACATATGCATCATACCAATCATTAAAAGAGCAGAAACAATTCAATGATCATATATGTAGTTCCATATGAGAATAAATCAAGGGCCTCATAATTTGTTTCAGACATGGAGTTGGTGAACCAAAGTACCAATAGCACAACCTATATTGTTTGTGTGCATTGCTGTCTCAGGTTCACCAACCCATCCCTAAAACATGAAACCATCATACGTGTCTCCCCTTGAACTCTTTTGGGGCAAATTTCAATCATCGGTCTCGGTGACAAACTAAAATGTAATTCTTATACACTATGAATGCATGGAATAGATAATTCGAATATCATAGTTCTATGAATGTAGAATAAAGATTGCAGCCTCATAAGTTTCTTCAGGGATGGAGTCAGCGAACCAAGTAACAATTGCACAACCTGTAATATTGTTGTATATCGCCCCAGGTTCACTAACTCATCCCTGAAAAAATCTGACACGAATGTGTCTGCCTCTCTTTTGGGACAAATTTGAATCAATGGCCACAATAAGAAATTGAAATGTAATCATACAAAACAATATTCAGGGATATACATAGTCAGGTACAAAAACAAGCCTAAATATTATAATTATAAATAAAAAACCAAACAATTAATCTTTAGGTACATGTTAAAAATACTTATGATCAAAACCATTCATACACATATGCATCATACCAATCATTAAAATATCAGAAACAATTCAAGGATTATATATGTAGTTCCATATGAGAATAAATCAAGGGCCTCATAATTTGTTTCAGAGATGGAGTTGGAGAACCAAAGTACCAACAACACAACCTATATTGTTTGTGTGCATTGCTGCCTCAGGTTCACCAACCCATTCCTAAAATATGACACCATCATACGTGTCTCCCCTTGAACTCTTTTGGGGCAAATTTCAATCATCGGCCTCGGTGACAAACTAAAATATAATTCTTATACACTATGAATGCATGGAATAGATAATTCAAATATCATAGTTCTATGAATGTAGAATAAAGATTGCAGCCTCATAAGTTTCTACAGGAATGGTGTAAGCAAACCAAGTAACAATTGCACAGCTTATATTGATCTTGTACATAGCCCCAGGTTCGCTCACTCATCCCTGAAAAAATCTGACACCAATGTGTCTGCCTCTCTTTGGGGCAAATTTGAATCATTGGCCATAATAAGAAATTGAAATGTAATCGTACAAAACAATATTCAGGGATATACAAATGCATCATACAACGCATTCATAGATCAGAAACAATACAAAGATTATATATTTAGGTTCCATACGAGAGAAAAATTAGGGCCTCATTTTTTCAGCGATGGAGTCGGAGAACCAAAATACCATCAACACAACCTATATTGTTTATGTGCATTGCTGCCTCAGGTTCACTAACCATCCCTAAGAAAATGACACCATCAGATGCCCTTGCACTATTTTGGGGCAAAATTGAATCATTGGGCTCAGTAAGGAATAGAAATGTAATGTTATAGGCCTGTTGTGTATCGAAATCAACACTCAACTAGCAAACTCAACTAGATGGCAGATGAGCAGATTGGGGTTTTGTGACTAGACAGATTGGGGTTTTTGTGACTAGATGGCAGATGTATCAATCAACCGACCGAATAATATATATACTACCCTACTTCAAGAGCAAAAGAATTTGTACATGATTGAGAAAATCCTATGTATGAACAGTGAAAACTGCGGCTGCGACTAGAGAAGCTAGCAATGTAGTACCTCGGACTCCTCATCAGGGACCTCCTCCTCGAACTCATAATTCTCTGCGATTGCATCGAAGATTTCTTGTACGGCGATGGGGTCGTTGATGTAGATCACCGGATTGCCTCCGCCCGCCGCCTGCCCCCATCCAGATCTGCCACTGGCACCACGACGTTGTCGGCCACCTGCTGCTCGGCGGCGACGGCTACTACCTGCTGCTCGGCAGCGATGGCTACCACCTGCTGCTCGGCGACAACGGGTACCACCTGCTGCTCGGTGGCGATGGCTACTGGTTGGACGGATGAGCTCGCACCCTCGACGGTGCGGCGACGAGCAGCGTTCGTGCCCGGAGAAGACGCCTCCGCCTGCTTGGCAACGACCGAGCCATCTGTTGCTGCGCCTTCAACTGGCTTCACCTCCGGCTCGTCTCCATGTGTACGCTTCATGGCACACCAAGGGAAGGAGGTAGTGCAAGTGAGGGAGCTTTGGCGCGCGTGGCAGGTGTAGATTGGGGTCTTGGGACTAGACAGACTGGGGGAAATGACACAAGCTCATGGAAGAAGAAGGTCGAGGGGGGTTATAAACACCGGACCATTTGTAGTCCTCGAGTGGACACGTGTGGTGGGCGGGGGGCTACCACGATCTCCACCCTTTTTTCGGTTCCCTTATTTTTGAAACAGCCACGATCTCCACTTTAGAGCTGCATTGAAAACACGCTCATGGCAGACCTCGATTCCACTTCATGCAAGTGGCGCGGAACTAATTTCTAGCAACGTTAGATCTACTCGAGGGGGGCCCTTGACTCATGGAAGTTACTAGCGGTAGGGCCCAGTTGGAAGTGAGATTGAGAGTGCTATGTAAAAATGGGATATGTCTTATTAAAATCAAGTGGTAATAAATTGCAGCGTCCCGTCGACAACCGTGCACTCGATGACCCCGTTGCCCTGTGCATGTGTTGTAGTAGCACTAGTAGGCTTTTCAGACTTGATTAAACTTGACATCACTGCTCGACGACTTTTTCCATGGACGGCATCGTGTTCCTTCCTGTAGAAGTCTCGCGGAGGGAAGCATCCGTGCTGTCTCACGCTGTACTGTGAAGGGCACGACGTGTGCAACGATCATCATTGGATCACACTGAATCAACGGTTGGTGCGCACGATCCGTGTGACAACTGTGACAACCAATCAGGGAGTAGCAGACAAGGTGAGCACAGGTTTGGGCTTCTATGAAAGATAGAGAGAGGGGGGCATAACTAAGTAGTACCACATAAAACCAAGGGCAAAACTGAGTAGTATAAAAATGGAAAGTGTCTTGTACAATGAAATACATCGTGGAATACATCAAATTATGCCAAGATAGATCCACTAGAGTTCATTGGATGTGTGTTCTTCTCATAAACCACACATGGATCCACCTGTGTGATTGCATGTCTGTTCCTCTAAACAAACCACATAAGGATCCACCAGTGTCATTGGATGTGTGTTCTTCTCATGAACCACACATGGATCCACCAGTGTCATTTCATGTCTGTTCTTTTCATGAACCACAGCTAGAGTCATTGCATGTCTGTTACTTCCATAAACCACACATGGATCCACCGGTGTCATTGCATGTCTGTTCATTTCATGAACAACAGCTAGAGACATTGCATGTCTGTTACTTCCATAAACCACACATGGATCCACCGGTGTCATTGCAAGTCTGTTCTTTTCATGAACCACGCCCAGTGTCATTGCATGTCAGTTCTTTTCAAGAACCACACCCAGTGTCATTGCATGTCAGTTCTTTTCATGAACCACATAAGGATCCACCAGTGTCATTGCATGTCTGTTCTTCTCACAAACCACATAAGGATCCACTAGTGTCATTGCATGTCTGTTCTTTTAATGAACCACACCCAGTGTCATTGCATGTGTGTTCCTCTAGACAAACCACATAAGGATCCACCGGTGTCACTGCATGTTTGTTCTTTTCATGAACCACACATGGATCCACCGGTGTCATTGCATGTCTGTTCTTTTCATGAACCACACCCAGTGTCATTGCATGTCAGTTCTTTTCATGAACCACATAAGGATCCATCAGTGTCATTGCATGTCTGTTCTTTTCACAAACCACACATGGATCCACCTAGTGTGAGTGCATGTCTGTTCTTTTCATGAACCACACCCAGTGTCATTGCATGTGTGTTCCTCTAGACAAACCACATAAGGATCCACCAGTGTCACTACATGTCTGTTTTTTTCATGAACCACATAAGGATCCACCAGTGTCATTGGATGTGTGTTCTTCTCATGAACCACACATGGATCCACCAGTGTTATTGCATGTCTATTCCTCCAAACAAACCACATAAGGATCCAGCAGTGTCATTGCATGTCTGTTATTTTCATGAACCACACCCAGTGCCATTGCATGTGTGTTCTTCTAAACAAACCACATAAGTCATTGCATGTATGTTCTTTTCATGAACCACACCCGGTGTTATTGCATGGGTGTTCCTCTAGACAGACCACATAAGGATCCACCAGTGTCACTGAATGTAAATACTTTTCATGAACCACATAAGGATCCACTAGTGTCATTGGATGTGTGTTCTTCTCATGAACCACACATGGATCCACCGATGTCATTGCATGTCTGTTCCTCTAAACAAACCACATAAGGATCCACTAGTGTCATTGCATGTTTGTTCTTTTCATGAACCACACCCAGTGTCATTACATGCGTGTTCTTCTAAACGTACCACATAAGTCATTGCATGTCTGTTCTTTTCATGAACCACACCCGGTGTCATTGCATGTGTGTTCCTCTAGACAGACCACATAAGGATCCACCGGTGTCACTGCATGTTTGTTCTTTTCATGAACCACATAAGGATCCACCAGTGTCATTGGATGTGTGTTCTTCTCATGAACCACACATGGATCCACCGGTGTCATTGCATGTCTATTCCTCTAAACAAACCACATAAGGATCCACCAGTGTCATTGCATGTCTGTTTTATTCATGAACCACACCTAGTGTCATTGCATGTGTGTTCTTCTAAACAAACCACATAAGGATCCACCAGTGTCATTGGATGTGTGTTCTTATCATGAACCACACATGGATCCACCGGTGTCATTGCATGTCTATTCTTTTCATGAACCACACCTAGTGTCATTGCATTGGATGTTACTTCCATAAACCACACATGCATCCACCGGTGTCACTGCATGTCTGTTCTTTTCATGAACCACACCCAGTGTCATTGCATGTCAGTTCCTTTCATGAACCACATAAGGATCCACCGATGTCATTGCATGTATGTTCTTCCCACAAACCACATAAGGATCCACCAGTGTCATTGCATGTCTGTTTTTCTTCATGAACCACACCCAGTGTCATTGCATGTGTGTTCCTCTAGACAAACCACATAAGGATCCACCGGTGTCACTACATGTCTGTTCTTTTCATGAACCACACATGGACCCACCGGTGTCATTGCATGTCTGTTCTTTTCATGAACCACACCTAGTGTCATTGCATGTCAGTTCTTTTCATGAACCACATAAGGATCCACCAGTGTCATTGCATGTTTGTTCTTCTCACAAACCACATATGGATCCACCTAGTGTGATTGCATGTTTGTTCTTTTCATGAACCACACCCAGTGCCATTGCATGTGTGTTCTTCTAAACAAACCACATAAGGATCCACTAGTGTCATTGCAAGTGCGTTCTTCTCATGAACCACACATGTATCCACCAGTGTCATTGCATGTATGTTCCTCTAAACAAACCACATAAGGATCCACCAGCGTCATTGGATGTCTGTTCTTTTCATGAACCACACCTAGTGTCATTGCATGTGTGTTCTTCTAAACAAACGACATAAGTCATTGTATGTCTGTTCTTTTCATGAACCACAATGGATCCACCGGTGTCATTGCATGTCTGTTCTTTTCATGAACCACACCCAGTGTCATTGCATGTCAGTTCTTTTCATGAACCACATAAGGATCCATCAGTGTCATTGCATGTCTGTTCTTTTCACAAACCACACATGGATCCACCTAGTGTGAGTGCATGTCTGTTCTTTTCATGAACCACACCCAGTGTCATTGCATGTGTGTTCCTCTAGACAAACCACATAAGGATCCACCAGTGTCACTACATGTCTGTTTTTTTCATGAACCACATAAGGATCCACCAGTGTCATTGGATGTGTGTTCTTCTCATGAACCACACATGGATCCACCAGTGTTATTGCATGTCTGTTCCTCCAAACAAACCACATAAGGATCCAGCAGTGTCATTGCATGTCTGTTATTTTCATGAACCACACCCAGTGTCATTGCATGTGTATTCTTCTAAACAAACCACATAAGTCATTGCATGTCTGTTCTTTTCATGAACCACACCCGGTGTCATTGCATGGGTGTTCCTCTAGACAAACCACATAAGGATCCACCAGTGTCACTGAATGTAAATACTTTTCATGAACCACATAAGGATCCACTAGTGTCATTGGATGTGTGTTCTTCTCATGAACCACAAATGGATCCACCGATGTCATTGCATGTCTGTTCCTCTAAACAAACCACATAAGGATCCACTAGTGTCATTGCATGTTTGTTCTTTTCATGAACCACACCCAGTGTCATTGCATGCGTGTTCTTCTAAACATACCACATAAGTCATTGCATGTCTGTTCTTTTCATGAACCACACCCGGTGTCATTGCATGTGTGTTCCTCTAGACAGACCACATAAGGATCCACCGGTGTCACTGCATGTCTATTCTTTTCATGAACCACATAAGGATCCACCAGTGTCATTGGATGTGTGTTCTTCTCATGTACCACACATGGATCCACCGGTGTCATTGCATGTTTGTTCCTCTAAACAAACCACATAAGGATCCACCAGTGTCATTGCATGTCTGTTCTATTCATGAACCACACCTAGTGTCATTGCATGTGTGTTCTTCTAAACAAACCACATAAGGATCCACCAGTGTCATTGGATGTGTGTTCTTATCATGAAAAACACATGGATCCACCGGTGTCATTGCATGTCTATTCTTTTTATGAACCACACCTAGTGTCATTGCATGTATGTTACTTCCATAAACCACACATGCATCCACCGGTGTCACTGCATGTCTGTTCTTTTCATGAACCACACCCAGTGTCATTGCATGTCAGTTCCTTTCATGAACCACATAAGGATCCACCGGTGTCATTGCATGTATGTTCTTCCCACAAACCACATAAGGATCCACCAGTGTCATTGCATGTCTGTTTTTCTTCATGAACCACACCCAGTGTCATTGCATGTGTGTTCCTCTAGACAAACCACATAAGGATCCACTGGTGTCACTACATGTCTGTTCTTTTCATGAACCACACCTGGATCCACCGGTGTCATTGCATGTCTGTTCTTTTCATGAACCACAGCTAGTGTCATTGCATGTCAGTTCTTTTCATGAACCACATAAGGATCCACCAGTGTCATTGCATGTCTGTTCTTCTCACAAACCACATATGGATCCACCTAGTGTGATTGCATGTTTGTTCTTTTAATGAACCACACCCAGTGCCATTGCATGTGTGTTCTTCTAAACAAACCACATAAGGATCAACCAGTGTCATTGCAAGTGCGTTCTTCTCATGAACCACACATGTATCCACCAGTGTCATTGCATGTCTTTTCCTCTAAACAAACCACATAAGGATCCACCAGCGTCATTGGATGTCTGTTCTTTTCATGAACCACACCTAGTGTCATTGCATGTGTGTTCTTCTAAACAAACCACATAAGTCATTGTATGTCTGTTCTTTTCATGAACCACACCCGGTGTCATTGCATGTGTGTTCCTTTAGACAGACCACATAAGGATCCACCGGTGTTACTGATGTCTGTTCTTTTCATAAACCACATAAGGATCCACCAATGTCATTGGATGTGCGTTCTTCTCATGAACCACACATGGATCCACATGTGTCATTGCATGTCTGTTCCTCTAACAAACCACATAAGGATCCACGAGTGCCATTGCATGTCTGTTCTTTTCATGAACCACACCCAGTGTCATGGCAAGTGTGTTCTTCTAAACAAACCACATAAGGATCCACCAGTGTCATTGGATGTGTGTTCTTCTCATTAACCACACATGGATCCACTGGTGTCATTGCATGTTTGTTCTTTTCATGAACCACAGCTAGTGTCATTGCATGTCTGTTACTTCCATAAACCACACATGGATCCACCGGTGTCATTGCATGTCTGTTCTTCTCATGAACCGCACCCAGTGTCATTGCATGTCAGTTCTTTTCATGAACCACACCTAGTGTCATTGCATGTTAGTTCTTTTCATGAACCACATAAGGATCCACCAGTGTCATTGCAGGTCTGTTCTTCTCACAAACCACATAAGGATCCACCAGTGTCATTGCATTTGTGTTCTTTTCATGAACCACACCCAGTGCAATTGCATGTGTGTTCCTCTAGACAAACCACATAAGGATCCACCGGTGTCACTGCATGTTTGTTCTTTTCATGAACCACACATGGATCCACCGGTGTCATTGCATGTCTGTTCTTTTCATGAACCACACCCAGTGTCATTGCATGTCAGTTCTTTTCATGAACCACATAAGGATCCACCAATGTCATTGCATGTCTGTTCTTCTCACAAACCACATATGGATCCACCTAGTGTGATTGCATGTCTATTATTTTCATGAACCACACCCAGTGCCATTGCATGTGTGTTCTTCTAAACAAACCACATAAGGATCCACCATTGTCACTCCATGTCTGTTCTTTTCATGAACCACATAAGGATCCACCAGTGTCATTGGATGTGTGTTCTTATCATGAACCACACATGGATCCACCAGTGTCATTGCATGTCTGTTCCTCTAAACAAACCACATAAGGATCCACCAGTGTCATTGCATGTCTGTTCTTTTCATGAACCACACCCAGTGCCATTGCATGTGTGTTCTTCTAAACAAACCACATAAGTCATTGCATGTCTGTTCTTTTCATGAACCACACTCGGTGTCATTGCATATGTGTTCCTCTAGACAGACCACATAAGGATCCACCGGTGTCACTGCATGTCTGTTCTTTTCATGAACCACATAAGTGTTGGGTCTGCAGCATAGAAAAGAAAAAAATTCCTACGGTGTGAACTACACGCCAAGATCTATCTACTAGGTAGAAAGCAACGGGTGGACATACATCCAACAGGAACTTACCCTCGAAGACAACAAGTTTTGTTAACAAGTAGGAACTCGTGGTTGATGTAGTCGTACACTTGCCGATCTCAAGATCGTGAGGAAGTCCGAGCGCCGCAACTCAGCAGCGCATCCGTACTCGCACACACGTTCAAGCCACCGGACAACCTCCACCTCCTCGCTCCAGCGATCCAGCGGAAGCAGCAACTCCTTCAAGACGAAATACCACCGGGAACATGTATCTCGCTAATCCGAGACCATGGGGGAATAATTCTAGAGGGGGAGAGAGATCCTTCACAAGGAGGTGTGTGGATGAAGGAGGGAATGGGTGGCCTTTTATAGGAGGAGGGGGGTGCACCCTCTCTCCATGGCCGGCGCATGGGGGGTGACCCCTCACCTCCCCCATTCATGTGGTGGTAACCCCTCCACATTAAAATGCCTCTTCACATTCCCTTTTAAAGTCTCCACTTTAAATGCATTAAATTTCTCCAAATTTAATGCTCTCTCATTTAATAAAACTCTTTTATTAAATTTATTCAGAATTTTTTTAATTACTTTAATTAACAAACATTCACATATAGCCCCTTGCAATATTTCAATATCACATGCAAAACCACTTTCTGCAATTTCACCTGAAACAATTTCCGGTTTCTATTGAAACAATTCCTGCGCTTTGCAATTCTTTCGTCTGAAACATATGTGCTCCAAAATGGTGTCCGGTAACTCTTAAGTGTGCCACCCTACGGTTCGCGAATAATGCAGACATGATCGAGACCCTTCTCCGATCAATAATCAGCAGCGGGACCTGGAGATCCGTACTGACTCCTAAACATTCAACGATGACTTCTGTGATCGTGAGAACCTTTAACGCTTGTAACTAAATCCCTTTGTCTCTCGATATATTACATGTCCAAGATTCGATCATCTGTATCTCCATACCTAGTTTGATCTTGTTACCGACATGCACTCTTTTCTCGTTCCCGTGATATAACATTCTAGTGATCACATCACTTGCTTGCAGGCTATCTTAATGTGATATCATCGAGAGGGCCCAGAGTATATCTATCCGTCATCGGGATTGACAAATTCCACTCTTGATCCATGAGCCTCAACATAACACCTTCGTAGTACTGAACCCATCTTTATAGTCACCCTGTTACGGTGTGATGTTTGATGTTATCAAGATACTCTTCCGGTGTTAGCAATTAACATGATCTCATGGTCTAAGGATAAAGGTTACTTCGTATGATGTTATAGCAATATAAACATAATGACTTGATCGTAATGCTATACTTCGGATGAATGTTCATCACATCATTCCACCAATGGTGTGACCTTGTTATTAACGACATCCAATGTCCATGATTAGGAAACCTTGATCATCTTGTTAATCAACAAGCTAGTCTATAAAAGAGGCATAACTAGGAACCCTTTTTGTTTATTAAACACACATGTATTGATGTTTCCTGATCAATACAATTCTAGCATGTAAAATAAACATCTATCATATATAAGGAATATAAAATAACAACTTTATTATTGCCTCTCAGGGCATATTTCCTTCAGTCTCCCACTTGCACTAGAGACAATAATCTAGTTCACATAGTGATAAATCTAACACCCATGGAGTTCTGGTGTTGATCATGTTTTTCCCTAGGGAGAACTTTAGTCAACGGATCTGCTACATTTAGGTCCATGTGTACTTTATAAATATTTATATCTCCATCCTTGACATGCTCGCGGATGGAGTGAAACCGGCGCTTAATATGCTTGGAATTCTTGTGAGACCTCGGTTCCTTTGCGTTGGCTATGGATCCATTGTTGTCACAATAGATCACCATTGGATCCAACGCACTGGGAACCACACCTAGTTTCGTAATGAACTCTTTTATCCAAACCGCCTCCTGTGCTGCTTCTGAAGCAGCAACATATTCCGCCTCCGTCGTTGATCCAGCCACCACAGGTTGTTTGGAACTCCTCCAACTAACCGTTGCTCCGTTCAAGAGAAATACGTATCCGGATTGAGACTTAGAGTCATCCGGATCGGTGTTAAAGCTAGCATCGACATAACACTTAGCGACTAGCTCTTCTTCACCTCCGTATATAAGAAACATATCCTTAGTTCTTCTCAAGTACTTGAGGATGTTCTTTACCGCTATCCAGTGTTCCGAACCTGGATCAGATTGGTACCTACTAGTCAAACTAATAGCATGTGCCACATACGGTCTTGTACATAGCATGGCATACATAATAGAGCCTATGGCCGAGGCATAGGGGATCTTATCCATCTTCTCTCTTTCTTCCGTCGTAGCCGGACTTTGAGTCTTACTCAATGTCTTGCCTTGCAACATAGGTAAGAACCCCTTCTTACTTCCGTCCATATTAAACTTCTTTAATATCTTATCAAGGTATGTACTCTGCGATAGCCCAATTAGGCGCCTTGATCTATCTCTATAGATTTTAATGCCTGATATATATGATGCTTCACCAAGGTATTTCATCGAAAATTTGCTGTTTAGATAACTTTTAACACTGTTTAAAAGATCTATATCATTTCCAATCAATAATATGTCATCCACATATAATATCAGAAATGCCACATTGCTCCCACTCACTTTCTTGTAAATACAAGCCTCTCCATAAGTTTGGACATATCCAAACTCTTTGATCACCTCATCAAAGCGGAGATTCCAACTCCGGGATGCTTGCTTCAGTCCATAGATGGATCGCTGAAGTTTGCATACCTTATTAGCATCCTTAGGATCGACAAAAACCTTAGGTTGTATCATATACAATTCTTATTCAATATTACCATTGAGGAACGCAGTTTTGACATCCATCTGCCATATTTCATAATCGAAATATGCAGCAATTGCTAACATAATCCTAACCGACTTAAGCATCGCTATGGGAGAGAATGTCTCATCGTAGTCAACTCCTTGAATTTGTCGAAACCCCTTTGCGACAAGTCGAGCCTTATAGATGGTCACATTACCATCAGCATCAGTTTTTCTTTTGAAAATCCATTTATTCTCAACGACCTTTCAATCATGAGGTAAGTCCACCAAGTTCCAAACTTGGTTCTCGTACATGGATTCCATCTCGGATTTCATGGCTTCCAGCCATTTGTTGGAATCCGGGCTCATCATCGCTTCTTCATACATCGTAGGGTCATCCATTTCATCAACCATGAAATTCACAACAGGATTGCCATACATTTCAGGAGCTGCACGTGTCCTGCTTGACCTGCGAGGTTCGGTAGTGTCCTCTTTCGGAGTTTCATGATCATTATCATTAGCTCTCTCTTCATCAGGTGAAGTCAACTCTAAAACAACTTCTGGTGCTGCGCCACTCGCCATTCCATGAAGAGAAGGTTCAATAACCTCTTAGAGTTCTACCTTCCTACTACTCACACCTTTCGCGAGAAACTCCTTCTCAAGAAAGGATCCATTCTTAGCAACAAAAACCTTGCCCTCGGATCTGTGATAGAAGGTATACCCAATTGTTTCCTTAGGGTATCCTATGAAGACGCATTTTTCCGCTTTGGGTTCGAGTTTATCTGGTTGAAGTTTCTTCACATAAACATCGCATCCCCAAACTTTAAGAAATGACAGCTTAGGTTTGTTTCCAAACCATAATTCATACGGTGTCATTTCAACGGATTTAGATGGTGCCCGATTTAAAGTGAATGCAGTTGTTTCTAGTGCATAACCCCAAAATGACAGTGGCAAGTCAGTCAGAGACATCATAGATCGAACCATATCCAATAAGGTACGATTACGATGTTCTGACACACCATTACGTTGTGGTGTTCCGGCAGGCGTGAGTTGTGAAACTATTCCACACTCTTTCATGTGTGTGCTAAACTCGTAACTTAGATACTCTCCTCCACGGTCAAACCGTAGAAATTTGATCTTTCTATTACGATGATTTTCCACTTCATTCTGAAATTCCTTGAACTTTTCAAAAGTTTCAGACTTGTGTTTCATCAAATAGATATACCCGTATCTACTCAAATCATTCGTGAAAGTAACAAAATAACGATATCCACCTCGCGCCGACACACTCATTGGTCCACACACATCAGTATGTATGATTTCCAATAGATCTGTCGCCTGTTCCATTGAACTGGAAAACGGCGTTCTAGTCATCTTGCCCATAAGGCATGGCTCACATGTATCAAATGATTCAAAATCAAGTGATTCCAAAAGTCCATCAGAATAGAGTTTCTTCATGCATTTAACGCCAATGTGACCTAGACGGCAGTGCCACATATATGTAGACATATCATCATCAAGTTTAATATTTTTAGCATTAACATCATGAATGTGTGTAATATTACTATCAAGATCTATCAGAAATAAACCATTCAACATAGGTGCATGACCATAAAAGATATCATTCTTATAAATCGAACAACCATTGTTTTCAGATTTAAAGGAATGACCACTTTGCATCAAACACGATCCAGATACAATGTTCATGCTCAGTGCAGGCACTAAATAACAATTATTTAGGTTTATAACTAATCCCGATGGCAAATGGAGAGGTAGCGTCCCGACGGCGATCACATCAACTTTTGATCCATTGCCGACCCGCATCCTGACCTCATCCCTTGCTAGTTGTCGCTTGTTCCGTAGCCCCTGAACTGAGTTACATATATTAGCAACCGATCCCGTATCAAATACCCAGGTGCTACTGCGAGTACTAGTCAAGTAACCATCAATAACATGTATATCACATATACCTTTGTTTGCCTTGCCGGACTTCTTGTTCGCCAAATACTTGGGGCAGTTGCGCTTCCAATGGCCAGTCCCCTTACAATAGTAGCACTCGGTATCCGACTTAGGACCAGCTCGGGGTTTCTTTTCAGGCGTGGCAACAGACTTGCCACCCTTATTTCCCTTGTGCTTGCCTTTCTTGTCTTTCTTGAAACCGGTGGTCCTATTGATCATCAACACTTGATGTTCTTTCCTAATCTCCAGTTCTGCAGTCTTAAGCATTGACAGAAGCTCGGGAAGAGTCTTCTTCATGCCCTGCATATTATAGTTCATCACGAAGCTCTTGTAGCTAGGTGGCAGAGATTGGAGAACACGATGTATGCCTAAGTCAATGGGAATCGTTATTCCTAAGGACACAAGCTTATCGGCGTACCTAGACATTTTGAGTACGTGCTCACTAACGGAGCTATTTTCCTCCATCATGCAGCTAAAGAACTTTTCTGTAGCATTATAACTCTCTACGGCAGCATGGGTATCGAAAATCATTTTCAATTCTCCCATGGTATCAAAGGCATTGCCATTTTCGAAACGCTTTCGAAGTTCTGGCTCTAGCCCATACAGTATGTCGCAATGAACTAAGTTGTGGTCCTCCTGACGAGTCACATAGACATTCTTTTCCTCGTCAGGGGCATCAGGAGCTGGTGGGGGGCCTAGTGGCGCATCTAGCACATATTTCTTTTGTGCAGCAGTGAGGAGAATCCTCAAATTCATAGCCCAGTTGGTGAAGTTGCTACCATTCGCAGCAAGTTTCTCTTTCTCCATGAACACATTGAAATTAAAAGCAGGTGGTGCCATCTACAATAGAATTTGTAAAGTTTATTTAGACTAAGTTTATGATAGATTGAGTTCAACTAATCCAAATTACTAATGAACTCCCACTCAAAAACGACATCCCTCGTGTCCTTTTGGTGATTACATGAACCAAATCCACTACACCAAGTCCGATCATCATGTGAGTTGATGTAGCTTCAAAGGCGAGCATCTATATGGGCATCATATCAACTATATGACTCATGCTTAACCTTTCGGTCCGTGTTCCGAGGCCATGTTTGTACATGCTAGGCTCGCCAAGTAAGAACCTTAGTATTCGCGTGTGTAAAACTGTCTTACACCCGTTCCTATGAAAGCATAGATTCGAGTACACCCGATCATCACGTGATGTCTCGAAACACGATCCACAGAATGGTGCATACTTAAGGAAGAACACATTTTTATCTTGATGTCTAAATGAGGGATCATCTTATAATGCTACCAAAAGCGCCAAACTAGCAGTATAAGATGCTAACATCTAATGTGTAAAGTGAGATGATATGGTCCATGCATTTGATCTCTATCACTTGCATCGTGGTATGATCTCTATCATTCCTTTGTGTGTAAGGCCAAGGTCTATGGAACTTACACGTTGAGTGTGTTGTAAGAGTATCTATCATACATCTACTTACAACAATACCATATCAATACACTAGCCCAACAACGATCTAAACTAGACGCCTCTAATTTATCAATTGCAAGTTTTACGTGGCTTAGGGCTTTCGAAGATAGAACCGTTCTCACCTACGAACATGAACCACAACAAGGATGACTAAGTTATTAGCAACTCGTTGTAAATCAGATATTTACTATAGTAGGAGAGACAGACACCCGCCAACCACTTATGCAAAACAAGTTGCATGTCAGTCGTGGAACCGGTCTCATGTACGATGACATGTAAGGTTGGTCCGGGCCACTTTATCCCACTATGCCACCAATATCCAAAATACATAGAAGATGCAATAACATGATCATCATCGCCCACATATAAACATATGTGTACTACCCGTGCAAAGCACCTACGCATAGATCAGGCTCTGATACCACTGTTGGGTCCGCAGCATAGAAAACAAAAAAATTCCTACGGTGTGAACTACACGCCAAGATCTATCTACTAGGTACAAAGCAACGGGTGGACATACATCCAACGAGAACTTACCCTCAAAGACAACGAGTTTTGTTAACGAGTAGGAACTCGTGGTTGATGTAGTCGTACACTTGCCGATCTCAAGATCGTGAGGAAGTCCGAGCGCCGCAACTCAGCAGCGCATCCGTACTCGCACACACGTTCAAGCCACCGGACAACCTCCACCTCCTCGCTCTAGCGATCCAGCGGAAGAAGCAACTCCTTCCAGACGAAATGCCACCGGGAACATGTATCTCGCTAACCCGAGACCATGGGGGAATAATTCTAGAGGGGGAGAGAGATCCTTCACAAGGAGGTGTGTGGATGAAGGAGGGAATGGGTGGCCTTTTATAGGAGGAGGGGGGGTTCCCCCTCTCTCCATGTCCGGTGCATGGGGGGTGACCCCTCACCTCCCCCATTCATGTGGTGGTAACCCCTCCACATTAAAATGCCTCTTCACATTCCCTTTTAAAGTCTCCACTTTAAATGCATTAAATTTCTCCAAATTTAATGCTCTCTCATTTAATAAAACTCTTTTATTAAATTTATTCAGAATTTTGTTAATTACTTTAATTAACAAACATTCACATATAGCCCCTTGCAATATTTCAATATCACATGCAGAACCACTTTCTGCAATTTCACCCGAAACAATTTCCGGTTTCTATTGAAACAATTCCTGCGCTTTGCAATTCTTTCATCTAAAACATATGTGCTCCAAAATGGTGTCCAGTAACTCTTAAGTGTGCCACCCTACGGTTCGCGAATAATGCAGACATGATCGAGACCCTTCTCCGATCAATAATCAGCAGCGGGACCTGGAGATCCATACTGACTCCTACACATTCAACGGTGACTTCTGTGATCGTGAGAACCTTTAACGCTTGTAACTAAATCCCTTTGTCTCTCGATATATTACATGTCCGAGATTCGATCATCGGTATCTCCATACCTAGTTTGATCTCGTTACCGACATGCACTCTTTTCTCGTTCCCGTGATATAACATTCTAGTGATCACATCACTTGCTTGCAAGCTATCTTAATGTGATATCATCGAGAGGGCCCAGAGTATATCTATCCGTCATCAGGATTGACAAATTCCACTCTTGATCCATGAGCCTCAACATAACACCATCGTAGTACTGAACCCATCTTTATAGTCACCCTGTTACGGTGTGACGTTTGATGTTATCAAGATACTCTTCCGGTGTTAGCAATTAACATGATCTCATGGTCTAAGGATAAAGGTTACTTCATATGATTTTATAGCAATATAAACATAATAACATGATCGTAATGCTATACTTCGGATGAATGTTCATCACATCATTCCACCAATGGTGTGACCTTGTTATTAACAACATCCAATGTCCATGATCAGGAAACCTTGATCATCTTGTTAATCAACAAGCTAGTCTATAAGAGAGGCATAACTAGGAACCCTTTTTGTTTATTAAACACACATGTATTGATGTTTCCTCATCAATACAATTCTAGCATGTAAAATAAACATCTATCATATATAAGGAATATATAATAACAACTTTATTATTGCCTCTTAGGGCATATTTCCTTCAATAAGGATCCACCAGTGTCATTGGATGTGTGTTCTTCTCATGAACCACACATGGATACACCGGTGTCATTGCATGTATGTTCCTCTAAACAAACCACATAAGGATCCACCAGTGTCATTGCATGTCTGTTCTTTTCGTCAACCACACCCAGTGTCATTGCATGTGTGTTCTTCTAAACAAACCACATAAGTCATTGCATGTATGTTCTTTTCATGAACCACACCTGGTGTCATTGCATGTGTGTTCCTCTAGACAGACCACATAAGGATCCACCGATGTCACTGCATGTCTGTTCTTTTCATGAACCACATAAGGATCCACCAGTGTCATTGGATGTGTGTTCTTCTCATGAACCACACATGGATCCACTGGTGTCATTGCATGTTTGTTCCTCTAAACAAACCACATAAGGATCCACCAGTGTCATTGCATGTCTGTTCTTTTCATCAACCACACCCAGTGTCATTGCATGTGTGTTCTTCTAAACAAACCACATAAGGATCCACTAGTGTCATTGGATGTGTGTTCTTCTCATGAACCACACATGGATCCACCGGTGTCATTGCATGTCTGTTCTTTTCATGAACCACAGCTAGAGTCATTGCATGTCTGTTACATCCATAAACCACACATCGATCTACCGGTGTCATTGCATGTCTGTTCTTCTCATGAACCACACCCAGTGTCATTGCATGTCAGTTCATTTCATAAACCACACCCAGTGTCATTGCATGTCAGTTCTTTTCATGAACCACCTAAGGATCCACCAGTGTCATTGCATGTCTGTTCTTCTCACAAACCACATAAGGATCCACCAGTGTCATTGCATGTCTGTTATTTTCACGAACCACACCCAGTTTCATTACATGTGTGTTCCTCTAGACAAACCACATAAGGATCCACCGGTGTCACAGCATGTCTGTTCTTTTCATGAACCACACATGGATCCACAGATGTCATTGCATGTTTGTTCTTTTCATGAACAACACCCAGTGTCATTGCATGTCAGTTCTTTTCATGAACCACATAAGGATCCACCAGTGGCATTGCATGTATGTTCTTCTCACAAACCACATATGGACCCACCTAGTGTGATTGCATGTCTGTTCTTTTCATGAACCACACCTAGTGTCATTGCATGTATGTTCTTCTAAACAAACCACATAAGTCATTGCATGTCTGTTCTTTTTATGAACCACACCCGGTGTCATTGCATGTGTATTCCTCTAGACAAACCACATAAGGATCCACCAGTGTCACTGTATGTCTGTTCTTTTCATGAACCACACCAGTGTCATTGTATGTCAGTTCTTTTCATGAACCACATCCAGTGTCAATGCATGTCAGTTCTTTTCATGAACCACATAAAGATCCACCAGTGTCATTGGATGTGTGTTCTTCTCATGAACCAGACATGGATCCACCGGTGTCATTGCATGTCTTTTCCTCTAAACAAACCACATAAGGATCCACCAGTGTCATTGCATGTCAGTTTTTTTCATGAACCACACCAAGTGTCATTGCACATGTGTTCTTCTTAACAAACCACATAAGCCATTGCAGGTCTGTTCTTTTCATGAACCACACCCGGTGTCATTTCATGTGTGTTCCTCTAGACAAACCACATAAGGATCCTCCGGTGTCACTTCATGTCTGTTCTTTTCATGAACCACATAAGGATGCACTAGTGTCATTGGATGTGTGTTCTTCTCATGAACCACACATGGATCCACCGGTGTCATTGCATGTCTGTTCCTCTAAACAAACCACATAAGGATCCACTAGTGTCATTGCATGGTTGTTCTTTTCATGAACCACACCCAATGTCATTGCATGTGTGTTCTTCTAAACAAACCACATAAGGATCCACCAGTGTCATTGGATGTGTGTTCTTCTCATGAACCACACATGGATCCATCGATATCATTGCATGTCTGTTCTTTTCATGAACCACAGCTAGAGTCATTGCATGTCTGTTACTTCCATAAACCACACATGGATCCACCGGTGTCATTGCATGTTTGTTCTTCTCATGAACCACACCCAGTGTCATTGCATGTTAGTTCTTTTCATGAACCACACCGAGTGTCATGGCATGTCAGTTCTTTTCATGAACCGCATAAGGATCCACTAGTGTCATTGCATGTCTGTTCTTTCACAAACCACATAAGGATCCACCAGTGTCATTGCATGTATGTTCTTTTCATGAACCACACCCAGTGTCATTGCATGTGTGTTTCTCTAGACAAACCACATAAGGATCCACCGGTGTCACTGCATGTCTTTTCTTTTCAAGAACCACACATGGATCCACCGGTGTCATTGCATGTCTGTTCTTTTCATGAACCACACCCAGTCTCATTGCATGTCAGTTCTTTTCCTGAACCACATAAGGATCCACCAGTGTCATTGCATGTGTGTTCTTCTCACAAACCACATACGGATCCACCTAGTGTGATTGCATGTCTGTTCTTTTCATGAACCACACCTAGTGCCATTGCATGTGTGTTCTTCTAATCAAACCACATAAGGATCCACAAGTTTCACTGCATGTGTGTTCTTTTCATGAACCACATAAGGATCCACCAGTGTCATTGGATGTGTGTTCTTCTCATGAACCACACATGGATCCACCAGTGTCATTGCATGTCTGTTCCTCTAAACAAACCACATAAGGATCCACCAGTGTCATTGCATGTCTGTTCTTTTCATGAACCACACCTAGTGTCATTGCATGTGTGTTCTTCTAAACAAACCACATAAGTCATTGCATGTCTGTTCTTTTCATGAACGACACCCAGTGCCATTGCATGTGTGTTCCTCTAGACAGACCACATAAGGATCCACCGGTGTCACTGCATGTCTGTTTTTTCTTGAACCACATAAGGATCCACCAGTGTTATTGGATGTGTGTTCTTCTCATGAGCCACACATGGATCCACCGGTGTCATTGCATGTTTGTTCCTCTAAACAAACCACATAAGGATCCACCAGTGTCATTGCATGTCTGTTCTTTTCATGAACCACACCCAGTGTCATTGCATGTGTGTTCTTCTAAATAAACCACATAAGTCATTGCATTTTTGTTCTTTTCATGAACCACACCCGGTGTCATTGCATGTGTGTTCCTCTAGACAGACCACATAAGGATCCACCGGTGTCACTGCATGTCTGTTCTTTTCATGAACCACATAAGGATCCACCAGTGTCATTGGATGTGTGTTCTTCTCATGAACCACACATGGATTCACTGGTGTCATTGCATGTTTGTTCCTCTAAACAAACCACATAAGGATCCACCAGTGTCATTGCATGTCTGTTCTTTTCATCAACCACACCCAGTGTCATTGCATGTGTGTTCTTCTAAACAAACCACATAAGGATCCACTAGTGTCATTGGATGTGTGTTCTTCTCATGAACCACACATGGATCCACCGGTGTCATTGCATGTCTGTTCTTTTCATGAACCACAGCTAGAGTCATTGCATGTCTGTTACATCCATAAACCACACATCGATCTACCGGTGTCATTGCATGTCTGTTCTTCTCATGAAGCACACCCGGTGTCATTGCATGTGTGTTCCTCTAGACAGACCACATAAGGATCCACCGGTGTCACTGCATGTCTGTTCTTTTCATGAACCACATAAGGATCCACCAGTGTCATTGGATGTTTCTTCTTCTCATGAACCACACATGGATCCACCGGTGTCATTGCATGTCCGTTCCTCTAAACAAACCACATAAGGATCGACCAGTATCATTGCATGTCTAGTCTTTTCATGGACCACACCAAGTGTCATTGCATGTGTGTTCTTCTAAACAGACCACATAAGGATCCACGGGTGTCACTACATGTCTGTTCTTTTCATGAACCACATAAGGATCCACCAGTGTCACTGGATGTGTGTTCTTCTCATAAACCACACATGGATCCACCAGTGTCATTGCATGTCTGTTCTTTTCATGAACCACACGCAGTGTCATTGCATGTTTGTTCTTTTCATCAACCACACCCAGTGTCACTGCATGTGTGTTCTTCTAAACAAACCACATAAGTCATTCATGTCTGTTCTTTTCATGAACCACACCTAGTGTCATTGCATGTCAGTTCTTTTCATGAACCACATAAGGATCCACCAGTGTCATTGCATGTATGTTCTTCTCACAAACCACATATGGATCCACCTAGTGTGATTGCATGTTTGTTCTTTTCATGAACGACACCCAGTGCCATTGTATGTGTGTTCTTCTAAACAAACCACATAAGGATCCATCAGTGTCATTGCATGTTTGTTCTTTTCATGAACCACATAAGGATCCACTAGTGTCATTGGATGTGTGTTCTTCTCATGAACCACACATGGATCCACCAGTGTCATTGCATGTGTGTTCCTATAAAGAAACCACATAAGGATCCGCCAGTGTCATTGCATGTCTGTTCTTTTCATGAACCACACCCAATGTCATTCAATGTGTGTTCTTCTAAACAAACCACATAAGTTATTGCATGTATGTTCTTTTCACGAACCACACCCGGTGTCATTGCATGTGTGTTCCTCTAGACAGACCACATAAGGATCCACCGGTGTCACTGCATGTCTGTTGTTTTCATGAACCACATAAGGATCCACTAGTGTCATTGGATGTGTGTTCTTCTCATGAACCACACATGGATCCACCGGTGTCATTGCATGTCCGTTCCTCTAAACAAACCACATAAGGATCGACCAGTATCATTGCATGTCTAGTCTTTTCATGGACCACACCTAGTGTTATTGCATGTGTGTTCTTCTAAACAAACCACATAAGTCATTGCATGTCTGTTTTTTTTCATGAACCACACCCGGTGTCATTGCATGTTTGTTCCTCTAGACAGACCACATAAGGATCCACGGGTGTCACTACATGTCTGTTCTTTTCATGAACCACATAAGGATCCACCAGTGTCATTGGATGTGTGTTCTTCTCATGAACCACACATGGATCCACCGGTGTCATTTTATGGTTGTTCCTCTAAACAAACCACATAAGGATCCACCAGTGTGATTGCATGTCTGTTCTTTTCATGAATCACACCCAGTGTCATTGCATGTGTGTTCTTCTAAACAAACCACATAAGGATCCACCAGTTTCATTGGATGTGTGTTCTTCTCATGAACCACACATGGATCCACCGGTGTCATTGCACGTCTGTTCTTTTCATGAACCACACCCAGTGTCATTGCATGTCTATTACTTCCATAAACCACACATAGATCCACCACTGTCACTGCATGTCTGTTCTTTTCATGAACCACACCCAGTGTCATTGCATGTCAGTTCTTTTCATGAACCACACCCAGTGTAATTGCATTTCAGTTCTTTTCATGAACCACATAAGGATCCACCAGTGTCATTGCATGTTTGTTCTTCTCACAAACCACATAAGGATCCACCAGTGTCATTTCATGTCTGTTCTTTTCATGGACCACAGCCAGTGTCATTGCATGTGTGTTCCTCTAGACAAACCACATAAGGATCCACCGGTGTCACTGCATGTCTGTTCTTTTCATGAACCACAATGGATCCACCGGTGTCATTGCATGTCTATTCTTTTCATGAACCACACCCAGTGTCATTGCATGTCAGTTATTTTCATGAACCACATAAGGATCCACCAGTGTCATTGCATGTCTGTTCTTCTCACAAACCACATATGGATCCACCTAGTGTGATTGCATGTCTGTTCTTTTCATGAACCACACCTAGTCCAATTGCATGTGTGTTCTTCTAAACAAACCACATAAGGATCCACCAGTGTCATTGCATGTCGGTTCTTTTCATGAACCACATAAGGATCCACCAGTGTCATTGGATGTGTGTTCTTCTCATGAACCACACATGGATCCACAAGTGTCATTGCTTGTCTGTTCCTCTAAACAAACCACATAAGGATCCACAAGTGTCATTGCATGTTTTTTCTTTTCATGAACCACACCCAGTGTCACTGCATGTGTGTTCTTCTAAACAAACCACATAAGTCATTGCATGTCTGTTCTTTTCATGAACCACACCCGGTGTCATTGCATGTGTGTTCCTCTAGACAGACCACATAAGGATCCACCGGTGTCACTGCATGTCTGTTCTTTTCATGAACCACATAAGGATCCACAAGTGTCATTGCATGTGTGTTCTTCTCATGAACCACAGATGGATCCACCAGTGTCATTGCATCTCTGTTCCTCTAAACAAACCACATAAGGATCCACTAGTGTCATTGTATGTCTGATCTTTTCATGAACCACACCCAGTGTCATTGCATGTGTGTTCTTCTAAACAAACCACATAAATCATTGCATGTATGTTCTTTTCATGAACCACACCCGGTGTCATTGCATGTGTGTTCCTCTAGACAGACCACATAAGGATCCACGGGTGTCACTGCATGTTTGTTATTTTCATGAACCACATAAGGATCCACCAGTGTCATTGGATGTGTGTTCTTATCATGAACCACACATGGATCCACTGGTGTCATTCCATGTCTGTTCCTCTAAAGAAACCACATAAGGATCCACCAGTGTGATTGCATGTCTGTTCTTTTCGTGAACCACACCCAGTGTCATTGCATGTGTGTTCTTCTAAACAAACCACATAAGGATCCACCAGTTTAATTGGATGTGTGTTCTTCTCATGAACCACACATGGATCCACCGGTGTCATTGCATGTCTGTTCTTTTCATGAACCACACCCAATGTCATTGCATGTCTGTTACTTCCATAAACCACACATGGATCCACCAGTGTCACTGCATGTCTGTTCTTTTCATGAACCACACCCAGTGTCATTGCATGTCAGTTCTTTTCATGAACCACACCCAATGTAATTGCATGTCAGTTCTTTTCATGAACCACATAAGGATCCACCAGTGTCATTGCATGTTTGTTCTTCTCACAAACCACATAAGGATCCACCAGTGTCATTTCATGTCTGTTCTTTTCATGAACCACACCCAGTGTAATTGTATGTGTGTTCCTCTAGACAAACCACATAAGGATCCACCGGTGTCACTACATGTCTGTTATTTTCATGAACCACAATGGATCCACCGGTGTCATTGCATGTCTATTCTTTTCATGAACCACACCCAGTGTCATTGCATGTCAGTTATTTTCATGAACCACATAAGGATCCACCAGTGTCATTGCATGTCTGTTCTTCTCACAAACCACATATGGATCCACCTAGTGTGATTGCATGTCTGTTCTTTTCATGAACCCCACCCAGTGCAATTACATGTGTGTTCTTCTAAACAAACCACATAAGGATCCACCAGTGTCATTGGATGTGTGTTCTTCTCATGAACCACACATGGATCCACCGGTGTCATTGCATGTCCGTTCCTCTAAACAAACCACATAAGGATCGACCAGTATCATTGCATGTCTGGTGTTTTCATGGACCACACCTAGTGTCATTGCATGTGTGTTCTTCTAAACAAACCACATAAGTCATTGCATGTCTGTTTTTTTCATGAACCACACCCAGTGTCATTGCATGTTTGTTCCTCTAGACAGACCACATAAGGATCCACGGGTGTCACTACATGTCTGTTCTTTTCATGAACCACATAAGGATCCACCAGTGTCATTGGATGTGTGTTCTTATCATGATGCAGACATGGATCCACCGGTGTCATTGCATGGTTGTTCCTCTCAACAAACCACATAAGGATCCACCAGTGTGTTTGCATGTCTGTTCTTTTCATGAACCACACCAGTGTCATTGCATGTGTGTTCTTCTAAACAAACCACATAAGGATCCACCAGTTTCATTGGATGTGTGTTCTTCTCATGAACCACACATGGATCCACCGGTGTCATTGCATGTCTGTTCTTTTCATGAACCACACCCAGTGTCATTGCATGTCTGTTACTTCCATAAACCACACATGGATCCACCATTGTCATTGCATGTCTGTTCTTCTCATGAACCACACCCAGTGTCATTGCATGTCAGTTCTTTTCATGAACCACACCCAGTGTCATTGCATGTCAGTTCTTTTCATGAACCACATAAGGATCCACCAGTGTCATTGCATGTCTGTTCTTCTCACAAACCACTTAGGATCCACCAGTGTCATTGTATTTCTGTTCTTTTCATGAACCACACCCAGTGTCAGTGCATGTGTGTTCCTCTAGACAAACCACATAAGGATCCACTAGTGTCACTACATGTATGTTCTTTTCATGAACCACACATGGATCCACCGGTGTCACTCTATGTCTGTTCTTTTCATGAACCACACCTAGTGTCATTGCATGTCAGTTCTTTTCATGAACCACAGCCAGTGTCATTGCATGTCAGTTCTTTTCATGAACCACATAAGGATTCACCAGTGTCATTGCATGTATGTTATTCTCACAAACTACATAAGGATCCACTAGTGTCATTGCATGTCTATTCTTTTCATGAACCACACCCAGTGTCATTGCATGTGTGTTCCTCTAGACAAACCACATAAGGATCCACTGGTGTCATTCCATGTCCGTTCTTTCCATGAACCACACATGGATCCACCGGTGTCATTGCATGTCTGTTCTTTTCATGAACCACACCTAGTGTCATTGCATGTCAGTTCTTTTCATGAACCACACAAGGATCCACCAGTGTCATTGCATGTCTGTTCTTCTCAGAAACCACATATGGATCCACCTAGTGTGATTGCATGTCTGTTCTTTTCATGAACCACACCCAGTGCAATTGCATGTGTGTTCTTCTACACAAACCACATAAGGATCCATCAGTGTCATTGCATGTCTGTTCTTTTCATGAACCACATAAGGATCCACTAGTGTCATTGGATGTGTGTTCTTCTCATGAACCACACATGGGTCCACCAGTGTCATTGCATGTCTGTTCCTCTAAACAAACCACATAAGAATCCACCAGTGTCATTGCATGTGTGTTCTTTTCATGAACCACACCCAGTGTCATTCAATGTGTGTTCTTCTAAACAAACCACATAAGTTATTGCATGTATGTTCTTTTCATGAACCACACCCAGTGTCATTGCATGTGTGTTCTTCTAAACAAACCACATAAATCATTGCATGTATGTTCTTTTCATGAACCACACCCGGTGTCATTGCATGTGTGTTCGTCTAGACAGACCACATAAGGATCCACGGGTGTCACTGCATGTCTGTTCTTTTCATGAACCACATAAGGATCCACCAGTGTCATTGGATGTGTGTTCTTCTCATGAACCACACATGGATCCACCGGTGTCATTGCATGTCTGTTCCTCTAAACAAACCACATAAGGATCCACCAGTGTGATTGCATGTCTGTTATTTTCATGAACCACACCCAGTGTCATTGCATGTGTGTTCTTCTAAACAAACCACATAAGTCATTGCATGTCTGTTCTTTTCATGAACCACACCCGGTGTTATTGCATGGGTGTTCCTCTAGACAGACCACATAAGGATCCACCAGTGTCACTGAATGTAAATACTTTTCATGAACCACATAAGGATCCAGTAGTGTCATTGGATGTGTGTTCTTCTCATGAACCACACATGGATCCACCGATGTCATTGCATGTCTGTTCCTCTAAACAAACCACATAAGGATCCACTAGTGTCATTGCATGTTTGTTCTTTTCATGAACCACACCCAGTGTCATTACATGCGTGTTCTTCTAAACATACCACATAAGTCATTGCATGTCTGTTCTTTTCATGAACCACACCCGGTGTCATTGCATGTGTGTTCCTCTAGACAGACCACATAAGGATCCACCGGTGTCACTGCATGTCTGTTCTTTTCATGAACCACATAATGATCCACCAGTGTCATTGGATGTGTGTTCTTCTCATGAACCACACATGGATCCACCGGTGTCATTGCTTGTCTGTTCCTCTAAACAAACCACATAAGGATCCACCAGTGTCATTGCATGTCTGTTCTATTCATGAACCACACCTAGTGTCATTGCATGTGTGTTCTTCTAAACAAACCACATAAGGATCCACCAGTGTCATTGGATGTGTGTTCTTATCATGAACCACACATGGATCCACCAGTGTCATTGCATGTCTATTCTTTTCATGAACCACACCTAGTGTCATTGCATGTATGTTACTTCCATAAACCACACATGCATCCACCGGTGTCACCGCATGTCTGTTCTTTTCATGAACCACACCCAGTGTCATTGCATGTCAGTTCCTTTCATGAACCACATAAGGATCCACCGGTGTCATTGCATGTATGTTCTTCCCACAAACCACATAAGGATCCACCAGTTTCATTGGATGTGTGTTCTTCTCATGAACCACACATGGATCCACCGGTGTCATTGCATGTCTGTTCTTTTCATGAACCACACCCAGTGTTATTGCATGTCTGTTACTTCCATAAACCACACATGGATCCAACAGTGTCACTGCATGTTTGTTCTTTTCATGAACCACACCAAGTGCCATTGCATGTCAGTTCTTTTCATGAACCACACCCAGTGTAATTGCATTTCAGTTCTTTTCATGAACCACATAAGGACCCACCAGTGTCATTGCATGTTTGTTCTTCTCACAAACCACATAAGGATCCACCAGTGTCATTTCATGTCTGTTCTTTTCATGGACCACAGCCAGTGTCATTGCATGTGTGTTCCTCTAGACAAACCACATAAGGATCCACCGGTGTCACTGCATGTCTGTTCTTTTCATGAACCACAATGGATCCACCGGTGTCATTGCATGTCTATTCTTTTCATGAACCACACCCAGTGTCATTGCATGTCAGTTATTTTCATGAACCACATACGGATCCACCAGTGTCATTGCATGTCTGTTCTTCTCACAAACCACATATGGATCCACCTAGTGTGATTGCATGTCTGTTCTTTTCATGAACCCCACCTAATGCAATTACATGTGTGTTCTTCTAAACAAACCACATAAGGATCCACCAGTGTCATTGGATGTGTGTTCTTCTCATGAACCACACATGGATCCACCGGTGTCATTGCATGTCTGTTGTTTTCATGAACCACAGCTAGAGTCATTGCATGTCTGTTACATCCATAAACCACACATGGATCCACCATTGTCATTGCATGTCTGTTCTTCTCATGAACCACACCTAGTGTCATTGCATGTCAGTTCTTTTCATGAACCACACCCAGTGTCATTGCATGTCAGTTCTTTTCATGAACCACATAAGGATCCACCAGTGTCATTGCATGTCTGTTCTTCTCACAAACCACTTAAGGATCCACCAGTGTCATTGTATTTCTGTTCTTTTCATGCACCACACCCAGTGTCAGTGCATGTGTGTTCCCATAGACAAACCACATAATGATCCATCAGTGTCATTGGATGTGTGTTCTTCTCATGAACCACACATGGATCCACCGGTGTCATTGCATGTCTGTTGTTTTCATTAACCACAGCTAGAGTCATTGCATGTCTGTTACATCCATAAACCACACATGGATCCACCATTGTCATTGCATGTCTGTTCTTCTCATGAACCACACCCAGTGTCATTGCATGTCAGTTCTTTTCATGAACCACACCCAGTGTCATTGCATGTCAGTTCTTTTCATGAACCACATAAGGATCCACCAGTGTCATTGCATGTCTGTTCTTCTCACAAACCACTTAAGGATCCACCAGTGTCATTGCATTTCTGTTCTTTTCATGAACCACACCAAGTGTCAGTGCATGTGTGTTCCTCTAGACAAACCACATAAGGATCCACTAGTGTCACTACATGTATGTTCTTTTCATGAACCACACATGGATCCACCGGTGTCACTCTATGTCTGTTCTTTTCATCAACCACACCTAGTGTCATTGCATGTCAGTTCTTTTCATGAACCACAGCCAGTGTCATTGCATGTCAGTTCTTTTCATGAACCACATAAGGATCCACCAGTGTCATTGCATGTATGTTATTCTCACAAACGACATAAGGATCCACTAGTGTCATTGCATGTCTATTCTTTTCATGAACCACACCCAGTGTCATTGCATGTGTGTTCCTCTAGACAAACCACATAAGGATCCACCGGTGTCATTCCATGTCTGTTCTTTCCATGAACCACACATGGATCCACCGGTGTCATTGCATGTCTGTTCTTTTCATGAACCACACCTAGTGTCATTGCATGTCAGTTCTTTTCATGAACCACACAAGGATCCACCAGTGGCATTGCATGTCTGTTCTTCTCAGAAACCACATATGGATCCACCTAGTGTGATTGCATGTCTGTTCTTTTCATGAACCACACCCAGTCCAATTGCATGTGTGTTCTTCTAATCAAACCACATAAGGATCCATCAGTGTCATTGCATGTCTGTTCTTTTCATGAACCACATAAGGATCCACTAGTGTCATTGGATGTGTGTTCTTCTCATGAACCACACATGGATCCACCAGTGTCATTGCATGTCTGTTCCTCTAAACAAACCACATAAGAATCCACCAGTGTCATTGCATGTGTGTTCTTTTCATGAACCACACCTAGTGTCATTCAATGTGTGTCCATCTAAACAAACCACATAAGTTATTGCATGTATGTTCTTTTCATGAACCACACCCAGTGTCATTGCATGTGTGTTCTTCTAAACAAACCACATAAATCATTGCATGTATGTTCTTTTCATGAACCACACCCGGTGTCATTGCATGTGTGTTCCTCTAGACAGACCACATAAGGATCCACGGGTGTCACTGCATGTCTGTTCTTTTCATGAACCACATAAGGATCCACCAGTGTCATTGGATGTGTGTTCTTCTCATGAACCACACATGGATCCACCGGTGTCATTGCATGTATGTTCCTCTAAACAAACCACATAAGGATCCACCAGTGTGATTGCATGTCTGTTCTTTTCATGAACCACACCCAGTGTCATTGCATGTGTGTTCTTCTAAACAAACCACATAAGTCATTGCATGTCTGTTCTTTTCATGAACCGCACCCGGTGTTATTGCATGGGTGTTCCTCTAGACAGACCACATAAGGATCCACCAGTGTCACTGAATGTAAATACTTTTCATGAACCACATAAGGATCCACTACTGTCATTGGATGTGTGTTCTTCTCATGAACCACACATGGATCCACCGATGTCATTGCATGTCTGTTCCTCTAAACAAACCACATAAGGATCCACTAGTGTCATTGCATGTTTGTTCTTTTCATGAACCACACCCAGTGTCATTACATGCGTGTTCTTCTAAACATACCACATAAGTCATTGCATGTCTGTTCTTTTCATGAACCACACCCGGTGTCATTGCATGTGTGTTCCTCTAGACATACCACATAAGGATCCACCGGTGTCACTGCATGTCTGTTCTTTTCATGAACCACATAAGGATCCACCAGTGTCATTGGATGTGTGTTCTTCTCATGAACCACACATGGATCCACCGGTGTCATTGCATGTATGTTCCTCTAAACAAACCACATAAGGATCCACCAGTGTGATTGCATGTCTGTTCTTTTCATGAACCACACCCAGTGTCATTGCATGTGTGTTCTTCTAAACAAACCACATAAGTCATTGCATGTCTGTTCTTTTCATGAACCGCACCCGGTGTTATTGCATGGGTGTTCCTCTAGACAGACCACATAAGGATCCACCAGTGTCACTGAATGTAAATACTTTTCATGAACCACATAAGGATCCACTACTGTCATTGGATGTGTGTTCTTCTCATGAACCACACATGGATCCACCGATGTCATTGCATGTCTGTTCCTCTAAACAAACCACATAAGGATCCACTAGTGTCATTGCATGTTTGTTCTTTTCATGAACCACACCCAGTGTCATTACATGCGTGTTCTTCTAAACATACCACATAAGTCATTGCATGTCTGTTCTTTTCATGAACCACACCCGGTGTCATTGCATGTGTGTTCCTCTAGACATACCACATAAGGATCCACCGGTGTCACTGCATGTCTGTTCTTTTCATGAACCACATAAGGATCCACCAGTGTCATTGGATGTGTGTTCTTCTCATGAACCACACATGGATCCACCGGTGTCATTGCATGTCTGTTCCTCTAAACAAACCACATAAGGATCCACCAGTGTCATTGCATGTCTGTTCTATTCATGAACCACACCTAGTGTCATTGCATGTGTGTTCTTCTAAACAAACCACATAAGGATCCACCAGTGTCATTGGATGTGTGTTCTTATCATGAACCACACATGGATCCACCGGTGTCATTGCATGTCTATTCTTTTCATGAACCACACCTAGTGTCATTGCATGTATGTTACTTCCATAAACCACACATGCATCCACCGGTGTCACTGCATGTCTGTTCTTTTCATGAACCACACCCAGTGTCATTGCATGTCAGTTCCTTTCATGAACCACATAAGGATCCACCGGTGTCATTGCATGTATGTTCTTCCCACAAACCACATAAGGATCCACCTGTTTCATTGAATGTGTGTTCTTCTCATGAACCACACATGGATCCACCGGTGTCATTGCATGTCTGTTCTTTTCATGAACCACACCTAGTGTCATTGCATGTCTGTTACTTCCATAAACCACACATGGATCCACCAGTGTCACTGCATGTTTGTTCTTTTCATGAACCACACCAAGTGCCATTGCATGTCAGTTCTTTTCATGAACCACACCCAGTGTAATTGTATTTCAGTTCTTTTCATGAACCACATAAGGATCCACCAGTGTCATTGCATGTTTGTTCTTCTCACAAACCACATAAGGATCCACCAGTGTCATTTCATGTCTGTTCTTTTCATGGACCACAGCCAGTGTCATTGCATGTGTGTTCCTCTAGACAAACCACATAAGGATCCACCGGTCACTGCATGTCTGTTCTTTTCATGAACCACAATGGATCCACCGGTGTGATTGCATGTCTATTCTTTTCATGAACCACACCCAGTGTCATTGCATGTCAGTTATTTTCATGAAGCACATAAGGATCCACCAGTGTCATTGCATGTCTGTTCTTCTCACAAACCACATATGGATCCACCTAGTGTGATTGCATGTCTGTTCTTTTCATGAACCCCACCTAATGCAATTACATGTGTGTTCTTCTAAACAAACCACATAAGGATTCACCAGTGTCATTGGATGTGTGTTCTTCTCATGAACCACACATGGATCCACCGGTGTCATTGCATGTCTGTTGTTTTCATGAACCACAGCTAGAGTCATTGCATGTCTGTTACATCCATAAACCACACATGGATCCACCATTGTCATTGCATGTTTGTTCTTCTCATGAACCACACCTAGTGTCATTGCATGTCAGTTCTTTTCATGAACCACACCCAGTGTCATTGCATGTCAGTTCTTTTCATGAACCACATAAGGATCCACCAGTGTCATTGCATGTCTGTTCTTCTCACAAACCACTTAAGGATCCACCAGTGTCATTGCATTTCTGTTCTTTTCATGAACCACACCCAGTGTCAGTGCATGTGTGTTCCTCTAGACAAACCACATAAGGATCCACTAGTGTCACTACATGTATGTTCTTTTCATGAACCACACATGGATCCACCGGTGTCACTCTATGTCTGTTCTTTTCATGAACCACACCTAGTGTCATTGCATGTCAGTTCTTTTCATGAACCACAGCCAGTGTCATTGCATGTCAGTTCTTTTCATGAACCACATAAGGATCCACCAGTGTCATTGCATGTCTATTCTTTTCATGAACCACACCCAGTGTCATTGCATGTGTGTTCCTCTAGACAAACCACATAAGGATCCACCGGTGTAATTCCATGTCTGTTCTTTCCATGAACCACACATGGATCCACCGGTGTCATTGCATGTCTGTTCTTTTCATGAACCACACCTAGTGTCATTGCATGTCAGTTCTTTTCATGAACCACACAAGGATCCACCAGTGTCATTGCATGTCTGTTCTTCTCAGAAACCACATATGGATCCACCTAGTGTGATTGCATGTCTGTTCTTTTCATGAACCACACCCAGTCCAATTGCATGTGTGTTCTTCTAAACAAACCACATAAGGATCCATCAGTGTCATTGCATGTCTGTTCTTTTCATGAACCACATAAGGATCCACTAGTGTCATTGGATGTGTGTTCTTCTCATGAACCACACATGGATCCACCAGTGTCATTGCATGTCTGTTCCTCTAAACAAACCACATAAGAATCCACCAGTGTCATTGCATGTGTGTTCTTTTCATGAACCACACCCAGTGTCATTCAATGTGTGTTCTTCTAAACAAACCACATAAGTTATTGCATGTATGTTCTTTTCATGAACCACACCCCGTGTCATTGCATGTGTGTTCCTCTAGACAGACCACATAAGGATCCACCGGTGTCACTGCATGTCTGTTCTTTTCATTAACCACATAAGGATCCACTAGTGTCATTGGATGTGTGTTCTTCTCATGAACCACACATGGATCCACCGGTGTCATTGCATGTCCGTTCCTCTAAAAAACCACATAAGGATCGTCCAATATCATTGCATGTTTGGTCTTTTCATGGACCACACCTAGTGTCATTGCATGTGTGTTCTTCTAAACAAACCACTTAAGTCATTGCATGTCTGTTTTTTTTCATGAACCACACCCGGTGTCATTGCATGTTTGTTCCTCTAGACAGACCACATAAGGATCCACGGGTGTCACTACATGTCTGTTCTTTTCATGAACCACATAAGGATCCACCAGTGTCATTGTATGTGTGTTCTTCTCATGAACCACACATGGATCCACCGGTGTCATTGCATGGCTGTTCCTCTAAACAAACCACATAAGGATCCACCAGTGTGATTGCATGTCTATTCTTTTCATGAACCACACCCAGTGTCATTGCATGTGTGTTCTTCTAAACAAACCACATAAGGATCCACCGGTGTCATTGCATGTATGTTCTTCTCATGAACCACACATGGATCCACCGGTGTCATTGCATGTATGTTCTTTTCATGAACCACACCCAGTGTCATTGCATGTTTGTTACTTCCATAAACCACACATGGATCCACCACTGTCACTGCATGTCTGTTCTTTTCATGAACCACACCTAGTGTCATTGCATGTCAGTTCTTTTCATGAACCACACCCAGTGTCATTGCATGTTTGTTCTTTTCATGAACCACATAAGGATCCACCAGTGTCATTGCATGTTTGTTCTTCTCACAAACCACATAAGGATCCACCAGTGTCATTTCATGTTTGTTCTTCTCACAAACCACATAAGGATCCACTAGTGTTATTTCATGTCTGTTCTTTTCATGAACCACACCCAGTGTCATTGCATGTGTGTTCCTCTAGACAAACCACATAAGGATCCACCGGTGTCACTGCATGTGTGTTCTTTTCATGAACCACAATGGATCCACCGGTGTCATTGCATGTCTGTTCTTTTCATGAACCACACCTAGTGTCATTGCATGTCAGTTATTTTCATGAACCACATAAGGATCCACCAGTGTCATTGCATGCCTGTTCTTCTCACAAACCACATATGGATCCACCTAGTGTGATTGCATGTGTGTTCTTTTCATGAACCACACCTATTCCAATTGCATGTGTGTTCTTCTAAACAAACCACATAAGGATCCACCAGTGTCATTGCATGTCGGTTCTTTTCATGAACCACATAAGGATCCACCAGTGTCATTGGATGTGTGTCTTCTCATGAACCACACCATGGATCCACCAGTGTTATTGCTTGTCTGTTCCTCTAAACAAACCACATAAGTATCCACAAGTGTCACTGCATGTTTTTCTTTTCATGAACCACACCCAGTGTCACTACATGTGTGTTCTTCTAAACAAACCACATAAGTCATTGCATGTCTGTTCTTTTCATGAACCACACCCGGTGTCATTGCATGTGTGCTCCTCTAGACAGACCACATAAGGATCCACCGGTGTCACTGCATGTCTGTTCTTTTCATGAACCACATAAGGATCCACAAGTGTCATTGCATGTGTGTTCTTCTCATGAACCACACATGGATCCACCAGTGTCATTGCATCTCTGTTCCTCTAAACAAACCACATAAGGATCCACCAGTGTCATTGCATGTCTGTTGTTTTCATGAACCACACCCAGTGTAATTGCATGTGTGCTCTTCTAAACAAACCACATAAGGATCCACCAGTTTCATTGGATGTGTGTTCTTCTCATGAACCACACATGGATCCACCGGTGGCATTGCATGTCTGTTCTTTTCATGAACCACACCCAGTGTCATTGCATATGTGTTCTTCTAAACAAACCACATAAATCATTGCATTTTTGTTCTTTTCATGAACCACACCCGGTGTCATTGCATGTGTGTTCCTCTAGACAGACCACATTTGGATCCACCGGTGTCACTGCATGTTTGTTCTTTTCATGAACCACATAAGGATCCACCAGTGTCATTGCATGTCTGTTCTTTTCATGAACCACACCCAATGTCATTGCATGTGTGTTCTTCTAAACAAACCACATAAGGATCCACTAGTGTCATTGGATGTCTGTTCTTCTCATGAACCACACATGGATCCACCGGTGTCATTGTATGTCTGTTCTTTTCATGAACCACAGCTAGAGCCATTGCATGTATGTCAAATCCATAAACCACACATGGATCCACCGGTGTCATTGCATGTCTATTCTTCTCATGAACCACACCTAGTGTCATTGCATGTCAGTTCTTTTCATGAACCACACCAAGTGTCATTGCATGTCAGTTCTTTTCATGAACCACATAAGGATCCACCAGTCTCATTGCATGTTTGTTCTTCTCACAAACCACATAAGGATCCACAAGTGTCATTGCATGTCTGATCTTTTCATGAACCACACGCAGTGTCATTGCATGTGTGTTCACCTAGACAAACCACATATGGATCCACCGGTGTCACTCCATGTCTGTTCTTTTCATGAACCACACATGGATCCACCGGTGTCATTGCATGTCTGTTCTTTTCATGAACCACACCTAGTGTCATTGCATGTTAGTTCTTTTCATGAACCACATAAGGATCCACCAGTCTCATTGCATGTTTGTTCTTCTCACAAACCACATATGGATCCACCTAGTGTGATTGCATGTCTGTTCTTTTCATGAACCACACCCAGTGCCATTGCATGTGTGTTCTTCTAAACAAACCGCATAATGATCCATCAGTGTCATTCCATGTCTGTTCTTTTCATGAACCACATAAGGATCCACCAGTGTCATTGGATGTGTGTTCTTCTCATGAACCACACATGGATCCACTAGTGTCATTGCATGTCTGTTCCTCTAAACAAGCCACATAAGGATCCACCAGTGCCATTGCATGTCTGTTCATTTCAGAACCGCACCCAGTGTCATTCAATGTGTGTTCTTCTAAACAAACCACATAAGTTATTGCATTTCTGTTCTTTTCATGAACCACACCCGGTGTCATTGCATGCGTGTTCCTCTAGACAGACCACATAAGGATCCACCGATGTCACTGCATGTCTGTTCTTTTCATGAACCACATAAGGATCCACCAGTGTCATTGCATGTGTGTTCTTCTCATGAACCACACATGGACCCACCGGTGTCATTGCATGTCCGTTCCTCTAAACAAACCACATAAGGATCGACCAGTGTCATTGCATGTCTGGTCTTTTCATGGACCACATCCAGTGTCATTGCATGTGTGTTCTTCTAAACAAACCACATAAGTCATTGCATGTCTGTTCTTTTCATGAACCACACCCGGTGTCATTGCATGTGTGTTCCTCTAGACAGAGCACATAAGGATCCACCGGTGTCACTGCATGTTTGTTCTTTTCATGAACCACATAAGGATCAACCAGTGTCATTGGATGTGTGTTGTTCTCATGAACCACACATGGATCCACCGGTGTCATTGCATGTCTGTTCCTCTAAACAAACCACATAAGGATCCACCAGTGTCATTGCATGTCTGTTGTTTTCATGAACCACACCCAGTGTAATTGCATGTGTGCTCTTCTAAACAAACCACATAAGGATCCACCAGTTTCATTGGATGTGTGTTCTTCTCATGAACCACACATGGATCCACCGGTGGCATTGCATGTCTGTTCTTTTCATGAACCACACCCAGTGTCATTGCATGTCTGTCACATCCATAAACCACACATGGATCCACCGGTGTCATTGCATGTTTATTCTTCTCATGAACCACACCCAGTGTCATTGCATGTCAGTTCTTTTCATGAACCACACCTAGTGTCATTGCATGTCAGTTCTTTTCATGAACCACATAAGGATCCACCAGTGTCATTGCATGTTTGTTCTTCTCACA
Organism: Avena sativa; assembly: GCA_916181665.1. NCBI lineage: Eukaryota > Viridiplantae > Streptophyta > Magnoliopsida > Poales > Poaceae > Avena > Avena sativa. The sequence continues at coordinate 548,614,573 of OV702290.1, read as the reverse complement.
AACCACATAAGGATCCACAGGTGTCATTGCATGTCTGTTCTTTTCATGAACCACACGCAGTGTCATTGCATGTGTGTTCACCTAGACAAACCACATATGGATCCACCGGTGTCACTCCATGTCTGTTCTTTTCATGAACCACACATGGATCCACCAGTGTCATTGCATGTCTGTTCTTTTCATGAACCACACCTAGTGTCATTGCATGTCAGTTCTTTTCATGAACCACATAAGGATCCACCAATCTCATTGCATGTCTGTTCTTCTCACAAACCACATATGGATCCACCTAGTGTGATTGCATGTCTGTTCTTTTCATGAACCACACCAAGTGACATTGCATGTGTGTTCTTCTAAACAAACCACAGAAGGATCCATCAGTGTCATTGCATGTCTGTTCTTTTCATGAACCACATAAGGATCCACCAGTGTCATTGGATGTGTGTTCTTCTCATGAACCACACATGGATCCACCAGTGTCATTGCATGTCTGTTCCTCTAAACAAGCCACATAAGGATCCACCAGTGTCATTGCATGTCTGTTCTTTTCAGAACCACACGCAGTGTCATTCATTGTGTGTTCTTCTAAACAAACCACATAAGTTATTGCATTTTTGTTCTTTTCATGAACCACACCCGGTGCAATTGCATGTGTGTTCCTCTAGACAGACCACATAAGGATCCACCGATGTCACTGCATGTCTGTTCTTTTCATGAACCACATAAGGATCCACCAGTGTCATTGCATGTGTGTTATTCTCATGAACCACACATGGATCCACCGGTGTCATTGCATGTCCGTTCCTCTAAACAAACCACATAAGGATCGACCAGTGTCATTGCATGTCTGGTCTTTTCATGGACCACACCCAGTGTCACTGCATGTTTGTTCTTCTAAACAAACCACATAAGTCATTGCATGTCTGTTCTTTTCATGAACCACACCCGGTGTCATTGCATGTGTGTTCCTCTAGACAGAGCACATAAGGATCCACCGGTGTCACTGCATGTCTGTTCTTTTCATGAACCACATAAGGATCCACCAGGGTCATTGGATGTGTGTTCTTCTCATGAACCACACATGGATCCACCGGTGTCATTGCATGTCTGCTCCTCTAAACAAACCACATAAGGATCCACCAGTGTCATTGCATGTCTGTTGTTTTCATGAACCACACCCAGTGTAATTGCATGTGTGTTCTTGTAAACAAACCACATAAGTCATTGCATTTTTGTTCTTTTCATGAACCACACCCGGTGTCATTGCATGTGTGTTCCTCTAGACAGACCACATAAGGATCCACCGGTGTCACTGCATGTTTGTTCTTTTCATGAACCACATAAGGATCCACCAGTGTCATTGGATGTGTTTTCTTCTCATGAACCACACATGGATCCACCGGTGTCATTGCATGTCTGTTTCTCTAAACAAACCACATAAGGATCCACCAGTGTCATTGCATGTCTGTTCTTTTCATGAACCACACCCAGTGTCATTGCATGTGTGTTCTTCTAAACAAACCACATAAGGATCCACTAGTGTCATTGGATGTGTGTTCTTCTCATGAACCACACATGGATCCACCGGTGTCATTGCATGTCTATTCTTTTCATGAACCACATCTAGAGTCATTGCATGTATGTTACATCCATAAACCACACATGGATCCACCGGTGTCATTGCATGTTTGTTATTCTCATGAACCACACCCAGTGTCATTGCATGTCAGTTCTTTTCATGAACCACACCAAGTGTCATTGCATGTCAGTTCTTTTCATGAACCACATAAGGATCCACCAGTGTCATTGCATGTCTGTTCTTCTCACAAACCACATAAGGATCCACCAGTGTAATTGCATGTCTGTTCTTTTCATGAACCACACGCAGTGTCATTGCATGTGTGTTCCCCTAGACAAACCACATAAGGATCCACCGGTGTCACTCCATGTCTGTTCTTTTCATGAACCACACATGGATCCACCGATGTCATTGCATGTCTGTTCTTTTCATGAACCACACCTAGTGTCATTGCATGTCAGTTCTTTTCATGAACCACATAAGGATCCACCAGTGTCATTGCATGTCTGTTCTTCTCACAAACCACATATGGATCCACCTAGTGTGATTGCATGTCTGTTCTTTTCATGAACCACACCCAGTGCCATTGCATGTGTGTTCTTCTAAACAAACCACATAAGTCATTGCATGTCTGTTCTTCTCATGAACGACACCCGGTGTCATTGCATGTGTGTTCCTCTAGACAGACCACATGAGGATCCACCGATGTCACTTCATGTATGTTCTTTTCATGAACCACATAAGGATCCACAAATGTCATTGGATGTGTGTTCTTCTCATGAACCACACATGGATCCACCGGTGTCATTGCATGTTTGTTCCTCTAAACAAACCACATAACGATCCACCAGTGTCATTGCATGTCTGTTATTTTCATGAACCACACCTAGTGCCATTCCATGTGTGTTCTTCTAAACAAACCACATAACCCTTTGCATGTCTGTTCTTTTCATGAACCACACCCGGTGTCATTGCATGTGTGTTCCTCTAGACAAACCACATAAGGATCCACGAGCGTCACTGCATGTCTGTTCTTTTCATGAACCACATAAGGATCCACTAGTGTCATTGGATGTGTTTTCTTCTCATGAACCACACATGGATCCACCGGTGTTATTGCATGTCTGTTCCTCTAAACAAACCACATAAGGATCCACTAGTGTCATTGCATGTCTGGTCTTTTCATGAACCACACCCAGTGCCATTGCATGTGTGTTCTTATAAACAAACCACATAAGCCATTGCATGTCTGTTCTTTTCATGAACCACACCCGATGTCATTGCATGTGTGCCTCTAGACAAACCACATAAGGATCCACCGGTGTCACTGCATGTCTGTTCTTTTCATGAACCACATAAGGATCCACCAATGTCATTGGATGGGTGTTCTTCTCATGAACCACACATGGATCCACCGGTGTCATTGCATGTCTGTTCTTTTCATGAACCATAGCTAGAGTCATTGCATGTCTGTTACTTCCATAAACCACACATGGATCCACCGGTGTCATTGCATGTCTATTCTTTTCATGAACCACACCCGGTGTCATTGCATGTCAGTTCTTTTCATGAACCACATAAGGATCCACCAGTGTCATTGCATGTCTGTTCTTCTCACAAACCACATAAGGATCCACCAGTGTCATTGCATGTCTGTTCTTTTCATAAACCACACCCAATGTCATTGCATGTGTGTTCCTCTACAGGAACCACATAAGGTTCCACCAGTGTCAGTGCATGTCTGTTCTTTTCATGAACCACATAACGATCCACCAGTGTCATTGGATGTGTGTTCTTATCATGAAAGAAACATGGATCCACCAGTGTCATTGCATGTCTGTTCTTTTCATGAATCACAGCTAGAGTCATTGCATGTCTGTTACTTCCATAAACCACACATGGATCCACCAGTGTCATTGCATGTCTGTTCTTTTCATGAACCACACCCAGTGTCATTGCATGTGTGTTCCTCTAGACAAACCACATATGGATCCACCAGTGTCCTTGCATGTCTGTTCTTTTCATGAACCATGTCTAGAGTCCACCAGTGTCATTGGATGTGTGTTCTTCTCATGAACCACACATGGATCCACCAGTGTCATTGTATGTCTGTTCTTTTCATGAATCACAGCTAGAGTCATTGCATGTCCGTTACTTCCATAAACCACATATGGATCCACCGGTGTTATTGCATGTCTGTTCTTCTCACAAACCACATATGGATCCACCTAGTGTGATTGCATGTCTGTTCTTTTCACAAACCACACATGGATACACCAGTGTCATTGCATGGGTAGGCGTTAGATTGAGTCTTCTAGAAGTCACGCCTTAACACAGTTGTTGTTCTTGATGATTATTACATATCGTTCGATCGAGGCGCTTGGACGATTGTGATGGTCTTCGTGAGAGCGATCCGCGAGTAGGCTATTCTGCGGCATGATTGGCCACGCTTGCTCTGGACAAACTGGCAACACCGGGCGCTCCCCTGTTGCGAGTGTCACGTCTCACGAGTTCAGTGGGCCACATCCCAGTGTCACATCCCCATTACTTCTCTTCCTCCTCGTACTTCTCTTCCTCCTCGTACTTCTCTTCCTTACCCTCGAAGCCACTTTCCCCACTTCACTCCCATCCTGCCGTAGCCGCAAGCCGACGACGCCTCCATCCCAATCCCCTCTCTCGCAGCCACCCCCCTCCCCTCTCGCCATGGGTTCAAGGGGAGACGGCGAGGAAACACGTCGTGACGACAGGGACGGTGATTTCAATGTGAGTCGTCTCATCTCTGTTTCTATCATCTCTAGCCAGTTATCTATTTTTTGAGCTAGATCTAATCTGTTTACTCATGCGCATATGATGTGTTAGGCCAACCAGACGATGTATGACTCCGACTATCACGGTTTAGCGGATGAAAACAGTCCTCTGGTATGTAAACATGGATATGTGCCCGCTAAATTTGTAGCGTTCGAAGGACGAAACGCAGGTAGGAGGTTTCTACGGTGTCAGGGACATCGTGCAATGATGCAAGGCAGAAGTTGCGATGTTGTCAAATGGGTAGATCCAGAGTGGCCCAAATCGATGCAGAAAACGCTGGACAAACTATGGGAAATGACTATTGAGTTGAAAGAATCCGTATTCAGCTCACTTCTTGACAGTGTTGAGATGAAGCTATGGGAACCAGTTGACACGACCAAGCATAAGTGAGATCTCAGGTGGGTGCAAGACAAGGTTAGCAAAGTCGAGAAGGAGAGGGATGCGGTGTTGACCCTGAAGGCTAAAGCAGAGCAAGAACTGACTCAAGCAAGGAATGATCTCCACCAGGACAAAGTCCTACAGTTCACAACTACGAGTATTGACAAGTGCATGAGGAAAAAATGCAGAGAAACAATTGAAGTTGTGCAAGGAAGATGCTAAAAGGAAGGAGTAGACGATTCGATCCTTGCTCTCACAGGAAGATGCGCATCAGGCTAAGATTAGGAAGATCAAGGAGATGTGTGATAACTAGTTCTATTTAGCTTAAGCTCCGTGCCTTTTTAAGTTGTAATAGTTGTACTTGTTGACCTAGCGGTCTGAACTATTGGTCCCGGATTCCATGGAGGAAAAAAATTACTCTGACCATGCATTACTTCTTTTGTCTGACCGCGCATTACTTCTTTTGTGTGACCAATGCCCCTTGGATATTCCGCCCGTCGCTTCGTCGTCCTCGTGTACAAATAGGAGGCGCCACAGCACGTCGCTTCGTCGTCCATCCCCTCGTCCTCTCCAATCTCCACCGCGCCGTCGCTTCATCGTCCATCCCCTCGCTCCCTCTCCAATCTCCACCGCGCCACCATGGAGATGCCCGATCTGAATTTCTATGAGGCGGTGATGTTCGCGAACTTCGACATCCTCGCGCCGCCAGCCGCGATGGTGCCCCACGGATGGCGCATCAGCTCTGTGGGGGTGCTGGTGGCTCCGCTCCCCGGCCGAGCCGCGATGGAGAGCGAAATCGCGGCGCGCCGCCACCAGATGCCCGCGTGGAAGAGGGTGCTGCCCCAGTACGTGGCGGCCAGCCCGTACTGGCTGGCGCTGTTCAAGAAGGAGCAGAAGGCCAAGATTGGCAACCGCATCGTTGACGGGCGCGTGGTGCACCGGGATCTCCGCAACTGAGAAGGGCGGGAGAGGTTCTGGTCCGTCCCTGGATGGACCAAGTACATCGTCATCGCCGCCTCTCGCCGCGAAGAGGTGCTCCGTCTCACGAACAATGCGGACATCGTGGAGGTTCCGTCCGACAGCGATGAGGAAGCCGGCGGCTCAGAGGACAGTGGCAGTGGAAGTGAAATTGTTGACTAGTGGTTGAATTAATGTAGGATGTGAAATCACACCTTTGTTTAGAAGAATTTGTGGTTGAACTAATGAAGTGCCTCGATTTAGATCTCTGTCTTGATTAATTTGTGGAAGAATTTGTGATTTAGATCAATTTCTGCCTCAATTTAGATCTCTGTCCCGGATTGGGAATGTGACCGTGGACCAAAGACACCTTTTCTACTAGTGTATTCTGACATTGGTGGTTTGTTTAAACGTAATCTACGTGGATTGTGCCGCATGCAAATGGCACAACCACAATTTATAAAGTGGAAGCACGTACACCCAGTTACTGGAGATCCGGGAGCTTCGCCAGATGCAGGGGATGCAGGAGAAGAGAGGCGGTGAGATAGACGGGCTCAAGATTAGGCCAGAAAGTGGTACCGATTTCCTCCTCATCTAGGCATTATCAGTGAGAACATTGCTGTTTATGTTGCCACGTCGTTGTGCAGCATCTGAAATAAGTTGCTGCTTCGTGGAGTGTGGCAACTTAAATAATTTATTTCTATGCCACTTACATTCCGTCGTATTTGGAGACCTCCTGCCCCTCAGCAATCGTGGAACCGGTGGATCCTTGTTTTCAGATAACAGTGGCACAATCATAATTTCGGATTCAACTACTAACTCTGGCGTTTCCAAACCCTAAGTCGCGGTACATTTTACTCAGAGAACGTGAGTAGATTGTTTCGCCCAGCAACATACCACACACAGAGCTCCAGAATTTAACAGAATTACATATATAGGTTCAAGTTCAACATATTACTATGCATCTTCATTGCCAGCATCCTTCTTCCGCAGCCTGGGTGCCAAGCCTTCACGTCCACTCGCTTCTTCATTTCCTGCCTTCTTCCTCTTCCTCGGTGCCAATTTTTTTAGCTTCACGTACTCTGCATCGTCGGGACAATGGGCACCAGAATCGTGTCTAGCATCATCTTACTTGTTTTTAATTTCTTCGGGCAGCAAAATGACTGACCCGGCAGTCATGTTTCTAACCTTGCGGCGCTTCCTGTCAAAGAAACAAGACTGTTGCATAACTGCCCAATATCTATAGAGTAAATAAAACAAAAATTACAATTCAGCACAAACATGCGAACCCCAAGAGACCTTTGCTTACCAGGAGCTAATTGGGTTCGAGTAACCACCCTATCCAAGAATAGAAGGGCGACTCCCAGTTGCAGCAGCTTCCACATCCAGTACATCACATTTCAGCTCAAACATGGCAGCTGAAGCATACCTTTTCATCAACCCAATTAGCTGATTGTCACACGTTATAAGAACCATGATGCCACGTTCATCCATGAAGCTGAACTTTGCAGTCTGCTTCGGCCATAATTCAACATGATTACGCAGAGTAGCAACCATACCAGATATAGTGTAGATCTGCGCAGGCGCTTCTTCCATCGTAAAACAATGGTGTCCATACCTCTTGCCCTTAGAGTCGTACCTGTAGAGGACTACCGTAACCAGGTAAGGGGGGTCCATGCAGATCCCACTTGATAGAAAACTGTGGACAAAATATGTTTGTCAGCATTGGGCTAACAAACAATTTGAGGTTCAGTAGCCAGCTAGCAGTTGTAATTAGTGTGAATAGCAAAGAGAAGGGTAGCTCACCCGCATGCGCCATTGGAGCTCAGGATCAGCGACTGGGCGCAGCAACTGGGCACTGGAAGTCAAATGTCCGAAGGAATCGTCCTGCCTGGAAGGTGGATTCCGCCGTCGCCGGTGCAAGGGGAAAGCTGGGAATGGATTTGTGAATTTGGTCAACGCGTCCAATCCACTTAGCTGCTCGGTTTGCCTAAGAGGTTGCCGCGTTGGCGCTCGCGTCACGGACAAATGACCGACATGAGGGTCCTGACCGTCTACTTCACGGGGCAGTTTAACGGAATGTTTGAATTTGGCAGGGGTGAGATGAGTTTGCCTTGAAATGGCCCCTCTCAGTAGTTGGCGGCCCAACTTTTCGAAACGCGGTAATTTCAGGCAACTTAGGTACCGCCATGCGCTGGCCTGCGAACTTTGGTACCACAGGCCCCCAGGCACGGCCTGGGCTGGCCCACACGGCCAGGGGGTGTGGGCCCCTCGTGGCCCTCCTCCGTCTCGTCTTCTGGCTCCGTGAGTATTCTGGTGAAATAGGATTTTTGGCATATTTTCCGGGATTTTTCCTGATAGTTGATTGTCAGCACAAAAACTAGACACCAAGGTAATTCTGCTGAAAACAACGTCAGTCCATGTTAGTTGTATCCAAATCACACAAGTTTAGAGGAGAAACAATAACAAAAGTATTCGGGAAAGTAGATAATTTTGGACGTATCAACTCCCCCAAGCTTATCTTATTGCTTGCCCTCAAGCAATTCAGTTAAAAACTGAGTGCGATAAAAGAAACTTTCACGAACACATTTGCTTCATAAGATGTATATATTCTCAGCATATGATCAAATACTTAGGCAATTCATAATAAAGAGTATGCAAATAAGTTTACTTAATAGTTATTGCAAGCTATGAAGAGATTCCAACTCAAAAATAATAAGTAGCATGAAACATAAACGTAAGCAACATTGCAATGCTCATAAAAAAGGTATGATAGAGTGGTATCTCGCTTGCCTTTGATTGTAGAGCAAACATAAATGTCAAGGCACCTCTGAAGTTCAAGTGAAGACTAGAAGTAAAGATATCAAAGGTACAAGCATCAAAGTCATGACACAATTAACCAAGTTTTGAGACAAGCACATTACACTAAGAATGACAACTATGCTCTCAAGAAAGTGCTCATAGAATAAGTGGTGACTCAACAAGGAAGTGAAAAGGTTTTGAAAAGTTTGAAAGGCTTCTAAATGCTGAAAGTATGGTACTCATTAGCTTTGAGCTCTCATTGCCCCTATCATAAGCATCTTTAAATGGTTAAGGTGAAAGTGAGGTCCCCATAAACTGGAAATCTCATGTCCCTTGAGTACGAGGGCCGCTCCTCATGCTACTCAACTTTAGTTACCGGTAAGTTCTTGTCATAATAAATGCATGCGTATCATAGAGAACCTCCAACGGGGTACCCCTTGCACATGATACAGGAGCTATCCCATAATCAAAATGACAAGGCAAGCAGACAATGAGCATCTCAGCAGTCTTCTTATTTACCATGGGAAAATGGTGCCTTTTTCTCTCTTTCCTATTTTATCATTTTTTTCTTTTTCTTTTTCTCAATCTCTATCTCTTTTTTTATAAGAAGAATGCTTCATAGATTTCTCACTATGGTGATACTGCAAGTTTCCACCATGATTAGGCATGGCTTAGGCTAGCGGCCCAAGCGTTTCTCTAACACACATACATAACTCCATGGACTTACAAGCACCCCTTTTATTTCACACCAACGACATCCGTAAACAAAAGAGCATGATATCAACTGGGTATATATTTACATGTGTTGAAAGCGTTCCCCGTGACAACACGGTTCTGCTAACTCCCAGCCTATAATTTGCAAGCATATAACTTTCATGGACAGTCACAATATTTCAGGTTTATTAAGTGCAAGAACTAAAGTGTGCCATCAAGTTCGTGAGAGCTTTACTAACTAACTTTCTCATAACAAGCAAACATTCGGAAGAAAACAAGGCATACTGAATATGCACGGAATAGCAAATGATGCTAATAGGTAGGTATGGTGGACACTTTTGGCAATATTGGTTTTGCGGAGTTGGAAACACGAGTAGAGCTCATACTCAGTGTAAGTGAAGGCTAGCAATAGAAAGGGAGCGACAAACAAGAGAGCAATAACTGTCATAATCATGCTTGCAACAAAATAAGACTAATTATGGCATGAAAGTGATTCAAGAATCCTGAGGCAAAATAATTCATCGAGGCTTAACTGATTATTGTTTCAGTTATATGCATGCGTGAGCATGTGCCAAGTCGATTCAAATGAAACATTTAGAGGAGGATACCACAATGTCATACCACGTTATGAATAGAACAATGCAAGCAAACATTCATATGACATGATACAAACCATTATCAAGCTGGAGCTAATCATAAGAAAGCAAGAACTACTAAGCATCCATAAATAACATACACCTTACATGAACAGACTAAGCATGCCCATAATGATGAGTATATGTACAAAAATGAAAATAAATAGAGTTCATTACTGGCCTCTTACCACACCTCAAGTTGTCATTAATCTTCATTATTACCCTTCACTTGTGTGACTTGAATAATAAGATAAATCCAATCTCCAAGGAGTCACTGAGGACCGCTGAACTCTGCAACGAACTTTACAAAACCAGAGAAGAACAACAAATATTTTGGGGTTTTCAATTTTTAAAGGCAATAACAAAAAAGAAGAACAAGCAAAGCGAAATCTTTTTGGGTTTTTCGAATAATTAAGACAAAGCTAAAAGGAAGAAGAAAATCAAGGCTAAAAAGATAAAGGAGCAAACAAAGAGAAATAACAAAAATATTTTTGGTCTTTTTGTGTTTTGTAAAGTAGAAATAAAGCAAGACTAAAAACAAAACAAAACATGAATATACAAAGTATCGACTGAACATGATATGTAGATGAGTGTGATGTTGGTGTACCTCCCCCCAAGCTTAGGCTTTTGGCCTCAGTGGGTATCAATCCTAAGCTAGTCAGGAAGGAGTGCCTCCGTAATATGGTGAAGAAGTGCCTTCATCTTGATATGAACTCGAGGACACCCCAGTGTAGTGCGCAGAGTAGTCGTAAGAGGGCACATCCCCCTGGTGCTGCCCGTGGAAACCAAGCAAGCGGAGCTGCTCGTTCACCTCCTCCTTGGAACGCGACCATGGCATCCTATAAATATTGAACAAAGTGGATTGTGGCAAAGGAATTTCCCTCTCGTCTCCGCCAGTAAACAACATCCTGTAAATTAAACTCTCCGTACTAGAGTCAGTAGTGACAAAGTGATGTGTTTTCATAGCAGCAAGATCAGGCCTTTGTGGTGTCAATATAGTATCATTAGGATCAACAGAAAGTTCCAAAACAGCAACCATGCGTGAGGCAATAATACCCCCATAAATGGGTCCTCTAGCAGCTAAGCGACGGGCAATGAGGGAACCAAGATTATACTTGGTATCATTATTAAGTGCAGCAACAAGAAAGGCTAAATGATAATTAGAAATATTACTAGTATTCTCCCTACCAAGAATGCTAGTGGCAAGATAATAAGCAAAATATCTAAGAGCTGGGAGTTGAATGTTCCTTATCTTCCCGCGCTAAGCTGTGCAGTCATCGTCATTTTTCACACTTCGGTAGAGCTCCAACAAATCAGCGGGTCGACCTTGGATCTTCTTCACTGTCCCGGTCATGCCTATGCCTATAATGATGCAAAATCTTTCCAATGGCATGGTAATAGGCAGATTATAAATTTTGAACGAAACAGTTGACCGATAAGGGGTGTTAGTGAAAACGAAACTTTCAACAAAAGTTTTGGTGAGCACGGCATATTGCTCACTCTCATCTTCCATGTAAGTGGTCAAACCAACCCTCTGAACAAGGAGTAAGAAATCATCGAGGATACCTGCAGCTTGCAAAAAGGCAAAACAACGGAAAGTAGATGGGTGAGCATCTCCCTCATCTCCTTCATTGCTAAAGCGTGGTGCAATAAGATCTTCATTATATGATGGCCTAAATTGAGAAGCTAATCTTGAAGGCCTTGCCCTCCTGGGTGTGTCCCTCTCAAATACTTCTCCAAAAGTGTGGTTGTTCATCTCTGGTATTCTGAAAATTAAACATCCATCATACAAATGATTGCAAAATGATTACAAAATGAAAGGAACTACTTATAGGGACTTGTAAGGGGCCTAAACATGCATCAAAACAATTTTTCTAAGCATTGAACAAGCTTACAAACTCACATAACCTGTCACCTACAGTAGCAAAATACTCAAGATATAAACCACTAATCACAAATCTACTTGGACAAGCGGGGGAGTCACATACCGAAAAACAAATGCTCCAAATTTCAGCAGCAAAGATGGGCTGAGCAAGGAGATCAAAAAATCACGAGCAAGAACAGCAAGAACATGAGTTTGAGCAATGAACTGGTGTTTTCTAGGGAGAGAGAAAGGAGTGGCAAGATGGAGAGTAAGTGGAGGGCCAGGGGTGGCCCACACCATGGCCAGGCGCTCCCCTGGTGTGGCTGCGCCACCAGGTGGTTTGCCTGCCTGGTGGGGCCCCTCTAGGTCACTCCAGGTACTTTTTTGCCCCTTTTTTGACGTAAAAATTTAATATGAATTTTCTAGAATTTTTCGAGACACTTTATTTTTAAGCAATTTCCAGGTATTGATGAATAATTTTCTGGCAGAAAGATAATTTTGGAATGATGCAATAACTAAACAAAACTAAAACTTTAGAAGTTCTAAGACACTCTAATATGCAAGCAACTAGCAATAGAAAAGTAAACTAAGTGAAAGAAAAAATTAAAATGGATAAAATAAAAGTAAGCGAAGATAATCATGGTGAAAACATTGTTTAGTTCATTAAAAATCCCTTTGTTAACAAGGTTGATTAGGTCTTGTTACCAATTTTTTTTTATATGAAACAAAACTTTGTATTCCACTAAATGATTATGTTACCTCAACCTTGATAGCAATGGTCCCAATCATAATAGTCTCATATTTTTCTCGTGGTATGGGACAATATATTTCTCCAACTTGGATGCCCTCAATATTTTCAATTGAATTTAAGCCATAATTCCTATCAATCTTATTGGTGAAATAGACAGTATGCTCTTTGTCATTAACATTAAAAGTTACCTTTCCTTGATTGCAATTAATAACTGCTCCTGCAGTATTAAGAAAAGGTCTCCCAAGAATAATAGACATATTGTCGTCTTCAGGCATTTCAAGCACAACAAAGTCAGTTAATATCAAGCAATTATGAGCCACTTGAACAGGTACATCCTCACATATACCAACAGGAATAGTAGTAGATTTATCAGCCATTTGTAAAGATATATTAGTTGGTATTAATTTCTCTAGTTGAAGTCTTTGATAGAGAGAAAAAGGATAACACTAACTCCTGCTCCCAAATCACACAAGGCAGTTCTAACATAATTATTTTTAATAGAACATGGAATAGTTGGAATCCCTGGGTCTCCAAGTTTCTTTGGAACTTTACCAGTAAAGGAATAATTAGCAAGCAAAGTAGAAATTTCCTCATTAGGAATCTTCCTTTTATTAGAGACAATATCCTTCATATACTTTGAATAAGGAGGCAGTTTAAAGGCATTTTCAAAAATAAAGGTTTCATCCACTCACAAAACTTATTATAGTGTTCGTCTTCCTTTGACTTGTGTTTCTTATCAGGGAAAGGCATAGGTTTTTGGACCTAGGGATCTCTCTCACTACCATGTTTATTAGCAACAAAATCTTCCTTAGTGTATTTAGTATTCTTAGTGTGTCTTTCAGGTTCTTCTTCAACTTCTTCTTTATCAGGAGCATCATTTTCCTCATTACCACTTTCAGTTTCAGCATCAGAGACATATACTTTTAGGATCTTTAGCAGGTTCAGAAGACTCTACAATAGTTTTATGTTTCTTTTTCCTTTTCTTAGGAGAAGTACCACTATTTTCAATTTGTTGAGAATCTTGCTCAATTCTTTTAGGATGCCCCTCAGGATATAGAGGATCCTGAGTGGTAGCACCACTTCTAGTTCTAATTTCATAAGCATGTTTTTCTTTAGCAGCATTCACTAACAAATCTTTTTGTACTTTAATAAGCTGATCAATTTGAGTTTGAACCATTTGGAAATGTTTAACAAGCATTTTAACATCATTAGAGGTTGTTTCTACAATATCCTTTGACTCAATAATAGCTCTAGAGTTTTCCATCAAATGATTCTGCACTCTTTTATTAAAATTATCCTGCTTAACAATAAAAATATCAAATTTTTCTAAGCATTGATCAGGAGGTTTAGAATAAGGAATATCACCTTCATCAAAAAGTTTGGGAGTATACCTCAATAGTGGATGAGTGGGAGATTGGCTTACATAATTCTTCTATAGGAGGTAAATTCTTCATGTCTTCAGCTTTAATACCCTTCTCCTTAAGACATTTCTTAGCTTCCTTCATCACTTCATCATTTAGTTCAATAACTCCCCTCTTCTTTGGTGTTGGTGGCTTGGGAACATCTAATGGAGTTGACTCAAGTGGAGTTGACTCAGGTGAAGTCCAGTCATCATAATTCTTGCTTATTTTAGCCATTAATTCCTCAGCTTCTTTAGGAGTTCTCTTCTTGAAAACACAGTCAGCACAACTATCCAGATATGTCCTAGATTCTTCAGTTAGTCCATTATAAAATATATCAAGAAGCTCATTTTTAGGTAATGGACATCCAGGTTGTGCATGAATCAAAGCACAAAACCTTCCCCATGATTCAGGCAATATCTCCTTTTCTCCCTGTTTAGAATCAAAAAGTTCCTGCAAAATGGCATGTCTAGCACCAAGAGGGAATATTTCTGAAAGAAAGTACTAATCAAGCAATCAGGGCTATCAATAGATCTAGGAGGTAAATTATTAAACCAAGCCTTAGGTTCTCCTTTCAGTGAAAAAGGGAAAAATTTAGCAACAAAGTAGGTGTGCATCTTAATATCATCAGAAAATAGGCCACTCATGATACAAAGCTCAGTCATATGTGCTACAACACTTTCATTCTTAGTCCCACAAAAGGTTCTTTCTCAACAATAGTTAAGTAAGATAAATCAAGAGAGAAATCATAATCTTTATCTTTAATGTTTATGGGAGATGTAGCAAACTTATCTTTAGGAGATAATTTGGGTTTTATATTACGCCTCTCAAGAATACTCTTAATAGCACTTTTACCATGAGTGTTTTGGCATTCTTATAAATTCATCATTCATTTCTATATATTCGTCTTCAATATAATAGCTCTCTATAGACTCAAGTGACCTGACAGGTGTAGTAGTGTCTTCATTAGGAGTTTCAGTGTTTCCAGCTATAGTTTTAGCAATCGTAGCATCTAGGAAAGGACCTAATAAACCACTCTTATCAAGCACAGTAGAAGCAACATCATAAATATCAGAAGTTTCAGATTCAGTAGTAGTAGCAGTATGTGTAGCATGTGTATGTAGTGGTGTAAGGAGCTTACTCATCACAGATGGTGAATCAAGAGCAACAGAGGTGTTCAGAACCGTACCTCTCCTTGTAGTGGATGGTAATATAGGAACCTTTCCATCACGAGATTTACCCATGATGAATAGATAGCAGCGAACAATAATGATTCCAAGTGAACTTGATAAATAGAGTTATGCTCCCCGGCAACGGCGCCAGAAAATAGTCTTGATGACCCACAAGTATAGGGGATCGCAACAGTCTTCGAGGGAAGTAAAACCCAATTTATTGATTCGACACAAGGGGAGCCGAAGAATATTTATAAGGCTTAACAACTGAGTTGTCAATTCAGCTGCACCTAGAAACAATCTTGCTCGCAGTAGTTTATCAGTAGCAACAGTTTTGTAGTAGCAATAGCAAAGTAATAGCAGTAGTAAAAGTAGAGACAGTAGTAACAATTGCAGTAAACAGTAGGATTAAAGCGCGATAGGCATAGGGATGGATGGACGGGCGTTGCATGGATAAAACAATTCATATATCAATCAAGACATAGGGCATTTGCAGATAAATAATATAAAACATCTAACTACTAAATAATCATAGGCATATGTTCCATATGTAGTCATACGTGCTCGTAATGAGATTGCACAACATCTTTTGTCCTGCCAGCCCGTTTGTATACAACTTGCAGGTATTATCATAAACAATAATATCCTCATGAATCAATAACATGTTCAGATCTGAAATCATGGCACTCGGCCCTAGTGACAAGCATTAAGCATAACAAGTTGCAACAAAGTCAAAAAGCACTAATAATAGATACTAGGCACCATGCCCTAACAATCTGATGCCATTACATGAACGATCTCATCCAATCCCTACTATCCCCATAGCCTATAGCGGGGATTACTCACTCATGGATGGGGGAATCATGGATTGTCGATGGAGAAGCGATGGTGATGATGATGGCGATGATCTCCTCCAATTCCCCATCCCGACAGGCTGCCAGAACGGAGTTTCTGGTTCCGAATCGTGGTTTCTGGTGGTGGCGGCGCAGCGGAACTCTATCTAGAAATACGTCGAACCCCCCTTGGTTTTTAGGTCAAGAGGCATCTTATCGGTGAAGAGGGAGGCCAAGGGGGTGCCCATGGCGGCCACACCCCTCCCAGGCGCGGCCTGGGCTGGCCCGCGCGGCCAGGGGGTTTGGGCCCCTCGTGGCCCTCCTTCGTTTCGTCTTCTGGCTCCGCGAGTCTTCTGGTGAAATATGATTTTTGGCATATTTTTCGGAATTTTTCCTGATAGTTGATTTTCTGCACAAAATCTAGACACCATGGTAATTCTGCTGAAAACAACGTCAGTCCGTGTTAGTTGTATCCAAATCACACAAGTTTAGAGGAGAAACAATAGCAAAAGTGTTCGAAAAAGTAGATACGTTTTGGACGTATCAATTGGCTCCCGGCCATTTCCCACCTCCGCACGAACCCCCACCGTAGAGCTTCATCGGAGCAGAGAAAAGACCACCGCCAGCTGCCGTGCGAGAGCAACCGGGGCAGAGGAGACCATAGGCATACTGCTCGAGGCGGTAGGCCGACACCGTTTCTTCTTCCCTCGCCGC
The DNA here is from genome assembly GCA_916181665.1 of Avena sativa. Classification (NCBI taxonomy): domain Eukaryota; kingdom Viridiplantae; phylum Streptophyta; class Magnoliopsida; order Poales; family Poaceae; genus Avena; species Avena sativa. The sequence goes on along the minus strand of OV702290.1, from coordinate 548,597,966 downwards.
CTCGGCCGGCCGAAGAAGAAAACAAGAGCCACCCCCTAGAATAGCGCTTAGATGAGGCCTTATTTGGGGCATCAGCAGCCAACAAGCTCCCCACCGCTGTCATGGAGACAGCACGCCGGAAAAGCGGCGGCCGCCGCCGGATCTGGCCCAAAGACCGCGACGGAGCCCTCACGGCATAACGCTGACTCCCAGCACGAGGCCAAAACCTACTACTACTATGTACATCTAGGGATCCGGCGCCGCTCCTCCGCCTCCCCCTACCGGCGGCGCCGACGGGATTGGCTAAGGATCGGCCCGGAGTGCCCGGTGGCTGTGGCAGGAATTGGGGTGGAGAAAGGAGATAAGCTCGGGAGGGAGTCAACAGATGTCATATATGGCGTGGTACCATGGTATCAGGAGTAGATATTTTCTCCCTCCCCTCCGTGTAGTAGTAATTTCATTTTCTACCGAAATGGATAAAGCGAGAAGAACTTCTCACTAACTAGTACCATAAAAGAAGGCTACAATGTTTTTCAAAAGTCAAACAATGTAAAGTTAGAAATTTGTAGAAAAATCTATTAAAACCTAGTATGTACTATAGGTACTCCCTCCGTGTCAAAATAGATGTCTCGATTTTTTCAAAATTTGGATGAATCTAGACACCATTTACTACTCTCTCCGATCCAAATTAACGTTCTTAGATTTGTCTAGATTCGGATGTATCTAACACTAAAACATGACTAGATACATTCGAATCTAGACAATCTGAGAATATTAATATGGATCGGAGGGAGTATATAGATTTAAGTGGGCTTCCCCGTTAACCACTATAGCGGGATCCGCCGACCGTAGGAGGGAAGAGAGGTGGCGTGCCCGCCATCAACGCGGGATCCACCGACCCAGGGGCGGAGCCAGGATTTAGGTATAGAGGGGGGGGGGGCGAAGCCATGACGATCAAAATTGAGGTATAGTTTAACAAGATTATTTTTAAAAAGGATAGTTTACCAAGATTTAGTTAAGACAAAAAAAAGCATATATAGAAATAATATTACAACTTATTCTAAATAATAACATAGATATATAATTAACAAACCGGCACAAAAGGATCTTGGTACCACTTTTATACAAATCCGAATGGCTACAAACCATCAGATCTGAATTTTGTCATACGAGAACAGATTCAGGGTGATGGAATAGGCAGATAATTTTTTATAAATTATATTATTTCTCTTTGTGTTGAGACTGACAAAATTTATCTAAACCGAAAAATAGAGCTAGATCGGATTTGGTAGCTAGCACAGGGCGTATAGTGTACCTTGATAAATAACGGGCGGCGATTAATGATCGCGGCGGCCGTCGTCCGCTGCTGCCTGGCTGCAGCCTGTAGGAACAAGCCGTCCAGGGGTCAGCGGCTTGCAAGCGGGAGCAGCGAGCGACCGCAGGAACCCTAAGCAATCTTGGAAGCGGTCAAGCGGCAGATTGATGAATCGACATTTGATCTGATTTCATTGCCAAGAGCAAATTTAACGGCGCGAACTGGGCAGGACTACACGATCCATGGCCTGACAGGTTAAACAGGGGTAGACAGGCAAGTGGGCTATTGCCTATTGGGCTTCGGTGAATACAGAACTAGATGGGTCGTTGATTTCTACCAGCGGGCTCCTCTGACCTCGTGCGTCGCTCGACCTACCATCGGTCTTCACAGGATCCCGGTCACCAGCACCCGTCCTCCTGCAACAATACTACACTTACGGGCCGGTTTTTACGATATTTGAATTATGAGCAGCCGTGGGGATCATGGATGGTCTCAGCTCCTAGAATCACGGGAGATTTTTTTGGACCAGCCGGGTTGCTCCACCTCATCCCGTGCAACTTCCCCGTAGTAGAATTCCCGTAAGTCTAGCATTTTTGACGCTTCCTCCTTGGTCCGGTGGTTATTCTTGTACGTTTCTTATGAAGATATATGAAGAACTCTATATGGATCTTGTTGAAACAAATGGATCCAGTGCATATTTCCTCATGATTTTCCATGGATCTTTTTATATGGATCCACGTTACTTACGAGAAAACATGAAAGACTTAGTGTGTCAGAAAAGTGCATGCTACTAAAAATCTGGTTTATAAAGCACAGAAGTTTATAATGACAATTGACAATAACAATCATGAATCCACACAATGAAAATTCTAAAGCACTTTGTAAACTAGAAAGACTTCCTGGAAGGAATTCGATAGAGCCCATTGTCTTTTTCGCAAACGGAACACTAGTTTTGCACCGTGAGATGGTCAAATACTCCTAAGTCGTTCTAGCGTGAACGGTAGATCCCATGCACATATCTGCCATTGATCTGCTACTCTAGGATTCGTTCTTCACAATGTCATCAGGTTCATCAGTCTGAGTTAAATTGAACTGCAATGATACAGACTAAAACATTGCACGTGAAATAACGCGCATGCTAGAATATCCTTTCTGTGACATCACACGACACGGTTCTTTCGAATAAACAAATAAGAGCATCTCCGCTGGGGCCGCCAACCCGCCCCCCAAACGAGTTACGGGGTGGAGGCCAAAATTGGCCCACACTAGCGGCCCTCAACCACTGCATGTAGATTGGACAGTCCACCAATCTGTCTGGCATGCTCTTGCCGCCCTAGCAACCAGGGGCTAGGCCGGGCTGCCGGCAACGCGCACCACGCTGGAAAGGCCGCACCAGGCCCCTTGCCAGCACCCAAACCGCCCGCCTGTGATGGATCACCTCCCGATGATGGAGTATGGCGCCACCGCCCGCCGCTCCGTTTCCCATTGATCTTTTCTCCTTCCTGCCTGTTCCAGCACCATTTCAAGCCTGTTCTAGCCGTTTCCCACCGTTTCCAGCGGGTTTCCTCTGCTTCGTGTGAGCTTTTCCACCAGAGCGGATGCTCTGCTATCGAAAGGAGTCGAGCCCGTGGAGGAGCGGCGCACCACCGGACCTCGAAACCAACCATGCCTGACTATCGTCTTCCTTCTGCTCGCGCACCCAACCCACGTGGAGTACAGCCGGAGACGCCTCTCCACGCCCCACCCACACCAACCACCAAGGTGACGATAGTGACAATGTCGATGGCAACGACGACGACTTCGACAAGCCAAGGGTGAGGACAATCAACCAGTGGGTGATCCTGGCTGATATCCAAGCGATGCGGGGTCGGGCGCAGCAGCACGGGAGCTCCTGGAGGCCAGCGTGGCCGTACGAAGGGCCAGTTAACCGGACCACTGGCCCACATTTCGGGTTTGACGTCCTCAATGTCGTATTCCTGTCGCGGCACCTCGGGCGGCAAGAATTCGATGAGGCTTACACGGAGTGCTTCCATACCGCGCATGCCAACCCGGCGATGTGGCCGTGTGTGCCCACCACGACCGAGCTCGGGATGGTTTGGAGATGTAAAAGGCGATCTACCACTCTCTCTAAGAGGAGTGGGTTCTTAATGACTGGCCGCCATCGTCGAACCCCTGGCGAGGGTACCTCCAGGTGCCATGGCCAGTAGCCAACACCGACGCTAGTTGTCCGTTTGTTCAATTTTTAGTTCTTCCTATATAAATTTGCCTAAATATTGATTGAAATTTCTTTCTAAAGTTTATTGGGATAATCGTTAGGGGGGTAGGTGTTGTCGATAGACGGGAATCGATGCCCGGTTCGGGGCTCGAGTTACGTGTTATGTAGTGTATGGAAGAACCCCATACGGGTGTGTACAAGAGAGTCTAATACGGGTAGAGTACTACTCTATACCGTATTAGAGATGTATTACAAATATAGTTTAACAGCCCCCCTTAATCTAAACCTCGTGAGAGGTTGAGATTACGTCTAAATTCATGTAGATCCTTGACAGCCAAAGTTTTAGTGAACCCATCAGCAACTTGATCTTTAGTAGAAATAAACTTAATATCAAGTAGTTTTGCAGCAACTCGTTCTCTGACAAAATGGTAGTCTATTTCAATGTGCTTTGTGCGAGCATGAAAAACAGGATTAGTAGACAAGTAGGTAGCACCAATATTGTCGCACCAGAGGCATGGACGTTGTTTGAGAGAAACTCCCAACTCACAAAGAAGTTCTTCAACCCAAATCAACTCAGTTGTAGCATTGGCTACTGCTTTATATTCTGCTTCTGTACTAGAACGTGAAACAGTGGCTTGCTTGCGAGCACTCCAGGAAATGATATTAGGACCAAAGAATATAACAAAACCTCCAGTGGAACTTCTGTCATCGAGACAACCTGCCCAATCAACATCTGAAAAGGCACTGAGAAGAGTAGATGAGGATCGCTGAAAGGTGAGTCCAACTTTAAGGGTACCTTGCACATATCGTAGGATCGGTTTGACTGCGGTCCAATGAGTAGTGGTAGGAGCATGAAGAAATTGACATACTTTATTTACTGAGAAAGCCAGATCTGGCCGTGTCAAGGTCAAATATTGGAGAGCACCAACAACACTTCGATAATTTTTGCTATCTTCAGGACCAAGAGGAGAACCATCAGTTAAGGACAACTTATCGGTTGTAGACAACAGTGTAGGACATGTAGTGCACTGTGTCATTCCCACTTTGGCTAACAGGTCAGTAGCATATTTCCCTTGGCTCAGAAGAATACCATCAGAACATTTTGCAACTTCAATACCTAAAAAATAGCGAAGTTCACCTAGATCTTTTATTGCAAAATGAGTACTTAGGCTTTGAAGCAAGGCTGAAGTGGTGGCATCAGATGAGCTAGCAATGACAATATCATCAACATATATCAACATGAACATAGTGATACCTGACTTGTTGTAGAGAAAAAGAGATGTATCAGCCTTGGATGGTGCAAACCCAAGATCATGTAACTTGGAACTTAATCGAGAATACCATGCACGGGGGGCTTGCTTGAGACCATACAGAGATTTATCCAGTTTGCAAATGTGATGCGGAAAGCGAGGATCTTCAAAACCAGGCGGTTGTTTCATATACACCTCTTTCTCCAGAACACCATGTAAGAACGCGTTCTTGACGTCCAGTTGTCTCAAGCTCCAACCTTTGGAAACAGATAGAGCGAGAACAAGCCTGATAGTGGCAACTTTAACAACAGGACTAAATGTGTCTTCATAGTCAAGGCCGTACCTTTGTTTGAATCCTTTAGCAACGAGACGTGCTTTGTACCTATCAATCGTGCCATCAGCACAGTGCTTGATTCGATAGACCCACTTACAGTCAATTAGATTTTTATTGGGGTTATTGGGAACAAGGTGCCAAGTCTTGTTCTCCACAAGCGCATCATATTCCTCTTCCATAGCATTTTTCCATTTTGTATCAGTAAGAGCTTCATTGAGATTACTTGGTTCTCCTGTAGAAGTAAACAAGCCGTATCATACAGTGCCATCAGCATAAATTTTAGGTTGTTTAATACCTTTTTGGAGCCGTGTTCGTGGTGCAGGTGGTGGTGGAATATTTTGATCCTACACTGGTTGTTGCACTTGATGTTGCTGCGTAGAGAATCCATGCGAGGAATGAGACGTTGTGTCTGTGTCACTGTCTCCAGAAGTATTTATAGCTGCACTGGGTGAGTGCGTGTCCGTGCTGTCGCCAACAGATGGAGACACAGCTCCAGGCCGAGACGGAGCGCCGTTGGAAGGGGCGGCATCGCGGTCGTGCGTGGCAGGCGACGTGGCGAGCTCTGGTCGGCCGCACGTGTGGTCACATACAGGAGAGTCAGCAGGAGAATCTGGCACATGATCTTACTCTGGCGAGTCCTCCTCAGAGTCCATGCATGCATTATTTTCTGAATGTGTACTCGAGTGTGGCTCGGTGCTTGATATTGCATGCGAGGTTTGAGTGATCTCTATGGCTTGGTTGCCAGCAGAACTGGTTGTATCAGCATCAGCAGCAACCTGAAGAGGGTTAGTGACAGGGACAACGGGCATATGATCATTAACATTAGCATGCACCTCACTAGAACTAGTGGATGTAGACAAATGGTCAGGTAACAATAAAATTTCAGACCGTAGGCGTGAACCAGTATTTGAATGTAAGGAGTGAAAGGGAAAAACATGCTCATCAAATACAACGTCTCGAGGTATGTAGACACGTCCAGTGGAAACTTTCAAGCATTTGACTCCTTTATGGAGGGGACTATAGCCCAAAAAGACACACTGTTTGGAGCGGAAAGCCAATTTGCGTTTGTTGTATGGACGAAGATTAGGCCAGCACGCACAGCCAAAAATACGAAGGGAGTCATAGTTGGGCTTGACATTGAGGAGAACTTCGACAGGAGACTGTAAATTAAGTGTTTTTGTGGGAAGGATGTTTATGAGAAAAGTGGCAGTGAGGAATGCTTCATCCCAAAATTTTAGAGGCATGGAGGCGTGAGCAAGTAAGGCAAGACCAACCTCAACAATATGGTGATGTTTGCGCTCAGCCGAACCATTTTGTTGATGAGCATGGGGACATGATACATGATGTGTTATGCCCACTTTTTGAAAGAAACCATTGAGCTTTTCATATTCTCCACCCCAATCAGTTTGCATAGTGATTATTTTGCGACCAAATTTGCGTTCAACAAGTTGTTGGAAATTAAGAAATACTTGGTACACATCAGAACGCTTTTTGAGCAAATAAACCCAAGTGAACTTGCTAAAATCATCAATAAAGCTTACATAGTACTGGTGTTTGCCAACAGAGACTGGAGCAGGTCCCCATACATCAGAGAATACTTGCTCCAAAGGAACAACGGATACACTAATAGAAGTAGGATATGGCAGTTGATGACTCTTTGCCTATTGACAGGGATCACATACATATGAATTTATTTCAGGCGAATACGAGAGATTATTCTTCCTAAGAACTTGTTGAACAATAAATGATGATGGATGTCCTAGGCGACGATGCCAAGTGGATGAAGCCGGCTTGGTGGTGATGAGAGCATGCTTGGAGGGATCGGCGGCAATGGGCACAAGTGGATATAAGCCGCCATGACAGGGACCTCTAAACAGAATTTGCTTGGTGACCTGATCCTTAATCAAAAAGAAAGAAGGATGAAATTCAACAAAGGCATTATTGTCTAAGGCAATTTTGTGGGTGGATAAAAGATTTTTTGAAGCACTAGGAACATGTAAAATATTGCGAAGGTGCAAAGAACTATGAGGTGTATGCAATGTTGAATGACCAATATGTTCAATTGTCATACCTGTACCACCAGCATTATGAACTTGATCACGCCCCTTGTAGTCATCTCTCATATGTAGTTTGTGAAGCTCGCTAGCAACATGATGTGTAGCCCCACTGTCCATATACCAGTTGGTATCTACACCATAAGCAGCCCTCTCAGTACGGGAGTCATCATCATCGTCACGGTCAGCATAGCGCCACCAACACTCATTTGCAGGGTGTCCATGTTGTTTGCAGATTTGGCACGTGATATCAACAAAGGGAGTGGGGGTCCGACCACGACCGCGACCACCCTTGGGCGCCCCACGCCCGTCATCTCTGCGGTAGCGTCCAGCATCACGGTCATGACCATCACGACGATATTGTCCATCACGGTCACGGTTTCTTTGCACATCCCTTTCGCGACGATATCCATCATCACGGCGGTACCCATCGTCACGGTAGCGGACACCACCATCTCGGTCAGAGCGGCGGTACTGATCACGGCGAGGAGGATCACAGTAGTAATCATCACGACGGGGATCAGAACGACCACCGTCACGCTGGCGAGTTGCTGCATTGACTGACGAAGAAAAGGATCCTGTACCATGACCTGATTCGTTGAGCATGTTCTCACGATAGTCAAAGGCCTGCAGCTGAGCACACATGTCATTGAGGGTGGTTGATGGTACAACATTAATTGACGACACAAGGGGAGGATATGCACCATCAAGCCCATTAAGGATATAACCTTTCAGTTCATCATCATCGACTCTTTCCCGCTGCAGCCAATTCTGAAGCGAACCCTTTCATTTTTGCAATAAATTGGGTAGCTGACATGTCGAGTTTCTTAGTATTTGAAAGAGCACCACGAAGCATGTTTACCTTGGCACGGGACTGCGACGAGAAAATATCCTCCACTGTAGTCCAAACTTCAGAGGCATGCTCGAGACCAATGATCTGGGTCATAATATCTAGGCTCATGGACCTGGTGAGATAGCCTAGCACGGTCTGATCACGAGCAAGCCAAACTGCATAGTCAGGATTTGGAATTACCAGCTTCTCTTTCTTCTCATTTTCAGCTTCAATGATCTTGGCTGGGGCACCATCAGAGCCATCAAGAAGTCCCATAACCTGGGCACCACGGAGGCAGGGAGTACTTGTGTCTTCCAGAACAAGTGGTTGTCACGAGTGAGCTTCTCTGGAGGTGGAGATCCGAGAGCAGAGGACAGAGCCGCCATGGCAGATGAGGACGAGGTCATCACGGCGGCAGTCACAGGTTGCTGTAGGATGTGGCTTTTCGCGGCAGCAGATCAAGGAACAGATCGCGGCGGCTGAGTGTTTAGGTTTTTGTTTGCTTTTGGGGATTTGGGCGGCGGCAGATCAAGACGATTGCGGCGGCTGGATGTTGATGACAACGACGGATCAAGGAGATCACGGCGACGGTTTGTTTCGGGATGTCTGTGGATCTTGGTTTGTTTGGCGGCTGCAGATCGTGATGATCGCGGCGGCGGTTGTGTCGTGGTTTTGGAGAACGGCGACCAGAGGGATCGCGGCAAAGATGTGGGGCGGCGGCAGATCGTGAAGAACCGGCGGCCGGAGTTTTGGGTCGTGGCGCACGGTAGAATCACCGGCGAGAAAATTTCTGGACGTCGTGGAGGAAGATTTGCTCTGATACCATGTCGATAGACGGGAATCGATGCCCGGTTCGGGGCTCGAGTTACGTGTTATGTAGTGTATGGAAGAACCCCATACGGGTGTGTACAAGAGAGTCTAATACGGATAGAGTACTACTCTATACCGTATTAGAGATATATTATTATAAATATAGTTTAACAGGTGTGAGACGGCCTCCCCAAACCGCCGTTAGTTTGGCCCAAAATCACAACTGGCAGTCTTGCCGATCAATCTTTAGGTGGGGAGGGGGCACTGTTGAAAATACTCTAACGAATCTTGATGCAAACGGGATCCCACTTCTCAAAATTTACAACAGATTTTGACAAATAAATTAGAAGTGTGACTTTGATGGGATCCCACTTGACACTTTGGATGCACATCACGGTGTACGGAGATATGGTCTGGACGCCATATGCCCCCTCCCATCCCAAGAAGAAAATCCGCATTCTATCCACGGACTAGCTGAATGCTTGTGCGTTGCCATGGTCTATAAACCAAATACTCCATTCGTCTCAAAATAGATGTCGTGGTTCCGTGATGTACTGGTACGCTCATATATCAGAGTTGTTTTTAACTCTCGAATGATATCATGTGGAAGTATGGGGTACTTAGAGGTTGTTTTATCATCTCCTTGGCTTCTATTAATTTTTCATTGCTTCCTATAATAATTACATACGTAAGTTTTTCACTCTTTTTATGTATATATACTATAGCTTCATATATTTTACATCCCTTTCAGAATTAGTATTCAAACTACTGAATGTACAGATATATTTTGTACAATATCAACATGCTTATGTGATTGTGCATTTCTTAATAAAGGAATTAGGAGACCTTCTGGAGGCAAAAATATGGCATTTATAGCATTTGATGTTGCTCAATGAAACTTTCTGAGATAAATTCTGTTAACTTGTCATTTCAGTTTCCTCGAGAACTGAATCTTTTTTTAGGGTCGGCTAGTCTAGCTCTCAAAACCCACTGTAATTGTGATTGTATATCACAAGATGTCAAAGGATGTCGTATTAAAGGAGACAATGAAAATACATGAGGCCTCTTTGCGTTTTTGTCAGCGCTGATACCGGCGAGGCGACCTACGCGATGACGACGTGGACAACGACTTGCTAAGCAGGTTAATTGAGCGAAAGGTAGCTGCAGCACCAGAAGTGATTGTTGTGGCAGCAGTCAGTTTGAACTTTTGATCCTGAGGGGAGGTAAGAACAATTTCTTGTCATTCAGAGAGTAACCAGAGTTCAGGTATGATGTGTGCCTTATTTTTTGGGTAATATGGAAGTGTGCTTAGCCTCTAATATGGAAAAGTGTCTTGTATTTAGTTTAGCCTTCGACAACACTCTCATGGCAGTGTCATGTAATATGGCAGTGTGGGTAAATATTTTAGAACAGCCAGGGGCAAAATAGACATTTACGGCAGACGGAAAATTCCTACACGTGGACGACCAACAACGTGAATCTTTTTAATAGTATAGATTATCGGCCCCACATCTCATGGTTAATCATCCAAAAAAATTATGTCAACCTTCTCGTGGTGGCAACGGCGTAATGTCAAAGTTTGTTCAGCTCTCACCTTTCGTCCTTTTGTACTTGCTTTTAAAAAAAAGTCTTAAAAAGAAAAAAGAAAAGGGTTTTCACAAACTGGTTGTATCTTCATCTCATAGTCCAGAATCTAGAAAAATATATTCTTGGGCTGCGTCTTCACATCTCATAGTCCACTATCCTGCACCTCCTGGGCCACATAACCCAGCACCTGACTGCTTTCTTTTCCATCACTTGGGCTAGCAAAATTTGGCCGTGTCTTGTTGGGCTGTCCCGGTCTGTAAGTGGTCATCATCTATACCTAATAATAATAAAGGGGCTCGCTTTGGTCCATCCGTCTTTACGTCTTGGTAAGTCGCATCGTGTCTGTCTTCGTAATTCCCGGGAAGCTCCGATCCAATTCCCTCCTCCGCTCTTGATTCCCACAAAATCCCTAGAAAATTTCTACCAAATCGATCCCACAAGGTGGCTGAAGTTTGCTCGCCACTAAAGATCAAAATTGAGTGTTTCGTCGTCAACGGAGATGCCTAGCAGCGACCAGAATCTGTTGTGGAAGGACGACGCGTCGGTGGTCTCCGGCGGCAGCATCTCGCCCCGGTTCTTGTAGCTGGCGACGAGCACCTACACAACGCTCAAGAGCACGCTCCTATCGGCGTACGCCTTGAGGTAGAAGGGCGAGCCGAGGAGGAAGCGCATGAGGGCGGTGAGCATGAGCACGGCGGGCACAGAGAAGCTGATGACCCATCCCTTGGCCTCCTACGATGACGAGCGCCCTGAAGACGGTTGATACTGCCCGACCGACATGACATGAGTAGGAGCGACATGAAGCTTGCACTGCATCCACGTGCAGTCCCGCGAGTGCGGCACGGACTTCGACATCTTTTGGCACACAGGCAGAATCGCCGTCACTAGCAGCACACACCATCTCCAGTCCTGCCCAACGTACGCGCACCAACAAAATTGTCGAACGATCAACAAGCAACAAGGCGCGTGTATGACACGTGCAAATTAAGAAACGTGAGGAAAATGAAGTTAAAGCAGTTTGCCTGACGACGGATCCGAGGGCAATGATGCGAAATCATCCGAGGTAAACGTCGGAGACCATGGCACCGAAGATGGGCAGGAAGTTGGTCATGGCGCGCTCCAGAGGATGGTACCGCGCGCTTGGTGAGGTACAAGTTCATGTTGGACTGCAGCCCGAACGACGCCACCTTCTAGAAGATCTCGTTCGGAGGCAAGAGATTCAAATAGTCACAGATAAAATTGATGGATGAGGTAGTACATGATTTGTACTGTACTACCGATGCTCTTTTGCCAAGGTTAAGAGGAAAGGAAATGAAATTGATGGATGCAACAACAAGTTGCGGCACAAAGGGAAATTGAGGTGATCGATGGATCAAGGCTTTGCTTACAGATGATTACAGATGAATGGTATGATTTTGGGTCCATCCTTTTTCCTTGCCCCCGGGAGGGCTTCCTCCATGGCCGAAGCCTCCATGCTGATCTGCACCCTCTAGCTAGCAGTTTCTCCGTGTCGAGTTCATGCCTTTGCTCTATTGGTTTGTTGGGCACAATCCAACTGGCTTCTGCACTTTGTTCTGAACACAAAATTGTCTGAATACATCATAGGACATATGTAGATTGAGGGCGTCACATGCAGATTTCTTCTCATTGCAGCCGTGTAAATAGAATCCTTGCTTGATTCCTATGTATTTATTAGCTGAATTATTTTTCTTTTGATACTACCTCTTTCCTAAATTAACTGACTGCCATTTTGTCTAGATACGATACGCATGTATCTAGACGCATTTTAGAACATAGGTACATGTGTATCTAAACAAAGTGAAATCAGTTAAGTTGGGACGGAGGGAATACTTCAGTCTAATGTCAACAGAGTATCATTCGCTGATGAATGTAGTAATTCAATTTATTATGTAAGCAATCATAATCTGTGCAAGGTTACAAACTTATATATTATGCTAAACCATAGTATATGTCTAAATTGCTTTCATGTTTATTCAGCATCTTGGAACATATGAATGTGAAGTCGTTTCATGTTGCAACTTCCAGACAAGAAAGAAAGTATTAAATGTCACGAAATAGGTGACACTTTGGCTAATTTCCGTAGTATTTACACGGCCTTTTTTTGGTTACCTGAAAGATATACATTGTGCAGGTGGATCAATAAAATTGAGATGGTTAAGTAGCTATTTCAGTATCCTAATTTGTCCAGTTTATTCATTAAATTCAGTAGTTAAATAGACGAACTGTTTTTTCACGGTATAGGACACTGAAATTCTCTTATCTTTCTGAAAATTTCAGTCGCATTTTTTCAAGGATTTTTGGAATTCTTATTAAGCTACCAAAAGTGTAGTTTGTAAAAGATTACGTTGTCCTTGCACCCTAACGCAGAAATCCGAGAAAAGAATCTACCCTAGAGTGTGCGGCGATATCTTTTAGAAAAATTCTCCAAGGCCAGAATATTTAAAATAAACCAACACTACCAACACTAATGCATCATGGAGTACGAGACTCGGTTGTAGCAGACAAGTAAATCACATTTCAGAGGGTGCTCCAAAACGAGAGAAGAACATGCCCTCCTATGAAGTCAAGCACGGTCTGATCAAGGACATCGAGTACTAAGGGCCAATAATCACCTGTGAAGCAAACAAGATAGTCTGCTCTTAAAGGTGGGAATATAATCGTCCACCAAAAACCCATCATTTTTATGGTGGCATAAAAAGTCAGAGTCAGACTCAGCTATGTATGAAATAGACTCCTAACTTTTATTCCCAGTGCAACGCATGGATATTTGTGCTAGTAACATAAACTTACGGTTAAGAATTCGTCAAAAAAAAAAACGGTTAGGACTATATATTTTCTGGTTTAACCCATTTACAACTTCCATGGACAGTGTGTAAGAATCAAAATGTAAATTCAAAGCACCGGAATCGACTAAGATCGAAGCTAATTCTGAATCGACTGAGAACTAGCAAAAAACAGTGAGAATGCCACTCTTTCTTCAATTTCTCACATGTTCAGCACTCTTTCTTCAATTTCTCACACGAAGAGGACATAAATTTCATTAACCAACAGAAGAACACACATCATCAGCAACAATTAAGCAAGTCAAGAAACAACGAAAGTTGAACGTACTAGAACATACGCACGGCACCAACAGCATGAGCCTCGTGCTTGCAAACATTCTCCTCGAATCTCCACAGACCCACGCGCGCTAGTGCGCTACGTACGATAATACCATTTGCTCAGTCGAACTCAGTGCGCGGCTGCTCTCTCACCGGGAAGCGGTGGACGCAGTCGCCCCAAGGGCCCTCGTCGGCGGCGGGCGCCGCCGCACCGCCGCCGTCCGCGACGACGCGCTCCCACACCGCGCTGTTCGCCTTGGGCCCGCTCCCCATGCCGAGCTGCCACACGCGGTCGCCCTTCCTGACCCGTCCCTTGGCCTCGTGGTACGCGAGCTGGTACCACAGCGACGACGCCGACTGGTTCCCGAATCGCTGGAACGTACCAAGCGCCGCCTCAGCCTCCCGCTCCCCCACGCCCAGCCCCTCCGCCAGCTTCCGTATCATCGGCATCCCCGACGCCGGCAGGCAGAGGTGCTTGGCCGCGGCGAGGAAGTTCGGCTTCGGCACGGCGTCCTGGACGTCTTCGTCGGCGAGCTTCTTGCTGCTGCTCTGGCGCCGATAGTAGTGGAACCGCACGAGCGCCGCGGCGTAGCGGAGCTTCTCGTGCCAGGGGAGGATTTCGGCGCCGAGGGAGGGCAGGTGCGCGCAGAGGAGGTCCCGCGCCACGCCGCCAAGGCCACGGCCGATGCTGAACCCGGTGATACCCTCGTCGTCCTCCTCCCTCAACGCCGACGCGTAGCCGCGGTCGTCGGCCGCGAGGTTCGTGCGCGTCAGCGCGACGAGCCGGTACTTAGCCGGCGTTGCCGCCACGACGGTGTTCGACAGCAGCGCTGCAGCGCAGCCGGTGCGGAAGACGCAGTTGAGCAGCAGCTTGCTGGGATCCTTCCCAGCGTACCACCCCACCGTGACGATCTCCGCGCTGACGACGACGGCGTGCTGCACGGCACCTTCGTGCGCCCTCAGGACGCCCCTCGCGACGTCCACGCCGACGACGCCCGCGGCGCACCCCATGCCGGAGAGGCTGAACGCCTTCACGTCCCCGCGCATGCCGTAACGGTTCACGATCACCGAGGCGAGCGACGGCGCGGGGCAGAACCCGCTGCAGTTGACCACAAGCGCGCCCACGGCGGACGGTGGCACGCCGGTCTTGGCGAACAGCTCGTCGAGCGTGGGGAAGAAGAGCGCCCCCGCCTCCTGGACGGCGTCGGCGTGCGTGGCCGACGGCGGGATGCGGTGCAGAGGCGCCGGGAAGTAGGTCTCGTTGCACATGCCGCTGGCCTCGACGACACGGGACATGAACTCCACGCTGCCATCGTCGAAGCAGCCGATGAGGCGGAAGTGCTCGAGGATTCCCGGGGTGGTGACGCGCAGCCGCCGGGGCGGCCTCAGGTACGCGAAGTCCACCAGGCTGATGTCCGCGCGTAGGCCGGAGCGACGCAGGAGCAGCAGCATTGCGCAGACCGGGAGGAGGTAGAGCGCCGCGTGGAGGTGGAGCACGAGGACAAAGAGCTCGGCGATGAGGCAGAGGACGAGGGTGGCGACGCCGAGGAGGCGGTGCACGGCGGCGAGGAGGTGATCTTTGTGCGCCAGCTCCATGGCAGTTTGTCCTGTGGTTGCTCGCGTATACTGGTGCCAATGTACTTGTACGGGGCTGTGAGTCTGTGACAACTCTGCACTATATAACCTGGACTTATTTGGAGATCTATCTACGGAGGTTCGAGTCGAAGCACCGTTGAGGGACTTTGTTCTGGGCTTCAAAGCAGCAGTATGTAAGTGAGGCGGTAATATAGATGAAGATCAGAATTTTACCATTCAGGATGAAAATCCAAAGTCTAGCCCTTAGCTAATTGTGTATGGCAATGGTCTTATTGAAGACATTGTTTTGAGAGTGGGGATTATTTTTATGGTGAAAACCTAGATCTTTAATCGGGCGACGACGGTGCTTGTGCACTGTTTCTTTTCTACAAGCGTCGCTTTTGAAGAGCCTGGAGTTCAGATGTTGTATTGTTGTTGCTAGGACCGGAACACTATAGTGGATCTTTTATTTTCTTAGTTTTCTTTCTCTTTTGTTGGTTGTGTGTATTCATAATGCCAATAGGATATTGTGTTGTTGCAGAGGCCGGGTGTAATTGGTATATTATCTCTTGATATTAATATATGCTCATTTCCAAAAAAAAATATAACCTAAACTACGGGGTGGTTTAAGAAATTTTCACTCTTTTTTCTAGCGCAAAATACACGCTTGCAGCTAACAAGATCACCTTTTACTTTTTAGGGAGAAGAACGAGAGAAAGGCAATTCTAGCATGCAAGCTAGATACCGGTGCATGCAGGGGCGGAGCTGGAGCTCGAGTCACCCTGATGCATCGCTTTGTTATCGCATAAAATTTTCAAGCAAAAGTATACTACATAAACCACTATGGTTTGTAAATTCCTACATAGATAATATGACGTAAAAAGAGATAACTTATAATACAAAATAACTCATAATAAATAATCAAAATGACTAAGTACTATATTGAGAAAACAAAGGACAAAATTACTTGAAATTGGATGTATTGCATTTTCAACTTCCGTAATCATTTTCCTCCATATTGAAACTCATCTTTCCAGTTCATATATTCTGGGACAGCTTGTGATGGAGTTTTTCTTTTTAGAATAAACTTGTCCATAATACACATATGCTATGCATTCGTACAAACTTATACATATAGTATACCTTGCATAAACCCTAAGCACAATTTTCACAAAATTTCATTACTAGTGATAATTTCGCAAATAGAATAGAGAAAAATAGAGAATTATTACCTACCTGCCAAGTTGAATCTGTAGAATTTCTTACCGATCGAGGTCATCGCACCAGCCGCCCAAACAGGGACTAGGCGGACTAGCGTCTAGAGGTTCTGCGGTAGAAGAGGATTTGGAGAAGAAATGCACTATATCTAGCGGTTCTGCGGTAGAAGAGGAATTGGAGGAGACGCCAAGCTGCACGCGTGCCGGCCTGTGTCCACGCATCGGGCAGTCGGGGGATCGCCGGCTGCTGCTTGCGCTCCTGCACCTCGCCCCTAGAGATCCAGGAGACTGGAGTTCTAGTTTGGTCGGTCTCGTGTGACCCACCGACGCTTCAGCTTTTCCCCCTTTCGATCGAGAATCGAACCAAGCATCACAGGCTTGCGTTTATGATAGAAGCAAACAACTGCCGTGGATGGGCAGGCCGGACTAGGCTTGGTCTCTGTCTCCTGATGCACTACATGTGGCCTATCCTGATGCACTAGCCCTATTCACATGGTAAGCACCCCTAAAAAAATATTTTGACCCTGATGCCCGTGCATCACGGTAAGTCTATTGGGCTCCGCCCCTGGGTGCATGCATCCGTCTTTGAATCTGTCGCGTTTACTTTGAGATTAGCATTTCAGTGGATTCTTTGGATTTAGCTTACCACCTACTAGTACTATCTCTTTCATTTCATTTATTTTTTCACTACTAGAAAACTAGCTATAGATAGAAATACTTTCTGTGATGCATATGAAAATGCAAGCTCAACAGAATTAATTTTGTGACACATGCGTCACAGAAATTTGCAATTTTGTGGCGCACGGAACCTATACGCGTCACAGAAATGTGTGTTTATGTGGCGCATATTTCCCGTGCGCTACAGAAAGTGATGATTCCGTGACGCATATAGACATATGCGTCACAAAAAATTGATGGGACCCAGAACCAACTAAGGGGAGACAATTTTGTGGCGCATATGTCTACATGCGCCATAAAAAGTGATATTCTTTGGCGCATATAGACATATGTGCCACAGAATGTTGAAAACAGATCACACTCCCCCTCCCTAGGATCGCCTTTTAAGTAGGGACACAAGGCAACTACTTTGTTTTGTAGGTTACTGGAAGAAGGAAACAAAATAAGGTTCTAAGCCAATTTTTTGAGAGTTCGATATAAACCCTCGAGTCACCCTTGTGAAGAAAAGACGCTTGCTACAACACTCTGCACACTTGGAGTCCCAATGAGTTGGTACACACGAAGTTGTTGCCATCATAAACATTTCTTGGCGCTGTTGCCAGCGAGTTGGAGAGCAACCTCACAATCGTCAATTCATAAAATTTGGGAGCACAAGACAATTATCGCGGCAACTTCTAGAACATTTTATGGCATCATTGCAGGGAATTGCAAGAAACATCTCATAGTGGTTGCAGCTTAGAGTACACCTCAACTCCCACTATAACAGTCAGAACATTTTCTGGCACCATCTTCACCAACTTTTGCAAACACCCTAGCTTGGGAAGGTTGCACCATTCTGAGCTTTTCTTTTCTTTTAGATTTACAAAGCACTTTATTTGTCTTATTTTTTGTCTTTTATTTTGTTTGTTTACTTTTAGTCTTGTATTTACCTTTTTAATACACCAAAAAATCCATAAAAATTGGTGTATCTTCACTTTTGTTATAAGTATGGAGAAAAGAACTTATTGGCCTTTTAGTGTTAAGAATTTCCGTCAAAAAGATGAATTTCTCCATGGAACCTTTTGAGATTGATCCTGCCATAATAAAAATAGTCTATGAAAATCTTTTTCATGTAAAGCCTAAAGAAAACCCCATTTTACATTTAAATACTTTTGATGATAGATGCAAAGCTTTGAAGATAAGTAATACCAACAACAAAATATAATCAAAGCTAAACTTTTTCCCTACCCACTTACTAGAAAAGCTCTAGATTGGGTATTAAAATGGCCAACAGGAAACTTCAGTTCATGGTTTAATATCAACACTTCATTTGTAGAAAGGTTTGGTGCCCCTGAAATATTGAGCCACCTTAGAGAAAAATATTTTCTTTTAAATAATTAGAAGATGAACTACTTGTAAAAACTTGGGAGTGATTTAGGGGACTTTCCTACGGAACTGAGCATGGCCTGAGAGATTGGATGATAATGCACACATTTTATAGAGGGTTATCTAGCAGTTCTATGGCCTAATCTGATGTTTTTATTGAACATGGTCTTGATCTAGTGCACTGTCAGTAACTTTTTATTTCGTATACATGCACTGACCCTTTGTTGTCACCTTGGTAGCTATTTCTATCTATTGTTTCCTGGTTATCACTGATTGATGATCTAGTGTACTGTAAGTTGCCTTCTATTTCCTTCTTGTACACTAATATCTTGTTGTGTTTGTTGTTGCCAATTACTTGCTTCAAAACCTCAAAGTACCGAGGTTTTGGACAAGTTCCTAGACTTGTAAATACGGATTCTAAATCAAGATTCACCCTTGTGGATCCAATATTTTAATCTTGACAAAGTTCTTGTCTGTTTTCAGGTCAGATGGTTTAGAAGATTGAGAAGAGAAAGAATAAGATAAGAAGACTAGTGTAGTTTAGGTTTTGATCATTTTCTTTTCGAGTTTGTATTAGGATCTGATTACTTATTGTAATCTCTTTGGGAAATTATCTTGTAATAAATCTTATACTCATTTTATAATGAATAAAGATTTCTTTATGAGCATTGTCATATTTTTCTTATAGTTCTTTGAATTTTATTAATTTATTATATATGTTTGTATTTGAACTTATGTTTGAATAATTCAAACCTCAATTTTGAATTCAAAATTTATTCTACTTGTTTTAGAATATTAATTGTTGACTGTAAGTGTGTTTGAGCTTTGACTCAAATATAAATGTGTGTTGAATCCTAAATTTGGAAAATATAAGTTCCTATTCTTTAGAATGTTACATATTTTTACCCTTTACATTACATTAATAATGTAATTTGATACCCATTAGGTTACCGTTGATGCGGTCAAACACACACAAAGTGTCGTGGTAGAAAGAAATTTTAGATAGCTTCTGAAATGACTTTTCAAGAGACATTTCTATCTTTTACATAAACCGCAGAAAATGATATTTTCCACAAAAATTTATGTGATAACATAGAATATTCGGATATACACAAGGGATACTTTCTTAGATTTTTTGACAATTCAAAATAAATTAATAATACTCTCTCCGATCCATAATAATCAGCGACACTTATTATGGATAGGAGGGAGTGTATTATTTATAATGAATGTATGTAGACATGTGAGATAAAACACCATCGACAGTTATAGGCTTTTACTATTCCCTTTGTTATTATAAAAAAAGATGGGAAGATTTGGACATTAATTCTGGGACGGAGGGAGTAATTTGGAATTTCAAAGTGTGAATTTTTATCCAGGATCGATCAGCCTACTCCGTAGCTCTAGCAGCCCTTAGTCCTGCCGCACTTATGCTCTGTTCCATATGCTATGGGCAACTCCAACGGCCCATGTATTTTGGACACCATATCGGTCTGATTCGGTCCGTTTGCAAGGGTGGAGGACATGTCGTCCGGGGTGAGCCCTTTTGTGGTGGCCCGTGGCCCCAACAGCCCACCCATTTGCGTGGGCCCCTTTGTCCGCGGGCGTCATCAAGCTTGGAAATCAGCGCTAATGGTGGTCGCCGTATCCGCGTCAATCTCCGGTCAGAGCTTTTGTCCCCCCCCCCCCCCCCCGCTAGTCGCGGCCTTTCCCGCCATGCCGCGACCTTTTCGGCCCGCCCCTCCCTTCCTGCCCTATGTTCCCGTTGTGGACCGCCCAAGGTTATAAAAAGGGCCGGCCGGGAAGGGGAGCACCAACCCCTTCACCATGCTGAATAGCCGCCTCCTTGTGACATGGGACGACCTCAGCAAGTACGCCATCATGACCTACCCCTCCCTCCTTCCGCTCCGGGCGCTCGTGAGCAAAGCCCCTTCTAGGAGGAGGATGAAGAGGCCGACGAGGAGGAGGAGGAGGACGTCGTGGTGGAGGAGTGGGAGTCCGAGAAGGAGGAGGACGAGGACGAGGACGACACTGGAAAGTGGGAGGACACCATCAACCGGGACCAGATCTGGGCATGGGCAGCCCGGCCCGAAAAAAGCCCGACGGGCCGGGCTTTTGAGGCCCGCGGGCCAGGCCTGGGCATCGGATTTGCGGCCCGAAGACTGCTCGGGCCAGAGGAAAATGCAAAATAGGGAAAGGCCTGGCCCGAAGGATTATGCGTTGCACGGGCCGGGCTCGGGCTCAGGTTTCAGGCCCGACAGTCGGGCCGGGCCGGGCTCGGGCCTGGGATTTGCACGGGCGGGTTTTGTCAGGCCCGGCCCGGAAAATGCCCAGGTATAACCGGGACACGCATGCGGCGAAGGTAGCCGAGCAAGCCGCCCGAGTCGTCGTTGGGACCTCTGTCGAGGAGGGGCGTAAGCGCCATGCGGCGCCAACCACGGAGGAGGAGGACGCAGCCTTGGACCACTTCTTGTGATGCTGGTACCGAGGCATGGGGGTCGACCTCCCTTCACTCGTCGACTCGTGGGCCCATACGGTGGCCTTTCGTGCGGTGGTGGCGGTCGCGTGCCAACGAGGGGCAGCCGCGACCAAACAAGAGGCGAGGGCATGCAACGGCTGCGAGGACGAGGGAGGCGGAGACCTTCACGCGCCATCGCAGAAGGCAGGCAGCAAAGGCGAAGGAGGTGGCACGGCGAGCGAGGACAGCCTCCGGCAAGGATAGGGCCGATGTAGTTTAGGAAGTGGATTAAGTGGAACACCCTAAGTATTTGTGTTTTAAATAAAAAAATCCTGATAAATATTTGTAGGTATGACACGTGGACCCGGCGGCACCTTCGGGAGGACACGCGAGCCGTCCTCCCCCACAAACCAGGCCCAAGTTTGGCCGTGGATACGCCGAAAACGTACTGATACACGGGTCGAGTTTCGTATGCGGGTCATCATGGTATCGGTAAGTTCGGATGCATGCATGCACTGCATGATGGCCACTTGGGTTGCTGAGAGCCCGCGAAAATAAAATTTAGGTTACACAAGAGAAATTTAATGAAAAAATTTAAACTAGACGAACTAAGTTTGCCTACAAAGCGGGACGGGTCGGGTGCAGTTTTGCGACCCTAATGGCCACTGTACTACACCACGTAAGAACGGAGAGGAAGAGAACATGCAACGACGCAGCCAGCTAGCACCGAATCAGAGGACGTGTCGTGGTGGCGCGCGGTACACATGTGACATGTTCGTACGCATAGGCACACTAGTACTACTCCCTCTGTCCTAAAATACCTTGCGTTATAAAGTTTGACCAAACATATTGAAAAATTTATGTACACCTATAATACAACATAAGTACCATTAGAATCGTCATAAGATATATTTTCAAAATATATATATTCGGTGCTATAGATGTTTATAGTTTTTTTTATATATTCTATCAAACTTTATAAAGTTTGATTTTGACTAAACCCAGAATACAGAATATTTTAGGACAGAGGGAGTAGTACATATACCCGGAAGTGCACAAGCAGCGGCGCAATGCGACGGTCGGTGGAGGGAGTTAAATCGACGAGGCCTTTCCTCTTTTGCACCATCCATTCACTAATGTCAACTTTCCTCTTTTGCACCATCCATTCACTAATGTCAGTGGCGCCGGCGACGACGACGTGTCACCTCCGAGGGCTGTTTGAGACATGAGGAAAAGTACAGGGAATCTAGAGGATAGGATTCCTGTAGGAAAAGTTTCTACTGTACCATTAGGATTAAAAAAAATAGAAATCCTAAATTCCTTTGAAATTCTTATGGAATACTAGGTTATTTCATAATTTTTAAGAGAGTCTATTCGCATGTTTTCATCTCTTTGTGCTTACGTTTTTTCTGCGCGACATACAGACGACACTTCAAAGTTTTCATGTGGTACTGATCCCTATAAGAATTCAGGCTGCATCTCATTTTCCCTATTCGTCTATTTTGAGAACTATGTTCTAAACGGGGGCTAAAGCCTCGAGCTACTCTACTAATACCCCCTCCGATCTATATTAATATTCTTAGATTTGCCTAAATTTAAATGTATCTAGTCTTTTCTTAGTTCTAGATATTGTTTCGATAGGACACCAGCTCGTATCATCGGCCAGACAAGGTCGGCGCCTAACCTTACACAAATACTAGTAGTACATGGAATATGATCGTACCAAGTATTTCGAGATAGACGGATGATTTATACGTGAGGTGGCGGGTCGTTTGCGCTTTTATACACCGAATCGCATCTAGATCATGTTCGCTGATGATCGGGCGTTTGTACGCTAGGTCGTCACTTTGGTTGTACCTGATGGATGATTTAGGCCCAGCAGGCAGGCACGCGATGACAGCAAACCATTGCCAATAATTAAATTTGTGCCTAATCCAACACGATGACATCTTCTACATGCAAGGTCTCGAGCCAGTGTGCCAGGCTTCGTGCCTAAGGCAACACGATGTCATCTTTACATGATCCTTTTTTTGTGTTTGCGGGAAGGCTTAATATATGGATTTAAG
This sequence comes from Avena sativa, assembly GCA_916181665.1. NCBI lineage: Eukaryota > Viridiplantae > Streptophyta > Magnoliopsida > Poales > Poaceae > Avena > Avena sativa. The sequence goes on along the minus strand of OV702290.1, from coordinate 548,575,109 downwards.
CCAGTTAGTCGGCAGTTCATTTTGAAGCATTAGATGGTTCGTACATGGCATTTGAATTAATATACAGAACTAAAGTTCAAATCGTGGGTGAGTCGATTAATTACTAAATAATTCAGGGACCAGGGTTTATGTTTTTAGAAATCTAATTACTAGAAAAAATTAAACTATAGACGGACATAGCATATTGCATTGAACATATAGCAGCACTACTCAAACTCTGTCTTTTTTTGAACAAGGGAAGGGCCGAGAAGGGTCCACAACCGCAATAAACAGTCGTACATTTTACAAAGAGGCACTCTAAAAATAACAAAAATACAAACATGCCCCTGACTTTACAAAGAGAAGCTCGGCCATGTGCAGCTACAAGATCTTCTCGAGAGGCTTCATATCCCCCACACCCCACACAACCTATTGCCACCGAGGCGGCCAGATCGAGCCGGCGAGAGGGCAGAGATGAGCTTCGCCGCACTTATTGAAGAGAGCTTTGTCAGATGCTGCCATCGCCCGCTATCCCCACCTCGGGGAGTCGCTAGCCAGAAGCCCTAGCCGCACACCACCACCATGCACAAGCGTGGGAGAAGCTCAAGATGGCATAACGCTAGACCACCACAAGGGCAAACACAACAAACCTACAACTACTATGTACATGAGGGCCGAGCACCCTTTCCCCCCTCTACTCCGGTTGGCATCCCGGAGAAACCCCTAATTAGAAATTGCTTGTTAATTTCGCATCGTCATGATATCATCATGCATCTCCAAAACTATTTTGTTAAGCCCTAATTTTTGTTGCTAAAATATCTTGTCTTTTATTTTATATTAAAAACCTATTTAGAGAATGTTTTAAAAGAAACAATAAAAATAAAAATGTTTTTCCCAAACGCTAAAAAGTGCTCGGTGGCCGGTTTGTCAAACCGAGCCACCGATTTGCGGCCGTCGGATCCACGCGATCAAACCGGAAACACGCCTTCGTTCCGACAGCAACGTTCGTGAGTGTCCCACATGCCCATCTCTCTCTCCATTACTCCTCCCCATTCCTTTATCCCCTGCCGCCGACGTCCCCTCCAACGCCCCGCCCCCACCAGCGGCCTCCCATCCACCGAGCGCGCCTACCGCCGGTCTCCTAGTCTACCCACCACGCATGTGGTCTCCCTACCTCGCTGCCAAAGGGCTCCGCTCACCTCATCCTGGACCTCCCACCGCGCCGCTAGGTGCTCCACTCGCCCCGCCCCGGTTTGACAAACGCGGTGTTCATGGAGAGCGGTCGCGTACAGATCGTGGAGATTGGGGCCGAGAACAACTGCAGGAGCGGCGTGGAGACCGATGCAGGAGAAAGCCCGCGCGTAGTTCGTGGAGGCCGGCACGGAGAGCGGACTCGTGTGTGGGCGAGGGGGCCTCAGATCCCGGCGTGAATCAGGAGAACCTGGGCAATCAGGCGGTGGTGTAGCTAGCAAAAAAAATTCAGATCATGGTGGAGTGCTCAGATGAAGCGACAAAGGGGATGGTTTTTCTCCCGCAGCTCTAGATGTAAGGACCCCTTTGAATATCAGAGTAATTTTCAGAGTTTAGGATCCATTTTTATAGTCCAGCGCGCGAGTTCAAATGCTAGATTTATCCATCTTAGTTCAGTGCATTTCAGTTCGTATGTGGTAGATTTTTGCTGTAGATTTTTTCAAGGGGGTTAATTGAACCCAATGTTTTGGCCTCAAACTTTTAGGAAAGCTCATGCCTGGGTCCATTTTCGTTGCTCAATTGGGTGAATATATTAGTTAATCGATATCACCATGTCTATGTAATAATCAGCTAAAGTTGCTGCCTGTGGTAGTAGACCATTTTTCTCAGGCGGAACTTTTGTTTAACTATGTGGCTTCGTATCCATTCATAGTTGTTGCTTGCAGCATAGAATTCTCTGCAGGATAATGTGTATATATGTTGCTTTCGTGTGTATTTTATATCTCTGTCGACCCCATTTCGTGTAATGACCATCAATAGTAGATGTCATGTGTCATGTATTACGCACGAGCCATGTTTTTTCTCACATTACCGAATTGTAGGTCATGATTATATTGTCCCTAGTGTAGAATTCTTATTATTACTGGTTTAATTATCGGAGATTACAAGCACCACCCTCTTTTGTAGATCAATAAGCATCCATTTTAATGACGGGTGAGTTGCTGGGATATGGTATCCGCTTATTTTGACTGGTTTAGTTTTGATACTACTAATACTAGTAATTTTGCACCACTTCTGTATTAAGTTGATTCGCCGACATAATTAAGTTGCTTGTGCCACTTAATTAAATTGATTAGGCATATTAGTCAAGTTGCATACTGATTCTTTTTTAAGTTTGTTTTTTCACGTATAAATGAATGCAGTGGAGTTGTTATGTTTTATCCCCTCTTTTTCATCAATTTAGTTGTTTTGCCAATATTGGAAAGTTGCTTCTACCACTTAATTAAGTTCATTAGGAATCTTAGCATAAGTTGTTAATGTATACATTTTTGATTAGGCAATTACGGAACCGATAAGTTGCCTATCCTGTGAATCAAATTTTTAGACACATTAGGTTAAGTTGCAGTAGCTACAAGGTTTAGTTGCATCTATTTTCCAACTTAGTTGTAGATGGAACAAGCATTGTCGTATTTCTATTCCTATAAGTTTATTTTCATAAAATACAAACGGATGTGGGATGTTTTTTTGTTGATTTTTAGGCTTTCGAGTGTGCAATTATGCAAGTTGATTAGTTGCTTTATGACATGAACCAAGTTGTTTAGACTCATTATGTTAAGTTGTAGCAAATCCTGCCCTCCACCCACACAAGGTCGACAAACCGCCCCTGTACAGACTGCCATGGAGCTTAGATGGTTCTGCAGTGACGGCCTCCCCGTTCTCCTATCTGAGATACTGGAGTTGTTGCCGGCGGTTCGAGATACCGGAGCTGTTGCCGGCGGCGGCCATCATGATTCCGCCGGACCTGCGTCTACCGCGGCAGCGCCAAGGGGAGCATGCTTAGTTACCAGAATGCTGACACCGAGCTTTGCAAGGATCCAGTATGTGGCAATTTCCTCGCTCGGTTGGGAGGATTTAGGTAAGTAAATGGCAGCCTTTCCTGTTGATTTTGCGGCGATGAAGGGTAGTGGGGTTGCGTAGCTAGTTAGGTCATGGGGAGCAGCATCAAACTCGTTTGCTCTTCTCTATTTTGTAGTTCACCACCGGTGGTAGTGGTCTCGGACGGCAGCATCTCTGCTGGACCTGTTGGATGTGTCTTCCCCAACTACTACCATGAGCTCATCGAGCCGTTGTTACCGGCCACCACGACACTGGTATCTCGCACTATCTGTCCGACGAGCGGCGCACTGTTGGTGTCGCTGGCGTCCTGCTGCGAGAGTAGTGGGAATTCCTCCAGCATGAGAATGGACAGTCGTGCCAACATCACCATTAAGTATGGAAAGGGTAACCTCACTCTCTCCAACCCTGATTCCCAAGTTTTTTTGAATCCAGATAATGGTTCCTATGTATGGTTGTTTAATTCAATGCTTAGCTATTCAAACTAAGTGAGCAACTTTTTACATGCATGACTAACGCAAGTTTCCACAAATAAATTAAGTACATGTGTTGTAGATGGAAGAATATCTCATGTTTCTCTTGATGAATTAAGTTGTACACCGATTAGGTTAAACTAAGTTACATTTTATCATCCCTCAATTGTATACCGATTCTAATTAAGTTGATTTTCAGCATACTTAAGCAGTTTCCAACATAGTGAAGTTGTTTTTAGCATCTAAGTAAGTTGATCCCACGTCTTAGCCTAGGTTGCATACTACTCTCTTATTAAGTTGGCTTTTTCCACATATACATTGCTGCGCTTGTGTTGTTTTGATCCATCCTTCTTTTCTATCAAGTTGCTTTTGTAACATAGTTAAGTTACTTCTATAATCTAATTAAATTGACACACGTCTTCAACAAAGTTGCAAGATTTCTTATCAAAGTGGTTTCCCCACACATACCATTTTTAAATAAGTAATTTTGTTGCCCAACAAATGCAACTAATCTCAAATACACAAGCAACTTAGGTATTTAGTGAGAACCATTTTTCTTACTAACAAAGTATGAGAAACTAACTGTATGCCCGCATTCAACTTAGTGATAGCTACAAGCAACTCTTTGCACAAACAAATGCAACTTAAGATTAAGTTGCTTCTACCACTTAATTAAGTTTGGTTAGACATCTTATGGACTTTGCTTATTAATTAAGTTTGATTTATGTCTTGATGGTAGAATTAGGTCTATGCCGGGTTCAGTCCGACATTTTTGGGAGCGTGAGTTGCAGCAGTACTGGTATGAGTTGTATTCATCCTAGAGATTAGTTGTTGTAGGTGTTCCATACATGAGTTTAGCCTGACTTTTTTTGCGGAATCAGATGAATAAGTTACAGGCATCCTAGAGATTAGTTGTTGTAGGCAACCAGATAGGGCGACTTTTTCACGGGGGTATATGCATTCTAGAGACTCATGTAAGGACTAGGGTGTATGCAAAATCAGTAATACTATGGGATTTTTTGTAACCAAGTTTTCTTACCGTTTAATTAAGTTGCTTCTATAATTTAAATTAGGTCACAAAACCAAGTTTACTATTTATTCCTGTTAATTAAGTTGCTCATACCATTTAATTTAGTGGTGCCTTCTTTCCTTATGTGCAGACGGGGTTTCACACGATGAAAATGACTAGGCGCAACCTATGGTTTACCTTATTGTGCTTCAGGGAAAAGCTCAACACCCAAACGGACAAACTATTGATGCTTAAGATCTACATAGTTATTGTTAAGATGCACCTACAATTGTTGTTTGGAATTCATAGATTACTGCTTCAGGAAAAGGCTCATCAACGAGCGCACAAAATGTTGATGTTCGGAATTCGTAGGTTGTTGTTAAGATGCACATATTGTTGCTGTTAGAATTCTTAGGGTTCTATTCATGACCTGCATAGTTTCTCCTTTTTTTGAACTGGCATAGTTGCTGCTAGGATGCACATATAGTTGTTGTTAGAATTCCTACCGTAAGTTGTTTCTCATGGCCTGCATTTATTTTGAGTTGTCATGGCCTATATATTTGCTATTTAGTTGTCACTTCTTTTGCTTTTCGAATCATGGCAGTCTAAAGAAAATCGAAGGTTTAATGGAGATCTGAAAGGAGAGGTCGTGTGTGGTGGTGCTTTTGGGTGTCACGTGATCTGCCAGGGGTCGTTGGTGCTGGTGCTTTTGCATTGGGTGCGCGAGCAGAGTCCTGGGAAGGAACTTTTGTTTAAGGGCGCGCGGGGTGCTGGTTTGGTTTCCTTCCTTTTTGGGATTGGTGGAGCTAGGGAATATTTTCCTAATCGGTCGATGGCTGGTTTGGACTAACCAGCCACCGATTGCTCGCTAGACGCACCCATGTTTTTTAATCCTGGGGAAGTCAGCCAGCCAGCAGGCCCAAAGGCCCAGCAACCGGATACCTACAACCCCACTGGATGTTGTTGAGAGATGTGGGAAGAGGCTTCGCTATAATATCGGAGAGAGAGAGAGAGAGATCATGTGCGATAATTTGGACTACGACGGATGATTTTATAGTGGTTCCACGCATTTTATCAGTACGAAAACGTTCAAGTTTACATGGGAATTAACAACAGAAATTTATGAACATGTTTACAGGAAAAACAACCAATACAATTTATGACATTTTTGCCAACGGTTCTGCAGCTTCCCTGCCATTGAGGCATTCATCGCACATGATGGACAGAAACATGTGTTACCAAATAAAAAGGAACGAAACTTTAACTTCGTCTGTTGCCCATGTTGATCGGGTCATGGGCCACCAGTCAGGAAGGTCTTCTTGGAAACGCGCAATGTTTTTTAACCGTGGCCTGTCACAACCATTGCCACATGATGATGTCCTTAGAGTCGCTCTACTAGTGAGTGACCCTGTTTTGAAACGTCAGAATAAAATAAAATATAAAATGAATTAGATTTGAAAAAATCTAATCCTTTTGCATGGTGCCTAGGGCTGGGCATTCATTTTTTTTTAAATTCGGTTCGGTTTTCTAGGTTTTTCTGTAATTCGGTTTATGCTTAATAGGAACCGAAATCACTTCTGTTTTCTAATTAATCAGGAGTTTGGTTAACTGACAATTCGGTTCGGTGTTCGGTTATTAACCGAAATAGAGGGAAATAGCAACACCAGACAACAATTTACATCTTTATTTCAGGTCGAGCTAGTCGGTCGCAATCCTTGAAAAGTATGTGCTGAAATTGGCACTCCGAAGTTAGTCTGTCGAGAAGTTTCAGCACATACTTTTTTCCTACGAGAACCCCAAACTCGCAATCCCTAAAATTGGCACTCTGAAGTTACGAAACCCGGTCTATTTTGGACCTAGAACTGTTTGGCACACCGGGGAAAAAGAAGATCCCAGCCGGGAATATTGATTGTCTCACTGACTGCATGGGCCCACATGTCATATTCATCTCTTTTCCCAATCCATCTATCTTAAATTGATCCCCATCCTTTGACTTGAGTTGATCTCGTGCTTGCGTGCGGTGGAAGAGGAGCACCGGAGCTGTCAGCAGGAGGGGTGGCGACTAGTGCTCATGTGCGGCGGCAGAGTAGGACCGACGTCTTGGGGCGCTGCGCTTGGCGAGGTTGTGCTGCCGGACGCTGAAATGAAGAGTAGCTCAGGGTGGCGAAGTGCAGGACGGCGGGAAGGCACGGAGGCGGGCGCAGGCGTCGAGCGCGGCATGCCAACGAGAGAGAGCTAGAGCACAGCGTGGGGCACGAGCGGCCTGCGCGGATGGAGGCAAGTTGCGGATGGTGATATACTGGACAGAGAATGTCTTCGTTTGCTATAAATTGTCACATAAGCTAGTACGTATGTACTGTAATGGACGTCTGTACGGAAGTATTTTGCTTTGTCGCGTGTATATTTCGGTTTGTTCGGTTGTTTCGTTAACGGAGGGTTAAAACCAAATTAATATTTATAAATTCGGTTCATCACATTTACCAACCGAAATTATCTCGGTCAATTCGGTTTCGATGTATTCAGTTTCTGAAATTCAATTTTCAGAAGGCCTATGACCGTCTGGACTGGCGGTTTCTACGCCAAGTCCTCCAGCGCCGAGGATTTGACGACCGCCTGATCTTATGGATAATGCAATTCTTCATGACAGGAAGCAATGCAATTAATATCAACGGAGGAAATTGGACCCTATTTCCATCCCTCCTGCGGCGTGAGAAGGGGCACCCCATATCCCCCTTACTTTTCAACGCGACGGTGGATGCCCTCGTGGAGATGCTGGATAAGGCTAAAGCAACCGGGCATGTCTCTGGAGTGGTTGGGCACCTTATCCCTGGAGGAGGGGTCACTCACCTCCAATATGCAGACGGATATTGCGAACCTCAAGTTTCTCCTCCTCTGCTTCCAGGAAATGCCGGGCCTCCGAATCAACTTTGGCAAGAGCGAACAAGAGCGAGATCATCGCTCTCGGATATTCACCTAAGGATCAGCAAAGGATAGCCGACAACTTCAACTGTCAGCTAGCCTCGTTCCCCATATCCTACCTAGGGTTGCCGATGCGCGACACCAAGATCCTTATTAGGGACATGGAACCGCTCATGGGCAGAGTTCGCTCGAGGTCCAAGCCTTGGTGTGGGAAATTCACATCAAAGGGTAGCAAGACGGTCCTGATTGACTCATGCATGTCCAGCCTACCCATGTATACGATGAGTCTGTACCTCCTGCAGGAAGGCGTGCATGGGGCCTTTGATAAGGAACTGTCACGCTTCTTCTAGCTGGACCCCAAGGGGCACCAGAAGTACCACATGGTTAAGTGGGCGGATATTTGCATCCCGACACTTCAACAAGGCTCTTTTACTCAAGTGGGTATGGCGCATCCTGAGGGATGATAGAGGACTTTGGCTCAAACTAATCAAGGCCAAATACCTCCAAGGCCGTCCACTCCTAGACTGTGAATGCCGGGACGGCTCCCAGTTCTGGCATTCCTGTTGGAGATATGCCCAAGAGGCAATAATAAAAGATGTTATTATTATATCTTTATGTTTATGATGAATGTTTACATCCCATGCTATAATTGTATTATTAGGAAACACTAATACTTGTGTGTTTTGTAAACATAAAAGAGTCCCTAGTAAGCCTCTTGTTGAACTAGCTTGTTGATTGATTGATGATCATGGTTTCCTGATCATAGACATTGGATGTGATTAATAACAAGGTTATATCATTAGGAGAATGATATGATGGACACACACCCATAGTAAGCGTAGCATAAGATCAAGTCATTAAGTTCGTATTGTTGTAAGCTTTGAAATACATAGTAACCTAATCCTTAGACCATGAGGTTATGTTAATCACCATCACTGGATGGGTACTTTGATGACATCAAACGCCGCTTCGTAACTGGGCGGTTATAAAGGTGTCATTAGGTATTCTGAAAGTATGTGTTGAAGCGCATAGACCAAGATTGGGATTTGTCCATCCATATGACGGATAGATATACTCTGGGCCCTCTCGGTGGAATGTCATCTAGATAGCTTGCAAGCATGTGACTAGGTCATAAGGAATGACATAACATGGAACGAGTAAAGAGTACTTATCAGTAACGAGGAAGAACTAGGTATGAAGATACTGACGATCAAACCTCGAATAAGTAGAATGTCGCGAGACAAAGGGAATTGGTTTCGTATGTTAATTGGTTCAATCGATCATGAAGTAATCGTTGAGTATGTGGGAGCCGTTATGGATCTCCAGATCCCGCTGATGGTTATTGATGGGAGAGGTGTCTTCATCATGTCTGCATATTCACGAACCGTAGGGTGACACACTTAAGGTTCGAAGTTGTTTGAAGTAGATATGGAATTTGCGTTGGAGACCGAATGTTGTTCGGAGTCTCGGAATGGATCCGGGACATCACGAGGAGATCCGGAATGGTCCGGAGAATGAGATTCATATATTGGGGATCATTTTCTAAGTTAGGAAATGTTCCGGAGTGTTTGTATGGAGATTCTAGAAGGTTTCGGAATGTTCTGGAAGGTTCTAGAGGATTTCTTGGAGTTTGCTTGAAAACCAAGAAAGGGATCAAAGAAACCAAGTGGGGCAAGACACGGATTCGTGGGGGAGGAGGATTCCTCCCCCCAACCCGCCAGCCCAAGGAGGAGGGAGTCCTACTAGGACTCCCCCTCCCCAGGCGCGCCTCCCTCCTTTAAATAGAAGGGAGGGGGCGCCCCCTCTTGCACCTTGTCTCATAATTCCCAATCTCAGCCGCCTCTCTCCTCCACGTTTCTTCTGCACAGGCATAGGCGAAGCCCTGCAGAATTCTCATCTCCACCACCACCACCACCACGCCGTCGTGCTGCTGGGATTCCGTGGAGAAGATCTACTACCTCCGCTGCTCGCTGGAACGGGGAGAGGAAGGTCTGCTTCGACTCCGCACGTGTGACCGTCTACGGGAGCGCTGCCGGAACGCGGCGCCGGAAGGATCGTCCACACGATCTTGAGATCGGCAAGTGATCGACTACATCATCCACGAGATCTAATCTCGTTAACGCTTTCGGTTCTACGAGGGTTAGTACCGATCTATCTCGTTGCTCATGTCTAGTAGATTAGATCTTGGCTTTTATCTAGATTAGATCTGGGTTTTGTTCGTTCTTGCGGTAGAATTTTTTTGTTTTCCATGCTACGAACCCATCAGTGGTATCAGAGCCTTGTCTATGCGTAGATCTGTTGCACGAGTAGAACACAATGAGGTTGTGTGCGTTGGTGCTCGTGCCGTTTTTTGCTATATGTGTACTTTGCATCTTGTGGTATGATGGGATGAAGCGGCTCGGGCTAACATTACATGTCATCGTACATGAGACTTGCTCCACGCTTGACGTGCAACTCGTATTGCACAAGTGGCTTTGCGGGTGTCTGTCTCTCCCATCATAGTATAGATCAAATCTACACTTTGCACTTGATAGCACTTGTATCAACGTTGTGGTTCAGTTTCGTAGGTAAGATGCGTTCTTAGACGAAAGCCCCAAGCCACGTAAAACTTGCAAAGAAAATTAGAAGCGTCTAACTTGTTTTTGCAGGGGTTTTGTGATGTGATATGGCCTACATGCGATTGTGATTGTATTTGATGTATGCAATGATCCTTGTTGTAATATGGCAACCGGCAGGAGCCTAATGGTTGTCTTTAATTCTGTTAAAACCTGCGTGTCTATTCATCTTGTAATAGCTTTGTTCCAAGTAGTTGTAATAGTTGCTAGTGATGATGGATAACCATGAAGCGGCGCCACGGACCTTGACGCAATGCTGGTGATGATGGAGATCATGTCCGTGCTTTGGAGATGGAGATCAAAGGCATAAGAAGAAATGGCCATATCATATCACACTAATTATGAATTGCCTGTGATGTTAATCCTTTATGCATCTTGTATTGCTTAGATCGCGACGGTAGCATTATAAGATGATCCCTTTCACTAAATATCAAGTAATAAAGTGTTCGTCCTTAGTTGGCACCGTTGCTAAGACTCGTCGTTTCGAAGCATCTTGTGATGATCGGGTGTGATAGACTCTACGTGTGCATACAACGGGTGCAAGCCAGATTTGCACATGCGGAAACTAAGGTTAATCTTGACGAGCCTAGCATGTACAGACATGGTCTCAGAACACGGAATACCGAAAGGTAGAGCATGAGTCATATGATTGATATGATAAACATGAAGATTGTTCGCCGATGAAGCTACATCATCTCACGTGATGATCGGACTTGGTGTAGTGGATTTGGTTCGTGTAATCACTAAAACAACTACGAGGGATGTTGTTTTGAGTGGGAGTTCACCTAGTTGATTTAAGAATTAAATTTGAACACTATTTATCATAAACTTAGTCTAAATTACTTGCAAATTTGTTGTAGATTATGGCGAACGTTTCCATCAATTTTAATGCGTTCCTAGAGAAAGAAAAGCTTAAGAACAATGGAAGCAATTTCACGGACTGGTTCCGTGGACTGAAGATCGTCCTCAGAGCTGGTCAGTTGACCTATGTGCTCGAAGCACCGCTAGGTGACCCACCTGCAGAAGATGCCACCGATGACGTAAAGAATGTTTATGCCACTCGGAAACATCACTACTCCACAGTTCAGTGTGCCATCCTGTACGGTTTAGAATCGGAGCTTCAAAAGCGTTTTGAGCACCATGACCCATTTGAAATCATTAAGGAGCTCAAACTCATATTTGAGACTCGCGCGGCCATGGAAAGCTATGAAGTTTTCGAGAAGTTATTTACCTGCAAGATGGAAGAGGGTAGCTCCGTTAGCGAGCATGTGCTCACCATGTCTGGGCACGCAAACAAACTCCGAGAGTTGGGGATACCGATTCCTAATGAATTGGGGATTCATCGTGTCCTCCAATCACTGCCACCAAGTTACAAGAACTTTGTGATGAACTACAATATGCACTGCATGAACAAGACGTTGCCTGAACTATCGTCCATGCTGAAAACTGCTGAAGTGGAGATCATGAAAGAACACCAAGTATTGATGGTCAATAAGACCACCAATTTTAAGAAACGGGGCAAGCCTAAGAACAAGGGAAACTTCAAGAAGGGCGGCAAGAAAGCTTCCGCACCTGCTAAGAAGCCCAAGTCTGGTCCTAAACCTGAAACTGAGTGCTTCTACTGCAAGGGTGTTGGTCACTGGAAGCGTAACTGCCCCAAATACCTGGTGGATCTGAAGAACGGCAACATCAAGAAGAAAGGTATATTCGATATACATGTTATAGATGTGTATCTTACTAGTAATCGTAGTAGTGCCTGGGTATTTGATACTGGTTCGGTTGCTCATATATGTAACTCGAAACAGGAGCTGCGGAATAAACGAAGACTGGCAAGAGACGAGGTGACGATGCGCGTTGGAAATGGCTCCAAGGTTGATGTGATTGCCGTCGGCACGCTCCCTCTACATCTACCATCGGGATTAGTTTTAAATTTAAATAATTGTTATTTGGTGCCTGCGTTAAGCATGAACATTATATCAGGATCTTGTTTATTGCGAGACGGTTACTCTTTTAAGTCTGAGAATAAAGGTTGTTCGATTTATATGAGTAATATCTTTTATGGTTATGCACCTGAGATGAATGGTTTATTCTTATTGAATCTCGATAGTAGTGATACACATGTTCACAACATAGATGCTAAACGAATAAAATTAAATGATAATTCTACATACATGTGGCACTGTCGTCTTGGTCACATTAGAGTGAAGCGTATGAAGAAACTCCATTCTGATGGACTTCTTGAATCACTTGATTTTGAATCACTTGAAAGATGCGAAGCATGTCTAATGGGAAAAATGACTAAAACTCCATTCTCTGGTATAATGGAGCGAGCTACAAACTTATTGAAAATAATACATATCGATGTGTGCGGTCCAATGAGTGTAGCATCGCGTGGTGGATATCGTTATGTTCTCACTTTCACTGATGACTTGAGTAGATATGGGTATGTCTACTTTATGAAACATAAATCCGAAACTTTCGAGAAGTTTAAGGAATTTCAAAGTGAAGTGGAAAATCATCGTAACAAGAAGATTAAGTTTCTGCGTTCTGACCGCGGAGGTGAATATCTGAGTTATGAGTTTGGCATGCATTTAAAGAAATGTGGAATACTTTCACAGTTGACACCGCCGGGAACACCACAGCGTAATGGTGTGTCCGAACGTCGTAATCGAACTCTCTTAGATATGGTTCGGTCTATGATGTCTCTTACAGATTTACCGTTATCATTTTGGGGCTATGCATTAGAGACAACCGCATTCACTTTAAATAGGGCACCGTCTAAATCCGTTGAAACGACACCGTATGAATTGTGGTTTGGAAAGAAACCTAAGTTGTCGTTCCTTAAAGTTTGGGGTTGCGAAGCATATGTAAAGAAGTTACAGCCTGATAAACTTGAACCCAAGGCGGAGAAATGCGTCTTCATAGGATACCCTAAAGAAACAATTGGGTATACCTTCTATCATAGATCCGAAGGCAAAGTTTTCGTTGCTAAGAATGGATCCTTTCTGGAGAAGGAATTTCTCTCGAAAGAAGTGACTGGAAGGAAAGTAGAACTCGACGAGGTTGTTGAACCTTCTTTCGGAGTTGAGAGTAGCACAGCACCGGAAGATGTTTCTGTGCCGCCTGCACCAACTGGAGAGGAAGCTAATGATGCAGATCATGAAACTTCGAACGAAGTTACTACTGAACCTCGCAGGTCAACGAGGGTTCGTACCACTCCTGAGTGGTATGACTCTTCCTTGAACATCATGTTGGTAGACAACACCGATGACCCTGCGACGTATGAAGAAGCTATGGTGAGCCCAGATTACGACAAATGGCTAGAAGCCATGAAATCCGAAATGGGATCCATGTACGAAAACCAAGTATGGACTTTGGTGGACTTACCGGATGGTCGTAAGGCTGTCGAGAACAAATGGATTTTCAAAAGAAAAACAGATGCTGAAGGTAATGTTACTGTCTATAAAGCTTGACTTGTCGCGAAAGGGTTCCGACAAATTCAAGGAGTTGACTACGATGAGACTTTCTCACCAGTAGCGAAGCTAAAGTCTGTGAGGATTATGTTAGCAATCGCTGCATATTTTGATTATGAAATATGGCAGATGGATGTCAAAACGGCGTTCCTTAATGGTGACATTGAGGAAGAGTTGTATATGGTACAACCCAAGGGTTTTGTCGATCCTAAAGATGCTGACAAGGTATGCAAACTTCAGCGCTCCATTTATGGACTGAAGCAAGCATCCCGGAGTTGGAATCAACGTTTTGATAAAGTAATCAAAAACTTTGGATTTATACAAACTTATGGAGAAGCATGTATTTACAAGAAAGTGAGTGGGAGCTCTGTAGTATTCCTAGTACTATATGTAGATGACATATTGTTGATTGGGAATGATATAGAACTTCTTAATAGCGTCAAAACCTATTTGAATAATAGTTTTTCAATGAAGGATCTTGGCGAAGCGGCATATATTCTAGGCATCAAGATTTATAGAGATAGATCAAGACGCCTAATAGCGCTTTCACAAAGTACATACTTAGACAAAGTTCTAAAGAAGTTTAGAATGGAAGAGAGCAAGAAAGGGTTCGTGCCCATGTTGTCAGGTAAGACCTTGAGTAAAACTCAAAGTCCGACTACGGCAGAAGATAGAGAAAAGATGAACAAAATTCCCTATGCCTCGGCCATAGGTTCTATCATGTATGCCATGCTGTGTACGAGACCGGATATAGCACATGCTGTTAGTTTGACTAGCAGATATCAAAGTTATCCTGGAATGGAACACTGGACAGCGGTCAAGAATATCCTAAAGTACCTGAATAGAACTAAGGATATGGTTCTTTCTTATGGAGGTGATGAATAGCTTATTGTAAACGGTTACACTGATGCTAGTTGGAACATTGATCCAGATGACTCGAAGTCATAGTCTGGATACGTATTTATTTTGAATGGTGCTGCAATAAGCTGGAGGAGTGCCAAGCAGAGCGTTGTGGCGAAATCTTCAACTGAATCAGAATACATAGCTGCTTCAGAGGCTGCACAAGAAGGCATATGGATGAAGGAGTTCATTACTGAACTTGGCGTGGTTCCCAGTGCGTTAGACCCGATGGCCATCTACTGTGACAACATAGGTGCCATAGCTAATGCACAGGAGCCAAGGTCACATAGCAAGCTGAAGCACATCAAGCTACGTTTTCATGCTATTCGTGAGTATGTCCAAGATGGTGACATAAAGATTTGCAAAGTACACACCGATCTGAATGTAGCAGATCCGTTGACTAAACCTCTCCCTAGAGCAAAGCATGACCAACACCAGAACGCCATGGGTGTTCGGTATATTACCATGTAATCTAGATTATTGACTCTAGTGCAAGTGGAAGACTGTTGGAGATATGCCCAAGAGGCAATAATAAAAGAGGTTATTATTATATCTTTGTGTTTATGATGAATGTTTGCATCCCATGCTATAATTTTATTATTAGGAAACACTAATATTTGTGTGTTTTGTAAACATAAAAGAGTCCCTAGTAAGCCTCTTGTTGAACTAGCTTGTTGATTGATTGATGATCATGGTTTCCTGATCATAGACATTGGATGTGATTAATAACATGGTTATATCATTAGGAAAATGATATGATGGACACACACCCATAGTAAGCGTAGCATAACATCAAGTCATTAAGTTCGTATTGTTGTAAGCTTTGAAATACATAGTAACCTAATCCTTAGACCATGAGGTTATGTTAATCACCATCACCGGATGGGTACTTTGATGACATCAAACGCCGCTTCGTAACTAGGCAGTTATAAAGGTGTCATTAGGTATTCTGAAAGTATGTGTTGAAGCGCATAGACCAAGATTGGGATTTGTCCATCCATATGACAGATAGATATACTCTGGGCCCTCTCGGTGGAATGTCATCTAGATAGCTTGCAAGCATGTGACTAGGTCACAAGGGATGACATAACATGGAACGAGTAAAGAGTACTTATCAGTAACGAGGAAGAACTAGGTATGAAGATACTGACGATCAAACCTCAAATAAGTAGAATGTCGCGAGACAAAGGGAATTGGTTTCGTATGTTAATTGGTTCAATCGATCACGAAGTAATCGTTGAGTATGTGGGAGCCGTTATGGATCTCCAGATCCCGCTGATGGTTATTGATGGGAGAGGTGTCTTCATCATGTCTGCATATTCATGAACCGTAGGGTGACACACTTAAGGTTCGAAGTTGTTTGAAGTAGATATGGAATTTGCGTTGGAGACCGAATGTTGTTCGGAGTCTCGGAATGGATCCGGGACATCACGAGGAGATCCGGAATGGTCCGGAGAATGAGATTCATATATTGGGGATCATTTTCTAAGTTAGGAAATGTTCCGGAGTGTTTGTATGGAGATTCTAGAAGGTTTCAGAATGTTCTGGAAGGTTCTAGAGGATTTCTTGGAGTTTGCTTGAAAACCAAGAAAGGGATCAAAGAAACCAAGTGGGGCAAGACACGGATTCGTGGGGGAGGAGGATTCCTCCCCCCAACCCGCCGGCCCAAGGAGGAGGGAGTCCTACTAGGACTCCCCCTCCCCAGGCGCGCCTCCCTCCTTTAAATAGAAGGAAGGGGGCGCCCCCTCTTGCACCTTGTCTCATAACTCCCAATCTCAGCCGCCTCTCTCCTCCACGTTTCTTCTGCACAGGCATAGGCGAAGCCCTGCAGAATTCTCATCTCCACCACCACCATCACGCCGTCGTGCTGCTGGGATTCCGTGGAGAAGATCTACTACCTCCGTTGCTCGCTGGAACGGGGAGAGGAAGGTCTGCTTTGACTCCGCACGTGTGACCGTCTGCGGGAGCGCTGCCGGAACGCGGCGCCGGAAGGATCGTCCACACGATCTTGAGATCGGCAAGTGATCGACTACATCATCCCCGAGATCTAATCTCGTTAACGCTTTCGGTTCTACGAGGGTTAGTACCGATCTATCTCGTTGCTCATGTCTAGTAGATTAGATCTGGGTTTTGTTCGTTCTTGCGGTAGAATTTTTTTGTTTTCCATGCTACGAACCCATCAATTCCATCCAGGAGATTAAACATGAGATCCGGCTTGGGCTGACCTCCTCCATTGGAAATGGAGAAAGCACCATCTTCTGGTTAGATTCGTGGCTTCGGGGTCGCCCCCTTCGGGAGGTATACCCGTGCATCTTTGCCATTTGCTCCAATCCATCGCTTACGGTTGCAGTCGCGGCTCAGGAGGGGACTTGGAACATCTCGTTCCGTTGAACCTTCGGCCCGGTGGAAACCGAGGAATGGGGGGAGCTTAGGCAGGGGTTGCCAGACTCGTTGTCTGACGAACCCGACCTTATGTCGTGGAGGCTAACTACCACAGGAACTTTCACGGTCAGCTCAGCGTATCGGCTCTCTTTAGACGCCCGAGCCTCCCTTTGATCAAACCACTATGGAAGGCCCCTCTCCCTCTAAAGTTAAAGATCTTTGTTTGGCATATG
Source organism: Avena sativa (assembly GCA_916181665.1). Taxonomy (NCBI): domain Eukaryota; kingdom Viridiplantae; phylum Streptophyta; class Magnoliopsida; order Poales; family Poaceae; genus Avena; species Avena sativa. Next base: position 548,558,042 of record OV702290.1, on the reverse strand, counting down.
CTCCATGACCGCCTACCCTCAAGGGTCGAGGTAGCCAAAAGACATGGGCCAGGCGACGGGTTGTGCCCATTATGTGGAGTCCCTGAGACGGGAACCCACATAATGTTTACGTGCCCCGCTGCCTAATTCCTGTGGAACTTCACCAGGGATGCACTGGGCCCGGAATGGCGGGCCGACGATCTCGGTGAATTCATAGAAACCCAGACTAACCATGCGGGAAAGGGCTGTCGTCTTCTCTGTCTAGTGTTTGCCGCGTTGTCTTGGTCACTTTGGAACATTCGTAATGAGATGGTGATTGAGAAAGTGCTTTCCCGACGTGCATCTGACTCGGTGTTCAAATTTTTTGCATGTTTGCAGCTATGGTACCCGCTCTATAGACAGCAGGACAAGGCGTGGCTGGACGAGATTCTTCGACTTCTCCTAGAAGCGGCACAGTGGCTTCCTCCGTAGTCTAGCTTAGCTTTTGGTGGCCTTGCGTGTGGCAGATGCGTGTGTTAGCATTTTCTCTTGGATCGTGTTGTGTTGTGGCCCCAGCAGACTGTGTGTTGTGGTTGTTGAACTTTATAACTTGGTGGATGTTTGTTTTATTTATAAAACGGGACGAAAGCCTGATTCGAGGAGTTTCAGTTTCGGCTAGTATGGTTTCGGTTTTTTATGCCCACCCCTAGTGCCTGTCGTGGGGGCACCAGATTTAAATTGCATGGTATCCTGGCTAGGGCGCCATTGTCTAGATGGATTCAGATTGGTACCATGGCATCCTACTCATGGAACCATGCAATGTAACTATGAAGCTGTTGATAGATCGTCATGCAAAAGGATTAGATAGTGATTTGCGTTCTACAACTATTTTATTTTGCATTACTGTCTCATAAAAGGTTAAGATTTTTTATTTGAACGGGATAAAAGGTTAAGATTGATCATTTTTTACGAATTTGGCTAGTATGGGTGGCCATGATGTAAGTTGTCGAGGAGAGAAACAACTCCGGTGCACAAGCATGCACAATAAGGATGCGGGAAATTGCTCGGTAGCACACGCGCTACACGGGAAATACTTCGTTTATTTTATTTTTTGAGATGACTATACGTTGCTTATTGTGAGTCATATTACGACTCACCCGCATGGGCCGGCCCATGCGATGCCTTTCTCTCTTTCTCATTTATGTTTCTTTTTTATTTCACGACTTTCTATTTCTTTTCTCTCTATATTTCTTTCTTCTGTTTTTATTTTCTGGATATGTTTTTTCATTTCGTTTTTATTTTTTCTGGTTTCCTATTTTTGTTTCTTGTATATTTTTTCCTCTCTTTTTTTGTTTTTGAAATTCATGAATCAATTTTGAAAAATCATGAACCAATTTTACAATTCATGAATTTTATTTTGAAAACTATGAACTAATTTGAAAAGATCATGAACCAAAATTTGAAAATGGTTCAGAATTTAAAAACCGTTCATAATTTCTAAAATGGTTCAGTTTAAAAACATTCACCTATAAAAAGTTTCATATTTAAATGGTTCATGATTTAAAAATTATTCAATTTTGAAAAAGGCTTAGTTTTTTAGTTTTTTTCAACACACATACGTGCATGTGCTGGTAGGCTGGTCTGATTCGCTCGGGAGCTAGACGCACGCGTTCATGTGTTGCTTGCTGGGCCAGGCCCACGAACGAGAACAAACTTGAGCGAGACTTGCTGCCGCGAGCGAGCGTGCGGTACGACTCGCTTGAAGGGAGAGATAGGGGCTCCCCGCGCGCGATGTGGTGCCACTGTTTCGCTTAAGGGTAGTTGGTCGTGCGCTCGGCCCATTATGCCCCTCTGTTCTATTTAGTCGTGTTTTACTCCTGTTTCTTTTTTCCTTAGTTTAGTCCCTCATGTTTCATGTTTTTATTTTAAAATCATAGTTTTTTTAAAAAAACATAGTATAATTGTAGACCCTCCCAACACGTACATGCACCCCACCTAGGTTGCGAAGCGGCAACCCGTGAGAGCCCGCGAAAGTAAAATTTAGTTCAAACTAGAGAAATTTTGAAGGAAATTTTTTAACTAGACTAACAAATTTTGCCTACGAAGCTGCGCGGATTGGGTGCTGCTTCGCAACCCTAGCCCCACCCCTATGAACGCACACACGCACAGCCTACCCTATGAGCACCTCTGAGAGAAATTTGTTCATTTTATAGTGGAATGTGTTCCATGGATGAGACAATTATTTTGGCATATAATTAGGATCGTTTTCGTGAGTCCTATTTTTTTGTTCCACTTAATTCAAAACTGAGGCGCTAATTTCTGTGATTTTGTTACTCACGTGTGTGAGATTTGTTCCATTTTTTTATTGTTCCTCATCTACACGTGGTTTCTTCCACGTACTATAGAATATAGTACTTCGTTCCATTTTGCCAAATTATTTGTTGCAGTTGTAGTAGTGATCTATTCCCCATATGATAAAATTGTATTTCTCTTGCCTAATTTTATTTTGTATTTTATGATTTACCCACGACCTCTAGTTATTTTTTTGTCTATATATCCTTATTTGTTGTTCTGTATCCACTATTTTTTTGGTCCACATCTCTTTATTTGTTGTTCGGCAGTACTATAGTTTTTGTTCCAACTGACATCATGATTTTATTCTATTTAGTATAAGTTGGTGTTCCTCATTTAGTCGTGATTTATTCCATGATCATTTATCTATTGTTCTATTTTGGCATAAAATTTTAGATTGTCCCCGGGCACTAAATTTTTGTTCCACCATTAATTGTGGTTTGTCCATCCACGTACCTATTTAGTTCTTTGGCTAGTAATTTTTTGTTCCATCTGGTATAAAATATTGTATTCCACTATTTGTTCCATATGAGGTAATTTTGTGTTTCTGTTTGTCGGATGTTTACGTTCTCTTTATTTAATCATGCTTCGTTTTCTATAGAAGCTTACCGTCAACACACCTCATGCTCTTCCCCTCTAGCGACAGCTCTCTTCGAGGTGCTGTGGTCGAGCTCTCCACGTCCTCGAGCTTGAGGGTCTCTGGATCCGTCGAGTTCGGTTCCCCTTCTCCGGCGATGGCGTGGCGGCTGCGCTGGATCTTGAAGATGAATAAGGAGGAGGTGATGTGTGGCTTCGCGGTGAAGATGTGTGGCCATGGGGTAGGCTCTATGGAGCCGGCGACCAGCGACTTCCCGTCCGCGGAAGGGGTGCTCCTGATCCAAGCCATCGAGAGGAGCAACGGCGGCAGCGCGCCACCGGCGGCTTTGTGGTCTTCGGCATCGTCATCGGGGTCCAGGGGTTCGTGGTCCTGGGGACCTATGTGTTATTTCAATCTTGTACTGGACCTTTCTGTAAGATCGAGGCTATAATATCACTTTCTTTTACCGCAAAAAAAAACTCTAAAAAAGAGCGAGTAATTGGACATTTGCATTTTGACATGCATGCGTTTGTGTTCGTGCAACCATGGGCTGCTGCAGGCAAGAACGACGCGTTGCTTTTTGGTCATTCTTCTGCAGTCTGCTAGCCCAAGCCAAAGCCAGCATATGGTCCACTCCACCCGACCTGAGCAAATTGATGTGGCAGGGAGGAACGGACGTAGCTAAGCTAGCAGCAGCACACACGCGGAAATTTAATCAAGCAACGAGCAAACTGCAGGCGCAGTAACAGCCACCCATACCTCTCAGCCGCCGCCTCCTCCATAGATCGGTCCACCTCCTCCGGCCGGTCTCGCCGGCATCGGGAGGGGTGGAGAACTCGATCTATGCGTGAAGTTTTTAATAAAAATAGGGTTTTAAAAAAACAGTGTTTTCAAACATTCTATTAGTGTTTTTAAACATTCGATTAGTGTTTTGATAGCAATCTTATTTTTTATCTCTATGTCAATGGAGATGACATCTTCTGTAATAAGTGATATCCGTCTATCGTTCGACGATGAGATCTTCTTGCCGGTGTCAATGGTGGTGTTGAAAGATTAAGATTCTATAGATACGGTCTTTCAGAACTTAATTCACCAGATCGATTTTGGATTTTCTTCTCCCCATCACTTGCATGGCATGGTGCAGGTCGAGTCTCCCACTCATCGGTGCTCCCCTTGTCGATGTTTCTGCAGTTCCCTTCTTCCTCCTCTTCGGCCACTAGTGAGCTCTACTCATGTTGGGCTAAAGGTTAGTTCATCTCTCTCTCTTCTTTCCCAATTTTTACTGTTGGCTCTCCTAATTTTCTAATTTTAGGCTCTATATCTCTTGATTCTAGTACCAGGGTTTATTCTGGAAACTTCTAGAATATTCTAGCATTTTCTAGGTACTTGGTAGTGTCTCTGGTACTCATACGGTTGATTAGTTTCGAGGTTTAGTGTTAGAAATCCTTAACTGAATTTCTTGGTTCTAATCTATCATTTAAGTGTTATAGTTCTTCTACCAGTATTTTATCTTAAGGTCTAGTACATGTTAGTAGTTGATTGAGTAGCCTAGGTATTCCTCTGCTTTCCTAGTATTAGTCTTAGCATTTTTAAGATCAATACCTTTCTTATCTGAGTTTGTATCTATCAGTTCCTTGGTAAGATGTCACTATCAATGATGCTTTGTTCATAGGTTCAAGTACTTAGGTTCAAATCCTACTTGTGCTTGATTTGGCTACTACTGTGGTCAAACTCCACAACTCAATTAATCTATTGAAGCTTAACTACAATTCCTTAAGCTTAATTGTATCTGTTAGTTATTTACTGAACCTATATGTCAGTGTTATACTCATAGAGAGTTGTGATATATAGTGTAAGATGATTTGTGTTATAATGTGTACTTGTTCACTTGTTCCTAAATTGTGTGTTGTTTAGTTGTTTAAGGTATCTCTTATGTTTAATCTTGAAGTAATGTTGGCTCAAGTGAAAAGTCTGCTCATTACTGCCTACATTCTCGTCCTTAGGCAAATCATTTTGTTTGATTCCTGGGAAAGTGGGGGTAGGTGGTAATAGTATGATTTGTTCTAATTACTTTGTTCAGGTAAATTATTTACTTATTAAGGTTGTGTCTAACGCTCTAATTGGCTTGGTATCTGTGGTGTTCTTCCTTTGGGAAGATGCACATAGGGACCAGTCTGTCAGTGGTAGTGCTAGTAATTATTCCCTCTCTCTAGATCCATATGGTCCCTATTTACTTCTACTTCTATTGTACAGTTCCTAGATAACAACCTTTGTAGATCCAAAGCTTGCTTGATGAAGATCTGGTGTAGTTCTTCCTTTTTCTATTCATGTTCTTGCTCCCTTCTCCTTCTCAGACCCCTCTCACTCACTAAGAATGGGTGGTTTATATTTGCATTCTCTCACCCAGCCGCTAGCCCGAGTGTGATTCTTATGACCTCTACTATAAGGATTGTGATCTTTGGGGTTGCGTTTGGCGCATATTTATAGTGTCATAGGGTTCATGTGCCGCTGACACCTCCTCCTTTACATCCAAGGGACTAAGTTGCTTATATCGCCTATCTACGTTGTCTTATGTGTGGATTCAGTGTATGAATTTGCTTATGTCATATGCCATTTTAGGCATGATGGTTAAGGGTTATTTTGGTAATTTTTCCTTTATCAATTTGGATAAAACATATCTTTTAAATTTGGAATTATTGTCATTATCCAGTTCACTAGTGATGCATGTAAAATACATACAAAAACTTTATAGTTTATTAACACTTGTTCCTACATATTTACAACTTATATGATGTTATATTCATGTTTTACATTGATTTATTGGGATTTGCCAATGATCCCCTTTATTTGGTTTCCAACTCTATAGGACCTGAAAACTTGTTTTGCGTATTTTTAAGTTTCAGGGACCTAAACAAATTCAAATGGACCTGGGATTTTTCGAGAAGTATTTTTTCGCGCGGAGAAGCAACTGGAGCACAAGAACCACGAGGGGGGACCAAGGCCCAAACAAGGCCCAGTGGTATGGCCCACCTTGCTGGCCACGCCACCAAACCCCGTTCCCTCCTCGAGCCTCCGCAACCGTCCATCTTGAGCCCTAGATGAAAGTTGTGACCTAAAACCCCCTATAAAAAGACCCCTGAGACAATCTAGATGGAGGCGACACAGAACCAGAGACAGAACCAACAAATATTGGAGGGGAAAGCCATCAGAACCGCCTCCTGTGGGATCTCTACCTTCTCTAACATCCCCGGCTTCATCACCATGATGAAGAGGGAGTAGTACACATCTAGACTATATGTTTGTGGCAGTAGCTTGATCTATTTCTCTCTTGATTTATCATTGTTCTAGTACCATATGAGCAACCCAACATGATTATGGTCATCTGTGTAATTCTTATGTTGTTGATCTTTATTCTTTAATTTGATATTTGATATTGGAATTATATTATGTGTGAGATGTATTGGTATATGCTTATTATGTACCAGAAATCTCTTTTGGCTCACGGGTGCATTTGCACCCATTGTGAGAAAACATATTTTAAAATATAAAAAAATTCGAAAAAAAATCTACATGTACATTCGAATATTTTATGTTTGTTCATAAGTTTTCGGGATTTTATCTCATGGTTGTTGCAAACAGAATTATCTTCATAATATTTGTCTCGTCTATTGCATCTTCGATAATGGTGATTTATCCTTTCAGTACGCTAGCGATGTGGACCAGTCTGTTCGGTTAACTTTTCTGAAATACTTGTGTTGGATCTTGCTGATGTTGATTGGTTACCTTAATTCTTGCGCACATGCACGTAGCCTTGGCATTGCGGCTTAAAAAAATTATACAAGAACCCTCTATAGAAGAACCCTCATTAGTATTTAGAGGTTAGATCATCTCCATTCGCCCACCCTAAATGCCCCCCAAAGGGTTATGGGGGTGTCGGCGCAAAAAATCACGCCAGCCGAATTCTCGAATTTGGTTTTGGCATCGGCGCGACCCAACTAGTTATCCGGCGTCTCCAGGCCGAACCCAACACACGGGGAGTCTAGCGGGGGCACCGGATGAACGAGAAGGCGATGTGGACCAGTCCTGGCAGTGAGATAGACGGCTCGTATCCCAAGCGGCGTCGCGTCCCATCGACGGACACGCGGTGGCGAAATTGCTTGTCGCCGAGTTCTCCCGCCATGCCCTTCCCGCCTTTTCCACCACTTTACGTCTAGTCTTTTCACCCTTTTCTCGCTATATGTAGACGCGGCGGCCGTCGCGATTGCAGATCTACACTCACTCTCACACCATGGCCTCTCCTCATCTCACTCTCAGCAACGCGCAGGCAGAGACGGTGTGCGCCTTCGACTACCCCTGTTCGCCAAACTACCGGTGCCCTCACGGTTGGAGTGTGAGCGCTGGCGACATTCCTATCGCTCCCGTGCCGGTAGGGGCGGCTCGCCGAATAATCATCACGAACCAGTACTACGGCGAGCTCACGCCGATGCAGAGGATGGACTCCCTGTGGGATCCCGACAACGACGTCACTTGGGACGCCTTCTTCGCCAATCGACGGGAGAGGGAGCTTGCAAGGTATGAAGGGGACGTCCTGCCTCCTGTGAAAGACAAGAAATTGACTTGTTTTATGGGGGGCACGGTTGGGAGCCGAAGCCCCCCTCCCCCCGCCCCCCATTCCTGTGATATATCTGGTGGCCCCCGATACGGGCCAAAAAACTAGTGCGCCAGATGTCATATGGGGGCACGAGTGGAGATGCTTTTATGGTTTGATATCTTTCAGTATTCAATTGCCTTCAGAAAAATGCAATATTATGTCTTGAAAGAAGAAATAGATTAAAGATATCAAATATTTGCTAGTTTCATTTAGACTTTATTTTGTAATCGATGAAGTCAACTTATGTATTTCTACCATGTACTATTTATTGATAGTAAAAGAAAAATTGCAGGACGCAGTAGGCACAACACACAATAGAAGACCGGGAAAGCCAACGGAAAGGCTGTGACCACAGATTTAGCACCACCTCGCTTGGTTAGCAAGAAAAGAGCCGCCTAAATAGTAAATAACCCGTGCATCAATTGCTATCGTACAAGTCGGCCGAAGTTCAGGACTATTGTGTCAAGTGGGATCCCACCATAATCTCGTCTATAGTTTAAATTTCTAGTGTAAAATTTTAACAAAATTTTGCACTACAATTTGAGTGTTATTGGTTTTCTAGGGTTTTTGTCTATTTCATAAATTACTAAAATACCCCTAAAGGGTTGGGCCCATGGTCAGACCACTTTGGGCAAAAACTACCCGTCCCCTCCCTCGAGTTGGTCTGGTCGAATTAGACCAACTCTTCTCGTGCTCACTTGCTCGCATCAGGCCCGGCTTAGGCCCATGGCAGGGTTGTGCGACCGCCAAGGGCCCAAGCCGGGGGGGCCAAGAGTTTGTATGCAGCCAAGCAGGCCCAGCCGCCCAGGTGTTAATCGGAAAAAAAATTGTAGGCCCAGCTGCCATCGCGAGCAGGAGCAGCCGAGCAGGGCTTGTCCCAGTCTAGAATTTCCGATCGATCCGGAGATGAGATCGATCCGGTCTGTCATCGTGAACGTGAAGTGAAAGTCGTGGCCTCGCGGGACCGTTTCGCACTCTCGCTTTTCGCCTCGCCTCTCGTCTGTCGTCTCTTGACTTCTGGTTCTCGACGGCTCGACGCGACGCCTCACGCCCGGCTCTCCGTCAGTCCGTCTCCGTCTGTTGCCGTCAGCCACGACTCACGAGCCAGGGGTCTAGGACGGCAGGGCCTGTCGCCACTCAGCCATCTCCCGATTCCCGTGCCTGTGATCCCGTCTGCCTGTCTCGCGCGTGACGGCGCGAGCAACACTCGTTGTCGCCGTTTGCTCTCTGTAAGTTATACGTCTGCCTATTTTAATCCTTCAAAATAATCTCTCATCTAATTCTTCTAAGTTCTAATTAATTCCTCAATTAGTCATAGTCAATTAGGGTTATAATTTTTAAGATTACAATCTGTGATAGGTGTTACGATGGGGAAGCAATTGTCGGGTGCTGCGAAAAAAGGAAACGAAAGAGAGAGAATCAGTTTATTGATTCATAAAAAGGTGCTTTAAATAAGTTTTTTTCAATAAAAAGTAGTATTGATGTCAACAATAGTAATCAAAGGCAAGAATCTGATCTTGGAGAAAATGATGAGAATAATTCAAATGCAGATGTTGAGGCCAATGAACAATTCCTGAAAAATGGTAAATAACTAACTAGCGTCAATTTTTCCAAGTGTAAGTAAGTAACTAATTATAATATTTTGTTTGTCCTGCAGATGTTGATGTCGATGTTGATGTTAATGTTAATGAGGACAATAGGGGAGAAGAACAAGATGCTCCTAGTGGTGATGAACAATCCCCGAAAAACGGTAAATAACTAACTAGCGTCAATTTTTCCAAGTGTAAGTAAGTAACTAATTACAATCTTTTGTTTGCCATACAGATGCTCCTAATAGTGATGAACAAGATGATTCTCTTTCATCAATCTATGATCTTAGAACATGGGATAATCTTGATAATTACAAAAGGGATATTTTAATTGAAAAGGGGCCTGTGAGAGAATTGGGTCTGGAGTTTCCTACGGATAACAAAGGTAGACATTTTTCTTATGAATACTACTCCAGAAAGTTAGCCAATCGTGAGGTTGTTGATAGAAAGTGGTTGGTTTACTCCAAAGAGGTGGACAAAGTTTACTATTTTTACTGCAAGTTGTTCAAATCAAATAATAATAAGTCCTTGCTAGCATCTGATGGATTGAGGGATTGGCAGCGTCTTAGTCCAAGACTCAAAGATCATGAGAAGAGTGTTGAGCATTTGACAAATATGAATACATGAAATAAACTAAGGTTGAGGTTAAGCAAAAAGAAAACAATTGATGATGACATGCAACGGTTGGTTGCAAAAGAAAAAGAGCGTCGGCGACAGGTTTTGCAAAGAATAGTTGCTGCAGTGAAGTTTCTTGCAAAACATAATTTAGCCTTTCGAGGGTCAAATGAGAAGTTGTATCAAGATAGTAATGGAAATTTTCTAGGCACGGTTGAAATGATTGCCGAATTTGATCATGTGATGCAAGAACATATTAGGCGCATTCAAAACAATGAAATTCATCATCATTATCTTGGCCACAACATTAAAAATGTGTTGATCTCGCTCCTTGCTGATGCTGTGAGAAAGGTTATGTTAAAGATCATTAAGGATGCCAAGTATTTCTCTGTTATCTTGGATTGTACCCCGGATATGAGCCATGAAGAACAAATGACGCTAATTGTGCGTTGTGTCAATATATCAACTGACATCCCGAGAGTGGAGGAATTTTTCCTAGGGTTCATAAAGGTTGATGACACATCAGGATCAGGTCTTTTTAATGTATTGTTGGATACACTGGATGCTCTTGACTTGGATGTTGCTAATGTGAGGGGGCAAGATTATGACAATGGTTCCAATATGAAGGGAAAAAAGCAAGGTGTTTAAAATCGTTTGCTTACAGTAAACCCGAAAGCATTATGCATGCCATGTGCATGCCATAGTTTGAATCTCACTCTTTGTGATATGGCGAAATCATGCGAACAAGTTATTTCATTCTTCGGTATTATCCAGCGTATATATGTATTGTTTGCACATTCTACCAAGAGGTTGAAGATTTTGCTTGATAATGTTCCAAATATGACTCTCAAACCATTATCAGATACTCGTTGGGAGAGTCGAATAAAGAGTGTGCAACCTATAAGGTTCCAAACTGCCCAAGTAAGACCAGCTCTGAAGAAATTAGAGGAGGCTTCTACTGATGATCCAGCTACGGTTAGTGATGCTCAATCTTTGTACAAAGCACTTAGAAAATTTGAGACTTTAGTTGGTATGGTTATTTGGCATGAGGTTTTATTTTCTATAAATATGGTGAGCAAGAAGTTACAGGAAAAAATTGTGTGCATTGATGCTACTGTCAAACACATTGAAGGGGTCATTGAATTTTTTCAGAAGTTCAGAGTTGAAGGATTCGATACTAGAATTGAAAGTGCCAAAAACCTTGCATCTTCTATGGACATAGAGCCAAAATTTCGTATAAAGCGTCAAAGTAAAAGGAAGAAACATTTTGTTGAAATCAATGATGAAGAAGATGAATTGCAGTTGTCAGCTATTGAATCTTTTAGAGTTTCTTACTTTCTTGTTATTGTTGACACTGCAATTGCTTCATTGAATAGCCGATTTGAGCAACTAAAGGAATTTGAAAAGGTGTTTGGTTTCTTATTCAACTCAAAGAATCTGAAGTCCATGGATGATAGTAATTTACGAAAATCTTGCACTACTTTTGCAGAAACTTTTACTCATAAGAATTTGTGTGATGTCGATCTTGATGATTTTTTCTCTGAGTTAAAGGTGTTGCAAGTAACTTTGCCAAATAATTTGATGTCAGCGGATGAGATTCTTCAATTCATTACAGCCGTAGATTTCTATCCAAATGTCTCAGTTGCCTATCGGATCCTTTTGACTTCACCTGTGACTGTGGCCTCAGCTGAAAGAAGTTTCTCTAAAATAAAGCTATTGAAGAACTGTTTGAGGTCAACTATGTTACAAGACAGATTAAATGGCTTGGCTATGTGTTGTATTGAGAAAGATATATTGGACAACATTAAACTTGATAGTGTCCTCGATGATTTTGCATCTAGAAATGCACGAAGAAGCTTTTTCCGAAGCACTGAAGCTTAATTGTCGAAGATCTCATTGGAGGCTATTTTTTAGGTATTCACTAGCATGAAATACTTAGTTATGTTTTCCTACTATTTTTATTTTTTCTATCTAAATATCACAATATTTTAGTGCTTGACAATTATTTATAGACATCTCGACTATGAACATGTGGTTATATGCTTTTAAATATTTTGCAAGTGAAATTGGCACATATATCATCTATATATCTAGTTATACGTGCATATATATATTGTCATTAGGGGCCCTTTTGTCGACTTCGTCCAAGGGCCCCAAAAAATATAGAGCCGGCCCTGGCTCGCATGCTCTCGCGATGGCAATGGTGATGGCGAATGCGTCGCCGCTGCCTCGATCCGGCCTCGCATACCGCCGTGCTTCCACAAAAATACCCACTCTATCTTTATACCGCACATATTCCTCTCTCTTGCTCTCTCTCGGCTGCTTCCAACCCTAACGCTAACTAGGGTTTCGACGATGCGATGCTCTCTATGGATCTGGCGCAATTCCAGCGACTTCCATTGTCGAGCTGGTGCGCGCCCCTATGCTATTCCTACCATGGCGTGGTTAGCGCAGGTTGAGATGCCCTTTGGTGTACTCCATGTGTCGTCGTTGACGTCGCGTTCAACCTCTACTTCCTCTGCATGGTCAATGGTGAGCTAGGCTCCCACTTTCCGAAGGTAATCGTACCCCCCCCCCCCCCCCCCCCTCCCCTTCTACTACTTCCACAACTATCTCTGCTGCTGGTTCGATTTGGGATTATTTTCTCTGCAATTTCTAGGGTTTCTCTTTGTAGTTGTCGTCTCTGGATTTTGTAACTAGGCACTCTGTCAGATAACATGCTCTAGTCTTGCAGTGACAGTCTTGTTTAGGTTGATGCTATGGCTATTTAATACTGATCCTTGCATTTCTAGGATCAATATTGCCAGTTTCTTACCGGGGTTACTGTTCATAGAATGCCTTCGGACCTCTACCTACTTCCCACTGAAACTGAAACCCAAATTGCCGACTTCCGAGGGCGGAACCCAAAAAAAAACCTTCAGGTGATACGGTCGATGCCTTGCAGACCAGATTCGTATCAGCCAGCCGCGATCTGATACCAGACACGCCTGGCGATTCACTTACGCGTCACTGGCTCGCTGCCGGTGAAGGCGCGAATCCAAAAGCTCACGTGCGTGCGTGATGCGTCCGTGTCACGTCGCTGTCGGAGAAGAAAACATGGGAGGCGCGTCGGCGTCCGCTGCCGCGGCGGTGCACGTGCCGGTGCCGGCACGTAAACTGAATCCCGAGTCCCTTGTTCTAAATCAAGAAACGGAGAAACTGAAACCCAGCTGTGGCAGCTTGGCCCAGCTGCTTGCTCCGATGGGTGGGTGGGTGTCTCTGACCTCAACCGTCACTGCGTCACTGAGCGATCCGGCCGGCGAACGAGAAGGGAGCTGCACGACACTGACATCCACCTAAGCTCATTCAGCTCCATCAGCAGCAACACGTGTTTCCTTTCGTGTGCGGAATCGATCCATCGCCTGGGAATTGCATATACTACGGACACCCCGATCCTGCGCGTCACATGTAAGATCCATGGCCGCATTCGCATGGATCTCACAGGGCCGCGCGCTGTGCGTTGCGGTCCGTGGCGTTGGCGTGCATGCCAGTATATATGTACCGGGTAGGGTAGCAGCCAGTGGCGGAGCTACGTTGGAGCCGACCTGGGCCATGGCCCGCCCAGAATTTTGACAATACCTTATTTTTTTGCTAGGCCAGCCCAAAAATACTTCAATTCTATAGAAAAATCATGCTCTGCTACAGCCCGGCCCGCCCAACATTTGTACTGTAGCTCCGCCAGTGGCAGCCTCCACTTGACTCGACGTGGATAACGAACGCATCGATCATCATAAGCAAGCACAACAGGAGGCCGGCCGGCCGTTGTTGGGAAAGAATAGATAACATGGGAGCGGTGTCGCTGATTGCGGCCGTGCTCACCGCCGGTTCGCTGCCGCTATATATATGGCTTCTTGGGACGACCTTGTGGATCCGCTTGTTTCGATCCTGGATCCTGGATCGCCGGCCCGCACGACCTCAAGCTACCGCTACCGCTAGCGCCACCGGCAGCTACAGCCGGCTTATTACGAGTTCATCCGATTAAATTAACCCTTAGCCGCACCTGGTTGGGATGATCGATGGATATCATTTCCATCCCATCACCGGGTGGCAGACCAGATTCGTATTCGTATCATATCAGCCGCGATCGGATACCAGACAGACAAGCCTGCCTGATCAAATCCTGACGCTTCACATGCGCGCCACTCGCTCGCTCCAAAGCCCGAGCTCAGCTCGCATGCGTCCGTCCGCTCACTGCCCACGACGTCCGTCCGTCCGTCCGTCGCGTTCCCCCGGCCGCACGTCGCTGTTGGAGAAGAAGATGACTCCACAACCACAACGGCCGGCGGAAGGAGAAGATAGCATGGGACATTCACCTCCACCCAGCTTAAGCTCCATCCAGTTAATCGAGAGCAACTGCTAGCTCCTAGTGCGGAACTGAAAAACCATGGTCGATCGGCACTCCATCCTTCTTTTTTTCACCCAAGAAAAGGTAAAAAGGACTGCGGTCAGCCTCGTCCAATTAATTAATTAGGATCAACGTGTTCCGGGAGCTAGAATTTACTAATAAACTTTCATCTGGAGGACAGTGGACGAGATCGCCTTGTAGATTTGCCAGATGCGTATCAGGCGCGATCATGTCACGAGCGCGCTGTAAAATCCATGGCCGTCTTAGCGTTCGTCCCATCTCAATTCTCTTTTGTCCTTCGCCGGCCACGTTCGTCGCGTCCGCCCGTCACGTCGCTCTTCTGTTGGATCCCGCGCCCGTGGCGTTGGCAGTATATATCGGCTCCGCTTGACTCGATAGCTTGGGAGAGGCAGAGGAGGCCACCGCGGGAAAAGTAGCAATGGGAGGGGCGTCGCTGCTGCGCCTGGTTGCGGCCGCCCTGCTCGCCGCCGGCTTGGTCGCGGAATCCGCCGTGCCGCCGCCGCTGCCGGTGCTGCCGATCCCGAACGCGGCGCAGCTGGCGTGGCAGCGGCGGGAGGTGATCATGTTCTTCCACTTCGGGATGAACACCTTCACGGACTCGGAGTGGGGCACTGGAACCGAGCCCCCGTCCCTCTTCTCCCCCGCCGCGCTCAACGCCACCCAGTGGATGGACGCCGCCGAGGCGGCCGGCGCCTCGCTCGCCATCCTCGTCGCCAAGCACCACGACGGGTTCTGCCTCTGGCCCTCCGCCTACACAGCCCACTCCGTGCGCGCCAGCCCCTGGCACGGCGGCGCCGGTGACCTCGTGCGCGAGTTCACCGACGCGGCGCGCGCGCGGGGAATCGACCAGGGCCTTTACCTCTCGCCCTGGGACCGCCACGACGCGCGGTACGGCCGCGAGGTGGACTACAACGAGTACTACCTCGCCCAGCTCCGCGAGCTCCTCGCCGGGTACGGGACGGTGTCGGAGATCTGGTTCGACGGCGCCAAGGGCAAGAACGCCACCAGCATGACGTACCATTTCCAGGAGTGGTTCCAGACGGTGCGGCAGCTGCAGAGCGCCATCAACATCTTCTCCGACGCCGGGCCCGACGTCCGCTGGGTCGGCGACGAGCAGGGCTCCGCCGGCACCACCTGCTGGTCCACCGTCAACCGCTCCTCCATCACCATCGGCTCCGATGGCATCGAGAAGTACGCTATCCACTGCACACACACACACATGCATTCCTCTCTTCTCTTGGTTGACTGATTCTGTGCGTGTCAGGTATATCAACGAGGGCGATCCGCGGGGCACGGACTGGGTGCCGCCGGAGTGCGACGTGTCGATCCGGCCGGGCTGGTTCTGGCACAGGAACGAGACGGCCAAGCCGCTGAGCCAGCTGCTCAGGATATACTACAACTCGGTGGGCCGGAACTGCGTGCTGCTGCTCAACGCGCCGCCCAACTCCACGGGCCTGGTGGAGGACGCCGACATCGCCAGGCTCCGCGAGTTCCGGGCCGCCGTCACGCGCATCTTCGGCACGGACCTGGCCAAGGGCGGCGCGGCGAGGGCCAGCAGCGAGCGCGGCGCCGGCTTCGGCGCGCGCAACGTGCTCGACGGGTGCGACGACACGTACTGGGCGCCCACGGCGGAGGACGGGCTGAAGAACGGGTACTGGATCGAGCTGCGGCGGCCGGCGGCGAACGCGGCGCGGCCGTTCAACGTGGTGAGGATACAGGAGCACGTGGCGCTGGGGCAGCGCGTGGAGCGGCACGAGGTGTACGTGGACGGCGTGGCCGTGGCGAGCGGCACCACGGTAGGGCACAAGAGGCTGCACCGGCTGGCCCGCCCCGTCGCCGGCCGGACGGTGAAGGTGTGGTTCGCGGCGCGGCGTGGGGTGCCGCTGGTGTCGGCGGTGGGCCTGCACCTCGACCCGTACGCAACCGACGTGATGTGACGACTGACGACCGTTCCAAGCCAAGCCAATAATTGTTGGTATGTTGTTACGTCGTCCTATCCGAGCTGTTGGGCGCACTAGCGATGGTGACACTGACACTAATCCGAAGCTGCATTCTTTCAAATGGATCCATTCGAAATTCAAGAAAAATTGGTTCCCTGGAAAATTCATTCAGTGGACTATGTTCAGTGATGTCTAGTGGAAAGGTGTGTGTTATGATTAATGACATTTTAGGTTCTTATTTTGCGAAAAAACAAAACCACATACGCGTTGATCGTCTCCGGCTTATCACGCCTTGTCCAACATTGTTTCAGATTCGTGCTACCTTCATCCTGACGCACATGTAAAGTTGCAACGAAGCCCCTCAGTTAAATCTAGTTTGCATTAAGAGACTCCTCCTATTTTGCATTACACTCCTTACACTTTCCTGTCTAGTTCTCCACTCCACTTTGTAAAGACTAGTTGGAACAAACCAAATATCATGAATGGATTGCATCCATATTTCTCTGCATTTTCTTTTCTTCTACCATGAAGAAAGAAATCAAGAAAGGAGGAAACGACCCCCACAAAAATGGAATTATTTTGACCATTCATTTATTTCTTTGCCATCTCACATCTTAGCAAATGGAACGAAGCGGTTTCCCCAAATGTTTTGTTCTGGAAGTCAATGAAATTGATATGGTAGAGGAATTCATAGACGTACAACCTGGAATTCATACCAGCACGGATTTAGATCATGGATTATCACAAGAAACCTATGAGCTATAATTCCAAACAAATTCCATTCATATGAGCGGAGCCTGATCCAAAGAAAAAAGCAAAGCAAGATCGGTTTCAGTAACAATCTGCATCACGAGGATTGGCATCACGAGGAAGGAAAACTCTGACACACAGCTCCACTTGCCGCAATTAGTAAAAAAAGTCTGGAGCATTTACTCATGATTTACTCGGCCAGAATTCATGCATGAAAAGTGGAAATCATTTATTTTAGGAAACCACGTGGAGGAAGAAAAAAGATGGAAGGAAGCAAATAAATCAGAATTAATCCCGGCCATGGTGGCCGTGCCGGATCTGGTGGCATTCATGGTGGCCTTGCAGGATCTAGCGGCGTCGGAGCTCATGGAGATCTGGGAGTGTGGGGCGGCTGGGAGCACGGGACGGACGGGGGCGGGGGGAGAGGAGATCGCCGGTCCATCGCCGGGCAGCGGAGGAAGCACTGGCCGCCTCGACCGAGCTGTTGGAGGAGGCCTCGCCATGTCGATGGAGGTGGGGTGGTGGGTACGTTGGTGGGGTGCGGTGTGTGCAGGAGGTGGAGGAAGAGGGGACAAGGCGCGGTGCCAGACAGGATGAGATGCACATGTCCACTTTCTGGTCTATAGGGGCGCGATTGTGTACTAGGTCCAGGTTCAACTTGCATAATTCATCGGCACGAATCTAGGAACGCTGTTGGCTGTTGGATAAGCCCAGAATGTCCACGGCTATGTGGATTCGCTGCGTTCCTTATTTTGTCACTAGGAAGGGGATTTTTTTCTCCCTTTTGTTTGACATTGCTACCGATGTTCTTGATATTCTTGTTGAAAGAGCACAAGAACATGGGTTTATCAAAGGTTTAGCTTCAGACTTATTGGATGATGCCAGTATGCCAATGATACTATTTTTATGTTTGAGGACAATGTAGAGTGCAAGAAATCTAAAACTGATCTTGTGTATTTTTAAACAACTCACTGCTTTGAAGATTAATTTTAATGAGAGTGAAGTTACTTGTTTTGGTAAAGCTATAGATAGAGAGTAGAAACTTATGCTTATATTTTACATGTAAAATTGGTAATTTTCCTTTTAGATATCTAGGTGTTCCTATGCATTTTAAAAAGTTGTCTAATAGAGATTGGAAGGATGGTGAGGACAAGATTAAGAAAAAAAACAGCTTGTTGGAAAGGCGGTTTAAATTCTATAGGTGCGAGACTAATATTGATTGAAGCTTGTCTTAGCAATGTTCCTAGTTATATGCAATCTATGTTCAGAATACCAAAAGGTGTTTCTTAAGAGATCTGATTTTTACAGAGCTAGGATGTTATGGCAAAAGAAACAAGGGGTGAAGAAATACCACTTGGTTCGATGGCCAGATCTGTGTGAGTCAAACGATCATGGTGGGCTAGGTGTTTCTAGTTTGGAGTATAGAAATATTAGCTTACTTTGCAAATGGTTATTGAGATTGGAGAATGAGGACGAGTTTTGGTAGAGGCTGCTTAGAGCTAAGTACCTGAGATAGGTTACTTTAACTCAATGTAAACATAAACCTATTGATTCACACTTTTAGTCTGGTTTAATGTTTGTTAAAAATTTATTTTACAGTTGTTGTAAACGAATTTTGAGAGATGGTAGGAAGACTAGGTTCCGGGAAGATTGTTGGCTAGGAACTCGAGCACTTTATCAAATCCCTAGAGTATATTATCTTTCTTTTAGTCGGAATATCACTGTCAATACTGTTTTCACTAAAGGTATTGGTTTCTTAAAGTTTAGAACATGTTTGAGAGAAAAAACTTTAAGTATGTGGAACAAAATGGTAGAAATATGCAGTCAGGTTCAACTCTCGGATGAGCCTAACAAAGTCGGTTGGCTTTTAACTAGAACGGGTGAATTCACTGTTAGATCTCTATATCTCTACTTGTCAACAAGAAGAATTAACTTACCTTATAAGGTTTTGGGAGTCTGAAGATTCCTTTGCGCATTAAGATTTTTTGTTGGCTCGTAGTTAAGAACATAATTCTTACTAGAGATAATCTTAAGAAAAAAGGTTGGAAATTGGGTTGAACTTTGTGAGTTCTGTGATGATTTTGACTCACAAGAACACTTGTTTTTTCTTGTCCTATGGCCCGATACGTCTAGAACGTAGTCAGGGTCTCTCTAAATCTTAAAGTGATGTCTAGTTACTTTTCCGTTTTATATTAGCAATGTTTTGCTTCCTTCTCTCGTATTGACAGGAAGGTGGTTATGATTTGTGTTGTTGCTATATGTTGGACTTCGTGAAAAACGAGAAACAAGTCGTATTTCTTAAATGTAAGACCTAAAGATCCTACTAATGTTATCTTTCTTGTATGTCACTTTTTTAATACTTGGGCGAAACTTCAAAAAAGCGCGTTGTGAAGGCTGCTTCAGCTTGGAGCTAGCAAGTTTGCTATGGTGGCTCACGAGATCTCCGTTGATGACACGGCTGGGATCCTATGAACAGGAGCCTAGCTATGTGGTGGTGCTTTCTAGCCTGGAGGCTCTCTATTTTTTACCTCTTGGTGGCGATTACTAATTCCTAAGTTTAGTATTCTGCTAGATGTTTTCGGTAGTTTTCATAGACTTTGGTTCTTTTGATGGTGCATGCAGTTTTTAGTCCTATCTGTGGATAGCATTTTTTTCCTTTTTCCTTTTTTTTGGTTATTCTTGTGAAGGGGTTGTTCCCTTTGGTTTCATGGAGAGTAAAATATATTGGTTGTCACTGAACTTGAGGTCATTACTCGCCTTGGTCCCCGTATATAGAGATACACAATTTCGTTCTTTGAATACGCTAGGTGCTTAATCGGAGGTCACCGAAACCTGTAGAGCTAGGTATTTACTGATCCGGTATCGTGTCAACCCCACATGTCAGGCTCTAGTGATGTCTTACTTTGCAAAAGAATTATAAGTTTTGTTTTTCTTAGGCACAAAATTCCCTCCTGAGTTGTCGGCACAAAAATATCCCCACCGTTAGCTCACTTTCTCCTCGTGTGCGGCCTTGTCCTCCACGACGCAGGCAGGGCCGGATGAGCTCGCGGCAGCTCATCAGGAGAATACGGGAGGTCTCCGTCGCACCCCTTTCCCCAGTTATCCAACAGAGCATCTCCAATTCTCCTCCCATAGAAGATCCGAGGGGGCGGTGACCTCCCGTCGGTAGCTCTGTCGGTCGCCACCGCGACCACCGTGCATCAGTGTTGCCGCCCTTCTGGCCGCATAACTCCATGCGCCACCCGCTAGTGTTTCTCGTGCCACGCTCGACACACCTACTGCGGGGACGGCGACCACTTTGGCGACGATTTGAGGCCGTCGCGCCCATGGTAGTTGCTCTACCGCACCGATGTTGCAGGCCGCCCCGCGCCCAGCTGATCACGTAGCATCGTCCCCGCCTCGTTCTCTTCCACCCCGCGAACGGAATCAAGACCGCGCGCCCTAAATCGTCAGATTTGACGCCATCTTCTCCACCTCCAGCCACCGCTCGCGGTGGACTATGCTGACGCCTCCGTCTTTCTCCGCTCTGTCTGAGTTCGATTCCATGACCATAGTGAGCTCCTAGTTCCCTAGGACCTCATCCTGCACTCCGCTGTGTCCTGCTCCGCTCTACCGGCGTGAGCCACCGTGCTCCGCCGATCTAGTGGACGCTGAGGCCACGTCCGGTGACCATAGGTCCATGCGCCACCACTGTTCTATGCGGGCAGTTCTTGCAGCAGAACAACGACATGTCCTCTCCGGTAGGGTGAGGAGGGCCAGCGGCCATGGCGCTTGGCCGCATGCTTTTTTTTATTTTTTGTATTGAGAACCTTATATATTTCATCAACTTTGCAACTTAGTCCTTTTTCTTTTTCTTATTAGAAAATAGCCCCTGCTGATGGTTGGTGGCTTACAGGCAGGGTCTAGAACATGCCACGCACGCAAATACGTAACTCTACAGGCTCTGGTGATGTCCGATGAAGCACCTAGCGAGTTCAGTGACCGCGAGTGCATTTTACTCTTTCCTGAATGTTAAAATAGACATGGGATCTTGTGCTTCAACAATGAAATTGGAAACCCTGACGGTTCCTTCCATCGAAAAAAAATTGAAGAGAAATTTGGTTTTGGTTGGATTTGAGAGGACGGAAACAAAATGTCTTGATTTTGAAGTCAAGATACGGAGATGGTGTTTTGGCTCGAGGATATGAACCTTTTATAAAAAAAAAAACATCAAGAATAAATTTTTGAAATGTCCAAAAAATTTGAATAGATCCAAACTCTATTTGCGTCCATAAGGTTTTCGTTAGAAAAGAATATTTTATGAGGCTTCTGTAAAAACTTAAAAAAAATGTTCATGATTAGTCATGTTATAAATCGAAATTTATCTTCTTTACATGCGACATAAAAATATTCTTTTTCCAAAACCTGTGTATGGACGAAGAATATGTTATTTTCTAATTTCTTTTGACATTTTAAAATATGTTTCAAAACCATTGGTTGATTTGCAGCTGTGAGGCAAATTGGATTTCAAGCTGCTGCTGCTGCTGCAACTGCCATCATTGCGCTAACATCACAACAACCAGTCAAAGCAACAGTGGAGTGTTTTGGTTACATGTATACATCAGGATTCCAGAAACATGGGGACGAAATCATCAAGTGCTCCAGCCTATTACCAATTGTCGGGTTCCAAACAAAGTAGACAGTGACAGGGAGCAACAAAACAGTAGTAGTTGCTTCACAGGGAAGAACTAGACTTACTTCGAACAAACAGCATTTTATCAAGATAGATTTGCATGTATAAAGCTGATTATTTCAGTTGTTGCCAAACAACACATATAGCTTCATTCATAACAGTGTCTTAAAAAGTTATCAGATCAAACATTTTACACTCTTTCCAGTGGCAAACTTGATCGTCATAATCTCGGGGACAAACACTAACAAATAAATAAAAAACCCGATACACGGCGCAAAAATAGATTATGTTGTTGCTCTCAGGTGTTCACCTCCTGCCAAACCTCCCACCGCCTCCCCTGCCTCTCCCGCCGAAACCACCTCGGCCACCACCACCGCCGCCAAATCTCCTGCCTCCACCACCACGGCCGCCACCTCCACCACCCCACCTCGACCCACCACCCCTTGACTGCTGCTCCCTCTCTTGCAAGGCTGGCAGTTCCTTCACTTCATCAAGTGTCACACCAGCTGCGTTCTCGGCACCTGGGGAAATCATCAAGCAAGCAGTTTTGAGTGGGGATGTATGAATTTCTACTCCCAAATAGAGAAAAAGGATGAGATGCCTTCAGAACATAACTGCAGCAAACTATGAATTTCTACTCCTTACGTCCCACTATAAGACATTTTTGGCAAGCTAAGACATCTGGAAGTTGTGGGACGGCAGGAATAGTTTGCAAGTGCAACAGTACAAAAAGGGTAATACCTAGAAGATAATCTTGGACCTCCGCTGAAGGAACATCAAATACAGCACCTCTCCCATCAGTGGTGAGAGCTACACCCTGTACATTTGAAAGTCTATCTTCTGGCATGAACCTTTTCAAAGTAGAAATAACATACCTGCACACACAATACATTTTTTAATCATTATTAAAAGACATCCAATTCCACATTAGACACAAAAGCTAGCAACTGGGACAGTTAGTTACTCACGATGGTGTGTACATAGAACTGCCAGTTGTAAGCTGCAATGTAGTACAGTTCTCCATAGAAGAAAGCAAAGATCTCTTCTTTATGTCAGTGTACCCCTAAGAAATACAACTTATGTTAATTATGATTAACAGCAAGCATCACAGGATGAATGCAAGACTGGAATAGAAACAAACTTACAACTGCCTTTGCAAGGGCTTTGGCTAGTAGATCAACTGGGGACATGCTGGAAGAGCTTAACAGCTCCTCTGCTTGTTGCCGGAAGACAGGAATAACACTGCATTGCATCCATCCACATAAGTTAATGGCACAATTCAATCAAACACACAAGCTCTGAAGCACCAAGAATTAACTCAGAATATGTTACCTGTCAGACACACTTGCAATGGCTTCTGCTGCTTCATTGCCAGCAGATTGTGCCACATCGCTAGGCTGCGGCGCAGACACATGTTCAAACTTCACCCCAGACTCCCTCTCTATTCTGGTCAAACCGAATTTATATCTGGGTTCAAAAAGCATGACCGCAATGCCAGTATTCCCTGCTCTCCCTGTCCGGCCTGACCGGTGGATGTAAGCTTCAACATCCTTTGGAGGCTCACACTAGTGATTGGAATATTACATCAGTAAGGTGCTTGCACAGTCCTTAGCACAGGTAATCAACTACAGAAAAATGGCATACCTGAATGATAAGCTGCACATCATTAATATCAAGGCCTCGAGCTGCCACATTTGTAGCAACCAAAACAAGAAACTTCCCGCTTCTGAATCCAGCAATAACTACCTATAAAATCATACAGTAATCAGTATACACTAGAATAGCTGTGCTTGACAGTTATAAGCACATTACAAATTGATGGACAGGCATTAAATCAAGACTCTGAAATAGAATCTAAGTCAACAGGCACAAGTCAAGAAAATTCCAGATAATCACTTACTTCACGTTGAGCTTGCGCGATATCTCCATGCAAGGCACGGGATCCAGGAATCAAGCCAGCAAGCTCTGATGCAGAATCTTTTGTCTCGGTGAAAATAATGGTTCGCCCTCCACTGAAACCAAACATAATAAAAATTACAGTACAAACTGGTGAAAATTGAGTTAATGTACTAGCACACAAGAAGAATATTGGAGGGAAGTACATACTGGCTATAGCATCGAATGATGTCTGGAATAACTCGTTGCCTTGCAGCACGGTTACAAGGAAGAGCAAGATGCCTGACAGATGCACTAGCTTTCATTTTCTCGTTGCCAACAAGATCAACAGTCTTCTTGTCAGCTTTCAGGAACCTCATTGAGAGCTGTGATCATTCCAGAGCATAGTCAGTCCACATGCTCATGAAAAAGATTATCAACAAGACTACAAGAGTAACATTTTTGTGTCAAAGTGGTTCATACCTTCTTTACCCACTCTGGTAGAGTAGCACTGAACAGAAGTGTCTGTACTTTTGTGACATCTTCAACCTTGCCTGTTTAAAACAATAAAGGTATTTATGAAAAACAGACAAGCAACCAACATTCTAAGTAAAGTATTACATGTGTCACTCCGTAAAAGATGAATAACACCATCAAGAAAATAGTCTCAATAGAAGCAACATAATTATATATAACCATGACAACTCAAGAGACAGAAAAACATGTAGTGTCAGGGCATACCAAGAATAAGCTCAACATCGTCAACAAACCCCATGTTAAGCATTTCATCAGCCTCATCAAGGACACGGAATTTCAAGGCCTTCAAATTGAGTGTTCCCTTAACAATTAAATCCTGGGAAAGAGAGCAATACAGCAAACATGAGAACAAAATTAGGAGAGCTATAGATATAGTGAGCCTACTAGGATCACCAGAGGGAAAGAATACCTTGACACGGCCAGGAGTCCCAACAACAACGTCAACCCCCTTTCTCATTGCCATCTCTTGAGGACGATAGGGAGAGCCTCCATAAGCACAGCAGGTAGAAAACCCAAATGCTCCACCATAATACTCGAAGTCTGCATGCACCTGAAATTCATTTCAGCGATGAGAAAGGACTTAAGAGTGCTTAAAGATTTATCTTTCTCAGGAATCAGATGGTAGTATTATATACCTGGTTTGCTAGCTCTCTGGTGGGTAGCAGAACCAAAATACTGGGAGGCCTGCCGTAATCAGTCCTTCGGGTCGCCTTGTGTGGCCCATTAACCAATGACTCCAATATGGGGAGAACAAAAGCCAGTGTTTTGCCCTACAATCAACATATGTTTAGGTAAGCCATACAATGTTTTCCGGGAATATAACCATGAACAAAAAGAGGTAAGTGTTATTCCTCATTGTCTAGGCAGACAAAAATGATTAATCTTCTAGCTCTACACACCAAAGACGATCAATTGTAATATATGGGATGGGGATCATGATCACTGTGCACGAAATGTCATTAGGTTGATATCTATATCAAATTTGATGACTACGGTAAATCAGAAGTTATTCCTATTAAATCCCCCTCGTGATCATACAGGATTCAGTCAGCGAGCTCGCTGTTAGATCTAAAATAGCAGAGTATAACAATAACTGACCAGTCACAGGGGTTCCTAGCTTGCAAATGTACCAAAAGAGACACACGATTTGAAAGGATCACTCACCTGTCCAGTGCGAGCACGGCCGACAAGGTCGTTGCCGTCGAGGAGGAGGCTGAAGGTGGTGGCCTGGATGGGGAACAGCGCTTTGATGCCCTTCTCCCTGAGCCGATGCTTGAGCGGCTCGGAAATCCTGAAGTTGTCGAGCGAGTTGGGGTCGGCGGGCTCGTCCTCACCGCTGGCGGTGAGCTCCCCGTCGTCGTTCCCCTCCTCCTCCTCGGCATCGACCTTCTTGGCCTTCTTCTCCTTCTTGGCCTTCTTGGGAGTCGGCTCGGACTCGGAGCTGGTGCTGCTCTTGCCCTCCTCGTCGGAGGAGGACGGCTCCTTGGCCTTGCGCTTCTTCTCTTTCTTCTCCTTCTTTCCCGAGGAGGCGGCGGCGGCCGCCGCGGCCTCGGCTTCGGCGGCCTTGAGCTGCTTGCGCTTGGCCTTCTTGGAGGCGGAGTCGTCGACGGCCATGGGCTCGGGGACGGCGGCGATGGAAGGCATCGACAGGTGAGAACGGGTGGCGGCGGCGGCGGGGGAGGGTGGGAGGCTGGCGAGGATGCGCAGCCGGGAAAGAGGGGGGAGAGAGGTTCGGCGTCTCGAGGTTTATGTAGGAACGAAGCGGTTGAGGAAACCCTAGGGCGGCGTGTGTCTGACAGGTGGGGCCTCCCGTTTTCTCTGGAGGTGGTGACAGGTGGGACGCCTCCGGCCGAGCGATGGAGATATTTTTGCGGGAGGCAACAAGCGTGGCCGTTGCGTTTCGTCGACCGTGAAAAGCGTCGACCTGTCTTGGCTAGAGCGGTTACTGGGCCAGGCTTGGAGACCTTAGTTTGAGTTCAGCCCACTGCAAGTGTTGTCCTGATCAGCCATGATCGACTCATGCCGTGGGCATGAGCAACATTCTTGTTGCTCAAAAAAAAAAAAAACATTTTTGTTCGTGTTTTTTTTTCGTGGTTTTTTTTTATTAGCTGAAATTTATATCAAACGCACGCGAGAGATCCTGTCTGCGTGCATCACGCAGCGGTATCAGTCCGATTTTCGATACCCACGGTGAGATGGCAACTTGCTAACCCCATGTTGCCACGTAGCGAGTTGCCACTCGTCAGCGCACTAAATCGTCGCTCGTGATTAGGGTCCTCTTTTAAGAGTATTTTCCCTTTTGTTTTAAGAGCTGACGAAGCGACAATTTGATCAAGATCTTGCCATGCCAAGAAACTGCTTGTCCTCCTCTAGCGATCTAAGTTGTGTCTCTCCCGAGAACTACATTGTGGTTGTTGGTTCCTCTCACCTCGGTTTGATGGTTCCCCTCACCTCGGTCTGGTGCTCCAGCGGCGAGAGGTGGTGGAACTGTGTCCAACGTGTATTTAAACATGTTACGTCTCGTGTCTCATGGTAGCGTTGTTATATTGGCCGTGCCAGAGAGAAGAATGGCGCCCCGGCTCTAACCTGAATTTGGCAGCATGTTATGCATTGTGAGAGTTCATCCTCTTCAAGGGATGTGCAAGGAGAAAGACGAGTAGAGAGAGTTGGTCCGACACCGATCTTGCTTCAATGAAACAAACGCCAGTACTATGACAATTTGTTTTCAAGGAGAAATTTGTGAGGCCACATCAATTCTAAACCTCATAGTTAAATGTTAATACACTTCAACAAGGAGAAAGAGACATGATGATAGAAAATGGTAAAAGCATGCAATATTCATACAAACCATATCAATTGGCATACCGGCATTCATCTCCATTGGAAAATATTTCTAGGACCCACAACTAAATTTTCAACTTTGACATCCCTGAGGTTTTTTCTCTTTTTCATCTGAACATCATTATTGAATACTAGAAGGGCAAGTGAGTTTTGCCTCGCCGCCTGCACAACGTTGTCGCATGGCATGTCTAGAGCGATGTATTTGGTGGCGGTTTGTTCTATGTTGATGCTTGTGGTTATTTGGATTAGCTATGTTGAGCGGGTCATAATGAGATTTAAAAAAAGTAGTGGATCTTGGCCTTCATATATTAGACCATCAAAATTTGCAAAAATTAGTAGTCGTTTATACAATTACAATCACAACCTATAAAGTGATTATATTATAGCGAATGGAGTAACACTAAATAATTGGAACCTTATGCACCAACATACCACCTTGATCGTCCATGAGTGAGAAGAGACAATTCATCTCATACAACCGCACATACTTCAGCCTAAAATAGCTCAGAGGTGTAAGGATGAAGAGCATTATACATCATAAGAAGACACTATGTATCTGTAGACATATATTGTCACAACAAAGCCAAAGTTCATGCAGACTATGTTAAGAGAAGGAATACAAATTACTCCGATGAAAATCGCGGTGCACCTTTGTATAGAATATCACATGAGAGAGATATTGTCCAGTTCCGATTACATCATAAACATACAGAGGCAAACAATAGAATCGCTCGATGCCATACATGTGTGACTCTATTTGGCATCACATGTATTTCCACTAAGATATAGATCAAAATACAAACTCAAAGTACAAATCTCAAAATAGAAACTCAATAACTTCTACACTTGTTTTTTTTAGCTTCTCCGGAATAAAGAGAATTAAAAGTTCAATTACAGAGATGTCATA
The DNA here is from genome assembly GCA_916181665.1 of Avena sativa. Taxonomy (NCBI): domain Eukaryota; kingdom Viridiplantae; phylum Streptophyta; class Magnoliopsida; order Poales; family Poaceae; genus Avena; species Avena sativa. The sequence continues at coordinate 548,530,373 of OV702290.1, read as the reverse complement.
GTGATGGCTCAAAATATATCGAGCTCGTTGGGAAACCCCAAGAAGAAGGTATGATGAGCACAGCAATAAGTTTTTCCTCAGTTATAAAACCAAAGTTATCGAACCAGTAGGAGCAAGGAAACACCTCCAAGGTGTTGTTGCCAACTTGGAATCCTGCACAACACAACCACAGAACTTTGCCCCCAACTTACAGTAAGGTTGTCAATCTCACCGGTTTTGCTGAAAACAAAGGATTAAACATATTGTGTGGAAGAAAGTAAAAGTCTGCAGAAAGTAAACACAAAATAGTAAACAGTTGTAGATTGATGGTAAAAGAAAGGACCGGGGTCCATAGTTCACTAGTGGTGGTTCTTCTTAAGATAGATGACATGTTGGCTAAACAAATTATAGCGGGGGCAATTGACAAACATCGAGAAAGCATACATGCATATACTAATCATCTTGACTCCTATGAGATTTGATTGGGCATTACAACATTATACATAGACCGTAATCTAACTGTATCTATGACTAATAATCCACCTTCAGGTTATCATCCGAACCCCCTCCAGTATTTAACGCCTTTAAGTTAGGCACAGTAATTTGAGAAGATGCTCACGTAAGAAATATGAATTGAAGCAAAAGAGAGCATCAAGGAGCAAATTCAAAACACATTTAAGTCTAACCCACTTCCTATGCATAGGAATCTTATACGCAAATAAATTCACAAATAACAAAGCGACATGCATAGGAAGATAAAACGAGAGTAACTTCAAAACTTTCAGCAAATAGAGAGTTGTTTCAGTATCATGGAAACTTTTACAACCATATTCTCCTCTCTCATAATAATTTTCAGTAGCCTCATGAATAAACTCAACAATATAACTATCACATAAAGCATGCTTTTCATGACCTACAAATATATAATTTTTATCAAGCTCAAAAATAGTGGGATTAAAACCTTCAAACCCACTTTTAACAATTCTATAACAAGATGACTGATCATTCAATATAGGACCATCGTCTAGAGCTTTATCATAAACATTTTCTAAGCAAAACTCTTTAGTACAACGCATTTCGAAGTTAGGCACAAATAAAGGATTATCACAGATAACATGATCATAACATTCATCCTCCTTTGTTAAGCATGGGGACAATCAAATAATGTAATGGATAAAGAGTTACTCTCATTAGAAGGTAGGCATGTGTAGCTAATCCATTCTTCCTCCTTTTATTCATCACTCTCCTTATCTTTTTCATCTAATGAGCTTCTCATTTTAGCAATTTCTTCTTCCATAAGCTCCTGCAAGGCATTAGTCTCTTCCGTTTGTGAAAAACATCTATTAATATATTCAAATATGTAGCCATTTTCTTCCTTGTAATTATCAAAGCAAAATTTAAGTATATCATAAACCTCATATTTATAAGGTGAATCATCAGTATTTTCAAGCAAACTAGCAAGTTCAAATGCACCCTTCCAAGCGATAAATTCTTCAGTTTGTTCCACATCATAAAAGTCATAATTTCCCTTAACATAAGAAGATATGGTAACATCATCATTATACTCACATTGAGAAAGGAGGTGTTTATACCTCTTACAGCAACAAGATTTATCAAAGCGATAAGTAACATTATAAGTAGAGCACACGTTTCTAGCAATGGTATACAGTTTATCAATTTGTTCCTATAAGTGTTTTCCTTTTGTGACAAGCGGTGTTCCTTATAATAATATTTTTGTTCTTCCGTGAACCCACCTTGTCAATTAGATTCAGTTTCAAAGAAACCAACCGTTTATAGAAAGCATGATAAAGCAAGACAATAACAGACCAATGAAAACAACAACTATAGTAGAAACTATTTTTTTATATATTTTTGATAAAAAGAACAAGCAAACAAAGCAGAAATAAACTAAGCAAAAGAAAAACAACAAAGTAAAGAGATTGGTTATGAGGGACTCCCCTTGTGAAGATGTCCTTGACTCCCCGGCAATGGCGCTAGAAAAATAACTTTGATGACGCGTGGTTGACGTGGGAGCTTCTTCTTCTTCAGTCCCGGCAACGGCGCCAGAAAAATAGCTTGATGGCCCAAAATATATTGACCTCGTTGGAGAACCCAAGGGGAAGGTATGATGAGCACATCAGCAAGTTTTCCCTCAGTTATAAAACCAAGGTTATCGAACCAGTAGGAGCAAGGAAACACCTCCAAGGTGTTGTTACCATCTTGGAATTCTGCACAACACAATCACAGAACTTTGCCCCCAACTTACAGTGAGGTTGTCAATCTCACCGATTTTGCTAAAAGCAAAGGATTAAACGTATTGTGTGGAAAAAAGTAAAAGTTTGCAAAAAGTAAACACAAAACAGTAAATAGTTGTAGATTGATGGTAAAAGAAAGGACAAGGGTCCATAGTTCACTGGTGGTGGTTCTCCTTAAGATAGATGACATGTTAGGTGAACAAATTACAGTGGGGCAATTGACAAACATCGAGAAAGCATACATGCATATACTAATCATCTTGACTGCTATGAGACTTGATTGGGATATACATAGATCATAATCCAACTGCATCTATGACTAATAATCCACCTTCAGGTTATCATCCGACCCCCCTCCAGTATTAAGTTGCAAGCAATAGATAATTGCATTATGCATTGCGTGTAAAGTAAACAATACGATTGTTCTATAAATAAAGGATTGTTGTTTTCTCCCTAGTAGCAACAACACATCTAGTACCTTAGAGATTTCTGTCACTTCCCCAGATTACTAGAGGCATGAACCCATTATCGAGCATAAATACTCTCTCTTGGAGTTGCTAGCATCTACTCGGCCAAGATATCTACTAACAACGGAGAGCATGCAAGATCACAAATAACAAAGACATGATAGAATCAATAATCAATCTGAAATAGCATCTCAATATCCATCAGATCTCCACAAACACAACATGTAGGATTACAAATAGATGATCTTGATCATGAACAGAGCTCACAAGATCTAAACATGGTAGCACAAAGGAGAAGAACCAACCATCTAGCTACTACATGGACCCATAGTCCAAGGATGAACTACTCACGCATCACACCGGAGGCTTGCATGGTGATGAAGAGGGCCTCCAGGGTGTATTCTCTCCTCTGGCAGGGTGCCGGGAAGAGATTCAAATCCCTCCCGATCTAGGGATGGAGATGACGGTGGCTACAGACTCTTTCGTGGAATTTTGATCGGGTACCTAGGGTTTCTGTATCAGAGGCATCTTATAGGCGAAAGGGGAGGCCGAGGGGGTGCCTTAGGCGGCTACACCACCCCCTGGCGCAGGCCAGGCCTGGCCGTGCGGCCAGGTGGTATGGCGGCCCTCTGGCCCCTCTCCGTCTTGTATTCTGGCTCCATGTCCCCCTCGTTGAAAAACTGACTTTGGCTTTTGTCCCATCCAATTCCGAGAATATTCATTTTCTGACTTTCCTGGAACCAAAAACAGCAGAAAACAGGCAGCTGGCACTGTGGCATCTTGTTAATAAGTTAGTCCAAGAAAGTGTATAAAAAATACTCCAAAGTGTGGACAAAACATAAGAAAGTAGATAAAAACCAAGCATGGAACATCAAAAATTATGGATACGTTAGCAACGTATCACATCGACATACAACCCAGCAAACATTATTATTAGAATTTTCAGGTTCATCTTAACCTAACTCCCTAATATTTCTAGACATTCTTCCGTTGCTCTAGAAGTTCTGATGACAAACCTTCCATAATTCTTTAGTATTCAGCTCTTGTACAAAAATAATATCTGAATCATGGTTTGCAGAAATATTCTAAACCAACGCTTGTTTAAGTGCACATCGTTCTAAATACTTACACTTGGAAGAGAGAAGCAAAGGAAAATAAATTAGTCAATTATTGATATGCAAAGAACATCTACAGCTTAAGTTTTCTCTATCTAAGAAGAACAATAGGACGACGGAGATACAACGCCTGATCACCTCAGGCGAAGTGGCCGATGGGCATCTTTAGACGACAGTCAATGGTGGAGCTCATGACCTCGTCATGCGAGAGAAGAGAAGACGGTGATGCGGCTCGTCCCTAGAGTTAAGGAGGAGAATCTACAATAGGGAAAATGTAATCAGACTGTAATGAGGATCAAACTATCCAATTGATCTCGGTCATTTCTTTTCCATGCTATTGATTAAAAAATCAAAATGCCACATTTTACCTGCCAGAGAAAAATGTAAAACAATACAAAGCATCTATCTGGTCCATAAAAGCATAAGTTCTTCAAGACATATTCATACCCACCACGATACCAAAGAAAATTAGAAGTTAATGCACACCACAATTCTGCAACAAATTAGTTAAAATTCAATTATGGAACAAATACCTTGTGATATATTTGTCCCGAAAAATGCAAGTCGACTTGAAATGGTGGGAAGGCATACAATCCATCTGCACAAGAGGCAATTCGTGAATGTGTCATTAGTACAGAAAGTTAAAACATATATCTATAAGAACCTAAGTTTACTTTCTTACAAATCTGTAGAAGTTGATCGACTGAGAAGAGTTGCAAAAAAGTAGGGGGAACACGTCAAATCGGCTAACCTGATGAGATTGCTCGTTGATCCCCTCCTTGATCAAAGTATGACATGCCCTTACCAACCAAACGCCACCGCCGCAGCTCCTCCTACCTACCTACTCAGGGACATGTCTCCTTCATACTCAATAAGGAACTGAATGGAACAGAAAGAGATAACGCAACACAACACGACAACATACATCCTCACCTCATAGAACACGATGTCCTGAAGATCAAACGTCAGGGAGACTGAGCACCAGGCGCCCTCGCGTTCCTTTTCCAGCCGACACGTGGGGGAGCAACATTTTGGAGCTCGCTTGCGGGTGATGGAGGTGGGGATCCGGCACGGGCTCTATGGGCCGCGCCAGCCATAGTTCCATGGGAGGGAGCACGGAGCATACGAGACCCACGGATCGATCGGGTTCCCAGATCTTCCTGATCCCTAACTATGATTTCTTTTCCACTGAATTGGCTTTGCCATTTCTTGATCAGAGAGAAAATTGTCTCCCGCTTCTTCTGAAAGAAAACATGGGTGTTAAGAGAGAGGACGGTAAAGAAAGACAACACACCCACCTTGTGTGGAGTAGCATCACACACCGCCCGCATGCACGAAGCTAGTCCTCACCAACCCACAAAATACGGAGCGGGATAGGCCTACATGCAGCGGTACCATGCCTGGCAAGTGCCTCAAATCAACTGCAGACTAGGCAGCCCTTTGGAGAAGGGGAGGCGAGGAGAGCGCGCCATGGAAAAGGAAAGGACGCATTGGAAGAACCCAAGGCGTCACATTGATGACCCACAAGTATAGGGGGTGTATCACAGTATTTTCGAGGGGAGTGAAACCCAATTTATTGATTCGACACAAGGGGAACCAAAGAATATTTATAAGCCTTAACAACTGAGTTGTCAACTCAGCTGCACCTGGAAACAATCTTGATCATAGCAGTTTATCAGTAGCAACAGTTTTATAGTAGGAATAGTAAAGTAGCAGCAGTAGTAAAGCAAAGACAGTAGTAACAATAGCAGTAAACAGTAGGATTCGAGTGCGGTAGACATAAGGATGGATGGACGGGCGTTGCATGGACAAGACAATTCACATAGCAATCAGAACATAGGGCAATTGCAGATAAATAAGATAAAGCATCCAAGTACTAGATAATCCTAGGCATGTGTTCCATATATAGCCATACGTGCTCGTAATGAGAACTTGCACAACATCTTTTGTCCTGCCAGCCCGTTTGCAGCGGGGCCTCAAGAGAACTACTGGCAATTAAGGTGCTCCTTTTAATAGATCACCGGAGCAAAGCATTAACACTCCGTGAACACATGTGATCCTCACATCAAAGCCATTCCCTCCAGTTATCCCGATTTTTGTCACTTTGGGGTCATTGGTTCCGGACAACAATGTGTGTATACAACATGCAGATAAGACAAAAAAATACTATCATAATGAATCAATAACATGTTCAGATCTGAAATCATGGCACTCGGGCCCTAGTGACAAGCATTAAGCATAACAAGTCACAACAAAGTCATAAAGCACTGATAAAAGATACTAGGCACCATGCCCTAACAATCTGATGCCATTACATGAACGATCTCATCCAATCCCTACCATCCTCATAGCCTACAGTGGGGGATTACTCACTCATAGATGGGGGAAACATGGATGGTCGATGGAGAAGCGATGGTGATGATGATGGCGATGATCTCCTCCAATTCCCTGTCCCGGAAGAGTGCCAAAACGGAGTTTCTGGTGCTATTTCGTGGAATCTGGTGGTGGCGGCGGAGCAGAACTCCTTCTGGAAAAACGTCGAACCCCCTGAGTTTTTAGGTCAGAAGGCAACTTATAGGCGAAGAGGGAGACCGAGGGGGAGTCTGGGGCGGCCAGACCACCCCCTGGCGCGGCCTGGGCTTGCCCGCGTGGCCAGGTGGTGTGGCCTGGGCCCAGCCCCCCTCCGTCTCGTATTCTGGCTCCGGGAGTCTTCTGGTGAAATAGGATTTTTGACATATTTTCCTGGATTTTTCCTGAAAGTTAATTTTCTACACAAAAAGTAGACACTAATGCAATTCTGCTGAAAACATCGTCAGTCCGTGTTAGTTGCATCCAAATCACACAAGTTTAGAGGAGAAACAACAGCAAAAGTGTTCGAGAAAGTAGATACGTTTTGGACGTATCAACTCCCTCAAACTTAGCTTATTGCTTGTCCTCAAGCAATTCAGTTGAAAACTGAGTGTGATAAAAGAACTTTCACGAACACATTTGCTTCATATGATGTATATATTCTCAGCATGTGACCAACTACTTAGGCAATTCATAATAAAGAGTATGCTACTAAGTCTACTTAATAGTCAATGCAAGCTATGAATAGATTCCAACTCAAAAATAATTAGTATGAAGCATAAACATAAGCAACATTACAATGCTCATAACAAGGTATGATAGAGTGGTATCTCGCTTGCCTTTGATTATGAATGCCAAGGCACCTCTAAAGTTCAGGTGAAGACTAGAAGTAAAGATGTCAAAGATACAAGCATCAAAATCATAACACAAGTAATCAAGTAATGAGACAAGCACAAAGAATGACAACTATGCTCTCAAGAAGGTGCTCAAAGAATGTGTGGAGACTCAACAAGGAAATGAAAAAGGTTTTGAAAAGTTTGAAAGGCTTCCAAATGCTGAAAGTACGGTACTCGTTAGCTTTGAGCTCTCATTGCCCCTATCATAAGCATCTGAAAGGCTTCCAAATGCTGAAAGTACGGTACTCGTTAGCTTTGAGCTCTCATTGCCCCTATCATAAGCATCTTTAAATGGTTAAGGTTAAAGTGACACAACTAAGAGAATATGCTTGACAAGTTATAAATCGAAGTCTCATGCCCCTTACTTACGAAGACCGATCCTCATGCTACTCAACTTCAGTCACGAGTAAGCTCTTGTCATTGTAAGTATATACGTATCATAGAGAACCGCCAACGGGGTACCCCTTGCACATGACATAGGAGCTATCCCATAATCAAAATGACAAGGCAAGCAGACAATGAGCATCTCAACGATCTTTTTATTTACTATGTGCATAGATTTTTATTGAGGATGCTTCATAGAATGCTCATTATGGTTATGCTGCAAGTTTCCACCATGATTAGGCATGGCTTAGGCTAGCGGCCCAGGCGTTTCTCTAACATACATACAAACTCCATGATCTTACAAGTTCCACTTTTATTTCACACCGTCGGGATCCATAAGTAAAAGAACATGATATCAACGAGGTACTAAGTACCAGTGCAATGTTGAAAGCGTTCCCCATGATATATGGTTCTGCTAACTTCAACTTATAAATCCCAAGCATATACACAACAAAGAAGGACACAATGGTTCAGGTTTATTAAATGCAAGAAAATAAAGTGTGCCATCAAGTTTGTGAGAGCTTTACTAACTAACTTTCTCATAACAAGCAAACATTTTATTCGGAAGAAAACAAGGCATATTGAATATGCACGGAAGTAGCAAATGATGCTGATAGGTAGGTATGGTGGACACTTTAGCAATATTTGGTTTTAGGAAGTTGGAAACATGAGTAAAACATACTCAGTGAAAGTGAAGGCTAGCAATAGTAAGGGAGCGACAAACGAGAGAGCAATAGCTGTCATAATCATGCTTGCAACAAAACATGACTAATAATGACATGAAAGTGATTCAATATCCTCAAGGCAAAATAATTCATCCAGGCTCAACTGCTTGTTTCAGTCATATGCATGCGTGAGCATGTGCCAAGTCAATGCAAATGAAACATTCAGAGGAGGATACCACGGTGTCATACCAAGTTATGAATAGAGTAATGCAAGCAAACATTCATGAGACATGCTACAAACTATTAGCAAGCTGGAACTAATCATACGAAAGCAAGAACTACTAAGCATTCAAAGATAACATACACCCTACACGAACAGACTAAGCATGCCCACAGTGATGAGTATATGTACAAAAATGAAAACAAATAGAGTTCGTTACCAGCCTCTTACCACGCCTCAAGTTGTCTTTAATCCTCATTATTGCTCTTCACTTGTGTGGCTTGAATAATAATATGAAACCAATATCCACTGAGGACCGATGAACCCTGCAATATTTTTGTTGTTTTCGATTTTTAAAACAAGAACCAAAGGGGGAAAACAAGCAAAGCAAAATCTTTTTGGGTTTTTCGAATAGTTCAAACAAAGCAAAAATGGAAAAACAAACCAAGGCAAAAAGAAGAAGCAAACCAAAGAGAAACAACAGAAATATTTTTGGTCTTTTTGTGTTTTAGAAAGCAAAAGCAAAGAAAAAATGAAAACTAAAAAGAGAACGAAACATGAATATACAAAGTACCGATGCAACATGATATAGAGATGAGTGCGGTGTCGGCGTACCTACCCCCAAGCTTAGGCTTTTGGCCTAAGTGGGTATCAATCCCAAGCCGGACATGATGATGTATCACCGTAGTATGATGAGGAGGTCCCCTCATCCTGGTGCGAGCTCGAGTACGTCCCTCCGTAGTGAGCGGAGTAGTCATAGGAGGGTACATCCTCCTGGTGCTGCTCGTGAAAGCCCAGCAAGCGAAGCTGCTCATCCACCTCCTCCTTGGAGCACGACCACGGTCTCCTGTGAACACTAAACAGAGAAGGTTGTGGCAAAGGATCTCCCTTTCATCCCCGTCAGTGAAAATCATCCTATATACTAGATTGTTCAAATCAGAAGTAGCAGTGACAAAGTGATGAGTTTTCATAGCAACAAGGTCAAGCCTCTAGGTGCCAGCACAGTATCATTGGTATCCACTAAAAGGCCTAATGCATTGACCATATGCGAGGCAATGATGCCCCCATAGATAGGCCCCCTAGCAGCTAGGCGGCGAGCAATAAGCGAGCCAAGGTTGTACCAAGTATCATTGTTAAGCGTAGCAGCAAGGAAAGCTAAATGATAGTTGGAGATATTACTTGTGTTCTCCCTACCAAGTATACTAGTAGCAAGATAATATGCAAAGTATCTAAGAGCAGGGAGTTGGATATTTCTTATCTTTCCGCGTTGCGCCACGCGGTCATCATCATTGGTCACCCCTCGGTAAAGCTCCAGCTAATCAGCGGGTCGCCCTTGAATTTTCTTCATTGTCCCTGTCATGCTTACACCTACAATACTGCAAAATCTCTCCAAAGGCATGGTGAAGGGCAGATTATAAATTTTGAAAGATACAGTCGACTGATAGGATGTGTTAGTAAACGTGAAGCTCTCAACAAAGGTTTTGGTGAGCATAGCTGATGTCTACGCACTTTTATTCTTGTAGACAGTTGTTGGGCCTCCAAGTGCAGAGGTTTGTAGAACAGCAGCAAGTTTTCCCTTAAGTGGATCACCCAAGGTTTATCGAACTCAGGGAGGAAGTGGTCAAAGGTATTCCCTCTCAAGCAACCCTGCAATCAAGATACAAGAAGTCTCTTGTGTCCCCAACACACACAATACACTTGTCAGGTGTATAGGTGCACTAGTTCGGCGAAGAGATAGTGAAATACAAATGGTATGGATAATTATAAGTGGTAACGGTGATAGAAAATAGCTTGAAGGCGTGGAAGAGACTAAAGGCAAACTGAAATAAAGATGGAAGCAAGCAAACATGTAACATATCTAATTGCAAACGGTGTATCAATGCTTAGAAACAAGGCCTAGGGATCATACTTTCGCTAGTTAACACTCTCATATAAATATATTATCTTCATGATACTACGCTGAACTACTCTCCGGTTGGACACTCTAATCCATGGTAGGGCTATAACAACACACCTCAAAGTAAGCCTTTCCCATCTAGATAACCCCACACTGTCACCTTGAGTACTAGATGGTTCCAACAAACACCACAATTTCATAAAGACATCCAACTCCAAATATAACTCATAACAAGTATTTGTAATCTCTAGCCTAAGTGCCACCATGGTGCGCACGCTGTCACTTTCACACACATGGGGAGAGCAGAGATCTATTAAAGCACTTGAGTAGCAAGTAGATATATAGATTACAAGCTCATGATCTCAATAAGATCAAGCATGGAGAGAGATGAACACATAGCTACCGGTAGAACCCTTAGCCTCGAGAGAGAACTACTCCCTCCTCATCATGGGAATCAGCAATGGTGATGGAGATGGTGGTGGAGATCGATGGAGATGGCTTCGGGGGCACTTCCCCGTCCCGGCAGGGTGCCAGAACAGAGACTTTCTGTCCCCCGAATCTCCCCTTCGGTGGCGGCGGTGTGTGGAACTTTTCGTGGATTTCTGATTGACGATTTAGGGTTTTGGTATCGGGAGGCTCTTATAGGCGAAAGAGGCAAGGTCGGTGGCCGGCCAGGGGACCCACACCATGCCTTGGCGCGGCCTAGGGTTGCCCACACCAAGGGGGGTGTGGCCACCCCGTGGCCCCTCTCCGACTCTCCTTCTGGCTCCGTGAGTCTTCCGGGAAAATAGTAACTTTGGCTTTTGTCCCGTCCAATTCCGAGAATATTCATTTTCTGACTTCCTGGAACCAAAAACAGCAGAAAACAGGCAACTGACACTGTGGCATCTTGTTAATAGGTTAGTCAAAGAAATCATATGAAAGTACTCCAAAGTTGGAACAAAACACAAGAAAGTAGATAAAACCAAGCATGGAACATCAAAAATTATAGATACATTTGCAATGTATCAACATCCCCAAGCTTAACTCCTGCTCGTCCTCGAGTAGGTAAGTGATAAAAAGAAAGAATAATTTTTGAGATGACATGCACCATCAAAGACTTGATCAAAGTATTTGTAAAACATTCAAAGCTGGGATCATAGTACTTCAATCATAACATGAAAGACAAATTTCTAGCAATAAGACAAAGAAACTATGATGCAACATGAAAAGGCACAAACAAAAGATTCATGAATAACAATGCTTTGCAAGACGTTTGTTTGTTTCACATAAAGAAAACATAGCATAGTGGCATTCAGCTTGTCCCTCATAGAGTAGCAAACATAAATGCATAGGACACCTTCAAAGTTCATAAGAGTGACTAGATACAAATAGTTTAAAACAAGGAATATCAAAGCTATGCATCAATCAACAAGTCTTGGGACAATGCACATAGAACTAAGAATGGCCACTATGCTCTCAAAGTAGGCGCATAAAGGTAGAAGGTGGAGACTCAATATAAAAGTGGAAGAAAGGCCTTCATAGAAGGAAGCAGAGATTCAAGTTTCATAAAGAGCTTCCAAAAATTATGGTACTTTTTAGCTTTCAGCTCTCATTGCCCCTATCATAAGCATCTTGAAGTGATTAAGGTTAAAGTGAACAAACTATGGTGTACATGCTTGACGAAGTATAAGTTAGAAATCTCATGTCCCTTGTATACGAGGGCCGCTCCTCATGCTACTCAAGTTTAGTCACCGGTAAGTTCTTGTCATCGTAAGTACATGTGTATCATAGAGAACCGCCAACGGGGTATCCCTTGCCCGATGATACGGAAGAATCCCCATATCAAAATGACAAGGCAAGCAGACAACGAGCATCTCAGCAATGTTCTTATTTACCATAGGAATATGGTGCTTTTTTCTCTCTTTCCTCTTTTCATAATCTTTTTTTTCTCTTTTTCTCTTTTTCTCCTTTTCTCAATATAGGACTCTTTTTTATAAGAAGAATGCTTCATAGACAGCTCATTATGGTTACGCTGCAGGTTTCCACCATGTTAGCATGTATTAGACCAGCGGCCCAGGCGTTTCTCTAACACATATACATAACTCCATGGACATACAAGATCCCCTTTCATTTCACACCGATGACATCCATATACAAAAGAGCATGATATCAACTAGGTATAAGTACCAAGTGCAATGTTGAAAGCGTTCCCCATGAAAGCATAGTTCTGCTAATTCCCAACAAATAAGTGCAAGCATATACAACATAGACGACACGATGGTTCAAGGTTATTAAGGGCAAGAAAAATAAAGTGTGCCATCAAGTTCGTGAGAGTTTTAATCACTAGTTTTCTCATAACAAGTTTAATTCGGAAGGTAAACAAAAGCATGAATATACTTGGAATAGCATAAGCTAGTAGGTAGGTATGGTGGACTCTTTGGAATAACTTGGTTTAGGAAGTTGGATGCATGAGTGGAACTCATACTTTGTTGTGGAGGCTAGCAAAAGACTGGGAGCGACATACTAAGAGAGCAATAATAGCCATAATCATGCAAAGCGACAAAACATCATTGATCAAAGCATAAAGTGACACTACAAGTTGAAAACTAAAGGATCATAAAGGCTATGGTGACTTGAGATAGTCATAACATGGTGTGAGCATGCGCCAAGTCAACCCAAATAAAGCATCAAAGGAGAATACCACTATACTATGCTTTAATATGCTAAAACAACGCATGATTCATCCAAGGCACATTAAGCAATCTCAATTGTTTATAACAAGTCATGCTACAACAAAGAATACTAAGCATAAAGCTAAAACAATATCAAGCATGGCATGACAAAGCATAGGCCACAGTCAAGCTCTCTTTACCACTTAAGCATGAACTTTCCTACTCTTTTCCAATCCAAACCAAACTATTTGAAAACCAATGTATGAAAGTGAAGGGTTTCGCAACATAGTAAATCAAAATTTTCTACGGAAGCGAACAGAGGGAAAGCCAAGATCTAATCTAGGAGATGCAAACAACGAGAGAGATTGGATTAGATCTTCATACCCTTGAAGATTCGCATAGCGGAACGTTCGTCGGAACGTGGGTGATGTAGTCGTACTCGCTTCTCCTCCTCGCGATCCGATCCGATCTAGCACCACAAGTGGCGGTGCCTCCGTGAGATGCACACGTGCAGCACCTCGACGTCTCCTCCTTCCTCGGACCAGCAAGTAGGGTGGAGAGATAGATTGGATCTACAACACGACGGCGTGGTGTATATGGTGGAGAATTTCTGCAGCAGGGCTTCGCCTACAAACAGTCGGGAGGGAGAGTGGAAGGCAGCAGGGCTACTAGGGCTTGGAGGAAGGTGTGTGTAGGGTTGGTGCGCCCCCACCCCTCTTTATATAGAGGGGGGGCGCAGCCCTAGCCCCTCCTCCAAGCCTATCTCTAGTTTAAACGATTTAAACTCTCCCCTTATCTAGAAATTCTATCCCTAGATTTAAACGAGTTAAATCTATCCAGAATCAGCTGGGCCCTATGGGGCCTTGTGCCCCTGGCCCAATGCGGCCAGGACACTCCCTCATAGGCCCATGCCCCCTCCCGGAAGGTGGGACCACGTTGGCCCCCTCCCGGAAGGTTCTAGAAGCTTCCGGTACAATACTGATTAATCCGGAACAATTCCGAACTCCAAAAACTGCACTGCCTTATATGAATCTTATTCTCCGGACCATTCCGGAACCTCTCGTGATATCCCGGATCCCATCCGAGACTCCGAACAAAAATTCATAAACCAATTATCCAATCTATCCTAGCGTCGAGACACGTTAAGTGTGTGACCCTGCGGGTTCGAGAATATGCAGACATGATCTTCTATCAATAATCAACAGCGGGGTCTGGGCACCCATATTGACTCCCACACATTCATCGATGATCATATCGGATGAACCACGATGCCAGGATTCAATCAATCCCATATATATATTCCCTTCGTCTCGTGATATTTTACTTGCCCGAGATTCGATCGTTGGTATCGTCATACCTAGTTCAATCTCGTTCACAACAAGTACTTTACTCATTCCGTAATCCGATATCACTTTGTGATTAACTCCTTAACCACATGCTTGCAAGCGGTGTTGATATCGATTACCGAGTGGGCCCGAAGTATATCTCTCCGACTTGGGAGGGACAAATCCCATCTCGATACATACAACCCAACAGATACTTTCCGATCACCTGAGAGACACCTTTATGATCACCCTCTCATAGGATGACGTTTGATGACCTCAAAGCTTTCTTCCGATACCAGGGAGTTGCATTATCTCATGGTCTAAGGAATATAATATTTGACATAAGAAAAGCTTCGCAAAGACGAACACGATGACACGATCTAATTGCTTCGCTTAGTTTGGGTCTGTCCACCATATCATTCTCCCAATGATATGATCTCATTATCAATTGACAACTCATGTCTATGGTTAGGAAACCTTAACCATCATTGATCAATGAGCTAGTCGATAGAGGCGTACTAGGGACACGGTGTTGTTCACAAACCACAAAAGTATTAATGTTTCCGCTTAATACAATTCTAGCATGGAATATAAACTTTATCATGAACAAGAATTATAATAATAACATCTTTATTATTGCCTCTAGGGCATAATTCCAATAGTCTCCCACTTGCACTAGAGTCAATAATCTAGTTTACATTTGGCAACAATCTCACACCCATGGCACTGAGGTGCTGATCATGTTTTACACGTGGAAGAGGTTTAGTCAATAGATCTGCGACATTCAGATCTGCATGTACTTTGCTGATCTTCAGATCTCCATCTGCTATATAATCTCGGATTATATGAAACTTGCGGTTGATATGCTTGGTCTTTGGATGATATCTTGGTTCCTTAGCGAGTGCTATGGCGCCAGTGTTGTCACACAATATCTCCAGTGGGTCCAATGCACTTGGAACCACGCCAAGCTCAGTGATGAAGATTCTGATCCAAACTCCTTCACTTGACGCTTCTGCAGCAGCCATGTATTCCACTTCTACTGTAGATCCCGCGATCACGCTTTGCTTGCAGCTTCTCCAGCTCACAGCTCCTCCATTCAAAATATACACGTATCCTGTCTGAGATTTAGAATCATCCTTGTCGGTGTCGAAACTAGCATCGACGTAACCTTTTACGATGAGCTGTTCATCACCCCCATAGACTAAGAACATTTCTTTAGTCCTATTTAGGTACCTTAGGATGTTCTTCACGGCTGTCCAGTGTTCCACTCCTGGATCACTTTGATATCTGCTCGTCAAACTAAGAGCATTGGACACATCCGGTCTAGTACACAACATGGCATACATGATGGAACCTATGGTCGAGGCATAAGGCACTTTGCTCATAGCTTCCCTATCATTTACTGTAGCTGGACACTGAGCCTTGCTCAATATCTTACCTGACAACATAGGCACTGAACCTTTCAATGCCTTATCCATTCTGAACCTTTTCAGAACTTTGTCTAGGTATGTACTCTGGCTTAAAGCTATCAGGCGTCTTTGTCTATCTCTATAGATTTTGATGCCCAATATATAAGCAGCTTCACCTAGGTCTTTCATTGAAAAACACTTGTTCAAATAACTCTTCACATCGTTAAGCATGTTGATGTCATTTCCAATAATCAATATGTCATCCACATATAGTACCAGAAACGTCACCGAGCTCCCACTCACTTTCTTGTAGATGCAAGCTTCGTAGCAATTTGGAACAAATCCAAAGCTCTTGATCACTTGATCAAAACGAAGGTTCCAACTCCGAGATGCTTGCTTCAGTCCATAAATGGAACGCTGAAGTTTGCATACTTTATCAGCATCCTTAGGATCGACAAAACCTTCGGGTTGCATCATATACAACTCTTCATCAATGTTGCCATTGAGGAAAGCAGTCTTGACATCCATTTGCCATATTTCATAATCATGAAACGCAGCAATTGCTAATAAAATCCGAATGGACTTAAACATCGCTACGAGAGAGAAAGTCTCATCGTAGTCAACACCTTGAACTTGTCGAAAACCTTTCGCAACAAGCCGTGCTTTATAGACGGTAACATTACCATCCGCGTCCGTTTTCTTCTTGAAGATCCATTTGCACTCAACGGCCTTTCGGTCGCTAGGAGGGTCCACCAAAGTCCATACTTGGTTTTCGCTCATGGATCTCAATTCGGATTTCATGGCTTCTAGCCATTTCTCAGAGTCTGGGCTCATCATCGCTTCCTCATAGTTCGTAGGTTCACTGTCTTCTACTAACAAGACAGTCAAGACAGGGTTGCCGTACCACTCAGGAGGGGCACGCGACCTTGTCGACCTGCGACGTTCAGTAGCAGCATCGTCTGAAGCTTCATGATCCTTGTCATTTGCTTCCTCTATTGTTGGTGCAGGCGGCACTGGAACAATTTCAGGTGCTGCGCTACTGTCCAATTCAAGAGAAGGTTCAATAACCTCGTCTAGCTCTACTTTCCTCCCACTCACTTCTTTCGAGAGAAAATCCTTCTCAAGAAAGGAACCGTTCTTTGCGACAAACACTTTGCCTTCGGTTCTGTGATAGAAGGTATACCCAATAGTTTCCTTAGGGTATCCTATGAAGACGCATTTCTCCGCTTTGGGTTCGAGCTTGTCCGGCATCAACTTCTTGACGTAAGCTTCGCATCCCCAAACTTTAAGAAACGACAACTTAGGTTTAGCACCAAACCACAGTTCATACGGTGTCGTCTCAACGGATTTAGATGGAGCCCTATTTAAAGTGAATGCAGCGGTTTCTAATGCATAACCCCAAAATGATAACGACAAATCAGTAAGAGACATCATCGATCGGACCATATCTAATAGGGTTCGATTCCGGCGTTCAGACACACCATTGCGCTGTGGTGTTCCGGGTGGCGTGAGTTGTGAAACGATTCCACTTGCTTTGAGATGCGTGAGAAAATCATAACTCAAATATTCGCCCCCACGATCGGATCGTAGAAACTTAATCTTTCTGTTATGATGGTTCTCCACTTCATTCTGAAATTCTTTGAACTTTTCAAACGTTTCAGATTTATGTTTCATTAAATAGATATACCCATATCTACTTAAGTCATCGGTAAAAGTGAGAAAATAGCGATATCCACCGCGCGTCAAAACACTCATCGGTCCGCATACATCGGTATGTATGATTTCCAACAAGTCTGTTGCTCGCTCCATCATACCGGAGAACGGGGTTTTGATCATCTTGCCCATGAGGCATGGTTCGCATGTGTCAAATGATTCAAAATCAAGAGACTCCAAAAGTCCATCAGAATGGAGTTTCTTCATGCGCTTTACTCCAATATGACCTAGACGACAGTGCCACAAATAAGTAGTATTATCACTATCTACTTTGCATCTCTTAGCCTCAATGTTATGGATGTGTGTTTCATCCCTTTCGAGATTTAGAAGAAATAAACCACTCACAAGAGGTGCATGACCATAAAAGATGTTACTCATATAAATAGAACAACCATTATTCTCCGATTTAAATGAATAACCGTCTTGCAATAAACACGATCTAGAAATAATGTTCATGCTCAACACAGGCACATAATAACATTTATTAAGGTTTAAAACTAATCCCGAAGGTAAAACTAAGGAGAGCGTGCCGACGGCCATCACATCAACTCTTGATCCGTTGCCAACGCGCATCGTCACCTCATCCCTCGCAAGCCGCCGTCTATTCCGTAGCTCCTGTTTCGAGTTACAAATATTAGCAACTGAACCGGTATCAAATACCCAGGCACTACAACGAGGGCTAGTAAGGAAAACATCAATAACATGTATATCAAATATACCTTTGATGGTGCCAGCCTTCTTGTCCGCTAAGTACTTCGGACAGTTGCGCTTCCAGTGACCCTTGTCCTTGCAATAGAAGCACTCAGTTTCCGGCTTGGGTCCAGACTTGAGCTTCTTCTCAGCAGGGGAAACGCGTTTGCCGCCTCCTTTCTTGAAGGGCTTCTTTGCACCTTTACCTTTCTTAAAGGAGGGCTTGTTGACCATCAACACATGATTATCCTTCTTGATGTCCACCTCCGCAGCCTTCAGCTTTGCGAAGAGCTCGGTGATCGTATCAGTGGAACCAATCTGATTATGAGTCACTACAAAACTTTTGTAGCTGGGAGGGAGTGATTGCAGAACCCTGTCAATCTTGAGCTCCTCTGGAATCTTGCAGTCCAGTTGCTCAAGGCGTTGAGTGTAGCCCGACAACTTAATGGCGTGCTCACTAACGGAACTCCCTTCCTCCATCTTGCAGTTAAAGAACTTCTCAGAGATCTCATATCTCTCAGAACGGGCCTGAGTCTGAAACATGGTTTTCAACTCTTCGAGAATCTCAAAGGGCCCGGGATAGTTTTCAAAACGATTTTGAAGTTCCGGTTCCATAGCAAACAACATGGTGCTCTTAATCACACCATAATCATCTTTGCGCGACTGATAGACAACTTTCTCATCAGCCGGCGAAGTTGCAGCAGGGGGTTACCTAACGCTTTCTCAAGGACATAGTCCTTTTGTCCGCCAGACAGAATGATTCTTAGATTGCGGAACCAGTTGGTGAAGTTAGACCCATTGTTTCTAAGCTTTTCTTTCTCAGCAAAAACGTTGAAGTTGAAGTTGGACTTGGCCATTGGATCTACAGTATTTGCAAGTACAATTTAGACTATGTTCATGATAAATAGTTCAACTTAATCAAATTACTAGATGAACTCCCACTAAATTCAACATCCCTCAAGTTGTTTAGTGAACACGATCCAAATTCACCACACCTAATCCGATCATCACAAGAAGAGATGTGGTTTCAATGGTGGACAACGAAGTGTCGATCATATCATTCATATGACTCATGCTTAACCTTTCGGTTCTTGTGTTCCGAGGCCATGTCTGTACATGCTAGGCTCGTCAAGTTAGACCCAAGTATTTCCGCGTGTGCAAAAACTGGCTTGTACCCGTTGTATGTGAGCGTAGAGTCTATAGCATCCGATCATCACGTGATGCTTGGACACGACGAACTTTCGCAACGGTGCATACTTGGGGAGAACACAGTTTTTATCTTGATCTTTAAGTGAGGAATCATCTTATAATGCTACCGTCGCGATCTAAGCATAATAAGATACATAAAAGGATAAACATCACATGCATATAACTTTATGTGACATGGTATAGCCAATCTTCGCGCAATGATCTCCATCTTGTGCGTTCCGGCATGATCTCCATCACTCCACCATGATTGCCTCCACCACGAATAGCAACTACAACTATTGCTAACTACTTAGCGATAAAGTAAAGCTATTACATGGCGTATAAGAAGTTGACTCGCAGGTCATACACAATTATAAAGACAACCATATGGCTCCTGCCGGTTGTGTACTCATCGACATGCAAGTCGTGAAACATTACAAAACATGATTATCGCATACATTATACACATCACATCTTGGGCCATACCATATCACAGAAAACACTCCCTGCAAAAACAAGTTAGACGCCTCTACTTTGTTGTTGCATGTTTTACGTGGCTTATGGGAGTAGATGCTAAGAACGATTCTTACCTACGGAAAGCCACAACGGTGATATTATGGTTGCCAAACTCCGGTGTTAATCCCATGACAACTATAGTGAGAGAAACTGACATCCACCAGCCGCATGTGTGGTACAAGCCACACGTCAAGTGCGGAGCCGGTCTCGCGAACGACGTCGCGTAAGGTTGGCCTGGACCGCTTCAATCACACTATCCCGCGTCATAAGAAGAACACAAACAAGAGGCTTGCAACAGAAAACATCAACGCCCGCAACAACCATGTTGCGTTCTACTCGTGAATCACATCTACGCATAGATCTAGCTCTGATACCACTGAAGGGTTTCGCAACATAGTAAATCAAAATTTTCTACGGAAGCGAACAGAGGGAAAGCCAAGATCTAATCTAGGAGATGCAAACAACGAGAGAGATTGGATTAGATCTTCATACCCTTGAAGATTCGCACAGCGGAACGTTCGTCGGAACGTGGGTGATGTAGTCGTACTCGCTTCTCCTCCTCGCGATCCGATCCTATCTAGCACCACAAGTGGCGGTGCCTCCGTGAGATGCACACGTGCAGCACCTCGACGTCTCCTCCTTCCTCGGACCAGCAAGTAGGGTGGAGAGATAGATTGGATCTACAACACGACGGCGTGGTGTATATGGTGGAGAATTTCTGCAGCAGGGCTTCGCCTACAAACAGTCGGGAGGGAGAGTGGAAGGCAGCAAGGCTACTAGGGCTTGGAGGAAGGTGTGTGTAGGGTTGGTGCGCCCCCACCCCTCTTTATATAGAGGGGGGGCGCAGCCCTAGCCCCTCCTCCAAGCCTATCTCTAGTTTAAACGATTTAAATTCTCCCCTTATCTAGAAATTCTATCCCTAGATTTAAACGAGTTAAATCTATCCAGAATCAGCTGGGCCCTATGGGGCCTTGTGCCCCTGGCCCAATGCGGCCAGGACACTCCCTCATAGGCCCATGCCCCCTCCCGGAAGGTGGGACCACGTTGGCCCCCTTCCGGAAGGTTCTAGAAGCTTCCGGTACAATACCGATTAATCCGGAACAATTCCGAACTCCAAAAACTGCACTGCCTTATATGAATCTTATTCTCCGGACCATTCCAGAACCTCTCGTGATATCCCGGATCCCATCCGAGACTCCGAACAAAAATTCATAAACCAATTATCCAATCTATCCTAGCGTCGAGACACGTTAAGTGTGTGACCCTGCGGGTTCGAGAATATGCAGACATGATCTTCTATCAATAATCAACAGTGGGGTCTGGGCACCCATATTGACTCCCACACATTCATCGATGATCATATCGGATGAACCACGATGCCAGGATTCAATCAATCCCATATATATTCCCTTCGTCTCGTGATATTTTACTTGCCCGAGATTCGATCGTCGGTATCGTCATACCTAGTTCAATCTCGTTCACAGCAAGTACTTTACTCGTTCCGTAATCCGATATCACTTTGTGATTAACTCCTTAACCACATGCTTGCAAGCGGTGTTGATATCGATTACCGAGTGGGCCCGAAGTATATCTCTCCGACTTGGGAGGGACAAATCCCATCTCGATACATACAACCCAACAGATACTTTCCGATCACCTGAGAGACACCTTTATGATCACCCTCTCATAGGATGACGTTTGATGACCTCAAAGCTTTCTTCCGATACCAGGGAGTTGCATTATCTCATGGTCTAAGGAATACAATATTTGACATAAGAAAAGCTTCGCAAAGACAAACACGATGACACGATCTAATTGCTTCGCTTAGTTTGGGTCTGTCCATCATATCATTCTCCCAATGATATGATCTCATTATCAATTGACAACTCATGTCTATGGTTAGGAAACCTTAACCATCATTGATCAATGAGATAGTCCATAGAGGCGTACTAGGGACACGATGTTATTCACAAACCACACAAGTATTAATGTTTCCGCTTAATACAATTCTAGCATGGAATATAAACTTTATCATGAACAAGAATTATAATAATAACATCTTTATTATTGCCTCTAGGGCATAATTCCAACTGAAAGAGGGGGTCCAACCAATTTATTCAGCAAACTAAGCAAACGAAAAACCAAAACGAAAACAAAAAGAAGACGCTCCAAGAACAATACAACTGTGCATGAAACAATAAAAACGAAGTGTTTGGAAGAAACCTGAAATTTTTATTGATGAAGAAGGGGTGCCTTGGGCATCCCCAAGCTTTGATGCTTGTACTTCTTGGATATTTTTGGGGTGACACGCGTGGCATCTCCAAGCTTGAGCTTTAGTCCATCCTTCATCTCATTACTCATTCCTTCCATACACCTGAAATTTTTCCTTCATACAAAACTTCACACAATCTTTATTAGCAATATTAGTGCACTCAAGATAATAAGTCTTTAGGTTCAGTTCTAACACCAATAAAACTTCCATTAAAACACTAGCTACTGAAGCACTTCCCTCAAAAAGCTCAATTCCCCAAAAGAACTCAAAAAGGAACCAACAAGAAGCAAATGCAAATAATGGTAGAAATCTGTCAAAACAGACCAGCAGGTAAAGACAAATTTTTTCGAAGACCTTCTGTTGCTTAAATAAAAAAGTGTTGAACTAACGAAAGCTAGATAACAACCTGGGGCAGAAGCACAAAAATTCACGCCTCAAAAGGACGTACAGACATTTTACACGAATTTTTACGGTGAATCACATAAATCTGTTTCGGGACAGCAACTTTCTCAATCATTACTTCTCTCTCATTAGAGGTTACCCTTGGCACAAAAAGCAAATAAAAAGGATAAGGAGCGGTTATTACTGAGGTAATAACTTCCAAGACTCATTTAAAACTTTTGGGTTATCTCCCAATAAGTACTTTTTTTAACGCCTTTAAGTTAGACATGATAGTTTGAGAAGATGCTCACATAAGAAATATAAATTGAAGTAAAAGAGAGCATCAAGAAGCAAATTCAAAACACATTTAAGTCTAACCCACTTCCTATGCATAGGAATCTTGTAAAGAAACAAGTCATGAAAGCACAAAGCAACAAGCATAGTGAAGCAAAACAAGTGTAACTTCAAGACTTTCAACATAAAGAGGGGAAACTTAATATTATTGAGATGCATAAAACCATGTTTCCCTCTCTCATAATAACTTTCAGTAGCATCATGAATAAAATTAACAATATAACTATCACATAAAACATTCTTATCATGAGCCACATGCATATAACTATTATTACTCTCCACATAAACATAGTCATTCTTATTAATTGTAGTGGGAGCAAATTCAACAAAATGGCTATCATTATTATTCTCATCACCATAATCATCAAATATATGAGGCATATTGTAATCATAATTAATTTCCTCCTCAATAGTAAGTGGACTGAAAATATCATATTCATCATTGCAATCATCATATATTGGAGGTTTGGTATCATCATAAGCAATAGAATAGCTATCTTCTAAAGTTGGGGAACTAAAAAGATCATTTTCATAGGAACTAGCTTCCCCAAGCTTAGACTTTTCCATAGCATTAGCAATAATGGTGTCCAAAGAATTCATACTAACAACATTGCTATTAGCATGCAAATAAAGTTCCAAAGGTTCTTCAAACACTTCATGTCCTAACTCAAGATAAATACTATAAAGCTCTCTAATTTTGTTGTTGTTTTCCATTAAGACTAACTAGTGAAAACAAGAAACAAAAAACAAAATTGCAGAATCTAAAGGAAATAACTTCGAGCACTCACACCGGAGGATGTGAGTACCTTTTACCTTACCTCCCCGGTAACGGTGCCAGAAAATAGCTTGATGTCTACGCACTTCTATTCTTGTAGACAATTGTTGGGCCTCCAAGTGCAGAGGTTTGTAGAAAAGTAGCAAGTTTTCCCTTAAGTGGATCACCCATGGTTTATCGAACTCAGGGAGGAAGTGGTCAAAGGTATTCCCTCTCAAGCAACCCTGCAATCAAGATACAAGAAGTCTCTTGTGTCCCCAACACACACAATACACTTGTCAGGTGTATAGGTGCACTAGTTCGGCGAAGAGATAGTGAAATACAAATGGTATGGATAATTATAAGTGGTAACGGTGATAGAAAATAGCTTGAAGGCGTGGAAGAGACTAAAGGCAAACTGAAATAAAGATGGAAGCAAGCAAACATGTAACATATCTAATTGCAAACGGTGTATCAATGCTTAGAAACAAGGCCTAGGGATCATACTTTCGCTAGTTAACACTCTCATATAAATATATTATCTTCATGATACTACGTTGAACTACTCTCCGGTTGGACACTCTAATCCATGGCAGGGCTATAACAACACACCTCAAAGTAAGCCTTTCCCATCTAGATAACCCCACACTGTCACCTTGAGTACTAGATGGTTCCAACAAACACCACAATTTCATAAAGACATCCAACTCCAAATATAACTCATAACAAGTATTCGTAATCTCTAGCCTAAGTGCCACCATGGTGCGCACGCTGTCACTTTCACACACATGGGGAGAGCAGAGATCTATTAAAGCACTTGAGTAGCAAGTAGATATATAGATTACAAGCTCATGATCTCAATAAGATCAAGCATGGAGAGAGAGATGAACACATAGCTACCAGTAGAACCCTTAGCCTCGAGAGAGAACTACTCCCTCCTCATCATGGGAATCAGCAATGGTGATGGAGATGGTGGTGGAGATCGATGGAGATGGCTCCGGGGGCACTTCCCCGTCCCGGCAGGGTGCCGGAACATAGACTTTCTGTCCCCCGAATCTCCCCTTTGGTGGCGGCGGTGTTGCGGAACTTTTCGTGGATTTATGATTGACTATTTAGGGTTTTGGTATCGGGAGGCTCTTATAGGCGAAAGAGGCAAGGTCGGTGGCCGGCCAGGGGGCCCACACCATGCCTTGGTGCGACCTAGGGTTGCCCGCGCCAAGGGGGTGTGTGGCCACCCCGTGGCCCCTCTCCGACTCTCCTTCTGGCTCCGTGAGTCTTCCGGGAAAATAGTAACTTTGGCTTTTGTCCCGTCCAATTCCGAGAATATTCATTTTCTGACTTCCTGGAACCAAAAACAACAGAAAACAGGCAACTGGCACTATTGCATCTTGTTAATAGGTTAGTCCAAGAAATCATATGGAAAGTACTCCAAAGTTGGAACAAAACACAAGAAAGTAGATAAAACTAAGCATGGAACATCAAAAAGTATAGATACATTTGCAATGTATCAATAGCGTATTGCTCACTCTCATCTTGCATACATGAGGTCAAACCAACCCTCTCAATCAGTAGCAAGAAATCATCAAGAATCCCTGCAGCTTGTAAGAAAGTAAAACAAGGAAAAGTAGATGGGTGAGCATCCCCACCATCCCTTTCATTACCAATACGAGTTGCAATGAGATCTTCATTGTATGATGGCCTAAACTAAGAGGCTGATCTTGAGGGCCTCGACCTCCTAGGTGCATCAACCTCCTAGGTGCATCACTCTCAAATATCTCTCCAAAGGTATGGTTGTTCATGCTTGGTATTCTGAAATTTAAACACCTATTAAACAAGTGATTGCAAAGTGAATATAATGAAGGAATCTACTCATAGGGACTTGTAAGAGGCCTAAACATGCATCAAAACTATGTCTCTAAGCATCAAGCAATCATACAAGCTCTCATAACCTGTCACCTACAGCAGCAAAATACTCAAGATATAATCCACTAAACACAAATCTACTTGGACAAGGGGAGGAGTCACGTACCAGAGAACAAGTGCTCCAAATTTCAGCAACAAAGATGAGCTGAGCAAGGAGATCGAAAAAAATCAGGAGCAAGCACAGCAAGAATGCGATTTTGAGCAATGAACTGGAGCTTACTCGGGAGAGAGAAGAAAGTGGCAGGTGAGAGAGTTAGTGGAGGGCCAGGGGTAGCCCACACCATGGCATGGCGCCACCCAGGGCAGGCCGCGCCACCAGGTGGTGAGCCTGCCTGGTGGGTCACCCTGGCACCTCCCAGGCACTCCTCTGCCCCTTTTTTCACGTAATAAATTAATATGAATTTTCTGGAAGTTTTCGAGACACTTTATTTTTGGGCAATTTTCAGGCATAGAAGAAAGATTTTCTGACAGACAGATTTTTTGTGGAAAATGATGCAAGGACAAAACAAAGCTAGAACTACAGAAGTTCTAAGACACTCTAACATGCAAGCAACTAACAACAAAGAGAAAACTAAACGAAAGCAAAAACTAAAATGGATAGAATAAAGTAAACGGGGATAATCACGATGAAAACATTGTTTTGTTCAGTGAAATCCTTTTGTTAACAAGGTTGATCAGGTCTTGTTACCAAAACAATTCCATATGAGGCAAAACTTTGTATCCCACTAATGATTATGTTACCTCAACCTTGATAGCAATGTTCCTAATCATAATAGTTTCAAAATTTTCTCTTGGTATGGGACAATATATTTCTCCAACTTGAATGCTCTCAACATGTTCAATTGAATTCAAACCATAAGTCCTTTCAATCTTCTTGGGGAAATAGACAGTATGTTCCTTGTCATTAACATTGAAAGTGACCTTTCCTTGATTACAATTAATAACAGCTCCTGCAGTATTAAGAAAAGGTCTCCCAAGAATAATAGACATATTATCATCTTCAGGCATTTCAAGCACAACAAAATCAGTTAATATCAAGCAATTATGAGCCACTTGAATAGGTACATCCTTACATATA
This sequence comes from Avena sativa, assembly GCA_916181665.1. Taxonomy (NCBI): domain Eukaryota; kingdom Viridiplantae; phylum Streptophyta; class Magnoliopsida; order Poales; family Poaceae; genus Avena; species Avena sativa. The sequence goes on along the minus strand of OV702290.1, from coordinate 548,503,889 downwards.
CCAACAGGAATAAAGGTAGATTTATCAGCCATTTGCAAAGATATATTATTTGGTCTTAATTTTTCTAGTTGAAGCCTCTTATAGAGAGAGAAAGGCATAACACTAACTCCAGCTCCCAAATCACACAAAGCAGTTCTAACATAACTATTCTTAATAGAGCAAGGGATAGTTGGAATCCCTGGGTCTCCAAGTTTCTTTGGAACCTTACCACTAAAAGAATAATTAGCAAGCAAAGTAGAGATTTCTTCATTAGGGATCTTCCTTTTATTCGAGACAATGTCCTTCATATACTTTGAGTAAGGAGGCAATTTAATAGCATCAGTCAAAGGAATTTGCAAGAATAAATGTTTCATCCACTCACAAAACTTATTACAGTGTTCATCTTCCTTTGACTTGTGTTTCTTATCAGGGAAAGGCATAGGTTTTTGGACCCAAGGTTCTCTTTCACTACCATGTTTCTTAGCAATAAAATCTTCTTTAGTGTATTTAGTATTCTTAGTGTGGTTTTCAGGTTCTTCTTTAACTTTTTCTTCATTAGAAACTTCATTTCTTCATTACCACTTTCAGTTTCAGCATCAGAGATAGATATACTATTAGGATCTATAGCAGGTTCAGAGGGTTCTACAACAGTTTTATGTTTCTTTTTCCTTTTCTTACGAGTAGAGCCACTATTTTCAGCTTATTGGGAATCCTACTCAATTCTTTTGGGATGCCCCTCAGGATAAAGAGGATCCTGGGTAGCAGCACCACTTCTAGTTCTAATTTCATAAGCATGTTTTTCTTTAGCAGCATTAACTAACAAGTCTTTTTGCACTTTAATGAGTTGATCTATTTGAGTTTGAACCGTTTGAAAGTGTTTAACAATCATTTTAACATCATTAGAGGTTCTTTCCACAATATCTTTCAACTCAACAATAGCTCTAGTGTTTTCCATTAGATGATTTTGCACCCTTTTATTAAAATTATCTTGCTTAACAATAAAGATATCGAATTCTTCTAAGCATTGATCATGAGGTTTAGAGTAAGGGATATCACCTTCATCAAAGTGTTGAAGAGAGTGTACCTCAATAGTGGATGAGTAGAGAATAGGCTTACATAATTCTTCTATAGGAGGTAAATTCTTGACATCTGCAGCTTTAATTCCCTTCTCCTTAAGACATTTCTTAGCTTCCTTCATCACTTCATCATTTAATTCAATAACTCCCCTCTTCTTTGATGTTGGAATAGGCACTGGTATAGTAGGTTCAGGTACAATTACTTCAGGTATAGCTTGTTTAGGAGGAGTCCAATCTTCATAGTTCTTACTTATTTTAGCCATTAATTCCTCAGCTTCCTTAGGAGTACTATTCCTAAAAACACAACCAGCACAACTATCTAGGTATGTCCTAGATTCTTTAGTTAGTCCATTATAAAATATATCAAGAAGCTCATTCTTAGGTAATAGACTTCCAGCCTATGCATGAATCAAAGCACAAAACCTTGCCCAAGATTCAGGCAATACCTCTTTTTCTCCCTGTTTAAAATCAAAAAGTTCCTGCAAAATAGCATGTCTAGCACTAGGAGGAAAATATTTCTGTAGGAAAGTACTAATCAAGCAATCAGGGCTATCAATAGATCCAGGAGGTAAATTACTAAACCAAGTTTTAGCTTCTCCTTTCAGTGAAAAGGGGAAAATCTTAGCAACAAAGTAAGTACGCATCTTAATATCATCAGAAAACAAGCCACTCATGGTAGAAAGTTCATTCATATGTGCTACCGCACTTTCATTCTTAGTCCCACAAAAAGGTTCTTTCTCGACAATAGCTATGTAAGATAGATCGAGAGAGAAATCATAATCTTCATCTATAATGTTTATGGGAGAAGCAGCAAACTTAGCAACAGGACACAATTTGGGTCTAATAGTACGCCTCTCAAGGAGACTCTTAGCAGCGCTCCTATCATGGGTGTTTTTACATTCTTTAATAAATTCATCGGTCATCTCAACATAACCATCTTCAATGTCATAACTTTCACTAGACTCAGGTGAACTAACAGGTGTAGTAGTGTCTTCATTAGGAGTTTCAGTATTTCCAGCTATAGTTCTAGCAATCGTAGCATCTAGGAAAGGACCTAATGAACCACTCTTATCAAGCACAGTAGAAGCAACATCATAAGCATCAGAAGTTTCAGATTCAGCAGTAGTAGCAGTGTGTGTACCATGTGTATGTGGTGGTGTAACGAGCTTACTCATAACAGACGGTGAATTAAGAGCAATAGAGGTGTTCAGACTCATACCTCTTCTTGTAGTGGATGGTAAAATAGGAACCTTGCCATCACGAGACTTACCCATGATGGATGGATAGCAGCGAACAATAGAGAATCCAAGTGAACTTGATAAATAAAGCTATGCTCCCCGACAACGGTGCCAAAAAATAGTCTTGATGACCCACAAGTATAGGGGGTGTATCGCAGTATTTTCGAGGGAAGTGAAACCCAATTTATTGATTCGACATAAGGGGAGCCAAAGAATATTTATAAGCCTTAACAACTGAGTTGTCAATTCAGCTGCACCTGGAAACAATCTTTCTCACAACAGTTTATCAGTAGCAACAATTTTATAGTAGGAATAGTAAAATAGCAGCAGTAGTAAAGCAAAGACAGTAGTAACAATAGCAGTAAACAGTAGGATTCGAGTGCGGTAGGCATAGGGATGGATGGACGGGCGTTGCATGGACAAGAAAATTCATATAGCAATCAGAACATAGGGCAATTGCAGATAAATAAGATAAAGCATCCAAGTACTAGATAATCCTAGGTATGTGTTCCATATATAGTCATACGTGCTCGCAATGAGAACTTGCACAACATCTTTTGTCCTGCCAGCCCGTTTGCAGCGGGGCCTCAAGAGAACAACTGGCAATTAAGGTGCTCCTTTTAATAGAGCACCAGAGCAAAGCATTAACACTCCATGAACACATGTGATCCTCACATCAAAGCCATTCCCTCCGGTTATCCCGATTTCTGTCACTTCAGGGCCATTGGTTCCGGACAACAACGTGTGTATACAACTTACAGATAAGACCAAAAACAATACTATCATAATGAATCAATAACATGTTCAGATCTGAAATCATGGCACTCGGGCCCTAGTAACAAGCATTAAGCATAACAAGTCGCAACAAAGTCATAAAGCACTAATAAAAGATACTAGGCACCATGCCCTAACAATCTGATGCCATTACATGAACGATCTCATCCAATCCCTACCATCCCCATAGCCTACAACGGGGGATTACTCACTCATAGATGGGGGAAACATGGATGGTCGATGGAGAAGCAATGATGATGATGATGGCGATGATCTCCTCCAATTCCCCGTCCCGGCAGAGTGCCAAAACGGAGTTTCTGGTGCTGTTTCGTGGAATCTGGTGGTAACGGTGGAGCGGAACTCCTTCTGGAAAAACGTCGAACCCCCTTGAGTTTTTAGGTCAGAAGACAACTTATATGCGAAGAGGGAGACCGAGGGGGAGTCTGGGGCGGCCATACCACCCCCTGGCGCGGCCTGGGCTTGCCCACGCGGCCAGGTGGTTTGGCCTGGGCCCAGCCCCCCTCCGTCTCGTATTCTGGCTCCGTGAGTCTTCTGGTGAAATAGGATTTTTGGCATATTTTCCGGGATTTTTCTTGAAAGTTGATTTTCTGCACAAAAAGTAGACACCAATGCAATTCTGCTGAAAACAACGTCAGTCCGCGTTAGTTGCATCCAAATCACACAAGTTTAGAGGAGAAACAACAGCAAAAGTGTTCGGAAAAGTAGATACGTTTTGGACGTATCACGCATGCAAGCTCTGGGCGACCCCTTGCTATGAGGTGAGCGACCAAGAAGCAGAGACCAGCGAGGGCAAGTACCTAGCGACGGAGCTTGACCATGGAGAGGGAGCTGCCCAGGAAAGACGGTCCGGTGGGAGTGAGGGACACTGGGATGGAGTTCCGATCGTCGGTGGGATGCCGGAGGCGAGGAGGAGAAGACGTGGAGGCGCCATCTCAACCCCGTAAAGCTACTGCTTCACCCATGCTAGGGTTTCACACAAGGGGCTGCGCTAGGTCCGGAGGGGAGGGGATGATGGGAGAAGAGGGCATCGTGAGAGGAGGCGGAGAGATAAGTGGTGAGAGGGAGAGCTCGGGAGCGGAGGGGGCGGCGCACATTGTTGGGGAGACGGAGGAGGGACTAGGATGTGCGGGAGCTTGGGTGGAGGGGAACGGGATCGAGATGGGGGTGGGGTGGAGGCGGGGATGGGAGGGACCAGATCGTAAGATTTTGGTCAACACCTGAAATTGCACGATTGAGATGACGTAAAGTGAAAATCAGACGGCCACAAACGCGCGTGCGGGAAGATGACCTCAGATGGCTCGCTTTTGCTCATGCTTAAGTTATAGTATAATTGTATTCTATCTTTTTCCGCTTTGATAGTTTATAAGTTGTGATGCTTTGGATGGTCGCATCCCCTTTCAACCATTCATTTATATGACGATGGCATCACTCCTTTGTTGTAGCATTGTGGACAAATTTTTGAAAAGGGTGATCTGATAGTTTTAGAACATGGTGGAGACAACACTTGTTACTGTTCATAGCGAATCCAACTGCTTTGGATCATTAGATTTAACAACCCAACGGCTAAGATTGATGCACTGAGACCGTTTCAAAACTCATACATTATATAGGCGTATAGATATATAGTAACCAATTTTTCCCACTATTTTCTAAACTCAAATACCGGTGAGTTCTCTCGGACTCACACTCTACATATCATGGCGTACAGAGCTACATGCAAATTATAACAAAACATGTGAATACAAAAATTAAGATTAATGCTAACCTTGTAGAAGAACATTAAAAATGTAACCTCTTATACGAAATTGAGTGATATTTACTTATACTAGATATTTTTATTTTATGTGACTCATTTCATCAATGCACCATATTCAAAATTGACCACAAAATATTGTCCATATACTAACATATGGTGTTATTTGGTATGTATGTTTATACATATGTGACTGCAAATATTTATTTCCCCAACAATTTTAATTATTTTTCTTTAAGAGTTTACGTGTTACTTATTTTTTATATACATAACCTCTTTTCTTCATTAACTCGAGTCTCTAGATTTGAGAATAATAAAATTGTATGCTCCCATAGATTATTTTTGAAACTCAGTATGAAAGTATTGTATATTAACATGTTTGAGTCCCATTAAATAGCTGACAAAAATATCTCAATAGAGGTTTATGGAATAAACAGCTTCATATCTATGATGCAGACGGATAATATATTATCGACAACATGAGATTAGAGTGTATCTTGAGTTAAGTAATCACAATAATGGGTTTGTAGAGGGGCATATACATCATCATATAGAGATTAGAGAAGACATCCATACACCGATGACATGTACTGATGTGCATGTACACTCCAATAGTTTTAATAGGTTTGGTCGGATCATTGGATCGTGACTCATTTCTATGTAAGAGGATTGATCAATGACTCGAGTCATACGAGACTTCGCAAGGCCAAATTCAAACTCCTCTTTTCAACATCTAGTCGTATTTCAGAACTCACTGGACTCGGTCCTAGACTCACCGAGTGAAACTTTGAGTTGTTGTCACCCTTCCCTTGTTCTGATTCAAGTGGGTTGGAATAAGGGTACATGCACATTAGTAGCTATTTACAGGCTCGGAGGGTTTAGCGAATGATGAGTGTGAAATGGTAGATAGGAGAGGTAGTCATGGTCATCTGTGGTCCACTAGTCTATGCTGGACTAGGGAAGGACAGCTGGGGCATATGATCCGCTGGCGGATCTTCTTGGAGGCCAAAAGGGCCATGTCCCCCTCCCCTAGCTCAAACTAAATTTTCACAATGCTACTTAGTACTTAGCATTTTTACCATACAAAATGCAACATACTTCAAGTTGTCCCCTTCAGCTATCATCTAACGCTGCGTTTGGATTCTCATTTGGGGCTCGGAATTGGCTTTTTGGAAATGGCCTAGCCCAATTCAGCTGTTTGGGTGGCTTATGAATTGCAGCCTAGAAATGTGGAGGCAATTCCGCGTCGGCCCGCGCCCCGTGTAATTTTCGCTTGATCGTTTCCGAGGGTGAGCGCTCGGAAAGGCAGGGAAACCATCTCGCACATACCTCTTCCTCGACTCTACCGCTAGCTCGCCCACGCAGGAGCACGTCACGTGACAGCAAGAAGGCAGAGGCGGCGGCTCCAATGAGTAACTCCCTCCCTCCTCCTGATGAGGACCCAGACCAGAGTATCCAGCCTAACCGGAGTTTCCAGCCTATGTACACTGGAGTCTCCGGTGTGCTCGATCCGAAACCTGTTTGGTTCAGTTGTATAAGTTTGAGTCCAATTAGGGTTTTTATTTGTCTGTTTGGTTTGGGCCCGTCCAAACCGACTAGGTCGAGTCTGACCGCCCTAACCCTCATATAAGGAGCTGGCCGGTCTAGGGTTTAGGTTAGCTTTGAGTTTATTCAGAATAATGTAGAACTTGAAGTTCATATTATCACCATCCCTCTAGGATCGCTGTGTGTGACGGTGTCTCGAACGTTCGTCTAGTTATTCATGAATAAAGACAAGAGAGTTTTTGAATTGTCAAGAGTAATCGTGTGTGCGTGAAGGTCCTCGAATTGTTGAGGGTTGTCGAGCTTTGACGTGTCTATCCCGGGTTTGTCGTTCGTCGTCGAGTTGCTCGCAGGATTAGCGTTCCCCAATCTCCAGGGAGTTCCGCTCACATGATTGGGAGATCTATTAGATCCATTGGATCAGGTGGTGCATCGTAAAAGATCGGGCCAAATCCCCGTAACATCTTGGTATCAGAGTCCTAGGTTGATCACGGTGCAGATTGGTTTGATGTTCAGCTGTTTTTGCTCGATTTGCAGTGCATACCATTGGGTAATCCGTCGCCATACTGTTGGTGAAGATCAAGGAGACTTTCATTCGTGTGGAGGTGGCCAACAGCATCAAGGGAGAAGGAGGCGTTCGTCCCAGATCCGTTTCTATGGCGGTGTGTGTGGAGTCCAGAAAGAAAACACAATCAGTGATCGTTCTGATCCGACCGACCCAAGCCGGAATCTCAGGCGTCAACCGACCAGAGTATCCGGTGGAGGCCGGAATCTCCGATGTATATCGACCAGAGTATCCAGTGGGGCTGAGTTAGGCTAGCACCGATCAGTTCCAGCAGACTAAGTTGTAGGAGAGGAAGTACATGGACGAGGGATCACACCATATTCTTTTCTGCTAGTTCGTGAAACAGTCTACAGATATCTTCAAACGATCTACGTACACTTGTTTCAGTTGAGTGCATACTTAGGTGTATTCAGCTTATTTGGATCCACGACTTACATGAATTTGTTCTGTCTGTTGTGGGTGATATGCATGGTATACCATCAGTTGCAGTTGGAGGATGCTTGTGTCTCGGTCAGGTTGATGGTGTCGAAGACCAAAAGAGCGACAAGGGTAGTATCAAGTCAAGCAAGTCGAGAGGGAGGATGAGGCGTGGTAGGCAAGCAAGACTTGAAGACGGCTAGTCGAGAGGGGGGATGAGGTGTGGAAGACTGGCGAGGCTTGAAGACGGAGAGTCACGATGTTGCTGATCTGACGCCACGTTCTAGAGACGACCCTCGAGCGTTGAGGACAATGCCTTTTGAAGGGGGAAGGATGATGAGGACCTAGACCGAAGTATCCGACCTGGGTAGACCAGAGTATCTAGCCTAACTAGAGTCTTCGGCCTGTATACACCGGAGCCTTCGGTGTGGCTGATCCGAAACCTGTTTGGTTCGGTTGTATAAGTTTGAGTCCAATTAGGGTTTTTATTTGTGTGTTTGGTTTGGGCCTATCCATACCGACTAGGTCGAGTCTGATCGCCCCAGCCCTCATATAAGGAGCTGGCCGCTCTAGGGTCTAAGTTAGCTTTGATTTTATTCAGAATAATGTAAAACTTGAAGTTCATATTATTACCGTCCCTCTGGGATCGGCGTGTGTGACGGCGTCTCGGAAGTTCGTCAGTTATCCATGAATAAAGACAAGTGAGTTCTTGAATTGTCAAGAGTAATCATGTGTGCACAAAGGTCCTCGAATTGTCGAGGGTTGTCGAGCTTTTTCGTGTCTATCCTAGCGTGAGGTTCGTTGTTCGTCGTCGACTTGCTCGCATGATTGGCGTTCTCCAATCTCCAGGTTATGTGTTCCGCTCACGTGATTGGGAGATATATTAGATCCATTGAATCAGGTGGTGCATCGTGAAAGATTGGGCCAAATGTCCGTATCACCTCCTCTCTCCATGCCCTCCTCCTTCTTTTTCGGACCCGCGTTGTGGGAGCTGGCCAGCGGCGGCCATGGCGTCTGCCCCTCCACTCCCCTGCCCCTAACCCTAGATCGACCGGAGGCCCTCGTCGACGGTAGGGGAAGTGGAAGGAGGGGGATAGGTGGCGGTGCACGACCGACAGGCAGAGGCAGATGGCGGCCATGCCCCTAGCATGCCCATCATGGCCTCTCCCTGGCCTCTTCTTCCTGTAAGGTGGTATGGTAAGTGCTAATTGTGTTTTTCTGAAATTGCAGAACTGTTTGGAGAATCAGTAGGTGGTGAGGCTATCACTGTGGAGGTTTGAATTCATTTTCTATACTCATGATCCGTGAGATTCGAATTTGTGCAGTATACATATGTTTTGTTCATGTCTATGTTCGCATGATAGAAAATGGATATTACAAATGGTAGAATGTTTGATTTTAATTGGCTATGCCCTAAATAATTAGAATTTATATGTTGTGTGCAAGGAGAAGGTAGTGAGGAATTGGGATGAGATCCAAATTATCTATTTGAAAGACCATGCGACTGGTGGAGGTGCAAGGACAACATGTGAGTGTCATCAAGAACATGAGACACCGCTTGCTGAAGAATCTCCTGAGGTGCCTCCAGAGAGGCAACGCCTTGGGGATGCTATCTTGTGCATGATGGGAGATATGAGAAAATCTTTTGATGAGGCTTTGAAGACAACAAAGCCACTTCCTATGCCAAAGGTGACTCCACCAACTGAAGTCCTTGCTGCATTCAAGAAAGTAGATGGTTTGGGTGATTCCAATATCATAACAACTTATGCGAAGTTGACTGCCAATGATCGCTCCTTCCAATCGTTCCTGGCACTCCCTGAGGACATGAAGAAGGCATATTTGTTGGCCTTCCCTTAATGGTTCCTATGATGCTTGGTTGTTGAGATAAACTACTATGTCATGTACTTTGATTATGAAATATTCTCTTGTGTAAGAATAAACTATCCAGTTTATGCTATTTGTGAGAGACATGTTGTGATATTTTAATATTATTATGTGTGGAAAATTATAAGGTAAACATCAAATATACACAACTATTTGTATACATGTAGACAAGTTCATATTGCCAAAACTTAAAAAAAAATCAATTCCATGACCTGCACATCCAAACAGGATTTAGAATTGGGTGCTAGCCTATGATTCCGAGCGCAAATTCCATATGCATCCAGACAACAGAAATGGAATTGTAGTCCATTTCCTTTCCAACTTGGATTTGGAATTTCTAGCCCAATTCAATTCTGAGCTAAAATTCATACATCCAAACACACCGTAATGTCTTTTGGCCCCTCCTACAATGATTTTCAAGGTCCGCCACTGCCATGGTCCATGGCGGACAAGTCTCAGGCCCTCCTCTTTGCATTGGTCTTTCTCCCATTGGCTTTTCTTTTAGCTTCCTTTCTTATTTGTGTTTATCTCCCGTGTAGGACTAGTTGTTTCCACAATAGGGCTCCTTGAGCTTTAATCACATGAATTCATCATCGTGGGTAGGGTCAAATTATTAAGTCTTGATGATCTACGCTTATTTTTAGATTTCTTATGCTTTCCGTGAAACTTCATGCCGCCGAGTGATAAATTCTTCAATATTTTGAGAGAAATCATAGTTGCAGTAGGTGGAAGGTTTGTTTCTCTTCTTGGGGAACTGGGGGTGCCATGAAAAAATGTGCTAGAAAATAGGATGAGTATGTCCCAAAGTGACTCCTTACCTCATCCAATATTTTAGAAAATTTTCTATTCTTCTAGGTTTTTTTGGCATATTTCATCAATTGTCATTTTTTAACTATTGCAATTTTTACTTTATTTTACTTGGCGCCCCCTTTTTCTCTGATTCTCCTCATATTTCCTAGTTTTTGGCTAATCACTTTTTCTTCACTTATTTTGCTAATCGCTTGGACACCACAACAATTCTTTAACCGCCTCAGCGTTCCTCTACGATTTTCTTTCTAGAAGCTCTTGGATGCACTTATAGTCCCGGAAGTCTAGGGTCCATTTCACAGTTTTAGGACCATGCGGAAATTGCAAAAGAAAATTTCGTAGGTAAATTTTGTTTCGTGCATGGGTGTTTGGCTTTGTTGTGTATGCATGGACGACATACTAGAAAGTCTATGACAACTCGTTTGGGAAGGACAAACTTGTATTGCAATTGTTTTTGTCCATTGTTGTTTGTGTTGGTTTTGTATGTTACATGTATTTGCCTACATGTTTGCCTTAATTGCGTCCTATTTTGGTCTCCCATGTCTTCGTTGCAAAAATAAGACTACTGGATATTGCAACGATTTTTCAAGGGGTCACATGAGGAAAATGTTGCAACCCCCTTTTGTTCCATGGATCAGGCGTTTTAGAGTTGCGCTTGAGTCACATTAGAGTTGTGACTTGAGTCACATCGAGCATTTAGGACGACGGTTGATCGGAAACGGTTTCAACCGTTTTATCCTTATAAGCACAGAAGGAAGTACTTTGATCTTTTCTCTTAATCTCCCATGGAAATCACTAAAAAAACATGTTGACGTGACAACTTTGGGCAGAATAATTGGCATCGATCATCGGAGTTCGGAGACAATCTCTAAGATCATCGGCATTGCGCCTGCCCACTCACACCAAATCGGCGGCGATCTCCGGAGGGTTACATCCTCCTCCTCACTAAATTACCAGAATAAATCCAAATTAGAAGGTGCTAATCCGGAGTAGTAATATAATCTCCCAGCGAATCGCCCCTTCCTGTCCCTGTCCCAAACTGCCACCAATCTCCGGCTCCTCTGACGTCATCTACCACCGAGCTCTGAAGCCTGAAGCCCGAAGCCTCTCTTCTCCCTCCTCGCGGTCAAATGGCCCCCGCCGCCGCCGCCGTCCTGAGGCAGGCCAGCCTCTCCCTCTCCCGCCCGTCGGCCCGCCGGCGGCCCCGCGGGAGCGCAGATCGCGTCTCGCTGGTTCCACCGGCGAGCTCACCGCCGCCGCGCGTTTCATGGCGTAGGTGCACTCCACTCAACCTTCTTTCCTTGCTCTCTAGACTACCGGAGTCAATGTTCAGAGATTCTCTCGCTCCATGCTTCACTCCTCTATCCTATTTCTAGTTGACCGACTGATGGCGATCTTCGAAGAGAAATCTTGTCCAAGCTGTCAGGGGCTTAAAATCTCATAACTTTAAGCTTGACTCGATGGTTCTTATTTTTCGAGCAGAGCGGGGATCTGGAGCGGCTATCGCTATCAGGGGATGCGTCCGGGCGAACGCCGCGAGCGGTTCGTTCGAGCGAGATCGCGCCGGGGAGGACGCCGTGTCACCTTCTCCACAGGTGCAGTTCATCTACGCCTCAGCCAGCAATGATTTCAGTGTCTACTTAGCACTAGCAGTGTTGGTTGGCTGCTTTTACCCCGTCAGAATTGTGTTTTCGCAGGGTGCAGAGGAGAGCAGAGTCGATTTTCTGAAGATTCTCAAGAGTGCCAACACCGTGATCCCCCACGTAGTGCTGGGGAGCACCATCCTTGCCCTGGTGTACCCACCTTCCTTTACATGGTTCACAACCAGGTCGGTTTTCCAATGTTCTGTTTTCGTTCAGCTGTTCAGATATAAAGCTGCTTTTTTTAACCCCGTGACCCCAAGACCAACTCAATTGTAATCTCTTCACTAATCTGAATTTACTGCACACTGTGAGTGCGATGATGGTGACGGAAAAATGTTCCGTGTACTGAATTAAGTTTGAGAGATAATTCGCCAAAAAAAAAGTTAAGTTTGAGAGATGGTACCTTTCGAGGTATTAGGAAAAAGAAGACAGCTTCCAATTTGGGTGAATTCATTGGGAACTCAACTGTTAACATGCGTTTGAAGGAACACATAAAAACTATTCATCAATATCTTAACTCTATCTAACTAAGTGGCATAAATCATCAGGCAAGTAACTGAAATCATCAGGAATATGTGAACTTCAGAAATATTTGAATTTCAGTAACTGAATCTAACTAATGAAAGAAATCATCAAGTGAGATTGAGACTAGTCAAAGTACAGGCCGCATTCTGCAATTTTAGCTGAAATACCCTGTGAACATGTGAACCCCACCGTTCAGTAGCTCCAACATACGTCTGTGACATGCTTGATGCTGTTCAATCATCACTGTGATGTGCTAGTGCTAGTGGTTACTTGCATTTTCGTATGTGACTGTGTGCCAATAACCTGGCAGGTACTATGCTCCAGCGTTGGGGTTCTTGATGTTTGCTGTAGGTGTAAACTCAAGCGTTCAGGACTTCATTGAAGCAATAAAAAGGCCAGATGCTATTGCTGCTGGCTATATTGGACAGTTTATTGCCAAGCCTTTCTTTGGATTCCTCTTTGGCACTCTTGCAGTTACATCTTTCAATCTGCCTACTGCTGTAGGTAAGGTATTTGGTTTTACTAAGTTTTAGCATGATTTCATAAGGGGCATCAAGTGCAGTGTCTTGAAGTGAACCCTGACTCGGACTTGTTCATAGGTGCTGGTATCATGTTGGTTTCATGTGTGAGCGGAGCACAACTTTCAAACTATGCGACATTCCTGACAGATCCACATATGGCTCCCCTCAGCATTGTCATGACATCGTTGTCGACAGCTTCTGCGGTTTTTGTGACCCCAACTTTGTCTTACTTGCTTATCGGCAAGAAATTACCTGTGGACGTCATAGGAATGATGTCCAGCATTGTGCAGATAGTGGTTGCTCCAATTGCTGCTGGATTGCTTCTGAATAGGTACCCACTTCGTTTTTCTTAAGTATAAGAGATACCTGTGCTAGATCTGACAAAATTTAAAATACTATGTGATTTTGATCTGTTGCCGCCCACCTAGAGTTAAATGCACTCGAAGATGTGTTTATGTGTCTAACTTATTGTTTCTTGACACTAAAAGGTTTCTTCCGAGAGTCTGTTCGGCTATTCAGCCATTTCTCCCTCCACTGTCGGTGTTTGTGACTGCTTTATGTGTTGGCTCACCATTGGCTATAAATATTAAAGCTGTTTTGTCGCCATATGGACTATCCATCGTGCTTCTCCTTTTGGCATTTCATACAACATCTTTTGTAGCTGGGTATCATCTTGCTGGTACTTGGTTCCGTAAGTCGGCAGATGTAAAGGCCCTGCAAAGAACGATATCTTTTGAGACAGGTATATGTTGTTTGCCACTGTATTACTCTGTGTTGTTTGCAGTTGCTTCTGTTGTCTCACCAATATTCCTTACAGGGATGCAAAGTAGCCTTCTTGCTCTTGCTTTAGCAAACAGATTCTTCCCAGACCCTCTAGTGGGAGTGCCTCCAGCAGTATCAGTATGTCTACTCCACCCCAAGCCCCCACCTGTTGATTTTATCTCTGCATTAAGCGTTTACTCTTGATTGTTTCTATTTTAAGTGTGACTTAAGTGACTCTCATCTGGAGAGAGCTATAGTGGTTTGTCTTAAATCCCTTCATGGTATGACGGAGTAATATCTGTTTTAGAAAATTAATAACTTGTGTTCTGAGGTGGCTAATTCAGATGAATCACTTCCTCTGGAAGACTGGAACTATAAATATGTTTGAGCTACTTACCATATGATATATATGGCATTTGTAGCATCATTACTTCTTATTCCTTTTCTTGTAAGTTTTGTTGCACATGGAAGAACTTGGACTTACCATTTCTCAAATTGTTTCCTGCTTCTGCGTGTAGGTTGTGCTGATGTCTCTGATGGGGTTTGGTCTTGTCATGGTATGGTCCAAGAAAACACAAGTGTAGCCTCTGCAAAACCACCCGGCTGGACTGGCACACGATACAATTCACCACGAATTCTTCGTCGTCGTTAAGCTAAAATCGCCAAGAACAACCAATCACGATGTTTATTGGAGGCGAATTTTATTTTGCAGACCATAGATGACTAGGGGTGCAAGTGACCACCACCACGATACGTCTGGACCGTCCTCACTTTCTTTTCCTGTGATCCTTCATGGAAAGATTTCTGTAATGCTCCGAGGATTCCTGTATATATAGTCTCTCCCTAGATTTCATCTACCGACGATGTTCCGAACGAGCAATGTAATGCCGTGTTTCGCACTGCATTGGTGATGGAAATGTCAATTGGTTCGGCCAATTTCAGAGATTTGTGCTAGCTTATGCAGCCTCTTTTTCATCTTCTGAATCAGATGTCGCGAATGGAGGATTATTGTGTCCAGTAACTTATGAGAGGCCTCTAAGAGAGAATAGCCAAAGATTCGATTAATTTTAGCCCGATGTCTGAATCTACAAAGAAAAATTGCAAGGAAATCACCAAATTATTAGTCTGCACAGCACAGTTTTGAAATAATCAAGTTTTTCTTTTTGGCAAACCACGGTCGCAGCTCGTAGTTGCACATAAGGAATACAGATATCGGCACGTGTCCAGTCGTACTGTGCAAAATCCTCAGTCGCTGGCGAGTTTCTGTGAACGCCAAGCAAAGCTCCCCCTCATGGCGTTTCTCCGGCTCGTAGCAGCACTGACCCCTTCCCCTCCTCCACCCCGACGGGAGCCACGAAGACCGCCGCCGCCCGCGGCCCACCTGGCGAGGGGCGTCGCCCTCGCGGCGGCGGCCGTCACCGTGGCAGCGGCCGCGGCCTCGCCACCGGCGCTCGCCGCGCTGGCAGAACCGGCGAACGCGCTCTCGCTGCCCACCTGGGCCGTCCACGTCTCCAGCGTCGCCGAATGGTAGCTTGTCCTTCTTCCTTTCCTGCTTCCGCGCCTGCCACCGCAAACATCAAAGTCTCAGAGGGGAATTGCAGGGTGACGGCGATGGCGCTGGTCTGGGATTACGGGGAGCGGACGGGGCTCAAGGGCTGGAAAGGCCTCTCCTGGGGGATGGTAAGTCTCTGAACTTCGATAAATATTTCGATCCAGAAATCTCTTCTCTCAAGAAATTTGTTCTGGGTATTACCACTTATTCTGTATGTGTGAAATGCTGCAAGATTTGTAGTACATGTTACTAAGATCCTGACAGATGACTAGTTCACTTCACTTGTAACTCTGAACTTCGATAGGGATTTTCCCCATTTTGATCAAAGAAACATTTTTCTAAAGAAAAATTCTCGTGGATAATGTATCTACACTACATGTGTAAAATGTTATTCCCTCTGATCCATAATAAGTGTCGCTCATTTTGTACTAAGCTAGTTCAAACTTTGTACTAAATGGATGACACTTATTATGGATCGGAGGGAGTACAAGATCTGCATGTTACTAAGATTCTAGCATATGTTCGGTTCGATTCACGCGGCGCCTTATTATTCATATCAAAAGTGCTTGCATTTTTTCCTCAGGAACCCTCCTTCTTTTTACCGTGGATTCCTTCCGACTGCTATATCTAATGTCAGGGTCTTAAACTCTTGAGGACAGTTCATATGCTCGTTGACTCACATGTTTGCATTTCTGCCCAACAGGTTCCACTTCTCGGTGGAGCGATGTGTGCGTGCACGTGGCATTTCTTCTACAATTCAGAGTCTCTTGAGGTAAGATTTGACCCCGGAGACAAAACAGTTGTTTGCTACACATGTTTGTGAGATACAAAAAGGAAAAAACTCAAAAAAGTGTAGGTGTCATGGGGTTCAATCACAACTTCCCCACTAATTTATACCACTTACCTGTCTGTCCCCAAGTTTTGTAACTGCTGTGGTTTGTCAATTGTCATTGTGTGCCTGCCCTACCCTGAAATTACAAGATAATAATAGCAACGCGTTGATATTTAGAGGACTTAGACCCTGATAACTATTTTCAGCTCAAGTCTTGGCTACCGCGCCAAAATTACGATATCATGTACTAGTCCTTTAGTCGTTACCGTGAGAAACATGTATGCAAAAGAGCAGTCCAAGTAGCGTTTAACATAATTGTTTTGCTCATGTTCTTTCCTTTTGTGACGATCTCTACCTTACAACAAAATTGTACTAGGTACTTGTAGCCCTTCAAGGTGCTCTAACGGTGATCGGCAACATAACGATGTGCATAGCTGCGTACTGCATCTTCAAAGGGTCTCAAGAAGGCACTAACAGTAACAGTCCGTAACCTGTATGAGCACTCTTTTTCGACTTGCTCTGACAGCATATTGTAAGTTAGTTACTACTTATTGTTGAAACAGCTATGTATGTATCCTGAAAAGCTTCTTGAGATTGACATCTGCACATGTTCTTTCCTATAAACTTGGATACACTCTTAGTTTGTGAAGCAGTTACACCTGATTTAGAAATGCAAATGGTGGACGCAAAGAACGCTGATGAAGACCAGGTGTTGAACTCGTTTGCTTGTCGACTTTTTTCAGTCAACAAAGGCTCTATTTGTCGCAAAAGAAGAATTGCTGACGAAGAAGGCTACTCGGAGGCTCGTGGCTATATATATGTGCATATCTACGAGACTGAAATCAACATGATTTATCGTCTGTTCTGCAAAATACACCAAATTTGCTCGCTATTTCAATTATCTCATTCAAGTTTCAAAAAATTCCATGCTGAAATTTGTGCAAGAAGGAATCTATTCGGAGGCTGACGGTTGTGTATGTACATAAAGATAATTTCTACCTGGCTGAAACTTAGGTGATTTTTCATCTGTTCTGCGCTGGTTCAGAACGCCAAATTCCACGCTGGTTCAGTTCCCCTTTTGAAGGTGATTTTTTTTTTCATGCTGAAGTTTTTGCAAGAAGAAATTTACTCAGGGTATGTTTGGATGGGAGGCTGAGGCACGACGCACGACCCCCACTCCCCACTTCGCCAGCCCCCAGCCGCCAACCCAGCAAGAGTTGTTAGCATAAAACTACCACAATTCGAGCAAAATTCCGAAAATCTACCATTTTATGTTTTCGTCGATTTTCTCAAAAAACACTAAGCACCTTGACACTGTTTCTGACATGGCTGGCCCACGTGTAAGGACCAAACTGAAGAGCTGGACTGAGCCCCACTTGTCAGCCCAATTTACAAAATCTAGATATTCTAAAAGAAAATAAAAATAAAAATAAAACACCTGCCCGACCCCACCCGCCCCACCCCTCGCTGGAGCTCGCAGCCGCCGCTCGCCGCCGCTCCCTCGTCCGGTTGCCGGCGGTCCAGGATCCACGTCTGGAAGTTAACCCCAATCTACCCCGAGCCGCCTGCCCACCGAAATCGCCGTGAATCCGCCCCGAATCCGGTGGCCATGTACAGCGACTCCGACGGATCCAAGGACCCTGGCGCCATGCCGCCGCCTTCCGACCAGACCAGCCATTCGTGCTCAGTCTTGCGTTGCTAGCTAGTGCTTGGCTTCAAGCTGGGGAGGCCGTGCGTGCTAGCTCAGCTAGCTAGCTGTGCATGCGTGACAGAGCTCCAGGCGGTCGGACTCTATGTACTGGGCGACGCGGCCGCTTGAGGGTCCTGGGTGACGAGCTAGACCTCCCGTAGCGCGCTGCACTGACGACGATGGAGTCCAACGCGTCGTCCTGGACTAAGAGCGATCCAGAGCGGAGGAAGCCACAGGAAGCACGGGCGAGGGGCGAGGGCAAGCTGCAAGGGTCAGCTCCGACGCGGGTGCGCACGAGTTGCAGACTCGCGGGAGCGGGCGAGCTCCGGTGTGGGCGCAGCCAGCACCGACGTGGCCAGCTCCGGCGTGGCGCGGGCGAGAACCGACGCGGGCTGCAGGGGCGCGGACGAGCTCCGGCGCGTGCGCGGGCCTGCCTTGGAGGCGGATGCGGGATGGCCGGCGATAGGAGCGGATCCTAGGCCTCCGGCAACCGGGCGAGGGAGCGGCGGCGAGCTCCAGCGAGAGGGGACGGGGCGGGGCAGGGCGGGTGGGTCGGGCAGGTGTATTTATTTTCTTTTCTTTTTAGAATATCTAGATTTTTTAAATTGGGCTGATAAGTGGGGTCCAGTCCAGTTTTTCAGTTTGGTCCTTACACGTGGGCCAGTCATGTCAGAAACAGTGTCAATTCGTGTTTAAGTCGTGTTTAGTGTTTTTTGAGAGAACGGACTCGAAATCTGGTAGATTTTTGCAGCGAAAATGTAAAATGGTAGATTTTCGAAATTTCGCTCGGATTGTGGTAGTTTTATGCTAACAACTCCCCCGGCGACCACGCCATAGTTTCGCCGTGCCGGTGCGCAGATCCGCGGCCGCTCTCGCCGCCGTTCCCCAGTCCCCAGTTCCCCACCACCGCTAGCTCTCCCCACTCCACTGCCCACCGCCGCCCGCGAGCGGTCGCCTCGCCGCTGCATCTTCCCGGACGAGAAGACGACGACGGGCTCTACCACTAGCGTCTAGCGGCAACCGGTCATCGACGCCTCCATCCTTCTCGTCGACAGCTTCCCGTCGTCCCCGACCCCGACTCGACGACGGCCACAGCGGTGGAGTAGAGAGGGCAACGGAAGGCCGGCACCGACCACTGAAGGATCGTCGAATGTAAGTGTGAAGTGTGATTTTCCTCTTTTTTCTCCCCTGTAGTCTGTGTGCTGTAGATGTAATTCCTATATTTTCCAGTTCAATCTTCAATATATCTGTGTAAATTTGAATTGTTGAGGACATGTTCAGTTATGTTAGTTTTATTATTATGTTGTTTGTGAGCTTGATAGAAGATAAAAACTTGTGGCGTTTTTGTCACTTGGACGTACCGATGACTGATGCACGTATATGAGCCTTTTCTCCTCTTTGACGTGTTATTTTTTGTCCTCTGTTCATGTACTGATGCATTGATGTACATGTATATTTGCTTAAATATGTCTAAGTGTATGCATCAGTATATGAGCTGATCAAAATTTGTTTATATATGAGCTGTCTACATAAATGAAATCTGTCTATGCATACCAGCGGCACACCATCTAGATTCGCATTTGCATTTCCTGCGAGGAATGGAATCTACCCACATTATTTGATCCCAGTGTTTGCATTCCTTTACACAGAAAATCGGTCATAGGATGCAGGCTTTGGTGCGTCGCGTCTGTCGAGCCGGAACCTGTGCCACGTCTCTGAAGCTCCTGGATTGCACAACTCCTGGGGTTGTCCGGTCGTTCATAGAACCTCTGAGGCCCTGCAGCTGGATTCGTCAAATCGTGGTGTGTGTGCTAGTGTTCGTATTGGGTATACATGTTGCGGGTTCATCGTCCTATGTTACTAATTGATCCTGGTCGTTGTCTATTGGATTGAATTTTGATGTCCAGAGTTCAGTCATTTCACATGACGGTGTTCAGGCTTATGGTATCTGCACCAAGGCTTTGGCGGTGAGGCGGTTCTCGTCAGTTGGGGCTGCCGAAGTTTCTGTTGAGGATGAAGATTCCAGCTCTCCCATGGTTGAGCACCCTCCACGCATCAAGTTCAAGAGGCCTGACAAGACGGCTAGGCACATTATGAATGTATGCCAATAGCTATTTCCAGGAGCTGTATAACATCCAGTAAATGTTGCAATGATCGTTTAAATAGCTTAACATATTCATTACTTGAATTTTTCAGATCTTAAACAAAGAGGCAGTAGACAAAGTCCTCACAGAGAGGGAGATTCCTGATGTACAGCCTGGATGCATTGTTCAAATGAGACTTGTAAGTACCTAGTAAATGCACTCTCGCTTAGTGCTGTTCATTTATGCATCTGTTCTGATTCTATATATGTTCTGATTCTATATGAACAGCAAGTTCCTGAGAACAAGCGGCGTGAGTCTACATTGAAAGGCATCGTCATAGCAAGGCGCAATGCTGGGATCGCTACAACATTCAGATTGCGTAGATTAGTAGCTGGCGTGGGAGTCGAGTCTGTCTTTCCACTGTAAGTGACACCAAATATGTGCTTCTCCCTTCCACTTGCATGTTGATACTGATTTGCTTTTGATCTTTGCACGTGGACATCTTAATTACTTAGTCCTGCATTGTTTATTTTCTGTGAGAGTAACGACTTGTGCATTCACATCAGGCAATAGTTCACAATACTTTAAGTGTTCCCTGTTCTTTAGCATGACAGAACATGCCATATTTTTTAGTTGTGCATGAACCTTTTTTTTTTTTGTGATTACAAGACACACATCGCTGCACATGCACACACTGCCACACGAGCGCGTCTCCTAATCACATTCTATAAGATGGACACCGGGGATAAATCTGCGCTTCTCACTAAATTCCTATTTATTGTGTTGTTGCATATATCTAATTAAATACAAAATGTAGTTACGGATGCACAGCTGCTGTATCAGAAGTATAGTTGGCTGAACTGGAAAAGGCGTTCTTACTTTGTTATGTTTATCTCTGAGCTATCAGTATTCTCTGCCTTGGTATACCTGATGGTATCTCATCTGCCAATGAGAAGGGGTGACACCAGCTTCATTCTTGTCCATGTGTTAGTTGTAACATCCATCACAATGAGTACTATTGTCTAAACCTAAGTAAACCTGGTAGTATTCGATACAAAGTACGCTTGTTTCCTTGTTCGTTAATCATCTTTACAGAATCAATTGGTTGTTCTGTGTTAGCATTTTGCTTCAAATGGAGCTTGTAGTTGGATTTCTCTACAAATCGAGATTTCATAAATGTGCACATCCAGCTATGGTTGAAACTACCTTGGGGCACCTTTCCTCCTCATGCCGCGGTTTGTTCCTTGCATCACGCCGAAAATCCTGCTCGGTCGCTGACGCTCTTGCGGACGGCAAATGGATCTCTGATCTCCGAGGTCGGGTCACGGGGGAAACCCTAAGTGAGTTCATGGACCTATGGACTCGTGTCAACGTCACGGTGTTGTCGCCTGGCGTTGCTGACTCGTTCACCTGGTGCCTCTGCGCGTCCGGTGTCTACTCCTCGAAATCGGCCTACAGCATCCAGTTCTTGGGGTCTATGGACTCTTCGGCAGTCCAGCTAGTCTGGAAAACTTGGGCAGTGCCCAAGTGCCGATTCTTCGGCTGGCTTTTCATCCAAAATCGCTTGCTGACGGCGGATCGGCTGCTTGCTAGACACTGGCCTAACGACTACTTCTGCCCGTTGTGTAGAAGAAACCTCGAGACCGCTGCGCACTTACTCATCGAGTGCCCGTGGGTGCGCCGCGTCTGGGAGGCTGTCGCCACGGCAGGCACCTGCCGGCGATCTCCCTGGCCTCCTGGCCCCTGGTGGGCAGCATACCTGACTGGTTCGCCGCAGTGCACGCAGCAGCTCGTCCGCAAGACAGGAAAAGCACCAAATCAATCTCTCTGCTTGTACTTTGGACCCTGTGGAAGGAGCGGAATCGTCGTGTCTTCGACGGCCGAGAGAAGACAGTTAATGTGCTGCTTAGCGAGATCGTCGATGAGATTTCAGTTTGGGCGTTGGCAGGAGGCCGGCACCTAGTGCTGCGAGAGTAGGCTTAGCTGCCACAAGCGTTTCCTGCTTGCTCTTGTTTTTCTTTTCCTTTGGACGCCTTTGGCCTCCTTTTTGTTCTTTGTTTTTCGGTTCCTTGTAACCCGAGCTCTTCTAATGAATACCGCAGCTCTCCTGCGCAGTTTCAAAAAGAAACTACCTTTCTTGAGCACATAGCATTTGTCCGTCCTACATCTGCTGTGGGACTGAATACATTGGACGAATGGCATAAGTAGATATTCCACGTGGGATCTCCTCTTGTTTTAGGGCTTGTTTGGATGTACCGGGATTTTTATCCCGCGACCGGGAATCCACGAAAACAGTTTAAATCACCGGGATTTTATTCCCCACCTCCCTACTAGTGGATTTATTTCCCTGGGAAAAGGCTGGGTTCCCGTCCTACCAAACAA
Organism: Avena sativa; assembly: GCA_916181665.1. Taxonomy (NCBI): domain Eukaryota; kingdom Viridiplantae; phylum Streptophyta; class Magnoliopsida; order Poales; family Poaceae; genus Avena; species Avena sativa. The sequence continues at coordinate 548,481,842 of OV702290.1, read as the reverse complement.
GCCCTTAAGGTTTTGTTTACTTCTGTTCTGCAGTTAATTTCTTCAACCCTTCACATAAAAAGTTTGGCTTAAGCTGTCGAAGCAGTCAAGCATGAAAGATATCATTACAAAATACTTGTTTCGCGTAGACACTGTTTTCCTGATGCCAACTCACTTGTGATGTCCAGGTACTCACCGAACATCAAAGAAATCAAGATCTTGGACAGGAAGAAAGTCAGGAGAGCGAAGCTGTACTACCTGAGGGACAGAATGAATGCACTTAAGAAATGAGACAGCATCAACATTGGCTTGGCTTATTACCATTTGCTTCCGATGTGGGCTTCAGCTGTCATGGCACCTTGCAGTTCGAGAAGCCCAACGCTTAGTTCCAGCTCCTAAAACTACTGTCTGTAGTCACCATGCTTGGTTTACGGACCAAGTGCTAGCAGAAACTTGTCTTCTGTTATTTGGGTTTTAACAGTGTGGATCTGTAGTATTTTTTGCTTTCTAGCAATCAGTATATGAGAAAGAAATAAAAACTCTTGGATCTCGTAGATATGATATATTTGCCTGTTCTGGTAAGGTAGAAAAGCTTGAAACTCGAAGATGGTTGTTTGCTACTGGCTTGAGAGAATCCTTCTATATATAACTCGGGTTAATCTGGTCATAAAACTGGTGGCCTGTGTGTAATGCATGAATTTTGTAGAAGCTTCACCGTAGACAGTTCATTTCATGTGCTCTAATCGTCATCTCATTAGGACATTCTGGCCGATGCTTTCAATCTTGTTGAGGATTTTGGCTTGGATTGCAATAGCACGAAGCCAGGAATGGAGTATATATTATTGTGTTTAGTAAACTTATGAGAGGCCACTATGAGAGAATAGCCATACATTTAATTAATATGGGATTAATTTACCCAAAAAATTTGAGCTGCAAAGATCAAAATCTCTTACGGGAATTGCAGGGTGACGGCGATGGTGCTGGTCTGGGATTATGGGGAGTGGACGGGGTTGAAGGGCTGGAAAAGCCTCTCCTGGGGGATGGTAAGTCTCTGAACTTTGATGAAGATTTCGATTCAGAAATCTCTCTTCTAAAGAAATTGTGCATGCCGATTGTTATTACAGTGGCAGGGCCTTGAACTCCTGATGACAGCTCATATGCTTGTTGCCTCACATGTTTGAGTGTCTTCCCAATAGGTCCCACTTCTCGGTGGAGCGATGTGCGCGTGCACGTGGCATTTCTTCTACAATTCGGAGTCTCCCAAGGTAAGATATTACCTAGAAGACAAAACAATGGTATCATTTTCCTGTCTCAAGTTTTGTAACAGTTATCATTTGTCAATTGCCATTGTGTGCCTGGCCTAGCCTGAAACTGTAAGAGCACTACTTCCTTGATAACAATGCACTTGATACTTAGAGGATTTAGAAACCACTAACTATTTTTAGCAATTCTTTGCTGAAGTCTATATGCTCATTGAGTTTTGTGCAAAATTATGATAACTGGTAGTCCTTGAGTCGTTATCGCGGAAAACATATAGGCAAAAGACAAGTCCAAGTACTCTTCAGCTTAATTGTTTTTCTCATGTTCTTTACTTTTGTGATAATGTTTTCGTAACAAAAAAGAAATATCTGCAGATACTTGTAGCGCTTCAAGGAGCTCTAACAGTGATCGGCAACATAACGAAGGGTCTCAAGAAGGCACTAACAGTAACAGTCCATAACCTGTACGCTTACTCCTTTTCAACTTATTATGACAGCATTGCAAATGAGTTACTTGTAGTTGAAACATTGATATGCCCTGAAGCTTCTTGGGAAGGACATTCGCGTTTTACACGTTCTTCCCTATAAACTGGAATACACTCTCAATCTGAGAAGTAGTTACACCTCATCATATAGAAAATGCAAATGATGGACACGTTGAATGCTGACGAAGGCTAGGTGTTGAACTTTCTGGCCTGTTTGCTCGCATCTTCTTCATGCGACTTTGAGTCAATAAAATCTTGTTTTATCGCAAAAAGATAATTCTGATGAAGAAAGCTATGCACATAGAGATGGGTTTTTACCTGATTGAAATCGACGTGATTTTTCTCATCTGTTCTGCAAATGCTAGGCCAAATTCCATGCTGGTTCTATTTTTTCTTTTCAAGTTAAAGAAAGAACTCGTGTAAGAAGAAAAATTACTCGGTGCTTACATTGAACTGTCGTCCGAGTCTGCCATGTCTGACCTGCAACAGTTCTGGGCACCCAGTTAGCACCAGATCCACCTGGTGCAACTTTACCAGTTGCTGCAAGCTTCATTTTGCTGATGGAGACTAACCAATTTTCCCCCAGATATTAAGTGCGGAGCCTCTTTAATCCGCGGGGATTATTTGGCAGTTTTGTGCAAAAAATTGAGCAGAGATTACCATGAAATTCTGCGGATAGAAGAGGGCCTCCAAGTAGAATATCTTTACTCTTGGCTATGAAGCCATGATGCTAGTTTTGAACCAAGATCCATTTGGGCTGATGAGCCGGGTTCATGCACTGGGGGCAGTGTCGAATGTCCGAAGTTGCAGAGGCAATGATCAATGGGCTTCTTGTGAATGGTGCAGGGAGGGGAGGTCGAGCATCGGAATGAAACCCCCACATGGGTAGATACTGATCGAATGAGCATGTGCAGGAACCCAGGCTCCAGAGCGGACACGTGTTGCGAATCGAAGAGTCGTCGTCGTCGACATGTGTGAGATCGAGTTATGGGTGCAGCTTTGGGCCAAAGCGCCTTTCCTGGCTGCAAGTTTACCTCTGGAAAGATTCTCTGCCAGCTTTTGCCGATTTGTTCGTTTGGCTAACTAACTTTTTTCCTACTGTATGTTTTTGTGTCTTATCATTTCACAGCAGAAGAGTGCACCACATCATGGAGAGCACAAACGGGGTGTCAAGGTATCATTTTAGCCAAGAAACTGCAGGAGATAAAAAAGAACCGATACCCTCGAAAGGCTTTTTGACTTATCGTGTCCTGCATCGATCGAGTACCGAAGAAAAAACTCTGAATTATCATCATGGATGCAAATGCCTCTGCTCAAGAACGAATGATACTCCGCACAACAGTTCAGCAATCTGCTTTTTAATGCAGAGCGGCCTTGTTAGTCAACTTTTTGGAGCATAGGAAATTGAACTAGCTAGTCTCTTGGAGCTTCCCTGCTGAAGAAATGATTCCCTTGTTTTGTCCTCCAACCCTCAGCATGTCAAAAGAGAGATCATGTCGTCTCACGTGCAACCTGCCTACCAGTGTGTTCTCCTAGCATGTACAGTAGCATCCAAACCCTGTAAACGTTTATCTTTTTCTTACTTTTTGGGATGAAATTGTGTGTCAAATGATTAAGTGCCATGAAGATGGATGCCTTGGCACATACCTAGTCCTAGCTGACCATGATGGAGAGGGTTGCCTGCCTGCCTCCATCTCCTATGATCCTGTCCTTCACATGGTGTCATGTCAAACGTGTACATGTATGGGCATGTTACCGGCAGACAGCTTTCAAAGCCCCTGAGATCCATACAAGTGACCGGAGAATCTAAGCCATCCAGGAGCAAACTGCAAACACACATACACTCTCCTTCAGCAACATGTGCTCTGGTTCCCCTGTTGTGTTCATCAGCCAGCGGCAGCAGCAGCAGAAGAACAAGACTAAAGTGTCAGTGATTCTCAGGAGAAAGAGGTAGTAATTAATTGGGATCTGAACTGGTATCTTCTCTAAATTGATTTTTAGCAGCAGCAATGGAGTTTTTCGCCTTGTGTCGATGCATACTTTTCTTTGCACATTCAGGAACATGTTGCTGCATGCTTGTTAACACTTGCACCTCTTCACCTGCAGGTTAAGGCTGATCAGGAGGAGCAGGGCTGCATGGGCAGGGATGGAGTTGCTGAACCTGAAGCTCCACCTTGAGAGCCGGCCGCATCCTGGCCGAGAACGAGAGGCTCCGGGAGAAGGCCGGCGCGCTCCGCCGCGAGAACCTCGCGCTGCAATGCGAACCTGTGGAGGAGAGTGGTGGCAGCGGCAGAGCTGGCAGAGGTCGCCCAAGGTTGCTGCTGAGCATGGAGCAGCACCCTCCCGGCGTTCTCCTCGGTAGATCCGTGGTGTGCTCTGCTTGTGTGACGACATAGCTTCTTGGCGTGTTGGGGATGACTGAATGGCTGGTGCTGTGTGCTTATCAACCACAGGGTTTTTGGAACTCTTTGTGTGTGATTTGTGGCATGATCACATTTTAGGTTCTGCAGGGATTAACTGACAACATTTTGTTTGGCTAGCTCTTTTGGAAGGAAAGGTGAGTGGAAGCAAAAGCAGCTTTGATCAAAAGTGCAAAGATGTCAACTCAACTTTCTCTTGTTAAAACTGAAAATTAAAGGCAAAAAAAAAGACACTCATTTTGTCCCTCTATATGCTGAATGCTCAGCATGACCTTAAACATTGCCAGAGCCCAGAGGAAAATACCATTAAACTCTTCAGCAAATCTCTCCAGCCTTTTCATTCTGCTCAAAAGCAAGGTTTTAGGGTATCATTACAAACTTTTCCTTTGCCTTTATCAAATAGATAGTATACTCCATTTACTCTGATAGTAAATGTTACTGGCAATGCATGATATATCTACAGCTGTAGAACCGGTATCAATTAACAAGATTTTGTGGCATGATCACATTTTAGGTTTTGCAGGGATCAATTAACAAGATTTTGTTTCGCCAGCTCTTCTGGAAGAAAAAGGGAGTGGAAGCAAAAGCAGCTTTCATCAAAAGTGCAAAGATGTCAACTCGACTTTCTCTTGTTAAAACTGAAAATTAAAGGCAAAAAAAAAGACACCTTTGTCCCTATATATGCTGAATGCTCAGCATGACCTTTTAACATTTCCAGAGGCAAATACCATAAAACTCTGCAATTAATTCCTCTCGCCTTTTCATTCTGCTCAAAAGCCAATTCAGGGTTTCATTACAAAATTTCCCGTTAATTTCATCAAATAGGTATACTCCTTTTCTTTGATAGTAAATGTTACTCGCAATGCATGATATATCTACAACTGTAGAACCGGTATCAAACTTCCCATTGGCAGCGAAGTTGTACCACATGAATCTGAAGCCATAGCTGAACTATTATTCAGAACCAAAAACTCAAAACAGCTAGTACTATTACCAAGCCAGAACCAGCTACCATCCGTACAGCTTTGATCATACTCCGTTCTAAACATGAAACTAAGTTTACATTATGAAATACCCCATTATGCTACCAACAACATAGGTAACACTCGAACGGATACTCTACTCACATTTCACTGAAGTTGCGCACTGTCCATTTTTAGGCTTAGCACCGTTTTTTTTTTTAAAATCTCAAAGAACAGTATAATTGCGTGTCTGTCGCGTTCCTATTCCACCAAGCGTGAGCACCTCTGTCTCCATAACAAACCGTTCCTGGTATAATTCGTTCGCAATGAGGTAAACTTCCAAATCTCATCCATGGCCCATACATAATAATAAATTAGTATGGTATAATGACAACATGAACAAGAACTACTAAAATCACCCATGTATACAAGAACATTTTCTTATGTAAAAATCATAACATACATCTTGATGCATCAAAGAGTTAGCAAAAACAAAAACGAACCTTAATCTCGAGAAAACGAATGCTATATTTGGAAGGACAGAGAGGTGGGGAAGAGTGCATCATGCATGGTGTCCTGCCTCGGTAGAAAACGAATGCTATATTCTAGAAAACGAATCCAAGTAGAGTATGATTCTAGCCAAGAAACTGCACGAGCGAAAAAGATGATGGTAACCTCGAAAGCCTTTTTGACTTGTGGTGTCCTGGGTCGATCGAGTACTAAGGAAAAACTCTGAATTTTCATCATGCATACTCCGCACAACAGTTCGGCCATCTGCTTTTAATGCCCTCTTAGTCAACTTTTGAAGGAGATTGGCACAATTAGAAAGGCATAGGAATTCATCTACTCCCTCCGTTTCAAAATATAAGATGTTTTAGCTTTGTGAATAAAATGTATCTAGACCCTTTTTAGTGTATAGGTTCATCTAGGTTTGAAGTGAACCTACACACTAAAAAGAATCTAGATACACTCCTTTCACAAAGCTAAAACATCTTATATTTTGAAACGGAGGGAGTAGTCTCTTGGAGCTTGATGCCTCCCCTGCTGAAATGATTCCCTTCCTTTGTCCTCCAACCTCCTCCTGTCAAAAGAGAGATCATGTTGCCCCATGTGCAACCTGCCTACCAGTATGTTCTCCTAGCATCCAAACCATGTAGTACTAGTAGTAATCACATCAGTTTTGATGTTTTTTCTCACCCTGATATCTTTTTTTTTACTTCTGAGATGAATTTGTGTGATGAATGATTAGTGCTATGAAGGTGGATGCCTTGGCACATACATAGTCCAAGCTGAACATGATGCCTTCTTAGGCAACTTTAATGCCTTCTTACTCAATGAAAAATTAATATTGATTTTTCACTCTCTTTTTTTTACTTTGAGATGAATTTGTGTGGTGAATGATTAGTGCCATGAAGATGGATGCCACGGCACATACATAGTCCATGCTGACCATGATGGAGAGGGTTCCATCTCCTATCCTTCACAAGGTGTCATGTCAAACATGTGCATGCACCACCCAACAAAAAAACCTAAAGCACCAAAGCTAAAACCACCTTATATATATGGTGCTACCGGCAGGCGGCTCATATCAAATCCTTTGAGCTCCATACAAGTGACTGGAATCTAGCCATTTTCCTGAGCAACCACTCACACTGTCCTTCAGCAACATGTGCTCTGGTACCTGGAACATCAGGAAACAGTGGCCTTCTCCTGTTGTGTTCATCAGGCAGCAGCAGCAGCAGCAGCAGAAGAAGAAGAGTCGGCCTCATGTCTCCATGACTCTCAGGAGGAACAGGTAATTAAGATCTGAAATAGTTTCTGCTGTAAATTAATTGTAGCGGCAGCAAAATGGAGTTGTGTGCCTTGCTTAGTTTCTTCTGATGCATTCAAGAAGATGGCGATGCATGTTTTACAGCTGAACCTGTATATCTGCAGGTTAAAGCTGATCAGGAGGAGGAGGGAGCTGAGAAGTGCTGGAGGAGCAGAGATGGCGATGCTGAACCTGAAGCTCCACCTTGAGAACCGGCGCATCGTGGCGGAGAACGAGAGGCTCCGGGAAAGGGCCAGCGAGCTCCGCCGCGAGAACCTCTTGCTGCGTGCGAACCTGTGCATCGCAGGAGCGGAGATGGCCGAGGCGGAACCTCAGGAAGAGGCCGCCCCTGGCTGCTGAGCAGCCTCTCCGCGTTCTCTCCTCCGTAGCAACGTGGTGTGTTTGTGCTAGTGTGCCTGAGTCTGATGCTAGACTGTTGGTCTTGTTGGGGATGAATGACTGAATGGCCAGTGATTTGTGCTTCTGAACCACAAGGTTTCTGGGAACTCTTTTCTGTGATTTGTGGCATGATCATGGTTGCACGTTTCTCTTGTTTAATTTGAACTGCAGGGGCTAGTTAGCAAGATTTTGTTTGGCTTAGCTCTTTTGGAAGAGAAAGGGAGAGGGAAACAAAAGCAGCTTTGATCAAAAGTGCAAAAGATGAATGCTCCTTTGTCCCTCTATATGCTGAATGCTCAGTATCACCTTAAGATTGCTAGAGGCAAATGCCATACACTCTGCAGCAAATCTCTATAGTCTTTTCATTCTGCTCAAAAGCCAAAAGGTTTTAGGGTATCTAGGCAGAAGGACAGGATATCATCACAAACTTTTCCTTCACCTTTGTTAAATAGATATACCCCCCTTTACTTTGATAGTAAATAGTATTGGCAATGCATGACATATCTACAACTGTTGAGCCAATATCAAACTTGCTAATGTCAGCGAAGTGGTATGGAATATACTGAAGTGAGAACTGAACTCCTCTTCAGAACCAGAAACCTCGAAACAGCTAATATCACCAAGCTGCAACCAGCTACCGTCGTGCAGCTTCAACCATACTAAGCATGAACCTAACTTGTATCAGTAATAATACCATTATGTATCCCTCAAAACGGCTAAAGAAGAACACAAGGATATGAGCCACAAACAACAAAGCATGCTACTAGAGTTACCCCAAAAAGAATATGTTGTACATTTCCCTCAAATTATACCATCGAAAGCGAGGTACAATATATTGTACCCTAATCTGTTTTTGATAATTCTGACACAGAGCTACACAGACAGACACTTTGTACAGTACAAAAGCCAAACTAAGTTTTACCCGGCAATGAACAAAATAATTTTGACACAAAACAATCCTATGATTGTTGCCCTGCGGACAAAGCAAATTACTGTCCAACACATATGGTGTTACCAATTGAACCTGTAATGTGAAGTTTCTCTTGGAAGATCTCATTTGAAAATTCATCCTAGATCCACTTTTGTTGCTGATCTTGCTGGTCCTTTGATGGTTTCTTCAGAAGCTGGTGCAGCTGAATCATCCGGGAGCCCATTTGTTGATCTGAAGCGTTCGGCGTTTGAGGATCACTGGTCTCACCAGCAACAAGTTTTAGGCGCTGGACCTCAGAAGCTAATGCTTCGTTCAGAGCTGAACAGAGAATAGTGAATACCCGAGTTAGATTTGTGATTAAATATAGCAAAGAAACAACAAAGTTCATCCTAACATAGGTAAAATAGGATCATCAACCTCATCAACATAATGTGATCAGGGTGAGCCTAGCACATGAACATCAACAGTAAACATAACAGAAGTTTTTCTTTCTGATAGCTTTACAAGCTGGAACAGAGAAAACATAACTGGAGTAGTAGTGCAAAACCTTGATATTCTACAATCAATTGTAAGAATTATTTGAATTGAGTTGCTCAGAAGAAGAACCGTTATCAAATAAGATAAAAAAAAGTGTGGCACATTCAGATAATTTTTGCGGTATCAAGTGTATGACCAGTCCAGGCAAGCACACATGTGACACTTTGGTAATGATGTACTACTAGGATTCAACACAATGCTTCAGTATTACAGTCTCCATCATGCCATTTGGTTTTCTGAAGTATGAACTACACGCTAAATTCTTATTGTTGACAAGTTGCACATGCACAAAAAGTGTAGCGCTGAGCATCAACTCATGGCAGCATACTATACATATCCTGACTTATACTGCAATGTGCATAAATGCTGGAGAACAATGAAGCCAAACTCACCATCTTTCAACTGTGCTTGCTGCTCCATAGCCTGCAGCCTGATCTTCATCTCATTGTTGTGAGTTGAAAGCAGAGAATGGCTCCTCTGTAAAATACACACAGCCACAGTTACTAAGACAGTAAAATCTTAGAAAGCCAAAATCAAAATGCGCACCCCCTTCAGAGAGAACAGACCTGAAGCATGTTCACTTGTGAAGTTAATGTGGTAGCCTCCGACTGCAGCACCTGAACCTTGCACTCAAGCTCCGTTATGTACCTAACCTTGCGCTCCTTTGACTTGGCAGCAGATAGCCTATTGTTCAGAATCCTGAATTTTTTACAAGATGCTCAATTTCAGTAAACCAAAACATTTTATTGACCCTCCCAAATGGACGGACTCGCAAGCAGGTGCCAATTCTGTAGAAGAGAACACAAACCTCTTGACCTTCTTAGGATCGTTGAGCACCATCTTGGCGAGGAGCTCATTGTCCATAATCTTCTTCCTGTCGGCCTCACTGAATCCCATGCGTGCAAATTCCTTGGCAAAGAGAGCAGCGGCACCACCAATGGAACCACTTCCACTGCGTGCCAGACCAGCAGCGGCCACGGGCCCTGGAGATGGCGGCGGCAGGTTTGACGGCTCCAGGCCCATGCCTCCAAAGGTGAGCTTCCCTACGAAGCTGTCTGCTGACAAGCTGCGGCAATGCCTGGGTAAGCCACCGTCTGCGCTGTCAGCTTCGTTCTCGCTGCTGTCACCAGGGCTCCACGCGGGCACCTGGCTGTCCTGGTTATCGCGCCGCTCCTGAGGGGCCCCGGGCCCAGAGGAGGCGACCGTGACCAGGCCCTTGGGGCCCATGTAGGCGCCGAGGATCCCGTCGAGGGTGCTGTTGTTCGCGGCGGCGAGGGCCTCCGCGGTCACGGGAGCCGGAGGTGGCATTTGCGGGTTGGGCTGGGAGGAGAGCGCTAGGAGGATGTCGCTCTGCGAGCGCCGGTGCCCCGCATGGAGCGGAGGCAGTCCGGACGCCCCCTTCTCGAAGCCCGGCGGCGGCGACGGGGAGATAGCGATCGGCGCCGGCGCAGCCAGATCGGCGTACGGGGGCCGGAAGAGGAAGTCCATGGATAAGAACTGGGGCTGCGACAGCGAGCGCGCGTGATTGGACCCTCCGGCGGCGCCTCCGCCACCGCCCGCCTGCGGCTGGTAGTTGCCAAAACCAGGGGGGAAACGGGGGGAGGCGGCGGCGGCGGAGGGGTGGAACGGCGGGAGGAGGAGCGAGGGCGGGAGGCGGCGGAGGGAGGAGGAGGGGTCGGTGGCGGCGGCGGGGGCGCGCGGGCCCGGCAGCGGGAGGAGGCGGCGACGGCGCGCGGGGTCGTCGTCGGCCATGGGGAACGGGGCAGGGAGGAATGGGGGCCGGTCGGTCTAGGGTTTATGGAGGGGTACAAATATCGCGAGGAGGAATGCTTGGTGACGCTGGTGCCGGCGGCGCGGCGGGGGAGCCGTCGAGTGAACTCCGGGTAGAACGCATGGGGCGTGGAGCAAAACGTGAGGGGATTTCTCCCTTCTCGCGTGCCGCCACGCACACACCTACGCACGGGCACAGGCGTAAATGGAAAGACGCGTGGGACAAAAACAGCAGGATGTCTCCTGTGGCTGTGGCGTTCGATTTTCCGGATTCTGCCAGGCTGGCCTTCCTACTCCTTGCCACGTGGGACACTGTGCAGACGTGGCTACCACCGTTTTTCTGTTTCAGCTGAGCTGGAATCGTTCGCTCTCCCTTGCGTGTGGGCCCGGTGTGCCACGTGGCTTGCCTGCTGCGCTCGACCTACGTCACGTCGCCATGCCACCTTGCATGTATCTCCGGTTCGAACCCTCACACGCGACTTGCCCGTGGGGTCCACGTGCACGTGTGGGCATTGGCTCCGTCCGTTCAACCAGAACTATTTGTGACTACGACTACGTGAGGCTCTCGTGTTTCTATTTAAAATGAATTCACCTCTCCACATGCTTCTTCTGATCCTGGTGTGAACATAGTTCGTCATCTGTGTTCTACCGATGGCACGAGGGACTACATTCAAATGAGATTTCCTCTTTTCTACCTACAACCAGATCTCCCATATACTCATCTAGCCCATGTGCAAAAGTGATTCACAGGCAACGTTTCCTCCCAGGCTCCTTTCCTAGGCCGGTCTCCACATTTTCCTTGCCACGCTGGACGGTCTACAAACATGGCTACGTAGAATTTTCATGTTTCTATCGAGCTAGAATAAATCCCTCTTTCATACATCTGGGCCCTGTCGTATCCATGGACCCCGGGGTCCGTGGGATTCACCCAAGTGACAAGCAACTGAAGTGCTCTTCGCGGGGACACCCTCTCCTAGGACGGATGCCCGGGGGATCGGTTGATCGCGACCCAGGAGGAGAAAGGTCCTGGCTAGCACGCGGGCTCTGACAGGAGCTATAGTGACATGACAGGACCCTCCCCTATAGCTAGGCGCTACCTCTATGGCCTAAACCACTAGATGCTAGAGGATATCGGCCACGTTGTAGCCATGCTCGCGGCGCATCACCGCGTGGTATCCAAGTGTCGCCGCGTCGTACACGACCTTTGTGGTGTCCCCTTGTCATTATAAAAAGAGGCCCAGGTTAGATAAGGAAAGGAAGGAGACTTAGAAGGGAAGAACTAGTTGTGTTCTTCCTCGGGGACAAACTCTGTAACCGTGTGATCAAACCACCATATGGTAGACCAGTTGCAGGACGTAGGGATCCGTACATCGCGGCTTGTTAAGAGGTTCCGTAACAGAAAACGATTTTTTTCCTAACAACGTAAACAACATAGCCAATATCTATTATATGCAGATGTAAGGTAACAGAGGGATTCGGTGTTCATACCCTTATATACTGAAAGCATTATGTTCCAACAAACATTAATGATGTACTCATACGGCAATGCCAACCTCAAGGTCGTGCAGGTGTACAAGCGATGAGTACCACAACTGGCAGTACCTCCAAAGTTCTACATGCATCCGGTGTAGACGACATCTCCCAGACTACGGTCCAGCGAAGCTACGGAAGAAGATTGATCTAGACCGAAGTTCCACTAGCACAACGGTGTGCGTATGGTAGAGAAACTCCAATCCTCGTATGCACGTTCCTACTTGGGAACCACACATGAGGAAGAGAGACAATTGGATGGTTTTGAGAATAGCGTCCTTCTACGCGGCGGCTGGGACATCAAAAGTCGTAGGGTTTGACAAGACGAAGCCGCTACCACCTGGTACGTGATGGCTCAAAATATATCGAGCTCATTGGGGAACCCCAAGAGGAAGGTATGATGAGCATAGCAGTAAGTTTTCCCTTAATTATGAAACCAAGGTTATCGAACCAGTAGGAGCAAGGAAACACCTCCAAGGTGTTGTTTCCAACTTGGAATCCTGCACAACACAATCACAGAACTTTACCCCCAACTTACAGTGAGATTGTCAATCTCACCGATTTTGATGAAAACAAAGGATTAAACGTATTGTGTGAAAGATAGTAATTGCTTGCAGAAAGTAAATAATAAATAGTAGATTGTAGATTGATGATAAAATAATGGACCGGGGTCCATAGTTCACTAGAGGTGATTCTCCTTAAGATAGATGACATGTTGGGTGAACAAATTACAGCGGAGCAATTGATAGACACCGAGAAAGCATACATGCATATACTAATCATCTTGACTCCTATGAGATTTGATTGGGCATTACAACATTATACATAGACCGTAATCCAACTGCATCTATGACTAATAATCCACCTTCAGGTTATCATCCGAACACCCTCCAGTATTAAGTTGCAAGCAACAGATAATTGCATTAAGCAAAGTGTGTAAAGTAAACAATACGATTGCCCCATGGACAAAGGATTGATGTTTTCTCCCTAGTAGCAACAACACATCTAGTATCTTAGAGATTTCTGTCACTTCCCCAGATTACTAGTGGCATGAACCTACTATCGAGCATAAATAATCCCTCTTGGAGTTGCTAGCATCTACTTGGCCAAGATAGCTACTAACAACAAAAAGCATGCAAGTTCACAAATAACAAAGACATGATAGAATCAATAATCAATCTGAAATAGCATCTCAATATCCATCGGATCCCCGCAAACACAACATGTAAGATTACAAATAGATGATCTTGATCATGAACGGAGCTCACAAGATCTAAACATGGTAGCACAAAGGAGGAGAACCAACCATCTAGCTACTACATGGACTCGTACTCCAGAGATGAAGTACTCACGCATCACACCGGAGGTAGGCATGGTGATGAATAAGGCCTCCAGGGTGATCTCTCCCCTCTAGCAGGGTGCCGGGAAGAGCTTCAGATCCCTCCCGATCTAGGGATGGAGATGACGGCGGCTAGAGACTCTTTCATGGAATTTTGATCAGGTCCTTAGGGTTTTCGTCCCGAGGGCAATATATAGGCGAAGGGGCAAGGTCGGTGGAGTACCAGAGGGCCCACACCCCCTGGTGGCGCGCCCCCAGGCCGCACCGCCACCAGGTGTGGCTGCCCTGGTGCGCCACTTCGTTTCCCCTCCAGACTCCATGTTGCTTCGGCTAAAATATTGACTTTGGCTTTTGTCCGGTCCAATTTCGAGAATATTTCCTTACTAGCTTTTCTAAAACCAAAAACATCAAAAAATAGGTACCTAGCACTGTGGCATCTTGTTAATAGATTAGTTCCAGAAAATATGTAAAAATAGTCCAAAGTGTGGACAAAACATAAGAAAGTAGATATAAAACAAGCATGGAACATCAAAAATTATAGATACGTTTACAATGTATCAGTATGGGCGGGTCGTACAGGCGTACCTTTCCTATACCGATGGTCGTTATGGCCTCGGTCGAATATTGTTGACATCATGATTGCTGATGACCCACAAGTATAGGGGGTGTATCTGAAGGAAATATGCCCCGAGAGGCAATAATAAAGTTGTTATTATGTATTCCTTGTATATGATAGATGTTTATTTTGCATGCTATAATTGTATTGATAGGAAACATCAATACATGTGTGTTTAATAAATAAAAGGGTTCCTAGTTATGCCTCTCTTATAGACTAGCTTGTTGATTAACAAGATGATCAAGGTTTCCTGATCATGGACATTGGATGTTGTTAATAACAAGGTCACAATATTTGTGAAATGATGTGATGAACATTCATCCGAAGTATAGCATTACGATCAAGTCATTATGTTTATATTGCTATAACATCATACAAAGTAGTCTTGATAACATCAAACGTCACACCGTAACAGGGTGACCATAAAGGTGGGTTCAGTGCTATGAAGGTGTTATGTTGAGGCTCATGGATCAAGAGTGGAATTTTTCAATCCCGATGACGGATAGATATACTCTGGGCCCTCTCGGTGATATCACATTAAGATAGCTTGCAAGCAAGTGATGTGATCACTAGAATGTTATATCACGGGAACGAGAAAAGAGTGCATGTCGGTAACGAGATCAAACTAGGTATTTGGATACCGATGATCGAATCTCGGGCATGTATTATATCATGAGACAAAGGGATTAAATTGCTGACGTTAAAGGTTCTCACGATCACAGAAGTCATCGTTGAATATGCAGGAGTCAGTATGGATCTCCAGGTCCCGCTTCTGATTATTGATCTGGGAGGAGTCTCAATCATGTCTGCATTATTCGCGAACCGTAGGGTGACACACTTAAGGGTTGCCGGACACCATTTAGGAGCACATATGTTCCAGACAAAAGGTTTGCAAAGCGCAGGAAATGTTTCGATAGAAACAGGAATTGTTTCGATAGAAACCGGAATTGTTTCGGGTGAAATTGCAGAAAGTGGTTCTGCATGTGATATTGAAATGTTGCGAGGGGTTTTATGTGAATGTTTGTTAATTAAAGTAATTAACAAAATTCTGAATAAAATAAATAAAAGAGTTTTATTAATTGAGAGTTGCATTTAATTTGGTGGAAATTAAATACATGTGAGTGGGATTTTGGGTGGAGGCCATGTTTATGTGAGTGGAGGTTCACCACATGAATGAAGGAGGGGAGGAGTCCCCCCCTCATGCGCCAGCTATGGTAGGGGAGGGGTCTCCCTCCCTCCTATATAAAGCCCCCCTCTCCCCTCTCACAAACCACACCTCCTCGTGAAGGATCTCTCTCCCCCTCTAGATATTCCCCCATGGTCTCGGATTAGCGAGATACATGTTCCCGGTGGCCTTGCGTCTGGAAGGAGTTGCTGCTTCCGCTGATTCGCTGGAGCAAGGAGGTGGAGTTTGTCCGGTGGCTTGAACGTGTGTGCGAGGACGGATGCGTTGCTGATTTGTGGCGCTCGGACTTCCACACGATCTTGAGATCGGCAAGCGTACGACTACATCAACCACGAGTTCCTACTCGTTAACAAAACTTGTTGTCTTCGAGGGTAAGTTCTCCATGGATGTATGTCCACCCATTGCTCTGTATCTAGTAGATAGATCTTGGCGTATAGTTCTCATCATACGATTTTTTTTGTTTTCTATGCTGCGGACCCAACAGTGGTATCAGAGCCTGATCTATGCGTAGGTGCTTTGCATGGGTAGTACACATATGTTTATATGTGGGTGATGATGATCATGTTATTGCATCTTCTATGTACTTTGGATATTGGTGGCATAGTGGGATGAAGCGGCCCGGACCAACCTTACATGTCATCGTACATGAGACCGGTTCCATGACTGACATGCAACTTGTTTTGCATAAGTGGCTGGCGGGTGTCTGTCTCTCCTACTATAGTCAATATCTGATTTACAACGAGTTGCTAATAACTTGGTTATCCTCGTTGTGGTTCATGTTCGTAGGTAAGACCGGTTCTATCTCCGAAAGCCCTAAGCCACGTAAAACTTGCAATTGATAAATTAGAGGCGTCTAGTTTAGATCGTTGCTGGGCTAGTGTCTTGATATGGTATTGTTGTAAGTAGATGTTGTTGGAGATATGCCCAAGAGGCAATAATAAAGTAGGTTGTTATCATATCTTCATACTTATGATAAATGTTTATATACCATGCTATAATTGTATTAACCGGAAACATTAATACTTGTGTGATTTGTAAACTAAAATAAGAGTCCCTAGTAAAGCCTCTTGTTAAACTAGCTTGTTGGTTAATATATGATCATGGTTTCCTGATCATGAACATAGAGATGTTATTAACAACAGGATCATATCATTAGGAGAATGATGTGATGGACATACTCCTATAGATAAGCATAGCATAAAGATCAAGTCATTTCAATAGTTCAATTGCTATATGCTTTCTGATACATAGTAACCTAATTCCTTCGACCATGAGATCATGCATATCACCTTTGCCGGATGGATGCTTTGATGACATCAAACACCACACCGTAACAGGGTGGCTATAAAAGTGGCATTGAGTGTTCGGAAAGTATTGGTTGAAACACATGGATCAAGAGTGGGATTTGTCCATCCATATGACGGATAGATATACTCTGGGCCCTCTCGGTGGAATGTCATCCAATTAGCTTGCAAGCATGTGACTGGCTCACAAGGGATCACATATCACGGGAACGAGAAAAGAGTACTTATCGGTAACGAGGTTGAACTAGGTATGCGGAGATACCGACGATCATAACCTCGGATAAGTAACATATCGTGAGACAAAGGGAAATTGGTATCGTATGTAAGTGGTTCATTCGATCGCAAAGTAATCGTAGAAATATGTGGGAGCCATATGAATTTCCAGATTCCTCTATTGGTTATTGTTCGGAGAAGTGTCTCGATCATGTCCGCATAATTCACGAACCGTAGGGAGACACACTTAAGGATTCGACGTTGTTTGAGTAGTTATGGTATTATGAGAAAGAGACCGAATGTTGTTCGGAGTCTCGGATAGGATCCGGGATATCACGAGGAGATCCGGAATGGTCCGGAGAATAAGATTCATATAAGGAAAGTCCCATTTCGGAGTTGCGGAATGATTCCGGTGTTTTCATCGGGGAATGTTCTAGAATGTTCCGGAATGTCCGGCACTCCGGAGGGGAAGGGGTACATGAATGTGTCATTGTAAGTTGGAATGATTGCATCATGTACTAAGTGTTCTTGCTGTCCCAAATAAAGGATTAAATTGAATCCTAAAACAGAAAAGTCAAATGTCCAGTTTGAAAGTCAAACGGCAATTTTGGGAAGTGGGAAAAGAGGAGGAGTTGAAACCGACTTGGGGGAGGAGTCCCTCCTCTCCAAGCCGGCGGCCAGCCCTAGGCCGAGTTGGGGAGGGACTCCCTCCCTCCCCTGGCGCGCCAGCCCCCTCCCATCTATATAAGGAGGGGCAGGGCTCCCCTCCTAGGACACACAAGTTCCTATCCTCTAAACTAAACCCTAGACCTAAACCCCGGTTTAGAGCTATTTCGGTTTAGAGCTTCTAATTGCACTAGCCTTCGGATTAGAGCCTTCTAATTGGTGTGTCTAATTACTAGACCACTAATAGCCTCTCTCATAAGCTCCACCATACTCGCAACGGCTTAAGGCGAAGCCCTGTGGGATCTCCCCTCTACTTCCGGTACCACGCCGTTGTGCTGCCGGAATCGTGAGGAGAGTACTACAACCTCCGCTGCCTGCTGGAACAAGGGAGAGGAAGGTCTTCGTCGAGTACCGAACGTGTGACCGACTGCGGGAGCGCTGCCGGAACGTGGCGCCGGAAGGATCGTCTACGCGATCTTGAGATCGGAAAGAGTACGACTACATCACCCACGAGAATCTGCTCTCGTTAACTGCTTTGGAATCTTCAAGGGTAAGTTATTCCATCGACTCGTTGCTACAATCTAGTAGATAGATCTTGGCTTGTTTGTTTGTATGCGATAGAAAATTTTTGTTTTCCATGCTACGAACCCCTACAGATGTATGAAAGATAATCTTACAACTCACTTAACGTGTAAGTTCCATAGACCTTGGCCTTACACACAAAGGAATGATAGAGATCATACCACGATGCAAATGATAGAGATCAAATGCATGGACCATATCACCTCACTTCACACATTATATGTTAGCATCTTATATTACTAGTTTGGCGCTTTTGGTAGCATTATAAGATGATCCCTCATTTAGATATCAAGATAAAATGTGTTCTTCCTTAAGTATGCACCGTTTTGTGGATCGTGTTTTGAGGCATCACGTGATGATCGGGTGTTCTCGACTCTACGCTTTCATACAACGGGTGTAAGACAGTTTTACACACCCGAATACTGAGGTTCTTACTTGACGAGCCTAGCATGTACAGACATGGCCTCGGAACACAGACCGAAAGGTTAAGCATGAGTCATATAGTTGATATGATGCCCACATAGATGCTCGCCTTTGAAGCTACACCGACTCACGTGATTATCGGACTTGGTGTAGTGGATTTGGTTCATGTAATCACCAAAAGGACACGAGGGATGTCGTTTTTGAGTGGGAGTTTATTAGTAACTTGGATTAGTTGAACTCAATCTATCATAAACTTAGTCTAAATATATTTTACAAATTCTGTTGTAGATGGCACCACCTGCTTTTAATTTCAATGTGTTCATGGAGAAAGAGAAGCTTGCTACGAATGGTAGCAACTTCACCAACTGGGCTATGAATTTGAGGATTCTCCTCACTGCTGCACAAAAGCAATATGTGCTAGAGGCGCCGCTAGGCCCCCCACCAGCTCCTGATGCCCCTGACGAGGAAAAGAACGTCTATATAACTCGTCAGGAGGACCACAACTTAGTTCATTGCGGCATACTGTATGGGCTAGAGCCAGAACTTCGAAAACGTTTCAAAAATGGCAATGCCTTTGATACCATGGGAGAATTGAAAATGCTTTTCGATACCCATGCTGCCATAGAGAGTTATAATGCTTCTGAAAAGTTCTTTAGCTGCATGATGGAAGAGAACAGCTCCGTTAGTGAGCACGTACTCAAAATGTCTGGGTACACCGATAAGCTTGTGTCCTTGGGAATAACGATTCCCATTGACTTAGGCATACATCGTGTTCTCCAATCTCTGCCACCTAGCTACAAGAGCTTCGTGATGAACTATAATATGCAGGGCATGAAGAAGTCTCTTCCCGAGCTTCTGTCAATGCTTAAGACTGCAGAAGTGGAGATTAGGAAAGAACATCAAGTGTTGATGATCAATAGGACCACCGGTTTCAAGAAGGACAAGAAAGGCAAGCACAAGGGAAAGAAGGGTGTCAAGTTTGTTGCCACGCCTAAAAAGAAACCCCGGGCTGGCCCTAAGTTTGACACCGAGTGCTACTATTGCAAGGGGACTGGCCATTGGAAGCGCAACTGCCCCAAGTATTTGGCGGACAAGAAGTCCAACAAGGCAAATAAAGGTATATGTGATATACATGTTATTGATGTGTACTTGACTAGTACTCGCAGTAGCACCTGGGTATTTGATACGGGATCGGTTGCTAATATATGTAACTCGGTTCAGGGGCTGCGGAACAAGGGAGAACTAGCAAGGGATGAGGTCACGATGCGGGTCAGCAATGGATCAAGAGTTGATGTGATCGCCGTCGGAACGCTGCCTCTCCATATGCCGTCGCGATTAGTTATAAACCTGAATAATTGTTATTTGGTGCCTGCACTGAGCATGAACATTGTATCCGGATAGTGTTTGATGCAAAGTGGTTATTCGTTTAAGTCTGAAAACAATGGTTGTTCGATTTATATGAATAATATCTTCTATGGTCATGCACATGTGTTGAATGGTTTATTTCTGTTGGATATCGATAGTAGTATTACGCATATTCATAATCTTGATGCTAAAAGGATTAAACTTGATAATGATATATCTGCATATATGTGGCACTGCCGTCTAGGTCATATTGGCGTTAAACGCATGAAGAAACTCCATTCTGATAGACTTTTGGAATCACTTGATTTTGAATCATTTGATACATGTGAACCATGCCTTATGGGCAAGATGACTAGAACGCCGTTTTCCGGTTCAATGGAACGGGCGACAGATTTATTGGAAATCATACATACTGATGTGTGTGGACCAATGAGTGTGTCGGCGTGAGGTGGATATCGTTATTTTGTTACTTTCACAGATGATTTGAGTAGATACGGGTATATCTATTTGATGAAACATAAGTCCGAAACCTTTGAAAAGTTCAAAGAATTTCAGAATGAAGTGGAAAATCATCGTAACAGAAAGATCAAATTTTTGTGGTCTGACCGTGGAGGAGAGTACCTTAGTTACGAGTTTAGCACACATATGAAAGACTGTGGAATAGTTTCACAACTCACGCCTGCCGGAACACCACAATGTAATGGTGTGTCAGAACGTCGTAATCGTACTTTATTGGATATGGTTCGATCTATGATGTCTCTGACTGACTTGCCACTGTCATTTTGGGGTTATGCACTGGAAACCGCTACATTCACTTTAAATAGGGCACCATCTAAATCCGTTGAAAAGACACCGTATGAATTATGGTTTGGAAACAAACCTAAGCTATCATTTCTTAAAGTTTGGGGATACGATGTTTATGTGAAGAAACTTCAACCGGATAAACTCGAACCCAAAGCGGAAAAATGCGTCTTCATAGGATACCCTAAGGAAACAATTGGGTATACCTTCTATCACAGATCCGAGGGCAAGGTTTTTGTTGCCAAGAATGGATCCTTTCTTGAGAAGGAGTTTCTTGCGAAAGGTGTGAGTAGTCGGAAGGTAGAACTCGAAGAGGTTATTGAACCTTCTCTTCATGAAATGGCGAGTAGCACAGCACCAGAAGTTGTTTCGGAGTTGACTTCACCTAATGAAGAGAGAGCTAATGATATTGATCATGAAACTCCGAAAGAGGACACTACCGAACCTCGCAGGTCAAGCAGGACACGTGCAACTCCTGAACTGTACGACAATCCTGTTATGAATTTCATGATTGATGAAATAGATGACCCTGCGACGTATGAAGAAGCGATGATGAGCCCTGATTCCAACAAATGGCTAGAAGCCATGAAATCCGAGATGGAATCCATGTACGAAAACCACGTTTGGACCTTGGTGGACATACCTCACGATCGAAAGGCCGTTGAGAATAAATGGATTTTCAAAAGAAAAACTGATGCTGATGGTAATGTAACCATCTATAAGGCTCGACTTGTCGCAAAGGGGTTTCGACAAATTCAAGGAGTTGACTACGATGAGACATTCTCTCCCGTAGCGATGCTTAAGTCGGTTAGGATTATGTTAGCAATTGCTGCATATTTCGATTATGAAATATGGCAGATGGATGTCAAAACTGCGTTCCTCAATGGTAATATTGAAGAAGAGTTGTATATGATATAACCTAAGGGTTTTGTCGATCCTAAGGATGCTGATAAGGTGTGCAAACTTCAGCGATCCATCTATGGACTGAAGCAAGCATCCCGGAGTTGGAATCTCCGCTTTGATGAGGTGATCAAAGAGTTTGGAGTTGTCCAAACTTATGGAGAGGCTTGTATTTACAAGAAAGTGAGTGGGAGCAATGTGGCATTTCTGATATTATATGTGGATGACATATTATTGATTGGAAATGATATAGATCTTTTATACAGTGTTAAAAGTTATCTAAACAGCAAATTTTCGATGAAGGACCTTGGTGAAGCTTCATATATATTAGGCATTAAAATCTATAGAGATAGATCAAGACGCCTAATTGGGCTATCATAGAGTACATACCTTGATAAGATATTAAAGAAGTTTAATATGGACGGAAGTAAGAAGGGGTACTTACCTATGTTGCAAGGCAAGACATTGAGTAAGACTCAAAGTCCGGCTACGGCGGAAGAAAGAGAGATAATGGATAAGATCCCCTATGCCTCAGCCATAGGCTCTATAATGTATGCCATGCTATGTACAAGACCGGATGTGGCACATGCTATTAGTTTGACTAGTAGGTACCAATCTGATCCAGGTTCGGAACACTGGATAGCGGTCAAGAATATCCTTAAGTACTTGAGAATAACTAAGGATATGTTTCTTGTATACGGAGGTGAAGAAGAGCTAGTCACTAAGTGTTATGTCGATGCTAGCTTTGACACTGATCCGGATGACTCTAAGTCTCAATCCGGATACGTATTTCTCTTGAACGGAGCAGCAGTTAGTTGGAGGAGCTCTAAACAACCTGTGGTGGCTGGATCAACGATGGAGGCGGAATATGTTGCTGCTTCAGAAGCGGCGCAGGAAGCGGTTTGGATGAAGGAGTTCATAACGGAACTAGGTGTGGTTCCTAGTGCGTTGGACCCAATGGTGATCTATTGTGACAATAATGGAGCCATAGCCAACGCCAAGGAACCAAGGTCTCACAAGAATTCCAAGCATAATAAGCGCCGGTTTCACTCCATCCGCGAGCATGTCAAAGATGGAGATATAAAGATTTGTAAAGTGCACACGGACCTGAATGTAGCAGATCCGTTGACTAAAGTACTCCCTAGGGCAAAACATGATCAACACCAGAACTCCATGGGTGTTAGATTTATCACTATATAAACTAGATTATTGTCTCTAGTGCAAGTGGGAGACTGAAGGAAATATGCCCTGAGAGGCAATAATAAAGTTGTTATTATGTATTCCTTCTATATGATAGATGTTTATTTTGCATGCTATAATTGTATTGATAGGAAACATCAATACATGTGTGTTTAATAAACAAAAGGGTTCCTAATTATGCCTCTCTTATAGACTAGCTTGTTGATTAACAAGATGATCAAGGTTTCCTGATCATGGACATTGGATGTTGTTAATAACAAGGTCACATCATTTGTGAAATGATGTGATGACCATTCATCCGAAGTATAGCATTACAATCAAGTCATTATGTTTATATTGCTATAACATCATACAAAGTAGTCTTAGTCCTTAGACCATGAGATCATGTTAATTGCTAACACCGGAAGAGTATCTTGATAACATCAAACGTCACACCGTAATAGGGTGACCATAAAGGTGGGTTCAGTGCTATGAAGGTGTTATGTTGAGGCTCATGGATCAAGAGTGGAATTTGTCAATCCCGATGACGGATAGATATACTCTGGGCCCTCTCGGTGATATGACATTAAGATAGCTTGCAAGCAAGTGATGTGATCACTAGAATGTTATATCACGGGAACGAGAAAAGAGTGCATGTCGGTAACGAGATCAAACTAGGTATTTGGATACCGATGATCGAATCTCGGGCATGTATTATATCATGAGACAAAAGGATTAAATTGTTGAAGTTAAAGGTTCTCACGATCATAGAAGTCATCGTTGAATATGCAGGAGTCAGTATGGATCTCCAGGTCCCGCTTCTGATTATTGATCTGAGAGGAGTCTCAATCATGTCTGCATTATTCACGAACCGTAGGGTGACACACTTAAGGGTTGCCGGACACCATTTAGGAGCACATATGTTCCAGACAAAAGGTTTGCAAAGCGCAGGAAATGTTTCGATAGAAACAGGAATTGTTTTGATAGAAACCGGAATTGTTTCGGGTGAAATTGCAGAAAGTGGTTCTGCATGTGATATTGAAATGTTGCATGGGGTTTTATGTGAATGTTTTTAAATTAAAGTAATTAACAAAATTCTGAATAAAATAAATAAAAGAGTTTTATTAATTGAGAGTTGCATTTAATTTGGTGGAAATTAAATACATGTGAGTGGGATTTTGGGTGGAGGCCATGTTTATGTGAGTGGAGGTTCACCACATGAATGAAGGAGGGGAGGAGTCCCCCCCTCATGCGCCGGCTATGGGAGGGGAGGGGTCTCCCTCCATCCTATATAAAGCCCCCCTCTCCCCTCTCACAAACCACACCTCCTCGTGAAGGATCTCTCTCCCCCTCTAGATATTCCCCCATGGTCTCGAATTAGCGAGATACATGTTCCCGGTGGCCTTGCGTCTGGAAGGAGTTGCTGCTTCCGCTGATTTGCTGGAGCGAGGAGGTGGAGGTTGTCTGGTGGCTTGAACGTGTGTGCGAGGATGGATGCGCTGCAAATTTGCAGTGCTCGGATTTCCACACGATCTTGAGATCGGCAAGCGTACGACTACATCAACCTCGAGTTCCTACTCGTTAACAAAACTCGTTGTCTTCGAGGGTAGGTTCTCCATGGATGTATGTCCACCCGTTGCTTTGTATCTAGTAGATAGATCTTGGCATATAGTTCTCATCGTAGGAATTTTTTGTTTTCTATGCTGCGGACCCAACAGTATCATAGTATTTTCGATAAGTAAGAGTGTCGAACCCAACAAGGAGCAGAAGGTGCTGGCTAGTGGTATGGATTAGGAATTCTCTACTTGGCAAACGGATTTTTAGGGGTTTTTCATAATGCAAGTAAATAAAGTACGAGTAAATAAAAGACAATAAGAATAAATGCAGCAAGTGGCCCAATCCTTTATTCAGCAAAGGATAAGCCGGTTGTATTACTTAAGATGACCAAACGTTCTCGAGGACACACGGGAATATCGTCAAGTGCTTTCGCTTCATATAGTTTATTAATCTTCTTTAGTTTGCTAAGTGTTGTGTGGGTGAACCTGTGCTAATGTACCGACCTTTCTAGGACTAATATATACTTGTGATTATACCCCTTGCAAACATCCGTAAGTACAAGAAAGTAATTAAAATGGAACCCTAACCACAACTTTAAACTCTAAGACCCTGACGTCCCTTGTGCAATGGTTTTCTAACGGGGGTTCGGCTTTCTGTCACTCCGGCAACCCCTACGATTAGTAGCCATATACACAATGCATTCCCCTAGGCCCATATAGGTGAAGTGTCATGTAGTCGACGTTCACATGACACCACTAGAAGAAGTACACCACAACTTAAATATCAAACTATTGAATCTTTCTCAACACAATTCCACTACTAACAACATGACTTCTCCCATGTCCTCAAGAACAAAACAAACTACTCACAAGACATCATATGGATCATGATCAAAGATGGAATAATGATGTATAACAATCTTAACATAAACAATAATTCAATGGTTCCACTCAATAGCATCAACTACAAAGAGTAATCAACACCGGGAAAGTTTCCCCTAAGAACTATGCAAGATTCGACCCAATTGTTACAGAGATATGGAGATGGTGATGAAGGTGCTGCTGATGATGATGGTGGTGATGATGATGATGATGATCCTGATGACGGCCAGCTTGATGGTGGTGTTGATGGCGATGATCTCCCTTCTCCGGGAAGGAATTCCCCCCGACAGAATTCTGTCTGCCGAAGAGATCTTTATCTCTCGGTGTTTTTCGCCCCGTAGAGGCGGCGGAATCTTTCTGTGGTCCCTCTTCGAGTCTTAGGGTTTTGGGAGGATAATATACGCTAGAGGGGAGAGCCAGGGGTGGACCAGGGCAGCCACACCACCTGGTGGCGCGGCCTAGGTTGGCCCGCGCCAGGGGGTGGTGTGGGCCCCCTGTGGCCCATCTTAGCCTCCCCTTCTGGCTTCCTTCGTCTTCTGGAAAAATAGGATTTTCCATGTATTTTCCTGGATTTTCTGATCTTCGCGAATTTTGCCTCCAAACAACACCTTTTCCATCCGAATCCTGACTGCAGCGGTCCGTGCTCCAAAAGTCATCAACCATGCAAAAACAGATGAAATAACATAAGTATCATCCCTTAATATGAAATATATCAATGAAGAACAGTGAATTATGATATAGAATAGTGATGCAAAATGGACGTATCAACTCCCCCCAAGCTTAGACTTCACCCAAGCGAAAACTGAGCTCAATAAACATGACCTCAGGTTTATGGAGTGAAGAGTCGATAAAAGAATACGGACAAGAAGCATCACATTCATCAATACATAAGTCATAATAGAAGACAACTCACTATTATATAACTTAACTTGCAATAAGTAAAGGAAACACAATAAAGATGCATAAAGTAAATCATAATTGGTAATGTCAAACTTAGCTATTGGTCGAAGAATAGTTGACAATCTGCTGGAGTTCACAAATAACTGGTTTTCAACGATAGCTTTCAAAGTAGTAGACACCAAGATAAGAGCAAAGTGCAAAACAAGGAACATAAGAAACATGATTGAATAAATCATCATATGAATGAATGAAACACAACAACTCGAAATACTTGCTGAGATAGAAAGGAATAGGTTTACTGACTCAACTGAAAGGTAAAAGATAGGCTCTTCGTAGAGGGAAGCAGGGATTTCAAGTTTTCATAAAGAGCTCCCAAAAATTATGATACTTATTAGCTTTCAGCTCTCATTTCCCCTATCATAGGCATCTTTAGGTGATTAAGGTTAATGCGACACAACTAAGAGGATATGCTTGACAAGTTATAAGTTGAAATCTCATGCCCCTTACTTACGAGTACCGAACCTCATGCTACTCAACTTCAGTCACAAGTAAGCTCTTGTCATTGTAAATACATATGTATCATAGAGAACCGCCAACGGGGTACCCCTTGCACATGATACAGGAGCTATCCCATAATCAAAATGACAAGGCAAGCAAACAATGAGCATCTCAGCGATCCTTTTATTTGCTATTTGCATAGGTTTTTATTGAAGATGTTTCATAGAGTGCTCATTATGGTTATGCTGCAAGTTTTCACCATGATTAGGCATGGCTTAGGCCCAGGCGTTTCTCTAACACACATATAAAATCCATGATCTTACAAGTTCCCCTTTTATTTCACACCGCCGGGATCCATAGGCAAAAGAATCATGATATCAACGAGGTACAAAGTACCAGTGCAATGTTGAAAGCGTTCCCCATGATGCATGGTTCTGTTAACTCCAACTTATAAAGCACAAGCATATACGCAACAGAGATGGACACAATGGTTCAAGTTTATTAAATGCAAGAAAGTAAAGTGTGCCATCAAGTTCGTGAGAGCTTTAATCACTAATTTTCTCATAACAAGTTTAATTTAGAAGGTAGATAAAAACATGAATTTACTTGGAATAGCAATAGTGCTAATAGGTAGGTATGGTGGACACAAATGGCATAGGTTTTGGTTTAAGGATTGGATGCACGAGAAGTATTCCCTCTCGGTACAGGTTTTTGGCTAGCAAGGCTGGGTAGCAAGCATAAGAGTTGAACGAAACAAACAAACATACATGTGATAAAAACAAACATGCAATCTTCCTTGGAAGCACAAAAGATCTTAACAAGAGAATACTAAACTTATGAGCAAATCAAGAAAGAAAGATGACGAAATTATATTTCTTCAAGGGTACTTTTATCTTTTTCATTCAGTTCTCAAAATAGTGTTGCTACTGACCGAGCCAGGTTTGCCAAAACCAACTAAATTAACTCAATGATCCCAAAGTTATACCAATACTAACAACAAGATCAATCATATAACCACGAATTGAAAACTAATATAAGATATGCAAAAGAGTAAATGATAGAACTTCTCATCAATATTCCATAACGGCAACTCACACCAAGGGATACATATCTAATGAGAGAGGGGACACTTCCATAATGCAAACCGTCCTACATGATAACTTCTCTATTCATGATATGACTCTACTAAAAAGGTAAAAAGATAGAAGATAGTGATGTGATACCGTGACACTCCCCCAAGCTTGGAACAAACCAAGGGGATGCCAAACCTGATGACGAATTACTCCTTTGGTGGTGGTATTCTCTCGAGGAGCTTTTTGATTAGTTTCCCCAAGTCCTCAATCTTGAAGGTGAGATTACGAATAAGTTGTGAGTTTTGCTCAATGCGGCTCATGATCATGTCGGGTTGCAAATTCTAGCTCTTGCGATTCTTTCCCCACTCTTCCTCCTTGAAGTCTTCTTTTCCTGGATGGCTAGAACCAGGCAAATCCCAATTGGAGGGTAATTTCTCCTTGGGAATATTCTGGTATTGATGCTCATGGATAAGGGTATGGAAAGGATTCTTGGCGCGTGAAGGAAGTGACCATGGATCTGAACAGTAACAAGGAGGCTTCCCTCCAATTGATATAGTCTTGGAAGGGTTTTCCACCACTCCAATGCTTGCAATGGTAGTGCCGGTGTGCTTTGCCTCCTCTTCATCTTCACTCTTGATCTCCTTCTCTTGCCCAGGGTCTTGGAGTTCTTCCTCCATAGGCTCCTTTCCCTTATCCTTGGCGGACACCATTGTGCTTCTAAGCTTTCAAAAATAGTTCCTGGTAGAAACAAATCGAAACGAAAACATGACGAGAACACGATATACGAACCTTAGGGGATCCGGGGGATTATATATTGCGAAGTTTCACCACAAAAGGAAGGTACTGGGAGAAAATGGGTCAGAGACGGTGTCCGAGGCGGCCACAGGACCTGGTGGCGTGGCCAGGGGTGGGCCCGCGCTAGGGGGTGGTGTGAGCCACCCTGGATCCGTTTCTGTCCCTCTTTCACTTTGTAGCTTTCCTTATTGGCTAAAAACTGCAAAAATATAACTGGACAGATCTTTCGCGAAACTTTTCTTACCAGAACTGTTACCTATTCGAAAACGGACTCTGCAGGTCTCTGAATTTGGTATTTAGTAGATTCTTCCAGAGTCACCACTTGAATAACATCAATATCTTCATCTTCATACACATATTGCTTGAGTCATGAAACCTTTCACTTCCTTATTACACTATTATCTCCACTAACCTAGAAATTTCTTTCACACAATTCTCATTAGCAACATTAGTATAAGTGAAGTGACAAAACCTTTTGAGTCCAAATTCAACTGAAAACCATCAAAACATAAGAAACTTTAGCAACTCCTTCCGAAAACCCAAAAAGAATTCAAAAAGGGAATCGAATAAAGAAGCAAATGCAAGAGTGGCAAAATTTGTCAAAACATACCAGCAGGTAAAGATCATTTTTTTCGAAAATCTTCTATTGCTCAAATCAAAAAGTGCAAAAATAACGAAAGTTAAATAACAACCTGGGGCAGAAGCACAAAAAATTACAGCTCAATCCGACATACAGAGGTCTCTCACGAATGTTTACGGTAAAGCACAAAAATCTGTTTCGGGAAAGCAACTTCCCCAAATATTACTTCTCTCTCATTAGGGGTTGATCTTGACACAAAAACCAAACAAAAGGATAAGGAGAGTTTATTACCGAAGTAATAACTTCCAAGACTCAAATAAAAAGAAAAACAAACCGAAAACACAAATAAATTGGGTTGTCTCCCAAAAAGCTCTTTCTTTATAGCCATTAAGATGGGCATGATAATTTTGATGATGCTCACTTAGGAATATGAATGGAAGTGAAAGAGAGCATTAAGAAGCAAAAATACACACGTTTAAGTCTAACTCACTTCCTATGCAAGGGAATTTTATAAACAAACAAGTTCTTGAAACCAGAGGCTACTAGCATATGAAGGCAAAAGAAGTGCAACATGAAAACTTTAAGCATAAAACTAGGAAACTTGATATTATTGAGATGTATAAGAACACTTTTCCCTCTCTCATAATAACTTTCAGTATCATGCATGAACTTAATAATATAACTATCACAAGAACCATCGTAACAATGATCACTTATTCTAACAGAAAACACAGGAATACTAGTTCTTATAACACTACTTTGTGAAACAATATTAGAGGTATCCTTACAAAGGATAGTGTGTCCCTCTTCTACATATTTAGTGACAAAGTCTTTCACATTTGCTATTATAGGTTCATCATCCATTTGTTTATCAAGTTCAACAACTTTATTTGTACTTTCATTAACCATACTAGCTATCATAGAATGTTCATTTATCTTAATTGGGAAAGGTATTTTCTCAATGTAAGGTTCAGGTAAAGCATGATTAGCAGTATAAACTTCAGTATTTCTTGCAGGAACACACTTAGCAACATCTTTATATAGTTCATGATACTTATTCCACTTCTTTTTAGGAACTTCAATATAGGAAGCAAAAGCCTTAAAATAAGATGCAATGGCTTGAGAGTCTAGACCATAAGCGTTTTTAATATTTTGAAAGTCATCAGTTCCCATAAAAGATTCAATACATTCATAATCATAATTTATACCTAACTTTCTTCCTTTGTCATTCTCCCATGCTTCAGCATTATCTTGAATATGGTCCAGAAGATCCCATTTAGCTTCTTCTTCCATGCGAGCGAATGATCGAGCACAAGAGGCACTCCTTATCATGTACAGGGAGCCTTGCATAAAAGTTATTGATAATAATATTGTTGGGGAGCTCATGAATGGGACAATTGAGCATTAGTAACTTCAATATCCCCCAAGCTTGAGTTGTACTCTCTCCATCAAGAGGCCAAAAGTTGTATATTTGATTCCGATCTTTATGAATCTCACTAGGAGGATAAAACTTTGAATAAAAGAGAGGAACTATTTCCTCTCATTTAAGAGCTTGACCATTCTTCAGCAGCTTATACCAGTCTTCAGCTCTTCCTTTCAGTGATAATGAGAATAGCTTCTTCTTGACTTGATCTGTTGTAATACCTGCACACTAGAACAACCCGCATAATTTGTGTATAAAGAGCAAATGATCACCGGGATGGACAGTTCCATCTCCAACATAGTAGTTATCCATAACACGACCAATAATTCTTGTAGGTATTTTAAAAGTATCATTCTCAGTAGGTGGTGGTTCATCTACTACCTTAGTAGTGGTAGTAGCATTACAAAATAAGAAACTCAGCTAATTTTCCATAATGAAAATAAAGCAACTAACAGAAATAAACAATACTCGCAGTAGAAGTTTCCTTTACCGGTTCCACTCTCCAATAGCGCTTCACTCCCCGACAACGGCGGCAGAAAATAGTCTTGATGACCCACAAGTATAGGGGGTGTATCGCAGTATTTTCGATAAGTAAGAGTGTCGAACCCAACGAGGAGCAGAAGGTGCTGGCTAGTGGTATGGATCATGAATTCTCTGTAAATACTTAGCAAATGGATTTTTAGGGATTTTTGATAATGCAAGTAAATAAAGTACGACTAAATAAAAGACAATAAGAATAAATGCAGCAAGTAGCCCAACCCTTTATTCAGCAAAGGACAAGCCAGTTGTATTACTTAAGATGACCAAACGTTCTCGAGGACACACGGGAATATCGTCAAGTGCTTTCGCTTCATATAATTGATTAATCTTCTTTAGTTTGCTAAGTGTTGTGTGGGTGAACCTGTGCTAATGTACCGACCTTCCTAGGACTAATACATACTTGTGATTATACCCCTTGCAAACATCCGTAAGTACAAGAAAGTAATTAAGGTGGAAACCTAACCACAACTTTAAACTCTAAGACCCTGACGTCCCTATTGCAATGGTTTCCTAATGGGGGTTCAGGTTTCTGTCACTCCGGCAACCCCTATGATTAGTAGCCAAATACACAATGCATTCCTCTAGGCCCATATAGGTGAAGTGGCATGTAGTCGATGTTCATATGATACCACTAGAAGAAGTACACCACAACTTAAATATCAAACTATTGAATCTTTCTCAACACAATTCCACTACTAACAACATGACTTATCCCATGTCCTCAAGAACAAAACAAACTACTCACAAGACATCATATGGATCATGATCAAAGATGGAATAACAATGTATAACAATCTGAACATAAACAATAATTCAATGGTTCCACTCAATAGCATCAACTACAAAGAGTAATCAACACCGGGAAAGTTTCCCCTAAGAACTATGCAAGATTCGACCCAATTGTTACAGAGATATGGAGATGGTGATGAAGGTGCTGCTGATGATGATGGTGGTGATGATGATGATGATCCCGATGAAGTCCAGCTTGATGGTGGTGTTGATGGAGATGATCTCCCTTCTCCGGGAAGGAATTCCCCCCGACAGAATTCTGTCTGCCGGAGAGATCTTTACCTCTCGGTGTTTTCCACCCCGCAGAGGCAGAGGAATCTTTCTGTGGTCCCTCTCCGAGTCTTAGGGTTTCGGGAGGATAATATATGCTAGAGGGGAGAGCCAGGGTGGACCAGGGCGGCCACACCACCTGGTGGCGTGACCTAGGCTGGCCCGCGCCAAGGGGTGGTGTGGGACCCCTATGGCCCATCTCAGCCTCCCCTTCTGGTTTCTTTCTTCTTCTGGAAAAATAGGATTTTCCATGTATTTTCCCGGATTTTCTGATCTTCGCGAATTTTGCCTCCAAACAGCACCTTTTCTATCAGAATCCTGACTGCAGCGGTCCATGCTCCAAAAGTCATCAACCATGCAAAAACAAATTAAATAACATAAGTATCATCCCTTAATATGAAATATATCAATGAATAATAGTGAATTATGATACAGAGCTAGTTGAATGCCCGTGCGTTGCTACGGAGTCGGAATTTTTTTTAGGTGTCATTGTGTTTCGTACTCATCTCACTCCAAAAATATCGTGAATGTTTTCATCCGCGTGTGTCCCAAATTATCTTTCGGTCGTGTGCGGCCCAAAGAATGTCTAGAGCTCGTAGGCCATCCTCGCACAACAGGGCGCGTTGCGGTCGTGCCAGGTACAAGCCACGCATTATCCCATGTCGGATATAGACAAGCAGACGGGCCCTATCATTCGAACAATAGGTGGTCATTAATGGCGGCGATAGGTTCCTTAGGGGGAGGCAGTCAAGATTTCCCGTCTCCATTATGGTTTCCCCACATGTCGCCGTCACGCCTACCACACACGGCGGCGCTAATGTGCACCACTGCTCATTCCCGCCCTTTCTCGCCGCTTCTCACCTCTTTTTTCCACCCAATGCTCCGGCTATAAAGATGGAGAGCGTGGTTTGATGTGCTCACAATCATTTCTCGCCATTCTCAACGATGTCGTGTTGCCTAACCACCACCCAAGTAATGCTAGGCCACCTGTCTTGTCAACAAAACTAAACCAAGCCCACTGCCTTCGAACAACGACGGTGACTTGTTTGTCTTCAGCGGTTTGGGTTGGAGCCGCCCGACCTAGAGGAGGAGAGGATCATCACTCAAACCGTGGAGGAGACAAACACGTCCCTCGTGGCCCACGTCATGGAGATTTCCCACGAGAGGGTGGCGACGGAGGAGAGAGGCCGCCTACTCGTGGAGATCGAGCGCCCGCCTAATAATGCAGACCGAGTGGCGACGGAGGAGAGAGGCCGCCTACTCGTGGAGACCGAGCGCCCGCCTAATCATGCAGACCGAGCGACAGGCTATTCTGTCCATGTCGTTCGTTTGAGAGTAATGCCGTTGTTAATGAACATAAAACACTAAGTTTTTAAATTCTCGCCCATTGCGGTTGCCAAGAAATTTACATATCCTTGACCCCTCTCTGTTTTGATCTGAATCAGTCAAATAAGAGAAAGGACAAATGGAGGTCGAGCCCCACGTCTATACAAAAGCTCAATGTGAGTGAGTCTCTCTCTCTCATGTTATCACATTTCAATTATTTTCCACCACAAATTAATGAAAAAACAAAATATACATCCATATCCCAATTTAGTGATCCTATATAGAGTTCAACCAAATTTCGTTTATATTTTTTTTGTAAACTATAACCAAGTGTGGTGAACATCCAGACTTTTTGGACATATTTCTTCCTTGGAAGCATCGCTGACTAAGGTGAAAATCTAAAGGCTACAACATATCCAGTAAAAGAGAGTGCATTGAGAGATAAAATAAGATCCAATATGAAACAACGTGTGGTATCATGTTCCTTAACATAATGATAAATTCTGCAAAAAACATAAATGAAATACAAAATCATTATCCTTGGTATCCACTTAAAATATGGGCAACAGAAATGTTTATTAATAGGATCTTTGTAGAATGCCATGTAATTACATGAATAAATAGAAAGCCCATATATTAGCATAAATGTCATGTAATTACAGAAATAAATAGAATGCCATGTAATTAGAGGAATATATAGAAATGTCATATGCAAACACTATCCATGAAAAATTCCCTAGACAAGACAATCAAAACCAATACATGCCAAGGAGGCCATTGTTTCTTCATGTCAAAGTAAGATAGTATTGGATATAGGATGTGACACACATTTGTACTATTTGGCCAGTTTTTCAAGCTTCTGTACAGAAATGTGCGATCATACTACTGGACATTCACCTCCTCGCTGTAGAGTGTAGAAGCATTCAAATAAATCGTAATGTCACAAAATATAGATTGACAATTATACATGAGAACATTAATTATATTATGTATATGTCATTCTGTTCATCTCTAGATTGGGGTATCAAACAGCGAAAAACTGGAACTTGAATTTCTGTATTACCCTACTATTCTTCTAAAGGAAATTTTCCTCAAAATGTACTCCCATGCTCATTTTCCGTATCTCTAATGCATCATGCATTTGCTTTGATATTAATATCACATTAGCCAAACAAAGTTGTCAAATAATAATTTGAACACACCTAAATCTTTAATTGTGGTATCCAAAGTTCAATTATAGCATGATGTGCCCTTTGAAGCAAGAAAAATGGCATGCAATATTGCTTCATAGCATCTAAAAAAATAAACCGAAAGGCTGTAGTGCAGTAAGACTTGTGTGATGTACCGCAGTGTAGTAAAACAAGTGTAGTAAAACTTGTATGCAGTAAAATAAACCGAAAGCCTGCATTTTATGCACAAAATTCAGGAAAAATTGGACACTAAAAACTAAATATTGATGATCAGACTATGGTATGAAATAAACATGACTTGAGTTTCATAACTTACACTTTCCATGTGCCACAAAAAATTTAAGTCCTTACTGGGACACACCGAAATGTGCAAAAATCTTCATAAACTTGTGCACCATGGCATCAGGGCAGGAAATATGTGCTCAACCCTAGGAGAGCAGGAGCTACATGGAACCGAATCTCTTTACTCAGGATCACATGCTATTAAAACACCTAATGCGCAGATTGTGCAATTGTTTCCTCAACCGGGGCAATCGAGCTGGACTATAACCTGTGAAAAATGGAACACTTTGAGAAGCACGCTTATCATCAACATGGCCGGAAATAGCAGGCATTCAACTAAAAATAAATAGCAAGAAATAGGTGGGGCACATCATAGAAGGCGCTCCTAGCAAGAAAACACCCGATATATGTTCTCCTCTTTGTCAATATATCACGTCATAATATATCCCCTTTCTTTCGAACTGAAAAGCTTATGTATGTATATAATATATTTTCCATGTAAAGCTAAGTGCATACATTGATTGTCTGAGCACCTTAAAAATTAGATAAAAGCAGTTTCCTGACCTATATATATTAAGGTGACACTTGGCCATCCACACACCAAGCAACCTTTGGAGACAATAAGTTCTTGGAGAACTGGGGAGAGGTTGTCACCGTACTGCTTGATTCCTCTCAGTTTGACACCCTTAAGAGGAATCCGACGTCCTTATCCCCTTAAAACAAAATGCCTACATGCTCTATCACAATTTTAATCAGACTTATATGCAGCTTAAAGGCGAACATAAAGAATACAGCCAGAGAGGAGAGCATATTGTTAGTAGACAGGACTCTCCCTCTCTCGCAAACACCTAGTTAACCTAATACCAATCCAAGTATCAGTATCGGCTCCAATCGGATGTAGAGCTGGGAATCACCACGCAAGCGAAACAAGCGGGTTGGGTGTGCATGACTAAGAGATGGGAGGGAAGGGAAGGGATCCAAACCTGAGGAGCGTTGCGAGGAAGAGGTGGCGGTATCGACCATTGATGATCCACAAGTATAGGGGGTATATTACAGTATTTTTGATAAGTAAGAGTGTCGAACCCAACAAGGAGCAGAAGGTGCTGGCTAGTGGTATGGATCAGGAATTCTCTGCAAATACTGAGCAAACGGATTTTTAGGGTTTTTTGATAAAGCAAGTAAATAAAGTACGAGTAAATAAAAGACAGTAGGACTAAATGCAGCAAGTGGCCCAATCCTTTATGCAACAAAGGACAAGCCGGTTGTATTACTTAAGATGACCAAACGTTCTCGAGGACACATGGAAAGACTGTCAAGTGCTTTCGCTTCATATAGTTGATTAATCTTCTTTAGCTTGCTAAGTGTTGTGTGGGTGAACCTGTGCTAATGTACCGACCTTCCTAGAACTAATACATACTTGTGATTATACCCTTGCAAACATCCGTAAGTACAAGAAAGTAATTAAGTTAGAAACCTAACCACAGCTTTAAACTCTAAGACCCTTACGTCCCTTGTGCAATGGTTTCCTAACGGAGGTTCAGGTTTCTGTCACTCCGGCAACCCCTACGATTAGTAGCCAAATACACAATGCATTCCCCTAGGCCCATATAGGTGAAGTGTCATGTAGTCGACGTTCACATGACACCACTAGAAGAAGTACACCACAACTTAAATATCAAACTATTGAATCTTTCTCAACACAACTCCACTACTAACAACATGACTTCTCCCATGTCCTCAAGAACAAAACGAACTACTCACAAGACATCATATGGATCATGATCAGAGATGGAATAATGATGTATAACAATCTGAACATAAACAATAATTCAATGGTTCACTCAATAGCATCAACTACAAAGAGTAATCAACACCGGGAAAGTTTCCCCTATGAACTATGCAAGATTCAACCCAATTATTACAGCAATATGGAGATGGTAATGAGGGTGTTGATGGTGCTGATGGTGGTGATGATAATGATGATGATCCCGATGAAGTCCAGCTTGATGGTGGTGTTGATGGCGATGATCTCCCCTCTCCGGGAAGGAATTCCCCCGGCAGAAATCTGTCTGCCGGAGAGATCTTTATCTCTCAGTGTTTTCCGCCCCGCAGAGGCGGCGGAATCTTTCTATGATCGTTCCTCGAGTTTTAGGGTTTCGAGAGGATGATATACGCCAGAGGGGACAGGCTGGAGTGGGCCAGGGTGGCCACACCACCTACTGGCGCAGCCTAGGGCTGCCCGTGCTAGGGGGTGGTGTGGGCCCCCTGTGGCCCATCTCCACTCTGTCTTCTGGCATCCTTAGTCTTCTGAAAAAATAGGATTTTCCGTATATTTTTTTGGATTTTCTGATCTTCACGAATTTTGCCTCCAAACAGCACCTTTTCCATCAGAATCCTGACTGCAGCGGTCCATGCTCCAAAAGTCATCAACCATGCAAAAACAGATGAAATAACATAAGTATCACCTCTCAATACGAAATATATCAATGAATAATAGTGAATTAAGACATAAAATAGTGATGCAAAATGGACGTATCAACCATCCTCGCCGGCAGTCAGCAGAGATGGCAGTTGTTGTCTCGATTTCATCGCCGGAGACCATCCTTGGGCACATGTGGCGAGTGGCGTGCGTCCGGCGATACCGCCGCCTCCGGCATAGCGACCAGTCTTGATCCCGTCACTGCGGTCTGTGCTTAAGCACCTCCCGTCGACATCCTCTCCCGGCATCCATTGGAGCTCGAGTCCTAGAGCGGCGCACGTCCTGGAGCTTGATGGAGACCACGGCCAGGACATCGAAGGCGTCGACAGAAGTCAACCCTACAGCGGCCGCACTTGAATATCGCGCCTGCTATGCTAGTGAAATCGGACTCCATCGAAGTTCAGTCCCATTAGGATGAGGCTCGAGTAATTATAACGAAATCATTCATCACAGTGAACAACAAATCACTTATATAAGCAGTTCAAAATCTTCATCAAGCAAAACCATGTGCAGTTAGTAGGTTTCATCTTATATTAACAACAACAACTTTGTAGAAACAGTTAGTATAACAAATAAGCAAAGTTCAATTTAACATCAAAGTTACAAAAAAAATATCAGATGACACGAACAAGAAAATCTACCAATCGTGAGAGGACCTCCCAGCGTGCAACTTATACAACACTGCGATTTCTTGGACTGAAGGACAAAGTAT
Source organism: Avena sativa (assembly GCA_916181665.1). NCBI lineage: Eukaryota > Viridiplantae > Streptophyta > Magnoliopsida > Poales > Poaceae > Avena > Avena sativa. Next base: position 548,443,891 of record OV702290.1, on the reverse strand, counting down.
TTCTTGGACTCCTCTATTGCTTAGTCTGAAGGACAAAGTATTTCTTGGACTCCTCTATTGCAATCATGTGTGCAGCTATTAATCTTCAAACTCCAATAATCCTAGTGACTAAAATATATAACTTTACCAAGAGACAAATAATAATTTGAAGTGTAGCTTGTATGGTTGGCACTTATAAAAACAGTATAAAAAGTAAAGCCCAACCAACCTTTGAAATAGAGAACTTTGGGTAGTCACGTATGTCCTATATACACAAGGGAAAATGCATCAGTGTTGCACAAAAAATATTATCTGTGGGCGAAAAGAAAATTCCCAGGAAACCACAACATACCAATATAGTGTAAGAAGAGTGACTGTATGAAAATACAAATCAATTGTCGTCTCAGAACCGTCCAAAAATCTGCCTCTATCTACTTTGAAAAATTATCTGCATAAAAGGAGGATCAACTGCAATACACCTTGGCATTGAAATCATCGTTTGTGTCTTAATGACAACACATGCACCAGGATGACCAGTCAAAAAGACTAAGAATACATCGGCCAACTTACAAGTCTTTTTTAGATCGAAACATACTGATGCATCACATGTAGACACACATCCTCATGTTGTCCTTGGAGTCAACCACTTCCAAAGCGAACAACATGGCCACCACTTGATCTGCAACACCGACAACCTCCATCCCAACACAATCTCAAGCCCGAGGGCATCTGCCCCTACTAATCTTCCCGCTACAGTGGACAAGTGCATCATCCATTCTTCACGGCCTGCTGGCACAATTGCTTAATCCGGCCGACCTCCTCTCCTCGAGCTCCTCCCCCAGGCCATGATAGCCATCGCTGGCCTCTTCCATTGAACGCGATGACCGCGAGTAGGGGCCGCTATCGGCAGAGTGGCGACCTCGGACCACGTCCGGCTGGTGGTAGCGGAAGGGCAGCTGGGGCGCGCGGGAGGCGAGATGGGAAGGGCGGCTGGGGCGCGCTGCGAGCGAGATGGGCAGGGCGGTTGGGTGCGCGGGGGGCGAGATGGGCGGGGCGGCTGGGGTGCGGGAAGATGGGCGGGGCAACTAGGGTGGGGAAGAAGATGGGAGGGGCGGCGGCGGTGACGGAACATGTGCTAGGGTTCGAGGTTGTTTTTTTATACGTTCTGAACCCATATTTTCCACTTATAGGTGGCATAGAAGTGGTAATTAACTAATCCGTAACTGAAACGACTCACTCTACCATCAGATGTAGATCAGACGCTCAGGATTCTTCCAATGTTTGATGTCAAAATGTTTGAGGATAACCTACGATCACCAACTCTTTTTTAATAGTAAAGATAGTGATGCAAAATGGACGTATCAATTGCTTGGACGTGTAGACTTCCTCAAAATCTTCATTAATGGCTCTTGATTTTTCCTTAAAAGCATGATTTCCTGCATAACACAATTCAAAGCAATAGATTGCACATCTTTGCAATGCTTAGTCATTAGTAGTAAGGCTAGAGAGATTCTTGGTCAATTGTTTGACTAAAAACAAAGTTTAAATGCGAAGAAAGATGGTTATTTTCATAGCCATGAACTTCCCCAAAGCTCAAACCTTGATCATCCTCGAGCAAGAAAACAAAAAAAAAACATAAATAACTCAGTATTTAAACTAAAATAACGAGAGTATGAATTCACTTATAGTCGATAGTCATATGCGTCCAACACTTCTTCCATTTGAAAATCTCATCAAAGTTAGAGAGGTGACAAGAATACTATACGAGCTTTGATAACAAAAACCAATCAAAGTAGAGCTTAATATAAGTATGAATAACTAGAAGTATAACAATTAATCCAATTCCTCTATTTAACTCTCAACCTGCCAAGGAACACTAGGATGTTTCATAATTGCAAAATTAAGTAAGAGAGATCATGTCCTAAGTAGCATAATAGTGAAGTGTCTTATTGACATCCACATCAATAAATCAAGACTATCAACATACTACTACTCCATTCATTGTCTTTCAAGAAAATTCATAAAGTAGTAACGAGACCATGTCAAAGACTGGTTGTGTGGATCTTTATTTTCAAGGGTAATTCTCAACAAGGATCACTGGATGATTTTTTTAACAATGGTTTGCACAAACTTCGAGAGTACCGCCCATTACAGTGACAAGTGTCACCCATGTCGTCAACTCATAGCCAAAATCAGGGGTTGTACCATCCATCTTTCATAGGCTAGTGGTGTCGTTGGTATCCAAAGGTGTGCATAAAAAATATATAAACTTTTTAAATAGTATCATAGTTTGATCCACAAGGTTAGCTTTGGTATGAATCACAAGTTAGGCTTCATTTCAATCAAACAACTCCTTTCAAGAGTGTCGTCAAGTCTATCAAAACATCTATGGGATTAAGTATCTTCAAAGGTAAACTTTAATACAACCACTCATCAAAAAAGTCATAAATTTGAGACTTTTTCTTGTTGTACTTGTTTGGCAATATTATTTTCAAGCCAATACTCGATTAACTACAGGAACTAGAGCAAAGGCTTCCACAACTAATTACTCATAAAAATAAAAATCTTTACTCTAACTATTTTGAATTACTCCCACTAGCCTAGCATCTTAGCAAATCAACTAACTAAGATAAACAATTCAAACTTATAAAGTGGGAGACATAGTACATACATCTTATGAGTGACTTCATAATTCTCTTCCTTATGGGGATGTGTTCCTTCAAAACTCAAGTTAAAATCACTCTCATAATAATATTGAAGCAAAGAGGCAATAGGCAAATCCAGTTTCGCAAAAAAGGATAAAAGCAAAAATATTTTTGTATTTTTGAAGATGGGGATTAAAGAATAGAAAAGACTTACGACCAAGCAAGAAACTAAGAAAAGAAAAATAAACAAACGAAAAACGAAAGCAAACGAAAAAGAAAAAGCAAAGTGTTGGAATAAACCAACATGAGTGTTTCAAAGCTCACATGGAGCTGGAGTACAACCTTATTATTATACAAATATAAATGTCAGGGACACATCCCAAGCTCAGACCTTTTCAAGCCCTCTTGTTGCTCATTATGGTGGTGGTGGATAATCTTCCAAGTTCCATTGACTGCTCCAATTGTTGAACTGGGTCGAGAGGTTGGAAGTAGCATCTCGAAGGTTGATGGATATGTTGCTCATGTTCTAAATGCTTCATTCGAGAGCATAAATATCATCATAGGTGGTGTAGTAGTTTGGTGGCTGCACATCTTGTTCGGGTCCTTCTTGTTCTACTTCTTCATCTTCTCCTTCTTCATCCACGAGTTCTTCTTGTTGTGTAGAATTGCTTCAACCTGCACGTCAAAATGCAAATGTCTATCCTCGATAGAGAACAAACCATTAGGCAAAGGAGTTGAGATCAAGTGATCCGTTCCAGGTATATCAAGAAAGTATCTATCACTGGACTTAGAAATCATACCACAAGCTCTTGGAGTAGATAAAACGAGATGACAGTCACCTGCCAACGGTTTGATATTATCTAGGTTGACGTGAAACGTACGTGCAAGAACGGTGATAACTCCTCCTCTATATATGGGATCACGAGATTGGAGAGTGCCTGATGTTTAAGATAAAACAATAGAAGGGCGCCTAAATTTGGCGTCAAATTAGAGTTTGGAATAGCAGCTCTAGCGAGGATTATCATATGCTCCTCATTAACTATAGTAAACTCACCACACGCCTGCAAGGTGTTAGCAATAACATAGAACAAATAACAGACAACATGGTGATCAATTTGGTTTCCTTCAGGAATGTTTCCACGGATTTCTCATTCTATTAAAGTACCCCAAGGGTGATGGATCAAGAATAAAAGTAGTGGTGCGTATGTCAGTGGTGTTGTTGGCAAACCCGAAGTAATGAGCTCATTGGTCGAGTGTCAAGGCATACTCACAATTCATAAGATGGAAGTGTAACACCCTAGATATCCCCTATATTTGGCAATGCTACACGACCCTTTAAACGCTTCTCTCATCGGTACAAAACTATAAATTTTATAAGAGTATCCTTTGTTTGTGAGGACAACCACGACAACAAAATCAACATACACACTCTAAATTATCCAAGCACATAGCTATCATGTTCAGCAACACCTAGTTGAATAGCATAACCAAGCTATTCCATAATGATCCGGTCCTCTGGTGACGCGATCCGGTCCTCTGGTGATGCGATCCTCACCAGCAGGCAGAGAAACTTGCGCCTAAGTCGTGGCTCCTCCGCCATCTCTCTCTGCCAATTTTCCTCCTGCCGCCGAGCATGAAGACGAGCGGCCCTCCCTGAGGAGGGGCCCCTGGGTCTCTTCTACGGCAATGACTCGGAGGCAGCGGTGTGGTCGGAGTGGTGGAAGTGTAGGTGGGCGCGTGTCAAAGTCGCGAGGCGTGTCGGTCATCCCTTCCCGTTAACATATGTTTTCTAGTATCTTTTTTATCCCTTCCCTCAACATCTCCTAACATTAAAATCGGTAGTTTCCTTTCAATTACGTATTATTTTTGAGCGATAGGGAAGTCTTGACTGCCTTGGAAGTGAAGTCGACACTGAGTAGTTAAGTAACTAGTGAACTCATCTAAAACAAACTGTGATCTGGTTAACCTACAGAAATTAGGTGTGATCTGACCAACACGGCCATCCAGTAATATCATTCGAGACAGAATTGAAAATGGATATTCACGTTATTTCACACATACGTATCAGAAATAGTGTATCACGTTTTTCCTGTTGTTGCGTCCTGTGATCGATTTAGCATGTGGTGCTAGCTGTCCTGCAGTGTATATATAAAAGTGGATCTATGGATGGCACCTCAATTCGATTCATCTTAGCTGCCGGTTCTTCTTAATCTTGTATACTACGTTACTCCTCATAGTATTATAAAGAGACGGAGATTTCCTTGCTCAGTTGCCCTAATTTATTTATTTAGCCCACAAACAGAGCGAGCAGGTGAGCTCACTCGTGAAGTCGTCGCGTACCATGGAAAGCCAAGCTGCCTCGTCCGGATCCGGCGACTCAACGGTCATGAACAAGCTCGGACCCGACACGACGAAAGCGGCGATCCGACACGACGGCTGGTTCTACACGGGAGGGAGACGTCGATCGCGGTGATGCACCCGGACGTAGCGAGGGCTACCTGGAGATACGCGACCGTTCGGGTGTCGCGCCGCCGACTGGTTCTAATCTATGAACTGAGAAAATTTGAATTGGATCTAATCCAGTCTAAAGAACCTTGATCGGGTGTCGTGCCGCCGAGGAAAGGAGATGGATCTCCTCGGGGGGTGGCGTGTTGCGGAAGTGGTGGAAGAAATCTAGTATCGGCGTCGTGAGGCTAACCGCTCTAATACCATGTAAAAATTATTAATCCCTAGAATATTGTGTCGTACTATTGATTTGACCTTGTGAAGTTTTATATAAGAGTAAAACTTAGAGAGCAAGAAGCCTCTCACTTGAAATATAAGATGATCTCTAAAAACTTAGAGAGCAAGAAGCCTCTCACTTGAAATATAAGATAATCTCTAAAATTCTAGTGTATCTCTAGCTGCGTACCTATCTCACACTGGGTGAGAGCTGAGACGCCTTGCGCGTTCGTGGGCGTCAAGGTGGAGAAGAGGGGCGAGCTGACCGCGGCCGAGATCATGGCGTGGAGCCGTGAGCTCATGCCGCGCTACATGGTGCCCAGAACCGTCGTGTCCCGCGCCGATCGAGCTGCCCAAGACGTCCACGGGCAAGATTCACAAGTACGTGCTCCGAAACGTCCCCAAGGAGTTGGGGTCCACTAGCAAGGGCGCGCGTGAGCAGCAAGATGTAGCGCTATCGTCTTCTTTTGCTTCATGATCACCACCACCATTGCCGATACACTAAAATAAAATAGTTATTTCTATGTAATAATCATGTTTGGGAAGCGTGTAATATCTCCAAGAAGCTGTGTTGTATCTAAACAGTAAATTCCGAAGAATAATAAATTAAAATTTGGGGTTCGTTACAGAAATGTCTTGTTAGTTTGTTTACATAAATTCCTTAAGGATCTTCGAGCCTTTTTTCCCTTTCTTAAATCGCCTTTTGCGCAATCCTGTTTTTCTGACCGTTTGGTTTCAGAGGAAGTGGTGCGAAGCTCTGCAGTTTGTTTCCATGTGGGACATGTCTTTGGTTCCATGCTGAAGTCAGCGGCGAAGAATCGCATGAAAGCTGAGATTTCAGAACTAGTAATGGTGGTTCAAGTCCTAGTAGTGATGAGAAATTGGTTTGGTGATTCGTGAATTGGAGCATCGGCATTGGCAAGTGGGGGCGATAGCACAAGAGAAGTTCAGAGTCTAAACTTTCAAGGTGAAAACCTAAGGTCTGGTCTTAATTGGTTGTGCCTAGCAATGGTCTTGTTAAAGATATTGTTTTGTGAGCGTGAACTTTCTCCAGGGTAAAAACCTATAATCTATGATCAAGACGATGACGGCGCTCGTACACTGTTACCTTCTTGGAGGCGTCGTTTTTGGAGAAGATGGATTTCCGATGTTGTCTTGGCGGTGTTTGGCCCGTTGCTACAAGGAATAGATCACTGTGACAGGTCTTTTTTTATACTTTTTTTTGTTGTGTGTATCATTATTGCCATTGGGGCGCTTCCTTGTTGCAAAAACTAAATGTAATTGACATCTTCGCGATTTAATATATTCCCGTTATTAAAAAATAAATTCCTTAAGAGTTTCTTAAAAAAATGATAAGTTATGTCCCAGTGAGCTCACCTACTCTGTTGGTAGGGTAAATCAGGAATTCCGGTAAATCAAGGCAACTGAGCAAAAAGCTGCATCTCTTTATGGTACAAGATCAAGAAGAACCGGCAGCTAAGATGGATCCAAGTGAGGTGCAATTTACAGATCCACTTTTATATTATTTTTTGCGAATGATCCACTTTTATATATATATAGGACATATTTATACTATACCTGGGTGTAGTTACACCCACGTGTGTTTCACGTAATTTAGGCAGTATCTATTATAGAGGAGACTATATATGGGCAGTATGAAGTATATAAAAATATTTGAGCAGCATATATACTATTTTCTTGGTAGTATGTAATTTTTATTCACATACTCCTTTTGTACGTATAAATATGACGGTATTTTACATATATACTGAAAACTATGGGTGCATTTGCAATTTTTTCACCTAACTTGCTTGGAAGTATCTTAGATATAGTATATAAACATACTCAAACAGATAAAATATTACAAATACTTCCGTAAGGCAGTATATGACACGTTGGTGTAGTTACACCCGGGAGTAAGAAGTATTTTTCCTATATATACATCCTGGGTGTAGTTACACTCACGTCTCATATACTCTCATACGTAAGTATACGTGATACTTTATCGGTTTGAGTATGTTCATATACTACATCTAAGATACTTCAAATGAAGTTACATGAAAAAATGCAAGTGAAGTCATAGTTTGCACTATATTTCCAAAATAACATTCATATTTGTACGTAAAATAAGAGTATGTAAAAAACTTGTACATACTACCTCAAAAGTAGTATATATACTATCAAATAGTCTTATAATACTTCATACTATATGTATATACTTTTCGGTATGACATATACTATCTAGATGGTGTGAAACACACGTGGGTGTAGTTACACCCGGGAGTAGTATGAATATGTCCTATATGTCCTATATATATATATATATATATATATATATATATATATATATATATATATATATATATATATATATATATATATAATGCAGGCCTGGAGCAGATGCTAAATCGATCACAGGACGCAAACAGAAAAAAACGTGATACTCTATCTCTGATATATATGGAAAAACGTGAATCCATTTCTGGCTCGTCTGGTTACTGGATGACCGTGTTGGTCCGATCATACCTGATTCAGCACAAACTGCCATAGGAACACCGAAGTATTTGTGAAGGCTTGACAATTTCACGAAGATTGTCAAGATGCATTTGGAAGAGGTGCTCTTGCCGGGGTGTCACATGTGGGTTTCACGTTCCTCTTGGGTGCCACTTTGACCGTTCACCCTCCTTCCAACACTTGAGGTGAAAACTTACGTGCGTCTCAAGCTTGCGCGGCGACGGCGATACTTGGCGTTGTGAGCCACTTGAGAGGCGTCATTTTTGAGTGGCCAGGGCCGGCCCTGGGAGGGTCTGGAGGGGCGGCTGCCTGTTACGTTAACCTTGATGTACCTGAACCAGACAGTCACGTTTACTGTTTAATTTCAGACAATAAGTCGATGCCAGACACATGATGCGTTCATGCCGCGGCAAAATAGGTTAGCGTTTATCGTTTCAGTTAGATCGTGTTGTTGTAAACGTCGGCCATGATCTAGTCCGTGAGATGACGCGGGTAAAACAGATCAAGGCCGACAGATTAGGATCTTGGTGAATAAAAGGTAAAACTCAGAAAAGACGCATGGAAGTGCGCGTCACCAAAAACTCTCCCCCTGTCGCTGTGTGTTCTAAGTTGTTCGTCAGAGAGGGAAAAGTTCAGAGCGGCGTTGCTAATCACCACGAAATTTCATCCCACTATGATCGCGTTGCGTGTAGCATGCCTGTGCACTGTCAATTGGTATCAGAGCCCTCGGGTTCACGGAGGCGGTCGTGGCGGCGGTGAGGTTGGTGGCAAAGAGGAGGCGGTGATCAGGAGATGGGAGATTTCACTCCCAGTTGCAGCGGTGCCAGCGGCGCCAGAAAGTACACGACGCCCGCAAGGAGGCAGGAGGGCGACGTAGGAGCCGTCGTCGTTCGAGCTGCGCCGAGGGGAGGAGTGCCCGTGCACTATCCCCAACCCACCGACACAAATTATGGCGTGTGGGCCATAAAGATGAAGATCATCATGAAGACCCTTGGTTGCTGGTCGGCAATCGAGGGGAAGGGCGAGTACGACCAGGCCAGGGACGAGGACGTGTTCACCGCGCTCTCGCAGTCACTCCCTGATGCCATGGTGATGGCGATCGCAGAACACGAGACCGCGTCCGAGGCTTGGGAGGCGATCAGGCAGATGCGAGTCGAGGAATATCATGTCAAGAAGGCCTGTGTCAAGCATGGAAAACAAAAATTTTCTACCGCAAGAACGAACAAAACCCAGATCTAATCTAGACAAAAGCCAAGATCTAATCTATTAGACATGAGCAACGAGATAGATCGGTACTAACCCTCGTAGAACCGAAAGCGTTACGAGATTAGATCTCGTGGATGATGTAGTCGATCACTTGCCGATCTCAAGATCGTGTGGACGATCCTTCCGGCGCCGCGTTCCGGCAGCGCTTCCGCAGATGGTCACACGTGCGGAGTCGAAGCAGACCTTCCTCTCCCCGTTCCAACGAGCAGCGAAGGTAGTAGATCTTCTCCACGGAATCCCAGTAGCACGACGGCGTGGTGGTGGTGAAGATGAGAATTCTGCAGGGCTTCGCCTATGCCTGTGCAGAAGAAAGGTGGAGGAGAGAGGCGGCTGAGATTGGTTGTTATGAGAGGAGGGGCAAGAGGGGGCGCCCCCTCCCTTCTATTTAAAGGAGGGAGGCGCGCCTGGGGAGGGGGAGTCCTAGTAGGACTCCCCTCCTTGGGCCGGCGGTGGGAAGGGGGGAGGAATCCTCCTCCCCCACGAATCCGTGTCTTGCCCCACTTGGTCTCCTTGATCCCTTTCTTGGTTTTCCAGTAAACTCCAAGAAATCCTCTAGAACCTTCCAGAACATTTCGAAACCTTCTAGAATCTCCATACAAACACTCCGGAACATTTCCTAACTTAGAAAATGATCCCCAATATATGAATCTTATTCTCCGGACCATTCCGGATCTCCTCGTGATGTCCCGGATCCATTCCAAGACTCCGAACAACATTCGGTCTCCAACGCAAATTCCATATCTACTTAAAACAACTTCGAACCTTAAGTGTGTCACCCTACGGTTCGTGAATATGCAGACATGATGAAGACACCTCTCCGATCAATAACCATCAGCGGGATCTGGAGATCCATAACGGCTCCCACATACTCAACGATTACTTTGTGATCGATAGAACCATTTAACATACGAAACCAATTCCCTTTGTCACGCGATATTCTACTTATCCGAGGTTTGATCGTCGGTATCTTCATACCTAGTTCTTCCTCGTTACTGATAAGTACTCTTTACTCGTTCCATGTTATGTCATCCCTTGTGACCCAGTCACATGCTTGCAAGCTATCTAGATGACATTCCACCGAGAGGGCCCAGAGTATATCTATCCGTCATATGGATGGACAAATCCCAATCTTGGTCTATGCGCTTCAACACATACTTTCAGAATACCCAATGACACCTTTATAACCGCCCAGTTACGAAGCGGCGTTTGATGTCATCAAAGTACCCATCCGGTGATGGTGATTAACATAACCTCATGGTCGAAGGATTAGGTTACTATGTATTTCAAAGCTTACGACAATACGAACTTAATGACTTGATCTTATGCTACGCTTACTATGGGTGTGTGTCCATCACATCATTCTCCTAATGATATAACCTTGTTATTAATCACATCCAATGTCTATGATCAGGAAACCATGATCATCAATCAATCAACATGCTAGTTCAACAAGAGGCTTACTAGGGACTCTTTTATGTTTACAAAACACACAAGTATTAGTGTTTCCTAATAATACAATTATAGCATGGGATGTAAACATTCATCATAAACAGAAAGATATAATAATAACCCCTTTTATTATTGCCTCTTGGGCATATCTCCAACACAGTACAGGTGCAGGCAGTTCAGGTTTCGGAGGAAAGAAAACAACCGGAAAAACTGATCGCACCAAACCTGCAAAAGCATCTGATGGTGACCGTGGCAAATAGAAGAAAAAATGGAAGTTTGATATCACCAATGTGAGATGCTTTAACTGTAATGAAAAGAGGCATTTTCAGTCGGATTGTCCAGAGCCAAAGAAGGAGAGAGCTAATCTGATAGAGAAGGAAGATGATGACCAGATGCTGCTCATGCTAGATGCGTGTGAGCTGATGCCTGATGCAGGAACACTGACAGAACAAGTGCTCCTGAACAAAGAAAAAGTTGTTCTGAGGCTCACCGGGAACCATGAGAGTGCCTGGTACTTGGACACTGGTGCAAGTAATCATATGACGGGAGATGCAGACAAATTCGCCGAGCTGGACAGATCCATCAACGACAAAGTTCGATTCGATGATGGTTTAGCTATTGAGATATGTGGCCGTGGTTCAGTCTTGATGAGGTGTCTCATAGGGGAGCACCGAGTTATATCGTGTGTGTATTACATACCCAAGTTGAAGAACAACATCATGAGCATCAGTCAGTTTGATGAGAATGGATGCAAGTATTTAGGAGAAAATGGCATCATGACTTTATGGGACAGACAGAGGAATGTACTGGCTCGAGTGCCTCGAACAAGGAACAGAATGTACATTCTGAACATCGAGCAAACAAAACCTATCTATCTGCTGGCCCATGCAAAGGAGGATGCTTGGCTGTGGCATATGCGATTTGGTCACCTCAACTTCAGATCACTGCACTCTCTGACGTCACAGAACATGGTCAGAGGGATGCCACAACTCGAACAGATTGATCAGCTTTGTGATGGATGCATGATCGCCAAACAAAAGCGCCTCCTGTTCCCATCCCAAGCAGCTTACGGTGCAGAGAAGTAGCGCGAGCTTTGGTACGGAGACCTTTCTGGGCCAATCTCCCCGGCAACCCCAGGTAGAAGGTGATAGCTGTGAGATTCGACACACTGTGTGGCTTTTATTGATGGTTTTCTCCTGGATTTGATCGTTTTCTATCTTTACCTAACGCTAATACTTCGGTAGTGAAGAAAACTTAGTTTTTAATGTGTGTTTTAGGTTCTGAATATCAATAGAAGGTTTTAACTAGAGAAACACAATATTCTGGAGAAAACAAGCAAGTCTCTCTTTGGAAGCACTCGAGGGGAGCATACAGAAGCTTTAATGAGCAACTATACGGCGGGAATATTTCTCCGGCCGTATAGTTCCCGCCGTATAGCTGCCGCCGCCTCTGTCTTGTCAAAAGGGACAACTTCCATGAAGGGACGAGGAGCGAAAACACAACACAACAGCCGCCATACCATCCAGAAGGGAGAAAGAAGAGATCCGAAGAAGAAGGGGAAGACGTTCTTCATCTCGCTCCACGATCTTCGACCTCCTAGCCAATACACCCCCCATAGCCACTACTTGTACTTGAGAGAGAGAGAGAGATCTTCACCTTGCAAGACTAGGGTTTGAGATTGTTTCTTCCTATCTTGAATGATGTTGGATATTTTTCTATTCTTATTATGGATCTCCACGATAATATAAAGACAAATTCCCTTTATTTGATTATATTGATGATCTGTTCTTCTCTCATGTGTGAGTAATTTCCTTGGGCGTGGGAGATGTAGGGGATTGGTAAGATGTGATGTGCCTTCATATATTTTCCATTAGTTTGTGATTGATTCTAATTACTATATTATGTGTGCTTGACTATCTGTGGGATGCCTAATGCTTGTTGTCCAATTAAGGGCCCAGACAACATGATGCTTTGTTCTACATAGATAGGCTCTTGTTCGCTAGCAAACCGGCGACCCCTCGGTGACACGGGGATATCAATGGAAAACTAGTGGACTTGAGGATAACGAGGAACCATTGTGGTTATTGCATTATTCCGATCCAAGGAGCTTAATCGCTAAGCGACCTGAAGGGTCTTAATCGTCTAGTGTCTGACCATGGTTTTGATAATAGACTAGTAGGATTATTGAAGTTGGGATGAAATCTACCAAGAGGAGTTCCAGCTAATTATGGGTTGCTCGCCTACATATATACTTATAAGATTATAAAATTGTTACATTTATCATTCGTCCACCTGGCACATTCACTATCACCATGAACTAAATCTCCTCGCGCCTTCTTTTGCCATATGCAAGAAACAACAAACAACCAAGTCGTTCTTTACTTTCATGTTTTATATTTCTGAAGTTTACATTTAGTTCTATTTTAAATACATCTCATTTAATCAAAACCCCATCCTTATTTCAACAATTGCAGTCAATTCACTCGAAGACGTGTGATAACTTCGGGTGTGACAGAGACTTCACCCATAAACACTTACCTTTGGGCTCCCTGTGGGATCGATATCTATACTTCCAAAATAGCTACAAACGATATGTGCACTTGCAGACATCAAGCTATTTTCTGGGAGCCGTTGCCGGGGAGCTAAGCCCTAAGTGTTTATCTTTTGACATTTCAGGTGTTCCTACTACAAAATGTTCTCCCTAGGAGACAAAGGGTCTACACGCTCTGGTAGGACCTACCTACCGGATTATATTGAGTGTGTGCCTGCTCAAAGGCGCGAAGAAATTATTGAAAAACTTTTAAGATCAAATAAAGTTGAAGTTGAAAACCTGAGTGATATTATGAAAATCATGTCTATTTACAAGACAACTCCCATGAAACCTGAGAAAACTCTCAGAGAATACAGTGATCCAAGTTCTGAATTTCTTAAACAACCAATAGAATTCCCTAATCCTAGAGTTAGAGAATATCGATTTGATGGTGGAATTATCAAAATTTTGCAGGAAAAAGCTTTCAGTGGAAGGGAAGATGAAGATCCAGGAAGACACATTAGAGAGTTCGACGATGTGATAACATCGCTTGGACCAAAAGGTTTGCCAAGAGACATCTCTCGTCTAAAATTATTTCGTTGGTCTCTTAAAAGTAAAGCTTTAGACTGGTTATATTCTCTCCCTCACCATTACATTAAATGTTGGGAAAACTGCATTGTTAAATTCATAAATAGATTTAATCCTTTTAAAAAGGTAACTGAATTAAGAAAGAATATAGGAAACTTTAGTCAGAACATGGGAGAAAACTACCCACAAGCATGGGAAAGATTCTTTGGAATGATTAATAGCATTCCCAATCATGGCTACTCTAAATCGACTATTTGCCATTTATTTTACCACGGTCTCAATACTCAATGTAGAGAGTTGCTTGACTTCTCAGCAGGAGGATCGATAAATACTTTAACTGTGAAAGAATGTTTGGAATTCATGTCTACTAGGCCTAAGAATGATTCTTTATATAATCCTGATTTTGGCACTAAGCTGGAAAAAGGGATTCTTCGGATAACTCCTGATCTTATGCCTGAAATACACAAAACAATGAAAGAATGGTTTATTCGTTTAAGTCTGAAAACAATGGTTGTTCGATTTATATGAATAATATCTTTTATGGTCATGCACCTGTGTTGAATGGTTTATTTCTGTTGGATCTCGATAGTAGTATTACGCATATTCATAATGTTGATGCTAAAAGGATTAAACTTGATAATGATATATCTGCATATATGTGGCACTGTCGTCTAGGTCATATTGGCGTTAAACGCATGAAGAAACTCCATTCTAATGGACTTTTGGAATCACTTGATTTTGAATCATTTGATACATGTGAACCATGCCTTATGGGCAAGATGACTAGAACGCTGTTTTCTGGTTCAATGGAACGGGCGACAGATTTATTGGAAATCATACATACTGATGTGTGTGGACCAATGAGTGTGTCGACGCGAGGTGGATATCGTTATTTTGTTACTTTCACGGATGATTTGAGTAGATACGGGTATATCTATTTGATGAAACATAAGTCTGAAACCTTTGAAAAGTTCAAAGAATTTCAGAATGAAGTGGAAAATCATCATAACAGAAAGATCAAATTTCTGCGGTCCGACCGTGGAGGAGAGTATCTTAGTTACGAGTTTAGCACACATATGAAAGACTGTGGAATAGTTTTACAACTCACGCCTGCCGGAACACCACAACGTAATGGTGTGTCAGAACGTCGTAATCGTACTTTATTGGATATGGTTCGATCTATGATGTCTCTGACTGACTTGCCACTGTCATTTTGGGGTTATGCACTGGAAACCACTACATTCACTTTAAATAGGGCACCATCTAAATTTGTTGAAAACACACCGTATGAATTATGGTTTAGAAACAAACCTAAGCTGTCATTTCTTAAAGTTTGGGGATACGATGTTTATGTGAAGAAACTTCAACCGGATAAACTCGAACCCAAAGCGGAAAAATGCGTCTTCATAGGATATCCTAAGGAAAAATGTTTGTGTGATCTAGGTGCAGGAGTTAGTGTAATGCCATACTCCCTCTATAAAAGGTTAGGATTAGGGGAGTATTCTCCTACTACTATCACTTTATAGATGGCTGACAAATCCACTAAACAACCCATTGGTATGATTGATGATGTTCTACTTAGAATAGATGAGCATGTTATTCCCACTGATTTTATTATTCTTGAGATGTCAGAAGATGAAAAATTATCCATAATACTTGGAAGACCTTTCCTTAGTACTGCAGGGGCATCAGTTGATTGTGCTGAAAGAAAGATAATCTTCAGTATTTATGATGCTGAAATCATCCGGTATTTTCCAAAAAAGTTAGAAGAAGGAGAAAGATATATTCCACTGGCAAAACGAGTTCATGTGGTAAGTGCCTTTGATAAGGGGCAACCCAAGGTAAGAATTCGAGAACAAAAAAGAGGTTGAGTTAATCAACCATTCTTAACAAAATGCTTAATGGGAGTCAACCCATCTAATCAATAAAATAAACTAGGAATAAAAAGTTCATCACATTCCTATAACTTTTTCATAGACATTCTTGCGGAAGTGTGCCCGTGAAGATGCAACTGTCAAAAAGTAGTAGAAACATTGATTGAATGAGTATAGAATAAGAATAAAAATAAAAGTTTGAGTTTTTCATCTACAGAAGCTAAAATTTTGCTCTTAATACGCTAATGTTGGACGACAATTTCTACTATAAATTTTTTGTCAAAAATAAGGTATTTCGCTTTTGGGAAAAGAAGGTATTCTCGAAGAAATAGAATTTTTTGATGACTACTAATGGTTTAACGACCAACTATATGGCGGGAATAAAAATTCCGGATGTATAGTTCCAGTCGTATAGATATCTTTGCCATTGATACGTCGTAAACGTATCTATAATTTTTGATGCTCCATGCTTATTTTATATCAACTTTCTTATGTTTTGTTTACACTTTGAGGAATTTTTATATATTTTCTGGAACTAACCTATTAACAAGATGTCACAGTGATAGTTGCCTGTTTTCTGCTGTTTTTGGTTTCAGAAAAGCTAGTAAGGAAATATTCTCGGAATTGGACGGGATAAAAGCCAAAGTCAATATTTTACCAGAAGGAACACAGAGTCCGAAGGGAAGCCAAAGTGGGGCCACGGGGTGGACACACCTAGGGCTGGCGCGGCCACCCCTAGGGTGCGCCGCCCCATGGTGTGGGCCCCTCGGACTCCCACCGACCTTGCCCCTTAGCCTATAAAAGTACCCCGATGCAGAAACCCTAAGTACTCGATAAAAAATAAATGAAAGAGTCTGTAGCCGCCACCATCTCCATCCCTAGATCGGGGGGATCCGAAGCTCTTCCCAGCACCCTGCTGGAGGGGGGAGATCATCCCGAAGGCCTTCTTCATCACCATGCCAGCCTCCAGAGTGATGCATGAGTAGTTCGTCCTTGGACTATGGGTCCATACAATAGCTAGATGGTTGGTTATCCTCCTTTGTGCTATCATGTTTAGATCTTGTGAGCTCCGTTCATGATCAAGATCATCTATTTGTAATCCTATATGTTGTGTTTGTGGGGATCCGACGGATATTGAGATACTATATCAGATTGATTATTGATTCTATCATGTCTATGTTATTTATGATCTTGCATGCTCTCCGTTGCTAGTAGCTATCTTGGCTAAGTAGATGCTTGTAACTCCAAAAGGGAGTATTTATGCTTGATAGTAGGTTCATGCCTCTAGTAATCTGGGGAAGTGACAGAAATCTCTAAGATTGTAGATGTGCTGTTGCTACTAGGGAGAAAACAACAATCCTTTGTCCATGGGGCAATTGTATTGTTTACTTTACACACTTTGCTTAATGCAATTATCTGTTGCTTGCAACTTAATACTGGAAGGGGTTCGGATGATAACCTGAAGGTGGATTATTAGTCATAGATGCAGTTGGATTACGGTCTATGTATTATATTGTAATTCCCAATCAAATCTCGTAGGAGTCAAGATGTCTAGTATATGCATTGTTATGCTTTCTCAATCTATTAATTGCCCCGATGCAATTTGTTCACCTAACATGCTATTTATCTTAAGGAGAAACACCTCTAGTGAACTGTGGACCCCAGTCCATTCCTTTACCATTAATATACCATCTACTATTTACCGTTTATTGTTTACTTTCTGCAAGCAATTACTATCTTCTATACTATACGTTTAATCCTTTATTTTCAGATAAACCAGTGAGATTGACAACTTCACTATAAGTTGGGGCAAAGTTTTGTGGTTGTGTTGTGAACGATTCCAAGTTGGTAGAAACACCTTAAAGTTGTTTCCTTACTCCTACTGGTTCGATAACCTTGGTTTCATAACTGAGGGAAACTAGCTACTATGCTCATCATACCTTCCTCTTGGGGTTCCTAACGAGCTCTACATATCTTGAGCCATCACCATCAACAAATTTTCTCAAAAGACACAGAGAATTTAACGACCAACTATACGGCAGGAATAAAATTTCCGGCCGTATAGCTCTGGTCGTATAGATATCGATGCCTTCATACAAAATTTTCTGAAAAGTACTGAGAGTTTAACGACCAACTATACGGCGGGAATACAAATTCCGGCCGTATAGCTCCGGTCATATAGATATCGATGCCTCTCTTAAAAATTTATCCCAAAGGTACTGAGAGTTTAACGACCAACTATACAATAGGAATAAAAATTCCGGCCGTATAGTTCCAGTCGGATAGGTATCGATGCTTGTTTTAGAAATTTATCTCGAGGGACAGACAGTTTAACGACCAACTATACAACGGGATCATTGCGATCCGACCGTATAGTTGCATCTGTATAGCTGTTTTCTGCGTAAAAAATCCTAATTGGCGGTGCCGCTGCAACTATACGGGCCGAGCAACATCACCCGCCCGTATAGTTCAGGCCGTTTAGTTTGGTGCGACCACAAAATCACACGGCTAGGTCTTTCACCCCTCCTCATTATTTCTCTCATATTCTCTCTCCAAACCTCTCAAAATCCACCTAGAACTCTTGATTCTTCGTGGATTTTGTTTGTTTGAGTGGGGTAATCAACATATCGGTATGTTTCTCTCCCTATCCGTGCTTTTTTTTATATTTCCATGGTTGAAACTCTCACATTGATCTAGTGGATGAACTCAAGCTCATTTTATTTTTCTATTAATTTCTCACGTTAGGATTGAATTTTTCCACGTAGGATCATTCATATATCATGTAGAAACTATATTCCTAAGGTTTTATGGTGAAATTTTTCAGTGCATCACGATGAACAAAATCGATGACATGTTTCGCAAGAGCAAGCACCAACATGGTGAGGGCTCGGGCTCAGGGTCCCGAGCCGAGCGCAACCCCGGGTTGGCTATGGTCTCATCAAGGAGGATCCTGCCCACACGTTGTGCCGACCATACCCTTCTCACCGCGGCGGGGTTGAAGGCGGACTTTGACCTCATGTGTAACAAGTTCGGGCTAACGGTGCTTGGCTTTGCAAGCCACGACACCTACGCTGAGCTTACCTACGAGTTCCTTGTCTCCTTCTACGACGACCACAGGGAAAAAGGTAATATGTGCACGGTAAGCTTCACCATGAACCGACAACACTATGAGATAACTTTTGAGCAATTTTGCGATGCCTTTCAGTTTCCCTCATGTTGGGGAACCTAATGTTACTAACCTCTATAGCATCACAAGCGGAGAAACTTGGGAGGTTATTTCTATTAATAGTGACACCAACTTCTACCAGAAGAAGATGTCCACCATTCAGAACTCAACCATTTGTTACTATGCCTTGTTCCTCGCCAAGACTCTATTGGGGAGAGGTGATACCGGTTCCATGGCCAATGCAGACATGGCAATGATTACCAAGGCTCTTTTTCCCACTGCACCGCAAAGCCCCAATCCTGCAGCTCTACTCATCCAGCACTTTCGTCACCAAAGCAACAAGAACAAAGGTGATATTTGCATTGGTGGATTGGTAACCCACCTTGCCCATGCATTAAATATTACACTACTTATTATGCAATCTGTTGACGGTTCCAAGTTTATGGACATCAAATATTTAACTGCTTGTGGCTTCCTTGGTGTTTACCAAGCTAACAGGAGGCTCCGAGCATATCAGTTTGGTTATACTGGTGATGCACAGGGAGAGCAGGTTCCGTTGCCCTGTTCCCAAGCCTTCTCTATTGTGGAGAAGGATGCTTGGATCCTCACCAAGGACCAAGTGATGCAGATCATGGATGAACTTCAGCCTGATGAGGAGGAAGATGAAGAAGGAGAGAAGCAGTATGGTGATGAGGATGAGCAGGAGCATGAGGACGAGCAGGGGACACAACCCTGCTTGGGAGAGATAGCAGCAATAGGGGGGAGCTTGGGATCCGTGGCCCAACCAGCCACAACAAGGGTACAACTATGTCCCCTATCAGGAGTTCCAGTAGCTCAACCAGCATGTTGGGAGACCGACCACACTCTTCAAGGAGTGAATGAAGATGTGATTGCTTTGACTCACAACTTCAGTCACTTCAGGACCCACTTGCCCGACTACTACTAGCAGTCCGCACAAGCCTCCGAATGATGGCAACAACTGAGCCTGGCAATAGCCTAATCTTGGGGAGGTTTATAAACCTCCAAACCTTGCATTCATGTTTTTATTTCTTCTTTTGATTTATTTTATTTTTTCAAATTTGCATGTTTATTTTCAGTTTTGCATTCCTAAACCAAAAATACAAAAAATATTAGTTGTAACTTTATTTGCAAGTTTGTTTCTTTGTTTCTCTCGTAGATTGCTCAATTCCAGGTGACTTAGCAATATGGAAATACAGAGGGGGTTTGACTCAAATATGAGAACGAAGCAAGCAAGAGGAGGTATAACATTCCTTTCATCACCCTTTCTGCAGCCTTAAATTGATCCTACAATTATTTACTCGCTTGCACTGGAGTCACTCCCTACTTAGCTTGTTATCCTATAAATTCTATTCCTTTGCTAGTGTCTTCTTTTTAGCCTTGAAACAATGAGCAATGAACTTGGTCTAAAATACATCCTACATTTTTACAACAAGAAAAAGCATTTGAAAGATGACTTGAGTCCATGTTTAGCCCAAATAATTTGATTTTAGAACTACTCCATCCCATTTGAGCTTAATATAAATAGACTCGATAGTAGCCTTGATTAAAATTGTTTGATAAAATGGATGCTTCGAAGTAGTAGAGATTATGCCACTCGAAGTAGTAGACCGGCGACCCCCGGGTGACACGGGGATATCAATGGAAAACTAGTAAACTCGAGGATAATGAGGAACCACTGTGCTTATTGCATTAGTTCGATCCAAGGAGCTTAATTGCTAAGCGACCTGAAGGGTCTTAATCGTCTAGTGTGTGACCATGGTTTTGGTAACAGGCTAGTAGGATTATTGAATTGGGATGAAATCTACCAAGAGGAGTTCCGGGTAATTATGGGTTGCTCGCCTACACATATACTTATAAGATTATAATTGTTACATTTATCATTTTTCCACCTGGCACATTCACTATCAGCATGAACTGAATCTCCCCACGCCTTCTTTTACCATCTGCAAGAAACAACAAACAACCAAGTCGTTCTTTACTTTCATGCTTTATATTTCTGAGTTTTACATTTATTTCTATTTTAAATACATCTCATTTAATCAAAACCCCATCCTTATTTCAACACTTGCAGTCAATTCACTCGAAGACCTTTGACAACTTCGGGTGTGACAGAGACTTCACCCATAAACACTTACCTTTGGGATCCTTGTGTGGATCGATATCTATACTTCGAAACTAGCTACAAATGATATGTGCACTTGCAGACATCAGAAGGCAGTATTTTCTTCTTCTTATCTATCATTTCTCTTGACACATGTGTATTGTGCTCTTGCGATCTGAAAGATGACTTGAGTCCATGTTTAGCCCAAAAAATTTAATTTTACAACTACTCCATTCCATTTGAGCTTAATATAAATATACTCGATAGTACCCTTGATTAAAATTGTTTGATAAAATGGATGCTTCGAAGTAGTAGAGATTATGCCACTACTTAATTACCGTAAAATATTGCTTTATGCTTGTAATTACAACACTATCATGCTCCATGGGGAACTATTAACTCCGCTGGCCAACGAACAATCTAAATGTGGGAAACCACTTGATTTCGGCTATTGAGTTATGTAAACGTCTATAGAAGCAATGCTATGATGGGTAAAATTTTTAGTCTCCTCATGGTTTCACGTTCCAAGTGAAGTTGTAATAATCCTCTGACACATTATTTCTCAACAATTATTTATTGGCATGGTCAGGAGTGCACAACATAGTCCCAATTAACATGTTAAAAATAGTGGCATGGTTTCTCTATGAAAGAGCTGAAGTTTTTGAAAGGCAAAAGAAAGAAAAATGTGTTTTGAGAGTCTCAAAATTTTGACATAGGAGTAGATGAGTTGTTCTTAAATTAAATGTTTTGGTGTCAACTTGAGTACTCTTAATTGATTAAACAAACAAGAACAAGAAGTTTTCATCTCTCAATGAAGAGAGACACCAAAAGAATTTGTCTCACTTTCCTAGCTAAACTTTTGACACTTGCTTGGGTATATGATTTATTTGCTAACAAGATATACGTGGTTAGGAAGTGGACTCAGTGCAATCTTGTGAATACTTGTATGATCACATTTAAGATTGCAGGGATTGTGAAGAAAAGAATTTGACACCAATTCAAACTTGTGAGTTCCTTTATTTCCAGTCTCGAATCTCCGCTATTCTTCCTTATTTTCTTGTCACTCGAGGGCGAGCAACATCTAAGATTGGGGGAGTTGATGGCTGTGAGATTCGACACATTTTTGATGGCTTTTATTGATGGTTTTCTCCCGGATTTGATTGTTTTCTAGCTTTACCTAAA
Organism: Avena sativa; assembly: GCA_916181665.1. Lineage (NCBI taxonomy): Eukaryota > Viridiplantae > Streptophyta > Magnoliopsida > Poales > Poaceae > Avena > Avena sativa. The sequence continues at coordinate 548,421,855 of OV702290.1, read as the reverse complement.
GCTAATACTTAGGTAGCAAAGAAAACTTGGTTTTTAATGTGTGTTTCAGGTTCTGAATGTCAATAGAAGGTTTTAACTAGAGAAACACAATATTCTGGAGAAAACAAGCAAGTATCTCTTTGGAACCACTCGAGGGGAGCATATAGAAGCTTTAACGAGTAACCATACATCAGGAATATTTTTTCGGCCATATAGTTCCCGCCGTATAGCTGCCACCGCCTTTGTGTTATCAAAAGGGACAACTTCCATGAAGGGACGAGGAGCGAAAACACAACACAGCAGCCGTCATACCATCCAGAAGGGAGAAAGAAGAGATCCGGAGAAGAAGGGGAAGACGTTCTTCATCGTGCTCCACGATCTTTGACCTCCTAGCCAATACACCCCCATAGCCACTACTTGTACTTGAGAGAGAGAGAGAGGGATCTTCAGCTTGCAAGACTAGGGTTTGAGATTGTTTCTTCCCATCTTGAATTGTGTTAGATATTTTTCTATTCTTATTGTGGATCTCCACGGTAATATAAAGACGAATTCCCTTTATTTGATTATATTGATGATCCGTTCTTCTCTCATGTGTGAGTAATTTCCTTGGGCGTGGGATATGTAGGGGATTGGTGAGATGTGATGTGCCTTCATATATTTTCCATTAGTTTGTGATTGATTCTAATTACTATATTATGTGTGCTTGACTATCTGTGGGATGCATAATGCTTGTTGTCCAATTAAGGGCCCAAAGAACACGATGCTTTGTTCTACATAGATAGGATCTTTTTCGCTAGCAGACCGGCGACCCCCGGGTGACACGGGGATATCAATGGAAAACTAGTAAACTCGAGGATAATGAGGAACCACTGTGCTTATTGCATTAGTTCGATCCAAGGAGCTTAATTGCTAAGTGACCTGAAGGGTCCTAATCGTCTAGTGTGTGACCATGGTTTTGGTAACAGGCTAGTAGGATTATTGAAGTTGGGATTAAATCTAGCAAGAGGAGTTCCGGGTAATTATGGCTTGCTCTCCTACACATATACTTATAAGATTATAATTGTTATATTTATCATTCGTCCACCTGGCATATTCACTATCACCATGAACTGAATCTCCCCGCGTCTTCTTTTGCCATCTACAGTAAACAACAAACAACCAAGTAGTTCTTTACTTTCATGCTTTATATTTCTGAAGTTTACATTTAGTTCTATTTTAAATACATCTCATTTAATCAAAACCCCATCCTTATTTCAACACTTGCAGTCAATTCACTTGAAGATCTTTGACAACTTCGGGTGTGACAGAGACTTCACCCATAAACACTTACCTTTGGGCTCCTTGTGGGATCGATATTATACTTCGAAACTAGCTACAAATGACCTGTGCACTTGCAGACATCAAAAGGCAGTATTTTCTTCTTCTTATCAATGATTTCTCTTGACACATGTGTATTGTGCTCTTGTGAAACAAAGATGAAGCACTAGGCATGATCAAGAAGGTGTAGGCAGCCGCAGAGCTTGAACTGAACCTGAGACTGAAGGCATTGCGTACTGATAGAGGTGACAAGTTCAGCTTTGATGAATTTGTTGCGTATTGCGAGCACAGCCGAATCAAGCACTTCAGGACCGCACTGTATACTCCCCAGCAGAACGGGGTCGTGGAGAGAAGGAACCAAACAGTGGTTAATATGGCCAGAAGTCTGCTGAAGAGTATGGGCATGCCCACGAGGTTTTGGCGTGAAGCCGTGCTCACTGCGGTTTACCTTCTGAACCATGCACCCACAAAGAGTGTGAAGGGAATGACGCCTTATGGGGCATGGCATGGAAGAAAGACACCAGTGCATCACCTGAGAATGTTCGGCTGCACATCTCATGTGAAGAAAATTGGACCTGGATAGACGAAGCTTGCAGATAGAAGCATGCATATGGTGTTCATCGGATATGAAATCGGGTCAAAGGCTTATCGCATGTATGATCCCAAGAGCAATAAACTTGTCATCACACGTGAGGTGGTGTTTGAGGAAGACATGCCTTGGTATTGGAGCAGTCCAGGTTTAGTACAAGATGGTGATCAGGAGCCACTGGTTGTGATGTATCTAGTGGAGACACGGCAAAATCTGGGAGATGGCGCAGCAGAGAGCGCTTCCCCAGCGGGAAAAACACCCAAAACCCCTGCCGCGGCAGAGAAACCAGGGGAATCCTCTGTTCTAGCAGCGCCACAACAGGGAGTGAAGACGCGTCATGCAGGTGATAGAATCCCAATTCCCCTGACACTCACGATGACACCATCTCCTGTAACTCCAACCAGTGCCTCAGTATTTCATGGCACGCCTTACTCCGAGCCATCGCAGGGACCGCAAGGAAAGCGGTCGTTGACATATGTATATGGGGAAACTGTGCGGTTGTGACAGAGCATAGTGGGTTGTGCTTGTTTAGACTGGAAGAGACATCCAGCCATCTCGAGGCAATGAAGGAGAAATGTTGGAAAGATGCCATGAAGGAGGAACTCACAGTGATGCTGGGAAAATAGTACTTGGGAGTTTTGTGAGTTGCCAAAAGGTCACATGCACATCGGATTAAAATGGGTGTACAAGATTAAGAAGAACCCAAGTGGAGAAGTTGTCAAGCACAAGGCGAGGCTGGTTGCTAAAGGGTATGTGCAACGACAGGGCATAGATTTCGAGGAGGTCTTTGCCCCGGTGGCTCGTCTCGAATCAGTTCGGTTGCTGATAGCTATGGCATCTCAGTTTGCTTGGAAAATACATCAAATGGATGTTAAGTCGGCCTTTCTGAATGGTGATTTGGTAGAGGAGGTTTATGTATGCGAGCCTCCAGGTTTTGAAGAAGAAGGCCAGAGCAACAAGGTTTATCGATTGAAAAAAGCTCTCTATGGCCTTCGCCAAGCTCCCAGAGCTTGGGATTGCAAATTGGACTCCACCCGAACTGAACTTGGGTTTGAGAAGTGTCCCTCCAAGTTCGTGTTGTACAAGAAAAATGCGAAGACCTCAGTGTTGATTGTAGGAGTGTATGTTGATGATCTAGTTATCATAGGAGGTGACAGTCAGGCAATAGAAGAATTCAAGAGGCAAATGAAGTCAAAGTTCAGTATGACAGATTTGGGTCTCTTGAGCTATTATTTGGGCATTGAAGTGACACAAACCGATGCAGGCATTTCATTGTGTCAATCTGGGTATGCAACACAAACCTTGGAGAAGATGGGCTTGTCAAACTGCAATCCTACTCACACACCAATGGAGCCACGGTTGAAACTTAGCAAGAACAACCAGGTATAGGAGGTGAACTCAACAGAGTACCGAAGTGTAGTTGGAAGCCTGAGATACTTGCTCCATACCAGACCAGATCTCAGTTACTCTGTTGGCTATGTCAGCAGGTATATGGAAAGGCCCACAAACGAACATGTGATGGTTGTCAAACACATTCTGAGGTATGTAAAAGGGACTGTTAACTATGGGCGTAGATACAGTAAAGTCAGAGGCAAGCCTTGACTTGTTGGATATTGTGATAGGGATCACGCAAGAGATATTGATGATCGCAAAAGTACTATGGGGTGTTGTACTACTTCGGGCCTTGTCCTGTTTTCTGGGTGTCACAGAAACAAAAGATAGCCGCTCAGTCTTCATGTGAAGCTGGGTATGTGGCTACTGCATCTGCCGCTTGCCAAGGGGTGTGGCTGTCCAGATTGGTGGAAGAATTGTTGGGCTCTAAGAAAGTGAAGCTGATGATCAGAATTAACAACCAATCAGCCATATCCTTGTGCGAAAATCCCGTGTTTCATGATAGAAGCAAGCACATAGACGTGCGCTACCATTTTGTTAGAACTTGTGTTGAAGATGGCAAACTGGAAGTGGAGTATGTCAGAACTGAAGAGCAGCATGCTGACATTCTCACAAAGCCGCTGGCAAGGTTTTGCTTCCATGAACTGAAGGAGAAGATTGGCATGTGTGTGCTAAGTTCAGGACATCAAGCTTAAGGGGGTGAATTGTTATGTTAACCTCAATGTACCTGAACCAGACCATCACGTTTACTGTTTAATTTCAGACAATAAGTCGATGCCAGAAGCATGCTGCGTTTGTGCCACGGCAGAATATGTTAGTGTTTACCGTTTCAGTTAGATCGTGTTGTTGTAAACGTCGGCCATGATCTAGTCTGTGGGATGGCACGGGTAAAATAGATCAAGGCCGACAGATTAGGATCTTGGTGAATAAAAGATAAAACCCAGAAAAGACGCAAGGAAGTGCGCATTGCCAAAAACTCTGTCCCTGTCGTTGTGTGTTCTAAGTTGTTTGTCAGAGAGGGAAAAGTTCAGAGCGGCGTTGCTAATCACCACGAAATTTCATCCCACTGTGATCGCGTTGCGTGTAGCATACCTGTGCAATGTCACTGCCCCGGGCCCAGGAAAAATAGGGGCCCTCTCCAGGTGTGCCCTCTATATACAGCCTACCAGAGATCCTAGCAAAAAAAGAGATTGACATGTGTGGAGATTCCTTGATGTTTCCTAGGCCCTTCTTGGTTGCATGGACACATAGATGCTAGCAACCATGGAAGTTCGAGCCCCCGGAAACTTCCTCTCGATCGATCTGATCCAAGCAAATCGCCATTGCCCATCACCTTTGACAACTCACCTAGCATGGAACTCTCGAGCATAATAGGATGCTCCTTCTGTTCCGTCATTTCCCCAGGACTGCCGCTCGTCCAACCATACGAAGAACTATAGAAAGGTATGACAATGTCCATCCCAATTCTTTGTGGAATTCATGAACTGTTTATGATAATTGGTTAGCCCACGTTTGGGAGAATGAAAAAGACAAATATGTGTGAACACATTACTAGGGTAATTTACTAACCACCTAAGAAACATTGGATTTCAAGGTAGTTTTTCAGGTTGATACTCAGCTTTGGATGCCGTATATTTTGACCAGAACGAACGAATTTAGGAGGGGAAAAGGAGAGCAGAACGTCATTGCATGTTCATCACGGGCGATGGGGAGAAATCAGTGGCCGCGATGCCTTGCTTTGTCCTCATAGTTGACTTCCTCCTTCGCATGTTGGCGGGAAGCCAGGATGATGGCGGCAGCGCCTAATTCCACCGGAGCCGACTTCCTTTCGGGTAATGCCCGGAGGCAAAGGGGATGCTACTGTAACGAGGAAATGGTCGGCTACACCTTCCTTCTTCCTTTGAAGAGTAAAACGAACATCTCGAGGAATCCATATGAGTTGAACTTAGTTCTTGTGGGGGAACAATGTAATGTTGATCTAGAAGATGATATCGGTACACGTGGCAACGTTTGGCATGAACATGGATGATACCAATGCGAGTGATCATGAGCGGGTATTTAATTCTATCTCCTAAAAATCTGCTAGTGTTGATGAGAAACTGGTTAGTATGGATATTTATAAAATTATATATAGAAGGGGCCCCAAATTTGGGTTTCGCCCTAGGCCCTTCAAATCATAGGACCAGCCCTGTGAGTGGGGTCTCTATTGCACAACGACATGTCTCCTGAGCTTCTTCTCGACAATTCGCTGGAGGCGTTTAATGACTTCTTAGCGTGTTCACTGAGTTTTGTCGTGTTTCTTTGTATGTTCAGCGTGTGAGGGCTTTCTCAACACCTTGTATCATTCAGTCATGTGGTTTTATATTAATATAAAGCGGGGCGAAAGACTATTTCGAGAGAAAGAGAAGCAACTTAACATTTATAGACGCTTGAAAATGATTCAAAATTTCAAGGAAATTTCACTAACTTCTGCTGGTTTTGAAATGTGATAATTTTCATACTACTAGATTTAAACAAAACAATTAAATGAAAATAAAATTTGAAATTTGAGCATTGCGAAAACTGACAAGGTAAGATAATAAGATGCAGCGAAATCATGGTAAGCCAACATCTTCAAATTATTTGTTTTGACCGTCTTCTCCAAAATTTCCCTCGAGTTGAGCTAAAGAAGGAAATTAATAGCAACAATCTAACTAGCAAGTATTGAAAAGAAGAATCTGGAACCCAAACATTTATCATGGTGTGCCTCATCTCTTCAGTCCCAACGCAATTTGCTTAATAACATTGAAACCGTGCTTACAAAATGGATCATATGGCATGCATACACTCCATTGTGCGGTCCACTGAACGAAAACTAGATAGCAGCAGTGGAGCTGGAGTTGTTTCAGTTGGTGTTTCTTCAGATGCAGGATCCAACTTCACCTGCCCAAGATCGTTTGGCTGAATCCCACTCTTCAGGGCCTCTTTATTTGCCTGTAGTAAGCAAAGTCACAATTCAGCTAATGTCAGTGGTATTATCTTTATTTTTTGCACGTTTTGAATGTTACTCCCTCCGTTCACAATTACCACGCATCCTGGGTTTAGACAAAGTCAAATTTTGTAAACTTTGACCATATATTTAGGAAAAAACATCAACATTAACAATATAAAAATTATTGTATCAGAATTATCGTAAACTATATTTTTATATTATATGCATTAGAAATAATGAATGTTGATGTTTTTCTTTCTATTGTTGATCAAACTTTGCAAAGTTTGACTTTGACTAAACCCAGAACACGAGGTAATTGTGAACGGAGGGAGTAAGACATTTTAGTATTGTGAAATGAATGTATATACGAACCTATATATTAAAAGACGTCTAGATATATTTGATTCACAATCCTAAACATCTTATATTTCTAAACGGAGGAAGTACAAACTTACAATGCAGTGGAAGGGAACTGCAGTTTTCTTTGTAATACACAGGCATGTATCAGTGATCCGGCCGCTTCCCATACCTTGGTGCAGCAACAATGTGCAGGTATCCCGCTCAAAAAAAAAAAACAATGTGCAGGTAGTGCATGTAAACGGCAAGATTATACCCAAGGAAGGCAACCAAGGCCATCAGCAACAGCCACTGGAATAAGATCGAGAGGACAGCAGATAGAAGGCCGATGAAAGGAGAACAAATCACACACGGGACCAGCAGTGACGGCAGGGGCTCAGGGGTGGCAGGAAGGAGGAGAAGTTCGTGCAGGAGACAATCGGCGACGCGCGCTGCGAACAGCGCAGCATGGATCCAGCCCATATACGCTAGGGAGAACACAATGTCCAGCGCCGTAGTCATGCTCTGTCCGTACAAGATCGCCGCCATGAGCGCGGTTGAGAGCACTGCCGCCACGAACCCTCCAATGAAGATCCAGTGAGCGAGTTCTTTGGCAGTGTCCTTTCTATGGTATGATGAAGAGATGGACATGTTACGCGCGCGGATGGCCCGCTCCGTGCCCTTGGGCAGGCGGTGCACGGTAAGGCAGTACCCCAGGGTATCCGGCGGCCAACGCCGTTGTCAGGTGCAGGACGAAAACGGTGGTGCGCGGCGGGCCGATCACGATGGCAGTGAGGTAGACGAGCAGGATACCGTAGGAGAGAAGGAAGTCGGCATACCCGTCGGCATAGCACTGCCAGTTTCGCCTGACGCAGAGGAAGAGGATGAAGAAGACGTAGAAGCAAAGGGTGGCCGCCATGGCCCACACCTGAGCCATCTGCTGCCCCATGAAGTAGACCACCAGGAGAGGAGGTACGGCCAGGGCCAGCACCAAGAAGTTAGCCATGATCACCCAGACGCGGATCACCACTGGACGGAAGGCCGGGTGGAGCTCTTCGAGGCGCTCGTGAATGGACTTGCTCAAAACCGACAAGGCGCGGATGCCCAGTGAATGCAGGTCGGGGCAGAGGAGCCTGTGGGAGCCGTCTCGCCAGGAGATTTTCTCCGCCGGCATGGCGTTTCCGTCGGCGCCGGTTACCGTTTTGTTGGATGCAGCAGGGAAAGCGGACATGGTGTTCGGCACGGCGGCGGCGGAGAGGGAGCTTTCCTATATAAGGGGGAGCCGCTGCACGCCGCACGCCGCGAGAGCCTCCTCGGCTCCTCCACTCTCCGTTCCAACTTCCCGTTAATCACGCGCACGTTTCCCACTCATAATACATTCATTGCATGCTCGTGCCATCGTTCAATTTTGTTACCGAGTCAAGCGAGGGAGAGAGAGCCTAGTCTAGTCTGCTGCATGCGCGGCTCGCTCCACCCCGCGTCCTTCGCTGCGCCGCTTCGAGCACTCTGCCACGCTGTTCTCCACGTACGCGCACGAGATTGTCTTGCTGAATCTCACTCTTCAGAGTCTCTGCATTCACCAACCGACAGGTGACCTAAACAAAGCAACAAATTAGCTAATGTCAGTGGTATTACCCTTTATTTCTGGACGTTTTGGATGTGACAAGACAATGCAGTGGAAAACGATTTGAAGTTGGTGCATGCCGTACCCGTACATAAGGCTTCTCGTGTTTTTGCTAGTACTGTAGTTAGCTTTTAGATTTTCTGTGGTCTCACCTTGTCACAACAATTTTCGGAGTACAAACTCACACACATATTTTAAACATTGGATGTACACATAGTAATACAGATAAGTGTACACACATTATATGCATGAGAGCGTACACATGCGTAACTACACACTATAGTTTGGAAACTACACCAGGGCCGAGCCGGCAAAATCCGATGTCCTGTACGAAACTTTAAAATGGACCCTATCTTACCAGAACCGTCGTGTCCCGCGCCGATCGAGCTGCCCAAGACGTGCACGGGCAAGATTCACAAGTACGTGCTCCGGAACGTCGCCAAGGAGTTGGGGTTCACTAGCAAGGGCGCGCGTGAGCAGCAAGATGTAGCGCTATCGTCTTCCTTTGCTTCATGATCACCATCACCATTGCCGATACACTAAAATAAAATAGTTATTTCTATGTAATAATCATGTTTGGGAAGCGTGTAATATCTCCAAGAAGCTGTGTTGTATCTAAACAGTAAATTCCGAAGAATAATAAATTAAAATTTAGGATTCGTTACAAAAATGTCCTGTTAGTTTGTTTACATAAATTCCTTAAGGATCTTCGAGTCTTTTTCCCTTTCTTTCAAGACTCCCCGGGGTGGCTCGGGCGGAAACCCTAGCCGCCGCCCCCCAGCGCCACCTCTCTAGTCTCCTCTGCTATCGTCAGAGGACGTCCGCGGTCAAAGGCCTTCGGTTGACGATGGCGATGGGGCGGTATGCTCGCGTGGCGACCTCTCCCCTACAAAGAACCCTTCAGTCGCATCGGTGTATCGCTCTCCCCAGCGGATTGGGGAGGGGGGTGTGTGTTCCCGACTGGTACGTAGCGCTCGGCGAGGGCGCTTGCGGCGTGGTCCTGTGGTAGTGACGCGGACGCTCGACCCTGCATCGATGGCGTGGTGGTGTCTCACCTCCAGCATGCTCGATGTTGTGTGGCCATCGGTCCTGGTAGAGGCCAGCGGGCAGCGTGGGGGCTGCCGTCTTGGTTCCAATAAAGGCGGCAATCCTAGGGTTCCTCTCACGTCAAGATGTTGATCTGCTTGATGCATGTATTTATTGATCTGGCTGGAGTGTCGAGTTTCAGAAGACTCCACCAGAGAACTCCTTTGGGAGACTCATGCCTGGAGTGTCGAGTTTCGAAAGACCCCACCAGAGAACTCCTTTAGGAGACTCATGCCTGGAGTTTGCCGGATCAGATGGGATATGGTCACGCGGACCCGTGTTTTTTCGACCGTTTGGTTTCAGAGGGAGTGGTGTGAAGCCCTGCAGTTTGTTCCCATGTGGGACATGTCTTTGGTTCCATGCTGAAGTCAGCCGCGAAGAATCGCATGAAAGCTGAGATTTGAGAACTAGTAATGGTGATTCGAGTCCTAGTGGTGATGAGAAATTGGTTTGGTGATTCATGAATTGGAGCATCGGCATCGGCAAGTGGGGGCGATAGCACATGAGAAGTTCAGAGTCTAAACTTTCAAGGTGAAAACCCGAGATCTAACCTTAATTGGTTGTGCTTAGCAATGGTCTTGTTAAAAGATATTGTTTTATGAGCGTGAACTTTCTCTAAGGTAAAAACCTATAATCTATGATCAAGGCGATGACGGCGTTCGTGCACTGTTATCTTCTTGGAGGTGTCGTTTTTGGAGAGATGGATTTCTGATGTTGTCTTGGCAGTGTTTGGCCCGTTGCTACAAGGAATAAATCACTGTAGCATGTCTTTTTTTATTCTTCTTCCTTCACTGAAGCAGGTCTTGTTGCAAAAGATAGATGTAATTGGCATCTTCGTGATTTAATATATCCGCTTTATTAAAAAAATAAGTTCTTAAGAGTTCCTTAAAAAGGATAAGTTTTGCGCCAGTGAGCTCACCTACTCTGTTGGTAGGGTAAATCAGGAATTCCGCAGAAGAAGAAAAAAAGAAATTCCGGTAAATCAAGGTAACTGACCAAAAAGCTGCATCTCTTTATGGTACAAGACCAAGAAGAACCGGCAGCTAAGATGGATCTAAGTGAGGTTCAATTTACAGATCCACTTTTATATTATTTTCTGCGAATGATTCACTTTTATATATATACTTAGGGTTGTGAAGCGGCACCCGATCCGTCCCGTTTCGTAGGCAAAATTTGTTAATCTAGTTCAAAATTTTCTATCAAAATTTCTCCAATTTAAACTAAATTTTGCTTTCACGGACTCTCACGGGTTGCCGCTTCGCAACCCTATATATACTGCAGGCCTGCAGCAGATTCTAAATCGATCACAGGACGTAAACAGAAAAAAAAAACGTGATACTCTATTTTTGATATATAAAAAAGTGAGTACATTTCTGTCTCGTCTGGTTACTGGATGACCGTGTTGGTCACATCATACCTGATTCAGCACAAGCTGCCATAGGAACACTGAATTATTTGTTAAGGATTGACATTGTCAAGTTGCATTTGGAAGAGGTGCTCTTGCCGTGGTGTCACATGTGGGTTTCACGTTCCTCTTGGGGTGCCACTTTGACCGTTCTCCCTCCTTCCAACACTTGAGGAGCGCGCAGGTGACTGCGACACTTGGTATCGTGACCCACTTTTTTTTTTAACGAGAAGAGTCCCGAAGGGCTTGAAGCTTTATATTAATCACAAATAGTAGTGAGGGTGTACAATATTACAGAAGATCCTATAAGAAAAAGAAATAAATACACATATCCCCATTTTAAGTGGATAAGGCCCTGGTGAAAAATTTGAATTGCAATCAGGTCCCTCCCCATCTCCACTGCCGAGCCGAAGGTCAGCTGCACCGCCGCCGAGAACCGCCACGGGGACAAAACCACTTGCTTCAGAGCCGACGTTCGACGCGGCCGCTGGCCCGAAAAAGGGCCTCCGATGGAGGTTAAAAAGATGCCGGAGCTCACCGGCTGTAATGGACGGCACGCAACCGTCAAGATGAGCTCGCCGATGTCGCTTCCAAGCTTCGGTAATCCCCGACGGAATAAACCATGCTAGCTCTGTCGATGTCGAGCAACCCGCACTCCAGCACAACACTCCTGCCACGGGTGGGTGAAGGCGGGCAGAGATACTCGGAAAAGCAGGGAGAAATCCGCCGGAAGGGGAAAGACTGAAACTCCCCCGAGCGCCGTAGCCACACCTTTCGCTCGATGCTACCTGCATCCTCTCCCTCGCCGCCACGACCGGCCAAGAGGAACAGAGTAAAGCGGCGAGAATCTAGGTTGGATCGAGCGCCAAACATGCGCTTATTATTCGGGAAGTCGTCCGCCGAGCAACCACACGCCATCCTACCCCATGGAGGCACAACGGAGAAGCTCGAAGGAGGCCTGCTGGTGCCGCGCCCGAGCACCCACGCAGGAGGACCATCCCAGCTCCCTCCCCACCAGCGCCCCAACTACCTCCCAACCCCTGCCCCTCACCACCACGACCGGCCGACCCACTTGAGAGGCGTCATTTTTGAGTGGGGTCTCTATTGCGCAACGATGTGTCTCCGAGCTTCTTCTCGGCAATTCGCTGGAGGAGTTTAGTGACTTTTTAGCGTGTTCAGTGAGTTTTGTCGTGTTTCTTTGTATGTTCAGCGTGTGAGGGCTTTCTTAACACCTTGTATCATTCGGTCATGTGGTCTTATATTAATATAAAGCGGAGAGAAAGGCTATTTAGAGAGAAAGAGAATCAACTTAACATTTAAAGACGCTTGCAAATGATTCAAAGTTTCAAGGAAATTTCACTAACTTTTGCTGGTTTTGAAATGTGATAATTTTCATACTAGATTTAGACAAAACAATTAAATGGAAATCAAATTTAGTCAAATTTTATTTTAATTTATCAAAATTTGAGCATTGCGAAAACTGACAAGGTAAGATAATAAGATGCAGCGAAATCATGGTAAGCCAACATCTTCAAATTATTTGTTTTGACCGTCTTCTCCAAAATTTCCCTCGACTTGAGCTAAAGAACAAAATTAATAGCAACAATCTATCTAGCAAGTATTGAAAAGAAGAATCTTGAACCCAAACAATTACCATGGTATGCCTCATCTCTTCAGTCTCAACGCAATTTGCTTAGTAATATTGAAACCGTGCTTACATATTTTATAGGTGTTGTACATAAATATTGAGAGTGGATGCACACATACTACAAATAAGAGTATACACACTATATGAGAACTACACTATTAGAATTGAGTTTGAGTTAGAGTAGGACTCTAGTCCTAAGTCTCTCCTAAGTCGGTTTAGGTTCGCCGACCCCCCTCCTCTCTTCTATATAAACTTTGTACTATTGTTCAAATCAATACAAGTTATTATTATTATCTCAAAATATCATGGTATCAGACGCCTAGGTTTTTTCACACCTAGATGGCTCCGCCAACTCCGCCACCCCCGACGCTGGACGCCGGCCAAAGCCCGCGCCGCCGGCGCACCTCTATCTTCCTCCTCCACCTCTACTCTCCACCAAATTCCTCCAGCGCCGGCCCCTCCAACGCCGAATCCACCAGCGCCGACACCTCCCTCCATCGCGGCCCCCCTCGCCAACCTGGCAGCCGCAGCACGATCCATGGACGGGTCTCGTTCAGGCATGGCCTATGCCTTGGTCGGCTCCTTCTCCCTATGGCACCCCACCGGCCTACACCGGGACATGGAATCTTGGTCTTCGTCCATACATAGGCTCGCCAGGGCCTCTTGGACCTCGACCTCCGCAGCAGGTCTACATCGCCCAAGATCCACCGATGGCCTACATGGCGCCCCACAGGCCACAATACTACATGCCATCCTCGACAACAATGAACTACATGTACGAGGCTCCTCCGGTACTACCGTACATGCCTACTTCATCGCCATCAACCGCTCCACCAAGTTAGGACCAATCCGCCTTCATCGCTGCCATGAAAAGTTTCACGCTCAACAACCACGAAGGTATGAATTGGATTTTCGATTCTGGTGCATCTTCGCACATGTCTTCAAATATGGATTTTTTGTCAGCTTGTTCTTCTTCCCCTTTTTCCTCTATAACTATTGGTGATGGTTCTTCAATTCCTATACCTTGTGCTAGTCAATAATACATCACTAATCCCCACATAAATTTTCTTCTCCACAATATTCTTGTTCCTCCATCTTTAATCAAAAATCTCATCTCTGTTCGTCGCTTTACTATCGACAACAATGTTTCTTTAGAGTTTGACCCGTTTGGCTTATGTATGAAAGATCTGAAAACGGCAGAGGTCCTCGCTCGCTACAATAGCTCGGGCGATTTCTATCCTCTACATGGCACACCATCTTCCACACCTCAAGCCATGCACACCTCCGTCGACCTTTGGCACCGTTGGCTCGGCCACCCCAATAAAAATACTATGTCGTCTTCGCTTCAAGAATTTAGTCTCCCTATTGATAGTTCTAGTTCTTCTCATGATCCCTCTATTTGTAATATCTGTCAATGCGGCAAACATGTTAGATTACCTTTGGACACATCAACAACCTATAGTACTTTTCCGTTTGAGTTATTGCATTGTGATCTATGGACCTCTCCGCTTCCTAGTGTTTCTGGTTTCAAATACTATCTTGTTATTCTTGACGATTATTCTTACTATATATGGATCTTTCCTATTCGCGCCAAATCCGATGTGCATTAAATTTTTCTAAATTTTTGGCGATATGTTCTTACACACTTCGGCCTTCCCATACGTTTTATCCAATGTGACAATGGCCTAGAGTTTTGGCAATACCAATGACAGATCTTCCTTTATCTTTCAAGGCATTCTCTTACATTTTTCTTGTCCATACACTTCTCCTCAAAACGGTAAGCCGAACGATCCTTACGATCCATCAATGACATTCTCTGTACTTTACTCATCCAAGCCTCTCTTCCCCTCGGTTTTGGGCTAAAGCCCTTCGCACGACAACATATCTCCTTAACATCCGACCAACCAAAACGTGTCCACTCTATACTCCCTTCTAGTCTCTCTTCCTACATCATCCCGACTATTCCAAATTGCGTATTTTTGGTTGTAGTTGCTTCCCCAACACCGCCTCCACCGCCGCTAATAAACTTTCTCCTCGCTCATTACCATGTATTTATCTCGGACCCTCCGACAATCACAAAGGCTCTCGATGTTTCGACCCCTCTTCTAGACGTGTTCTAGTCTCACGTCATGTCATCTTCAACGAAAATACTTTTCCATACTCCATCATCCAGTCGTCTACGCCTACTTCTTCCCCGCCTACCCAACATACGATCACGCTGCGCTCCCTTATTCCCGCCTTCGTGTCCGCAGTTGCCTCTGCCGCGGCAGCCAACCAGCCTGCCGAGGCTCCGTGGCAGCATGTCGAGGCCCCGCGGCAGCCTACCGCACCACTTTCTCATGTCGGGTCCTCGACCACCACCACCACGTCCTCTGCAGGAACAGACACACCTACCCCATCTCCTCCTAGCGCTGCTAGTACTCCGAGTAACTATCCCACTCCACAACTTCCTCCTCACACCGTTTCCGTCACTATTCCCTCTAACGATTATGTCATGTGTACTCGTGGTAAAAAGGGCTTTCACGTTCCTCGCCGTTTTCTTAACCTCAATGCCACCCCAAATATTTCCCCAATTCCTACCTCCTACAAACGAGCTCTTCTAGATCCTCTTTGGCATTCTGCCATGCGTGATGAGTTCGATGCCCTTCTTCAAAATAATACATGGACTCTCGTTCCTAAACCTCTCGGCGCCAACGTTGTTTCAGGCAAGTGGGTTTTTCGCCACAAATATAATTTCGATGGGTCTCTCGCACGATACAAGGCTCGTTGGGTATGCCGGGGGTTTTCTCAACAACAAGGAATTGACTTCGATGAAACCTTTTCACATATTGTTAAACCAAGTACTATTCGCATTATTCTTAGTCTTGCTGTATCTTCCTCATGGCTGATTCATCAACTTGATGTTAAAAATGCTTTTCTGCATGACACTCTCAGTGAGACCGTCTATTGTCAACAACCCTTTGGCTTTGTAGATTCTTTCCATCCTAACTTTGTGTGTCTTCTCCAAAAGTCTCTTTACGGTCTCAAACAAGCACCACGTGCGTGGTTTCAATGCTTCGCCATATTTATTCAAACTATAGGTTTCCTTCCCTCTAAATATAATTCCTCTCTCTTTATTTTTTGCTCTTCTACTCAAACCGCTTATCTTCTTCTCTATGTCGATGATATAGTTCTAACCGCCTCCTTCGACTCCTTTCTTAGCCATATTATCACCC
Source organism: Avena sativa (assembly GCA_916181665.1). NCBI lineage: Eukaryota > Viridiplantae > Streptophyta > Magnoliopsida > Poales > Poaceae > Avena > Avena sativa. Next base: position 548,406,293 of record OV702290.1, on the reverse strand, counting down.
TTCTCAATCAAGAATTCTCTATGACTGATTTAGGACCACTTCATCATTTTCTCGATGTTACCGCTTCTCGAAATTCTTCCACTATCTTTCTTTCTCAACGCCAATATATTATCGATCTCTTATCTCGTGTTGGCATGCTTGACTGTCAGCCCAGCCATACCCCTGCTGACATCGGCACCAAACTATCGACGGATGGTGATCCCGTTCCCGATCCTACATTCTATCACAGTCTCACAGGGGCACTACAATATGCTAGTCTCACTTGTCCTGATATTTCTTATTCTGTTCAGCAAACTTGCTTGTATATGAATGATCCTCATGTTCTCCACCTTCCTCATGTCAAACGAATTCTACGCTATCTCAAAGGCATGTTCGACCATGGTCTACTTCTTAATTCTTCTATTCCTACAAGCTTGACAGTTTATTCTGATGCAGACTGGGCAGGTTGTCCAGATACTCGATGATCCACATCCGGCTTTTGTGTTTATTTGGGTGATAATCTTGTTTCTTTGTCTTCGAAAAGGCAGGTTACAGTTTCCAGGTCATCGGCGGAAGTAGAATACCGGGTGGTTGCTCATGCAGTGACCGACGCGGTCTGGATACGTCAGCTTCTTGCCAAGCTTCATCGACCAATTGAGCATGCTACTATTGTCTATTGTGATAATATATCTGCAGTCTACATGGCCTCTAATCCGGTTCAGCATCGACGCACCAAGCACATAGAGATTGATATTCATTTTGTTCAAGAGAAGGTGGCTCTCGGCGAGGTTCGTGTTTTTCATGTTCCGACCAACGCTCAATTTGCAAATATTATCAACAAGGGTCTCTCCACTGCATCATTTATAGATATTTGCTCCAATCTCAACATCGTGGCGCCCGACGTTGACACTACGGGTGTGTATTAGAATTGAGTTAGAGTTAGAGTAGGACTCTAGTCCTAAGTCGGTCCTAAGTCAGTTTAGGCCGGCCGACCCCTCCCCCTCCTCTCTTCTATATAAACTTTGTACTATTGTTCAAATCAATACAAGTTATTATTATCTCAAAATATCATACACAAAGGCAAAAATGGGAGTACACGTGTGTAAACTACACACTAGTTTGGAAACTATAGACAAGACACACGAAGTAAAGTTTGGGAAGTACACAAAAACACACAAGAATGGGAAGGGTAGACACCAATGTGTGAAGTATATTTTGGGAGTACAATTAAGAAGCATCTCAACATGTAAAGACACATAAAAGGGTTCAAAGTTTCAAGGACATTTCCAAAATTTCACTAAGTTTTGCAGGTCTCAAATTTAATCATCCCAAATACGGACTAGATTTAGACAAAATTCAATTGACATTGAAATTTTAGTCGAAATTTTTAGTTTGACAAAATTCAATCAAAATTTCGAACTAGTTGGAACAAATATTTCATCAGAGTACTGTAATTTGTAGATAGTTGCAGACAGAAATTTTGTTAAGAACTGGTATACGGTAAGATAACATGATCGATGCAGTGAAATCAAGGCAAACTAACATTTGCAAATTATTTGTTTTAACCATCATCTATCTCCCAAATTTCCCTCCAGTTGAACGAAAGAAGGAAATTAATAGCAACAACGTACTACCTAGTAAGTATTAAAAAGAGGGCTGGAACCCAATCAGTTATCATGGTAGCATAAGCATTATCACGTCAGCCTAAACGTAATTTGATTAGCAGCACTGAAACCACACGCTTACAAGATGGATAATATAGCATGCATGAGTACACTCCACTAATGTGGTTCACTGCAGAAAAGCTAGAGAGTAGCAGAGCAACTGCAGTTATTTCAATGCAGGATCAAAGTTCTCCTGCCAAAGTCCGTCTTGCTGAATAATCTCCACTCTGCCGGGTCTCTTCTGCTCACCATAGCCGATGTACTAAAAAAGCAACGAAATAAGCCAAATGTCATACTTTTGGACGCTTTGGATATAAGTAGTATATGCTAGAATGCAGTTTAAGACAACTGAAGTTGCTCCAAACAGTAGATATCGATCAGTGATTCCACTTCCCATACCTTGGTGTACGTAGATATCAGTTATGCTACCAGTGACCGTGCATGTAAACGGCAATACTGTAGCCAAGGAGTACAACCAAGGCCATCAGCAACAGCCACTGGAACAAGACCACGAGGACAGCAGACAGAAGGCCAATGAAAGGAGAGGCTATCACACATGCGACCAGCAGCGAAGGCAGCGACGGCATCGGCTTGTAGAACATTAGAAGAATTACGTGCATAGGCTGACGCTCACCAGCGGCGCTCGCTAGCCAGAGGGCGGCATGGATCCAGCCCATGTACGAAAGGACGAAGACAATGTCCAGCGCCTTGGTCATGCTCTGTCCGAACAAGATCGCAGGCACGAGCGCGGTCCAGAGCACCGCCACGACGAACCCTCCAATAGAGATCGATTGGGTGAGTTCTTCGGCGGCCTCCTTGCTATGGCATGAAGGGCTAGGCGGCGCGTCGATGGCATCCTCGGTTCGCTTGGGCAGGCGTTGCACCGCGAGGTGGTACCCCAGGTATCCGGCGGCCCACGCCGTGGTCAGGTGCAGGAATAAGACAGCGGTGCGCCGCGGGCCGATCACGCCGGCGGCGAAGTGGACGGGCAGGAGACCGATGGATAGAAGGAAGAAGTCGCCATAGAACTGCCAGTTTCGCCTGACGCAGAGGAAGAGGAGGAAGAAGACGTAGAAGCAAAGGGTGGCCGACATGGCCCACACCTGGGCCATCTGCGGCCCGATGAAGTAGACCAGCAGGAGAGGAGGTACAGTCAGAGCCAGCACCAAGAAGGTAGCCATGATCGCCCAGACGTGGATCACAATTGCACGAAGGGCCGGGTCGAGCTTGTCGAAGATCCCATGGAGGGATTTGCTCAAGAATGTCAAGGCGCGGATGCCCAGTGAACGCAGTGCGGAGTAGAGGGGCCGGCGGAAGGGGTCTCGCCAGGAGGTCTTCCCGGTGCCGGCGGAAAGATTTCCGTCGGCGCCGGCTACCGTTTTGTTGGATGCAGCAGTGGAAGCGGCCATGGTGTTGTTGGGTGCGGCGGCGGCGGAGAGGACGCTGCCTGTGATTGGGGTTCAGGGATAATATATAAGGGGCGAGGAATCGCACGCCGCGAGAGCCTCCTCGGCTCCTCCACTCTCCGTTCCAACTTCCCGTTAATCACGCGCACGTTTCCCAATCAAAATATTTATCGCATGCTCGTGCCATCGTTCAATTTTGCTCCAGAGTCAATCGAGGGACAGAGAGCCTAGTCTTCATTCCCGGCTCGCTCCACCCTGTTGTCCCGCCGCGTCCTTCGCTCCGCCGCTTCGAGCACTCTGGCGCGCTGTTCTTCACGCGCACGAAATTGTCTTATTGAATCTCACCCTTCAGATTCTCTGCTTTCAAAAAAAGAGTCTGCATTCCCATCTCAAAGAAGAAAAAAAGAGTATCTGCAGTCACCAACCAACAGGTGTACTAAACAAAGCAACAAATTAGCTAATGTGATATTTTCCGTTATTTCTGCACATTTTGGATGTGACAATGCAATGGAAATGATTTGTAGTCGTTGTATTGCCGTACATAAGGTTTCTCGTGTTTTTGCTAGTTAGCTTTAGATTTTCTATATGGTCTCACCTTGTCACAATAATATTCGGAGTAGTACAAACTCACACACAAATTTACTCATTGGACGTACACATAATACATATAGGAGTAGTATATGTTAGAATACCTCAGATAGACTAGGATTTTAGAGTTTTCTTGTATTCCAAGTCTTAGACTTCTTACCCTCCAAGTTTGTACTCATATATACTCAGAGCTAGTGGTCTTGAGTTCAAATCCGGCATAACACAATATTAAAAATAAATATATACGGACATCCGAATCCATGTCTTAGGCCCGTGAAGGGGAAAAAAGGGCACCAACCTGGACGTGAGGGGGAGTGTTGATAATAATAATACGTTGCCCATCGTCTTTCTATCAGTTCGGACTATTGAAATAATTGGCTAGGACAACAATTTAGTAGTCTCGGATCGTCCTATAGGACACACACGATAGTAATCTAGAACTCGCCTCCAAGATCAGAACTTAGTCGGTGAATCCTTGTAATCGACTTACAATAAATCCATTCAAAGCCAGAGAGAGGGACGAACCTAAGTACATCGTGTGTCCCGTTACCGTCCCTTGAATCCTCACTGTCGCCGTTGCGCTCCACCCTTCATAAGCCACTCGCTTCATAAGAACTTAGTTTTTTATCTCTTTCTTAAAAAGGATAAAGTAAATAATTAAAAACCATCCAAATATCCATAATTACTAATCAACTCAGCAAAATATTGATGTGGACGTCTATCGTACTCCCTAGATAGCACTTTCACTGCATTGTCCACTGCATTGTCAACGACTACAAGATAACTAGAAATCATTTGTAGTGACTGCATTGTCAACGACTGCATTGTCCACTGATATTTTCCTTTATTTCTGCACGTTTTGGATATGACAATAATGCAGTGGAAATGATTTGTAGTCGTTGCATTGTCCACTTTGTCAACGACTGCATTGTCTACTGCATTTGTATTCTCGTAAATATTTATTATCCACCAGGGGCACTTTCACAGAAAACTATTTTACTATTTTCAAGAGTAAATTGCAAGAAAAAACCTCCTTTTTCTTCTAGCTCTCGTAAATTGGAACACCAGTTATTTGTTCACTTTTGTAAAACTTCGTAAAGTTCAAGTTTCATTCTGGAAAAGTATTGCTTCTTGGATTTCAAGTTTAGTAAAAATGCATCTTTAAAAAAATTCAACGTTAGACGTATGAAAAATCTTGAAAATTTCCACTTTCAGACATTATAAAGATTCTGAAAAAAAATCATTAATTTGAAACTCAATTTCAAAACAGGCATCTTTTAGTCTAAGACTATTCACGGTGGGAGTAAGAGTAACATAGATGGTAACATGCATGCCACCTGGGCATGTAGTTTTGACTCCTAGGTCCAAATGTTCCCGCTTTGCTGGGCCAATCGCGTCATCTCAATATTCATACGTGGCAGAACTGAGCATAGAAAATGCATGTAAAAGAGGAGGCACGGTGTAGATACGCAAGTATGGTCTCCCGACGAATAAATTCAAACCTGAACTGAGTAGGAACTCTTGTCAGACATGCACTTGCAGTACATGATACACGCATGGCTGTACCGCGGGTACATGATTTTCGTTTTCTGCATTTCTCTCTATCTCAGAACCGCCAAGCCTCTAGATCCAAGGTTGAAGAAGATAGATGCAAATCGGAAGCAACTCGGCAACGACTGAGACTAGAACTAGATTCCCCTTAAACCATTCTTTTTGGAAAGCCAGTGAGAGGAACCGAAGAGATTTCGTCAGAAGATTTGGGGAATCAAACTGAGACCAAGAAAATAGGATGAATCAACTATAGCAGAAATCAAGAAAGAACCAAGTCGAGGAAGAACAACGGAAGAGTTGGCTCAACCTAGGAGTTGTTGTACAACTGAGAAATGGAATCCTGCACTCATGCTGTTATATGTTGATCCAAATTCTACAAAGTAGAAGCCAACTTCTGACGGAGCGGAGCGAGGCCCATCGCCGGAGGTTACCACCGTTGTACGGATCGTTGATGACCTAGGTTACCACCGTTATATATACCTCTTGTAAGCCGCCGGCTGAGATAAGTTGCATCTGTGAAATCCCCGGCGTTGTGTAAACACTCCTCGTTATAGTGAAGTTTTGCTGGCTAGCGTCCGTGGTTTTTCCCTTCTCTTTGTTGGAGAGGGTTTTTCACGTTAAAGCTGTGTCCCCCTTGCTGCGATTTTATTTTCGTTCTTTGTTATTTACTTGTCGCAAAGCTAACAAGTGGTATAAGAGCCCCAGGTTCTAATGTAGGGTTTGTGACATGTCGTCATTGAAGTTCGATCTACCGCAGCTGGACTACTCCACAAGATTCTGCTTGTGGCAGGTGAAGATGCGGGCGATTCTCGCCCAAACTTTAGATCTGGATGATGCGCTGGATGGATTCGGGGAAAAGGATGCTAAGAGCTGGTCTGATGAAGAGAAGCGGAAGGACCGTAAGGCTTTGTCTATGATTCAACTTCATCTATCCAATAATATTTTGCAGGAAGTCTTGACAGAGAAATCTGCTGCTGCCCTTTGGAGGAAACTGGAATCGATCTGCATGTCAAAGGATATAACCAGTAAGATGCATGTGAAGATGAAGTTGTTCTCGCATAGATTGCAGGAAGGTGGATCGGTAATGAATCACTTATCTCTTTTCAGAGAGATTATTTCTGATTTGCAATCTATGGAAGTAAAATATGATGATGAGGATCTAGCTCTATTACTCTTATGCTAGCTGTCTAGTTCTTATACTCACTTTCGTGATACAATGTTGTTGAGCCGTGATAAGATAACCCTTGATGAAGTGCAAGATGCCCTCAAACAGAGGGAAAAGATGAAATCTATGGTGAGGCAAATGGGGCGTCTTCCAAGGCTGAAGCTCTGCAGGTTCGTGGGAGGACCGAGCAGAGATTTAACAACCATGGCAACCGAGATAAGAGCAAAGACGGCAGAAGTCGTTCGAAGTCCAAGGAAAATGACAAGTTCTGCAGGTATTGTAAGAAATCTAATCATGTTATTGATGATTGTTGGAAGCTGTAGAATAAGGAGAAAAGGAACGGTACTTACCAACCGAAAGATAAGGATCAAGGTAATGGTAAGGCTGCTGTTATTTCTGGTGATAGTTCTGACGGTGAATGTTTAGCCGGTTTTGCTGCTTGTGCTTCTCGTGATGATGAATGGATACTTGGTACTGCATGTTCGTTTCATATTTGCTGTAACAAAGATTGGTTCAGTTCATATGAGTCTGTGTAGACTGGAGATTTTGTATGTGTGGGGAATGACAACCCGTGTCATATTGCCGGAGTTGGATCTGTTAAGATCAAGACACATGATGGCGTGACGTGTACATTGAATAAGGTGAAGCACATACCAAGCATGGCCAGAAATCTGATCTCCCTGAGTACCATGGGTGTTGATGGATACAAGTACGCCGGTGGGCGTAGGTTGTTAAAGGTATTGAAAGGCTCTCTTATTCACATGATAGGTGATTTGAATTCTACTAAGTTATATGTTCTTAGAGGTAGCACTTTGCCTGGTATTGCTGCTGCTGTTACTGCTAATGATTCTGATGATTGTGGTAAAACAAATCTGTGGCATATGCGTCTTGGGCATATGAGCGAACATGGCATGACAGAGTTGGTTAAGAGAGAGCCGACTGATGGTTGCAACTTGGGTAAGTTTGAGTTCTGTGAGCACTGCGTTTTTGGTAAACACAAAAGAGTTAAATTCAATGCTTCCATTCATACCACCAAAGACATATTAGATTATGTGCATGCTGATGTTTAGGGACCTTCCCGTAAGACTTCTATTGGTAGTGCTAATTACATGCTTACTATTATTGATGACTACTCAAGAAAAGTGTGGCCATATTTTCTGAAACATAAATCTGATGTTTTTGATGCTTTTAAGAAGTGGAAAATTATGGTAGAAAAGCAAACTGAAAAAAAGGTAAAGGTACTACGTACAGACAATGGTATGGAATTCTGTTCTAATGAGTTTGAGGAGTTTTGCAATAATGATGGTATGATCAAGCACCACACCATCCCTTACACTCCTCAGTAGAATGGCGTGGCTGAGCGCATGAACATAACCATCATCTCGAGGGCTCGCTGTATGTTGTCCAATACAGGTATGCATAGATGTTTCTGGGCTGAAGCAGCCAACACGGCGTGTTATTGATGGGTTCGTAGCATGGAAAACAAAAAATTTGTACCGCAAGAACGAACAAAACCCACATCTAATCTAGATAAAAGCCAAGATCTAATCTATTAGACATGTGCAACGAGATAGATCTGTACTAACCCTTGTAGATCCAAAAAGCGTTACGAGATCGGATCTCGTGGTTGATGTAGTCGATCACTTGCCGATCTCAAGATCGAGTGAACGAGCCTTCCGGCGCCGTGTTCCGGCAGCGCTTCCGCAGACGGTCATACGTGCGGAGTCGAAGCAGACCTTCCTCTCCCTGTTCCAGCGAGCAGCGGAGGTAGTAGATCTCTCCACGGAATCTCAGCAGCACGACGGCGTGGTGGTGGTGTTGGAGTAGAGAATTCTGCAGGGCTTCGCCTAAGCTAGAGCAGAGGGAAGGAGGAGGAGAGAGGCGGCTAGGGTTTGGAGTTGAAGGAGGCAAGGGGGCTGGTGCCTCTACCCCTCTATTTATGGGAGGGGAGGCGCCTAGGGGAGTGGAGTCCTCCTAGGACTCCACTTCCTAGGCTGGCGCACAAGGAAGGGGGGGAGAGTCCTACTCCCCCACGACTCCTTGTCTTGCCCTCCAAGATTTCCTCTATCCTTTCTTGGTTTTCAAGTAAACTCCAAAAGATCTTCTAGAACCTTCCGGAACATTCTGAAACCTTCTAGAATCCCCATATAAATACTCTGAAACATTTCCTAACTTAGAAAATGATCCCCATTATATGAATCTTATTCCCCGGACAATTCCGGATCTCCTCGTGATGTCCCGGATCCAATCCGAGACTCCGAACAACATTCGGTCTCCAACACACATTCCATATCTACTTAAAACAACTTCAAACCTTAAGTGTGTCACCCTACGGTTCGTGAATATGCAAACATGATGGAGACACCTCTTCGATCAATAACCATCAGCGATCCATAACGGCTCCCACATACTCAACGATGACTTCGTGATCGATAGAACCATTAACATATGAAACCAATTCCCTTTGTCACGCGATACTCTACTTATCCGAGGTTTGATCGTCGGTATCTCCATACCTAGTTCTACCTCGTTACTGATAAGTACTCTTTACTCATTCCATGATATGTCATCCCTTGCGACCTAGTCACATGCTTGCAAGCTAACTAGATGACATCCCACCGAGAGGGCCCAGAGCATATCTATTCGTCATATGGATGGACAAATCCCAATCTTGGTCCATGCGCTTCAACACATACTTTCAGAATACCCAATGACACCTTTATAACCACCCAGTTACGAAGCGGAGTTTGATGTCATCAAAGTACCCATCCGGTGATGGTGATTAACATAACCTCATGGTCGAAGGATTAGGTTACTATGCATTTGAAAGCTTGTAGCAATACAAACTTAATGACTTGATCTTATGCTACACTTACTATGGGTGTGTGTCCATCACATCATTCTCCTAATGATATAACCTTGTTATTAATGACATCCAATGTCTATGATCAGAAAACCATGATCATCAATTAATCAACAAGCTAGTTCAACAAGAGGCTTACTAGGGACTCTTTTACGTTTACAAAACACACATGTATTAGTGTTTCCTTATAATACAATTATAGCATGGGATGTAAACATTCATCATAAACACAAAGATATAATAATAACCACTTTTATTATTGCCTCTTGGGCATATCTCCAATAGTCTCCCGCTTGCACTAGAGTCAATAATCTAGATTACATGGTAATATACCTAACACCCATGGCGTTCTGGTGTTGGTCATGCTTTGCTCTAGGGAGAGATTTAGTCAACGGATCTGCCACATTCAGATCAGTGTGTACTTTGCAAATCTTTATGTCACCATCTCGGACATACTCGCGAATAGCATGGAAACGTAGCTTGATGTGCTTTAGCTTGCTATGTGACCTTGGCTCCTGTGCATTAGCTATGGCACCTGTGTTGTCACAGTAGATGGCCATCGGGTCCAACACACTAGGAACCACGCCAAGTTCAGTAATGAACTCCTTCATCCATATGGCTTCGTGCAGCCTCCGAAGCAGCTATGTATTCCGATTCAGTTGAAGATTTCGCCACAATGCTTTGCTTGGCACTCCTCCAGCTTACTGCAGCACCATTCAAAATAAATACGTATCCAGACTGTGACTTCGAGTCATCTGGATCGGTGTTCCAACTAGCATCAGTGTAACTGTTTACAACAAGCTGTTCATCACCTTCATAAGAAAGAACCATATCCTTAGTCCTATTCAGGTACTTTAGGATATTCTTGACCGCTGTCCAGTGCTCCATTCCAGGATCACTTTGATATCTGCTAGTCAAACTAACAACATGTGCTATATCCGGTCTTGTACACAGCATGACATACATGATAGAACCTATGGCCGAGGCATAGGGAATATTATTCATCTTCTCTCTATCTTCTGCCGTAACTAGACTTTGAGTCTTACTCAAGGTCTTACCTGACAACATGGGCACGAACCCTTTCTTGCTCTCTTCCATTCTAAACTTCTTTAGAACTTTGTCCAAGTATATACTTTGTGAAAGCGCTATTAGGCGTCTTGATCTATCTCTATAAATCTTGATGCCTAGAATATATGCCGCTTCGCCAAGATCCTTCATTGAAAAACTATTATTCAAATAGGCTTTGACGCTATTAAGAAGTTCTATATTATTCCCAATCAACAATATGTCATCTACATATAGTACTAGGAATGCTACAGAGCTCCCACTCACTTTCTTGTAAATACAAGCTTCTCCATAAGTTTGTATAAATCCAAAGTTTTTGATTACTTTATCAAAACGTTGATTCCAACTCCGGGATGCTTGCTTCAGTCCATAAATGGAGCGCTGAAGTTTGCATACCTTGTCAGCATCTTTAGGATCGACAAAACCCTTGGGTTGTACCATATACAACTCTTCCTCAATGTCTCCATTAAGGAACGCCATTTTGACATCCATCTGCCAAATCTCATAATCGAAATATGCAGCAATTGCTAACAAAATCCTCACAGACTTTAGCTTCGCTACTGGTGAGAATGTCTCATCGTAGTCAACTCCTTTAATTTGTCGGAACCCTTTCGCGACAAGTCGAGCTTTATAGACGGTAACATTACCATCAGCATCTGTTTTTCTCTTGAAAATCCATTTGTTCTCGACAGCCTTACGGCCATCCGGTAAGTCCACCAAAGTCCATACTTGGTTTTCGTACATGGATCCCATTTCGGATTTCATGGCTTCTAGCCATTTGTCAGAATCTGGGATCACCATAGCTTCTTCATACGTCGCAGGGTCATCAGTGTTGTCCACCAACATGACGTTCAAGGCAGGGTCATACCAATCAGGAGTGGTACGAACCCTCGTTGACCCGCGAGGTTCAGTGGCAACTTCGTTCGAAGTTTCATGATCACCATCATTAGCTTCCTCTCCAATTGGTGCAGGCGGCACAAAACATCTTCCGGTGCTGCGCTACTCTCAACTCCGAGAGAAGGTTCAATAACCTCGTCGAGTTCTACTTTCCTTCCAGTCACTTCCTTCGAGAGAAACTCCTTCTCAAGAAAGGATCCATTCTTGGCAACGTAAACTTTGCCTTCGGATCTATGATAGAAGGTATACCCAATTGTTTCTTTAGGGTATCCTATGAAGACACATTTCTCCGCTTTGGGTTCAAGCTTATCAGGTTGTAACTTTTTTACATACGCTTCGCAACCCCAAACTTTAAGGAACGACAACTTAGGTTTCTTACCAAACCACAATTCATACAGTGTCGTTTCAACGGATTTAGATGGTGCCCTATTTAAAGTGAATGCGGCTGTCTCTAATGCATAGCCCCAAAATGATAGCGGTAAATCTGTAAGAGACATCATAGAACAAACAATATCTAAGAGAGTTCGATTACGACGTTCGGACACACCATTACGCTGTGGTGTTCCCGGCGGTGTCAACTGCGAAAGTATTCCATATTTCTTTAAATGCATGCCAAACTCATAACTTAGATATTCACCCCTGCGGTCAGAACGTAGAAACTTAATCTTCTTGTTACGATGATTTTCCACTTCACTTTGAAATTCCTTAAACTTCTCGAAAGTTTCGGACTTATGTTTCATAAAGTAGACATACACATATCTACTTAAGTCATCCGTGAAAGTGAGAACATAACGATATCCACCACGCGATGTTACACTCATTGGACCGCACACATCGGTATGTATTATTTCCAATAAGTCTGTAGCTCGCTCCATTATTCCATTCAAAATCAAGTGATTCAAGAAGTCCATCAGAATAGAGTTTCTTCATACGCTTCACTCCAATGTGACCAAGACGACAGTGCCACATGTATGTAGAATTATCATTCAATTTTGTTCGTTTAGCATCTATGTTGTGAACATGTGTATCACTACTATCGAGATTCAGTAAGAATAAACCATTCATCTCAGGTGCATTACCATAAAAGATATTACTCATATAAATCGAACAACCTTTATTATCGGACTTAAAAGAGTAACCGTCTCGCAATAAACAAGATCCAGATATAATGTTCATGCTTAATGCAGGCACCAAATAACAATTATTCAAATTTAAAACTAATCCCGAAGGTAGATGTAGAGGGAGCGTGCCGACGGCGATCACATCAACCTTGGAGCCATTTCCAACACGCATCATCACCTCGTCTCTCGCTAGTCTTCGCTTATTCCGCAGCTCATGTTTCGAGTTACAAATATGAGCAACCGAACCAGTATCAAATACCTAGGCACTACTACGATTACTAGTAAGATACACATCAATAACATGTATATCAAATATACCTTTTTTCTTGGTGTTGCCGTTCTTCAGATCCGCCAGGTACTTGGGGCAGTTACGCTTCCAGTGACCAGCACCCTTGAAGTAGAAGCATTCAGTTTCAGGCTTAGGACCAGCCTTGGGCTTCTTAGCAGGTGCGGCAGCTTTCTTGCCGTCCTTCTTGAAGTTGCCCTTGTTCTTAGGCTTGCCCTGTTTCTTGAAATTGGTGGTCTTATTGACCATCAACACTTGGTGCTCCTTCTTGATCTCCACTTCAACAGTTTTCAGCATGGACGATAGTTCAGGCAACGTCTTGTTCATGCAGTGCATATTGTAGTTCATCACAAAGTTCTTATAACTCGGTGGCAGTGATTGGAGGATACGGTGAATCCCTAACTCATTAGGAATCGTTATCCCCAACTCTTGGAGCTTGTTTGCGTGCCCAGACATGGTGAGCACGTGCTCGCTAACGGAGCTACCCTCTTCCATCTTACAATTAAAGAACTTTTCGGAGGCCTCATAGCTCTCCACGGCCGCGTGAGTCTCAAAAATGAGCTTGAGCTCCTTAATGATCTCGAACGGGTCGTGGTGCTCAAAGCGCTTCTGATGCTCCGTTTCTAAACCGTACAGGATGGCACACTGAACTATGGAGTAATGATTTTTCCGAGTGGCGTAAACATTCTTTACATCATCGATGGCATCTTCTGCAGGTGGGTCACCTAGCGGTGCTTCGAGCACATAGGTCAACTGACCAGCCCTGAGGACAATCTTTAGTCCACGGAGCCAGTCCGTGAAGTTGCTTCCATTGTTTTTAAGCTTTTCTTTCTCTAGGAACGCATTGGAATTGATGGAGAGGTTCGCCATAATCTACAACAAATTTGCAAGTAGTTTAGACTAAGTTTATGATAAATTGAGTTCAATTTTAATTCTTAAATTAACTAGGTGAACTCCCACTCAAAACAACATCCCTCATATTGTCTTAGTGATTACATGAACCAAGTCCACTACACCAAGTCCGATCTTCACGAGAGAAGATGTAGTTTCATCGGCGAACAATCTTCATGTTCATCATATCATTTATATGATTCATGCTCTACCTTTCGGTATTCCGTGTTCCGAGACCATGTCTGTACATGCTAGGCTCGTCAAGATCAACCTTAGTTTCCGCATGTGCAAATCTGGCTTGCACCCGTCGTATGCACACGTAGAATCTATCACATCCGATCATCACGAGATGCTTCGAAACGACGAGTCTTAGCAATGTTGCCAACTAAGGACGAACACTTAATTACTTGATATTTAGTGAGAGGGATCATCTTATAATGCTACCGTCGCGATCTAAGCAATACAAGATGCATAAAGGATTAACATCACAGGCAATTCATAATTAGTGTGATATGATATGGCCCTTTCTTCTTATGCCTTTGATCTCCATCTCCAAAGCACGGACATGATCTCCATCATCACCAGCATTGCGTCAAGGTCAGTGGCGCCGCTTCATGGTTGTCCATCATCACTAGCAACTATTACAACTACTTGGAATAAAGCTATTACAAGATGAATAGACACGCAGGTTTTAACAGAATTAAAGACAACCATTAGTCTCCTGCCGGTTGCCATATTACAACAAGGATCATTGCATACATCAAATATAATCACAATCACATGATGGTCATATCACATCACAAAACCCCTGCAAAAACAAGTTAGACGCCTCTAATTTTCTTTGCATGTTTTACGTGGTTTGGGGTTTTGGAATAAGAACGGATCTTACCTACGAAACTGAACCACAACGTTGATACAAGTGCTATCAAGTGCAAAGTGTAGATTGAATCTATACTATGGTGTGAGAGACAGACACCCGCAAAGCCACTTGTGCAAAGCAAGTTACATGTCAAGCGTGGAGCAAGTCTCATGTGCGATGACATGTAAGGTTAGCCCCGAGCCGCTTCATCCCACCATACCGCAAGATGCAAAGTACACAAAGCAAAAGACGACACAAGCACCAACACCCACAAAACCATTGTGTTCTACTCGTGCAACAGATCTACGCATAGACACGGCTCTGATACCACTGATGGGTTCGTAGCATGGAAAACAAAAATTTCTATCGCAAGAACAAACAAAACCCAGATCTAATCTAGATAAAAGCCAAGATCTAATCTATTAGACATGTGCAACGAGATAGATATATACTAACCCTTGTAGATCCGAAAAGCGTTACGAGATCGGATCTCGTGGTTGATGTAGTCGATCACTTGCCGATCTCAAGATCGAGTGGACGAGTCTTCCGGTGCCGCGTTCCGGTAGGGCTTCCGCAGATGGTCACACGTGCGGAGTCGAAGCAGACCTTCCTCTCCCTGTTCCAGCGAGCAGCAGAGGTAGTAGATCTCTCCACAGAATCCCAGCAGCACGACGGCGTGGTGGTGGTGGAGTAGAGAATTCTGGAGGGCTTCGCCTAAGCCAGAGCAGAGGGAAGGAGGAGGAGAGAGGCGGCTAGGGTTTGGAGTGGAAGGGGGCAAGGGGGGTGGTGCCTCCACCCCTCTATTTATGGGAGGGGGAGGCGCCTAGGGGAGTGGAGTCCTCCTAGGACTCCACTTCCTAGGCCGGCGCACAAGGAAGGGGGAGAGAGTCCTACTGCCCCCACGATTCCTTGTCTTGCCCTCCAAGATTTCCTCTATGCTTTCTTGGTTTTCAAGTAAACTCCAAAAAATCTTCTAGAACCTTCCGGAACATTCTGAAACCTTCTAGAATCCCCATATAAATACTCCGGAACATTTCCTAACTTAGAAAATGATCCCCATTATATGAATCTTATTCCCCGGACAATTCCGGATCTCCTCGTGATGTCCCGGATCCAATCCGAGACTCCGAACAACATTCGGTCTCCAACGCACATTCCATATCTACTTAAAACAACTTCGAACCTTAAGTGTGTCACCCTACGGTTCGTGAATATGCAGACATGATGGAGACACCTCTTCGATCAATAACCATCAGCGGGATCTGGAGATCCATAACGACTCCCACATACTCAACGATGACTTCGTGATTGATAGAACCATTAACATACGAAACCAATTCCCTTTGTCACGCGATACTCTACTTATCCGAGGTTTGATCGTCGGTATCTCCATACTTGTTCTACCTCGTTACTGATAAGTACTCTTTACTTGTTCCATGATATGCCATCCCTTGTGACCTAGTCACATGCTTGCAAGCTAACTAGATGACATCCCACCGAGAGGGCCCAGAGCATATCTATCCATCATATGGATGGACAAATCACAATCTTGGTTCATGCGCTTCAACACATACTTTCAGAATACCCAATGACACCTTTATAACCACCCAGTTACGAAGCGGTGTTTAATGTCATCAAAGTACCCATCCGGTGATGGTGATTAACATAACCTCATGGTCGAAGGATTAGGTTACTATGCATTTGAAAGCTTGTAGCAATATGAACTTAATGACTTGATCTTATGCTACACTTACTATGGGTGTGTGTCCATCACATCATTCTCCTAATGATATAACCTTGTTATTAATGACATCCAATGTCCATGATCAGTAAACCATGATCATCAATTAATCAACAAGCTAGTTCAATAAGAGGCTTACTAGGGACTCTTTTACGTTTACAAAACACACATGTATTAGTGTTTCCTTATAATACAATTATAGCATGGGATGTAAACATTCATCATAAACACAAAGATATAATAATAACCACTTTTATTATTGCCTCTTGGGCATATCTCCAACAGTTATCTCATCAACAGGTCACCTTCTATTCCACTTGAGAAGAAAACTCCTATTGAGGTATGGTCAGGTTCGCCTGCTGATTATTCACAGTTGAGAATTTTTGGTTGCACTGCTTATGCTCATGTTGATAATGGAAAGTTAGAGCCTAGAGCTGTTAAGTGCATATTCCTTGGTTATGGTTCAGGAGTTAAGGCATATAAATTATGGAATCCTGAAACTAAAAGAATTTTGTTGAGTAGAAACGTTGTTTTCAATGAATCCGTTATGTATCATGACAGCTTGCCATCAGATCCCTCTCCTGTTGCTATTGGAGATGAGGGAGTTCGTGTGCAGGTGGAGCACCTGCAGAAAACTGTTGATAATAATGTTGTCGTTGATGATACTCATCAGGAAAATATTGATGATGATGTTGTTCAACACTCACCTACTGTTTTGTAGCAGCCACAGAAATCTATTGCTGCTGATAGACCGAGACGTAACATAGTTCCACCTCGTCGTTTAATTGAAGAGTGTAATCTTGCTCATTATGCTTTGAGTTGTGCTGAACAAGTGGAGCATGATACTAAACCTGCTACATACAATGAGGCCGTTGCATCCGTTGACCGCGAGAAGTGGGTTTCTGCTATGCAAGAAGAGATGCAATCACTTGATAAGAATGACACATGGGAAGTTGTGCGCTTGTCTAAATAGAAGAAGGCCGTCCGCTGTAAGTGGATCTATAAGAGAAAGGAAGGTTTCTCTCCTAATGAGCCTCCAAGGTTTAAGGCAAGGTTAGTAGCAAAAGGTTTCAGCCAGATTCCAGGTATTGATTATAATGATGTTTTCTCTCCGGTTGTGAAGCATAGTTCTATTCGTGCTTTCTTTGGTATTGTTGCTATGCATGATCTTGAGCTTGAGCAGCTAGATGTAAAGACTGCTTTTCTGCATGGTGAACTAGAGGAAGAGATTTACATGGACTAACTTGAAGGGTTCATAGTTCCTGAAAAAGAGGATTTTGTATGTAAATTGAAGAGGTCGCTTTATGGTTTGAAGCAATCTCCAAGACAGTGGTACAAAAGGTTTGATTCATTTATGATCTTACAAGGTTTTAAGAGGTCTCAGTTTGATAGCTGTGTTTATATAAAGTTTGTTAATGGATCACCTATTTACTTGCTGTTATATGTTGATGATATGTTAATTGCTGCCAAGAGCATGAAAAAAATCACTACTTTGAAGGCACACCTAAGTAGTGAATTTGAGATAAAAGATCTTGGTGCTGCTAAGAAAATCCTAGGTATGAAAATTAAACGGGGCGGAAAATCTAGGTTGCTATTTCTTAGTCAGCAAAGTTACGTTGAGAAAGTTCTTCAACGTTTTAATATGCATGATGCAAAGTCAGTTAGTACTCCTGTCGCTCCTCACTTTAAATTGTCAGCATTGCAATGTCCTAGTTTTGATGAAGATATTGAGTACATGTCTCGAGTTCCTTATTCTAGTGCTGTTGGTTCCTTGATGTATGCCATGGTTTGTTCTCGCCTGATTTATCATACGCTATGAGTTTGGTGAGTCGTTACATGGCTAATCCTGGTAAAGAACATTGGAAAGTTTTTTAGTGGATTTTCAGGTACCTTCGTGACACATCCAACGCTTGCTTGAAGTTTGGCAAGACTGATGAGGGACTCGCAGTCTATGTGCATTCAGATTTTGCCGCCGACTTGGATAAGAGGAGGTCCCTCACAGGTTATGTGTTCACGGTAGGTGGATGTGCCGTGAGTTGGAAGGCAACGCTACAACCAGTTGTTGCTCTATCTACAACCGAAGCAGAATATATGGCTGTTGCTGAAGCTTGCAAAGAGTCTGTTTGGTTGAAAGGTTTGTATGCTGAGCTTTGTCAGAATGATTCTTGTATTAACCTGTTCTGTGACAGTCAAAGTGTTATTTACCTTACTAAGGATCAGATGTTTCATGAGAGAACAAAGCACATTGATATCAAGTACCATTATGTTCGTGATGTTGTTGCACAAGATACACTGAAGGTATGCAAGATAAGCACTCATGATAATCCTGCTGATATGATGACAAAGTCTGTTTCCGTTGCTAAGTTTGAGCTATGCTCAAGCTTAATTGGTATAACTACTTAGCCCAAGTGGCTGTTGACGCCGAAAGTGTTTTTTTTGTTTGTTCAGAGAGATGATTACTGTTAATGCTACAAGAAGGAATTTGTCTTAAGGTAGAGTTTGTTATATGATGATCCAAATTCTATAAAGTAGAGACCAATTTTTGACGAAGCGGAGCGAGCCCGTCACCGAAAACTTGGGCCGATGCGGAGCCGACTAATTTATTTACCGCCGTTGGTGCTTCCGCTGAGAGCATACGTAGCTAGAAACGATTCTGGCCTCGCCTCTCCTTCTCTCCTTTCGTTGGAGCTGCCCGCCTGACAAAGCGGAGAAGATGTGAGGCCGGAGGGAGGAAGATGAGGTGGACCGGAGTCGTCTACGCAGGGGCAAGAAAAGGCAGAGCGCGAAAGGAGCTGCACGCCTGTACGCATTAATTATGTCTGCTCAAATAGGCCCAAGCACTGTTTAAAAAGGGTGTACGGAATGAATACATATCTGAATACAATGTCAAACGGTGAAACGCGCATCACTTGATTGGTCCAGAAACGGGAGTATCTGCACTCGACAGCCAAAAATGAATTTCCATAACATAAGGCTGGTTCTAGTGGAAGTATCGTAACTAGTATCATGCATGCTATGTTGGCAAAAATCTATTTTTTACGGTGACTAGCCTTATATATGTATATTTTCAGAGTAAACACACGAGAGGTACTACACATGAAATCGATAACGGCGTTCAGTTAACATGACACGTACGGTGTAAAAATACAAGAATGCAGAATATAGTGTACCCAATGATGATTCTTCGTCTCTTTCTTTTTTAGAACAATCTTCTCCTTTACTAGGAAGCCAGTGATTCTCCTTTAGCTATAACCGGGCCACAATATCTTGTGTAGTTGGCCTTAATTTTCTCCCCGAGATGAGCTTGCGCTAAAGAAATCTCCTGGGAGCTTCATGCATGAGGCCATGAAAGAAGCCACGTACAGAGACGTCTTAGCCTATATTCTCCTAGCTAATCTCCTCTCCTGGAGCTGGTTTCCTCCCGATCGAGGAGCCCCCGTTTGGTCCATTCGATCTCGGTCGACCTTGCCGTCCTGGACCAACGCCCAGCAGTCGCCATAGGGAAGTTGGCTCGCAACCCGGCGGCGGCGGTCTCGTCGACGACGGACTCGGCCGTAACGTCGCGAAACGCGAGAGATATCCTCTCGATCGACGGTGGCACGGCTCCCAGCAAAGTCTCGACGAGTCTGCCCTCCTCCTCGCCGTCCGTTCCCCTGAGCCCGCCGACTCTGACCTCTCGGAGAGATTCCAGGAGGCCAATCTTCTCGTCGTCCGCACAAACGGCGCGACCCCACCAGTGCTCTCCTCCTCGCGTTGGCACGCCGCTCTGCTGCACGAGATGGAAAAATATCACAAATCATGCATACGGCATACATACATACATACATACATACATACATACATACATACATACATACATACATACATACATACATACATACATACATACATACATACATACATATTCATGCGTATGTACATACCAAGACGGTGAGGCAGTACGGGGCCGAGTCGACGTATAGCGTCGTCACGTTCGGGACACGTGAGAGCAGGGAGGCCAGGCATGGCCCGACGTTGGCACCGAGCCCCCACCGCACCGTGAGCCAGAGAACGGCCACACGAGGCAGCCTGGGCACCGAGCTCATCAGGTCCTCGCACGAGCTCTGATCATCCGGGCCTAGCCAGTTGAGGAGACTCATCTCGTCAGGCAGAACCAAGTCCAGCTCGACGTATTCCGTGGTGAGGGAGCAGGCCTGCAAGAGCTGCATGGTGTAAGGATAGTCCAACTGGTCCCTCCGCCCGCGCGTCGCGAGCTTGAGCCCGGACAGCCGGCGGACGCGCGTCAGGGTGCCGTCCTCCTCCCGGAAGACGAGCCGCTTCGGGTAGCTGCGGTACCAGCAGATGGACTCCACCCGCGGCGCCGAGACGACCACCTCGCTCTCGGTATCGTCGTCGTGTCTGGTAATTATTGGAAAACGGAAGCAGGATCGCACGCTCAGCGACCGCAGGTTGGGGGCCGCCACGTGCAGCCTGGTCAGGCCGTCGACGTTGTCGACGTCGAGCGCCTCGAGGGCGTCGGAGCGCAGGACGAGCGAGCGCACGGCCTCCCCGCCCCCCCTCACGGAGCACAGGCGCAGCCTGCGCAGCCGCGGGCAGGACGACGAGAGGAACTCGTGCAACGGCGGCGTGCCAGCAGCGGGCAGCCGCATCGTTGCGAGGACCAGCTCCGTCAGCCTGTCGAAGCGCACCGGATCGTCCCCGGCCGCCGGAAGCTCCAGAGCGACTCTGTGGGTCAGCGTCAGGTTCAGGGCCTCCGCCCGCGTGAACCGCGGGAGCTCCATCCGGGTCAGCCCCCGTGGCACCGTGAAGCGCACGGACCCGGCCGCGCGCTCCGTTGCCTCGCGGTACCACGGGTTTGCCTTGCCGATGTAGGCGTGCTTGTCCAACTCGAGGGAGATGGAGGGGATGGCGAACGTCGGGAATCGCGAGAGGGCATGCGTGCAGAGGTCGGAGAACCTGACCCCGACGCCGCGTCTCGGGCAGTTCTTGACGGAGAGGTTTAGGGCGAGCACGTGCGCCGGCCACAGCCGCCGCCACCGCCGCGACAGCTGGGACGCGCGCACCGCCAGCAGGGTGGGAAGGAATCCGAGGATGCGCCCAAGCACGTCGTCGGGAAGGCCGCCAAGCCGATCCACTCCCCGCGAATCCAACTTTAGGGTCCCGTCTGCCTTGCGCTTCTTCATGGCGACCGCGTGCGCCAAGGCCCCGCGTACTACTTCGGTTCTGCCGGGGACGGTAATTATCTTGTTTCTACTTCGCGTCTAAATTATAGTACTACTCCCGATCGAATTTGTGTCCCGATCGAATAGGAAATAGCTTGCGCAGATTTATTTTCGGTACATATATTATTTAGGAACGTTCCGTGAACAGAGGATGGCACACTTTGCTACCCGCACTTACGGTACTCACCGAGCTAAATGAATAACTTGTTACTCATCTCGACTTGGCTTGAACTCGATGCCTAACGAGTCGAGCCAAGTTTTAGATTTGAGTCCGTTTGTTCACCCAAGCTAAGTTTAGCTCGCTAAACTCGTCCGAATACAGAGTTTAAATTTTTTCATAGATGAGTGTCATACTATTAATGTTTCTTAAACCTGTAATGGTGTAGAGTTACTATATTTTTCATTAATCTTCCTTCGTGTTATGACACTAGTAGGAAAAGGCTTATCCATATGGGCCATATCAGTGGCGCACCTCTCAAGGGTGCCTCACAGATATTTAACCGTGGCGCATGCGGGAAACGATGCGCCACTGACCTGCACTTATCTGCGGCGCACGCTCGGAACGGTGCTCCACTCATATGTGGGCCCTAGCGCTGGTGTTCGATCTCGTCCGTGGGCGACATATCCGTGGTGCACGGAATTGACATGCGCCACAGATAAGTTAGGTATCAGTGGCGCACGTTTTTTCGGTGCGCCACAGATAGGTGTGGTTTCTTTAAAATTCTTAAAATTTGAAAAGAAAAAAAGTTATTTTAAAAATTAATTTTTTAGTAATTTGTTTATGTCATATTTGAATTTCTCATATTTTTTTGATAATAATGAATATATTATTTATCAAATTTCGATTTACAGATTTGAAGATATTATTTATATCATATTAAATGAATAAATGGCAAAATAATGAATAAAATATTAATTTAATTGTTTTTATTTTTATTGGAATACAATATTATTATTATTTATTTATTGCTGTTTACTTAAATAGTTGTTCATAATTTCAAAAAATGTAGCGTGTGATATATTGATATGAGTTCATAGGATTGATATAGTAGTCTTGACAACAAGGTATAGGGGTCCTTCGCGCGAGATGGGAGAGATGGAATGGGGAAGTTAAGCGTGCTAGGGGTGGAGTAGTGCTAGGATGGATGACCGATCGAAAAGTTTGATCATAAGTGTAATTTAACCTAAGACTAAGTATAATTAGTGTTAAAAATGAGAGATGTGAGAGATCAACGAGTCAGATAATTCAAAAGTTTAAGAAAAAACTAAAAAAATATTTATTCTCGGTTCATATCCCGCATGCTCGATGCAGCTCGTGAGGGCCTTTAGTCCTGGTTTGTGGCAGAACCAGAACCAGGACTAAAGGGGACCTTTAGTCCCGCTTTCGTAGTCCCGATTGGGAAACCGAGACTAAAAACCCTTACAAACCGAGACTAAAGGCCCATTTTTCACTAGTGTTATCTCTGGTGCGCCACAGATAACTAGGACGAGATTTGAAATTCGAATCGTCACCCTGCCCACCTACCCCTTCTCCTTATCTTCTCCTCCACCTCCCCATTTCCCTCCCATTCTCCTCCTCCTCCTCCTCTCCTCTTCCTCTTACTCCTCCTCCGATCCTTCTCTCTTCCTCCTCTTCCACCTCCTCCTTCCCTATCCTCCTCCTCCTTCGAATCTTCTCCTCTTCTTCTCTCCTTTCCTCTCCTATCCTCCTCCTTTGAATCCTATCCTCCTCTCCTCTCCTCTCCTCTCCTCACCTCTCCTCTTCTCCTCTCCTCTCCTTTCCTCTCCTCCTCCTCTCATCCAACCGCACCGGCCTCCTTTGTCCTCGAGATCCCCCCCAGCGACGCGGCGCGACGACGAAGAGGCGACGTGGCGGCAGATCTAGATTCATTTTTTTAAATAAATTTTTTATCAGTAGCGCACCATACCCACATGCGCCGCGAATAAATTTAAGATATCCCACCTTTTTTCAAATTTTGAAATTGATATCAGTGGCGCACGGGCCGTACGCTACTGACCTATTTTTTGGTGCGCCACTAATAGCTCTTTTCCTACTAGTGGAATAATTACTAGATTTTCTTACATGTGCTCATGTTCGTAACTTATAACAAGCTAAACGAGCTACCCCGGCGGGCGGGCGGGACCGGCACGCCACCGACGCTCAACCTCCAGCCCGGAGGGCACCCGTACCCCGGCGGGCAGGGAGAGTGGGAGGCGCACAGCGCCTCCGCCTCGGCGTATGTTAGTGCGGGGAGATTAGAGGATGACATTGCGTGTATATCTGAGCTATGGCAATGGCGGCCGTGGCCTATGTAGTCGGAAATGGCGGGAAGTTTAGGCGGGAAGTGGTGGAACTGGCGGGAACGCGGTGGAGGCCACTTCCTGCCGCCGCGTGGCCGCCGAAGGACGCGTGGCTTGAAAGGGCAATATTTTATTCTCCTCAGGCGCCCCCGCTTGCCTCCCTGTAGATAGGGTTTCGCCTGGGACCGTCGGGTTAATAATTGGGCCGCGCTGGCAGAAATTCTAAAATGAGGGCCGCGACTGAGCGTATTTTTTAGCGCCGGTGGCCCTCATAAACCTTTGGGGGCTTTGAGGACCCCGAGTGGAGATGCTCTTAGGTATCAGTTGCCCCCTCCCTTCCGTGCGCCCACTTGCTCTCTCCCCGCGCGCTGTGGTCGATGATGTCGGCGGCTACTCCCAGCGGCGACCCTGATGGTGACGCCCCTTTAAACACCGGCGGAAATTCAGATTCTAGCGGTGGTGGAGGCACGGATTGGACTGCTCGCGCCACCTTATCCCTGCGGTCGCTAAGGGATGGCGCCGGCTCGCCGGCGAGATCCACTAGACCGGCCAGTGCTTTGGCAAGGGTGGTTTTCGATTCACCAGCGAAGACGAGTCACCGTGGGCAATGGCATACCTTGAACAATACAGTATTGTAGGAGGGGCCAAAAGACAATACATAGCAGTTGGGGGCCAGATTAAATTATTTTGTGTTATGTATGGTGAAAAATGATAAATACCGGTACTATGGTAAAAATTATAGTTGAGTTGGGGGCCATGGCCCCTTTTGGCCTCCACTAAGGTCCGCCTCTGCCGCTGGGGGTCCTGCTTCTGCGGCATCGAGTAAGCTCCCCACCCCACCTTCTTTGTATATGTTTCTTAGTGTATACTACTAGAGAAAAGGCTATGGGAGATAACACTGTATAAGGCCCATATGAACTATATGTGTCTCGAATAAATATAAACGACGCACGTACATGACATGCGCCTTGTATCTTTTGTTCGTCGAGATGCATTCCTGGACTGATGTGTCTTGTATAGCTTCTGTACGGACCAAATCGGGCCGGTCTCCCTTATATGAGCCGCATATGGTCCATATGCGCCTTGTATAGTTTTAATGTTCGAGACGTATCTGGCCTATTTGCGCCATGTACAAAGTGGGTGGGCCTGGGGCGCGCAGGTGCCCAGGGTTTCGAGACGCACCAGGCTCATATATGCCTTATATAGTTTAGCACGTTCGAGACGCATCTAGCATATATGCGTCGTGTACATGTGAGGTGGGACCGTGGGTGGTAGGTGCCAGGACCCCAGGACATTCGAGACGCATCCAACATAGATGTGTCCCGCATACTTTAAGTATATAAGGCACATCCTGCATATATGCATACTTTAAGTGTACATGTGAGGTGGGATCGTGGGTGGTAGGTGCCAGGAGCCCAGGACATTCGAGACGCATCCAACATAGATGTGTCCCGCATACTTTAAGTATACAAGGCACATCCTGCATATATGCATCTCGAACGTCCTGGCATCACTTTTTGGCACATAGAGCCACCTATCACCTCCCATTTCAATCCACACTTGCTCCACCTCCACAAGTAATTTTATAAATGGTTTATATTATTTAAAAGTAATTTTCTAAACCATTTTATATTTTATTTATGATTTTTTATTATATCACTTCAATTCTTGTTTTTCTTTAAGTAATGATCCATTTATAATTTCATTACCTTTCGTTTTCAGGTTTAAAATATTATCATTACAAGTTTATTATTTCTTAATGGTTATTATATATATTTTAGGAATTTTTGAGGTATTTAATTGAATTTTTGAGTTTTAAGTCTTTAATATGTTATTCTTGGGCTTTATAAGTTTTAAACAAAAGATTACTTGATTAGTGTTTATTTCATTTTTATAACTTGTAAAATTATTTTTTATTGTTGGTTATTATTTTTATTTGATTTTTGGGATTTATTATGAAACTTTGGGTTATTTTTATTTAGGGTTTAAATGAGTCTAAACAAAGGAAAAGAAAAAAATCCTAAAAAAACAAAAGCCTAAGGCCTAATGGGTTGGGCCCATCTATCCTAGTTGACTGGCCCACCTGGTCCCAAACCCCAACCCCAACTCAACCATCTTTCCCTCTCGCTCACACTCGCACGCACATAACGAACACATCGCTCTCCCCTCCCCTCCCCCTGGTGATTCCCCGTCGCTATCGCCGCTGCTCCGGTCGACCACTGTCAAGCCCTGCATCGCCACTACTCGTCTTAGTCCTGCCTCCCTTTCCTCTACCATAACCCCTTCTTGCGCGGAACCCGTAGGCACCTGTTCCTTTGCCCCGGTCTAACCCTAGCCGCCCATGGCTTGGGTCACCGGCTCTGCTCCCGCACCCCTGTGCCCCCTAGTGCCTACTGCACCTCGTTGATCGCCAGAAGCCCGAGCTTCTCCACCATATGGAAGTGTTGTGCTACGGCTGCTACCGGGTATGGCCGGCCTTGGCCTCCCTGTCCATGGCATGATTGTAGGATGTGACTAGCCTCCCCCTTCATCTACCTTGACTACGACACGGCTACAACTAAGGTATGATTCATACTGTGACCAGTCGTTGTGCTGATGACCTAGCTCTAGTTCTAGGGTTAGGGTTTAGTTTAGGATTTAGGATTAGGTTTTGGGTTTGGGATTTGGTAATTCTAGGTGGTGATGCTCTGGTTGCAAACTATGTGAGATTGTGGTGATGGTTTAGGTACTGGTTAGGATCTAGTTTTAGTGTAGTGTAAGTAGATTTTTGCATCATATACTTAATTTAGTTCTGGTAGTTATAGGTTTAATGGTTTGTTTAATCTTTGTTCATCACAAATACCTCCTAATTAATTCTAGCTACTGGTGTACCATGGTTTAGATGTTTCACTTTAAGACAGATGGTTTAGTTCATGTCTCTAAACAAATTTCTCAGGTTATTTAGGTAATGGATGCTCCTATCTGGATGATTATTCATCCAAGCTTCCCTGTGTATAATTAGTTGTTGTTGGGTTGGTTTTAATTTGTCTAGCAAGATTCCTGGTATATCAATTCCCAGATTTCTTAATGGTTTATTATAATTTTATTTCACTCATTCACATAATTATCAACCAAATAAAGGTGTATATGATGTTGTAGTGTGTATGCTCATAATAATTAAGTGTTTTCTTATTTAATCCATCTCGTTTAGCCAGCTCCTAGATGTTATTATTGTTGTCATGATCTGGTATTACAATTCCTAGGTATACTTGTATTTTAGGACAACTAGATGTTTATATTTGATTTCTTGGTGGTTTCTTAGGATTATAATTTACTTCATGTTTGCATTATTGTTGTTCTTAGATGATTGTTTGTTGTAACATTATTTATTAATGTGTTCTTGCTGTTTTGAAATGTTCTTGATTAGATCTTAAGGTATAATTAGGGTTATTGGGTGTTCTTGATCAGTTCTTAAGGGTTCTAGATGATTTTTATAGGTTTCTTAGGATCCACATGCTTTCTACTAAAGTAGAAACATGTGTCCTTATTGTAGTAGATTTTGGGGATCAAATGTAGTGTTCTTGATGTTCTTGGAGTGTTCTTGATGTTTTTGATGATAACAAGATCATCAAGTATTGGAGCCTGCCGCAACCCATACAGAGCTTTGCGCAGGCGCAGAACGGCTTGAGCATTGTCGTCGTCGATGTACCCCAGCGACTGGTGGACATAAACCTCCTCCTGCAAATTGTCGTTCAGAAACGTGCTTTTCATGTCCATGTGATGGACGAGCTAGTCACGGTGAGTGGCGAGCTCGAGCAGGAGTCGCACTGTCTCCATGCATGCCACCAGCGCGAACACCTCATCATAGTCCACACCTTGTCGTTGGGAGCATCCTTTTGCGACAAGACACGCTTTGTGCTTCACGATATTCCCAGCAGGGTCCTGATACATTGCAAATGTATCTATAATTTTTGATGTTCCATGCTTGGTTTTGTCCACTTTCTTGTGTTTTGTTTCAACTTTGAAGTACTTTTCATATGATTTCTTGGACTAACCTATTAACAAGAGCCACAGTGCCAGCTGCCTGTTTTCTGCTGTTTTTGGTTCCAGGAAAGTCAGAAAATGAATATTCTCGGAATTGGACGGGACAAAAGCCAAAGTGCCTATTTTTTCGGATGTCATCAAGAGCCAGAATACGAGACGAAGAGGGGCCAGAGGGCCACCACACCACCTGGTCGTGCGGCCAGGTCTGGCCCGTGCCAGGGGGTGGTGTGGCCGCTCCCGCCACCCCCTCGGCCTCTCCTTCCGCCTATATATTGCCCTCGAGACGAAAACACTAAGTACCCGATTAAAAATCCACGAAAGAGTCTGTAGCCGCCGTCATCTCCATCTCTAGATCAGGAGGGATCTGAAGCTCTTCCCGGCACCCTGCCGGAGAGGGGAATTCACCCTGGAGGCCTTCTTCATCACCATGCAAGCCTCCGGTGTGATGCGTGGGTAGTTCATCCTTGGACTACGTATCCATGTAGTAGCTAGATGGCTGGTTCTCCTCCTTCGTGCTTTCATGTTTAGATCTTGTGAGCTCCGTTCATGATCAAGATCATCTATTTGTAATTCTGCATGTTGTGTTTGCGGGGATTCGATGGATATTGAGATGCTATTTCAGATTGATTATTGATTCTATCATGTCTTTGTTATTTGTGATCTTGCATGCTTTCCGTTGTTAGTAGCTATCTTGGCCAAGTAGATGCTAGCAACTTCAAGAGTTAGTATTTATGCTCGATAGTGGGCTCATGCCTCTGGTAATCTGGGGAAGTGACACAAATCTCTAAGGTACTAGATGTGCTGTTGCTACTAGGGAGAAAACAACAATCCTTTGCTCATAGAACAATCGTATTGTTTACTTTACACGTAGTTCGTAAAGCAATAATCTGTTGCTTGCAACTTAATACTGGAGGGGGTTCGGATGATAACCTGAAGGTGGATTATTAGTCATAGATGCAGTTGGATGATGTCAAGTCCCAATCAATTAGTCATAGATGCAGTTGGATGGCGGTCTTGCTGCTGTACTAATCATCTTGACTCCTTTGGAACTTGATTGGGCATTACAACATTATACATAGACCGTCATCCAAGCATAGATAACATGTTGGGTGAACAAATTACAGCGGGGCAATTGACAAACATTGATAAAGCATAGAAGCATATACTAATCATCTTGACTCCTTTGAGACTTGATTGGGCATTACAACATTATACATAGACCGTCATCCAACTACATCTATTACTAATAATCCACCTTCAGGTTATCATCCGAACCCCCTCCAGTATTAAGTTGCAAGCAACAGATTATTGCATTACGAATTGCGTGTAAAGTAAACAATACGATTGTTCTATGAACAAAGGATTGTTGTATTCTCCCTAGTAGCAACAACACATCTAGTACCTTAGAGATTTCTGTCACTTCCCCAGATTACCAGAGGCATGAACCCACTATCAAGCATAAATAGTAACTCTTGGAGTTGCTAGCATCTACTTGGCCAAGATAGCTACTAACAACGGAAAGCATGCAAGATCACAAATAACAAAGACATGATAGAATCAATAATCAATCTGAAATAGCATATCAATATCCATCAGATCCCCGCAAACACAACATACAGAATTACAAATAGATGATCTTGATCATGAACGGAGCTCACAAGATCTAGACATGAAAGCACAAAGGAGGAGAACCAGCCATCTATCTACTACATGGATCCGTAGTTCAAGGATGAACTACTCACGCATCACACCGGAGGCTTGCATGGTGATGAAGAAGGCCTCCAGGGTGAATTCCCCTCTCCGGCATGGTGCCGGGAAGAGCTTTAGATCCCTCCCGATCTAGGGATGGAGATGATGGCGGCTACAGACTCTTTCATGGATTTTTGATCGGGTACTTAGGGTTTTCGTCCCGAGGGCATCTTATAGTCGGAAGGGGAGGCCGAGGGGGTGCCTGGGCTGGCCACACCACCCCCTGGCGCGGGCCAGGCCTGGCCGCGTGGCCAGGTGGTGTGGCCGCCCTCTGGCCCCTCTCCGTCTCGTATTCTGGCACTTGATGACTTCCGGGAAAATAGGCACTTTGGCTTTTGTCCCGTCCAAATCCGAGAATATTCATTTTCTGACTTTCCTGGAACCAAAAACAACAGAAAACAGACAGCTGGCACTGTGACTCTTGTTAATAGGTTAGTCCAAGAAATCATATGAAAAGTACTCCAAAGTTGGAACAAAACACAAGAAAGTGGATAAAACCAAGCATGAAACATCAAAAATTATAGATACATTTGCAATATGTGCCCGCGATCGTTCTTCGTTGAGCAGGACATGGTCCTTAGCCTGTGCGGTCATGATAGTGACCGAGCACACGCTGGCGATGAGGAGAGCCCCCTCCTCCACCTGATTTTGCAGCAGATTGGCCCACTCCTTGCGCTCGCATCGTGGCTCGGGGCAGTCCCTGGAGAAGTGATTTGCGAATTTGTTACAGTTGTAACACTTGACCTTGCTCATTTCACGATCGCCACTCTGCTAGCCACCGTCTCACTTTCGGGGTTGCTGCTTTCCCTTCCCCTTGTTCTGGCTCCTGCCATCGTGCGAGCCAGAGCCTTGGTCTCGCTGCCTGCGACGTGCGTTCCACTCCTCCTCCATGAGGAGCAGAGTGTTGCCAGCGGCTGACACTAGCATCGTCGCGCCGTGACGTCCATCCGCGGAACGCAGGCGCCCAAGCAGCTCCTCAACCGAGATCGTGTTCAGGTCGAGGAGTGTTTCGATGGAGGAGGCCATCTAGGCATACTACTCAGGCACCTCACGTAGGATCTTCTGCACGATCTTCACCTTAGCCACGTCGTCATCGATGGAGCGGAGGTTGTTGACGGGGGTCGTGATGCGCATGCCGAAGGTGTCAAGCGTCTCGCCATCGCGGAACGCGATCACCTCGAATTCCTTGCGGAGCCGTTGTGACGTGGCCTCATGGACACGGTTGATGCTGACTCGCATCATCTTGACGGCATCCCACGCCTCCTTTGCCATTTTCTTCACCACGAGCGTGCATACCATCTCTAGTGGCACTGCCCGTATGATCGTCGCCAGCACGACCTTGTCGGTCGGCACATTCGGCGGATTGCCCTCCACCGCATCCTAGAGGACGCATGCCTCCATGTTGATCTGCATCATGAGATCCCACTCTACGTAGTTCGTGGTGGTGAGTGTCGGCTAGACTAGCGCGCTGGCCTGCACGCCGTGCTCCTGCACCGTGCATTCGTGCATGACGACCTGCTTGTCGTACCTGCGTGTGCAACTCCGGCCGTGGCTTGGCGATCGATCCTTCGGTGACCTGCCACCGCTCGGCGAACGGTCCGACGTCTCGGACGCGGCTGCCCGTGGCCTGTCCCCCGGCTTCAGTGTGCCACTTGTTGGCGCTGAACCTGAACAACAGCCAGGGCCGGCTCTAGCCCATGGCGACCTTGTGCCATGGCCAAGGGCCCAATGCTGTCGGGGCCCATAAATTACCAATTTTCTAAAATATATACCCTACACATCTCTGAAAAAAGATAGGCAGTCCAGGAAGCGCGTCCTAGGAGAGAAGGAAAACTCGTAGGCGAAACAGAAACGCGATCGACACCCGGTTGCGGGTTGGACTCCTTCGTCGGTTCCCAATCGATCTGACTATCTCCCTGGCCCCTGCCTCCTCGTTGGCAGATTGGCAATTCGGCAGACGAAAGTTTCACGACGAGCCAGCAACCTGACATCCAGACTTGGCTGATCCTTTCTCGCGTGCACGGTGCCGGTGCGCCCTTGGCTTATCCTTACTCGCCCGCTGATTGCTGAAGCTATCCCGCGCGTGTTCCCTGATACTAAATCACTCAGTATCCTTAATATTCTTGTTAGAGTATGTTACGGCTAGACATATTTGGTAGTTCAATATTGTAATCCAATTCTATCTCTATTAGGCTTCTTGCCCCCCATCTCTTCTAGTACTATATAAACAGCCTAAGGGCTCACGATGTAATCACTTCTTGCAATATCAATACAATCTATATTTCCGCAATCTTTCATGGTATGAGAGCGTGTTGCTCCTCGGCCTAGGTTTTAGCCACCGCTTCTGCCGCGGTGCCCCCGGCAAGGTCGATCTCCATGATCTCCGCTGGGGGCTTCACATATCGTAGCTAGTGTTTCTTCCAATTCCCTAGATTGGTTTATTAGTTCTAGCAAATTTCTTTTTTCTATTAGATTTATTTTCTCTTAGGCACCGAAAACATCGTCCACGGCCGCATGTCATCATCACGTGCCTCTACTTCAACCTTGGCGTCGACTCAACTTCGGCAAATCATCGTCAATGATCATGGCAAGGAGGCTCCGCACGGCGCCCCAAGGGACGCCTTCACACGCTGCATCGACTACTCCGTCCTCACATCGTCTCCACGCTGGCCCGTCTTTGCCAACATCTACCGGGACACACGTCCCTGAGTACGCGCCTCGCCGTCAACAAAGGGTTGAATCTTCATCACCCGTGGTCATCATGGCCGACAACCATCTACACCAACAACATCGCCACAACGTCGCCGCCACCACCAATCGTGGTCATCGTCAACGCCAACAAGTTCTTCTCCATGAGCGACGTCACGCTCACACAAACGGAAAATACGGGTCTAAATCCCCGAAATCAACTACCGCTACAACAAATCTCCATCAACAACTACATATTCATCTTCGTCCACCACCACCTCGCCGCTAGAGTCGCAGTCTAATCTTTATTTTTTACTTAATCAAGTTTCTTCTTGCAACTACTTCATCTACTCCGACAAATTGGTGGACAACTTCT
Organism: Avena sativa; assembly: GCA_916181665.1. Taxonomy (NCBI): domain Eukaryota; kingdom Viridiplantae; phylum Streptophyta; class Magnoliopsida; order Poales; family Poaceae; genus Avena; species Avena sativa. The sequence goes on along the minus strand of OV702290.1, from coordinate 548,373,858 downwards.
ATGCACCAACCATTCACGGAGAATTTCTCTACTGCTCCCTCTGGCTCTGGCTCGCATGGCTCGTGATGGTCCCTGTCTTCGCACGTCCGTTATTGGCAACACCGACGCGTGCCTTCATCCCCGGCGCGCTCCCAAGATTGGCAAGCTCGGCAAGGCGTGTCGCCTACCTCGACTACTCCAAATCCAACTACGTCTACTTCAATTACTATGACAAATTCTCTAGGCTCAACGATGACATCAACCACAACACAAAGACAGCATCAACTTCATCAACGTCGACGACTTCCCCAACGGCACCATCAGCCACAACTATAGCGCCCTCACTACTGGCTACATCGACATCGGCAACAAGGGCTACCACCTCACCTTCGGCTTATTCTCCAGTCAGACCGTCCGCGTTACTACCGATCCGACTGTGGGGGTGTTAGAGTATGTTATGGCTAGACATATTTGGTAGTTCAATATTGTAATCCAATTCTATCTCTATTAGGCTTGTTGCCCCCTAACTCTTCTAGTACTATATAAACAGCCTAAGGGCTCATGATGTAATCACCTCTTGCAATATCAATACAATCTATATTTTCGCAATCTTTCACTCCTCTCTATATATGTTGCAATTGTTAGGCTAGCTATCTAGCTTCAAGTAGTTCTGTTTGGTTTCACCGATCGTGTAGGAGCATCTTATGAGAGAAAAATCTACCTAGTTCAATTAATCGTAATATGATGTAAAAGTATTAGGGTTCGATCTTTAAATTTTCATGTAATGTATTTTAGGTGATATGGCGGCTAAACATAAGTCTGGCGCTGCAAAAAGGAATAAAAGAAAACAGGAGCTTGAACTTATTGAATACACAAAGGTTCTTTAAAAAGTTATTTTATGCCGGCAAGTAGTGTTGATGTCAATGATGATAATCGAAGTCAAGAATATGAACTTGGACAAGACGATGATGAAACTACAAATGTCGATCATGAGTTCAATGAACAGTCTTTGGATGAGGGTAATTAACTAAATAGCTTTGATTTTTGCATCTAGAAATGCCTGAAGAAACATTTTTGAGAAGCATTATTATCATTGGACGCATTGGAATTATTTTTATTTGAGGTAATCAAAGTAGCAGCAATACTTCTTGTGTACTTGTTATATTTCGACACTCAGAATGTGTGGTTGGATTTTAAATGTTAATAGGTTGCAAGTGAAATAGGTGCATATTTATATGTATTTCTAAATATGTCTATATATACATTAGCTTAGGGGCCTATGCCTCAACTTTGCAGAAGGGCCATGTAAAACATAGAGCCGACCTCTCACGAATAGACAGTGGACAGGGTAATTTTGCGCAGCGTTCAACGGTACCGCTTTTCAGGTTTTCTCAGATTATTGGTAGTGCTGTTACAAACTAACCAACGATCCTAAAATTTAGGCCATGACCAGGCTTTCCGATCCCACCACCACCTGAACACGTCTGAAATGCCGTGCAGCGAGCATTGGATCTGTGCCATCCCACGGTGCATCGTGCATGACGACTACTTCCTAGACCAGCTCGAGAATAGGCTCTGCAAGCATTGCATTTATTCAGCTAAAACGATTAACTGAAGAGCACTATCCTGACATAGCTAACTGAACCCAACTTTCAGACTTACAGTTCAACATCTTCTTCACCTTTCCTGAAGGAGTGAGTCATCGATGAAAGACCTAGGGACTTGGGAATGGGAGCTGGTATCCGAACAGATCTCCAGGGTCTCCTCTGTACTCTCGCCCTCTCTCTCCAAAATAGTAGAGTCAACCGAGATCGTGTTCAGGTCGAGGAGTGTTTCGATGGAGCAGGCCATCTGGGCGTACTTGCTCAGACACCTCGCACAGGATCTTCTGCATGATCTTCACCTCAGCCATATTGTCACCGATGGAGCGGAGTTTGTTGACGAGGGTCGTGATGCGCATGCCAAAGGTGTCGAGTGTCTCGCCGTCGCGGAACGCGATCACCTCGAATTCCTTGCGGAGCCGTTGCAACGTGGCCTCGTGGACGCAGTTGACGCTGACCCGCATCATCTTGACAGCATCCCACGCCTCCTTCGCTGTTTTCTTCACCACGAGCGTGCATACCATCTCTAGCGGCACTGCCCGTATGATTGCCGCTAGCGCAACCTTGTCGGTCGGCACATTCGACGAATTCCCTCCACCACATCCCAGAGGACGTAGGCCTCCATGTTGATCTGCATCATGAGAGCCCACTCGACGTAGTTCGTGGTGGTGAGGGTCAGTCAGACTAGCGCGCTGGCCTGCATGCCGCGCTCCTGCACCGTCCGTTCGTGCACGACAACCTGCTTGCCGTACCTGCGTGTGCGGCTTCGGCCGCGGCTTGGCGATCGATCCTTCGGTGAGCTGCCGCCGCTCGGCGAGCGGTCCGACGTCTTGGACGCGGCTGCCCGTGGTGTGTCCCCCGGCTTCGGTGTGCCACTTGTTGGCGCTGAACCTGAACAACAGCCAGGGCCGGCTCTAGCCCATTGATGGCTCGTGATTGATGAGCTCGTTGGGGAACCCCAAGAGGAAGGTATGATGAGCACAGAAGTAAGTTCCCCTCAGTTATGAAACCAAGGTTATCGAACCAGTAGGAGCAAGGAAACACCCCAAAGGTGTTGCTAGCTGAGCCTTGGCAGGGCGCACTATCGGTGCTAGTAGCAACGTGGAGACCTGCACAACACAACCACAGAACTCTGTCCCCAACTTGTGATGAGGTTGTCAATCTCACCGGTTTTGCTGAAAACAAAGGATTAAACGTATCAAATGGAAGGAAGTAATAGTTTGCAGAAAGTAAACACAAAGCAGTAAACAGTTTGATTGTAGATTGAATGTAAAAGAAAGGACCGAGGTCCATAGTTCACTAGAGGTGGCTCTCCTTAAGATAGATAATATGTTGGGTGAACAAATTACAGCGGGGCAATTGACAAACATCGAGAAAACATACAAGCATATACTAATCATCTTGACTCCTTTGGGACTTGATTGGACATTATAATATTATATGTAGACCATCATCCAACTGCATCTATGACTAATAATTCACCTTCAGGTTATCATCCGAACCCCCTTCAGTATTAAGTTGCAAGAAACAGATTATTGCATTACGAATTACGTGTAGAGTAAACAATACGATTGTTCTATGAACAAAGGATTGTTGTTTTCTCCCTAGTAGCAACAGCACATCTAGTACCTTAGAGATTTCTGTCACTTCCCCAGATTACCAGAGGCATGAACCCATTATCGAGCATAAATACTAACTCTTGGAGTTGCTAGCATCTACTTGGCCAAGATAGCTACTAACAACGGAAATCATGCAAGATTACAAATAACAAAGACATAATAGAACCAATAATCAATCTGAAATAGCATATCAATATCCATCGGATCCCCGCAAACACAACATGCAGAATTACAAATAGATGATCTTGATCATGAACGGAGCTCACAAGATCTAGACATGAAAGCACAAAGGAGGAGAACCAGCCATCTAGCTACTACATGGACCCGTAGTCCAGAGATGAACTACTCACGCATCACACCGGAGGCTTGCATGATGATGAAGAAGGCCTCCAGGGTGAAATCCCCTCTCCGGCAGGGTGCCGAGAAGAGCTTCAGATCCCTCCCGATCTAGGGATGGAGACGACGGCGGCTAAAGACTCTTTCATGGATTTTTGATCGGGTACTTAGGGTTTCTGTATCGGAGGCAATATATAGGTGGAAGGAGAGGCCGAGGGGGTGCCTGGGTGTAACACCCTCAAATCGTCCCTATGCAAGTTTTAGCCCTTTCCGCCAAACCCGCATAGAAACGATTCAAGGACGCCCACCAGGCACTTTCGTGCGGGTGGAAAACAAAGTAATACCATTACACAACAGTCCTCGGTAGGACCCACATAACAGATATATATATACAACAGCGACTCCAAGAGTCAAGAATACAGATATACAATACGAAGATCCAAATCACCTTGAAAACGATACCGCGTCCGATTACGGACAAGATGCCAATGGGCTAAGAGCCCTGAAGAATAACCAATGGCGTCCATAACCCTGCCCAGGCCAAGCCGGAAGGGTAACCCTGCTAATGACGTCGATCTCAAACCTGCTAAAACAAAAGGGGTGCCGACGAAGGGCAAAGGAAAAAGAGGAGCGTCAGTACTGAGGCCAGTACACGGCGAGGCTAGAATTCGGCAGCTCTCACCTACATAGGTATGGTGGGCTGAAGCGGCAGCGCATCAGCACTAAACAACCTATAGAGACTCGATACAACTGGCGGTTATTAGAGAGGGATAAGAAAGACCTATTCGGATCCAACCTGAAGCTAACACCAAACAAACCCATCCTGGTATTTCCCCCTCGAGACCAAACGAGGAAGTTGGACCAAGGAACTCACACGGTTGGCAATTTTACTCATTCCATGATAGTTGCAGCATTTACTAGTCAGATATATAGCTTGAGTCATCCTGATAGCATAAGTAGTGGGCAGTTTTAGTTAACATTCCGTTGTAGTTGGAACATTTACTAGTCAGATATAATTGTCCTGAGGAATCCCAAAACCCAACAGTTGTTGACACTTTTATCACATTCCATTGGAGTTGCAATACTTACTAGGCAGGTATATCAGAACACGATACGACCAAGATCCACCAGTTGTTGGCATTATTGATATCCATTCCGTTATAGTTGAATCTGGTTACTAGTCATATATTAAGTCAAGTTTGTAGCACTAATTTAGTTATGCTTGTCTATGATCGAGATACTGTGATCCAAGTCGTCCATAACCGCGAACACGGCTTTCAGAAAGTTTTACCCTGTAGGGGTGCACAAATAGCAACACACACTCGATCAACCTCGGAAAGACCAACTTAAAACCCAACGAGGCATTCACGACAAAGCGATCACAGGATTCATAAATATTTCAGGGGGCCATCCCACTAAGCTACCCGCAATGAAGTTGGCCGGCTCCGGAACGGACCCAGGGTTTGTGACAATGGCTGTAAACTACTGGGAACCCGAAAGTGTGACTGGGCTTGTTGATACCACGAAAACATTCCACGTTCCAAAACAGTGCAGGTGCTCCATGCACAATCGTAAATAAAGCAGTAAAGCATGGCATAAGTACATGATAGTAATAAAGCCCCAAACTACTTTGTGGCCCCAAGAAATAGAAACGAATCATGCTCTGGCTCAGAGGGTCCATAAGGCCTCCCGGATGTGGATAGTGCGAATAGTCAAGGAACATGTATCAAGTACTCGGGGTCCTACGGGACACAAGTGAGCATGGAAGAACCAAATAACATCTATTTCCCACCGATGCATCTGCATTAGTTATATCTAGCAATTTAATAGTTGTGTTTTAAGTCATGATCATCTCCACCAATAAGCATCTCCACCATTTGTCATGTACCAACTTGCCGTCAACGGTGAAACGACATCGACACGAAGCAACACATAAGCAAGCAACTACGACTCGCAAGGCTGACTATCTATCAAACAACAAGCAATAGGATGTGTCCATGGCAATATATCGGCTACACGGAATATATCAGATACGGAACTAAAGCATCGCGACACGGATAGCAATAGAACAACAGGAAGAAATAATGACTATAAAAGCAAAATAGGCAGAAGGGGAAGAGATGCTCGCCTGGGAAAACATAGCCGAAGGTTCATTATCCGAAGAACTTGCCGATACTCGCATCAACTCATTGGCCTAATCCGCGAAGAAGCAAAGCACTAGAAGGAACACCGGGTGTAATATTTAATACTACGACAGAAGATCCGGCATGATTATGATATGATGCATGGCAGGGCACAGATGCGGCGCAATTAGGCAATATTAAGCGGAACCGGGGTCCCGACAATTAATTAGATGGTTCGAGTTATTTAGAAACCCCACAAATTAAATGTTGTTTTAACAAGGCAAAACATGGCATCGGTTCGCTACGCCAATTTAAATGGAGTCCGGAAGAAGACAACAATATTCCGCATATAGACTCCATATTTAATTTAGGTGAATCGACTATTTAACCCAACCCACCAGATGACATGTATGCAAGCATGATGATTTAAAGATGCGACAGGTATATGTCATATTATAAAAATAGGGGCTTAGGGTCTCACATCTGGGTTCGAAAGATCTTGGGTTCCAGGGGGTTCGGGGTCCGGTCTCAGGGTTCGACGAGAGCGGGGGTTCGGGGTCGACGGGATCGGAGAGGAAGACGATAGCTCCAGGGTTCGATTGTAGCGTGCCGCAAAGAAGAACTTGTCGAACCGTGTGGCGATCTTGCCGTCGATGGCGAACTTGAATGGATCGGGTACCAGTGGTCGTCGGGTCCGTGTAGACGGTCATGGCGTCCGGGATGAAGAACTTGGCGTTTCGTGTCGGCGACCTTGGCGTCCGGGTTCCGGCGTCATTGGCGATCTTGTCGATGGGCTTGATGATGGTTCATTAACTGCCACCAGGTTCGATACGGTCTTTAGGGCTCGGACTTGAGTGTCTAGCCTGAGGGAGACGGAACTTCTTCGAGAACGCACTATTAGCGATAAGGTGACATATACAGATAGCTCCTAAGATTTCAGAACTGGAACCTGCAGAACACCTAAGACGAAACAAAAGTGCAGGGGCACAAGGAGGTGCGAGGTCGAGCGGGCCGGGAGTTGACCGAGGCGGCAGCAGGGTCAACTAGCACCGGGCGGTGAAGCAAGGTTGAGGACGGGCTCGAGCCCGGGCGGCGAGGCCGGAGCTCTACATCGACGACGGCGCGGTGGTTGGCATGTCGGAGACGCGGAGCAGGGCGCGCATAGGAGACGAGGAGGGGCGGCCCCCTGGATGGAGAGGGCGACGCAAAGGGCGACAGCCATGGTGGTGGTTGGTGGCGCCCGCGAGGAAGGCGGCAGCGGCCTGAGATGGAGGCGGGGCAGAGAGAGAGGGACGCGGTGAGGAGCACATGGGTGAGTACTCGATGGAGAGGCAGGGTGGAGCAGGGCAAGGCCGGAGGTCGCGAGGCGGCGGCCAGCAGGCTTCGCGGACGACGGAGATGAAGGCGCCATGGCCGGTGGAAGCTCTGCTGTAGACAGGAAGACGCCGCGGCGACCGGGCGACGACCGGTCTAGAGGCGGAGAGCACGGCCGAGCGGCGAGCCTGGGGGATGGAGGTGGCGGGCCAAGGGCTGACCGGCACCTGGGGAGGAGGAGGCGAGGGCTAGCGGGCCAGGGGTGGCGGCGCTCTGCGGCAGGGGAGGCCGCAGGTGAACCCCCGGGGTGGTGCCAGGGCCAGGGGCGGCCATCGCTGGGGCTTGGGGAGGTGGCTCGAGCGGCGGCGGCGCACTGCAGGACGGGAACGCGATGAGGACCTCAGGGGAGGTTGGGCCGGAGGAGCTTGCTGGGCGGTGTTCCTGGCGGCGGGGATTGCGGGGAGATGTTGGGGAAGGGGAGGTGTGGTGCGAGGCGCGTGAGGAGAGAGGGACTGCAGGGTGGGGCCAGCGTGCGAGAGTGACGTGAGCGGGATGGGGACGACGCGTCGCTCGTGGTGGGACCGAGCGGGAGAGAGAGACGAAAAAGCGGGGAAGGACAGGGTGCGTGCGAGGCGTGAAGAGCGGGGCGTGTGGGGCCAGGGCTGCAGGTGGCGACAGGTTGGTTGGCAGGTGGCGCTGCTGGGGAAGCGTGCAGGTGGTGGCGGCTAGCGAGAGATTGGGGATCTGGGTAGGCTTGGTTTAGTTTTAGGGTTTGGAGGTGGCCGGCCGGGCTTTCGGGCCTGACGGGCTGCCTCCCAAAAATAATATAAATAATTTATTTATTAAAAATGGGGCTTTTGAAACCTGTTTTTAGACGAAACAAAATATTCTGGACAAACCCGGGGTTTTTGCTTTGAAATTAAAGACGGGGTATTTAGAAAACAAAAATAGGCTTTTTGAAAATAGTTTTATACAAACACATGCATAATGATGACGATGCTCAAATGCAATGTGGCATGATAACATGAGCATGCGGTCATGTGGATGCAATGCACAAAAACACAACGATTTTCTAGTAGTGGTTTTAGCGGGATGCCACACTGGGCCGGCCGGACCACCCCCTGGCACGGGCCAAGCCTGGCCGCGCGGCCAGGTGGTGTGGCCGGGCCCCAGCCCCTCTCCTTCTCGTATTCTGGCTCCGTATGTCCCTCGGTAAAATATTGACTTTGGCTTTTGTCCCGTCCAATTCCGAGAATATTCATTTTCTGACTTTCCTGGAACCAAAAACAGCAAAAAACAAGCAGCTGACACTGTGGCCTTTGTTAATAGGTTAGTCCAAGAAATCATATGAAAAGTACTCCAAAGTGTGAACAAAACACAAGCAAGTAGATAAAACCAAGCATGGAACATCAAAAATCATAGATACATTTGCAATGTATCAACATCCCTAAGCTTAACTCCTGCTCGTCCTCGAGTAGGTAAGTGATAAAAAGAAAGAATAAATTTTGAGGTGACATGCACCATCATAAACTTGATCAAAGTATTTGTAAAACATGGATAGATGGGAACATAGTACTTCAATCATAACATGAAAGATAAAGTTCTAGCAATAAGACAAAGAAACTATGTTGCAACATGAAAAGCAGAAATAAAAAATTCATGAATAACAATGCTTTGCAAGACATTTGTTTGTTTCACATAAAGAAAACATAGCATAGTGGCATTCAGCTTGTCCCTCATAGAGTAGCAAAACATAAATGCATAGGACACCTTCAAAGTTCATAAGAGTGACTAGATACAAATAGTTTAAAACAAGCAATATCAAGTTATGCATCAATCATCTAGTCTTGGGACAACGCACATAGAACTAAGAATGGCCACTATGCTCTCAAATAAGGTGCATAAAGAAATAAGGTGGAGACTCAACATAAAAGTAAAAGAAAGGCCTTCATAGAAGGAAGTAGGGATTGAAGTCTCATAAAGAGCTTCCAAAAATTATGGTACTTGTTAGCTTTCAGCTCTCATTGCCCCTATCATAAGCATCTTTAAGGTGATTAAGGTTAAAGTAACACAACTAAGAGGATATGTTTGACAAGATATAAACCGAAATCTCATGCCCCTTACTTACGAAGACCGAACCTCATGCTACTCAACTTTAGTCACGAGTAAGCTCTTGTCATTGTAAGTACATATGTATCATTAAGAACCGCCAACGGGGTACCCCTTGCACATGATACACGAGCTATCCCGTAATCAAAATGACAAGGCAAGCAGACAATGAGCATCTCAGCGATCTTTTTATTTGCTATTTGCATAGGCTTTTATTGAGGATGCTTCATAGAGTGCTCATTATGGTGATGCTGCAAGTTTCCACCATGATTAGGCATGGCTTAGGCTAGCGGCCCAGGCGTTTCTCTAACACACATACAAACTCCATGATCTTACAAGTTCCACTTTTATTTCACACCGCTGAAATTCATAAGCAAAAGAACATGATATCAACGGGGTACAAAGTACAAGTGCAATGTTGAAAGCGTTCCCCATGATACATGGTTCTGCTAATTTCAACTTATAAAGTGCAAGCATATACGCAACAAAGAAGGACCCAATTGTTCAATTTTATTAAATGCAATAAAAATTAAAGTGTGCCATCAAGTTCGTGAGAGCTTTAATCACTAGTTTTCACATAACAAATTTAATTTGGAAGGTAGACAAAAACAAGAATATACTTAGAATAGCATATGCTAGTAGGTAGGTATGGTGGACTCTTTGGAATAACTTGGTTTAAGGAGTTGGATGCATGAGTGGAACTCATACTTGTTTGTGGAGGCTAGCAAAAGACTAGGAGCGACAAACTAAGAGAGTAATAATGGCCATAATCATGCAGAGCGACAAAACATCATTGATCAAAGCATAAAGTGATACTACAAGTTGAAAACTAAAGGATCATCAAGGCTATGGTGACTTTGGATAGTTATAACATGGTGTGAGCATGCGCCAAGTCAACCCAAACAAAGCATCAAAGGAGAATACCACAATACTATGCTTTAATATGCTAAAACAACGCATGATTCATCCAAGGCACATTAAGCAATCTCAATTGTTTATAACAAGTCACGCTATAGCACAGAATACTAAGCATAAAACCAAAACAATACCAAGCATGGCATGACAAAGCATAGGCCACAGTCAAAAACAAGCTCTCTTTACCACTTAAGCATGAGCTTTCGTACTATTTTCCAATCCCAACCAAACTATTTGAAAACCAATGTATGAAAGAGGGGGCGCAACCAATTTATTCAGAAAACTAAGCAAACCAAGCAAACGAAAAACCAAAACGAAAACGAAAAAGAAGGCGCTCCAAGAACAACACAACTGTGCATGAAACAATAAAAATGAAGCGTTTGGAAGAAACCTGGGATTTTTATTGATGAAGAGGGGGATGCCTTGGGCATCCCCAAGATTTGACGCTTTTAATTCTTGGATATTTCTTGGGGTGACACACGTGGCATCCTCAAGATTTAGCTTTAGTCCATTCTTCATCTCATTACTCATTCCTTCCATACACCTGAAATTTTTCCTTCATACAGAACTTCACACAATCTTTATTAGCAACATTAGTGCAATCAAGATAATAAGTCTTTAGGTTCAGTTCCAACACCAATAAAACTTCCATTAAAACACTATCTATTGTAGCACTTCCCTCAAAAAGCTCAATTCCCCAAAAGAACTCAAAAAGGAACCAACAAGAAGCAAATGCAGAAAATGGCAGAAATCTGTCAAAACAGACCAGCAGGTAAAGACGAATATTTTCGAAGACCTTATGTTGCTCAAATCAAAAAGTGTTGAACTAACGAAAGTTAGATAACAACCTGGGGCAGAAGCACAAAAATTCACGCCTCAAAAGGACGTACAAAGATTTTACACGAATTTTTACGGTAAAGCACAGAAATCTGTTTCGGGACAGCAACTTTTCCAATCATTACTTGTCTCTCATTAGAGGTTACTCTTGGCACAAAAAGCAAATAAAAAGAATAAGGAGCGGTTATTACAGAGGTAATAACTTTCAAGACTCATCTAAAACTTTTGGGTTATCTCCCAATAAGTAATTTTCTTTAACGCCTTTAAGTTAGGCATAAGAACCAAGAAAAAGAATCAGGTATTCTCAAATGAAGAAGCATTAAGATCAATACTAGAAATATTTTCAACAAGGCAAGGTATATCATACAAATGAGTTCTAGAGGATCCTCTCTCACTGCTCTTATGTTCACTATTTTCATCAAAAGGGTTTTCAGGAACAATCCAATCAAGATTCTTTTCTATGGCTTCATGTATTGCTACTAGTTTAAAGGGTATCGGTATCTTAGGTTCCTTCCCATTAAGTTCGGTTTTGTTCATCTTTTCTCGTGTACCAATAACATCTACACATGAGCCTAGCATATTAAAACGTTCAAAAACTTTTCTAGCTTCCTTAGCAACATCATGGAATTCCTTAAGCAAAGTTTCTAGAATAAAATCCCTCTTTTCAAGGTCCTCAATTTCTTTAAGCTTAAGAAACATTACTTGCACTAAGGGATTAAGGTTAACAAACCTAGCCTCCAACATGTGAACTAAAGAAGCTGCAGCAATTTCATAATTTGGAGCAAGATCTGCAAGGGATCTATCCTCAATATCCTCATGCTTACTAACATGATTAAAGAATTCTTCAATATTATCTTTCCCAATTATAGAGCCACTACCTATTGAAAGGTCTTTCACGGTAAACTTAGGGATCAACATGGTGAGCTAATAAAAAGGTGACAACTATAGAGGACTTAATTTTTTTGTGTTTTTAATAAATAAAGCAAAGTTGTAAAACTAATTTTTGTGTGTTTTTGATAAGAAAACAAGCAAACAAAGCAAAAAGAAACTAAGCAAAACAAAAATAACAAAGTAAAGAGATTGGTTATGAGGGACTCCCCTTGTGAAGATGTCCTTGACTCCCCGGCAACGGCGCCAGAAAAATACTTTGATGGCTCGTGATTGATGAGCTTGTTGGGGAACCCCAACAGGAAGGTATGATGAGCACAGAAGTAAGTTTCTCTCAGTTATGAAACCAAGATTATCGAACCAGTAGGAGAAAGGAAACACCCCAAAGGTGTTGCTAGCTAAGCCTTGGCAGGGCGCACTACCGGTCCTAGTAGCAACGTGGAGACCTGCACAACACAACCACAGAACTTTGTCCCCAACTTGCGATGAGGTTGTCAATCTCACTGGTTTTGCTGAAAACAAGGGATTAAACGTATCGAATGGAAGGAAGTAATAGTTTATAGAAAGTAAACACGAAGCAGTAAACAGTTTGATTGTAAATTGAATGTAAAAGAAAGGACCGGGGTCCATAGTTCACTAGAGGTTGCTCTCCTTAAGATAGATAACATGTTGGGTGAACAAATTACAGCGGGGCAATTGACAAACATTGAGAAAGCATACAAGCATATACTAATCATCTTGACTCCTTTGAGACTTGATTGGGCATTACAACATTATACATAGACCGTCATCCAACTACATCTATGACTAATAATCCACCTTCAGGTTATCATCCGAACCCCCTCCAGTATTAAGTTGCAAGCAACAGATTATTGCATTACGAATTGCGTGTAAAGTAAACAATACGATTGTTCTATGAAGAAAGGATTGTTGTTTTCTCCCTAGTAGCAACAACACATCTAGTACCTTAGAGATTTCTGTCACTTCCCCAGATTACCAGAAGCATGAACCCACTATCGAGCATAAATACTAACTCTTGGAGTTGCTAGCATCTACTTGGCCAAGATAGCTACTAACAACGGAAAGCACGCAAGATCACAAATAACAAAGACATGATAGAATCAATAATCAATCTGAAATAGCATCTCAATATCCATCGGATCCCCGCAAACACAACATGCAGAATTACAAATAGATGATCTTGATCATGAACGGAGCTCACAAGATCTAGACATGAAAGCACAAAGGAGGAGAACCAGCCATCTAGCTAGTACATGGGCCCGTAGTCCAGAGATGAACTACTCACACATCACACCGGAGGCTTGCATGATGATGAAGAAGGCCTCCAGCTGAAATCCCCTCTCCGGCAGGGTGTCGGGAAGAGCTTAAGATCCCTCCCGGTCTAGGGATGGAGACGACGGCGGCTATAGACTCTTTCATGGATTTTTGATCGGGTACTTAGGGTTTCTGTATCAGAGGCAATATATAGGTGGAAGGAGAGGCCGAGGGGGTGCCTAGGGCGTCCAGACCACCCCCTGGCGCGGGCCAAGCCTGGCCGCGCGGCCAGGTGGTGTGGCCGGGACCCAGCCCCTCTCTGTCTCGTATTCTGGCTCCATGTGTCCCTCGGTAAAATATTGACTTTGGCTTTTATCCCGTCCAATTCTGAGAATATTCATTTTCTGACTTTCCTGGAACCAAAAACAGTAGAAAACAAGCAGCTGGCACTGTGGCTCTTGTTAATAGGTTAGTCCAAAAAATCATATGAAAAGTACTCCAAAGTGTGAACAAAACACAATAAAGTAGATAAAACCAAGCATGGAACATAAAAAATTATAGATACATTTGCAATGTATCACCCATGGAGACCTTGTGCCATGGCCAAGGGTCCAATGTTGGCGGGGCCCATAAATTACTAGTTTTCTAAAATATATACCCTACACATAAATGAAAAAAGACAGGCAGTCCAGGAAGCGCGTCCCAGCAGAGAAGGAAAACTCACAGGCGATACAAAAACGCGATCGACACCTGGTTGCCTCTTGGACTCCTTCGTCGGTTCCCAATCGATCTGACGATCTCTCTGGCTCCTGCCTCCTCATTGGCAGATTGGCAATTCAGCAGACGAAAGTTTCACGATGAGCCGGCGACCCGAAGTCTGGACTTGTTTGATCCTTGCTCGCGTGCACGATGCCGGTGCACCCTTGGCTTATCCTTGCTCGCTCGCTGATTGCTGAAGCTATCTCGCGCGTGTGCCCTGGTACTAAATCACTCAATCTCCTTGTTAGAGTATGTTATGGCTAGACATATTTGGTAGTTCAATATTGTAATCCAATTCTATCTCTATTAGGCTTCTTCCCCCCCCCCCAACTCTTCTAGTACTATATAAACAACCTAAGGGCTCACGATGTAATCACCTCTTGCAATATCAGTGCAATCTATATTTCCCCAATCTTTCATGGTATCAGAGTGTGTCGCTCCTCGGCCTAGGTTTTAGCCACCGCTTCCGCCGCGCCGCCACTCGGCGAGGTCGATCTCCATGATCTCCGCTGGGGGCACGTATCTCGTAGCTAGTTTTTCTTCCAATTCCCTAGATTAGTTTAGTAGTTCTAGCAAATTTCTTTTTCCTATTAGATCTATTTTCTTTTAGACACCAAAAGCATCGTCCACAGCCGCATGTCGTCATCGCGTGCCTCTACTTCAACCTTGGTGTCGACTCAACTCCGGCAAATCATTGTCAATGATCGTGGCAAGGAGGCTTCGCCCGGCGCCCCAAGAGACGCCTTCACGCGCTGCATCGACTGCTCCGTCCTCACGTCGTCTCCATGCCGGCCTGTCTTTGCCAACATCTACCAGGACACACGTCCCTGAGTACGCGCCTCGCCGTCAATAAAGTGCTGCATCTTCATTACCCATGGTCATCATCGCCGACAACCATCTACACTAGCAATATCGCCACAACGTCGCCGCCACCACCAAATGTGGTCATCATCAACGCCAACAAGTTCTTATCCACGAGCGACGTCGCGCTCACACAAGCGGAAAATATGGGTCTAAATCCCTGAAATCAACTACCGCTACAACAAATCTCCATCAACAACTACCTATTAGTCTTCGTCCACCACCACCTCGCCGCTTGAGTCACAGTCTAATCTTTATTTTTTACTTAATCATTTTTCTTCTTGCAACTACTTCATATACTTCGACAAATCGGCGGACAACTTCTACGCACCGACCGTTCACGGAGAATTTCTCTGCTGCTCCCTCCGGCTCTGGCTCGCATGGCTCGTGATGGTCTCTATCTTCACACGTCCGGTATTGGCAACACCGACGCGTGCCTTCGTCCCTGGCGCGCTCCCAAGATTGGCAAGCTCAGCAAGGCGTGTCGACTACCTCGACTACTCCAGATCCAACTACGTCTACTTTAATTACTATGACAAATTCTCTAGGCTCAACGACGACATCAACCACAACACAAAGACATCATCAACGGCGACGACTTCCCCAACGGCACCATCGGCCACAACTATAGCGCCCTCACTACTGGCTACATCGACATCGGCAACAAGGGCTACCACCTCACCTTCGGCTTATTCTCCAGTCAGACCGTCCGCGTTACTACCGATCCGACTGTGGGAGGTGTTAGAGTATGTTATGGCTAGACATATTTGGTAGTTCAATATTATAATCCAATTCTATCTCTATTAGGCTTCTTGCCCCTTAACTCTTCTAGTACTATATAAACAGCCTAAGGGCTCATGATGTAATCACCTCTTACAATATCAATACAATCTATATTTTCGCAATCTTTCACTCCTCTCTATATATGTTGCAAATGTTAGGCTAGCTATCTAGCTTCAAGTAGTTCTGTTTGGTTTCACCGATCGTGTAGGAGCATCTTATGAGAGAAAAATCTACCTAGTTCAATTAATCGTAATATGATGTAAAAGTATTAGGGTTCGATCTTTAACTTTTCATGTAATGTATTTTAGGTGATATGGCGGCTAAACATAAGTGTGGCGTTGCAAAAAGGAATAAAAGAAAGCATGAGCTTGAACTTATTGAATATAAAAAGGTGCTTTAAAAGGTACTTTATGCCGGCAAGTAGTGTTGATGTCAATGATGATAATCAAAGTCAAGAATCTGAACTTGGACAAGACGATGATGAAACTACAAATGTCGATCATGAGTTCAATGAACAGTCTTTGGATGAGGGTAATTAACTAAATAGCTTCGATTTTTGCATCTAGAAATGCCTGAAGAAACATTTTTGAGAAGCATTGAAGCATTATTATCATTGGACGCATTGGAATTATTTCTTGTTTGAGGTAATCAAAGTAGCAGCAATACTTCTTGTCTACTTGTTATATTTCGACACTAAGAATGTGTGGTTGGATTTTAAATGTTAATAGTTTGCAAGTGAAATAGGTACATATTTATATGTATTTCTAGATATGTCTATATATACATTAGCTTAGGGACCTATGCCTCAACTTTGCACAGGGGCCATGTAAAACATAGAGCCGACCTCTCATAGATAGTGGACAGGGTAATTTTGCGCAGTGTTCAACGGTGCCGCTTTTCAGGTTTTCTCAGATTATTTGTAGTGTTGTTACAAACTAACCAACGATCCTAAAAATCAGGCCATGACCAGGCTTTCTGATCCCACGACCACCTGAACATGTCTGAAATGCCGTGCAACGAGCATTAGATCCGTGCCATCCCACGGTGCATAGTGCACGACGACTACTTCCTAGACTAGCTCGAGAATAGGCTCTGCGAGCATTACATTTATTCAGCTAAAACGATTAACTGAAGAGCACTATCCTGACATAGCTAACTGAACCCAACTTTCAGACTTACAGTTCAACATCTTCTTCACCTTCCCCGAAGGAGTGAGCCATCAATGAAAGACCTAGGGACTTGGGAGCTGGTATCCGAACAGATCTCCAGGGTCTCCTCTGCACTCTCGCCCTCTCTCTCCGAAACAGTAGAATCAGATCCCGACTCCTCCCCGTTTGCTATCCATTTTGCGTTGCAAACGGGAAGGCTAGCCAGGATTTTGTCATGACGAAGGTCGGAGAAAAGCAGACGGAGCCCTTTCGGGAGGACATTCTTTGCCGAAGGGACGAAACTTTTTCTCATCAAGTCGGTATTGTCCGCCGAGAAAGGTCTTGGTACTTCTCGTGTTGAAGGTGCGTGAGGTCATTGTGGCCTTTGTACTCCCACGCCAGGTGAGATCGCCTCTGTAGCGGTGCCAGGAACCGACAGAGAAAACCGGAAATGATAACATGAACCGCCAGGCCTACATCGGCAAGCATCTGGATCCTTTCCGTGAGGAGCTACAGCGTGGCATCTTGAGCACTTAACCTCCCCCATCACCGGCGGGGCTGTGCGACCTCGTTAGGATCATACATCCACAGAGAACGCTCCCTCCAACCATCAGGCAATGATCTCCATGCCAGTCCTCCCACTTAGACTTAAACTTCGCCTAGAGGTATCACTTGGATAGTTTGTTGCGGAGGTGAAAGGTAATGCCCCCGACGAGCTTCGACTTCTTATCCACTCTAGGTTAGAAATAATGGAAAAATAGCACAACATAAGGCATCATTCCATGAACGCTTCGCAAAGGTGGGTGAAGGTTGCTGTTAGGTTTAGTCCCACATCGAAAGATTGATGTGAGGGAACCCAACTTATAAGGTGGGGTAAACCTCACCCATCAGGCCAGTCTTTTGGGTTGAGTTAGGCCAGATGCCTTATTTGGTTGTGGGCTCCGGTCCACCTGGGCTTGTGCACTCTAACAGATTCCCCCGGGACGATACCCTTTCTAGCGACCTTGCCGAGGAAGAGGACTTGCCGTAGGGATTCATATAGTCGTCTTGGGGGTTCCAATTCCAACCCCCACTTACCCTATGGCTGACATTCGCAGGAAGCGGGTCGTTGGAGTGTTGATGCCTCCTGCAACTTTGGCCGCCCCATCATCCTTCGTCTACCAACCGCCAAGAAAACGCATCACACAGGATCGGCTCTTCCGAGCTATGATGTGTTGGAACTAATCTTGTTAGTTAGTGTTGATTTTCATTCATGTATGTGTTGGGTCCAAGATAGCACATCAGGCTGCGGCAAGTACACACATTAAATGTGAGATCATGTGTGCATGCAAGCTAGTAGTGGGTCATCTTTGTTAGTTGAACTAGATGAGACCCCACGCATTGCTGCGGAAATATTTGATATGTATCTAAACTATAATAACCACTCATATTATAGCAACACCACATAGTTAATTATGGAGGATATGAAACAATATAACAATTTTAGAGAGGTTTGTTGCATAGAAGCATAAATCTGTATACACATGACCAAAATAATACTCCCTCCAATCCATAGTAAGTATTGTTGATTTAGTACAACTTTGCACTAAATAAGTGACATTTATTATGGATCGGAGGAAGTATCTTAGACTATTCATAGTTTTTATGTGAACTATTCATGTGAACAACAATAACGAGAGTATAAATTATGGGAGGAGATAGCAATTATTATTTCATATATTTATTTATAGCCGAGACAAAATATTCTGATATATATAGCTACTGCTAGTTGTTGTAAACCCAAAAAGACTAATCAATTTCTAACAACATCTTGCAAATCATCTTTGCATGAATCACCATTTTGTATTAGCCATCACAAAACAAATATGTCTTTCCTAAAAACAAAAACTAAGAAAAACGAATATCCGAAGACTACATAAATTTAAAGGATCTGTAGAGAAACCCGGTATGCATAACACCTCGTGGACTGTGTCTTTCCTAAAACGAAAATTAAGAAAAATGGAATATTAGAAGAATATATTAATCCAAAGCATCTATAGAGAAATCCAGTATGCATAACACCTCCTGGACACATAGGTAGTCTCAAAGAGTAATTAGAGGAATATGTTGGCGTACACATTAAGAGGGACACAACACTACTGCAGTAATTTGTAGCATTGTCTCACGGAACTAATTTTCCAATTAGATGTGAAAGAATAATGTCATCAAGTTTCTCTACTACAATCCAGTATTCAATCAGATTGTATGGATAGTAGATACTGGAGAATACTAATCACTCATAAAGTTTCAATCAGTATTAGCATTAGTTTATGGAGTTCTGAAAATAGCATAAAAATGTCAAAATTGAACTGAACACACAAAAACAATTGTATATGAGACAATAAACGTGCTTACATAAAAAGATGAAGCACGTCCATAGCATGATCTATTTTATTCATTCGCCAAAATTCACCGTAGACATGAGGTGGATCGACTTACAACTTATATGATGCCGCACATTGCATATGACATCTTAACAGTACACAAAATCACCATATCTGCAATAAGACTCAACCAAGTCCATAAACTTTTGAAAAAACTTTGCTTCATATTACATGTTTCAAGGAAAAGTAATGATAAGGTTAATACATGATCCATTTTTATCTAGCTATTTGCTACCAAAAAATAGAAGTTATGAAAAAAGGGAACATGTATAACTTAACTGAAGTTATGAAATACCTGCTCCAGTTTGCTATGCCGGCATTTCATCGAAACATAAATTTAAAGTGTATATCACATCAAGAATGTTTGAACTGCATCATTTGTGGAAGAGTTTTTCTTTTCGAGGTAATGGTATCTTGACATGCAGTATCAAAATAACAGAGGGGCTTCCAATTACTCATAGATAAATTATCAGTAGCCACTACTTTTAGAATAGTTATTACCCTGCAGATCAACCAGATAAAAATCAGAATAAGAGGCATGCCAATTTTGTTGGTACAATAGAACCTATATATCTCTACATCATAAAGTTGAGGCCAATATTGTTTTGTAATTGAAAAGGATAATAATGCAAGTTGAAATCCTGTCACCTATCACTGGAAAGTAATAGGCGAGATCCAAAATCCTGCCAATAGTTTATGAAAAATGGCCTTTGAAGTGAATCTGCTATGGTAAAATGAAAGTGTGTTAGTTTGACTAAGCGCATAGTTTTTTAAGCGAATCTGCAGAGATAGAATATTCTGAATTAGTTTTGACCAGGTCACTTACACGGATCAGCAAGGAAACCTTATAAAATCCGAAAAGATAAACATGAAAATAGGTAGAATTAAAGGAAAGCCCCAAATAGGTACGCACCTTGAGACTAAGCGACGACCTACAGTCTAGTTCTAGTAAACTTCCAATACCTTTACCTCCAGGTACCAGAATAAATCCCCAATACAGTCAGCTGTTATACCAATCCTACCTAGATCTTCTCCCAATCTCTAAGTTGCCAGTTTTGCAATAACGTCAGCTCAACTTGAGAGAGGAAGGGACCAATAGATGACGTATGGTGAGTCTGGCGTCGGATTTGAGCAAGAATAAACCGTGAGAGGACAGGAAGGAGTGGATCACCACCGCGGCAGTATGGGTTCTGTGGCAGATGCCCAACGAAGATGCAGCGATGCGAATAATATAGATTGAGACATACCACCGAGGACTTTTCGTATTCCTTCACCAGCTAGTTAGCAGTTTTTTCTGCGGGGAGAGGAAGAAAGAGCTTTATGCTGGACTGCTCGACATTACTTGAGAGGTGGAAGACAAAGCGCTATGTTAGCGGGTGATCCAGATGTGTCGTGGAGGATGGGCTAAATAATGGCTGGAGGATTTTTATGTGAACTATACATGTGAACAACAATAACGAGAGTATAAATTATGGGAGGAGATAGCAATTATTATTTCATATATTTAGTTATAGCCGAGACAAAATATTCTGATATACATAGCTACTGCTAGTTGTTGTAAACGCAAAAAGACTAATCAATTTCTAACAACATCTTGCAGATCATCTTTGCATGAATCACCATTTTGTATTAGCCATCACAAAACAAATATGTCTTTCCTAAAAACAAAAACTAAGAAAAACGAATATCAGAAGACTACATAAATTTAAAGGATCTGTAGAGAAACCCGGTATGCATAACACCTTGTGGACTGTGTCTTTCCTAAAACGAAAATTAAGAAAAATGGAATATTAGAAGAATATATTAATCCAAAGCATCTATAGAGAAATCCAGTATGCATTATACCTCCTGGACACATAGGTAGTCTCAAAGAGTAATTAAAGGAATATGTTGGCGTACACATTAAGAGGGACACAACACTACTGCAGTAATTTGTAGCATTGTCTCACGGAACTAATTTTCCAATTAGATGTGAAAGAATAATGTCATCAAGTTTATCTACTAGAATCCAGTATTCAATCAGATTGTATGGATAGTAGATACTGGAGAATACTAATCACTCATAGAGTTTCAATCAGTATTAGCATTAGTTTATGGAGTTCTGAAAATAGCATAAAAATGTCAAAATTGAACTGAACGCACAAAAACAATTGTATATGAGACAATAAACGTGCTTACATGAAAAGATGAAGTACGTCCATAGCATGATCTATTTTATTCATTCGCCAAAATTCACCATAGACATGAGGTGGATCGACTTACAACTTATATGATGCCGCACAATGCATATGACATCTTAACGGTACACAAAATCACCATATCTACAATAAGACTCAACCAAGTCCATAAACTTCTGAAAAAACTTTGCTTCATATTACATGTTTCAAGGAAAAGTAATGATAAGGTTAATACATGATCCATTTTTATCTAGCTATTTGCTACCAAAAAATAGAAGTTATGAAAAAAGGGAACACATATAACTTAACTGAAGTTATGAAATACCTGCTCCAGTTTGCTATGCCGGCATTTCATCGAAACATAAATTTAAAGTGTATATCACATCAAGAATGTTTGAACTGCATCATTTGTGGAAGAGTTTTTCTTTTCGAGGTAATGGTATCTTGACCTACAGTATCAAAATAACAGAGGGGCTTCCAATTACTCATAGATAAATTATCAGTAGTCACTACTTTTAGAATAGTTATTACCCTGCAGATCAACCAGATAAAAATCAGAATAAGAGGCATGCCAATTTTGTTGGTACAATAGAACCTATATATCTCTACATCATAAAGGTGAGGCCAATATTGTTTTGTAATTGAAAAGGATAATAATGTAAGTTGAAATCCTGTCACCTATCACTGGAAAGTAATAGGCGAGATCCAAAATCCTGCCAATAGTTTATGAAAAATGGCCTTTGAAGTGAATCTGCTATGGTAAAATGAAAGTGTGTTAGTTTGACTAAGCGCATAGTTTTTTAAGCGAATCTGCAGAGATAGAATATTCTGAATTAGTTTTGACCATGTCACTAACACAGATCAGCAAGGAAACCTTATAAAATCCGAAAAGATAAACATGAAAATAGGTAGAATTAAAGGAAAGCCCCAAATAGGTATGCACCTTGAGACTAAGCGACGACCTACAATCCAGTTCTAGTAAACTTCCAATACCTTTACCTCCAGGTACCAGAATAAATCCCCAATATAGTCAGCTGTTATACCAATCCTACCCAGATCTTCTCCCAATCTCTAAGTTGCCAGTTTTGCAATAACGTCAGCTAAACTTGAGA
This sequence comes from Avena sativa, assembly GCA_916181665.1. Classification (NCBI taxonomy): domain Eukaryota; kingdom Viridiplantae; phylum Streptophyta; class Magnoliopsida; order Poales; family Poaceae; genus Avena; species Avena sativa. Next base: position 548,351,599 of record OV702290.1, on the reverse strand, counting down.
GAGGAAGGGACCAATAGATGACGTATGGTGAGTCTGGCGTCGGATTTGAGCAAGAATAAACGGGGAGAGGACATGAAGGAGTGGATCACCACCGCGGCAGTATGGGTTCTATGGCAGATGCCCAACGACGATGCAACGATGAGAATAATATAGATTGAGGCATACCACCGAGGACTTCTCGTATTTCTTCACCAGCTAGTTAGCAGTTTTTTCTGCGGGGAGAGGAAGAAAGAGCTTTATGCTGGACCGCTCGACATTAATTGAGAGTTAATTGAGAGGTGGAAGACAAAGCGCTATGTTAGCGGTAGCGGGTGATCCAGATGCGTCGTGGAGGATGGGCTAAATAATGGCTGGAGGATGGGCTGCAAGGCCACGGACTAACAGAATAGATCTTTTCAGAGTAGAAAACATTTATTTACAGTTTATAAATAAATAAAAAAGGAATTCTATGTGAGAAATAGGATAGTGGTGGGACCGCTGAGGTGGCATAGCTGCATGTCAAGAGAATTATCTTAGTGGGGGTGAACTTCTTAGTTATACTAGATTAGCCATGATGGAGTTTGTTGCATGCCTAGCTAGTAGGAGGAGAGATAGATGTATGCATGCATGGATAGGATTAGTAGAGATATTCCATGCGGTGCATGTAGTCATCGGGTGAGTTTAGGATCAGGGGAAAGTGGAGACGTGTGAGTCCACATTGTACCGCCTATTTAAGTGTGAGAAAGTGAATGAGAAAAATGGAGCCTACGGGCAAACAAAACCATGTAGCTTTTGTGAGTGCCAAGGGAGAGTCCCGGCAAAGCCTCTGTATTCTTCCTTGGTCATGGGTGTGTGCGTGTGTATTCTCTAATAATCCCGTGTGTGTTCTTGTGTGAGAGATTAGAGAGGAGTGAGAGGTAGAAAATCAAGGAGCTGCGTATGCAGCTCCCTCATAATGCAAGCGACCCTGGGTTGGCTCGGGCGGGTTATCGGCCTAGCCTTCAGGCTCTTCCTTTGCCATGAAGAAAGGGAGATGGGACTTCGAGGGAGGCTTTTGGTGAGCTCATGATAGAATTGTATAGAATAACAATCGATGACAATATTGTGGCAATTACAAGAGGTATATATGAGGGTCTAGGTGCACCGGACTAGTCCTGTAACAAATTAACTAGGACTTTTAAATCTAACAAAGTTGTATTCTAACATCCCCCGCTGTGTCAACGGTAGGCTCGACGAAGTTGAGACTGAAACAAATGTCTTGAAATAGAGTAGTCGCCAGGCATTAGTAAAGATATCAGCGAACTGAGCTAAAGTAGGCACATGTAGAACACGAACTTAACCGAGAGCCACCTTCTCTCGAACAAAATGAATGTCGATCTCTATATGCTTGGTACAACAGTGTTGAACCGGATTCCCTGACATGTAAACAGCTGAAATATTATCACAGTAAACAATAGTAGCTTGCTCAATAGGGCGATGCAGCTCCGACAGCAACTGGCGCAACCAAACCGTATCAGCAACCGCATGAGCCACACCGCGATACTCAGCTTCGGCTGACGAACGAGAAACCATAACCTTCCTTTTTGAAGACCAAGAAACCAAATTGTTACCAAGAAAAACACAAAATCCGGATGTGGACCGTCGAGTATCGGGGCAACCAACCCAGTTTTCATCAGAGTAAGCTGTCAATGAGGTAGGAGAGAATTTGTTTATATGAAGACCTAAATCTAATGTGCATTTGAGATACCGAAGAATACGTTTGACATGGTTGAAGTGAGGAACACGAGGATCATGCATGTAAAGGCAAGCTTGTTGGACAGAAAAAGAAATTTCAGGACGAGTAAGAGTAAGATATTGGAGGGCACCGGTAAGACTACGATAAAGAGAAGGATTAGAAAAGGGATCACCATCGGCAGAAAGTTTTGAACCTGTATCAGCAGGAGTACGAGACGGTTGACAATCAAGCATACCAGCACGAGAAATAAGATCTAGGGTGTACTGACATTGAGATAAGAAAAGACCAGATGAGTCACGGATGACATCAATATCTAAGAAGTGATGAAGAAGACCTAGATCGGATATAGAAAATTCTTTGCAAAGAAGAGAGATAATATGATCTAAAAAGTGTTGTGAGGAAACTGTGAGAATAATATCATCAACATAGAGAAGTAGATAAACGGTGTCAGTATTATGATGAAAGGTGAAGAGAGAAGTGTCAGAACGAGAAGGAGTAAAGCCAATTGTTTGAGCATAAGTAGAAAAATGTTGAAACCAAGCCCGTGGTGCTTGTTTTAGACCACAGAGAGATTTTTGAAGAAGAAAAACATGATTAGGATAAGAGGAATTTCCGAAGCCAAGAGGTTGTTGACAATAAACTGTTTCTTGAAGAGAGCCATGGAGAAAAGTGTTTTTGACATCGAGTTGATGGATGGGCCAAAAAGAAGAAATGGTGATGCTAAGAACAGTAGGAATAGTGTTGGGTTTGACAACTGGAGAGAAAGTCTCATCATAATTGATGTCGTGTTGCTGAGAGTAACCACGACATACCCATTGACCTTTATAACATGCAAGACTTCCATCAGAATTAAATTTATGTCAAAAAACCCATTTGCCAGAAACTATATTAGTATTTGATGGACGAGGAACTAATTGCCATGTATTATTTTGAATGAGGGCATCATATTCATCTTTCATGGCTGTGGCCCAATTAGGATCTAGGAGAGCTGATTTGTAAGATTTGGGAATAGAGGAAGAAGACAAAGATGGACTGAGATTTGGATGATCAATAGCGGGTAAACGAAAACCGGATTTGCCACGTGTGTGCATGGTATGATCATTAGTGGGAGCTGGGACGATAATAGCATGAGGAGGAGGGACGGATGATGATGTGGAAGACGCGCCCGGTGTAGCGGAAGAAGCAGACGCGGGAGTCAGCAGTGGATACGGCAGCGGCAGGAAGTCTGCCGCGGCAGAGTTTTCGGCGGTTTCGGCAGCCGCGGCAGAGGTGGCGGTAGGAGAAGGCGCGGCAGGATCGGCTGCCGTGGCAGAGAATTCGGGCGTTTTTGTTGTCGTGGCAGGAGGAACGGCAGGAGGTGGCTGACGAAAGAAGGGAAAAATATTTGGACGAGGGGGACTAGTAGATGGTGCGGATGTTTTAGAATTGAGAGATTGACGCTCAGAAAAGGGAAAAATATTTTTGGCAAAAGTTACATGACGAGACGCATGGACGCGACCACTAACAAGATCAAGACAATGATAGCCTTTGTGTTCGTCAGAAAAACCTAGATGGACGCACGGGATAGAACAGGATGAAAGTTTGTTAGGAGAAGTAGAGTAGGAGTTAGGAAAATAAAGAAAGCCGAAGACACGAATATCGGAGTAGTTTGGCTGGAAAGAAATAAAGAGAAGTAGTGTGCGGTTTGAGGATTAACTTTAGATGGTTGAATGTTAAGTAGATATGTGGCCGTGTGGAGAGCTTCAGCCCAAAACTTCGGAGGCATAGAAGATTGAATAAGAAGGGTGCGAGTGATGTCATTAAGAGTGCAAAGAGAACGCTCGGCCTTGCCGTTTTAAGGGGAGGTATAGGGACAGGAAAAACGCAGAAGAATTTCATATTGGAGAAAGAAATTTCGTTTTTTAAAGTTGTCAAATTCATGACCATTATCGCATTGAATAAATTATATAGGAAGGAAAAAGTGGACCGAGACATAGCGCTGAAAATTAAGAAAAATATTGTGAACGTCAGATTTTTTGCGTAAGAGAAAGCTCCAAACATAGTGTGTAAAATCATCAAGAATAACAAGATAATACTTAAAACCAGAAACACTTTTTATTAATGACGTCCATAGATCATAATGAAGTAACTCAAAAGTAAAAGTACTAGAGGATAGAGAGGAGCTAAAGGGGAGACGAACATGTTTGCCTAATTGACATGACTGAGAAATAGAAGAATTATGAGAATCTCTATTACAAGGTATTTAAAATTCACTAAGAAGAGTAGATAACACATTATTATTGGGATGGCCGAGACGTTGGTGCCACAGATCAACAGAGGCCACCATAGACGATGGAGGGGCAATGGCCAGAATACCCTAGAGGGAATACAAATCACCAGAGCTATTGAAGCGAGTGATCTCGGCCTTGATCCGGTAATCCTTCACAGATAAACCAAAGGGGTCAAATTTGACAGAAACGTGATTGTCATTGGTGAATTGGTGAACAGAAATTAGATTTTTAATTAGTGCAGGAGCTACAAGAACATTGCGAAAAAGCAAAGGTTTGACTGGGGATTGGATTTGGGCTTGACCGACACAGTAAATAGGAATAGATGATCTATCACCGAGAGTAATAGATGGAAAAGGTGACGGTGTGCAAGAAGACATCAAATTACTTGATGCATACATATGACTAGAAGCACCAGAATCGAAAATACAATCCGTACCTGAGTTTTCTTGTGCAACAAAGTTGTTAATGGCTTGTAGAAAAGTAGCTTGGTCCCAGCTCGGAGTCGAAGTAGAGGCGGGTGTAGACATGGGAGCTGGCGGGTGTGGCAGCATCGGCAGTAGGGCCGGCATCGGTGTATAGATAGATCCACCACCATTGTATTGCGACATATTGTACTACGACATGTAGGGTGAGGTTGTAGCGCCATATGAAGCATAAGGAGCAGTATTGTAGATTGTTGGCGCGTAGGCGGGGCGGCGTAGTACGCGGCCGTCGGCTGTCGCGGCGCGAGGATGGGAGCGTCGATGTGAGGGCGGGCACCAGGCTGCCAGCCACTAGTGTAGGTAGGCGGGGCACCATAGGGCGTCGGGGCAGACCAGGGCATATGCCACGCCTGGACTAGCCCGATCCATGGATCAAGAGAAGGACGCCAGCCGGGGGACGGTGGTGATGCGGTCGGTGGTGCAGACGGTGGAGCCGGAGCCGAGGGCGGAGGACGGAGGAGGAGCAGGCTCCGTACGAAACTGTGTCGGTTTAGGGTTTTGACCCTTGTAGTTTGGACTTGGACGCCAGCCCAATGGTTGAGAGGAGCCATTGGAGGAGGTGGTGGTGGCGGCGGTGGTGCAGGCGGTCGAGGAGCAGCAGTGAAGACCTGACGACGGGAGTCCTTGTTGGTTTGGGCACGATCGGCCCATTGCAGCATCGAGCGAACCTCGGCGAAGGAGGGGCGCAGACGCATGATAGGGATGAAGGAGGCCTGTTTCTCAAACCGCTCGCTGAGGCCGACGAGGAGGACGTTGATGAGCTGCCGATCGTCGATCGGATCACCGAGTTCGCGAAGTTCATCCGAGATCGCCTTAAGGCGTTGGCAGTAGACGCCGACGGGTGCATCACCTTGCACCGTGTTCCGATGCTCGGTGTGGAGATTGTGGGCGCGAGCATCGATGTTGTCCTGGAAGAGCTGACGAAGGGTTATCCACAGATCGGTGGCGGAGGCACCATCACGGTGTACGAGATTGAAGATTTCTGTGGAGACTCACATGTAGATCCGTTGAATAATGGAGAGATCATCCTTGACCCATTACGGATCGTGAGGTTAAGGGCGAGCATCGTCGGCGATGTGAGAGCGGAGGTTGCATCGCCCGAGGTGGACGTCGAAGAGGTGACGCCAATGGTAGTAGTTGTGAGCAGCGAGATCTAGGGTTATGGATATGTAGGGGCTAATATCGGATATGGTGTCGGTGAAGGAGATTGAAGGGGCTATTGGTGGAGGTAGAGGTGGAGGGCGCCGTGGCCGCGGCGACCTTGGCGGCCACGATGGTGGCGCACCGCTCGAAGTAGCCGGGCGGCGGCGGCGGCGGGTGAGCCATAACTTAGGATTGGAAGTCTGATACCATGTAGAATTGTATAGAATAATAATCGATGACAATATTGTGGCAATTACAAGAGGTATATATGAGGGTCTAGGTGCGCCGGTCTAGCCTCATAACAAATCGACTAGGACTCTTAAACCTAACAAGAGTTGTATTCTAACACTTATTTCCACCCTTGTGTCTTATTGAGAAAAGGCAGGGTTTCACACAATCTGAGTAGGAAACTAGTGTTCCATCGGCAGAGAGAGCACCAGAAATGATTTTTCCGGACCCCTTACTTTTGTGGTGAACAACTTTTAGTATCGTAGCATCTCCTCTGGATGATGTACTTGGAATCAGTTTGTTCTGAGCTGACAAAAGTAGAACATCCAAGCAGTTAGCAGACTGGACATGCATCACAGAATCTCCATTAGCTGTGCTTGCCAGATTTATCAATGGGCGTTGAGGTGCAAGGCAGAAGTTATGAGCTGAAAACTGAGTGAACTCCCGTGCTGAATAAGCAAACAGCATGGTGTCATCCCCACTAGAAATGAGCATGGGTACACCCAGATGTGCCCACCTGTGGTGACCGAATTCAATAGGCTTTTCGCGCCGGCAAATCTTCACCTCCTTTTCCTCTGGTAAAGCGTCTAGGAGAATAAAAAAGACAGATATATCAGTGTAATCCCAGTAGGAGGTAAGACTACAATATAAAGCTAACATAAACCTTCTTTGCATACTGGTACGGCCATAGTCAATGCCTTTACATCATGAGAATGGGCTCTGACATATCCCACATAAACCCACTTTTGGGTTTGCTCTTCAGTCAGCTTCTCATTATAATAACTGAACTCGCCTTTTGATGCCTTGTACAAAATTACCTAGAAATTCACCATGGAATCAGAAAGCGAAGGGAATCAGTAGGTAAGACATGCCTGACTCAAGGATTTCTTGTAATTGCAATAGAATGAAACACCACATTTAACTGTCAATTCTCTTCCAACTTAAAACGTGGTGTGTCGGCTGCACCTATAGCATCTTGAGTGTTCGAAGGAGAAACACAAACTGAGAAAAGAGATGTTTTCGCAAGTCTAGTTAATCCACATAACATCTGTTTCAGCAATGCCCGGTTCTGACTAGGCACAGTTGCTAGTGCATTCACATCGCCTTTATGATAAGTGTGAGCTTGCAAAAGAGTTCCATGGGGGCTATCCCAAAATTGTACGCTCCCAGAACTATCTCCGCTAACAAGGGTTCCACACCTGCATAAAAAACAGCAATAATCAACAAAACCTATTTGAGCGAGAAGAACATCAAACCTAAGAATATGCTTTATCTCACCTCAGAATTAGTAATGACCATATACAAAGTTCAGGTCCACTACCAGCCCCTCCTAATCCGGCAGTGATACGATACTTTTCACGGAATGATGTTGAATCCCAGCATCTAATTAATCTGTGGAACATAGTACAATAGAATATCACAAAACTTAACCCACATGGTGATTACACTCCCCCTATAAAATGTGATGACCCATAACTGAGAACTATCTATGGAAGAGAAGGACAGATGGTGAACAGTCCACTTATGTAAGCACGGAAAGAATCACCCAATCCATCATTAAACCTATTCACATTACACTGGAATGGGATGTTTAACATACCCATCGCTGCTTCCAGAAAATATGAATTTGGCATCATTACTCCATGTCACACTCAAAACTCGTCCTGTAAGGAAGCCCGAAAAATAATCACAACAGTTGAAATAACTAGCAATATATATAGGGAGATGAAAGATATACAGCACATACCGCTCACTCTTGAAAAAGATCTATAGTACGTCAATGAACCATATTCAGGCACATTATACAAGCGCACAGAGCCATCGTCACATGCCAGGGCCAAACGCTGAAATTCATTCATGCGGTACGAAGAGGTTGTCTTGGCAGAATCATCTCCATCATAAGAGTTGTCACCATCTATTAGAGTTGTAATATTACGATGGTTAGAGTCCTTCATGTATACGATATGGGGTAGTACCCCAATCGTATACAAACTATGTAATTGCCTTGTAGAGGGTTATCTCTATTCACACTAGTGCACAACCCCCCCCCCCCCCCCCCCCCCCTCTAACACCGGTTTGGAGGGCCCTCTAACAGTGGTTGTAGAACTGCTGTTGAGCGTTCGGTGTTAGAGGGCCCCCCTTTAACACCGGTTCTTATACGAACCGGTGTTAAAAGGTGGCGCACATGGGGCTGCCGCAGGGCTCAGCCCCCCCCCCCCCTTTAACACCGGTTCGTAACACGAACCGATGTTAAAGGTTCTGTGCCGCGGCAGGAAAAGGAGATAAATCTCTGCCGCGGCAGGAAAACGGCCTAAATCTCTGCCGCGGCAGAGTTCTGCCCCTGCCCCGTTCTGGGCGTATTTCTGCGGCGCGGCGGTATACACATACATCGTCATCGGTACATACGAGTACATGAATAATTAAGCAACTATTATTATACACAACATTGTCATTGTGTGGTATTCTCCGTAAACGTTGAAGCATCAAGTACAAGACAAACACGTTCAAGCATATATACAACGTTCATTTTGGTGGATATCTAAAGAGTTCTCCGCCAGGCGTGACGACCTCATCAAGTATGAACCCCGCCAATTCCTCTTGAATGGCTCGTATGCGGTCAAATGGTAGGAGTTGGTCCTGCATCCGTTCGATCTGAATATATATGAAGAATGGGGTCAATATATATATAAGAATAAAACTCAACACAATTGATGGTAATAAAATAATGTTGTGTACTTTGTTTACTTACTCTAAGTTGTTCTAGTGCGGCTTGGCCCGTCGCACATATCGTGTTGCGAATGAACTCGCAAACATAGTACCCACATAAGTTATTGCCGTGTCCCTGATGCGTGCACTTTACGAGAATAGAGAGTTCAATTAAAATAATAATCAATAAAGCATGATATAATGGAATTGGAAGCAGAATCAAAGAGATACGTAGACCTAGCTAGCTAGTATTACTTACATTTTGGTCTACAAATTTTAGTTCTTCTGACCATTCATCCACGGCCCTGCCCGTGAACCTTTTCCAAACCCTGTCCGGCAAAGAAAATGGATAAAGGAGGAATTAATTACTTGTTGTCACGAAAGTTGCCGATCTAGTACGATAATATGATTGAAATTACCTCTGGAGCATCTCTCTAAAGTCTGTCCATAGCTCTTTTTCTTTTCGTAACGAGTCCATGACAAGGACTTTTCCTGAGTCAGGTTGAATGACTAGCAGAATAAAGTGGAACCTACGCACGCATAACTCATCATCAGTTACACTTAACATCGAGTAAGCCGAAACAGAATGTGTACAAGAGAGGGTAACAGTACTCACGAGAAGTTGTAAGGCAATAATATTTCCCTTTTGGGGTTGTTGTCTCAGTAAACACCTTAGCAATAAATCTTCTGTTTGCCCGGGTTTGGTTCTTACCACTTCTTCATGAACTCTATTTGGGTCAACGAACCCAATGTCAAAAGGTCCTCCTTTCATGCATTCCATAACCTTTTTCCTGCATAATAGTATATACATATATGGTGAGCATATATATATACATGCAATTAATGAAGTGAATGAGATGAGATAGAAAATATAGAAATAGTACTTACACACAATAAAGGCTGATGGCAGCTTTGTCGAGTTCCTTCTGATTGAATAGAAAATGCAAGTCTTGAATGTTGAAGGCGATCTCGTCGTCTCCGCACAAGAAAATCTGATCTCTTATATGCGCCGTGATCCATTCTTCCTTTCTCGTCTTGCAGAAATCAAGGTACCACTTGTGCAATCTTCGCATCTTTGTTGGTAGATTCTTGAGCTCCTCTTTCTTGACGAGATTCTTCCCATACTTCCATGGCTGTATGGGGTTGGCATCGCATTTGGGCAAGTTGTCTCCCATGATGTTCAAGTATGCAATGTAAGTCATCCCCATCTCATTGGCCTTTCTTTGTAGCTCTGCCTCGTAATCATTTACGGGAGGAGCGTCCCGTGTGTCGAACACTTGGAGCGGGGCGCATGATTGGTTTTCCTGCTCTTCGAGCATGGGAACTGTTTTCTGGGGTGCCGCACGACTGCTACTTTCAGTCTCCCTACGGCGCCTTGCATCCGTCTTCAAAATCTGGCGCTCGTAGTCCGGCACAAGTGGGGTTTTAGGTTTCAAAAGATTTTTGTAAAACTTCTACACCACCGCCGGATCTATTTTCTCCTTTGGCTCGGCCCGTCTAGGTGCAAAGAATTTCTTGACCTCTTCTTCCGAGATCCTATTGGTCTCCTCGTCGCTGCGATTCCACGGTAAAACCGGCAATAGCTTGGCGGAAGGCTGCGAGACGTAGTTTTTTGAACTCTTTGTGGCAGTGCTAGTGATGCTCTTCGTGGCAGTGCTCTTCCGCTTACGCTGAGGAGATGGCTGAAGCGCCAGAGATGGCTGACGGGCAGGAGATGGCTGGCGCGCCGGAGATGGCTGGCGCGCCGGAGATGGCTGCCGCGCGGGAGATGGCTGAAGCGCCGGAGATGGCTGCCGCGCAGGAGATGGCTGAAGCGGCTCAGACTGCTGATGCTGCGGAGATGGCGGGGGTGCCAGTGGCCTCTAATTTGGAAGCACGATGTGTTCCTTCTTCCAAAGAATGGTTGTTTTCACTGCAAATTTGAGTTGAGTTTCACCTTCACCTGTAGCATGGTCAAGCTATGCTTCCTCATATTCCTTCACAACCTCATCCACCCCGACAATAGCATAGCCATCTGGAATCGGTCGGCAGTGGTAAGTTCCACCAGCTACAGGAGGTAAGGCATAGCCGACAGCCACCTTAATGGATAAGCCCATTAATCTCACATGCAGCTCAGCGTGTTCGCTCTCCGTGATCTCATCCACGGGGTATCGAGGACCCGCCATTTCAAGCGTGGGCTGCACGTTCTCCGTGAAAGCCACGCTGCTTTTCTGCGTAGAGTCTGGGCCGCCGGCAGCTTCCAATGCAGGCTCTTCGTGCCGCTGAGATGGTCCGGTAGCTTGATGGCTCTGTTGTACATTCACTTGCGCCTTCAGCGCCACAAGTGCATGTTCTATCTGTGTCATCCGCTCTGTACGCTCTTTTTCTTTTCTGCCGCGCCATCTGTAAGAGTCGCTCCACTCGGCAAACCCATCCTTCCACGTCATACCCCCTGTGCCTCGTGCATGTCCAGGGTGTTCTTTTTTACCGATGGCGCGTGTGAGCTGGTCATTCTCTCTGTCGGGATGGAAGGTCCTGGCGGCTGTTTCCTCGTATGTCGTGATGGGTTCAGTGACGGGTTTGGCAAGGAGGGTTGGGAAGATACACAATCCTGTTTCTGGGTCCAACCTTGCCCTGATTCCGTAGAACCAAGTCTTTGCACGTAGGTCCCACCCATGTGTCTGGGGTGTGATCCCTCTGTCGCGCAGGGCCTTCTCAGCTTCCTCCCACTTAGGCCTCTGAGATATGTAGCCACCTGACCCTGTCCTCTGGTGATATTCCTTCTTCTGGGCATTTAGCGTATTGGTTTCTGACCTCTTTGTAGCTATAGCACCTTCCTTGCATGCCACAAATTCGCGCCAGTGAGGTCTTATGTTCGCATAATATGCGTCTTCGAAATCTGGAGTCTCGCGAGCTTTGAAAAATTTGTTCAATTTTGTCTTCCAGTTGCGGAAAGCATCAGCCATCTTCTTTAGAGTCCACTCTTTGACCTTTTCCTTTATAACCGGTTTGTTTTCATCCTCCTCTGGCGGAAGGGTGAAATTTACCAACAGCAAATTCCAAAGCGTTTCTTTGGATCTTTCATCGACAAAGGTACCGTCGCCATTCTTTGGCTTATTCCAATATTCAATTATGATTGGGATTTGGTCCCTAACAAGAACTCCATCCTGACGTACAAATTTGTCTGCAGCCTTCTTGGGCTCCATCGGCCTGCCATCAACACGGACTGCCTCGATCGTGAACTTTGCACGATCTTTCAACCGATGGCTCGCGCCTCGCTTGCTCTTTTTCATAGAAGAAGATGGTTGCTGGCTGGTCGATCCAGAGGGCTAAAAGAAGAAAGAAGCGTTAATTAATACATGTAGAAGAAGATTGTTGGTGGAAGTCAGCAGAGGCTTAATTTATGCATATACCTCGCCGTACTTTGTAATCACTAAATTGCGTTCACCGGAGCCTTCATCTTCTCCATGACTACTTGAGTTGTCATCATGTCCCTCCAAGTCTAGATATTGTGAGGTGTCCTCATCGATAATGTTCTCCATTATTTCTTCTTCTTCAAGGTTTCTACTAAGTGGATCCATAGTTTCTAAAACAATAATATTATCTAGAGTAAGAGAGTAAACATTCAAGTGGACTTGGATTCATACACAAATATACATATTATTCATACAAAAATACACAAATAGGATAAAGTACATAAGATAAAGTACATTATTAATACATCACCGGAGAATAGCTCGGGTGCATTATAGGATAAAGTATAAGATAAAGTACATTATTAATACATCACTGGAGAATAGCTCGGGTGCATTATAGGATAAAGTATAATATAAAGTACATTATTAATACATCACCGGAGAATAGCTCGGGTGCATTATAGGATAAAGTATAAGATAAAGTACATTATTAAGATAAACTAGCGAACGCGGCTGCCGCGTTCTATGCTACGGGAGCTCTGCAGCCACAGAAGAGGAACCATCACCGGAGAATAGCTCGGGTGAGATCCGTGAACCTGCCAGATATTGGAGAACCTAGTCTCCAAAAGATACATGTATCGCCGTACATGCTCGTCCTCCTCCCTAATACGACGACGTACCACCTCCTCGAGGGCTGGCTCCCTCTGCACCGCTCCTGGACCTCATGGACGCCACCAAAGAAGCTCCGGGTCGACGATGATACCCAGATTCCTCACCAAGGTACGAGTCCCGACAGGTAGCACCTCACAGTGCCAACCCGGCGGAGCCCAGACTCGGACATCCCCGACAGAGTCCAGTAGGCTCGAACGAGATGGAAGCGGCATAACTAAATAATAGCAATAAACAATCATAAAACATAAATAGTAACTAAATCACTAAGTATATATTGCCCTAATAACAATAACCCTAAACCTATCACTAACTAAACTAAACCTCATTAACTAAGTATTCTAACTAAACCTAATCCCTAATAAACCCCAATCCCTAATAAAACCCTAAGCCCTAATAATAAACTAACTAAAATCCCTAACTAAATCACTACTAAAATCCCTAACTAAATCACTAACTAAATCACTAATAAAATCCCTAACTAAATCACTACTAAAATCCCTAACTAAATCACTAACTAAATCACTACTAAAATCCCTAACTAAAATCCCTAACTAAATCACTACTAAAATCCCTAACTAAATCACTACTAAAATCCCTAATTAACTAAATCCCTAATTAAATAAAATCCCTAACTAAAATCCCTAACTAAATCACTACTAAATCCCTAATTAACTAACAAAATCACACTAATTAACTAACAAAATCACACTAATTAACTAACCAAATCACACTAAAATCCCTAACTAAATCACTACTAATCCCTCGCCTCCCTTCTCCTCTTCCGCTTCCTCGTCGTCGCCGGCAAGAAGAAGAACATAATAATAAGGGTCCCGCCGAGCCCGAGGGCCATCCCCTTCTTCGGCCATCTCCACCTCCTCGACAAGCCTTCCACGCCACTCTGTGCCGCCTCGCCGAGTGCCACGGTCCCGTCTTCTCGTTGTGCCTCGGCTCGTGCAACGCCGTCGTCGTGTCCTCGCCGGCAGAGGCGAGGCCAGCAAGCAGGCTTAAACAGGCTGAAGCCTGCCCTCCGATATTGTAAACAAAAAATTTACTACTAATAATCTTGTGCTAGGAGGCCCATTAGCTTACAAAATAATCTTGTGTAAACAAAATCCCCTGAATACACAAATGAAAAGCAATAAAGTCTCTATATACAAAAATAAAAATCAATCAAGTCCCTGTATACACAAACAAAAAGCAATCGGCCGGCTCCCTATACACATAAATAAAAATCAACCGGGTCTCTGCGCCAGCGAGCTGCGGCCAGGGAGCTCTAGCAGAGACGAGAACGAGGTCGCTCGGCGCCGGTGAGACGAGGTTGGGCGAGGTCACTGGGCACAGCGCATGGGACGCACGTGAAGTCGCAGCATAGCCGGACGGGCCGGGGGAGCGAAGGGGAGGGGCGGCGGGGTGTACCTCTGGCCGGGGGCACACGCGAGGCGGCTGGAGTGGCGGCGGCGGTTGGGGTGGTGGCGGCGCCGGAGAGAATCGGGCAGGCGCTCCCGCGGGATGGCAACGGCGACCGGCTGGAGGAAGAATCAATCTGGCTGGGGGAAGAAGGAAGGGGTGGCGCGCGCGTTATAACCCCCCCCCCCCCTTTAACACCGGTTCGTGGCTGGAACCGGTGTTAAACGGGGGGTGTGCGCGCGCGAAATAAAATAAATGCGCCCCCCTTTAACACCGGTTCGTGGCTGGAACCGGTGTTAAAGGGGGGGCATTTATTTCATGCATTAAAGGGGTGGGGGCATTTATAATTCAAAAAATAGGATATGAATTTAGAAAATTCATATCTTATTCATTTCAACTCAGAAAAATATGAATAATATATCATAATTTTCAGAAAAATAATATCTATCCATTCATATAAAAACATTTTATATTTACTTTAGATGAAAATTTTCAAAATGATTAAAACACTTACATATAAATTTTGATTATTCAATTCAAACAAAAATAAATTGTCAAATCCTAAAACTTTGAACATAAGAAATATTAAGCATCTAAAAAGGAATCTAACCCTATTTTATTAGAGCAAATCTTATTTTATTTTGTATTAACATTTTTGAATTGATTGGATATTTAAATGCCGCATCTTTTGTATACACTTGAATCTGACAAAGCCTCGCTCAACTTGCATTGGATTTTTGATAAAATAGCATATTGTGAACCTAAAAATGATTTTTGTAAAAAATCATGAGCATCGTATCATGTACCTGTAGTTCATATCTGACCCACTTCCTGCCGATTCAGCAGGAATTTGTCTTTTTCACCAGAGGTAGACGGAAAGATTTCAGATCCCCCTGTTGGTACATTGTCCATATAAGGTGGTCTAGTATTTTTGTAAAATGTGGTGGTGGTTTTTTGAATTAGCCATTTGGTGGTTGCTTCACAAAACCGTCCATTTTTATGCTTGGAAAATGGAAAATGCCTTTTTGGTGCGATAAAAAGGAAAACTTCCTCTTGCAACATTGTTTGCCATGCCATGATGCACATGTATGCACAATATGGCCATATTATCACAAACTATGCCTTGATTCTAGCCATAACATTGGTCATTTGACCCGAAAATCAAGAAACCTCGAATGAGATAGGTCATTTTATGAAGGAGATAGAACTGGAATTAAAATACAGAATGCAACTAATAGTAAGTTACATAAAGCATGACTGAAAATTAAGATACATAAAAGAACTGAAAATTAAGATACATGGCCAGATTAAGTAACAATTGGCCGAACTTGTTTCGGAATGTTGGAGTGATTCAGTCATGCTCCTGCCTACACCTGTAATACTCGCCACTGTAGTCGTCGTACTCGCCGCCGCCGTCATCGCTGTCGTCGTCGGGGTCGCCGTAATTGAACCTTGAAGGCTGAGTACGCGTGGGCTGGACTTGAGAGTAGCGCAGACGGGGGTTAGAGTCGGCGGCAGTGTCAGGCCATGACGCTCTGGAGAGTCCGACCGCGCCACCATAGCCGATGGCCGGCCTCGTTGAAGTTCGGAGGAGGTGGGCCGTCCTCCTCGTGCCTGGCGAGCGCCCTCTCACGCCGATCCACGAAGAAGGCTTCCCAAGTAGGGAAATAGTCGGGATGCCATCTAGGAATCCTCCGCTGCTCCGGCGTGAGCTCGAAGTAGTAGTGGTTCATGATGGCCATCTGGCGCGCCACACCTAGAGGGACAGGAGGAACCGGTACTCCTCCGGCGCTCAGCATCCAGCCGACAGGGACACAGTAGCCCGGCGGGCAGGGGTAGTTCGAGGCACAAAGCGCCTCCGCCTCCCTGGGGGTTAGTGCTACGGTGGAAGCGATGGGAAAGAGTGATGAGGTTGCAGATATGAGTCTAGAGATGTGCAATGACAATGGAGGCCAACCCTACATATATATATAGTGAAGAACTGGCGGGAAAAAAATGGCGGGAAGAAAAATGGCGGGAAGAAAAATGGCGGGAAAAAATAGCGGAAAGAAAAATGGCGGGAAAAAATGGCGGGAAGAAAAATGGAGGGAAGAAATAGAAGGAAGAAAAATGGCTCATTTAATACATATACTGTTAATAGAAGAAATATGACATTGATTTCCATGTTGAGATACATATGTGTGCCAAAAATGGCTCAATTAATACATATAGTCAATCTTATGATCGCGTCGGCCGTAACCATGGAGTATCAACACCGTTTAACAGGATGGTTCGGTCAGTCTTCACTCTGAAGGGCGGAATTTCATCAAACTTATTATAATCTTCTGACATGTCTGTCTTGTCCTCCACTCCCACGATGTTTCTTTTCCCTGAAAGAACTATGTGACGCTTTGGCTCATCGTGTGATGTATCTGTTTGCTTATTTTTTTCTTTTTTTTGGTTTGGTAGACATGTCCTTCACATAGAAAACCTGAGCCACATCATTGGCTAAGACGAATGGTTCGTCTAAGTTCTTGTCTACCTTCATAAGATTGTTGAGATCCACCGTTGTCATTCCGTACTTCTTGTCTACCTCAACCCCCCTCCTGTTAGCTTGACCCATTTGCATCGAAACAAGGGGACCTTAAAATTAGATCCATAGTCAAGTTCCCATATCTCCTCTATGAACCCATAATACGTGGTCTTTTGCCCATTGTCTTCTGCTGCATCGAAGCGGACACCACTATTTTGGTTGGTGCTCTTTTTATCTTGGCCTATCGTGTAAAATGTATTCCCATTTATCTCGTACCCTTGGAAAGTACATACAGTCGAAGATGGTGTCCTGGCCAACAAGTACAGCTGATCCCCAACAGTGGTGTTATTCGTGAGAAGTCTTTGCAGCCAGCTGCCAAAACTCGCCATGTGTTCACTTATAATCCATTCATCAGACTGCCCCGGGTGTTTGAGGCGTATTAAATTCTTGTGTTCATTGATATACGGGCAACCAAGATAGATCTTTGTAAAACCGTGTAGTGTGCTTGATTGAGAGAATGCCCGTCCCTACATATCATTGCTTTACATCCTAGGGTGCCTTTTCCACGCAGTCTCCCCTCATGTCGTGATTCTAGAACACCAATCGCCTTAAGGTCAGGAATAAAATCAACACAGAACTCAATGACCTCCTCTGTTACATAGCCCTTGGAGATGCTTCCTTCTGGCCTAGCACGGTTATGAACATATTTCTTTAAGACTCCCATGTACCTCTCAAAGGGGAACATATTGTGTAGAAATACAGGACCGAGAATGGCAATCTCTTCTACTAGGTGAACCAGGAGATGCGTCATAATATTGAAGAAGGATGGTGGGAACACCAACTCAAAGCTGACAAGACATTGGGCCACATCTGTCTGTAACCCTGGTAGGCTTTCTAGATCGATTACCTTCTGAGATATTGCATTGAGGAATGCACATAGCTTCACAATGGGTACTCGAACATTTTTAGGTAGAAGCCCCCTCAATGCAATCGGAAGCAATTGTGTCATAATCACGTGGCAGTCATGAGACTTCAGGTTTTGGAATTTTTTCTCTGCCATATTTATTATTCCCTTTATATTCGATGAGAAGCCAGACGGGACCTTGATACTGCTCAGGCATTCAAAAAAGATTTCCTTCTCTACTTTAGTAAGAGCGTAGCTGGCAGGAGTTAAGTGGCATCGTTTACCCTTCTCGTTCTCAGGATGCATAGGCTCTTCAGGGTCTTTCAGACGTTGCTGGTCCTGCCGTGCTTCCGGTGTATCTTTTGTCTTCCCATACACTCCTAGGAAGCCTAGCAGGTTCACGCAAACATTCTTCGTCACATGCATCACGTCGATTGAAGAGCGGACCTCTAAGACTTTCCAATAGGGTAGGTCCCAAAATATAGATTGCTTCTTCCACATGGGCGCGTGTCCGGCATCGTCATTCGGAACAAATAGACTGCCAGGACCTTTTCCAAAGATTACTTCTAGGTCCTTGACCATACCAAATACCTCCTCACCGGTACGGAGGACAGGCTTCCTCTGGGGTTCTGCCAGACGTTTGAAATGCTTGCCTTTCTTTCTTACTGGATGCAGGTTCGGAAGAAATCGACGATACCCTAGGTACACAACCTTCTTACATTTATCCAAATATACACTTTCAGTCTCATCTAAACAGTGTGTGCATGCATTGTATCCCTTGTTTGTCTGCCCTGAAATGTTACTAAGAGCAGGCCAATCATTGATGGTTACGAAAAGCAATGCTCGTAGGTCAAATGGCTCCCCTTTGTGCTCATCCCACATATGTACACCTGGTTTGGCCCACAGCTGTAAAAGTTCTTCAACTAATGGCCTTAGGTACACATCAATGTCGTTGCCGGGTTGCCTCGGGCCTTGGATGAGCACTGGCATCATAATGAACTTCCTCTTCATACACAACCAAGGAGGAAGGTTATAGATACATAGAGTCACAGGCCAGGTGCTGTGACTGCAGCTCTACTCACCAAAAGGATTCATGCCATCTGTACTTAGACCAAACCTTAAGTTCCTTGCGTCACGTGCGAAGTCCGGGTACTCTCGCTCGACTTTTCTCCACTGTGACCCATCAGCGGGGTGTCTCAACATCGCGTCTTTCTTACGGTCTTCCATGTGCCATCGCAACAACTTGGCATGCTCTTTATTTCTAAAGAGACGTTTTAACCGTGGTATTATAGGAGCATACCACATGACCTTGGCAGGAACCTTCTTCCTATGGGCCTCGCCCTCAACATCGCCAGGATCGTCTCGTCTGATCTTATACCGCAATGCAGTGCATACCGGGCATGCATCCAAATTCTCGTACTTCTCACCACGATAGAGGATGCAGTCATTAATGCAGGCATGTATCTTCTGCACGTCTAATCCTAGAGGGCAGACAACCTTCTTTGCTTGGTATGTACTGTCGGGCAACTCATTATTTCTTGGAAGAAGATTCTTCATTTTTACCAACAACTTTGAAAATGCGCTGTCAGTCACACCGTTCTCTGCCTTCCATTGCAGAAAATCCAGTGTGGTACCTAGCTTTTTGTGGCCATCTTCGCAAGTTGGGTACAACAATGTTTTGTGATCCTTTAACATCTGCTCCAGCTTCTCCTTCTCCTTTTCAGTTTCACATTCTTCCTTTACATCAGTAATGGCCCGACCAATATCGTCATCAGCAGGCCCATCTGCTGCCTCTTGATCTTCATTATCTACCCCCGGTGCAATATCATCATATTCAGGATACATATTATGATAGTTGTCATCATCCTCTTCTTCTTCGTTGTCTTCCATCATAACCCCTTTTTCTCCGTGCTTGGTCCAACAATTATAGCTGGGCATGAAACCGGATCGAAGCAGGTGGGCGTGAATGGTTCTGGTATTTGAGTAGTCTTTCTTGTTCTGACAGTGAACACACGGACAGCACATAAAACCATTGTGACCACGGTTTGCATTAGCCACAACGATGAAATTTTGGAGGCCCGTAATGTACTCGGAAGTGCGGCGGTCACCGTACATCCATTGCCGGTTCATCTGCATTAATATATAGTATATATCAAAAGATAATAGGGAGATGACCATTTATATATATAGTACATCAATGACACATGAAAGGATAGTTGCCGACCTCGACCGAGAAGGAAAGAGCAACGAGAAAACTTATTTTGAGCTCTCGGGCATTTCACCGAACACCTCTTGTGCATACGAGAAAAACACAAACTAGCACACTTCACACCCTCTTGCTAGGCTCCAAAATGAGATAGTGAAAAAATGGAAGAGTGGGGTGTGGGCTGCGGTGCCTTATATAGCCCCCCCCTTAACACCGGTTCAAGCCACGAACCGGTGTTAAAGGGGGGGCTGCACGGGCCACTGGTGCAGGGGCCTTTAACACCGGTTCGTGCCACGAACCAGTGTTAAAGGGGGGCTCCTTTTTGCTGCACGGGCCATGCTGGTACAGGCCCCCCCTTTAACACTGGTTCGTAGAAGAACCGGTGTTAAAGCCCATTTCCAGGCTCAACCAAAGGCCTCGTTTCCACTAGCGTCATATAAACACGTAACCGGTCGACCTCAAAGGGCAACGATCGTTCCACCATTTATTACATGGTATCACGAGCCTCTCTTCCTATCTAGCTGCCACTGACATCGCTGCTTCAAGCCGCCACCGGCCACAATCCTCTCCTCTTCGATGATCTCCTCCCTCTCCAATACACATAAAGGACCCCCTTCCCCTCCTCTACCAATTCCCCTACTTTTTTCTTGAAGCCCTCTCCTTCCTCCCCAAGGAATCTCTCTCATGTCGACATCAACAACCACCATGCCAGCCACCATTGGTGTGCCTCCGGCCATGAAGCTTACTCGTGACAATTTCCTTCATTGGCAAGCCCAAGTGCTACCTACCCTTCGCGGTGCTCGGGTTATGGGTCTCCTTGAGCACACAGATGTGGCGCCTGCTCTACTCCTTGAGGCCAAAGATGAGAACAAGAAGCGCATCACCGTCCCCAATCCCGCCTATGATGCATAGATCTCGAAGGATCAATAGGTTATAGGATTCCTCGTGAATTCTCTCTTCGAGGATGTTCTCACCGAGGTGTTTGGACTTCAACATGCTGCATATGTGTGGAGCGCCCTCAACAGCCTCTACTCCATGCAATCCAAGGCTAGGGTTTCCTCTCTTCGAGGAGCTCTTACCAACACCAAGAAACTTGACATGACAGCAAGCCAGTACCTCACCAAGATGAAGGGTTTTGCTTCCGAGCTTGCTGTGGCAGGGAAAAAAGTTGATGATGATGAGCTCAAGGACTATATTCTCAATGGTCTTGATGGTACCTTCAATCCTCTCGTTGCCAGTATCAATGCTAACCCCACTACATTTCTCCATGATATGTGTTCATAGCTTCTATATTATGACTATCGTGAGGACATGATAGTGGCCACGGGCCAAGCAACTGGCACTTTTACATCTTCTATCAATACTGCTTCATGCCGTCCCCTGTCCTCCTATGGGCGCGGATACACCCGTCCATCACCGCCTCCTCTCTTGCCCTCACCGTCGCTATGCTATAACCCACCCCAACACCACCATCCTACAATCCCAACCCATCGCCATACACCCCAATGCCTCCACCATCGCCATATACTCCACCTTACACTCCACCTTACACACCTCCACCCACACCTTACCATCCACCACCCTACATGCCGCCATACACACCACCCTATAACCCATACCCATATGCGGTACCACCTTATGCACTGCCACGCTATCCCCCCACCACCACAACCACGCCCCGCCCAACCGCCACAGCCACGTGGCATCCCGTTGTAGCGACAGGACCAGGGATGCCGTCCAAAGGGGGGTAGCAGTAAGAAAGGTGACCGCGTCGCTACCCCTGGCAAGAGGGCGTATATTGTCAAATATGCAAGAAGGAGGGACATCCCGCCAATGACTGTTGGTGGCGTTATGGGGATGGTGATGATGATGATTACGCCCCCAACAACACCAAAGGAGCCTATGGTGTAGACACAAATTGGTACATGGATACGGGTGTTACAAATCATGTTGCAGGCCAACTTAACAAGCTTCACATTCATGAAAACTATCAAGGGCGAGATCAAGTTCACAATGCTAGTGGACAAGGTATGGAAATTGCACATATTGGTCATTCAGTTTTGCACCCCCTAATAGCTCCATACAACTTTGTAATATTGTACATGTTCCTAGTTCCTCCATGAACTTGCTTTCTGCTCATAAAATTGCCCTAGACAATAATGCTTTCATTGAGATTCACCCATTATTTTTTGGTCAAGGATTAGGAAACGCGGCAAATCATGTTTAGAGGTCCCTGTCATGGTGGCTTGTATCCTCTTGTTCCTGTCTCCATGGGTCCACCCAAGCATTCCCTTGTCACCATCAAGCCGACCTCTTCCACGTGGCATCGTCGTCTAGGACACCCATCTTCTTTTATTATTCAGCAAGTTCTTAGGAAGAATAATCTGTGATATGCTAATATGTCCATTTTGCATCACTATTTTGTATCATAATTTACTGTTATTCATTGATATATTTTATATTAAGAGATGATACTTATGTTATTTTATCTATTTTTGCATGATTGATGACTTTTGGAGGATGAACCACCAGAGTCAGGATTCTGATGGAAAAAGCACTGTCCAGATGCAATATTGGCGAAGATTAGAAAATCCCAGAAAATATACGGAAATTCCTATTTTTTCAGAAGATGAAGAACGCCAGAAGGGGAAGTGGAGATGGGCCACAGGGGGCCCACACCACCCCCTGGCGCGGGTCACCCCTGGCCGTTCCACCAGGTGGTGTGGCCACCCTGGCCCACCTCTAGCATCGCCATTTGGCGTATATAATCCCCTCGAAACCCTAAGACTAGGGGAGCGACCACAAAAAGTTTCCGCCGCCTCTGTGGGGCGGAAACCACAGAGAGAGAAAGAGCTCTCCGGCAGGCAGAAATCTGCCAGGGAAATTCCTTCCCGGAGAGGGGAGATCATCGCCATCAACACCGTCATCAAGCTAGACTTCATCGGGATCATCATCATCATCTCCACCATCATCTCCACCAGCACCATCACCATCACTCTGTACCGCTATAACAATTGGGTTGAATCTTGCATAGTTCTTAGGGAAAACTTTCTCGGTGTTGATTACTTGTTGTACTTGATGCTATTGAGTGGAACCATTGAATTATTGTTCATGTTTAGATTGTTATTTATCATTATCTCATCTCTGATCTTGATCTATATGATGTCTTGTGAGTAGTTCGTTTAGTTCTTGAGAACATGGGAGAAGTCATATTGTTAGTAGTGGAATTGTGTTGAGAAAGATTTAATGGTTTGATATTTAAGTTGTGGTGATATTCTTCTAGTGGTGTCATGTGAACATCGACTACATGATACTTCACCTTTATGGGCCTAGGGAAATGCATTGTGTATTTGGTTACTAATCGTGGGGTTGCCGGAGTGATAGAAACCTGAACCCCCGTTAGGAAACCTTCGCATAAAGGAGTGTAGGATCTCAGAGTTTAAGGCTATGGTTATGTTTTTATCTTAATTACTTTCTTGTAGTTGTGGATCCTTGCAAGGGGTATAATCACTAGTATGTATTAGTCCTAATAAAGTCAGTACATTAGCATAGGTTCACCCACACAACACTTATCCAACTAGAGAAGATTAATCAACTATATGAAGCGAAAGCACTTGACAATATTCCCATGTGTCCTCGAATACGTTTGGTCATCTTAAGTAATATAATCGGCTTGTCCTTTGCTAAAGAAAGGATTGGGCCACTTGCTGCAATTATTATTATTGTCTTTTATTTACTCGCACTTTATTTATCTGTATTATTAAAAACCACTAAAAATCCGTTTGCTAAGTATTTACAGAGAATTCCTGATCCAAACCACTTATCAACACCTTCTGCTCATCATTGGGTTCGACACTCTTATTTATCGAAAATACTATGATACACCCCCTATACTTGTGGGTCTTCAAGACTATTTTCTAGCACCGTTGCTAGGGAGTGAAGCGCTATTGAAGAGTGGAACTGGTAAAGGAAACTTTTACTATGAGTATTGTTTATTTCTATTTGTTACTTTATTTCAATATGGATAATTCACTTAGTTTCTTATTTCAGAATGCCTACCACTGCTAAGGTAGTAGATGAACCACCACCTGCTAAAATTGATCCTTTTAAATACCTACAAAAATTGTTGATCGTGTTACGGATAACTACTATTTTGGATATGGAACTATCCATCCCGATGATCATTTGCTTTTTATACATGAATTATGCGGGTTGTTAAAGTGTGCAGGTATTACAACAACCCAAGTTAATAAAAAGTTATTCTCTGTATCATTGAAAAGGCAGATCTGAGAAATGGTATAAGCTTCTAAAGAATGGCCAATCTCTTGAATGGGAGGAAATTGTACCTCTCTTTTATTCCAAATTTTATCCTCCTAGTGAGATTCATAAAGATCGGAATCAAATATATAGCTTTTGGCCTCATGATGGAGAGAGTACTGCCCAAGCTTGGGGGAGATTGAAGTTACTAATGCTCAAATGCCCTATTCATGAGCTCCCTAATAATATTATTATCAATAACTTTTATGCGAGGCTTTATCTTCATGATAAGGATTTATTGGATGCTTCTTGTGTTGGATCATTTACACGTATGAAAGAAGAAGCTAAATGGGATCTTCTAGACTGTATTCAAGACAATGCTGAAGCATGGTAGAATGATAAAGGAAGAAAGTCAGGTATAAATTATGATTATGAATGCATTAAATCTTTATGAGAACTGGTGATTTTCATAATATTAGTGTTGCTTATGGTCTTGATTCTCAAAGTATTGCAAATTGTTTTAAGGCCTTTGCCTCTTATATTGAAATTCCTAAAAATAAATGGAACAAATATCATGAGCCATATAAAGATAGTGTTAATTGTGTTGCTGCTAGAAATACTGAAGTTTATACCGCTGATCGTATTTTACCTGAACCTTACATTGAGAAAATACCTTTCCCTGTTAAGGTAAAGGAACATTCTATGATAGATAGTATGGTTAACAAAAGTACAAAGAAAGCTGTAGAACCTGATGAATAAATATATGTTGAACCTGCAATAGCAAATGTGAAAGACCTTGTCACTAAAAATGTAGAAGATGGACATATTATCCTTTGTAAGGATATTTCTAATATTGTTTCACATCCTAGTAGAATTAGGAAAGCTAGTGTCCTTGTGTTTTCTGTCAGAATAAGTGATCATTGCTACTATGGTTCATGTGATAGTTTTATGCATCTCAATAATATTAAGTTTCCTTACTTTATGCTGAAACTCTTTATGTTGCACTTGTTTTGCTTTCCTATGCTGGTAGCCTCTAGTTTCAATAATTTATTTTCTTACAAAATTCCCTTGCGTAGGAAGTGGGTTAGACTTAAATATGTGTATATTTGCTTCTTGATGCTCTCTTTTACTTCAATTCATATTCTTATGTGAGCATTGGAAATTATCATGCCTATCTTAATGGCTATAAAGAAACAACTTTTTGGGAGACAACCCATCATATTTTTGCTTTTAGTTTATTTTTGTTTATTTGAGTCTTGGAAGTTATTGCTTATATAATAACCTCCCCTTATCCTTTTTGTTTGGTTTTTATGTCAAGATTAGCCTCTAATGAGAGAGAAGTAAGATTTAGGGAAGTTGTTGTCCTGAAACAGATTTTTGTGCTTCACTGTAAAAAGTCGTGAAAAATACCAGAATGTTGTACTGATCTGTAATTTTTTGTGTGCATGCCCCAGGTTATTATTTAACTTTCGTTAGTTTTGCACTTTTTGATTTGAGCAACAACAGATTTTAGAAAAAAATGATCTTTACCTGTTGGTCTGTTTTGACAGATTTCTGCCATTTTTGCATTTGCCTCTTAAATCAATTTCCTTTTTGAATTCTTTTGGGCTTTCGAAAGAAGTTGAGACAGTAGCTTATGTTTTTATGGACTTGAGTTGAAATTGAACCCAAAGGTTTATTATCTTTCATGCACTAATGTTGCTAATGAAGATTGTGTGAAGTTTTGTATTAAAGATATTCTCAAGTGTTGGGAGAGAATGATGTAATAAGATGAAGAATGGTGAAAAGACTCAAACATTATATTTCTAGAGATTCTTACAATGAAGATGTTGATGTTATTCAAGTGGTGACTCCAGAAGAATTTATTAAAGAGCAAATTCAAAAACCTGCAGAGTCTGTTTTCGAATAGGTAACAGTTCTGGTAAGAAAAGGTCCGTGAAAAACTTTTCAATTTATATTTTGTAGTTTTTATCTAACATGGAAGATAATGAGTCTAAAAAGGGACAAAAATGGAGTCCCGGGGGGCTCACACCACCATGTGGCGCGGGCCCACCTAGCCGCACCACCAGGGGTGTGGCCACCCTAGAGCCCGTCTCCGACCCGTTTTCTCCCAATACCTTCCTTTTATTGTTAAACTTTATAATATATAATCCCCCGGATCCCCCGAGGTCCGTATATCGTGTTCTTGTCGTGTTTTTGTTTCGATCTATTTCTGTCAAGAACTATTCTCAAGTTTAGAAGCACGATGGTCTCCACCAAGGATAAGGGCAAGAAGCTTGTGGAAGATGATCTCCAAGACCCCAAGCAAGAGGAGGATATCAAGGGTGAAGATGAAGAGGAAGTGAAGGAAGACCAGCATCCGTGCACCAGCACCACCATTGCAAGCATTGGAGTGGTGGCATGTCCTGTCAAGCTCAAAAGGATTGCACGGATGTCCACTGGAGGGATGGTTCCGTGCCTTTTCTTAGCTTCACGGTCACTTCCTCCACGCATCAAGAATCCCTTCCATACCCTTATACATGAGCAGCAATTCCAAAAGATGCCTAAGGAAAAATTACCCTCCAATTGGGATATGCCTCGTTCTAACCATGCAGGAAAAGAACACTTTAAGGATGAAGAGTGGGGAAAGAATCACAAGGGCCGGGATTCACAGTCCGACATGATCATGAACCGCATTGAGCACAATTTGGAGTTGATTCGTACTCTCACCTTCGAGATTGCGGATTTGAATAAATTGAGTGAAAAGCTTATCGAGAGAACACCACCACCTCCGAAGGAGTAATTCATCATCATCAGGTTTTGGCATCCCCTTGGTTTGTTCCAAGCTTGGGGGAGTGCCGTAGTATCACATCATTATCTTTCATCTTTTTACCTTTTTAGTAGAGTCATATCATGAAAACAGAAGTTATCATATAGGATGGTTTGCATTGTGGAAGTATCTCTCCTCTAGTTAGTTATCTATGTATCCCTTGGTGTGAGCTGCCGTTATGGAATATTAATGAGAAGTTCTATCATTTACTTTCACATCTTATTTTAGTTTGCAATTTCTGTTATATGATTGATCTTGTTGTTAGTATTGGTATCACTTTGGGATCATTAAGTAAATTTAGTGGTTTTGGCAAACCTAGCTCTGGTCAGCAGCAACACTATTTGAGGATTGAATGGAAAAGATAAAAGTACTTTTAGAAATATAATTTCATTATCTTTCTTGCTTGACTAGCTCATAATCTTAGTATTCTCTAGTTAAGATCTTTTGTGTTTCCAAGGAATATTGCATGATTGTTTCTATCACTTGTATGTTTGTTTGTTTCCTTCAATTCTTATGCTTGCTACCTAGCCTTGCTAGCCAAAAACCTGTACTGAGAGGAAATGCTTCTCGTGCATCCAATCCTTGAACAAAAACCTATGCCATTTGTGTCCACCATATATACCTTTTAGCATTTTTGCTATTTCAAGGAAATTCTCGAGTTTTATATATCTTCCAAATTAAACTTGTTATGTGAAATTAGTGATTAAAGCTCTCACAAACTTGATGGCACACTTTATTTTCTTGTACTTAATAAATTTGAACCATTGTGACTATCTTATGAAGCTTGTATTCTTGCAAATTATAAGTTGGGAGTTAACAAAACCATGTATCATGGGGTCCGCTTTCGACATTGCACTTATTGTTTAGTTGATATCATGTTCTTTTGTTTATGGATGTCGGCGGTGTGAAATAAAAGGGGAGCTTGTAAGCTCATGGAGTTTGTATATGTGTTAGAGAAACGCCTGGGAGGCTAGCCTAAGCCATGCCTAATCATGGTGGAAACTTGCAGCATAACCATAGTGGAATTCT
Source organism: Avena sativa (assembly GCA_916181665.1). Lineage (NCBI taxonomy): Eukaryota > Viridiplantae > Streptophyta > Magnoliopsida > Poales > Poaceae > Avena > Avena sativa. The sequence continues at coordinate 548,323,865 of OV702290.1, read as the reverse complement.
ATGAAGCATCCTCAATAAAAACCTATGCAAATAGCAAATAAAAAGATCGCTGAGATGCTCACTATCTGTTGCCTTATCATTTTGATATGGGATAGCTCCTGTGTCATGGTGCAAAGGGTACCCGGTTGGCGGTTCTCTATGATACACATACACTTACAATGACAAGAACTTACCGGATACCAAAGTTGAGTAGCATGAGGTCTGGTACTCGTACTCAAGGGGCATGAGATTTTCAACTTATAATTTGTCAAGCATATAACTCATATTTTCCCTCACATTAATCTTAATCACCTCAAGATGCTTATGATAGGGGCAATGAGAGCTAAAAGCTAATAAGTACCATAATTTTTGGAAGATCTTTATGAAACTTGAAATCCCTGCTTCCCTCTGCAAAGGGCCTATCTTTTACTTTTTAGTTTGAGTCAGTAAACCTATTCCTTTCTATATTAAGCAAGCATTTGAGTTGTTGTGATTCAATCATCCATATGATGATTTATTCAATCATGTTTCTTATGTTCCTTGTTTTGCACACTGCTCTTATCTAAGTGAATATTACTTTGAAAGCTATCATTGAAAACCCCATTATGTTTGACTCTTGCAATTTGTTAACCGTTCTCTGATAAAGAACAAAGTTTGCCATTACCAATTATGATTTACTTTGTGTATCTTTATTGTGTTTCACTTACTCATTGCAAGTTAAGTTATATAATAGTGAGTTGTTTTCTATTATGATTTGTGTATGGATGAATGTGATGCTTCTTGTCCGTATTCTCTTTATCGACACTTCACTCCATAAACCTGTGGGCATGTTTATTGGGCTCAGTTTTCGCTTGGGGACAAGCAAGGTCTAAGCTTGGGGGAGTTGATACATCCATTTTGCATCACTATTTTATATCATAATTTACTGTTATTCATGCATATATTTCATATTGAGAGATGATACTTATGTTATTTCATCTATTTTTGCATGATTGATGACTTTTGGAGGATGAACCACCGGAGTCAGGATTCTGATGGAAAAAGCACTATCCAGATGCAATATTGGCGAAGATAAGAAAATCCCAGGAAATATACAAAAATTCCTATTTTTTCCAGAAGATGAAGAACGCCAGAAGGGGAAGTGGAGATAGGCCATGGGGGGCCCACACCACCCCCTGGCGCGGGCCACCCTGGCCGCGCCACCAGGTGGTGTGGCCACCCTGGCCCACCTCTGGCATCGCCCTTTGGCATATATAATCCCCTCAAAACCCTAAGACTCGGGGAGCGACCACATAAAGTTTCCATCGCCTCTGCGGGGTGGAAACCACAGAGAGAGAAAGAGCTCTTCGGCAAGCAGAAATCTGCCAGGGAAATTCCTTCCTAGAGAGGGGAGATCGTCGCCATCAACACCATCATCAAGCTAGACTTCATCGGGATCATCATCATCATCATCTCCACCATCAACTCCACCAGCACCATCACCACCACTCCCCGCTGTAACAATTGGGTTGAATCTTGCATAGCTCTTAGGGGAAACTTTCTCGGTGTTGATTAGTTGTTGTAGTTGATGCTATTGTGTGGAACAATTGAATTATTGTTCATGTTCAGATTGTTACTTATCATTATCTCATCTCTGGTCTTGATCCATATGATGTCTCGTGAGTAGTTCGTTTAGTTCTTGAGGACATGGGAGAAGTCATGTTGTTAGTAGTGGAATTGTGTTGAGAAAGATTTAATGGTTTGATATTTAAGTTGTGGTGCTATTCTTCCAGTGGTATCATGTGAACATCGACTACATGATACTTCACCTTTATGAGCCTAGGGGAATGCATTGTGTATTTGGCTACTAATCGTGGGGTTGCCAGAGCGACAGAAACCTGAACCCCCATTAGGAAACCTTTGCATAAGGGAGTGTAGGATCTCAGAGTTTAAGGTTATGGTTAGGTTTTTTATCTTAATTACTTTCTTATAGTTGTGGATGCTTGCAAGGGTTATAATCACAAGTATGTATTAGTCCTAGTAAGGTCAGTACATTATCATAGGTTCACCCACACAACACTTATCCAACTAGAGAAGATTAATCAACTATATGAAGCGAAAGCACTTGACAATATTCCCATGTGTCCTCGAGAACGTTTGGGCATCTTAAGTAATACAACCGGCATGTCCTTTGCTAAAGAAAGGATTAGGCCACTTGCTGCAATTATTATTATTGTCTTTTATTTACTCGCACTTTATTTATCTGCATTATCAAAAACCACTAAAAATCTGTTTGCTAAGTATTTACAGAGAATTTCTGATCCAAACCACTTGTCAACACCTTCTACTCCTCGTTGGGTTCGACACTCTTATTTATCAAAAATACTACGATACACCCCTTATACTTGTGGGTCATCATATGATCCTGACTTAATTCCATATATATGTGATCCATGCCAATAGGCTAAGAGTCATCAGTTACCTTATCCTACTTCCACTAGTGTTTCCACAATTCCTTTGGAACAAGTTTTCTCTGATGTATGGGGTCCCGCACCTCTTTCTGTAAGCAAACATGCATATTGTGTCAGCTTTATTGATGATTTTAGAAAATTCACATGGATTTATTTTCTTAAAAAATGTTCTGAGGTTTATCAAGTCTTCCTTAATTTCCAACAATATGTTGAGCGCAAATTCAATAGGAAGATCATTACAATGCAAACTGATTGGGGTGGTGAATATGAAAAACTCAATGGTTTCTTTCAAAAAGTTGGCATTACACACCATCTTTCATGCCCACATGCTCATCAACAAAATGGTTCCGCTGAGCGTAAACATTACCATATTGTTGAAGTAGGGCTTGCTCTACTTGCCAATTCTTCTATGCCATTAAAGTACTAGGATGATGCTTTCCTTACAGCCACCTTTTTGATAATTCTCCTACCCACAAAGGTTCTCCATCTTACCACTCCTATAGAAAAACTCGTCCAAGTCAAACCTAACTATGAACCTCTTCGCGTGTTTGGCTGTGCCTGTTGGCCAAACCTTCGCCCCTACAACAAGCGCAAACTATCTTTTTGCTCAAAAAGGTGTGTTTTTCTTAGGTATAGTCCTCTTCATAAATGAGTCAAGTGTCTTGATGTGACAAATGGTCGTGTTTACATCTCTAGAGATGTTGTGTTTAATTAAAATGTCTTCCCTTTTGCCTCCTTGAATCCTAATGCTGGTCGTCGGCTTAGTGAAGAAATTCTTCTTCTTCCTCCCGATACATCCTCTTCGTCGTCACAAGATAGGGGTGTGCACACTAACGATCATTATTTGCAACTTGTTCCTGTTGTTGAACCAATGCAGGCCACAGCTGAAGAGGAAACTCCTTGTAATTCTACACAAAATACTGAAAAGGGGACATCAAATAATGCTGGTGCACAAGAAAACACTACAGGACAAGCTGACATGGACTCGCATGTTGATTCTCCCTCAGATCACGTTCCGATCCGATCTTCCTCGGCCAGTGCGCCCACGTCCCGCCTTCAGCAACCCGACCCAACCATGTCTCATGTCTCTCCCGATGCGGGTTGTTCCCGCTGCTGGTCCCTGCCCCCGTGCGATGCGGGTGACAATACGTCCGCGCCTCCGCCTTCAAGTCCCGCGCCAGACAGCGACATGAATGGGTCGCCCTCGCCTCCCTGTCACACCCTCGACAGCGGCAGGACCAAATACAAGACCCACCATGCCCATGCCATCTCCCGGGTTGGCTCGCATGTTCCCGCTGCGGAGGATTTCTCTGTGCCGCCAGGTGTAGAGGATGATACTCCCGTGTCACCAGGATCTTCTGCATCAAGAAAAGTACCTGTGGCTACACCTAGGACACATCTCCAACAAGGTATTAGGAACCCCAAAATTTATACTAATGGCACTATTCGCTGGTTACTATTGACAGCTACAGGAGAACCACAAAACTTGCGTGAGGCATTTGCTGATACAAATTGGAAACATGCAATGCAAGATGAGTATAATGCTCTTATGGACAACAAAATGTGCCATCTTGTTCTTCCAAGTTCGAACAAAAACATTATTGACTGCAAATGGGTATATCGAATCAAGAAAAATGGTGATGGTTCTATATACATGTATAAGGATTGTCTTGTTGCAAAAGGTTTTAAACAAAGATATGGTCTAGATTATGAAGACACTTTCAGTCCAGCTGTTAAGGCTACAACTATCAGACTTATTATTTCTATACCAGTTTCGAGAGGTTGGAGCCTCCGGCAGCTAGATGTCAAGAATATTTTTCTACATGGTGTTCTGGAAGAGGAAGTTTATATGAAACAACCACCTGGTTTTGAGTCTTCCGCTACGCCTAATTATGTTTGTAAGCTTGATAGGAAACATGCCCGTGCGTTGCTACGGGAGTATGAATATCCTTTTGTATAAATCAAATTGACTCGCACACAATAATTTGATTTCCCCATCCAAATGAATAATTGACATAGAGGTTGTAGTAACTTATTCCTATGTTGCGAGTTTCCTCTGTTGTGATATATGCAGGGTTCACCATCACATTTGATTATTTGCATGTATTGCATCTATACTCACGTCGTAGCTGCACAAATCATATGGCATAAATTTGTAGATCATTTGATTGATTAAAAAAGAGAAGGTTGTCGAATTAGGTTGATCAAGTTTCTCTAACCGCAGATTCCAGAAGAATCTATTGGCAAATCACCATCACCTTAATTTAAAACTAACAGCCTTGCAATCTTCATGACATAAAACCCTGTGTAGCAAGTATTGGAAATATAAAGAAATAGATGCACAATTGAAAACCTAGTCGGCGCAATAATCATATGCTTCCGTAAGCTGTTTTTTTCTTGCTCCCATTTTATGAGATGAGGAAATCTTATCATTTTAGTAAATTTGCACAATAGGTAGGGATATAGAAAATAAGAAGAACATAGTATTGTTTATGATATAGATGGACAACAACAATCAAAACTATGATCTATAACTTTCGGTGTGAATCATCCGTACCTCAACCATACCTTGCAAAGTTTTGACAGAATGTGTCAAGCTGGTCAAATCCTGATCCGTGAAGTATTTTTTAAATAAAGGAAGGCACAACAAATTAATGAATCTTCCATAATCTAATTTTTCTGGGCTTTAAAGTTCTCGTCTAGGGTTCATATCATTTTACAAAATTGCAATGGGAGTAGCAGATGAGAAAAAAGATTATATTGCAACGTAATTTATACGTATTTGACACTATATAAAATATTCTATTATTCAAAGCTTATGTTGGCTTATCCCATGGCCCATCGAACAACAATTCATGTTATTACAGTCTAATTTGTGAAAATACCCAAATCTAGCTAGCTTGTGATTAACACCACAGTTCATAATTTCACACAGAAGAATATGGAAGCATTAAGCAACACATGTATCTGCTATACATGTACATATTCCGTATTAGGTGAAGGCATATAGAGAAGTCCCAGAATCAAATCTATAGTGCCAGCAACAGCAACAACGAAAACCTCACTTCTAGGATGACACAAATTATCATCTAATTAGAAGATTGTTCACTGATAACTCTTACTAATTCAGGGAAGGAAGAACTAAATCTAATGAAGATAATATACATCAAACCCAAATCGTACCTGGCCCTGTTCTCATGAAATTGAGAAGAGAACAGCATGTCAAGCTAGCGTCTACCGAAATCGTGATTCGCCAGCTGGCCGGCCGGCAGGCCGGGAGAAATATAATCTTCCGTCAGGTATAATTACTGCAACCGAAACCAATGAATCAGCTCCGTGAATTTGCAGCGGATTAGGTACTCCCGCATCGCCCTTTCCTATGCAGGTCGCCATCCCCTCAGCCGCCGCGGAGATCTGTGCCCAATGTTCCATGGAGGTGCGCCTCCATCCAGCGCGGGTGGTTGCAGGCTCAGGTGATGGCGCAGCGGTGGAAGGCCCGGGCCGCACGCTGGGAGTGGCGACACGCCGTCGCCAAGGAAGAAGGAGGGGCGATGCGGCGATGGATGTGGATGCCTCTCGCCAGCCTCATCCGCGTACAGGGGGATGGACAGAGCCAGGATACGGGGCTGCAAACGGGGGAGCGCGCCTGTGGCGACCGATCGATGAATTGGGGGTGGTCGGTCGATGCGCTAGGTTAAAAAGAAAATAACGGTTCAGTGGCATATGTGTGTAATATGGGATTTGGTGGGAGGACAAAACAGTCTAAAAAAACGGTTGATAGAAGCGTTCCGTGCTTTATTATTAGGTATAGATAAAGTTCTTTATAGACTGAAACAGGCCCCACGAGCATGGTACTCTCATCTTAGTTCCAAACTTCACACTCTTGGTTTTGTTCCGTCTAAGACAGATACCTCCTTTTTTCTATTCAACAAGTCAGGTATTCAGATGTTCTTTCTCAGGATCTTGGTGATCTTCATTATTTTCTGGGGCTAGAAGTTCACAAACAAGAAAATGGTCTGCTGTTGAATCAGGATAAATATGCAGCTAACTTACTTACATGTGTTGGTATGGCTACATGCACGTCTTGTTCTACTCCATTGTCTAGCACTGATGCTCTTTCTCGTCATGATGGATCACCACTTGGAGCTTAGGATAGTACACGTTATAGGAGTGTTGTTGGTGCTCTTCAGTATCTGACATTAACACGACCTGATCTGTTCTTTTCTGTTAACAAGGTGTGTCAATTTCTACATGCTCCTACCACTACTCACTAGACTGCAGTAAAAAAGATCCTAAGGTATATTCATGGTATACGTACAGTTGGTATTACTTATCAGCAGTCCTCCTCTACGTTGCTTGGTGCGTTTTTAGATGCCGACTAGGCTGGAGATCTAGATGATAGGAGGTCTACTGGAGGATTTGCTATTTTCTTTGGCCATAATCTCATATCCTGGAGTTCAAAGAAACAACCTACAACCTTAGGTTCTAGTACCGAGGCTGAATATAAATCTCTTGCAAATGCTACAGCTGAGTTGATTTGGGTTGAAGCTCTTGTACGAGAGCTTGGTGTATCTCTCAAGGAGAAACCTTGTTTATGGTGTGACAATCTGGGTGCTACATTCTTATCTACTAATCCTGTATTTCATGCTCGCACTAAGCATATTGAGATTGATTTTTGTTTTGTTCGAGAAAGGGTTGCAAGCAAACAACTTGATGTCAGGTTTATCTCCAGCAAGGATCAGATTGTAGATGGCTTCACTAAAACTTTGTGTACCAAGAAACTAGACGAGTTCAAGCGTAATCTCAACCTTTCCAAGGTTTAGATTAACGAGGAGTATTAGAGTTGTAATATTACGATGGTTGGAGTCCTTCATGTATATGATATGGGGTAGTACCCCAGTCATATACAAACTATGTAATTTCCTTGTAGAGGGTTATCTCTATTCATATAAACACGCAACCGGTCGACCCCAAAGAGAAACGATCATTCCACCAGTTCATATCAACATAACTTGAGTCAGAGCCCATGTAGCCATTATGATTTGCATGGCCATTAGCAGTACATCCCGAGCCTTTATTTCCACACATCAATGGACCATCAGTAGGCTCCATGGCCATCTGCAGATCGGTACCCCAACTGTGTCTAGGACAGTATACAAAAGAGAATAATAAAACCATCATGACATATCCACAAACTTACAATGACTAGTGAAAATATAGAAGTAACTAAAACAAAAATTGATGCAATCAACTAATGGAATTTATGTCGATAGACTCCTAGGATGATATTGCATTTTTTGCAACAATATGTTAAGCAGGTCTGGCATTTTTACCACCAATCACACGCTTACAACCGCTATACACAACCGTCGACTACTTTAGGTCGATGTTACACATTCCCAAAAAGTTGGAAGCAAATCCCCAATGTTTGTAAAATGGCGAGTGCAGTTGAACTGGAACTAAAATGTAGCACAAGCACATAAACTCTCAGTAGTGGGACCTTTTGCTATAGGTTGAAGATATCCCATTCTGCCACTGACCCATCAATGCTGGAAGATAGCAGTCGCCCCCCTGCGCCGCTTGGCACCCACACAAGTGACGTGACCCTCGATATCGTGCTCCCCTGTATAGTCTACAGCCACAGAAACCCCAACGCATCAGGTCAGAGCGAATTCCCTAGAATGCTCGTAGAAAACCACGGCGTCAATGAGAGTGAAGGTAAGTGTATGAGCTGGTGGTGCAGGTCAAGTACTTAGAGCATCTCCGATGAAGCGTGTAAAACACGAAATGTAAATTGTGTTTACGGTGAGGCATGAGAGCTCCCTACCCCCCTACCCCCCGTCAGTGGCCACTCTGGCGCCGGTGAACACCCTCCCCCTTCCTCCTCACCGTCCTCGGTGACCATGCCCAGCTCCCCCAAGGCCTCCCCATCCCCTTCCCCGACCTTCTCGGGTGATGGAGGTAGCCCGTGCGGCCGTGAAGAGCAATGGAGGGGCGGCCGAGATTTTGATTCGGAGGGCTCGCCCTCGTTCTACCTGGCCACGGCGCGAGGCAAGCAGTGGAGCAGGGCACCACCACCCCATGGATGCCACGCTCAGAGGTGCACCGCAAGGCGGCCTCCATGGCGGTGGATGAGTTGGACCGCTCCGAGGACTCGCTGGACAGCGGCGGTGACTAATGACCCACAAGTATAGGGGGTGTATCGCAGTATTTTCGAGGGAAGTGAAACCCAATTTATTGATTCGACACAAGGGGAGCCAAAGAATATTTATAAGCCTTAACAACTGAGTTATCAATTCAACTGCACCTGGAAACAATCTTGCTCAAAGCAGCTTATCGGTAGCAACAGTTTTGTAATAGCAGTAGTAAAGTAACATCGGTAGTAAAGTAAAGACAGTAGTAACAATTGCAGTAAACAGTAGGATTAGAGCGCGGTAGGCATAGGGATGGATGGACGGGCGTTGCATGGACAAGACAGTTCACATGGCAATAAAGACATAGGGAAATTGCAGATAAATAAGATAAATCATCCAAGTACTAGATAATCATAGGCATGTGTTCCATATATAGTCATACGTGCTCGCAATGAGAACTTGCACAACATCTTTTGTCCTGCCAGCCCGTTTGCAGCGGGGCCTCAAGGGAACTACTGGCAATTAAGGTGATCCTTTTAATAGAGCACCGGAGCAAAGCATTAACACTATGTGAACACATGTGATCCTCACATCAAAGCCATTCCCTCCGGTTATCTCGATTTCTGTCACTTCGGGGCCATTGGTTCTAGACAATAACCTGTGTATACAACTTGCAGGTAAGACCAAAAACAATACTATCATAATGAATCAATAACATGTTCAGATCTGAAATCATGGCACTCGGGCCCTAGTGACAAGCATTAAGCATAACAAGTTGCAACAAAGTTAAAAAGCACTAATAATAGATACTAGGCACCATGCCCTAACAATTCGATGTCATTACAATGAACAATCTCATCCAATCCCTACCATCCCCATAGCCTACAGCGGGGGATTACTCACTCATAGATGGGGGAAACATGGATGGATGATGGAGAAGCAATGGTGATGATGATGGCGATGATCTCCTCCAATTCCTCGTCCCGACAGGGTGCCAGAACGGCATTTCTGGTGTTGTATCGTGGAATCTGGTGGTGGCAGCGGAGCGGAACTCCTTCTAGAAAAACGTCGACCCCCCCCCTGAGTTTTTAGGTTAGAAGGCAACTTATAGGCGAAGAGGGAGACCGAGGGGGTGTCTGGGGCGGCTAGACCACCCCCTGGCGCGGCCAGGTGGTGTGGCCAGGCCCCAGCCCCACTCCGTCTCGTATTCTAGCTTCGTGAGTCTTCTGGTGAAATAGGATTTTTGGCGCATTTTTCGGGATTTTTCGTGATAGTTGATTTTCTGCACAAAAACTAGACACCAAGGTAATTCTGCTGAAAACAGCGTCAGTCTGTGTTAGTTGTATCCAAATCACACAAGTTTAGAGGAAAACAACAGCAAAAGTGTTCGAGAAAGTAGATACGTTTTGGACGTATCAACTCCCCTCAAGCTTAGCTTATTGCTTGTCCTCAAGCAATTCAGTTGAAAACTGAGTGCGATAAAAGAAACTTTCACGAACACATTTGCTTCATATGATGTATATATTCTCAGCATATGATCATTTACTTAGACAATTCATAATAAGGAGAATGCAACTAAGTTTACTTAATAGGCATTGCAAGCTATGAAGAGATTCCAACTCAAAAATAATAAGTAGCATGAAACATAAATATAAGCAACATTACCATGCTCATAACAAGGTATGATAGAGTGGTATCTCGCTTGCCTTTGATTGTGAATGCCACGACACCTCTGAAATTCAGGTGAAGACTAGAAGTAAAGATATCAAAGATACAAGCATCAAAGTCATAACACAATTAATCAAGTTTTGAAACAAGCACATTACACTAAGAATGACAACTATGCTCTCAAGCAGGTGCTCATAGAATAGGTGGTGACTCAACAACGAAATGAAAAAGGTTTTGAATAGTTTGAAAGGCTTCCAAATGCTGAAAGTATGGTACTCATTAGCTTTGAGCTCTCATTGCCCCTATCATAAGCATCTTTAAATGGTTAAGGTGAAAGTGAGGTCCAATCTGAGTTATATGCTTGACAGACTATAAACTGGAAATCTCATGTCCCTTGAGTATGAGGGTCGCTCCTCATGCTACTCAACTTTAGTTACCGGTAAGTTCTTGTCATAGTAAATACGTGCGTATCATAGAGAACCTCCAACGGGGTACCGCTTGCCCGATGATACGGAAGAATCCCCATACCAAAATGACAAGGCAAGCAGACAATGAGTATCTCAGCAATCTTCTTATTTACCATGGGAAAATGGTGCTTTTTCTCTCTTTCCTCTTTTCTCATATCTCCTTTTTTCTCGTTTTCTCAATAGCTATATCTCTTTTTTATAAGAAGAATGCTTCATAGATACTTATTATGGTTACGCTGCAGGTTTCCACCATGATTAGGCATGGATTAGACCGGCGGCCCAGGCATTTCTCTAAAACACATACATAACTCCATGGACTTACAAGCTCTCCTTTTATTTCACACCGACGACATCCGCAAACAAAAGAGCATGACATCAACTGGCTATATATGTACAGGTGTTGAAAGCGTTCTCCGTGATAGCACGGTTCTGCTAATCCCCAGCCTATAATTTGCAAGCATATAACTTTCATGGACAATCACAATGGTTTAGGTTTATTAAGTGCAGGAAATAAAGTGTGCCATCAAGTTTGTGAGAGCTTTACTAACTAACTTTCTCATAACAAGCAAACATTTTATTCGGAAGAAAACAAGGCATATTGAATATGCACGAAACAGCAAATGATGCTAATAGGTAGGTATGGTGGACACTCTTGGCAATATTGGTTTTGGGGGATTGGAAACACGAGTAGAGTCATACTTAGTGTAAGTGAAGGATAGCAATAGTAAGGGAGCGACAAACGAGAGAGCAATAACTATCATAATCATGCTTGCAACAAAACAGGACTAATCATGGCATGAAAGTGATACAAGACCCCTGAGGCAAAATAATTCATCAAGGCTTAACTGATTATTTCAGTCATATGCATGCGTGAGCATGTGCCAAGTCAATTCAAGTGAAACATTCAGAGGAGGATACCACGGTGTCATACCAAGATATGAATAGAGCAATGCAAGTAAACATTCATATGACATGCTACAAACTATTAGCAAGCTGGAACTAATCATATGAAAGCAAGAACTACTAAGCATCCATAAATAACATACACCCTACATGAACAGACTAAGCATGCCCACAATGATGAGTATATGTACAAAAATGAAAACAAATAGAGTTCGTTACTAGCCTCTTACCACACCTCAAGTTGTCATTAATCCTCATTATTGCCTTTCACTTGTGTGGCTTGAATAATAACATGAAACCCAATTCCACTGAGGACTTCTGAACCCTGCAACAAAACTCACAAAACCAAAGAAGAACAAAAAATATTTTTGGTGTTTTCGATTTTTTTAAACAAGAACCAAAAAGGAAGAACAAACAAAGCAAAATCTTTTTGGGTTTTTCGAATAGTTCAAACAAAGCTAAAAGGGAAAAAGCAAACCAAGGCAAAAAGAATACGAAGAAGCAAACAAAGAGAAACAACAGAAATATTTTTGGTCTTTTTGTGTTTTAGAAAGCAAACGCAAATAAAGAACAAAAACTAAAAATAGAACGAAACATGAATATACAAAGTACCGATGCAAAATGATATGGAGATGAGTGCGATGTCGGTGTACCTCCCCCAAGCTTAGGCTTTTGGCCTAAGTGGGTATCAATCCAGATACGAGTAAGGGTTCCAAGTAGGCGGGTCATTGTAAGAATGATCGTAGTTGGGCCCTTGGGAAGAAGAAGAAGCTCCCCAATCATAGGTAGGCTGCTGATATGTAGACTCCCCCTCATTCGAGGGCTAAACCGAATCATCTGTGACCTCCCTTCTAGTATCATGCTCCTGTTGGGAGAGCTCTCCCAAGTACGTATCAAGCTCCTCCTCCATGAGGGACCATCCTACCCTGTTATTAAAGATAAACAAAACAGGTGCAAGCAAAAGAACAACTCGCTCGGACTTGCTCCTTCTCCAACCAGCTTTAAGAAAGGTTATTTCATAAGACAAATCGCTCACATTAGCCCAAGAGGAAACAAACTTATGTTGTATCATGGAGTTAAGGTCGAGTCTCTCTATGGGAAACTGTAGGTCTAAATGATGAGGCACCAAACCATGCAGAGCTAATAAACGAGAGGCAATGAGGCCCCCACAAATTCCACCTTTCTCGCGGTTAGCGGCAAGACGGAAAGCTATCAAGGAACCCAAGTTGTAGGTCCTATCTCGTTTTAAAGCAGCTGAGATGAATGCTAGATCATACGAGGATAACTTGTTGGCAGTTTTCCTAGCAAGAACACACTTGGCAATAAAGTAAGCAAAGTAGCGAATAGAAGGGAGATGAATGTTTTGGATTTTCCTGCTCTCCTTCGAGAAGCTGCTCCCTTGGAAAATCTCCGCATACAAGTCCATGAGTGGTGCAGGACGCTCTTTAATCCTTCCACATGATCCCCACTGAGGTACCTTAATAGCTGCACAAAAGTCATCAAGAGGAAGGTCGACAACTATATTGTAAATTTTGTAGTGGACCATGGGGTTAGGCAGAGAGTGACTAAATCGAAAGTCCTGCACCATAGACATAGTTAGTTTCACAAATTGACAAGGTTCATCTTCCAAAAAGTGCTCCAACCCTGCATTAGCAACCAAAGTATGGAAGTCCTGGGAAATTCTTGCAGCTCTCATGAATTCGTAGCATGGATAGATGGACGGAAAAACTTCCTCCTCTCTGTGAACCTTCATAACCTCAGGCACCCTCAGTTCTTGTTGGTTGAGTTGATGCTCATTCATCTTCTATTCTGAAATTTTAACATTCATTAAACAGGTGATTGCAAAGTGAATATATAATGAAGGGCACTGCTCATAGGGACTTGTAGAGGCCTAAACATGCATCAAAACTATATCTCTAAGCATTGAACAATCTTACAAGCACTCAAAACCTGTCACCTACAGCAGCAAAATACTCAAGATATAAACCACTAAACACAAATCTACTTGGACAAGCGGAGGAGTCACATACCGGAGAACAAATGCTCCAAATTTCAGCAGCAAAGATGGGCTGAGCAAGGAGATCGAAAACTTGAGGGCAAGAATAGCAAGAATGCAATTTCGAGCAATGAACTAGTGTTTTCTCGGGAGAGAGGAAGCAGTGGCAAGTGAGAGAGTGAGTGGAGGGCCAGGGGTGGCCCATACCATGGCCAAGCACGCCCCTGGGCAGGCCGTGCCACCAGGTGGTGCGCCTGCCTGGTGGGCCCCCTAGGTTACTCCAGGCACTTCTCTGCCCCTTTTTTCATGTAAAAATTTAATATGAATTTTCTGGAATTTTTCGAGACTCTTTATTTTTGAGCAATTTTCAGGTATAGATGAATGATTTTCTGACAAAAAGTTTTTTTTTGGAAAGATGCAATGACAAGACAAGGCTAGAACATCAGAAGTTCTAAGACACTCTAACATGCAAGCAACTAACAACAGAAAAGTAAACTAAACGAAAGCAAAAAAAACTAAAATGGATAGAATAGAAGTAAACGGGGATAATCATGGTGAAAACATTGTTTTGTTCAATGAAATCCTTTTGTTAACAAGGTTGATCAGGTCTTGTTACCAAAACAATTTTATATGAAACAAAACTTTGTATTCCACTAATGATTATGTTACCTCAACCTTGATAGCAATGGTCCCAATCATAATAGTTTCAAATTTTTCTCTTGGTATGGGACAATATATTTCTCCAACTTGAATGCCCTCAACATGTTCAATTGAATTTAAACCATAAGGCCTATCAATCTTCTTGGGGAAATAGACAGTATGCTCCTTGTCATTAATATTAAAGGTCATATTTCCTTGATTACAATTAATAACAGCTCCTGTAGTATTAAGAAAAGGTCTCCCAAGAATAATGGACATATTATCATCTTCAGGCATTTCAAGCACAACAAAATTAGTTAATATCAAGCAATTATGAGCCACTTGAACAGGTACATCCTCACATATACCAACAGGAATAGTGGTAGATTTATCAGCCATTGCAAAGATATATCAGTTGGTATCAGTTTTTCCAGTTGAAGTCTCTTATAGATAGAAAAAAGCATGACACTAACTCCTGCTCCCAAATCACACAAAGCAGTTCTAACATAACTATTTTTAATAGAGCAAGGAATAGTTGGAATCCCTGGGTCTCCAAGTTTCTTTGGAACCTTACCATTAAAGTAATAATTAGCAAGCAAAGTAGAAATTTCTTCATTAGGGATCTTCCTTTTATTCGAGACAATATCCTTCATATACTTTGAATAAGGAGGCAATTTAATAGCATCAGTCAAAGTAATTTGCAAGAATAAAGGTTTCATCCACTCGCAAAACTTATTATAGTGTTCATCTTCCTTTGACTTGTGTTTCTTATCAGGGAAAGGCATAGGTTTTTTGACCCAAGGCTCCCTTTCACTACCATCTTAGCAACACAATATTCTTTAGTGTATTTAGTATTCTTAGTGTGCCTTTCAGGTTCTTCTTCAACTTTTTCCTTATCAGGAACATCATTTTCTTCATTACCACTTTCAGTTTCAGCATCGGAGACAGATATATTATTAGGATCTTTAGCAGGTTCAGAGGGTTCTACAATAGTTTTACGTTTCTTCTTTCTTATCTTAGGAGTAGTACCACTATTTTCAGCTTGTTGAGAGTCCTGCTCAATTCTTTTGGGATGCCCCTCGGGATATAGAGGATCCTGGGTAGTAGCTCCACTTCTAGTTCTAATTTCATAAGCATATTTTTCTTTGGCAGCATTAACTGGCAAGTCACTTTGCACTTTAATAAGTTGATCTATTTGAGTTTGAACCATTTTAAAATGTTTAACAATCATTTTAACATCATTAGAGGTTCTTTCCACAATATCTTTTAACTCAACAATAGCTCTAGTGTTTTCCATTAGATGATTTTGCACCCTTTTATTAAAATTATCTTGCTTAACAATAAAAATATCGAATTCTTCTAAGCATTGATCAGGAGGTTTAAAGTAAGGAATATCACCTTCATCAAAGTGCTAGAGGGAGTATACCTCAATAGTGGATGAATGGGTAATTGGCTTACATAATTCTTCTATAGGAGGTAAAATCTTGACATCTGCAGCTTTAATTCCCTTCTCCTTTAGACATTTCTTAGCTTCCTTCATTACTTTGTCATTTAGTTCTATAACTCCCCTCTTCTTTGATGTTGGTATAGGCGCAGGTATGGCTGGTTCAGGTATAATTGTTTCAGGTATAGCTGGTTCAGGAGGAGTCCAATCTTCATAATTCTTGCTTATTTTAACCATTAATTCCTTAGCTTCCTTGGGAGTCCTATTCCTGAAAACACAATCAGCACAACTATCCAGGTAGTCCTAGATTCTTCAGTTAGTCCATTGTAAAATATATCCAGAAGCTCATTCTTAGGTAATGGACATCCAGCATATGCATGAATCAAAGCACAAAACCTTGCCCATGATTCAGGCAATATCTCTTTTTCTCCCTATTTAAAATCAAAAAGTTCCTACAAAATAGCATGTCTAGCACTAGGAGGAAAATATTTCTGCACGAAAGTACTAATCAAGCAATCAGGGCTATCAATAGATCTAGGAGGTAAATTATTAAACCAAGTTTTAGCTTCTCCTTTCAGTGAAAAGGGGAAATCTTAGCAACAAAGTAGGTGCGCATCTTAATATCATCAGAAAATAAGCCACTCATGGTAGAATGCTCATTCATATGTGCTACCGCACTTTCATTCTTAGTCCCACAAAAAGGTTCTTTCTCAACAATAGCTATATAAGATAGATCAAGAGAGAAATCATAATCTTTATCTTTAATGTTTATGGGAGATGCAACAAACTTAGCATTAGGAGACAATTTGGGTTTAATATTACGCCTATCAAGGAGACTCTTAGCAGCACTCATATCATGGTTGTTGTGACATTCTTCAATAAATTCATCGGTCATCTCAATATAACCGTCTTCAATATCATAGCTCTCTCTAGACTCAGGTGAACTAACAGGTGTAGTAGTGTCTTCATTAGGAGTTTCAGTATTTCCAGCTATAGTTCTACTAATTGTAGCATCTAGGAAAGGACCTAATGAACCACTCTTATCAAGCACAGTAGAAGCAGCATCATAAGTATCAGAAGTTTCAGATTCAGCAGTAGTAGCAGTGTGTGTAGCATGTGTATGTAGCATGTGTATGTGGTGGTGTAAGGAGCTTACTCATAACTGATACGTCCAAAACGTATCTACTTTCCTGAACACTTTTGCTATTGTTTCTCCTCTAAACTAGTGTGATTTGGATGCAACTAACGCGGACTGATGTTGTTTTCAGCAGAATTGCATTGGTGTTTACTTTTTGTGCAGAAAATCAACTATCAGGAAAAATCCCGGAAAATATGCCAAAAATCCTATTTCACCAGAAGACTCCCGGAGCCAGAATACGAGACGGAGGGGGCTAGGCCCAGGACAAACCACCTGGCCGCGCGGGCAAGCCCAGGCCGCGCCAGGGGGTGGTCAGGCCGCCCCAGACTCCTCCTCGGTCTCCCTCTTCGCCTATAAGTTGCCTTCTGACCTAAAAACTTCGGGGGGTTCGACATTTTTCTAGAAGCAGCTCTGCTCTGCCGCCACCACCAGATTCCATGAAACAGCACCAGAAACTCTGTTCTGGCACCCTGTCGGGATAGGGAATTGGAGGAGATCATCGCCGTCATCATCACCATCGCTTCTCCATCAACCATCCATGTATCCCCCATCTATGAGTGAGTAATCCCCCGCTGTAGGCTATGGGGATGGTAGGGATTGGATGAGATCGTTCATGTAATAGTATCAGATTGTTAGGGCATGGTGTCTAGTATCTTCTATTAGTGCTTTATGACTTTGTTGCAACTTGTTATGCTTAATGCTTGTCACTAGGGCCCGAGTGCCATGATTTCAGATCTGACCATGTTATTGATTCATTATGATAGTATTGTTTTTGGTCTTACCTGCAAGTTGTATACACACGTTGTTGTCCGGAACCAATGGCCCGAATTGACAAAAATCGGGATAACCGGAGGGAATGGCTTTGATGTGAGGATCACATGTGTTCACAGAGTGTTAATGCTTTGCTCTGGTGCTCTATTAAAAGGAGCACCTTAATTTCCAGTAGTTCCCTTGAGGCCCCGCTGCAAACGGGCTGGCAGGACAAAAGATGTTCTGCAAGTTCTCATTGCGAGCATGTATGACTATATATGGAACACATGCCTAGGATTGTCTAGTACTTGGATGCTTTATCTTATTTATCTGCAATTGCCCTATGTTCTGATTGCTATGTGAATTGTCTTGTCCGTGCAACGCCCGTCCATCCATCCCTATGCCTACCGCACTCGAATGCTACTATTTACTGCTATTGTTACTGCTGTCTTTACTTTACTACTGCTGCTACTTTACTATTCCTACTACAAAACTGTTGCTACTGATAAACCGCTGTGAGCAAGATTGTTTCCAGGTGCATATGAATTGACAACTCAGTTGTTAAGGCTTATAAATATTCTTTGGCTCCCCTTGTGTCGAATCAATAAATTGGGTTTCACTTCCCTCGAAAATACTGCGATACACCCCCTATACTTGTGGGTCATCAAGACTATTTTCTGGCGCCGTTGCCGGGGAGCATAGCTTTATTATCAAGTTTACTTGGATTCTCTATTGTTCGCTGCTATCCATCCATCATGGGTAAGTCTCGTGATGGCAAGGTTCCTATTTTACCATCCACTACAAGAAGAGGTACGGTTCTGAACACCTCTATTGCTCTTGATTCACCATCTGTTATGAGTAGGCTCATTACACCACCACATACACATGCTACACACACTGCTACTACCGCTGAATCTGAAACCTCTGATGCTTATGCTTCTACTGTGCTTGATAAGAGTGGTTCGTTAAGTCCTTTCCTAGATGCTACGATTGCTAGAACTATAGCTGGAAATACTGAAACTCCTAATGAAGACACTACTACACCTATTAGTTCTCCTGAGTCTAGTGAGAGTTATGATATTGAAGATGGTTATGTTGAGATGACCGATGAATTTATTAAAGAATGTAAAAACACCCATGATAGGAGCGCTGCTAAGAGTCTCCTTGAGAGGCGTACCATTAGACCCAAATTGTCTCCTATTGCTAAGTTTACCACTTCTCCCATAAACATTATAGATAAAGATTATGATTTCTCTCTCGATCTATCTTACATAGCTATTATTGAGAAAGAACCTTTTTGTGGGACTAAGAATGAAATTGTAGTAGCACATATAAATGAACTTTCTACCATGAGTGGTTTGTTTTCTAATGATATTAAGATGCGTACTTACTTTGTTGCTAAGATTTTCTGCTTTTCACTAAAAGGAGAAGCTAAAACTTGGTTTAGTAATTTACCTCCTAGATCTATTGATAGCCCTGATTGCTTGGTTAGTACTTTCCTGCAGAAATATTTTCCTCCTAGTGCTAGACATGCTATTTTGCAGGAACTTTTTGATTTTAAACAGGGAGAAAAAGAGGTATTGCCCGAATCTTGGGGAAGGTTTTGTGCTTTGATTCATGCACAGGCTGGAAGTCCATTACCTAAGAATGAGCTTCTTGATATATTTTATAATGGACTAACCGAGGAATCTAGGACATACCTAGATAGTTGTGCTGATTGTGTTTTCAGTAATAGGACTTCTAAGGAAGCTGAGGAATTAATGGCTAAAATAAGTAAGAATTATGAAGATTGGACTCCTCCCGAACAAGCTATACCTGAAGTAATTAGACCTGAACCTACTATTCTGGTGCCTATTCCAACATCAAAGAATAGGGGAGTTATTGAATTAAATGATGAGTTGATGAAGGAAGCTAAGAAATGTCTTAAGGAGAAGGGAATTAAAGCTGCAGATGTCAAGAATTTACCTCCTATAGAAGAATAATGTAAGCCTATTCCCTACTCACCCACTATTGAGGTACACTCTCTCCAACACTTTGATGAAGGTGATATCCCTTACTTGAAACCTCCAGATCAATGCTTAGAAGAATTTGATATCTTTATTGTTAAGCAAGATAACTTTAATAAAAGGGTGCAAAATCATCTAATGGAAAACACTAGAGCTATTGTTGAGTTGAAAGATATTGTGGAAAGAACCTCTAATGATGTTAAAATGATTGTTAAACACTTTCAAATGGTTCAAACTCAAATAGATCAAATCGTTAAAGTGCAAAATGACTTGCTAGTTAATGCTGCTAAAGAAAAACATGCTTATGAAATTAGAACTAGAAGTGGAGATGCTACCCAGGATCCTCTATATTCTGAGGGGCATCCCAAAAGAATTGAGCAGGATTCTCAACAAGCTGAAAATAGTGGTTCTACTCGTAAGAAAAGGAAAAAGAAACATAAAACTGTTGTAGAACCCTCTGAACCTGCTATAGATCCTAATAGTATATCTATCTCTGATGCTAAAACTGAAAGTGGTAATGAAGAAAATGAAGTTCCTAATGAAGAAAAAGTTGAAGAACCTGAAAACCACACTAAGACTACTAAATACACCAAAGAAGATTTTATTGCTAAGAAACATGGTAGTGAAAGAGAACCTTGGGTCCAAAAACCTATGCCTTTCCCTGATAAGAAACACAAGTCAAAGGAAGATGAACACTATAATAAGTTTTGTGAGTGGATGAAACCTTTATTCTTGCAAATTCCTTTGACTGATGCTATTAAATTGCCTCCTTACTCAAAGTATATGAAGGATATTGTCTCGAATAAAAGGAAGATCCCTAATGAAGAAATCTCTACTTTGCTTGCTAATTATTCCTTCAATGGTAAGGTTCCTAAGAAACTTGGAGACCCTGGGATTCCAACTATCCCTTGCTCTATTAAGAATAGTTATATTAGAACCGCTTTGTGTGATTTGGGAGCTGGAGTTAGTGTTATGCCTTTCTCTCTCTATAAGAGGCTTCAACTAGAAAAATTAATACCAACTGATATATCTTGGCAAAATGCTGATAAATCTACCACTATTCCTGTTGGTATATGTGAGGATGTACCTGTTCAAGTGGCTCATAATTGCTTGATATTAACTGATTTTCTTGTGCTTGAAATGCCTGAAGACGATAATATGTCCATTATTCTTGGGAGACCTTTTCTTAATACTGTAGGAACTATTATTAATTGTAATCAAGGAAAGTGACTTTCAATATGAATGACAAGGAACATACTGTATATTCCCCAAGAAGATTGAAAGGACTTATGGTTTTAATTCAATTGAACATGTTGAGGGCATTCAAGTTGGAGAAATATATTGTCCCATACCAAGAGAAAAATTTGAAACTATTATGATTGGGACCATTGCTATCAAAGTTGAGGTAACGTAATCATTAGTGGAATACAAAGTTTTGTCTCACATGGGATTGTTTTGTTAATAAGACCTGATCAACCTTGTTAACAAAAGGATTTCATTGAACAAAACAATGTTCACTATGATTATCTCCGTTTACTTCTATTGCTATCCATTTTAGTTTTTGCTTTCGTTTAGTTTCTTTGTTGTTAGTTGCTTGCATGTTGGAGTGTCTTAGAACTTCTGTAGTTCTAGCCTTGTTTTGTCATTGCATCATTTTTCAAAAAAAAATCTGTCTGTCAGAAAATCATTCTTCTATACCTAAAAAGTGCCCAAAAATAAAATGTCTCGAAAATTTCCAGAAAATTCATATTAAATTTTTACGTGAAAAAAGGGGCAGAGGAGTGCCTCAGAGGTGCCAGGGGGACCCACCAGGCAGGCTCACCACCTGGTGGCGCGGCCTGCCCTTGGTGGCGCCATGCCATGGTGTGGTCCACCCCTGGCCCTCCACTAACTCTCTCACCTGCCACTTTCTTCTCTCTCTCGAGTAAGCTTCAGTTCATTGCTCAAAATCGCGTTCTTGCTGTGCTTGCTCTCGATTTTTTCGATCTCCTTGCTCAGCCCATCTTTCTTGCTGAAATTTGGAGCATTTGTTCCCTGGTATGTGACTCCTCTCCTTGTCCAAGTAGATTTGTGTTTAGTGGATTATATCTTGAGTATTTTGCTGCTGTAGGTGACAGGTTATGAGAGCTTGTAAGCTTGTTTGATGCTTAGAGATGTAGTTTTGATGCATGTTTAGGCTTCTTACAAGTCCCTATGAGTAGAATCCTTCATTATATTTACTTTGCAGTCACTTGTTTAATAGGTGTTTAAATTTCAGAATACCAAGCATGAACAACCATACATTTGGAGAGATATTTGAGAGTGATGCACCTAGGAGGTCGAGGCCCTCAAGATCAGCCTCTCAGTTTAGGCCATCATACAACAAAGATCTCATTGCAACTCGTATTGGTAATGAAAGGGGTGATGGGAATGCTCACCCATCTACTTTTCCTTGTTTTGCTTTCTTACAAGCTGCAGGGATTCTTGATGATTTCTTGCTACTGATTGAGAGGGTTGGTTTGACCTCATATATGCAAGATGAGAGTGAGGAATACGCTATGCTCACTAAAACCTTTGTTGAGAGCTTCACGTTTACTAACACTTCCTATCAGTCAACTGTCTCTTTCAAAATTTATAATCTGCCCTTTACCATGCCATTGGAGAGATTTTGCAGTATTGTAGGTGTAAGCATGACAGGGACCATGAAGAAAATTCAAGGGCGACCCGCTGATTTGCTGGAGCTTTACCGAGGGGTGACTAATGATGATGACCGTGTGGCACAACGCGGAAAGATAGGAAACATCCAACTCCCTGCTCTCAGATACTTTGCATATTATCTTGCTACTAGCATACTTGGTAGGGAGAACACAAGTAATATCTCCAACTATCATTTAGCCTTCATTGTTGTTGCGCTTAACAATGATACTCGGTACAACCTCGGCTCGCTTATTGCTCGTCGCCTAGCTGCTAGGGGGCCTATCTATGGGGGTATCATTGCCTCGCGAATGGTCAATGCATTAGGACTGTCAGTGGACCCTAATGATATGGTGTTGGCACCACAAAGGCTTGACCTTGTTGCTATGAAAACTCATCACTTTGTCACTGCTACTTCTGATTTGGACAGTCTAGATATAGGATGCTTTTCACTGACGGGAATGAAAGGGAGATCCCTTTGCCACAACCTTCTTTGTTTAGTGTTCACAGGAGACCGTGGTCGCGCTCCAAGGAGGAGGTGGACGAGCAGCTTCGCTTGCTGGGGTTCCACGAGCAGCATCAGGAGGATGTTCCCTCCTACGATTACTCCACACACTACGGAGGGACGTATTCGAGCTTGCACCAGGACGAGGGTACCTCCTCGTCGCACCACGGTGACACTTCATCCTGGCCAGCTTGGGATTGATACCCACTTAGGCCAAAAGCCTAAGCTTGGGGGAGGTACGCCGACACCGCACTCATCTCCTTATCATGTTGCGTCGGTACTTTGTATATTCATGTTTCGTTCTCTTTTTAGTTTTCGTTCTTTCTTTGTTTTTGCTTTCTAAAACACAAAAAGACCAAAAATATTTCTGTTGTTTCTCTTTGGTTTGCTTTTTCTTCTTTCGCCTTGGTTTGTCTTTCCCTTTTTGCTTTGTTTGAAATATTCGAAAAACCCAAAAAGATTTTGCTTTGCTTGTTTTTCCTTTTTCATTCTTGCTTTAAAAATCAAAAACACCAAAAATATTTGTTGTTCTTCTTTGGCTTTGTGAGTTTGTTGCAGGGTTTAGCAGTCCTCTGTTGAATATTGGTTTCATACTATTATTCAAGTCACACAAGTGAAAGAGCAATAATGAGGATTAATGGCAACTTAAGGCGTGGTAAGAGGCTGGTAACGAACTCTATTTGTTTTCATTTTTGTACATATACTCATCATGGTGGGCGTGCTTAGTCTGTTCGTGTAGGGTGTATGTTATCTTTGGATGCTTAGTAGTTCTTGCTTTCGTATGATTAGTTCTAGCTTGCTAATAGTTTGTAGCATGTCTTATGAATGTTTGCTTGCATTACTCTATTCATAACTTGGTATGACACTGTGGTATCCTCCTCTGAATGTTTCATTTTAATTGACTTGGCACATGCTCACGCATGCACATGACTGTGATAATCAGGTAAGGCTTGATGAATTATTTTGCCTTGAGGATCTTGAATCATTAGTCCTATTTTGTTGCAAGCATGATTATGACAGCTATTGCTCTCTAGTTTGTCGCTCCCTTACTATTGCTACCCTTCACTTTCACTGAGTATTTTACTCATGTTTCCAACTCCCTAAAACCAAATATTTCCAAAGTGTCCACCATACCTACCTATTAGCATCATTTGCTACTTCCGTGCATATTCAATATGCCTTGTTTTCTTCCGAATAAAATGTTTGCTTGTTATGAGAAAGTTAGTTAGTAAAGCTCTCACGAACTTGATGGCACACTTAATTTTATTGCACCTAATAAACTTGAACCATTGGGTCCTTCTTTGTTGCGTATATGCTTGCGCTTTATGAGTGGAAGTTAGCAGAACCATGTATCATGGGGAATGCTTTCAACATTGCACTGGTACTTAGTACCTCATTGATATCATGTTATTTTGCTTATGGATACCGGGTGTGAAATAAAAGTGGAACTTGTAAGATCATGGAGTTTGTATGTATGTTAGAGAAACGCCTGGGCCGCTAGCCTAAGCCACGCCTAATCATGGTGGAAACTTGCAGCATAAGGATTGGTCTTCGTAAGTAAGGGGCATGAGACTTCGATTTATAACTTGTCAAGCATATCCTCTTAGTTGTGTCACTTTAACCTTAACCATTTAAAGATGCTTATGATAGGGGCAATGAGAGTTCAAAGCTAACAAGTACCATACTTTCAGCATTTGGAAGCCTTTCAAATTATTCAATACCTTTTTCATTTCTTTGTTGAGTCTCCACACACTCTTTGAGCACCTTCTTGAGAGCATGGTTGTCATTCTTAGTATAATGTGCTTGTCTCAAAAGTTGAACTAATTGTGTCATGACTTTGATGCTTGTATCTTTAATATCTTTACTTCTAGTCTTCACCTGAACTTCAGAGGTGCCTTAAATCAAAGGCAAGCGAGATACCACTCTATCGTACATTTTTATGAGCATTGTAATGTTGCTTATGTTTACACCTCATGCTACCTATTATTTTTGAGTTGGAATCTCTTCATAGTTTGCATTGCCTATTAAGTAAACTTAGTTGCATACTCCTTATTATGAATTGTCTAAGTAGTTGATCACATGCTGAGAATATATACATCATATGAAGCAAATGTGTTCGTGAAAGTTTTTTTATCGCACTCAGTTTTCAACTGAATTGCTTGAGGACAAGCAATAAGCTCAGCTTGGGGGGAGTTGATACGTCCAAAACGTATCTACTTTTCTGAACACTTTTGCTATTGTTTCTCCTCTAAACTTGTGTGATTTGGATGCAACTAACGCGGACTGA
Organism: Avena sativa; assembly: GCA_916181665.1. Lineage (NCBI taxonomy): Eukaryota > Viridiplantae > Streptophyta > Magnoliopsida > Poales > Poaceae > Avena > Avena sativa. The sequence goes on along the minus strand of OV702290.1, from coordinate 548,298,826 downwards.
CGCTGTTTTCAGCAGAATTGCATTGGTGTTTACTTTTTGTGCAGAAAATCAACTATCAGGAAAAATCCCGAAAAATATGCCAAAAATCCTATTTCACCAGAAGACTCCCGGAGCCAGAATACGAGACGGAGGGGGGCTAGGCCCAGGCCACACCACCTGGCCGCGCGGGCAAGCCCAAGCCACGCCAGGGGGTGGTCTGGCCGCCCTAGACTCCCCCTCGGTCTCCCTCTTCGCCTATAAGTTGCCTTCTGACCTAAAAACTTCGGGGGGTTCGACGTTTTTCCAGAAGGAGTTCCGCTCTGCTGCCACCACCAGATTCTACGAAACAGCACCAGAAACTCCATTCTGGCACCCTGCCGGGACGGGGAATTGGAGGAGATCATCGCCGTCGTCACACTACTAGGAAAACGCACGTCTGTGGCGCACCAGTTTTCCCCTTCTGTGGCGCACTAGGGGTGTGCCACGACTTCTGCGCTATGGCTAAAAAGTGCCCGTAGCGCACTGCCAAGTGCGCTACAGGTATCTCGAGTTAGTGGTAGCGCACAACCTTGTGCGCCACTACTGTTTTTCCTGTGGCGCATGACACAATGCGCTACTAGTATTTGACAACGTGCACCACTAACATAGTGCGCCACTAACCAAGTATTTGTGCGCCACAGGTATCTCGAGTTAGTGGTAGCGCACAGCCTTGTGCGCTACTACTATTTTTCCTGTGGCGCATGACATAGTGCGCTACTAGTATTTGACAACGTGCGCCACTAATCAAGTATTTGTGCGCCACGACTGAGCTTTTCAAAAAAAATACTCAATACAGATGATATTCAATACAGATTATATACAATACAACTGATATACACAGATATACAGTACAGAAATAAATACACAGATATACAATACAGAAATAAATATACAGAAAAGATAGAAACAAATACATATAGATAAGTCACATACATAAATACACAGTATAAGTTACATTATTTCGATCAAGTTACAAAGTAGCTAGTGATGACATGAATACATGTCTCAACCAAGTTAGAGCTCGCGGAAGCTCGCCTAGACATCTAAAGTAGGAACATGCAGGACAGACAACCAAGGACGATAACCATCACCGCGACGAAGGTGTAGGTCTTCATCCGGTTCCTCATCCTAACTCCCGCTAGATAGCGCGTGTATCTAGCTTCCGCCTCCGCCATAGTGTTGTACCCTTTGTAGTTATTGCCGCTGAAACAGTGCACCTGTCTCCGGCAATCTTCCCAGTCATTGTAGACTCCGGGAACCCGTCCCTTGTACACGACGTACCACGTCATCTAAAAGTTGGCAATAATAATTAAATTGTGGGTGAAAAAACAAGTAAAAGTCGCATATAAAGATATACTTATCAAATAAGGTAACAAAGTAAGCAAAAAATACCAAGTAGTAGCATGTACATGTCGACACACACAAGTACTTGTGGGGATAAAGAACTACAACTAGACCAACACATCAAGACTTCTGGCTCGGCTCAGGGAACGGGAGGACGCCTTGCTTCGTCATGAACGCCCTATAGTCACCCTGCATCTTTAGGCGATCTACTACGTCACGGTTATTCGGGGGATTGCCTCCGTAGAAGACCCCCCTGAAGTCATGACATCACGGCTGATGATTGCCCCAAACTGTTGCTGGATGCGATACATCTCTTGTCTAATATCGGAATCATTGATCCTGGCCTTGACTTCGGCCCACCGTTTGAGATGATCTGGCAGCATAGAATTCTGTTGCTCTAGTAGGAATGCCCTCATGTGATGGAGTGCATAGTAGGCTTCCTTCCGACTGCCTGCCGGCTGCTTCACGCAGGGGAATTCCGTCACATGGGTGAAGACATGCCTGCCAAACTTGAGCTTCTTACGCACGAAGGTGGCGCCTTCCACTGAGGCATAGCCAGTGAGAGCATCATCCAGAACTTCCTTGATCTTGTCATAGTTTTTCTTATTTTCTTGACTCCCTGAGTCGAAATACATGGCTTGCGAATGTTTCAGCGACAAGCAGATGAGTGTGCAGTGTTGATCTCTGCGCAAAACAATTCAAACAGAATGGGTTGGAAAAAGAATGATGAAAATCTAATAAAGCATGTTATGGCGGCGAGTGAATAATGACTTGCTCGGGAAAGAAAGGCACGAGAATGTATTCCTTTGTCTTGTTCGCCACCAAGATGCCTTGGAGGTACGAGGCCACGAATCACCGTTCAATGGCGCTTCCCAAGCAGCCATCACGCATGTAGTAGGGGTCCACTATAGCGATGCCCGGGGTGTTCTCTCTAATGATCTGAATGGCCAGGCTGAGAGAAAATAGGCGTACCATGGTATAGTGCAGCGGATACAGGTGGAACATATTGAAGATGTCGTCAAACCGCAAGAAGAACAGATCCGCGGGGACATTATCGACAAAGCCCAAGCCTCGTGGCACCTTAACCACGAATACCGGGTGCGAGGGATCTTTCTCCGCAAGAAGGCGTCTCTCTATCGCCAGCACACCGTCATGCACACTCCTCATTTCTGAAGTGGCGAGCCTGAGCAATTTCTTAGTTAGCATGGGCTCACCCGCCACATGCATCCTCCACATAATACCCTTGGGTCTTGGTGGCCAGTCCTGAAACCTGATCAGATTCGCAGTTTACGCCATCGGCTGGCTCGAGCTGCGAGATTTTCTTTTCCTGGTCTTCTTGCCTTTTGGGAAGTGGGTAGGCACCGCAATCTGAGCATCGATCGCCCTATGTAGTGTGTCAGGGCTTAGAATAAAGGATCGGTTGGATGTATCCGCTGGCTCGGTGAAGGTGCAAGCTGGAGGCGTCTCCTGAGAACCAAAGAGATGTTTGTTGCAAGTGGCTTTCTCTGCGGGGCCACCAGCTGGGTCTTCATTTAGGTCGTCGGGGAAAAGATTAGTGTTGATGAAATCATCGAAGTAATCTTTGTCATCCTCGTTCGAATCCTGCGCCATGGTCATGTCAATATGACCAGCCGAACAATCGCGTGGAGGTGATGGCGGTAGCGGTGTGGGGGTCTTGCCATGGCTTGGCGCTGGCATGACAGGCGGTGTTGTTGTCTGTGGGGTGATGGCCCCGGCCATCTCCAAACGAATCATGCTCTTTGCCATAGCAGGAATAAGCCGAAGCAACTTCTAAGGACAGCCGACTCTTCTTCATCTGCTCCTGGGGGTTGAATGGGAGGTTCCAGGTCGTCGCAGCCCCTTAGCACCCGGATAATTTTAACCCTATGCACGCTATCTGGCATCGGCTTTGAGTGGAACATGCGGTGCAAGGGTTGAATGATGGTACCCTTGGCAACATCCCTCAACTCGTTGTTCATGAAGCTTAAGAGAGTGCATGGAACATCCGTCTGCGAAAAACATGTATGGCATTAAAAAGATGCCATACGAGTAATAAATGGCAAGGCGGTAAAGTATTTGGTTTACCGTGATGGCGTCAAGCTCGGCTAATGTCGAGGCACTGCATACGACGACGGGCATGCAAGAGACGGAGGGGCTGCTTGATGGAGCGGTGCCGGCCGCCGGTGTATTCTCCCTATCGGTTGCATTAAGCTCCGGTGCCGCGGTGATGGCAGGGGGAGTCACCAATGCTTCTGGCGCCGCCATGCTAGCGGGCGGACTCACCAATGCTTCTGGCGCCGCCGTGCTAGCGGGCGGAGTCACGAACACATAATTCACCGGGTTCGCCGGCGCCGCATTGTTTGAGTGGCTACTGACCATGTTTGGAATCGGGCACGGCCCTTGTCGACCACCCGCACTCCAGTTCGCTATTGACTCCACCAAGGTAGGCAGGATGGAGGTGATGGTGATTGCCAGGTTGTCTTGGACGATCTGCGGGATCTGCGCCACTTGTTCCTTAAGTTTCTGAACCTCGCAGTTTTCCTCGTCGCTCCTTCCCTCCACACGCGTCCTCGGGGGTGGACCAAAATGATCCACCCAATTCTTAGCCCCGAAGCCGGCCAGACGGCTAGCCAACGATGGCTTCTTTGTAACCGACGTGATTTTCTTGGCCCGGTTCATCGCCCTGTTAAAAGGGTTATCCCACCGGGTGGCCGCCGTCGACCCGTGGGATGAGAAACCATGGGATCCCTGACTAGCAATTTCCTGCTCCTGCAGAAGAAGTAACGTGAACCGTTTAGAAATTCGACTTGATCGATTAGAATGTAATCAACTTGATCCGTGGTAATTAAATTACTTACCACAAGAACCTCGAAGTCCTTCACCTTAGTTTCCGCGGTGAGTTCTTTGGTTTTGGGGTCCACATGGTAACGAGCCCTAATAAAGTTTCGAAGCTGCTTGTTTTCGAATTTCGAAAAGGGGTTAGGTATCCCCTTAGCTCTATACTCGTTGTCCTCCTTATCCCATTTGGGCTCTGCAGCTCTGTAATCACCAGATTCGAGATGGTGGTGACCTATATTCATCGCCTGCAATTCCTTTCCCCGCTTACTCGAGGCCTTGGCTGCTTTAGATTTGCACTTGGCCTTGAACTCCTGGAATGGATCTTCGATGATCTGCGGGTCAATCTTCTGGATCTCCTCGAGACTTTTCCCTTCTTTAAATATCTTCTTCTTTATCCGGGTTCTCCAGCTGGCCAGGGCGGTGCTCATCCTCGTGAGGGCAGATTTGTTTACTTCATTCCCATGATAATCTGTGTTTCGATACTGAAGGGGGAACTTGTATCTTGCGTGCAGCTTCTCGAAGAGGAGTGTGCGCAAATGGCCATTATCTTTATGCCGGAGATTCTCGGTGTTGATCGAGATGGTGGTCAGGGTGATAGCCGCCACTTGCCCACCGTACCCTTTGACCACATGGTCGGGCGCCAAAGGAACCCATGTTGGGCTCACTTCGGTAATTTCCTCTCTGACGGTGCCGACCGTGTTCGGGCGCCTTTCCTTCTTCTTCTTAGGCAGATTACTACCACTTGTTGTGCCCTTGCCGCTATTAGTGGTTACATCATCCGCCGTTCCTTCGGCCGCTTCTTCTTCCTCCGCGTCTTCCATCTCATCGGCGTCGCTCTCGAAAGGGTTGTATTCTTCATCGCCCTCTGTCATTCTTTCTAGCCGCTCGACCTCCTCCTAGAATGACAAGGGTCTGTTTTGAGGTCTCACTTCTCCTTCAGCGTTGATACGCTGAGAAGAGCCATCCTCGTCGTTGTCACACATGTTTGCACTAATAAAAGGCAATTAATGGTTAGTAAAGGGCGCGGAAAAATCCGGCATGACCTTTGCTCATTTTTGTTAAACTAGGAGTGCCCGATTTCTGCCGAAACGGAAGTTAATCAACATTTCGACGAAAATCGGGACTCATTTTATACAAGCACCTGCATACGAATACAACTAGGCAGAGTAATATAGCTACGAATACAACAAAGCACAGCAACCACTCTAACTGGTATTTAAAGGAGAGCATAACCAAGAATGGTGGAAGGCGGGAACATATATCAGCAAGTGCACTTCAATAAAATTACAGCAAGTGAACTTCAATGAAAACAAGCAAATTGAAACAAGTGCACTTCAATAAAATGGTAGCAAGAACAGCAATTGACAACAAGCAAATTACAGCAAATAAAATTCATTTACTAGGGTAAGATAAACTTGCAGTAAATATGTTCTTACATATAAATATATAATAACAAAGTCTGACGTATAGTGCTATTTAGTTCTATGTGCCGGGTTATGGTCTCCAGCAAGTGCTTGAACATTTGAAGCAATCTTATGGTAATCCTCCTATCTATATTCATGAGAATGGTAAGTATTTTTCCAACTACCAATAATCTGGTTGAAACTCTAGGGTATATTTTTTCTTTCCCTACATATTCTTCAGTGCTACGGGAACATGTAATTACGAAACAACTTACAAAAGATTAAAACTCTAGGGTATCCAATGCATCAAGATGTGGTGTTTGATGATGACCCTTGTTAAAATCGTGACTCAAGTCGTAGAATCGGCCGACTTTACGATCCCACGTGCATGAAACGATCCAAAACGTAAGCAGAGTCGTTTTTGGTGGAGTCGTCGTAGAATCGAGCTACAGGTCGTGGGATCTTATGAAATCGTGCACCAAGTCGTTAACATGAACGACTCCGGACCGAAGCTCTAATCATTGCCTTTTTTAAGATGAACGGCTGATACACCATGTGCTTACCCCTTAAATATGCTGCTACCCTAGTCTTCCTGCCGCTTTAGATCCTGTTTGTGGCGGCCGTGCATGTCTCTCTCTCCTCCAACTTCTGATCTAAATCTGACAAAGAAATTCTGAGATCCGTGCCAAGGTGCTAAGCACGTGGAAGAAAGGGACTGGCGAGAAGATCACAAGGTCTCTCCTGTTCACACGTAAATTGGTCAAGTCTCTACTACTGTATTGTTTATTTTTTTAGACTAGAATCCGATCTGGGGTAGAGTGTAAGGTTGTGTGCATGCAACAACAAGTCTATTAGTAACTGGCTTAAACTTCTCCTTCCGATTCAAATTAGTTGAATTAGATTTGTTTAGATTTAAATATACCTAGATTTGTTTTGGTACATTCGAATTTAGACAAAATCAAGTCAACTAATTTGGATCAGAGGGAATACTACCGTCTAGAAATAAGTGACTTAGATTTGTCTAGATTCACGTGTATCTAGACATATTTTAGTGTATAGATATATTTGAATCTAGATAAAATCAAGTCACTTATTTCTAGACGGAGGGAGTAAATAGTAATCAGCTAGCTAGCTTACACATGGGCTTTACTTCATAGCATTTATCTACTTTTTCTCTGATTATTTGTTTTAGGGAAATATGTCAACTAGCCAACGTTCTAGCAGTAGAACAAAGAGGAAAAATGCTCCTGGAAATCGGTCTGACATTGGATGGGGTCATGGAGAGGAAATTCATCCTAAAAAGAAGACTGTAAAATGCAGATATTGCTCTGTTGTTAGAGGAGGAGGGGTTTATAGGTTGAAGCATCATTTAGCAGGGACTCACTTTAATGTGGAGCCTTGTCCGAATGTACCTGATGATGTCCGAGCAATGTTCCTAAAGCTTTTAAATTGTCAAGAAGAAGAGAGTGATGCAAAGAAGAGGAAGTTGGAGCAAATAGCTACTGGTTCTCAAGAACAAAATTCTCCAGCAGAGAATGACCAAGGTCGAGAAGGAGATCAATTGGCTAACAAGAGGAAAGCCCAGACAACTGTGAATCAGTTCTACAAAAAACAAGAGAGGGAGGAGGTTTGCATTCAAATTTGCCGTTTCTTTTATACCTCCGCTATTTCATTCAATGCCGTAAAAAATCCAGAATTTGTAAAGATGGTTCAAATGATAGGACAATATGGTAAAAATCTAAAGCCTCCATCTTACCATGAAATAAGAGTAAAATATCTGAAGCTAGAAGTTCAGAGAACAATGAATCTGGTTGCTGAATTTAAAGAAGAGTGGAAAAAGACAGGTTGTACAATAATGTCCGATGCCTGGACTGATCGAAAGAGAAGATCCATATGCAACTTTTTGGTGAATAGCCCAAAAGGTACAGTCTTCTTGGCATCCGTTGATACTTCTGATATTTCCAAAACAGCCGACAAAATTTTCGCAATGTTAGATGATGTTATTGAGATAGTAGGAGTGGATAATGTTGTGCAAGTTGTGACGGACAATGTGGCTAACTACAAGGCAGCTGGTGATCTATTGATGGAGAAGAGAAAAAAAGTTATTCTGGACACCATGTGCTGCACATTGCATTGATCTAATCCTTGAGGATTTTGAGAAAAAGATTAAGATGCACGCCACAACAATCGCAAAGGGCCGGAAAATCTGCACATATATTTATTCAAGGACATTGCCACTTAGTTGGCTGAGAGAGTTCACTAAAGGAAGAGAGTTAATTAGGCCAGCGATCACAAGATTTGCTACTGCCTATTTGACATTGGGTTGTCTACATGAACTGAAAGGTGCACTGGTCAACATGTTTAGTTCAAACAAGTGGAGGGGTAGCAAATTTGCTTCTACAAAAGAAGGCAAGGAAGTTCAACAAATTGTATTGAATAGCCGTGGGTTCTGGCCTAATGTCGCCCTGTGTCTGAAGGCTGTGTTGCCACTTATAAGAGTTCTTCGGTTGGTTGATTCAGATGAGAAGCCTGCAATGCCTTTCATTTACGATGAGATGAGCCGTGCAAAAGAAAAGATAAAGAAAATTTTTGGCAATGTGAAGAAGAGGTACATCTCAGATTCATGCTTGATACTTAGTATGGTGTAGATTCTAGTCATAATATATTTTCTCTATGTTCACTATTCTGCATTTCTGTGTACAGGTATAAGCAAATATTTGAGATTATTGATGAAAGATGGGAAACACAGCTCCATAGGCCTCTGCATGCTGCTGCATACTACCTAAATCCCCATTGTCATTATAGTGCCAGTTTTAAGGCTGCAGAAGTAAAACGTGGCTTTTACACATGTCTTGAGAAAATGGTTCCTGATTTAGATGAAAGAGTGAAGATAGACATACAGCTTGATGCATTTAAAAATGGATTAGGACTTTTTGGAATGGAGTCCGCAGTTATGACTAGAACAAAGAAAGCTCCTGGTTAGTTATTTTGCACTATTCTGTGTTAACTTTATATCCATGTTAATTTTTTCTGCAAGTAACACAATCTTAATTTTTTGCACCAGCTGATTGGTGGGATTCATATGGGGACGAGGTCCCCGAGTTACAGAAATTCGCTATTAAAATTTTGAGCTTAACGTGTAGTTCTTCAGGCTGTGAGCGAAATTTTAGTGCCTTCGAGCAAGTAAGAACTTCGTTTATTAATTTGTTCCTTTGAAATATTATATACTGTAGCATATTATGCGCAACACACTAATGTTGTTATTCTGACACTTATGTAGGTACACTTAAAAAAAGAAATCGCTTGCACCAAGAGAAGATGAATGATCTAGTCTTTGTCATGTATAATCCGAAGCTGTTAGATAGGCAAGCTAGAAGAATAAGACGAGCAAAGGTGACCTACGATGTATCTTCTGATGATGAATGGATAACTGAAAAAGAGGACCATGTTCTTCCTCCACAAAAGAATTGGTTACGTGCTCTAGATAGAATTGCCCATAGGGAATCGGAGAAACAACAAGAGGCTGATCATGAACATGAAGTTGAGAATATGGTCAATAATCTAACTGAAGCATGTACGTAGAGTTACTTCACTCGAATATTAACATATTATTTCCTTATTTGTTTCATAAATCACCGTCAATTTTATTTGTTCACAGGTGGAGATGATCTTGGGTTGGACCAAGATCTTGATGGCTATGATTTTGAGGACTACAATCCAGAAGATGGTGACGACGACAATAATTAAGCCCCTTCTATATTTGAGAGAGGCAGTACAAGCGATGTAACATCCGAAAAAAACGAAGAAGATAATCTTAATTTCTACGACCTATACTAATTTAGTGGTTGTTCTTCTCCAATAATATAGTGAATTGTTTCCATTGTTTGCTCAGGATGAACCTGCATATTTGTTCCTATGGCCTATGATGAACCTGTATGCTTGAGATTACGCTACTTAAGTTGACATATATTACTTTTCTGTTCATGCTCTTACCTAATAAATACTCTTGATCCTTTTTTAACTCATGGAAATATCTAAAAATCTAGTATCTGTAGAATCGGGCGACTCGATTCTACAATACGATTCTATTGGACCATTTCCGATCCGATTCAGAATCACGATTCTGACAACTTTGGGCCCTAGGGTGGAATTCTTGAGTGAGCATCTTATTAGAAGCCTGCTTATTTCTATAAGGTATTACCCTTTTCCCCTCTAGTGGTCATGCATTAGATTTCTCTTCAAAATATAACAACTATGCAGTACTAAGGTATACTACTAGCTGATTCATTATGGCTATTCATGCCTAAATAACTCTGTCACATCAAATGAAACTGGACTGAATAAACAGAGAAGCAGCTGACACGGACAATTTTTTTGATGATAATACTTGGAAAATAAGAAGCCACCAATCCTAAGAGAGCAGTACAAACCCACAAAGTATTACTACAAGATTGAGCATTTCACATGTCCTTGGCAATGGCATACTATACGGGGATACAACATTTACTACAATGCATTATATGTATTGGGGAATACATACAATCTCATGTAAAAAAAGCTTTGTAAACAGGAACATGAAAGAAAAACAGTAAAACCATGAGACCAGAGCATACATCAAAATAAGCAAGAAGAGCTTCTAGTAGAACAAAGGAAAACAACTTGGTATCTCCTACGACTACTAATACCACAAAGTTGCTTCAACATACAAGGCACCTCCATCTGCAAGGCTCCAATCGCCTTAACCAAGAAAGAATCTATTTAATTTCATAGAATCCAGGTTTGCTGAGTAAACAAACAAATTTTGCATGGAAGCAAATTGTCAGGCTCTTATGCGCTGGAAGTGCGTATCTACGAACTGTGAAACCTTACAGTACTACTATTGGCAATGTGATACCTGAACCTCTTGTTAGTTCTAAAAAAGGTTCAGCAATTGACTGACGTTACCTTCCCTTTGCCTAGTTGTTTGTAATTCTTCCTCTTGCATGCAGGAGTAGGAAATCATCCATTGAGCTCCCGAAATGGATAATAAACTCTGGATTCAGCAGTTATCAGTTCAAATCAATAGAGAAACATAAGACTATGCTGCAACTGTGTAGCTGGGAGCTGCAAAACCTTCCATTACTACTACTACTTCTACTGACATTGTGACACCTGAAGCCATTGCGTGTTCTAACAACGTTCAGCAATTGGCTACAACCCAACCCAAGTGAGGAGGAGAAGGGGTGGCAGAGAGCACTCACGCGGATCCCTGGTTGTAGAGGTCGAGGGAGACGGCGAGGCGCTCGAGGCCGGGATTGGGGCTAGTGAGCGCCACCTTCTTGTGCGCGACGATGAAGGGCGCGTCGGACGCGGCGAAGGAGGTGGAGAAAGCGGCGAGGAGGAGGGTGCAGAGGAGCGCGAAGGAATTCGCTCGCTCTGACCTTTAGTTCCTCGGCCTCCACGGCCTCCTCGGCCTCCTCCTCCTTGGATGCGCGGGCGGAGAGCGGCGGCCTCCTCGGCCTCCATGGCCTCCTCCTCCTTGGACGCGCGGCGACCTCCTCTCCTCCTCCTTGGACGCGGGGCGGCCTCCTCTCCTCTTCCACGGCCTCCTCCTCGGTAGCGGCGAGTGCGGCGACGAGCAGATCGAGCGGCGGCGGCGCGTCTCTCTCGACTCGATCTGTGTCTGAGGATGATGGGGAGAGGGACCAGTCCGTGCTCGACAGTTGACCTGACACGGCACTTAGCCGTAGCACATCCTTACCTAGTGCGCCACGGACGGCACTTAGCCGTAGCGCACCCTTACCTAGTGCGCTACGGCTAAGTGCCGTGTCAGGTCAAATAAGAGGGCGGCCGCCCCTGTTGTTGACACTAGCACTGCAGTATCCCACTGGTTCCTCCCTATGCTCGAAACATGTGTGAGCACCCAGGTTCGAACCCTGGTGCCCCTCCTTTTTTGTTTTTATTTTAAAATTACTTTAAAATGTTAAAAAAATATCCCAAAAACTATGTAAACTATATAAAATATCTGTTATATGTTTTATATGACAAAAGTGGTACATATATATCATAAAAGTGGTACAAAAGTGATTCAAAGTAGAAAGAAATTAAATAATAATGTGTCCATTAATAATATGCCATCCATATGCATCAATACAATTTTTTTGAGCATGCGTTTTACAATCTTTTGTGAGCTAGCATTTTATAATCTTTTTTCCCTTCTTTGTCGCGGTTGAATAATTTAGCCCCGACACTTTTATGTTTCTTCGCTCGAACAGGCTACCTTTTTTGGGTAAGGTTGTCTTTTTTCTTCTTGTGATGTATGTTTCTTCATCATAGCCGTCGTCATCTTCAATCTTTGGATCGCCGTACTGGTCAAAGTCTTGCTCGTTGGCGACTTCATCCATTCCGATGATGTTTCTTTTTCCTCTCCTCACGACAACACGACTAGGCTTTGTCGGGTCGATAATAAAAAATATTGGTCCACTTTGCTAGCCAGTACCCACGATTCATTTTTCGTGGCGACGTGCGCACCAGCGGCCTTGGATTTGGCTGCTTCGGGTATTAACATGGTTGTGAAATATCGGTCTTCTCTTTCGATGCTCTTGGCCCATCTGACACGGAACATCGGCACCTTTTCTCCACAGTAGTCGAGCTCCCAGATCTCCTCGATCCTTCCGTAAAATCTTTCCTTCACGTTGTCATCGGTGTAGAATTCCGATGTTACGCCTGAGTTCTGATAGTCACACTAGTTGTCCTTTTCCTCCGTGTAGAATGTGTAGTCGTTGATATCATACGCCTGATAGGTCACCAGGTTGTGCATGGGTCCTAGCGACAAGGTGAATATGATATTTTCCTCTGCAGAATGCGATTGCGGGGGATTATCTAGGAGCGTCTGTCTAAACCAACGCGTGAAATCTGAGTTGTGCTCTTTGATTATTTCTCCCTGCGTCCTCTGTATGCCTCGGTCACTGTACTTCTTCTCGATTGACCTTTTGTGCTTTTGTACGCAAGGATCGACCAGTTCTAAATGTTGTAGTGCGACTAGGTTTGCTCTATCAAAGTCTGCGCGTCGACAATCGTAGTCTGCATGCAGTACGTGACGACCCTCTCGGTGACCCGATCCATCGAGCTTGCCAAGGTGCCTATTGACGGGAAGACCGACAGGGTTCTCGATGCCTAGATAATTCGTGCAGAAAGAGATGCACTCTTCGGCCAGAAAGCCCTTGGCTATGCTTCCATCTAGACGGGACATGTTGTGAACGTATCCTTTGATGTGTTCGTTCATCCTTCCGAACAACATCGGCCCGAGTTGGATGATATCCTTCACGATATGGACTAGCAGATGCACCATAATATCGAAGAATGCGGGCGGGAAGTAGATCTCGAACTCGCATAGTATCACCACGATCTCCTCTTTTAGCTTCCCGAGCTGTTTCACGCCAATTGACTTTCGAGAGACGACGTCGAAAAACTTGCAGAGCCCAAACAATGTTTCTCGGACATGCTCGTCCATTATACCTCGTAGTGCAACCGGAAGTATCTACGTCATTAGCATGGCACAGTCGTGAGACTTCATCCTACTAAACCTCTGCTTAGCCTCATCTAGGTACCTGCTTATCTTGCCCGCGTAGCCGTAAGGAAATTTGACTCTTAGAAGACACTTGAAAAACTGTTTGATCTCATCCTGGCTTAGTGTGAAGCACGAAGGGGGGCAGTAATATTCGTTCTTCTTAACCTTTTTACCCTTTCGACGACCTTGTGTCGCCTCCGACGGATGATCATCATCATCTTCCTGATCATCAGAAGTAGGGCGTCCTCCGTGAAGATCCTTCCGGATGCCCATAAATATCAAGTCGTTCCTTGCTTTAGGACCATCTTTCGTCCTATCTGGCATGTTGATTAGGGTGGCGACTAGACTCTCGCACACGTTCTTCGTGATATGCATGATGTCAAGGCTATGAGGCGTTTGGAGAAACTTCCAGTGTGGCAACTCCTAGAAAACAGACCTTGTTTTCCATACCTTCATCAACGGCTTGTCTTGCTGCCTCTTTCACTTCTTTCCCGGTTTAGGACACTCTTTCCAGTTTTTCAGCAATTCATCCACTTCTTCGCTGCTCCTCCGCTCTGAGATTCCTCGGGTCTCGGATTTTCTATTGAACAGATCTCCACGTTTTCTCCATGCATCATTCTTTTCAAGCCACCTTCGGTGCCCCATGAACACTATTTTAAAAGACCCTGGATCTTTCTCTAGTTGGAGATAGGTCGTGTTATCCATGCACCTAACGCATGCGTAGAATCCTTGGATAACCTGCCCCGAGAAATATCCGCAACCTGGATAGTCTTGCACCGTAGTGACCAACGCGGCTCTCATAGTGAAATAATCTTGTGCGACAGCGTCATACGTATTGGCTCCGGATTCCCATAACATGGCTAGCTCCTCTTTCAACAGCCCGAGATATAGATTGATGTCGGTATCAGGTTGTTTTGGCCCTTGAATTAGCATACTCATTTGTATGTACTTCTTTTTCATGCACAACCAGGGAGGGAGGTTGTACATCCATACAAACACGGGCCAAGTGTTGTGCGTGCTGCTCTGGCTACCGAACGGATTGAGTCTATCGGTGCTTGCACCTAGCCTGATGTTCCTCGAATCTCCACCGAATTCTGGGATTTCGAGGTCTAATGCTTTCCACTGGCTACCATCTGAAGGGTGCTTCAGTAGCTCGTCCTTTTCAGGGTCATCGTCATCTCCTGGCTTCTTTCTTTCCGCATGCCAGCGCATGAGATTTGCTTCCTTAGGGTCTGTGAAATAGCGCTGCAGACGAGGAGTGATAGGAAAGTACCATACCACTTTTCGAGGAGCTTTCTTCCCTTTCTTGTATCGACTAACGCCGCACACCGGGCATGTGGTTTTCTCCCTGTCCTCGCCTCGATAAATGATGCAATCGTTGATGCAGACGTGGTATCTAATGTGCGGTAGATCAAGAGGACACACGATTTTCTTGGCGTCCTCGATACTAGTTGGACACGTGTTGTGGCATCCCGCTAAAACCACTACTAGAAAACCGCTGTGTTTTCGGGCATTGCAGCATCATGACCGCATGCTCATGTCATCATGCCACATTGCATTTGAGCATCGTCATCATTATGCATGTGTTTGTACAAACTATTTTCGAAAACCTATTTTGTTTTCTAAATAAGCCCCGTCTTTATTCCAAATACAATCGGATTTCAAAAGCCTCGTTTTAAATAATAAAATATTTATATTATTTTTAGGGGGCAGCCGAACCGGGCCGAACAGACCCAGCCGGCCACCCTCAGTAAACAAAACCAGACAACCCTAACCCACCTACCCCTAATCCACACCCTCCCAACCACACACGCACGACACACACACCACGTCCACCTGCAGCGCTCTGCCGGCGTCGCACACAACGCAACATAGCTCCCACCGCCTGCCACGCCTGCCCCTGGGCCCCACCGTCCACCGACCCCCAACTCCCTCCAGCCGGCCGCCAACCTCCTTCCCACCTCAGCATACACACCGCCTCCTGCACGTTTTTTCTTTTTCCGTCACCTGATCGCCACCATCCCCTCCTCCACCGACCGGTCCCACCTCCCCCATCTCCCGACCAACCGACCCCTGATCGCCCCCCCCCCCCGTGCTACCCCGTGATCCTCCCCTCTCTCTCCTCTCGTGGCCCCACAGCCCAGCGACCGACCGCCCCTCCCCTGGATCCCATCGCGAACCCACCCGAAGGAGCCACCTACCCCGCAGCCCCATCTCCCCTGCGCCTCTGCCCGGGCCGCCGCCCCGTCTCTTCCACCTTGTCGGCCGACTGCATCGCTTCCTGGCGCCCCTCTTCCCCCTACGTCTCCCGCCTCCGCTCCGCCGTCCGCGGCCCCGCCTTCTCCTCCTCAGGTCGTCCGCCGACGAGCTCTCTGCCTCGGGCCTCGTCGCCGGCTGCACCGCGCCTCACAGCACCTGCCAAGTCGCACTTCGTCGACGACCGATCCTGCTTCCTCCTCCTCCCGTGGATCCTGCCTCCGGCCACGCTTCCTCCACCCCGCCGCCTCCGGCTAGAGCCCCGCCACCCGGCCTCGCTTCTCCTCCGGTCGCAGTCGTCCGCCCTTCGCGCCGAGCCGTCGTCGTCGCTGCGCCACCCCTGCCTCGCCGACCTCGCCGGCCCGGCCTCTTCCCTGTCGCCGCCTGAGAGTTTGTCCCCAGCACCGACACCCCGCTGCCGTCCCTTCCTTCCATTGCCGCCAGGAGCCTTGTTCGGGTGCCCGCTCGAGGCCAGCAGCAAGGCAGCCATCCTGTCATTGTTGGCTTAGTGTGTTGCTGCTGTTTGTGCGCTCATGTCCATGTTCAGTGACCAATGTGTTCGCCCCTTTGTGTGTCGATCTGGTGAGGTGCCGAAGTTCCCCAAAAAAATCCCCTCGGCAAGACCTGCATCGCCGAAGCTCCCAAAAAAAATCCCTTTGTGCGTTGACGTCCGACAAGGCCTTTGAAAACGTCTCGGTGAGCAAGTTTCGCAAGTTTGCCCATTGTCATGGATCGCAACAGCCCCGAACCCGATGGTACAAGCTCTCCACCACGGAACTCCATGATCTTCCGAAGGTTAATTGATGCAAGGTTTGGTGCGATAAGGCCTCCCCGTGGACAAGCAACCCGAGCCCGACACCGACACTTAAGCACCTAGACCCGCAGACCACCAAGATCTCCGATCGGTATCCGAGTACGTCGAGATCCCCGGACGCCAAGTCCGCCGACACGGAACGCCAAGTTCTTCATCCCGAATGCCAAGACCTCCTTCCAAACCCGAGTTCTTCGTCACAGGCGTCAAGATCTCCTACACGGATCCGAAGACCCCCGGTACCCGATCCACTCAAGTTCGCCATCGACGACAAGATCGACCGCTTGGAACCCAAGTTCTCCGTCACTACACGACAAGATCTCCATATGGTATCCGAACCTCGTCGTTCCGTCCAACCCTGAGACCGAACCCCGAACCCCCGGAACCCAAGATCTTCCGAACCTAGATGTGTGACCCTAAGCCCCTTTTTTTTATAATATGACATTATCAACTGTCGCATATTAAATTGTTCATGCATGCATACCTGTCTGTGGTTTGGGGGCATTATGCCGATTCACCTCATAATTGAATATGGAGTACATATGCGGGATATCTTTGTCTTATCTCGACTCCATTTAAATTGGTGTAGCGAACCAATGTCATGTTTTGTCTTGTTAATACAACATTTAAATTGCGGAGTATCTAAACAACTTGAACCTTCTAATTAATTGTCGGGACCCCGGTTCCACTTAATATCGCCTAATTGTACCGCATCTGTGCCATGCCATGCATCATATCATAATCATGCCGAATCTTCTGCCCTAGTATTAAATATTGCATCCAGCGTTTCTTCTAGTGTTTGCTTCTTCGCGGATTAGGCCGATGAGTGGATGCGAGTGTCGACAAGTTCTTCGGATAATGAATATTTGGCAGTGTTTCCCAGGCGAGCATCCCTCCCCTTTGTACCTATTTTGCATTTATAGTCTTTATTTCCTCCTGTTGATCTGTTGCTATCCATGTCGTGATGCTTTAGTGTTCCGTACCAGTTATATTCCTGCAGCCGTTATAGTGCCTTGGACACCTCCTATTACTTGTTGCTTGTTAGACAGTTGGCCCTGCAAGTCGTAGTTGCTTGCTCAGGTGTTGCTTCGCGTCGTTGATGCTCCACAGTTGTTGGTAGGTTGGCAAATGTTTAATGGTGGAGCTGATCATGATTCTAATTACAGTTTATTAATTAATGTTGATGGTAGATATAATGCAGAGGCACCGGTGGGTAATAGTAATTATTTCATTTTTTAACCGCTCACCGGTGTCCCCTAGGACCCGAGTTCTTGACACCTGCACTGAGATCGAGCGCGCTAACCATAGGTGGGGTGTGTGGGCACCCCCATCGGCTTACTACCTGATTTCAAAGTATGGTACCGGGGGCCACAAGTAGTTTGGGGCTGTATTACTATTCTGTACTTATGCCATGCTTTACTGCTTTATTTAAGATTGTGCGTGGAGCACCTGTACTGTTTAGGATGTGGAATGTTTTCGCTGTATCGACAAGCCCAGTCACACTTTCGAGTTCCTAGTCGTTTACAGCCATTGGCACAAACCCTGGGTCCGCCTCAGAGCCGTCCGACTTCGTTGCGGGTAGCTTAGTGGGGTGGCCCCCGTGTACTTGCTTTGGGTCTGGGAAACGTCATGACTTAGGCCCCACCGACATACCGATGGGTGTATGTTAATTGATCTGGCAAAAAGGGTCGAAGTGCGTGTGGATACTTTGGTGCACCCCTGCAGGGTTAAATCTTTTCGAAAAGCCGTGTCCGCGGTTATGGACGACTTGGAGCACAGTTTCTTGATCATAGACAACTATAACTAAAGTTTACTGTTATAATTTGACTTACATATGAGATGACTAGTAAGTTGGATAACTGCCATGGAAAGATTAAATAAAACTGCCAACCGTGTGAGTTTCCTCGGCTTAACTTCCTCGTTTGGTCTCGAGGGGGAATACCAGGATAGGTATGTTTGGTGTTAGTATCAGGTTGGATCCGAATAGGTCTCTCTTATCTCTCTCTAATAGTCGCCAGTATTACAGAGTCTCTATAGGTTGTTTAGTGTCGCCGCGCTGCCGCTTCAGTCCACCATACCTGTGTAGGCGAGGACCGCCGAATTCTAGCCTCGCCATGTACTGGCCTCAGTATTGGCGCTCCTCTTTTTCCTTTGCCCTTTGTCGGCACCCTTTTGTTTTAGCAGGTTTGAGATTGATGTCGTTAGCAAGGTTACCCTTCCGGCTTGGCCTGGGCAGGGTTATGGACGCCATTGGTTATTCTTCAGGGCTCTTAGCCCCATTTGCATCTTATCCGTACTCGGATGTTGTATGATTTTCAAGGTGATTTGGATCTTTATATTGTATATCTGTATTCCTGACTCTTTGAGTCGTTGATGTATATATATATATGTTTTGTGGGTTCCATCGTGGACTAATGTGTAATGGTATTACTTCGTTTTCCACCCGAACGCAAGTTCTTGGTGGGCGTCCTTGAATCGTTTCTATGCGGGTTTGGCGGGAAGCGCTAAAACTTGCATAGGGCCGATTCGAGGGTGTTACAGAGTGGTATCAGAGCCCAGCAGTTGCGATACCCCACTGGTCCAGCCTGTAGGATAACCTAGCTAACGGACGATCTAGAGTGTCAAAACTATTTTGCAAAATCGGGTGGATAGATCTGATTAGGTCTGATTTTACTCCTTACCCCTCTGCTGTTCTCCTCTTACCTTCGCGTGTTTTGAATCTGCTCTCTTATCTTTTCTTCGAGTCTAGGAATTCTCGTGGTTGGGTTCCGTCGTACCTTCAGGGTTTCGCTTCCTCCTTTGGTAACGGTGTTGCTACATCCGGTCTTCGCGCTATTTGAGGAATCCTTCATCTGTTGGACTTCTCTCTGTTCCTTGTTGTGCCTTTTGGTGTTTTCCGATGCGATGACATCATCTACGCCAGATCCGATGCAGAGTCTGCATCACTCCTTTGTTCTGAACCTCGTTTGTCGAGATCTTCAGTCTGATTCCGAGAATGGTTGCACGCTTTTCTACTGAATGTGCGGAGTAATAGTTTGGATGTGTGATGGATTGGCCCCCATGTCGACTACTCATTCTATTTGCTCTTGTACATTGGAGTGGATTAGACTGCATCTTTTCTCTCCGTCTATCGGAGCTAGAGGTGGCTTTATTTGTTGATACCTCTACCTTCGTCCTTTGTTCCCGGAGTGTTCTCTCGACGATCACGGACAACGACCTCTTGTTAGTGGTGTCGCGGGGATCTACACGAAGCGAGAAGATTCAGATCGCCGACCTTCTTTCTGGTACCATGAGGCGGATCTCGAGGGCGAGATCCCTTGTTAGTAGTGTCGAATTGTGGCATCCCGCTAAAACCACTACTAGAAAGTCGTTGTGTTTTCGGGCATTGCATCATCATGACCGCATGCTCATGTCATCATGCCACATTGCATTTGAGCATCGTCTTCATTATGCACGTGTTTGTACAAACTATTTTCGAAAACCTATTTTGTTTTCTAAATAAGCCCCGTCTTTATTCTAAATACAAAACCCCGGGCTTGTCCGGAATATTTTGTTTCGTCTACAATCGGATTTCAAAAGCCCCGTTTTAAATAATAAAATATTTATATTATTTTTAGGGGGCAGCCGAACCGGGCCGAACCGACCCAGCCGGCCACCCCCAGTAAACAAAACCAGACAACCCTAACCCACCTACCCCTAATCCACACCCTCCCAACCACACACGCACGGCACACACACCACGTCCACCTGCAGCGCTCTGCCCGCTTCGCACACAACGGAACACAGCTCCCACCGCCTGCCACGCCTGCCCTTGGGCCCCACCGTCCACCGACCCCCAACTCCCTCCAGCCGGCCGCCAACCTCCTTCCCACCTCAGCACACACACCGCCTCCTGCACGTTTTTTCTTTTTTCGTCACCTGATCGCCACCATCCCCTCCTCCACCGACCGGTCCCACCTCCCCTATCTCCCGACCAACCGACCCCCGCTCGGCCCCCCGTGCTACCCAGGGATCCCCCTCTCTCTCTCCTCTCGTGGCCCCACAGCCCAGCGACCGACCGACCCTCTCCTAGATCCCATCGCGAACCCACCCGAAGGAGCCACCTACCCCGCAGCCCCATCTCCCCCGCGCCTCTGCCCGGGCCGCCGCCCCGTCTCTTCCACCTCGCCGGCCGACCGTATCGCTCCCTAGCGCCCCTCTTTCCCCTGCGTCTCCCGCCTCCGCCCCTCCGTCCGCGGCCCTTCCTTCTCCTCCCCAGGTCGTCCGCCGACAAGCTCTCTGCCCCGGGCCTCGTCGTCGGCTGTACCGTGCCTCACAGCACCCGCCCAGCCACACTTTGTCGACGACCGACCCTGCTTCCTCCTCCTCCCGTGGATCCTGCCTCCGGCTGCGCTTCCTCCACCCCGCCGCCTCCGGCCAGAGCCTCGCCGCCCGACCTCGCTTCTCCTCCGGTCACAGCTGTCCGCCCTTCGTGCCGAGCCGCCATCGTCGCGGCGCTACCCTCGTGATACGTCCAAAACGTATCTACTTTCCCGAACATTTTTGCTATTGTTTCTCCTCTATACTTGTGTGATTTGGATGGAACTAATGCGAACTGATGCTGTTTTCAGCAGAATTTCCTTGGTGTCTACTTTTTATGCAGAAAATCAACTATCAGGAAAATCCCGGAAAATATGCCAAAAATTCTATTTCACCAGAAGACTCCCGGAACCAGAATACGAGACGGGGGGGCTGGGCCCAAGCCACACCACCTGGCCACGCGGGCAAGTCCAGGCCACGCCAGGGGGTGGTCTGGCCGCCCCAGACTCCCCCTCGGCCTCTCTCTTCGCCTATAAGGAGCCTTCTAACCTAAAAACTTCGGGGGGTTCGACGTTTTTCCAGAAGGAGTTCCGCTCCGCCGCCACCACCAGATTCCACGAAACAGCACCAAAAACTCTGTTCTGGCACCCTGCCGAGACGGGGAATTGGAGGAGATCATCGCCATCATCATCACCATCGCTTCTCCATCGACCATCCATGTTTCCCCCACCTACGAGTGAGTAATCCCCCGCTGTAGGCTATGGGGATGGTAGGGATTTGATGAGATCGTTCATGTAATGGCATCAGATTGTTAGGGCATAGTGCCTAGTATCTTTTATTAGTGCTTTATGACTTTGTTGCGACTTGTTGTGCTTAATGCTTGTCACTAGGGCCCGAGTGCCATGATTTCAGATCTGAACTTATTATTGATTCATCATGATAGTATTGTTTTGGGTCTTATCTACAAGTTGTATACACACGTCGTTGTCCGGAACCTATGGTCCCGAAGTGACAGAAATCAGGGTAGCCGGAAGGGAAAGGCTTTGATGTGAGGATCACATGTGTTCACAGAGTGCTAATGCTTTGCTCCGGTGCCTTATTAAAAGGAGCACCTTAATTGCCAGTAGTTCCCTAGAGGCCCCGCTGCAAACGGGCTGGCAGGACAAAAGATGTTGTGCAAGTTCTCATTGCGAACACGTATGACTATATATGGAACACATGCCTAGGATTGTCTAGTACTTGGGTGCTTTATCTTATTTATCTGCAATTGCCCTATGTTCTGATTGCTATGTGAATTGTCTTGTCCATGCAACGTCCTTCCATCCATCCCTATGCCTACCGCACTCGAATCCCACTGTTTACTGCTTTTGTTACTAATGTCTTTGCTTTGCTACTGTCGTTACTTTACTATTCCTACTACAAAACTGTTGCTACTGATAAACTGCTGTGAGCAAGATTGTTTCCAGGTGCAGCTGAATTGACAACTCAGTTGTTAAGACTGATAAGAATTCTTTGGCTCCCCTTGTGTCAAATCAATAAATTGGGTTTCACTTCCCTCGAAAATACTGCGATACACCCCCTATACTTGTGGGTCATCAAGACTATTTTCTGGCGCTGTTGCCAGGGAGCATAGCTTTATTTATCAAGTTCACTTGGATTCTCTATTGTTCGCTGCTTTCCATCCATCATGGGTAAGTCTCGTGATGGCAAGGTTCCTATTTTACCATCCACTACAAGAAGAGGTACGGTTATGAACACCTCTACTGCTCTTGATTCACCGTCTGTTCTGAGTAAGTTCCTTACACCACCACATACACATGCTACACACACTACTACTACTGCTGAATCTGAAACTTCTGATGCTTATGATGCTGCTTCTACTGTGCTTGATAAGAGTGGTTCATTAGGTCCTTTCCTAGATGCTACGATTGCTAGAACTATAGTTGAAAATACCGAAACTCCTAATGAAAACACTGCCACACCTATTAGCTCACCTGAGTCTAGTGAGAGTTATGATGCTGAAGAAGATTATGTTGAGATGACTGATGAGTTTATTGAAGAATGTAGGAACACCCATGATAGAAGCGCTGCTAAGAATCTCCTTGAAAGGCGTACTATTAGACCCAAATTATCTCATGCTGCTAAGTTTGCTGCTTCTCCCATAAACATTATAGATGAAGATTATGATTTCTCTCTCGATCTATCCTACATAGCTATTGTCGAGAAAGAACCTTTTTGTGGGACTAAGAATGAAAGTGCGGTAGCACATATGAATGAACTTTCTACCATGAGTGGCTTGTATTCTGATGATATTAAAATGCGTACTTACTTTGTTGCTAAGATTTTCCCTTTTTCACTAAAAGGAGAAGCTAAAACTTGGTTTGGTAAATTACCTCCTCGATCTATTGATAGCCCTGAGTGCTTGTTTAATACTTTCCTGCAGAAATATTTTCCTCCTAGTGCTAGACATGCTGTTTTGCAGGAACTTTTTGATTTTTAACAGGGAGAAAAAGAGGTATTGCCCAAATCTTGGGCCAGGTTTTGTGATTGGATTCATGCACAGGCTGGAAGTTTTTACCTAAGAATGAGCTTCTTGATATATTTTATAATGGACTAACCGAAGAATCTAGGACATACCTAGATAGTTGTGCTGATTGTGTTTTCATGAATAGGACTCCCAAGGAAGCTGAGGAATTAATGGCTAAAATAAGCAAGAATTATGAAGATTGGACTCCTCCTAAACAAGTTACACCTGAAGTAATTGTACCTAAACCATCTATTCCTGTGCCTATTCCAACATCAAAGAATAGGGGAGTTATTGAATTAAATGATGAGTTGATGAAGGAAGCTAAGAAATGTCTTAAGGAGAAGGGAATTAAAGCTGCAGATGTCAAGAATTTACCTCCTATAGAAGAATTATGTAAGCCTATTCCCTACTCACCCACTATTGAGGTACACTCTCTCCAACACTTTGATGAAGGTGATATCCCTTACTTGAAACCTCCTGATCAATGCTTAGAAGAATTTGATATCTTTATTGTTAAGCAAGATAACTTTAATAAAAGGGTGCAAAATCATCTAATGGAAAAAACTAGAGCTATTGTTGAGTTGAAAGATATTGTGGAAAGAACCTCTAATGATGTTAAAATGATTGTTAAACACTTTCAAATGGTTCAAACTCAAATAGATCAAATCGTTAAAGTGCAAAATGACATGCTAGTTAATGCTGCTAAAGAAAAACATGCTCATGAAATTAGAACTAGAAGTGGAGATGCTACCCAGGATCCTCTATATCCTGAGGGGCATCCCAAAAGAATTGAGCAGGATTCTCAACAAGCTGAAAATAGTGGTTCTACTCGTAAGAAAAGGAAAAAGAAACATAAAACTGTTGTAGAACCCTCTGAACCTGCTATAGATCCTAATAGTATATCTATCTCTGATGCTAAAACTGAAAGTGGTAATGAAGAAAATGAAGTTCCTAATGAAGAAAAAGTTGAAGAAGAACCTGAAAACCACACTAATACTACTAAATACACCAAAGAAGATTTTATTGCTAAGAAACATGGTAGTGAAAGAGAACCTTGGGTCCAAAAACCTATGCATTTCCCTGATAAGAAACACAAGTCAAAGGAAGATGAACACTATAATAAGTTTTGTGAGTGGATGAAACCTTTATTCTTGCAAATTCCTTTGACTGATGCTATTAAATTGCCTCCTTACTCAAAGTATATGAAGGACATTGTCTCGAATAAAAGGAAGATCCCTAATGAAGAAATCTCTACTTTGCTTGCTAATTATTCCTTCAATGGTAAGGTTCCTAAGAAACTTGGAGACCCAGGGATTCCAACTATCCCTTGCTCTATTAAGAACAGTTATGTTAGAACTGCTTTGTGTGATTTGGGAGCTGGAGTTAGTGTTATGCCTTTCTCTCTCTATAAGAGGATTTAGCTTGAAAAATTGATACCAACTGATATATCTTTGCAAATGGATGATAAGTCTACCATTGTTCCTGTGGGTATATGTGAGGATGTACCTGTCCAGGTGGCTCATAATTGCTTGATATTAACTGATTTTGTTGTGCTTGAAATGCCTGAAGATGATAATATGTCTATTATTCTTGGGAGACCTTTTCTTAATACTGCAGGAGTTGTTATTAATTGTAATCAAGGAAAGGTGACCTTCAATGTTAATGACAAGGAACATACTGTCTATTTCCCCAAGAAGATTGAAAGGACTTATGGATTAAATTCTATTGAACATGTTGAAGGCATTCAAGTTGGAGAAATATATTGTCCCATACCAAAAGAAAAATTTGAAACTATTATGATTGGGACCATTGCTATCAAAGTTGAGGTAACATAATCACTAGTGGAATACAAAGTTTTGTCTCATATGCAATTGTTTTGGTAGCAAGACTTGATCAACCTTGCTAACAAAAGGATTCCATTGAACAAAACAATGTTTTCATTATAATTATCCCCGTTTATTTCTATCCTTTGCATTTTAGTTTTTGCTTTCGTTTAGTTTTCTGTGTTGTTAGTTTGCTTGCATGCTAGAACTTCTGTAGTTCTAGCCTTGTTTTTGTCCTTGCATCATGTTTCCAAAAAGAAAAAAATCTGTCTGTCAGAAAAATCATTCTTCCATTTCTGAAAAATGCCCAAAAATAAAGTGTCTCAAAAAATTCTAGAAAATTCATATTAAATTTTTACGTGAAAAAAGGGGCAGAGGAGTACCTGGTAGGTACCAGGCGAGCCCACCAGGCAGGCACACCACATGGGGGCGCGACCATACCTAGGTGGCGCCATGCCCTGGTGTGGGCCACCCCTGGCCCCCCACTACCTCTCTCTTCTGCCACTTTCTTCCCTCTCCTGAGTAAGCTCCAGTTCATAGCTCAAAATCACGTTCTCTCTGTGCTTGCCCTCGATTTCTTCGATCTCTTTGCTCAACCCATCTTTCTTGCTGAAATTTGGAGCAATTGTTCCTTGGTATGTGACTCCTCCCCTTGTCCAAGTAGATTTGTGTTTAGTGGATTGTATGTTGAGTATTTTGCTGCTGTAGGTGACTGGTTATGAGAGCTTGTAAGCTTTTTGATGCTTAGAGATATAGTTTTGATGCATGTTTAGGCCTCTTGCTAGTCCCTATGAGTAGATTCCTTCATTATATTTACTTTGTAATCACTTGTTTAATAGGTGTTTAAATTTCAGAATACCAAGCATGAACAACCACACGTTTGGAGAGATATTTGAGAGTGATGCACCTAGGAGGTCATGGCCCTCAAGAACAGCCTCTCAAGCTAGGCCATCATATAATGAAGACCTCATTGCATCACGTATTGGCAGTGAAAGAGATGATGGAGATGCTCACCCATCCTCTTTCCCTTGTTTTACTTTCTTGCAAGCTGCAGGTATTCTTGATGATTTCTTGCTACTGATTGAGAGGGTTGGCTTGACCTCTTATATGCAATATGAGAGCGCACAATACGCTCTGCTCACCAAAACTTTTGTTGAGAGCTTCTCATTTTCTAACACATCCTATCATTCTACTGTCTCATTTAAGATCTATGATATGCCCTTCACCATGCCTTTGGAGAGATTTTGTAGTATTGTAGGTGTGCGTATGGCAGGGACCGTGAAGAAAATTCAAGGGCGGCCCGCTGATTTGTTGGAGCTTTACCGAGGGGTGACCAATGATGATGACCGCGTGGCGCAGCGCGGAAAGATAAGAAATATCCAACTCCCTACTCTTAGATACTTTGCGTACTATCTTGCCACTAGTGTATTGGGTAGGGAGAACACTAGTAATATCTCCAACTATCACTTAGCTTTCCTTGCTGCTGCGCTCAACAATGATACTCGGTACAATCTTGGCTCTCTTATTGCTCGCCGCCTAGCTGCTAGGGGGCCTATCTATGGGGGCATCATTGCCTCGCGTGTAGTTGATGCATTAGATCTTTCTGTGGCTCCTGATGATGTTATGCTAGCACCACAGAGGCTCGACCTTGTTGCCATGAAAACTCATCACTTTGTCAATGCTACCTCTGATTTGAACAATCTAGTATATAGGATGCTTTTCACTGACGGGGATGAAAGAGAAATCCTTTTGCCCCAGCCTGCTTTGTTCAGTGTTGACAGGAGACCATGGTCGTGCTCCAAGGAGGAGGTGGACGAGCAGCTTTGCTTGTTGGGTTTCCACGAGCAGCACCAGTAGGATGTGCCCTCCTATGATTATTCCGCACATTACGGAGGGATGTACTCTGGCTCGAACCAGGACGAGGGTACCTCCTCGTCATACCCCGGTGACACTTCATCTTGGCTAGCCTAGGACTGATACCCACTTAGGCCAAAAGCCTAAGCTTGGGGGAGGTACGCCGACACATCTCCATATCATGTTGCGTCGGTTCTTTGTATATTCATGTTTTCATTCTCTTTTTAGTTTTCGTTCTTCTTTGCTTTTGCTTTCTAAAAACACAAAAATACCAAAAATATTTCTGTTGTTTCTCTTTGGTTTGCTTCTTCTTTTTGCCTTGGTTTGTTTTTCCCTTTTTGCTCTGTTTGAACTATTCAAAAAACCCAAAAATATTTTGCTTTGCTTGTTTTTCTCTTTTGGTTTTTGTTTAAAAATCGAAAACACCAAAAATATTTGTCGTTCTTCTTTGGTTTTTGCGAGTTGGCTACAGGGTTCGCAGTTCTCAGTGGATTATTGGTTTCATATTATTATTCAAGCCACACAAGTGAAGAGCAATAATGAGGATTAATGACAACTTGAGGCGTGGTAAGAGGCTAGTAACGAACTCTATCTTTTTTCATCATTGTGAGCTTTCTTAGTCCGTTCATGTAGAGCGTATGTTTTCTTTGGATGCTTAGTAGTTCTTGCTTTCTTGTGATTAGCTCTAGCTCGCTAGTAGTTTGTAGCATGTCTCATGAATGTTTGCTTGCATTACTCTATTCATAAATTAGTATGACACCGTGGTATCCTCCTCTCAATGTTTCATTTGATCGACTTGGCACATGCTCACGCATGCACATGACTGTAATAATCAGTTAAGCCTTGACGAATTATTTTGCCTTGAGGATCTTGAATCATTTTCATGCCATGAGTAGTCTTGTTTTGTTGCAAGCATGATAATGACAGCTATTGCTCTCTCGTTTGTCGCTCCCTTACTTTTGCTAGCCTTCACTTCCACTGAGTGTCTTACTCATGTTTCCAATTCCCTAAACCAAATATTTCCAAAGTATCCACCATACCTACCCATTAGCATCATTTGATACTTCCGTGCATATTCAATATGCCTTGTTTTCTTCCGAATAAAATGTTTGCTTGTTATGAGAAAGTTAGTTAGTAAACTTCTCACGAACTTGATGGCACACTTTATTTTCCGCACTTAATAAACCTGAACCATTGTGAACTCTCCATGAAAGTTATATGCTTGCTAATTATAGGCTAGGGATTAGCAGAACCGTGCTATCACAGGGAACGCTTTCAACACTTGTAAATATATACCCAGTTGATACCTTGCTCTTTTGTTTGCGGATGTCGTCGGTGTGAAATAAAAGGGGAGCTTGTAAGTCCATGGAGTTATGTATGTGTGTTAGAGAAACGCCTGGGCCGCTGGTCTAATCCATGCTGACATGGTGGAAACCTCCAGCGTAACCATAATGATATCTATGAAGCATTCTTCTTATAAAAAAAGAGAG
Source organism: Avena sativa (assembly GCA_916181665.1). Taxonomy (NCBI): domain Eukaryota; kingdom Viridiplantae; phylum Streptophyta; class Magnoliopsida; order Poales; family Poaceae; genus Avena; species Avena sativa. The sequence continues at coordinate 548,270,614 of OV702290.1, read as the reverse complement.
TTATAGCTATTGAGAAAAAGAAAAAAGAAGAGTTTTATGAAAAGAGGAAAGAGAGAAAAAAGCACCATTTTCCCATGGTAAATAAGAAGATTGCTGATATACTCATTGTCTGCTTGCCTTGTCATTTTGATATGGGGATTCTTCCGTATCATCGGGCAAGGGGTACCCCGTTGGCGGTTCTCAATGATACGCACATACTTACGATGACAAGAACTTACCGGTAACTAAAGTTGAGTAGCATGAGGAGCGGCCCTCGTACTGAAGGGACTTGGGATTTCCAGTTTATAGTCTGTCAAGCATATAACTCAGATTGGACCTCACTTTCACCTTAACCACATTAAAGATGCCTATGATAGGGGCAATGAGAGCTCAAAGCTAACAAGTACCATGCTTTCAGCATTTGGAAGCCTTTCAAATTTCTCAAAACCTTTTTCTTCTACTTGTTGAGTCTCCACATATTATTTGAGCACCTTCTTGAGAGCATAGTTGTCATTCTTTATGTTTGTTTCATTACTTGATTATTTGTGTTATGACTTTGATGCTTGTATCCTTGATATCTTTACTTCTAGTCATCACTTGAACTTCAGAGGTGCCTTGACATTCATAATCGAAGGCAAGCGAGATACCACTCTATCATACCTTTCTATGAGCATTGTAATGTTGCTTATGTTTGTGCTTCGTGCTACTTATTATTCTTGAGTTGGAATCTCTTCATAGCTTGCAATGACTATTAAGTAGACTCAGTTGCATACTCTTTATTATGAATTGTCTAAGTAGTTGATCACATTGCTGAGAATATTTACATCATATGAAGCAAATGTGTTCGTGAAAGTTCTTTTATCGCACTTAGTTTTCAACTGAATTGCTTGAGGACAAGCAATAAGCTAAGCTTGGGGGGAGTTGATACGTCCAAAACGTATCTACTTTCCCGAACACTTTTGCTATTGTTTCTCCTCTATACTTGTGTGATTTGGATGTAACTAATGCGAACTGACACTGTTTTCAGCAGAATTGCCTTGGTGTCTACTTTTTGTGCAGAAAATCAACTATCAGGAAAAATCCCGGAAAATATGCCAAAAATCCTATTTCACCAGAAGACTCCCGGAGCCAGAATACGAGACAGAGGGGGCTGGGCCCAAGCCACACCACCTGGCCGCGCGGGCAAGCCCAGGCCGCGCCAGGGGGTGGTCTGGCCGCCCCAGACTCCCCCTCGGCCTCTCTCTTCGCCTATAAGGAGCCTTCTGACCAAAAAACTTCGGGGGGTTCGACGTTTTTCTAGAAGGATTTCCGCTCCGCCGCCACCACCAGATTCCACGAAACAGCACCAGAAACTTCGTTCTGGGACCCTGCCGGGACGGGGAATTGGAGGAGATCATCGCCATCATCATCACCATCGCTTCTCCATCGACCATCCATGTTTCCCCCATCTATGAGTGAGTAATCCCCCGCTGTAGGCTATGGGGATGGTAGGGATTGGATGAGATCGTTCATGTAATGGCATCAGATTGTTAGGGCACAGTGCCTAGTATCTTTTATTAGTGCTTTATGACTTTGTTGCGACTTGTTGTGCTTAATGCTTGTCACTAGGGCCCGAGTGCCATGATTTCAGATCTGAAATTATTATTGATTCATCATGATAGTATTGTTTTGGGTCTTATCTACAAGTTGTATACACACGTCGTTGTCCGGAACCTATGGTCCCGAAGTGACAGAAATCGGGGTAGCCGGAAGGGAAAGGCTTTGATGTGAGTATCACATGTGTTCACGGAGTGTTAATGCTTTGCTCCGGTGCTTTATTAAAAGGAGCACCTTAATTGCCAGTAGTTCCCTAGAGGCCCCGCTACAAACGGGCTGGCAGGACAAAAGATGTTGTGCAAGTTCTCATTGCGAGCACGTATGACTATATATGGAACACATGCCTAGGATTGTCTAGTACTTGGGTGCTTTATCTTATTTATGTGCAATTGCCCTATGTTCTGATTGCTATGTGAATTGTCTTGTCCATGCAACGCCCTTCCATCCATCCCTATGCCTACCACACTCGAATCCCACTGTTTACTGCTTTTGTTACTATTGTCTTTGCTTTGCTACTATCGTTACTTTACTATTCCTACTACAAAACTGTTGCTACTGATAAACTGCTGTGAGCAAGATTGTTTCCAGGTGCAGCTGAATTGACAACTCAGTTGTTAAGGCTTATAAATATTCTTTGGCTCCCCTTGTGTTGAATCAATAAATTGGGTTTCACTTCCCTCGAAAATACTGCGATACACCCCCTATACTTGTGGGTCATCACCTCGCTGCGTCACCCCTGCCTCGCCGACCTCGTCGGCCTGGCCTCTTCCCTGTCGCTGCCCGAGAGTTTGTCCCCAGCACCGGCACCCCACTGTCGTCCCTTCCTTCCATCGCCGCCAGGAGCCTTGTTCGGGCGCCCGCTCGAGGCCAGCAGCAAGGCAGCCATCCTGTCGTTGTTGGCTCAGTGTGTTGCTGCTGTTTGTGCGCTCATGTCCATGTTCAGTAACCAATGTGTTCGCCCCTTTGTGCGTTGATCTGGTGAGGTGCCAAAGTTCCCAAAAAAAATCCCCTCGGCAAGACCTGCATCGCCACTCCGACGTCCAACAAGGCCTTCGAAAATGTCTCGGTGAGCAAGTTTCGCAAGTTTGCCCGTTGCCATGGATCGCAACAGCCCCGAACCCGATGGTACAAGCTCTCCACCACTAAACTCCATGATCTTCCAAAGGTTAGTCGATGCAAGTTTTGGTGCGACAAGGCCTCCCCGTGGACAAGCAACCCAAGCCCGACACCGACACTCGAGCACCTCGACCCGCAGACCACCAAGATCTCCGATCGGTATCCGAGTACGTCGAGATCCCCGGATGCCCAAGTCCGCCGACACGGAACGCCAAGTTCTTCATCTCGAACGCCAAGACCTCCTTCCAAACCCGAGTTCTTCGTCACAGGCGTCAAGATTTCCTACACGGATCTAAAGACCCCTGGTACCCGATCCACTCAAGTTCGCCATCGACGACAAGATCGACCGCTTGGAACCCAAGTTCTCCGTCACGACACGACAAGTTCTCCATCTGGTATTCGAACCTCGCCGTTCCGTCCAACCCTGAGACCGAACCCCGAACCCCCGGAACCCAAGATCTTCCGAACCTAGATGTGTGACCCTAAGCCCCTTTTTTTATAATATGACATTATCAACTGTCGCATATTAAATTGTTCATGCATGCATACCTGTCTGTGGTTTGGGGGCATTATGCCGATTCACCTCATAATTAAATATAGAGTACATATGCGGGATATCTTTGTCTTATCTCGACTCCATTTAAATTGGTGTAGCAAACCGATGCCATGTTTTGTCTTGTTAATACAACATTTAAATTGCGGGGTACCTAAACAACTTGAACCTTCTAATTAATTGTCGGGACCCCGGTTCCGCTTAATATCACCTAATTGCACCGCATCTTCACCATGCCATGCATCATATCATAATCATGCCGGATCTTCTGCCCTAGTATTAAATATTGCATCCGGTGTTTCTTCTAGTGTTTGCTTCTTCGCAGATTAGGCCGATGAGTGGATGCGAGTGTCGAAAAGTTCTTCAGATAATGAATCTTCGGCAATGTTTCCCAGGCGAGCATCCCTCCCCTTTCTACCTATTTTGCATTTATAGTCTTTATTTCCTCCTGTTGATCTATTGCTATCCGTGTCGTGATGCTTTAGTGTTCCGTACCAGTTATATTCCTGCAGCCGTTATAGTGCCTTGGACACCTCCTATTACCTGTTTCTTGTTAGACAGTTGGCCCTGCGAGTCGTAGTTGCTTGCTCAGGTGTTGCTTCGCGTCGTTGATGCTCCACAGTTGTTGGGAGGTTGGCAAATGTTTAATGGTGGAGCTGATCATGATTCTAATTACAGTTTATTAATTAATGTTGATGGTAGATATAATGTAGAGGCACCGGTGGGTAATAGTAATTATTTGGTTTTTTAACCGCTCACTGGTGTCCCCTAGGACCCGAGTTCTTGACACCTGTTCCGAGATCGAGCGCGCTAACCACAGGTGGGGTGTGTGGGCACCCCCATCAGCTTACTACCTGATTTCAAAGTATGGTACCGGGGGCCACAAGTAGTTTGGGGCTTTATTACTATTCTGTACTTATGCCATGCTTTACTGATTTATTTAAGATTGTGCGTGGAGCACCTGTACTATTTAGGATGTGGAATGTTTTCGCGGTATCGACAAGCCCAGTCACACTTTCGGGTTCCCAGTCGTTTACAGCCATTGGCACAAACCCTGTGTCTGCCTCGGAGCCGGCCGACTTTGTTGCGGGTAGCTTAGTGGGGTGGGCCCCATGTACTTGCTTTGGGTCTGGGAAACGTCATGACTTAGGCCCCGCTGACATACCGATGGGTGTATGTTAATTGATCTGGCAAAAAGGGTCGAAGTGCATGTGGATACTTTGGTGCACCCCTGCAGGGTTAAATCTTTTCGGAAAGCCGTGTCCACGGTTATGGACGACTTGGAGCACAGTTTCTCGATCATAGACAACTATAACTAAAGTTTACTGTTATAATTTGACTTACATCTGAGATGACTAGTAAGTTGGATAACTGCCATGGAAAGATTAAATAAAACTGCCAACTGTGTGAGTTTCCTCGGCTTAACTTCCTCGTTTGGTATCGAGGGGGAATACCAGGATGGGTATGTTTGGTGTTAGTATCAGGTTGGATCCGAATAGGTCTCTCTTATCTCTCTCTGATAGTCGCTAGTATTACAGAGTCTCTATAGGTTGTTTAGTGTCGCTGCGCTGCCGCTTCAGTCCACCATACCTGTGTAGGCGAGGATCACCGAATTCTAGCCTCGCCATGTACTGGCCTCAGTACTGACGCTCCTCTTTTTCCTTTGCCCTTTGTCGGCACCCCTTTTGTTTTAGCAGGTTTGAGATCGACGTCGTTAGCAGGGTTACCCTTCCGGCTTGGCCTGGGCAGGGTTATGGATGCCATTGGTTATTCTTCAGGGCTCTTAGCCCCATTTGCATCTTATCCGTACTCGGATGTTGTATCATTTTCAAGGTGATTTGGATCTTTGTATTATATATCTGTATTCTTGACTCTTTGAGTCGTTGATGTATATATATGTTTTGTGGGTTCCATCGTGGACTAATGTGTAATGGTATTACTTCGTTTTCCACCCGCACACAAGTGCTTGGTGGGCGTCCTTAAATCGTTTCTATGCAGGTTTGGCGGGAAGCGCTAAAACTTGCATAGGGCCGATTCGAGGGTGCTACACGTGTTCTCCTCCGGGAGACGATCGTGCCAGAATGCCATCATATCGTCAAAGCTTGTGTCGGTCCATTTATGTTTTACCTTCATCTCCATAGCCTTGAGCGTTACATTCAACCGGGTATCATCGAGCTTGCATCCTTCATATAATGGAGTAACCACGTCTTTCTCAAGTTGCGCAAGCTTGGCTTTCTCTCTAGCGGCAGCCCTGGCGTTACTCGTCTCCTTGAGAAGCAGTTCTTGAACATAAGGGTCCCGCACCCAGCCTAACGTTGTTCCATCGTCTGCTCCAGCATCTAGATCATCATCATCCTGGTCTGCTTCCGCACCTTCACCATCTCTAGGAGACTCTTCTTCATCTCGCCCGTCCTTGTCGTGATCATGATCATCTTGCCCTCCTTCCTCATTTTCCGCCGCCCCATTTACGGCCTCATCGTCTTCGTCATCACTTATCCACCGAGTGTAGCCATCCATGAAACCATGGCGGAGCAGGTGCGCCTGCAGATTTCCGGAATCTGGGTCGATCAACCAATTGAGTTTGCATCTTCTGCACGGACATCTTATCTCCGTCATGTTATTTCGTATCATGTCGGTCGTCGCGCATTTCAAAAATCTAGCCACAAGCCTTCGCTCATTATACGGACCATGGTTGTCTGCGCGGTGTACACGGTAGAATTAGAAGTTTATTACAACCACAGAACCAATGCATGCATGCAATGGTCGATGGAAAATTTCGGCATGACCTATCCTAAATTTCGGACCTTTGCAAAATGCCAAAGTCTTGCTAGAATGGAAATAAATCAACATTTTGGCAAAACAATGCCAATATATGAGAGAGCATGCATGCATGCTCTCCAAACACATGAGAGCATCGATCCTCTCCATAGATATGTGACCATATCATCCATACACATCAACACATCCTCTTACATAGACAACTTACCGAGACGAGAGACCACGAGAAGATCTCGAAGGAGAGGTGAGAGACCGAGAGATGGTGGCCGGAAGGAGAGCCTTCCTCTATTATGTATGTAGCATCCAAGGTAAGTTTTACAAGCTACAAAATGGTGAAAGAGTGGAGAAATTGAGGTGGTAAGGAGGAGGGGGCGAGATCCAAAGAGGAAGAAGGAGGGGAAAGTGAAGTGGGAGGATGGTGGATCTAGGCAATGTGCAAAAGGTTATCTGCCAAAATGTAGCAGGCAGCACGCACATCCGTGGCGCACATGGCGTGGTGCGCCACGGGCATAAAGAATAGTCGTGGCGCACATACCATCCGTGCATCATACCTGTTTTCCCAGTTGCACAATAGTGTGGCCCGATTTTTCCTGTAGTGCATGGTGCCCAACTGCGCCACAACTGCCGGTAACACCCAAAGCGCAGTAGCCGTAGGTGCGCTGCGGCTATGTGGTATACGGCTGGCAGTGCCCTGGCCCACACACATCCGTGGTGCACCGTGCACATGTGCGCCACGCTTACTGCAGTTATCCGTAGGGCACCTGCTGGCAGTGCGCCACGCCTATTTTAGCCGTGGGGCACCACTATCACATGCACCACGGATGTGCGTATTACTTATAGCCGTTTTCCTAGTAGTGTCATCACCATCGCTTCTCCATCAACCATCCATGTATCCCCCATCTATGAATGAGTAATCCCCCGCTGTAGGCTATAGGGATGGTAGGGATTGGATGAGATCGTTCATGTAATGGCATCAGATTGTTAGGGCATGGTGCCTAGTATCTTCTATTAGTGCTTTATGACTTTGTTGCAACTTGTTATGCTTAATGCTTGTCACTAGGGCCCGAGTGCCATGATTTCAGATCTGAACATGTTATTGATTCATTATGATAGTATTATTTTTGGTCTTACCTGCAAGTTGTATACACACGTTGTTGTCCGGAACCAATGGCCCCGAAGTGACAGAAATCGGGATAACCGAAGGGAATGGCTTTGATGTGAGGATCACATGTGTTCACGGAGTGTTAATGCTTTGCTCCGGTGCTCTATTAAATGGAGCACCTTAATTGCCAGTAGTTCTCTTAAGGCACCGCTATAAACGGGCTGGCAGGACAAAAGATGTTGTGCAAGTTCTCATTGCGAGCACGTATGACTATATATGGAACACATGCCTAGGATTGTCTAGTACTTGGATGCTTTATCTTATTTATCTGCAATTGCCCTATGTTTTGATTGCTATGTGAATTGCCTTGTCCATGCAACGCCCATCCATCCATCCCTATGCCTACCGCACTCGAATCCTACTGTTTACTGCTATTGTTACGGCTGTCTTTACTTTACTACTGCTGCTACTTTACTATTCCTACTACAAAACTATTGCTACTGATAAACCGTTGTGAGCAAGATTGTTTCCAGGTGCAGCTGAATTGACAACTCAGTTGTTAAGGCTTATAAATATTCTTTGGCTCCCCTTGTGTCGAATCAATAAATTGGGTTTCACTTCCCTCGAAAATACTCTGATACACCCCCTATACTTGTGGGTCATCAATAACATACGGTGAATCAAGAGCAATAGAGGTGTTCAGAACCGTACCTCTTCTTGTAGTGGATGGTAAAATAGGAACCTTGCCATCACGAGACTTACCCATTATGGATGGATGGCAGCGATCAATAATGATTCCAAGTGGACTTGATAAATAAAGCTATGCTCCCTGGCAACGGCGCCAGAAAATAGTCTTGATGACCCACAAGTATAGGGGGTGTGTCGCAGTATTTTTGAGGGAAGTGAAACCCAATTTATTGATTAGACACAAGGGGAGACAAAGAATATTTATAAGCCTTAACAACTGAGTTGTCAATTCAGCTGCACCTAGAATCTTGCTCACAACAGTTTATCAGTAGCAACAGTTTTGTAATAGCAGTAGTAAAGTAACAGCGGTAGTAAAGTAAAGACAGTAGTAACAATTGCAGTAAACAGTAGGATTAGAGCGCGGTAGGCATAGGGATGGATGGACGGGCGTTGCATGGACAAGACAATTCACATGGCAATCAAGATATAGGGCAATTGCAGATAAATAAGATAAAGCATCCAAGTACTGGATAATCATAGGCATGTGTTCCATATATAGTCATATGTGCTCGCAATGAGAACTTGCACAACATCTTTTGTCCTGCCAGCCCATTTGCAGCGGGGCCTCAAGGGAACTACTGGCAATTAAGGTGCTCCTTTTAATAGAGCACCAGAGCAAAGCATTAACACTCCATGAACACATGTGATCCTCACATCAAAGCCATTCCCTCCGGTTATCCCGATTTACGTCACTTCAGGGTCATTGGTTCTGGACAATAACGTGTGTATACAACTTGTAGGTAAGACCAAAAACAATACTATCATAATGAATCAATAACATGTTTAGATCTGAAATCATGGCACTCGGTCCCTATAGTGACAAGCATTAAGCATAACAAGTTGCAACAAAGTCAAAAAGCACTAATAATAGATACTAGGCACCATGCCCTAACAATCTGATGCCATTACAATGAACGATCTCATCCAATCCCTACCATCCCCAGTGCCTACAGTGGGGGATTACTCACTCATAGATGGGGGAAACATGGATGGATGATGGAGAAGAGATGGATGATGGAGAAGCGATGGTGATGATGATGGTGATGATCTCCTCCAATTCCCCGTCCCGGCAGGGTGCCAGAACGGAGTTTCTGGTGCTATTTCGTGGAATCTAGTGGTGGCGGCGAGTGGAACTCTTTATGGAAAAACATCGACCCCCCCCCCCCCCCCGAGTTTTTAGGTCAGAAGGCAACTTATAGGCGAAGAGGGAGACCGAGGGGGTGTCTGGGGCGGCCAGACCACCCCCTGGCGCGGCCAGGTGGTGGGGCCAGGCCCCAGCCCCACTTCGTCTCGTATTCTGGCTCCATGAGTCTTCTAGTGAAATAGGATTTTTGGCACATTTTCTGGGAATTTTCCTGATAGTTGATTTTCTGCACAAAAACTAGACACCAAGGTAATTTTGCTGAAAACAGCGTCAGTCTGTGTTAGTTGTATCCAAATCACACAAGTTTAGAGGAAAAACAACATCAAAAGTGTTCGGGAAAGTAGATACGTTTTGGATGTATCTGTGATGCGCCTTGGGAGCAGCCAAAGGGTAAGCGCGCGCGGCCACCGTGCGGGTAAGAAGGTGTCAGCGGCAAGGGTTGCGTGCGCTGGCCGCGAGCCCACGCCTACAACGCATACCGTGGTCTCTGCTTGCTCTGCCAGGAGCCAGGGCATCACGCCAAGGACTGCACCATCAGCCCGGTGTGCCTCTGTTGTGGCAACGCCAGCCACATGGCCCGAGAGTGCACCCTGCCATGACTGCGCACCCCCTGATAACGGCGACGCTCCGGCCAGCAAGCGCGCGACCGGCAGTGCCTCCCGCTTGGAACACCCCCGCGCACCCTGTGCAGGCGCCGTGTGTACCAACGCCCCTGGCTCTTCTTCTGATGGATGGGCTGCTTGCTCGAGCGATATCGATGGGGGACGCGCATCGGCATGCTAGGGGGAAAGCTCCCAGCCCCGCGCTAGAGACCATGGACACCCTTCATTGCCTGCGCCCCGCCTGACACCGCTCATCAGCGCGGACTACCTGCGTCTTCCCTCACTCCAGCGAGGTCGACAAGGCTGAGCGCGCCCTCCAGAACGCGCTGGTTGTTGGGGATATACTTTCCGGGTATCCTCATTGTGCCTCGCTGACCTGGGTGGCCCACTTCAGGTTAGAGCTTTGCTTCATGGGCGGCCCAGTCAGGGAGAAAAGATGGAGTCCAGTCCAGCTACAGGAAGGCCCAGAAGGATTACCGACATAGGCCTGTAGTGTTACTTGTAGTTCAAGATGTACTCTATAACCGACTCTTAGTCATAGCCAGATAGGTCTGTCCTGTAAACCCTAGGCCAGATATCTATATAAGCCATCCTAGGGTAGGCCTTTAGGGCACCCTCACAATAGTCTACAATCTCAACTAGCACAGGAGAAACCCTTGTAGCCCATATTCCGGCTCTGCCGTATTACTGGATTGCTAGCAGGAGTAGGATCCGTCGAAAGCTAGCGGATTCAAACCTGGGTAAACTTGTGTGCTCACCATCCCGGAACACTGTACGTCCCACACCCCTCTCTTCCACACGCCTCGAGGACCCCCTCATGGCGTACTTGTCATCAATCCGACGACAATTGGTGCCCACCATAGGGCAAGTGAGCTTCGGATATGTGTTTCGAGCAGAATCTGCAAGAATGGGAATTGACGAGACCATCACCGTCGGGCGCATACTCTACACCAGTGATGTCCCTCTCATCGTTCTCGACGAGACCAAGATTCCGGCTAGGGAGGCCGTGACTACCTACACCATCATGTCCTTTGGCGAGATCGATGTGTACATCGGATTCACTGAACCTGCCCCACCCACCCCAGCGGTGATGATAGAGGCAGAAGAAATCTTTGGGTCCCCTTTGTCTACGGAGGCGGCAGAATTCCGGATCTCAGAAAACCCTAATCCCACCCATCCCGCACAAGTTGCGGAGATAGTGTAGAAAGCTGAACCTGAAGCGGACCTTGCGGTGCAAGTCGAAACTGAAGTGGATCACCATATCGAGGCCGAATCCCAGATCGATCTGCCCGTGGAGGTCGAAATCCAGGAGGATCAATACAACAACCTCAGTTCCAGCTCTGCTAACACCAAAACAGACCAACCTTTCCTGAGGCAGACGTTGAGGCGCATGATGCTACAAGGCGCAAACATGGATGACGTTCTCGAGACCATCAAGATTTTCGAGGAAGCCCATGAGGAGAGCCGCAACTACCTCAGGACTCACACGTCGCACTTTGTCGGATACGTTGGATCCGGATCCGGCTATGCCCATGCTGGAGACAACAAAGACTCGGTGCTAGAGGCGATCGGAACAAACACCGACTTACCTGCATCCTCGGATGACTCAATGACGTCGGCGGATTTCTGAAAGTTCTCCATGGAATAGGAAGAGGAGTTCAACTCCAAAGCCGTAGAAGAAGGAGAAGCCATGGACGAAGGATTTGGAGAAAACTCTCCCAAAGCGCAGGATGACATGGATCTTGGAGATAATCCCGACGTCTAGATGTCCGAAAGTATCGCTCAAAGCTTGACTCCGGGAAATAGACCCAAAGTCGTCTTTGCTACCGGTGCTGCCAAAAGGGCAAAGAAGAAGAACAAGACCCCGGCAAAAGAACATCAGGCAGAGGAAGTGATTGCCGAGGAATATGAGGAAGACTTGGATGGAGCACTTATCCCAAACGAGCCCAAAGAAGAGTCAGTGGATGGACACGTGGTCACCGCAGGTGCCCGTAAACTCATCGATGTTGCGTTAACTACACCTACCCCTATAGACGTAGAACTCACTGCTGAAGAGCTGGAGGAAAGGGCTCAGGCCTTAGAAGCGCGTCGCCAAGTACTCCTGGATGAAGCCAACACCATCGAGGAAGAGAAGAAGCGCATGGCTACTGCGGAGAAATATATCTCTCTACAGCATCAGAAAAGCCGGAAACGACACACGCGTGGCGATAAATTTCCAGAAATCCATAAGGTTCTCTTTGAAGGAGACCGTGGGATGCCTTGACTCGACAGTAAGGGAGATCTGGTGTACCCAACGCCAGTACAAAACACTGTCGCAGCTCGAGATATCCTAGCAAATAATCCAGGCCTAGAACATGTTTGATTGGGCATTAAGCTGCCCACCAAGGGTCTGTAACAACAGAAGGTCGCGAAGTCCGAGAGTGGAAAACTGGTCTCTCAGTTAGACCAATGTCGCACGGATCCGGCCGAGAATGACGTAAGACCCCAACGGGTTCCGGAACAACATCACCATTCCGACCGTTAGGAAGACAACTACTCAAGAACCGAATCTTCAGGGCAACACCACAGAACTGCACGTGACTTGCGCAACGTTGCTCCAGCCGCCGAGCAAGAGGCAATTGCTGCACTGTATCCGAGAAATCCTCCCCGGCGAGAGTCAAACGATCACAGGGAAGAAGACAAAGAGAAATGTCGGGAGGACGACCGTCAAAGAATGCCACCTCCTAGACACACAAGCCGTCTGACTGAACCCCATCATGGTGGGAGTGACGGACGAAGGAACGATGGACACCGTGCCAAGTCAAGCCAACAGGGGGCTCGTCGCAATGAAGATCCTCCCTGAAAACGGAAATGACACTCCGGATGGAGGCCGACAATCAGCCAGAAACAATCCACCTGCTCCACCCTCTCCACCAAGCAGCCATCACAACGGCTCTCAAGGAGGCCAAGGAGGGCGTCATGGCGGAGGAGGTGGCGGCAGAAGCTGAAGTCCGGCTCCAAGGCGCCGAAGCTATAGCGAACAACCAAGATGGCGTTCCCTGTCACCAAGTGATGCGAGACACCAGATTAACTCTAACATAGAGGCTCAGCGCTACAAAAACGATGATATATACATGGGCCCAAAATGCTTCGGACCACGAATTCGACAAACACACTTCCCGGAAGGATTTTCTATCTCAAGACATATCCAATCCTACGATGGTGTGGCCCAGCCAGATATTTGGCTCCAGGATTTTTTCTAGGCTTGCTGCATCGCCAAAGGCAGAAACATCTTGGTCGCAACCCGATATCTCCCACTTATGTTGTGGAAGACGGCGCGATAATGGCTCAATGAACTTCTAGAGAACACCACCCACAACTAGTATGACATCAAAGCGCGTTCTTTTGGAATTTCGAAGGCACATATCGGAGGCCCTGTATGGTAGGAGACCTACAACGTTGCACCCAGAAAGCTGGAGAAACTTTCCAAGATTACCTCGGACGATGGATCGACACCAAAACTCCTGTGAAGGAGTAAATGACCAAACTACAATTGAAGCTTTCATTGTAGTACTCCCAATTGGTTTACTACGTCATCGCTTGAAGTGTGACAAGGTGACTGATCTGGGAGAGATGATAGAAATAGCAAGCAAGTATGCAGATGTTGACGATGACATAGAGGGATCATTGAACACCCTGGTTATGCCACAGTCGGCAAAACAACCAAAGAAGCAAGCTCAGAAGCGCAAGAACACCTCAGAAGAATAACCCAACGTGGAAACGGCAGTGGTCACTGCTACTTTCGGGTCTGGAGGACGAGTAGGGCGCGGTGGTGGCCGTGGATGCGGTTGTGGGATATCAAGAGTCCAGGGTAGAGGAGACCAGCAACCTAGCAAAACCTACTCCTGTGCCGACATTGCCAATAACCCATGTGTGAATCACTTAGATGCTAGTGGGGGCTTGTCTCACACAAACATCGAGTGTCGTTTTAATAACGACATCAAGAAAGACGATACTGCTTGCTACAAAGCTAAGCGGAAGAAGGAAAAGAAGAATCCCGAAAAAGAGAAAGAGACCAAGGAAGATTCTGACATGGAGGAAGCTGACCCTTCAAATCCCAAGCCGGAGGGAAAGAAAAACTTCCCAACAAAGAAAGACACTTACGTCACCTTCCTCGGGTCTCAACCAGCTAAGGTCAAGAAAGCAGTTCTGCATGAGCTCAACACAACTATTCCGGCTGTACCACAATTACTGGACTGGTCAGAAGTGGCAATCACCTTTGACTATGCTGATCATCCGCCTAAGTTGCACAGGCGAGGAAAATACGCCTTAGTCGTCAATCCACTTATTGATGGCTATGGTTTCTCCAAGACTCTCATGGACGGCGGCATCAGCATCGATATTCTCTATGTCGAATCGCTACGCCGGATGCGGATCTCGGAGACGAAGCTGAATCACAGCTCTGGGATCTTTCATGGAGTTGTACCAGGAAGACAAGCAAATTCCCTAGCAGAGATCACTTTGGATGTTACCTTTGGAACTCCAAAGAACTATCGGACGGAGGCACTTTCCTTCGAAGTGGTCCCGTTCAAGAGCGCGTACCACGCTATATTCGGACGTCCGGCTTATTGGGATTTTATGGATCGTCCGTGTTACATTTACAATATGATGAAAATTCCAGGTCCTAAAGGTGTGATCACCATCAGGGGAGACCCGGAGAAGGCGCGAGAGTGCGAGGATGGAAATGCCGCCTTTGCTGAAGCCGTGCTACACGCCCAAGAGTACCAGGAGATCAAGAAGACCATTGATCCGTCCGAGATGGCCGCGACGAAGAAGGAGGTAACAAAGCCGAATCCGGAGTTCAAGGCATCAGAAGAGACGAAGAAGACGCCATTGAAGGATGATGACCCCTCCAAGGTGACCCAGATAGGTGTAGGCCTAGATAGCGCATAGGAAAGCGCGCTCGTCCAGTTCCTCCAAGCAAATCAAGATATCTTTGCATGGCAGCCATCTGACATGACCGGAGTACCTAGGAAACTTTCTGAGCACTCTCTAAATGTACACCCGAATGCTAAACCCGTCAAACAGTCCCTACGATGTTTTGGCGATGAAAAGCGTAAGGCAATAGCTAAGGAACTAGACCGGCTCGAGTTAGCTGGATTCATAGAAGAGGTCATCCATACTAATTGGTCGGCCAACCCTGTAATGGTACCTAAAAAGGACACCACTGATTTAAGGATGTGTGTTGATTATACTGCCTTGAACAAGGCTTGTCCCAAAGATCCGTTCGCTCTTCCTAGAATTGATCAAGTTATCAATTCTACGGCAGGCTCGGAACTCCTATGTTTTCTCGATGCATATTCCGGTTATCACCAGATTCAGATGAAGGAGTCAGATAAAGTCAAAACTTCATTCATAACCCCCTTTGGAACCTTCTATTTTGTTACGATGCCCTTTGGGCTCAAGAATGCAGGAGCTACGTACCAACGAACTATGCAGCATTGCCTCCATGACCAAATCGGACGCAATGTACATGCATACATGGACGACATTGCAGTGATGTCCAAAAAGAAGGAAACATTAATTTCCGACTTGGAGGAAACGTTCGTCAATCTACGAAAATACAACATAATGCTTAACCCGAAGAAGTGTTTCTTTGGAATACCAGCCGGAAAATTGTTAGGTTTCATCGTGTCTCAAAGAGGCATAGAGGTGAATCGAGACAAAATTAAGGCTATACTCAATATTTCCAGGCCGACTCGCCTGAAGGACGTTCAAAGACTAACTGGTTGCATTGCTGCAGTCAGTCAGTTTGTAAGTCGGCTCGGTAAAAGAGCCACACCACTCTACAAGCTCTTGAAAAAGACCAAAAAATTCATTTGGACTGATGAAGCTGAAGCTGCACTACAAGACCTGAAAGCAGTTCTCTCATCTGCTCCTATCCTTGCAGCACCGGAACCACGAGAACCGATGTTGCTCTATCTTGTTGCGACAAACAGAGTCGTCTGTGTCATCATGGTGGTGGAGAGACTAGAGGAAAATCAGGAACACCTGGTGCAGCGTCCGACTTATTATCTTAGCGAGGTCCTAACTGAATCAAAGCAGCGGTATCTGCACTATCAAAAGCTGGCTTATGGTGTTTTTTTCACATCCCGTAAGTTATGGCATTATTTTCAAGAAGATCCCATTACCGTGGTGAGCACAACTCCCATGAGAGATATAATCAACAACAGCGATGCTACAGGATGCGTCGCAAAATGGGGCATAGAGCTTTCAACTTTCGACATTGAGTATAAACCTCGTACAGCAATCAAATCCCAAATCCTTGCTGACTTTTTTGCTGATTGGACAGAGAAAACGGAAAATATGACCCTACCAGAGTCGGAATACTGGACCTTACATTTTGACGGGTCATCTAAGGGGGGAAGTCCCTGTTCCGGCACTAGAGTAGGATATTTTCACTACCCTTATCACGCAACATGGTTTTACATCATCCTATGACCTAAACAAACATAAAACAATAGAGAGATACACTCGGCTACCCCTGTTAGAAGAAAGTCTAGGGGGGTAGACGATCCGAGGCCCACAAGTCAGGGTTCCGCAGGAAACCGTGCTCTGGGGCATCGAAACACCTCAAGGACTTGCATATGTCCCTAGCACATGCATGAAAGTGTGGTGCTATGTTTAAACATACAAAACCTAGTCCCCGGGTGCATGTGTCCCCCTTCGCAGGCATGCGATGTAACCTAAAAGTGAAGGTTCTGGACTCGTCTAAGGGGGGAAGTCCCTGTTCCGGCACTAGAATAGGATATTGTCACTCCCCTTGTGACCCAACATGGTTTTACATCATCATATGACATAAACAAACACAAAACAAGAGAGAGCTACACCGGGCTACCCCCGTTATAAGAAAGTCTAGGGGGGTACACGATCCGAGGCCCACGGGTCAGGGTTCCGTAGGAGACCGCGCTCCGGGGCATCAGAACACCTTAAGGACTTGCATGTGGCCCTATCAAATGCATGAAAGCGTGGTGATATGTTGAAACATACAAAACCTAGTCCCCGGGTGCATGTGTCCCCCTTCACAGGCATGCGCTGTAACCGAAAAGCGAAGGTTCTGGACTTGTCTAAGGGGGGAAAGTCCCTATTCTGGCACTAGAGTAGGATATTGTCACTCCCCTTGTGACCCAACATGGTTTTACATCATCCTATGACCTAAACAAACACAAAACAAGAGATAGCTACACCGGGATACCCCTGTCAGAAGAAAGTTTAGGGGGTAGACGATTCGAGGCCCACGGGTCAGGGTTCCATAGGAAACTGCGCTCCGGGGCATCGCAACACCTCAAGGACTTGCATGTGGCCCTAGCACATGCATGCAACTGTGGGGCTATGTTGAAACATACAAAACCTAGTCCCCAGGTGCATGTGTCCCCCTTCCCAAGCATGCACTATAACCTAAAAGCGAAAGTTCCGGACTCGTCTAAGGGGGAAGTCCCTGTTCCGGCACTAGAGAAGGATATTGTCACTCCCCTTGTGACCCAACATTGTTTTACATCATACTATGACCTAAAAAAATACAAAACAAGAGAGAGCTACACCGGGCTACCCCTGTCAAAAGAAAGTCTAGGGGGGTACAATCCGAGGCCCACGGGTTAGGGTTCCGCATGGAACCGCACTCCGGGGCATCGGAACACCTCAAGGACTTGCATGTGTCCCTAGCAGATGCATGAAAGTGTGGTGCCATGTTGAAACATACAAAACCTAGTCCCCGGGTGCATGTGTCCCCCTTCGCAGGCATGCCTTGTAACCTAAAAGCGAAGGTTCTGGACTCGTCTAAGGGGGGAAGTCCTCGTTCCGGCACTAGAGTAGGATATTATCACTCCCCTTGTGACCCAACATGGGTTTAAATCATCCTATGACCTAAACAAACACAAAATAAGAGAGAGCTACACCGGGCTACCCCCGTTAGAAGAAAGTCTAGGGGGTAGACGATCCAAGGCCCACGGGTGAGGGTTCTGAAGGAAACCGTGCTCCGGGGCATCGGAACACCTCAAGGACTTGCATGTGTCCCTTGAACATGCATGAAAGTGTGGTGCTATGTTGAAACATACAAAACCTAGTCCCCGGGTGCATGTGTCCCCCTTCACAGGCATGCGCTGTAACCTAAAAGCGAAGGTTCTAGACTCGTCTAAGGGGAGGGAAGTCCCCGTTCCGGCACTAGAGTAGGATATTATCACACCCCTTGTGACCCAACATTGTTTTACATCATCCTATGAGCTAAATAAACACAAAACAAGAGAGAGCTACACTGGGGTACCCCCGCCGAAAGAAAGTCTAGGGGGGTAGACGATACGAGGCTCACGGGTCAGGGTTCCGCAGGAAACCACGCTCCAAACATCAAAACACCTCAAGGATTTGCATGTGGCCCTAGCACATGCATGAAAGTGTGGTACCATGTTGAAACATACAAAACCTAGTCCCTGGGTGCATGTGTCCCCCTTCACAGGCATGCGTTGTAACCTAAAAGCGAAGGTTCTGGACTCGTCTAAGGGGGTAAGTCCCTGTTCCGGCACTAGAGTAGGATATTGTCACTCCCCTTGTGACCCAACATGGTTTTACATAATCCTATGACCTAAACAAACACAAAATATAAGAGAGATACACTCGGCTACCCCTATCAAAAGAAAGTCTAGGGGGTAGACAATCCGAGGCCCACGGGTCAGGGTTCCGCAGGAAGCCGCGCCCCGGGGCATCGGAACATCTCAGGGACTTGCATGTGTCCCTAGCACATGCATGAAAGTGTGGTGCTATGTTGAAACATACAAAACCTAGTCCGCGGGTGCATGTGTCCCCCTTCGCAGGCATGCGCTGTAACCTAAAAGTGAAGGTTCTGGACTCGTCTAAGGGGGAAAGTCCCTGTTCCGGCACTAGAGTAGGATATTGTCACTCCCCTTGTGACCCAACATGGTTTTACATCATCCTATGACCTAAACAAACACAAAACAAGAGAGAGATACACCGGGGTACCCCCCCGTTAGAAGAAAGTCTACGGGGGGTACACGATCCGAGGCCTGCGGGTCAGGGTTCCGCAGGAAACCGCGCTCCGGGGCATCGAAACCCCTCAAGGACTTGCATGTGGCCCTAGCACATGCATGAAAGTGTGGTGCTATGTTGAAACATACAAAAACTAGTCCCCGGGTGCATGTGTCCCCTTTCACAGGCATGCGCTGTAACCTAAAAGCGAAGGTTCCAGACTCGTCTAAGGGGGGAAGTCCCTGTTCTGGCACTAGAGTAGGATATTGTCACTCCCCTTTTGACCCAACATGGTTTTACATCATCCTGTGACCTAAACAAACACAAAACAATAGAGAGCTACACCGGGCTACCCCTGTTAGAAGAAAGTCTAGGGGGTAGACGATCCAAGGCCCACGGGTCAGGGTTCTACAGGAAACCGTGCTCCGGGGCATCGAAACAACTCAAGGACTTGCATGTGGCCCTAGCACATGCATGAAACTGTGGTGCTATGTTGAAACATACAAACCCTAGTCCCCGGGTGCATGTGCCCCCCTTCACAGACATGCACTATAACCTAAACGCGAAGGTTCTAGACTCGTCTAAGGGGGGAAGTCCCCGTTCCAGCACTAGAGTAGGATATTGTCACTCCCCTTATGACCCAATATGGTTTTCCATCATCCTATGACCTAACAAACACAAAACAAGAGAGAGTTACACCGGGCTACCCCCGTTAGAAGAAAGTCTAGGGGGTAGACGATCTGAGGCTCACGGGTCAGGGTTCCGTAGGGAACCGTGCTCCAGGGCATCAGAACACCTCAAGGAATTGCATGTGTCCCTAGAACATGCATGAAAGTGTGGTGCTATGTTGAAACATACAAAACCTAGTCCCCGAGTGCATGTGTCCCGCTGCGCAGGCATGCACTGTACCCTAAAAGCGAAGGTTTTGTACTCATCTAAGGGGGAAAAGTCCTTGTTCCGGCACTAGAGTAGGATATTGTCACTCCCCTTGTCACCCAACATGGTTCTACATCATTCTATGACCTAAACAAACACAAAAAAAATATCTACACCGGGCTACCCCCGTTAGAAGAAAGTCTATGGGGGTAGACAATCCGAGGCCCGCGGGTCAGGGTTCCGTAGGAAACCGCGCTCTGAGGCATCAGGACACCTCAAGGACTTGCATGTGGCCCTAGCACATG
Source organism: Avena sativa (assembly GCA_916181665.1). Taxonomy (NCBI): domain Eukaryota; kingdom Viridiplantae; phylum Streptophyta; class Magnoliopsida; order Poales; family Poaceae; genus Avena; species Avena sativa. Next base: position 548,250,801 of record OV702290.1, on the reverse strand, counting down.
CATGAAAGTGTGGTGTTATATTGAAACATACAAAACCTAGCTATAAAAATGATATCATGAAAAGCACAAAAAGATGTTAGGGAGGGGTACATATGAATTAGCAAATAAAACAAGAAATAACAATAATGGGCTTATAGAAAACATTGTGAAAGGGTGATCCACAATGCGTACACACCATTATGTGTAGATGATTGCCCTTATTATACTTCCTACACACAAGTGCATGATGAAGTTTATCAGATACTAACTTGTAGGAGTTCATTTTACTAGCTTCTTTGTACCTAGTCTGCACAAAAGAGAAAATGCCATGTCATCTACATATAAAATAACATACACAGCAAAAACAAACAGATAAGCACATATAGAAAGGTTAACAAAAAGGCATTGAAAAACTTATTACAGTAATAACCGCTCCTTATCCTTTTTATTTGCCTTTTGTGCCAAGAGTAACCTCTAATGAGAGAGAAGTAATGATTGTAAAAGTTGCTGTCCCGAAACAGATTTCTTTGCTTCACCGTAAAAATTCGTGTAAAATCTCTGTACGTCCTTTTGGGGCGTGAATTTTTTTTCTTCTGTCCCAGGTTGTTATCTAACTTTCGTTAGTTCAACACTTTTTGATTTGAGCAACAGAAGGTCTTCGAAAAAATTCGTCTTTGCCTGCTGGTCTGTTTTAATAGATTTCTGCCATTTTCTGCATTTGCTTCTTGTTGGTTCATTTTTGAGTTCTTTTGGGGAATTGAGCTTTTTGAGGGAAGTGCTATAGTAGCTTGTGTTTAATGGAAGTTTTATTGGTATTAGAACTAAACCTAAAAACTTATTATCTTGAGTGCACTAATGTTGCTACTAAAGATTGTGCAAAGTTTTTGTATGAAGGAAAAATTTCAGGTGTATAGAAGGAATGAGTAATGAGATGAAGGATGGACTAAAGCTCAAGCTTGGGGATGCCACGCGTGGCACTCCAAAAAATATCCAAGAAGTACAGGCGTCAAAGCTTGGGGATGCCCAAGGCATCGCCTTCTTCATCAATAAAAATCCCAGGTTTCTTCCAAACGCTTCATTTGTATTGTTTTATGCATAGTTGTGTTGTTCTTGGAGCGTCTTCTTTTTCGTTTTTGTTTTGGTTTTTCGTTTGCTTGGTTTGCTTAGTTTGCTTAATAAATTGGTTGGACCCCCTCTTTCATACATTGGTTTTCAAATAGTTTGGTTTGGATTGGAAAAGAGTAGGAAAGTTCATGCTTAAGTGGTAAAGAGAGCTTGTTTTTGACTGTGGCCTATGCTTTGTCATGCCATGCTTGATATCATTTTGGACTTATGCTTAGTATTCTTTGTTGTAGCATGACTTGTTATAAACAATTGATATTGCTTAATGTGCCTTAAAAGGATCATGCGTTGTTTTAGCATATTAAAGCATAGTATAGTGGTATTCTCCTTTGATGCTTTATTTGGGTTGACTTGGCGCATGCTCACACCATGTTATGACTATCCCAAGTCACCATAAGCCTTTATGATCCTTTAGTTTTCAACTTGTAGTATCACTTTATGCTTTGATCAATGATGTTTTGTCGCTCTGCATGATTATGGCCATTATTGCTCTCTTAGTTTATCGCTCCCAGTCTTTTTTCTAGCCTCCGTAACCAAGTATGAGTTCCACTCATGCATCCAACTCCTTAAACCAAGTTATTCCAAAGAGTCCACCATACCTACCTACTAGCTTATGCTATTCCAAGTATATTTATGTTTTTGTCTACCTTCCGAATTAAACTTGTTATGAGAAAACCAGTGATTAAAGCTCTCACGAACTTGATGACACACTTTATTTTTCTTGCCCTTAATAAACTTGAACCATTGTGTCGTCTATGTTGTATATGCTTGCACTTATTTGTTGGGGATTAGCTGAACCAAGCTGTCATGGGGAACGCTTTCAACATTGCACTTGTACTTTGTACCTAGTTGATATCATGCTCTTTTGTCTATGGATGTCGTCGGTGTGAAATGAAAGGGGAGCTTGTAAGTCCATAGAGTTATGTATATGTGTTAGAGAAACGCCTAGGCCGCTGGTCTAATCCATGCTGACATGGTGGAAACCTGCAGCCGTAACCATAATGAGATGTCTATGAAGCATTCTTCTTATAAAAAAAGAGTGTGATATTGAGAAGAAAAAAGAGAAAAAGAAAAAAAAGAGATTATGAAAAGAGAAAAGAGAGAAAAAAGCACCATATTCCCATGGTAAATAAGAAGATTTCTGAGATGCTCGTTGTCTGCTTGCCTTGTCATTTTGATATGGGGATTCTTCCGTATCATCTAGCTAGGGGTACCCCGTTGGCGGTTCTCTATGATACACATGTACTTACAATGATAAGAACTTACCGGTGACTAAACTTAAGTAGCATGAGGAGCGGCCCTCGTATTCAAGGGACATGAGAAATAACAACAATGGGCTTATAGAAAACATTGTGAAAGGGTGATCCACAATGCGTACACACCATTATGTGTAGATGACTGCCCTTATTATACTTCCTACACACAAGTGCATGATGAAGTTTATCAGATACTAACTTGTAGGAGTTCATTTTACTAGCTTCTTTGTACCTAGTCTGCACAAAAGTGAAAATGCCATGTCATCTACATATAAAAATAACATATAGAGCAAAAACAAACAGATAAGCACATATAGAAAGGTTAACAAAAAGGCATTGAAAGAGGCACACACCATTATAGGATAATATCTGTTACTGGCTCTTTAAGATGTCGTCGGGGCTAACACAACACAAATAAGATATATAAGATACATCATCTTGAACCTAGGCCAATGTGTCTTCATTTTAGCCAGTTGTTCCCACAGATAAGTAACCTTGGGTTGTAGTCCGCCAATATCAGGAAACAACCATGCAAATATCTTATTCTCAAGCGTCCGATCAATGGCATACGGTACAGGAATGGGGCCTTTCAGGACACCCAAGGTGCAGAACACCAATGCCTCATCAAGCTTAATCCTACCCCTGCCTAGAATCACCAAAGTTCGGCTACTGGGGTCATAATGATGACCAAGCCAGAGACAATGATTGTTATCTAGATTGACACATGAAATGTGATCCATTGATTTGAATCCCATTTGGACAATTGCATTTTTCTTTTCATCAGTGAATTTGTCGTACAATAAGACTAGGGACGCAGGGGATGCCCTATTCCGCTTCATATCCTAGAAAAATACATGGCACTAATTAGAAGATGATGGCACAATTTAATGAAAAATGCATGTATTGGAAGAACATTTAATGCGCAATGTGTAGAAAACATTAGAGAAGAAAAATAAAAGAGCATTACCCCCTCTTCCGCAACATGGGAACCATCTTTTGCTTTGCACTTTTTTGGAGCCATCGTTCGAAAACCTACATGAGATGAAAAATGATAAATGCATTAAACAAAAATAACAACCACATTTCCATATAAGTGCCATATATTGTATCATGAAGTAAACATGGCAACCACATTTTGACATTGCAATAATCTAACAAAAATGCCAACCATCATAATATGTTATACTAACCATGTAATGTAAAGTGCCACCATTATATATCAAAGTAACCATGTAATTAGAAAACCAAAATTACACAAAACACCAATTGAAAACACAAGAAATTCATGACGTGCAGCAAAAAAATGCCAACAGACAATATAATCGACCGTCACCATAACGCCTATAAATGAAAAATCCTGCAGCAAATAGCACTGCATGCATACAAATATGTGATTCAACACACGGACTACACAAATCCTCTGTAGTAAGATATTAATCCGATAGAAACAAAGCATGTACCACATGAAATCCTTTGTGACGATGAGCATGATTTTCGAAAAATGATAGAACCTAAACCCTAGTGAAAAATCCAATTGCACAACCGCCTAGCATTTCGAATCATATAGCTACCGTGAGGCGCTCAAATACACAGATCAACGAATACGAGGAGGGTACACGTGGATGGATACTAGAAATAGGGACGAAATCGACACCCATATATCCAAACACACCAATGCAAAATCTAGCCATGGAAACACAAAACGGAGTTCGAATCACAGTAGACTATCGCTAGAAACACAAATTAGTCTCACATTTCGGAGGAATGGATGGATTTCTCCACCGATTCCGTACAGAACAGTAACACGCGCGAGGAAAATGCGGGGAGGAAAGAGGAGGAGAAGAGGAAATACCTCAATTGCGACGAGCGGTGGGCCTTTGCACAAGAAAAACACGGCTGGTCCTTGCTGGAGACGAGTACGACGCGGCTAGTAGGAGGGGAGGAGCTGGCGGCAGGAGAGGAGAGACGTGTGCGTGCGCGAGGCGAGGAAGAAGATTGTTTCCGTGGTGATGGTGGACCGCCCCCACGATTGGGAGAGGAGGTGCAATGCCTCCTAGTAGTGCGACTCGAAGGCAATTAGGCCAACTCCAACAACATACACCAAACCGAACACAAGATTTATCCGATTTGGTCCATTTGCGGGGCGACATGGACAAAATTCGGACGGGTGTCTGACCCAGTTTGACACATGTCCCCAATGGTGTTTCTCCCGCAGACAGACATAATGAATTGGTGCCGTCGCCGTCGCCAGCGAAGATGACGGGATGTCGCGTGCGTAGCCAGAGAAGACGACGGTGAGCTCGAGGCGGAGGGCACGACTCGGGGTGGTGGCACCGGAGCTCGAGCCGGAGGGCACGTCACGTGGGAGTGGCGCACAGGGCAGGGCATCGACGCAGGCGCGACGCGCGAGAGTGGCACATGGAGTCGCCGTAGGGAGGAGCTCTAGGCTGGGAGGCGCACGACTATGCTGGGCGGAGCTTAGGGGAGGGCCGCGCAACGGCGGGGCGGACACGGAGGCTCCGGTGGACGGCGACAGGAAGAAGCTAGGAGAGAGAGAGGTAGTGGGGTTGGTGGGGCTTTCTGTGTCTGTCACGTGGGCCAGGAAGGTCTGGGTGGGGACAGATCGGACGTGTCCGTGCGGTCCGTTTTCCCGTAAATCGGCCTCAAATCTGATCCATGAATGCGTCGGTCCAAATAAAAAAAGAACAAAAATGAATTTAGGTAGCCAGCTGGAGGTGGCGTGTGTCCGGTCAGACAGAAACATGCGGTCTGTTTGCGGGGTCGGTTGGGGGGTCGGTTGGAGTTGCCTCGACACCTCCCGAATTCTCCGCGCAACGAGGTCCCCTTCACCGGATCGCCCACAGTAAGGTTCTTGGTCGTCTTTGTTTTTTTTGAGAGATGAGGGTCTTAGTCGTGGTTTTACGAGGCTCCTGACCATGTCATGCTCATGCGAGTTCCGCGGAGCGACGCTGAGCAGTTCCACGCCACGATCGGATCCTATGTGCCACGCGCGGGTACACGAGGCCAGCGATGGAGCTCTAGGAACGCTAGTAGATTCAACACGTTCGCACCTTAGTTTATTTGTTTTTTTTCCATCATCGTACAACTCTTACAAGGCTGGGCCGGCATGCTACTGACCGAACGAGCTCAATCTGCTTGGAATGGGCTGACAGCCCAACTGCTAACGGAGCGGAGCGAACCGAACAGTCGCTCGTTTTGCCGAGCGGGCCCATAGGGTGTGCGTGCGCCACATGTCAGCGAATTGAAAGCATTTCGCTAGCCCCGAGCAACCGACCCCTCCTCTCCCATCCCGTTCCGTCCCGCACAAGCGAAGCGACCTCTGCAGCTCCGCTCCCGTTCCGTCCCGCACAAGCCCAGAGGGCAAAGGGCTAGGGTTCCTTCCTCCTCACATCGTGTTGCCCGACCCTCCCACCTATCGCTCTCCCTCACAATCGTCCGCTTCCCCGCTGCAGTCGCTCTCTCACACATCGTCCCCTTCCCAGCTCCAGCCCTAGCCGTCACCTCCCCCCCCCCCCCCCCCCCCCCCCTCCTCTCACTTCAAGCTAGATGGCGGTGGTAGAGAACATGGACGGCGAGGACGGTCCAGCGCTAGTCCCCGCTCCTCCTGACCTCCTCCCTCTCGACGCAAGCAAGGTGAGCTCGTCGTTGGTGCGTTCCATATCTTCGAGTGCGTGTTGTAACCCAGCTCTTTTGGATCTGTAGGAGGTGTTCGAGGACACAGATCTCCCTCTCGACGCAAGCAAGGTGAGCTCGTCGTTGGTGCTTTCCATATCTTCGAGTGCTTGTTCTAACCCAGCTCCTTCGGATCTGTAGGAGGTGTTCGAGGACACAGATCTCCCTCTCGACGCAAGCAAGGTGATCTCGTCGTTGGTGCCTTCCATATCTTCGAGTGCTTGTTCTAACCCAGCCTGCCTGTCCTATTTTACCTATGATATTTGGGTGATCAACATATCTTTCCAAACTACCTGCCTGTCCTATTTTACCTATGATATTCACATTATAACTTCCTTGGTCAACACTTGCTTCAAGTTTGTTATGTGGCTAAAACAAGGAGTGATCGGGCTTCCTAGTCTTTGAATGCTGAAGTATAGTTAGTCATATATGTTTAATGAGGTCAGATTGTTTACATGGAAGTGTAACTAAAATGCCACTGTTACATATGTTTGGTTTATCGTTCTATGAAGTTGCTTTGGAGGACAATATTTTGAAAAAAGAGAGGAAAAGTGCTATCAGTAATTCAGCTGTCACGGTGCCATTTTAGCATACATCTAGTGGCTTGTTAGTATATCCCATGGTATTTCGGTTGGTTTCCCCTTATCTGTTATGTATGCAAGTCATGTAAAGTTCTGCATCCACTTTTGGAGTCGAATTCCAGGAAATATAACTTTTGTACCAAATACCTGATCTGAACTTCTTGATTTGTACTGTTGTGGTGGTAGTGGCTACCGATGACCAAAAATAATGCCCCTGCTAAGACTGTTGATTAATTTAGCAACTTGTATATAATTTATATTTTCACAGTACTGAATACACTCGTAAATGGAGAGGTGTGTTCCATATCTTCGAGTGTGTATGTTCTAACCCAGCTCTTTTGGATCTATAGGAGTGGTTCGAGGACACAGAGCTAGAAGCTGGAGGGCAAGTATCGAACGTATGTTGGCATGTTTTGCGGTTTCATCAAACTAAATTGGACTAGACTGTCGATTTTGAACCTTTTTTCAGAAATGTCAAGAATTTGGTGCTTGGATTCTCTTTGTACTTGTTGAATTGGATACTATTGCTGCATGCGTCTTGCTACTATATGATGTGAACTTCTATGCCAAATATAACTTCTATACCAAATACCTGATCTGAACTTCTTGATTTGTACTCTTGTGGTGGTAGTGGCTACCGATGACCAAAAATAATGCCCCTGCTAAGACTGTTGATTAATTTAGCAACTTGTATATAATTTATATTTTCACAGTACTGAATAGACTCGTAAATGGAGAGGTGTGTTCCATATCTTCGAGTGTGTGTGTTCTAACCCAGCTCTTTTGGATCTGTAGGAGTGGTTCGAGGACACAGAGCTAGAAGCTGGAGGGCAAGTATCGAACGTATGTTGGCATGTTTTGCGGTTTCATCAAACTAAATCGGACTAGACTGTCGATTTCGAACCTTTTTTTCAGAAATGTCAACAATTTTTGGTGCTTGCATACTCTCTATACTTGTTGAATTGGGTACTATTGCTGCATGCGTCTTGCTACTATATTATCTGAACTTCTATGCCAAATACCTGATCTGAACTTCTTGATTTGTACTGTTGTGGTGGTAGTGGCTACCGATGACCAAAAATAATGCCCCTGCTAGGACTGTTGATTAATTTAGCAACTCGTATATATATAATTTATATTTTCACAGTACTGAAGAATCATGTAAATGGAGCGGTGTGTTGCATTGGAACTGTCCCTTTAGGTGCTCCCATGCTTTCACCTACTCTTGCATTAAAGTGTCGTTGTTTATGATTCATGTTACTTAGTGGAACAATCATTTATTTCTGTATTCCTGTGAAATCCCCCTTTGTCCACTTATTGGTGCTAGTGGCATCAGAACTTGAGTTGTGCTTGTAAATACTGCAGCCTGCTTATTCAGTTGCTACTGATCTTGTCTTTGATTAACTATCAGTTGTGATGCCTGTTGACTTATTTCGTCTTAATACATACATATTATCTGGTCAAAGTTGTACCACAGTGCATTGTTTCAATATATTCATCTAGCTATGTGGCTAAAACATGGATGTTACATTTACCAAACAGATGATGAATTTGCTCCGGATTGCTATATACAACATCAGCTACATCAGGGGCCTTTTTCCTGAGCAATACTTCAGAGATATTTCTGTTCCGGAATTAGGTCAGGATAGGCTGTAACTTTCCCACAGTCAAAATGAGATTTGTTTGCTCAAGAATTTTTTTGTTTGTTGCAGAAATGACGATTAAGAAGCTAATTCCCAAGGATGTTGAATCCAGAAGGCTTATTGATTGGATTGATGAAGGTGAAATATATCCTACAATGTGCTCATTCAGGAACAATTGTCATTTGATTAACTTGAGATTCACCTTTTTAGGTGTCAATGATGCAATGCAAAAGAAATATCTCGAGACTGTGCATTTCTGCATATGTGAAAAGGATGAAGGGGCACCAATCGAGGACTACTCATGTAAGAAAACCATCTGAAACTATATAACCCAGAAAATATATTGACCCCCCTCCCCTCCTTCCCACCTGCAGTCATATTTAACTACCCAAATGCAAGTTGTGAAGAAGTTGCAATGGAGTTCAGCTTGGATGGGAGCGAAGGAACCAGTCACATGTTCAAGTCAAACCCTGCTGAATCCACTGGCAATCAAATAAGGTACATTATACTATGATGGGGGATCTATTTTTGTGATATCGTCACCTTCCACATAACATTTTTTTTTGCCATGTGGGTTCTGCTTCTCTGAAAGCTAAATTTCTTTCAGGAGGTTGATAAGAATTTCTGCGGCAATGATGAGTACATTGGATCAGTTACCAAATGAGGTAATTTTTAAATTTACAAATTTGGTTAATTTGAATTTCACTGACCTGATTGCTTTGTTTTTCTATCCTTTAACAGAGAACAGTCCTGATAAAACTGATGTACCACGATGATGTGACGGTGAGTGTACTTTTCTGTGCTTGACATTGTGCAATCTTACTGAAAAAATTATAGTCAATCAAATGACTAATAATTTAGTCCGTTTAACCAAAGCATCTCTGGCTTAGGCTCTCAAATAGAACAATGATTGCAAGAGATCTGTGGCCGAAGTGTTATGTAAATGCCTCAATCAACTTGCTTACTTTTATTGCCTCTGTGGTTAAGGATACTCAGTAATTCAACATACCAGCGTTACGTATAGAGCCTGATATGGTCCAAATGGTGTAGAGGGTGCATGTGCATCTTCATTTTTTACAGCCGTTTTCTGTATGTTTTCAGTTATATCAATCATTCATATCTAAAGGGATGTCCATGTCAGTAGCCCCAACTACCTGAATCGTGAAAGTATCTAATGGAAACCTGGAAACTGGAAGATGTCTCGTTGGATTGGAAATGTATGGTCCAGGTCAATCCTATAGCTGTTCCATGCCTTCTGCGAGGAAACACCCACATCCTGTCTATGCATTTTGCAAAGAACTCCCCGTCTTTCTCACTATGCTGAAACGAAGCTCTGAAAACGGCATTACTAGTTTGTTCTTTCAGTCTGAAGCTGTACCTTTGAAATTCAGTTATAAATTGAATTCACAAACAAATCAATTTGATGGTATAATCAAAATAATGTCTGCAAATTGAAATCAGTAGTTAGAAATACATAACAGTGAATGGAAATTACCCACCTAACTCTGTCACACAATACTAAAAAGCATTACCTAAGCATCGTTAGCTATACCGCCATGGTAAATTTGTTTGATTTCGGACAGTTGCGCCTTCTTTTCATTAACCTTTTTTGCTCCACTTTTCATTATGTCCCTTAATTCTCTAGATGTTACTTCCTCTGAATCGTATATCCAAGAAATTCCTCAAACATTTGGCAATGAAATCAACGTGAATCAAATAAATTATTTGCTACTATCTACTTGCACAGATTGATAGGCTTGTGCATTTTGTTGGTGTCATGAGTCCATTGTTGAGATGTACATTCAATCGGGTAGGTGATTCTGCATCTGATTGTATACTAGTCTGTGGGTAATCAAGATGCATACACGATTTACCTAATTGTAGATCATCTCTGAATCTCGGTGGAAGGAGTGGACAGGAGTGCGCTGGATGACCGAGCCGGCGTTAAGGCTGCAAGTTGGAGCGGGCCCTCTGCGGCGCCGCTGTGCCAAATCCGCTTATTTACTTATGTAGACTCCTGCAGTTTTGGTATGAAAGTATGTGTGATATGTGGGCCAGCCCGCGTGTAGCCGTATATCCAACTTAGTCCTGCATATGTGAGCCACGATGACTCAATGGGCGGAGGAGACGATAAGTCAGGAGCCGCTGCCGGAGCGCCGCCAGCTAGCTCTGCCATGAACTCTGCTCCTCCTTCGGTTCCTGGGACGATCCGCTAGCACGTCGTTCTTCCTAATCTCCCTATGTTCCCTTTCCCCTCCTCTAATTTCGCTCGTCAACAACAACGGAAATACCCCCAACCTGCTCCTCGACGATTTGATTCAGGAGCAGCAGCAGCTGTACTGCGACTTGGGGAGGGAATGGATCGTTTCAATTACTCTGTTGTACTTGCATTCATTTTTCCCAATATTGGCATCTATAATCAAATCTGAAATATACGTTCCTCTCACAACCTGTTGTTCGATGTCAGTGATTTCTTATAAGAGATGATGCTCTCCAGTTTGTGTACCGAGATGTTGGTAAAAGGACTTGAATAAATCGTTTCTTCTCCGGTCTCATGAAGTACTTGTCCTACTTAAACCAGTGCAAGCCATCGATTGCTGTTTCATTCCTGAGCTAACGGTAACGCAGTGGCTGACTGCTATGGCGTGCCTTCACACACGTAGACGGCGGCCAAGTGGACTACTTTTTTTTGCCGGCTTCATGCAGCTTAAGTGGAATATGCGGGCGCCGCGGATAGCCGCGTTGATTACGTGGGCTACCCGCATAATCCCACATAAATCATGCGGGCATGTGTGGTGTTTTGTGGGACGCCCGCAAGTCAACCCGCTTGCAGCGTGAGCCGGCGTAGGTGGAAGGCGCACCTGAGAGTGAGCTCGTGGCGGCAAGCTAGCACTTTGGAAGAGCCGAGTGCTGCCGCTGCCATAAGTCCCTAGCTCATGGAGTCTTGTTGGGGGAAGCTGCCTGTAGAGTATGACAAGGAAACATAAAGGTCAGGGTTGTTTTGGCAAATCAGGGCATAACATTGCGGTAGGAAAAAATGGTTCGCTTGGACCACACATTTCCCATCCAACGTTGGTTTCAATGTTTTGATTGCAATTTCGTTTCACCATTGGATACTTCCTCCCTGAACTCCTTGCTAAATTAGTAGGTTACATGATATATGCATACGAGTAACATAAAATATCATGGAAGGCATCATCGCCTTGGACCAAACCACCAAATTTGAAACTATATTATGCTGTGCTTCCAGGCAACCCTCCATGTATTTCCAAGCTAGAATCCGCTTTCGGATAGAGCTTCTACTTTTCCTTAAAACGTCATTTGTTAGTTAATAATTGTATATTTTTTCTATGCATGCTTTTACTTATTTGTTTTGTTCTAGATATATTTTCTGGCTATTCCTGAACACATAATTTTACTTTCTGCAGCCTGAGGACTACGAGCCTCCATTGTTTGAATGCTGTCATGATGATGCAGATTACACAGATCTCATCCAAAGCTTTGGCCGTCTCTGTTGCATCTCACAGAGGGCTCCTACTCTTCTCCTTGATTCTGCAGCCACTCATCACATTTTCTGTGATAAATCTTATATGACAAAGATGAAAAAGATTAGCAAGGACAAGCGAATAGAACTGTCTGCAGCTGATGGTGCCAAATTTAAGGCCAAGAAAACAGGTTCTATTGATATTGGGAATATCCATTTGAGCCAAGTTCGATACATTCCAGAGATGAAGTTCAACTTAGTCTCTATTGGCTATTTGGACAAACAGGGTCTCCTTATAACAATTGTAAACAGTGAGATTTTTGTCACTGATGTCAGTAGAGCTATACTTATTGGAGAAGGCTACCGCCATAGGAAGAACAATGACTACGTTCTAAAAGCAATGAAGGGGAAGGTAGAGAATGAGGAGGTGGAGCTGCAGTGGAAGGAGTCGGAGAATGATGATAGTGAGGTAACCTCATTGCCATTTCTTTGCATGTAAATGCTATTTCGATATGTCGCATGTGTTTGCATCTGCTTAATAGTAAATATACTTTTGCAGAGCTGGGTTATTGATACATGCTGTGCATCTCATATGGCCGGCAGTCTTGATGCGCTCACAAACCCAAAACCTTTCCGCAAAGAATTTTCCACACCTCATGCTACTATGACAGCGAGTCACAAAGGTTCAGTGAGAACTGCAAATGTGAAATTGTCAAATGTGCTATACTGCCCAGCCAACACAAATAACCTAATCTCGGTTGGAGTTCTTGATTCCCAAGGATATAGGTTCACATTCTATAAAGGTTTGTGCACCATCGTGTGCAAGGACACATTGGAAGAAGTTGGGAGGGGGATGTTACAAGACAACAATCTATTGTATTATCTGCAAACGCTTCATACAAAGAACATGATCCCGAAGAGGAAAAGGAAAACTTTGAGAAGGAACAAGTTTGATTAGGCTGTTGTGATATTCTGGAGCACAGGTAAGACCGTAAGAGTTGTGCAGCTCCTGACTTATCTGTTCATCATACTTCACCCAAATCTTGTCCTTACATGGTCTTGACAATTTTAGCTTGCTGTTCATAGCAATTTTTCTTAGTGTTTTTATTTTAGATATTGAACTTTTTTTATCTGTTCATCATACTTGACCCAAATATTTTTTACTGATGGATGAACTAATAAATATAGATAATAAACATCTTTTTTGCGGCCCATAACATGGATCACTTGGGAGTTTTCTAGCATGTTTTTGCTTGTTACTAGCAGCTCATAGATCTTCATTTATCAAGTACAAATGCTGATATGGAAATATGGAATTTGATCTAGCAATATAATTCTTGATTACATCTGCCTGAATGCTCAGGTTTTTGTTTTGCTTTGTTCGTTCATATTCATGATAATTTTGTACTCCCTCCGTCCGGAAATAAGTGACGTGGATTTGTTATGATTCGGATGTACCTAAACACTAAAGCGTGTCTAGATACATGTGAATCTAGACAAATGCAAGTCACTTATTTCCGGACGGAGGGAGTATGTAATTCTATGGGTACTGCCATTCTTTGTTGTTGTAAACTGCGATGTTATGTCTTTGCTTATACCACTTCATATGTTCATTCCATGAGGTACTGATTCATCTGATAGGCATCTTTCTGTTTGAGCATCATGCATATACATGCAGATGAGAATATCAGATCCAAAGTCTGAGGTCTGCACATGCATCAAATATGTGTGATATGTGTAAATCCTTACATGGCTGTGACTCCCAATTTCATTTCTTAACCTTCCTGAAGCTAAGACGGTATACTTCTTTTTATCAGGTCCATTAAGGTTGCAAGGATTTCAGTGAAATTCGGCTCTACATCCTCCGTCGCTTGCAAGGAGTCCAAAGTCAACAATATCATTCTCTGCACCATTTAGGGCCTTACTTCATTGTTCTGTTGACTTGCTGTGATTGACACTGTTCATACGCTCATGTACACTACTAAAATTTCACCATCTTTCTGAATTTGCAGTCAAACAATTATACCGTACAATTTTGCTGAAAATTTTGTGTGCCTGAATAGTAGCTAGTTGCTGCCCGTCAGGCATTCAATTTTGCGTGTCCTGAAGAGTACGTTGCCAAGTAGTAGCTGCCGGAAAGGTGGTCTACCTATTTATTATGTACGTATTACAATTGGTACCGAGTCCTGTGTGAGGTAGTCAGTGCCCTTGGCGATGTTGCCATGAACAACCATGGTAAGACACGTCTCTGACTGCGGTAAGGTCAATAGAACTTGAACTGAATCTTGGATGCGTTTGTGGAGAAACCCGCTTGCTGCAGTCTTGTGAGTACGCACGCGCTCCAGCTGTTCCTGTCTCCTGGGGGAGGTGATGTGTGTATTGTTTCACGAAATTTATGCAGATGGTAAGATAGAGGTCATGCACAAAATTGTTCCTTTCAGTCAAAATACAGTAGTTCTCTTCAAAACTAGCTAGTGAAAATCTGGCATGCTCAGTCTATAAGAGCATAGGAGGGCCTCTCTAAGACCCTTTTTTTCCCATCTGGACAATGAAAAATCGCTTAGTCGCGTTCCCAGGAGCCTAGTTTTTGCAGGACTCGGTCTAAACTACATCCGGTCTTTGCAAGCTGAACCTGGATGAAAGGAAAAAATGGTGGGCCAATCTCGGCGAGACATCCGATTTTCCACCGCGATTCGGCTCTCCCGTGACACAGAGCCTCCCCTTGTCTAGCCGAATCCATGCCGATAGAAAGGACCACGGCCGCCGTCGCATCTTTTACCCTTGTTGTGGGCCTTGTTTAGCCTTCTCCCGTCTTTCGACTCCGTTACCTTGTCCGCGAAGTGTTCGGCCATGGACTTTGACAACGAGGAGATATTCGCCCTGTTGTTGGAGGAAGAGACCACCGCAGCCGCTGAAGATGAAGAGCATATGCGGATCCTCGGCTCCTTGGCCAGACTGTACAAGCAGACGATAGCGTCGAAGCGTGCAGGCTCGACGAAGGGTCACCAGAAGTGCAAAGCAAGACAACAGATGGAGGGCCACTACATGTTGTACGCCAACGACCTGCTGTACGAAGATGCCATGTTTTGGCGCCATTTCAAGATGAGCTGAAAAGTCTTCCTCGATATCGTGTATGCCATCTGGGAGTACGACCCCTACTTCATAGGAAAGAAGGACTGCACCGACATGGTAGGGTTTTCCTCACTGTAGAAGTGCACGGTGACGATGATGTTTCTTGCATACGGAGCTCCAGGTAACAGTCCTGATGACTATTTCCGCATGGCCGAGTCCACCACCATCGATTGTTTGTACAAGTTTTGTAGGATACTCGAGGCAGTTGCTACACAAGATCTCTAGATTTGATACTCCTTTGGCATGACAGGATCGAACAACGACATCAACGTCATCCAGTCTTCTATTGTCTTCGCCAAGCTTGTTGAGGGTCATACTCCCCTAGTGGACTTTAAGATCAACGGGCACCACTACAATAAGGAATACTATCTTGCAGATGGCATCTATCCAAGATGGTCAACATTTGTGAAGACTATCTCAGGCCCCATGCTCCTCAAGCATGCTCAGTTTGCCAAGGAACAAGAAGCTTGCAGGAAGGACGTGGAGCAGTCATTTGGTATGCTCCAACAGAGATTTGTGATTGTCCAGTTCCCTACCATGACCTGGTCAAAAGATCAGATGTGGGAAGTGATAAACTATCGTGCGACCTTGCACAACATGATCATTGAGGACAAGCGGAAGCTTCAATGGATTTGATCGAGCAGAAGGAGCCATACTATAGACAGGAGCCTCTTGTAGAGCCTGATTACCACGTGCCGACATCGTGGGTTGCCTTCATCACCATGCGCCAGGAGATCCAAGACTCGACAGTGCATCAACAGTTGCAGGATGATCTGGTCGAGCACATATGGATGCGTAAGGGCAACACATAGCAGCTATGGCGAACATGATCTAGCCGAATTATGTTGTTTTTCATTTTATGTCGAACTATGTTGAACTGTGTTGTGTTTAATTTTCCGAACAATGCTTTCTATTCATATCATGACGAACTTTGTGTATTTGAGCCGAATTTGGGTGCAATGTCGTCTAATTTGCCAAAAATAAGCCTGCTTGGGAACCCCACCTGAAAACGCGAGTGGGAGTTCAGCCATTCTGAGGCCGAAAGTTCCATCTATCTGGTGCTAAATAGTGTCGGATTTTGGCCTGGGGACGCTAAACGAGTGTAGATGCTCTAAGTATGTGATGCATGTAAAATGCATACATGAACTTTGTAGTTTGTTAACATGTTTATCCATATATTTGCATCATATATATTTTTATATCCATGTTTTACATTGATTTTTAGGGATTTACCAATGATTCCCTTTATTTTGGTTATAACCCGGCAGGACAGAAAAACTGTGGTTTCAATGTATTTTGGGCCATCAAGCTACTTTTCTGGCGCCGTTGCCGGGAAGTCAAGGACATCTTTACAAGGGAAATCCCTCGTAACCAATCTCTTTACTTTGTTATTTTTGTTTTGTTTAGTTTACTTTTGTTTTGTTTGCTTGTTTCTTTATCAAAAATACAAAAAATATAGTTTTACTAGTTTGCTTTCTTTATTAAAAAAAACAACAAAACACAAAAAAAATTAAGCCTTTCTATAGTTGCTACCTCTTTCTTATCTCACCATGTTGATCCCTAAATTCATCCTGAAAGACCTTTCAATAGGTAGTGGTTCTATAATTGGAAAAGATAATATTGAATTTTTTTAATCATGTTAGCAAACATGAGGATATTGAGGATAGATCCCTTGCAGAACTTGCTCCAAACTATGAAATTGCTGCAGCCTATTTAGTTCACATGTTGGAAGCTAGGTTTGTTAACCTTAACCCTTAATGCAAGTAATGTTTCTTAAACTTAAAGAAATTGAGGACCCTGAAAAGAGGGAATTTATTCTGGAAACTTTGCTTAAGGAATTCTATGATGTTACCAAGGAGGCTAGAAAAGTCTTTGAACGTTTTAATATGCTAGGCTCATGTGTAGATGTTATTGGTACACGAGAAAAGATGAACAAAACTGAACCTAATGGGGAGGAAACTAAGATACCAATACCCTTTAAACTTGTAGCAATGCATGAAGCCATAGAAAAGAATCTTGATTGGATTGTTCTCGAAAACCCGTTTGATGAAAATAGTGAACCAAAGAGCATTGAAAAAGAATCCTCTAGAACTTATTTGGATGAGATACCTTGCCTTGTTGAAGATATTTCTGTTATTAATCTTAATGCTTCTTCATTTGAGAACACTTTATTATTTTTCTTGCTTCTCATGCCTAACTTAAAGGCGTTAAAGAAAAGTACTTATTGAGAGATAACCCAAAAGTTTTAGATGAGTCTTGGAAGTTATTACAGTAATAACCGCTCCTTATCCTTTTTATTTGTTTTTTGTGCCAAGAGTAACCTCTAATGAGAGAGAAGTAATGATTGGAAAAGTTGCTGTCCCGAAACAGATTTCTTTGCTTCACCATAAAAATTCGTGTAAAATATCTGTACGTCCTTTTGGGGCGTGAATTTTTGTGCTTCTGTCCCAGGTTGTTATCTAACTTTCGTTAGTTCAACACTTTTTGATTTGAGCAATAGAAGGTCTTCGAAAAAATTCGTCTTTGCCTGCTGGTCTGTTTTAATAGATTTCTGCCATTTTCTGCATTTGCTTCTTGTTGGTTCCTTTTTGAGTTCTTTTGGAGAATTGAGCTTTTTGAGGGAAGTGCTATAGTAGCTTGTGTTTAATGGAAGTTTTATTAGTATTAGAACTGAACCTAAAAACTTATTATCTTGAGTGCACTAATGTTGCTAATAAAGATTGTGTGAAGTTTTTGTATGAAGGAAAAATTTCAGGTGTATGGAAGGAATGAGTAATGAGATGAAGGATGGACTAAAGCTCAAGCTTGGGGATGCCACGCCTGGCACCCCAAGAAATATCCAAGAAGTACAGGCGTCAAAGCTTGGGGATGCCCAAGGCATCCCCTTCTTCATCAATAAAAATCCCAGGTTTCTTCCAAACGCTTCATTTGTATTGTTTCATGCATAGTTGTATTGTTCTTGGAGCGTCTTCTTTTTCGGTTTCGTTTTGGTTTTTTTTTTGCTTGGTTTGCTTAGTTTGCTTAATAAATTGGTTGGACCCCCTCTTTCATACATTGGTTTTCAAATAGTTTGGTTTGGATTGGAAAAGAGTAGGAAAGTTCATGCTTAAGTGGTAAAGAGAGCTTGTTTTTGACTATGGCCTATGCTTTGTCATGCCATGCTTGATATCATTTTGGATTTATGCTTAGTATTCTTTGCTGTAGCATGACTTGTTATAAACAATTGAGATTGCTTAATGTCCCTTAGAAGGATCATGCGTTGTTTTAGCATATTAAAGCATAGTATAGTGGTATTCTCCTTTGATGCTTTATTTGGATTGACTTGGCGCATGCTCACACCATGTTATGACTATCCCAAGTCACCATAAGCCTTTATGATCCTTTAGTTTTCAACTTGTAGTATCACTTTATGCTTTGATCAATGATGTTTTGTCGCTCTGCATGATTATGGCCATTATTGCTCTGTTAGTTTATCGCTCCCAGTCTTTTTTCTAGCCTCCGTAACCAAGTATGAGTTCCGCTCATGCATCCCACCCTTAAACCAAGTTATTCCAAAGAGTCCACCATACCTACCTACTAGCTTATGCTATTCCAAGTATATTTATGTTTTTGTCTACCTTCCGAATTAAACTTGTTATGAGAAAACCAGTGATTAAAGCTCTCACGAACTTGATGACACACTTTATTTTTCTTGCCCTTAATAAACTTGAACCATTGTGTCGTCTATGTTGTATATGCTTGCACTTATTTGTTGGGGATTAGCTGAACCGTGCTGTCATGGGGAACGCTTTCAACATTGCACTTGTACTTTGTACCTAGTTGATATCATGCTCTTTTGTCTATGGATGTCGTCGGTGTGAAATGAAAGGGGAGCTTGTAAGTCCATAGAGTTATGTATATATGTTAGAGAAACGCCTAGGCCGCTGGTCTAATCCATGCTGACATGGTGGAAACCTGCAGCCGTAACCATAATGAGCTGTCTATGAAGCATTCTTCTTATAAAAAAAGAGTGTGATATTGAGAAGAAAAAAGAGAAAAAGAAAAAAAAGAGATTATGAAAAGAGAAAAGAGAGAAAAAAGCACCATATTCCCATGGTAAATAAGAAGATTTCTGAGATGCTCGTTGTCTGCTTGCCTTGTCATTTTGATATGGGGATTCTTCCGTATCATCTAGCTAGGGGTACCCCGTTGGCGGTTCTCTATGATACACATGTACTTACAATGATAAGAACTTATCGGTGACTAAACTTGAGTAGCATGAGGAGCGGCCCTCGTATTCAAGGGACATGAGATTTCCAACTTATACTTCGTCAAGCATATACACCATAGTTTGTTCACTTTAACCTTAATCACTTCAAGATGCTTATGATAGGGGCAATGAGAGCTGAAAGCTAATAAGTACCATAATTTTTGGAAGCTCTTTATGAAACTTGAATCCCTACTTCCTTCTATGAAGGCCTTTCTCCCACTTATATATTGAGTCTCCACCTTCTACCTTTAGGCACTTACTTTGAGAGCATAGTGGCCATTCTTAGTTCTATGTGCATTGTCCCAAGACTTGTTGATTGATGCACAACTTTGATATTGCTCGTTTTAAACTATTTGTATCTAGTCACTCTTATAAACTTTGAAGGTGTCCTATGCATTTATGTTTGCTACTCTATGAGGGACAAGCTGAATGCGACTATACTATGTTTTCTTTATGTGAAACAAACAAATGTCTTGCAAAGCATTTTTATTCATGAATCTTTTGTTTGTGCCTTTTTCATGTTACAACATAGTTTCTATGTCTTATTGCTAGAACTTTATCTTTCATGCTATGTTGAAGTCTAGAGGCCTTCTTCATCATCATGCAAGCCTCTAGAGGGGAATTCACCCTGGAGGCCTTCTTCATCATCATGCAAGCCTCCCGTGTCATGCGTGAGTAGTCCATCTTTGGACTATGGGTCAGTAGCTAGATGGTTGGTTCTCCTCCTTTGTGCTATCATGTTCAGATCTTGTGAGCTTCGTTCATGATCAAGATCATCTATTTGTAATTCGGCATGTTGTGTTTGCGGGGATCCGATGGATATTGAGATGCTATTTCAGATTGATTATTGATTCTATCATGTCTTTGTTATTTGTGATCTTGCATGCTTTCCGTTGTTTCTAGCTATCTTGGCCAAGTAGATTCTAGCAACTCCAAGAGTTAGTATTTATGCTTGATAGTGGGTTCATGCCTCTGGTAATCTGGGGAAGTGACAGAAATCTCTAAGGTACTAGATGTGTTGTTGCTACTAGGGAGAAAACAACAATCCTTTGTTCATAGAACAATCATATTGTTTACTTTACACGCAATTCGTAATGCAATTATCCGTTGCTTGCAACTTAATACTGGAGGGGGTTCGGATGATAAACTGAAGGTGGATTATTAGTCATAGATGCAGTTGGATGACGGTCTATGTATGCCCAATCGAATCTCAAAGGAGTCACGATGATTAGTATATGCTTGTATGCTTTCTCGATGTTGTCAATTGCCCCGCTGTAATTTGTTCACCCAGCATGTTATCTATCTTAAGGAGAGCCACCTCTAGTGAACTATGGACCGCGGTCCTTTTCTTTTACATACAATCTACAAACTGTTTGCTGCTTTGTGTTTACTTTCTGCAAACTATTACTTCCTTCCATTCGATACGTTTAATCCTTTGTATTCAGCAAAACTGGTGAGATTGACAACCTCATCGCAAGTTGGGGGCAAAGTTATGTGGTTGTGTTGTGCAGGTCTCCATGTTGCTGCTGGCACCGGTAGTGCGCCCTGCCAACTATCAGCTAGCTACACCTTTGGGGTGTTTCCTTGCTCCTACTGGATTGATAACCTTGGTTTCTTACTGAGGGAAAACTTGCTGCTGTGCTCATCATACCTTCCTCTTGGGGTTCCCCAACGAGCTCGATATATTTGGGCCATCAACAACTTTTTCTGGCGCCGTTGCCAAGGAGTCAAGGACATCTTCACAAGGGGAGTCCCTCATAACCAATCTCTTTACTTTGTTATTTTTGTTTTTCTTAGTTTACTTTTCTTTGTTTGCTTGTTTCTTTATCAAAAACACAAAAAAATTAGTTTTACAAGATTGCTTTCTTTATCAAAAACACAAAATGACTACTCTTGAAAACACCAAGTTGTGTGACTTCACTAGCACCAACAACAATGATTTTATGAGCACACCTATTGCTCTACATGTGCCTGAAGCTACTTTCTTTGAGATAAAACCTGCTTTACTCAATCTTGTTATGAGAGAACAATTTTCTGGTATTGGTAATGAAGATGCTGCTGCCCATCTAAATAACTTTGTTGAACTTTGTGAGATGCAAAAGCATAGGGATATAGATGGTGATATTATTAAGCTAAAATTGTTTCCTTTCTCTTTGAGAGGAAAAGCTAAAGAATGGTTGAATTCCTTAACTAGGAATAATATTGATTCTTGGACTAAGTGCAAAGATGCTTTTATTGGAAAATACTATCCTCCTGCTAAGATTATATCTATGAGAAGTGAAATAATGAAGTTTAAACAATCTGATAATGAACATGTTGCTCAAGCTTGGGAAAGAATGAAATCTTTGGTAAAGAATTGTCCCACTCATGGACTGACTGCTTGGATGATCATCCAAACATTTTATGCAGGATTGAACTATTCTTCAAGGAACCTATTGGATTCTGCTGCTGGAGGTACCTTTATGACCATTACTTTGGGTGCTGCAACAAAGCTTCTGGATAATATGATGGTTAACTATTCTGAATGGCATACTGAAAGAGCTCCACAAGGTAAGAAGGTAAATTCTGTTGAGGAAACCTCCTCCTTGAGTGATAAGATTGATGTTATTATGTCTATGCTTGTTAATAGGAAAGCCCATATTGATCCAAATAATGTTCCCTTAGCCCCTTTGGTTGCTCAAGAAGAGTAAGTGGATGTGAACTTTATAAGAAATAACAATTTTAGCAACAATGCCTACAGGAATAATTTTGGTAACAACAATTATAAGCCATATCCTCCCAACAATGGTAATGCTTATGGAAATTCTTACCACAATATAGGAGTGCTCCCTCTGAACTTGAAGTTATGCTTAAAGACTTTATTAGTAAACAAACTGCTTTCAATAAAACTATTGAGGAGAAACTCTCTAATGCTGAAAGAAATATAGCATCTTTGGCTGAAGCTCAATCTTCTATAAATAAAATGGCTGCTAAACCTGAAACTAATGATAACCCCTTTGCAGCTACTAATTCCATACAAGTAAGAATTGATGAAAATGTTAGACTATTAGCTGAATTACATGCTAAGTGGGAAAGAGAAGATGAAATTGCTAGAAACATTAGTGTTTATACTATCACTACCACTAGTGTTGAGGCTAGTAATAGTTCTACTTCTTTAGATGATAATTTTGATTTTGATCTTGATGATTGCAATATCTCTGAAGTTATTAAGTTCCTACAAAATCTTGCTAAAAGTCCTAATGCTAGTGCTATGAACATGGCCTTTACAAAACACATTACTTATGCTCTCATAAAAATTAAAGAAGAAAAGATGAAACATAAAGCTTCTATTCCTATAAAACAAGAAGATGGTTGGGAACCCATCATTAATATGAAATTGAATGACTTTTATTTCAAAGCTTTATGTGATCTTGATAGTAGTGTTTCTATTATGCCTAGAAGGATTTATGATATGCTTGATTTGCCTCCACTTGAAGATTGTTATTTGAATGTCCCACTTGATGATGATGCTAAAAAGAAACTCATGAGGAGTATTAATGATGTTGTTATTATGGTTAACAATGCCTATGTCCCCGTTGATTTCTATGTTTTGGATGTTGAATACAATGCTTCTTATCCTATTACTTTGGGAAGACCTTTTCTTAGAACTGTTGGTGCCATTATTGATATGGATGAAGGCACCATTAAATATCAACTCCCACTCAAGAAAGGTATAGAACACTTCCCTAAGAAGAGAGAGAAGATTTCTTTTGCCTCTCCTATGAAAACAAAATTTGCTCTTAATGCTTCTTCATTTGAGAACACTTGATTCTTTTTCTTGCTTCTTATGCCTAACTTAAAGGCGTTAAAGAAAAGTACTTATTGGGAGATAACCAAAAAGTTTTAGATGAGTCTTCGAAGTTATTACTTTAGTAATAACCGCTCTTTATCCTTTTTATTTGCTTTTTGTGCCAAGAGTAACCTCTAATGAGAGAGAAGTAATGATTTGGAAATTTGTTGTCCCAAAACAGATTTCTGTGCTTCACCGTAAAAATTCGTGTAAAATCTCTGTACGTCCTTTTGAGGCATGGATGTTTGTGCTTCTGCCCCAGTTTGTTATATAACTTTCATTAGTTCAACCCTTTTTGATTTGAGCAACAGAAGGTCTTCAAAAAAATTCGTCTTTACCTGCTGGTCTGTTTTGACAGATTTCTGCCATTTTCTGCATTTGCTTCTTGTTGGTTCCTTTTTGAGTTCTTTTGGGGAATTGAGATTTTTGAGGAAAGTGCTACAATAGCTAGTGTTTTAATGGAAGTTTTATTGGTGTTAGAACTGAACCTAAATACTTATTATCTTGAGTGCACTAATGTTGCTAATAAAGATTGTGTGAAGTTTTGTATGAAGGAAAAATTTCAGGTGTATGGAAGGAATGAGTAATGAGATGAAGGATGGATTAAATCTCAAGATTGGGGATGCCACGCGTGTCACCCCAAGAAATATCCAAGAAGTACAAGCGTCAAAGCTTGGGGATGCCCAAGGCATCCCCCTCTTCATCAATAAAAATCCCAGGTTTCTTCCAAACGCTTCATTTTTATTGTTTCATGCATAGTTGTGTTGTTCTTGGAGCATCTTCTTTTTCGTTTTTGTTTTGGTTTTTCATTTGGTTTGTTTGCTTAGTTTGCTGAATAAATTGGTTGGACCCCATCTTGAAGGGAATATGCCCTAGAAACAATAATAAAGTGGTTATTATCTTATTCCATGTTTATGATAAATGTTTATTTTGCATGCTATAATTGTATTAATTGGAAACGTTAATACATGTGTGTTTAATAAAAAAAATACAAAGTTCCTAGTAATGCCTCTCATATAAAATAGCTCATTGATTAACAAGATGATCAAGGTTTCCTGATCATGGACATTGGATGTTGTTAATAACGAGGTCACAACATTGGTGGAATGATGTGATGAACATTCATCCAAAGTATAGCATTACGATCAAAGTCATTATGTTTATATTGCTATAACATCATACGAAGTAATCTTAGTCCTTAGACCATGAGATCATGTTAATCACTAACACCAGAAGAGTATCTTGATAACATCAAACGTCACACCGTAACAGGGTGACTATAAAGGTGGGTTCAGTGCTATGAAGGTGTTATGTTGAGGCTCATGGATCAAGAGTGGGATTTGTCCATCCCGATGATGGATAGATATACTCTGGGCCCTCTCGGTTATATCACATTGAAATAGCTTGCAAGCAAGTGATGTGATCACTAGAATGTTATATCACGGGAACAAGAAAAGAGTGCATGTCAGTAACGAGATCAAACTAGGTATTTGGATGCCGATGATCGAATCTTGGACATGTAATATATCACGAGACAAAGGGATTTAGTTACGACGTTAAAGGTTCACATGATCACAAGAGTCATCGTTGAATATGTGGGAGTCAGTACGGATCTCCAGGTCCCGCTACTGATTATTGATCGGAGAGGGGTCTCGATCATGTCTGCATTATTCACAAACCGTAGGGTGACACACTTAAGGGATACCGACACCATTTGGAGCAAATATGTTTCAGATAAAGATTTAAGAAAGCGCTGGAATCATTTCGATGGAAACCGGAATTATTTCCGGTGAAATTGCAGAAACTGGTTCTGCATGTGATATTGAAATGGTGCAGGGGGTTTTATGTGAATGTTTGTTAATTAATGTAATTGACAAAATTCTGAATAAAATAAATAAAATAGTTTTATTTAATGAGAGCTTGCATTAAATTTGGTGGAAATTTAATGCATGTGAGTGGAAGTGTGAGTGGAGGCATATTTATGTGAGTGGAGCATCCACCACATGAATGATGGAAGAGGTGGGGGCACCACCATGGCTACCACGCCATGGCCCTTGGTTTCCCCCCTCTTCCCTATAAAAGGCACCCCTCTCCTCCTCACAAAATACACCTCCTCGTGAAGGATCTCTCTCCCCCTCTAGTTATTCCCCATGGTCTCAGATTAACGAGATACATGTTCCCGGTGGCTTTATCTGGAAAGAAGTTGCTGCTTCCGCTGCTTTGCTGGAGCGAGGGACAGAGGTTGTCGGGGTACCGGACGTGTGTGCGATCACGGATGCACCTCTACTTTGCGGTGCTGGACTTGCTGGAGCTGGATATGATGGACGTGCTAGAGCCGGACCTGCTGGACTTCATCACGATCTTGAGATCGGCAAGTGTACGACTACATCATCCACGAGTTCCATGTTGTTAACAAAGTTTTGCTGTCTTTGAGGGCAAGTTCTCTATAGATGTATATCCACCCGTTGCTTGTATCTAGTAGATAGATCTTGGCGTATAGTTCCCATCGTAGGAATTTTTTTTGTTTTCTATGCTGCGAACCCAACAGTGGTATCAGAGCCTGATCTATGCGTAGGTGCTTTGCACGGGTAGCACACATATGTTTATATGTAGGTGATGATGATCATGTTATTGCATCTTTCATGTATTTTGGATATTGGTGGCATAGTGGGATGAAGCGGCCCGGACCAACCTTACATGTCATCGCACATGAGACCAGTTCCACGACTGACATGCAACTAGTTTTGCATAAGTGGCTGGCGGGTGTCTGTCTCTCCTACTATAGTCAATATCTGATTTACAACGAGTTGCTAATAACTTAGTTATCATCGTTGTGGTTCCATGTTCGTAGGTAAGACTGGTTCTATCTTCGAAAGCCCTAAGCCACGTAAAACTTGCAATGGATAAATTAGAGGCGTCTAGTTTAGATCGTTGCTGGGATAGTGTCATGATATGGTAATGTTGTAAGTAGATGTATGATAGATACTCTTACAACACACTTAATGTGTAATTTCCATAGACCTTGGCCTTACACACAAAGGAATGATAGAGATCATACCATGATGCATATGCTAGATATCAAATGCATGGACCATATCATCCCACTTTACACATTAGATGTTTGCATCTTATATTGCAAGTTTGGCGCTTTTAGTAGCATTGTAAGATGAACCCTCATTTAAATATCAAGATAAAATGTGTTCTTCCTTAAGTATGCACCGTTCTATGGATCGTGTTTTGAGACATCACGTGATGATCGGGTGTACTCGACTCTATGCTTTCTTACAATGGGTGTAAGACAATTTTACACACGCGAATACTAAGGTTCTTACTTGGCGAGCCTAGCATGTACAGACATGGCCTCGGAACACGGACCGAAAGGTTAAGCATGAGTCATATAGTTGATGCGATGCCCATATTGATGCTCGCCTTTGAAGCTACACCGATTCACGTGATGATCAAACTTGGTGTAGTGTATTTGGTTCATGTAATCACCAAAAAGGCACGAGGGATGTCGTTTTTGAGTGGGAGTTCATTTCTAATTTGGATTAGTCGAACTCAATTTGTCATAAACTAAATCGAAGTGAATTTGCATAATTTGTTGTAGTCATTGGAATCTATTCACTACCTTATGCTTAGTTTTAATTGAGATAATAGACCTATAGAATTCTGGATATTTACTTTACGAACTGGTATCGTATTGTTTTGAATGTCAATTTAAAGTTTAGAAGTCCAATTACAAACTTTCAGCAAACTCTATTTACTCCATGAAGTTTAATAAGTAGTATTAAATCAAGAGTAAGAATTCCAATGTTAGTATCTAAAGTATCATGTTTGCCTCCATGATTATTGATGTTCAAAAGTTGTTTTAATTACAAGATTATCTAGGAGCTGAAAAATTATTTCAGAAACCATCATGTGTGGAAGATATTGTGATATCTGAAACAATGTTTTTGGTTGCATTATGATAGAGTATAATTTAGCAAAATACATGTTCTCATATTGTATGAGAATTTGTGAAGGATGGAGATGCTAAGCATCTGGATCTTCCAAAAAGGTTTTGGGAACTAAAATTATACTCGTGATTCTTGCTTATAGGATATAGTAGCTTGATCATGCAAGTTGTCATGATAAGGATGAATAGAAGATGTAAGTAAAATGTTTACTACATTAATAGATTACTAAAGAATGGATTTTTGAAAGAACACCAAACATTTGATGATGGTGATCCACTTCAAAGTGCAAGTCCAAAGGTATTAGTATTTGACTATATACACTTTGTACTATGTGTCATGTGAATGGCACCACTATTTATGTTGATAGATTCTTTTAAAAGAAAAGGAATTGTTGAAAGAGAATCTATAAAATATTTGGCAGAAAAGAAAAGGTTGGAGATGTCCAACTTAGGTATATAGAAGATATACATGTTATGACTGTATTCCTTGCTTGTTAAACAATGTGGTTAAGAGGTATTGGATACCGGTATTGGATACCGAATTGGTTGGTGTGAAGTGTCATAGAGAACAACACAATTCATGAACTGCAACGACCTAAGTAACCGGTAAGAGAATAAGTGATGATGTTCATCGAAAACAAATAAAGTGTTATTGTGTTTTCGTTGTCGTCAAACCTAGCGTTCAAGATTTTGTTTTAATAATTGTTATTTTGTTTCAGTATTACAGGAACAATGGTTGTTCAAATAATTACCATATTCCATAAAGGATGGATGAACTTTTACAAGTCTAGTTGGAGAAATCACATCCATAAACATTATTGCTAAAATGTTGTAAGACAAATGATTGGAAGATCACTTATGAAGTGACATCGCTGTTTGAATTATATTGAAAAGTAAATACGAAGAAACTCCATTTTGATGGATTTTAGGAGTCTTTTGATTTTGATCAATTGACGCTTGTGAAACTTTCCTCAAGATAATTGAAACTCCGACCATAGGCCAAAGAGGAACGGATGACTAACTTATTGGATATTATGCATGTTGATATATATATATTCCATTATGTGTAGCCATATGCGATGGATATTTTTGCTTCATATGCTTTCTCCAGAAATTTGAGTGAATATATATATATTTACTTAATAAGGAAGAAGTATGAAACATTTGAAAAATGTTCAAAGACTTTCAAGATGAAGTGAAAAATCATTGTAACAAGAAAATAAAAGAGTTTATGATTTGATCATAAAGGAAGATATTTGAGTTACAGGTTTAGCAAAACACCTAAGATTTCAGGAATTGTTCCATGAATTTGCATTTCCCGATAAACCACAGGAGTATGGTATGTTCGAGATATCAAATCAAACCTTGTTTGACATGGTAAGATCAAAGGTGTCATTTATAAAACTGCCATTATGTTTTATGGATTAAAGCTTTAGAGACTACCGCTTTTACAATAAAAAGAGCACCATCGTGATTCGTTGAAATGACACCATATGAGTTATGGTTTGGGATAAAACCCGAATTGTCTTTTCTTAAATTTTGGTATGCTATGCATAAGTAAAATGTTTACAACCAAAGTCGGATAAGCACGTCTTTGTAGGTTATCCCAAAGAATTTGTTGGGAATTCCTCCATAACACCAAGGACAAAAGAGTTTGTCGCTTGGAACGTCAAGTTTCTTGAGAAGGAATTTTTCGTGAAAAGTTAAGTGGGAGGACAATAGAACTTTGATAAGGTTGTTGAACCTTAGCTATATGTGCTAAGTAGCGCAACGCCGGAAAGTATCCCGGTGGAGGCCACAATGTTCACGGCTCCCGTGATTACAAAGGGTGTGATCTTGGAGATTAGAGTTCCTATTGAACCATGTGGGTCGGTAAGAATCAAATAGTAAGATTTGAAACAGAACTTGTTATTGTTTTGACAATGATGAACCGACTGCATGAAAATAAGCGATGATGGGCCCTGACTCCATAAAATGACTAGAAATCATAGAATCCGTGATAGTATCCATACACGAGAAATCAAGTTTCTGAACTTGGAAGACCCTTCGGAAAGGCGTGAATCCTATCGGTCGTGTTTGGAACTATAAAGAAATAGACATGGATGTTTAACATCTATGAAGTTGTTGACATGTCGGAAAGAAGTTTACGGCAATGTTCAAGGAGTTGACTATGACAAGATTTGATATTTCATAGCGATATTTAGTCTTGACGGATTAATGTAGCAACCACTACATATAATTTGGTATATGGTAGTTGAATAAACAAAACAAGGTTCTTATAATAGAATGGTTACCTAGGACGTTGATACGTTGCAAACGTATCTATAATTTTTGATCTTCCATGCTTGGTTTTATCTACTTTCTTATGATTTGTCCACACTTTGGAGTACTTTTCATATGATTTCTTAGACTAACCTATTAACAAGAGCCACAGTGCCAGCTGCCTGTTTTCTGCTGTTTTTGGTTCCAGGAAAGTCAGAAAATGAATATTCTCGGAATTGGACGGGACAAAAGCCAAAGTTGATATTTTACCGGAAGACTCACGGAGCCAGAATACGAGACGGAGGAGGGCCAGGGCCTGGCCACACCATGTGGTGGCGCGGGCTAGCCCTGGCCGCGCCACCAGGTGGTGTGGGCCCCTGGCCGCCCACCGACCTTACCTCTTCGCCTTTAAGAAGCCTCCCGATGCAAAAACCCTAGATCGTCAATCAGAAATCCACAAAAAGTTCCACAGCGCCGCCGCCACCGAAGGGGAGATTTGGGGGATAGAAAGTCTCTGTTCCGGCACCCTGTCGGGACAGGGAAGTGCCCCGGGAGCCATCTCCATCGATCTCCACCACCATCTTGATGACCCACAAGTATAGGGGTTGTATCACAGTATTTTCGAGGGAAGTGAAACCCAATTTATTGATTCGACACAAGGGGAGCCAAAGAATATTTATAAGCCTTAACAACTGAGTTGTCAATTCAGCTGCACCTGGAAACAATCTTCCTCACAACAGTTTATCAGTAGCAACAGTTTTGTAGTAGGAATAGTAAAGTAGCAGCTGTAGTAAAGTAAAGTCAGCGGTAAAAATAGCAGTAAATAGTAGGATTCGAGTGCGGTAGGCATAGGGATGGATGAACGGGTGTTGCATGGACAAGACAATTCACATAGCAATCAGAACATAGAGCAATTGCAGATAAATAAGATAAAGCATCCAAGTACTAGATAATCCTAGGCATGTGTTCCATATATAATCATACGTGCTCGCAATGAGAACTTGCACAACATCTTTTGTCCTGCCAGCCCGTTTGCAGCGGGGCCTCAAGGGAACTACTGACAATTAAGGTGCTCCTTTCAATAGAGCACCGGAGCAAATCATTAACACTCCGTGAACACATGTGATCCTCACATCAAAGCCATTCCCTCCGGTTATCCCGATTTCTGTCACTCCGAGGCCATTGGTTCCGGACAACAACGTGTGTATACAACTTGCAGGTAAGACCATAAACAATACTATCATAATGAATCAATGACATGTTCAGATCTGAAATCATGGCTGTCGGGCCCTAGTGACAAGCATTAAGCATAACAAGTCGCAACCAAGTCATTAAGCACTAATAAAAGATACTAGGCACCATGCCCTAACAATCTGATGCCATTACATGAACTATCTCATCCAATCCCTACCATCCCCATATCCTACAGCGGGGGATTACTCACTCATATATGGGGGAAACATGGATGGTCGATGGAGAAGCGATGGTGATGATGATGGCGATGATCTCCTCCAATTCCCCGTCCCGGCAGGGTGCCAGAACGGAGTTTCTGGTGCTGTTTCGTGGAATCTGGTGGTGGCGGCGGAGCGGAACTCCTTCTGGAAAAACATCGACCCCCCCAGAATTTTTAGGTCAGAAGGCTTCTTATAGGTGAAGAGGGATACCGAGGGGGTGCCTGGGGGCCCCACACCACCCCCTGGCACGGCCTGACCTGGCCCGCTCCACTAGGTGGTGTGGCCACCCCTGGCTCTTCTCCATCTCGTACTCTGGCTCCTGGAGTCTTCGGGGGAAATAGGATTTTTGGCATATTTTCCAGGATTTTTCCTGATAGTTGATTTTCTGCACAAAAAGTAGACACCAAGGTAATTCTGCTGAAAACAGCGTCAGTCCGTGTTAGTTGCATCCAAATCACACAAGTTTAGAGGTAAAACAACAGCAAAAGTGTTCGGGAAAGTAGATACGTTTTGGACGTATCAACTCCCCCCAAGCTTAGCTTATTGCTTGTCCTCAAGCAATTAAGTTGAAAACTGAGTGCGATAAAAGAACTTTCACGAACACATTTGCTTCATATGATGTAAATATTCTTAGCAATGTGATCAACTACTTAGACAGTTCATAATAAAGAGTATGCAACTAAGTTTACTTAATAGGCATTGCAAGCTATGAAGAGATTCCAACTCAAAAATAATAAGTAGCAAGAAGTATAAACATAAGTAACATTACAATGCTCATAAAAAGGTATGATAGATTGGTATATCGCTTGCCTTTGATTATGAATGTCAAGGCACCTCTGAAATTCAAGTGATGACTAGAAGTAAAGATATCAAAGATACAAGCATCAAAGTCATAACACAAATAATCAAGTAATGAGACAAGCACAAAGAATGACAACTATGCTCTCAAGAAAGTGCTCGGAGAATGTATGGAGACTCAACAAGAAAAGGTTTTAAATAATTTGAAAGGCTTCCAAATGCTGAAAGTATGGTACTCGTTAGCTCTGAGATCTCATTGCCCCTATCACAAGCATCTTTAATGTGGTTAAGGTGAAAGTGACACAACTAAGAGGATATGCTTGACAAGTTATAAATCGAAGTCTCATGCCCCTTACTTACGAAGACCGATCCTCATGCTACTCAACTTCAGTCACAAGTAAGCTCTTGTCATTGTAGGTATATACGTATCATAGAGAACCGCCAACGGGGTACCCCTTGCACATGACACGGGATCTGTCCCATAATCAAAATAACAAGGCAAGAAGACAATGAGCATCTCGGCGATCTTTTTATTTACTATGTGCATAGATTTTTATTGAGGATGCTTCATAGAATGCTCATTATGGTTATGCTGCAAGTTTCCACCATGATTAGGCATGGCTTAGTCTAGCGGCCCAGGAGTTTCTCTAACATACATACAAACTCCATGATCTTACAAGTTCCACTTTTATTTCACACCGCCGGGATCCATAAGCAAAAGAACATGATATCAACTAGGTACAAAGTACCAATGAAGTGTTGAAAGCGGTCCCCATGATACATGGTTATGCTAACTTCAACTCATAAAGCGCAAGTATATATGCAACAAAGAAGGACGCAATGACTCAGGTTTATTAAGTGCAAGAAAATAAAGTGTGCCATCAAGTTCGTGAGAGATTTACAAACTAACTTTCTCATTACAAGCAAACATTTTATTCGGAAGAAAACAAGGCATAATGGATATACACAGAAGTAGCAAATGATGCTAATGGGTAGGTATGGTGGATACTTTGGAAATATTTGGTTTAGGGAGTTCGAAACTTGATTAAAACATACTCAGTGTAAGTGAAGGCTAGCAATAGTGAGGGAGCGACCAACGAGAGAGCAATAACTGTCATAATCATGCTTGCAACAAAACAGGACTAATCATGGCATGAAAGTGATTCAAGATCCTCAAGGCAAAATAATTCATCGAGGCTTAACTGATTATTACAGTCATGTGCATGCGTGAGCATGTGCCAAGTCAATTCAAATGAAACAATCAGAGGAGGATACCACGATGTCATGCCAATTTATGAAAAGAGCAATGCAAGCAAACATTCATAAGACATGCTACAAACTATTAGCGAGCTGGGGCTAATCATAAGAAAGCAAGAACTACTAAGCATCCAAAGATAACATACACCCTACATGAATGGACTAAGAATGCCCACAGTGATGAGTATATGTACAAAAATGAAAACAAATAGATTTGTTACCAGCCTCTTACCATGCCTCAAGTTGTCATTAATCCTCATTATTGCTCTTCACTTGTGTTGCTTGAATAATAATATGAAACCAATATCCACTGAGGACTGCTGAACCCTGTAGCCAACTTACAAAAACCAAAGAAGAACGACAAATATTTTTGGTGTTTTCGATTTTAAAAACAAGAACCAAAGAGGAAAAACAAGCAAAGCAAAATCTTTTTGCTTTTTTCGAATGGTTTAAACAAAGCAAAAAGAAAAAAACAAACCAAGGAAAAAAGAAGAAGCAAACCAAAGAGAAACAACAGAAATATTTTTGGTCCTTTTGTGTTTTAGAAGGCAAAAGCAAAGAAGAACGAAAACTAAAAAGAGAACGAAAACATGAATATACAAAGTACCGATGCAACATGATATGGAGATGAGTGCGGTGTCGGCGTACCTCCCTTCAAGCTTAGGCTTTTGGCCTAAGTGGGTATCAATGCTAAGCTGGCCAGGATGAAGTGTCACCCTGGTACGACGAAGAGGTCCCCTTGTCCTGGTGCGAGCTCGAGTACATCCCTCCATAATGCACGGAGTAATCATAGGAGGGCACATCCTCCTGGTGCTGCTCGTGGAAACCCAGCAAGCGAAGCTGCTCGTCCACCTCCTCCTTGGAGCGCGACCATGGTCTCCTGTGAACACTAAACAAAGAAGGCTGTGGCAAAAGGATCTCCCTTTCATCCCCGTTAGTGAAAAGCATCCTATATACTAGACTGTCCAAATCAGAAGTAGCAGTGACAAAGTGATGAATCTTCATAGCAACAAGGTCAAGCCTCTGTGGTGCCAATATATCATCATTGGGATCCACTAAAAGACCTAACACATTGACTATACGCGAGGCAATGATGCCCCCATAGATAGGCCCCCTAGCAGCTAGGCGGCAAGCAATAAGCGAGCCAAGATTGTACCGAGTATCATTGTTAAGCGCAGCAGCAAGGAATGCTAAATGATAGTTCGAGATATTACTTGTGTTCTCCCTACCCAATACACTAGTAGCAAGATAATATGCAAAGTATCCAAGAGCGCGGAGTTGGATATTTCTTATCTTTCCGCGTTGCGCCACACGATCATCATCATTGGTCACCCCTCGGTAAAGCTCCAACAAATCAGCGGGTCGCCCTTGAATTTTCTTCACGGTCCCTCTCATGCGTACACCTACAATACTGCAAAATCTCTCCAAAGGCATGGTGAAGGGCAGATTATAGATTTTAAAAGAGACAGTCGACTGATAGGATGTGTTAGTAAACGTGAAGCTCTCAACAAAAGTTTTGGTGAGCATAGCGTATTGCGCACTCTCATCTTGCATATATGAGGTTAAACCAACCCTCTCAATCAGTAGCAAGAAATCATCAAGAATACCTGCAGCTTGTAAGAAAGTAAAACAAGGAAAAGTGGATGGGTGAGCATCCCCATCATCCCTTTCATTACCAATACTAGTTGCAATGAGATCCTCGTTGTATGATGGCCTAAACTGAGAGGCTGATCTTGAGGGCCTCGACCTCCTAGGTGCATCACTCTCAAATATCTCTCCAAAGGTATGGTTGTTCATGCTTGGTATTCTGAAATTTAAACACCTATTAAACAAGTGATTACAAAGTAAATATAATGAAGGATTCTACTCATAGGGACTTGTAAGAGGCGTAAACATGCATCAAAACTATATCTCTAAGCATAAAACAAGCTTACAAGCTCTCATGGCCTGTCACCTACAGCATCAAAATACTCCAAATATAATCCACTAAACACAAATCTACTTGGACAAGGAGAGGAGTCACATACTAGGGAACAAATGCTCCAAATTTCAGCAAGAAAGATGGGCTAAGCAAGGAGATCGAAAAAATCGAGAGCAAGCACAGCAAGGACGCGATTTTGAGCAATGAACTAGAGCTTACTCGAGAGAGAGAAGAAAGTGGCAGGTGAGAGAGTTAGTGGGGGGCCAGGGGTGGCCCACACCAGGGCATGGCGCCACCCAGGGATGGCCGCGCCACCAGGTGGTGTGCCTGCCTGGTGGGTCGCCTAGTACCTCCCAGGTACTCCTCTGCCCCTTTTTTCACGTAAAAATTTAATATGAATTTTCTAGAATTTTTCGAGACACTTTATTTTTGGGCATTTTCAGTCATAGAAGAATGATTTTCTGACAGACAGATTTTTTTTTAGAAAAATGATGCAAGGACAAAACAAAGCTAGAACTACAAAAGTTCTAAGACACTCTAACATGCAAGCAACTAACAACAAAATGAAAACTAAACAAAAACAAAAACTAAAATGGATAGAATAGAAGTAAACGAAGATAATCATAGTGAAAACATTGTTTTCTTCAATGAAATCCTTTTGTTAACAAGGTTGATCAAGTCTTGCTACCAAAACAATTCCATCTGAGACAAAACTTTGTATTCCACTAATGATTATGTTACCTCAACCTTGATATATAGCAATGGTCCCAATCATAATAGTTTCAAATTTTTATCTTGGTATGGGACAATATTTTCTCCAACTTGAAAGCCCTCAACATGTTCAATTGAATTCAAACCATAAGTCCTTTCAATTTTCTTGGGGAAATAGACAGTATGTTCCTTGTCATTCACATTGAAAGTTACCTTTCCTTGGTTACAATTGATAATAGCTCCTGCAGTATTAAGAAAAGGTCTCCCAAGAATAATGGACATATTATCATCTTCAGGCATTTCAAGCACAACAAAATTAGTTAATATCAAGCAATTATGAGCCACTTGAACAGGTACATCCTCACATATACCCACAATAATAGTAGTAGATTTATCATCCATTTGCAAAGATATATCAGTTGGTATTAATTTTTCAAGTTGAAGCCTCTTATAGAGAGAGAAAGGCATAACACTAACTCCAGCTCCCAAATCACACAAAGCAGTTCTAACATAACTATTCTTAATAGAGCAAGGGATAGTTGGAATCCCTGGGTCTCCAAGTTTCTTAGGAACCTTACCATTGAAGGAATAATTAGCAAGCAAAGTAGAAATTTCTTCATTAGGGATCTTCCTTTTATTCGAGACAATGTCCTTCATATACTTTGAGTAAGGAGGCAATTTAATAGCATCAGTCAAAGGAATTTGCAAGAATAAAGGCTTCATCCACTCACAAAACTTATTATAGTGTTCATCTTCCTTTGACTTGTGTTTCTTATCAGGGAAAGACATAGGTTTTTGGACCCAAGGTTCTCTTTCACTACCATGTTTCTTAGCAATAAAATCTTCTTTGGTGTATTTAGTATTCTTAGTGTGGTTTTCATGTTCTTCCTCAACTTTTTTGTCATTAGGAATTTCATTTTCTTCATTACCACTTTCAGTTTCAGCATCAGAGATAGATATAATATTAGGATCTAAAGCAGGTTCAGAAGGTTCTACAACAGTTTTATGTTTCTTTTTCCTTTTCTTACGAGTAGAACTACTATTTTCAGCTTGTTGAGAATCCTGCTCAATTCTTTTGGGATGCCCCTCAGGATATAGAGGATCCTGGGTAACATCTCCACTTCTAGTTCTAATTTCATAAGCATGTTTTTCTTTAGCAGCATTAACTAGCAAGTCGTTTTGCACTTTAAGGAGTTGATCTATTTGAGTTTGAACCATTTGAAAGTGTTTAACAATCATTTTAACATCATCAGAGGTTCTTTCCACAATATATTTCAACTCAACAATAGCTCTAGTGTTTTCCATTCGATGATTTTGCACCCTTTTATTAAAATTATCTTGCTTAACAATAAAGATATCGAATTCTTCTAAGCATTGATCAGGAGGTTTAGAGTAAGGGATATCACATTCATCAAAGTGTTGGAGAGAGTGTACCTCAATAGTGGATGAGTAGGGAATAGGCTTACATAATTCTTCTATAGGAGGTAAATTCTTGACATCTGCAGCTTTAATTCCCTTCTCCTTAAGACATTTTTTAGCTTCCTTCATCACTTCATCATTTAATTCAATAACTCCCCTCTTCTTTGATGTTGGAATAGGCACCGGAATAGAAGGTTCAGGTACAATTACTTCAGGTATAGCTTGTTTAGGAGGAGTCCAATCTTCATAATTCTTACTTATTTTAGCCATTAATTCCTCAGATTCCTTAGGAGTCCTATTCTCGAAAACACAATCAACACAACTATCTAGGTATGTCCTAGATTCTTCGGTTAGTCCATTATAAAATATATCAAGAAGCTCATTCTTAGGTAGTGGACTTCTAGCCTGTGCATGAATCAAAGCACAAAACCTTGCCCAAGATTCACGCAATACCTCTTTTTCTCCCTGTTTAAAATAAAAAAGTTCTTGCAAAATAGCATGTCTAGCACTAGGAGGAAAATATTTCTATAGGAAAGTACTAATCAAGATCTCAGGGCTATCAATAGATCCAGGAGATAAATTACAAGTTTTAGCTTCTCCTTTCAGTGAAAAAGGGAAAATCTTAGCAACAAAGTAAGTACGCATCTTAATATCATCAGAAAACAAGCCACTCATGGTAGAAAGTTCATTCATATGTGCTACCGTACTTTCATTCTTAGTCCCACAAAAAGGTTCTTTCTCGACAATAACTATGTAAGATAGATCGAGAGAGAAATCATTAGATAAATACTTAGACAATAACTATGTAAGATAGGTCGCTGGGTCATGTAGCGCGGCGTGAGCTAGGGATTGGTCTAGGATAATTAGGGTTAGGGTTTTGTGTAGGATTAGGAATAGAGGGGTGGTAGGTAGTTGGCTGCTGGGCCTTTGTGTCTGGCGGCTAGCTGTCTCCCCCACTAAAAATAAAATACTTTTATTTATATTTTATTTTTAAAAAGGCTGTTATAAATAGTTTTTAGATAAATAAAAGATCCGAAAAAGACTGGAGTTGATTTGAAATAGCGAGGGGATATGTAGAAAATAAAGATAGGCTTTTAGAGAAATAGTTTTAGGCAAACATATGCATGATGTCACGACGATGCTCAAATGCAATGTGGCATGATGACATGAGTATGGAATCATGATGATGCATAAAATAAAAACAAAAATGCGATTTTCTAGTAGTGGTTTTACGGGGTGCTAGAATTCGACACCACTAACAATGGATCTCGCCCTCGAGATCCGCCTCATGGTACGGGGAAGAAGGCTGATGGTCTGAATCTTCTCGCTTCATGTAGATCCTCGCGACACCACTAACAATGGAATCTCGCTCCATCTTGAAATCAGCGACACCACCAACAAGGTTTGTTGCTCATGTTCATCGAGAGAACACTCTGGAGAAACAAAGATGAAGGTAAAGGTATCGAAAGAAAAGGCCACCTCCAACTTCCGAGGAAGGAGTAAAGATTGCATTGATCCACCATTCAATGTACAAAAGCGAATGATAAGAGTAGTGGGATGGGGATCAGTCCATTGCGCACCCAAAGCATTACTCTGCACATGAATGGAGAATTGTGCAACCAACTCTCAGAATTCAGACTGGAGATCTCGACAAATAATGTTCAGAAGCTTCGGATAATAAAGGAGTGATGCAGGACTTTTATCGGAGATGAGGTAGCTGATGATGATGTCGTCTTAGAAACACTAGGAGATACAAAGAAAGGTTTTAGTGGATTTTGGTCCACTGAAAGGTACATAGAGGGAAATTCTCAGATAGCATGAAGACCGGATGTGGGAACACCATTACAGAAGGAATCGAAACCCTAAAGGTACGACAGAAACCCAACCACGAGAAATCCTGGACTCGAAGAAAAGATAAGAGAGAAGATTCAAAATGCGCTGAGGTAAGGGGAGAACGGCATGGAGATAAGGAGTAAAAGTAGACCTAATCAGATATATCCAACCGATTTTGCAAAATAGATTTGACACTCTACACCGGCCGTTATCTAGGTTATCCTACAGGCTGGACCACTGGGGTACCACAACTGTTGAGCTCTGATACCACTTTGTAACACCCTCGAATCGACCCTATGCAAGTTCTAGCGATTCCTGCCAAATCCGCATAGAAACGATTCAAAGATGCCCACCAGGCACTTGCGTGCGGGTGGAAAACGAAGTAATAACATTACACAATAGTCCACGATGGAACCCACAGAAACATATATATATATACAACAACGACTCCATGAGTCAAAAATATAGATATACAATACAAAGATCCTAATCACCTTGAAACGATACAACATCCAAGTATGGATAAGATGCAAATGGGGCTAAGAGCACTGAAGAATAACCAATGGCGTCCATAACCCTGCCCAGGCCAAGCCGGAAGGGTAACCCTGCTAACGACGTCGATCTCAAACCTGCTAAAACAAAAGGGGTGCCGACAAAGGGCAAAGGAAAAAGAGGAGCGTCAGTAGTGAGGCCAGTACACGACGAGGCTAGAATTCGGCGGCTCTCGCCTACATAGGTATGGTGGACTGAAGCGGCAACGCATCATGCACTAAACAACCTATAGAGACTCGAAACCACTATCGGCTATTAGAGAGGGATAAGAAAGACCTATTCAGGACCAACCTGATACTAACACAGTCATACCCATCCTGGTATTTCCCCCTCGAGACCAAACGAGGAAGTCAAACCAAGGAACTCACACAGTTGGTAGTTTTATTCATTCCGTTATAGTTGTAGCACTTACTAGTCAAATATAGATAGCATGAGTCATCCTGATATCATAAGCCATGGGTAGTTTTAGTTAACCATTCCATTGTAGTTGCAATACTTACTAGTCAGGTATAACATGACACAATACACCCAAGTTCCACCAGTTGTTGGCACTTTTATTATCCATTCCATTATAGTGAAGCTGATTACTAGTCACATATTAAGTCAAATTTATAGCACTACTTTAGTTATGCTTGTCTATGCTCGAGATACTGTGCTCCAAGTCGTCCATAACTGTGGACACGTCTTTCAGAAAGATTTACCCTGCAGGGGTGCACAAATAGCAACACACACAATCAACCTCGTAAAAACCAAATCAAAACCCAACGAGGCTTCCACGACAAAGCAATCATAGGATTCATAAAATATTTCAGGGGGCCACCCCACTAAGCTACCCGCAACGAAGTTAGCCGGCTCCAAGACGGACCCAGGGTTTGTGACAATGGCCCGGACCAACCTTACATGTCATCGCACATGAGACCAGTTCCACGACTGACATGCAACTAGTTTTGCATAAGTGGCTGGCGGGTGTCTGTCTCTCCTACTATAGTCAATATCTGATTTACAACGAGTTGCTAATAACTTAGTTATCATCGTTGTGGTTCCATGTTCGTAGGTAAGACTGGTTCTATCTTCGAAAGCCCTAAGCCACGTAAAACTTGCAATGGATAAATTAGAGGCGTCTAGTTTAGATCGTTGCTGGGATAGTGTCATGATATGGTAATGTTGTAAGTAGATGTATGATAGATACTCTTACAACACACTTAATGTGTAATTTCCATAGACCTTGGCCTTACACACAAAGGAATGATAGAGATCATACCATGATGCATATGCTAGATATCAAATGCATGGACCATATCATCCCACTTTACACATTAGATGTTTGCATCTTATATTGCAAGTTTGGCGCTTTTAGTAGCATTGTAAGATGAACCCTCATTTAAATATCAAGATAAAATGTGTTCTTCCTTAAGTATGCACCGTTCTATGGATCGTGTTTTGAGACATCACGTGATGATCGGGTGTACTCGACTCTATGCTTTCTTACAACGGGTGTAAGACAATTTTACACACGCGAATACTAAGGTTCTTACTTGGCGAGCCTAGCATGTACAGACATGGCCTCGGAACACGGACCGAAAGGTTAAGCATGAGTCATATAGTTGATGCGATGCCCATATTGATGCTCGCCTTTGAAGCTACACCGACTCACGTGATGATCAAACTTGGTGTAGTGTATTTGGTTCATGTAATCACCAAAAAGTCACGAGGGATGTCGTTTTTGAGTGGGAGTTCATTTCTAATTTGGATTAGTCGAACTCAATTTGTCATAAACTAAATCGAAGTGAATTTGCATAATTTGTTGTAGTCATTGGCATCTATTCACTACCTTATGCTTAGTTTTAATTGAGATAATAGACCTATAGAATTCTGGATATTTACTTTACGAACTGGTATCGTATTGTTTTGAATGTCAATTTAAAGTTTAGAAGTCCTATTACAAACTTTCAGCAAACTCTATTTACTCCATGAAGTTTAATAAGTAGTATTAAATCAAGAGTAAGAATTCCAATGTTAGTATCTAAAGTATCATGTTTGCCTCCATGATTATTGATGTTCAGAAGTTGTTTTAATTACAAGATTATCTAGGAGCTGAAAAATTATTTCAGAAACCATCATGTGTGGAAGATATTGTGATATCTGAAACAATGTTTTTGGTTGCATTATGATAGAGTATAATTTAGCAAAATACATGTTCTCATATTGTATGAGAATTTGTGAAGGATGGAGATGCTAAGCATCTGGATCTTCCAAAAAGGTTTTGGGAACTAAAATTATACTCGTGATTCTTGCTTATAGGATATAGTAGCTTGATCATGCAAGTTGTCATGATAAGGATGAATAGAAGATGTAAGTAAAATGTTTACTACATTAATAGATTACTAAAGAATGGATTTTTGAAAGAACACCAAACATTTGATGATGGTGATCCACTTCAAAGTGCAAGTCCAAAGGTATTAGTATTTGACTATATACACTTTGTACTATGTGTCATGTGAATGGCACCACTATTTATGTTGATAGATTCTTTTAAAAGAAAAGGAATTGTTGAAAGAGAATCTATAAAATATTTGGCAGAAAAGGAAAGGTTGGAGATGTCCAACTTAGGTATATAGAAGATATACATGTTATGACTGTATTCCTTGCTTGTTAAACAATGTGGTTAAGAGGTATTGGATATCGGTATTGGATACCGAATTGGTTGGTGTGAAGTGTCATAGAGAACAACACAATTCATGAACTGCAACGACCTAAGTAACCGACAAGAGAATAAGTGATGATGTTCATCGAAAACAAATAAAGTGTTATTGTGTTTTCGTTGTCGTCAAACCTAGCGTTCAAGATTTTGTTTTAATAATTGTTATTTTGTTTCAGTATTACAGGAACAATGGTTGTTCAAATAATTACCATATTCCATAAAGGATGGATGAACTTTTACAAGTCTAGTTGGAGAAATCACATCCATAAACATTATTGCTAAAATGTTGTAAGACAAATGATTGGAAGATCACTTATGAAGTGACATCGCTGTTTGAATTATATTGAAAAGTAAATACGAAGAAACTCCATTTTGATGGATTTTAGGAGTCTTTTGATTTTGATCAATTGACGCTTGTGAAACTTTCCTCAAGATAATTGAAACTCCGACCATAGGCCAAAGAGGAACGGATGACTAACTTATTGGATATTATGCATGTTGATATATATATATTCCATTATGTGTAGCCATATGCGATGGATATTTTTGCTTCATATGCTTTCTCCAGAAATTTGAGTGAATATATATATATTTACTTAATAAGGAAGAAGTATGAAACATTTGAAAAATGTTCAAAGACTTTCAAGATGAAGTGAAAAATCATTGTAACAAGAAAATAAAAGAGTTTATGATTTGATCATAAAGGAAGATATTTGAGTTACAGGTTTAGCAAAACACCTAAGATTTCAGGAATTGTTCCATGAATTTGCATTTCCCGATAAACCACAGGAGTATGGTATGTTCGAGATATCAAATCAAACCTTGTTTGACATGGTAAGATCAAAGGTGTCATTTATAAAACTGCCATTATGTTTTATGGATTAAAGCTTTAGAGACTACCGCTTTTACAATAAAAAGAGCACCATCGTGATTCGTTGAAATGACACCATATGAGTTATGGTTTGGGATAAAACCCGAATTGTCTTTTCTTAAATTTTGGTATGCTATGCATAAGTAAAATGTTTACAACCAAAGTCGGATAAGCACGTCTTTGTAGGTTATCCCAAATAATTTGTTGGGAATTCCTCCATAACACCAAGGACAAAAGAGTTTGTCGCTTGGAACGTCAAGTTTCTTGAGAAGGAATTTTTCGTGAAAAGTTAAGTGGGAGGACAATAGAACTTTGATAAGGTTGTTGAACCTTAGCTATATGTGCTAAGTAGCGCAACGCCGGAAAGTATCCCGGTGGAGGCCACAATGTTCACGGCTCCCGTGATTACAAAGGGTGTGATCTTGGAGATTAGAGTTCCTATTGAACCATGTGGGTCGGTAAGAATCAAATAGTAAGATTTGAAACAGAACTTGTTATTGTTTTGACAATGATGAACCGACTGCATGAAAATAAGCGATGATGGGCCCTGACTCCATAAAATGACTAGAAATCATAGAATCCGTGATAGTATCCATACACGAGAAATCAAGTTTCTGAACTTGGAAGACCCTTCGGAAAGGCGTGAATCCTATCGGTCGTGTTTGGAACTATAAAGAAATAGACATGGATGTTTAACATCTATGAAGTTGTTGACATGTCGGAAAGAAGTTTACGGCAATGTTCAAGGAGTTGACTATGACAAGATTTGATATTTCATAGCGATATTTAGTCTTGACGGATTAATGTAGCAACCACTACATATAATTTGGTATATGGTAGTTGAATAAACAAAACAAGGTTCTTATAATAGAATGGTTACCTAGGACGTTGATACGTTGCAAACGTATCTATAATTTTTGATCTTCCATGCTTGGTTTTATCTACTTTCTTATGATTTGTCCACACTTTGGAGTACTTTTCATATGATTTCTTAGACTAACCTATTAACAAGAGCCACAGTGCCAGCTGCCTGTTTTCTGCTGTTTTTGGTTCCAGGAAAGTCAGAAAATGAATATTCTCGGAATTGGACGGGACAAAAGCCAAAGTTGATATTTTACCGGAAGACTCACGGAGCCAGAATACGAGACGGAGGAGGGCCAGGGCCTGGCCACACCATGTGGTGGCGCGGGCTAGCCCTGGCCGCGCCACCAGGTGGTGTGGGCCCCTGGCCGCCCACCGACCTTACCTCTTCGCCTTTAAGAAGCCTCCCGATGCAAAAACCCTAGATCGTCAATCAGAAATCCACAAAAAGTTCCACAGCACCGCCGCCACCGAAGGGGAGATTTGGGGGATAGAAAGTCTCTGTTCTGGCACCCTGTCGGGACAGGGAAGTGCCCCGGGAGCCATCTCCATCGATCTCCACCACCATCTTGATGACCCACAAGAATAGGGGTTGTATCACAGTATTTTCGAGGGAAGTGAAACCCAATTTATTGATTCGACACAAGGGAAGCCAAAGAATATTTATAAGCCTTAACAACTGAGTTGTCAATTCAGCTGCACCTGGAAACAATCTTCCTCACAACAGTTTATCAGTAGCAACAGTTTTGTAGTAGGAATAGTAAAGTAGCAGCTGTAGTAAAGTAAAGTCAGCGGTAAAAATAGCAGTAAATAGTAGGATTCGAGTGCGGTAGGCATAGGGATGGATGAACGGGTGTTGCATGGACTAGACAATTCACATAGCAATCAGAACATAGAGCAATTGCAGATAAATAAGATAAAGCATCCAAGTACTAGATAATCCTAGGCATGTGTTCCATATATAATCATACGTGCTCGCAATGAGAACTTGCACAA
Source organism: Avena sativa (assembly GCA_916181665.1). NCBI lineage: Eukaryota > Viridiplantae > Streptophyta > Magnoliopsida > Poales > Poaceae > Avena > Avena sativa. The sequence continues at coordinate 548,206,242 of OV702290.1, read as the reverse complement.
CATCTTTTGTCCTGCCAGCCCGTTTGCAGCGGGGCCTCAAGGGAACTACTGACAATTAAGGTGCTCCTTTCAATAGAGCACCGGAGTAAATCATTAACACTCCGTGAACACATGTGATCCTCACATCAAAGCCATTCCCTCCGGTTATCCCGATTTCTGTCACTCCGGGGCCATTGGTTCCGGACAACAACGTGTGTATACAACTTGCAGGTAAGACCATAAACAATACTATCATAATGAATCAATGACATGTTCAGATCTGAAATCATGGCTGTCGGGCCCTAGTGACAAGCATTAAGCATAACAAGTCGCAACCAAGTCATTAAGCACTAATAAAAGATACTAGGCACCATGCCCTAACAATCTGATGCCATTACATGAACTATCTCATCCAATCCCTACCATCCCCATATCCTACAGCGAGGGATTACTCACTCATATATGGGGGAAACATGGATGGTCGATGGAGAAGCGATGGTGATGATGATGGCGATGATCTCCTCCAATTCCCCGTCCCGGCAGGGTGCCAGAACGGAGTTTCTGGTGCTGTTTCGTGGAATCTGGTGGTGGCGGCGGAGCGGAACTCCTTCTGGAAAAACATCGACCCCCCCAGAATTTTTAGGTCAGAAGGCTTCTTATAGGTGAAGAGGGATACCGAGGGGGTGCCTGGGGGCCCCACACCACCCCCTGGCACGGCCTGACCTGGCCCGCTCCACTAGGTGGTGTGGCCACCCCTGGCTCTTCTCCGTCTCGTACTCTGGCTCCTGGAGTCTTCGGGGGAAATAGGATTTTTGGCATATTTTCCAGGATTTTTCCTGATAGTTGATTTTCTGCACAAAAAGTAGACACCAAGGTAATTCTGCTGAAAACAGCGTCAGTCCGTGTTAGTTGCATCCAAATCACACAAGTTTAGAGGTAAAACAACAGCAAAAGTGTTCGGGAAAGTAGATACGTTTTGGACGTATCAACTCCCCCCAAGCTTAGCTTATTGCTTGTCCTCAAGCAATTAAGTTGAAAACTGAGTGCGATAAAAGAACTTTCACGAACACATTTGCTTCATATGATGTAAATATTCTTAGCAATGTGATCAACTACTTAGACAGTTCATAATAAAGAGTATGCAACTAAGTTTACTTAATAGGCATTGCAAGCTATGAAGAGATTCCAACTCAAAAATAATAAGTAGCAAGAAGTATAAACATAAGTAACATTACAATGCTCATAAAAAGGTATGATAGATTGGTATATCGCTTGCCTTTGATTATGAATGTCAAGGCACCTCTGAAATTCAAGTGATGACTAGAAGTAAAGATATCAAAGATACAAGCATCAAAGTCATAACACAAATAATCAAGTAATGAGACAAGCACAAAGAATGACAACTATGCTCTCAAGAAAGTGCTCGGAGAATGTATGGAGACTCAACAAGAAAAGGTTTTAAATAATTTGAAAGGCTTCCAAATGCTGAAAGTATGGTACTCGTTAGCTCTGAGATCTCATTGCCCCTATCACAAGCATCTTTAATGTGGTTAAGGTGAAAGTGACACAACTAAGAGGATATGCTTGACAAGTTATAAATCGAAGTCTCATGCCCCTTACTTACGAAGACCGATCCTCATGCTACTCAACTTCAGTCACAAGTAAGCTCTTGTCATTGTAGGTATATACGTATCATAGAGAACCGCCAACGGGGTACCCCTTGCACATGACACGGGATCTGTCCCATAATCAAAATAACAAGGCAAGAAGACAATGAGCATCTCGGCGATCTTTTTATTTACTATGTGCATAGATTTTTATTGAGGATGCTTCATAGAATGCTCATTATGGTTATGCTGCAAGTTTCCACCATGATTAGGCATGGCTTAGTCTAGCGGCCCAGGAGTTTCTCTAACATACATACAAACTCCATGATCTTACAAGTTCCACTTTTATTTCACACCGCCGGGATCCATAAGCAAAAGAACATGATATCAACTAGGTACAAAGTACCAATGAAGTGTTGAAAGCGGTCCCCATGATACATGGTTATGCTAACTTCAACTCATAAAGCGCAAGTATATATGCAACAAAGAAGGACGCAATGACTCAGGTTTATTAAGTGCAAGAAAATAAAGTGTGCCATCAAGTTCGTGAGAGATTTACAAACTAACTTTCTCATTACAAGCAAACATTTTATTCGGAAGAAAACAAGGCATAATGGATATACACAGAAGTAGCAAATGATGCTAATGGGTAGGTATGGTGGATACTTTGGAAATATTTGGTTTAGGGAGTTCGAAACTTGATTAAAACATACTCAGTGTAAGTGAAGGCTAGCAATAGTGAGGGAGCGACCAACGAGAGAGCAATAACTGTCATAATCATGCTTGCAACAAAACAGGACTAATCATGGCATGAAAGTGATTCAAGATCCTCAAGGCAAAATAATTCATCGAGGCTTAACTGATTATTACAGTCATGTGCATGCGTGAGCATGTGCCAAGTCAATTCAAATGAAACAATCAGAGGAGGATACCACGATGTCATGCCAATTTATGAAAAGAGCAATGCAAGCAAACATTCATAAGACATGCTACAAACTATTAGCGAGCTGGGGCTAATCATAAGAAAGCAAGAACTACTAAGCATCCAAAGATAACATACACCCTACATGAATGGACTAAGAATGCCCACAGTGATGAGTATATGTACAAAAATGAAAACAAATAGATTTGTTACCAGCCTCTTACCATGCCTCAAGTTGTCATTAATCCTCATTATTGCTCTTCACTTGTGTTGCTTGAATAATAATATGAAACCAATATCCACTGAGGACTGCTGAACCCTGTAGCCAACTTACAAAAACCAAAGAAGAACGACAAATATTTTTGGTGTTTTCGATTTTAAAAACAAGAACCAAAGAGGAAAAACAAGCAAAGCAAAATCTTTTTGCTTTTTTCGAATGGTTTAAACAAAGCAAAAAGAAAAAAACAAACCAAGGAAAAAAGAAGAAGCAAACCAAAGAGAAACAACAGAAATATTTTTGGTCCTTTTGTGTTTTAGAAGGCAAAAGCAAAGAAGAACGAAAACTAAAAAGAGAACGAAAACATGAATATACAAAGTACCGATGCAACATGATATGGAGATGAGTGCGGTGTCGGCGTACCTCCCTTCAAGCTTAGGCTTTTGGCCTAAGTGGGTATCAATGCTAAGCTGGCCAGGATGAAGTGTCACCCTGGTACGACGAAGAGGTCCCCTTGTCCTGGTGCGAGCTCGAGTACATCCCTCCATAATGCACGGAGTAATCATAGGAGGGCACATCCTCCTGGTGCTGCTCGTGGAAACCCAGCAAGCGAAGCTGCTCGTCCACCTCCTCCTTGGAGCGCGACCATGGTCTCCTGTGAACACTAAACAAAGAAGGCTGTGGCAAAAGGATCTCCCTTTCATCCCCGTTAGTGAAAAGCATCCTATATACTAGACTGTCCAAATCAGAAGTAGCAGTGACAAAGTGATGAATCTTCATAGCAACAAGGTCAAGCCTCTGTGGTGCCAATATATCATCATTGGGATCCACTAAAAGACCTAACACATTGACTATACGCGAGGCAATGATGCCCCCATAGATAGGCCCCCTAGCAGCTAGGCGGCAAGCAATAAGCGAGCCAAGATTGTACCGAGTATCATTGTTAAGCGCAGCAGCAAGGAATGCTAAATGATAGTTCGAGATATTACTTGTGTTCTCCCTACCCAATACACTAGTAGCAAGATAATATGCAAAGTATCCAAGAGCGCGGAGTTGGATATTTCTTATCTTTCCGCGTTGCGCCACACGATCATCATCATTGGTCACCCCTCGGTAAAGCTCCAACAAATCAGCGGGTCGCCCTTGAATTTTCTTCACGGTCCCTCTCATGCGTACACCTACAATACTGCAAAATCTCTCCAAAGGCATGGTGAAGGGCAGATTATAGATTTTAAAAGAGACAGTCGACTGATAGGATGTGTTAGTAAACGTGAAGCTCTCAACAAAAGTTTTGGTGAGCATAGCGTATTGCGCACTCTCATCTTGCATATATGAGGTTAAACCAACCCTCTCAATCAGTAGCAAGAAATCATCAAGAATACCTGCAGCTTGTAAGAAAGTAAAACAAGGAAAAGTGGATGGGTGAGCATCCCCATCATCCCTTTCATTACCAATACTAGTTGCAATGAGATCCTCGTTGTATGATGGCCTAAACTGAGAGGCTGATCTTGAGGGCCTCGACCTCCTAGGTGCATCACTCTCAAATATCTCTCCAAAGGTATGGTTGTTCATGCTTGGTATTCTGAAATTTAAACACCTATTAAACAAGTGATTACAAAGTAAATATAATGAAGGATTCTACTCATAGGGACTTGTAAGAGGCGTAAACATGCATCAAAACTATATCTCTAAGCATAAAACAAGCTTACAAGCTCTCATGGCCTGTCACCTACAGCATCAAAATACTCCAAATATAATCCACTAAACACAAATCTACTTGGACAAGGAGAGGAGTCACATACTAGGGAACAAATGCTCCAAATTTCAGCAAGAAAGATGGGCTAAGCAAGGAGATCGAAAAAATCGAGAGCAAGCACAGCAAGGACGCGATTTTGAGCAATGAACTAGAGCTTACTCGAGAGAGAGAAGAAAGTGGCAGGTGAGAGAGTTAGTGGGGGGCCAGGGGTGGCCCACACCAGGGCATGGCGCCACCCAGGGATGGCCGCGCCACCAGGTGGTGTGCCTGCCTGGTGGGTCGCCTAGTACCTCCCAGGTACTCCTCTGCCCCTTTTTTCACGTAAAAATTTAATATGAATTTTCTAGAATTTTTCGAGACACTTTATTTTTGGGCATTTTCAGTCATAGAAGAATGATTTTCTGACAGACAGATTTTTTTTTAGAAAAATGATGCAAGGACAAAACAAAGCTAGAACTACAAAAGTTCTAAGACACTCTAACATGCAAGCAACTAACAACAAAATGAAAACTAAACGAAAACAAAAACTAAAATGGATAGAATAGAAGTAAACGAAGATAATCATAGTGAAAACATTGTTTTCTTCAATGAAATCCTTTTGTTAACAAGGTTGATCAAGTCTTGCTACCAAAACAATTCCATCTGAGACAAAACTTTGTATTCCACTAATGATTATGTTACCTCAACCTTGATATATAGCAATGGTCCCAATCATAATAGTTTCAAATTTTTATCTTGGTATGGGACAATATTTTCTCCAACTTGAAAGCCCTCAACATGTTCAATTGAATTCAAACCATAAGTCCTTTCAATTTTCTTGGGGAAATAGACAGTATGTTCCTTGTCATTCACATTGAAAGTTACCTTTCCTTGGTTACAATTGATAATAGCTCCTGCAGTATTAAGAAAAGGTCTCCCAAGAATAATGGACATATTATCATCTTCAGGCATTTCAAGCACAACAAAATTAGTTAATATCAAGCAATTATGAGCCACTTGAACAGGTACATCCTCACATATACCCACAATAATAGTAGTAGATTTATCATCCATTTGCAAAGATATATCAGTTGGTATTAATTTTTCAAGTTGAAGCCTCTTATAGAGAGAGAAAGGCATAACACTAACTCCAGCTCCCAAATCACACAAAGCAGTTCTAACATAACTATTCTTAATAGAGCAAGGGATAGTTGGAATCCCTGGGTCTCCAAGTTTCTTAGGAACCTTACCATTGAAGGAATAATTAGCAAGCAAAGTAGAAATTTCTTCATTAGGGATCTTCCTTTTATTCGAGACAATGTCCTTCATATACTTTGAGTAAGGAGGCAATTTAATAGCATCAGTCAAAGGAATTTGCAAGAATAAAGGCTTCATCCACTCACAAAACTTATTATAGTGTTCATCTTCCTTTGACTTGTGTTTCTTATCAGGGAAAGACATAGGTTTTTGGACCCAAGGTTCTCTTTCACTACCATGTTTCTTAGCAATAAAATCTTCTTTGGTGTATTTAGTATTCTTAGTGTGGTTTTCATGTTCTTCCTCAACTTTTTTGTCATTAGGAATTTCATTTTCTTCATTACCACTTTCAGTTTCAGCATCAGAGATAGATATAATATTAGGATCTAAAGCAGGTTCAGAAGGTTCTACAACAGTTTTATGTTTCTTTTTCCTTTTCTTACGAGTAGAACTACTATTTTCAGCTTGTTGAGAATCCTGCTCAATTCTTTTGGGATGCCCCTCAGGATATAGAGGATCCTGGGTAACATCTCCACTTCTAGTTCTAATTTCATAAGCATGTTTTTCTTTAGCAGCATTAACTAGCAAGTCGTTTTGCACTTTAAGGAGTTGATCTATTTGAGTTTGAACCATTTGAAAGTGTTTAACAATCATTTTAACATCATCAGAGGTTCTTTCCACAATATATTTCAACTCAACAATAGCTCTAGTGTTTTCCATTCGATGATTTTGCACCCTTTTATTAAAATTATCTTGCTTAACAATAAAGATATCGAATTCTTCTAAGCATTGATCAGGAGGTTTAGAGTAAGGGATATCACATTCATCAAAGTGTTGGAGAGAGTGTACCTCAATAGTGGATGAGTAGGGAATAGGCTTACATAATTCTTCTATAGGAGGTAAATTCTTGACATCTGCAGCTTTAATTCCCTTCTCCTTAAGACATTTTTTAGCTTCCTTCATCACTTCATCATTTAATTCAATAACTCCCCTCTTCTTTGATGTTGGAATAGGCACCGGAATAGAAGGTTCAGGTACAATTACTTCAGGTATAGCTTGTTTAGGAGGAGTCCAATCTTCATAATTCTTACTTATTTTAGCCATTAATTCCTCAGCTTCCTTAGGAGTCCTATTCCCGAAAACACAATCAACACAACTATCTAGGTATGTCCTAGATTCTTCGGTTAGTCCATTATAAAATATATCAAGAAGCTCATTCTTAGGTAGTGGACTTCCAGCCTGTGCATGAATCAAAGCACAAAACCTTGCCCAAGATTCACGCAATACCTCTTTTTCTCCCTGTTTAAAATAAAAAAGTTCTTGCAAAATAGCATGTCTAGCACTAGGAGGAAAATATTTCTACAGGAAAGTACTAATCAAGATCTCAGGGCTATCAATAGATCCAGGAGGTAAATTACAAGTTTTAGCTTCTCCTTTCAGTGAAAAAGGGAAAATCTTAGCAACAAAGTAAGTACGCATCTTAATATCATCAGAAAACAAGCCACTCATGGTAGAAAGTTCATTCATATGTGCTACCGTACTTTCATTCTTAGTCCCACAAAAAGGTTCTTTCTCGACAATAACTATGTAAGATAGACCGAGAGAGAAATCATTAGATAAATACTTAGACAATAACTATGTAAGATAGGTCGCTGGGTCATGTAGCGCGGCGTGAGCTAGGGTTTGGTCTAGGATAATTAGGGTTAGGGTTTTGTGTAGGATTAGGAATAGAGGGGTGGTAGGTAGTTGGCTGCTGGGCCTTTGTGTCTGGCGGCTAGCTGTCTCCCCCACTAAAAATAAAATACTTTTATTTATATTTTATTTTTAAAAAGGCTGTTATAAATAGTTTTTAGATAAATAAAAGATCCGAAAAAGACTGGAGTTGATTTGAAATAGCGAGGGGATATGTAGAAAATAAAGATAGGCTTTTAGAGAAATAGTTTTAGGCAAACATATGCATGATGTCACGACGATGCTCAAATGCAATGTGGCATGATGACATGAGTATGGAATCATGATGATGCATAAAATAAAAACAAAAATGCGATTTTCTAGTAGTGGTTTTACGGGGTGCTAGAATTCGACACCACTAACAATGGATCTCGCCCTCGAGATCCGCCTCATGGTACGGGGAAGAAGGCTGATGGTCTGAATCTTCTCGCTTCATGTAGATCCTCGCGACACCACTAACAATGGAATCTCGCTCCATCTTGAAATCAGCGGCACCACCAACAAGGTTTGTTGCTCATGTTCATCGAGAGAACACTCTGGAGAAACAAAGATGAAGGTAAAGGTATCGAAAGAAAAGGCCACCTCCAACTTCCGAGGAAGGAGTAAAGATTGCATTGATCCACCATTCAATGTACAAAAGCGAATGATAAGAGTAGTGGGATGGGGATCAGTCCATTGCGCACCCAAAGCATTACTCTGCACATGAATGGAGAATTGTGCAACCAACTCTCAGAATTCAGACTGGAGATCTCGACAAATAATGTTCAGAAGCTTCGGATAATAAAGGAGTGATGCAGGACTTTTATCGGAGATGAGGTAGCTGATGATGATGTCGTCTTAGAAACACCAGGAGATACAAAGAAAGGTTTTAGTGGATTTTGGTCCACTGAAAGGTACATAGAGGGAAATTCTCAGATAGCATGAAGACCGGATGTGGGAACACCATTACAGAAGGAATCGAAACCCTAAAGGTACGATGGAAACCCAACCACGAGAAATCCTGGACTCGAAGAAAAGATAAGAGAGAAGATTCAAAATGCGCTGAGGTAAGGGGAGAACGGCATGGAGATAAGGAGTAAAAGTAGACCTAATCAGATATATCCAACCGATTTTGCAAAATAGATTTGACACTCTACACCGGCCGTTATCTAGGTTATCCTACAGGCTGGACCACTGGGGTACCACAACTGTTGAGCTCTGATACCACTTTGTAACACCCTCGAATCGACCCTATGCAAGTTCTAGCGATTCCTGCCAAATCCGCATAGAAACGATTCAAAGATGCCCACCAGGCACTTGCGTGCGGGTGGAAAACGAAGTAATAACATTACACAATAGTCCACGATGGAACCCACAGAAACATATATATATATACAACAACGACTCCATGAGTCAAAAATACAGATATACAATACAAAGATCCTAATCACCTTGAAACGATACAACATCCAAGTATGGATAAGATGCAAATGGGGCTAAGAGCACTGAAGAATAACCAATGGCGTCCATAACCCTGCCCAGGCCAAGCCGGAAGGGTAACCCTGCTAACGACGTCAATCTCAAACCTGCTAAAACAAAAGGGGTGCCGACAAAGGGCAAAGGAAAAAGAGGAGCGTCAGTACTAAGGCCAGTACACGACGAGGCTAGAATTCGGCGGCTCTCGCCTACATAGGTATGGTGGACTGAAGCGGCAACGCATCATGCACTAAACAACCTATAGAGACTCGAAACCACTATCGGCTATTAGAGAGGGATAAGAAAGACCTATTCAGGACCAACCTGATACTAACACAGTCATACCCATCCTGGTATTTCCCCCTCGAGACCAAACGAGGAAGTCAAACCAAGGAACTCACACAGTTGGTAGTTTTATTCATTCCGTTATAGTTGTAGCACTTACTAGTCAAATATAGATAGCATGAGTCATCCTGATATCATAAGCCATGGGTAGTTTTAGTTAACCATTCCATTGTAGTTGCAATACTTACTAGTCAGGTATAACATGACACAATACACCCAAGTTCCACCAGTTGTTGGCACTTTTATTATCCATTCCATTATAGTGAAGCTGATTACTAGTCACATATTAAGTCAAATTTATAGCACTACTTTAGTTATGCTTGTCTATGCTCGAGATACTGTGCTCCAAGTCGTCCATAACTGTGGACACGTCTTTCAGAAAGATTTACCCTGCAGGGGTGCACAAATAGCAACACACACAATCAACCTCGTAAAAACCAAATCAAAACCCAACGAGGCTTCCACGACAAAGCAATCATAGGATTCATAAAATATTTCAGGGTGCCACCCCACTAAGCTACCCGCAACGAAGTTAGCCGGCTCCAAGACGGACCCAGGGTTTGTGACAATGGCTGTAAACGACTGGGAACCCAAAAGTATGACTGGGCTTGTCTATACCGCGAAAACATTCCACGTTCCAAAACAGTACAGGTGCTCCACGCACAATCGTAAATAAAATAGTAAAGCATGGCATAAGTACATGATAGTAATAAAGCCCCAAACTACTTGTGGCCCCAAGTAATAAAGTGTGAATCAAGCTCAGGCAAAGGGGGATTCATAGAGTCTCCCGTATGTGGATAGTGCGAATAGTCAAGGAACAGGTATCAAGTACTCGGGGCCTACGGGACACAAGTGAGCGTGGAAGAACCAAATAACATCTATTTCCCACCGGTGCCTCTACATTAGTTATATCTATTCACAACATTTTAATATCAAGTTATAATTAAGCCATGATCATCTCCATCATTAAGCATCACCACCATTAAGCATATGCCAACCTTCCATCAACGGTGAAACAACAATGACGCGAAGCAGCACCTAAGCAAGCAACTACGACTTGCAAGGCTGACTATCTATCAAACAACATGCAATAGGATGTGTCCAAGGCAATATAGAGGCTGCAAGGAATATAAATGGTACATGGAAGCTAAAGCATCGCAACAAGGGTAGCAATAGATCAACAGGAGGAAATAAAGACTATAAACGCAAAATAGGTAGAAAGAGGGAGGATGCTCGCCTGGGAAACACTACCAAAAGTTAATTATCCGAAGAACTTGTCGATACTCGCATCAACTCAAAGGTCTAATCCACGAAGAACCAAAGTACTAAAAGAAACATCGATGCACTAATTAATACTACCGCAAAAGATCCAGCATGATGTATGTATGATGCATGACATGGCAAAGATGCGATGCAATTAGGCAATATTAAGCGGAACCGGGGTCCCGATAATTAATTAAAAGGTTCATGTTGTTTAGATACCCTGCAATTTAAATGTTGCATTAACAAGGCAAAACATGACATTGGTTCGCTACACAAATTTAAATGGAGCCAATACAAGACTAGAAAAGCCCGCATATGGTCTCCATATTTAATTAGCAATTGAATCGGCATAATGCCCCAAACCAATGAATATGTATGCGAGCATGAACAATTCAATATGCAACAAGGTGGATGTCATATATTATAAAAAAATAGGGGTCTCGGATAGGGGTCACACATTAAGGGTTCGGATCCGGAGTCTCGGGGTTCGACAGGGATCGGTCTTCGAGGTTCGGTCTTCAAACTCCGAGATCGGGGTCTCCAGGGTATCGGCCATCGGATCCATGAAGAAGATCATGACGGTTCCATCCAACCCATGAAGGAGATCTTGTCGCTCAGTGTTGTGTAGGAGAACTCAAGGTCTTGCGGCTCCGATTGCCGGTGTCGGACTCGGGTTTGGCACCAGTGGTCTGCAAGTGGCATCACAGTGGTTCTCGTCGGTGTCTTCGTTGTCCGATCTTGGCATTGGGCGGTCATTTCCCATGGCGTCAGTCTTGGGATCTCGGAACTTGAACAACTCCACGAAGATCTTGAGTCCACTTGTTTTTGACGAACCTTCCAGGACATCGACACAGACACTACACCATCGGGTGTCAACTTCACATCAACTCCATCACGCACACCAACACCACATCGCCATCCCGGGCTGGAGTAGAACTTGGCGGGGACACGAGTACGACACCAAGTCACCAGATTCCTGCAGTCCACCAAGGACAGAATCTTGAGCAGAAGAACCGACACGGCAACATGGAAGCTCACGAGGTGTCTCGACGTTGATAACTGGATGAGGCCGTAGCAGCACCTGCCAGAACAAAGATGGCCGCGGGCGCGCGTATGCAGGAGGATGTGGGCATCGAGGGCTTGGGCTCGGGGTAGCCTCGACTAGGCGGCACGGTTGGAGAACAAGCATCGTCGGGCCAGCAGGATGCGGTCGCGGAAAGCAGGGGATGGCAGCGGTTCTCGCGAGGACGCGGATCGGCTCGACGGTGAGACACAGGACGTCCGCGATGGAGCTTGCAAGTAGAACGAGGCGGCGCGGCGCGACAAGGAACAGGGGCGGCGCTCGCGGGACGCTGCAGGGAAGCTTGGGTCTGGGCTTGACGACGGTCGAAGCGGACGAGGCTGGCGGTCGGTGGGGTGGCCACAAACATGGCGACAAAGGAGGAACTCGCGGGTGACAATGGAGAAGGGGAGGTCGCGCGCGGCGACTCGGTCAACAGCGTGACAGGGGACGAAGGGCGGTGGCTCCAGGCGGGTCCATAGCAGAGGACCTCTGCGGGGCGGTCGACGGAGGAAGAGGGGCGCGAGGTGGCGGTGACCGGCCTTGCCTCACACGCGCGGGAGGAGGGGAGTGCCTAACGGTGGCGGTGGCTCTGGCTCGAGGTGGCTGGGTCACAGGGAAGACAGAGCTCGGGGTAAGAGGAAGGGTGCGATGGGGATCGAGGGAAGGAGGGGTACCGCGTCGGGTTCGTGGGGATCCCGTGTGGGGCGTGCCGCGTGCATCGTACGCAGAAGAAGGTGGGGCCGGGCCGTTGTCAGTTGGGGTGGCCAGGGAGCGTGCGTGACGCGCGTGCGTGGCGGCGTGCGTACCATGTGTTCGCTCGCGTAGCTGGGTCACGTAGCGCGACGTGAGCTAGGGTTTGGTCTAGGGTAATTAGGGTTAGGGTTTTGTGTAGGATTAGGAATAGAGGGGTGGTAGGTAACTGGCTGCTAGGCCTTTGTGTCTGGCGGCTAGCTGCCTCCCCCACTAAAAAGAAAATACTTCTATTTATATTTTATTTTTAAAAAGGATGTTATAAATAGTTTTTAGATAAATAAAAGATCCGAAAAGACCGGAGTTGATTTGAAATAGCGAGGGGATATGTAGAAAATAAAGATAGGCTTTTAGAGAAATAGTTTTAGGAAAACATATGCATGATGTCATGACGATGCTCAAATGCAATGTGGCATGATGACATGAGTATGCAATCATGATGACGCATAAAATAAAAACAAAAATGCGATTTTCTAGTAGTGGTTTTACGGGGTGCTATAGGCACCATGCCCTAACAATCTGATGCCATTACATGAACAATCTCATCCAATCCCTACCATCCCCATAGCCTACAACGGAGGATTACTGACTCATAGATGGGGGAAACATGGATGGTCGATGGAGAAGCGATCGTGATGATGATGGCGATGATCTCCTCTAATTCCCCGTCCCGGCAGGGTGCCAGAACGGAGTTTCTGGTGCTGTTTCGTGGAATCTGGTGGTGGCGGCGGAGCAGAACTCCTTCTAAAAAAACGTCGAACCCCCCGGAATTTTTAGGTCAGAAGGCTTCTTATAGGCGAAGAGAGAGACCGAGGGGGTGCCTGGGGGGCCCACACCACCCCCTGGCGTGGCTTGGCCTGGCCCGCGCCACCAGGTGGTGTGGCCACCCCTGGCTCTTCTCCGTCTCGTACTCTGGCTCCTGGAGTCTTCGGGTGAAATAGGATTTTTGGCATATTTTCCGGGATTTTTCCTAATAGTTGATTTTCTGCATAAAAAGTAGACACCAAGGCAATTCTGCTGAAAACAGCGTCAGTCCGCGTTAGTTGCATCCAAATCACACAAGTTTAGAGGAGAAACAATAGCAAAAGTGTTCGGGAAAGTAGATACGTTTTGGACTTGTGTGAACACTTTTTCTATTGTTTCTCCTCTATACTTGTGTGATTTGGATACAACTAATGCGGACTGATGCTATTTTCAGCAGAATTGCCTTGGTGTCTACTTTCTGTGCAGAAAATCAACTATCAGGAAAAATCCAGGAAAATATGCCAAAATCCTATTTCACCCGAAGACTCCAGGAGCCAGAATACGAGACGGAGAAGAGCCAGGGGGTGGCCACACCACATGGTGGCGTGGCCCAGGCCAGGCCGCGCCAGGGGTGGTGTGGGCCCCCCAGGCACACTCTCGGTCTCCCTCTTCGCCTATGAGGAGCCTTCTGACCTAAAAACTTTGGGGGGTTCGATGTTTTTCTAGAAGGAGTTCCGCTCCGCCGCCACCACCAGATTCCATGAAACAGCACCAGAAACTCCGTCCTGGCACCCTGTCGGGACGGGGAATTGGAGGAGATTATCGCCATCATCATCACCATCGCTTCTCCATCGACCATCCATGTTTCCCCATCTATGAGTGAGTAATCCCCCGCTGTAGGCTATGGGGATGGTAGGGATTGGATGAGATCGTTCATGTAATGGCATAAGATTGTTAGGGCATGGTGCCTAGTATCTTTTATTAGTGCTTTATGACTTTGTTGCGACTTGTTGTGCTTAATGCTTGTCACTAGGGCCCGAGTGCCATGATTTCAGATCTGAACATGTTATTGATTCATTATGATAGTATTGTTTATGGTCTTATCGGCAAGTTGTATAAACACGTTGTTGTCCGGAACCAATGGCCCTGAAGTGACAGAAATCGGGATAACCGGAAGCGAATGGCTTTGATATGAGGATCACATGTGTTCATGGAGTGTTAATGCTTTGCTCTGGTGCTCTATTAAAAGGAGCACCTTAATTGCCAGTAGTTCCCTAGAGGCCCCGCTGCAAACGGGCTAGCAGGACAAAAGATGTTGTGCAAGTTCTCATTGCGAGCACGTATGACTATATATGGAACACATGCCTAGGATTGTCTAGTACTTGGATGCTTTATCTTATTTATCTGCAATTGCCCTATGTTCTGATTGCTATGTGAATTGTCTTGTCCATGCAACGCCCGTCCATCCATCCCTATGCCTACCGCACTCGAATCCCACTGTTTACTGCTATTGTTACTGCTGTCTTTACTTTACTACTGCTGTTACTTTGCTATTCCTACTACAAAACTGTTGCTACTAATAAACTGCTGTGAGCAAGATTGTTTCTAGGCGCAGCTGAATTGACAACTCAGTTGTTAAGGCTTATAAATATTCTTTGGCTCCCCTTGTGTCGAATCAATAAATTGGGTTTCACTTCCCTCGAAAATACTGCGATACACCCCCTATACTTGTGGGTCATCAAGACTAATTTCTGGCGCCGTTGCCAGGGAGCATAGCTTTATTTATCAAGTTCACTTGGATTCTCTATTGTTCGCTGCTATCCATCCATCATGGGTAAGTCTCGTGATGGCAAGTTTCCTATTTTACCATCCACTATAAGAAGAGGTACGGTTCTGAACACCTTTGCTGCTCTTGATTCACCATATGTTATAAGTAAGCTTGTTACACCACCACATACACATGCTACACACACTGCTACTACTGCTGAATCTGAAACTTCTGATGCTTATGATGTTGCTTCTACTGTGCTTGATAAGAGTGGTTCATTAGGTCCTTTCCTAGATGCTACGATTGCTAGAACTATAGCTGGAAATACCGAAACTCCTAATGAATACACTACCACACCTGTTAGCTCACCTGAGTCTAGTGAAAGTTATGATATTGAAGATGGTTATGTTGAGATGACCGATGAATTTATTAAAGAATGTAAAAACACCCATGATAGGGGCGCTGCTAAGAGTCTCCTTGAGAGGCGTACTATTAGACCCAAATTGTCTCCTATTGCTAAGTTTGCTGCTTCTCCCATAAACTTTATAGATGAAGATTATGATTTCTCTCTCGATCTATCTTACATAGCTATTGTCGAGAAAGAACCTTTTTGTGGGACTAAGAATGAAAGTGCGGTAGCACATATGAATGAACTTTCTACCATGAGTGGCTTGTTTTCTGATGATATTAAGATGCGTACTTACTTTGTTGCTAAGATTTTCCCCTTTTCACTAAAAGGAGAAGCTAAAACTTGGTTTAGTAATTTACCTCCTGGATCTATTGATAACCGTGAGTGCTTGATTAGTACTTTCCTGCAGAAATATTTTCCTCCCAGTGCTAGACATGCTATTTTGCAGGAACTTTTTGATTTTAAACAGGGAGAAAAAGAGGTATTGCCTGAATCTTGGGCAAGGTTTTGTTCTTTGATTCATGCACAAGCTGGAAGTCCATTACCTAAGAATGAGCTTCTTGATATATTTTCTAATGGACTAACAGAGGAATCTAGGACATACCTAGATAGTTGTGCTGATTGTGTTTTCAGGAATAGGACTCCTAAGGAAGCTGAGGAATTAATGGCTAAAATAAGTAAGAATTCTGAAGATTGGACTCCTCCTAAACAAGCTATACCTGAAGTAATTGTACATGAACCTTCTATTCCGGTGCCTATTCCAACATCAAAGAAGAGGGGAGTTATTGAATTAAATGATGAAGTGATGAAGGAAGCTAAGAAATGTCTTAAGGATAAGGGAATTAAAGCTGCAGATGTCAAGAATTTACCTCCTATAGAAGAATTATGTAAGCCTATTCCCTACTCATCCACTATTGAGGTACACTCTCTCCAACACTTTGATGAAGGTGATATCCCTTACTCTAAACCTCCTGATCAATGCTTAGAAGAATTTGATATCTTTATTGTTAAGCAAGATAATTTTAATAAAAGGGTGCAAAATCATCTAATGGAAAACACTAGAGCTATTGTTGAGTTGAAAGATATTGTGGAAAGAACCTCTAATGATGTTAAAATGATTGTTAAACACTTTCAAATGGTTCAAACTCAAATAGATCAACTCCTTAAAGTGCAAAACGACTTGCTAGTTAATGCTGCTAAAGAAAAACATGCTTATGAAATTAGAACTAGAAGTGGTGCTGCTACCCAGGATCCTCTATATCCTGAGGGGCATCCCAAAAGAATTGAGCAGGATTCTCAACAAGCTGAAAATAGTGGTTCTACTCATAAGAAAAGGAAAAAGAAACATAAAACTGTTGTAGAACCCTCTGAACCTGCTATAGATCCTAATAGTATATCTATCTCTGATGCTGAAACTGAAAGTGGTAATGAAGAAAATGAAGTGCCTAATGAAGAAAAAGTTGAAGAAGAAACCTAAAAACCACACTAAGAATACTAAATACACCAAAGAAGATTTTATTGCTAAGAAACATGGTAGTGAAAGAGAACCTTGGGTCCAAAAACCTATGCCTTTCCCTGATAAGAAACACAAGTCAAAGGAGGATGAACATTATAATAAGTTTTGTGAGTGGATGAAACATTTATTCCTGCAAATTCCTTTGACTGATACTATTAAATTGCCTCCTTACTCAAAGTATATGAAGGACATTGTCTCGAATAAAAGGAAGATCCCTAATGAAGAAATTTCTACTTTGCTTGCTAATTATTCTTTCAATGGTAAGGTTCCTAAGAAACTTGGAGACCCAGGGATTCCAACTATCCCTTGCTCTATTAAGAATAGTTATGTTAGAACTGCTTTGTGTGATTTGGGAGCTGGAGTTAGTGTTATGCCTTTCTCTCTCTCTATAAGAGGCTTCAGCTTGAAAAATTGATACCAACTGATATATCTTTGCAAATGGTTGATAAATCTACCACTATTCCTGTGGGTATATGTGAGGATGTACCTGTTCAGGTGGCTCACAATTGCTTAATATTAAATGATTTTGTTGTGCTTGAAATGCCTGAAGATGACAATATGTCTATTATTCTTGGGAGACCTTTTCTTAATACTGCAGGAGCTGTTATTAATTGTAATCAAGGAAAGGTGACTTTCAATGTTAATGACAAGGAACATACTGTCTATTTCCCCAAGAAGATTGAAAGGACTTATGGTTTGAATTCAATTGAAGATGTTGAGGGCATTCAAGTTGGAGAAATATATTGTCCCATACGAAGAGAAAAATTTGAAACTATTATGATTGGGACCATTGCTATCAAGGTTGAGGTAACATAATCATGGGTGGAATACAAAGTTTTGTCTCATATGCAATTGTTTTGGTAGCAAGACTTGATCAACCTTGTTAACAAAAGGATTCCATTGAACAAAACAATGTTTTCATTATGATTATCTCCGTTTATTTCTATCCTTTGCATTTTAGTTTTTGCTTTCATTTAGCTTTCTTTTTGTTGTTAGTTGCTTGCTTGTTAGAGTGTCTTAGAACTTCTGTAGTTCTAGCTTTGCTTTGTCCTTGCATCATGTTTCCAAAAGAAAAAAAATCCGTCTGTCAGAAAAATCATTCTTCTATTTCTGAAAAATGCCCAAAAATAAAGAGTCTCGAAAAATTCCAGAAAATTCATATTAAATTTTTATGTGAAAAAAGGGGCAGAGGAGTACCTGGGAGGTACCAGGGGGCCCACCAGGCAGGCACACCACATGGTGGCGTGGCCATCCCTGGGTGGCGCCATGCCCTGGTGTGGGCCACCCCTGCCCCCCCACTAACTCTCTCACCTGCCACTTTCTTCTCTCTCCTGAGTAAGCTCCAGTTCATTGCTCAAAATCGTGTTCTTGCTGTGATTGCTCTCGATTTTTTCGATCTCCTTGCTCAGCCCATCTTTCTTGCTGAAATTTGGAGCATTTGTTCCCTGGTATGTGACTCCTCCCCTTGTCCAAGTAGATTTGTGTTTAGTGGATTATACCTGAGTATTTTTTGCTGCTGTAGGTGACTGGTTATGAGAGCTTGTAAGCTTGTTTGATGCTTAGAGATATAGTTTTGATGCATGTTTAGGCCTCTTGCAAGTCCCTATGAGTATAATCCTTCATTATATTTACTTTGCAATCACTTGTTTAATAGGTGTTTAAATTTCAGAATACCAAGCATGAACAACCATACTTTTGGAGAGATATTTGAGAGTGATGCACCTAGGAGGTCGAGGCCCTCAAGAACAAACTCTCAAGCTAGGCCATCATACAACGAAGATCTCATTGCAACTCGTATTGGTAGTGAAAGGGATGATGGGGATGCTCACCCATCCTCTTTTCCTTGTTTTACTTTCTTACAAGCTGCAGGTATTCTTGATGATTTCTTGCTACTAATTTAGAGGGTTGGTTTAACCTCATATATGCAAGACGAGAGTGCGCAATACGCTATGCTCACCAAAACTTTTGTTGAGAGCTTCACATTTACTAACACATCCTATCAGTCGACTGTCTCTTTTAAAATCTATAATCTGCCCTTCACCATGCCTTTGGAGAGATTTTGCAGTATTGTAAGTGTGCGCATGACAGGGACCATGAAGAAAATTCAAGGGAGACCCGCTGATTTGTTGGAGCTTTACCGAGGGGTGACCAATGATGATGACCGCGTGGCGCAGCACGGAAAGATAAGAAATATCCAACTCCCTGCTCTTAGATACTTTGCATATTATCTTGCTACTAGTGTACTTGGTAGGGAGAACACAAGTAATATATCCAACAATCATTTAGCATTCCTTGTTGTTGCGCTTAACAATGATACTCGGTACAATCTTGGCTCGCTTATTGCTCGCCGCCTAGCTGCTAGGGGGCCTATCTATAGGGACATCATTGCCTCGCGTATAGTCAATGCATTAGGTCTTTTAGTGGATCCTTATGATGGTATGCTGGCACCACAGAGGCTTGACCTTGTTGCTATGAAAACTCATCACTTTGTCACTGCTACTTCTGATTTGAACAGTCTAGTATATAGGATGCTTTTCACTGACGGGGATGAAAGGGAGATCCTTTTGCCACGGCCTGCTTTGTTTAGTGTTCACAGGAGATCGTGGTCGCGCTCCAAGGAGGAGGTGGACGAGAAGCTTTGCTTGCTGGGTTTCCACGAGCAGCACCAGGAGGATGTGCCCTCCTATGATTACTCCACGCATTACGGAGGGACATACTCAACTCGCACAAGGATGAGGGGACCTCTTTGTCGTACCAGGGTGACACTTCATCCTGGCCAGCTTGGGATTGATACCCACTTAGGCAAAAGCCTAAGCTTGGGGGGAGGTACGCCGACACCGCACTCATCTCCATATCATGTTGTGTCGGTACTTTGTATATTCATTCTTTTGTTCTCTTTTTAGTTTTTGTTTTTTCTTTTGCTTTTGCTTTCTAAAACACAAAAAGACCAAAAATATTTCTGTTGTTTCTCTTTGGTTTGCTTCTTCTTTTGCCTTGGTTTGTTTTTCCCTTTTTGCTTTGTTTGAACTATTCGAAAAACCCAAAAATATTTTGCTTTGCTTGTTTTTCCCTTTTGGTTCTTATTTAAAAATCGAAAACACCAAAAATATTTGTCGTTCTTCTTTGGTTTTGTGAGTTTGCTACAGGGTTCAGCAGTCCTCAGTGGATATTGGGTTTCATATTATTATTAAAGCCACACAAGCGAAGAGCAATAATGGGGATTAATGACAACTTGAGGCGTGGTAAGAGGCTGGTAACGAACTCTATTTGTTTTCATTTTTGTACATATACTCATCACTTTGGGCATGCTTAGTCCGTTCATGTAGGGTGTATGTTATCTTTGGATGCTTAGTAGTTCTTGCTTTCGTATGATTAGCTCCAGCTCGCTAATAGTTTGTAGCATGTCTTATGAATGTTTG
The DNA here is from genome assembly GCA_916181665.1 of Avena sativa. Lineage (NCBI taxonomy): Eukaryota > Viridiplantae > Streptophyta > Magnoliopsida > Poales > Poaceae > Avena > Avena sativa. The sequence continues at coordinate 548,186,062 of OV702290.1, read as the reverse complement.
CTCGCATTGCTTTATTCATAAATTGGTATGACACCGTGGTATCCTCCTCTGAATGTTTCATTTGATTGACTTGGCACATGCTCACGCATGCACATGACTGTAATAATCAGTTGAGCCTCGATGAATTATTTTGCCTTGAGGATCTGGAATCACCTTCATGCCATGAGTAGTCCTGTTTTGTTGCAAGCAAGATAATGATAGCTATTGCTCTCTCGTTTGTCGCTCCCTTACTATTGCTAGCCTTCACTTACACTGAGTATGTTTTACTCAAGTTCCCAACTCCCTAAACCAAATATTTCCAAAGTGTCCACCATACCTACCTATAAGCATTATTTGCTACTCCCGTGCATATTCAATACGCCTTGTTTTCTTCCGAATAAAATATTTGCTTGTTATGAGAAAGTTAGTTAGTAAAGCTCTCACGAACTTGATGGCACACTTTATTTTCTTGTACTTAATAAACCTGAACCATTGCGTCCTTCTTTGTTGCGCATATGATTCCGCTTTATGAGTTGAAGTTAGCAGAACCATGTATCATGGGGACCGCTTTCAACACTTCATTGGTACTTTGTGCCTAGTTTATATCATGTTCTTTTGCTTATGGATCCCGGTGGTGTGAAATAAAAGTGGAACTTGTAAGATCATGGAGTTTGTATGTATGTTAGAGAAACGCCTGGGCCGCTAGCCTAAGCCATGCCTAATCATGGTGGGAACTTGCAGCATAACCATAATGAGAATTCTATGAAGCATCCTCAATAAAAATCTATGCACATAGTAAATAAAAAGATCACCGAGATGCTCATTGTCTGCTTGCCTTGTTATTTTGATTATGGGATAGCTCCCGTGTCATGTGCAAGGGGTACCCCGTTGGCGGTTCTCTATGATACGTATATACTTACAATGACAAGAGCTTACTTGTGATTGAAGTTGAGTAGCATGAGGATCGGTCTTCGTAAGTAAGGGGCATGAGACTTCGATTTATAACTTGTCAAGCATATCCTCTTAGTTGTGTCACTTTAACCTTAACCATTTAAAGATGCTTATGATAGGGGCAATGAGAGCTCAAAGCTAACGAGTACCATACTTTCAGCATTTGGAAGCCTTTCAAATTATTTAAAACCTTTTCTTGTTGAGTCTCCATACATTCTCTGAGCACCTTCTTTAAAGCTTAGTTGTCATTCTTTGTGCTTGTCTCATTACTTGATTATTTGTGTTATGACTTTGATGCTTGTATCCTTGATATATTTACTTCTAGTCATCACTTGAACTTCAGAGGTGCCTTGATATTCATAATCAAAGGCAAGCGAGATACCACTCTATCATACCTTTCTATGAGCATTGTAATGTTGCTTATGTTTGTGCCTCATGCTACTTATTATTCTTGAGTTGGAATCTCTTCATAGCTTGCAATGACTATTAGATAGACTCAGTTGCATACTCTTTATTATGAACTGTCTAAGTAGTTGATCACATTGCTGAGAATATTTACATCTTATGAAGCAAATGTGTTCATGAAAGTTCTTTTATCGCACTCAGTTTTCAACTGAATTGCTTAAGGACAAGCAATAAGCTAAGCTTGGGGGGAGTTGATACGTCCAAAACGTATCTACTTTCCCGAACACTTTTGTTATTGTTTCTCCTCTATACTTGTGTAATTTGGATACAACTAATGCAGACTAACGCTATTTTCAGCAGAATTTCCTTGGTGTCTACTTTTTGTGCAGAAAATCAACTATCAGGAAAAATCCCGGAAAATATGCCAAAAATCCTATTTCACCCGAAGACTCCAGGAGCCAGAATACGAGACGGAGAAGAGCCAGGGGGTGGCCACACCACCTGGTAGCGCGGGTTAGGTCAGGCCGCGCCAGGGGGTGGTGTGGGCCCCCCAGGCACCCTCTCGGTCTCCCTCTTTGCCTATAAGGAGCCTTCTGAGCTAAAAACTTCGGGGGGTTCGATGTTTTTCTAGAAGGAGTTCCACTCTGCCGCCACCACCAGATTCCACGAATCAGCACCAGAAACTCTGTTCTGGCACCCTGCCGGGACGGGGAATTGGAGGAGAGCATCGCCATCATCATCACCATCGCTTCTCCATCGACCATCCATGTTTCCCCCATCTATGAGTGAGTAATCCCCCGCTGTAGGCTATGGGGATGGTAGGGATTGGATGAGATCGTTCATGTAATGGCATCAGATTGTTAGGGCATGGTGCCTAGTATCTTTTATTAGTGCTCTATGACTTTGTTGTGACTTGTTGTGCTTAATGCTTGTCACTAGGGCCCGAGTGCCATGATTTCAGATCTGAACATGTTATTGATTCATTATGATAGTATTGTTTATGGTCTTATCTGCAAGTTGTATACACACGTTGTTGTCTGGAACCAATGGCCCTGAAGTGACAAAAATCAGGATAACCGGAAGGGAATGGCTTTAATGTGAGGATCACATGTGTTCACGAAGTGTTAATGCTTTGCTTCGGTGCTCTATTAAAAGGAGCACCTTAATTGCTAGTAGTTCCCTAGAGGCCCCGCTACAAACAGGCTGGCAGGACAAAAGATGTTGTGCAAGTTCTTATTGCGAGCACGTATGACTATATATGGAACACATGCCTAGGATTGTCTAGTACTTGGATGCTTTGTCTTATTTATCTGCAATTGCCCTATGTTCTGATTGCTATGTGAATTGTCTTGTCCATGCAACGCCCATCCATCCATCCCTATGCCTACCGCATTCGAATCCCACTGTTTACTGCTATTGTTACTGCTGTCTTTACTTTACTACTGCTGTTACTTTGCTATTCCTACTACAAAACCGTTGCTACTGATAAACTACTGTGAGCAAGATTGTTTCCAGGTGCAGCTGAATTGACAACTCAGTTGTTAAAGCTTATAAATATTCTTTGGCTCCCCTTGTGTTGAATCAATAAATTGGGTTTCACTTCCCTTGAAAATATTGCGATACACCCCCTATACTTGTGGGTCATCACTACTCAAGTGCTTTAATAGATCTCTGCTCTCCCCATGTGTGTGAAAGTGACAGCATGCACACCATGGCACTTAGGCTAGAGATTACAAATACTTGTTATGAGTTATATTTGGAGTTGGATGTTTCTATGAAATTGTGGTGTTTGTTGGAACCATCTAGTGCTCAAGGTGACAGTGTGGGGTTATCTAGATGGGAAAAGCGGACTTTGAGGAGTGCTATTATAGCCCTACCATGGATTAGAGTGTCCAACCGGAGAGTAGTTCAGAGTAGTATCATAAAGAGAAGTTATTTATATGAGAGTGTTCACTAGTGAAAGTATGATCCCTAGGCCTTGTTTCTAAACATTGAAACACCGTTTGCAATTAGATCTGTTACATGTTTGCTTGCTTCTATCTTTATTTCAGTTTGCCTTTAGTCTCTTCCACGCCATCAAGCTATTTTCTAGCATCGTTGTATTATATACATACCGCTTGCATTTCACTATCTCTTCACCGAACTAGTGCACCTATACACCTGACTAGTGTATTGGGTGTGTTGGGGACACAAGAGACTTCTTGTATCTTGATTGCAGGGTTGCTTGAGAGGAGATACCTTTGACCACTTCCTCCCTGAGTTTCATAAACCTTGGGTGATCCACTTAAGGGAAAACTTGCTGCTGTTCTACAAACGTCTGCACTTGGAGGCCCAACAACTGTGTACAAGAATAGAAGTGCATAGACATCAAGCTATTTTCTGGCGCCGTTGCCGGGGAGGTAAGGTAAAAGGTACTCACATCCTCTGGTGTGAGTGCTCGAAGTTATTTCCTTTAGATTCTATAATTTTGTCTTTTTGTTTCTTGTTTTCACTAGTTAGGCTTAATGGAAAACAACAAAAAAATTAGAGAGCTTTTTAGTATTTTTCCTAAGATAGAACTTGAATTGTCTGAAAAGAAAATTAAAAAACCCATGGAACTTTCTTTGCATGCTAATAACAATGTTATTAGTATGAATCTTTTGAACACCTTTGTTACTAATGCTATGGAAACGTCTAAGCTTGGGGAAGTTAGTTTTTATGAAAATGATCTTTTTAGTTCCCCAGCTTTAAAGAAGAAAATTTGCTCTGATGATACTTTATCTCCCTATGTGGTAATTCTGAGGATACTTGTGATATTTTAAATCCACATACTGAAAGCATCCCTTTTAAAATACCTATAAAAATTGTTGAACATGTTATGAATAACTGCTATTTTGGAGATGGAACTGTCCATCCTGGTGATCATTTACTCCTTATAGATGAATTATGCGAGTTGTTCAAGTGTGCAGGTATTTCAATGAACCAAGTTAAGAGGAAGCTATTCCCTATTTCACTTAAGGGCAAAGCAAGGGAGTGGTATGATCTACTATATGATCCTCATCATTTGGAGTGGAAGGAACTTGAATCTCTCTTTTACTCTAAATTTTATCCTCCTCATGAAATTCATAAAGATAGGAATTACATTTATAATTTTCATCCACATGATGGAGAAAGTATTTCCCAAGCATGGTGGATATTGAAGTCACTAATGCTCAAATGTCCCATTCATGAGCACCCCAGTAATATTGTTATTAATAATTTCTATGCAAGGCTTTCAGGACATTACAAGGACTATCTAGATACTTGTTTAGAGGGATCCTTCACAAGTAAGGAGGTCAAAGCTAAGTGGGATCTTCTTGAAACAATTCAAAGCAATACCGAAGATTGGGATAACAACAAAGGTAAAGAACCAGGTATAAACTATGAGTATGATTGCATTAAGTCTTTTGCTGAAACTATTGATTTTCAAGAGCTTAGTGCTAAATATGGTCTTGATCCTCAAATTCTTGTTGATTGTTATAGAACCTTTGCTTCTCATGTTAATGCTCCTAAAGAAAAATGGGACATGTATCATGAGCCTTATAAAGACACTTGCATGGAAAATGAAATTGTTATTAATGATAGCAATAAACATGCTCAAACCTCTGAAAGTACTACTTCTTATAAGCATGTTAATTTTTGTGGAATACATAGACCTTGTGAGAATAATCAAATTGAAGAAGAATATTGTATCACCCATAGGAATGAAAAAACTAGAACGTGGTATAGGGCTCTAAATGATCTTGGTAAAAAAGTTTGTGCCCTCTATCCTTTTATTTGTGAAATTTGCTTTGAAGTGGGTCATTTCAAATTTCAATGCTCAGGCCATAATAATAGCCCTTCTAATCCAATGAGTACTGCAAGTTTGTATTGTGATGATATGATCACTCCTAATCAGCATGATGATCTTACATTATTTTTGGGGTGTAAAGAGTTATCAAGAAAAACCTCTTTGGTAGATATGGGTGCTTTTGATATGAATAGTGTCATGCATGGTTGTCATCTTTATTGTGTTGATAATTGCCACACAAATACTTACATACAAAATATTATAAAAGATGAGATCTTACCAAAATATGACATGACTAATATGTGTTTTGGTCTTATTAATGAAAAGGAGGAATCCTCCAAAGTTTCTTCTATTGTCTCTAACAATGAACCAGGGTATATGGAGAAGCTTCCTTTCAAGCCTCTCCCTCCTAAAGAGAAGAGGAAAAAGAAGAAAAGGAGGAGTAAAAGGAGAGAGGAAACGGTATTTCCCCCTAAGCATGTTGCTCCTATTATAGTTTTTGATGAGTCTGAACTCGATGATGTTCCTATGCCTATTACCTATAGTTGTGATCATGATTGGGAAAAGCACACTAATTTTGATATTGATAATCTCTTCGGTACCAATTCTGAAAATGATGATGATAATAATTGCTGCACTATTAGTACTATCCATGTTCCTTCCAATGATGATATGTTTACAAATGAACACACTTTGGAACATAACTATTATATTGCTTATGATGATACTACACCTCCAATATATGATGATTACAATGATGAATATGATATTTTCAGTCCACCTACTATTGAGGAGATCCACTACTACCCATATGGAATCATACCCTGACCTGGTCCTTGGTAATCCGGTAATGAAATCCATACCAATATTTTCCCACTTCCATTCAGGAATAGGCATTGGTTGAAGCAAACCTGCTGGTTTCTGATGCTCCGTTTTCACTCTACTACACACATCACACAAAGCAATGTGTTCGGCGATGCCCCTCTTGAGATTGTTCCACCAAAATCTTTCTTTCATATCCATGTACATTTTGGTGTTTCCCGGGTGAATAGAATACGGAGAGTTATGGGCTTCTTGTAAAATCAGTTTCCGCAATTCCGGATCTTGTGGAACACAAATACGTTTCCCGTGCCATAAAGTACCTTGTTCGTCTATATGGAAACTTTTAGCTTTCCCTTGGCTAATCCTTTCCTTAATCTCTTCGATTTCTTTATCAGTCTTTTGGGCTTCTTTAATCTTATCCAACAGAGTGGGTTGAACATCCAAAGACATGAGATGTCCTTCTGGCACAATCTCCAACCTGAGTTCCTTGAATTGCTTACACAAGTCATCTGGCAATTCACCTTTGGTAAGGCCATTTACGAACGCCTTACGACTTAGAGCATCTGCTACTACATTTGCTTTACCAGGATGGTATTGCAAACTCAAGTCGTAATCCTTGATAATTTCTAGCCATCTCCTTTGTCTCATATTGATTTCCTTCTGGGTGAAGGTATACTTCAAACTCTTATGGTCGGTGAATACTTCACAACATTTTCCCAAAAGGTAGTGTCTCCATGTTTTGAGTGCATGGACAACATCGGCTAGCTCTAAATCATGAGTAGGATAATTTACTTCATGAGTTTTGAGTTGTCTCGAGGCATAAGCCACAACTTTTCCGCCTTGCATAAGTACGGCACCTAATCCTTGATGCGAAGCATCACAATACACTTGGAAATCCTTTTCCAAGTCTGGTAGGCACAGAACTGGTGCTGACACAAGTCTCTTCTTTAATTCTTGAAAGCTGAGTTCACATCCTTCAGACCAAGCAAATTTCTTATCTTTCTTTAACAATTCTGTCATTGGTTTGGCAACCTTTGAAAATTTTTCGATGAATCTTCTGTAGTAACCTGCCAAACCAAGGAAACTACGAACCTCTTTTACGCTCTTAGGAGATTCCCATTCTGTCACAGCTGAAACTTTAGCAGGATCAACTGCTACACCATCCTTTGTCATAACGTGACCAAGAAATCCAACTTCCTCTAACCAAAACTCACACTTGCTGAATTTGGCATAAAGCTTATGTCCCCTTAGTTTCTCAAGTATCAAGCGTAGATGTCTTTCATGCTCTTCCTTGTTATTGGAGTAGACTAAGATGTCGTCGATGAAAACGACAACGAACTTGTCGAGAAATTCCATGAACACTTTGTTCATCATATTCATGAAGTATGCTGGAGCGTTGGTTAAACCAAAAGGCATCACAGTGTACTCATACAATCCATACCTTGTGGTGAATGCTGTTTTAGGTATGTCTTGCTCTCTTATCTTGAGTTGAAAATAGCCTGACCGAAGATCAATCTTCGAGAACACACACGCTCCTTCTAGCTGATCAAACAAGTCGTTGATTCTTGGCAAAGGATATTTGTTCTTGATAGTTACCTCGTTGAGAGAACGGTAATCTATGCATAACCTTTGAGTTCTGTCTCTCTTTTCTACGAACAAAACTGGAGCTCCCCAAGATGAAGAACTTGGCTGGATAAATCCTTTCTGCAATTGTTCTCCAAGCTATTTCTTGAGTTCCTTAAGTTCGTCAACTGACATTTTATAAGGCCTCTTTGCTCTTGGTCCAGAACCTGGTACCAAATCTATTATAAACTCTACATCTCTATCTGGTGGCATTCCCGGTAACTCTTCCGGAAACACATCCGGATATTCACACACAATTGGCACACTGCCCATGCTAACCCCCTTAAGAGAATTCAGCTTACTTCCTTTAGATTTAAAATTGGATTTGAATTTTATTCTCTTACCATCAGGGGTTGTGAGTGTAACTATACGATTGGCACAATCTAGTACTCCCTCATACTTAGCCATCCAATCCATTCCCAAAATTACATCCAATCCTTGGGAATTTAGGATTATTAGGTTCACTGGAAACTTATGTTTTCCGATTTCTATGACTAAGTCATGACATCCCGAGTTTACTATCATTTCTCCACCAGGAGAACTTACTCTTATAGGACACCCAATGGTTTCTACCGGTAGTTCATTTCTTTCGACAAATGCTTTTGATATGAATGAATGAGATGCACCGGTGTCAAAGAGTACAAATGCTGAGATGGAATTGAGTCTGAACTTACCAGCAACAGCATCAGGCTCTTCATAGACCTCCTCCACATTGATGTGGTTGACCTGTCCTTTCTGAAAAGGATTGGGCTTGTTAGGTCCTTCAACTTTCTTTTCAGGGCACTCATTAGCATAATGCCCCAGCTTCTTGCATTTGAAGCATTCAACCTGACTGATGTCCTTTTTAGGCTGGTTTCCACTTCCACTTCCACTGTGGTGGTTCTTATGTCCACTCTTGTGATTCTTGTACTTATCATTGTCATGACTGCGATGATGCTTGTTGTCATGACAGTTGTGGTTGTGGTGCTTGTTAAATTTCCCATGCTTGTGGGATCCTGAGCTGACACTATCATCATAGTGAGATTGTTTATGAGACGATCCCGAGCTGTGCTTGTCGGAGTGTTTCCTCTTTCTACTCTCGACTTGCTTCATTTTATTCTCCACAATAACAGCCTTGTCACACAGCGACTGATAAGTTGGAACATATGCCACAGACAGCTGCAGATTCATCTCATCATTCAAGCCTTCTAGAAACTTTTCCTTCCTTTTGGCATCTGTGTCAACCTCATCCGGTGCATAGCGCGCCAGATTGTTGAACTCTTCAATATATTCAGCCACGCTGTGGTGGCGCTGCTTCAGGTTGTGAAACTCCTTCTTTTTCAGGCTCATCATTCCTGGTGAGATATGAGTAGTGCGAAAGCCATCTTCAAATATAGCCCAAGTCACCTCATCGATAGGAGTGGTGATCTGGAAGTTGTCCCACCATGCGGCGGCTGGTCCTTCCAACAGATGTGCTGCGAACCTGACCTTTTCAGCATCTGTGCAACCCACGATCACTAAGTCTTTGTTCACAGAACGTAGCCAATCATTGGGCACCATGGGATCAGTCGTTCCCGAAAACTTAGCTGGCCTCAGACGCAGAAATCTGGTGAGCATATCAAAACCCGGAGGGTTGTTGTTGTTGTTGTTGTTATTGTTATTGGGGTTGTTGTTGTTCTGGTTTTGGATGAAGGTCGTCATCATTTGCATAAGCTGTGTCTGCGCATTCATCATCTGTTGCATTTCCGGGGTAATGTTGGGGTTGGGGTTTGCGCGACGGGGAGGCATCTGTGGTTTATTCATATAGAGATAAGAATGAGATACCCTTACATGATTTATGCACAATACGTTACACAAGCAAACACATAGCATGCAACACAAGGATAAAAGCTTAACAACCATATAACAAAAGTCTCAAAGTAAAAACACACAAGTGGCAAGCCATCCACATGTCGGATGGTCCAATAATAAGTTCACAAATAACAAGCGCGGTAAATAAAGATAACTGAGTAGTCAAGTCTACTCGTCAGCATCAATCTCCTCCTCGACAAAGGTAAGACCTGCGTTCTCCATTGCGGTCTTGTTCTCCTCGATAGTAGTGGTCAAGGAGTCGATCTTGGCCTTGAGAGCCCTCTTCTGGGAACGAAGTCTCTCAATCACTGTCTGCTGCTGCTCTAACTCGAAGTCCTTGGACTGCAGTTCCTCGGTCATATCCCGGATCCTCTTGTTCCTATCCTGGACACGCTTCTCTTGACTCTTGAACTTACGGTCTTGGGCCTCGAACTTCGCCTCCATCTCCTTGACTATCTCGTCCTGCTGCGCGAAGAGCTTGTCCTTCTCGCGAAGCTGCACCTGGAGCTCGTCATTGCTAAGCATGACGTTGGTCCTGTCAGTATCCACGTGCCTAATAAGAGTCTCTAAGTCCTGGAGGTACAGACGTATCGGCTCCGCTGTGACCCTCGAGTCGTCCTCAAAGTCAATGGACTCTCCGTCATCATCTCGCCTTCCGAAGGCGTGGAAGTGAGTGCCTCTAACCTGTCGGGAGTGACGACCTAACAGTCGTCCTATCAGGTCCTGCATGACAACCTCCATGCCTCTCTCCCTGTCATCGTGCATAAGCTTGAAGACGATGGCCTCCGTAGTAGGCTCTGTCTGGCGTCCTGGCTGGTTCACCTTGAAGCCCCAGAGGTCCTTCCTCTCAAACTTGGTGAGTGGGTGCACCGTAATGATGGGAAGAGGGAGATCGAGCAAGGTAGTAAGCTCTACGATACGAGGACCAAAACGGGTAACCTGGAACTCCTCAACTGTGCTGATGGCAATAGGCATCTATTTATAAGATTGAAAAAGTTAGAATAACACAAATTAAGATAAGCAAGACAAACATTCATACACATTCTTGGAACACAAAAATCACACAAGTCATGCATACATGAATCCATTACATCAACCAAGGTTCAAACTTATTTAAGGTATCATTTTGGAAAATAAGGTGATAGGTGGTGGTCCAACTAACGAAGTGCGTTCACAAACCTATCTCACTGGATCTGGTGGCTAACACAATGTTCCTAGAGGCAATCAGCCTATCTTGTTCACATGCTTCTATCACTAAGTCTATAACATCTCCCCTTAAGGTTTGGTTGGTGGCTTCCAACTCTTGGGTATGTTCCTTCTCTTTCTCTAAGTCTTTTTGGAGGTTGAGCATCTTGCACTTGACTCTAGTACTGAGTTCTTTGATAGTATTCCAAGCTGCTTCTCTTGCTGACTCAAAGAATGTGGTGTGCATAAAAGTGTTGGTGTACATGCAGAAGCCTCTTTCTTTGTGGTTGTCTTCCTTGTTTTTGTACAAGTGAAGTTGCACCCACCAATACTCCACTCCTTCCTCCATCACTGGAAAGCCCTTGTACACAGCTGCACCATGTGCTTCCATTGTCTCCATGAGGTCCTTGAGAATCTTGGGAAACTCAGTTTCACACTCCAAGGTCATGGTCATGAGTGGTCCTTTCTTCACGGCTTCGTTGATGGAGTTCATCTACAAATAGAGATGAGAATGAGAAGATTAGAAAAGTTTACGAGAAGAATAGACAAGTGTAGAAGTAGTAAAAAATTTCCTTAGTGGTTTCCAATCCTAGGGTCATAATCCTACAGGCAACACAGTGCTCTGATACCATCTGTAAGATCCCTCCTTTGTAAAGGAAAGGATCCCTGTGATTGCAATGCTAGTCCCTGGATCAATGCTAGCATCCACAGTTTAAGATGAAGTACACAGAAACAAAGGTCGTTTATTACAGTCATTCCAGAGATAAAACATAGTCTTTTACAACTCAGGGCCAACGTCCTAATACAAGAGTTTATGGAATAAGTAAATAAACATAAGTCTTCATCTTCATGTGCCACAGGCAAGCATGTTGAGTGTAGACTCATGACTCCTATTCATCATCGGAGTAACCTGCAACATTACAAGTTACAGCCACAGAGGGTCAATACTTTGGAATAGTATTGGCAAGTGATACCTTAGTATATTTAAAGTGGCCTATAATACTATATGCATTTTGGCTGGTGTAGCTTGGCTTGCTTTGCTCAAAATAGGTTTTTCCTATTAGTAGAAAACATTTAAGTTTTTGCTTGACAAAACCTTCCCAAGGCATCTACCAATCAAAGACTGAAGATCCTTTCCAAGGCATCTACCAATCAAAGACTGAAGATCCTTTAACCCTTGTTCACCCACAAGTTTTATTTAGAAATTGGAGTGATGAGATTCTTGAAGCTTCCATGTCTTGATGCTCAAATTGTCCTTTACCAAGGACATGGCTAAGTACTTAGGTTTTACACTCTACAGAGGTGGTGCACTTTCCCCACAAGACTTGGTTTCCCAAGACAAGATCCTTCAGAAGCCTTTCCTTAGTCAAATGGACGCGTTCCAACCTATCATTCCCTCTACCACCAACTGTCCATGAGACTAAGTTCTAGCAACCTAAGATCATGGCAGAGCCCATATTGCCAAGTGGTTGCACTAGAAGCTTCTCAACATTTGACATCTCAAATCTCTTTATTCCTGGGTGGCCATCCACAAGTGAGATACACTAAGGTAAACCATAAAAATGGGCCTTGTGAACCACTCAACATAAACCATTCTTCCATTCCACCCAGGTGATTCATTCACTTAGTTGTTTTATTAAACAAAACATAAGTCCACAGACTTAGTAATTTTTCATAGCATGAATATATAACCCAACCTTGTTTTCTATTAGCTAGGCTAAGCATGGCATGGCAACTTATCCTTAGGGAAAATTTCCTAGCAACTCTACCATTCTAAACTACATAGGATTTCCCTTCATATCATTTGACAAAAGTAGCATGCAAGTCTTAGCAAATATCTAATGCAAGTAAAAAAATATAGGAATGGAATATTCATGAAAATATCACTTGCCTTGGTAATGTGGAGAGTAGCACTCGTCACAATCACAATCACTAGCAAAATCTACACACAAAGTTGTAGCACACAATTACACACAAATATATACAAACAAAAATAATATGAATGCATGCATGCATGAATTTACTAAGTGGTGATTTTGAAAATTCTACCAAGCATGTGCAAGTTTACAGAAACTTAACAAGTCACAAGTTTGACCACTAAACACATTTAACCCTAAAACAAAATACTAAACTAAATCCAAACTCAAAATAGCTTTAAACAAGTTCCTACAAATAAAGTCATTCTAATGGTTACTATTTGCTAAACATATTGGATATTCAGAAAGGTCTTGATTCACTGAATCCAACGGTATAAAGTTTGCAGAAATCTAACGTGGCAATCAAAAGTTATAAGCATTTGAAAATTGGATCAAATTCTGTTTTTTGAAATCTGTTTTAGATCCAACCCTAGCCACACGTCGCAATCTCACTGGTGCGTACCGGTTCGCACTGGATCGAGCTCCACAGCCGTAGGATCTAAATGAGATCTGGCGGCTCAGACGCGCGCATACCCCTTCGTTTAAAATTCTATCCTAGCCTTACGATACAGATCCAACGGTCTAAATTAACGTGCCAAACTCTGGCGGCGCTTATCGGCTGCGCGCGGCGGCGACGGTCGGACGATGGCGGCGCCGGCGATACAGATCGCTAGGAGGATAGGGAAGACACTCACCGAGACCGCAAGGACGTGGGGGTGCTCGACGTGTGGTCAGCTCGGCAAGGGGCGCTCAGGGTTGCGGTAGATTTCTCGCCAGAGTTGGATCTGGCAACGGTGGTTCTGCTCGAGGTCGGAGGCGACGTTGAGGATCACTAGGATGCAAACGGGAGGTGTGGTTAGATGCAGAAGATCACGGAGAACATGCGTGCGTGAACGACAAGGTTCGGGGCGGTCTGGACTTACCACTAGAGCTCGCCGGAGTTCGTGCAGAAGACGATGGCGGCCAGTCGTCGATGCTGTCGGAGCTACGGTTCATGCGAAGGTAAACGGAGTGTGTTAGAAGAAGCGCAGAGTCTCACTGAACATGATAGCATAAACGAGAGGCAGAGGGGAGCTCGGAACTCACCGGAATCGTGGCTGCAGCTCGTCGGAGACGGCGGGGCTACAGGAAGCAATGCACGCAGCCTGGTGGCGCTCTAGGTTCGGGGTTTGAGGGAAAAGGAAGAGGGGGCAGAGGGGGTTTATATAGCCTGGTCACGAGCGAGAATCACTCGGGCATTGATACGAATTTAAGCCGCGAATTAAACACAGAAAACTGCCGCGTTGATTTGGGGATGAACTGGTCGTGCGGGTGGAGACGACGATGCTCAGGTGGGCCGCGGTTGTCAGCGATAGAGGGAAAATGCGAGTGGGTCCCTTCTGTCAGTGAGCTGGTGGGTGCGCTCACGCGTGAGAGAAGAAAAGGAAAATCCCCGGGTGGGCTTGATGGGCCTGTTTCACTGCTGGGCCAGATTTCAGCCGCGCGACCTTTTTCCTTTGTTAGCTTCTTTTCTTTTTCTAATTCTATTTTCTGGAATGATTTTGATATGAATTCAAATCCTTTTTGAATTCAAACAATTCTGGGGATTTTTGTAGGGTACTGTGGTTTCAAAATCAGTCAATTAACCATGTGGTTACCTTGCTAGGGCTTGGTCAAGCTTGGGTTTCAAATAAACAGAGACTTTGCCTCTAATTTGCAAATGTTTGAAATATGGGTTTTGAAAATATTTCCAAGTTGAAAACTTTGGTTAAACCTTTACACCTAAACTTTCCAACAATGGTGGCAAGCAAACAAGTTCCTAAACAAACAAGTCTCAAAGGGTGATGGCCAATTGAGTTGAATTTGCTCACATGAAATCATAGCACAAACTTCTGTTTCTAAATGATTTTGAGAAAAACCCTAAATGAATGAAGGATGCAAGGATGATATGAATGAGTTTTCAAATATGATTTTAGGGATGTTACATTCTTGGAGCGTCTTATTTTTCGTTTTGATTTTCTTAGTTTGCTGAATAAATTGGTTGGACCCCTCTTTCATACATTGGTTTTCAAACAGTTTGGTTTGGATTGGAAAAGAGTAGGAAAGTTCATGCTTAAGTGGTAAAGAGAGCTTGTTTTTTACTGTGGCCTATTCTTTGTCATGCCATGCTTGATATTGTTTTGGCTTTATGCTTAGTATTCTTTGCTGTAGCATGACTTGTTATAAACAATTGAGATTGCTTAATGTGCCTTGGATGAATCATGCGTTGTTTTAGCATATTAAAGCATAGTATACTGGTATTCTCCTTTGATGCTTTATTTGGGTTGACTTGGCGCATGCTCACACCATGTTATGACTATCTCAAGTCACCATAGCCTTTATGATCCTTTAGTTTTAAACTTGTAGCATCACTTTATGCTTTGATCAATGATGTTTTGTCGCTCTGCATGATTATGGCCATTATTGCTCTCTTAGTTTGTCGCTCCCAGTCTTTTGCTAGCCTCCACAACCAAGTATGAGTGGAACTCATTCATCCAACTCCTTAAACCAAGTTATTCCAAAGAGTCCACCATACCTACCTATTAGCATATGCTATTCCAAGTATATTCATGCTTTTGTTTATCTTCCAAATTAAACTTGTTATGAGAAAACTAGTGATTAAAGCTCTCACGAACTTGATGGCACACTTTACTTTTTTGCATCTAATAAACTTGAACCATTGGGTCCTTCTTTGTTGCGTATATGCTTGCGCTTTATAAGTTGAAGTTAGAAGAACCATGTATCATGGGGAATGCTTTCAACATTGCACATGTACTTTGTATCCCGTTGATATCATGTTCTTTTGCTTATGGATCCCGACGGTGTGAAATAAAAGTGGAACTTGTAAGATCATGGAGTTTGTATGTGTGTTAGAGAAACGCCTGGGCCGCTAGCCTAAGCCATGCCTAATCATGGTGGAAACTTGCATCATAACCATAATCAGCACTCTATGAAGCATCCTCAATAAAAACCTATGCAAATAGCAAATAAAAAGATCGCTGAGATGCTCATTGTCTGCTTGCCTTGTCATTTTGATTATGGGATAGCTCCTGTATCATGTGCAAGGGGTACCCTGTTGGCGGTTCTTTATGATACATATGTACTTACAATGACAAGAGCTACCCGTGACTAAAGTGGAGTAGCATGAGGTTCGGTCTTCGTAAGTAAGGGGCATGAGATTTCAGCTTATAACTTGTCAAGCATATTCTCTTAGTTGTGTCACTTTAACCTTAATCACCTTCAAGATGCTTATGATAGGGGCAATGAGAGCTGAAAGCTATAAGTACCATAATTTTTGGAAGCTCTTTATGACACTTGAATCCCTACTTCCTTCTATGAAGGCCTTTCTTCCACCATTATATTGAGTCTCCACCTTCTATCTTTATGCACCTACTTTGAGAGCACAGTGGCCATTCTTAGTTCTATGTGCATTGTCCCAAGACTAGTTGATTGATGCATAACTTGATATTGCTTGTTTTAAACTATTTGTATCTAGTCACTCTTATGAACTTTGAAGGTGTCCTATGCATTTATATTTTCTACTCTATGAGGGACAAGCTGAATACTATTATGCTATGTTTTCTTTATGTGAAACAAACAAACGTCTTGCAAAGCATTGTTATTCATGAATCTTTTGTTTGTGCCTTTTCATGTTGCAACATAGTTGCTTTGCCTTATTGCTGGAACTTTGTCTTTCATGTTATGACTGAAGTACTATGATCCTAGCTTTCAATGTTTTACAAATACTTTTATCAAAGTTTATGATGGTGCATGTCACCTCAAAAATTATTCTTTCTTTTTATCACTTACCTACTCGAGGACGAGCAGGAGTTCAGCTTGGGGATGTTGATACATTGCAAATGTATCTATAATTTTTGATGTTCCATGCTTGGTTTTATCTACTTTCTTGTGTTTTTTTTCCAACTTTGGAGTACTTTTCATATGATTTCTTGGACTAACCTATTAACAAGATGCCATAGTGCCAGTTGCCTGTTTTCTGCTGTTTTTGGTTCCAGAAAGTCAGAAAATGAATATTCTCGGAATTGGACGGGACAAAAGCCAAAGTTGATATTTTCCTGGAAGACTCACAGAGCCAAAAGGAGAGTCGGAGAGGGCCCACAAGGTGGCCACACCACCCCTAGGCGCGGGTCCCCCCAGGCCACACCAGGGCATGGTGTGGGCCCCCTCGCCAGCCACCGACCTTGCCTCTTTCGCCTATATATCTCCCCCGAGGCAAAAACCCTAAATCATCAAGCCTCCAGCCACGAAAAGTTCCGCAGCGCCGCTGCCACCGAAGGAGAGATTCGGGGGACAGAACGTCTCTGTTCTGGCACCCTGCCGGGATGGAGAAGTGCCCCCGGAGCTATCTCCATCGATCTCCACCGCCATCTCCATCGCCGTTGCTAATTCCCATGATGAGGAGGGAGTAGTTCTCTCTCGAGGCTAAGGGTTCTACCGGTAGCTATGTGTTCATCTCTCTCTCTATGCATGATCATATTGTGATCATGAGCTTTGTAATCAAGTAGATCTACCTTGCTACTCAAGTGCTTTAATAGATCTTTGCTCTCCCCATGTGTGTGAAAGTGACAGCGTGCACACCATGGTGGCACTTAGGCTAGAGATTTCAAATACTTTTTATGAGTTATATTTGGAGTTGGATGTTTTTATGAAATTGTGGTGTTTGTTGGAACCATCTAGAGCTCAAGGTGACAGTGTGGGGTTATCTAGATGGGAAAGGCTTACTTTCAGGTGTGCTGTTATAGCCCTACCATGGATTAGAGTGTCCAATCGGAGAGTAGTTCAGCGTAGTATCATAAAGAAGAATATATTTATATGAGAGTGCTCACTAGTAAAAGTATGATCCCTAGGCCTTGTTTCTAAGCACTGAAACACCGTTTGCTATTAGATATGTTACATGTTTGCTTGCTTCCATCTTTATTTCAGTTTGCCTTTAGTCTCTTCCACGCCATCAAGTTATTTTCTAGCACCGTTGTCTTATATCCACACCACTTGTATTTCACTATCTCTTCGCCTAACTAGTGCACCTATACACCTGACAAGTGTATTGGGTGTGTTGGGGACACAAGAGACTTCTTGTATCTTGATTGCAGGGTTGCTTGAGAGGGGATACCTTTCATCACTTCCTCCCTGAGTTCGATAAACCTTGGGTGATCCACTTAAGGGAAAACTTGCTGCCGTTCTACAAACCTCTGCACTTGGAGGCCCAACAACTGTCTACAAGAATAGAAGTGTGTAGACATCAGTGACTAGATACAAATAATTTAAGAACAAGCAATATCAGTTATGAATCAATCAACAAGTTTTGGGATAATGCACATTAAACTAAGAATGACAACTATGCTCTCTTAATTGGTGCATAAAGATAGAAGATGGAGACTCAACATACAAGTAAAAAAGAAAGGCCCTTCATGGAGGGAAGCAGGGATTTCAAGTTTCATAAAGAGCTTCCAAAAATTATGGTACTTATTAGCTTTCAGCTCTCATTGTCCCTATCATAAGCATCTTGAGGTAATTAAGGTTAAAGTGACACAAAAATGAGGATATGATTGACAAGTTATAAGTTGAAAATCTCATGCCCCTTGCTTACGAGTACCGAACCTCCTGCTACTCAACTTTAGTCACAAGTAGGTTCTTGTCATTGTAAGTAATGTGTATCATGGAGAACCACCAACGGGGTACCCCTTGCCCCATGACACAGGAGCTTTCCCATATCAAAATGACAAGGCAACAGACAATGAGCATCTCAATGATCTTTTTATTTGCTATTTGCATAGGTTTTTACTGAGGATGCTTCACATAATGCTCACTATGGTTATGCTCCAAGTTTTCACCATGATTAGGCATGGCTTAGGCTAGCCGCCCATGCGTTTCTCTAACACACATACAAACTCCATGAGCTTACAAGCTCCCCTTTTATTTCACACCGTCGGGATCCATAAACAAAAGAACATGATATTGATAACCCACAATTATAGGGGATTGTGTGTAGCCTTTTCGATAAGTAAGAGTGTCGAGCCCAACGAGGAGCTAAAGGTAGGATAAATGTTCTCTCAAGTTCTATCAACCACTGATACAACTCTATGCACACTAAACGTTTGCATTATCTAGGAAATAAAACTAGAGCAACAATACGAGTAATAGAGATACCTTTGCATGATAATAAATATCAAGAAAGTAAACCTAGTTGCCACAACAATGAAATACACCAAACTAATAAAACCATGAGTGTGGAATAGTGGTGGTAATTGTGGTGGCTTTGTCCAAGTTTAAATAGCGAATAGATCGGGTTCATTGTCTTCGATGCAGTTTTCTATGTGGGAGAGGCTAAATATATATGCGCTTCACTACTTGGAATTACATGTACTATATGATTGGATTGTTAGCAAACATCCGTAAGTACTAATCAATGCATTAAGGTTTCCCCAACCATAGCCTTAAGTTTAATGGTCCTCTTACTCCCATACATGCAACATTCCGGTTCGCGTCCTCGGGTTTCTGTCACTCCGGCAGAACTCCCCCTTCCTTTTACACATACTACAAACTCTATGATGTTTAATCCATCCGCGCACAAATATAATGGACACCAAAGTACTGTACCATATCAACATACAACTCTAATGAAGCAAAGACGTTCAACCATTCAATCTAAGAACAAATATACTACGCAAATATGACATAGATCATAGGATTATAACTTATAGCATCAAACACCATGTTTACATAGGACGGTACATAGGTGTGTGGGAGGATGAACTACTGCATAATAGGAGGATTAGGTGCTGGAGATGGCGGTGAAGATGGTGAATTTGGTGAAGAAGGCGGCGGCGGCGCCGGCGCGGGGGACTCCTTCCCCGCCACCGGTATCATGGGGGAGCACCGCCCCTTAGCCCCCTTCCTTCATGGCTTCTTGGCAGCCCTCCCTATGGAGATGGGATCCATGGGGGAGGCAAAAACGTGGCTTTGGTGGCTGCAAATTCGTGGGTATAGATGCCCTGGGCGAATTAGGTTTCCTCCCTTTATATAGCTTCTCGGATTCCCGTCACCCCATTTTGGGCTTCAGTAAATCGGGCCTAGAAGGTCCGTTCGAACTCGGAATCAGCTAAATTTTATGTCCAGAATGTTTCTCGCGAAATTTCTAACAACTCTGTAGTTGAAGAGTTTTCCGTTTGACAACATCTTCGACCCGAAACGTGACCATCTTCAAAAAGAGTTCTGAGACAGATTTCTGGAAAAATCCCAATTTGACATGTATTCTTGGTAATTCCTACACATCAAAGTGTAAAACAAGAACATTGTGCACTTTTGCAACTATTAGTAGGTTAGTACAAATAAATTATAAACTTTATACAAAAAGGAGTGTCAAAAGCATATTATTAGCATAAAACCATTAAAAAATTATAGATACGTTGTGGACGATCAAAGCTTAGTTCCTGCTCGTCCTCGAGTAGGTAAACGATCAAAACAATATAATTTTTGAGGTGACATGCAGACAACACAATCTTGATTATGATTATTGTAAAAGCATTGATAGCTGGGATTAAGGAACTCTAAACATGAATCATGAAAGATAGAGTTCTAACAATAAGACATAGCAACTATGTTGTAACATGAAAAGGCACAAACAAAAGATTCATAAATAACAATGCTTTGCAAGATGTTTGTTTGTTTCACATAAAGAAGGCATAATGAGAATGATATTCAGCTTGTCCCTCATAGAGTAGCAAAACATAAATGCATAGGACACCTTCAAAGTTCATAAGGGTGACTAGATACAAATAGTTTAGGAACAAGCAATATCAAAGTTATGCATCAATCAACAAGTCTTGAGACAATGCACATAGAAATAAGAATGACAACATGCTCTATTAATTGGTGCATAAAGATAGAAGGTGGAGACTCAATATAAAAGTGGAAGAAAGGCCTTCATAGAAGGAAGCAGGGATTCAAGTCTCATAAAGAGCTTCCAAAAATTATGATACTTATTAGCTTTCAGCTCTCATTGCCCCTATCATAAGCATCTTGAAGTGATTAAGGTTAAAGTGAACAAACTATGGAGTATATGCTTGACAAAATATAACTTGGAAATACCATGTCCCTTGAATACGAGGGCCTCTCCTCATGCTACTCAAGTTTAGTTACCGGTAAGTTCTTGTCATAGTAAGTACATGTGTATCATAGAGAACCGCCAACGGGGTACCCCTTGCCCGATGATACGGAAGAATCCCCATATCAAAATGACAAGGCAAGCAGACAACGAGCATCTCAGCAATCTTCTTACCTTGGGAAAATGGTGTTTTTTTCTCTCTTTCCTCTTTTATCATCTCTTTTTATTCCTTTTTTCTCAATCTCTATCTCGTTTTTTATAAGAAGAATGCTTCATAGATTGCTCATTATGGTTACACTGCAGGTTTCCACCATGATTAGGCATGGATTAGACCGGCGGCCCAGGCATTTCTCTAACACACATACATAGCTCCATGGACTTACAAGCTCCCCTTTCATTTCACACCAACGACATCCATAGACAAAAGAGCATGATATCAACTAGGTATAATGTACAAGTGCAATGTTGAAAGCGTTCCCCATGACAACATGGTTCTGCTAATCCCCAACATATAAGTGCAAGCATATACAGCATAGATGACACAATGGTTCAAGTTTATTAGGGGCAAGAAAAGTAAAGTGTGCCATCAAGTTCGTGAGAGCTTTAATCACTAGTTTTCTCATAACAAGTTTAATTCGGAAGGTAGATAAAAGCATGAATATACTTGGAATAGCAAATGCTAATAGGTAGGTATGGTGGACTCTTTGGGATAACTTGGTTTTATTTGGAGTTGGATGCATGAGTGGAACTCATACTTGGTTATGGAGGCTAGCAAAAGACTAGGAGCGACCAACTAAAAGAGCAATAATGGCCATAATCATGCAAAGCGACAAAACATCATTAATTAAAGCATAAAGTGATATTACAAGTCGAAAACTAAAGGATCATAAAGGCTCTGGTGACTTGGGATAGTTATAACATGGTGTGGGCATGCGCCAAGTCAACCCAAATAAAGCATCAAAGGAGAATACCACAATACTATGCTTTAATATGCTAAAACAACGCATGATTCTTTCAAGGCACATTAAACAATCTCAATTGTTTATAACATGTCATGCTACAGAAAAATCTCGAAGCATAAAGCCAAAAAAATATCAAGCATGACATGACAAAGCATAGGCCACCGTAAAAACGAGCTCCTTTTACCACTTAAGCATGAACTTTTCCTACTCTTTTCCAATCCAAACCACACTTATTTGAAAACTAATGTATGAAATAGGGGGTCCAACCAATTTATTCAAGCAAACTAAGAAAATCAAGCGAACGCAAACCAAAAACAAAAATGAAGATGCTCCAAGAACAACACAACTGTGCATGAGAAACCATAAAAATGAAGTGTTTGGAAGAACCTGAGATTTTTATTGATGAAGAAGGGGATGCCTTGGGCATCCCCAAGCTTTGACGCTTGTACTTCTTGGATATTTCTTGGGGTGACACGGCGTGGCATCCCCAAGCTTGAGATTTAGTCCATTTTTCATCTCATTACATCATTTCTTTCCTTAACACCTGAAATTTTTTCCTTCATACAAAACTTCACATAATCTTCATTAGCAACATTAGTGTACTCAAGATAATAAGTCTTTGGGTTCAGTTTCAACACCAATAAAACTTTCATTAAAACACAAGCTACTATAGCACTTACCTTAAAAAGCTCAATTCCCCAAATAGAACCCAAAAAGGAATCAACAAGAAGCAAATGCAAATAATAGCAGAAATCTGTCATAACAGACCGGCATATAGAAACCAATTTTTTTGAAGACCTTCTATTGCTCAAATCGAAAAGTGTTGAACTAACGAAAGTTGGATAACAACCTGGGGTAGAAGCAAAAAATTACAGCGCAAACCGACGTACAGAGATTTTACACGAATTTTTACAGCGAAGCACAAAAATCTATTTCGGGACAGCAACTTTCCCAAGCATTACTTCTCCTTCATTAGAGGTTACTCTTGGCACAAAAAGCAAATAAAAAGGATAAGGAGAGGTTATTACTGAAGCAATAGCTTCCAAGACTCAACTAAAACTTTTGGGTTATCTCCCAATAAGTACTTTTCTTTAACGCCTTTAAGTTAGGCATAGAAGCAAGATTCAAGTATTTTCGAATGAATAAGCATTAAGATCAATACCAGAAATATCTTTCTTTTTCAAGGCTTCATGCATTCCTACAAGTTTTTAACTGAAAAGCTTCCATGGAAATATTTGTTTTGGTTTCATAGGCATGAACACAAGTGTTCAAGGTCGACCCCGACTTAACCATTACTCATCTTTCCAATCACATTCCTTTTTGAAAACGTTTTTAGGTAACAAGTACAACTAATTTTTGTTTGTAATTCGCATTCCCAATCCATACTAAGATAGAGAACAACTTAAAACTAAAAGTTAAACCTACTTAAAGATAAAGCAAACAAGTGCACACAAGAATATTCACCCACACGCTATTGCTCCCCGACAACGACGCTAGAAAATAGTCTTGATAACCCACAAGTATAGGGTATCGTGTGTAGCCTTTTCGATAAGTAAGAGTGTCAAACCCAACGAGGAGCTAAAGGTAGGATAAATATTTGCTCAAGTTCTATCAACCACTGATACAACTCTACGCACACTAAACGTTTGCATTATCTAGGAAATAAAACTAGAGCAACAATACGAGTAATAGAGATACCTTTGCATGATAATAAATATCAAGAAAGTAAAGCTAGTTGCTGCAGCAATAAAATACATTAAACTAACAGAACCATGAGTGTGGAATAGTGGTGGTAATTATGGTGGCTTTGTCCAAGTTTAAATAGCGAATAGATCAGGTTCATTGTCTTTGATGCAGTTTTTTATGTGGGAGAGGCTAAATATACATGCGTTTCACTACTTAGAATTACATGTACTATATGATTGGATTGTTAGCAAACATCTGTAAGTACTAATCAATGCATTAAGGTTTCCCCAACCATAGCCTTAAGTTTAATGGTCCTCTTACTCCCATACGTGCAACATTCCGGTTCGCGTCCTCGGGTTTGTGTCACACCGGCAGAACTCCCCCTTCCTTTTACACATACTACAAACTCTATGATGTTTAATCCATGCGCGCACAAATATAATGGACACCAAAGGACTATACCAAATCAACATACAACTCTAATGAACCAATGACGTTCAACCATTCAATCTAAGAACAAAGAAACTACGCAAACATGACATGGATCATAGGATTATAACTTATAGCATCAAACACCATGTTTACATAGGACGGTACAGAGGTGTGTGGGAGGATGAACCACTGCATAATAGGAGGATTAGGTGCTGGAGAAGGCGGTGAATATGGTGAATATGGTGAAGAAGGCGGCGGCGGCAGCGACGGCCCGGGGGACTCCTTCCCTGCTGCCGGTATCATGGGGGAGCACCGCCCCTTAGCCCCCTTCCTTCATGACTTCTTGGCATCCCTCTCCTATGGAGATGGGATCCATGGGAGAGGCAAAAACATTGCTTTGGTGGCTGCAAATTCGTGGGTGGAGATGCCTTGGGCGAATTAGGTTTCCTCCTTTTATATAGCTTCTCGGATTTCCGTCACCCCATCTTGGGCTTCAGTAAATCAGGCCTAGATGGCCCGTTCGGATTCAGAATCAGCTAAATTTTATGTCCAGGATGTTTGTCGCAAAATTTCCAACAATTTTGTAGTTGAAGAGTTATCCATTTGACGCCGTCTTCGACCGAAACGTGACCATCTTCATAAAGAGTTCCAAGACAGATTTCTGGAAAAATCCAATTTGACTCAACAAGGTTTTCACTTGTATTCTTGGTAATTCCTACACATCAAAGTGTAAAACAAGAACATTGTGCACTTTTGCAACTATTAGTAGGTTAGTCCAAATAAATCATAAACTTTATACAAAAAGGAGTGTCAAAATCATATTATTAGCATAAAACCATAAAAAATTATAGATACGTTGTGGACGTATCAGATATCAACTGAATAATAAGTGCAATGTCAAAAGCGTTCCCCATGGTATCATGTTTCTGCTAATCCACAACTTATAAAGTGCAAGCATATAAGCAACATAGATGGACACAATGATTCAAGTTTATTAAGTGCAAGAAAATAAAGTGTGTCATCAAGTTTTGAGAGCTTTAATCACTAATTTTCACATAACAAGTTTAATTTGGAAGGTAGATAAAAACATGAATATACTTGGAATGGTGTAACACGCAATGCATAGGAATTTATAGTGGACTCTTTGGAATAACTGGGTTTTCTTGGAGGTTGGATGCATGAGTGGAACTCATACTTGGTACAGGTGGAGGCTAGCAAAAGACTGGGAGCGACCAACTAAGAGAGCAATAATGGCCATACTCATGCAAAGCGACAAAACATTATTAATTAAAGCATAAAGTGATATTACAAGTCAAAAACTAAATGATCATAGAGGCAAAGGTGACCGGTTCATAGTCTTAACATGGTGTAAGCATGTGAGTCAACCCAAATAAAGCATCAAAGGAGAATACCACAATATTATGCTTTTGTATGCTAAAACAACACATGATTCTTTCAAGGCACATTAGGCAATATCAATTGTTTGGAACAAGTCATGCTACAGTAATAATCACTAAGCATAAGGTCAAAGCAACATCAAACATGACATGATAAAGTCTAGGCCACAGTTAAAACAAGCTCCTTTTGTTCCACTTATAAGCATGAAGCTTCCTACTCTTTTCCAACACCAATCAACTTATTTTAAACAACATATGATTGCGGGGGTCCAAACAATTTATTTAAGCAAACCAAACAAAATAAAACAAAAAACAAAAACAAAGATGCTCCAAGAACAACACAATTTTGCATGAAACAATAAAAATGAAGTGTTTTGGAAGAAAATCTGAGATTTTTTATTGATGAAGAAGGGGATGCTTTGGGAATCCCCAAGCTTTGACGCTTGTACCTCTTGAATATTTCTTGGGGTGACACGGGTGGCATCCCCAACCTTGAGATTTTGTCCATACTTCATCTCATCACATTATTCTTCTCTACACTTGAAAATTTCCTTCATACAAAACTTCACACAATCATCATGAGCAACATTAGTGTATTCAAGATAATAAGTCTTTGGGTTTAGTTTCAACACAAGTAAAACTTCCATTAAAACACAAGATATTGTAGAAATTCCTTCTAAAATCTCAATTGATCAAAGAGAACTCAAAGAGAAAGAGATTAAGAGGCAAATGCAAATAATGGCAGAAATCTGTCAAAATAGACCAGCAAGTAAAACCCGATTTTTCGAAGACCTTCTGTTGTTCAAATCGAAAAGTGCTAAACTGACGAAAGTTAGATAATAACCTGGGGCATAAGAATAGAAAATTACAGCTCAATCGGACGTATAGGGATTTTTCACATTTTTTACAGTGAAGCACAAAAATTTGTTTCAGGACAGCAACTTTCCCATGTCTTACTTCTCTCTCATTAGAGGTTATTCTTGGCACAAAAACCACACAAAAAGTATAAGGAGAGGTTATTACTGAGGCAATAACTTCCAAGACTCAACAAAATAGAAAATTACTGAAAGTAAAAATAATTTGGGTTATCTCCCAATAGTGCTTTTCTTTAACGCCTTTCAGCTAGGCATAGGAGCAAGATTCAAGTATTTTCGAATGAAGAAGCATTAAGATCAAATTTTGCTTTAATAGGATAGGCAAAAGGTGTCTTCTCTGTCTTCCTAGGGAAGTGTTCTATACCATTCTTGAGTGGGAATTGCTATTTAATGGTGCCTTCTTTCATATCAATAATGGCACCAATAGTTCTAAGAAAAGGTCTTCCCAAAATAATAGGACAAGAAGCATTGCATTCAACATCCAAAACATAGAAATCAACGGGGACATAGGTATTGTTAACCATAATAAGAACATCATTAATACTCCCCATGAGTTTCTTTTTAGCATTATCATCAAGTTGGACATCGATATAAAAATCTTCCAATGGTGGCAAATCAAGCATTTATAAATCTTTCTAGGCATAATAGAGACACTAGTACCAAGATCACATAAAGCTTTGAGATCAAAATCATTCACCTTCATATTAATGATGGGTTCCCAACCATCTTCTAATTTCCTAGGAATAGAAGCTTTATGTTTCAATTTTTCTTCTTTACTTTTTATGAGAGCATTTGTAGTGTGTTTTGTAAAGGCCATATTCATAGAACTAGCATTAGGACTTCTAGCAAGCTTTTGTAGGAACATAGTTACTTCAGAAATATTGCAACCATCAAGATCAAAATCAAAATTACCATCCAAGCTAGTAGAGCTATTGTTTCCCATATTTTGAAGAATTTCAGCATTTTTATTAGAAAAGGTTCCATTAGCTTTAGGCATTGTTGCAATAGGAATGGGGGCTTTATGTGGTTTGCTAGCATCAACACTGGTGGTGGTAATAGTACAAATACTACTATTTCTAGCAGTTTCATCTTCTCTTTCCCACTTAGCATGCAATTCAGCTAATAGTCTAACATTTTCATCAATTCTAACTTGTATGGCATTAGTAGCAGCAAAGGGGTTTTCCATAGTTTCAGGTTGAGCAGCCATTTTATTAATCAAAGAAGATTGTGCTTCGGACAAAGATGAAATATTTTTTTCAGCATTCGAAAGTTTTTCCTCAATAGTTTTATTGAAAGCAGTTTGTTTACTAATAATATCCTTAAGGATGACTTCAAGTTCAGAGGGTGCACTTCTATTGTTGTTGTAGGAATTTCCATAAGCATTACCATTATTGGGAGGATATGGCCTATAATTATTACTACCAAAATTATTCCTATAGGCATTGTTGCTAAAATTGTTATTTCTAATGAAGTTCACATCAACTTGCTCTTCTTAAGCAACCAAAGAGGCTAAGGGAACATGATTTGGATCAATATGAGCTTTTCCATTAACAAGCATAGACATAATAACATCAATTTCATCACTCAAGGAGGAGGTTTCTTCAACAGAATTTACCTTCTTACCTTGTGGAGCTCTCTCAGTGTGCCATTCAGAATAATTAACCATCATATTATCAAGGAGCTTTGTTGCAGCACCCAAAGTAATGGTCATAAAGGTGCCTCCAGCAGAAGAATCCAGCAGATTTCTTGAAGAATTATTCAGTCCTGCATAAAAAGTTTGGATAATCATCCAAGCAGTCAGTCCATTAGTGGGGCAATTCTTTACCAAATATTTCATTCTTTCCCAAGCTTGAGCAACATGTTCGTTATCAAATTGTTTAAATTTCATTATTTCATTCCTCATAGATATAATCTTAGCAGGAGGATAATATTTTCCAATGAAAGCATCTTTGCATTTAATCCAAGAAACAATACTATTTCTAGTTAGGGATAACAAATATTATTTAGCTTTTCCTCTCAAAGAGAAAGGAAACAATTTAAGCTTAATAATATCTCCATCTATATCCCTATGTTTTTGCATCTCACAAAGTTCAACAAAGTTATTAAGGTGAGCAGCAGCATCATTAGTACCAGCACCAGAGAATTGTTCTTTCATAACAAGATTGAGCAAAGCAGGTTTAATTTCAAAGAAAGCAGCTTTAGGAATAGGTGGAGCAATAGGTGTGCACATGAAATCATTGTTGTTTGTGCTAGTGAAGTCACACAACTTAGTGTTTTCAGGAGTATTCATTTCTTTGCAAGATTAAAACAAGCCAACAGAAATATAAACTGAAACATGAACTATTTTTTTTGTGTTTTTGATAAAAGAAGCAAACCAGTACAACTTTTTTTTTTGTTTTTGATAAAAAGAAACAAGCAAACAAAGCAAAATAAACTAAGGAAAACAAAAATAAAGTAAAGAGATTGGTTGTGGGAGCCTCCCCTTGCAAGAATCTTCTTTCTCCTTGAAAAGTGATTGACGAGGAGGAAGAGATTGAAGTTGTCCTTAACTCCCCAGCAATGGCGCTAGAAAAGTGCTTGATGGCTCAAGATATGTAGAGCTCGTTGGGAACCCCAAGAAGAAGGTATGATGAGCACAACAGCAAGTTTCCCTCAGTTATGAAACCAAGGTTATCGAACCAGTAGGAGTAAGGAAACAATTCCAAGGTGTTGTTACCAACTTGGAATCCTGCACAACACAACCATAGAAATTTGCCCCAACTTATAGTGAGGTTTTCAATCTCACTAGTTTTGCTAAAAACACAGGATTAAACGTATAATATGGAAGATAGTAATTGCTTGTAGAAAGTAAACAGTAAACGATAAATAGTAGATGGTATATTAATGGTAAAGTAATGGACTGGGGTCCACAGTTCACTAGAGGTGTTTCTCCTTAAGATAAATAGCATGTTGGGTGAACAAATTACAGCGGGGCAATTGACAGATTGAGAAAGCATAACAATGCATATACTAGACATCTTGACTCCTACGAGATTTGATTGAGCATTACAACATAATACATAGACCGTAATCTAACTACATCTATGACTAACAATCCACCTTCAGGTTATGATCCGAACCCCTTCTAGTATTAAGTTGCAAGCAATAGATAATTGCATTAAGCAAAGTGTGTAAAGTAAACAATACAATTGCCCCATGGGCAAATGATTGTTGTTTTCTCCGTAGTAGCAACAACACATCTACAACCTTAGAGATTTCTGTCACTTCCCTAGATTACTAGAGGCATGAACCTACTATCGAGCATAAATACTCCCTCTTGGAGTTGCAAGCATCTACTTGGCCAAGATAGCTACTAGCAACAGAGAGCATGCAAGATCACAAATAACATAGACATGATAGAATCAATAATCAATCTGACATAGTATCTCAATATCCATCGGATCCCCGCAAACATAACATATAGGATTACAAATAGATGATCTTGATCATGAATGGAGCTCACAAGATCTAAACATGATAACACAAAGGAGGAGAAACAACCATCTAGCTACTGTATGGACCCATAGTCCAAGGGTGAACTACTCACGCATCACTCCGGAGGCTGGCATGGTGATGAAGAAGGCCTTCAGGATGATCTCTCCCCTCTGGCAGGGTGCCAGGAAGAGCTTCAGACCCCCCTGATCTAGGGATGGAGATGGCGGCGGCTATAGACTCTTTCATGGATTTTTGATCGGGTACTTGGGGTTTCTGCATCAGGGTACTTTTATAGGCGAAGGGGCAAGGTTGGTGGGCACCCGAGGGGCCCACACCAGGGCCTGGTGCACCCAGGGGGCCGTACCACCCTATGGTGTGGCCGCCTCGTGGCCCCACTTCGGCTGCCCTTCAGACTTCGTGTTCCTTCTGGTAAAATATTGACTTTAGTTTTTGTCCCGTCCACTTCCGAGAATATTTCCTTACTAGCTTTTCTGAAACCAAAAACAGCAGAAAACAGGCAACTGACACTACAGCATCTTGTTAATAGGTTAGTTCCAGAAAATGTATAAAAATACCTCAGAGTGTAAACAAAACATAAGAAAGTTGATATAAAACAATAATGGAGCATCAAAAATTATAGATACATTTATGACGTATCAGGCATTATCTTGAGGCGATCATGCTAAGGATGGGTTTCTGTGACAATACAGTAAGGTTGATACTGAAATGTGTAGCCTCGGTAAGGTTTACAATCTGAGTTAATGGTGAATTATTGCAATACTTTACCCGACCCGATATCACCTTATTTATTTTTGCTTTGTTCACAAGGGTTCCCTGCTTGCTAAATAACTTTGGTGGTGCCCACTAAAATGGATCGTATGTAAACCTAGAGGGGGGAGTGAATAGGTTCTACACCAAATTTTAATACTTTTTCAATTTTTTGCTTAACACAAGGTAAATTCTCTATATATGCAATTACGACGAATTTCCCTATATGCAAACCTAACTACTAGCGAGTAAAGGCGAGTAAGGGTGAGGAGCGAGGAAACCGTAGTAGAGCACGCGGAGACACATGATTTATTTAACCGTAGTTCCTTCCTTGCTAAGGGAAGTACATCTGCGTTGGAGGAGTGGGCGGTACTAAGACCACCACGCCACAATAGGCCTCACCCTGTTCTCCGATGGATCTCACCACCAAAGGCCTGATCCACCTTTCCACTATTGGTACCCTTCGAGGCGGGAACCGATGCCTTTACACAACTAGCGGGGCACACTCCACAACCGAATTGGAGGCTCCTGTAATGACAACAAGCTTCCACAAGAACAAATATTATCAAAACCGAAACACAAGATCTAGATATTAACAAGTAATACTAGATCAAGAAATCTCCAAGTGAACGGAGTAGAGTGAAGCGCTTCATTCGTGATGTCGATGGATGAAGTCTCCTCCTTCGATTCCCCAAAGATCGGAGCCTTCGGGTGGTTGAAGTGGGCGATCTTGAATGAGAGCTTTCTCACAGGCCAGTACTTTTTCGAATGAATCAAGAGTTCTGACAGGAGTGGTGATTGGGGCTTTTATACCCCCTGTCCAAACATGGCCGTTGGAGGAGTCGGGGGCTGGATTATCCGGCCCAAGTGATGGACAGATTATCTGGCCGGGGTAAAACTCCGGCCCAGACTCGGAATTTCCGGGGGAAATTCTGCCCCCCCCACAGAGAGACACACCATGGCAACCTTTAGCAAAATTCTCTAGGGGCGGATTATCCGGCCCCCTTTGGGGGTGGATTATCCGTCTCGGGCAAATACTTTGGCCCTGGTCGGATAATCCAAAGGAAAGTCCTCCCCCTCTCTGAGGGACGTGCCACGCCACACTTCAAAATCCTTCTTGGGGGGCGGATTATCCGGGCCCCTTTTTGGGGTGGATTATCCAGCCTAGGCAAATACTCCGGCCCTGGCCGGACAATCCGAAGGATTATCCGCCCCCCTCACAGAGAGACGCGCCTTTCCCATCTCGTTGAAGGGGGTCAGGCCGGATTATCCGGCACTTGACAGGGGTGGATTATCCAGCCCCCAACAACAGGATTTCCTTCTTTTCATGAGGACACTTGTCTGCACCACTTAGCACACATGAGATATTCTATGATTTTGTTATCTAACACACAAAACACTAGAGATCATGAAATGTTCTTTCAATCTCCTCCTTTTTGGTGTTAGATGATAATACTAGGATTTGCAATATAGCTCTATTATCACAAAGACAAATATGAAGTAGACTCCCCCTAAGTGTGTGCATAGTTCAAAATTTTGCATTTGAATACAAATGCACACAAGTAGGTACAAGTCTATTTCATAGGAAAGGAATTTTTACATACATGAAAAGATAACACATAACCTCATACCATCATGAGAAAGAAGACCGCAATATAATGCAAGAATAGCCAATATGATAACGATTATTGAGGCCTTCCATAGAGAGAGGGATAACCAATAACCAATGAGATAGATGGATCCATAATCACCGATAGATAAATCCATAGGACAATTCCAGTGCCACACACCAACATTGTCTCATACAAAATCAAACACGAATAAAAGTTCAACGCTAAATGGGCACAAAACGATAATAAGACCGAAACGATAAAGAGGAAATGCTTGCGCCCGACCCATGCAAATCCACGGAGACCTCATAGAACTACTTCTCCCCTTTGGCATCGAACCACCAAAAAGGAAGAAGAGCGATGCTAACGCCTCAAGGGATCACTCGTAGTCCTCATCATCTTCCTCTTCCCCATCCTCATCTTCATACTCCTCGGTATCTTCCTCGTCCTCATCAGCTGGTGGAGTAGGCTCCCTCGCCGGGACAGGAAACATGTAGTGCTCAAGCTCTCCATAGTTTAGTCCAGAAGAATTCCACTAAGCATATGGAGTGGGAGCGGTAGGAGCAGGAGGAGCGTCTGACGCCCCAGACATATGGTGGAGAATGAGCTGCTGGGTATGGGCCATCTCGTGGCGCTGCTTGTATGCCGCATACTGCCCCTTGTGAGTATCCACCCCCATGCACAAAATGTTCCGCTTTAATCAGATTGTGGCGGATGTTGATGGTGGCAAGTGCTCGCTGCAGAAGAGTGTGAGCTTTGGGTGCCTCAACTCGGTGGACTGGATGAACGTGGCATCATCGGTGAGGCCCAACTTCCTGGATTATCAATGTTTGTGCCTATGATTTGCTAGCTAGACCCTTGCGGTCATTCTTTGCCTATTAATCATGCGTGCTAGTATTCTTTCGTAATTTAATCTGTTTCCTTAAGATGTATAATTATTATATGTTTATTAGCATTACTATCCTTAAGGCCCGTTTGAAATTAAGGTAAAGATAATGGGGGCACTGGTATTTAGCTCAAAGTTCAACTAAATACTGGTGGACCCACTACTTCTACACCTAATCCAAACAGGTCCTTAGTAGTATCTTGCTTTTACATGCTGATGTGTGTAGATATATAGGAGGTACGTTTTCTAGGTTATTTGCTATTTGTACACCTTCAGTTTTCTATGTTTTAGAATGACATGGCTATTTAAACCCTACCTTTGTATGTGTACCTTATGCTAAGATCTTAATTTAGCAATTCTATCTATTGCTGCATTGATGCAAAATGAGAAATGCAGGGAGCATGTAAAGCTCTGGTATGAGTCTGTGCCGCCTTCTGGAGCAAGGAGAGAGCATCGTCCAGATCATGGACTGAAGCTGGAGATGGGCGAACGAGCAGCACCGATGGTTTGAGGCTGGAGTTGTTTGAGGGCGACCTTGAGAATAAGGGCGAGTCGGGCATCATCGCACCCAAGTACATGCAGGCTCTCATGTGCTACAATGAGTTTATTTTATCGTAGTTATGCTCATTTGGTCACGTGGTATGTGTCGGTTTTGGCTGTTAAATAAATATCCATGTTTTGTGTGTGTTGGTGTTGGGTGGTGGACTGGAATGTATTTAGCAATATCCCCTAACTAATTGGAATACTGCTAGTCTCTTGGAGTCTATCTACTCCTTTTTTTAGGTCCATATTCTTTTATGTTCAAGTTGACGTGCCATTACTATTGATTTGTTGTGCATATCACCCACATATTTGAGATCGTTAACGTGGTTTCTTGGTTATGCAATACATCTGCACTAAAATTTGGTACGTTATGTATATGCATCGAGCAAGGAACTACATGGTAGGTTATGAATGCCAGTACTCTGCTAGTTTGAATTTTTTGGGGTAAACAAGCCATATAGAATTTGGCAGTATTAGTTCATTCAATACAGAGATGTACTGCATTGTGACTCTGCTAGTTTTATTTTTTGGGGGTAAACAAGCCATATAGAATTTGGCAGTATTAGTTAATTCAATAGATGTGTATTGCATTGAGACGCAAAGCTAATGTGGTGTCCTAAGGGAACTCTAATGATTTATGATTTTTTAACTTATTGTGACAGGTCAAAGGGATCAAGTAGGACGAACAAAATACCATTTTGATCTGGTTGCCGCCTTACCTGATAGAATTCATTCAATACCATATGGTAGTCCTACTGTGGCAAAATATAATAGAACTTGGTGAGCCTAAGAATCCTACCCTGTTGGAGGCTAAAAATTTGACATGGGGCCTGGTTACCTGGTAAGCAAATGCAATCGATGGTTTCGCATTTTAGGCCTAAACTTGCTATTATGTGGATTCTGAATACAAATGATTGGTTTTCACACATAAATGTGCGCAAGACTTGCAGAAATAATAACTAGTTGAAGAGTGATGGATGGTTTTGGTTGGCACCAGCTTCATGGTCATCGTGAAGGCTGAATAAATCAAGTTGGACCAGGTTGACGAAGGCAACTCTTGTAAAGACATGGGCATAGGAGAATTGCGAGGGGAGCATGAGCTTGCTGCCGCGGCTCGCTGCGCAACTAGGGTGCCTATTGTTGAGCTACTTACTAGGGTGGACATTTGTTTCGTTGTTGATTTGCAACTATCTCATCTTCTAGCATTTTAGCGCTGCTAGACAAAATTCAGTTATTCTGTTATTCCAAAATATTTCTTGGTTGATGCTTGAATGGACCTGGACTATTTTGCTATTTGATGGCTAGAATTTCCAATGTGTATAGAGCATATTGACCATTTTATTTTATTTGTCTCGATGTATCGAACTAGCGCTTTGGTTATATTGGGGAAGTCATCCTGTTAACATGTTTGACTTGCTACTGTTCACTAAATATCCTTTTTTGGTATTCCCTTAACAGAAGTTGGTGGGAAAGGTTGATTTAAGAAGTTGTATAGCTCATTTTAGCATTTTGTATTGCTGGAACGTTTACGCCACTAATCTCCGAGCACACTATGTGGATGATTCTAAATGTGACATGGAACTACCGCTAATTGTGGCTTGTTATCATGATTTGGAGAAATACTTCTGAACGTGACATGGAACCGTCACGTTATTGGTTGGAGAGTAGGGTTGTTGTACAGCTGCACCCTATCTGCCCGCAATCTGAAGTCAAAACTGGTTAGGCTAGAAGTACCTTTTTTTAGTAAATTAGTCTGGTTTAAACTAGACTTTTACTTTCGTG
Organism: Avena sativa; assembly: GCA_916181665.1. NCBI lineage: Eukaryota > Viridiplantae > Streptophyta > Magnoliopsida > Poales > Poaceae > Avena > Avena sativa. The sequence goes on along the minus strand of OV702290.1, from coordinate 548,150,985 downwards.
GGCTTATGCTTGCCAATCCTAGCGGAGAGTGCATTCCTTAGCCCGCCAAGCCATCGTAGAATGCCAATCCATTGGTAAAAAAGGTGAGATTAACTCGGGTAGCTAGTCCCCTTGATTTACACGATGATTCCTCGAAGCAATTACTAGGAAAATCAACACTGGCATTAATTTCATGTCTCATTTAGCGGTACCCTCCACGCCAGCAATCCGTGACATAGAAATCTCAGCCGTTCATTATCTAAATCGCTCCCTCCCAACAAACCAGCGAGAAAACTCAAGTTTTCCACGTCCCTGTTTGCATGTAGAGGGATGTCGCATGATTTAGGCTAACTAATTAATTGGTTTAAATCCCAATCAATCTAATTCCTAGGCCAATGGAAAAACTGAAAATATCTCGCTAGGGAGGGAAACGAAAAAAGGGCGCTTAGTTTTGGAATTCGAACGCCCTCGGCCACATGCGTGCGAATTAGACTAGGAGAGGAGAGGAGAGGCTGAGGATCCGATCCGTAACTTGCCCGTCGTCGACTCCATAGCCGGTGAGCCATAAGTCCATCCGTCCGTCCTCGTCGTGGTTAACATCAGGTAATCCACATCCATCCTCTTTTTCTATGAAAATCAACCCATCGATTCTCGTTGACTCGTCTTCATCGTTTTTGCGGAAGCAGCTGGAGGAGTAGTCCATCCACCGCGTGGCATCGATCGGGCATCCGCCACAAAATTTTCCGCTGAAACAAGTGGATGGGTGAGTTTATGCATGCGAAAACCATTTTGTAAAAATGACCATGATTAAAGTGGACCATATTTATTGTTTGATTGCATATCAGGAACTCTTGTGACCTATTTGTGCTAGAATGCATGGAGCATTGGGACGGGACTGAATGACAGGACATTTTTCCCAGGTTGGCTGAAATCTGTATTTCTATACTAAATAGTTCGGTTGTATATAAATTCAGTTGGATTAACACATGTGTCCACAATTGCAGGTCACTGTTGACGCAAGGAGAAGACGTCTCGTCGCCGAATTCATTTTGTCACCTTCGAACATGCTAGAACAAGTGAAAAACAAAATTCACGACATCGCAAAAAAAAGCCAGGAGTGATGATAACATAGAGGATGGATAAATTCAAGTTTGATTGGTTTGATTTTTGTCCCAAAAAAGGTTAACCGGGCCGTGAAGAGCTTTGATTTTCTACCATCTATGTAATAAATAAAATTAGGTTACCTCGAATATTTTTGTTATTTACTCGTATAATGCTGCTAGACAATACGTGATTTCAACGATATCTTTTGCTTTAATACCATTTATCCTTACTTAATAATTTATGTGTACGTACAAAATATGCTGTCGTGTCATGTTTGTGAGGTAATCTGTCGTGCCCCTATTATATCCTGCCATGGCAGAATTTTGAGGTGAATCCTATGTCGCGGCTATGGAAACCTATGTTGTGCCCCTGTTGTATCTTGCCGTGGCAGAAATCTGAGATAAATCCTCTGCCGCAGCAGATGTTTCCTATGCCATGGAGTAAATTGCACAGAACTATCCCTCGATAACTCTAACCTAGATTCAACACACATATCTGGTACATGATAACATAATAATATTTGGTACATTAAACAATCATCCATAATATGTCAACAATCAGACACACAAAAGATCCAATGCTTCAACTCATTTAGTTCAACATCAAACTTAATTCAATTACTCATTACAACCATAACTCATTCTCCACATAACTCTGAGATCTGCTTCAACTTATTTCTTTTTTTCTGAGAGTGCCTTGAAAAGATCATGTACGCAGTACTCCAATTTCTTCTTTTCCTCTTTCAAAGTTCGAACTCGTTCTTCCGCCTTCTCCTTATTTGCCTTCTCAAGCTCCAGTTCATGAGTTTTTGTTTTATCCAACTCAGACAAAGTCAAAATCATACTAAGTTCTCTGAGAAGACTAGCTTTATCTTTCTCCAATTCACTTTTCTCTAACACAAGATGGTAATTTGCAGTTGCATATTTCACATTTCCGGAGATCCTTGTGTCTTTCTCATCCTCATACATAGCCAAGAGCTTGAGCAAATCATGTTTCAATGTAGTTGGCCACTCCAAATCTATCCAGTGCATTGCATCACAAATTCCTTCTTCCTATAGAACATTTGGTACTGCAATGTTACTATTGTTTGTTAATTATGTAAGCATGGTAAGAAAATTGCATGTAAATGAACTAAGCAAATGAAATTTCAGTAAGCAAAGCAATATTCAGTAATTTCAGGCCATTAATTAAGCAAGCAAATATGTCCTACAATGAGACCAGTAACCGACCTTGCATCCACAACCAAGAAACTTTCTGCCAGTGTTTGCGCCTTCAAAATCAACATACTTGTGCATCGGCATGTCATGCTTACACCTCTTCATAATGTCCTTAGTTTCGGTGTAATTAGGGTCAAATATAGTTTTGGGCACCTAATTAATAGCATGGAAAAGCAAGAATTAAACTAAAATAAATCTAGAACAAGATAGAAACCCTAGCGATAAACTTACAGGCGGACGGGGACTAATGTCTTCCCCTTCAGAGAATCCGGACAGCAGGCTGCCGCTACTCGTCTCTCCATCGTTCCAGGAAGGCATGGAGATGGAAGGGACAGAGTGGCAGCGGGCGTGGCTGTGTCGGAGGAAGCAGAGCAGGGAAAGGGGCGATAGATTGAGCGGGCTTGAGATGACAAGAAGAACGACCTAGTTCTTTCCGAGCGGGCTGGTATTAACTAGTTCGGCGCAACGCGTCCCCTAACCCTAGGCAACTGGCCGATTGTCCACGTCAGCACTTACAATGGCGCCTCAGGAGTTCAACCGAGATTAGAGACCAGACATGAATCTGCATCATTTGTTGCGGCGTGATAGTGTTGGTAGTTTTTAGATAAAATAACCAGGAATCTGTGTGATTTTCTGCTTCCTTTTCTTCCTCGTTAGACAGCCGAGGATCACCACATTTGATAATATATCAACCCACAAATTAATTAGTAGGATTCATATAACTAAACACCTTCACGATTGTAAATAATCGAACCCATTATCTAATGCAATTTTTTAAATCCGTACATATGGATGTCCTCAAGTATTGCATGTAAGCACCACATATTCACATAAAACCATCAATCGTTACATAATCAAAAGAAATAGTGTTTCATCTAAATCGTTAATACACTCAGAACCACTTTCTTTGTAGTGTTCCGCAATAACATAACTGAAGTGTACATCACAAATATACAAATAGTTGCTTTGAAACATGTATACTAGACTAGTAGGAGGAATTCTCTATAGATAGCAAAGCTTCGTCCAAAATCTACACCTGTTTTAATAAACAGTTCCTTCAAATAAAATCTTGTTTCTCAGAAGTACAGAACGGAAGTCCTTTACTTTTCCACACGATCCACATTTCTGCAATTGATAATAGTGTGCATAAGTAAATGAATGATAATTACAAATAATTATGATCAATAAACTACACAAACATTTACTTATTATATTCTTTGCAACTCTAGCTACGTTTAGTGTGTCCCAACATTTTGCAAGCACCACACTTTATGAGTTTCAGCTCGTCATATGATAGTGGTCTACCATTTTTGGAAACATCTCAGTTCTCATCTACCTTTGTTGCACCCTTGGTGGATAGTTTAATAGGATCTTTAACTGCAACTACGTTTCCTTCGTCATCCTCTGCATATTTAAAAACATACTTACTGAAATCACTTGTATCCTTAGTCAATATTTTGTGTAATAGATCATATGGCTCTTAGCTATCACGACCTGCAAACTTTCCTGTAACCGATCCCACTGTTCTAGGTGTTTGCATGACGCGTGCATAGCTTTTGATGCTAGCACACTCACCTGGCTGTATTTCATTCTTTCTGCTGCCCCAGTCCAACCAAATCCAAACAGATCGCTTGAGCACCTCATGAGCAGTCCCAACCTTGCTTCTTTCGTAAATCGACGAAGAACACAACACTTTGATCTTTTGGATATTTTCAGGTGCTTCAATACATATAATATATGTTTGCAAGGTAGTCCTTTTCAAATCATTCTCCTGCAGCTGCTCCTTACAGATTCTGTGGATTTCTCCGGTGGTGTATATTCCACCCAAAATTTTCTCTTACGGTTATTATTCCATTCCACAACGAACATCTGTGAGTCTAATCCAGTATTTATGCCTACAATCTTCAAGATGCCAAGTTTCTTAAGATCATCTTGCAACATTTAGAAGTTTGTAGGAGTGAAGGTGTGAGAAGTAGAGACCTCAAGTTCCCTGGAACTAGTAACTGGCACCGGTAAAGTCTGTGAGGTCATGCAGTCATCTCGTGATTCGTTCTTACGGATACATACAACGGCGTTTTCATAGTACAAAATCATATCTACCAAGGTCATTTTGCCATCTAGGTGGAGGTGTAGGCAAGAGTTCAAACTCCCGTTTTGCTAGAAAAAGGGCGCGCTTTCGGGAGCTCGCGTGCGGTCTGACGTTCTACCGGCACGTGGAGGTCGTTCGTGCGCCCTACGTCTCCACTATCCATCCTTTTCACGACACGTGACGAGCCAGGAGTGATGGTTTTCTTTTTTTTTCTAGTTCCCGCGGAGAGTCACACGAAGAGTTCACGGTTATTCTTTTTTCCTTTTCTCCTCTGGATTCGAATTTAAAAAATAAATATCTTTCAGATTGAGTGTTAAAATCACGATCCGTTTTCACCGCTGCACTCGTCGCGTCAAGATCTACAAAACTAAATCCTATGTTGATAGATTTTGATAAACTTTTTTCGCACTGCCTTGTTGTACTGTGTTACACTGCTTTCGGTCGCAGTGCACTACGCGGTGTCTTGGCAGTGCACCGTCCGTGCACTGCCTTATTATACTGCATTGCACTGCCTTTAGTCAAGTGCACCGTGCGGTGTTCTGGAAGTGCACCACCCGCGCACTGTCCTGTTGTACTGCGTTGCACTGCCTTCGGTCGTAGTGCACTGCGCGGTGTCTTGGTTGTGCACCGCATGTGCACTGCCTTTTTGTACTGCGTTGCACTGCCTTCAGACGCAGTGCATTGTGCGGTGTTCTAGCAGTGCACCACTCGCGCACTGCCTTGTTATACTGCGTTGCACTGCCTTCGGGCGCAGTGCACTGCGTGGTGTTCTAGCAGTGCACCTCCCGCGCACTGCCTTGTTGTACTGCGTTGCACTGCCTTCGGTCTCAGTGCACTGCACGGTGTTGGCAGTGCACCGCATGTGCACTGCCTTGTTGTACCGTGTTGCACGGTGTTCTAGCAGTGCACCACCCACGCACTGCCTTAGGTCGCATGCACTGCGCGGTGTCTTGGCAGTGCACCGTTCGCGCACTGCCTTGTTGTACTATGTTGCACCAAAAAAGATAAAAAACAGTGCACGATGCGTATGCTTTTTCCGGTGATTCTTTTTTTTTCTGAGCGCCCTGCCCTTTTTTATCTCTTTTATTTTGGGTGCGGTATAGTGCAATACGGCCAAGCGATCCAGGAAGCTGGCTCGATCAGGGAGCCCGCGTGCGTACTCGCACGCTCGGCCGGGTTTTTGAAAGCACACCGTGTGCTGCTTCTACGTGGCGTCCAAGGAGTGACTGCGCGAGGCCGCACGCTGGTTCCCAAGCGCGAGCGCGCGCGTTTGCTAGCCATGCCCTTCAAACTCTCACTCCTTTGGTTGCTTTTCATGCCTAGCCAAAACCCCTCGGTCAGATATCCTGCAGCCCACAATCTCCTCTTTTGTACATCCGCCTCAACCAGGTTCTGGTTTTTTCCGTCTGCCATTTTATAGCAAACGCGTGCCATCTCTCCTCAAATATTGCTGGGAAAGTGGAGTAGTACATAAGAGTTCGGAACTGGTTTAAGAACTTGGGACCGAGGTGAATCTTCATATTTTTTCTATATGCCATGTACATATACGGTGCCATACATCTGGCATGACTTCACAAATTGCTCTGGTCATCGTAGTGTTGGCGTCCATGATTACACTCTTCGACATCTTCTAGCACATTGTCCTAAATTTTTTTTTGCAGTAGCCACACATATGTCTCTTCCGTCTCATCCGAAACTATGACACAACAAAAAACAATAGTCTTCCAGTGATTGTTGAGACCAACAAAATATATAAATGGCGTACAATAGCGATTCATCTTGTACGTGCTGTGAAATACAACTAGGTCCCCAAAGTCCTCATAGTCCTGACGAGACCGAGAGTCACACCAACACATTCTATTCAGATATCCATCTTTATCTAACTTGTACTCGAAAAATAAGCTAGGGTCCCTCTCCTTCCTACTTGCCATGATTCCTATGGCTATGGAAGCATCACCTTTCGAAAGCAGCTTCTTCTTCACCTTGGAGCAAAGGTTGTACACATCCCGCCTCGTTAACCCAATGCCACTGTACCATGATTTGCTGACGAAGCTATCAATGATCGTGTGCTTTCTAATCCCAGCCGCTCCGATTGACAATATCTCAGTTTTCTAGTACTCTTTGATTTTTCTGTGGAACCAAAGAAAAGGTATTTCATCCAGTATTGCTAACATATTGTTGTGCTTGTCTTGGAAACTTGATACATACCAAACCTTAAGTTTTCTGTCATACTTCACGAACATGTGCACTTCATAGTTGCAGCGAGACTCAGGTCTGAGCTTCTTGGCGCGTCCTTCTCCGGTCAGCAACTTGATGTCACGTTTTCCTTCCCTCGAACACACAAACCGCCTCAAACGCACATTAGTTTCCACACCTTTGCATACATGACAATATCCTTTCTAATGCTAAAACCATTATCTCTAGCGTAGCTGTTGTAGAAATCATATGCTGATGGTTCAGTTGCAAACGTCATTTCTCTTATCTTCATGAACATATCCTACTTATCATCTGCATGTGTAGTATCTTTGACATTCTCTCTCCCCTTATCTTCGGTCACCTACACAGTCATAACAAATATATGAATACCATTGCTATGATTAAACATTACTTCAATAAAACATTGATTACATGCATATTGATACGTCGTAAACGTATCTATAATTTTTAATGTTCCATACTTGTTTTATATCTACTTTCTTATGTTTTGTTCACACTTTGGGGTATTTGTATACATTTTCTGGAACTAACCTATTAATAAGATGCCATAGTGCTAGTTGCCTGTTTTCTGCTGTTTTTGGTTTTAGAAAAGCTAGTAAGGAAATATTCTCGGAATTGGATGGGACAAAAGCAAAATTCAATATTTTACCCGAAGTAACACGGAGTCCGGAGGGGAGACGAAGTGGCGCACCAGGGCAGCCACACCTGGTGGCAGCGCAGCCTAGGGGGCGTGCCACCAGGGGGTGTGAGCCCCTGGTGCTCCACCGACCTTGCCCTTTCTCCTATAAAAGCCTCCCGGGACGAAAACCCTAAGTACCTGATCAAAGACCCAATCAAAAATCCATGAAAGAGTCTGTAGCCACCGCCATCTCCATCCGTAGATCGGGGGGATCTGAAGCTCTTCCCGGCACCCTGTCGAAGGGAAGAGATCACCCTGGAGGCCTTCTTCATCACCATGCCTGCCTTGGGTGTGATGCGTGAGTAGTTCATCCTTGGACTATGGGTCCATGTAGTAGCTAGATGGTTGGTTCTCCTCCTTTGTGCTATCATGTTTAGATCTTGTGAGCTCCGTTCATGATCAAGATCATCTATTTTTAATCTTACATGTTGTGTTTGCGGGGATCCGATGGATATTGAGATGCTATTTTAGATTGATTATTGATTCTATCATGTCTATATTATTTGTGATCTTGCATGCTTTCCGTTGTTAGTAACTATCTTGGCCAAGTAGATGCTTGCAACTCCAAGAGGGAGTATTTATGCTCGATAGTGGGTTCATGCCTCTAGTAATCTAGGGAAGTGACAGAAATCTCTAAGGTTGTAGATGTGTTGTTGCTACTAGGGATAAAACAATAATCCTTTGTCCATAGGGAAATATTATTGTTTACTTTACACACTTTGCTTAATGCAATTATCTGTTGCTTGCAACTTAATACTGGAAGGGGTTCAGATGATAACCTGAAGGTGGATTATTAGTCATAGATATAGTTGGATTACGGTCTATGTATTATGTTATAATGCCCAATCAATTCACATAGGAGTCAAGATGTCTAGTATATGCATTGTATGCTTTCTCAAATATGTTAATTGCCCCGCTGTAATTTGTTCACCCAACATGATATTTATCTTAACGAGAAACAACTCTACTGAACTATGGACCCCGGTCCATTCTTTTACCAATTATATACCATCTACTATTTACTGTTTACTATTTACTTTCTGCAAGCAATTACTATCTTCCACACTATACGTTTAATCCTTTGTTTTCAGAAAAACCAGTGAGATTGACAACCTCACTGTAAGTTGGGGTAAAGTTCTGTGGTTGTGTTGTGCAGGATTCCAAGTTGGTAGCAACACCTTGGAGTTGTTTCCTTGCTCCTACTGGTTTGATAACCTTGGTTTCTTAACTAAGGGAAACTTGCTGCTGTGTTCATCATACCTTCCTCTTGGGGTTCCCAACGAGCTCGAGATATCTTGAGCCATCAAGCCTTTTTCTGGCGCCGTTGCCGGCGAGTTAAGGACAATTTCACAAGGGGAGTCCCTCACAACCAAACTCTTTACTTTGTTTTTTTTGTTTTGCTTAGTTTATTTTTGCTTTGTTTGCTTGTTTCTTTTTATCAAACACAAAAAAAAATTAGTTCCTATTTTATTTTTAATTTCTATTGGCTTGCTTTAATCTTACAAAAATGAATACTCCTGAAAACACTAAGTTGTGTGACTTTACTAGCACAAACAACAAATATTTCATGTGCACACTGATGACCCACAAGTATAGGGGTGTATCGCAGTATTTTCGAGGCAAGTGAAACCCAATTTATTGATTCGACATAAGGAGAGCCAAAGAATATTTATAAGCCTTAAAAACTGAGTTGTCAATTTAGCTGCACCTGGAAACAATCTTGCTCACAACAGTTGATCAGTAGAAATAGTTTTGTAGTAGTAATAGCAAAGTAATAACAGTAGTAAAAGTAAAGATAGTAGTAACAATTGTAGTAAACAGTAGGATTAAGGAGCGGTAGGCATAGGGATGGATGGACGGGCGTTGCATGGATAAGAAAATTCATATAGCAATCAAAATATAGGGCATTTGCAGATAAATAAGACAAAGCATCCCAGTACTAAATAATCATAGGCATGTGTTCCATATATAGTCATACGTGCTCACAATGAGAACTTGATCAACATCTTTTGTCCTGCTAGCCCGTTTGGAGCGGGGCCTCAGGGGAACTACTGGCAATTAAGGTGCTCCTTTTAATAGAGCACCAGAGCAAAGCATTAACACTCCGTGAACACATGTGATCCTCACATCAAAGCCATCCCCTCCGGTTATCCCGATTATTGCCACTTCGGGGCTTTTGGTTCTGGACAATAATATGTGTATACAACTTGCATGTAAGATCATAAACAATACTATCATCATGAATCAATAACATGTTCAGATCTGAAATCATGGCACTCGGGCCCTAGTGACAAGCATTATGTTGGGAATATGCCCTAGAGGCAATCATGGTTGATGATATTTCCCAAAGTATTCATAAAGTAAAGTTGTCCTTATATGAACATCAGATATATATCACTGAATGCGTGATTCAGCTGTGGAACTATGTATTCATGATTGTTCATATTAGATTGTCCTTGGTCGTTGAGGTTGTGCTGGACACACAACTTAGACCAATGTGAAGTCGGCTGATGACACGGTTCCACTTGTCATGGGCATGGATGCTATTCCGACTTACACTGATTCGGCTAAAGAGTTTAGCGAATCGGACTGACCCATAGTTGAGATGCAACGAGCATGTTGTCATTTGTATTCTCAAGCAATGGAATCCTTTGACCTGAGGTGATCGCATGATCTGAGTTGTGGATCGCCAGCTTAGGTCCTATCAAACGCTATTTCGTAAATGCGTAGTTATAAAGGTAGGGTTCAGGTTGGTTGTGAAGCAAGCTGCATGACGTGGATTACCAAGATGGGATTTTCCCCTCCTTAATGGAGATATATTCTCTGGGACCTCTCGTATGATATGATTCGGAAGCATGGCCATGCGCTGCTCAGTTAAGTGTTAACTGAGGAGTCGGACTAAGAGTTAGTCCAGTGAATCACATATCATGGTACGAGAAGAGAGTTAAGATATTAAAGGGATGGCAACTACTCGCCTATAGCTTAACAGATATATCGTGTGGCAAAGGGACTTGGACGAAAGTCACATTGAAGGTTCGTCTTCTGACTTTACGACACTTGGGAGTTGGCACGTCTTGCTAGAGGCCGCTACCATCTATCGACTTGAGACCAAGTGTTCATGGGAGTGAGTTGGACTTAAAGCCATGACGGGATACTTGGAGGAGTAGCTCATGTCGTGTCCAGGTGTACGTGAACATACAGGGTCACACACTTAAGGGTAAGGAGCCCATGTGGATTAGATCCATGTGGAGATTGGAATACGGCCTAGATGGGCCTCAAGCGTTGAGCCCACCTAGGAGTGTATATAAGTGGAGTGACAAGGGATAGTCCCTGACCTAGCCGTCACTTTCTCCAGTTCCATTTCGGGTAAGACAGGATCTAGCAATCCTTTGTCCGAAGCTCCTTCCTGTATGTGTGGATACCGGTAGAGGCGTTGCACGTGCGGTGCTGGAGACGGGGAAGCTCGTGGGGATCTAGCGAAGGAGTTCGCGTGATTCGGAGGGCTGTCAGTGGGATCGTTCAACACTGCTTCGACGCGCTACATCAACTTCCGCATCTGCGCATATAGCGGTAATCTCGTGGCCTATAACCTGAGCTGGATCTTGGGAGTACCGTGTTAGGGAAAAAGTTTTGTTTATCTCTGGGTGGCCCAACAGTGGTATTAGAGCGAAAGCTTCTGGTTTTAGGCTCTAGATCTGTGTGTATGTGATATGCACGAGGTGGTGTATAGGATCTACTTAGGGTTTCGGTGGTCAATCTATGAGATAGATCGGTTTTGTGCAAGATTGATTGGATCAATCGCACTCGAGGGTGCATGGAAGATCAGGTGCGGATGATCAATGAGATTGGTCAAATCTGCACAAGGATCAGATTTGGGTAAAAGTGTTTTATCCAATGAAGGAATCCATGGTTTGGAATGTAGATTAGATCTGCGATTTCGGAAAAATCATCGGGCGCGCCCTGCCGTAGCGCATTAGATGTCGTTGCGAGATTCAAAACGCCGATAGATATTATATCTATGCATAACTTGTTTTTGCAGGAAGTTGTGAATGGTATGGCTTATGTGCATGTGATATGTGTAATCCATACGTGATCTATGTATCACGAGTTTGTCAGCCGACAAGAGTCAAAGTGTTGTCACTGTTATTGTATAACGACCTGCGTGTCGGCATGAGATGCCATCTTCTTGTATATTCCTTAGTGCTAGTGTAGCATGTTTGGAGGACTTGAAGAACACTGCAGCCAAAGGCATGACGAACAGGTTCATGGAGATGGAGATCACCATGAACGGAGCCATACCATTTCACATTATAATTGGATTATTTTGTGTGATTGTTATGTCTCTAGTTTACCTCTATGAGATAGTGGTTAAATTTAGTCCCTCAAAGAAGGTCTAGTCGGTCTCCCCGCCAGTGCTGCACCATCACAAGTCGGACATTCTTGGTAGTGGGCTCATAAAATTGAGGTGCTGCCAATTCTTTTTGACTAGATGGGTTCGAGTCGGACTCTTATAGCGGAAGCACTTGGTAAGCTAGACGGGTCTATCACATCGGTTGTGGGGCTCGGGGAGAGGGCGCTCGGGAGCCGGGGCATGAGATGCCACCCGACCAACAGGAGTCGCATGAGATGCGATTGGCAAGGAGTTGCCTACCTAGATCACTTGACGGCTAGCGGTGATGCTAAAGCTCACTAGTTGGCTTGCTTATTTAGGGTCCTGAATCACTGAGTAACCATCGGAGGGATGTTGGTTCTAGTGGGAGCATAAGTATTAAAATGTTTAATACGCCTGCTCTTTTATGAATACTTGTCTTAAGTGTTTTGCATATTTCTATTGTAGATAATGGCACCTAGTAGCAGTCTCCCTCGGTTATCAAGTTTTGCTTTGAGGACAATTCTAGAGAAAGATAAACTTAATGGGACAAACTTCACCAACTGGTATCGTAATCTGAGAATTGTTCTCAAACAAGAAAAGAGGGACCATGCTCTAGACAACCCACTTCCAGATGTGCCGGATGAGAATGCGAGTGTCGCAGCAACCAATGCCTATTGTAGAACATGTGATGAGTCTACAGAAATTAGCTGTCTTATGCTTGGTAACATGGAACCGGACTTGCAGCAGCAGTTCGAGAATGTTGAGGCCTACGATATGATCGAAAGCCTCAAAAGTATGTTCTAGGCTCAGGCAAAGACCAAGAGGTATCAAGTCTCTCAAGATTTGCTGAGTTGTAAGCTTAAGGATGGCGATTCACTGAGTCCGCATTTGATCAAGATGGTTGGTTACGTGCAGTCTCTAGAAAGGCTTGGCTACCCCGTTAGCGAAGAGTTCACTACGGATATAATTCTGAACTCTCTTCCTAGTGTGTATGGTCAGTTCATATCGAACTACCACATGCATGGTATGGATAAGAAGCTCACTGAATTACGTGGGATGCTTAAGCAGGCAGAGGTTAATCTCAAGAAAGGTACTAGCCAAGTGTTGGTGGTACAGAATAAGGCTAAGTTTAAGAAGAGTTCTTGGACTAAGAAGAAGAAGGCTAAGTCAGGAGGTAATGCTCAGGATGAGATCCCAAGCGTTTCCTCAGGGACTAAGTCATCTCCTTCAGCCAGTTCTGCTTGCTTCTATTGCAAAGTGGATGTCCACTAGAAGAGGAATTGCAATAAGTATTTGGCGGATAAAGCTAAGAGTGGAGGTGTGACTTCCAACTTAGGTACACTTGTTTGCAATGTTATAGACCTTTATCTTGCTGATGCACCTGGTAGTTCTTGGGTATATGGTACCGGATCAGTCATTCATATCTGCAACTCATTGCAGGGACTGGTAAGAACTAGGGCGTAGCAAGAGGTGAGGTTAACATTTGGGTCGGCAACAAAGCAAGAGTTGCTGTGTTGGAAGTCGGCACAATGCAACTTCATTTACCTTCAGGATTCTTAATGGAACTAAATAATTGTTATTATGTTCCAGTGCTTAGTCGAAACATCATTTCTGCCTCATGTTTGATGAGACAAGGCTATGAGTCTAATATTAAGAACAATGGTTGTTCTTTATATTTGAATGATATGTTTCATGGCTTTGCACCCGTTCAGAACGGGTTATTTATTTTGAATCTTGATGGTGGGTCGGTCTATAACGTAAATGTGAAAAGGTTGAAACCAAATGATCTGAATATGACTTACTTTTGGCACTGTCGACTTGGTCATATAAGTTGGAAACGCATGAAGAGGCTCCATGATGATGGACTCCTAACTTCGTTTGACTTGGAGTCGTTCGAGACATGCGAATCCTACCTTCTAGGGAAGATGGCCAAGACACCCTTTGCAAGGAGTTGTGAAAGGGCACCTGACTTGTTGGGACTAGTACATAGTGATGTATGTGGTCCAATGAGCGCGACAGCTAGGGGTGGTTATGAGTACTTCATTACCTTCACTGATGATTTGAGTAGATGTGGATATGTCTACTTAATGAAACATAAGTCGGAAGCCTTTGAAAATTTCAAAGAACTCCAGAATGAAGTACAGGATCAACTCGGCAAGAAAATAAAGTTTCTTCGGTTGGACCGAGGAGGAGAGTACATGAGCCATGAGTTTGATGACCATCTGAAGAGTTGTGGAATAGTTCCTCAGCTCACTCCACCGGGTACACCGCAGAGGAACGGTGTGTCGAAACGGTGGAATCGGACCTTTTTAGACATGGTACGATCAATGATGAGTCAGAAAGATCTACCTTTATCATTTTGGGGTTACTGTCTAGAAACGGCGGCGTTCACACTAAAAAGAGTACCATCAAAATCGGTAGAGAAGACACCCATGAGATGTGGACAGGCAAGAAGCCAAGTTTGTCTTTTCTTAAGATTTGGGGTTGTGAAGCATTTGTCAAGCGACTTCAGTCGGACAAGCTTGCGGCCAAGTCGGATAAGTGCATTTTCGTTGGGTATCCAAGGGAAACCTTGGGCTACTACTTCTACAACCGAGAAGAGGGCAAAGTGTTTGTCGCTCGGAACGGTGTCTTCCTTGAGAAAGAATTTCTCAGCCGGGAACTCAGTGGGAGTACGGTGCGACTCGAAGAAGTTTGAGAGGAACCGGTCAGTAGCGATTTGGTGAACACCTTGGAGGTTGAGTCAGTCGTGGTAGCTGAGCCATCAACTGCACCTCCACTGTGAAGATCGGAAAGATCGCGAAGTGTTCGTGATATATTACTGTTGGACAGTGATGAGCCGACAACTTATTCAGAAGCGATGGTGGGTTCTGATTCTGAGTCATGGCTTGGAGCCATGAGATCCGAGTTAAAGTCCATGGATGATAATCAAGTTTGGAACTTGGTTGATCTGCCAGACGGTGCAAGACCCGTCGAGTGCAAATGGGTCTTTAAAAGGAAAACTGATATGCATGGAAATGTTTCTATCTATAAAGCACGGCTTGTCGCGAAGGGGTTCCGGCAGGTTCAAGGAGTTGACTACGATGAGACTTTCTCACCTGTAGTGATGCTTAAATCAGTTCGGATCATGTTAGCTATAGCAGCCTATTTCGACTATGAAATATGGCAGATGGATGCCAAAACGGCTTTCCTTAATGGAAAATTAACCGAGGACGTGTATATGATACAACCCGAGGGTTTTGTCGATCCGGCTAATGCTGACAAGGTATGCAAGCTTCGGAAATCCATTTATGGATTGAAGCAAGCATCTCGGAGTTAGAATATTTGCTTTGATGAGGTAGTCAAATCGTTTGGCTTCATCAAGAGTGATCATGATTCTTGTTTATACAAGAAGTTTAGTGGGAGCAAAGTAACCTTTTTGATCTTATATGTGGATGACATATTATTGATTGGAAATGATATCCAGATGTTGCAAGAAACCAAGGAATCATTGGAAAGGAGTTTCTCAATGAAGGACTTGGGTGAGGCAACTTATATACTAGGAAG
Organism: Avena sativa; assembly: GCA_916181665.1. Lineage (NCBI taxonomy): Eukaryota > Viridiplantae > Streptophyta > Magnoliopsida > Poales > Poaceae > Avena > Avena sativa. The sequence goes on along the minus strand of OV702290.1, from coordinate 548,135,782 downwards.
CAAGATCTATAGAGATAGATCCATGCGGCTCATTGGATTGAGCCAAAGTACATATTTGGACAAAGTGTTGAAGAAATTTAACATGGAATCGTCTAAGAAGGGGTTCTTACCGATGACCCATGGCATAAGACTTAGCAAGACTCAGTGTCCTTCGATGACTGATGAGCAAAGTAGGATGAGTGTGATTCCATATGCTTCGGTAGTCGGGTACATCATGTATGCCATGATTTGTACTAGGCCGGATGTTTCCTATGCTCTAAGTGTTGTGAGCAGATACCAGGCTGACCCTGGAGAAATCCACTAGGCATCAGTTAAGAACATTCTTAAGTACTTGAGAAGGACTAAGGATGTGTTCCTAGTTTATGGAGGTGAGGTTGAACTCAGTGTAAGGGGTTACACGGATGCGAGTTACCTTACTAACTCAGATGATTCTCGTTCGCAATCTGGGTACGTGTTCGTTATGAACGGAGGGGCTGTGAGCTGGAAGAGTTCCAAGCAAGAGACTATGTCTGCATATCTACAGCAGAGGCTGAGTATATTGCTGCCTCAGAGGCGGCAAAAGAAGTTGTTTGGATCAGGAATTTCCTAATTGATCTGAGTGTGGTTCAAGGCTCGTCCAATCCGTTAGACGTGTATTGTGACAACAATGGTGCTATTGCACAAGCCAAGGAACCTAGACAACACCAGAAGGACAAGCATATACTCATGCGATACCACTTGATTCGCCAGTTCGTGGATCATGGTGATATCACGTTATGCAAGGTACACACAGATGTAAACGTTGCAGATCCGTTGACAAAGCCACTTCCACAGCCTAAGCATGAGGCGCACGTAAGAGCCATGGGCATTAGATGCCTAGAAATGTGATGTCGGATGATTGACTCTAGTGCAAGTGGGAGACTGTTGGCAATATGCCCTAGAGGCAATCATGGTTGATGATATTTCCCAAAGTATTCATAAAGTAAAGTTGTCCTTATATGAACATCAGATATATATCACTGAATGCGTGATTCAGTTGTGGAACACTAGTAGAAAATGGGCCTTTGGTTCGGGCCACTAGTCCCGACCGTGGCTGGGGCCGGGACTAATGGTCCGAACCAGACGGCCTGAGGAGGCCAAGGCACTTTGTCCCGGTCTGTAAGAAACCATTAGTCCCGATTTCAGATACATATCGGGACATAAATACACGTGTGATATATAAACAACCAGGGGTTCCTAGTGAAACTCTAGTCACTGGTTCCTTGGTCAACAGATGATCATGTTTCCTAATCATGTGGCATTTATGCCAGTTGGAAATGGAGTCATCTCATTCCAAGAATGAGATGATGAACCAATACCCAACCTAAACATCATGACCCGATCATGTCATGAAGTTCAAGTTACGATGATTAGACATGGATCCTCGTAGACTATTCCTTAGACCACGAGGCTATATCAATCACTGTCTCCCGAGAGTGCTTAGATAGCATGAAGAGCCACTTGGTAATACAATGGTTATAAAGGTGTGTTCACGTACTCAGAGGAAACCGTAGAGGCAATATACAAGAGCGGGGTTTGTCCGTCCATGTGACGGGAAGATACTCGAAGGGCCCACTCGGAGAGGTTATATCCAATAGTTGCGCAACGTGTGATTTGATCACGAGGATATCACTTGTCGGAACGAGTCAAGTAGCATTGTTCGGTAACGAGATTGAACACGACATGGTGATGTCATTGATCAGATCTCGGGCAATGCAAGTATCAAGAGACAAAGGGAATAAGACACGACTGTCCCGGTTCAAACGACAAAAGATCTTCGTGGAATGCACATGGGTCACATGGCCATCCAGGTCCCTCTATCGATCATTGGTGCGGGAGTGTCCTGACCATGTCTAGAGTGTTCCCGAACTGTGGGGTATCACGCTTAAGGGCTTTATGATGCTTAGAGAGTGTTTATAGGATCACTGGAATCGCTGAAGAATAGTAGAGAGAAAACCAGAAGGGTTTCGGTAAGATCGGAGGATGTCCGGAGTGGAGGTGGAAGTGTTCCATAGCCATGGAGGTTGAATAATATGTGAATGAATGTTAAATATTGATTTAATCATTTATTCATAATTATTTAATAAAGAGAAAAATCAATTAAATGGTCAAAGGCTTAATGGGCCAATTCCCGGAGGGGAGAAGGCCCATTAGGGGAAATGAGAGAGGGAGAAGGGGCCAAGGAGGTGGTCGGCGCCCTAGTGGGCCAGCCCTCCCTGCACGGGGCCCATGGGGGTGGCCGGCGGTGCCACCCCTCCCCCTCCTCTCCTTTAGTCCCACCCCGGAACTTTGAGGGAGGGTGTACCCCCTCCTCCCCCTATATATAGTGGGGGTATTTGGCCAGATAAATACACTAATAATCAATAAAGGTCTTCTCACTTTTGGGAGGACCTCTAATTGATATTTTCTCCCTCCCCCTCTCTCTCTCGTGACCGTGGTCCCAAGTCTGGACTGCGCGAATGAGAGATATCTTCACCGTGGAGCGCTGTCGCGCTGCAGGATTTTGGATTCGGGAGCTTTACTTCCGCAACTGCTGCTGGATCGGGGAAGAAGGAGTCATCATCAGGAACCGGACGTGTGTAACTCCCCGCGAGGTGTCGCACTTGAGGCACTCAAGTCATTGGAGCTAGAGGAGCGCAAGGACTTCATCACAACCTTGAGGTCAACTTCGGCTCATCTACATCAACCACGCTCCCCTGAGCGTTGACAACCCTTTTCGGTCTTCAAGGGTAAGTTCGCAAAAAGCCCCTCCCCTTATTGTATTAATAATAGATAGTTCCTGACAACTTCAGGGGTTCAGGGGCGTAGGATAAAATTTATTGTTTTCATACGCGGAACCCCAACAGTGGTATCAGAGCTAGATCTATGCATAGTAATGCTAGTACGGGTAGAACACACGAGATGTAGCAGCCCCAACCAATTTATTTGTTGTTACCCTCCCACGTGTACTTGAGTATACCGTTGTAATGCTTGATGGAGCGGCCCCCAACTGACTTTACGCATTCATTCGCGAGATTGGTCCATGCTTGACATACGGCTTATACCGTATAAAGTGGCTTACGGGGGTGTCTATCTCTCTCGCATTAGTTGGTATACCATTTGCAACGGAGGGCTCCGAAAGGGGTGTAGTAGAGACAACTACTTGATCAACGTTGTGCTAAAAGTTCGTAGGTAAGAACGGTTCTTGTGCAAAAGCCCATTCAACCACGTAAAACATGCAAAGATAAAGTAGAGGCATCTAACTTTGTTTTGCAGGGGGTGTTGCTTTGTGATATGGTTGTGGAAAAGGTAAAGTGATTGCCTTTTGTTACGTAGTAGTAGATAGTCATGGAGGTGACGAACTACCACGCCGGAATGACATCGGTACCCTGGTGTCTACGGCGCCGGAAACCTGGCGCCGGAATCCGGTGACGACGGATGGAGATCACGACGTGAAGGACCATATCACATCGCATTTACATTCAATGTTATTGTTTGTATATCTTGTTGTGTGCTAGTATTAGATACTCGACGGTAGCCTAATAAGATGATCCCTATTAAAATTACCAACGATTGTGTTCCCCCTTAGTGTGCACCAGCAAGAAATTTCTTCGGTATGAGGCGATCCAGGGTACAGGCCTGGGTGTCAGACATATTTACGTTCGCATACAGTGGGTGTAAGCCATGTTGCACAGCGAATACACTAAGGTTGAGTTGGCGAGCCTAGCACGCCTAGAAGCGTGGCCTCGGAACATGGTTGGTCGAAAGATCGAGCACGAGTCGCATGAATGATGTGACCGACGTTTAGCGTCCACCTTTGAACCCACATTAATGGCCGTGTAAATCGGGGGAGATGTGACTGATAGGGGTCGTGTTATCACTAGGAACCCTTTTGGGGATAGGTGTTTCTGAGTGGACTTATTATTAACTCATTTAATTATAAACTTAGTCTAAATTCCTTTTGCAATTATAAATGTAGATGGCACCTTTCCTGTTGACGATTGATTGGTTAGAAGGAGAGAAGCTCAGATTAGATGGATCAAACTTCTCCATATCGGTTGCACGTCTCCACGTTCTCCTTAGCGAGAATGACGTGGTCGACTACATACTCCAAGGGATGGATTTGGATCAGCCCACTGACCTAGAGACCCTAGAGCAGCGGAAAGACCGCTATCTCCGTCATGAGATGGCCTCCTTCATTTCAGTTACCATGCGTTTCGGAATGGTGGATAAGTTGTGGCCTTTCGTGGGTGATGTCTGATACGTCCATTTTGCATCACTATTCTATATCATAATTCACTGTTATTCATTGATATATTTCATATTAAGAGGTGATACTTATGTTATTTCATCTGTTTTTGCATGGTTGATGACTTTTGGAGCATGGACCACTGCAGTCAGGATTCTGATGGAAAAGGTGCTGTTTGGAGGCAAAATTCGCGAAGATCAGAAAATCCGGGAAAATATACGGAAAATCCTATTTTTCCAGAAGACGAAGGCTGCCAGAAGAGGGAGTGGAGATGGGCCACAGGGGGGCCATACCACCCCCTGGCGCGGGCCACCGTAGGCCGCGCCACCAGGTGGTGTGGCCACCCTGGCCCACCTCTGGCTCTCCCCTTTGGCTTATATATTCCTCCTAGAACCCTAAGACTCGAGGGACGACCACAAAAAGATTCCGCCCCCTCCCCGGGGTGGAAAACACCGAGAGAGAAAGATCTCTCCGGCAGACAGATTTCTGCTGGGGGAATTCCTTCCTGGAGAGGGGAGATCATCGCCATCAACACCACCATCAAGCTGGACTTCATCGGGATCATCATCATCATCACCATCAGCACCCTCATCACCATCTCCACATTGCTGTAACAATTGTGTTGAATCTTGCATAGTTCTTAGGGGAAACTTTCCCGGTGTTGATTACTCCTTGTAGTTGATGCTATTGAGTGAACCATTGAATTATTGTTTATGTTCAGATTGTTATACATCATTATTCCATCTCTGATCAAGATCCATATGATGTCTTGTGAGTAGTTCGTTTTGTTCTTGAGGACATGGGAGAAGTCATGTTGTTAGTAGTGGAGTTGTGTTGAGAAAGATTCAATAGTTTGATATTTAAGTTGTGGTGTACTTCTTCTAGTGGTGTCATGTGAACGTCGACTACATGACACTTCACCTATATGGGCCTAGGGGAATGCATTGTGTATTTGGCTACTAATCGTAGGGGTTGCCGGAGTGACAGAAACCCGAACACCCGTTAGGAAACCATTGCACAAGGGACATAAGGGTCTTAGAGTTTAAAGCTATGGTTAGGTTTCTACCTTAATTACTTTCTTGTACTTACGGATGTTTGCAAGGGGTATAATCACAAGTATGTATTAGTCCTAGGAAGGTCTGTACATTAGCAAAGGTTCACCCACACAACACTTAGCAAGCTAAAGAAGATTAATCAACTTATGAAGCGAAAGCACTGGACAGTCTTCCCATGTGTCCTCGAGAACGTTTGGTCATCTTAAGTAATACAACCGGCTTGTCCTTTGCTGCATAAAGGATTGGGCCACTTGCTTCATTTATTCCTACTATCTTTTATTTACTCGTACTTCGTTTACTTGCTTTATCAAAAAAACCTAAAATCCATTTGCTAAGTATTTACAGAGAATTCCTGATCCATACCACTAACCAGCACCTTCTGCTCCTCGTTGGGTTCGACACTCTTACTTATCGAAAATACTGCGATACACCCCCTATACTTGTGGGTCATCAAGACTATTTTCTAGCACTGTTGCCTGGGAGTGAAGCGTTATTGGAGAGTGGAACTGGTAAAGGAAACTTCTATTGTGAGTATTGTTTACTTCTATTAGTTGCTTTATTTTCGTTATGGTTAATTCGTTGAGTTTTTTATTTGGTAATGCTACTACCACTGCTAAGGTAGTAGAGGAACCACCACCTGCTGAGAATGATGCTTTTGAAATACCTACAAGAATTATTGATCGTGTTATGGATAACTATTATGTTGGGGATGGAACTGTCCATCCCGGTGATCATTTGCTCTTTAAACACAAATTATGCGGGTTGTTCAAGTGTGCAGGTATTACTACAGATCAAGTCAAGAAGAAGTTATTCTCATTATCGCTGAAAGGAAGAGCTGAGGAATGGTATAAGCTGATGAAGAATGGTCAAGCTCTGGAATGGGAGGAAATAGTACCTCTCTTTTATTCAAAGTTTTATCCTCCTAGTGAGATTCATAAAGACCGGAATCAAATATACAACTTTTGGCCTCTTGATGGAGAGAGTACAGCTCAAGCTTGGGGGAGATTGAAGTTACTAATGCTCAAATGTCCCATTCATGAGCTCCCCAACAATATTATTATCAATAACTTTTATGCAAGGCTCCCTCTACATGATACGGATTTATTGGATGCTTCTTGTGCTGGATCATTCACTCGCATGGAATAAGAAGCTAAATGGGATCTTCTGGACCTTATTCAAGACAATGCTGAAGCTTGGGAGAATGACAAAGGAAGAAAGTCAGGTATAAATTGTGATTATGAATGCATTGAATCTTTTATGAGAACTGATGACTTTCAAAATATTAGTAATGCTTATGGTCTTGATTTACAAGTTATTACAAATTGCTTTAAGGCTTTTTATTCTTATATTGAAATTCCAAAAAAGGGATGGAACAAGTACCATGCACCTTATAAACATATTGTTGATTGTGTTCATGTTGGGAGTGCTGAGTATTGCACTATTAATCACATCTTACCTGAACCTTATATCGAGAAGATCCCCTTCCCAGATAAGGTAAAGGATCATCCTATGATAACTAGTGTAATCACTAAAAGTGAAAAGAAAACTGTAAAACCTGATGAACAAATAAACGTTAAACCTGTGGTAGCAATTGTGAAAGACCTTGTCACTAAAAGCATAGAAGGACACATAGTCTTTTGTGAGGATGCTTCTAATATTGTTTCACATCCTAATAGAACTAAAAAGGCTAGTGTCCCTATGCTTTTCGTTAGTATTGGTGATCATTGCTATTATGATTTATGTGATATTGGTGCAAGTTCCAGTGCTATTCCTTATGAGCTTTACAAAGAAATTATGCATGAAATCAGTCCCTGCGAATTGGAAGAGATTGATGTGGTTATTCACCTTTCTAATAGAGAGACCATCTCTCCAATTGGTATTGTACGAGATGTGGAAGTTCTTTGTGGTAAGATTAAGTATCCTGTTGATTTTCTAGTACTTAGTTCAGCTGCTAGTAAAAATTATCCTATCATTTTTGGTAGAACTTTCTTGAGTACTTGTGGAGCTATTATAGATTGCAAGTGGGAGAAAATCTTGACTAAGTTTGATGGGGAATATTATGAGTTTAGTTTTTCGAAATTTACTAAAGAACCTTGTGAAGAGGAAACCCATAATGAGGATTTTAGAGTTGAACAACTTGCTTCTATTTCTCTTGCTCCTAACAATGCTTTGCAGCAATTTATGGAAGATCACGAAAGTGAGATCTTCATGGAAGAAAGGAATGAGATTGACGAGATTCTCTGTCATCAACCCAAGATGCTTAAGCATAACTTGCCCGTAGAAGACTTGGGTACCACGTTGCCACCTAAACTTTCCCTGATGATCTTAAATATGCTTAGATTGATGATAAAAAGATATATCATGTTATTATTAGCTCTAAACTTTCAGGGAAGGAAGAAGAAAGGTTATTGGAGGTTTTGAAGAAACACCGAGGAGCTATGGGCTATACTCTGGATGATTTAAAAGGGATTTCACCTACTATATGTCAGCATTCTATCAATATAGAACCAGATGCAAAGCCAGTAGTAGAGCACCAACGACGTTTAAATCCTAAGATGAAGGAAGTGGTAAGAAACGAGGTATTGAAACTCCTTGATGCTGGTATTATTTACCCTATTACTGATAGTGAATGGGTGTCACATCCCAAGATTTTCCAAATCTTGTAATGTGAAAAATTAAATAAACAAAATAAATTTTTGTTGAAAATCAGGGTGAAAAGAAACTTTTGTTTCTAAAAGGAGACTTAAAAACCCCATCTTGAACAAACTTGGTAGAAGTTTGAATTCAACAAAAATCCAAATCAAGGGAAATGCATTCCTCAATGAATGTATCTGGAAAATTGAACACTTGGAAAATAAATCCAAAACCCTAAACCCTAATGGAAGGAAATCATTTTCCAAAGTATCTCCAAATCCATGGATTTGATCCATACCAAAGTTGATCAACAAATATTCACAAAAGATCAAGAAAAGACCTTAGAAATTGGTTTCACTTAGTTTGGAACCATGGACAAAATCTTGTGAATATATTAAGATAAGGAAATTGAATTTCCAAAAGCTAATAAAGCCCTTACCAAAAGCCCCTACCAATTGGTGAGCAATTATAATCCTAAAGGGATTAAAAAGATAAACCTTTGTTAAAGGAAAAATAAATTGTTTTGGAAACACTGTTTTAGATCTTTTAATAAAAGACTTTGGTTTCAAATGAAAAGATAAGCCAAATTAATTTTGGCCAAACTTTTGTAATAAAATATTTTGTTTTGATAAAATGAGTAAAGGTTTATTTAAATAAAATAATAAGGATTTAAATATCCAATTTTATTTAAGTAAAGGCTTTTCCCATTTTAAATGAACACCAAGTATTTTATTACTACTTTGAAATCTTTTATTAAAAGGTTTTGCTTTGATTAAAATGAGTAAAGGATTATTTAAATAAAATAATAAGGATTTAAATATCCAATTTTATTTAAGTAAAGGCTTTCCCATTTTAATTAAAACACCAAAACTTATTTATTTATTTAAATAAGTTTCCAAGTAATTCTTTTATTTTTCAAATTAAACCTTCTGGTTTGGTTTTGAAAATAATTGGATTTCAAATGGAAATTTTATTTAAACAAATCAAACACTAGATCCATTCTATTTAATTATTAAATGGATCCTAAAATAAATAAAAATATTATTTTATTTTGAGATTTGGAATATGTTGAAAAACAGAACCAAATTCAAAGTAAAGTTGAGTATTTGTTTGAAATTGTTTGAGTGTTGTTTGAATGTGTGAATAATTGTTTGAAATTCCAAAACAGAAAATATAAATAGAAAAGGAAAAAGAGTTAGACAGAAAAAAAATAGGAAAAGGACAGACCAGCCCAGCTTTGGCCCAGCAGCAGCCCAGTCCAGTTTCTCCCCAAAGGAAAACATTTTACACCCAGAAACTGACCCACTCAGTCACAGACAGCGTGGACCCACTTTCCCTCTCACTCACTCGCTGACAACAGACCCCACCTTTCTCACCCACTCTCCCCGAACCGTTTTCTTACCGCGGACTGAAACCCGCAGAGTGACTGACCCGTGGACCCCCTCCTCTCTCCTTTTCCCACTGACCGTTGGACCCCACTTCTCTAGCCATCGTCTTCAACCTCCTCAGCGACTCGTTCCTCCCCCCCCCGTTCTGCCGTTGATCGCTCCGACTTAATTCACCTTAACGCCGAGCCTTTACCTCGCCTTGATCACGCAGATGGAAACGCCAGGGCATCCTCTATAAATTCCCTCTGACGCCTCGCGCTGACACGCTTTAGACTGCCCCAATTTCGAGCTCCAGCTCCACTGCTCCGACGATGTTCCGGTGACAATTCCGACGAAACCCCACTGCCCCTTGCCTCCTCGACCATCCTCTCGTGATCCACACCTCCTGGCGATCATCCCCGTAGCACCAGTTCATCTGCGGGTGCTCTAGAACCTCGACTCCGTCATCGACAGTGAGCGCCACCGTCTGCCTCTTTCTCCGGCGAGCCCCACAGGTAGATTCCGGTCACCCCTCTCCTCCCCGAGAAAACGATGATGATCTCCAAGCTCATATGAACCTAACAGCACCTTCCGTTTGTCTTAGGGCGCCCCCAATCTTCGCCTTCGTCAAGCACAGAGCGCCGCCGTGTCTGCTCCTTCTCCGGCGACGTCTCCCAGGTGAACCAGACCGCCCCGTGCCTTCTCATTCACGCACACACCTTCGCCGTATCCTTGCGCTCCTGACTATGTGTTCTGTTCGCCTCCGCGTAGTCTGCAGCGACGCCAACGACGACGACCCGAGAGCACCGCCGCCCGCAGCAACTCCGGCGAGCAATCGCAGTCGCACCCGAGCGCCCCTCCGACGGAAACGACCACGTTGGGCACCAGCGTTCCTCGGCGATCACTGTGAGCCACTCCTCCCTCTCTCTTACTTCCTGTGTTAGCCGGAACTCCACCGCCAGAGCGCCGCCGCCGTCTGCCGCCGCGCAGCGCCGCCGATCCTTGGCAAGCATGCTGGCGACCGTAGGATCTCGATCTGACGAACGCGATAGATTGACTAAACGAACCGGTACGCGTTGATCTGAGCCACACCTGCCCCTTTAGATCCAACGGCTACAGAGCGTGATCCACACCGAACCGGTACCGACGAATAATATTAAGACGCGTGGCACTAGATCTGTTTAAAAGAGATTTGAAAACAGAAACTTTTGCCATTTTCAAACCCTTGTACCTTTTGATCCACACGTCCAAATTTTACAAATTTGATGTCGTTGGAATCAGCAAGACAAGACCTAACCAACCCTACCCTTAGTTTAGCATATAGTATCTGTTAACTTGTTTAACTTTGCAGATTCTTTTGTGTGCTTGCTAACATTAGAAAAATCATTTAAAAATGATTTTTAGGTTAAAACCTTTGCAAATTAGTTTGTTGTGACCTTACTGACCCTAGGAACCAACCCATAGTTTGGAAAGTGATTTTGGAAATGAATAGGATGGATTAATTAGTTTAGTCCATTTCTAGCTAATTAAAAACCATTGTTTTGTTTATGAAAATGCTTTCATAAAGAAAACTTTGAGGAAATGTTTTGAACCAAACCTACTGACCCAAAACACCAAGTTTTGCAATAGCAACTCATTTGGTGAAACCTATAGGTTAATACCCTAGTAGAAATGTTTCTACACCACATAGAATGACACTTTGTTTTGAAAATGGTTTTATAGTGAAACCTTTTGCAAATGACTTAGCCACTTCACAAAATGACCAATAGGTATGCCCAAATGTCTATGACCCATTAGGAACCCCTTTTTCAAACAAATCAAAGCTTGGCATGCTTGCATGCATTACTTGAACTTTGCCACTTTGGTAAATGACCAATTTGGATCTTACAAAGTTTAGGAATCTAATAGAAACCCTTTTGCAAATAACTTTGCCATTTTGGTAAATGACCAATTTGGAACCTACAAAGTTTAGAAGCCTAGTGAAGACCATCCCTACATTAGAACCAACCTTTGCATGCTTATGCATGACTTAGATCCCATTACTTTGTGTGAGAGAAATTGTTTGTTTGACTTTGGTTTGGAATGTTAGATGATTTTGTGTTTTGCTTGATTGGTAGATTGAGTTGTACCTTGCTTGATTGAATTGTAGTGACTTGAAGAGTGGGACTAGCAAGATCAAGGAGTAAACCTATACCCTCTACCAAAAAGGCAAGTGATACTTCATACTATCTATCCCATTATTTTCAATATGCATTAGTGTTTTTGCCAAGTAAAACTTGCATGGTTTTTATTTTGCTAAGTATAGACCTTGCTATAGGAAAAACTAGTAGAATGAACCCTTAGTAGGATTTTCCTAAGTTAAGAATCCTATTACTACCAAGCTTAGCCTAGCTAATAGAAAACCTGGGTGGGATTTATATTCACACTATGGAAAAATATTCTAAGTCTAAGGACTTATGTTTTGTTTAAATAAAACAACTAAAAGTTAATGAAACACCTGGGTGGAAATGGAAGGAATGGTTTATGTTGAGTGGTTCACAAGGCCATGGGACTTGGCTTGTGTATCTCACTTGTGGATGGCCACCCAGGAAACAAAGGGATTTGAGATGTCAAATGTTGAGAAGCTTCAAGTGCAACCACTTGGCATTATGGGCTCTGCCATGATCTTAGGATGCTGGAACTTAGTCTTTTGGACAGTGGGTGGTAGTGATTGATAGGTTGGAGCGCGTCCATTTGACTAAGGAAAGGCTACTGAAGGATCATTCTTGGGAAACCAAGGCTTGTGGGGAAAGTGCACCACCTCTGCAGAGTGTAAAACCTAAGTACTTAGCCATGTCCCTGGAAAAGGACAATTTGAGCATCAAGACATGGAAGCAATCAAGAATCTCATCATTCAAATTTCTAAATTAAAACTTGTGGGTGAACAAGGGTTGTGTGAAATTCTTCAATCTTTGATGGAGAGATGGCTTGGTACAAGGATCTCAAAATCTTAGATTGGGAAATTGTTTTTGCCAAGCAAGTCTTCAGTCTTTGATTGATAGATGCCCTGAGTGGATCTTCAGTCTTGGATTGATAGATGCCTTGGAATTTGTTTTTGCCAAACAAAACTTATTTTCAAAATGATAGGGAAAAATCTATTTTGAGCAATGCAAAGCCTCAACTCCACTTAGCCAAAATGCATATAGATGATAGACTCCACTATACTACCAAAGTATCACTTGCCAATACAATTCAAATGTATTGACCCTTGTGGCTGTAACTTTTAATGTTGCAGGTTTGATTGATTTTAGTGATGATTGATTGATTAGGATTACAAAGTCTACAACCAACATCTGCCTGTGGCACTTTGAAGATGAAGGACCCAATGCTTATAGTTATTCCGCTGCAATGTAATGTAAATAGCCAATGAGATATGTTTGATGTAATAAAACTATTTTATTTCTGGTTATAAAGTTGTATTATGACCTTTGTTTCTTGATATTACATCTGAACTGTGGATGCTAGCTATTGATCCAGGGACTAGCATTGTAAACACAGGGGACTCAATCTTATTAAAGGTTGGGGACCCTACAGATGGTATCAGAGCATTGTGTTGCCTGTAGATTTGTAACCCTAGGATTGGACAAAAACCCTTAGAAAAATAGGTGTTGTATTTTGTTCCAAAACTTATTTACAAAACAATCTTGTAAACTCTTTCCTCAACCATTTTGGTTTCAACTCTACTTCTCTTCTATTTCAAACTTAATGGAAAGCCTACCCCATGACCAAAGACTTCATCATGAGCAAAGGACTACTTCAACATCATCAACTCCAATGACTCCAACTTCTACAACTCTAATGACTTCAACTTCTTCAACTCCAATGACTTCAGCATTTTCACCAAAGACTTCAACCTAGGATATCACTAAAGACTACAAATGAGACAAGAAATCTTGCTCAAGATTTGAAGATTAAGGAAACACAACTTAGAAAGAACCATCATCACCTTTGAAGTATTTGTGACCAAGACACAAGAATTCTCCAAGGATACAAAGATCTCATTCAAGAAGAATCAACCAAGAAGGATGGAAAGATCACAAGTGAACCATATAGATGGACCACCATATTTTAGTTAAGACAAACCCACCAACTTAAGTGGTGTAACAAAAATTATTTTGTTGCCTAAATATGTGCTTAAAACTGTTGTTTGAGTGGAGTGTTTGTTTGCGATTGCTTGCACATTGCTTGTGTGATTTGTGTGAATAGAATTGATTCCTTAGAAAAACCTTTTGCCTATTCTAATCCCAATCCAACCCCAAACAGATGACTTCTCCAAGAGACTCCAACATCAATGATGGTGACAACAACAACAATCAAGAGGACAACATGAGAGAACTCCTAGCAACCCAACACCAGTTAAGCCAACTGACAGCTCAGTTCATAGCCAACAATAGTGATAAAGACCCTACCTTGCAAAAGTTTTTGGAAGAACAATCCCAACTGATGCTCAAGGTGACTAATCAAATGATCAGCATGGAAGAAAACTATCCCAAAAGAGTGTATGACAACAAGGATGACAAGAATGTTATTCTAGATGGAGCCCTAGCTTGTATTATTTGTGGAGACAAGGATCACACTTCCAAGGAGCATGAAGATCAATGCCCCAATTGTGAAGAGGAACATCCAGTTGGCCAATGCCCCACATCTCAAGTTACTTGTTACCTTTGTGAAGGAAATGACCACGTTCCTATCCAATGCCCCATCTATGCTATTGTTGAACAAAGGAAACAAGAAGGATCCAAGTATGCCAAGAATGTTGATGACAAAGGAAAAGGACCACTTATACCTCCAAACAAGACAACCCAATTCAAAGGATCAAAGAAGCCCAAGAAACCAAAGCAAGACATGAGCCTTGTGCAATGTCGTAAATGTAAGGAAATGGGACACTACCCCAGTGGATGCCCAGAGAACCCGAAGAATAAAGAGATCGGCCAAGTAGTGTGCAACAACTGCAAGGAACCAGGCCACTACATAGCAACTTGTCCACAAGAGCAACGTAAAGAACTCCAAGATATCCACTGTTTCAATTGCAAGGAACCAGGACACTATGCAAGCAACTATCCAGAAAAGATGAAGAACAAGATAAACAAGTCTATGGAGAAACCCAACCTTAGCCCATGAGTCAAGAATGGAAACAAAGGACACTATGCAGAAGTTTTCCAAGAAGAAGTTTTTCCAAGATTCCAAGCAAGCCAAGATATAGTTTAGTTGGAAAATTTTAAGGGTGGTAGTACCCTAGTTGTTTTGAACCTGCTTGTAACCCTAGCCTCCCCAAATCTCGGGACGAGATTTATTTTAAGGGTGGTAGCCTGTCACATCCCAAGATTTTCCAAATCTTGTAATGTGAAAAATTAAATAAACAAAATAAATTTTTGTTGAAAATCAGGGTGAAAAGAAACTTTTGTTTCTAAAAGGAGACTTAAAAACCCCATCTTGAACAAACTTGGTAGAAGTTTGAATTCAACAAAAATCCAAATCAAGGGAAATGCATTCCTCAATGAATGTATCTGGAAAATTGAACACTTGGAAAATAAATCCAAAACCCTAAACCCTAATGGAAGGAAATCATTTTCCAAAGTATCTCCAAATCCATGGATTTGATCCATACCAAAGTTGATCAACAAATATTCACAAAAGATCAAGAAAAGACCTTAGAAATTGGTTTCACTTAGTTTGGAACCATGGACAAAATCTTGTGAATATATTAAGATAAGGAAATTGAATTTCCAAAAGCTAATAAAGCCCTTACCAAAAGCCCCTACCAATTGGTGAGCAATTATAATCCTAAAGGGATTAAAAAGATAAACCTTTGTTAAAGGAAAAATAAATTGTTTTGGAAACACTGTTTTAGATCTTTTAATAAAAGACTTTGGTTTCAAATGAAAAGATAAGCCAAATTAATTTTGGCCAAACTTTTGTAATAAAATATTTTGTTTTGATAAAATGAGTAAAGGTTTATTTAAATAAAATAATAAGGATTTAAATATCCAATTTTATTTAAGTAAAGGCTTTTCCCATTTTAAATGAACACCAAGTATTTTATTACTACTTTGAAATCTTTTATTAAAAGGTTTTGCTTTGATTAAAATGAGTAAAGGATTATTTAAATAAAATAATAAGGATTTAAATATCCAATTTTATTTAAGTAAAGGCTTTCCCATTTTAATTAAAACACCAAAACTTATTTATTTATTTAAATAAGTTTCCAAGTAATTCTTTTATTTTTCAAATTAAACCTTCTGGTTTGGTTTTGAAAATAATTGGATTTCAAATGGAAATTTTATTTAAACAAATCAAACACTAGATCCATTCTATTTAATTATTAAATGGATCCTAAAATAAATAAAAATATTATTTTATTTTGAGATTTGGAATATGTTGAAAAACAGAACCAAATTCAAAGTAAAGTTGAGTATTTGTTTGAAATTGTTTGAGTGTTGTTTGAATGTGTGAATAATTGTTTGAAATTCCAAAACAGAAAATATAAATAGAAAAGGAAAAAGAGTTAGACAGAAAAAAAAATAGGAAAAGGACAGACCAGCCCAGCTTTGGCCCAGCAGCAGCCCAGTCCAGTTTCTCCCCGAAGGAAAACATTTTACACCCAGAAACTGACCCACTCAGTCACAGACAGCGTGGACCCACTTTCCCTCTCACTCACTCGCTGACAACAGACCCCACCTTTCTCACCCACTCTCCCCGAACCGTTTTCTTACCGCGGACTGAAACCCGCAGAGTGACTGACCCGTGGACCCCCTCCTCTCTCCTTTTCCCACTGACCGTTGGACCCCACTTCTCTAGCCATCGTCTTCAACCTCCTCAGCGACTCGTTCCTCCCCCCCCGTTCTGCCGTTGATCGCTCCGACTTAATTCACCTTAACGCCGAGCCTTTACCTCGCCTTGATCACGCAGATGGAAACGCCAGGGCATCCTCTATAAATTCCCTCTGACGCCTCGCGCTGACACGCTTTAGACTGCCCCAATTTCGAGCTCCAGCTCCACTGCTCCGACGATGTTCCGGTGACAATTCCGACGAAACCCCACTGCCCCTTGCCTCCTCGACCATCCTCTCGTGATCCACACCTCCTGGCGATCATCCCCGTAGCACCAGTTCATCTGCGGGTGCTCTAGAACCTCGACTCCGTCATCGACAGTGAGCGCCACCGTCTGCCTCTTTCTCCGGCGAGCCCCACAGGTAGATTCCGGTCACCCCTCTCCTCCCCGAGAAAACGATGATGATCTCCAAGCTCATATGAACCTAACAGCACCTTCCGTTTGTCTTAGGGCGCCCCCAATCTTCGCCTTCGTCAAGCACAGAGCGCCGCCGTGTCTGCTCCTTCTCCGGCGACGTCTCCCAGGTGAACCAGACCGCCCCGTGCCTTCTCATTCACGCACACACCTTCGCCGTATCCTTGCGCTCCTGACTATGTGTTCTGTTCGCCTCCGCGTAGTCTGCAGCGACGCCAACGACGACGACCCGAGAGCACCGCCGCCCGCAGCAACTCCGGCGAGCAATCGCAGTCGCACCCGAGCGCCCCTCCGACGGAAACGACCACGTTGGGCACCAGCGTTCCTCGGTGATCACTGTGAGCCACTCCTCCCTCTCTCTTACTTCCTGTGTTAGCCGGAACTCCACCGCCAGAGCGCCGCCGCCGTCTGCCGCCGCGCAGCGCCGCCGATCCTTGGCAAGCATGCTGGCGACCGTAGGATCTCGATCTGACGAACGCGATAGATTGACTAAACGAACCGGTACGCGTTGATCTGAGCCACACCTGCCCCTTTAGATCCAACGGCTACAGAGCGTGATCCACACCGAACCGGTACCGACGAATAATATTAAGACGTGTGGCACTAGATCTGTTTAAAAGAGATTTGAAAACAGAAACTTTTGCCATTTTCAAACCCTTGTACCTTTTGATCCACACGTCCAAATTTTACAAATTTGATGTCGTTGGAATCAGCAAGACAAGACCTAACCAACCCTACCCTTAGTTTAGCATATAGTATCTGTTAACTTGTTTAACTTTGCAGATTCTTTTGTGTGCTTGCTAACATTAGAAAAATCATTTAAAAATGATTTTTAGGTTAAAACCTTTGCAAATTAGTTTGTTGTGACCTTACTGACCCTAGGAACCAACCCATAGTTTGGAAAGTGATTTTGGAAATGAATAGGATGGATTAATTAGTTTAGTCCATTTCTAGCTAATTAAAAACCATTGTTTTGTTTATGAAAATGCTTTCATAAAGAAAACTTTGAGGAAATGTTTTGAACCAAACCTACTGACCCAAAACACCAAGTTTTGCAATAGCAACTCATTTGGTGAAACCTATAGGTTAATACCCTAGTAGAAATGTTTCTACACCACATAGAATGACACTTTGTTTTGAAAATGGTTTTATAGTGAAACCTTTTGCAAATGACTTAGCCACTTCACAAAATGACCAATAGGTATGCCCAAATGTCTATGACCCATTAGGAACCCCTTTTTCAAACAAATCAAAGCTTGGCATGCTTGCATGCATTACTTGAACTTTGCCACTTTGGTAAATGACCAATTTGGATCTTACAAAGTTTAGGAATCTAATAGAAACCCTTTTGCAAATAACTTTGCCATTTTGGTAAATGACCAATTTGGAACCTACAAAGTTTAGAAGCCTAGTGAAGACCATCCCTACATTAGAACCAACCTTTGCATGCTTATGCATGACTTAGATCCCATTACTTTGTGTGAGAGAAATTGTTTGTTTGACTTTGGTTTGGAATGTTAGATGATTTTGTGTTTTGCTTGATTGGTAGATTGAGTTGTACCTTGCTTGATTGAATTGTAGTGACTTGAAGAGTGAGACTAGCAAGATCAAGGAGTAAACCTATACCCTCTACCAAAAAGGCAAGTGATACTTCATACTATCTATCCCATTATTTTCAATATGCATTAGTGTTTTTGCCAAGTAAAACTTGCATGGTTTTTATTTTGCTAAGTATAGACCTTGCTATAGGAAAAACTAGTAGAATGAACCCTTAGTAGGATTTTCCTAAGTTAAGAATCCTATTACTACCAAGCTTAGCCTAGCTAATAGAAAACCTGGGTGGGATTTATATTCACACTATGGAAAAATATTCTAAGTCTAAGGACTTATGTTTTGTTTAAATAAAACAACTAAAAGTTAATGAAACACCTGGGTGGAAATGGAAGGAATGGTTTATGTTGAGTGGTTCACAAGGCCATGGGACTTGGCTTGTGTATCTCACTTGTGGATGGCCACCCAGGAAACAAAGGGATTTGAGATGTCAAATGTTGAGAAGCTTCAAGTGCAACCACTTGGCATTATGGGCTCTGCCATGATCTTAGGATGCTGGAACTTAGTCTTTTGGACAGTGGGTGGTAGTGATTGATAGGTTGGAGCGCGTCCATTTGACTAAGGAAAGGCTACTGAAGGATCATTCTTGGGAAACCAAGGCTTGTGGGGAAAGTGCACCACCTCTGTAGAGTGTAAAACCTAAGTACTTAGCCATGTCCCTGGAAAAGGACAATTTGAGCATCAAGACATGGAAGCAATCAAGAATCTCATCATTCAAATTTCTAAATTAAAACTTGTGGGTGAACAAGGGTTGTGTGAAATTCTTCAATCTTTGATGGAGAGATGGCTTGGTACAAGGATCTCAAAATCTTAGATTGGGAAATTGTTTTTGCCAAGCAAGTCTTCAGTCTTTGATTGATAGATGCCCTGAGTGGATCTTTAGTCTTGGATTGATAGATGCCTTGGAATTTGTTTTTGCCAAACAAAACTTATTTTCAAAATGATAGGGAAAAATCTATTTTGAGCAATGCAAAGCCTCAACTCCACTTAGCCAAAATGCATATAGATGATAGACTCCACTATACTACCAAAGTATCACTTGCCAATACAATTCAAATGTATTGACCCTTGTGGCTGTAACTTTTAATGTTGCAGGTTTGATTGATTTTAGTGATGATTGATTGATTAGGATTACAAAGTCTACAACCAACATCTGCCTGTGGCACTTTGAAGATGAAGGACCCAATGCTTATAGTTATTCCGCTGCAATGTAATGTAAATAGCCAATGAGCTATGTTTGATGTAATAAAACTATTTTATTTCTGGTTATAAAGTTGTATTATGACCTTTGTTTCTTGATATTACATCTGAACTGTGGATGCTAGCTATTGATCCAGGGACTAGCATTGTAAACACAGGGGACTCAATCTTATTAAAGGTTGGGGACCCTAC
Source organism: Avena sativa (assembly GCA_916181665.1). Taxonomy (NCBI): domain Eukaryota; kingdom Viridiplantae; phylum Streptophyta; class Magnoliopsida; order Poales; family Poaceae; genus Avena; species Avena sativa. The sequence goes on along the minus strand of OV702290.1, from coordinate 548,116,193 downwards.
AATGGGTTAGTCATATTCATTGTGATCCTAAAAAAGGAGGGATTACCGTTGTTCCTAATGATAATGATGAGCTTATTCCCCAAAGAATAGCAGTAGGTTATAGGATGTGCATTGATTTTAGGAAAGTCAACAAAGTTACTAAGAAAGATCACTACCCGCTTCCTTTTATTGATCAAATGTTGGAAAGGTTGTCTAAAAAGACCCATTTTTGTTTTCTTGATGGTTATTCTGGTTTCTCTCAAATTGCTGTTAAACAACAAGATCAAGAAAAAACTACTTTTACTTGCCCTTATGGAACTTATGCTTATAGACGTATGCCTTTTGGTTTATGTAATGCTCCTTCTAGTTTTCAAAGATGCATGTCTGCTATCTTTCATGGTTTTTGTGAGGAAATTGTGGAAGTGTTCATGGATGACTTTTCTGTCTATGGAACTTCTTTTGATAATTGTCTGCACAACCTTGATACAGTTTTGCAGAGGTGTGAAGAAACTATCTTGTTCTTAATTGGGAGAAATGCCACTTTATGGTTAACGAAGGGATTGTCCTTGGGCATAAGGTTTCTGAAAGAGGCATAGAAGTTGATAGAGCTAAGGTTGAGGCAATTGAGAAAATGCCATGTCCAAGAGACATCAAAGGTATTTGTAGTATCTTTGGTCATGCTAGTTTCTATAGAAGGTTTATGAAAGATTTTTCTAGGATATCAAAACCCCTCACTAAACTTTTTCAAAAAGATGTACCCTTTGTTTTTGATGATGATTGTAAGGAAGCTTTTGAAACTCTTAAGAAGGCTTTAACCACAGCTCCTATCGTTCAACCACCCGATTGGAGTTTACCCTTTGAAATAATGTGTGATGCTAGTGATTTTGTTGTAGGTGTTGTCCTTGGGCAACAAACTGATAAAAAGATAAACGTTAATCATTATGCTAGTAAGACTCTAGACGCTGCTCAAAGGAATTATGCTACTACTAAAAAAGAATTTCTAGTTGTAGTCTTCGCTTGTGATAAGTTTAGACCCTATATTGTAGACTCAAAAGTCACCATTCATACTGATCATGTTGCTATTAAGTACCTTATGACGAAGAAGGACGCTAAGCCTAGGCTTATTAGATGGGTGCTGCTTTTACAAGAGTTTGATCTACATATAGTAGATAGGAAAGGTGCTGAAAACCCTGTAGCTGATAATTTATCTCGATTGGAAAACATATCTTTTGACCCTATGCTTGTTAATGATAGTTTCCCAAATGAACAGTTGGCTGCGGTAGGGGTAAGCTCGCGAAGGAGCCCTTGGTACGCTGATTATGCTAACTTTATTGTCTCCAAGTATTTGCCTCCAACTTTTATAGCTCAGCAAAGAAGGAAGTTCTTTTATGATTTGAGGCATTATTTTTGGGATGACCCACACTTATATAAAGAAGGAGTGGATGGTATTATGCGAAGATGTGTTCCAGAATATGAACAAAAGGAGATATTGCGTAAATGTCATGGTAGTGCTTATGGAGGACATCATGCAAGAGATAGAACTGTGCAAAAGGTGCTACAATCAGGTTTCTACTGGCCTACCCTTTTTAAAGATGCAAGAAAATTTGTTTTATCTTGTGATGAATGTCAGCGTGTTGGTAATATTTCTAGACACAATGAAATGCCTATGAACTACTCTCTAGTTATTGAACCCTTTGATTGTTGGGGATTTGACTTTATGGGTCCTTTTCCTCCCTCGAAAGGTTATACTCATATTCTTGTTGTCGTTGATTATGTTACTAAGTGGGTAGAAGCCATTCCTACGAAGAGTGATGACGGGGAGACTTCTCTAAAAATGCTTAAGGATGTTATCTTTCCTAGGTTTGGAGTGCCTAGGTATCTCATGACTGATGGGGATTCTCATTTCATTCATGGTGGTTTTAGAAAGACCCTTGCTAAATATGATGTTAATCATAGAATTGCTTCAGATTATCACCCCCAAACTAGTGGGCAAGTAGAGTTATCAAATAGAGAAATTAAACCCATCTTGCAAAAGACTGTTAATAGATCTAGAAAAAACTGGGCTAAAAAGTTGAATGATGCTTTATGGGATTATAGAATTGCCTACAAAAACCCTATGGGGATGTCTCCTTATAAAATGGTTTATGGGAAAGCTTGTCACCTATCTTTAGAATTAGAACACAAAGCTTACTGGGCAGTTAAAGAACTCAATAGAGATTGTAAGCTCGCAGGTGAGAAAAGATTATTTTATTTAAGTTCCTTAGATGAATGGAGGAGTGAAGCCTATGAAAATGCTAGGATCTTTAAAGAAAAAGTTAAAAGATGGCATGACAAGCGAATACTTAAGAGAGAATTTCATGTTGGTGAGAAAGTTCTATTGTATAGGTCTCGTCTCAAGTTTTTTGCAGGAAAGCTACTGTCAAAATGGGAAGGAACCTTCATTATTGAAGAAGTGTATCGTTCAGGAGCAATAAAAATTTCTTGTTTAAAAGATAATACTACACAAGTAGTGAATGGGCAGCGACTCAAGCACTATATTGCTGGAGATTCTTACAATGAAGACGTTGATGCCTTTCAAGTTATAACTCCGAAAAAATTATCAAGGACCAAATTCAGAGACCTACAGAGTCTGCTTTTAAATAGGTAACAGTTCTGGTAAGAGAAGTTCCGCGAAAATACTATCCAACTATATTTTTTGCAGTTTTTAGACAATAAGGAAAGCTACGAAGCGAAAGAGGAACGGAAACAGTGCCAGGGTGGCTCACACCACCCTGTGGCGTGGGCCCACCCCTGGCCGCGCCACCAGGTGGTGTGGCCACTCCGGACTCCGTCTCCGACCCGTTCTCTCCCAGTACCTTCCTTTTGTTTTGAAACTTCATAATATATAACCCCCCGTATCTCCCGAGGTTCATATATCGTGTTTTCATCGTGTTTTTGTTTCGATCTGTTTCTGTTAGGAACTATCTATGAAAGCTTAGAAGCACAATGGTGTCCGCCAAGGATAAAGGAAAGGAGCCTATGGAGGAAGATCTCCAAGACCCTAGGAAGGAGAAGGAGATCAAGAGCGAAGATGAAATGGAGGCAAAGCACACCGGCACTACCATTGCGAGCATTGGAGTGGTGGCAAACCCTGCCAGGACTATGTCAATTGGAGGGAATCCTCCTCATCACCGTTCATATCCCTGGTCACTTCCTCCACGCACCAAGAATCCTTTCCATACTCTTATCCATGAGCATCAATACCAGAATATGCCCAAGGGGAAATTACCCTCCAATTGAGATTTGCCTCGTTCTAGCCATGCAGGAAAAGAAGACTTCAAGGAGGTAGAGTGGGGAAAGAATCACAAGAGCTGGGATTCTCAACCCGACATGATCATGGGCTGCATTGAGCAAAACTCGCAGCTTATTCGTAATCTCACCTTCGAGATTGAGGACTTGGGGAAACTGATCAAAGAGCTCATCAAGAGGATACCACCACCACCGAAGGAGTAATTCGTCATCAGGTTCACATCACTATCTTCTATCTTTTTACCCTTTTTAGTAGAGTCATATCATGAATAGAGAAGTTATCATGTAGGATGGTTTGCATTTTGGAAGTGTCCCCTCTCTCGTTAGATATGTATACCTTGGTGTGAGTTGCCGTTATGGAATATTAATGAGAAGTTCTATCATTTACTCTTTTGCATAGCTTATATTAGTTTTCAATTTTTGGTTATATGATTGATCTTGTTGTTAGTATTGGTATCACTTTGGGATCATTGAGTTAATTTAGTTGGTTTTGGCAAACCTGGCTTGGTTAGTAGCAACACTATTTTTGAGAGTTGAATGAAAAAGATAAAACTACTCTAAAGAAAAATAATCTCATCATATTTCTTTCTTGATTTGCTCATAAGTTTAGTATTCTCTAGTTAAGATCTTTTGTGCTTCCAAGGAAGATTGCATGTTTGTCTTTATCACTTGTATGTTTGTTTGTTTCCTTCAACTCTTATACTTGCTACCCAGCTTTGCTAGCCAAAAACCTGTACTGAGAGGGAATTCTTCTCGTGCATCCACTCTTAAAACCAAAACCTATGCCATTTGTGTCCACCATACCTACCTATTAGCACTATTGCTATTCCAAGTAAATTCTTGTTTTGTCTACCTTCCAAATTAAACTAGTTGTGTGAAAATTAGTGATTAACGCTCTCACGAACTTGATGGCACACTTTACTTTCTTGCATATAATAAACATGAACCATTGTGCTCACCTATGTTGCGTCTATGCTTGCACTTTGTAAGTTGTGAATTAGCAGAACCATGTTGTCATGGGGAACGCTTTCAACATTGCACTGGTACTTTGTACCTAGTTGATATCATGTTCTTTTGTTTATGGATGTCGTTGGTGTGAAATGAAAGGGGAGTTTGTAAGTCCATGGAGGTATGCATGTGTGTTAGAGAAACGCCTGGGCCGCTGGTCTAATCCATGCTGACATGGTGGAAACCTGCAGCGTAACCATAACGATCATCTATGAAGCATTCTTCTTATAAAAAAAGAGATACAGATTGAGAAAAAGAGAAAAAGAAAAAAGAAGATATTATGAAAATAGGAAAGAGACAAAAAAGCACCATATTCCCTTGGTAAATAAGAAGATTGCTGAGATGCTTGTTGTCTGCTTGCCTTGTCATTTTGATATGGGGAATCTTCTGTATCATCGGGCAAGGGGTACCCTGTTGGTGGTTCTCCATGATACACATGTGCTTAAGATGACAAGAACTTACCGGTGACTAAACTTGAGTAGCATGAGGAGCGGCCCTCGTATTCAAGGGACATGAGATTTTCAATTTACAACTTGTCAAGCATATCCTCATATTTGATCACTTTAACCTTAATCACCTAAAGATGCCTATGATAGGGGCAATGAGAGTTGAAAGCTAATAAGTATCATAATTTTTGGGAGCTCTTTATGAACTTGAAATCCCTGCTTCCCTCTGCGAAGAGCCTTTCTTTTACTTTTTAGTTGAGTCAGTAAACCTATTCCCTTCTATCTCAACAAGTATTTTGAGTTGTTGTGTTTCATTCATTCATATGATGATTTATTCAATCATGTTTATTATGTTCCTTGTTTTGCACTTTGCTCTTATCTTATTGATTACTAGTTTGAAAGCTATCATTGAAAACCAGTTATTTGTGAACTCCAGCAAATTATCAAATATTCTTCAACCAAGAGCTAAGTTTGCTATTACCAATTATGATTCACCTTATCTATCTTTATTGTGTTTCTTTACTTATTGCAAGTTAAGTTATATAATAGTGAGTTGTCTTCTATTATGATCTATGTATTGACAAATGTGATGCTTCTTGTCCGTATTCTTTTATCGACTCTTCACTCCATAAACCTGAGGCCATGTTTGATATTGAGCTCAGTTTCGCTTGGGGACAAGCGAAGTCTAAGCTTGGGGGAGTTGATACGTCCATTTTGCATCACTATTCTATATCATAATTCACTGTTATTCATTGATATATTTCATATTAAGAGATGATACTTATGTAATTTCATCTGTTTTTGCATGGTTGATGACTTTTGGAGCATGGACCGCTGCAGTCAGGATTCTGATGGAAAAGGTGCTGTTTGGAGGCAAAATTCGCGAAGATCAAAAAATCCGGGAAAATATACAGAAAATCCTATTTTTCTAGAAGACGAAGGCTGCCAGAAGAGGGAGTGGAGATGGACCACAGGGGGCCCACACCACCCCCTGGCACGGGCCACCCTAGGCCGCGCCACCAGGTGGTGTGGCCGCCCTGGCCCACCTCTGGCTCTCCCATCTAGCGTATATATTCCTCCCGAAACCCTAAGACTCGGGGGCGACCACAGAAAGATTCCGTCGCCTCTGCGGGGCCGAAAACACCGAGAGAGAAAGATCTCTCAGGTAGACAGATTTCTACCAGGGGAATTCCTTCCTGGAGAGGGGAGATCGTCGCCATCAACACCACCATCAAGCTGGACTTGATCGAGATCATCATCATCACCATCATCATCACCATCAGCACCCTCATCACCATATCCATATTGCTGTTACAATTGAGTTGAATCTTGCATAGTTCTTAGGGGAAACTTTCCCGGTGTTGATTACTCCTTGTAGTTGATGCTATTGAGTGAACCATTGAATTATTGTTTATGTTCATATTGTTATACATCATTATTCCATCTCTGATCATGATCCATATGATGTCTTGTGAGTAGTTCATTTTGTTCTTGAGTACATGGGAGAAGTCATGTTGTTAGTAGTGGAGTTGTGTTGAGAAAGATTTAATAGTTTGATATTTAAGTTCTGGTGTACTTCTTCTAGTGGTGTCATGTGAATGTCGACTACATGACACTTCACCTATATGGGCCTAGGGGAATGCATTGTGTATTTGGCTACTAATCGTAGGGGTTGCCGGAGTGACAGAAACCTGAACCCCCGTTAGGAAACCATTGCACAAGGGACGTAAGGGTCTTAGAGTTTAAAGTTGTGGTTAGGTTTCTACCTTAATAACTTTCTTGTACTTACGGATGTTTGCAAGGGGTATAATCACAAGTATTTATTAGTCCTAGGAAGGTCGGTACATTAGCACAGGTTCACCCACACAACACTTAGCAAGCTAAAGAAGATTAATCAGCTATATGAAGCGAAAGTACTTGACAGACTTCCCATGTGTCCTCGAGAATGTTTGGTCATCTTAAGTAATACAACCGGCTTTTCCTTTGCTGCATAAAGGATTGGGCCACTTGCTGCATTTATTCCTACTGTATTTTAGTTACTCGTACTTCGTTTACTTGCTTTATCAAAAAACCCTATAAATCCGTTTGCTAAGTATTTGCAGAGAATTCCTGATCCATACCACTAGCCAGCACCTTCTGCTCCTCGTTGGGTTCGACACTCTTACTTATCGAAAATACTGCGATACACCCCTTATACTTGTTGGTCATCAATGTCAACCCTCGTTCGGTGATGCTACAGCTTAGGACACATTTCGTGGAACAAGCATGCATATGGGAGCATGAGGTGATGGGAGACTTCCTCTCCATTAAGATGGAGGAGAACTCATCACTGGATGACCACTTGGAGCGCATGCATGATGTGTACATGAGGCCTGCATACTTCCTGGATAGCTGGATGACGACTCTTTTGCAAACGGCGTTGTGTTGCGGTCGCTGCGACCAAGCTACCAAGCACCGGTTAGGACATGGAATCAATGGAGTTCCACCGGTTCGTGACACATCTCAGGAATGTGTTGGTTGAACCAGATGTCGCTCATGTTATCAATGACAAAGGTATATATTTGATATACAGTTTTATAAATGTTATAATCTTGCAAACACATTTGTAGTGTTAAGTATATCTGATACTTGTTCTGTTTTGCTGAAAATAGGTCCTTCTGCATGAGAGGTGCTTGTTGGAGAGGAGGTGACGTTGCGTGTTGATGGCGAGCATGATGATGGCCGACGACACTCTCCCTCGACATTTATCATTAGTTTATGTTTTAGGATGATTATTATAATCAAGAGATTCTGAACTTCTTTAGTGTGTCTCACATTTTGTGAGACGGTTATTCATATGAGTTTGTAACAAACAGTTGTTCCGCTTTTATGAATGATTTCTATTCGTGTTCATATATTGTTTGATTATGTGTGAATTATCCTTGTTGTTTGAAACTAATTGATAATGCATGAACATTTGTAAAATATTAAAATGCCTTAAAATACCCAACTTAATTGATATTTCATTATGGAATGAAAACCATTGTTTAAATTCGAAGTTATGTGATAATATGTGAAAGTCATTCAATTTCTTATCACATATAAATCATGCCTAAGTTCGGCAAAATAACTTGAACACCGTGTATTACTTGAATACAAAGTGGTTAATGAATTGTTAAAAGTAAATACATATTCGATGTATTGCGTTTGAACAAAAATGGTAATTATCATAATATGATTGTTTAAATGTGTAAAGAAGTTTACCAAAGGAAACATGGATATGAAACTATTTGATTTGATCAAAGAGTTTCATCAATAAAAGGGTGTAAATATAAAAGAGAATCTAATTACTATGATTTGATCAATAGTAATGAAATTCAACTTTATAAGAATGGCATAAAAGAAATTGTGGAATGCAAAGCATTTTGAAACGTCAAAATGCAAAGCATCACAATGTGATATTAGATATCAAAGTGGGTGAATAGAAGGCACCAAATAAATCGTTGTAGTGTAGATGTAGAGACCATTAGTTAGAAATAGTAAGCACTCAATAAGAATGTAGTGAACCATTTGAATTCGTGAAAGTTTTGGGGTTATTCGATATAACCAAAACAATAGCGAATAAGTCCTTGTAGCGTATTCATTGGAAACTTTGAATACAAAACCCACAGCTGAAACCAAAAGGATAGCAAGATTCGTACTCCTTGGACTTTGGTGCATTCTTGAGAAAGCTCACTTCTAGTGATGTTTCTCGATTATGGAGCAAATGGAAAATAGTGAAAAACATGATGAGGATTCATATCCCTGCATCAGAGTGTTGAGAAGCGCAACGGACAACGTTCCTGAAAGATTCTCTTCACAAAGGAAAGAATCAATGATATTGATCATTGTGTTTTTCCCACTAGTGTTTTCACTACATGAAGTAGGATTCAAAATGTAATCCGTATCTTGTATGGAGACATTTGTGAATCATTTGTCATGATTCTTGGAATATGACATACCTACGAACTACTAAGGAAATAATGGTAAACTAGAATTATGAGAAATCCTAAAAATAAAAATTCACTTGAGATTAGAAAGCAATTAGTTGCTGAATCTCACAAGTAAAAGGGGTTACTTGAATTTTCCCAAATGACTGCAAATCCATAGTGGAAAAAGGGGTGAATGACAAAAGCACAATTTGTCAAGTATTGGACAAATTGAAATGAATTTGATTAATGTGTGCTTCATGTGTAGAGGATTTAAAACTAGTAACAGTACTAGTATCTCATAGTAAATCTCCAAGTTCGATATTTGATCAAAGGATTTTGAAGTTGTTCAAAATAGTGAGTGGATATGCAATTTGCATAAAATTGAGTGGGAGCTATGAAAGTCTTCCTAAAATGATATGTGAATGACATATTTTTGAGTGGGAGCTTATGGGAGTAATTCTTAATTGTGTTAAGAATGAAAGCGCAAATACTTATAAATAATGATTTGTAAGATGTAGAAGTTGATAATAGGTGTATTATGATATTATGTAGTATTCCTTAAGGGATTCTGAAAGGGGTTTCAGAATAGAAGTTAATTAAGGAACTGGTCCTTAATAACTCAAATTAGGAATAGTATTAAGTTTAACATCAATGGTTGATAGAAAGAAAAGGATGATCATCGTCCACTATGTTGAGACATAGGTTCTATCTTATTAAACCATGATGATAACTTAACATAATATGTGATCCAATAAGGAACGTTTAAAAGTGATTAAGTTTGAATCACGGAACGTTGAGCTAAGTTTGCCCACAGTGTCTAGTAGAGAGCTGTGGATATATTTTCCAAATCCATATAGGATGACATATCTTCAAACATAAGGGGTTATGTTATAAGGGAATATGTTGGAAACTCCCGTAAATACCGATTGAAGTCAAGTAGAAAGCGAGGTGAACAAAGACATCGAAAGTTGCACAGAGTGCACTAGTGTTTCGATGAATACATTTATAATAATAGATAAGGGTACCATCTAAAGTGTTGTATAATGTTATGGTGGGGCTAGTTCGCTTTTAATGTAGAATGATGTGTCCCAGGGCACAGTGCCCATGAGAAAGCCCTCGAGGTTGATCTAAAGTCACTGTAGGCTCCTAGAATTAGGCCTCGTTCTACTACCATAGCGACGATGCATACACACAAATGCTATCATGTGATGATAAAGTATTAATGTCAATCAAGGTGACATTAGTAAGTTGCAAAGGATTTGGGACTGTAAAGTACAGACCCAAGACTCAACCTCTTCCATGAGCAAGCATGTTCAGGGTACCGTATATATGGTGCCAAAGATTGAGAACAAATGTAGCTAGTGTATTTGTACTCTAGTGCAAGTGGGAGACTGTTGGAAATATGCCCTAGAGACAAATAGTAATAAGGACTATTATCATATTTCATATAGTTTATGATTAAGTTTTATATCATGCTATAACTGTATTGAGTGGAAACATCAATACACGTGTGATATATAAACAACCAGGGGTTCCCAGTGAAACTCTAGTCACTGGTTCATTGGTCAATAGATGATCATGTTTCCTGATCATGTGGCATTTATGCCAGGTGGAAATGAAGTCATCTCATTCCGAGAATGAGATGATGAACCAATACCCACCTAAACATCATGACCCGATCATGTTACGAAGTTCAACTTAGGATGATTAGAGATGGATCCTCGTAGACTATTCCTTAGACCATGAGGCTATATCAATCACTGTCTCCCGAGAGTGCTTAGATAGCATCAAGCGCCACTTGGTAATAAAGTGGTTATAAAGGTGTGTTCAGGTACTCGGAGGAAACCGTAGAGGCAATATATGTCAAGAGAGGGATTTGTCCGTCCATGTGACGGGAAGATACTCGAAGGGCCCACTCGGAGAGGTTATATCCAATAGCTGCATAGCATGTGATTTGATCACGGGGATATCGCTTGTCGGAACGAGTCAAGTAGCATTGTTCGGTAACGAGATTGAACACGACATGGTGATGTCATTGATAAAATCTCAGGCAATGCAAGTACCAAGAGACAAAGGGAATAAGACACGACTGTCCTGGTTCAAACGACGAAAGATCTTCATGGAACACACAGGGGCCACATGGCTATCCAGGTCCCTCTGTCGATAATTGGTGCGGGAGTGTCCGGACCATGTCTAGAGTGTTCTCGAACCGTGGGGTATCACGATTAAGGGCTTGATGATGCTTAGAGAGTGTTTATAGGATTAGTGGAATCGCCGAAGAATAGTAGAGAGAAAACCGGAAGGGTTTCGGTAAGTCCGGAGGATGTCCAGAGTGGAAGTGCAAGTGTTCCATAGCCATGGAGGTTGAATAATATGTGAATGAATGTTAAATATTGATTTAATCATTTATTCATAATTATTTAATAAATAGAAAAATCAATTAAATGGTCAAAGGCTTAATGGGCCAATTACCGGAGGGGAGAAGGCCCATTAGGGGAAAGGAGAGAGGGAGAAGGGGCCAAGGGGGTGGCCGGCGCCCTAGTGGGCCACCACCCCACGCGGGGCCCATGGGGGTCGCCAGCGGTGCCACCCCTCCCCCTCCTCTCCTTTAGTCCCACCCCGGGACTTTGAGGGAGGGTGTACCCCCTCCTCCCCCATATATAGTGGGGGTATTTGGCCAGATAAATACACCAATAATCAATAAAGGTCTTCTCACTTTTGGGAGGACCTCTAATTGATATTTTCTCCCTCCTCTCTCTCTCTCTCTCTCTCTCTCTCTCTCTCTCTCTCTCTCTCTCTCTCTCTCTCTCGTGACCGTGGTCCCAAGTCTGGACTGCGCGAACGAGAGACATCTTCACCGCGGAGCACCGTCGCGCTACGGGATTTGGATTCGGGAGCTCTACTTCCACAACTGCTGCTGGATCAGGGAAGCGGGAGTCATCGTCAGGCACCGGACGTGTGTAACTCCACGCGAGATGTCGCACTTGAGGCACTCAAGTCGTTGGAGCCAGAGGAGCGCAAGTACTTCATCATGACCTTGAGGTCGGCTTCGACTCGTCTACATCAACGATGCTCTCCTGAGCATTGACAACACTTTTTGGTCTTCAAGGGTAAGTTCGCGAAAATCCCCTCCCGTTACTATATTACTAATAGATAGGTCCTGGCAGCTTCAGGGGTTCAGGGGCGTAGGATAAAATTTATTGTTTTCATATGCGGAACCCTAACAATTATGGTTAACAATACTTATGTCCCCGTTGATTTCTATGTTTTGGATGTTGAATGCAATGCTTCTTGTCCTATTATTTTGGGAAGTCCTTTTCTTAGAACTGTTGGTGCCGTTATTGATATGAAAGAAGGCACCATTAAATATCAATTCTCACTCAATAAAGGTATAGAACACTTCCCTAAGAGGAGAGAGAAGATACCTTTTGCCTCTCCTATTAAAACAAAGTTTGCTCTTAATGCTTCTTCATTTGAGAATACTTGAATTTTGCTTCCTATGCCTAGCTCAAAGGCGTTAAAGAAAAGCACTATTGGGAGATAACCCAAATTTTTAGTTCAGTATGTTTTTCTTTTTGTTGAGTCTTGGAAGTTATTGCTTCTATAATAACATCTCCTTATCCTTTTTGTGTGGTTTTTGTGCGAAGAATAATCTCTAATGAGAGAGAAGTAACACTTGGGAAAGTTGCTGTCCCGAAACAGATTTTTCTGCTTCACTGGAAAAAAACGTGAAAAATCCCTGTACGACGGATTGAGCTGTAATTTTTTGTGCTTCTTCTCTAGGTTGTTATCTAACTTTCGTTAGTTTATTAGTTTCGATTTGAGCAACAGAAGGTCTTCAAAAAAATTGGTTTTTACCTGCTGGTCTATTTTGATAGATTTCTGCCATTATTTGCATTTGCCTCTTAATCTCTTTCTCTTTGAGTTCTCTATGATCACTTGAGCTTTTAGAAGGAATTGCTACAGTAGCTTGTGTTTTAATGGAAGTTTTTCTTGTGTTGAAACTAAACCCAAAGACTTATTATCTTGAATACACTAATGTTGCTAATGAAGATTGTGTGAAGTTTTGTATGAAGGGTATTTTAAAGTGTAGGGAAGAATAATGTGATGAGATGAAGAATGGACAAAAGCTCAAGATTTGGGATGCCACTCGTGTCACCCCAAGAAATATTTAAGAAGTGAAGCTTGGGGATGCCCAAGGCATCCCCTTCTTCATCAATAAAAATCTCAGGTTTTCTTTCAAATACTTATTTTTATTGTTTAATGCACAATTGTGTTGTTCTTGGAGCGTCTTCGTTTTTGTTTTTAGTTTTATTTTGTTTGGTTTTCTTAAATAAATTGGTTGGACCCCTGCATTCATATGCTGACATGGACACACCTTACAGGTACTCGAGTTTGGCATATACGGTCCAGATATGGCAGGAGCCCACGGCATTAACAAGGCCCAATACATGATTCAGGTGACTCACGGAGACTCAGATTGCTTGAAGCACAAGACAAAGCTTAAGATAGAAAGTTTAAAGGTACGAACCCTAATCTATAACCAACTCGACCTGCTACCTGAGACCTAGCCTATCTATATAAAGGCTAGGAGGGGGCGGCGAGGAGGACAATCACAACCCTAGTTTCCATAACCTCGCCAGATTGCATCTACGCGCCCTGTAACTTTCGACTCCCTCGATAATTCCAAGAGCAGACAAGCAGGAGTAGGGACCTCTACGAGGCCTGAACCTGGGTAAACCTTGTGTCCCTGTGTGCTTGTTTTCTAGCCGATTTATGCCTCCAGCACTCCCTCCTTCTCCAAAACCCAAGTCCATAACAATGGGCATTGATGAGTTAATCCCTCGTCAATTGGCACTGTCTGTGGGAATTGGGAGTGCTGATGTCGTGGCTTCTTCAGCCCCGTCAACTGCGATCTACAACTCTGCAACAATGGAGATTCACCAGCTCTTCGGCGCTTTCGACTTCACCGTCCACACGCTGGCCACTCGCCCAACTTTTGATTCTGTGGGCGATGGGATCGGTCTGGCGATCAAGAGCTTACGCTTCCAGGTTGGTCAGCTAGGCACACTTCGTCTCCCTCAGTGAGCTCAGTGAGCTCAATGCCCTGACAAAAGTTGGGAGCACATACATCGACAGTAGTTGTGGATCCGATCTGGGTGACCTGGCCATAGAAGATGGAGCCTAAGGCTCTGGATCTGAAAGTTGTGGGAGCAACAGCTTCCCCAATCACTTCATGTGTGTTGTCATCAACATAGGAGACATCGGTGTCACTCACGACAACACCAGTACCGGGCCAACCAACAGCGAAAATGGTGGCCCCGCCCCAACAATGGGACAGAGGGGAACTCAAACCTCACGGCGAATGAGCGCACCAAAGAGCGCGTGCTGACCAAGCTCAACAACAACGAGTGGGCCCGCTATCGAGATGCTCTGCGGGGCAATCCTCTACCCCCGAACTCATCACAAGACATGCTGATGGGTTACCATTGGCTGCTCAAAGAGGAGTACAAGTGCCAGCATCAAGTAATCGCGCAACTCGACGCGCGAAGAAAGGTGGCTGACGAGTCGAGTCTTCGGCAGGCTCAACTCTCCATGGGAGGATCCTCCTCCAAAGGCAACGACTACATGGCCAACAAAAGGCACTCTAGACTGGCCCACCTCACCGATAAGGAGCGAGAAGAGGTGGCGTGAGTCCTCGACTTCTCATCCATGATGGTGGATATGCGCGGCAACATGCTCCCGAAGACACCGCAAGAAGCAGTAACTGCGGCCACCATGTACCTCCTCAACAACCAACCTCGGCCTGGGGATCCGCGAGGCGCCATGCACTGATCTATGATCTCGGGTTTGGGACTAGTCGAAGCCACCCTCATCAAGGATCCAACGCAAAAGCCGAAAAAGGGCAAGGCTCTAGCAAAACGCTACTCCTCGCCCTCATCTAGCAAAGATAGCCACGACTTGTCTCGATGTCGTCGCTCACGGCGGCATGATCATGACTACGACGCATGTGATGACATCACACAACGCAAGGTCGACAAGATACGCGCGAGGCGTGCTTGTTCGACTGACTCGGAAGACGACGAGGTGGAACTCTACGGTGCTAGATGCTTTAGCAGAGCCATCAGGCAGAAGCGAATGCCTAAAGGGTTCAAGGTCCCATTGGAGAACCCGAAATTTGATGGCCTATAGGACCCGAAGATTTGGATGGAAGATCACATCTCCTCCGTCAGGCTGCATGGCGGAAGCCGAAGCACGACCATGCAATGCCTACAACTACAACTGCAAGGCACTGCCCGTGCATGGCTCAACAATCTCCCGCGCGGATCGATTCGCAGCTGGGAAGAGCTGGTCTACAGCTTCATGTGCAACTTCAAGGGCACTTACAAAAGGCCTGCATCAATTGAAGAATTAAGAGGCTGCCACCAAAGATCTGGCGAGTCGTTGCGCTCATACGTCCAAAGATGGTCCATCATCAAGAACTCTGCAGAGGACATCTCCGAGGATCATGCAATCGACGCGTTCAACGACGATGTATACCGCAGAGAGCTCAGGGAGGAGCTGGGCCGCTCGAAGCACAAAACAATCGACCACCTGATGGAAATCGTGGATCGGTGGGCCGGCGGAGACGATCGGTGAAAAACCGTGCCTACTCCAACAACGACGACAACCTTAGGCGCAGACGCGATCGCTGAGGGAAACGTCGAATGGGCGTCTACTAGGACCACGATGAGGTCGACATGGTCATAGCCGCCTATGCTGACAAACACGATGACAACCGCAACAGTGGATACCGCAGCGGTGGATACCGTGATAGCAGGAAAACCACGCAGGTGTGGCAGCGCCACACTCGCGACGAAGCACCCGCAACATCCATCCAGGATAAACTGTCCGGACTATGCAACATGCACTTCTACATCGACAAGCACGACGGTAAGAAAAGTACAGCCACCTCCTAAAGGACTGCCACGAGTTCCTCAAGCTCCACGAAGGCCTGGCCTAGATGAATCGTGATGCGATCAACCAAGGCTATGGAGCTTCCCCGGGTGTTGTGGCACACGGAGCTCCTCCACCACCGCCAGGACCACCACCACCTGCGGCTGCACTAGCCCACAACCATGGAGGCGAGGCGTACCCCCGACCACTAGGAAACATGGGGATGATCCAAAAGGGTCGCCCCTGAAATCGAACGCAGAAGGCAATCACTCGCCAAGTCAATTTGGCGATGAACTCTCCGCCATACACCACTGAGTACCTTAGTGGTAGCGAGTCCTGCATCACCTTCGACAAAAGCGATCATCCGTGTCAACTACCCCACCCAGGCCACTGACCCCTGGTACTCGAGGCTCAGGTCGGCGGATTCGAGATGAGTCGAGTCTTCATGGACGGCGAGAGCGGCATTAACCTAATGTTCACGATTACCTTGCGGGGAATGAGGATTCCCCTGACATGTCTGGAAATGTCAGACACGACATTCCACGACATCATTCCAGGGAAGGGAGTGTACCCCCTGGGCAAGATCAACCTCGACGTCATCTTTGGCACGCCGCAAAACTTTCGGCAAGAGTGCATCGACTTTGAAGTCGTCATTTGGCCCTCACAGTACCACTGCATCCTCGGACGTGTGGCGTTCATGAGGTTCATGGCAGTGCCACACTACGCCTACCTGCAGATGAAAATGCCAGGCCCATACAGTGTCATCATAGTCAACAGAAGCTTTGAGAGGTCCGACAGCTATGACAGGGAATTCAATAGAATCTCCCAGTCCTTCAGCATGCAAGAGGAGCTCGCAAGGTTGAAGGAATTGACAGACAACAGTCTGCCTCCCTTGAGCAAGCCAAGTTCACCCGACCTATCCTTTGACTCGTCGGTACACATCAAGAAAGTCCAGGTCCAGCCAACGGACCCGACCAAGATAGCCCTCATCGCTAACAACTTGAGTCCCGCATAGGAACTCGTGCTCGTCTAATTACTCCGTGAGTGCTAGGAAATCTTTGCCTGGTGTCTAGCGGACATGCCAGGAGTTCCCAGGGAATTCACCGAGCACTCACTCGACGTGAATCTAGACACAAGGCCAGTCAAGCAAACAATAGGTGACTGTCTGAGCCAAGAGCAAAAGCTGTCGGTATGGAGATCAACATACTCCTCGACGCAAACTTCATACGTGAGATCAAGGGATGCACCTGGCTCGCAAATCCGGTGCTTGTTCCTAAAAAGGACACGGACATCTTGCGGATGTGCGTGGACTTCACCTCCTTGAATAAGCACTGCCCAAAGGACCACTTTCCGTTGCCTTGGATCGATCAAATAATCGACTCCACTGCAGGATGCGAGCGCCTCTGCTTCCTCAACGCCTACTTAGGCTACAATCAGATTGAAATGAAGGAGGAAGACCAGAAGAAAACAACGTTCATGACACCCTTCGGTGTGTTTTGCTACAACACAAAGCCCTACGGGCTAAAAACACAAGAGCCACCTATCAGTGGTGTATGCAGGCCTGCCTCAAGATCCAACTCGGTCGCAATATCCAAGTCTACGTCGATGACATCATCGTCAAAACCAAAGAGGAATCCGCGCTACTCGACGATCTCCGCGAGAACTTCGATAACCTCGATCGCTACCGGATCAAGTTCAATCTGGAAAATGCGCCTTCGGCGTACCATCTGGGAAACTGCTCGGGTACCTCATCTCCGCGAGAGGGTCGAGGCAAACCTAAAGAAGATAAAGGCCATACTGGCCATGGAGAAGCCGAAGAACGTAAAAGGCATACAGCAGCTGGCTGGGCGAATCGGGGCGCTCAGTCGATTCATCAGTCGCATGGGTAAAAAGGTACTTCCATTCTACCAACTTCTCTGCAAAGCTGACAAGTTCGAGTGGACGGATGAAGCACAAGAAGCATTCGAGGACCTCAAACGTCTACTCTCCACCTCACCGGTTGACATGGGTATACCTTACAGGTACTCGAGCTTGGTATATACGGTCCAAATACGTACAGGCCCACGGTGTCGACAAGGCCCAGATGAAAGGACTCGAGTAACCTATGGACTCTCGATTGCTTGAAGGACAAGAAGAAGCTAAAGATAGAAAGTTTGAAGGGGAAAACCCTAACTTGTAACCGACTCGACCTACTACCCGAGACCTAGCCTATCTATATAAGGGCTAGGAGGGGGCGGCGAGGAGGAGACACGCAACCCTAGTTTCCACAACCCTCGCCAGATTGCATCTGCGCACCATTGTAACTTTCGACTCCTTCGATAATTCCACGAGCAGACAAGCAGGAGTAGGGACCTCTATGAGGCCTGAACCTGGGTAAATCCTTTGTCCCCTGTGTGCTTGTTTGCTAGCCGATAGATGTCTCCAGCGCTCCCTCCTTCTCCAAAACCCAAGTCCATAACAATGGGCATTGATGAGTTAAACCCTCGTCAATTGACGCCGTCTGTGGGAAGAGGGAGTGCTGATGTTGCGGCTTCTTCGGCCCCATCAAACGCGATCTACAACTCTGCAACAGCGGAGATTCGCCAGCTTTTCGGAGCCTTCGACTTCACTGTCCACACGCCGGCTAATCGCCCGGCCTTGAGTCCGTGGGCGACGGAATCAGCCCGACGATCGGAAGCTTCCGCTTCCAAGTTGGTCAGATGGCACGCTTCGCATGCCCGATCAGCCGACAGCACTGGCGATTGCCCCAGCATCATGGTTCCCTCCATCGATCGGCACCCTCAGCAAGCTCAATGCTCTGACGACAGTCGGGAACATGGTCAGCGACAGCAGTCGTGACTCCGATCTAAGCAATCTGGCCACTGAAGATGGAACCTACGGTTCCGGATCTGAAAGTTGTGGAAGCAGCAGCTTCTCAAATCACTTCATGTGTGCCATCATCAACACGGGCGATACCTCTGCCAACCGCGATAACGGTGGCAACACTGGCAACGGCACCGACCCGCCAAATGCCGCCAACAGCGGCAACGGCGGCAATGGAGGAGCAGTCGAACCTCCCAGCATAATCAACGAGCAAACCGGCGAATGCGTCGTGATCAGGCTCAACGAGCAAGAGTGGGAGCGCTGCCGCGAAGCCCTACGAGGTGCACCTCTACCCTTCGGATCCCCGCAAGAACTGCTGATGGGCTATCACTGGCTCCTAAAAGAGGAATTCAAGCGCCAGAAACAAGCAATCGCGCAACTTGAGGCGCGTAAAAAGGCGGCAGACGAGTCAAGCCTTCGTCGCGCTGGGCTCTCCTCCTACGGAGGATCCTCCTCAAGAGGCAACGAACATCTCGCCAAGAAGAGGCAATCGCGGATGGCTCACCTCACCGAACAAGAACGCATAGACACCGCGAAAGTCCTCGACTTTGGCTCTATGACAGTCGACACGAGAGGCAACGTGGTTCCCAAGACACCACAGGCCGCGGTGACAGCGGCCACCATGTACCTTCTCAATAACTAGCCACCAGCTGGAGATCCCCGAACGGCCATGCACCGATCTACGATCGCGGGCCTGGGGCTAATCGAGGCCGCCCTCGACAAAGAACCAGTACCAGACCCAAAAAAGGGCAAAGCATTAGCAAAACGCTACTCCTCGCCCTCGTCAAGCTATGACAGTCATGACCTGTCTCGGCGCCGCCGCTCACGGCGACACGATCGCGACTACGATGCACATGATGAACTCACGCAGCACAAGATCGACAAGTCAAGGGCACGACGTGCTCGGTCGACTGATTCGGAAGAAGAAGATGGGGAGCTTTGTGGCGCCAGATGCTTCAGCAGATCCATCAGGCAAAAGCGAATGCCTAAAGGGTTCAAACTCCCATCAGAGAACCCGAAATTTGACGGCCTGCAGGACCCCAAGATCTGGCTGGAGGATCACATCTCCTCTGTCAGGTTGCACGGAGGCAGTCGAAGTACGGCCGTGCAATGCTTGCAGCTACAGCTGCAGGGCGCCGCCCGGGCGTGGCTCAATAACCTCCCACGCGGATCCATTCGCAGCTGGGATGAGTTGGTCTATAGCTTCATGCGCAATTTTAAGGGCACGTACAAACGCCCCGCTTCAATCGAAGAACTGAGATGCTGCCAGCAAAAATCTGGCGAGTCGCTGCGATCTTACATCCAAAGATGGTCCATCATCAAGAACTCCACGGAAAACATCTCGGAAGACCGCGCGATTGATGCATTCAATGGTGGTGTCCACTGCATGGAACTCAGGGAGGAGCTAGGCCGCTCGAATCCCAAGACCATCGACCACCTGATGGAGATCGCGAATCAGTGGGCTGACGGGGAAGATTCGTTGAAAAACTGCGTTCTCTCCGACGAGGAGGCAGAACTCGAAAGAAGACGCGACCACAGGAGTAAACGCCATATGCGCGTCTACGACGATCGCGATGACGTCAGCATGATCGCAGCCGGCTACGCCAATAGACACGACGATAACTGCAACAGCGGATACCGCAGCGGCGGATACCGCGACTCCGGGAAAACTATGCAAGTGTGGCAACGCCGCACACGCGATGAAGCACCCGCAACCTCCATCGAGGACAAACTGTCTGGGCCATGCACGGTACACTTTTACATCGACAAGCATGATGGCAAGAGAAAGTCCAGTCACCTCCTCAAAGACTGCCGCGAGTTCCTCAAGCTACATGAGGGGTTGGTTTGGATGAACCGCAATGCAGTCGAAGGAGGCTACGGAGCCGCTCCAGGCGCCATGGCACATGGCGCACCACCACCACCTGGGCCACCCCCAAACGGAGCTGCACCGGACCAGCACCACGGAGGCGAACCGTACCCACGGGGCATGGGTACCATGATGATCCAAAAGGGACGCCCCTCCAATAGGGTGTAGAAGGCCATCACTCGCCAAGTCAATTTGGCCACGCATTCGCCACCATCCACCACTGAGTACCTCAGTGGCAGCGAGTCGTGCATTACCTTCGATAAACACGACCACCCGCCTCAAGTACCTCGCCCAGGTCATTGCCCCCTTGTACTCGAGGCACAAATTGGAGGCTTCGACATGAGTCACGTCTTCATGGATGGTGGAAGCGGCATCAACCTCATATTCGCGAGTACCTTGCGAGCAATGAGGATCCCCCTAACCTTCTTGGAGGCATCAGACACAACGTTCCATGGCATCGTCCCAGGGAAAGGCGTATACCCCCTGGGCAAAATCAACCTCGACGTCATATTCGGCACGCCAAGGAACTTCTGGCGCAAGCGCATCGACTTTGAGGTCGTCGACTGGCCCTCACAATACCACTGCATCCTCAGACGCGTCGCGTTCGCTAGGTTCATGGCAGTACCCCACTACGCCTACCTGCAGATGAAAATGCCAGGTTCCAACGGCGTCATCACAATCAACGGGAGCTTCGAGCGATCTGACAGATGCGATAGGGAATTCAACAGAATCTCCCAGTCCTTCGGCATGCAGGAAGAGCTCGCGCGATTGAAGGAAACGACAGACAACAGTCTGCCCCCCCTGAGAAGGCCAAGCTCACCTGACCTCTCCTTCGACTCATCTGTGCACACGAAGAAGGTGCAGGTCCATCCATCAGATCCCGCTAAAACGGCCCTCATCGCCAACAATTTGAGTCCCGCATAGGAACTCGCGCTCGTCGAATTCCTCCGTGAGCACTGGGAAATTTTCGCCTGGTGTCCTGTGGACATGCCAGGAGTTCCCAGGGAATTCGCCGAGCACGCACTCAACGTCAACCCCGACACAAAGCCAGTCAAGCAAACAATCAGGCGACTGTCTGAGCCATGGGCACAGGCAGTCGGAATGGAGATCAACAGACTCCTCGAGGCCAAATTCATATGCGAGATCAAGGAAAGCACTTGGCTCACCAATACGGTGCTAGTGCCCAAAAAGGACACGGATATCCTGCGGATGTGCATGGACTTCACTTCTTTAAACAAGCACTACCCAAAAGATCACTTCCTGCTACCACGGATCGACCAAATAATCAACTCCACCGCCGGATGCGAGCGCCTCTACTTCCTCGATGCCTACTCAGGCTATAACCAAATTCGAATGAAGGAGGAAGACCAGGAGAAGACCGCATTTACAACGCCCTTCGGCATGTTCTGCTACAACACAATGCCCTTCGGGCTAAAAACGCGGGAGCTACATACCAGCGGTGCATGCAGGCTTGCCTCAAGGAGCAACTTGGTCACAACATCCAAGTCTATGTCGATGACATAGTAATCAAAACCAAGGAAGAAGCCTCTCTAATCGACGACTTGTGCGAAACCTTCGCCAATCTCGATCGTTATCGGATAAAGCTCAATCCGGACAATGCGCCTTCGGCGTACCCTCTGGGTAGCTGCTCGGGTATCTCATCTCCGCGAGAGGGATTGAGGCAAACCCGAAAAAGATAAAGGCCATACTGACCATGGAGAAGCCAAAGAACATAAGAGGCGTTCAGCAACTAGCCGGGCGAATCGCGGCCCTTAGTTGATTTATCAGTCGAATGGGAGAAAAGGCGCTGCCCTTCTATCAGCTCCTCCGCAAAGCTGACAAATTCGAGTGGACCAACGAAGCGCAAGAAGCATTCGAAGACCTCAAGCGCCTGCTATCCACCTCGCCAGTATTGGTAACTCCACGAGAAAGGGAACCACTACTGCTGTACATCTCCGCCACCAACCAAGTGGTTAGCACAGTGCTAGTCGTCGAACGGGCCGAGGAAAACAAGGTCCACGGCGTACAACGCCCGGTATACTACCTCAGCGAGGTCCTCACGCCAACAAAACAGCAGTACCCACACTACCAAAAGTTGGCATACGGCGTCTTTATGACCGCTCGGCGACTGCGCCATTACTTCCAGGAACACCCAATCGTGGTAATCAACGACGCCCCATTGGGACATATCCTTAATAACCCTGACGCCACAGGGTGAGTCACGCTTTTGGGGAATCGAACTGTCTCCACGAGACATCACATACGAAAAGCGTGGCGCAATCAAGTCGCAAGTTCTCCCTGACTTCCTTGTACATTGGATGGAAAACCAACTCCCGGACAAGCCAGACATGTCCTACCTCTGGACAATGCACTTCAATGGGTCCAAGAGGAAAGATGGAGCAGGAGAAGGGGTCATACTGACATCGCCTCAAGGGGACAAACTGAAATACGTCCTGCGAATGCAGTTCACAGCCTCAAACAACGAGGCTGAATACGAGGCACTGTTACACGGGATGAGAATGGCAAAAGCCTGCAGCGCAAAGAGGCTAATCATATATGGCGACTCCAAGCTGGTCGTCAACCAAACAATGCACGAGTGCGACGCACTAAATGACAGCATGATCGCATATCGTGACCTCTATGACACACTTGAAGGAGACTTCGATGGTTGCGAGTTGCGACACATAGGTCGCGAAAGCAATGAGGAGGCGGACGCACTCGCCAACATAGGCTCCACCTGCGCACCCATACCACCTAGGGTATTTCTCGAGCGCATATGCGAACGATCCATCAAACCAAAGGCCGCAGAGACGAAAACAAGCGCAACAACGGACTTGGGGGCTACGCCACCCAATGAGCCAATGACAATCGATGACTTGGAGCTCGACACAGGACTTGAGGGACCAATGAGCGTCATGATGATCGAATCCTGGACGCAGCCGTACATTACGTACCTCCTCAGTAAGCGCTTATCGGATGACCTGACAGACGCACGACACATCACGTGACGCTCCAAGGCATTCGCCATCATCAACGGTGAACTGTACAAACGCAGCATCACAGGCGTGTTACAACGATGCGTCTCCCTAGCCGATGGAAGAGCAGTCCTCCTCGACATCCATGAAGGGACCTGCGGGCACCACGCCGACAATCGCGCCCTTGTTGCCAAAGCTCTACGAGCTGGATTTTATTGGCCCACGGCCATGCGCGACGCCAAGGACATAGTCCAAAAGTGCAATGCTTGCCAGCGATTCGCAGACAAGCCACACGCACCAGGCGCAGAACTCCGGCCTATCCCATTGGCCTGGCCCTTCGCCCAGTGGGGACTCGACATGGTTGGCAAACTTTCAAGGTCCTCGCAAGGAGGCTACGTCTACCTCCTGGTCGCAGTCGACAAATTCACCAAGTGGATCGAGGCCATGCCAGTGACCAAGCAATCAGGGAGCAGCGCAGTAAAATTCTTCGAGTCCATCGTCTACCGCTTCGGCGTGCCGCACATCATCATCACCGACAACGAAACGAACTTTACATCCAAGGAGTTCCAAGAATTCTGCGAGAACCTGGGGATCAACATCAGCTACGCCTCAGTAGCACACCCACAGACCAAGGGTCAGGTGGAAAAGGAAAACGGGCTCGTCTGCAGCGGCATCAAGAAGTGACTCCTCCGACCACTCGAACAAGCCGCGGGCTGCTGGCCAGATGAACTGCAATCTATACTCTGGAGCCTGCGTACAACTCCAAACAGCGCCACCGGATACACGCCATTCTTTGTGGTACACAGAGCAGAGGCAGTCCTACCCGCCGAATTACGGTACAAAGCGCCATGCGTAGTCGCCTACAGCAAGCAGGAGTCATCCCTCGCACTCGAAGACTCCGTCGACCTCCTTGACGAAGCAAGAAAAATCGCCGCAGAAAGATCTACAATCTACCAGTAGAACCTGCACAACTACCATAGCAGAAGGCTTCGCCCCAGATCCTTCGTCGAAGGTGACCTAGTCCTGCGACTGAAGCAGCAGGGGCATCTCAAGCTCGAGTCCCCCTGGGAAGGACCGTACGTGATTACAGAAGTAATCTCAGGTGGCGCCTATCGCCTTCAAGATTTAGAGACAGGAGTCGCATACTCCAACCCTTGGAACATTGCACAACTGCGGCGCTTCTACCCTTAGTCGTTTCTTCTTTACTTTTACATCGCAAATAAGGCTATTCAGCCAAGGCTACCTAGCCGCACATTGTACTACGTACTGTTCTTCGAATAAATAAAAGGTAAGTGCCCCAAAACTCCGTGTTCTCCTTTTCTTTTGTCAACTTTCATACTCGGGGGCTACGCCACCCTATACACACATGTTCTTCGAACAAAAACGCGACATCCTGAGTAGCTGGCACATCAATCAAACCCCTTAACACAAACTCAACACAGCTGCAACGCACCTAACAGGTTGACAAGGGAACGATACAAAGATGGCTAGGCTAACGAAAAGGACTCGCATAAGTGCAACACACCCCACACTTATAAAGCTATTTGTATACATTCAACAGTAAATTATCTACAAAAATATATATGAGATTTACAACACCAGTACACTTATGTGCAGCATACATACTTGGCTACCCTTGCAACAGAAGAACATTAGTCTGTTCCTCGAAGAAGTCGACGATCTCCTCGGCTGGACGATCCACCGCCTGATAGTGCGGCACCATGTTCCAGGAAGATCCTGCTGGTGGCGCCGGTGGCCTAGAGGCAATGGCGGCGACATCCACGTCAGGTCTGTGCAAACGCACCATGGAGAGAGCGGCCTTGGCACCAGCCACCAACTGCTACCTCACGCACTCGCGAACCGCGGACATATCTTGAAATTTGGTCAGAAGAGCCAGCAGGCTTGATGGAGCATCATCCAGCGGGAACATCGCTCGGTAGATGTTCTTCAAACACGACTGCGACTTCTTCAGAAAAAGCAGCACTCGCGAAGCGCGATCCTGCAGGGTCGCTAGCGCAGTCGCACGATCATGATCTACCCAGAAGTATCCACTCTCCTGAAGTTGCTCCTGGGAGAGATCATGAAGGCGGATGGCAATCCTATCCCTCTCCTCCTGCGGACGGCGTGCGCTAACAACTACACGAAGCAGCATCAACAGCATGAGTACAACGTACCATTGCGATTAACTACAAAGGAAAAGACGAGGATGAGCAAACTAACATTTAAACTGGTCGCCTAGTTGCATCACCTCACCAAGCAGATATTGCTCACGGGCGGCGGCTTTTTCAGCCTTTGACTTCCACACATCCGTGCTACCGCGGATCACGGGCAATTCACGCTCCAGTTGCTTCACACGATCACGAAGTCGCGAAAGCAATGCCGGCTCCTCTACCCTGGAGCATGGTGGTGCCATTGCATCCTCAAGAGATGGCGAGTACGGGGTTCCCCCACAGGACCACTTGATGTACCCTACCAAAAATCAAGCCAGAGGCAAAATAAGGCGACCAACTCAAAAGTCGAAAGTAAAAGATGCATTCAGGATCAATAAGAGTATCTACAAACACATTCGCCAACAGGCATGTTTTCCAATCAAAAGAGCAAGTTCATTAGCTATTACAAGAAACTAACTACGGAGCAGCTGGCTTCTTCGACTTCGACGACCTCGGGGGCTTCATCAAGTCCGTGGCAGTATCAGATGCCACTGACTTTCCGCCGACCCTGAGGCCGAAGTTTTCGCCGCCTTCTTTGCGCGATTGAGCTCCTCCGAATACTTGGCAACAATGTTTATCAAGGAATGGCCATATTTGGCACAGGCAGTCGCAAAGGGAGCGAATACTACCTACTGACCATCCGCGCCAACAGACATCGTCTTCGACACCGCAGGGGGATCCACTTCGACTCCGTGGGCTTGCACCATGGCAAGTGACATGGTCGCGCCAGCTGCGCGGAGGGAGTTCTTGTACGTGGCAGGCACACCCCCAGCGAGTGACTCCACCAGCTCTTCCACATTGTCGACCAGCTCCGCCTTCGGCATCAGCTCCTCCCAGAGGCGACTCAGGGTGGCCTTGGCCTTGGACAACGTATTTTGGACAGCGGCGCTATGATACTCGACCGCAGACACCGCACCCGCTAGAGCGTCATCGCGACAAAGGGCTTGCGGATCAAAACTCAAGTCGCCAGCATCTACACGAAAATACACACATGGATCAAACTTCTAGTGCCACCGGCACTCCAGATGCAGAGAAGAATATCAATAAAAAATCTACAAGTAAAGGTACCTGAAAGGGCCTTGGCGACTGAGAACAGTTGCTCTTCGAACAACTTCTCCCTGGCCGCAAAGGAGGCGCGCAGATCCTCTTCACGCTTCCGGGCATCATCACGAGCCGCGATTGCCTTGTTGCGCCCCCTCACAGCTGCAGCTAGAGTCTTCTCCAACATGGCGACGTCGCGCAGTAAAGCATTATGCTTAGCTACAGGGCAGTCAATAATTGACTGTCAGTCAATTATACCAAGACAGAGAGAAGATGAAAAGAATAAGTGAAGAACACTCACTCTTGACCACGCGGTGGCGTGTCTCCAGCATCGCATGCTAGCGACCCATCGCCATCACCTGCTCCGCCACCTGTGCGGCTTCCTTTACAAGGAGCTGTAGCACAAAACAAGGAGTCAGCAGAGGGCAACAAAGGGCGTTGACTGCCAAATTATAAAAGAAAGAAAGATATACTTACATGGTCCTCCAGCGACTCCGAAGAAGATTGCTGAACCGTCATCCGAGCAACCATTCGATGCTCCCCTACGTGAGGAGAGCTCGCAGAATTGTGCCCGGAGTGGGCCACCGCCGGAGGAGATGGAGATGAAGGGTATTGGTCATGCCTCGCGAAAAGGAGCCACTATTGCTATACATCTCCGCCACACACTAGGTGGTCAGCACTGTGCTCATGGTGGAGTGAGCTGATACATTGCAAATGTATCTATAATTTTTGATGTTCCATGCTTGGTTTTATCCATTTTCTTGGGTTTTGTTCCAACTTTGGAGTACCGTTCATATGATTTCTTGGACTAACCTATTAACAAGAGCCACAGTGCCAGCTGCCTGTTTTCTGCTGTTTTTGGTTCTAGGAAAGTTAGAAAATGAATATTCTCGGAATTGGACGGGACAAAAGCCAAAGTGCCTATTTTTCCGGAAGTGATCAAGTGCCAGAATACAAAACGGAGAAGGGCCAGGGAGCCACCACACCACCTGGCCCACGCCAGGGGGTGGTGTGGCCGCTCCCGGTACCCCCTCGGCCTCTCCTTCCACCTATATATTGCCCTAGGGATGAAAACCCTAAGTGCCCGATCAAAAATCCACGAAAGAGTCTGTAGTCACCGTCATCTCCATCCCTAGATCAGGAGGGATCTGAAGCTCTTCCTGGCACCCTGCCGGAGAGGGGAATTCACCCTGGAGGCCTTCTTCATCACCATGCAAGCCTCCAGTGTGATGCGTGAGTAGATCATCCTTGGACTACGGATCCATGTAGTAGCTAGATGGCTGGTTCTCCTCCTTTGTGCTTTCATGTTTAGATATTGTGAGCTCCGTTCATGATCAAGATCATCTATTTGTAATTCTACATGTTGTGTTTGTGGGGATCCGATGGATATTGAGATGCTATTTCAGATTGATTATTGATTCTATCATGTCTTTGTTATTTGAGATCTTGCATGCTTTTCGTTGTTAGTAGCTATCTTGGCCAAGTAGATGCTAGCAACTCCAAGAGTTAGTATTTATGCTCGATAGTGGGTTCATGCCTCTGGTAGTCCGGGGAAGTGACAGAAATCTCTAAGGTACTAGATGTGCTGTTGTTACTAGGGAGAAAACAACAATCCTTTGTTCATAGAACAATTGTATTGTTTACTTTACACGCAGTTTGTAAAGCAATAATCTGTTGCTTGCAAATTAATACTGGAGGGGGTTCGGATGATAACCTGAAGGTGGATTATTAGTCATAGATGCAGTTGGATGGCGGTCTATGTATTATGTTGTAATGCCAAATCAAGTCTCAAAGGAGTCAAGATGATTAGTATATGCATGTATTGCTTTCTCGGTGTTTGTCAATTGCCCCACTGTAATTTGTTCACCTAGCATGTTATCTATCTAAGGAGAGCCACCTCTAGTGAACTATGGATCCCGGTCCTTTTTCTTTACATACAATTTACAATCTTTTACTGATTTGTGTTTACTTTCTGCAAACTTTTACTTCTTTCCATTCGATACATTTAATCCATTGTTTTCCGCAAAACACGGTGAGATTGACAACCTCATCGCAAGTTGGGGACAAAGTTCTGTGGTTGTGTTGTGTAGGTCTCCACGTTGCTACTAGCACCGGTAGTGCGCCCTGCCAAAGCTCAGCTAGTAACACCTTTGGAGTGTTTCCTTGCTCCTACTGGTTCGATTAAACCTTGGTTTCATAACTAAGGGAAAACTTACTGCTGTGCTCATCATACCTTCCTCTTGGGGTTCCCAACGAGCTCTACGTCAAAAATCGAGCGCATCAAGATCTTTTCTGGCGCCGTTGCCGGGGAGTCAAGGACATCTTCACAAGGGGACTCCCTCATGACCAATCTCTTTACTTTGTTGTTTTTGTTTTGCTTAGCTTTCTTTTTTGCTTTGTTTGCTTGTTTTGTTCTTCAAAAACACAAAAAATATAGTTTTGCAAGTTTGCTTTCTTATTTGAAAACCTAGAAAAATGACTACTCTTGAAAACACTAAGTTGTGTGACTTCACTAGCACCAACAACAATGATTTTATGAGCACACCTATTGCTCCACCTGTGGCTGAAAATACTTTCTTTGAGATAAAACCTGCTTTACTCAATCTTGTTATGAGAGAACAATTTTCTGGTATTGGTAATGAAGATGCTGCTTCCCATCTAAATAACTTTGTTGAACTTTGTGAGATGCAAAAGCATAGGGATATAGATGGTGATATTATTAAGCTGAAATTGTTTCCTTTCTCTTTGAGAGGAAAAGCTAAAGAATGGTTGAATTCCTTAACTAGGAATAGTATTGATTCTTGGACTAAGTGCAAAGATGCTTTTATTGGAAAATACTATCCTCCTGCTAAGATTATATCCATGAGAAGTGAAATAATGAAGTTTAAACAACTTGGTAATGAGCATGTTGCTCAAGCTTGGGAAAGAATGAAATCTTTGGTAAAGAATTGTCCCACTCATGGACGGACTACTTGGATGATCATCCAAACTTTTTATGCAGGATTGAACTATTCTTCAAGGAACCTATTGGATTCAGCCGCTGGAGGTACCTTTATGACCATCACTTTGGGTGCTGCAACAAAACTTTTGGACAATATGATGGTTAATTATTCTGAATGGCATACTGAGAGAGCTCCACAAGGTAAGAAGGTAAATTCTGTTGAGGAAACCTCCTCCTTGAGTGATAAAATTGATATTATTATGTCTATGCTTGTTAATGGGAAAGCCCATATTGATCCAAATAATGTTCCTTTAGCCTCTTTGGTTGCTCAAGAAGAGAAAGTTGATGTGAACTTCATAAGAAATAACAACTTTGGCAACAATGCTTATGGTAATAATGCTTATAGGAACAATTTTGGTAACAACAATTATAGGCCCTACCCTCCTAGTAATACTTATGGCTATAATGGTAAACCTGAATTACCTAGTGAAGGAAGAATTTTAGAAGTTGAAAGAGCCACTAAAAACTTCATGCAAATGCAATATGAGCAAAATAAACTATTTACTAAAACTATGGAGGAACAATCTATCATTTTGAAGAACATTAGCCATCAACTTGAGAGTCTAAATAGGGAAATTCCTAGTTTACAATTGAAACTCTCTAATGCTGAAAGAAATATATCATCTTTGTCTGAAGCTCAATCTTCATTGATTAATAAAATGGCTGCTAAACCTGAAACTAATGATAATCCCTTTGCAGCTACTAATGCCATACAAGTAAGAATTGATGAAAATGTTAGACTATTAGCTGAATTACATGTTAAGTGGGAAAGAGAAGATGAAATTGCTAGAAACATTAGTGTTTCTACTATCACCACCACTAGTGTTGAGGCTAGTAATAGCTCTACTACTTTAGATGATAAAGTTGATTTTGATCTTGATGGTTGCAATATCTCTGAAGTTATTAAGTTCATACAAAAGCTTGCTAAAACTCCTAATGCTAGTGCTATGAACATGGCTTTTACAAAACACATAACTGATGCTCTCATAAAGATTAAAGAAGAAAAGATGAAACATAAAGCTTCTATTCCTATAAAGCAAGAAGATGGTTGGGAACCCATCATTAATATGAAAGTGAATGACTTTGATTTCAAAGCTTTGTGTGATCTTGATAGTAGTGTTTCTATTATGCCTAGAAGGATTTATGATATGCTTGATTTGCCTCCTCTTGAAGATTGTTATTTGAATGTCCCACTTGATGATAATGCTAAAAAGAAACTCATGGGAAGTCTTAATGATGTTCTTATTATGGTTAACAATTCCTATGTCCCCGTTGATTTCTATGTTTTGGATGTTGAATACAATGCTTCTTGTCCTATTACTTTGGGAAGACCTTTTCTTAGAACTGTTGGTGCCATCATTGATATGAAAGAAGGCAGCATTAAATATCAACTCCCACTAAAGAAAGGTATAGAACACTTCCCTAAAAAGAGAGAAAAGATTTCTTTTGCTTCTCCTATGAAAACAAAATTTGGTCTTAATGCTTCTTCATTTGAGAACACTTGATTCTTTCTTTGCTTCTTATGCCTAACTTAAAGGCGTTAAAGAAAAGTACTTATTGGGATATAACCCAAAAGTTTTAGATGAGTCTTGGAAGTTATTACCTCTGTAATAACCTCTCCTTATCCTTTTTATTTGCTTTTTGTGCCAAGAGTAACCTCTAATGAGAGAGAAGTAATGATTGGGAAAGATGCTGTCCCGAAACAGATTTCTGTGCTTCACCGTAAAAATTCGTGAGAGAGCTCTGTATGTCGTATTGAGCTGTAAGTTTTTGTTCTTCTGCCCCAGGTTGTTATATAACTTTCGTTAGTTCAACACTTTTTGATTTGAGCAACAGAAGGTCTTCGAAAAAATTCGTCTTTACCTGCTGGTCTGTTTTGACAGATTTCTGCCATTTTCTGCATTTGCTTCTTGTGGGTTCCTTTTTGAGTTCTTTTGGGGAATTGAGCTTTTTGAGGGAAGTTCTCCAGTAGATAGTGTTCTAATGGAAGTTTATTTGGTGTTAGAACTGAACCTTGAGACTTATTTATCTTAAGTGCACTAATGTTGCTAATGAGATTGTGTGAAGTTTTGTATGAAGGATAATTTTCAGGTGTATGGAAGGAATGAGTAATGAGATGAAGGATGGACTAAAGCTCAAGGCTGGGGATGACACGCATGTCACCCCAATAAATATCCAAGAAGTACAAGCGTCAAAGCTTGGGGATGCCCAAGGCATCCCCTTCTTCATCAGTAAAAATCCTAGGTTTCTTCCCAACGCTTCATTTTTATTGTTTCATGCACAGTTTTGTTGTTCTTATAGCGTCTTCTTTTTCCTTTTGTTTTGGTTTTTAGTTTTCTTGGTTTGCTTACTTTTCTGAATAAATTGGTTGGACACCCTCTTTCATACATTTGGTTTGCAAATAGTTTGGTTTGGTTTGGAAAAGAGTAGGAAAGTTCATACTTATGTGGTAAAAAGAGCTTGTTTTTGACTGTGGCCTATGCTTTGTCATGCCATGCTTGATATATTTTTTTGGCTTTATGCTTAGTATTCTTTGCTGTAGCATGACTTGTTATAAACAATTGAGATTGCTTAATGTGCCTTGGATGAATCATGCGTTGTTTTAGCATATTAAAGCATAGTATAGTGGTATTCTCCTTTGATGCTTTATTTGGGTTGACTTGGCCCATGCTCACACCATGTTATGACTATCTCAAGTCACCATAGCCTTTATGATCCTTTAGTTTTAAACTTGTAGTATCACTTTATGCTTTTATCAATGATGTTTTGTCGCTCTGCATGATTATGGCCATTATTGCTCTCTTAGTTTGTCGCTCCCAGTCTTTTGCTAGCCTCCACAACAAAGTATGAGTTCCACTCATGCATCCAAATCCCTAAACCAAGTTATTCCAAAGAGTCCACCATACCTACCTACTAGCTTATGCTATTCCAAGTATATTCATGCTTTTGTTTACCTTCCACTTGTTATGAGAAAACTAGTGATTAAAGCTCTCACGAACTTGATGGCACACTTTACTTTTTGCCTCTAATAAACTTGAACCATTGGGTCCTTCTTTGTTGCGTATATGCTTGCACTTTATAAGTTGAAATTAGCAGAACCATGTTTCATGGGGAACGCTTTCAACACTGCACTTGTACTTTGTACCCCGTTGATATCATGTTCTTTTGCTTACGGATCCCAGCGGTGTGAAATAAAAGTGGAACTTGTAAGATCATGGAGTTTGTATGTGTGTTAGAGAAACTCCTGGGCCGCTAGCCTAAGCCATGCCTAATCATGGTGGAAACTTGCAGCATCACCATAATGAGCACTCTATGAAGCATCCTCAATAAAAACCTATGCAAATAGCAAATAAAAAGATCGCTGAGATGCTCATTGTCTGCTTGCCTTGTCATTTTGATTATGGGAAAGCTCCCGTATCATGTGCAAGGGGTACCCCGTTGGTGGTTCTTAATGATACACATATACTTACAATGACAAGAGCTTACTCGTGACTAAAGTTGAGTAGCATGAGGATCGGTCTTCGTAAGTAAGGGGCATGATATTTCGGTTTATAACTTGTCAAGCATATCCTCTTAGTTGTGTCACTTTAACCTTAATCACCTTCAAGATGCTTATGATAGGGGCAATGAGAGCTGAAAACTACAAGTACCATAATTTTTGGAAGCTCTTTATGAGACTTGAATCCCTACTTCCTTTTACAAAAGGCCTTTCTTCCACCATTATATTGAGTCTCCACCTTCTATCTTTATGCACCTAATTTGAGAGCATAGTGGCCATTCTTAGTTCTATGTGCATTGTCCCAAGACTAGTTGATTGATGCATAAGTTGTTATTGCTTGTTTTAAACTATTGTATCTAGTCACTCTTATGAACTTTGAAGGTGTCCTATGCATTTATATTTGCTAATCTATTGAGGGACAAGCTGAATACTATTATGCTATGTTTTCTTTATGTGAAACAAACAAACGTCTTGCAAAGCAGTGTTATTCATGAATCTTTTGTTTGTGCCTTTTCATGTTGCATCATAGTTTCTTTGCTTATTGCTAGAACTTTGTATTTCATGCTATGATTGAAGTACTTTGATCCTGGCTTTGAATGTTTTGCAAATACTTTGATCAAGTCTTTGATGGTGCATGTCCCCTAAAAAATTATTCTTTCTTTTTATCACTTACCTACTCGAGGACGAGCAGGAGTTAAGCTTGGGGATGTTGATACATTGCAAATGTATCTATAATTTTTGATGTTCCATGCTTGGTTTTATCCATTTTCTTGTGTTTTGTTCCAACTTTGGAGTACCTTTCATATGATTTCTTGGACTAACCTATTAACAAGAGCCATAGTGTCAGCTGCCTGTTTTCTGCTGTGTTTGGTTCCAGGAAAGTCAGAAAATGAATATTCTCGGAATTGGACGGGACAAAAGCCAAAGTGCCTATTTTTCCTGTAGTGATCAAGTGCCAGAATACGAGACGGAGAAGGGCCAGGGAGCCACCACACCACCTGGCCGCGCGGCAGGGCTGGCCCGCACCAGGGGGTGGTGTGGCCACTCTCGGCACCCCCTCGGCCTCTCCTTCCGCCTATATATTGCCCTTGGGACGAAAACCCTAAGTGCCCGATCAAAAATCCATGAAAGAGTCTGTAGCCGCCGTCATCTCCATCCCTAGATCGGGAGGGATCTGAAGCTCTTCCCGGCACCCTGTCGGAAAGGGGAATTCACCCTGGAGGCCTTCTTCATCACCATGCAAGCCTCCGGTGTGATGCGTGAATAGTTCATCCTTGGACTACGGATCCATGTAGTAGCTAGATGGCTGGTTCTCCTCCTTTGTGCTTTCATGTTTAGATCTTGTGAGCTCCGTTCATGATCAAGATCATCTATTTATAATTCTACATGTTGTGTTTGCGGGGATCCGATGGATATTGAGATGCTATTTCAGATAGATTATTGATTCTATCATGTCTTTGTTATTTGAGATCTTGCATGATTTCCGTTGTTAGTAGCTATCTTGGCCAAGTAGATGCTAGCAACTCCAAGAGTTAGTATTTATGCTCGACAGTGGGTTCATGCCTCTAGTAATCTGGGGAAGTGACAGAAATCTCTAAGGTACTAGATGTGCTGTTGCTACTAGGGTGAAAACAACAATCCTTTGTTCATAGAACAATCGTATTGTTTACTTTACACACAGTTCGTAAAGCAATAATCTGTTGCTTGCAACTTAATACTGGAGGGGGTTCGGATGATAACCTGAAGGTGGATTATTAGTCATAGATGCAGTTGGATGGTGGTCTATGTATTATGTTGTAATGCCCAATCAGGTCTCAAAGGAGTCAAGATGATTAGTATATGCATGTATTGCTTTCTCGGTGTTTGTCAATTGCCCCGCTTTGTAATTTGTTCACTCAGCATGTTATCTATCTAAGGAGAGCCACCTCTAGTGAACTATGGATCCCGGTCCTTTTTCTTTACATACAATCTACAATCTTTTACTGCTTTGTGTTTACTTTCTGCAAATCTTTACTTCTTTCCATTCGATACATTTAATCCTTTGTTTTCCGCAAAACACGGTGAGATTGACAACCTCATCACAAGTTGGGGACAAAGTTCTGTGGTTGTGTTGTGCAGGTCTCCACGTTGCTACCAGCACCGGTAGTGCGCCCTGCCAAAGCTCAGCTAGTAACACCTTTGGGGTGTTTCCTTTCTCCTACTGGTTCGTTTCATAACTAAGGGAAAACTTACTGCTGTGCTCATCATACCTTTCTCTTGGGGTTCCCAACAAGCTTTACGTCGAAAGTCGAGCGCATCACAAGCCGAAGAAAATAATGTCCATGGGGTTCAACGCCCAGTATATTACCTTAGCGAGGTACTCACACCAACAAAGTAGCGGTACCTGCACTACTAGAAGCTGGCATATGGCGTCTTTATGACAGACAGGCGACTGCACCACTACTTCTAGGAGCACCCAATCGTGGTGGTAAATGACACCTCGCTCGGGCACATACTTAATAATCCCGATGCCATAGGACGAGTCATGCTCTGGGGAATCGAACTGTCTCCATGAGACATCACATATCAGAAGCATGACGCGATAAAATCGCCAGTTCTCCCGGACTTCCTCATGCACTAGATGGTGAACCAGCTCCTTGACAAACCAAATATGTCCTACCTTTGGACAATGCACTTCGTCAGGTCCAAGCAAAAGGACGGAGTTGGTGCAGGTGTCATATTGACATCGCCCCAAGGAGACAAGATGAAGTACGTTCTGCGAATGCAATTCACAGCCTCCAACAACAAAGCTGATATGAAGCCTTGATCCATGGAATGTGGATGGCGAAAGCCTGTAGCGCCAAGAGACTCGTCATCTACGGTGACTCCAAATTGGTGGTCAACCAAACAGTGCATGAGTGTGATGCCATGAGCGACAACATGATCGCCTACCGCGACCTCTACGACACACTCGAGGGAGACTTCGACGGCTACGAGCTACGACATGTTGGCCGCGAAAGCAATGAGGAAGCAGATATACTCACCAACATCGGCTCCACCTACGCCCCAATACCACCCGGTGTATTTCTAGAGCGCATCTGCGAATGCTCCATCAAGCCCAAGGATCAGAGAAGAAGGCAAGCACGCCAACGGACTCGGGGGCTACGGCACCCAATGAGCCAATGGCACTCGATGACATGGAGCCTGACACAGGACTGAAAGGCCCAATGGAGGTCATGATGATCGAGCCGTCTTGGACACAGCGATATATTACATACCTGCTCAGCAAAAGGCTGCCAAATGACCCGACTGATGCGCGGCACATAACGCGGCGATCCAAAGCATTCGCCCTCATCAATGGTGAACTATATAAGCGCACCATCACAGGAGTTCTTCAGCGGTGCGTCTCCAATGGGGACGGAAGAGCCATCCTCCTTGACATACATGAAGGCACTTGCGGGCACCACGCAGGCAGTCGTGCTCTTGTCGCCAAAGCTCTACGAGCTGGATTCTACTGGCCAATGGCCATGCGTGGTGCCAAAGACATCGTCCAGCGCTGCAACACTTGCCAGCGATTCGCAGACAAACCGCACGCACCCGACGCGGATCTCAGGCCAATACTATTGGCTTGGCCCTTTGCACAATAGGGACTCGACATAGTCGACAAGCTCCCGAGGTCCTCGCGAGGAGGATATGTCTACCTCCTAGTCACGGTCGACAAATTCACCAAGTGGATCGAGGCCATGCAGGTGATGAATCAATCAGGAGCTAGCGCCGTCAAGTTCTTTGAGTCCATCGTCTACCGTTTTGGGGTGCCAGATAGCATCATCACGGACAACGGGATAAACTTCACCTCCAAGGAGTTCCAGGAATTCTGCGAAAATCTAGGAATAAACATTAGCTACGCCTCGGTGGCTCACCGTCAGACCAACGGTCAAGTCGAAAAGACCAACAACCTCGCCTGTGGCGGAATCAAGAAAAGACTCCTTTGGCCACTCGAACAAGCCGCTGGGTGCTAGCCAGACGAGCTACAATATATACTTTGGAGCCTACACACAACTCCAAACAGTGCCACGGTCTACACTCCGTTCTTCATGGTGCACGGTGCTGAAGCGGTACTACCCGTAGAAGTGCGCCACAAAGCCCCACGGGTGGTTGCATACAACAAGAAGGAATCAACCCTCGCACTCGAAGACTCTATCGACCTCCTCGACGAGGCACACGAGATTGCAGCAGAAAGATCCACGATCTACCAACAGAGCCTCTGCAATTACCACAGCAGAAGGCTATGCCCCAGATCCTTCGTCGAAGGAGACTTGGTCCTGCGACTGAAGCAACAAGGGCACCCCAAGTTCAAGTCCCCTTGGTAAGGACCTTACGTGATTACCGAAGTAATCCCAGGTGGATGATGTCTACGCACTTCTATTCTTGTAGACAATTGTTGGGCCTCCAAGTGCAGAGGTTTGTAGAACAGCAACAAGTTTTCCCTTAAGTGGATCACCCAAGGTTTATCGAACTCAGGGAGGAAGTGGTCAAAGGTATTCCCTCTCAAGCAACCCTGCAATCAAGATACAAGAAGTCTCTTGTGTCCCCAACACACCCAATACACTTGTCAGGTGTATAGGTGCACTAGTTCGGCGAAGAGATAGTGAAATACAAGTGGTATGGGTAATTATAAGTGGTAACGGTGATAGAAAATAGCTTGATGGCGTGGAAGAGACTAAAGGCAAACTAAAATAAAGATGGATGCAAGCAAACATGTAATAGATCTAGTAGCAAATGGTGTATCAATGCTTAGAAACAAGGCCTAGGGATCATACTTTCACTAGTGAACACTCTCATATAAATATATTCTCTTTATGGTACTACTCTTAACTACTCTCCGGTTGAACACTCTAATCGATGGTAGGGCTATAACAGCACACCTCAAAGTAAGACTTTCCCATCTAGAAAACCGCACACTGTCACCTTGAGCACTAGATGAGTCCAACAAACACCACAATTTCATAGAAACATCCAACTCCAAATATAACTCATAACAAGTATTTGTAATCTCTAGCCTAAGTGCCACCATGGTGAGCACGCTGTCACTTTCACACACATGGGGAGAGCAGAGATCTATTAAAGCACTTGAGTAGCAAGGTAGATCTATAGATTACAAGCTCATGATCTCAATAAGATCATGCATAGAGAGAGAGAGAGAGATGAACACATAGCTACCGGTAGAACCCTTAGCCTCGAGAGAGAACTACTCCCTCCTCATCATGGGAATCAGCAATGGTGATGGAGATGGCGGTGGAGATCGATGGAGATGGCTCCGGGGGCACTTCCCTGTCCCGGCAGGGTGTCGGAACAGAGACTTTCTGTCCCCCGAATCTCCCCTTCGGTGGCGGAAGCGCTGCGGAACTTTTCGTGGATTTCTGATTGACTACTTAGGGTTTTTGCATCGGGAGGCTTCTTATAGGCGAAGAGGCAAGGTCGGTGGGCGGCCAGGGGGCCCACACCACCTGGTGGCGCGGCCAGGGCTAGCCCGCACCACCACATGGTGTGGCCACCCTATGGCCCCTCTCCGTCTCGTCTTCTAGCTCCGTGAGTCTTCCGGTAAAATATTGACTTTAGCTTTTGTCCGGTCCAATTCCGAGAATATTGATTTTCTGACTTTCCTGGAACCAAAAACAGCAGAAAACAGGCAACTGGCACTGTGGCTCTTTGTAATAGGTTAGTCCAAGAAATCATATTAAAAGTACTCCAAAATTGGAACAAAACATAAGAAAGTAGATAAAACCAAGCATGGGACATCAAAAATTATAGATACATTTGCAATGTATCAGTGGCGCTTATCGCCTTAAAGATTTATAGAGTGGAGTCTCATACTCCAACCCCTAGAATGTCACGCAGTTGCGCCGTTTCTACCCTTAGATGTTTTTACTTTATAAATAAGGCTATTCAGCCAGGCTATTTAGCCACACATTGTACCTCGTGATATTCTATGAATAAATAAAGCTAAGTGTACCAAACCCTGTGTTTTATGATTTCCTCACAATTATTTTACTCAGGGGCTGCGCCACCCTTTGCATCTTGTTCCACGAACAAATACAACATCCTGAGTAGCTGACGCACTACCAATCGAACCCTTGATAACACCAACCCAGCTGCAACACACCTGACAGGTTGGCAAGGTGCTGAGATGAATACACGTCAAGCTAACGAAAAGGACATGTACCTTATAATACACTCGGAAAATATACAAGATAGTAAGCTCTTTACATATTAATGGGTATCAAATACACCCACCGTAATCATATGAATTTTACAACACTTATACATCTATGTGCAGGAAACACTACTACTACAAAAGGAGAACATTTGTTTGCTCCTCAAAGAAATCTACAATATCCTCAGCTGGCTGGTCAACCGCCTGATAACGCGGCACCATATTCCAAGTCATCCCTTCAGGCAGTGGCGGTGGTCCAGCAGCAATAGACGCGATGTCCACATCTGGCCAATGCAGTCGTACCGGCAACAATGCAGCCTTGGCACTTGCGACCAGCTGCTGTCGCACGCACTCGCAGACCACGCTGATATCCTGAAACTTTGCCAGGAGAGCCAACAGGCTTGAGGGCACCATGTCAAGAGGAAACATCGCTTGGAAGATATGCCTAAGGCATAACTGCGCGTTCTTCAAGCATTGCAGTACTCGCGAAGAACGATCCTGTAGCGTCGCCAACGCGACTGCACGGTCGTGGTCCACCCAAAAGTACCCACTAGCCTGCAGCTGCTCCTGGGTTAAGTCATTCATTCGAATGGCTAGCCGGTCCTTCTCATCCTGCGGATGACGAGCGGTAACAACTACAAAAGCAAGAGCAAAGTATAAAGACAAGGCATCGCCGTGAATGGCTAAAGAAAAGATAAGAAGATAGAGAGCTAACATTTAAATTGCTCGTTCAACTGCGCAACTTCATCCAAGAGATACTTCCCGCCGGCGGTGTCCTTCTCAGCCTTCGACTTCCACACATCAACTTTACCGCAAATAATGGGCAACTCACGCTCTAGCTTCTTTATGCAGTCGTGCAGTCGCGCAAGCAGTGACAGCTCCTCCACCTTTGAACGCGGTTGCGCTGCGGTTTCACCGGTGGAAGGAGAGTCACGAGGATCACTCGAAGGACCACTCGAAGGACCCTATTACAACCAAGAAAGGGGCAAATGAGACCCATTATAAATTGATAAAAAGGTGAAGTGCATTCAAATCCAACAAGCGTATCAATAGGGCACCTCCACAAAATATGGTCTAGCAAAAGGAAGCTACACTATTACATATGATAGCTAGGGTGTGCTCTGCTTCTTCGACTTTGACTTTGACCTCAGGGGCTTCCTCGAATCTGTGGCGGTATCTGATGCCATAGATTTCCCAATGGTATCCCCAGATGCGCAGTTTTTGCCGCCTTCGCTCGCCGCAACTCCTTAGAGTACTTGGCGACTGTCTCGATGAGACGAGGCCCGTATTTACCTGCTGGCCTCCCACATTGACAGGCATCCCCTCGGAGATCGCACTCGGGTCCAGTTCTACACCATGTGCTTGCGCCATCACGAGAGCCATGGTGGCGCCGATAGACCGCTAAGAATTCTTGAAGTCTGTCGGGATGCCTTCTGCGAAGGACTCCACCAAGCCATCAAGAGTCTCGATTAAGCTGGCCTTAGGAAACATATCCTCACGGAGGCGGCCCGGCACGTTTTTGGCCTTCTCGAGTGTATCTTGGAGGAAGACACTATGGTCTTCGACTGCGGCCATGACGCCAGCTAAGGCATCCGCACGGCACAAGGCCTGGGCGTCGAAGCTTACGCCGGCGGCATCTGCATACACAGAATATCAGCATAGCGACATGAAATCAAATAGGCAAAACATACAAGTGAAGCTAAGAAATACCTGATAGAGCTTTTGAAATCGAGAAAAGTTGTTCTTCGAACAACTTCTCCCTTTCGGCAGTAGAAGCACGCAGTTCCTCCTCGCGCTTTTTGCGACTCTTCCAGAGCCGCGACTGCCTCATCGCGCTTTTTCTCTGCTGTGGCAAGTCCCTTCTCGAGGGAAGTGACCCGATGCAGAAGCTCATTATGCTCGCCTAAAAAAGGGACAGAGCACGACAAACACTCAACTTTACAAATATCTACACAAGTAGAGCAAGTAAACAAGTTTAGCACAAACCTTCGACTGTGTGGTGGCGGTTGTACAGCAAGGCATGCTGTCGACCCAAGGCAGGGACATGCTCTGCCAGGAGAGTGGAATCCTTCATGATAGGCTACACCAAAAGAGACGATTTGTCAAGCATTGACAAAAAGGCAAAAAAACTCAAACTTCGACTGTTAGAAGCAAAAGACACTTACATGCTCCTCCAGGGACTCTGAAGGTTCCTGTCAGGTGGGCGTCCGCGCAACCATCTGGTGCCCCCAAGCATGAGGGGAACTCGATGAGTTGGAGACGGAGTGGGTCGCCACCGGAGGAGAAAGCGACCGTATGGCCACCTCCTTGTTCCTAGAATCTGTGACTCCAGATTCTTTCACAAATTGGCAATCGTCGGAGGACGACAACGCCGTTTGACTGCAAACGTAACCAACACCACTTCAGAAGAGAAACTTCAAGGAAAAAAAGATGAACTCACAAATATTTAAAACTTACCCATCAAAGTTCTCGGGATCAAAGGAGTCCCCCGATGACTCCTTCGAAAGCCTTAGCTTCTTTCGAGCGGGAGGAGCCATGGCGCGTATAGGCATGGTGGGGATTGGCTCCTCCGTAGTAGCAGAAGGACCCTCCAGCATCGCTGGTGAGGAGGCATCTGAATCCGTGCTACGGGAGTGCTTGCGACTCCCGCAATCGCTGGACTCAGGGGCTTCCTCATCTTCCTCAATCGGAACAGTGGTGAAGGAAATATGCCCTGAGAGACAATAATAAAGTTGTTATTATGTATTCCTTATATATGATAGATGTTTATTTTACATGCTAGAATTGTATTGATCGGAAACATAAATACATGTGTGTTTAATAAACAAAAAGGGTTCCTAGTTAGGCCTCTCTTATAGACTAGCTTGTTGATTAACAAGATGATCAAGGTTTCCTGATCATGGACATTGGATGTTGTTAATAACAAGGTCACACCATTGGTGGAATGATGTGATGAACATTCATCTGAAGTATAGCATTACGATCAATGTTTATATTGCTATAACATCATACGAAGTAATCTTTATCCTTAGACCATGAGATCATGTTAATTGCTAACACCAGAAGAGTATCTTGATAACATCAAATGTCACACCATAACAAGGTGACTATAAAGATGGGTTCAGTACTACGAAGATGTTATGTTGAGGCTCATGGATCAAGAGTGGAATTTGTCAATCACGATGACAGATAGATATACTCTGGGCCCTCTCGGTGATATCACATTGAGATAGCTTGGAAGCAAGTGATGTGATCACTAGAATGTTATATCACGGGAACGAGAAAAGAGTGCATGTCGGAAATGAGATCAAACTAGGTATGGAGATACCGATGATTGAATCTCGGACATGCAATATATCAAGGGACAAAGGGATTTAGTTACAAGCGTTAAAGGTTCTCACGATCATAGAAGTCATCGTTGAATGTGTAGGAGTTAGTATGGATCTCTAGGTCCCGCTGCTGATTATTGATCGGAGAAGGGTCTCGATCATGTCTGCATTATTCGCGAACCGAAGGGTGACACACTTAAGATTTACCAGACACCATTTTGGAGCACATATGTTTCAGACGAAAGAATTGCAAAGCGCAGGAATTGTTTCAATAGAAACCGGAAATTGTTTCGGGTGAAATTGCAGAAAGTGGTTCTGCATGTGATATTGAAATATTGCAAGGGGCTATATGTGAATGCTTGTTAATTAAAGTAATTAACAAATTTCTGAATAAATTTAATAAAAAGAGTTTTATTAAATGAGAGAGCATTAAACTTGGAGATTTTAATGCATTTCAAGTGGAGACTTTAAAAGGGAATGTGAAGAGGCATTTTAATGTGGAGGGGTTACCACCACATGAATGGGGGAGGTGAGGGGTCACCCCCCATGCGCCGGCCATGGAGAGACGGGGCACCCCCCTCCTCCTGTAAAGGCCACCCATTCCCTCCATCCTCGCACCTCCTTGTTAAGGATCTCTCTCCCCCTCTAGAATTATTCCCCCATGGTCTCGGATTAGCGAGATACATGTTCCTGGTGGCATTTCGTCTGGAAGGAGTTGCTGCTTCCGATGGATCGCTAGAGCAGGGAGGTGGAGGTTGTCCGGTGGCTTGATCGTGTGTGTGAGTGCGGATGCGCTGCTGAGTTGCGGCGCTCGGACTTCCTCACGATCTTGAGATCGGCAAGTGTACGACTACATCAACCACGAGTTCCTACTCGTTAACAAAACTCGTTGTCTTCGAGGGTAAGTTCTCGTTTCATGTATGTCCACCCGTTGCTTTGTACCTAGTAGATAGATCTTGGCGTTAGTTCACACCGTAAGAAATTTTTTGTTTTCTATGCTGCGGACCCAACAGTGGTATCAGAGCTCGATATATGCGTAGGTGCTTTGCATGGGTAGTACACATATGTTTATATGTGGGCAATGATGATCATGTTATTGCATCTTCTATGTATTTTGGATATTGGTGGCATAGTGGGATGAAGCGGCTCGGACCAACCTTACATGTCATCGTACATGAGACCAGTTCCACGACTGACATGCAACTTGTTTTGCATAAGTGGCTGGCGGGTGTCTGTCTCTCCTACTATAGTCAATATCTGACTTACAATGAGTTGCTAATAACTTAATTATCCTTGTTGTGGTTCATGTTCGTAGGTGAGAACGGTTCTATCTCCGAAATCCTAAGCCACGTAAAACTTGCAATTGATAAATTAGAGGCGTCTAGTTTAGATCGTTGTTGGGCTAGTGTATTGATATGGTACTGTTGTAAGTAGATGTATGATAGATACTCTTACAACACACTCAACGTGTAAGTTCCATAGACCTTGGCCTTACACACAAAGGAATGATAGAGATCATACCACGATGCAAGTGATAGAGATCAAATGCATGGACCATATCATCTCACTTTACACATTAGATGTTAGCATATTATACTGCTAGTTTGGCGCTTTTGGTAGCATTGTAAGATGATCCCTCATTTAGATATCAAGATAAAAATGTGTTCTTCCTTGAGTATGCACCATTCTATGGATCGTGTTTCGAGACATCATGTGATGATCGGGTGTACACGAATCTACGCTTTCATAGGAACGGGTGTAAGACAGTTTTACACACGCGAATACTAAGGTTCTTACTTGGCGAGCCTAGCATGTACAGACATGGCCTCGGAACAT
The DNA here is from genome assembly GCA_916181665.1 of Avena sativa. Classification (NCBI taxonomy): domain Eukaryota; kingdom Viridiplantae; phylum Streptophyta; class Magnoliopsida; order Poales; family Poaceae; genus Avena; species Avena sativa. The sequence continues at coordinate 548,071,773 of OV702290.1, read as the reverse complement.
GGACCGAAAGGTTAAGCATGAGTCATATGGTTGATATGATGCCCATATAGATGCTCGCCTTTGAAGCTACATCAACTCACGTGATGATCGGACTTGGTGTAGTGGATTTGGTTCATGTAATCACCAAAAGGACACGAGGGATGTCGTTTTTGAGTGGGAGTTCATTAGTAATTTGGATTAGTTGAACTCAATCTATCAGAAACTTAGTCTAAATAAACTTTACAAATTTTGTTGTAGATGGCACCACCTGCTTTTAATTTCAATGTGTTCATGGAGAAAGAGAAACTTGCTACGAATGGTAGCAACTTCACCAACTGGGCTATGAATTTGAGGATTCTCCTCACTGCTGCACAAAAGCAATATGTGCTAGATGCGCTACTAGGCCCCCCACCAGCTCCTGATGCCCCTGACGAGGAAAAGAATGTCTATGTGACTCGTCAGGAGGACCACAACTTAGTTCATTGCGGCATACTATATGGGCTAGAGCCAGAACTTCGAAAGCGTTTCGAAAATCGCAATGCCTTTGATACCATGGGAGAATTGAAAATGATTTTTGATACCCGTGCTGCCGTACAGAGTTATAATGCTACAGAAAAGTTCTTTAGCTGCATGATGGAGGAAAACAGCTCCGTTAGTGAGCATGTACTCAAAATGTTTGGGTACGCCGATAAGCTTGTGTCCTTAGGAATAACGATCCCCATTGACTTAGGCATACATCGTGTTCTCCAGTCTCTGCCACCTAGCTACAAGAGCTTCGTGATGAACTACAATATGCAGGGCATGAAGAAGACTCTTCTCGAGCTTCTATCAATGCTTAAGACTGCAGAAGTGGAGATTAGGAAAGAACATCAAGTGTTGATGATCATAGGACCACCTGTTTCAAGAAAGACAAGAAAGGCAAGCACAAGGGAAAGAAGGGTGGCAAGTGTGTTGCCACGCCTGAAAAGAAACTCCGAGCTGGCCCTAAGTCTGACACCGAGTGCTACTATTGTAAGGGGACTGGCCATTCGAAGCGCAACTGCCCCAAGTATTTGGCGGACAAGAAGTCCGGCAAGGAAAACAAAGGTATATGTGATATACATGTTATTGATGTGTACTTGACTAGTACTCGAGTAGCACCTAGGTATTTGATACGGGATCGGTTGCTAATATATGTAACTCGGTTCAGGGGCTACGGAACAAGCGACAACTAGCAAGGGATAAGGTCAAGATGCGGGTCGGCAATGGATCAAAAGTTGATGTGATCGTCGTCGGGACGCTACCTCTCCATATGCCATTGGGATTAGTTATAAACCTAAATAATTGTTATTTGGTGCCTACACTGAGCATGAACATTGTATCCGGATCGTGTTTGTGATGGGTTCGTAGCATGGAAAACAAAAATTTTCTATCGCAAGAACGAACAAAACCCAGATCTAATCTAGATAAAAGCCAAGATCTAATCTACTAGACATGAGCAACGAGATAGATCGGTCCTAACCCTCGTAGAACCGAAAGCGTTAACGAGATTAGATCTCGTGGATGATGTAGTCGATCACTTGCTGATCTCAAGATCGAGTAGACGATCCTTCCGGCGCCGTGTTCCGGCAGCGCTTCCGCAGACGGTCACACGTGCGGAGTCGAAGCAAACCTTCCTCTCCCCGTTCCAGCGAGCAGCGGAGGTAGTAGATCTTCTCCACGCAATCCCAGCAGCACGACGGCGTGGTGGTGGTGGTGGAGTAGAGAACTCTGCAGGGCTTCGCCTAAGCCGGAGCAGATGGAAGGAGGAAGAGAGAGGCGGCTAGGGTTTGGAGTGGGAAGGGGCAAGGAGGGGTGGCGCCTCCACCCCTCTATATATAGAGGGAGGGAGGCGCACTAGGGAGCTTGGGGGGAGAGTCCTTCCCCCCCAAGTTTCCCCTTTAAACTCCCCTTATCTTATCTTATCTTATCTCGGTTTTCAAATAAACTCCAAGATATCTTCTCTTATCTCGGTTTTCAAATAAACTCCAAGATATCTTCTCTTATCTCGGTTTTCAAATAAACTCCAAGATATCTTCTAAAACCTTCCGGAACATTCCGAAATCTTCTAGAATCCCCATACAAACCCTCTGGAACATTTCCTAACTTAGAAAATGATCCCCATTATATGAATCTTATTCTCCGGATAATTCCGGATCTCCTCGTGATGTCCCGGATCCAATCCGAGACTCCGAACAACATTCGGTCTCCAACGCACATTCAATATCTACTTAAAACAACTTCGAACCTTAAGTGTGTCACCCTACGGTTCGTGAATATGCAGACATGATGAAGACACCTCTCCGATCAATAACCATCAGCGGGATCTGGAGATCCATAACGGCTCCCACATACTCAACGATGACTTCGTGATCGATAGAACCATTAACATACGAAACCAATTCCCTTTGTCACGCGATACTCTACTTATCCGTGGTTTGATCATCGGTATCTTCATACCTAGTTCTACCTTGTTACTGATAAGTACTCTTTACTCGTTCCCTGTTATGCCATCCCTTGTGACCTAGTCACATGCTTGCCAGCTAACTAGATGACATTCCACCGAGAGGGCCCAGAGCATATCTATCCATCATATGGATGGACAAATCCCAATCTTGGTCCATGCGCTTCAACACATACTTTCAGAATACCCAATGATACCTTTATAACCACCCAGTTACGAAGTGGTGTTTGATGTCATCAAAGTACTCATCCGGTGATGGTGATTAACACAACCTCATGGTCGAAGGATTAGGTTACTATGTATTGAAAGCTTATAGCACTGTGAACTTAATGACTTGATCTAATGCTACGCTTACTATGGGTGTGTGTGTCCATTACATCATTCTCCTAATGATATAACCTTGTTATTAATGACATCCAATGTCCATGATCAGGAAACCATGATCATCAATTAATCAACAAGCTACTTCAACAAGAGGCTAACTAGGGACTCTTTTATGTTTACAAAACACACATGTATTAGTGTTTCCTTATAATACAATTATAGCATGGGATGCAAACATTCATCATAAACACAAAGATATAATAATAACCACTTTTATTATTGCCTCTTGGGCATATCTCCAACAGTCTCCCACTTGCACTAGAGTCAATAATCTAGATTACATGGTAATATACCTAACACCCATGGCGTTCTGGTGTTGGTCATGCTTTGCTCTAGGGAGAGGTTTAGTCAACGGATCTGCCACATTCAGATCAGTCTGTACTTTGCAAATCCTTATGTCACCATCTCGGACATACTCGCGAATGGCATGGAAACGTAGCTTGATGTGCTTCAGCTTGCTATGTGACCTTGGCTCCTGTGCATTAGCTATGGCACCTGTGTTGTCACAGTAGATGGCCATCGGGTCCAATGCACTAGGAACCACACCAAGTTCAGTAATGAACTCCTTCATCCATATGGCTTCTTGTGCAGCCTCCGAAGCAGCTATGTATTCCGATTCAGTTGAAGATTTTGCCACAACACTTTGCTTGGCACTCCTCCAGCTCACTGCAACACCATTCAAAATAAATACGTATCCAGACTGTGACTTCAAGTCATCTGGATCGGTGTTCCAACCAGCATCAGTGTAACTGTTTACAACAAGCTGTTCATCACCTCCATAAGAAAGAACCATATCCTTAGTCCTATTCAGGTACTTAAGGATATTCTTGACCGCTGTCCAGTGCTCCATTCCAGGATCACTTTGATATCTGCTAGTCAAACTAACAGCATGTGCTATATCCGGTCTTGTACACAACATGGCATACATGATAGAACCTATGGCTGAGGCATAGGGAACATTATTCATCTTCTCTCTATCTTCTGCCGTAGCTGGACTTTGAGTCTTACTCAAGGTCTTACCTGACAACATGGGCACGAACCCTTTCTTGCTCTCTTCCATTCTAAACTTCTTTAGAACTTTGTCTAGGTATGTACTTTGTGAAAGCGCTAGCAGGCGTCTTGATCTATCTCTATAAATCTTGATGCCTAGAATATATGCCGCTTCGCCAAGATCCTTCATTGAAAAACTATTATTCAAATAGGCTTTGACGCTATTAAGAAGTTCTACATCATTCCCAATCAACAGTATGTCATCTACATATAGTACTAGGAATGCTACAGAGCTCCCACTCACTTTCTTGTAAATACAAGCTTCTCCATAAGTTTGTATAAAACCAAAAAATTTGATTACTTTATCAAAATGTTGATTCCAACTCTGGGATGCTTGCTTCAGTCCATAAATGGAGCGCTGAAGTTTGCATACCTTGTCAGCATCACTAGGATCGACAAAACCCTTGGGTTGTACCATGTACAACTCTTCCTCAATGTCACCATTAAGGAACGCTGTTTTGACATCCATCTGCCATATCTCATAATCGAAATATGCAGCAATTGCTAACAAAATCCTCACAGACTTTAGCTTCGCTACTGGTGAGAAAGTCTCATCATAGTCAACACCTTGAATTTGTCGGAACCCTTTCGCGACAAGTCGAGCTTTATAGACAGTAACATTACCATCAGCATCTGTTTTTCTTTTGAAAATCCATTTGTTCTCGACAGCCTTACGGCCATCCGGTAAGTCCACCAAAGTCCATACTTGGTTTTCGTACATGGATCCCATTTCGGATTTCATGGCTTCTAGCCATTTGTCGGAATCTGGGCTCACCATAGCTTCTTCATACGTCGCAGGGTCATCAGTGTTGTCTATCAACATGACGTTCAAGGCAGAGTCATACCACTCAGGAGTGGTACGAACCCTCGTTGACCTGCGAGGTTCAGTAGTAACTTCGTTCGAAGTTTCATGATCACCATCATTAGCTTCCTCTCTAGTTGGTGCAGGCGGCACGAAAACATCTTCCGGTGCTGCGCTACTCTCAACCCCGAGAGAAGGTTCAATAACCTCGTCGAGTTCTACTTTCCTTCCAGTCACTTCTTTCGAGAGAAACTCCTTCTCAAGAAAGGATCCATTCTTGGCAACGAAAACTTTGCCTTCGGATCTTTGATAGAAGGTATACCCAATTGTTTCTTTAGGGTATCCTATGAAGACGCATTTCTCCGCTTTGGGTTCTAGCTTATCAGGTTGTAACTTCTTTACATACGCTTCACAACCCCAAACTTTAAGGAATGACAACTTAGGTTTCTTACCAAACCATAATTCATACGGTGTCGTTTCAATGGATTTAGATGGTGCCCTATTTAAAGTGAATGCGGCTGTCTCTAATGCATAGCCCCAAAACGATAGCGGTAAATCTGTAAGAGACATCATAGACCGAACCATATCTAAGAGAGTTCGATTACGACGTTCGGACACACCATTACGCTGTGGTGTTCCCGGTGGTGTCAACTGCGAAAGTATTCCACATTTCTTTAAATGCATGCCAAACTCATAACTTAGATATTCACCTCCGCGGTCAGAACGTAGAAACTTAATCTTCTTGTTACGATGATTTTCCACTTCACTTTGAAATTCCTTAAACTTCTCGAAAGTTTCGTACTTATGTTTCATAAAGTAGACATACCCATATCTACTTAAGTCATCCCAGAAAGTGAGAACATAACGATATCCACCACGCGATGCTACACTCATTGGACCGCACACATCGGTATGTATTATTTCCAATAAGTCTGTAGCTCGCTCCATTATTCCAGAGAATGGAGTCTTAGTCATTTTTCCCATTAGACATGCTTCGCATCTTTCAAGTGATTCAAAAACAAGTGATTCAAGAAGTCCATCAGAATGGAGTTTCTTCATACGCTTCACTCCAATGTGACCAAGACGACAGTGCCACATGTATGTAGAATTATCATTCAATTTTGTTCGTTTAGCATCTATGTTGTGAACATGTGTATCACTACTATCGAGATTCAGTAAGAGTAAACCATTCATCTCAGGTGCATTACCATAAAAGATATTACTCATATAAATCGAACAACCTTTATTCTCTGACTTAAAAGAGTAACCGTCTCGCAATAAACAAGATCCAGATATAATGTTCATGCTTAACGCAGGCACCAAATAACAATTATTCAAATTTAAAACTAATCCCGAAGGTAGATGTAGAGGGAGCGTGCCGACGGCGATCACATCAACCTTGGAGCCATTTCCAACGCGCATCGTCACCTCGTCTCTCGCCAGTCTTCGTTTATTCCGCAGCTCCTGTTTCGAGTTACAAATATGAGCAACCGAACCAGTATCAAATACCCAGGCACTACTACGATTACTAGTAAGATACACATCAATAACATGTATATCGAATATACCTTTCTTCTTGATGTTGCCGTTCTTCAGATCTGCCAGGTACTTGGGGCAGTTGCGCTTCCAGTGACCAGCACCCTTGCAGTAGAAGCATTCAGTTTCAGGCTTAGGACCAGCCTTGAGCTTCTTAGCAGGTGCGACAGCTTTCTTGCCGTCCTTCTTGAAGTTGCCCTTGTTCTTAGGCTTGCCCTGTTTCTTGAAATTGGTGGTCTTATTGACCATCAACACTTGGTGCTCCTTCTTGATCTCCACTTCAGTAGTTTTCAGCATGGACGATAGTTCAGGCAACGTCTTGTTCATGCAGTGCATATTGTAGTTCATCACAAAGTTCTTATAACTCGGTGGCAGTGATTGGAGGACACGGTGAATCCCTAACTCATTAGGAATCGTTATCCCCAACTCTTGGAGCTTGTTTGCATGCCCAGACATGGTGAGCACGTGCTCGCTAACGGAGCTTCCCTCTTCCATCTTGCAGGTAAAGAACTTTTCGGAGGCCTCATAGCTCTCCACGGCCGCGTGAGTCTCAAAAATGAGCTTGAGCTCCTTAATGATCTCGAACGGGTCGTGGTGCTCAAAGCGCTTCTGAAGCTCCGTTTCTAGACCGTACAGGATGGCACACTGAACTATGGAGTAATGATTTTTCCGAGTGGCGTAAACATTTTTTATGTCATCGGTGGCATCTTCTGCAGGTGGGTCACCTAGCGGTGCATCGAGCACATAGGTCATCTGACCAGCCCTGAGGACAATCTTCAGACCACGGATCCAGTCCGTGAAGTTTCTTCCATTGTTCTTAAGTTTTTCTTTCTCTAGGAACGCATTGAAATTGATGGAGAGGTTCACCATAATCTACAACAAATTTTGCAAGTAGTTTAGACTAAGTTTATGATAAATTGAGTTCAACTTTAATTCTTAATTTAACTAGGTGAACTCCCACTCAAAAACAACATCCCTCACATTGTTTCAGTGATTACACGAACCAAGTCCACTACACCAAGTCCGATCTTCACGAGAGAAGATGTAGTTTCATCGGCGAACAATCTTCATGTTCATCATATCATTCATATGACTCGTGCTCTACCTTTCGGTATTCCGTGTTCCGAGACCATGTCTGTACATGCTAGGTTCGTCAAGATTAACCTTAGTTTCCGCATGTGCAAATCTGGCTTGCACCCGTTGTATGCACACGTAGAATCTATCACACCCGATCATCACGAGATGCTTCGAAACGACGAGTCTTAGCAACGGTGCCAACTAAGGACGAACACTTTTATTACTTGATATTTAGTGAGAGGGATCATCTTATAATGCTACCGTCGCGATCTAAGCAATACAAGATGCATAAAGGATTAACATCACAGGCAATTCATAATTAGTGTGATATGATATGGCCCTTTCTTCTTGTGCCTTCGATCTCCATCTCCAAAGCACGGACATGATCTCCATCATCACCAGCATTGCGTCAAGGTCAGTGGCGCCACTTCATGGTTGTCCATCATCACAAGAAACTATTACAACTACTTGGAATAAAGCTATTACAAGATGAATAGACACACAGGTCTTAACAGAATTAAAGACAACCATTAGGCTCCTGCCGGTTGCCATATTACAACAAGGATCATTGCATACATCAAATATAATCACAATGACATGATGGCCATATCACATCACAAAACCCCTTCAAAAACAAGTTAGACGCCTCTAATTTTCTTTGCAAGTTTTACGTGGTTTGGGGCTTTCGAATAAGAACGGATCTTACCTACGAAACTGAACCACAACGTTGATACAAGTGCTATCAAGTGCGAAGTGTAGATTTGATCTATACTATGATGGGAGAGACAGACACCCGCAAAGCCACTTGTGAAAAGCAAGTTGCACGTCAAGCGTGGAGCAAGTCTCATGTGCGATGACATGTAATGTTAGCCCGAGCCGCTTCATCCCACCATACCGCAAGATGCAAAGTACACACAGCAAAAGACGGTACGAGCACCAACGCCCACAACACCATTGTGTTCTACTCGTGCAACAGATCTACGCATAGACAAGGCTCTGATACCACTGATGGGTTCGTATCATGGAAAACAAAAAATTTCTATCGCAAGAACGAACAAAACCCAGATCTAATCTAGATAAAAGCCAAGATCTAATCTACTAGACATGAGCAACGAGATAGATCGGTACTAACCCTCGTAGAACCGAAAGCGTTAACGAGATTAGATCTCGTGGATGATGTAGTCGATCACTTGCCGATCTCAAGTTCGAGTAGACGATCCTTCCGGCGCCGCGTTCCGGCAGCGCTTCCGCAGACGGTCACACGTGCGGAGTCGAAGCAGACCTTCCTCTCCCCGTTCCAGCGAGCAGCGGAGGTAGTAGATCTTCTCCACGCAATCCCAGCAGCACGACGGCGTGGTGGTGGTGGTGGAGTAGAGAACTCTGCAGGGCTTCGCCTAAGCCGGAGCAGATGGAAGGAGGAAGAGAGAGGCGGCTAGGGTTTGGAGTGGGAAGGGGCAAGGAGGGGTGGCGCCTCCACCCCTCTATATATAGAGGGAGGGAGGCGCACTAGGGAGCTTGGGGGGAGAGTCCTTCCCCCCCAAGTTTCCCCTTTAAACTCCCCTTATCTTATCTTATCTTATCTTATCTCGGTTTTCAAATAAACTCCAAGATATCTTCTCTTATCTCGGTTTTCAAATAAACTCCAAGATATCTTCTCTTATCTCAGTTTTCAAATAAACTCCAAGATATCTTCTAGAACCTTCCGGAACATTCCGAAATCTTCTAGAATCCCCATACAAACCCTCTGGAACATTTCCTAACTTAGAAAATGATCCCCATTATATGAATCTTATTCTCCGGACAATTCCGGATCTCCTCGTGATGTCCCGGATCCAATCCGAGACTCCGAACAACATTCGGTCTCCAACGCACATTCAATATCTACTTAAAACAACTTCAAACCTTAAGTGTGTCACCCTACGGTTCGTGAATATGCAGACATGATGAAGACACCTCTCCGATCAATAACCATCAGCGGGATCTGGAGATCCATAACGGCTCCCACATACTCAACGATGACTTCGTGATCGATAGAACCATTAACATACGAAACCAATTCCCTTTGTCACGTGATACTCTACTTATCCGAGGTTTGATCATCGGTATCTCCATACCTAGTTCTACCTTGTTACTGATAAGTACTCTTTACTCGTTCCGTGTTATGCCATCCCTTGTGACCTAGTCACATGCTTGCAAGCTAACTAGATGACATTCCACCGAGAGGGCCCAGAGCATATCTATCCGTCATATGGATGGACAAATCCCAATCTTGGTCCATGCGCTTCAACACATACTTTCAGAATACCCAATGATACCTTTATAACCACCCAGTTACGAAGTGGTGTTTGATGTCATCAAAGTACTCATCCGGTGATGGTGATTAACACAACCTCATGGTCGAAGGATTAGGTTACTATGTATTGAAAGCTTATAGCACTGTGAACTTAATGACTTGATCTAATGCTACGCTTACTATGGGTGTGTGTGTCCATTACATCATTATCCTAATGATATAACCTTGTTATTAATGACATCCAATGTCCATGATCAGGAAACCATGATCATCAATTAATCAACAAGCTGGTTCAACAAGAGGCTAACTAGGGACTCTTTTATGTTTACAAAACACACATGTATTAGTGTTTCCTTATAATACAATTATAGCATGGGATGCAAACATTCATCATAAACACAAAGATATAATAATAACACTTTTATTATTGCCTCTTGGGCATATCTCCAACAGTTTGATGCAAAGTGGTCATTCCTTTAAATCTGAAAACAATGGTTGTTCGATTTATAAGAATGATATCTTTTATGGTCATGCACCTATGTTGAATGGTTTATTTTTGATAGATCTCGATAGTAATATTACGCACATTCATAATGTTAATGCTAAAAAGATTAAACTTGATGATGATATATCTACATATATGCGGCACTGTCGTCTAGGTCATATTGGCGTTAAACGCATGAAGAAACTCCATTCTGATGGACTTTTAGAATAACTTGATTTTGAATCATTTGATACATGTGAGCCATGCCTTATGGGCAAGATGACTAGAACGCTGTTTTCCGGTTCAATGGAACGGGCGACAGATCTATTGGAAATCATACATACTGATGTGTGTGGACCAATGAGTGTGTCGGCGCGAGGTGGATATCGTTATTTTGTTACTTTCACGGATGATTTGAGTAGATACGGGTATATCTATTTGATGAAACACAAGTCTGAAACTTCTGAAAAGTTCAAGGAATTTCAGAATGAAGTGGAAAATCATCGTAATAGAAAGATCAAATTTCTACGGTCTGACCGTGGAGGAGAGTATCTAAGTTACGAGTTTAGCACACACATGAAAGAGTGTGGAATAGTTTCACAACTCACGCCTGCCGGAACACCACAGTGTAATGGTGTGTCGGAACATCGTAATCGTACCTTATTGGATATGGTTCGATCTATGATGTCTCTGACTGACTTGCCTCTGTCATTTTGGGGTTATGCACTAGAAACAGCTGCATTCACTTTAAATTGGGCACCATCAAAATCCGTTGAAACGACATCGTATGAATTATGGTTTGGAAACAAACCTAAGCTGTCATTTCTTAAAGTTTGGGGATGCGATGTTTATGTGAAGAAACTTCAGCCAGATAAACTCGAACCCGATGCGAAAAAATGCGTCTTCATAGGATACCCTAAGGAAACTATTGGGTATACCTTCTATCACAGATCCGAGGGCAAGGTTTTTTTTGCCAAGAATGGATCCTTTCTTGAGAAGGAGTTTCTCGCGAAAGGTGTGAGTAGTCGGAAGGTAGAACTCCAAGAGGTTATTGAACCTTCTCTTCATGAAATGGCAAGTGGCACAGCACTGGAAGTTGTTTCGGAGTTGACTTCACCTAATGAAGAGAGAGCTGATGATATTGATCATGAAACTCTGAAAGAGGACACTACCAAACCTCGCAGGTCAAGCAGGACACGTGCAGCTCCTGAACTGTACGACAATCCTGTTGTGAATTTCATGGTTGATGAAATGGATGACCCTGTGACGTATGAAGAAGCAATGATGAGCACGGATTTCAACAAATGGCTAGAAGCCAAGAAATCCGAGATGGAATCCATGTACGAGAACCAAGTTTGGACCTTGGTGGACTTACCTCACGATCGAAAGGTCGTTGAGAATAAATGGATTTTCAAAAGAAAAACTGATGCTGATGGTAATGTGACCATCTATAAGGCTCGACTTGTCGCAAAGGGGTTTCGATAAATTCAAGTTGACTACGATGAGCCATTCTCTCCCGTAGCGATGCTTAAGTCGGTTAGGATTATGTTAGCAATTGCTGCATATTTCGATTATGAAATATGGTAGATGGATGTCAAAACAGCGTTCCTCAATGGTAATATTGAATAAGAGTTGTATATGATACAACCTAAGGGTTTTGTTGATCCTAAGGATGCTAATAAGGTATGCAAACTTCAACGATCCATCTATGGACTAAAGCAAGCATCCCGGAGTTGGAATCTCCGCTTTGATGAGGTGATCAAAGAGTTTGGATTTGTCCAAACTTATGGAGAGGCTTGTATTTACAAGAAAGTGAGTGGGAGCAATGTGGCATTTCTGATATTATATGTGGATGACATATTATTGATTGGAAATGATATAGATCGTTTAAACAGTGTTAAAAGTTATCTAAACAGCAAATTTTTGATGAAAGACCTTGGTGAAGCGTCATATATATTAGGCATTAAAATCTATAGAGATAGATCAAAGCGCCTAATTGGGCTATCGCAGAGTACATACCTTGATAAGATATTAAAGAAGTTTAATATGGAGGAAAGTAAGAAGGGGTTCTTACCTATGTTGCAAGGCAATACATTGAGTAAGACTCAAAGTCCGGCTACGGCGGAAGAAAGAGAGATGATGGATAAGATCCCCTATGCCTCGGCCATAGGCTCTATTATGTATGCCATGCTATGTACAAGACCGGATGTGGCACATGCTATTAGTTTGACTAGTAGGTACCAATCTGATCCAGGTTCGGAACACTGGATAGCGGTAAAGAACATCCTCAAGTACTTGAGAAGAACTAGGGATATGTTTCTCATATACGGAGGTGAAGAAGAGCTAGTCGCTAAGTGTTATGTCGATGCTAGCTTTGACACCGATCTGGATGACTTTATGTCTCAATCTGGATATGTATTTCTCTTGAACGGAGCAGCAGTTAGTTGGAGGAGTTCCAAACAACCTGTGGTGGCTGGATCAACGACGGAGGCGGAATATGTTGTTGCTTCAGAAGCGGCGCAGAAAGCGGTTTGGATGAAAGAGTTCATTACGGAACTAGGTGTGGTTCCCAGTGCGTTGGACCCAATGGTGATCTATTGTGACAACAATGGAGCCATAGCCAACGCAAAGGAACCGAGGTCTCACAAGAATTCCAAGCATATTAAGCGCCGGTTTCACTCCATCCGCGAGCATGTCAAGGATGGAGATATAAAGATTTGTAAAGTACACACAAACCTAAATGTAGCATATCCGTGGACTAAAGTTATCCCTAGGGCAAAACATGATCAACACCAGAACTCCATGGGTGTTAATTTATCACTATCTGAACTAGATTATTGTCTCTAGTGCAAGTGGGAGACTGAAGGAAATATGCCCTGACAGGCAATAATAAAGTTGTTATTATGTATTCCTTATATATGATAGATGTTTATTTTACATGCTAGAATTGTATTGATCGGAAACATCAATACATGTGTGTTTAATAAACAAAAAGGGTTCCTAGTTATGCCTCTCTTATAGACTAGCTTGTTGATTAACAAGATGATCAAGGTTTCCTGATCATGGACATTGGATGTTGTTAATAACAAGGTCACACCATTGGTGGAATGATGTGATGAACATTCATCTGAAGTATAGCATTACGATCAATGTTTATATTGCTATAACATCATACGAAGTAATCTTTATCCTTAGACCATGAGATCATGTTAATTGCTAACACCGGAAGAGTATCTTGATAACATCAAACGTCACACCGTAACAGGGTGACTATAAAGATGGGTACAGTACTATGAAGATGTTATGTTGAGGCTCATGGATCAAGAGTGGAATTTGTCAATCCCGATGACGGATAGATATACTCTGGGCCCTCTCGGTGATATCACATTGAGATAGCTTGCAAGCAAGTGATGCGATCACTAGAATGTTATATCAGGAACGAGAAAAGAGTGCATGTCGGAAACGAGATCAAACTAGGTATCGAAATACCGATGATCGAATCGCGAACATGCAATATATCGAGGGACAAAGGGATTTGTTACAAGCGTTAAAGGTTCTCACGATCACATAAGTCATCGTTGAATGTGTAGGAGTCAGTATGGATCTCCAGGTCCCGCTGCTGATTATTGATCGGAGAAGGGTCTCTATCATGTCTGCATTATTCGCGAACCGTAGGGTGACACACTTAAGAGTTACCGGACACCATTTTGGAGCACATATGTTTCAGACGAAAGAATTGCAAAGCACAGGAATTGTTTCAATAGAAACCGGAAATTGTTTCGGGTGAAATTGCAGAAAGTGGTTCTGCATGTGATATTGAAATATTGCAAGGGGCTATATGTGAATGTTTGTTAATTAAAGTAATTAACAAAATTCTGAATAAATTTAATAAAAAGAGTTTTATTAAATGAGAGAGCATTAAACTTGGAGAATTTTAATGCATTTAAAGTGGAGACTTTAAAAGGAAATGTGAAGAGGCATTTTAATGTGGAGGGGTTACCACCACATGAATGGGGGAGGTGAGGGGTCAGCCCCTCCTCCTATAAAAGGCCACCCATTCCCTCCTTCATCCTCACACCTCCTTGTGAAGGATCTCTCTCCCCCTCTAGAATTATTCCCCCATGGTCTCGCATTAGCGAGATACATGTTCCCGGTGGCATTTGATGACCCACAAGTATAGGGGGTGTATCGCAGTATTTTCAATAAGTAAGAGTGCCGAACCCAACGAGGAGCAGAAGGTGCTGGCTAGTGGTATGGATCAGGAATTCTCTGCAAATACTTAGCAAACGGATTTTTAGGGGTTTTCGATATAGAGAGTAAACAAAGTACGAGTGAATAAAAGACAGTAGGAATAAATGCAGCAAGTGGCCCAATCCTTTATGCAGCAAAGGACAAGCCGGTTGTATTTCTATAGATGACCAAACGTTCTCGAGGACACATGGGAATATTGTCAAGTGCTTTCGCTTCATATAGTCGATTAATCTTCTTTAGCTTGCTAAGTGTTGTGTGGGTGAACCTGTGCTAATGTACCGCCCCATCCAAGACTAATACATACTTGTGATTATACCCCTTGCAAACATCCGTAAGTACAAGAATGTAATTAAGGTAAAAACCTAACCACAGCTTTAAACTCTAAGACCCTTACGTCCCTTGTGCAATGGTTTCCTAACGGGGGTTCAGGTTTCTGTCACTCCGGCAACCCCTACGATTAGTAGCCAAATACACAATGCATTCCCCTAGGCCCATATAGGTGAAGTGTCATGTAGTCGACGTTCACATGACACCACTAGAAGAAGTACACCACAACTTAAATAACAATCTATTGAATCTTTCTCAACGCAGCTCCACTACTAACAACAAGACTTCTCCAATGTCCTCAAGAACAAAACGAACTACTCACAAGCCATCATATGGATCATGATCAGAGATGGAATAATGATGTATAACAATCTGAACATAAACAATAATTCAATGGTTCACTCAATAGCATCAACTACAAAGAGTAATCAACACCGAGAAAGTTTTCCCTATGAACTATAGCAAGATTCAACCAATTGTTACAGCAATATGGAGATGGTGATGAGGGTGCTGATGGTGATGATGGTGGTGGTGGTGATGATGATGATCCCGATGAAGTCCAGCTTGATGGTGGTGTTGATGGCGACGATCTCCCCTCTCCGGGAAGGAATTCCGCCGGCAGAAATCTGTCTGCCAGAGAGATCTTTCTCTCTTGGTGTTTTCCGCTCCGCAAAGGCGGCGGAATCTTTCTGTGGTTGCTCCCCGAGTCTTAGGGTTTCGGGAGGATGATATACGCCAGAGGGGAGAGGCTGGAGTGGGCCAGGGTGGCCACATCACCTCTAGGCGCGGCCTAGGCCTGCCCACGCCATGGGGTGGTGTGGGCTCCCTGTGGCCCACCTCCACTCCATCTTCTGGCATCCTTAGTCTTCTGGAAAAATAGGATTTTCCATATATTTTCCCGGATTTTCTGATCTTCGTGAATTTTGCCTCCAAACAGCACCTTTTCCATCAGAATCCTGACTGCAGCGGTCCATGCTCCAAAAGTCATCAACCATGCAAAAATAGATGAAATAACATAAGTATCACCTCTCAATACGAAATATATCAATGAATAATAGTGAATTAAGACATAGAATAGTGATGCAAAATGGACGTATCAACTCCCCCCAAGCTTAGACTTCGCTTGTCCCCAAGCGAAACTGAGCTCAATAAACATGGCCTCAGGTTTATGGAGTGAAGAGTCGATAAAAGAATACGGACAAGAAGCATCACATTCATCTAATACATAGATCATAATAGAAAACAACTCACTATTATATAACTAAACTTGCAATGAGTAAAGGAAACACAATAAAGATACATAAAGTGAATCATAATTGGTAATGGCAAACTTAACTCTTGGTCGAAGAATAGTTGATAATTTGCTGGAGTTCACAAATAGCTGGTTTTTCAATGAAAGCTTTCAAAGTAGTAAACTTCAAGATAAGAGCAATGTGCAAAACAAGGAACAAAAGAAACATGATTGAATAAATCATCATATGAATGAATCAAACACATCAACTCAAAATACTTGCTGAGATAGAGGGGAGTAGGTTTACTGACTCAACTACAAAGTAAAAGAAAGGCCCTTCACAGAGGGAAGCAGGGATTGCAAGTCTCATAAAGAGCTCCCAAAAATTATGATACTTACTAGATTTCAGCTCTCATTGCCCCTATCATAGGCATCTTTAGGTGATTAAGGTTAAAGTGACACAACCAAGAGGATATGCTTGACAAGTTATGAGTTGAAATCTCATGCCCCTTACTTATGAGTACTGATCCTCATGCTACTCAACTTCAGTCACGAGCAATCTCTTGTCATTGTAAATACATGCGTATCATTGAGAACCGCCAACGGGGTACCCCTTGCACATGACACAGGAGCTATCCCATAATCAAAATGACAAGGCAAGCAGACAGTGAGCATCTCAGCGATCTTTTTATTTGCTATTTGCATAGGTTTTTATTGAGGATGCTTCATAGAATGCTCACTATAGTTATGCTGCAAGTTTCCACCATGATTAGGCATGGCTTAGGCTAGCGGCTCAGGCGTTTCTCTAACACACATATAAACTCCATGATCTTACAAGTTCCACTTTTATTTCACACCATCGGGATCCATAAGCAAAAGAACATGATATCAACTAGGTACAAGGTACCAAATGAAGTGTTGAAAGCGGTCCCCGTGATACATGGTTCGGCTAACTTCAACTCATAAAGCGCAAGCATATACGCAACAAAGAAGGACCCAATGGTTCAAGTTTATTAAATGCAAGAAAGTAAAGTGTGCCATCAAGTTCGTGAGAGCTTTAATCACTAATTTTCACATAACAAGTTTAATTTGGGAGGTAGATAAAATTGGAATTTACTTGGAATAGCAATAATGCTACTAGGTAGGTATGGTGGACACAAATGGCGAAGGTTTTGGTTTAAAAGAGGTGGATGCACGAGAAGAATACCCTCTCAGTATAGGTTTTTGGCTAGCAAGGCTGGGTAGCAAGTATAAGAGTTGAAGGAAACAACCAAACATACAAGTGAAAAAGACAAACATGCAATCTTCCTTGGAAGCACAAAAGATCTTAAATAGAGAATACTAAACTTATGAGCAAACCAAGAAAGAAAGATGATGAAATTATTTTCCTCTAGAGTACTTCTATCTTTTTCTTTTTCTTTTTCTTTCCAACTCTCAAAAAGGTGTTGCTACTGACCGAGCCAGGTTTGCCAAAACCAACTAAATTAACTCAATGATCCCAAAGTGCTACCAAGACTAACAACAAGATCAATCATATAACCACGAATTGAAAACTAATATAAGGTATGCAAAAGAGTGGATGATAGAACTTCTTATTAATATTCCATAACAGAAACTCACACCAAGGGATACATATTTAACGAGAGAGGGGACACTTCCATAATGCAAACCATACTACAAAATAACTCCTCTATTCATGATATGACTCTACTAATAAAGTAAATCGATAGAAGATAGTGATATGATATCGTGGCACTCCCCCAAGATTAGAACAAACCAAGGGGATGCCAAACCTGATGACGAATTACTCCTTTGGTGGTGGTGGTATCTTTTCATCTTCGTCCGTCTTCCAGAGTAAAGGCTTCCCATCAACAAAGGACATCGTGGTTTCCAACATCCTGAAACCTGCAGCAGCACTTATGCGTTTAAATCTAGCCTCATACTCACAGTTTTGATTTTGAACGTCACAGAACTGTGCTTGCAGTTCATTGGTTGTTTGGCGGAGTGAAAGGACTTCGTCTTTGAGTTCAGCAGTCTCCTTTTGGTGCTTGGTGATGAGTTCGGAGCAAATCTTATGGATGATATCCACTTCGCGCTCCGCCATCTTCCTGTACCTAAAGACTTCATGCTCTAGCGCTTCCATCCTGTCCTCCAGACTTCCTTCACCTTTAGGGCCTTAAACCTCTTTAATCCGGACCTCTCCACCTTTGAGAAACAACTCCTTGGGATGAATCTTCAATTCTCTCATGTATGGGTTGATGATATCTTCTAAGTAATCTCCCTTGGATGATCCAGAGGAAGACATTGTGGCTCCAAATTTTGGATTTTTACCTGGTAGAAATAGATCGAAACAAAACCACGACAAAAACACGATATACGAACCTCAGAAGATCCGGGGGGTTATATATTACGAAGTTTCATATCAAAAGGAAAGTACTGGGAGAAAACGGGTCGGAGGCGGAGTCCTGGGTGGCCTCACCACCTGGTGGCGCGGCCAGGGGTGGGCTCGCGCCATGGGGTGGTGTGGGCCACCCTGGCTCCGTTTCCGTCCCTTTTTCGCTTCGTAACTTCCCTTATTGACTGAAAACTGCAAAAATATAGTTGGATTGTATTTTCGTGGAACTTTTCTTACCAGAACTGTTACCTAGTTGGACACGGACTCTGCAGGTCTCTGAATTTGGTCCTCAATGAATTTCTCTGGAGTTATAACTTGAAAGGCATCAACATCTTCATTGTAAGAATCTCCAGCAATATAGTGTTTGAGTCGCTGTCCATTCACTACTTGTGTAGTATTATCTTTTAAAGAAGAAATTTTTATTGCTCCTGAAAGGTATACTTCTTCAATGATGAAAGGTCCTTCCCATTTTGATAGTAGCTTACATGCAAAAAATCTGAGACGAGACCTATACAATAGAACTTTCTCACCAACATGAAATTCTCTCTTAAGTATTCGCTTGTCATGCCATCTTTAACTTTTTCCTTAAAGAGTCTGGCATTCTCATAGGCCTCACTCCTCCATTCATCTAAAGAACTTAAGTCAAATAATCTTTTCTCACCAGCGAGCTTACAATCTCTATTTAGTTCTTTCACCGCCCAGTAAGCTTTATGTTCTAATTCTAAGGGTAGGTGGCAAGCTTTCCCATAAACCATTTTATAAGGAGACATTCCCATAGGATTTTTGTAAGCAGTTCTATAAGCCCATAAAGCATCATTCAACTTCTTAGCCCAGTTTTTTCTAGACCTATTGACAGTTTTTTGCAAGATAGATTTAATTTCTCTATTTGATAATTCTACTTGCCCGCTAGTTTGGGGGTGATAAGCTGAAGCAATTTTATGATTAACATCATACTTAGCGAGGGTCTTCCTAAAACCGCCATGAATGAAATGAGAACCCACATCAGTCATGAGATACCTAGGCACTCCAAACCTAGGGAAGATAACATCCTTAAGCATTTTTAGAGAGGTTTCCCCGTCAGCACTTTTCCTAGGAATGGATTCTACCCACTTAGTAACATAATCAACGGCAACAAGAATATGAGTGTAACCCTTCGAAGGAGGGAAAGGACCCATAAAGTCGAATCCCCAACAATCAAAAGGTTCAATAACTAGGGAGTAGTTCATAGGCATTTCATTGCGTCTAGAAACATTACCAACACGCTGACATTCATCACAAGGCAAAACAAATTTTCTTGCATCTTTAAAAAGGGTAGTCCAGTAGAAACCTGATTGTAGTACCTTTTGTGCAGTTCTATCTCCTGCATGATGTCCTCCATAGGCGCTACCATGACATTTATGCAATATCTCTTTTTGCTCATATTCTGGAACACATCTTCGCATAATACCATCAACTCCCTCTTTGTATAAGTGTGGGTCATCCCAAAAATAATGCCTCCAATCATAAAAGAACTTTCTTCTTTGCTGAGCTATAGAAGTTGGAGGCAAATACTTGGAGACAATAAAGTTAGCATAATCAGCATACCAAGGGCTTCCTCGAGAGCTCACCCCTACTGCGGCTAACTATTCATTTGGGAAACTATCATTAACAGGCATAGGATCAAAAGATATGTTTTCCAAACGAGATAAATTATCAGCTACAGGATTTTCAGCACCTTTCCTATCTACTATATGTAGATCAAGCTCTTGTAAAAGCAGCACCCATCTAATAAGCCTAGGCTTAGCGTCCTTCTTTGTCATAAGATATTTAATAGCAGCATGATTAGTATGAATGGTTACTTTTGAGTCCACAATATAAGGCCTAAACTTATCACAAGCAAAAACAACAGCTAGAAATTCCTTTTCAGTAGTGGCATAATTCCTTTGAGCAGCGTCTAGAGTCTTACTAGCATAATGGATAACGTTTAACTTTTTATCAATACGTTGCCCAAGGACAGCCCCTACAGCAAAATCACTAGTATCACACATTATTTCAAAGGGTAAACTCCAATCAGGTGGTTGAACATTAGGGGCAGTAGTTAAAGACTTCTTAAGAGTTTCAAAAGCTTCCCTACAATCATCATCAAAAACAAAAGGTACATCTTTTTGAAGAAGATTAGTGAGAGGTTTTGATATCCTAGAGAAGTCTTTAATAAACCTCCTATAGAAACCAGCATGACCAAGGATTCTACAAATACCTTTGATGTCTCTTGGACATGGCATCTTCTCAATTGCCTCAACCTTAGCTCTATCAACCTCTATGCCTCTTTTAGAGACTTTATGCCCAAGAACAATCCCTTCATTAACCATGAAGTGGCATTTCTCCCAATTAAGAACAAGATTAGTTTCTTCACACCTCTACAAAACTTTATCAAGGTTGTGCAGACAATTATCAAAAGAAGTTCCATAGACAGAAAAGTCATCCATGAACACTTCTACAATCTCTTCACAAAAACCATGAAAGATAGCAGACATGCACCTTTGGAAAGTAGCAGGAGCATTACATAAACCAAAAGGCATACGTCTATAAGCATAAGTTCCATAAGGGCAAGTAAAAGTAGTTTTTTCTTGATCTTGTTGTTTAACAGCAATTTGAGAGAAACCAGAATAACCATCAAGACAACAAAAATGGGTCTTTTTAGACAACCTTTCCAACATTTGATCAATAAAAGGAAGCGGGTAGTGATCTTTCTTACTAACTTTATTGAATTTCCTAAAATCAATGCACATCCTATAGCCTACCACTGTTCTTTGAGGGATAAGCTCGTCATTATCATTAGGGACAACGGTAATACCTCCCTTTTTAGGAACACGATGAACAGGACTAACCCATTCACTATCAGCAATAGGGTAAATAATACCAGCATCAAGGAGTTTCAATACCTCATTCCTTACCACTTCTTTCATCCTAGGATTTAAACGTCGTTGGTGCTCCACTACCGGCTTCACATCTGGTTCTATGTTGATAGAGTGCTGACATATAGTAGGTGAAATCCATTTTAGATCATCCAGAGTATAGCCCATAGCTCCTCGATGTTTCCTCAAAACTTCCAATAACCTTTCTTCTTCCTTCCCTGAAAGTTTAGCGCTAACAATAACAGGATATATCTTTTTATCATCAATATAAGCATATTTAAGATCAGTAGGGAGAGGTTTTAGATCGAAAACAGGATCCTTTTTAGGTGGCATCGTGGTACCCAAGTCTTCCACAGGCAAGTCGTGCTTAAGCATCATAGGTTGATCACGAAGAATCATGTCAATCTCATTCCTTTCTTCCATGAAGATTTCACTTTCATGATCTTCCATAAATTGCTGCAAAGCATTGTTAGGAGCAAGAGAAATAGAAGCAAGTTGTTCAACCCTAAAATCCTCATTATGGGTTTCCTTTTTGCAACGTTCTTTAGCAAATTTCGAAAAATTAAACTCATAAGATTCCCCATCGAACTTAGTCAAGATTTTCTCCCTCTTGCAATCAATAATAGCTCCACAAGTACTTAAGGAAGGTCTACCAAAAATGATAGGGTAGGTTTTACTAGCAGCCGAACCAAGTACTAGAAAATCAGCAGGGTACTTAATCTTACCACAAAGAACTTCCACGTCTCGTACAATACCAATTGGAAAGATGGTCTCTCTATTAGCAAGGTGAATAACCACATCAATCTCTTCCAACTCACAAGGACTGATTTCATGCATAATTTCTCTGTAAAGCTCATAAGGAATAGCACTAGAACTTGCACCAATATCACACAAACCATAATAGCAATGATCACCAATTCTAACAGAAAGCATAGGAACACTAGCCTTTTTAGTTCTATTGGGATGTGAAACAATATTATAAGCATCCTCACAAAAGACTATGTGCCCATCTTCTACGCTTTTAGTGACAAGGTCTTTCACAATTGCTACCATAGGTTCAATGTTTATTTGTTCATCAGGTTTTACAGTTCTTTTTTCACTTTTGGTGATTACATTAGTTATCATAGGATGGTCCTTTACCTTTTCGGGGAAGGGAATCTTCTCGATATAAGGTTCGGTAAGATGGGATCAATAATGCAATACTCAGCACTTCTAATAGGAGCATAGTCAACAATATCTTTGTAAGGTGCATGGTATTTGTTCCATCCCCTTTTTGGAATTCTGATATAGGAAGCAAACGCTCTAAAGCAATTCATAATAACTTGCAAATCAAGACCATAAATATTACTAATATTTTGAAAGTCATCAGTTCCCATAAAAGATTCAATGCATTCATAATCATAATTTATACCTGACTTTCTACCTTTGTCATTCTCCCAAGCTTCAGCATTGTCTTGAATATGGTCTAGAAGGTCCCATTTAGCTTCTTATTCCATGCGAGTGAATGATCCAGCACAAGAAGCATCCAATAAATCTTTATCATGTAGAGGGAGCCTTGCATAAAAGTTATTGATAATAATATTGTTGGGAAGCTCATGAATGGGACATTTGAGCATTAATAACTTCAATCTCCCCCAAGCTTGAGCTGTACTCTCTCCATCAAGAGGCCAAAAGTTGTATATTTGATTCTGATCTTTATGAATCTCACTAGGAGGATAAAACTTTGAATAAAAGAGAGGCACTATTTCCTCCCATTCTAGAGCTTGACCATTCTTCAGTAGCTTATACCATTCCTCAGCTCTTCCTTTTAGCGATAATGATAATAACTTCTTCTTAACTTGATCTGTAGTAATACCTGCACACTTGAACAACCCGCATAATTCGTTTATAAGGAGTAAATGATCATCGGGATGGACGGTTCCATCCCCAACATAGTAGTTATCCATAACACGATCAATAATTCTTGTAGGTATTTTGAAAACATCTTTCTCAGCAGGTGGTGGCTTATCTACTACCTTAGCAGTGGTAGTAGCATTACCAAATAAGAAACTCAGCGAATTATCCATAACAAAAATAAAGCAACTAGAAGAAGTAAACAATACTCACAGTAGAAGTTTCCTTTACCAGTTCCACTCTCCAATAGTGCTTGACTCCCCGGAAACGGCGCCAGAAAATAGTCTTGATGACCCACAAGTATAGGGGGTGTATCGTAGTATTTTCGATAAGTAAGAGTGTCGAACCCAACGAGGAGCAGAAGGTGCTGGCTAGTGGTATGGAACAGGATTTCTCTGCAAATACTTAGCAAATGGATTTTTAGGGGTTTTTGATAAAGCGAGTAAACAAAGTACGAGTGAATAAAAGACAGTAGGAATAAATGCAGCAAGTGGCCCAATCCTTTATGCAGCAAAGGACAAGTCGGTTGTATTTCTATAGATGACCAAATGTTCTCAAGGACACATGGGAAGACTGTCAAGTGCTTTCGCTTCATATAGTCGATTAATCTTCTTTAGCTTGCTAAGTGTTGTGTGGGTGAACCTGTGCTAATGTACCGCCCCATCCAAGACTAATACATACTTGTGATTATACCCCTTACAAACATCCATAAGTACAAGAAAGTAATTAAGGTAAAAACCTAACCACAACTTT
The DNA here is from genome assembly GCA_916181665.1 of Avena sativa. Classification (NCBI taxonomy): domain Eukaryota; kingdom Viridiplantae; phylum Streptophyta; class Magnoliopsida; order Poales; family Poaceae; genus Avena; species Avena sativa. The sequence goes on along the minus strand of OV702290.1, from coordinate 548,047,942 downwards.
AAACTCTAAGACCCTTACGTCCCTTGTGCAATGGTTTCCTAACGGGGGTTCAGGTTTCTGTCACTCTGGCAACCCCTATGATTAGTAGCCAAATACACAATGCATTCCCCTAGGCCCATATAGGTGAAGTGTCATGTAGTCGACGTTCACATGACACCACTAGAAGAAGTACACCACAACTTAAATAACAATCTATTGAATCTTTCTCAACGCAACTCCACTACTAACAACAAGACTTCTCCCATCTCCTCAAGAACAAAACGAACTACTCACAAGACATCATATGGATCATGATCAGAGATGGAATAATGATGTATAACAATCTGAACATAAACAATAATTCAATGGTTCACTCAATAGCATCAACTACCAAGAGTAATCAACACCGGGAAAGTTTTTCCTATGAACCTGAGCAAGATTCAACCAATTGTTATAGCAATATGGAGATGGTGATGAGGGTGCTGATGGTGATGATGGTGGTGGTGATGATGATGATCCCGATGAAGTCCAGCTTGATGGTGGTGTTGATGGTGATGATCTCCCCTCTCCGGGAAGGAATTCCCCCGGCACAAATCTGTCTGCCGGAGAGATCTTTCTCTCTCGATGTTTTCCGCCCCGCAGAGGCGGCGGAATCTTTCTATGGTCGCTCCCCGAGTCTTAGGGTTTCGGGAGGATGATATACGCCAGAGGGGAGAGGCTGGAGTGGGCCAGGGTGGCCACACCGCCTCTAGGCACGGCCTAGGCCTGCCCGCACCATGGGGTGGTGTAGGCCCCCTATGGCCCACCTCCACTCCATCTTCTGGCATCCTTAGTCTTTTGGAAAAATAGGATTTTTCGTATATTTTCCCGGATTTTCTGATCTTCGCGAATTTTGCTTCCAAACAGCACCTTTTCCATCAGAATCCTGACTGCAGCGGTCCATGCTCCAAAAGTCATCAACCATTCAAAAATAGATGAAATAACATAAGTATCACCTCTCAATACGAAATATATCAATGAATAATAGTGAATTAAGACATAGAATAGTGATGCAAAATGGACGTATCAGCATTTCGTCTGGAAGGAGTTGCTGCTTCCGCTGGATTGCTGGAGCGAGGAGGTGGAGGTTGTCCGGTGGCTTGAACGTGTGTGCGAGTGCGGATGCGCTGCTGAGTTGCGGCGCTCGGACTTCCTCACGATCTTGAGATCGGCAAGTGGACGACTACATCAACCACAAGTTCCTACTCGTTAACAAAACTCGTTGTCTTCGAGGGTAAGTTCTTGTTGGATGTATGTCCACCCGTTGCTTTGTACCTAGTAGATAGATCTTGGCGTGTAGGTCACACCATAAGAAATTTTTTGTTTTCTATGCTGCGGACCCAACAAGTGGAGCCCGACTCGTCCTCTTCCTTTGCTTCGCGTGGGATAACTCCTTCAGGATGAGGAGGCAAGCTGGCAGCCACTTTCTAGTCCTACAAACAGAAGAAGCATTAGTATATATCAAGCACCTGACAAGCAATCAAAAGTCTAGAACACATCATAGGGAAACTCTACCTTAGGTGGAGGATTGTTGGCATCGAAAGGAGGCATGACTGACTAGCCTAGGATATCCTCCTTGGAAGTGTACTTGGTCACCAGGTAGAACCTCCTGTCCACCTCATCCGAAGAAATGTCCTCTGCAGATATGCGAGTGACATCGCTAGTACCAATCCAGCGGTACATCGGATGGGCTCTAGCCTAAAGAGGTTGAACACGGCAGTGCAACCAGTTGCGAATGAGTTCAGCGCCACCTTCCTCTTTGCCTATACGACTTTCGAGGTCACGGACACGCTGATACAACATCTCCATCTCCTCGGACTCGCCAGCCATCACGACATTCTTCCAGGAGCGCCTCCTCTTGCAAACCACCATGGGATCGAAGGATGCGAGTCTGTAGTGCTCTCCGTCGGTCTTCTGGTCGCGGATGTAGAACCACTTATCTCTCCACCCTTGGACAAACACGGTGAGTTTGATGTCGAAATAAGTGACAGAGGAGTCAACATGGATCCCGCAGCCTCCTACATTGTAGATGAGAATATCATTTTGCAGCCCGAAAGTTGGGTCGCCTAGGCAACGTGGTACCCGAGTTCCCTGAAATTAGCCGCGATGACTACAGTTGGCGTGCCAAATACTCAGAGGGTCTTTTTCGGCACGAATTCAACTTTATGTTTCAATACAAAAAATCAGGCTAACGGCCGTCAAGTTGGGCCCCCCTGTCGGCTTTCGCCGTTATGTCGCTGCCGTCTTCGATGCCATGTAGGCTTGCAGCGTTGGCGCATGCATCCTTTACGCGTCTTCTTCTTCCTCCGGGGCGGCAATCTATGGTCGCGGCCATGGCGCGGAGCTAGGACTTGGACGAACCTGCTCGGCCCGGCTCTCCTCCCCATCCTGAGTCGGAGCTCTCCCTCACCATGGCCGCACCATTTGCACGGCGGGGGGACGGGAATTCATTCGTGGGTGAGATCTGTCACAATGCCGACCATTCTCGGTCTTGTTGGCCTCCTCTAGAATCTGAGCTCGCTGTCGTCGTGGTCACACACGCACTAGCCACGACGCCTTCCTCTCCGAACCCCAAAGCCACATCCACCTAGTTCGGCACAACGCCAACAAGGTGAAAATGCATCAAGTTTTCTTCTTGTGATTGTAGAAAAACATGTATGTACCGTGGCCGTAGCATACTCTAACAATGTACACATATATTGTTTACTAGATTTTCATTTGAAATTAGTAGCTCCGTGAAGATGGAACATAGAGAACCTAAATGGAATGACGATGACGACCATGTTCTGTACTTTGCATTGCATCAACAAGTGCTCGCTGACGAAGCATGTTACGAAGAAAGTGGAGTTCATCAGCCATTGCCAAAAAATATGTGAACAAATCAATGAGCGATTCAATGCAAATACGCGCAGAAAAGCTAGATCCATGTCATCAATCGTCAATAGGTGGAGCATTCTAGTGATGCATTCAAATGCGTACACCATGTATCATTTACTTGAAGTGGTTGTTATCCTGAGCAAAAAATGCCTAGTATGCATATTACCTTTGTATGTTCTATGTTGCAATTCTGTTGTTATGGGTGTGGAAAGAAAAGCTGGGCTTCACTGAATATTACGCAGTTAGGCCTAACTTAGTCTTACACAAATAAGCATAGCTTAGTCTTTACACAAATAAGCGTAACTAATGATAAAGATAAAGACAAATGGTTCATCGGAACTGCCAGTATGAGCACTAGGTCCCTGGAGCTGGTGGTATCGTCGGAACGAACCAGAATGCTGCGTTTGGCCGTCTGTAATTCTCCTTCAAATCGTACGACCCCATTGATGAGGAAATTGTAGGCCCCCTCCTCCCGACGTGGATTCGGCTCTAGGTCGGATCTCGAGTGTCAACATGATAGGCGCGTGAGTGCGTAGCAAACACACAGTCTGCTATCAACACTAGAAGTGTTGGCACCTCAGCAACAACACCAGCATGTTCTTCCTAGACTCCGGCAACAGCCTCAGCAGGTATTTCATCAGCTTCACCAGCAGCACCCTCAGCAGGTATTTTGTCAGCTTCACCAGCAGCAGCATTTGCAAGTATTTCGTCAGCTTCACCAGCAGCAGCATCACCATGTATTTCGTCAGCTTCACCAGGAGCAGTAGAAGCTAGTTCTTTGTCATCTCCACCACCACCAACACCAGTAGCAGCATCAGGAGCCAGGGCTGCCTGAGCAGCCTGAGCAATTACAGGTTCAATAGCTCCAGGGGCTCTGACAAAGAAAGGGTAGTTGATCCCAAGAAACACAGTGTAGCGTCCCCAACCTTTAATAAGATTGAGTCCCCTGTGTTTACAATGCTAGTCCCTGGATCAATAGCTAGCATCCACAGTTCAGATGTAATATCAAGAAACAAAGGTCATAATACAACTTTATAACCAGAAATAAAATAGTTTTATTACATCAAACATAGCTCATTGGCTATTTACATTACATTGCAGCGGAATAACTATAAGCATTGGGTCCTTCATCTTCAAAGTGCCACAGGCAGATGTTGGTTGTAGACTTTGTAATCCTAATCAATCAATCATCACTAAAATCAATCAAACCTGCAACATTAAAAGTTACAGCCACAAGGGTCAATACATTTGAATTGTATTGGCAAGTGATACTTTGGTAGTATAGTGGAGTCTATCATCTATATGAATTTTGGCTAAGTGGAGTTGAGGCTTTGCATTGCTCAAAATAGATTTTTCCCTATCATTTTGAAAATAAGTTTTGTTTGGCAAAAACAAATTCCAAGGCATCTATCAATCCAAGACTGAAGATCCACTCAGGGCATCTATCAATCAAAGACTGAAGACTTGCTTGGCAAAAACAATTTCCCAATCTAAGATTTTGAGATCCTTGTACCAAGCCATCTCTCCATCAAAGATTGAAGAATTTCACACAACCCTTGTTCACCCACAAGTTTTAATTTAGAAATTTGAATGATGAGATTCTTGATTGCTTCCATGTCTTGATGCTCAAATTGTCCTTTTCCAGGGACATGGCTAAGTACTTAGGTTTTACACTCTGCAGAGGTGGTGCACTTTCCCCACAAGCCTTGGTTTCCCAAGAATGATCCTTCAGTAGCCTTTCCTTAGTCAAATGGACGCGCTCCAACCTATCAATCACTACCACCCACTGTCCAAAAGACTAAGTTCCAGCATCCTAAGATCATGGCAGAGCCCATAATGCCAAGTGGTTGCACTTGAAGCTTCTCAACATTTGACATCTCAAATCCCTTTGTTTCCTGGGTGGCCATCCACAAGTGAGATACACAAGCCAAGTCCCATGGCCTTGTGAACCACTCAACATAAACCATTCCTTCCATTTCCACCCAGGTGTTTCATTAACTTTTAGTTGTTTTATTTAAACAAAACATAAGTCCTTAGACTTAAAATATTTTTCCATAGTGTGAATATAAATCCCACCCAGGTTTTCTATTAGCTAGGCTAAGCTTGGTAGTAATAGGATTCTTAACTTAGGAAAATCCTACTAAGGGTTCATTCTACTAGTTTTTCCTATAGCAAGGTCTATACTTAGCAAAATAAAAACCATGCAAGTTTTACTTGGCAAAAACACTAATGCATATTGAAAATAATGGGATAGATAGTATGAAGTATCGCTTGCCTTTTTTGGTAGAGGGTATAGGTTTACTCCTTGATCTTGCTAGTCTCACTCTTCAAGTCACTACAATTCAATCAAGCAAGGTACAACTCAATCTACCAATCAAGCAAAACACAAAATCATCTAACATTCCAAACCAAAGTCAAACAAACAATTTCTCTCACACAAAGTAATGGGATCTAAGTCATGCATAAGCATGCAAAGGTTGGTTCTAATGTAGGGATGGTCTTCACTAGGCTTCTAAACTTTGTAGGTTCCAATTTGGTCATTTACCAAAATGGCAAAGTCATTTGCAAAGAGGGTCTCTATTAAATTCCTAAACTTTGTAAGATCCAAATTGATCATTTACCAAAGTGGCAAGGTTCAAGTAATGCATGCAAGCATGCCAAGCTTTGCTTTGTTTAAAAAAAAGTGGTTCCTAGTGGGTCATAGACCTTTGGGTACATCTAATGGTCATTTTGTTAGGTGGCTAAGTCATTTGCAAAAAGGTTTCACTATAAAACCATTTGCAAAACAAAGTGTCATTCTATGTGGTGTAGAAACATTTCTACTAGGGTATTAACCTATAGGTTTCACCAAATGAGTTGCTATTGCAAAACTTGGTGTTTTGGGTCAGTAGGTTTGGTTCAAAACATTTTTCCAAGGTTTTCTTTATGAAAGCATTTTCATAAACAAAACAATGGTTCTTAATTAGCTAGAAATGGACTAAACTAATTAATCCATCCTATTCTTTTCCAAAATCACTTTCCAAACTATGGGTTGGTTCCTAAGGTCAGTAAGGTCACAATAAACTAATTGGCAAAGGTTTTAACCTTAAAATCATTTTTAAATGATTTTTCTAATGTTAGCAAGCACTCAAAAGAATCTGCAAAATCAATCAAGCTAACAGATACTATTTGCTAAACTAAGGGTAGGGTTGGTTAGAGCTTGTCTTGCTGATTCCAACGACATCAAATTTGTAAAATTTGGACGTGTGGATCAAAAGATACAAGGGTTTGAAAATGGCAAAAGTTTCTGTTTTCAAATCTCTTTTAAACAGATCTAGTGCCACGCGTCTTAATATTATTCGTCGGTACCGGTTCGGTGTGGATCACGCTCTGTAGCCGTTGGATCTAAAGGGGCAGGTGTGGCTCAGATCAACGCGTACCGGTTCGTTTAGTCAATCTATCGCGTTCGTCAGATCGAGATCCTACGGTCGCCAGCATGCTTGCCAAGGATCGGCGGCGCTGCGCGGCGGCAGACGGCGGCGGCGCTCTGGCGGTGGAGTTCCGGCTAACACAGGAAGTAAGAGAGAGGGAGGAGTGGCTCACAGTGATCGCCGAGGAACGCTGGTGCCCAACGTGGTCGTTTCCGTCGGAGGGGCGCTCGGGTGCGACTGCGATTGCTCGCCGGAGTTGCTGCGGGCGGCGGTGCTCTTGGGTCGTCGTCGTTGGCGTCGCTGCAGACTACGCGGAGGCGAACAGAACACATAGTCAGGAGCGCAAGGATACGGCGAAGGTGTGTGCGTGAATGAGAAGGCGCGGGGCGGTCTGGTTCACCTGGGAGATATCGCCGGAGAAGAAGCAGACATGGCGGCGCTCTGTGCTTGACGAAGGCGAAGATTGGGGGCGCCCTAAGACAAACGGAAGGTGCTGTTAGGTTCGTATGAGCTTGGAGATCATCATCGTTTTCTCGGGAAGGGGAGGGGTGACCGGAATCTACCTGTGGGGCTCGCCGGAGAAAGAGGCAGACGGTGGCGCTCACTGTCGATGACAGAGTCGAGGTTCTAGAGCACCCGCAGATGAACTGGTGCTACGGGGATGATCGCCAGGAGGTGTGGATCACGAGAGGATGGTCGAGGAGGCAAGGGGCAGTGGGGTTTCGTCGGAATTGTCACCGGAATATCGTCGGAGCAGTGGAGCTGGAGCTCGAAATTGGGGCAGTCTAAAGCGTGTCAGCGCGAGGCGTCAGAGGGAATTTATAGAGGATGCCCTGGCGTTTCCATCTGCGTGATCAAGGCGAGGTAAAGGCTCGGCGTTAAGGTGAATTAAGTCGGAGCGATCAATGGCAGAACGGGGGGGGAGGAACGAGTCGCTGAGGAGGTTGAAGACGATGGCTAGAGAAGTGGGGTCCAACGGTCAGTGGGAAAAGGAGAGAGGAGGGGGTCCACGGGTCAGTCACTCTGCGGGTTTCAGTCCGCGGTAAGAAAACGGTTCGGGGAGAGTGGGTGAGAAAGGTGGGGTCGTTTCGTCAGCGAGTGAGGGAGAGGGGGAAGTGGGTCCACGCTGTCTGTGACTGAGTGGGTCAGTTTCTGAGTAAGAAAAGGTTTCTTCGGGGGAGGGGAGAAGTCTGGGCTGGACTGGCTTAGTGGGCTGGGTCTGCCTTTTCCTTTTTTTTTCTGTCTGCTCTCTTTTTCTTTTTCTAATTCTTTTTCTGTTTTCAATTTCAAACAATTAATCAAGCAATTCAATCAAGGTTCAAACCTTCAAACAAGCACTCAACTTTTCTTTTGAATTTGGTTCTGTTTGGCAACATAATCCAAATCTCAAAATGAAATAATATTTTATTTATTTTAGGATCCATTTAATAATTAAATAAAATGGATCTTTAGTTATTAGGGTTTGATTTATTTAATAAAATTTCCATTTGAATTCCAATTATTTCCAAAACCAAACCAGAAGGTTTAATTTGAAAAATAAAAGAATACTTGGAAACTTATTTAAATAAATAAATAAGTTTTGGTGTTTTAATTAAAATGGGAAAGCCTTTACTTAAATAAAATTGGATATTTAAATCCTTTATTATTTTATTTAAATAATCCTTTACTCATTTTAATCAAAGCAAAACCTTTTAATAAAAGATTTCAAAGTAGTAATAAAATACTTAGTGTTCATTTAAAAATGGGAAAAGCTTTTACTTAAATAAAATTGGATATTTAAATCCTTTATTTTATTTAAATAAACCTTTACTCATTTTATCAAAACAAAATATTTTATTTCAAAAGTTTGGCCAAAATTAATTTGGCTTATCTTTTCATTTGAAACCAAAGTCTTTTATTAAAAGATCTAAAACAGTGTTTCCAAAACAATTTATTTTTCCTTTAACAAATGTTTATCTTTTTAATCCCTTTAGGATTATTTGTTCACCAAAGGGTATGGGCTTTATTGGCTTTGGAAATTCAATTTCCTTATCTTATTATACTCCTAAGATTTTGTCTTTGGTTCCAATCTAAGTGAAACCAATCTCCAAGGTCTTTCTTGATCCTTTGTGAATATTGGATAGTCAAATTTGGTATGGATCAAATCCATGGATTTGGAGATACTTTGGAAAATGATTTCCTTCCATTAGGGTTTAGGGTTTTGGATTTATTTTCCAAGTGTTCAATTTTCCAGATACATTCATTGAGGAATGCATTTCCCTTGATTTGGATTTTTGTTGAATTCAAACTTCTACCAAGTTTGTTCAAGATGGGGTTTTTAAGTCTCCTTTTAGAAACAAAAGTTTCTTTTCACCCTGATTTTCAACAAAAATTTATTGTTTATTTAATTTTTCACATTACAAGATTTGGAAAATCTTGGGATGTGACACACAGATTGTCCCTTCAGATTGTCGACTCTGCTCCAGACTTTCTCTACTGGGTCTTCGGATGGGCATGCGGACCTCGAGAAAATGTGATATCGTAGCGATGGGTATGAAGAAAGTTGTGTCCCCATATGTTCTATTGTATCGCCAACGCTGTTTAGTGCTCCCCTGATATGAATCCACATGAGTTCATCATCCTGTTCCTTGTCGCCTCCGAGAGGTGCCAGGAACCAGTGTCGTGTCCCAAGTTCAGCATCTGCTACTTCATCTTCGATGACCGGAGCTGGAATGATACGCGGGGCTGCGTGGGTACCTGCGTGTTACTTATAGACAGTAAGCAGAATTTTGAATGGGATTTTACATGCTATATGACACCATGACTCACCCCAAATGAACGGATCCCAAACATGCATGTCGCCGCTAGGTTCAGTGACTGCATAAATGCGTTGCGGTTTGTACGAAGAGTAGCTATAGGTGAAGACGGTGTCGACATACTTCTCCGGCCACAGGAAGTCGTCGCGCAAGACTGTCCATTCCTTGTATTCTAGGAATCTAATGAATGTGATTGCCTTGTCGAACACCGCTAAGAGGTCGTACTCCCAGGTCTTCCACGCCCCTCCCGCGGTCTATGTGGGAGTTGTACCTTCAGGAGGTCAAGTTCTGCCACGTTGAACTTGTAAGCAAATTCGGAAATGGGCGGCGGCCACCCGTTGTTGAATGCAGTAATGCTGACACCCTCCAAAGGTGGCAATGCAAGTCTCACCGATCTGTAGCCATTTTTTAGAGTCCAAGTACTCCCATCCTATGATAAAAGGACCAGCCACTCGCCGTTGCCACCCACCTAGTTCTGGTCATCTTCCATTTCCGTCTCTTCTACTTCCTTGATATTCACCACTACTGATTCAGACCACTTATCCAGCAACATCGGTTTTGCATGAATATTCTGCAGAGTTTGTTGTCAGTTGGTACAATCACCTAGCATGGATTCCATTGCAAATACAATTTGACAACTGGACCTTCAGATTAAAGTACACAAAATACCGCCTAAATACAAGTGTCTCCTTAGATATCGCCTAAATTGTGCCTGTGTCACTACGAAGATACTCAATATATGGAGTAGTAGCAGAGCCCCTAGAACAAACTCATGAGGATGATCATAAACAGCTCAGGGCATAATAGCCTTAAATCGTCTAATCTGTTTGTTTTTATTTTAGGAAGCAGGATATCACCTAGCAGGCATTCCATTGCAAAATTGAAATTGACAACTCATCTATCACCTAAAGTAAGACTGTGTCACTACGAAAATATCAAAATATCAGGTACGAGAAGAGCTTCCGCTGTACAGAATAGTCTTAAATGGTTCGATTTGTTCAAACTGCGCGTGCACACAACATGTTCGACGAAAGGAACATAGGATTCCGATGAGACTTCAGCGCATATGAATCAATGATATGACTGAACGAATAAGCTAGATACTGGAACTTACGTGGCCATCGCGGTCGTTTGGCCATTTGCTGTTATCGGGGTAAAGAAGGCCTTGTGTGTCGAACGGTTAATCGTCCATGTCCCGCATCGTGAAGTAGTAGCCAGGGATGCAGCAAGCGAGGCGGCCGGCAGAGATGATGTCCAAGCCCGAGGCGATCCTGTGCACGTTCGCGGCACTAAGGTTCGGCCATCCCCAATCCTCGCGGTGGCGGTCGCCTTGGCCATCCGCGTCGTCATCGCATGCCTTTCGCTTCAGCCTGCTGCTACCCCCAAGGTCTACCCATAGCGGCAAATGGAGTCTGGAATCAGGTAGATTAATGGAGGTGTTGTGATGAGGAGGCGGATGGATTCGAGAGGGGATGGAATTAGGGATGGGGGCAGTTGTTCAAGTGGGGAGTGAATCTGCAAGGAACCGCCGCTGCCGCCGCCGGTTCTCGTCCGCGTGGAAGACAAGGAAGGGGGCGTAATTATTGAGGGCAGGCATCAGAACCGTCTAGAGGAAGTGAAAAAATAAATCCTAGGAGAGAAATGTGCGGCCCGCTTGTTAGTCAGTGAAGGTCGGCACGCGCAAACGTGCCTATGTTTGACTTGGATAGTGCATGACTGACCTCGATTCCACCGCATGCAAGTGGCGCGGAACAAATTTTAGGAAGCGCTAGCATCGACATGTAAAACCACCGTTTTTCTCCACCTTCACCCTACTACGAACGGTCGTGCACCATTCTAGATACTGGTAAGGGCGGTTCCAATCTTTCACTTCTCCATCTCATTTCCTCCTCCACGGCCTCATCGTCTTTCTCCTCCATGGCCTCATCCATTTCCTCCACCACCGCATCACCCTCTTCCTCCGTATCCTTTCCCTCCTGCATATATTCATGGACACTCCGAACGTCCAAAACGACAGCAGGCAAGAAACTGCGCACTTCGACATCAAAGTACATGGTGGGAAGAAGATCGATGTTGTCTACACCACCGACCCTTGGACGGCGAGGAACACTCTGAATAATTACACGAGTTGGCTGCAGTTTAAAGAAAACAGGTTCGTAGGTCTCGACCTCGAGTACAGCCGCGATCACCGTAGGATCACCGTGGTGCAACTCTCCATGAAGGGGCACGTCCTCGTATACCAGCCTTTTTGCGAGAATGGGGCTGACGGGATCTGGTAGAGTTTGCTGTCTTTTTGTTCCTGAACCATCTGTTTGCAAAAGTTGTTGCTATATTATTTGTCTGAATTCATTTTCATGCAGGTGGGGACAAAGCATTAGGGATCTGTTTCATGACTTTCTCGTGAACTAGCACATAACATTTACTAGTGTTGACATCACGAATGACACTAAACTGCTTGAAAGCCTGACTATCAACATTAGAATCCCAAAGGAGTGCAGAGTGGACATCCAGGAAATTTACTGGATCCCAGGGACTAAGGGCGGCAAGACCGGGATGGCCGCTCTTGCCTCCGAACTCATTGACCTGTGGTACGCTGACATGAAGGGCAAATTGCCGAGATGTTTGTGGAAGCGTTTAGGGCACGATTACTAGGAGAATAAGCCACTTTCTAAACTAATTTGAAGTACGCTGCAATTGACGGGTATGTTAGCCACGAGCTATACCGCCAGATTGCAAAATATTGTTCCAGGCATCGCATCATTGAACCACCACCAAGGCAGGTTGTTTGCCCCATATGCCGGAGTGTAGATGAATCTACAAGCCAGGGCAAGCGACCGAAGGCATCCTGGGATCGGTTGACTTCTCCAACAGGCTGGGATGTAGACTTTTAGTGCATGATTGTTGTGTTTGTATGGGGCTTGTTGTGTTTATGAAAACATGTTATTTCAGAAGTACACTATGTGAGCAATTACGAACTGCTGTGTATTACCTTTGTCGAACTATAATCTAGGTTTGGTTATGACTGTATCCTTCGCTATAATCTGGGTTTGGTTATGACTTATGATAGTATCACACCTTATGCATGTCAGTCCTGGATTCTGCCGCATGCAAATGGCACAGACAGAATTTGTAAGAATGAATGTTGAGCATACAAAAGGGGGAATGTAATTCATACAGGTTAAGTAGCTAATAACACAGGGATCATACGAGGTTGTTCTTACACACGGAATGCTTAGAAAATACATGCCGTATAAATACAAGCGAGATAAAACTAGGAATGAAATGCGAAACTAGTAGTGGTAAACAGCACACTCACCCACCCGCCAGATCCTGTTGAGCATCTCGTAGCAGACATACGCGTCCCTTGTTGCGTACTTGATCGCATCGTAATCCAGGTGCCTCCACTCCCATCGCTCGTGCAGGTGTTTCAGGAACTCAACTTTCATGCCGGCGTACTCGCGGTCGATGATGTCGGCAGCAAGTCTAGCCATGTCGTCTTTCCCCGTACCGCCATCTGGGTACCTCCACAAACGTTGGAGATCGACGTGATTCACGACATGAACGAGGAGATCCCGCTCTAGCTTCGGAGTGTCATTCTTGATGTCAACGCCAGTGAAGTAGATCTCCCTCCTATGTAGGAACTTGTGAAGCTCCGGGCATACAGATTTGGCCCTACATACGTGGTATAGGATGCAGTGGTTGCGCATGGACAGCTGCAAAAGCGTCGTCCTCTTCCTATCTCCGGTATACTCGAGGTCAAGGCCGACGATCTTGTACATGTCCATCGGCTCCTGTAGCCACCGCGCATACATTGCGATGACCTTAGCAACCTCCACTGACGCATTTGTGTGGACGACCGTTAGCTTGGTGGTGCCATGGGCGGTGACGGCGTACTCGTCGGTGAAGTCGCTCCCGTCGCTAAACATGACGTACTCTGTGTCCATGGCAGCAGCTAATGCGGCAGCGGTTTCCTAGGGTCGGTAGCGGTGGTTGGGACTGGGCGTGGCGGTGGAGTGATCTGTTGCGGTGGTATGGCTCGACGGAGGCGGTGCCTGCGGCAGCGTTGAGGGTTCTTGTGGTGGCTGCGGCGGCAGAAGGAATGAGTTGGGGATTTTTGCACAGTGATGTGCTGAGGAGACGGAAGGCGATGCTTAAATTGCATTTACCAATATTCCGGTCATACCCATGTGGAAGCAAGTTTGACTGGGCGAGCACCGTTGGTTTCCAATCCTAGCGATTAAATTCGGCGTACATCCCGGTAGGCGATGGGACGGGTGTGCAACGTGGCTTTGGCGTGGCAGAGACCGGTCACGTAGACCACCATCCCGTTGCTGATCCGCAGCGGGCGCGCGGTGCTGACACGATGTAACGTGACAGGACAGAAGGAAGTGTACAGCTATTATTCCTAACAAGTTTAAGAAGTGTAAGCATAGACATGGACCTAGCATCCCTGCACCCCGGGGGCAGCCGCCCAGCCGATCAGGCCTGCCGATTGCACAAAGCTTGTCCAGAATTTGCCAAAATGAAGCTCGTTTGCCCTTGCTTCTATAAGTTTCTCTGTAGGCCACTTGTGTAAGCATGCATGATCAAGCAACTTTGCAACACATGTGTCAGTGGAAAAGCATTAGGTTTCAAGGCACCGCATAGTTTAGGTATTTAGAATAGCTACATTGTGGAGATCTAGCCAAATTGCATGGTAAAGCCAAATTCATCTTTTTGCAATATTTATCTATAGCAACATTGTGTCTCGTTTGTCCTCACTTTTGCCCTGCCGATATTCCGAAGCCCTCGCATGCGCTCGGAGGGGGGTGCCGTCCTGTCAAAGGCTTGACCGTTATGTGGGCCCTGACGCCTAAATTGGAAGTTTTTTTTTGTTATTTGGCCTTTTTAAGAGCGACCTTTTCCCTCTCTCTCTCTAACAGTTGTGTTTTTTTGCCCAAAAAGGTAGGGAATATAGAGCAGCTTCTCTCTTTATTCATTGTTCCTTTTGCCCTTCTTTTTCCCCAATCTGGTAGCAAATCTAGAGCAACAAAACAAACCAGCACCATAAATAAATTAAGTAAATAGAGCAGATGTAGATAAAGCAGCTAATATAGGTTATATAGTACGGTACTTAACGAGGTTCGACAATTAGGCTGCTCAGCAGCAGCTAATAGGTTCAACACAGAAAAGACAAAAGAAGCTGCTTTATAGCAGCAGCAGTTGATCAGTGGCCCCTCGTGGCCTCTGCCAGGAGGGCATCTGCCTCCTCCCTCTGGTGCCTCCTCCACTTCTTGTTGCCCAGCCCCTTGACCTTGGGTTCCTTGGGTCTGATCGGGGGCATGCGACCCTCCTCGATAGCCACCTTCTAGAGGTTGTGGAGGTGAAGACCGAGCGCCTGGTGCTTGGCCATGAAGCTGTGGATGTTCACGGACTCGCCGTAGGTCCTCACGTCCTCGGCATGCTTCACGAGGGAGTTTAAGTCCGTGGCGCGGAGCCTCCTGGTGGGGTAGAAGGGGCACATGTACACATCGTCAACGAAGAAGTTGTAGTACTGACCAGACTTTAGCCTCCTCAGCACATGACGAGTCTTGGTGTCCATGGACTCGTCGTCGCTGCGGAGGTCGCTGCTATCCTCCTATTGGAAAAAAACAGTAGAGTGAAATAAGGACATGATTGAGATAATTTGATTATCGGGATTGATTTTTTGCATAAATTAACCAAATGAGATCTCCCGATTATTCCCCAAATCTCAAACCAAATCGAATACTAATCCCAACTACGAACAGGGGGTTCATCGAAAATCGAGATCTAACACAAGAGGATTAGATACTGTAAAAATACGAATAGCTGAGCCCTAATAACATACGATCTAGCATCCAATGATGGGAACGGGGAAAGAACAAGGAAAGGGGCAAAAACCCTGGTTACCTCCGACCATGGGTTGACGATGCTGGTGTCGTAGGGGTTCTCCGGCCTTATGTAGACAACCTCCTCGTAGGGGTCTCACCGAGCGGGATCTGTCCGAGACCGGTGGGGGCCTCCTTGCTGGCGGCTACGGCGGATGCGGAGATAGGGACGAGGGTTTGTACGGGGACGGGGGGCCGCGCCGGCGGCCTTGGAGGCGCTGATGGCCACCGCGCCGTTCTTCTCCATCGCCGGCGTGGTTGGGGTTTTCTTGGGGGTTTGCAGAAGGTGATGGGACAGTGGAGACGGTTGAGTGAGCGAGTGCGTGATGGGTGGGAGTGGGGAGGCCTCTATTAAAGGATAAGGGAAGACGTTTCGTTGCACTACCGTGCATCGCGTATGCTAATGCACCGTGCATGGCCACACGTGTCCGCTACCGCCCCTGCACCGCACACGCGTACCGTGAGTCGCGTTTTTCCCTCGTGTCTAACCCTGGCGATTCAGTTGTGCTCAGTTTTTTCCTTGAGCCTAACACTGGCGGTTTGGTTCCATTTTTAAATCATTCTATATTTTCTATTTGAATCCCTTTGTCACGCTTGCCCTTGGTTTTTAAGTTCTACTGAGTCTTGCCCTTGGTTTTTAAGTTCTACTGAGTCTTGCCCTTGGTTTTTAAGTTCTACTCAGTTTCGCCCTTGGTTGCTACTCGGTTTCCCCCTCTCTTTGTATCCATCTCTCGCACATGTGCTCATCTTCGCTGCTACGCTCTGATTGGTCGAGACAGTTGTCACACGGATCGTGCCCACCAATCGTTGATCCTCTGTGATCTAGCGGACAGGATAACCCTTATATCTGTCGGGGGCACCCCTCTATCCATGCAAAATAATGATTATGCTACCGGAACTTTAACTCCATAAACAGATGAACTTGAATATATTTTGAAGGGTATGAAAATAGAAATTCCCATAGTTTAAGGGTCTAGATACGGTAAGAGAACTAAATATTATTAGTGGCCGGGCCAGCACAGTGACGGGTTGGCCGGCTAGAAGTTGTTGATTCCTAAGTAAGGGGACACTAGGCCATTCTTGACATACTCCCTCAGGAATTTGCCATAAGCAGCGTGCTTAGCCTTGGTCGCCGACTTGTGTTTACTAGCCAGGCTTTTACCGATGCCAACCGCATCCGAAATCAAGCTGGCAATCCTCGGGTTGACTCCTTTCTTACAGAAAGGGCACCTGAGCTCCCCAAGTCGAGTGCGGAAAGGGATTATCCCGCTCTTGAGCTTCTTCATGACATGGTGGATCTTGTTGTCCCTGGTCTCCTTGTCAGAGTCCATCTCACTTGAATACACCTGTAATGTATGGAATACAAACCGAAATGAGCAAAACAATAAATATATATTCCTTCCACCATTCCGAGTATACAGGTTTAGCAGTTCATTACGGCCGTCTCCCCAGCTCGCTCCTAAATTAATGTGGTTTGTGTTCTTGCTAACTTATTAATGATAATAATTAATGTGGATTCATTCAGAATAGACTAGATCTCTCCATGTACCGGTTCGTACGTTCCATCTAATCATTAGGACTAGATTTTTTTATGACGCCAGGATAGATTAAGCTCGAGCAGAAAATATGAAACATGTAGAAATAGATGTACCTCCGGGTGCACGAGCGGAGCGTGTTCGTAGAACTCCATGCCCTCATCGGTGCCTCCGAAGTCGTCAGCACCGACGAGCACATGGTCCCCCGAGGGGTTGAATTGCACGTCCTCCTCGCCTTGTGTTGCGTGATGCTCCTCCAGATCTTCCGCGTGAAGCACCACCCCGGCGGCGATGCCCGGACACTCACCCCAACGCACTGGTTTCATGGAGAAGGTTCGTGCAAGTACGTTCAAGATTGTGTGGTTTTGCTGGATAGGGAAGAGAGAGTAGTAGATGAGTGCGAATGGAGGACCCGATAGGCTGGGTTTTTAATGCGGGGACATTTAGGCCTCCTCGAGGGCCCTGGTCGGCATCTCTTCCGGCTGCGGCTGCCGCGTGGAAGGTTTGTGTGGTGGGGGCCTGTCGGAAGTGAGAGTGCAGGCGCGCTGCATAGTAAAAATAGTATAGCCCGTGGGCCGTGGATGACTAGTTGCCATGCAGTAGACTTGTAGCCTTGCAGACTAGATTAAACATGACATGACCACTCGACGACTTTTTCCATGGACGGCATCGTGTTCCTTCTTGTAGAAGTCTCGTTGAGGGAGACGTCTGTGTTGTCTCGTGTTGTCCTGTGAAGGGCACGACATGTGCAACGAGCCTTGTTGGATCACACAGGATCAACAGTTGGTGCGCACGATCGGCGTGACAACTGTGACAACGAATCAGGGCATAGCAGACAGAGTGGGCACATGTTTGGGATTCGACGAAAGAGAGAGAGGGGGCAAAACTGGCAAAGCTGAGTAGTATAAAAATGGAAAGTGGGTGTCTTTTATAATGAAATACATCATGGCATACATCAAATTATGCCAAGATAGATCCACTAGAGTTTATTGCATGTGTGTTCTTTCCACAAAACACATATCTATCCACTAGAGTCATTGCATGTGTGTTCCTGTCATGAACCACATTTGGATCCACCAGTGTCATTGCATGTGTGTTGTTTCCACAAACCACATATGGATCAACCAGTGTCATTGCATGTGTGTTCTTTCCACAAACCACATATGGATCAACCAATGTCATTGCATGTGTGTTCCTGTCATGAACCACACATGGATCAACCAATGTCATTGCATGTGTGTTCCTGTCAAGAACCACATATGGATCCACTAGTGTTCATTGCATGTGTGTTCCGGTCAAGAACCACACATGGATCAACCAGTGGTTATAGCATGTGTGTTCTTTCCGCAGACCACATATGGATCCACTAGAATCATTGCATGTGTGTTCTTTCCACAAACCACACATGGATCGACCAGTGGTCATTGCATGTGTGTTCTTTCCACAAACCACACATGGATCAACCAGTGTAATTGCATGTGTGTTCTTTCCACAAACCACATATGGATCAACTAGTGGTCATTGCATGTGTGTTCTTTTCCACAAACCACATATGAATCCACTAGAGTCATTCCATGTCTGTTCTTTCCACAAACCACACATGGATTAACCAATGGCATTTCATGTGTGTTCTTTTCACAAACCGCATATGGATCAACCAATGGCATTGCATGTGTGTTCTTTTCACAAACCACATATGGACACACTAGAGTCATTGCATGTGTGTTCTTATACTAAAACCAGCACTAGACTCATTGCATGTGTATTCTTTTCACAAACCACATATGGATCCACAAGTGTCATTGCATGTGTGTTCTTTCCACAAACCACACATGGATCCACTAGATTCATTGCATGTGGGTTCTTTCCACAAACCACATATGGATTCACTAGAGTCATTGCATGTGTATTCTTTCCACAAGCCACATATGGATCAACCAGAGTCATTGCATGTGTGTTCTTTTCACAAACCACACATGGATCAACCAATGGCATTGCATGTGTGTTCTTTCCACAAACCACACATGGATCAACCAGTGTTCATTGCATGTGTGTTCTTTTCCACAAACCACATATGGATCCACCAGTGGTCATTGCATGTGTGTTCTTTCCACAAACCACACATGGATTAACCAATGGCATTGCATGTGTATTCTTTTCACAAACCACATATGGATCAACCAATGGCATTGCATTTGTGTTCTTTCCACAAACCACACATGGATCAACCAGCGTTCACTTCATGTGTGTTCTTTCCACAAACCACATATAGATTAACCAGTGGTCATTGCATGTGTGTTCTTTTCCACAAACCACATATGGATCCACTAGAGTCATTGCATGTGTGTTCTTTTCACAAACCACATATGGACCCACTAAATTCATTGCATGTGTGTTACTGACATGAACCACATCTGGACCCACTAGAGTCATTGCATGTGTGTTCTTTCTACAAACCACACATGGATCAACTAGAGTCATTGCATGTGTGTTCTTTTCACAAACCACATATTGATCACCAATGGCATTACATGTGTGTTCTTTTCACAAACCACACATGGATCAACCAATTATCACTTCATGTGTGTTCTTTCCACAAACCACATATAGATCAACTAGTGGTCATTGCATGTGTGTTCTTTTCCACAAACCAAATATGGATCCACTAGAGTCATTGCATGTGTGTTCTTTTCACAAACCACACATGGACCCACTAGAGTCATTGCATGTGTGTTCTTACACTAAAACCAGCACTAGACTCATTGCATGTGTGTTCTTTTCACAAACCACATATGGATCCACCAGTGCCATTGCATGTGTGTTCTTTCCACAAACCACACATGGATCCACTAGAGTCATTGCATGTGGGTTCTTTCCACAAACCACATATGGATCCACTAGAGTCATTGCATCTGTGTTCTTTTCACAAACCACATATGGATCAACCAATGGCATTGCATGTGTGTTCTTTCCACAAACCACACATGGATCAACCAGTGTCATTGCATGTGTGTTCTTTCCACAAACCACATCTGGATCAACCAGTGGTATTGCATGTGTGTTCTTTTCACAAATCACATATGGATCCACCACTGTTCACTGCATTTGAGTTCTTTCCACAAACCACTTATGGATCCACCAGTGTTCATTGCATGTGTGTTCTTTTCAACAAACCACATATGGATCAACCAATGTCATTGCATGTGTGTTCTTTCCACAATTGTTTCCACAAACCACATATGGATTCAATAGAGTTCACTACATGTGTATTCTTTTCCACAAACCACAAATGGATCCATTAGAGTCATTGCATGTGTGTTCCTATCATGAACCACACATGGATTAACCAATGGCATTGCAGGTGTGTTCTTTCCACAAACTACATATGGATCAACCAGTGTCATTACATGTGTGTTCTTTTCACAAACCACACATGGATCAACCAGTGTTCACTGCATGTGTTTTCCTGTTATGAACCACACATGGATCAACCAATGTCATTGCATGTGTGTTCCTGTCAAGAACCACATATGGATCCACCAGTGTTCATTGCATGTGTTTTCCTGTCACGAACCACACATGGATCAACCAGTGGTTATTGCATGTGTGTTCTTTCCGCAGACCACATATGGATCCACTAGAGTCATTGCATGTGTGTTCTTTCCACAAACCACACATGGATCGACCAGTGGTCATTGCATGTGTGTTCTTTCCACAAACCACACATGGATCAACCAGTGTCATTGCATGTGTGTTCTTTCCACAAACCACGT
Organism: Avena sativa; assembly: GCA_916181665.1. NCBI lineage: Eukaryota > Viridiplantae > Streptophyta > Magnoliopsida > Poales > Poaceae > Avena > Avena sativa. The sequence goes on along the minus strand of OV702290.1, from coordinate 548,027,646 downwards.
ATGGATCCACTAGAGTCATTGCATGTGTGTTCTTTTCACAAACCACATATGGACCCACTAGAGTCATTGCATGTGTGTTGTTTCCACAAACCACATATGGACCCACCAGAGTCATTGCATGTGTGTTCTTTCAACAAACCACACATGGATCAACTAGAGTCATTGCATGTGTGTTCTTTTCACAAACCACATATGGATCATCCAATGGCATTGCATGTGTGTTCTTTTCACAAACCACACATGGATCAACTAGTGTTCACTACATGTGTGTTCTTTCCACAAACCACATGTAGATCAACCAGTGGTCATTGCATGTGTGTTCTTTTCCACAGACCACATATGGATCCACTAGTCATTGCATGTGTGTTATTTTCACAAACCACACATGGACCCACTAGAGTCATTGCATGTGTGTTCTTACACTAAAACCAGCACTAGACTCATTGCATGTGTGTTCTTTTCACAAACCACATATGGATCCACGAGTGTCATTGCATGTGTGTTCTTTCCACAAACCACACATGGATCCACTAGAGTCATTGCATGTGGGTTCTTTCCACAAACCACATATGGATCCACTAGAGTCATTGCATGTGTGTTCTTTCCACAAACCACACATGGATCGACCAGTGGTCATTGCATGTGTGTTCTTTCCACAAACCACACATGGATCAACCAGTGTCATTGCATGTGTGTTCTTTCCACAAACCACGTATGGATCAACCAGTGGTCATTACATGTGTCTTATTTCCCACAAACCACATATGAACCCACTAGTCATTGCATGTGTGTTCTTTCCACAAACCATACATGGATTAACCAATCATTGCATGTGTGTTCTTTTCACAAACCACATATGGATCAACCAATAGCATTGCATGTGTGTTCATTTCACAAACCACATATGGACCCACTACAGTCATTGCATGTGCGTTCTTATACTAAAACCAGCACTAGACTCATTGCATGTGTGTTCTTTTCACAAACCACATATGGATCCACCAGTGTCATTGCATGTGTGTTCTTTCCACAAACACACATGGATCCACTAGAGTCATTGCATGTGGGTTCTTTCCACAAACCACATATGGATCCACTAGAGTCATTGCATGTGTGTTCTTTTCATAAACCACATATGGATCAACCAGAGTCATTGCATGTGTGTTCTTTTCACAAACCACATATAGATCAACCAATGGCATTGCATGTGTGTTCTTTTCACAAACCACACATGGATCAACCAGTGTTCACTGCTTGTTTGTTCTTTCCACAAACCACATATAGATCAACCAGTGGTCATTGCATGTGTGTTCTTTTCCACAAACCACATATGGATCCTCTAGAGTCATTGCATGTGTGTTCTTTTCACAAACTACAGATGGACCCACTACAGTCATTGCATGTGTGTTCTTGCACTAAAACCAGCACTAAACTCATTGCATGTGTGTTCTTTTCACAAACCACATATGGATCCACCAGTGTCATTGCATGTGTGTTATTTCCACAAACCACACATGGATCCACTAGAGTCATTGCATGTGGATTCTTTCCACAAACCACATATGGATCCACTAGAGTCATTGCATGTGTGTTGTTTTCACAAACCACATATGTATCAACCAATGGCATTGCATGTGTGTTCTTTCCACAAATCATGCATGGATCAACTAGTGTCATTGCATGTGTGTTCTTTCCACAAACCACATATGGATCAACCAGTGGTATTGCATGTGTGTTCTTTTCACAAAACACATATGGATCCACCAGTGTTCACTGTATGTGTGTTCTTTCCACAAACCACTTATGGATCCACCAGTGTTCATTGCATGTATGTTCTTTTCCACAAACCACATATGGATCAACCAGTGTCATTGCATGTGTGTTCTTTCCACAATTATTTCCACAAACCACATATGGATCAACCAGTGGTCATTGCATGTGTGTTCTTTTCCACAAACGACATATGGATCCATTGGAGTCATTGCATGTGTGTTCTTTCCCAAACCACACATGGATTAACCAATGGTATTGCATGTGTGTCCTTTTCACAAACCACATATGGATCAACCACTGGCATTGCATGCGTGTTCTTTTCACAAACCACACATGGATCAACCAGTGCTCACTTCATGTGTGTTCTTTCCACAAACCACTTATGGATCAACCACTGGTCATTGCATGTGTGTTCTTTTCCACAAACCACATATGGATCCACTAGAGTCATTGCATGTGTTTTCTTTTCACAAACCACATATGGACCCACTAGAGTCATTGCATGTGTGTACTTTCCACAAACCACATATGGACCCACTAGAGTCATTGCATGTGTGTTCTTTCCACAAACCACACATGGATCAACCAGAGTCATTGCATGTGTGTTGTTTTCACAAACCACATATGGATCAACCAATGGCATTGCATGTGTGTTCTTTTCACAAACCACACATGGATCAACCAGTGTTCCCCACATGTGTGTTCTTTCCACAAACCACATATAGATCAACCAGTGGTCATTGCATGTGTGTTCTTTTCCACAAACCACATATGGATCCACTAGAGTCATTGCATGTGTGTTATTTTCACAAACCACACATGGACCCACTAGAGTCATTGCATGTGTGTTCTTACACTAAAACCAGCACTAGACTCATTGCATGTGTGTTCTTTTCACAAACCACATATGGATCCATCAGTGTCATTGCATGTGTGTTCTTTCCACAAACCACACATGGATCCACTAGAGTCATTGCATGTGGGTTCTTTCCACAAACCACATATGGATCCACTAGAGTCATTGCATGTGTGTTCTTTCCACAAACCACACATGGATCAACTAGTGTCATTGCATGTGTGTTGTTTCCACAAAACACATATGGATCAAACAGTGGTATTGCATGTGTGTTCTTTTCACAAATCACATATGGATCCACCAGTGTTCACTGCATGTGTGTTCTTTCCACAAACCACTTATGGATCCACCAGTGTTCATTGCATGTGTGTTCTTTTCCACAAACCACATATGGATCAACTAGTGTCATTGCATGTGTGTTCTTTCCACAATTGTTTTCACAAACCACATATGGATCTACTAGAGTTCACTGCATGTCTGTTCTTTTCCACAAACCACATATGGATCCATTAGAGTCATTGCATGTGTGTTCCTGTCATGAACCACACATGGATAAACCAATGGCATTGCATGTGTGTTCTTTCCACAAACCACATATGGATCAACCAGTGTCATTGCATGTGTGCTCTTTTCACAAACCACACATAGATCAACCAGTGTTCACTACAGGTGTGTTCCTGTCATGAACCACACATGGCTCAACCAATGTCATTGCATGTGTGTTCCTGTCAAGAACCACATATGGTTCCACCAGTGTTCATTGCATGTGTGTTCCTGTCATGGACCACACATGGATCAACTAGTGGTTATTGCATGTGTGTTCTTTCCACAGACAACATATGGATCCACTAGAGTCATTGCATGTGTGTTCTTTCCACAAACCACACATGGATCGACCAGTGGTCATTGCATGTGTGTTCTTTCCACAAACCACACATGGATCAACCAGTGTCATTGCATGTGTGTTCTTTCCACAAACCACGTATGGATCAACCAGTGGTCATTGCATGTGTGTTCTTTTCCACAAACCACATATGAATCCTCTAGAGTCATTGCATGTGTGTTGTTTCCACAAACCACACATGGATTAACCAATGGCATTGCATGTGTGTTCTTTTCAGAAACCACATATGGATCAACCAATAGCATTGCCTTTGTGTTATTGTCACAAACAACACATGGACCCACTAGAATTATTGCATGTGTCTTCTTATACTAAAACCAGCACTAGACTCATTGCATGTGTGTTCTTTTCACAAACCACATATGGATCCACCAGTGTCATTGCATGTGTGTTCTTTCCACGAACGACACATGGATCCACTAGAGTCATTGCATGTGGGTTCTTTCCACAAACTACATATGGATCCACTAGAGTCATTGCATGTGCGTTCTTTTCATAAACCACATATGGATCAACAAGAGTCATTGCATGTGTGTTCTTTTCACAAACTACATATGGATCAACCAATGGCATTGCATGTTTGTTCTTTTCACAAACCACACATGGATCAACCAGTGTTCACTGCATGTGTGTTCTTTCCACAAACCACATATAGATCAATTAGTGGTCATTGCATGTGTGTTCTTTTCCACAAACCACATATGGATCCACTAGAGTCATTGCGTGTGTGTTCTTTTCACAAACCACACTTGGACCCACTAGATTCATTGCATGTGTGTTCTTACACTAAAAGGAACACTAGACTCACTGCATGTGTGTTCTTTTCACAAACCACATATGGATCCACTAGAGTCATTGCATGCGGGTTCTTTCCACAAACCAAATATGGATCCACTAGAGTCATTGCATGTGTGTTCTTTTCACAAACCACATATGGATCAACCAATGGCATTGCAAGTGTATTCTTTCCACAAACCACACATGGATCAACCAGTGTCATTGCATGTGTGTTCTTTCCACAAACCACATATGGATCAACTAGTAGTATTGCATGTGTGTTCTTTTCACAAATCACATATGGATCCACCAGTGTTCACTTCATGTGTGTTCTTTCCACAAACCACTTCTGGATCCACTAGTGTTCATTGCATGTGTGTTGTTTTCCACAAACCACATATGGATCAACCAGTGTCATTGGATGTGTTTTCTTTCCAAAATTCTTTCCACAAACCAAATATGGATCAACCAGTGGTCATTGCATGTGTGTTCTTTTCCACAAACCACATATGGATCCATTAGAGTCATTGCATGTGTGTTCTTTCCACAAGCCACACATGGATTAACCAATGGCATTGCATGTGTGTCCTTTTCACAAACTACATATGGAACAACCAACGGTATTGCATGTGTGTTCTTTTCACTAACCACACATGGATCAACCAGTGTTCACTACATGTGTGTTCTTTCCACAAACCACTTATGGATCAACCAGTGGTCATTGCATGTGTGTTCTTTTCCACAAACCACTTATGGATCCACTAGAGTCATTGCATGTGTGTTCTTTTCACAAACCACATATGGACCCACTAGAGTCATTGCATGTGTGTTGTTTCCACAAACCACATATGGACCCACCAGAGTCATTGCATGTGTGTTCTTTCAACAAACCACACATGGATCAACTAGAGTCATTGCATGTGTGTTCTTTTCACAAACCACATATGGATCAACCAATGGCATTGCATGTGTGTTCTTTTCACAAACCACACATGGATCAACTAGTGTTCACTACATGTGTGTTCTTTCCACAAACCACATGTAGATCAACCAGTGGTCATTGCATGTGTGTTCTTTTCCACAGACCACATATGGATCCACTAGAGTCATTGCATGTGTGTTATTTTCACAAACCACACATGGACCCACTAGAGTCATTGCATGTGTGTTCTTACACTAAAACCAGCACTAGACTCATTGCATGTGTGTTCTTTTCACAAACCACATATGGATCCACCAGTGTCATTGCATGTGTGTTCTTTCCACAAACCACACATGGATCCACTAGAGTCATTGCATGTGGGTTCTTTCCACAAACCACATATGGATCCACTAGAGTCATTGCATGTGTGTTCTTTCCACAAACCACACATGGATCGACCAGTGGTCATTGCATGTGTGTTCTTTCCACAAACCACACATGGATCAACCAGTGTCATTGCATGTGTGTTCTTTCCACAAACCACGTATGGATCAACCAGTGGTCATTACATGTGTGTTATTTCCCACAAACCACATATGAACCCACTAGTCATTGCATGTGTGTTCTTTCCACAAACCATACATGGATTAACCTATCATTTCATGTGTGTTCTTTTCACAAACCACATATGGATCAACCAATAGCATTGCATGTGTGTTCATTTCACAAACCACATATGGACCCACTACAGTCATTGCATGTGCGTTCTTATACTAAAACCAGCACTAGACTCATTGCATGTGTGTTCTTTTCACAAACCACATATGGATCCACCAGTGTCATTGCATGTGTGTTCTTTCCACAAACACACATGGATCCACTAGAGTCATTGCATGTGGGTTCTTTCCACAAACCACATATGGATCCACTAGAGTCATTGCATGTGTGTTCTTTTCATAAACCACATATGGATCAACCAGAGTCATTGCATGTGTGTTCTTTTCACAAACCACATATAGATCAACCAATGGCATTGCATGTGTGTTCTTTTCACAAACCACACATGGATCAACTAGTGTTCACTGCTTGTGTGTTCTTTCCACAAACCACATATAGATCAACAAGTGGTCATTGCATGTGTGTTCTTTTCCACAAACCACATATGGATCCACTAGAGTCATTCCATGTGTGTTCTTTTCACAAACTACAGATGGACCCACTACAGTCATTGCATGTGTGTTCTTGCACTAAAACCAGCACTAAACTCATTGCATGTGTGTTCTTTTCACAAACCACATATGGATCCACCAGTGTCATTGCATGTGTGTTATTTCCACAAACCACACATGGATCCACTAGAGTCATTGCATGTGGATTCTTTCCACAAACCACATATGGATCCACTAGAGTCATTGCATGTGTGTTCTTTTCACAAACCACATATGTATCAACCAATGGAATTGCATGTGTGTTCTTTCCACAAATCACGCATGGATCAACCAGTGTCATTGCATGTGTGTTCTTTCCACAAACCACATATGGATCAACCAGTGGTATTGCATGTGTGTTCTTTTCACAAAACACATATGGATCCACCAGTGATCACTGTATGTGTGTTCTTTCCACAAACCACTTATGGATCCACCAGTGTTCATTGCATGTATGTTCTTTTCCACAAACCACATATGGATCAACCAGTGTCATTGCATGTGTGTTCTTTCCACAATTATTTCCACAAACCACATATGGATCAACCAGTGGTCATTGCATGTGTGTTCTTTTCCACAAACGACATATGGATCCATTGGAGTCATTGCATGTGTGTTCTTTCCCAAACCACACATGGATTAACCAATGGTATTGCATGTGTGTCCTTTTCACAAACCACATATGGATCAACCACTGACATTGCATGCGTGTTCTTTTCACAAACCACACATGGATCAACCAGTGTTCACTTCATGTGTGTTCTTTCCACAAACCACTTATGGATCAACCACTGGTCATTGCATGTGTGTTCTTTTCCACAAACCACATATGGATCCACTAGAGTCATTGCATGTGTTTTCTTTTCACAAACCACATATGGACCCACTAGAGTCATTGCATGTGTGTACTTTCCACAAACCACATATGGACCCACTAGAGTCATTGCATGTGCGTTCTTTCCACAAACCACACATGGATCAACCAGAGTCATTGCATGTGTGTTGTTTTCACAAACCACATATGGATCAACCAATGGCATTGCATGTGTGTTCTTTTCACAAACCACACATGGATCAACCAGTGTTCCCCACATGTGTGTTCTTTCCACAAACCACATATAGATCAACCAGTGGTCATTGCATGTGTGTTCTTTTCCACAAACCACATATGGATCCACTAGAGTCATTTCATGTGTGTTATTTTCACAAACCACACATGGACCCACTAGAGTCATTGCATGTGTGTTCTTACACTAAAACCAGCACTAGACTCATTGCATGTGTGTTCTTTTCACAAACCACATATGGATCCACCAGTGTCATTGCATGTGTGTTCTTTCCACAAACCACACATGGATCCACTAGAGTCATTGCATGTGGGTTCTTTCCACAAACCACATATGGATCCACTAGAGTCATTGCATGTGTGTACTTTCGACAAACCACACATGGATCAACTAGTGTCATTGCATGTGTGTTGTTTCCACAAAACACATATGGATCAACCAGTGGTATTGCATGTGTGTTCTTTTCACAAATCACATATGGATCCACCAGTGTTCACTGCATGTGTGTTCTTTCCACAAACCACTTATGGATCCACCAGTGTTCATTGCATGTGTGTTCTTTTCCACAAACCACATATGGATCAACTAGTGTCATTGCATGTGTGTTCTTTCCACAATTGTTTTCACAAACCACATATGGATCTACTAGAGTTCACTGCATGTCTGTTCTTTTCCACAAACCACATATGGATCCATTAGAGTCATTGCATGTGTGTTCCTGTCATGAACCACACATGGATAAACCAATGGCATTGCATGTGTGTTCTTTCCACAAACCACATATGGATCAACCAGTGTCATTGCATGTGTGTTCTTTTCACAAACCACACATAGATCAACCAGTGTTCACTACAGGTGTGTTCCTGTCATGAACCACACATGGCTCAACCAATGTCATTGCATGTGTGTTCTTGTCAAGAACCACATATGGTTCCACCAGTGTTCATTGCATGTGTGTTCCTGTCATGGACCACACATGGATCAACTAGTGGTTATTGCATGTGTGTTCTTTCCACAGACAACATATGGATCCACTAGAGTCATTGCATGTGTGTTCTTTCCACAAACCACACATGGATCGACCAGTGGTCATTGCATGTGTGTTCTTTCCACAAACCACACATGGATCAACCAATGTCATTGCATGTGTGTTCTTTCCACAAACCACGTATGGATCAACCAGATGTCATTGCATGTGTGTTCTTTTCCACAAACCACATATGAATCCTCTAGAGTCATTGCATGTGTGTTGTTTCCACAAACCACACATGGATTAACCAATGGCATTGCATGTGTGTTCTTTTTAGAAACCACATATGGATCAACCAATAGCATTGCATTTGTGTTATTTTCACAAACAACATATGGACCCACTAGAATTATTGCATGTGTCTTCTTATACTAAATCCAGCACTAGACTCATTGCATGTGTGTTCTTTTCACAAACCACATATGGATCCACCAGTGTCATTGCATGTGTGTTCTTTCCACGAACGACACATGGATCCACTAGAGTCATTGCATGTGGGTTCTTTCCACAAACTACATATGGATCCACTAGAGTCATTGCATGTGCGTTCTTTTCATAAACCACATATGGATCAACAAGAGTCATTGCATGTGTGTTCTTTTCACAAACTACATATGGATCAACCAATGGCATTGCATGTTTGTTCTTTTCACAAACCACACATGGATCAACCAGTGTTCACTTCATGTGTGTTCTTTCCACAAACCACATATAGATCAATTAGTGGTCATTGCATGTGTGTTCTTTTCCACAAACCACATATGGATCCACTAGAGTCATTGCGTGTGTGTTCTTTTCACAAACCACACTTGGACCCACTAGATTCATTGCATGTGTGTTCTTACACTAAAACGAACACTAGACTCACTGCATGTGTGTTCTTTTCACAAACCACATATGGATCCACTAGAGTCATTGCATGCGGGTTCTTTCCACAAACCAAATATGGATCCACTAGAGTCATTGCATGTGTGTTCTTTTCACAAACCACATATGGATCAACCAATGGCATTGCAAGTGTATTCTTTCCACAAACCACACATGGATCAACCAGTGTCATTGCATGTGTGTTCTTTCCACAAACCACATATGGATCAACTAGTAGTATTGCATGTGTGTTCTTTTCACAAATCACATATGGATCCACCAGTGTTCACTTCATGTTTGTTCTTTCCACAAACCACTTCTGGATCCACTAGTGTTCATTGCATGTGTGTTGTTTTCCACAAACCACATATGGATCAACCAGTGCCATTGGATGTGTTTTCTTTACAAAATTCTTTCCACAAACCAAATATGGATCAACCAGTGGTCATTGCATGTGTGTTCTTTTCCACAAACCACATATGGATCCATTAGAGTCATTGCATGTGTGTTCTTTCCACAAGCCACACATGGATTAACCAATGGCATTGCATGTGTGTCCTTTTCACAAACTACATATGGAACAACCAACGGCATTGCATGTGTGTTCTTTTCACTAACCACACATGGATCAACCAGTGTTCACTACATGTGTGTTCTTTCCACAAACCACTTATGGATCAACCAGTGGTCATTGCATGTGTGTTCTTTTCCACAAACCACATATGGATCCACTAGAGTCATTGCATGTGTGTTCTTTTCACAAACCACATATGGACCCACTAGAGTCATTGCATGTGTGTTGTTTCCACAAACCACATATGGACCCACCAGAGTCATTGCATGTGTGTTCTTTCAACAAACCACACATGGATCAACTAGAGTCATTGCATGTGTGTTCTTTTCACAAACCACATATGGATCAACCAATGGCATTGCATGTGTGTTCTTTTCACAAACCACACATGGATCAACTAGTGTTCACTACATGTGTGTTCTTTCCACAAACCACATGTAGATCAACCAGTGGTCATTGCATGTGTGTTCTTTTCCACAGACCACATATGGATCCACTAGAGTCATTGCATGTGTGTTATTTTCACAAACCACACATGGACCCACTAGAGTCATTGCATGTGTGTTCTTACACTAAAACCAGCACTAGACTCATTGCATGTGTGTTCTTTTCACAAACCACATATGGATCCACCAGTGTCATTGCATGTGTGTTCTTTCCACAAACCACACATGGATCCACTAGAGTCATTGCATGTGGGTTCTTTCCACAAACCACATATGGATCCACTAGAGTCATTGCATGTGTGTTATTTTCACAAACCACATATGGATCAACCAATCGCATTGCATGTGTGTTCTTTCCACAAACCACACATGGATCAACTAGTGTCATTGCATTTGTCTTCTATCCACAAACCACATATGGATCAACCAGTGGTATTGCATGTGTGTTCTTTTCACAAATCACATATGGATCCACCAGTGTTCACTGCATGTGTGTTCTTTCCACAAACAACTTATGGATCAACCAGTGTTCATTGCATGTGTGTTCTTTTCCACAAACGATATATGGATCAACCAGTGTCATTGCATGTGTATTCTTTCCACAAACCACATATGGATCCACTAGAGTTCACTGCATGTCTATTCTTTTCAACAAACCACATATGGATCCATTAGAGTCATTGCATGTATGTTCCTATCATGAACCACACATGGATTAACCAATGGCATTGCATGCGTGTTCTTTCCACAAACCACATATGGATCAACCAGTGTCATTGCATGTGTGTTCTTTTCACAAACCACACATGGATCAACCAGTGTTCACTGCATGTGTGTTCCTGTCATGAACCACACATGGATCAACCAATGTCATTGCATGTGTGTTCCTGTCAAGAACCACATATGGATCCACCAGTGTTCATTGTATGTGTGTTCCTGTCATGAACCACACATGGATCAACTAGTGGTTATTGCATGTGTTTTCTTTCCGCAGACCACATATGGATTGTCACATCCCAAGATTTTCCAAATCTTGTAATGTGAAAAATAAAATAAACAAAATAAAATTTTGTTGAAAATCAGGGTGAAAAGAAACTTTTGTTTCTAAAAGGAAACTTAAAATCCCATCTTGAACAAACTTTGGTTAAAGTTTGAGTTCAACAAAAATCCAAATCAAGGGAAATGCATTCCTCAATGAATGTATCTGGAAATTTGAACACTTGGAAAATAAATCCAAATCCCTAAACCCTAATGGAAGGAAATCATTTTTTCCAAAGTTATCTCCAAATCCATGGATTTGATCCATACCAAAATTGATCAAACAAATATTCACAAAGGATCAAGAAATACAAATAGAAATAAAATAAAGCCATAGAAATTGGTTTCACTCAAATTGGAATCATAAATAAAATCTTATGAATATAATAAGATAAGGAAATTAAATTTCCAAAGCTAATAAAGCCCCTACCAAAAACCCAAACCATTTTGGATCAAATTAAATCCTAAAGGGATTTATAAAGATAAAAATTTAATAAAGGCAAATAAAATGTTTGGATCTTTTTATAAAAGGTTTTGGTTCTCAAAATAAAAAGAAATACTTTAAATAAAGATTACTTTATAAAGCCAAATTAAACCTTGGCCAAGTTTTGAAACAAAAGGTTTTGTTTTAATAAAATGAGTAAAGGTTTATTTAAGTAAAATAATAAGGATTTAAATATCCAATTTTATTTAAGTAAAGGCTTTTCACATTTTAAATAAACACTAAAACTTATTTATTTATTTAAATAAGATTTCCAAGTATCCTTTATTTTCAAATAAAACCTATTGTTTTGGTTTTGAAAATATTTGGATTTCAAATGGAAATTTTATTAAATAAATCAAACCCTATTTTATTAATAAACTAAAGATCCATTTTATTTAATTATTAAATGGATCCTAAAAAGAATAAAAATATTTTATTTTGAGATTTGGATTATGTTGTTAAACAGAACCAAATTCAAAGTACTTAATTGAGTGATTGTTTGAATTGTTTGAATTAAATTGAATGTTGTTGATTTGTTTGAAATTCAAAACAGAAAAATAGAAATAGAAATGGAAAAAGATTTAGACAGAAAAAAATAATAGTGAAAACAGACTCAGCCCAATAGGCCCAACCCCAGCCCACCTCTCTTTTCCCTCAGAAAAACTTTTCGCACCAATCAGTTAACCCGCACAGAGAGTGACAGCCTGGACCCACTTCTCCCTCTCACTCACTCGCTGACGAGACGACCCCACCTCTCTCTCCCACGCCCCGAACCATTTTTCTTCACCGCCTAAACAACCCGCGAGGACACTGACGACTGGACCCCGTTCCCTTCCCCTTTCCCACTGACCAAAGGACCCCACCGCCACGTCCTTCTTCTTCCCCGCGCGACCCTGTCTCCCCCAGACTTCGCTGCCGTTGCTGCCATTCAAGCCGCGATCAATTCGCAGTAATGTCGTGCCTTAAACCTCGTCGCGACCACAACTACTTAAACGCCTGCCTTCCCTCTTCCATTTCCCCCAGACACCGCCTCCCCTCTGCCTCCAGGCCGCCCCAATTTCTCACTGTACCGCCGCTGCTCCGACGACTTCCCTCGCCGATTCCGGCCAGCACACGCCCCTCCTTCCTCCTCGAGCATGCAACTGTGCTCAGCATTCCCCAGCGGACCCTTCTGCAACCGCAGCTCACCCGTGGGCGCCCCTGAGCATCGGCAACGACGACACCGAGCAAGCGCCGCCGTCTGCTTCTTCTCCGGCGACGTCTTCCAGGTGAACCAGACCGCCCCTCTTCTTCTCGTTCACGCACACAACCTTGCCTTGGTCCTGCGCATCTAACAGCGTCCTTGTTATGCCTTGGGGTGATTCACAGCGACGCCAACAACGACAACCCGAGAGCACCGCCGCCCGCAGCAACTCCGACGAGCAATCCACCCCGTTCCAGTGCGCCCCTCGACGAACTGATCACGTCTTGAGCTTCACTGCACTTCGACGAGCACGATGAGCATCCCCTTTTCCTCTCCCACTTCCTGCATCGCCGGCAACGCCACCGCCAGGCCGCTCCGCCGCCAGTAACCACCGCAGCGCCACCGATCCTTGGCAAGTGTGCTCAGCGCCGTTCGATCTAGATTAGGCGAGCATGATAGGTTCACTTAGCACCGAAGAGGTACGCGTCCAGGACCGCACGATCTAACTAGATCCAATGCTCCACGATGCCGATCCGGCCGAACCGGTACGGGCGAATTAAAACGCGACGCGTGGCACCAGTTGATCTAAATTAGAATTTGAAAACAGAATTATTTGCAAACTTCAAACCCTTGTATCTTGGGATCCACACGTCCAAAAATTACAAATTTTATGTCGTTGGATTCAGCAAGACAAGCCCTAACCAACCCTGCCTTTGGTTTAGCAAATAGTATTGGTTAGATTGGTTGATTATGCAGAAACATTTGATTGCTTGCTAAGACTAGAAAAATTGTTTAAAAATGTTTTTAAGGTTAAAACCTTTGCAAAATGGTTTGTTGTGACCTTACTGACCCTAGGAACCAACCCATGTTTTGGAAAATGATTTTTGTAAAAGTTTAGAATGGATTACTTGGTTTAGTCCATTTCTAGCTAATTAAAACTATTGAGTTTTTGTGAAAGTGGTTTTAATGGAAAACTTTGAGAAAATGTTTTGAACCAAACCTACTGACCCAAACACCAAGTTTTGCAATAGCAACATATTTGGTGAACCCTATAGGTTAATTCCTTAGTAAAAATATTTCTACACCACATAGAATGATACTTTGTTTTGAAAAAAATGGTTTTGAGGTGAAACCCTTTTGCAAATGACTTTGCCATTTTGGTAAATGACCAATTTGGAACTTACAAAGTTTAGAAGCCTAGTGGAGACCACCTTTGCAATTAGAACCATCTTTTGCATGCTTGCATGCATTACCTTGACTTTGTGATTTTATGTGTGTTGTTTTGCTTGATTGGTAGATTGAGTTTGTGCCTTGCTTGATTGAATTGTAGTGACTTGAAGAGTGTGATTGTTACAAGGACAAGGAGTGAACCTATACCCTCTACAAAAAAGGCAAGTGATGCATCATATCTTTTGTCCCATTATTTTCACTATGCATTAGAGATTTTGCTAAGTAAAACTTGCATGGTTTTTATTTTGCTAAGTATAGACCTTGCTATAGGAAAACCTAGTAGATAAATCCTTAGTATGATTTTCCTAAGTTAAGAATCCTATTACTATCAAGCTTAGCCTAGCTAATAGAAAACTTGGGTGGAAGATATATTCACACTATGGAAAAATATTCTAAGTCTGTGGACTTATGTTTTGTTTAATAAAACAACTAAGTCAATGAAACCCCTGGGTGGAAATGGAAGGAATGGTTTGTGTTGAGTGGTTCACAAGGCCATGGAACTAGCTTGTGTATCTCACTTGTGGATGGCCACCCAGGAACAAAGAGATTTGAGATGTCAAATGTTGAGAAGCTTCAAGTGCAACCACTTGGCAATATGGGCTCTGCCATGATCATATAGGTTGCAAGAACTTAGCCATATGGACAGTTGGTGGTAGTGTTTGATAGGTTGGAACGCGTCCATGATGGTCTAAGGGAAGGCTTCTGAAAGATCTTGTCTTGGGAAACCAAGTCTTGTGGGGAAAGTGCACCACCTCTGCAGAGTGTAAAACCTAAGTACTTAGCCATGTCCCTGGTAAAGGACAATTTGAGCATCAAGACATGGAAGCAATCAAGAATCTCATCATTCAAATTTCTAAGTAAAATTTGTGGGTTGAACAAGGGTTGTTTGATTTCTTCAATCTTTGATGGAGAGATGGCTTGGTACAAGGATCTTGAAATCTTTGATTGAGGAAAAATGTTTTTGCCAAGCAAATCTTCAGTCTTTGATTGGTAGATGCCCTGAGTGGATCTTCAGTCTTTGATTGGTAGAAGCCTTGGGTGTTATTGCCAAACAAAAATTAGTATTTTCAAAATGATAAGGAAAAATCTATTTTGAGCAATGCAAGCCTCAACTCCACTTAGCCAAAATGCATATAGATGATAGCCTCCACCATATTACCATAGTATCACTTGCCAATACAATTCAAATGTATTGACCCTTGTGGTTGTAACTTGTAATGTTGCAGGTTTGATTGATTTTAGTGAAGATCGATTGATTAGGATTACAAAGTCTACAACCAACATCTGCCTGTGGCACTTTGAAGATGAAGGACCCCATGCTTATAGTTATTCCGCTACAATGTAATGTAATAGCCAAATGAGCTATGTAAAGATGTAATAAAATTATGTTATTCCTGGTTATAAAGTTGTATTATGACCTTTGTTTCTTGATATTACATCTGAACTGTGGATGCTAGCTATTGATCCAGGGACTAGCATTGTAAACACAGGGGGCTCAATCTTATTAAAGGTTGGGGACCCTACATGGATCCACTAGAGTCATTGCATGTGTGTTCTTTCCACAAACCACACATGGATCGACCAGTGGTCATTGCATGTGTGTTCTTTCCACAAACCACACATGGATCAACCAATGTCATTGCATGTGTGTTCTTTCCACAAACCACGTATGGATCAACCAGTGGTCATTGCATATATGTTCTTTTCCACAAACCACATATGAATCCACTAGAGTCATTGCATGTGTGTTCTTTCCACAAACCACACATGGATTAACCAATGGCATTGCATGTGTGTTCTGTTCACAAACCACATATGTATCAACCAATGGCATTGCATGTGTGTTCTTTTCACAAACCACACATGGATCAACCAGTGTTCCCCACATGTGTGTTCTTTCCACAAACCACATATAGATCAACCAGTGGTCATTGCATGTGTGTTCTTTTCCATAAACCACATATGGATCCACTAGAGTCATTGCATGTGTGTTATTTTCACAAACCACACATGGACCCACTAGAGTCATTGCATGTGTGTTCTTACACTAAAACCAGCACTAGACTCATTGCATGTGTGTTCTTTTCACAAACCACATATGGATCCACCAGTGTCATTGCATGTGTGTTCTTTCCACAAACCACACATGGATCCACTAGAGTCATTGCATGTGGGTTCTTTCCAGAGACCACATATGGATCCACTAGAGTCATTGCATGTGTGTTCTTTCCACAAACCACACATGGATCAACTAGTGTCATTGCATGTGTGTTGTTTCCACAAAACACATATGGATCAACCAGTGGTATTGCATGTGTGTTCTTTTCACAAATCACATATGGATCCACCAGTGTTCACTGCATGTGTGTTATTTTCCACAAACCACATATGGATCAACTAGTGTCATTGCATGTGTGTTCTTTCCACAATTGTTTCCACAAACCACATATGGATCCACTAGAGTTCACTGCATGTCTGTTCTTTTCCACAAACCACATATGGATCCATTAGAGTCATTGCATGTGTGTTCCTGTCATGAACCACACATGGATAAACCAATGGCATTGCATGTGTGTTATTTCCACAAACCACATATGGATCAACCAGTGTCATTGCATGTGTGTTCTTTTCACAAACCACACATAGATCAACCAGTGTTCACTACATGTGTGTTCCTGTCATTAACCACACATGGCTCAACCAATGTCATTGCATGTGTGTTCCTGTCAAGAACCACATATGGTTCCACCAGTGTTCATTGCATGTGTGTTCCTGTCATGGACCACACATGGATCAACTAGTGGTTATTGCATGTGTGTTCTTTCCACAGACAACATATGGATCCACTAGAGTCATTGCATGTGTGTTCTTTCCACAAACCACACATGGATCGACCAGTGGTCATTGCATGTGTGTTCTTTCCACAAACCACACATGGATCAACCAGTGTCATTGCATGTGTGTTCTTTCCACAAACCACGTATGGATCAACCAGTGGTCATTGCATATGTGTTCTTTTCCACAAACCACATATGAATCCTCTAGAGTCATTGCATGTGTGTTGTTTACACAAACCACACATGGATTAACCAATGGCATTGCATGTGTGTTCTTTTCAGAAACCACATATGGATCAACCAATAGCATTGCATGTGTGTTATTTTCACAAACAACATATGGACCCACTAGAGTTATTGCATGTGTGTTCTTATACTAAAACCAGCACTAGACTCATTGCATGTGTGTTCTTTTCACAAACCACATATGGATACACCAGTGTCATTGCATGTGTGTTCTTTCCACGAACCACACATGGATCCACTAGAGTCGTTGCATGTGGGTTCTTTCCACAAACTACATATGGATCCACTAGAGTCATTGCATGTGCGTTCTTTTCATAAACCACATATGGATCAACAAGAGTCATTGCATGTGTGTTCTTTTCACAAACCACATATGGATCAACCAATGGCATTTCATGTTTGTTCTTTTCACAAACCACACATGGATCAACCAGTGTTCACTGCATATGTGTTCTTTCCACAAACCACATATAGATCAACTAGTGGTCATTGCATGTGTGTTCTTTTCAGCAAACCACATATGGATCCTCTAGAGTCATTGCATGTGTGTTCTTTTCACAAACCACACTTGGACCCACTAGATTCATTGCATGTGTGTTCTTACACTAAAACGAACACTAGACTCACTGCATGTGTGTTCTTTTCACAAACCACATATGGATCCACCAGTGTCATTGCATGTGTATTCTTTCTACAAACCACACATGGATCCACTAGAGTCATTGCATGCGGGTTCTTTCCACAAACCAAATATGGATCCACTAGAGTCATTGCATGTGTGTTCTTTTCACAAACCACGTATGGATCAACCAATGGCATTGCATGTGTATTCTTTCCACAAACCACACATGGATCAACCAGTGTCATTGCATGTGTGTTCTTTCCACAAACCACATATGGATCAACTAGTAGTATTGCATGTGTGTTCTTTTCACAAATCACATATGGATCCACCAGTGTTCACTTCATGTGTGTTCTTTCCACAAACCACTTCTGGATCCACTAGTGTTCATTGCATGTGTGTTGTTTTCCACAAACCACATATGGATCAACCAGTGTCATTGGATGTGTTTTCTTTCCAAAATTCTTTCCACAAACCAAATATGGATCAACCAGTGGTAATTGCATGTGTGTTCTTTTCCACAAACCACATATGGATCCATTAGAGTCATTGCATGTGTGTTCTTTCCACAAGCCACACATGGATTAACCAATGGCATTGCATGTGTGTCCTTTTCACAAACCACATATGGAACAACCAACGGCATTGCATGTGTGTTCTTTTCACTAACCACACATGGATCAACCAGTGTTCACTACATGTGTGTTCTTTCCACAAACCACTTATGGATCAACCAGTGGTCATTGCATGTGTGTTCTTTTCCACAAACCACGTACGGATCCACTAGAGTCATTGCATGTGTGTTCTTTTCACAAACCACATATGGACCCACTAGAGTCATTGCATGTGTGTTGTTTCCACAAACCACATATGGACCCACCAGAGTCATTGCATGTGTGTTCTTTCAACAAACCACACATGGATCAACTAGAGTCATTGCATGTGTGTTCTTTTCACAAACCACATATGGATCAACCAATGGCATTGCATGTGTGTTCTTTTCACAAACCACACATGGATCAACTAGTGTTCACTACATGTGTGTTCTTTCCACAAACCACATGTAGATCAACCAGTGGTCATTGCATGTGTGTTCTTTTCCACAGACCACATATGGATCCACTAGAGTCATTGCATGTGTGTTATTTTCACAAACCACACATGGACCCACTAGAGTCATTGCATGTGTGTTCTTACACTAAAACCAGCACTAGACTCATTGCATGTGTGTTCTTTTCACAAACCACATATGGATCCACCAGTGTCATTGCATGTGTGTTCTTTCCACAAACCACACATGGATCCACTAGAGTCATTGCATGTGGGTTCTTTCAACAACCACATATGTATCCACTAGAGTCATTGCATGTGTGTTATTTTCACAAACCACATATGGATCAACCAATCGCATTGCATGTGTGTTCTTTCCACAAACCACACATGGATCAACCAGTGTCATTGCATTTGTCTTCTTTCCACAAACCACATATGGATCAACCAGTGGTATTGCATGTGTGTTCTTTTCACAAATCACATATGGATCCACCAGTGTTCACTGCATGTGTGTTCTTTCCACAAACAACTTATGGATCCACCAGTGTTCATTGCATGTGTGTTCTTTTCCACAAACGACATATGGACCAACCAGTGTCATTGCATGTGTATTCTTTCCACAAACCACATATGGATCCACTAGAGTTCACTGGATGTCTATTCTTTTCCACAAACCACATATGGATCCATTAGAGTCATTGCATGTGTGTTCCTATCATGAACCACACATGGATTAACCAATGGCATTGCATGCGTGTTCTTTCCACAAACCACATATGGATCAACCAGTGTCATTGGATGTGTGTTCTTTTCACAAACCACACATGGATCAACCAGTGTTCACTTCATGTGTGTTCCTATCATGAACCACACATGGATCAACCAATGTCATTGCATGTGTGTTCCTGTCAAGAACCACATATGGATCCACCAGTGTTCATTGCATGTGTGTTCCTATCATGAACCACACATGGATCAACTAGTGGTTATTGCATGTGTTTTCTTTCCGCAGACCACATATGGATCCACTAGAGTCATTGCATGTGTGTTCTTTCCACAAACCACACATGGATCGACCAGTGGTCATTGCATGTGTGTTCTTTCCACAAACCACACATGGATCAACCAGTGTCATTGCATGTGTGTTCTTTCCACAAACCACGTGTAAGATCCCTCCTTATTAAAGGAAAAGAATCCCTGTGATTGCAATGCTAGTCCCTGGATCAATGCTAGCATCCACAGTTTAAGATGAAGTACACAGATACAATGGTCGTTTATTACAGTCATTCCAGAGATAAAACATAGTCTTTTACAACTCATGGCCAAAGGCCTAATACAAGAGTTTATGGAATATGTAAATAAACATAAGTCTTCATCTTCATGTGCCACAGGCAAGCATGTTGAGTGTAGACTCATGACTCCTATTCATCATCAGAGTAACCTGCAACATCATAAGTTACAGCCACAGAGGGTCAATACTTTGGAATAGTATTGGCAAGTGATACCTTAGTATATTTTAAGTGGACTACAATACTATATGCATTTGGCTGGTGGAGCTTAGGCTTGCATTGCTCAAAATAGATTTTTCCTTAACTTTTGAAAATACTAAGTTTTTGCTTGGCACAAAACACCCAAGGTATCTATCAATCAAAGACTCCAGATCCACTCAGGGCATCTACCAATCAATGACTGAAGATCCTTTTAACCCTTGTTCACCCACAAGTTTTATTTAGAAATTGGAGTGATGAGATTCTTGAAGTTTCCATGTCTTGATGCTCAAATTGTCCTTTACCAGGGACATGGCTAAGTACTTAGGTTTTACACTCTGCAGAGGTGGTGCACTTTCCCCACAAGCCTTGGTTTCCCAAGACATGATCCTTCAGTAGCCTTTCCTTAGTCAAATGGACGCGCTCCAACCTATCATCCCATCTACCACCCACTGTCCAAAAAGACTAAGTTCCAGCATCCTAAGATCATGGCAGAGCCCATAATGCCAAGTGGTTGCACTTGAAGCTTCTCAACATATGACATCTCAAATCTCTTTGTTTCCTGGTGGCCATCCACAAGTGAGATACACAAGCCAGTCCCTGGCCTTGTGAACCACTCAACATAAGCCTTTCCCTCCATTCCACCCAGGTGGTTCATTAACTTAGTGGTTTTTATTTTACAAAAACATAAGTCCTTAGACTTAGAAATTTTCCATAGTGAATATATAAACCACCCTTGTTTTCTAGTAGCTAGGCTAAGCATGGCATGGCAACTTATCCTTAGGGAATTTTCCTAGCAATTCTAGCATTATATTCTAAGTAGGATTTCCCATCATCAATTGACAAAAGTAGCATGCAAGTCCTAACAAAATATATCTAATGCAAGTATAAAATATAGGTATGGAATATTCATGAAGATATCACTTGCCTTGGTAGTGTGGAGAGTAGCACTCGTCACAATCACAATCACTAGCAAAATCTACACACAAAGTTATAGCACACAATTACACACAATATACAAACAAAAATATTATGAATGCATGCATGCATGAATCTACCAAGTGATGATTTTTGAAAACTCAACCAAGTAAGTGCATGAATACAGAAACTAAACAAGTCACAAAATAGCCAAGACAACTTTAAACAACCCTAAAACAAAATACTAAACTAAATCTATTCTCAAAAAGGTCTCAAACAAGTTTCTGAAATTTAAGCCAAACTAATGGTTACTATTTGCTAAACAAAAAGGATAGGCAGAAAGGTCTTGTTTTTCTGAATCCAACGGTATAAAGTTTGCAAAATTCCAACGTGGAAATCAAAAGATATTGGCATTTGAAATCTGGATCCAAATCTGTTTTTTTAAATTCTATTTCCAGATCTTAACCTAGCCACGCGTCATGTTCTTATTCGCCCGTACCGGTTCGTCTGG
Source organism: Avena sativa (assembly GCA_916181665.1). Taxonomy (NCBI): domain Eukaryota; kingdom Viridiplantae; phylum Streptophyta; class Magnoliopsida; order Poales; family Poaceae; genus Avena; species Avena sativa. The sequence continues at coordinate 548,005,613 of OV702290.1, read as the reverse complement.
ATCGAGCGATACAGACCGCTGGATCTAAATGAAATCTGGCGGCTCAGATCGCGTACCGCTTCGGGGTTAAGTGGATCTATCCTAGCGCTACGATGCAGATCTAACGGCTGCTATTTCCCTGGCCAAGAACTGGCGGCGGAGCGGCGGCTACCGGCGGCGGAACTGTCGGTCGATGACGTTGCCGATGATGCAGACGGCAAGGGAGAAGGAGGAGTAGCTCACCGGGCTCAGGAGGTCACGGCGAAGCTCGTCGTACTTGCGGTTGGTCAAGGGGCGCTCGGGCACGGCTGCGATTGCTCACCGGAGTTCGTGGCGGCGGCGGGTGCGTCGGGTGGTCGTCGTGGACGTCGCTGTGGATCACCCCAAGGCAAGGCGAGGACACGGTTAGGTTCACAGGGTCAAGGCGAAGTAGTGAGCGTGAACGGAAAGGCGAGGGGCGGTCTGTACCTTCCGGAAAAACTCGTCGGAGTAGGTGTCGCCGTCGGTGCTCGCGGTGTCAAGTGGAACCGGCGACCTGGGGCAGTACAAGACGGACTAGTGAGGTCAGGAGGTGCGCCAAGACACGCTGAGTCAGATTGTAAGAACGAGAGGCATAGGGGAGCTCTGGACTCACCGGAATTCGCCGGCGCAGTCGTCGGAGACGGCGGGGTTTCAGAGGGTAATGCTCGCAGCCTGGTGGCGCTCTGGGTTCGGGGTTTGAGGGAGAAGAGAGAGGGGGCAGAGGGGGTTCTTATAGCCTGGTCACGAGCGAGAATTACTCGGCCAATCAATCGAATTGACGTCGCGAATTAAACACAGAAACGCTCGCGTTGATTTGGGGATGAACGGGTCGTGCGGGTGGAGACGACGGTGACGTGGAGAAGGCCCGCTTGTCAGCGAGGTGCGCGGAGTGCAGGTGGGGTCTGTCTGTCAGTGACTTAACGCGTGCGCTTGCGCGTGTGAGAAGGAAAAGGAGATCCCCGGGTGGGCTTGCTGGGCTTGATCCGCTGCTGGGCCAGATTCTGGCCGCTCGGCCCTTTTCCTTTCTTTAAGCCTTTTTCTTCTAATTCTATTTTCTGGATAGAATTTGATATGAATTCAAATCCTTTTGAATTCAAACTGCTTTGGGGATTTTTGCAGGGTTCTGTGGGTTCAAAAACAGTCATTCTAACTAAGTGATTACCTTGCAAGGCTTGGTCAAGCTTGGGTTTCAAAGTAAACAGAGATTTGCTCTAGTTTGCAAATATTTGAAATAGGGTTTTGAAACTATTTCTAAATTTTGAATCTTGGGTTAAAAGCTTCACCTAGTCTTTCCAACCATGGAGGCAAGCAAACAAGTTCATAGACAATCAAATCCCAAAGGGTGTTGGCCAATTGAGATAAATTGCCCACATAAAATCATAGCTCAAACTTCTGCCTCTAAATGATTTTGAGAAAAACCCTATATGAATGAATGATGCAAGAATGAAATGAATGAGTTTTTGAAACATGATTTTTGGGATGTTACACCACGTATGGATCAACCAGTGGTCATTGCATATGTGTTCTTTTCCACAAACCACATATGAATCCACTAGAGTCATTGCATGTGTGTTCTTTCCACAAACCACACATGGATTAACCAATGGCATTGCATGTGTGTTCTGTTCACAAACCACATATGTATCAACCAATGGCATTGCATGTGTGTTCTTTTCATAAACCACATATGGAGACACTAGAGTCATTGCATGTGTGTTCTTATACTAAAACCAGCACTAGACTCATTGCATGTGTGTTCTTTTCGCAAACCACATATAGATCCACCAGTGTCATTGCATGTGTGTTCTTTCCACAAACCACACATGGATCCACTAGAGTCATTGCATGTGGGTTCTTTCCACAAACCACATATGGATCCACTAGAGTCATTGCATGTGTGTTCTTTCCACAAACCACATATAGATCAACCAGTGGTCACTGCATGTGTGTTGTTTCCACAAACCACATATAGATCAACCAGTGGTCATTGCATGTGTGTTCTTTTCCACAAACCACATATGGATCCTGTAACACCCTAGAATCGGCCAAATGCAAGTTTTAGCACTTCCCGCCAAACCCGCATAGAAACGATTCAAGGGCGCCCACCAGGCACTTTCGTGCGGGTGGAAAAACGAAGTAATACCATTACACAACAGTCCTTGATGGGACCCACAGAACAGATATATATATACAACAGCGACTCGGCGAGTCAAGAATACAGATATACAGTACAAAGATCCAAATCACCTTGAAATCGATACAGTGCCCGAGTACGGACAAGATGCAAATGGGGCTAAGAGCCCTGAAGAATAACCAATGGCATCCATAACCCTGCCCAGGCCAAGCCGGAAGGGTAACCCTGCTAACGACGTCGATCTCAAACCTGCTAATACAAAAGGGGTGCTGAAAAAGGGCAAAGGAAAAAGAGGAGCGTCAGTACTGAGGCTAGTACACGGCAAGGCTAGAATTCAGCGGCTCTCGCCTACATAGGTATGGTGCACTTAAGCGGCAGCGCGGCAGCACTAAACAACCTATAGAGACTCAGTAAAACTGGCGGCTATTAGAGAGGGATAAGAAAGACCTATCCGGATCCAACCTGATAGTAACACCAAACATACCCATCCTGGTATTCCCCCTTGAGACCAAACGAGGAAGTCAAACCGAGGAACTCACACAGTTGGCAGTTTTATTCATTCCGTTATAGATGAAGCACTTACTAGTCAGATATAGGTAGCATGAGTCATCCTGAAGCATAAGTAGTGGGCAGTTTTAATTGACAATTCTGTGGTAGTTGGAACATTTACTAGTCAGATATAATTGTCGTGAGGAATCCCAAAACCCAGTAGTTGTGGGCACTTTTATCACATTCCATTGGAGTTGCAATACTTACTAGGCAGGTATAGTATGACACAGCTCACACGGATCCACCAGTTGTTGGCAATTTTAATTTACATTCCGTTGTATTTGAATCTGGTTACTAGTCACATATTAAGTCAAAATTATAGCACTACTCTAGTTATGCTTGTCTATGATCAAGATATTGTGCTCCAAGTCGTCCATAACCATGGACACGGCTTTCAGAAAGTTTTACCCTATAGGGGTGCACAAATAGCAACACACACTCGATCAACCTCGGAAAAATCAACTCAAAACTCAACAAGGCTTTCACGACAAAGCAATCATAGGATTCATAAATATTTCAGGGGGCCACCCCACTAAGCTACCCGCAACGAAGTTGGCTGGCTCCGAAACGGACCCAGGGTTTGTGACGATGGCTGTAAACGACTGGGAACCCAAAAGTGTGACTGGGCTTGTCGATACCGCGAAAACGTGGCACGATCCAAAACAGTACAGGTGCTCCACGCACAATCTTAAATAAAGCAGTAAAGCATGGCATAAGTACAGGATAGTAATAAAGCCCCAAACTATTTTGTGGCCCCAAGAAATAAGAAATGAATCAAGCTCTGGCTAAGGGGGATCCATAGGGTCTCCCGGATGTGGATAGTCCGAATAGTCAAGGAACAGGTATCAAGTACTCGGGGCCTACGGGACACAAGTGGACATGAAAAACCAAATAGCATATATTGTCCACCGGTGCCTCTACATTAGTTATATCTAGCAATTTAATAGTTGTGTTTAAGTCATGATCATCTCCACCATTAAGCATCTCCACCGTTTATCATGTGCCAACTTGCCGTCAACGGTGGAACGACAACAACGCGAAGCAACACAGAAGCAAGCAACTACGAGTCGCAGGGCCGACTATCTATCAAACAACAGGCAATAGGATGTGTCCATGGCAATATAGAGGCTGCAAGGAGTATAAATGGTGCACAGAAACTAAAGCATCGCGACACAGATAGCAATAGATCAACAGGAGGAAATAAAGACTATAAACGCAAAATAGGTAGAAAGGGGAAGAGATGCTCGCCTGGGAAACACTGCCTAAGGATCATATCCAGAGAACTTGTCGATACTCGCATCAACTCATCGGCCTAATCCGCGAAGAAGCAAACACTAGAAGAAACGTCGGATGCAATATTTAATACTACGGCAGAAGATCCGGCATGATTATGATATGATGCAGATGCGGTGCAATTAGGTAGTATTAAGCGGAACCGGGGTCCCGACAATTAATTACACGGTTCAAGTTATTTAGAACCCCCGCAATTTAAATGTTGATTTATCAATGCAAAGCATGTCATCGGTTCGCTATGCAAATTTAAATGGGGCCAATATAAGACTAGATTAGCCCGCATATGTGCTCCATAGTTAATTATGAGTGACTCGGCATAATGCCCCCAAACCCTCATGATGAGATGTATGCAAGCATGAACAGTTTAATTTGCGACAGTTGGTAATGTCATATTATAAAAATAGGGGCTTAGGGTCACACATCTAGGTTCGGAAGATCTTGGGTTCCGGGGGTCTGGGGTCCGGCCTCAGGGTTCGACGGGGATCGGTCTCGACAGGAACGTTCTCGAACAATGGAGAAGATCTTGTCGCATCCATGGCCTTCGGGTCCGTGTAGACGGTCATGTCGTCCAATGCGGAGAACTCGGCGTTTCGTGTAGGTGACCTTGGCATCCGGTCCTCGGGCATCGGTGCGGGAAGCAGGTCTTGTCGTACCGGGGTCTCGACGTCCTCAAATTCCGATTGGAGATCTTGGCGTTCCGCGTGTCGAGGGGATGGTCTTGCGGTTTCTGTGGAGGAGATCTTGACACTCCGGGTCGAAGACCCTCGGCTTTGGTCCCATGTCGATGGTCTTGGTGTCCGAGGATTCTCCGGGGTTCATGTCGATGATCTTGTCGTTCCGACTGGTGTCGGTGCCGAACTTCGAACAGCGTCGACAGAAGTTCATTGCGGCTGATCTTGCCCTCGATGTGTGTAGGCCTCCGGGTTGACACAAAACACACATACAGCACGCATCGCACAAGAACGTCAACAAAGCAGCAGGGGCGACCACTACCAACAGAAGCAGGTACAAGCGGGCCGGCTGCAGAAGGCACCTGAACGAACATAAAAAAATAGGGCGCTGGGAAGTGGTCCTCGCTGGGGGATGAGGGCGGCGGCAGCCGGCGGAAGGCGGAGGCCGGTTAGGCAAGCGCGGCAGGCGGGGGCTCGGCCGAGCGAGATGGGGAGCTCCAGAGAAGAGAAGTCGTGGCTTCGACGGGAGGCCACAAGGCGTGGACCAAGGGGCCCGCCTGGCCATATGAGGGAGAGGTCAACGGGAACTCGGCCAGCACGTAGGAAGAAGGCGACGTCGTGGGGCTCGAGGAAGGGCCGAGGTGGCTCCTAGGCAGCTCAAATCCAGACGGCTGCAGGCGCTCGCGCAGACGTGCTACCGTGGCGGCGCGATGGTGGCGAACCGGAGCGAAGGACGGCATAGGGCGGGATGCAGGAGGGACGCGGCGGCGGAGCGACAGAGTGAAGGCGGAGCGGCGGCTCGGGTAGAGGTGGTCGCGAGCTCGGTGGGCGCGAGGGTGGCTCTGGTGCAGGGGCGCACACAGCCGGCGGCGGGGATGGTCTTGGTCGACGAGGAGGGGGCCTGCGGCGGCGTGGCGGGCGAGCTCGGAGCCGGCGAACATGGGGAGGGCCGAACGGCGGCTGCGGGGGGGGGGGGGAAACGATCGGGTCCGGCGGAGGTTGGTGGAGAAAGGTTGGGGAAGACCGGGTTAATGAGGGAGAGAGAGGAACGTGCGAAGGGGTCTCCGCGTGCGGGGCGCGGTTAGCGGCAGGTGGGGCCGGCCGAACGGGATCAGGGGGGTTGCGAGCGGGGTGGATGCAAGAATCGCGAGGAGCCGCGTGCGGGCGTGTCTGCTGCGTGGGAGTGGGGCCAGGGTGGTCGGGGCTGGCTCGCGTGCGGGTCAGGGGAGGGAGAAAAGGGGGTGAGGTGGCGTGTGTTGTGTGTGTGCGCGCGGGAGGGAGTTGGGGCAGGTGGAGAGGGAGTGGGCCAGGTGGGATGAGGTGGCGCACAGGGAGTGGCCGGGGTGAGGTGGCGATGGGGTGGGATTTACGCCCAGGTGGCGGCGGGGCTGGGATGGCTGGGCGGCAAAAGAGGCAGGAGGAGGGAGTTGGTTGGCTGCATGCGGGCTAGGATTGGACGGGGTGGCGGCAGGTGGGGCCAGGGAGAGAGAGAGAGAGAGAGTAGGGTAGGTGGGGAGATAGGTTGGGTTTAGACTAGGATTTGTTCTGGTTTTTGTTTTACTAGGGGTGGCCGGCTGGGTCGGTTCGGCTTCCCCCTAAAAATAATACAAATATTTTATTTGTTTAAAATGGGGCGTTTGAAATCTGTTTGTAGACGAAACAAAATAATCCGGAGATCCAGTTTTAATTTGAAATAAAGACGGGGCGTTTAGAAAACAAAACCAGGCTTTTCGAAAATAGTTTTAGGCGAAAATATGCATGGGGACATGACGATGCTCAAATGCAATGTGGCATGATGACATGAGCATGCGGTCATGATGATGCAATGCACAAAAACACAGCGATTTTCTAGTAGTGGTTTTAGCGGGATGCCACAATTCGACACCACTAACAATGGATCTCGCCCTCGAGATCCGCCTCATGGTACGGGGAAGAAAGCCGACGATCTGAACCATCTTGCTTCGTGTAGATCCTCGCGACACCACTAACAATATTGTTGCTCCATCTTGAAATCGGCGAAACCACCAACAAAGGGCCGTTGTCCAAGATCGTAGAGAGGGAAGCTCCGGAACAAAGGACGAAGGTAAAGGTATCCACAATTAAAGCCACCTCTAACTCCGATAGAAGGAGAGAAACGATGCATTCTCATCCACTTCAATGTACAAGAGAAAATAGAGTGGGTAGTCGGCATGGGGGCTAATCCATCACGCACCCAAACTATTACTCCGCATATTCAGTAGAAAAGCGTGCAACCATTCTCGGAATCAGACTGAAGATCTCGACAAACGAGGTTTGGAACAAAGGAGTGATGCATACTCTGCATCGGATCTGATGTAGATGATGTTGTCGCGTCGGAAACATCGGAAGGCACAAACAAGGAACAAAGAATGGTACCACAGATAAAGGATCACTCAGATAGCATGAAGTCTTGAGGTATAAACACCGTTACCAAAGACGGAAGCGAAACGCTGAAGGTACGATGGAAACCCAACCACGAGAATTCCTGGACTCGAAGAAAAGATGAGAGAATAGATCCAAAACACGCAGAGGTAAGAGGAGAATAGCAGAGGGTAAGGAGTAAAAGCAGACCTAATCAGACCTATCCAATCAATTTTCCAAAATAGTTTTGACACTCTACTTCGGCCGTTAGCTAGGTTATCCTACAGGCTAGACTTGTGGGGTATCGCAACTGCTAAGCTCTGATACCACTCTGTAACACCCTCGAATCGGCCCTATGCAAGTTTTAGCACTTCCCGCCAAACCCGCATAGAAACGATTCAAGGACGCCCACCAGGCACTTTCGTGCGGGTGGAAAAACGAAGTAATACCATTACACAACAGTCCTCGATGGGACCCACAGAACAGATATATATACAACAGCGACTCAGCAAGTCAAGAATACAGATATACAGTACAAAGATCCAAATCACCTTGAAATCGATACAGCGTCCGAGTACGGACAAGATGCAAATGGGGATAAGAGCCATGAAGAATAACCAATGGCGTCCATAACCCTTCCCAGGCCAAGCCGGAAGGGTAACCCTGCTAACGACGTCGATCTTAAACCTGCTAATACAAAAGGGGTGCCGACAAAGGGCAAAGGAAAAAAAGGAGCGTCAGTACTGAGGCCAGTACACGGCGAGGCTAGAATTTGGCGGCTCTCGCCTACATAGGTATGGTGGACTGAAGCGGCAGCGCGGCAGCACTAAACAACCTATAGAGACTCAGTAAAACTAGCGGCTATTAGAGAGGGATAAGAAAGACCTATCCAGATCCAACCTGATAGTAACACCAAACATACCCATCCTGGTATTCCCCCTCGAGACCAAACGAGGAAGTCAAACCGAGGAACTCACACAGTTGGCAGTTTTATTCATTCCGTTATAGTTGAAGCACTTACTAGTCAGATATAGGTAGCATGAGTCATCCTGAAGCATAAGTTGTGGGCAGTTTTAATTAACAATTCTGTGGTAGTTGGACATTTACTAGTCAGATATAATTGTCGTGAGGAATCCCAAAACCCAGCAGTTGTTGGCACTTTTATCACATTCCATTGGAGTTGCAATACTTACTAGGCAGGTATAGTATGACACAACTCACACAGATCCACCAGTTGTTGGCAATTTTAATTTACATTCCGTTGTATTTGAATCTGATTACTAGTCACATATTAAGTCAAATTTATAGCACTACTCTAGTTATGCTTGTCTATGATCAAGATACTGTGCTCCAAGTCGTCCGTGACCATGGACACGGCTTTCAGAAAGTTTTACCCTATAGGGGTGCACAAATAGCAACACACAATCGATCAACCTCGGAAAAATCAACTCAAAACTCAACAAGGCTTTCACGACAAAGCAATCATAGGATTCATAAATATTTCAGGGGGCCACCCCACTAAGCTACCCGCAACGAAGTTGGCCGGCTCTAGAACGGACCCAGGTTTGTGACGACGGCTGTAAACGACTGGGAACCCAAAAGTGTGACTGGGCTTGTCGATACCGCGAAAACGTGGCACGATCCAAAACAGTACAGGTGCTCCACGCACAATCTTAAATAAAGCAGTAAAGCATGGCATAAGTACAGGATAGTAATAAAGCCCCAAACTATTTTGTGGCCCCAAGAAATAAGAAATGAATCAAGCTCTGGCTAAGGGGGATCCATAGGGTCTCCCGGATGTGGATAGTCCGAATAGTCAAGGAACAGGTATCAAGTACTCGGGGCCTACGGGACACAAGTGGACATGAAAAACCAAATAGCATATATTGTCCACCGGTGCCTCTACATTAGTTATATCTAGCAATTTAATAGTTGTGTTTAAGTCATGATCATCTCCACCATTAAGCATCTCCACCGTTTATCATGTGCCAACTTGCCGTCAACGGTGGAACGACAACAACGCGAAGCAACACAGAAGCAAGCAACTACGAGTCGCAGGGCCGACTATCTATCAAACAACAGGCAATAGGATGTGTCCATGGCAATATAGAGGCTGCAAGGAGTATAAATGGTGCACAGAAACTAAAGCATCGCGACACAGATAGCAATAGATCAACAGGAGGAAATAAAGACTATAAACGCAAAATAGGTAGAAAGGGGAAGAGATGCTCGCCTGGGAAACACTGCCTAAGGATCATATCCAGAGAACTTGTCGATACTCGCATCAACTCATCGGCCTAATCCGCGAAGAAGCAAACACTAGAAGAAACGTCGGATGCAATATTTAATACTACGGCAGAAGATCCGGCATGATTATGATATGATGCAGATGCGGTGCAATTAGGTAGTATTAAGCGGAACCGGGGTCCCGACAATTAATTATACGGTTCAAGTTATTTAGAACCCCCGCAATTTAAATGTTGATTTATCAATGCAAAGCATGTCATCGGTTCGCTATGCAAATTTAAATGGGGCCAATATAAGACTAGATTAGCCCGCATATGTGCTCCATAGTTAATTATGAGTGACTCGGCATAATGCCCCCAAACCCACATGATGAGATGTATGCAAGCATGAACAGTTTAATTTGCGACAGTTGGTAATGTCATATTATAAAAATAGGGGCTTAGGGTCACACATCTGGGTTCGGAAGATCTTGGGTTCCGGGGGTCCGGGGTTCGTCCTTAGGGTTCGATGGGGATCGGTCTCGACGGGAACATTCTCGGACAATGGAGTAGATCTTCTCGCATCCGTGGCCTTCGGGTCCATGTAGACGGTCATGGCGTCCAATGTGGAGAACTCGGCGTTCCATGTAGGCGACCTTGGCGTCCGGTCCTCGGGCATCGGTGCGGGAAGGAGGTCTTGTCGTACCGGGGTCTCGGCGTCCTCGGATTCCGATTGGACATCTTGGCGTTCCGAGTGTCGAGGGGATGGTCTTGCGGTTTCCGTGGAGGAGATCTTGACACTCTGGGTCGAAGACCCTCGGCTTCGGTCCCATGTCGACGGTCTTGGTGTCCGGGGATTCTCTAGGGTTCATGTCGATGATCTTGTCGTTCCGGCTAGTGTCGGTGCCGACCTTCGAGGAGCGTTGACAGAAGTTCATTGCGGTTGATCTTGCCCTTGATGTGTGTAGGCCTCCGGGTTGACACAAAACACACATACAGCACGCATCGCACAAGAACGTCAACAAAGCAGCAGGGGCGAGCACTACCAACAGAAGCAGGTACAAGCGGGCCGGCTGTAGAAGGCACCTGAACGGACATAAAAAAGCAGGGCGCCGGGAAGTGGTCCTCGCTGGGGGATGAGGGCGGCGGCAGCCGACAGAAGGCGGAGGCCGGTTAGGCAAGCGTGGCAGGCGGGGGCTCGGGCGAACGAGATGGCGAGCTCAAGAGAAGAGAAGGCGTGGCTTTGACGGGAGGCCACAGGGCGTGGACCAAGGGGCCCTCCTGGCCATATGAGGGAGAGGTCAACGGGAACTCGTCCAGCACGCAGGAAGAAGGCGACGTCATGGGGCTCAAGGAAGGGACGATGTGGCTCCTAGGCGGCTCGAATCCAGACGGCTGCAGGCGCTCGCGCAGACGTGCTACCGTGGCGGCGTGACGGTGGCCAACCGGAGCGAAGGACGGCATAGGGCGGGATGCAGGAGGGACGCGGCGGCGGAGCGATGGAGTGAAGGCGGAGCGGCGGCTCGGGTAGAGGTGGTCGCAAGCTTGGTGGGCGCGAGTGTGGCTCTAGTGCAGGGGCGCACACGGCCGGCGGCGGGGATGGTCTTGGTCGACAAGGAGGGGGCCCGCGGCGGCGCGGCGGGTGAGCTCGGAGCCGGCGAACATGGGGAGGGCCAGACGGCGGCTGCAGGGGGAGAAACGATCGGGTCCGGCGACGGTTGGTGGAGAAAGGTTGGGGAAGACCAGGTTAGTGAGGGAGAGAGAGGAACATGCGAAGGGGTCTCCGCGTGCCGGGCGCGGTTAGCGGCAGGTGGGGCCGGCCGAACGGGATCAGGGGGTTGCGAGCGGGGTGGACGCGAGAATCGCGAGGAGCCGCGTGCGGGCGTGTCTGCTGCGTGGGAGTGGGGCCAGGGCGGTCGGGGCTAGCTCGCGTGTGGGTCAGGGGAGGGAGAAAAGGGGGTGAGGTGGCGTGCGTTGTGTGTGTGTGCGCGGGAGGGAGTTGGGGCAGGTGGAGAGGGAGTGGGCCAGGTGGGATGAGGTGGCGCACAGGGAGTGGCCGGGGTGAGGTGGCGATGGGGTGGGAGTTACGCCCAGGTGGCGGCGGGGCTGGGATGGCTAGGCGGGAAAAGAGGCGGGAGGAGGGAGTTGGCTGGCTGCATGCGGGTTGGGATTGGATGGGGTGGCGGCAGGTGGCCAGGTGGGGACAGGGAGAGAGAGAGGGAGTAGGGTAGGTGGGGAGATGGGTTGGGTTTAGACTAGGATTTGTTCTGGTTTTTGTTTTACATGGGGTGGCCGGCTGGGTAGGTTCGGCCCGGTTCGGCTGCCCCCTAAAAATAATACAAATATTTTATTTGTTTAAAACGGAGCGTTTGAAATCTGTTTGTAGACGAAACAAAATAATCCGGAGATCCGGTTTTAATTTGAAATAAAGACGGAGTGTTTAGAAAATAAAACCAGGCTTTTCGAAAATAGTTTTAGGCGAAAATATGCATGGGGACATGACGATGCTCAAATGCAATGTGCCATGATGACATGAGCATGCGGTCATGATGATGCAATGCACAAAAACACAGTGATTTTCTAGTAGTGGTTTTAGCGGGATGCCCATGATCCACTAGAGTCATTGCATGTGTGTTCTTATCACAAACCACACATGGACCCACTAGAGTCATTGCATGTGTGTTCTTACACTAAAATGAACACTAGACTCACTGCATGTGTGTTCTTTTCACAAACCACATATGGATCCACCAGTGTCATTGCATGTGTGTTCTTTCTACAAACCACACATGGATCCACTAGAGTCATTGCATGCGGGTTCTTTCCACAAACCACATATGGATCCACTAGAGTCATTGCATGTGTGTTCTTTTCACAAACCACATATGGATCAACCAATGGCATTGCATGTGTATTCTTTCCATAAACCACACATGGATCAACCAGTGTCATTGCATGTGTGTTCTTTCCACAAACCACATATGGATCAACCAGTAGTATTGCATGTGTGTTCTTTTCACAAATCAAATATGGATCCACTAGTGTTCACTGCATGTGTGTTCTTTCCACAAACCACTTATGGATCCACCAGTGTTCATTGCATGTGTGTTCTTTTCCACAAACCACATATGGATCAACCAATGTCATTGGATGTGTTTTCTTTCCAAAATTCTTTCCACAAACCTAATATGGATCAACCAGTGGTCATTGCATGTGTGTTCTTTTCCACAAACCACATATGGATCCATTAGAGTCATTGCATGTGTGTTCTTTCCACAAGCCACACATGGATTAACCAATGGCATTGCATGTGTGTCCTTTTCACAAACCACATATGGAACAACCAATGGCATTGCATGTGTGTTCTTTTCACTAACCACAGATGGATCAACCAGTGTTCACTGCATGTGTGTTCTTTCCACAAACCACTCATGGATCAACCAATGGTCATTGCATGTGTGTTCTTTTCCACAAACCACATATGGATCCACTAGAGTCATTGCATGTGTGTTCTTTTCATAAACCACATATGGACCCACTAGAGTCATTGCATGTGTGTTGTTTCCACAAACCACATATGGACCCACCAGAGTCATTGCATGTCTGTTCTTTCAACAAACCACACATGGATCAACTAGAGTCATTGCATGTGTGTTCTTTTCACAAACCACATATGGATCAACCAATGGCATTGCATGTGTGTTCTTTTCACAAACCACACATGGATCAACCAGTGTTCACTGCATGTGTGTTCTTTCCACAAACCACATATCGATTAACCAATGGTCATTGCATGTGTGTTCTTTTCCACAGACCACATATGGATCCACTAGAGTCATTGCATGTGTGTTATTTTCACAAACCACACATGGACCCACTAGAGTCATTGCATGTGTGTTCTTACACTAAAACCAGCACTAGACTCATTGCATATGTGTTCTTTTCACAAAGCACATATGGATCCACCAGTGTCATTGCATGTGTGTTCTTTCCACAAACCACACATGGATCCACTAGAGTCATTGCATGTGGGTTCTTTCGACAAACCACATATGGATCCACTAGAGTCATTGCATGTGTGTTCTTTTCACAAACCACATATGGATCAACCAATGGCATTGCATGTGTGTTCTTTCCACAAACCACACATGGATCAACCAGTGTCATTGCATTTGTGTTCTTTCCACAAACCACATATGGATCAACCAGGGGTATTGCATGTGTGTTCTTTTCACAAATCACATATGGATCCACCAGTGTTCACTTCATGTGTGTTCTTTCCACAAACCACTTATGGATCCACCAGTGTTCATTGCATGTGTGTTCTTTTCCACAAACCACATATGGATCAACCAGTATCATTGCATGTGTGTTCTTTCCACAATTCTTTGCACAAACCACATATGGATCCACTAGAGTTCACTACGTGTCTGTTCTTTTCCACAAACCACATATGGATCCATTAGAGTCATTGCATGTGTGTTCCTATCATGAACCACACATGGATTAACCAATGGCATTGCATGTGTGTTCTTTCCACAAACCACATATGGATCAACCAGTGTCATTGCATGTGTGTTCTTTTCACAAACCACACATGGATTAACCAGTGTTCACTGCATGTATGTTCCTGTCATGAACCACACATGGATCAACCAATGTCATTGCATGTGTGTTCCTGTCAAGAACCACATATGGATCCACTAGTGTTCATTGCATGTGTGTTCATGTCATGAACCACACATGGATCAACCAGTGGTTATTGGATGTGTGTTCTTTCCACAGACCACATATGGATCCACTAGAGTCATTGCGTGTATGTTCTTTCCACAAACCACACATGGATCGACCAGTGGTCATTGCATGTGTGTTCTTTCCACAAACCACACATGGATCAACCAGTGCCATTGCATGTGTGTTCTTTCCACAAACCACGTATGGATCAACTAGTGGTCATTGCATGTGTGTTCTTTTCCACAAACCACATATGAATCCACTAGAGTCATTGCATGTGTGTTCTTTCCACAAACCACACATGGATTAACCAATGGCATTGCATGTGTGTTCTGTTCACAAACCACATATGTATCAACCAATGGCATTGCATGTGTGTTCTTTTCACAAACCACATATGGACCCACTAGAGTCATTGCATGTGTGTTCTTATACTAAAACCAGCACTAGACTCATTGCATGTGTGTTCTTTTCCACAAACCACATATGGATCCACTAGATTCATTGCATGTGTGTTCTTTTCACAAACCACATAAGGACCCACTAGAGTCATTGCATGTGTGTTCTTTCCACAAACCACATATGGACCCACTACAGTCATTGCATGTGTGTTCTTTCCACAAACCACACATGGATCAACCAGAGTCATTGCCTGTGTGTTCTTTTCACAAACCACATATGGATCTACCAATGGCATTGCATGTGTGTTCTTTTCACAAACCACACATGGATCAACCAGTGTTCACTGCATGTGTGTTCTTTCCACAAACCACATATAGATCAACCAGTGGCCGTTGCATGTGTGTTCTTTTCCACAAACCACATATGGATCCACTAGAGTCATTGCATGTGTGTTCTTTTCACAAACCACATATGGACCCACTAAAGTCATTGCATGTGCGTTCTTATACTAAAACCAGCACTAGACTCATTGCATGTGTGTTCTTTTCACAAACCACATATGGATCCACCAGTGTCATTGCATGTGTGTTCTTTCCACAAACCACACATGGATCCACTAGAGTCATTGCATGTGGGTTCTTTCCACAAACCACATATGGATCCACTAGTGTCATTGCATGTGCGTTGTTTTCACGAACCACATATTGATCAACCAATGGCATTGCATGTGTGTTCTTTACACAAACCACACATGGATCAACCAGTGTCATTGCATGTGTGTTCTTTCCACAAAGCACATATGGATCAACCAGTGGTATTGCATGTGTGTTCTTTTCACAAATCACATATGGATCCATCTGTGTTCACTGCATGTGTGTTCTTTCCACAAACCACTTATGGATCCACAAGTGTTCAGTGCATGTGTGTTCTTTTCACAAACCACACATGGATCAACCAGTGTCATTCCATGTGTGTTCTTTCCACAAACCACACATGGATCAACCAGTGGTCATTGCATGTGTGTTCTTTTCCACAAACCACATATGGATCAACCAGTGGTCATTGCCTGTGTGTACTTTTCACAAATCACATATGGATCCACCAGTGTTCATTGCATGTGTGTTCTTTCCACAAACCACTTATGGATCCACAAGTTTTCATTGCATGCGTGTTCTTTTCACAAACCACACATGGATCATCCAGTGTCATTCCATGTGTGTTCTTTCCACAAACCACACATGGATCAACCAGTGTTCACTGCATGTGTGTTCTTCCCACAAACCACTTATGGATCAACTAGTGGTCATTGCATGTGTGTTCTTTTCTAGAAACCACATATGGATCCACTAGAGTCATTGCATGTGTGTTCTTTTCACAAACCACATATGGACCCACTACAGTCATTGCATGTGTGTTCTTTCCACAAACCACATATGGACCCACTAGAATCATTGCATGTGTGTTCTTTCCACAAAAAACACATCGATCAACTAGAGTCATTGCATGTGTGTTCTTTTCACAAACCACATATGGATCAACCAATGGCATTGCATGTGTGTTCTTTTCACAAACCAAACATGGATCAACCAGTGTTCACTACGTGTCTGTTCTTTCCACAAACCACATATAGATCAACCAGTGGTCATTGCATGTGTGTTCTTTTCCACAAACCACATATGGATCCACTAGAGTCTGTGTGTTCTTTTCACAAACCACATATGGACCCACTAGAGTCATTGCATGTGTGTTCTTATACTAAACCTGCAGTAGACTCATTGCATGTGTGTTCTTTTCACAAACCACATATGGATCCACCAGTGTCGTTGCATGTGTGCTCTTTCCACAAACCACACATGGATCCACTAGAGTCATTGCATGTGGGTTCTTTCCACAAACCACATATGGATCCACTAGTGTCATTGCATGTGCGTTATTTTCACAAACCACATATGGATCAACCAATGGCATTGCATGTGTGTTCTTTACACAAACCACACATGGATCAACCAGTGTCATTGCATGTGTGTTCTTTCCACAAACCACATACGGATCAACCAGTGGTATTGCATGTGTGTTCTTTTCACAAATCACATATGGATCCACCAGTGTTCACTACATGTGTGTTCTTTCCACAAACCACTTATGGATCCACCAATGTTCATTGCATGTGTGTTCTTTTCACAAACCACACATGGATCAACCAGTGTCATTCCATGTGTGTTCTTTCCACAAACCACACATGGATCAACTAGTGGTCATTGCATGTGTGTTCTTTTCCACAAACCACATATGGATCCACCAGTGGACATTGCATGTGTGTTGTTTTCCACAAACCACATATGGAAACATTAGAGTCATTGCATGTGTGTTCTTTTCACAAACCACACATGGATTAACCAATGGCATTGCATGTCTGTCCTTTTCACAAACCACATATGGATCAACCAATGGCATTGCATGTGTGTTCTTTTCACAAACCACATGTAGGGTCCCCAACCTTTAATAAGATTGAGCCCCCTCTGTTTACAATGCTAGTCCCTGGATCAATAGCTAGCATCCACAGTTCAGATGTAATATCAAGAAACAAAGGTCATAATACAACTTTATAACCAGGAATAACATAATTTTATTACATCTTTACATAGCTCATTTGGCTATTACATTACAATGCAGCGGAATAACTATAAGCATGGGGTCCTTCATCTTCAAAGTGCCACAAGCAGATGTTGGTTGTAGACTTTGTAATCCTAATCAATCAATCTTCACTAAAATCAATCAAACCTGCAACATTACAAGTTACAGCCACAAGGGTCAATACATTTGAATTGTATTGGCAAGTGATACTTTGGTAATATAGTGGAGTCTAACATCTATATGCATTTTGGCTAAGTGGAGTTAAGGCTTGCATTGCTCAAAATAGATTTTTCCTTATCATTTTGAAAATACTAATTTTTGTTTGGCAAAAATCACCCAAGGCATCTACCAATCAAAGACTGAAGATCCTCTCAAGGCATCTACCAATCAAAGACTGAAGATTTGCTTGGCAAAAAACATTTTTCCTCAATCAAAGATTTCAAGATCCTTGTACCAAGCCATCTCTCCATCAAAGATTGAAGAATTCAAACAACCCTTGTTCAACCCACAAGTTTTACTTTTAGAAATTTGAATGATGAGATTCTTGACTGCTTCCATGTCTTGATGCTCAAATTGTCCTTTTCCAGGGACATGGCTAAGTACTTAGATTTTACACTCTGCAGAGGTGGTGCACTTTCCCCACAAGACTTGGTTTCCCAAGACAAGATCTTTCAGAAGCCTTCCCTTAGACCATCATGGACGCGCTCCAACCTATCAAACACTACCACCAACTGTCCATATGGCTAAGTTCTTGCAACCTATATGATCATGGCAGAGCCCATATTGCCAAGTGGTTGCACTTGAAGCTTCTCAACATTTGACATCTCAAATCTCTTTATTCCTGGGTGGCCATCCACAAGTGAGATACACAAGCCAAGTCCATGGCCTTGTGAACCACTCAACACAAACCATTCCTTCCATTTCCACCCAGGGGTTTCATTGACTTAGTTGTTTTATTAAACAAAACATAAGTCCACAGACTTAGAATATTTTTCCATAGTGTGAATTTATTCCACCCATGTTTTCTATTAGCTAGGCTAAGCTTGATAGTAATAGGATTCTTTAACTTAGGATAATCCTACTAAGGATTCATCTACTAGGTTTTACTATAGCAAGATCTATACTTAGCAAAATAAAATCCATGCAAGTTTTACTTAGCAAAATCACTAATGCATAGTGAAAATAATGGGATAGGAAGTATGAAGCATCACTTGCCTTTTTGGTAGAGTATATAGGTTCACTCCTTGTCCTTGCAACAATCACACTCTTCAAGTCACTACAAATCAATCAAGCAAGGCACAAACTCAATCTACCAATCAAGCAAAACAACACACAAAATGACAAAGTCAAAGTAATGCATGCAAGCATGCAAAAGATGGTTCTAATTCCAAAGGTGGTCTCCACTAGGCTTCTAAACTTTGTAATTTCCAAATTGGTCATTTACCAAAATGGCAAAGTCATTTGCAAAGGGTTTCACTTTAGACACCATTTTCAAACAAAGTATCATTTTATGTGGTGTAGAAATATTTTTACTAAGGCATTAACCTATAGGGTTCACCAAATATGTTTTCAAATCACAAAACTTGGGGTTTGGGGTTAGTGAGTTTAAAACAAAACATTTTCCAAAGGTTTTCTTCCAAAATCATTTTTCATAAATAAACCACATTTCTATTTGACTAGAAATGGTTTTAAATCAAAGATTCCTTATTTTGTTTCACCAAATGAGTTGCTATTGCAAAACTTGGTGTTTGGGTCAGTAGGTTTGGTCTAAACCATTTTCCCAAAGTTTTTACTCAAAAACATTTTCATAAACAAATCAATAGTTTTAATTAGCTAGAATTGGACTAATCCAATTAATCCATTCTAATCTTTTCCAAATTCATTTTCAAAACCATGGGTTGGTTCCTAGGGTCAGTAAGGTCACAACAAACCATTTTGCAAAGGTTTTAACCTTAAAATCATTTTTAAACAATTTTTCTAATGTTAGCAAGCACACAAAAGAATCTGCAAAGTTAAACAAGCTAACAGATACTATTTGCTAAACTAAGGGCAGGGTTGGCTAGGGCTTGTCTTGCTGAATCCAACGACATAAAATTTGTAATTTTTGGACGTGTGGATTCAAAGTTACAAGGGTTTGAAAATGGCATCAAAATCTGTTTTCTAAATCTGTTTTAATCAAACCCTGGCCACGCGTCGCGCCGTGATTGGTTGATACCGGTTCGGCAGGATCGAGCTACGTGGACCGCAGGATCTAGTTTGATCGCACGGCACAGGGCGTGTACCTCTTCGGTGTTAAGTGATTCTATGCTAATCGTTAGATCCAGATCGGACGGTGCTGAGTACACTTGCCAACTAGTGGCGGCGCTAGCGGCGGCAGACGGCGGCGGCGTGCCTGGCTACGGCGGAGCTGGCGCTAGAGGGGGCAAGGAGGAGTAAGGAGATGCTCACCAGGCTCAGGAGATCACGGCGAAGCTCAACTCGCTTGCAGTTTGTCGAGGGGCGCACAGAACCAGTCGGGATTCCTCGCCGGAGTAGAGGACAGCGTCGGGAGCTTCTGTTTGACGACGGGGATGGGGCTGCTGGAAGACGTCGCCGGAGAAGAAGTAGACAGCGGCGCTTGCTCGGTCTTGTCGTTGCCGATGCTCAGGGGCGCCCGCGGGTGAGCTGCGGTAGCAGAAGGGTCCACTGGGGAATGCTGAGCACAGTTGCGTGCTCGAGGAGGAAGGAGGGGGCGTGTGCTGGCCGGAATTGGCGAGGGAAGTCGTCGGAGCAGCGGCGGTACAGAGAGAAATTGGGGCGGCCTGGTGGCGTGATTGAGGGAGGAGACAGAGGGGAAAGGCGGAGGAGGGGCGTGCTCTTAAGCGTGCGTGGTCATCGGAGGAGTTAACGCAGGATTAAACGCGAATTCAACGCCGGAGTAAACTCACTGTAACGGTAGTGCGACGGGGTCTCGTTGAAGACGATGAACAGTGAAGGGTGGGTCCCGGCTGTCTGCGAGAGAGGAAGAAAGGGAGTTGGGTCCACCGATCAGTGACTGTGTGGGTATCTTTCGTGGTGAATAAAAACGGTTCTGGGGGAATAAGAGGAGGTGGGGTCGTCTTGTCAGCGAGTGAGTGAGAGGGAGAAGTGGGTCCAGGCTGTCACTCTCTGTGCGGGTTAACTGATTGGTGCGAAAAGTTTTTCTGAGGGAAAAGAGAGGTGGGCTGGCGTTGGGCCTATTGGGCTAGTTGGGCTGCTCTATTTTTTTCTGTCTAAATCTTTTTCTATTTCTATTTCTATTTTTCTGTTTTGAAATTCAATCAATTATTCAAGCTTTCAAACAAATTCAAACAATTCAAACAACACTCAAATCAATTCAAACAAACAACAAACTTTTCATTTGAATTTGGTTCTGTTTAAGACATAATCCAAATCCAAAATAAAATAATATTTTTATTTATTTTAGGATCCATTCAATAATTAAATAAAATGGATCTTTAGTTATTAAATCCAATAGGATTTGTTTATTTAAAAACTTTATTTTGAAATCTAAAATAAAACCAAAACACTTTAGTAGGTTTTATTTGAGAAAACAAAATACTTGGAAAACTTATTTTAAAAGAATAAATAGGTTTTAGTCTTTATTTAAAATGGTAAAAGCCTTTACTTAAATAAAATTTGGATATTACATCCTTATTATTTTATTTAAATAAACCTTCACTCATTTTTTTAAAACAAAATATTTTATTATAAAAGCTTGGCCAAAAATTAATTTGGCTCTTTAAAATATAATCTTTATTTATAAAACCACTTTTTCATTTGAAAACAAAGTCTTTTATTAAAAGATCCAAAATACTGTTTCCAAAATATTTTAATCTCCTTTATTAAATGTTTATCTTTATAAATCCCTTTAGGATTTAATTTGATCTAAAATGGTTTGGGTTTTTGGTAAGGGCTTTATTAGCTTTGGAAAATCAATTTCCTTATCTTATTATAATCATAAGATTTTATTTATGGTTCCAATTTGAGTGAAACCAATTTCTATGGCTTTATTTTATTTCTATTTGTCTTTCTTGATCCTTTGTGAATATTTGCTGATCAATTTTTGGTATGGATCAAATCCATGGATTTGGAGATAACTTGGAAATGATTTTTATTCCATTAGGGTTTTAGGATTTGGATTTATTTTCCAAATGTTTAAATTTCCAGATACATTCATTGAGGAATGCATTTCCCTTGATTTGGATTTTTGTTGAATTCAAACTTTAGCCAAAGTTTGTTCAAGATGGGATTTTTAAGTTTTCCTTTTAGAAACAAAAGTTTCCTTTCACCCTGATTTTCAACAAAAATTTATTTGTTTATTTATTTTTCACATTACAAGATTTGGAAAATCTTGGGATGTGATAGGCTACCACCCTTAAAATAAATCTCGGCCCGAGATTTGGGGAGGCTAGGGTTACAAGCAGGTTCAAAACAACTAGGGTACTACCACCCTTAAAAATTTTCCAACTAAACTACATCTTGGCTTGCTTGGAATCTTGGAAAACTTCTTGGGCAAACATCTGCATAGTGTCCTTTATTTCCATACTTGACTCATAGGCCAAGGTTGAGTTCCTTCATAGGCTTGTTCAACTTGTTCTTCATCTTTTCTGGGCAGTTGCTTGCATAATGCCCTGGGTTCTTGCAATTGAAACAGTGGATATCTTGGAGTTCTTTACGTTGCTCTTGTGGACAAGTTGCTACATAATGGCCTGGTTCCTTGCAGTTGTTGCACACCACTTGGTCCATCCTTTTATTCTTCATGGTCTCTGGGCATCCACTGGGGTAGTGTCCCATTTCCTTACATTTACGACATTGCACAAGGCTCATGTCTTGCTTTGGTTTCTTAGGTTTCTTTGATCCTTTGAATTGGGTTGTCTTGTTTAGAGGTATAAGTGGTCCTTTTCCTTTGTCATCAACATTCATAGCATACTTGGATCCTTCTTGTTTCCTTTGTTCCACAATGGCATAGATAGGGCATTGGATAGGGACATGGTTATTTCCTTCACATAGGAAACAAGTGGCTTGAGAGGTAGGACATTGACTTGTTGGATGTTCCTCTTCACAATTGGGGCATTGATCTTCATGCTCCTTGGAAGTATGATCCTTGTCTCCACAAATAATGCAAGATGGGGCTCCATCTAGAATAACATTCTTGTCATCCTTGTTGTCATACACCCTTTTGGGATAGCTTTCTTCCATGCTGATCATTTGATTAGTCACCTTAAGCATCAGTTGGGATTGTTCTTCCAAAAACTTTTGCAGTGCTGGATCTTTATCACTATTGTTGGCTATGAACTGAGCTGTTAGTTGGTTCAACTGGTGTTGGGTTGCTATGATCTCTCTCATGTTGTCAACTTGGTTGTTGTTGTTGTCACCATCCTTGATGTTGGAGTTTCTTGGAGAAGTCATCTGTTTGGGTTGGGTTGGGGTTAGAATAGGCAAAATATTTTCTAAAGGATCAATTCTAATCACACACATCACAATTCACACAAACAATGTGCATGCAATCACAAAACAAACATTTCACTCAAACAAGGTTCAAGCACATACTTAGGCAAACAAAAATATTTTTGTTACACCATATAAGTTGGTGGGTTTGACTTAAACTAAATATGGTGGTCCATCTATATGGTTCACTTGTGATCCTTCCATCCTTCTTGGTTGACTCTTCTTGAATGAGATCTTTGTATCCTTGGAGAATTCTTGTGTCTTGGTCACAAAACTTCAAAGGTGATCATGGTTCCTTCTAAGTTGTGTTTCCTTAGTCTTCAAGTCTTGAGTAACCTTTCTTGTCTCACTTGTAGTCTTTAGTGATATCCAAGTTGGAAGTCCTTGGTGAACATGCTGAAGATGTTGAAGTCATTAGAGTTGAAGATGTTGAAGAAGCCCTTTGCACATGGTGAAGTCTTTGGTCAAAGGGTAGGTTTTTCCATTAAGTTTGAAGTAGAAGAGAAGTAGAGTTGAAACCAAAAATGATTGAGGAAAGAGTTTACAAGATTGTTTTATAAATAAGTTTTTGGAACAAATACAACTCCTATTTTTCTAAGGGTTTTGTCCAATCCTAGGGTTACAAATCCTACAGGCAACACAATGCTCTGATACCATTCTGTAGGGTCCCCAACCTTTAATAAGATTGAGCCCCATGTGTTTACAATGCTAGTCCCTGGATCAATAGCTAGCATCCACAGTTCAGATGTAATATCAAGAAACAAAGGTCATAATACAACTTTATAACCAGGAATAACATAATTTTATTACATCTTTACATAGTTCATTTGGCTATTACATTACAATGCAGCGGAATAACTATAAGCATGGGGTCCTTCATCTTCAAAGTGCCACAAGCAGATGTTGGTTGTAGACTTTGTAATCCTAATCAATCAATCTTCACTAAAATCAATCAAACCTGCAACATTACAAGTTACAGCCACAAGGGTCAATACATTTGAATTGTATTGGCACGTGATACTTTGGTAATATAGTGGAGTCTAACATCTATATGCATTTTGGCTAAGTGGAGTTGAGGCTTGCATTGCTCAAAATAGATTTTTACTTATCATTTTGAAAATACTAATTTTTGTTTGGCAAAAATCACCCAAGGCATCTACCAATCAAAGACTGAAGATCCTCTCAAGGCATCTACCAATCAAAGACTGAAGATTTGCTTGGCAAAAAACATTTTTCCTCAATCAAAGATTTCAAGATCCTTGTACCAAGCCATCTCTCCATCAAAGATTGAAGAATTCAAACAACCCTTGTTCAACCCACAAGTTTTACTTTTAGAAATTTGAATGATGAGATTCTTGACTGCTTCCATGTCTTGATGCTCAAATTGTCCTTTTCCAGGGACATGGCTAAGTACTTAGATTTTACACTCTGCAGAGGTGGTGCACTTTCCCCACAAGACTTGGTTTCCCAAGACAAGATCTTTCAGAAGCCTTCCCTTAGACCATCATGGACGCGCTCCAACCTATCAAACACTACCACCAACTGTCCATATGGCTAAGTTCTTGCAACCTATATGATCATGGCAGAGCCCATATTGCCAAGTGGTTGCACTTGAAGCTTCTCAACATTTGACATCTCAAATCTCTTTATTCCTGGGTGGCCATCCACAAGTGAGATACACAAGCCAAGTCCATGGCCTTGTGAACCACTCAACACAAACCATTCCTTCCATTTCCACCCAGGGGTTTCATTGACTTAGTTGTTTTATTAAACAAAACATAAGTCCACAGACTTAGAATATTTTTCCATAGTGTGAATTTATTCCACCCATGTTTTCTATTAGCTAGGCTAAGCTTGATAGTAATAGGATTCTTTAACTTAGGATAATCCTACTAAGGATTCATATACTAGGTTTTCCTATAGCAAGATCTATACTTAGCAAAATAAAATCCATGCAAGTTTTACTTAGCAAAATCACTAATGCATAGTGAAAATAATGGGATAGGAAGTATGAAGCATCACTTGCCTTTTTGGTAGAGTATATAGGTTCACTCCTTGTCCTTGCAACAATCACACTCTTCAAGTCACTACAAATCAATCAAGCAAGGCACAAACTCAATCTACCAATCAAGCAAAACAACACACAAAATGACAAAGTCAAAGTAATGCATGCAAGCATGCAAAAGATGGTTCTAATTGCAAAGGTGGTCTCCACTAGGCTTCTAAACTTTGTAAGTTCCAAATTGGTCATTTACCAAAATGGCAAAGTCATTTGCAAAGGGTTTCACTTTAGACACCATTTTCAAACAAAGTATCATTTTATGTGGTGTAGAAATATTTTTACTAAGGCATTAACCTATAGGGTTCACCAAATATGTTTTCAAATCACAAAACTTGGGGTTTGGGGTTAGTGAGTTTAAAACAAAACATTTTCCAAAGGTTTTCTTCCAAAATCATTTTTAATAAATAAACCACATTTCTATTTGACTAGAAATGGTTTTAAATCAAAGATTCCTTATTTTGTTTCACCAAATGAGTTGCTATTGCAAAACTTGTTGTTTGGGTCAGTAGGTTTGGTCTAAACCATTTTCCCAAAGTTTTTACTCAAAAACATTTTCATAAACAAATCAATAGTTTTAATTAGCTAGAATTGGACTAATCCAATTAATCCATTCTAATCTTTTCCAAATTCATTTTCAAAACCATGGGTTGGTTCCTAGGGTCAGTAAGGTCACAACAAACCATTTTGCAAAGGTTTTAACCTTAAAATCATTTTTAAACAATTTTTCTAATGTTAGCAAGCACACAAAAGAATCTGCAAAGTTAAACAAGCTAACAGATACTATTTGCTAAACTAAGGGCAGGGTTGGCTAGGGCTTGTCTTGCTGAATCCAACGACATAAAATTTGTAATTTTTGGACGTGTGGATTCAAAGTTACAAGGGTTTGAAAATGGCATCATAATCTGTTTTCTAAATCTGTTTTAATCAAACCCTGGCCACGCATCGTGCCGTGATTGGTTGATACCGGTTCGGCAGGATCGAGCTACGTGGACCGCAGGATCTAGTTTGATCGCACGGCACAGGGCGTGTACCTCTTCGGTGTTAAGTGATTCTATGCTAATCGTTAGATCCAGATCGGACGGTGCTGAGCACACTTGCCAACTAGTGGCGGCGCTAGCGGCGGCAGACGGCGGCGGCGTGCCTGGCTACGGCGGAGCTGGCGCTAGAGGGGGCAAGGAGGAGTAAGGAGATGCTCACCAGGCTCAGGAGATCACGGCGAAGCTCAACTCGCTTGCAGTTTGTCGAGGGGCGCACAGAACCAGTCGGGATTCCTCGCCGGAGTAGAGGACAGCGTCGGGAGCTTCTGTTTGACGACGGGGATGGGGCTGCTGGAAGACGTCGCCGGAGAAGAAGTAGACAGCGGCGCTTGCTCGGTCTTGTCGTTGCCGATGCTCAGGGGCGCCCGCGGGTGAGCTGCGGTAGCAGAAGGGTCCACTGGGGAATGCTGAGCACAGTTGCGTGCTCGAGGAGGAAGGAGGGGGCGTGTGCTGGCCGGAATTGGCGAGGGAAGTCGTCGGAGCAGCGGCGGTACAGAGAGAAATTGGGGCCGCCTGGTGGCGTGATTGAGGGAGGAGACAGAGGGGAAAGGCGGAGGAGGGGCGTGCTCTTAAGCGTGCGTGGTCATCGGAGGAGTTAACGCAGGATTGAACGCGAATTCAACGCCAGAGTAAACTCACTGTAACGGCAGCGCGACGGGGTCTCGTTGAAGACGATGAACAGTGAAGGGTGGGTCCCGGCTGTCTGCGAGAGAGGAAGAAAGGGAGTTGGGTCCACCGATCAGTGACTGTGTGGGTATCTTTCGCGGTGAATAAAAACGGTTCGGGGGGGAATAAGAGGAGGTGGGGTCGTCTTGTCAGCGAGTGAGTGAGAGGGAGAAGTGGGTCTAGGCTGTCACTCTCTGTGCGGGTTAACTGATTGGTGCGAAAAGTTTTTCTGAGGGAAAAGAGAGGTGGGCTGGGGTTGGGCCTATTGGGCTAGTTGGGCTGCTCTATTTTTTTCTGTCTAAATCTTTTTCTATTTCTATTTCTATTTTTCTGTTTTGAAATTCAATCAATTATTCAAGCATTCAAACAAATTCAAACAATTCAAACAACACTCAAATCAATTCAAACAAACAACAAACTTTTCATTTGAATTTGGTTCTGTTTAAGTCATAATCCAAATCCAAAATAAAATAATATTTTTATTTATTTTAGGATCCATTCAATAATTAAATAAAATGGATCTTTAGTTATTAAATCCAATAGGATTTGTTTATTTAAAAACTTTATTTTGAAATCTAAAATAAAACCAAAACACTTTAGTAGGTTTTATTTGAGAAAACAAAATACTTGGAAAACTTATTTTAAAAGAATAAATAGGTTTTAGTCTTTATTTAAAATGGTAAAAGCCTTTACTTAAATAAAATTTGGATATTACATCCTTATTATTTTATTTAAATAAACCTTCACTCATTTTTTTAAAACAAAATATTTTATTATAAAAGCTTGGCCAAAAATTAATTTGGCTCTTTAAAATATAATCTTTATTTATAAAGCCACTTTTTCATTTGAAAACAAAGTCTTTTATTAAAAGATCCAAAATAGTGTTTCCAAAATATTTTAATCTCCTTTATTAAATGTTTATCTTTATAAATCCCTTTAGGATTTAATTTGATCTAAAATGGTTTGGGTTTTTGGTAAGGGCTTTATTAGCTTTGGAAAATCAATTTCCTTATCTTACTATAATCATAAGATTTTATTTATGGTTCCAATTTGAGTGAAACCAATTTCTATGGCTTTATTTTATTTCTATTTGTCTTTCTTGATCCTTTGTGAATATTTGCTGATCAATTTTTGGTATGGATCAAATCCATGGATTTGGAGATAACTTGGAAATGATTTTTATTCCATTAGGGTTTTAGGATTTGGATTTATTTTCCAAATGTTTAAATTTCCAGATACATTCATTGAGGAATGCATTTCCCTTGATTTGGATTTTTGTTGAATTCAAACTTTAGCCAAAGTTTGTTCAAGATGGGATTTTTAAGTTTTCCTTTTAGAAACAAAAGTTTCTTTTCACCCTGATTTTCAACAAAAATTTATTTGTTTATTTATTTTTCACATTACAAGATTTGGAAAATCTTGGGATGTGACACCACACATGGATCAACCAGTGTTCACTGCATGTGTGTTCGTTCCACAAACCACTTATGGATCAACCAGTGGTTATTGCATGTGTGTTCTTTTCCACAAACCACATATGGATCTACTAGAGTCATTGCATGTGTGTTCTTTTCACAAACCACATATGGACCCACTAGAGTCATTGCATGTGTGTTCCTGACATGAACCACAGATGGACCCACTAGAGTCATTGCATGTGTGTTCTTTCCATAAACCACACATGGATCAACCAGAGTCATTGCATGTGTGTTCTTTTCACAAACCACATATGTCTTAACCAATGGCATTGCATGTGTGTTCTTTTCACAAACCACACATGGATCAACCAGTGTTCACTGCATGTGTGTTCTTTCCACAAACCACATATAGATCAGCCAGTGGTCATTGCATGTGTGTTCTTTTCCACAAACCACATATGGATCCACTAGAGTCATTGCATGTGTGTTCTTTTCACAAACCACACATGGACCAACTAGAGTCATTGTGTGTGTGTTCTTACACTAAAATCAGCACTAGACTCATTGCATGTGTGTTCTTTTCACAAACCACACATGGATCAACCAGTGTTCACTACATGTGTGCTCTTTCCACAAACCACATATAGATCAACCAGTGGTCATTGCATGTGTGTTCTTTTCCACAAACCACATATGGATCCACTAGAGTCATTGCATGTGTGTTCGTGTCATGAACCACACATGGATAACCCAATGGCATTGCATGTGTGTTCTTGTCATGAACCACACATGGATCAACCAGTGGTTATTACATGTTTGTTCCTCTCATAAACCACATATGGATCCACCCAGTGTGATGGCATGTGTGTTCTTCACACAAACCACATAAGGATCCACCAGTGTCATTAGATGTGTGTTCTTTTCATAAACGACATATGCATCCTAACCTTAGGAGAGCCCTAACCTTAGCCCCCCAATGGATCCACCGTTAGACCGATTCTTCTAGAAGGTACGCCATAACACAGTTGTTCTGCTTGACGAGTGTTACAGACCGTTCGATCAGGGACCTTGGACGATTGGGTTGGTCTTCGTGAGAGTGATCCTCGAGTAGGCTGTTCTGCGGCATGATTGGCCATGCTTGCTCTGGACAAACTGGCAACACCGGGTGCTCCCCTGTTGCGAGTGTCACGACTCACGAGTTCAGTGGGCCATATCCTAGTGTCACGTCCCCATTACTTCTCTTCCTTCCCGTACTTCTCTTCCTTCCCCTCGAAGCCACTTTCCCCACTTCACTCCCATCCTGCCGTAGCCACAAGACGACGACATCCGCCAATTCTCAGGTCGCTACCTTCATGCTAAGAAATCATTTTACAAGCTTTTGAACTTATCCTACATATTCCTGCTATTCGCCAATCTAACAACTGATCTTTTCTCCGATTTCTCGACGAACTTCAGATGTGGCAGATGTTGCAGCCCAAGAATCTGGAGATCCTCGCGTGCAACTTCGCAGCGACGTTCCCACTCGTGTGCTCCCACCAGGATGCTTTCGCTGTTACTCCTACCATGAGCTCCTGCTCCACGAGCTCGCGTGCCCGCACGGCGCGTGCTCCTGCACGGAGCCGGGCTGCAACTACACCGCCCGCCGGCAGAGCTCGTCGTCCACCTTGCAGAGGAGCACTTGATCGAAGTGATTAGGATCTCGTACGGGCAAGCCCAACTTCTCCAAGAGCATGTGTTGTTCACTGACTCGGCATGCCACGGGCTAATTTTCTAGGGGGGACGGCTCTGTTTTTGTCCTGACCATCACCGTCGTTGTTCCGGGAACCAGAGCCGGGCCCATCGTCATGTGTGCCGTATGCGTCACGTCGGTCTCGTGCGCCTAGACCGTATACACGGTGCACATGTGGGCAAACGCCCAGCCGCCGTCGTCCGATAGCATTCTTGTGCTAGCCGAGGCGCCGAGCTGCCCGACACCGTGGGAGGTGGAGTATGTGGACCTAAGGTTGATCCTATGTGAGCCATCTCAGTACCTTGTCGGTGCTGGACCGAACAGGCAGATGCATTTCTACATTTGTATCGAGAAGACCGACAGGGAAATGTAGTACTTGTGTCGTCGTTACTGTTAGACTTAAGCGATGCTTCTCAGGTGCGTAGAGCATACGTGTTGTGCGAATGTACCCCAGTTGTAGTTTTTAGTACTCCTTAATAATTCGACGAGTTATTATATTGGTCCAATCAGCTTGTTGTTGTCACGTTGCAAAGTTCGCTTGCTCTGGACGGACCGGCAATAATGTGTGCTCCCGCACCCGCATGACAGTGTCACGTGTTCCGAGGGCCCACCTGCCAGTGTCACGCCCCCTTCTCTTCCTTCCCCTCAAAGCCACTGTCCCAACTTCTCTTCCATCCTGCCACTCCCGTGTGATGGTTGTAATCTGATTTTCGTAGGATTGTTTACATGTAATCTACATTGATAATGCAACATGCAAATGGCACAGACACAATTTCTAAAGTGGAAGCACTCACACGCTATTATTGCACATATTTCTCAGTATAGCTCGACAAACCCATTACAATAATTGTACTCGCACTAAACACAACCAAAATTGCAACCATCCTAAACAACATCTAAACCCACATCACACTGCTGTCATCGGAATCCACCTCGATTGGTGACACCGTCGTGCCCTTCCCAGCAACATCCACTCCCGCCCGTAGCTTGCCCTTCGCCAAGGAGGAAACAATGGCGTTCTGCATAGCTTCGTCCTCGTCGTCCTCCACATCGAAATCGACAATGATGAAGGTGACGGGGTTGGCATGGACCGAGCACCGTCGTGCCTGGCGGCTCCTGCTCGAGCTCGACGCCGCATCAGTCCTTCTAGAGGTAGGAGGGGACGATCTCGAATACGTAGCATCGTCGCTCCTCTCAAGAAACCATGGCCATTTGATACTGTAACGGTAGGATCTTGGGGTGGATCCGTCGCGGCGAGCCCTACCAGAAGCGGTGGAGCGGATGGATCTGCCGGCGCGAGCCATGACAAGTTCCTAGGAGGGAGTAAGATTGTGGGCCAGGCGTGTCTGGTTCCTGAGCAAGGCCTCCCAGTGATATGTACGTGGGCAAGGTGCCAAAAAATTTCGTCCTATGCGCACGAGAGGGCTTTTGAACCACGAAGGCACGAAGTTTGGTTGACAAGTCCACATGCTAGGTCCCCCACCTGTCAGCCGAATGTGGACGGTAGGATTCTGCCCGAGTTATTAAGTAGGGATAAATCACGCTTCACCACTACCCTTACATCCAAAGGCTCCTCTTTCCTCTGCCCTCGCTCCCCTCGCTCATGGCTTGCAGATCGTGCAGTTCGTCTCGGGCAGAATCAAGGTCGGCTCAACGCCGTCAGGCGGGTGCCCCCATCAGGTACCAGAGGGCGCCCTACGATTACCACCCCAATATGTTGTGTTTATGCGGTGAGAAGATGCCGAGATGGATTTCATGGACCGACGAAAATACTGCAGGAAAATTCAGCAACTGCAGCATCAGAGCGGTAAGTTCCTACTGTAGGTACAATTTTAACCCGGATCCGAAAAGCGTAATGTAATTCTTTTTTTTGTTTCCTTCGATCTACTACGTAGGAAGGGAGGGGGACTGGTTGTGACAAGTTTGTGTGGATCGAAAATCCACTGACAGGTTTTCACAGAGAGCTTGTTCAGGATATGCGTGATGCTGTGTGGGACAAGAAAGAGGAGATTTGTGTGATGGAGAGAGAGAGATCCGGGAGCTTCGTCAGGTGCAGGGGAGGCAGGGGCAGGGAGGTGGTGAGATATACGCGCTCAAGATTAGGCCAGATAGTGGAACAATTTCCTCATTATCTGGGCATTATCTGTTGCATTTGCAGTTTATGTTGCCATGTCATTGTCCAGCAGCTGAAATAAGTTGCTGCTTCGTGGAGTGTAGCAGCCAGCTTAAGAAATTGTTTTTCAGACCAGAAACTTATCATAAGTGTAATGCCAATAGCAGGGATTTATTAAGCGCCTATAAATAATTCATGTTTGTGCCACTAACACCCATCGATTTTGGAGACCCCTTAGTCGCTCAGCTATCGCGATTGTTTAGATAGTAGTGGCACAGTCACAATTTTGGATTCAACTAGTAGCCTCGGCCGTATCCAATTCTAAAGTCGTGATACATTTTACTCCGATACGGGAGTTAGATTGTTTCGCCTGACAAGTTCCACGCACACAGCTCCAGAGTTTAACCGAACTACATATATAGGTTCAAGTTCAATACATCATTAGGATTCTACACTGCTAGCCTTCTTTGTCTGCTTGGGTGCCAACTTTCTTCCTCTTTCCTTCATGTCCACTGGCTTCTTCATCTCCCGCCTTCTTCCTCTTCCTGGGTGCCAATTTTCTTACCTTCACGTACCCTGCATCTCCGGGTCGAGGGAAGTCAGGCCAATCAGCACCAGAATCTTGTCCGACATCATCACTCCACTCGTTTTGGTTTTCTTCCCGCAGCAAAATTACTGAGTCAGCCATCTTGTTTCTTACCTTGCGCTTCCTGTAAAAAAAACAGTACATGGATTACTACCTTATATGTATAGACTATATACAATTTTTTTGTGTGAATGTACCATCTCATACCTAGGTTTTGGAGCATTAAGGGGACAGCCAGCTGCTCTATGGCCTATAAGATGGCAGGTCTTGCATCTGTTTTTGCCCTTCTTTGTAGCACAGAAAGCCGAACCCTTCTTCTCAAGAAAATTCTTAAACCTATTCACATGAGGTCTTCCTCTACCCCTTTTTGTAACTGGCTGGCAAAGCTCGAAAGATAGTTGGACTTGAGGCCACTGAGATGGGTATGTACATGGCTCGACGGATACAGCGTACGCAGCTCTGAACTTTTCCATAGAGTAGTAGTCTGACAAATATTGATCCAAATGTGGTAGAGTTCTTTTCTTCACCAAGAAGGCCAAGGCGTGGTCGCAAGGTTTCCCGGTATGCTGCCACTCTAAGCAGGTGCATTCTCGCAGCTGGATGTTCACAACATCCCTTTTGCCACTCTTGGACATATCGACCACCTCATAGCTTCTGCTGGTTGACGGGAGAACCTTAAGATGAGCAAGTCCTCGGCTTCTCTTGTTCAGTTGCTGTACAACTGCCGGTAGCATATGTCCTCTAAGTCTCCTACCGATCTCTCTCCTTACTTTAACAGCTTCATGATCATACCACATATGCTGTCCATCAAGATATGAACAGGACGCACGTTTATGTCCTTCACCTAGTTATTCAGGCATTCTGCAAGGTTGTTCTTTATGTAATCAACTTTGATGTCAGGGTTGAATTGACTCCTCTTCCATAGCTGCGAATGATGGATGGCTAAGTACTCTGGAAGTTTAGGGGCTTCCGCAAAAATCTTGCTCATGAAATATTCGCTGCTACTAAGTTTGTAAACTCTAGCAGCAGGAAACATGTAACGAAATACGTTGCCTGCCTAGTGTGAGTACAAGTTGAGCATCATATGGGCATGGCATTCTCTACCTTCAGCTCGCGGGAACACCTCCTTCACTGCATTCGTCAGCCCTTTGCATGCATCCGTGGATATAGCCAATGGATCCATGTGGCATATTGATCTCCTGAGCTGCCTCATAAACCAGACCCAGTTTTCCTCCGTTTCTGTTTCAAATAGCCCGAATGCCACTGGGAACATCCAATTGTGACCATCAAGTGTTGTGGCAGATGGCAGACAGCCTTTCCATTTGCCAGTTAGGACAATGATGTCTACACTTAGATACGGCCTATAGCCGTCCCTGAATCCCTCGATGCAAGGTTTAAGCGCCATGAAAAATCTTTTGAAATATATTTTACCACCTTCTGATTCGGTGTCAATCTCCACAACACTCCCCGGACACCTAGCTTGTACCTCTGCCTTGAAGTTGTAGAGCATCCTGAAGCTATTGGTCCAATCCCCGTGCAAGACCCCTAGAGCTTTCTCTTTACCTTTCCAAACCATGTAATACAGAAAGACAGTGTTGTATTTAGAACCGAGGCTAGTCTAAATATTCTTCGCGGTCTCCTTAGGGTTATCCTTTAGTATGGACATAGATTGCATAGCCACCCACTCCATATCAGCCATTGAGGATTTCAGTTTGCTGCCTGTCGGACACATGTGTGGAGGGCCCATTTTGTTCACCTGCAACACAGATTCATTTAAAAGATAAGCAGAGTCACTAGTTGCTAGAAAGATATCGCACATCAATTGTAGTTAT
Source organism: Avena sativa (assembly GCA_916181665.1). Classification (NCBI taxonomy): domain Eukaryota; kingdom Viridiplantae; phylum Streptophyta; class Magnoliopsida; order Poales; family Poaceae; genus Avena; species Avena sativa. Next base: position 547,971,680 of record OV702290.1, on the reverse strand, counting down.
AGAGTGAAAAGAAAGAGAGAGTTCTAATGGTTTTCTGCATTCATTGCCCCAGTATCCTAATTGCATTCGACGTAGGTAAGGCTCTTGTTGTGATCCTCCATGGACAATGTACCTTGGCCCGTCCATTCATCCACGTTAACTTGCAAACGGCCTCATACCTCTCGGCAGCATTCTTCAGTCGATAAACGTCGAACTCCCCCTTGATACAAAAATGCCGGAACGACATCCTGAACTCATGCATCCTCCTAAACTCGGTGCCGACCGAAATTATAGGATACTCGTGGTCATGTTTAATTTCTTCTACTTCAATACCCAAATCATCGACTGGAATACTAGCCTTATCGTTAAGTTCCTCGTCTATTTCATCATCACCAGATTCTTGATCCTCTATAGTGCCTTCTTCTTCATCTAATTCAGAATCCTCGCCATCATCTCTAATGCCTAGTACTGCACACATCATATTGACTCCCATGGGTGGGGTTGCACCATCGTCTCCACCCGGATGGACCGGAACATTGCCCCAATCCACCTCACCGGCAACTTTGTTTTCTCCAAGACACTCGGTTGGTTCTGATGCAACCACATGGGGTGGTCTTATGTTTGCACGCATCCGAGGTACTTCAGTGGACAAACAGCAGTCAGAATCAATTTCATCTTGAGTGTACAGAACCCTCTTGCTCTTCCTGTGTACATCCTCCTTCCTGATGTAATCTTTCCTGATGGTATCAGTAGGGCTTGACATCCACGTTCCATTCCCCATCGAACTAGGCTTTTTGCTGCCGCTCTTGAGTGTGATATCCTTACTGCCTCCCCTCACGGGTGTTGACTCCAGGGTGTTGGCATTATTGCCTGACCTCTGCGGTGTGTTCCGCTCCAAATTAGCCCTTTTGCTGCTACTATTGGGCGTGTTCTCCTTCGTGCTGGCATTATTGCCTGACCTCAGCGACGTGTTCTGCTCCAAATTATCCCTTTTGCTGCTACTATTGGGCGTGTTCTCCTTTGTGCTAGCATTATTGCCTGACATCAGTGGCGTGTTCCGCTCCAAATTAGCCCTTTTGCTGCTACTATTGGGCGTGTTCTCCTTCGTGCTGGCATTATTCCCTGACAACGGCGTGTTCCGCTCCAAATTAGTATTTTTCCTGCTCCCACTGGGTGTGGTAGCCTCCGTGCTGGCCATCTTCGCCTCTTTGCTACCACTCGTGGGAGTGTTCACCATCGTGCTAGTCCTCTTAGCATTTTTGCTGCTACCGTTCGGTGTGGCATTTTGACTGGATCTCAGGGGTGTACTTTGCGGCGTGGTGCCTTTTTCCGTGCGACTCTTGGGCGTCCTCTTCTCTGGCATGGTCTTCTTGGTGACGTTCTTCTTCGGGGTGCACTTTCTGGGGATGCTCTTCATGCTCCTCTTTATGACGCTCCTTTGTAAGACTCTCCTCTGTTCGAAGCTAACCTCAGTCGCACCAGCCCCAGTGATGTCATGGATCAGGTCACGCATGCCTTCTAAAAGTCCATCATCTCTATTGTCGAGTTTCAATTCCTCTCCAACCGTGAGCACTATCAAGTGGAAGTACACTTCACCTCTACAATGTTTCCTTGTAAACGGTACGACTAAATCCCTGGTATCTTTCACTTCGATAGCCTTTTTGCTCCTGTAACCAAAATATAACAAACGTGCTTCCTGGGAGGACCCCCACAGCACCTTCACACGTAACGATGCCATCAGGTCAGATAACTCTACCACTTCAGGATCGTATCTGCCAAGGATTACATCAAACTCGTCATAGAATTTTTCTGTGCCATCATCTAATTTTGCAGTATAATCCACAACACCGATACGAATGATTACTTTGCCATCATTAGGTTCTTCAGGATAGAAACCTCCGAGAGGTTCGAGAGGTGGAGCGGCACCATCAGACCCAGCCCTAATGCCACCGCCGCCATCACCAGCGTCATCGTTAGCTGGATCAACCTGAGTGGAAGTACCAGGACCAAGAGCAAGGCGAGGACCCTTAGCAGCGGGAGCTACATTACATGGTGGACAGGCAGCCACAATAGGATCAGTTGCTGCCATGCCACATCGACGATCAGGAGCAGTTTCCACAACAGCAGTGTTTCGAGTGCTAGCAGAGTCCAGACCATGAGCTGGCTCCAGACCAGCAGCTCGCTGAACCTGAGCACGGGTTTGAGGAGGACACAAGGCATCAGTCTTTGCAACAATAGTGGAAGAAGCCTTAGTTTGCTCAATAGCGGCCAGATCAACAACAACACGAGGACGACAAGTACCAGCAGATTCCAGAGCACGGGTTCGCACAACTTGAGGACGGTTTCGAGGAGGAGCAGCACACAAGGAAGAGGTCTTGGCAACAACAGCGGGGCAGCCTCCAGAAGCCTTAGTTTGCTCAACAGCGGCATGGATTGGGTCCGCGGCAGCTGGAGCAACAACACCACGGGGACGGGGACGACCAGTACCAGCAGATTTCAAAGCAGAGTTTTCCACAACGGCGATACGGGGACTCCTACGAGGAGGTTGCCTGACAGAAGCATGTCACGAACGAGGAACCACATTTTGCTCAACAACAGCAGGGGTTCGAGATAGACCTCCCTGTCCAATAATAGTTGGGCGACTCCTAGTAGTAGGAGCTTCCGCATCTAGTATGTTACACACCAGCATAACCACGCAAAGCCTAAAATGCTGTTTCATCAACCCAATTAGCTGACTGTCACACGCTATAGGAACCTTGAAGCTTCGTTCATCAACGATGCTAAACAGTGCAGTCTGCTCTGGCCTCATTTCAGCAAGTTCACGCACAGCAGCAACCAAACCAGGGATAGTGCATAACTGCACAGGCGCTACTTCCATCTTCAGATTCTGAGTTTGTTTCCACGTGCTCCTCCCATGTGCTAATTTAATGAGGTAGTCGCAGATGGTGACCAGAACCGTGTATTTGGGTTCAGCGGAGATCCTAGTTGGCAGAAAATTGGAGACAAAAGATAAGAATTGTTTGTCAGCGTCGTGCTAGCAAACAATTCTATGTTCGATATATCTCTGTAATGCCAATAGCCAGCTAGAAGTTATAGGTAGTGCAAATAGCAAAGAGAAGAGTAGCTCACCCGCAATTATCCAGAAGTACTTCTTCCTCGGCAAATGGATCTGCCATCCTTCGCGCTGCTCAGCTCGTCGGTGGTAGAGGCGGGCTAGATCATCGCAACGGCTGGCACGACATTCGGAATTAGAACTCGGTAGAAGCAAGTAGGCGCAGCAACTTGGCACCGGAAGTCAAATGCCCGAAGAGATCATTCTGGTTGGAGAGGGGATTTCGACGCCGCCGGTGCTAGGGTTCATGCGAAAGGAGGGAGGGAGTGGATTTGTGAATTTGGTCAATGCACCATGCTCCTTTAGTCTCTCGTTTCGCCTACGTGGTTCCCGCGTTGGCGCTCGTGTCACGGAAATATTACTAACATGAGGGTCCCGACCGTCTACTTCACGGGGCAGTTTCACGAATGTTTGGATTTGGTAGGGTGAGATGAGTTTGCATCGAAATAGCCCCTCTCGGTAGTTGGCAACCCAACATTTCGAAACGCGGAAATTTCAGGCAACTTAGGTACCGTGGTGCACTAGCCCGCGAACTTTGGTACCGCAGCCCGGTAGCCCCATCATAGACTACCGAACCAGACCCCAAATGATGCTTGAGCTTAAAAAGCTTCTTGAAGAGACCCAAGTGTGGCTCGATTCTGAGCCAACACTCACAAAGGGTGATGAAACAAGTGATATGGAGAATAGAATTTGGGGACAGCTGGTGCAGTTAGAGCCCATAGAAGCAGAGGAGACCCCTAACAAAAGGATGCAGGGGGAGAGAGAGACCACGAATGATGAATGCAAGGAACATCACTCAGAAACCCATAGGAGGACTGGGGATTACCTCTTCGTCGAGAACGCGAGAGTCGTCTTCTGCGAGAGGAAGTGCTCCATCTTGGCGTAGCGTGAACAGCTTTGAAGATTTGATGATAGATGGGCGCCATGACCCATTGGTGATGCAGGTGCCCGCTCCCTTCTTCTTCCTCGCCGCAGCGGCAGCATTGGTGCCCATGGTGGTGGCTCCTCCTTTCTTCTTGGTAGCGACAATGGTGGCTGCATATCTAGTGGCGGCGCCTCCTTTCTTCTTGCCCATCTTGCACTGGCGATGTGAGCGCAAGAAGTAGCTGGGGAAGACGCGAAGTTGGTACAGTGCCACAAATAAGATGTGTGCAAAAGGAGCAGCAAGAGCAACAATGGCGGAGGAAGCGCAAGCAAGAAGAGAGATGAGGGGAAATTATCGCATCTATGCCCCTACTTAACCTCCTAGCGGATGTCATCCGATGGCCAGAAGAAAACCTACCAGATGTGTGGCGTACATCAGCACTGACGCGTGACAAGGGTAAACCACGAACAGTCCCCCACTACTCCCATTACGCACGGAAATCGAGGAGATGCAGTTAAAACAGAAGATTACGCATGCCCAGTCAAATCAAGGTCAGAAAGTGGGACCCACTACTCGTCACGTCCCGTCAAAGCCACTCACGCGGGCAACTAAGGTCATCTCATCGTCAGCACTGACGTCATCAATTCCAATAGAAGAACATTTTAACTACTTTAGTCCTTACTCGAGTCTTTGACTCAACCAAGCACACAGGGGCTACTCCTAACAGGAGCTCTGGCCGCGCACCCGAAAGAATTTTATGCAGATATCCAAGCATCATGAAAACCCTTCACTCGAATCAACGATTTGATTGTGGACTTCGGGTTACTCCCATAGCGAGCGCTGGAAGCACATTCGACTGAAACAAGCAAATAAAGATGATAGCAGTCGCAAAATAATTATAGTCCCCACTCGAGTCTACGACTCGAATAGGCACTCGGGGGGCTACTCCCATAGGGAGCGCTGGCCGTGCACCCTATGATTACTTTTTCTCTTATACGTTACACCGCGTGTTGATAACATCCACACTCGAATGCTATGGCGACTTCGCCTCATATTTTCCCTGCAAAGAGGTGTGTTTCCTGGGTCACCCGAATCATCTCCTCGATGGCAAAAATTCGGATGTCGTACTTACAGCGTGAAGGTAAGACCTGAATAAGGCTTGGCAACGCATCTACTACGCACTGCCAGAAATATATTTCTACCTACAGGTACGATGAATATGCTTTGACGGACGTGTCGAGTTGTAACTACCTCGGACCCTACGCTCTAAGTTCAAGCCTGGATGATCCAGAAGTGGTTAAAATAGTACAGCGGGGGCCCAGGGGCCACCCATGTGTAGACCCGTCGGCCGTCCTAACCACTTCCAAGACATCGGGACAAGAGCGAGCGGCGTAGGCAACAGGCGAAGAGATCAAATACATACACAAGTGAGTATGTATGCAAGCTACCTTACAACAGTTCTCAGAGCCATACCATCTAAAAAGAATAGAAATATTGCAATGCCATACGGCAAGATCCAAATATCCTAGATAGAGATAATAGTTTAGGATAGCTCCTCATACATCAAACATCAGAGTATCAAGCGGAAGCGGGAAACAAGATCCGAGTACGGACAAGAAGCAAATCGGCATAAGAGGCCACATAAGTAAGCACATCCCGCCCACAGTTCTCACGGATCCCCATCCCCGGAATCTCTACACCGAGTGATCATTGCCAACATCATCTGTCTCCTCCACCCAGTATCCATCTTGCGAATACACCTGTTCATCTGAATCAAACAATTTATCGTGTGAGACCCTAGGGGTACTCAGCAAGTCTTTATGCCTCTAAAGGGGACATAACCTGGGGTGACGCAATTGCAGCAAAAGATAATACTAACAAGTCTATAGATACTAGCTAACCATCCGCCTAACCAATGATAGACGGATGTCCGTTAATTAGAAACAACAGTTATAACAGTATAAAGTAACAGATCCATCCTCCTCGCTTACCAACGAGAAAGCGGATGAACAACCCATCCGTTGGCAGTTTTATTAACCATTCCATGAGTGTTGTACTATTTACTAGACAAGTATTTAGTCAAATTAAAAGCGGTACTTTAGTTATACTTGTCTATGATCGAGAAATTGTGCTCCAAGTCGTCCATAACCGCGGACACGGCTTTCAGAAAGATTTACCCTGCAGGGGTGCACAAATAGCAAGACACACTCGATCAACCTCGGAAAAACCAACTCAAAACCCAACGAGGCATTCACGACAAAGCGATCACAGGATTCATAAAATATTTCAGGGGGCCACCCCATTAAGCTACCCGCAACGAAGTTGGCCGACTCCGAGACGGACCCAAGGTTTGTGTCAATTGTTGGGGATATACTTTCCGGGTATCCTCACAGTTCCTCACTAACCAGGGTGGCCCACTTCGGGTTAGATCATTGCTTCACGGGCGGCCCAGTCAGGGAGAGAGGACGGAGTCCAATCCGGCTACGGAAAGGCCCAGAAGACTTACCGACTTAGGCCATGATGTTACTTGTAGTTCAAGATGTACTCTGTAACAGACTCTTAGTCGTAGCCGGATTGATCTCTCCTGTAAACCCTAGGCCGGATATCTATATAAGCCGTCCTAGGGAAAGCCTTTAGGGCAACACCTAATAACCTCAATAGTCTACAATCTCAACTCGCACAGGTGAAACCCTTGTAACCCATATTCCGGCTCTGTCGTATTACTCGATTGCTAATAGGAGTAGGATCCGTCCAAAGCCGGCGGATTCGAACCTGGGTAAACTTGTGTGCTCACCGTCCCGGAATACCATACGTCTCACCCCCCCCCCTCTCTTCCGCACGCCTCGAGGACCCCCTCATGGCATACTTGTCATCAATCCGACGACAGTTGGCGCCCACCATGGGGCAAGTGAGCTACGGATCTGCGTTCCGAGCGGAATCTGCAAGAATCGGCATCGGCGAGACTATCACCGTCGGTCGCATCCTCTACGCTAATGACGTCCCTCTCATTGTTCTCGACGAGACTTGGATTCTGGCAAAGGAGGTCGTGACTGCCTACACAATCATGTCTTTTGGTGAGATTGATGTTTACATCGGTTTTGCTGAACCTGCCCAACCCACCCCAGCGGTGATGATAGAGGCAGAAGAATTTTCTGGGTCCCCTTTGTCCGCGGAGGCGGCAGAGTTCCGGATCTCAGAAAACCCTAATCCCACCCAGCCCGCACTAGTCGCGGAGACAGTGGAGAAATCCGAACCTGAAGAAGACCTAGCGGTCAACGTCGAATCTAGAGTGGATCTTCCCAGAGGAGCCAGATCCCAGATCGACCCACCCGTGGAAGTCGAAATCCAGGAGGAGCATATCAACGACACTAATTCTGGCTCTGATGATGCTAGAACAGATAGGCCTTTCCTAAGGTACACACTACGACGTATGATACTGCAAGGCAAAAGCGCAGATGCAATCCTCGAGACCGTCAAAAGTTTCGATATGGCTGATCGCGAAAGCCGCGGGTACCTCAGGAAGCACGCGTCGCACTTCGTCGGATACGTGGGATCCGGATCTGGCTCTGCCGATGCTGGAGAAAACGCCGACTCGGTGCCGGAGGCAATTGGAACAAACGCCGACGTACCCGCATCCTCTGATGAGTCAATGACGTCAGCAGATTTCCGGAAGTTCTCCGCGGAATATGAAGAGGAGTATAACTCCAAAGCTGCAGAAGAAGGAGAAGCCATGGATGAAGGATCCGGGGAACACTCTCCCAAAGCGCAGGATGACATGGACCTCGGAGACAATCCCGAAGTCCAAATGTCCGAAAGTACCGATCAGAGCTTGACTCCGGGAAACAGGCCCAAAGCCGTCTTTGCTACCAGCGCTGCCAAGAAGGCAAAGAAGAAGAACAAGAAAAACAAGACCCCGGCAAAAGACCCTCTGATAGAGGAAGTAATTGCCGAGGAATACGAAGAAGACTCAGACGGAGCACTAATCCCAGACGAGCTGAAGAAAGAAGCATCGGTGGATGGACACGTGATCACTGAAGGTGCGCGTAAACTCATCGATGCGGCATTAACTACACCTATCCCTACAGCTGCAGAACTTACTGCAGATGAGCTAGATGAAAGGGCGCAATCCCTAGAAGCGCGTCGTCAACAACTCCTCGGTGAAGCCAAAAACATCGAGGTGGAGAAGAAACACATGTCGAACAAGGAGTACATGTCTCGTCTGCATCAGAAGACACGGAAGCGTCACATAGATGACAACCAATTCCCACGTGTCCGTGCCGTCCTTTTTGGAGATGAGATGGGGAAGCCACGGAAAGATAGCAATGGAGATTGGGTATACCCAACACCAGTACAAAATACCGTGGCAGCCCGAGAAATTCTATCGGCTAATCCAGGACCAGAGGAGATCCGTTTGGGTATCAAGCTACTCAACAAGGGACTGGAGCAGCAAAAGGTCGCCCTGTCCGGAAGTCAAAAACTGGTCTCAGATGCTGACCAATGTTGCATAGATCCGGCATGGGCTAACGTAAGACCCCATTACGTTCCAGAGCAGTATTATCGCCCCGAACGACGGGAAGACAATTATTCGAGAACCGGATCGTCAGGACAGCATCGCAAAACCACACGCGGTTGGGGCAATGTCGCACCAGCGGCCAAGAAAGACGCCATCGCTGCCCTGAATCCGACGAATCCTCCCCAACGAGAATCTAAGGATCGAAGGGGAGAAGATAAAGAGAAACGTCGGGAGGAGGATCGTCAGAGAATGCCGCCTCCTAGACATGAGAACCGTCCGGCTGAGCCTCACTATGGTGGGAACGACGGATGAAGGAACAACGGAAACCATGCAGGTACAAGCCGGCAGGGGGCTCGTCATAGTCAAGACCCTCCCCGGAATCGGAATAATGACGTTCCGGACGGAGGCCGACGATCAGCCGGAAACTATCCAGCCGCTCCACCTTCTCCACCACACAGTCATCACAACGGCTCCCATGGAGGGTAAGGAGGATGACATGGCGGAGGAGGTGGTGGCAGAAGCCGAAGTCCGGCTCCACAGCACCGCAGCCACAGCCGGCATTCGGGACGATCTCTATCCCCGAATGACGCAAGACACAGGATTAACTCCAACATAGAGGCTCGGCGCTATGAAAACGATGATGCGTACGTGGGCCCAAAGTGCTTCGGTCCACGCATCAGAGCTACAAAATTCCCGGAAGGATTTGCTATCTCAAGACATATCCAAGCCTACGACGGCATTGCTCGGCCAGACACCTGGCTACAGGATTTCTTCCAAGCTTGCTGCATCGCCAAAGGCGGAAACAGCCTGGTCGCAACCCGATATCTCCCACTTATGTTGCGGAAGACAGCACGACCATGGCTCAATGAACTTCCGGCAAACACCATCCATAACTGGTATGATTTACAAAGCGCGTTCTTTCGGAATTTTGAAGGCACATATCGGAGGCCCTGTACGGTTGGAGACCTACAGCGTTGCACCCAGAAAGCCGGAGAAACTTGCCGGGATTACCTCGGATGATGGATCGACACCAAGAACTCCTGCAAAGGAGTAAATGATCAAACTGCGATTGAAGCTTTCATCGCAGGTCTCCCTATTGGTTTACTACGCCATCGCTTGAAGTGTGATAAGCTTACCGATTTGGGAGAGATGATAGAAACAGCAAGAAAGTATGCAGACGTTGACGACGATGCAGAAGGACTACTCAATGCCCTAGATGTGCCTCAGTCGGCAAAACAACCAAAGCAACAAGCTCAGAAGCGCAAAAACACCTTGGAAGAAAAACCCAACGCGGAAACAGCAGTAGTCACTACTGTTTCCGGGTCTGGAGGACGAGGAGGACGTGGCGGAGGCCGCGGGCGTGGCCGTGGGACATCAAGGGTCCAAGTTAGAGGAGAACAACAACCCGGCAAAACCTACTCTTGGGCCGACATTGCCAATAACCCATGTGTGCATCACCTAGACGCCAGTGGGGGCTCGTCCCACACCAACGCTGAATGTCGTTTCAACGACGACATCAAAAGAGATGACACCATGGGCTACAAAGCTAAGCAGAAGAAGGGAAAGAAAAATCCCGAAAAAGATAAAAAGACCAAGGAGGATTCCGACATGGAGGAAGCTGATGCTTCAAATCCCAGGTCGGAAGGGAAGAAGACTTTTCCCACCAAGAAGGACACCTATGTCACCTTCCTCGGATCTCAACCAGCAAAGGTCAAGAAAGCAGTTCTACACGAGCTCAATGCAACAGTTCCGGCTGTCCCCCAGTATCTGGACTGGTCAGAAGTGGCAATCACGTTTGACCGTGATGATCATCCGCCTAAGTTACACACGCGAGGGAAATACGCCTTAATCGTCGACCCACTTATTGACGGTTATGGTTTCTCCAAGACCCTCATGGACGGTGGTAGCAGCATCAATATTCTCTACGTCGAAACGCTACGCCGGATGAAGATCTCGGAAACATAGCTTAACCATAGCTCTATGATTTTTCACGGAGTTGTCCCAGGAAGACAAGCTAATTCCCTGGGAGAGATCACTTTGGATGTTACTTTTGGAACACCAAAGAATTATCGGACGGAGGCACTTTCCTTCGAAGTGGTCCCGTTCAAGAGCGCATACCACGCTATATTCGGACGTCTGGCTTACTGGGCTTTTATGGCTCGTCCATGTTACATTTACAATATGATGAAAATTCTAGGTCCCAACGACGTGATCACCATCAGGGGAGACCCGAAGAAAGCGCGAGAGTGCGAGGATGGAAATGTCGCCTTTGCTGAAGCCGTGATGCACGCCTAGGAGTACTAGGAGATCAAGAAGAGCATAGATCCGTCCGAGATGCCCGCAACAAAGAAGGAGGTTACCAAGCCAAATCCGGAGTTCAAGGCATCAGAAGAGACAAAGAAAGCACCGTTGAAGGAAGATGACCCCTCCAAGGTGACCCAGATAGGCGTAGGCCTAGATAGCACATAGGAAAGCACGCTCGTCAAGTTCCTCCAAGCAAATCAAGATATCTTCACATGGCAGCCATCTGACATGACCGGAGTACCTAGGGAACTTGCCGAGCACTCTCTAAATGTAAACCCGAACGCTAAACCCGTCAAACAGTCCTTACGACGGTTTGGTGATGAAAAGCGTAAGGCAATAGCTAAGGAACTAGCGTGGCTCGAGTTAGCCGGCTTCATAGAAGATTTCATCCATACTGATTGGTCGGCCAACCCTGTAATGGTCCCTAAAAAGGACACCACTGATTTAAGGATGTGTGTTGATTATACTGCCTTGAACAAGGCTTGTCCAAAAGATCTGCTTTCTCTGCCTAGAATTGATCAAGTTATCGATTCTACGGCAGACTCGGAACTCCTCTGTTTTATCGACGCATATTCCGGTTATCACCAAATCCGGATGAAGGAATCTGATAAAATCAAAACTTCATTCATAACCCCTTTCGGAACCTTCTGTTTTGTTACGATGCCCTTTGTGTTGAAGAACGCAGGAGCTACGTACCAGCGCACGATGCAGCGTTGCCTCCATTACCAAATCGGACGCAATGTACATGCATACGTGGATGGTATCGCGGTCATGTCCAAAAAGAAGGAAACATTGATTTCTGACTTGGAGGAGACGTTCGCCAATTTACGAAAATACAACATCATGCTTAACCTGAAGAAATGCTTCTTTGGAATACCAGCCGGAAAATTGTTAGGTTTCATCGTGTCTCAAAGAGGCATAGAGGTGAACCGCGACAAGATCAAGGCTATTCTCAATATTTCCAGGCCAACTCGCCTGAAGGACATACAAAGATTAACTGGTTGCATTGCTGCGGTCAGTCGATTTGTAAGCCGGCTTGGTGAAAGAGCCGCACCATTATACAAACTGCTAAAGAAAACCAAGGATTTTGTCTGGACTAGCGAAGCTAAAGCTGCACTACAAGACCTGAAGAAAGTACTCTCATCTGCTCCTATCCTTGTAGCGCCGGAACCTCAGGAACCGATGTTGCTTTACATTGCTGCGACAAATAAGGTTGTCAGTATAGTTATGGTGGTGGAGAGACCAGAGGAAAATCAGGAGCACCTGGTGCAGCGTCTGACATACTTTGTCAGCGAGGTCCTGACAGAATCAAAACAGCGGTATCCGCACTATCAAGAGTAGGCTTACGGTGTTTTTCTAGCATCTCGTAAGTTACGACACTATTTTCAGGAGCATCCAATTACCGTGGTGAGCAAACCTCCCATGAGAGATATAATCAACAATAGTGATGCCACAGGACGCGTCGCCAAATGGGGTATAGAGCTTGCAGCTTTCGATATTGAGTATAAACCTCGGACAGCAATCAAATCCCAGATCCTTGCCGACTTTGTCGCTGATTGGACAGAGACGAAGGAGAACATGGTCCTCCCTGAGTCAGAATACTGGACCCTCTTTTTTGATGGGTCTAAGGCTCGAGGGGGCTCGGGGGCTGGCGTGGTGCTCAAATCACCCCAAGGAGATAAACTATTATACGTGTTGCAGATCCACTTCACAGCGACAAACAATATTGCCGAGTATGAAGCACTGCTGCATGGAATCCGGATTGCCAAGGATATTGGCATCCGACGTTTGATGTGTTACGGAGATTCGGATCTTGTTGCTCAGCAAGTCTCGGATATTTGTAATGCAAATAAGCACATGGCAGCATACAAAGCTGTTGTGGATGATCTATCTAAATCGTTCGAAGGGTTTGAAGTTCAGCACATCCCTCGAGCAGAAAATGAGGAAGCAGATGCACTATCTCGAATAGGCTCTGCATGGAAAGAGGTCCCGGATGGCGCATTTTTAGAGCACCTCAAAGTTCCCTCAATAAAGGGAGTAGATGAGGAATATCCGACCAAATCCGACTCACCTTTAATAGAAGTTCTGGTTGTAATTCCAACCCTACCTTGATTATTTGGTAGATGGCAAATTACCCAAAGAAGAAGTGCTGAGCCGGCAGATTATCCGACGAGCAAAAGCCTATACTATTGTTAGGGGTGAGCTCCATAAATGGAGTGTTTCTAGGGTTTTTCAGCGTTGTGTATCTCCGGAAGAAGGAGTGGAAATCTTAAGGGAAATCCACGAAGGCGAGTGTGGTCACCACGCTGCAGCCAAATCTTTAGTGGCAAAAGCTTTTCGACATGGTTTTTTCTGGTTACAGCTCAGGCGGATGCCGAACGGTTAGTCAAGACATGCAAAGGACGCCAAAAGTACGCCAAGCAAGCTCATGTTCTGGCTGATCAGCTAAGAACAATACCTATAACATGGCCTTTTGCGGTCTGGGGGCTTGATATGGTAGGACCTTTTAAACGAGATCCAAGTGGATTCACTCACCTCTTAGTGATGGTGGATAAATTCACGAAATGGATCGAGGCTAAACCTGTCACTAGTTGTGATGGAGCAACAGCCAAAACATTTGTCGAGGATGTTATAATCCGGTATGGTTATCCGCATAGCATTATGACGGACAACGGGAGTAATTTTTCCATGGGAGAATTGGCTGAATTCTGCGACGAGCAAAATATCCGGCTTGACATTGCGTCAGACGCACATCCACAGGCTAACAGACAAGTCGAAAGAGCAAATGGTTTAATTCTACAAGGCTTGAAACCATGACTCGAAGCACCACTGAGACGTGCTGTGGGGGCTTGGGCAGAGGAACTACCCTTTGTAATTTGGAGTTTGCGAACAACTCCGAACAGGTCAACAGGATATACACCTTTCTTCTTGGTCTATGGCGCAGAAGCAGTTCTTCCTAGTGATTTAATTCATACTTCTCCTAGAGTGGCCGTGTATATCGCAGAAGTTACGCAAGTATCATAGCCAGAGAGTCCGAACTAGATCTTTTAATAAAGGTGATTTGGTTCTCCGGCTTGTGCAACAAAGAAAGCACAAACTTTCCCCAGTATGGGAAGGGCCCTTTTTAGTTAGTCGACTATTGCACAATGGATCGTACTACTTAACTGACATGAGGCTAGTCAAAGAAATACCTGCTACTAAGAAGAGAAAGAGAGCTGGAGGCAGTACAAATCCGGATGAGTTAGACAGACCATGGAATATTGCTCAGCTACGTCCCTTTTATTCTTAGTTTATCCTTCTTTGTAATCATACATATGTACATGTTCTTTGAGAAATAAAAGTCTTGGTTGCCTCAAGTTTTTCTGAGAAGTTTTTACCATCTTATTTCCAAATGATCATGTTGTAGTCGAAAATCCCAGAATGCTTGAAAGTACTTTATGCTCATGTTCATTCTGGTTTAGATTTCCGATTCTAAAACTGCTACCTTCGAGTATAACTCTAAAAATTTCTAGTCTTTACTTTGGTTATTTATCTGATTGCCGGATGCGGGCATTTTCCGAGTAGTGAATTGTTGGTACTGGAAGCCGGCTTTGTTTCCGAGTTTAAACTGGTTTAGCAATTGAGCTATGTTGCTCGGCAAAGTTTCCGGCTGAAGGTTTAGCCGGCTCACGAAAGGGATGAGGCAGAAAGCCAGATAAACGATAAGTCGAGACGAAAAATATAAGTGCTTGTGAAAACATTTCAGGCATACAAAAAAAAGTCTAAGGACAAAAGTGCTAAATAGATAAAAAACTTAGCACTAACAAAAAGTCATAGTACTTAATATTTACAAAACGCATCATGTTCTTTCACAGAATAATACATAAGTTTGTGGTCTATGATGCAGGAGGAGATGAAGGATCTAGTGGCTCGCTGGTCACTCCGCCTTGATATCGTTCCGAGATATCCGCATCCGAGTTGGTGCGTTCATCGTCGGAAACTTCTTCGGCTTCTTCTGCAGGAGGAGGCGCAGTATCCACGTGGGTGAAGAAGGGGATCTCGTAGCTGGTCAGATCAGCAACATGGCACCCATATCCGGCATAGGAGTGCATGATGGATTGAAGGTCTTGCTCCTGGCCGTCTTCGTCTACCTTGCAGTACCCTTTAGTCACTTGCCATATTTCCATGTTTCCATGGTGGCTCATGACCATGGAGAGGGCATTCTGCACGGCAGTCCGTGCATAGGACATATTCCAGTCCCGAACAAGCTCCGGCATCTCCTTGGCCCTGTCCCGCACCTCAAAATCCGACATGCTTGGCATGTCCGGAATCCTGAGAGACTCGCCAATGTCCTCAAGGGACTGGCGGTAGTCATGAAGAAGATCACCGACTTGGGTAAGCCGGTGAGTGCGGGGCTCGAACGAGGAAGAGTCCGACAACTTTAGAGGACCTATACACAAAACAAGTCAAGAAAAATCTGACATTGATAACAGTCGAAGAAAAGATAAGTCAAAAAGGTGGAACGTACCAAGAATGACGTCGTCAATCTTGGTCTTCTCCTCCCGGAGACTCTGGAGTTCAGCCCGGAGCGCCTGGGATATATCCTTCTGTCTCCCAAGCTCATTCTTGAGGTCCGAGATTACTTTATCTTGAGCGGCAATCTTGCGATCGCGCTCTTCAGTGGCCATGGAGGATTCCAGGACTTGAGCTATGCTCGTTTCATGATCCGCCTTGAGCTTATCCAGCTCTTGGCAAAGTCCCTTGTTTTCCACCACCAGGGTTTTGAGGTTCTCGGCCTCTTCAATCATAGCGATGGATTGTTTCACCAACGCTGTAAGTCAAAAAAGAACAACAGTTCAGAAAAAATCGACATTAAAAAGCAAAAGGCAAGGTTTGAATCTCGAAATGTTTACCTTCGGCTTCGTCCTTGGCTACCTTGAGCTCAGCATTTTTAAGCCGGAGAGCTTTGGTCTCTCTCCGCTTATTACAAACATTGGACAATAATTCCTGGTTATAGGAACATACTTTCTGTAAGTCAGAATACCCAAAGTCAGAAAGCTACTTAAGACTCGGGCTAATATTTTTACTAAATATCAGCACGAGCCTTGGGGGCTACACTAGTTCGTTCTTTGGCATCCTAATGAAAGCATAAACTCGGATTCTATATCCTACTTCATTCTATGGGGCTAGAGGATATGATATAACATAATGTAAAAACAAGAGTTGGAATTCCGACTTACATATTGCTCGTGGGTGAGTTTGTCTAAACCCACGTTCACTTCAGCTGCCACCTTCTCGGCGAGAGTAAGAGGGATCACTGGAGCTGTTGGAAGCTCGCCAGTCCTGATCCTCTCGTCGCGAAGGCGGACTTGAGTGAGAAGATCGGAGAACTTGACGTCCTCTGCTTCTTGCGCCTCCTCTTCGGGGGATAGATGGCTTTTGTCCAGGACTTGCCTGGCCAGCCGCTGGATCTCCTCTGCAGATTTCCGGGTCAGGCCAAATTTGGCAAGACCCAGATTGTTGAGGAGGTTGTCAGCGAAGACTTCAGCCGAGGGATCATTACCCGAAGAGGGTTCACCTTTATCTTGAGCTGACACACTGGTGGTGACGTCAGTGTGCGACCCAAGGATCGCAGGCTCTGCTTGAGGAGCCGGATCTTCCGCAATCACCGGAGAAGGGATGATCCCCGGAGTTGCAGAAGGTTGAGGGGCCGGAGTCGGAGGAGCCACAGCAGGGGAAGCTATTGTAAGCTTCGTCTGGTGCAAGGGCTTCGAGGAAGTTCCCTTCCCCTTACCCTTGATGATTGGTTTTGCTCTGAGAAGGTAGTAAAGACGGAAACATTACATCTCGGAAAGAAACTTGAGTAAACAACAAAGGCGGAAAAGTTGTGACAGAAGGTTACCTCTTCACGATTGGCACCTCCTTTGTGCCAACTGCCACTGTCGGAGCTTTGCGCTTCTTGAGCGCAAGATCCGGCAATGGGACTACTTCTGTCTCGTGAGAAAACTCAGGAGGGTATCCTTCGAGTGGAGCAAACTCTGACTCGAGGAGGTCAGCAAGCTGAAAATAAGAACACAAATCAGCACTGCGATATAACTCGAAAAGTGAAACACGCAGAAGATGTTCTGATAGAAGTTTACCGCTACCACGGGGTTTTCCGCCGTGTGCATATCCAGAGAAATCTCTGGAATCCTCCTCTCGATCCGCTCCTTGATCAGCCACTTGATCTGGCTAATGTAGCCTTGAGAGGAGTAGGCTTTGGGGCTGATGCGGAGAGAGTCTTTTTTGGAAGACGTGATGGAGTGCATCAGTCTATCCCCGTGGTACTGAAGTGGCTGGATCCGACGTGAGACCCAGCATTGGACTAAGTCGGATCCTTTCAGACCCTTGTGCTTGATAAGGTATGCGATCCGCCTCTTAGCGAGGATCAGATCGTCGGTGAGAGCCGCAGCAGCCTCGTCCCAGGAAGGCTGGGCCGTGGCAGCTCCGTCGACAAAAGCCGGCAAAGCAGTAGCTTTGCCGGGAGCTGGAATATCCCTATGGTAGAAAAAAGTGGCTGGCCATTGCTTGACCGAGTCACTGGCAGAAATTTTGGGATATGCCTGGTCTCGTCTAACAGAAAAACTAATGGTACCGGTGATGTAAGGAACACCGGCAGTAATAGAATTTCTCCGGACATGGAAATAGTACCAGAAGAGAAGAAAACTCGGCCTAATGCCGAGGAAGCCCTCGCAAAGCGCAGCATATGCGCTCATTTCTAGAAGGGAATTGGGAGGAAGATTGTGGAGTTGAACTCCATAGTGGTCAATCATCTCGGAGAAGAACTCGGAGGGAGGAAAGGACAAACCTCGGTCCAGATGGGTGTCGAAGTGGACGCGCTCGCCCTCGTGCAGATTGGGGATGGTTTCCCCGAAGCCGGTCCGCCAGTCGCCGACGGCGAGAAGCCCCTCCTTCTCCATGTTCTTGAGGCCCTCCTCGTTGAGGGCGCAGGGGATCCAGACTCCCCGGAAACTCCCCTTCTCCGCTGCTGTTTCCGCCGCTGCCGCCAGACCAGAGGAAGACGAAGATGAAGCCATTTTTCTCCGGTGGAAAAAGTGACCTTAAGGTGGCGGCGCTAGGAGCTCTGTGGGAGGAGGACGAGGAAGCTCTGTGCGCGTGGGAAGATTGGGAAGGAAGGAACGGCAAAGGACTGGTGGAGATGAGAAGAAGAAATCTAAACCCCTTATATCCACCTACCTGCGCCAAGATTCGTGCAAACGCTACAGTGTGACCGCCACGCGTCATGGAAAGAACTAGGAAGGGCCCGCGCGATGATTGCGTCGCCTCGATCTCCACGCACGCATTGAAATAGCGCCTCGGTTCCGCGAACCGCGGACCCACCAACAGTCGTGCTGACGGAACGTCTGTCAGATGACGTGACTTGACCATGCTTGTGTCAGGTGGCCTTAGAGACCAAGTTCCGGCTTAGTTTAAAAGCAAGCTGGAAAATCCGAGTAACCAATTGCAAGGTCCGACTTATTTTTTAAGACCCGGATCGTATCTTTTGTTGTGAAGTTTCAGGAACCCTTCAAGATTCTGCAAGCCGAAGATCAAGCTAGACGATGATAAATCCGACTTTGGATCTTGGAGGCCTCCTGGGGCTGCTGTTGGGGATATACTTTCCGGGTATCCTCACAGTTCCTCACTAACTAGGGTGGCCCACTTTGGGTTAGATCATTGCTTCACGGGTGGCCCAGTCAGGGAGAGAAGACGGAGTCCAATCCGGCTACGAGAAGGCCCAGAAGACTTACCGACTTAGGCCATGATGTTACTTGTAGTTCAAGATGTACTCTGTAACAGACTCTTAGTCGTAGCCGAATTGATCTCTCCTGTAAACCCTAGGCCGGATATCTATATAAGCTGTCCTAGGGAAAGCCTTTAGGGCAACACCTAATAACCTCAATAGTCTACAATCTCAACTCGCACAGGCGAAACCCTTGTAACCCATATTCCGACTCTGCCGTATTACTGGATTGCTAGCAGGAGTAGGATCCATCTAAAGCCGGCGGATTCGAACCTGGGTAAACTTGTGTGCTCACCGTCCCAGAATACCGTACGTCTCCCCCCCCCCTCTCTTCCGCACGCCTCGAGGACCCCCTCATCGCGTACTTGTCATCAATCCGATGACATCAATGGCTGTAAACGACTGGGAACCCGAAAATGTGACTGGGCTTGTCGATACCGCGAAAACACTCCGCATCCAAAACAGTACAGGTGCTCCACGCACAATCTTAATAAAGCAGTAAAACATGGCATAAGTACAAGATAGTAAATAAAACCCCAAACTAGTTTGTGGCCCCAAGAAATAGAAATGAATCAAGCTCTGGCTCAGGGTGGTCCATAAGGCCTCCCGGATGTGGATAGTGCGAATAGTCAAGGAACAGGAATCAAGTACTCGGGGTCCTGCGGGACACAAGTGAGCATGAAAAACCAAATGACAGATATTGCTCACCGGTGCCTCTTTCATTAGTTATCCCATTACTACTCAGGTTAAGTTGTTTAGGTACCTCGTTATCCATCAGACACTCACATACCCTACACATGTTGTTCTACGACTCGCATGGCTCAAACAACTCCTGTAGTAATGGATCATAGGATGGAGGAACAAGTTTCGGTGGGGTTTAAAAGTAAAGGCTATGCAGTACTTGGGATTCAATTTAATGCATCCGCGACTCAATGATGCAAGAATAAGATAGAGGCAATAGGTACTATATGTATGCAAGCATGTGGTAGTGCTTGCCTGGCAGCTCAATTGAAGCGAGAGACGGATCTGGGTAGTACTCCTGGGATTCCTGATATTTTCCCTGCTCGGCGTCTATTCGAAAGAAGAACCAAACAAACAAGGGCCAACATAAATAAAGTGCACAAGCATATAAATAAAATGCGTCAAGCAAACAAGCATGCCATGATGAATGATGCACAATTACATGGCAATAAAGTAGCATGGCATGGGTGAGGTGTGGGGTACAATAATAAAGCATTTTATTAAGTTTTAGTCATGTTTTGATCCCATAACACTTGATGTCCACTTAATATTTATATGATGCATGCTGCAATTCAGAACATGGAATGCATAAACAGAACGGGCTTATACTTACACACTGGGATTCGACTCCTATAAGACCTCCGTGGCCTGAGTCAAATTATGCCATCACTTTTGAGTAGATTGCGTTGTTTTGCCCTAAGACCGTTAACTGATCCCGATACATCAGATAAATCAGGCACGTATATCAACAATCCTTATGACATAAACAGAACACTTGAAACAATGCTTAGCTATGCACTCGAAAGACTTCATAAAGTCTCCACTCGAATCTGCGATTCCACTGGACACTCGGGGGCTACTGACGTGGGCATACCTTACAGGTACTCGAGTTTGGCATATACGGTCCGGATATGGCAGGAGTCCACGATGTTACCAAGGCCCAATACAGGATTCGAGTGACTCACAGAGACTCTGATTTCTTGAAGCACAAGACAAAGCTTAAGATAGAAAGTTTAAAGGGACGAACCCTAATCTATAACCGACTCGACCTGCTACCTAAGACCTAGGCTATCTATATAAAGGCTAGGAGGGGGCGGCGAGGAGGACAATCACAACCCTAGTTTCCACAACCTCGCCAGATTGCATCTACGCGCCCCTATAACTTTTGACTCCCTCGATAATTCCAAGAGCAGACAAGCAGGAGTAGGGACCTCTACGAGGCCTAAACCTGGGTAAACCTTCCGTCCCTGTGTGCTTGTTTGCTAGCCGATTGATGCCTCCAGCGCTCCCTCCTTCTCCAAAACCCAAGTCCATAACAATGGGCATTGATGAGTTAATCCCTCATATGCGGTTTCAAATAAGTTGCTTTGTGTTGGAAAAGAGTAGGAAGTTTCATGCTTATAAGTGGTACAAAAGGAGCTTGTTTTGACTGTGGTCTAGACTTTATCATGTCATGTTTGATATTGTTTTGACTTTATGCTTAGTGGTTATTGCTATATCATGACTTGTTTCAAACAATTGAGATTGCTTAATGTGCCTTGAAAGAATCATGTGTTGTTTTAGCATACAAAAGCATAATATTGTGGTATTCTCCTTTGATGTTTTATTTGGGTTGACTTGGCATGCTTACACCATGTTAAGATAATAAACCAGTCACCACAGCTTCTATGATCATTTATTTTTTGACTTGTAATATCACTTTATGCTTTAATTAATAATGTTTTGTCGCTTTACATGATTATGGCCATTATTGCTCTCTTAGTTGGTCGCTCTCAGTCTTTTTCTAGCCTCCACACGTACCAAGTATGAGTTCCACTCATGCATCCAACTCCAAATAAAACAAAGTTATTCCAAAGAGTCCACCATACCTACGTATTAGCATTATTGTTATTCCAAGTATATTCATGTTTTTATCTACCTTTTGAATTAAACTTTTGTTATGTGAAAATTAGTGATTAAAGCTCTCCCAAACTTGATGGCACACTTTATTTTCTTGCACTTAATAAACTTGAACCATTGTGTCCATCTATGTTGCTTATATGCTTGCACTTTATAAGTTTAAAATTAGCAGAACCATGTACCATGGGGAACGCTTTCAACATTCCATATATTATTCAGTTGATATCATGTTCTTTTGTTTATGGATCTCGGCGGTGTGAAATAAAAGGGGAGCTTGTAAGCTCATGGAGTTTGTATGTGTGTTAGAGAAACGTCTGGGCGGCTAGACTAAGCCATGTGTAATCATGGTGGAAACTTGCAGCATAACCATAGTGAGCATTCTGTGAAGCATCCTCAATAAAAACCTATGAAAATAGCAAATAAAAAGATCTCTGAGATGCTCATTGTATGTTGCCTTGTCATTTTGATATGGGATAGCTCCTGTATCATGGGGCAAGGGGTACCCCGTTGGCGGTTCTCTATGATACACATGTACTTACAATGACAAGAACTTACTCATGACTAAAGTTGAGTATCATGAGGTTCGATACTCGTAAGCAAGGGGCATGAGATTTTCAACTTATAACTTGTCAAGCATATCCTCATATTTGTGTCATTTTAACCTTAATCACCTAAAGATGCTTATGATAAGGGCAATGAGAGCTGAAAGGTAATAAGTACCATAATTTTTGGAAGCTCTTTATGAAACTTGAATCACTGCTTCCTTCTATGAAGGGCATTTCTCTTTACTTTTATGTTGAGTCTCCATCTTCTATCTTTATGCACCTATTGAAAGATCATAGTGGTCATTCTTAGTTTAATGTGCATTGTCCCAAAACTTGTTGATTGATTCATAACTTTGATATTGCTTGTTCTTAAATTATTTGTATCTAGTCACCCTTATGAACTTTGAAGGTGTCCTATGCATTTATGTTTTGCTATACCATGAGGGACAAGCTGAATACCATTCTTATTATGTTTTCTATATGTGAAAAAAACAAACGTCTTTCAAAGCATTGTTATTCATAAATCTTTTGTTTATACCTTTTCATGTTACAACATAGTTGTTATGTTTTATTGTTAGAATTATATCTTGCATGTCTATGTTAGAGTACTAAGATCCCAGATATCAATGTTTTACAAATACCTTGATCAAGTTTGTGATGGTGCATGTCACCTTAAAAAATTATTCTTTTTATCACTTACCTACTCGAGGACGAGCAGGAGTTAAGTTTGGGGATGCTTGATACGTTGTAAATGTATCTATAATTGTTGATGTTCCATGCTTGTTTTATATCTACTTTCTTATGTTTTCTTCACACTTTGGGGTATTTTTATACATTTTCTGGAACTAACCTATTAACAAGATGCCACAGTGCCAGTTGCCTGTTTTCTATTGTTTTTGGTTTCGGAAAAGCTAGTAAGGAAATATTCTCGAAATTGGATGAGACAAAAGCCAAAGTCAATATTTTACCCGAAGCAACATGGAGTCCGGAGGGGAGACGAAGTGGCGCACCAGGGTAGCCACAACTGGTGGCGGCGTGGCCTGGGGGCGTGCCACCAGGGGTGTGGCCCCCTGGTGCTCCACCGACCTTGCCCTTTCGCCTATAAAAGCCTCCTAGGACGAAAACCCTAAGTACCCGATCAAAGACCCAATCAGAAATCCACGAAAGAGTTTGTAGCCGCCGCCATCTCCATCCCTAGATCAGGGGGATCCGAAGCTCTTCCCTGCACCCTGCCGGAGGGGAGAGATCACCCTGGAGGCCTTCTTCATCACCATGACTGCCTCCAGTGTGATGCGTGAGTAGTTCATCCTTGGACTATGGGTCCATGTAGTAGCTAGATGGTTGGTTCTCCTCCTTTGTGATATCATGTTTAGATCTTGTGAGCTCCGTTCATGATCAAGATCATCTATTCGTAATCTTACATGTTGTGTTTGCGGGCATACGATGGATATTGAGATGCTATTTCAGATTAATTATTGATCCTATCATGTCTATGTTATTTGTGATCTTGCATGCTTTTCGTTGTTAGTAACTATCTTGGCCAAGTAGATGCTTGCAACTCTAAGAGGGAGTATTTATGCTCGATAGTGGGTTCATGCCTCTAGTAATCTGGGGAAGTGACAGGAATCTCTACGGTTGTAGATGTGTTGTTGCTACTAGGGAGAAGACAACAATCCTTTGTCCATAGGGCAATCGTACTGTTTACTTTACATACTTTGCTTAATGCAATTATATGTTGCTTGCAACTTAATACTGGAAGGGGTTCAGATGATAACCTGAAGGTGGATTATTAGTCATAGATGTAGTTGGATTACGGTCTATGTATTATATTGTAATGCCCATCAAATCTCATAGGAGTCAAGATGTCTAGTATATGCATTATATGCTTTCTCAAATCTGTTAATTGCCCCGCTGTAATTTATTCACCCAACATGCTATTTATCTTAAGGAGAAACACCTCTAGTGAACTATGGACCCTGGTCCATTCTTTTACCATTGATATACCATTTAATATTTATTGTTTACTATTTACTTTCTGCAAGCAATTACTATCTTCCACACTATATGTTTAATCCTTTGTTTTCAGCAAAACCAGTGAGATTGACAACCTCACTGTAAGTTGGGGCAAAGTTCTAATCCTTTGTTTTCAGCAAAACCAGTGAGATTGACAACCTCACTGTAAGTTGGGGCAAAGTTCTGTGGTTGTGTTGTGCAGGATTTCAAGTTGGTAGGAACACCTTGGAGTTATTTCCTTACTCCTACTGGTACGATAATCTTGGTTTTATAACTGAGAAAAACTTGTTGTTGTGCTCATCATACCTTCCTCTTGGGTTCCCGACGAGCTTGAGATGTCTTGAGCCATCACATACCACACTCATATTGATCGACGACGACTCCCCAACATCATATGTATCTACTGAATCACCATCAATGCCTGTCTCCTCGTCGGATTCACCGTGATAGTCGTACGCATTATGAGAAGCCGAAATTAGCTGCACAAATGATATACTAAGTCATCATTTGATGGAATCATCTCATAAATATCATAACAACATAAAATTGCATTATTCGTACCTGACTAATGTAATCCTCATGCGAGACCTCGGAATTGTTTTCATCAATATTATCATCATAGTCCATCTATAAAATTTAAATTCAAAGATTTAATGATGTTGGATATTGGAAGCCATCAAACAATAAAACATGACAATGCCACTCACATTAACATCTTCCTCCTCGTCCCCATTCTCCGACGAATCTCCGTGATCTGAAATTTCATCCTCTAACCAATCGTCGGCGATGTGGTACGTCAAGACAACTGCAAGCCCCATTATTAATCGCTATGGAACACTAAGATGACTGCAACTGGATCCAGATCCATGCTAACCTTCATCGCTGGGTAGTTAGGTCACCGACGACCACCACCACCTAACCGACGGTTGTTCGTTCTCAGCTGCAACGAGCGAGAATAATGTGAGAGGCGAGATGCTGTACCTAGGGGCGCTGGAGGTTCACGCAGGTGCAGCTGTCGGACGAGATCGCCGGGAACGAGATCTTCGGGAACGAGATCGCCAACAAGACAACAGCTAGGGTAGAGGGAACTGTGTGAATGATGGAGTTGTGTCGATCGGAAGGTGGGACCTGGTTGTGGGGTCATGTTTGTAGTTTTTTCTCCTGCGGGACGGCGTCGTATATCATACTGTATGAGTACACGAATGGGTTATACGGGGCTTGGATATGGGCTAGGGTGGGCCAGAGAAAAAAAAAGGTGGACGACAGGATACCCCTTCGAATTCGAGTTAGGGGGAGCAGTGAAGTACTCCTCTCCCAACCCAATTTGAAGCAAGAAGTCTTTATCTGGCCTATCATAAGCTTTCTCAAAATCAACTTAACAGCTGCTTTCTTAGTTCAATGGATCTCATGTAAAAATTCATGCAATAAAACTACACCATCTAAAACAACGCGATCTGCTCTTTTTTTACACTTTTTTTTTGCGGGGCTCTTTTTTAACACTTATTAATGCAGTCATGCGCTGGGATAAAACCAGTCTACTCGCATGCTACGTCCGTCAAAGTCATAGCAATTGAGCTCCTCGATGGCCTTCTCGCCATCCTCCCGGCGCTGGAAGACCACGCATGCGAAGCCCTTGCACACAGCGGGGGCGTCCATGGCGACGTGCCACATGAGGAGTGGCCCGAACCGGGCGAAGAGCGCGGCGAGGCGAGCCGGGCGGGGGCAGCACTCCGGCAGGTTGGTGACGCGCACGAAGCGCCGCAGGAAGAGGCGGTGGCCGGACGGCGCGTCCCTGTCTTCCCTCCAGACGGCGAGCCTCGCCCTGCAGGGCACGAACCCGGCCGGCGACACCAGGTAGTCGTAGGGGCAGGCGAGCTCGCCGTGCTTCTCCTCCGCGTCCTCTTCCCCGCAGATGCAGCACGACTCGGCGTTCGGGTCTTTCCAGAAGTTGATCGTGTCCCCCGCGTCGTCTTCCATTGGTGCCGCGCGCTGAAATCGGCACGCACACGCGTAGCAGCGAATAGATCGCCGGACTGAAGCTTCTTCCGATAGGTCTCTCGATCTGTCTGGTCGTACGTGACGTTGCCTTTCATATCAGGCGAATCCGATCCGAGTCCAGATCGAGTTGGGAAAGATATGTAGGAAAAGAAATCCAGAGCCTCAAGTTCTGAACAATTATAAACCGGTCAAGGAAAAGATACAACCGGATCGCCGTAAAGCTAGGGCAGATGGCCGGCAGCAGACGACGGAGGATGATTAGGCATAGGAAGAAGAGAGAGACCAGAGCGGCGACGATGAAGAAGAAGATGAAAAAGGAGTTTACGCCAGCACCGCAAGGTTCGTCTGTTTCTTGGACAAGCAAAGTTGAGCGCTACAGTACTTCATAATAATTTGCTTAATTATTACTAACACGCTTACCCCGCACATCTCTGGAAAGCCAAATCCTCTGCCTCGCGCACGAGACGCATAAGCCGGCGGCATGACACGGTGGGCGAGGCAGCGACGCCGATCAAGGAGCAGGACAACAACAAACATGAACTCAGTAAGTCTCCAAGCCTGCACTCTAGCCTCTTTGGTTCATAGGGAAAGAGTGCAAAAGTATACGAATATAAATTTTCTTTTGGGGTCACTGTCCGTCCAATTTTGCAGATGAAAAACTTTCTCTGACCTAACATAGTACTAGCAGCCCCAGTTTTGCAATCCCTTTGGACATCTTTTTGGAAAGAAAGAAGTACTCCCTCCGTTCGGAAATATAGTGTGTATGTTCGTAGAGGTTCGGAGTGAACCTATATACTAAAAAGTGTCTAGATACATTCATTTCATAAAGCTAAAACGTCTTATATTTTTAAACGGAGGGAGTACATATATATGTCGTTTTGCTCTGATTTGACCATGCTAATTAAGATTCGTGTGTCTATCCTATGAACCAATCCCCCAAGTTTTCACTCCTCTATTTTACACATATATTAGTATCGCATTTCTATCTTTATTCCATTAATGCATTTTCATGACCAAAGATGCCTTTCATGTTTGTTTTTCTCATCTCAGATAACAGGCACCAATGTGACGAGAGGACGTGTGGCCTCTGCGGAGTAGGCAGAATGCACACAAACGATCACTTCTGCCCCTACAACTACATCCACGGACCCTTCAGCCTCACCACCTGCAGGGAGCGGTGCCACCCAGGGATGCACCCGCTCTTGCCAGCATCCTCCTCCTCCTCAGGCTCCGGGAGCCACCAGCAGCTGCGGCGCCTCGTACGCGTGACCAATGTGCCGCTGAGCGTCATCCCTGGAGAGAGCGAGCTGTGTGCGCTCTTCAGGAGGTTCGGGCCGCTCGGCCGGTGCAACCTCACGAGCCTCAGCCTCGACGACCCCGTCGGCTTTGGGTGGGTGGTGTTCCAGAACCGTGGGCACGCGGAGGAGGCCATCGAAAAGCTCAACGGCCACCTCGTCGGCGATCGCAAGCTCCGAGTCGACTGGGTCTATCCTCACACCTAAACGCTTCTGTAATGGATGTTTGTGTTCATATCCTAATTAAAATGCTGAGTTGAACTTCTTCATCTGTTCATCCTATTCGATGCCAGTGATAGCAATGTCTAGGCCATATATATTGAGCAGGGCCAACCAAATAGTATATGACAGATTTCTACACAGCAAAAATACATCAATAAAACTCATAATAATTTACCGCATCGCAATGCATAGTATTCCTCAGTTCGTCAGCAAACAAGTGAATGATATCACATACCATGTCTGACGGATCAAGCTCCTGCCAGCCTGATACAAACAACTTAACAGCACCATTCACCTGGATCCAGCTACACAGCCAGGAGACTTTTCTTGACACCACGCTCTGACATGGCTCTCCATTCCCTCTCAGCTTCCTGCCACTGCCCGGTGGTGCACAGCAAGTTGGACAGCAGCAGGCTCTATCGACACCATGCTATTCCACACCTTCTTTCTGATCCTTACGTCCAGGTGACCCGATGAGCAGTGCCACGCGCATGTCGCTGCTATGTGGCTGAGTCGCTTCTGAATACTCGTCCAGCAGTTCAATCACCTTTGCGATGTTCCCTGATCTAGCATACATGTTGAGAACGCAAGATAAATGTTCCGGTATTGGTTTCAGTTGATGGACAGGCTCCATTGACTCGAAGAAGGTTCTCCCTTGCTCCAGGAGTCCAGAATGACTGTAGGCAGTGACCAAGCCTCTGAATGTAACTTCATCGAGGCAGACATCTTGGGACAACATCCTTTCATACACAGCCAGTGCTTCCTTTGCCCTCTCTGTTTATTGCGAAACCGAACAGCTTGGTGTTTCATCAGACCGAGTACGTCTGATTCTGAACACCCTCTACGTCTCCACACTTGGCATACATATCCATCAAGCTGTTCGCCAAGTACATGTAAGATGCATAACCAGTTTGGAATGCACAGACATGGACCATCCTTCCAGTGGCCACAGAAGCCGCAGCAGCACAAGCATGAAGCACAGGCCCCAAAGTGAAGTCGTCAGGTTGGATATCCTTCTCTGTCCATATCTTGACCAACAGTGCAGCAATGCATAGTACTTCTCATTTCGTCATGCAAGAGTTGAATGATATCACATTCTATTGAATTAAGTTCTTGCCCACCTGATACAAACACCTTAATCGCACCCATCACTTGGATCCAGCTACAGCCAGGAGACTTCTTGACGCCGTGCTCTGACATGGTTCTCCTCACCCTCTCGGCTTCCATCCACTGCCCAGTGGCGCACAACAAGTTGGACAACATGACATAGCCAGCATCTCTCGCAGGCTCCATTGACACCATGCTGCTCCCCACCTTCCTTCCGATTCTGAAATCAAGGTTGCCCGATGAGTAGGCACTAAGCAGAGATTCACGCATATCGCTGCTTCGCGTCTGAATCATTTCTGAATATTGGTCCAGCAACTCAGTGGCGTTTTTTATGTTCCCTGATCTAGCATACATGTCAAGAACACAAGCTAAATGTTCCGGTGTTGGTTTCAGTCGATGGACAGACACCATTGACTCAAAGAAGGCTCTCCCTTGCTCTAGGAGTCCACGATGGCTGCAGGCGGTGAACAAGCCTGCGAATGTAACTTCGTCAGGGCAGACATCACAGGACAACATGGTTTCATACAGTGCCAGTGATTCATTTGCCCATCCATTTATCGCGAACCCGAACAACAGGGTGTTCCACGAGACCAAGTCCTTCTGAAGAACGGCATTGAATACATTGCTTGCACCCTCGACGTCTCCGCACTTGGCATACATATCCATCAAGCTGTTGGCCACGTACAAGTAGGACGCAAAACCCCTCTGGAACGCACAACCATGGATCATCCTTCCACTGGACAGAGATGCTGCGGTAGCGCAAGCATGAAGCACAGCCCCAAAAGTGAATACGTCAGGTTGGATATCCTTCTCTGTCAACATCTTGACAAACAGTGCAAGGGCCTCTTCTGCAAAGCCATTCCTTGCGTAACCTCCAATCATCACGGTCCATGAGATGAGATTTGTCTCGGGAGAACTTTGAAACAGAGCAGCAGCTTCTTCAATGTGGCCAAGCTTAGTGTATGCATCAATCAGTGAGTTCCACGAGACAATGGTTCTACTCTCCATAGACTCGAAGATCTTCACGGCATGATCCAGCAAACTGAACTTACTGTAGAAGGAAATAAGCGAGTTACTGACCTCGGGGACGGCATTCCATCCACTCTGTACCGCGATCTTGTGGACTGCAAAGCCAGTAGATGGGTTGGGCAGCTCCGTGCAAGCGTCAATGAGAATGCAGAGCGTTGCATCGTCGCAAGATAGCCCTGACACCTGCATCTCGTTGAACACAAGTAAACATTGCTTGGCATTTCCACTGCGAGAATAACCTGTAAGCAGCGTGTTCCATGCAACATTGCTTGCAGCAGGCATTTCGTCGAACAGCTCCTGTGCAAGCTTCATGTGGCCTGAGGCGACGTGGGCGTGCAGGAGCGAGCACCAGGACAGCGCGTTGCGCTCGCGCATCTCGCGGAAGGCGCGCGCGGCGTCTTCCTCGCGGGCGCACCCGGCGTACATGGCGACGAGCGCGTTGCCTACGGGGAGCGGCGCGCGCAGGCCGAGCCGGAGGAGCCGGGCGTGGAGCTGCGCGCCGGTGGAGTGGCAGCGGAGGGCCGTCGCCGCGGAGAGCGCGGCGGTGATGGAGAAGGCGTCCGGCGCGCCGCGCATGCGGGCGAAGAGCGCGAGGGCGGCGCGCGGCTGGCCGGCGCGGGCGTAGGCGGTGAGCATGGCGTTCCAGGCGACGGCGTCGCGGCGGGGCATCGCGTCGAACACGTCGCGCGCCGCAGCGGCGTCCCCGGCGCGGCCGTGGGAGGCGATCCTGGACGTGGCGGCGGCCAGGCCGGCGTAGGTGGAGGCTCCATGCTCTGCGACGCGTGCTGCCGCGCGACCGGCCCGTGGGTTTAAGGTCATCAAATGGCGTAGGAAGAGTGAGAGGCTTTGGCTGGTGCTGAAATGGAATGGCAAAACTTTTCTTTTTCCGCTTGACATGCAGAGTCACCTTCTGGGACAAACGCCATTTTTTGTATTTTGAGTTTTTAACTTGTTCTTAATGTCGAGATAAATCTCCAGGTGCAATGAAGAACTGAGAAATGCGGCACAAATGCTCTTGCACGACATAGCAATGCCTGCATCAGATATGTGCAATGGTATATTTGGTAGCGTGAAGATGGAAAATACAAAGTTGAGCTTGAAAGAACTAAGAATTTCACTCACAATGACTCTTAATAATCCACTAGAGAAATCTTATAAATATATAATCACTACTCCGTATTATGTTTCAGTGTTGGTACGCAAGAACATATGGATGACACATATTTACACAACTCATACATACAAAAACAAGCCAGGGTCATCTGTCTTTTAACAGTTTCTATCGTCGTATAGCTCTGCTTTATGCTCACGCCGCTATTCGGCATAAGATTGCACGAGATGACACATCATGCAGATATCAGGCCATCAGGAAGAGAGAGGCCCTCCTCTGCACCTGCAGACAGAAATTTCCGGCATGCATAGAAGATGGCCGAGTGGAAACCTTCCGGGTTATCAATAAACACAAAGTGTCCTCCCTGCATAGGCAATTGAGGTATCAGTCATCGGTACCAAACTTTTAGCTCTTAGTTGTGTTGTATACTTGTATATATTGCAAGAGGAAAACTGACCTGTGGAACTCTGATGATTTCGCAAGGAACTTTCATGTCCTCGCGTGCTTGCTGTGCCCCTTTGTAATTCATCCAATCATCCTGGCCATATATGAAAGTGGTCGGCACTTTCCAGTCGGATGCACTGTTGCAAGTTACAGGACAGTGAGAAAACATCACAGAAATATTCACACGGCATAAATTCCTTATATGGTTTTTGTGTTGGTATAAGTTACTGTATCAACAAGATTATAACCTCCTGAGTACTAGAAATATGCATGGACACTGATAGTAGTATAATTAATTCGTTATTCTTCACTAACATGGTTTTTAAGGTGTTAAGGCGACCTAAGGTGATCCAGGGGCGCTCTGACGCCTAGGCGGGCGCTTTGGACGCCTAGGCGCCTAAAGCGGCCAATTTTCCAAAGTGGTGGAGGGGCGGCTGGACGCCTAAGCGTCGCCTGGCGACGCCTTTAAAACCATGTCCACTAATACTCTGATGAAGTGAGAGTGTTACATTGACACAGATAATATGCATATTAGGATGATTTCTTCCACAAATAGATTGCATCAACTAAGGTAGTTTCTCCATAGGGGAAGTTTCTGTCCAGACAAGACTGAGAAATGTCATGTTAATACTAGTGCGTACTTCAACTGCTTCAGCTTAACTAATGCACATGATGTTAAGACTTTTTGTTTAACTCCATGCTGTTAAGACTTAAGATAACCAGGAAAGAAGTTCCGTAGAAACTAAGCACGTAGAAAGAGCAGCTGACCTCTGCAGAAGAGGTTTCCTTGCAAATGCCCCCAAGGAAAAAATATACTTCAAGCACAGCTCTCCACTAGCTTTTGCAGCTAATGTGTGGTAAATGTAATCTTCATACATGAGAAAGCAACAATAAGGTTCTGCTGCAAGCATCATTAAGAAAATGGACTTACTGATATAATGAAGTAAAGGATGTTTACCTGTCAACAAGCTGGACTCATTGTCTGTTAGTAATTCACCTGTTGAACGTGTACCAAACCTAGCTGTAGTATATCTCCGAACTAAATCTGGGCCCCAAGGACCCAATCCTCTGTTTAAGCAAAAGAAATGGATGTCAGGACAAAAGGTATTAAAGGTAGCTTGGAAAAAAACACCCCATTGTTTTTACGAAAACATTACAGCAGAAATCCCATTGCTTCCACATTGGAACAGCTCTGAAACTAAATTGGAACATCATAATCATCTACTTTGCTAGAAGGAGAAATCAAGCCTTCCTTCTATTTTAAATTGACTGAAGCATGGTAGGCTATCATAAACGCTCATCTATGGATACCAATTGACAACATATGATACCTGCGTGGACGTATAAGGAAGCACCGAAATTATTTTGGTTCTAATTTTGTAATTTGCGTTATTTTGGATGTTTGGAGAATAAATTGGTAGAGTTCAATGTGAAGGCAAAATAGTAGTACAGCTTATTCTGAAACTTCCTTTCACTTCAGGTAACTGAACCTTGCTGGCCGGTTTGGCCTGATATGGTGGTCAAATCTGGCATACATGATTGCCACATAAGACTTCGATCAGTCAACATGGACAGAACTGGCGTATGGCTGTACTTTCTAGGTACCCAGAGTATTCAAATTTAAGTTCAAGTGCCTGATTTACCTCACTATTCTCTGAGGAGTAAAATTGGACTCCCAGAGATGGTTCACTAGCATGCCTTTCCATGTTGCTCGAAACTTAGTTAACCACTCAGAGCTATGATCTGTTTCCGAAGAAAAGCCAGCAGAGCCAACCAAAATCAAGTGCTGAACGTGTTCAGGATGCTGAAATAAAATATACATTTTAGTACAATCATAGGCACCAGTGGGGTAGCTTCACTTGCTAAATGTATTGTCCATAATACCTTCAAGGCATACTTTGCTGCAACATATCCTCCAAAAGAATGACCAAGCAATATAAAATTACTGAGGTTCTTTGCTTTGCGCCATTCTTCAAAAGAATCTATGAACCAAGCCTCGGTTTCTGTTTACAAAGTTGACCATAGAACAAAGGGAAACATGTTATTCGTGGTTTCAAAGAAGTATGTACCTAAACTAAATCGCAGAGAAGTATGTAGATTTTTCATAGCAGCTACTGTTTACAAAATCACCCACAAATCAAAAGAAAGGGAACATTTGAAGATGTTTTGGTTTTTGCCATCAAATTAGATTCCATGGCATGCTAAACATAAACAACATAATAATAACGGCAACTGAAGATCACCAGTAAAGCATAATAAATATCGAAAAGCATTTTACAAAGTTATGCACCAAATAAAGTATCAGTATCTAACCTTCAGTACTTTTACAGGTGAAGTCAGGTCTGCTTGATCCACCCCAACTGCAAATGGAAAGGAAAACTCAACGCTATGCAATGGGGAGTAACTAAAAAGAACAATATAAAGCATTGTTTATCATGCATGACACTGTTTTGTAACAGTAGGCAAACACTTCAAGTAGGTTGTATTCCCCATGTCTAGGTTCATAGATAACATAAAATAGGAAAAGGTAATAGGGAGAAAAAGGTAAATAAAGAGGCATTTTGTTTCTTCTTCTTAACTAACACTCTACGATAACATTTAAATTCTAACATAAACCTAAATTAAAAATTCTTTCTTTACCTAAATAAATTACTAAAACGAGCAGCAACAACACCACCTATAGTGGTCAACAATCAAAATAAAATAAGTGGCATGGCAACAAGTCAGGAATGATATCCTACTGTTGGTTTTTCTTTCTTAATGTAATAAGTAGTGCAATGCACAAAATTGTTCAGATCATTGTCCCTTCTCTGCAGGTATCAATGACTGTTTTAACAATTGAGAAACATTGAGCAAAGGAACGGAAGCATAATTACTTGAATCGCACACTGAGGAATATAAGTCACAATCCAGTCTTTTAAATTCCTTAGAGCTTACCCAAGCTGATCAATGGCGATCACCCGGAAACGGCTTGCAAGGGTATCAAAGTTCCGAAAGAAGAACCCCTGTGAAGCACCATAGCCATGGACCATGACAAGGGTGGGAGCGTTCTCCTTGCTATCAAATGTCACCGTATTTATGGACCTTGGCTCATCGCTTGATGATCTAAACCATCTTACTGTTGACCCCGGTGGAGCCGAGCCAATGCTAACTTGTTCTTGGACATACCCAGTTCTGTAATAAAGGAAAATAGATAGATTAAATCACATGCCAGGACAACAAAAAGAACTCTTCTAAACACAGCAAATGGGGAGTTGAAGTATCTACTAAAAGCCAGCTAGCCGCAAAACCGGGAATCCGAAGTCCCATGCCAAGAAAACAATATAATGCTATATCTTCAAACAAACACGTATCATCATCCTTTAGGGATCTTAAGGTACAGAATGGAACATATGTTTTTAAATGCCTCCTTACGTAAGTAAGTATAAGAACAGTTTGTACGAGCGGCTAGATCGAGAACAGACAAAGTTCTCTATTCCATTGGACATGCGTCATTTTACGAGATTATACTTTCCACAGTGTAAAGTGCCAAATGAGCCAAGTCCAAGTGAAGGTCAAGGACAAATTGTCAATGCTTCCAAAATGCCACTATCAAATACGACATGGATGATGGATTATGTTACTGTATGACCTTGGAAGCAAAACAGATATCCAGCAGAGAGAATAGCCCCCACCATACTAAAACCCAGGAGAGTTTGTCCTGTTGCAAATTAACTGAATCCAAGCTTTAGTTAGCCCAAGATGACAAACTATTCTGAGATGGCCATCCCAATATCCCGTATACTAGAATTGGCTGTGGAATCAGTACTGGGCAAGATGATGTTTATCCCTCAGTTACACTGCCACAGCACAGACAGTCAGGTGGTGCACGGCCGTAGCATAGCAGTGGCCCTCCTCCCAACCAGGCATCGTGAAAGGGGATGGGCAGAGCACTACGACTACAAGTTCAAATATCCCCGAATTTGGTCTACAGCCAGGAAGTCAATCTAATCGCCACGAATCATGAGCTAGAGTTAGAGACACAGGGACAACTAACCATCCACCTAGTAACCATGGAGTCAATTCGGAAAGCTAAAGTATAGCAATCGTGCACCGGTGGCTGAGTAACAGGAGCGGGTAGGCTAGCGGGGGGAGGGAGGGAGGGTGTACTTGAGTATGGAGAGGAGTCGCTTCTCTGCGGCGATGATGCGGTCGGTGGAGGTGGGGATCCAGCGCAGCGCGGAGGGCCACACCCGCGCCCACCTGGAGCCCGCGGGCGGCGGCACGGCCGCGGACGCCTGCCTGACCTCCTCGGCCGCTGCCATCCTCGTGGTCGTCGCGGCACTGGAGGCGGCGCGGCGCATGCGAGAGTTTCCCTCCCCTGCTCTGACTCTCCGCGCGGCGGCCCTGGACTCTGGAGTCTGGAGGAGAGATTGGGGCGCAGTTGATTCTGTTCCGATTCGTTTCGGAGGGGATCGGGGCTGGGTCCGGACTCCGGAGTTCTTATGCGGGCGGGCGCGCCCGACCGCACGTTGTGGTTGGGAGGTGCGGTGCGTGGCTGCTTGACGTAATGGCTTGCGTGTGCGTGCCGACGCGCCTATGGACTGGAGCGCAAGCAACGGCTGGCTAGCTAGAAGCAGCGCGGCCGTTGACTCTGATCCGCGCGCCCGCCTTCGGGGAAGTCACAGGTTGGTCTCTCCGTGGCTGGCGTGTGTGCTGACGGCGATGGCGCAGCGCGTGCTCGTGCTCGGGACGGTACGACGCGGCGGCGGCGCGGTGAAGCCGGTGCGCCGCACGTGTACGTGCGCACTGTTGCTTGCTTCAGACCTTCACCGCGTGTCTTTGGAGCGCCGCCGTTTGGTAACCTGCACTCCTCCGGCTGAGTTTGGCCAAAAATGGCTCGATTGGTTGCATGCACCCCTGTGTTATTATGGCTAGTGCGCTTCTCAATCTTGACCCTTATAATTGCATAAATATGTCCTGATTTAAAACAAGTTTTATATGAAAAAGATGTGATGGATTCCATTCTATCCATCAGCTTCGAGGTTCGTGACCGATATCTTTTCATATCCGTGGTCAAAGTTTGACCCTTTTTTAACGTATTTCTTCACATGCATCGCACACAATCAATCGTTCGAATTTTCCTTGAGTAGCTTGATCTTGCTATTCCCTGTAACTCTCATGTTGCAAGTTTTACATTTTGATGGAGGTAGAGGAATCCATATGTACGTAGCCAGGACGGAGCCAGGATTTCACCATGAGGGAGACGAAGATGATAGTTGTCGTAAGCGATTTTTTTCCTCCACGACCAACTAAATGCGTATTTCTTTTGTATTGGAAGAAAAATTGTGCAGATAGAACATCACGACGCTATAGCATTTCTACCAAATCATAGCAATATCCTTTGGCAAAACAAAACCAAAGATCAATTTCTGAATTGGCTCTCTTGCTATGATGATTATGTAGGCAATCAAAAAAAATCCTTAACTGGTCATTTTTCACAGAAGCAAACTCAGGATCACCTAATTAGTTTATATAATGTTCTCGCTCTCTTCCTCTTCGTGTCCAAACAAGCACAAGTAGGCAATCAAAAAATTCCTAATCCCTTTTTAAGGCTTAGATTAGTCTGATTTTGAGTGATGATCAAAGGACTAACAAGATCACAGTCGAAATTAGGGAAACTACTCCCTCCATTCAGAAATATAAGATGTTTTAGCTTTGTTAATCCAATGTATCTAGACGTCTTTTAGTATATAGGTTTGTAGAGGTTTGGAGTGAACTTATACGCTAAAAAAGTCTAGATACATTTATTTCATAAATCTAAAATGTTTTATATTTCTGAACGGAGGTAGTAGTGAACTGCCTTGCTTCGCCCATGCTCAACCGCTACAAACCGTGTGCGCGACCGTGCAGCCAGCTATGGATTGCCGCCGTTTCGATCGACTGATTTAGACTGGAGCCCTAGATTGCAGCCGTTAGGTAGGCACCCAACTCATCAAGAGAAAAGAAACGTACAAAGGCGATCTCGGTGTAGGGATGTAAACGGATCGGATCGGATATTGCTATTTTCATATCCTTTACCGTATCTTTTGACGAATTCGGACCGGACGCGAATTAGAATGCGGATTATATCAGATTGCGGATATGGAGCGGATTCGAAGGGGACTAGGATCGGAAGAGGATAATCAAAAAAATACACATAGAAAAATAAAAAATTATTTAGTCTATGCAAAAAAATGACAAGAATGCATGCAACACTAGGTAGCAGTGGTATAAATGTGCTAGATTGGTAATAGCATAATATAACATGCATACGTAGCAGCATGCATAGCTTGCCGATAGACTATATAGGTTGTCTAGATATTGAGGTTGCGCTAAATTTATCGGATTATCCTATTTGTGTACCTCAGATAATCCGTATAGAATATCGGATTATCCTTATCCTTCGGATATCATCAATACCATATCCGCTATCATATCCGTCAGATATCTGCTCAACAAATATCCTCATCAGCGTCCATATCCGCCGGATTTCTAAAAATGCATATCATATCCTAAAAACGAACGCAGACGCGGATTCGGAGCGGAAATTATCCGTATCATTTACATCCCTATCTGGGTGCCTCGTCCTCCGTGCTACTAATTCTTAACCCTCTTTACGGCTGGACTTTGTAGATGTCATGTCTGGGCCTAGTTGTAGGGTGGGCTCATAGTAGATACGTTTGAAGGGCCTTGGAGGGCTGTGGTTGCGTGCGTTACACACGAACATAGTTGGGAGAGCATAGATTACCGAACTCCCTAATAGGACGAAGGCGTACAACAGGCGGGGCATGCAGATAGAGGACGGCCAAGGACGTCGCCGTGGTCGCCTGCGGCTGTGACCATGCGGAGCTCCCCATAGCCGTGCGGGGCTCCCCTTCCTCGCGGGGCAGCCAGTGATGCTGATGCGCTTGGAAGGCCGGTGGTGGGGACGGATGGGGGGCAAAGATGATGGCCACCGCTGCCAGTGCTAGCCGCGCATACACCTCGGTGGAAGCCACAGAGAAGGATGAGCTAGAGCTGGCAGCCTAGCATTGGTGCTGGGCGCGTGCTGCGAGTCGTCGTCCATGTCGGCCACGGAGTCGATGGATCCCCTCGGAATGAGCGGCACGTGATCTACCCTGCCCTTCCTGGGACGCGGGGGGTACGGGGTCGACGACCCCTGTGCGCCCTCGCTCCTCCTCTTCGCTCGGTTCTACATGCGGGACGACGCCGGCTGTGGTGGGCGCCCGTCCCCACGGGCTTCCCTCCCCTCTCGTCTCTTTTGTCAGCGCAGCTGCAACAAGTGTTACGCCAACAGCTGCAGCAGCCGATCTAAAACAAATAGGTGTGGCAGCCTGTAAAAGAATAGATAGGTACTAATGATTGTTTAAATGTGTCTGTTAACATGATAGCCAAACCAGTGCAGGCAAACAAACAACAGTTTGTTGTTGTCCTCATAAAAAAATTATAGCCTACCAACCGAACTATAAACGCTGGTTTTGTACCCATATGAGTGTGGCAGTGTCCTACTCAGCACTATCCAAAATAGTTAAGAAAGACATGCAACCTACCAAACACGCTATAGATGAGTCCGATTTGCATCTGACAAAAACAACAGAGACCTGCGGGGAGGAAATCCTTTGGCTTATTTTCTAATGTGGTGCGTCGAACTAAGATAAAAGGGCGATGTATTTCAAAAGTTTATAAGCTTTCGTGAGAATAAGTTCAGATATGGTGGACCCTAAAATGTTCAGAAATTACTCCCCCCATTTCCAAATTATAAGATATTTAGCCTTTTTCTAGAACATATGTATCTATACGCCTTTTAGTGTAGGTTCGGGGTAAAATGAGTGAATATGCACACTAAAAAACTTTTAAATACATGTGTTTTAGAAAAAGCCTAAAGAACAGTTCTTTTGGAGCTTTTGGACAGATTAGAGGTGAAAATAAGCTTAAGGCTAAAAGAACTCGATTTTAAGCCGTTTCTGTGGACCGCTCCAAATAACATTTTTATCGAGGTTCCATACGATTAACTAGCGGAGTGACGGCTTGACGTAGACACTAGCAAACCTCTAGAAACATATACTATATGTATATAGACGAAGTTCCATATGATTAACTAGCGGAGTGACCTGCAAATTTGTGTGGCTAACTATTACATAGAAAACTATGTGTTAGAATTTTCACTTCTTATCTTTTTCTTCCATATGTTAAGTTTGTTGTCTTTCGGATGTTGGTGTGCATTATACGCGCAAATTTACAATTACAGAAATGTTGTGTCTAAGACCCTAATTTTTTTCAGAATTTATCATTTTGTGTAGCCTGGAGTAAAAGGTATCTCGTATTGAAATTTTGCACGTTTGTATGATACATATGTATGTACATGTGTACATGTAGGTCTGTTTTCGTGTTTCTCACTACGGGTACACAAGCACACATAAAATAATACATGCACAATTCATACATATAAATAACATTGATCACTTCCTAACTTTGTATAGCCTTTCTTATGTTCATTGGCGTGAGATGGTGCCTCAGGAAGTGAGATCCTTGTCTGCATCCCTAGATAAAAATCCCGGCTAGCATAGAAGACCGCCGAATCAAACGCCGAAGGGTTTTCCAGAAACACGAAATGTCCTGCCTACATACATAACCATTGAGGTATCCAACTAGTCAGTATCATATTCTTAAAGCACATACTCCTATATTGGTGTGCATATTGCGAGAGAGGAAGACAAACTTGTGGGACTATGATGATTTCGCAAGGAACTCTCATGTCCTTGCGTGTTTGTTGCGCCCCTTTGTAGTTCGTTCAATCATCCTGACCATATATGAAAGTATTCGGCACTTTCCAGTCGGATGCACTATTACAAGTTATAGGGTAGTGAGAAGATATCACAAAAATATCCACACAACGTATATAGTTCCATTTGCATCTGGTTTTAAGTTACCATTTTATATAAATTACTGCATCTACAATATTATACCTTATGTGTATTTAAAATATGGATGGACACTCACTATTACTCTCTTGAAAGAGAAGGGAGTTTCACACGAATAATGTGCAGATTACATTACAACGGTCTCTTCCATAAAAAGAATGCAATATCAAGTCATTCTACAGCAAGATCATATCAGCTCAAGTAGTTCCTCCAACGGAGCAGATTATGTGAAAGAGCACATTACAGGGGCAAAATAAAAACTGAGAAAGCAACAGAGTAAACAAATGCATGCTTTGCTTGCATTAACTTGGTACTAAATCCTTAAAAGCAAGCAGCACCATGTGAAGAAAATTCTAAAATTTTAAAACCATAATCTTGTAAAAGACTCCAGGATCAATGATACTATGAACTGATATCTACATATATGCAACTTTTCATTATTATGGCTAAGATAAAACTGAATTATGAATTATGCTAGGGAAGAATATGAAGAGCAACACCATATCATGTCATCATGAGATTTGGAACCAGCAATCAATGACAACAGATATTTGTCGGATAGTTGAGCCCACGCACACATCTTTCACTTTTTAAAGCACCATATTTTTGTAATGGGTTGCAGACTGCAAATGGAACTATAAGGAGGGACGAAGAGCTCTAAATATAGAAACAAAAGCAAACATTTCTTAATGAAAGCATTATGTACATGCCATAGAGATCATCGGGGAAAGTGGGAAAAACTAAGCACATAGGAAGAGGGATCTCACCTCTGCAAAAGAGATTTCCTTGTAAATGGTCCACAGTAGAACATCTATTTTTGGCACAACTCTCCACTAGCTTTGGCAACTATAGTATGGTAAATGTACTCTACATATACCAGAAAGCAAAATTAATTAGTTCCGGTCCCAAGTATGATTTAAGACAATGCACTTACTGGTTTAGGTTAATAATAAATGATTACCTGTTAGCAAGGAGGACTCATGTTTTGTTAGTGATTCACCTGTTGAGGACGAGCCAAACCTAAAGGTAGTATATCTCTGAACTAAAGCAGGGCCCCAAGGGCCCAATCCTCTATTTAAGGAAAACAAACGAACGTTAGAACAATAGGCACTAACGTGTAGCTTGGAAAAAACACATATTCTTTGTTTTTAAAGAAAAATCACATCAGAAAATCCCATTGCATTGCATATGCATTGGACCAGCTATCTCTACTTGAATTTGAATATTATGCCCTTAAGCTTTGATAAAAGGAGCAAATTAACCCTTCCTTTTTTAAAACTATGAACCCCTTCCATTCCTTTTAACTGACTGAAGCATGGTGATGCTATTATTAGCCTTAGTTGTGACTACCATTTCAGAGCAAATGATGCCTCCATGGATTTCTTTTTTCCGAAACAAGGCAAAAGATTTACCATTTTTATTAATAAAGAATAGTTTTTAGAGACAAAATGTCTAGGCCATGCCGTAGGAGTTTAAGAACAGGAAGTCTACTCTCCGGAATTACATTTCCCAAAAACTTAGCCCCGGCTAAGCACCATGCCCTCCCTTCGTCCTTAATTCTAGTGACTATCGTAGTTGCTGGAGATGTGTGATGTTGGAACACTATAGCATAATAATGGAAGCCATTGCCTTCCTTGTTTTTTCCATGGTCAAAGAGCAAGCTTCGTCCACCACTCCTCAATGGATGCCTAATTAGCCCAAATAGCTGCATCAGTGTCATTGCAACCACAACAAGCAAGGATCTCTTTCCAAATCCGAATGGAGGAATGACTTGAAGAGAAGGTGTCGCCCCACCAATTCTAGAACTTGGTTACAAAGGAAACAATTACCCCAAATTTGCCACCCTGCCTTTCAAGATGATCGATCGTCCAAATTCTGTTTTGCAGTACAGCCCAATTGAAGAATTTGCACTGGGGGAGTTATCCAAACTGAAGCACTATGAGAAGTGGAGATGATGCCCTCAAATTGCATCTTGTAGTCCGATTTTGCGGAGTAGACACCATCACTAGTGAAAATTTCCAACGAGTATTGTCAGGGAAATCTTGCAAAGGTTTACTCCGGAGACCGGCTCCCATAGAGTGACAATTTGAAAGTAAGTGTTGCACACCTTAATTTTGGAACTTGTATTCATTTTTCTTTTACTATTTACC
Source organism: Avena sativa (assembly GCA_916181665.1). Lineage (NCBI taxonomy): Eukaryota > Viridiplantae > Streptophyta > Magnoliopsida > Poales > Poaceae > Avena > Avena sativa. Next base: position 547,929,649 of record OV702290.1, on the reverse strand, counting down.
TAAAAAACTTTTTGAAGTTCCATATGATATGGAAATGATGGCTTGTATATAAGATTTCCCATATAACACATACATCGATCACTTAACAATATCGGCATGTGGGATGGATTGCACATGTGTCATCAGTCTCCCACGTGGTTGGTCGTGGTGGCAGCGTGTCGATGGTCTGGGAGGGCTTAGAGCAGCTAGCTTCATGAGTGTCCTCATCGGTGGGATGTCGAGGCAGTGATCCTGAAGAGTTGCCATCGTGTATGTGACTCGTGGATAAGCTTCGTGCTCGGCCGTGGGCTAGACCGAGGCCCTAGCAGGCAGTGGAATATTGGTGGCTAGGCGCTTCCATGATGTATAGGACAACTATCAATGACACAACATGTACGAAGTGTCGATAGTCATGTGATGTCGTCTTTCCTTTCACCATTTTCTCCTTTTGCCATGCAGTTCTTTGTGAGCATGTTGGTAGAGTGGTGGCTGGTGACTATGACGGCTAACATCATGGTCATATTCTCTCTGGTTAAAACCATTGGTCTAACTTTTCGGCTTGATCGGGCAGTGTCAACATACGCATACCTTTACCATGTTGAAGTTGTTGGCTCGAGGATATGCTTTGAGGACAGCGGATGCTAGTCTCTGGCCTGACATTGATTGGACTAGCCAATATCTGCGTGCGAGAGGCAATTCCTTCTTGAATGTGTTGTCTTGGACCGTTACATACTTTGTGAGCTGACATGTTTCCTAACTAGTGGATTGGTTCATGGTCATAATACTTGTGGTGATTTTTCAGAGATGTTGTCGTGAGGTATGTCCACTGTGGATAGCTTTGGATTTTTTTTCTTTTCTTCTTTTCGTAAACTACATTGTTTGACAAATGTTTGACATTGTTTTCAATAATAAAAAATATATGACTGCGTGTATCGACGTATCAATTGATGTAAAGGCCTAGGGTTATCCTCCTTTCAAAAAAGTATGTCACGTAAAACAAAATCACAAGTAAAAGAGAGGTCATAGCCTTACCTCACAAATTTCTGAGGAGTAAAATTGGACCCCCAAATATGGTTCACCAGCCTGCCTTTCCATGTTGCTAAATTCTCCGCGGTAGGTTCTGCTTCTCGTGAAAAGCCAACAGGGCCGACCAAAATCAAGTGTCGAACATGTTCGGGGTGCTAAAATTAAACATATAATTTAGTACAATCATAGACATTGCTGGAGAAGTAGCTTCACTCGCTAAATGTTACTTATAACAAATATACATGTAAGGCATACTGTGCAGCCACATATCCGCCCAAAGAATGACCAAGCAATATAAAATTACTGAGGTTCTTTGCTTTACGCCACTCCTCAAAAGAATCTATGAACCAAGCCTTCACCAAAAAGAAGGAAAAAATAGAAACATATCACTGCATGATCTCACAAAAGTATTTAGAAGGACTAAATCACAAAGTAGATAGAATGAGTCAAATCTAGGTGGAGTTTCCTAGTAAAATATTGTTCAAAGAATCTTCACTCTTACAAATATCTGAGTTGGTGGCCGTCTATTCACCTTTATGATATTCAATCCAAAGTTGTCAAGAAATTAAATACCATAATTATTTTAAAAATATATTAGACACATGTGTCGTTAAAGTTTCATTAATTGTTTAGTTATTATGTAATCCGATAGATAACTAGCACCAAGGTCGTATTTGTTAGAAAAAACACCAAAGGCTGCAAGGAGTTAGGTCACGACATGGAGTCTCGTCGGTATTCTGCAACCGTTATTTAGTTCCACAAGAATGTTTCAGCAACTAAAACGAGAATTAAGGACCACTACTAGGTTTCAAAGTAAGACATAATTTTGAATCTTCAAATATGTGATATTGATGAGATGATCAGGAACAAGGAAATAGGATGAAGGGACATTCAACTCACTGAACTAAATAAAAATGCTCAATCATGTGTGCTATGATACAAAACGAGAAGATGTGCTTTTTTTGGAGCAAGTTAAAAATAGGTTTTGATTTATAGTATCATCATGCATCTGTTTGTTCCTAAAAATAACAAGAATGTGGAGTATAGATGCGAGTAAGAGTGTATTTGATATTTTTGCCTTTTGAAGACTACTAGATCTACATGTGAACATAATAGTTCGTTTGTTCATTGGGTGTGTGTGGCAGTGGTGTATTTGTGTGTTTGAATATTTTGCAAGATAGTTGGTCCCACATGTATTACTATAACTAAAATGGAGAGATGCTAACGTCAGCACCATCTCTAAACTTTTTAAGTAGGAAATATTTGAATTTTCCATACAGAAAATATTGTGATGACACACGGATTTAAACAACTCAAGCATTGTAAAAATAACTTATGTAGGGAGCATAGGAGATGTTCTAGCAAGAGACTATATTCCATGTCATGCTCAACCATATTAACAATAGACACCATCTTGCAAAAGTTGTGCAATAATGTTTCGGCTCTAACCTTCGGTACTTTTACAAGTGAAGTCAGGTCTACTTGATCCACCCCAACTGCGAAAAGAAGACAATATTACTATGTAACAACAAAGAATATTGATAATGACAGGAACATCATAGATCATTGCCACTCCTTTCCGAAATAAAAAATAATCATTGTTTGGCATGCATGGCACATTAGTATAACAACAAGCAGACGCTTATCAAGCTAATTTTCTTTTTCTTTATTTTGGATGCGGTGGCCTTTTCCTACGAATATCTTATAGGTTGCATTCTGAATTCTAGGTTCCTAAATTGCAAAGAAGAGGAAAGAGTAATATAGAAAACTGTTAAAGGAGGTAATTGACTCCTGAGTATTCTTTACCACTACTCTTCGTAATACACGTTCTATGTATGATAACATTCAAATTCTAACATTAATCATGACGTCCGAGATCAACTAACTACTGACATTTAAATTTGTCTTTGATTGCATGAATTACTGGAAATAGCATCGTCAACACTAATAGTGGTCAATAATCAAAATAAAATCCGTAGCTTGGCAATAAGGTGGGAATTATAGGTCAGTATGGGTAAGTGAATACATTGCAGACATATTACAATGAGCATAACTTGTTAAGCTCAGTGTTCCATTTGTACGAGTGTCGTGGACAGCTGTTACAACAGTTGAGAAATATGTAGCACACAAAAGGAAAGATTACTTGAATCACCATAGTCAGGGATGTAAATCACAATCCCGTATTTTGGTTTCCTCATTACTTACCCGAGCTGATCAATTGCAATCACCCGGAAACGGCTTGCAAGGGCATCAAAGTTTCGAAAGAATAACCCCTGTGAAGCACCGAAGCAATGGAGCATGACCAGGGTGGGAGCATCCTCCTTGCTATCAAATGTCACGGTATTTATGAACCTTGGCTCGTCATTGCTCGATCTTACTTTTAACCCAGGTGGAGCCGAGCCAACGTTAATTTGTTCTTGAACGTATCCAGTTATGTAATAGAAAATAGAAAGATACATCACGCATTGGAACAGTGTCATTGGAACAGTGAGAAACCCCTCCTAGGTTTCTAGCTTGCCCAATACCGAGATTTGACAAACAATTAAGTATGATCCAACAATATGTGGGAATATCTAATATAACGTTAATAGTTGGGGTTTATGTAGTTGAAATTTGTTGTGGTTGTGGTTATGGTTTTGTAACAATTAATAAAAAAGTGTCAAAAATATACGATCAAAGTTTAAAATTTGATGGTCGAAATATGGCCCACAACTTGAATTGGAAGTAGATGCCATATGTGTCTATAGGGTATTTCCATCAAAATAACCTAAACTTGAAAGAAATTTACAGATTGAACTTTGGCTAAAAGAATTTTACTAGATCTAACCCTTTTTGCAGCGCCGTATAGAGTGGCGCCGCACTCTATAGTGCAACGCCATGACTCACGGGTGCAACACCACGACAGGTGGCGCCACACTTTAAAAGTGCAACGTCACGAACGACGGCGCTGTACTGTGTTGTGCAACGCCATGAACTGTAGAGTGTAGCGCCACTCTATACGGCGCTGCAAAAAGTGTTAGATTTAGTAAAATTCTTTCGTCTAAAGTTTAATCTGTAAATTCATTTCAAGTTTAGGTTATTTTGATGCAAATACCGGTGTCTATGAGGTGGAAGAAACCGACCGCCAGATACCCATGCCTCTCCCTTGTCCCTATCCAAGTGTCATGTCAACGTGGATCTCAAGTGGGTACGGAGGAACTTCATGAATGGCGAGCTAGACTGAAATAGGTGCAGAGCCGTTGAATCGACTGCAGAGGGCAGGAGAGGGGGAGGAGGGTACGTACTTGAGCGTGGAGAGGAGGCGCTTCTCGGCGGCGACCATGCGGTCGGTGGAGGTGGGTATCCAGCGCAGCGCGGACGGCCACCTCGACCCGGCGGGCGGCGGGGCCACCTCGGCGGCGATCTCGACGGCGGTGGATTCCTGCCTCGTCCCGACGGCCGCCGCCATCCTTCTTGTCGCGGCGGCAGCGCGGCGCAGCATACCCGACCCGTTCCGCTAGCTGTCGCTTCCAATTCCGATCCGTCCCAGACAGAGCTCGCTGGGTTTGTTTGATTTTGATTCGGGCGGGGCTGGTTCTGGTCTGTCCTGGTGCAAAAATGGGGCCGCGCGCTGTGGACTACCCAACGGCGTGCGTTCGCCCGGCGGAGTCACGGGCTGGAGCGCGAGGGTCGGAGGAGTCGTCCCGGCACCGCGAGCATTGACCGGATTGCGCCGCGGGGAGCACGGCCACCGAGGTTTGTATTGGGTGTGTGGTGTTATTGATTCAGACATTTCAAAGTCTGTTTTTTCTTTTAGATACACAGTACAATCTAGACGTTCACAACACGTACATGCACCCACCCCTATGAACGCACACAACATGTAGACGCTCACAACACGTACTTGAAATTTAAACTTTGGTGGACTGAGGGTACAGCCACCCTCCTAGCCACCCAACCACATGTTGGTTTGCAAAGTCTGGTTTCTTGCACGCGCCAAAAGAAAAAAGAAAGACAAGTATAGTTTCTTGCTCGACACACAAACTTGCTCCGCCAGTCTACAGGTGTATACAGGGTACAGTTTGATTAGGCTTGGTATTTTCTAACGGAAAATATATACTTTCTTTGATCCGTACTAATTAATGTTTTTTCAGATTTGTCTAGATTTAAATATATAAACATTAATTTGAATCAGAGGAGTATATTCATTCGCACGAAAGTTGATATATAGAAACATCCATAAAATGGCATTCAGTTTGTTTGTTGCGCTGGCAATTCGGGCGGTAGCGGCAGGCTCAGTGTCGATATATAGAAACATCCATAAAATGGCATTCAGTTTGTTTGTTGCGCTGGCTTTGTTTGTTGCGCTGGCAATTCGGGCGGTAGCGGCAGGCTCAGTGTCGCATAGCTGGCCTGCCCGTTAGACAGGCATGCAGTGTGACATATGCCCCCATCCCTTAAATCACGCGGAACCTTTAGTATTATGATCTTTCATTTAGGGTTAAGATAATATTTGTCTATATTTTCAACGGAAAGTAAACGGCTCAACTGTGGTCAATCTTTCTAAACCGCTTCCACTCCTCCTCCTCCAGCTGCCGACGGCTCCCTCCAATCTAGCCGGCCGCCGCCCTCCCTTCATCCTCCTCTCCTTCTCTCATGGCGCCGCTTGAGCCCGCCGTGCCTCACCTCAACGCACATTTATGGGCGCAAGCCACTGCCATCGAGAGCGTCCGATCCCTCGTTCCGGTCGTTCTCGACTTCAAGATCAACGTCTTTCCCAAGTGGGGCACCTTCACCATCACCGTCATCACCTATGCCCTCAAGGATCATCTCACCACCGAGACGCCCCTGAATGGCGCCACGTGGCTCTGGCTCAACGCCACGGTCCTTCATTGGCTCTATGGCTCCATGGATATGGATATCGTCGATCTTGTCATGCCCACCTCCATCGCGGCTGATGCCCCCGCTGCCACCGCATACACGGTATGGACTGCCGTCCATGGTCTCTTCAACGACAACAAGAAGACTCGTGAGGTTTACCTTGCCAAGGAATTCCGTAATGTCAAACAAGAGGACCAGTCCATCGCCGAGTATCTCCAACTCTAGAAGGCGGCGACCAACACCCTTGCCAAGGTCGGAACACTGGTCTCCGACTCAGACCTCGCCACCAATGTCATCAAGGGCCTCCATGAGCACTTTGACAGCATCACCGACATCGCCCCTCTACTCACGTCGCTCTCGACCTTTCTCAACTTCCGCAACGTGTTGCTCCTCCAAGATATGAAGGTGTTGTGTTGCTCTGCCAACACCTCTTCCTCGGCCTTCGTCACTAAGGATGCCGCCCCCTCCTGCTAGTGGCGCACCTCCTCCCGCGGGGGGCAGTGTGCAGCCATGGCGCCCTCCAGCGACCCCCAATCCTCACCACAGCGGCTACGACAAGAACAAAGGGAAGAACAAGGCTACTGCCCCTGGTGGTGCTCCTTCCATTCCCACACCATTCAACCCGTGGACCGGCCCTAGTGGCCTATGCAGCAACCCGGCCATGGCATCCTCAGGCGAGGCTCGGCTCCTCGAGCCCATGCCTACGTGGCGTCCCGCATGCCAGCCCCTCCACCTCCTATGGCGCTGCCCCATACGGTGCCCCATATGGTGCCCCTACGGCGTTGCTCCTGCGTCGTCACCCATGTGGGACCCACCGCCCTCGTAGTGCACTTCACCAACGTGACGCTACAACAACCACCTACAAAGTGGGCCATGGATAGCATCACGGCCTCTCACCTCTCCAATGACGCTGCTATCCTCTCCTCTATATCTCCACACCCATGTCACTGTTGGAGGAAGTGTAATATCTAGTATCTCTCCCATCCCTAACCCTAGTATCTCTCCCGTCATCGTGCGTCACCGGCACTGCACCGGGACACCGCTTCCCCCGCGCTCGCACGCTCCCTCCCCTCCCCATCCCCAGGGCAAAGCTTGGGCTGCCGGCGGCGGTGGCGTCCTTTGCCGGGGGATCAATTGTGTGCGGCGGCGTGTCTTGAAGCTCCTCGGTCGTGGGAGTGGACGAATGGCGGCAGGCCCCTACCCCTGGTGTGGACGTCCTCAGCTGGAGGCGGTGGAGCTACGGATCCGGTGTGGTCTGGCCAGATTCGTCATCTTCGTTAGACCGACGGTGGCGCTATGGAGGTGGACCTGGCTTCGGCTCCGCATCATGAGGAGGCCCGGGGCGACGACCCTGGGTTTGGCGGTGGTGGTCATTTCCTTCGCTGGAAGTGGACGGCCATGGTCTGCGGCTAGAGGGGCAGATATCGGTCCATCGTCTAGTCCCAGCGACGAGACGGGGAGTCATAGTCGCTAGTGAAAATCGAGCCGACTTCGGTCTTGGCGGGCGATGGCAGCGTGCTATGTCGTTACCTTGAGGAAGGCATCGTCCTACGACTATTGTTGACCCATTCGTGCTGCTCTAGGGGAAACCCTAGGATCTGGCTTCCAGATTGGGCGATGGCGGCGCTGCGGTGTCGCGTTCTCTCTTGGGAGCATCACTTCTGAAGCAACACTGGATGGAAGAGGCAGGAGAGGTGGAGTGATACGTCCAAAACAAATCTACTTTCCCGAACAATTTTGCTATTGTTTCTTCTCTAATTTGTCTGATTTGGATACAACTAATGCAGACTAACACTGTTTTCAGCAGAATTGCTTTGGAGTCTTGTTTTTGTGCAGGAAATCAACTTTTAGGAAAAATCCCGGAAAATATCACAAAACCCCTATTTTACCAAAAGACTCACGAAGCCAGGAGACGAGATGGAGTAGGGCCACGAGGGGCCCACACCACCTGGCCGTGCGGGCCAGGCCAGGCCGCGCCAGGGGGTGGTGTGGCCGCCTCGATCTCCGCCTTGACCTCTCCTTTCGCCTATATAAGCCCTCTGACCTAAAAACATAGGAGGGTTCGACGTTTTTCTAGATAGAGTTTCGCTGCGCCGCCACCACCAGAAACTGCGATTAGGAATCAAAAACTCCATTCTAGCATCCTGCCGAGACGGGGAATTGGAGGAGATCATCGCCATCGTCATCACCATCGCTTCTCCATCAACCATCCATGATTCCCCCATCCATGAGTGCGTAATCCCCCGCAGTAGGCTATGGGGATGGTAGGGATGAGATCATTCATGTAATGGCATCAGATTGTTAGGGCATGGTGCCTAGTATCTATTGTTAGTGCTTTTTGACTTTGTTGCAACTTGTTATGCTTAATGCTTGTCACTAGGGCCCGAGTGCCATGATTTCAGATGTGAACATGTTATTGATTCATGATGATAATATTGTTTATGATCTTACCTGCAAGTTGTATACACACATTATTGTCCGGAACCCGAGGCCCTGAAGTGACAGAAATCGGGATAACTAGAGGGGATGGCTATGATGTGAGGATCACGTGTGTTTGCGGAGTGTTAATACTTTGCTCCGGTGCTCTATTAAAAGGAGCACCTTAATTGCCAGTAGATTCCCTTGAGGCCCTGCTGCAACGGGCTAGCAGGACAAAAGATGTTGTGCAAGTTCTCATTGCGAGCACGTATGACTATATATGAAACATATGCATATGATTATTTAGTACTTGGATTCTTTATCTTATTTATCTGTAAATGCCTTATATCTTGATTGTTACATGAATTGTCTTGTCCATGCAACGCCCCTCCATCCATCCCTATGCCTACCACACTTTAATCCTACTGTTTACTGCAATTGTTACTGCTGTCTTTACTTTTACTACTGATACGTTGCTAACGTATCCATAATTTTTGATGTTCCATGCTTGTTTTATATCTACTTTCTTATGTTTTGTCTACATTTGGAGATAATTTTATGGATTTTCTGGAACTAACCTATTAACAAGATGCCACGGTGCCAGTTGCCTGTTTTCTGCTGTTTTTGGTTCCAAAAAGTCAGAAAATGAATATTCTCGGAATTGGACGGGACAAAAGCCAATACGCCTATTTTTCCCGGAGCAACACGGAAACACGAAGCAGAGACGGAGTAGGGCACCAGGGTGGGCACACCATATGGTGGCGCGGGCTAGCCCTGGCCGTGCCACCAGGTGGTGTGGGCCCCATGGCCGCCCACCAACCTTGCCTCTTCTCCTATAAGATGCCTCCCGATGCAAAAACCCTAAATCGTCCAGTCTCCAGCCACGAAAAGTTCCACAGCGTCGCCGCCACCAAAGGGGAGATTCGGAGGACAGAAAGTCTCTATTTCGGCACCCTGCCGGGACGGGGAAGTGCCCCCGGAGCCATCTCCATCGATCTCCACCACCATATCCATCACCATTGCTGATTCCCATGATGATGAGGGAGTAGTTCTTCCTCGAGGCTAAGGGTTCTACCAGTAGCTATGTGTTCATCTGTCTCTCTATGCATGATCATATTGTGATCATGAGCTTTGTAATCAAGTAGATCTACTTTGCTACTCAAGTGCTTTAATAGATCTCTGCTCTCCCCATGTGTGTGAAAGTGATAGCGTGCACACCATGGTGGCACTTAGGTTAGAGATTACAATTACTTGTTATGAGTTATATTTGGAGTTGGATGTTTCTATGAAATTGTGGTGTTTGTTGGAACCATCTAGAGCTCAAGGTGACATTGTGGGGTTATCTAGATGGGGAAAGCAAACTTTGTGGTGTGCTGTTATAGCCCTATCGTGGATTATAGTTATCCAACCGGAGAGTAGTTCAGAGTAGTATCATAAAGAGATGATATTTATATGAGAGTGTACACTAGCAAAAGTATGATCCCTAGGCCTTGTTTCTAAGCATTGAAACTTCGTTTGCAATTAGATCTGTTACATGTTTGCTTGCTTCCATCTTTATTTCATTTTGCCTTTAGTCTCTTCCACGCCATCAAGCTATTTTCTAGCACCGTTGTCTTATATCCATACCACTTGTGTTTTACTATCTCTTCGCCGAACTAGTGCACCTATACACCTGACAAGTGTATTGGGTGTGTTGGAGACACAAGAGACTTATTGTATCTTGATTGTAGGGTTGCTTGAGAGGGAATACCTTTGACCACTTCCTCCCTGAGTTCGATAAACCTTGGGTAATCCACTTAAGGGAAACTTGCTGTTGTTCTACAAACCTCTGCACTTGGAGGCCCAACAACTGTCTACAAGAATAGAAGTGCGTAGACATTAACTACCGCTATCACTTTTCTATTGCTACTACAAAACTATTACTACTGATAAACTACTGCGAGCAAGATTTTTTCCAGGTGCATCTGAATTGACAACTCAGTCGTTAAGGCTTATAAATATTCTTTGGCTCCCCTTGTATCGAATCAATAAATTGGGTTTTACTTCCCTTGAAGACTGTTGTGATCCCTTATACTTGTGGGTCATCGAGACTATTTTCTAAGGCCGTTGTCGGGGAGCATATCTCTATTTATCAAGTTCACTTGGAATCAATATTGTTCACTACTATCCATTCATCATGGGTAAAATTCATGATGGAAAAGTTCCTATATTACCATCCACTACAAGCAGAGGTACAGTTCTGAACACCTCTGTTGCTCTTGATTCACCATCTGTGATGAGTAAGCTCCTTACACCACCACCACATACACATGCTACACATACTGCTACTTCTGCTGAATCTGAAATTGCTTCTGATACTTATGATGCTACTTCTACTATGCTTGATAAGAGTGGTTCGTTAGGTCCTTTCCTAGATGCTACGATTGCTAGAACTATAGATGGAAACATTGAAACTCCTAATGAAGATACTTCTACACCTATTAGTTCACCTGAGTCTAGAGAGAGCTATGATCTTGATAACGGTTATGTTGAAATGACTGATGAATTTATTGAAGAATGTCAAAACACTCATGGTACAAGTGTTATTAAGAGTCTTCTCGAGAGACATACCGTTAGACCTAAATTATCTCCTAATGCTAAGTTTGCTACATCTCCCATAAACATTAAAGATAAGGATTATGATTTCTCTCTTGATTTATCTTACATAACCATTGTTGAGAAAGAACCTTTTTGCGGGACTGAAAATGAAAGTGCTGTAGCATATATGACTGAGCTGTCTACCATGATTGGCTTATTTTCTGATGATATTAAGATGCGCACCTACTTTGTTGCTAAATTTTTCCCTTTTTCACTAAAAGGAGAAGCTAAAGCTTGGTTTAATAATTTACCTCCTCGATCTATTAATAGCCCTGCTTGATTGATTGATATTTTCTTTCAGAAATATTTCCCTCCTAGTGCTCGACATGCCATTTTGCAGGAACTTTTTATTATAAACAGGGAGAAGTGGAGAAATTGCCTGAATCACGGGCAAGGTTTTATGCTTTATGAAGGAAATATGCCCTGAGAGGCAATAATAAAGTTGTTATTATGTATTCCTCGTATATGATAGATGTTTATTTTGCATGCTATAATTTTATTGATCGGAAACGTTAATACATGTGTGTTTAATAAACAAAAAGTGTTCTTAGTTATGCCTCTCTTATAGACTAGCTTGTTGATTAACAAGATGATCAAGGTTTCCTGATCATGGACATTGGATGTTGTTAATAACATGGTCGCAACATTTGTGAAATGATGTGATGAACATTCATCCGAAGTATAGCATTACGATCAAGTCATTATGTTTATATTGCTATAACATCATACGAAGTAATCTTTATCCTTAGACCATGAGATCATGTTAATTGCTAACACCAGAAGAGTATCTTGATAACATCAAACGTCACACCGTAACAGGGTGACTATAAAGATGGGTTCAGTGCTATGAAGGTGTTATGTTGAGGCTCATGGATCAAGAGTGGAATTTGTCAATCCCGATGATAGATAGATATACTATGGGCCCTCTCGGTGATATCACATTAAGATAGCTTGCAAGCAAGTGATGTGATCACTAGAATGTTATATCACGGGAACGAGAAAAGAGTGCATGTCGGTAATGAGATCAAACTAGGTATTTGGATACCGATGATCGAATCTCGGACATGTATTATATCATGAGACAAAGGGATTAAGTTAGTAACATTAAAGGTTCTCACGATCACAGAAGTCGTCGTTGAATGTGCAGGAGTCAGTATGGATCTCTAGGTCCCGCTTCTGATTATTGATCTGAGAGGAGTCTCAATCATGTCTGCATTATTCGCGAACCGTAGGGTGACATACTTAAGAGTTACCGGTCACCATTTTGGAGCACATATGTTTCAGACGAAAGGATTGCAAAGCGCAGGAATTGTTTCGATAGAAACCGTGTGATATTGAAATGTTGCAAGGGGTTTTATGTGAATGTTTGTTAATTAAAGTAATTAACAAAATTCTGAATAAATTTAATAAAAGAGTTTTATTAAATGAGAGAGCATTAAACTTAGAGAATTTTAATGTATTTAAAGTGGAGACTTTAAAAGAGAATGTGAAGGGGCATTTTAATGTGGAGGGGTTACCACCACATGAATGGGGGAGGTGAGGGGTCACCCCCCATGAGGCGCCGACCATGGGGAGGGGCACCCCCCTCCTCCTATAAAAGGCCCCCCTCTTCCTCCTTCTTCCACACACCTCCTCGTGAAGGATCTCTCTCCCCCTCTAGAATTATTCCCCCATGGTCTCGGATTAGCGAGATACATGTTCCCGGTGGCATTTCGTCTGGAAGGAGTTGCTGCTTCCGCTGCATTGCTGGAGCGAGGAGGTGGAGGTTGTCTGGTGGCTTGAACGTGTGTGCGAGGACGGACGCGCTGCTGATTTGCGGTGCTCGGACTTCTACACGATCTTGAGATCGGCAAGTGTACGACTACATCAACCACGAGTTCCTACTCGTTAACAAAACTCGTTGTCTTCGAGGGTAAGTTCTCCATGGATGTATGTCCACCCGTTGCTCTATATCTAATAGATAGATCTTGGCGTATAGTTCTCATCGTAGGAATTTTTTTGTTTTCTATGCTGCAGACCCAAGAGTGGTATCAGAGCTAGATCTATGCGTAGGTGCTTTGCACGGGTAGTACACATATGTTTATATGTGGGCGATGATGATCATGTTATTGCATATTCTATGTATTTTGGATATTGGTGGCATAGTGGGATGAAGTGGCCCGGACCAACCTTACATGTCATCGTACATGAGACCGGTTCCACGACTGACATGCAACTTGTTTTGCATAAGTGGCTGACGGGTGTCTGTCTCTCCTACTATAGTCAATATCTGATTTACAACGAGTTGCTAATAACTTGGTTATCCTCGTTGTGGTTCATGTTCGTAGGTAAGACCAGTTCTATCTCCGAAAGCCCTAAGCCACGTAAAACTTGCAATTGATAAATTAGAGGCGTCTAGTTTAGATCGTTGCTGGGCTAATGTCTTGATATGGTATTGTTGTAAGTAGATGTATGATAGATACTCTTACAACACACTCAACGTGTAAGTTCCATAGACCTTGGCCTTACACACAAAGGAATGATAGAGATCATACCACGATGCAAATGATTGAGACCAAATGCATAGACCATATCATCTCACTTTACACATTAGATGCTAGCATCTTATACTGCTAGTTTGGCGCTTTTTGTAGCATTGTAAGATGATCCCTCATTTAGATATCAAGATAAAATGTGTTCTTCCTTAAGTATGCACCGTTCTATGGATCGTGTTTCGAGACATCACGTGATGATCGGGTGTACTCGACTCTACGCTTTCATATAAACGGGTGTAAGACGGTTTTACTAACGCGAATACTAAGGTTCTTACTTGGCGAGCCTAGCTGTACAGACATGGCCTCAGAACACGGACCGAAAGGTTAAGCATGAGTCATATAGTTGATATGATGCCCATATAGATGATCGCCTTTGAAGCTACACCGACTCACGTGATGATCAGACTTGGTGTAGTGGATTTGGTTCATGTAATCACCAAAAAGACACGAGGGATGTCATTTTTGAGTGGAAGTTCATTAGTAATTTGGATTAGTTAAACTCATTCTATCATAAACTTAGTCTAAATAAACTTTACAAATTCTGTTGTAGATGGCACCACCTGCTTTTAATTTCAATGTGTTCATGGAGAAAGAGAAACTTGTTGCGAATGGTAGCAACTTCACCAACTGGGCTATGAATTTGAGGATTCTCCTCACTGCTGAACAAAAGCAATATGTGCTAGAGGCACCGCTAGGCCCCCCACCAGCTCCTGATGCCCCTGACGAGGAAAAGAATGTCTATATAACTCGTTAGGAGGACCACAACTTAGTTCATTGTGGCATACTGCATGGGCTAGAGCCAGAACTTCGAAAGCGTTTCGAAAATGGCAATGCCTTTGATACTATGGGAGAATTGAAAATGATTTTCGATACCCATTATGCCGTAGAGAGTTATAATGCTTCTGAAAAGTTCTTTAACTGCATGATGGAGGAGAACAGCCTCGTTAGTGAGCACTGATACATTGCAAATGTTGATGGGTTCGTAGCATGGAAAACAAAAAAAATTCTACCGCAAGAACGAACAAAACCCAGATCTAATCTAGATAAAAGCCAAGATCTAATCTACTAGACATGAGCAACGAGATAGATCAGTACTAACCCTCGTAGAACCGAAAGCGTTAACGAGATTAGATCTCGTGAATGATGTAGTCGATCACTTGACGATCTCAAGATCGTGTGGACGATCCTTCCGGCGCCGCGTTCCGGCAGCGCTTCCGCAGTCGGTCACACGTGCGGAGTCGAAGCAGACCTTCCTCTCCCCGTTCCAGCGAGCAGCGGAGGTAGTAGATCTTCTCCACGGAATCCCAGCAGCACGACAGCGTGGTGGTGGTGGTGGAGATGAGAATTCTGCAGGGCTTCGCCTATGCCTGTGCAGAAGAAAGGTGGAGGATAGAGGCGGCTGAGATTGGTTGTTATGAGAGAGGGCTAGGAGGGGGCGCCCCCTCCCTTCTATTTAAAGGAGGGAGGCGCGCCTGGGGAGGGGGAGTCCTAGTAGGACTCCCCTCCAATGGCCGGCGGGTTGGGAAGGGGGGAGGAGTCCTCCTCCCCCACGAATCCGTGTCTCGCCCCACAAGGTTTCCTTTGACCCTTTCTTGGTTTTCAAGTAAACACCAAGAACTCTTCTAGAACCTTACAGAACATTCCGAAACCTTCTAGAATCTCCATACAAACACTCCGGAACATTTCCTAACTTAGAAAATGATCCCCAATATATGAATCTTATTCTCCGGACCATTTCGGATCTCCTCGTGATGTCCCGGATTCAATCCGAGACCCCGAACAACATTCGGTCTCCAACGCATATTCCATATCTACTTAAAACAACTTCGAACCTTAAGTGTGTCACCCTACGGTTCGTGAATATGCAGACATGATGGAGACACCTCTCCGATCAATAACCATCAACGGGATCTGGAGATCCATAACGGCTCCCACATACTCAACGATGACTTCGTGATCGATAGAACCATTAACATACGAAACCAATTCCTTTTGTCACGCGATATTCTACTTATCTGAGGTTTGATCGTCGGTATCTCCATACCTTGTTCTACCTCGTTACTGATAAGTACTCTTTACTCGTTCCATGTTATGTCATCCCTTGTGACCCAGTCACATGCTTGCAAGCTAACTAGATGACATTCCACCGAGAGGGCCTAGAGCATATCTATCCGTCATATGGATGGACAAATCCCAATCTTGGTTCATGCGCTTCAACACATACTTTCAGAATACCCAATGACACCTTTATAACCACCCAGTTACGAAGCGGCGTTTGATGTCATCATAGTACCCATCCGGTGATGGTGATTAACATAACCTCATGGTCGAAGGATTAGGTTACTATGCATTTGAAAGCTTACAACAATACAAACTTAATGACTTGATCTTATGCTACGCTTACTATGGGTGTGTGTCCATCACATCATTCTCCTAATGATATAACCTTGTTATTAATCACATCCAATGTCCATGATCAGGAAACCATGATCATCAATTAATCAACAAGCTAGTTTAACAAGAGGCTTACTAGGGACTCTTTTATGTTTACAAAACACACAAGTATTAATGTTTCCGGTTAATACAATTATAGCATGGGATGTAAACATTTATCATAAACATAAAGATATAATAATAACCACTTTATTATTGCCTCTTGGGCATATCTCCAACAGTCTCCCACTTGCACTAGAGTCAATAATCTAGTTAAAAACTTGTGCATTCAACACCTATGGATTTCTGGTGTTGTATAGACGCTATAGCAAGTGGTAAACATAATCTTCGGATCTGACACTTACAGGTCCGTGTGTATTTGCATGTCCTTGTGTCTCTATGCATTACTCATTCTCCAATGAGATGGCATTGTATAAATTTGGTCCTTTGGTGAGACCTTTAGTTCCTTGGGATTAAATCATGTTGATACAATTGTCATACAATGTATCTTCATAGTATTATCCCGCTATGAACCACACCTAGTTTGATAACAAACTACTTGACGCAAATGCCCTCATTTGCTGCTATAATAAAAGTCATATACTTAGCCTTTTGTTGTAGTATATGTCACAATGTTTTAACTTTGGTACTCAACCAAATCCGTTATGGAACTTCCTTTCCATTACATTGTGCCACCCATAGTTTAAATTGAGATAAACTTAATTTGTGACAAAACTAGTATCAATGTAACAATTTACAATGAACTATTTGTCACCACTATATAAGTAATATATTCTTAGTTCTTCCAAAGATCATAGGAATATCCCTACTATTGTCCAATGATCATCTTATGAGTCATTCTGGTATATGCTCATAACATTTAGAGCATAGGATATATCTGGATGTGTACATCTCAAAGAATGATTGATCAAAATATTCTTGTGATTTCACCAAGTGTCAAAACACTTGAATCTAGTGTCAACACACTTGAATCTTGATTCAGTCCTTTCCGTGCGTCAAGAACCTTTCTTGTTGTTTCCATATTGAACTCATTCAACATCTTATCTATGTACATTTGGCAAAACCATATTACCGCCTCAATCTATCCATATAGACATTGATGCCTAATTCTTGGGTTATGCCTAAGTCTTTCATCGAAATGAAATTCTTAACCTGTGTCAATAAAAGATACATCATTTCTAATCAACGATATGTCTTTCACATAATGTATTAGAAATATGTCTTAGCGCTCCCACTTAATTTCTTGCAAAATGCAAGCACCTTCATCGTCTCTGATGAAATTAAACCTTTTAACGGTTTCATCACGGTGAAGATTCCAACTCCACGATGCTCACTTCAACCATTGAAGTTTTGCATACTCTTTTAGCATCCTTTGAATTAACAAAACCCTTTGGATCATGTCAAGGACACATCCTAGGTAACCATTCTATTAGAAGAACTTGTTTTATTTGTTCAACTACCATATACCAAAATATATGTACTGGTTGCTACATTAATCCGTCCAGACTAAATATCGTTGTGAAAGATCAAATCTTATCATAGTCAATTCCTTGAACATTGTCGTAAACTCTTTCCGACATGTCGACTATTTCATAGATGTGAAACATCCATGTCTATTTATTTATAGTTCCATATACGACTGTAAGGTCTTGCACCTTTCCAGAGGGTCTTTCAAATTCAAAGCTTGATTTCTCGTGTATGGAATTATCACGGATTTTATGGCTTCAAGCCACTTAACAAAGTCAGGGCCCATCATTGCTTCTTTGCATGTAGTCGGTTCATCATTGTCAAACAACAATGATTTAACTCTCAAATCTTGGCATTTGATTACTTACCCGACCTACTTGGTTCAATAGGAACTTAGATCTCCGTGACCACAACCTTTGAGGAACGTGAGCCATGAGCATTGTTGCTGCCTCCGGGACACTTATCGATGCTGCGCAACTCAGCACATATTAGCCAAGGTTCAACAACCTTGTCAAAGTTCTATTGTCCTCCCACTTAACTTTTCACCAAAAATTCCTTCTAAAGAAACTCGACATTCTAAATGACAAACACTTTTGTTTTCGGTGTTATGGAGGAATACCCAATGGTTATTCGAAATAACCTACAAAGACATGCTCATCCGACTTTGGTTGTAAACATTTTACTTATGCCTAGCATACCAAAAATTTAAGAAAGGACAACCTAGGTTTTATCCCAAACCATGACTTATATGGTGTCATTTCAACGGATCACGATGAAGCTCTTTTCAGTGTAAAAGCGGTAGTCACAAAAGCTTTAATCTTTAAAATATAATGGCAGTTTTATAAATGACACCTTTGATCTTACCATGTCAAACAAGGTTTCATTACATATCTCGAACACTCCATACTCCTATGGTGTTTTGGGACATGCAAATCCATGGAACGATTCCTCAAATCTTAGGTGTTTTGCTAAACTTGTAACTCAAACATCTTTCTTTATGATCCAATCATAAACTTTTTATTTTATTGTTACAATGATTTTCCACTTCATCTTGAAAGTCTTTGAACATTTTCAAATGTTTCATACTTCTTCCTTATTGAGTAGGTATATACATATACTCACTTAAATCTTCGGAGAAAGCATATGAAGTTGAAATCCATCGCTCACGACTACACATAATGGACTATATACATCAATATGTACAAATTCTAACCAGTTAGTCGTCCGTTCCTCTTTTGGCCTATGAACGGAGTTTTAATTATCTCCAGGAAAGTATCACAAGAGTCATTTGATCAAAATCAAAGACTCCAAAAATCCATCAACATGGAGTTTCTTCATGTATCCCTTTCAATATAATTTAAACAGTGATGTCACTTCGCAAGTGATCTTTCAATCATTTGTCTTGCTACATTTTAGCATTAGTTTTATGGTCGTTATTTCTCTAACCAGACTTGTATATTATCCATCTATTATGGAATGCGGTAATTATTTGAACAACCTTTTGTGGTCATAATACCTGATCAAAATAACAATTATTGAAACAAATCTTGAAGGCAAGCTTTGATGTTAATGAGCAACACAACAACCCTTTGTTTGTTTTCGATGAACATCATCACATATTCTCTTGCTAGTTACTTAGGCCATTGCAGTTCATGAATTGTGTTGTCCCGTATGACACTTCATACCAACCAATTCGGTATCCAATACCACAGAACCACATTGTTTAACAACCAAGGAATACAGCCATAACATGTATCTTCTATATACCTAAGTTGGACATCTCCAATCTTTTCTTTTTTGCCAAATATTTTATAGATTCTCTTTCAACAATTCCTTTTCTTTTAAAAGAATCTATCAACATCAATAGTGGTGTCATTCATATGACACATAGTACAAAGTGTGTATAGTCAAATACTAATACCTTTGGACTTGCACTTTGAAGTGGATCACCTTCATCAAATGTTTGGCTTTCTTTCAAAATTCCATTCTTTAGTAATCTTTTAGTGTAGTAAACATTTTACTTACTACTTCTATTCACCCTTATCATGACAGCTTTCATGATCAAGCTGCTATAGCTTATAAAGGTGAATTGCGAGAATAATGTTTCTTTTCCAAAACCTTTTGGAGGATTAGGACGACTAGCGTCTCCAACCTTCACAAATTCTCATCAAATATGAGGACATATACTCTATCATGTTGTAACCAATACATTGTTTTAGATATCGCAATACCTTTCACATATGATGGTTTCTGAAACATTGCTTTCAGCTCTCAGATAAACTTGATATTAAAAACAATCTTTTGAGTATCAAGAATCATGGAGGCAAACATGATAAATTAGATACTAACACTGGAATTGTTTCTCTTGATTTAATACTGTTTATTAAACTTCACAGAGTAAACGGAGTTTGCTGAAAGTTTGCAATATGACTTTAAAACTTTAGATTGACACTCAAAACAATACGATACCAGTTCGTAAAGCAAATATCCAGAATTTCTATAGTTCTACTATCTCAACTATAACTAAGCGTAAGGTGGTGAACGGATGCCAATGACTACAACAAACTATGCAAATTCACTTTGATTGTGTTTATGATAAATTGAGTTCAACTAATCCAAATTACAAATGAACTCCCACTCAAAACAACATCCCTCGAGTTGTTTTAGTGATCACACGAACCAAATCCACTACACCAAGTCCGATCATCACGTGAGATGATGTAGCTTTAAAGGCGAACAATCAACATGTTCATCATATCATCCATATGACTCATGCTTTACCTTTCGGTATTCCGTGTTCCAAGACCATGTCTGTACATGCTAGGCTCGTCAAGGTTAACCTTAGTATCCGCATGTGCAAATCTGGCTTGCACCCGTTGTATGCACACGTAGAATCTATCACACCCGATCATCACGAGATGCTTCGAAACGACGAGTCTTAGCAACGGTGCCTACTAAGGATGAACACTTTATTACTTGATATTTAGTGAGAGGGATCATCTTATAATGCTACCGTCGCGATCTATGCAATACAAGATGCATAAAGGATTAACATCACAGGCAATTTATAATTAGTGTGATATGATATGGCCCTTTCTTCTTATGCCTTTGATCTCCATCTCCAAAGCACGAACATGATCTCCATCATCACCAGCATTGTGTCAAGGTCAATGGCGCCGCTTCATGGTTGTCCATCATCACTAGCAACTATTACAACTACTTGGAATAAAGCTATTACAAGATGAATAGACACGCAGGTCTTAACAGAATTAAAGACAACCATTAGGCTCCTGCCGGTTGCCATATTACAACAAGGATCATTGCATACATCAAATATAATCACAATCACATGATGGCCATATCACATCACAAAAACCCTGCAAAAACAAGTTAGACGCCTCTAATTTTCTTTGCATGTTTTACGTGGTTTGGGGCTTTCGAATAAGAACGGATCTTACCTACGAAACTGAACCACAACGTTGATACAAGTGCTATAAGGTGCAAAGTGTAAATTGGATCTATACTATGATGGGAGAGACAGACACCTGCAAAGCCGCTTGTGCAATACGAGTTGCACGTCAACTGTGGAGCAAGTCTCATGTGCGATGACATGTAAGGTTAGCCCGGGCCGCTTCATCCCACCATACCACAAGATGCAAAGTACACAAAGCAAAAGACGACACGAGCACCAACACCCACAAAACCATTGTGTTCTACTCGTGCAATAGATCTACGCATAGACACGGCTCTGATACCACTGATGGAGGAGAACAACCCCGTTAGTGAGCAATGATACATTGCAAATGTATCTATAATTTTTGATGTTTGATGACCCACAAGTATAGGGGGTGTATTGCAGTACTTTCGAGGGAAGTGAAACCCAATTTATTGATTCGACACAAGGGGAGCCAAAGAATATTTATTAGCCTTAACAACTGAGTTGTCAATTCAGCTGCACCTGGAAACAATCTTGCTCACAGCAGTTTATCAGTAGCAACAGTTTTGTAGTAGGAATAGTAAAGTAACAGCAGTAGTAAAGCAAAGACAGTAGTAACAAAAGCAGTAAATAGTGGGATTCGAGTGCGGTAGGCATAGGGATGGATGGACGAGCGTTGCATGGACAAGACAATTCACATAGCAATCAGAACATAGGGCAATTCCAGATAAATAAGATAAAGCATCCAAGTACTAGATAATCCTAGGCATGTGTTCTATATATAGCCATACGTGCTCGCAATGAGAACTCGCACAACATCTTTTGTCCTGCCAGCCCGTTTGCAGCGGGGCCTCTAGGGAACTACTGGCAATTAAGGTGCTCCTTTTAATAGAGCACCGGAGAAAAGCATTAACACTTTGTGAACACATGTGATCCTCACATCAAAGCCATTCCCTTCTGGTTATCCCGATTTCTGTCACTTCGGGGCCATAGGTTCTGGACAACAATGTGTGTATACAACTTGCAGATAAGACCAAAAACAATACTATCATAATGAATCAATAACATGTTCAGATCTAAAATCATGGCACTCGGGCCCTAGTGACAAGCATTAAGCACAACAAGTACCAACAAAGTCATAAATTACTAATAAAACATACTAGGCACCATGCCCTAACAATATGATGCCATTACATGAACGATCTCATCCAATCCCTACCATCCCCATAGCCCACAACGGAGGATTACTCACTCATAGATGGGGGAAACATGGATGGTCGATGGAGAAGCGATGGTGATCATGACGGTGATGATCTCCTCCAATTCCCCGTCCCGGCAGAGTGCCAGAACGGAGTTTTTGGTGCTGTTTCGTGGAATCTGGTGGTGGCGGCGGAGCGGAACTCTTTCTAGAAAAACGTCGAACCCCCCGAAGTTTTTAGGTTAGAAGGCTCCTTATAGGAGAAGAGAGAGGCCGAGGGGGTGCCTAGGGGCCCCACACCACCCCCTGGCGCGGCCTGTCCTAGCCCACGCCACCAGGTGGTGTGGCCACCCCCTGGATCTTCTCCGTCTCGTATTCTGGCTCCTGGAGTCTTCGAGCGAAATAGGATTTTTGGCATATTTTCCGGGATTTTTCCTGATAGTTAATTTTCTGCACAAAAAGTAGACACCAAGGCAATTCTGCTGAAAACAACGTCAGTCCGCATTAGTTGCATCCAAAGTGTTCGGGAAAGTAGATACGTTTTGGACGTATCAACTCCCCTCAAGCTTAGCTTATTGCTTGTCCTCAAGCAATTCAGTTGAAAACTGAGTGCGATAAAAGAACTTTCACGAACACATTTGCTTCATATGATGTAAATATTCTCAGCAATGTGATCAACTACTCAGACAGTTCATAATAAAGAGTATGCAACTGAGTCTACTTAATAGTCATTGCAAGCTATGAAGAGATTCCAACTCAAGAATAATAAGTAGCATGAAGCACAAACATAAGCAACATTACAATGCTCATAAAAAGGTATGATAGAGTGGTATCTCGCTTGCCCTTTGATTATGAATATCAAGGCACCTCTGAAGTTCAAGTGATGACTAGAAGTAAAGATATAAAGGATACAAGCATCAAAGTCATAACACAAATAATCAAGTAATGGAACAAACACAAAGAATGACAACTATGCTCTCAAGAAGGTGCTCAAAGAATATGTGGAGACTCAACAAGTAAAGAAAAAGGTTTTGAATAATTTGAAAGGCTTCCAAATGCTGAAAGTATGGTACTCGTTAGCTTTGAGCTCTCATTGCCCCTATCATAAGCATCTTTAATGTGGTTAAGGTGAAAGTGAGGTCCAATCTGAGTTATATGCTTGACAGACTATAAACTGAAAATCCCAAGTCCCTTGAGTACGAGGGCCGCTCCTCATGCTACTCAACTTTAGTTACCGATAAGTTCTTGTCATCGTAAGTATGTGCGTATCATTGAGAACCACCAACGGGGTACCCCTTGCTCGATGATACGGAAGAATCCCCATATCAAAATGACAAGGCAAGCAGACAATGAGTATCTCAGCAATCTTTTTATTTACCATGGGAAAATGGTGCTTTTTTTCTCTCTTTCCTCTTTTCATAAAACTCTTTTTTTCTCTTTTTCTCAATAGCTCTCTCTCTCTTTTTTATAAGAAGAATGCTTCATAGATATCATTATGGTTACGCTGCAGGTTTCCACCATGTCAGCATGGATTAGACCAGCGTCCCAGGCGTTTCTCTAACACACATACATAACTCCATGGACTTACAAGCTCCCCTTTTATTTCACACCGACGACATCCGCAAACAAAAGAGCAAGGTATCAACTGGGTATATATTTACAAGTGTTGAAAGCGTTCCTCGTGACAGCACGGTTCTGCTAATCCCCAACCTATAATTTGCAAGCATATAACTTTCATGGAGAGTTCACAATGGTTCAGGTTTTATTAAGTGCAGGAAATAAAGTGTCCCATCAAGTTCGTGAGAGCTTTACTAACTAATTTTCCCAAAACAAGCAAACATTTTATTCGGAAGAAAACAAGGCATATTGAATATGCACGGGAGTAGCAAATGATGCTAATAGGTAGGTATGGTGGACACTTTGGAAATATTTGGTTTAGGGAGTTGGAAACATGAGTAAAACACTCAGTGGAAGTGAAGGCTAGCAATAGTAAGGGAGCGACAAACGAGAGAGCAATAGCTGTCATTATCATGCTTGCAATAAAACAGGACTACTCATGGCATAAAAGTGATTCAAGATCCTCAAGTCAAAATAATTCATCGAGGCTCAACTGATTATTACAGTCATGTGCATGCGTGAGCATGTGCCAAGTCAATTCAAATGAAACATTCAGAGGAGGATACCACGGTGTCATACCAATTTATGAATAGAGCAATGCAAGCAAACATTCATAAGACATGCTACAAACTATTAGCGAGCTAGAGCTAATCATAAGAAAGCAAGAACTACTAAGCATCCAAAGATAACATACACCCTACTCGAACTGACTAAGCAAGCCCACAGTGATGAGTATATGTACAAAAATGAAAACAAATAGAGTTTGTTACCAGCCTCTTACCACGCCTCAAGTTGTCATTGATCTTCATTATTGCTCTTCATTTGTGTGGCTTGAATAATAATATGAAACCAATATCCACTGAGGACTGCCGAACCTTGTAGCAAACTCGCAAAAACCAAAGAAGAGCGACAAATATTTTTGGTGTTTTCGAATTTTAAATAAGAACCAAAAGAGAAAAACAAGCAAAGCAAAATCTTTTTGGGTTTTTCGAATAGTTCAAACAAAGCAAAAAAAAGGGAAAAGCAAACCAAGGCAAAAAGAAGAAGCAAACCAAAGAGGAACAACATAAATATTTTTGGTCTTTTGTGTTTTTAGAAAGCAAAAGCAAAGAAGAACGAAAACTAAAAAGAGAACGAAAACATGAATATACAAAGTACCGACGCAACATGATATGGAGATGAGTGCGGTGTCGGCGTACCTCCCCCAAGCTTAGGCTTTTGGCCTAAGTGGGTATCAATACATGTACGAATAGGGGTTCCAAGCGGGCGGATCTTGGTAAGAATGGTCGTAGCTAGGCCCATGAGAGGAAGAAGAAGCTCCCCAATCATAAGCGGGCTGCTGATATGAAGACTCTCCCTCATTCGAGGGCTGGACCGAATCATCCGTGACCTCCCTTCTAGTGTCCTGCTCCTGTTGGGAGAGCTCTCCCAAGTACATGTCAAGCTCCTCCTCAGTGAGGGACCATCCTTTCCTGTTATCAAGGTTAAAAAAACAGGTGCAGGCAAAAGAACAACACGCTCGGACTTGTTCTTTCTCCAACCAGCTTTGAGAAAGGTTATTTCATAAGACAACTCACTCATACTAGCCCACGAGGAAACAAATTTATGCTGTATCATGGAATTAAGATCAAGCCTCTCTATGGGAAACTGTAGGTCTAGATGATGAGGCACTAAACCATGCAATGCTAGTAAACGAGAAGCAATAAGGCCTCCACAAATTCCACCTTTCTCACAGTTAGCAGCAAGACGGAAAGCTATCAAAGCACCTAAGTTGTAAGACCTATCTCGTTTAAGAGCAGCCGAGATAAATGCTAGATCAAACAAAGATAACTTATTGGCAGTTTTCCTAGCAAGAACACACTTGGCAATAAAGTAGGCAAAGTAGCGAATGGAGGGAAGATGAATGTTACGGATTTTTCCATTCTCCTTCGAGAAGCTACTCCCTTGGCAAATTTTTGTGTATAAATCCATGAGTGGTTCAGGTCTCTCCTTAATCTTTCTACATGATCCCCATTGAGGTACCTTAATAGCTGCACAAAAATCATCAAGAGAAAGTTCGACAACTATATTGTAAATTTTGTAATGGACCATGGGGTTAGGCAAAGAGTGACTAAATTGGAAGTCCTGCACCGCAGACATGGTTAGCTTCACAAATTGACAAGGTTCATCTTCCAAAAAGTGCTCTAACCCTGCATTAGAAACCAAAGTGTGGAAATCTTGTAGAATTCCTGCAGCTCTCATGAACTCAGAGCATGGATAAATGGAAGGAAAAACTTCCTCCTCCCTGTGGACCTTCATGACCTCAGGAACCCAAAGCTCATGTTGGTTTAGGTGGTGTTCACTCATCTTCTATTCTGAAATTTAAACACCTATTAAACAAGTGATTGCAAAGTAAATATAATGAAGGATTCTACTCATAGGGACTTGCAAGAGGCCTAAACATGCATCAAAACTATATCTCTAAGCATCAAACAAGCTTACAAGCCCTCATAACCAGTCACCTACAGCAGCAAAATACTCAACATATAATCCACTAGAAACAAATCTACTTGGACAAGGGGAGGAGTCACATAGCAGGGAACAATTGCTCCAAATTTCAGCAAGAAAGATGGGCTGAGCAAGGAGATCGAAAAAAATCGAGAGCAAGCACAGCAAGAACGTGATTTGGAGATATGAACTGGAGCTTACTCGGGAGAGAGAAGAAAGTGGCAGGTGAGAGAGTTAGTGGGGGGCCAGGGGTGGCCCACACCAGGGCATGGCGCCACCCAAGGCTGGCCACGCCACCATGTGGTGTGCCTGCCTGGTGGGCCCCCCTGGTACCTCCCAGGTAGTCCTCTGCCCATTTTTTCACGTAAAAAATTAATATGAATTTTCTGGAATTTTTCGAGACACTTTATTTTTGGGCATTTTTTAGAAATAGAAGAATGATTTTTCTAACAGACATATTTTCTTCTTCTTTTGGAAACATGATGCAAGGACAAACAAGGCTAGAACTACAGAAGTTCTAACATGCAAGCAACTAACAACAAAAAGAAAACTAAATGAAAGCAAAAACTAAAATGCAAAGGATATAAATAAACGGAGATAATCATAATGAAAACATTGTTTTGTTCAATGGAATCCTTTTGTTAACAAGGTTGATCAAGTCTTGCTACCAAAACAATTGCATATGAGACAAAACTTTGTATTCCACTAATGATTATGTTACCTCAACCTTGATAGCAATGGTCCTAATCATAATAGTTTCAAATTTTTCTCTTGGTATGGGACAATATATTTCTCCAACTTGAATTACTTCAACATGTTCAATTGAATTCAAACCATAAGTCCTTTCAATCTTCTTGGGGAAATAGACAGTATGTTCCTTGTCATTAACATTGAAGGTCACCTTTCCTTGATTACAATTAATAACAGCTCCTGTAGTATTAAGAAAGGGTCTCCCAAGAATAATAGACATATTATCATCTTCGGGCATTTCAAGCACAACAAAATCAGTTAATATCAAGCAATTGTGAGCCACCTGAATAGGTACATCCTCACATATACCCACAGGAATAGTGGTAGATTTATCAGCCATTTGCAAAGATATATCAGTTGGTATTAGTTTTTCAAGTTGAAGCCTCTTATATAGAGAGAAAGGCATAACACTAACTCCAGCTCCCAAATCATACAAAGCAGTTCTAACATAACTGTTCTTAATAGAGCAAGGGATAGTTGGAATCCCTGGGTCTCCAAGTTTCTTAGGAACCTTACCACTGAAGGAATAATTAGCAAGCAAAGTAGAAATTTCTTCATTAGGGATCTTCCTTTTATTCGAGACAATGTCCTTCATATACTTTGAGTAAGGAGGCAATTTAATAGCATCAGTCAAAGGAATTTGCAAGAATAAAGGCTTCATCCACTCACAAAACTTATTATAGTGTTCATCTTCCTTTGACTTGTGTTTCTTATCAGGGAAAGGCATAGGTTTTTGGACCCAAGGTTCTCTTTCACTACCATGTTTCTTAGCAATAAAATCTTCTTTGGTGTATTTAGTATTCTTATTGTGGTTTTCAGGTTCTTCTTCAACTTTTTCTTCATTAGGAACAACATTTTCTTCATTACCACTTTCAGTTTCAACATCAGAGATAGATATACTATTAGGATCTATAGCAGGTTCAGAGGGTTCTACAACAGTTTTATGTTTCTTTTTCCTTTTCTTACGAGTAGAACCACTATTTTCAGCTTGTTGAGAATCTTGCTCAATTCTTTTGGGATGCCCCTCGGGATATAGAGGATCCTGGGTAGCAGCACCACTTCTAGTTCTAATTTCATAAGCATGTTTTTCTTTAGCAGCATTAACTAGCAAGTCGTTTTGCACTTTAACGAGTTGATCTATTTGAGTTTGAACCATTTGAAAGTGTTTAACAATCATTTTAACATCATTAGAGGTTCTTTCCACAATATCTTTCAACTCAACAATAGCTCTAGTGTTTTCCATTAGATGATTTTGCACCCTTTTATTAAAGTTATCTTGCTTAACAATAAAGATATCAAATTCTTCTAAGCATTGATCAGGAGGTTTAGAGTAAGGGATATCACCTTCATCAAAGTGTTGGAGAGAGTGTACCTCAATAGTGGATGAGTAGGGAATAGGCTTACATAATTCTTCTATAGGAGGTAAATTCTTGACATCTGCATTTTTAATTCCCTTCTCCTTAAGACATTTCTTAGCTTCCTTCATCACTTCATCATTTAATTCAATAACTCCCCTCTTCTTTGATGTTGGAATAGGCACAGGAATAGATGGTTCAGGTACGATTACTTCAGGTATAGCTTGTTTAGGAGGAGTCCAATCTTCATAATTCTTGCTTATTTTAGCCATTAATTCCTCAGCTTCCTTAAGAGTCCTATTCCTAAAAACACAATCAGCGCAACTATCTAGGTATGTCCTAGATTCTTCTGTTAGTCCATTATAAGATATATCAAGAAGCTCATTCTTAGGTAATGGACTTCCAGCCTGTGCATGAATCAAAGCACAAAACCTTGCCCAAGATTCTGGCAATACCTCTTTTTCTCCCTGTTTAAAATCAAAAAGTTCCTGCAAAATAGCATGTCTAGCACTGGGAGGAAAATATTTCTGCAGGAAAGTACTAATCAAGCACTCAGGGCTATCAATAGATCCAGGAGGTAAATTACTAAACCAAGTTTTAGCTTCTCCTTTCAGTGAAAAGGGAAAAATCTTAGCAACAAAGTAAGTACGCATCTTAATATCATCAGAAAACAAGCCACTCATGGTAGCAAGTTCATTCATATGTGCTACCGCACTTTCATTCTTAGTCCCACAAAAAGGTTCTTTCTCGACAATAGCTATGTAAGATAGATCGAGAGAGAAATCATAATCTTGATCTATAAAGTTTATGGGAGAAGCAACAAACTTAGCAACAAGAGATAATTTGGGTCTAATAGTACGCCTCTCAAGGAGACTCTTAGCAGCGCTCCTATCATGGGTGTTCTTACATTCTTTAATAAACTCATCGGTCATCTCAACATAACCATCTTCAATATCATAACTCTCACTAGACTCAGGTGAGCTAATAGGTGTGGTAGTGTCTTCATTAGGAGTTTCGATATTTCCAACTATAGTTCTAGCAATCGTAGCATCTAGGAAAGGACCTAATGAACCACTATGATCAAGCACAGTAGAAGAAGCATCATAAGCATCAGAAGTTTCATATTCAGCAGTAGTAGCAGTGTGTCTAGCATGTGTATGTGGTGGTGTAAGGAACTTACTCAAAACAGACGGTGAATCAAGAGCAGCAGAGGTGTTTAGAACCGTACCTCTTCTTGTAGTGGATGGTAAAATAGGAACCTTGCCATCATGAGACTTACCCATGATGGATGGATAGCAGCGAGCAATAGAGAATCCAAGTGAACTTAACAAATAAAGCTATGCTCCCCGGCAACGGCGCCAAAAAATAGTCTTGATGACCCACAAGTATAGGGGGTGTATCGCAGTATTTTCGAGGGAAGTGAAACCCAATTTATTGATTCGACACAAGGAGAGCCAAAGAATATTTATCAGCCTTAACAACTGAGTTGTCAATTCAGCTGCACCTGGAAACAATCTTGCTCACAGCAGTTTATCAGTAGCAACAGTTTTGTAGTAGGAATAGTAAAGTAACAACAGTAGTAAAGCAAAGACAGTAGTAACAAAAGCAGTAAACAGTGGGATTCGAGTGCGGTAGGCATAGGGATGGATGGACGGGCGTTGCATGGACAAGACAATTCATATAGCAATCAGAACATAGGGAAATTGCAGATAAATAAGATAAAGCATCCAAGTACTAGATAATCCTAGGCATGTGTTCCATATATAGTCATACGTGCTCGCAATGAGAACTTGCACAACATCTTTTGTCCTGCTAGCCCGTTTGCAGCGGGGCCTCTAGGGAACTACTGGCAATTAAGGTGCTCCTTTTAATAGAGCATCGGAGCAAAGCATTAACACTCCGTGAACACATGTGATCCTCACACAAAAGCTATTCCCTTCCGGTTATCCCGATTTCTGTCACTTCGGGGACATAGGTTCCGGACAACAACGTGTGTATACAACTTGCAGATAAGACCAAAAACAATACTATCATAATGAATCAATAACATGTTCAGATCTAAAATCATGGCACTCGGGCCCTAGTGACAAGCATTAAGCACAACAAGTCGAAACAAAGTCATAAAGCACTAATAAAAGATATTAGACACCATGCCCTAACAATCTGATGCCATTACATGAACGATCTCATCCAATCCCTACCATCCCCATAGCCTACAGCGGGAGATTACTCACTCATAGATGGGGGAAAAATGGATGGTCGATGGAGAAGCGATGGTGATGATGACGACGATGATCTCCTCCAATTCCCCGTCCCGGCAGGGTGCCAGAACCGAGGTTCGGGTGCTGTTTCGTGGAATCTGGTGGTGGCGGTGGAGCAGAACTCCTTCTGGAAAAACGTCGAACCCCCCGAAGTTTTTAGGTCAGAAGGCTCCTTATAGGCGAAGAGAGAGGCCGAGGGGGTGCCTAGGGTGGCCACACTACCCCCTGGCGCGGTCTGGCCTGGCCCGCGCCACCAGGTGGTGTGGCCACCCCCTGGCTCTTCTCCGTCTCGTATTCTGGCTCCTGGAGTCTTCGGGTGAAATAGGATTTTTGGCATATTTTCCAGGATTTTTCCTGATAGTTGATTTTCTGCACAAAAAGTAGACACCAAGGCAATTCTGCTGAAAACAGCGTCAGTTTGCATTAGTTGCATCCAAATCACACAAGTATAGAGGAGAAACAATAGCAAAAGTGTTCGGGAAAGTAGATATGTTTTGGACGTATCAATGTTCCATTCTTGGTTTTATCCACTTTCTTGTGTTTTGTTCCAACTTTGGAGTACTTTTCATATGATTTCTTGGACTAACCTATTAACAAGACCCACAGTGCCAGCTGCCTGTTTTCTACTGTTTTTGGTTTTAGGAAAGTCAGAAAATGAATATTCTCGGGATTGGACGGGACAAAAGCCAAAGTGCCTATTTTTCCGAAAGACATCAAGTGCCAGACTACGAGACGGAGAGGGGCCAGGGGCACTACACCACCTGGCCACGCGGCCAGGCCTGGCCTGCACCAGGGGGTGGTGTGGCTGCTCCCGACACCCCCTCGGCCTCCCCTTCCGACTATAAGATGCCCTTGGGACGTAAACCCTAAGGGCCCGATCAAAAATCCACGAAAGAGTCTGTAGCCGCCGACATCTCCATCCATAGATCAGGAGGGATCTGAAGCTCTTCCCAGCACACTGCCAGAGAGGGGAATTCACCCTGGAGGCCTTCTTCATCACCATGCAAGCCTCCGGTGTGATGCGTGAGTAGTTCATCCTTGGACTACGGATCCATGTAGTAGCTAGATGGCTGGTTCTCCTCCTTTGTGCTTTCATGTCTAGATCTTGTGAGCTCCGTTCATGATCAAGATCATCTATTTGTAATTCTGCATGTTGTGTTTGCGGGGATCTGATGGATATTGAGATGCTATTTCAGATTGATTATTGATTCTACCATGTCTTTGTTATTTGTGATCTTGCATGCTTTCCGTTGTTAGTAGCTATCTTGGACAAGTAGATGCTATCAACTCCAAGAGTTAGTATTTATGCTCGATAGTGGGTTCATGCCTCTGGTAATCTGGTGAAGTGACAGAAATCTCTAAGGTACTAGATGTGTTGTTGCTACTAGGGAGAAAACAACAATCCTTTGTTCATAGAACAATCATATTGTTTACTTTACAGGCATTTCGTAAAGCAATAATCTGTTGCTTGCAACTTAATACTGGAGGGGGTTCGGATGATAACCTAAAGGTGGATTATTAGTCATAGATGTAGTTGGATGGCGGTCTATGTATAATGTTGTAATGCCCAATCAAGTCTCAAAGGAGTCAAGATGATTAGTATATGCATGTATTGCTTTCTCGATGTTTTTCAATTGCCCAACTGTAATTTGTTCACCCAGCATGTTATCTATCTAAGGAGAGCCACCTGTAGTGAACTATGGATCCCGCTCCTTTTTCTTTACATACAATCTATAAACTATTTACTTCTTTGTGTTTACTTTCTACAAACTTTTACTTCTTTCCATTCGATACATTTAATCCTTTGTTTTCCGCAAAACACGGTGAGATTGACAACCTCATCGCAAGTTGGGGACAAAGTTCTGTGGTTGCGTTGTGCAGGTCTCCATGTTGCTACTAGCACCGGTAGTGCGCCCTGCCAAGGCTCAGCTAGCAACACCTTTGGGGTGTTTCCTTGCTCCTGCTGGTTCGATTAAACCTTGGTTTCATAACTGAGGGAAACTTGCTGCTGTGCTCATCATACCTTCCTCTTGGGGTTCCCAACGAGCTCTACATCAACACCGCCATCAAGCATTTTTCTGGGCGCCGTGCATTGAGCCATCAAGCATTTTTCTGGCGATGTTGCCAGGGAGTCAAGGACATCTTCACAAGGGGAGTCCCTCATAACCAATCTCTTTACTTTGTTATTTTTGTTTTGCTTAGTTTCTTTTTGCTTTGTTTGCTTATTTTCTTTATCAAAAACACACAAAAAATTAGTTTTACTAGTTTGCTTTCTTATTTGGAAAACACAAAAAAATTAGTTCCTATCTTGAGTTGCCACTATGTCTAGCCTTGCTCTAATCACTATGTCACCCGAGGAAATGATTTTCACTTTTAAACAAGGAATTGAGGAAAGTTTTAAGGAAGCTTGGTCTAGAATCTCCGATCTACATGAAAAAACTGAGCCTAAAATGACTCAAAGCTTGTTCCTTAGCAGTTTTTATCTTAGGATTGCTCTTTGCTATAGATATGCTTTAGATGCTGTTGTGGGAGGAGATTTCCTCCAATGTAACGAGGATGATGCTATTAATGCTATAAAGAAATTGATCCTCACTTACAACATGCCTAGCCAAACTGATATTACTTTCACAAAAATAGTTGCTAGGCTGAACACTCTTGAGGCAAGCACTACTAGCTTAGAAAGTTGCTATAATATGCTTTGGGAGCATCACAATTATGTTCCAATAAATTCTGAACCATCAAAGTGGCTCCCTACAGTAAAGATTGAGATAAACACTGAAACTTTTCAAGCCCGCTGTGATATCATGTCTGAATTTTGTCTTATGCCCAAGGATATTTATGAATCTCTGAATACTTGGAGGCTTACTGAAGGAGGAAAACAAATATCTCTTGCTAATAATGCTACCATATTACCTCTTGGAATAGCTGAAGGAGTGTTTACAAAGATCCTTGGGAAAATGATTTCTACTGATTATCTTGTTATTGAATGTGCAGGAAAAGGACAAATTACACTTGGAAGGTCCCTATTAGAACTCCTTGGAGCAATAATAGATGTGCGAAGGGGACCATGCACCTTTCTTCTCCACCAAACAATCATATTTTCCCCAAGGTTAAGAATAAAAGTAAGAGAGGTAAGGGCAAGAAATTTGGTTTTAATGTTTCTTCATTTGAGAATACTTGATCCTTTTTCTTGCTTCTTATGCCTAACTTAAAGGCATTAAAGAAAAGTACTTATTGGGAGATAACCCAAAAGTTTTAGATGAGTCTTGGAAGTTATTACTTCAGTAATAACCTCTCCTTATCCTTTTTATTTGCTTTTTGTGCCAAGAGTAACCTCCAATGAGAGAGAAGTAATGATTGGGAAAGTTGCTATCCTGAAACAGATTTCTGTGCTTCACCGTAAATATTCGTGTAAAATCTCTGAACGTCTTTTTCAGGCGTGAATTTTTGTGCTTCTGCCCCAGGTTGTTATCTAACTTTCGTTAGTTCAACACTTTTTGATTTGAGCAACAGAAGGTCTTCAAAAAAAAATCGTCTTTACCTGCTGGTCTGTTTTGACAGATTTCTGCCATTTTCTGCATTTGCTTCTTGTTGGTTCCTTCTTGAGTTCTTTTGGGGAATTGAGCTTTTTGATTGAAGTTCTACAGTAGCTAGTGTTCTAATGGAAGTTTATTTGGTGTTATAACTGAACCTTAAGACTTATTTATCTCGAGTGCACTAATGTTGCTAATAAAGATTGTGTGAAGTTTTGTATGAAGGAAAAATTTCAGGTGTATGGAAGGAATGAATAATGAGATGAAGGATGGACTAAAGCTCAAGATTGGGGATGCCACGCGTGTCACCCCAAGAAATATCCAAGAAGTACAAGCGTCAAAGCTTGGGGATTCCCAAGGCATCCCCTTCTTCATCAATAAAAATCCCAGGTTTCTTCCGAACGCTTCATTTTTATTGTTTCATGCACAATTGTGTTGTTCTTGGAGCGTCTTCTTTTTTGTTTTCATTTTGGTTTTTCGTTTGCTTTGGTTTGCTTAGTTTTTTGAATAAATTGGTTGGACCCCCTCTTTCATACATCGGTTTGCAAATAGTTTGGTTTGGTTTGGAAAAGAGTAGGAAAGTTCATGCTTAAGTGGTAAAAAGAGCTCGTTTTTGACTGTGGCCTATGCTTTGTCATGCCATGCTTGATATTGTTTTGGCTTTATGCTTAGTATTATTTGCTGTATCATGACTTGTTATAAACAATTGATATTGCTTAATGTGCCTTGGATGAATCATGCGTTGTTTTAGCATATTAAAGCATAGTATAGTGGTATTCTCCTTTGATGCTTTATTTGGGTTGACTTGGCGCATGATCACACCATGTTATGACTATCTCAAGTCACCATAGCCTTTATGATCCTTTAGTTTTCAACTTGTAGTATCACTTTATGCTTTGATCAATGATGTTTTGTCGCTCTACATGATTATGGCCATTATTGCTCTCTTAGTTTGTCGCTCCCAGTCTTTTGCTAGCCTCCACCACCAAGTATGAGTTCCACTCATGCATCCAACTCCCTAAACCAAGTTATTCCAAAGAGTCCACCATACCTACCTACTAGCTTATGCTATTCCAAGTATATTCATGCTTTTGTTTACCTTCCAAATTAAAGTTGTTATGAGAAAACTAGTGATTAAAGCTGTCACAAACTTGATGGCACACTTTACTTTTTTGCATCTAATAAACTTGAACCATTGGGTCCTTCTTTGTTGCATATATGCTTGCGCTTTATAAGTTGAAATTAGCAGAACCATGTTTCATGGGGAACGCTTTCAACATTGCACATGTACTTTGTACCTCGTTGATGTCATGTTCTTTTGCTTACGGATCCCGGCGATGTGAAATAAAAGTGGAACTTGTAAGATCATGGAGTTTGTATGTGTGTTAGATAAACGCCTGGGCCGCTAGCCTAAGCGATGCCTAATCATGGTGGAAACTTGCATCATCACCATAATGAGCATTCTATGAAGCATCCTCAATAAAAACCTATGCAAATAGCAAATAAAAAGATCACTGAGATGCTCATTGTCTGCTTGCCTTGTCATTTTGATTATGGGAAAGCTCCCATATCATGTGCAAGGGGTACCCCGTTGGCGGTTCTTAATGATACACATATACTTACACTGGCAAGAGCTTGCTCGTGAGTGGAGTTGAGTAGCATGAGGATCGGTCTTCGTAAGTAAGGGGCATGAGATTTCGGTTTATAACTTGTCAAGCATATCCTCTTAGTTGTGTCACTTTAACCTTAATCACCTTCAAGATGCTTACGATAGGGGCAATGAGAGCTGAAAGCTATAAGTACCATAATTTTTGGAAGCTCTTTATGAGACTTGAATCCCTACTTCCTTTTACAAAGGCCTTTCTTCCACCATTATATTGAGTCTCCACTTTCTACCTTTATGCACCTACTTTGAGAGCATAGTGGCCATTCTTAGTTCTATGTGCATTGTCCCAATACTAGTTGATTGATGCATAACTTGATATTGCTTGTTTTAAACTATTTGTATCTAGTCACTCTTATGAACTTTGAAGGTGTCCTATGCATTTATATTTGCTACTCTATTGAGGGACAAGCTGAATACTTTTATGCTATGTTTTCTTTATGTGAAACAAACAAATGTCTTGCAAAGCATTGTTATTCATGAATCTTTTGTTTGTGCCTTTTCATGTTTCATCATAGTTTCTTTGCTTATTGCTAGAACTTTGTCTTTCATGTTATGATTGAAGTACTATGATCCCAGCTTTGAATGTTTTACAAATACTTCGATCAAGTCTTTGATGGTGCATGTCACCTCAAAAATTATTCTTTCTTTTTATCACTTACCTACTCGAGGACGAGCAGGAGTTAAGCTTGGGGATGTTGATACATTGCAAATGTATCTATAATTTTTGATGTTCCATGCTTGGTTTTATCCACTTTCTTGTGTTTTGTTCCAACTTTGGAGTACTTTTTATATGATTTCTTGGACTAACCTATTAACAAGAGCCATAGTGCCAGCTACCTGTTTTCTGCTGTTTTTGGTTCCAGGAAAGTCAGAAAATGAATATTCTCGGAATTGGACAGGACAAAAGCCAAAGTGCCTATTTTTCCGGAAGGGATCAAGTGCCAGAATACGAGACGGAGAGGGCCAGGGGGCCACTACACCACCTGGCCGCGCGGCCAGCCCTGGCCCGCACCAGGGGGTGGTGTGGCCGCTCCCGGCACCCCCTCGGCCTCCCCGTTCAACTATAAGATGCCCTCGGGACGTAAACCCTAAGGGACCGATCAAAAATCCACGAAAGAGTCTGTAGCCGCCGTCATCTCCATCCCTAGATCGGGAGGGATCTGAAGCTCTTCCCGGCACCCTGCCGGAGAGGGGAATTCACCCTGGAGGCCTTCTTCATCACCATGCAAGCCTCCGGTGTGATGCGTGAGTAGTTCATCCTTGGACTACGGATCCATGTAGTAGCTAGATGGCTGGTTCTCCTCCTTTGTGCTTTCAAGTCTAGATCTTGTGAGCTCCGTTCATGATCAAGATCATCTATTTGTAATTCTGCATGTTGTGTTTGCGGGGATCCGATGGATATTGAGATGCTATATCAGATTGATTATTGATTCTATCATGTCTTTGTTATTTGTGATCTTGCATGCTTTCCGTTGTTAGTAGCTATCTTGGCCAAGTAGATGCTAGCAACTCCAAGAGTTAGTATTTATGCTCGATAGTGGGTTCATGCCTCTAGTAATCTAGGGAAGTGACAGAAACCTCTAAGGTACTAGATGTGCTGTTGCTACTAGGGAGAAAACAACAATCCTTTGTTCATAGAACAATCGTATTGTTTACTTTACACGCAGTTCGTAAAGCAATAAGCTGTTGCTTGCAACTTAATACTGGAGGGGGTTCGGATGATAACCTGAAGGTGGATTATTAGTCATAGATGCAGTTGGATGGCGGTCTATGTATAATGTTGTAATGCCCAATCAAGTCTCAAAGGAGTCAAGATGATTAGTATATGCATGTATTGCTTTCTCGATGTTTGTCAATTTCCCCGCTGTAATTTGTTCACCCAGCATGTTATCTATCTAAGGAGAGCCACCTCTAGTGAACTATGGATCCCGGTCCTTTTTCTTTACATACAATCTATAAACTGTTTACTTCTTTGTGTTTACTTTCTACAAACTTTTACTTCTTTCCATTCGATACGTTTAATCCTTTGTTTTCCGCAAAACAAGGTGGGATTGACAACCTCATCGCAAGTTGGGGACAAAGTTCTGTGGTTGCGTTGTGCAGGTCTCCACGTTGCTACTAGCACCGGTAGTGCGCCCTGCCAAGGCTCAGCTAGCAACACCTTTGGGGTGTTTCCTTGCTCCTGCTGGTTCGATTAAACCTTGGTTTCATAACTGAGGGAAACTTGCTGCTGTGCTCATCATACCTTCCTCTTGGGGTTCCCAACGAGCTCTACATCAACACTGCCATCAAGCATTTTTCTGGGCGTCATGCATTGAGCCATCAAGCACGTACTCAAAATGTCTGGGTACGCCGATAAGCTTGTGTCCTTGGGAATAACGATTCCCATTGACTTAGGCATACATCATGTTCTCCAATCTCTGCCACCTAGCTACAAGAGCTTCGTGATGAACTATAATATGCAGGGCATGAAGAAGTCTCTTCCCGAGCTTCTGTTAATGCTTAAGACTACAGAAGTGGATATTAGGAAAGAACATCAAGTGTTGATGATCAATAAGACCACCAGTTTCAAGAAGGACAAGAAAGGCAAGCACAAGGGAAAGAAGGGTGGAAAATCTGTTGTCGCACCTGAAAAGAAACCCCGAGCTGGCCCTAAGTCTAACACCGAGTGTTACTATTGCAAGGGGACTGGCCATTGGAAGTGCAATTGCCCCAAGTATTTGGCGGACAAGAAGGCCGACAAGGCAAAGAAAGGTATATGTGATATACATGTTATTGATGTGTACTTGACTAGTACTCGCAGTAGCACCTGGGTATTTGATACGGGATCGGTTGCTAATATATGTAACTCGGTTCAGGGGCTACGGAACAAGCGACACCTAGCAAGGGATGAGATCACGATGCGGGTCGGCAATGGATCAAGAGTTGATGTGATCGCCGTCGGGACGCTACCTCTCCATATGCCATCAGGATTAGTTATAAATCTGAATAATTGTTGTTTGGTGCCTGCACTGAGCATGAACATTGTATCTGGATCGTGTTTGATGCAAAGTGGTTATTCTTTTAAATCTGAAAACAATGGTTGTTCGATTTAAAAGAATGATATCTTTTATGGTCATACACCTGTGTTGAATGGTTTATTTCTATTGGATCTCGATAGTAGTATTATGCATATTCAAAATGTTGATGTTAAAAAGATTAAACTTGATAATGATATATCTGCATATATGTGGCACTGCCGTCTACGTCATATTGGCGTTAAACGCATGAAGAAACTCCATTCCGATGGACTTCTGGAATCACTTGATTTTGAATCATTTGATACATGTGAGCCATGCCTTATGGGCAAGATGACTAGAAAGCCGTTTTCCGGTTCAGTGGAATGTGCATCATATTTATTGGAAATCATACATACTGATGTGTGTGGACCAATGAGTGTGTCGGCGCGAGGTGGATATCGTTATTTTGTTACTTTCACGAATGATTTGAGTAGATACGGGTATATCTATTTGATGAAACACAAGTCTGAAACCTTTGAAAAGTTTAAGGAATTTCAGAATGAAGTGGAAAATCATCGTAATAGAAAGATCAAATTTCTGCGGTCCAACCATGGAGGTGAGTATCTAAATTACGAGTTTAGCACACACATGAAATAGTGTGGAATAGTTTCACAACTCACGCCTGCCGGAACACCACAACGTAATGGTGTGTCGGAACGTCGTAATCGTACTTTATTGGATATGGTTCGATCTATGATGTCTTTGACTGACTTGCCACTGTCATTTTAGGGTTATGCACTGGAAACCGCTGCATTCACTTTAAATCGGGCACCATATAAATCTGTTGAAACGACACCGTATGAATTATGGTTTGGAAACAAACCTAAGTTGTCATTTCTTAAAGTTTGGGGATGCGATGTTTATGTGAAGAAACTTCAGCCGGATAAACTCGAACCCAAAGCGGAAAAATGCGTCTTCATAGGATACCCTAAGGAAACGATTGGGTATACCTTCTATCACAGATCCGAGGGCAAGGTTTTTGTTGCCAAGAATGGATCCTTTCTTGAGAAGGAGTTTCTTGCGAAAGGTGTGAGTAGTCGGAAGGTAGAACTCGAAGAGGTTATTGAACCTTCTCTTCATGAAATGGTGAGTAGCACAGCACCAGAAATTGTTTCAGAGTTGACTTCACCTAATGAAGAGAGAGCTAATGATATTGATCATGAAACTTCGAAAGAGGACACTATCGAACCTCGCAGGTCAAGTAGGACACGTGCAGCTCCTGAACTGTATGGCAATCCTGTTATGAATTTCATGATTGATGAAATAGATGACCCTGTGACGTATGAAGAAGCGATGATGAGCCCGGATTCCAACAAATGTCTAGAAGCCATGAAATCCGAGATGGAATCCATGTGCAAAAACCAGGTTTGGACCTTGGTGGACTTACCTCACGATCGAAAGACCGTTGAGAATAAATGGATTTTCAAAAGAAAAACTGATGCTGATGGTAATGTGACCATCTATAAGGCTCGACTTGTCGCAAAGGGGTTTTGACAAATTTAAGGAGTTGACTATAATGAGACATTCTCTCACGTAGCGATGCTTAAGTCGGTTAGGATTATGTTAGCAATTGCTGCATATTTCGATTATGAAATATGGCAGATGGATGTCAAAACTGCGTTCCTCAATGGTAATATTGAAGAAGAGTTGTATATGATACAACCTAAGGGTTTTGTCAATCCTAAGGATGCTGATAAGGTATGCAAACTTCAGCGATCCATCTATGGACTGAAGCAAGCATCCCGGAGTTGGAATCTCCACTTTGATGAGGTGATCAAAGGGTTTGGATTTGTCCAAACTTATGGAGAGGCTTGTATTTACAAGAAAGTGAGTGGGAGCAATGTGGCATTTCTGATATTATATGTGGATGACATATTATTGATTGGAAATGATATAGATCTTTTAAACAGTGTTAAAAGTTATCTAAACAGCAAATTTTCGATGAAAGACCTTGGTGAAGCATCATATATATTAGGCATTAAAATCTATAGAGATAGATCAAGGCGCCTAATTGGGATATCGCAGAGTACATACCTTGATAAGATATTAAAGAAGTTTAATATGGACGGAAGTAAGAAGGGGTTCTTACCTATGTTGCAAGGCAAGACATTGAGCAAGACTCAAAGTCCGGCTACAGCGGAAGAAAGAGAGATAATGGATAAGATCCCCTATGCCTCGGCCATAGGCTCTATAATATATGCCATGCTATGTACAAGACCGGATGTGGCACATGCTATTAGTTTGACTAGTAGGTACCAATATGATCCAAGTTCGGAACACTGGATAGCAGTCAAGAATATCCTTAAGTACTTGAGAAGAACTAGGGATATGTTTCTTGTATACGGAGGTGAAGAAGAGCTAGTCGCTAAGTGTTATGTCGATGCTAGCTTTGACACCGATCCGGATGACTCTAAGTCTCAATCCGGATACGTATTTCTCTTGAACGGAGAAGCAGTTAGTTGGAGGAGTTCCAAACAACCTGTGGTGGATGGATCAACGACGGAGGCGAAATATGTTGCTGCTTTAGAAGCGGCGCAGGAAGCGGTTTGGATGAAGGAGTTCATAACGGAACTAGGTGTGGTTCCTAGTGCGTTGGACCCAATGGTGATCTATTGTGACAATAATGGAGCCATAGCCAACGCCAAGGAACCAAGGTCTCACAAGAATTCCAAGCATATTAAGCGCCGGTTTCACTCCATCCGCGAGCATGTCAAGGATGGAGATATAAAGATTTGTAAAGTACACACGGACCTAAATGTAGCAGATCCGTTGACTCAAGTTCTCCCTAGGGCAAAACATGATCAACACCAGAACTCCATGGGTGTTAGATTTATCACTATGTGAACTAGATTATTGTCTTTAGGGCAAGTGGGAGACTGAAGGAAATATGCCCTGAGAGGCAATAATAAAGTTGTTATTATGTATTCCTCGTATATGATAGATGTTTATTTTGCATGCTATAATTGTATTGATCGGAAACGTCAATACATGTGTGTTTAATAAACAAAAGGGTTCCTAGTTATGCCTCTCTTATAGACTAGCTTGTTGATTAACAAGATGATCAAGGTTTCCTGATCATGGACATTGGATGTTATTAATAACAAGGTCGCAGCATTTGTGAAATGATGTGATGCACATTCATCTGCAGTATAGCATTACGATCAAGTCATTATTTTTATATTGCTATAACATCATACGAAGTAATCTTTATCCTTAGACCATGAGATCATGTTAATTGCTAACACCAGAAGAGTATCTTGATAACATCAAACGTCACACCGTAACATGGTGACTATAAAGATGGGTTCAGTGCTACAAAGGTGTTATGTTGAGGCTCATGGATCAAGAGTGGAATTTGTCAATCCCGATGACGGATAGATATACTCTGGGCCCTCTCGGTGATATCACATTATGTTAGATTGCAAGCAAGTGATGTGATCACTAGAATGTTATATCACGGGAACGAGAAAAGAGTGCATGTCGGTAACGAGATCAAACTAGGTATTTGGATACCGATGATCGAATCTCGGACATGTATTATATCATGAGACAAAGGGATTAAGTTACTAGCGTTAAAGGTTCTCACGATCACAGAAGTCATCGTTGAATGTGCAGGAGTCAGTATGGATCTCCAGGTCCCGCTTCTGATTATTGATCTGAGAGGAGTCTCAATCATGTCTGCATTATTCGTGAACCATAGGGTGGCACACTTAAGATTTACCGGACACCATTTTGGAGCACATATGTTTCAGACGAAAGGATTGCAAAGCGCAGGAATTGTTTCGATAGAAACCGGAATTGTTTCGGGTGAAATTGCAGAAAGTGGTTCTGCATGTGAATTGAAATGTTGCAAGGGGTTTTATGTGAATGTTTGTTAATTAAAGTAATTAAAAAAATTCTGAATAAATTTAATAAAACAGTTTTATTAAATGAGAGAGCATTAAACTTAGAGAATTTTAATGCATTTAAAGTGGAGACTTTAAAAGAGAATGCGAAGGGGCATTTTAATGTGGAGGGGTTACCACCACATGAATGGGAGAGGTGAGGGGTCACCCCCCATGAGGCGCCGGCCATGGGGAGGGGCACCCCCCTCCTCCTATAAAAGGCCCCCCTCTTCCTCCTTCTTCCACACACCTCCTTGTGAAGGATCTCTCTCCCCCTCTAGAATTATTCCCCCATGGTCTCGGATTAGCGAGATACATGTTCCCGGTGGCATTTTGTCTTGAAGGAGTTGCTGCTTCCGCTGCATCGCTGGAGCAAGGAGGTGGAGGTTGTCCGGTGGCTTGAACGTGTGTGCGAGGACGGATGCGCTGCTAATTTGTGGCGCTCGGACTTCCACACGATCTTCAGATCGGCAAGTGTACGACTACATCAACCACAAGTTCCTACTCGTTAACAAAACTCGTTGTCTTCGAGGGTAAGTTATCCATGGATGTATGTCCACCCGTTTCTCTGTATCTAATAGATAGATCTTGGCGTATAGTTCTCATCGTAGGAATTTTTTTGTTTTCTACGCTGCGGACTCAACACTTTAATTCACGCACATCCTGGATGTCCATTACCTAAAAATGAGCTCCTTGATATATATTATAATGGACTTACTGATGAATCTAGGACATACCTGAATAGTTTTGCTGATTGTGTTTTCAGGAAGAGAACTCCCGAAGAAGCTGAGGAATTAATGGCTAAAATAAGCAAAAATTATGATGACTGGACACTTGAGTCAACTACACCTGAGAAAATTGTGCCTAGGCCAACACCAACACCAAGGAAGAGGGGAGGGATTG
Source organism: Avena sativa (assembly GCA_916181665.1). Taxonomy (NCBI): domain Eukaryota; kingdom Viridiplantae; phylum Streptophyta; class Magnoliopsida; order Poales; family Poaceae; genus Avena; species Avena sativa. The sequence goes on along the minus strand of OV702290.1, from coordinate 547,886,125 downwards.
AACTAAATGATGAAGTGATGAAGGAAGCTAAGAAATGTCTCAAGGAGAAGGGTATTAAATCTGAAGATGCGAAGAATCTACCTCCTATAGAAGAGTTATGTAAGCCAATCTCCCACTCATCCACTATTGAGGTACACTCTCTTCAACATTTTGATGAAGGTGATATTCCTTATTCTAAACCTCATGATCCATGCTTAGAAGAATTTGATATCTTTGTTGTTAAGAAAGATAATTTTAATAAGAGAGTGCTGAATCATTTAATGGAAAACTTTAGAGCTATTAATGAGTTAAGAGTTATTATGGAAAGAACCTCCAATGATGTTAAAATGATTGTTAAACATTTCCAAATGGTTCAAACTCAAACTGATCATCTTACTAAAGTACAAAAAGATTTGCTAGTTAATGCTTCTAAAGAAAAACATGCTTATGAAATTAGAACTAGGAGTGGAGCTCTCACTCAAGATCCTTTATATCCTGAAGGACATCCTAAAAGAATTGAGCAGAATTCTCAACAAACTGAAAATAGAGGTACTTCTTCTAAGAGAAAGTAAAAGAAACATAAAACAGTTGTAGAATCTTCTGAACCTGCTAAAGATCCTAATAGTATATCTTTCTCTGATGCTGAAACTGAGAGCGATAATGAGAAAAATGATGCTCCTGATAAAGAAGAAATTGAAGAAGAACCTGAAAAGCACACTAATAATACTAAATACACTAAGGAAGATTTTGTTGCTAATAAACATGGTAGTGAAAGAGAGCCCTGGGTTCAAAAACCAATGCCTTTTCCTGATAAGAAACACAAGTCCAAGGAAGACGAACACTATAATAAGTTTTGTGAGTGGATGAAACCTTTATTTTTGACAATTCCTTTGACTCATGCTATTAAATTGCCTCCTTATTCAAAATATATGAAGGATATTGTCTCTAATAAAAGGAAGATCCCTAATGAGGAAATTCCTACTTTACTTGCTAATTATTCCTTTAATGGTAAGGTTCCAAAGAAACTTGGAGACCTAGGGATTCCAACTATTCCATGTTCTATTAAAAATAATTATGTTAGAACTGCTTTGTGTGATTTGGGAGCAGGAGTTAGTGTTATGCCTTTTTCTCTCTACAAGAGATTTCAATTGGAGAAATTAATACCAACTGATATATCTTTGCAAATGGCTGATAAATATACTACTATTCATGTTGGTATATGTGAGGATGTTCCTGTTCAAGTGGCTCATAATTGCTTGATATTAACTGACTTTGTTGTACTTGAAATTCCTAAAGATGATAATATGTCTATTATTTTTGGGAGACCTTTTCTTAATACTGCAGGGGCTGTCATTAATTGTAATCAAGGAAAGGTAACTTTTAATGTTAATGACAAGGAGCATACTGTCTATTTCCTCAAGAAGATTGATAAAACTTATGGCCTAAATTCAATTGAAAATATTGAGGGCATTCAAGTTGGAGAAATATATTGTCCCATACCACGAGAAAACTATGAAATTATTATGATTGGGACCATTGCTATCAAGGTTGAGGTAACATAATCATTTAGTGGAATACAAAGTTTGGTTTCATATAAAATTGTTCTGGTAACAAGACCTAATCAACGTTGTTAACAAAGGGATTTTAATGAACAAAACAATGTTTTCACCATGATTATCCTTGCTCACTTTTATTTTATCCATTTTAATTTTTGTTTTCACTTAGTTTACTTTTCTATTGCTAGTTGCTTGCATATTAGAGTGTCTTAGAACTTCTGAAGTTTTAGTTTTGTTTTGTTATTGCATCATTCCAAAATTATCTTTCTGCCAGAAAATCATTCATCAATACCTGAAAATTGCTCAAAAATAAAGTGTCTCGAAAAATTGGAGAAAATTCATATTAAATTTTTACGTCAAAAGAGGGGCAGAGAAGTACCTAGAGTAACCCAGGGGGCCTACCAGTCAGGCACACCACCTGGTGGTGCGGCCACACCAGGGGCGCGCCTGGCCATTGTGTGGGCCACCCCTGGCCCTCCACTTATTCTCCCACCTACCACTTCTCTCTCTCCCGAGAAAATACCAGTTCATTGCTCAAACTCGTGTTCCTGCTATTCTTGCTCGTGATTTTCGATCTCCTTGCTCATCCCATCTTTGCTGCTGAGATTTGGAGCATTTGTTCTCCCGTATGTGACTCCTCCGCTTGTCCAAGTAGATTTGTGATTAGTGGATTATATCTTGAGTATTTTGCTACTATAGGTGACATGTTATGTGAGTTTGCATGCTTGTTCTATGCTTAGAGAAATTGTTCTATGCTTAGAGAAATTGTTTTGATGCATGTTTAGCCCTCTTGCAAGTCCCTATAAGTAGTTCCTTTTATTATGTAATCACTTTGCAATTATTATTTGTGATGGTTGTCTAAAATTTCAGAAAAGAAGAAGAATGAACACCAACTCAACCAACATGAATTAAGGGTGCCCGAGGTTATGAAAGTTCACCATGAGGAAGAATTTTTTCCTTCTATTTCCATGCCCCGAATTCATGAGGGCTGTAGGGATTTCTCAAGATTTCCATACTCTAATTTCTAATGCAGGATTGGAGCATTTTGTGGGAGATGAACCTTACCAATATGTGAAACTAACCATGTCTGTGGTGCAGGATTTTCGATTTAGTTGGTCCTTGCCTAACCCCATGGTTCATTACAAAATTTACAATACAGCTGTCGACCTCCCTTTTGATGATTTTGTGCAGCTATTAAAGTACCACAGTGGGGTTCGTGTGAAAGGATTAGAGAGCGGCCTACACCTCTCATGGACTTGTATGCAGAGATTTGCCAATGGAGTAGCTTCTCAAAGGAGAGTGGTAAAATTCGTAATATTCATCTCCCGTCTATTCGATACTTTGCCTACTTTATTGCCAAGTGCGTTCTTGCTAGGAAAACTACTAGTCAATTATCCTCATATGATCTAGCCTTTATCTCAGCTGCCTTGAAACAAGATAGGACTTATAACTTGGGTGCTTTGATAGCTTTCTGTCTTGCTGCTAACCGCGAGAAAAGTGGAATTTGTGGAAGCCTCATCGCCTCTCGTTTATTAGCTTTGCATGGTGTAGCGCCTCATCATTCAGACTTACAATTTCCCATAGAGAGGCTTGATCTTAATTCCATGATACAACATAAATTCGTTTCTTCATGGGCTAATTTGAGTGATTTACCTTATGAAATAACCTTTCCCAAGAATGGATGGAGAGGAGGTAAGACCGAGCGAGTGGTTATTTTGCCTGTGCCTATTTTGTTTAACCTTGGTACCACGTAGGATGGTCACTCACTAAGGAAGAGCTCACTACATATCTGGAGGAGCTCTCCCAGCAAGAGCGGGATGCTGGAAGGGAGGTTGCGGATGCTTTGGTCCAACCCTCCAACGAGGGCAAGTCTTCGTACCAACAGCCTGCCTATGATTGGGGAGTTTCTTCTTCATTGCAAGGCCCTAACTATGATCATTCTTATGATGACCCGCCGGCTTGGAGTTCCTACCCGCGTTGGGGTTGATCCCCACTTAGGCCAAAAGCCTAAGCTTGTAGGGAGGTATGCCGACATCACACTCATCTACATATCATGTTCTGTTGGTACTTTGCATATCCATGTTTCGTTTTCTTTTTAGTTTTTGTTCTCGCTTTATTTCTGCTTTCCAAAACACAAAATACCAAAAATGTTTTTTTTATTTCTTTTTTTTTGCTTCTTTATCTTTTAGCCTTGGTTTACTTCATCCTTCTTAGCTTTGATTTGATCATTCGAAAACCCCAAAAAGATTTTGCTTTGTTTGCTCTTTCCTTCAGTTCTTGTCTTTAAAAATCAAAAACTGAAAAAATATTTGTTGTTCTCTGGTTTTGTAAAGTTCGTTGTAGGGTTTAGGGTCCTCAGTGACTCCTTGGAGTTTGGTTTTATCTTATTATTCAATTCACACAAGTGAAAGGCAATGATGATGTATGACAACTCGAGGTGTGGTAAGAGGCTGGTATGAACCCTATTTGTTTTCATTTTGTACATATACTCATCATCGTGGGCATGCTTAGTCTGTTCATGTAAGGTGTATGATATTTAATGGATGCTTAGTACTTCTTGATCTCTTATGATCAATTCCAATCCACTAATAGTTTGTAGCATATCATATAAATGTTTGCTTGCATTGTTCTATTCATAACTTGGTGTGACATTGTGGTATCCTCCTCTGAATGTTTAATTTGAATTGACTTGGAACATGCCCACGCATGCATATGACTAAACAAAAGGTCAGTTATGCCTTGATGGTTTATTTTGCCTCAGAGTTCTTGTGTCACTTTTATGCCACTATTAATTTTGTTTTGTCGCAAGCATGATTATGACAGTTACTGCTCTCTCGATTGTCGCTCCCTTTCTATTGCTAGCCTTCACTTGCGCTGAGTATACGTTTTACTTGTGCATCCAACTCCCCAAAACCAAAATTGTCAAAAAGAGTCCACCACATCTACCTATTAGCATCTTTGCTATTCCTTGCATATTTACTATGCTTTGTTTCTTCCAATAAAAATGTTTGCTTGTCATGTGAAAATTAGTTAGTAAAGCTCTCACAAACTTGATGGCACACTTTACTTTCTTGCACTTAATAAACTTGAACCATTGTGTCCATCTATGTTGCGTATATGCTTGCACTTTATAAGTTGAGAATTAGCAGAACCATGCTGTCATGGGGAATGCTTTCAACATTGCACTTATTATTCAGTTGATATCATGTTATTTTGTTTATGGATCCCGGTGGTGTGAAATAAAAGGGGAACTTGTAAGCTCATGGAGTTTGTATATGTGTTAGAGAAACGCCTGGGCGGCTAGCCTAAGCCATGCACAATCATGGTGGAAACTTGCAGCATAACCATAGTAAGCACTCTGTGAAGCATCCTCAATAAAAACCTATGCAAATAGCAAATAAAAAGATCACTAAGATGCTCATTGTCTGTTGCCTTGTCATTTTGATATGGGATAGCTCCTGTATCATGGGGCAAGGGGTACCCTGTTGGCGGTTCTCCATGATACACATGTACTTATAGTGACAATAACTTACTTGTGAGTAAAGTTGAGTAGTATGAGGTCCGGTACTCGTAGGCAAGGGGCATGAGATTTTCGACTTATAACTTGTCAAGCATATCCTCATATTTGTTCACTTTAACCTTAGTCACCTAAAGATGCTTATGATAGGGGCAATGAGAGCTCAAAGATAACAAGTACCATACTTTCAACATTTGGAAGCCTTTCAAACTTTTCAAAATCTTTTCTTTCATTTTTATGTAGAGTAACCATTTATTCTTTGAGCACCTTCCTGAGAGCATAGCTGTCATTCTTAGTGTAATGTGCTTGTCCCAAAACACGGTTAATTGTGACATAACTTTGACACATGTAATCTTTGATATTTTTACTACTAGTCTTTACTTAAAACTTTAGAGGTGCCTTGGCATTTATGTTTTTCTCCAAAAAAAAAGGCAAGCGAGATACCACTTTATCATATCTTCTTATGAGCATTACAATCCTGCATATGCTTATGTGTCATGTTGTTTATTATTATTGGGTTGGAATCTCTTCACAGCTTGCATGACTACTGGGTAAACTTATTTGCATACTCTTTATTATGAATTGCCTAAGTATTTGATCATATGCTGAGAATATATACATCTTATGAAGCAAATGTGTTCGTGAAAGTTTCTTTTATCGCACTCAGTTTTCAACTAAATTGCTTGAGGACAAGCAATAAGCTAAGCTTGGGGGGAGTTGATAGGTCCAAAACGTATCTACTTTCCCGAACACTTTTGCTATTGTTTCTTCTCTAATTTGTGTGATTTGGATACAACTAATGCAGACTAACATTGTTTTCAGTAGAATTGCTTTGGTGTCTCGTTTTTATGCAGGAAATCAACTTTCAGGAAAAATCCCAGAAAATATCACAAAACCCCTATTTTACCAGAAGACTCACGAAGCCAGAAGATGAGACGGAGTGGGGCCCACACCACCTGGCCGCGCGGGCCAGGCCAGGCCGCGCCAGGGGGTGCTGGCCGCCTCGGTCTCCGCCTCGACCTCTCATTTCGCCTATATAAGCCCTCTGACCTAAAAACAGAGGGGGTTCGACATTTTTCCAGATAGAGTTCCGCTGCACCGCCACCACCAGAAACCACGATTCGAAACCAGAAACTCCGTTCTGGCACTGTGTCAGGATGGGGAATTGGAGGAGATCATCGCCATCATCATCACCATCGCTTCTCCATCAACCATACATGATTCCCCCATCCATGAGTGAGTAATCCCCCGCAGTAGGCTATGAGGATGGTAGGGATTGGATGAGATCGTTCATGTAAGGGCATCAGATTGCTAGGGCATGGTGCCTAGTATCTATTGTTAGTGCTTTTTGACTTTGTTGCGACTTGTTATGCTTAATGCTTGTTATTAGGGCCCGAGTGCCATGATTTCAGATCTAAACATGTTATTGATTCATGATGATAGTATTGTTTATGATCTTACCTGCAAGTTGTATACACACATTATTGTCCGAAACCCGAGGCCCCGAAGTGACAGAAATCGGGATAACTGGAGGGGATGGCTATGATGTGAGGATCACGTGTGTTCACGGAGTGTTAATGCTTTGCTCCGGTGCTCTATTAAAAGGAGCACCTTAATTGCCAGTAGATTCCCTTGAGGCCCCACTGCAACGGGCTGGCAGGACAAAAGATGTTGTGCAAGTTCTCATTGCGAGCATGTATGACTATATATAGAACACATGCGTATGATTATTTAGTACTTGGATACTTTATCTTATTTATCTACAAATGCCTTATATCTTGATTGTTACATGAATTGTCTTGTCCATGCAATGCCCGTCCATCCATCCCTATGCCTACCGCGCTTTAATCCTACTATTTACTGCAATTGTTACTACTATCTTTACTTTTACTACCGCTATCACTTTGCTATTTCTATTACAAAACTATTACTACTAATAAACTATTGCGAGCAAGATTGTTTCCAGGTGCAGCTGAATTGACAACTCAGTTGTTAAGGCTTATAAATATTCTTGTTGGAAATATGCCCTAGAGACAAATAGTAGTAAGGACTATTATCATATTTCATATAGTTTATGATTAAGTTTTATATAATGCTATAACTATATTGAGTGGAAACATCAATACACATGTGATATACAAACAACCAGGGGTTCCAAGTGAAACTCTAGTCACTAGTTCATTGGTCAACAGATGATCATGTTTCCTGATCATGTCGCATTTATGCCAGTTGGAAATGGAGTCATCTCATTCCAAGAATGATATGATGAACCAATACCCAACCTAAACATCGTGACCCGATCATGTCACGAAGTTCAAGTTACGATGATTAGAAATGGATCCTCGTGGACTATTCCTTCGACCGTGAGACTATATCAATCACTGTCTCCTGAGAGTGCTTAGATAGCATCAAACGCCACTCGGTAATACAGTGGTTATAAAGGTGTGTTCAGGTACTCGGGGGAAACCGTAGAGGAAATATATGTCAAGCGCAGGATTTGTCCGTCCATGTGACGGGAAGATACTCAAGGGCCCACTCGGAGAAGTTATATCCAATAGCTACGCAGCGTGTGATTTGATTATGAGGATATCACTTGTCGGAACGAGTCAAGTAGCATTGTTCAGTAACGAGATTGAACACGACATGGTGATGTCATTGATCAGATCTCGGGCAATGCAAGTATCGAGAGACAAAGGGAATAAGACACGACTGTCCCGGTTCAAACGACGAAAGATCTTCGTGGAACGCACACGGGTCACATGGCCATCCAGGTCCCTCTGTCGATCATTAGTGCGGGAGTGTCTAGACCATGTCTGGAGTGTTCCCGAACCGTGTGGTATCACGCTTAAGGGCTTGATGATGCTTAGAGAGTGTTTATAGGATCGGTAGAATCACCGAAGAATAGTAGAGAGAAAACCGGAAGGGTTTCGGTAAGTCCGAAGGATGTCCGGAGTGGAGGTGGAAGGTGTTCCATAGCCACGGAGATTGAATAATGTGTGAATGAATGTTAAATGTTTATTTAATCATCTATTCATAATTATTTAATAAAGAGAAAATCAATTAAAATGGTCGAAGGCTTAATGGGCCAATTTCCGGAGGGAGAGGGCCCATTAGGGGAAAGGAGAGAGGGAGAAGGGGACAAGGGGGTGGACGGCGCCCTAGTGGGCCAGCCCCCCCCCCCCCCCCCGCGCGGGGCCTATGGGGTGGCCGGCGGTGCCACCCCTCCCCCTCCTCTCCTTTAGTCCCACCCCGGGACTTTGAGGGAGGTAGTACCTCCCCTCCCCCTATATATAGTGAGGGTATTTGGCCAAATTAAATACACCAATAATCAATAAAGGTCTTCTCACTTTTGGGAGGACCTCCAATTGATATTTTCTCTCTCCCCCCCTCTCTCTCTCGTGACCGTGGTCCCAAGTCTAGACTGCGCAAACGAGAGACATCTTCACCGCGGAGCGCCGTCGCGCTGAGGGATTCGGATCCGGGAGATCTACTTCCGCAACTGCTGCTGGATCGGGAAGCGAGAGTCATTGTCAGGCACCGGACATGTGTAACTCCCCGCGAGGTGTCGCACTTGAGGCACTCAAGTCGTTGGAGCCAAGGAGCGCAAGGACTTCATCACGACCTTGAGGTCGGCTTCGGCTCGTCTACATCAACCACGCTCTCCTGAGCATCGACAACGCTTTTCGGTCATCGAGGGTAAGTTCGCGAAAAGCCCCTCCCATTACTGTATTACTAATAGATAGGTCCTGGCAGCTTCAGGGGGTTCAGGGGCGTAGAGTAAAATTTATTGTTTTCATACGCGGAACCCCTACAATTCTTTGGCTCCCCTTGTGTCGAATTAATAAATTGGGTTTTACTTCCCTGGGAGACTGTTGCGATCCCCTATACTTGTGGGTCATCATGGAGCGGCTAGCGCGCAGGGAGGTGGTGCTACTTGGCACCGTGGTGGTGTCGATGGCTACTATGGCGAGATTCTGCGCATCGATCTACATGCTGAAGACGGTTTGGCAGAAGACAGTGAAGGCGGCGACATCCGGAGCGTGTGCGTGGGCGCCGTTCCATGGATAGGATGTGTGGTTCTATGGCTCCTTTTCTTGAGTTCGAGCCACCATGCCCAGGCACTCCGGCTTCTCTTGGCGAGTGGCAACAGTGAGAGTGGACGTGAGGCGGGGTCGAAAGAGTCAGCTAGGTGTTTGCTAGATCTCGTTGGGGAGCAGGCGATATGGTTATCATTTTTGCTCGGTGTTTTGTTTTGGCTGTTCTGGTTTGTATGATCTTTGTAATGGCATTTGCCAAACAACGTGGTTCTAATAATAAATAAAGTCTGTGTGCATCGCTTGATGCAGAGGCTGGGGCTCCTGCTCCCCATTTTGAGAAAAAATGTCATTGTTGGAGACGACTCCTCCGTCCCTGTTTCCACCGCATGGCATGCCTCTCTCCCATCTTTTTTACCTAATCATCCTCTTCATCTTTGTGATGTCCTAGTTACACCTCGCATAATTCAAAACCTTATTTCAGTCCGTCAGTTCACCACTAATAATAATTGCGTAGTCGCTTTTGACCCTTTTGATTTTTCTATGAAGGACATTCTCACATGGTGTGAGCTTGTTCGATGAAATAGTTCGGGGAAGCTTTATTCCTTTCAGCGTCTGACGCCCCGTGTTCTAACCGCCACCACCACCACCCATGATATTTGGCATCGTCAGCTCGGTCACTCTAGTCATGATGTTTATCATCGTCTTTTACAACATATTTTTTTACCATGTAATAAAAACCATAATACTATTTGTCATGCATATCAACTTGGCCATCATGTACGTTTGACTTTTTCTTTTTCCACAATTAGGACTACTAGACATTTTGAGTTAATTCATTATAACCTTTGGACATCACCAATCTTAAGTATTTTCCAGTTATTCTAGATGATTTTACTCATTTTTTATGGACTGTTCCTCTACACCAAAAGTCTGACTACGTTGCTCTTTCTTCTTTTCGTGCATTCGCCCATACTTAGTTTAATTTACCTCTCTCATCCATACAGTGTGACAACAGCCATGAGTTCAACAACACCAAAATCCACGCCCTTACCGCCACGCAGGGCATACATGTTCGCTTCTCCTGCCCATACACCTCCCAACAAAACGGTAAAGCCGAGCGTATTATCCGTACTATCAACAACATAGTGCGCTCTCTCTTATTTCGGACTAGTTTACCATCTTGCTTTTGTGTAGAAGCTCTTCGTCACGCCATTCACGTTCTTAATCGCCTTCCCACCAAAACAATTAGGCTCCCTCTCCATAGTTTTCTCTTCATAACAATCACCCCGACTATTCATCTCTACGCATTTTTGGTTGTCTCTGTTATCCCAACACGGCCTCCAGTATGCCCCATAAATTCGCCCCTCGGTCTAGTGCTTGCATATTCTTAGGTTACTCTCCTCACCACAAGGGTTATCGTTATATGGATCTCACTACTCATCGCGTCATCATATCTGGCCATGTTGTTTTTGATGAGTCCAGTTTTCCCTTTACTCTGCCACAACCCCCCTTCACTGCAGCCTACAACTTTCTTGAGGATTACACACCCCCTCTTGTCGTCCCCCTGGCTGCGCCAACTCCGCGTGCCCCCTCGCCACCTCCATCACTGACGCGCGCCCCCTCGCCGGCACCCAGCCTCCCTATCACATGCGCATCACCTTCGACATCCATAAGGGCCCCCGTGAGAAGTTTAACCTGTATGTTTCTGTCAACAGGTAGTCCCCGGTTTCGACCTCCACATGTGCTGCTCTTAAAGATCCCAACTGGATCGATGCTATGACTGCAGAGTACCGCGTTCTCCTCAGCAACGACACTTGGGATCTCATGCCTCATCCTCGGAACATCAACATCGTCTCCGGCAAGTGGGTTTTTTGCCACAACCTCAAGACCGATGGCTCCCTCGACCGCTACAAAGCACACTAGGTGCTTCGCGGCTTCTCCTAGGAGCATGACGTCGACTTCAACGAAACCTTCAACTCGGATGTCAAACCGGCAACAGTTCGCGTCATCCTCTCTCTCGCGCTCTCCCTTAAGTGGGAGACTCGTCAGCTCGATGTCAAGAACACCTTTCTCAACGACAAGCTCACCGAGGTCATCTATTGTCGACAATCCACAAGCTTCATCGACTCCACGTGTTCCGAGCACTTCTGTCGGCTGAACCGTTCGCTATACGATCTCAAGCAGGCTCCTCGCACATGGTACCAGCGCTTCACGACCTGCATCTCCTCGACTGGCTTCACATGTTCTCGCCCTGACACGTCGCTCTTCGTTCTCCGGCATATGGAGGGCACGACCTTTCTTCTGTTGTACGCTGATGATATCGTCCTCACCGGCCCAAGCGTAGTCAATCTTCTCACACTGCCGCCACGATAGTTTTTCCAATTCCTTTCACATGTTGTCTCTTTTTCTATTTAACTCGTGCACAGGTGGACTTTTTTGCCAAAAATTCCCACCGATCTTATGATCAACGAGGCGTTGTGCAAACAACATTGAGGCAGGGCAGGGCCCCGAGGGGATCACGTCAACCACAACAAACACGTAGTGGTTCTACCCAGGTTTAGGCCTCCGAGTGGGTAGTAGCCCTAAGTCGTGTTTATGTCTGAATTATCTAGATGTTGTTTACAAAGTGCAACAATTAGATTGGATCTGCATATATGTCCTAACTAGAGTGTTTTTTAGGAAATATGTGATGCCCTTAGTGGAGGTATTCCTCGAATCAGGCTTTCGCCCCGCTATGTTAATATAGCAACTACACGGTACAACAATCATGCTAGGGTCGCGGCACAACCAAGCCCAACAGAAAATAAAGAGAACAAAAGAGAAATAAAAGCCAACAATGGCAGATCGATGATCGAAGATGGCCCTCTACCGCTGCACCCTCCGAAAAGGTCCTACCGCGCTCCTGACATTCCGAACCTCCGTGTACCAAGCAACACCTTCAGCAAGGAGTGCGACGACGACGTCGTTGCTGCCTGGAATGGACCTAGGGTTTCCCCCGGTACACGGAGGGAAGTGGGGAGGGAGTACGTACCCGACGCCCTTCAGGAAGGAAGTGTGACACCCGCAGGCGTCATCGCGTCAGTGCCGGACTGGGCCGACGGGGATTTCTCTCACCCCCAAAGAACCACCACCCAGAACGGTCCAAAGTGCTCCACCCAACCCACCGCTAGCCAACATGCGCAACCACGGAAAAGGCGCAAACTTCAATATCTCCCAGTGGGCATTGGCGCAAGGCCTCGAGGTCCGAGCAAGGGGACAGAGGTACTTGGGGTAGCAGGCTCGCCGGCCGCGCGGGAGGGAACTACCTCCACGCAGTGGCAGTAGCCGACTAGACGTGGCAACAGGGGCACAACAGGTCTTAGGCCCGGCCGGGCCGGGATGGGACAATGAAGCCCCCATTGCCACGTTGCAGCAAGGGCAGTCGCAAGCGTCGCCACCAACCTAGACGATCTGTCACCCCCTTCCATCTCCAGGGAGCCACCTTCGCTGCCCCGCCGTCAATGTCGGGGCCGCCACGCCTCTGCCCATTCCACACCTGGGCCAACGCTATTATGCGGGACCACTGCCGGCTGAGGTGCTCCGCTGCAGGCCGCCGCGACGCATGCCGCCACGCCTGCACACGGGTACTCCGGCCGGAGCAAAACCTGTAGGGCCTGCGCCTGCCATATGCACACCGGAGCTAGAGCCACAGTTCCCGCTCCGGCGCCCCAGCCACGATCGCCGGGGGTGGGTGCCCGGTCCAGGGACGTCGACACGCCCCTGAACCATAGGCAGCAGCCAGGGCGAGGAACCCAGATCAGGCCCAATTGGGCCGGGATCAGGGCCGCGCCGCCCGCCGCCATGGCATCCCCCGCACGGCCACCCCCAAATCGACGCCATCCTGCCATTGTCGCCAGGACCACCTCCGAAGCTGCGCTCGCCAGGCCGCCGGCTCACCGCAGCACACCGCCGCTCGGCCGAATCCGCAGGAGCTCGTCTTTTTGTCTTCCCTGGTGGAGGAGGTGTCTTCTCTTAACTCTCCACATCATTTAGAGAAGATACAATATATAACTTGTACAATGCATTATCTTTTATTACTATCTCTATTAATTAATGAGAATTAACTATTTTTAGTAAGAAATTGGTTGGCTAAGGGAAGACATATGGTACAATGGAGAAAATAGTCTTCTCTTATTTTTAAGTGATCATTCCTTAGCTGAGAAAAGACCAAAAAAAATTGTTTCTCTCTTCCAACTAAGCAAAAATCCAACGTGACAAACATAAAGAAAGGCTGACGCCACCGTATTATACATGCCCTATATTCTATCAGCTGATCCTAACAGAATGCGAAAACTTACATCCTGTAACAAATATAACCGAGATTTAGTGTATCTTGCCCCAAGAACTGCTTTGACACTAACTGACTCAGAAGCCCCTAGACACTTGTAAGTTAATTTGCGGTGTACACGCCCGTACGATTAAGATTTGTTTCTCTGCTTATTCATGACAACTCAACCATAGAATTCGACTCTGACTCGTGCAAACAAGACGATAACGGCTTGCCGGTGTTGGTTGAGATGAGCTAGGGTGCGGTGGAGACGTAAGATTTTCGGCCACGCCGTCAGACGTTTGCTAGGTTTTCGGGACTACTTGTGTCTGCTTTTTTGAACATTTCCACACAACTTATATTGTCCGGTATAAACTGCATACATAACATTACTATGTTTACACTACTTGTATGTAAGTGTTAGAGTATATAATTTTTTTTGTATTTGCCTATTGTATAAGGGTCTTTTGGCATATTTGATTTTTCCACACATATACATGTATTGGCCATTAGTTCCCTGTAAATACCAAGTTGCATATATCTAACATGGTATCAGAGTTTGGGTGTGTGCGCTCGTTGCAACTTATGCTGCTGCCACCGGCTCTCCTCCGGTAGGCTGTTCTTGTCGATTTCCGGCCTGCTGCAGCCCTGCCGCTGTTCTTCCGCTACTCGTTTCGGTCGATTTCTGGCCTCTGCTGATCTATTCCGGCCACTCCACCTCGATTCAGCTGGGGGCTGTCCCGACCTCGATTCAGTTGGATCTGCTGCTACGCGGAGCCGGCCGGCCGGCAGTCGCGCGTGGAGTCCTCTGCCTACTAAAGTCAGGTGTGTGTGTGGCTTTGCCTCCCGGAGCCTTGATGCTTGTGGTCCGTCGTGGAGTCCTCTGCTTGTGAGGCCAGATTTCTCTTGGATTGTTTTGCTCGTGGCCTGTTCAGCTTCCGTGAGGTCTGCTGGACCTGGAATTCTGAGGTGATTTGAAGAAGAAGAAAAAAAGAAAAAAGAAGAAGAGAGAAAGGTAGAAAGAGAAGTTGCCCCATGTCATCTTCATCTGCACGGTATGTGGCTATTTCGCGTTGTTCAGTGACGTTTGATGGCACTAACTATGCTGAGTTTGTTGGTTTTATGCGCATCCACGTATGTGTCCTCCATTTATGGGGCCTTCACTCTAGCGAGGTCCTCTGTTTGCCACGCCCTGTTGCTCCTGTGGCTCCGCCGACGTCACCGGTTCTTGCTTCTGAGGCTGATAAGACTGCGACCAAGACTGCTGATGACGCTGCGATGGAGGCTTATGATCAGCAAGTATCCCTATACTCAGATGCTTTTGCCAGCTATCGTGATGATCTGACTGCTTATACTCAGTGGTGTGATGAGGATGCTCGTGCTGTGGCTGTGCTCACTTCCAGTGTTCTCTCTCAGTTTGCCTCTGAGTTTATGAGACTTGGTTATGTTGCCGAGATGTGGACTTCCCTTCGTTAGCGGTATCATCCTTCTAGTGATTCTCTCTACTTGTATGTTCTTCGTCAAGAGCATGCTCTCCAGTAGGGCGACTCCACTATTAATGAGTTTTACACACAGAGTTCTGCTATCTGGCATCATCTTGACTCTCTCCGCACTCCTATTTGTGGTACTTGTTTATGTTGTCAGATCACGAGGTCTGACTTGGAGTTTCAGCGCATCCATGAGTTTTTGTCACGATTTCGTATAGATTTTGAGGCCCGGCGGGCTAACCTGTTTGCTCGGGGTCGTGTTCCCATCTCGGAGGTGTTGGCTGAGATTCGTGCTGAGGAGACTCGCCTTCATAGCGCTGGCTTGCTTGGGGTTCCCACTGTGCTCGCTGCTGCTCGAGCCCCTGCTTCATCGGTTGTTACGTCGACTGCTGCACCACCGCTGCTACCCACTCCTAATCGTGGTGGGGGTCGCCCTCCTTCTGGTGGTATGGGTCTCCCTCGCTCTAGTCAGCTTTGTGGCTACTGTCGGAAGCCTAACCACCCTGAGTCTGACTGTTTCAAGAAGCAGCGTGACATGGAGTGCGAGCGTGCCTCTTCGTCTAGGTCCCATGGTCCTCCATCGACGCCAGCTATCGTCTCACTCACTCAGCAGGATATTGCGCAGCTGAAGCGTCTGCTAGCTGCTTCTAGCTCACCTTCGACGGGCACTGTAGGCTCTATGACTGCTTCTCCTAGCATTGAGCGGCCACCGTCTTCGTCTACATGGTTAGGTACATCCCCATGGGTCTTGGATTCTAGAGCTTCTTTCCATATGTCTTATGACTCTTCTGTCTTGTCATCTCTTCGTCATGTCGATTCTCCTGTTCATGTTTTAACCGCTGATTGCACTTTTCTTCCTGTTGCTAGTCGAGGCACTCTTTCTACCCCTTATTTTTTTGTTCCTGGCATTTCTCATGTTCCGCATCTTACCATGAATCTCTTTTCCGCTGCTCAACTTACTGATTCTGGTTGTCGCGTCATTTTTTACGCTGATTCTTGCTCTGTCCAGGATCGTCGCACGAAGGTTCTGGTTGGGGCTGGCCCTCGGCGCCATGATTCTCAGGGGCTTTGGGAGCTTGAATGTCTTCGTGTTCCCTCTACTTCCACCAGCTCTCGTGCTCTTGCTGCTTCCGCTTCCGCATCTTTTCAACAATGGCATCATCGGCTCGGTCATCTATGTGGTTCTCGTTTGTCATCTTTTGTTCACCGAGGTCTTCTAGGGCATGTCTCAGGAGATGTCTCTTTACCGGGTCAGGGTTGTAGACTTGGCAAGTATGAGATCCAGGCACATGGCTTAATAGGATTGATATAATACTCATATCAACAAGTTGCAACTTCTTTTCCGAAAGCTCATTAAAAAGAACTCTAAGGTTAAGCGTGCTTGGCCTAGAGCAATTCTAAGATGGGTGACCGACCGGGAAGTGGGTACCGGGTGCGCACGAGTGAGGACAAAGTGTGCAGAAAAGACTAGTGTTGGTATGTGGGCCAGTCTAGATATCCTATTAAGCTGCCATGAGTGACACCCCCGGGGCCTAGTGGGCGGGGTGTTACAGCAAGTAGACTCGGTTACCCTATCCTACTAGTGAGTTAGTGTCTCGGCGCCCCTTTGACTTAATTCATTCTAATGTATGGGGTCTTGCTCCCTTCGCTTCGAAGGAGGGTCATCGCTACTATGTTATTTTTATTGATGACTTTTCTCGCTACACTTGGCTTTACTTTATGACTTCTCGCGGTGAGGTTCTCTCTATCTATAAGCATTTTGCTGCTATGGTTCACACCTAGTTTTCCACTCCTATTCGTATTTTTCGTGCTGATTTGGCTGGTGAGTACATCTCCCAGATGTTGCGTGGTTTCCTTGCTGAGCAGGGCACTCTTGCTCAATTCTCTTGCCCTAGTGCTCATGCCTAGAATGGCGTCGCTAAACGCAAACATCGTCACCTTCCTGAGACAGCGTGTGCGCTGATGATCGTTGCCACTCTTCCGCCCCATTTCTAGGCTGAGGTTGTCTCCATCTCCGCATATCTCATCAAAATTCAGCCATTGGCTACCTTACAGGGTGGTATTCCTCAGGAGCGCCTTTCTGACCGTTCTCTTGATTATTCGGTGCTTCGGTTGTTTGGGTGTGTTTTCTACGTTCTTCTTGCTCCCCGCAAACGCACCAAACTCACTGCTCGGTCCATTGAGTGTATTTTTCTTGGATACAGTGATGAGCATAAGGGTTATCGGTGATGGGATCCTATTGCTCACCGGATGCACATTTCTCGGGATGTGACCTTCGATGAGTCTCATCCATTCTATCCGCGTTCGTCTTCCTTGAGTTTCTCTGCGGAGGACATCTCTTTCCTCGCCTTCCCTGATACACCTCCCCCTATGCCTCGAGTTCCTCCTTCTCCGAGTCCCATTGCTCCTGATTCTACACCTTCTTCCCCCATAGCTTCTTCTCCCCCTTTGTCAGCTTCTCCCTCGTTGCCTAATTCTCCACCTTCCTCCCTGATATCCACCATGTCTTCACCTTCTCCGGTGTTTCCGCCTCATCCATCTTTTCCTTTCTACTATTTTTGCCATCCTCGGGCTCTCGATGATTCTACTGTTGGGCCCTCTACCTCTGATGTGCCAGCTTTCTCCTCTCAGCCGACTTATGATCTTCGTGCTTGCCCTCGTCCCTCACCTGATCGCTATTCTCCTGATCGCTTTGGTCTCTCTACTGTCCTTGAGCCGACCTATTATCGAGATGTTGTTGACCATCATGAGTGGCAACTTGCGATGGCCGAGGAGATTGCTGCGCTTGAGCGTACTGGCACGTGGGATATGGTTTCTCCCCTCCCCATGTTCGTCCCATCACGTGCAAGTGGGTATAAAAGGTTAAGATTCGCTCGGATGGCTCTCTTGAGCGCTATAAAGCGTGTCTTGTGGCTCGTGGCTTTTAGCAGGAGCAGGGCCACGACTATGATGAGACTTTCGCCCCTGTGGCTGACATGACCACTGTTCACACTCTTCTCGTCGTGGCCTCTGTTCACCACTGGTTCGTGTCTCAGCTTGATGTGCAGAATGATTTCCTCAATGGCAAGCTGCGTGAGGAGGTCTATATGCATCCACCTCCTGGGTATTCTGTCCCTGACGGAATGGTCTGCCGTCTTCAGCGCTCTCTCTATGGCCTTAAGCAAGGCCCTCGTGCCTGGTTTGAGCGTTTCACCTCTGCGGTCACTGCTGCGGGTTTCTTGCCCAGCGCCCATGACCCTGCTTTGTTTGTACACACTTCTCCTCGTGGTCGAACTCTTCTTATTCTATATGATAATGACATGATCATTACTGGAGATGACTCTGAGTACATTTCCTTTGTTAAGGCTCGTCTTCGTGAGCAGTTCTTTATGTCTGATCTTGGTCCTCTTCGCTACTTTCTTGGGATCGAGGTTTCCTCTACCTCTGATGGTTTCTATATCTCCTAGGAAAAGTATATTCAGGATCTGCTTGCTCGTGCTGCTCTTAGTGATGAGCACACTGTTGACTCCTTTGGAGCTCAACGTCCACCTTCGTGCCTCTGATGGTGATCCCCTGACTGACCTAGTGCGCTATCGTCATCTAGTTGGGAGCCTTGTCTACCTTGCCGTCACTAATCCAGATATCTCCTACCATGTCGATATTCTGAGTCAGTTGTCTCTGCTCCCACTTCGGTCCACTACAATCACCTTCTTCGTGTTCTACGATATCTTCATGGAACGATCTCTCACCGTCTTTTCTTCCCTCGCTCCAGCTCCCTTCAGCTCTAGGCCTATTTGGATGCTACGTGGGAGAGTGATCCGTTGGATCGCCGTTCACTTTCTGCTTATTGCGTTTCTTGGTGGTTCTCTCACTGCATGGAAGACGAAGAAACAAACCCCGGTTTCCCGCTCGAGTGTAGAGGCTGAGTTGCGAGCTATGGCTCTTTTGACCACGGAGGTGACATGATTACATTGGTTGCTGGAGGATTTTGGTGTCTCTATCTCTACACCGACTCCTCTTCTGTCCGACAGTATAGGTGCTATCAGCATTGCGTGTGACCCGGCGAAGCATGAGCTCACCAAGCACATCGGTGTGGATGCCTCTTTTGTCCGCGCTGTTGTCCAGGATCAGGTTCTCACTCTTGAGTATGTGCCTTGCGAGTTACAGTTGGCAGATTTTTTCACAAAGACCCAGACTAGAGCACAACATGGTTATCTCCTCTCCAAACTTAGTGTTGTTGACCCACCATGAGTTTGAGGGGGGAGGGGGGGTGTTAGAGTGTATATATAGTCTCTCTTTGTATTTGTCCATTGTATAAGGGTCTTTTGGCATATTTGCCTTTTCCACACCTGTATATGTATTGGCCTTTGGCCCCCTGTGAATACCAAGTTGCATATTTCCAACAGTAAGCACATATAAAATGGCACACAGACAATTCATACATACAAAACAACCCAAATAAATTGGTAACATCGATCGCTTCCTAGCTTTGTAGCTTTGCTTAAACGAAACCTCATACATATGTCAAGCCATTCGGAAGAGAAAGACCCTCCTCCGCATCTCTAGATAAAAAATCTCGGCTAGCGTAGAAGACCGCCGACACGAATGCCGAAGGATTCTCGAGAAATACGAAATGTCCTGCCTGCACATATAGCAATTGGGGTATCCATAATCAGTACCATTCTTCAAGCACGTATTAGTGTGTATACTGCTAAGGAGGAAGACAACCTGTGGTATTCTGACGATTTCGCAAGGAACTTTCATGTCCTTGCGTGCTTGTTGGGCCCCATGGTAATTCGTCCAATCATCCTCACCGTATATGAAGGTAGTCGGCACTTTCCAGTTGGATGAACTGTTGCTGGTTATAGGGCAGTCAGTAAACATCATAAAGCTATTCACTCCGCATATATAGTTCACTTGCATCTAGTTTTTCATTTATTTATTTTTGATTAATTACTGTATCTACAATATAATTCCTTATATATATTTAGAATTGTTGAACACTCACTACGTACTACATAGTTGGAAAGAGAAGGTAGTATCACATAAATAATTAATCTGCAGATTAGGATGGTGTCTTCCACAGAAATAACTTATCAACTGAATTCTACAACAAGAGAACATTAACTGAAATAAAATGGCTATATGCATAGACTGATGCAGAGGCTGGGACGGCCTTTCCCTTTTTTTTATAAAAAAAAAGCACATTAACAGCAAGAATTGTGTACATGCCATGAAGATCACCAGAGAAAATCTGAAATACTAGCACGTAGGAAGAGGATCCGACCTTGGCAGAAGAGATTTCCTTGTAAATGCTCCAATGGAAAAAATATATTTGAAGCACAATTCTCCACTAGATTTGGCGGCTGTAGTATGGTAAATGTAGTCTTCATATACCAGAAAGCAAACAATAAGTTTTGATTACAAGTATAATTTAAGACAATGCACTTACTGGTATTATTTAACAACAAATGCTTACCTGTCAGCAAAGAGGACTCATGTTTTGATACTAGTGCACCTGTTGAGCATGAGCCAAACCTAGAAGTGGTGTATCTCCGAATTAAAGCAGGACCCCAAGGACCCAATCCTCTGTTTAAGCAAAACCAAAATGGAAGTCGGGACAGAAGGTATTGAAGTGCAGCTTAGAAGAGAAAACACCCATTATTTATTTTTAAAGAAAAATCGCAGAAAAATCCCATTCTATATTCATTGGAAGAGCTATCTCTACTTATATCTGAATATTTTCCCCTTCTACTTTGCTAAATGGAGCAAATTAACCCTTCCATTTTTTTGAAATAGTGAACCCCTTCCAGTCATTTTAACTAACTAAAGCATGTCGTGCCGATGTTATTATTAGCCTCAGTTGTTACTGCCATTTCAGAGCATATGATGCCTTCATGGATTTCTTGGTTGTGTGTTTTTAATTTGAGCTACTTTCTTGTATAATTTGGTTGTCTTAAATTTGAAAGAAAACTCTGGTGTAACTTGTGTTTTGAAACTTGCATTTATTATTCTTACTGTTTTCCTAACAGAACCATGCTGGCAGGTTCTGCCTGACTTCTGACATGGTAGCCACGCCTTGCATACAAGATTACTAGCACCCCTCAGTTAACATATAGGCCAAGCTGGTGGGCTGCATTATATTGTTCTGAAACCTACACTTATAAAATAAAAGTGGAGGTGCCTGATTATCCTAACTATGAAGTAGAAAGTCTTCCATTACAATCTTGCCTTATTTCTATATATGACAGGGTGTCATACAAATACAAATAAAATTGGTCCTAGCCTTACCTCACAATTCTCTGAGGAGTAAAATTAGACTCCCAAAGATGGTTCGCTATCATGCCTTTCCATGTTGCTCGAAACTTGGTTATCCTCTCGGCGCTTGGATCTGCTTCCGGTGAAAAGCCAACTGGACCAACCAAGATCAAGTGTTGAACATGTTCGGGATGCTGAAATTGAACATAAAATTTAGTAGGAATTTAGGCACCACTAGAGTAGTTCCGCTTGCTAGATGGTACTTATTAAATATATACCTGTAAGGCATATTGTGAAGCCACATATCCTCCAAAAGAATGACCAAGCAATATAAAATTACTGAGGTTCTTCGCTTTGTGCCATTCCTCAAAAGAATCTATGAACCAAGCCTCAGTTTCTGGTTACAAAGTTCACCAAAAGAAAGAAATGGGAGCATATCATTGCACAATCTCACAAATATATGTACTCCCTCTGATTCATATTAATGTTCTCAGATTTGTCTATATTCGGATGTATCTAGTCAAGTTTTAGTGCTAGATACATTTGAATTTAGACAAATCTGCGAACATTAATATGAATCGGAGGGAGTAGTAGGAACTAAACCACAAAAAAATATAATGGAACAAGGTCTTTCTTAGTAATTTTTTAAAAAGAATTACAAAAAATCAAACAAAAAAGGAGCATTAGAGATGTTCCGCATAAAATCAGTATTGGATTCCATGGCATGCTCAACAATATAAATAATAGCAGCAACTAAGGATCACCAATAGCATGATGAAATATCAAACACAATATTACAAAGTAATCAAAAGAACTATGGCTCTAACCTTCAGTACTTCTACATGTGAAGTCGGGTCTACTAGATCCACCGCAACTGCGAACGAAAGACAACATTCAATATTATGATACAACAAAGTACGTGAATAGCTAAGGGAACGTCATAAATCATTGTTTGACATGCATGAGAAATTTATGTAACAATAGCAAAACACTCATCAAGCTATATTTTCTTTATTTGGCTGTGGGTGTCTTTTCCTACGAATATCATATAGGTTTCATTCTTTAGTCTAGGTCCATAGATTGCACACAAGAGGAAGGAGTAATAAGGAAACATGGTAAAGGAGGTAGCTAGATCTTGAATACTCTTGACTCTTCTTCCTAATCCACATTTTATGTATATAATTTTCAAATGATAATTGAATCCTAAAGTCCAGGATCAATAAATTGGCATTGCACTTATTTTACACTTCATGATTTACTGGAAAGGGAAACATCAACACTGAACAGTGTTTAATAATCAAAATTAGATTGGTGACATGGCAACAAGGTGTGAGTTATATGCCAGCATTGGTACGTAAATACACTGCACGTAAATTATAATGCATAAACTTGTTAGGCTCAATTTTCATTTTGTATGAGTAGCTTGGACTGTTGTAATAACAGTTCATAAATATGTACTTGAATCACCACACCTAGGGACATAAATCACAATCCCGTTTTTTCATAGTAACTTACCCTAGTTGATCAATGGCAATCACGCGGAAACGGGTTGCAAGAGCATCAAAGTTTCAAAAAAATAACCCTTGTGAAGCACCAAAACCGTGGACCATGACAAGGGTGGGAGCGTCCTCCTTGCTATCAAATGTCACCGTATTTATGAACCTTGGCTCGGCGCTTGATGATCTTACTTTTAACCCAGGTGGAGCTGGACCAATGTTAACTTGTTCCTGGACATAACTAGTTCTGTAAAGGAAAACAATAAGATACATCACCTATCAAAACAGTGAAAAACCTCAAAGGTTTCCATGTTTCCCAAACCCGGGCTATGGCCAACAATCAATTATGATCCAAGGATATATGGGTTATGTTATATAAAGCTGATAGTTGATACCATTGGATCCGTTTAAAAGAACATTGTTGTGATTGCATTTTTCTAACTGGAACCATATCATGTGAAAAAATATGGTTGAAGTTTGAATCTGGATAGCCAAAGTACACCCAACCTTTTAAAAGAAATTAGTAGTACCATATGACCTCGAAGAAACCAACAACCACATACTATTTTAGGGCCTCTTTGATTATGTGGATTCTTAGAACATAGGAACACAAAAAATGCAAGATTGGAGTGTCATATGGTTTAACGTGGGACATAGGATTTAACGTGGAAAACCTCTCAACAAAGAGATGAAAAAACTATGAACACCAGCCAACAAAACTTCACTACATGGGGAGTGTTTACACAACACCGAGGATTTCAAATATACAACTTATCCTAGCCGACGGCTTACAAGAGGTATATATAACAATCCAAACCTAAGTCTTCAACAATCCATACCCGTTGGGAACCTCCCCCCCCCCCCCCCCCCCCCGCGCAATGCTAGGCATCCTAACTTTCAAACTCCGCTCTAGTTGGCTCAAGCTTACTGACGCCGGATCTCTCTCTCTGCTCGTCAGAAGTTAGCCTCCTTTATGAATTTGGATCAAATTTCACACTAAGGACTCGATTCCTATGAATGGCATGCTTAGAAAAGAATTCCTAAAGATCAAAATTTCTATGAAAATCTTTTAAACCAAAAGATCCCTTAAAATGCGACCGAGAGCCCCAGACTATCAGCATGCACAACAATGAAAGAGCCCAGGCTTTTTCATGATTCCTAAGTTACAAAACTATTGCGATATGATCCCAATACTAGATTTTCTAGGCTAGTAGCACTTGATGATACGAGGAAAAAATATAGGTTAACAAGATGGAATATTATTTGTTGCCCTAAGGATCAAGGAGGATTAGATATTGAGGTGCTTGACTTAAAGAATAGGTGTTTTCTCGGAAAATGGTTGGTCAAATTACTCACAGGAGAAGGAACATGGAAATAATTATTATACAACAAGTATCTAAATAATAAAACCCGATGGCAAGTGGAGGCAAAACCCACAAATTCCCATTTTGGGTCTCATGCAAGTTAAACAAGATTTCTTTAAAAGAGGGCGTTTTCAAATAGGAGATGAGTCAATCATTCGGATTTGGAAAGATGTTTGGCTAGGTGATACATCTTTAGCAATATAGTATCCTTCATTATACAATGTTGCACAAAAGAATATTGTCATGGATACAAATATTTTAGCACAAACACCGCTAAGTATTGGTTTCATAAGAGCGTTAAGTGGCAGTAAATAGAATGAGTTGTTATATTTCACTACTAGGGGATTTCTCATGAGTGGCGTCACAGTTACCTCGCCACTAAATTTTATTTCTATGGCGCATTTCTTCATATGCATCACTGAACATCAAAAAGTTAAAAAAAAATTTAAAATCATCTGGAAAAACTAAAATATGTGAATTTTTGAACATCTAATCACAATGCGAACATCAGTTAAATGATATTGAAACGATGACTTCCCATTAGATCACCCATAGAAAAGGGGTCACCTACTTTCCATGAAGTTAAAAAATCGTTGAAGATTAAAATCTTTATGTGGCTTTTTAATAATAAAGTTCTGCTAACAAAAGATAACCTAACTAAATGGAACTGGAATATGTGTGTCAAAAGTGTTGCTTTTACAACTCTATGTAGACAGTAGAACACATGCTTCTCTCATGTAATTTTGCACGAATTATTTGGTGCATGGTGTTTTATTTATGCTGGTTAATTTGGATGTGTAGAAATAGTACTCCCTCTGATCCAAATTAATTGATTTAGATTTATCTAGATTCGGATGTATCTAGACATGTTTTAGTGCTAGGTATATCTGAATCGACAATTCCAAGTCAATAAATTTGAATCACAAGGAGTATTATCTTTGACAAGCAGAAGACGCATTTTTTGCAGGTTATTCGACTAGCTACGCACTGGATTCACCTATGTTCATGTACCTTCTCCCGACGGATTAGCGCGAGGATGTGGCTACTGCATGCAACCGGCTGATGATTTCTTCGAAGTCGCTTCTTACAATTTTTAGATGGTTGATACATGTTCAATCGTTTCAAATTCATGATTGTAATAGTTCAAACTTCCAAACTACTACGAGATAAAATAGGCTATATGCATCATTTGATGCAGAGGCCGGAGCCAAGCTCCCTATTTCGAAAAGAAAAGGCTATTAGAGCTTAAATCACGATTATTATTAGAGTCGGGACTTAGCAAGATGTTGATCACCCACAAAGAGATGCCAGCTGCTGCACGGATGCAGCGCTCGACGAGTCATGACATGGACTCATCGTGGAATTGTCTACATGAATAACTTCACGAATGGCGGACGTAGACCGAAAGAAATGCCGCGTCGTCGAATTAACCGCAGAGGGCAAAAGAGTAGAGAGTTACTTGAGCGTGGAGAGGAGGCGCTTCTCGGCGGCGACGATGCGGCCGGTGGAGGTGGGCATCCAGCGCAGCGCGTCCGGCCACCTCGACCCAGCGGGCCGCGGGGCCACCTCGACGGCCGTGGATGCCTGCCTCGTCTTGACGGCCACTGCCATACTCCCCGTCGCGGCGGCAGCCCGGCGCATACGCGACCCGTACGTGTTCCGCGATCGAGCTGTGGCTTCCGTCCGAGGCAGAATGGAGCTCGTCTCTGGCTTTCTGTTTGATTTCGATGATTGGGGCGGGCTTTGGCTCTGTTCTGTCATTATATGGAGGGAAAAAAAGGGTCGCATGTTGTGGGCTTTTCCTTGTGAGTTGTGTGACGAAGTGGCGTGCGTCTTGGGGCGCAAGGCAGATTGGTCGTAGCCTCGCAAGAGTCGTACCGGCGAATGTTGTTTGACCTGACCTGATCGCCCCGTAAGGCAGTGGTGTGTATTGATTCAGACATTTCAACGTCTTGTTTTTCTGCGAATATTCAGAATCATGTTTCTTGCACGCGTAAAAAAAAAGAAGAAAAGTCTGGTTTGTTGCTCCCCACATATAATCGCTCCGTCAGTGTCTAAACAATCTTAAGAAATGACGTTTTGTTGCACTTTTTTGTGTGGGTTTGTTGCTCCCCACATATCACGCCGATCTAAGGCCTCTGGGAGAGAAACCTGGGTGATTGGACTACTGGTCCCAAAGGAGGCCAACTGAGTCGCATGGGCTTGCAGGATTGAAAAGATCTCCGTTGCTAAACCAAGTGGCTGCGGCGGCCCAGATTCGCTTGGAGTAGCGGCAGCGGAAGAGCATGTGCGTTGCAATCTCGGAGCGGCTTTGCAGAGTTGGCAAAGGGAGTCGTGTGGCCATCCCCTAGTGGCAAGACGATTAGCCGTCCACAGTTTGCTCTGAACAGCAAGCCATGCAAAGAACTTACATTTCTGGGGCGTCCAGGCTTTCAAGCCAGGCGGTGGAACTGCCAAAGAATCGATCCAGTGAATTGCGCATGGTAAGCCGAAGCAGACGTGTAGACCCCGCTAGCCGAAAGCTTCCAGGAGACAGAGTCCGGAGTTTCAGGCCGAAGCACAATGAGCTAGACCTTGTGCCAAAGAGGAACAAATTCTGTCAGGTGTTGAGCAGAGAGCTGGTCGGGGGCAAAGTCAAGCATCCACGTCTGGTGCTGCAGCGCTTGGGCACCATCCTGTTCTTCCTGCATGAGGAAGCGAACAAAAGGGGAGCACTCTCTTTGAGGGTGATGTCATCCTCAGACCAGACGTCATTCCAAAAACTCGTGATATCACTTGAATGTGAGTGGAAGTCACAAAGAGGTTACGGTCCACATCGTCATAGGGTGGTGGCAATCCAACCCAAGCCTTTTGTGGGGACACCCAACGAACCCAAGCCTTTTGTGGGGACACCCAACGATGCCATAACCATCATAAGCTAAGAGCGCGAGCAAACTTCTCCGTGTTGAGAATCCCCATCCCGCCTTACTCCTTTGGACGACAAGCACGATCCCAATTGACTTTACATTGTCCTCCATAAATTTCATCCTTCTTAGCCCAGAGGAAATTGCGGCACAGTTTGTTGAAATTCTTGGTGAAGCCTTTATCGATCTTAAGGGTTGTGAGCATGTGGTTAGGTAGCGCCGCCAGGGTAGATTTGATTAAGGTAGCACGTCCTGGCATGTCAATGAAACGACCCTGCCAATTTGCCACTTTATTAGCAGTCTTGTCTAGGATGAATTGGACATCCACTCACCTCAGACGCCCTAGGGATAGTGGAAGGCCCAGATACTTGATGGGGAAGTTGACTATGGCAGTCTGGAAATCCCGAGTGATGGCTGCAATGCTACTCTTAGCAATGTTCGTGCGCAGCCCAGCAACCTCTCCAAAGTTATTGAGGATATGTGCAAGGGTTTGCCCGTCTTCTCTTATCAGCCTTAGGAATATTATTGTGTCATCAGCATATAATGACAAACGCGGCTTCGTATAGCGTCCGGGAAAAGGAGCAAGAAGGTGTTACCGCCAAGAGCGTATGACCTTTGAAGTGGTACCTTTCAAGAGTGTGTACCACGTCATCTTCGGACGCGACATCTTCCACCCCTTCCTCGCAAAGGCCATGTTTTGTCTACAATAAGCTCAAGATTCCTGGACCAAATGGCATCATCACCGTTGACGAAAGCTTCACCAAGGCACGGGAGTGCGAGCTCAGTGAGGCCGTCTTCGCCGAAGCAGTCCTCTACGGTGAGGAGTTCAAGGAGATCCAGACCCAGGTCAATGCCTCGGAGATGCCGGCTTCAAAGAAGCAGATCACTGCTGCCGAACCCGCCTTCAAGGCCGCCATCAAGACCAAGCAGGTGGAGCTTGTCGAAGGTGATTCCTCCAAGGCCACTGCCATTGGCACGAACCTGGATCCCAAATAGGAAAGCGCGCTCGTTGGGTTCCTCCGTGAGAATAGGGACATCTTTGCCTGGCAACCTGCCGACATGAAAGGTGTATCTAGGGAACTTGCTGAGCACAGCTTGAATATTGATCCTAATGCCAAACCGGTGAAGCCACCTCTACGACGCTATGGTGATGAAAGAGGAAGGGCTATAGGTAAAGAAATAGCTAGGTTACTTAAGGCTAGCTTTATCCGAGAAGTTATTTACACCCGATGGGTGGCAAATCATGTACTTGTCCCCAAAAAGGGAACCAATGAATTAAGAATGTGCGTTGATTACACCGGCTTGAACAAAGCGTGTCCGAAGGATCCATTTGCTTTGCCTCGCATTGACCAAATCATTGACTTGACGGTTGGCTCGGAACTTCTGTGTTTTCTCGATGCCTACTCAGGATACCATTAGATCCAGATGCGAAAGTCGGACCAACTGGCCACTTCGTTCACCACACCTGTCGTGGAAATGGCCACGGCAGTCGCTGCCATAGGCAGCGATTGAGAGTTTCGTGAGGAAGAGTTGGCGGCCATCTGCGGTGTGAGATGGGGGCAGGTGCACAAGGGTTTACCCAGGTTCGGCCCCCCGGAGGGTAAAGACCTACTCCTGCTAGGTTAGATTATGAGAGAGCGAGTTACAAGGGCGGCGAGCTCGGCGGCTGGGCGGCGAGTCGCTTGAGGGGGTGTATGATGGAACGTAAGTCTCTACTATACCCTAGGGAGGTTTATATATGAAGCACCTCCCAGGGTTTACAAGTTGCCCCCGAACAAGATAAGGATCCAGGAGCCTTTGACCTAATCCGACTGGGCCTCTACTACGCTCCTGGGCTTCTAGTCGCCAGTCGATGGGCCTCTTCTTTCCTCAGAGTCCAGTCACTGTCCTTCAGGCGTACTCGCGGGCCTTCCGGCCCACTCGAAACCCACTGCTGAGCATACCCCCTTAGGCATATCCCCATCAGTAGTTCTCGAGGCCATTGTTGATGTAGGCACAGGCGTTCTTTGGTGCTTGAAGTAGTCGAGCCCAATTTGGGCGCCCAGTCGAATCGGCGATGGACTCTATTAATGCCGAGGAGAATTTCTCCACAGCTCCACTCGTCACTTTAATGAACATCATCGTTGCCCAGTCGTCATTTCGGCGAGAAGAGAGATTGGCGGGTGGTGAGTGGATCACCGAAGTTGGACCGTCAACCTCAGTCAAACTACCCGTTGGAATTTCCAACGGTAACTACAGCGCAATTACCGTGGGTAACGGCTACCCCGATTTTGGCGGGTGACCTTTCCCATATAAGGGGAGTGATGGATCTGCTTCGCGACCCTGCTTCGCATTCTTCATCCTTCCTCATTTGCTCTTCCTCTCTGCTCGCCCCTGACCTATTCTCCTCGCATCGCGCGATTCTGCTTCCCACTCAATGGCGCCTCCCAAAGGCTCGTGGGGAAATCCAAGTGCTCCACGGCCTAGCTAAAATCCTTCGAGGACGCCGGGGTGCTTCGCAAGGGGAATTGGCGAGTTCCCCCTTCTTCCGAGACCGAGCCGAAGCCGTGGCCCGGCGAGTTCATCTGTTTCACCAGCCATCTCGAGAGAGGCTTAGGGTTCCCCACTTCGCTCTTCTTCCGCCGCTTCTGCGCGTACTACGTGATCAAGCCCTCGGATCTTGGTCCACATAGCATCGAGAAGCGGGCGATCTTCGTCGCCTTCTGCGAGTGTTACCTCGGCTGCAGGCCTTACTTCCTGCTGTGGCTGGAGCTCTTCCACGGCCGCATCGGGCACGAGGCATCCAGCGGCTTGATGCTGGCCGCAGGCGGGGTCACCTTCCAGTTGAAGCCGAAGGCCAACTTCGTCAAGCTTCTCCTGCCGAAGAAGGCCGCCAGCGAGTGGAAGAAAAGCTGGTTCTACGTCAAGGAAGCCACTCCCTCCGGCGAGGTTTCCCTCCCTGAATTCGTTGCCGAGAGGAGCGAGCCCCGCCGACTGGAGCCAATAAGCTCCCTAAAGATCAGCGGATGGCCGTCGCGGAGATGATGGACCAGATCCAGAAGCTAAAGGACCAGGGGTTGATTCCGATCAACCTCTACAATTGCTGGCTTGGGCGGCGCCTGGTTCCGCTGGCGGCTCGTCCACGCTAGATGTACGAGTACAGCGGGAAGCTTGATCCATCTCGCACCAGCAAGGAGTCGTGGGAGGCCGAAGATTACAAGGCCTCCCTGAAGAAGATCACCGACGCGGAGTTCACGGGTGCGGCGGTCGGAGTCGCCCCGTATACTCCTGTGAAGAATGAAGCCCCTACAGTAAGTCTTCTTTCCAATCGCTCCGTTCGTATTCCAATTTCGTTCTTTTCGCTTGTCGTGTTTCTGACTCGCAATGGTTCTCAACTTTTTCAGGTATTGGAGGGTTGGCTCCCTCCGCTCGATGAAGAAGTCCCCCAGGAGCTGGAGGGAGATTCCGAGGGGAATCCTTCCGATAGCGACGGGGAAGACGAAGAGGTCTCTCCCCCAGCGCCTATGGCTCGCAAGACCCGAATGCAGAAGCAGCGAGAGGTCGAAGCGAGCCACAACCTGGACGAGTTCGAAGAAGGCGACGAGGTTGCACAAGAGCAGACGTCCCGGCGCACCACCACGCCTTTGATGCCCCCACGCCGGCCCGCGTCGCCGGCGAAGAGCCCCGTGTCGCCAGTCAGGTCGTCAGTGATGTTCGGGTCGGACGACGACTCCGACGGCGAAGGGTCTCCTGAAGTCTCGCACAAGGTCCCGAGGGGCGCAATCCCGACGAAGGGGTTGGAGGGCGAGGACACGGAGGTGGTGGTAGAGGCGCCCCTGGCTTTGATCGCGCCGTCGACCTCGGGGGTCCCAAGCCAAGAAGCCACCGACGTGGTGCCGCCCAAGTCGCCATTGCCGTCGAAGGCAGCAGCGTCGGAGCCGGAGATCCCGACGACTGTGGCTTCGTCGTCAAGGAAGCCTTCGGTTTTGTGGGCTTCAGACGTATTCAAGTGGGGGCTCAGTAGCAAGCTTGGTCCCGAGTTGGACAAGCCTACCCATATCAGTACCGTTCTTCGCGTTCTTCCAGTCGCCAAGTAAGTTACACTTCCTTGTCCCAATTTGCTTTGCATCTTTCGTGTCGTGGTTGTGCTGATTAGAAGGGCTCGTGCAGGTCGAGGGCTAAGAAGATTGGGCGCCCTTCGGTGGCCAAGATTCCCCCAGCCACTGTCGCGGGAGAAGGTGATCTCCTTAGGAAGAGGAAGGCCTCCGAGGATGTCGTGACTGCTGAAGTCGCGAAGAAACAAAAGGGCGGCGCTGACGACGCCACGACCGGGGGAAGCGTCGCGGAGCTAGTTGCTGTGCTGCTCGTCGAAGAGGGGACGGCGACATGATCAGAGCCAGCGCCAGCTACATCCGCTCCAGAGGTGCCGGCCTCGGCGGCCAGCACCCCTACCAGGGCGTCGGCGACATTTCCTCGCTTTATGGCGAGGGGGTTTCTAGGCGGTGCGGACGCACAATCTCCGTAGTTTCCGGAAATCATGGACGCGGAGATTGAGGCCCACCGCGGGCGCACCTCCTTCACGGTCCCGTCGACTAACGCTGCTGAACTTCACAAGATGCTCGGCGCTGCCATTCAAGTATGTCCAGTCCCTGAATTCCTAGTCGCTGAATTTCAGTGGTTGGGAATTCTCTTTATCTTCCTATATTCTCCAGTCCCCGAGTTCCTAGTCGCTGAATCTCAGTGACTGGGAACTGGTCTTGGTTTTTCTTCCTTCTCCAGTCCCCGAGTTCCTAGTCGCTGAATTTCAGCGACTGGGAACTGGTCTTGGTTTTTCTTCCTTCTTCAGTCCCCGAGTTCCTACTCACTGAATTTCAGCGACTGGGAACTGGTCTTGGTTTTTTCTTCCTACTCCAGTCCCCGAGTTCCTAGTCGCTGAATTTCAGCGACTGAGAACTGGTCTTGGTTTTTTCTTCCTTCTCCAGTCCCCGAGTTCCTGGTCGCTGAATTTCAGCGACTTGGAACTGGTGATAATTTTCCTCCCGATGCTTAGCTGGTCTTGTTATTTTGCAGGGGTTGTAGCGGGAGTCGACTGATCGGCAGGCTGCGCGAGAGCGTCTAGAGCGTGACTTGCGCGAGGCGCGGGAGGTGAACCGGCAGCTTCAGGAGAGGATCGGTGAGTGTTTGGCGTTGTTCTTCTTTGCTTGTTGTGAGCTGGTTTTATGCAATACTTTGACATCTCCACTTGCAGACGGTTTCCCGGCTGAGGTCTCCAAAGCCCGTGAGGGGTATGTCCTACTCGCGGAACTGGACGCGGCGAATGAGCGAGTGGCCTTCTTGGTCAAGGACTTGGAGGATGCTAAGGCGGCCTCAATTTCTTCGGAAGAACGGGCGAAGGCTGTCGTCGCTGCCGCTGAAGAGGAACGCAAAGCCGGACTCCATCATCGTGGGAATGCATAACGACCAGGCCGCCTTGGAGAAGCACGTCAAGGAGAATTGCCGCAAGCTGCTTGGTGAGTTTTTGTCATTGCTTTAGCCTTTTGTCCGGTCCCCTCTTTGGGGGTTTCATTGTTTCGCTGATATCTGACTTTGCAGCTGTGGTAGGCCAAAGCGACCCG
The DNA here is from genome assembly GCA_916181665.1 of Avena sativa. Lineage (NCBI taxonomy): Eukaryota > Viridiplantae > Streptophyta > Magnoliopsida > Poales > Poaceae > Avena > Avena sativa. The sequence continues at coordinate 547,853,649 of OV702290.1, read as the reverse complement.
ATGGTGCAGACTTATACTGCTTCGCAGTGCGTAACTGCTGTGGTGAATGCGGCCACAGCCTCGGCGTTGTGTGTCCAGGCGGCTCCCTAAGGCATGTCTCCCACCGAAGTCATCCCTGGGAGGCTCACGGAGGTGTGGCGCTATCTGGAGGAGGTGACCACGGTTGTGGAGTGGATGACGCGCTCGGCGTTCAGACGCGGGGCCGCCACGGCGTTGAGTTTGGGTCTCACGCATTTCCCCGACGACTTCGATCTTGACGATGTCACGAGTGGCTATCCCTCGGCGACCGGCACAGTGGAGATGTCGGAGGTGCTGAAGCTGACCGCGAAGGCCGCTCCTTATGCTGATAGTGTCTTGGCGATGGGGGATCTGCTGTCGTACCAGGAGACGGTGTTGGCGCCTGGCGACCCCGAGCCGGAGCACCGCGACATGAAGTCGGAGCAGCCCTTCCAGTCGTCATTGGCGAAGTCGCTGACCACGTATCCGACGAACCCGTGGCAACCCTTTGTGCACGTCAAGGGTGGTGGTGCTTCTTCTTCGTCAGGGCCTGTGTAATGAGCAAATGTAAAAGTTGTAATAGATGCCAGGTGGCGAACATTTGTATGATTTTTGTAACCCGTGTCGCAGGGACTTGGTCGACTTGTGTTTTATTAAGGCAGTGTTTTGTTCAACAATTTGAGCGAGTCCTCGAGCGCGTCCGCCCTTTAATGGGGTATAACTCGACTATGTATTTCTATGTGTTTGCCTTGTTTTTGCGTTTGTTTTTGCCCCTCGCGTCTCCTGAGGGCGAGACCTGAGTGCGGGTGAGGTTCGTTTGTGAACGAGTCCCCGAGCATTGTGCTAGACCGTATTGGTCGTGATCCTGTTGCAGGTTATGAATGCGTTGTTTGTAACGGGTCTCCTCCCCTGGCCCGGAGACCCAGTCGCTTGGTGAGCCCTAGGCAGCTCTCTTAGTGGGTGTGTTCCCGAGCCGCGTGGGGTCCCTGTTTTGTGGAGTCCCCGTGCGTGGTACTTAACCGTTCGAGTTGCTTTGCGCGAGGATGAGAGGGACAGGTCGCTGTGAGAAGCGTGTGTCGGATGTCTTGGCCCGGCGGGCCAGTCGGGCTAGGCGACTCCAATGGCGGCTCCGGGTTGGCGTTTTTCGTGGACGACCCAAGGCCCGGATTTTTCCAGTGCCCTTGTGTTGCACTACTTGGCCGTGCCAGTCGCTCGACCAGAGGTTGACTTCCATAGGTAGCATATTGCTAGTATGTACGAGTGCGAGTGGCACAAGATTATGGCAAGTGGACACAATTTGTGTGATCCGAATAAATTTCATTATATATGCCGATGGAGTACAGTGTGAGGTTCTAAGTATAGAACTTTCTGAGGAGGTTTACATTCCATGGCCTCCCGACCTCCAATTGGCCGTCACCCCGTATGTCGATGAGGTAGTAAGCGTCGTTGCCAAGGACTCAGCCTATGGCGAATGGACCCTCCCATGGGGGGATAGCTTGTGCATGCCCTTTTTATCTTGGACCAATCGTAGGACCAGGTTGCCTTCCTGGAAGGTGCGAGTTCACACTCGGCGGCTGTGATAGCGGCGAAGTCCCTGCTGGTATATGGCGGTGAGAGAGCGAGCCAGGTCGCGTGCTTCGTCGAGTTGATCAACGCTATCTTGGTGAGCGGTTTCGTTGGCCACCTCGACGTAGTTGGCGACTCGAGGGGAGTCGTGCTCTAGGTCTGTTGGCATTATGGCCTCAGCACCATACACCATGAAGAAAGGCATGAACCCTATTGATCGGTTGACGGAGGTGCGGATCCCCCATATCACAGAGGGGAGCTCGTCGACCCAGCATCCTGGGGTGCGCTCGAGGGGCACCTGTAGTCGCGGCTTTAGACCGTGGAGGACGCTCTGGTTGGCGTGTTCTGCTTGGCCGTTTGACTCCGGGTGGGCGACTGATGCGAGGTCGAGTCGTATGTCGTGCTCCTCAAAGAATTCCGCCATGGCCCCCTTGGCGAAGTTGGTGCCGTTGTCTGTGATGATGCTGTGTGGGTAGCCGTACCGGTAGATGAGTTCGCGGAGGAACTTGGTAGCCGTATTGCCGTTGCACTTCTTGATCGGCTTGGCCTCCACCCATTTGGTGAACTTGTCGACTACGACCAAGAGGTGAGTGAAGCCCGATGGGGCCTTCTTGAACGGGCCGACCATGTCCATGCCCCATACGGCGAATGGCCACGTGATGGGGATTGTCTTGAGCACCAAACCAGGAAGGTGCGTCTGGTTGGCGTACTTCTGGCATCCGACGCATCTTTGGACAACGTCGGTGGCGTCGGCGTGTGCGGTGAGCCAGTAGAAGCCGTGCCGCATGGCCTTGGCGACTAGTGACTTGGCGCTGGCGTGATGGCCGCAGTCACCGGCGTGGATGTCCTGGAGGATCTTGCGGCCTTCCTCTGGCTGTACGCAGCGCTGGAACACGTCGGTCACGCTGCGCTTGTGGAGCTCGCCGTTGATGATGACGAAGGATTTGCAGCGGCGTATGACCATTCGCGCCTCTGTCTTGTTACTCGGTAGGAGTTTGTGTTCTAGGAAGGCGACGTATGGCGCTGTCCAGTCGCTAGTTTCCACAACCATGGCGACTAAGGCCGGTTCTGGTTGTAGTGGAATCCCGACGTCGATCTCCTTTGGTGGGCTGATGGAGGGCTTGTGGATGATGTCGAGGAAGACGCCTACTGGTGGCGTCTGTCGAGCAGACCCGATGCGGGAAAGTGCGTCCGCCTCCTCGTTTTTATGCCTGTCGATCCACTCGACAGAGTAGCCGTCGAAGTGTCCTCCTAGTTGGTCGACGGCCTGGCGGTATGCTATCATTTTTGGGGAAACAACGTCGCATGTCCCGACCACTTGGCCGGCGACTAGGTCGGAGTCGCCGTAGCATCGTAGGCGATTGATGTTCATCTCCTTGGCGGCTCTCATGCCGTGGAGGAGGGCCTCGTATTCCGCCATGTTGTTGGTGCAGGGTGTGAAGTTGAGGTGGAGCATGTAGCGGAGCTTGTCTCCTTTGGGGAGGTCAGTATGACCCTAGCCCCCGCGCCATCGGTGTTCTTGGAGCCGTCGAAGTGGAGCGACCAGTAGTGGAGGTATGGGAGCTTCTCTGGTTGCTGTGCCTCTTCCCAGTCGGCGAGGAAATCGGCCAAGGCCTGCGACTTGATCGCTTTTTGGGCTCGTATTTGATGTTGTGGACGCCGATCTCGACGGCCCACTTGGCGACTCGCCCAGTCGCATCGCGATTGCGTATGATGTCTTGCAGGGGCGTGGAGGATACCACCATTATTGGGTGCTCCTGGAAGTAGTGAGGGAGTCGCCGCTGTGCTCGGAATACCGCGTACAACAGTTTTTGGTATTGCGGGTAGCGATGTCGTGAGTCTGTTAAGACTTCGCTGATGTAGTATACTGGGCGCTGTATGGGGCGCTCCTTGCCCTCTTCTGGTCGTTCGACGACCATCACGGCGCTGACGACCCGATTGGAGGCCGCGACGTAGACAAGCATTGGCTCTCTGTCGAGTGGCGCGGCGAGTAGTGGTGCCGCGAGTAGCACTTATTTGAGTGCTTTTAGTGCATTGTCGGCCTCTGCGTCCCATTGGAATGTTGGGTTCTTGCGCATCAGGCGGTATAGGGGCATTGCCTTCTCGCCTAGTCGGGGGATGAAGCGACTGAGAGCCGCGACTCGCCCTGCCAACTTTTGGACGTCGCGCAGGCACTCGGGTTTCCCGAGTCGCCCGATGGTGTCGATCTTGGTGGGTTTGGCCTCAATGCCTCTCTTGGAGACTACATACCCCAGAAGTTGTCCAGTGGGTACGCCGAAGGTGCATTTTCCGGGGTTCATCTTGATGTTGTACCTCCGTAGATTTGCGAAGGTTTCTACTAGGTTGGAGAGCAGATCGTCCTGGCGGGTGGATTTTACCACCACGTCGTCGATGTAGACGTGGATGTTGCGGCCAATTTGGCTCGCTAGACACTCCTGCATGCACCCCTGATATGTGGCGCCTGCGTTCTTGAGGCTGAATGTCATGGCCGTGTAGCAGAACGCGCCGAATGGTGTGATGAACGCCGTCTTCTCCTCGTCTTCGACCGCCATCTTGATCTGGTTGTAACCATAGTAAGCGTCGAGAAAACACAGTGACTCTGATCCCGCGGTCGAATCGATGATCTGATCGATGCACGGTAGGACGAACTCCTCCTTCGGGCAGGCGCTGTTGAGGTTGGTGTAGTCTATACACATTCTCCAGGTGTTGTTATTTTTGAGAACCAGGACTGGGTTTGCCAGCCACTTGGAGTACTTAATTGGCCGGATGAAGCCTGCGGCTAGTAGGTGCTGGACCTCCTCGGCGATTGCCCGACGACGTTCTTCATTGAAGGGTCGTATCGACTGTTTTACTGGTCGCACTTTGGGGTCGGCATTGAGTTTGTGCTCAACGAGTTCCCTCGGGACACCTGGCATGTCAGATGGCTTCCATGCGAAGATGTCGCGGTTCTCACGGAGGAACCCGATGAGCGCGCTTTCCTATGCGGGGCTCATATGCACCCCGATGGTGACCGTCTGGCTGGAGTCGCCTGGGACGAGCACGACGGTGCGGGTGTGCATGGTCGCCTCGAACATGGAGTTCGTGGCGATTGGTTTCTTCAGGATGGTGGGATCGTCCTTGTTGATGTTGCCCCCGTATTTCGCGAGCTCCTCTGCGTGGTTAGTCTCCATGGCAATGACGGCGTCGGCGAGCTCGGCGCCTTTTTCCTCGCATTCCACGGCCATATCGGGGTCGCCGTGGACGTTGATGATGCCGCTCGGCCCGGGGAGCTTCATCATGTTGTAGGCGTAGTGTGCGGTCGCCATGAACTTTGCGAATGCCTGGCGGCCTAGGACGCAGTGGTAGGGACTGCGGAAGTTTACCAGCTCGAAGACGATCCTCTCCGTGCTGTAGTTTGCCGGGGTGCCGAAGGTGACTGGCAGTGTCACCTTCCCGATTGGGTACGCCTTCCGACCGGGGACGATGCCGTGGAAGGTCGTCAGTGTTGGCTCGATGGCTGTTTCTAGGAGCTAGAGCCTTTTGAAGGTGTCGAGGTACAGGATGTTGATGGAGCTCCCACCGTCCATCAGCGTCTTGGGAAGCCACTAGTCGGCCACCTTTGGCCTGACCACCAGGGTGACTCGCCCTGGATACTCGATTCTTGGCGCGTGGTCCTGGCGACTCCAGGTGATGCTTTGCTCGGACCAGTTTAGGAAGCGGGGGATGTCGACTTGCGTCACCGCATTGACGGCAACCGCGTGGGCGAGTACCTTCTTCTCATGCTTGGTGCCGAGCCCGGTGAAGGTATGAAGCGACCCGACAGCAGTTCCGAAGCCGCCGCTGTTCCCGTTGTCCCGCGGTTGGTTGTTGTTGGGGTCCTCCCTTGCACGTCTTGCCTTCTCGATCTCTTTGAGAGAGTGGCAGTCGGCGGTGGTGTGGGTGGCTGGTTTTCCCTCCCTGCTGTGGTAGATGCAGGGCTGATTAAGCAGGGCGGCGGGGTCGAATTTCGGCCTCGTCGCGTTGTTGGCGCGGTAGTTCCTGCTGCCGCGGTAGTTTCCTCCGTCGTGGCGGTAGTTCTTGGAGTCGCGTTGGCCGTAGCCGGTGTTGGCGACGAAGTCGACTCGCTTGTCGGTCCGGCGCTTGCCGGTGATGCGGGTGTTGCTATAGCGCATGTCGCGTAGTCGCCCGCTGTCATGGATGCTGGTGCGCCATCTTCCTCCCGACTCGTCGTCGGAGTCTTGGTTGGGATCTTCCTCCGTGTAGCGCTTGGCAATCTCGAGGAGGTCGGGGATGTTGTCGAGCGTCCGGTAGACCCTCTTGATCTTGGCGACCAGAGGTTCGTACCGGCACGCGTTTTTGAAGCAGTGTATCGCCGTGTCTGGGTGGATGCCGGAGGCGTTTATCCACAGCTCTTGCCACCTTTGGATCCACCGGCGGGTTGACTCGCGTTGTCCCTGGATGCATTGCTCCAGGTCCTCGATGGTGGTGGCGTGGGTGTAGGAACCCTCGAAGTGCCTGACGAAGGCGTCCCACATTTCTTCCCAGGAGTCGATGTTGTCGGCGGGTAGCGTATTGATCCATTGCCGGGTCGCACCCTCCATCATCAGGGGGAGGTAGCGAGCGGCAAGCAGGTCAGTGTGGCCTGCGATCCCCATTGCCATGAGATATGTGTCCAGCCAAACGGCGGGGTCATACGTCGGGTCGTATTTCTCGATCTCCTTGGGGGCCTTGAAGTTGGCGGGGTATTTTTCCCCGCGGATCATGGGTCCAAAGCATTGTGGCCCGACTCGACTGAGTGAGCCTCTTGGCTCCGGGTCACCACAGTTGGCGAGGGTGTGTCGCAGGTCGTAGGGCTGGCGCGACCGCCACGCCTGATTGTTGATGATGTGTGTTCGGGTGTCGAGTGGTTGCCTGTTTGCGGCGAGGGTGTTGTTCGCAGGTCGCGGCTCGTTGGTCGACAATGCGGGGTTGGCGGCTCACGGTTGGTTTCCCAGTGGTTGGGGTGGTGGGCAAACTATCGCATTGGCCACGGTTGGGGTGCCGCTTGATGCCGCCCTGCTTGCTGACGAGCGGGAATACATCCGCCCACACGGATCTACTCCCGCGGCTTGTTGCTCGACGGCCCTGACGAGTAGGGCCTTAGCGTACTAGATCTGTAGCACGCCGTCGCCTTGGACATCGAGGTTGGCGATCACGGCGTCGGCCGCAACGACATTGTCCATCGGGGTGGATTATAGTGGTAGCCCGTTGGCGTCCCGGGCTTGAGGCGAGATGATGATGTGTGGTTGGTCAGGTGAGGGCGCACAGCGCATGGGTGGTGGAGGGGCCCCATTCGCCGGTGCTCCAGGTGGTGGTCTTGCGGGGTTGCCTCCTCCTGGCGGCATGTTCTCGCCGTGTTCGCGCTCGGCGGCGCGTGTGGGGTCGCCCTCGTCGTTGAAGTTCAGGACGCGTCCCTGAACATCGGGGTTCAGGCGGGTCCTGATGCGGCGCTGGTGATAGAGTGACAGCTCCTTCGCCGTCTCTCGTTCGAGGCGGTATTTCTCGCACTCGGTGAGTTCGTTGCGCTGCGCCTCCTGGAGCCGCAGGCGGGCTTGTTCCACCTCCGTGGCCGTCGCGGTCGGCGGAATCGGCGTGGAGAACGGATCTGGCGGGGCAGCCGCGCTTCCCGCCATGTAAATCGCGTTGAAGCGATTGGATCTGGCGCGAAGATCCTCGGGGGATTCTGAGCCGGAGTCGGAGTCGAAGATCCCCAGTATGGAGGGATCCTCAAAATCTTCGGGGTTGGAGACTCGCGTGATGGAGTCCTCCCGTGACGCGGCGGTGATGGATTCGTTGGCCGATGTGGGGGTCGCGGAGTCGGCGTCGTCGTTTAGGGCGTCGTTGGTCTCGACCGCGTCGCTAGTGGCCAAGTCGTACTCGGTGACGAGGCCCCTGATGGAGCGGACCTACTCCTCCGAAAGCAGATCGCGGTGTGGAGGCGATCCGCCGACGATCATGGTCGTGGCTGGGTCGACCGCGCCGGTAAAGCCGACGAAGAGGTTGATGGAGCCGATCGGCATCACCGCGGCGTGTGGGACCGGGCGCGACGCCGGGATGTAGCTGTTGGGCAGGATCTGCAAGATCCCGCCGAAGGCGATCATGCGTCCGGTGGCGAGCGGCCGCTCGATCGGCGAGTAGGGTCTCGCCGCAGAACTCAGGCCAGTCCCACTATGCCCCATGGTGGGCGCCACTGTCGTGGAAATGGCCACGGCAGTTGCTGCCATAGGCAGCGATTGAGAGTTTCATGAGGAAGAGTTGGCGGCCATCTACGATGCGAGATGGGGGCAGGTGCACAAGGGTTTACCTAGGTTCGTCCCCCCGGAGGGTAAAGACCTACTCCTGCTAGGTTAGATTATGAGAGAGCGAGTTACAAGGGCGGCGAGCTCGGCGGCTGGGCGGCGAGTCGCTTGAGGGGGTGTATGATGGAACGTAAGTCTACTATACCCTAGGGAGGTTTATATATGAAGCACCTCCCAGGGTTTACAAGTTGCCCCCGAACAAGATAAGGATCCGGGAGCCTTTGACCTAATCCGACTGGGCCTCTGCTACGCTCCTGGGCTTCTAGTCGCCAGTCGATGGGCCTCTTCTTTCCTTAGAGTCCAGTCACTGTCCTTCAGGCATACTCGCGGGCCTTCCGGCCCATTCGAAACCCACTGCTGAGCATACCCCCTTAGGCATATCCCCATCAACACCCTATGGCATGTATTGCTACATCATGATGCCCTTTGAGTTGAAAAACGCTGGTGCTACTTACCAGCGGACAATGCAACATTGCCTACACGATCAAATAGGTCGCAACATACACACTTACATGGACGACATCGCGGTAATGTCAAAGAAATCAAATGATCTTAACGCTGACTTGCAGGAAACCTTCGATAACCTCCGGAAATACAACATGATGCTGAACCCCAAGAAGTGTGTCTTCGGAGTACCATCCGACAAATTGTTGGGCTTCATCATTTCGCATCGCAGAATCGAGGTGAACCAGGGGAAAATCAAGGGCATCCTCGACATCAAATGCCAACATGCTTGAAGGAAATACAAAGTCTCATAGACTGCATTGCAGCAGTAAGCCGGTTCATCAGCCGACTTGGTGAGAAGGCTATACCGCTCTACAAGTTGCTCAAAAAGGCGGACAAATTCACATGGACGGACGAAGCTGACACAGCACTTCGGGAGTTGAAGAGAATACTCTCTGATACGTCCATTTTGCATCACTATTATATGTCTTAATTCACTATTATTCATTGATATATTTCATATTGAGAGGTGATACTTATGTTATTTCACCTGTTTTTGCATGGTTGATGACTTTTGGAGCATGGACCGCTGCAGTCAGGATTCTGATGGAAAAGGTGTTGTTTGGAGGCAAAATTCGCGAAGATCAGAAAATCCGGGAAAATATACGGAAAATCCTATTTTTCCAGAAGACTCGGGATGCCAGAATATGGAGTGGAGGTGGGCCACAGGGGGCCCACACCACCCCATGGCGCGGGCAGGCCTAGGCCGCGCCAGGGAGTGGTGTGGCCGCCCTGGCCCACTCCAGCCTCTCCCCTATGGCGTATATCATCCCCACAAAACCCTAAGACTCGGAGAGAGACCATAGAAAGATTTCGCCGCCTCTGCGGGGCGGAAAACACCGAGAGAGAAAGATCTCTCCGGCAGACAGATTTCTGCCAGGGGAATTCCTTCCCGGAGAGGGGAGATCATCGCCATCAACACCACCATCAAGCTGGACTTCATCGGGATCATCATCATCATCATCATCACCACCATCATCACCATCAGCACCCTCATCACCATCTCCATATTGCTGTAACAATTGCGTTGAATCTTGCATAGTTCATAGGGGAAACTTTCCCGGTGTTGATTACTCTTTGTAGTTGATGCTATTGAGTGAACCATTGAATTATTGTTTATGTTCAGATTGTTATACATCATTATTCCATCTCTGATCATGATCCATATGATGTCTTGTGAGTAGTTCGTTTTGTTCTTGAGGACATGGGAGAAGTCTTGTTGTTAGTAGTGGAGTTGCGTTGAGAAAGATTCAATAGATTGTTATTTAAGTTGTGGTGTACTTCTTCTAGTGGTGTCATGTGAACGTCGACTACGTGACACTTCACCTATATGGGCCTAGGGGAATGCATTGTGTATTTGGCTACTAATCGTAGGGGTTGTCGGAGTGACAGAAACCTAAACCCCCGTTAGGAAACCATTGCACAAGGGACGTAAGGGTCTTAGAGTTTAAAGCTATGGTTAGGTTTCTACCTTAAATACTTTCTTGTACTTACGGATGTTTGCAAGGGGTTTAATCACAAGTATGTATTAGTCTTGGATGGGGCGGTATATTAGCACAGGTTCACCCACACAACACTTAGCAAGCTAAAGAAGATTAATCGACTATATGAAGCGAAAGCACTTAACAGTCTCCCCATGTGTCCTCGAGAACGTTTGGTCATCTATAGAAATACAACCGGCTTGTCCTTTGCTGCATAAAGGATTGGGCCATTTGCTGCATTTATTCCTACTGTCTTTTGTTTACTCGTACTTTATTTACTTGCTTTGTCGAAAACCCTTAAAAATCCGTTTGCTAAGTATTTGCAGAGAATTCTTGATCCATACCACTAGTCAGCACCTTCTGCTCCTCGTTGGGTTCGACACTCTTACTTATCGAAAATACTGCGATACACCCCCGATACTTGTGGGTCATCAAGACTATTTTCTAGCACCGTTGCCGGGGAGTGAAGCGCTATTAGAGAGTGGAACTGGTAAAGGAAACTTCTACTATGACTATTGTTTACTTCTGCTAATTGCGTTATTTTTGTTATGGATAATTCGCTGAGTTTCTTATTTGGTAATGCTACTACCACTGCTAAGGTAGTAGATAAGCCACCACCTGCTGAGAAAGATGTTTTCAAAATACCTACAAGAATTATTGATCGTGTTATGGATAACTACTATGTTGGGGATGGAACTGTCCATCCCGGTGATCATTTACTCTTTATACACGAATTATGCGGGTTGTTCAAGTGTGCAGGTATTACTACAAATCAAGTTAAGAAGAAGTTATTCTCATTATCGCTGAAAGGAAGAGTTGAGGAATGGTATAAGTTGCTGAAGAATGGTCAAGCTCTCAAATGGGAGGAAATAGTGCCTCTCTTTTATTCAAAGTTTTATCCTCCTAGTGAGATTCATAAAGATCGGAATCAAATATACAACTTTTGGCCTATTGATGGAGAGAGTACAGCTCAAGCTTGGGGGAGATTGAAGTTACTAATGCTCAAATGTCTCATTCATGAGCTCCCCAACAATATTATTATCAATAACTTTTATGCAAGGCTCCCTCTACATGACAAGGATTTATTGGATGCTTCTTGTGCTGGATCATTCACTCGTATGGAAGAAGAAGCTAAATGGGACCTTCTAGACCATATTCAAGACAATACTAAATCTTGGGAGAATGAAAAAGGTAGAAAGTCAGGTATAAATTATGATTATGAATGCATTGAATCTTTTATGGGAACTGATGACTTTCAAAATATTAAAAATGCTTATGGTCTAGACTGTCAAGCTATTGCTTCTTATTTTAAGGCTTTTGCTTCCTACATTGAAGTGCCTAAAAAGAAGTGGAATAAGTATCATGAACCTTATAAAGATGTTGCTAAGAGTGTTCCTGCAAGAAATACTGAAGTTTATACTGCTAATCATGTTTTACCTGAACCTTATATTGAGAAAATGCCTTTCCCAGTTAAGGTAAAGGAAGATTCTATGATAGCTAGTATGGTTAATGAAAGTACAAATAAAGTTGTTGAACCTGATAAACAAATGGTTGATGAACCTATAATAGTAAGTGTGAAAGACTTTGTCACTAAATATGAAAAAGAGGGACACCCTATCCTTTGTAAGGATACCTCTAATATTGTTTCACATAGTAGTGTTATGAGAGCTAGTATTCCTGTGTTTTCTGTTAGAATAAGTGATCATTGCTATGATGGCCCTTGTGATGGATATATTGTTAAGTTTATGGATGATACTAAAAGTTATTATGAGAGAGGGAAAAGTGTTCTTATGCATCTCAATAATATCAAGTTTCCCCGTTTTATGCTGAAAGTTTTTATGTTGCACTTCTTTTGCCTTCTTATGCAAGTTGCCTTTGGTTTCAATAACTTGTTTGTTTACAAAATCCCCTTGCATAGGAAGTGGGTTAGAATTAAATGTGAGTGTGTTTTTGCTTCTTAATTCTCTCTTTCACTTCAATTCATATCCCTATGAGAGCTTCTTCAAAATTATCATGCCCATCTTAATGGCTATAAAGAAAGAGCTTTATGGGAGACAACCCAATTTGTTTTTGCTTTCAGTTTGTTTTTGTTTCTTTGAGTCTTGGAAGTTATTACCTCAGTAATAACCGCTCCTTATCTGTTTTGTTTGGTTTTTGTGTCAAGGTCAACCTCTAATGAGAGAGAAGTAAGATTTCGGGAAGTTGCTGTCCCGAAACAGATTTTTGTGCTTCACCTTAAAAATTCGTGAGAGATCTCTGTATGTCGTATTGAGCTGTAATTTTTTGTGCTTCTGCCCCAGGTTGTTATTTAACTTTCGTTAGTTTTGCACTTTTTGATTTGAGCAACAGAAGATTTTCTAAATAATTGATCTTTACCTTATGGTCTGTTTTGACAGATTTAGCCACTCTTGCATTTGCTTCTTTATTCGATCTCCTTTTTGAATTATTTTTGGGTTTTCGGAAGGAGTTGCTACAGTAGCTTTTGTTTTGATGGTTTTCAGTTGAAGTTGGACTCAAAAGGTTTTATCACTTCACTTATACTAATGTTGCTAATGAGAATTGTGTGAAGTTTTGTGTGAAAGAAATTTCCAAAAAGTGGAGACAATGGTGTAATAAGGAAGAGAAGGGTTTTATGACTCAAGTAATAAGATGAAGATATCGATCATATTCAAGTTATGACTCCGGAAGGATCCACTAAATACCAAATTCAGAGACCTGCAGAGTCCATTTCCAACTAGGTACCAGTTCTGGTAAGAAAAGTTCCACGAAAATACAATCCAACTATATTTTTGCAGTTTTCAGTCAATAAGGAAAGTTTCGAAGCGAAAAAGGGACGAAACCGGAGCTGGGGTGGCCCACACCACCCCATGGCGCGGGCCCACCCCTAGCCGTGCCACCAGGTGGTGAGGCCACCCAAGACTCCGTCTCCGACCCGTTTTCTCCCAGTATCTTCCTTTTGATATGAAACTTCGTAATATATAACCCCCGAATCCCCCGAGATCCGTATATCGTGTTTTCGTCGTGTTTTTGTTTCGATTTGTTTCTGCCAGGACATACTCTTTGAAGGCTTAGAAGCACAATGGTGTCTGCCAAGGATAAAGGGAAGGAGCCCATGGAGGAGGATCTTCAAGACCCCAAGCAGAGGCTGGTACCTTTAGTCTCTTGCCCTACATCAATGGAAGCCCTACGAGTCACTAAGGAGTTATGCGATAAGTACCGGGACTTGAAGAGGAAGGTGGACATGCTTCAATGGGAGAATAATAGGCTTCGCAAGATGCTGGAAGATTTCCTCACGACAACTAAGAGCATAATACCACCACCACCTAAGGAGTAACTCGTCATTAGGTTTGGCATCCCCTTGGTTTATTCCAAGCTTGGGGGAGTGCCGCAGTATCACATCACTATCTTGTATCTTTTTACCTTATTAGTAGAGTCATATCATGAATAGAGGAGTTATTTATGTAGTATGGTTTGCATTATGGAAGTGTCCCCTCTCTCGTTAGATTTGTATCCCTTGGTGTGAGTTGTCGTTATGGAATATTAATGAGAAGTTCTATCATTCACTCTTTTGCATAGCTTATGTTAGTTTTCAATTCGTGGTTATATGATTGGTCTTGTTGTTAGTATTGGTAGCACTTTGGGATCATTGAGTTAATTCAGTTGGTTTTGGCAAACCTGGCTCGGTCAGTAGCAACACCTTTTTGAGAGTTGAAAAGAAAAGATAGAAGTACTCTAGAGAAAAAATGCATCATCTTTCTTTCTTGATTTGCTCATAAGTTTAGTATTCTCTAGTTAAGATCTTTTGTGCTTCCAAGGAAGATTGCATGTTTGTATTTATCACTTGTATGTTTGTTTGTTTCCTTCAACTCTTGTACTTGCTACCCAGCCTTGCTAGCCAAAAACATGTACTGAGAGGGAATTCTTCTCGTGCATCCATCTCCTTTAAACCAAAACCTTTGCCATTTGTGTCCACCATACCTACCTAGTAGCATTATTGCTATTCCAAGTAAATTCCTGTTTTGTCTACCTCCCAAATTAAACTTGTTATGCGAAAATTAGTGATTAAAGCTCTCACGAACTTAATGGCACACTTTACTTTCTTGCACTTAATAAACCTGAACCATTGTGAACTCTCCATGAAAGTTATATGCTTGCAAATTATAGGCTGGGGATTAGCAGAACCGTGTTATCACGGGGAACGCTTTCAACACTTGTAAATATATACCCAGTTGATACCTTGCTCTTTTGTTTGCGGATGTCGTTGGTGTGAAATAAAAGGGGAGCTTGTAAGTCCATGGAGTTATGTATGTGTGTTAGAGAAACGCCTGGGCCGCTGGTCTAATCCATGCTGACATGGTGGAAACCTGCAGCGTAACCATAATGATATCTATGAAGCATTCTTATAAAAAAGAGAGAGATAGCTATTGAGAAAAAGAAAAGCAAAAAGAGATACTATGAAAAGAGGAAAGAGAGAAAAAAGCACCATATTCCCATGGTAAATAAGAAGATTGTTGAGATACTCATTGTCTGCTTGCCTTGTCATTTTGATATGGGGATTCTTCCGTATCATCGGGCAAGGGGCACCCCGTTGGCGGTTCTCAATGATACGCACATACTTACGATGACAAGAACTTACCGATAACTAAAGTTGAGTAGCATGAGGAGCGGCCCTCGTACTCAAGGGACTTGGGATTTTCAGTTTATAGTCTGTCAAGCATATAACTCAGATTGGACCTCACTTTAACTTTCATCACCTAAAGATGCCTATGATAGGGGCAATGAGAGCTGAAAGCTAGTAAGTATCATAATTTTTGGGAGATCTTTATGAGACTTGCAATCCCTGCTTCCCTCTTTGAAGGGCCCTTTCTTTTACCTTGTAGTTGAGTCAGTAAACCTACTCCCTTCTATCTCAGCAAGTATTTTGAGTTGATGTGTTTCATTCATTCCTATGATGATTTATGCAATCATGTCTTATGTTCCTTGTTTTGCACATTGCTCTTATATTGATGTTTACTACTTTGAAAGCTATCATTGAAAAAGCCAGCTATTTGTGAACTCCAACAAATTATCAACTATTCTTCGACCAAGAGCTAAGTTTTCCATTACCAATTATGATTTACTCTATGTGTATTTATTGTGTTTCCTTTACTTATTACAAGTTTAGTTATAAAATAGTGAGTTGTCTTCTATTATGATCTATGTATTTGATGAATGTGATGCTTCTTGTCCGTATCCTTTTATCGACCCTTCACTCCATAAACCCGAGGTCATGTTTATTGAGCTCAGTTTCGCTTGGGGACAAGCGAAGTCTAAGCTTGGGGGGAGTTGATACGTCTATTTTGCATCACTATTCTATGTCTTAATTCACTATTATTCATTGATATATTTCGTATTGAGAGGTGATACTTATGTTATTTCACCTGTTTTTGCATGGTTGATGACTTTTGCAGCATGGACCGCTGCAGTCAGGATTCTGATGGAAAAGGTGCTGTTTGGAGGCAAAATTCGCGAAGATCAGAAAATCTGGGAAAATATACGGAAAATCCTATTTTTCCAGAAGACTCAGGATGCCAGAATATGGAGTGGAGGTGGGCCACAGGGGGCCCACACCACCCCATGGCGCGGGCAGGCCTAGGCCGCGCCAGGGAGTGGTGTGGCCGCCCTGGCCCACTCCAGCCTCTCCCCTCTAGCGTATATCATCCCCACGAAACCCTAAGACTCGGAGAGCGACCATAGAAAGATTTCGCCGCCTCTGCGGGGCGGAAAACACCGAGAGAGAAAGATCTCTCCGGCAGACAGATTTCTGCTGGGGGAATTCCTTCCCGGAGAGGGGAGATCATCGCCATCAACACCACCATCAAGCTGGACTTCATCGGGATCATCATTATCATCATCACCACCATCATCACCATCAGCACCCTCATCACCATCTCCATATTTCTGTAACAATTGCGTTGAATCTTGCATAGTTCATAGGGGAAACTTTCCCGGTGTTGATTACTCTTTGTAGTTGATGCTATTGAGTGAACCATTGAATTATTGTTTATGTTCAGATTGTTATACATCATTATTCCATCTCTGATCATGATCCATATGATGTCTTGTGAGTAGTTCGTTTTGTTCTTGAGGACATGGGAGAAGTCTTGTTGTTAGTAGTGGAGTTGCGTTGAGAAAGATTCAATAGATTGTTATTTAAGTTGTGGTGTACTTCTTCTAGTGGTGTCATGTGAATGTCGACTACATGACACTTCACCTATATGGGCCTAGGGGAATGCATTGTGTATTTGGCTACTAATCGTAGGGGTTGTCGGAGTGACAGAAACCTGAACCCCGGTTAGGAAACCATTGCACAAGGGACGTAAGGGTTTTAGAGTTTAAAGTTGTGGTTAGGTTTCTACCTTAAATACTTTCTTGTACTTACGGATGTTTGCAAGGGGTTTAATCACAAGTATGTATTATTCTTGGATGGGGCAGTACATTAGCACAGGTTCACCCACACAACACTTAGCAAGCTAAAGAAGATTAATCGCCTATATGAAGCGAAAGCACTTGACAGTCTTCCCATGTGTCCTCGAGAACGTTTGGTCATCTATAGAAATACAACCGGCTTGTCCTTTACTGCATAAAGGATTGGGCCACTTGCTGCATTTATTCCTACTGTCTTTTGTTTACTCGTACTTTGTTTACTTGCTTTATCGAAAACCCCTAAAAATCCGTTTGCTAAGTATTTGCAGAGAATTCCTGATCCATACCACTAGCCAGCACCTTCTGCTCCTCGTTGGGTTCGACACTCTTACTTATCGAAAATACTGCGATACACCCCCTATACTTGTGGGTCATCACCCGACAACCCGGATAGAGTGGATTCATTTGTTAATACAGTAACAGTGACCTCTCCGGCTTGGACGAAACCATTCATGGATTATTTACAAGACGGAACTTTGCCCGCCGACGAAGTCAAAAGCCGGCAAATAGTACGTAGAGCAAAAGGGTACGTCATCATTGACGACCCGCTATACAAAAGAAGTACCACATGAGTTTTCCTTCGATGCGTCTCCCAGCAGCAAGGTATTGAAATCGTTAGAGAAATACATCTTGGAGATTGTGGGCATCATGCCGCTCCCCGGTCATTGGTGGCTAAAGCCTTCTGACAAGGATTCTACTGGATAACTGCCAAGGCGGCCGCTGACAAGTTGGTACAAACATGTCTTGGGTGTCAGTTCTATGCAAGACAACCAAGTGTTCTAGCTGAACAATTGCAAACAATACCAATAACTTGGCCATTTGCAGTCTAGGGGCTGGACATGGTGGGACCTTTGCAGACAACACCTTGTGGATTCACACACTTGCTAGCAGCAGTGGATAAGTTCACAAAAATGGATTGAAGCTAAACCCATTAGAAAGCTTGATGGGGGCAATAGCCCTAAAATTTGTCCAGGATCTAGTGGTGAGATTTGGTCTCCCACACAACATAATCACCGACAATGGTAGACATTTATCTCTCGGAGAAGTTGAGGACTACTGTCATGAAAAAGGCATCCACCTTGACCTAGCATCTGTGGCACACCCACAGTTAAATGGGCAAGTTGAAAAGGCCAATGGACTAATTCTGCAAGGAATCAAGCCACGCTTAGAGGCACCGCTACGTAGAGCAGCTGGAGCCTGGGCGGAGGAGTTACCATCTGTCTTGTGGAGTTTACGAACAACACCCAACAGATCCACCGGCTTGACTCCTTTCTTCATGGTTTATGGAGCAGAAGTTGTCCTCCCATCCGACATCCTCCACGATGCACCAAGAGTTTTCACCTACAAGGAGGATGACGCTGAAGAATCCAGACGCCTATCTGTGGACCTACTTGAGGAAGAGCATGTGCTATCATACCAGAGATCCGCCATCTACCAGCAAAAGCTACGTGGCTACCATAGTCGCCGTGTAAAGCATCGCTCATTTAAAGAGGGGAATCTGGTGCTTAGACTCAAGCAGGAGAAATCACACAAATTATCCCCGCCTTGGGAAGGACCGTTCGTCATAAGCAAAGCATTGCTAAATGGTTCCTATTACCTCGTTGATATCCGTGAGTTGAAAGATAGGCCAAAAAATCACAAGCGCAAGCAACGTGACTCCGATGGTGATTACCCAGAGAAAGATCAGCCATGGAACATATCACAGCTACATCCCTTTTACACTTAGCACATTTATATTATGTAATAAGTTTCTTATATGATCAATGAAATAAAGCTTTTGGTTCACTCATATTCTTTGAGTCTTTTACCTCCTTTAGTTGTTCATTTTTGGATCATATAAACCCTTTTATGTGCAAGTTTGCATTTGCACTTGTGAAAATTCTGCCTAGGGGCGTTAGCTTAAGTTTTCTGGTCTACACGTTTTCTGAAGTTTTTATGTGGATTCCGGAGTAGTGACTTCTCGGTACTCAAAGCCGGCGATTTTGTTCTTAGGTTCTTGACAGTTCTATTAAGCATCATCACCTAAGGGCATAGTTCTGTCATGCGAGTCTTCCGTCTCACGAAAGGTCAAGCATACGAACCAGAATAATGGATAAGCCAGTACTTGCTTAAAAATATACACATGCTGGAAACAGATAAGTAGCAAGAGAACTTGAGTACAAGATTTTCTGCCTTAGCAAAACATAAGTTTTTCCACATACACATTGCAGAGATACATTTAATACAGACATTGTTTTTCATGGCTCTGTTGCATGGGGCTTCATGGTGCCATCATCAGGAGAGCCGGGCCGGGAGAGCTCATCAAACTCAGAGGGAGATGGGCTAGACTCAGACGACGCCATGTCTTTGTCAAGGGTCTCAATAGGCACGAAGACATCTGCGTTGACCATCCTGGCAACCCTGGTGTCGAAGCCGGCAAGGGAATTCCAAATAGCATCTCTATCGATTTCCCTCCCTTCCTCATCCAGCTTGGGAAAGCCAGAGGTCACCAGGTGGATGTCGGCATTGTCGTAGTGCGCCTTGACCAAAGATAGTGACATCCTAGCACCCTCTCGGACGCAAGATACCTTCCAGTCCTTGACCTTCTCAGGAGCTCGGCGCAGGATTTCCGCGCACTTAGCCGCTGAGTCTGCCGCTTGATACGTCCATTTTGCATCACTATCCTATATCATAATTCACTTTTATTCATTGATATATTTCATATTAAGAGGTGATACTTATGTTATTTCATCTGTTTTTGCAAGGTTGATGACTTTTGGAGCATGGACCGCAGCAGTCAGGATTCTGATGGAAAAGGTGCTGTTTGGAGGCAAAATTTGTGAAGATCAGAAAATCCTGGAAAATATATGGAAAATCCTATTTTTCCAGAAGACGAAGGCTGCCAGAAGGAGGAGTGCAGATGGGCCACAGGGGTCCCACACCACCCCCTGGTGCGGGCCACCCTAGGCCACGCCACCAGGTGGTGTGGCCGCCCTGGCCCACCTTTGGCTCTCCGCTCTGGCATATATAATCCTCCCGAAACCCTAATACTGGGGGGCGACCACAGAAAGATTCCGCCGCCTCTATGGGGCAGAAAACACCGAGAGAGAAAGATCTCTCCGGCAAATAGAATTCTGCTAGGGAAATTGCTTCCCAGAGAGGGGAGATCGTTGCCATCAACACCACCATCAAGCTGGATTTCATCGGGATCATCATCATCATCACCACCAGCACCATCATCTCCATCTCCATATTTGCTGTAACATTTGTGTTGAATCTTGCATAGTTCTTAGGGCAAACTTTCCCGGTGTTGATTACTCATTGTAGTTGATGCTATTGAGTGGAACCATCGAATTATTGTTTATGTTCAGATTGTTATACATCATTATTCCATCTCTGATCATGATCCATATGATGTCTTGTGAGTAGTTCGTTTTGTTCTTGAGGACATGGGAGAAGTCATGTTGTTAGTAGTGGAGTTGTCTTGAGAAAGATTCAATAGTTTGATATTTAAGTTGTAGTGTACTTCTTCTAGTGGTATCATGTGAACGTCGACTACATGACACTTCACCTATATGGGCCTAGGGGAATGCATTGTGTATTTGGTTACTAATCATAGGGGTTGCCGGAGTGACAGAAACCTGAACACCCGTTAGGAAACCATTGCACAAGGGACGTCAGGGTCTTAGAGTTTAAAGCTATGGTTAGGTTTCTACCTTAATTACTTTCTTGTACTTACGGATGTTTTCAAGGGGTATAATCACAAGTATGTATTAGTCCTAGGAAGGTCGATACATTAGCACAGGTTCACCCACAGAACACTTGGCAAGCCAAAGAAGATTAATCAACTATATGAATCAAAAACACTTGATAGAATTCCCATGTGTCCTCAAGAACGTTTGGTCATCTTAAGTAATACAACCGGCTTGTCCTTTGCTGAATAAAGGATTGGGCCACTTGCTGCATTTATTTTTATTGTCTTTTATTTACTTGTACTTTATTTATTTGCATTATCAAAAATCCCTAAAAATTCGTTTGTTAAGTATTTACAGAGAATTCCTACTCCAAGCCACTAGCCAGCACCTTCTGCTCCTCGTTGGGTTCGACACTCTTACTTATCGAAAATACTGCGATACACCCCCTATACTTGTGGGTCATCACCGCCTTGATGTTAATCCCTAGAGGCTGGGCCCTCTCCTTGGCCCGAGCAATGGCGGTGCTGATGAAGTTGCCGGTAAGAATCATGCATTCCTTGAGGTCTGGAGCACCTTCACCCAAATTGGCTAAGCCAATAGGGGCTATGGTTTGCAATAGAAACAAGGACCATGAGTTCAAAACAATCAAAGAATCATCCAAAATACAGAAATGACCAAGACGGAGAAAGGTTACCAAAGATGCTTGTCTCTGCTTGTCAGCATGACTCCGCCAATGCATCCCGCTCCTTCTGGACTGTCTTGTGCACCTCAGGGTTCCTAGCGTTCTGCTCTTTGGCAGCTTCGTTCTGTTCCTTGAGCTGCACAATCTCGTCTTTTAGGCGTTGCATCTCGGAGTCGGTAGATTCTTGCAGCACCTTCATCGCTGCCTCATGGCCCTTGATGGCCCCGGCTAGGTCCTTCTTCAGAATTTTATTCTCATCATCGAGCTCCTCGATATGTTTGGATTGCTTGACGATGCTCTTGGCCTTGGCAATGGTTTCTGTAAGACGGAAATCAGAAAGTATTATAAGCAGACGGCAGAGTCATGTCCATGAAGAAAAGCAAGGATCTGTTACAAGAAATAGACTCTGGCTATTTTTTGATCTGTTGCTTCAGGAAGGCTGTTTTACCCTGTTCAAGGTCTAGCTCCTTCCGCAATGTAGCAAACCTCTCATTGGTCGTGATCCTCGGCCTATTCTCATTCTGCAAACAAACAAGCATGTTTAGTTTCTCTAGAGCATCTAGTCGGAACTACATGGTTTCAACTACACGCTTGGGGGCTACATCACAAGTTTTCAATCAACAAGTATTCTAATCTTAGAGCATCTAGCCAGAATTTTACTAAGCTTCCACCTAGACGCCCGGGGGCTACACTATCAAGTTCTACTCTTAAAAAGTTCTTTGGAGCACTAAGGCCAATAACCTATGTTTATCTGCCTAAGAGCTTGGGGGCTATAGAGGGATATACTACGCAAAGTAAACAAAGTGAAGATCAAAAGACTTACGATGGCAATAAGCTTAAGATTGTTGTCCAGATGAGCATAGGAATCATGGAAGGTCCGGGCGTTGTTATAAATAGCATACGCCTGAGCTATGAGATCATCTAGGCACAACGTCGGAGGAGTCGTGGCCAAAGGAGTTGTTGAAGCCGGAGGTGTGGAGGATGCCCTAGCCACCTATTGCATCTTCAAAATAGTTGATGGCGTAGATGCTCCCGCCTTAGCCGTTGCTTCCGCCTATGCCTCTTCCACCACTTGTTTCCCTTTCTCGGTGGCATCCTTAGCCGGAGCTTCAGCCACTTTAGAAGAAACACTCTCTTGCGTTGCCTGGCCGCTGGGAGCAACGTCTGCCTCGACAGAGCCTGAGATATCAAGATTTGGATTGACATCTGTCTCCATGGCGGAGATCTCCGGGATGACGGCCCAACGGGGCTAGCAGAAGGCTTGGCGGTAGGAGTAGGGGTAGCAGTAGCAGGAGAGGGCTTGTCGGCCACGTCCCTAGTGAGCATGTCATGAATGTTTTTTGACCCTCCAGCATCTCTGGAGGATCACTTCAAACTAACACCGGATTTCCTCCTAAAACATACTAAGTATAAGTACATGAGTTGAAAAAGGTATGAGCTAAAAAATACAAGCCGGAGAATGAAAGTACTTACTCCACGGCAGGAGCCTTGGTGAGGGGAATGCCGGTGGATTTATTCTTCTTCTCCACCTCTAAGGCGGCAGTGGATCGTTTCGAAACTCCACTCTCCGATTTCTTCTTCTTGGCCTCAACATCAGCGTTAGAGGAGGAGCTCTTCCGCTTTCGAGCTGCTGGAGCTGGTTGATCCTTGGGGGCTTCATCGTCGGACACCACTTGGATATCCTTCAGCTTGGGATCATACACCTAGGAGGCCATTTAATCCGCCGCCAAGGTCGCCAGCTGGGATACAGAGGAGTGTTAGATTGACAACTTCAAGTCGGAAAAACCTTATAGCATGTAACGAGCAACAAAGGAAACAGAAGGTACCTCTAGGCATGTGCCACGATCAAACATGTCGTAGGTGATCTTGAAGCCCTGCTTCTTTTCCTTCACCTTGACGATGTCCTTAAGCCAGAGTTTGATGGAGTCAGTAGAGAAGTTATCCCGCTAAATTCACATGGGATCCCTCTTGTCTTGAGTGTATTTACACATCAACTCGGCACGGTGCTGTACAGGCTAGATCCGCCTAACGAACCAGCACATGGCCAGATCCAAGCCTGTCATACCTCCGTCTACGAGCCATTCAATCCGCCTTATGACACGATTAGCTTCGTTGTCGGAGGGAAGGGAGGCTTGGGTCCTCCATGCAGGCACTTCGGTGGCAGCTCCATCGACGAAGTCGGGATAAGTCTCAAGGCGGTATGGCAGAGAGATATCTGGCCCGTAGGAATACGTACGCTGCTAGTTCTTGTAGAACTCATGCCCAATGATGTCGGGGAAGCGCCGGCTAGGCCGGATCTTGAAGCTAATGGTTCCGTAGATCCACAATTCATCCTTGGATTCTACGGACTCTCTCTTGATGGTAAAGAAGTGCACGAACAGATCTAACCTAGGTTTTATGCCTAGGAATCCTTCGCACAAAGCTACGAAGTTGCTAAGGACTAGAATGTTGTTGGGAGAGAGATTGTGGGGGAGTACCCGGAAGTGCTGGAGGACATCCAAGAAGAAGTCGGAGACTGGCAGGCTTACGCCACGTACCAGCTGATATTTTAGGTACACCTTCTCCCTAGCTTGGGGCGAAGGGACCACCTCGCCGGCCAACGCTGCCCGCCAGACCAACTCCTTCGCTGCGGGGAGATACCCCTTAGTGACCATCTCCTGCAGATCTTCGGCGGAGAGATCAGAGCCTCTCCACACCCCCTTATGGGAGTCATTTTCTTCTTCAACGGCTTTGGGCACCGCTCGTTCTTGGTCATCGCCGGTGGTTTCCACCACGACATTGACAGGGACGACCACCCCCTCTGGTGGGACGGTCACTCTCTAAGATGGCTCGGAGGTAGCCTCGGGGGTCACTGCCATTGAAGGGATGGAGCTGTTGGAGGCCATTACGACGGGGAGAAGGTGGAGGAAATAAGGGCTCTAGCTAGGGTTTTCGCAGAAGAGCTCGAACGGTCACGCGACAGGAGGAGGATGAAGAATGGAAGGCGAATGCGGGTAAAAGAGAAATAAATTGACCGCGGTGAAAATATATAGATCCCGCATCAAGATCCGTGCAAAGGGATCTAATGGATGGAACGTTGCCGACGTGAAAGTGAACGTGCGTGGTAATTTCGCCACGTCCTCCGTCTTTTGCCGCTCCGCCGTTTCGGATTTTGCACGCCTGAAAATAGCCGATGATTAATTCTCTGTTTCTGTGAGTTTCGAGGTAGCGTAGGTTGCACCCTACGTCATCCTCCTGACAGTTGCAGTGAAGGGTCATGTCCGAAGATTCCATCAAAGATGGAGACTGTCCGACTCTGGAAACAAAGACTCGAGGAATCTCCGGCTACATTGCAAAGCCGGAGAGGATTGCAGGGTTCTCTAGGAGACCTTTGAGATATTGCTTGACTAATTGCCGGCATCACTTAGACGGGATATTCAAATATCAATGGGCAAGACGGCGCAAGATTTCAATGTCCTCCGAGGGCTACTGTTGGGGATATGCTATATGGGTATACTTATAGCATGTCAACAATCAGCCTAACCCGGGTGGCCCATAGATGGTAGCAGGGACCATGGCCTGCTAGGCGGCCCACTTAAACGGATCTAGAAGGGAGGCCCATGCCAGATAAAGGAAGGCTACGCAGGAGTCACCGACATACTCGGAGTCCTGGAGTACAAGACACGGAAGACTAGTTCGTATTAATGTAGGACTCTTTACCTTGTCTGGCAAGGACCTTTCCCTATAAACCCTAGGTGTTGGCGCCTTTATAAGCCGGCATGTGGGATCCTTTAGGACACAACCTCTTAGATTCCTACGTACAACGTGCAACACCTTGCACAGCGAACCTATCTCTGTAACTCGGCGTATTGCCATTATAGTTATTTATAGCAGGAGTAGAATTCCGCCACCGTTGTGGGACTTGAACCTGAGTAAGCTGTGTTTACTTGTACCCGCCAACTCTCCACCTTACTCCACGTCTCTAAACACGCACTATGATGACCCCTCCATGGCGTACTCGTCGACAAAACCACGGCAGTGTGCATCAGTTGTCAGTTTGATTAGACACTTCAGAGGGTCAAGCGTGATGTCAAACAACAGAGGAGAGAGAGGGTCACCTTGCCGAAGGCCTCTACCAAGCATAATTGATGGCCCTGGGATGCCATTTAGTAGAATCTTGGATGAGGATGTCGTGAGAAGGCAGGGAATCCAAGATCTGGTGGAATCAAGGAAATCTGACAGAGCAACTCGAGCAAGAAATCCCAACGGACAGTATCGAAGGTTTTGGCAATGTCGAGCTTGATGAGTGATAAATTGCAAATGTATATATAATTTTTGATGTTCCATGCTTGGTTTTATCTACTTTCTTGTGTTTTGTCCATACTTTGGAGTACTTTTCATATGATTTCTTGGACTAACCTCTTAACAAGAGTCACAGTGCCAACTGCCTGTTTTCTGCTGTTTTTGGTTCTAGGAAAGTCAGAAAATGAATATTCTCGGAATTGGACGGGACAAAAGCCAAAGTGCCTATTTTTCCGGAAGACATCAAGTGCCAGAATACGAGACGTAGAAGGGCTGGGGGCCGTCCACACCACCTGGCCGCGTGGCCAGGCCTGGCCCACGCCAGGGGTGGTCTGGCCGACCCTAGCACCCCCTCGGCCTCTCCTTCTGCCTATATATTGCCCTCGGGACGAAAACCCTAAGTACCTGATCAAAAATCCATGAAAGAGTCTGTAGCCGCCGCCGTCTCTGTCCCTAGATCGGGAGGGATCTGAAGCTCTTCCCGGCACCCTGCCGGAGAGGGGAATTCACCCTGGAGGCCTTCTTCATCATCATGCAAGCCTCCGGTGTGATGCGTGAGTAGTTCATCTCTGGACTATGGGTCCATGTAGTAGCTAGATGACTGGTTATCCTCCTTTGTGCTTGCATGTCTAGATCTTGTGAGCTCCGTTCATGATTAAGATCATCTATTTGTAATTCTGCATGTTGTGTTTGCGGGAATCCGATGGATATTGAGATACTATTTCAGATCGATTATTGATTCTATCATGTATTTGTTATTTGTGATCTTGCATGCTTTCCGTTGTTAGTAGCTATATTGGCCAAGTAGATGCTAGCAACTCCAAGAGTTAGTATTTATGCTCGATAGTGGGTTCATGCCTCTGGTAATCTGGGGAAGTGACATAAATCTCTAAGGTACTAGATGTGCTGTTGCTACTAGGGAGAAAACAACAATCCTTTGTTCATAGAACAATCATATTGTTTACTTTACATGCAATTCGTAAAGCAATAATCTATTTCTTGCAACTTAATACTGGAGGGGTTTGGATGATAACCTGAAGGTGGATTATTAGTCATAGATGCAGTTGGATGGCGGTCTATGTATAATGTTGTAATGCCCAATCAAGTTTCAAAGGAGTCAAGATGATTAGTATATGCATGTATTGCTTTCTCGATGTTTGTCAATTGCCTCGCTATAATTTGTTCACCCAGCATGTTATCTATCTTAAGGAGAGCCACCTCTAGTGAACTATGGATCCTGGTCCTTTTCTTTTACATACAATCTACAAACTGTTTATTGCTTTGTGTTTACTTTCTACAAACTATTACTTCCTTCCATTTGATACGTTTAATCCTTTGTTTTCAGCAAAACCGGTGAGATTGACAACCTCATCGCAAGTTGGGTACAAAGTTCTGTGGTTGTGTTGTGCAGGTCTCCACGTTGCTACTAGCACCAGTAGTGCGCCCTGCCAAGGCTCAGCTAGCAACACGTTTGGGGTGTTCCCTTGCTCCTACTGGTTCGATTAAACCTTGGTTTCATAACTGAGGGAAACTTGTTGTTGTGCTCATCATACCTTCCTCTTGGGGTTCCCAACGAGCTCTACATCAATACTGAGCCATCAAGCACTTTTCTGGCGCCGTTGCTGGGGAGTCAAGGACATCTTCACAAGGGGAGTCCCTCATAACCAATCTCTTTACTTTGTTATTTTTTTTTCTTAGTTTACTTTTGTTTGCTTGTTTCTTTATCAAAAGAACACAAAAAAAATTAGTTTTACAAGTTTGCTTTCTTCATCAAAAACACAAAAAATGACTACTCTTGAAAACACTAAGTTGTGTGACTTCACTAGCACCAACAACAATGATTTTATGAGCACACCTATTGATCCACCTGTGCCTGAAGCTACTTTCTTTGAGATAAAACCTGCTTTACTCAATCTTGTTATGAGAGAACAATTTTCTGGTATTGGTAATGGAGATGCTGCTGCCCATCTAAATAACTTTGTTGAACTTTGTGAGATGCAAAAGCATAGGGATATAGATGGTGATATTATTAAGCTGAAATTGTTTCCTTTCTCTTTGATAGGGAAAGCTAAAGAATGGTTGAATTCCTTAATTAGGAACAGTATTGATTCTTGGACTAAATGCAAAGATGCTTTCATTGGAAAGTACTATCCTCCTGCTAAGATTATATCTATGAGAAGTGAAATAATGAAGTTTAAACAATCTAATAATGAACATGTTGCTCAAGCTTGGAAAAGAATGAAATCTTTGGTAAAGAATTGTCCCACTCATGGACTGACTGCTTGGATTATCATCCAAACTTTTTATGCAGGATTGAACTACTCTTCAAGGAACCTATTGGATTCTGCTGCTGGAGGGACCTTTATGACCATTACTTTGGGTGCTGCAACAAAGCTTTTCTGGATAATATGATGGTTAACTATTCTAAATGGCATACTGAAAGAGCTCCACAAGGTAAGAAGGTAAATTCTGTTGAGGAAACCTCCTCCTTGAGTGATTAGATTGATATTATTATGTCTATGCTTGTTAATGGGAAAGCCCATATTGATCCAAATAATGTTCCCTTAGCCTCTTTGGTTGCTCAAGAAGTGCAAGTTGATGTGAACTTCATAAGAAATAACAATTTTGGCAATAATGCTTATAGGAATAATTTTGGTAACAACAATTATAAGCCATATCCTCCCAACAACGGTAATGCTTATGGAAATTCCTACAACAATAATAGGAGTGCTCCCTGTGAACTTGAAGTTATGCTTAAAGACTTTATTAGTAAGAAAACTGCTTTCAATAAAACTATTGAGAAAAAATTCTCTAATGCTGAAAGAAATATAGCATCTTTGGTTGAAACTCAATCTTATTTGAATAAAATAGCTACTAAACCTAAAACTAATGAGAATCTCTTTGCAGCTACTAATGCTATACAAGTTAGAATTGATGAAAATGATAGACTATTAGCCGAATTACATGCTAAGTGGGAAAGAGAAGATGAAATTGCTAGAAATATTAGTGTTTCTACTATCACTACCACTAGTGTTGAGGCTAGTAATAGTTCTACTACTTTAGATGATAAATTTGATTTTGAGCTTGATGGTTGCAATATCTCTGAAGTTATTAAGTTCCTACAAAATCTTGCTAAAAGTCTTAATGTTAGTGCTATGAACATGACCTTTACAAAACACATTACTGATGCTCTCATAAAGATTAAAGAAGAAAAGATGAAAAATAAAGCTTCTATTCCTATAAAACAAGAAGATGGTTGGGAACCCATCATTAATATGAAAGTGAATGACTTTGATTTCAAAGCTTTATGTGATCTTGATAGTAGCGTTTCTATTATGCCTAGAAGGATTTATGATATGCTTTATTTGCCTCCACTTGAAGATTGTTATTTGAATGTCCCACTTGATGATAATGTTAAAAAGAAACTCATAGGGAGTCTTAATGATGTTCTTATTATGGTTAACAATGCCTATGTCCCCGTTGATTTCTATGTTTTGGATGTTGAATACAATGCTTCTTGTCCTATTACTTTGGGAAGACCTTTTCTTAGAACTGTTGGTGCTATTATTGATATGAAAGAAGGCACCATTAAATATCAACTCCCACTCAAGAAAGTATAGAACACTTCCCTAAGAAGAGAGAGAATATTTCTTTTGCTTCTCCTATGAAAACAAAATTTGGTCTTAATGCTTCTTCATTTGAGAACACTTGATTCTTTTTCTTGCTTCTTATGCCTAACTTAAAGGCGTTAAAGAAAAGTACTTATTGGGAGATAACCCAAAAGTTTTAGATGAGTCTTGGAAGTTATTACCTCAGTAATAACCGCTCCTTATCCTTTTTATTTGCGTTTTGTGCCAAGAGTAACCTCTAATGAGAGAGAAGTAATGATAGGGAAAGTTGCTGTCCCGAAACAGATTTCTGTGCGTCACCATAAAAATTCGTGTAAAATCTATGAACGTCATTTTGAGGCGTGAATTTGTGTGCTTGTTCCCCCGGTTGTTGTCTAACTTTCGTTAGTTCAACACTTTTTCATTTGAGCAACATAATGTCTTCGAAAAAATTCGTATTTACCTGCTGGTCTGTTTTGACAGATTTCTGCCATTTTCTGCATTTGCTTCTTGTTGGTTCCTTTTTGAGTTCTTTTGGGGAATTGAGATTTTTGAGGGAAGTGCTACAGTATCTAGTGTTCTAAAGTAAGTTTATTTGGTATTAGAACTGAACCTTAAGACTTATTTATCTTGAGTGCACTAATGTTGCTAATAAAGATTGTGTGAAGTTTTGTATGAAGGAAAAATTTTAGGTGTATGGAAGGAATGAGTAATGAGATGAAGGATGGACTAAAGCTCAAGCTTGGGGATGCCACGTGTGTAACCCCAAGAAATATCCAAGAAGTACAAGCGTCAAATCTTGGGGATGCCCAAGGCATCCCCTTCTTCATCAATAAAAATCCCAGGTTTCTTCCAAACGCTTCATTTTTATTGTTTCATGCACAGTTGTATTGTTCTTGGAGTGTCTTCTTTTTCGTTTTCGTTTTGGTTTTTCATTTTATTTTGTTTGATTAGTTTTCTTAATAAATTGGTTGGACCCCCTCTTTCATACATTGGTTTTCAAATAGTTTGGTTTGGTTTGGAAAAGAGTAGGAAAGCTCATGCTTAAGTGGTAAAAAGAGCTTGTTTTTGACTGTGGCCTATGCTTTGTCATGCCATGCTTGATATTATTTTGGATTTATGCTTAGTATTATTTGTTGTAGCATGACTTGTTATAAACAATTGAGATTGCTTAATTTTCCTTGGATGAATCATGCGTTGTTTTAGCATATTAAAAGCATAGTATAGTGGTATTCTCCTTTGATGCTTTATTTGGGTTGACTTGGCGCATGCTCACACCATGTTATGACTATATCAAGTCACCATAGCCTTTATGATCCTTTGGTTTTCAACTTGTAGTATCACATTATGCTTTGATCAATGATGTTTTGTCGCTCTGCATGATTATGGCCATTATTACTCTCTTAGTTTGTCGCTCCCAGTCTTTTGCTAGCCTCCACAACCAAGTATGAGTTCCACTCATGCATCCAACTCCCTAAATCAAGTTATTCCAAAGAGTCCACCATACCTACCTACTAGCTTATGCCATTCCAAGTACATTCATGCTTTTTTATCTTCCAAATTAAACTTGTTATGAGAAAACTAGTGATTCAAGCTCTCACGAACTTGATGGCACACTTTACTTTTTTGCATCTAATAAACTTGAACCATTGGTCCTTCTTTGTTGTATATATGCTTGCGCTTTATAAGTTGAAATTAGCAGAACCATGTATCATGGGGAACACTTTCAACATTGCACTTCTACTTTGTACCCCATTGATATCATGTTCTTTTGCTTATAGATCCCGGTGGTGTGAAATAAAAGTGGAAATTGTAAGATCATGGAGTTTGTATGTGTTTTAGAGAAATGCCTGGGCCGCTAGCCTAAGCCATGCCTAATCATGGTGGAAACTTGCAGCATCACCATAATGAGCACTCTATGAAGCATCCTCAATAAAAACCTATGCAAATAGCAAATAAAAAGATCGCTGAGATGCTCATTGTCTGCTTGCCTTGTCATTTTGATTATGGGATAGCTCCTGTATCATGTGCAAGGGGTACCCCATTGGCGGTTCTCTATGATACATATGTACTTACAATGACAAGAGCTTACTTGTGACTAAAGTTGAGTAGCATGAGGTTCGGTCTTCATAAGTAAGGGGCATGAGATTTCGGTTTATAACTTGTCAAGCATATCCTCTTAGTTGTGTCACTTTAACCTTAATCACCTTCAAGATGCTTATGATAGGGGCAATGAGAGCTGAAAGCTATAAGTACCATAATTTCTGGAAGCTCTTTATGAGACTTGAATCCCTACTTCCTTCTATGAAGGCCTTTCTTTTACTTTTATGTTGAGTCTCCACCTTCTACCTTTATGCACTTACTTTGAGAGCATAGTGGCCATTCTTAGTTCTATGAGCATTGTCCCAAGACTAGTTGATTGATGCATATCTTGATATTGCTTGTTTTAAACTATTTGTATCTAGTCACCCTTATGAACTTTGAAGGTGTCCTATGCATTTATATTTGCTACTCTATGAGGGGCAAGTTGAATACTATTATGCTATGTTTTCTTTATGTGAAACAAACAAACGTCTTGCAAAGTATTGTTATTCATGAATCTTTTGTTTGTGCCTTTTAATGTTGCATCATAGTTTCTTTGTCTTATTGCTAGAACTTTGTCTTTCATGTTATAATTGAAGTACTATGATCCCAGCTTCGAATGTTTTAAAAATACTTTGATCAAGTCTTTGAAGGTGCATGTCACCTCAAAAACTATTCTTTCTTTTTATCACTTACCTACTCGAGGACGAGCAGGAGTTAAGCTTGGGGATGTTGATACATTGCAAATGTATCTATAATTTTTGATGTTCCATGCTTGGTTTTATCTACTTTCTTGCGTTTTGTCCATACTTTGGAGTACTTTCCATATGATTTCTTGGACTAACCTATTAAAAAGAGCCACAATGCCAGCTGCCTATTTTCTGCTGTTTTTGGTTCCAGGAAAGTCAGAAAATGAATATTCTCAGAATTGGACGGGACAAAAGCCAAAGTGCCTATTTTTCCGGAAGACATCAGATGCCAGAATACGAGACGGAGAAGGGCTGGGGGCCGGCCACACAACCTTGGCCGCGTGGCCAGGCCTGGCCCACGCCAGGGGGCACCCCCTCGGCCTCTCCTTC
This sequence comes from Avena sativa, assembly GCA_916181665.1. Lineage (NCBI taxonomy): Eukaryota > Viridiplantae > Streptophyta > Magnoliopsida > Poales > Poaceae > Avena > Avena sativa. The sequence continues at coordinate 547,821,913 of OV702290.1, read as the reverse complement.
TGCCTATATATTGCCCTCGGGACGAAAACCCTAAGTACCCGATCAAAAATCCACGAAAGAGTCTGTAGCTGCCATCGTCTCTGTCCCTAGATCAGGAGGGATCTGAAGCTCTTCCCGACACCCTGCCGGAGAGGGGAATTCACCCTGGAGGCCTTCTTCATCATCATGCAAGCCTCCGGTGTGATGCGTGAGTAGTTCATATCTAGACTACGGGTCCATGTAGTAGCTAGATGGCTGGTTCTCCTCCTTTGTGCTTTAATGTGTAGATCTTGTGAGCTCCGTTCATGATCAAGATCATCTATTTGTAATTCTGCATGTTGTGTTTGCGGGGATCCGATGGATATTGAGATGCTATTTCAGATTGATTATTGATTTTATCATGTCTTTGTTATTTGTGATCTTGCATGCTTTCCGCTGTTAGTAGCTATCTTGGCCAAGTAGATGCTAGCAACTCCAAGAGTTAGTATTTATGCTCGATAGTGGGTTCATGTCTCTGGTAATCTGGGGAAGTGACAGAAATCTCTAAGGTACTAGATGTGTTGTTGCTACTAGGGAGAAAACAACAATCCTTTGTTCATAGAACAATCGCATTGTTTACTTTACATGCAATTCGTAAAGCAATAATATGTTGCTTTCAACTTAATACTGGAGGGGGGTCAGATGATAACCTGAAGGTGGATTATTAGTCATAGATGCAGTTGGATGGCGGTCTATGTATAATGTTGTAATGCCCAATCAAGGTTCAAAGGAGTCAAGATGATTAGTATATGCATGTATTGCTTTCTTAATGTTTGTCAATTGCCCCGCTATAATTTGTTCACCCAGCATGTTATCTATCTTAAGGAGAGCCACCTCTAGTGAACTATGGATCCCGGTCCTTTTCTTTTACATACAATCTACAAACTGCTTACTGCTTTGTGTTTACTTTCTGCAAACTATTACTTCCTTCCATTCGATACGTTTAATCCTTTGTTTTCAGTAAAACCGGTGAGATTGACAGCCTCATCACAAGTTGGGGATAAAGTTATGTGGTTGTGTTGTGCAGGTCTCCATGTTGCTACTAGCACCGGTAGTGCGCCCTGCCAAGGCTCAGCTAGCAACACCTTTGGGGTGTTTCCTTGCTCCTACTGGTTCGATTAAACCTTGGTTTCATAACTGAGGGAAACTTGCTACTGTGCTCATCATACCTTCCTCTTGGGGTTCCCAATGAGCTCTACATCAAAACTGAGCCATCAATGAGCAAGGCAGGAGATTTGTGGAGTGTAGATGTCTGCTCACACCCAGAATATACTTGAATTTGTCGTGGATGCTCTAAGTCTTAATGAAGGCACTTTGACATTCTGAAACGATGTTGTTCATCTCAGCGCGGAGGCGGAGAGCAACGACCTTAGAAATAATCTTAGCCACTCCATGGATGAGACTGATTGTACATAAATCTCCCATTCAGTAAACATCGTCTTTCTTTGGGATGAGGGTTACCAGGGTTGTGTTCATGGTGCGGAAGTTGTTCACGTGGCCAACAGCGAAATCTCAAATCACCCACATCAAGTCAGTGCCGATGATGTTCCAACAATGGTAGAAAAAGGCTCCTATAAAGCCATCCGCTCTAGGGGCCTTGTCTTTTTGCATCTTCAGAATAGTAGCCTTGATTTCATCGACCGTGAAAAGTTCACCAAGGTAGTCACAGTCTGAAGCTGTGATATCCAGAGAATTCCAATTGAAGTCCAAGACCTGAGCCTCTGGCCTTCCCATGAAGCCCGCAACGTGGTTGAAGACAACCTGCTCCTTTGTGGCGTGGGTGGTGGCATAGCCAGAGTTAGTTGTGATGTAGGAAATGTGGTTTTGACGACGCCTATAATCTGCCTTGAGGTGGAAATATTTGGTACATGCATCACCCTCGTGGAGATTCAGAACCCTTGAGGCTTGCCTTTTCCTGGTACACTCAAGTACCGAAAGGGCCACCACCCTACGCTTCAGATTAGATCTTAGCTCTCTCTTGGCATGTGTGAAGCTTCCTTTTGGTATTGGAATTTTTATGACTAGGTACGCATAATGCGGAACTGCCATGAACCGTGTGAAAGCTGATCGTCCCAGGATCGCATGATATTGTGATGGCCAGTCCATGACTTCGAATTCGAGTTTTTATCGCCTAAAATTTACTTTGGAACCAAATACAACGTCAAGAAATACTTTATCTAAAGGAATTTCGGCTTTACCTGGTACTATTCTGTGGAAAGATGTTTCTGTTGGCGCAAGATTATCGAGGGGATAACCCATTGCTCTTAGTGTTTTTGTGTAGATCAGATTTATGCTACTTCCTGCATCCATGAAGACCTTTCTCATATCGAAACCGCCAATTTGTGCTTCGACTATCAAGGCTGAGTGACTCGATCGTGGGACCCGAAGCGAGTGATCGGCTCTGCTGAATGTGATTTCTTGCTCTGACCAATGGAGATATTCGGGTGTGGTTGATGTTGTTGTTTCTGCCATATTGATTTGTCTTTTGATGAGCTTCTGGGTTCTGTTGGATGGACGCCCTTTATGAATCATGGGCAATGCCCCTTTTGACCTAGGGTATTCACCATTTTGACCAGTTGTGTTTTGTGGTAGCACTGCTGGTGATGGTGGTGGTGGTGCGCCGATGGCTAATGTGCCAGGCGCATATGCGTATCCTCGGTTTGCCCCTTCGGTTGCTTTTGCATTACATAGCTCCTGCATCTTCAAGAATGTTCGGTAGTCTTTCATGAGATGGTTAGATTGTCATTTTCCTGCTGAGTCGACGTAACAGTGCATATTACATGGTCCTTCCAGCATTTGCATTGCGGACATAGGTGGGTCTCGAGCTCTTGGCTGGTACCGCTGTGTTGACTGGCTTCCTCCGACGTTGTCCCTGTTATGGCGGTATCCATCATTGTAGTTGTTGCTTCTATTGTTACCTTCACCCGAGAAACTGGTTGCGACGTAACTTGGTCCCGTGTTTCCATCGTTGTTCCTTCTTCTTCTATCGTTGTCGCGTTTATCCCTATCTTCCTTGGGTGATCACATACGCTTATTATGCAGCGCGTCTTCTCTATCAGCCTAGCGATTTGCTATTTCCATTAATTGTGAGATTGTTTTGGGTTTAACCCATCCCAGTTCTTCTATGAAGTCTCGGTGATGGAGGCCGTCATTGAAGGCATCAATGGCCATTTCGTCGGATATGGACTCATCTGAGTTTTTTATTATATTCCATCGTTGGATGAATGCTCTTATTGATTCCCCGGATTTTTGTTTGCATGCCCGCAACTACTCCAAGGATGCAGGTCATTCAAACATGGATTGGAAGTGCCGGATGAACTTATCTTCCAAGTCGTTCCAACTGTCGATGGAATCTTTGGGTAACTTTCTGAGCCATGATCTTGCGACGTCGGTGAGGTGTAGTTGTAAGCTTTGCAATGCGGTAGTTGTGGAGCCGCCTTGTAACTTGACGGTGGCCAAGTAATCTACTAACCGTGCTTTGGGTTCCTAGAGTCCATCATACTTTTGGCGGTCGTGTGGAAGTTTGAAGTCCTTGGGTACTGAGGTTTTGTGAATCCGCTGAGTGAAACAGTTGGCCCCGCATAGCTCGTAATCGTCTTCGTTGTATCCATCATGGTATTGTCAGCTGCGGTTTTCATCTCTTGATCCATCGTTCCTGTGTTGCGTGTTGTCGCTTCTTGTGTTGCTTCGCGGATCGGGTCCTACGAGGTGTGCCTGGTGTGGTGATCGAGATCGTCGAGTGTGTCCCACTTGCCGAGGGCTCCTGCGACGGCGTGGGGATCTATCGAGCTATCACGTGGTTCCTTGCCCTGCTTCCACGAGAGAGGCTGCCACCATGCCAAGGTTCATCAGGGCGGAGCGGTGGAGGGCCGCACGGGGATTGTCGGGTGCAGGCTGAGTTATGATCAGATATGTTTGCGCGGCCACAATGGCTGCCTGGGCCGTTTTTTGCCTTGATGTTTCCTGCTTGGTCGATTGATATGAACGATAGATCAAGATCCCGGATGAGTCCGCTTCTTTCTGCTTTAGGGATATTCTGTAGCCGAGATGTTCCCCTTCTTGGTGGTGCTCCTCCTATTACACTCCCTGATCCTCGAGTAGAGCTTAACTGTGCCCGTCATAAGCTGGATTCATCGGCTAATCTCTTTCTTTCGTTGAGTTGCCTCTGCATCCTGAGTAGGTCTCCCTTCTTGTGATGAAGCATATATTGGTATGCTAATAGATCTTCATGTGAAGCGTTCGCTGTCATCGGAACTGCTCCCGAAATTGCTTCCCTTGCTTTTTGCCATGCCGATGCTGGTAGCCGAAGAGTTTGCCTCTCTCCTCCATGTCCTCTTCATTGTTGTGATTCCCTGCATTGTCATCCGATAAAATATCATTGGGGTCGAGGATAGGGTTACCGTTAGAGTCATGTGGTGTTGAGGTATTCCTGTTGACCATACACACTTGGTGGCGTGTTATGCATGGGCTGATGACATTGTCTTCTTCGCTGAAGGATGTGCTAGTAATATTCTGAGATTGTAGTTCTGGGTAGATCTTTGCCATCCTTTTTCCGAAGTTGACGTTTTCACTACTTTCTTCGGGTTCTAAATTTGTCGGGTTTGCTTCGCGTATTGGAGTTGGATGAGGACCTGATCCGAAAGAGAGATTGTCGTAAAGACCATTAAGGTCCCCTAGATCCGTCCCGATTTGCTCGTATTCTTTGCCTGCTTCGATCTGTGATGTGGCATCCATGGAGGATCTAATGGATGATGCTAGTGTCGCCGCAGGTGTAGGTTTTTCCACCGACAGTTCTGATGTGATCAGGGTCGAAGGGTGCGATTCTTGTGGGTCTTCTACTTGGAAGTGGAAGCTTCCGATGATTAGATCGGATCCACCATTGAAATCAGCGGGGCACCAAAATAGGGGTGGGCGGGTGTGGATCTGCTTTTGTCAGGTTGATGCTTGGTGGAGAGCGGTCTACCAAATCCATGGTTCCAGCGTTCAGGTTTCCCACAGACGGCGCCAATTGACGAGGGGTAACCTCGACAATGTCCATATTGAAGGACTTAGGGTTTCGCGAAAAAGAGAACACTGGGGATTTCGTCGGATGTCAGGAAAACAATGGAGTCAAAGTCACCTGAATATTGGGAAATCACACTATTACAAGTTGCCTGGGAGATTTTCGGTACCCTCGTTTGGGCTTCTCCCGTCCTATATATAATAGGCCGGGTCTCAAAGCTGTATGCAAATAGGTTTTACATACACGTAATTACAATACCAACACAATGTCGGTTCATAGTCTCTTTCCTAATACAATCAAAGTCTTTGACGTCTATTTCTTTGGACTAACATCTGAAATCTTCATGGGCCGAAAGCCTTTTACCCAGTATAGGGTAGTAAATCATAAGTATCCGAGTAATCATACCTATGTCAGCTGCAGAAAGAGCCTTGACGTCCTGGGCCATGTCAAGTTGCAGAATAACCTCAAGAGCCATAATTAGCTGCAGCTTCCGAGAAGGATGGACTTACTCCATGCTCCGAGTCTCTTGATAATGACTTTAAGCTTGTGGTTTAGAATGTGGATGGGCGGCGAGTGAGTGGTGGATTCTACCCAGGTAGAGGATACCACCTCCATGAATCCGGCCATTCCAATCCAGAAGTTCCCAAACCTGAAGGTCTTTGGCTTTTGCGGGTCCATCTATGTTGTCCAGGTCTAATAATGAAGTTTTAGTTGCACCTATGCAACTGAAATTATAATCAATATAAAGCTGGATGTGCCAGATGAGGATAAGTTACCATTGTAAGCCATGCATGGTGTATTTAAGAAAAATCTAGTTATAATCACAGTGCAAGTGAAAAAAAAACAGTTATAACCATTGCGAAGCTCAAGAATATTTTAGTTGCACCTAGATCTACACCAATGTATAAGTCGATCCAACGTATGAGGACTTCGCTGAGCTCTAAGAGCATCTCTAACCGATCCCCTTTAATTGGTTAGAGGACCCTTTCGGCCGTTAGCGGAGAATATTTTTAGTCCCACCCCCAAAAACTCCCCCGCGGATCTCATATTTTCTCGGTGCCAACCTCGGTGACTAAAACTCTCTCTACCGCCGAAAACCCGACCCTCCTGCCCAATTCCACCACCAGTCGTTGCCGACGCCACAGTTCTCCCTTTCCCTAGGCCAAAATGGCACCGGAGTTCCATCCCACATGCCTGCCGGAGCTTTTCGCCAGCGAAACCGCGCTGGATTCGACCCCGGCAACGCATCCGATGCCGATGAAGCGGTTGGGCAACACCACCGTGGTGCGGCCGGTGGGAAGGGCTACCACGGCCACCGGGAAGGCATCAACGGCGGGCAAGCCACCCCTTGCGCCGGTGCTGAGTGGTCTGCGTTCCCGGAAGCCGACGACAGCAATGCAAGCGATGTCACAGGTGGTGGAGGAGAAGAGGAAGAGAAAGGTCGCGGCGGTGATGGGGTCAACTTCTACACGCAAGGCGAAGCCGTCGTTGGCGTCCTCATCGTCCATGCCTTCTTCCTCTGTGAGGGCGGTCGTCGCAGCTCGAGGTGGAGCCGCCAAGAGGAAGAGGCAATGTTAAAGTAAAGCCTAGAGGCAAGAGGTCCACCAACTATAGCGAAGACGAAGACATTGTATTGTGCCATGCTTGATTGAATGTGTCGCTTGATGCAACGGTCGGCACCGATCAATGCAAGGAGAGGTTTTGGGAAAGAATCGAAGATCACTACCACAAGTCGGTGAAGACTCCATCATACCGCACCCAAGGCTCTCTTAGTCATCGTTGGGGAACCATTTTTGAGCAATGCAACCGATGGGTCGGCGCTCTAGAGATGGCCAAGATGGCAGTGGCAGAGCTGGTGGTGGCCAAGATGGTGGTGGCCTCAACAACATAAACATGCTATGTTGTACTTTTGGATCAAACTTGATCGATGTGATGTTTTTTTATATTATTTATGCATGTTTGAACTTCGTATGTTTGAGATCTTTTGAAAATGATGCTAAAACTTTTTAGTCATCTAAATTATTTGGAATCGAATCTGGTAGCCACCATTTAGAGGACTTAAAAGTTAAGTCCACCGTTTTTTCCGGCCGTAAGTCCTCTAAATTAAAAGGGATCAGCTAGAGATGCTCTAAGTTGGTTCTAATTTAACCGAGAACTAACAACCCCGTTCGTTTTACATTGGCAATTTGGCATGTGGGATGTTTCTCCTCTCTCTGGGTTGACAGAAAGTGAATTAAACATGGGCATAACCGCATGCACATTTACACATTGCGACTCCAAAACAAAAGTATGAATCACACATGCACATGAACTCTCATTAATGGAACTACATCAGATATTACAATAATCTATGAGGACAATACATAGCTGGATACAAGCCCGAGGAGATCACACCAGAGATAACAAGGGCACGCGATAGATAAGTTATTGCTTGCAACCAGGACCGGTCCAAAAAAAATTGAGCAGAACGACCGAAGCTTTATTAATTATCAACCATAATGTTTGGGATATTATGATTAGGAGGGGGAGCAAGAAACCACACATGACGACCAATATCTAGAGTGGTAGCCATACGTGCAAGATTATGCGCCTCCTTGTTTGCTTCGCGTCGCTCGTGGCTGAAGACAGCCTGACGAAACTTCAGCTTCTCCAAACTTATCTCCTTTAGAATCATGGAATGCTCACCCCTGGATGGTTCACCATTTATCGCTTTAATCACATTTAGGCAATCCAAGACGACAGATACCTGACGCACCTGTAACTTACAAGACGACAGGAAAGTTACTTCATGTCCGCTGTAGAACACATGTTCTCAACATAATTGTCCAAGATGGTTTACGGGAAATAAAACCCGTAGTCAATAATATTAGGGAAAGTGCCAAGTTTGTCAAAAGTTCACAAGACAGGGTTGAGAAGTTTCTTGAGATAATCATACAAGAAAGACTGACTGCTAAATATAAAAGTCCTTCCGTTGATGTGACTACTCGCTGGAATTCTACTTATTTGATGCTTGAAGCTGCATTGCCTCTTAGAAATGCATTCTATTCCCTAGAAAAACAGGATAAGGATTATATACATTTGCCCCTTCGCCCTCTGAATGGAAAATGGCTGAAGCTATATGCAAGTTGTTGCAGGTTTTCTACACAGCAACAGTGATTCTTTCAGGCTCAAAGTATCCCACCTCTCATCTCCATTTCTACCAGTTTTGGAAAATTAAGAAGATGTTGAACAAAGAGGAATCGAATCTGAATAGAAAGCTATTGAATGGACAACCATCAACCTAGGATCTTACAATTGCACGTATGATAGAACAAATGCAAATCAAGTTCAATCAGTATTGGATAGAGACATACAAGTCAGCTTGCATTCCCGTCATACTTGATCCGAGGTTCAAGTACGACTTCCTTGAATATCTCTTGAATGACTTTGGAAGTGAAGAGGAGGCCAGAAAATGGATGAGTGAAGTGAAGCAAATCATGGAAGATCTCTTTGATGAATATAGCAAAGAGGTTTCTGTTCAGTCACAGAGAGAAAGTGATACTGAGGTGGAAGATGATGATGATCCACTTGCAAAGTGGGATCAGTACATGAAGTTCAAAAGAGGGCAGTCGAGCAATGAGCTAGATCGATATTTGAAAGAAGATTTGACACCTCAAAAAGAGGAAGTTGATATCTTAGAATGGTGGAAAAAAAGTTCTTCAAAGTACCCTATTCTCTCCAAAATGGCCCGTGACATATTGGCAATCCCAGCTTCTACCGTTCCTTCTGAGTCTGCTTTTAGCACCGGAGGACGCGTCATCAGCGACTATAGGAGCAGTCTCACATGCTCTACCGTTGAGGCCCTGATATGCCTCCAGGACTGGTTTAAGGCAGCCGGTATGTAAAATATGCCTTTGTAAGTTATTCTTCTAGCTAGTTTTTTTTCTCGTGACTAACAAGAAATTCTCTTACTTTTCAGATGAATCGGACCATGAGTAGAAACTTTTCTGTTAGCTGGGATCGCATCATTACAGGTAACTTGTTCAGTTTTGGTAGTGCATCACCAAGAAGAACTAACTCTGCACTGTGTCTGCTAGTTCATATAGTTTCTACTTTCTAACATCAATATGCTCCAGCTTTTTTCTGAAATGCAACGCAATTCAATGAGATAACCTGAGATGCCTATTCAATTCAATGAAATTAAGTGTAGGATTTTTTATACTGACTCTGAATCTTGGGTGTGTCAAACTCTAGGAGCTCCGCCGGAGGATCAGCGTGTCGTCGACATGAAATAAGATCAGCAATTGGTTTCGAAGGAGAGCAAGGCACACCCAGTTCATGAGATATTTTCTGGCATGTATTTTGAGATATTTGTGAATCAGCATATATATGTCCTGTACTTTCTTTGTGTCAGCATGTATATGTCCTCAAGAGAAAGGTCCTCGACGAGCTGTAATCTATTCAGAGTCTGTAATCTTCTACACTTGGGTGTGTCCTCGATGATTTTTTTTAACAACGTGGGAATTGTTTGCTGTAATCTTCCATCGTAGAGAGCTAGCTCAATTATGTTTTAGCATCTGAAATCGACTTTTGTTGCTAACTTCCTGTAGCTTATGTGGGTTATGCGGGCGCTGCGGGCTGCCGCGTAGATTATGTGGGCTGCCCGCATAATCCAACTTAAGTCAGACGGGCACATGCGGCGCATAACGCGGGCTCCCGCATAACGGCCCCACTTGCAGCCTGACCTGTAAGTCTGCTGCAAGTTTCAGGGCATAGGGTGGGGTGGAGGGGCGCTCGCCCTAGGCCCTATGGTTTAGGGGGCCCGGCCCAAGACCTATTTGTGTATTCATATTTATCTAATACTTTTGACATCCAATAGTATAGAATAATCCTAAAAAATGTAAATAGTTGTCTGAAAAGGAAACATAGATGGTTCAAGCTATAGTATCATGACTCTACTCTTACTCCTATCTCTCAAAAAAATACTCTAACATTTTTGTATATTTTTTCTCGATGCCACGACTTTTTAGCCTCTCTAAATATGCAGAATAGAACCAGTCCTCATATTCCTTTACAAGGTTGTGAGTATTTATTAGTGAAGACTAAGGACATAATCGCATAACTATATCATTCTACAAGCAACTCACCTCTGATTATGAACGATTCTACTCATCCCCATCATATGTGTTTGAGAGACTATTCCAAATATATTTACTCATCTACTCATTTTTTTGCGCAGGCATATGTACAAAAGCAGCAATTGATAAAATAACTATCATGGTATATAATTCACTCGACCAACCGAAAATTTGGTTTTGAATGTCTTCATCAAGATTTCAAAGAACATGTATCTATCAAATGTACAAATTATGTAATTTTCTATTGTATTACGGTAATATTTATCTTAGAGAATACTAATATTTTTTAAGTCTTTTCTGTGTGAACAAGTGGTGGAGCTTGACATGCATTGTTGAGATGCCCAAGAACACTAATCACGATAAACTTTAAGCAATCTTTAAAATTTTAGCATAAATGTTAAATATATCTCTAATATTTTTTTGGAGTAGGGGGCAATGGCCCCCCTTGACCCTAGGAAAGCTCTCACACATTAAACAAGGGGCCATTGATTTCTTGTTGCCCTAGGGCCTCAAAATCTATGGACCGGCCCTGCTTGCAATGAGCGATGTATATGCTTTGTGACTTATCGGCCGCCTGCTCCACTGCCTCCCATGGAACATTCTCCACTTGATCTCTTGTCGTGGGAATGGCCACGGCAGTCGCTACCAGGGGTAGCGATTGATAGTATTGGGGGCAAGAGTTGGCGGCCATCTGCGGTGCGAGATGGGGGCAAATGCACATGAGTTTACCTAGGTTCTGCCCCCGGAGGGTAAAGACCTACTCCTGCTAGATTGCATTGGCAGAGAGCGAGTTACATGGGTGGCGAGCTCTGCGTCTAAGCAGCGAGTCGCTTAAGGGGGTGTATGATAAAACATAAGTACAAAGGGAACCCTAGGGAGGTTTATATAGGAGGCACCTCGCTAGGGTTTACAATGTTTACAACCGAACCATTCTATGATTCGGAGGATTTGACCTAATCCGACTGGGCTTCGGCTATGCTTCTGGGCCTCCATCTTCTAGTCGCCAGGCCTGCTCCTCAGTCGCGTTCCAATCGCCGTCCTGCATGCCCACTCGCAAGGTCCTTGGGCTAGTCGGAACGTCCTGCTGGGCGTACCACATTCGACGTATCTCCATCATCTCTAAACGCTCACATAGCATAGACCGAATCTCCTCCTCATTCGTATCCGACTCTCGAAGTCAAGGGAAAGATATTACATGTCTTTATCAATCCATGGGAGATGTATTTGTTTTGTGACTTCTCTCAGCCACATGCTCCACTGCCTCACACTCTCTCCTTAATCTCTAAACACTCACATAGCACATACAAAATCTCTGCCTCATTCATACCTCACTCTCCAAGTCAAGGAGACGGATTATAGGTCTTTTGTCGTTCCATGGGACATGGATTTGGATTTCGATTATCTGCACACTGATTAGCCAGTGGTTGGAGTAAGAGGTGTATGGACATAGTTAGAAGGAGGGTAGTCGGTAGCCATTTGTTTTCTGCTTCTAATTTTGTCTATTTTGCAATTTGGAAGGGGAATAAGCTCTGATTAGACACATGTGTCCCTTTGTCCCTTGTGAAACAAGAGTATAGAGTATGCCAGTACATTTGGATATTGGGAGTTCAAGATTTTAAGCCCACACATTGTTATAGTCACTACTTAGTGGAATAGCAGAAGACACAACAAACACTTCCGCCAATTTTGTTTTCCGTGGATCATTTTTAGTGGCATATTCCCCTCTCTCGATAAACTGGGCGAAGATATTTTTGGGCCACCTTGATTTGCAGAATTATCAAAATACATGAATAGTAAAACCATAGGATTAGAATGTCATGCAGTTGAATCCTACGGGATTAGAAACCTAGAGGAAGTTTCTTCAAGAAGAGTTTGACTCACAAGAAAAAACAAAATATTTGTAATATGAGGTCTAAATGGATGGAATTTTCCCTCCAATACATAGTGCAACGCAATCCTTTAGGAAAAGGATGCATGGTGGAATATTTGCAAAATGTCTACTGAAAGCATCCTAGCAATATCGTCCACATTAACGCTCACTTCCTTCGATCCCTGAATTTCTCCAATCCATGGCTTCCTCCAAAGATGCTCCCTCCCTCTCTTTCCTCACCTTTTCCACTCTCTCTCTCATCGATTATTCTCCCAGTAGGCCACCTCCTCTGCAAGCATCACCAAACGCCTACACTCCACCATCGTACCACCACGGTGGAATCCAAGGCTAGCTAGCTCTGGCAGGGCAGTAGGATGGGGCAACCCGTTGTCCATGCCCTTTTGCCGAGAAAACCACACATTCACATTTCTATCGACGATGAAACTATCACCGATCTATGAGGGGGTCATGCGACAATATAGAGGTAGGGTAGGAGCTCGAGAGGATCATGTTGATAACACAACAAACGTAATGTGGTTTTATTCAGATTTAGGCCTCTGAGTGGGTAATGGCCCTAAGTTGTGCATATGGTTGTATTATCTAAATGGTGTTTACAAAGTTACAACGATTATATTGGATCTATGTATCTAGGTCCTACTTCCATTGTTTTTGAGGCAAGATGTGATGCCCTTGATGGAGGTGTTCGCATCCCTTATATCGACATGAATCCATTGGCTACAAGTCTTTGATGTTGTGGCACAATGTGATACAATATAATCCTACCAGAATTAGTTTTGAACTTATACACCCTCCTCCTAAAAATCAGATACTTGATTTAGTGTGTCTATCCTTATCTCCCCCACCCCACCCCCGAGTACTTCGCTTGACACAATTGAGAACGAGACTCGAATGCCCCTAAGCACTCATAATCTAACTATCATTACAACAACATAAGGGTTACCCGACACTTATATACGCCGAGCTACATGTATACGTCACATGATACGCCGAGCTACATGTATACGTCACATGTGAGACCATGTACATTCAAAAAAGGAATGTGGTCACTTTTTCAGCTCCATAAATTCTAAAGTGACAAATACATTCCATATGCCTTGCCTTTATATTTTCTCGACAGGGAATGAAATGGACAACACCATGTCTTGTATCCCTAGATGTTCTGCAAGACCAAGCGCATGTTGCACGATATCACCTCTTTGATAGAGCTGCTCTGGCCATCATCCAAGGGTGTGTTTAGTATCACGTATCGATTTTGGGGCTTGCTGGGGCAAGGCCATGTAGGACATCCCCTGTGAAAAACGGCATCTGGGCCATCTTCATTTTGTTTGATTGTCCGGTTTGCACTTGGCTGCATGAGCTGGCAGCTATCCCCCATTTGTTTGGAATGCTGCACAACACCTTTTTGGGACGCGCTGATGCAAAGGAAAGTGTTTGGTTGCCCACAAGAGGATCCATATGGTTACCATGATCTACAAATGGTGATCTTACCATGTCCACAAGATTCATAGCACATGCACTAGTAGGAAAATGCCTATAGCAGTTATTTTCTAGTGGCACGTCTAGAAAATAACACGCCACCAACTTCTGAGAAAATAGTAGTGGCGTCCAATATTAAGCGGACGCCACGCGTAAACCTTTTAGTGGCGTTCGGAAGCTGGCAGACGCCACACGTATATGGTCTCAGGAGGTGCAGCTGGGATAAAGTTAGTCATGGCGTTCGAACTATATAAATGCCACTAACAGTGACACATCTAACGCCGTTTGTTACTTTCAAACTCCACCACTAGCTACTTAGCAAAATGGCTACCAAATTTTGATTTAGCCGCGCTGCTGTTTGCCAGTTCTTACTCTCGATCTGCACACCACTCCTCCGTCATCCCCGACCACTACACGTGCGTGCCGCCGCACCGCCCTCTTCCCTTTCCCTTTTCGTTCCCCTTTCCTTGTGCCGTCGTTTCAATCATGTCTCCGTTCTCTCCGTCTTGGCTCGCCCCGTCACCATTGCGGCGAGTCTCCAATCTGATTTCTATGTATGTGTAGATTAGTGTTGGATGTGTATGTGTAGATTCATATGGTAGCTAGAGATTTATATGTATGTTTAGATTAGTGTTGGATGTAAATGTGTAGATTTATATGGTAGCTAGAGATTTATATGTATGTGTAGATTAGTGTTGGATGTATATGTGTAGATTCATATGGTAGTTAGAGATTTATATGGTACCTAGAGATATTTTTTGTGAATTCAAATGACTATATTTTTTTGTTTAGGACACGGTGCTTTGTCAAGTATGTTTTGCTGATTGTAGTGATGAAAGTATGTCAGGATCATACAAGGTCGATTTGAGCATTCTTTGGTATGTAAGTTCACCCGATTTTCCTTTTATTGCTATTGTCATTTATTTAATTTGTAATGTTCGTGTATAGACTAATCCATGCAATGTAAGGAGACAATTCAATAGAACTAGAGAAAATTTCGTGCAATTTCATGCTCTTGGATGAACATATGAGGTTGCTATGAACAAAGAGCGAGCAATTACTCGCCTTGCAGGTGTAGCATGGAGAATTTTCATTGCCCAAAATCGAATCCCTGCAGGTGTGCATCTATATTTTGCAATGAGGGAAGCTCCTAGGCCAAGAATCAGTGTGCTCTATTTCAATGACGAGGATGATGATGACGAGAAGGGTGACGACGAGGAGGGTTGCCCATTTGCATCTGCAATTATTGCTCAAAGATGCAGTCTTACCGATAGTGAGGAGCAGTACATGATGAACATCTATCCTCTAAGGGAGTCCCTCATCGGGCTGTCATTGGTCACTCGCTTGACAATAACGCATCTTGAGCTACATAACATGGTATGTTTTCACTTACTATTCTTTATTCAGTTGCTACTTTATTCATATTGTGTGATGGTGCCTATTGAGATATCTAACTTTGCATCTTAGAAACTGTCAGAGAGAATGATTTCTTCTCTTTATATTCCTGAAGAAGGCATGGTTGGAGTGCGGGTTGGAGCAGGAGGTGGCGTTAGCATCGTTTTGTACAAGACAACGATCAACCCACACACTAGCACTACAAATATTTCTGGTGCCATTCAAGGCACACTCCACTACTATGAAAGTTTATAGTGGCGTTCGGGCCACACGCCAGTACTGGTAGCTACCAGTGACGTAAAGTTAGTGGCGTGTTCATTCAACGCCACTAACCTCATTTTACGAATGCCACCAATGAGTTTTTTCCTACTAGTGATGCATGATTATTAGTAAAAGGGGATCGTTGCGTCAATCTATCACCACATCAAAAGTGAGAGTCAATCCAGCACCGCCAGTTTCCCATTTTACCACCACCTACATAGAACATGTAGAAATCGACATAAATTACATATCAGTCATTGCAGATTTTTTCTGATCTTTTTCAGCTTGTCCTTCTTAGCCTTGCTGGCATTGAGAATATCAAACAATATGTACTCAAGCTTCTTATTTTCCTCCTTTATACCCTCCTTTCTTCATCCCATTTTTGCTGGATGGCCTTTAGTATCTCTGCTTGAGATTTCTGCATCTGCTTCATCATATCTAATTCATTCTTTAACACTTGAATCATCTCCTTGTACTTCTTCGCCGATTCCTCCTCATCTTCCGGAGCGTCGTCCTTCATCCTGGACAATTTCTCCTCTAGCACCTTTTTCTCAATTTCATTCTTCATGAATTTATTCACATCAGCTAACAAAGTTGAGTACTTCTTCTCAACCTTGGTATTCTCATCTGCAAGATCCTTCACCAACTTTGCACTCAGAATCCTCTTGTTGATTCTTGCACTGTTACTATCATGATACATTCCCCAGAGTTTTCCTAACGCATTTTTGTTGTTGTTTCTAGTCTTTCTTTGTCCAACCAAGCCACAAACCCATAGTTTGTGATTTCCTGCAAATCAGTAGATCATGTTCACAGCTTGTGGATGAGCTAGCACATGACAAATCAGAACCTAGGAACTTACATTCTACACTTGGCAGAGATAAAATATGCGTCCATTGTTGCTTCCTTGAAATGCAACACACTTGACGGGATCAAGCTTTTGGACGTGGCACACCTCGGGACAATCCACATCTATACCGCAAAATATGGGGTCAATGAAGTCTGGAGCATAGTCCATGTCCGTGAGGTCCTACCATCCATGAAATTGCAACGAATCGAGTTCAACCAATGCCAAATTGGAAGCAAATCGTAACACTTGAAATAAAATTGGGAAAAATCAAGGACATGGAGGTGTGATTACTTACATTCATCGCTGGAGGTGGAGGAGAACTTGATAGAGATTAGGTGGTAGTCTTGCCGTTGTTGGCACCGGCTCCGACAGGATGAGTGCACCGCTGACTTGCTCTTTGACCTCGCAATGGAGCTCAATGGGGAGGGGGAAATGGAGAGTACACATATAGGAGGGTTTCGACGAGAGATGACAGAATCTATCACGCGCTCCTTTTTCCCTTTCTGTTGTGGCGCACGCGTGCTCCACCATCTTCATGCGTTGCCATACTAGTATACGAAATCTCTTCTTTTGCATCTAGGAAGACCACAATGAGGGTGACTCGATGCAAATGTGATCAAATTGACAGTTCCTAGCAGGGACCGAAAGATGCTTCAAGACCTGTGCGGGCCACAATGTGGAGGACGGTCAGGGAGCCCAAATAACTTCACATAGCCCACCAAACGTATAATTTTGAGAACAAACCCGAAAAACGATAGAGTCCAGCAATAGACTATGGTATGAGCCCAATAGAGCGACTGAAATACCCTAGCCCCTTGGTGGGCTTGATCTGGGCTAAGAAGGCCTCCATTACAATTTTTATATCCACAACGCGGAAGATGTCAAACGCGAAGAAGGGAAGAACCGATTCGCTACCGACCTCGCAGCCGTTTTCCGTCTCTCCGCTCGCTTCTCCGCCGCCGCCGCCGCCTCTCGTGGTATGCCCTCCGCTTGATCTCTTTTTTTTTTGTCAAACTTTCCTCCGTAGCACATGCCCAACCTCCGCCTGATTTGGACCAAAACTCTGGGAGGGAGATTCTAGGTCAATGTGGGGATTGGAACTGAGATTGGGTTATTTGTGCACGGATTGGCGAGTGCCTGAAGTTGGATTTAGGGCGTCAGTTTTAGAAAGAGGGTAGTCGATGGCCTGAAAGAAAGCCGTATGCAGTATGCTGGTAGATTTTATTATTCGAAGTTTGGGATCTTAAGCCCACGGATGGGAGTAGTCAGTAGAATACAGCCATACATGAACGCGCAAAGAAAATTTCTGCTAGAGTACTACTTCTGGTTCCCGAGTATCAGGTTCAGTGGCTGAGCAAGATCATAACGGGAATGCATTTTGGTGTGAACCTCGGCAAGAACCAACATGTCTATGCTTCTTTTCTTCAAGCACTGCCATATTGTTGTATCGATCTATTTTAGTGCCTTAACTTAGTACGTAGCATAGCAACCTACTCAGATTTTGTGTGCCTTAAACTTAGTCCTTAGCATATCTACTCCAGCTTTTATGATTTCGATTGTAGGGTACATATAAAGTGTCTGAAATGACGGCCTCGTTGTTTAGTTTTTCGACCGTATTGTATATGATGGTAACCTGTTGTATTTACATCTATGTATGCGGTGTGTTCATGCCTGTGTCCTTTTTATGCTCCATGTTTTGGTCAGAGGAATGCTGGGTTTGTTTTGACGTAGGCAGGCAAGCTGATTGTATGCACTGGAGCACATCTTTATCCATTGACTGGGTAAATGATTTACGGCTTACATGCACATATTACTTAGTTGTAAATGAGATGCATAGATTGATTCTTGAGCAGCTGCAGATTCCTTTGGTTAAAATGGATTGTTAAGTGTTCAGGAATCAAGACTTGGCTATAAACGAACCTATGTTTCTGCTATTGCCATGTCTGCATTGTACTTACTGTGGTCTGTAGCATCCTTTCTGGTGCCAATGAATAATTTTCAAATGAAATCCAAAACCCTAACTGGAAGTTAATTTAAATTGATGCTGTGAGGCTTTGACAGGAAACATAAGCCGAACTGAATAGTAGACAACAATGGCCTCTACTGGCGTGAAAGATTTCTACCGACAGAAGAAGAAAGGAGGTGTCGCCAAAACTTCAACATCTTCTAAGAAGAAAACACAGCAGTACACTGGAGGGGCCTCTGTTGGGGCCGGAAATCCTGCTCAGACATCAGCCCTAATCTCTCACGGATCCTTAGACCTCAAAGGTAATTGCTGGAGAGGTTTTTATGCTTACAGTTGAGAGTCTCATGCAGCACTTGTATTTTACAACCATAATTCTTGAATATGTAATGATGATGTTGCTGCAGACGACTTCGGTGAGCAAGAGGAGCAGCTTCGGCAGTTTGACCTAGACATGAAGTTCGGCCCATGCATCGGCGTTAACCGGCTTCAGCGCTGGGAGCGTGCTTCTGCCATGGGCCTCCAACCACCGCCTCATCTTTGGGATCTCTTAACGCACGCCTCATCCGTTAAGAACCGTAATAATGGTGGCCCCTCCCCTGAGTGCCTCTGGGAGGGTAAAATCTAGAACCAGATCTCCTCTACAGCAGGTGATCCATAGCAAGCTATCCATGTTGCCATCATCTGCCCGGGGTCCTCTTGGCCCTCTCTGTACTGCGTCTTAGCTGGGACCTGATAGTTTAGTCGAGACTCTTGCTGTTGTTGTACCAAATCTTCTTCGTTTTTCTTATCGTCGGATGTTGCTACTTTCATATATTTGCCTGTGTATGTTCAGTTTGCCTCGCGCAAGCTGTTGACAGTTACTGTAGTTCCGTATGCTAAGAGGACTTACCAGACATGCATGTTTCGCCTTGAATTGTTTCCTGTACAGTTTGGTTGTTTGTCTCCCAACCACTCACCAATTTCATGGGCTATGATGGTGAAATTCGGGATTTAAATGCATGGCCGTGCTTGATTAGCAGAAAATTTAGTCAATATACCTTATCTTTAGGGTCAGTGCAGAATCGATTCTCCCAGTTACTATTGGCGCTTTCTTGCTATGAGCATGGGACGAAAATAGTGAAGTAATCAAGTACGATCTCCTTAGCTTTCATGGTTACTGTGCTTGCCTGTGCTTTTCCTTGCACCAGGACAACATCGAAAGATACGGTTTTAAGAGCATCTCTGAGTGGAGCCCTTAAAATCGCAAAACCGTAAATAAACTAAACTGCCATTTTTCGGTTTCCTTGAAATAGTGGTGCTCTAGTGGTCACCAAAATCCGCTGTCCCTTAATTTTTTTTGTGAAATCCGCTGTCCCTTAATTTTTTTTGCGGGTGATGGAGAAAACTGCCGACCTGAGTGCGAACACTATTCTCGCCGCGGAGGGTTGGCACGCTGATTTTTCCTCTCCCTCTCCTTCCGTCGGCAGCCGCCCTGTCCTCGTTGCCTTCATCCCCGGTGCTCTGCACGCAGGCGAATAGATCCGGCCACCACGCATTCCGCTGTGCGCGCCATCATTGTCGAAAACACCAAAATCGCCGGAATCAACCTCGCCCACCACACCGCGGTAAGATCTGGTCCCCTCGCCACTGCCGGGAGAATCGACCTTGCTAACCACCATCTTGACGGCCTGCGTGTTTGTTGCTGGCCCATGGTGGTCGTCGCCAACTGTCGTGGTGGAGTCACAGCAGATGCCATGGGATGGCTTGAGTTGGGGCCGGATGAGCGCTGGAGGAATCCGGGGAGGGTGAGCGCGGTGGAGACCGCACATGAACAAGAACACGCAAGCATAAACACACATGATGTACTCAGGTTCAAGCTCTCCTATTTAGATAAAACCCCTACTCCTGCATGCTAGATCTCATAACCATGCTCATATTGTGGCTACATGTGCTCCTTGAGCTGTATACGAGAGGAGGAAGATGAAGTTCTCTGCCTCTCTCTATGCTCTAGGGGGAGAATGAAGTAAAGAATTGATCGACCCTCTTCTAGGAGGCCCTGGGGCACCTTATAAAGGGGTGCCCAGGTTACAAGTTAGGGCTGACCTGGCATGGAATATGCTAGGAATATGTTGTAGCAAAAGTCGTTGGCTGGGCCCAGATGCTCTTCTTGTCAGCGATGGGATTTGACGTGCCCATGACCGCTAACAGTCTCCCTGACAACTGTCCCCTCCTGGAATCCCTCGATGGGACTTGCCTCCGGGATTTAGGGGCACGCCTAATAGGAGCATGCTTATCTCTTCCGGGTTTCCTGGGAGTGGGCAAAAGCATTTATTTTGAGGCCGGCATATAGTCTGTGACCATACGCCAACCCCATATGTCGACCTCGGCCTCGATAAATCAACCTCGATGAACCTGCATATAAGAAACAATACATGTTATGCCAACATACTTTATATGTCGGCCTGGATACGCCGACCAATGCCAGCTTGGGTATGTCGGACTATGTCGGCCGCCTTATGTCGGTCAACCTTAGTCCTGGTCAATCTTATCTTATAACATTGCTTGACCCTACTGGGGGTCATCTCCCCGACAACGGACAAGGAAAGAAGCTGAATTTGCCAATGCACAAGAGGCAGCCCGAAAGAATATTGAGAGAGCTTTTGGATTTTTGCAAGCTAGATTTGCTATTGTGCGAGGTCCTGCTCGTTTTTGGGACATGCCAACCCTCAAGAACATCATGGCATGTTGTGTCATTCTTCACAACATGATAATCGAGGACGAGAGAGATCTAGAATTGAAGTGTTTCTATGATAATGTTGGGAGCCGAGTGAAACCACAAAGGAACCCCAATCGCCTTCAAGATATTCTTGATTCGTACAAGCAAATTGAGCACGAGAGAACCCATGCGTAGCTTCAAAAGGATCTCATCGAGCACCACTGGGCGAGGCATGGTCGCCAATGATCTACATTGTGTTTGTGTACCATTAAACATTGTTGTTGTATGATTGGATTAAAAATATTTGGGTGAAACAGTTGTTGTAATTTGATTGTTGTAATTTCATTTGAATAATGTGGATGATCATTTGATTCCAACTATTTATTGCATCCGCTGATTGAATCAATTTGCATAAACTTTGATATGTGAAAATATTGAGATCCTGACTTTTACCGTCCGAATTTGTGTTTGTGTACCATTCCAACTATATTCTCTTTTACGGGTCAAATTTGCGGATTCCATTCTGCGCATGCTATTTTCGAACGGTAAAAGTTATTTTCCGTGACCTGTAAACGCGATTTACAGTTCGCGATTCTAAGGGCTGGTTCACACGATTCTAGAAACTCAAGATTACAATGTCCATGCAAGATTAAAAGTGTAGGTTTGCACTGAATGTTTCCACAGTACAAATCTGATCTGTGCACAAATATTGTTTGATACACTACAGGAAATGGCAGAGATATAATTACCAAGACGTTTGAGGTTTTTTTGTGTGTGCAGGGAAGCAAGACGTTTGAGTTGATGGAAAAAGATTCTTCAAAATATAATGGCAAGGATTTTCGAGTGGATGTTTGAATCCTTAGTTCCTCACAAATAAACATTTTTTTCTAGATTGTAATCCTGCAAAAATCATGTGAAGCTTCTTTGAACCAAAGAAGCCCCACATTAGAGCAAATAAGTAAGATGGTGTTGGATAATTAGGCACAATTTTCATGATTAATTCCAGAATATTAAACATGACAGAACCAACTGCTAACACATGTAACTCGAACATACTAGATGTACTAAACAGCAAGATGAACGAATACAAGTAGCAGCTAAACATGTACTCGCAGAACATGATGAATAATCAGACAGCAGCACGTCGCACATACCGTTCGCTTGTAGATGAAGTCGCCATAGTAGCTTTGGGGAAGATTGATCGAAGGAGACGACGATGAAGACGGCGATAGACAGCACTGCCTGACTTGGATGGAAGACGAGCCGTGATGCAGAACCCGAGCAGTCGCGTAGAGCGCTTCCCAAAAACCGTATTCGCCCTCAACTATACAGGATCGCAAAGGCGAGTGGTTCCGGAGACCTCCTCTCCCGTCCGCCGGTGCACGCCGGCAAGAGGGATGGAGTAGACTACGGTGGCGACGCAAGTAGTGGCAAACCCTAGATTGGTTCGGTGGTCGTCTGTGGCGGTAGCCGCGCATCACTTTATATAGAGTGGCTCACGTAGCGCACGCTCGGATCGGTTACAGTAGCCCACGATCCGGGAGCGACCCGAATAGGCTGACTGTTGACACGTCTGTCAAAACCTCACACGTTTTCCTGAGCAGCAAAAAGAAAGCTCGGCTCGATTCCCGTAACCCGCAACCCGCCACCCGCGGCGCGCGTGACAGGACGGGCAGGCGGTGCGATGCGTGCGTGCGTGCGAGCGGCGACATCGTCGTCGGAGGAGCGCGCGTGTAGCTCTGCTATTCTCACTCACTTTACTAAGTGATGAACCACTCAACCTTATAAGGTGGTGTAACTCTCCTCCAACTTTCCATGTGAGACTAAACTTTATCTCCCACTCCACTCCCATGTGAACTGCCCCAAACATGGGCCCAAACACATGTGACCTGCCATAAACATAGGCTTTAAAATTTAGGAAAAATCTGAAATCTATATGGGCTTATTTTATTTAGCCCATTATTTCTAACAATCCCCCACCAGATCTCAAATGCCTATTTGAAGATTTGTGAATCCTCGCTACTTGTTTATATACCAGTGTTTCAGCAGAGACTGTTAAGTTAAACTTCCGTCTAGAACCTTGAGCTACGTTGTAACAAATTCGGACCCTACGCTCTAAGTTCCAGCCTGGATGAACCAAAAGTGGTTAAGGAATTACAGCGGGGGCCCAGGGCCACTCACGTGTAGGCCCGTCGGCCGCCCTAACCACTTCCAAAAACATCAGGACAAGAGCGAGCGGCGTATGCAACAGGCGAAGAGATCAAATACATACACAAGTGAGTATGTATGCAAGCTACCTTACAACAGTTCTTAGAGCCATACCATCTAAAAGAAATAGAAATATTGCAACGCCATACGGCAAGATCCAAATATCCTAGATAGAGATAATAATGTAGGATAGCTCCTCATACATCAATCAACAGAGTATCAAACGGAAGCGGGAAACAAGATCCGAGTACGGATAAGAAGCAAATCGGCATAAGATGCCACATAAATAAACACATCCTGCCCACAGATCTCACGGATCCCCATCCCCGAAATCTCTACACCGAGTGATCGTTGCCAACATCATCTGTCTCCTCCACCCAGTATCCATCTTGCGAATACACCTGTTCATCTGAATCAAACAATTTATCGTGTGAGACCCTAGAGGTACTCAGCAAGTTTTTATGCCTCTAAAGGGGACATATACCTGGGGTGACGCAATTGCAGCAAAAGATAATAACTAACAAGTTTATAGATACTCGCTAACCATCCGCCTAACTAATGATAGGTGAATGCCCGTTAATTAGAAACAACAGTTATAACAGTATAAAGTAACAGATCCATCCTCCTCCTCGCTTACCAACGAGAAAGCGGACGAACAACCCATCCGTTGACAGTTTTATTAACCATTCTATGAGTATTGCACTAATTACTAGTCAGATATTTAGTCAAATTAAAAACGGTACTTTAGTTATGCTTGTCTATGATCGAGAAACTGTGCTCCAAGTCGTCCATAACCGCGGACACGGCTTTCAGAAAGATTTACCCTGCAGGGGTACACAAATAGCAACACACACTCGATCAACCTCGGAAAAACCAACTCAAAACCCAACGAGGCATTCACGATAAAGCGATCACAGGATTCATAAAATATTTCAGTGGGCCACCCCATTAAGCTACCCGCAACGAAGTTGGCCGACTCCGATACGGACCCAAGTTTTGCGTCAATGGTTGTAAATGACTGGGAACCCGAAAATGTGACTAGGCTTGTCGATACCACGAAAACACTCCGCATCCAAAACAGTACAGGTGCTCCACGCACAATCTTAATAAACAGTAACATGGCATAAATACATGATAGTAAATAAAACCCCAAACTAGTTTGTGGCCCCAAGAAATAGAAATGAATCAAGCTCTGGCTCAGAGGGGTCCATAAGGCCTCCAGGATGTGGATAGTGCGAATAGTCAAGGAACAGGAATCAAGTACTCGGGGTCCTACGGGACACAAGTGAACATAAAAACCAAATGACAGATATTGCCCACGGTGCCTCTTTCATTAATTATCATATTACTACTCAGGTTAAGTTGTTTAGGTACCTCGTTATCCATCAGACACTCACATACCCTACACATGCTGTTCTACGACTCGCATGGCTCAAACAACTCCTATAGTAATATGTTCATGGGATGGAGGAACAAGCTCGGTGGGGTTTAAAAATAAAGGCTATGCAGTACTTGGGATTCATTTTAATGCATTCGCGACTCCATGATGCAAGAATAAGATAGAAGCAATAGGTACTATATGTATGCAAGCATGTGGTAGTGCTTGTCTGGCAGCTCAGTGGAAGCGAGAGATGGATCTGAGTAGTACTCCTGGGATTTCTGACATTTCCCCTGCTCGACGTCTATCCGAGAAGAACCAAACAAACAAGGCCAACATAAATATAATACACAAACATATAGATTAAATGCGACAAGCAAACAAGTATGCCATGATGAATGATGCACAAATTACATGGCATAACATAGTATGGCATGGGTGAGGTGTGGGGGTACAAGAATAAAGCATTTTATTAAGTTTTTGGTCATGTTTTGCTCCCATGTAACTTGTTGTCCACTTAATATTTATATGATGCATGCTTCAATTCATATCATGGAATGCATAATCAGAATGGGCTCGTCGCGCTGATCAATTTAGACATATTATTTGTCAAATTTGGAGGTGTAGAATTAAAGTTATTAATTAATTAAGAAAAGACATTTGTTGCAAATTTAATCATCTCGAAAATTTAAATTAGTCAAACATTATGTTGGATGGTATATTTGAATTCCTCACATTTTTCTGATTCAGAAATATATATTATTTGTATTATTTGGATTTGACAATTAAAAGTTATTCAAAACTGGATTTGAAAACATATTAACATTTCTGGAAATTATTTTGTTTAAACAGAAAAGGACGCAGGCTTTTTGCACACAGGCAGTAGCTAGCCACAGACGCTGACGGATGGGTCCGCGATGAGCTGGCAGAATACAACGCGCGGTAGAGCTTTTCTTACCGCGGGGTTGTCTAGCCGGGGTGACAGACAGGTGGGGCCGGTGGTTCACGGGGCCACGCACGGGCACACGAACAGGGCGCAGCCACGTGGCACAGACGGGGAGTGCGGGTTGAGGTTGTGAAACCCGTGGTGCTTTTTTGTAAAAGCGCCGGAGCAGATGACAGGTGGACCTGGTCTAGAGTGCGGGTTGAAAACTCGAAAACCAAGGGGCTACCTGCTAAAAGGAAAAAGGGCCTTGTTCCTCTTCTCTGTTTTCTAACGAAACTGACGAAGCAGGGGACAGGCGCGGCGGGGGGACTCAAACTCGCGAAATGCGTGCGCGCGCGGTGGCGGCTATCGTTGCGGCTAGCTGGGCTTGATGCTGGGATCTGCTGCGCGGCGAGGATAAGGTTCTACGACGCTACAACGGGTAGACGAATGCGAGCAAACGTCCACAGAGGTTGCTCGACGAAACAATTGGCATGTACAGGAAGCGAAGAACGGGGGAAGGATGTCAGGGAGGTGCGTCAGCTCACCGGGAGGGTGTTGGTGTCTCGGGCCGGAGCGTAGGGGATCGGCGGGGTAGCTAGGGTTCTGCCGCTAGGGTTTCTCATCAGATCACGTCGGTGTGCAGCGGGCTGGCCGTCTTCTCCTCGCCTACGAGCACAGGTGCGCTGCTGGGGATATCCTCGGTCTTCCTCGACAACCCAGCACCACGCCCACTTCTCCCAGCGTCGACGACCGGAAGTAGACCGAGGTGGCGGTGGTAGATGGTGGCGATGGCTAGCAGGGTGGTGGGGAGCTGGGTGGTGAAGGGCAGCGCCCAGGTGAGATCTGGGGAGTGCGGCCAGGCAGGGGAGGGAGTAGATAAGGACGGAGGGAGGGAGAGATGCCGTGGGTGGCTCGGGGTAGAAAAAGGTGGTGGTGCACCTTTTTCTCCTCTCTCTCTCGGTCGGTGGACCAGAGGAGGGTCGAGGCTGGCTAGGGCTGCAACTCAGGGGTGGCCCGGTGCAGGGGGCCCGGTGGGGTATCTTGGCTGTGAGGAAAAGAGAGGGGAAAGGCTCGGCTAGGTTAGACCGGCAGGGGGGTTCGGCATGCGTGGCTCGGGCTGGGTTTGGTCTAGCCAAGGCCAGCTAGGGGCAGGGCCAGGTGGCGATGGCCTAGGGAGGCTCGGCCTGGTGTAGTGGCGATTAGGGTAGGAGGGGATGGAATGGGGAGAGGGGTAGCTAGGGTTTAGAAAAATCTTAGATTAGGGCTGGAGCTAGGGTTTAGATGGATTAGGTTGGGAAGGTGAGCTAGAGAGAAAAGAGAAGAAGGGCTAGGTTTGAGCAAGTGAAGAGAGAGGGTTTTAAGCTAGAGAGGAGAGATTAGGGTTCCAAGATCACATGGATGAAGGCAAAGAAGAGAAGCCCCAAGGTGTAAGCTCATGCAAGGATAGGCATGTAAGAAAGATTAACAGAGACAAAATGTACTATTAAGATCCTTTGAAAGGGCTATTTGATGGTCTCCCAAACCAACAAGCTTTACTCCAAAATTCAAAA
The DNA here is from genome assembly GCA_916181665.1 of Avena sativa. Classification (NCBI taxonomy): domain Eukaryota; kingdom Viridiplantae; phylum Streptophyta; class Magnoliopsida; order Poales; family Poaceae; genus Avena; species Avena sativa. Next base: position 547,795,181 of record OV702290.1, on the reverse strand, counting down.
TAAATCCAAAATAGAGGAGGTATGGTAAGCTTGCATGGGCCATGCATAAATAATAAATGCCCCTCTCTAGTAGTGAAAACCACTAGAATATCTCATGGCAATTATTTAAGCAAGATTCCCAAATTTTGGAATAAGGACCAACAAAAGAAAAGAGAGCTTGTTTACCACATGGACTAAATAAAAGATCATGCATGGATATAAGGTGGCCAAGCTTGTGTGTGTGAACCACTAAGCATAATATGGCCAAAATTATATTCTTATATGAGCATTTATTCCAATTCAAACCATATGTAAGCTTGGCAAGGATTCCACTCACATAGCATGAAAAGGTGTCCATGTGGCTCTCCCCATATCGATATTGTGAAAACAACATGATGCATAAATGGGAGCATGTGGAAGTAGAAGTGGATCCATCCCAACCCACATGAGCTAGAGGTAAACCAAATAAAATGCAAGGCTCACATATAGTTGGATGGTGGAATTATGGGGTGGTGACAAGAAAGGTGGTGGAGTTAATAAGAGATATGCCCCCAACTCAACTTGGGCATCAAGCATTTACCAAGAATCAAATACAATGTATCAAGAGGCAAATACAATTAATAGTGCATATGAGATAAGAACCAAATGAAAAGGGTTTTATATGATGCTCAAATGCAATGTGGCATGATGACATGAGCATGATATAATTATGATGCAACAATTATATGTAGGAAGGTAGCATATATATAGACTAGGCTAGTAACATTGCAATTGTTAGACAATTGGGATGCTACAACTCTCCCCCACTAAACAAGAATCTTGCCCCGAGATTCCTAGGAAAAGGAAACCAACACAAGGAGAGGCGGGTGTTCGGAACGAAGGTGACCCTCACGTTCCCGAGTTGATGAACAACGGAATGGTGCGACCACTACACCTTGCAAAATTTCTAGACTTGTTGCGAGTCTTGCATTTTGCTTGAGACACAAAGGGTTTAGAAGAATTGAAGGATTGTCATGAGACAAGAAGGATAGGATGAACATAGCTCCGGTTTTCTCGAGAAACATGATAAAAGAATAGAACCACTTATGAAAGAAATAGAAAGGATGATGTATCAGGGAGAAAGAAACGACACATCATTAAGATTAAAGATTTACAGATACAAGAGAAGATGAATCTTTATCTCACCGGAAGAAAAGAATGACTTTTTCGAAGTTATCAACCACTATGAAAATAGCATTGTTTCTTCTCTTGGATTTGGGAAAAGAAGTTCGAAAACAATATCGCCTTCAAACAATAGAGTTCCTTGATATCAATGGAAAGATTTAGTTAGACATTGTCGGATTAGATTCTTGTTGCAACGGTAAGAACCAAAGATCACGCAATTGAGATGCGCGGATATATCTTCTAGACTAGGAGGTGATGCTAGATTATGGTGGAATCCCGAGAAGAAAAGAATATGGAGGATCTGGAGTTTATTGTAGAGATACTTATTGCTTTCTTTAACCTTGAGGCTAACGCAATAGATTTGCGGCTGATGGCATCAACCATAATTGGCTTTACCACAGAAAAGAATTGATGAAACAAAGAGAGAGATATTTTCCTCCATCTTGTTTGGGAATGTCGAGCACCGGTAGAAAGACGAGGACAGAAAAGAGTTTGCGTTTATTCCCACCAGATAATTAAAGATTTTGCTCCGTGTAGAAATGGCGAGAATACCAACAAGAGATTATTGATTACTTTCTTCGAGATAGCACTCCGGAAAAACAAGGACGGAAGTAAAAGTATCGAGGGATAAATGCCACTTCTACATCCGTGGAATGAGTTAAATCGCATTAGTTCCCCAATTCAATGTACAAGAGCGAATGATAAGAGTAGTGGTATGGTAGCTACTCCATCCCGCACCCAAAGCATTACTCCGCACATGAATGGAAAACCATGCAACCCAACTGCCGAACAGACTGAAGAACTTGATAAAACTCATGGAACTCCGTATGAAAACAAAGATAGATGCAAATGATTCACCGGATCCAAGATAGATAAGGATGATGATGTTGTCGTCGTGTCGGAAGATCCAAACCACCGGAAAATATATGAAGGAAGATTACAAAGAACAACTACAAGGTTCAACAGGTAGAGAAAGGATAACACCTGCTTGAAAATAAGGATTACAAAAGATCCGAAAAGTCTTCATGGCCTCCGGTGGATTGAGCATAGATGATAGAACGAGAGGGTCTCAAAAGATTACTTGACGAGACCGAGGTGAAAAGAACTCCATGTTCTTCTTGAAATGATAGAGAGAGATTTAGCAGTCTTGAGGAAAATCTTCAGCGAAACGACGATGATAACTTGCCAACAAGGAAAAACTCCGGATTGGTTGAAGATGAAGGATGGAATTAACAATGGGCTTGCTGATTCTAGAATTGAAGCAATGTATTTAGCAGAAAGACGTGGTCGAGATAGGTGACTTCAAGAAGTCAGAATTCACACTTTGAGACTTTGCACAGAGGCAGTGCTCACGAAGCTTAAGAGAAAAGACACAGATGATCTTCCATGTTCTTCCATTGATATAGAATAAGAAAGCATATCATGACGATATACCACCACGGATTAACAATATATTCCAAGAATATCAAGTTCACGTGGCGGAAGAAACGAATAAATGCTCGAAACACTTTCTGAGCTCAATGCTCTTTGAAAGATCAACATTAAGAGCAAGGATTCGTGTTGAAAAAGATGCATTGGCAGAATAGATTATCTGGTCCTTCGAAAGAGAACAAGAAATGCCACTTGGTTCACATTGTCGATTGGATCACCGGTTACAAAGATAAAGAGATCTTAGATGAAGAAGCGAGGATAACCCTTACTATTAAGCAAGGCTATCAGAGATGAACAGATGAGATTCTCCTGTATCAAAGAGAACCTTGCAGATACGGGGGTTAAAAGATATGAAGCACGACAATCGGATGAAAATCCATCATAGTGCCTTACGAAACCTCCGGATTGCGAAAAATACTTGAATATGATAAAGATATGATCACGGTGTAACTCAAAATCACAGGAGATAACCGCCACCATTTGGAGGATAGTGTCGATATCATTGACCCTATTCCACTCATGATAAGTGTCATATAGCTATGCCGAGAACCAAATTACAATCACACGCATCAGATCGACACACGTTATGTATTTAGCCCAGAAGAATTGATGATGAAGTAAAACTCCAGGATTAAGCGCCGGTGACAAAAGAATGAGTTAGCACGATCATGTTGATAAAAAAAGATAGACAATGTTTCACACACGACTGAAGAGGAGTGTGGAAACATAGATGTATCAAAGAAAATTTTCCCGCATTTTTCGGCATTAAAATACCAATAGATGCGCAAAACCACTTATCAGATAGAGATTAGCAACTCCACATTCTGTGAAATCATGCTGGAAGGAAGAACACCCTTATCAAGATGGCACCGGTTAACACGGAGTCGGATAGATCGTGTCGGTTTTACAAAAGCATGTCGGTATGGAATGTACCAATAGTTGATAACCAAAAGGAAGACAACGACAACAAGTTGGATGCAACAGATAGACAAAGAATTACCCACACACACACACACACACTCACACAACCTATGGTACTACGGAACCCAGAACACGTGAATCCTAGTTTGAATTTTTAAAAGAGGATTAAAAACGTTACACTTCCTTACCAGAAAAGGGTGGGTGGGTGGGTAAGAAGAAAAATGGAAGCAGTCCTACTCTCGCGTTTTGTTTTTCCCTAGTATACATAACTACCAAAATATTTGCTAGACTGACAACGACCATTTGGATGACACCCTAAAGGGTGGGATGGCTCTGATACCAATTGTAACTACCTCGGACCCTACGCTCTAAGTTCTAGCCTGGATGAACCAAAAGTGGTTAAGGAATTACAGTGGGGGCCCAGGGCCACCCACGTGTAGGCCCGTCGGCCGCCCTAACCACTTCCAAGAACATCGGGACAACAGCGAGCGGCGTAGACAACAGGCGAAGAGATCAAATACATACACAAGTGAGTATGTATGCAAGCTACCTTACAACAGTCCTCAGAGCCATACCATCTAAAAGAAATAGAAATATTGCAATGACATACGGCAAGATCCAAATATCCTAGATAGAGATAATAGTGTAGGATAGCTCCTCATACATCAATCAACAGAGTATCAAGCGGAAGCGGGAAACAAGATCCAAGTACGGATAAGAAGCAAATCGGCATAAGATGCCACATAAATAAACATATCCCGCCCACATATCTCACGGATCCCCATCCCCGGAATCTCTACACTGAGTGATCGTTGCCAACATCATCTGTCTCCTCCCCCCAGTATCCATCTTGCGAATACACCTGTTCATCTGAATCAAACAATTTATCGTGTGAGACCCTAGGGTACTCAGCAAGTCTTTTTGCCTCTAAAGGGGACATATACCTGGGGTGACGCAATTGCAGCAAAAGATAATAACTAACAAGTCTATAGATACTCGCTAACCATCTGCCTAACCAATGATAGGCGGATGTCCGTTAATTAGAAACAACAGTTATAACAGTATAAAGTAACAGATCCATCCTCCTCCTCGCTTACCAACGAGAAAGCGGACGAACAACCCATCCGTTGGCAGTTTTATTAACCATTCCATGAGTATTGCACTAATTACTAGTCAGATATTTAGTCAAATTAATAACGGTACTTTAGTTATGCTTGTCTATGATCGATAAACTGTGCTCCAAGTCATCCATAACCGCGGACACGGATTTCAGAAAGATTTACCCTGCAGGGGTGCACAAATAGCAACACACACTCGATCAACCTCGGAAAAACCAACTCAAAACCCAACGAGGCATTCACGACAAAGCAATCACAGGATTCATAAAATATTTCAGGGGGCCACCCCATTAAGCTACCCGCAACGAAGTTGGCCGACTCCGAGACGGACCCAAGGTTTGCGTCAATGGCTGTAAATGACTGGGAACCCAAAAATGTAACTGGGCTTGTCGATACCGCGAAAACACTCCGCATCCAAAACAGTACAGGTGCTCCACGCACAAACTTAATAAACAGTAACATGGCATAAGTACAGGATAGTAAATAAAACCCCAAACTAGTTTGTGGCCCCAAGAAATAGAAATGAATCAAGCTCTGGCTCAGGGGGGTCCATAAGGCTTCCCGGATGTGGATAGTGCGAATAGTCAAGGAACAAGAATCAAGTACTCGGGGTCCTACGGGACACAAGTGGACATAAAAACCAAATGACAGATATTGCCCACCGGTGCCTCTTTCATTAATTATCCCATTACTACTCAGGTTAAGTTGTTTAGGTACCTCGTTATCCATCAGACACTCACATACCCTACACATGCTGTTCTACGACTCGCATGGCTGAAACAACTCCTGTAGTAATGGTTCATGGGATGGATGAACAAGCTCGGTGGGGTTTAAAAGTAAAGGCTATGCAGTACTTGGGATTCAATTTAATGCATTCGCGACTCCATGATGCAAGAATAAGATAGAAGCAATAGGTACTATATGTATGCAAGCATGTGGTAGTGCTTGCCTGGCAGCTCAGTGGAAGCGAGAGATGGATCTGGGTAGTACTCCTGGGATTCCTGATATTTCCCCTGCTCGGCATCTATCCGAGAAAACCAAACAAAAAAGACCAACATAATATAATGCACAAACATATAGATTAAATGCGACAAGCAAACAAGCATGCCATGACGAATGATGCACAAATTACATGGCATAACATAGCATGGCATGGGTGAGGTGTGGGGTACAAGAATAAAACATTTTATTAAGTTTTTGGTCATGTTTTGCTCCTATATAACTTGCTGTACACTTAATATTTATATGATGCATGCTTCAATTCATATCATGGAATGCATAATCAGAACGGGCTCGTCGCGCTTATCGATTTAGAGATATTATTTGTCAAATTTGGAGGTGTAGAATTAAAGTTATTAATTAATTAAGAAAAGGCATTTGTTGCAAATTTAATCATCTCGAAAATTTAAATTAGTCAACCATTATGTTGGATGGCATATTTGAATTCCTCACATTTTTTCTGATTCAGAAATATATATTATTTGTATTATTTGGATTTGGCAATTAAAAGTTATTCAAAACTGGATTTGAAAACATATTAACATTTCTGGAAATTATTTTGTTTAAACAGAAAAGGACGCAGACTATTTGCACACAGGCAGTAGCTAGCCACAAACGCTGACGGGTGGGTCCGCGATGAGCTGGCGGAAAACAACGTGCGGCAGAGCTTTTCTTACCGCGGGGTTGTCTAGCCGGGGTGACAGATAGGTGGGGCCGGTGGTTCGCGGGGCCACACACGGGCGCGCGAACAGGGCGCAACCACGTGGCGCAGACGAGGAGTGCGGGTTGAGCTGGCGAAACCCGCGGTGCTTTTTTGTAAAAGCGCCAGAGGAGATGACAGGTGGGCCTGGTCTGGAGTGCGGGTTGAAAACTCGAAAACCAAGGGGCTACCTGCAAAAAGGAAAAAAGGGCCCTGCTCCTCTTCTCTGTTTTTTTGACGAAACTGACGAAGCAGGGGACAGGCGCGGCGGGGGGACTCGAACTCGCGATCTGGCGCGCGCACGCGGTGGCGGCTACCGCTGCGGCTAGCTGGGCTTGATGCTGGGATCTGCTGCGTGGCGAGGATAAGGTTCTACGACGCTACGGCGGGTAGACGAACGCGAGAAAACGTGCACAGAGGTTGCTCGACGAAACGATTGGCGCATACAGGAAGCGAAGAACAGGGGAAGGATGTCAGGGGGGTGCGTCGACTCACCGGGAGGGTGTTGGTGGTGGTGGCTCGGGCCGGAGCACAGGGGATCAACGGGGTAGCTGGGGTTCTGCCGCTAGGGTTTCTCGTCAGATCACGTCGGCATGCAGCGGGCTGGCCGTCTCCTCCTCGCCTGCGAGCACAGGGGCACTGCTGGGGATATCCTCGGTCTTCCTCGACAACCCAGCACCACGCCCACTTCTCCCAGCATCGACGACCGGAAGTAGACCGAGGTGGCGGTGGTAGATGGTGGCGATGGCTAGCAGGGTGGTAGGGAGCTGGGTGGTGAAGGGCAGCGCCCAGGTGAGATCTGGGGAGTGCGGCCAGGCAGGGGAGGGAGTAGATAAGGACGAAGGGAGGGAGAGATGCCGTGGGTGGCTCAGGGTAGAAAAAGGTGGCGGTGCACCTTTTTCTCCTCTCTCTCGGTCGGTGGACCAGAGGAGGGTCGAGGCTGGCTGGGGCTATGACTCAGGGGTGGCACGGTGCAGGGGGCCCGGTGGGGTATCTTGGCAGCAAGGAAAAGATAGGGAAGGAGAGGGGAAAGGCTCGGCTAGGTTAGACCGGCAGGAGGGTTCGGCATGGGTGGCTCGGGCTGGGTTTGGTCTAGCCAAGGCCAGCTAGGGGCAGGGCCAGGTGGCGATGGCCTAGGGAGGCTCGGCCTGGTGTAGTGGCGATTAGGGTAGGAGGGGATGGAATGGGGAGAGGGGTAGCTAGGGTTTAGAAAAATCTTAGATTAGGGCTGGAGCTAGGGTTTAGCTAGATTAGGTTGGGAAGGTGAGCTAGAGAGAAAAGAGAAGAAGGGCTAGGTTTGAGCAAGTGAAGAGAGAGGGTTTTAAGCAAGAGAGGAGAGATTAGGGTTCCAAGATCACATGGATGAAGGCAAAGAAGAGAAGCCCCAAGGTGTAAGCTCATGCAAGGATAGGCATGTAAGAAAGATTAACAGAGACAAAATGTACTATTAAGCTCCTTTGAAAGGGCTATTTGATGGTCTCCCAAACCAACAAGCTTTACTCCAAAATTCAAAATAAATCCAAAATAGAGGAGGTATGGTAAGCTTGCATGGGCCATGCATAAATAATAAATGCCCCTCTCTAGTAGTGAAAACCACTAGAATATCTCATGGCAATTATTTAAGCAAGATTCCCAAATTTTGGAATAAGGACCAACAAAAGAAAAGAGAGCTTGTTTACCACATGGACTAAATAAAAGATCATGCATGGATATAAGGTGGCCAAGCTTGTGTGTGTGAACCACTAAGCATAATATGGCCAAAATTATATTCTTATATGAGCATTTATTCCAATTCAAACCATATGTAAGCTTGGCAAGGATTCCACTCACATAGCATGAAAAGGTGTCCATGTGGCTCTCCCCATATCGATATTGTGAAAACAACATGATGCATAAATGGGAGCATGTGGAAGTAGAAGTGGATCCATCCCAACCCACATGAGCTAGAGGTAAACCAAATAAAATGCAAGGCTCACATATAGTTGGATGGTGGAATTATGGGGTGGTGACAAGAAAGGTGGTGGAGTTAATAAGAGATATGCCCCCAACTCAACTTGGGAATCAAGCATTTACCAAGAATCAAATACAATGTATCAAGAGGAAAATACAATTAATAGTGCATATGAGATAAGAACCAAATGAAAAGGGTTTTATATGATGCTCAAATGCAATGTGGCATGATGACATGAGCATGATATAATTATGATGCAACAATTATATGTAGGAAGATAGCATATATATAGACTAGGCTAGTAGCATTGCAATTGTTAGACAATTGGGATGCTACATACGTCTATCAGCAACTTGAATAATGGACGAACCTTGAATTGCAAGTTTGGTGCTTTTAGATTTCACACAAAGTCATAACTAGTACCTGGCTACCAGTAGCCTACCCTGCGGGTGTAGCATATGCGTCATACTACTTGGTCTCTTCATGAGTTTACTAGAGATCACCCAAATCTCATAGATTGCGACGTTTAACAATCGGAACTCGTATAGGTGAGTTCTTTTAAGAATGCTCTTTAGGACAGCATCTTTGCTAATCATAGCCAACAGAAACACATTAAGGCATGTTGCCAACCTGCCTTACAACTTTTGAGAGTTGTACATCTTCACATAGAGAGGGTTGTCTAATACTCTTCTCTGTCACACCACTAGCTTATTTTTCCTAGGTCCTAATTCACGGGATCTCCGATCAAAAAGGTTGGGTTACCACTACTGTGTAACATCCATGGGTCTCAAACCCATCTCTCTCGATGCACTTTCTATCACGTTTCGTGATAGTCCCTTTGTAAAGGGATCTGCCAGGTTTTTGTCGGTTTGAATATACATAACAGTAATTACTCCGGACTTTCTCAGTTTCCTGACAGACTTCAAACATCTCTTGACGTGTCTTGATGACTTCGCGTTATCCTTAGAATTGTTCACTTTGACAATAACAGTTTGATTTTCACAATTCAAGAGGATGGCCGGTATAGGTTTCTCAACCACCGGCAAGTACATCAAGAGTTTACGCAGCCATTCTGACTCTACAGTGGCTGTGTCTAAAGCATCAAGTTCTGCTTCCATAGTCGACCTTGTCAAAAAGGTTTGTTTGCAAGATCTCCATGATACCGCGCCACCTCCAAAGGTAAATACATACCCGCTAGTGGCGTAGAGTTCATCTACATCCGAGATCCAGTTCGCATCACTATATCCTTCGAGCACCGCTGGATGCCCCGAATAGTGTATCCCTTAACTCATTGTACCACATAGATAGCGCATGACCCTTTCAAGTGCACACCAATGTTCAGTACCCGGGTTAGACATGAACCTACTCAACTTGCTCACAGCAAAAGAGATGTCGGGTCTTGTCGCACTAGCTAAGTACATGAGTGAGCCAACGATTTGAGAGTATCTCAATTGTTCTTTCGGCTCTTTCTTGTTTTTCCGTAATGTCACACTGGGATCATAAGGTGTTGGGGAAGATTTGCCATCAACGAAACCGAAACGGCTCAAGATCTTCTCAACATCGTGTGATTGCGTCAAAGTAATCCCACTCTCGTGCTTAATCAACTTGATATTCAGAATAACATCAGCTTCTCCCAGATCTTTCATATCAAAGCTCTTTGACAGAAAGGACTTAACTTCATTTATCACATTTATGTTTGTACCAAAGATAAGGATATCATCCACGTACAAACATAATATAACACCTTCGCCCCCACCATGGCGATAGTAGACGCACTTGTCAACCTCATTAACGACAAAGCCAACAGAAGTTAATGTTTTGTCAAACTTCTCATGCCATTGCTTAGGTGCTTGCTTCAGGTCATATAAAGATTTTAAAAACTTGCACACCTTTCTCTCTTCACCTTTTACCACAAACCCATCAGGCTGATCCATATAGATCTCCTCTTCCAACTCTCCATTGAGGAAAGCTATCTTAACGTCCATTTGATGAACGATAAGACCATAAGAAGCAGCCAGGGATAGTAGTACTCGAATGGCGGTCAGTCTAGCAAGAGGTGAATAGGTGTAAAAGTAATCTTCACCTTCTCTCTGGGTGTAGCCTTTTGCTACAAGCCGAGCCTTGTACTTTTCAATAGTACCATCAGGCCTTAGCTTCTTCTTGAACACCCACTTGCAACCTACAGGCTTACAGCCATGGGGTCGTTCTGATAGTTCCCAAGTTCCATTAGAAAGAATCGAGTCCATCTCGTTATGAACAGCTTCTTTCCAATCATCTACATCAGGAGATGCATATGCCTCTGCAATGTAAGTGAGAGTATCATCCACAAGGTACACAATGAAATCATCTTCAAAGGATTTTGCAACCCTCTGTCTCTTACTCCGTGTAGGAGCTTCATTGTCATCCTTCTCTAGGACTTCTTCCTCGCGTGGTTGCTCAAAATTCTCACTAGATGCACTAGTTTCAGGAAGTATTTCAGAAGAAATTCTAGCAGTGCTATGCATATCTTTCATAGGAAACATATTCTCAAAGAATGTTGCATCACGAGATTCCATTATAGTATCAACATGCATATCAGGATCCTCAGATTTAACCACTAAAAATCTATAGCCTACACTCCGCGGAGCATATCCTAGAAAGATGCAATCCACTGTCTTTGGTCCAAGTTTGCGTTTCTTAGGAATCGGCATGTTGACCTTAGCCAAACACCCCCAAGTGCGCAAGTAAGAAAGTGATGGTTTTCTCCCATCCCACTCCTCATAAGGGGTTTTATCTTTATTCTTGTTAGGAACTCTATTCAGGACATGACACACTGTCAACAAGGCCTCCCCCCACCATGCCTTAGATAAACCAGCGGTGGCTAACATGAAATTCACCAAGTCAGTCAGCGTGCGGTTTTTCCTCTCGACAACCCCGTTTGATTGAGGCGAGTAGGAAGGCGTCCTTTCATGAATAATGCCATGTTCCTCACAGAATTCATTGAAGATTTTATGAAAATATTCACCACCACAATCCGATCTAAGACGTTTGATCTTTCTCTCTAGTTGATTTTCAACTTCGGCTTTATAAATTTTAAAGTAGTCTACAGCTTCATCTTTTGTGCGCAACAAATAAACATAACAGTATCTAGTCGCATCATCAATCAAAGTCATGAAATATTTCTTTTCACCTTTTGTCAACACACCATTCATCTCACAAAGATCAGAATGTATGAGCTCCAGAGGTGCCAAGTTTCTCTCCTCGGCTGCCTTGTGAGGCTTTCGAGGTTGCTTTGATTGCACACAACTATGGCACTTGGAACCTTTGGCAATAGTGAAATTCGGAATTAAACTCATATTGGACAACTTGGACATCGAACCAAAATTAATGTGACATAAACGAGAATGCCAAACACTGGTATCATCATTAACACCGCCACAAATATGGTTTACGGACTTATTACAAAAATCTAAAAGTGAAAAGCGGAACAACCCTTCGCACTCATATCCTTTACCAATAAATTGTCCATGTCTTGACACAATGACTTTATTAGACTCAAAAACAACCTTAAACCCATCTCTGCATAGAAGGGAGCCGCTAACGAGATTCTTATTCATGGAAGGGACATGCTGCACGTTCTTCAGCTGCACGATCTTTCCCGAAGTGAACTTCAGATCCACTGTGCCAACACCACGAACAGAAGCATGTGACCCATTCCCCATTAGGACGGATGAATCCCGAGCGACCTGATAAGAAGTGAACATAGAGATGTCAGCACACACATGAATATTAGCACCCGTATCAATCCACCAACATGGTGATTGAAAAACTGAAAGAACAGTAAATAGATTACCATACCCATCAGCATTGCTAGCAGTCACGACGTTGACAGTCTTCCCCTTTTTTCCTTTACGATCTGCACGTTCTGGGCAGTCCTTGGAAAAGTGCCCGAGCTCTCCACAGGTAAAGCAACCTAGCTCGGCCTTGTTCGGCTTCTTCTTCTTCTTAAAGGTTGTAGTCTTTTCAGGCTTGTTGAAGGAGGGCTTATAGTTCCCTTTGTTCTTGTCGAAGGTCTTCTTCTGCACCATATTGGCGCTGGACTGACCCTCGCCTCCTTTCTCAGAAGTGTCCTTGGCCCGAGCCTTCTCCTCAACATCAAGAGACGCTATCAGGTTTTCAACCGATATCTCTTGCCTCTTATGCTTGAGAGTTGTGGCAAAGTTCCTCCATGAAGAAGGCAACTTTGCAATAATGCACCCAGCCACAAACTTGTCGGATAGGATACGCTTAAGGATTTCAAGCTCCTTAGCAAAGCACTGTATCTCATGAGCCTATTCGACTATAGAACGGTTGTTAACCATCTTGTAATCATGGAAGCTCTCCATGATATACAGTTCACTGCCAGCATCTGCTACACCGAACTTAGCGTCCAGTGCCTCCCAGAGCTCTTTTGTGTTTTTGAAGTGCATATACACGTCAAATAGCTTGTTATCAAGAACACTCAGAACACATCCCACGAAGGCTAGATTGGCTTCCTTGAACTTGTTCTGATCCTGCTCAGATATAGTTCCTTCAGGTAAACCCTCGCTAGCATCGAATATTTCCAGAGCTTGCAGCCACATGGTGGTCTTATACTGCCACCTCTTAAAATGCACACCGGTAAACTTTTTCGGCTTCATAGCATCAGCCAGATGTCCCATGTTTAACTCAGGAAATTGCCTATAATAAGGTTTTTGGTACCGTTCGCTTGCAGATGAAGTCGCCATAGTAGCTTTGGGGAAGATTGATCGAAGGAGACGACGATAGACAGCACTGCCTGACTTGGATGGAAGACGAGTCGTGATGCAGAAATCGAGCAGTCGCGCAGAGCACTTCCCAAAAACCTTATTCGCCCTCTCCCGTACAGGATCGCAAAGGCGAGTGGTTCCGGAGACCTGCTCTCCCGTCCACCAGTGCACGCCGGCAAGTGGGATGGAGTAGACTACGGTGATAGCGCAAGCAGAGAGGTTGGCAAACCCTAGATTGGTTCGGTGGTCGTCTGCTCGGCGAGATTTCCGCAACCCGCGGCGCGCGCACGCGTCGGGTCGGGTCGGGTCAGGACGGGACGGGACGGGCGGGGCGGTGCGTGCGAGCGGCGTCGTCGGAGGAGGAGCGCGCGTGTAGCTCTCCTCTTCTCACTCACTTTACTAAGTGATGAACCACTCCATCTTATAAGGTGATGTAACTCTCCTCCAACTTTCCATGTGAGACTAAACTTTAGCTCCCACTCCACTCCCATATGAGCTGTTCCAAACATGGGCCCAAACACATGTGAGCTGCCACAAACATGGGTTTTGAGATTTAGGAAAAATCTGAAATCTATATGGGCTAATTTTATTTAGCCCATTAGTTCTAACAGATGGCTCCCGGACTTCAGGTAGCCCGGGTGGGTTTTTCTTAAACTTCAAAATTTTGAATTAATAATTTTTAGAAAATTCTGAAAAAAATATCTACACGTAGCCAACCGTGAAATCTACCATTGTGTAGATTTTTAGCTCGGAATACTATGTATTTTCGGATCATCAAAACAGATTAAGTCACATAAAAGGACAAAAAATCATCACTCTAGTGTACTGTTTGACACTATTCACCGGCGGCGGAAGCTTAGTTTGTCATTTTTTCTAAGCCTAAAATAGAAAATATTTTTGTGCTGAAACTTTACACACTGATAGAACACATGATTGGTTACATCGTTATATTATTTTCAGATTTTTTTTCTTGTACGGAGTAACTTCTAAATTTAAATTTTGGAGGCGTCATGAACCGGCGGGCTCCAGGAGCCAGCACGCCTCGCTTCGTACGAAAATCGTTTGAACATGTAACCAGCCGATATTGGTACTGTACCGGAGCTATGTTGCTGTCACTAGTGTAAGCAGTCAGTTGGTGCTAATCCTTTCTCCTCCCGTGATTTGAGGGATGTAATCCAACTGAATTTCTCCACGTTTTTCCGTTAGTGAATTCTGTCACATTCAGTCCGTACGTGTATCATTGTCGACAAGACGCCGTGCCAGGTCGCGAGCGCCGGATACACTGCTGATCCTGATCGATGTTGCGTCCGCCGTCCTGTACAGAGTAGAGACAGACATCTCGTGTTGTCGTGGCCGGGCGCCTGGCTGCGTGTGATCGACCCCGGAACCCCGAGGCGCATCCCGAGCCGGCCGGACCGGGACATGGTGATCTGCGTACGCGGCTTCGCGGTGACGCATGCGTTGGGTGAGTCTAGCCAGAGGCTTCATTTACGCGCCTCCCCTCTGCCTGCGTTCCCGTTCCCAGAGCATCTCGACCAAAATCCGGCGAATTATCGCCAGATTGGGCGAATGTTTGGCCCGGAGGCCGCAAACTCCCAGTCACCTCCTCAAAGGACCCCCTCCCCCATAAAAAAAGGGCGATATTTTTTTAGAATTTGTTCTTCCCACAAGCAAAACACGATCAAGTCTAAGAGTTCGGCGACACAAAACAGTCACAGTTTGCAAAACAAAACAGCGGTCAAACTACGGCGATCAAACTACAACTACGTCAATCAGACGGTACACTCCTCGACGACGGCGGAGGCCGGACTCGGCGATGTCTCAGGCGTGAAGCTCGGCTGGGATGCAGAAGAGGAGGTTGGGGCAGTGCTTGGCATCGGCGTTGGCACCGATGTGCACGGCGCCTGTAGGCCGCATAGGATAGCGTTGTGCTCGGCCATGTACCACGGCTTGACCTGGTCGTCCATCGCGGTCGTCCACCGCATAGGATAGGTGGTGAGAACCTTGTGCGCGGCGTGGCGTGGGCGCCGGCTTCCTGGAACATGGCTTGCGGGGAAGGAGTGTAGTGCGTCAGGGACGACGTGTACTGTGCCGGGGAGGTGCTGCAGTGGCTAGGGAAGAACTGGCCGTCGGGGAAGAACTGGCCGCCGTGATGCGGCGGATACATGCCGCCGGCGTGCGTCGACACCTGTGACTGAGATTCCTCCTCCGCCCGCGCCAACGCCTCCTGCTTCGCCAAGGCCTTCCTCTCTCTGTCCCGGCGACCGTCGTTCTCCACCTTTCTCCTCGCCACAAGCTTCGTCCAATCGGTGTTGCTCATGCCTTCGAGATTTTCCTTGGGTTTCGTCGGCTTCTTTGGCTTGATGGAGCCATCGGCGGAGGCGGTGGCTGGCCTCAGGCCATTGAATCTCTTCGGCGGCATGGCGGCAGGGTGGAAGGTGGGGGGAATTGGAGGGAAGTGGAGAGATGACGGGAGTTCGCCGTCGAGTTGGGAGAGGGGAAGGAGAGAAAGGAAGAAAAGGAGGGAAATCGACTTCTATCGCTGACGACCCAGACTCGTCCGGCTTTTCACTCCATCTGGCGCCCCACACGAACCCTGGGACGCTGAGTTCGGCCTGAATTAGCAGAACTCTTTTTCCCCTAATCCAGCGAATTTCGGACTCCTAGGAACGTAGCCGGAGAGAATTCGTCGGATTAAGCCGAAAATGGACGGGTGTGTCCGGCTCTGAGTGGAGATGCTCCATAGATCGATCACCACTACCCGGCCGAGTATTCAAATCAGCGTTAATATATAATTCGACTATTAATTGTCGTCGGCTACAGCCCGCGCGACAGGCCTGTTTTTGTCCGTGACGAGCTCACACTCACACCAATCATCCCGGATTTGGGCGACGGAGACAGCAGTACGACGGAGGATCGATGGGAACTATGGGAGCGCTGTTACCGAGAACTACATACTACTCATCTTGTGGCACAAACTGCCAATACTATACACGTATAGGCATGATGTACACGCCCGATTTGTCATGTTCTATGCAAGGGACGGAGAAATATTTCAGGTAATTAAACTGTTCATTTCCTCATAAGTAGTACTCCGGCAAACAGCCGTCGTACCATCGGAACTGAGATCGACCTCTAGCACAACACCTACTGGCTACTACACAAATAGATAAATGTGATCATGCGTATGTTTATAATTCGACACTCCCTTCACGTCAGGCTGCAGTAGGATAATTGTATAATGCTACCATCGTGATCACATCAAATAAAATAAGATGCCTAAAATAGATAAACACCACTTGCAATTTATAATGGGATATGGTATAGACTTTTCTTCTTATGCATTTGATCTCTATCTTCAAATTACTGACATGATCTCCATCACCACCAGTATGATGTCGACGTCATATTGTTGCCTCCACCAACTATTGCTACTACAACTATTGCTATTATAAGTGATAAAGTAAAGCAGTTACTTGGTGTTTAAATAATGACATGCAGGTTATACAATAATAATGAGCCAACCATATGGCTCTTGCCGCTTGTTGTATTCATCGACATGCAAGTCGTGAAAGATTACAAAACATGACCACTGCATACATCACATATATCTCATCATAGTTTTGGCCATATGATATCACATACCCTCCAAAAATAAGTTAGACGTCTTCTACTTTGTTTAGTTTTATGTGGCTTTTATGGATAACCAGATAGAACAATTCTAACTATGCAAAGCTCAAACGTGATGTACTTCTTGCTTTTTAACCTTTTCAGGACCGTCTTTGCAAATACGGCTTTAATTATGAGCACTTTTACAGACAGACCCGCCAGCCGCTTATGCAATACAGGTTGCATGTTAAACACAAAACCGGTCTCATGTGCGTGGACAAGTAAAGTTGGTCCAGGCCGTTTCATACCACTATCCCGCAAAATACAAAGTACACGTAGGAGGGTAGCAAAAAAAAAATCATACGCCCATAAAACAGATTTTGTTGTAAGTGCATCAACATCTATAATAAATCTAGGCTCTGATATCACTGATGGGTTCCTTAGAAGAAAAAAAATTCCTACAAAACTGTGGAATAAAAATATCATATCTACTGGATGCTAGCAGAGAATTGGATCGGATCTACTTACCCACGATGAAACACGAGCGTTACAATCTGATGATCGGGGTTGATGTAGTCGTACATGAGTGGGATCAATCTGATGAAGCACCGCACATGCCGCACCTCCGTGGTATCCACACGTCCAGCTTGACTGCATCTCTTACTCCTAGATCCAGCAAGCGAGGGAGAAGAGGTTCGCGAGATCCTAGCAGCACACCGGCGTTACGTGGATATGGTGGAAGAAAAACAGCAGAGCTTCGCTAAGCATCTATGGAGGAGGAAGAAAAGAGGGAGAGAGGGATGGGGTGGCGGCCATCTGGAGGGTTTTGCGCCTCATGCCCCTCCTCTCCTTATATAGGTGTGGGGAAGGGTCGTCCATCCCTTATCCCTCCTAAAAGACAGGGGCGACAGCCAAGGGGATCCCGATCCCTAAGCCAGGGTTTCCCTCGTGGCGGCTAGGGTTTGGGACGAGGGGCGCATGTGCCTCTAGGGGCTATGGCACCCTATCCCATGTAGGCTAGGGTACCCCCACTTGGCCCATATAGCCCTTCGGACATGTGGACCCCACCCAAAACCTTCAGGAACCTTCTAGCTGATTCTGAAACAATTTCGACAATATCTCAAACTTTTCCCCGGAACCCAAAACATCATCCATATACCTTTTCTTCATTTCCGGACCATTCCGAATCTCCTCGTGATATATAGCATCCCATCAGATACTCCAAATCAATATTAGATTACACCATGTATTATCTCATCAAATCCTAGTGACATCGGAGCGTTAAATGATGTCCATATTGGTTCCCACGCATTCCTCGAAGTTCTTTTATTGGTTGAAACACAATGTTGATGATTCAATTAATATGATATCAAATTCCATTGGTCTCGCGATATATTACTTGCCCGAGATGCGATTGTCGGTGTCACTATACCTAGTTTAATCTCGTTGTTAAGAATATAATACACGCCTAGCTCTTTCCATCAATTCAGACTTTTGGTTCAGTTGGCTGGTGCACCAATTCAATATGGTATCAGAGCCAAGAAGTCTCAAGTTCAAGACCCTGCTCACGCAGTATTAAAAAAAGATTCCGCGGCCTGCACCGAACCCACGCTAAGAACTAAAATAGCCTAGACGTGAGGGAGAGTGTTAAGAATATAATACACGCCTAGCTCTTTTCATCAGTTCGGACTTTTGGCTCAGTTGGCTAGTGTATGCAGTTCAATACTCGTTACCGACAAGTTCACTTTACTCGTTCTGTAATATAATATAATATCCCCGCAACTAAACTCATTAGTCACTTGCTTGCAAGCTACTTAGAATGTTCATTACCGAGAGGACCGAGTGATATTTCTCCGTAACGTGGAGGGACAAATCTCAGTCTTGATTCATGCAACCCAACAAGCACCATCGGAGATACCTGAAAGACACCTTTATATCCACCCAACGACGAAGTGACATTTAATGTCCACAAGGCATTCTTTCAGTACTAGGGAGTAACATAATCTCATGGTATACGAAACTCGTACTTGACATTCGCGAAAGCTATTGCAATCAAACTCAGTGACATGATCAAATGTTATACTTATTATTAGGTCTATCATAACATCATTCTCCTATAAATGACCTCGTTATCAAGTGACATTACATTTCCATGGTTAGGAAATATTAACCATCACTTGATCAACGAACTAGTCCATAAGAGGCTTACTAGGGACACAATATTTTCTATATATCCACACATGTATTTAGTCTCCAGTTCATATAATTATAGCATGGAGAATAAACACTTACCATTAACATAAAATATAATAATAATAACTTTATTATTGCCTCTTGGACATATCCCTAACACGTAACAAGACAACGAGCTCACAAATTCCTGTAGATAAACATCATAGTCCAACATGGACATCTGATCAACTTTTCCTTGTTCATATTCACATGTATGAGAGCTGCTCTCTTGAAACTATTGAGGCCGATGCCTGTGCTTGCACGTATCTAGGTCATCTAGTCTCGTTTCATTTCTGCATACAAATATTTATGGACTACCAGCTATTTATCGAGTAACTAAAGCAAACCTCTGCTCTAATGACTGATCCATCGCACAGCCGAAGGTAGGCACAATCCTCTGCCGCACCTAGGGACAGCCCTCCGCCTCTCCACCACACCTAGGCACAACCTTCCGCCTAGACACAACCCTCCTTCGCACCGCCACGCCTAGGCATAGCCTTTTTCCACACAACCCATAGTCGTTGAAGCCCGCTGGCCGATCGATACAACAATTGCTCTCGACACAGTCAACACCTGCCAGCCGGATCTCGGCACAACAGTAGCCACCTCGGGCCTAGCCGTTGCCGCAATCACCAGCGCCAACACCGTTGCCGTCGCAAGCTGCTATATGGAGTGAAATGATGCTGCTGGAATGGAGCGAATGATCGAAACGACAATTATTGACTAGTCACAAATCTCACAACATTTCCAAACGTAAAGCGCGTGCCATTTGTTCGAACATTGTAAACGAAAGAATATAAGACCCGCAAATTACACACATGGTTCTGATGGTTACAATGGTGTCAGGGCCGGTCCGGGAGGGGGGGACTAGCGGGGCAGCCTCCCCTGGCCCAAAAAATCTAGGGGCCCAAAAAATACAGGCATAATGTACATTGTAATTTTTTTGGGCTGGTGGACAACACGCGCACAGGAACCGCTCGACTCCCGATCGATCGACGCCCCGTCGCTTCGTTTCCGCCCCGAGTCCCTATCCCGCCCGTCGCTTCCATTTCGTATGGTAGTCGGTAGTTCCCTGCCTGTTGGATCGGATCGGGACGGGAGGTCGGGAGCCAGACACGACGGCGACGCGGCACGATCACGCGAACTGCGAAGGCGAAGCGATCAGGCTGGACTGGAAGGAGGAGGCGATCAAGTGAAGCTGTGCGATTTGCGAAGGCGATCCTGCGCGGCTGTGCGCATCGCCAGACCCAGGCTCCGTCCCAACTCCCAAGAACGTCACTGCGTCAGGCCTCACCAAGCAGAAGCAAAGCAAGCACCAGCCACCAGGTACAAAACCACAATCAGATGACTAGACACGCTTTTTCTTTCGGTAGCTTAGTGCCCCTGCTGCAGCGCTGCTTAGTAGTGACTAGACTAGTATATTAATCAATATGATTGTTCTTGCTCTTAGAGTCCCAATTTAACTGATTATGGCGTCCGAATCTAGTGCTCAGAAAAAAAAGGAGACAACAAGAGAAGAAATTAATAGAACCACAGAGAGAATCTTTTCATACTTAAGTGTTATGAAGTTCAGTTTTCTAAATACATCAATATCTGCTATGAAGCTTTTTGAGTTTGTCAAAGAAGCGGATTGTTATCCTAATATTTCTATCGCTTGTATCTTATTTACTATGCCCGTAACTGTTGCATCAGCTAAAAGAAGCTTCTCAAAGTTGAAATTATTGAAGAACTATTTGAGATCTTCAATGTCTGAGGAGACATTAAATGGTTTGACAACTCTATGCATTGAGAAGAAGTTAGTGGACGAGATTGATATTGATTTCATCGTCACGGACTTTGCTTCTAGAAATTTTCGGAGGAAATTTTAAGGTATCATATAAACATTATCATTTTTATATGAATATTGAAAGTGTACTTAAAATATTTATTTTTTATCATCTCATATATGCATAAAAAATTTATACTAAAGGGCCTAAAATTTTGGTTTTACCCCGGCCTCCGAAATCTCAGGACCGGCCCTGAATGGTGTGCGGAAGACAGACACATTGCAAATGATTTATTATAATAAGTAATCGTCTGTGACATAAATCATACACCCGAAGAGATAATTATTGTGTGCGATGTTATTGCGGTGCGATGCGGTACCCTATAAATTGTCTTCATTTGTTCACAGTATAGTATAGTCCTTGTCATTCAGAGCAAAATTTAAACAAAATCTAGACGCATCACCACAGTGCGTAAATTTAAGTTTGAATAAAGTCAAGCCTTGTCGCCGCCACCGCAGGTGCGCGCCTGCGAGTTCTGCTGCCTGCCGCCTGCGTCTGCGTTCTGCAACACTGCACTCATGGATCCGTCAATTTCCCAAGAGGCCAAGACGGGGCCCGGCAGGCGGCCAGTACAGATTTCTCGCTGTCGAACAAAAAACAAAAACACAGGGTCCCCAATTCAACGCGTGCAAATCCATCAGCATGTGCATAGCCGGTGGCCATGGTGGCAGCTAGCGAGGGGCGAAAGGTCCCTCGCTAAACCGGCCATTTCGCGCACGCGAAGAATGCACGTGAGTAACGTGTGCAAATGTATATGTGGCCTGCGTACGTGCAAATGTCCTTTTAGGCTACATGCATGCACGCGCCACTTGCCCAGAAAGGAGAACGTACACAGTAACCATCTATTCCCAAACATACATACTGCACTATCATCCCTGCAATGTTGTGTTCGGATCATCTCGCTCCGCCCCCTAGCGGCCCCACCCCAAGCGGCTTTTTTTAGCGCCAACCTTGGAAAGTCCTCCTAGCCGCTCCCGACTACGGAATTCCATTTTTGATCTTGGGTGCATATGCTCCTGCTAGCATAATTTTAAAACAAAATTTAAAAAATTCTAAATAGATTTTTGGCGCGTACATCTTGATATTCTATGTGCTCGCAAAGTCGATTCGCAGAAAATCGATATGTTTTGTGTCCTGTATGAAAAGACAAAGAAATGTCTCGTACCCGCAATTTGAAGCGCCAAATTTTGTCTTCTTTACACATGACATAAAACATATCGATTTTCCATGAAACGACTTTTTGAAGACATAAAATGTCAAGATGTACGCGTGAAATTTTTTGTTAATTTTTTTAACATTTTAACTTGCGTTTAAAATTCAATTAAGAAATCAGGAGCATCCAAAAAGCCTCGTCCGAGCGAGTACCCCTTTTTTGACAGCGGGCCTATTTTATATCTAGCGCGACCAGATCGAACTCAACACACCGAGGCTGGCAGCCGGGGCGCCGGCCGAAGGAAAAAATGCGCAAAAACCTTTTGCACCCGGTGACCCTGCCCTGGCACTGAAAGAACCCGTCGTCGCCGCATCCTTGTCTCTCGCGCCTCATGAAATGTAACATCCTAAGATTAGCAACTAGAAATAGAGAGGACACATGTATATGCATTGTATTCATGCATTAAAAAATTCAGAAAATTTTCGTGCAAAAACTAAAATAAAGAATAGAGGGGTCGAGATCTCTCTTGTTCTGATGGAAATCTCGGGATAAGTGCGACAGATTTCAACACGACATCTATCCTATCTTTGTGTTTAGAGAGAGATAATTCAAATAAGTATTTGAATTATAAATTTGAAATTTGAATTAATTTAAAGATTGCATTAGATTGCTAATTAATGAATTTGAATATTGGATAATATTGCATGACACTATAATAATAAATAAGTAACACAAAAGTAATAGTATACAATAATGAAATAAAAGAGAATTCTTAAATTTAGAATAAATACAAATATTACATTGTCCTTTATATTAAAGGAATAAAAATAAAAGTACAAATTGAATTGAAGGATAATATAAACTTCATGAATTAAGACATATATCACAATATTTCTTTACCAAAATAAGAATGAATAAAGATTACAATAGAAAATCATTTTTTATGACAATAGTACAAATATTACACTGTTTCTACAAATGTTTAAATAAAATATTACAATAATGAATTACAAATTAATAAAAGGAAAACCTAAACTAAAATTTTAAACTAAGTTTTTGCATCTTCTTCTGTTTGTACCTGCAAACCAACAAAGAAAAAACAAAAGAATAAAAGAAAGGTTTAGTTGTTAGTATATTATGCTCTCAGATTTTATCAGTGAAGTACACTTCTAGTTTTCATCACTGAGCATATTATGAATGGCGCAGGTTTCACCCTAGAGCAGCATCTGTTCTTTATCAGTAATTGTCTCAGTTACACTTCACTGACAATAAGACAAGGGGCACGTTTCACCAAAGTAATGAGGGGCAAGTTTCACCATTGGTAAGAAAGAGGAAACATGCAAATAGTAAAGATCATCTTTACTTGATCACATCCACAAGAGAAATATCTCTATGCAAGAAAACTTGAACCAGCCCGGTCCCACAAACAAGAAGCTCACACATACATGCATGTATGTGTTGCTGTCGACACCAGGGAGCAAGGAAGAGTAGATATAAGGCACCACCATTCTAGTAGAGCTTCTCTGCTGAACATATTTCACCACACAAAGGACAACAAGATTTCACAACAGTTTTATCACTAGTATCCACCAGATCAACCATAGAAACCACCAACAAAAGCATCAACATGGTTACCTAAAGGAGCTTAGGAGTGGATCAAGGACTATAACACCCGGGGAAAGAATACAAGCTTCAACCAAAATCATCTCCAAGAGGAGGAGGCTAGTACCAGGATTTTGAGATAGGAGAAGAGAAACAAGGAGCTCAACTTGATCAAGAAAGTACCACATCAAACCACCACTATCTGCAACAAGATGTGTCTACTCTGCTCACAAGTTAATCACGAATCCATCATATTCACTTAATCTTGTCCATTTTAGATACACACAGTGTGTGAATGAAGGGACAACTTTAGATGTACATACAAGTGGTATATACATATCATCATAGGGTTTGTTTAAGGCAACAGTAGAATCTGTTCTTATTCTAAACAACAGAGCCTCAACCTTTGCATCATTGGCTAGGGGCAATCCAAATTTTTGGACAAGCAATAAAGTAGAAGATCATGTTGATGATCTAGGCTACTTTGCATCCTCTGGAGGGGTACCACAATAGCTAGATCATCTACAGAAGCATTAAGACCAAGTCAAACAAATCATTTTCCTAGCCTACAACAGCTAGGAACCATCTATATTATTACTTTCATATTGACAGAATAAGTAGCCACTAAATTATATACAAGCTATCAATTGGACCCATTTCTTTAATGAAGCATCGCATTGATATACTCTATCTTAGAAACCATCACAACAACTTCAGACTTTTGCATCATAAGCTAAAATTCTTGTTGGCAAACATCAGTCACATCATTGCACTTGTTCATAGTAGCAAAACATGCTACATGGGCTACCATTGTGCAGCCTCCAAAGTTGGAGGCATCACAACAGTAGCCAGGACAACAATTGCAACTAAAGACTGGTATTACACAAACTAACCCCAAATAACAAAGAATTCAACCCAATAATCTTATCATCTTACTAGATGAAATTCTAGGAATCAACTATATGGTTCACTGACATACTGACAGTAATAAGAACACAAGTCAGCCATGCTTGTAAAACATATCTGAATATGACATAGCTTATTTTCCAATCCTACAATTAAATATTATATTACCCAAGTTAATCAATTAATCACTTAGACAAGCTATAAGTTTAACTCCAGCTATGGACCAAGTACAAAGCCTCACTAACATTCACTCTCAAAGTTGACACTTATAGTGAGTTCAGAGAACAACACACTGATTCAAATCTTTAGTATATTTTGACCAAAGCAGTAACTTAACACATGGTACAAGTGTATAATGTGTTGAATTCAAATATAGCCATAGACATGTCTACCAGAACAATCTCTATCAAGTTAATCACAAAGCAATATTAGGCCAAGATAAGAAAATATCAAGGGATCAATCACACCACCAGAACATTTCAAGATTGTAGAGTATTAATGTTGGGTTTGCAGCATAGAAAACAAAAATTCCTACGATGTGAACTACTAAGCACCAAGATTTATCTACCTAGATACAATTAACGGGTGGATATATAATTAACAAGGTTGAACTCGTGGATGTAGTCGTACACTTGCCGATCTCAAGATCGTGATGAAGTCCAGCAAGTCCAGCACCGCAAAGCAGCAGTGCATCCGTGATTGCACACACGTTCGGTACCCCGACAACCTCTGTGTCCTCGCTCCAGCGATGCAACAGAAGCAACAACTCCTTTCCAGATAAAGCCACCGGGAACATATATCTCGCTAATCCAAGACCATGGGGAATAATTCTAAAGGGGGAGAGAGATCCTTCACGAGGAGGTGTGTTGTGAGAGGAGGAGAAGGGGCCTCCCCCTCCCATGGCCGGCAGCCATGGAGGTGGCCCCACCTCTTCCTTCATTCGTGTGGGTGGATGCTCCACTCACATAAACATGCTTCCACTCCCACTCCCACTCACATGCAGTAATTTTCCACCAAAATTAATACAACTCTCATTAAATAAAACTATTTTATTTATTTTATTAATTTTTTTGTTAATTACTTTAATTAACAAACATTCACATAAAACCCCCTGCAACATTTCAATATCACATGCAGAACCAGTTTCTGCAATTTCACTCGAAATAATTCTGGTTTCCATCGAAATGACTCCAGTGCTTTCTTAAATATTTATCTGAAACACATTTGCTCCAAATGGTGTCGGTATCCCTTAAGTCTATCACCCTATGGTTCACGAATAATGCAGACATGATAGAGACCCGTCTCCGATCAATAATCGGTAGCGGAACTTCGAGATCCGTACTGACTCCCACACATTCAACAATGACTCTAGTGATTGTGTGAACCTTTTAGCATTGTAACTAAATCCCTTTGTCTCGTGATATATTACATGTCCGAGATTCGATCATCGGTGTCTCCATACCTAGTTTGATCTCGTTACCAACATGCACTCTTTTCTCGTTCCCGTGATATAACATTCTAGTGATCACATCACTTGCTTGCAAGATATCTCAATGTGATATCACCGAGAGGGCCCAGAGTATATCTATCCGTCATTGGGATGGAAAAATCCCACTCTTGATCCATGAGCCTCAACATAACACCTTCGAAGTATCTGAACCCACATTTATTGTCACCCTGATACGGTGTGACGTTTGATGTTATCAAGTTACTCTTCTAGTGTTAGTGATTGACATGATCTCACGGTCTAAGGACTAGAATTACTTCGTATGGTGTTATAGCAGTTTAAACACAATGAGTTTGATCAGATTGCTATACTTTGGATGAATGTTCATCACATCATTTCACCAATGTTGTGACCTCGTTATTAACAACATCCAATGTCCATGATCAGGAAACCTTGATCATCTTGTTAATCAACGAGCTAGTTTATATGAGAGGCATAACTAGGAACCCTTTATTTGTTTATTAAACACACATGTATTAACGTTTCCAATTAATACAATTATAGCATGCAAATAAACATTTATCATAAACATGCAATAAGATAATAACCACTTTATTATTGTCTCTCGGATATATTCCCTTTAGTCTCCCACTTGCACTAGAGTCAATAATCTAGTATGTAAACTTGCGCATTCAACACCTATGACTTTCTAGTTTTGTATATACATGTTTGCTAGTGGTTAACATAATCTCCGGATCTGACATTTTCAGGTCCACGTGTATTTGCATGTCTTTGCTTCTCTACGCATCACTCATTCTCTAATGAGATGACATTGTATAAATTTAGTCCTTTGGTAAGACCTTTAGCTCCTTTGGGTTCAAACATGTTGATATAATTGTCACACAATATATCTTCATAGTACTATCCCACTATGAACCACACCTAGTCTGATAAGAAACTACTTAACCAAATTCCCTCCTTTGCTGCTACTACAGCAGTCATATACTTAGCCTTTTTTGTAGTATCCGTCACAATGTATCAACTTTGGAACTTATCCAAGTCCATCATGGAACCTCCTTTCCATTACATTGTGCCAATCATAGTTTAAATTGAGATAATTTAATTTGTATCTTGTGATAGACTAGTAACAATGTAACACTTTACAGTGAACTATTTGTAACTATTTGTCACCTCTACATAAATATACTCTTAGTTCTTACAAAGATCATAAGAATATCCTTACTATTGTCCAATGATCATCTTCTGAATTATTCTAGTATATGCACATAACGTTTAGAGCATATGACACACCTGGATATGTACATATCATGGTATACATTATTGATCAAAATATTCATGTGATTTCACTCACCAAGTGTCAAAACACTTGAATCTCATTTCACTTACCAAGTGTCAATACACTTGAATCTTGATTCAACCCTTTCCATGCGGCAAGAACCTTTCTTGTCATTTCCATATTGAACTAATTTAATATCTCATATATATACGTCTAGCACAACCATATCAGTGACTTAATCTATCCATATAGACATTGATGCCAAATATTCTGGTTTTGCCCAAGTCTTTCATCGAAGTTCAATTTTAATGAAATTCTTAACCCGTGTCAATAAGAGATACATGATTTCCAATTAACAATATGCCCTCTACATAATGTATTAGAAATATGTCTCAACGTTCCCACTGAATTTCTTACAAATGCAAGCATCTTCATCGTCTCCGATGAAATTAAACATTTTAACAGTTTCATCACAGTGAAGATTCCAACTCCCCTATGCTTACTTCAACCATTGAAGTTTGCATGCCCTTTTTAGCATCCTTTGATTTAACAAAACCCTTCAGATCGTGTCATGTACATGTCCTAGGTAACCATTCTATTAGAAGAATTCGTTTTGTTTGTTCAACTACCATATATGGATTAATGTAGTGGTTGCTACATTAATCCGTCAAGGCTAAATATCACTATGAAAGATCAAATCTTTTTGTAGTCAACTCCTTGAACATTGTCGTAAACTCCTTTCCGACATGTCGACTATTTCATAGATTTCAAACATCCATGTCTATTTCTTTATAGATCCAAATACGACCGATATGCTTCACGCCTTTCCGGAGGGTCTTCCAAGTTCCAAAACTTGATTTCTCGTGTATAGAAACTATCACAAATTTTATGACTTATAGTCACTTGATGGAGTCAGGGCCCATCATCGCTTCTTGGCATGCAGTTGGTTCATCATTGTCAAAGCAATAATGACTTGTTTATCAAATCTCACTATTTGATTTATACCCGACGCATACGGTTCAAATAGGAACTCTAATCTCCAAGATCACAACCTTTGTAATCACGGGAGCCATGAGCATTGTGGCCGCCACTGGGACACTTTCCGGCGCTGTGCTACTTAGAACATGTTGCTTTGGTTCATCAACCTAATCAAAGTTCTATTGTCCTCCCACTTAACTTTTGCAAAAAAATTCCTTCTCAAGAAACTTCACAGTCCAAGCGACAAACTCTTTTGTCCTCAGTGTTATGGAGGAATACCCAACAAATTCTTTGGGATAACCTACAAATACGTGCTTATCCGACTTTGGTTGTAAACATTTTACTTATGCATAGCATACCAAAATTTAAGAAAAGACAACTCGGGTTTTATCCCAAACCATAACCTTTACGGTGTCATTTCAATGTATCACGACGATGCTCTTTTCAGTGTAAAAGTGGTAGTCTCTAAAGCTTTAATCCTAAAAACATAATGGTAGTTTTATAAATGACACCTTTGATCTTACCATTTCAAACAAGGTCGATTTCATCTCTCAAACATACCATACTCCTATGGTTTATCGGGAAACACAAATCCATGGAACAATTCCTCAAATCTTAGGTGTTCTGCTACACATGTAACTCAAATATCTTACTTTATGATCGAATCATGAATTCTTTATTTTCTCGTGACAATGATTTTCCTCATCTTGAATGTCTTTGAACAATTTTCAAATGTTTCATACTTCTTCCTTATTAAGTAAATATACAGATATGTTCACTCAAATTTTGGGAGAAAACATATGAAGTTGAAAGATCCACCGCACATGGCTACACATAATGGCCCATATACATCAACATATAAAATGTCCAATAATTTAGCCATCCGTTCCTCTTTGGCCTATTAACGGAGTTTCAATTATCTCGAGGAAAGTATCACAAGCGTCATTTGATCAAAATCAAAGACTCCAAAAATCCATCCACATAGAGTTTCTTCATGTTTTATTTTCAATATAATTTAAATGGCAATGTCACTTTGTAAGTGATCTTTCAATCATTTGTCTTGTGCATTTTAGCATTAGTTTTATGGACGTGATTTCTCCAACTAGACTTGTAAAAGTTCATCATCCTTCTATGGAATAAGGTAATTATTTGAACAACCATTGTTCTCATAATACCAAAACAAAATAACAATTATTTAAACAAATCTTGAAGGAAAGCGTTGATGTCAACGATGGACACAATAACACTTTATTTGTTTTCGATCAACATCATCACATATTCTCTTGCTAGTTACTTAGGCCATTGTAGTTCATGAATTGCATTGTTCTGTATGAAATTTCAGACCAACCAATTCGGTATTCAATACCCAAGAACCACATTGTTTAACAAGCAAAGAATACAACCATAACATGTATATCATATATATACCTTAGCTAGACATTTCTAGTCTTTTCTTTTCTGCCAAATATTTTATAGATTCTCTTTCAACATTTCCTTTTCCTTTTAAAAGAATATATCAATGTCAACAGTGGCGCCATACATATGACACATAGTCAAAAGCGTGTATAGTCAAATACTAATACCTTTGGATTTTCACTTTGAAGTGGATCACCACCACAAAATGTTTGGTGTTCTTTCAAAATTCCATTCTTTAGTAATCTTTTAGTGTAGTAAACATTTTACCTACATATTCTATTCATGCTTATCATGACAACTTTCATGATCAAGCTACTATAGCCTATAAGGGTGAATCGCGAGTATAATGTCAGTTCCCAAAAAAACTTTTTCAGAGATTAGGACGCCTAGCGTCTCCAACCTTCACAAATTCTCATATAATATGAGAACATGTATTTTGCCAAATTATACTCTATCATATTGCAACCATAAACATTGTTACAAATATCACAATATCTTCCACACATGATAGTTTCTAAAACAATTCTTTCAGCTCCTAGATAACCTCGATATTAGAACAACTTTTGAATATCAAGAATCATGGAGGCAAACATGATACTTTAGATACTAACACTAGAATTGTTACTCTTGATTTAATACTCCTTCCGTCCCAAAATGTAAGGTGCCTAAGCTTTAGTCAAAAGTCAACATATTTTAAGTTTGACCATATTTATACATAAAAATATAAACAATTACAATACAAAATCAATATCAATAGATTCACCAAAAAGTGTAGTTTCTCAAAATGTCCATTTGATATTGTAGATATTCATATTTTTTCGTATAAACTTGGTCAAACTTAGAAGATATTGACTTTTGAATAAAGCTTAGACGCCTTACATTTTGGGATGGAGGGAGTACTATTTATTAAACTTCATGAGAGTTTGCTAAAAGTTTGCAATAGGACTTATAAACTTTAAATTGACACTCAAAATAATATGATACCAGTTTGTAAAGTAAATATCCATAATTCTATAGTTCTATTATCTCAATTAAAACTAAGCGCAAGGTAGTAAACGAATGCTAATGACTACAACAAACTATGCAAATTCACTTTGATTTTAGTTTATGATAAATTGAGTTCGACTAATCCAAATTACAAATGAACTCCTACTCAAAACCAACATCCCTAGAGTTGTTTTGGGGATTACATGAACCAAATCCACTACACCAAGTCTGATCATCACATGAGTCGGTGTAGCTTCAAAGGCGAGCATCTATATTGGCATCATATCAACCATATGACTCATGCTTAACCTTTCGGTCCGTGTTCCGAGGCCATGTCTGTACATGCTAGGCTCGCCAAGTAAGAACCTTAGTACTCACATGTGTAAAACTATCTTACACTCGTTGTATGAAAGTGTAGAGTCAAAAACACCCAATCATCACGTGGTGTCTTGAAAAGACAAACTTTCTTAACGGTGCATACTTAAGGAAGAACACATTTTATCTTGATATCTAAATGAGGGATCATCTTATAATGCTACTAAAGCGCCATACAAGCAATATAAGATGCAAACAAACATCATATGCCTGAAGAGAAATGATATGCTTCTTGCACTTGATCATTATCATGTGCATCATGGTATGATCTTCATCATTCCTTTATGTGTAAGGACAAGGTCTATGGAACTTACACGTTAGGTATGCTATAATTTCCAAGAGTATCAAGTATAGTTCAAATTATAACATTACCAAATCATGACACTTGCCCAACAACAACTAAACTAGACGCTTCTAATTTATCAATTACATGTTTTTACGTGGCTTAGGGCTTTCAAAGATAGAACCGCTCTTACCTACGAACATGGAACCACGATGATGATAACCAAATTATTAGCAACTCGTTGTAAATCAGATATTGACTATAGTAGGAGAGACAGACACCCGCTAGCCACTTATGCAAAACTAGTTACATGTCAAGCGTGGAACATGTATCATGTGCGAGGACATGTAAAGTTAGTCCGGGCCGCTTCATCCCACTATGCAACCAATATCCAAAATACATATAAGACGCAATAACATGATCATCATCACCCACATTCTATTATGTGTTCTACCTGTGCAAAGCATCTACGCATAGGTCAGGCTTTGATACCATTGCTGGGTTTGCAGCATAGAAAACAAAAAATTCCTACGTTGTGAACTACTAAGCACCAAGATCTATCTACCTAGATACAATCAATGGGTGGATATTGATACATTGCAAATGTATCTATAATTTTTGATGTTCCATGCTTGGTTTTATCCACTTTCTTGTGTTTTGTTCCAACTTTGGAGTACTTTTCATATGATTTCTTGGACTAACCTATTTACAAGAGCCACAGTGCAAGCTGCCTGTTTTCTGCTGTTTTTGGTTCCAGGAAAGTCAGAAAATGAATATTCTCGGAATTGGACGGGACAAAAGCCAAAGTGCCTATTTTTACGGAAGGGATCAAGTGCCAGAATACGAGATGGAGAAGGTCCAGGGGCCGGCCACACCACCTGGCCACGTGGCCAGGCTGGGCCCGCGCCATGGGGTGGTGTGGTGGCTCCCGGCACCCCCTCGGCCTCTGCTTCCGCTTATATATTGCCCTCAGGACGAAAACCCTAAGTGCCCGATCAAAAATCCATGAAAGAGTCTGTAGCCGCCGTCATCTCCATCCCTAGATCAGGAGGGATCTGAAGCTCTTCCCAGCACCCTGCCGGAGAGGGGAATTCACCCTGGAGGACTGCTTCATCACCATGCAAGCCTCCGGTGTGATGCGTGAGTAGTTCATCCTTGGACTACGGATCCATGTAGTAGCTAGATGGCTGGTTCTCCTCCTTTGTGCTTTCATGTCTAGATCTTGTGAGCTCCGTTCATGATCAAGATCATCTATTTGTAATTCTGCATGTTGTGTTTGTGGGGATCCGATGGATATTGAGATGCTATTTCATATTGATTATTGATTCTATCATGTCTTTGTTATTTGTGATCTTGCATGCTTTCCGTTGTTAGTAGCTATCTTGGCCAAGTAGATGCTAGCAACTCCAAGAGTTAGTATTTATGCTCGATAGTGGGTTCATGCCTCTGGTAATCTGGGGAAGTGACAGAAATCTCTAAGGTACTAGATGTGCTGTTGCTACTAGGGAGAAAACAACAATCCTTTGTTCATAGAACAATCGTATTGTTTACTTTACACGCAGTTCGTAAAGCAATAATCTGTTGCTTGCAACTTAATACTGGAGGGGGTTCGGATGATAACCTGAAGTTGGATTATTAGTCATAGATGCAGTTGGATAGCGGTCTATGTATAATGTTGTAATGCCCAATCAAGTCTCAAAGGAGTCAAGATGATTAGTATATGCATGTATTGCTTTCTCGATGTTTGTCAATTGCCCCGCTGTAATTTGTTCACCCAACATGTTATCTATCTAAGAAGAGCCACCTCTAGTGAACTATGGATCCCGGTCCTTGTCTTTTATATTCAATCTACAATCTTTTACTTCTTTGTGTTTTCTTTCTACAAACTTTTACTTCTTTCCATTCGATACGTTTAATCCTTTTTTTCCACAAAACACAGTGAGATTGACAACGTCATCGCAAGTTGGGGACAAAGTTCTGTGGTTGTGTTGTGCAGGTCTCCATGTTGCTACTAGCACCGGTAGTGCGCCCTGCCAAAGCTCAGCTAGTAACACCTTTGGGGCCTTTCCTTGCTCCTACTGGTTCGATTAAACCTTGGTTTCATAACTGAGGGAAACTTGCTGCTGTGCTATGTTGGAGATATGCCCAAGAGGCAATAATAAAGTGGTTATTATTATATCTTTATGTTTATGATAAATGTTTACATCCCATGCTATAATTGTGTTAAACGGAAACATTAATACTTGTGTGTTTTGTAAACATAAAAGAGTCCCTAGTAAGCCTCTTGTTGAACTAGCTTGTTGATTAATAGATGATCATGGTTTCCTGATCATGGACATTGGATGTCATTAATAACAAGGTTATATCATTAGGAGAATGATGTGATGGACACACACCCATAGTAAGCATAGCATAAGATCAAGTCATTAAGTTCGTATTGCTATAAGCTTTCAAATGCATAGTAACCTAATCCTTCGACCATGAGGTTATGTTAATCACCATCACCGGATGGGTACTTTGATGACATCAAACACCGCTTCGTAACTGGGTGGTTATAAAGGTGTCATTGGGTATTCTGAAATTATGTGTTGAAGCGCATGGACCAAGATTGGGATTTGTCCATCCATATGACGGATAGATATGCTCTCGGCCCTCTCGGTGGAATGTCATCTAGTTAGCTTGCAAGCATGTGACTAGGTCACAAGGGATGACATAACATGGAATGAGTAAAGAGTACTTATCAGTAACGAGGTAGAACTAGGTATGGAGATACCGACGATCAAACCTCGGATAAGTAGAATATCGCGTGACAAAGGGAATTGGTTTCGTATGTTAATGGTTCTATCGATCACGAAGTCATCATTGAGTATGTGGGAGCCGTTATGGATCTCCAGATCCCGCTGATGGTTATTGATCGGAGAGGTGTCTTCATCATGTCTACATGTTCACGAACCGTGGGGTGACACACTTAAGGTTCGAAGTTGTTTTAAGTAGATATGGAATGTGTGTTGGAGACCGAATGTTGTTCGGAGTCTCGGATTGGATCCAGGACATCACGAGGAGATCCAGAATTGTCCGGAGAATAAGAATCATATATTGGGTATCATTTTCTAAGTTAGGAAATGTTCCGGAGTGTTTGTATGGAGATTCTAGAAGGATTCAGAATGTTCTGGAAGGTTCTAGAAGATTTCTTGGAGTTTGCTTGAAAACCAAGAAAGGATCAAGGAGTCTTTGTGGGGCAAGACACGGATTCGTGGGGGAGGAGGATTCCTCTCCCCTCCTAATCCGCCGACCAAGGAGGGAGGGGAGTCCTACTAGGAATCCCCCTCCCATGGCGCCTCCCTCCTTTAAATAGAGGGGAGGGGGCGCCACCCCCTAGATCTCTCCCATAACAAGCCCTAGACGCCGCCTCTCTCCTCCTTCTTCGCTCTGCTCCGGCTTAGGCGAAGCCCTACAGAATTCTCTACTCCACCACCACCACCACACCGTCGTGCTGCTGGGATTCCGTGGAGAAGATCTACTACCTCTGCTGCTCGCTGGAACGAGGAGAGGAAGGTCTGCTTCGACTCCGCACGTGTGACCGACTGCGGAAGCGCTGCCGGAACGCGGCGCCGGAAGGATCATCCACACGATCTTGAGATCAGCAAGTGATCGACTACATCAACCCCGAGATCTAATCTCGTAACGCTTTCGGTTCTACGAGGGTTAGTACAGATCTATCTCGTTGCACATGTCTAATAGATTAGATCTTGGCTTTTATCTAGATTATATCTGGGTTTTGTTCGTTCTTGCGGTAGAATTTTTTTGTTTTCCATGCTACGAACCCAATAGTGGTATCAGAGCCTTGTCTATGCGTAGATCTGTTGCACTAGTAGAACACAATGGTTTTGTGGGCGTTGGTGCTCGTGCCGTCTTTTGCTTTGTGTACTTTGCATCTTGCGGTATGGTGGGATGAAGCGGCTCGGGCTAACCTTACATGTCATCGCACATGAGACTTGCTCCACGCTTGACGTGTAACTTGCTTTGCACAAGTGGCTTTGCAGGTGTCTGTCTCTCCCATCATAGTATAGATCCAATCTACACTTTGCACTCGATAGCACTTATATCAATGTCGTGGTTCAGTTTTGTAGGTAAGATCCGGTCTTATTCGAAAGCCCCAAACCACGTAAAACATGCAAAGAAAATTAGAGGCGTCTAACTTGTTTTTGTAGGGGTTTTGTGATGTGATATGGCCATCATGTGATTATATTTGATGTATGCAATGATCCTTGTTGTAATATGGCAACCGGAGGAGCCTAATGGTTGTCTTTAATTCTGTTAAGACCTGCGTGTCTATTCATCTTGTAATAGCTTTATTCCAAGTAGTTGTAATAGTTGCTAGTGATGATGGACAACCATGAAGCGACGCCACTGGCCTTGACGCAATGCTAGTGATGATGGAGATCATGTCCGTGCTTTGGAGATGGAGATCAAAGGCATAAGAAGAAAGGGCCATATCATATCACACTAATTATGAATTGCCTGTGATGTTAATCCTTTATGCATCTTGTATTGATTAGATCACGACGGTAGCATTATAAGATGATCCCTCTCACTAAATATCAAGTAATAAAGTGTTCGTCCTTAGTAGGCACCGTTGCTAAGACTCGTCGTTTCGAAGCATCTCGTGATGATCGGGTGTGATAGATTCTACGTGTGCATACGATGGGTGCAAGCCAGATTTGCACATGCGGATACTAAGGTTAACCTTGACGAGCCTAGCATGTACAGACATGGTCTCGGAACACGGAATACCGAAAGGTAAAGCATGAGTCATATGGATGATATGATGAACATGTTGATTGTTCGCCTTTAAAGCTACATCATCTCACGTGATGATCGGACTTGGTGTAGTGGATTTGGTTCATGTAATCACTAAAACAACTTGAGGGATGTTGTTTTAAGTAGGAGTTCATTTGTAATTTGGATTAGTCGAACTCAATTTATCATAAACACAATCAAAGTGAATTTGTATAGTTTGTTGTAGTCATTGGCATCCGTTCACCACCTTACGCTTAGTTATAGTTGAGATAGTGGAACTATAGAAATTCTGGATATTTGCTTTACGAACTGGTATCGTATTGTTTTGAGTGTCAATCTAAAGTTTAAAAGTCCTGTTGCAAACTTTCAGCAAACTAAGTTTACTCTGTGAAGTTTAATAAATAGTATTAAATCAGGAGTAACAATTCCAGTGTTAGTATCTAATGTATCATGTTTGCCTCCATGATTCTTGATACTCAAAAGATTGTTTTTAATATCAAGTTTATCTATGAGCTGAAAGCAATGTTTCAGAAACCATCATATGTGAAAGGTATTGCGATATCTAAAACAATGTATTGGTTACAACATGATAGAGTATACGTCCTCATATTTGATGAGAATTTGTGAAGGTTGGAGACGCTAGTCGTCCTAATCCTCCAAAAGGTTTTGGAAAAGAAACATTATACTCGCAATTCACCTTTATAAGCTATAGCAGCTTGATCATGAAAGTTGTCATGATATGGATGAATAGAAGATGTAAGTAAAATGTTTACTACACTAAAAGATTACTAAAGGATGGAATTTTGAAAGAATGCCAAACATTTGATGAAGGTGATCCACTTCAAAGTGCAAGTCCAAAGGTATTAGTATTTGACTATACACACTTTGTACTATGTGTCATGTGAATGACACCACTATTGATGTTGATAGATTCTTTTAAAAGAAAAGGAATTGTTGAAAGAGAATCTATAAAATATTTGGCAGAAAAGAAAAGATTGGAGATGTCCAACTTAGGTATATAGAAGATACATGTTATGGCTGTATTCCTTGCTTGTTAAACAATGTAGTTCTACAGTATTGGATATCGAATTGGTTGGTATGAAGTGTCATACAGGACAACACAATTTATGAACTACAATGGCCTAAGTAACTAGCAAGAGAATATGTGATGATGTTCATCGAAAAACAAACAAAGGGTTGTTGTGTTGCTCATTAACATCAAAGATTACCTTCAAGATTTGTTTCAATAATTGTTATTTTGATCAGGTATTATGACGACAAAAGGTTGTTCAAATAATTACCGTATTCCATAATAGATGGATGATATACAAGTCTGGTTGGAGAAATAATGACCATAAAACTAATGCTAAAATGTCGCAAGACAAATGATTGAAAGATCACTTGCGAAGTGACATCACCGTTTAAATTATATTAGGGATACATGAAGAAACTCCATGTTGATGGATTTTTGGAGTCTTTGATTTTAATCAAATGACGCTTGTGATACTTTCCTGGAGATAATTAAAACTCCGTTCGTAGGCCAAAAGAGGAACAGACAACTAACTGATTGGAATTTGTACATATTGATGTATATAGTCCATTATGTGTAGTCATGGGCGATGGATTTCAACTTCATATGCTTTCTCCAAAGATTTGAGTGAGTATATGTATATACTTACTCAATAAGGAAGAAGTATGAAACATTTGAAAATGTTCAAAGACTTTCAAGTTGAAGTGGAAAATCATTGTAACAAGAAAATAAAAAGTTTATGATTGGATCATAAAGAAAGATGTTTGAGTTACAAGTTTAGCAAAACACCTAAGATTTGAGGAATCGTTCCATGGATTTGCATTTTCCAAAAAACACCATAGGAGTATGGAGTGTTCAAGATATGTAATGAAACCTTGTTTGACATGATAAGATCAAAGGTGTCATTTATAAAACTGCCATTATATTTTAAAGATTAAAGCTTTAGTGACTACCGCTTTTACACTGAAAAGAGCTCCATCGTGATCCGTTGAAATGACACCATATAAGTTATGGTTTGGGATAAAACCCAGGTTGTCCTTTCTTAAATTTTTGGTATGCTAGGCATAAGTAAAGTGTTTACAACCAAAGTCGGATGAGCATGTCTTTGTAGGTTATTTCGAATAACCATTGGGTATTCCTCCATAACACCGAAGACAAAATTGTTTATCGCTTAGAATGTCGAGTTTCTTGAGAAGGAATTTTGGTGAAAAGTTAAGTGGGAGGACAATAGAACTTTGACAAGGTTGTTGAACCTTGGCTAATATGTGCTGAGTTGTGCAGCGTCGGAAAGTGTCCCGGAGGCAGCAACAATGCTCATGGCTCACGTGCCTCAAAGGTTGTGGTCACGGAGATCTAAGTTACTATTGAACCAAGTAGGTCGGGTAAGTAATCAAATTCCTAGATTTGAGAGTTAAATCATTATTGTTTGACAATGATGAACCGACTACATGCAAAGAAGCAATGATGGGCCCTGACTTCGTTAAGTGGCTTGAAGCCATGAAATCCGTGATAATTCCATACACGAGAAATCAAGCTTTGAATTTGAAAGACCCTCTGGAAAGGTACAAGACCTTACAGTCGTATATGGATCTATAAAGAAATAGACATGGATGTTTCACATCTATGAAATAGTCGACATGTCGGAAAGAGTTTACGACAATGTTCAAGGAATTGACTATGATAAGATTTGATCTTTCATAGCGATATTTAGTCTGGACGGATTAATGTAGCAACCACTACATATATTTTGGTATATGGTAGTTGAACAAACAAAACAAGTTCTTCTAAAAAGAATGGTTACCTAGGATGTGTCCATGACACGATCCAAAGGGTTTTGTTAATTCAAAGGATGCTAAAAGAGTATGCAAAACTTCAATGGTTGAAGTGAGCATTACGGAGTTGGAATCTTCACCGTGATG
Organism: Avena sativa; assembly: GCA_916181665.1. Classification (NCBI taxonomy): domain Eukaryota; kingdom Viridiplantae; phylum Streptophyta; class Magnoliopsida; order Poales; family Poaceae; genus Avena; species Avena sativa. The sequence continues at coordinate 547,756,292 of OV702290.1, read as the reverse complement.
AAACCGTTAAAAGGTTTAATTTCATCAGAGACGATGAAGATGCTTGCATTTTTGCAAGAAATTAAGTGGGAGCGCTAAGACATATTTCTAATACATTATGTGAAAGACATATTGTTGATTAGAAATGATGTATCTTTTATTGACACAGGTTAAGAATTTCATTTCGATGAAAGACTTAGGCATAACCCAAGAATTAGGCATCAATGTCTATATGGATAGATTGAGGCGCTAATATGGTTTTGCCAAATGTACATAGATAAGATGTTGAATGAGTTCAATATGGAAACAACAAGAAAGGTTCTTGACGCACGGAAAGGACTGAATCAAGATTCAAGTATGTTGACACGAGATTCAAGTGTTTTGACACTTGGTGAAATCACAAGAATATTTTGATCAATCATTCTTTGAGATGTACACATCTAGATATGTCCTATGCTCTAAATGTTATGAGCAAATGCCAGAATGACTCATAAGATGATCATTGGACAATAGTAGGGATATTCCTATGATCTTTGGAAGAACTAAGAATATATTATTTATATAGTGGTGACAAATAGTTCATTGTAAATTGTTGCATTGATACTAGTTTTGTCACAAATTAAGTTTATCTCAATTTAAACTATGGGTGGCACAATGTAATGGAAAGGAAGTTCCATAACGGATTTGGTTGAGTACCAAAGTTAAAACATTGTGACAGATACTACAACAAAAGGCTAAGTATATGACTGCTATTGTAGCAGCAAATGAGGGCATTTGCGTCAAGTAGTTTGTTATCAAACTAGGTGTGGTTCATAGCGGGATAATACTATGAAGATACATTGTATGGCAATTGTATCAACATGATTTAATCCCAAGGAACTAAAGGTCTCACCAAAGGACCAAATTTATACAATGCCATCTCATTGGAGAATGAGTAATTCGTAGAGACGCAAGGACATGCAAATACACACGGACCTGGAAGTGTCAGATCCAAAGATTATGTTTACCACTAGCAATAGTGTCTATACAACATCAGAAAGCCATAGGTGTTGAGTGCACAAGTTTTTTACTAGATTATTGACTCTAGTGCAAGTGGGAGACTATTGGAGATATGCCCAAGAGGCAATAATAAAGTGCTTATTATTATATCTTTATGTTTATGATAAATGTTTACATCCCATGCTATAATTGTATTAAACGGAAACATTAATACTTGTGTGTTTTGTAAACATAAAAGAGTCCCTAGTAAGCCTCTTGTTGAACTAGCTTGTTGATTAATAGATGATCATGGTTTCCTGATCATGGACATTGGATGTCATTAATAACAAGGTAATATCATTAGGAGAATGATGTGATGGACACACACCCATAGTAAGCGTAGCATAAGATCAAGTCATTAAGTTCGTATTGCTATAAGCTTTCAAATGCATAGTAACCTAATCCTTCGACCATGAGGTTATGTTAATCACCATCACCGGATGGGTACTTTGATGACATCAAACACCGCTTCATAACTGGGTGGTTATAAAGGTGTCATTGGGTATTCTGAAAGTATGTGTTGAAGCGCATGGACCAAGATTGGGATTTGTCCATCCATATGACGGATAGATATGCTCTGGGCCCTCTCGGTGGAATGTCATCTAGTTAGCTTGCAAGCATGTGACTAGGTCACAAGGGATGACATAACATGGAACGAGTAAAGAGTACTTATCAGTAACGAGGTAGAACTAGGTATGGAGGTACCGACGATCAAACCTCGGATAAATAGAATATCGCGTGACAAAGGGAATTGGTTTCGTATGTTAATGGTTCTATCGATCACGAAGTCATCATTGAGTATGTGGGAGCCGTTATGGATCTCCAGATCCCTCTGATGGTTATTGATCGGAGAGGTGTCTTCATCATGTCTACATGTTCACGAACCGTGGGGTGACACACTTAAAGTTCGAAGTTGTTTTAAGTAGATATGGAATGTGTGTTGGAGACCGAATGTTGTTCGGAGTCTCGGATTGGATCCGGGACATCACGAGGAGATCCGGAATTGTCTGGAGAATAAGATTCATATATTGGGGATCATTTTCTTAGTTAGGAAATGTTCCGGAGTGTTTGTATGGAGATTCTAGAAGGTTTCGGAATGTTCTGGAAGGTTCTAGAAGATTTCTTGGAGTTTGCTTGAAAACCAAGAAAGGATCAAGGTGTCTTTGTGGGGCAAGACACGGATTCGTGGGGGAGGAGGATTCCTCCCCCCTCCCAATCCGCTGGCCAAGGAGGGAGGGGAGTCCTACTAGGACTCCCCCTCCCATGGCGCCTCCCTCCTTTAAATAGAGGGGAGGGGGCGCCACCCCCTAGATCTCTCCCATAACAAGCCCTAGCCGCCGCCTCTCTCCTCCTCCTTCGCTCTGCTGGGATTCCGTGGAGAAGATCTACTACCTCCGCTGCTCGCTGGAACAGGGAGAGGAAGGTCTGCTTCGACTCCGCACGTGTGACCGACTGCGGAAGCGCTGCCGGAACATGGCGCCGGAAGGATCGTCCACACGATCTTGAGATCGGCAAGTGATCGACTACATCAACCCCGAGATCTAATCTCGTAACGCTTTCGGTTCTACGAGGGTTAGTACAGATCTATCTCGTTGCACATGTCTAATAGATTAGATCTTGGCTTTTATCTAGATTAGATCTGGGTTTTGTTCGTTCTTGCGGTAGAATTTTTTTGTTTTCCATGCTACGAACCCATCATGCTCATCATACCTTCCTCTTGGGGTTCCCAACAAGCTCTACATCAACACCGCACCAGCACTTTTCTGGGCGTCGTGCATTGAGCCATCAAGCGATTTTCTGGCACCGTTGCCGGGGAGTCAAGGACATCTTCACAAGGGAGTCCCTCATAACCAATCTCTTTACTTTGTTATTTTTTTTGCTTAGTTTCTTTTTGCTTTGTTTGCTTGTTTCTTTATGAAAAACACAAAAAAAAATAGTTTTACAAGTTTGCTTTCTTATTTGAAAACACACAAAAATTAAGTCTCCTTTAGTTGTCACCTCTTCCTTAGCTCACCATGTTGATCCCTAAATTCACCTTGAAAGATCTTTCAATTGGTAGTGGTTCTATAATTGGGAAAGATAATATTGAATAATTCTTTAATCATGTTAGTAAGCATGAAGATATTGAGGTTAGATCCCTTGCAGAACTTGCTCCAAACTATGAGATTGCTGCAACTTCTTTAATTCACATGTTAGAAGCTAGGTTTGTTAACCTCAACCACTTAATGCAAGTAATGTTTCTTAAGCTTAAAGAAATTGAAGACCCTGAAAAGAGGGATTTTATTCTAGAAACTTTGTTTAAGGAGTTCTATGATGTTGCCAAGGAAGTTAGGAAAGTCTTTGAATGTTTCAATATGCTAGGCTCATGTGTAGATGTTGTTGGTACACGAGAAAAAATGAACAAAACCAAACTTAATGGGGAGGAACTTAAGATACCAACACCCTTTTAACTAGTAGCAATACATGATGCCATAGAAAAGAATCTTGATTGGATTGTTCCTGCAAACCCTTTTGATGAGAATAGTGAACCTAAGAGCATTGAGAGAGGATCCTCTAGAACTTATTTGGATGATATACCTTTCCTTTTTGAAAATATTTCTGGTATTGATCTGAATGCTTCTTCATTTGAGAACACTTGATTCTTTCTTTGCTTCTTATGCCTAACTTAAAGGCGTTAAAGAAAAGTACTTATTAGGAGATAACCCAAAAGTTTTAGATGAGTCTTGGAAGTTATTACCTCTATAATAACCTCTCCTTATCCTTTTTATTTGCTTTTTGTGCCAAGAGTAACCTCTAATGAGAGAGAAGTAATGATTGGGAAAGTTGCTGTCCCGAAACAGATTTCTGTGCTTCACCGTAAAAATTCGTGTAAAATCTCTGAACGTATTTTTGAGGCGTGAATTTGTGTGCTTGTGCCCCAGGTTGTTATATAACTTTCGTTAGTTCAACACTTTTTGATTTGATCAACAGAAGGTCTTCGAAAAAATTCGTCTTTACCTGCTGGTATGTTTTGACAAATTTCTGCCATTTTCTGCATTTGCTTCTTGTTGGTTCCTTTTTGAGTTCTTTTGGGGAATTGAGATTTTTGAGGGAAGTGCTTAAGTAGCTAGTATTCTAATGGAAGTTTATTTGGTGTTAGAACTGAACCTTAAGACCTATTATCTTGAGTGCACTAATGTTGCTAATAAAGATTGTGTGAAGTTTTGTATGAAGGAAATATTTCAGGTGTATGGAAGGAATGAGTAACGAGATGAAGGATGGACTAAAGCTCAAGCTTGGGGATGCCACGCGTGTCACCCCAAGAAATATCCAAGAAGTACAAGCATCAAAGCTTGGGGATGCCCAAGGCATCCCCTTCTTCATCAATAAAAATTCCAGGTTCCTTCCAAACGCTTCCTTTTTATTGTTTCATGCACAATTGTGTTTTTCTTAGAGCGTCTTCTTTTTCATTTTCGTTTTGGTTTTTCATTTGCTTGGTTTCCTTAGTTATCTGAATAAATTTGTTGGACCCCCTCTTTCATACATTGGTTTGCAAATAGTTTGGTTTGGTTTGGAAAAGAGTAGGAAAGTTCATACTTATGTGGTAAAAAGAGCTCGTTTTTGACTGTGGCCTATGCTTTGTCATGCCACGCTTGATATTGTTTTGGCTTTATGCTTAGTATTATTTGTTGTAGCATGACTTGTTATAAACAATTGAGATTGCTTAATGTGCCTTGGATGAATCATGCGTTGTTTTAGCATATTAAAGCATAGTATAGTTGTATTCTCCTTTGATGCTTTATTTGGGTTGACTTGGCGCATGCTCACACCATGTTATGACTGTCTCAAGTCACCATAGCCTTTATGATCCTTTAGTTTTCAACTTGTAGTATCACTTTATGCTTTTATCAATGATGTTTTGTCACTCTGCATGATTATGGCCATTATTGCTCTCTTAGTTTGTCGCTCCCAGTCTTTTGCTAGCCTCCACAACAAAGTATGAGTTCCACTCATGCATCCAACTCCCTAAACCAAGTTATTCCAAAGAGTCCACCATACGTACCTACTATCTTATGCTATTCCAAGTATATTCATGCTTTTGTTTACCTTCCACTTGTTATGAGAAAACTAGTGATTAAAGCTCTCACGAACTTGATCGCACACTTTACTTTATTGCCTCTAATAAACTTGAATCATTGGGTCCTTCTTTGTTGCATATATGCTTGCGCTTTATAAGTTGAAATTAGCAGAACCATGTTTCATGGGGAACGCTTTCAACTTTGCACTTGTACTTTGTACCCCGTTGATATCATGTTCTTTTGTCTATGGATGTCGGCGGTGTGAAATAAAAGTGGAACTTGTAAGATCATGGAGTTTGTATGTGTGTTAGAGAAACTCCTGGGCCGCTAGCCTAAGCCATGCCTAATCATGGTGGAAACTTGCAGCATCACCATAATGAGCACTCTATGAAGCATCCTCAATAAAAACCTATGCAAATAGCAAATAAAAAGATCACTAAGATGCTCATTGTCTGCTTGCCTTGTCATTTTGATTATGGGAAAGCTCCCGTATCATGTGCAAGGGGTACCCCGTTGGCGGTTCTTAATGATACACATATACTTTAAATGACAAGAGTTTACTCGTGACTGAAGTTGAGTAGCATGAGGATCGGTCTTCGTAAGTAAGGGGCATGAGATTTCGGTTTATAACTTGTCAAGCATATCCTCTTAGTTGTGTCACTTTAACCTTAATCACTTTCAAGATGCTTATGATAGGGGCAATGAGAGCTGAAAGCTACAAGTACCATAATTTTTGGAAGCTCTTTATGGGACTTGAATCCCCACTTCCTTTTACAAAAGGCCTTTCTTCCACCATTATATTGAGTCTCCACCTTCTATCTTTATGCACCTACTTTGAGATCCTAGTGGCCATTCTTAGTTCTATGTGCATTGTCCCAAGACTAGTTGATTGATGCATAACTTGTTATTGCTTGTTTTAAACTATTGTATCTAGTCACTCTTATGAACTTTGAAGGTGTCCTGTGCATGTATATTTGCTACTGTATTGAGGGAAAAGCTGAATACTATTATGCTATGTTTTCTTTATGTGAAACAAACAAACGTCTTGCAAAGCATTGTTATTCATGAATCTTTTGTTTGCGCCTTTTCATGTTGCATCATAGTTTCTTTGCTTATTGCTAGAACTTTGTCTTTCATGTTATGATTGAAGTACTATGATCCCAGCTTTGAATGTTTTGCAAATACTTTGATCAAGTCTTTGATGGTGCATGTCACCTCAAAAATTATTCTTTATTTTTATCACTTACCTACTCGAGGACGAGCAGGAGTTAAGCTTGGGGATGTTGATACATTGCAAATGTATCTATAATTTTTGATGTTCCATGCTTGGTTTTATCCAGTTTCTTGTGTTTTGTTCCAACTTTGGAGTACTTTTCATATGATTTCTTGGACTAACCTATTAACAAGAGACATAGTGCCAGCTGCCTGTTTTCTGCTGTTTTTGGTTCCAGGAAAGTCAGAAAATGAATATTCTCGGAATTGGACGGGACAAAAGCCAAAGTGCCTATTTTTACGGAAGGGATCAAATGCCAGAACACGAGACGGAGAAGGGCCAGGGGCCGGCCACACCACCTGGCTGCGTGGCCAGGCTGGGCCCGCGCCAGGGGGTGGTGTGGTGGCTCCCGACACCCCCTCGGCCTCTCCTTCCGCCTATATATTGCCCTTGGGACGAAAACCCTAAGTGCCCGATCAAAAATCCACGAAAGAGTCTGTAGCCGCCGTCATCTCCATCCCTAGATCGGGAGGGATCTGAAGCTCTTCCCGACACCCTGCTGGAGAGGGGAATTCACCTTGGAGGCCTTCTTCATCACCATGCAAGCATCCGGTGTGATGCGTGAGTAGTTCATCCTTGGACTACAGATCCATGTAGTAGCTAGATGGCTAGTTCTCCTCCTTTGTGCTTTAGTGTCTAGATCTTGTGAGCTCCATTCATGATCAAGATCATCTATTTGTAATTCTGCATGTTGTGTTTGCGGGGATCCGATGGATATTGAGATGCTATTTCATATTGATTGTTGATTCTATCATGTCTTTGTTATTTGTGATCTTGCATGCTTTCCGTTCTTAGTAGCTATCTTGGCCAAGTAGATGCTAGCAACTCCAAGAGTTAGTATTTATACTCGATAGTGGGTTCATGCCTCTGGTAATCTGGGGAAGTGACATAAATCTCTAAGGTACTAGATGTGCTATTGCTACTAGGGAGAAAACAACAATCCTTTGTTCATAGAACAATCGTATTGTTTACTTTACACGCAGTTCGCAAAGCAATAATCTGTTGCTTGCAACTTAATACTAGAGGGGGTTCGGATGATAACCTGAAGGTGGATTATTAGTCATAGATGCAGTTGGATGGCGATCTATGTATAATGTTGTAATGCGCAATCAAGTCTCAAAGGAGTCAAGATGATTAGTATATGCATGTATTCCTTGCTCCTACTGGTTCAATTAAACCTTGGTTTCATAACTGAGGGAAACTTGCTGATGTCCTCATCATACCTTCCTCTTGGGGTTCCCAACGAGCTCTACATCAACACTGCACCATCACTTTTCTAGGCGCCGTGCATTGAGCTATCAGATATGCATCCATAGAGAACATACCCTTGAAGAGCGACAAAACATTGTTAACAAGGTTGAACAAGATCGTGATCATGTCCAGCAGGTCCAGCACCACAAAGCAGCGGTGCATCCGTGATTGCGCACACGTCTGGTACCCCAACAACCTCCATGTCCTCGCTCCAGCGATGCACGGAAGCAGCAACTCCTTTCTAGATAAAGCCACCGGGAACATGTATCTCGCTAATCCGAGACCATGGGGAATAAATCTAGAGGGGGAGAGAGATCCTTCACGAGGAGGTGTGTTGTGAGAGGAGGAGAGGCGGGCCTTTTATAGGGAGAGGGGGCAGCCCCCTCCCATGGCCGATGGCCATGGAGGTGGCCCCACCTCTTCCTTCATTCATGTGGGTGGATGCTCCACTCACATAAACATGCCTCCACTCACACTCCCACTCACATGCATTAATTTTCCACCAAACTTAATGCAACTCACATTAAATAAAACTATTTTATTTATTTTATTCAGAATTTTTTTATTACTTTAATTAACAAACATTCACATAAAACCCCCTGCAACATTTTAATATCACATGCAGAACCAGTATCTGCAATTTCACCCTAAACATGTCCGGTTTCCATCGAAATGATTCGAGCACTTTCTTAAATCTTTAACTGAAACATATTTGCTCCAAATAGTGCCAGTATCCCTTTAGTGTGTCACCCTATGGTTCGTGAATAATGCAGACATGATAGAGAGTCCTCTCCGATCAATAATCAGCAGCGGAACCTGGAGATCCATATTAACTCCCACACATTTAACGATGACTCTAGTGATCATGTGAACCTTTTAACGTTGTAACTAAATCCCTTTGTATCATGATATATTGCATGTCCAAGATTTGATCATTGCTATCTCCATACCTAGTTTGATCTCGTTATCGACATGCACTCTTTTCTCATTCCCGTGATATAACATTCTAGTGATCACATCACTTGCTTGCAAGCTATCTCAATGTGATATCACCGAGAAGACCCAGAGTATATATATCCATCATAGGGATGGAAAAATCCCACTCTTGATCCATGAGCCTCTATATAACACCTTCAGAGTATCTGAACCCACCTTTATTGTCACCCTGTTATGGTATGACGTTTAATGTTATCAAGTTACTCTTCCAGTGTTAGTGATTGACATGATCTCATGGTCTATGGACTAGAATTACTTCGTATGATGTTATAGGAATTTAAACACAATAACTTTGATCGTATTGCTATACTTTGGATGAATGTTCATCACATCATTCCACCAATGTTGTGACCTTATTATTAACAACATCCAATGTCCATGATCAGGAAACCTTGATCATCTTGTTAATCAACAAGCTAGTTTATATGAGAGGCATAACTATTAATTCTTTATTTGTTTATTAAACACAGATGTATTGATGTTTCCAGTTAATACAATTATATCTTGCAAAATAAACATTTATCACAAACATGGAATAAGATAATAACCACTTTATTATTGCCTCTCGGGCATATTCCCTTCAATTAAGCCAAGCTCGCTCAGTAGCATCATCAGTTAAGCTAGAGAAACCATCGATAGAACAAGAAAGGATTGACCCTAATTATGGTTCATCACTACAAGACAAAGAGAGGGTAAAGGAGAGAGGCTAGATAAGGGGAAGTAGTAGGAGGTTCACTTACCCGTGGTCCTCGCTTAAGATCGAGAAGGGAAAGCAGGCCGATGGTGGAGATCAAAGCATGGCGGCATAGGGAGCACCTGGAGGCGCTGCAAGCTGCGCTGAACCATGCCAATAGCTGCACAAGCAATGAGGGTGGTGTGGACGAGTACCACACGACCACTAACGCACCACTAGATCATCACCGGCGTATAGTGAAGCCACGACACCGAAACCCTAGTGTCGTAGTAAAGAGAAGGGCGACAAAATAAGGGTTCGATTCCCAAATCAAATTGGATAGAGAGGTAGAGCGAGACATGATGGTCCATTAACCATAGTCGATGGCGGTCGAAGAGGCCAGGCTCATCGGAATTGAGCGAGGGCAGCGGAGGTCGCCAACAAGGTGGAGTCGGGAGAGGAAAAGAGGTGAGCTCATGAGAGAGTGAGGTCGGGTGGGCCGACCTAACCCTATGGGTTAGGGTGGGTCCAACCCTATTGGGATGTGTGGGCCAGATGGGTTGGGTTTGAGTTGGACCAACCCATGGGTCTAGCCTGTTTATACATACATGGAAATAGTAGTAATACTCCAAAATTACATATTATGCCCTTGTGAATATTTAAAAATAAGAAAAATATAGTTAAATATGGGAAATTCATAAAAATACCTATAATATAACAAAATGATCACAAAAATAAACTCTATCAAATAAAAATATATCTTTACTTGTTTGAGATAAATAAAATAAAACTAAATATTAAGGCTATTAAAATCCTAAGTGAAATTTAATAAAAAAGGAAAGTCCTAAAAATGAATAAAAATCATATTTGCATATAAAAGTAAATATACTATTTTATAAAAATACTAACTTATTTTCTTTCAAATATAACTTGAAACAAATATTAAAAAAATTCTAATCCTTTATGGAATTTTATAGAAATAAAGATAATGCTTTAAAATAAATAAAAATATTTTTTAAGATCTTAATTAAGTATAATTTACTACAAAAATACTAAATATATTATTCTGAAAGGTTTCAAGATTCCAAAGTAATAAATCTTAATTATATTAACATAAAATCCCTATTCTGTGAAAACTTTAATATCATTTCTTAAGTAAGAAATAATCATATGTCTTTATAAAATATGACAATCTTAAAAGGAATCCTTTAAGTCTAATTACTAAGTCCAAAACCATAATTATGATTCATAATAAAACCTACATATAAACTGCTAAACTTATAATACTCCTTTGGAACCATAGACCCAATTTAAACCAGTAACCTTTAAGATAACCTAATGCATCATTCACTTCTATTAAGGGTAACTGATCTTTATCTCTTAACCATACTTAACATGATTTTAAACCCTAACAAATTAATAAGATCATCTAATTATGCTTCCATCAATAAGTTGCATATGCTTTCCATAATAGCAAATCAAAATTTAAACTCATCATTCACTTAAACTGAAAGTGAATGATATCACACTCTTAATCATATTATTAAAACCCTAAATCTTGGTAATAATTTAGACCATTACACCTTAATGTATTTACGTTTTTATAGTTATCTTTGGTCTGAAATACCTTAAACATCATAACTTAAAATTCATCTTTAATTTAACTTTGGTCTACTATAAAACCAACCCAAAATTAGGATAACTCAACATCATTTGTAACTATTAGAAACCATAACCTTAATACCATAATTATTCAAGGTTAATACACTACTTATAAACAACATTTTCTTCAAATGTTATTGTTTTGCCATTTCAAACAACAGCTCTATAATAGTTCCTTTAACCCTCTCGAATTAGGCTTTCGCCCCGCTTTATAAATAAAGCAACATTTAGGTTCATACAAGCATCCCAGTACACCAACCGACCGAGGACAAAGGAGAAAGGAAAACGTAATCAAGTCCGCTGATGCCACAACACATCAGAGCCGAAAACTAAAAGAAAATGAAGGGACCACAACAACACTCAAGCCGCCACCCATGGGAGATCACCCAGAGCGAACCGGTGCCGAGAAGGGAGATGTCGCCATCCTCAATGCCTGAAGAGTGTCATCGAGAGCCTCCAGGTCATGCTGCCTTGCCAGCGGGGACCAATGCTGAAGGAAGGCGATAAAAGAAAAAATCAAGTCAGAGACACGAGTGGGAAATATCCGCTAAATCACTATCTTGTTCCTCTCGTTCCACAAAGTCCAAGCTAGGGCCACGGACACCAGCCAGAAGAGGCGGCATCTCCTTCCGACACGGTTTGCCTCAGTCTGCAGGAACTCCTAGAGCTCCTAGGCTTACCAAGAGGGCCCTAGTTCCTCCCTGACAAAGCTCCACAAAAACTGAGTCATCGTGCACGAGAACATAATATGAGCACAAGTCTCTGGGGTCCCACATAGGGGACACAGACCATTGCCCAGGCCATTATGCTTAGCCACCTCCACCCCTGAAGGCAGGCGATCATGAAGAAGCTGCCATAAGAAAATACGAATGCTAAGGGGGAGAGGGGCCTTCCAAAGGGGGGAGGTCCACCGCAACTCCGGGCCCTGGAAGAGGGCCTAGTAGGCCGAGCTCACCGAGAACTCCTGATACATTGCAAATGTATCTATAATTTTTGATGTTCCATGCTTGGTTTTATCTACTTTCTTGTGTTTTGTCCACACTTTGGAGTACTTTTCATATGATTTCTTGGACTAACCTGTTAACAAGATGCCACAGTGCCAGTTGCCTATTTTATGCTATTTTTGGTTCTAGGAAAGTCAGAAAATCAATATTCTCGAAATTGGACCGGAAAAAAGCCAAAGTCGATATTTTACCGGAAGACTCACGGAGCCAGAAGACAAGACGGAGAGGGGCCACAGGGCAGCCACACCATGTGGTGGCGCGGGTTAGCCCTGGCCGTGCCACCAGGTGGTGTGGGCCCCCTGGCCGCCCACCGACCTTGCCTCTTTGCCTATAAGAAGCCTCCCGATGCATAAACCCTAAATAGTCAAGCCTCCAGCCACGAAAAGTTCTGCAGCGCCGCCGCCACCGAAGGGGAGATTCGGGGGACAGAAAGTCTCTGTTCTGGCACCTACCGGGACGGGGAAGTGCCCCCGGAGCCATCTCCATCGATCTCCACCACCATCTTCATCACCGTTTCTTATTCCCATGATGAGGAGGGAGTAGTTCTCTCTCGAGGCTAAGGGTTCTAACGGTAGCTATGTGTTCATCTCTCTCTCTATGCATGATCATATTGTGATCATGAGCTTTGTAATCAAGTAGATCTACCTTGCTACTCAAGTGCTTTAATAGATCTCTGCTCTCCCCATGTGTGTCAAAATGACAGCATGCTCACCATGGTGGCACTTAGGCTAGAGATTACACATACTTGTTATGAGTTATATTTGGAGTTGGATGTCTTTATGAAATTGTGGTGTTTGTTGGACTCATCTAGTACTCAAGGTGACAGTGTGGGGTTTTCTAGATGGGAAAGGCTTACTTTGAGGTGTGCTGTTATAGCCCTACCATGGATTAGAGTGTTCAATCGGAGAGTAGTTCAGCGTAGTATCATAAAGAATAATATATTTATATGAGAGTGTTCACTAGTGAAAGTATGATCCCTAGGCCTTGTGTCTAAGCATTGAAACTCTGTTTGCTACTAGATCTGTTACATGTTTGCTTGCTTCCGACTTTATTTCAGTTTGCTTTTAGTATCTTCCACGCCATCAAGTTATCTTCTATCACCATTACCACTTATAATTATCTATACCACTTGTATTTCACTATCTCTTCGCTGAACTAGTCCACCTATACACCTGACAAGTGTATTGGGTGTGTTGGGGACACAAGAGACTTCTTGTATCTTGATTGCAGGGTTGCTTGAGAGGGGATTCCTTTGACCACTTCCTCCCTGAGTTCGATAAACCTTGGGTAATCCACTTGATGAAAAACTTGCTGCTGTTCTACAAACCTCTGCACTTAGAGGCCCAACAACTGTCTACAAGAATAGAAGTGCATAGACATCAAGCTATTTTCTGGCACCGTTGCCGGGGAGGTAAGGTAAAAGGTACTCACATCCTCCGGTGTGAGTGCTCGAAGTTATTTCCTTTAGATTATGCAATTTTGTCTTTTTTTTTCTTGTTTTCACTAGTTAGGCTTAATGGAAAACAACAACAAAATTAGAGAGCTTTATAGTATTTATCTTGAATTAGGACATGAAGTGTTTGAAGAGAAAATTAAAAAACCTATGGAACTTTATTTGCATGCTAATAGAAATGTTGTTAGTATAAATTCTTTGGACACCATTATTGCTAATGCTATGGAAAAGTCTAAGCTTGGGGAAGCTAGTTTTTATGAAAATGATCTTTTTAGTTCCCCAGCTTTAGAAGATAGCTATTCTATTGCTTATGATGATACCAAACCTCCAATATATGATGATTACAATGATGAATATGGTATTTTCAGTCCACCTACTATTGAGGAGAAAATTAATTATGATCATAATATGCCTCCTATATTTGATGATTATGGTGATGAAAATAATAATGATAGCTATTAATTAATGATGAATTTGCTCCCACTATAATCAATAAGAATGACTATGTTTATATGGGGAGTATTAATTCTTTTATGCATGTGTCTCATGATAAGAATGTTTCTTGTGATAGTTATATTGTTACTTTTATTCATGATGGTACTGAAAGTTATTATGAGAGAGGGAAACATGGTTTTATGTGTCTCAACAATATTAAGTTTCTCCTCTTTATGTTGAAAGTCTTGAAGTTGCACTTGTTTTGCTTTACTATGCTTGTTGCTTTGTGCTTTGATGACTTGTTTTTTTACAAGATTCGTATGCATAGGAAGTGGGTTAGACTTAAATGTGTTTTGTATTTTCTTCTTGATGCTCTCTTTTACTTCAATCCATATTTCTTATGTGAGCATCTTCTCAAACTATCAAGCCTAACTTAAAGGCGTTAAAGAAAAGTACTTATTGGGAGATAACCCAAAAGTTTTAGATGAGTCTTGGAAGTTATTACCTCTGTAATAACCGCTCCTTATCCTTTTTATTTGCTTTTTGTGCCAAGAGTAACCTCTAATGAGAGAGAATTAATGCTTGGGAAAGTTGCTGTCCCGAAACATATTTTTATGCTTCACTGTAAAAATTCGTGTAAAATCTCTGTACGTCCTTTTGAGGCGCGAATTTTTGTGCTTCCGCCCCAGGTTGTTATCTAACTTTCGTTAGTTCAACACTTTTCGATTTGAGGAACAGAAGGTCTTCTAAAAAATCGTCTTTACCTGCTGGTCTGTTTTGACAGATTTCTGCCATTATTTGCATTTGCTTCTTGTTGGTTCCTTTTTGAGTTCTTTTGGGGAATTGAGCTTTTTGAGGGAAGTGCTATAGTAGCTTGTGTTTTAATGGAAGTTTGATTGGTGTTGTAACTGAACCTAAAGACTTATTATCTTGAGTACACTAATGTTGCTAATAAAGATTGTGTGAAGTTTTGTATGAAGGAAAATTTCAGGTGTATGGAAGGATTGAGTAATGAGATGAAGAATGGAGTAAAGCTCAAGCTTGGGGATGCCACACGTGTAACCCCAATAAATATCCAAGAAGTTCAAGCATCAAAGCTTGGGGATGCCCAAGGAATCCCCTTCTTCATCAATAAAAATCCTAGGTTTTTTCCAAACACTTCATTTTTATTGTTTCATGCACAATTGTGTTGTTCTTGGAGCGTCTTCTTTTTTGTTTTCGTTTTGGTTTTTCGTTTGCTTGGTTTTCTTAGTTTGCTGAATAAATTGGTTGGACCCCCTCTTTCATACATTGGTTTTCAAATAGTTTGGTTTGGGTTGGAAAAGAGTAGGAAAGTTCATGCTTATGTGGTAAAAAGAGCTCGTTTTTGACTGTGGCCTATGCTCTATCATGCCATGCTTGATATTGTTTTGGCTTTATGCTTAGTATCTTTGCTGTAGCATGACTTGTTATAAACAATTGATATTGCTTAATGTGCCTTGGATGAATCATGCGTTGTTTTAGCATATTAAAGCATAGTATAGTTGTATTCTCCTTTGATGCTTTATTTGGGTTGACTTGGCGCATGCTCACACCATGTTATGACTATCTCAAGTCACCATATCCTTTATGATCCGTTAGTTTTCAACTTGCAGTATCACTTTATGCTTTGATCAATGATGTTTTGTCGCTCTGCATGATTATGGCCATTATTGCTCTCCTAGTTTGTCGCTCCTAGTCTTTTGCTAGCCTCCACAACAAAGTATGAGTTCCACTCATGCATCCAACTCCCTAAACCAAGTTTTTTCCAAAGAGTCCACCATACCTACCTACTAGCTTATGCTATTCCAAGTATATTCATGCTTTTGTTTACCTTCCAAATTAAACTTGTTATGAGAAAACTAGTGATTAAAGTTCTCACGAACTTGATGGCACACTTTACTTTTCTTGCCCTTAATAAACTTGAACCATTGTGTTGTCTATGTTGTATATGCTTGCACTTATTTGTTAGGAATTAGCAGAACCATGCTTTCATGGGGAACGCTTTCAACATTGCACTTGGTACTTGTACCTAGTTGATATCATGCTCTTTTGTATATGGATGTCGTCGGTGTGAAATGAAAGGGGAGCTTGGAAGTCCATGGAGTTATGTATATATGTTAGAGAAACGCCTGGACCGCTGGTCTAATCCATGTGGACATGGTGGAAACCTGCAGCGTAACCATAATGAGCTGTCTATGAAGCATTCTTCTTATAAAAAAAGAGTCCTATATTGAGAAAAAAGAGAAAAAAATATGAGATTATGAAAAGAGGAAAGAGATAAAAAAGCACCATATTCCCATGGTAAATAAGAAGAATGCTGAGATGCTCGTTGTCTGCTTGCCTTGTCATTTTGATATGGGGATTCTTCCGTATCATCGGGCAAGGGGTACCCCCTTGGCGGTTCTCAATGATACACATGTACTTACGATGACAAGAACTTACCGATGACTAAACTTGAGTAGCATGAGGAGCGACCCTCGTATACAAGGGACATGAGATTTCTAACTTATACTTCGTCAAGCATGTACACCATAGTTTGTTCACTTTAACCTTAATCACTTCAAGATGCTTATGATAGGGGCAATGAGAGCTGAAAGCTATAAGTACCATAATTTTTGGAAGCTCTTTATGAGACTTGAATACCTACTTCCTTCTATGAAGGACTTTCTTCCACTTATATATATTGAGTCTCCACCTTCTATCTTTATGCACCTACTTTGAGAGCATAGTGGACATTCTTAGTTCTATGTGCATTGTCCCGAGACTTGTTGATTGATGCATAGCTTTGATATTGCTTGTTTTAAACTACTTTTATCTAGTCACTCTTATGAACTTTGAAGGTGTCCTATGCATTTATGTTTGCTACTCTATGAGGGACAAGATGAATGCTACTATGCTATGTTTTCTTTATGTGAAACAAACAAACGTCTTGCAAAGCATTGTTATTCAGGAATCTTTTGTTTGTGCCTTTTCATGCTGCAACATATTTGCTTTGTCTTATTGTTAGAACTTTATCTTTCATGCTATGTTGAAGTACTATGATCCCAGCTATCAATGTTTTACAAATACTTTGATCAAGTTTATGATGGTGCATGTCACCTCAAAAATTATTCTTTCTTTTTATCACTTACCTACTCGAGGACGAGCAGGAGTTAAGCTTGGGGATGTTGATACATTGCAAATGTATCTATAATTTTTGATGTTCCATTCTTGGTTTTATCTACTTTCTTGTGTTTTGTCCACACTTTGGAGTACTTTTCATATGATTTCTTGGACTAACGTATTAACAAGATGCCACAGTGCCAGTTGCCTGTTTTCTGCTGTTTTTGGTTCCAGGAAAGTCAGGAAATCAATATTCTCGGAATTGGATTGGACAAAAGCCAAAGTCGATATTTTACCGGAAGACTCACGGAGCCAGAAGATGAGACGGAGAGGGGCCATAGGGCGGCCACACCATGTGGTGGCGCGGGCTAGCCCTGGCCGCGCCACCAGGTAGTGTGGGCCCCCTGGCCGTCCATCGACCTTGCCTCTTCACCTATAAGAAGCCTCCCGATGCATAAACCCTAAATAGTCAAGCCTCCAGCCACGGAAAGTTCCGCAGCGCCACCGCCACCGAAGGGGAGATTTGGGGGATAGAAAGTCTCTGTTCCAGCACCCTACCAGGACGTGGAAGTGCCCCCGGAGCCATCTCCATCGATCTCCACCACCATCTTCATCACCGTTGCTGATTCCCATGATGAGGAGGGAGTAGTTCTCTCTCGAGGCTAAGGGTTCTACCGGTAGCTATGTGTTCATCTCTCTCTCTATGCATGATCATATTGTGATCATGAGCTTTGTAATCAAGTAGATCTACCTTGCTACTCAAGTGCTTTAATAGACCTCTGCTCTCCCCATGTGTGTGAAAGTGACAGCGTGCTCACCATGGTGGCACTTAGGCTAGAGATTACACATACTTGTTATGAGTTATATTTGGAGTTGGATGTCTTTATGAAATTGTGGTGTTTGTTGGACTCATCTAGTACTCAAGGTGACAGTGTAGGGTTTTCTAGATGGGAAAGGCTTACTTTGAGGTGTGCTGTTATAGCCCTACCATGGATTAGAGTGTTCAACCGGAGAGTAGTTCAGCGTAGTATCATAAAGAAGAATATATTTATATGAGAGTGTTCACTAGTGAAAGTATGATCCCTAGGCCTTGTTTCCAAGCATTGAAACTCCATTTGCTACTAGATCTGTTACATGTTTGCTTGCTTCCGTCTTTATTTCAGTTTGCTTTTAGTATCTTCCACGCCATCAAGTTATCTTCTATCACCATTACCACTTATTTATCTATACCACTTGTATTTCACTATCTCTTCACTGAACTAGTCCACCTATACACCTGACAAGTGTATTGGGTGTGTTGGGGACACAAGAGACTTCTTGTATATTGATTGCAGGGTTGCTTGAGAGGGGATACCTTTGACCACTTCCTCCCTGAGTTTGATAAACCTTGGGTAATCCACTTAAGGGAAAACTTGCTGCTGTTCTACAAACCTCTGCACTTGGAGGCCCAACAACTGTCTACAAGAATAGAAGTGCGTAGACATCAACTCCCCTCCTAGGGTCAGATGCTAGGATGCCAAGTCCTGTTCCTCGGACAAGGAAGCAGGGAGGGCAGCCGTCAGGCGCTGGTACTCCTCCACCTCGGCCACACTAAAGGTGTTCCATCTCCCCTCACGAAAGGCCTCGGCAACGAGGATCGATGGGGAGGTGGAAATGGCATATAGCGTAGTGAACTGCTCGCAAAGCAGGGACGCTAGGAGCCATGGATCAAGCCACAATCGCACCCTATGCTCGTCACCAAAGGCAAAAGGGAGGCCCCGCCCAATATAGTGCTTAATATCCTAGATGGCCCTCTAGAACTGGGATCCCTCCCAACATTCGCACACTAATAGAGGATGGCAACGGAGATACTTGGCCTTGATGAGTTGGAGCCAGAGCCCCCCATCATCGCTAATGATACGCCAAACCCATTTTAACATCAAGGCCACATTAAAACAGCGTGAGTCGAGGATCCCTATGCCCCCAAGACATTTGGGGGCGCATAAGTCTGCCCATTTAACCATATGGTACCTCTTGTGGCCATCCCTTACTTCCCTAAAGAACCTAGACTGCTCCTTAGCGAAGTCTGCATGGGTCCCCTCCGGGAGTAGGTACAACCCCATCTGGTACATGGGAAGGCTCGAGAGACAATAGTTGATCAGGACCATCTTGTTCCCCTTGGTCATGAGCGTACCTCGCCAGGTTTCGGCTTTAGACCGAACCCTTGTAACCAGGGGTGCAAGATCCTTAATCAGAACCCTAGTCTCTCGGATGGGCATCCCAAGGTAAGTAGTCGGGAAGTCCACCGGCTTACAATTCAGGTTGTCAGCGATGCCTCGCCAGTCCTCCTCAGAATACCCTAGAATGATAGCCTCGCTCTTGTTGAAGTTAATCTTCAGCCCTGACATGGATTCGAAGCAGAGAAGTAGGAACTTTAGGTTAATAATGTCAAGATCTGAGACCTGCACCATAATCATGGTATTGTCCGTATATTGGAGGTGGGAGATACCACCTCCAGGGATAAGGTTCCCCACCACACCTGCGATGTGGCCAGCGATTTTGGCTCTATCCAAAATCTCTGCCAGGGCATCCACCACGGAGTTAACAACATCCAATGTCCATGATCAGGAAACCTTGATCATCTTGTTAATCAACGAGCTAGTTTATATGAGAGGCATAACTAGGAACCCTTTATTTGTTTATTAAACACACATGTATTAACGTTTCCAATTAATACAATTATAGCATGCAAATAAACATTTATCATAAACATGCAATAAGATAATAACCACTTTATTATTGTCTCTCGGATATATTCCCTTTAGTCTCCCACTTGCACTAGAGTCAATAATCTAGTATGTAAACTTGCGCATTCAACACCTATGACTTTCTAGTTTTGTATATACATGTTTGCTAGTGGTTAACATAATCTCCGGATCTGACATTTTCAGGTCCACGTGTATTTGCATGTCTTTGCTTCTCTACGCATCACTCATTCTCTAATGAGATGACATTGTATAAATTTAGTCCTTTGGTAAGACCTTTAGCTCCTTTGGGTTCAAACATGTTGATATAATTGTCACACAATATATCTTCATAGTACTATCCCACTATGAACCACACCTAGTCTGATAAGAAACTACTTAACCAAATTCCCTCCTTTGCTGCTACTACAGCAGTCATATACTTAGCCTTTTTTGTAGTATCCGTCACAATGTATCAACTTTGGAACTTATCCAAGTCCATCATGGAACCTCCTTTCCATTACATTGTGCCAATCATAGTTTAAATTGAGATAATTTAATTTGTATCTTGTGATAGACTAGTAACAATGTAACACTTTACAGTGAACTATTTGTAACTATTTGTCACCTCTACATAAATATACTCTTAGTTCTTACAAAGATCATAAGAATATCCTTACTATTGTCCAATGATCATCTTCTGAATTATTCTAGTATATGCACATAACGTTTAGAGCATATGACACACCTGGATATGTACATATCATGGTATACATTATTGATCAAAATATTCATGTGATTTCACTCACCAAGTGTCAAAACACTTGAATCTCATTTCACTTACCAAGTGTCAATACACTTGAATCTTGATTCAACCCTTTCCATGCGGCAAGAACCTTTCTTGTCATTTCCATATTGAACTAATTTAATATCTCATATATATACGTCTAGCACAACCATATCAGTGACTTAATCTATCCATATAGACATTGATGCCAAATATTCTGGTTTTGCCCAAGTCTTTCATCGAAGTTCAATTTTAATGAAATTCTTAACCCGTGTCAATAAGAGATACATGATTTCCAATTAACAATATGCCCTCTACATAATGTATTAGAAATATGTCTCAACGTTCCCACTGAATTTCTTACAAATGCAAGCATCTTCATCGTCTCCGATGAAATTAAACATTTTAACAGTTTCATCACAGTGAAGATTCCAACTCCCCTATGCTTACTTCAACCATTGAAGTTTGCATGCCCTTTTTAGCATCCTTTGATTTAACAAAACCCTTCAGATCGTGTCATGTACATGTCCTAGGTAACCATTCTATTAGAAGAATTCGTTTTGTTTGTTCAACTACCATATATGGATTAATGTAGTGGTTGCTACATTAATCCGTCAAGGCTAAATATCACTATGAAAGATCAAATCTTTTTGTAGTCAACTCCTTGAACATTGTCGTAAACTCCTTTCCGACATGTCGACTATTTCATAGATTTCAAACATCCATGTCTATTTCTTTATAGATCCAAATACGACCGATATGCTTCACGCCTTTCCGGAGGGTCTTCCAAGTTCCAAAACTTGATTTCTCGTGTATAGAAACTATCACAAATTTTATGACTTATAGTCACTTGATGGAGTCAGGGCCCATCATCGCTTCTTGGCATGCAGTTGGTTCATCATTGTCAAAGCAATAATGACTTGTTTATCAAATCTCACTATTTGATTTATACCCGACGCATACGGTTCAAATAGGAACTCTAATCTCCAAGATCACAACCTTTGTAATCACGGGAGCCATGAGCATTGTGGCCGCCACTGGGACACTTTCCGGCGCTGTGCTACTTAGAACATGTTGCTTTGGTTCATCAACCTAATCAAAGTTCTATTGTCCTCCCACTTAACTTTTGCAAAAAATTCCTTCTCAAGAAACTTCACAGTCCAAGCGACAAACTCTTTTGTCCTCAGTGTTATGGAGGAATACCCAACAAATTCTTTGGGATAACCTACAAATACGTGCTTATCCGACTTTGGTTGTAAACATTTTACTTATGCATAGCATACCAAAATTTAAGAAAAGACAACTCGGGTTTTATCCCAAACCATAACCTTTACGGTGTCATTTCAATGTATCACGACGATGCTCTTTTCAGTGTAAAAGTGGTAGTCTCTAAAGCTTTAATCCTAAAAACATAATGGTAGTTTTATAAATGACACCTTTGATCTTACCATTTCAAACAAGGTCGATTTCATCTCTCAAACATACCATACTCCTATGGTTTATCGGGAAACACAAATCCATGGAACAATTCCTCAAATCTTAGGTGTTCTGCTACACATGTAACTCAAATATCTTACTTTATGATCGAATCATGAATTCTTTATTTTCTCGTGACAATGATTTTCCTCATCTTGAATGTCTTTGAACAATTTTCAAATGTTTCATACTTCTTCCTTATTAAGTAAATATACAGATATGTTCACTCAAATTTTGGGAGAAAACATATGAAGTTGAAAGATCCACCGCACATGGCTACACATAATGGCCCATATACATCAACATATAAAATGTCCAATAATTTAGCCATCCGTTCCTCTTTGGCCTATTAACGGTGTTTCAATTATCTCGAGGAAAGTATCACAAGCGTCATTTGATCAAAATCAAAGACTCCAAAAATCCATCCACATAGAGTTTCTTCATGTTTTATTTTCAATATAATTTAAATGGCAATGTCACTTTGTAAGTGATCTTTCAATCATTTGTCTTGTGCATTTTAGCATTAGTTTTATGGACGTGATTTCTCCAACTAGACTTGTAAAAGTTCATCATCCTTCTATGGAATAAGGTAATTATTTGAACAACCATTGTTCTCATAATACCAAAACAAAATAACAATTATTTAAACAAATCTTGAAGGAAAGCGTTGATGTCAACGATGGACACAATAACACTTTATTTGTTTTCGATCAACATCATCACATATTCTCTTGCTAGTTACTTAGGCCATTGTAGTTCATGAATTGCATTGTTCTGTATGAAATTTCAGACCAACCAATTCGGTATTCAATACCCAAGAACCACATTGTTTAACAAGCAAAGAATACAACCATAACATGTATATCATATATATACCTTAGCTAGACATTTCTAGTCTTTTCTTTTCTGCCAAATATTTTATAGATTCTCTTTCAGCATTTCCTTTTCCTTTTAAAAGAATATATCAATGTCAACAGTGGCGCCATACATATGACACATAGTCAAAAGCGTGTATAGTCAAATACTAATACCTTTGGATTTTCACTTTGAAGTGGATCACCACCACAAAATGTTTGGTGTTCTTTCAAAATTCCATTCTTTAGTAATCTTTTAGTGTAGTAAACATTTTACCTACATCTTCTATTCATGCTTATCATGACAACTTTCATGATCAAGCTACTATAGCCTATAAGGGTGAATCGCGAGTATAATGTCAGTTCCCAAAAAAACTTTTTCAGAGATTAGGACGCCTAGCGTCTCCAACCTTCACAAATTCTCATATAATATGAGAACATGTATTTTGCCAAATTATACTCTATCATATTGCAACCATAAACATTGTTACAAATATCACAATATCTTCCACACATGATAGTTTCTAAAACAATTCTTTCAGCTCCTAGATAACCTCGATATTAGAACAACTTTTGAATATCAAGAATCATGGAGGCAAACATGATACTTTAGATACTAACACTAGAATTGTTACTCTTGATTTAATACTCCTTCCGTCCCAAAATGTAAGGTGCCTAAGCTTTAGTCAAAAGTCAACATATTTTAAGTTTGACCATATTTATACATAAAAATATAAACAATTACAATACAAAATCAATATCAATAGATTCACCAAAAAGTGTAGTTTCTCAAAATGTCCATTTGATATTGTAGATATTCATATTTTTTCGTATAAACTTGGTCAAACTTAGAAGATATTGACTTTTGAATAAAGCTTAGACGCCTTACATTTTGGGATGGAGGGAGTACTATTTATTAAACTTCATGAGAGTTTGCTAAAAGTTTGCAATAGGACTTATAAACTTTAAATTGACACTCAAAATAATATGATACCAGTTTGTAAAGTAAATATCCATAATTCTATAGTTCTATTATCTCAATTAAAACTAAGCGCAAGGTAGTAAACGAATGCTAATGACTACAACAAACTATGCAAATTCACTTTGATTTTAGTTTATGATAAATTGAGTTCGACTAATCCAAATTACAAATGAACTCCTACTCAAAACCAACATCCCTAGAGTTGTTTTGGGGATTACATGAACCAAATCCACTACACCAAGTCTGATCATCACATGAGTCGGTGTAGCTTCAAAGGCGAGCATCTATATTGGCATCATATCAACCATATGACTCATGCTTAACCTTTCGGTCCGTGTTTCGAGGCCATGTCTGTACATGCTAGGCTCGCCAAGTAAGAACCTTAGTACTCACATGTGTAAAACTATCTTACACTCGTTGTATGAAAGTGTAGAGTCAAAAACACCCAATCATCACGTGGTGTCTTGAAAAGACAAACTTTCTTAACGGTGCATACTTAAGGAAGAACACATTTTATCTTGATATCTAAATGAGGGATCATCTTATAATGCTACTAAAGCGCCATACAAGCAATATAAGATGCAAACAAACATCATATGCCTGAAGAGAAATGATATGCTTCTTGCACTTGATCATTATCATGTGCATCATGGTATGATCTTCATCATTCCTTTATGTGTAAGGACAAGGTCTATGGAACTTACACGTTAGGTATGCTATAATTTCCAAGAGTATCAAGTATAGTTCAAATTATAACATTACCAAATCATGACACTTGCCCAACAACAACTAAACTAGACGCTTCTAATTTATCAATTACATGTTTTTACGTGGCTTAGGGCTTTCAAAGATAGAACCGCTCTTACCTACGAACATGGAACCACGATGATGATAACCAAATTATTAGCAACTCGTTGTAAATCAGATATTGACTATAGTAGGAGAGACAGACACCCGCTAGCCACTTATGCAAAACTAGTTACATGTCAAGCGTGGAACATGTATCATGTGCGAGGACATGTAAAGTTAGTCCGGGCCGCTTCATCCCACTATGCAACCAATATCCAAAATACATATAAGACGCAATAACATGATCATCATCACCCACATTCTATTATGTGTTCTACCTGTGCAAAGCATCTACGCATAGGTCAGGCTTTGATACCATTGCTGGGTTTGCAGCATAGAAAACAAAAAATTCCTACGTTGTGAACTACTAAGCACCAAGATCTATCTACCTAGATACAATCAATGGGTGGATATTGATACATTGCAAATGTATCTATAATTTTTGATGTTCCATGCTTGGTTTTATCCACTTTCTTGTGTTTTGTTCCAACTTTGGAGTACTTTTCATATGATTTCTTGGACTAACCTATTTACAAGAGCCACAGTGCAAGCTGCCTGTTTTCTGCTGTTTTTGGTTCCAGGAAAGTCAGAAAATGAATATTCTCGGAATTGGACGGGACAAAAGCCAAAGTGCCTATTTTTACGGAAGGGATCAAGTGCCAGAATACGAGATGGAGAAGGTCCAGGGGCCGGCCACACCACCTGGCCACGTGGCCAGGCTGGGCCCGCGCCATGGGGTGGTGTGGTGGCTCCCGGCACCCCCTCGGCCTCTGCTTCCGCTTATATATTGCCCTCAGGACGAAAACCCTAAGTGCCCGATCAAAAATCCATGAAAGAGTCTGTAGCCGCCGTCATCTCCATCCCTAGATCAGGAGGGATCTGAAGCTCTTCCCAGCACCCTGCCGGAGAGGGGAATTCACCCTGGAGGACTGCTTCATCACCATGCAAGCCTCCGGTGTGATGCGTGAGTAGTTCATCCTTGGACTACGGATCCATGTAGTAGCTAGATGGCTGGTTCTCCTCCTTTGTGCTTTCATGTCTAGATCTTGTGAGCTCCGTTCATGATCAAGATCATCTATTTGTAATTCTGCATGTTGTGTTTGTGGGGATCCGATGGATATTGAGATGCTATTTCATATTGATTATTGATTCTATCATGTCTTTGTTATTTGTGATCTTGCATGCTTTCCGTTGTTAGTAGCTATCTTGGCCAAGTAGATGCTAGCAACTCCAAGAGTTAGTATTTATGCTCGATAGTGGGTTCATGCCTCTGGTAATCTGGGGAAGTGACAGAAATCTCTAAGGTACTAGATGTGCTGTTGCTACTAGGGAGAAAACAACAATCCTTTGTTCATAGAACAATCGTATTGTTTACTTTACACGCAGTTCGTAAAGCAATAATCTGTTCTTGCAACTTAATACTGGAGGGGGTTCGGATGATAACCTGAAGTTGGATTATTAGTCATAGATGCAGTTGGATAGCGGTCTATGTATAATGTTGTAATGCCCAATCAAGTCTCAAAGGAGTCAAGATGATTAGTATATGCATGTATTGCTTTCTCGATGTTTGTCAATTGCCCCGCTGTAATTTGTTCACCCAACATGTTATCTATCTAAGAAGAGCCACCTCTAGTGAACTATGGATCCCGGTCCTTGTCTTTTATATTCAATCTACAATCTTTTACTTCTTTGTGTTTTCTTTCTACAAACTTTTACTTCTTTCCATTCGATACGTTTAATCCTTTTTTTCCACAAAACACAGTGAGATTGACAACGTCATCGCAAGTTGGGGACAAAGTTCTGTGGTTGTGTTGTGCAGGTCTCCATGTTGCTACTAGCACCGGTAGTGCGCCCTGCCAAAGCTCAGCTAGTAACACCTTTGGGGCCTTTCCTTGCTCCTACTGGTTCGATTAAACCTTGGTTTCATAACTGAGGGAAACTTGCTGCTGTGCTATGTTGGAGATATGCCCAAGAGGCAATAATAAAGTGGTTATTATTATATCTTTATGTTTATGATAAATGTTTACATCCCATGCTATAATTGTGTTAAACGGAAACATTAATACTTGTGTGTTTTGTAAACATAAAAGAGTCCCTAGTAAGCCTCTTGTTGAACTAGCTTGTTGATTAATAGATGATCATGGTTTCCTGATCATGGACATTGGATGTCATTAATAACAAGGTTATATCATTAGGAGAATGATGTGATGGACACACACCCATAGTAAGCATAGCATAAGATCAAGTCATTAAGTTCGTATTGCTATAAGCTTTCAAATGCATAGTAACCTAATCCTTCGACCATGAGGTTATGTTAATCACCATCACCGGATGGGTACTTTGATGACATCAAACACCGCTTCGTAACTGGGTGGTTATAAAGGTGTCATTGGGTATTCTGAAATTATGTGTTGAAGCGCATGGACCAAGATTGGGATTTGTCCATCCATATGACGGATAGATATGCTCTCGGCCCTCTCGGTGGAATGTCATCTAGTTAGCTTGCAAGCATGTGACTAGGTCACAAGGGATGACATAACATGGAATGAGTAAAGAGTACTTATCAGTAACGAGGTAGAACTAGGTATGGAGATACCGACGATCAAACCTCGGATAAGTAGAATATCGCGTGACAAAGGGAATTGGTTTCGTATGTTAATGGTTCTATCGATCACGAAGTCATCATTGAGTATGTGGGAGCCGTTATGGATCTCCAGATCCCGCTGATGGTTATTGATCGGAGAGGTGTCTTCATCATGTCTACATGTTCACGAACCGTGGGGTGACACACTTAAGGTTCGAAGTTGTTTTAAGTAGATATGGAATGTGTGTTGGAGACCGAATGTTGTTCGGAGTCTCGGATTGGATCCAGGACATCACGAGGAGATCCAGAATTGTCCGGAGAATAAGAATCATATATTGGGTATCATTTTCTAAGTTAGGAAATGTTCCGGAGTGTTTGTATGGAGATTCTAGAAGGATTCAGAATGTTCTGGAAGGTTCTAGAAGATTTCTTGGAGTTTGCTTGAAAACCAAGAAAGGATCAAGGAGTCTTTGTGGGGCAAGACACGGATTCGTGGGGGAGGAGGATTCCTCTCCCCTCCTAATCCGCCGACCAAGGAGGGAGGGGAGTCCTACTAGGAATCCCCCTCCCATGGCGCCTCCCTCCTTTAAATAGAGGGGAGGGGGCGCCACCCCCTAGATCTCTCCCATAACAAGCCCTAGACGCCGCCTCTCTCCTCCTTCTTCGCTCTGCTCCGGCTTAGGCGAAGCCCTACAGAATTCTCTACTCCACCACCACCACCACACCGTCGTGCTGCTGGGATTCCGTGGAGAAGATCTACTACCTCTGCTGCTCGCTGGAACGAGGAGAGGAAGGTCTGCTTCGACTCCGCACGTGTGACCGACTGCGGAAGCGCTGCCGGAACGCGGCGCCGGAAGGATCATCCACACGATCTTGAGATCAGCAAGTGATCGACTACATCAACCCCGAGATCTAATCTTGTAACGCTTTCGGTTCTACGAGGGTTAGTACAGATCTATCTCGTTGCACATGTCTAATAGATTAGATCTTGGCTTTTATCTAGATTATATCTGGGTTTTGTTCGTTCTTGCGGTAGAATTTTTTTGTTTTCCATGCTACGAACCCAATAGTGGTATCAGAGCCTTGTCTATGCGTAGATCTGTTGCACTAGTAGAACACAATGGTTTTGTGGGCGTTGGTGCTCGTGCCGTCTTTTGCTTTGTGTACTTTGCATCTTGCGGTATGGTGGGATGAAGCGGCTCGGGCTAACCTTACATGTCATCGCACATGAGACTTGCTCCACGCTTGACGTGTAACTTGCTTTGCACAAGTGGCTTTGCAGGTGTCTGTCTCTCCCATCATAGTATAGATCCAATCTACACTTTGCACTCGATAGCACTTATATCAATGTCGTGGTTCAGTTTTGTAGGTAAGATCCGGTCTTATTCGAAAGCCCCAAACCACGTAAAACATGCAAAGAAAATTAGAGGCGTCTAACTTGTTTTTGTAGGGGTTTTGTGATGTGATATGGCCATCATGTGATTATATTTGATGTATGCAATGATCCTTGTTGTAATATGGCAACCGGAGGAGCCTAATGGTTGTCTTTAATTCTGTTAAGACCTGCGTGTCTATTCATCTTGTAATAGCTTTATTCCAAGTAGTTGTAATAGTTGCTAGTGATGATGGACAACCATGAAGCGACGCCACTGGCCTTGACGCAATGCTAGTGATGATGGAGATCATGTCCGTGCTTTGGAGATGGAGATCAAAGGCATAAGAAGAAAGGGCCATATCATATCACACTAATTATGAATTGCCTGTGATGTTAATCCTTTATGCATCTTGTATTGATTAGATCACGACGGTAGCATTATAAGATGATCCCTCTCACTAAATATCAAGTAATAAAGTGTTCGTCCTTAGTAGGCACCGTTGCTAAGACTCGTCGTTTCGAAGCATCTCGTGATGATCGGGTGTGATAGATTCTACGTGTGCATACGATGGGTGCAAGCCAGATTTGCACATGCGGATACTAAGGTTAACCTTGACGAGCCTAGCATGTACAGACATGGTCTCGGAACACGGAATACCGAAAGGTAAAGCATGAGTCATATGGATGATATGATGAACATGTTGATTGTTCGCCTTTAAAGCTACATCATCTCACGTGATGATCGGACTTGGTGTAGTGGATTTGGTTCATGTAATCACTAAAACAACTTGAGGGATGTTGTTTTAAGTAGGAGTTCATTTGTAATTTGGATTAGTCGAACTCAATTTATCATAAACACAATCAAAGTGAATTTGTATAGTTTGTTGTAGTCATTGGCATCCGTTCACCACCTTACGCTTAGTTATAGTTGAGATAGTGGAACTATAGAAATTCTGGATATTTGCTTTACGAACTGGTATCGTATTGTTTTGAGTGTCAATCTAAAGTTTAAAAGTCCTGTTGCAAACTTTCAGCAAACTAAGTTTACTCTGTGAAGTTTAATAAATAGTATTAAATCAGGAGTAACAATTCCAGTGTTAGTATCTAATGTATCATGTTTGCCTCCATGATTCTTGATACTCAAAAGATTGTTTTTAATATCAAGTTTATCTATGAGCTGAAAGCAATGTTTCAGAAACCATCATATGTGAAAGGTATTGCGATATCTAAAACAATGTATTGGTTACAACATGATAGAGTATACGTCCTCATATTTGATGAGAATTTGTGAAGGTTGGAGACGCTAGTCGTCCTAATCCTCCAAAAGGTTTTGGAAAAGAAACATTATACTCGCAATTCACCTTTATAAGCTATAGCAGCTTGATCATGAAAGTTGTCATGATATGGATGAATAGAAGATGTAAGTAAAATGTTTACTACACTAAAAGATTACTAAAGGATGGAATTTTGAAAGAATGCCAAACATTTGATGAAGGTGATCCACTTCAAAGTGCAAGTCCAAAGGTATTAGTATTTGACTATACACACTTTGTACTATGTGTCATGTGAATGACACCACTATTGATGTTGATAGATTCTTTTAAAAGAAAAGGAATTGTTGAAAGAGAATCTATAAAATATTTGGCAGAAAAGAAAAGATTGGAGATGTCCAACTTAGGTATATAGAAGATACATGTTATGGCTGTATTCCTTGCTTGTTAAACAATGTAGTTCTACAGTATTGGATATCGAATTGGTTGGTATGAAGTGTCATACAGGACAACACAATTTATGAACTACAATGGCCTAAGTAACTAGCAAGAGAATATGTGATGATGTTCATCGAAAAACAAACAAAGGGTTGTTGTGTTGCTCATTAACATCAAAGATTACCTTCAAGATTTGTTTCAATAATTGTTATTTTGATCAGGTATTATGACGACAAAAGGTTGTTCAAATAATTACCGTATTCCATAATAGATGGATGATATACAAGTCTGGTTGGAGAAATAATGACCATAAAACTAATGCTAAAATGTCGCAAGACAAATGATTGAAAGATCACTTGCGAAGTGACATCACCGTTTAAATTATATTAGGGATACATGAAGAAACTCCATGTTGATGGATTTTTGGAGTCTTTGATTTTAATCAAATGACGCTTGTGATACTTTCCTGGAGATAATTAAAACTCCGTTCGTAGGCCAAAAGAGGAACAGACAACTAACTGATTGGAATTTGTACATATTGATGTATATAGTCCATTATGTGTAGTCATGGGCGATGGATTTCAACTTCATATGCTTTCTCCAAAGATTTGAGTGAGTATATGTATATACTTACTCAATAAGGAAGAAGTATGAAACATTTGAAAATGTTCAAAGACTTTCAAGTTGAAGTGGAAAATCATTGTAACAAGAAAATAAAAAGTTTATGATTGGATCATAAAGAAAGATGTTTGAGTTACAAGTTTAGCAAAACACCTAAGATTTGAGGAATCGTTCCATGGATTTGCATTTTCCAAAAAACACCATAGGAGTATGGAGTGTTCAAGATATGTAATGAAACCTTGTTTGACATGATAAGATCAAAGGTGTCATTTATAAAACTGCCATTATATTTTAAAGATTAAAGCTTTAGTGACTACCGCTTTTACACTGAAAAGAGCTCCATCGTGATCCGTTGAAATGACACCATATAAGTTATGGTTTGGGATAAAACCCAGGTTGTCCTTTCTTAAATTTTTGGTATGCTAGGCATAAGTAAAGTGTTTACAACCAAAGTCGGATGAGCATGTCTTTGTAGGTTATTTCGAATAACCATTGGGTATTCCTCCATAACACCGAAGACAAAATTGTTTATCGCTTAGAATGTCGAGTTTCTTGAGAAGGAATTTTGGTGAAAAGTTAAGTGGGAGGACAATAGAACTTTGACAAGGTTGTTGAACCTTGGCTAATATGTGCTGAGTTGTGCAGCGTCGGAAAGTGTCCCGGAGGCAGCAACAATGCTCATGGCTCACGTGCCTCAAAGGTTGTGGTCACGGAGATCTAAGTTACTATTGAACCAAGTAGGTCGGGTAAGTAATCAAATTCCTAGATTTGAGAGTTAAATCATTATTGTTTGACAATGATGAACCGACTACATGCAAAGAAGCAATGATGGGCCCTGACTTCGTTAAGTGGCTTGAAGCCATGAAATCCGTGATAATTCCATACACGAGAAATCAAGCTTTGAATTTGAAAGACCCTCTGGAAAGGTACAAGACCTTACAGTCGTATATGGATCTATAAAGAAATAGACATGGATGTTTCACATCTATGAAATAGTCGACATGTCGGAAAGAGTTTACGACAATGTTCAAGGAATTGACTATGATAAGATTTGATCTTTCATAGCGATATTTAGTCTGGACGGATTAATGTAGCAACCACTACATATATTTTGGTATATGGTAGTTGAACAAACAAAACAAGTTCTTCTAAAAAGAATGGTTACCTAGGATGTGTCCATGACACGATCCAAAGGGTTTTGTTAATTCAAAGGATGCTAAAAGAGTATGCAAAACTTCAATGGTTGAAGTGAGCATTACGGAGTTGGAATCTTCACCGTGATGAAACCGTTAAAAGGTTTAATTTCATCAGAGACGATGAAGATGCTTGCATTTTTGCAAGAAATTAAGTGGGAGCGCTAAGACATATTTCTAATACATTATGTGAAAGACATATTGTTGATTAGAAATGATGTATCTTTTATTGACACAGGTTAAGAATTTCATTTCGATGAAAGACTTAGGCATAACCCAAGAATTAGGCATCAATGTCTATATGGATAGATTGAGGCGCTAATATGGTTTTGCCAAATGTACATAGATAAGATGTTGAATGAGTTCAATATGGAAACAACAAGAAAGGTTCTTGACGCACGGAAAGGACTGAATCAAGATTCAAGTATGTTGACACGAGATTCAAGTGTTTTGACACTTGGTGAAATCACAAGAATATTTTGATCAATCATTCTTTGAGATGTACACATCTAGATATGTCCTATGCTCTAAATGTTATGAGCAAATGCCAGAATGACTCATAAGATGATCATTGGACAATAGTAGGGATATTCCTATGATCTTTGGAAGAACTAAGAATATATTATTTATATAGTGGTGACAAATAGTTCATTGTAAATTGTTGCATTGATACTAGTTTTGTCACAAATTAAGTTTATCTCAATTTAAACTATGGGTGGCACAATGTAATGGAAAGGAAGTTCCATAACGGATTTGGTTGAGTACCAAAGTTAAAACATTGTGACAGATACTACAACAAAAGGCTAAGTATATGACTGCTATTGTAGCAGCAAATGAGGGCATTTGCGTCAAGTAGTTTGTTATCAAACTAGGTGTGGTTCATAGCGGGATAATACTATGAAGATACATTGTATGGCAATTGTATCAACATGATTTAATCCCAAGGAACTAAAGGTCTCACCAAAGGACCAAATTTATACAATGCCATCTCATTGGAGAATGAGTAATTCGTAGAGACGCAAGGACATGCAAATACACACGGACCTGGAAGTGTCAGATCCAAAGATTATGTTTACCACTAGCAATAGTGTCTATACAACATCAGAAAGCCATAGGTGTTGAGTGCACAAGTTTTTTACTAGATTATTGACTCTAGTGCAAGTGGGAGACTATTGGAGATATGCCCAAGAGGCAATAATAAAGTGCTTATTATTATATCTTTATGTTTATGATAAATGTTTACATCCCATGCTATAATTGTATTAAACGGAAACATTAATACTTGTGTGTTTTGTAAACATAAAAGAGTCCCTAGTAAGCCTCTTGTTGAACTAGCTTGTTGATTAATAGATGATCATGGTTTCCTGATCATGGACATTGGATGTCATTAATAACAAGGTAATATCATTAGGAGAATGATGTGATGGACACACACCCATAGTAAGCGTAGCATAAGATCAAGTCATTAAGTTCGTATTGCTATAAGCTTTCAAATGCATAGTAACCTAATCCTTCGACCATGAGGTTATGTTAATCACCATCACCGGATGGGTACTTTGATGACATCAAACACCGCTTCATAACTGGGTGGTTATAAAGGTGTCATTGGGTATTCTGAAAGTATGTGTTGAAGCGCATGGACCAAGATTGGGATTTGTCCATCCATATGACGGATAGATATGCTCTGGGCCCTCTCGGTGGAATGTCATCTAGTTAGCTTGCAAGCATGTGACTAGGTCACAAGGGATGACATAACATGGAACGAGTAAAGAGTACTTATCAGTAACGAGGTAGAACTAGGTATGGAGGTACCGACGATCAAACCTCGGATAAATAGAATATCGCGTGACAAAGGGAATTGGTTTCGTATGTTAATGGTTCTATCGATCACGAAGTCATCATTGAGTATGTGGGAGCCGTTATGGATCTCCAGATCCCTCTGATGGTTATTGATCGGAGAGGTGTCTTCATCATGTCTACATGTTCACGAACCGTGGGGTGACACACTTAAAGTTCGAAGTTGTTTTAAGTAGATATGGAATGTGTGTTGGAGACCGAATGTTGTTCGGAGTCTCGGATTGGATCCGGGACATCACGAGGAGATCCGGAATTGTCTGGAGAATAAGATTCATATATTGGGGATCATTTTCTTAGTTAGGAAATGTTCCGGAGTGTTTGTATGGAGATTCTAGAAGGTTTCGGAATGTTCTGGAAGGTTCTAGAAGATTTCTTGGAGTTTGCTTGAAAACCAAGAAAGGATCAAGGTGTCTTTGTGGGGCAAGACACGGATTCGTGGGGGAGGAGGATTCCTCCCCCCTCCCAATCCGCTGGCCAAGGAGGGAGGGGAGTCCTACTAGGACTCCCCCTCCCATGGCGCCTCCCTCCTTTAAATAGAGGGGAGGGGGCGCCACCCCCTAGATCTCTCCCATAACAAGCCCTAGCCGCCGCCTCTCTCCTCCTCCTTCGCTCTGCTGGGATTCCGTGGAGAAGATCTACTACCTCCGCTGCTCGCTGGAACAGGGAGAGGAAGGTCTGCTTCGACTCCGCACGTGTGACCGACTGCGGAAGCGCTGCCGGAACATGGCGCCGGAAGGATCGTCCACACGATCTTGAGATCGGCAAGTGATCGACTACATCAACCCCGAGATCTAATCTCGTAACGCTTTCGGTTCTACGAGGGTTAGTACAGATCTATCTCGTTGCACATGTCTAATAGATTAGATCTTGGCTTTTATCTAGATTAGATCTGGGTTTTGTTCGTTCTTGCGGTAGAATTTTTTTGTTTTCCATGCTACGAACCCATCATGCTCATCATACCTTCCTCTTGGGGTTCCCAACAAGCTCTACATCAACACCGCACCAGCACTTTTCTGGGCGTCGTGCATTGAGCCATCAAGCGATTTTCTGGCACCGTTGCCGGGGAGTCAAGGACATCTTCACAAGGGAGTCCCTCATAACCAATCTCTTTACTTTGTTATTTTTTTTGCTTAGTTTCTTTTTGCTTTGTTTGCTTGTTTCTTTATGAAAAACACAAAAAAAAATAGTTTTACAAGTTTGCTTTCTTATTTGAAAACACACAAAAATTAAGTCTCCTTTAGTTGTCACCTCTTCCTTAGCTCACCATGTTGATCCCTAAATTCACCTTGAAAGATCTTTCAATTGGTAGTGGTTCTATAATTGGGAAAGATAATATTGAATAATTCTTTAATCATGTTAGTAAGCATGAAGATATTGAGGTTAGATCCCTTGCAGAACTTGCTCCAAACTATGAGATTGCTGCAACTTCTTTAATTCACATGTTAGAAGCTAGGTTTGTTAACCTCAACCACTTAATGCAAGTAATGTTTCTTAAGCTTAAAGAAATTGAAGACCCTGAAAAGAGGGATTTTATTCTAGAAACTTTGTTTAAGGAGTTCTATGATGTTGCCAAGGAAGTTAGGAAAGTCTTTGAATGTTTCAATATGCTAGGCTCATGTGTAGATGTTGTTGGTACACGAGAAAAAATGAACAAAACCAAACTTAATGGGGAGGAACTTAAGATACCAACACCCTTTTAACTAGTAGCAATACATGATGCCATAGAAAAGAATCTTGATTGGATTGTTCCTGCAAACCCTTTTGATGAGAATAGTGAACCTAAGAGCATTGAGAGAGGATCCTCTAGAACTTATTTGGATGATATACCTTTCCTTTTTGAAAATATTTCTGGTATTGATCTGAATGCTTCTTCATTTGAGAACACTTGATTCTTTCTTTGCTTCTTATGCCTAACTTAAAGGCGTTAAAGAAAAGTACTTATTAGGAGATAACCCAAAAGTTTTAGATGAGTCTTGGAAGTTATTACCTCTATAATAACCTCTCCTTATCCTTTTTATTTGCTTTTTGTGCCAAGAGTAACCTCTAATGAGAGAGAAGTAATGATTGGGAAAGTTGCTGTCCCGAAACAGATTTCTGTGCTTCACCGTAAAAATTCGTGTAAAATCTCTGAACGTATTTTTGAGGCGTGAATTTGTGTGCTTGTGCCCCAGGTTGTTATATAACTTTCGTTAGTTCAACACTTTTTGATTTGATCAACAGAAGGTCTTCGAAAAAATTCGTCTTTACCTGCTGGTATGTTTTGACAAATTTCTGCCATTTTCTGCATTTGCTTCTTGTTGGTTCCTTTTTGAGTTCTTTTGGGGAATTGAGATTTTTGAGGGAAGTGCTTAAGTAGCTAGTATTCTAATGGAAGTTTATTTGGTGTTAGAACTGAACCTTAAGACCTATTATCTTGAGTGCACTAATGTTGCTAATAAAGATTGTGTGAAGTTTTGTATGAAGGAAATATTTCAGGTGTATGGAAGGAATGAGTAACGAGATGAAGGATGGACTAAAGCTCAAGCTTGGGGATGCCACGCGTGTCACCCCAAGAAATATCCAAGAAGTACAAGCATCAAAGCTTGGGGATGCCCAAGGCATCCCCTTCTTCATCAATAAAAATTCCAGGTTCCTTCCAAACGCTTCCTTTTTATTGTTTCATGCACAATTGTGTTTTTCTTAGAGCGTCTTCTTTTTCATTTTCGTTTTGGTTTTTCATTTGCTTGGTTTCCTTAGTTATCTGAATAAATTTGTTGGACCCCCTCTTTCATACATTGGTTTGCAAATAGTTTGGTTTGGTTTGGAAAAGAGTAGGAAAGTTCATACTTATGTGGTAAAAAGAGCTCGTTTTTGACTGTGGCCTATGCTTTGTCATGCCACGCTTGATATTGTTTTGGCTTTATGCTTAGTATTATTTGTTGTAGCATGACTTGTTATAAACAATTGAGATTGCTTAATGTGCCTTGGATGAATCATGCGTTGTTTTAGCATATTAAAGCATAGTATAGTTGTATTCTCCTTTGATGCTTTATTTGGGTTGACTTGGCGCATGCTCACACCATGTTATGACTGTCTCAAGTCACCATAGCCTTTATGATCCTTTAGTTTTCAACTTGTAGTATCACTTTATGCTTTTATCAATGATGTTTTGTCACTCTGCATGATTATGGCCATTATTGCTCTCTTAGTTTGTCGCTCCCAGTCTTTTGCTAGCCTCCACAACAAAGTATGAGTTCCACTCATGCATCCAACTCCCTAAACCAAGTTATTCCAAAGAGTCCACCATACGTACCTACTATCTTATGCTATTCCAAGTATATTCATGCTTTTGTTTACCTTCCACTTGTTATGAGAAAACTAGTGATTAAAGCTCTCACGAACTTGATCGCACACTTTACTTTATTGCCTCTAATAAACTTGAATCATTGGGTCCTTCTTTGTTGCATATATGCTTGCGCTTTATAAGTTGAAATTAGCAGAACCATGTTTCATGGGGAACGCTTTCAACTTTGCACTTGTACTTTGTACCCCGTTGATATCATGTTCTTTTGTCTATGGATGTCGGCGGTGTGAAATAAAAGTGGAACTTGTAAGATCATGGAGTTTGTATGTGTGTTAGAGAAACTCCTGGGCCGCTAGCCTAAGCCATGCCTAATCATGGTGGAAACTTGCAGCATCACCATAATGAGCACTCTATGAAGCATCCTCAATAAAAACCTATGCAAATAGCAAATAAAAAGATCACTAAGATGCTCATTGTCTGCTTGCCTTGTCATTTTGATTATGGGAAAGCTCCCGTATCATGTGCAAGGGGTACCCCGTTGGCGGTTCTTAATGATACACATATACTTTAAATGACAAGAGTTTACTCGTGACTGAAGTTGAGTAGCATGAGGATCGGTCTTCGTAAGTAAGGGGCATGAGATTTCGGTTTATAACTTGTCAAGCATATCCTCTTAGTTGTGTCACTTTAACCTTAATCACTTTCAAGATGCTTATGATAGGGGCAATGAGAGCTGAAAGCTACAAGTACCATAATTTTTGGAAGCTCTTTATGGGACTTGAATCCCCACTTCCTTTTACAAAAGGCCTTTCTTCCACCATTATATTGAGTCTCCACCTTCTATCTTTATGCACCTACTTTGAGATCCTAGTGGCCATTCTTAGTTCTATGTGCATTGTCCCAAGACTAGTTGATTGATGCATAACTTGTTATTGCTTGTTTTAAACTATTGTATCTAGTCACTCTTATGAACTTTGAAGGTGTCCTGTGCATGTATATTTGCTACTGTATTGAGGGAAAAGCTGAATACTATTATGCTATGTTTTCTTTATGTGAAACAAACAAACGTCTTGCAAAGCATTGTTATTCATGAATCTTTTGTTTGCGCCTTTTCATGTTGCATCATAGTTTCTTTGCTTATTGCTAGAACTTTGTCTTTCATGTTATGATTGAAGTACTATGATCCCAGCTTTGAATGTTTTGCAAATACTTTGATCAAGTCTTTGATGGTGCATGTCACCTCAAAAATTATTCTTTATTTTTATCACTTACCTACTCGAGGACGAGCAGGAGTTAAGCTTGGGGATGTTGATACATTGCAAATGTATCTATAATTTTTGATGTTCCATGCTTGGTTTTATCCAGTTTCTTGTGTTTTGTTCCAACTTTGGAGTACTTTTCATATGATTTCTTGGACTAACCTATTAACAAGAGACATAGTGCCAGCTGCCTGTTTTCTGCTGTTTTTGGTTCCAGGAAAGTCAGAAAATGAATATTCTCGGAATTGGACGGGACAAAAGCCAAAGTGCCTATTTTTACGGAAGGGATCAAATGCCAGAACACGAGACGGAGAAGGGCCAGGGGCCGGCCACACCACCTGGCTGCGTGGCCAGGCTGGGCCCGCGCCAGGGGGTGGTGTGGTGGCTCCCGACACCCCCTCGGCCTCTCCTTCCGCCTATATATTGCCCTTGGGACGAAAACCCTAAGTGCCCGATCAAAAATCCACGAAAGAGTCTGTAGCCGCCGTCATCTCCATCCCTAGATCGGGAGGGATCTGAAGCTCTTCCCGACACCCTGCTGGAGAGGGGAATTCACCTTGGAGGCCTTCTTCATCACTATGCAAGCATCCGGTGTGATGCGTGAGTAGTTCATCCTTGGACTACAGATCCATGTAGTAGCTAGATGGCTAGTTCTCCTCCTTTGTGCTTTAGTGTCTAGATCTTGTGAGCTCCATTCATGATCAAGATCATCTATTTGTAATTCTGCATGTTGTGTTTGCGGGGATCCGATGGATATTGAGATGCTATTTCATATTGATTGTTGATTCTATCATGTCTTTGTTATTTGTGATCTTGCATGCTTTCCGTTCTTAGTAGCTATCTTGGCCAAGTAGATGCTAGCAACTCCAAGAGTTAGTATTTATACTCGATAGTGGGTTCATGCCTCTGGTAATCTGGGGAAGTGACATAAATCTCTAAGGTACTAGATGTGCTATTGCTACTAGGGAGAAAACAACAATCCTTTGTTCATAGAACAATCGTATTGTTTACTTTACACGCAGTTCGCAAAGCAATAATCTGTTGCTTGCAACTTAATACTAGAGGGGGTTCGGATGATAACCTGAAGGTGGATTATTAGTCATAGATGCAGTTGGATGGCGATCTATGTATAATGTTGTAATGCGCAATCAAGTCTCAAAGGAGTCAAGATGATTAGTATATGCATGTATTCCTTGCTCCTACTGGTTCAATTAAACCTTGGTTTCATAACTGAGGGAAACTTGCTGATGTCCTCATCATACCTTCCTCTTGGGGTTCCCAACGAGCTCTACATCAACACTGCACCATCACTTTTCTAGGCGCCGTGCATTGAGCTATCAGATATGCATCCATAGAGAACATACCCTTGAAGAGCGACAAAACATTGTTAACAAGGTTGAACAAGATCGTGATCATGTCCAGCAGGTCCAGCACCACAAAGCAGCGGTGCATCCGTGATTGCGCACACGTCTGGTACCCCAACAACCTCCATGTCCTCGCTCCAGCGATGCGCGGAAGCAGCAACTCCTTTCTAGATAAAGCCACCGGGAACATGTATCTCGCTAATCCGAGACCATGGGGAATAAATCTAGAGGGGGAGAGAGATCCTTCACGAGGAGGTGTGTTGTGAGAGGAGGAGAGGCGGGCCTTTTATAG
Source organism: Avena sativa (assembly GCA_916181665.1). NCBI lineage: Eukaryota > Viridiplantae > Streptophyta > Magnoliopsida > Poales > Poaceae > Avena > Avena sativa. The sequence continues at coordinate 547,716,139 of OV702290.1, read as the reverse complement.
GGAGAGGGGGCAGCCCCCTCCCATGGCCGATGGCCATGGAGGTGGCCCCACCTCTTCCTTCATTCATGTGGGTGGATGCTCCACTCACATAAACATGCCTCCACTCACACTCCCACTCACATGCATTAATTTTCCACCAAACTTAATGCAACTCACATTAAATAAAACTATTTTATTTATTTTATTCAGAATTTTTTTATTACTTTAATTAACAAACATTCACATAAAACCCCCTGCAACATTTTAATATCACATGCAGAACCAGTATCTGCAATTTCACCCTAAACATGTCCGGTTTCCATCGAAATGATTCGAGCACTTTCTTAAATCTTTAACTGAAACATATTTGCTCCAAATAGTGCCAGTATCCCTTTAGTGTGTCACCCTATGGTTCGTGAATAATGCAGACATGATAGAGAGTCCTCTCCGATCAATAATCAGCAGCGGAACCTGGAGATCCATATTAACTCCCACACATTTAACGATGACTCTAGTGATCATGTGAACCTTTTAACGTTGTAACTAAATCCCTTTGTATCATGATATATTGCATGTCCAAGATTTGATCATTGCTATCTCCATACCTAGTTTGATCTCGTTATCGACATGCACTCTTTTCTCATTCCCGTGATATAACATTCTAGTGATCACATCACTTGCTTGCAAGCTATCTCAATGTGATATCACCGAGAAGACCCAGAGTATATATATCCATCATAGGGATGGAAAAATCCCACTCTTGATCCATGAGCCTCTATATAACACCTTCAGAGTATCTGAACCCACCTTTATTGTCACCCTGTTATGGTATGACGTTTAATGTTATCAAGTTACTCTTCCAGTGTTAGTGATTGACATGATCTCATGGTCTATGGACTAGAATTACTTCGTATGATGTTATAGGAATTTAAACACAATAACTTTGATCGTATTGCTATACTTTGGATGAATGTTCATCACATCATTCCACCAATGTTGTGACCTTATTATTAACAACATCCAATGTCCATGATCAGGAAACCTTGATCATCTTGTTAATCAACAAGCTAGTTTATATGAGAGGCATAACTATTAATTCTTTATTTGTTTATTAAACACAGATGTATTGATGTTTCCAGTTAATACAATTATATCTTGCAAAATAAACATTTATCACAAACATGGAATAAGATAATAACCACTTTATTATTGCCTCTCGGGCATATTCCCTTCAATTAAGCCAAGCTCGCTCAGTAGCATCATCAGTTAAGCTAGAGAAACCATCGATAGAACAAGAAAGGATTGACCCTAATTATGGTTCATCACTACAAGACAAAGAGAGGGTAAAGGAGAGAGGCTAGATAAGGGGAAGTAGTAGGAGGTTCACTTACCCGTGGTCCTCGCTTAAGATCGAGAAGGGAAAGCAGGCCGATGGTGGAGATCAAAGCATGGCGGCATAGGGAGCACCTGGAGGCGCTGCAAGCTGCGCTGAACCATGCCAATAGCTGCACAAGCAATGAGGGTGGTGTGGACGAGTACCACACGACCACTAACGCACCACTAGATCATCACCGGCGTATAGTGAAGCCACGACACCGAAACCCTAGTGTCGTAGTAAAGAGAAGGGCGACAAAATAAGGGTTCGATTCCCAAATCAAATTGGATAGAGAGGTAGAGCGAGACATGATGGTCCATTAACCATAGTCGATGGCGGTCGAAGAGGCCAGGCTCATCGGAATTGAGCGAGGGCAGCGGCGGTCGCCAACAAGGTGGAGTCGGGAGAGGAAAAGAGGTGAGCTCATGAGAGAGTGAGGTCGGGTGGGCCGACCTAACCCTATGGGTTAGGGTGGGTCCAACCCTATTGGGATGTGTGGGCCAGATGGGTTGGGTTTGAGTTGGACCAACCCATGGGTCTAGCCTGTTTATACATACATGGAAATAGTAGTAATACTCCAAAATTACATATTATGCCCTTGTGAATATTTAAAAATAAGAAAAATATAGTTAAATATGGGAAATTCATAAAAATACCTATAATATAACAAAATGATCACAAAAATAAACTCTATCAAATAAAAATATATCTTTACTTGTTTGAGATAAATAAAATAAAACTAAATATTAAGGCTATTAAAATCCTAAGTGAAATTTAATAAAAAAGGAAAGTCCTAAAAATGAATAAAAATCATATTTGCATATAAAAGTAAATATACTATTTTATAAAAATACTAACTTATTTTCTTTCAAATATAACTTGAAACAAATATTAAAAAAATTCTAATCCTTTATGGAATTTTATAGAAATAAAGATAATGCTTTAAAATAAATAAAAATATTTTTTAAGATCTTAATTAAGTATAATTTACTACAAAAATACTAAATATATTATTCTGAAAGGTTTCAAGATTCCAAAGTAATAAATCTTAATTATATTAACATAAAATCCCTATTCTGTGAAAACTTTAATATCATTTCTTAAGTAAGAAATAATCATATGTCTTTATAAAATATGACAATCTTAAAAGGAATCCTTTAAGTCTAATTACTAAGTCCAAAACCATAATTATGATTCATAATAAAACCTACATATAAACTGCTAAACTTATAATACTCCTTTGGAACCATAGACCCAATTTAAACCAGTAACCTTTAAGATAACCTAATGCATCATTCACTTCTATTAAGGGTAACTGATCTTTATCTCTTAACCATACTTAACATGATTTTAAACCCTAACAAATTAATAAGATCATCTAATTATGCTTCCATCAATAAGTTGCATATGCTTTCCATAATAGCAAATCAAAATTTAAACTCATCATTCACTTAAACTGAAAGTGAATGATATCACACTCTTAATCATATTATTAAAACCCTAAATCTTGGTAATAATTTAGACCATTACACCTTAATGTATTTACGTTTTTATAGTTATCTTTGGTCTGAAATACCTTAAACATCATAACTTAAAATTCATCTTTAATTTAACTTTGGTCTACTATAAAACCAACCCAAAATTAGGATAACTCAACATCATTTGTAACTATTAGAAACCATAACCTTAATACCATAATTATTCAAGGTTAATACACTACTTATAAACAACATTTTCTTCAAATGTTATTGTTTTGCCATTTCAAACAACAGCTCTATAATAGTTCCTTTAACCCTCTCGAATTAGGCTTTCGCCCCGCTTTATAAATAAAGCAACATTTAGGTTCATACAAGCATCCCAGTACACCAACCGACCGAGGACAAAGGAGAAAGGAAAACGTAATCAAGTCCGCTGATGCCACAACACATCAGAGCCGAAAACTAAAAGAAAATGAAGGGACCACAACAACACTCAAGCCGCCACCCATGGGAGATCACCCAGAGCGAACCGGTGCCGAGAAGGGAGATGTCGCCATCCTCAATGCCTGAAGAGTGTCATCGAGAGCCTCCAGGTCATGCTGCCTTGCCAGCGGGGACCAATGCTGAAGGAAGGCGATAAAAGAAAAAATCAAGTCAGAGACACGAGTGGGAAATATCCGCTAAATCACTATCTTGTTCCTCTCGTTCCACAAAGTCCAAGCTAGGGCCACGGACACCAGCCAGAAGAGGCGGCATCTCCTTCCGACACGGTTTGCCTCAGTCTGCAGGAACTCCTAGAGCTCCTAGGCTTACCAAGAGGGCCCTAGTTCCTCCCTGACAAAGCTCCACAAAAACTGAGTCATCGTGCACGAGAACATAATATGAGCACAAGTCTCTGGGGTCCCACATAGGGGACACAGACCATTGCCCAGGCCATTATGCTTAGCCACCTCCACCCCTGAAGGCAGGCGATCATGAAGAAGCTGCCATAAGAAAATACGAATGCTAAGGGGGAGAGGGGCCTTCCAAAGGGGGGAGGTCCACCGCAACTCCGGGCCCTGGAAGAGGGCCTAGTAGGCCGAGCTCACCGAGAACTCCTGATACATTGCAAATGTATCTATAATTTTTGATGTTCCATGCTTGGTTTTATCTACTTTCTTGTGTTTTGTCCACACTTTGGAGTACTTTTCATATGATTTCTTGGACTAACCTGTTAACAAGATGCCACAGTGCCAGTTGCCTATTTTATGCTATTTTTGGTTCTAGGAAAGTCAGAAAATCAATATTCTCGAAATTGGACCGGAAAAAAGCCAAAGTCGATATTTTACCGGAAGACTCACGGAGCCAGAAGACAAGACGGAGAGGGGCCACAGGGCAGCCACACCATGTGGTGGCGCGGGTTAGCCCTGGCCGTGCCACCAGGTGGTGTGGGCCCCCTGGCCGCCCACCGACCTTGCCTCTTTGCCTATAAGAAGCCTCCCGATGCATAAACCCTAAATAGTCAAGCCTCCAGCCACGAAAAGTTCTGCAGCGCCGCCGCCACCGAAGGGGAGATTCGGGGGACAGAAAGTCTCTGTTCTGGCACCTACCGGGACGGGGAAGTGCCCCCGGAGCCATCTCCATCGATCTCCACCACCATCTTCATCACCGTTTCTTATTCCCATGATGAGGAGGGAGTAGTTCTCTCTCGAGGCTAAGGGTTCTAACGGTAGCTATGTGTTCATCTCTCTCTCTATGCATGATCATATTGTGATCATGAGCTTTGTAATCAAGTAGATCTACCTTGCTACTCAAGTGCTTTAATAGATCTCTGCTCTCCCCATGTGTGTCAAAATGACAGCATGCTCACCATGGTGGCACTTAGGCTAGAGATTACACATACTTGTTATGAGTTATATTTGGAGTTGGATGTCTTTATGAAATTGTGGTGTTTGTTGGACTCATCTAGTACTCAAGGTGACAGTGTGGGGTTTTCTAGATGGGAAAGGCTTACTTTGAGGTGTGCTGTTATAGCCCTACCATGGATTAGAGTGTTCAATCGGAGAGTAGTTCAGCGTAGTATCATAAAGAATAATATATTTATATGAGAGTGTTCACTAGTGAAAGTATGATCCCTAGGCCTTGTGTCTAAGCATTGAAACTCTGTTTGCTACTAGATCTGTTACATGTTTGCTTGCTTCCGACTTTATTTCAGTTTGCTTTTAGTATCTTCCACGCCATCAAGTTATCTTCTATCACCATTACCACTTATAATTATCTATACCACTTGTATTTCACTATCTCTTCGCTGAACTAGTCCACCTATACACCTGACAAGTGTATTGGGTGTGTTGGGGACACAAGAGACTTCTTGTATCTTGATTGCAGGGTTGCTTGAGAGGGGATTCCTTTGACCACTTCCTCCCTGAGTTCGATAAACCTTGGGTAATCCACTTGATGAAAAACTTGCTGCTGTTCTACAAACCTCTGCACTTAGAGGCCCAACAACTGTCTACAAGAATAGAAGTGCATAGACATCAAGCTATTTTCTGGCACCGTTGCCGGGGAGGTAAGGTAAAAGGTACTCACATCCTCCGGTGTGAGTGCTCGAAGTTATTTCCTTTAGATTCTGCAATTTTGTCTTTTTTTTTCTTGTTTTCACTAGTTAGGCTTAATGGAAAACAACAACAAAATTAGAGAGCTTTATAGTATTTATCTTGAATTAGGACATGAAGTGTTTGAAGAGAAAATTAAAAAACCTATGGAACTTTATTTGCATGCTAATAGAAATGTTGTTAGTATAAATTCTTTGGACACCATTATTGCTAATGCTATGGAAAAGTCTAAGCTTGGGGAAGCTAGTTTTTATGAAAATGATCTTTTTAGTTCCCCAGCTTTAGAAGATAGCTATTCTATTGCTTATGATGATACCAAACCTCCAATATATGATGATTACAATGATGAATATGGTATTTTCAGTCCACCTACTATTGAGGAGAAAATTAATTATGATCATAATATGCCTCCTATATTTGATGATTATGGTGATGAAAATAATAATGATAGCTATTAATTAATGATGAATTTGCTCCCACTATAATCAATAAGAATGACTATGTTTATATGGGGAGTATTAATTCTTTTATGCATGTGTCTCATGATAAGAATGTTTCTTGTGATAGTTATATTGTTACTTTTATTCATGATGGTACTGAAAGTTATTATGAGAGAGGGAAACATGGTTTTATGTGTCTCAACAATATTAAGTTTCTCCTCTTTATGTTGAAAGTCTTGAAGTTGCACTTGTTTTGCTTTACTATGCTTGTTGCTTTGTGCTTTGATGACTTGTTTTTTTACAAGATTCGTATGCATAGGAAGTGGGTTAGACTTAAATGTGTTTTGTATTTTCTTCTTGATGCTCTCTTTTACTTCAATCCATATTTCTTATGTGAGCATCTTCTCAAACTATCAAGCCTAACTTAAAGGCGTTAAAGAAAAGTACTTATTGGGAGATAACCCAAAAGTTTTAGATGAGTCTTGGAAGTTATTACCTCTGTAATAACCGCTCCTTATCCTTTTTATTTGCTTTTTGTGCCAAGAGTAACCTCTAATGAGAGAGAATTAATGCTTGGGAAAGTTGCTGTCCCGAAACATATTTTTATGCTTCACTGTAAAAATTCGTGTAAAATCTCTGTACGTCCTTTTGAGGCGCGAATTTTTGTGCTTCCGCCCCAGGTTGTTATCTAACTTTCGTTAGTTCAACACTTTTCGATTTGAGGAACAGAAGGTCTTCTAAAAAATCGTCTTTACCTGCTGGTCTGTTTTGACAGATTTCTGCCATTATTTGCATTTGCTTCTTGTTGGTTCCTTTTTGAGTTCTTTTGGGGAATTGAGCTTTTTGAGGGAAGTGCTATAGTAGCTTGTGTTTTAATGGAAGTTTGATTGGTGTTGTAACTGAACCTAAAGACTTATTATCTTGAGTACACTAATGTTGCTAATAAAGATTGTGTGAAGTTTTGTATGAAGGAAAATTTCAGGTGTATGGAAGGATTGAGTAATGAGATGAAGAATGGAGTAAAGCTCAAGCTTGGGGATGCCACACGTGTAACCCCAATAAATATCCAAGAAGTTCAAGCATCAAAGCTTGGGGATGCCCAAGGAATCCCCTTCTTCATCAATAAAAATCCTAGGTTTTTTCCAAACACTTCATTTTTATTGTTTCATGCACAATTGTGTTGTTCTTGGAGCGTCTTCTTTTTTGTTTTCGTTTTGGTTTTTCGTTTGCTTGGTTTTCTTAGTTTGCTGAATAAATTGGTTGGACCCCCTCTTTCATACATTGGTTTTCAAATAGTTTGGTTTGGGTTGGAAAAGAGTAGGAAAGTTCATGCTTATGTGGTAAAAAGAGCTCGTTTTTGACTGTGGCCTATGCTCTATCATGCCATGCTTGATATTGTTTTGGCTTTATGCTTAGTATCTTTGCTGTAGCATGACTTGTTATAAACAATTGATATTGCTTAATGTGCCTTGGATGAATCATGTGTTGTTTTAGCATATTAAAGCATAGTATAGTTGTATTCTCCTTTGATGCTTTATTTGGGTTGACTTGGCGCATGCTCACACCATGTTATGACTATCTCAAGTCACCATATCCTTTATGATCCGTTAGTTTTCAACTTGCAGTATCACTTTATGCTTTGATCAATGATGTTTTGTCGCTCTGCATGATTATGGCCATTATTGCTCTCCTAGTTTGTCGCTCCTAGTCTTTTGCTAGCCTCCACAACAAAGTATGAGTTCCACTCATGCATCCAACTCCCTAAACCAAGTTTTTTCCAAAGAGTCCACCATACCTACCTACTAGCTTATGCTATTCCAAGTATATTCATGCTTTTGTTTACCTTCCAAATTAAACTTGTTATGAGAAAACTAGTGATTAAAGTTCTCACGAACTTGATGGCACACTTTACTTTTCTTGCCCTTAATAAACTTGAACCATTGTGTTGTCTATGTTGTATATGCTTGCACTTATTTGTTAGGAATTAGCAGAACCATGCTTTCATGGGGAACGCTTTCAACATTGCACTTGGTACTTGTACCTAGTTGATATCATGCTCTTTTGTATATGGATGTCGTCGGTGTGAAATGAAAGGGGAGCTTGGAAGTCCATGGAGTTATGTATATATGTTAGAGAAACGCCTGGACCGCTGGTCTAATCCATGTGGACATGGTGGAAACCTGCAGCGTAACCATAATGAGCTGTCTATGAAGCATTCTTCTTATAAAAAAAGAGTCCTATATTGAGAAAAAAGAGAAAAAAATATGAGATTATGAAAAGAGGAAAGAGATAAAAAAGCACCATATTCCCATGGTAAATAAGAAGAATGCTGAGATGCTCGTTGTCTGCTTGCCTTGTCATTTTGATATGGGGATTCTTCCGTATCATCGGGCAAGGGGTACCCCCTTGGCGGTTCTCAATGATACACATGTACTTACGATGACAAGAACTTACCGATGACTAAACTTGAGTAGCATGAGGAGCGACCCTCGTATACAAGGGACATGAGATTTCTAACTTATACTTCGTCAAGCATGTACACCATAGTTTGTTCACTTTAACCTTAATCACTTCAAGATGCTTATGATAGGGGCAATGAGAGCTGAAAGCTATAAGTACCATAATTTTTGGAAGCTCTTTATGAGACTTGAATACCTACTTCCTTCTATGAAGGACTTTCTTCCACTTATATATATTGAGTCTCCACCTTCTATCTTTATGCACCTACTTTGAGAGCATAGTGGACATTCTTAGTTCTATGTGCATTGTCCCGAGACTTGTTGATTGATGCATAGCTTTGATATTGCTTGTTTTAAACTACTTTTATCTAGTCACTCTTATGAACTTTGAAGGTGTCCTATGCATTTATGTTTGCTACTCTATGAGGGACAAGATGAATGCTACTATGCTATGTTTTCTTTATGTGAAACAAACAAACGTCTTGCAAAGCATTGTTATTCAGGAATCTTTTGTTTGTGCCTTTTCATGCTGCAACATATTTGCTTTGTCTTATTGTTAGAACTTTATCTTTCATGCTATGTTGAAGTACTATGATCCCAGCTATCAATGTTTTACAAATACTTTGATCAAGTTTATGATGGTGCATGTCACCTCAAAAATTATTCTTTCTTTTTATCACTTACCTACTCGAGGACGAGCAGGAGTTAAGCTTGGGGATGTTGATACATTGCAAATGTATCTATAATTTTTGATGTTCCATTCTTGGTTTTATCTACTTTCTTGTGTTTTGTCCACACTTTGGAGTACTTTTCATATGATTTCTTGGACTAACGTATTAACAAGATGCCACAGTGCCAGTTGCCTGTTTTCTGCTGTTTTTGGTTCCAGGAAAGTCAGGAAATCAATATTCTCGGAATTGGATTGGACAAAAGCCAAAGTCGATATTTTACCGGAAGACTCACGGAGCCAGAAGATGAGACGGAGAGGGGCCATAGGGCGGCCACACCATGTGGTGGCGCGGGCTAGCCCTGGCCGCGCCACCAGGTAGTGTGGGCCCCCTGGCCGTCCATCGACCTTGCCTCTTCACCTATAAGAAGCCTCCCGATGCATAAACCCTAAATAGTCAAGCCTCCAGCCACGGAAAGTTCCGCAGCGCCACCGCCACCGAAGGGGAGATTTGGGGGATAGAAAGTCTCTGTTCCAGCACCCTACCAGGACGTGGAAGTGCCCCCGGAGCCATCTCCATCGATCTCCACCACCATCTTCATCACCGTTGCTGATTCCCATGATGAGGAGGGAGTAGTTCTCTCTCGAGGCTAAGGGTTCTACCGGTAGCTATGTGTTCATCTCTCTCTCTATGCATGATCATATTGTGATCATGAGCTTTGTAATCAAGTAGATCTACCTTGCTACTCAAGTGCTTTAATAGACCTCTGCTCTCCCCATGTGTGTGAAAGTGACAGCGTGCTCACCATGGTGGCACTTAGGCTAGAGATTACACATACTTGTTATGAGTTATATTTGGAGTTGGATGTCTTTATGAAATTGTGGTGTTTGTTGGACTCATCTAGTACTCAAGGTGACAGTGTAGGGTTTTCTAGATGGGAAAGGCTTACTTTGAGGTGTGCTGTTATAGCCCTACCATGGATTAGAGTGTTCAACCGGAGAGTAGTTCAGCGTAGTATCATAAAGAAGAATATATTTATATGAGAGTGTTCACTAGTGAAAGTATGATCCCTAGGCCTTGTTTCCAAGCATTGAAACTCCATTTGCTACTAGATCTGTTACATGTTTGCTTGCTTCCGTCTTTATTTCAGTTTGCTTTTAGTATCTTCCACGCCATCAAGTTATCTTCTATCACCATTACCACTTATTTATCTATACCACTTGTATTTCACTATCTCTTCACTGAACTAGTCCACCTATACACCTGACAAGTGTATTGGGTGTGTTGGGGACACAAGAGACTTCTTGTATATTGATTGCAGGGTTGCTTGAGAGGGGATACCTTTGACCACTTCCTCCCTGAGTTTGATAAACCTTGGGTAATCCACTTAAGGGAAAACTTGCTGCTGTTCTACAAACCTCTGCACTTGGAGGCCCAACAACTGTCTACAAGAATAGAAGTGCGTAGACATCAACTCCCCTCCTAGGGTCAGATGCTAGGATGCCAAGTCCTGTTCCTCGGACAAGGAAGCAGGGAGGGCAGCCGTCAGGCGCTGGTACTCCTCCACCTCGGCCACACTAAAGGTGTTCCATCTCCCCTCACGAAAGGCCTCGGCAACGAGGATCGATGGGGAGGTGGAAATGGCATATAGCGTAGTGAACTGCTCGCAAAGCAGGGACGCTAGGAGCCATGGATCAAGCCACAATCGCACCCTATGCTCGTCACCAAAGGCAAAAGGGAGGCCCCGCCCAATATAGTGCTTAATATCCTAGATGGCCCTCTAGAACTGGGATCCCTCCCAACATTCGCACACTAATAGAGGATGGCAACGGAGATACTTGGCCTTGATGAGTTGGAGCCAGAGCCCCCCATCATCGCTAATGATACGCCAAACCCATTTTAACATCAAGGCCACATTAAAACAGCGTGAGTCGAGGATCCCTATGCCCCCAAGACATTTGGGGGCGCATAAGTCTGCCCATTTAACCATATGGTACCTCTTGTGGCCATCCCTTACTTCCCTAAAGAACCTAGACTGCTCCTTAGCGAAGTCTGCATGGGTCCCCTCCGGGAGTAGGTACAACCCCATCTGGTACATGGGAAGGCTCGAGAGACAATAGTTGATCAGGACCATCTTGTTCCCCTTGGTCATGAGCGTACCTCGCCAGGTTTCGGCTTTAGACCGAACCCTTGTAACCAGGGGTGCAAGATCCTTAATCAGAACCCTAGTCTCTCGGATGGGCATCCCAAGGTAAGTAGTCGGGAAGTCCACCGGCTTACAATTCAGGTTGTCAGCGATGCCTCGCCAGTCCTCCTCAGAATACCCTAGAATGATAGCCTCGCTCTTGTTGAAGTTAATCTTCAGCCCTGACATGGATTCGAAGCAGAGAAGTAGGAACTTTAGGTTAATAATGTCAAGATCTGAGACCTGCACCATAATCATGGTATTGTCCGTATATTGGAGGTGGGAGATACCACCTCCAGGGATAAGGTTCCCCACCACACCTGCGATGTGGCCAGCGATTTTGGCTCTATCCAAAATCTCTGCCAGGGCATCCACCACGGAGTTAACAACATCCAATGTCCATGATCAGGAAACCTTGATCATCTTGTTAATCAACGAGCTAGTTTATATGAGAGGCATAACTAGGAACCCTTTATTTGTTTATTAAACACACATGTATTAACGTTTCCAATTAATACAATTATAGCATGCAAATAAACATTTATCATAAACATGCAATAAGATAATAACCACTTTATTATTGTCTCTCGGATATATTCCCTTTAGTCTCCCACTTGCACTAGAGTCAATAATCTAGTATGTAAACTTGCGCATTCAACACCTATGACTTTCTAGTTTTGTATATACATGTTTGCTAGTGGTTAACATAATCTCCGGATCTGACATTTTCAGGTCCACGTGTATTTGCATGTCTTTGCTTCTCTACGCATCACTCATTCTCTAATGAGATGACATTGTATAAATTTAGTCCTTTGGTAAGACCTTTAGCTCCTTTGGGTTCAAACATGTTGATATAATTGTCACACAATATATCTTCATAGTACTATCCCACTATGAACCACACCTAGTCTGATAAGAAACTACTTAACCAAATTCCCTCCTTTGCTGCTACTACAGCAGTCATATACTTAGCCTTTTTTGTAGTATCCGTCACAATGTATCAACTTTGGAACTTATCCAAGTCCATCATGGAACCTCCTTTCCATTACATTGTGCCAATCATAGTTTAAATTGAGATAATTTAATTTGTATCTTGTGATAGACTAGTAACAATGTAACACTTTACAGTGAACTATTTGTAACTATTTGTCACCTCTACATAAATATACTCTTAGTTCTTACAAAGATCATAAGAATATCCTTACTATTGTCCAATGATCATCTTCTGAATTATTCTAGTATATGCACATAACGTTTAGAGCATATGACACACCTGGATATGTACATATCATGGTATACATTATTGATCAAAATATTCATGTGATTTCACTCACCAAGTGTCAAAACACTTGAATCTCATTTCACTTACCAAGTGTCAATACACTTGAATCTTGATTCAACCCTTTCCATGCGGCAAGAACCTTTCTTGTCATTTCCATATTGAACTAATTTAATATCTCATATATATACGTCTAGCACAACCATATCAGTGACTTAATCTATCCATATAGACATTGATGCCAAATATTCTGGTTTTGCCCAAGTCTTTCATCGAAGTTCAATTTTAATGAAATTCTTAACCCGTGTCAATAAGAGATACATGATTTCCAATTAACAATATGCCCTCTACATAATGTATTAGAAATATGTCTCAACGTTCCCACTGAATTTCTTACAAATGCAAGCATCTTCATCGTCTCCGATGAAATTAAACATTTTAACAGTTTCATCACAGTGAAGATTCCAACTCCCCTATGCTTACTTCAACCATTGAAGTTTGCATGCCCTTTTTAGCATCCTTTGATTTAACAAAACCCTTCAGATCGTGTCATGTACATGTCCTAGGTAACCATTCTATTAGAAGAATTCGTTTTGTTTGTTCAACTACCATATATGGATTAATGTAGTGGTTGCTACATTAATCCGTCAAGGCTAAATATCACTATGAAAGATCAAATCTTTTTGTAGTCAACTCCTTGAACATTGTCGTAAACTCCTTTCCGACATGTCGACTATTTCATAGATTTCAAACATCCATGTCTATTTCTTTATAGATCCAAATACGACCGATATGCTTCACGCCTTTCCGGAGGGTCTTCCAAGTTCCAAAACTTGATTTCTCGTGTATAGAAACTATCACAAATTTTATGACTTATAGTCACTTGATGGAGTCAGGGCCCATCATCGCTTCTTGGCATGCAGTTGGTTCATCATTGTCAAAGCAATAATGACTTGTTTATCAAATCTCACTATTTGATTTATACCCGACGCATACGGTTCAAATAGGAACTCTAATCTCCAAGATCACAACCTTTGTAATCACGGGAGCCATGAGCATTGTGGCCGCCACTGGGACACTTTCCGGCGCTGTGCTACTTAGAACATGTTGCTTTGGTTCATCAACCTAATCAAAGTTCTATTGTCCTCCCACTTAACTTTTGCAAAAAATTCCTTCTCAAGAAACTTCACAGTCCAAGCGACAAACTCTTTTGTCCTCAGTGTTATGGAGGAATACCCAACAAATTCTTTGGGATAACCTACAAATACGTGCTTATCCGACTTTGGTTGTAAACATTTTACTTATGCATAGCATACCAAAATTTAAGAAAAGACAACTCGGGTTTTATCCCAAACCATAACCTTTACGGTGTCATTTCAATGTATCACGACGATGCTCTTTTCAGTGTAAAAGTGGTAGTCTCTAAAGCTTTAATCCTAAAAACATAATGGTAGTTTTATAAATGACACCTTTGATCTTACCATTTCAAACAAGGTCGATTTCATCTCTCAAACATACCATACTCCTATGGTTTATCGGGAAACACAAATCCATGGAACAATTCCTCAAATCTTAGGTGTTCTGCTACACATGTAACTCAAATATCTTACTTTATGATCGAATCATGAATTCTTTATTTTCTCGTGACAATGATTTTCCTCATCTTGAATGTCTTTGAACAATTTTCAAATGTTTCATACTTCTTCCTTATTAAGTAAATATACAGATATGTTCACTCAAATTTTGGGAGAAAACATATGAAGTTGAAAGATCCACCGCACATGGCTACACATAATGGCCCATATACATCAACATATAAAATGTCCAATAATTTAGCCATCCGTTCCTCTTTGGCCTATTAACGGAGTTTCAATTATCTCGAGGAAAGTATCACAAGCGTCATTTGATCAAAATCAAAGACTCCAAAAATCCATCCACATAGAGTTTCTTCATGTTTTATTTTCAATATAATTTAAATGGCAATGTCACTTTGTAAGTGATCTTTCAATCATTTGTCTTGTGCATTTTAGCATTAGTTTTATGGACGTGATTTCTCCAACTAGACTTGTAAAAGTTCATCATCCTTCTATGGAATAAGGTAATTATTTGAACAACCATTGTTCTCATAATACCAAAACAAAATAACAATTATTTAAACAAATCTTGAAGGAAAGCGTTGATGTCAACGATGGACACAATAACACTTTATTTGTTTTCGATCAACATCATCACATATTCTCTTGCTAGTTACTTAGGCCATTGTAGTTCATGAATTGCATTGTTCTGTATGAAATTTCAGACCAACCAATTCGGTATTCAATACCCAAGAACCACATTGTTTAACAAGCAAAGAATACAACCATAACATGTATATCATATATATACCTTAGCTAGACATTTCTAGTCTTTTCTTTTCTGCCAAATATTTTATAGATTCTCTTTCAGCATTTCCTTTTCCTTTTAAAAGAATATATCAATGTCAACAGTGGCGCCATACATATGACACATAGTCAAAAGCGTGTATAGTCAAATACTAATACCTTTGGATTTTCACTTTGAAGTGGATCACCACCACAAAATGTTTGGTGTTCTTTCAAAATTCCATTCTTTAGTAATCTTTTAGTGTAGTAAACATTTTACCTACATCTTCTATTCATGCTTATCATGACAACTTTCATGATCAAGCTACTATAGCCTATAAGGGTGAATCGCGAGTATAATGTCAGTTCCCAAAAAAACTTTTTCAGAGATTAGGACGCCTAGCGTCTCCAACCTTCACAAATTCTCATATAATATGAGAACATGTATTTTGCCAAATTATACTCTATCATATTGCAACCATAAACATTGTTACAAATATCACAATATCTTCCACACATGATAGTTTCTAAAACAATTCTTTCAGCTCCTAGATAACCTCGATATTAGAACAACTTTTGAATATCAAGAATCATGGAGGCAAACATGATACTTTAGATACTAACACTAGAATTGTTACTCTTGATTTAATACTCCTTCCGTCCCAAAATGTAAGGTGCCTAAGCTTTAGTCAAAAGTCAACATATTTTAAGTTTGACCATATTTATACATAAAAATATAAACAATTACAATACAAAATCAATATCAATAGATTCACCAAAAAGTGTAGTTTCTCAAAATGTCCATTTGATATTGTAGATATTCATATTTTTTCGTATAAACTTGGTCAAACTTAGAAGATATTGACTTTTGAATAAAGCTTAGACGCCTTACATTTTGGGATGGAGGGAGTACTATTTATTAAACTTCATGAGAGTTTGCTAAAAGTTTGCAATAGGACTTATAAACTTTAAATTGACACTCAAAATAATATGATACCAGTTTGTAAAGTAAATATCCATAATTCTATAGTTCTATTATCTCAATTAAAACTAAGCGCAAGGTAGTAAACGAATGCTAATGACTACAACAAACTATGCAAATTCACTTTGATTTTAGTTTATGATAAATTGAGTTCGACTAATCCAAATTACAAATGAACTCCTACTCAAAACCAACATCCCTAGAGTTGTTTTGGGGATTACATGAACCAAATCCACTACACCAAGTCTGATCATCACATGAGTCGGTGTAGCTTCAAAGGCGAGCATCTATATTGGCATCATATCAACCATATGACTCATGCTTAACCTTTCGGTCCGTGTTTCGAGGCCATGTCTGTACATGCTAGGCTCGCCAAGTAAGAACCTTAGTACTCACATGTGTAAAACTATCTTACACTCGTTGTATGAAAGTGTAGAGTCAAAAACACCCAATCATCACGTGGTGTCTTGAAAAGACAAACTTTCTTAACGGTGCATACTTAAGGAAGAACACATTTTATCTTGATATCTAAATGAGGGATCATCTTATAATGCTACTAAAGCGCCATACAAGCAATATAAGATGCAAACAAACATCATATGCCTGAAGAGAAATGATATGCTTCTTGCACTTGATCATTATCATGTGCATCATGGTATGATCTTCATCATTCCTTTATGTGTAAGGACAAGGTCTATGGAACTTACACGTTAGGTATGCTATAATTTCCAAGAGTATCAAGTATAGTTCAAATTATAACATTACCAAATCATGACACTTGCCCAACAACAACTAAACTAGACGCTTCTAATTTATCAATTACATGTTTTTACGTGGCTTAGGGCTTTCAAAGATAGAACCGCTCTTACCTACGAACATGGAACCACGATGATGATAACCAAATTATTAGCAACTCGTTGTAAATCAGATATTGACTATAGTAGGAGAGACAGACACCCGCTAGCCACTTATGCAAAACTAGTTACATGTCAAGCGTGGAACATGTATCATGTGCGAGGACATGTAAAGTTAGTCCGGGCCGCTTCATCCCACTATGCAACCAATATCCAAAATACATATAAGACGCAATAACATGATCATCATCACCCACATTCTATTATGTGTTCTACCTGTGCAAAGCATCTACGCATAGGTCAGGCTTTGATACCATTGCTGGGTTTGCAGCATAGAAAACAAAAAATTCCTACGTTGTGAACTACTAAGCACCAAGATCTATCTACCTAGATACAATCAATGGGTGGATATTGATACATTGCAAATGTATCTATAATTTTTGATGTTCCATGCTTGGTTTTATCCACTTTCTTGTGTTTTGTTCCAACTTTGGAGTACTTTTCATATGATTTCTTGGACTAACCTATTTACAAGAGCCACAGTGCAAGCTGCCTGTTTTCTGCTGTTTTTGGTTCCAGGAAAGTCAGAAAATGAATATTCTCGGAATTGGACGGGACAAAAGCCAAAGTGCCTATTTTTACGGAAGGGATCAAGTGCCAGAATACGAGATGGAGAAGGTCCAGGGGCCGGCCACACCACCTGGCCACGTGGCCAGGCTGGGCCCGCGCCATGGGGTGGTGTGGTGGCTCCCGGCACCCCCTCGGCCTCTGCTTCCGCTTATATATTGCCCTCAGGACGAAAACCCTAAGTGCCCGATCAAAAATCCATGAAAGAGTCTGTAGCCGCCGTCATCTCCATCCCTAGATCAGGAGGGATCTGAAGCTCTTCCCAGCACCCTGCCGGAGAGGGGAATTCACCCTGGAGGACTGCTTCATCACCATGCAAGCCTCCGGTGTGATGCGTGAGTAGTTCATCCTTGGACTACGGATCCATGTAGTAGCTAGATGGCTGGTTCTCCTCCTTTGTGCTTTCATGTCTAGATCTTGTGAGCTCCGTTCATGATCAAGATCATCTATTTGTAATTCTGCATGTTGTGTTTGTGGGGATCCGATGGATATTGAGATGCTATTTCATATTGATTATTGATTCTATCATGTCTTTGTTATTTGTGATCTTGCATGCTTTCCGTTGTTAGTAGCTATCTTGGCCAAGTAGATGCTAGCAACTCCAAGAGTTAGTATTTATGCTCGATAGTGGGTTCATGCCTCTGGTAATCTGGGGAAGTGACAGAAATCTCTAAGGTACTAGATGTGCTGTTGCTACTAGGGAGAAAACAACAATCCTTTGTTCATAGAACAATCGTATTGTTTACTTTACACGCAGTTCGTAAAGCAATAATCTGTTCTTGCAACTTAATACTGGAGGGGGTTCGGATGATAACCTGAAGTTGGATTATTAGTCATAGATGCAGTTGGATAGCGGTCTATGTATAATGTTGTAATGCCCAATCAAGTCTCAAAGGAGTCAAGATGATTAGTATATGCATGTATTGCTTTCTCGATGTTTGTCAATTGCCCCGCTGTAATTTGTTCACCCAACATGTTATCTATCTAAGAAGAGCCACCTCTAGTGAACTATGGATCCCGGTCCTTGTCTTTTATATTCAATCTACAATCTTTTACTTCTTTGTGTTTTCTTTCTACAAACTTTTACTTCTTTCCATTCGATACGTTTAATCCTTTTTTTCCACAAAACACAGTGAGATTGACAACGTCATCGCAAGTTGGGGACAAAGTTCTGTGGTTGTGTTGTGCAGGTCTCCATGTTGCTACTAGCACCGGTAGTGCGCCCTGCCAAAGCTCAGCTAGTAACACCTTTGGGGCCTTTCCTTGCTCCTACTGGTTCGATTAAACCTTGGTTTCATAACTGAGGGAAACTTGCTGCTGTGCTATGTTGGAGATATGCCCAAGAGGCAATAATAAAGTGGTTATTATTATATCTTTATGTTTATGATAAATGTTTACATCCCATGCTATAATTGTGTTAAACGGAAACATTAATACTTGTGTGTTTTGTAAACATAAAAGAGTCCCTAGTAAGCCTCTTGTTGAACTAGCTTGTTGATTAATAGATGATCATGGTTTCCTGATCATGGACATTGGATGTCATTAATAACAAGGTTATATCATTAGGAGAATGATGTGATGGACACACACCCATAGTAAGCATAGCATAAGATCAAGTCATTAAGTTCGTATTGCTATAAGCTTTCAAATGCATAGTAACCTAATCCTTTGACCATGAGGTTATGTTAATCACCATCACCGGATGGGTACTTTGATGACATCAAACACCGCTTCGTAACTGGGTGGTTATAAAGGTGTCATTGGGTATTCTGAAATTATGTGTTGAAGCGCATGGACCAAGATTGGGATTTGTCCATCCATATGACGGATAGATATGCTCTCGGCCCTCTCGGTGGAATGTCATCTAGTTAGCTTGCAAGCATGTGACTAGGTCACAAGGGATGACATAACATGGAATGAGTAAAGAGTACTTATCAGTAACGAGGTAGAACTAGGTATGGAGATACCGACGATCAAACCTCGGATAAGTAGAATATCGCGTGACAAAGGGAATTGGTTTCGTATGTTAATGGTTCTATCGATCACGAAGTCATCATTGAGTATGTGGGAGCCGTTATGGATCTCCAGATCCCGCTGATGGTTATTGATCGGAGAGGTGTCTTCATCATGTCTACATGTTCACGAACCGTGGGGTGACACACTTAAGGTTCGAAGTTGTTTTAAGTAGATATGGAATGTGTGTTGGAGACCGAATGTTGTTCGGAGTCTCGGATTGGATCCAGGACATCACGAGGAGATCCAGAATTGTCCGGAGAATAAGAATCATATATTGGGTATCATTTTCTAAGTTAGGAAATGTTCCGGAGTGTTTGTATGGAGATTCTAGAAGGATTCAGAATGTTCTGGAAGGTTCTAGAAGATTTCTTGGAGTTTGCTTGAAAACCAAGAAAGGATCAAGGAGTCTTTGTGGGGCAAGACACGGATTCGTGGGGGAGGAGGATTCCTCTCCCCTCCTAATCCGCCGACCAAGGAGGGAGGGGAGTCCTACTAGGAATCCCCCTCCCATGGCGCCTCCCTCCTTTAAATAGAGGGGAGGGGGCGCCACCCCCTAGATCTCTCCCATAACAAGCCCTAGACGCCGCCTCTCTCCTCCTTCTTCGCTCTGCTCCGGCTTAGGCGAAGCCCTACAGAATTCTCTACTCCACCACCACCACCACACCGTCGTGCTGCTGGGATTCCGTGGAGAAGATCTACTACCTCTGCTGCTCGCTGGAACGAGGAGAGGAAGGTCTGCTTCGACTCCGCACGTGTGACCGACTGCGGAAGCGCTGCCGGAACGCGGCGCCGGAAGGATCATCCACACGATCTTGAGATCAGCAAGTGATCGACTACATCAACCCCGAGATCTAATCTCGTAACGCTTTCGGTTCTACGAGGGTTAGTACAGATCTATCTCGTTGCACATGTCTAATAGATTAGATCTTGGCTTTTATCTAGATTATATCTGGGTTTTGTTCGTTCTTGCGGTAGAATTTTTTTGTTTTCCATGCTACGAACCCAATAGTGGTATCAGAGCCTTGTCTATGCGTAGATCTGTTGCACTAGTAGAACACAATGGTTTTGTGGGCGTTGGTGCTCGTGCCGTCTTTTGCTTTGTGTACTTTGCATCTTGCGGTATGGTGGGATGAAGCGGCTCGGGCTAACCTTACATGTCATCGCACATGAGACTTGCTCCACGCTTGACGTGTAACTTGCTTTGCACAAGTGGCTTTGCAGGTGTCTGTCTCTCCCATCATAGTATAGATCCAATCTACACTTTGCACTCGATAGCACTTATATCAATGTCGTGGTTCAGTTTTGTAGGTAAGATCCGGTCTTATTCGAAAGCCCCAAACCACGTAAAACATGCAAAGAAAATTAGAGGCGTCTAACTTGTTTTTGTAGGGGTTTTGTGATGTGATATGGCCATCATGTGATTATATTTGATGTATGCAATGATCCTTGTTGTAATATGGCAACCGGAGGAGCCTAATGGTTGTCTTTAATTCTGTTAAGACCTGCGTGTCTATTCATCTTGTAATAGCTTTATTCCAAGTAGTTGTAATAGTTGCTAGTGATGATGGACAACCATGAAGCGACGCCACTGGCCTTGACGCAATGCTAGTGATGATGGAGATCATGTCCGTGCTTTGGAGATGGAGATCAAAGGCATAAGAAGAAAGGGCCATATCATATCACACTAATTATGAATTGCCTGTGATGTTAATCCTTTATGCATCTTGTATTGATTAGATCACGACGGTAGCATTATAAGATGATCCCTCTCACTAAATATCAAGTAATAAAGTGTTCGTCCTTAGTAGGCACCGTTGCTAAGACTCGTCGTTTCGAAGCATCTCGTGATGATCGGGTGTGATAGATTCTACGTGTGCATACGATGGGTGCAAGCCAGATTTGCACATGCGGATACTAAGGTTAACCTTGACGAGCCTAGCATGTACAGACATGGTCTCGGAACACGGAATACCGAAAGGTAAAGCATGAGTCATATGGATGATATGATGAACATGTTGATTGTTCGCCTTTAAAGCTACATCATCTCACGTGATGATCGGACTTGGTGTAGTGGATTTGGTTCATGTAATCACTAAAACAACTTGAGGGATGTTGTTTTAAGTAGGAGTTCATTTGTAATTTGGATTAGTCGAACTCAATTTATCATAAACACAATCAAAGTGAATTTGTATAGTTTGTTGTAGTCATTGGCATCCGTTCACCACCTTACGCTTAGTTATAGTTGAGATAGTGGAACTATAGAAATTCTGGATATTTGCTTTACGAACTGGTATCGTATTGTTTTGAGTGTCAATCTAAAGTTTAAAAGTCCTGTTGCAAACTTTCAGCAAACTAAGTTTACTCTGTGAAGTTTAATAAATAGTATTAAATCAGGAGTAACAATTCCAGTGTTAGTATCTAATGTATCATGTTTGCCTCCATGATTCTTGATACTCAAAAGATTGTTTTTAATATCAAGTTTATCTATGAGCTGAAAGCAATGTTTCAGAAACCATCATATGTGAAAGGTATTGCGATATCTAAAACAATGTATTGGTTACAACATGATAGAGTATACGTCCTCATATTTGATGAGAATTTGTGAAGGTTGGAGACGCTAGTCGTCCTAATCCTCCAAAAGGTTTTGGAAAAGAAACATTATACTCGCAATTCACCTTTATAAGCTATAGCAGCTTGATCATGAAAGTTGTCATGATATGGATGAATAGAAGATGTAAGTAAAATGTTTACTACACTAAAAGATTACTAAAGGATGGAATTTTGAAAGAATGCCAAACATTTGATGAAGGTGATCCACTTCAAAGTGCAAGTCCAAAGGTATTAGTATTTGACTATACACACTTTGTACTATGTGTCATGTGAATGACACCACTATTGATGTTGATAGATTCTTTTAAAAGAAAAGGAATTGTTGAAAGAGAATCTATAAAATATTTGGCAGAAAAGAAAAGATTGGAGATGTCCAACTTAGGTATATAGAAGATACATGTTATGGCTGTATTCCTTGCTTGTTAAACAATGTAGTTCTACAGTATTGGATATCGAATTGGTTGGTATGAAGTGTCATACAGGACAACACAATTTATGAACTACAATGGCCTAAGTAACTAGCAAGAGAATATGTGATGATGTTCATCGAAAAACAAACAAAGGGTTGTTGTGTTGCTCATTAACATCAAAGATTACCTTCAAGATTTGTTTCAATAATTGTTATTTTGATCAGGTATTATGACGACAAAAGGTTGTTCAAATAATTACCGTATTCCATAATAGATGGATGATATACAAGTCTGGTTGGAGAAATAATGACCATAAAACTAATGCTAAAATGTCGCAAGACAAATGATTGAAAGATCACTTGCGAAGTGACATCACCGTTTAAATTATATTAGGGATACATGAAGAAACTCCATGTTGATGGATTTTTGGAGTCTTTGATTTTAATCAAATGACGCTTGTGATACTTTCCTGGAGATAATTAAAACTCCGTTCGTAGGCCAAAAGAGGAACAGACAACTAACTGATTGGAATTTGTACATATTGATGTATATAGTCCATTATGTGTAGTCATGGGCGATGGATTTCAACTTCATATGCTTTCTCCAAAGATTTGAGTGAGTATATGTATATACTTACTCAATAAGGAAGAAGTATGAAACATTTGAAAATGTTCAAAGACTTTCAAGTTGAAGTGGAAAATCATTGTAACAAGAAAATAAAAAGTTTATGATTGGATCATAAAGAAAGATGTTTGAGTTACAAGTTTAGCAAAACACCTAAGATTTGAGGAATCGTTCCATGGATTTGCATTTTCCAAAAAACACCATAGGAGTATGGAGTGTTCAAGATATGTAATGAAACCTTGTTTGACATGATAAGATCAAAGGTGTCATTTATAAAACTGCCATTATATTTTAAAGATTAAAGCTTTAGTGACTACCGCTTTTACACTGAAAAGAGCTCCATCGTGATCCGTTGAAATGACACCATATAAGTTATGGTTTGGGATAAAACCCAGGTTGTCCTTTCTTAAATTTTTGGTATGCTAGGCATAAGTAAAGTGTTTACAACCAAAGTCGGATGAGCATGTCTTTGTAGGTTATTTCGAATAACCATTGGGTATTCCTCCATAACACCGAAGACAAAATTGTTTATCGCTTAGAATGTCGAGTTTCTTGAGAAGGAATTTTGGTGAAAAGTTAAGTGGGAGGACAATAGAACTTTGACAAGGTTGTTGAACCTTGGCTAATATGTGCTGAGTTGTGCAGCGTCGGAAAGTGTCCCGGAGGCAGCAACAATGCTCATGGCTCACGTGCCTCAAAGGTTGTGGTCACGGAGATCTAAGTTACTATTGAACCAAGTAGGTCGGGTAAGTAATCAAATTCCTAGATTTGAGAGTTAAATCATTATTGTTTGACAATGATGAACCGACTACATGCAAAGAAGCAATGATGGGCCCTGACTTCGTTAAGTGGCTTGAAGCCATGAAATCCGTGATAATTCCATACACGAGAAATCAAGCTTTGAATTTGAAAGACCCTCTGGAAAGGTACAAGACCTTACAGTCGTATATGGATCTATAAAGAAATAGACATGGATGTTTCACATCTATGAAATAGTCGACATGTCGGAAAGAGTTTACGACAATGTTCAAGGAATTGACTATGATAAGATTTGATCTTTCATAGCGATATTTAGTCTGGACGGATTAATGTAGCAACCACTACATATATTTTGGTATATGGTAGTTGAACAAACAAAACAAGTTCTTCTAAAAAGAATGGTTACCTAGGATGTGTCCATGACACGATCCAAAGGGTTTTGTTAATTCAAAGGATGCTAAAAGAGTATGCAAAACTTCAATGGTTGAAGTGAGCATTACGGAGTTGGAATCTTCACCGTGATGAAACCGTTAAAAGGTTTAATTTCATCAGAGACGATGAAGATGCTTGCATTTTTGCAAGAAATTAAGTGGGAGCGCTAAGACATATTTCTAATACATTATGTGAAAGACATATTGTTGATTAGAAATGATGTATCTTTTATTGACACAGGTTAAGAATTTCATTTCGATGAAAGACTTAGGCATAACCCAAGAATTAGGCATCAATGTCTATATGGATAGATTGAGGCGCTAATATGGTTTTGCCAAATGTACATAGATAAGATGTTGAATGAGTTCAATATGGAAACAACAAGAAAGGTTCTTGACGCACGGAAAGGACTGAATCAAGATTCAAGTATGTTGACACGAGATTCAAGTGTTTTGACACTTGGTGAAATCACAAGAATATTTTGATCAATCATTCTTTGAGATGTACACATCTAGATATGTCCTATGCTCTAAATGTTATGAGCAAATGCCAGAATGACTCATAAGATGATCATTGGACAATAGTAGGGATATTCCTATGATCTTTGGAAGAACTAAGAATATATTATTTATATAGTGGTGACAAATAGTTCATTGTAAATTGTTGCATTGATACTAGTTTTGTCACAAATTAAGTTTATCTCAATTTAAACTATGGGTGGCACAATGTAATGGAAAGGAAGTTCCATAACGGATTTGGTTGAGTACCAAAGTTAAAACATTGTGACAGATACTACAACAAAAGGCTAAGTATATGACTGCTATTGTAGCAGCAAATGAGGGCATTTGCGTCAAGTAGTTTGTTATCAAACTAGGTGTGGTTCATAGCGGGATAATACTATGAAGATACATTGTATGGCAATTGTATCAACATGATTTAATCCCAAGGAACTAAAGGTCTCACCAAAGGACCAAATTTATACAATGCCATCTCATTGGAGAATGAGTAATTCGTAGAGACGCAAGGACATGCAAATACACACGGACCTGGAAGTGTCAGATCCAAAGATTATGTTTACCACTAGCAATAGTGTCTATACAACATCAGAAAGCCATAGGTGTTGAGTGCACAAGTTTTTTACTAGATTATTGACTCTAGTGCAAGTGGGAGACTATTGGAGATATGCCCAAGAGGCAATAATAAAGTGCTTATTATTATATCTTTATGTTTATGATAAATGTTTACATCCCATGCTATAATTGTATTAAACGGAAACATTAATACTTGTGTGTTTTGTAAACATAAAAGAGTCCCTAGTAAGCCTCTTGTTGAACTAGCTTGTTGATTAATAGATGATCATGGTTTCCTGATCATGGACATTGGATGTCATTAATAACAAGGTAATATCATTAGGAGAATGATGTGATGGACACACACCCATAGTAAGCGTAGCATAAGATCAAGTCATTAAGTTCGTATTGCTATAAGCTTTCAAATGCATAGTAACCTAATCCTTCGACCATGAGGTTATGTTAATCACCATCACCGGATGGGTACTTTGATGACATCAAACACCGCTTCATAACTGGGTGGTTATAAAGGTGTCATTGGGTATTCTGAAAGTATGTGTTGAAGCGCATGGACCAAGATTGGGATTTGTCCATCCATATGACGGATAGATATGCTCTGGGCCCTCTCGGTGGAATGTCATCTAGTTAGCTTGCAAGCATGTGACTAGGTCACAAGGGATGACATAACATGGAACGAGTAAAGAGTACTTATCAGTAACGAGGTAGAACTAGGTATGGAGGTACCGACGATCAAACCTCGGATAAATAGAATATCGCGTGACAAAGGGAATTGGTTTCGTATGTTAATGGTTCTATCGATCACGAAGTCATCATTGAGTATGTGGGAGCCGTTATGGATCTCCAGATCCCTCTGATGGTTATTGATCGGAGAGGTGTCTTCATCATGTCTACATGTTCACGAACCGTGGGGTGACACACTTAAAGTTCGAAGTTGTTTTAAGTAGATATGGAATGTGTGTTGGAGACCGAATGTTGTTCGGAGTCTCGGATTGGATCCGGGACATCACGAGGAGATCCGGAATTGTCTGGAGAATAAGATTCATATATTGGGGATCATTTTCTTAGTTAGGAAATGTTCCGGAGTGTTTGTATGGAGATTCTAGAAGGTTTCGGAATGTTCTGGAAGGTTCTAGAAGATTTCTTGGAGTTTGCTTGAAAACCAAGAAAGGATCAAGGTGTCTTTGTGGGGCAAGACACGGATTCGTGGGGGAGGAGGATTCCTCCCCCCTCCCAATCCGCTGGCCAAGGAGGGAGGGGAGTCCTACTAGGACTCCCCCTCCCATGGCGCCTCCCTCCTTTAAATAGAGGGGAGGGGGCGCCACCCCCTAGATCTCTCCCATAACAAGCCCTAGCCGCCGCCTCTCTCCTCCTCCTTCGCTCTGCTGGGATTCCGTGGAGAAGATCTACTACCTCCGCTGCTCGCTGGAACAGGGAGAGGAAGGTCTGCTTCGACTCCGCACGTGTGACCGACTGCGGAAGCGCTGCCGGAACATGGCGCCGGAAGGATCGTCCACACGATCTTGAGATCGGCAAGTGATCGACTACATCAACCCCGAGATCTAATCTCGTAACGCTTTCGGTTCTACGAGGGTTAGTACAGATCTATCTCGTTGCACATGTCTAATAGATTAGATCTTGGCTTTTATCTAGATTAGATCTGGGTTTTGTTCGTTCTTGCGGTAGAATTTTTTTGTTTTCCATGCTACGAACCCATCATGCTCATCATACCTTCCTCTTGGGGTTCCCAACAAGCTCTACATCAACACCGCACCAGCACTTTTCTGGGCGTCGTGCATTGAGCCATCAAGCGATTTTCTGGCACCGTTGCCGGGGAGTCAAGGACATCTTCACAAGGGAGTCCCTCATAACCAATCTCTTTACTTTGTTATTTTTTTTGCTTAGTTTCTTTTTGCTTTGTTTGCTTGTTTCTTTATGAAAAACACAAAAAAAAATAGTTTTACAAGTTTGCTTTCTTATTTGAAAACACACAAAAATTAAGTCTCCTTTAGTTGTCACCTCTTCCTTAGCTCACCATGTTGATCCCTAAATTCACCTTGAAAGATCTTTCAATTGGTAGTGGTTCTATAATTGGGAAAGATAATATTGAATAATTCTTTAATCATGTTAGTAAGCATGAAGATATTGAGGTTAGATCCCTTGCAGAACTTGCTCCAAACTATGAGATTGCTGCAACTTCTTTAATTCACATGTTAGAAGCTAGGTTTGTTAACCTCAACCACTTAATGCAAGTAATGTTTCTTAAGCTTAAAGAAATTGAAGACCCTGAAAAGAGGGATTTTATTCTAGAAACTTTGTTTAAGGAGTTCTATGATGTTGCCAAGGAAGTTAGGAAAGTCTTTGAATGTTTCAATATGCTAGGCTCATGTGTAGATGTTGTTGGTACACGAGAAAAAATGAACAAAACCAAACTTAATGGGGAGGAACTTAAGATACCAACACCCTTTTAACTAGTAGCAATACATGATGCCATAGAAAAGAATCTTGATTGGATTGTTCCTGCAAACCCTTTTGATGAGAATAGTGAACCTAAGAGCATTGAGAGAGGATCCTCTAGAACTTATTTGGATGATATACCTTTCCTTTTTGAAAATATTTCTGGTATTGATCTGAATGCTTCTTCATTTGAGAACACTTGATTCTTTCTTTGCTTCTTATGCCTAACTTAAAGGCGTTAAAGAAAAGTACTTATTAGGAGATAACCCAAAAGTTTTAGATGAGTCTTGGAAGTTATTACCTCTATAATAACCTCTCCTTATCCTTTTTATTTGCTTTTTGTGCCAAGAGTAACCTCTAATGAGAGAGAAGTAATGATTGGGAAAGTTGCTGTCCCGAAACAGATTTCTGTGCTTCACCGTAAAAATTCGTGTAAAATCTCTGAACGTATTTTTGAGGCGTGAATTTGTGTGCTTGTGCCCCAGGTTGTTATATAACTTTCGTTAGTTCAACACTTTTTGATTTGATCAACAGAAGGTCTTCGAAAAAATTCGTCTTTACCTGCTGGTATGTTTTGACAAATTTCTGCCATTTTCTGCATTTGCTTCTTGTTGGTTCCTTTTTGAGTTCTTTTGGGGAATTGAGATTTTTGAGGGAAGTGCTTAAGTAGCTAGTATTCTAATGGAAGTTTATTTGGTGTTAGAACTGAACCTTAAGACCTATTATCTTGAGTGCACTAATGTTGCTAATAAAGATTGTGTGAAGTTTTGTATGAAGGAAATATTTCAGGTGTATGGAAGGAATGAGTAACGAGATGAAGGATGGACTAAAGCTCAAGCTTGGGGATGCCACGCGTGTCACCCCAAGAAATATCCAAGAAGTACAAGCATCAAAGCTTGGGGATGCCCAAGGCATCCCCTTCTTCATCAATAAAAATTCCAGGTTCCTTCCAAACGCTTCCTTTTTATTGTTTCATGCACAATTGTGTTTTTCTTAGAGCGTCTTCTTTTTCATTTTCGTTTTGGTTTTTCATTTGCTTGGTTTCCTTAGTTATCTGAATAAATTTGTTGGACCCCCTCTTTCATACATTGGTTTGCAAATAGTTTGGTTTGGTTTGGAAAAGAGTAGGAAAGTTCATACTTATGTGGTAAAAAGAGCTCGTTTTTGACTGTGGCCTATGCTTTGTCATGCCACGCTTGATATTGTTTTGGCTTTATGCTTAGTATTATTTGTTGTAGCATGACTTGTTATAAACAATTGAGATTGCTTAATGTGCCTTGGATGAATCATGCGTTGTTTTAGCATATTAAAGCATAGTATAGTTGTATTCTCCTTTGATGCTTTATTTGGGTTGACTTGGCGCATGCTCACACCATGTTATGACTGTCTCAAGTCACCATAGCCTTTATGATCCTTTAGTTTTCAACTTGTAGTATCACTTTATGCTTTTATCAATGATGTTTTGTCACTCTGCATGATTATGGCCATTATTGCTCTCTTAGTTTGTCGCTCCCAGTCTTTTGCTAGCCTCCACAACAAAGTATGAGTTCCACTCATGCATCCAACTCCCTAAACCAAGTTATTCCAAAGAGTCCACCATACGTACCTACTATCTTATGCTATTCCAAGTATATTCATGCTTTTGTTTACCTTCCACTTGTTATGAGAAAACTAGTGATTAAAGCTCTCACGAACTTGATCGCACACTTTACTTTATTGCCTCTAATAAACTTGAATCATTGGGTCCTTCTTTGTTGCATATATGCTTGCGCTTTATAAGTTGAAATTAGCAGAACCATGTTTCATGGGGAACGCTTTCAACTTTGCACTTGTACTTTGTACCCCGTTGATATCATGTTCTTTTGTCTATGGATGTCGGCGGTGTGAAATAAAAGTGGAACTTGTAAGATCATGGAGTTTGTATGTGTGTTAGAGAAACTCCTGGGCCGCTAGCCTAAGCCATGCCTAATCATGGTGGAAACTTGCAGCATCACCATAATGAGCACTCTATGAAGCATCCTCAATAAAAACCTATGCAAATAGCAAATAAAAAGATCACTAAGATGCTCATTGTCTGCTTGCCTTGTCATTTTGATTATGGGAAAGCTCCCGTATCATGTGCAAGGGGTACCCCGTTGGCGGTTCTTAATGATACACATATACTTTAAATGACAAGAGTTTACTCGTGACTGAAGTTGAGTAGCATGAGGATCGGTCTTCGTAAGTAAGGGGCATGAGATTTCGGTTTATAACTTGTCAAGCATATCCTCTTAGTTGTGTCACTTTAACCTTAATCACTTTCAAGATGCTTATGATAGGGGCAATGAGAGCTGAAAGCTACAAGTACCATAATTTTTGGAAGCTCTTTATGGGACTTGAATCCCCACTTCCTTTTACAAAAGGCCTTTCTTCCACCATTATATTGAGTCTCCACCTTCTATCTTTATGCACCTACTTTGAGATCCTAGTGGCCATTCTTAGTTCTATGTGCATTGTCCCAAGACTAGTTGATTGATGCATAACTTGTTATTGCTTGTTTTAAACTATTGTATCTAGTCACTCTTATGAACTTTGAAGGTGTCCTGTGCATGTATATTTGCTACTGTATTGAGGGAAAAGCTGAATACTATTATGCTATGTTTTCTTTATGTGAAACAAACAAACGTCTTGCAAAGCATTGTTATTCATGAATCTTTTGTTTGCGCCTTTTCATGTTGCATCATAGTTTCTTTGCTTATTGCTAGAACTTTGTCTTTCATGTTATGATTGAAGTACTATGATCCCAGCTTTGAATGTTTTGCAAATACTTTGATCAAGTCTTTGATGGTGCATGTCACCTCAAAAATTATTCTTTATTTTTATCACTTACCTACTCGAGGACGAGCAGGAGTTAAGCTTGGGGATGTTGATACATTGCAAATGTATCTATAATTTTTGATGTTCCATGCTTGGTTTTATCCAGTTTCTTGTGTTTTGTTCCAACTTTGGAGTACTTTTCATATGATTTCTTGGACTAACCTATTAACAAGAGACATAGTGCCAGCTGCCTGTTTTCTGCTGTTTTTGGTTCCAGGAAAGTCAGAAAATGAATATTCTCGGAATTGGACGGGACAAAAGCCAAAGTGCCTATTTTTACGGAAGGGATCAAATGCCAGAACACGAGACGGAGAAGGGCCAGGGGCCGGCCACACCACCTGGCTGCGTGGCCAGGCTAGGCCCGCGCCAGGGGGTGGTGTGGTGGCTCCCGACACCCCCTCGGCCTCTCCTTCCGCCTATATATTGCCCTTGGGACGAAAACCCTAAGTGCCCGATCAAAAATCCACGAAAGAGTCTGTAGCCGCCGTCATCTCCATCCCTAGATCGGGAGGGATCTGAAGCTCTTCCCGACACCCTGCTGGAGAGGGGAATTCACCTTGGAGGCCTTCTTCATCACCATGCAAGCATCCGGTGTGATGCGTGAGTAGTTCATCCTTGGACTACAGATCCATGTAGTAGCTAGATGGCTAGTTCTCCTCCTTTGTGCTTTAGTGTCTAGATCTTGTGAGCTCCATTCATGATCAAGATCATCTATTTGTAATTCTGCATGTTGTGTTTGCGGGGATCCGATGGATATTGAGATGCTATTTCATATTGATTGTTGATTCTATCATGTCTTTGTTATTTGTGATCTTGCATGCTTTCCGTTCTTAGTAGCTATCTTGGCCAAGTAGATGCTAGCAACTCCAAGAGTTAGTATTTATACTCGATAGTGGGTTCATGCCTCTGGTAATCTGGGGAAGTGACATAAATCTCTAAGGTACTAGATGTGCTATTGCTACTAGGGAGAAAACAACAATCCTTTGTTCATAGAACAATCGTATTGTTTACTTTACACGCAGTTCGCAAAGCAATAATCTGTTGCTTGCAACTTAATACTAGAGGGGGTTCGGATGATAACCTGAAGGTGGATTATTAGTCATAGATGCAGTTGGATGGCGATCTATGTATAATGTTGTAATGCGCAATCAAGTCTCAAAGGAGTCAAGATGATTAGTATATGCATGTATTCCTTGCTCCTACTGGTTCAATTAAACCTTGGTTTCATAACTGAGGGAAACTTGCTGATGTCCTCATCATACCTTCCTCTTGGGGTTCCCAACGAGCTCTACATCAACACTGCACCATCACTTTTCTAGGCGTCGTGCATTGAGCTATCAGATATGCATCCATAGAGAACATACCCTTGAAGAGCGACAAAACATTGTTAACAAGGTTGAACAAGATCGTGATCATGTCCAGCAGGTCCAGCACCACAAAGCAGCGGTGCATCCGTGATTGCGCACACGTCTGGTACCCCAACAACCTCCATGTCCTCGCTCCAGCGATGCGCGGAAGCAGCAACTCCTTTCTAGATAAAGCCACCGGGAACATGTATCTCGCTAATCCGAGACCATGGGGAATAAATCTAGAGGGGGAGAGAGATCCTTCACGAGGAGGTGTGTTGTGAGAGGAGGAGAGGCGGGCCTTTTATAGGGAGAGGGGGCAGCCCCCTCCCATGGCCGATGGCCATGGAGGTGGCCCCACCTCTTCCTTCATTCATGTGGGTGGATGCTCCACTCACATAAACATGCCTCCACTCACACTCCCACTCACATGCATTAATTTTCCACCAAACTTAATGCAACTCACATTAAATAAAACTATTTTATTTATTTTATTCAGAATTTTTTTATTACTTTAATTAACAAACATTCACATAAAACCCCCTGCAACATTTTAATATCACATGCAGAACCAGTATCTGCAATTTCACCCTAAACATGTCCGGTTTCCATCGAAATGATTCGAGCACTTTCTTAAATCTTTAACTGAAACATATTTGCTCCAAATAGTGCCAGTATCCCTTTAGTGTGTCACCCTATGGTTCGTGAATAATGCAGACATGATAGAGAGTCCTCTCCGATCAATAATCAGCAGCGGAACCTGGAGATCCATATTAACTCCCACACATTTAACGATGACTCTAGTGATCATGTGAACCTTTTAACGTTGTAACTAAATCCCTTTGTATCATGATATATTACATGTCCAAGATTTGATCATTGCTATCTCCATACCTAGTTTGATCTCGTTATCGACATGCACTCTTTTCTCATTCCCGTGATATAACATTCTAGTGATCACATCACTTGCTTGCAAGCTATCTCAATGTGATATCACCGAGAAGACCCAGAGTATATATATCCATCATAGGGATGGAAAAATCCCACTCTTGATCCATGAGCCTCTATATAACACCTTCAGAGTATCTGAACCCACCTTTATTGTCACCCTGTTATGGTATG
Organism: Avena sativa; assembly: GCA_916181665.1. NCBI lineage: Eukaryota > Viridiplantae > Streptophyta > Magnoliopsida > Poales > Poaceae > Avena > Avena sativa. The sequence continues at coordinate 547,683,139 of OV702290.1, read as the reverse complement.
ACGTTTAATGTTATCAAGTTACTCTTCCAGTGTTAGTGATTGACATGATCTCATGGTCTATGGACTAGAATTACTTCGTATGATGTTATAGGAATTTAAACACAATAACTTTGATCGTATTGCTATACTTTGGATGAATGTTCATCACATCATTCCACCAATGTTGTGACCTTATTATTAACAACATCCAATGTCCATGATCAGGAAACCTTGATCATCTTGTTAATCAACAAGCTAGTTTATATGAGAGGCATAACTATTAATTCTTTATTTGTTTATTAAACACAGATGTATTGATGTTTCCAGTTAATACAATTATATCTTGCAAAATAAACATTTATCACAAACATGGAATAAGATAATAACCACTTTATTATTGCCTCTCGGGCATATTCCCTTCAATTAAGCCAAGCTCGCTCAGTAGCATCATCAGTTAAGCTAGAGAAACCATCGATAGAACAAGAAAGGATTGACCCTAATTATGGTTCATCACTACAAGACAAAGAGAGGGTAAAGGAGAGAGGCTAGATAAGGGGAAGTAGTAGGAGGTTCACTTACCCGTGGTCCTCGCTTAAGATCGAGAAGGGAAAGCAGGCCGATGGTGGAGATCAAAGCATGGCGGCATAGGGAGCACCTGGAGGCGCTGCAAGCTGCGCTGAACCATGCCAATAGCTGCACAAGCAATGAGGGTGGTGTGGACGAGTACCACACGACCACCAACGCACCACTAGATCATCACCGGCGTATAGTGAAGCCACGACACCGAAACCCTAGTGTCGTAGTAAAGAGAAGGGCGACAAAATAAGGGTTCGATTCCCAAATCAAATTGGATAGAGAGGTAGAGCGAGACATGATGGTCCATTAACCATAGTCGATGGCGGTCGAAGAGGCCAGGCTCATCGGAATTGAGCGAGGGCAGCGGCGGTCGCCAACAAGGTGGAGTCGGGAGAGGAAAAGAGGTGAGCTCATGAGAGAGTGAGGTCGGGTGGGCCGACCTAACCCTATGGGTTAGGGTGGGTCCAACCCTATTGGGATGTGTGGGCCAGATGGGTTGGGTTTGAGTTGGACCAACCCATGGGTCTAGCCTGTTTATACATACATGGAAATAGTAGTAATACTCCAAAATTACATATTATGCCCTTGTGAATATTTAAAAATAAGAAAAATATAGTTAAATATGGGAAATTCATAAAAATACCTATAATATAACAAAATGATCACAAAAATAAACTCTATCAAATAAAAATATATCTTTACTTGTTTGAGATAAATAAAATAAAACTAAATATTAAGGCTATTAAAATCCTAAGTGAAATTTAATAAAAAAGGAAAGTCCTAAAAATGAATAAAAATCATATTTGCATATAAAAGTAAATATACTATTTTATAAAAATACTAACTTATTTTCTTTCAAATATAACTTGAAACAAATATTAAAAAAATTCTAATCCTTTATGGAATTTTATAGAAATAAAGATAATGCTTTAAAATAAATAAAAATATTTTTTAAGATCTTAATTAAGTATAATTTACTACAAAAATACTAAATATATTATTCTGAAAGGTTTCAAGATTCCAAAGTAATAAATCTTAATTATATTAACATAAAATCCCTATTCTGTGAAAACTTTAATATCATTTCTTAAGTAAGAAATAATCATATGTCTTTATAAAATATGACAATCTTAAAAGGAATCCTTTAAGTCTAATTACTAAGTCCAAAACCATAATTATGATTCATAATAAAACCTACATATAAACTGCTAAACTTATAATACTCCTTTGGAACCATAGACCCAATTTAAACCAGTAACCTTTAAGATAACCTAATGCATCATTCACTTCTATTAAGGGTAACTGATCTTTATCTCTTAACCATACTTAACATGATTTTAAACCCTAACAAATTAATAAGATCATCTAATTATGCTTCCATCAATAAGTTGCATATGCTTTCCATAATAGCAAATCAAAATTTAAACTCATCATTCACTTAAACTGAAAGTGAATGATATCACACTCTTAATCATATTATTAAAACCCTAAATCTTGGTAATAATTTAGACCATTACACCTTAATGTATTTACGTTTTTATAGTTATCTTTGGTCTGAAATACCTTAAACATCATAACTTAAAATTCATCTTTAATTTAACTTTGGTCTACTATAAAACCAACCCAAAATTAGGATAACTCAACATCATTTGTAACTATTAGAAACCATAACCTTAATACCATAATTATTCAAGGTTAATACACTACTTATAAACAACATTTTCTTCAAATGTTATTGTTTTGCCATTTCAAACAACAGCTCTATAATAGTTCCTTTAACCCTCTCGAATTAGGCTTTCGCCCCGCTTTATAAATAAAGCAACATTTAGGTTCATACAAGCATCCCAGTACACCAACCGACCGAGGACAAAGGAGAAAGGAAAACGTAATCAAGTCCGCTGATGCCACAACACATCAGAGCCGAAAACTAAAAGAAAATGAAGGGACCACAACAACACTCAAGCCGCCACCCATGGGAGATCACCCAGAGCGAACCGGTGCCGAGAAGGGAGATGTCGCCATCCTCAATGCCTGAAGAGTGTCATCGAGAGCCTCCAGGTCATGCTGCCTTGCCAGCGGGGACCAATGCTGAAGGAAGGCGATAAAAGAAAAAATCAAGTCAGAGACACGAGTGGGAAATATCCGCTAAATCACTATCTTGTTCCTCTCGTTCCACAAAGTCCAAGCTAGGGCCACGGACACCAGCCAGAAGAGGCGACATCTCCTTCCGACACGGTTTGCCTCAGTCTGCAGGAACTCCTAGAGCTCCTAGGCTTACCAAGAGGGCCCTAGTTCCTCCCTGACAAAGCTCCACAAAAACTGAGTCATCGTGCACGAGAACATAATATGAGCACAAGTCTCTGGGGTCCCACATAGGGGACACAGACCATTGCCCAGGCCATTATGCTTAGCCACCTCCACCCCTGAAGGCAGGCGATCATGAAGAAGCTGCCATAAGAAAATACGAATGCTAAGGGGGAGAGGGGCCTTCCAAAGGGGGGAGGTCCACCGCAACTCCGGGCCCTGGAAGAGGGCCTAGTAGGCCGAGCTCACCGAGAACTCCTGATACATTGCAAATGTATCTATAATTTTTGATGTTCCATGCTTGGTTTTATCTACTTTCTTGTGTTTTGTCCACACTTTGGAGTACTTTTCATATGATTTCTTGGACTAACCTGTTAACAAGATGCCACAGTGCCAGTTGCCTATTTTATGCTATTTTTGGTTCTAGGAAAGTCAGAAAATCAATATTCTCGAAATTGGACCGGAAAAAAGCCAAAGTCGATATTTTACCGGAAGACTCACGGAGCCAGAAGACAAGACGGAGAGGGGCCACAGGGCAGCCACACCATGTGGTGGCGCGGGTTAGCCCTGGCCGTGCCACCAGGTGGTGTGGGCCCCCTGGCCGCCCACCGACCTTGCCTCTTTGCCTATAAGAAGCCTCCCGATGCATAAACCCTAAATAGTCAAGCCTCCAGCCACGAAAAGTTCTGCAGCGCCGCCGCCACCGAAGGGGAGATTCGGGGGACAGAAAGTCTCTGTTCTGGCACCTACCAGGACGGGGAAGTGCCCCCGGAGCCATCTCCATCGATCTCCACCACCATCTTCATCACCGTTTCTTATTCCCATGATGAGGAGGGAGTAGTTCTCTCTCGAGGCTAAGGGTTCTAACGGTAGCTATGTGTTCATCTCTCTCTCTATGCATGATCATATTGTGATCATGAGCTTTGTAATCAAGTAGATCTACCTTGCTACTCAAGTGCTTTAATAGATCTCTGCTCTCCCCATGTGTGTCAAAATGACAGCATGCTCACCATGGTGGCACTTAGGCTAGAGATTACACATACTTGTTATGAGTTATATTTGGAGTTGGATGTCTTTATGAAATTGTGGTGTTTGTTGGACTCATCTAGTACTCAAGGTGACAGTGTGGGGTTTTCTAGATGGGAAAGGCTTACTTTGAGGTGTGCTGTTATAGCCCTACCATGGATTAGAGTGTTCAATCGGAGAGTAGTTCAGCGTAGTATCATAAAGAATAATATATTTATATGAGAGTGTTCACTAGTGAAAGTATGATCCCTAGGCCTTGTGTCTAAGCATTGAAACTCTGTTTGCTACTAGATCTGTTACATGTTTGCTTGCTTCCGACTTTATTTCAGTTTGCTTTTAGTATCTTCCACGCCATCAAGTTATCTTCTATCACCATTACCACTTATAATTATCTATACCACTTGTATTTCACTATCTCTTCGCTGAACTAGTCCACCTATACACCTGACAAGTGTATTGGGTGTGTTGGGGACACAAGAGACTTCTTGTATCTTGATTGCAGGGTTGCTTGAGAGGGGATTCCTTTGACCACTTCCTCCCTGAGTTCGATAAACCTTGGGTAATCCACTTGATGAAAAACTTGCTGCTGTTCTACAAACCTCTGCACTTAGAGGCCCAACAACTGTCTACAAGAATAGAAGTGCATAGACATCAAGCTATTTTCTGGCACCGTTGCCGGGGAGGTAAGGTAAAAGGTACTCACATCCTCCGGTGTGAGTGCTCGAAGTTATTTCCTTTAGATTCTGCAATTTTGTCTTTTTTTTTCTTGTTTTCACTAGTTAGGCTTAATGGAAAACAACAACAAAATTAGAGAGCTTTATAGTATTTATCTTGAATTAGGACATGAAGTGTTTGAAGAGAAAATTAAAAAACCTATGGAACTTTATTTGCATGCTAATAGAAATGTTGTTAGTATAAATTCTTTGGACACCATTATTGCTAATGCTATGGAAAAGTCTAAGCTTGGGGAAGCTAGTTTTTATGAAAATGATCTTTTTAGTTCCCCAGCTTTAGAAGATAGCTATTCTATTGCTTATGATGATACCAAACCTCCAATATATGATGATTACAATGATGAATATGGTATTTTCAGTCCACCTACTATTGAGGAGAAAATTAATTATGATCATAATATGCCTCCTATATTTGATGATTATGGTGATGAAAATAATAATGATAGCTATTAATTAATGATGAATTTGCTCCCACTATAATCAATAAGAATGACTATGTTTATATGGGGAGTATTAATTCTTTTATGCATGTGTCTCATGATAAGAATGTTTCTTGTGATAGTTATATTGTTACTTTTATTCATGATGGTACTGAAAGTTATTATGAGAGAGGGAAACATGGTTTTATGTGTCTCAACAATATTAAGTTTCTCCTCTTTATGTTGAAAGTCTTGAAGTTGCACTTGTTTTGCTTTACTATGCTTGTTGCTTTGTGCTTTGATGACTTGTTTTTTTACAAGATTCGTATGCATAGGAAGTGGGTTAGACTTAAATGTGTTTTGTATTTTCTTCTTGATGCTCTCTTTTACTTCAATCCATATTTCTTATGTGAGCATCTTCTCAAACTATCAAGCCTAACTTAAAGGCGTTAAAGAAAAGTACTTATTGGGAGATAACCCAAAAGTTTTAGATGAGTCTTGGAAGTTATTACCTCTGTAATAACCGCTCCTTATCCTTTTTATTTGCTTTTTGTGCCAAGAGTAACCTCTAATGAGAGAGAATTAATGCTTGGGAAAGTTGCTGTCCCGAAACATATTTTTATGCTTCACTGTAAAAATTCGTGTAAAATCTCTGTACGTCCTTTTGAGGCGCGAATTTTTGTGCTTCCGCCCCAGGTTGTTATCTAACTTTCGTTAGTTCAACACTTTTCGATTTGAGGAACAGAAGGTCTTCTAAAAAATCGTCTTTACCTGCTGGTCTGTTTTGACAGATTTCTGCCATTATTTGCATTTGCTTCTTGTTGGTTCCTTTTTGAGTTCTTTTGGGGAATTGAGCTTTTTGAGGGAAGTGCTATAGTAGCTTGTGTTTTAATGGAAGTTTGATTGGTGTTGTAACTGAACCTAAAGACTTATTATCTTGAGTACACTAATGTTGCTAATAAAGATTGTGTGAAGTTTTGTATGAAGGAAAATTTCAGGTGTATGGAAGGATTGAGTAATGAGATGAAGAATGGAGTAAAGCTCAAGCTTGGGGATGCCACACGTGTAACCCCAATAAATATCCAAGAAGTTCAAGCATCAAAGCTTGGGGATGCCCAAGGAATCCCCTTCTTCATCAATAAAAATCCTAGGTTTTTTCCAAACACTTCATTTTTATTGTTTCATGCACAATTGTGTTGTTCTTGGAGCGTCTTCTTTTTTGTTTTCGTTTTGGTTTTTCGTTTGCTTGGTTTTCTTAGTTTGCTGAATAAATTGGTTGGACCCCCTCTTTCATACATTGGTTTTCAAATAGTTTGGTTTGGGTTGGAAAAGAGTAGGAAAGTTCATGCTTATGTGGTAAAAAGAGCTCGTTTTTGACTGTGGCCTATGCTCTATCATGCCATGCTTGATATTGTTTTGGCTTTATGCTTAGTATCTTTGCTGTAGCATGACTTGTTATAAACAATTGATATTGCTTAATGTGCCTTGGATGAATCATGCGTTGTTTTAGCATATTAAAGCATAGTATAGTTGTATTCTCCTTTGATGCTTTATTTGGGTTGACTTGGCGCATGCTCACACCATGTTATGACTATCTCAAGTCACCATATCCTTTATGATCCGTTAGTTTTCAACTTGCAGTATCACTTTATGCTTTGATCAATGATGTTTTGTCGCTCTGCATGATTATGGCCATTATTGCTCTCCTAGTTTGTCGCTCCTAGTCTTTTGCTAGCCTCCACAACAAAGTATGAGTTCCACTCATGCATCCAACTCCCTAAACCAAGTTTTTTCCAAAGAGTCCACCATACCTACCTACTAGCTTATGCTATTCCAAGTATATTCATGCTTTTGTTTACCTTCCAAATTAAACTTGTTATGAGAAAACTAGTGATTAAAGTTCTCACGAACTTGATGGCACACTTTACTTTTCTTGCCCTTAATAAACTTGAACCATTGTGTTGTCTATGTTGTATATGCTTGCACTTATTTGTTAGGAATTAGCAGAACCATGCTTTCATGGGGAACGCTTTCAACATTGCACTTGGTACTTGTACCTAGTTGATATCATGCTCTTTTGTATATGGATGTCGTCGGTGTGAAATGAAAGGGGAGCTTGGAAGTCCATGGAGTTATGTATATATGTTAGAGAAACGCCTGGACCGCTGGTCTAATCCATGTGGACATGGTGGAAACCTGCAGCGTAACCATAATGAGCTGTCTATGAAGCATTCTTCTTATAAAAAAAGAGTCCTATATTGAGAAAAAAGAGAAAAAAATATGAGATTATGAAAAGAGGAAAGAGATAAAAAAGCACCATATTCCCATGGTAAATAAGAAGAATGCTGAGATGCTCGTTGTCTGCTTGCCTTGTCATTTTGATATGGGGATTCTTCCGTATCATCGGGCAAGGGGTACCCCCTTGGCGGTTCTCAATGATACACATGTACTTACGATGACAAGAACTTACCGATGACTAAACTTGAGTAGCATGAGGAGCGACCCTCGTATACAAGGGACATGAGATTTCTAACTTATACTTCGTCAAGCATGTACACCATAGTTTGTTCACTTTAACCTTAATCACTTCAAGATGCTTATGATAGGGGCAATGAGAGCTGAAAGCTATAAGTACCATAATTTTTGGAAGCTCTTTATGAGACTTGAATACCTACTTCCTTCTATGAAGGACTTTCTTCCACTTATATATATTGAGTCTCCACCTTCTATCTTTATGCACCTACTTTGAGAGCATAGTGGACATTCTTAGTTCTATGTGCATTGTCCCGAGACTTGTTGATTGATGCATAGCTTTGATATTGCTTGTTTTAAACTACTTTTATCTAGTCACTCTTATGAACTTTGAAGGTGTCCTATGCATTTATGTTTGCTACTCTATGAGGGACAAGATGAATGCTACTATGCTATGTTTTCTTTATGTGAAACAAACAAACGTCTTGCAAAGCATTGTTATTCAGGAATCTTTTGTTTGTGCCTTTTCATGCTGCAACATATTTGCTTTGTCTTATTGTTAGAACTTTATCTTTCATGCTATGTTGAAGTACTATGATCCCAGCTATCAATGTTTTACAAATACTTTGATCAAGTTTATGATGGTGCATGTCACCTCAAAAATTATTCTTTCTTTTTATCACTTACCTACTCGAGGACGAGCAGGAGTTAAGCTTGGGGATGTTGATACATTGCAAATGTATCTATAATTTTTGATGTTCCATTCTTGGTTTTATCTACTTTCTTGTGTTTTGTCCACACTTTGGAGTACTTTTCATATGATTTCTTGGACTAACGTATTAACAAGATGCCACAGTGCCAGTTGCCTGTTTTCTGCTGTTTTTGGTTCTAGGAAAGTCAGGAAATCAATATTCTCGGAATTGGATTGGACAAAAGCCAAAGTCGATATTTTACCGGAAGACTCACGGAGCCAGAAGATGAGACGGAGAGGGGCCATAGGGCGGCCACACCATGTGGTGGCGCGGGCTAGCCCTGGCCGCGCCACCAGGTAGTGTGGGCCCCCTGGCCGTCCATCGACCTTGCCTCTTCACCTATAAGAAGCCTCCCGATGCATAAACCCTAAATAGTCAAGCCTCCAGCCACGGAAAGTTCCGCAGCGCCACCGCCACCGAAGGGGAGATTTGGGGGATAGAAAGTCTCTGTTCCAGCACCCTACCAGGACGTGGAAGTGCCCCCGGAGCCATCTCCATCGATCTCCACCACCATCTTCATCACCGTTGCTGATTCCCATGATGAGGAGGGAGTAGTTCTCTCTCGAGGCTAAGGGTTCTACCGGTAGCTATGTGTTCATCTCTCTCTCTATGCATGATCATATTGTGATCATGAGCTTTGTAATCAAGTAGATCTACCTTGCTACTCAAGTGCTTTAATAGACCTCTGCTCTCCCCATGTGTGTGAAAGTGACAGCGTGCTCACCATGGTGGCACTTAGGCTAGAGATTACACATACTTGTTATGAGTTATATTTGGAGTTGGATGTCTTTATGAAATTGTGGTGTTTGTTGGACTCATCTAGTACTCAAGGTGACAGTGTAGGGTTTTCTAGATGGGAAAGGCTTACTTTGAGGTGTGCTGTTATAGCCCTACCATGGATTAGAGTGTTCAACCGGAGAGTAGTTCAGCGTAGTATCATAAAGAAGAATATATTTATATGAGAGTGTTCACTAGTGAAAGTATGATCCCTAGGCCTTGTTTCCAAGCATTGAAACTCCATTTGCTACTAGATCTGTTACATGTTTGCTTGCTTCCGTCTTTATTTCAGTTTGCTTTTAGTATCTTCCACGCCATCAAGTTATCTTCTATCACCATTACCACTTATTTATCTATACCACTTGTATTTCACTATCTCTTCACTGAACTAGTCCACCTATACACCTGACAAGTGTATTGGGTGTGTTGGGGACACAAGAGACTTCTTGTATATTGATTGCAGGGTTGCTTGAGAGGGGATACCTTTGACCACTTCCTCCCTGAGTTTGATAAACCTTGGGTAATCCACTTAAGGGAAAACTTGCTGCTGTTCTACAAACCTCTGCACTTGGAGGCCCAACAACTGTCTACAAGAATAGAAGTGCGTAGACATCAACTCCCCTCCTAGGGTCAGATGCTAGGATGCCAAGTCCTGTTCCTCGGACAAGGAAGCAGGGAGGGCAGCCGTCAGGCGCTGGTACTCCTCCACCTCGGCCACACTAAAGGTGTTCCATCTCCCCTCACGAAAGGCCTCGGCAACGAGGATCGATGGGAAGGTGGAAATGGCATATAGCGTAGGGAACTGCTCGCAAAGCAGGGACGCTAGGAGCCATGGATCAAGCCACAATCGCACCCTATGCTCGTCACCAAAGGCAAAAGGGAGGCCCCGCCCAATATAGTGCTTAATATCCTAGATGGCCCTCTAGAACTGGGATCCCTCCCAACATTCGCACACTAATAGAGGATGGCAACGGAGATACTTGGCCTTGATGAGTTGGAGCCAGAGCCCCCCATCATCGCTAATGATACGCCAAACCCATTTTAACATCAAGGCCACATTAAAACAGCGTGAGTCGAGGATCCCTATGCCCCCAAGACATTTGGGGGCGCATAAGTCTGCCCATTTAACCATATGGTACCTCTTGTGGCCATCCCTTACTTCCCTAAAGAACCTAGACTGCTCCTTAGCGAAGTCTGCATGGGTCCCCTCCGGGAGTAGGTACAACCCCATCTGGTACATGGGAAGGCTCGAGAGACAATAGTTGATCAGGACCATCTTGTTCCCCTTGGTCATGAGCGTACCTCGCCAGGTTTCGGCTTTAGACCGAACCCTTGTAACCAGGGGTGCAAGATCCTTAATCAGAACCCTAGTCTCTCGGATGGGCATCCCAAGGTAAGTAGTCGGGAAGTCCACCGGCTTACAATTCAGGTTGTCAGCGATGCCTCGCCAGTCCTCCTCAGAATACCCTAGAATGATAGCCTCGCTCTTGTTGAAGTTAATCTTCAGCCCTGACATGGATTCGAAGCAGAGAAGTAGGAACTTTAGGTTAATAATGTCAAGATCTGAGACCTGCACCATAATCATGGTATTGTCCGTATATTGGAGGTGGGAGATACCACCTCCAGGGATAAGGTTCCCCACCACACCTGCGATGTGGCCAGCGATTTTGGCTCTATCCAAAATCTCTGCCAGGGCATCCACCACGGAGTTAAATAGGAGGGGAGAGAGAGGGTCCCCTTGTCTAACCCCACAGTACATACTAAAGTACGGGTTAATATCCCCATTAATGTTGATCGCGGTCCTACCACTCATCACAAACTACATGATCTAGCATATCATCCTATCATCAACACCCCTCCTCTCTAGGACTAGTCTCAAGAAAGCCCAGTCCAAACGGTCATAGGCCTTCTGAAAGTCTAACTTAAGGAACACTCCCTTCTGACGGTGCACCTTCACCTCATGAATAATTTCATGAAGGGCAAGTACACCATCGTGAATCAAGCGTCCCTCAGGGAAGGCAAACTGGAGGGACGAGTGAGCCATTCCATGACGGGAGCGAGCCCTGTGGCATAGACCTTCGCAAAGATCCTCTAGATGACATTAATAACCATGATCGACCTGAATTGGCGGATATCCATGTCCCCCGCTACTTTGGGGATCAGGGTAATCACCCCAAAGTTCAGGAGAGACATGACAAGGGTCCCTGTATAGAACTCCTGAAACATCTGCATGATCACTGGTCGTAGCTGGGCCCAGAAGGTCTGGAAGATATCCACCGGCAAGCCATCAAGGCCTGGCGCCGACCCAGTCCTCATGGACCGCAGCGCCACGGCCACCTCCTCTGGGAGAAACGGGAGAGTAAGCCCCGCATTCTCAGCGGGGGTGATGGTCGCGCCGTCCGATCAGAAATCTAGAGCCAGCGAGAGTCCCGAACACGGCGACATAGAGAATAAGCTTTGTAGAAGGTATAAATATGGGAGGAGATTTTGTGTGGGGAATCCAAAAGCGTGTCCCCCTCCCAGAGGTAGGGGATCGAGCACTTCCTCCGCCTGCCATTGGTAATAGCATGGAAGTAGGCTGTGTTCGACTCCCCCTGGATAATCTAGGTCTGGTGACTCCGCTATTGCTAGAAAGCCTCCTCCCCTCTATAGATCTCCATAATGGAGGTCTCAAGGGAATACCTATGGGAACAGGCCTCATTCGAGAGGCCGTGCTGGTTGGCCTACATGTCATGGGCCTGGATCTCCCGCAGAATGGTCTCCTTTTGGCCCCTAAGGGCCGCCCCCAGGTTCGCCCCCATCCTCTCATAAATTGTTGGGTGAGTTTGGTGCAGTGGTGCCAAATATCAACCCCGCAATAGACTAGAGGAGGGGAGGCAGCATCCTCCAGCCATTTAGTCCGGACCACCTCCACAAACCCGGGATTCTGGAGCCATAAGGTCTCAAAGTGGAAGCGGTTCAGCCTAGGCGGAGGCCCTTCCCCTAAGGACAGGAGGAGGAGGGTGTGGTTAGATCCAATTCTGGTGACCGCCCTCAGGGAGCACAGAGGAAGGTCACTTCCCAATCCACCAACACGAAAACGCGATCTAGAACGATGCGGATCGGGTCGAGATGCTTGTTAGTCCGTGTATATCTAGCTCCCACCGGAACAATCTCGCGCAGGGCAAGATCGGCGAGGCAGTCATTAAACATACACATCCTAGGGAGGTCCATGTTTGCCAAGCTCTTGTCGTCAGCGGACCATATCAGGTTGAAGTCCCTGGCTACCACCATGGGGATCTTAGACCGTTCCACCTTCGAGTTGAGCTCCTGCAAAAACTCGACAAACTCCTATGGTATGCGGGGCCATAGACAATGATCACCTCCCACTTGAAGCAAGACTATCTATGAGTGAGCGACATGCTCATGAAGAATTCCCCGCGGTCCATATCATCTACCTCAAAAGTTTAGGAGGATCCCTCCTGAGTAGCCACTGGCCGGCAGCCACGACCAGATGAAGCTTCAATGACTAAGGCTCTCCAACTCGGCAATGGTGAAGTCTTGGCGAATCATTTCCTGAAGCCCGACAATATCCGGAGCCTCCATGTGCAAATATTCCTTGATCTAGCGGTGCTAGCCCTCATGCCCGAACCCCCTGATGTTCCATATGAACGCCTGGATGGCACAGAGGGTGTCCATCTAGAGAAACTCAGAGCTGGAGGGTCCCCTCAATGGGGGCCGAGCAGGCACGGCTCTGGGGGAGGGGGTTTCAGTCGCTTTGGGTGGTATCCCATGAGGCCTTCCTCAGGGGGCAGGCTTCTGGGGGCCCTCCCTACCATCCGGTGCCAGAGGTGCATCCCTACTGGGGCCAGGTCCTGACGACCTAGCCTCCGCAAGGATCAAGGAGTGCTACCGCTCCCGTGCCTCCCGTGCACAGGCTGCGGCGATCGCAACCTCGTACCCCTCCCACGCCTTAATGGCAGCCAATTGAGCAACCCTAGGACCCTTCTCGCTGTAGAATACAATCCCACAATCATCAGCCACCTCACCCAGGTGGGCCAGGGACACATTGGTGAGCGTAGAGAACCTAGAACCAGAGGAACAAGATGGATCAGGAACCAAAGAGGGAGGAGGGGCGCAAGAGGTACCTGGAAACTCATCGCGTGCGGTCACCCGGTGGGTCGCGTGCTCCTCCACGATCGGCTCCGGTCCAGTCAGCCCTGCCCTAGACCCCGCAAGGCGGACGCTGCGGCCGGAGGGAGGCGGGGGTGGCAGACGCGGGGCCCTGGGTCAGTGCAGCTTGGAGGCTGCCGCGGGTAGGTCAGAGTCGGTCGAGTCAGACGCCACCGCCTCGAGATCTGGAGTGTCTAGGGTGATAGTGTAGCATACCACCCCCGGCAACCGCGGCGACACCTGGGGAAACACCACCATCCCCACACTCCCTAAGGTAACCATCTCCGGGGAGCTCATGAGGCCTAGGGGGAAGGACCCACCTGAGAGAGCTGAAGGTCGAGGTTGGAGCCATATTGTGCAATATCCATGCTGATGGACACTTGGGGATCGGAGCGGTAGCAGCACGGGATGTTGACCGGGGCCAGCTTGGCCAGCGCGCTGAGAGACAGAGGACGTCGTTCCAGGAAGAAGGGGCCCCCACCAAGGAACCAGGCTCAGGGGAACCAGGAAGATCCCTGCCGGGGTCGCCGACGGGCCTCCCCCGACCCCTGAGACGGCCGGGGTCGTGGGGGGGAGGCGTCAGTCGCTAGCAGCGAGGGGTCCGTCCTAGAGTCACTATCCTCCTAGGACTCATCCTCCGTCCCCCGTCCGCCCTTCCCTAGGCTGCCTCCAGCTGGGGGGGGGGGGTTCTGGTCACTGTAGGTGTCGCATCGTTGTCTAGCTCTAGTAGGAGATCCTTGCCCACGCGGTCAAAGAAGAACCATGGTAGGGAGACAGGGAACATCGAGGGGTCCTGGCAGAGGAGCGTCATCTGGACCGCCCCGTGCCCTGAGAGAGAGCCCACTGATAGCTGTGAGATTCGACACATTTTTTATGGCTTTTATTGATGGGTTTCTCCCAGATTTTATCGTTTTCCAGCTTTACCTAACACTAATACTTTGGTAGCAAAGAAAACTTGGTTTTTAATGTGTGTTTCAGGTTCTGAATGTCAACAGAAGGTTTTAACTAAAGAAACACAATATTCCAGAGAAAACAAGCAAGTCTCGTTTTGGAAGCACTCGAGAGGAAAATACAGAAGCTTTAACGAGAAACTATACTGCGGGAATATTTTTTCGGCAATATAGTTCCCGTCGTATAGTTGTTGCCGCCTCTGTCTTGTCAAAAGGGATAACTTCCATGAAGGGACAAAGGTCGAAAACATAACACATAAGCCGCCATACCATCTAGAGGGGAGAAAGAAGAGATCTGAAGAAGAAGGGGAAGACGTTCTTCATCTCGCTCCACGATCTTCGACCTCCTAGCCAATACACCCCCATAACCACTACTTGTACTTGAGAGAGAGAGAGAGGGATCTCCACCTTGCAAGACTAGGGTTTGAGATTGTTTCTTCCCATCTTGAATTGTGTTGGATATTTTTCTATTCTTATTGTGGATCTCCACGGTAATACAAAGACGAATTCCCTTTATTTGATTATATTGATGATCCATTCTTCTCTCATGTGTGAGTAATTCCCTTGGGCATGGGAGATGTAGGGCATTGGTGAGATGTGATGTGCCTTCATATATTTTCCATTAGTTTATGATTGATTATAATTACTATATTATGTGTGCTTGACTATTTATGGGATTCCTAATGCTTGTTGTCCAATTAAGGGCCCAAACAACATGATGCTTTGTTCTACATAGATAAGATCTTGTTCGCTAGTGGACCGGTGACCCCCGGGTGACATGGGGATATCAATGGAAAACTAGTAGACTCGAGGATAACGAGGAACCACTGTGCTTATTGCATTACTCCGATCTAAGGAGCTTTATCGCTAAGCGACCTAAAGGATCTTAATCGCCTAGCATCTGACCACGGTTTTGGTAACAGGCTAGTAGGATTATTGAAGTTGGGATGAAATCTACCAAGAGGAGTTCCGGCTAATTATGGGTTGCTCGCCTACACATATATTTATAAGATTATAATTGTTACATTTATCATTCATCCACTTGGCACAGTCACTATCACCATGAACTAAATCTTCCCGCGCCTTCTTTTGCCATCTGCAGGAAACAACAAACAATCGAGTCATTCTTAACTTTTATGCTTTACATTTCCGAAGTTTACATTTTAGTTCTATTTAAATACATCTCATTTAATCAAAACCCCATTCTTATTTAAACACTTGTAGTCAATTCACTCGAAGACCTGTGACAACTTCGGGTGTGATAGAGACTGCACCCATAAACACTTACCTTTGGGATCCCTGTGGGATCGATATTTATACTTCAAAACTAGCTACAAACGATCTGTGCACTTGCCGGGAACTAAGCGCTAAGTGTTTGTCTTTTGACATTTCATCTGTTGCTAATACAAAATATTCTCCCTAGGAGACAAAGGGTCTACATGTTCTGGTACGACCTATCTACCGGATTATATTGAGCGTGTGCCTGCTCAAAGGCACAAAGAAATTATTGAAAAACTTTTAAGATCAAATAAAGTTGAAGTTGAAAACCTGAGTGATATTATGGAAATCATGTCTAATTACAGGACAACTCCTATGAAACCTGAGAAAACTCTCGGGGAATACAGTGCTCCAAGTTCTCAATTTCTTAAACAACTAATATAATTCCCTAATCCTGGAGTTAGAGAATATCGATTTGATGGTGGAATTATTAAAATTTTGCAGGAAAAAGTTTTTAGTGGAAGGGAAGATGAAGACCTAGGAAGGCACATCAGAGAGTTCGATGATGTGATAACATCGCTTGGACCAAAAGGTTTGCCAAGAGACTTTTCTCGTCTGGAATTATTTCGTTGGTCTCTTAAAGGTAAAGCTCTAGACTGGTTATATTCTCTCCCTCGCCATTGCATTAAATGTTGGGAAAACTTCATTGTTAAATTCATAAACAGGTTTAATCCTTTTAAAAAGGTAACTGAACTAAGAAAGAACATATGCAACTTTAGTTAGAACGTGGGAGAAAACTACCCATAAGCCTAGGAAAGATTCTTTGGAATGATCAATAGTATTTATAATCATGGCTATTCTGAACTAACTATTTGCCATTTATTTTACCATGGTCTTAATACTCAATGTAGAGAGTTACTTGACTTCTCAGCAGGAGGATCAATAAATACTTTAACTATTAAAGAATGTTTGTAATTGATGTCTACTAGGGCTAAGAATGATTCTTTATATAATCCTAATTTAGGCACTATGCCGGAAAAAGGGATACTTTGGATAACTCCTGATCTTATGCCTGAGGTATGTAAAACAATGAAAGAAAAGGTATACCTTCTGAACTTGTTAAGGAAAACAAAGTATATTTATTACAAGTTTTAACTGAAGAAGATGAAACTAGAAAAGTTTTTCAAGAATTAAAACATTGACAAGTAAAATCTGATAATAACTTGCATAAGCATTTACAAAAACACAAAAAGATTTTTGCGGAACTCACTAAAAATTATAATGAGATTGGCCAAGAAATAAAACTATTTCACAAGTATCTTAGTATGATTGAAACCCAGTGTGAACAAATAGCATCTAGTTATCAAATTTTCCTTCGCAATGATAAATATATTCATATTTCTACTAATGTTGTCACAAGATGGGGCGCATTTGTTACAGGACCCTTAGGACCACCGGAATATTAAGCTGAAAAAGAGCGAAAGGAAAAAGCCTTGCTCGAAGCAAGCCAAGAAGATGATACATTGGTGGATCCTCAAGATGAAACTGAAACACAAGATCAAACCAAGGAGGCCAGAATGATGCACATCATGACCATTATGACTCTGATGCGGAGACGGTTGATCCAAGATAAGATAAAGGAATAAGCAAGGAAGATGAAGTTGTTATAGTGGAAAAGAAGAAGAGCAATAAACAACAACAAAAGAAAGCAATGAAGGAGCCTAACCCCCCACAAAAGATAAAAGACAAGAGTAAGTCAGGTGAGAAAAATCTTCCTTATCCAGATCAAAAAAAGAAAGCACTGGATCAGGTAATTTATAATTCTTCTACAAAGGCACTTAGTGACATTCGTCTGGAAATTCCATTCGCGGATGCAATCAAAGTTCCTACTTATACTAAATTCCTCCGTGATATTCTTAGTCGAAAGAAAGAAATAACTGAAACTGTTGCCATGGTAACTAGTTATCCACCTAATGGGAAGCTATTATCTAAGTATGGAGATCCTAGAATACCAACTATTTCATGCTCAATAGGTAAAACTGATATTCACAATGCCTTGTGTGATCTAGGAGCAGGAGTTAGTGTAATGCCATAATCCCTCTATAAAAGGTTAGGATTAGGGGAGTATTCTCCTACAACTATCACTTTACAGATGGCTAATAAATCCACTAAAAAACCAGTTGGTATGATTGAGGATGTTTTGCTTAGAATAGATGAGCATGTTATTCCCACTGATTTTATTATTCTTGAAATGCTAGAATATGAAAGATTATCTATAATACTTGGAAGACCTTTCCTTAGTACTGTAGGGGCATTAGTAGATTATGCTGAAGGAAAGATAATCTTCAATGTTTATGATGCTGAAATCATCTGGTATTTTCCAAAGAAGCTAGAAACAGGAGAAAGATATATTCCACCAGCAAAACTAGTTCATGTGGTAAGTCCTTTGATAGGGGCAACCCAAGGTAAGATTTCGAGAACAGAAAAAGAGGTTGAGTTACTCAACCATTCTTAATAAAATGCGTAATGGGAGTCAACCCATATCGTCAATAAAATAGATTAGAGAATAAGAAGTTCAGCACATACCTACCACTTTTTCATAGACATTCTTGCGGAAAAGCGCCCGTGAAGATGCAGTTGTCAAAAAGTAGTCCTCCTTTGTGCTTTCATGTTTAGATCTTGTGAGATCCGTTCATGATCAAGATCATCTATTTGTAATTCATACATGTTGTGTTTGCGGGGATCCGATGGATATTGAGATGCTATTTCAGATTGATTATTGATTCTATCATGTCTTTGTTATTTGAGATCTTGCATGCTTTCCGTTGTTAGTAGCTATCTTGGCCAAGTAGATGCTAGCAACTCCAAGAGTTAGTATTTATGCTCGATAGTGGGTTCATGCCTCTGGTAATCTGGGGAAGTGACACAAATCTCTAAGGTACTAGATGTGCTATTGCTACTAGGGAGAAAACAACAATCCTTTGTTCATAGAACAATCGTATTGTTTACTTTACACGTAGTTCGTAAAGCAATAATCTGTTGCTTGCAACTTAATACTGGAGGGGGTTCGGATGATAACCTGAAGGTGGATTATTAGTCATAGATGCAGTTGGATGGCGGTCTATGTATTATGTTGTAATGCCCAATCAAGTCTCAAAGGAGTCAAGATGATTAGTATATGCATGTATTGCTTTCTCGGTGTTTGTCAATTGCCCCGCTTTAATTTGTTCACCTAGCATGTTATCTATCTTAAGGAGAGCCACCTCTAGTGAACTATGGATCCCGGTCCTTTACTTTACATACAATCTATAATCTTTTACTGCTTTGTGTTTACTTTCTGCAAACTTTTACTTCTTTCCATTCGATATGTTTAATCCTTTGTTTTCCACAAAACACAGTGAGATTGACAACCTCATCGCAAGTTGGGGACAAAGTTTTGTGGTTGTGTTGTGCAGGTCTCCATGTTGCTACTAGCACCGGTAGTGCGCCCTGCCAAAGCTCAGCTAGTAACACCTTTGGGGTGTTTCCTTGCTCCTACTGGTTCGATTAAACCTTGGTTTCATAAATGAGGGAAAACATACTGCTGTGCTCATCATACATTCCTCTTGGGGTTCCAAACGAGCTCTACGTCGAACATCGAGTACATCAAGACTTTTTCTGGCGCCGTTGCTGGGGAGTCAAGGACATCTTCACAAGGGGAGTCCCTCATAACCAATCTCTTTACTTTGTTGTTTTTGTTTTGCTTAGTTTTCTTTTTTGCTTTGTTTGCTTGTTTTGTTCTTCAAAAACACAAAAAAATTAGTTTTACTAGTTTGCTTTCTTTACCAAAAACACACAAAAAAATTAAGTCTCCTTTAGTTGTCACCTCTTCCTTAGCTCACCATGTTGATCCCTACATTCACCTTGAAAGACCTTTCAATTGGTAGTGGTTCTATAATTGGGAAAGATAATATTGAAGAATTCTTTAATCATGTTAGTAAGCATGAAGATACTGAGGATAGGTCCCTTGTAGAACTTGCTCCAAACTATGAGATTGCTGCAGCTTCTTTAATTCACATGTTAGAAGCTAGGTTTGTTAACCTCAACCCCTTAATGCAAGTAATGTTTCTTAAGCTTAAAGAAATTGAGGAGCTTGAAAAGAGGGATTTTATTCTAGAAACTTTGTTTAAGGAGTTCTATGATGTTGCCAAGGAAGCTAGAAAAGTTTTTGAATGTTTCAATATGCTAGGCTCATGTGTATATGTTGTTGGTACACGAGAAAAGATGAACAAAACTGAACCTAATGGGGAGGAACCTAAGATACCAATACCCTTTTAACTAGTAGCAATACATGATGCCATAGAAAAGAATCTTGATTGATTGTTCCTACAAACCCTTTTGATGAGAATAGTGAACCCAAGATAATTGAGAAAGGATCCTCTAGAACTTACTTGGATGATATACCTTGTCTTGCTGAAAATATATCTGGTATTGATCTTAATGCTTCTTCATTTGAGAACACTTGATTCTTTCTTTGCTTCTTATGCCTAACTTAAAGGCGTTAAAGAAAAGTACTTATTGGGAGATAACCCAAAAGTTTTAGATGAGTCTTGGAAGTTATTACCTCTGTAATAACCGCTCCTTATCCTTTTTATTTGCTTTTTGTGCCAAGAGTAACCTCTAATGAGAGAGAAGTAATGATTGGGAAAGTTGCTGTCCCGAAACAGATTTTTGTGCTTCACCGTAAAAATTCGTGAGAGAGCTCTGTATGTTGGAATGAGCTGGAATTTTTTGTGATTTTTCCCCAGGTTGTTATCTAACTTTTGTTAGTTCAACACTTTTTGATTTGAGCAACAGAAGGTCTTCGAAAAAATTAGTCTTTACCTGCTGGTCTGTTTTGACAGATTTCTACCATTTTCTGCATTTGCTTCTTGTGGGTTCTTTTTTGAGTTCTTTTGGGGAATTGAGCTTTTTGAGGGAAGTGCTGCGGTAGCTAGTGTTCTAATGGAAGTTTATTTGGTGTTATAACTGAACCTTGAGACTTATTTGTCTTGAGTGCACTAATGTTGCTAATGAGATTGTGTGAAGTTTTGTATGAAGGAAAATTTTCAGGTGTATGGAAGGAATGAGTAATGAGATGAAGGATGGACTAAAGCTCAAGCTTGGGGATGCCATGCGTGTCACCCCAAAAAAATCCAAGAAGTACAAGTGACATGGGTATACCCTACGAGTACTCGATCTTGGTATATACGGTCCAAATACATACAGGCCCACAGTGTCGCCAAGGCCCGGATGGAGGGACTTGAGTAACCTACGGACTCTCGATTGCTTCAAGGACAAGAAGAAGCTAAAGATAGAAAGTTTGAAGGGGAAAACCCTAACTTGTAACCGACTCGATCTGCTACCTGAGACCTAGCCTATCTATATAAAGGCTAGGAGGGGCGGCGAGGAGGACACACGCAACCCTAGTTTCCACAACCCTTGCCAGATTGCATCTACGCACCATTGTAACTTTTGACTCCTTCGATAATTCCACGAGCAGACAAGCAGGAGTAGGGACCTCTGTGAGGCCTGAACCTGGGTAAATCCTTTGTCCCCTGCGTGCTTGTTTGCTAGCCGATAGATGTCTCTAGCGCTCCCTCCTTCTCCAAAACCCAAGTCCATAACAATGGGCATTGACGAGTTAAACCCTCGTCAATTGGCGCCGTCTGTGGGAATTGGGAGTGCTGATGTCGCGGCTTCGTCGGCCCCATCAACCGCGATCTACAACTCTGCAACAGCGGAGATTTGCCAGCTTTTCGGCGCCTTCAACTTCACCGTCCACACGCCGGCTACTCGCCCGGCCTTCGAGTCCGTGGGTGACGGAATCAACCTGGCGATCGGGAGCTTCCGCTTCCATGTTGGTCAGATGGGCACGCTTCACATGCCCGATCAGCCGACGGCACCGGCGATTGCCCCAGCATCATGGTTCCCTCCATTGATTGGCACCCTCAGCGAGCTCAATGCTCCGACGGCCGTCGGGAACATGGTCAGCGACAGCAGTCGTGACTCCGATCTAAGCAATCTGGCCACTAAAGATGGAACCTACGGTTCCAGATCTGAAAGTTGTGGAAGCAGCAGCTTCCCAAATCACTTCATGTGCGCTGTCATCAAGGCGGGCGACACCTCCACCAACCGCGGTAACAGTGGCAACACCGGCAATGGCACCGACCCACCAAACGCCGCCAACGGCGGCAACAGCGGCAATGGAGGAGCAGTCGAACCCCCCAGCATAATCAACGAGCAAACCGGCGAACGCGTCATGATCAGGCTCAACAAGAAAGAGTGGGAACGCTGCTGCGAAGCCCTACGAGGTGCACCTCTACCCTTCGGGTCCCCTCAGGAACTACTGATGGGTTAACACTGGCTCCTAAAAGAGGAATTCAAGCGCCAGAAACAAGCAATCGCGCAACTTGAGGCGCGTAAAAAGGCGGCGGACGAGTCAAGCCTTCGTTGCGCTGGGCTCTCCTCCTACGGAGGATCCTCCTAAAGAGGCAACGAGCATCTTGCCAGGAAGAGGCAATCGCGGATGGCTCACCTCACCGAACAAGAACGCATAGACGCCGCGAAAGTCCTCGACTTCAGCTCTATGACAGTCGACACGAGAGGCAACGTGGTTCCCAGGACGCCACAGGCCGCAGTGACAGCGGCCACCATGTACCTTCTCAATAACCAGCCACCGGCTGGAGATCCCCGAACGGCCATGCACCGATCTATGATCGCGGGCCTGGGGCTAATCGAGGCCGCCCTCGACAAAGAACCGGTACCAGACCCAAAAAAGGGCAAAGCGTTAGCAAAACGCTACTCCTCGCCCTCGTCAAGCGATGACAGTCACGACCTGTCTCGGCACCGCCGTTCACGATGACACGATCGCGACTATGATGCACACGATGAACTCACGCAGCGCAAGATCGACAAGTCAAGGGCATGACGTGCTCGGTCGACTGATTCAGAAGAAGAAGATGGGGAGCTCTGCGGCGCTAGATGCTTCAGCAGATCCATCAGGCAAAAGCGAATGCCTAAAGGGTTTAAACTCCCATTGGAGAACCCAAAATTTGATGGTCTATAGGACCCCAAGATCCGGCTGGAGGATCACATCTCCTCCGTCGGACTGCACGGAGGCAGTCGAAGTACTGCCATGCAATGCTTGCAGCTACAGCTGCAGGGCGCCGCCCGGGCATGGCTCAATAACCTCCCACGTGGATCCATTCGCAGCTGGGATGAGCTGGTCTACAGCTTCGTGCGCAACTTTAAGGGCACGTACAAATGCCCCGCTTCAATCGAAGAACTGAGATGCTGCCAGCAAAAATCTGGCGAATCGCTGCGCTCTTACATCCAAAGGTGGTCCATAATCAAGAACTCCACGGAGAACATCTCGGAAGACCACGCGATTGATGCATTCAACGGTGGTGTCCGCCGCATGGAACTCAGGGAGGAGCTAGGCCGCTCGAAGCCCCAGACCATCGAACACCTGATGGAGATCGCGAATCAGTGGGCTGATGGAGAAGATTCGATGAAGAACCGCGTCTGACGAGGAGGCAGAACTCGAACGAAGACGCGACCGCCGGAGTAAGCGTCGCATGCGCGTCTACGACAATCGCGATGACATCAACATGGTTGCAGCCGGCTACGCCGATAGATGCGACGATAACCGCAATAGCGGATACCGTAGCGGCGGATACCGCGACTCCGGGAAAACCACGCAAGTGTGGCAACGCCGCAATCGCGATGAAGCACCCGCGACCTCCATCGAGGACAAACTGTCCGGGCCATGCACGGTACACTTCTACATCGACAAGCATGATGGCAAGAGAAAGTCCAGTCACCTCCTCAAAGACTGCCACGAGTTCCTCAAGCTACATGAGGGGTTGGTTCGGATGAACCGTAATGCAGTCGAAAGAGGCTACGGAGCCGCTCCAGGCGCCGTGGCACATGGCGCACCAGCACCACCACCTGGGCCACCCCCGAACGGAGCTGCACCGGACCAGCACCACGAAGGCGAACCATACCCACGGGCCATGGGTACCATGATGATCCAAAAGGGACGCCCCTCCAATAGGGTGCAGAAGGCCATCACTCGCCAAGTCAACTTGGCCATGCACTCGCCACCATCCACCACTGAGTACCTCAGTGGTAGTGAGTCATGCATTACCTTCGACAAACGTGACCACCCGCCTCAAGTACCTCGCCCAGGTCATTGCCCCCTCGTACTCGAGGCGCAAATTGGAGGCTTCGACATGAGTCGCGTCTTCATGGATGGCGGAAGTGGTATCAACCTCATATTCGTGAGTACCTTGCGAGCAATGAGGATCCCTCTAACTTGCTTGGAGGCATCGGACACAACGTTCCACGACATCGTCCCAGGAAAAGGCGTATACCCCCTGGGCAAAATCAACCTCGACGTCATATTCGGCACGCCAAAGAACTTCAGGCGCGAGCGCATCGACTTTGAAGTTGCCGACTGGCCCTCACAATACCACTGCATCCTCGGGCGCGTCGCGTTCACTAGGTTCATGGCAGTACCTCACTACGCCTACCTGCAGATGAAAATGCCAGGTCCCAATGGTGTCATCACGATCAACGGGAGTTTCGAGCGATCTAACAGTTGCGACAGGGAATTCAACAGAATCTCCCAGTCCTTCGGCATGCAGAAGGAGCTCGCGCGATTGAAGGAAACGACAGACAACAGTCTGCCTCCCCCTGAGTAGGACAAGCTCACCTGACCTCTCCTTCGACTCATCTGTGCACACAAAGAAGGTGCAGGTCCATCCATCAGATCCCGCTAAAACGGCCCTCATCGCCAACAACTTGAGTCCCGCATAGGAACTCGCGCTCGTCGAATTCCTTCGTGAGCACTGGGAAATTTTAGCCTGGTGTCCTGCGGACATGCTAGGAGTTCCTAGGGAATTCGCCGAGCACGCACTCAACGTCAACCCC
Source organism: Avena sativa (assembly GCA_916181665.1). Classification (NCBI taxonomy): domain Eukaryota; kingdom Viridiplantae; phylum Streptophyta; class Magnoliopsida; order Poales; family Poaceae; genus Avena; species Avena sativa. The sequence continues at coordinate 547,658,825 of OV702290.1, read as the reverse complement.
GACGCAAGGCCAGTCAAGCAAACAATTAGGCAGCTGTCTGAGCCACGGGCACAGGCAGTCGGAATGGAGACCAACAGACTCCTCGAGGCCAAATTCATACGCGAGATCAAGGAAAGCACTTGGCTCGCCAATACGATGCTGGTGCCAAAAAAGGACACAGATATCCTGCGGATGTGCGTGGACTTCACTTCTTTAAACAAGCACTACCCAAAAGATCACTTCCAGCTACCATGGATCTATCAAATAATCGACTCCACCGCCGGATGCGAGCGCCTCTGCTTCCTCGATGCCTACTCAGGCTATAACCAAATTCGAATGAAGGAGGAAGACCAGGAGAAGACCATGTTTACAACGCCCTTCGGTGTGTTCTGTTACAACACAATGCCCTTCGGGCTAAAAAACACAAGAGCCACGTACCAGCGGTGCATGCAGGCTTGCCTCAAGGAGCAACTAGGCCGCAACATCCAAGTCTATGTCGAAGACATAGTAATCAAAACTAAGGAAGAAGCCTCTCTAATCGACGACTTGCGTGAAACCTTCCCAATCTCGATCGTTACCGGATAAAGCTCAATCCGGACAAATGCGCCTTCGGCGTACCCTCTGGGCAGCTGCTCGGGTATCTCATCTCCGCAAGAGGGATTGAGGCAAACCCGAAAAAGATAAAGGCCATACTGGCCATGGAGAAGCCAAAGAACATAAGAGGTGTTCAGCAACTAGCCAGGCGAATCGCGGCCCTCAGTCGATTTATCAGTCGAATGGGAGAAAAGGCGTTGCCCTTCTATCAGCTCGTCCGCAAAGCTGACAAATTCGAGTGGACCAACGAAGAGCAAGAAGCATTCGAAGACCTCAAGCGCCTACTATCCACCTCGCTAGTATTGGTAACTCCACGAGAAAGGGAACCACTGCTGCTGTACATCTCCGCCACCAACCAAGTGGTTAGCACAGTTCTCGTCGTCGAACGGGCCGAGGAAAACAAGGTCCATGGCGTACAACGCCCGGTATACTACCTCAGCGAGGTCCTCACGCCAACAAAACAGCGGTACCCGCACTACCAGAAGCTGGCGTACGGCGTCTTTATGACCGCCCGACGACTGCGCCACTACTTCCAGGAACACCCAATCGTGGTAGTCAACGACGCCCCATTGGGACAAATCCTCAATAACCCTGACGCCACAGGGTGAGTCGCGCTTTGGGGAATCGAACTGTCTCCACGATACATCACATACGAAAAGCGCGGTGCAATCAAGTCGCAAGTTCTCCCTGACTTCCTCGTACATTGGATGGAAAACCAACTCCCGGACAAACCAGACATGTCCTACCTCTGGACAATGCACTTCGATGGGTCCAAGAGAAAAGATGGAGCAGGAGAAGGTGTCATACTGACATCGCCTCAAGGGGACAAGCTGAAATACGTCCTACGAATGCAGTTCATAGCCTCAAACAACGAGGCTGAATACGAGGTCCTGTTACATGGGATGAGGATGGCAAAAGCCTGCGGCGCAAAGAGGCTAATCATATATGGCGACTCCAAGCTGGTCGTCATCCAAACAATGCACGAGTGCGACGCACTAAACGACAACATGATCGCATATCGCGACCTCTACGACACAGTCGAAGGAGACTTCGACGGTTGCGAGTTACGACACATAGGTCGCGAAAGCAATGAGAAGGTGGACGCACTCGCCAACATAGGATCCACCTGCGCACCCATACCACCTGGGGTATTTCTCGAGCGCATATGCGAACACTCCATCAAGCCGAAGGCCGCAGAGAAGAAAACAAGCGCAGCAACGGACTCGGGGGCTACGCCACCCAATGAGCCCATGACAATCGATGACTTGGAGCTCGACATAGGACTCGAGGGACCAATGAGCGTCATGATGATCGAACAATCCTGGACGCAGCCGTACATTGCGTACCTCCTCAGTAAGCGCCTACTGGATGACCCAACAGACGCACGACACATCGCGCGACGCTCCAAGGCATTCGCCGTTATCAACGGCGAACTGTATAAATGCAGCATCACAGGCATGTTATAGCGATGCGTCTCCCTAGCCGATGGAAAAGCAGTACTCCTCAGCATCCATGAAGGGACATGCGGGCACCACGCCGGCAGTCGCGCCCTCGTTGCCAAAGCTCTACGAGCTGGATTTTACTGGCCCACGGCCATGCGCGACGCCAAAGACATAGTCCAAAAGTGCAATGCTTGCCAGCGATTCGCAGACAAGCCACACGCACCAGGCGCAGAACTCCGGCCTATCCCATTGGCCTGGCCCTTCGCCCAGTGGGGACTCAACATGGTTAGCAAACTTCCAAGGTCCTCGCAAGGAGGCTACGTCTACCTCTTGGTCGCAGTCGACAAATTCACCAAGTGGATCGAGGCCATGCAAGTGACCAAGCAATCAGGGCACAGCGTAGTCAAGTTCTTCGAGTCCATCGTCTACCACTTCGGCGTGCCACACAGCATCATCACCGACAACGGAACGAACTTTACATCCAAGGAGTTCCAAGATTTCTGCGAGAACCTGGGGATCAACATCAGCTATGCCTCAGTTGCACACCCGCAGACCAACGGTCAGGTAGAAAAGGCAAACAGGCTCGTCTGCAGCGGCATCAAGAAGCGACTCCTCCGGCCACTCGAACAAGTCGCGGGCTGCTGGCCAAATGAACTGCAATCCGTACTCTGGAGCCTACGTACAACTCCAAACAGCGCCACCGGCTACACACCATTCTTTATGGTAAATGGAGCAGAGGCAGTACTACCCGCCGAGGTACGGTACAAAGCGCCACGCGTAGTCTCCTATAGCGAGAAGGAGTCATCCCTCGCACTTGAAGACTCCGTCGACCTCCTTGACGAAGCAAGAGAAATCGCCGCAGAAAGATCTACGATCTACCAGCAGAACCTGCGCAACTACCATAGCAGAAGGCTTCGCCCAAGATCCTTCGTCGAAGGTGACCTAGTCCTGCGACTGAAGCAGCAGGGGCATCTCAAGCTCGAGTCCCCCTGGGAAGGACCGTACGTGATTACAGAAGTAATCCCAGGTGGCGCCTATCGCCTTCAAGATTTAGAGACAGGAGTCGCACACTCCAACCCTTAGAACGTCGCACAACTGCGACGCTTCTACCCTTAGTCGTTTTCCTTTACTTTTGCATCGCAAATAAGGCTATTCAGCCAAGGCTACTTAGCCGCACATTGTACTACGTACTGTTCTCCGAACTAATAAAAGCTAAGTTCCCCAAAACTCTGTATTCTTCTCCTTTCTTTTGTCAACTTTCATACTCGGGGGCTACGCCACCCTATACACATATGTTCTTCGAACAATAACGCGACATCCTGAGTAGCTGGCACATCAATCGAACCCCTTAACACAAACTCAACCCAGCTGCAACACACCTGACAGGTTGACAAGGGAACGATACAAGGATGGCTAGGCTAACGAAAAGGACTCGCATAAGTGCAACGCACCCTACGCTTATAAAGCTACTTGCATACACTCAACAATAAGTTATCTACAAGTATATATGAGCTTTACAATACCAGTACACTTATATGCAGGATACATATTTGGCTACCCTTGCAACAGAAGAACATTAGTCTGTTCCTCGAAGAAGTCGACGATCTCCTCGGCTGGACGATCCACCGCCTGATAGTGCGGCACCATGTTCCAGGAAGATCCTGCTGGTGGCACCGGTGGCCCAGATGCGATGGCGGCAACATCCACGTTAGGCCTGTGCAAACGCACCACGGAGAGGGCAGCCTTGGCACCAGCCACCAGCTGCTGCCTCACGCACTCGCGAACCGCGGACATATCTTGAAATTTCGTCAGAAGGGCCAGCAGGCTTGATGGAGTATCATCCGGCGGGTACATCGCCCGGTAGATGTTCTTCAAACATGACTGAGACTTCTTCAGAAAGAGCAGCACTCGCGAGGCGCGATCTTGTAGGGTCGCTAATGCAGTCGCACGATCATGATCTACCCAGAAGTATCCACTCTCCTGAAGTTGCTCCTGGGTAAGATCATGAAGGCGGATGGCAATCCTATCCCTCTCCTCCTGCGGACGGCGTGCGCTAACAACTACATGAAGCAACATCAGCAGCATGAGTACAACGTACCATGGTGATTAACTACAAAGGAAAAGATGAGGATGAGCAAACTAACACTTAAACTGGTCGCCCAGTTGCGTCACCTCGCCAAGCAGATATTGCTCACGGGCGGCGGCTTTTTCAGCCTTTGACTTCCACACGTCCGCGCTACCGCAGATCACGGGCAATTCACGCTCCAGTTGCTTCAGGCGATCACGAAGTCGCGAAAGCAAGGACAGCTCCTCTACCCTGGAGCATGATGGTGCCATTGCATCCTCAAGAGATGGCGAGTACGGGGTTCCCCCCACAGGACCACTTGATGTACCCTACCAAAAATCAAGCCAGAGGCAAAAAATAAGGCGACCAACTCAAAAGTCAAAAGTAACAGAGGCATTCAGGATCAATAAAAGTATCTACAAACACATTCGCCAACAGGCATGTTCTCTAATCAAAAGAGCAAGTTCATCAACTATTACAAAGAAACTAACTACGGAGCAGCTGGCTTCTTCGACTTCGATGACCTCGGGGGCTTCATCAAGTCCGTGGCAGTATCAGATGCCACTGACTTTCCACCGGCCCCTGAGGCCGAAGTTTTCGCCGCCTTCTTTGCGCGATTGAGCTCCTCCGAATACTTGGCAACAGTGTTTATCAAGGAATGGCCATATTTGGCACAGGCAGTCACAAAGGGAGCGAATACTACCTGCTGACCATCCGCGCCAACAGGCATCATCTTCGACACCGCCGAGGGATCCACTTCGACCCTGTGGGCTTGCACCATGGCAAGCGACATGGTCGCGCCAGCTGCGCAGAGGGAGTTCTTGTGTGTGGCAGGCACACCCCCAGCGAGCGACTCCACCAGCTCTTCCACATTGTCGACCAGCTCCGCCTTAGGCATCAGCTCCTCCCGGAGGTGACTCAGGGTGGCCTTGGCTTTGGACAGTGTACTTTGGACGGCGGCGCTATGATCTTCGACCGCAGATACCGCGCCCGCCAGAGCGTCATCGCGACCAAGGACTTGTGGATCAAAACTCAAGCCGCCAGCATCTACACCAAAATACACACATGGATCAAACTTCTAATGCCACCGGCACTACAGAGGAAGAGAAGAACATCAATAAAATATCTACCCGTAAAAGTACCTGAGAGGGCCTTGGCGACTGAGAACAGTTGCTCTTCGAACAACTTCTCCCTAGCTGCAAAGGAGGCACGCAGATCCTCTTCGCGCTTCTGGGCTTCATCACGAGCCGCGATTGCCTCGTCGCGCCCCTTCACAGCTGCGGCCAGTGTCTTATCCAACATGGCGACATCACGCAGTAAAGCATTATGCTCAGCTACATGGCAGTCAAAATTTTGGCCGTCAGTCGGTTATACCAAAATACAGAGAAGACGAAAAAAATAAGTATAGAACACTCACTCTCAACTACGCGGTGGCGCGTCTCCAGCATCGCATGCTGGCGACCCATCGCCATCACCTGCTCTACCACCTATGCGGCTTCCTTTACAAGGAGCTGTCGCACAAAACAAGGAGTCAGCAGAGGGCAACAAAGGGCGTTGACTGCCAAATTATAAAAAAAAGAGAAAGATATACTTACATGGTCCTCCAGCGACTCCGAAGAAGATTGTTGAACCGTCATCCGAGAAACTACTCGATGCTCCCCTACGTGAGGAGAGCTCGAAGAATTGTGCCCGGAGTGGGCCGCCGCCGGAGGAGACGGAGCGCGCTCGATCTCTATCTTGGCCTTTGAGGTCGCGACTCCTGATTCCTTCAAAAATTCGACGTCGCCAGAAGATGATGACGCCTCTTGACTGCAAGACAAAATCCGCACTCAGAAAGGGCAAACTCCAGGGCAAAGCCAACAAGAAGAAAACAAGAGAAGAATGAATACACTAGCAAACTTACCAGTCAAATCTGTTAAGATCAAACGTGGCCTCCGCCGACTCCGACAAAGACTCCTTGGGCAATCGCATCTTCTTGCGAGAAGATGGTGCCACAGCCCTCACAGGAACGGCGGGAATTGGCGACTCCGCGCCAACAGCTGCGCCTCCTAGAGTGGAAGGAGTCGACGAGTCGGAATCCTCGCTACGCGAACGCTTGCGAGTATCCGGACTCTCGAACTCGGGGGCTTCCTCTTCCACATCGGAAGGGACAGTCGACTCAGACTCGTCCTCTTCCAAAGCTTCACGAGGAATAATCCCCTCAGGGAGGGGAGGCATGCAAGGCGACACTGCCCACTCCTGCATACCAAAAGTAAAGATCAGCAAACATAACAGATAAGCAACAGAAAACGCAATGGAGAAAATAAGCTACTACGTAGCACAACCATACCTCAGGAGGAGGACATGTGTTATGGACATGTGTTACTCCCATAGGGAGCGCCGGAAACAAGCAGGCAAGAGACGACAGCAGTCACGAAAGTGTTTTAGCACCTGCCTGGGTCATTGACTGAACAAGCAAGCAAAAGACGACAGCAGTCGCAAAAGTTCTTTAGTCCCTGCCTGAGTCTTCGACTCAACCAGGCACTCGGGGGCTACTCCCATAGGGAGCGCTGGTTGCGCACCCTATGATTATTTGTACAAAAAGGGGTGTGTTGATAACATCCACACTCGAAACTCATGGCGACACCGCCTCATAATTTTTCCCCTACAAAGCGACTGCGTCTCCTAGGTTACCCGAATCGTCTCCGCGATGATAAAATTCGGATGCCGCGCCTACGGCGTGAAGGTAAGACCTGAATAAGGCCTGGCAACGCATTTAACGGCACACTACCAGAAACATATCCGTGTCTACAGGCACGATGAACATGCCTTGACAGACGCGTCAAGTGCTCACACCCATATAACTAGAATTCGACTCCTATAAGACCTCTGCGGCCTGAGTCGAATTACGCCAGCACTTTTCCGGATTCAAGTCCGGGGACTCGAATTTGAGTAGATTGCGTTGTTTCACCCTAAGGTGGTTAACTGATACCGATACCTTGGTTATATCAGGCACGTATATCAACAATCCCTATGACACAAATAAAAGCAATCGAAATGTACTCATTTAGGCACTCGAAGGCTTCAAAAAGTCCCCAGTTGAATCTGCGATTCCACTGGACACTCGGGGGCTACTGACATGGGTATACCCTACGGGTACTCGAGCTTGGTATATACGGTCCAAATACATACAGGACCACGGTGTCGCCAAGGCCCGGATGGAGGGACTTGAGTAACCTACGGACTCTCAGTTGCTTGAAGGACAAGAAGAAGCTAAAGATAGAAAGTTTGAAGGGGAAAACCCTAACTTGTAACCGACTCGACCTGCTACCTGAGACCTAGCCTATCTATATAAAGGCTAGGAGGGGGCGGCGAGGAGGACACACGCAACCCTAGTTTCCACAACCCTTGCTAGATTGCATCTGCGCACCATTGTAACTTTCGACTCCTTCGATAATTCCACGAGTAGACAAGCAGGAGTAGGGACCTCTACGAGGCCTGAACCTGGGTAAATCCTTTGTCCCCTGTGTGCTTGTTTGCTAGCCCGATAGATGTCTCCAGTGCTCCCTCCTTCTCCAAAACCCAAGTCCATAACAATGGGCATTGACGAGTTAAACCCTCGTCAACAAGCGTTAAAGCTTGGGGATGCCCAAGGCATCCCCTTCTTCATCAATAAAAAATCCAGGTTTCTTCCAAACGCTTCACTTTTATTCCTTCATGCACAATTGTGTTTTTCTTGGAGCGTCTTCTTTTTCGTTTTTGTTTTGGTTTTCGTTTGCTTGGTTTGCTTATTTTTCTGAATAAATTGGTTGGACCCCCTCTTTCATACTTTGGTTTGCAAATAGTTTGGTTTGGTTTGGAAAAGAGTAGGAAAGTTCATACTTATGTGGTAAAAAGAGCTCGTTTTTGACTGTGGCTATGCTTTGTCATGCCATGCTTGATATTGTTTTGGCTTTATGCTTAGCATTATTTGTTGTAGCATGACTTGTTATAAACAATTGAGATTGCTTAATGTGCCTTGGATGAATCATGCATTGTTTTAGCATATTAAAGCATAATATAGTGGTATTCTCCTTTGATGCTTTATTTGGGTTGACTTAGCACATGCTCACACCATGTTATGACTATCCAAAGTCACCATAGCCTTTATGATCCTTTAGTTTTCAACTTGTAGTATCACTTTATGCTTTGATCAATGATGTTTTGTGGCTCTGCATGATTATGGCCATTATTGCTCTCTTAGTTTGTCGCTCCCAGTCTTTTGCTAGCCTCCACAACAAAGTATGAGTTCCACTCATGCATACAACTCCCTAACTAAGTTATTCCAAAGAGTCCACCATACCTACCTACTAGCTTATGCTATTCCAAGTATATTCATGCTTTTGTTTACCTTCCACTTGTTATGAGAAAACTAGTGATTATAGCTCTCATGAACTTGATGGCACATTTTACTTTACTTGCCCTTAATAAACTTGAACCATTGTGTCTTCTATGTTGTATATGCTTGCACTTATTTGTTGGGAATTAGCGGAACCATGCTTTCATGGGGAATGCTTTCAACATTGCACTTGGTACTTGTACCTAGTTGATATCATGCTCTTTTGTATATGGATGTCATCGGTGTGAAATGAAAGGGGAGCTTGTAAGTCTATGGAGTTGTGTATATGTGTTAGAGAAACGCCTGGGCCGCTGGTCTAATCCATGCTGACATGGTGGAAACCTGCAGCGTAACCATAATGAGCTGTCTATGAAGCATTCTTCTTATAAAAAAAGAGTCCTATATAGAGAAAAAAGAGAAAAGAAAATAAAAAGAGATACTATGAAAAGAGGAAAGAGGGAAAAAAGCACCATATTCCCATGGTAAATAAGAAGAATGCTGAGATGCTCGTTGTCTGCTTGCCTTGTCATTTTGATATGGGGATTCTTCCATATCATCGGGCAAGGGGTACCCCGTTGGCGGTTCTCTATGATACACATGTACTTACGATGACAAGAACTTACCGATGACTAAACTTGAGTAGCATGAGGAGAGGACCTCGTATACAAGGGACATGAGATTTCTGACTTATACTTCGTTAAGCATGTACACCATAGTTTGTTCACTTTAACCTTAATCACTTCAAGATGCTTATGATAGAGGCAATGAGAGCTGAAAGGTATAAGTACTATAATTTTTGGAAGCTCTTTATAAGACTTGAATCCCTACTTCCTTTTACAGAAGGCCTTTCTTCCACCATTATATTGAGTCTCCACCTTCTATCTTTATGCACTTACTTTGAGAGCATAGTGGCCATTCTTACTTCTATGTGCATTGTCCCAAGACTAGTTGATTGATGCATAACTTGTTATTGCTTGTTTTAAGCTATTGTATCTAGTCACTCTTTTGAACTTTGAAGGTGTCCTATGCATTTATATTTGCTACTCTATTGAGGGACAAGCTGAATACTATTATGCTATGCTTTCTTTATGTGAAACAAACAAACGTCTTGCAAAGCATTGTTATTCATGAATCTTTTGTTTGTGCCTTTTCATGTTGCATCATAGTTTCTTTGCTTATTGCTAGAACTTTGTCTTTCATGTTATGATTGAAGTACTATGATCTCAGCTTTGAATGTTTTGCAAAATACCTTGATCAAGTCTTTGATGGTGCATGTCACCTCAAAAATTATTATTTCTTTTTATCACTTACCTACTCGAGGACGAGCAGGAGTTAAGCTTGGGGATGTTGATACATTGCAAATGTATCTATAATTTTTGATGTTCCATGCTTGGTTTTATCCACTTTCTTGTGTTTTGTTCCAATTTGGAGTACTTTTCATATGATTTCTTGGACTAACCTATTAACAAGGGCCACAGTGACAGCTGCCTGTTTTCTGCTGTTTTTGGTTCCAAGAAAGTCAGAAAATGAATATTCTCGGAATTGGACAGGACAAAAGCCAAAGTGCCTATTTTTTCGGAAGTGATCAAGTGCTAGAATACGAGACGGAGAAGGGCCATGGAGAGACCACACCAACTGGCCATGCAGCCAGGCCTGGCCCGCGCCAGGGGGTGGTGTGGCCGCTCCCGGCACCCCCTCGGCCTCTCCTTCCGCCTATATATTGCCCTCGGGATGAAAACCCTAAGTACCCGATCAAAAATCCACGAAAGAGTCTATAGCCGCTGTCATCTCCATCCCTAGCTCGGGAGGGATCTGAGGCTCTTCCTGGCACCCTGCCGGAGAGGGGAATTCACCCTGGAGGCCTTCTTCATCACCATGCAAGCCTCCGGTGTGATGCGTGAGTAGTTCATCCTTGGACTACGGATCCATGTAGTAGCTAGATGACTGGTTCTCCTCCTTTGTGCTTTCATGTTTAGATCTTGTGAGATCCGTTCATGATCAAGACCATCTATTTGTAATTCATACATGTTGTTTTTGCGGGTATCCGATGGATATTGAGATGCTATTTTAGATTGATTATTGATCCTATCATGTCTTTGTTATTTGAGATCTTGCATGCTTTCCGTTGTTAGTAGCTATCTTGGCCAAGTAGATGCTAGCAACTCCAAGAGTTAGTATTTATGCTCGATAGTGGGTTCATGCCTCTAGTAATCTGGGAAGTGACAGAAATCTCTAAGGTACTAGATGTGCTGTTTCTACTAGGGAGAAAACAACAATCCTTTGTTCATAGAACAATCGTATTGTTTACTTTACACGCAGTTCGTAAAGCAGTAATCTGTTGCTTGCAACTTAATACTGGAGGGGGTTCGGATGATAACCTGGAGGTGGATTATTAGTCATAGATGCAGTTGGATGGCGGTCTATGTATTATGTTGTAATGTCCAATCAAGTCTCACAGGAGTCAAGATGATTAGTATATGCATGTATTGCTTTCTCGGTGTTTGTCACTTGCCCCGCTGTAATTTGTTCACCTAGCATGTTATCTATCTTAAGGATAGCCACCTCTAGTGAACTATGGATCCCGGTCCTTGTCCTTTACATTCAATCTACAATCTTTTACTGCTTTGTGTTTACTTTCTGCAAATTTTTACTTCTTTCCATTCGATACGTTTAATCCTTTGTTTTCCGCAAAACACGGTGAGATTGACAACCTCATCGGAAGTTGGGGACAAAGTTCTGTGGTTGTGTTGTGTAGGTCTCCACGTTGCTACTAGCACCGGTAGTGCGCCCTGCCAAAGCTCAGCTAGTAACATCTTTGGGGTGTTTCCTTGATCCTACGGGTTCGATTAAACCTTGGTTTCATAACTGAGGTAAAACTTACTGCTGTGCTCATCATACCTTCCTCTTAGGGTTCCTAACAAGCTCTACATCGAAGGTCGAGTACATCACCCAGTAGGCAGACCCAGACCTCCAAAGTGTCGCCACAGACTCCTGAGCAGCAGAGGAAGGCTTGATGTCAACCTTCAGCTGGTGGATCGGCAGGGTGAAAGAAGACCGGCATGCACACATCTGCAAGATTGCCACCGAAGGAAAAGACACCACAAACTCAGAGGCGAAGACACGGCACACCGGCCACTCGTGGCCCGGGAGGACCGCACTGAGCTCCTCCTGCAGCAGGGCCTCCGTCACCTCCACTAAGGGGGGGTCCTGAACCGGAAGCACCGTCACCATAGCGAGCGTCTCCGGCACAGTCATAGGGACCCCACCCATATCGATGAAGTAGAACCTGCTTCCATGCCATGACCGTAGTACTCTAGGCACTCCCTAGGGTGGGGGGTGAACGAGACACTAAGTGGCCCAGGTGGGGCACCCGGCGTCCTGGAGATGGGAGCGGACGACAGCGATGGCCCCGCAGCCGAGGCGGCCGGGCCCTTCTTCTTCTTCTTGCTCTTCTTTTTCTTCTTCGCGCCATGCTGGCTGGACAAGAGCTGCCTTCCCCTGCTCCCGGCTCGCACGCCACGAGTCCGCCTCCGCCCACCCATCCCCCGAGCACCCATTGGGCACTACCTCCCTGGCACATAGGGCTTCAGCTCGCTAGCAGGCCTCGTGTGCCGCCTCAGTAGGTGGCAGAGGAGGCGAAGCCCGCCCCTGTGGTTCCTCAAGACGGCGGCGAGCCTAGGGGGAGGCGAGTGGGAGGGTGGTCGCGGTGGCAGGTACCTTGACGATGGCGACGAGCAGCGCCCCGGGTGGCGGTAGGGGCCCTGGTGGCCGTGGGCTGGAGGGTGGCGGCGGTCTGCGATGGCAGGGGCCCGTGGAGGTGAGCGGTCCCAACACGGGGAGGCGTGGCGAGCAGGCGCCGGGAGGCTGTGCGACCTAGACGCCATCAGGGCCGCCAACTAGGACCACGCCAGTGGCGACAACACGCCAGAGGGAGCGGTGGTGGCGGGAGGGGCATAGTAGAGGGATGCGGCGGATGAGATGCAGTGGACGGGTGAACAGGAATCAGAGGCGATATGGTTTCCTAGAGAGGATTCCCCTCAAGATCGGCCTCCTTGGTGGGCTGCTCCCGGGTTGGCTGGACTGCATTGCGGGCGCCTTGTGGAGCAGGTAATGCTGGCCATGGATGGGCTGGCAGGTCCAGACTACAAATAGGCCATAGCCCGTGAGCGGCCTGGCTAGCATTCCACTCCGTGGTCCTTCCCACCAGGCCCGTTGAGGGCCCAGTTCGTCCTGCTCCCCGCCCCACGCCTTCCCATCCCTACTGGGGCGCCGTCCTAGTGGCCCCCAACGGAGCTCCTCCTCGCCGGCGAGGCCACCGCGCGCCAGCCCTGGCCAATGGGAGGTACTCCTCCAGAGATGAGTGTTGGAGCGTAGAAGGGCAGCACGACGTCGGCACGCCCCGTTCGTCGGCCTCCGAGACCCGCGCCCCGAGCTAGTCCCCCGCCGGCAGCACCTCTGGTTTCGGCGGCACCTCCTCACCCTCCTCCTCCTCGATGTCCCCTCAAGCGAGCCCGTGCAGGTTGGCCAGTTCCTTCACCTTCTCCGACGACAGCGGCCGAGATGGTGGTGGATCCGGCCCCCGAACATGCAGCATCGGGGCAACATCAAGTGACGGCGATAGGATACGTGCTCCGGTCTTCACTCTGTGCGCCGGGAAAGACAAGGCGGTGCCTTTCCGGATGAACTCCCCATGTCGGCAGTCCCTGGCATCAACCACCACGCCCGCCAAGTTCAGCAGGCGGAGCATGACGGTTGCTACCGTCCATCCCGGTCGGCAGCCCGTGAACACCGAAGCCATCGAGGCCTTCCAGCGTAGCGGGGATGGGTCAGGGCGAGGGTGGCCATCGGCCATGGTGGTAGGGCAGAGGGGGGGGCGATAGGCCGACGATGGCTGGCCAGGAGATCGCCGGCAGCGGGTTTGAAATCCGAATCCCATCGCCTCCGTTCCACAGGGCCTACACCTGATGTCAGTCTCTAAGATGCCTCCTTCCTTTAACCCTTACCAAACCAACACTTGGACTTTCATCATAATTACCAGATGGCAGTTAAACTAAATCTTAGATTGTTATTGTACTCTACTTTTGTACCTTGTATGTTAATCTTAAGTTCCTTATAGATATAATTGCTTGTGAAATAAACTTGAATATAAGACAAATTTTAAAATAAGTCACCAATAATTAATTCACTTATAGTATTGGGAATTCATTTGGGGAGTTTTATAAAATGCATAGCATTACTTATGCATAAAAGCATATTGCTTCTTTAAACATTAGTCCTTACCAGACCAATGATGTTGATTTCGGATATTGGATCTTATATCGTCTCAAATACCGTGATTGCATAATCTTGTAATCACAAAAGCAAGTTCACACTTGCTCATGTCCTTCGATTATTTTCTATCAAGTATTTACAAATGCAATGTTGTCATAACCTACATTCCAAAAAGGTCAGAAAACTCTATTGTCATGACTATATGATTATAGGTTATTTACCAAAAGGTAATAATCTACTATTAAAGTTCCGATGGTAAAGGAGCATAATATCTAGGACTTAACTAACCAATGTCTCCAGTGATTCTTGTGCCGTATAATACGTGTTAACCATGGGATTTGGAATAGGATGGAGAAGTTAGTTGGATCTTCTTCCTTTCTCATGGACAGATGACCATCTTGTGGCGATGGTGTACCTTATGAGGTTCAGCATATGGGTGGGACACCTTAGTTCCCCGCGATATTGTTGTCTAGAATATCTATGAGGGGTGGTCATAGGTAGGTCCTCATATCGATGGGTCGACCAGGGACAATGTCTGCTCACTAGAGTCCTCTCAAGGAGTCTACCAGGGTTATATCTGCCTATATGGGGGTTAGCGGAGGTAGTTCTGCTTAGGGGGTTGTGTTTACATGTGGGTGATACGTCCATAACGTATCTATAATTTTTGATGGTTTTATGTTAATAATATGCTTTCGATACTCCTTTTTATACAAAGTTTATGATTTATTTGGACTGACCTACTAATAGTTGCAAAAGTGCACAATGTTCTTGTTTTACACTTTGATGTGTAGGAATTACAAAGAATACAAGTGGAAACCTTGTTGGAGTCAAATTGGGATTTTCCAGAAATCTTTCTCAGAACTCTTTTTGAAGATGGTCATGTTTCGGGTCGAAGACGGCGTCAAACAGAAAACTCTTCAACTACAAAGTTGTTGTAAATTTCACGACAAACATTCTGGACATAAAATTTAACTGATTCCGAGTCTAGACGGGCCCGATAGGCCCGATTTATTGCAGCCCAAGATGGGGTGACGGGAATACGAGAAGCTATATAAAGGAGGAGACAGCTCCACCCACGAATTTGCAGCCACCAAAGCCACGTTTTTGCCTCCCCATAGATCCCATCTCCATGGGAGAGGGCTCCCAACAAGTCATGAAGGAAGGGGGCTAAGGGGCGGTGCTCCCCAGTGATACCGGCGGCGGGGAAGGAGTCCTCCGCATCGCCGCCGCCTCTTCACCATCTTTACCGCCATCTCCATCAATCTTCACCACCATCTCCATCACCGTTGCTGATTCCCATGATGATGAGGGAGTAGATCCTTCTCGAGGCTAAGGGTTCTACTAGTAGCTATGTGTTCATCTCTCTCTCTATGCATGATCATATTGTGATCATGAGCTCTGTAATCAAGTAGATCTACCTTGTTACTCAAGTGCTTTAATAGATCTTTGGCTCTCCCCATGTGTGTAAAAGTGACAGCATGCACACCATGGTGGCACTTAGGATAGAGATTACAAATACTTGTTATGAGTTTTATTTGGAGTTGGATGTTTCTATGAAATTGTGGTGTTTGTTGGAACCATCTAGAGCTCAAGGTGACAATGTGGGGTTATCTAGATGGGGGAAGTGAAATTTGAGGAGTGTTGTTATAGCCCTACCATGGATTAGAGTGTCCAACTGGAGAGTAGTTCAGAGTAGTATCATGAGGAGAAGATATTTATATGAGAGTGTTCACTAGTGAAAGTATGATCCCTAGGCCTTGTTTCTAAACATTGAAACACCGTCTGCAACTAGATCTTTTACATGTTTGCTTGCTTCTATCTTTTTGCCTTTAGTCTTTTCCTCCCATCAAGCTCTTTTCTGGCACCGTTGTCTTATATCCATACCACTTGTATTTCACTATCTCTTCGCCAAACTAGTGCACTTATACACCTGACAAGTGTATTGGGTGTGTTGGGGACACAAGATACTTCTTGTATCTTGATTGCAGGGTTGCTTGAGAGGAATACCTTTGACCACTTCCTCCCTGAGTTCGAAAAACCTTGGGTGATCCACTTAAGGGAAAACTTGCTGCTGTTCTACAAACCTTTGCACTTGGAGGCCCAACAACTATCTACAAGAATAGAAGTGCGTAGACATCAATCTATTTTCTGGCACTATTGCCGGGGAGTCAAGGACATCTTCACAAGGGGAGTCCCTCATAACCAATCTCTTTACTTTGTTGTTTTTGTTTTGCTTATTTTATTTCTACTTTGTTTGCTTGTTTCTTTATCAAAAACACACAAAAAATAGTTTTACTAGTTTGCTTTCTTTATTAAAAACACACAAAAAAAAATTAGTTCCTTTCTTAAGTTTTCATTATGTCTAGCATTGCTCCAGCTACTATGTCACCTGAGGAAATGATTTTCACTTTTAAACAAGGAATTGAAGAGAGTTTCAAAGAAGCTTGGTCTAGAATCTCTGATCTACATGAAAAAAGTTGAACCTAAAATGACTCAAAGCTTGTTCCTTAGCAGTTTTTACCTTGGAATTGCTCTTTGCTATAGATATGCTTTGGATGTTGTAGTAGGAGGAGATTTCATCCAATGCAATGAGGATGATGCTTGTAATGCCATAAAGAAGTTGCTCTTTACTTACAACTTGCCTAGAAAATCTGATTCTTCCTTCATAAACATATTTGCTAGACTGAATATTCTTAAGACCAGCACTGCTAGTTTAAAGATTACTATAATACACTTAGAGAGCATCATGACTATGTTCCAATAAATTCTGAACCCTCGAAGTGGCTTCCCACAGTAAAGATTGTTATAAATAATGAAATGTTTCATGCTCGATGTGATATCATGTCTGAATTCTGTCTTATGCCCTAAAGATATCTATGAATCTTTGAATCTTTGGGGACTTTATGAAGGAGGAGAAGAAATATTTCTTGCTAATAATGCCACAATATCACCAATTGGAATAGCTGAAGGAGTGTTTACAAAGATCCTAGGGAAACTGGTTTCTAGTGATTATCTTGTTATTGAATGTGTAGGAAAAGGACAAATCACACTTAGAATATCCCTATTGAAACTCCTTGGAGCAATAATAGATGTGGAAAAGGGCACCATGCACTTTGCTTCTCCACCAAATAATCATATGTTCCCCAAGGTTAAGAATAAAAGTAAGAGAGGTAAGGGCAAGAAATTTGGTTTTAATGCTTCTTCATTTGAGAACACTTGATTCTTTTTCTTGCTTCTTATGCCTAACTTAAAGGCGTTAAAAAAGTACGTATTGGGAGATAACCCAAAAGTTTTAGATGAGCCTTGGAAGTTATTGCTTCAGTAATAACCTCTCTTTATCCTTTTTATTTGCTTTTTGTGCCAAGAGTAACCTCTAATGATAGAGAAGTAATGAGTGGGAAAGTTGATGTCCCGAAACAGATTTTTGTGCTTCACCGTAAAAATTAGTGTAAAATCTCTGTACGTTGTTTTGAGGCATGAATTTTTGTGATTCTGCCCCAGGTTGTTATCTAACTTTCGTTAGTTTAACACTTTTCTATTTGAGCAACAGAAGGGCTTCGAAAAAATTGGTTTTTACCTGCTGGTCTGTTTTGACAGATTTCTGCCATTATTTGCATTTGCTTCTTGTTGGTTCCTTTTTGGGTTCTCTTTGGGGAATTGAGATTTTTGAGGGAAATTATTCAGTAACTTGTGTTTTAATGGAAGTTTTATTGGTGTTGAAACTGAACCCAAAGACTTATTATCTTGAGTGCACTAATGTTGCTAATAAAGTTTGTGTGAAGTTTTGTATGAAGGAAAAATTCTAGGTGTATGGAGAGAATGATGTAATGAGATGAAGAATGGACTAAAGCTCAAGCTTGGGGATGCCACCCGTGTCACCCCAAGAAATATTCAAGAGGTACAAGCGTCAAAGTTTGGGGATGCCCAGGACATCCCCTTCTTCATCAATAAAAATCCCAGGTTTCTTCCAAACACTTCATTTTTATTGTTTCATGCAAATTTGTGTTGTTCTTGGAGCATCTTCATTTTTTGTTTTTGGTTTTTGTTTGCTTGGTTTTCTTAGTTTTCTTGAATAAATTGGTTGGACCCCCTCTTTCATGCATTGGTTTTCAAATAGTTTGGTTTGGATTGGAAAAGAGTAGGAAGTTCATGCTTAAGTGGTAAAGAGAGCTTGTTTTGACTGTGGCCTATGCTTTGTCATGCCATGCTTGATATTGTTTTGACTTTATGCTTAGTGATCTTTGCTATAGCATGACATGTTATAAACAATTGAGATTGCTTAATGTTCCTTGGAAGAATCATGCGTTGTTTTAGCATATTAAAGCATAGTATTGTGGTATTCTCCTTTGATGCTTTATTTGGGTTGACTTGGCGCATGCTCACACCATGTTATGACTATCCCAAGTCACCATAGCCTTTATGATCCTTTAGTTTTCGACTTGTAATATCACTTTATGCTTTGATTAATGATGTTTTGTCGCTCTGCATGATTATGGCCATTATTGCTCTCTTAGTCGGTCGCTCCCAGTCTTTTGCTAGCCTCCATAACCAAGTATGAGTTCCACTCATGCATCCAACTCCAAATAAAACCAAGTTATTCCAAAGAGTCCACCATACCTACCTATTAGCATTTGCTATTCCAAGTATATTCATGTTTTTATCTACCTTCCAAATTAAACTTCTTATGAGAAAACTAGTGATTAAAGCTCTCACGAACTTGATGGCACACTTTACTTTTCTTGCCCTTAATAAACTTGGACTATTGTGTTGTCTATGTTGTATATGCTTGCACTCATATGTTGGGGATTAGCAGAACCATGCTATCATGGGGAACGCTTTCAACATTGCACTTGTACTCTGTACCTAGTTGATTCATGCTCTTTTGTCTATGAATGTCGTCGGTGTGAAATGAAAGGGGAGCTTGTAAGTCCATGGAGTTATGTATGTGTGTTAGAGAAATGCCTGGGCCGTCGGTCTAATCCATGCTGTCATGGTGGAAACCTACAGCGTAACCATAATGAGCTGTCTATGAAGCATTCTTCTGATAAAAAAAGAGACAGATATTGAGAAAAAGACAAAAAGAAAAAAGATATGAGAAAAGAGGAAAGAGAGAAAAAGCACCATTTTCCCATGGTAAATAAGAAGATTGCTGAGATGCTCGTTGTCTGCTTGCCTTGTCATTTTGATATGGGGATTCTTCCGTATCATCGGGCAAGGGGTACCCCGTTGGTTGTTCTCTATGATACACATGTACTTACAATGACAAGAACTTACCGGTAACCAAACTTGAGTAGCATGAGGAGCGGCCCTCGTATTCAAGGGACATGAGATTTCCAACTTATACTTTCTCAAGCATATACTCCATAGTTTGTTCACTTTAACCTTAATCACTTCAAGATTCTTATGATAGGGGCAATGAGAGCTGAAAGATAATAAGTACCATAATTTTTGGAAGCTCTTTATGAGACTTGAATCCCTACTTCCTTCTATGAAGGCCTTTTTTTACTTTTATGTTGAGTCTCCATCTTCTATCTTTATGTACCTATTGAGAAAGCATAGTGGCCATTCTTAGTTTAATATGCATTGTCCAAGGACTTGTTGATTGATGCATAACTTTGATATTTCTTGTTCTTAAACTATTTGTATCTAGTCACCCTTATGAACTTTAAAGGTGTCCTATGCATTTATGTTTTGCTACACTATGAGGGACAAGCTGAATACCATTCTCATTATGCTTTCTATATGTGAAACAAACAACCGTCTTGCAAAGCATTGTTATTCATGATATTTGTTTGTATCCTTTCATGTTACAACATAGTTGCTATGTCTTATTGTTACACTCTATCTTTCATGTTCATGTTTAGAGTACCTTGATCCGAGCTATCACTGCTTTTACAATAATGATGATCAAGATTCTGTTGGCTGCGTGTCACCTCAAAAATTATATTGGTTTTATCGTTTACCTACTCGAGGACGAGCAGGAACTAAGCTTGGGGATGTTGATATGTCCATAACGTATCTATAATTTTTGATGGTTTTATGATAAAAATATGCTTTCGATACTCCTTTTTATATAAAGTTTATGATTTATTTGGACTAACCTACTAATAGTTGCAAAAGTGCACAATGTTCTTGTTTTACACTTTGATGTGTATAAATTACAAAGAATACAAGTAGAAACCTTTTAGAGTCAAATTGGGATTTTCAGAAATCTGTCTCGGAACTCTTTTTGAATATAGTCACGTTTCGGATCGAAAAAAGCATCACACGGAAAACTCTTTAACTACAAAGTTGTTGAAAATTTCACGACAAACGTTCTGGACATAAATTTTAGCTGATTCCGAGTCCGTACGGGCCTGATACGTCTGATTTACTGCAGCCCAAGATGCATTGACGGGAATTCGAGAAGCTATATAATGGCAGGAAGTGGTCAAAGGTATCCCCTCTCAAGCAACCCTGCAATCAAGAGACAAGAAGTCTCTTGTGTCCCCAACACCCAATACACTTGTCAGATGTATAGGTGCTCTAGTTCGGCAAAGAGATAGTGAAATACAAGTGGTATGGATAATTATAAGTGGTAACGGTGCCAGAAAATAGCTTTGATGGCACGTGAAAAAGACTAAAGGCCATCTGAAATAAAGATGGAAGCAAGCAAACATGTAATAGATCTAGTTGCAAACGGTGTTTCAATGCTTAGAAACAAGGCCTAGGGATCATACTTTCGCTAGTGAACACTCTCATATAAATATCTTCTCTTCATGATACTACTCTGAACTACTCTCCGGTTGGACACACTAATCCATGGTAGGGCTATAACAGCAAACCTCAAAGTTTGCTTTCCCCGTCTAGATAACCCCACACTGTCACCTTGAGCTCTAGATGGTTCCAACAAATACCACAATTTCATAGAAACATCCAACTCCAAATATAACTCATAACAAGTATTTGTAATCTCTAGCCTAAGTGCCACCATGGTGTGCACGCTGTCACTTTCACACAAATGGGGAGAGTAGAGATCTATTAAAGCACTTGAGTAGCAAGGTAGATCTACTTGATTACAAAGCTCATGATCACAATATGATCATGCATAGAGAGAGAAATGAACACATAGCTACCGGTAGAACCCTTAGCCTCGAGGAAGAACTACTCCCTCCTCATCATGGGAATCAGCAATGGCGATGGAGATGGTGGTGGAGATCGATGGAGATGGCTTCGGGGGCACTTCCCCGTCTCGGTAGGGTGCCGGAACAGAGACTTTCTGTCTCCCGAATCTCCCCTTCGGTGGCGGCAGCGCTGTGGAACTTTTCATGGCTGGAAGCTAGTCGACTTAGGGTTTTTGTATCGGGGGCTTCTTATAGGCGAAGGGGCAAGGTCGGTGGCCGGCCAGGGGGCCCACACCATGCCCTGGCGCGGCCTAGGGCTTCCCGCGCCAAGGGGTGGTGTGGCCGCCCTGTGGCCCCCCTCCGTCTCGTCTTCGGGCTCCATGAGTCTTCCGGTAAAATATCAACTTTGGCTTTTGTCCTGTCCAATTCCGAGAATATTCATTTTCTGACTTTCCTGGAACCAAAAACAGCAGAAAACAGGCAACTGACACTATGGCATCTTTGTAATAGGTTAGTCCCAGAAAATGCATAAAAATACTCCAAAGTGTGGACAAAACATAAGAAAGAAGATATAAAACAAGCATGGAACATCAAAAATTATAGATACGTTAGCAACGTATCAACATCCCCAAGCTTAACTCCTGCTCGTCCTCGAGTAGGTAAGTGATAAAAAGAAAGAATAATTTTTGAGGTGACATGCACCATCATAAACTTTATCAAAGTATTTGTAAAACATTGATAGCTGGGATCATAGTACTTCAACATAGCATGAAAGATAAAGTTCTAACAATAAGACATAGCTACTATGTTGTAACAAGAAAAGGCACAAACAAAATATTCATGAATAACAATGCTTTGCAAGACGTTTGTTTGTTTCACATAAAGAAGACATGGCATAGTGGCATTCAGCTTGTCCCTCATAGAGTACCAAACATAAATGCATAGGACACCTTCAAAGTTCGTAAGGGTGACTAGATACAAATAGTTTAAGAACAAGCAATATCAAAGTTATGCATCAATCAACAAGTCTTGGGATAATGCACATTAAACCAAGAATGGCCACTATGCTCTCTCAATAGGTGCATAAAGATAGAAGGTGGAGACTCAACATAAAAGTAAAAGAAAGGCCTTCATAGAAGGAAGTAGGGATTCAAGTTTCATAAAGAGCTTCCAAAAATTATGGTACTTATTATCTTTGAGCTCTCATTGCCCCTATCATAAGCATCTTGAAGTGATTAAGGTTAAAGTGAACAAACTATGGAGTATATGCTTGACAAAGTATAAGTTGGAAATCTCATGTCCCTTGAATACGAGGGTCGCTCCTCATGCTACTCAAGTTTAGTTACCGGTAAGTTCTTGTCATAGTAAGTACATGTGTATCATAGAGAACTGCCAATGGGGTACCCCTTTCCCGATGATACAGAAGAATCCCCATATCAAAATAACAAGGCAAGCAGACAACAAGCATCTCAGCAATCTTCTTATTTACGATGGGAAAATGGTGCGTTTTTCTCTCTTTCCTCTTTCCTCTTTTCTCATATCTCTTTTTTTCTTTTTCTCTTTTTTTCTCAATATCTGACTCTTTTTTATAAGAAGAATGCTTCATAGACAGCTCATTATGGTTACACTGCAGGTTTCCACCATGACAGCATGGATTAGACCGGTGGCTCATTAAAGTTCGTGAGAGCTTTAATCACTAGTTTTCTCATAACAAGTTTAATTCGGAAGGTAGATAAAAACATGAATATACTTGGAATAGAAATTGTTAATAGGTAGGTATGGTGGACTCTTTGGAATAACTTGGTTTTATTTGGAGTTGGATGCATGAGTGGGACTCATACTTGGTTATGGAGGCTAGCAAAAGACTAGGAGCGACCAACTAAGAGTGCAATAATGGCCATAATTATGCAAAGCGACAAAACATCATTAATTAAAACATAAAGTGATATTACAAGTCAAAAACTAAATGATCATAGCGGCTATGGTGACTTGGTATAGTCTTAACATGGTGTGAGCACGTGCCAAGTCAACCCAAATAAAGCATCAAAGAAGAATACCACAATACCATGCTTTAATATGCTAAAACAATGCATGATTCTTTCAAGGCACATTAAGCAATCTCATTGTTTATAACATGTCATGCTACAACAAAAATCACTAAGCATAAATCCAAAACAATATCAAGCATGTGATGCGCTCGACTTTCGATGTAGAGCTCGTTGGGAACCCCAAGAGGAAGGTATGATGAGCACAACATTAAGTTTTCCCTCAGTTATGAAACCAAGGTTTAATCGAACTAGTAGGAGCAAGGAAACACCCCAAAGGTGTTACTAGCTAAGCTTTGGCAGGGCGCACTACCGGTGCTAGTAGCAATGTGGAGACCTGCCCAACACAACCATAGAACTTTGTCCCCAACTTGCGATGAGGTTAACAATCTCACCGTGTTTTGTGGAAAACAAAGGATTAAACGTATCGAATGGAAAGAAGTAAAAGTTTGCAGAAAGTAAACACAAAGCAGTAAAAGATTGTAGATTGTATGTAAAGGACATGGAACGGGATCCATAGTTCACTAGAGGTGGCTCTCCTTAGATAGATAACATGCTGGGTGAACAAATTACAGTGGGGCAATTGACAAACACCTGAAGGGTTTCGCAGCATAGTAAATCAAAATTTTCTACGGAAGCGAACATAAGGAAAGCCAAGATCTAATCTAGGAGATGCAAACAACGAGAGAGATTGGATTAGATCTTCATACCCTTGAAGATTCGCACAGTGGAACGTTCGTCGGAACGTGGGTGATGTAGTCGTACTCGCTTCTCCTCCTCGCGATCCGATCCGATCTAGCACCACAAGTGGCGGTGCCTCCGTGAGATGCACACGTGCAGCACCTCGACGTCTCCTCCTTCCTCGGACCAGCAAGTATGGTGGAGAGATGGATTGGCTCTACAACACGACGGCGTGGTGTATATGGTGGAGAATTTCTGCCGCAGGGCTTCGCCTACAAACAGTCGGGAGGGAGAGAGGAGGGCAGCAGGGCAACTAGGGTTTGGAGGAAGGTGTGTGTCGGGGGGAGGGGCGCACCAGCCCTCTATATATAGAGGGGGTGGCGGCGGCCAGCCCTAGCCCCTCCTCCAAGCCTATCTCTAGTTTAAACGATTTAAACTCTCCCCTTATCTAGAAATTCTATCCCTAGATTTAAACGAGTTTAAATCTATCTAGAATCGGCTGGGCCCTATGGGGCCTTGTGCCCCTGGCCCAATGCGGCCAGGACACTCCCTCATAGGCCCATGCCCCCTCCCGGAAGGTGGGACCACATTGGCCCCCTTCCGGAAGGTTCTAGAAGCTTCCGGTACAATACCGATTAACCCGGAACAATTCCGAACTCCAAAAACTGCACTGCCTTATATGAATCTTATTCTCCGGACCATTCCGGAACCTCTCGTGATATCCCGGATCCCATCCGAGACTCCGAACAAAAACTCATAAACCAATTATCCAATCTATCCTAGCGTCGAGACACGTTAAGTGTGTGACCCTGCGGGTTCGAGAATATGCAGACATGATCTTCTATCAATAATCAACAGCGGGGTCTGGGCACCCATATTGACTCCCACACATTCATCGATGATCATATCGGATGAACCACGATGCCAGGATTCAATCAATCCCATATATATATTCCCTTCGTCTCGCGATTTTTACTTGCCCGAGATTCGATCGTCGGTACCGTCATACCTAGCTCAATCTCGTTCACAGCAAGTACTTTACTCGTTCCGTAATCCGATATCACCTTGTGATTAACTCCTTAACCACATGCTTGCAAGCGGTGTTGATATCGATTACCGAGTGGGCCCGAAGTATATCTCTCCGAC
Organism: Avena sativa; assembly: GCA_916181665.1. Lineage (NCBI taxonomy): Eukaryota > Viridiplantae > Streptophyta > Magnoliopsida > Poales > Poaceae > Avena > Avena sativa. The sequence goes on along the minus strand of OV702290.1, from coordinate 547,634,142 downwards.
TTGGGAGGGACAAATCCTATCTCGATACATACAACCCAACAGATACTTTCCGATCACCTGAGAGACACCTTTATGATCACCCTCTCATAGGATGACGTTTGATGACCTCAAAGCTTTCTTCCGATACCAGGGAGTTGTATTATCTCATGGTCTAAGGAATACAATATTTGACATAGGAAAAGCTTCGCAAAGATGAACACAATGACACGATCTAATTGCTTCGCTTAGTTTGGGTCTGTCCACCATATCATTCTCCCAATGATATGATCTCATTATCAATTGACAACTCATGTCTATGGTCAGGAAACCTTAACCATCATTGATAAATGAGCTAGTCCATAGAGGCGTACTAGGGACACGGTGTTGTTCACAAACCACACAAGTATTAATGTTTCCGCTTAATACAATTCTAGCATGGAATATAAACTTTATCATGAACAAGAATTATAATAATAACATCTTTATTATTGCCTCTAGGGCATAATTCCAACAGTCTCCCACTTGCACTAGAGTCAATAATCTAGTTTACATTTGGCAACAATCTCACACCCATGGCACTGAGGTGCTGATCATGTTTTACACGTGGAAGAGGTTTAGTCAATGGATCTGCGACATTCAGATCTGTATGTACTTTGCTGATCTTCAGATCTCCATCTGCTATATAATCTCGGATTATATGAAACTTGCGGTTGATATGCTTGGTCTTTGGATGATATCTTGGTTCCTTAGCGAGTGCTATTGCGCCAGTGTTGTCACACAATATCTCCAGTGGGTCCAATGCACTTGGAACCACGCCAAGCTCAGTGATGAAGTTTCTGATCCAAACTCCTTCACTTGACGCTTCTGCAGCAGCCGTGTATTCCGCTTCTACTGTAGATCCCGCGATCACACTTTGCTTGCAGCTTCTCCAGCTCACAGCTCCTCCATTCAAAATATACACGTCTCCTGTCTGAGATTTAGAATCATCCTTGTCGGTGTCGAAACTAGCATCGACGTAACCTTTTACGACGAGCTGTTCATCACCCCATAGACTAAGAACATTTCTTTAGTCCTATTTAGGTACCTTAGGATGTTCTTCACGGCTGTCCAGTGTTCCACTCCTGGATCACTTTGATATCTGCTCGTCAAACTAAGAGCATTGGACACATCCGGTCTAGTACACAGCATGGCATACATGATGGAACCTATGGCTGAGGCATAAGGCACTTTGCTCATAGCTTCCCTATCATTTACCATAGCTGGACACTGAGCCTTGCTCAATATCTTACCTGACAACATAGGCACTGAACCTTTCAATGACTTATCCATTCTGAACCTTTTCAGAACTTTGTCTAGGTATGTACTCTGGCTTAAAGCTATCAGGCGTCTTTGTCTATCTCTATAGATTTTGATGCCCAATATATAAGCAGCTTCACCTAGGTCTTTCATTAAAAAACACTTGTTCAAATAACTCTTCACATCGTTAAGCATGTTGATGTCATTTCTAATAATCAATATGTCATCCACATATAGTACCAGAAACGTCACCGAGCTCCCACTCACTTTCTTGTAGATGCAAGCTTCGTAGCAATTTGGAACAAATCCAAAGCTCTTGATCACTTGATCAAAACGAAGGTTCCAACTCCGAGATGCTTGCTTCAGTCCATAAATGGAACGCTGAAGTTTGCATACTTTATTAGCATCCTTAGGATCGACAAAACCTTCGGGTTGCATCATATACAACTCTTCATCAATGTTGCCATTGAGGAACGCAGTCTTGACATCCATCTGCCATATTTCATAATCATGAAACGCAGCAATTGCTAATAAAATCTGAATGGACTTAAACATCGCTACGGGAGAGAAAGTCTCATCGTAGTCAACACCTTGAACTTGTCGAAAACCTTTCGCAACAAGTCGTGCTTTATAGACGGTAACATTACCATCCGCGTCCGTTTTCTTCTTGAAGATCCATTTGCACTCAACGGCCTTTCAGTCGCTAGGAGGGTCCACCAAAGTCCATACTTGGTTTTCGCTCATGGATCCCAATTCGGATTTCATGGCTTCTAGCCATTTCTCAGAGTCTGGGCTCATCATCGCTTCCTCATAGTTCGTAGGTTCACTGTCTTCTACTAACAAGACAGTCAAGACAGGGTTGTCGTACCACTCAGGAGGGGCACGCGACCTTGTCGACCTGCGACGTTCAGTAGCAGCATCGTCCGAAGCTTCATGATCCTTGTCATTAGCTTCCTCTATTGTTGGTGCAAGCGGCACTGGAACAATTTCAGGTGCTGCGCTACTCTCCAATTCAAGAGAAGGTTCAATAACCTCGTCTAGCTCTACTTTCCTCCCACTCACTTCTTTCGAGAGAAACTCCTTCTCAAGAAAGGAACCGTTCTTTGCGACAAACACTTTGCCTTCGGTTCTGTGATAGAAGGTATACCCAATAGTTTCCTTAGGGTATCCTATGAAGACGTATTTCTCCGCTTTGGGTTCGAGCTTGTCCGGCATCAACTTCTTGACGTAAGCTTCGCATCCCCAAACTTTAAGAAACGACAACTTAGGTTTAGCACCAAACCACAGTTCATACGGTGTCGTCTCAACGGATTTAGATGGAGCCCTATTTAAAGTGAATGCAGCGGTTTCTAATGCATAACCCCAAAATGATAACGGCAAATCAGTAAGAGACATCATCGATTGGACCATATCTAATAGGGTTCGATTCCGGCGTTCAGACACACCATTGCGCTGTGGTGTTCCGGGTGGCGTGAGTTGTGAAACGATTCCACTTGCTTTGAGATGCGTGAGAAAATCATAACTCAAATATTCGCCCCCACGATCGGATCGTAGAAACTTAATCTTTCTGTTACGATGGTTCTCCACTTCATTCTGAAATTCTTTGAACTTTTCAAACGTTTCAGATTTATGTTTCATTAAATAGATATACCCATATCTACTTAAGTCATCGGTAAAAGTGAGAAAATAGCGATATCCACCGCGCGTCGAAACACTCATTGGTCCGCATACATCGGTATGTATGATTTCCAACAAGTCCGTTGCTCGCTCCATCATACCGGAGAACGGGGTTTTGATCATCTTGCCCATGAGGCATGGTTCGCATGTGTCAAATGATTCAAAATCAAGAGACTCCAAAAGTCCATCAGAATGGAGTTTCTTCATGCGCTTTACACCAATATGACCTAGACGACAGTGCCACAAATAAGTAGTATTATCACTATCTACTTTGCATCTCTTAGCCTCAATGTTATGGATGTGTGTTTCATCCCTTTCGAGATTTAGAAGAAATAAACCATTCACAAGAGGTGCATGACCATAAAAGATGTTACTCATATAAATAGAACAACCATTATTCTCCGATTTAAATGAATAACCGTCTTGCAATAAACACGATCCAGAAATAATGTTCATGCTCAACGCAGGCACATAATAACACTTATTAAGGTTTAAAACTAATCCCGAAGGTAAAACTAAGGAGAGCGTGCCGACGGCCATCACATCAACTCTTGATCCGTTGCCAACGCGCATCGTCACCTCATCCCTAGCAAGCCGCCGTCTATTCCGTAGCTCCTGTTTCGAGTTACAAATGTTAGCAATTGAACCGGTATCAAATACCCAGGCACTACAACGAGGGCTAGTAAGGAAAACATCAATAACATGTATATCAAATATACCTTTGATGGTGCCAGCCTTCTTGTCCGCTTAAGTACTTCGGACAGTTGCGCTTCCAGTGACCCTTGTCCTTGCAATAGAAGCACTCAGTGTCCGGCTTGGGACCAGACTTGAGCTTCTTCTCAGCAGGGGCAACGCGCTTGCCGCCGCCTTTCTTGAAGGGCTTCTTTGCACCTTTACCTTTCTTAAAGGAGGGCTTGTTGACCATCAACACATGATTATCCTTCTTGATGTCCACCTCCGCAGCCTTCAGCTTTGCGAAGAGCTCGGTGATCGTATCAGTGGAACCAATCTGATTATGAGTCACTACCAAACTTTTGTAGCTGGGAGGGAGTGATTGCAGAACCCTGTCAATCTTGAGCTCCTCTGGAATCTTGCAGTCCAGTTGCTCAAGGCGTTGAGTGTAGCCCGACATCTTAATGGCGTGCTCACTAACGGAACTCCCTTCCTCCATCTTGCAGTTAAAGAACTTCTCAGAGATCTCATATCTCTCAGAACGGGCCTGAGTCTGAAACATGGTTTTCAACTCTTCGAGAATCTCAAAGGGCCCGGGATAGTTTTCAAAACGATTTTGAAGTTCCGGTTCCATAGCAAACAACATGGTGCTCTTAATCACACCGTAATCATCTTTGCGCGACTGATAGACAGCTTTCTCATCAGCCGGCGCAGTTGTAGCAGGGGGGTTACCTAACGCTTTCTCAAGGACATAGTCCTTTTGTCCTCCAGACAGAATGATTCTTAGATTGTGAAACCAGTTGGTGAAGTTAGACCCATTGTTCTTAAGCTTTTCTTTCTCAGCAAAAAACGTTGAAGTTGAAGTTGGACTTGGCCATGTGATCTACAGTATTTGCAAGTACAATTTATACTATGTTCATGATAAATAGTTCAACTTAATCAAATTACTAGATGAACTCCCACTAAATTCAACATCCCTCAAGTTGTTTAGTGAACACGATCCAAATTCACCACACCTAATCCGATCATCACGAGAAGAGATGTGGTTTCAATGGTGGACAACGAAGTGTCGATCATATCATTCATATGACTCATGCTTAACCTTTCGGTTCTTGTGTTCCGAGGCCATGTCTGTACATGCTAGGCTCGTCAAGCTAGACCCAAGTATTTCCGCGTGTGCAAAACTGGCTTGCACCCATTGTATGTGAGCATAGAGTCTATAGCACCCGATCATCACGTGATGCTTGGACACGACGAACTTTCGCAACGGTGCATACTTGGGGAGAACACAGTTTTTATCTTGATCTTTAAGTGAGGAATCATCTTATAATGCTACCGTCGCGATCTAAGCATAATAAGATACATAAAAGGATAAACATCACATGCATATAACTTTATGTGACATGGTATAGCCAATCTTCGCGCAATGATCTCCATCTTGTGCGTTCCGGCATGATCTCCATCACTCCACCATGATTGCCTCCACCACGAATAGCAACTACAACTATTGCTAACTACTTAGCGATAAAGTAAAGCTATTACATGGCGTATAAGAAGTTGACTCGCAGGTCATACACAATTATAAAGACAACCATATGGCTCCTGCCGGTTGTGTACTCATCGACATGCAAGTCGTGAAACATTACAAAACATGATCATCGCATACATTATACACATCACATCTTGGGCCATACCATATCACAGAAAACACTCCCTGCAAAAACAAGTTAGACGCCTCTACTTTGTTGTTGCATGTTTTACGTGGCTTATGGGAGTAGATGCTAAGAACGATTCTTACCTACGGAAATCCACAACGGTGATATTATGGTTGCCAAACTCCGGTGTTAATCCCATGATCACTATAGTGAGAGAAATGGCATCCACCAGCCGCATGTGTGGAACAAGCCACACGTCAAGTGTGGAGCCGGTCTCGCGAACGACGTCACGTAAGGTTGGCCTGGAACGCTTCAATCTCACTATGCCGTGTCATAAGAAGAACACAAACAAGAGGCTTGCAACAGAAAACATCAACGCCCGCAACAACCATGTTGCGTTCTACTCGTGAATCACATCTACGCATAGATCTAGCTCTGATACCACTGAAGGGTTTCGCAGCATAGTAAATCAAAATTTTCTACGGAAGCGAACAGAAGGAAAGCCAAGATCTAATCTAGGAGATGCAAACAACGAGAGAGATTGGATTAGATCTTCATACCCTTGAAGATTCGCACAGTGGAACGTTCGTCGGAACGTGGGTGATGTAGTCGTACTCGCTTCTCCTCCTCGCGATCCGATCCGATCTAGCACCACAAGTGGCGGTGCCTTCGTGAGATGCACACGTGCAGCACCTCGACGTCTCCTCCTTCCTCGGACCAGCAAGTATGGTGGACAGATGGATTGGATCTACAACACGACGGCGTGGTGTATATGGTGGAGAATTTCTGCCGCAGGGCTTCGCCTACAAACAGTCGGGAGGGAGAGAGGAGGGCAGCAGGGCAACTAGGGTTTGGAGGAAGGTGTGTGTCGGGGGGAGGGGGCGCACCAGCCCTCTATATATAGAGGGGGTGGCGGCGGCCATCCCTAGCCCCTCCTCCAAGCCTATCTCTAGTTTAAACGATTTAAACTCTCCCCTTATCTAGAAATTCTATCCCTAGATTTAAACGAGTTTAAATCTATCTAGAATCGGCTGGGCCCTATGGGGCCTTGTTCCCCTGGCCCAATGCGGCCAGGACACTCCCTCATAGGCCCATGCCCCCTCCCGGAAGGTGGGACCACGTTGGCCCCCTTCCGGAAGGTTCTAGAAGCTTCCGGTACAATACCGATTAATCCGGAACAATTCCGAACTCCAAAAACTGCACTGCCTTATATGAATCTTATTCTCCGGACCATTCCGGAACCTCTCGTGATATCCCGGATCCCATCCGAGACTCCGAACAAAAACTCATAAACCAATTATCCAATCTATCCTAGCGTCGAGACACGTTAAGTGTGTGACCCTGCGGGTTCGAGAATATGCAGACATGATCTTCTATCAATAATCAACAGCGGGGTCTGGGCACCCATATTGACTCCCACACATTCATCGATGATCATATCGGATGAACCACGATGCCAGGATTCAATCAATCCCATATATATATTCCCTTCGTCTCGCGATATTTTACTTGCCCGAGATTCGATCGTCGGTACCGTCATACCTAGCTCAATCTCGTTCACAGCAAGTACTTTACTCGTTCCATAATCCGATATCACCTTGTGATTAACTCCTTAACCACATGCTTGCAAGCGGTGTTGATATCGATTACCGAGTGGGCCCGAAGTATATCTCTCCGACTTGGGAGGGACAAATCCCATCTCGATACATACAACCCAACAGATACTTTCCGATCACCTGAGAGACACCTTTATGATAACCCTCTCATAGGATGACGTTTGATGACCTCAAAGCTTTCTTCCGATACCAGGGAGTTGTATTATCTCATGGTCTAAGGAATACAATATTTGACATAGGAAAAGCTTCGCAAAGATGAACACAATGACACGATCTAATTGCTTCGCTTAGTTTGGGTCTGTCCACCATATCATTCTCCCAATGATATGATCTCATTATCAATTGACAACTCATGTCTATGGTCAGGAAACCTTAACCATCATTGATAAATGAGCTAGTCCATAGAAGCATACTAGGGACACGGTGTTGTTCACAAACCACACAAGTATTAATGTTTCCGCTTAATACAATTCTAGCATGGAATATAAACTTTATCATGAACAAGAATTATAATAATAACATCTTTATTATTGCCTCTAGGGCATAATTCCAACAACACCGAGAAAGCAATACATGCATATACTAATCATCTTGACTCCTTTGAGACTTGATTGGGCATTACAACATAATACATAGACCTCCATCCAACTGCATCTATGACTAATAATCCACCTTCAGGTTATCATCCGAACCCCCTCCAGTATTAGGTTGCAAGCAACAGATTATTGCTTTACGAACTGCGTGTAAAGTAAACAATACAATTGTTCTATGAACAAAGGATTGTTGTTTTCTCCCTAGCAACAGCACATCTAGTACCTTAGAGATTTCTGTCACTTCCCCAGATTACCAGAGGCATGAACCCACTATCGAGCATAAATACTAACTCTTGGAGTTGCTAGCATCTATTTGGCCAAGATAGCTACTAACAACGGAAAGCATGCAAGATCTCAAATAACAAAGACATTATAGAATCAATAATCAATCTGAAATAGCATCTCAATGTCCATCGGATCCCCGCAAACACAACATGTATGGATTACAAATAGATGATCTTGATCATGAATGGAGCTCACAAGATCTAAACATGAAAGCGCAAAGGAGGAGAAACCAGCCGTCTAGCTACTACATGGATCCGTAGTCCAAGGATGAACTACTCACGCATCACACCGAAGGCTTGCATGGTGATGAAGAAGGCCTCCAGGGTGAATTCCCCTCTCCGGCAGGGTGCCGGGAAGAGCTTCAGAATCCTCCCGATCTAGGGATGGAGATGACGGCGGCTACAGACTCTTTCGTGGATTTTTGATCGGGTACTTAGGGTTTTCGTCCCGAGGGAAATATATAGGCGGAAGGAGATGCCGAGGGGGTGCTGGGAGCCACCACACCACCCCCTAGCGTGGGCTAGGCCTGGCCGCATGGCCAGGTGGTGTGGCCGGCCCCTGGCCCCTCTCCATCTCGTATTCTGGCACAAGATCCCTTCCGGAAAAATAGGCACTTTAGCTTTTGTCCCATCCAATTCCGAGAATATTCATTTTCTGACTCTCCTGGAACCAAAAACAGCAGAAAACAGGCAGCTGGCACTGTGGCTCTTGTTAATAGGTTAGTCCAAGAAATCATATGAAAAGGACTCCAAAGTTGGAACAAAACACAAGAAAGTGGATAAAACCAAGCATGGAACATCAAAAATTATAGATACATTTGCAATGTATCAACATCCCCAAGCTTAACTCCTGATCGTCCTCGAGTAGGTTAGTGATAAAAAGAAATAATTTTTGAGGTGACATGCACCATCAAAGACTTGATCAAAGTATTTGCAAAACACTCAAAGCTGGGATCATAGTACTTCAATTATAACATGAAAGACAAAGTTCTAGCAATAAGCAAAGAAACTATGATGCAACATGAAAAGGCACAAACAAAATATTCATGAATAACAATGCTTTGCAAGACGTTTGTTTGTTTGACATAAAGAAAACATAGCATAATAGTATTCATCTTGTCCCTCAATAGAGTAGAAAATATAAATGCATAGGACACCTTCAAAGTTCATAAGAGTGACTAGATACAATAGTTTAAAACAAGCAATATCAAGTTATGCATCAATCAACTAGTCTTGGGACAATGCACATAGAACTAAGAATGGCCACTATGCTCTCAAGGTAGGTGCATAAAGATAGAAGGTGGAGACTCAATATAATGGTGGAAGAAAGGCCTTGTTATAAAAGGAAGTAGGGTTTCAAGTCTCATAAAGAGCTTCCAAAAATTATGGTACTTATAGCTTTCAGCTCTCATTACCCCTATCATAAGCATCTTGAAGTGATTAAGGTTAAAGTGAACAAACTATGGTGTACATGCTTGACGAAGTATAAGTCAGAAATCTCATGTCCCTTGTATACGAGGGCCGCTCCTCATGCTATGCAAGTTTAGTCACCGGTAAGTTCTTGTCATTGTAAGTACATGTGTATCATTGAGAACCGCCAACGGGGTACCCCTTTCCTGATGATACGGAAGAATCCCCTTATCAAAATGACAAGGCAAGCAGACAACGAGCATCTCAGCATTCTTCTTATTTACCATGGGAATATGGTGCTTTTTTCTCTCTTTCCTATTTTCATAGTATCTCTTTTTTTCTCTTTTTTTCTCAATATAGGACTCTTTTTTTATAAGAAGAATGCTTCATAGACAACTCATTATGGTTATGCTGCAGGTTTCCACCATGTCAGCATGGATTAGACCAGCGGCCCAGGCGTTTATCTAACACATATACATAACTCCATGGACTTACAAGCTCCCCTTTCATTTCACATCGACGACATCCATATACAAAAGAGCATGATATCAACTAGGTACAAGTACCAAGTGCAATGTTGAAAGCGTTCCCCATGAAAGCATGGTTCTGCTAATTCCCAACAAATAAGTGCAAGCATATACAACATAGAAGACACAATGGTTCAAATTTATTAAGGGCAAGTAAAGTAAAGTGTGCCATCAAGTTCGTGAGAGCTTTAATCACTAGTTTTCTCATAACAAGTGGAAGATAAACAAAAGCATGAATATACTTGGAATAGAATAAGCTAGTAGGTAGGTATGGTGGACTATTTGGAATAACTTGGTTTAGGGAGTTGGATGCATGAGTGGAACTCATACTTTGTTGTGGAGGCTAGCAAAAGACTGGGAGCGACAAACTAAGAGAGAAAAAATGGCCATAATCATGTAGAGCGACAAAACATCATTGATCAAAGCATAAAGTGATACTACAAGTTGAAAACTAAAGGATCATAAATGCTATGGTGACTTGTGACTGTCATAACATGGTGTGAGAATGTGCCAAGTCAACCCAAATAAAGCATCAAAGGAGAATACCACTATACTATGCTTTAATATGCTAAAACAACGCATGATTCATCCAAGGCACAATAATTAATCTCAATTGTTTATAACAAGTCATGCTACAGCAAACAATGCTAAGCATAAATCCAAAACAATATCAAGCATGGCATGACAAAGCATAGGCCATAGTCAAAAACGAGCTCTTTTTACCACATAAGTATTAACTTTCCTACTCTTTTCCAAACCAAACCAAACTATTTGCAAACTAATGTAAGAAAGAGGGGGTCCAACCAATTTATTCAGAAAACTAAGCAAACCAAACAAACGAAAAACCAAAACGAAAATGAAAAAGAAGACGCTCCAAGAAAAACACAACTGTGCATGAAACAATAAAAATGAAGTGTTTGGAAGAAACCTGGAATTTTTATTGATGAAGAAGGGGATGCCTTGGGCATCCCCAAGTTTTGACGCTTGTATTTCTTGGATATTTCTTGGGGTGTCACGCGTGGCATCCCCAAACATGAGCTTTAGTCCATCCTTCATTTCATTACTCATTCCTTCCATACACCTGAAATTTTTCCTTCATACAAAACTTCACACAATCTTTATTAGCAACATTAGTGCACTTAAGATAAATAAGTCTCAAGGTTCAGTTCTAACACCAAATAAACTTCCATTAGAATACTAGCTACTGTAGCACTTCCCTTAAAAAGCTCAATTCCCCAAAAGAACTCAAGAAGGAACCAACAAGAAGCAAATGCAGAAAAATGGCAGAAATCTGTCAAAACAGACCAGCAGGTAAATACGAATTTTTTCGAAGACCTTCTGTTGCTCAAATCAAAAAGTGTTGAACTAACGAAAGTTATATAACAACGTGCGGCAGAAGCACAAAAAATTACAGCTTAATCCGACATACAGATCTCTCTCAGTAATTTTTACGGTGAAGCACAAAAATCTGTTTCGGGACAACAACTTTCCCAATCATTACTTCACTCTCATTAGAGGTTACTTTTGGCACAAAAAGAAAATAAAAAGGATAATAAGAGGTTATTACAGAGGTAATAACTTCCAAGACTCATCTAAAACTCTTGGATTATCTCCCAACAAGTACTTTTCTTTAACGCCTTTAAGTTAGGCATAAGAAGCAAAGAAAGAATCAAGTGTTCTCAAATGAAGAAGCATTAAGACCAAATTTTGTTTTCATAGGAGAAGCAAAAGAAATATTTTCTCTATTTTTAGGGAAGTGTTCTATATCTTTCTTGAGTGAGAGTTGATATTTAATGGTGCCTTCTTTCATATCAATGATGGCACCAACAGTTCTAAGAAAAGGTCTTCCCAAAGTAATAGGACAAGAAGCATTGTATTCAACATCCAAAACATAGAAATCAACGGGGACATAGGAATCGTTAAACATAATAAGAACATCATTAAGACTCCATATGAGTTTCTTTTTAGCATTATCATCAAGTGGGACATTCAAATAGCAATCTTCAAGAGGAGGCAAATCAAGCATATCATAAATCCTTCTAGGCATAATAGAAACACTACTAGCAAGATCACATAAAGCTTTGAAATCAAAGTCATTCACTTTCATATTAATGATGGGTTCCCAACCATCTTCTTGTTTTATAGGAATAGAAGCTTTATGTTTCATCTTTTCTTCTTTAATCTTTATGAGAGCATCAGTCATGTGTTTTGTAAAAGCCATGTTCGTAGCACTAGCATTAGGACTTTTAGCAAGCTTTTGTAGGAACTTAATAACTTCAGAGATGTTACAACCATCAAGATCAAAATCAACTTTATCATCTAAAGTAGTAGAACTATTAGTAGCCTCAACACTAGTGGTGGTGATAGTAGAAACACTAATGTTTCTAGCAATTTCATCTTCTCTTTCCCACTTAGCATGTAATTCAGCTAATAGTCTAACATTTTCATCAATTCTTACTTGTATAGCATTAGTAGCTACAAAGGGATTCTCATTATTTTCAGGTTTAGCAGCCATTTTATTCAAAGTAGGTTGAGCTTCAGCCAAAGATGCTATATTTCTTTCAGCATTAGAGAGTTTTTCCTCAATAGTTTTATTGAAAGCAGTTTGTTTACTAATAAACTCTTTAAGCATAACTTCAAGTTCAGAGGGAGCACACTTATTATTATTGTAAGAATTTCCATAAGCATTACCATTGTTGGGAGGATATGGCTTATAATTGCTGTTACCAAAATTGTTCCTATAAGCATTATTACCATAAGCATTGTTCCCAAAGTTGTTATTTCTTATGAAGTTCACATCAACTTGCTCTTCTTGAGCAACCAAAGAGGCTAAAGGAACATTATTTGGATCAATATGGGCTTTCCCATTAACAAGCATAGACATAATTATATCAATCTTCTCACTCAAGGAGGAGGTTTCCTCAATAGAATTTACCTTCTTACCTTGTGGAGCTCTCTCAGTATGCCATTCAGAATAATTAACCATCATATTGTCCAAAAGTTTTGTTGCAGCACCCAAAGTGATGGTCATAAAGGTACCTCCAGCAGCTGAATCCAATAGGTTCCTTGAACAATAGTTCAATCTTGCATAAAAAGTTTGGATGATCATCCAAGCAGTCAGTCCATGAGTGGGACAATTCTTTACAAAAGATTTCATTCTTTCCCAAGCTTGAGCAACATGCTCATTATCAAGTTGTTCAAACTTCATTATTTCACTACTCATGGATATAATCTTAGCAGGAGGATAGTATTTTCCAATAAAAGCATCTTTGCACTTAGTCCAAGAATCAATACTATTCCTAGTTAAGGAATTCAACCATTCTTTAGCTTTTCCTCTCAAAGAGAAAGGAAACAATTTCAGCTTAATAATATCACCATCTATATCCCTATGCTTTTGCATCTCACAAAGTTCAACAAAGTTATTTATATGGGAAGCAGCATCTTCATTACCAATACCAGAAAATTGTTCTCTCATAACAAGATTGAGCAAAGCAGGTTTTATCTCAAAGAAAGTATTTTCAGCCACAGGTGGAGCAATAGGTGTGCTCATAAAATCATTGTTGTTGGTGCTAGTGAAGTCACACAACTTAGTATTTTCAAGAGTAGTCATTTTTTTGGGTTTTCAAATAAGAAAGCAAACTGATAAAACTAATTTTTTTGTGTTTTTCAAAGAAGAAAACAAGCAAACAAAGCAAAAAGAAACTAAGAAAAACAAAAACAACAAAGTAAAGAGATTGGTTATGAGGGACTCCCCTTGTGAAGATGTCCTTGACTCCCGGCAACGGCACCAGAAAAGTTCTTCATGCGCTCGACTTTCAATGTAGAGCTCGTTGGGAACCCCAAGAGGAAGGTATGATGAGCACAACAGTAAGTTTTCCCTCAGTTATGAAACCAAGGTTTAATCGAACCCGTAGGACCAAGGAAACACCCCAAAGGTGTTACCAGCTGAGCTTTGGCAGGGCGCACTACCGGTGCTAGTAGCAACGTGGAGACCTACACAACACAACCACATAACTTTGTACCCAACTTGCGATGAGGTTGTCAATCTCACCGGTTTTGCTGAAAACAAAAGATTAAACGTATCGAATGGAAAGAAGTAAAAATTTGTAGAAAGTAAACACAAAGCAGTAAAAGATTGTAGATTGTATGTAAAGGACAAGGACCGGGATCCATAGTTCACTAGAGGTGGCTATCCTTAAGATAGATAACATGCTAGGTGAACAAATTACAGCGGGGCAAGTGACAAACACCGAGAAAGCAATACATGCATATCCTAATCATCTTGACTCCTGTGAGACTTGATTGGACATTACAACATAATACATAGACCGCAATCCAACTGCATCTATGACTAATAATCCACCTCCAGGTTATCATCCGAACCCCCTCCAGTATTAAGTTGCAAGCAACAGATTACTGCTTTACGAACTGCGTGTAAAGTAAACAATACGATTGTTCTATGAACAAAGGATTGTTGTTTTCTCCCTAGTAGCAACAGCACATCTAGTACCTTAGAGATTTCTGTCACTTCCCAGATTACCAGAGGCATGAACCCACTATTGAGCATAAATACTAACTCTTAGAGTTGCTAGCATCTACTTGGCCAAGATAGCTACTAACAACAGAAAGCATGCAAGATCTCAAATAACAAAGACATGATAGAATCAATAATCAATCTAAAATAGCATCTCAATATCCATCGGATCCCCGCAAACACAACAAGTATGAATTACAAATAGATGGTCTTGATCATGAACGGAGCTCACAAGATCTAAACATGAAAGCACAAAGGAGGAGAACCAGTCATCTAGCTACTACATGGATCCGTAGTCCAAGGATGAACTACTCACGCATCACACCAGAGGCTTGCATGGTGATGAAGAAGGCCTCCAGGGTGAATTCCCCTCTCCGGCAGGGTGCCAGGAAGAGCCTCAGATCCCTCCCGATCTAGGGATGGAGATGACGGCGGCTATAGACTCTTTCGTGGATTTTTGATCGGGTACTTAGGGTTTTCGTCCCGAGGGCAATATATAGGCGGAAGGAGAGGCCGAGGGGGTAACGGGAGCGGCCACACCACCCCCTGGCGCGGGCCAGGCCTGGCTGCGCGGCTAGTTGGTGTGGTCGCTCCATGGCCCTTCCCCGTCTCGTATTCTGGCACTTGATCACTTCCGAAAAAATAGGCACTTTGGCTTTTGTCCCGTCCAATTCCGAGAATATTCATTTTCTGACTTTCTTGGAACCAAAAACAGCAGAAAACAGATAGCTGGCACTGTGGCTCTTGTTAATAGGTTAGTCCAAGAAATCATATGAAAAGTACTCCAAAGTTGGAACAAAACACAAGAAAGTGGATAAAACTAAGCATGGAACATCAAAAATTATAGATACATTCGCAATGTATCCGCATGACATGATAAAGTCTAAGTCACAGTCAAAAACAAGCTCCTTTTTACCACTTAAGCACGAACTTTCGTACTCTTTTTCAACACCAATCGACTTATTTGAAACAACTCACAAAGATAATAATAAATAATGATCAGTGAGATTGTCTCACAAATCCACAAAGAAGAACTAAAAATTTCTAAGTTGAAAGCACAAGAAAACTAAGGCTAAACACAGTGCTCGCAAAAGATAACACTCACAAAACAATAAGAGTGAAAACTAGAGTATTCTAGGCAATGAATAACGGGATGTGTCTCTCTCCAAAAGAAGTGTGTTGGGATCCAACCAACTTATTCAAGCAAACAAGCAAACGAAAACTAAAACGAAAACAAAGACGCTCCAAGAATAACACAACTGTGCATGAAACAATGAAAATGAAGTGTCTGGAAGAACCTGAGATTTTTATTGATGAAGAAAGGGATGCCTTGGGCATCCCCAAGCTTTAACTCTTGTACTTCTTGGATATTTCTTGGGGTGACACGCGTGGCATCCCCAAGCTTGAGCTTTAGTCCATTCTTCATCTCATTACATCATTCTCTCCATTACACCTGAAATTTTTCCTTCACACAATCTTTATTAGCAACATTAGTGCACTCAAGATAATAAGTCTTTGGGTTCAGTTTCAACACCAATAACAATTCCATTAAAATACAAGCTACTGTAGCACTTCCCTCAAAAATCTCAATTCCCCAAAAAGAACCAAAAAAGGAATCAACAAGAAGCAAATGCAAATAATGACAGAAATCTGTCAAAATAGACCAGCATTTAAAAACCAATTTTTTCGAAGACCTTCTGTTGATAAAATCGAAAAGTGTTGAACTAAAGAAAGTTGGATAACAACCTGGGGCAGAAGCACAAAAATTACAGCTCAAACTGACTTACAGAGATTTTTCACGAATTGTTACAGCGAAGCACAAAAATCTGTTTCGGGGCAGCAAATCTCCCAAGCATTACTTCTCTCTCATTAGAGGTTACTCTTGGCACAAAAGCAAATAAATAGGATAAGGAGCGGTTATTACAGAGGTAATAACTTCCAAGACTCAACTAAAACTTTTGGGTTATCTCCCAATAAGTACTTTTCTTTAACGTCTTTAAGTTAGGCTTGATAGTTTGAGAAGATGCTCACATAAGAAATATGAATTGAAGTAAAAGAGAGCATCAAGAAGCAATTTCAAAGCACATTTAAGTCTAACCCACTTCCTATGCATAGGAATCTTGTAAATAAAAAAGTCATGAAAGCACAAAGCAACAAGCATAGGAAAGCAAAACAAGTGCAACTTCAAGACTTTCAACATAAAGAGGGGAAACTTAATATTGTTGAGACACATAAAACCATGTTTCCCTCTCTCATAATAAATTTTAGTAGCATCATGAATAAAAGTAACAATATAACTATCACAAGAAACATTCTTATCATGAGCAACATGCATAAAAGAATTAATACTCCCCACATAAACATAGTCATTCTTATTAATTGTAGTGGGAGAAAATTCAACAAAATAGCTATCATTATTATTTTCATCACCATAACCATCAAATATAGGAGGCATATTGTAATCATAATTAATTTTCTCCTCAATAGTAGGTGGACTGAGAATATCATATTCATCATTGTAATCATCATACATTGGAGGCATAGTATCACCAAAGTAAATTTTCTCCTCCGTGCTTGGGGGACTAAAAAGATCATTTTCATGAAAACTAGCTTCCCCAAGCTTAGACTTTTCCATAGCATTAGCGATAATGGTATTCAAAGAATTCATACTAATAACATTGCTATTAGCATGCAAATAAAGTTCCATAGGTTTTTTAATTTTCTCTTCAAACACTTCATGTCCTAACTCAAGATAAATACTATAAAGCTCTCTATTTTTGTTGTTGTTTTCCATTAAGCCTAACTAGTGAAAATAAAAACAAGAAACAAAAAGATATGATTGCAGAATCTAAAGGAAATAACTTCGAGCACTCACACACCATCTACAATACTAGAAGATAGCTTAGTAGCCAGAAGATGTTAGTACCTTTTACCTTACCTCCCCGGCAACGGCGCCAGAAAAATAGCTTGATGTCTACGCACTTCTATTCTTGTAGACATTTGTTGGGCCTCCAAGTGCAGATGTTTGTAGAACAGCAGCAAGTTTCCCTTAAGTGGATTACCCAAGGTTTATGAAACTCAGGGAGGAAGTGGTCAAAGGTATCCCCTCTCAAGCAACCCTGCAATCAAGATACAAGAAGTCTATTATGTCCCCAACACACCCAATACGCTTGTCAGATGTATAGGTGCACTAGTTCGACAAACAGATAGTGAAATACAAGTGGTATGGATAATTATAAGTGGTAATGGTGCCAGAAAATAGCTTTGATGGCGCGTGGAAAAGACTAAAGGCAATCATAAATAAAGAAGGAAGCAAGCAAACATGTAAAAGATCTAGTTAACGGTGTTTCAATGCTTAGAAACAAGGCCTAGGGATCATACTTTCACTAGTGAACACTCTCATGTAAATATCTTCCCTTCATGATACTACTCTGAACTACTCTCCGGTTGGACACTCTAATCCATGGTAGGGCTATAATAGCACACCTCAAAGTTTGCTTTCCCCATCTAGATAACCCCACACTGTCACCTTGAGCTCTAGATGGTTCCAACAAACACCACAATTTCATAGAAACATCCAACTCCAAATATAACTCATAACAAGTATTTGTAATCTCTAGACTAAGTGCCACCATGGTGTGCACGCTGTCACTTTCACACACATGGGGAGAGCAGAGATCTATTAAAGCACTTGAGTAGCAAGGTAGATCTACTTGATTACAAAGCTCATGATCATGCATAGAGAGAGACATGAACACATAGCTACCTGTAGAACCCTTAGCCTCGAGGAAGAACTACTCCCTCCTCATCATGGGAATCAACAACGGCGATAGAGATGGTGGTGCAGATCGATGGAGATGGCTCCGGGGGCACTTCCCCATCCCTACAGGGTGCCGGAACAGAGACTTTCTGTCCCCCGAATCTCCCCTTCGGTGGTGGCGGCACTGCAGAACTTTTCGTGGCTAGAAGCTAGTCGATTTAGGGTTTTTGCATCAGGGGCTTCTTATAGGCGAAGGGGCAAGGTCAGTGGCTGGCCAGGGGTCCCATACCATGCCATGGCGCGGCCTAGGGCTGCCGCACCAAGGGGTGGTGTGGCTGCCCTGTGGCCCCCCTCCGTCTTGTCTTCTGGCTCCATGAATCTTCCGGTAAAATATCAAATTTGGCTTTTGTCCCGTCCAATTCCGAGAATATTCATTTTCTGACTTTCCTGGAACCAAAAACAGCAGAAAACAGGCAACTGGCACTGTGGCATCTTGTTAATAGGTTAGTCCCAGAAAATGCATAAAAGTACTCCAAAGTGTGGACAAAACATAAGAAAGTAGATATAAAACAAGCACGGAACATCGAAAATTATAGATACGTTAGCAACGTGTCACTACTCAAGTACTATAATAGATCTTTGGCTCTGCCCATGTGTGTGAAAGTGACATCATGCACACCATGGTGGCACTTAGGCTAGAGATTACAAATACTTGTCATGAGTTATATTTGGAGTTGGATGTCTCTATCAAATTGTGGTGTTTGTTGGAACCATCTAGAGCTCAAGGTGACAGTGTGGGGTTATCTAGATGGGGAAAGCAGACTTTGAGGAGTGCTGTTATAGCCCTACCATGGATTAGAGTGTCCAACTGGAGAGTAGTTCAGAGTAGTATCATGAAGATAAGATATTTATATGAGAGTGTTCCCTAGCGAAAGTATGATCCCTAGGCCTTGTTTCTAAACACTGAAACACGGTTTGCAACTAGATCTTTTACATGTTTGCTTGCTTCTATCTTTTTGCCTTTTGTCTTTTCCTCTCATCAAGCTCTTTTCTAGCACCGTTGTCTTATATCCATACCACTTGTATTTCACTATCTCTTCGCCAAACTAGTGCACCTATACACCTGACAAGTGTATTGGGTGTGTTGGGGACACAAGAGACTTCTTGTATCTTGATTGCAGGGTTGCTTGAGAGGAATACCTTTGACCACTTCCTCCCTGAGTTCGATAAACCTTTGGTGATCCACTTAAGGGAAAACTTGCTGCTGTTCTACAAACCTCTACACTTGGAGGCCCAACAACTGTCTACAATAATAGAAGTGCGTAGACATTAGTGGGGTCACAGAGAAGGGCACTGATTGGCTTAGATCATCTACTAGGCCCCACACCAAAGGAAGTGTGGACGGGAAAGATTGCTCGGTTGTGCAAAAAGGATTTGATCTCTTATAGGAAAAGTAATGCACCTCTATAGAGTGTAAGAAATGTGACATGTTACTCCTGTTCCAGGAAGGAGCTACGAACACAGCAGGAAAGGAACTCCATGAAGTTCTGGTAAACCTGTGAAGGCTAACGGACATATATTTTCTAAATAAAAGCAATATTTGTAGAAATGTTTATGGAAACCTGTATAATCCTATGACCTATGGTTTGTAGGTGTATATAGTACATCAAACACTCCCTTTTAGTGAACTTGATGAGTATCTCGTACTCAACCGTACCTTCTTAACCATTGCTAGATTCTGAAGCCAATAAAGATGATGTAAACACCAATGGATGCTCAAAGGAATCATCATCAAAAGATCAAGCTCTTCAATGAAGACAACAGAGACATCATATACATCAACTAAAGTGAAGAGTAAGTTGTTGATTATATAGGAATATAATATCTAGCCATAGAACCTACTTCTATAGAGCATTGCATTAGCAGCAAGTGTAAGCCTAATAATTTAGATACTAGTCTATTAGTATGATATTCATGAGTTGTTATTTCTGATTCTTCTTTGTAAGAAGTTGTTTTCTCTGTCTATACCCCAGAGTGTTCTCTAGATATTTTGTAAAGAGTCGAGTTGTAATCTATGGTCATGTCTTGGACCTCCTATGTTTCTGTTGTACCACTCTGAGGGATGTAATACTAGTGGAACAGGGTTTCATTGGTGCTATGTCCATAACTATAGTGTACTACATCATGGAGTGGTATGTTGGGACACGGTAGCTAGTATTAGAGCATATGCTTTGACCTTAGGTTAGAAAGATAGTAAATGGGCAGAACCTTTAGGAAGGATAATAGCAACGATAAAGAGTTCTCTAGAGATATGATGAGCATTCAATTGACAATGATCTCGTCATGTTGCTAGTATGATAGTTATTTATTATGATGCATTTTTAAGTAATAACAATGAGTTTTGACTCAATATGGATGATGATAATTTCTTATCTACAGTAAGAAATGGCACCTCAGTATCCACACCAGAATGTTCAAGTGCTGAACAGGACTTTAGATGACTATGGAGGTGATTGGACCAATATTCTCAGACAACTTTTATGGAGTCTGGATTGCGAATATCGACTTCTCGTCAAGATTTACAGTTAATATGACGGGCATGTATTAGCCAAGTACCATGTCATGATCATGTTACCCAAGAAGTTGGGACTAAATGGAGAAATTCCATTAGGAGAGGAGAGGTGTATGGTGGTGGTGTATTAGATTGCAGTAGTAGTAGCCATAACCATGATCTGGGAGCAAAAATTCAAGGCGCTGGTAGGTAGTACCCACACTACTATACCTCATGAAACCTCAAGTTTGGAGCCTGAGTTAGATCATTCTGCTCTGGTGCAAACTAAACCTACTCTGGCTATAGAGTATATGGATCGTTATAGTTCTTTACTGAATACTTCCCATAACACTAACCTAGTGCTAGTAGGGGAGTTGGATGCTGCCATTGAGGATTTTACTAATCCTGTTAAGGCAAAGGAACATATAAATAGGCTTGATAAGGAAGCTAGGCACCCTAAAACAGTATTTTCTAGGAATGTGTTTGAAGAAACGGAGTTTAATGATCCACAATCTGAAACCTATGCCTATACCAGGTTGAACCTCAGAAACCGGAAGACTCATGGAGCAAATATGAGACTGAACAAAAGGTATGGCAAGCAACCAATCCAAACATTCCAGTTGAGGACTATAATGGAGGGGGAATAGATCCTTATGCTAAAACCTTGGGGAATCCTATTCCATGTGATTCTGGTGAAGAAGTAGAGACCAGTTATAATATTATGGAACCGTATGGTCCATATGGGGTTAGTAACAATCCTATTGATCTGAAAGAATGTCTTTGTAGTTATTACACCAATATGTACAAATGGATCAAAGAAAAGGCAAAGAATACCTCTTACTTTGAACATGCGTTTGAATCTGGACAGGAGAATCCTAAAGGAGATACGCAAATTCTAGTCATTTGTCAATGGCTAACCTCAATATAGCTACTTTTAATCAAGAATACGCACCTCCTAGATGTTCTTACGCTCTAGAAGTAAGTTGTCAGACTTCACGTCATCACGGACAAAACTCTAAGAAGCACTAGAACAGGGATAAAAGTAAGAAGAAGAAGTAATTTGTAAGGTATAGTGCTTGAATAATGTGCATATCTTGTAATGCATATTATAGTGTTTGAAAGGATTGTTGAAATAAGTGGGAGTATATCCACATAGAAAAGAAAACTCTTGTAAGATATGTGGATACAGTACTAGGTGATCAACAAGCCGTAGTTGTTATTAATTTTAGTTTGTAGTATCTATAAGACCTATGTATAATACATGGTATATGTTTGATTTTTAACTATATTTCTTGGTTTTCTTGGATTTTTTATTGACTAGATATGTACATGAATTTTGACTTGGTGTGCAAATGCATGTTGCATCATCAAGTTATTACTTGATTCTATAGACCCATATAGAAAAGGGAATTCATGTAAGGGAGTATGAGCTCTAAGTGTCAGGATGAAGACTTGCATGAAGAGTGAAGAAAAACATAAGGAGTATCAATACTATTTTTAAGGATGGATCAATCACAACTCATTATTGTAGGCAATAAGAAGGAATATTAGTGCAGAAAAGGTGTATAGTTACATGGAATGATGAATCTAGTTCTGCTTTGAGTAGGAGAGACTACTAAGGAACAGAGGTAGTTGTGAGAACTAACTCCATGGAAGCATCATGGATTGGTGTAAGAGAAGAAATGAGGACATAGTAAATGTACTCAAGCTCCAAAGTCTCATAGAAAATACTAGGAGAAATTTAAAAACATATAGGGTAATTCAAAGTCTATATACCCTAGGATGATCTGCAACTGGTATCCAATTGGTTTAGCTACCTTAGTTATCTTAGTATGCTCTAAAGAGCATAAAACTTGGCCTAAGTTAAGTAAGATCTATAGAAACATGGAATTAAGTGATCATCTTGCTAGACGCTTCGTAAAGTCCGATTTACATATAACAAATGTCCTTAAAGTTTAAATTACGACAAATAATATGGAAGAACCTTTAGGTCGGTTGTTTAAAGATCTTTTAGGTAAGATATTTATCTCTAATAATCAAACCATAGATTGAGTAATGATTTATAAGGTTTACCACGGATATGCACAAAAGTGTGGATACACCGCTGACTTCCTCTGTGAAATCATATATAGGTCTCAATGTAAGGCTGGTTTAGACCAATGTCCTAACCATGTAAATATATGGTGGTATGATCAGGAGTTATAAAGTGTTAGAAAACCCCAATGGGGAGATTAAACAATGAATGAGTATCAAGATTCAATATCTAGAGTAAGGTTAAGGAGAAATCCTAAACAATGATTCAACTTGGCCTTACTTTCATAAGATTAATAGGACTCTCAGAAGTATGAAATTACGGAATTTAAGATTTATACCTCAAGATAGTAAGAGGAAGATCTTCAGCTTAGCCATAAAAGGGAATTGGAGAGTAATGAAGAAGTTATTGAGAAATCTACTAAATCAGAGTAAGATTAAGTTAGATGGAGATAAGGTAGTTTTACATCAAAAACCCAAATTGAAGGTAATAAAAGTCCGAATTACTTTTAAGTTTGGATATAGAGTATCACAACAGACCTATAGCGAAGAATAGGAAAATATGAATGGTTGAACTAAATGAGTCAAAACATTCTTAGTAAGTCTTAAGGACTAAGTATGCCATAAATAGGTTAAAAATAGAGCCAAGGTTATCGTTGGCTAAAGTCTAAACCTAAATCTCATACTAGTAAAGATTCTCTAAAACATAAAATTTCTCGAAAAGTTGTTCTAATCTGAATGCACTCGAAAAAGGACCTGGTCAGGGAAGGGGTGTTGAAATTCAAAAGTAATCCCTATATCAAATGGGAATGATAGTTGGCCATTGTCAAAACCGAAGAAGATTCAAGGAAAAGTTTGAATGAAGATACACCAATTATCTTGATCATGGATTTAGAGAACTACCATGGTCTAGATAGGTCATTCCCACCTTCTGAAATGTAAGAGAGTATGAACTTCGGAGACGAAATTGAGTTTAAGTGGGAGAGACTGTAACATCCCAGGATTAGCACCTAGAAATAGAGAGGACACGTTTTACCAAGTGGTGGAAGAGCCCTCCTTATAAGGTGGTGAAACCTTCCTTTAAGTAGAAATGTGGAACTAAACATTTGTCCACCTCTTGCCATGCATGAATGGGCCACATGGGCCTCTAGGATTTCAAGAATTATTAAAATAGAAATATGGGCCAAGCCATTTAGGAAAAACTTCCAACAAGTGGCACACCTGCGATATCATTTTTTGGAGAGTTGAACACCCTCTAAATGTCACTACCTCAATTTTGATGAAAATTAAAGAATATCATTGTCTTTGACGGATAATTCGCTAAGTATGCAATATTCATGCTTTGTAGTGTTTTTGGCTTTCTGCCATTCAAATAATGTTATGTGGATAACTTGAAAGTGAGTTATTTTCAAATACATGCTTGCTTTCTAGTTTTATAAAAGTAATTTTGAGGTACCCACTAGTAGTAATCTTTAAGTCGAAGAACCACTAACAATGTTAAAACATTAGGCTCCTTGATATGACAAGTCTTCCCGAAAGTTTTCACGTTGTTTTTAAGACAATTAAAAAAACAAGGTAAAATGAAAAACTTGTGCTTGTAGTACTTTCATGAAGACAAATATAAAAACAAGGTAAATACCAAACTTTGAACATGGACATATTCTTTTAAAAGTGTACTTTTTGCAAATCAAGTACATAGAAAAGTAGACCATATTTGACGGATAATGCCTAAGTGTTACAAATTTTCAAGCATTGTAGCTATTTCCGCCCTTTCAAATGACTTTACATTTTACAACAATGTCGTGAACCTAGGTTGAACTTTCTTACCTTACCACTATATAGTGTATGAATAACTTTGAAGGTTGACCGATGGATGAAGACTGGCCAATCGCAACATATCTAACCTTTGGATCTTTACCATTCTAGCATCTAGAAGATTTAATGGATAGTCTTTAGCACAATGAATGCTATGCTAAAACTTGAAAGCACAATTCTCCGCCATTCTAGAATCTTCTCTATCATTTCTCTAGAGCATATTACAAAAAATTCTTAGTATTATTATGTACCAAGAACCAAGTATACACCCAATAATTTATGGATATGATATAGCTCAATATCTAAAAGTCCTCTGAGCTTTACCTATTATAATTTTAGGTAGTGATGATGTAGCATCCCAATTGTCTAATAATTGTAATGCTACTTTCCTAGTCCATATATTGCTACTTTCTACATGTCATTTTTTCACCTTCATGATCGCATGCTCATGTCATCATGCCATATTGCATTTGAGCATCGTCATGTCATCATGCATCTTTTGCCAAAAACTATTTTCTAAAAACCCACCTTTGTTTTCTAAACACCCCGTCTTGATTTCAAATCAAACCCCGGTCTTTTTCGAATCTTTTATTTGTCTAAAAACTATTTACAAAAGTCATTTAAATTAAAATGGTTAAATAAAAATATTTTAGTGGGGGAGGCAGCCACCGGCCAGGCCCAAAGGCCCAACCGTTAACCACCTACAACTCCAACCCATCCTAGACCAAACCCTAACCCTAACCACCACCTAGTCCTACCCCAGCAGCCACCGCCACATAACTAAAACCCTAACCGACCCACACCTAGTCCACCCCGGTGGCCGCACACGCCCGCTTCTGCACCGACACACACATAGTGCGCGCAGCGACCGCACACGACCCACCTGCCCCTCTCACGCTCGCACGCACGCGAGAAAGTGTCTCTTGCGACCGACCATATCAACCCCACGCCTGCACGACGCTTCCAGCCCCACCACGATGCGAGCCCCACCCTGGATCCACCTAACCCGGCCCCACCAGCAGCCACACCGCTCACCGCATGTGGTCTCCCTCCACCTACCCCACGCCCTCGATCTCAAACCTAGCCAACGGGCCGGCCCGGCAAGGCACAGGCCTAACACGGCATAAATGTGCCTAGCCCGGCACGGTTCCTCGTGGCCCGCCTAGCTCATGTGCCATGCCGAGACGGCACGGGGGCTTGCCTCCGAGGCTCGAGAACGGCACTAGAGCTAGCCGGCCGGCCTGCGGCACGTGGAGCACGTGGCATGTTACTGCTTTTTGCTGGCCCATTGCTGATTACTATTCAATATCGGTCGAATTTGTTGTAAATCAGCTAACAATCGATGGCCTAGTGGTCAGTTCCACTGCGGAACACACTGAGGTCGTGAGTTCGACTCCTACTGAGGCTCTTTTTGCCTCTATATATTAAAATTCCCTATGGAAACATGCTAAATGGGTCGTGTCGGGCTGGCCCACGTGCTTCAGGCCACGGCCCCAGCACGACACCAATGTTTGATGGGTTGGCACGAGCCCGCCACGCCACGGGCCGGGCTGGGCTAGTGTCAGGCTTTTCTCGCGGGCCCACGTGCCGGCACGCTAAAACTCGGCCCGCTGGCCAGGTTTGCTCGATCTCGAGACCCCGAGCAGAGCGCCGCCATCACCTCGCCCTCTACCCGCAGCAACCTTGCAGAAGCCCCAGCTCTTCATAGCCTCGCGTCGCCGCCCAGACTCCCTCTGCTCTGCCGGCCTTGGTCCCTCCGGCAGCACCGCCGCTGGTGCGTCTGCTGTAAGTTGCGGTCGCCACCGCCCTCTCGCTCATATCCGGCGCCGCTGGCCCCGCTTGTCTCCCCGCTGCTCGAGCCTGGCCCGCGTGACGGCTCGTGCCCCGCCTCTGCTCTACAGCATGCCGGTCGCCGCCCCTTCCCTACACCGCCCGCAGACCTCCTCAGAACAACCTCACCGCTGGTGCTCCTTCGCTCCACCCCGCGAGTTCCCGGCAGCGACCCCGCCGCTGCCAAGCTCGACTTCATCCGCCGCCAGGTGCTAGGATCTGCCGCCCAGGACCCTGCTTCTCGGGGCTCCTTGCCTCGACCGTGCGGGCTCGCGTCGCCTCCTCTCTGCAGCAGTGCCACACGCCTCCTATAAGCTCCATAACTGATAACACGTCGCCAACTGCCCCCTTCTAGCGCTCCCTCTTGCCACCTCTGTTCAACATGTTAGTACATCTGCCTAGTTGCGTGTCTTTGACCGTGTGTTGTTTTGCTTGGTCCTCTTCCTGCATGTGGGTGTTGTGTAGGCACATAACGTCATATGCGTTGAACAGTTGAACCAAATCGATGTTCTCTGGTGTGTATGTTGCGGATGCATGGCCGGAGGCACAAGCTCGATCTCGACGGGAGTATCATGCAAGATCCTCTTCGTCATCCGAAAGTGCAAGACCGACACGAGACCACTGGCATCGAACAAGCCACCTCGACCACCGCACCGCACCCAAGTCCATCACCTACCATCATCACCGAATCCCTAGGACGATGGCATGGAACCCGAGTTGCAATGCCAAGATCTATGGATGGCCGACGCGAGAAGCTGAACCCGGAGAACCGCACATGGTGCCACTCGAAGAACACCGACAAGATCTCCTTCACGGATCCGATGGCCGAGAACCCAAACACCGATTCCGCTGAGACCGAACCCAAACACCCTCGGAACCCAAGTTCGTCGATCCGACATGTGTGACCCTGACTCGAGCCCTATTTTATGAATTTCCATAGATACAATTGTTGCATATGAATCATTCATGTCGCATACATACTTTGGGGGTCGTGGGGTACTTTGACGATTCACCTCATAATTAATATGGAGACTATGTGCATGCTATTCTCGTCTTATATTGGGTCCATTTAAATTTGTGATGCGAACAGGTACCATGTTTTGCCTTGTTAAGCCAACATTTAAATTGCGGGGTATCTAAATAACATGCATCGTCCAACTAAGTGTCAGGATCCCGATTTTGTTTAACATTGCCTAGTTGCGTCGCATCTTTGCCATGTCATGCATCATGTAAATATATTGAACACAACAATGTGTATGGGAGTAAAACATGCCAAATAAATAAAGTACTTTATTATTGTTTCCACCCTTCACCCATGCCATGCTATACCATACAATTGTGCATCATTCCATCATCGCATACCTTGTTTGCTTGTTGCATATGATTTATATAATTGTGCAATGTATTTATTTTGGCCCTTGTGTGTTTGGTTTTTATCTGGATAGACACTGAGGAAGGAGAATACTAGGAGTCTCAGGAGTATTACTCGGATCCTTCTTATTCTGCAATTGAACTGTCAGGCAAGCAATTCCCCATGCTTGCATACATATAATATCTATGCTTCTATCTTACTCTTGCATCATTGATTCGCGATTGCATTAAATTGAATCCCAGGTATTGTATAGCCTTTACTTTTAAACCCCACCAAAGCTTGTACCTCCATCCCATGAGCCATTACTTCAGGAGTTGTTTGAGCCATGCGAGTCATAAAATTGCATGTGCAGGGTTTGTGAGAGTATTTGGACAACGAGGTACCTAAAAAACTTAATCTGAGTAGTAATGGGATAACTAATAAAAGAGGCATCGGTGAGCATTATCTGTTATTTGGTTCTTTAAGATCACTTGTGTCCCGTAGGACCCCGAGTACTTGATTCCTATTCCTTGAATATTCACATTATCCACATACGGGAGACTCTATAGATCCCCCTTCACATGAGCTTGATTCACACTTTATTTCTTGAGGCCACAAATTAGTTTGGGGATTTATTACTATCCTATACTTATGCCATATTTTACTGCTTTATTTAAGATTGCACATGGAGTGCCAGTACTATTTTGGAATGCGGAGTCTTTTTGTGGTATCGACAATCCCAGTCATACTTTCGGGTTCCTGGTCGTTTACAACCATTGACGCAAACCCTGGGTCTGTCTCGGAGCCGACCAACTTCGTTGCGGGTAGCTTAGTGGGGTGGCCCCTGAAATAATTTATGAATCCTGTGAATGCATTGTCATGAGGCCTCATTGCATTTTATTTGGTTCTTCCTGAGGTTGATCGTGTGTGTGTTGCTATTTGTGCACCCTTGCAGGGTAAAACTTTCTGAAAGTTGTGTCCGCAGTTATGGACGACTTGGAGCACAGTTTCTCGATCATAGACAAGCATAACTAAATAGTGCAACACTCATAGAATGGTTCATAAAATTGCCAACGGAGGGGATGTTCTTATGCCTTCTTGTCGGTAAGCGAGAAGGGGGGTGAGCGATGTTTATTATGTTGCTTATATAACTGTTGTTACTAATTAACGAGTGTCCGTCTATCTCTGGTTGGGCGGATGTGTAGTGTGTCTCTGTACAATTTTGTAGATATTATCTTTCGCTGCAATTGCGTCACCCCCAGGTTGTTCCCTTTAGAAGCATTAAGACTTGCTGAGTACCCCTAGGGTCTCACACGATAAATATTTGGTTCAGATGGACAAGTATACTCTTAGGAAGGTTACTGGGTTAAGGAGACGGATGATGGTGGCAACGACTGTCCAGTGTATAGATTTTAGAGATGGATATCCGTGAGATCTGTGGGTGAGATGTGCATATTTTCAGGGCATATTATACCAATTTGTTTCTTATCCATACTCAGATCATATTTTCCGCTTCCGCTTGATACTCTATTGCGTGATGTATGAGGATGTATCCTAAACTATTATATCTATCTAGGATATTTAGATCTTGCAGCATGGCATTGAATATTTTATGTTTCTATTATTTTAGATGGTGTGGCTCTGATGTCTATTGTATGTCGTTGACATACATACTCATTTGTGTATGTTTTGACCATTTTACCTCTCGATTACGCCACTCGCTCTAGTCCCGATGTTCTAACAAGTGGGTGGGATGGTTGGCCGGTACCGTGTCCTGCTCCATGAGATGGGCCTACTGTGTGTGGCTGTGCGGCCCCATGGTAGTATGCCATGTCTACTTTTGGTTCATGCAGGCTTAAGTTTAGAGCGTAAGGTCCGAGGTATTACAGATGACATGTCATACTTTCTATCTCGTTGCTAGAGATGACATGATAGTATTTTATTTGCGTCTCACGTGCAAGGCACGTGTAACTTATTATGCTACTACCTCTATTCTGGTTTATTAGGCAAATATTTACTTCAAAAATATAGTTTGACTGTAAATTTAGTCAATAATATATAATTATATTTAATAAAAATTATACCATTATATTTATATTCAAAAGACGCTTCCAATGGTACAACTTTTGTGACATATAATTCATAACTTATTGGTCAAATTTATGGTCAAATTATTTTCATGGAGTACGTATTTTCCTAATAAACCGGAATGGAAGTAGTATACTAGTAGTATTTTTTCTGAAAAGGGGAGTATATAACTAGAGTAGGAGTGCTTGAAGTAGAGGCCATGCTCGGGGACTGCACATAGCTTTTTGCATTAGGGACTACACGGAGACTGCACCTGGTAAAGGTTGCTGGTGCGTTCATACCTCCCATCGCATTCGATGCACTTCCTCTAGCTCGGCTCCTAGATACTGTAGCAATAGAGTAGAGATCACCAAAAAAATTGGCGGGTTCATCTTGTTCTAAAGTGAGATCACCAAATTTTGCATTACATTGGCGGGTTTTTCTTTGAACTACCCGACGCCACGCAATTCAAAAGTTTCAAATATACCACCGGCGCCCTTGATACATATAAAAGGCGTCGTATCCCACATCTCTCACTCAACCTTAGAGCCAGAGCATCTCCCACGAATATGGCCTCACGCCGCCGTCCCTTCTCGCCACCACAGCCTCTTCACCAGGTAATGTTGTGACCGAAGGCACCAGTCCCTTGTTTAGCAATATGGAGTGGCTTTTCCACGCCGACAACAATCGCCTTAGAGCATGCACAACATCGCTGGAAAACACGATACGGTCGCCGCAAAGTCCCATCTGGTTCACAGACTCTCTGATCTCTGGCACCAGAGAGATGGGCAAACAACACCCCCCTTCGACCGCACCAACGTGAAGCGTAAACCCGTTTCATACCCAAGTGAAGGTTGTTGCACACTTTATGCTCTCTTTCGTTATGCATTTGATTACTATCAAAAGTACTTCGTCGCTTGTTGTACTGCATTGTTGCTCATATACTCGATCGTTACTAAAGTTTGCAAGAGCGTTCATTACCATTGTTATGAAGCTCCTCTGACATCTATGGAATATCTCCTTAAATGATTCTAGTTGGACATAGAGGTTATAGATAACACAGCTAGTATACGTCAACTCTAACTGATGTCCTGTGTCGAATTAGTATGTCATGGCTCCTTGTTTAGAGTATAACCAGGCGGGCATCGAGTGCCTTCCATCTAAGAAAATCAATTTGATTCGATATGTTAAGTTTTTAAAAAAAATTACACCCTGCAAGTCATGTTATCATTATTATACTCAAGCCTGCACATTAGTCGATTATATTAAAACTTCATGTGTTTTCTTCTCACTCAGGGTGCCATATGGTTAGAGTACTCATAACAAAAGTAAGTTACTGAACTAGAGTTGTGGTGGGAATCATTTCTTTTCGAGCTATCAGCTGATGCAAATACTCGTCATAATTTGCGCTTTTGCACACGATTCCATGATAAATCTCAAAAGATATTTGCTTCAAATGCAGGAAATGGAGGCAGAACAAGGTCTCGAACTCTACTTAATCTAGTTGAAAATGATAACTAGGCCAATAAAGACAATAATGTAAAACACCAGCATAATTTGTTTTGTCCTAATCCTGCACTAGTTGGTCCAGTTGCACTGGCGGCTACAAATAAACTAATACACATCCCACAGCTGCTAGTAGCCAATCCGGTTATCTAGCAAGAATTGGCAGCAGAACCAATTTCAACAACAGGTTCTCAGCAATGGACTGGTAATGATCTCCCAATGACCTTTAGTACTGACAGAGACATATAGTCCCTTGCAAAGGAGTGTGACACCAAATTTGTTTTGTGTTAAAAGACTAGTAGTAGCATGCCGTTTATATGTAATATGTATACATTGATATTTTGATGTAATTTTTTTAGTTGCACCACGGCGAAGATTAACAAGGGGCCGACGATGGGAAAAGAATCTTGAACAGATGCTTGAAATAACTAAATCAAGTCTTCTGATCACATCTATAGCAGGATTCAGAAGGCCACTAGATCCACATGAATCTGCTTATATAACATCGATCATAGGTGTTTTCGTGAGGAATGATATTCCCATATTGCCTTCATGGAAACACCACCAAAATACCCCCGATCACTTCGAAGGTTTACTAAAGAAGTTACATGTAAGTCATATGTCTCTTGGACATACTCCGTTTCTCTGTCCCTTGTCTTCTTAGCTTGTAGTTTCTTATATATATTACTCATTGTTGTCTACATAGATTTTTCACGTTCGATGAGAATAGCGAGGAAGTAAAGGTTGTTCTCAAAAGCATATTCTCCGCATGTTTGTGCCAGTAGCGCCACAAGCTAAAGAAGCAACACTTCTCTAGCAAGTGTTTTAAGGATGTTACAAGAACGTCTCCTGTGGATCACATGACTCACGATCAGTGGGGTGATATTCTCGACCACTGACTTGATCAAAGTAATAAGGTATAGTTTGAGAAGACTGTGAGACTAGATCACATTGTCAATTCCTATTTATGCATGTGTCTTACAAGGAACTATTCTAGCTGTAATAAAGTACGAGTACTAAGTCGTACAGGATCCCGCAGCATAATTGGGTACCTCTACCACTTGGTAAGGACCTGTTGTTTTATACTGGTATATTTTAAATAAGTATCTAATTGATGTTGTGGAATCAATATGAATCTTATCTTTTCATTCTCTATTTCCACCATGTGATGCAATTTATTTTCGCTCATCCAAATATAGACGAAGTCTTATGGTGATCCCAAAAAACTGTTGACTCTGCTGGAGAAATTTGAGGGATGCCAGACGAATAGATATGGTGTCATTATAAAGAAAGTTGTTTTAAGTCTTCTCTGTGTTTTGTGATGTTGCACTTGTAGTGATTTTTATGTATACATTTGATATGCAACCTTACTTCGGCTGCTTCTCAGTTTTGTTTCCATTCTCTTTTATATTTTGCAACTAAAGTCAGTTTCAGTTATGAATTGTACAAACAGTTTTCATATCATGCATATCATAGTGTGTACACATGAAGCCACATTTTTAGTCCTGTTAGTAAATGACATCAAAAAAAGATACACGACAAAATAATCTTTTTACTAAAGTGTATAAGATGTGTTATCAGTATTACCAATTATAAAAGTTCATGCACATGTTAAACCTATTTGCATGTTTCTCTTTAGTAACTTCACTTCTCTTACACATGTCTATCAACTAAAAACTTTCCAAGCTGAATTGAAAGAGGAGCTGGCAAATCATGGGAAAGACTATTGAGTAAAAACTCCAAAAGAATGTGTGAATTTATTTTCGAAGGTACTACAACGTGGTGCTATAGCCAAGAACATGTTGATGTGTAATGCTGGGTTCGTAGCGAGCTCGTCAAAGTACAAGTTCAAGTTCAAGTCCAACTTCAAGGCCATTTCTTTGCATATTCAAGTTCTAGAGGAACAACTCCAAGTTGAACAATATTTATCATCTTCTCTAAGTGTATATAATGACCGTTTGATCACAAAATTAGAAAATTTTAATTCAACTGGAGCACTCCATTGAAAATAAGGAGAAATTCATGAAGATGCTCAGTATTTGCGGTTGAGCACTAACAGCTCAGGTTAGTCCCTTTTTCATGAAATAGAACGTGATGTTGAAAGTATTTTGTTGGTGTACTAGTCTACACTTTTTATGAACTTGGGTCATTTCCTCGTTGCAACAAGTCTATAATTTGTACGGTACCTTATAATGTACTACGTCTGTTTCAAAATATAAGTCTTTTTTAGCAAAGTTGTATTAGCTTGCTAAAAAACCTTATATCAATTTTGGCGCGAAGGTACTATTGGTGAACATAATGCACCAATATGAACGTAGTATGATTCCTGACTACATGATCCGTGGATTGCTAGCCAGCTTAATATTGGTGTTTTATATGCTGCAAGGTTGGATTGTTGTGTGATATATGTGTGGATGTGATCAAAGTGGTTATGTGTAGATACACCAATATGTACTAGTATGATATATTACATTATGTTACAAGTGTCGTTGTCCTGGATCATTGATTGTAAGGTTCATGTTCTCAAAACAATGCCTTAGCCATTTGTTGCACACCATATTCATATGCGTCATGTGATAAATAGGACTACATTTTTGAATCGGAGCTCAACAGTTTCTATCATGTTTGACTGGATTCATGAACAAATAGAGTACGACCGGCAAAAAAAGGACATTATACAATTTTTCTGTTTTATTGCCTGGACTAGTCACATTCAAAATCGTAGTCGAGCAACAAATCCTCCCACCACCCCCTATAATATTTTTGAATCTGAGATCATGGTATCCAATTTTCTACCCGTCTGTCAAGAATAAGCCTACTTTGAGCAAAGTCCTGGATGATCAGTTGATGTGACCCAGCCTTGGATTCGTAAACAGAGGGAAGTATGTACTACGAGTAGTTATTACTTGGACTATCACCAAATTCAAATTCTGAATCGAGGGGCAAAAGCTCCCACCTACACCAAAATATTTGGGCCCCATTTTTGATCTTTTGAATACTACGAAATTCCGTTTGACCCATCATACCGATGACCAATGACGATTGTGAAATTTCTTGGTTGGGTGGTGGGTTTTGCACGCAATTTTTGTTACTAGGACTATAGCCAAATTCAAAATCTTAATCGAGGTTCAAACCCTACAGCCCAAACCAAAAATAATTGTAATGGGAGGGTCAATATTATTTTTTCTATGTGAATATGGTTGTTATTGATAATCAGTTGATGTGGACATTTTTTTATTCCTAAACAGAGGGAGTGCCATATTTCCAATTATTACTTATATGCTAGCCAAATTCAAAGTTGTAATCAAGCAACAAAATCCCCACTGACTCATATGCATTTTGTACCCCTCCGTTTCAAAAAATTTGAGGAAAAATGTCCGACCGATGGAGTACCATTTTTCTAGTATTACTTGGATGCTAGAAAAATTCAAAATCTCAATCGAGCGGCAAAACTACCAACTGACCTTGATGCATTTCCTGCCCCACCGTTTCAAAAAAGTTCAGGCAAAATCTCCCACTGAGGTAGTACCATTTTTCTATCATTATTAGATGGACGATCGCTAAATGCAAAATCTCAATCGAGCGACAAAATCACACACCAACCTTGAAGCATTTTTCGCCCCTCCGTTTCAAAAACTTTTTACTTTAAAAATCCCATTCTACCTATTGTTCAGATGCCCTATGGGCAAGCTAAAGTTGGTAGCTTGAGGACACGATCGTAATTATTTATATGTTCTCCTCCATAGTCCCGATTCATGCAGTTTTGCCCACTGGCCCTCTCAAAAATCACAGGCTTTTCTCCCACGCCCTCACCTCCAAAACCACCACGTGCACCAGCCGACAGCTGGAGCCGCCTAAGATGTGGTCTCGTGCACCGCCTCGCAACTGCTTCACTGATGCCCACCCCACCGGATCTAGTTCACCAGGTCTCTCTACCACCCCATCGGAGTTGCGCTCTCGCTGACCAGGCTGATGGCATCGTCGACTACCCAAGCTCTACTTCCCCGCCACCGAAAGCTACCCAACCGTACCGGAGCCGCTTCACCGGTGTCCACCGGACGGGATCTAGTTCAACGAGTTCCATGTCCACCGCTCTAGACCAGCTGCACGGGCGTCATCGTCCACCGTGCTCAAGCCAGCATCGGCCACTCAAGATCTGCTTCCCTGACGCCAACAGCCACCGCAACCGCAGCACCCTCGGTAACCTGGATGTCACCCGCATGGTACAAATGATGCTTAGATGCCTCTTTGATAACCAAATATCCATCCCATTTTTGTTTTGTCAGTAGTGTAGAAGGTTCAAGCCTACCTCAGTGAATTGCATTTTGTAATCGTGTTACACACCAAGTCAATGCGCACGCCTGTTCTTCGTGATACATACAAGGTCACTAGACATGTTGGTTTGCATTCGTTGCTCTACAAATTTTGAAGTCATGCACATGTTCTTAGCTACTCCGTACAATAGTAATTTCCTGCTATCGTGTAATTCTTGCAAAATCTGAAGTTAGTGGAAAATATTACTGTGGATTCCTTACTCTACAGTTACTGTATTTATCTGGTTCATCCGGAGATAAGTTCCTGTTATTATTTCCTCCTTGGCATCATTCTACTATCATAAAGGACCTGTTTAAACTTTTCATACTAATTCGATTATAATTTTGTTTTTGCCATCTGGTTCTTAAAGAGCTACAACCCTAGCTATTTTGTTTTTCTTGCATAGCGCTCAAAATGGAACAATGAACATGTTGGTTTGCATAGCCTATTTTGTAGGTTCACAAGTGATGCCATTATTTCATTATCTGGTCCTGGTTTGTCCTAAGAAATGGCATAACTATCCTCTACTATGTAGTTCACTCGTGGTTTCTATTCATGCTCTAGAAGTTCTTTTATGATGCCATTATAATTTCTATTTGATTAATTATTAGCTATGACATCAATTGCATGCCATTGTGTAGCTCACCGCAAATTTTGAGTCACCCAATGTTTCTTGCATTCTAGGAGATACCACTACTTCCATATATATTTGTTGAAATGACCTAGCTAGTTTATATTTGCTGAAATTCTAGAAACACTTTGTTTGATTGCTCATTTCTTAGTAGGCGCACTTGTATAATGCTTGTTTGTCCTATCCTACAGGTTCATTCATGGTTCTCATTTATATAGTTCATTCATGGTTCGCATTCATGCTCTACAAGTTCTCGTATGATGCGGTTATAATTTGTATCTAGTTCATTCTTAGCTACGATAGTAATTGCATGCCATTCTGTAGCTCAGCGCAAATTCCGAGTCACCCAACGTCTCTTTCATTCAAGGGTATACAACTTCTTCCATATATATTTGTTGAAATGACCTGGCTAGTTTATATTTGCTGAAATACTAAGCCACACACACACATTTTTTGATTGCTCATTTCATGGTAGGCACACTTGTTTAATGTGTGCTTGCTTGCCCTGTTTTTGTTTGATGTGTTGGTCAATAATTGAACCATTGACCAGTAGTAAACTCTAGTTCATAGCTCCTTTCATATCAGTCAAATGAGTAGTTTGTCTTGTTTGATGTATTAACTTGTTATTACTTAGTTTCAGACTATAAT
The DNA here is from genome assembly GCA_916181665.1 of Avena sativa. NCBI lineage: Eukaryota > Viridiplantae > Streptophyta > Magnoliopsida > Poales > Poaceae > Avena > Avena sativa. The sequence goes on along the minus strand of OV702290.1, from coordinate 547,597,395 downwards.
TGTTGCTATCTCCACCAAAGAGGGGGCTACAAGATCATGTCTCAAGGTGGTTTTCCAATGTAGTTGTCACACTCAAAGGGAGATGTAGGTGATAGATTGAGAAAGCAAATTGAGGACTCTGCTATCAACTCAATTGTCAACTAAAATGCTGAATTTTCTTTCTCTTGAGTTGATAATATGTAATAATTTTAAGAAGTTTGCAACTAATGTAATATCGAGATAACTTGCATATGCCATGTAGGCATTTAGTTGATGTCGTCCACACATGGCGATAGGCGGTACCATAACTACACCAGCCGGGTCGATTAGGGAAGAGTATCTGGCTTTGTTATTAGCCCATCTTGTATTGGGCCAATGATGAACAGTAAAAGATGCTCGCTAATTATACACCTTTCATGATACTGGCATGGGCTTCAGAAAGGCTGAAACTTTAAAAGACCATAAACGTAATGGGCCAACCCACAGGTGGGAACTAGTAATAGTGACAGACTAGAACAGTAACATGCCATAACAGTAACTGGACAGAAAAATAGCAGGCTAGCACAGTAACAGGAAAGAACAGTAAGAGGCTAGGGCAATAACTGTACAATACAATAATAGGCCACAAAAGTAATAGGTCAATACAGAAACAGGCCACAACATTAAAAGGCCATAGCAGAAATAGGCCAGCATAGTAACATGCTAGAATAGTAACATGCCAGAGTAGTAACGGCCCAGAAAGGTAATAGGCAACAACAGTAAAGGGCCACAATAGTAAAAGACCAGAACAGTAATAGGCCAGAACAGTAATGAGCCAGAACAGTAACAAACTGAAAAAAATTACTAGACAAGAATAGTAGCAGGCCAAAAAAATTACCAGGCCAAAAAAATACTAGATCAGAACAGTAATAGGCCACCCGTGGGCCTGAACAGTTGACGGTCGGAACAATAAAAGGCTAGAACAACAATTGACCTTCTCAAAGAAGGGTCGTTAGTAGGCAGCCCACAACATGTCGTGAGAATAATGACGGGCTGACTGCAGGCCTTAACAGTACCAGACCGACTCGATGCAGGCTGCTAATGGGTCGCACAGTGTTGGACTAACGTGGGCCTTCTGTAAGACAAAACAGTATCGAGCCTGAAAGTTAACAGACCATGGCTGGCTGCATTAATGGGGCCATTTCAAGCAGTGTAGGAAGAAACAGTAATGGGTCGTCTTCTTATTGGGCTCTCCTCTTGGACTGGCCCACTTAATAATAGCAGGTCTTGGCTAAGCCAAGCTTCTACCATGGTTTCTATGGCAGTTAACAGCGGTAACCGGCTGTTAACGGTGGCTTCCACATGGTAGTTTGTATGACGTCAGCAGTCAACGTGGCTGGCGAATAGATCTATGACAAAACAAGTTTTTGTGGCTGAAGGGTACAATCCGCCACGGTCAGAAAAAATCGTGGTAGATTCATTTGTGACGGGGATTTTACCACAAAGGCCATCCATCGTAGAAGAATTTTTAACCATGAAAAATAGGCCTTCAACCATGAAATCGTCTGTGGTAAAATACAATTTTTCTTGTAGTGATTAACCGTGGTAGGCAGGAATGAAGGATCTCTAAGGGCTATGTAACAGAGGAAGTCATTGAGTTTTGTGTTGACTTTATTCCCGACCTTAAGCCGATTGGTGCTACTGAATCACAACATGAGGGTAGACTGAGTGGAAAAGGCACACTAGGAAAGAAAGGAATGATAAGTATGGACGGGCATTCTTTCACTAAAGCACACTACACGGTTCTAGAAAAATCCACCTTGGTGGATCCATATATCGAGGATCACATGAATATTGTATGCTCCAAAAACCCGAGGCAGTCCAACTCCTGGATTAAAATTGAACACATGGCGACTTTCGGTGGTTGGTTGCAGACACATCTCATGAATAACACCACTGTTGGAGACCAGTTGTACTTGTTGTACAAGTCACCATTTTCGACTATATTGACTTTCCAAGGGTACGAGATAAATGTGAATACATTTACACAATTTCCCAAGATAAAAAGTACACCACCCGAACTGTTGTGTCCGCTTTGATGCAACCGACAACAATGGGCAAAAGTACACATATTATGGTTACATACAGGAGATATGGAACTTGACTATGGACCTTCTTTGAAGGTCCCTTTGTTTTAGTGCAAATGGGTCAAGATGATAGGAGGCGAGGCAAAGGTAGACCAGCAGTACGGAATGATAACAGTAGATCTCAACAATCTTGGGTATAGAGACGAAACATTCATCCTAGCTAATGATGTGGCTCGGGTTTTCTATGTGAAGGACATGTCTACCAAACGGAGAAAAAGAAAAGAGAAGCAAACGAATACATCAAATGATGAGCCAAAGAGCCACATAGTTCTTTTAGGGAAAAGAATTATCATGGGAGTGGAGGGCAAGACAGACAGTTAGAAGATTATAATAAGTTTGATGAAATTCCACCCTTTAGAGTGAACACTGATCCAAGCATCCTGTTAAATAATGAAGATGCTCCATGGCTACAGCGTAGAAGAAAACCCCAACACTAGATGGGGATGTTGGTGATGTGTAATAATGTATTAAATATTTTATGTAATGTACATATTAAACCTTTATGTCAGGAGCATTCAAATTCAAACACTTGTCATGTTGAAAATATGCAAAAGATATGAGTTAATCCATTTTAATTGAAAATGGCAAAATGGTTAATAGTTTGAATAGTTAGAATAGTTATTGTAGAAAATAGCAAATGGTTTTGGATTAGTTATTCAAACTCAAACACTTTCCATGTTGAAAGTTTTGCCAGATTCAAAAAAATACAAAAGATATGAGTTAATGCATTTTTAATTGGAAATGGCAAAATGGTTAATAGTTTGAATAGTTATAATAATTATTTCAGAAAATAGAAAATGGTTTTGGATTATTTATTCAAATTCAAAAAAATCACATTGAAAGTTTTGTAAGATTTGAAAATATGCAAAATATATTCAAATTCATATTCAAACATTTTTCAAATATCGAAAAGATGGAAGATTAGAAAAATAAAAATATTTTTGCGCAAAAAAACACCTTTAGTCCCGGTTGCACCCACCAACTGAGACTAAAGGTCGTCCTTGCACGCGCATTTTCGCGGCGGCCGAAATTCCCTTTAGCCCTGGTTGCAGCCACCAAACGGGACTAAAGGTCTACGGCTATATAAAAGGTTGCGCTCATGCCCCGGTTCAAGCCACGAACCTGGACTCTACAGATTCGCGACCAGGTGGAGGAGCATCGCCGCTATTCGTGGAGGAGAAGGATGTGCTGCCCCTCCCCTGCCACCTCCTCTATCCACCCCTCCACCGCCTCCTGCCCCGACCGCTCCCCACCAACTCACCGCCCCGGCTAGAGATCACGGGAGCTCCCTGTAAGGTGAGCTCAATCATCAACTCCATTTTTTCTGTTTTCTTTTCAATTATATTATTAGGGTATTTAGATTATTATTTAGGGTATTTAGATTATTATTAGGGTATTTAGGGTAGATAAATATTTAGAATTAGGGTAGATAAGTAGATAGAATAGTTTGTTTTAGGGGATTGTTTAGAAATAGTTCAGAAAAATAAGTGTTTAAGTAGTATTAATCTTATAAATAAGTGTTTATGAAAATAAGTGTTTTAGGGATTCTTTTGCATTTAGTGTTTTATGATTTAAGTACTATTAATGCAAAATTGTTTAGGAATGGTTTTAGGGTATTGTTTTAGGTATGTGTAGGAATGGTTTTAGGGTATTGTTTTAGGCAATGTGCAGGAATGTTTTAGGGTAGATAAATATTTAGAATTAGGATAGATAAGTAGATACAATAGTTTGTTGAGGGGATTGTTTAGAAATAGTTTAGAAAAATAAGTGTTTAAGTAGTATTAATCTTATAAATAAGTGTTTTAGGGGATTCTTTTGCATTTAATGCTTATGATTTAAGTAGTATTAATGAAAAATGTTTTATATTTCCAAACTATGGGTTCTTTTGTATTAGTTAAGCTATGGACTACAACGACGGGGATGGTGAACAACAAGTGTTGGACATTATACATGAGGGTGAAGCACATTACGGTGGAGCAGAGAGTGGTGGACCAGATGATGGATCATAATATCTGAACAAGTCCGGTGAGGGAATGGAGGTAGAGCAAAGAAATAAAGATTGCAATGACGGCTTACAAAGTATTGGACCCTTAACAAAGTCCCGGGAGGTATATTAAGCCTATGGTGATCACTAGTAGATGCATTAATTGATTTGTATATATATATTAACGAATGTTTTTTCTCTTAGACCTCCTCATCGAGCCAATCTTCCAAAAGGAAATGAGCCTGACCAGAAAGATGGATGATGGTGCGTATCTCACAATTGATTTAATCTCTAACAATGGCGAACCGTTGGAGCCCAAAGCGCACGCATTTGCATTTGTATATCAGGCCAGAGTTGTTGTTAGGGACAACATCCCGATCACCACTCAACAATGGAATAAGCCAGCAAAAGGAAAGGAAGTTGGAGCTAGTTTTGTTGACGAAAGATCCAAAAGGTGTCTTTGGGAATATCTCATCTCACATTTCACCCTACTAGTCTTGTTAACGGTTGAGACCATAGAGGCAATGACGTTGAAAGTCAAGGAGTGGACTCTTAATAAGATGGCCACACAATTCCAGAACTATAAGAAAATATTATACAAAAACTTTCTCAAGGATAAAAAAGCTCCAGAATTCACTAGCATACTAGAGAAGCAACGAGATCACTGGGACGCATTTGTGGAGTACAAGCAATCAAAATAAGCTATTCAAAGGTCGGCAAAGAATAAGGAAAATGTTGCGAAAAAGAAATATCACCATCATATGGGGACAGGTGGCTACAAGACTGTCATGCCTAAGTGGTATCAAACTGAGGCCAACTTGATTGCTAAAGGGATCACTCCAGCTACACATGATTGGACCTTGAGGTCAAGAAATTGGATACTTGGGCATGGGGCATCGTATGAACCACAAATAGGGGACATTATTGGAAAGAAATAAATTGTTCAACCCAAGGAAGCCCTTGTTAAAGTGCTGAAAGAGGTTGAAGAGGGAAAGTTTCGTCCCGAGAGAGAGAACAACTAGCTGATAAAGGCCCTCGGGAATCGTGAACACGAAGGACGAACACGAGGCCTTGGGCCTTCTTATCCGTGGAGGACTAGGTTTCCCGAGTACAGTGACACTTATAGAAGCCGATCGAGAGCAAGGAAGCGGCAGCAGGAGGAGGAGGCAGACCGGTTGGCGAAGTTAGAAAGAAAGAATGAGGAATTGCAAGCCAGATTGGAGCGGCAGCAGGAGTAGATTGCCAAAATTAGAGGGCTAGGCCGACATCAAAATCCTGTATTCAATAGTACTATCCCATCTCAACGAAAAATAGTGGCTTCCACGAAGGTCTGAGCTAATGATGCACTAATGATGGAGGATGCACCGATGATGGATGGTGCACCGATGGATCTCTACCCCATGGATGAAGTCAAGGAGAAGACGAATTGTGAGCTACATCTCTCACTGAATAACATATCCATGAAGGTGGCGGTCAGCTTTGATTTACCTTGTGCACCTGGAGCGACCTACCATGGCTGTCAGATTCTACCTAGCTATGCTTGTGTTGGTCTCGATGAAGTTCAACTGGGATTTTAGTCACTGGAGCGTGACATCCCTGGAGGTGAAGGGGAGATGACACTAGGAGAAGTCACAAGTGGATCCATTCTATGTAAAAAGGAAAACATCGTGTTTCCAGGATCGGCGCCAAGGCCATAGTCTCCTCCGAGAAGAAATACATCACCTTCAAGGCCACCGTCTCCTCTGAAAAGCAATCAATCACCTCCAAGGCCACTATCTCCTCTGAGTATCAATCCACCACCTCCAATTCCACCCCTCTCCCAGAGGGACCGCAGTGCGAGTCCATATCGATCTCCGTCGCCTCAGCCGACTCTGCCCACTAAGTCCCATGGGCAAAAGTTGAAGAGTACCACCGCTTCGTTGACTAGTACTATATCGTCTCGAAAGAAAGCTACAACAACAAAGAAAGCCAAGCCGACTCCTGCCAAGTTACCTTATGACATGACTGATGTGGAACCGCCGTGTTCATGGCTGCCGATGTGAAACGCCAGTTAGCACGGACCCGAGCCAAAGGAGCCAATAGATCAAAAAATCAAGTGGCATTTTAAGGATTTTCTTGTACAACCACCGCAATATGTGTTAAATAGGCCAGATGACTATGACCATTGCATTGTGAAGACATATGACCAAAAGAAGCGGACGGGAAAAATAGTTCCCCATCTCGGAGAAAAGAAAGTACAATCGACCCCCCGCTCAAGGTGTTACCCGAACAACAAATAAACATGGAAGAAGTTGAGCACTTAGTTAAGCTATGTAATATGACTGTGGATCAAATGCTAGGCGGCGCAGATATCCCCAAGGCTGAGGTAGCACAGACATATGTACAAGTTAAACCTCTGGTCAGTCCTGAGCAGCTCTTACATCTACCAACACAAATGCAAAGATTGCATGACTGGTACTTGAAAGTTGCAGAGGAACGGTGATAGTTAGAAAGTTGCATTACTTCTATGATGATGCAATATGTATTGAGATGGAAGAACCATTTCAGTTATACAATAAAGACTCCCTCGACAAATCCCTCATCAGTTTCTATTGTCTATAAGTGATTAATTTATTTATGTAATTAAGTCTCTAGTTGAGCTCGTTCATTGCCTGTAATTATCCTCACTATATTCTTTTGTATGCAATTATGGAGAATGAAGATTCTCGAATGTAAGAGACAGTCAATCTTTGACGTTGGGTTCTTTGACCCAAATGTCATTAATTTTGCTACGATACAAGACCACACCAAGGACTGAGAGGACTGAGAGGCTAACTTGCTAATGTTTTTAAAGAGACAACATTATAAAAAGGAAATATATTTCCTTACAACTTCAGGTGAGTGTTAGTGTCTTGTACACATTCACTTTTGCTTACTCGATGTTAAGTGTAATTGATGAATTACTGACATATATAAACGTGCACAACTTTTCCTGGATTCTAGTAATCATTCAAGTTGACGTTGGAGGAGCTGATATCATGGACCCGTTAAAGAAAAACCCTGAGGGGTACAACAACATGACTGATATGCTCCAGAAGTAATTTCAATCATTATCGCACTATATCAGTCTCATTCGTTCATTTTCTAATATCAAGTAATTAATAACTCCTTTATTTATTTTCTTTGTCGGGCAGGGTTTGGAAACGGTTCACTAAGGAGGTTGTCAGTCAATGGAAAGATGCGTTGTGTTTTAATCCGATCCCGGTAAGATGTACTAGTTAGGTCTGCGCATCTCTTTAATCGTATTTTCAATACTATTATCATGCTTGATTATTATATGATTGAATTATATTCTCATAAAGTGTGTAAGGCAGCCACATGGGACTAATTTATGTCGATACTACGTTCGAGTTCATGCGCATGTCCGTCCGTGAGTGGCGCATGGATACAAAAACATTCAAGTACATAAACAATATATTCACAATTATATTTTATGACCATCAATTGTGTTGAGTTTTATTCATATTTTTATGATGATTAATTGATCTCCTTTATTAAAGGTTGAAGATACGCGAGACAAGCTTCTACCAGAGGACCGCCTACTACCAATTCAAGAGGAATTGCTAGAAATTTTGCTTACGGAGGTCATAGATATAGATGGAGAACACTATTGGCATTAATGCCTCCTTGTAATTTAATGATCTCTATGTAATTTAGTGCTCCCATGTATATACCAAGTTGTATATAGAGTGCCGCTATTTGACATCCAGATGTAGAATAGTTATTCTTCACCCACCCTCTGTCTTTCAAACCGTACATGATATTTATGTCACGTAAATTTTCTCTTAACTCGGAAGGCAAGAAGAACATAAATTTTTTTAGACATATCGTAAAAAAAATGTTTACATGCCGTATAAAAATACGATGTAAAATGCGTATTTTCTATGTTTTTACACTAAAATAACTCATAAATTGTATTTTTATGTCAATTTTTGCGTTTCTGGTGAATGTGAACATAATTATTAGTATACAAAATATAAATTTCTAAATGTGAGAACGTAAAAATATGTGGAGCGCAAAATAACTATTCTGCACCCTGGATGTGGTTTATAGTTGTATATATATAGTATATATATATGTATACTCTTAAAAGAAATTATATTATATATACATCAATGTGTACAGCATGTAGTAGTCGTATAATATGTATACAAAAACTTGTTTGAAATGAAAACACAAAATTAAAAATAATTAAACAAAAAACACAAAATAAAAAGGAAAACACAAAACCCTAAATCATAAAACCCATCTCTTATCGCGACAGCAATTGCCCCAAAACGCTGCCGCAGTTGAACACCTTTGGTCCCGGTTGATGATACCAACAGAGACTAAAGGTTCTCCATCCCGGCGCTCTTCGCGGAGCCACGTGGAGGGCCTTTTGTCCCGGTTTGTAACACAACCGAAACTAAAGGGGGGGCTCTAGTCCCGTTTGGGCAACCGGGACTAGAGGCTGTCCCGAACCGGGATTAGATGCATGTTTCCTACCAGTGGGAGTTGAGATGAACTTGTTAGAAACTAATATGTCCCCACTCAACTCATATGGTGTATCACTCAAGCTCTCAATATGGATGCGCTTGTTCTCATGTATGGTTGATGAACACAACTAACTCTCACCCTCACTCAAGTGGTGCATGTGGCTCTCTACCTCACGTGGGATAGGTGGCATATTTTCAATCATGTATATAAGTGTGTTTGGCTTGTGGAGGCTTCTTGAGCATTACGAAGGGTGGCGGTGCTTGGAAAATTTCTTGAGGGTGGGTTCAAGTTTGTCATAGGGATGATGGAAGTTCGCTACCATGGCATCGAAGTTGTCATTGATGGTTTCCCATTTGTCCTCGGTATTGCTCCACTTTCCCAATACAAGTTAGAACAATGCCAAAAGTTATGTGTGTGTGGTCATGAACCGATACATAACTAGAGCGAAGTGGCAAGAGTGTCAACAACCAAAATGAAAACTCAACACACACACACACTTTGTTGGTTGGATAAGTTTGGAAAGTGTCAAGCAATTGAATAGCCAAAAATCAAGATATTATATTAGCAAGTGAAGAACCACGATGACCATGAAGCAAACCAAGTCGATCTAAAATATATAGGTATTATATTCAAGGAAAGGCATATGGTGGGAAAAATGAGACCTGTGCAACGAAAAAAGTGAGATAAGAACCAAACAGGGACCTAGCGAATAAGAATGTAAGCTCATGTAGCACAAATTGGAGAGACACTAGTTCGATTGCATGTAATGGTGGGCTATAAGATTTGCACAACAAGTAGCACACGTACAAGATGTTCATCGAGCTTTCATTTCCTATTCTACTAGCCACTTGTTTATTTCTTTTACTATATTTTTATTTTTCTATTATTTATTTCTTTTTTCCTTGCTTCTTCCTTATGCCAACAACTATACAAGATGACTATATAAGATAGTGTATACAACTATTTCTTGGAATTCTACAAGATATAAAATATGCAAATCCCAAGAAATCATCGTAGGAACTAGTCCCAATAGGTATTTATATGTCCCAAAGATAGTGCGTCTCACAAATTTAAGGAATGCAAGTGTGGAAAATATGCGGGATGTTTATACCTTTCCACCACGATCTTCACCCTTTATTGTTGGTTCTGTCCTTGCTCACAGAAATGGATAGAATAAGATAACATGGAAAACGTGATGATGATGTATAACTCCTCTTTGAAACGAGCTAAAAACACCAAAATCCGATTCCGTATGTAAAAGATATGCTCAATACGGTGAAGCTGTCGGAATCTGCTAGTCAGGAGCGGAGACTCTGGTGTTGGAGAGTCGGAGACTCCGGTCTGAATTCACTAAATCGGGAGACTCCGGCCCTTGGGCAGAGACTCCAGTCGAGAGTTTTAGAACGTGAAGAACTCGTCTAGAACACGATTTTTGGCAAACACTCGAACCAAAACCTCAAACTCGAACCAACAGGAATGAGGCTATGGGAAGGCAATGGAAGGTAGATCAACAAGTTTTACAGTGGATCTATGGATTAAAACCTACCAAAACATACCCAAATATTAGATCGGTCCAAAAGCAATTATGGTATTCTTTTGGTGGTTTTTTTTAAAATTAGTAAGAAAACATTTCTCGAAAGATAAGGAGGACAAATCCGTGGCAACCAATGCTCTTGTTACCATTTGATAAGGGTTGGCCCCCTAGAGTTGGATCGATCTACATTGTTTCGTGGGGGATCCGAGGTGCAGGAGACGAGGAACACATGCATATGTATATATAAATAGCGAAGCAACCCCGACAATAAAACCCGAACGGAACAACCTCCTTCTCGGCTGGTCCATCGATCCAATAGAACTCTAGCAAGAAAGAATGGTAACCAATAGAATACTATGAAATATTAGCACTAGTAGAACCTTGGGAGAGAAGATTGACACATGCAACACTAGAATCTACATGGGAAAATAGTAGGCATGCGAAGAACCCAAATCATCTCCAAAGGACTTCGGGGGAGGGAGCCATAGCCCTATCACATCTCTTCAGCTAATACATTCTAGGTTCTCATATGGGTGTGAGAGCATATATATATATAAGCGTGGTGTAGATCTAAGGGTAGTTTAGAAATAAAAAAAATGGGGATCCATAGGCCGTGGTGTAGATCTTAGGCGTGCAGACCCATCATCAGGCTGGAGACTCAGGGTGTGTGGGCCAGACACTTTCGGGAGGGCGGAGACCCACTGAGGACTCTAGGGTAGACTCCGATCTAGATTTCAGGAGCTGCTAGTACTTACGGTCGAGCTTGGGGGTGAAGACTCTGGGGTTGAAAGGGACGGAGACTCTGGTCTTAAAGCTGTTGGTTTCTTCCGTTTTCTTTTTGGGGTGTGCTACGTGTTCCCCGGGCGATATTTCCCCCGGATCCTCCACCTCCCCCTGCTGACACGTGTCCCTCAAAAATCTCTAAATCCCGCTTTTGCTACAAAACATTCCTTTTTGCTACAAAACATCCCGCTTTTGCTACATGTAGCAAAAAACAGTTAGTTCACAAGACAAAAATAAAAAGACAGATCTCGCCGGAGATCTTGTCGGAATTTCGCTGGAGACTATGTAGCAAAAAAATTCTGCTAATGTAGCAAACCTGACTTCGCCAACAACATCGTCGGAGACTTTCGCCGGAAGACCTCGCCGCAGAGCTCGTAGCAAAAAAATTACACTATTGTAGCAAACCCGCAAAAAGACTGTAGCAAAAATGTGAGCTAATGTAGAAAATCTAACTTCGCCGGAGACTTTGTCCGGAAGACCTCATCGGAGACCTTGTAGAAAAAACTTTACGCTATTGTAGCAAAACCAGAAAAAATGTAGGAAAAAAATTTAGCAACTGTAGCAAAAAAACAATTTTAGCAGCGTCGCCGGTCACATGTAGCAGAACTCGAGGCCGCACGTAGCAGCGCCGCCGATCGCATGTAGCAGAACTCGAGGGCACACGTAGCATCGCCGCCGACCACATGTAGCAGATCCCGGCATCGAGAGGCGCCATGAGAGGTGTGGGCAGCTATAGATGGCCTTGCCGCTATCTTGCCTCCGCGTATGCACACATGCGCCTCCAAGCAGCCAGAGGTGTGTAGCAAAGGCCTTTGCACCGGCAAGGGAACGGAGAGCGCTTTGCCGGCGACGGTCGTCGTGGTCGTCCACGTCAGAGACAGAGAAGGGAACAATACGTAGACATGGCTGCGCTCGAGCTCCGGCCGTAGCACGCAAGACACGGCGGCGGTGCGCCTGCAGGAAACAACGATAGGAACTGGACCGGCGACGGACGGGGACGAGAGCGCGGCCGAGGTTCTGGTCAGGTGGTGGCGGCGGGTGCCTGCTCCAGTAGGCCGGGTCCGGTGGCGGCGGCCGGTGGCTACTCCGGCGAGCAGGGGATCAGAAGCTCTAGTGCGGTTAGGAAGAGATTAGATGCGATTAGGAGGGAGACGCTGTGGGACCACTCAGGCGCCCATCACGGGAGAGTGCGTGCCAGCGTGGCAACCGGGGGGATCGCATTCCCCGGGGGACGGGAATCATTTTCCTTTCTTTTTCCGCCATGTCATCTATAGCCAACTTAGAGCTAGCATGTACAATAGTAAGCTACAAAAAATATATTATTTTAGCACTACATGGCTCAACTTTCACTCTCTTAAAGTGCCTAGGAGCACGTAGCTGGCTGTTGCATGAGAGTCCACTCTTGTTCTCTCTCCTATTCTCTCTCTTTCAACTAGACAAGGAAATAATATTTTAATCCTTATAGCCAGCTGACTAGTACTTATTGTACTTGCTCTAATGCGTGGTTGTCTTGTGCTACAACACGACTAGCCCTACAACAACACATAGTTTGCAACGCTGCTTTTATGTGTACCTAAACTCCACGTCCTCACGTCCCACGGCTGTAGTTCTATTCTAACTAACCCCCCACCTCTATAGCCCAAAGCAGCCAAGCCCAACTTACTAGCATCTCGATCGCCGCCACGTATTAAGGCACTGAGGAATCCGCCACGGACGCCTCACCACCATAGCTGCCCTCCTCCTAGTCGTCGCCCTTGCTGTGGCGTATCTCTCCATCTTCAAGGTCGCGCGATGACCACGCACCACCATGGAGCTCGGCCGCTGCTGGGCACTCTAGGCGTCGAGATCTAGGGTCCGGCGGTGAAGTGGGGGTCTGACCACTGTCGAGGCTCCGCAACTGCCTACAAGGCCATATGCTTAGTTGTTCCATGATATGGTGATGACCATACGATTGGGCCACATCAAAATGTAGACGTCTTTTTCCTATTTCTCTCTCCTCCAACTCAGCAATTATCTTATATAGTATTACTAAGATAAAACCATTGTACGTGCCCTAATTAATCATGTTTTTCGCGAGAGGAAATAAAATCGAAAAGGACAGAGAGAGACATTTTCCGTGACACGTAACTTTGAGCGAGGGCTTAACCGCAAACGTGTGACACTAGTATAAAAACACGCCCACGGCTAACCACAATCCGCATCTCAGTTAATTTGGTACTTCGAGCTCCTCAGTTCGAGGAGCAGACACGTACGGCTGGAGTAGGCCAGTAAGTACCTGGGCGTGCCCGGCATGGACGAGCTACTCTCGCCGTGCTCCTCCTTCTTCCCGCCGTCGCCGCCATCCCAGTTCTACCCCGCGGACGGATGCCACCACCAGGTCCTCGAATTCGCCTCCTGCGAGGTCCCCGATACATGGCTGATGGGCGACATCGTCATGGCGACCAAGCGCAAGCACAGAGATTACGTGTGGCCTGCTGGGAGCTCTACGCTCTCCGCGGACTCTAGCCCCTCCGAGATGCCGCCGTACAGTCTACCGGCGTCAACGACGGCGGCGAAGCGTCGTGGGCGGAAGCCCGGGCCCCGGTCCGACGTCCCCAGCGTCAGCCACGTGGAGGCCGAGCGGCAGCGCCGCGACAAGATGAACCGCCTGTTCTGCGACCTCCGCGCCGCCGTGCCCACGGTGTCCCGGATGGACAAGGCCTCCCTCCTCGCCGACGCAGTCAACTACATCACCAAGCTGCGCTCCCGCGTCGCGCGGCTCGAAGACGAGCGCCGGCAGGCGGCCGCCACGACGAGGGATTCAAGCGCGTCCGCTTCGTCCCGAGGCGGCCACGCCGGCGTCTCCCTGAACCACCTTGCCGGCGAAGATTTGGTGGAGGTGCGGATGGTAGGGCGGGACATGGCCGTGGTACGTGTGACGACGGCGGCGGGCTCCCCGCACGCGCCGGCTCGGCTGATGGGCGCGCTCCGTTCGCTGGAGCTGCAGGTGCAGCACGCGTGCGTTAGCAAGGTGCAAGGCGTGACGGTACAGGACGTCCTCTTGGACGTGCCCGCCGCGGTGCAGGACGACGACGGCTGCGCCCTTCACTCCGCGCTGCTCAAGTCGCTACGCGACAGCGCCTAGGTAACCTACAGTGTAGCCTAGAGCAGGCGAAGCTCCACCCCTGCGTTTTGGCACGCACGCTCTCTTAAATCATAATCCAAATTCTATTAAGGAGGCTAACTTCTAACGGAGTGGGGTGAGGCCCGTTGATGGGTCTGCATGTTCTGTTATCACCGCTATATATACCTCTTGTAAACCGCCGGCTGGAATAAGTTGCATCTGTGAAATCCTCGACGTTGTGTAAACACTCCCCGTAGAGTGAAGTTCTGCTGGCTGGCGCCCGTGGTTTTTCCTTTTCTTTGTTGGAGAGGATTTTTTACGTTAAAAATGTGTCACCCTTGTTACGATTTTATTTTCGTTCTTCGTTATTTGATTGTCGCAGTCAACGGCACGCACGCTCTGTTATCACCGCTATATATACCCTTTGTAAACCGCTGGCTGGGATAAGTTGCATCTGTAAAATCTTTGACGTTGTGTAAACACTCCCCGTATAGTGAAGTTCTGCTGGCTGGCGCCGGTGGTTTTTCTCTTTCTTTGTTGGAGAGGATTTTCCACGTTAAAAATGTGTCACCCTTGCTACGATTTTATTTTCGTTCTTCGTTATTTGATTGTCGGATTTTATTTTCGTTCTTCGTTATTTGATTGTCGCAAAGCTAACACGCTCACTCGCCGTTCCGTAGCGCTTAACGTTTCTATTCAAATAAACAATACGAAAATGGTCAATATAATCTGCTCGCCTCCGTAGAATAAACCAGACGATGGATGGATTAACATTTTCCAGTATCCATGTTAACTTTATATCGAACAATGAAGGCCTCTTCGCGTGGGTTGAACACGTGATCACCACGGCGTCTGACCATCTGGCCATTAACATTTCTCTCTCGGACTGCTCAAGTGTGGACAGCAAACTGCCGGTGCAACACGGGTTTCGGTTCGAGGCTGCGTGGCTCCGGGCGCCAGACTACAGAGAAACAATGGAGCAGGCCTGGGGGAGGAAGGATGGGTGTGGGCTTGAGCTCGACCTGGTCTACTCTACACAGTATCGCGGCCTCTCTGAAGAAATGGGGACGAGACTCTTTTGGTACGATTAAGACGAAGATTAATAGGTTGGAACGCTACTCAGATCCTTGCGATGGGCTGGAGCGGAGGGCATTGATGTGGATATTCGTCTGGCTGAATCTGAACTCTGCGAGCTGTTCGAAAGAGAAGAAGTGATGGTCCGACAACGATCTAGAGTGGACTGGCTGAGGGAGGGGGATAGAAATACCGCCTTTTTTCCATGCCAGAGCCTCGGCCCGTAGGAAAACAAACAAAATCAATTTCCTGACTAGGAAGGATGGCTCGCACTGTGACAATTTGGAGGGGATAAAGGAGATGGTCCAGAGCTTTTATGGAGATCTTTTCTCATCTGCGCCACCAAACTCGATTGATAGTGTATTGGAGGCTATCCCGTGTAAAGTAAGTCAGGAGATGAATGAGACGTTGATTAAAGAATACACCAATGAGGAGATTAGGTCGGCTCTATTCCAAATGGAATGGGACCGACAAAGGCGCCGGATCCGGATGGCTTCCCGGCGCTTTTCTATCAGACTCATTGGGAGTTCTTTGGTGATGAGATTTGTCAAGCCGTAAGGAGTTTCTTGGAGGGTGGGGATATTCCGGATGGATTATGTGACTCCATCATTGTTCTTATACCCAAGGTAACCAACCCCGATCTCCTAAAGAATTTCAGACCAATTAGCCTCTGCAATGTTCTTTACAAGATCGCGTCCAAAGTGCTAGCTAATAGGCTGAAAGTTTTTCTGCCCTCGATTGTGTCTGAAAATTAGAGTGCTTTTGTGTCGGGTAGACTCATCACTGATAATGCATTGATTGCATACGAGTGCCTACATACCATCAAACAACAACAATCGAAGAGGCCTTTTTTTTTGCTTTGAAGGTGGATATGATGAAAGCTTATGACCGTGTGGAGTGGAATTATTTGGAGGGATACCTTCTGAAGCTAGGTTTCTCTGCTGATTGGGTCAGTACATTTATGAGATGTGTGACCAATGTCAGATATGCTGTCCGTATCAACGGGGAGCTAACGGAACCGGTGATTCCAACTAGGGGTATCAGGCAAGGGGACCCTATAAGCCCCTACCTCTTCCTTCTCTGCATCGAAGGATTGTCTTGTCTTCTGCAACAGAAGGAGCGCCAGGGTGAGCTACAAGGTATAAAATGGCAGACTTGGACCTCCTATTTCACACCTATTGTTCGCAGATGATAGTATTTTCTTTGCACGCAGTGACAGAAGGAGTGTCGATGCTTTACACAGCACTCTTGAGACCTTTTGTGCAGGATCAGGGCAGAAGATTAATAGAGACAAATCTGCTATCTATTTCGGTGCCCGCTGCCCTGACACTGTCAAAACTGCAGTTATGCACAAGATGGGAATACAGACCGAAGCTCTAAATGACACTTATTTGGGTATGCCCACTGACGTTGGTCGCTCCCCTGTGAGTGTGTTCAGATTCTTGTATGATCGCATGTGGAAAAGAATTAATGGGTGCTCAGATAGACCTATGTCTAGGGCTGGGAAGGAGGTTTTCCTCAAATCGGTGATCCAGGCCATCCCTGCCTTTGTTATGAGCTGTTTTCATTTTCCTAAATCTTCATGTGAGGATATGAGGAAGGCCATCTCAAACCATTGGTGGGGCATTGAAAAGGGGAGGAAGAAAATGCACTGGAGGTCCTGGCAATGGCTTACCACACCCAAGGCTATGGGGGGAATGGGCTTTCGCGACATGGAGCTTTTCAACCAGGCAATGCTGGCTCGTCAAGGGTGGCGTCTCCTGACCGACCCGTCCTCGCTCTACGCGCGGGTACTGAAGGGAAGGTACCATCCTGGATGTACCTTCTGGGAAGCGTCGGCGCCGCGATCAGCATCGTATACGTGGCGGAGCATTTTGTTCGGACGCGAGCTGCTAAAAACGGGTGTCCGTTGGGGTATTGGCGATGGCAACTCGACGAAGATTGCCTCTAATAATTGGATACCGGGGGTGGCTCCTACCATGCTGAAACCTGTGACGCCCCTACTTGATGATCAGTTGGTCAGCTCCCTGATTCTGGAGGATTCCCATTCCTGGGATGCGGACCTGGTGAGAACCATCTTTGATGAAGAGGTTGCGGCACGTGTTCTGCAAATCCCTATTAGCCGGCATGGTGGGGAGGACTTTGCATCTTGGCCTCACACATGTTTCGGCTGCTACACTGTCAAATCAGGGTATAATCTTGCGATGACACGCCTCTTCAATGAGCAACGTAGCTCCAGGGGTGCTGGGCTCTCTTCGGGTATAGAAGAAAATTCGAAACTTTGGAAGATTGTGGGCAATTAAAGCGCCGGGTAATATGATAATAACTCTATGGCGTTTTGCACATGACTGTTTACCTTGCGGGCACCAGCTCCAGCGAAGACAGATACCGGCATGCCCGAGCTATTTTTTCTGTGGGAGGCACGAAACAATTGAACACTCCTTGCTGTTTTGCCAATTTGCTCAAGAAGTTTGGGAGGGGTCCGAGTTGATCACCAGATAGATCTTCAGAGGGAGAGCTTCACGTCCGTGAGAGTATGGACGCTGGACTTCCTGGAGAGATGTTCTGACATGGAGGCGTCTGCCATGGTGGTCACGATGTGGCATATCTGGGATACGAGGAACAAAGTTCGGGATGGTGACCCTCCTTCACATCCTAGATCAGTTGCCGAGAAAGCCCTAGCCTATATCCAGATGATCGAGACGCATCTATACAAGCCGATGCCAAACCATAGGTGTGAGACCAAATCGTCAGTTCTCAGATGGTCTCCGCCGCCGGTTGGTACGGCACTGGTGAATGTGGATGCTGCGACCTTCTCGGCATCTCGTCGTATGGGAACTGGTGTTGTGATCCGTGACCACACAGGTACGTGCTTGACTGCTTGCAGAGAGTTCCAGGAGGAGGTCACATCACCTGAAATCGCTGAGGCTCTGTCCTTAAGACGTGCGTTTCATCTAGCTAAGGAGGAAGGCTTCGAGAAGATCATTATACAATCAGATTGCCTCTCAGTTGTTAATCGGGTAAATGCTGTCGAGGATGATCGTTATATATGTGGCCCAGTGATCCATGATATTAGGAAGCTGATGGCTTCATTCACCTCATGCTCTGTCAAGCATGTTCTTCGGGGTCTGAATGTTGCTGCTCATACAATAGCTAAGTTAAGTGTTTCTTTAGGTTGTGTGGTGTGGCGGGGTGCTTCTCCGGATTGCATCCGTGAGATTCTTTGTAATGACATTATGATTTGTGATCAATAAAGCCCTAAAGTTCTCTCCAAAAAAAAACAATGAAGGCCTCTTTGGATACATATGCAAGGGGTTGGTCAGGCCTAATGATGGGATGTGCGTACGATCTTTTTCTCTTTTCAAATTTGCTTGTTAAATTTATACTAGGCCGGCGTACTCGTGTATGTATTTGGATACTAGCTGTGACGTTCTTGTAAGCGAGCTCCTGTGATATGAAATTCGAGGGAGGTCCTTGTTGGAAATATGGACAAGACGCAATAATAAAGTTGTTATTATTATATTTTATATTTATACTAAGTATTTATTTCTTTAATGTTATAACTGTATGGACCGGAAACTAAACACATCTGTGGATATATAAACAACACTTTGTCCCTAGTAATTAAGCCTCTCTTATGGACTAGTTCGTTAGTCGAGTATTGGTTAAGGTTTACTAGCTATAGGCATGTTTTATCACTTGATAACGAGATTGTATCATTAGAAGAATTAGCAGGGTGGCCTCACAAATGCGAGGGCGACATCATAAAAATCTATTTTAGTCTTAAAGATTACTTCTACTTTAAATTTATTATGATCTTTTAACTTTGTAAAATTAATACTATATAGTTATTAAAAGAACCAAACCTATGAGAGTGTAATGAGTTTTTACCCAAGTAACTTTTTCTTACTTGCTCCATATTTAAATATTTCAGAATATATAAAATGTAGAAGTGTTACACAATGATAAGGGTCTAATCTAATAATTGTTTTCACATTATCATACTACGATTATACAATTGTTTTGCTTCCTAGAGTTTCTATGCCCAACATTTTTTTTGAAGTATCCATTGTCATGGTTGCAATTACAGTGATGAACATACTTACTTTTATTAAAAGAGGAGCCGAAGTGAATATCCGTGAAGTTCTTAACCTATAGTTCATTGACCAAATGTGCAGTAACAAGGAAAATTTTAGTGATGTTCATTTATCACAACAACACAAATTTAACCATGTAGAAGTAGTTAAAATTACATGATAATTTAGAATAATGCTACAACTTAAATCCCGTGTTCTAACATTGAGACTTTCAGTCTCACATATGTTTAATATTTTATCCTTTAGCAAAGCATCAAGTACCTAGTTTTTAGTTTCGTTTAGGGATGCAAAAAAGACAAATTTTGGCATTAGCCTGAGTAAAAAATGTGTACCAAATTTTTACATGCGAGTAAAACATGAGCAATAAGTTACTTCTTGAAAATGCAAAGTTATAATTAACTTGTACTACAACACATGAATCTGATATAGTATACATACCAATCAATAAGCTTATGACTAGAACTTTAATTTTCTGCCTTTATGTAGTACCCCATACTCAAAATAGTTCGCCTTAACATGAATGAGTGACCATCTCTTGATTTTAGTTTCAGTATGGCATGCTCAACTAATATCATGTACGCCTTCCATTTCCTAATATAAGACGGCTGACAATCTAATTTTGTTTGCCAAAATGTCTTATATTACTGAGTAGAGGAAGCACATACTATGTTTTTTAATTGATATATTGACTGGTATAGTATTAATAATAACAATGGAGCAACATACTATACATAACGAATTGGTCGGTTCAGGATATGAGCTCTAGTTTCATGTCCTGGTATAATATCATGTCATAGTCTACAAAGGGAGCAATACATATCAATAATATACATGTTGGGCCATGTCCCTCCACATGGAGATGTGTTGGCAACCCAACATCAGCCCGTGAAATTCCAACACATTTCAACCGTTGATCGAGATTCGTATCCAATGCTGATGTGCTCCTTGAGAGGACTAGAAAAGAAAACCCTAGCCACCCTTGGTGGCTGTGAGTGAGACTCAATCAGAGTGTGAGCTGAGAAGGCAAGCCACCGTGGCTGCTGTGTGAGAGGGAGAGAGAACACACAAAAACACCACATCCAAGTGAGAAGAGAGGAAGAAGAAGGAGAGGTGATTTATGTCCAGATTTCTAAGATCTGACCGGTCTGTCTTCAAGCTAGTGTTTGAAGGTTCAAAGGTGCTTTGATTGGCTCCAAACTTGGTCAGCTTGTTCTTTACTTTTAGTAATTAGATCTCGTTAGCTAGTTTGCGATTTGGGTCAGTGTAGCATCAGATTTGGAAGCGGTTTTGTCAGTTTGGACTGCTGCAGTTTCAGCATGGAGCAGTTTTGGTAGACGAATAGATTGGGCAGACAAACGATATCCGATTGAGCTGAAATTTGGCATGTATGTTGGAAACTCGTCCGTATACTTGTATACCAAGTTTGGTGCTGATTGGATCTGTGGTTTAAGAGAAGTTTGCTGATTACCCAAGGGGACAGAAGCTGAGATACACTGCTTTGTTGTAATCTTTCTTTCAAGTGGTTGTTGTTGTTGTTGCCGGTTGACAATATGCTGAGTGTGTTGTACATCTCTTGATGTTCTAGAAAGGAATTTGTACCCAGGTTTCTCATAGTGAAGCTCGCGTAGACTGGTTGGTCCACTGCCGTGGTTTTTTCCTCCTCACCTTGAGGAGGTTTTTCCACATAACTCCTTGTGTCACTTGTGCATGTGCTCGTTGTTTTATTTCTGCTGCATATCTGTTGATTGAAGATATCCGCAGAGTTCACCACAAGGCAGGTGGGGGTTGTGTGTCTATCTCCTTCCCCAACAAAGTGGTATCAGAGCTAAGGTCCAGCTTGTATTCAGTCTCAGAGCAAGGTTTGTTTTGGGCTGAGTGCATTTGCTTGTGATAAAGGATGGAAGTGAATACCAACAGAATGATTTCTTTGAATGGTACAAATTATCAAACTTGGAAGATTAAGATGAATGACTTGTTATATGTGAAGGATTACTGGATGTCGGTGACCTCCACTGAGATGCCTAGTGATATGAAAGAAGATCAGTGGGAGGTACTTCATCTCCAATCCTGTGGGTTCATCCAACACTGGGTGGACGATAATGTTTTGAACCATATCATTGAGGAGACACATGAACATACCTTATGGCAAAAATTGGAGGATTTTTATGCCCGCAAAGAAGGTACCAACAAGATGTTCTTGATCAAGAAGTTGATGCGTTTGAGGTACAAGGAGGGCACTCCAATTGCAGATCATGTAAATGAATTCAAGGCATTATAAATCATCTATCTTCAATGGGAATTACATTTGAAGATGAAGTGAGAGCCTTGCTGCTACTTGACTCATTACCAGAAACTTGGGAGAACTTTAAGGTCATCACCGTGTGCAACTCAGCACCTAATGGAGTTGTCACTTGGAACCTTGTGAAGACCAAGGTACTAAATGAAGAGTCTAGAAAAATTGCTGATAAGGACGGTTCTTCCTCACATTCTAAAATGTTAGTGACCGAGTCATGGAAGAAAGAAGTAGAAACAAATCAAGAGGCAAAGACAAGTATTCTGGTATTATATGCCATCACTGCCATGAGAAGGGTCACGTCAAGTGGCATTGTGAACAATGGAAGAAAGACAAAAATAAAAACAAGAAATTTCAGAAGCAAACCGATAGTGATAGTGACAGTGAGGGATGCCGGATTTCTGCGGTAGAGGAGATCATGTTTATCATGCATGAAGAACATGATGGCAGTGGTTGTTCCACTATTGAGGAGAGGATCACTATAGTTTATAATGATACCATCAACCTTGTAGATGGGGATGATATGACTTGGATTCCGGACAGCGGTGCTACCATACATGCTACATCTCGTAGAGAGCTCTTCACAAACTACACAGCAGGTGATTTGGTGTTGTGACTGTGAGAAATAATGAGAGAGCAAAAATCATTGGAAGAGGCGATGTGCACTTGGAGACTGAAAATGGTACGACATTAGTCCTGAAGTCGGTGAGGCATGTTGAGGTCCTTTGGCTCAACATTATCTCAGTTAGATTGCTTGATAGAGATGGGTACTTGAGTAGATTTAGAAATGAACAATACAAGCTCACCAAGGGAAATCTGATTGTTGCAAAAGGTAACATAGTTTCAGTTTTGTATCATGTTCATGCTAAGATTTCTGCTGCTTGTGTTAATGCATTGCAGAAATAGGATGCGTGTGCCTTATGGCACAAGAGATTTGTGCACATGAGTGCAAAAAGGATGACGATTCTAGTGAAGAAAATTTTGTTGAAAGGTATGAAGGGTGTTCACATCAAGAAATATTCAGATTGTCTAGCGAGGAAGTCACATAGAGTTGCATTCAAGAGTCAACCTCCTCACAAGAAGACCGAGGTGCTAGACTTGATACATTCCGATGTTTGTAAAATGTCGGTGAGGTCATTGGGTGGAGCAATGTACTCTATCACATTTATTGATGACTTTTCCAGGAAGGTTTGGGTCTATGTTTTGAAGAACAGACATCAAGTACTAAGTGTATTCAAGCAATTCAAAGTCTCAGTTAAGAGAGAAACTGAGGAGAATATCAAGTGCATTCGCACTGATAATGGGGGAGATTATATTGGCCCATTTGATTCCTATTGCAAGGAGCAGGGAATTAGGCACCAATTTACTCCTCCGAAGACACCACAACTGAAAGGTCTTGTTGAGAGGATGAATAGGACAATTGTTGAGAGAGTTAGATGCTTGTTATTGAGTGCAAAGCTGTCTAAACATTATTGGGGTGAGGCTTTGTCGATTGTAGTTTATCTTATTAATCTCTCACCAAGTTATCCACTGTAGGGAGATGTTCCAAACAGGGTATTTTATGACAAGGACGTCTCGTATGAGCACTTGAAGGTTTTTGGGTGCAAGGCCTTTGTTCATATCCCTCAAGAAGAAAGGTCAAAGCTTGATTCAAACACACGATAGTGTATATTTCTTGGCTATAGAGGTGACCAGTTCATCTACAAGTTGTATGATCCAATAGCAAGAAAGGCTATGAGAAGCCGTGATGTTGTGTTTGTTGAAGACCAAACAATTGAGGATATTGTGAAGACAAAGGTACAGGTTCTAGAGCAAGTTCCGATACATGTCTCTCCTCGAAATCAGCAACAAGACGGATCTGATTCTGACCCAGATCCTACAGATTCAGCTGAACAAGAAGCTAAAAATGATGATGCATAAGATGTGCAAGATGATGCACATAGTGGTATGATACGTTGCTAACATATCCATAATTTTTGATATTCCATGCTTGGTTTTTATCTACTTTCTTATGTTTTGTTCCAACTTTGGAGTACTTTCTATACACTTTCTTGGACTAACCTATTAACAAGAGCCACAGTGCCAGCTGCCTGTTTTCTGCTGTTTTTGGTTCCAGGAAAGTCAAAAAATGAATATTCTCGGAATTGGACGGGACAGAAGACAAAGTCAGTTTTTCACTGAGGGACACCTAGAGCCAGAATACGAGACAGAGAGGGGCCAGGGGGATGCCACACCATCTAGTCACGCGACCCAGCCTGGCCCGTGCCAGGGGGTGGTCTGGCCGCCTCCGGCACCCCCTTGGCCTCCCCTTTCGCCTATAAGATGCCTCTGATACAGAAACCCTAAGTACCTGATCAAAATTCCATGAAAGAGTCTGTAGCCACCGTCATCTCCATACCTAGATCGGGAGGGATCTGAAGCTCTTCCCGGCACCCTGCCGGAGAGGGGAATTCACCCTAGAGGCCTTCTTCATCACCATGCAAGCCTCCGGTGTGATGCGTGAGTAGTTCATCCCTGGACTACGGGTCCATGTAGTAGCTAGATGGCTGGTTCTCCTCCTTTGTGCTATCATGTTTAGATCTTGTGAGCTCCGTTCATGATCAAGATCATCTATTTGTAATTCCTACATGTTGTGTTTGCGGGGATCCGATGGATATTGAGATGCTATTTCAGATAGATTTATTGATTCTATCATGTCTTTGTTATTTGTGATCTTGCATTCTTTCCATTGTTAGTAGTTATCTTGGCCAAGTAGATGCTAGTAACTCCAAGAGTTAGTATTTATGCTCGATAGTGGGTTCATGCCTCTAGTAATCTAGGGAAGTGACAGAAATTTCTAAGGTACTAGATGTGTTGTTGCTACTAGGGAGAAAACAACAATCCTTTGTTCATAGAACAATCGTATTATTTACTTTACACGCAATGCATAATGCAATTATCTGTTGCTTGCAACTTAATACTGGAGGGGGTTTGGATGATAACCTGAAGGTGGATTATTAGTCATAGATGCAGTTGGATTACGGTCTATGTATAATGTTTTAATGCCCAATCGAATCTCAAAGGAGTCAAGATGAGTAGTATATGCATGTATGCTTTATCGATGTTTGTCAATTGCCCCGCTGTAATTTGTTCACCCAACATGTCATCTATCTTAAGGAGAGCCAACACTAGTGAACTATGGACCCCGGTCCTTTCATTTATCATCAATCTACAACTGTTTACTGCTTTTTGTTTACTTTCTGCAAACTACTACTTTCTTCCACTCGATACGTTTAATCCTTTATTTTCAGCAAAACCGGTGAGATTGACAACCTCATCGCAAGTTGGGGGCAAAGTTCTGTGGTTGTGTTGTGCAGGTCTCCATGCTGTTGCTGGCACCGGTAGTGCGCCCTGCCAAAGTTCAGCTAGCAACACCTTTGAGGTGTTTCCTTGCTCCTACTGGATTGATAACCCTGGTTTCATAACTGAGGGAAAACTTGTTGCTGTGCTCATCATACCTTCCTCTTGGGCTTCCCCAACGGCTCGATATATTTTGGGCTAAGCATGGTACAGGTGAGGATGCTCCCAGAAGCAAGAGTATGATGATGAAGAAGATGATCATGATCAGCAAGCACCTGAACCAGATAGTCCACCAGTTGCTCCACTCAGACGGTCCAGCGGAAGCTGTGTTCCTTCCTCTAGGTACGATTCAGACCAATATGTGGTGTTATTGTCTGATGGTTCAGAACCTGAGTGCTTTCAAGATGCAATGAAATATGAGAACAAGGAGTGGGATAAGGCTATGCAAGAAGATATGGATTCCTTGCATAAGAATCATACTTATGAGCTGGTGAAGTTGTCTAAGGGCAAGAAGGTTATAAAGCACAAGTGGGTCTATAGAATCAAGCAAGAAGTGCATACATCACATCCAAGGTATAAGGCCAGGCTAGTTGTAAAAGGATTCAGCCAGATAAAAGGTATTGACTTTAGTGAAATATTTTCTCCGGCGGTGAAGATGACATCAATCCGAATGATCATTGGCATGGCATCAAGTCTCAACTTGGAGGTTGAGCAAATGGATGTGAAGACAGGTTTCCTTCATGGAGAGTTGGAGGAGAAAATCTACATGGAGCAGCCTAAGGGGTTTCTTGTTAAAGGCAAAGAAGACTATGTGTGAGAATTGAAGAGAAGACTCTATGGCCTGAAACAAGCACCGAGATAATGGTACATGAAGTTTGAATCTGTCATGGGGGACCAAGGCTACAATAGGTGTAGCTTAGACCATTTTGTGTTTATTTAGAGTTTCTCAGGTGATGATTTATTCATGTTATTGCTCTATGTAGATGATATCTTGATTGTTGGCAAGAATGTCTCTAGGATTTCTAGGCTAAAAAAAGAGTTGAGCAAAAATTTTGCCATCAAAAACTTGGGTCTAGTAAAGTGTATTCTCGGTGTGAGAATTGAGAGAGACAGAAAATCCAACAAGTTGTACTTGTTTCAAGATAAATATATTGAGAAGGTACTTCGCAAGTTCAAGATGGACAAGGCAAAGAAAGTGAGTTGTCCACTTACAGCTGATTTCAAGTTGAGTAAAAAGCAATGTCCCTCCAATGAATAGATGGAAAAGGAAATGCAGAAAGTTCCTTATGCTTCAGTGATTGGGAGTTTGATGTATTCTATGGTGTGCACATGTCCTGACATTTCTCAAGTGGTTAGTACTATGAACATGTTTATGTCCAATCCAGGAAAACCACATTGGGAAGCCGTGCAGTGGATTTTGAGGTATCTGCGGGGCAACACTAATATGAAGATTTGCTTTGGTGGTAGTGAGCCCAAGTTGATTGCATATTCAGATTCAGACTTGGCTGGAGATGTCGATGGAAGGAAGTCTGCTTTAGGTTATTTTATTACCCATTCAGGGGGAGAAGTGGCATGGCAAAACAGGTTCCAAAAGTGTGTGGCGCTGAACACAACTGAGGTCGAGTTCATCACAATACGTAACTGAGGCGAGCAAGGAGCTATTGTGGCTGAAACGATTGGCTTGTGAGCTTGGTTTTGAGCAAGACAAGTATGTGTTGTTTTGTGACAACCAAAGTGCCATTCACCTAAGTACTAATGCAAGTTTTCATTTGAGGTCGAAGCATATTGACGTTCTCTATCATTGGATTCTAGATGTGCTAAATTCCAAGAAAATGCAAATTGAAAAGGTGAACATAGATGACAATCGGGTTGATATGTTGACCAAGGTGGTGACAAGGGGAAAGCTCGAGGTATGTCGTCGGCTCGCCGACATGACTACCGGTTGGCAGTGAGACCCTCCATGATGTTAGGAGGGGCAGTTTATTGGGCCATGTCCCTCCACATGGAGGTGTGTTGGCAGCCCAATATCAGCCCGTGAAAGTCCAACATGTTTCAACCGTTGATCGAGGTTCGTATCCAATGACTGAGGTGCTCCTTGAGAGGAGTAGAAAAGAAAACCCTAGCCACCCTTGGTGGCTGTGAGTGAGACTTGATCAGAGTGTAAGCGGAGAAAGCAAGCCAGTGTAGCTGATGTGTGAGAGGGAGAGAGAACACACAAGAACACAACAACCAAGTGAGAAGAGACGAAGAAGAAGAATAGGTGATTTTTGCCCAGAATTCTGAGATCTGACCGGTCTGTCTTCAAGATGGTGTTTGGAGGCTCAAAGGTTGTTTATTGGCTCCAAACTTGGTGAGATTGTTCCTTACTTTGAGTACTTAGGTATGGTTAGCTAGTTTGAGATTTGGGTCAGTGTAGCATCATATTTGGAAGCGGTTTTGTCAGTTCGGACTGTTGTAGTTTCAGCATAGAGAAATTTTGGTAGACGAACAGATTGGGCAGGCAAACAGTATCCGATTGAGCTGAAATTTGGCATGTATGTTGGTAACTCATATGTATACTTGTCTACTAAGTTTGGTGCTGATTGGATCTTAGGTTTAAGTGCAGTTTTCTGATTACCAAAGGGGATAAAAGCTGAGATACTCTGCTTTGCTGTAATCTTTCTTTCAAGTGGTTGTTGTTGTTGCTGGTTGACAATGTGTTGAGTGTGTTGTACATCTCTACTCCCTACGTTCAGAAATGTAAGACATTTTAGCTTTGTGAAATGAATGTATCTAGATGCTTTTTAGTGTATAGGTTCACTCCGAACCTATACACTAAAATATGTCTAGATACATTCGATTCACAAAGCTAAAACGTCTTATATTTCTGAATGGAGGGAGTAGATAGACTAGAGAAAACTCTGTACCCAGGTTGCTCATAGTGAAGCTCACGTGGACCGGTTGGTCCACTGCCGTGGTTTTTTCCTCCTCACCTTGAGGAGGTTTTTCCACGTAAATCCTTGTGTCACTTGTGCATGTGCTCGTTGTTTTATTTCCGTTGCATATCTGTTGATTGAAGCTATCCTCGGAGTTCATCGCAAGGCAGGTGAGGGTTGTGTGTCTATATCCTCCCCCAACAAACTGGTATTAGAGTTGAGGTTTAGCTTGGATTCAGTCTCAAAGAAAGGTTTGTTTTGCGCTGAGTGCATTTGCTTGTGGTGAAGGATGGAAGTGAATACCAACAGAATGATTTCTTTGAATGGTACAAATTATCAAACTTGGAAGATTAAGATGAAGGACTTGTTATATGTGAAGAATTACTGGATGCTAGAGTTCTCCACTAAGATGCCCAGTGATATGAAAGAAGATCAATGGGAGGTACTTCATCTCCAATCCTGTGGGTTCATCCAACACTGGGTGGACGATAATGTTTTGAACCATATCATTGAGGAGACACATGAACATACCTTATGGCAAAAATTGGAGGATTTTTATGCCCGCAAAGAAGGTACCAACAAGATGTTCTTGATCAAGAAGTTGATGCGTTTGAGGTACAAGGAGGGCACTCCAATTGCAGATCATGTAAATGAATTCAAGGCATTATACATCATCTATCTTCAATGGGAATTACATTTGAAGATGAAGTGAGAGCCTTGCTGCTACTTGGCTCATTACTGGACACTTGGGAGAACTTTAAGGTCGTCACCGTGTGCAATTCAGCACCTAATGGAGTTGTCACTTGGAACCTTGTGAAGACCAAGGTACTAAATGAAGTGTCTGGAAAAATTGCTGATAAGGACGGTTCTTCCTCACATTCTGAAATGTTAGTGACTGAGTCACGGGGGAGAAGCAAGAGTAAAGGTCCGAGTAAGGGAGGAGAAGGGAGTAGAAGAAAATCAAGAGGCAAAGAAAAGTATGTTGGTATTATATGCCATCACTCCCATGAGAAGGTTCACATCAAGTGGCATTGTGAACAATGGAAGAAAGACAAAAAGAAAAAGAAGACAGTTCAAAAGCAAACTGATAGTGATACTGACAGTGAGGGAGGCCGGATTGTTGCGGTAGAGGAGATCATGTTTCTCATGCATGAAGAACATGATGGCAGCAGTTGTTCCACTGTTGAGGAGAGGATCACTGTAGTTTCTGATGATACCATCAACCTTGCAGATGGTGATGATATGACTTGGAGGATAGTGGTGCTACCATACATGCTAAATATTGTGGAGATATCTTCACCAACTACACAGCAAGTGATTTTGGTGTTGTGAAGATGGGAAATAATGATAGAGAAAAAATCATTGGAAGAAGAGATGTGCACTTGGAGACTGAAAATGGTACGACACTAGTCCTTATGTTGTTGAGGCATGTTGAGGCCTGATGGATCGGTGTTGATGTGGAGCTCGTTGGGGAACCCCAAGAGGAAGGTATGATGAGCACAGCAGCAAGTTTCCCTTAGTTATGAAACCAAGGTTTAATAGAACCAGTAGGAGCAAGGAAACACCCCAAAGGTGTTGCTAGCTGAGCCTTGGCAGGGCGCACTACCGGTGCTAGTAGCAACATGGAGACATGCACAACACAACCACAGAACTTTGCACCCAACTTGCGATGAGGTTGTCAATCTCACCGGTTTTGCTGAAAACAAAGGATTAAACGTATCGAATGGAAGGAAGTAATAGTTTGCAGAAAGTAAATACAAAGTAGTAAACAGTTTGTAGATTGTATGTAAAAGAAAGGACCGGGATCCATAGTTCACTAGAGGTGGCTCTCCTTAAGATAGATAACATGCTGGGTGAACAAATTACAGCGGGGCAATTGACAAACATTGAGAAAGCAATATATGCATATACTAATCATCTTGACTCCTTTGGAACTTGATTGGGCATTACAACATTATACATAGACCGCCATCCAATTGCATATATGACTAATAATCCACCTTCAGCTTATCATCCGAACCCCCGCTAGTATTAAGTTGCAAGCAACAGATTATTGCTTTACGAATTGCGTGTAATGTAAACAATATGATTGTTCTATGAACAAAGGATTGTTCTTTTCTCCCTAGTAGCAACAACACATCTAGTACCTTAGAGATTTCTGTCTCTTCCCTAGATTACCAGAGGCATGAACCCACTATCGAGCATAAATACTAACTCTTGGAGTTGCTAGCATCTACTTGGCCAAGATAGCTACTAACAACGGAAAACATGCAAGATCACAAATAACAAAGACATGATAGAATCAATAATCAATCTGAAATAGCATCTCAATATCCATCGGATCCCCGCAAACACAACATGCAGAATTACAAATAGATGATCTTGATCATGAACGGAGCTCACAAGATCTAGCATGAAAGCACAAAGGAGGAGAACCAGCCATCTAGCTACTACATGGACCCGTAGTCCAAAGATGAACTACTCACGCATCACAACGGAGGCTTGCATGATGATGAAGAAGGCCTCCAGGGTGAATTCCCCTCTCCGGCAGGGTGCCGGGAAGAGCTTCAGATCCCTCCCGATCTAGGGATGGAGATGATAGCGGCTACAGATTCTTTCGTGGATTTTTGATCGGGTACTTAGGGTTTTCGTCCTGAAGGCAATATATAGGCAGAAGGAGAGGTCGAGGGGGTGCTGAGGTCGGCCAGACCACCCCCTGGCACGGGCCAGGCCTGGTCGCACGGCCATGTGGTGTGGCCGGCCCCCAGCCCTTCTTTGTTTCATATTCTGGCATCTGATGACTTCCGAAAAAATAGGCACTTTGGCCTTTGTCCCGTCCAATTCTGAGAATATTCTTTTTCTGACTTTCCTGGAACCAAAAACAGCAGAAAAAGGGCAGCTGGCACTGTGGCTCTTGTTAATAGGTTAGTCCAAGAAATCATATGAAAGGTACTCCAAAGTGTGGACAAAACACAAGAAAGTGGATAAAAACAAGCATGGAACATCAAAAATTATAGATACATTTGCAATGTATCAACATCCCCAAGCTTAACTCCTGCACGTCCTCGAGTAGGTAAGTGATAAAAAGAAAGAATAATTTTTGAGGTCACATGCACCATCAAAGACTTGATCAAAGTATTTGTAAAACATTCAAAGCTGGGATCATAGTACTTCAATCATAACATGAAAGACAAAGTTCTAGCAATAAGACAAAGAAACTATGTTGCAACATGAAAAGTCACAAACAAAAGATTCATGAATAACAATGCTTTGCAAGACGTTTGTTTTTTCACATAAAGAAAACATAGCATAATAGTATTCAACTTGTCCCTCATAGAGTAGCAAATATAAATGCATAGGACACCTTCAAAGTTCATAAGAGTGACTAGATACAAATAGTTTAAAACAAGCAATATCAGGTTATGCATCAATCAACTAGTCTTGGGACAATGCACATAGAACTAAGAATGGCCACTATGCTCTCAAAGTAGGTGCATAAAGATAGAAGGTGGAGACTCAATATAATGGTGGAAGAAAGGCCTTTATAAAAGGAAGCAGGGATTCAAGTCTCATAAAGAGCTTCCAAAAATTATGGTACTTATAGCTTTCAGCTCTCATTGTCCCTATCATAAGCATCTTGAAGGTGATTAAGGTTAAAGTGACACAACTAAGAGGATATGCTTGACAAGTTATAAACCGAAATATCATGCCCCTTACTTACGAAGACCGAACCTCATGCTAATCAACTTTAGTCACAAGTAAGCTCTTGTCATTGTAAGTACATATATATCATAAAAACCGCCAACGGGGTACCCCTTGCACATGATACAGGAGCTATCCCATAATCAAAATGACAAGGCATGCAGACAATGAGCATCTCATTAATCTTTTTATTTGCTATTTGCATAGGTTTTTATTGAGGATGCTTCATAGAGTGCTCATTATGGCGATGCTGCAAGTTTCCACCATGATTAGGCATGGCTTAGGCTATCGGCCCAGGTGTTTCTCTAACACACATACAAACTCCATGATCTTACAAGTTCCACTTTTATTTCACACCGCCGGGATCCATAAGCAAAAGAACATGATATCAACGGGGTACAAAGTACAAGTGCAATGGTGAAAGCGTTCCCCATGATACATGGTTCTCCTAACTTCAACTTATAAAGCGCAAGCATATAGGCAACAAAGAAGGACCCAATGGTTCAAGTTTATTAGATGCAAAAAAAAAGTAAAGTGTGACATCAAGTTCGTGAGAGCTTTAATCACTAGTTTTCTCATAACAAGTTTAATTTGGAAGATAAACAAAAGAATGAATATACTTGGAATAGCATAAGCTAGTAGGTAGGTATGATGGACTCTTTGCAATAACTTGGTTTAGGGAGTTGGATGCATGAGTGGAACTCATACTTGGCTGTGGAGGCTAGCAAAAGACTGGGAGCGACAAACTAAGAGAGCAATAATGGCCATAATCATGCAGAGCGACAAAACATCATTGATCAAAGCATAAAGTGATACTACAAGTTGGAAACTAAAGGATCATAAAGGCTATGGTGACTTGAGATAGTCATAACATGGTGTGAGCATGTGCCAAGTCAACCCAAATAAAGCATCAAAGGAGAATACCACTATACTATGCTTTAATATGCTAAAACAACGCATGATTCATCCAAGTCACATTAAGCAATCTCAGTTGTTTATAACAAGTCAGGCTACAGAAAAGAATACTAAGCATAAATCTAAAACAATATCAAGCATGGCATCACAAAGCATAGGCCACAGTCAAAAACAAGCTCTCTTTACCACTTAAGCATGAACTTTCCTACTCTTTTCCAAACCAAACCAAACTATTTGAAAACCAATGTATGAAAGACGGGGTCCAACCAATTTATTCAGAAAACTAAGCAAACAAAAACAAACAAAAACCAAAACGAAAACGCAAAAGAAGATGCTCCAAGAACAACACAACTGTGCATGAAACAATAAAAATGAAGTGTTTGGAAGAAACCTGGGATTTTTATTGATGAAGAAGGGGATGCCTGATGGCTCAATACACGGTGCCCAGAAAAGTGCTTGGTGCGTGGTGTTGATGTAGAGCTCGTTGGGAACCCCAAGAGGAAGGTATGATGAGCACAACAGCAAGTTTCCCTCAGTTATGAAACCAAGGTTTAATCGAACCAGTAGGAGCAAGGAAACACCTCAAAGGTGTTACTAGCTGAGCTTTGGCAGGGCGCACTACCGGTGCTAGTAGCAACGTGGAGACCTGCACAACACAACCACAGAACTTTGTCCCCAACTTGCGATGAGGCTGTCAATCTCACCGTGTTTTGCGGAAAACAAAGGATTAAACGTATCGAATGGAAAGAAGTAAAAGTTTGGAGAAAGTAAACACAAAGCAGTAAAAGATTGTAGATTGTATGTAAAGAAAAGGACCGGGATCCATAGTTCACTAGAGGTGGCTCTCCTTAGATAGATAACATGCTGGGTGAACAAATTACAGCGGGGCAATTGACAAACACCGAGAAAGCAATACATGCATATACTAATCATCTTGACTCCTTTGAGACTTGATTGGGCAATACAACATAATACATAAACCGCCATCCAACTGCATCTATGACTAATAATCCACCTTCAGGTTATCATGCAAACCCCCTCCAGTATTAAGTTGCAAGCAACAGATTATTGCTTTACGAACTGCTTGTAAGGTAAACAATACGATTGTTCTATGAACAAAGGATTGTTGTTTTCTCCCTAGTAGCAACAGCACATCTAGTACCTTAGAGATTTCTGTCACTTCCCCAGATTACCAGAGGCATGAACCCACTATCGAGCATAAATACTAACTCTTGGAGTTGCTAGCATCTACTTGGCCAAGATAGCTACTAACAACGGAAAGCATGCAAGATCTCAAATAACAAAGACATGATAGAATCAATAATCAATTTGAAATAGCATCTCAATATCCATCGGATCCCCACAAACACGACATGTATGAATTACAAATAGATGATCTTGATCATGAACGGAGCTCACAAGATCTAAACATGAAAGAACAAAGGAGGAGAAACCAGCCATCTAGCTACTACGTGGATCTGTAGTCCAAGGATGAACTACTCATGCATCACACCGGAGGCTTGCATGGTGATGAATAAGGCCTCCAGGGTGAATTCCCCTCTCCGGCAGGGTGCCAAGAAGAGCTTTAGATCCCTCCCGATCTAGGGATGGAGATGACGGCGGCTACAGACTCTTTCGTGGATTTTTGATTGGGTATCTAGGGTTTTTGTCCCGAGGGCAACTTATAGGCAGAAGGAGAGGCCGAGGGGGTGCTGGGGTCGGCCAGACCACCCCCTGGCACGGGCCAGGCCTGGCCACGTGGCCAGGTGGTGTGGCCGGCCCCCAGCCCTTCTCCGTCTCGTATTCTGGCACTTGATCCCTTCCGGAAAAATAGGCACTTTCGCTTTTGTCCCGTCCAATTCCGAGAATATTCATTTTCTGACTTTTCTGGAACCAAAAACAACAGAAAATAGGCAGTTGGCACTGTGGCTCTTGTTAATAGGTTAGTCCAAGAAATCATAATAAAAGTACTCCAAAGTTGGAACAAAACACAAGAAAGTGGATAAAACCAAGAATGGAACATCAAAAATTATAGATACATTTGCAATGTATCAACATCCCCAAGCTTAACTCCTGCTCGAAGTGATAAAAAGAATAATTTTTTAGGTGACATGCACCATAAAAACTTGATTAAAAGTATTTGCAAAACTCAAATCTGAGATCAAAGTACTGCAATCATAACATGAAAGACAAAGTTCTAGCAATAAGCAAAGCAACTATGATACAACATGAAAAGGCACAAACAAAAGATTCATGAATAACATGCTTTGCAAGACGTTTGTTTGTTTCACATAAAGAAAACATAGCATAATAGTATTCAGCTTGTCCCTCAATAGAGTAGCAAATATAAATGCATAGGACACCTTCAAAGTTCATAAGAGTGACTAGATACAATAGTTTCAAACAAGCAATAACAAGTTATGCATCAATCAACTAGTCTTGGGACAATGCACATAGAACTCAGAATGGCCTCTATGCTCTCAAAGTAGTGCATAAAGATAGAAGGTGGAGACTCAATATAATTGTGGAAGAAAAGCCTTTTGTAAAAGGAAGTAGGGATTCATGTCTCATAAAGAGCTTCCAAAAATTATGGTACTTGTAGGTTTCAGCTCTCATTGCCCCTATCATAAGCATCTTGAAGTGATTAAGGTTAAAGTGACACAACTAAGAGGATATGCTTGACAAGTTATAAACCGAAATTTCATGCCCCTTACTTACAAAGACCGATCCTCATGCTACTCAACTTTAGTCACGAGTAAGCTCTTGTCATTGTAAGTATATGTGTATCATTAAGAACCGCCAACGGGGTACCCCTTGCACATGATACGAGAGCTTTCCCATAATCAAAATGACAAGGCAAGCAGACAATGAGCATCTCAGCGATCTTTTTATTTGCTATTTGCATAGGTTTTTATTGAGGATGCTTCATAGAGTGCTCACTATGGTGATGCTGCAAGTTTCCACCATGATTAGGCATTCCTTAGGCTAGCGGCCCAGGAGTTTCTCTAACACACATACAAACTCCATGATCATACAAGTTCCACATTTATTTCACACTGCCGGGATCCGTAAGCAAAAGAACATAATATCAACGGGGTACAAAGTACAAGTGCAATGTTGAAAGCGTTCCTCATGGTACATGGTTCTGCTAATTTCAACTTATAAAACGCAAGCATATACGCAACAAAGAAGGACCCAATGGTTCAAGTTTATTAGAGGCAATAAAGTAAAGTGTGCCATCAAGTTCGTGAGAGCTTTACTCACTAGTTTTCTCATAACAAGTGAAAGGTAGACAAAAGCATGAATATACTTGGAATAGCATAAGCTAGTAGGTAGGTATGGTGGACTCTCTGGAAAAACTTGGTTTAGGGAGTTGGATGCATGAGTGGAACTCATACTTCGTGGTGGAGGCTAGCAAAAGACTGGGAGCGACAAACTAAGAGAGCAATAATGACCATAATCATGCAGAGCGACAAAACATCATTGATCAAAGCATAAAGTGATACTACAAGTTGAAAACTAAAGGAACATAAAGGCTATGGTGACTTGTGACAGTCATAACATGGTGTGAGCATGTGCCAAGTCAACCCAAATAAAGCATCAAAGGAGAATACCACTATACTATGCTTTAATATGCTAAAACAACGCATGATTCATCCAAGGCACATTAAGAAATCTCAATTGTTTATAACAAGTCATGCTACGGCAAAGAATACTAAGAATAAAGCCAAAACAATATCAAGCATGGCATGACAAAGCATAGCCACAGTCAAAAACGAGCTCTTTTTACCACATAAGCATGAACTTTCCTACTCTTTTCCAAACCAAACCAAACTATTCGCAAACCAATGTATGAAAGAGGGGGTCCAACCAACTTATTCAAAAAACTAAGAAAACCAAGCAAACTAAAAACCAAAACGAAAATGAAAAATAAGACGCTCCAAGAGAAACACAACTGTGCACGAAACAATAAAAATGAAGCGTTTGGAAGAAACCTGGGATTTTTATTGATGAAGAAGGGGATGCCTTGGGCATCCCCAAGCTTTGACACTTGTACTTCTTGGATATTTCTTGGGGTGACACGCGTGGCATCCCCAAGCTTGAGCTTTAGTCCATCCTTCATCTCATTGCTCATTCCTTCCATACACCTGAAATTTTTCCTTCATACAAAACTTCACACAATCTCATTAGCAACATTAGTGCACTTAAGATAAATAAGTCTCAAGGTTCAGTTCTAATACCAAATAAACTTCCATTAGAACACTAGCTACTGTAGAAATTCCCTCAAAAAGCTCAATTCCCAAAGGAACTCAAGAAGGAACTAACAAGAAGCAAATGCAGAAAATGGCAGAAATCTGTCAAAACAGACCAGCAGGTAAAGACGAATTTTTTCGAAGACCTTCTGTTGCTCAAATCAAAAAGTGTTGAACTAACGAAAGTTACATAACAACCTGGGGCAGAAGCACAAACAATTACAGATCAATCCGACGTACAGAGCTCTCTCAGGAATTTTTACGGTGAAGCACAGAAATCTGTTTCGGGACAACAACTTTCCCAATCATTACTTCACTCTCATTAGAGGTTACTCTTGGCACAAAAAGCAAATAAAAAGGATAAGGAGAGGTTATTACAGAGATAATAACTTACAAGACTCAACTAAAACTCTTGGGTTATCTCCCAACAAGTACTTTTCTTTAACGCCTTTAAGTTAGGCATAAGAAGCAAAGAAAGAATCAAGTGTTCTCGAATGAAGAAGCATTAAAACCAACTTTCTTGCCCTTACCTCTCTTATTTTTATTCTTATCCTTTGGGAAAATGTGATTGTTTGGTGGAGAATAAAGGTGCATGGTCCCCTTTCCCACATCTATTATTGCTCCAAGGAGTTCTAATAGGGACCTTCCAAGTGTAATTTGTCCTTTTCCTGCACATTCAATAACAAGATAATCAATAGAAATCATTTTCCCAAGGATCTTTGTAAACACTCCTTAAGCTATTCCAAGAGGTAATATGGTAGTATTATTATCAAGAGATATTTCTTTTCCTCCTTTCGTAAGCCCCCAAAGATTCAAAGATTCATAAATATCCTTGGGCATAAGGCAAAATTCAGACATGATATCACAGCGGGCTTGAAAAGTTTCAGTGTTTATCTCAATCTTTACTATAGGGAGCCACTTTGATGGTTCAGAATTTATTGGAACATAATTGTGATGCTCCCTAAGCGTATTATAGCACCCTTCTAATCTAGTAGTGCTAGCCTCATGAGTGTTCAACCTAGCAAATATTTTTGCGAAAGAAGTATCAGTTTGGCTAGGCAAATTGTAAGTGAGAATCAATTTCTTTATAGCATTAATGGCATCATCCTCATTACTTTGGAGGAAATCTCCTCCCGCAATAGCATCTAAAGCATATCTATAGCAAAGAGCAATCCCAAGGTAAAGACTGCTAAGGAACAAGCCTTGAATCATTTTAGGCTCGGTCTTTTCATGTAGATCAGAGATTCTAGATCAAGCTTCCTTAAAACTTTCCTCAATTCCTTGTTTAAAAGTGAGAATCATTTCCTCGGGTGACATAGTGATTGGAGCAAGGCTAGACATAGTGGCAACTCAAGACAGGAACTAATTTTTTTGTGTTTTCAAATAAGAAAGAAAAACAAGTAAAACTAATTTTTTTGTGTTTTTGAAGAACAAAACAAGCAAACAAAACAAAAAGAAACTAAGCAAAACAAAAACAACAAAGTAAAGAGATTGGTTATGAGGGACTCCCCTTGTAAAGATGTCCTTGACTCCCCGGCAACGGTGCTACAAAATCGCTTGATGGCTCAATACACGGCGCCCAGAAAAGTGCTTGGTGCGTGGTGTTGATGTAGAGCACGTTGGGAACCCCAAGAGGAAGGTATGATGAGCACACCAGCAAGTTTACCTCAGTTATGAAACCAAGGTTTAATCGAACCAGTAGGAGCAAGGAAACACCTCAAAGGTGTTACTAGCTGAGCTTTGGCAGGGCGCACTACCGGTGCTAGTAGCAACGTGGAGACCTGCACAACACAACCACAGAACTTTGTCCGCAACTTGCGATGAGGTTGTCAATCTCACCGTGTTTTGCGGAAAACAAAGGATTAAACGTATCGAATAGAAAGAAGTAAAAGTTTGTAGAAAGTAAACACAAAGCAGTAAAAGATTGTAGATTGTATGTAAAGAAAAGGACCTAGATCCATAGTTCACTAGAGGTGGCTATCCTTAGATAGATAACATGCTGGGTGAACAAATTACAGCGGGGCAATTGACAAACACCGAGAAAGCAATACATGCATATACTAACCATCTTGACTCCTTTGAGACTTGATTGGGCAATACAACATAATACATAGACCGCCATCCAACTGCATCTATGACTAATAATCCACCTTCAGGTTATCATCCGAACCCCCTCCAGTATTAAGTTGCAAGCAACAGATTATTGCTTTACGAACTGCGTGTAAGGTAAACAATACGATTATTCTATGAACAAAGGATTGTTGTTTTCTCCCTAGT
Organism: Avena sativa; assembly: GCA_916181665.1. Lineage (NCBI taxonomy): Eukaryota > Viridiplantae > Streptophyta > Magnoliopsida > Poales > Poaceae > Avena > Avena sativa. The sequence continues at coordinate 547,558,506 of OV702290.1, read as the reverse complement.
AGCAACAGCACATCTAGTACCTTAGAGATTTCTGTCACTTCCCCAGATTACCAGAGGCATGAACCCACTATCGAGCATAAATACTAACTCTTGGAGTTGATAGCATCTACTTGGCCAAGATAGCTACTAACAACGGAAAGCATGCAAGATCTCAAATAACAAAGACATGATAGAATCAATAATCAATCTAAAATAGCATCTCAATATCCATCGGATCCCTGCAAACACAACATGTATGAATTACAAATAGATGATCTTGATCATGAACGGAGCTCACAAGATCTAAACATAGTGGCAACTCAAGACAGGAACTAATTTTTTTGTGTTTTCAAATAAGAAAGAAAAACAAGTAAAACTAATTTTTTTGTGTTTTTGAAGAACAAAACAAGCAAACAAAACAAAAAGAAACTAAGCAAAACAAAAACAACAAAGTAAAGAGATTGGTTATGAGGGACTCCCCTTATAAAGATGTCCTTGACTCCCCGGCAACGGCGCTACAAAATCGCTTGATGGCTCAATACACGGCGCCCAGAAAAGTGCTTGGTGCGTGGTGTTGATGTAGAGCACGTTGGGAACCCCAAGAGGAAGGTATGATGAGCACACCAGCAAGTTTACCTCAGTTATGAAACCAAGGTTTAATCGAACCAGTAGGAGCAAGGAAACACCTCAAAGGTGTTACTAGCTGAGCTTTGGCAGGGCGCACTACCGGTGCTAGTAGCAACGTGGAGACCTGCACAACACAACCACAGAACTTTGTCCGCAACTTGCGATGAGGTTGTCAATCTCACCGTGTTTTGCGGAAAACAAAGGATTAAACGTATCGAATAGAAAGAAGTAAAAGTTTGTAGAAAGTAAACACAAAGCAGTAAAAGATTGTAGATTGTATGTAAAGAAAAGGACCTAGATCCATAGTTCACTAGAGGTGGCTATCCTTAGATAGATAACATGCTGGGTGAACAAATTACAGCGGGGCAATTGACAAACACCGAGAAAGCAATACATGCATATACTAACCATCTTGACTCCTTTGAGACTTGATTGGGCAATACAACATAATACATAGACCGCCATCCAACTGCATCTATGACTAATAATCCACCTTCAGGTTATCATCCGAACCCCCTCCAGTATTAAGTTGCAAGCAACAGATTATTGCTTTACGAACTGCGTGTAAGGTAAACAATACGATTATTCTATGAACAAAGGATTGTTGTTTTCTCCCTAGTAGCAACAGCACATCTAGTACCTTAGAGATTTCTGTCACTTCCCCAGATTACCAGAGGCATGAACCCACTATCGAGCATAAATACTAACTCTTGGAGTTGATAGCATCTACTTGGCCAAGATAGCTACTAACAACGGAAAGCATGCAAGATCTCAAATAACAAAGACATGATAGAATCAATAATCAATCTAAAATAGCATCTCAATATCCATCGGATCCCTGCAAACACAACATGTATGAATTACAAATAGATGATCTTGATCATGAACGGAGCTCACAAGATCTAAACATGAAAGCACAAAGGAGGAGAAACCAGCCATCTAGCTACTACATGGATCCGTAGTCCAAGGATGAACTACTCACGCATCACACCGGAGGCTTGCATGGTGATGAAGAAGGCCTCTAGGGTGAATTCCCCTCTCCGGCAGGGTGCCGGGAAGAGCTTCAGATCCCTCCCGGTCTAGGGATGGAGATGACGGCGGCTACAGACTCTTTCGTGGATTTTTGATCGGGTACCTAGGGTTTTCGTCCCGAGGGCAACTTATAGGCGGAAGGAGAGGCCGAGGGGGTGCTGGGGTCGGCCAGACCACCCCCTGGCGTGGGGCAGGCCTGGCCGCGTGGCCAGGTGGTGTGGCTGGCCCCCAGCCCTTCTCCGTCTCGTATTCTGGCACTTGATCCCTTCCGGAAAAATAGGAACTTTGGCTTTTGTCCCGTCCAATTCCGAGAATATTCATTTTCTGACTTTTCTGGAACCAAAAACAATAGAAAACAGGCAGCTGGCACTGTGGCTCTTGTTAATAGGTTAGTCCAAGTAATCATAATAAAAGTACTCCAAAGTTGGAACGAAACACAATAAAGTGGATAAAACCAAGCATGGAACATCAAAAATTATAGATACATTTGCAATGTATCAATGCCTTGGGCATCCCCAAGCTTTGACGCTTGTACTTCTTGGATATTTCTTGGGGTGTCACGTGTGGCATACCCAAGCTTTTGGTTTAGTCCATCATTCATCTCATTACTCATTCCTTCGATACACCTGAAATTTTTCCTTCATACAAAACTTCACACAATCTTTATTAGCAACATTAGTGCACTCAAGATAATAGGTCTTAAGGTTCAGTTATAACACCAAATAAACTTCCATTAGAACACTAGCTACTGAAGCACTTCCCTCAAAAATCTCAATTCCCCAAAAGAACTCAAAAAGGAACCAACAAGAAGCAAATGCAGAAAATGGCAGAAATCTGTCAAAACAGACCAGCAGGTAAAGACAAATTTTTTCGAAGACCTTATGTTGCTCAAATCAAAAAGTATTGAACTAAAGAAAGTTAGATCACAACCTGGGGCAGAATCACAAAAATTTACGCCTCAAAAATACGTTCAGAGATTTTACACGAATTTTTACGGTGAAGTACAGAAATCTATTTCGGGACAGCAACTTTGCCAATTATTACTTCTCTCTCATTAGAGGTTACTCTTGGCACAAAAAGCAAATAAAAAGGATAAGGAGCGGTTAACTTCCAAGACTCATCTAAAACTTCTGGGTTATCTCCCAATAAGTACTTTTCTTTAACCCCTTTAAGTTAGGCATAAGAAGCAAGAAAAAGAATCAAGTGTTCTCAAATGAAGAAGCATTAAGACCAAATTTTGTTTTCATAGGAGAAGCAAAAGAAATCTTCTCTCTCTTCTTAGGGAAGTGTTTTATACCTTTCTTGACTGGGAGTTGATATTTAATGGTGCCTTCTTTCATATCAATAATGGCACCAACAGTTCTAAGAAAAGGTCTTCCCAAAGTAATAGGACAAGAAGCATTGTATTCAATATCCAAAACATAGAAATCAACGGGGACATAGGCATTGTTAACCATAATAAGAATAGCATTAATACTCCCCATGAGTTTCTTTTTAGCGTTATCATCAAGTGGGACATTCAAATAACAATCTTCAAGTGGAGGCAAATCAAGCATATCATAAATCCTTCTAGGCATAATAGAAACACTACTATCAAGATCACATAAAGCTTTGAAATCAAAGTCATTCACTTTCATATTAATGATGGGTTCCCAACCATCTTCTTGTTTTATAGGAATAGAAGCTTTATGTTTCATCTTTTCTTCTTTAATCTTTATGAGAGCATCAGTAATGTGTTTTGTAAAGGCCATGTTCATAGCACTAGCATTAGGACTTTTAGCAAGCTTTTGTAGGAACTTAATAACTTTAGAGATATTGCAACCATCAAGTTCAAAATCAAATTTATCATCTAAAGTAGTAGAATTATTACTAGCCTCAACACTAGTGGTGGTGATAGTAGAAACACTAATGTTTCCAGCAATTTCATCTTCTCTTTCCCACTTAGCATGTAATTCAGCTAATAGTCTAACATTTTGATCAATTCTCACTTGTATGGCATTAGTAGCTGCAAAGGGATTCTCATTATTTTCAGGTTTAGCAGCCATTTTATTAATCAATGAAGGTTGAGCTTCAGATAGAGATGATATATTCCTTTCAGCATTAGAGAGTTTCAATTGTAAACTAGGAATTTCCCTATTTAGACTCTCAAGTTGATGGCTAATGTTCTTCAAGATGGTAGATTGTTCTTCCATAGTTTTAGTAAATAGTTTATTTACTCATATTGCATTTGCATGAAGTTTTTAGTGGCTCTTTCAACTTCTAAAATTCTTCCTTCACTAGGTAATCCAGTTTTACCACTATAACCATAAGTATTATTAGGAGGGTAGGGCCTATAATTGTTATTACCATATGCATTGTTGCCAAAATTATTATTCCTTATAAAGTTCACATCAACTTGCTCTGCTTGAGCAACCAAAGGAGCTAAAGGGACATTATTTGGATCAATATGGGCTTTCCCATTAACAAGCATAGACATAATAATATCAATTTTATCACTCAAGGAGGAGGTTTCGACAGAATTTACCGTCTTACCTTGTGGAGCTCTATTAGTATGCCATTCGGAATAGTTAACCATCATATTATCTAGAAGTTTTGTTGCAGCACCCAAAGTAATGGTCATAAAGGTACCTCCAGCAGCAGAGTCCAATAGGTTCCTTGAAGAGTAGTTCAATCCTGCGTAAAAAGTTTGGATGATCATCCAAGCAGTCAGTCCATGAGTGGGACAATTCTTTACCAAAGATTTCATTCTTTGCCAAGCTTGAGCAACGTGTTCATTATCAGATTGTTTAAACTTCATTATTTCACTTCTCATAGATATAATCTTAGCAGGAGGATAGTATTTTCCAATGAAAGCATCTTTGCACTTAGTCCAAGAATCAATACTATTCCTAGTTAAGGAATTCAACCATTCTTTAGCTTTTCCTCTCAAAAATAAAGGAAACAATTTCAGCTTAATAATATCACCATCTATATCCCTATGCTTTTGCATCTCACAAAGTTCAACAAAGTTATTTAGATGGGCAGCAGCATCTTCATTACCAATACTAGAAAATTTTTCTCTCATAACAAGATTGAGTAAAGTAGGTTTTATCTCAAAGAAAGTATCTTTAGGCACATGTGGAGCAATAGGTGTGCTCATAAAATCATTGTTGTTGGTGTTAGTGAAGTCACACAACTTAGTGTTTTCAAGAGTAGTCATTTTTTGTGTTTTCAAATAAGAAAGCAAACTAGTAAAACTAATTTTTTGTGTGTTTTTGATAAAGAAACAAGCAAACAAAGCAAAAGTAAACTAAGCAAAACAAAAATAACAAAGTAAAGAGATTAGTTATGAGGGACTCCCCTTGTGAAGATGTCCTTGACTCCCCGGCAACGGCGCTAGAAAAGTGCTTGATGGCTCGGTGTTGATGTGGAGCTCGTTGGGTAACCCCAAGAGGAAGGTATGATGAGCACAGCAGCAAGTTTCCCTCAGTTATGAAACCAAGGTTTAATCGAACCAGTAGGAGCAAGGAAACACCCCAAAGGTGTTGCTAGCTGAGCCTTGGCAGGGCGCACTGCCGGTGCTAGTAGCAACGTGGAGACCTGCACAACACAACCACAGAACTTTGCCCCCAACTTGCGATGAGTTTGTCAATCTCACCGGTTTTGCTGAAAACAAAGGATTAAACGTATTGAATGGAAGGAAGTAATAGTTTGCAGAAAGTAAACACAAAGTAGTAAACAGTTTGTAGATTGTATGTAAAAGAAAGGACCGGGATCCATAGTTCACTAGAGGTGGCTCTCCTTAAGATAGATAACATGTTGGGTGAACAAATTACAACGGGGCAATTGACAAACATCGAGAAAGCAATATATGCATATGCTAATCATCTTGACTCCTTTGGAACTTGATTGGGCATTACAACATTATACATAGACCGCCATCCAACTGCATCTATGACTAATAATGCACCTTCAGGTTATCATCTGAACCCCCTCCAGTATTAAGTTGCAAGCAACAGATTATTGCTTCACGAATTGCGTGTAATGTAAACAATACGATTGTTCTATGAACAAAGGATTGTTGTTTTCTCCCTAGTAGCAACAGCACATCTAGTACCTTAGAGATTTCTGTCACTTTCCCAGATTACCAGAGGCATGAACCCACTATCGAGCATAAATACTAACTCTTGGAGTTGCTAGCATCTACTTGGCCAAGATAGCTACTAACAACAGAAAGCATGCAAGATCACAAATAACAAAGACATGATAGAATCAACAATCAATCTGAAATAGCATCTCAATATCCATCGGATCCCCACAAACACAACATGCAGAATTACAAATAGATGATCTTGATCATGAACGGAGCTCACAAGATCTAGACATGAAAGCACAAACGACGAGAACCAGCCATCTAGCTACTACATGGACTCGTAGTCCAAAGATGAACTACTCAGGCATCACACCGAAGGCATGATGATGAAGAAGGCCTCCAGGGTGAATTCCCCTCTCCGGTAGGGTGTCGGGAAGAGCTTTAGATCCCTCCCTATCTAGGGATGGAGATGACAGCGGCTATAGACTCTTTCGTGGATTTTTGATCGGGTACTTAGGGTTTTTGTCCCGAGGGCAATATATAGGCGGAAGGAGAGGCCGAGGAGGTGCTGGGGTCAGCCAGACCACCCCCTGGCGCAGGCCAGGCCTGGCCGCATGGCTAGGTGGTGTGGCCGGCCCCTGCCCTTCTTCGTCTTGTATTCTAGCATCTGATGACTTCCGGAAAAATAGGCACTTTGGATTTTGTCCCGTCCAATTCCGAGAATATTCATTTTCTGACTTTCCTAGAACCAAAAACAGCAGAAAACAGGCAGCTAGCACTGTGGCTCTCGTTAATAGGTTAGTCCAAGAAATCATATGAAAGGTACTCCAAAGAGTGGGCAAAACACAAGAAAGTGGATAAAACCAAGCATGGAACATCAAAAATTGTAGATACATTTTTCAATGTATCAAGGCCCTTTGGCTCAACATTATCTCAGTTAGATTGCTTGATAGAGATGGGTACTTGAGTAGATTTGGAAATGAGCAGTACAAGCTCACCAAGGGAAATCTGATTGTTGCAAAAGGTAACATGGTTTCAGTTTTGTATCATGTTCATTCTAAGCTTCATGATGCTTGTGTCAATGCATTGCAAAAATAGGATGTGTGTGCCTTATGGCACAAGAGACTTGGCCACATGAGTGGGAAGGGGATGACGATGCTAGTGAAGAAAAACTTCTTGAAAGATGTAAATGGTGTTCACGTCAAGAAATGTTCAGATTGTCTAACGAGGAAGCAACACGGAATTGCATTCAAGAGTCAACCTGCTCACAAGAAGCCTGAGGTGCTAGACTTGATATATTCTGATGTTTGTAAAATGTCGGTGAGGTCATTGGGTGGAGCAAAGTACTTAGTCACATTTATTGATGACTTTTCCAGGAAGGTTTGGGTCTATGTTTTGAAGAACAAACATCAAGTACTAAGTATATTCAAGCAATTCAAAGTCTCAGTTAAGAGAGAAACAAAGAAGAATATCAAGGGCATTCACATTGATAATGGGGGAGATTATATTGGCCCATTTGATGCCTATTGCAAGGAGCAGGGAATTAGGCACCAATTTACTCCTCCAAAGACACCACAACTGAAAGGTCTTGTTGAGAGGATGAACAGGACAATTATTGAGAGAGTTAGATGCTTGTTATCAAGTGAAAAGCTGCCTAAACATTATTGGGGTGAGGCTTTGTCGACTATAGTTTATCTTATTAATCTCTCACCAAGTTATCCATTGTAGGGAGATGTTCCAAACAGGGTCTTTTATGACAAGGACGTCTCGTATGAGCACTTGAAGGTTTTTGGGTGCAAGGCCTTTGTTCATATCCCTCAAGATGAAAGGTCAAAACTTGATTCAAAGACACGATAGTGTATATTTCTTGGCTATAGAGGTGATCAGTTCGGCTACAAGTTGTATGATCCAATAGCAATAAATGATGTGAGAAGCCATGATGTTGTGTTTGTTGAAGACCAAACAATTGAGGATATTGTGAAGACAAAGGTAGAGGTTACAGAGCAAGTTCCGGTACATGTCTCTCCTCGAAATCAGCAACAAGACATATCTGATTCTGACCTAGTTCCTGCAGAGTCAGCTGAACAAGAAGCTAAAAATGATCATGCATAAGATGTGCAAGATGATGCACATAGTGGTACAGGTGAGGATGCTCCCTAGAAGCAAGAGTATGATGATGAAGAAGATGATCATGATGAGCAAGCACCTGAACCAGATAGTCCACCAGTTGCTCCACTCAGACAGTCCAGCTGAGGCCGTGTTCCTTCCACCAGGTACGATTTAGACCAATATGTGGTGTTATTGTCTGATGGTTCAGAGCCTGGGTGCTTTCAAGATCCAAGCTATCATATTCCTGCATCATATCACACTTAAGTTGTCTAAGGTCTACCTCAATGTTCCTACTCCAACCCTTAGAGATTTTCCTAAATCTCCTCATCTTTTACTGCCACCTATCATTAGTTGAGATGCTTTTAGTAGGTGCTTGCTAGGATTTAGTGACGAGATCTTTAAAATCCTCTCTAAGAAGCCACCACTTCTCAAACTTATAAAGAACAGGCTTATGGGAGTGATTAATCCCTGAATCCCACAGGATAGGGGTGTGATCACTCCCAAGCCTGGAGTAAGCTTGAGAAGAGGCTAAAGGAAACATAGCATCTAACTCAGTGTTGCAGAAAATCCTATCTATATTAGACATGATTAGATTCTCTTGGTTGTTAGCCCAAATAAATTTCCTATTTGACATTCTAACCTCCATGAGACCCCACTGATCTACCCAAGCATTGAACTTGTCACACCACTTATGGTTGACAATACCATTTGTCTTATCCACTTGGAATCTAACTAAGTTAAAATCTCCACTAATGAGGGTAGGTAAGAATTGTCAATGAAAAGGGAATGGAGTTTAGAAATAAATTCCGCCTTCCCTTATTAATAAGGAGAACCATAGACTGAAATGTGTCTCCATACTTTGCTATCTATTTTATTCCTCAAAACGAAGTAGACAGAGAAGCATTTAATGTCCGAGGATAAAACTTCAAAAATATCAGAATCTACCCCTACCAGGATGCCACCAGCAGAGCCTTCGGCAGGAAGGTGTTTCCAAACAAAGCTTCTATTTAAACTAATTGAATCTAAAAAGGAAGCAGAGAAGTTTCCCTTTTGTTTTCTTGAAAAGAAATAATAGAAGCATGTTATTTGCCAAGGATATCAGTGATACATTTTTTTCTACCAGGGCATCAATCCCTCTAATGTTCCACCCTAAATTATTCATAAACTCTTCTTGTCTTACGTTGCTTGCCCCGCGTCTTTCTACAAACTTTAGTCCATGAAAACTCACTATCCTCTAATTCACCCACACGTGCCTCAGCACATATAGGTGTTAAAAGGTGAGCCAACATGCTGGCTAAAAAATAAGTTTAATCCAGATCCTAACCGGACGTACTTCACGACCAGAGAGATTGTGTCTGAGTACATGATAGAGGATAGATTTGTTGGGTCCGCAGCATAGAAAACAAAAATTTCCTACGGTGTGAACTACACGCCAAGATCTATCTACTAGGTACAAAGCAAACGGGTGGATATACATCCATAGAGAACTTACCCTCGTAGACAACGAGCTTTGTTAACGAGTAGGAACTCGTGGTTGATGTAGTCGTACACTTGCCGATCTCAAGATCGTGAGGAAGTCTGAGCGCCGCAACTCAGCAGCGCATCCGCACTTGCACACATGTTCAAGCCACCGGACAACCTCCACCTCCTCGCTCCAGTGATCTAGCGGAAGCAGCAACTCCTTCCAGACGTAATGCCACCGGGAACATGTATCTCGCTAATCCGAGACCATGGGGGAATAATTCTAGAGGGGGAGAGAGATCCTTCACAAGGAGGTCTGAGGATGAAGGAGGGAATGGGTGGCCTTTTATAGGAGGAGGGGGTGCCCCCTCTCTCCATGGCCGGCGCATGGGGGGGTGACCCCTCACCTCCCCCATTCATGTGGTGGTAACTCCTCCACATTAAAATGCCTCTTCACATTCCCTTTTAAAGTCTCCACTTTAAATGCATTAAGTTTCTCCAAATTTAATGCTCTCTCATTTAATAAAACCCTTTTATTAAATTTATTCAGAATTTTGTTAATTACTTTAATTAGCAAACATTCACATATAGCCCCTTGCAATATTTCAATATCACATGCAGAACCACCATCTGCAATTTCACCCGAAACAATTTCCGGTTTCTATTGAAACAATTCCGCGCTTTGCAATTCTTTCGTCTGAAACATATGTGCTCCAAAATGGTGTCCGGTAACTCTTAAGTGTGCCACCCTACAGTTCGCGAATAATGCAGACATGATCGAGACCCTTCTCCGATCAATAATCAGCAGCGGGACCTAGAGATCCGTACTGACTCCTACACATTCAACGATGACTCCTGTGATCGTGAGAACCTTTAACGCTTGTAACTAAATCCCTTTGTCTCTCGATATATTAAATGTCCGAGATTCAATCATCGGTATCTTCATACCTAGTTTGATCTCGTTACCGACATGCACTCTTTTCTTGTTCCCGTAATATAACATTCTAGTGATCACATCACTTGCTTGCAAGCTATCCTAATGTGATATCACCGAGAGGGCCCAGAGTATATCTATCCGTCATCTGGATTTACAAATTCCACTCTTGATCCATGAGCCTCAACATAACACCTTCGTAGCACTGAACCCATCTTTATAGTCACCCTGTTATGGTGTGACGTTTGATGTTATCAAGATACTCTTCCGGTGTTAGAAATTAACATGATCTCATGGTCTAAGGATAAAGATTACTTCGTATGATGTTATAGCAATATAAACACAATGACTTGATCGTAATGCTATACTTCGGATGAATGTTCATCACATCATTCCACCAATGGTGTGACCTTGTTATTAACAACATCCAATGTCCATGATTAGGAAACCTTGATCATCTTGTTAATCAACAAGCTAGTCTATAAGAGAGGCATGACTAGGAACCCTTTTTGTTTATTAAACACACATGTATTGATGTTTCCTATCAATACAATTATAGCATGTAAAATAAACATCTATCATATACAAGGAATACATAATAACAACTTTATTATTGCCTCTCAGGGCATATTTCCTTAAGTCTCCTACTTGCACTAGAGACAATAATATAGTTCACATAGTGATAAATCTAACACCCATGGAGTTCTGGTGTTGATCATGTTTTGCCCTAGGGAGTACTTTAGTCAACGGATCTGCTACATTCAGGTCCGTGTGCACTTTACAAATCTTTATATCTCCATCTTTGACATGCTCGCGGATGGAGTGAAACCGGCGCTTAATATGCTTGGAATTCTTGTGAGACCTTGGTTGCTTTGTGTTGGCTATGGCTCCATTCTTGTCACAATAGATCACCATCGGGTCCAACGCATTGGGAACCACACCCAGTTCCGTTATGAACTCCTTCATCCAAACCGCTTCCTGTGCTGCTTCTGAAGCAGCAACATATTCCGCCTCCGTTGTTGATCTAGCCACCACAGGTTGTTTGGAGATCCTCCAACTAACTGTTGCTCCGTTCAAGAGAAATACGTATCCGGATTGAGACTTAGAGTCATCCGGATCAGTGTCAAAGCTAGCATCGACATAACACTTAGCGACTAGCTCTTCTTCACCTCTGTATATAAGAAACATATCCTTAGTTCTTCTCAAGTACTTAATGATATTCTTGACCGCTATACAGTGTTCCGAACCTGGATCAGATTGGTACCTACTAGTCAAACTAATAGCATGTGCCACATCCGGTCTTGTACATAGCATGGCATACATTATAGAGCCTATGGCTGAGGCATAGGGGATCTTATCCATTATCTCTCTTTCTTCCGCCGTAGCCGGACTTTGAGTCTTACTCAATGTCTTACCTTGCAACATAGGTAAGAACCCCTTCTTACTTTCGTCCATATTAAACTTCTTTAATATCTTATCAAGGTATGTACTCTGCGATAGCCCAATTAGGCGTCTTGATCTATCTCTATAGATTTTAATGCCTAATATATATGAAGCTTCACCAAGGTCTTTCATCGAAAATTTGCTGTTTAGATAACTTTTAACACTGTTTAAAAGATCTAAATCATTTCCAATCAATAATATGTCATCCACATATAATATCAGAAATGCCACATTGCTCCCACTCACTTTCTTATAAATACAAGCCTCTCCATAAGATTGGACAAATTCAAACTCTTTGATCACCTCATCAAAGCGGAGATTCCAACTTCGTGATGCTTGCTTCAGTCCATAGATGGATCGCTGAAGTTTGCACACCTTATTAGCATCCTTAGGATCGACAAAACCCTTAGGTTGTATCATATACAGCTCTTCTTCAATCTTACCATTGAGGAACGCGGTTTTGACATCCATCTGCCATATTTCATAATCGAAATATACAGCAATTGCTAACATAATCCTAACCGACTTAAGCATCGCTACGGGAGAAAATGTCTCATCGTAGTCAACTCCTTGAATTTGTCGAAACCCCTTTGCGACAAGTCGAGCCTTATAGATGGTTACTTTACCATCAGCATCAGTTTTTCTTTTGAAAATCCATTTATTCTCAACGGCCTTTCGATCGTGAGGTAAGTCCACCAAGATCCAAACCTGGTTTTCGTACATGGATTCCATCTCGGATTTCATGGCTTCTAGCCATTTGTTGGAATCAGGGCTCATCATCGCTTCTTCATACGTCGCAGGGTCATCTATTTTATCAATCATGAAATTCATAACAGGATTGCCGTACAGTTCAGGAGCTGCACGTGTCCTGCTTGACCTGCGAGGTTCGGTAGTGTCCTCTTTCGGAGTTTCATGATCAATATCATTAGCTCTCTCTTCATTAGGTGAAGTCAACTCCGAAACAACTTCTGGAGCTGCGCTACTCGCCATTTCATGAAGAGAAGGTTCAATAACCTCTTCGAGTTCTACCTTCCGACTACTCACACCTTTCGCGAGAAACTCCTTCTCAAGAAAGGATCCATTCTTGGCAACAAAGACCTTGCCCTCGGATCTGTGATAGAAGGTATACCCAATCGTTTCCTTAGGGTATCCTATGAAGACGCATTTTTCCGCTTTGGGTTCGAGTTTATCCGATTGAAGTTTCTTCACATAAACATCGCATCCCCAAACTTTAAGAAATGACAACTTAGGTTTGTTTCCAAACCATAATTCATACGGTGTCGTTTCAACAGATTTAGATGGTGCCCTATTTAAAGTGAATGCAGCGGTTTCTAGTGCATAACCCCAAAATGATAGTGGCAAGTCAGTCAGAGACATCATAGATCGAACCATATCCAATAAGGTACGATTACGACGCTCCGACACACCATTACGTTGTGGTGTTCCGGCAGGCGTGAGTTGTGAAACTATTCCACACTCTTTCATGTGTGTGCTAAATTCGTAACTTAGATACTCTCCTCCACAGTCAGACCGTAGAAATTTGATCTTTCTATTACGATGATTTTCCACTTCATTCTGAAATTCCTTGAACTTTTCAAAAGTTTCAGACTTGTGTTTCATCAAATAGATATACCCATATCTACTCAAATCATCCGTGAAAGTAACAAAATAACGACATCCACCTCGCGCCGACACACTCATTGATCCACACACATCAGTATGTATGATTTCCAATAAATCTGTCGCCCGTTCCATTGAACCGGAAAACGGCGTTCTAGTCATCTTGCCCATAAGGCATGGCTCACATGTATCAAATGATTCAAAATCAAGTGATTCCAAAAGTCCATCAGAATGGAGTTTCTTCATGCGTTTAACGCCAATATGACCTAGACGGCAGTGCCACATATATGTAGACATATCATCATCAAGTTTAATCTTTTTAGCATTAACATTATGAATGTGCGTAATATTACTATCGAGATCCAATAGAAATAAACCATTCAACATAGGTGCATGACCATAAAAGATATCATTCTTATAAATCGAACAACCATTGTTTTCAGATTTAAAGGAATGACCACTTTGCATCAAACACGATCCAGATACAATGTTCATGCTCAGTGCAGGCACCAAATAACAATTATTTAGGTTTATAACTAATCCCGATGGCAAATGGAGAGGTAGCGTCCCGACGGCGATCACATCAACTCTTGATCCATTGCCGACCCGCATCCTGACCTCATCCCTTGCTAGTTGTCGCTTGTTCCATAGCCCCTGAACCGAGTTACATATATTAGCAACCGATCCGGTATCAAATACCCAGGTGCTACTGCGAGTACTAGTCAAGTACACATCAATAACATGTATATCACATATACCTTTGTTTGCCTTGCTGGACTTCTTGTCCGCCAAATACTTGGGGCAGTTGCGCTTCCAATGGCCAGTCCCCTTGCAATAGTAGCACTCAGTGTCAGACTTAGGGCCAGCCCGGGGTTTCTTTCAGGCGTGGCAACAGACTTGCCACCCTTCTTTCCCTTGTGCTTGCCTTTCTTGTCCTTCTTGAAACCGGTGGTCCTATTGATCATCAACACTTGATGTTCTTTCCTAATATCCACTTCTGCAGTCTTAAGCATTGACAGAAGCTCGGGAAGATACTTCTTCATGCCCTGCATATTATAGTTCATCACGAAGCTCTTGTAGCTAGGTGGCAGAGATTGGAGAACACGATGTATGCCTAAGTCAATGAGAATCGTTATTCCCAAGGACACAAGCTTATCGGCGTACCCAGACATTTTGAGTACGTGCTCACTAACGGAGCTGTTTTCCTCCATCATGCAGCTAAAGAACTTTTTTGTAGCATTATAACTCTCTACGGCAGCGTGGGTATCGAAAATCATTTTCAATTATCCCATGGTATCAAAGGCATTGCCATTTTTGAAACGCTTTCGAAGTTTTGGCTCTAGCCCATACAGTATTCCGCAATGAACTAAGTTGTGGTCCTCCTGACAAGTTATATAGACGTTCTTTTCCTTGTCAGGGGCATCAGGAGCTGGTGGGGGGCCTAGCGGCACATCTAGCACATATTGCTTTTGTGCAGCATTGAGGAGAATCCTCAAATTCATAGCCCAGTTTGTGAAGTTGCTACCATTCGCAGCAAGTTTCTCTTTCTCCATGAACACATTGAAATTAAAAGCAGGTGGTGCCATCTACAACAGAATTTGTAAAGTATATTTAGACTAAGTTTATGATAGATTGAGTTCAACTAATCCAAATTACTAATGAACTCCCACTCAAAAACGACATCCCTCGTGTCCTTTTGGTGATTACATGAACCAAATCCACTACACCAAGTCCGATCATCACGTGAGTCGGTGTAGCTTCAAAGGCGAGCATCTATATGGGCATCATGTCAACTATATGACTCATGCTTAACCTTTCGGTCCGTGTTCCGAGGCCATGTCTGTACATGCTAGGCTCGTCAAGTAAGAACCTTAGTATTTGCGTGTGTAAAACTGCCTTACACCCGTTGTATGAAAGCGTAGAGTTGAGAACACCCGATCATCACGTGATGCCTCAAAACACGATCCACAAAACGGTGCATACTTAAGGAAGAACACATTTTATCTTGATATCTAAATGAGGGATCATCTTATAATGCTACCAAACACGCCAAACTAGCAATATAAGATGCTAACATCTAATGTGTGAAGTGAGGTGATATGGTCCATGCATTTGATCTCTATCATTTGCATCGTGGTATGATCTCTATCATTCCTTTGTGTGTAAGGCCAAGGTCTATGGAACTTACACGTTAAGTGAGTTGTAAGAGTATCTATCATACATCTACTTACAACAATACCATATCAAAACACTAGCCCATCAACGATCTAAACTAGACGCCTCTAATTTATCAATTGCAAGTTTTACGTGGCTTAGGGCTTTCGGAGATAGAACCTGTCTAACCTACGAACATGAACCACAACAAGGATAACCAAGTTATTAGCAACTCATTGTAAATCAGATATTGACTATAGTAGGAGAGACAGACACCCGCCAGCCACTTATGCAAAACAAGTTGCATGTCAGTCGTGGAACCGGTCTCATGTACGATGACATGTAAGGTTGGTCCGGGCCGCTTCATCCCACTATGCCACCAATATCCAAAATACATAGAAGATGCAACAACATGATCATCATCGCCCACATATCAACCATATGTGTACTACCCGTGCAAAGCACCTAAGCATAGATCAGGCTCTGATACCACTGTTGGGTCCGCAGCATAGAAAACAAAAAATTTCCTACGGTGTGAACTACATGCCAAGATCTATCTACTAGGTACAAAGAAAACGGGTGGACATACATCCATAGAGAACTTACCCTCGTAGACAACGAGCTTTGTTAACGAGTAGGAACTCGTGGTTGATGTAGTCGTACACTTGCCAATCTCAAGACCGTGAGGAAGTCCGAGCGCCACAACTCAGCAGCGCATCCGCACTCGCACACACGTTCAAGCCACCGGACAACCTCCACCTCCTCGCTCCAGCGATCCAGCGGAAGCAGCAACTACGAAATGCCACCAGGAACATGTATCTCGCTAATCCGAGACCATGGGGGAATGATTCTAGAGGGGGAGAGAGATCCTTCACAAGGAGGTGTGAGGATGAAGGAGGGAATGGGTGGCCTTTTATAGGAGGAGGGGGTGCCCCCTCTCTCCATGGCCGGCGCATGGGAGGGTGACCCCTCACCTCCCCCATTCATGTGGTGGTAACTCCTCCACATTAAAATGCCTCTTCACATTCCCTTTTAAAGTCTCCACTTTAAATGCATTAAGTTTCTCCAAATTTAATGCTCTCTCATTTAATAAAACCCTTTTATTAAATTTATTCAGAATTTTGTTAATTACTTTAATTAAAAAACATTCACATATAGCCTCTTGCAATATTTCAATATCACATGCAGAACCACCTTCTGCAATTTCACCCGAAACAATTTTCGGTTTCTATTGAAACAATTCCTGCGCTTTGCAATTCTTTCGTCTGAAACATATGTGCTCCAAAATGGTGTCCGGTAACTCTTAAGTGTTCCACCCTACGGTTCGCGAATAATGCAGACATGATCGAGACCCTTCTCCGATCAATAATCAGCAGCGGGACCTGGAGATCCGTACTGACTCCTACACATTCAACGATGACTCCTGTGATCGTGAGAACCTTTAACGCTTGTAACTAAATCCCTTTGTCTCTTGATATATTACATGTCCGATATTCGATCATCGGTATCTCCATACCTAGTTTGATCTCGTTACCGACATGCACTCTTTTCTCGTTCCCGTGATATAACATTCTAGTGATCACATCACTTGCTTGCAAACTATCCTAATGTGATATCACCGAGAGGGCCCAGAGTATATCTATCCATCATCTGGATTGACAAATTCCACTCTTGATCCATGAGCCTCAACATAACACCTTCGTAGCACTGAACCCATCTTTATAGTCACCCTGTTATGGTGTGACGTTTGATGTTATCAAGATACTCTTCCGGTGTTAGCAATTAACATGATCGCATGGTCTAAGGATAAAGATTACTTCGTATGATGTTATAGCAATATAAACACAATGACTTGATCGTAATGCTATACTTCGGATGAATGTTCATCACATCATTCCACCAATGGTGTGACCTTGTTATTAACAACATCCAATGTCCATGATCAGGAAACCTTGATCATCCTGTTAATCAACAAGCTAGTCTATAAGAGAGGCATGAATAGGAACCGTTTTTGTTTATTAAACACACATGTATTGATGTTTCCTATCAATACAATTATAGCATGTAAAATAAACATCTATCATATACAAGGAATACATAATAACAACTTTATTATTGCCTCTCAGGGCATATTTCCTTCAAGATTTCCATCCATGAATAGGGCCTCGCGCAACGATTGCCCGAACGTAATGGAGGCGACAGAAGAAATCGAGGGCGTCGCATCAGTTTCTTCCCCGTGGCCACAACCAGTTGCCCTCCTCCCTCAATGGTCGGGAGACATAGAGGGGATCTTGGCCGGCTAGGAGCCATGTGCAGCAGAGGCGTAAAAGATGTTCGGTCGGGTGGCACTGGTGGTGGGCATGACCTTCTGGCGGTGGGGATGGAGCATGCCAGGAAAGGCATGGTGGTCAGGCCTGCGTTGGCTCTAAAGGTGAGCACTGGCTGGCATCGCTGGTGCGGGATGGTGACACTGCCTTGGAGGCGACAGGGTATGGATGGGGTTGGGAGGTAGCCCCTGCTTCCTCCGTCCGTCCACCCCGTTAGACTAGTGCCAATTATATTACCCCGATGGATTGGGAAAAATGAGAAAAGAAAAGAAAAACATGGTTGTGGCTGGCGGTCGCCAGTATCCACAAGATCCAACAATTGAGCGCGCATCAGTCGCAGCCTCCACAAGGTCCGGTACAAGAAATAGAAGCTCGTCATCCAGCCAATCGAGCGGAAGCTTAGACGCGACCTCCACGTACTTAGCAGGGAGAATATCATTTTTCGGCCCAAAAGTTGGGGTGGCCAGGCAACGCGGTACCCAAGTTGCTTACAATTAGCTGTGTTGCCCAAAGTTAGCGTGCCAAATACTTAGAGGGTCTTTTTCGGCACGAATTCAACTTTACGTTTCAATACAAAATATCAGGCTAACGGCCGTCAAGTTGGGCCCTCCTGTCAGCTTTTGACGTTATGTCGCTGCCATCGTGGCTGCCATGTAGGCTTGCAGCGTTGGCGCATGCATCCTTTACGCATCTTCTTCTTCCTCCGGGCCGGCAATTTGTGGTCGTGGCCATGGCGCAGAGCTAGGACTTGGATGAACCTGCTCGGCCCGGCTCTCCTCCCCATCCCAAATCAGAGCTTGCCCTCACCATGGCCGCACCCATGGCACGACGCGGGGACAGGAATTCATTCCCGGGTGAGATCTGTCACCATGCCGACCATGCTCGGTCCTGTTGGCCTCCTCTGGAAGCCAAGCTCACCGTCGCCGTGGTCGCACACGCACCAGCCATGGCGCCTTCCTCTCCAAACCCCAAAGCCACATCCACCCAGTTCGCCACAACGCCAACAAGGTGAAAATGCATCAAGTTTTCTTCTTGTGATTGTAGAAAAACATGTATGTACCGTGGCTGTAGCATACTCTAACAATGTACACAAATGTTGTTTACTAGATTTTCATTTGAAATTAGTAGCTCCGTCATGATGAAATATAGAGAACCTAAATGGAATGACGGTGACGACCATGTTCTGTACTTTGCATTGCATCAACAAGTGCTCGTTGACGAAGCATGTTACCAAGAGAGTGGAGTTCATCAGCCATTGACAAAAAATATGTGAACAAATCAATGAGCGATTCAATGCAAATATGTGCAGAAAAGCTAGATCCATGTCATTGATACATTGCAAATGTATCTATAATTTTTGATGCTCCATGCTTGGTTTTATCCACTTTCTTGTGTTTTGTCCACACTTTGGAGTATTTTTCATATGATTTCTTGGACTAACCTATTAACAAGAGCCACAGTACCAGCTGCATGTTTTCTGCTGTTTTTGGTTCCAGGGAAGTCAGAAAATGAATATTCTCGGAATTGGACGGGACAAAAGCTAAAGTGCCTATTTTTCCAGAAGACTCCAGGAACCAGAATACGAGACGGAGGAGGCCCAGGGGCTGGCCACACCCCCCCAGGAGCGGGCTAGGCCTGGCCGCGCCAGGGCATGGTGTGGTGGCCCCAGGCGCCCCCTCGGTCTCCCTCTTCGCCTATAAGAAGCCTTCTGACCTAAAAACTCCGGGGGGTTCGACGTTTTTCCACGAAAAGTTCCGCTACGCCGTCGCCACCGAAGGGGAGATTCAGGGGATAGAAAGTCTCTATTCCGGCACCCTGCCGGGACGGGGAAGTGCCCCCGGAGCCATCTTCATCGATCTCCACCATCATCTTCATCGACCATCCATGTTTCCTCCATCTATGAGTGAGTAATCCCCCGCTGTAGGCTATGGGGATGGTAGGGATTGGATGAGATCGTTCATGTAATGGCATCAGATTGTTAGGGCATAGTGCCTAGTATCTTTTATTAGTGCTTTATGACTTTGTTGCAACTTGTTGTGCTTAATGCTTGTCACTAGGGCCCGAGTGCCATGATTTCAGATCTGAACATGTTATTGATTCATTATGATAGTATTGTTTTGGGTCCTATCTGCAAGTTGTATACACACGTCGTTGTCCGGAACCTATGGCCCCGAAGTGACAGAAATCGGGATAACTGGAAGGGAAAGGCTTTGATGTGAGGATCACATGTGTTCACGGAGTGTTAATGCTTTGCTCCGGTGCTCTATTAAAAGGAGCACCTTAATTGCCAGTAGTTCCCTAGATGCCCTGCTGCAAACGGGCTAGCAGGACAAAAGATCTTGTGCAAGTTCTCATTGCGAGCATGTATGACTATATGTGGAACACATGCCTAGGATTGTCTAGTACTTGGATGCTTTATCTTATTTATTTGCATGTGCCTTATGTTCTGATTGCTATGTGAATTGTCTTATCCATGCAACGCCCGTCCATCCATCCCTATGCCTACCGCACTCGAATCCCACTGTTTACTGCTTTTGTTACTACTGTCTTGCTTTGCTACTGCTGTTACTTTACTATTCCTACTACAAAACTGTTGCTACTGATAAACTGCTGTGAGCAAGATTGTTTCCAGGTGCAGCTGAATTGACAACTCAGTTGTTAAGGGTAATAAATATTCTTTGGCTCCCCTTGTGTCGAATCAATAAATTGGGTTTCACTTCCCTCGAAAATACTGCGATACACCCCCTATACTTGTGGGTCATCAAGACTATTTTCTGGCACCGTTGCTGGGGAGCATAGCTTTATTTATCAAGTTCGCCTGGATTCACTATTGTTCAAGCTAAGTTTATTTTCTCCTTGTTTGCTTGTTTCTTTATCAAAAATACAAAAAAAGTAGTTCCTACTCTAGTTGTTATTCTCGTTGGTCTGTTATTGTCTTGCTTTATCATGCTTGTTGTCAATGGTTGGTTTCTTTGAAACTGAATCTTATTGGCAAGGTGGGTTCACGGAAGATGAAAAATACTATTATAAGGAACATCACTTGTCACAAAAAGGGAAACACTTATGGGGACAAATTGATAGATTGTATACCATTGCTAGAAACGTGTGCTCTACTTATAATGTTACTTATTGCTTTGATAAATCTTGTTGCTGTAGGAGGTACAAACACCTCCCTTTTCAATGTGAGTATAATGATAATGTTACCATATCTTCCTATGTTAAGGGAAATTATGATCTTTATGATGTGGAACAAATTGAGGAATTTATTGCTTGGAAGGGTGCATTTGAACTTGCTAGTTTGCTTGAAAATATTGATGATTCACCTTATAAGTATGAGGTTTATGGTATACTTAAATTTTGCTTTGAGAATTACAAGGAAGAAAACGGCTATATTCTTGAATATACCAATAGATGCTTTCCACAAATGGAAGAGACTGATGCCTTGCAGGATCCTATGGAAGAAGAAATTGATGAACCTGAAATCTCAGTAGATGAAAAAGAGAAGGAGAGTGATGAACAAAAGGAGGAAGAATGGATTAGCTACCCATGCTTACCTTCTAATGAGAGTAACTCTTTATCCCTTACATTATTTGATTGTCCCCCATGCTTACTAAAAAAGGATGAATGTTATGTTCCTGAGGATTCTTTTGAAGATGTTTATGATAAAGCTCTAGTGCTTGTAGATCATGAAGAGCATGCTTTTTGTGATAGTTATATTGTTGAGTTTATTCATGAGGCTACTGAAAATTATTATGAGAGAGGAAAATATGGTTGTAGAAGTTTTCATGGTATTGAAACACCTCTCTATGTGCTGAAAGTTTTGAAGTTACTCTTGTTTTATCTTCCTATGTCTGCCACTTTGTTCGTTGCGAATTTATTTGCATACACGATTCCTATGCATAGGAAGTGGGTTAGACTTAAATGTGTTTTGAATTTGCTTTTTGATGCTCTCTTTTACTTCAACTCATATTTCTTATGAGAGCATCCTCTCAAACTATTATGCCTGATGATGATAATATGTCTATTATTCTTGGGAGACCTTTTCTTAAATACTGCAGGAGCTGTTATCAATTGTAATCAAGGGAAGATGACCTTCAATGTTAGTGACAAGAAACACACTGTCTATTTCCCTAAGAAGATTGAAAGGACATGGTTTGAATACAATTGAATATGTTGAGGGCATTCAAGTTGGAGAAATATATTGTCCTCTACCAAGAGAAAAATTTGAAACTATTATGATTGGGACCATTGCTATCAAGGTTGAGGTAACATAATCATTATTGGAATACAAAGTTTTGTATCATATGAAATTGTTTTGGTAACAAGACCTGATCAACCTTGTTAACAAAAGGATTTCATTGAACAAAACAATGTTTCCACTATGATTATCTCCGCTTACTTCTATTTTATCCATTTTTAGTTTTTGCTTTTGCCTAACTTAAAGGCGTTAAAGAAAAGTACTTGTTGGGAGATAACCCAAGAGTTTTATTGGAAGTTATTACTTTAGTAATAACCGCTCCTTATCCTTTTTATTTGCTTTTTATGCCAAGAGTAACCTCTAATGAGAGTGAAGTAATGATTGGGAAAGTTGCTGTCCCGAAACAGATTTTTGTGCTTCACCGTAAAAATTCCTGAGAGAGCTCTGTATGTCGGATTGAGCTGTAATTTTTTGTGCTTCTGCCCCGGGTTGTTATATACATTTAGTTAGTTCAACACTTTTTGATTTGAGCAACAGAAGGTCTTCGAAAAAATTCGTCTTTACCTACTGGTCTGTTTTGACAGATTTCTGCCATTTTCTGCATTTGCTTCTTGTTGGTTCCTTCTTGAGTTCTTTTGGGAAATTGAGCTTTTTGAGGGAAGTTTTAAAGTATCTAGTGTTATAATGGAAGTTTATTTGGTGTTAGAACTGAACCTTGAGACTTTATTTATCTTAAGTGCACTAATGTTGCTAATGAGATTGTGTGAAGTTTTGTATGAAGGAAAAATTTTAGGTGTATGGAAGGAATGAGTAATGAGATGAAGGATGGACTAAAGCTCAAGCTTGGGGATGCCACGCGTGTCACACCAAGAAATATCCAAGAAGTACAAGTGTCAAAGCTTGGGGATGCCCAAGGCATCCCCTTCTTCATCAATAAAAATGCTAGGTTTCTTACAAACACTTTATTTTTATTGTTTCATGCACAGTTGTGTTGTTCTTGGAGCGTCTTCTTTTTCGCTTTTGTTTTGGTTTTTAGTTTGCGTGGTTTGCTTAGTTTTCTGAATAAATTGGTTGGACCCCCTCTTTCATACTTTGGTGTTCAAATAGTTTGGTTTGGTTTGGAAAAGAGTAGGAAAGCTCATGCTTAAGTGGTATAGAGAGCTTGTTTTTGACTGTGGCCTATGCTTTGTCATGCCTTGCTTGATATTGTTTTGGCTTTATGCTTAGTATTCTTTGTTGTAGCATGACTTGTTATAAACAATTGAGATTACTTAATGTGCCTTGGATGAATCATGTGTTGTTTTAGCATATTAAAGCATAGTATAGTGGTATTCTCCTTTGATGCTTTATTTGGGTTGGCTTGGCGCATGCTCACACCATGTTATGACTATCCAAAGTCACCATAGCCTTTATGATCCTTTAGTTTTCAACTTGTAATATCACTTTATGCTTTGATCAATGATGTTTTGTCGCTCTGCATGATTATGGCCATTATTGCTCTCTCGTTTGTCGCTCCCTTACTTTTGCTAGCCTTCACTTCCACTGAGTGTCTTACTCATGTTTCCAATTCCCTAAACCAAATATTTCCAAAGTGTCCACCATACCTACCCATTAGCATCATTTGCTACTTCCGTGCATATTCAATATGCCTTGTTTTCTTCCGAATAAAATGTTTGCTTGTTATGAGAAAGTTAGTTAGTAAAGCTCTCACGAACTTGATGGCACACTTTATTTTCTGCACTTAATAAACCTGAACCATTGTGAACTCTCCATGAAAGTTATATGCTTGCTAATTATAGGCTGGGGATTAGCAGAACCGTGCTGTCACGGGGAACGCTTTCAACACCTGTAAATATATACCCAGTTGATACCTTGCTCTTTTGTTTGCGGATGTCGTCGGTGTGAAATAAAAGGGCAGCTTGTAAGTCCATGGAGTTATGTATGTGTGTTAGAGAAACGCCTGGACCGCTAGTCTAATCCATGCTGACATGGTGGAAACCTGCAGCGTAACCATAATGATATCTATGAAGCATTCTTCTTATAAAAAAAGAGAGTTATAGCTATTGAGAAAAAGAAAAAAAAGAGTTTTATGAAAAGAGGAAAGAGAGAAAAAAGCACCATTTTCCCATGGTAAATAAGAAGATTGCTGAGATACTCATTGTCTGCTTGCCTTGTTATTTTGATATGGGGATTCTTCCGTATCATCGGGAAAGGGGTACCCCGTTGGCGGTTCTCAATGATACGCACATACTTACGATGACAAGAACTTACCGGTAACTAAAGTGGAGTAGCATGAGGAGCGGCCCTCGTACTCAAGGGACTTGGGATTTCCAGTTTATAGTCTATGAAGCATATAACTCAGATTGGACCTCACTTTCACCTTAACCACATTAAAGATGCTTATGATAGGGGCAATGAGAGCTCAAAGCTAATGAGTACCATACTTTCAGCATTTGGAAGCCTTTCAAACTATTCAAAACCTTTTTCATTTCCTTGTTGAGTCTCCACACATTCTATGAGCACTTTCTTGAGAGCATAGTGGCCATTCTTAGTTCTATGTGCATTGTCCCAAGACTTGTTGATTGATGCATACCTTGATATTGCTTGTTTTAAACTATTTGTATCTAGTCACTCTTGTAAACTTTGAAGGTGTCCTATGCATTTATGTTTGCTACTCTATGAGGGACAAGTTGAGTGCCATTATGCTATGTTTTCTTTATGTGAAACAAACAAACGTCTTGCAAGGCATTGTTATTCATGAATCTTTTGTTTATGCCTTTTCAAATTGCATCATAGTTTCTTTGTCTTATTGCTAGAACTTTGTCTTTCATGTTATGATTGAAGTACTATGATCCCAGCTTTGAATGTTTTACAAATACATTGATCAAGTCTTTGATGGTGCATGTCACCTCAAAAATAATTCTTTGTTTTTATCACTTACCTACTCGAGGACGAGCAGGAGTTAAGCTTGGGGATGTTGATACATTGCAAATGTATCTATAATTTTTGATTCTCCATGCTTGGTTTTATCCACTTTCTTGTGTTTTGTCCACACTTTGGAGTATTTTTCATATGATTTCTTGGACTAACCTATTAACAAGAGCCACAATGCCAGCTACCTGTTTTCTGCTGTTTTTGGTTCCAGGGAAGTCAGAAAATGAATATTCTCAGAATTGGACGGGACAAAAGCTAAAGTGCCTATTTTTCCAGAAGACTCCAGGAACCAGAATACGAGACGGAGGAGGGCCAGGGGCTGGCCACACCCCCCCAGGCGCGGGCTAGGCCTGGCCGCGCCAGGGCATGGTGTGGTGGCCCCAGGCACCCCCTCGGTCTCCCTCTTCGCCTATAAGAATCCTTCTGACCTAAAAACTCCAGGGGGTTCGATGTTTTTCCACGAAAAGTTCCGCTACGCCGTTGCCACCGAAGGGGAGATTCAGGGGATAGAAAGTCTCTATTCCGGCACCCTGCCGGGACGGGGAAGTGCCCCCGGAGCCATCTCCATCGATCTCCACCATCATCTTCATCGACCATCCATGTTTCCTCCATCTATGAGTGAGTAATCCCCCGCTGTAGGCTATGGGGATGGTAGGGATTGGATGAGATCGTTCATGTAATGGCATCAGATTGTTAGGGCATAGTGCCTAGTATCTTTTATTAGTGCTTTATGACTTTGTTGCAACTTGTTGTGCTTAATGCTTGTCACTAGGGCCCGAGTGCCATGATTTCAGATCTGAACATGTTATTGATTCATTATGATAGTATTGTTTTGGGTCCTATCTGCAAGTTGTATACACACGTCGTTGTCCGGAACCTATGGCCCCGAAGTGACAGAAATCGGGATAACCGGAAGGGAAAGGCTTTGATGTGAGGATCACATGTGTTCACGGAGTGTTAATGCTTTGCTCCGGTGCTCTATTAAAAGGAGCACCTTAATTGCCAGTAGTTCCCTAGATGCCCTGCTGCAAACGGGCTGGCAGGACAAAAGATCTTGTGCAAGTTCTCATTGCCAGCACGTATGACTATATATGGAACACATGCCTAGGATTGTCTAGTACTTGGATGCTTTATCTTATTTATCTGCAATTGCCCTATGTTCTGATTGCTATGTGAATTGTCTTATCCATGCAACGCCCGTCCATCCATCCCTATGCCTACCGCACTCGAATCCTACTGTTTACTGCTTTTGTTACTACTGTCTTTGCTTTGCTACTGTTGTTACTTTACTATTCCTACTACAAAACTGTTGCTACTGATAAACTGCTGTGAGCAAGATTGTTTCCAGGTGCAGCTGAATTGACAACTCAGTTGTTAAGGCTAATAAATATTCTTTGGCTCCCCTTGTGTCGAATCAATAAATTGGGTTTCACTTCCCTCGAAAATACTACGATACACCCCCTATACTTGTGGGTCATCAGTCATCAATCATCAATAGGTGGCACATTCTAGTGATGCGTTCAAATGCGTACTGATGAGCCATTTGGAAGCCTTTCAAACTATTCAAAACCTTTTTCATTTCCTTGTTGAGTCTCCACACATTCTATGAGCACTTTCTTGAGAGCATAGTGGTCATTCTTAGTTCTATGTGCATTGTCCCAAGACTAGTTGATTGATGCATACCTTGATATTGCTTGTTTTAAACTATTTGTATCTAGTCACTCTTGTAAACTTTGAAGGTGTCCTATGCATTTATGTTTGCTACTCTATGAGGGACAAGCTGAGTGCCACTATGCTATGTTTTCTTTATTTAAAACAAACAAACGTCTTGCAAGGCATTGATATTCATGAATCTTTTGTTTATGCCTTTTCATGTTGCATCATAGTTTCTTTGTCTTATTGCTAGAACTTTGTCTTTCATGTTATGATTGAAGTACTTTGATCCCAGCTTTGAATGTTTTACAAATACTTTGATCAAGTCTTTAATGGTGCATGTCACCTCAAAAATTATTCTTTCTTTTTATCACTTACCTACTCGAGGATGAGCAGGAAATAAGCTTGGGGATGTTAATACATTGCAAATGTATCTATAATTTTTGATGTTCCATGCTTGGTTTTATCCACTTTCTTGTGTTTTGTCCACACTTTGGAGTACTTTTCATATGATTTCTTGGACTAACCTATTAACAAGAGCCACAGTGCCAGCTGCCTATTTTCTGCTGTTTTTGGTTCCAGGAAAGTCAAAAAATGAATATTCTCAGAATTGGACGGGACAAAAGCCAAAGTGCCTATTTTTCCGGAAGTCATCAGATGCCAGAATACGAGACGGAGAGGGGCCAGGGGGGCACCTCACCACCTGGTCGCACGGCCCAGCCTGGCTTGTGCCAGGGGGTGGTCTGGCCGCCTCTGTCACCCCCTCGGCCTCCCCTTCCGCCTATAAGATGCCCTCGGGACGAAAACCCTAAGTACCCGATCAAAAATCCACGAAAGAGTCTGTAGCCGCCGTCATCTCCATCCCTAGATCGGGAGGGATCTGAGGCTCTTGCTGGCACCCTGCCGGAGAGGGGAATTCACCCTGGAGGCCTTCTTCATCACCATGCAAGCCTCCGGTGTGATGCATTAGTATTACATCCTTGGACTACGGATCCATGTAGTAGCTAGATGGCTGGTTCTCCTCCTTTGTGCTTTCATGTCTAGATCTTGTGAGCTCCATTCATGATCAAGATCATCTATTTGTAATTCATACATGTTGTGTTTGCGGGGATCCAATGGATATTGAGATGCTATTTCAGATTGATTATTGATTCTATCATGTCTTTGTTATTTGTGATCTTGCATGCTTTCCGTTGTTAGTAGCTATATTGGCCAAGTAGATGCTAGCAACTCCAAGAGTTAGTATTTATGCTCGATAGTGGGTTCATGCCTCTGGTAATCTACGGAAGTGACAGAAATCTCTAAGGTACTAGATGTGGTGTTGCTACTAGGGAGAAAACAACAATCCTTTGTTCATAGAACAATCATATTGTTTACTTTACACGCAATTCGTAAAGCAATAATCTGTTGCTTGCAACTTAATACTGGAGGGGATTCGGATGATAACCTGAAGGTGGATTATTAGTCATAGATGCAGTTGGATGGCGGTCTATGTATAATGTTGTAATGCCTAATCAAGTTCCAAAGGAGTCAAGATAATTAGTATATGCATGTATTGCTTTCTCGATGTTTGTCAATTGCCCCACTGTAATTTGTTCACCCAGCATGTTATCTATCTTAAGGAGAGCCACCTCTAGTGAACTATGGATCCCGGTCCTTTTCTTTTACATACAATCTATAAACTGTTTACTGCTTTGTGTTTACTTTCTTCAAACTATTACTTCCTTCCATTAGATACGTTTAATCCTTTGTTTTCAGCAAAACACGGTGAGATTGACAACCTCGTCACAAGTTGGGGACAGAGTTCTGTGGTTGTGTTGTGCAGGTCTCCACGTTGCTACTAGCACCGGTAGTGCGCCCTGCCAAGGCTCAGCTAGCAACACCTTTGGGGTGTTTGCTTGCTCCTACTGGTTCGATTAAACCTTGGTTTCATAACTGAGGGAAACTTGCTGATGTGCTCATCATACCTTCCTCTTGGGGTTCCCAACAAGCTCTACATCAACACTGAGCCATCACTACTGCATCTTCAATGACCGGAGCTGGAATGATGTGCGGGGCTGCGTGGGTGCCTGCGTGTTACTTACAATCAGTAAGCAGAATTTTGAATGGGATTTTACATGCTATATGACACCATGACTCACCCCAAATGGACGGCTCCCAAACACGCACGTCGCTGCTAGGTTCAGTGACCGCATAAATGCGTTGCGGTTTGTACGAATAGTAGCTGGAGGTGAAGACGGTATCGACATACTTCTCTGGTCGCAGGAAGTCGTCGCACAAGACTGTCCATTCTTTGTCGTCTAGGCATCTAATGAATGTGATTACCTTGTCGAACACCGTAAGAGGTCGTACTCCTAGGTATTCCACGCCTCCCACGGTCTATGTGGGAGTTGTACCTTCAAGAGCTCAAGTTCTGTCATGTTGAACCTGTAAGCCGAATTCAGAAATGGGCGGCGGCCACCCGTTGTTGAATGCAGTAATGCCGACACCCTCCAAAGATGGCAATGTAAGTCTCAATGATCTGTAGCAATTTTTTAGAGTCCAAGTACTCCCATCCTGGGATAAAAGGACCAGCCACTTGCCGTTGCCACCCACCCAGCTCTGGTTATCTCCCATTTTCGTCTCTTCTTCTTCCTTGATATTCACCACTAATGATTCCGACCACTTATCCAGCAGCATCAGTTTTGCATGAATATTCTGCAGAGTTTGTTGTCAGTTGGTACAATCACCTAGCATGGATTCCATTGCAAATACAATTTGACAACTGGACCTTCAGATTAAAGTACACAAAATATCGCCTAAATATGAGTGTCTCCTCAGATATCGTCTAAATTGTGCCCGTGTCACTACGAAGATACCCAATATATGGAGTAGGAGCAGAGACCCCCAGAACAAACTCCTGACGATGATCATAAACAGCTCGGGGCATAACAGCCTTAAATCGTCTAATCTGTTTGTTTTTATTTTAGGAAACAGAATATCACCTAGCAGGCATTCCATTGCAAGCCGAAATTAACAACTCGTCTATCACCTAAAGTAAGACTGTGTCACTATGAAAATACCAGAATATCAGGTACGAGCAGAGCTTCTGCTCTACAGAATAGTCTTAAATGGTTCAATTTGTTCAAACCACGCGTGCACACAACACGTTCGACGAAAGGAACATAGGATTCTGATGAGAGTTCAGCACATATGAATCAACGATATGACTGAACCAATAAGCAAGATACTGGAACTTACGTGGCCATCGCGGTTGTTTGGCCATTTGCTGGTATCGGGGTAAAGAAGGCCTGGCGTGCCGAACGGTTGTTCGTCCATGTCCCGCATCGTGAAGCGGTAGCCAGGGATGCAGCGAGCGAGGTGGACGACAGAGATGATGTCCAACCATGTGGCGATCCTGTGCATGTTCGCGGCGCTGAGGTTCGGCCATCCCCAATCCTCGCGGTGGCGGTCGCCCTGGCCATCCACGTCGTCGTTGCATGCCTTTCGCTTTAGCCTGCTGCTACCCCAAGCTCTACCCATAGCGACAAATGGAGTTTGGAATCCGGTAGATTAATGGAGGCGTTGTGATAAGGAGGCAGATGCATTCGAGAAGGGATGGAATCAGGGATGGGTGCAGTTGTTCGAGTAGGGAGTGGCCCGGTGAGGAACCGCCGGCGCCGCCGGTTCTCATCCACGTGGAAGACAAGGAAGGGGGTGTAATTATTGAGGGCGGGCACCGGAACCGTCTAGAGGAAGTGAAAAAATAAATCATAAGAGAGAGAAATGTGCGGCCCGCCTGTCAGTGAGTGAAGGTCGGCACGCGCAAACATGACTACGTTTGACTTGGATCGTGCATGGCAGACCTCGATTCCACCACATGCAAGTGGCGCAGAACAAATTTTAGGAAGCGCTAGCGTCGACATGTAAAACCGCCGTTTTTCTCCACCTTCACCCTACTACGAACGGTCGTGCACCATTCCAGATATTGGTAAGGGCGGTTCCAATCTTTCACTTCTCCGTCTCATTTCCTCCTCCACGGCCTCATCGTCTTTCTCCTCCACGGCCTCATCCATTTCCTCCGCCACGGCATCACCCTCTTCCTCCGTATCCTTTCCCTCTTGCCTGTAGTCATGGACTTTTCGGACGTCCGAAACGATGGCAAGCAAGCGACTGTGCACTTCGACATAGAAGTACATGGCGGGAAGAAGATCAAAGTCTTCTACACCACCGATCCTGTGACGGTGAGGAAGACTCTGAGTAATTACACGAGTTGGCTGCGGTTCAAAGAAAACAGATTCGTAGGTCTCGACCTCGAGTACAGCCACGATCACCGTAGGATCTCCGTGGTGCAACTCTCCATGAAGGGGCACGTCCTCGTATACTAGCCTTTTTGCGAGAAGGGGGCTGACAGGATCTGGTAGACTTTGCTGTCTTTTTGTTCCTGAACCATCTGTTTGCAAAAATTATTGCTATATTATTTGTCTGAATTCATTTTCATGCAGGTGGGGCGAAAGCATTAGGGATCTGTTTCATGACTTTCTCGTGAACCAGCACATAAAATTTACTAGTGTTGACATCACGACTGACACTAAATTGCTTGAAAGCCCGACTGTCAACATTAGAATCCCAAAGGAGTGCAGAGTGGACATCCAGGAAATTTACTGGATCCCAGGGATGAAGGCGATAGGACCGGGATGGCCGCTCTTGCCTCCGAACTCATCGACCCGTGGTACGCTGACATGAAGGGAAAATTGCCGATATGTTCGTGGAGGCGTTTAGGGCACGATTACTGGGAGGATAAGCCGCTTTCTGAACCTAATCTGAAGTACGCTGCAATTGATGGGTATGTTAGCCACGAGCTGTACCGCCAGATTGTAAAATCTCGTTCTAGGCATCGCATCATTGAACCACCACCAAGGCAGGTTGTTTGCCACAGATGCCGGAGTGTAGATGAATCTATAAGTCGGGGCAAGCGATCGAAGGCATCCTGGGATCGGTTGCCTTCTCCAACAGGCTGGATTGTAGACTTTTAGTGCATGATTGTTGTGTTTGTATGGGGCTTGTTATGTTTATGAAAACATGTTATTTGAGAAGTACACTATGTGAGCAATTACGAACTGCTGTGTATTACCTTTGTCGAACTATAATCTGGGTTTGGTTATGACTGTATCCTTCGCTATAATCTGGATTTGGTTATGACTTATGACTGTATCACACCTTATACATGTCAGTCCTGGATTCTGCCGCATGCAAATGGCACAGACAGAATTTGTAAGAATGAATGTTGAGCATACAAAAGGGGGGAATGTAATTCATACAGGTTAAGTAGCTAATAGCATAGGGATCATACGAGCTTGGTTCTTACACACAGAATTCTTAAAAAATACAGGCGAGATAAAACTAGGAATGAAATGCGAAACTAGTAGTGGTAAATAGCACACTCACCCACCCGCCAGATCCTGTTGAGCATCTCGTAGCAGACATACGTGTCCCTGGTTGCGTACTTGATCGCATCGTAATTCAGGTGCCTCCACTCCCATCGCTTGTGCAGCTGCTTCAGGAACTCGACTTTCATGCCGGCGTACTCGCGGTCGATGATGTCAGCAGCGAGTCTATCCATGCCGGCTTTCCCTGTACCGCCATCGGGGTACCTCCACAAACGTTGGAGATCGACGTGATTGACGACATGAACGAGGAGATCCCGCTCTAGCTTCGGAGTGTCGTTCTTGATGTCGACGCTGGCGAAGTAGATCTCCCTCCTGTGTAGGAACTTGCGAAGCTCCGGGCATACAGATTTGGCCCTACATACGTGGTATAGGAGGAAGTGGTTGCGCATGGACAGCTGCAAAAGCGCCATCCTCTTCCTATCTCCGGTAAACTCGAGGTCAAGGCCGACGATCTTGTACATGTCCATCAGCTCCTATAGCCACTGCTCGTACATTGCGATGACCTTGGCGACCTCTGCTGACGCATTTGTGTGGATGACCGTTAGCTTGGTGGTGCCATGGGCGGTGACGGTGTACTCGTCGGTGAAGTTGCTCCCATCGCCGAACACGCCGTACTCTGCATCCATGGCAGCAGCTAATGCGGCGGCGGTGGCCTAGGGTCGATAGCGGTGGCTGGGACTGGGTGTGGCGGTGGAGTGATCTGTTGCGGTGGTATGGCTCGGCGGAGGCGGTGCCTACGGCAGCGTCGATGGTTCTTGCGGTGGCTGCGGCGGCGGAGGCCGGTGGAAGGAATGAGTTGGGGATTTTTGCATAGTGATGTGCTGAGGAGACGGAATGTGATGCTTAAATTGTGTTTAACAATATTCCGGTCATACCCATGTGGAAGCAAGTTTGACCGGGCGAGCATAGTTGGTTTCCAATCCTAGCGATTAAATTCGGCGTCCGTCCCGGTAGGCGGGACGGGTGTGCGACGTGGATTTGGCGTGGCAGAGACTGGTCACGTAGACCACCGTCCCATTGCCGATCCGCAGCGGGTGCGAGATGCTGACACGACGTAATGTGACAGGATAGAATAAAGTGTACAACTATTATTCCTAACAAGTTTAAGAAGTGTAAGCATAGACAGGGACCTAGCATCCCTGCACCCCGGGGCAGCCGCCCAGCCGATCAGGCTTGCCGATTGCGCAAAGCTTGCAATTTCATTTTGTCCAGAATTTGCCAAATTGAATCTCGTTTGCCCATGCTTCTATAAGTTCCTGTGTAGGCCACTTGTGTAAGCATGCACAATCAAGCAACTTTGCAACACACGTGTCGGTGCAAAAGCATGAGGTTTCAACGCACCACATAGTTTAGGGATTTAGAATAGCTACATTCTGGAGCTCTAGCCAAATTGCATGGTAAAGCCAAATTCAGCTTTTTGTCAGATTTAGCTATAGCAACATTGTGTCTCGTTTGTCCTCACTTTTGCCGTCCCGATATTCCGAGGCCCTCACATGCGCTTGGAGGGGGTGCCATCTGGTCAAAGGCTTGGCCATTACATGCGCCCTGACGCCTAAATTGGATTTTTTTTTGGTATTTGGCCTTTTTAAGAGCGCCTTTTCCCCTCTCTCGCTAACAGTTGTGTTTTTTTTGCCCAAAAAGGTAGGGAATCTAGAGCAGCTTCTCTCTTCATTCATTGTTCCTTTTGCCCTCGTTTTCCCCAATCTGGTAGCAAATCAAGAGCAGCAAAATAAACCAGCACCATAAATAAATTCAGTAAACATAGCAGACTTAGATAAAGCAGCTAATATAGGTTATATAGTACGGTACTTAACGAGGTTCGACAATTAGGCTGCTCAACAGCAGCAGTAGCAGTTGACAGGTTCAACACAGACAAGACAAAAGACGCCGCTTTACAGCAGCAGCAGTAGCAGCTGATTAGTGGCCCCTCGTGGCCTCTGCCAGGAGGGCCTCCGCCTCCTCCCTCTGGCGCCTCCTCCACTTCTTGCTGCCCAGCCCCTTGACCTTGGGCTCCTTGGGTTTGATCGGGGGCATGCGACCCTCCTCGATAGCCACCTTCTGGAGGTTGCGGAGGTGAAGACCGAGCGCCTGGTGCTTGGCTATGAAGCCGTGGACGTTCACGGACTCGACGCAGGTCCTCACGTCCTCGGCATGCTTCACGAGGGAGTTGAAGTCCGTGGCGCAGAGCCTCCTGGTGGGGCAGAAGGGGCACATGTACACGTTGCCGGCGAAGAAGTTGTTGTACTGGCC
This sequence comes from Avena sativa, assembly GCA_916181665.1. Lineage (NCBI taxonomy): Eukaryota > Viridiplantae > Streptophyta > Magnoliopsida > Poales > Poaceae > Avena > Avena sativa. The sequence continues at coordinate 547,524,284 of OV702290.1, read as the reverse complement.
GGACTTTAGCCTCCTCAGCACATGACGAGTCTTAGTGTCCTTGGACTCGTCGTCACTGCGGACGTCGCTGCTATCCTCCTATTGGAAAAAAACAGTAGAGTGCAATAAGGACATGATTGAGATACTTTGATTATCAGGATTGATTATTTGCATGGATTGACCGATTGAGATCTCCTGATTATTCCCCAAATCTCAAACCAAATCGAATACTGATCCCAACTACGAACAGGGGGATTCATCGAAAATCGAGATCTAACACAAGAGGATTAACTATTGTAAAAATACGAACAGCCGAGCCCTAATAACATACGATCTAGCATCCAACGATGGGAACAGGGTAAGAAAAGGGAAGGGGAGAAAACCCTGGTTACCTCCGACCATGGGTCGACGATGCTGGTGTCGTAGGGGTTCTCCGGCCTTATGTAGACAACTTCCTCGTAGGGGTCCCAGCTGAGCGGGATCTGTCCGAGACCGGCAGGGGCCTCCTTGCCGGCGGCTACGACGGATGCGAGGACGGGGACGGGGGGCTCCTCGCCGGTGGCCTTGGAGGCGCCGATGGCCACCGCCTTGGTCTTCTCCATCGCTGGCGTGGTTGGGGTTTTGTCGGGCGTTTGTAGAAGATGATGGGACAGTGGAGACGGTTGAGTGAGCGAGTGCGTGATGAGTGGGAGTGGGGAGGCCTCTATTAAAGGAGAAGGGAAGCGATGTTTTGTTGCACTACCATGCACCGCGTACGCTAATGCACCGTGCACGACCACACGTGTCCGCTACCGCCCCGTGCACCGCACACGCGTACCGTGAGTCACGTTTTTCCCTCATGTCTAACCATGGCGATTCAGTTGTACTCAGTTTTGCCCTCGAGCGTAACACTGGCAGTTTGGTTCCATTTTTAAATCATTTTCTATTTTCTATTTGAATCCCTTTGTCACTCTTGCCCTTGGTTTTTAAGTTCTACTCAGTTGTGCCCTTGGTTTTTAAGTTCTACGCAGTTTTTCCCTTGGTTCTTAAGTGCTACTCGGTTTCCCCCTCTCTTTGTATCCATCTCTCGCACATGTTCTCATCTTCGCTGCTACGCTCTAATTGGTCAAGACAGTTGTCACACGGATCGTGCCCACCAACCGTTGATCCTCTGTGATCTAGCGGACAAGATAACCCTTATATCTGTCAGGGGCACCCCTCTATCCATGCAAAATAACGAGTATGCCACCGGAACTTTAACTCCATAAACATATGAACTTGAATATAATTTGAAGGGTACGAAAATAGAAATCCCCATAGTTTAAGGGTCTAGATACAGTAAGAGAACTAAATATTATTAGTGGAAGAGCCAGCACAGTGATGGGTTGGTCATCTAGAAGTTGTTGATTCCTAAGTAAGGGGACACTAGGCCGGTCTTGACATACTCCCTCAGGAATTTGCCATAAGCAGCATGCTTAGCCTTGGTCGCCGACTTGTGTTTACTAGCCGGGCTTTTACCGATGCCAACCGCATGCGGAATCAAGCTAGCAATCCTCAGGTTGACTCCTTTCTTACAGAAAGGGCACCTGAGCTCCCCAAGTCGAGTGTGGAAAGGGATTATCCTGCTCTTGAGCTTCTTCATGACATGGCGGCTCTTGTTGTCCCTGGTCTCCTTGTTAGAGTCCATCTCACTTGAATCCACTTGTAATGTATGGAATACAAACCAAAATAAGCAAAATAATAAATTTATATTCCTTCCACCATTCCGAGTTACTTTCGATGCAATAACATGTCTATACAGGTTCAGCAGTTCATTACGGCCGTCTCCCTAGCTCGCTCCTAAATTAACGTGGTTTGTGTTCTTGATAACTTATTAATAAATAAATAATGTGGATTCATTCAGAACAGACTAGATCTCTCCATGTACCAGTTCATACGTTGCATCTAATTATTAGGACTAGATTTTTTTATGACGCCAGGATAGATTAAGCTCGAGCAGAAAATATGAAACATGTAAAAATAGATGTACCTTCGGGTACACGAGTGGAGCGTGTTTGTTGAACTCCATGCCCTCATCGGGGCCTCCGAAGTCATCAGTACCGGTGAGCACATGGTCCCCCAAGGGGTTGAACTTCACGTACTCCTCGCCTTGTGCTGCGTGATGCTCCTCCAGATTTGCCGCATGAAGCACCACCCCGGCGGCGATGCCCGGACACTCACCCCCATGCACTGGTTTCATGGAGAAGGTTCGTGCAAGTACGTTCAAGATTATGGGGTTTTGCTAGATAGGGAAGAGAGAGTAGTGGATGAGTGCGAATGGAGGACCCGATAGGCTGGGGTTTTAATGCGGGGACGTTTAAGCCTCCTCGAGGGCCTCGGTAGGCAGCTCTTCCGACTGCGGCTGCCGTGTGGAAGCTTCGTGTGGTGGGAGGCTATCGGAAGTGAGAGTGCAGGCGCGCTGCATAGTAAAAATGGTATAGCCCGTGGGTCGTGGATGACCAGTTGCCGTGCAGTAGACTTGTAGCCTTTGCAGACTAGATTAAACATGACATGACCACTCGACAACTTTTTCCATGGACGGCATCGTGTTCCTTCTTGTAGAAGTCTCGTTGAGGGAGACGTAAATGTTGTATCGCGCTGTCCTGTGAAGGGCACGACGTGTGCAACGAGCCTCGTTAGATCACACAGGATCAACGGTTGGTGCGCACGATCCGCGTGGCAACTGTGACAACCAATCAGGGCATAGAAGACAGAGTGGGCACATGTTTGGGCTTCTACGAAAGAGAAACACGGGGCAAAACTAGGTAGTATCAAAAAACCAAGGGCAAAGTTGAGTAGTATAAAAATGGAAAGTGAGTGTCTTTTACAATGAAATACATCGTGGCATACATCAAATTATGCCAAGATAGATCCACTAGAGTTCATTGCATGTGTGTTCTTTCCACAAACCACATATGTATCCACTACAGTCATTGCATGTGTGTTCCTGTCATGAACCACATATGGATCCACTAGTATTCATTGCATGTGTGTTCTTTCCACAAACCACATATGTATCCACTAGAGTAATTGCATGTGTGTTCTTTTCACAAACCACACATGGATCAACCAATGTCATTGCATGTGTGTTCTTTCCACAAACCACATATGGATCCACCAATGTCATTGCATGTGTGTTCTTTTCCACAAACCATATGGATCAACCAATGGCATTGCATGTGTATTCTTTCCACAAACCACATATGGATCCACCAATGTCATTGCATGTGTGTTCTTTTCCACAAACCATATGGATCAACCAATGGCATTGCATGTGTGTTCTTTTCACAAACCACACATGGATCACCCAATGGCATTGCATATGTGTTCTTTTCACAAACCACACATGGATCCACCTGACTCATTGCATGTGTGTTCTTTCCACAAACCACATATGGATCAACCAGTGTCATTGCATGTGTGTTCTTTCCACAAACCACATATGGATCAACCAGTGTCATTGCATGTGTGTTCTTTCCACAAACCACATATGGATCCACTAGAGTCATTGCATGTGTGTTCTTTTCACAAACCACATATGGACCCACTAGAGTCATTGCATGTGTGTTCTTATACTAAAACCAGCACTAGAGTCATTGCATGTGTGTTCTTTTCACAAACCACATATGGATCCACCAGTGTCATTGCATGTGTGTTCTTTCCACAAACCACATATGGATCCACCAGAGTCATTGCATGTGTGTTCCTGTCATGAACCACATATGGATGCACTAGAGTCATTGCATGTGTGTTCTTTCTACAAACCACATATGGATTAACCAATGGCATTGCATGTGTGTTCTTTCCACAAACCATACATGGATTAACCAATGGCATTGCATGTGTGTTATTGTCACAAACCACATATGGATCAACCAATGTTCTTGCATGTGTGTTCCTGTCATGAACCACATATGGATCCACCAGTGTTCATTGCATGTGTGTTCTTTCCACAAACCACACATGGATCCACCAGAGTCATTGCATGTGCGTTCTTTCCACAAACCACATATGGATCAACCAATGTCATTGCATGTGTGTTCTTTCCACAAACCACATATGGATCAACAAGTGGTTATTGCATGTGTGTTCTTTCCACAACCACATATGGATCCACTAGAGTCATTGCATGTGTGTTCTTTTCACAAACCACATATGGATCAACCAATGGCATTGCATGTGTGTTCTTTTCACAAACCACATATGGATCCACTAGTGTTCACTGCATGTGTGTTCTTTCCACAAACCACTTATGGATCCACTAGTGTTCATTGCATGTGTGTTCTTTTCCACAAACCACACATGCATCGACCAATGGCATTGCATGTGTGTTCTTTCCACAAACCACACATGGATCAACCAATGGCATTGCATGTATGTTCTTTTCACACACCACACATGGATCAACCAATGGCATTGCATGTGTGTTCTTTTCACAAACCACACATGGATCCACCAGAGTCATTGCATGTGTGTTCTTTCCACAAACCACATATGGATCAACTAGTGTCATTGCATGTGTGTTCTTTCCACAAACCACGTATGGATCAACTAGTGGTCATTGCATGTGTGTTCTTTCCACAAACCACATATGGATCCACTAGAGTCATTGCATGTGTGTTCTTTTCACAAACCACATATGGACCCACTAGAGTCATTGCATATGTGTTCTTATACTAAAACCAGCACTAGAGTCATTGCATGTGTGTTCTTATACTAAAACCAGCACTAGAGTCATTGCATGTGTGTTCTTTCCACAAACCACATATGGATCCACCAGAGTCATTGCATGTGTGTTCTTTCCACAAACCACACATGGATCCACCAGAGTAATTGCATGTGTGTTCTTTTCCACAAACCACACATGGATCAACCAATGTCATTGCATGTGTGTTCTTTCCACAAACCACACATGGATGAACCAGAGTCATTGCATGTGTGTTATTTTCACAAACCACACATGGATCAACCAATGGCATTGCATGTGTGTTCTTTTCACAAACCACACATGGATCCACCAGAGTCATTGCATGTGTTTTCTTTCCACAAACCACATATGGATCCACTAGAGTCATTGCATGTGTGTTCTTTTCACAAACCACATATGGATCTACCAATGGCATTGCATGTGTGTTCTTTTCACAAACCACATATGTATCCACCAGTGTTCACTGCATGTGTGTTCCTTCCACAAACCACTTATGGATCCACCAGTGTTCATTGCATGTGTGTTCTTTTCCACAAACCACATGCATCAACCAATGGCATTGCATGTGTGTTCTTTCCACAAACCACACATGGATCAACCAATGGCATTGCATGTGTGTTCTTTTCACAAACCACACATGGATCAACCAATGGCATTGCATGTGTGTTCTTTTCACAAACCACACATGGATCCACCAGAGTCATTGCATGTGTGTTATACTAAAACCAACACTAGAGTCATTGCATGTGTGTTCTTTTCACAAACCACATATGGATCCACCAGAGTCATTGCATGTGTGTTCTTTCCACAAACCACACATGGATCCACTAGAGTAATTGCATGTGTGTTCTTTTCCACAAACCACATATGGATCAACCAATGTCATTGCATGTGTGTTCTTTCCACAAACCACACATGGATCCACTAGAGTCATTGCATGTGTGTTATTTTCACAAACCGCACATGGATCAACCAATGTCATTGCATGTGTTCTCCTGTCATGAACCACATATGGATCCACCAGTGTTCATTGCATGTGTGTTCTTTTCACAAACCACACATGTATCAACCAATGTCATTGCATGTGTGTTCTTTCTACAAACCACATAAGATCGCGTCTTCTAGAAGCACCCCCTCCTGAAGTAGTTGTCCAATCCGATTGTCGCAGACCGTTCGATTGGGGCGCGTGGACGAATAAGATGGTTCTTCGTAAGATCGATCCGCAAGTAGGCTGTTCCGCGACATGATTGTCCGCGCTTACATTTTCACTTATATTACTATTATTTCCACTCCCCTATAGCCTACTAGTAATATCATAGAGCTCGTGAGTGAGCACGTCTACTCTGCAGCCCCCTCTCCCCTCATACACCACACGTCACTGTGCCCGAACGACGCCACCGGCTTTTGTGCGTCGTGCCCGGACGACATCCGCCAATTCTCGGGTCGCTACCTTCATGCTAAGAAATCATTTTACAAGATTTTGAACTTATCCTACATATTCCTGCTATTCGCCAATCTAACTGCTGATCTTTTTTCCGATTTCTCGATAAACTTCAGATGTGGCAGATGCTGTAGCCCAAGAATCTGGAGATCCTCGCGCGCAACTTCGCAGTGACATTCCCGCTCGTGTGCTCCCACCCAGGATGCTTTCGCCGTTACTCCTACCACGAGCTCCCGCTCCACGAGCTCGCGTGCCCGCACGGCGCGTGCTCCTGCATGGAGCTGGGCTGCAACTACACCGGCCCGCCGGCAGAGCTTGTCGTCCACCTTGCATAGGAGCACTTGATCGAAGTGATTAGGATCTCGTACGGGCAAGCCCAACTTCTCCAAGAGCAGGTGTCATTCACTGACTCGGCACGCCGCCGGCTAATTTTCCAGGGGGGACGGCTCTGTTTTCGTCCTGACCATCACCACTGGTGTTCCGAGAACTAGAGTCGGGCCCACCGGTCGTGTGTGCCGTATGCGTCAGGTTGGTCTCGTGCGCCTGGCCCGTATACACAGTGCGCATGTGGGCGAACGCCCAGCCGCCGTTGTCCGATAGCATTCTTGTGCTAGCCGAGGCGCCGAGATGCCCGACGCCGCGGGAGGTGGAGTATGCGGACCTAAGGTCGATCCTATGTGTGCCATCTCAGTACCTTGTCAGTGCTGGACCGAACAGGCATATGCATTTCTACATTTGTATCGAGAAGACCGACAGGGAAATGTAGTACTTATGATATCGTTACTGTTAGACTTAAGCGATGCTTCTCAGGTGCGTAGAGCATACGTGTTGTGCGAATGTACCCCAGTTGTAGTTTTAGTACTCCTTAATAATTCGACGAGTTATTGGTCCAATCAGCTTGCTGTTGTCACGTTGCAAAGTCCGCTTGCTCTAGACAGATTGGCAATACCGTGTGCTCCTGCCCGAGTTATTAAGTGGGGATAAATCACGCTTCACCACTACCTTGACATCCAAAGGATCCTCTTTCCTCTGCCCTCGCTCCCCTTGCTCATGGCTCGCAGCTCATGCAGTTCGTCTCGGGTGGAATCAGGGTCGTCTCAACGCCGTCAGGCGGGTGCCCCATTAGGTACCGGAGGGCGCCCTACGATTACTACCTCGATATGCTGTGTTTGTGCGGTGAGAAGATGCCGAGATGGATTTCGTGGACCGACGAAAATACTACAGGAAAATTCAGCAACTACATCATCAGAGCGGTAAGTTCGTACTGTAGGTACAATGGTAACTCGGATCCGGAAAGCGTAATGTAATCCTTTTTTTGTTTCCTTCGATCTACTTCACAAGAAGGGAGGGGGACTGGCTGTGACAAGTTTATTTGGATCGAAAAGCCACTGATAGGTTTTCACAAAGAGCTTGTTTAGGATCTGTGTGATGCTGTGTGGGACAAGAAAGAGGAGATTCGTGCGATGGAGCGAGAGATCCGGGAGCTTCGCCAGGTGCAGGGGAGGCAGGGGCAGGGAGGTGGTGAGACAGACGGGCTCAAGATTAGGCCAGATAGTGGAAATAATTTCCTCATTATCTGGGCATTATCTGTTGCATTTGCAGTTTATGTTGCCATGTCATTGTCCAGCAGCTGAAATAAGTTGCTGCTTCGTGGAGTGTAGCAGCCAACTTAGAAATTGTTTTTCAGCCCAAAAACTTATCATAAGTGTAATTCATGTCTATGCCAATAGCAGGGATTTATTAAGCGCCTATAAATAATTCATGTCTATGCCACTAACACCCATCAATTTTGGAGACCCCTTAACCGCTCAGTTATCGCGATTGTTCAGATAGTAGTGACATAGTCACAATTTTGGATTCAACTAGTGACCTCGGCCATATCCAATCCTAAAGTCGTGATACATTTTACTCCGAGTACGGGAGGCAGATTGTTTCGCCCGACAAGTTCCACGCACACAGCTCCAGAGTTTAACCGAACTACATATATAGGTTCAAGTTCAACACATCATTAGGCTTCTACACTGCTAGCCTTCTTTCTCTGCTTGGGTGCCAACTTTCTTCCTCTTGCCTTCACGTCCACTGGCTTCTTCATCTCCTGCTTTCTTCCTCTTTCTAGGTGCCAATTTTCTTACCTTCACGTACCCTGCATCTCCGGGTCGAGGGAAGTCAGGCCAATCAGCACCAGAATCTTGTCCAGCATCATCACTCCACTCGTTTTGGTTTTCTCCCCGCAGCAAAATCACTGAGTCGGCTGTCTTGTTTCTTACCTTGCGCTTCCTGTAAAAAAAACAGTACATGGATTACTACCTTATATCTACAGACTATAAACAATTTTTTGTGTGAATGTACCATCTCATACCTAGGTTTGGGAGCATTAAGGGGACAACCCGCTGCTCTATGGCCTATAAGATGGCAGGTCTTGCATATGTTTTTGCCCTTCTTGGTAGCATAGAAAGTTGAACCCTTCTTCTCGAGAAAATTCTTAAACCTATTCACCTAAGGTCTTCCTCTGCCCCTTTTTGTAACTAGCTGGCAAAGCTCGAAAGACAGTTGGACTTGAGGCCACTGAGATGGGTCTGTACATGGCTCGACAGATCCAGCGTACGCAACTCTGAACTTTTCCATAGAGTAGTAGTCTGACAAATACTGATCCAAATGTGGTAAAGTTCTTTTCTTCACCAAGAAGGCCAAGGCGTGGTCGCAAGGTTTCCCGGTATGCTGCCACTCTAAGCAGGTGCATTCTCGCAGCTGGATGTTCACAACATCCCTTTTGCCACTCTTGGACAAATCGACCACCTCATAGCTATTGCTGGTTAACGGGAGAACCTTAAGATGAGCAAGTCCTTGGCTTCTCTTGTGCAGTTGTTGTATAACTGGCGGTAGCATATGTCCTCTAAGTCTCCTACCGATCTCTCTCCTTATATTTAACAGCTTCATGATCATACCATGTATGCTGTCCATCAAGATATGAACAGGACGCACTTTTATGTCCTTCACCCAGTTATTCAGGCATTCTGCAAGGTTGTTGTTTATGTAATCAACTTTGATGTCAGGATTGAATTGACTCCTCTTCCATAGCTGCGAATGATGGATGGCTAAGTATTCTGGAAGTTTAGGGGCTTCCGCAAAAATCTAGCTCATGAAATATTCGCTGCTACTAGGTTTGTAAACTCTAGCAGCAGGAAACATGTAAAGAAATACGCTGCATGCGTAGTGTGAGTACAAGTTGAGCATCATATGGGCATGGAATTCTCTACCTTCAGCTCGCGGGAACACCTCCTTCACTGCATTCGTCAGCCCTTTGCATGCATCCGTGGATATAGCCAATGGATCCATGTGGCCTATTGATCTCCTGAGTTGCCTCATAAACCAGACCTAGTTTTCCTCCGTTTCTATTTCAAACAGCCCGAATGCCACTGGGAACATCCAGTTGTGACCATCAAGTGTTGTGGCAGATGGCAGACAGCCTTTCCATTTGCCAGTTAATACAGTGTTGTCTACACTCAGATACGCCCTACATCCGTCCTTGAATTCCTGGATGCAAGGTTTAAGCGCCATGAAAAATCTTTTGAAATATATTTTACCACATACTGATTCGGTGTCAATCTCCACAACACTCCCCGGACACCTAGCTTGTACCTCTGCCTTGAAGTTGTAAGCATCCTGAAGCTATTGGTCCAATCACCATGCAAGACCCCCGGAGCTTTCTCTTTACCTTTCCAAACCGTGTAATACGGTAGGACAATGTTGCATTTAGAACCGAGGCTAGTCTGAATATTCTTCGCGTTCTCCTTAGGGTTATCCTTTAGTATGGACATAGATTGCATATACACCCAATCCGTATCAGCTATTGAGGATTTCAGTTTGCTGCCTGTCGGACACATGTGTGGAGGGCCCATTTTGTTCACCTGCAACACAGATTCATTTAAAAGATAAGCGGAGTCGACTAGTTGCCAGAAAGATATCGCACATCAATTGTAGTTATAGAGTGAAAAGAGAGAAAGTTCTAATGGTTTGCTGCATTCATTGCCCCAGTACCATAATTGCCTTCGACGCAGGTAAGGCTCTTGTTGTGATCCTCCATGGACAATGTACCTCGGCCCGTCCATTCATCCACGTTAACTTGCAAACGGCCTCATACCTCTGGGCAGTGTTCTTCAATCGATAAACGTCGAACTCCCCCTTGATACAAAAATGCCAGAACGACATCTTGAACTCATGCATGCTCCTGAACTCGGTGCCGACCGAAATTATAGGATACTCATGGTCATGTTTCATTTATTCTACTTCAACACCCAAATCATCGACTAGAATACCAGCCTTATCGTTAAGTTCCTCGTCTATTTCATCATCACTAGATTCTTGATCCTCTACAGTGCCTTCTTCTTCATCTGATTCAGAATCCTCGCCATCGTCTCTAATTCCTAGTACTGCACACATCATATTGACTCCCATGGGTGGGGCTACACCATCGTCTCCACCTGGATGGACCGAAACATTGCCCCAATCCACCTCACCGGCAACTCTGTTTTCTCCAAGACACTCGGTTGGTAGCTCTGCAACCACATGGGGTGGTCTTACGTTTGCACGCATCCCAGGTACTTCAGTGGACAAACATCAGTTAGAATCAATTTCATCTTGACTATACAGAACCCTCTTACTCTTCCTGTGTACATCCTCCTTCCTGATGTAATCTTTCCTGATGGTATCAGTAGGGCTTGACATATGCGTTCCATTCCCCATCGAACTAGGCCTTTTCTGCCGCTCTTGGGTGTGATCTCCTTACTACCTCCCCTCACGGGTGTTGGCTCTAGGGTGCTGGCATTATTGCCTGACCTCTGCGGCGTGTTCTTCTTTGAATTAGCCATTTTGCTGCTACTATTGGGCATGTTCTCCTTCATGCTGGCATTATTGCCTGACCTCAGCGGCGTGTTCCGCTCCAAATTAGCCGTTTTGCTGCTACTATTGGGCGTGTTCTCCTTCGTGTTGTCATTATTCCCTGACAGCGGCATGTTCCGCTCCAAATTAGTATTTTTTCTGCTCCCACTGGGTGTGGTAGCCTCCGTGCTGCCATCTTCGCCTCTTTGCTACCACTCCTAGGAGTGTTCACCACCGTGCTAGCCCTCTTAGCATTTTTGCTGCTACCGTTCGGTGTGGCATTTTGACTGGATCTCAGGGGTGTACTCTGCGGCGTGGTGCCTTTTTTGTGCGACTCTTGGGCGTCCTCTTCTCTAGCATGGTCTCCTTGGTGACGTTCTTCTTCGGGGTGCCCTTTCTGGGGATGCTCTTCTTGCTCCTATTTATGACGCTCCTCTATAAGACTCTCCTCTGTTCGAAGCTACCCTCAGTCGCACTAGCCCCAGTGATGCCATGGATCATGTCACGCATGCCTTCTAAAAGTCCATCATCTCTATTGTCGAGTTCCAATTCCTCTCCAACCATTTGCACTATCAAGTGGAAGTACACTTCACCCCTATAATGTTTCCTTGTAAACGGTACGACTAAATCCCTGGTATCTTTCACTTCGATAGCCCTTTTGCTCCTGTAACCAAAATATAACAAACGTGCTTCCTAGGAGGACCCCCGCAACACCTTCACACGTAACGATGTCATCAGGTCAGATAACTCTACCACTTCAAGATCGTATCTGCCAAGGATTACATCAAACTCGTCATAGAATTTTTGCATTATAATCCATGACACCGATATGAACATTTACTTTGCCATCATCAGGTTCTTCAGGATAGAAACCTCCGAGAGGTTCGAGAGGTGGAGCGGCACCATCAGACCCAGCCCCAATGCCACCGTCACCATCACCAGCGTCATCGTTAGCTGGATCAACCTCGGTGGAAGTACCCGAACTAGGAGAAAGGCGAGGGCCTTTAGCAGCGGGAGCTACATTACATGGTGGACAGGCAGGGCCCCTTCTAACGGCAGCCACAATAGGATTAGCTACTGCCATGTCACATCGATGATCAGGAGCAGTTCCCACAACAGCAGTGTTTCGAGTGCTAGCAGAGTCCAGACCATGAGCTAGCTCTAGACCAGCAGCTCGTTGAACCTAAGCACGGGTTCAAGGTGACACAAGGCATCAGTCCTTACAACAACAGTGGGGCAGCCTCTGGAAGCCTTAGTTTGCTCAACAGCGGCAGGGATTGGGTCAACAGCGGCCAGATCAACAACAACACGAGGACGACCAGTACCAGCAAATTCTAGAGCACGGGTTCGCACAACTTGAGGACGGTTTCGAGGAGGAGTAGCACACAAGGCAGCGATCTTGGCAACAACAGCGGGGCAACCTCCGGAAGCCTTAGTTTTCTCAATAGTGGCATGGATTGGGTCAGCAGCAGCCGGAGCAACAACACCACGGGGACGAGCAGTACCAGCAAATTCCAGAGTAGAGTTTTCCACAACGGCAATACGGGGACTCCTACGAGGAGGTTGCCTAACAGAAGCATGTCGCGGATGAGGAACCACATTTTGCTCAACAACAACAGGGGTTCGAGTTAGACCTCCCTGTCCAATAATAGCTGGGCGACTCCCGGTAGCAGGAGCATCCTCATCCAGTATGTTACAAATCAGCATAACCACGCGAAGCCAACATGCTGTTTCATCAACCCAATTAGCTGACTATCACACGCTATAGGAACCTTAAAGCCTCGTTCATCAAGGATGCTGAACCGTGCAGTCTGCTCCATCCTCATTTCAGCAAGTTTACGCACAGCAGTAACCAAACCAGGGATAGTGCATAACTACACAGGCGCTACTTCCATCTTCAGATTGTGAGCTTGATTCCACGTGCTCTTCCCATCTGCTAATTTAATATGGTAGCCGCAGATGGTGACCAGAACCGTGTATTTGGGTTCAGCGGAGATCCTACTTGACAGAAAATTGGAGACAAAAGATAAGAATTGTTTGTCAGCATCGTGCTAGTAAATAATTCTATATTTAATATATCTCTGTAATGCCAATAGCCAGCTAGCAGTTATAGGTAGTGCGAATAGCAAAGAGAAGAGTAGCTCACCCGCAATTAGTCAGAAGTACTTCTTGCTCGGCAAATGGATCTGCCATCCTTCGTGCTGCTCAGCTCGTCGACGGTAGAGACGGGCTAAATCGTCGCAACGGCTGGCATGGCATTCGGCATTAGAGCTCGGTAGCAGCGAGTAGGCGTAGCAACTTGGCGCCAGAAGTCAAATGCCCGAAGAGATCATTCTGGTTGGAGAGGGGATTTCGACGCCGCCGGTGCTAGGGTTCATGCGAAAGGAGGAAGGAAGTGGATTTGTGAATTTGGTCAACGCACCATGCTCCTTTAGTCTCTTGTTTCGCCTACGTGGTTGGCGCTCGCGTCACGGAAATATTACTAACATGAGGGTCCCGACCGTCTACTTCACAAGGCAGTTTCACGGAATGTTTGGATTTGGTAGAAGTGAGATGAGTTTGCATCGAAATGACCCCTCTCGGTAGTTGGCGGCCTAACATTTCAAAACGCGGCAATTTCAGACAATTTAGATACCGCGGTGCATTGGTCCGAAAACTTTGATACCACAGACGAACATGCCCGTTAGCAGGGCATACGACGATGGCATTGCTGTGGTAGTGTTCTAACTCCATCTCTGGCTGCAATTCAGGGAAGAAAAACACATTCCGGATTATTGTTATTTTATTTTTGTAAGCCCCGAGATTGATGCAATGGTGATGGTTGGTCCATTTGCGGGATTTTGCTCAGCTGCCAATGCGGCCTAGCTCCAGCAAATTAGACAAATGACGCCTCACCAGGAAAAAAATCGAAATTGAAGATTGACTGCAACGAAGGCATCTCAAAAAATCCGATGATGGCAAATCGTGGCGATGCCTACTGATCGAGAAAATCGTGCCTTGGCGAACAATAATATCACAAACACTACAAATTTACTCCCTCTCTCTAGAAATAACTAACTTTTTTTATCAAATTCGAACATATCTACACATGTTTGCATAGATACAACAAACTCAAATTAGTTATTTCTAGACTGAGAAACTACTTATTTAGCTAAAAAATTACTCGCTTCGATCTAATTAATTAACTTGAATTTGTCTAGATTCGGATGTATTTAACATGTTTTAATGCTAGATATATTTGAATATAGTTAAATCTAAGTCAATTAATTTAGGTGCGAGAGAGTAGCAGAATTTACTTGCTTAACTAGTCCTTCTATATTTTGTCTGAGCTGGCCCGTTCCCGTATGAACAGGCCCCGCGCCGCCGCCTAATTCCGTGGTGAGCCGCCGCCCTATCTGCCCGTCACCGAACACGACCGCCGCCTACGCTGCATCCGGTCGCCGGCACAGCATCCCTAGGCCCCGCCTCGCCGATTCCCCGCCTCCTCCCGCCCCGTCGGTTCCGCACCACCTCCTGCCCGCCGACTCGGTTCCCCGCCGCCAGGCCGACGAGCTACTACGTGCCGCACCCCCAGGCGCTCGACCGGCCGCCGATATGTGGCCAGAAGCTCTCCGTCGAGCTCTACCGACCAGGCGCCATAGCCACTTCAAGCTCGGTAAGCTCCTGTCATTTTTTCTTTTTCTTTGAATTAGTAAATGTAGCCGTGTAGCACTGCAGTAGGATGGATTTGTATGATGGATTCGTTTGATGTTGGACATGTAAATAGTGAGATTAGATTTAGATAATTTTATATTTTGCTCAAATTTCCGGACGTGTAGTTGCTGGACTGCAATTGCTCTGGTTGTAACTACATAAATTAATAAATTAATACTCCCTCCGTTCCAAAATATAAGGCGGATAAGGATTAGTCAAAAGTTAACATTTTCTAAGTTTGACCAAGATTATACATAAAAATATGAACATTTACAATACTAAATAAATATCAATAGATTCAACATAAAATATATTTCTTAATATGCCCATTCAATTATGAAGATTGTTGAAATTTTTTCCTAAATATTTGGTTAAAGTTTGTAAAATTTGACTTTTGACTAATCCTTAGACGCCTTATATTTTGGAATATAGGGAGTATTATTGACTCTTTATATCTTTTGACACATTTCTGGCTGATTTTCTAATTGTAAAGTGACATATGTGTGATATTTTCACTTATATTGTCAAGTAACAGGTTCAGGGGCAACATAGACATTACACGTATCATAAGTCCAACAGAAGTGTAAGAACGGTTTCTAGGAGCTTAGATCAGCCACTATGTTGCGTCGGTTCAAGAAATTTTCTGCCAGAGTTTGGGAACCGCTATGGAAAAGCTGTAGTGTATGGAATCGCTGGTGGGCCACACTATTCACTTTCTCTGCATGCATGCATCCTGGTTTTCCTCACATTTCTACCACTTGACCCCATAGTTGCATGAAAGAAGCGAACCAAGTTCTTGAACCGCTTCTTTGTGTCAGACTGCATGAACCGATTCCTAAAATGTATAGAACGATTCAATAGGAGGTGAGAGAAGGTTAGGAATTGCCTTTTTCATACACTGTGGCTGGTCTTATCCCCATCGAAATTCATAAGCTTGCTTCTCCATAAGCATAAGGACATGTACAATGATAGGGAAGGCAATACATATATGTCGTACAATGTATTATCTCTTGCTAACCTCACTAGCAATTGATGAGAATAAATTAATTTTTAGTAGGAAATTATATAGCTAAGAGAAGGCATGTGCTACAATGGTGAAAATAGCCTTCTCTTATTTCCTAAGAGATCATCTCTTAACTAAGGGAAACTTTTTTTTTCATTCTCTCCTCCAACTAAGCAAAAATTTGATGAGGCAGGTTTAAGGGCATGCCCTAATCCTTAAAAAAAAAGTGTCCCCAAGTATTCTCCTGCTTAATTCTGCATCGAATCTTGACAGGACAGACCAAGAAGGCTAATGGCCACCGTCGCAGCTCCGCTTGGCCGGAGACGGCACTCCCCAAGGAGGATGGCTAGGAGGAGGAATGCTGCATCCCCGTCGAGGCAATCCCCCCTCCTTCGCCTTCACCGCCGACTGCTTCCCCCGATTGCTTGCCACCCGCCCCGTGCACTGATGCGAGGTATTATCCCTCCCCTCCCCTCCTCCGCCTTGGGTTTTGGTGTCCCCTGTAGGCTGGGGCGAGCGTCTCTCTCCCCCTCTGTCAGCACAATATCTGCCATTACTGATCCCATATGTTGTCTCTGTGGTTGCTCTTAAACTCCTTCCCAATTCCGTTAATTATGAGCTCTTGATTAAATTTAGATGCATGATTACTGTGTCAATCCGTTGCTTGCTCTGGGTGACAGCCAAATTGCCTTCCGTTCATCTGTGAGTTAGTAATTGCCAAGAGTTCCAGGGGACGTTCTGCCCATCATCTAAAAAAAGGTCCAGAAATAAGTGACTTGCTTTATCTAGATTCGTGTATATCTATACACTAGAACACGGCTAGATACATGCAAATCTAGGCATATCCAAGTCACTTATTTCCGGACGGAGGGAGTAGATAATACCTGCGCGTTGCGGTGGAATCTATAGAAAAAGAAACAACTGCAAAAAATCTTTACTCTCTTTGAAAAAAGTATAATCCATACATGACTAAATATGACTACTTTGCAAATGCAACATCATACTACACTACCACTTTCTGTTCAGACATAGTTTTAGCTTTAGGGAATGAAACCAAGTGCAGATCAATCTTCAGAAAAGCAAGCAATATTAAAATAATTTTTTTATGTACATTTAATTGACTAGTTGGCGTGGAAATGAAATAATCAGGTAATCAACCATGAAAGCAACCACATATAGTTTCAGACTAAGTTAACTGTTCCTGCTAAACTTAGGTGGGAAAAACATGATTATACTAATTATATGTGAGCAACATCATCCGTCCTTTTTATTTTGAAACTGATTGACCTCCTCACAACCCTAGTAGAAAGCTAAGGTTCAGATATGGAAGCAGTGCCACACTCCATAACTTCATTAGAAATAATTCTACTGCCGTTCAACATTTGGGTAATATATATTACCCTCTATAAAGAAATCAGAAATGCTTTCCGTTGTGATTCCTTCAATGCAGCCACAAATACACCCAAAAAAATATCCATTGAAACTTACCAAAAAACATTTGAGGAAAAAACTTACCAATTAATCAGGCCAAAAGGAAAGTTAAATGAATTTGCATTGTTGACTAGAGTGTCATGGTTGAGCGAAATTACTGCAAACATACCAATAGTGTGATACATACCTAATTTTTCAGAAATATAGCCGAGTCATGAGCAGGTGAATGATAGGATTAACTTGGATTCGACCTACAGTAATAAAGTCCAGCTGATACACTTCTGTTTGGAGCATTTAGCACATCATATCTTGCCATGGTTTTGCTGTTTGTTTTACCAGTGGTCATAGTTCAAAGGTAGCATCCTAGATGTGTCCTTTTTATTGCCAGGAATATAGCAAAACTTAGATGGTGGTCACATGGAAGAAAATAGTGCCAGTTGTCCTATAAAATAGTTGATATTCTTTTTACCTTGAAAATAGGATGATGCTTAGTTCTTTAGTTATCCTTCTACCATGTAATTGTGCGATTTATCATCATTTTGGCGTGCTGACTAGATAGATAGTACACTGCTAGGGATTTCGTGTTATTGTTTTGAGTGCACCACCGAATTGTCCAAGCTTGTTCTCTTTTGGTCCTATAGTTTCTATGCTAATGACTACTTTTCTGTTACCTTTTTTTCAACTAACTCTACTTGAGCTTTATCTACATGATTTTAGATATTTTTTTGGAATATGAATGCTTCACATTTGTTCTTTTTCTTTCACCTCTCGCAAGTTCCAACAATATGACTGTCTAATCAGGTGGTAATAGGCGACATGGTCATTGCTTATTCTTTTGCTTCTCGCTGAGAAGGATATCCTATGGTGCATATCGTGTTTTGATTTTGGCAATGTGAATGAAGTCGACTCCTAAACTTCAACAACGTCTTTCTTTTTATTGGACAAGGACTTGTCTTTTCATTGATGTAATTTCTGCTGGGCTGCATACTTATCATCAATATTCACGGGTTATCGCCTTGTGATCATTATTTTCTTTAAAAGGCTGCCTGGTATATACTTCGAGGGATCACAATGTTAACCACGGTTGCCAATGTTTCTCTTAATTGCATAAATATATTTATGATATGCCCATTATTGTTCTCTGGCTGGTTGCTTGATATCTGTACTTCAAAATTGTTTGGTGCACGCTTTATCTTTTGCATCTATCTTCATGTGTTTATTGGACGCACAAATGGAGAAGTTAATGCAGTATGCCTGTGGAGATGTCGTCGGCAATAGTGTCGCACCAAAAGACCAGTATGGTAGCACTGATTTAGCTAAGGATACCGGGTAAACCCTATGGACTTGCTGATTCCAGGAAGTGCACTATTTTTAACCCCACTGCACTCTGCGTATACTTCCGTTTTCTAAAAGATTTACTTTTTCACTTTCTTATAATTCACCGTTCTCTGTTGATTGAGGATACTTGCATTCTGGTGGACAGACTTTAGGCAGTGGTTTTGGCAGGTGATCAGGTTATTACTTCTCACCTTTTCGACGTATGAGATGCAGGGACGGTCTTCTCATGCCAAAACTATGTGTCTTCTCACAGGGCATTATTCATCTTTTCTCGGAGCGCTGCATATTTTGAACTGAATATGCAATGAGACCTTTGCGCTGATGCTTAAGATAGTCTTAGACATGCCTTGTTGGTTACGTATGCATATCAAATAAAACTCATTGGTTAAAATATGTCCTTGAACTGGAAGATTGCATATTTAGAGTCTCAAACTTTTTTAACTGGATGGAGTGGGATTGTGGAATCAAAGAAACTTGGCTGTCTGACTTGTCCATATGCCACTACGAATCATGTGAAATGTGCTCTCTGAGAGCCAAACGGTGCTTTCAAAAGTCTCAAAAGAAACCATGTCTTTCTTTCTTCCGCCGCCTCTTGTTTGCTCTACACTTCCTTTTGAGAGCACATTTCACATGAAACGTAAAGGATTGTTTTTTGATTAGATACTTACTCTTAGCAAGTGAACTGAAGTCCAATTATAGATTGCTCCCTTTGTAAAGAAAGAAATGATTTATCTTGTCTGAGCTTACTTGTGCAGTCTTTTTCTTAGATCCGTTTGCTGTTTCTGTTGGATTTTGCATCACATCAACTATTATTGCTGCCTCTGTAGATTCATGTGCCCACGTGACTCCTGAGAACATGTTTTCTAGCATTGAAGACTCTGGCTTTGTCCACGTGGGTAGGAAATTTAACTGTAGTGGTTTGGTTTATATGTTTTTTTTTTTATCTTCTGCTATAGTTCAGTAACTTAAAGCTGTCTGCTATCAGGAGGTCATCATTCCCCTCCTGATCAGTCAGGAGGATACAGCTAATTTCCAAATTTATTCTAATTGTGCTATAGTTAACCATCAGAAAATAATAACCTTCAAAAAGATAATAACCTTCAAAAAGATCCAGAGACGACCAAGGACCTCATTCATAGTGGGCCTGGTGGAAACCATGTGTTTTCTGAACGACGCTGTAAATGCGAGGTACTTCATCATCTCCTCAGCCATTGGGAGGGACCTTCCTAGCAATAACCAGTATGCACATCCAGGTCTTGGTCAAAAAGCGTTCACTGCAGCCTCATCAAAAGTGTCCAGACTGCCTGACCCGGGCACCTCTCCATTATTGCTTTAACACACCACTCCTCCATTATTGCGTTGCTGGCTCCTCGCTCTGGATCTCACCACCATTGCTCCATCAAACACCATGTCCCTTGCGCAGCGGCTTCAGGAGTGAATCGCATCCGGATTATTTCTGAACCACGCTGCATTGCTCCATCTTCTCAGGTATTGTACATCTCTTTGCTCGATAATATATTTCTGCTCTTGTTACAACGCGCATAGGGTCTCTTACTTGCTCGTCTTGTTTCAGTAAGAGCACACAGTTTTCTTTTCCCTGTGAAACTGGTGGTGTACTGATGTAGAACAGTTTCCTTTGGTTTTTCTACAGCAGATTCCTGTCTTGTAATTTCCAATCTGTGTTATGGATTTTCTTCCTAGCTAAAGATCCATACATTGAGAGCGAAGCAAGATCCATTCTGCCATGGAGGTGGTGACAGGTGCCATGGGGAGCCTGCTCCCCAAGCTCGGCGAGCTGCTCATGGGGGAGTACAAGCTGCAGACGGGCGTGAAGAAAGATGTTGGCTTTCTTGAGAGTGAGATGAGGAGCATGCAAGCTGCCCTTAGCAAGGTTGGAGAGGTTCCATGGGACCAGCTGGACAAGCAGGTCAAGGTGTGGGCCGGCGAGGTCAGGGAGCTGTCGTATGACATGGAGGATGTGGTTGACAACTTCCTGGTGCGTGTCGAGGACTCGGATCCTGCTGCCAACTCAAACAAGATCAAACAACTGATGGATGAGATGACCAATCTGTTCACCAAAGGCAAGGCTCGCCATGAGATTGCCAACGCGGTTAAGGACATCAAGGACCGCGCACTACAAGTGGCCGCTCGGCGTGACAGGTACAAGTCGACGACGTTATTGCTAATACATCTAGCATAAACAATGTCGTCGACCCTCGTCTGTTGGCTTTGTACAAGGATCAGAAAGAGCTTGTGGGCATTGAAGGAGCACGTGACAAGTTAACCAAAAGGCTCGCGGATGGTGATGGTCATGCTTCCACGCAGAAGCTCAAGATAATCTCCATTTGTGGACTGGGAGGACTTGGCAAGACTACACTTGCTAAGGCAGTATACGATCGGCTTCAAACACAATATGAATGCCAAGCTTTTGTTCCGGCGGGTCGAAACCCTGAAGTAAAGAAAGTTCTCAAGGACATCCTCCTAGAACTCGGCAAGAAAAGGCCCGTGTGTGATGTAGCCACATTGGATGAAAGACAACTCCTCGACAAACTCCGAGAACTGCTTGAGAATAAGAGGTACGCACCCTCCATCAGTAATCAAGTTTAATTACTGATAACAATGGGGTATTTAGCTCAGTCCCCATTCCCAATTACAGAGGTACAAGTTGAAAATACCATCCCATGTGAGGATGCATGACATGTAGAACCTAGATTATATAACTTATATGTAGTGACACAGTACGGAATGATATGTTAGGATGGATGCCATGCCTTCTATATGGAACTGGCAAATGCATAAATACTACTACGTTTTGACTCATATCAACTAGGTGGTGCATCTCGAGTCCAATGAAGGCAACCAGTTACAAAACTGATGCTTATTTCGTCTTGACATGGTTTGGATTTGTATTTTGAGAGCTTATTCATGTTAAGTTATTTTACCATGTTTACCTAGTGTGCTATTGTTTGGGTCCTGAACAACTACCAAACATTTTCAAAGTTTCAATTTATTAGAACTGTTTGGAATATAAACCTGAGTTCAAGCTAATAGTTCAGAACCAACTTTAATATAGTAGAAGGCATGATATTAAGAAGAACTATTGTTGACATGAAATGAAACCAGATCAATCAAATTGCTGCATGAATTTGTTCAGTGCCTTCTCTTCCTTCTTTCATTTACTACACCTTGTTGTAGATTGAATGGCTCCATGTATATTTAAATTCCTTATCGAGGTAGTTATCATGCATCTTGTTTTCTGTGAACATATTTCTTTCTAGATAGCTTTCCTGTTTAATGCATGGCTCTTGGGATCTCATGTGGATAGGTACTTCATCATCATCGATGATATATGGGATTTGAAAGCATGGGAAATAATCAAATGTGCTTTGTTGGATAACAATTGTAGAAGTCGAATAATCATAACTACTCGTATTCTCGATGTCGCAAAAGAGACCGGTGATGTTTATGAGCATAAACCGCTTTCTGATGATTCCTCTAAAGAATTATTCTATACAAGATTGTTTGGTGGAAAGGACAAATGCCCTAAGGATCAACCTGCTGAGGTAACTGGAAAAATTCTAAAGAAATGTTGTGGTATGACGTTGGCTATAATTACAATATTTAGTTTGTTGGCTGGTAAACCAATGGAGGATTGGTCTAAGGTCTACACCTCTATTGGTTTTGGGAACGGAGATAATACGATAAAGATATTGTCATTTAGCTATTATGATCTACCATGTCATCTAAGGCCTTGTCTGTTGCATTTGAGCATATTTCCAGAAGATTCTGAGATCATGAAAGACACATTGATATGGAAGTGGATAGCCGAAGGGTTTGTGGCTGAGGAGCATGGGGTAGGGTTATTTGAGATTGGAGAGAGATACTTCAACGAGCTTATGAATAGAAGCATGATCCTACCTGTCGAGAACAGTGTAATCTACACTATATCTGCTTGTCGTGTCCATGATATGGTGCTTGATATGATTTGCTTCTTATCAAATGAACAAAATTTTGGTACCATACTAGATAATAAGGAGAAATACTTATCTTCACAAAGCAATCCTCGTAGGTTAGCTATCCAAACAAAAGATGAAGAGCAGCACAACCCTCTAGCTAGCACGTGTATGCCAAAATTGAGGTCTTGTTATGCCAGCATGTGTCATATTAGTGTGATGCCATCACTTTCTAGCTTTCAAGTGTTACGTGTACTAGACATGGAAGGCTGTGTTTCTTTGAGAGACTGTCATCTTAAGCATCTTGGGAGGTTACTTCAGCTGAGATACTTGAGTCTAGCAGACACACCTATTCGCGAGCTCCCAGAAGATATAGGAGATGTAAGGTTTCTGCAGTCACTGGACTTGACGGCCACCAAGATAACTGAATTACCTCAAAGTATTGGTTTGTTAATGAAGCTCAAGCGACTGCGTGCTGGCTCTGTAATAGCGCCGATTTGGATAGGGAACCTTACATCCCTGGAAGAGCTACATTTGAACATTAGTGTCCAGTGCTCTATCTTCGTGAAAGAGCTCGGAAATCTGACAGAGCTGAGGGTTCTGAGGTGTATCTTACATGAAGAATTGGATAAGTGCTCCAAGAAAACTTTTGTGGAATCTATATGCAATCTGTCAAAAATTCAAGGCCTAGAAATTGGTGGTTGGATGGGGTTGTACAAATGGAAGGCAGATGCCTACTGGCCCCCTCGGCAACTCTGTCGATTGGTCGATTTGTATGGCAAATTCAGTAGTCTGCCGGCATGGAATAATTCCTCGCTTCTTTCGAACCTCTCCTACCTTCAAGTGCGTGTGGATCTGGAGGAGCAGGATTAGCTGATCCTTGGGAGTTTGCCAGAGCTTCGTTATGTCAGTGAGAATATTCCAGGGGGCATGGAATTCTCTTGTGGTGCGTTCCCCAACTTGAGGAGGTGCGGTATAACTGCACCTTTCAGGTTTTCCCCGGGAAGTATGCAGAGCCTTGACTTGATATCCATCAACGGGTGCTTGGAGGATGTGAACACTGATTTTGATTTTATTGGTAGTCTGGGGAACCTCCCTTCCCTTTGGGTTGTCGAAGCTCTTATCCATTGCTGGCATGCCTGTGCAAGTGATATGGAGGAGGTGGAGACATCGTTCAAGCGAGCAATCGACACCCACCCCAACCGTCCTGCCCTTAAACTCAAAAGACTTGGTAAAGTTAAGGAGGAAGAATGGGATTCTGGCCAGACAGCACAAGAGGTGTACTACTTGGTTCATTTCTTAGCTAGCTAGCTAGTTTCTTTTTCAAATTCCTGTAATCGGTCCTCCACATTCCAATTCCCTTCTTGTTTTATAGTCACACAACGGCATTAGAGAAGGACCAGCTTCCGAGAATAGCAGCCCGAACCAAGATCAGGTATTCCACGCGTGTTGCTGTACTTGCACTAGTACCCATGCATCTATTATTACTTTGCTGCAGTGTCTGAATTTTCACGATCAATCCTCTTTTTTCGCATTTACCCTTATATCTATCGCTTCTCCATAGTCCCACAACGACGAGGAAGCAGAAGCATCTGGAGCGTCTGATTCCACATCGGCCGACGAACGCGAAGGCGAGGACAGGTCAGCAGAGACTGCTGCAGGGGCTTCAGGTGAAGTTCAACTCAGTCTGAGTGTTGGCACATATGCTCGATCACCAGCATGCGCGACAACTACGGGTGCCGAAACGTCTTCTCAGGTGATTAGCGACGATGGAGAGGCAGATCAACAGCAACAGGTAGTACTTATAGTTGTGCTGTGCTGCAGTAGTACTTATAGTTGGCTAACGCAAGGTTTCTCACCTATTTCCAACAGGACAAGGAACAGGAAGCCGAGGACGGATCAGCAGAGCAGACTGCATCGGAGGGCAGGCGCTCAGTTGAAGTTCATCCCGACCATCCCGTCTCTGGTCTCGCAGAAAGCGGTGGTTCTCAACTGCCGGCGCGGCGGCGGACGTGGAGGCAGTGGGCGTGTTTTGCTTGCCTTGACTGCGGCACAACTTCCACTTCTTCAAAACAATGTGGCGCATCAGGAGATGGATCAGGCAGAGGAGAGGATGAGAACCACACTGCCCAACCCTGAAATCATGCAAAGCTCTTGAAATTGCTTAGTGATCGCAGAGAAAACTGCTACTACCATTTGTTGTAATCTTCAAACCGATTGTTGTTATTTGGCTTGTAATAGGATAGTATGGTCCGCCAGGTTTTTTGCCCCGTAGACTATATGATCAGCGGGTTTTCCTGGCGTGCTCGAATCCGCTTTTCCTTTTATTATCTTGCTAAAACTTGGTTGTTCTGAGTTATTCTGAGTACGAGGAGGGCCAGGTTGGATCGAGCGAGGAAAGCAAAAATTGCTGCTCTGTTATGTTCATAGATTTCTTATTGTACAATATCATTTTCTTTTATTTTGTGGTTCTCTAAAAGGAAGAGTATTTCATCGTGTGGGGCTCTGACTTGGGGGGAATTAAGATCAGAAGCAATGGTTAATATGTGGGAGTGTAGCCAGAAGCGCAAAGTGTGCTGTTTTATGTGAAGGAAGGGGGACCACTGAACCAGGGAGCCCTGCCCCGGTGCTCCACCCTAAGTGAAGTTGAGAGGTTATTATCTGTTTTTTTTTCCTATCCTAGGCCTGCCTATATCCATCCCACGTATACCTATATGTACATATATGGTATCTGTACGGCGCGTGAGGGAAAAAAAGAGGTCACGTGACCAGGTAATGATCCTCACTCCATGGCTCACGTCGTGCATGCGGTGTTTTGAAACCGGTAGGCTGCTCCTGCTCCCGCATCGATAGGATCAGGCGACGGCGCCGCCAGGCGATGGAATCGGGGATCGTGCTAATTAAGGGTGGTACACGCGGCTGGCGTCTCCATCTCCGGTGACTTTGTGGCCGCACAAGGTCTGAGGCAATCCCATCGACGGTTCCCCTGTGAGGCTAGGGTTAGGGGCAAACTAGGACATTAAGTAAGACACATGGAAAAGGTTCTACTATTTTCGTTTTTTTTTGAATTTTAAATGTTCCAGTCAAAGTTAGGTCAAATTTACGACGAACACCGTGTAGGCATTTGATGAACCAAGCTAAGCTGGCGGCCAAACGGAGGGCCGTCGGCGGCTGAAAGCTATGTCAACGGCAAAGCCATAGGCCTAGCTCTTTTCTATTTTCTCTCCCATTTTTGCTATCATTACCTTCTATTTACTTATGTTTGTATTTGATTCGTTGTTGCATTTAATATTACTAATTACTAATATATCACAAAAAATCAAACAATATAAGACCATTGGTCAATCGTCGTTGGACGCCAGTCAAATGGCCAGATCCGCGGATCTCACTTTTTAGAATTTCAATGGAAAAATACCACCAGAGCACCAAAATCTCTAAAAAACGTGCATGTGTAACTAGTATATGTTTACAAGTGTGGTGGAAGTTTTAGATACACAATATTTAGCTCCCGAGTATGAGCATGTTCATATGTATGCGATAACACTTAGAAAATGTGTTCTCCGTCTATAGCAGAAAACTCCCGCTACGGATCAATCCGAGAAAAAACTTGTGAGTGGATGACCAAATGGAATTCTTGCTCTACTCCGAAATAAAGTTAGCATTGCCAGCTGGATAATTCTTTTTTTCCTTTTGAAAGATCATGAGCAGTCAGTTGGTTCGCAAACATATGTACATGGTATTAGATATAGGTTTGATTAAGTCAGTTCGATAGGATGTCTATGCTACTCTATCAATATGAGCTCAGGTCACCGAGCTGATCATGCACTTGGAATGTGTTAAGGTTGTTATTATGATATTATATCGGTCCATTATACCTATCGTCCATGCCAGTCAATATATTAATTAAAAAATAGTTTTCATGTGATATTAGACGATACTGGAAAAACTAAGACTCAAATCAAAATTAAGCCGGTCATTGTACTCAAGTGATGGATTGTGTGCATGCTATATTAGAGAAAAACACATAACTAATCATTGAAGGCTTAATAGTATAGATATGTTTATTTACAGGAAACATATATCACCGGTTGTAACACACATTATAATTTTTGCAATTCAAAAACAAAATGATGCACATGTTGGTGCATGCCTATGTATAAAGTTGTTCATACATGTATGTTGTAATTTTCCAGTGTATCATTTTCAAGGAAATTATTCCTATGAAAAGATATAGAATTTTGAAATTCCGATTCGATGATATATTTTTCACATTATATTATTTTCCTTTAATCAAATGTAGAACTTCAAAAATACTTTTTGTAGAATGAAGACATGTAGTCGTGATGATGACATAGCTTATATGTAGGTTCCATGCCAGTAAAAAACCACTTTAAAATGGTCAAAACTACTCACATGGATTAAATTTATATTGTTTGACAAAATCTAAATCCTATCAATAGTTAGGCCCCAATGTACTGTTGGGGGGAGGAGATAGACACATAACCCCCACCTGCCTTGCGGTGAACTCCGAGGATAGCTTCAATCAATAGAAATGCAGAGGAAATAAAACAACGAGCGCATGCACAAGTGATACAAGGATTTACGTGGAAAACCTCCTCAAGGTGAGGAGGAAAAACCACGGCAGTGGACCAACCGGTCCACGCGAGCTTCACTATGAGCAACTTGGGTACATAGTCTTCTCTATAACATATAGAGATGTACAACACACTCAGCATGTTGGCAACCGACAACAACAACAACAACCACTTGAAAGAAAGATTACAACAAAGCAGAGTATCTCAGCTTCTGTCCCCTTCGGTAATCAGCAAACTGCACTTAAACCGCAGATCAAATTAGCACCAAACTTGGTAGACAAATATACATATGAGTTTCCAACATACATGCCAAATTTCAGCTCAATCGGATACTGTTTGCCTGCCCAATCTGTTCGTCTACCAAAATTGCTCTGTGCTGAAACTGCAGTAGTCCGAACTGACGAAACCGCTTCCAATTCTGATGCTACATTAATCTAAATCTCAAACTAGCTAACCATATCGAAGTACTCAAAGTAAGGAACAATCTTACCAAGTTTGGAGCCAATCCAACCACCTTTCAGCCACCAAACACCAGCTTGAAGACATACCGGTTAGATCTCAGAAATCGCCTCTTCTTCTTCTTCCTCTCTTCTCACTTGGTTGTGGTGTTCTTCTGTGTTCTCTCTCCCTCTCACACAGTAACTATGGTGGCTTGCTTGCTCAGCTCACACTCTGATTGATTCTCACTCACAGCCACCAAGGGTGGCTAGGGTTTTCTTTTCTACTCCTCTCAAGGAGCACCTCAGCCATTGGATACGAACCTCGATCAACGGTTGAAACGTGTTGGACTTTCACGGGATGATGTTGGGCTGCCAATACACCTCCATGTGGAGGGACATGGCCCAATAAACTCCCCCTCCCGACATCATGGAGGGTCTCACTACCAACCGACAGTCATGTCGGCGAGCCGATGTCATACCTCGAGCTTTCCCCTTGTCACCACCTTGGTCAACATATCAGCCGCATTTTCACCTGTGTGCACCTTTTCAATTTGCATTTTCTTGGAATTCAACACATCTCGAATCCAATGATAGCGAACATCAATATGCTTCGACCTCGAATAAAAACTTACATTCTTACTTAGGTGAATGGCACTTTGGTTGTCACAAAACAGCACATACTTGTTTTGCTCAAAACTAAGCTCACAAGCCAATCATTTTAGCCACAATAGCTCCTTTCTCGTCTCAGTTACTGCGATGAACTCGGCCTCAGTTGTGTTCAGCGCCACACACTTTTGGAACGTGCTTTGCCATGTCACTGCTCCCCCTAAATGGGTAATTAAATAACCTAAATTGGACTTCCTTCCATCAACATCTCCAGCCAAGTCTGAATCTGAATATGCAATCAGCTTGGGCTCACTACCACCAAAGCAAAGCTTCATATTAGTGCTGCCCCGGAGATACCTCAAAATTTACTTGACGGTTTCCCAATGTAGTTTTCCTAGATTGGACATAAATCTGTTCACAGTACTAACCGCTTGAGAAATGCCAGGCCATGTGCACACCATAGCATACATCAAACTCCCAACCGTTGAAGCATAAGGAACTTTCTGCATTTATTTTTCCATCTCTTCATTGGAGGGACATTGCTTTTTACTCAACTTGAAATGAGCTGCAAGTGGACAACTCACTTCCTTTTCCTTGTCCATCTTGAACTTGCGAAGTACCTTCTCAATATATTTATCTTGAGATAAGTACAACTTGTTGGATTTTCTGTCTCTCTCAATTCTCATGCCGGGAATACACTTTACTGGACCCAAGTCTTTCATGGCTAAACTTTTGCTCAATTCTTTCTTTAGCATAGCAATCCTAGAGAAATTCTTGCCAACAATCAAGATATCATCCACAAAGAGCAATAACATGATAAAACCATCACCTGAGAACCTCTGAATAAACACAGAATGGTCTGAGCTACACCTCTTGTAGCGTTGCTCCCCCATGACAGATTCAAACTTCATGTACCATTGTCTTGGTGCTTGTTTCAGGCCATAGAGACTTTTCTTCAATTCGCACACATAGTCTTGTTTGCCTTTAACAAGAAACCCCTCAGGTTGCTCCATGTAGATTTCTTCCTCCAACTCTCCATGAAGGAAAGCTGTCTTCACATCCATTTTCTCAACCTCCAAGTTAAGACTTGCTTCCATGCCAAGGATCATTCGGATTGATGTAAACTTCACCACCGGAAAAAATATTTCATCAAAGTCAATACCTTTTCTCTGACTGAATCCTTTTACAACTAGCCTAGCCTTATACCTTGGATGTGATGTGTGCTCTTCTTGCTTGATTCTGTATACCCACTTGTTCTTTAGAACTTTCTTGCCCTTGGGAAACTTCACCAGCTCATAAGTAATCCATCTCTTCTTGCATAGCCTTATCCAACTCCTTCTTGTTCTCATATTTCATTGCATCTTGAAAGCACTCAGGTTCTGAACCATCAGACAATAACACCACATATTGGTCTGAATCGTACCTGGTGGAAGGAACACGACCTCGGCTAGACCGGCTGAGTGGAGCAATTGGTGGACTATCTGGTTCAGGTGCTTGTCCATCATGATCATCTTCTTCATCATCATACTCTTGCTTCTGGGGAGCATCCTCACCTGTACCACTATGTGCATCATCTTGCACATCTTCTGCATCATCATTTTTAGCTTCTTGTTCAGCTAAATCTACAGGAACTAGGTCAGAATCAGATATGTCTTGCTGCTGATTTCGAGGAGAGACATGTACCGGAACTTGCTCTGGAACCTATACCTTTGTCTTCACAATATCCTCAATTGTTTGGTCTTCAACAAACACAACATCACGGCTTCTCACATCATTTCTTGCTATTGGATCATACAACTTGTAGCCGAACTGGTCACCTCTATAGCCAAGAAATATACACTATCGTGTCTTTGAATCAAGTTTTGACCTTTCATCTTGAGGTATATGAACAAAGGCCTTGCACCCAAAAACCTTCAAGTGCTCATATGAGACGTCCTTGTCATAAAAGACCCTGTTTGGAACATCTCCCTACAATGGATAACTTGGTGAGAGATTAATAAGATAAACTACAGTCGATAAAGCCTCACCCCAATAATGTTTAGGCAGCTTTGCACTCGATAACAAGCATCTAACTCTCTCAATAATTGTCCTGTTCATCCTCTCAACAAGACCTTTCAGCTGTGGTGTCTTTGGAGAAGTAAATTGGTGCCTAATTCCCTGCTCCTTGCAATAGGCATCAAATGGGCCAATATAAACTGGAGCATGCTAGGCTTAAAGGGATCAACTTAGAGATGCAAAAACTTTGGCTTAAGGAGGAAACTAAAACCAAACAGAGATCTAGGGATAGGGATATAATTGAAGGGGATAAAAATACTACGTATTTCCATGTTGTTGCTAACCAGCGTCATAGGAAAACTTTGATTTCTTCTTTGGAAGGACCTGAGGGCCCTACCTCTGAACTACCAGAGATGTTAGATATAGCCACAGTTTTTTATAAGAACCTTTTAAAGGCTAAGGAAAGGACATGTTTCTCTCTAGACCCTGATTTATTTTTCTTAGATGATAGAGTTAATGAAGACCATAATGCCTAGCTAGAAGCCCCTTTTTCTGAAGAGGAAATCAAAAAAGCAGTTTTTGACTCTTATTCAGATGGAGCCCCAGGGCCTGATGGTATTTCTTTCATGTTTTATCAAACTTTTTGGGGTTTAGTTAAATCTGATATTTTTTTAGCTTTTTAAGGATTTCTACGAGGGTAATTTGGACATCTTCAGGATCAACTTTGTTGTACTATCCCTAGTTCCTAAAGAGCCTGAAGCTTCCACTATGAAAAAGTTTAGGCCTATTAGTCTTTTAAATTGCATTTTTAAATTTTTCACCAAAGTTTTGACTAATAGGCTAGGCTTGGTCGTGGATTTTTCTTATTGCTCTGAATCAAACTTCCTTCATTAAGGGTAGGTCTATTCTTGGAAGTGTAGTGACATCTCATGAGGTTCACCATTCTGCTATTCGTGGAAGCGAGAAAGGAGTAGCCCTGAAACTGGACTATAAGAAAGCGTTTGATAGAGTCAACCTAGATTTTCTTGATGAGGTCTTAGCCTTGAGAAGCTTTGGCCCTAAAATCTCCCACCGGATCCACCTGGCAACTAGGGGAGGATTAGTTGCTATCAAATTAAATGGGGTGGAAGGTAATTTTTACCACTAGTAGAGGCCTTAGGCAGGGATACCCTATGTCCCCCGTCCTTTTCAATTGCGCCATGGATGTGTTCACTCGCATGTTAGTTAAAGATGAGGCTAATCACCTCATTAAAGGTCTATGCACACATGTTATCCCTGGAGGTGTCATCAGCCTGCAGTACACATATGACACGATCCTCTTCATGGATAAAAATATTGAATTAGCTAGAAACCTGAAATGGGTGCTCACTTGCTTTGAACAAGTCTCTGTCATGAAAATTAATTATAATAAGAGTGAGATAGTACCCATCAACGTGCTAGCCAGCGAGACTAAGGCCCTAAGTGATATCATGGGTTGTGTAGTGGGGAGCTTCCCCATTAAATATTTGGGAGTGCCTTTGCATCATGACAAACTTAGAGGAGACTACCTCCAACCCATTATTGATAAAAAATACAAATAATTGCAGGTTGGAGGGGGAAACTTCTTTCTTATGTAGATAGACTGACTTTGATTAAAACCTGTCTTGCTAGCATTTCTATCTATCTCCTATCTTTCTTTAAGTTTCCTAAGTGGGTTGTGGATCTTATAAACTCTCAGATGGCTAGCTGCCTCTGTAATGATTCCAAAGACAAGAGAAAACTTCACCTAGCTAATTGGAATCTGGTTTGACTGCCTAAATATCAAGGTGGGTTAGGGGTACCTTACCTTAGGGATGTGAATATTT
Organism: Avena sativa; assembly: GCA_916181665.1. Taxonomy (NCBI): domain Eukaryota; kingdom Viridiplantae; phylum Streptophyta; class Magnoliopsida; order Poales; family Poaceae; genus Avena; species Avena sativa. The sequence goes on along the minus strand of OV702290.1, from coordinate 547,492,362 downwards.
GTCTGCTTGCTTCTTGGCTTAAAAGGTTTGCTAGTAGTGGAGACAAGTTATGGAAAAATATCTTAGAAGCTAAGTATAACAACCAAGACCCTAACATCTTCTGCTCTAGGAGTAACAACTCCTCACATTTCTTTAAAGGATTTTTGTGGGCAGTTAGAGCTCTCCAGTTTGGGTACAGATGGATCATTGGAGATGGAGCCAAAGTCAAGTTCTGGGAAGATGTCTGTTTTGGCACATCTCCTCTATCTGTCCAATTTTGGGAGGTTTACTGTGTTTGCAATGAGCAAATGGCTACGGTCCAGCAAGTCTAGGATGGCAGCTCTTTGAAACTAACTTTCTGCGGGAATTTTAGCCCTAAGCTTTATGAACAATGGTTAGAACTCTTGCAAATTTATGGTAGTATCTCTTTTTCTTCTGACTGTGATTCTCTTATTTGGAATTGCACATCTTGTGGCTAGTTTTCAACTACTTCGTGTTATAGAATAATTAGTTTTAGAGGAGTGACTCATGTTTATATTCCTGCTATTTGGTCCCTAGTTGTTCCCCTGGTATTCATATTTTTCTTTGGCTCCTCTCTAATAATAAGCTAATAACAAGGGATAACCTTCAGAAAAGGAATCTAGGCAAACCTACTGGATGTGTGTTCTATGTTGAAGAAGAATCGATAGATCATCTCTTTTTTAATTGTGGTGTAGCTACTAGGACCTAGGAAATTGTCTCTAGTTTCTTTAATCTTGATCTTGGTCATGACTACCTATCTATTGCTAAGTTTTGGATCTCAAATAAGAGGAGCCAATCGTTCAATGTTATTTGTGTTGTGGTGCTTTGGAGCATTTGGAAAGCAAGAAATACCTTGATTTTTGACTCTCAAACTTAGATTTCCATAAAGCATGTGTGGTGGCTTATCCTTAGGTCTATCAAGAAATGGAGGATAATTTTCAAAGAAGCAATGCTTCCCCAAGTGGACCTTTTTTCAGAAGTGGTGAACAAAAAGTGCAAGGATCCCTGTGCGTTGTCGTGGGGGTAGATTTGACTACTTAGGTGCGCGTCGCTCCTGCTACACCTCCCTGCCTCTCCGGCGCGGTGGATGCATCGCCGATGACTCCATTCTCGGTCCAGTTCTAGGCTGCCCAGGCGTCGAAGGGGTTGCTACCAGCTGAAGATACAAGGGTTGCGCTCAAGATTGTTTGTGATTGTTATAAGACGGGAGCCTGATCGGTCTTTGTCTTTGGTCTGCCTTCTGGTGTAATTGCTCCTGCAGTTCCTTTTTGGATCTTGCTTTTTGTTGTCATATTGTAGCTAGCTTTCAAACTTGTTTGTACTCGTTAGTAAACTTTGTCACTCGAACTTGGTTTAATTTTGGAAATGGAACAGGGGCTCCCCAGTTTGGGCCCTTTTGATCTAAAAAAAACTCCTTTTTAGCGATCATGGAACATCTGGGTTTTTTAGCAATCTAGACAGAGTAAGGAAGACCTACCAGACCATCAAGGCCATAAGCTTTTTAATAGTAAAGATAAAGATAACATTCTAGCCTACGGCCTGCAAAAAAAAGTTCTAGACTATGATGGAAGTTCTGCTATAATTCGAATAAAAATAGGGGTGTTTATGATCAGAATCCCCATGAAGCGGCTGACGATAGCCTACCCATAGAACACGTCCATGAGAGAGAAAGGACGTGTTTGTTTTACTGAGAGTTCTCGGTCAGATGTTGTTGTTTTCTGTTGGGGCCTTTTTGCAAAACAATACATTAATGAGATTGATCAACACACCAAATACAATGAAAAACCCGCAACTAGTGATTTTTTAGGGAAAGCAAAAGCTTTAATACACAACAATCTGGGCAGAATCGTCCACCACAGCACCACTGGCGCACACAAGCATACTCCCATGACATAGCAGAGTGTTTACAGGGCATTTAGCGCCAAATTGTGCAAGTTCATGTGCTACTATATTTGTATAACTGACATAGGTATGCCCTACGGGCACATACTATTGGCCTACCTGGTGTAGTTCAACGAAAGACCCACTCGACGACCTGCCAAGGTCCATGAAGCCCAAGACATTTCGGGTGGTACGAAGCCCATATGGACACGGACTCCAAGCGCACAAGAAAAGGAAATCTCAAAACTAGAGTACGAATCTAACTTGTAACCTACTCGTATTCGTACTTGAGACCTAGCCTCCCCTATATAAAGGCTAGGAGAGTAACGAGAAGGGAAGAGCACAACAGATCTAGACAATACCCATAGCATACGCATACGCATACGCCAGATCTAATCTGCGCATCCACCACCATCTCAGCGACATTGTAATCCTTTGGATCTCCATCAATCAAGAACAGACAAGCAGGACTAGGGTTTTCCTCTAAGACCTGAACCTAGGTAAATCTTATGTCCCCGTGTTGCTTGTTTGTTAGCCGATCGACATCTCTAGTGCAATCCTCTTCCTCAAACCCAAGTCCATAACAATGGGGATTGATGAGTTAACCCCTCGTCAATTGGCGCCGTCTGTGGGAAACGGGCGCGTTGATGTTGCGATCTCGACGGTTCCATCACCAGCAATCTATGATTCGTCTATACTCTGCTTGAAGTCATCTTCCGGGCGGGTTTCCTCATCATCAATGACGACCAGTTTGCATCTGCTTGATTCATCTACGTTGACCTGCTAAACTTCTTCATCAAATGCGGCCCGATTACATCGGTGTTTATCAGAGGATTGCGCACATCGATTCTCGATTCGCATGGATGCACTAGAACCAAGTCGGCGGAACACTCTACCTGGTGGAGGCTTGTTCTTTCCCGTATTGGTCGTTGCATCGGAGGCATCGCTAAGCAATAAGGAATCATAACGGAAGCGTACGTACTAGACACAACTTTAAAAGTCTGGTCTCAAGCAAAATAAGAAAAGGAAGTTACTAGTAGATTCGATTGCTTCAAGTTGCTAGTGGTACGGCCGAGGAGTATTATTATGCGATGCAATCGCACTTCAGTTTTTAAACTCGCCAAGAGTTCTAGCTAGACAGAGCCTGGCCTCGTTGCCAAGAGTTCTAGCTAGACAGAGCCTGGCCTCGTTGCGATAGTCACCTCCTTCGTTGCTGGCGGTTTCACCATGGATCATTCGAACTCTACAATGGCTGGCTTTGCCGTCATGGCGGATTAATTATTTCGACTCCGCTATGGTTGGCCTCGCCGTCGCCGATTGGTTCGTCTCCATCACAACCGGCTTTGTCGTCCCTGCAGAATAATTTCGTGGCCACCGCGAAGACGTCTTCGCCGCGACAACTCTGACTTGCAGCGATAACTCCGACTCGTAGTGTCAAGCGCGTCCCCTGCACGACTTTCGTCCACCGCGTCCGCTACACGAATACCTCCTTGACTACATCGACCACATCAACTCCACGCCCGGGGGTTGCGCCGACTTCGTCGCGTGACCTGCCAGGTCTTCGGCTCCGGCGAGCCGCCGACCCATCGGCTCCAACAACACTCTGCCACCATCGGTTCCGACGACCTACTACGATCTTTGGTTGCAGCAAACCGATGGCACCATCGGCTTCGGTGACCTGCGAGTCCACGTCCGCCACGACTACGTCTACCGCACGATTCCCTCGACCTCGACCACATGTCCGTCTCGACGACTCCATCGACCACGTTGACTCTACGCTCGGGGGCTACGCCTACCTGCTTCTGTGTCGACTGCCGTCCGTTAGCGACCCGCTGTTGTGTTGACTTCGTGCGTCGCATCGACTCTATGATCGGGGACTCCTTCGACTCCATTAACCCAGTATGGTCTTCGGGTCTAGCGACTCGGGGGCTCCGTTGGCATCAGACCCGCTACGATCTTCGGCTCTAGCGACCCACTGCGGTCTTCGACTCTTACGACACGCTGCCTCTTTTGGTTGTGGCAACCCGCTGCCGCCATCGGGTGTGGCGACCCGCTACAATCTTTGACTCCGCCATGCGGCCCGCTTTCACGTCAACTACGTCCACGACCGCATCGACTTCATCAACAACAACTACCAATAAAGCTAATTTTTCTGTACTAAGAGTCAATAATCGTTTATTTTAATCACACTCGAAACACTCGGGGACTGTGCCCTCTTTGAGTAACCTAATGTGTCGTCGACTCCACGCACTCGAGCACCTCATACGCGATAGCCCGAGTATTTGATTTTGCCTGATCGTTGAATCCTTGAACTACGAGTACCTCGGCAAAGTACTGAGACTAAGGATAATCAGGCTAACGAAAAGGCCTAGCATACAGTGCAAAAGTGTTTACTCGATTGACACCATAATTTTACTTTACAAGCGAACAAGAAAATATTCTTTACAAGATAAAGTACTTCACAATTCTTTGCATTTTCTGCAGCTTACAAGAACGTCGACTGCGTCGAGCTATTCTATCGGGTCCTCCAATAGGAGTCTACAAAACAACTAGCTACGCCATAAACTCAAGACCCGACTCGAGTCCCACCTCGGATGGTTGCATCGCTTGATGCTACAAAGACGCGGCGTTGTCCATGCACCCGACAGATGCAGTGCTAGTTGCACACCCGACAGACGCGGTGCTAGCCGCGCACCTGATAGGAGCAACTGTATCGACTCTATCCGCATCATCGAATCATTCGGCTAAACATTGCATGACTCCGCTACGTCGACTCCGACTACAACGTCGACTCTGGGCTCCTTATGTGTGAGGCACTGTCTCGATGCACTACCGGGTCAGTGGTTTCTCCTCGCATGATTGTCAGCTGCGTCTACACGATACAAGACTCGAGGCTCTGCCCAAGTCTACGACTCGGCCAAGCACTCAGGGGATACTCCCATAGGGCACGCTGGCCGCACATTCGAAAAAGCGCAGGCGTTGATAGCATTTGCAAGATCATCCGAAGCACTTCCGGATCGTTGTGTATATGCAACCGATGACTATAAGTCTCTGTTCGAGTCTACGACTCAAACAGACACTCAGGGTCTACTCTCATAGGGAGCGCTTGATGGCCCAAATTATATCGAGCTTGTTGGGGAATCCCAAGAGGAAGGTATGATGAGAACAGTAGCAAGTTTTCCCTCAGTATGAAACCAAGGTTATCAATCCAGTAGGAGCAAGAAAACACCCCAAAGGTGTAGCTAGCTGAATGTTGGCAGGGCGCACTACCGGTGCCAACAGCAACGGGGGAGACCTGCACAACACAACCATAGAACTCTGTCCCCAACTTGCGATGAGGTTATCAATCTCACCGGTTTTGCTGAAAACAAAGGATTAAACGTATCGAATGGAAGGAAGTAATAGTTTACAGAAAGTAAATACAAAGCAGTAAATAGTTTGTACATTGTATGTAAAAGAAAGGACCGGGGTCCATAGTTCACTAGAGGTGGCTCTCCTTAAGATAGATAACATGATGGGTGAACAAATTACAGCGGGGCAATTGACAAATATCGGGAAAGCAATACATGCATATACTAATCATCTTGACTCCTTTGGAACTTGATTGGGCATTACAACATTATACATAGACCGCCATCCAACTGCATCTATGACTAATAATCCACCTTCAGGTTATCATCCGAACCCCCTCCAGTATTAAGTTGCAAGCAACAGATTATTGCTTTACGAATTGCGTGTAAAGTAAACAATACGATTGTTCTATGAACAAAGGATTGTTGTTTTCTCCCTAGTAGCAACAACACATCTAGTACCTTAGAGATTTCTGTCACTTCCCCAGATTACCAGAGGCATGAACCCACTATCGAGCATAAATACTAACTCTTGGAGTTGCTAGCATCTACTTGGACAAGATAGCTACTAACAACGGAAAGCATGCAAGATCACAAATAACAAAGACATGATAGAATCAATAATCAATCTGAAATAGCATCTCAATATCCATCTGATCCCGCAAACACAACATGCAGAATTACAAATAGATGATCTTGATCATGAACGGAGCTCACAAGATCTAAACATGAAAACACAAAGGAGGAGAAGCAGCCATCTAGCTACTACATGGACCCGTAGTCTAGAGATGAACTACTCACGCATCACACCGGAGGCTTGCATGATGATGAAGAAGGCCTCCAGGGTGAATTCCCCTCTCCGGCAGGGTGCCAGGAAGAGCTTCAGATCCCTCCCAATCTAGGGATGGAGATGATAGCGGCTACAGACTCTTTCGTGGATTTTTCATCGGGTACTTAGGGTTATTGTCCCGAGGGCAATATATAGGCGAAAGGCGAGGCCGAGGGGGTGCTGGGGTCGGCCAGACCACCCCCTGGCGCGGGCCAGGCCTGGCCGCGTGGCCAGGTGGTGTGGCCAGCCCCCAACCCTTCTCCGTCTCGTTTTCTGGCATCTGATGACTTCTGGAAAAATAGGCACTTTGGCTTTTGTCCCGTCCAATTCCGAGAATATTCATTTTCTGACTTTCCTAGAACCAAAAACAGTAGAAAACAGGTAGCTGGCACTATGCCTCTTGTTAATAGGTTAGTACAAGAAATCATATGAAAAGTACTCCAAAGTGTGGACAAAACACAAGAAAGTGGATAAAACCAAGCATGGAGCATCAAAAATTATAGATACATTTGCAATGTATCAACATCCCCAAGCTTAACTCCTGCACGTCCTCGAGTAGGTAAGTGATAAAAAGAAAGAATAATTTTTGAGGTGACATGCACCATCAAAGACTTGATCAAAGTATTTGTAAAACATTCGAAGCTAGGAACATAGTACTTCAATCATAACATGAAAGACAAAGTTCTAGCAATAAGACAAAGAAACTATGATGCAACATGAAAAGGCACAAACAAAAGATTCATGAATAACAATGCTTTGCAAGACGTTTGTTTGTTTCACATAAAGAAAACATAGCATAATAGTATTCAGCTTGTCCCTCATAGAGTAGCAAATATAAATGCGTAGTACACCTTCAAAGTTCATAAGAGTGACTAGATACAAATAGTTTAAATCAAGCAATATCAAGTTATGCATCAATCAACTAGTCTTGGGACAATGCACATAGAACTAAGAATGGCCACTATGCTCTCAAAGTAAGTGCATAAAGGTAGAAGGTGGAGACTTAATATAATGGTGGAAGAAAGGCCTTCATAGAAGGAAGTAGGGATTCAAGTCTCAAAAAGAGCTTCCAAAAATTATGGTACTTATAGCTTTCAGCTCTCATTGCCCCTATCATAAGCATCTTGAAGGTGATTAAGGTTAAAGTGACACAACTAAGAGGATATGCTTGACAAGTTATAAACCGAAATCTCATGCCCCTTACTTACGAAGACCGAACCTCATGCTACTCAACTTTAGTCACGAGTAAGCTCTTGTCATTGTAAGTACATATGTATCATAAAGAACCACTAACGGGGTACCCCTTGCACATGATATAGGAGCTATCCCATAATCAAAATGACAAGGCAAGCAGACAATGAGCATCTCAATGATCTTTTTATTTCTATTTGCATAGGTTTTTATTGAGGATGCTTCATAGAGTGCTCATTATGGTTATGCTGCAAGTTTCCACCATGATTAGGCATGGCTTAGGCTAGCATCCCAGGCATTTCTCTAACACACATACAAACTCCATGATCTTACAAGTTCCACTTTTATTTCACACCGCCGGGATCCATAAGCAAAAGAACATGATATCAACGGGGTACAAAGTACAAGTGCAATGTTGAAAGCTTTCCCCATGATACATGGTTCTGCTAATTTCAACTTATAAAGCGCAAGCATATACGCAACAAAGAAGGACCCAATGGTTCAAGTTTATTAAGGGCAAGAAAAGTAAAGTGTGCCATCAAGTTCGTGAGAGCTTTAATCACTAGTTTTCTCATAACAAGTTTAATTTGGAAGGTAAACAAAAGCACGAATATACTCGGAATAGCATAAGCTAGTAGGTAGGTATGGTGGACTCTTTGGAATAACTTGGCTTAGGGAGTTGGATGCATGAGTGGAACTCATACTTGGTTGTGGAGGCTAGCAAAAGACTGGGAGCGACAAACTAAGAGAGCAATAATGGCCATAATCATGCAAAGCGACAAAACATCATTGATCAAAGCATAAAGTGATACTACAAGTTGAAAGCTAAAGGATCATAAAGGCTATGGTGACTTGAGATAGTCATAACATGGTGTGAGCATGTGTCAAGTCAACCCAAATAAAGCATCAAAGGAGAATACCACTATACCATGCTTTAATATGCTAAAACAACGCATGATTCATCCAAGGCACATTAAGCAATCTCAATTGTTTATAACAAGTCATGATACAGCAAAAAATACTAAGCATAAAGCCAAAACAATATCGAGCATGGCATGACAAAGCATAGGCCACAATCAAAAACAAGCTCTTTTTACCACATAAGTATGAACTTTCCTACTCTTTTCCAAACCAAACCAAACTATTTGCAAACCAATGTATGAAAGAGGGGGTCCAACCAATTTATTCAGAAAACTAAGAAAACGAAAGCAAACGAAAACCCAAAATGAAAACGAAAAAGAAGACGCTCCAAGAACAACACAACTGCGCATGAAACAATAAAAATGAAGCGTTGGAAGAAACCTGGGATTTTTATTGATGAAGAGGGGGATGCCTTGGGCATCCCCAAGCTTTGACGCTTGTACTTCTTGGATATTTCTTGGGGTGACATGCGTGGCATCCCCAAGCTTGAGCTTTAGTCCATCCCCATCCCATTACTCATTCCTTCCATACACCTGAAATTTTTCCTTCATACAAAACTTCACACAATCTTTATTAGCAACATTAGCGCACTCAAGATAATAGGTATTAAGGTTCAGTTCTAACATCAATAAACTTCCATTAGAACACTATCTACTGAAGCACTTCCCTCAAAAATCTCAATTCCCCAAAAGAACTCGAAAAGGAACCAACAAGAAGCAAATGCAGAAAATGGCAGAAATCTGTCAAAACAGACCAGCAGGTAAAGACGATTTTTTTCGAAGACCTTATGTTGCTCAAATCAAAAAGTGTTGAACTAACGGAAGTTAGACAAAAACCTGGGGCAGAAGCACAAAAATTCACGCCTCAAAAAGACGTTCAGAGATTTTACACGAATTTTTACGGTGAAGCACAGAAATCTGTTTTGGGACAGCAACTTTCCCAATTATTACTTCTCTCTCATTAGAGGTTACTCTTGGCACAAAAAGCAAATAAAAAGGATAATGAGCAGTTATTACTGAAGTAATAACTTCCAAGAATCATCTAAAACTTTTGGGTTATCTCCCAATAAGTACTTTTCTTTAACGCCTTTAAGTTAGGCATAAGAAGCAAGAAAAAGGATCAAGTCTCAAATGAAGAAGCATTAAGACCAAATTTCTTGCCCTTACCTCTCTTACTTTTATTCTTGACCTTGGGGAAAATATGATTGTTTGGTGGAGAAGAGAGGTGTATGGTCCCCTTCCCCACATCTATTATTGCTCCAAGGAGTTCTAATAGGGACCTTCCAAGTGTAATTTGTCCTTTTCCTACACATTCAATAACAAGATAATCAGTAGAAATCATTTTCCCGAGGATCTTTGTAAAGACTCCTTCAGCTATTCCAATAGGTAATATAGTAGCATTATTAGCAAGAGATATTTATTTTCCTCCTTCAGTAAGCCCCCAAAGATTCAAAGATTCATAAATATCTTTGGGCATAAGACAAAATTCAGACATGATATCACAGCGGGCTTGAAAAGTTTCAGTGTTTATCTCAATCTTTACTATAGGGAGCCACTTTGATGGGTCAGAATTTATTGGAACATAATTATGATGCTCCCTCAGCGTATTATAGCAATCTTTTAAGCTAGTAGTGCTAGTCTCAAGAGTGTTCAATCTAGCAAATACTCTTGCGAAAGAAATATCAGTTTGGCTAGGCAAGTTGTAAGTAAGGATCAATTTCTTTATAGCATTAATAGCATCATCCTCATTACATTGGAGGAAATCTCCTCCCACAACAGCATCTAAAGCATATCTATAGCGAAGAGCAATCCCAAGGTAAAAACTGCTAAGAACAAGCTTTGAGTCATTTTAGGCTCATTTTTTTCATGTAGATTAGAGATTCTAGACCAAGCTTCCTTAAAACTTTCCTCAATTCCTTGTTTAAAAGTGAAAATCATTTCCTCGGGTGACATAGTGATTGGAGCAAGGCTAGACATAGTGGCAACTTGAGAAAGGAACTAAATTTTTTTGTGTTTTCAAATAAGGAAGCAAACTAGTAAAACTAATTTTTTGTGTGTTTTTGATAAAGAAACAAGCAAACAAAACAAAAAGAAACTAAGCAAAACAAAAATAAAAAGTAAAGAGATTGGTTATGAGGGACTTCCCTTGTGAAGATGTCCTTGACTCCCGGCCAACGGTGCCAGAAAATATGCTTGATGGCCCAAATTATATCGAGCTCGTTGGGGAACCCCAAGAGGAAGGTATGATGAGCACAACAACAAGTTTTCCCTTAGTATGAAACCAAGGTTATCAATCCATTAGGAGCAAGGAAACACCCCAAAGGTGTAGCTAGCTGAACGTTGGCAGGGCGCACTACCGGTGCCAGCAGCAACGGGGGAGACCTGCACAACACAACCATAGAACTATGTCCCCAACTTGCGATGAGGTTGTCAATATCACCGGTTTTGCTGAAAATAAAGGATTAAAAATATCGAATAGAAGGAAGTAATAGTTTGCAGAAAGTAAACACAAAGTAGTAAATAGTTTGTACATTGTATGTAAAAGAAAGGACCGGGGTCCATAGTTCACTAGAGGTGGCTCTCCTTAAGATAGATAACATGCTGGGTGAACAAATTACAGCGGGGCAATTGACAAACATCGGGAAAGCAATACATGCATATACTAATCATCTTGACTCCTTTGGAACTTGATTGGGCATTACAACATAATACATAGACCGCCATCCAACTGCATCTATGACTAATAATCCACCTTCAGGTTATCATCCGAACCCCCTACAATATTAAGTTGCAAGCAACAGATTATTGCTTTACGAATTGCGTGTAAAGTAAACAATACGATTGTTCTATGAACAAAGGATTGTTGTTTTATCCCTAGTAGCAACAACACATCTAGTACCTTAGAGATTTCTGTCACTTCCCCAGATTACCAGAGGCATGAACCCACTAGCGAGCATAAATACTAACTCTTGGAGTTGCTAGCATCTACTTGGCCAAGATAGCTACTAACAATGGAAAGCATGCAATATCACAAATAACAAAGACATGATAGAATCAATAATCAATCTGAAATAGCATCTCAATATCCATCGGATCCCCGCAAACACAACATGCAGAATTACAAATAGATGATCTTGATCATGAACGGAGCTCACAAGATCTAAACATGAAAGCACAAAGGAGGAGAACCATCCATCTAGCTACTACATGGACCCGTAGTCCAGAGATGAACTACTCACGCATCACACCGGAGGCTTGCATGATGATGAAGATGGCCTCCAGGGTGAATTTCCCTCTCCGGCAGGGTGCCAGGAAGAGCTTCGATCCCTCCCGATCTAGGGATGGATATGACGACGGCTACAGACTCTTTCGTGGATTTTTGATCGGGTACTTAGGGTTACCCGAGGGCAATATATAGGCGGAAGGAGAGGCCGAGGGGGTGCTGGGGTCAGCCAGACCACCCCCTGGCGCGGGCCAGGCCTAGCCGCGCAGCCAGGTGGTGTGGCCGGCCCCTAGCCCTTCTCCGTCTCGTATTCTGGCATCTGATGACTTCCGAAAAATAGGCACTTTGGCTTTTGTCCCGTCCAATTCCAAGAATATTCATTTTCTGACTTTCCTGGAACCAAAAACAGCAGAAAACAGGCAGCTGGCACTGTGGCTCTTGTTAATAGGTTAGTCCAAGAAATCATATGAAAAGTACTCCAACGTGTAGACAAAACACAAGAAAGTGGATAAAACCAAGCATGGAGCATCAAAAATTATAGATACATTTGCAATGTATCAACGCTCTATAGAAAACAAATGATTCACAGTATGGTCCATCATGTCGACCTTGTCCACGATGTCGACTCCTTTAAAGCAACCGAATGCATTGGCGACTTCACCCGCTATAGTTTACATTGTCAGGTTAGAGATAATATCTCCTTGGCCACCTAAAACACCTCCACGGTGATAAACATTCGGATGTTGTGTCTACGACGCAAAGATAAAGACCTACAGATATAATCTGATGGCATGGGTACCGCATCCATTGTGCTCTACCATAAAAATGCGTGTCTACGGCATGAAGAAAATCCCGACAGACACGCTGGGTACATATGCATTAAAACTAGAGTTCAGCTCAGTAAGGCTTCCACGACATGAGTCGAACTATGCCAGCAATTTCCGAATTCAAGTCCAGGGACTCGAGTTTGAGTAGGTGACGTTGTATTCGCCCTAGAGCAATTAACCCGTCCTGATCCGTCGAGTGCACTAGGCACGTTTTCCATCATCCCTATGTACTACTATCAATCTGGCTAACTTGATGAACTTCCAGGTGAGTGCTTTGCACTCGATACAACTATCGACTTCGACATCCTAATGCAAGGCTCAAGACAAATAAGTCTCCACCCGAATCTATGATTTGGATGGCCACTCGGGGGCTACTGACATAGGTATGACCTACTTGCACCTACTATTGGCCTACCTGGTGCGGCTCAATAGAAGGCCCACTCGACAACCTGCCAAGGTCCATGAAGCAAGACAGTTCGGGTGGTACGAAGCCCATATGGACACGGACTCCAAGCGCACAAGACAAGGAAAGCTCAAAACTAGAGTTCGACTCTAACTTGCAACCTACTCGTATTGGTACCTGAGACCTAGCCTCCCCATATATAAAGGCTAGGAGGGTCCAACGAGAAGGGTAGAGCACAATAGATCTAGACAACACCCATACCATACGCATACGCTAGATCCAATCTGCGCATCCACCACCATCTTAGTGACATTGTAATCCTTCGAATCTCCATCAATCAAGAATAGACAAGCAGGAGTAGGGTTTCCCTTCGGGGGCCTGAACCTGGATAAACCTCATGTCCCCATGTTGCTTGTTTGTTAGCCGATCGATATCTCAAGTGCGCCCCTCTTCCTCAAACCCAAGTCCTTAACAATTGGCATTGATGAGTTAACCCCTCGTCAATGATGTTTACTAAACCCGATGGAGCAAGACGAGAACCAAGTGCGCCTCTAAACCTTCAGGTCCTCGATGATCGATGCTTCACTCAAATAGTCTGTTATCCTGGAAGATAAGGATATTGCTAGGAGTTATGCATCCGTCTCGAACTTGACTCTAATTATCCCCAATTTAGTTGCAAGGGTGAAAGCTTCCACCATAGCCCTAAGCTCTACGACGAATGCATTATGAATTGCACCAGATCAGCCTGTTCTAGCTCTAATTAATCCCACCGCCAGCTCCTCTTGCGACCACTCCCCAGTTGAAAGGGCATGTATGCCCCCATGTGTGGTTTTGGTAATTAATGACAATCTCTATGGACTAATGTGTAAATTGAGTTTCACTTGTAGGTTTTTCCATTGGCATCGCTTTGACCATATGTTGGTTTCAAGGTTGAAAAATAAGAAGCAATGTCCAAGGGCTTTGTGCCTATTCGAATCATGTAGAAGAAGAAGAACAAGATAAAGTATGTCTTGAAGAATAAGAATATGGAGTTTATTATGGCCATCTTCGATACATCATCAAGAAATGAAGTGCAAGCTCAATATCTGCCATCTCTAGAAGATCTCATGCTTGAAGCTTGCCATCCTCGGTGATTATGGAATGATGAAGACAAGTTCAAAGAAGAGGTTTCCCCATGGAGTATGGGGAATCAATTCACAAGTCCTCATCACAAGCTCTAGTTCCTTACATGGATCTTGTCCATGTGAGTACCTAGACCTTGTGGTTACCTTCATAACAAGCTCTAGTTCATCAAAAACAGATTTCCCTTGCATATCTTATTGCATTTTTGATCTTGCAGGTTTTCTGGCTCCACACCTTGGGAGTTATCTTACATATATATTCATGGTATTTTCTCCCTTTTTGTTGGATTCTACTCGCTGTTATATTTCCAACAAAATTGGTTTCATCTCTTTTGGAGTTTGGATGTGAAAGTTATGCTTGTTTTGGTTCTGGAGGTTTTTTCCTGATCGGTAGTTCCGGCGAGCCACCGGTAGTACCTCTAGGGCACTTTTGCCACTAGTAGTACCGAGGGAAGTTCCGGAGCCACTTCTACTCATCCTAGGTGGAGTTCAGGAGCCTCTCTGTTTGGTGAGTTCTATTTAACGGAAGTTTGATTGGAACTTTAGGCGGTGTATCGTCCTAGGCGGAAGTACTGCTGATCCGCTGGAAGTACCGCTCGGGCACTGGTACTACCGGCGGATGTACTGGGATAACTTCTGCTTAGCCTGGTTTCAGGTCAGTATCTTCTCTGTTTGGTGTTTTATATTTGATGGAACTTTGGTCGGAAGTAAAGGCGGTAGTACCGTCCGCGCTGGTAGTACCGGTGCACCTGCGGAAGTTCCGGCTAGGATCTTTTTTTCCTTTCGTCCCGTTGTGTTTTTAACCGTTGGCAGGGTGCCAGCGGTAGTTCTGGCCACCCACCAGTAGTACCAGTCAGGGTCATGATTTGACTCAAATGGTCAGATTTGGTAGCCCTTTAAAAGGGGCTCCTCTTCCCCTTCGTGGGCACTAGTTCTTTTGGTCTAGTTTTTGGCTTTTTCTCTCTCCTCCATTATTGACCTTGAAGAGCTTGCTTTCTCCCCTTTGATGTCTACGCACTTCTATTCTTGTAGACAGTTGTTGGGCCTCCAAGTGCAGAGGTTTGTAGAACAGCAGCAAGTTTTCCCTTAAGTGGATCACCCAAGGTTTATCGAACTCAGGGAGGAAGTGGTCAAAGGTATCCCCTCTCAAGCAACCCTGCAATCAAGATACAAGAAGTGTCTTGTGTCCCCAACACACCCAATACACTTGTCAGGTGTATAGGTGCACTAGTGCAGCGAAGAGATAGTGAAATACAAGTGGTATAGATAATTATAAGTGGTAACGGTGATAGAAAATAGCTTGCTGGCGTGTGGTTGACGTGGGAAAAGACTAAAGGCAAACTGAAATAAAGAAGGAAGCAAGAAAACATGTAACAGATCTAATTGCAAACGGTGTTTCAGTGCTTAGAAACAAGGCCTAGGGATCATACTTTCACTAGTGAACACTCTCATATAAATATATTCTTCTTTATGATACTACGCTGAACTACTCTCCGGTTGGACACTCTAATCCATGGTAGGGCTATAACAGCACACCTCAAAGTTCACTTTCCCCATCTAGATAACCCCACACTGTCACCTTGAGCTCTAGATGGTTCCAACAAACACCACAATTTCATAGAGACATCCAACTCCAAATATAACTCATAACAAGCATTTGTAATCTCTAGCCTAAGTGCCACCATGGTGTGCACACTGTCACTTTCACACACATGGGGAGAGCAGAGATCTATTAAAGCACTTGAGTAGCAAGGTAGATCTACTTGATTACAAAGCTCATGATCACAATATGATCATGCATAGAGAGAGATGAACACATAGCTACCGGTAGAACCCTTATCCTTGATAGAGAACTACTCCCTCCTGGTCATGGGAATCAGCAATGGTGATGGAGATGGTGGTGGAGATCGATGGAGATGGCTTCGGGGGCACTTCCCCGTCCCGGCAGGGTGCCGGAACAGAGACTTTCTGTCCCCCAAATCTCCCCTTCGGTGGCGGCAGCGCTGCGGAACTTTTCGTGGATTTCTGATTGACTATTTAGGGTTTGTGCATCGGGAGGCTCTTATAGGGGAGAGGGGAGACCGAGGGGGTGCCGGAGGGGCCCACACCATGCCCTCGTGCGGCCTGGGGGGACTCGCGCCTAGGGGGGTGTGGCCAGGCCCTGGCCCTCCTCCGTGTCGTATTCTCGCTCCATGAGTCTTCCGTTAAAATAGGAACTTTGGCTTTTGTCCCGTCCAATTCCGAGAATATTCATTTTCTGACTTTCCTAGAACCAAAAACAGCAGAAAACAAGCAGCTGGCACTTTGGCTCTTGTTAATAGGTTAGTCCAAGAAATCATATGAAAAGTACTCCAAAGTGTGTACGAAACATAAGAAAGTAGATAAAACCAAGCATGGAACATCAAAAATTATAGATACATTTGCAATGTATCAACATCCCAAAGCTTAACTCCTGCTCGTCCTCGAGTAGGTAAGTGATAAAAAGAAAGAATAATTTTTGAGGTGACATGCACCATCATAAACTTGATCAAAGTATTTGTAAAACATTCAAAGTTGGGATCATAGTACTTCAACATAGCATGAAAGATAAAGTTTAACAATAAGACAAAGCAACTATGTTGCAACATGAAAAGGCACAAACAAAAAGATTCATGAATAACAATGCTTTGCAAGACGTTTGTTTGTTTCACATAAAGAAAACATAGCATAGTGGCATTCAGCTTGTCCCTCAAAGAGTAGCAAACATAAATGCATAGGACACCTTCAAAGTTCATAAGAGTGACTAGATACAAATAGTTTAAAACAAGCAATATCAAGTTATGCATCAATCAACTAGTATTGGGACAATGCACATAGAACTAAGAATGGCCACTATGCTCTCAAAGTAGGTGCATAAAGATAGAAGGTGGAGACTCAATATAATGGTGGAAGAAAGGCCTTCATAGAAGGAAGCAGGGATTCAAGTCTGATAAAGAGCTTCCAAAAATTATGATACTTATTAGCTTTCAGCTCTCATTGCCCCTATCATAAGCATCTTGAAGTGATTAAGGTTAAAGTGAACAAACTATGGAGTATATGCTTGACAAAGTATAAGTTGAAAATCTCACGTCCCTTGAATACGAGGGTCGCTCCTCATGCTACTCAAGTTTAGTTACCGGTAAGTTCTTGTCATAGTAAGTACATGTGTATCATAGAGAACCGCCAACGGGGTACCCCTTGCCCGATGATACGGAAGAATCCCCATATCAAAATGACAAGGCAAGCAGGCAACGAGCATCTCAGCAATCTTCTTATTTACCATGGGAATATGGTGCCTTTTTATCTCTTTCCTCTTTTCTCATATATATTTTTTCTTTTTCTCTTTTTTCTCAATATCTGACTCTATTTTATCAGAAGAATGCTTCATAGACAGCTCATTATGGTTACGCTGCAGGTTTCCACCATCACAGCATGGATTAGACCAGCGGCCCAGGCGTTTCTCTAACACATATACATAACTCCATGGACTTTCAAGCTCCCCTTTCATTTCACACCGACGACATCCATAGACAAAAGAGCATGATATCAACCAGGTACAAAGCACCCGTACAATGTTGAAAGCGTTCCCCATGACAGCATGGTTCTGCTAATCCCCAACATATAAGTGCAAGCATATACAACATAGACGACACAATGGTTCAAGTTCATTAAGGGCAAGAAAAGTAAAGTGTGCCATCAAGTTCGTGAGATCTTTAATCACTAGTTTTCTCATAACAAGTTTAATTTGGAAGATAAACAAAAACATGAATATACTTGGAATAGCATATGCTAGTAGGTAGGTATGGTGGACTCTTTGGAATAACTTGGTTTTAAGGAGTTGGATGCATGAGTGGAACTCATACTTGGTTGCGGAGGCTAGCAAAAGACTGGGAGCGACAAACTAAGAGAGCAATAATGGCCATAATCATGCAGAGCGACAAAACATCATTGATCAAAGCATAAAGTGATACTACAAGTTGAAAACTAAAGGATCATAAAGGCTATGGTGACTTTGGATAGTCATAACATGGTGTGAGCATGCGCCAAGTCAACCCAAATAAAGCATCAAAGGAGAATACCACTATACTATGCTTTAATATGCTAAAACAACGCATGATTCTTCCAAGGCACATTAAGCAATCTCAATTGTTTATAACATGTCATGCTACAGCAAAAATCACTAAGCATAAAGCCAAAACAATATCAAGCATGACATGACAAAGCATAGGCCACAGTCAAAAACAAGCTCCTTTTACCACTTAAGCATGAACTTTTCCTACTCTTTTCCAATCCAAACCAATATTATTTAAAACTAACGTATGAAAGAGGGGGCCCAACCAATTTATTCAGCAAACTAAGCAAACCAAGCAAACAAAAAACCAAAACGAAAACGAAAAAGAAGACGCTCCAAGAACAATACAACTGTGCATGAAACAATAAAAATGAAGCGTTTGGAAGAAACCTGAGATTTTTATTGATGAAGAGGGGGATGCCTTGGGCATCCCCAAGCTTTGACGCTTGTACTTCTTGTATATTTCTTGGGGTGACACGCGTGGCATCCCCAAGCTTGAGCTTTAGTCCATCCTTCATCCCATTACTCATTCCTTCCATACACCTGAAAATTTTCCTTCATACAAAACTTTACACAATCTTTATTAGCAACATTAGTGCACTCAATATAATAGGTCTTAAGGTTTAGTTCTAACATCAATAAACTTCCATTAGAACACTAGCTTTGAAGCACTTCCCTCAAAAATCTCAATTCCCCAAAAGAACTCAAAAAGGAACCAACAAGAAGCAAATGCAGAAAATGACAGAAATCTGTCAAAACAGACCAGAAGGTAAATACGAATTTTTTCGAAGACCTTCTGTTGCTCAAATCAAAAAGTGTTGAACTAACAAAATTTAGATAACAACCTGTGTCAGAAGCACAAAAATTCACGCCTCAAAAAGACATACATAGATTTTACACAAATTTTTACGGTGAAGCACAGAAATCTGTTTCGGGACAACAACTTTCCCAATCATTACTTCTCTCTCATTAGAGGTTACTCTTGGCACAAAAAGCAAATAAAAAGGATAAGGAGAGGTTATTACTGAAGTAATAGCTTCCGAGACTCATCTAAAACTTTTGGGTTATCTCCTAATAAGTACTTTTCTTTAATGCCTTTAAGTTAGGCATGATAGTTTGAGAAGATGCTCACATAAGGAATATGAATTGAAGTAAAAGAGAGCATCAAGAAGCAAATTTAAAGCACATTTAAGTCTAACCCACTTCCTATGCATAGGAATCTTGTAAATAAACAAGTCATGAAAGCACAAAGCAACAAGCATAGGAAAGCAAAACAAGTGCAACTTCAAGACTTTCAACATAAAGAGGGGAAACTTAATATTATTGAGATACATAAAACCATGTTTCCCTCTCTCAAAATAACTTTCAGTAGCATCATGAATAAAATTAAAAATATAACTATCACATGAAACATTCTTATCATGAGCCACATGCATAAAATAATTAATACTCCCCACATAAACATAGTCATTCTTATTAATTGTAGTGGGAGCAAATTCAACAAAATAGCTATCATTATTCTCATCACCATAATCATCAAATATAGGAGGCATATTGTAGTCATAATTAATTTTCTCCTCAATAGTAGGTGGACAGAAAATATCATATTCATCATTGCAATCATCATATATTGGAGGTATAGTATCATCATAAGCAATAGAATAGTTATCTTCCAAAGTGTGTTCATTTGTAAACATATCATCATTGGAAGGAACATGGATAGCACTAATAGTACAACAATTATCATCATTTTCAGAATTGGTACCGAAGAGATTTCAATATCAAAAGTAGTGTGCTTTTCCCAATCATGATCACTACTATAGGTAATAGGCATAGGAACATCATCGAGTTCAGACTCATCAAAAACTATAATAGGAGCAACATGCTTAGGGGAAAATACCGTTTCCTCTCTTCTTTTACTCCTCCTCTTCTTCTTTTTCTTCTTCTCTTTAGGAGGGAGATGCTTGAAAGGAAGCTTCTCCATATACCCTAGTTTATCGTTAGAGACAATAGAAGAAACTTTGGAGGATTCCTCCTTTTCATTAATAAGAACAAAACACATATTAGTTCTGTCATATTTTAGTAAAATCTCATCCTTTATAATATTTCGTATGTAAGTATTTGTGTGGCAATTATCACCACAATAAAGATGACAACCATGCATGACGCTATTCATACCAAAAGCACTCATATCTACCAAAGAAGTTTTTCTTGATAACTCCTCACACCCCAAAAATAATGTAAGTTCATCATGCTGATTAGGAGTGATCATGTCATCACAATACAAACTTGTAGTGCTCATTGGATTAGAAGGGCTATTATTATGGCCCGAGCATTGAAAATTGAAATGACCCACTTCAAAGCAAAGTTCACAAATAAAAGAATAGAGGGCACAAACTTTTTTACCAAGATCATTTAGAGCCCTATACCACGTTCTAGTTTTTTCATTCCTGTGGGTGATACAATATTCTTCTTCAATTTGATTATTCTCACAAGCTCTATGTATTCCACAAAAATTAACATGCTTATAAGAAATAGTACTTTCAGAGGTTTGAGCATGTTTATTGCTATCATTAATAACAATTTCATTTTTGTGGCGCCCCGCTAAAACCACTACTAGAAAATCGCTGTGTTTTTGTGCATCGCGTCATCATGACCGCATGCTCATGTCATCATGCCACATTGCATTTGAGCATCGTCATCAACATGCATTTGTTTGCCTAAAATTATTTTCTAAAAGCCTATATTTGTTTTTTAAATATCCCCTGTCTTTATTTCAAATTAAAACCCCGGTCTCTTCCGGATATTTTATTTGTCTAAAAACAGATTACAAAAGTCTTTTAAATAAATAAACAAAACTTATATTATTTTTTGGGAGGCAGCCAGCTAGGCCCAAAAGACTAGCCGGCCACCTCCAGATCAAACCCAGCCCCGCACCTGGCCCCATCCCGTGAGACCCACCAGTGGACACACGCACCCCGCCGTCACCTGAGCTCCATCGCCACCTCACCCCATCCAATCAATGCTCGCCACCTCACCCCGCCTGGCCACCTCACCATATCCCCTCCTCCCGCCTATCACGTTCCCACAGCCACCAAACACCCAACCCGGCCGCCGCCAGGCAGCAAACACACGCACGCGCACGCGTCCTGCACTCCACCCCAGCACGCGCACCACGTCGCCTGTCCCACCCCCACCACTGACAGCTCCCCTTGGCCCACCCCACGTGACCGCATTGCCTCACCCGCCTGCTAGCCCCGATTACCCCCTCCCGCCTTCGTCCTCTCCCTCGCTTGCAGAGCTCCGCCGGCAGCGCTCCTTCCTGCATTGTCCCCGCCGCCGCGACAACGGCGAGAGCTCCCCCGTCGCCGTTCCCTCTCCCGACCCCTGCGCTATGCCCCCGAACCCCGGCCCTCCGCCTCATCGCCAGCCGCCTCCTCCTGGGTCAGGGCAGACCTGCACGCCGCCCGAGCTCCCCGTCTCCACCCCGGACCGCCACCTCTCCGGCTCGCCCATCTCCTCCGGCGAGCTCGCCGCCTCTCCGCCCCGCCCTCGGCTCATCCTCGAGCCCGGCCCTGCGTGGCCCCGTCGCCACCTCCTTTGGCCGTCCTCCGCGTCGGCTCCGCCAGGCCCTGCTTCCTTCCTCGAGCCCGCAGCTCTGGCTGCTATCGCGGCAGCGACTTCGACCGCCCTGGCCGCCCTCCCCAGCGCACGACCTCCCCTGTTTCCCGTCATTGCCGCCTTCCCCTGCCGTTCCTCGCCTCCCGGGAACCGCACCCCGCGCCCTCTCCGAGCTCGCCCCTGCGCGTCCTCACCTTCCCTCCGCCAGGCCTTCAAGCTCGCCGCCTCCCCGGCAGGCGCCACCCCAAGCCCTCCTCCACCTCCTAGGTTCGGCCGCTGTGGTTTCCGTCCCCGCCCTCCTAGGTTCGGCCTCTGTGGTTTCCGTCCCCGCCTCCCCGGCAGGCGCCACCCCTGTGGTTTCCATCCCCGCCTTCCTAGGTTCGGCCGCTGCCGGCCCTCCACCTCACCGCTGTGCCCTCAAGCGACTCTGCAGCCTGCGAAGGCCTCGCCTCCGACCAGCAAGCACGTCGGGTATCCCGCCTTCCTGCAGCACAAGCACGCTGCCCGCAAGGTATTCGGGCCAGTGTCCGCACGGGACATGCTTTGGGTTGTCCCGCTGCCACATGCCCGTCTTTGGATGGTTCGTTGTACCCAGATGGCCCGTGGAGCTGCATGATCTGCCCCGATGATGTTGACAAGATCTCCCCCTCGGACAAACCAACCCTATGCCGATGCAAGTTTACCACCACACGGATTGTCCCGACAAGATCTCCGGCCTTCGTGAGACCGAGGCCGACACGAGACAAGACCCGGAGGACTACACCAGGCCATCGGTGCCGAACCCGAGTCTGACGCTCAAGCACTTCGACAAGGACGCCAAGTTCTCCTCCTCGGACACCAAGACCCGAACCCATTGACCGCCAAGATCGCCACCGGAACGACAAGCACTTCACCGCGGAACACCGAGGTCGTCGACGCAGAACGCCAAGTTCTTCATCCCGCACGCCAAGACCGACTCGATGGCGCTGACCCGACAAGATCTTCGCCACGACAAGATCGACACCGACCGGGGCAAATCCGATGCACCCCTGACGCCAAATCAAGTCCTTCTTCCCGGAACTCCAAGCTCTACTTTCGTTTTCTGAGAACGTTCCCGTCGAACCGTTTCCCCCGTCGAACCCTGAGACCCAGACCCGAACCCCCGGAACCCAAGATCTCCCGAACCTAGATGTGTGACCCTAAGCCCCTATCTTTTATAATATGACATTATCAACTATCGCATATTAAATTGTTCATACATGCATACCTGTCTGTGGTTTGGGGGCATTATGCCGATTCACCTCATAATTAAATATGGAGTCTATATGCAGGATATTCTAGTCTTATTTTGGACTCCATTTAAATTTGTGTAGCGAACCAATGCCATGTTTTGCCATGTTAATACAACATTTAAATTGCGGGGTAGCTAAACAACTTGAACCTTATAATTAATTGTCGGGACACCGGTTTCGCTTAATATTGCCTAGTTGCACCGCATCTTTGCCATGCCATGCATCATATCATATCATGCCGGATCTTCTTTCGTAGTATTAAATAGTGCATTCATGTTTCTTTTAGTGTTTGCTTCTTCACGGATTAGGCCGTTGAGTGGATGCGAGTATCGACAAGTTCTTTGGATATGAACCTTCGGCTGTGTTTTCCCAGGCGAGCATTCTCCCCCTTTCTACCTATTTTGCATTTATGGTCTTTACTTCCTCCTGTTGATCTATTGCTACCCGTATTACGATGCTTTAGTTTCTGTGTACCATTTATACTCCTTGCAGCCTCTATATTGCCTTGGACACATCCTACTGCCTGTTGTTTGATAGATAGTCGGCCTTGCGAGTCGTAGTTGCTTGCTTATGTGTTGCTTCGTGTCGTTGTCGTTCCACCGTTGATGACAAGTTGGCACATGATAAATGATGGAGGTGCTTAATGGTGGAGATGCTTAATGGTGGAGAGGATCATGACTTTAAATACAACTATTAAATTGCTAGATATAACTAATGCAGAGGAATCAGTGGGCAATAGATGTTATTTGGTTTTTCCACGCTCACTTGTGTCCCGTAGGACCCCGAGTACTTGATACCTGTTCCTGACTATTCGCACTATCCACATACAGGAGAGTCTATGAATCCGCCTTAGCTAGAGCTTGATTCATTTCTTATTTCTTGGGGCCACAAAGTAGTTTGGGGCTTTATTACTATCCTGTACTTATGCCATGTTTTACTGTTTTATTTACGATTGTGCGTGGAGCACCTATACTGTTTTGGAACGTGGAATGTTTTCGCGGTATCGACAAGCCCAGTCACACTTTCGGGTTCCCGGTCGTTTACATCCATTGTCACAAACCCTGGGTCCGTCTCGGAGCCGGCCAACTTCGTTGCGGGTAGCTTAGTGGGGTGGCCCCCTGAAATGATTTATGAATCCTGTGATTGCTTTGTCATGAAAGCCTCGTTGGGTTTTGATTTGGTTTTTCCGAGGTTGATCGTGTGTGTGTTGCTATTTGTGCACCCCTGCAGGGTAAATCTTTCTGAAAGCCGTGTCCGCGGTTATGGACGACTTGGAGCACAGTATCTCAATCATAGACAAGCATAACTAAAGTAGTGCTATAAATTTGACTTAATATGTGACTAGTAATCAGCTTCACTATAACGGAATGGATATTAAAAATGCCAACCACTGGTGGATCTGGGTTGTTTTGATATATCTGTCTAGTAAGTATTGCAACTCCAATGGAATGAAATAAAAGTGCCAACAACTACTGGGTTTGGGATGTCTCATGCTAATTGTCCCTGACTAGTAAGTATTGCAACTACAACGGAATGGTTAACTAAAAGTGCCCACTACTTATGCTATCAGGATGACTCATGCTATCTATATTTGACTAGTAAGTGCTGCAACTATAATGGAATAAATAAAACTGCCAACTGTGTGAGTTCCTCAGCTTGACTTCCTCGTTTGGTCTCGAGGGGGAAATACCAGGATGGGTATGGTTGGTGTTAGTATAAGGTTGGTTCCGGATAGGTCTTTCTTATCCCTCTCTAATAGCCGACAGATGCATCGAGTCTCTATAGGTTGTTTAGTGCATGTTGCGCTACCGCTTCAGTCCACCATACCTGTGTAGGCGAGGACCGCCGAATTCTAGCCTCGCCGTGTACTGGCCTCAGTACTGACGCTCCTCTTTTTCCTTTGCCCTTCGTCGGCACCCCTTTTGTTTTAGCAGGTTTGAGATCGACGTCGTTAGCAGGGTTACCCTTCTGGCTTGGCCTGGGCAGGGTTATGGACGCCATTGGTTATTCTTTAGGGCTCTTAGCCCCATTTGCATCTTGTCCGTACTCGGACGTTGTATCGTTTTCAAGGTGATTTGGATCTTTGTATTGTATATCTGTATTCTTGGCTCATGGAGTCGTTGTTGTATATATATGTACTGTGGGTTCCGTCGTGGACTAATGTGTAATGGTATTACTTTGTTTTCCACCCGCATGAAAGTGCCTGGTGGGCGTCCTTGAATCGTTTCTATGTGGGTTTGGCGGGAAGCGCTAAAACTTGCATAGGGCCGAGTCGAGGGTGTTACAATTTTCCATGCAAGTGTCTTTAAAAGGCTCATGATACATGTCCCATTTTTCTTTAGGAGCATTAATATGAGAAGCAAAGGTTCTATAACAATCAATAAGAATTTTAGGATCAAGACCATATTTAGCACTAAGCTCTTGAAAATCAGCAGTTTCAGCGAAAGACTTAATGCAATCATACTCATAGTTTATACCTGGTTCTTTACCTTTGTTGTTATCCCAATCTTCGGTATTGCTTTGAATTGTTTCAAGAAGATCCCACTTAGCTTTGACCTCCTTACTTGTGAAGGATCCCTCTGAACAAGTATCTAGATAGTCCTTGTAATGTCCTGAAAGCCTTGCATAGAAGTCATTAATAACAATATTACTGGGGAGCTCATGAATGGGACATTTGAGCATTAGTGACTTCAATCTCCCCCATGCTTGGGCAATACTTTCTCCATCATCTGGATGAAAATTATAAATGTAATTCCTATCTTTATGAATTTCATGAGGAGGATAAAATTTAGAGTAAAAGAGAGATTCAAGTTCCTTCCACTCCAAATGATGAGGATCATCTAGTAGCTCATACCACTCCCTTGCTTTGCCCTTAAGTGAAATAGGGAATAGCTTCCATTTAACTTGGTTCATTGAAATACCTGCACACTTGAACAACTCACATAATTCATGTATAAAGAGTAAATGATCACCAGGATGGACAGTTCCATCTCCAAAATAGCTGTTATTCGTAACACGTTCAACAATTTTTATAGGTATTTTAAAAGGGATGCTTTCAGTTTGTGGATTTAAAATATCACAAGTATCATCAGAATTACCACATATGGGAGATAAAGTATCATTAGAGAAAATTTTCTTCTTTAAAGCTGGGGAACTAAAAAGATCATTTTCATAAAAACCAACTTCCCCAAGCTTAGACGTTTCCATAGCATTAGTAACAATGGTGTTCAAAAGATTCATACTAATAACATTGCTATTAGCATGTAAAGAAAGTTCCATGGGTTTTTTAATTTTCTTTTCAGACAATTCATGTTCTATCTTAGGAAAAATACTAAAAAGCTCTCTAATTTTGTTGTTGTTTTCCATTAAGCCTCACTAGTGAAAACAAGAAACAAAAAGACAAAATTGCAGAATCTAAAGGAAATAACTTCGAGCACTCACACCGGAGGATGTGAGTACCTTTTACCTTACCTCCCCAGCGACGGCGCCAGAAAATAGGCGTTTGCCGTGGGAGGTTCTTCTTCTTTAATCCTTCGGTGTGAATACCTTTTACCTTACCTCCCCGGCAACGGTGCCAGAAAATAGCTTGATGTCTACGCACTTCTATTCTTGTAGACAGTTGTTGGGCCACCAAGTGCAGAGGTTTGTAGAACAACGGCAAGTTTTCCCTTAAGTGGATCACCCAAGGTTTATCGGACTCAGGGAGGAAGTGGTCAAAGGTATCCCCTCTCAAGCAACCCTGCAATCAAGATACAAGAAGTCTCTTGTGTCCCCAACACACCCAATACACTTGTCAGGTGTACAGGTGCACTAGTTCGGCGAAGAGATAGTGAAATACAAATGGTATAGATAATTATAAGTGGTAACGGTGATAGAAAATAGCTTGCTGGCGTGTGGTTGACGTGGGAAAAGACTAAAGGCAAACTG
This sequence comes from Avena sativa, assembly GCA_916181665.1. Taxonomy (NCBI): domain Eukaryota; kingdom Viridiplantae; phylum Streptophyta; class Magnoliopsida; order Poales; family Poaceae; genus Avena; species Avena sativa. Next base: position 547,465,708 of record OV702290.1, on the reverse strand, counting down.
AAATAAAGAAGGAAGCAAGCAAACATGTAACAGATCTAATTGCAAACGGTGTTTCAGTGCTTAGAAACAAGGCCTAGGGATCATACTTTCACTAGTGAACACTCTCATATAAATATATCCTTCTTTATGATACTACGCTGAACTACTCTCTGGTTGGACACTCTAATCCATGGTAGGGCTTAACAGCACACGTCAAAGTTCACTTTCCCCATCTAGATAACCCCACACTGTTACCTTGAGCTCTAGATGGTTCTAACAAACACCACAATTTCATAGAGACATCCAACTCCAAATATAACTCATAACAAGTATTTGTAATCTCTAGCCTAAGTGCCACCATGGTGTGCACACTGTCACTTTCACACACATGGGGAGAGCAGAGATCTATTAAAGCACTTGAGTAGCAAGGTAGATCTACTTGATTACAAAGCTCATGATCACAATATGATCATGCATAGAGAGAGATAAACACATAGCTACTAGTAGAACCCTTAGCCTCGAGAGAGAACTACTCCCTCCTCATCATGGGAATCAGCAATGGTGATGGAGATGGTGGTGGAGATCGATGAAGATGGCTCCGGGGGCACTTCCCCGTCCCGGCAGGGTGCCGGAACAGAGACTTTCTGTCCCCCGAATCTCCCTTCAGTGGCGGCGGCGCTGCAGAACTTTTTGTGGATTTCTGATTGACTATTTAGGGTTTATGCATCGGGAGGCTCTTATAGGCGAGAGGGGAGACCAAGGGGGTGCCGAAGGGTCCCACACCATGCCCTGGCATGGCCTGGGGGACCCGCGCCTAGGGGATGTGGCCAGGCCCTGGCCCTCCTCCATCTCGTATTCTGGCTCCGTGAGTCTTCCGTTAAAATAGGAACTTTGGCTTTTGTCCCGTCCAATTCCGAGAATATTCATTTTCTGACTTTCCTGGAACCAAAAACAGCAAAAAACAGGCAGCTGGCACTATGGCTCTTATTAATAGGTTAGTCCAAGAAATCATATGAAAAGTACTCCAAAGTGTGGACAAAACATAAGAAAGTAGATAAAACCAAGCATGGAACATCAAAAATTATAGATACATTTGCAATGTATCACCCTTCCCCCTCCTATGTTTCTTGCATCTTTTTGAGGGATTTGAGAGAGGAGATCTAGATCTACAACCCCACCAAACCAAATTCCTTCTTTGTGAAGGAATCCTTGGGATATAGATCTTGGAGAGTTTTGTGTTCTCCCCTTGTGTTCTTCCTCTCTTATTCCCCCAATAGATTTTGTAGCTTTGGTGGAATTTGAGAGTGAAGGACTTGCCTCTTGCATTTGGTGCATAATTTGAGTTCTACTCAGAGATTCAGCGAGTTTAATCTCTTGGGTTCTTGGAATCCTAGACGGTTGTGTGGAGTTGTGGTGTGTTCTTGGGGCCTCCAATTGAGTTGTGGAGATTCCCAAAGCTTGTGGCATTGTTCTTGGGGCCTCCAATTGTTGTGGAGATTTCTCAAGCTTGTGTCCTTTGTGGTGTTTCTTGGGAGCCCTCCAATTGAGTTGTGGAGATTTTCCCAAGCCTTGTACGCGTTTGATGATAGCCTCAAGTGTCCCATAGTGGATCGTGAGTAGGCCTTTGTGGCGAGATCACAGGAGAATAGGGTGAGACTTTGTAGCGTCGGTGAGTTGCGTGCCTTTGCATATTGGGGTGAGGCCTTGTATGACGTTGGGTGAGCATCAAGCTATCACACCTCAAGGTGAGCCATTTGTGGCGTTCGAAGTACCTTGCGCCATCACACCTCTCCAACAGTGATGTAGCTTCTTTGGAAGTGAACTTCGGGATAAAAATCATCGTCTACGCGTCCATCGATTATCTCTTAATCGAGCCCTTTTCTTATGAAATTTACATTGTGATAGCCATCGTGCTTGAAGTATTTTATCTTACTATCTCCATGTTGCTTGTCTTGCTTAGCATAGGTTGTTGGTTCACTTAGTGAACCTATTGGTTTTAGGTTTTGTGCTTTGATAAATTAAACGTTAGTTTTATTCCACATTTATTAGAGTCTAAAACGTAATATTTTTAAAACACCTATCCATCGTCCTATAGGCGACATCCGTTTTCCTTTCACTAGCCACCATCAGTATTTCCATTAGTAAAAGCCCCATCCACATTAATTTTCACAATGCCATCTCCCGACACAGGTCTAGTTTGGCCAGCTTCCTTCACGAAATAGTCTATATATTCTGTAGGTAAACACTTCACATGGTGGGCCATATCGATGATCTGCATAAGCATTTCTCCCTCTCTAACTATTATGTTCCTGCCACCACATGGTACTGATGTGTATTCTCTATTCAGCGGGTAACTTCCAGATTCCATCCATCGTTTCATCAGTGTGCTTTTATTCACTAGCTTCAGACGGAGACCTTCAAATCTTAGTTCCCGCCATAAAGGTTTAACCTCCTTGCATTTTATGAATAAATGACATTCTATGTGTAGAAAATAGTGACTTAGATGAACAATGACGCGTATTTGGTGACCATAAATTGGTATTTTTGAAGTACCATGACCAAAGTGAACCTCTATGACAAGTTCATGGACTAACTATGTATTTTACTCTTTACACTATAATCCCAAATTGTGGTGGGGACAAGCTACGTAGAAGTAGAGACTTGTTTTGAGATTCTTCTGTGGAAAACCTAGAAGCAGGTCTAGAAGCCCAAAAAAAGTGTCCCTTAAGCCGTTATGGCCCACACATCATAGTAATAATTTATTGCTACAAAGAATTAAACCCTCGTCCCACTTGACATACTCCATAGGTGCCAACAGGCGAAGGCATAATCTGATGTTCTGACAAAGACAACCTCGATAGAAACCGAGCTCTCGTCCTCCTATGCCCCTCCCTCGAGGGTGACGGGATCGTTCCCATCTTCGGCTGCCTCCCTCCCTCCTCCACCCTCCCTCCGTTGCCACCACAAGCAAGGGTCATCGGGCAAAGCCCAGGTGACGCCGCCGGAGGCGGCTTGTCCTTCCCCGCGTCATGGTGGGAGGGTCGGGGCTCTGCCTCCCCTAGCGACTGTGCATCTCGGGAGTGGTCCAGTGTGGCTAGGTGACTGCTGGAGGCGGTGGAGCGCCATGGCTATAGAGCTCCATCGTCGGCTATCCCGGCCTTGATCTGGCCACCTTGGGCCCTAGATGGGCTCGAGCGGTCCTAGATGGGCTTGGGCGGGCCAGACACGTCAGCTACTGTGATCACTGGAGGTGGAGGCGGCGACGGTGCTAGATTGGGGGATGATGGTGTTGTAGCCCACCTATTGCAGCAGGGCGGCCGGGGCTTTACGGGCCCATCTAGGCCCTATCGGGCCTCACCAAGGACTGTTGTGCCTCGCGGCTCTGTCCGGTCGACGACCGCCTCTCGGCGGTGGAGGTGGGCTCCTCCTGTGCGACTGCAAGGTTGTTGTCACTCGGTATGGTGATATCGTGTGCCTCCGTCTTGTAGGTCGTGTGCTAGTGTTCACGAAGCGACGATGATGGTGACTTCCAGATCGTGGTGGCGCGAGTTGGTGGGCGACGAAGTTTGGTGGTGGTGCTCCATTGTGCAAGGGTTTTGTTGTGGGTAGGGCGGGAGAAATCTTTGTCGGCTCGTCCGACCCTGGTGTGGTGCCGCTTTCGAGTGGCATCATTCCTTCCTGGAGGGCATCATGGGAAGCCACTGACCACTTTACTCTGAGTGTCAGGGGAAACCCTAGTACCGTCTAGTTCGGGCAGCAGTGCCATGTTGACGATGCTCCCCTTCTTGAAGTTGTTGCTTGATACTCAGCATTACGGTGTGCTTGGGAGCATGGTGGGCATAAGTCGGAGGGCACAATGGTTGCGAGTCATTACCTTCTGTCGATTCGCCATTGCCTTCATTTCTTTTTTCCTTTAGGCATGTTTGTGTTGTTGCCCTAGCCTTTCTTTGTTCGAATTCTTGTATCGATATAGTTGCTATATTAATATAGCGGGGTGAAAACCTGTTTCGAGGATGGTATAACCCCCACACGCGTCTACTTCAGCGGCACACGCCTTACAGAAGTGACATTTAGACGACTTGGTCGTCACAATCCTCCCGCCACATGCTCATTGTTTCACCACCAACTCTATCAATAGGATTTTCCTTGTGTGCATATTGTAGTGAAGTTGTCTTATAATTAAGGTCGCACAAGCGGGTCCCTCATAGGCCCGCAAAAAGGATGTACGGTACAAATTGTACAATGGCTCTATATTCCACCTCTACGTAAATCATATACTAGTCGGAATATGACTCCGCCCCTCATATTGTGCCGCTTGCAACCTATATATAATTGATAGACGATGGCGGATCCAAGAATTATTCAAAAACTAAACAAGCAGTGTATTTAAAGTATAATGATACCACGTTTTAATCAAATTGCTATTAAATTAGGCTTGCAGGCAGGCCAGAAAGCTGGGAACGTGCCTAGGCTTAGGGGCGGTTTCACCACGACTTGGCTGAACAATCCTTCCGAATAACTTGGAAGGTGAAGCCAAGGTTTGTGTTGAGGGTGCAACATCAATTGCTTAAAATTGAAAATAAGTAAAACTTCGAAGACTTAGTCCACAAATAACCAGCTGCTAGGGTATTGTCCCTCGTCTCTGGCCACCATTCATTAGATGTTACTGAATGTGACCCTAAAAAAATGATGTTGCTGAATGTATCCGTTGGCCCCACACAAGTTATTCATGACATTTTGCTCATTTTTTCCAAAAAAAAGAGAAAATACTCATCAGTTGATGAACATAACCATACATTAAGCATTATTCAGAAGTGTCGGGTAAATCCAGCCAAAAAATTAGATATTGAGTTTGTCTGCCTCAGGGCAGGAATAACTCCGCCAACCTATCACAAACTCCATGATAAAGGGATCGAACAGACAAAAAGACAAAGCCTTCAAGGAGGGTTCGTCACACATGCATCGATGTTGGCGAGCCCAACCTTATCTGGATCTGGGGATTTCATCCACAAAGCTAAGATCCAAGTCCCAAACCCTAGCTCCAAGCTACCACCTTTAGCAAAGACACATCATAGTCAAACATTAACCCGCTAGTGCAACTGAAGTGAAGGAATTATCAAGATAGAAAATCTCTTTATAGGGCACTCGCCTAATCACATATCTATTCATAAACCTTCTATGGATTGATCATTGATGACATCTCGCTGACACAACTCACGCTCCCACCCAAATCGCTCAGGGGGAACCCTAGTCCAAGTTTCTGGGGTCAGATGTTGGTTGCACAAACGTCGTTCTCCTCCTTGGGGCAACGTGTGGGAGTTGGACATGGATTGTGGGACCAACGCAAATGGTGGTGTTCGAAGAGGTGGAGCGGTGTTGTATCTACCACGTCGGCGGTCGATCTGGTGGCGTGGCGCTATGGGGTCTCGTTGAAGGTCGTGACATGATGGACTCGTGCAGGCGGGGGCTCTATATGGCACTGTGGCAATACCAACAATAGGTCAGGCGAGGACTATGCGAATCTCTGCTGTAAAGATGGCTCAACGGTTTGACGGCGGCGACGTGTGTGCATGAGGTGCTCACTGAGGATCTGCTTGACCCGATGTGTGCTCCCGATTTGTCGTACGATGACTCAATGATGCCCCGGTACCTACCTTGAAGGTTGTTGTTTGTGTTTTATGCATAAAACCCTGATGGCATGATCTTCCCTCGTCCCGATTGGGCCGTACGTGCGCACACAAAATTCACGAAAACCACCACATTTCAGCTAAAATTTTAAAAAACCACCAATTTACGTTTGAATCGCAAAAAATACCACTTTTTGGCGAGTTTTTTTTTGCAATGTACACTAAACCAATGTTGATATCGAATTGACAGCAATTCATACAAGAGGGACCCACCTGTCAGGGCCAAATTGTTGGGTGTACTGAGCCATCTTGTCAGTCTAATTTAAAAATTCAATATATCAAAAAAGGAAATAATAAATAAATAAAAGCTGAGACCAACCATGTATCCCGTCCGCCTACTCCCGCCGGGAGCCACCTAGTCGCAGCTCTGGCGGGCGAGCTCCATCGCGGGACGGTCGGGAGGGGCGAGCTCCGGTGCGGAACTAGCGGCATGACGCAGGGCGACGTGGGCAGCGTGGTACGAGCTCCGGTGCGGGATGGGCGGCGCGGGGCGAGCTCCAGCGCGGGATGGGTTGCGCGGCGCAAGGCGGATGACCTCCAACGACGCTCTCCGGCGAGGCAGCGATGTAGCGGGATGGCTGGGACGGCCCTCCCCTCTCTCCAGCGAGGCACACGATGAGCGCTCTCCGACGAGGCGGTCAGGGATACATGGTCTCGGGCATGCCTCTATCCTTTTTTTTCCTTTTCCTTTTCCTTTTCTAAGATATTTATTAATTTTCTTAATTGGGCTAACAAGTGGAGCCCAGTCCACATCAGTAAATTGGCTCTGACAAATGAGTTCTACCGGTCAGATTTCCTATCAATTCGCGATCAAATCGAGTGTAGTGTATATTGCAAAAAAAACTCGCTGAAAAGTGGTGATTTTTTCTATTCAAACGTAAAGCGGTGGTTTTCTGAAATTCAGCTAAAATGGGGTGGTTTTATGCTGCATGCTCCAAAATTCACCGGACCATGACATGGTGACCTGCGTACTGCATTGGGTCTAGTCTAGCGTTAGTTCGACCATTGTCGTCAGCTACAGCCCGCGCACATTTGGGCGACGGAGACGTAGCGGCCGACGGGTACAAATCATTTCGGACGAGGTACTAGTACGGATGATCGATGGGAACTAGGGAGCACTGTTGCCGAGAACTGCTACTCATCTTGTGGCACAAACTGCCAAAAGTATACACATGACTATGGATGTATTTGGTTCGTGGGTATGAAAAAATGGTTATGGTACCACTAACCACGTGGTTGTAGGTAACCAATTTTTTATTTGTTTGAGTGGGTTGAGAAGTGGTTAATGGTGCCCATATTTGTGTTTGGTTTGAGGGATGAAAGATGGTTGTGATGATATGCTTATCTCTTTGTTATGATGGTGAGAATCAAGCTAGCTAGGATCTTCTAATCTATTGACTAACATCGATCTAGGGATAAGATTGCATCCACGGAAAAGCACCATGCATCATGGACCACATTGCACCCGTGTAGCTCGCCTCATGCATGCTCTGTAGCCATGGACGAGCAAGCAGCCTTACAGCCCGCTGTTGTGCCCTTGTAGCCGGCTGCCGCGAGAACATCCATAGAGACGAGGAGGCGGCAAAGGACAATGTTGCCCCTAGCGCTCTCATGCTACTCGTTGCTTGGCCATGTAGCTCGCCGTCCATGCTTAACTGTTGGCCCCGCATGCCGCCGCCAGTGACCTTCATAGTGTGCGAGAGAGAAACAAGATGGGAAATGACGAGGTGAGTAAGGAAAAAAGGATTCACGGGTGATGGCATTGACTTGCCCTAGGGTGGTTGGACTCAACCACCACTTTTTTGCTGGTTGAGCTGAACCAGTTTTTGAGAAATATGTTTAGAATATGGCTAACCACAACCACCCAAGACCATAAACCAAACACATGATAACCACCTAAAAAGTGGCTACCCACAACCACCCGAGGGATAGCCACTGAACCAAACGCATCCTAGGTAAGTAGGCGCGGCCAAATGCCGCGCCCGTGGCGCATGTTTCTTACTAAAATTGGTATATTAAGCATCAGATCTTTGTGTATCATTGATTTGATATAGCTGGTTGTTTCATTGTACAAATTCATTCCGTTATATTTTTTCAACAGAAAATTACGTAGTCCGTATTATAAATGTTCAGCCCAATAGACTGGTCTTCAGTCAAGTATACTGCTTTCCCCGTAATTTTTTTGACAAAGCAAAGATAGAACTATGTGCCAGCGTGATACAAAATCGAAGAGATAATTGTCTTATAGCTGAACAAAGTAAGACTCCTACTCGGACTGGCAGAAGTAGCTACGGTTCATAATCTAGGTACGTAGCCTGAATTTTCTTGAGAGTGATGAACTGATGATCAAACTTGCTGATACTCAAACTCTCATTACAAAGTTACCTTCGATTGTCAGAAGTTGCTAGTTACCTTCGATTGTCAGAAGTTGCTGGAATATCTTAGGAACTGCTAGTTACTACAATGATTGGTTGCTCCTGGTGGTACTCCATGAGATAGAAATGAACGAAAATATGGTACAGCAAACTGCACGAGCTATATGGCATCTTCACCTTCTCGCTCTTTATTAAACCAATGTTTGAACGTGAACATCGACAGTAGCTCGCCTCGTGCACATGCCTTCTTTCCCTCGGCCTCGAGACAGTGCAATCAACATCACGCTACGTGGAACCATCTCACCTGCCATAAAATCAACATTCATTTTAACTCAAACTCTTTGGTCATGTACATATGAATATTAAGCAATAGGGTATAATACACTAAGCAGTATGCATACACCATTTTGTATCGGCTACTCAGAGATGCTACATTCCAGGATGTGAAAACAAAATTAAGAAGTATAATTTCGAGTAATTTCATTATGAATGAGGTTTAAATACCATCATTTTATTTCTATCATTTAATGATTTAACATACAAAGAATAAATAATTGTGTATTTCCAATTTGTCAGGGGACAGTAACAAAGTAGAGTTTGAAGTGTGTGCATAAACACAAGTCTAAATTGGGACTGAGCAGTGGAGGAAAATGAACACCTAAAAAAAATCCAATGCTAGGACAGGAGATTCAGGAAAAGAATTGGAGGCTCTCCTAACCTGTGTACAGTATAGAAGCAAAGCATGACCTTAATGTTTGAATTTGGTGTTGCAGATGTTTTATGCGCAATCAGGGCGCAGCTAGTAAGCCTTCGCACGACGCGTTATCATATTCCTCTTGCTTCTCATTGACTTGGTTGATCTTCTTAGCAGCAGCAACACCAGTTGCTCCTCTTGACTTGTTTCCTTTCTCGAACTTGCTAGTACAGGCGTAGATTGAACAAAAAATCAAGTTCTGCCATGCGGTGTTCCAAATCTATATATAAGAAAATTAAGCGGTAAAGAATATATAATTAAAAAAGGAAAGCACTCCTAGAGCCATACCAAGGAAGCAACCAAGAAAATACTCCAAATTGGCAACCTCCATAGAGCATGCTTGACGCAGAATTCTGAACAATATTGACGTACGGAGAAGGTGCCAAAGTTTCTCATTCAACCATGAATATGCCAACATCTACATATTAACAATAAATTAGTGTCAAGTAATAAAAGCTATCTAGAGAGTACACTTTTTCAAATTTAGGCTTTCAGATTTTTTTCCCAAATGAGAGCAAGTAATAAAGACCAAGACCTCGAAATATGAGCTGAATTGACATAACAGGAATAAAAAAATATTTTAGATATACCCGATGAAGTGCTAGACATACTCATGCACACATGTGTACCATCAAACAGAAGGGCCACCAGTCCTGTTCAATCTACCATGACCTGCTCCTGCGGATACAGAAAACAAAATTAGAAGGAAAGAAAAGGTACACATACACACAATCTACAGCAAGACGACAGCATACACAAAAAACACAACGGAACACAATATAGCAGGAAATCACCAACGACAACACCAGATAAACTCATCTGGGAGCAACAATACACATCCATTTTGAATGCTTCAACTCTAGAGGGTCTTCATTACCCAAAAATCAAGCATAATCGTCATAAGGGAAGCCGGAGAAACAAAATCTAGTTTCTGGGATACCATTGAGAGTGTAGCCATCCTGGATGTAAGCAAATATTAGACTAAACTGTATGGTTCAGTGTACTAAGACAGAACGGAAATGTGAGGTTGCAAAATATACATATAGAAACAAAGCCACTTACGCACGAAATCACCTCAGAGGCTTTGATGCACCAGTCAGTCCCTATATCATGCCAACATCTTGGAGTGCATATATTCTTTACCATCAGCATTGGCAAGACGGTCTAGCCGACAACACCCTCTCGCCGTCTACTATACATCTGGTGAAGTCCTGTTTTTCTGCATTCAAAATAAGTTTATGCTTGATTATCATATTCGGTTCTACACACCTAGCAGAAGTAAGAGCGAATAAAAAAGAATGTCTAGTTATTATTACTCAAATAAGTTACTAAAGATCAGAAGAAACAAAGTGTCCATAATGAAGAGGAACTTCATCATCTGCTTATCAGATGAATATGTACCGAGTGCACCAATTTAGCTCAGATCCACCACAAACCTAGCTTTCCCCTTTGGCTCTACTATAGGTTAATCTATGCGGCAGTGAAGAATTGAAAAGGCTGAAGAACATCAGGGGAGATATGCCGCAATCTTCCTTTGGCTCTATTATAGGTTAATCTATGCGACAGTGAAGAATTGAAAAGGCTGAAGAACATCAGGAGATATGAAGGATGAAATAAATTTAGGAAACATAGAATTAAAGAATTGATTTATTCCAGAGCTTCCGATTGAATCATTGCTGCTTAGAAGATTTGCTAATATAATTACCCAGTCAGAATCGATCTGTTTTAATGCCGCTCAGTTAAGCCTATATGATGTCGGAAGTGTAAGACTGGACAACATTTCTTAAATGCCAGAGTACACCTTCCATGTTAGGATCTATTTTCAGTCACCCCCATGCGAAAGTTTCAACTCAAAAAATAAAATCCGCATAGTAAATTAGTGATATACACTGAAGCTCCTTCCCATGAACCCAAAATAATTTTGATCTTCCTTCCACTGTATCAAGAACACGATCCTTCCATGGTATTAAGAACACAGGGCACGCACGTGTAGGTGAAAAAACAACCAAACCAAACACATCTATCTAAGACACGATCCGGGGATGTTAACCACCTTGATAGATTGAGGGGACGAATTACTGCACCTTGATTTTTCCACAAGTGCAATCCTCCACTGTAGATGGGCTTGGATGCAGCCGCCAGGGTCAATGAAGAGGTTGTACTCTGCCTGTACAGCGACGTGAAGGTCGACGGGCCACGGATCCTCACCTGGCTGTGTGCTGCTTGTGCAGCACCTGTACACGCCTCCTCGCCTTCGGGCGCGAATCTTGGCTTTCCACCGCGGCGCCGGCGACGGTGCTCACAGACCACCTCCACGCAGCGGCTTCCAGCCATGGCGACGCCGCCGTAACCCTGCTCGCCAGCTCCTCGCCGGCCTCGTCCGGCAGCCGGTATCTGTCCGCAACCCACCCCTGCTCCGAAGAGAGATGAGAGGGCGGAGGGGATAAGGGCATGCACAGTACTGCTCAGTCAGCTGTCTGCAACGAAAAGTTATAGATGATTTTGCTGATGTGGAGAGAAGAGACAGTGAGGCCGTCTATAAAATTTTAGACAGTCTATATGAATCTTACAGATAGCTTATAGACACTAAATTTGTTGTTGTATCAGTGCTGTCTGTAACTTGTACTCACACGTAGCTATGCTAAAAATAGATATCTTACAGATAGTCTGTTATATAAGTTGTCTATCATAAATTGTATTATAGACACCACCTGTCTAAACTAATGATCATGCCCTAAGGCTCTCCTACACGCGGAGGTGGGCCTACGTGGGATGTGGAGCAAGTTGAATCACTTGACGATGGGATCATCGGCTCCTCTAGGTAGGAAAGCCGGAGCGGGGAACCAAACCTGGCCAACAGGCCGTGCCTGGGCGTGCCGGCCCGTGGCACGCGGGCTTAAGCCCGCCAGAAGCCTGGCGCGGCACGTGTCAGACAGGTCGGTACCGGCCCATGGCCCAGCTAGTGCCGTGCCTGTGCCGCGGCCTGGAGCACGCGGGCTGGCCCGGCATGGCCCGTCTAGCCTCTGTCTCGCAAGTGCATATGAATATATGGGCAATATTACTCGCAAACAGATGGAGACCAAGATTCAAACCCAGGACCTGCTGCTAAACCGCGGTGCTCTGACCACCAGACCACTAGTCCTTATGTGTTCTTTAAGAAATTGGGTCAGTTTTAAGGTTATTTTTGAAAGCCTGATGGAAACAGAAGCAGCTCCGGCTGATGGGCCGACGTGCCGGCCCGGTAGAGTCAGTGCCGTGCCCGGGCCTCGAGACCAGGCCTCCGTACCGGCCCGGCACGGCAAGTGAGCTAGGCGGGCCGCGACAGGCCGTGCCGGACCGGCCCGTTGGCCAGGTTTGCGGGGAACATCGACACGGTGACACGCGGTACGCGGCGAAGGGTGATTGGGCAAAGACCGAAATCTACAGTAAACGGACTGAATGGATCGCAAGGATCGGTAATAGAGCGCGGATCAGTTCTATCGCTGGCGTGGAACGCTAACATCGCGTGGATCCTTCCGTCTTTAATATATGTATCCATATCTATATCTATGTATGCATGATGTACCCTTCGGATCGTCACATTCTATGTTAAGGGACGAAGAAATATGGGAATATTTCAGGTACTAATTAATTAAACTGTTCATTTCCTCATAAAAATATACTCAGTTAAACAAGCGTACGTACCTTTGGGACTAAGATCGACTTCTAGCAGAACATACCTACTACATAACCAGAAAATGGAAAAATGTGATTATTAATACTCCCTCCGATTTCAAAATAGGTGTCGGAAATTTTAACAAACTTCCGACATCTATTTTAAGACGGAGTGAGTAGTACATTTCTAATTCTCTCAAACAGGCTTTCGCCCCGCTATATTAATATACCAACCACACAGTATAATTGTGAAACCACTGCCGAGGCAAAATAACACAAGCAAGCCCAAAATAACTAAAGAAAGGGGAAGTAAAAAAAAAACAATGCCAACATTGGCAGATCGATGAAAACGAAGATGACTCGCAACCTCTACGTCCTGCGGAGAATTCCCACCATGAACCTAGCACCCCGAGTCATCGCATACCAAGCAACACCTCCAACAAGAAAAGCGATGACGGCGACTTTGCTGTCCGGACTGGTCCTGGGGTTTCCGCTAGTATGCCATGGGGAGTGGGAAAGTGATACATCCGACGCCCTTCAGGAAGGAACGTCCACACTCGCAAGCGTCACCGCATCAGTGTCAAGACGACAGGGATTTTTCCGACCCCAAAACCACATCTCCAGACAATCTGTCACGCTCCACCAACAAACGCCACCACGGTCTTAAAGTCATCACCATTGTCTCACCATGGAAAACGTTGAAAGGCCGATTGGACTGAGGAGAAACTGCCGTAGACAAGGGGCGGTAAGACCACAACCACGCAGAAGGGAACAACCTCCACCGCCATAGATGGTAATCGCCCAGACGCATCAATAGGAGCATACCAGGACATTGCCGCCTGTAGCCGGCAACAACGTGCCTCTTGGAGGACGCCCTCCACCACCAAAGGTGGGTGCTGACCGGATGCGGCAACAGAGACACACCAGGCCGGTCAGGACCGTAAAGTCCCATCACCATGTTGTTGCACGTAGCCAACCGCCGCTACCCACATGATCAACACCATAGACCCGGATGGGCCCGCGCGAGCTCGTGAAGCTCACATCATCACGCTGCAGAAGGCACTGTATCGTCGTATCCACCCCGGTCATCAAACGCTCGTCAGACTACCTGGAAGCAGCAGAGCCGAGTCAGACCTTCCCTGACCAGATTGGGCCCAAAGGGCCCAGATCTGGGTCTGGCGGGCACCAGGAGCTCGATCTGGCCACCCACACCACCAATGGTGGCACCGCCGCCGCGAGCACCACCTACGTGGCCATAGGACACCCCGCTGCCGAAACACGACCTCCGCCGCCTAGGGGCACCGCCCCGCACGAGGGCACCACCGAGAGGGGGAAAAGCTGGGGGGCGCCGCCGCCTGGGCCTAGCCCAGCGCTGCACGCCGACAATGGTAGGGAGGAGGAGAGGGAGGAAAAACCTCTAGGAGGAGCAGGCCGGGGCGCGGCCGGTCGCCCGCGCAGGGGGTGGTCGGTCGAGAGCTTTCGTGTTTTTTCCATCCTCTCTCTCACCGTACATTTCTAATTCGACAATCCCTTCAAGTGAGGCTGCATTAGGCCTAAATATTGTTGAAACCGGGAGGTTTTTTATTGAATTGCGTCAACTAGGTTTGAACTCAGGATCTCGTGGTAGAACAACATGCACCATCCACTTTACCCAAAAAGCTCAAAAAGTGATGAAAAAATATAGGCAATGCATACCGTAACGTCACTCCTCCATTTTTAGAGATATAATTAAGGACCCCTATTTGGTCTCTGAAACTTCATTTGGTTTCTAATTGAGTCAAAACCCCATATTCAAGGAGCAACGCCTCACTTGGAATGTGACGGAGAAAGGAGCTCACAAACACACGTAGGTGCATGCAAGAGAAAGATTGATCGATGGTGATGATCATGCGGCTACGTATCCATGTTTTTCTTTGTATCATGTCCTTGTTGGGTTTGCAACTATCACTCGTGGCGTGTTCGCTAGCCCGCTTTCCCGTTTCTCGCATGACGCGTTTGTGTTGCCGAATTGCTTGGATTCATGCATTGCACGATTTTTAAAGCAGACCAAAAGTTGACCTGCTAGGAACACCGACTTTGAGTTTCCACGGGGACAGGCTGAGCTCGTGCAAAAAGGGGAAAGCAGTGCGATGCATGCAAGCTCGATGATGGCGCAAGCAACGGCTTTTCCCCAATAGTCGGCGATACGTCCATTTTGGCATCACTATTCTATATCATAATTTACTGTTATTCATTGATACATTTTATATTAAGAGAAGATACTTATATTATTTTATCTATTTTTGCATGGTTCATGAATTTTGGAGGATGGACCACTGAAGTTAGGATTCTGATGGAAAAGGCATTGTTTGGAGGCAAAATTCGCGAAGATCAGAAAATTCGGGAAAATATATGGAAAATCCTATTTTTTCAGAAGACGAAGAAAGCCAGAAGAGAAAGTGAAGATAGGCCACAGGGGGCCCACACCACCCCCTGGCGCGGGCCAGCCCTAGCCACGTGTAACATCCCAAAACTTCAATCCAAGCTTATCAAGATCTAAATCATCAAAAAATAAGGTTAACAAAAGCTTTTCTAAATTAAAAATAAAAGCATTCATGTGTATGTGCATTTAACTTAGGAATTGATTTGAATTGCCTTAGTTCTATGATCCATTGCTTGTAAAATGTTTCTTAGGTGATTTAAACATCATCTACATCTTTTTCAAACTTTTCCCAAAGAAAATCAAATTAAAAACAATAAAAAAGGAGGAATGGTCATTTTGACCATTTTAATCCCCTACACTACTTTGAGTGTTCCTAGCACTCATTTCTTAACAGAAACAATTCATGATCTTTACACCCCTTGCTAGTACACATAATGAGGTACCAAGGCCCACCTTATGATCTGCTAAAAACATTCTTTTGCTTATTTTAAATGGCATGTGAAAATTGAATTCACTACATATGCATAGATCACCCCTATTTAAAAAACCATCAAAATGAGCTCCACTTTCAAAACCCTTGCAACCAGAGACTACCTAGCATTAGTGTAGATAACCCAAATTTTTTGGAACCAAAATTCAAAAGTTTTCTTCTTGCGGCCATTTCATCAAATAGGTGGCAGGCACAAATCTGGCCAAATTCAAAACACTATTTGGAGCAGTAATTTTGGTCACCATTTGTGCCTAACCCTGTCCCCTTGTTCCCCCCACTGCACCCCTACCCTTTGCTAGCCCGGCCAAGCCCGGTGCACAAGACCAAATGGTCATGGCCATTAAGGCCGAGCACCTTGGGCACCCTCACCGGCGACATCGCGCTACAGCAGCCGCCAGCCCCTCTCACCTTGTCCAGCACATCGCCCGTGGTCCACCTCCACCGTCCAACCAGCCCCAGCCTAGAGCCAGCAACCAGAACGGCAAAGAACCGCCGCGCCCGGAGCTGGTCAACCATGCCGACGTCGCCCGCAGAGCGCTCCTTGTCCCTGCGTGCACAAACCGCCCCTCGGCCGCAGCCCGCGCCTACCGCTCCGCCAGGACCTAGGGAACACCCCAGACACCCCCGCTGGCCGCCCAACGCACCCCAGCCACTGTTCGTCGTCGAACCCGCAGCCTCTGCCGCCCAGAGCGCGTGACGCTCCCGACCAGCACAGAGCTCGCCTTGCCGCGCCTTTAAGCCTCAACGCACCGCCAGGAGACAGGCCACCGTCCCCTACCTCGAGCCACGCCGCTAGCCCCCTGTGCCGCCCTCGCCGGAGTAGCCTGCCCACACCGTTCGGTCTCACCGTCGGGCCTATATAAACCGGCCTCCCCAGCCTCATCTCTCCACACCCACTCACTCCCCAACCCTCACTGAACCTCACCCACCTCTAGACGACGCCACTCGAGCTCTGCCTTGCCGGAATTGGAGACGGAGCCGCCGCAGCAGGAGGAGAAGGGCGCCTGTGATTTAGGGCACCCCAAGCTCCGCCGCAACCGCGCCTCGCCACACCGTTGTCTTCCAGTTCATTTGCCCGCCTCGCCGACCTTGCTGGAGCCCTGGTACGTCCCTGATAGACCCCCACCGAGCCGCTAGGGTTCGAGCTCACCGGCGACCTGTTCGTCGTCGAGGACGATCCCGAGCCGTAGATCCCAGTTCTAATCCTACGGCCCACAGCGCGCGTACCGTTTCGCGTGTTAAGCTCCACTGACAAGCGGGACCCCCTGTCAGCAGAGCCCCGCGCCGCGGAGCGCCACTGGGCCGGCCCATGTTCATTCCCGCGCTAGCCCAGCCATTCAAATTTGGATTTTTCTTTTTAAGTTGAATCTAGTTCTGTCCTCTAGTTTAAAAATCAATTCAGAGAGATTCATAAATCCAAATTGCATGAAACCAATTTTTTCTGAAAGGTATTGAAATGATCTATCCAAGCCCGTTGGATTTAATTCAATTAGATTTATAGATCTCTCCTAGTAAAAATAACAAAACAGAAGCATTTGCACCTTGCAATATTTTTATAAAATCAACCAAGATAGGTTTTGAGTTGATTCCAACTCTCAAAATTCACATTTCATCATATATATCTAAATATGTAATAATATTAAGGTTTACATGCAGTGACTTTGGACTAGTACCAAAATAATGCTATATAGGCATTTCTAGTCACTTTAAATCATTAAATAATAAACTTAAACCAAAGTAATTATGATCCAACCTTTAAATCTCATTCCGACATGTTAGAATATGTGGTGATGACATGTGTCCACATGATACCTTATTTTAAGTGGTGAATATTAAATCTTAGTTAATTTTTCAATGAGTAGAAATTACTTTTCTAAGTTTAAAAGAATGAAACTAATGAATTAAACTTGTGATACTTGTGATGATAATAGATCATCAAATGTGTGTCTTAGAATGCTAATTAGACTAGTTAAGTATTGTTTGGTGATTGTGTGTTCCGTATGTATTTATAGACGATAGTACCGACCAAGTCTACGAGGAGGAGGAGTTCTACCAAGAAGAAGAAGAAAACTTCAACCACTGCACCAACCAAGGCAAGCTAGCCCTATCCAAGTTAACCCTTGCAAGTTGTACTTGCAATCCACCATTAACAGTGCAAGCTATGGTTAGCAAGCTAGAATTAAGAGATATGAATGAGTAAAGATGCTTAGGCATGCTTTGATCACACTCCTTTAACTATTAGTTACCCCAAGTCTTTGTTTACAAGTTTTAACTCCCTTAGTTTACACAAAGTTCTTTACTTGTTTTGAAGGTAGCATAAAAAGTATAAAACTTGACCTATTTTGAACCCTTTAGATGTCATTCCATGGCATGAGATTGAACCTATCTTTTCCACATTAGTGAACACTCTTAACTTAGTAGTTTAGAGTAGATAAAAACTTGAGTCACTTTAGATGGGAGCACTTGGTGAAAATGAATTGTGAAAACCTTGGAATGATGAGTCATTCTATTGAGATGTTTTGACATGTGTTGAAAAACACAAATGATTTATGATGATGAAAATGATGAGGCATGAGCCTTAACCCTTTTATAAAACTGATGGTTGGATTCGGATGCGATACCATTCCAAATTTACCGTACAACCACACTACCTGAATTGGGTAAGGCTTAGCTGGAAATTTATATGCATTAGTATTAGTTCCCTCGCGGGAGAGGTTTGAGCTGAGGCTACCTCTCATAATGTCCACCTATGCAGTGCCCAAGATGACTAATGGTCATGGTTGGGAGGCCATGCTCATAGGAGAGGTGCTTATACTAGGGTGTGTAAAGGGAAGGTTATGTTTGATTATCTGCATACTAAGTATGATGATTCAGGGTTATCCCTTACAGATGTATCGAATCTTGTGGTGAAAGTGTACCACCTCTGCAGAGTGTCAAACTATTCGAATAGCCGCGTCCGCGGTTATGGATAGTTGGAATGGCCATACTGTTTCGTTGTCAGATGTTTTCCAAATAACTTGAAATTATTGATGAATCTTGACTTGACCACAACAGGGTTGTGTTTATGATACTAGCTTCCCAACTTAAGTGATTATAGAACTTTACTTTATCTTTCTTTGCTTCAGAACTCAGCTTAGGTTTCAAACTTAACTTTATAGTTGAACATAGAGTTAGTACTTGACTTAGAACTATATTACTTGTTAGAGGTAGTTTGCGAGTACTTAAAGAGTACTCATGGCTTTTGTCCCTGGCTATTCTCATGGCCAGACTATGAAGGAGACTATCAAGATGATGGCCAGCAGGACGGCTATGATAACTAGGACTATCTGCCTTCGTCAGCATTGCCTGTGCCCCTGAAGATGGACCCCACCGCTACGCTTATCTGTTATTTCCGCTGCTTGTTGTATTCGGACTAGATCATGAGATCCTTATTTGTGTAAGACCTTATGTATGGTTTGTAATGGATGATGTACTGTGATATCCAATCCGTTATGTCTCGCAAAAATGGTAATCCTGGGATTGCGAGGTATGGCATAACGGGCATCTGGGATTAAAAATCCGGGTGTTGACAAGTTGGTATCAGAGCCATCCTGACCATAGGAGACCCTAGTTAGAATGGACGTCCAAACAAAAACTTAGTTTCAAAAACCAAAGTGAGTATTTATGAAAAACTATTTCCTCTCTTATCCTTGTGAACTCATTCCTTCTCAAAAATTCATGTTCCTCAAACTTCTTACATTACTACTTAAAACTTGACACACTTGATCACTTCACTAATTTCCTCATCCTTAATTCTTATAGATGGAGACTCAGTTCAGCAAGTTCTACCAGTTGGGAAACGGAGGTCAGCTGATCTTCGAGAGGGATCTGGATTCACTGTCGGAGTTACTAGGACGCCCACATCCTGAGTTTCTTGGAGCTCAACTTCCAGGACCCCCAGGAGGAGACCTACAGTGGCTAGTCACCGTAGATCTTAGAGGAAGCATTGAAGCACCAACTTCCGGGAGAATTCAGTTCTCCGTGAGAGAGAACAACTGGCTAGATGGATTAGCCATGGCAATGCATGAATCTCTCGCATGTCTATGTGCCCTCAGCGTCAACAAGATCCAAGGAACCCGTTTTGCTCACTATGCAAGACGTAACTTCATGGGAATGCCGATGGAGATGCCAAGCCACCCAGAGTTGAGGCGTCAAGTGGAGAATCTTGACTTCTTGCTTCACGACAGACAGCAGGAACTGGACAATGCCAGGGAGTTAGCCAACCAGAACCATGCCATTGCTGACCAGAAGGCCCAGACTTTCACACTGCTCGTCCAGGATTGCCAGTCTCTTCGGCGCCAGCATGCCAAGAAGGATCGCACCATCGCCCGTCTTTGCAAGAAGGTGGCCGACCTCGAGAAGACCATCAAGGAGCAGGAAGCTCAGCTTGCCGCCAAGGAAGAAGAAGATGAGGGTGAAGACATCCAGGGAGACATGGATTCTTACCTCAGCAATGATGATGACTTTCTGGAGGAGGATGTTGTGGACTTCTACACTGACGATGAGGACTCTGACTTCATCGACGATGAGTAGATGCACGAGAGCACTGTTGTAGCATGAGTTGTATTGGTCCCACTGTATCGTAGCTTGCAGAATGGTTCTTCAAACCATCTATTTTCCTTTGTTTGTTGTGGTGTGTGTTGTATCATGTGTGCTTGTTTGCATGAATGAAAATGAAGTTAGTTGAAAACCTGAGTCTAACTCAAAGTTTTAGCTTTGAAACCAAAACCATGAACCTTAGAATTTCCCTCTTACCCCTATCCCTATCTCAATCTTCAGATGACTCGTGGAAACCAAGGAGGGAGCAGCTCGTCGCAAGACCCAATGCTGCAGATCTTGCAGAATCTCATCGCAGACCGTGAAGCAAGTAGGACCGAGCGCCAAGCCAACTTAGCAACATTACAGCAGATTGCCCAAATGGCTCTCAACAACCAAGGACATGGAAATAAGGATCACCACGGATCCAAACTCAAAAAATTTCAGAATACCAATCCCCTAATCTTCAACCAATCTGAAAATCCATTAGATGCCGACGATTGGTTACAGACCATGGAAAACAACCTCGAAGTTGCAGGAGTTGATGAAAATGAGAAAGTTCTCTTTGCCACCCACTATCTGGCGGGAGATGCAAGAGCTTGGTGGAATAGTATCCGCAATATGAACCATGGTCAAGTGATGACATGGGAAGCATTCAAAGTCAAGTTCAGCCGCACCCACGTGCCACAAGGTCTTGTCAACAGGATGAGAGATGAATTCCGTGAATTGAAGCAAGGATGGATGACTGTGGTGGAGTACCGTGATAGATTTATGTCACTTGCCAGATATGCACCTGATGAAATCAACACGGAGGCCAAGAAGAAGGAGAGCTTGAACGGACTGCATGATGAGATGCAGACAGTCCTCATCAACATCCGTTTTCAGGATCTCGAAGAGCTAGTCGACTCTGCCATTCAGATGGAAGGAAAGATTAACCAGGAAAACGACAACCGCAAACATCGTATGATGCAGCAATCAGGATCCAGCAGTCACCAGAAGTACCGTCCCAACCCTTCACCAGGATATGCACCAAGGAACAACCGACCCCCAACGTCTCGCCCAAGCTACCCCAACCGTAGCGGAGGCAATGTGAAGTCCGGAGGAAACAATCACAACTCCGGAAATGCCAACCATTTCAACCGTGCACCTCCCAAGAGCAACAACAACAACAACACTGCACCCAGAACTGGCAGCAATGTTGTGCCTGTCGCAGCCAAGGACAAGTCCCAGATCACTTGTTTCGAGTGTGGAGTGAAGAGTCACTACTCCAATGAGTGTCCCAAGAAGACTGCCGCCAATGCCACTGTGAATGCCCCAGCTCAGCAGCAGCGTCATGTTCAACCAGGAAGAAGATTTGCCCCAGGGAACCCTCACAACCGCAATGGCCGTCTCTTCCACATGAACACAGAAGAAGCCCAAGAAGCGCCAGATGTAGTGCTGGGTATGTTTTCTGTCAACTCAGTTTTAGCAAGAGTATTGTTTGATTTGGGAGCATCGCATTCATTTGTCACTGAAGAATTTGCATGCACTAGTAAGATTCATCCAACCAACTTGAAGCATGTCATGATAGTTCAAATCCCTGGCTCAACAACTAAAGCTAGAAAAATTTGCAAAGCTGTGCCTATCAGAATACATGGGATAGATTTTTATGCCAACCTAATTGTACTTGGAACCAAAGGATTGGAAGTAGTACTAGGTATGGACTGGATGTCAAGGCATAAAGGACTGATAGACTGTGCTAAGAAAGCCATCACCATGACCAGTAGTTCTGGAGTAACAGTAGAGCATATCTCTGAAACCTTACCCCGTCAATTCAAGTGCAACAAGAGTGTAGCCCTGCCCGCCATAGACCAGGTCAGAGTAGTCTGTGAATACCCCGACGTATTCCCAGATGAATTGCCAGGTATGCCCCCGGATAGGGATATTGAGTTCATGATCAAACTAATCCCCGGAACCGGATCCATAGCCCAGAGACCCTATAGCATGAACCCCTCAGAGTTAGTGGAACTGAAGAAGCAGTTGGATGCCATGTTAGAGAAATGCTTGATTCAACCAAGCGCATCACCATGGAGATCACCAGTGTTATTCGTCGACAAGAAAGATGGAGGCAACCGTCTGTGTACAGATTACAGAAAGTTGAATGATGTCACCATCAAGAACAAGTATCCCTTGCCAAAGATAGAGGACCTATTTGATCAGTTGACTGGAGCCCAGGTATTCTTAAAGATTGATCTTAGGACTGGTTATCACCAACTTAAGATTCATGCAACGGATATTCCGAAGACCGCCTTTACTACTCGCTATGGTTTATACGAGTATACGGTTATCTCTTTTGGATTAACCAATGCCCCTGCTTATTTCATGAATCTCATGAATAAGATCTTTATGAATTTCCTAGATAAGTTTGTAGTTGTGTTTATTGACGACATCCTTATCTACTCCAAGTCAGAAGAAGAGCATGAGCAACATCTGAGAGTTATCCTAGAAACCCTGAGAGAGCATCAGTTATATGCCAAGTTCAGCAAGTGTGAGTTTTGGCTGAAAGAAGTAGGATTCCTAGGACATATTGTGTCTGCCGGAGGAGTCTCTGTTGATCCCTCCAAGATCAAAGATGTCGAAGAATGGGAAGCCCCAACCACTCAAACCCAAGTCCATGCATTTCTCGGATTAGCGGGATACTACCACAAGTTCATAGAAGGATTCTCGAGTATCGCCCGACCCATGACCCAATTGTTGAAGAAGGACAAGAAGTTTGAATGGACTGACAAGTGTGAAGCCAGTTTTCAGGAGCTGAAGAAGAGGTTGATATCAGCCCCAATTTTGGTCATGCCAGACATCAAGAAGCCGTTTGATGTGTATTGTGACGCATCCAAGATTGGTCTAGGATGTGTATTGATGCAAGAAGGCAAAGTTATCGCGTATCTGTCTCAACAACTGAAGCAGCATGAGCAGAACTATCCGACCCATGATCTTGAGCTAGCAGCTGTGGTTCTAGCATTGAAGACATGGCGTCATTATCTGATGGGTAATCGTTGTGAGATTTACTCAGATCATAAGAGCTTGAAGTATATCTTCACTCAGAAGGAGCTGAATATGAGACAAAGGAGATGGATAGAGTTAATCAAGGATTATGACCTTGACATTCACTATCACCCCGGCAAAGCCAATGTGGTAGCGGATGCTCTTAGCAGATTGCCGTGTAGGCTAAATACCATGATCATGGAGAAGCAACCAAGTTTGTACGAAGAGTTGGAGAAGTTCAGGACTGAATTAGTTAGCAAAGGATTCTTGGCTAGCATTGAACTTCAACCCACTTTGATTAGCCAAATCAAGGAAGCCCAGAAGGGGAATGAAAGTATCGACATAATCAAACGTCGTATTGGTACAGGAAAGGTACCTGGATTCACTGAAGACGAAGAAGGAGTACTATGGTATAAAGGACGTATCTGTGTGCCAGCAGATTCGGAGCTGAAGGAAGTTATCATGAAGGAAGCTCATGATACTCTTTATTCTATCCACCCCGAAGGAACAAAGATGTATCAGGATTTGAAAGAGCAATTTTGGTGGCACAAGATGAAGAGAGAAATCGGAAGCTACATCGCCAAGTGTGACATCTGTCAAAGAGTCAAAGCAGAGCATCAGAGACCTGCAGGAGTATTACAACCCTTGCAAATTCCGGAATGGAAATGGGATTCCGTTGAAATGGACTTTATCACTGGTTTACCTACTTCTAGTAGGGGAAATGACTCAATCTGGGTCATAGTTGATAGACTGTCCAAGGTAGCTCACTTCATACTTGTCAAGACAACCTACCAGAGTGCAAAACTAGCAGAGTTGTATATTGCTAGGATTGTTAGTCTGCATGGAACCCCCAAGACCATCGTATCAGATCGAGGAACCCAGTTTACCTCGAGATTTTGGCAGAAAGTTCAGGAAAGATTAGGAACCAAGTTGAACTTCAGTACCGCTTATCACCCGCAAACCGATGGACAGACTGAGAGAGTCAAGCAGATCCTAGAGGATATGCTTAGAGCTTGTGTATTGGAATACAGATCAAAATGGGAAGACTGCATGCCTTTCGCAGAATTCTCATATAACAACAGTTATCAAGCTAGTTTGCAGATGGGACCATTTGAATTCCTATACGGAAGAAAGTGTCGTACCCCTTTGAATTGGTCGCAAGTAGGAGAGAGTCAGATCTTTGGACCCGACATTCTCCGAGAAGCCGAAGAGAACGTTCACAAAGTCTGTGAGCACCTCAAGACCGCTCAATCCAGACAAAAGAGTTATGCTGACAAGAGAAGGAGAGACCTGACTTTCAATGTCAGAGATTTTGTATATCTCAAGGTTTCACCATTGAAAGGAACTCAACGCTTTAGCCTGAAGGGAAAGTTAGCCCCCAGATATATCGGACCTTTCAAAATTCTGAACCGTCGAGGAGAAGTATCGTATCAGCTGGAACTGCCTGAAGAGATGTCAGCCATCCACAATGTGTTCCATATCTCGTTACTTCGCAAATGCTTGGAAGTGCCTGAGAAGACTGAAGTTTTCAAGAGCATCGATCACCTAGCGGTGGAAATCAACAATGACCTGACCTATTGGGAAGTACCCATCCATATCTTAGAAGAAGCCTACAGAACCACTAGGACCAGGAGTATCAAATTTCTCAAGATTTAGTGGAGCAACCATACCGAGAAGGAAGCCACTTGGGAGCGCGAAGATTACATTAGGACAGAGTTCCCAGATCTCTTTAGTTCCTAGTTCTCTTTGTAAATCTCGGGACGAGATTTTGTTTAAGGGGGGAAGGTTTGTAACATCCCAAAACTTCAATCCAAGCTTATCAAGATCTAAATCATCAAAAATAGGGTTAACAAAAACTTTTCCAAATTAAAAATAAAAGCATTCATGTGTATGTGCATT
The DNA here is from genome assembly GCA_916181665.1 of Avena sativa. Classification (NCBI taxonomy): domain Eukaryota; kingdom Viridiplantae; phylum Streptophyta; class Magnoliopsida; order Poales; family Poaceae; genus Avena; species Avena sativa. The sequence continues at coordinate 547,440,852 of OV702290.1, read as the reverse complement.
TAACTTAGGAATTGATTTGAATTGCCTTAGTTCTATGATCCATTGCTTGTAAAATGTTTCTTAGGTGATTTAAACATCATCTACATCTTTATCAAACTTTTCCCAAAGAAAATCAAATAAAAAACAATTAAAAAGGAGGAATGGTCATTTTGGCCATTTTAATCCCCTACACTACTTTGAGTGTTCCTAGCACTCATTTCTTAACATAAACAATTCATGATCTTTTCACCCCTTGCTAGTACACATAATGAGGTACCAAGGCCCACCTTATGATCTGCTAAAAACATTCTTTTGCTTATTTTAAATGGCATGTGAAAATTGAATTCACTACATATGCATAGATCACCCCTATTTGAAAAACCATCAAAATGAGCTCCACTTTCAAAACCCTTGCAACCAGAGACTACCTAGCATTAGTGTAGATCACCCAAAAAATTTGAAACCAAAATTCAAAAGTTTTCTTCTTGTGGCCATTTCATCAAATAGGTGGTAGGCACAAATCTGGCCAAATTCAAAACACTATTTGGAGCAGTAATTTTGGTCACCATTTGTGCCTAACCCTGTCCCCTTGTTCCCCCCAGTGCACCCCTACCCTTTTCTAGCCCGGCTAAGCCCTGTGCACACGACCAAATGGTCATGGCCATTAAGGCCGAGCACCTTGGGCACCCTCAGCGGCGACATCGCGCTACAGCAACCGCCAGCCCCTCTCACCTTGTCCAGCACATCGCCCGTGGTCCACCTCCACCGTCCAACCAGCCCCAGCATAGAGCCAGCGACCAGAACGGCCAAGAACCACCGTGCCCGGAGCTGGTCGACCATGTCGACGCCGCCCGCAGAGCGCGCCCTGTCCCCGCGTGCACAAACCGCCCCTCGGCCACAGCCCGCACCTACCGCTCCGCCAGGACCTAGGGAACACCCCAGACACCCCCCGCTGGCCGCCCAACGCAACCCAGCCACCGCTCGCCGTCGAACCCGCAGCCTCTGCCACCCAGAGCGGGTGACGCTCTCGACCAGCACAGAGCTTGCCTTGCCGCACCTTTAAGCCTCAACGCACCGCCAGGAGACAGGCCACCGTCCCCTACCTCGAGCCACGCCGCTAGCCCCCTGTGCCACCCTCGCCAGAGTCGCCTGCCCACACCGTTCGATCTCACCGTCGGGCCTATATAAAACGGCCTCCCCAGCCTCATCTCTCCACACCCACTCACTCCCCAACCCTCACTGAACCTCACCCACCTCTAGCCGATGCTGCTCGAGCTCTGCCTCGCTGGAATTGGAGCCGGAGCAGCCGTAGCAGGAGGAGAAGGGCGCCTGTGATTTAGGGCACCCCAAGCTCCGCCGCAACCGCGCCTCGCCTCGCTATCGTCTTCCAGTTCATTTGCCCGCCTCGCCGACCTTGCTGGAGCCCTGGTACGTCCCTGATAGACCCCCACCGAGCCGCTAGGGTTCGAGCTCGCCGGCGACCTATTCGTCGTCGACGACGATCCCCAGCCGTAGATCCCAGTTCTAATCCTACGGCCCACAGCGCGCGCACCGTTTCGCGTGTTAAGCGCCACTGACAAGCGGGACCCCCTGTCAACAGAGCCCCGCACCGCGGAGCGCCACTGGGCCGGCCCATGTTCGTTCCCGCGCTAGCCCAGCCATTCAAATTTGGATTTTTCTTTTTAAGTTGAATCTAGGTCTGTCCTCTAGTTTAAAAATCAATTCAGAGAGATTCATAAATCCAAATTGCATGAAACCAATTTTGTCTGAAAGGTATTGAAATGATCTATCCAAGCCCGTTGGATTTAATTCAATTAGAGTTATAGATCTCTCCTAGTAAAAATAACAAAACAGAAGCATTTGCACCTTGCAACATTTTTATAAAATCAACCAAGATAGGTTTTGAGTTGATTCCAACTCTCAAAAATCACATTTCATCATATCTATCCAAATATTTAATAATATTAAGGTTTACATGCAGTGACTTTGGACTAGTACCAAAATAATGCTATATAGGCATTTCTAGTCAATTTAAATCATTAAATAATGAACTTAAACCAAAGTAATTATGATCCAACCTTTAACTCTCATTCCGACATGTTAGAATATGTGGTGATGACATGTATCCACATGATACCATATTTTAAGTGGTGAATATTAAATCTTAGTTAATTTTTCAATGAGTAGAAATTACTTTTCTAAATTTAAAAGAATGAAAGTAGTGAATTAAACTTGTGATACTTGTGATGATAATAGATCATCAAATGTGTGTCTTAGAATGCTAATTAGACTAGTTAAGTATTGTTTGGTGATTGTGTGTTCCGTATGTATTTATAGACGATAGTACTGACCAAGTCTACGAGGAGGAGGAGTTCTACCAAGAAGAAGAAGAAGAAAACTTCAACCACTTCACCAACCAAGGCAAGCTAGCCCTATCCAAGTTAACCCTTGCAAGTTGTACTTGCAAGCCACCATTAACAGTGCAAGCTATGGTTAACAAGCTAGAATTAAGAGATATGAATGAGTAAAGATGCTTAGGCATGCTTTGATCACACTCCTTTAACTATTAGTTACCCCAAGTCTTTGTTTACATTTTTAACTCCCTTAGTTACAAAGTTCTTTACTTGTTTTGAAGGTAGCATAAAAAGTATAAAACTTGACCTATTTAGAACCCTTTAGATGTCATTCCATGGCATGAGATTGAACCCATCTTTTCCACATTAGTGAACACTCTTAACTTAGTAGTTTAGAGTAGATAAAAACTTGAGTCACTTTAGATGGGAGCACTTAATAAAAATGAATTGTTAAAACCTTGGAATGATGAGTCATTCTATTGAGATGTTTTGACATGTGTTGAAAAACACAAATGGTTTATGATGATGAAAATGATGAGGCATGAGCCTTAACCCTTTTATAAAACTGATGGTTGGATTCGGATGCGATACCATTCCAAATTTACCGTACAACCACACTACCTGAATTGGGTAAGGCTTAGCTGGAAATTTATATGCATTAGTATTAGTTCCCTCGCGGGAGAGGTTTGAGCTGAGGCTACCTCTCATAATGTCCACCTATGCAGTGCCCAAGATGACTGATGGTCATGGTTGGGAGGCCATGCTCATAGGAGAGGTGCTTATACTAGGGTGTGTAAAGGGAAGGTTATGTTTGATTATCTTCATACTAAGTATGATGATTCAGGGTTATCCCTGATAGATGTATCAAATCTTGTGGTGAAAGTGTACCACCTCTGCAGAGTGTTAAACTATTCGAATAGCCGCGTCCGTGGTTATGGACAGTTGGAATGGCCATACTGTTTCATTGTCAGATGTTTTCCAAATAACTTGAAATTATTGATGAATCTTGACTTGGCCACAACAGGGTTGTGTTTATGATACTAGCTTCCCAACTTAAGTGATTCTAGAACTTTACTTTATCTTTCTTTGCTTCAGAACTCATCTTAGGTTTCAAACTTAACTTTATAGTTGAACATAGAGTTAGTACTTGACTTAGAACTATATTACTTGTTAGAGGTAGTTTGCGAGTACTTAAAGAGTACTCATGGCTTTTGTCCCTGGCTATTCTCATGGCCAGACTATGAAGGAGACTATCAAGATGATGGCCAGCAGGACGGCTATGATAACTAGGACTATCTGCCTTCGTCAGCATTGCCTGTGCCCCTGAAGATGGACCCCACCGCTACGCTTATCTGTTATTTCCGCTACTTGTTGTATTCCGACTGGATCATGAGATTTTTATTTGTGTAAGACCTTATGTATGGTTTGTAATGGATGATGTACTGTGATATCCAATTTGTTATGTCTCGCAAAAATGGTAATCTTAGGATTGCGAGGTATGGCATAACAGGCATCTGGGATTAAAAATCCGGGTGTTGACACCACACCACCAGGTGGTGTGGCCACCCTGGCCCACCTCTGGCATCGCCCTCTAACGCATATAATCCCCTCGAAACCCTAAGACTCGGGGAGCGACCATAGAAAGATTCCGCTGCCTCTACAGGGCAGAAAACTACAGAGAGAGAAAGAGCTCTCCAGCAGGCAGAAATCTGTCGAGGAAATTCCTTCCTGGAGAAGGGAGATCGTCGCCATCAACACCATCATCAAGATGGACTTCATCGGGATCATCATCATCATATCCACCAGCACCATCATCACCACTCTGTACCGCTGTAACAATTGAGTTGAATCTTGCATAGTTCTTAGGGGAAATTTTACTGGTGTTGATTATTTGTTGTAGTTGATGCTATTGAGTGGAACCATTGAATTATTGTTCATGTTTAGATTGTTACTTATAATTATTTCATCTCTAAGCTTGATCCATATGATGTCTCGTGAGTAGTTCGTTTAGTTCTCGAGGACATGTGAGAAGTCATGTTATTAGTAGTGGAATTGTGTTGAGAGAGATTCAATGGTTTGATAATTAAGTTGTGGTGTTATTCTTCTAGTGCTGTCATGTGAACGTCGATGATACGTTGCTAATGTATCTATAATTTTTTATGTTCCATGCTTGTTTTATATCTACTTTCTTATGTTTTTTCCATACTTTGGAGTATTTTTATACAATTTCTTGGACTAACCTATTAACAAGATGCCACAGTGCCACCTGCCTGTTTTCTGCTATTTTTGGTTCCAGGAAAGTCAGAAAATGAATATTCTTGGAATTGGACGGGACAAAAGCCAAAGTCAATATTTCATCGAGGGGGACACGGAGCCACAAGACGAGATGGAGAGGGGCCAGAGGTCGGCCACACCACCTGGCCGCGTAGACAGGCCTGGCCCACACCTGGGGGTGGTGTGGCCGCCTAGGGCACCGCCTCGGCCTCCCCTTTTGCCTATATATCGCCTCTAATACAGAAACCCTAAGTACCCGATCAAAATTCGACGAAAGAGTCTGTAGCCGCTGTCATCTCCATCCCTAGATCGGGAGGGATCTAAAGCTCTTCCCTGCACCCTGCCGGAGGGGAGAATTCACCCTGGAGGCCTTCTTCATCACCATGCCTGCCTCTGGTGTGATGCGTGAGTAGTTCATCCCTAGACTACGGGTCCATGTAGTAGCTAGATGGTTGGTTCTTCTCCTTTGTGCTACCATGTTTAGATCTTGTGAGCTCCGTTCATGATCAAGATCATCTATTTGTAATCATACATGTTGTGTTTGCGGGGATCCGGTAGATATTGAGATGCTATTTCAGATTGATTATTGGTTCTATCATTTCTTTGTTATTTTTGATCTTGCATGCTCTCCGTTGTTAGTAGCTATCTTGGCCGAGTAGATGCTAGCAACTCCAAGAGGGAGTATTTATGCTCGATAGTGGGTTCATGCCTCTAGTAATATGGGGAAGTGACAAAAATCTCTAAGGTACTAGATGTGTTGTTGCTACTAGGGAGAAAACAGCAATCCTTTGTTCATAGAACAATCGTATTGTTTACTTTACACACAATGCTTAATGCAATTATCTGTTGCTTGTAACTTAATACTGGAGGGGGTTCGGATGATAACCTGAAGGTGGATTATTAGTCATAGATGCAGTTGGATTACGGTCTATGTATAATGTTGTAATGCCCAATCAAATCTCATAGAAGTCAAGATGATTAGTATATGCATGTATGCTTTCTCGATGTTTGTCAATTGCCCCGCTGTAATTTGTTCACCCAACATGTGATCTATCTTAAGGAGAATCACCACTAGTGAACTATGGATCCCGGTCCTTTCTTGTACCATCAATATACAACTATTTACTATTTTCTGTTTACTTTCTGCAAACAATTACTATCTTCTACACAATACGTTTAATCCTTTGTTTTCAGCAAAACCGGTGAGACTGACAACCTCACTGTAAGTTGGGGGCAAAGTTCTGTGGTTGTGTTGTGCAGGATTCCAAGTTGGAAACAACACCTTGGAGGTGTTTTCTTGCTCCTAATGGTTCGATAACCTTGGTTTCATAACTGAGGGAAAACTTGCTGCTGTGCTCATCATACCTTCCTCTTGGGGTTCCCCAACGAGCTCGATATATTTTGAGCCATCAAGCTATTTTTCTGGCGCCATTGCCGAGGAGTCAAGGACATCTTCACAAGGGGAGTCCCTCATAACCAATCTCTTTACTTTGTTATTTTTTGTTTTGCTTAGTTTGCTTGTTTCTTTATCAAAAACACACAAAAAAACAGTTGTACTAGTTTGCTTTCTTTATTAAAAACACAAAAAAATCATTATTAGTTCCTACCTTAAGTTTTCATTATGCCTAGCATTGCTCCAATCACTATGTCACCTGAGGAAATGATTTTTACTTTCAGACAAGGAATTGAAGAGAGTTTCAAAGAAGCTTGGTCTAGAATCTCTGAATTGCATGAAAAACTGAACCTAAAATGACTCAAAGCTTGTTTCTTGGCAGTTTTTACTTTGGAACCGCACTTTGCTATAGATATGCTTTGGATGCTATAGTGGGAGGAGATTTCCTCCAATGCAATGAGGATGAAGCTTTTAATGCCATAAAGAAGTTGGTCTTGACATATAACTTGCCTACCAAATCTGATTCTTCCTTTATAAACATATTTGCTAGGTTGAACACTCTTGAGACCCGCACTGCTAGTTTAAAAGAATGCTATAACGTGCTTAGAGAGCATCATGATTATGTTCCAATAAATTATGAACCCTCAAAATGGCTTCCTACAGTGAATTTTTTTATAAATAATGAAACTTTTCATGCACGCTGTGATATCATGTCTGAATTATGTCTTATGCCTAAAGATATCTATGAATCTTTGAGTCTTTGGGGTCTTTCTGAAGGGGGAGAAGCAATATCTCTTGCTAATAATGCCACAACATTACCCATTGGAATAGCTGAAGGGGTGTTTACAAAGATTCTAGGGAAAGTGGTGTCTACTGATTATCTTGTTATTGAATGTGTAGGAAAAGGACAAATCACACTTGGAAGATCCCTACTTAAACTCCTTGGAGCAACAATAGATGTGCAAAAGGGCACCATGCACTTTGCTTCCCCGCCGAACAATCATACGGTCCCCAAGTATAAGAATAAAAGTAAGAGAGGTAAGGGCAAGAAATTTGGTCTTAATGCTTCTTCATTTGAGAATACTTGATTCTTTTCTTGCTTCTTATGCCTAACTTAAAGGCGTTAAAAAATACTTATTGGGAGATAACCCAAAAGTTTTAGTTGAGTCTTGGAAGTTATTACCTCTGTAATAACCTCTCCTTATCATTTTTGTGTGGTTTTTGTGCCAAGAGTAACCTCTAATAAGAGAGAAGTAATGCTTGGGAAAGTTGCTGTCCCGAGACAGATTTTTGTGCTTCGCTGTAAAAATTCGTGTAAAATCTCTGTATGTCTGTTTGAGCTGTGATTTTTTGTGCTTCTTCCCCAGATTGTTATCCAACTTTCGTTAGTTCAACACTTTTCGATTTGAGCATCACAAGGTCTTAGAAAAAATTGGTTTTCACCTGCTGATCTGTTTTGACAGATTTTTGCCATTATTTGCATTTGCTTCTTGTTAATTCCTTTTTGGATTCTTTTTGGGGAATTGAGCTTTTTGTGGAAATTGCTACAGTAGATTTTGTTTTCATGGAAGTTTTACTTGTGTTGGAACTGAACCAAAAGACTTATTATCTATGAAGGAAAAAATTCAGGTGTAAGGAAAGAATAATGTAATGAGATGGAGAATGGACTAAAGCTCAAGCTTGGGGATGCCACCCGTGTCACCCCAAGAAATATCCAAGAGGTACAAGCGTCAAAGCTTGGGATGCCCAAGGCATCCCCTTCTTCATTAATAAAAATCTTAGGTTTCTTCCAAACACTTCATTTTTATTGTTTCATGCACAGTTGTGTTGTTCTTGGAGCGTCTTCATTTTTGTTTTTGGTTTTAGTTCGCTTGGCTTTCTTAGTTTGCTTAAAAAAATTGGTTGGACCCCGTCATTCATGCATTAGTTTTCAAATAAGATTGGTTTGGATTGGAAAAGAGTAGGAAAAGTTCATGCTTAAGTGGTAAAAAAGGAGCTTGCTTTTGACTGTGGCCTATGCTTTATCATGTCATGCTTGATATTATTTTTGCTTTATGCTTAGTGATTTTTTCTGTAGCATGACATGTTATAAACAATTGAGATTGTTTAATGTGCCTTGAAAGAATCATGCGTTGTTTTAGCATATTAAAGCATAGTATTGTGGTATTCTCCTTTGATGCTTTATTTGGGTTGACTTGGCGTATGCTCACACCATGTTAAGACTATACCAAGTCACCATAGCCTCTTTGATACTTTAGTTTTCAACTTGTAATATCACTTTATGCTTTAATTAATGATGTTTTATCGCTTTGCATGATTATGGCCATTATTGCTCTCTTAGTTGGTCGCTCCCAGTCTTTTGCTAGCCTCCATACCAAGTATGAGTTCCACTCATGCATCCAACTCCAAATAAAACCAAGTTATTCAAAAGATTCCACTGTACCTACCTATTAGCATTTGCTATTCCAAGTATATTCATGTTTTTATCCATCTTATCAATTAAATTTGTTATGAGAAAACTAGTGATTAAAGCTCTCACGAACTTGATGGCACACTTTACTTTTCTTGCCCCTAATAAACTTGAACCATTGTGTCATCTATGTTGTATATGCTTGCACTTATATGTTGGGGATTAGCAGAACCATGCTGTCATGGGGAACGCTTTCAACATTGCACTTGTACATTGTACCCAGTTGATATCATGCTCTTTTGTCTATGGATGTCGTCGATGTGAAATGAAAGGGGAGCTTTTAAGTCCATGGAGTTATGTATGTGTGTTAGAGAAACGCCTAGGCCGCTGGTCTAATCCATGCCTAATCATGGTAGTGTAACCATAATGAGCAATCTATGAAGCATTCTTCTTATAAAAAAATAGATAGAGATTGAGAAAAAGAGAAAAAGAAGAAAAAAAGATGAGACAAGAGGAAATAGAGAAAAAGGCACCATCAAGGCCAAGAAGAAGGCTATCAAGGCTAGCAAATCCTGAAGGGGATCCACAATAGAAAACAAACAAATTCCTATGTTGGAACGCCCTAAACTGCCTAGGATCTATCTATGTACTAATGCAGTAACGACCGAGCATAGAGAAAACATACCCTTGTAGACCGTACACAGTTAACGTTCTGAGGGGAACGTGGTTGATGTAGTCGTACTCGTAGGCGACCTCAAGGTCGCAAAGCTCCTCACAGGTCACCCCTTGCTCCTTCATCATGCAGCAACTCCGGCTCACGACATTTAAGCGCCCCAAGTGTTGCGCCTCGTGTCTTCGTACACATCCGGTGTACGATGAGACCTCCGGTTCCCTGATCCTGTCAGGAGTGCGGAAGTTTAAATCCGGCTAGGAATCCCTGTAGCGCAACGGCGTGCTGCAGGTGTACCTTGTTCGCACAGCCAAACACGGGGCCATAGTCACTAGGGAGAGATGTTGGAGAGGGAGATAGGAGGTGCATGGAGGAGGGAGGAGAGCTCCCAACTCGTTCCCTTCGTGTCTCTTATGTGTTTCCAAGGGGGAGGAGAGGTCCTCCTTATATAGGGGTGGAGGGGGCAAGCTTGCCCCTCCCCTAAGGCACCTAGGCGGCGGCCAAGGAGGGGGAGGCGGCGGCCAAGGGAGGGGGTAGCCCTAGGGCGCCCCAAACCCTAACCCTAGGCGCATGGGCCCTATGGGTGGTATTCCCTCTTCTAATTTCCCTCATGGGCCCTTTTTTCCTAGGAAGTTTGTCCCATTAGTGGAATGACTCTTTGATGTCTACGCACTTCTATTCTTGTAGACAGTTGTTGGGCCTCCAAGTGCAGAGGTTTGTAGAACAGCAGCAAGTTTCCCTTAAGTGGATTACCCAAGGTTTATCGAACTGAGGGAGGAAGTGGTCAAAGGTATCCCTCTCAAGCAACCCTGCAATCAAGATACAAAAAGTCTCTTGTGTCCCCAACACACCCAATACACTTGTCAGGTGTATAGGTGCACTAGTTTGGCGAAGGGATAGTGAAATACAAGTGGTATGGATAATTATAAGTGGTAACGGTGCCAGAAAAGAGCTTGACGGGTAGGAAGAGACTAAAGGCAATCTGAAATAAAGATGGAAGCAAGCAAACATGTAACAGATCTAGTTGCAAACGGTGTTTCAATGCTTAGAAACAAGGCCTAGGGATCATACTTTCACTAGTGAACACTCTCATATAAATATCTTCTCTTTATGATACTACTCTGAACTACTCTCCGGTTGGATAACTCTAATCCATGGTAGGGCTATAACAACACACCTCAAAGTTCACTTTCCCCATCTAGATAACCCCTCACTATCACCTTGAGTGCTAGATGGTTCCAACAAACACCACAATCTCATAGAGACATCCAACTCAGATTATACTCATGACAAGTATTTATGTAACCTTAGCCAAAGTGCCACACGGTGTGCACACTGTCAACTTCACACATGTGGGGATAAGAAGAGATTCATTAAAGCACTTGAGTGGTAGAATAGATCTATAGATTACAAAGCTCATGATCTCAATAAGATCATGCATAGAGAGAGAGATGAACACATAGCTACCGGTATAGCCCTTAGCCTTGAGGAAGAACTACTCCCTCCTCATCATGGGAGACTGCAACGATGATGGAGATGGTGGTGGAGTCGATGGAGATGGCTCTGGGGGCACTTCCCCGTCCCGGCAGGGTGCTAGAACAGAGACTTTCTGTCCCCCGAATCTCCCCTTCGGTGGCAGCGGCGATGTGGATGTTTTCGTGGCTTTCTCCTGGATTATTTAGGGTTTCTGCATCGGAGGCTTCTTATAGGCGAAAGGGGAGGCCGAGGGGGTGCCCGATGCGGCTGCACCCCCTAGGTGCGGGCCAGGCCAGGCCACATGGCTAGGGGGTGTGGGCCCTCAAGGCCCTTCTCCATCTCGTCTTCTGGCTCCGTGTTCCCCTTGGTGAAATATTGACTTTGGCTTTTGTCCAGTCCAATTCCAAGAATATTAATTTAAGTACATGATCCATATGATGTCTTGTGAGTAGTTCGTTTTGTTCTTGAGGACATGGGAGAAGTCTTGTTGTTAGTAGTGGAGTTGCGTTGAGAAAGATTCAATAGATTGTTATTTAAGTTGTGGTGTACTTCTTCTAGTGGTGTCATGTGAACGTCGACTACATGACACTTCACCTATATGGGCCTAGGGGAATGCATTGTGTATTTGGCTACTAATCATAGGGGTTGCTAGAGTGACAGAAACCTGAACCCCCGTTAGGAAACCATTGCCCAAGGGACGTAAGGGTCTTAGAGTTTAAAGCTGTGGTTAGGTTTCTACCTTAATTACTTTCTTGTACTTACGGATGTTTGCAAGGGGTATAATCACAAGTATGTATTAGTCTTGGATGGGGCGGTACATTAGCACAGGTTCACCCACACAACACTTAGCAAGCTAGAGAAGATTAATCGACTATATAAAGCGAAAGCACTTGACAGTCTTCCCATGTGTCCTCGAGAACGTTTGGTCATCTATAGGAATACAACCGGCTTGTCCTTTGCTGCATAAAGGATTGGGCCACTTGCTGCATTCATTCCTACTGTCTTTTATTTGCTCGTACTTTGTTTACTTGCTTTATCAAAAACCCCTAAAAATCCGTTTGCTAAGTATTTGCAGAGAATTCCTGATCCATACCACTAGCCAGCACCTTCTGCTCCTCGTTGGGTTCGACACTCTTACTTATCGAAAATACTGCGATACACCCCCTATACTTGTGGGTCATCACATAGCATGAAAGATATAGTTCTAACAATAAGACATAGCAACTATGTTATAAATGAATAGGTACAAACAAAAGATTCATGAATAACAATGCTTTGAAAGACGTTTATTTCTTTCACATATAGAAAACATAATGAGAATGGTATTCAGCTTGTCCCTCATAGTGTAGCAAAACATAAATGCATAGGACACCTTCAAAGTTCATATGGGTGACTAGATACAAATACTTTAAGAACAAGCAATATCAAAGTAATGAATCAATCAACTAGTCTTGGGACAATGCACATTAAACTAAGAATGGCCACTATGCTCTCTCAATAGGTGCATAAAGATAGAAGATGGAGACTCAACATAAAAGTGGAAGAAAGGCCCTTCATAAAAGGAAGCAGGGAGTCAAGTCTCATAAAGAGCTTCCAAAAATTATGGTACTTATTAGCTTTCAGCTCTCATTGCCCCTATCATAAGCATCTTGAAGTGATTAAGGTTAAAGTGAACAAACTATGGAGTATATGCTTGACAAAGTATAAGTTGGCAATCTCATGTCCCTTGAATACGAGGGCCGCTCCTCACGCTACAGTTACCGGTAAGTTCTTGTCATAGTAAGTACATGTGTATCATAGAGAACCGCCAATGGGGTACCCCTTACACATGATACAGGAGTTATCCCATAATCAAAATGACAAGGCAAGCAGACAATGAACATCTCAACAATCTTCTTATTTACCATGGGAATATGGTGCTTTTTTCTCTCTTTTCTCATCGTTTTTTTCTCACTCCCTATCTCTTTTTTATAAGAAGAATGCTTGATAGATTGCTCACTATGGTGATGCTGCAAGTTTCCACCATGATTAGGCATGGCTTAGGCTAGCGGCCCAGGCGTTTCTCTAACACACATACATAACTCCATGGACTTACAAGCTCCCCTTTCATTTCACACCGACGACATCCATAAACAAAAGAGCATGATATCAACTGGGTACAATGTACAAGTGCAATGTTGAAAGCGTTCCCCATGACAACATGGTTCTGCTAATCCCAACGTATAAGTGCAACCATATACAACATAGATGACACAATGGTTCAAGTTTATTAGGGGCAAGAAAAGTAAATTGTGCCATCAAGTTCGTGAGAGCTTTAATCACTAATTTTCACATAACAAGTTTAATTCGGAAGGTAGATAAAAACATGAATATACTTGGAATAGCAAATGCTAATAGGTAGGTATGGTGGACTCTTTGGATTAACTTGGTTTTATTTGGAGTTGGATGCATGAGTGGAACTCATACTTGGTATGGGGCCTAGCAAAAGACTAGGGGCGACCAACTAAGAGAGCAATACTGCCCATAATCATGCAAAGCGACAAAACATCGTTAATTAAAGCATAAAATGATATTAAAATTCGAAAACTAAATGATCATAGAGGCTAAGGTGACTTGGTGTAGTCTTAACATGGTGTGAGCATGCGCCAAGTCAACCCAAATAAAGCATCAAAGGAGAATACCACAATATTATGCTTTTCTATGCTAAAACAACGCATGATTCTTTCAAGGCACATTAAGCAATCTCAATTGTTTGTAACAAGTCATGCTACAGCAATAATCACTAAGCATAAAGTCAAAACAATATCAAGCATGACATGATAAAGTCTAAGTCACAGCCAAAAACAAGCTCCTTTAATACCACTTATAAGTATGAGCTTTCCTACTCTTTTCCAATCCAAATCAACTTTATTTGAAAACTAATGCATGAATGAGGGGGTCCAACAAATTTATTTAAGCAAACTAAGCAAACAAAAACTAAAAATGAAAACAAAGTCGCTCCAAGAAAAACACAACTGTGCATGAAACAATAAAAATGAAGTGTTTGGAAGAAACCTGAAATTTTTATTGATGAAGAAGGGGATGCCTTGGGCATCCCCAAGCTTTTGACGCTTGTACTTCTTGAATATTTCTTGGGGTGACACGGGTGGCATACCCAAGCTTGAGCTTTTGTCCATACTTCATCTCATCATATTGTTCTTCCCGACACTTGAAAATTTCCTTCATACAAAACTTCACACAATCTTCATTAGCAACATTAGTGCATTCAAAAGATAATAAACGTTTGGGGTTTAGTTTTAAAACAACAAAAATTTCATTAAAAACAGAAGCTACTGTAGCAAATCCCTCAAAAAGCTCAATTCACCAAAAAGAACCCAAAAACAAATCGATAAAGAGGCAAATGCAAATAATGGCTGAAATTTGTCAAAACAGACCAGCAGGTGAAAACAAATTTTTTTGAAGACCTTATGTTGATCAAATCGAAAAGTGTTGAACTGACGAAAGTTAGCTAACAACCGGAAGGATTTATTCAGAAAATTACGGATCAATCCGACATACAAAGCTTTTTAACGAATTTTTACAGCCAAGCACAAAAATCTTTCCCAAATTTTACTTCTCTCTCATTAGAGGTTATTCTTGGCACAAAAACCAAACAAAAAGGATAGGGAGAGGTTGTTACAGAAGTAATAACTTCCAAGACTCAACAAAACAAAAATAAATTGAAAGAAAAAATATATTGGGTTGTCTCCCAAAAAGCTCTTTCTTTATAGCCATTAAGATAGGCATGATAATTTCGATGATGCTCACATAAGCAATATGAATTGATGTAAAAGAGAGCATCAAGAAGAAAATATGGAACAAATTTAAGTCTAACCCACTTCCTATGAAAAATAATCTTGTAAAGAAACAATTCATGAAAGCACAAAGCAACAAGCATAGGAAAGCAAAACAAGTGCAACTTCAAAAATTTCAACATAAAGAGGGGAAACTTAATATTGTTGAGATACATAAAACCATGTCTCCCTCTCTCATAATGACTTTCAGTAGCATCATGAATAAAATTAACAATATAACTATCACATAAAACATTCTTATCACATGCATAAAAGAATTAATACTCCCCACATAAACATAGTCATTCTTATTAATTGTAGTGGGAGCAAATTCAACAAAATAGCTATCATTATTATTCTCATCACCGTAATCATCAAATATAGGAGGCATGTTATAATCATAATTAATTTTCTCCTCAGTAGTAGGTGGACTGAAAATGTCATATTCATCATTGTAATCATCATATATTGGAGGCATAGTATCATCAAAGTAAATTTTCTCCTCCATGCTTGGGGGACTAAAAAGATCATCTTCATAAAAACTAGCTTCCCCAATCTTAGACTTTTCCATAGCATTAGCAATAATGGTGTTCAAAGAATTGACACTAATAACATTGCTATTAGCACGAAAATAAAGTTCCATAGGTTTTTTAATTTTCTCTTCAAACACTTCATGTCCTAACTCAAGATAATTACTATAAAGCTCTCTAATTTTGTTGTTGTTTCCATTAAGCCTAACTAGTGAAAATAAAAACAAGAAACAAAAAGATATAATTGCAGAATCTAAAGGTAATATCTTTGAGCACTCACACACCAGCAACAGTACTAGAAGATAGCTTAGTAGCCAGAAGATGTGAGTACCTTTTACCTTACCTCCCTGGCAACAATGCCAGAAAATAGCTTGATGGCGCGTTGTTAACGTGGGAGCTTCTTCTTCTTTAATCCCCAGCAACGGCGCCAGAAAATAGCTTGATATCTACGAACTTCTATTCTTGTAGACAGTTGTTGGGCCTCCAAGTGGAGAGGTTTATAGAACAGCAACAAGTTTCCCTTAAGTGGATTACCCAAGATTTATCGAACTCAGGGAGGAAATGGTCAAAGGTATCCCTCCCAAGTAACCCTGCAATCAAGATACAAGAAGTCTCTTGTGTCCCCAACACACCCAATACACTTGTCAGTTGTATAGGCGCACTACTTCGGCGAAGAGATAGTGAAATACAAGTGGTATGGATAATTATAAGTGGTAATGGTGCTAGAAATGAGCTTGACGGGTAGGAAGAGACTAAAGGCAATCTGAAATAAAGATAGAAGCAAGCAAACATGTAACAGATCTAGTTGCAAACGGTGTTTTAATGCTTAGAAACAAGGCCTAGGGATCATACTTTCACTAGTGAACACTCTCATATAAATATCTTCTCTTTATGATAATACTCTGAACTACTCTCTGGTTGGATAACTCTAATACACGGTAGGGCTATAATAGCACACCTCAAAGTTCGCTTTCCCCATCTAGATAACCCCTCACTATCACCTTGAGCACTAGATGGTTCCAACAAACACTACAATCTCATAGAGACATCCAACTCAAATTATACTCATGACAAGTATTTATGTAACCTTAGCCAAAGTGCCACACGGTGTGCACACTGTCAACTTCACACACGTGGGTATAAGAAGAGATTCATTAAAGCACTTGAGTAGCAGAATAGATCTATAGATTACAAAGCTCATGATCTTAATAAGATCATGCATAGAGAGAGAGATGAACACATAGCTATCGGTAGAGCCCTTAGCCTCGAGGAAGAACTACTCCCTCCTTATCATGGGAGTCAGCAATAGCGATGGATATGGTGGTGGAGTCGATGGATGGCTCCGGGGGCACTTCCCTGTCCCAGCAGGGTGCCAGAACAGAGACTTTCTATCCCCCGAATCTCCCCTTCGGTGGCGACAACGCTATGGATGTTTTCGTGGCTTTCTCCCGGATTATTTAAGGTTTCTGCATCGGAGGCTTCTTATAGGCGAAAGGGGAGGCCGAGGGGGTGCCCGAGGCGGCTGCACCCCCCTAGGCGTGGGCCAGGCCAGGCCGCGTGGCCAGGGGTGTGGCCCCCTCGAGGCCCTTCTTCGTCTCGTCTTCTGGCTCCGTGTTCCCCTCGGTGAAATATTGACTTTGGCTTTTGTCCCATCCAATTCCGAGAATATTCATTTTCTGGAACCAAAAACAGAAGAAAACATGCAACTTGTACTGTTGCATCTTGTTAATAGATTAGTCCCATAAAACATAAAAAAACCTCAAAGTGTTGACAAAGCAAAGCAAAGTAGATACTAAACAAGCATGGAACATAAAAAATTATAGATATGTTTACGACGTATCACTCTTGAAATTAGATTTTAATATTGTATTTAATATTAATTACATTAATTAATATGTAAATACATATATTACAAAATCTGATTCGACCCGAAACATCTTTCGGTTCCCTTTCTATATTCTCCCAACAACTTGGGAATTCCCGGAACGATTCCGGTCCTCTCAGCAGAACTTTTCCGGTTTCATTTCTTTCTCCACGGAACAATTCCAGCTGTCTCTTTCTCTACTGTGATTCCATCTCTCTCATCGTACTCTTAAGTGTATCCCTGTCGTTGTGTTGGAAACGGCATTGCCTAAGAAGGCTAGATAGAGGTGTGGGAGCGAGCAGGGCGACTGTGACGGTGTCCGCAGGAGGGATTGGGTACAAGAAAATGTGGTGAGACACAAGAAGTACCCAGGTTCAGAGCCCTCGTGGTGAGGTAAAACTCCTACTCCTGTATGCCTGACAGTATATGTGGGTATAATCGGGCTACAAGTATGCTCCTAGAGCTGTATCTGAGATGAACTGCTAAGTGTATGTGAGCTCTCCTGTGAGCAAGCTAGCTAGATGGAGTGAGCTGATCGATTGGAATGTTGCTAGTGCATGCGTGTCTGGGAGTGACCGATGGAGTACTACCTGCCCAAGTGAGGCCCTCCCTGGTGCATTTATAAAGGCATGTCCAGGAAACACAAAGGGCCCACTTGGCCTAATACTACTATTTCCCATGTCATGCATGAGGTGATACACAGTGTAGGACTATTTGCTATGTCATGTGATAAAGTGTATAGTGCATAGTAGTCCTGTGTAGAGGCATGGGCTGAGCGTCTTTGGTCTTGTCGCTGTCTTCTCGTTGTCCTTCTTCTGGAGTATCCAATGCTGCTAGCTGGGGATGATCGAAAGGAAGCTGGGCAGCTGGGCTTATGGTGTTGGTCCTGATCGATATGTAGAGGAGTAGCCGAATGGCCGGCCATACGGCCAGCCGGCCATGCATGCGAGGCCCCAGCTGGCCGTGCATGTGCACATGGAGCAGCCGGCCATACACACATGTGTTAGCATCTAGAGGGCACACAAGCAAATACATGCACCTATGCATGGGCCATGCACGTACAAAAGGCCGCACACACTGCTAGCCGGCTACATGCATGGGCAGCCGGCCATGCAAACGAATAAGCCATCTGTCCGATTTTCTTCTGCTGGTCCGCTGAGTCGTGGACCTTGGTACCCCTGGGAGTTATCCCCAGACAGTAGCCCCCGAGTGCGCGCTGATTTCACCCGCAGGGAGAAATTCGCACGAGCTCCAAAAATACTTGATGTTGTCGTTGTTGATGAAGTGCTTGAATAACGTCCGGATGGACCTCCGGCCCGGAAGCAACACAACTCCCGCGGGGGAACGCGAGCGCACCTGCGGGGTGTAGCTCCCGAGATTCGGAGTAGCTGACGGAGACAGGTGTTGCGAATCTTCTATATCTTGCCTCTTCGACACCTCGAACTTGCTATCCGGCTGAACGCCTTCAGCCGGACTGGAGCACTTGATTACATCGGGGGCGCGCGAGCGCACCCGGTGGGTGTAGCCCCCGAGATTCGAAGTAGTTGGCAAAGACAGGTGCTTTGAATCTTCATCTGTACTTGAAATCCGACTCGGTGCAGTCGTGCAAAAAAAACACACAGAAATGAACTTGTTGTTAGTACATTAACATATTGTACACATACTATCAACCGGATAACGGTTTTATTTTTCAAAAACTAGCTCGTGCTTCTCTGAATACTTAGTCACTTTCCCGTGTGCTCTGCCGTTTACGCTGTATCCTTGCCGGCCAGTCGGGTTGCGGTCTGGAGCCGGAACCGAAGGGGGAGCTGACAGTACATTGCACACGGTACTAGGGGCTGAGCAGTCGGAAAATACCAACTAGACAAAAGGCCGGAATGTCCGATCTGTCGCACCCTTCGTCATTTTTTATGTGGGATGTCTCGGGCTTTTGCTCTTGCTAGCCGGACAACCGGGTTGCGGTCTGTAGCTGAGACGAAGAGTGGGTCTGTGACACCGTCGCACACTACTCAGTCGGTTTACAAGTTTAGCAGGCCGGGCCAACCGACGAGCCCCCGGGTAGGGGTTGCCGGGCCGAAAAACTGAAAGCAGGAAGTAAAACAGCATCTGGCGAGCTCTCGAGGGTTGCTCGAGGTCGGAAAAACACTCACATTGCAGCAGTTGGCGTGATAGGGTCGAAGACGCGATTCCGTAGTCGTTGCGGGTGCTGGAACGGTCAAACTGGCGTTCCAGCCGGATAGCCAGGCTCTAGCCGGACATGCAACCAAACGCGGCGAAGACGCTTCTAGCCGGTCACATCGGCAGCCAAACGGACGAAGTCGTGCCAAGTCGGCCCGACTCGGCCGGAACAGGGGCCGAACAGGGCGAATCGGACAGACGAACGGGCTCAGCCGGACCGAAATGGTCCGGCCGAATTCGCATAGCCGGATTTTTCTTGACTTTTTCTCTCAACCGGACGAGTATAGCCGCAATTTTTCTCCTTCGTATTTTTCTCTCCTTTTTTCTGTAATCGGTCAAACTTTTCTTCTCACGTTTTTCTCTCAACCGACTACAAACAGCCGGCTCTCTTTTTTTTTCTTTTTCTTTCTCACTTACTTTTTCTTTCAGCCGACTAATCTCCCCAGCCGGTCCTACCTCCTCTCTATTTGTCCTCTCTTTTTTCTTTCCTAACCGGCCAACAACCAGCCGCAAATCCTCTCTACTTCTCTTTATTCTTTCTACTACTACCTTCCACGGCCGGCTGAGACCAACCGGACGCAACCAACCGGCCTTTCTTTTCCTATATCTTTTTTCTCTCGTGTTTGCTGACGAGTACGCACACACGCGCGCCTAGGAGGCCAGCCGGCATGCGCATACACCCGCGCCTAGGAGGCCAGCCAGCATGCGCGGCGAGCTGAGGGGCAAGAGCCCATAGGGGCGGCGCATGCGGAGGAGCCGGAAGCGCGCGACGGCACGAGTCGGCCGGCCGGAGGAGACGCAGGCGCACAGGCGGATGCGCTGGAGCCGGACATGCGGCCGCGGCAGGCCGGAGGAGACACGAACTGCAGGGGAGAGTGCAGCGATGCCGCAGCCAGACGAGTATGCGTGAGCGCGTAGCAAGTAGTTGGAGCGCGTAGCAAGTAGTTGGATGGAGCTGCAGAGTCGATATTGGCGTGATTTCATGTGCACGTCGCTGTATGGATTTTGTGGCCATATGCCCACGCGAGCACGTATGCTGATACAAACAATCCCCTCGGTAATTTGAAGCGCATGCATGTATTCCTTCCGATCCATATTACTTGTCGTAAAAATGGATGTATTTAGACATGTTTTAATATTAGATACATCCGTTTCGATGATAAGTATTATGGATCGGAGAGAGTACGTATTTGTACGCGGCAGCTGCTTGCGTGCCTGCTTGCCTGCTATGCTGCTTGCTCGCGCCGGCTAGCGCTGCTGCTGCTTGCCGATACTCGCGGCCCGCGCGCGCTGCTGGCTCGCCGTGTCTGAAGAGTCGGGGCAGTTGTCGGGCTCATGGGTGGAGGCGCGGCTGCAGGACTGCCGCGGGCGACGGACGTGCAGCGGCGGGCGGAGACGGCACGCACGGGCGCGCGCGAACACGGGCTTGCGAGGGAGATGCCGCGGGGGCGCGACAGGGAGGCGGCCCGAGGCGCACGGAGGGGTTGCACGGGCGGCGAGGAGGACGGACGCCGGCGACGGCGAGCCCCGGGCCTCCCGGCGAGACGGAGATGCTGGCGACGTGGGAATGGTTGCTGCAGAGGCGCCGCGATCGCGTCGACGGGGACAGCGAAGCTGCTGCCGAGCATGGACGTGACGACGCCGGGGAAGACGACGCGGCCGGGCGGCGTAGACGACAGCAGCGACATGGACGAAGACGGCGCGGACGGTGGCAAGCATCATGGAGGAGGACGGCGCGGAGACGGTGGTGAGCGCCCACGAAACTTGACGACGCGGAGGCAACGATGACACGGAGGCGGTAAGCCCCCAAGAAACTTGACGGAGCGGAGCCATGTCGACGGCACGAGGGCGGCGACAAGCCCCCGAGCGGTTTTTAGAGCCAAGTCGGCGACAATGATAACGAAGAAAATCGGTCCCGTGCGGAACGAGCTCCGGTCGCAGCCATACTAGCCCCATGGTGGACGCCAAATGTCGTTGTGTTGGAAACGGCATTGCCTAAGAAGGCTAGATAGAGGTGTGGGAGCGAGCAGGGCGACTGCGACGATGTCCGCAGGCGGAATTGGGTACAAGCAAATGCGGTGAGACACAAAAAGTACCTAGGTTCAGAGCCCTCGTGGTGAGGTAAAACTCCTACTCCTGCATGTCTGACAGTATATGTGGGTATAATCGGGCTACAAGTGTGCTCCCGGAGCTGTATCTGAGATAAACTGCTAAGTGTATGTGAGCTCTCCTATGAGCAAGCTAGCTAGAGGAAGTGAGCTGATCGATTGGAATGTCGCTAGTGCGTGCGTGTCTGGGAGTGACCGATGGAGTACTACCTGCCCAAGTGAGGCTCTCCCTGGTGCACTTATAAAGGCATGCCCAGGGAACACAAAGGGCCCACTTGGCCTACTACTACTATTTCCCATGTCATGCATGAGGTGATACACAGTGTAGGACTATTTGCTATGTGTATAGTGTATAGTAGTCCTGCGTAGAGGCATGGCCTGAGTGTCTTTGTTCTTGTCGCTGTCTTCTCGTTGTCCTTCTTCTGGAGTATCCAATGGTACTAGCTGGGGCTGATCGATAGAGGAGTAGCCGGATGGCCGGCCATACGGCTAGCCGGCCATGCATGCGAGGCCCCAACTGGCCGTGCATGTGCGCATGGAGCAGCCGGCCATGCACACATGTGTTAGCAGCTAGAGGACACGCAAGCAAATTAGATTTTAATATTATATTTAATATTAATTACATTAATTAATATGTAAATACATATATTAAAAAATCTGATTCGACCTGAAACATCTTTCGGTTCCCTTTCTATATCCTCCGAACAACTTCGGAATTCTTGAAACGATTCCGATCCTCTCACCGAAACTTTTCCGGTTTCCTTTCTTTCTCCACAGAACAATTCTGGCTTTCTCTTTCTCTACTGTGATTCCATCTTACGAATAATCGCTCTCATCGTACCCTTAAGTGTATCCCCTCACAGCTCTTGAATGCTCTAGACATGATCTATATTAATGATCAACAGAGGGACTAGGGATGCCCATGTGACCCCTATGCATTCCCGATGACAATGTCGTTTGAACCGGTAAATGTAGCATCCAATTTCCTTTTGTTTCTTGATACGACTTGTCCGAGATCCGATCATTGGTATCATATACCTTGTTTAATCTCGTTACCAACAAGTTCTGTTTTTCTTGTTACCGTGATATTACATCCCCTTGACCGAGTCACATGTTGCAACATTTATAGATGTAATCTCACTAAGTCAGCCGTATGTATCTTTACCCGTCATGTGGGTGAAAAATCCCGGTCTTGTGGTCACATATCATCTACTGTTCCTTTGGAATACCCAACGTACACCTTTATGATCACCGTTTCACAGAGTGACGTTTGATGCAGTCAAAGCAGCCTCAGGAAACAGTGAGTAATATGAACTCATGGTCTAAGTAAAAGGAGTCTAGATTTTAGTTGTTGCAACAATAAACTATATTACTTGATCGTGTCGCAATCCTTCAAGGAATGTCCATCACATCATTCTCCAATAATATGACCTTGTTGTCAATTGGCATAAATGCCCATGATCTTGAAACCTAGATCATCCTCATGACCAACGAACTAGTATGAATAGAGGCTACTAGGGACTTGTTTGTTTCATACCACACATGTACCAATGTTTCTACTTGATACAGTTATAGCACAATATGAAACTATTATAAACTAATTGATATATGAAAATAAAAACCTATTTATTATTTGCCTCTAGGGCATATCTGTTGGGGGGATACCCCCGGGTAGGGTCACTCCGGGGTATAAGGGCCGAGTTAGCCGAGGTTCGGCAAGGTCAAAGCGGATGCTGGCCGAGTCACCTCAAGGCAGGCCGGATCACGGAGTAACCCGGACCAGGGAGGGGGGGTCGCCTAACGTTGTCTCATCCGACTTAAGGAGTAAATCGGAAGCGCTTGTCTAACTTATATGCAGGAACAGGTGTGGCCGGATCTACTATGATCCGGATCCTCGCTTAGCTTCTGGGAGAAGGAAGGAATCTCTCTGGTCAAAAAAAGAAGGTCTGGTACGCACTGCATGAGCGAATAAAGCAAGGGCAGGACCACCGGGTCATGGCCGACAAGGGTGACGACGCTCACGTCGGCTGACGCGGGCGCCGCAGAGGCTTACGTCACTAAAGCATGTGTGACGCGGGGGAAAAGCACCCCGGTCGGGTTACCACTTTGGGAGGGGGCATATTCTTAGGAATATGCCTCCACGTATGCCCTAGGCCAGGACCGAACCTCCTCTATATAAGGGGGGTTAGGGTTCTGGTAGAGGGGGGTTGAGCACTAGTTGGTTTGGTGATTCCTTAGAGCTAGTTGATCTAGAGTTCTAGGAAGAAGTAGTAGGCAAGGGTAAGAGAGCTCCTTCTTCCTCCTCTCGCCAATACAGCTCAAGGAGTATTTGTAATCTTGGAGATATAGCAATACAAATTTCTGTGTGGAGAATCACTCCACTATCCCTCCCTGGATTCCCCTAGCGCATATTAGTCCCCACCTTTAGCCTATCCATGGCATCTGCCGTGACACCACCACGACAATATCTCCTTCAAATCCCACAACACTAGCCATGATAAGGGGGTGAAGGGCAACATGAAGTGGGAACCATTCCTCTCCAAGTTCGTGTTGAACAAGATGTGTGAGATCATCAAGAGCGGTGTGATGATGGAGAAGGGGTTCAAGGAGGTGCACTTGAACACTTGTGCCCAAAAGGTGTTTGAGTTTGTGGCATCTAGGTGTCCTCATAGCAGGTGTAAAACCACCTGCATAAGTGGACGTCCAGATGGATCCATGTGTCCAAGCTCAGAGACTTTAGCGGAGCAAGCTAGGATGAAGAGAGCTGCACCATCATCTTGGAGGACACCCACTACAGAGGCCACATCTCGGTAGTAACTAATTTTAGTTCTTCCACTAACCTTGTTCGAACTTGCACTAACCTCCCCTCAATTCCATGTCTTAGGATCACTCCAAGATGCCGAGTATCTGAACAAGCTAATCGCCAACAATAGAAAGATGGAGACCATACACTACAAGAAAAGTTTCCTTCCGCAACGAATTGGCCCGACGGTCGTCGTAGAAGGCACGTCTTCCGTGACAAAATTCTCGGCTCGGCCGTGGCCGATGGAAAACTTTTTTTCCGGTTTTATGGCCCTTTACTACGACGGATCTGCTAAAAACATGGAGGAAGCTCGGCCAGCGTGTTCCAGAAGTAAGATTTTTGTTTCCTTGCGCGATGTTGACTCGCTGAAATCTTTTGAGGCGTGTGGGTCCCGGACGTCAGTGTCTCTAGCGGACCATACTTTTCGGTCGTGCCTCCCTGATTTGAACTCGATAACGTATTTCGAGGCATCTGCCGTTTAGTCAGGCTGCTAGGTCCCACATGTCAGCCTCTCATTAGAAGGATCGTGTGTATGATGGAATTTTTTTCCTTCGCTCGTGCTACCCTGTTCCGAAGTTGATAGCGCTGCTCGATGCATCTACTGTCTAATCAACCTCCTGGGACCCACATGTCATCCTCTCATTAGAAGAAACATGTGTATGATGGAATTTTTTCCTTCGCTGGCGCTACCCCGTTCCGAGTTGATAGCGCTGCTCGACGCATCTACCGTTTAACCAACCTCCTGAGCCCCACATGTCATCCTCTCATTATAAGAAACGTGTGCATGATGGATATTTTCCTTGGCTCGCGCTACCCTGTTCCGAGTTGATAGCGCTACTCGACACATCTACCGTTTAATCACGATGCTGGACCCCACATGTCATCCTCTCATTAGAAGAAATGTGTGTATGATGGAATTTTTACCCTCTGTCATGCCTTCGTGTTTCGAACTTGATAGCATTGCTCGCTGCTTCAGCCGTTTATACAGGCTGGTGGGCCCGACATGTCAGCCTCCTCTGTACAGGAAAGGTGTGCATGCTAGACTTTTTTCTTCTCTCGTACCTCCCCATTTGGAACTTAGCAACGTTGCTCGATAGAGCACCCGTATAATGTCTCCCTGCTGGGTCCACATGTCAGCCGCCTATGTAGAGGAAACGTGTGTATGTTGGACATTTTTTTGGTCGTGTTCGCCGGTTTGACCTTGGTAATGTTGTTCCATGCGGCAGGCGTGTATGGTCTTGCTACTGGGGGCCACGTGTTAGCCTCTCTCGACAAGAATCGTGTCGATCTTGGTCTTCTTTTTTCCGGTCGAGACTGTTGTACAAGTACTTTTTAAGCGTGCTCGTTAAACTTGATCTCTTGTATGGTAAGGTTGATGGGCGCTAGCTACAGGCAGGTGGGTCGGCCATATCAGCCTCTCAGTACAAAAATATTTCTACAGATAAACTGCATGCCTTGCCACTACACAAGAAAATTGTTATCCTTTTATAAAATGTAAAAAATATATACTAACATCGTATATACCTTATTTATTTTTCTTCTTAAAAAATTGATTGTCCATCTGCTACGCATGATTTCTAGCAGCTGAACTAAAAATTTTTAAGTATAAATAATGTAGTAGGTAGTGCTTAAAAACATGGATAGGCGGAGTTTTTTTTATGGGTGGGTGGACGGTGCCCAAAAAAGGCCGAATTGAAGAAAAATGGGCCAAGCAGGTATTGATGGGCTATTTTTTATGGGCTCTTTCCCAATCTAACTGGGCTATTTGCGTGGCCGAATGACCCAAAACATGGCCGAGTTAGAAGATCTTGGGCTATAATAAGGCCGGATGGGCTAATTTCTTGGGCTCGATAGTTAAAATACCAAGGTACATGCTGGGGCTCGGCCGGATTCGAAACAAAGCCGCCAACAAGGGAAAAAAAGGTATAAAATATGAGCGCCTAGATCCCAGGCGCCTGAGAACTTGTTATGTTAAGAAGCTGACGTCACCCTACTAATTGTGCTAATACTTAGTTGTAACCTAGTAGTTGCAACTCATTAAATTCCCAGTTACAAGCTGTTGCAACAAATGTGTAACCCTCATGTTGCACCAATCGCGAGGTAAACCCAATGGCGAGAGGGTGACTCTTGAGAACTGGCAAATCCGATAAAATATTCACACATATTTCTGTGAAAATTGTGGACAAACACCCCGCGCCCGCCAAAACTTTCCGCCGAGACTCCAAACTTTCCTAAGCCTGCCCTCAATCGAGCGACCAACCCCTGTTTCTTCAAATTTTGCGTCGTTCTTATGGGAGATGCACCAAATTAGAACTAGGCCGCAAACTTCTCCACACCTTAAAAAAACTTCTCGACGCCTTTCTATCAACAGTGCCGGCCTACCACCATTGGTCGCGCCGTTCTTCACGAGACGCACCGGTCGGCGGTCAGCTGGGCGATCCCCACGCTTCGCCTGCTAGATTCAGGCACTGGACATTCTTCTTGGCTTTGGTTTGTTCTCCACCTCTCCTAGAAATAGTTAAAGCTTGTGACCATCTAGATTTATAAGGTGCTTGCAGATTTTGGTAGGTACGTTCTTTAGGTAATTCTATAGTAAAGCTCTGGACAGAAGAGTTCGAAAACATCTTAAAAAGGACTTGGCAGAGATCCTTTGCAAGCTTTTGACCTGATATATTCCCCATCCTTCTTTGATACGATGGAGCATTTGGCTGTTGATGTACCTGACGAGGAAGTACTTAGAGGTATAGTACAGTATAGATGGATGTACCCTATAGAACGTCGACTTCGCCTTTCCAAGGAGCGGGAAGATATCCGTAGACAGTTTGATAAGTGAGTGTTATGCAAAGATATCTTCACATATAAAACTGTAGAAAAGTTAGATATATTCAGATGTCTAACTTGGCTATGTTTTGTAGGTTCTTCACAGAAATAAAAGTACCAACAAATTTCGTTCCACCAATAAAAAGACCGGATAGAATAAGATCTAAGGATCATGTAAGACGCTTAAATTGCATTGTGAATTGTGTATGAATTGTCCACATGGGGTAACCTCTTGTCTATTTTGTAACGCTAGATTTCAGAGCTTGAATTTCTGGCCCTTATCTGTGGTCCTGATAGGAGTATAACAAAAGCTTCAGCTTGCATTTCCAACGGTGCCTGCCATAGCGCGGATGTACCTTCTGTGGAGACTGACGCAGCTGGAGGTTGTCCTGATGAACCTGCACTGGATTGTGTTTAGATCCGAAATCCTGCACTTGAAATTGTCATCGCAAGGAAAAGAAGGTTGTGGATCTGGTAATAACGCCTTCTGTAGAACAAGATGCTGGAGGTGATGATTTATGAATTGCATGTCCCTCTATATCAATGAAAATGGCATATCGTTTGCCTTGTTTCAAAAATAAATAAATATTTGCATGTCTCCTTATTTTAGTTGATGCAAAGAAGATATTGCTTTCTGTTCAAGTCATGTGAACAAATATGTTTGTATGTAGAGACATAAATACGGATTGGGTGACAAAATCAGCATAAAATTGCCAGATCAACAACACAAGCATAATGGCATTGCAAGAAAAGGAACGGAACCATCTTTTCACCGTGCTTGTGAAAAGGAGATGAGCCAGGAACCACGTCCGCAAGTGGCAGAGGCCAATTCTCGTGCAGCTCAGCTGTTGGAGATATGCCCAAGAGGCAATAATAAAAGTGGTTATTATTATATGTTTGTGTTTATGATGAATGTTTACATCTCATGCTATAATTGTATTATAAGGAAACACTAATACATGTGTGTTTTGTAAACGTAAAAGAGTCCCTAGTAAGCCTCTTGTTGAACTAGCTTGTTGATTAATAGATGATCATGGTTTCCTGATCATGGACATTGGATGTCATTAATAACAAGGTTGTATCATTAGGAGAATGATGTGATGGACACACACCCATAGTAAGTGTAGCATAAGATCAAGTCATTTAGTTCGTATTGCTACAAGCTTATCAAATGCATAGTAACCTAATCCTTCGACCATGAGGTTATGTTAATCACCATCACCAGATGGGTGCTTTGGTGACATCAAACACCGCTTCGTAACTGGGTGGTTATAAAGGTGTCATTGGGTATTCTGAAAGTATGTGTTGAAGCGCATGGACCAAGATTGGGATTTGTCCATCCATATGACGGATAGATATGCTCTGGGCCCTCTCGGTGGAATGTCATCTAGTTAGCTTGCAAGCATGTGACTAGGTTGCAAGGGATGACATAACATGGAACGAGTAAAGAGTACTTATCAGTAACGAGGTAGAACTAGGTATGGAGATACCGACGATCAAACCTTGGATAAGTAGAATATCGCGTGACAAAGGGAATTGGTTTCGTATGTTAATGGTTCTATCGATCACGAAGTCATCGTTGAGTATGTGGGAGCCGTTATGGATCTCCAGATCCCGCTGATGGTTATTGATCGGAGAGGTGTCTCCATCATGTCTGCATATTCACGAACCGTAGGGTGACACACTTAAGGTTCGGTGCTGTTTAGGTAGATATGGAATGTGCGTTGGAGACCGAATGTTGTTTGGAGTCTCGGATTGGATCTGAGACATCACGAGGAGATCCGAAAGTGTCCGGAGAATAAGGTTCATATAATGGAGATCATTTTCTAGGTTCGGAAATGTTCCGAGTGTTTATATGGGGGTTCTAGAAGGTTTCGGAATGTTCCGGAAAGTTCCAGAAGGTTCCGTGGACTTTACTTGAAAACCAAGAAAGGAAAAGGGGAGACTTGGGGGGGAAGGAATCTCCCTCCCCCCTCTCCCTTGTGCGTCGGCCCTAGGGTGTGGGCCTAGGGGTGGGAACCCTAGGCCGCACCCCTCCCTCTATATATAGAGGGGTGGAGGCGCCACCCCCCTTGCCCCTCCACTCTTGCCCTAGCCGCCTCTCTCCTCCTCCTTCCTTATGCTCAGGCTTAGGTGAAGGCCTGCAGAATTCTCTACTCCACCACCACCACCACGTCGTCGTGCTGCTGGGATTCCGTGGAGAGCTCTACTACCTCTGCTGCTCGCTGGAACAGGGAGAGGAAGGTCTGCATCGACTCCGCACGTGTGACCGACTGTGGAAGCGCTGCCGGAACGCGGCGCCAGAAGGATCGTCTACTCGATCTTGAGATCGGCAAGTGATCGTCTACATTAACCACGAGATCCGATCTCGCACAAGGCTTTCGGATCTACAAGGGTTAGTACAGATCTATCTCGTTGCACATGTCTAATAGATTAGATCTTGGCTTTTATCTAGATTGGATCTGGGTTTTGTTTGTTCTTGCGGTAGAAATTTTTTGTTTTCCATGCTACGAACCCGTCAGTGGTATCAGAGTCGTGTCTATGCGTAGATCTGTTGCACGAGTAGAACACAATGGTTTTGTGGGCGTTGGTGCTCGTGCCGTCTTTTTCTTTGTGTACTTTGCATCTTGCGGTATGGTGGGATGAAGCGGCTCGGGCTAACCTTACATGTCATCGCACATGAGACTTGCTCCACACTTGACGTGTAACTTGCTTTGCACAAGTGGCTTTGCGGGTGTCTATCTCTCCCACCATAGTATAGATCCAATTTACACTTTGTACTTGATATCACTTGTATCAACGTTGTGGTTCAGTTTCGTAGGTAAGATCCATTCTTATTCGAAAGCCCCAAACCATGTAAAACATGCAAAGAAAATTAGAGGCGTCTAACTTGTTTTTGCAGGGGTTTTGTGATGTGATATGGCCATCATGTGATTGTGATTATATTTGATGTATGCAATGATCCTTGTTGTAATTTGGCAATCGGCAGGAGCCTAATGGTTGTCTTTAATTCTGTTAAGACGTGCGTGCCTATTCATCTTGTAATAGCTTTATCCAAGTAGTTGTAATAGTTGCTAGTGATGATGGACAACCATGAAGCGGTGCCACTGACCTTGACACAATGCTGATGATGATGGAGATCATGTCCGTGCTTTGGAGATGGAGATCAAAGGCATAAGAAGAAAGGGCCATATCATATCACACTAACTATGAATTGCCTGTGATGTTAATCCTTTATGCATCTTGTATTGCTTAGATCACGACGGTAGCATTATAAGATGATCCCTCTCACTAAATATCAAGTAATAAAGTGTTCGTCCTTAGTTGGCACCGTTGCTAAGACTCGTCGTTTCGAAGCATCTCGTGATGATTGGATGTGATAGATTCTACCTGTGCATACAACGGATGCAAGCCAGATTTGCACATGCGGAAACTAAGGTTAATCTTGACAAGCCTAGCATGTACAAACATGGTCTCGGAACACGGAATACCGAAAGGTAGAGCACGAGTCATATAAATGATATGATGAACATGAAGATTGTTCGCCAATGAAACTACATCTTCTCTCGTGAAGATCGGACTTGGTGTAGTGGACTTGGTTCGTGTAATCACTAAGACAATGTGAGGGATGTTGTTTTGAGTGGGAGTTCACCTAGTTAATTTAAGAATTAAAATTGAACTCAATTTATCATAAACTTAGTCTAAACTACTTGCAAATTTGTTGTAGATTATGGCGAACCTCTCCATCAATTTCAATGCGTTCCTAGAGAAAGAAAAGCTTAAGAACAACGGAAGCAACTTCACAGACTGGCTCCGTGGACTGAAGATTGTCCTCAGGGCTGGTCAGTTGACCTATGTGCTCGAAGCACCACTAGGTGACCCACCTGCAGAAGATGCCACCGATGACGTAAAGAATGTTTACGCCACTCGGAAAAATCATTACTCCACAGTTCAGTGTGCCATCATGTATGGTTTAGAAACGGAGCTTCAGAAGCGCTTTGAGCACCACGACCCGTTCGAGATCATTAAGGAGCTCAAGCTCATTTTTGAGACTCACGCGGCCGTGGAGAGCTATGAGGCATTTGAAAAGTTCTTTAACTGTAAGATGGAAGAGGGTAGCTCCGTTAGCGAGCACGTGCTCACCATGTCTGGGCACGCAAACAAGCTCCAAGAGTTGGGGATAACGATTCCTAATGAGTTAGGGATTCACCGTTTCCTCCTATAACTACCACTGAGTTATAAGAACTTTGTGATGAACTACAATATGCACTGCATGAACAAGACGTTGCCTGAACTATCGTCCATGCTGAAAACTGCTGAAGTGGAGATCAAAAAGGAGCACCAAGTGTTGATGGTCAATAAGACCACCAATTTCAAGAGACAGCGCAAGCCTAAGAACAAGGGCAACTTCAAGAAGGACGGCAAGAAAGCTGCCGCACCTGCTAAGAAGCCCAAGTCTGGTCCTAAGCCTGAAACTGAATGCTTCTACTGCAAGGGTGCGGTCACTGGAAGCGTAACTGCCCCAAGTACCTGGCGGATCTGAAGAACGGCAACATCAAGAAGAAAGGTATATTCGATATACATGTTATTGATGTGTATATTACTAGTAATCGTAGTAGTGCCTAGGTATTTGATACTGGTTCGGTTGCTCATATTTGTAACACGAAACAGGAGCTGCGGAATAAGCGAAGACTGGCGAGAGACGAGGCGACGATGCGCGTTGGAAATGGCTCCAAGGTTGATGTGATCGCCGTCGGCACGCTCCCTCTGCATCTACCTTCGGGATTAGTTTTAAATTTGAATAATTGTTATTTGGTGCTTGCGTTAAGCATGTACATTATATCTGGATCTTGTTTATTGCGAGACAGTTACTCTTTTAAGTCCGAGAATAAAGGTTGTTCGATTTATATGAGTAATATCTTTTATGGTAATGCACCTGAGATGAATGGTTTATTCTTACTAAATCTCGATAGTAGTGATACACATGTTCACAACATAGATGCTAAACGAACAAAATTGAATGATAATTCTACATACATGTGGCACTATCGTCTTGGTCACATTGGAGTGAAGCGTATGAAGAAACTCCATTCTGATGGACTTCTTGAATCACTTGATTTTGAATCACTTGAAAGATGCGAAGCATGTCTAATGGGAAAAATGACTAAGACTCCATTCTCTGGAATAATGGAGCGAGCTATAGACTTATTGGAAATAATACATACTGATGTGTGCGGTCCAATGAGTGTAGCATCGCGGGGTGGATATCGTTATGTTCTCACTTTCACGGATGACTTAAGTAGATATGGGTATATCTACTTTATGAAACATAAGTCCGAAACTTTCGAGAAATTTAAGGAATTTTAAAGTGAAGTGGAAAATCATCGTAACAAGAAGATTAAGTTTCTGCGTTCTGACCGCGGAGGTGAATATCTAAGTTATGAGTTTGGCATGCATTTAAAGAAATGTGGAATACTTTCGCAGTTGACACCGCCGGGAACACCACAGCGTAATGGTGTGTCCGAACGTCGTAATTGAACTCTCTTAGATATGGTTCGGTCTATGATGTCTCTTACAGATTTACCGCTATCGTTTTGGGGCTATGCATTAGAGACAGCTGCATTCACTTTAAATACGGCACCATCTAAATCCGTTGAAACGACACCGTATGAATTGTGGTTTGGAAAGAAACCTAAGTTGTCGTTCCTTAAAGTTTGGGGTTGCGAAGCGTGTGTAAAGAAGTTACAACCTGATAAGCTTGAACCCAAAGCGGAGAAATGCGTCTTCATAGGATACCCTAAAGAAACAATTGGGTATACCTTCTATCATAGATCCGAAGGCAAAGTTTTCGTTGCCAAGAATGGATCCTTTCTTGAGAAGGAGTTTCTCTCGAAGGAAGTGACTGGAAGGAAAGTAGAACTCGACGAGGTTACTGAACCTTCTCTCGGAGTTGAGAGTAGAACAGCACCAGAAGATGTTTTTGTGCCGCCTGCACCAATTGGAGAGGAAGCTCATGATGGTGATCATGAAACTTCGAACGAAGGTGCTGCTGAACCTCGCAGGTCAACAAGGGTTCGTACCACTCCTGATTGGTATGACCCTGCCTTGAACGTCATGTTGGTGGACAACACTAATGACCCTGCGACGTATGAAGAAGCTATGGTGAGCCCAGCTTCCGACAAATGGCTAGAAGCCATGAAATCCGAAATGGGATCCATGTATGAAAACCAAGTGTGGACTTTGGTGGACTTACCGGATGGCCGTAAGGCTGTCGAGAACAAATGGATTTTCAAAAGAAAAATAGATGCTGATGGTAATGTTACCGTCTATAAAGCTCGACTTGTCGCGAAAGGGTTCCGACAAATTCAAGGAGTTGACTACGATGAGACATTCTCACCAGTAGCGAAGCTAAAGTCTATGAGGATTTTGTTAGCAATTGCTGCATATTTCGATTATGAGATTTGGCAGATGGATGTCAAAACGGCGTTCCTTAATGGTGACATTGAGGAAGAGTTGTATATGGTACAACCCAAGGGTTTTGTCGATCCTAAAGATGCTGACAAGGTATGCAAACTTCAGCGCTCCATTTATGGACTGAAGCAAGCATCCCGGAGTTGGAATCAACATTTTGATAAAGTAATCAAAATCTTTGGATTTATACAAACTTATGGAGAAGCTTGTATTTACAAGAAAGTGAATGGGAGCTCTATAGAATTCCTAGTACTATATGTAGATGACATATTGTTGATTGGGAATGATGTAGAACTTCTTAATAGTGTCAAAGCCTATTTGAATAATAGTTTTTCAATGAAGGATCTTGGCAAAGCGGCATATATTCTAGGCATCAAGATTTATAGAGATAGATCAAGACGCCTAATAGCGCTTTCACAAAGTACATACTTGGACAAAGTTCTAAAGAAGTTTAGAATGGAAGAGAGCAAGAAAGGGTTCGTGCCCATGTTGTCAGGTAAGACCTTGAGTAAGACTCAAAGTCCAGCTATGGCAGAAGATAGAGAGAAAATGAATAATATTCCCTATGCCTCGGCCATAGGTTCTATCATGTATGCCATGCTGTGTACAAGACCGGATATAGCACATGCTGTTAGTTTGAC
This sequence comes from Avena sativa, assembly GCA_916181665.1. Taxonomy (NCBI): domain Eukaryota; kingdom Viridiplantae; phylum Streptophyta; class Magnoliopsida; order Poales; family Poaceae; genus Avena; species Avena sativa. The sequence continues at coordinate 547,407,048 of OV702290.1, read as the reverse complement.
TAGCAGATATCAAAGTGATCCTGGAATGGAGCACTGGACAGCGGTCAAGAATATCCTAAAGTACCTGAATAGGACTAAGGATATGGTTCTTTCTTATGGAGGTGATGAACAGCTTGTTGTAAACAGTTACACTGATGCTAGTTGGAACACCGATCCAGATGACTCAAAGTCACAGTCTGGATACGTATTTATTTTGAATGGTGCTGCAGTGAGCTGGAGGAATGCCAAGCAAAGCGTTGTGGCGAAATCTTCAACTGAATCGGAATACATAGCTGCTTCGGAGGCTGCACAAGAAGCCATATGGATGAAGGAGTTCATTACTGAACTTGGCGTGGTTCCTAGTGCGTTGGACCCGATGGCCATCTACTGTGACAACATAGGTGCCATATCTAATACACAGGAGCCAAGGTCACATAGCAAGCTGAAGCACATCAAGCTACGTTTCCATGCTATTCGCGTGTATGTCCGAGATGGTGACATAAAGATTTGCAAAGTACACACTGATCTGAATGTGGCAGATCCGTTGACTAAACCTCTCCCTAGGGCAAAGCATGACCAACACCAGAACACCATGGGTGTTGGGTATATTACCATGTAATCTAGATTATTGACTCTAGTGCAAGTGGGAGACTGTTGGAGATATGCCCAAGAGGCAATAATAAAAGTGGTTATTATTATATCTTTGTGTTTATGATGAATGTTTACATCTCATGCTATAATTGTATTATAAGGAAACACTAATACATGTGTGTTTTGTAAACGTAAAAGAGTCCCTAGTAAGCCTCTTGTTGAACTAGCTTGTTGATTAATAGATGATCATGGTTTCCTGATCATGGACATTGGATGTCATTAATAACAAGGTTGTATCATTAGGAGAATGATGTGATGGACACACACCCATAGTAAGTGTAGCATAAGATCAAGTCATTTAGTTCGTATTGCTACAAGCTTATCAAATGCATAGTAACCTAATCCTTCGACCATGAGGTTATGTTAATCACCATCACCAGATGGGTGCTTTGGTGACATCAAACACCGCTTCGTAACTGGGTGGTTATAAAGGTGTCATTGGGTATTCTGAAAGTATGTGTTGAAGCGCATGGACCAAGATTGGGATTTGTCCATCCATATGACGGATAGATATGCTCTGGGCCCTCTCGGTGGAATGTCATCTAGTTAGCTTGCAAGCATGTGACTAGGTCACAAGGGGTGACATAACATGGAACGAGTAAAGAGTACTTATCAGTAACAAGGTAGAACTAGGTATGGAGATACCGACGATCAAACCTCGGATAAGTAGAATATCGCGTGACAAAGGGAATTGGTTTCGTATGTTAATGGTTCTATCGATCATGAAGTCATCGTTGAGTATGTGGGAGCCGTTATGGATCTCCAGATCCCGCTGATGGTTATTGATTGGAGAGGTGTCTCCATCATGTCTGCATATTCACAAACCGTAGGGTGACACACTTAAGGTTCGATGTTGTTTAGGTAGATATGGAATGTGCGTTGGAGACCGAATGTTGTTCGGAGTCTCGGATTGGATCTGAGACATCATGAGGAGATCCGGAAGTGTCCGGAGAATAAGATTCATATAATGGAGATCATTTTCTAGGTTCGGAAATGTTCTGGAGTGTTTATATGGGGGTTCTAGAAGGTTTCGGAATGTTTCGAAAAGTTCCAGAAGGTTCCGTGGACTTTACTTGAAAACCAAGAAAGGAAAAGGGGAGACTTGGGGGGGAAGGAATCTCCCTCCCCCCTCTCCCTTGTGCGCCGGCCCTAGGGGGTGGGCCTAGGGGTGGGAACCCTAGGCCGCACCCCTCCCTCTATATATAGAGGGGTGGAGGCGCCACCCCCCCGTGCCCCTCCACTCTTGCCCTAGCCGCCTCTCTCCTCCTCCTTCCTTCTGCTCAGGCTTAGGCGAAGCCCTACAGAATTCTCTACTCCACCACCACCACGCCATCGTGGTGCTGGGATTCCATGGAGAGATCTACTACCTCCGCTGCTCGCTAGAATAGGGAGAGGAAGGTCTGCATCGACTCTGCACGTGTGACCGACTGCGGAAGCGCTGCCGGAACACGGCGCCAGAAGGATCGTCTACTCGATCTTGAGATCGGCAAGTGATCGTCTACATCAACCACGAGATCCGATCTCGCACAAGGCTTTCAGATCTACAAGGGTTAGTACAGATCTATCTCGTTGCACATGTCTAATAGATTAGATCTTGGCTTTTATCTAGATTGGATCTGGGTTTTGTTCGTTCTTGCGGTAGAATTTTTTTGTTTTCCATGCTACAAACCCGTCATTAGCTAGCATTGGTTTATCATCGATAATACTCCAACATCCGAATATTATGATTACATAGTAGGAGTAGTTCCAGTTCCACACTACAGTTCAACAGGAAAAGTGTAAGAAATGCGTAAGGTAGCTCCATAATACAGGTTCCAGAGAAAAGCATACAAATCATAAGAAAGAAAGCTCCGCATCACAGTTCACCACCTTTAGGTGCAATAATTTTTACAGATTGTAAACCCAAATCACTGCCTCCTTTAGGTGGCACAATAATTTCGGGAGCGGGATCAGCAGCACCAACAGCAGTGCCAGCACCGGTAGAATGAGTCTCCATAATAGGAGAACTATCGAGCACCACAATGTCCTCTGAAGGCTCTTCACTGCCAGCTCCAGCCGCACAAGTCTCCGCGGATGGTAAAACCAATCCACCACCTCCATCATCTAGCACGACGATGGCAGGTGCAGTCTCATCAGTACCAGCTGCAGCTGCAATTGCATCAGTCTCCACAGAAGGTAAACAAGGAGGCGTCTTAGGTGTAGCGATCTGACATCGATTTTCTACTCCGTCATTAGGAAACTGAGAGTCTTCTTCAACTTTGTGCTTCTGTGATTACAAGGTAAACAGAGATTACAGCGAAAGCATCTACGCGCAACGATAAGAACATATGTCATTCTATTGATCTACCTTGTCATCTGGGATAGCAGAAGTCAGAAGATTGGAACCTATTTCATCGAGAATCCTCTTTTTCGCTTCTTCCCCTATCTCCTTCTGCAGCAAGTTGTAACATTGATTACATGATGTTGATTGACAAATATATGCAAATGTTCAAAAGTTTGCGCTGTCGAACTACCAACTTCGAACGGATCCCCACTGTTCTTAGTTATGGGATCTAGCCCAGAAAACAAGCTTCTATGGAATCCTAGTCTACAAAAAAGGATGCATACCCGGGATAAGAACTACTCTACACATGACAATGCTGCGTAATCGGCAATAAAAATTTAACCGCATCATCAACTCTATCATATAAGTTCGGAGTGAATCTAGATACACTCGTTTCACATAAGCTAAAATATCTTATATTATGAAACGGAGAGAATATGTACGAGTGTTCTAGTATTTCACAAACCGCCATTGCTGCTGCAGGACAGAGATGACGGATGCTCCACCACCCTACAGAAGGTTGTCGCGCCATCTCGCCGCCACCAGTAGAGAATGGAGCCGAGGAGCTGGTCGTCAACAATATGGAGCGAGAGGCCGGGGGCGGTAGTGGATGGGAAGAAGGGACTGAGTAAAAGAGGCTTTGTGTGCATGGGGGAGGCCGGTGAGGGAGTTAAATCCAGCTTGTCTCGGAAGGAACACGCTGCCACGTGCACCGGCGTGTGCAAAACTCCCTCCCTCTCTCTTCTGCGGCAGCTACTGACAGTAGTACCCTAGCTAGCTTCATCGAGTTCTCTGGTACTCCTACTAGTAGACCTTTACTACTTTTTTTTACTACTACTTGGGTAGACAAGGAGTACTTATTCAGAAGAAGAAAAAACTAGACTAGCACACCGCCTTACAGTATTGCCTTGTCAAATCACTGGTGATACCATGATGAGCGACATGTTTTTCCTGGTAAACCTGGAAACATCGTGTTCCTTCCACCGCGTGTAGTTTCTGAGCGAAGTACTTACCAACACGTCCAACTTAGGCTTACAGGACCCAAACTGCAGTCAAAAAGAAACAAAACTACGGACCTGCAAGGAGTAATACTAACAGTACTACTATTATACAACATTCTGGAAGAAATTATGTACGGAATAGTAGTAGTAGAGTACAACTGTACTCCTAATAAGGTTGTTTTACAAGCTTGGTGAAATATACATACCGGAGAAACTACCAAGTGTACAAAAGGGGGTTTTGGTCATACGGAGTATTTTACAAGCCGGACCGGGTGCGAAACTAAATGCTGAGTACCCGTACATGAGCTAAAAACCAGCCAAAAGAAAGAGTTCAACAGAAGCCCAAGACCAAATGAGCTATCCTTGAACAGGCTCGTTCCACTCCAAGGTGTTTGAGAAACTTGGGATGAACCAAAATAGAGTCTCCGACCATGTCCAGCGAGTGTTGGTGTGGAAACGAACAACTGCGTCACCATTCAGACCGAAGCGACAAATTTCAGGACGCGACATGTACTCGTAGCCAATTTCTTAGTGTGATGTGTAAACACAGTTCCTTCTCGTCAGATGTCCTGGCGGATCATTTGCATCACCTACTGCAATGATAATCGGATAGTTCATGCCAAGGAAAAGAGAATATGATCCTAGGTCAGTAACCCTTTTCCATCGGTTAGCTGCAGTTAACTGGCTTGTGTCCATCAAGAACACCATGCACTCAAACCCAGAAGGATAGGTGCGAATGGTGCGACCATAGTGAACAACACTAGTATCATCAGCAATTGCATTGCCTGAGACACCATACGTATAGACCAGAAGAAGTCTTGAACCACCGACAGATCTTGCTAACCACCACCTACCAGGATCATTCTCCTCATCGTCCTCAACAAACCCATGTGTCAGGTACAGCACATCGCGTGGCGACAGGTAAGGATAGGACCTTCAAAGGGAAAGGAAATGTAACATGGAAATAATATTGATATTGATCTGACATTGTAGAAGTTGATATACAGCACTATTTTCAAAAATCTTAATTATACTTAAGATGTTTGATTGCATAAAAAAATGCCAACCTAGGGAGATGCTATGGAAAATCTAATTATTTTCAAAATAAGGATATGCTATGGAAATTCTCCTAGAGACACGGTTTGATTCATGGGATCAAATGAAATAGGAAATAATCCTATAGGATCTTGAATGTAAAGTTCATAGGGAAAAAAGCAAGGTTGGATCCTACAAGATTTTGGTGTCTTATATACCAAAGGAAAACCAACAAGGATTATTTCTAGGAGGTTTAATATCTTATCTTATCTTATAATAATATTACCACTATGTAGTGTATGAATAACTTTGAATATTCACTGTTGGATTAGGACTTGCGAATCCCAATATTGCCAGCTGTTGGATCTTCTTTTCCATTCTAGCATCTACTTGAAGATTCTATTGATAGTCTTTAGCACAATGAACGCTATGCACAATCCTCAAAACACACTTCTCCATCATTCTAGAATCTTCTCCTTCATTTCTCAAGACCATGTTAACAAAATTTACAAGTACTAGTACCTAATAAACATCGACTTCTACATGATAGAAAATACAAGAACTAAATATGCGCCCATACTTTATAGATGTCAATCAAATTTCTAATTTTTTGAGCTTTACCTAGTATTATAATTCTATATAGTTATGATATGTCATATGTCTAGTATCTGAGTCTCATGTAAATACTACTAGTAGATACCATATTTTCCATGGATGTACTAGTACTAGGAGACAAGGCAATACTATCAGCAGAACTCAATCTTATAAATCAAATTACTTATATGTAAGAAAACTTAGTAAGGATTGCATTCCTCTGAAATTCCTAGGGAACTCGTACGAATCAAAGAGGCTAAAATTCCTATGAAATTCCTACTAACCAAAGAAACTTCAGAAAAATAACTTACATTGATTCAGGAATAATATCTGGGTCTCACATAAGTACTTACTACTACGTAGTAGATACCATAGTTTACATGGGATCTACTAGGAGACGAAGCAATACTATCAGCAGAACTCAATCATATGAAACAAACTACTTATATGTAAGAAAACCTCCTAAAGATTGCATTCCTCTGAAATTCCTGGGGAATTCTTTCGAATCAAAGAAACTAAAATTTTAATGGAATTCCTACTAACCAATGAAAGTTCAGAAAAAATAGCTTGCATCGATTCAGGAATAAAGCTAATAAAATACGTAGGGAGGAGAATTTACCAAGTTCCAGAGACTTCCATGCATAAACACAGTTGTTCTCGGTCACGGCGAACACACTATCGTGTTGGATAATAGCATCGTAGTATCTGAAGTAGCCCTGGAACTCGTTCACACAAACTGACCATCCATGACTATCATTCCTGTTGATGATAGCAATCTTGAATTCGAAAATAGCGACTAGAGAGAAATCTTTGTATCCCCCAACAGCTGTCGGAACTTGGCAAATGACTATCTTCTGCACTTTAGTATGTCGACCTTCATCAGCATCATCCTGAAATGTAAGTGCAGAACCTTCGTTCGGTTCAAACCCCGACACTTGCGAAATAACAATCTTGCGATGAGTGTACATGTTGATAAGGTCCCACATGAAATCGGGCCCAACTGTGACGATCCAATCTCCATTGCCGCCTGCTCGCTGCTCATCAAAACCATTTGGCATCACAGCATCGGAGGAGAACCTGTCCAGCGGTGTCAGCTTGTGCGGGCTGCCCGCCACTTCGAAGCAGTCTTTGGATTCCCACGGTCTCATCGTCGGGTGAGAATGAAGAACACATGGGAGGCCAAACGGATGAGAAGAAGGTTTAGTTCCGCTCTCTTTTGCTGGTTGAAGAATATGTTTGGACGAACCAACGAGGCTCTCGCGGTGGTGGCGTCGCAATGGTTGATGAGTACTTGAAGAGGGCCTTCGGTTAACACCTTCTGAAACTGCTCAGGATCTTTACAGACCTTGCTCGATCTCACCATGGAAGGAGGCTGTGGATGGTGTTTTGGGGGCTTTCTTTGGGGTGGGGTGGGGGAGGGAGGGAAGATCGTTGGCGTGAGCTGGCGGCCGGGGTGCGATGGAGAAGACAAAGGCTGATGGTGCGTTACTCTACTACTAGTAGTACTGCAGAAGGTGGGCGAGTGGGGGGTAGGGCTCCAATTGAGGCTAGTTGCACAAACCTCCAACAATTAGAGCCGTAGTTGCGAACATCTCCAACTGTTGAGCCTTGGGTATGTAAGAAATAATGCTAAGAGGGCTAATCGAGAATTTTGTGCTATGTGCAACATTTGTACCCAAAAGTAATTGTAGTACAATCGTTTCTTGCAACTAGACTATCCTGATTATCTGGAGTTCCCTGCAATTTAAAATCCAATTGTTGGAGGTTTGTGCAATTTCCAACCTCCTCGTGTTCTGAGGAAACTCTATGACCCTATGTTCAAACAAAAAAAATCGAAGACAAAAAAAAGACCATCTCTCAGAGCTCGTTTGATTTTCAGGATTCTCAAAACATAAGAAGAGGAAACTACATGAATTTGGATCAAGTATGTGTTTGAATCACAGAAAAGCAAAGGAATACTTTGAAGGAATCTCAATTCCCGTGTTTTTCCTATTCCTATATTTTTCCTATCCTGCGTTCCAAACGGGACATAATTCCTACATATTGGAATCCTATGAATCAAAAAAACAGTGTAGGATTATTTCCTAAGGGACAAGATCCTTCACAAAAACTTTGAATTTTCTTTGAATCAAAGAAGGAATAAAAAAAGGTTTCCTCTCTCAGGAAAAAAAGGAACTCCACCTCTTGGAGAAAAAATGAACTCCACCTCTTGGAGAAAAAAAAGGAACTCCACCTCTTGGACAATTCACTATGACGAGAGTAGCTACTACTAAACTCTATGTCTAGTACTAGCTATAGGGTCCAACCGTAGTACGTTATTTGCATGTGCCTAGAAGGAAACAAAATAAAGCTCTACAAGTAATAAATGGCCATGGCAATTTCCAAGATACACAATCTTTTGCTTGTTCATTTTGATCTAGGCGACGGCCGGAGGATAGAGGAGTACTAGTTGCTTCGTGTCTTGAGCCATCGAGCTAGAGTAGAAATTTGGATATCTAAAAACCTGAATTGTCCTGCCAAACCAATGCTCGTTACATGCAACTTGACCAAACGGACTTACTGCACTACTTTATTGCACGTCCGAAAAAACTAGGGAGTACAAGAAGTACTAGTACACTAATGTTACACAGAGAGTTTTTTTTGAACGTACACATAGAGTTACACATTCATCTTGTAGCGCCAAAAGCAGAAGTTGTGCCAATATAGTACTGTAGTAGTCACGTCCAGGTTGCCTTACAGGAAAAAAATAGTACGATGAGCAACAAGATCTACCTATTTTTGTACTCCTATTTGCGTATACTAGTAGTACTACTACGTACTCAGGAACAGCACGAGCGTGTGCTCCACTAGTGCGCCTCCGCATGTAGGGTAATCCAGTACGGAGTAGATCGCCACCGCATGGTCGCGTGATTATTATGCATTGATCCATGCTCTAGTCGTGGGCACGTGCCGCAGCAGTAATTTTTTTATGAAAAATAGATTACTCATAAATAATTAGTCCTTCCATCCTAAAATAATAGTTACTGACTTGGGTTTGTCTAGATACACATGTATTTCGACGCATTTTAGTACTTAGATGCTCCCTCATTTCCAAATTAGAAAGCATACTAGGTTTTGTCGAAGTCAATGTTTATAAAGTTTGACCAACTATATGTACAAACATACAAACTTACATAATGTCAAACGCACATAATATGAAAACATGGTTCGTGATGATTCTGATAACATTGAGTTGATGTCGTAGATGTCCATATTATTTTCTAGATATTTAGGCTAAATTCCAGGACAGTCTATCCTACACGCTGGACCCACGTCGATGCGTCGTCCATACCAGCGCAATTTGGACAACAATCTTGGTTCAAGACTTAAATCAAGTCGAATTGACTAGTTTGGGCATAAAATTCTGTAATCATTGAGTTAGATGACTAAAATCGAAGCACTGTAAGAACGGTTAGTAAGTTTATCTCTGGTCTATGTCATAGAAGTGAACAATTACATAAAAGTCGTACTAAACCCCTAAATACTCTATAATAACATTAGCAACAAACTTAGTTTACATCCAAAATGCATCCTTCCTAGTACCAAAAGAGAACCTACATCCGACTACTACTAGTAAACTGGAGTAGTAAAATAGTACTACTAGCAGTACTATTTATCCTACTAATACACCATTACAGTCTTGATCATCAGCCGTAGTTTAAGATTATTTTTTCCTGTCGATGCAAATCTAGAAAGATACATGGGTGGACTGTCCAACCTTCATCAGGAACCGCGGCAGCACCCCGAGGTACGTCCTGAGCTTGTCGGATGGAGGTTGGCCGGTGACAAGGTGCTCGTCAGCTCAATTACCGCATTATGGCTCTCGACCATCGACAAGTCCGTCGACCCCGACGGGCCAGGCGCACACAGTTTCACCATGTACCGCGGCCACAAGCATCTGTCATGTCTGATGCACACCAAGGACACGACGGTGGCCGGGCCAAGCGCGCTGATGGTCAGGCCGAACATGGCACCGTCATCCCCGCAGAGGAATTGCGTGAATACCCTCGTGCTTGTTGGTTGTGGAGTCGGGATGAGGCAAAAGAAGGCGCTGTCGTAGATGACCCTGGTTACTATGACCCCGTGGGCCTCCTTCATGTGGGGAAGGAGCCCTGCCGACGAGGCAATGAAATCACAGGCGGAATCAATGCAGGAGCACGGGCCATGCGAGCACGCGATCTTGTGCTTGTTGAGGTTGTCGAAGGCGACCAAGCTAAAGCAGCCGTCGTAGGGGCACTCAATCATCACCTCAGACTGGACGGCGTCCATAGCAGCCCGCTCACGGTCGAATCCGCCGACGCGGTACACGAACTTGTGGGAGTGGTTACAGAGGGAAGATCGGCTCGCCGATGTAGTGCCCGCCGGCCAGAAACCAGGGTTGGGTGGGTATACTGAAGAGTATACTGATTGAGTTTCATACTGTACTAGTACGATTGTACAGGAATACACTAGGCATGGGCGCACCAGCGGCAGCTGCACTTGGCCACTTTTTTCTTAGACAGTGTCCCACACATTGTACATGCTTCGTCAAAACAAAAAGGCTGCAGAAAATTAACAGGTGAGTAATAAAGCAGGTGTCACGCTATACTGTACCAGACAGTACAGTACAGACAGAGGGAGAGACCGAGGCAAGAAGATCCAGGTGAGTGAGAGGCAAGAAGATCTACTCCTGGAGAGAGACGAAAAGTCTGTGGCCTGCTGCAGGGTGTACAGTGCTGCAGGGGAGAGACCGAAGATTGCATGCATGTCTTCGACACCAACCTGTAATTAACTATTTTGGTCTTATCAAATTTAAATAGTAGTACTAGTACTACATCTTACAACAAATCAGACAAACCAGTACTGCATTTATTAGTGATACTTTTTTTGAAAAATTATAATTAGTAGTAGTACTTAGATATGTGAAAAATCAATCCAAGTTACTACTCCAATAGAGAGTACGATCACTCTGTTTTATGGATTCTTGTTTACTATACGTACTAGTAGTAAAAGCTAGAATGTAGATTATTTCAGAACAAATTTTGGCTCTACAATATCTAGCATATGAGCAAACCTTAAAAGACACTTCATTGCTTAGTTTCAGGGATCTTGTGCTAAATACATGGACTTGGATGTAATTCTCATCTTTATGAGGTCCTTGATGTAACTAGTACTTCCACCGACTGCGTGTTAACTAATAAAGCACCTCACTCCTACGGGACCTACCACATTATTAAAAAATAATTACACTGCCCTAATTATCAAACAAAGTGGAACATGATTTCTTATAATTCCAGAATTTTAAGAAATAGGATGTTTCAAGCTTCCTAGCTAACTTTGCACACTTTAGTGACTTTTGCCGATTTAACGAAATTAGGTCAAACATTTGCTACACAAGTAAGGGCAATTGATTGCTATTGAATTAAATGTATTTTTAGAGGTAGATGGGTGATGTAGTAAACAATGTCGTCGGTGTTAGTTTCCAACTATCACGAAAGAACATTTAATTCTCAATTTTTCGAGTGATGACGAGATTGTTCTTTTACGTAAAGAAACTCCGAAGAATATGGATCTGAATACCAGAAGACAAGTTTTCAGACATAAAGAGTGGACCAAAATGTTGTGCTGACGATACCCATGTTTTATGAGCTTTCAAACTTCCAAGCTAACTCCGCCAACTTGAATGACTTTATGCCAATTATTTATCGAATTTAGGTCAAATTTGAACTACAAGTAAATTGTAGGTTGCTTTGAAAGTTTTATGAAAACTCTTCTGGAGGTACCTATTTAGGGGACAATTAATATATCATAAACCACCGAGAGTTTTGACGACACGTTCAAATTCATGCTAAGATTTTGCATCTTGACAGTTTAACAAAATTAGGTCAAACTTGAGCTACAAGTAAGCGCGAAAGATCGCTCTTGAATTAAATGTTTGTCGATATTTGAATAACTTCCTAGCTAACTCTGCCCATTTAAATAACTTTATGTCGATTTATCGAAATTAGGTCAAATTTGAAACTACAAGTAAATTGTAGGTTGCTTTGAAAATTCTACGAAAAAGCTTTTGGGGGGCACCCATCGAGGGGTCACAATCAATATGTTAGAAACCACCGAGAGTTTTGATGATAGTTTCAACTTTTTGCTAAGATTTTGCATCCTGACTATTTAACGAAATTAGGTCAAACTTGAGCTACAAGCAAGTAAGCACGATAGATTTCTCTTGAATTAAATGTCTTTTCTAGGATAGATGGGTGCATCTTATTGTAGTAAACAATGATGTCAGTGTGAGTTTCCAACTATCGGGAAAGAACATTCTCAATTTTCGAGTGATATCGAGATTATTCTCTCCTATAAAGGAAGTCCGAAGAATAAGGATCTAAATGCCACAAGCCAAGTTTTCACACATATATAGTGGACCAACATATTGTACTTATGATTTCCCATGTTTTATGAGTTCTCAAACTTCCTATAGCTTATCGTTGTGCCCACTTGAATGACTTTATATGTTGATTAATCAAAATTAGGTCAAATTTGAACTATATACTACAAGTTTTGTAGGTTGCGATGAAAGTTATACGAAAAAGCTTTTGGAGGTACCCATCAGGGGTTCACAATCAATATATGAGAAACAACCGTGAGTTTTGACAACTGGTTTGACTTTATGCTAAGATTTTGCATCATGACACTATTTAACAAAATTGGGTCAAACTTGAGCTACAAAGTAAGCGCGATAGATTGCTCTTGAAATATATGACTTTCCATAGGTAGATGGGTGTATTTTCCTGTAGTAAATAATGTCGTCGGTGTGATTTTCCAACTATTAGGAAAGAACATTCAATTCTCAATTTTTCGAGTGATGACGAGCGAGGTTGTTCTTTTCCGTAAAGAAATGTCCGAAGAATATTGGATCTGAATGCCAAAAGCCAAGTTTATCGACATATATAGTGGACCAACATGTTGTACCAACGATTCCCATGATTTATGAGTTTTCAAACTTCCTAGCTAACTCTGCCCATTTGACCGAATGACTTTATGTCGATTTATAAAAATTAGGTCAAATTTGAAACTTCAAGTACATTATAGGTTGCTATGGTAGTTTTACAAAAAAAACTTTTGGAGGTACCCATCGACGGGTCACAATTAATATATCATAAAACACCGAGAATTTTGACGATAGGATCAACTACTTGCTAAGATTTTGCATCTTGACAACTTAACAAAATTAGGTCAAACCTGATCTACAAGTAATTAAGCGCGATAGATTACTCTTGAAATTAAATGTATTTTCAGAGGTAGATCGGTGTATCTTGTTGTAGTAAACAATGTCGTCAATGTGAGTTTCCAACTATCAGGAAAGAACATTAAATGATACATTTAACAAGTGAAGATGAGCGAGGTTGTTCTTTTTCGTAAGAAGTCCGGAGAATATTGGATGTGCATGCCACGCCAAGTTTACAGACATATATAGTGGACCAACATGTTGTACCAACGATTCCCATGTTTTATTTATGAGTTTTCAAACTTCCTAGCTAACGCTGCCCATTTGACCGAATGACTATATGTCGATTTATCAAAATTAGGTCAAATTTGAAACTACAAGTAAATTGTAGGTTGCTTTGAAAGTTTAAAGAAAAATCTTTTGGAGGTACCCATCGAGGGTCACAATTAATATATCTGAAAACAACGAGAGTTTTGACGATAGGTTCAACTTCTTGCTAAGATTTTGCATCTTGACAATTTAACGAAATTAGGTCAAACCTGATCTATAAGTAATTAAGCGCGATAGATTGCTCTTGAAATTAAATGTATTTTCAGAGGTAGATGGGTGTATATTGTTGTAGTAAACAATGCCGTCAATGTGAGTTTCCAACTATTAGGAAAGAACATTCAATTCTACATTTTCCAAGTGAAGACGAGCGAGGTTGTTCTTTTTCATAAGAAGTCCAGAGAATATTGGATGTGAATGCCACGCCAAGTTTACGGACATATATAGTGGACCAACATGTTGAACCAACGATTCCCATGTTTTATTTATGACTTTTTCAAACTTCCTAGCTAACTCTACCATTTGACCGAATGACTATATGTTGATTTATCAAAATTAGGTCAAATTTGAAACTATAAGTAAATTGTAGGTTGCTTTGAAAGTTTTAAGAAAAATATTTTGGCGGTACCCATCGAAGGGTCACAATTAATATATCTGAAAACAACAAGAGTTTTGACGATAGGTTCAACTTCTTGCTAAGATTTTGCATCTTGACAATTTAACGAAATTAATTAGGTCTAACTTGAGCTACAAGTAAGCGAGATAGATATCTCTTGAATTAAATGTCATTTCAGAGGTAGATGGGTGCATTTTCTAGTAGTAGCAGTGCAGTGGGTGTGAGTGTCCAACTACCAGGAAAGAACATTGAATTCTATGTTTTTCGAGTGAAGACGAACGAGGTTAGTTGTTCTTTTCCATAAAGAGAAGTCCAAAGAATATTGGATGTGGATGCCACAAGCCAAGTTGTATGTATATACTCAGCACCCAGGGTGCAAAATAGTTATTCTGCACCCCACATATTTTTGAGGATCGACAACATGTTGTACTTGTGATTCCCATGTTTTATGGGTTTTGAAGCTTCCTATAGCTAACCCCGCACATTTGAATAACTTTATGTCGATATTTCGGAATTAGGTCGAATTTGAGGCAATTAATATACTATTAGGAACCAAAAGAGAGTTCTGACGGCAGGTTCATCTTCTTGCTAAGATTTTGCGTCTTGACAGTTTAATGAAATTAGGTTAAACTTGAGCTACAACTAAGTGCGATAGATTGCTCTTGAATTTAATGAAATTAGGTCAAACTTGAACTACATGTAATAAATTGTATGTTGCTTTGAAAGTTTTATGAAAAAAGCTTTTGGAGGTACCCATCGAGCGGTTAATTAATATATCAGAAACAACAGAGAGTTTTGACGAGTGGTTCGACTTCTAGCTAAGATTTTACATCAAGAAAATTTTGAACACCTTTTTAAAACGATCACATGAAATAGGGAGAGAGGGGAAATGATATTTCTATTCTCTATGGGCAACCCACAAGCTTGAGGTGCACCTTAGGCTTAAAGATAACTTTATTTTTTCCACTATGTATAAGGTGAACCTTAGCGGATGCCACATAGTAGGCCATTTTTTGAATGGGTAATAGGCCATATTAAGGTGTGCTTTTTTACACAATGCGGGAGTAGTATATTTCTTTGCTTAGACATATGGTCACCTCTGTCCACGCGTTGTACATACTGAGAGAATAAAACATTGGCAGGGGAAGAGGGCAACAGCGAAGAGAAGTTGAAGGCGGTTCCATGTCAGAGCAAAGTTATGATGGGTTTCTGACATGAGGTACTCCTGCGGCCTTACAGTGTACACTTTACTAGTAGTAAATTTCAGGACCTATGCACGCAAAACAAATCGTGTGTTTTCTCTCTCCTTCCCTATGCTCTAACTCTCCTCCCCTTTCCCCTCGCGCACCGGTATGGCTGATCTCTCTCTCCTCGTCCACAGCGTGGCGCTGTGCATGTGTGCCTTGGTATGGCAGCTCTGTGTCTCTAGCGTGTTCGGCAGCCGCGCGTTGGTGTGGAGTAGTGACGAGGAGGAGTACATAGGAAGTAAACCACTTTGGTCCTTGGCGGCACAAAAATTCAAACTTTTCCGGTTTTTGAAATTTTCACTTGCTTCTCAATAACCGGGAGGGAAGGTTATCCAAAAGATCAGACATTCACAATACTTCTTATCTTATATTTATCTTGTCTTATCTCCTACAATACCATACCACTGTATAGTGTACCGATAACTTCGAACACTGACCGTTGGATCAAGAACGACAAATCCAAACATTGCTAACCGTTGGATCTTCTTTTCCATTCTTAGCATCTACAAAGATTCTACTGATAGTCTTTAGCACGATGAACGCTAGTATGTGCAAACCTCAAAACACACACTTCATTGCTCAGTTTCAGGGTCCTTGTGCTAAATGCATGGACTTGGGTGCAATTTTCATTTTTATGAGGTCCTTGATGTAACTTGTACTTCCACCGACCGCGTTAACTCTCAAGCACCTCTCTCCTACGAGACCAACCACAGTTAAAAGAAAATGCAACCACCCCAATTATCAAACAAACTGGACCACAGTTTCTTATACGTAATACCCAAGTTTTTAGTACTAGGATTTTTCAAGCTTCCTCGCTAACTTCGCACACTTCAGTGACTTCTTGTCGATTAACGAAATTAGGTCAAACTTGAGCTACAAGTAAGCACGATAGATTGCTCTTGAATTAAATGTATTTTCGGAGGTAGATGGGTGCATCTTCTTGTAATAAACAATGTCGTCAGTGTGAGTTTCCAACTATCAGGAAATAAAATTCTTAGTTTTCCGAGTGATGAGGAGATGGTTCTTTTCCGTAAAGAAAGCTTGAAGCAGAATATGGATC
This sequence comes from Avena sativa, assembly GCA_916181665.1. Lineage (NCBI taxonomy): Eukaryota > Viridiplantae > Streptophyta > Magnoliopsida > Poales > Poaceae > Avena > Avena sativa. The sequence continues at coordinate 547,390,975 of OV702290.1, read as the reverse complement.
TCAATGCCATAAGCCAAGCTTCTAGACATATTAAGCGGACCAATGTGTTTTACTTATGATTACCATATGTTTTTTGAGTTTTCAAACTCCCTAGCTAATTAACTCTGCTCACTTGAATGACTACATGTCGATTTATCGAAATTAGGTCAAACTTGAAATATAACTAAATTATAGGTTGCAATGAAAGTTTTACAAAAAAACTTTTGGAGGTACCGTACTGATCGGGAGGGGTGTCACAATCAATATATGAGAAAAAACCGAGAGTTTTGACAACTGGTTTGACTTCTTGCTAAGATTTTGCATCGCATGGCACTATTTAACGAAATTGGGTCAAACTTGATCTACAAGTAAGCGCGATAGATTGCTATTAAAATATATGACTTTTCAGAGAGGTAGATGGGTGCATTTTCTTGTAGTAAACAGTGATGTCGGTACGGTGTGATTTTCGAACTATATCAGGAACGAAGATTCAATTATTCTCAATTTTTCGAGTGATGACGAGCGAGGTTGTTCTTTTCCGTAAAGAAATTTTCGAAGAATAATATTGGATCTGAATGCCAAAAGCCAAGTTTACCGACATATATAGTGGACGAACATGTTGTACCAACGATTCCCATGTTTTATTTATGAGTTTTCAAGCTTCCTAGCTAACTCTGCTCATTTGACCGGATGACTTCATGTCGATTTATCGAAATTAGGTCAAATTTGAAACTACAAGTAAATTGTAGATTGCTTTGAAAGTTTTACGAAAAATCTTTTGGAGGTACCCATCGAGGGGTCACAATTAATATATCATAAAATACCAAGAGTATTGACAATATGCTCAACTTCTTGCTAAGATTTTGCATCTTGACAATTTAACGAAATTAGGTAAAACTTGAGCTACAAGTAAGCGCGTAGATTGCTCTTGAATTAAATGTATTTTCGGAGGTAGATCGATGCACCTTCTTGTAGTAAACAATGCCGCCAGTGTGAGTTTCCAACTATCAGGAAAGAACATTCAATTCTACATTTTTCGAGTGAAGACGAGCGACGCTACTAGTTGTTATTTTTCGTAAAGAGAAGTCCAAAGAATATTGGATGTGGATGCCACAAGCCAAGTTTACAGACATATATAGTTGACCGACAATATGTTGTACTTGCGATTCCCATGTTTTATGAGCTTTCAAACTTCCTAGCTAACTCTGCCCATTTTAATGACTTTAAGTCGAGTTATCGAAATTAGGTCAAATTTGAAACTATAAGTAAATTGTAGGTTTTGATTTTTAACTTTTACGAAAAAGCTTTTAATTTGGAGGTACCCATCAAGGGGTCACAATTAATATATCTGAAAACAACAAGAGTTTTGACGATAGGTTCAACTTCCTGCTAAGATTTTGCATCTTGACAATTTAACAAAATTAATTAGGTCAAACTTGAGCTACAAGTAAGCGCGATAGATAGCTCTTGAATTAAATGTCATTTTAGAGGTAGATGAGTGCATTTTCTAGTAGTAAGCAGTGCCGTGGGTGTGAGTGTCCAAATACCAGGAAAGAACATTGAATTCTACGTTTTCCGAGTGAAGACGAACGAGGTTAGTTGTTATTTTTTGTAAAGAAAAGTCCAAAAAATATTGGATATGGATGCCACAAGCCAAATTGACATACATATACATACATATATATATATAGAAACCCTATTCAGCACACAGGGTGTAGAATAGTTATTTTGCACCCCACATATTTTTATATTCTCACATATAGAAATTTATGTTTTGTATACTAATAATTATGTTTATGTTCATCAGAAACGTAAAAAATGACATAAAAATATGATTTATGAGTCATTATAGTGTAAAAACATAGAAAATACACATTTTATGTCGTATTTTTATACGACATGTAAATGATTTTTTTACGACATTTCTAAATTTTCTTATGTTGTTCTCGACTTCTGAGGTAAGAGAAAATTTACGTGACGTAAAATTTTTATACGGTTTGTAATATAGAGGGTGGATGTAGAATAACTATTTTACACCCTGTGGGTCAAATAGCGCCACTATATATATATAGTGGATCGACAACATGTTGTACTTGCGATTCCCATATTTTATGGGTTTTGAAGCTTTCTATAGCTAACCCTGCACATTTAAATAAATTTATGTCGATATCTCGGAATTACGTCAAATTTGAAACTACAAGTAAATTGTAGATTTTGCTTTGATAGATATACGAAAAAGCTTTTGGACGTACCCATCGAGGGTTCAAAATTAATATACCAAAAACAAGCGAGAGTTTCGACGATAGGTTCAACTTCTTGCTAAGACTTTGCATATTGGTAATTTAACGAAATTAGGTCAAACTTGAGCTATCTACAAGTAAACGGCATAGATTGCTCTTGAATTAAATACCTTTTCATAGGTAGATCATCGGTGCATCTTCTTGTAGTAAAAGTGTCGTCGGTGTGAGTTTCCAACTATCAAGAAAGAACATCTAATTCTACATTTTCCGAGTGAAGAATACGAGCGAGGTTGTTCTTTTTCCTAAAGAAAAGTCCGAAGAATATTGGATCTCAATACCACAAGCCAAGTTTACATACATATATATTGGACCAACATGTTGTACCAACGATTCCGATGGTTTATGAGTTTTCAAACTTCCCAGCTAACTCTGCCCATTAGAATAACTTTATGTCGATTTATAGAAATTAGGTCAAATTTGAAACTACAAGTACTAGTAAATTGCACGTGCCCTGCATGTGAGACTTGGATAATAGAGATCCGTCATATCATAACTATATAAAATTATAATAGGCAAAGCGGAAAAAATTTAATAGGAAAAATTTGAACTACTACAAGTAAACTGTGTAGGTTGCTTTGAAAGTTTTACGGAAAAGCTCTTAGAGGTACCCATCGAGGGGGCGGGGGGGGGGGGGGCAATTAATGTCCTATCGGGAACCAAAAGAGAGTTCTGACGACAGATTCATCTTCTTGCTAAGATTTTGTATCTTGACAATTTAATGAAATTAGGTCAAAGTTGACCTACAACTAAGTGCGATAGATTTCTCTTAAATTTAATGAAAATAGGTCAACCTTAAACTACAAGTAATAAATTGTAGGTTGCTTTGAAAGTTTTATGAAAAAAGCTTTCGGAGGTACCCATCGAGCGGTTAATTAATATATCAGAAATCACAGAGAGTTTTGATGAGTGGTTCGACTTCTAGCTAAGACTTTGCATCATGAAAATTTTGAACACCTTTTGAAAACGATCCCGTGCATCCGGACATAGTTCGTGCCCCAAAATTTCAGATACTTCGAAATTCCCATTCGACCCCTATTAAATTCGGTAGGTGGGGGGATTCACTCGTAATTTTCCCAGTATAGTGCTAGCAGTACCTAAACCCAACCCCCTCCCCCTCTCTCTCCTCCAGGAATACGTCACCGGCTGGAGCATCCCCTCTACACTTTAGCCGGCGTACCCGCACACCTGATCTGCTCAACAAACCCTCTTGTCCGGCCCGCTGATCACATCATCGAACACCTAGGATCTGCTCCACGGACGCCGTGGTCCAGCGTTCTACTCGTATCCTCGCCTGCCCAAGATCTGCTTCCCCGTCGTCGACACCCACTACGACCGTAGCACCTTCGGCGACCTCGACGTGACCCATGAGGATACGGAGGAGGCCTAGACACTGCCCCGACCAAGGTAAAACCAGATCTCCCTGCGTGATTTGTTTGTTGGCAATGTACTGTATTCATGCTAAATTCCTAACTAACAGGTTCTTTACTTGATATACACATGTTATGTACTCCCTCTGTTTCAAAATATAAGATGCTTTAGCTTTGTGAAAGAAGTGTATCCAGACTCATTTTAGTGTGTAGGTTCACTCCAAACCTAGATGAACATACACACTAAAAGAGGTCTAGATGCACTCTTTTCACAAAGCTAAAACATCTTATATTTTGAAACGGGGGGAGTACTAAATTAACCCGTTGTGGTTACGCTTAAACTCCACGCATTGAACTGTTTTATGTACTGTACTATTTATTTGTAAATTATTAGTCACTTAACATATTTGTTTACATTCTCTGCTGTACCTGTCCACATGAGATATGATTATATAATATCTCTCTCATTTGCTGATTTACGAACTATAGTATTTTCATCGTGCTATTGTCCTGCTATCCTATACTACACGTTTACACACGTCATACTATTTGACCATTATATACTATCGATTTGATCCCTCTTAACCTGTGGCTCAAATTGTTTGCTGTTATTATGCAAGGAGCAGCCTCAGTTTGCACACAATATCATAGAGTGAATGACTCCTATAATCTCATAAGACCCTATCACTTTTGTTTCACAACATGCCAACGTATATCATGTTGGAACCTGTTTGTATTTACAGTTGGCCTTACCTTTATGCAGAGGAGCAACAATGGAGTACAAAATTCGCCCGTCCACACGAGCCGCCGTAGATCTCGTGTAACACCTACCGTAAGCCCCCCCACCCGAAGTTTGGTCCTTTCCATATTTTTTGTTTGCTTAAATTTACCATTTGTCTTTCTCGTTTTCATATTTTTTGCCAATAATTAGCGTCAAATATTTTAGCCCCACTATGGTATGCTTTTGTTCCATGTGCTTAGTTCAATTTCCTCGATATGGAGAGGTCGGGTGTATTGCATCTGAGTTGTCTGATAATAAGAACAAGGCCACACTAGCGATAAGATCCACACATGTATCATAAGGAACTCTGTGCAGTTCATCTCACTCTTGTATCTACTTTGTATCATAGTTAAATGAACTGGCTATTTTAATACGAGGCACTTGATGGTTCAGTTTGTTGTTCTCAGGCCACCGAAGCATTGAAATTATCTAGCTATTCATGAATAATTCAATGTATGTTTGCTTGATTCATTGTTTTGTCTGAAATTATCTGGCTAGCATATTCGAGGCTCACAATTGATGTATTTTTATTGGCTGAGTTACTCTTTTTTATATGATTAAATCAGTGGCAGATTTCGTTGTGTAGTTCCTGGCTAGTTTATATATGAGAAACATAATGGCTTAGTTTTAATATTCGTTTTATTCATGTTCTGCACATTCTAGTTTGAGCAGTCTGCATCAGGTACTTTGGTTGATTGCTCGCATTGTTATTCAAAATGAACTTATAGTTTGTTTCCCAAGTCTGTTGTTTAAGTAACTTGTTTTGTCTTGGTCTTAGCCATCTTCAAGTAGAGCAGTCATTTCATAGAGCAGCACATGCTCGCATCGCTCCATGGCACCAGCTGGTCCACTTATTCAAGAAGAAATAGATGTATGAGCCACCACTGTTAATTGCTTCCTTATATATTACCGCATTGACACATTTAAAATTCATGGTGGTGTGATTTCATGGTATTGCTGTTATAACTTGTTTTGTGTTTGTTTTAGGCTGCAAATGACCCTCTGAATGCCGAAAAAAGACCCGCTTCTCCAAGTTAGGTTTTGTTTCACACAGCAGCAGTGACAATACCTATTGCTCATGGCACACCGCTTCGACTGATCCTCGTTTTTCAGTCGAAAGATTATTTGAGGATGCCCTCCAAGATGCCCGTGATATTATTGAGCAAGAAGCCAACAAAACAGATTCAGTAATCACCATAGCACGCAAAGACTTATATGAATTGAAAAATAGGCAAGCCTTAACACAGAACATACTTAATAATCTCATCTGCATCTCTCGTGGGAAGCCAGTTGTTACATGTCTCGGGATACAAGCTCCATAGAGAACTTTTCTGTAACACGAGTTATGGTGTTTTTTTAGTTGTCTGGACTCTGCTGCAACTTTTATGCTTCATTTTATTACTATCAAGTTTACTAAGGATTGTAATAATCTACTGTAATTTGCAGTTGTAAGTTGTTTGAGGATTGTTGCAAAATGAGCATCTATCAGAATTACTACACACACACACACACGAAAAAACAGTGAAATTGTAAGAGGTACAACACACGATCTACCGGAACAGGGAGAACGTCCATTGTATTACACGGGCACCATAGAACTTGCAAAATTCATAAACGTTCACTCAACAAAGTGAACACATAAAGAATAGACCTGAAGAGAATACATCAGGAGCAGACCCACAGAATCCATCAATCTGATGGATAGCCGTCGTAGTAATCGTAGTGGGTGGTACCATCCTCGCCATATGGCGGCACCATCTGCAGCTCAGAATGCTCGACGATTCTGCAATACTCCGCCAGAAATCGATCGAGTTCGAAAGGACAGTCATTCCATAATCCTCCTACTCCATACCCATATACAACGCTCGGCTCCTCTTCCCACGCAAGAGCCTCAAAGTTGTAAGATCTAATCTCGGATAGATCCGCATAGTATATGTTGCCGGCCTGCACCGTGGGTACCCTAGTGTTGTCGACGTAGATGCACCCTCAACAACGAAGAGAGCATGACTTCCGATGCCTCTGACCGGCTGAAGGACACGATTCTGGGTATCAACCCGGTAAACAACCGGCCTTCCGCCATAGACCGGTCCAATCACAACGAACAACAACTCCCCGTCGGACTCGACGAGGTAAAAATGATTCTCTAGGAACCGGCAGCCCGGAACAGGGCCTGCAACGGTGGGATGCATCTCCAGGGTTCGTGCGGAGCGCTGTAGCTACACATCTCCATGAGTATCATCACACATAGTCGAGAGGACAGACCCGTATCTGTCTACGACAAAAACATCACCGGCGTAAGAGGTCATGCTCCGGAGTTCCACGAAGTCATACGGCGAGTACCACCCTTCACCAAAGACCGGGCGACTCCCTTCCTCAGTGCTCTCATCCTCCCACCGAATGGTGGTGCTCTGGTTGTTTGATGTAAACACCATCAATGACGGGAACATCGTCACAACGACAGAAGCCACCCTCTCGGTCGGTATCTCCGCCCTCAGGCGCTTGATACCACCCGAGAAGGGGTTGTACAACCGAGTCTTATACGGCTGCACCCTCTGTTCAAGCACAAGGAGGCCGCCGGTTGTGCTACCGACATAAAAGTACCTTCCAGAGATAGAGGGAGGAGAAACAGAGATTCAGTCAAGGTAAACAGACTGAAATTCAATCAAGGTAAACCATGGAGCAAAACCCTGGGCAACAAGTGGACGAAGAAACAGAACTTGAAAAACAGATAGTATAGGATGTGAATGCAAAAAATGGATCGCATATATACAGATGAATATAAAGAAAGCACGTGCGAATAACCCGGCTAATCTTCTTCTCAAGGTGGCGGCTAGTTCTCATGTTCAGCAAAGTGATGGCAGCGTCTTTTACCCGATACTCCTCCGGCAACTAGTGCTCTAGAACAATCTAGTTGACTGGCATAAAGCGCTCCTCCGTGAAGCCGCGCCAGGCACTGTAGACTGCCCGAAAGGTGGCGTAGTAGTCGAAGTCATCCGTCAAAAGGAAGATGTCATCTATCTTCTGGACGAGTCCCTCAGGGAGACCAGCCCATGGCGAGTCCTCCTGCTTCTTGATGGCCATGGATGATGGCGTTCGTGTGGTATCGGTCCCACCGACTGGCACAGGAAGTGGTTCTAGAGACACACATTTAAACAAAGGCCTGGAAAAGCCAAGCGAATCATGTGGAAACAAGACGACGACATGCACACAGCAACCGCAAGCGCGTTTCATCAAACTGGCACGGGCACGTGCATGCGCACACGCACTAATTATGGTACAACGATCGTGTGCACGCCATCTTTACCACTCCTGGGAGCACGCGAGTGTGTAAGTGTAGGATGATACTAGTAGCAGTAGTATCATAACCTCATTGTATTTAATTATCCCAAAATCTAAGAAGAAACCTGCGCTCCCTGGTCCTCAGGGCAAACGTAGGGCATTTTCCATTTTTTGCATGGCATTTTCCATTTTTCAATTTCGCTTTTGGGCTGTGCCCTTAGATGCTCATCATGTGGCCGGATGGGGTGTATGCTCCGTGGAGCTAAAAACCTCATGTTCTCTCAATAGCACGGTCGTTAATTATTGAGGTATATATGTTTTTCGTCCCACAACTTGCACCACGGGAGCGTTTTAGTCCCACATCTTGCAAAGTGAGCAACACTAGCCCCACAACTTGTAACCAGGAACATTTTAGTCCAATTCAATCAAATTTCTATGATTTTGTCCAAATTCGTCATGACTAATTCCGGAAGTGACATGTGGCATCATAATTTTTGCAAAATAGACCCTATATATTTTCTGCGTGCCAGTTGTGACCGTGGTACGACTTGACAGGAGGATCTTAATAAGAAAACAAATAAGAAAAACTACCAATGCAGTGTAGGGTATCGAACTGATTACCTACGCTACTGAAGAAATCAACCTTGTCACTACAACATGCACACAGAAGTGATTAACTAAAGAGCGCTCTGGCTGATGTGTTCTTTATTTTGGATATTCAAAAATATGTGTTCTGGGGTACAATAACAACTCAACTTTATTCCTTTTCATTTTTACGAATAAGAAAAATTCAAGTTTATTCTAGACACTGCAGCTAGCTACTAGGTTAACGATAAAGCTATACAATTGATATTATGGACCGTGCCAACATAGATGTGAGCATTTTTTGCGTTCATATGTGCTTTTTTATTGTATAAATAATTACTTCCCCCCAAGTACTCCTCGTCTGGCATAATTACGTCCTCTCAAGTACTCCTCGTCTCACATGAGTAGTCGTGGGCATCTACCGGCATAGTGGCTTATGGATGTGTGTGTGTCGTTGTACAAAAGTGTTAAGTTTAAATCCATTCTCCTCTTAGAGATTTAACTATTTTATTTATACGTCTACTAATAGGTGGCCCACTTATCAGTTCGCATAGGGACAAATGACATAAAAAATATAGAGTGGTCATTTTAAAAAAATCAACGTCATTTGTGGACAAATTAAGTCAAATTCACTAAAATTCCATTAAATTGGACTAAAATGCTCTCGAGATATACGTTGAGGGACTAGTATAGCTCATTTTTCAATATGTCGGACTAAAACGCTCTCGCGATGCAAGATGTGGGACGAAAGGTGTGTATACCTCTTAATTATTTTACAGCCTCAATTGCTAGGCCGGAGGACCAATTAATGCTCCTAGTTTTGCTCAATTACTCCTCTAGTTGACCGTAAAATATGAACCACCACGTCGTGTAATGCTCCTGGCCCATCATGTTGTTAAAACGGGAGTGCATCCATTGACTTGAATGTTTTCAATTAGATGCGGTGGCCACGAGCATTACCTAGATTTTAGGATTACTACTGCATGCAATAACTAGCTATAAAGCGAGTATGTGAAGTTAATTCTCCGAACTACTACTACTCCGACCTAGTAATACCGAACACAGGGAGTACCTCAAGTGTGCTTATATGGATGATCAGTTGATGTGACTCTCGGCCATAAATTCCTGACCATATAGCCATATGTTCTACCACCTTTTCTACTACTACTACTAGTAGTAGTACATGGACGCTAGCAAAATTCAAAATCTCAATCAAGCGGCAAAATCACATACACCAACTTCGAAGCAATTCCCGCCTAACCGTTTTAAAAACTTTGAGCCAAAATCTCTCCCACCTAGGGAGTATCATTTTTATATTATTATAATTATCAGATGGGCGCTTGTCAAATTCAAAATATCAATCGAGCGGCAAAACCGCACACCTACTTTGAAGAATTTCCTGCCCCTCCATTTCAAAAACTTTGAGGCAAAATCTCCCACCGGGGCTGTATCATTTTTGTATTATTATCAGATGGGCACTTGTCAAATTCAAAATCTCAATCGAGCGGCTAAACCATACACTAACTTTGAAGCATTTCTTGCCCCTCAGTTTCAAAAACTTTGAGGCAAAATATCCCACTGGGGCAGTACCATTTTTATATTATTATAAGATGGACGGTCGCCAAATTCAATATCTCAATCAAGCGGCAAAATCACACACCGATCTTGAAGCATTTCCTTCCCCTCAGTTTCAAAAACTTTTGACTTTAAAATTCCAATTCTACCCATTGTTCTGACGCCCTATGGGCAAGCTAAAGTCGGTAGCTTGGGGGCACAATCATAATTTATATTTATGTTCACCTCCTTAGTCCGGATTCACGCAAATTTTCCCGCTGGACCTTCCAAAAATCCTAGCCCCTCTCTCCCATGCCCTCACCTCCACGACCACGACGCGCATCGGCCCGCGGAAATTCCACGGCGGCCGGACCCGCTTGAGTGGCGGTCTCGTGCACCTCCGTGGAGCCGCTTCACCGATGCTCACCCACCGGATCTGGTTCACCGGGTCTCTCTGCCATTGCACCGGAGCTGCAGTGTCGTTCACCACGCTGATGGCATCATCGACCGCCCAAGCTCTACTTCTCGGCCGCCGAAAGCTACGCAACCGTACCGGATCCACTTCACCGGTGTACACCGGACGTGATCTAGTTCTAGGAGTTCCATGTCCACCGCTCTAGACCAGCTGCTCTGCCGTCGCTGTTCACTGCACTGGATCTGCCTCAGCGACGCTCTCATCCACCACACTCAAGCCGGCATCGACCGCCCAAGATCTGCTTCCCCCACGCCAACAGCCACCGCAACCGCAGCCCGCTCGGTGACCTGGACGTCACCCGCACGGTACCGACGATGCTTAGCGCCTCTCCGACCAAGATTAACCAAATCTGCAACTCGTTTTTGTTTTGTCATGAGTATAGCAGGTTCAAGCCTGTCGCAGTGAACTGCATTTTTGTCATCGTGCTCGTACATACAAGTCAGTGGGCATGCCTGTTCTTCGTACTAGTACATACAAGGTAATTAGACATGTTGGTTTGCATGTGCTTCTCTACAAATTTCAAGTCATGGACATGTCTGTTATTTTGTCATACACATATTCTTAGCTACTCCATACAATAGTAATTGCCTGCTATCATGTAATTCTTGCAAAATCTGAAGTCAGCGAAAAATATTAGTGTGGATTCCCTGCTCTACAGTTGCTGAATCTATCTGTTTCGGCCTGAGATCAGTTCCTGCTATTATTTCCTCCTTGGCATCGTTCTGCTATCCTGTAGTAGCCGTTTAAAATCTTCGTACTAATTCGATTATAATTTTGTTGTTGCCATCTGCTTCTTCAAAAGCTGCATCACTAACTATTTCCTTTTTCTTGCATATAGCTCAAAATGGAACAATGAACATGTTGGTTTGCATAGTCTATTCTACATGTTCACAATGGATGCCATTAATTCCTTATCTGGTGCTTGTTCGTCCTGACAATAGCATAACTGTCCTCTACTATGTAGTTCACTCGTGGTTTGCATTCCTGCTCTAGACGTTCTCTTATGATGCCATTATAATTTCTATCTGGTTGATTCTTAGCTATGACAGCAACTACATGCCATTGTATAGCTCACCGCAAATTCTGAGTCACCCAACGACTATGCATTTCAGGAGATGCCACTACTACCATATATATTTTCTGAAATGACCTCGCTTGTTTATATTTGCTGAAACTCTAAACACTTTGTTTGATTTCTCATTTCATTCTAGGCACACTTGTCTAATGCTTGTTTGTCCTGATCTACAGGTTCACGAGCGACGCCATTATATCTTGCATCTGGTTCTAGGTCTGGTTCGTCATAAGTCACGACATAACTATCCTCTACAATATATAGTTCATTCGTGGTTTGCATTCCTGCTCTACAAGTTCTCGTATGATGCGGTTATAATTTCTGTCTGGTTCATTCTTCGCTATGACAGTAACTTCATGCCATTTTGTGCTCAGCGAAAATTCTGAGTCACCCGACGTCTCTTGCATTTTAGGATATAGAACTGCTTCCATATATTTTTGTTGAAATGACCTAGCTAGTTTATTTTTGCTGAAATTCTAAGCCGCACACACACATTTTTTGATTGCTCGTTTCATGGTACGCACACTTTTCTAATGCATGTTTGCTTGTCCTGTTTGTTTGACGTGTTGGTCAATAATTGAACCATTGACCAGTTGTAAACTCCAGATCATAGTTCCTGTCATATCAGTCAAATGAGTAGTTTGTCTTGTTTGATGTATTAACTTGTTATTATTTAGTTTTAGGATGCAATTATTGTTATTGCCACCAAAGAGGGCTGCAAGATCATGTCTCCTCCAATATAGCTATCACACTCAAAGGAAGATGCAGATGATCAATTGAGGACTCTGCTATCAATTTGATTGTCAACTGAAATGCTGATTTTTCTTTCCCTTGATTTTATAATATGTAATAATTTTAAGAAGTTTGTAGCTGATGTAATATCTAGATAACTCGCGTAGGCCATGTATGCATTTAGTTGATGCCGTCCACATATGCGGTAGTCGTTACGGGAATTTAGCCAGACATGTCGATTAGGCAACAGTACCGTACTTTGTTATTGGCCCGACGTGTATTCGGCCGACGATGAACAGTAAAAATGCTGGATTATATAAACGTTTTATGATATTGTTATGGGCTTTAGAAAAGACCGTAACTGTAAAAGACCGTAAACGTAATGGGACAACCTACAAGTTGTAACTGGACGTAACAGTAACAGGTCGTAAGAGTAACAGCTCATAACTGTAACAGGCCATAACAATAACATGCCTTAATAGTAGCAGGCCGTAACAGAAACAGCCCATCGCTGTAACAGGCAAGAAACCGTGAAATCCCAAAACAGTAACATGCCAAAACAGTAGCCGACCGGAACAGTAATGGGTCGCAACAGTAAAAGGCTAGAATAGTGACAAGCCAGAACAGTAACGACCCAAGAAATTTCCAGGCTAGGACAGTAACAGGCCGACACATTTACCAGACTAGAATAGTAAAGGGCCGCTTGTAGGCCTGAACAGGTAAAGCCCGGAACAGTTAAAGGCCAGGACAGTAATAGGCCTGAACAATAACAGGCCATCTCAGACAAGGGCCATTAGTAGGCCGCCTATGATGGGTTGCGATAAAAAGTGATGGGCCGCCCGCATGCCTTAAATGTACAGGAGCGACTTGGCACAGGCTGCTAATGGGCCACAGAGTGTTGGACCATCATGGGCCTTCTTTATGCCAAAACAGTATTGGGCCTGAAAGTTTGCGGGCCGCTGCTGGCTGCAACTTTGGGCCCATTTCAAACAGTACAGGACAAAACAGTGACAGGCCATCTTCTTATTGGGCTCCCTTAATGGGCCGGCCCAGTAGGAATTTAGCAGGCCTTGGCTGGGCCTGGCTTGTGCCACGGTTTCTATGGCCATTAACGACGGTAACTGACTGCTAACGGTGGTTGCCACGTGGCAGTTTGCATGACGTTGGTAGTCAACACGGCTGGCAAACAGATCTACGAGGAAACAAGTTTTTGTGGCTGAAGGTTGCGATCCACCACGGTCAGGAAAAAATTCGTGGTAGATTCTTTTGTGACAGGGCTTTTACCACGATGGCCATCCGTTGTAGAAGACTTTTTAGCCACAAAAAACGGGCCTTCAATCACGAAAATCGTCCGTTGTAAAAGCCAACTTTTCTTGTAGTGATATTCTCGTTCATCCTTGCCACTGGCAGGATTTCCATGGGCTCTAGTGAGCCTCTCAACACACCGAGCCCTGAGTATGTTCTGACCCAGGAGTTCAAGGCAGTGGTGCTTGATGACAAGAGAGAGAGAACAAAGTTGTCGGTGGTTCTGCCACTCTAGGCGGTGGTCCTGGCGGTAGAACAAACGCCCTTCATTTGTGGTCGCTTCGAGCCTTCCAAGAAGAGGAAGAGGTCGCTACTGGGATAGGAGGATGTTGTCGCCATCACGTGCATGACCGAGGCTGTGAAAGCGGTGGCGGCCGGCATCACCACTGCTTCCCCTCCTAATGTGCACCCATCTCTCTACAACACCGTCATGAGGGCCACCGGCTTTAGCCCTGAGGCCCCGATGGTGGCACTCAGCCACCTCTTCGACAACAGGGCCCAGTGTAATGGCTTTGTTCAGATGGTAGAGGACCACATGATGCTCTGGCTCAGGACCTTCCTGACCAAGCACTACCACATGTAGTGCTTGCTCCCTGATCATGGAGATGGTGGCGGTGGTGCATGCATGATGAAGATGAAGTTGTTTGTTATGTATTTTGAAGTAGCTAGGGACTTGACGAAAATTTATTCCAAGGCCTTTTTATTGTGAGGTGGTATATACTAACCCCTCAATTTATGGAGAACTTGTGGTTGTAGGATTACACCCCTTTTTATGTGGTGGTAGGATAACACCATAGAAGTTGGTGGCGATCGGTAGGATCACACTAGCTTGGTAGACAAACTGCTGATGCTTTTGCCCATATGATCATGCATGCTTAACTTGCTTATGTTTATTACCTTGTGTTTGTGAACTTGATTTGCCTGCTTTAGTTGTGATCCTTATGTTGCATATGTGATAGTTGTGAGATTCAACACTTTTTTGATGGTTTTTATTGATGGTTTTCTCCCAGATTTGATCGTTTTCTAGCTTTACCTAATGCTAATACTTTGGTAGCGAAGAAAACTTGGTTTTCAATGTGTGTTTTAGGTTCTAAACGTCAACAGAAGGTTTTAACTAGAGAAACACAATATTCAGGCGAAAACAAGCAAGTCTCTCTTTGGAGGCAATCGAGGGAAGCCTACAAAGGCTTTAACGAGCAACTATACGACGGGAGAAACTTTTTCGGCCGTATAGCTCCCGTCGTATAGCTGCGGCCGCCTCTATCTTGTCAAAAGGGACAACTTCCGTGAAGGGACCAAGGACGAAAACATAACACAACAGCCGCCATCCCATCCAGAAGGGAGAAAGAAGAGATCCGGAGAAGAAGGGGAAGGCGTTCTTCATCTCGCTCCACGATCTTCGACCTCCTAGCCAATACACCCCCATAGCCATTACTTGTACTTGAAAGAGAGAGAGATCTTCACCTTGCAAGACTAGGGTTTGAGATTGTTTCTTCCCATCTTGAATTGTGTTGGATTACTTTTCTATTCTTATTGTGGATCTCTACGGTAATATCAAGAAGAACTCCCTTTATTTAATTATATTGATGATGCTTTCTTCTCTCATGTGTGAGTAAGTTCCTTGGGCATAGGAGATGTAAGGGATTGGTGAGATGTGATGTGCCTCTATATATTTTCCGTTAGTTTGTGATTGATTCTAATTACTATATTATGTGTGCTTGACTATCTGTGGGATGCCTAATGCTTGTTGTCCAATTAAGGGCCCAAACAATATGATACCTTGTTTTACATGGATAGGATCTTGTTCGCTAGCAAAACGACAACCCCGAGTGACACGGAGATATCAATGGAAAACTAGTAGACTCGAGGATAACGAGAAACCACCATGCTTATTGCATTAGTCCGATCCAAAGAGCTTAATCGCTAAGTGACCTGAAGGGTCCTAATTATCTAGTGTCTGACCATGGTTTTGGTAATAGACTAGTAGGATTATTGAAGTTGGGACGAAATCTATCAAAAGGAGTTCTGGCTAATTATGGGTTGCTCGCCTACACATATACTTATAATATTATAATTGTTACATTTATCACTCATCCACCTGGCACAGTCACTATCACCCTGAACTGAATCTCCCCGCGCCTTCTTTTGCCATATGTAGAAAACAACAAACAACCGAATCATTCTTTACTTTTATGCTTTTTATTTCTGAATTTTACATTTTAGTTTCATTTAAATACACCCAGTTTAATCAAAACTCCATTATCATTTCAGCACTTGTAGTCAATTCACTCGAAGACCCATGACAACTTTGGGTGTGATAGAGACTTCACCATAAACACTTAACTTTGGGCTCCTTGTGGGATCGATATCTATACTTCGAAACTAGCTACAAACGATCTATGCACTTGCAGACATCAAGCTATTTTCTGGCGCCGTTGCCAGGGAGTAAGCGCTAAGTGTTTGTCTCTTGACATTTTAGGTGTTGCTACTACAAAATGTTCTCCCTAGGATACAGGGTCTACACGCTCTGGTAGGACCTATCTACCAGATTATATTGAGCGCGTTCCTGCTCAAAGGCGCGAAGAAATTATTAAAAAAATTAAGATCGAATAAAGTTGAAGTTGAAAACCTGAGTGATATTATGAAAATCATGTCTATTTATAGGACAACTCCTATGAAACCTAAGAAAACTCTCAGAGAATATAGTGCTCAAAGTTCTGAATTTCTTAAACAACCAATAGAATTCCCTAATCCCGGAGTTAGAGAATATCGATTTGATGGTGGAATTATTAAAAATTTGCACGAAAAAGCTTTCAATGGAAGGGAAGATGAAGACCCAGGAAGACATATTAGAGAGTTTGATGATGTGATAACATTGCTTGGACCAAAAGGTTTGCCAAGAGACTTCTCTCGTCTAAAATTATTTCGTTGATCTCTAAAAGGTAAAGCTCTAGACTGGTTATATTCTCTTCCTCGCCAATACATTAATTGCTAGGAAAAGTGCATTGTTAAATTCATAAATAGGTTTAATCCTTTTAAAAAGGTAATTGAATTAAGAAAGAATATAGGCAACTTTAGTTAGAATGTGGGAGAAAACTATCCACAAGCTTGGGAAAGATTCTTTGAAATGATCAATAGTATTGCCAATCATGGCTATTTTGAATCAACTATTTGCCATTTATTTTATCACAATCTTAATACTCAATGTAGAGAGTTGCTTGACTTCTCAGTAGGAGGATCGATAAATACTTTAACTATTAAAGAATGTTTGGAATGGATGTCTACTAGGGCTAAGAATGATTCTCTATATAACCCTGATTTTGACACTAAGCTAAAAAAGGGATACTCCGGATAACTCCTGATCTTATGCCAATCTTAGTTGATTTGGGTTAGTTCCATCTCACACCTTGATAACTACATAAATACCTTGTGTTGGCTAGTTACTTAATACTCAATAACTTCATATTAACAAAAGGTATATGGTACAACACCATACAAACTACATAAAAAATGCAACATGCTCTTTTCACTCAATGCCTTGGTAATTAATCCTCATGTTGTTACCTATTAACTCAATACTTAGATAACTACATGTCTACATCATCACCATGTCGACAGCTACATACTCAACACCTTTGGTAACTATGTCAGAACGGTGTTGGTGAATAGTTACTGAACTCCTTGATACATCCATTGGTGACTAGTTACTGGACACCTTGATAACTACATCAACACTGTGTTGATGACAAATTACTAAACACCTTGATAATTACTGTTGGTAACAAAATGAAAACTAAAGCCTTTTGATACAAAAATACATGTGCATGTCCATGCATAGAAAAGGCATTACTTAAAAAGCAAATAATAGAATTTCAATAAAATACCATTGGCAGCGGTAGACCATTTGAGGTGAAAGTGGTAGTTTGTTTAAGTTGTTCCCCATCTGTTATTTTTCCCTTACAAAAACCATGGTCCCAAAAAGGGAATTAGAAAAGAAAGTTGACCCAATAAACATGAAATTGTTAGTAAAATACATGATCAATTATATGATAAAGGGAATTGATAAATGGACATGACTTTTTATCACATATCAAATAACCACGAGAAAAGAGAATTGAGAAATGTTCATGGAATTTTTGAGTTCAAAAATGTTCACAGATTAAAAAGAAGTATTCTTTTTTACTTCTTTCGATCCAAACTAACAGACTTAGATTTGTCTAGATTGAGATACCCTAGTCATGTTTTAGTAGTAGATGTATCCGAATTAGCCAAATATGAGTTCAATAAGTTAGATCCGAGGGAGGTATTAGGAAGCAAAATAAGAAAAGAATACACAAAAAGAGAGAATAGAAGCTGGAGATTAAGTGAGGGAAATTAGCCAGGACGGCCTGTCACAGTCGCACCATGTATGTGCATGGGGGAAGGTAATACAAATAAAATGAGTGTAGCGGGTCCTAGTATGCATGTGCATGGGACAGAAAAAGGTATCAGAAGAAAGGAGGGCATGCACGGGACCAACCGAGGCACGCGAAGGGTAAGCGAATTGATTCTCGCTGTCGCCCGAGCGCTGCCGCACTGACCACGGAAGGGAGAATCCAATTTTTTTTAGAACAACTCGCCTTTATTCAAATATCAAGAGCTACAGGCAAGTTTAGTCCGGAAGGTGGTTCAACGAACTAAACATATCTACCTACATTCAAAGTAGTAGCTAGTCTAGCTATACTCTCTTTGTTCATGAACAAAGTGAACGGCCCTCCTCTAAGAAGATCTCTCCGTGATCTCCTTCAGAATACTCCTAAAGACTCCCAAGTTACAACTCTGAAGACCTTTAATCACCTCAAGGCAGTTCGATGCCACCACCATCGCACCTACTTGTAAGTCATCAGCAACATCCAGCGCTTCCCTACATGCTAGGGCTTCAAGACTTGCCGGATGAGTTAGGCCTTCAAAAACCATTGCCGAAGTGCCTAGGTATACACCAGAGCTCGATCGGCAGACCACACCAATTCAGCCCTTCTGCAACTCCTGATTCACTGCCGCATCAACATTCAACTTCACCGCTCCCGCAGCCGGTGCCAACCATCTGGCAGCAGGCAAACCCCTGCGCACCCCTTGGCGGCACACCTTCTGAACACTGCAAGCCTCCAAGTCCAGGAGGAAACGGTTAACAAAAGCGGTAGTCACCATTGGATTCTAGAAGACATCTTCATGGATAGCTTTCCGACGTGCGTGCCAAATTGCCCACATCGTCACCAGTAGTCGAGATCACTCTGGTTCCTTGACATTTTCCAGGACAGAAAACAACCATCTTCGAGCGGACGGCTCCCCTATCACTGTCGTGACTGCTGCCAACTCCTCAACGGCCAGCACCCATACACATCGCACCATGTTACACTCAAATAGTGAATGACGCCAAGAATCGTCCATCCCACAAATTGAGAAAACAAGGGTCGGCGCCATATTCCTTGCATGACGAATGTCACCATCGGTAGCGAGTGCCTGGCAAGCCTCCAAAGAAAAACTCTGATTTTTGCCGGTACCGCTGCCTTCACCCATCCTTTGCTCTCCTCTGCCATACCAGAAGAAGCTGGTCTCTCATCTAACCGGTCCTCCCGAACCCGTTTCGTGTCCACGAGAGCTCTATAGCAGGAGTGAACAGAGAATACTCCTGTAGTTTCGAAATGCCATCCCCAAAAATCTTGTTGCACTTGAGTACATAGAGGAATGTTGCATATGACTTCATAATTCATGGGCTAGAAAAATTCTTGAAGCTTTTCTATATTCCATGTCGCCGAATGAGCATTAATGTAATCGCTCACTCGTTCAAGAGCATCAGCCTTGCGTAGTGCAATCGGCTGCCTCCTTTCATCTCTGGGAAGCCAACACTGTGACCAAGCATTACTGCTTCCCATCACCGATCCTCCTTATGAGGCCAATATGAAGCGTGTCTCTCTCTTCAATTTGGACCTGGGAAGGGTGAGTCCCCAGTTCAGTCGATAAAATATCACTGTTTGGAAAGTAAACCGCCTTTAGAATTCTTGCGCTCAAAGTATCATGAAACTGCAAAATTCACCAAGCCTGTCTCGCGAGGAGCACGAGATTAAACAACTCAATGTCACGAAAGCTAAGACCTGGTTGAGTCATCCCCTCCCATGAAACCCAACGAGTCCCGATTGAACAGGCCTCAAAAACGATAGGATGCTGTGGCAACTGGCGAGGAATAGAAAAGCCACTATGGTCTTAAGCCCAATAGAGCGACTGAAATGCAGTATCCGCTCAATGGGCCGTAAACTGGGCCAAGAAGGCCTCCGTTTTCAGCTCAAAATCAAAATGAAGAAAATGTCAAACGCAAAGAAGGCAAGAACCGATTCGCTACCTACCACGCCGCCCTTCTCTGACTCTCCGCTCGCTTCTACGCAGCCGCCGACTCTCGTGGTATGCCCTCCGCTTGATCTCATTTTTTTTGTCAAGCTTTCCTCCGTAGCACATGCCCAACCTCCGCCTGATTTGGACCAAAACTCAGAGAGGGCGGGGGTTGGGTGGGGTGGTGATTTTCTAGGTCAATGTGGGGATTGGGACTGGGACTGTACACGGATTAGCGAGCGCCATAAGTTGGAGGTAGAGCGTCAGTTTTAGAGGAAGCCTAATTGCTAGCCTGTTTATTCTGAAACGGTAGTATGCAGTTGCTGGTAGATTTTGATATCGGAAGTTTGGGGTCTTAAGCCCACGGATGGGAGTAATCAATAGAGCTGTTTCAGGAACGCGCAAAGAACATTTCTGCTTGCCTACTAGTTCTGTTTCCCGAGGTTTCAGGTTAAGGGGCTGAGCATGAGCTTAACGAGGTTCCATTTTGGTGTCAAGCGACTGCAAGAATCAAGATGTCTATGTTTTTTTTTCAAGCACTACATAGCCGTATCAATGTATTTCAGTGCCTTAATTTAGTGCTTAGCATAGCAATCTACTCTGAATTTTCTTCCTTTAACTTAGTCCTTAGCATATCGATTCCAGCTTTTATGATTTCGCTTGTAGGGTGCATATAAATAAAGGGCTTCAAATGCTGGTGTTGTTTGGTGATTGTATTATATATGCTGGTAACCAGTTATATTTACTTGTCTGTATGTGTTGCATTTCATGCCTGTGTCGGTCCATGTTTTGGTCAGAGGAATGCGGGCTTTGTTCTGGCATAGGCAGGCAAACTGATTGTATGCACTGACTAGGTAAATGTTTTACAGCTTGCATGCACATACTTTGTAGTAAATGAGATGCATAGATTGATTCTTGAGCAGCTGCAGATTCCTTCTATTAATAAGGATTGTTAGTTTTCGAGAATCCGGACTTGGCTATGAATGAACCTATGTTTCTGCTATTGCCATGTATGCATTGTACTTACTGTAGTTTGTAGCACTCTTTCTGGTGCCAGTGAAGAAATTCTGAAACGAGATCCAAAATCTATAGTGGAAGTTAATTTTATGTTGGGAGGCCTTGGCAGGAAACATAAGCCGAACTGAACAGTAGACAACAATGGCTTCTACTGGCGTGAAAGATTTCTACCGTCAGAAGAAGAAAGGAGGTGTCGCCAAAACTTCAACATCTTCTAAGAAGAAAACACAGCAGTACACTGGAGGGGCCTCTGTTGGGGCTGGAAATCCTGCTCAGACAGCAGCACTAATCTCTCACGGATCCTTGGACCTCAAAGGTACTTGCTGGAGAGAATGTCATGCTTACAGTTGAGAGTCTCCTGTTGCATTATTTTGTTTTAACCATAATTCTTGGTGTATAATGATGATGTTGCTGCAGACGACTTCACTGAGCAAGAGGAGCAGCTGCGGCAGTTTGACCTGGACATGAAGTTCGGCCCATGTATTGGTGTTGACCGGCTTCAGCGCTGGGAGCGTGCTTCTGCCATGGGCCTCAAGCCACCAACGCATCTTTGTGATCTCTTAACACGTGCCTCATCAGCTAACAATCGCAATAAGGGTGGTCCCTCCCCTGAGTGCCTGTGGGAGGGCAAAATCTAAAACCGAATTTCCTCTACAGCAGGTGATCGCCGCTTGACACCCTACATCCAATAGCAAGCTATCCATGTTGCCATCATCATCTGCCGAGGGTCCTCTTGGCCCTGCTTCTTAGGTGCTGGGACCCCTGGTAGTTTAGTCGAGACTCTTTTATTAGTACAAGAACTCTTGGTTGCTGTTGTTGTTGTACCAAACCTTCTTTGTTTTTCTTATCGTCGGATGTTGCTACTTTCATATGCTGACAGTCAGTTCCGTATGCTAAGAGGACTTAACAGACATGCCTGTTTCTCCTTGAATTGTTTCCTGTACAGTTTGGTTGTTTGTCGTCCCAACCACTTGACCAATTTCATGGTCTATTCCGGATTTAAATGCAAAGGCTAGTCAATACACCTTATCTTTATGGTCAGTGCAGAATCTATTCTCCCAGTTATTATTGGCGCTTTCTGGGTAAGAGCATAGGACGAAAATAATGAAGTAACCAAGTACTGTCTCCTTGGCTTTCATGGTTACCGTGCTTGCCTGTGCTTTTCGTTACACCAGGACAAGACAGAAAGATACGGTTGTAAAGAGAAAACTGTAGCTTACACATTTAATCTCCTCTTTGGTTCTCAGGATTCTAGAAACGCAAGATTACAATGTCCATGCCCACTGATTCTTGGATGATTTAGTTTGCACTGAATGGAAACAGTACAAATCTGATCTGTGCACACATATTGTTTGATACACTACAAGAAATGGCAGAGATATAATTACCAAGACGTTTGAGTTTTTTTTGTGGGTAAGCAAGACGTTTGAGTTGATGGAAGAAAATTCTTCAAAACGTAATGTCAAGGATTTTCGAGTGGATGTTTGAATCCTTAGTTCCTCGCAATAAACATTTATTTTTTTCCAAGGAATGTAATCCTGTGAAGCTTGTTTGAACCGAAGAAGCCCCACATTAGAGCAAAAAGCGTGATGGCTCCCGGCTCCACGTAGCCCGGGTGATTTTTTTTAACTTCAAAAAATTGAATCTATTGGATTTTAAAAAATTCTGAAAACATAGCTGCACTGCACGTAGCCAACTGCGAAATCTACCATTGTATAGATTTTTAACTCGGAACACCATGTATTTTGGGTTCATCATAAAAGGACAAAACCATCAGTCCAGTGTACTGTTTGACACTATTCAGCGGCGAAAGAAGCTTAGTTTGTCAATTTTTTCCTAAGCCTAAAATATTTTGAGCCTCCAATCAGTTTTCAGTTTTCACCATGTCAGTCCAGCGTTTCCGCTCTCTCCCTCCGCATCTGATTGGACGCACCAATCCAATGATGCTAAACATACGGAGAGTTTCTTACGGAAATCCTACTGGATTGGTGCTAATCCTTTCGCCTCACGGATTTGAGGCCTGTAATCCAACTGAATGTCTCCACGTTTTTCTGTAAGTGGATTTAGTAACATTCGGTCCTTTCGTGTATCATTGTTGACGAGACGCCGTGGCACGGTGGCAGGTCAGATACACTGCTGATCATGAATCATGATCGATGGCGCCGTGTAGAGAGTAGAGACATACGTGGTGTTGTCGTGGCCGTGCGCGCCCTGTAACGCGGTCGACCCCCGATGATCGGACGGTGTGGCGACCGGCGATGTCACGTCGGAGCGCCCATGTGATTGACGTATCCCCGGCGGACGGCCGTGCCGCCCCCGGAACCCAGCCGTACGTGCGCATGCAAAATTCACCAGAGACGGGGAATGGGCCGCGTGTTTGGTTACTTCGTCCCCGAGATGATTCTAAAATCATGCTGTCTATTTTGTTTGGTATATACTCAACACAGGAGGCTTGTTGATTGGCTGTGTGCATCTAGTTCAGTGGTCCATCAACAACCATACCAACCTCAAGGCTAAACACACTTAGCTCACACCAGCACAGTTAGCGGTAGCACGGCCGAGACGACTGGAAAGTAGAACGCTGGTGGGGGAGGAGCCGTGCCCTAATCCTTTCGAACTTGGGTCCATAAAATAGTGCTATTGTACGACCTGGGGAAGTCAAAGCACATTCTAAGTGGGCCGCATGGGTCGGCCCTTTCACCTCATTCTTTTCCGTTTCCACGCTCTGACGTCCAGCGGCGCGGACTGGTTCTTGGAGTCGAATCTAACAAAATGGCGAAAATCAACCAAAACAGCCATTAACAGTGATCATTTTCTTCATGTGCGGGGTACTGTAGTTGTTGGCGCGGCACCTGTTGCGGCTGCGACAGCGACGCAGGACGGCGATGCACCTGCCGTGTGATGGTGACAGAGGGCGGCGCGGCACCAGAGAAAGAGGGAGACGTGGAAACATGGCACACTCGAACGCCTGAAATAGGTGCCCGGCAAAAGGGAGCTCCTTGCGGACGCTGCCGGGATCGGCGACGAAGACAACCTTGGTGCCGAGTCGAGCGGTTGTGCGAGAGTTCCTGCATCAATGAGAAGAGATAGGAGAGAGAGAACAACTTCATCTTCAACCTTGAGAAGTTCATCTTCAACCTCCACCCTACCGTTGTTGTTGGCTTATACAAATAAATAAATCTACCTTCACCAAATTATGGGGAACGACGAGATCTAGCAAATCGTGAAAGGAAATTTTGAATGGTTGATTGTGTGCGACGAATCTGAAAAAATTCGTTCAGAAAAGCTCCAACTTTGACTATGATTCTGAGAAGACACAATCCATGAAACTCGGTGGAAAATGCTCTTGGCTCGACATAGTCTGTTCTATTTGTCCCGAACCTACTTTGTGCTGGGTTGTTTATTTTTAAGTAAATACTAGTACACAATAGAGCTCGAGAGGATATAATTGATTTTTTATCAAGGTAAAGGATTTAGGATTAGTGATAATTAATAAATTAGGGTAACTTTGTCGGCCTATGCTTAATATAGAAATCAAAGGTTAAAATAAGAAAAAAAGCCCCATTTTGAAAGATAGGAAACTCTTTCAATTAAAAGTATATCAAAATGGAACCCCGTTGTGGATGTGCATCCTTCTCATATAAAGTTTGTTTTACATCGAAACATATTTATGCTAATTAGAAGTGGTTATGGATGGCTCTTTTTTATCCGGACAAAAAAATGGTGGCTCTTTTCGCTCTACGCTACTGGGACTTCTCCATAAGAATTGTGGATTTGAACGTTTCTAGGACGCCCGTGGTGACCTGTCTACGCGGCTTCGCGGTGACTTCTCCATAAGAATTGTGGATTTGAACGTTTCTAGGACGCCCGTGGTGACCTGTCTACACGGCTTCGCGGTGAAACATGCGTCGGGTCTAGCTAGCCAGACGCTTTGTTTACGCGTCTCCCCGTGTGACTCTAAATCTAGATGAATCGATACACTAAAAGAGATCTAGATACACTTTTTTCATAAAGCTATAACATCTTATATATTTACTATTACTATTCAACAGCGTTGATAATTCGAACCATTAATTGTCGTCAGCTACAGCCCGCGCGCAGGCCTGTTTTTGTCCGTGGCGAGCTCACACCATCATCCCCGATTTGGGCGACGGAGACAGCAGTACGGAGGATCGATGGGAACTGTGGGAGAGCTGTTACCGGGAACTACTACTACTCATCTTGTGGCACAAACTGCCAATACTATACACATATAGGCATGATGTACACGCCCGATTTGTCATGTTCTATGCAAGGGACGGAGAAATATTGGTATATTTCAGGTAATTAAACTGTTCATTTCCACATAACAGCCGTCGTACCATCGGAACTGAGATCGACCTCTAGCACAACACCTACTACACAACCAGACAGATGGACAAATGTGATCATGCCTATGTTTATAATTGGACACTCCCTTCACGTCAGGTTGCAGTAGGATAATTTTACAACGTTACCATCGTGATCACATCAAAGCAAAATAAGATGCATAAAATAGATAAGCACCACTTGCAATTTATGGTATAGACTTTTCTTCTTGTGCATTTGGTCTCTGTCTCCAAATCATTGGAATGATCTCCATCACCACCAGTATGACGTCGACCCCACATTGTTACCTCCACCAACTATTGCTACTACAACTATTGCTATTACAAGTGATAAAGTAAAGCACATCATATAATAATAATGAGCCAAGCATATGACTCTTGCCGCTTGCTGTATACTCATTGACATGCAAGTCGTGAAACATTACAAAACATGACCACTGCATACATCACATATACCTCATCATAGTTTTGGCCATATCATATCACATACCCTTCAAAAACAAGTTAGACGTCTTCTATTTTGTTTATGCAAGTTTTACGTGGCTTTTATGGGTAACAAGATAGAACAATTCTAACTATGCAAAGCCAAAACGTGATCTACTAGTTGCTTTTTAACCTTTTCATTGCAAATAAGACTTTAATATAGTGTGAGAGATAGACCCGCCAGCCGCTCATGTGATACAAGTTGCATGTCAAGTACAGAACCGGTCTTTTGTGCGTGGACAAGTAAAGTTGGTCCGGACCGTTTCATACCACTATCCCGCAAAATTCAGAGTACACGTGGGAGGGTTGCAAAAAAGTACATCATACACCCATAAAACAGATTGTGTTGTAATTGCACCAACATCTATGAATAGATCTAGGCTCGGATACCCATGATGGGTTCGTTACATGAAAAAAAAAATTCTTACAAAATTGTGGAATAAAACCCAATATCATATCTACGGGATGCTAGTAGAGAATTGAACAAGAGTCAGATTGCTGGAAGTGGGCTTGGGTGCAGTTGGAGAGGAAGTCAGCTTGCTGGAAGTGGGCTTGGGTGCAGTTGGAGAGGGAGTTGGTTGGCTAGAAGTTGTCTTGGCAGCTGTTGCAGGCTTGGTATTTCGTTGTTGCCTGGCACATGTCATGACAGCTGTTGCCGGCTCGATACTTTGCTCCTTCCTAACACTTTTCATGGCAGCTGTTGGCAGCTCGATACTTTGCTCAGGCTAGGGAGAGTCAGTCACAAGTTGTCTACCAATAGACTGGTCATCAGTACTGTTCAACACTTCATAAGTGGTGTCGTTCATCAGCACAGTTTTCTCGCCAGAAGGTGGGGCAACAAGGTTGCCGAAGAGTGCGTGTGGTGAGAAGGGCTGATCCAATTGTTGTTTACACCGTTCTTGGTTTGACATAAGATGTGGCGACGCTATGTTCCTTGTGACTTCAATATCCCTCATTGGCCACTAGACAAAAGACAACCTTGCGTCTAGCAAGGTCGTCAATTATGCATCAGAGGTTACATGATGAAGTGGGTGATTTTCAAAGTCAACAACAACGTCGTCCACCTGATACTTGATATAACCTAGTAATATAGGCACTCACTGCAACATATCTCCATCAGCTCGTCACCGAACCATACCTCTGGCAGCCACCACAGCAGTACCATCATCATTACAGACCAGAAGGTTGCACCTTATCGGCCTGGTGATGCCATTTAATAATGTTATTCTGGCATCGGTAATAGGAGTCTTGATTACACCTGATGCACAACGACTCGGCTTATTTGCACCAAGGCTTCGCATCACAATACTAAGAGGATTCTCTGCCTTGCACCTCTAGTCAATTCTGTCTCTCTTCAGCGAATGCATTGGTTACAAGCTCCTCTATTTCAGGCCTCGACTCCTTGCACTAGAACTGCCTACTTTCTCCATCTCTGTTCTCCTTTCTCGCCCTTTTGACCTCGAGTTCCTCCTTGTTAGTGTGATGGGAATGCCCTCTTATGTGGGACGGTGTTCCCTATGGCCCTACCATGAATAGCAGGCTCCTTTGTGTTCAACACCTTTGTTAAAATGTCCTCGAACCCCCTTAGTGTGAATTCGCCTTCTACTGTTTTCCTGGACCACTCTACCTATAATTTTTAAGAATTTTCTATTAGTCAAATGTTTAGGGCTTACGGAATATTATTTGACATAACTCATTCCCCTGTGGAGCTTTTCGAACTCCTTCCTCAACACTTACCGACCTTCTTTCAGCGAGGACCTCGCTAACAAGTAATTTCTACTCCGTGGGCATGATACATCCAAAAATGGCACCCCAGTCCCGTTTTCAATACATGATTCCTCATGTGCATTCCAAATCAGAGTCACTGCATGGTTTCATGCCACCCCATATTGTGGGGGTTGGTATTCTTCGATACCAACGCCTTTTGTTTCTTACCAAAAGCTTCAAACTCTGGTGATTTCCTCGTCCTTTTAAATTCTGCCCAATCCTATTTCTTTATGCTCTTTTATTTCTTTTAGGGCTCACATCCTTTCTTCATGAAATACTTGTTTGGTACATACTTCTAGTTCTTCCAAGCACCCCTTGCCTTAGCTAGCACAACCTTCGCCATGATAGGTAGCCATTCTTCACAAATAGAGAAGTGCTACATGATCTCCTCAAGCAGCATTTCTTGGGGACTGATGCCCCTTAAATGTAAGGGATAGCTGAAATCTTTGATGGGAAGTATTACGCAAATTTACAGTTCGACACAAGGGGAGCATGATAATACCAATAAGACTTTAGCAATTACGACATCACTCTCAACCACACCAGTGTATCAATATACTCAAGAAACAAGTGGTGATTACAGCAGTTGAAACAACACATTAAACAATAACAGCAGATTTCTAGTTTTCACCAGAAGTAGTGACTTGTAACTTTTTTGGTGGCTAAAGGCGTAGGAATGACGTGATACTGGGGTGTTATAAGATTGATCACATAATATAAATACAAATAACATGGAAATACACTTTGCAGATAAATACCAAACTCATATATATGATGAGGCAATAAAAATCTAGTACTGAAATCATGTCATCTGAGCCCTAGTAGCAAGCATTAAACATAGCAAAAGAGCATCAACACCCGTACAAGAGTATCTTCAAGACAAGCACCTCAAATCTCAGCATCTATACATGATTACATGTTTAATCTTATCCAATCCCCATCCACCTCATATGCCTACAGAGAACTAATCACTCATGGAGAAGGAGAGTGAGCACATGGTGGTTAGAGATGATGGTGGTGAAGAAGGTGTCGAAATCACCCTCTCCGCGTGGAGAGAAGGATCAATCTGACCCCAAAAACGAAGAACGTAATAGTAGCAGTGCTCTATTTCACGAAAATCTCCCTCCTCGTGTCCAGGTAGGTTTTTAGGGTATATAAAAGGGAACACGAAAGGAGGAGGCGAGGCGAGGCGATGCTCGAGGGAAAAACGAGCCCTGGTGGCGTGGCCTGGAAGGTACCCCATTCCATGGGCCCCATTTTCAGCCCCTTAACCTCCTAATGGCCCACTTTTATCTCATTTTTTCTGTCTCAAAACTTCCGAAGCATGCTCTCTGACCTTGCCCTTTTTGGAATCTCGTAGCTCCTGAAATCTCAAAAATACTAATAAAAGGTTTTTCTGCCAGACAGAGTTAGAACCAAAAGACATGGATCATTGGTAAATCTCCATAAATCAATGTAAAACATAGATATAACATTGTATATGATACAAATATGTGACAATAAACTATAAAGTTCATGTATGCATTTTACATACATCAGGGACCACCTTTGAATTGTTTCCAATTCTTCAAGTTTATGTTCACCCTGTCCCTTGCAATATAGCCACACACACAGTCCGGAACTTCCTGCATGCTAGTTCCGGTTCCACAGGCGACGATGGTGGGGAGTAGGTGGTCGTGATTAAGGAGTGGACGTGGGCGTTGTTGGAGATGAGTAGGCAAGGGCATGATGGAGGTGAGTAGGCAGGGTCACGATGGCGGGGAGTACGCGGTCACGAGCGGGGATTTATTGTTAGGAGCGTGCAAGACTGCATCGTGTGGAATTTTGGGGGTGGGCAAGTGTTTTGGTGCGAGGGACAATATCACATACAGTTAAAAAGTGAAAATGAGTGCGATATTAAATTTTGCACACGGTTCCTCGGTAAACTAGTAACATTCATGTGCGATAGATATTAAGCTGGAGGACCAGCCATGATTTCCATATTTCAGGCAGGTATCCATCTTGTGACATTCAGCCATTACAAAACCAGTAACCATTAAGCCATAAAAAATCATTCAGCAAATTCAATGGAGTACATAAATATAACATTCAGCAGATTCATTATAATAAAAGCATTTAGCAAATAATTATAGAAATAGGCTAACGCAAGTTCATTGCAGAAATTGGCTAAGGAAAATTCATTACAATAAACATTGATCAAATTCATTTCTCATTTACTTGAATCTCGCAGTGATCTAGTGATCTTCACACAGGTAGCAAGTTTTGGCCGGGATTTCTAGCCATTCGACTGCCAAGACGCCAGCTGATTTTACTCGTCTTCATCAACATCATTTTCAACTCCTATAGTCCTTTTTCTATGCACCACTACGTGGTAGTTGGGATGCACCCGATCTTTTTAAAAGAAAATTCGTGTAGTTTGGTTTTTGCTAAGATAAATAGATCGTTCATGTACCCTATTCTGTCAAGGATCAGATAAGTCCACATGTAGTCGTCTACTACGACATGATTGAGATGCACCCATCTACGCTTCAATAGTGGAATCTTGAATTTCACGTAGTCCAGCTCCCAAATCTCCTCTACGGTTTCATAATACACTTCTTTCTTATTATTAGTGGTGTAAGATTCAATTTAAATAATGCTATTACGATAGTTTGATGCATCCCGTCCTCTCGACGTCACTCCATCTACTATGCCAAGTCCCCCAAGCGGACCGATGACCCGTGCTCAAGACAAGATCCTACATGATAAGGTGAACTCGCTCCTCTCTATATGTGACTTTGACTCTCCTTTGAATGACTGCTACTTCATACCAATACTTTGTGTATCCTCAGCCATGAAACCCAAGAAGGAAAGCCGAGAGAAGGAGAAAAGTGCACACAAGAGGGAACCTTGGCTCAATCCAGCTACAGAACCGGTCAAACGAAAATCTCGCCGGAATCGCCCAGCCAGTCTAGCGCCAAATCCGACGTGCTGGAACTCCCGCTGGAAACACCGCTCATCCCGATGCTAGACCCTACGAACCTCCTTCATTTCCGGTGCCACACCGGAAACATCATCAACGCAAGATTTGGCGAAGACCAGAATAAACTGGCGACCGCTGGAACTTCTGGCGCTAGATCCAGCACCACCGGACATACCGCTAGAAACACCTGTCTGCACACAGATCTGGGTTTGATGCTCCGGAATATTCCCTTTACCTACCCTTTCGCCCCTAGTACTATAAATAGCCCTTATGGCTCACCCCTTTGACTTACACTTGATATTAGAACTAGAAGAAAAACTCCTTCGAGGAATCTATCTAGTTTGGTCTCATCCTCCTTTGCAAGGAGGCCATAATATCCCCAACCTATTTGGATTTTGCCTAGTTTGCATCCAAGTTGTACAAGACCTTTACCTTGAGTTATCTCTTATAAAGTTGTCAAGATATCACCAAGTTTCTTGTCCTCACAGTGTCGGTTCGAGAGAGATCCTTGCCCAACCTCGATCCTTGGATTGAGTTGGATCGGTAGCCACAGACAGGAGCCATCGACATTCTATTGTGTTTGTGTTTTGAGTGAGTTCTTCGACGTGTTCTTCACACGTGTCTTCGTCATGTTCATATCCTCTCCCTCTTCCACGAATTCACCACTAATTCCTTGAGATCATGAAAGATCAGGCCAACCCAAGGGTTCGCCGCTAACATATTGGTATCACGATCCTCGTTCATCATGAATTTCTCCCCAATTTTTCTTCTATCAACCATAAATTCGAAAATTTCTTCAAAAGGAGCCCAAGATACATTCGAATCGGTCTCTTGATTTGAGGAGTTTTTTATGGATTTGGTCCATAGATCTGTAGTATTTTTTTTGATGAACAACTGTGAGGGAACCCCCCACAGTAATTTTATTAAAAGAGTGTTCTCAGAAATACATATGTACACAAAATCCTATTTACAAAAATACAAAATTACAACAAAGAGTCAATCCATTGTGAAAATTTAGCTATATGCTTGTGTTTCACTCTATGCACATGCAGAGTGACCTCATGGATAAACTTCCTTTGCCAAGCCCCAAAATAAGGCTTCACATTTTCAAAGATTGCCTCATTTCTCACCTTCTAAATATGCCAGCACCCAAGAATGACAACCTCCATGAAAAAGGGTTTTGTGAATTTCCTTTTGGCAGATAAAAACATGAGCTCCATAGAATCCTCCTGACCCCATTCCACTTGTAAGTAGGCCCAAACTCTTCTACTAAAGTTACATTCAAAGAATAGATGTTCCCAGTTTTCAATTGCTTGTATGGGACAGAGCTCACAGGTGTGGTTGCTAGAGACATTCCAATGTCTTCTTCTTAACATATCTCTGGTATTGAGTCTATCACTGATCAACAACCAAGCAAAAACCTTAATTATAAGGACTCTGCAGATCTGTAGTATTCAGTGTTGATCTGCCTTCCTTGACCTCCCCCAAACTCACTTCTGGACAAATTTTCGAAGAATTGATAGTTTTAAAATTTGGTGTTCTTCACGAACACGTTTCGGTAGAATTTCTGGCTATCCAAGAGGCCGCCAAAATTTCTGGTGAAAATCTCGGCCTCACCGGATTCTTGACCGAAATTTTTCAATGCTGATACGTCCATTCTGCATCACTATTCTATATCATAATTCATTGTTATTCATTGATATATTTCATATTAAGAGATGATACTTATGTTATTTCATCTATTTTTGCATGGTTGATGACTTTTGGAGCATGGACCGCTGCAGTCAGGATTCTGATGGAAAAGGTGCTGTTTGGAGGCAAAATTTGCGAAGATCAAAAAATCGGGAACATACATGGAAAATCCTATTTTTCCAGGAGACGAAGGAAGCCAGAAGGGGAGGCTGAGATGGGCCACAGGGGGCCCACACCACCCCCTGGCGCGGGGCAGCCTAGGCCATGCCACCAGGTGGTGTGGCCACCCTGGTCCACCCTTGGCTCTCCCCTCTGGCGTATATTATCCTCCCGAAACCCTAAGACTCAAGGAGCGACCACAGAAAGATTCCGCCACCTCTGCGGGGCGGAAAACACTGAGGGAGAAAGATCTCTCCGGCAGACAAAATTCTGCCCGGGGAATTCCTTCCCGGAGAGGGGAGATCGTCATCATAAACACCACCATCAAGCTGGACTTCATCGGGATCATCATCATCATCATCACCACCAGCATCATCATCACCATCTCCATATCGCTATAACAATTGGGTTGAATCTTGCATAGTTCTTAGGGAAAACTTTCCCGGTGTTGATTACTCTTTGTAGTTGATGTTATTGAGTGAACCATTGAATTATTGTTTATGTTTAGATTGTTATACATCATTATTCCATCTCTGATCATGATCCATATGATGTCTTGTGAGTAGTTCATTTTGTTCTTGAGGACATGGGAGAAGTCATGTTGTTAGTAGTGGAATTGTGTTGAGAAAGATTCAATGGTTTGATATTTAAGTTGTGGTGTACTTCTTCTAGTGGTGTCATGTGAACGTCGACTACATGACACTTCACCTATATGGGACTAGGGAAATGCATTGTGTATTTGGCTACTAATCGTAGGGGTTGCCGGAGTGACAGAAACCTGAACCCCCGTTAGGAAACCATTGCACAAGGGACGTCAGGGTCTTAGAGTTTAAAGCGGTGGTTAGGTTTCTACCTTAATTACTTTCTTGTACTTGCGGATGCTTGCAAGGGTTATAATCACAAGTATGTATTAGTCCTAGGAAGGTCGATACATTAGCACAGGTTCACCCACACAAAACTTAGCAAGCTAGAGAAGATTAATCGACTATATGAAGCGAAAGCACTTGATAGTCTTCCCATGTGTCCTCGAGAACGTTTGGTCATCTTAAGTAATACAACCGGCTTGTCCTTTGTTGAATAAAGGATTGGGCCACTTGCTGCATTTATTCCTATTGTCTTTTATTTACTCGTACTTTGTTTACTTGTATTATCAAAAACCCCCAAAAATCCGTTTGCTAAGTATTTGCAGAGAATTCCTGATCCATACCACTAGCCAACATCTTCTGCTCCTTGTTGGGTTCGACACTCTTACTTATCGAAAATACTGCGATACACCCCCTATACTTGTGGGTCATCAAGACTATTTTCTGGCGCCGTTGCCAGGGAGTGAAGCGCTATTGGAGAGTGGAACTGGTAAAGAAAACCTCTACTATGAGTATTGTTTACTTCTATTAGTTGCTTTATTTTCGTTATGGATAATTCGCTGAGTTTCTTATTTCGTAATGCTACTACAACTGCTAAGGTAGTAGATGAACCACCACCTGCTGAGAATGATACTTTTAAAATACCTACAAGAATTATTAATCGTGTTATGGATAACTATTATGTTGGGGATGGAACTGTCCATCCCGGTGATCATTTTCTCTTTATACACGAATTATGCGGGTTGTTCAAGTGTGCAGGTATTACTACAAATCAAGTTAAGAAGAAGTTATTCTCATTATCACTAAAAGGAAAAGCTGAGGAATGGTATAAGCTACTGAAGAATGGTCAAGCTCTTGAATGGGAGGAAATAGTGCATCTCTTTTATTCAAAAATTTATCCTCCTAGTGAGATTCATAAAGATCGGAATCAAATATACAACTTTTGGCCTCTCGATGGAGAGAGTACAACTCAAGCTTGGGGGAGATTGAAGTTACTAATTCTCAAATGTCCCATTCATGAGCTCCCCAACAATATTATTATCAATAACTTTTATGCAAGGCTTTGTCTTCATGATAAGGATTTATTGGATGCTTCTTGTGCTGGATCATTCACTTGCATGGAAGAAGAAGCTAAATGGGATCTTCTAGACCGTATTCAAGATAATGTTGAAGCTTGGGAGAATGACAAAGGAAGAAAGTCAGGTATAAATTATGATTATGAATGCATTGAATCTTTTATGGGAACTGATGACTTTCAAAATATTAAAAATGCTTATGGTCTAGACTCTCAAGCTATTGCAACTTATTTTAAGGCTTTTGCTTCCTACATGGAAGTGCCTAAAAAGAAGTGGAATAAGTATCATGAACCTTATAAAGATATTGCTAAGAGTGTTCCTGCAAGAAATACTGAAGTTTATACTGCTAATCATGCTTTACCTGAACCTTATATTGAGAAAATGCCTTTCCCAGTTAAGATAAAGGAACATTCTATGATAGCTAGTATGGTTAGTGAAAGTATAAATAAAGCTGTTGAACCTGATAAAAAAATGGATGATGAACCTATAATAGCAAATGTGAAAGACTTTGTCACTAAATATGTACAAGAGGGATACACTATCCTTTGTAAGGATACCTCTAATATTGTTTCACAAAGTAGTATTATAAGAACTAGTATTCCTGTGTTTTTTGTTAGAATAAGTGATCATTGTTATGATGGCCCTTGTGATAGTTATATTGTTAAGTTTATGAATGATACTTAAAGTTACTATGAGAGAGGGAAAAGTGTTCTTATGTATCTCAATAATATCAAGTTTCCTCGTTTTATGCTGAATTTTTTTATGTTGTACTTCTTTTACCTTCCCATGCTCGCAGTTTCAGGTTCCAACAACTTGTTTGTTTACAAAATTCCCTTGCATAGGAAGTGGGTTAGACTTAAACGTGTGTATTTTTGCTTCTTAATGCTCTATTTCACTTCAATTCATATTCCTAAGTGAGCATCATCAAAATGATCATGCCCATCTTAATGGCTATAAAGAAAGAGCTTTTTGGGAGACAACCCAATTTATTTTTGTTTTTGGTTTGGTTTTGTTTTTCTTTGAGTCTTGGAAGTTATTACTTTGGTAATAACCTCTCCTTATCCTTTTTGTTTGGTTTTTTATGTTAAGATCAACCTCTAATGAGAGAGAAGTAAGATTTGGGGAAGATGCT
Organism: Avena sativa; assembly: GCA_916181665.1. NCBI lineage: Eukaryota > Viridiplantae > Streptophyta > Magnoliopsida > Poales > Poaceae > Avena > Avena sativa. The sequence goes on along the minus strand of OV702290.1, from coordinate 547,355,665 downwards.
GTCCTGAAACAGATTTTTGTGCTTCACGTAAAAATTCGTGAGAGATCTCTGTACGTCGGATTGAGCTGTAAGTTCTTTTGCTTCTGCCCCTGGTTGTTATTTAACTTTCTTTAGTTTTGCACTTTTTGATTTTAGCAACAAAAGATTTTCAAAAAAATTGATTTTTACCTGCTGGTCTGTTTTGACAGATTTTGCCACTCTTGCATTTGCTTCTTTATTCGATTTCCTTATTGAATTCTTTTTGGGTTTTCGGAAGGAGTTGATACAGTAGCTTATGTTTTGATGGTTTTCAGTTGAAATTGGACTCAAAAGGTTTTATCACTTCACTTATACTAATGTTGCTAATGAGAACTGTGTGAAGTTTTGTGTGAAAGAAATTTCTAGGTTATTGGAGAAAATGGTGTAATGAGAAAGTGAAAGGTTTCATGACTCGAACAATATGAGTATGAAGATGAAGATATTGATATCATTCAGGTGGTGACTCCGTAAGAATCTACTAAATACCAAATTCAGAGACCTGCAGAGTCCGTTTTCGAATAGGTAACAGTCCTGGTAAGAAAAGTTTCGCGAAAGATCTGTCCAGTTATATTTTTGCAGTTTTTAGCCAACAAGGAAAGATACGAAGCGAAAGAGGGACGGAAACGGAGCCAGGGTGGCTCACACCACCCTGTGGAGCGGGCCCACCCCTGGCCGCACCACCGGGTGGTGTGGCCACCTCGGACTCCGTCTCCGACCCGTTTTCTCCCAGTACCTTCCTTTTGTTGTAAAACTTAGTAATATATAATCCCCCAGATCCCTCGAGATTCGTATATCGTGTTCTCGTCATGTTTTTGTGTCGATCTGTTTTTGACAGGTAGAGTCCCAGATTTGGAGCCACAATGTCTTCCTCTGGATCAGCCAAGGAAGATTCCTCAGCGGATATCACCAACCCATACATGAGAGAGTTGAAGATTCATCCCAAGGAGTTGTTGCTTGAAGATGGGGAGGTACGGATAAAAGATGTTCAAGGCCCTAAAGGTGAAGGAAGTCTGGAGGACAGGATGGAAGCACTGGAACAAGAAGTCTTTAGGTACAAGAAGATGGCGGAACGCGAAGTGGATATCATCCTTAAGATTTGTTCTGAACTCATCGCCAAGCACCAAAAGGAGACTGCTGAGCTCAAGAATGAAGTCCTATCACTCCGGCAAACAACCAATGAACTGCAAGCACAACTCTACGATGTTCAAAATCAAAACTATGAGTACGAGGTTAGGTTTAAACGTATAAGTGCTGCTGCAAGTTTCAGGATGCTGGAGACCACGATGTCCTTTGTTGATGGGGAGCCCTTACCCTGGAAGTCGGACGATGATGAGATAATACCACCACCGAAGGAGTAATTCGTCATCAGGTTTGGCATCCCCTTGGTTTGTTCCAAGCTTGGGGGAGTGCCACGGTATCACATCACTATCTTCTATCCTTTTACCCTTTTAGTAGAGTCATATCATGAATAGAGAAGTTATCATGTAGGATGGTTTGCATTATGGAAGTATCCCCTCTCTCGTTAGATATGTATCCCTTGGTGTGAGTTGCCATTATGGAATATTAATGAGAAGTTCTACCATTTACTCTTTTGCATATCTTATATTAGTTTTCAATTCATGGTTATATGATTAATCTTGTTGTTAGTATTGGTATCACTTTGGGATCATTGAGTTAATTCAGTTGGTTTTGGCAAACCTGGCTCGGTCAGTAGCAACACTATTTTTGAGAATTGAATGAAAAAGATAGAAGTACTCTTAAAGAAATATAATTTCATCATCTTTCTTTCTTGATTTGATCATAAGTTTAGTATTCTCTGGTTAAGATCTTTTGTGCTTCCAAGGAAGATTGCATGTTTGTTTTTATCACTTGTATGTTTGTTTGTTTCCTTCAACTCTTATACTTGCTACCCAGCCTTGCTAGCCAAAAACCTGTACCGAGAGGGAATTCTTCTCGTGCATTCAATCCTTAAACCAAACCTATGCCATTTGTGTCCACCATACCTACCTATTAGCACTATTGCTATTCCAAGTAAATTCATGTTTTTATCTACCTTCCAAATTAAACTTGTTATGTGAAAATTAGTGATGAAATCTCTCACGAACTTGATGGCACACTTTACTTTCTTGCACTTAATAAACTTGAACCATTGTGCCCATCTATGTTGTGTATATGCTTGCGCTTTGTAAGTTGTGAATTAGCAGAACCATGCTGTCATGGGGAACACTTTCAACATTGCACCGGTACTTTGTACCCAGTTGATATCATGTTCTTTTATCTATGGATGTTGTCAGTGTGAAATGAAAGGGGAGCTTGTAAGTCCATGGAGTTATGCATGTGTGTTAGAGAAACGCCTAGGCCTCTGGTCTAATCCATGCTGCCATGGTGGAAACCTGCAGCGTAACCATAATGAGCATCTATGAAGCATTCTTCTTATAAAAAAGAGATAGAGATTGAGAAAAAGAGGAAAAGAAAAAAAGAGATGAGAAAAGAGGAAATAGAGAAAAAAGCACCATATTCCCATGGTAAATAAGAATATTGCTAAGATGCTTGTTGTCTGCTTGCCTTGTCATTTTGATATGGGGATTCTTCCGTATCATCGGGCAAGGGGTACCCTGTTGGCGGTTCTCCATGATACACATGTGCTTACTATGACAAGAACTTACCGGTGACTAAACTTGAGTAGCATGAGGAGCGACCCTCGTATTCAAGGGACATGAGATTTTCAACTTATAACTTGTCAAGCATATCCTCATATTTGATCACTTTAACCTTAATCACCTAAAGATACCTATGATAGGCAATGAGAGTTGAAAGCTAATAAGTATCATAATTTTTGGAAGCTCTTTATGAAACTTGAAATCCCTGCTTCCCTCTGCGAAGGGCCTTTCTTTTACTATTTAGTTGAGTCAGTAAACCTATTCCATTCTAGCTCAGCAAGTATTTTGAGTTGTTGTGTTTCATTCATTCATATGATGATTTATTCAATCATGTTTCCTATGTTCCTTGTTTTGCACTTTGCTCTTACCTTGGTGTTTACTACTTTGAAAGCTATCATTGAAAATCAGTTATTTGTGAACTACAGCAAATTGTCAACTATTCTTCGACCAAGAGCTAAGTTTGCCATTACCAATTATGATTCACTTTATGTATCTTTATTGTGTTTCCTTTACTTATTGCAAGTTAAGTTATATAATAGTGAGTTGTCTTCTATTATGATCTATGTATTGATGAATGTGATGCTTCTTGTCCGTACTCTTTTATCGACTCTTCACTCCATAAAATTGAGGCCATGTTTATTGAGCTCAGTTTCGCTTGGAGACAAGCAAAGTCTAAGCTTTGGGGGAGTTGATACGTCGATTTTGCATCACTATTCTATATCATAATTCACTGTTATTCATTGATATATTTCATATTAAGATATGATACTTATGTTATTTCATCTATTTTTGCATGGTTGATGACTTTTGCAGCATGGACCGTTGTAGTCTGGATTCTGATGGAAAAGGTGCTGTTTGGAGGCAAAATTCGCGAAGATCAGAAAATCCGGGAAAATACATGGAAATCCTATTTTTCTAGAAGACGAAGGAAGCCAGAAGGGGAGGCTGAGATGGGCCATAGGGGGCCCACACCACCCCCGGGCGCGGGGCAGCCTAGGCCGCGCCACCAGGTGGTGTGGCCGCCCTGGTCCACCCCTGGCTCTCCCCTCTGGCGTATATTATCCTCCCGAAACCCTAAGACTCGGGGAGCGACCATAGAAAGATTCCACCGCCTCTACGGGGCGGAAAACACTGAGGGAGAAAGATCTCTCCGACAGACAGAATTCTGCCGGGGGAATTCCTTCCGGGAGAGGGGAGATCGTCACCATCAACACCACCATCAAGCTGGACTTCATCGGGATCATTATCATCATCATCACCATCATCACCACCAGCATCATCATCACCATCTCCATATCGCTGTAACAATTGGGTTGAATCTTGCATAGTTCTTAGGGGAAACTTTTCCGGTGTTGATTACTCTTTGTAGTTGATTCTATTGAGTGAACCATTGAATTATTGTTTATGTTCAGATTGTTATACATCATTATTCCATCTCTGATCATGATCCATATGATGTCTTGTGAGTAGTTCGTTTTGTTCTTGAGGACATGGGAGAAGTCATGTTGTTAGTAGTGGAATTGTGTTGAGAAAGATTCAATGGTTTGATATTTAAGTTGTGTTGTACTTCTTCTAGTGGTGTCATTTGAACGTCGACTACATGACACTTCACCTATATGGGCCTAGGGGAATGCATTGTGTATTTGGCTACTAATCGTAGGGGTTGCCGGAGTGACAGAAACCTGAACCCCCGTTAGGAAACCATTGCACAAGGGACGTCAGGGTCTTAGAGTTTAAAGCTGTGGTTAGGTTTCTACCTTAATTACTTTCTTGTACTTGCGAATGCTTTCAAGGGGTATAATCACAAGTATGTATTAGTCCTAGGAAGGTCGGTACATTAGCACAGGTTCACCCACACAACACTTAGCAAACTAAAGAAGATTAATCAACTATATGAAGCGAAAGCACTTGATGATATTCCCGTGTGTCCTCGAGAATGTTTGGTCATCTTAAGTAATACAACCGACTTGTCCTTTGCTGAATAAAGGATTGGGCCACTTGCTGCATTTATTCCTATTGTCTTTTATTTACTCGTACTTTATTTACTTGCATTATCAAAAACCCCTAAAAATCCGTTTGCTAAGTATTTGCAGAGAATTCCTGATCCATACCACTAGCCAGCACCTTCTTCTCCTCGTTGGGTTCGACACTCTTACTTATCGAAAATACTGCGATACACCCCCTATACTTGTGGGTCATCAGACGCCAGTTCTGGTCCCGCCGTATTTTCATTTGAAAAGCTGTTTTAGCCCCAATTTTGACACCTTTGCTTGTTTTGTTCATGCCCCGTGTGCGTGTCGTCTAAACTGACAACTAGCTTCGTCAACAACAAACTCGCGCTCTCCGATACCGCGACACCCGAACATCTTCCCCAAACACCATTTGCAACCGTGTCATCAACAATACCAAAGGTATGACTTTCTCCACCTTGTTAAACCCATGTCTTACTTTGTGTGTACCTATCCTACGAGAGTAGCTCATTTTGTGTTTGCATAACCATTGTGCACTTGTCCTTGGATAGTGAGCATGTGTAAGCAAATACAAAAGTTAACTTGATAGCATAGAAGGGAGAAAAAGAATAAAAAACATAGAAAAATATATACATAGTCTCCCAAAGCATAAATAGTCTCAAGCTTGTAAGCAAAAGAGATTGCACGACCAAGGAAACTGCACAAATCCATTGCTTATCTTCTTTTGACGAACGGGTTAAGATCTCTCCTTGTGTTGTCATGATAACCAAGCTTAGTTTTATAGGTTTTGTATCTCATTTTCCATAGTGCTGCTAACCCCGTCCATCTCCAAGTGTGTGTTTTGTGTCTTTGTAGATCATAACCTTTTGCTTTGGATTTTTGGATCTTATCCACTTTTGACAACATCGTTTTCCTTTGGTCATTTTGTTTGGTTTTACACCATCCTAACCTTTACACCATAAAGCTTTTGAGAGTCTTAGTTGTTTTTATTATGAGGTTTATTTGCACTTTCACTTTGCAATTCGTTGGTTTTCAAGTGTGGATACTTGTCCAAATTCAATTCTTCAAGGTGAGGTAAAAGTCTAACCACCTGCACATATTACAACCCTTTCTTTGGTGCATCATGGATAGGACCGGTGAGAACTTTCAACCTCCTCTACAAGACGATTATGATGAAGGACCGTACATGACAAGAGTGAGTCACTTCACCATCCGAGGAGAATTCCGAAGTCGTTGTGAAGCATTTGAGACATGTCAAGATGAACAATTTGGAGAAACTCAAAATGAGTTCAAGAGGATGGACGCTTGCTTTGATGGCCTCGATAATCACATGAATGCCATGCATCATAATTTCTTGAACCAAAATTAAGCTCTCCAATGCTCTATGGCCGAGATCACGTGTAACACAAGGCCACACTCTCGCACATCAAGTTCGTTAAGACACCGCTCTAGTGGTTCAACTTTGTCATGGAATAGTTCTCCACATCGTCATGATCATCATGCATGTGATCCAAGGAGAAATGAGGACCCCGTCATTGAACATGAAAGATGTTCGTAACATGTGCCTTCTCCACGGCGTGCCACAACATCAAGCTATGATGGTGATTCCTCAACAAGGCCTCACTCAAGGCGTGAAGGACATCGTCATGAAGAAAGATTACCCGTGATCCAAGAGGAACCACCACAATAAGAACCTCAAGTGAAACATGAAGAATATGCACATCCACATGACCTTCACTCGACTACAGGTGATGACTCTGTCTTAGAAGACCAAGAACGACATTGACATGAAGACCTTGAAGACCCACCGAGACTTCATCGTTGACATAACCATCGACGCCGACATCATGGTCCCCATAGAAATGAGGACCCCGTCATGTGGAGAAACAACCTCAACAACACCATGAGCATCACCGTAGAAATGGCGAGCAACGTTAACAACCTATACATGAGCCTCAAGCACCTCCTCAACAACCACCTCCACCACCATGCTAAGAGGCTCAAGACCATCCATGTCCACAAGGGGACCAAGTTCCTCCACCTCCAAATGTGGCACAACAAAAACAACATGAAGCTCCTCATCAACCGCGACAACAAAATCATCATCAAGTACGTCAAGGTGACCGTGACCTAGATGATGATCCTCATGATATCTTAGATGATGAAAATCACTACCACCGACATGGACACCATCATTATTGTGATCGTCAATATGAAGAAACCTTTGGAAAGCTCAAGTTCACCATGCCCTAGTTTACCGGTTCCAATGATCCCAAAGAGTACCTATCATGGGCACTCAAGTTTGACAAGATCTTCTGCATGCACAATTATATATAGCAATGAGAAGTGGTGGATATGGCATCCCTTGAGTTTAATGATTATGCCAACCTTCGGTGGGTACAAGTATCTAAGTTGCTCGTCGAGCAAGAAGAGAGCCTACAGTCAATATGTGGCAAGCAATGAAGGATCACATGCACTCTTTCTTTGTTTCTTATCACTACACCCGAGACCTCTTCAATAAACTTCAAAAGCTAAACCAAGGAACAAAGAGTGTGGAAGAGTACTTCAAGGAAATGAAGCTTCACATGATCCACCCTAACATAGAAGAACGAGATGAGCAAACTATGGCTCGTTTCGTAATGGGCTTGAACCATCCTATAAAGCACATTGTAGAGTTCCAAGCCTACCACAACATGGTTGAACTTGTGCACAATTCCACCAAGTCCGAACATCAAGTTCAAGAGGGTATCAAGTATAGAAAGCCAAAGACCTTCTTTACTTACAAGGCTACTTCCACCGACCCTGCAAAAAATGTCAAAGGGAACACTCCAAGTACTTCCAAGCCGTCTTTCAAGTCAATGACTACTCAAGGAAAACCACCCCCAAGTGGCAAGAAAACAATAGATGACCCCTCAATTCTAAGAGTGGAATGTTACAAGTGTGGAGGCAAAGGACACAAGTCCTTCCAATGTGGCAATACCAAAGTCTTGTTCATACATGACATTGGAGAAAAATAATACTTGAGTGAAGAAGGGTTTGAAGAAAGAGTCAAATAATCAATGGCAATACAACATGTTGAGAATGATGATCAAGATATTCTCATGTGTGCACATGATGCAAATCCTTCGCTTGTTGTCACAAGAGTCCTAACTACACAATCTCAAGAGCATGAAGATCAATGGTGCAACATCTTCCAAACTCATGCCGGAATCAATGGGAAGTCCAACAAAGTCATCATTGACAGAGGGAGTTGTCATAATCTTGCAAGCACAGAACTATGTGAGAAACTCAACCTCTCCCTTCACCCACACAAGCATCCCTACCACGTGCAATGGCTAAGTGACAATGGATCCATCAAGATCAAGCATATGTTCTTGGTTACGTTCTCCATTGGCCTATACAAAGACATGGTTGAATGTGATGTCGTCCCAATGACCTTTTGTCACATGTTGCTCGGGAGACCATGGCATTTTGACAAGGGATCTCTCCATGATGGTGAAGGAAATATGCCCGACATGCAATGATAAAGTGCTTATTATCTTATTCCTTGTTTATGATAAATGTTTATTTTGCATGCTATAATTGTGTTAATTGGAAACGGTAAAACATGTGTGTTTAATAAACAAATAAAGGGTTACTAATTATGCCTCTCTTATAAACTAGCTCGTTGATTAACAAGATGATCAAGGTTTCCTGATCATGGACATTGATGTTGTTAATAACGAGGTCACAACATTGGTGGAATGTTGTGATGAACATTCATCCGAAGAATAGCAATACGATCAAAGTCAGTGTGTTAAAATTGCTATGACATCATACGAAGTAACTTTAGTCCTTAGACCATGAGATCATGTCAATCACTAATATCAGAAGAGTAACTTGATAACATCAAACATCACACCATAAATGGGTGACTATAAAGGTGGGTTCAGATACTCCGAAAGTGTTATGTAGGGGCTCATGGATCAAGAGTGGGATTTTTCCATCCAAATGACGGAGAGATATACTCTGGGCCCTCTCGATGATATCACATTGATGTAGCTTGCAAGCAACTGATAAGATCACTAGAATGTTATATCACGGGAACAAGAAAAGAGTACATGTCGGTAACGAGATCAAACTAGGTATGGGGATACCGATGATCGAATCTCAGACATGTAATATATCGTGAGACAAAGGGATTTATTTACAAACATTAAAAGTTCACACGATCACTGGAGTCATCGTTGAATATGTGGGAATCAATACGGATCTCCAGGTCCCGCTGCTGATTATTGATCGGAGCGGGGTCTCAATCATGTCTGCATTATTTGAGAACTGTAGGGTGACATACTTAAGGGATACCGACACCATTTAGGAGCAAATGTGTTTCAGATAAAGATTAAGAAAGTGCTGGAATCATTTTGTTGGAAACTGGAATTGTTTCGGGTGAAATTGCAGAAACTGGTTCTCCATGTATCCACCCATTGATTATATCCAGGTAGATAGATCTTGGTTCTTAGTAGTTCACATTGTAGGATTTTTTTTGTTTTCTATGCTGCGAACCCAATAGTGGTATCAGAGCCTGATCTATGCGTAGATGCTTTGCACAAGTAGAACACATATGAGTATGTGGGTGTTGATGATCATGTTATTGCATCTTCTATGTATTTTGGATATTGGTGGCATAATGGGATGAAGTGGCCCGGACTAACTTTTCATGTCCTTGCACATGAGACCTGTTCCACACTTGACATTTAACTAGTTTTGCATAAGTGGCTAGCGGATGTCAGTATCTCCTACTATAGTCAATATCTGATTTACAACAAGTTGTTAATAATTTGATTATTATCTTTGTGGTTCCATGTTCATAGGTATGAATGGTTCTATCTTCAAAAGCCCTAAGCCACGTAAAACTTGCAATTGATAAATTAGAGGCGTCTAGTTTAGATTGTTGATGGGCAAGTGTCATGATATGGTAGTGTTATAATTTGTAGTATGGATTGATACTATTGGAAATTATAACATACCAAAGTGTAAGTTCCATATATCTTGGCCTTACACATATAGGAATGATAAAGATCATACCACAACTCACATGATAGTGATCAAGTACAAGAACCATATCATATCACCTTTTGCATAAGATGTTTGTTTGCATCTTATATTTCTTGGTTGGTGCTTTAGTAGCATTATAAGATGATCCCTCATTTAAATATCAAGATAAGAATGTGTTCTTCCTTGAGTATGCACCGTTAAGAAACTTTGTCGTTTCGAGACACAACGTGATGATCGGGTGTGATAGACTCTACGTTCGCATACAATGGGTGTACAACAGTTTTACACACGCGAATACCAAGGTTCTTGCTTGGCGAGCCTAGCATGTACAGACATGGCCTCGAAACACGGCCCGAAAGGTTAAGAATGAGTCATATGGTTGATATGATGACCATCTAGATGCTCGCCTTTGAAGGTACACCAACTCACATTATGGTCGGTCTTGGTGTAGTGGATCTGGTTCATGTAATCACCAAAACGACTCGAGGGATGTTGGTTTTGAGTGGGAGTTCATGTAGTAATATGATTAGAATTGAACTCAGTTTATCATAAATTAAATCAAAGTGAACTTGCATAGTTTATTGTAGTCATTGGCATTTTTTTACTACCTTATGATTACTTATAATTAAGATAATAGAACTATAGAATTCTGGATATTTACTTTACGATCTGGTATCATATTGTTTTGATTGTCAATTTAAAGTTCAAAATTCATATCACAAACTTTCAGCAAACTCCATTTACTCCATGAAGTTTAATAAGTAGTATTAAATCAAGAGTAACAATTCTAGTCTTAGTATCTAGAGTATAATGTTTCCGTCCATGATTCTTGATATTCAAAAATTGTTTTAATATCGAGGTTATCTAGGAGCTAAAAGGATTGTTTCAAAACCCATCATGTGTGGAAGATATTGTGGTATCTGAAACAATGTGTATGGTTGCAATATGATAGAGTATAATTTGGCAAAATACACATTCTCATATTGTATGAAAATTTGCGAAGGTTGGCGACGCTAGGCGTCCTAATCTCCCAAAAAGGTTTTGGGAACTGAGATTATACTCGCGATTCATCCTTATAGGCTATAGTAGCTTGATCATAAAAGTTGTCATGATAAGGATGAATAGAAGATGTAGGTAAAATGTTTACTACACTAATAGATTACTAAAGAATGGATTTTGAAAGAACGCCAAACATTTGATTATGGTGATCCACTTCAAAGTGCAAGTCCAAAGGTATTAGTATTTGACTATACACGCTTTGTACTGTGTCATATGTATGGCGCCACTTTTGATGTTGATTGATTCTTTAAAAAGGAAAATGAAATGCTGAAAGAGAATATATAAAATATTTGGCAGAAAAGGGAAAGGCTGGAAATGTCCAACTTAGGTATATAGAAGATATACATGTTGTGGTTGTATTCTATGCTTGTTAAACAATGTGGTTCTTGGGTACTGAATACCTAACTGGTTTGTATGAAATGTCATATAGAATGACGCAATTCATGAAATACAATTGCCTAAGTAACTAGCAAGAGAATATGTGATGATGTTCATAAAAACAAATAAAGTGTTATTGTGTTTATCATTGACATCAAAGCTTGCCATCAAGATTTGTTTAAATAATTGTTATTTTGTTCAGGTATTATGAGAACAAAGATTGTTCAGATAATCATCGTATTCTATAGAAGATGGATGAACTTTTACAAGTCTAGTTGGAGAAATCACGTCCATAAAAGCTAATGCTAAATTGTCACAAGACAAATGATTAAAAGATCACTTATGAAGTGACATCGCTTTTTAAATTATATTGGAAAGAAAGCATGAAGAAACTCCACGTTGATGGATTTTTGGAGTATTTGATTTTGATCAATTGACGCTTGTGAGACTTTCCTGAAGATAATTGAAACTCTGTCCATAGGTCAAAGAGGAACAGATGACTAACTTATTGAAAATTGTGCATATTGATGTATATAGTCTATTATGTGTAGCCATGTGCGGTGCATCTTTCAGCTTCATATGCTTTCTCCGAAAATTTGAGTGAATATATCTGTATATTTACTTAATAAGAAAGAAGTATGAAACATTTGAAATTGTTCAAATACTTTCAAAGTGAAGTGGAAAATCATTGTAACAAGAAAATAAAGAATTTATTATTCGATCATAAAAGAAAATATTTGAGTTACATGTTTAGCAAAACACCTAAGATTTGAGGAATTGTTCCATGGATTTGCATTTCCCGATAACCATTGGAGTATGGAGTGTTCGAGAGATGAAAACAATCCATGTTTGACATGGTAAGATCAAAGGTGTTATTTATAAAACTGCCATTATATTTTAAGGATTAAAGCTTTAGAGACTACCGCTTTTACACTGAAAAGAGCACCATCGTGATCCGTTGAAATGACATCATATGGGTTATGGTTTGGATAAAACCCGAGTTGTCTTTTCTTAAATTTTGGTATGCTATGCATAAGTAAAATGTTTACAACCAAAGTAGGATAAGCACGTCTTTGTAGGTTATCCCAAAGAGTTTGTTGGATATTCCTCCGTAACACCAAGGACAAAAGAGTTTGTCGCTTGGAACGTCAAGTTTCTTGAGAAGGATTTTTTCGTGAAAATTTAAGTGGGAGGACGATACAACTTTGATAAGGTTATTAAACCTAAGCAATATGTGATAAGTAGCACAGAGCCGGAAACTATCCCGGAGTCTGCCATAGTGCTCATGGCTCTAGTGATTACAAAGGTTGTGATCTCAGAGATTAGAGTTCCTATTGAACCGTGTGGGTCGATAACAATCAAATAGTAAGATTTGATAAACAAGTCGTTATTGTTTTGACAATGATGAACCGACTACATACAAAGAAGCGATGATGGGCCCTGACTCCATCAAGTAACTATAAGTCATAAAATCCGTGATAGTTTCCATACATGAGAAATCAAGTTTTTGAACTTGGAAGACACTCCGAAAAGGTGTGAAGCCTATCAGTCGTATTTGGATCTATAAAGAAATAGATATGGATGTTTGACATCTATGAAATAGTCGACATGTCAGAAAAGAGTTTACGACAATGTTCAAGGAGTTGACTATGATAAGATTTGATCTTTCGTAGCAATATTTATTCTGAACGGATTATTTTAGAAACCACTACATATATCAGTTTTGGTATATGATAGTTGAATAAACAAGACAAAGTTCTTATAATAGAATGTTTACCTATGACATGTAACATGGTCCAAAGGGTTTTGTTAATTCAAAGGATGCTAAAAAGGGCATGCAAACTTCGATGGTTGAAGTAAGCATAGCGGAGTTGGAATCTTCACCATGATGAAACTGCTAAAAGTTCTAATTTCATCAGAGACGATGAAGATGCTTGCATTTGCAATAAATTAAGTGGGAGCATTGAGACAAATTTCCAATACATTATGTAGAGGACATGTTGTTGATTGAAAATGATGTATCTTTTATTGACACGGGTTAATAATTTCACCGAAATTAGATTTCAATGAAAGATTTGGGCAAAACTGGAATATTAGGCATCAATGTCTATATGGATAGATTGAGACACTAATGTGGTTGTTCTAGACGTACATATATGAGATAATTAGAAAGTGAAACGAGATTCAAGTGTTTTGATACTTGGTGAGTGAAATCACATGGATATTTTTATTAATAATGTATACCATGATATGTACATATCCAGATATGTCCTATGCTTTAAATGTTATGTGCATATACCAGAGTGATTCATAAGATGATCATTGGATAATAGTAAGGATAATCTTATGATCTTTGGAAGGACTGAGAATATATTTATGTAGAGATGACAAATAGTTACAAATAGTTCATTGTAAAGTGTTACATTGATACTAGTTTGTCACAAGATACAAATTAAATTTATGTCAATTTAAACTATGGGTGGCACAATGTAATGGAAAGGAGGTTCCATGGTGGATTTGGATTAGTTCTAAAGTTAAGACATTGTGACGGATACTACAACAAAAGGCTAAGTATATGACGGCTATAGTAGTAGCAAAGGAGGGCATTTGTGTTAATTAGTTTTTTATCAAACTAGGTGTGGTTCAGTGTGGGCTAGTACTATGAAGATATATTGAACGACAATTATATCAACATGTTTTAACCCAAAGGAGCTAAAGGTCTCACCAAAGGACTAAATTTATACAATGCCATCTCATTTGAGAATGAGTGATGAGTGGAGATGCAAAGATATGCAAATACACACAAACCTAAAAGTGTCAGATCCAGATATTATTTAACCACTAGCAAATGCGTATATACAACACCAGAAAACCATATGTGTTGAATGTGCAACTTTTCCAAACTAGAATATTGACTCTAGTACAAGTGGGAGACTAAAGGGAGTATTCCCGAGAGGTAATAATAAAGTGGTTATTATCTTATTCCTTGTTTATGATAAATGTTTATTTTTCATGCTATAATTGTGTTAATTGGAAACGTTAATACATGTGTGTTTAATAAAAAAATAAACGGTTCCTAGTTATGCGTCTCTTATAAACTAGCTCGTTGATTAACAAGATGATCAAAGTTTCCTGATCATGGACATTGTACGTTGTTAATAACGAGGGTCACAATATTGGTGGAATGTTGTGATGAATATTCATCCGAAGAATAGCAATACGATCAAAGTCATTGTGTTAAAATTGCTATGACATCATACGAAGTAACTTTCGTCCTTATACCATGAGATCATGTCAATCACTAACACCAGAAGAGTAACTTGATAATATCAAACGTCACACCGTAACAGGGTGACTATAAAGGTAGGTTCAGATTCTCTGAAAGTGTTATGTAGAGGCTCATGGATCAAGAGTGTGATTTGTCCATCCAAATGACGGAGAGATATACTCTGGGTCCTCTCGGTGATATCACATTGATGTAGCTTTCAAGCAAGTGATAAGATCACTAGAATGTTATATCACGGGAACGAGAAAAGAGTACATGTCGGTAAAAGGATCAAACTAAGTATGGGGATACCGATGATCAAATCTCGGACATGTAATATATCGTTATACAAAGGGATTTAGTTGCAAGCGTTAAAGGTTCACACGATCACTGGAGTCATCGTTGAATATGTGGGAATCAGTACAGATCTCCAGGTACCGCTGCTGATTATTGATCGGAGGGTCTCAATCATGTATGCATTATTCGCAAACCATAGGGTGACACACTTAATGGATACCGACACCATTTAGGAGAAAATATGTTTCAGCTAAATATTAAGAAAGCACTAGAATCATTTCGATGGAAACCGGAATTGTTTCGGGTGAAATTGCAGAAACTGGTTATGCATGTGATACTGAAATGTTGCAGGGGTTTTATGTGAATGTTTGTTAATTAAAGTAATTAACAAAATTCTTAATAAAATAAATAAAAGAGTTTTATTAAATGAGAGCTTTCATTAAATTTGGTGGAAATTTAATGGAGGTGAGTGAAATTTTGAGTGGAGGCATATTTATGTGAGTGGGAGCTCCACCCACATGAATGAGGAAGAGGTGGGGGCACCTCCCTTGGTTGCCGACCATGGATAGGGGCTGCCCCCTCTCCCTATAAAAGGCCCCCTCTCTCTCCTCTCATCTCACACCTCCTCGTGAAGGATCTCTCTCCCCCTTTAGAATTATTCCCCCATGGTCTCGGATTAGCGAGATACATGTTCCCAGTGGCTTTGTTTGAAATGAGTTGCTGCTTCTGCTGCATTGCTAGAGCGAGGACGCGGAGGTTGTCGGAGGACCGAAACGTGTGTGCAATCACAGATGCACTACTGGGTTGCGGTGCTGGACTTCCTCACGATCTTGATATCGGCAAGAGATCGACTACATCATCCACGAGTCTAATATCGTTACGCTTTGTCGCTCTTCAAGGGTATGTTCTCTATGGATGTATATCCGCCCGTTGATTGTATCCAGGTTGATAAATCTTGGTGCTTAGTAGTTCACATAGTGGGAATTGTTTTGTTTCCTATGCTGCGAACCCAACAAATGGCCACATGAATTTGTATAGCTTCAAGACGCCGAATCAGCGGAGGCGATTCCAGGGTGGAGTCGATGGCAAGTCATTGGCGAGCTCCTGAAACAGAGAAATAACTCAAGAAGTAGTTCATTCGCCAAGGCGATCAATGCGCATGGCGAGTCACCATTGGACGGAGTCACCCCTTGGAGAAGTCTGACTGGTGCCTTGTTAACTTGTTGTCGTAGAGGCTAACGAATAGAAGACGTGGAGACCGCCAAGTCGTTGATGATGAAGTTGCTGATTCAACATAGGAGACTCCGCGATAGGCGAGTCCGCGAGGGGAGAGTCCCCGAGCGTGGCGAGTACGTGTGGGAGACTCCACGATGGTGGGTCCCCGAGCATGGCGAGTACGCGAGGGAGAGTTCGTGATGGAGATTCCCCGAGCATGGCGTGTACACAATGGCGAGGCGACTCTCCAAGCGTGAAGACTCCGCGAGGGTGACGAGTCCCCGAGCGTGAAGACTCCGCGAGGGCAGCGAGTCCTCGAGCGTGAAGAATCCATGATGGCGGTGAGTCCCCTAGCCCGAAGACTCTGCGAGGGCGGCGAGTCCCCGAGCATGAAGACTCCACGAGGGCGGCAAGTCCCCGAGCGTGAAGACTCCGTGAGGGCGGCGAGTCCCCGAGCGTGAAGACTTCACGAGGGCGGCGAGTCCTCGAGCGTGAAGACTCCGTGATGGCGGCAAGTCCCCGAGCCTAAAGACTCCACGAGGGCGAGTCCTTGAGCGTGAAGACTCCACGAGGGTGGCGAGTCCTCGAGCATGAAGACTCTGCGAGGGCGGATCCGCGATGGCGAGTCCGTGTATACACCACGGCAATCATATGAGCACAATGACTCAAGAGCGATGTCGCACTCGAGGAGCAATGCTGTTGTCGTGCCCCGAGCCAAACAACTGAAAACTTGACGAGTCGTCCGCCGATTGGAGTTGACTTGCTTTATGCATAGATCAGCAATATGCCTAGGAGTAGTCCCCGAGGCTCGAGTTGGCTTGTAGAGGCGACTTGAGGCTCTTTTTAGAGATGCATACTCTGCAAGTAGTACTTGGTTGTTCCCGAGCATGGCGGGCGGCGAGTCCCCAATTATTGTGAGTGGAGAGCTTGACGAGTCCTGGAGACAGGTGATTGTGAAACCGCTGAGCATGACGGATCCGTGTTGAGCGAGTCTGCGAGGGGAGAGTCCCCGAGCGTGGCGAGTCCGCATTTGAGCGAGTCCATGTTTGAGCGAGTCCATGAGTGCGAGTCCGCGATGATGGCGTGTCCGTGAGGGGAGTCGCTCATCCGATGTTGGGAGGGATTGATTGCGCTATTTTGTTAGCGAGTCTCTCGTCTTGGCCCGGGAGGCCAGTCGCGTGGCAACTCTAAAGAGGGCTCTTGGCTAGGCGTTCTTCCTAGACGATCCGAGGCTCGGTTTGCGAGTCCTCATCCACGGTACTTGGCTGTGCGAGTCGCACTGTCTAAGGTTGAGGAGGACATGGTGCTGTTTATGTAGCACTACCATTTGTCTTGACTCAAAAGGTCAGTCGAGCAAGGCGACTCCAATGATGGCTCTCAGTTAGCGTTTTTCATGGACGGTCCGAGGCTCGGTTTGCGAGTCCTCGCCCGCACTACTTGGTCATTGCGAGTCGCTCTTTCAAAGGTTGACAAAGGTAAACTTATTTTTCCCAAAGGGAAGAGACCCCCAGGGTGAGTCCATGCAGCATGGCATGCGATCCTCTCTGGCGACTCGGGTGTTGAGGGTCCCTTAGTAAGCATGGCGTACGTATAGGCACGCTTTGGCGGAGTCGACGCGGCGGACACGAAATCGACGCGGCGGACATAGGTCAAGCTGGGGCGAAGTCGACGCGGGGGACACGGGGTCGACGCGGCGGACGGTGGTCACGCTGGGGCGAAGTCGATGCGGAGGACACGGGGTCGACGCGGCGGACGGAGGTCGCACTGTGGCGAAGTCGACGCGGCGGACATAGGGTCGACATGGTGGACAGAGGTCGCGCTATGGCGAAGTCGACGTGGCGGACACGGGGTCAACGCGGCGGATGGAGGTCGCGTTATGGCGAAGTCGATACGGCGGACACGGGGTCAACACGGCGGACGGGGGTCACGTTATGACGAAGTCGACGCGGCGGACACGGAGTCGACTTCGCCCCAGACGGAGGCGTGTGATCAGAGCCATATGGCATAGTCGATGCGGCGGACATGGAGTCAACGCGGCGGACGGAGGTCGCGCTATGGCAAAGTCGATACGGCAGACATAGGGTCGACACGGCGGACGGAGGTCGCGCTATGGCGTAGTCGTAGCGTTTAGCCGGTAGCATGGCGAGTCCGCGGCACACAGGTCGACGAAGGGCGAGTCCCCGATGGAGAGTTCTCGGCAGGCGAGTTCATGATGGCGAGTCCCCGAGCATGGAGAGTCCGCGAGGGTGGCGACTCCGCGAGGGGCGACTCACGAGTCCCCTAGTACGGCGACTCCGCGAGGGGCGACTCACGAGTCCCCTAGTACGGCGTTTAGCCGGAAGGAGTGGGCATGGCAATGAGTAGTGGTAGCGAGCTCGATCGGACCATTGGTCGGACGGAGTCGCGGGGCGGAGTTGCTTTGGCGTTTAGCCAGTAGCGTGGCGAGTCACCGAACATGGCGAGTCTGCGACCGTGGCGAGTTTGCGGTGGGCGAGTCGAGTCCTCGAGCGTGGCGAGTCCGCGACGGGTGAGTCCCGAGCCCGTACTTGGTGAGGATGAAAACGGTCGGCGTGACGGCTGGATGGAGTCGACACGGCGAAGTCGGTGTGACGGGTGAAACCGGGGCATCGACGAAGTTGCGGTGCCGCAATCGGTTGCGACAGCGAGAAGACCCCGCCGTGGCGAGCCAGAAAGACAAGTTGATCGAGCAACTTATGTCGAATTTTGCACACCGCCACTTGGTTTTCCTTGCATGTACGCGCAAAACAATTACTCCCTCCGTTTAGAAATATAAGACATTTTAGCTTCGTGAAATAACTGTATCTAGACGCTTTTAGTGTATAGGTTCGCTCCAAACCTCTACGAACCTATACACTAAAAAACGTATAGATACATACGATTGACAAAGCTAAAACATCATATTGAGGGAGTAGTTAGCAGGACATAACATAACGATTGGAAAAAGCTTGAATAAAAAGAGATAATTGCATGCTAATCCGGTGAGTGCATGCATCGCTCGGTGCCCATGCTTCTTCCATCCAAAAAATAATAAAAA
This sequence comes from Avena sativa, assembly GCA_916181665.1. Taxonomy (NCBI): domain Eukaryota; kingdom Viridiplantae; phylum Streptophyta; class Magnoliopsida; order Poales; family Poaceae; genus Avena; species Avena sativa. Next base: position 547,336,711 of record OV702290.1, on the reverse strand, counting down.
GACTACCTCAGAACTTGATCCGGCGACACAATCTGATGTGTCTGTATTTTTCTGATGCGCGTGGATCGCTGGTCTCGGATGCCTCGAACCGGCCTCGAACCGAAGGCGGCTTTCATGCGCGTTTGTGCAGTCCTTGTATTTCAAGATAAACATGCAAAGAGGATTAGATCTAAAAAATAATCAACTGTCAGATAATTAATGAAAGAGATTCGGTAGATGTCAAATCAATCCTTTGTGTTAACGGTCGATTTGCTGATGCATTGTGCGGAAGTCTTGGTTGATCATATCGTATCCCATGCATGCCGCCACTTCTATGCAATGGACCCAGCTTCTATGTGTGTCGCCGGGTGGCCTCTGAACTGAATCGATCCGCTGTCACGCGTGCTCCGGATCGTTTCGAGCACCCGAGGTCGCGCTGGTGAAGACAAGACCAGTCGCCATGGATATAGCGATGGAGAAATCATGTGATCTGGACGTGGTTAACGGTGAGGGATCCCACCTGAATTATCACGTCTAAACATCACTTGCCCCATAGTGGACGTCAACTGTCGTCATCGGCGGAGGGTCTTGGAGACCATCCTGGGTTATGGCCCGGTCTTCCAGCAGAAAATGTAAGCTATTTGTCCCTATTAATTTGATTAAATGTTAGCCATTAGGGAGCATGTTGCTTGTTCGGCCCAGGCTGGGATTTTAGGCTGACCAATTGGCCCATCCTAGCTTTGTCTTCACGCTCCGCCACTGACTGTCGTGGTATTGACCACGGTAGATGCTACGGGTAGCTTACGTAGAGAAGGCAATGCGATATAGGAGAATTCGGGAGCAAGATTGCACGCGATGTACTCAGGTTCACGCCCCCTCCCCCCCCGGTAGAGAATCGCTGCATCCTGCTATCAATCCAGTATATGTTCATAGACTGGTTTACAAGGGTCGTCGTAGGCAGAGGGGGGAGACTAGATCTAATATCACGTACCCTGTGGGGTGCCCCTGGTGGCTTTATATATGCAGCCAGTTAGGATTTACAAGTGCACTAATGAGTTTTGTATTGGAGTCGCTGTCTTGGGCCTCCAGTCGGCGAGTCGTCTGGGTCCAGTATGCGTCAGTCGCTGTATTTGGCGAGTCGATCCACCCTGGGCTAAGCTTCAGTCGGCTCGATCCAGCTGACGACTCCGCTTCATTGGTATACCCCGATTGGTATTTCCCCATCAAAATAGATAACATCTTCGTGAAGCTTTTGTCCGACAATCCGCTTTCTGCCTTAAATCGCAATAGTTCTAGTGTTGTCGTCAATTTTGTGTGCTCTTTTTTACAATTTGGATTAAACTGATCCTTTGAGTCATCTAGTTAGGCCTGAAACTCCTTGTACTCTTTTGAAAGTGGATCATCACCTTGAAAATGATGCAGTATCATACACAAGTTGGCCATTTCAACAACATCGCCATCATCATCAACTTTGTGTTCATCTTCAGGGATTAGCATCTCATTCTCATTGTCTTTCATCTCATTATCAGGGTCTACCATCTCAGCATCTGTAATCTTATCATCATCTACCATCTTAGCATCAGGGTCCGCCATGCCATTACGGCTACCTTGGCTCCCTTTAGGCATGGTATATACCTCACCGTGTTTAGTCCAACAACTGTATCCATCCATGACGCACTGTTGAATCAAGTGTCCCTCGATCACACTTATGCTATCCCAAGACAAGAAATTTTTGCAATCACGGCATGGACATCTGATCAACTTTTCCTTGTTGATCTTCACATGTATGACAGCTGCTCTCTTGAAACTTTTGAGGCCGACGCGGTACGCCTATCTAGGTCATCCAGTCTGGGTTCATCTTTCTAAACAATTATTTATGGACTACCAGCTATTTATTGAGTAACTAAAGCAAACCTCTGCTTCGTCCTCTTCTCTAATGACTGATCCGCCGCACACCCGCACGTAGGCACAACCCTCTGCCGCACCTAGGGACAGCCCTCCGCCTCACCGCCACACCTAGGCACAGCCTTCCGCCTCACCTAGGCACAACCTTTCGCCTCACCGCCACACCTAGGCACAACCAGCACCTGCCAGCCGGATCTCGGCACAACAGCAGCCACCTCGGGCCTGACCTCTGCGCGTCTCCACTACCGCCGCAAGCTGCTATATGGAGTGAAATGATGCTGCTGGATTAGAGTGGATGGTCAGAACTGCAATTATTAACTAGTCACAACTCTCACAAAATTTATAAACGTAAAGTGTGTGCCTTTTGTTCGAACACTGCAAACGAAAGAATATAAGACCCGTATTCGAAATTGCGCACACGGTTCTGATGGTTACAATGGTGTGCGGAAGGCGGACACATTGTAAACTATTCATTATAAGTAATCGTCTGTGCTATAAATCATACGCCTGACAAAATAAATACTGTGTGCGGTGTTATTACTGCGTGGGCCGGTGATGGACCTGCAGACGATCGAAATTTTGCAGCGTCAGCGATCTTTTGCACTACACACCAATAGGGCTGCCCGTGTACAAGAGGACCTTAATAGGCCTGATCTGTATCAGTGATATGTTTTTTGTACTCACAGCAGCCGTTGGAGGGTAAAATTAAACAAAATCTAGACGCATCACCGCAGTGCGTAAAATTAAGTTTGAATAAAGTCAAGCCTTGTCTACGTACAGCCTTCTGGCCTCATGGCCGATGGAGAGGAGAGGGCCGGGCGGCCGGCGCAATTCGTACGTTGTTGTCGCCGTATGAGGACCACAACCTGCCGCGCCTGCGAGTTCTGCTGCCTGCCGCCTGCATCTGCGTTCTGCAACACTGCGCTCATGGATCCCGTCAATTTCCCACGAGGCCAACAAGACGGGCCCCGGCAGGCGGACAGTACAGATTTCTCGCTGTCGAACAAAAAACAAAAAACACAGGGTCCCCAATTCAACGCGTCCAAATCCATCAGCCCGTGGGGCGAAAGGTCCCTCGCTGAATCGGCGCACGCGAAGAATGCACGTGAGTAACGTGTGCAAATGTATATGTGGCCTGCGTACGCGCAAATGTCCTTTTTAGGCTACATGCATGCACGCGCCACTTGCCCAGAAAGGAGAACGTACACAGTAACCATCTATTCCCAAACATACATACTGCACTATCGTCCCTGCAATGTTGTGTTCGGATCATCTCGCTCCGCCCCCTAGCGGCCCCACCCCAAGCGGCTTTTTTTAGCGCCAACCTTGAAAATTCCTCCTAGCCGCTCCCGACTACGGAATTCCATTTTTTATCTTGGGTGCATATGCTCCTCCTAGCTGAATTTTTAAAAAACTAAAGTGTACATCTTGATATTCTACGTGCTCACAAAGTCATTCACGGAGAACCGATATGTTTTGTGTCCTGTATGAAAAGACAAAGAAATGCCTTGTACCCACATTTTTAAGCGCCAAATTTTGTCTTCTTTAAACACGACAGAAAACATATCGATTTTCCATGAAACGACTTTTTGAGGACATAGAATGTCAAGATGTAGCGTGAAATTTTTTGTTGAATTTTTTTAACTTTTTAACTTGCGTTTAAAATTCAATTAAAAATCGGTAGCATCCAAAAAGCCTCGTCCGAGCGAGTACCCCTGTTTTGCCACCGGGCCTATTTTATATCTAGAGGGACCAGGTCGAACTCAACACACCGAGGGTGGGAGTGGGGGCGCCGGCTAAAGGAAAAAATGCGCAAAAACATTTTGCACCCGGTGACCTTGCCCTGGCATTGAAAGAACCCCGTCGTCGCCCACATCCTTGTCTCTCGTGTCTCATTAAGTTAACATCTCAGGATTAACATCTAGAAATAGAGAGAACACATGTGTGTGCATTGTATTCATGCATAAAATAATACGGAGAATTTTTACGCAAATACTAAAAGAAAGAATAGGGGGGCGAGATCTCTCTTCTTCTGACGGAAATCTCGGGATTAGCGCGACAGATTTTGACATGATCTCTATCCTATCTTTGTGTTTAGGGAGAGATAATTCAAATAATTTGAAAATTTAATTAATTTAAAGATTGTATTAGATTGCTAATTAATGAATTTGAATATTGGATAATATTGCATGACACTATAATAATAAATAAGTAACACAAGAATAATAGTATACAATAATGAAATAAAAGAGAATTCTTAAATTCATGATAAATACAAATATTACATTGTCCTTTATATTAAAGGAATAAAAATAAAAGTACAAATTGGAATTGAAGGATAATATTAACTTCATTAATTAACACATATATCACAATATTTCTTTACCAAAAGAAGAATGAATAAAGATTACAATAGAAAAGCATTTTTATGACAATAGTAAAAAATATTACACTGTTTCTACAAATTTTTAAAATAAAAGATTACAATAATGAATTACAAATTAATAAAAGGAAAATCTAAAGTAAAATGTTAAACTAAGTTTTTGCATCTTCTCATCTTCTTCTGTTTGTACCTGCAAACAGACAAAGACAAAACAAAAGAATAAAAGGAAGGGTTAATTGTTAGTATATTATGCTCTCAGGTTTTAACAGTGAAGTACATTGCTAATTTTCATCACTTAGCATATTATGAATGGGGCAAGTCTCACCCTAGAGCAGCATCTGTTCTTAATCAGTAATTGTCTTAGTTACACTTCACTGACAATGAGACAAGGGGCAAGTTTCACCAAAGTAGTAAAATGGGCAAGTTTCACCGAAGTAGTGAGGGGCAAGTTTCACCATTGGTAAGAAAGAGGAAACAACCAAATAGTAAAGATCATCTTTACTTGATCACATCCACAAGAGAAATATCTTTATGCAAGGAAACTTGAACCGACCTGGTCCCACAAGCAAGCAGCTCACACATACATGCATGTATGTGTTGATGTCGACACCAAGGAGTAAGGCAGAGTAGATATAAGGCACAACCATTCCAAAAGAGCTTCTCTGCTGAACATATTTCACCACACAAAGGACAACAAGATTTCACCATAGTTTTATCACTGGTATCCACCAGATCAACCACATAACCCACAAACAAAAGCATTAGTATGGTTACCTAAAAGAGCTCAGGAGTGGATCAAGGACTACAACACCTGAGAAAGAAGAGAAGCTTCAACCAGAAGCATCTCCATGAGGAGGAGGCCAGTACCAGGATTTTGAGATAGGAGAAGAGCAACAAGGAGCTCAACTTGATTAAGAAAGTACCACATCAAAGCACCACTATCTGCAGCAAGAAGATGTGTCCACTCTACTCACAAGTTAATCACGAATCCATCATATTCACTTGATCTTGTCCATTTTAGATACATACAGTGTGTGAATGAAGGGAAAACCTTAGATGTACATACAAGTGGTATATACATATCATCATAGGGTTTGTTAAAGGCAATAGTAGAATCTGTTTTTATTCTGTAACATTCTAAAACTTTAATCCAAGTTTATCAAGATCCAAATCATCCAATTTAGGGTTAACAAAAACTTTTTCAATTCAAAATAGGATAGCATTCATGTGTAGGTGCATTTAAATTAGGAGTTGATTTAAATTAGGAGTAATTATGATCCAATCCTTAAATTACATTCCCACATGTTAGAATATGTGGTGATGACATGTGTCCACATGATCCCATATTTTAAGTGGTGAATATTAAATCTTAGTTAATTTTTCAATGAGTAGAAATTACTTTTCTAAATTAAAAAAATGAAACTATTGAATTGAACTTGTGATGATAATAGATCATCAAATGTGTGTCTTAGAATGCTAATTAGACTAGTTAAGTATATTTTGGTGATTGCGTACTCCGTATGTATTTATAGACGATAATACCGACCAAGTCTACGAGGAGGAGGAGTTCTACCAAGAAGAAGAAGAAGAAGAAAACTTCAACCACTGCACCAACCAAGGCAAGCTATTATTGGCAAGCTAACCCTTGCAAAACTTACTCTAGCAAGCCACCATTAACAATGCAAGCTAACACTTGCAAGTATAATGCTTAGCAAGCTAGGATTAAACTAGATGGTTTAGCAAAGATGCTTTAGGCATGCTTTGATTATACCACTTTGACTAGTATTTACCCCAAGTCTTATTTACAAGCTTTACTTCCTTTAATTTACACAAAGTTCTCTACTTGTTTTGAAGGTAGCATAAAGAGTATAAAACTTGACCTATTTAGAACCCCTTTAGATGTCATTCTATGGCATGAGATTGATCCCATCATTTTCCACTTTAGTGAACACTCTTAACTTAGTAGTTTAGAGTAGAGAAAAACTTGAGTCACTTTAGATGGGAACACTTGGTGAAAATGAAGTATGAAAACCTTGGAATGATGAGTCATTCTATTGAGATGTTTTGACATGTGTTGAGAAACACAAATGGTTTACGATGGTGAAATGTTGAGGCATGAGCCTTAACCCTTTTATTAAACTGATGGTTGGATTCGGATGCGATACCATTCCAAATTTACCGTACAACCACACTACCTAAATTGGGTAAGGCTTAGCCGGAAGTTTATATGCATTATTATTAGTTCCCTCGCGGGAGAGGTTTGAGCTGAGGCTACCTCTCAATGTTGTCCACCTATGCAGTGCCCAAGATGACTGATGGTCATGGTTGGGAGGCCATGCTCATAGGAGAGGTGCTTATACTAGGGTGTGTAAAGGGAAGGTTATGTTTGATTATCTGCATACTAAGTATGATGATTCAGGGTTATCCCTGAAAGATGTATCGAATCTTGTGGTGAAAGTGTACCACCTCTGCAGAGTGTCAAACTATTCGAATAGCCGCGTCCGTGGTTATGGACAGTTGGAATGGCCATACTGTTTCGTTGTCAGATGTTTTAAAAACAACTTATGAAATGAATGATGAATCTTGACTTGACCACAACAGGGTTGTGTTTATGACAATAGCTTCCCAACTTAAGTGATTCTAGAACTTTATTTTATCTTTCTTTGCTTCAGAACTCAGCTTAGGTTTCAAACTTAACTTTAGAGTTAAACATAGAGTTAGCACTTTAACTTAGAACTATACTACTTGTTAGTGGTAGTTTGCGAGTACTTAAAGAGTACTCATGGCTTTTTGTCCCTGGCTATTCTCATGGCCAGACTATGAAGGAGACTACCAAGATGATGGCCAGTAGGACGACTATGATAACTAGGACTATCTGTCTTCGTCAGCATTGCCTGTGCCCCTGAAGATGGACCCCACTGCTAAGCTTATCTTTTATTTCCGGTGATTGTTGTATTAAGACTGGATCATGAGATCCTTATTTGTGTAAGACCTTATGTATGGTTTGTAATGGATGATGTACTATGATGTCCAATCCGTTATGTCTCGCAAAAATGGTAATCCTGGGATTGCGAGGTATGGCATAACGGGCATCTAGGATTAAAAATCCGGGTGTTGACATATTCTAAACAATAGAGCCTCGGCCTTTACATCATTGGCTAGGGGCAATCCCAATTTTTGGACAAGCAATAAAGTAGCAGATCATGTTGATGATCTAGGCTACTGTGCATCCTCCAAAGGGGTACCACAATAGCGAGATCATCTACAGAAGCATTAAGGCCAAGCCAAACAAATCATTTTCATAGCCTACAGTAGCTAGGAATCATCTATATTCTTACTATCATATTGACAGAATAAGTAGACACTAAATTATATACAAGCTATCAACTAGACACATTTCTTTAATGAAGCATCATAGTGATATACTCTATCTTTGAAACCATCACAACAACTTTAGACTTTTGCATCATAAGCTAAATTTCTTGTTGGCAAACATCAGTCACATCATTGCACTAGTTCATAGTAGCAAAACATTCTACCTGGGCAACCACTGTGCATAGTGTCGTCGGATTGATGACAAGTACGCCATAAGGGGGTCCTCGAGGCATGAGGAAGAGAGGGGTGTGAGACGTACGGTATTCCGGGACGGTGAGCACACAAGTTTACCCAGGTTCGAATCCGCCGGCTTTGGAAGGATCCTACTCCTACTAGCAATCCAGTAATACGGCAGAGCCGGAATATGGGTTACAAGGGTTTCGCCTGTGCGAGTTGAGATTGTAGACTATTGTGAGGGTGCCCTAAAGGCTCTCCCTAGGACGGCTTATATAGATATCCGTCCTATGGTTTACAGGAAAGACCTATCCGGCTACGACTAAGAGTGGGTTACAGAGTACATCTTGAACTACAAGTAACACTACGGGCCTATGTCGATAAGTCTTCTAGGACTTCTCGTAGACGGACTAGACTCCTTCTCTTCTCCATGACTGGGACGCCCGTGAAGGAAAGCTCTAACCCGATGTGGGCCACCCTGGTCAGTGAGGCATAGTGAGGATACCCGGAAAGTATATCCCCAACAGCAGCCCCGGAAGCCTCCAAGATCCAGAGTCGGATTTCATCATTGTCTAGCTGGATCTTCGGCTTGTAAAATCTTGAAGGGTTCCTTAAACTTCAAAAAAGAAAGGAAAGGATCCGGGTCACAAATGAGCTGAACCTATGAATATATTACTCGGATTTTCAGCTCGAAATTCAAACTAAGCCGGAACTTGGTCTCTCACGTAACCTGACACTAGTCATGGTCAAGTCACGTCACTGACAGACATTCCTGTCAGCACGACCGTTGGTGGGTCCGCCTTTCGTGGAACCGAGGCGCCGTTTTAATGTTGGAGATATGCCCAAGAGGCAATAATAAAGTGGTTATTATTATATCTTTATGTTTATGATAAATGTTTACATCCCATGCTATAATTGTATTAACCGGAAACATTAATACTTGTGTGTTTTGTAAACATAAAAGAGTCCCTAGTAAGCCTCTTGTTAAACTAGCTTGTTGATTAATGGATGATCATGGTTTCCTGATCATGGACATTGGATGTCGTTAATAACAAGATCATATCATTAGGAGAATGATGTGATGGACACACACCCATAGTAAGCATAGCATAAGATCAAGTCATTAAGTTCGTTTTTCTACAATCTTTTCAAATGCATAGTAACCTAATCCTTCGACCATGAGGTTATGTTAATCACCATCACCGGATGGGTACTTTGATGACATCAAACGCCGCTTCGTAACTGGGTGGTTATAAAGGTGACATTGGGTATTCTGAAAGTATGTGTTGAAGCGCATGGACCAAGATTGGGATTTGTCCATCCATATGACGGATAGATATGCTCTGGGCCCTCTCGGTAGAATGTCATCTAGTTAGCTTGCAAGCATGTGACTAGGTCACAAGGGATGACATATCATGGAACGAGTAAAGAGTACTTATCAGTAACGAGGTAGAACTAGGTATGGAGATACCGACGATCAAACCTCGGATAAGTAGAATATCGCGTGACAAAGGGAATTGGTTTTGTATCTAAATGGTTCTATCGATCACGAAGTCATCGTTGAGTATGGGGGAGCCGTTATGGATCTCTAGATCCCGCTGATGGTTATTGATCGGAGAAGTGTCTCCATCATGTCTGCATATTCACGAACCGTAGGGTGACACACTTAAGGTTCGAAGTTGTTTTAAGTAGATATGGAATGTTCGTTGGAGACCAAATGATGTTCGGAGTCTCGGATTGGATCCGGGACATCACGAGGAGATCCGGAATTGTCCGGAGAATAAGATTCATATATGGGGGATCATTTTCTAAGTTAGGAAATGTTCCGGAGTATTTGTATGAGGATTCTAGAAGGTTTCGGAATGTTCCGGAAGGTTCTAGGAGATTTCTTGGAGTTTGCTTGAAAACCAAGAAAGGATCAAGGAAGTCCTGGTGGGGCAAGACACGGATTTGTGGGGGAGGAGGATTCCTCCCCCCTCCCAATCCGCCGGCCAAGGAGGGAGGGGAGTCCTACTAGGACTCCCCCTCCCATGGCGCCTCCCTCCTTTAAATAGAAGGGAGGGGCGCCACCCCCTACAGCTCTCCCATAACAAGCCCTAGCCGCCGCCTCTCTCCTCCTCCTTCCCTCTGCTCCGGCTTAGGCGAAGCCCTGCAGAATTATCTACTCCACCACCACCACCACACCGTCATGCTGCTGGGATTCCGTGGAGAAGATCTACTACCTCCGCTGCTCGCTGGAATAGGGAGAGGAAGGTCTGCTTCGACTCCGCACGTGTGACCGTCTGCGGAAGCGCTGCCGGAACGCGGCGCCGGAAGGATCGTCCACTCGATCTTGAGATCGGCAAGTGATCGACTACATCAACCACGAGATCCGATCTCGAACAAGGCTTTGGAAACTACGAGGGTTAGTACAGATCTATCTCGTTGCACATGTCTAATAGATTAGATCTTGGCTTTTATCTAGATTAGATCTGGGTTTTGTTCATTCTTGCGGTAGAAAATTTTTGTTTTCCATGCTACGAACCCATCCGTGGTATCAGATCCGTGTCTATGCGTAGATCTGTTGCACGAGTAGAACACAATGGTTTTGTGGGCGTTGGTGCTCGTGCCGTCTTTTGCTTTGTGTACTTTGCATCTTGCGGTATGGTGGGATGAAGCGGCTCGGGCTAACCTTACATGTCATCGCACATGAGATTTGCTCCACGCTTGACGTGTAACTTGCTTTGCACAAGTGGCTTTGCGGGTGTCTGTCTCTCTCACCATAGTATAGATCCAATCTACACTTTGCACTTGATAGCACTTGTATCAACATTGTGGTTCAGTTTTGTAGGTAAGATCCATTCTTATTCGAAAGCCCCAAACCACGTAAAACATGCAAAGAAAATTAGAGGCGTCTAACTTGTTTTTGCAGGGTTTTTGTGATGTGATATGGCCATCATGTGATTGTGATTATATTTGATGTATGCAATGATCCTTGTTGTAATATGGCAACCGGCAGGAGCCTAATGGTTGTCTTTAATTTTGTTAAGACCTGCGTGTCTATTCATCTTGTAATAGCTTTATTCCAAGTAGTTGTAATAGTTGCTAGTGATGATGGACAACCATGAAGCGGCGCCACTGACCTTGACACAATGCTGGTGATGATGGAGATCATGTCCGTGCTTTGGAGATGGAGATCAAAGGCATAAGAAGAAAGGGCCATATCATATCACACTAATTATGAATTGCCTGTGATGTTAATCCTTTATGCATCTTGTATTGCTTAGATCGCGACGGTAGCATTATAAGATGATCCCTCTCACTAAATATCAAGTAATAAAGTGTTCGTCCTTAGTTGGCACCGTTGCTAAGACTCGTCGTTTCGAAGCATCTCATGATGATCGGGTGTGATAGATTCTACGTGTGCATATGACGGGTGCAAGCCAGATTTGCACATGCAGAAACTAAGGTTAATCTTGACGAGCCTAGCATGTACAGACATGGTCTCGGAACACGGAATACCGAAAGGTAGAGCATGAGTCATATATATGATATGATGAACATGATGATTGTTCTCCATTGAAACTACATCATCTCACGTGATGATCGGACTTGGTGTAGTGGATTTGGTTCGTGTAATCACTAAAACAAATCGAGGGATGTTGTTTTGAGTGGGAGTTCATATAGTAATATGATTAAGTTGAACACAATTTATCATAAACAAAATCAAAGTGAATTTGCATAGTTTGTTGTAGTCATTGGCATCCGTTCACCACCTTACGCTTAGTTATAGTTGAGATAGTGGAACTATAGAAATTCTGGATATTTGCTTTACGAACTGGTATCGTATTGTTTTGAGTGTCAATCTAAAGTTTAAAAGTCCTGTTGCAAACTTTCAGCAAACTCCGTTTACTCTGTGAAGTTTAATAAACAGTATTAAATCAAGAGTAACAATTCCAGTGTTAGTATCTAATGTATCATGTTTGCCTCCATGATTCTTGATACTCAAAAGATTGTTTTTAATATCAAGTTTATCTAAGAGCTGAAAGCAATGTTTCAGAAACCATCATATGTGAAAGGTATTGCGATATCTAAAACAATGTGTTGGTTACAACATGATAGAGTATATGTCCTCATATTTGATGAGAATTTGTGAAGGTTGGAGATGCTAGTCGTCCTAATCCTCCAAAAAGTTTTTGGAAAAGAAACATTATACTCGCAATTCACCTTTATAAGCTATAGCAGCTTGATCATGAAAGTTGTCATGATAAGGATGAATAAAAGATGTAAGTAAAATGTTTACTACACTAAAAGATTACTAAAGAATGGAATTTTGAAAGAATGCCAAGCATTTGATGAAGGTGATCCATTTCAAAGTGCAAGTCCAAAGGTATTAGTATTTTACTATACACACTTTGTACTATGTGTCATGTGAATGACACCACTATTGATGTTGATAGATTCTTTTAAAAGAAAAGGAATTGTTGAAAGAGAATCTATAAAATATTTGGCAGAAAAGAAAAGATTGGAGATGTCCAACTTAGGTATATAGAAGATACATGTTATGGCTGTATTCCTTGCTTGTTAAAACAATGTAGTTCTGCGGTATTGGATACCGAATTGGTTTGTATGAAGTGTTATACAGTACAACACAATTCATGAACTGCAGTGGCCTAAGTAACTAGCAAGAGAATATGTGATGATGTTCATCGAAAACAAACAAAGGGTTGTTGTGTTGCTCATTAACATCAAAGCTTGCCTTCAAGATTTGTTTCAATAATTGTTATTTTGATCAGGTATTATGACGACAAAAGGTTGTTCAAATAATTACCGTATTCCATAATAGATGATATACAAGTCTGGTTGGAGAAATAACGACCATAAAACTAATGCTAAAATGTCGCAAGACAAATCATTGAAAGATCACTTGCAAAGTGACATCGCTGTTTAAATTATATTGAAAGAGATACATGAAGAAACTCCATGTTGAAGGATTTTTGGAGTCTTTGATTTTGATCAAATGACGCTTGTGATACTTTCCTGGAGATAATTAAAACTCCGTTCATAGGCCAAAAGAGGAACGGACGACTAACTGATTGGAATTTGTACATATTGATGTATGTAGTCCATTATGTGTAGTCGTGGGCGATGGATTTCAACTTCATATGCTTTCTCTGAAGATTTGAGTAAGTATATGTATATACTTACTCAATAAGGAAGAAGTATGAAACATTTGAAAATGTTCAAAGACTTTCAAGATGATGTGGAAAATTATTGTAACAAGAAAATAAAAAGTTTATGATTGGATCATAAAGATGTTTGAGTTACAAGTTTAGCAAAACACCTAAGATTTGAGGAATCGTTCCATGGATTTGCGTTTCCCAAAACACCATAGGAGTATGGAGTGTTCAAGATATGTAATGAAACCTTGTTTGACATGGTAAGATCAAAGGTGTCATTTATAAAACTGCCATTATATTTTAAAAGATTAAAGCTTTAGTGACTACCGCTTTTACACTGAAAAGAGCTCCATCGTGATCCGTTGAAATGACACCATATAAGTCATGGTTTGGGATAAAACCCAGGTTGTCTTTTCTTAAATTTTTGGTATGCTAGGCATAAGTAAAGTGTTTACAACCAAAGTCGGATGAGCATGTCTTTGTAGGTTATTTCGAATAACCATTGGGTATTCCTCCATAACACCGAAGACAAAATTGTTTATTGCTTAGAGTGTCGAGTTTCTTGAGAAGGAATTTTTGGTGAAAAGTTAAGTGGGAGGACAATAGGACTTTGACAAGGTTGTTGAACCTTGGCTAATATGTGTTGAGTTGCGCAGCATCGGTAAGTGTCCCAGAGGCAGCAACAATGCTCATGGCTCACGTGCCTCAAAGGTTGTGGTCACGGAGATCTAAGTTCCTATTGGACCAAGTAGGTCGGGTAAGTAATCAAATGCGAAGATTTGAGAGTTAAATCATTATTGTTTGACAATGATGAACCGACTACATGCAAAGAAGCAATGATGGGCCCTGGCCTCGTTAAGTGGCTTGAAGCCATAAAATACGTGATAATTCCATACACGAGAAATCAAGCTTTGAATTGGAAAGACCCTCTGGAAAGGTGTAAGACCTTACAGTCATATATGGATCTATAAAGAAATAGACATGGATGTTTCACATCTATGAAATAGTCGACATGTCGGAAAGAGTTTACGACAATGTTCAAGGAATTGACTGTGATAAGATTTGATCTTTCATAGCGATATTTAGTCTGGACGGATTAGTGTAGCAACCACTACATATATTTTGGTATATGGTAGTTGAACAAACAAAACAAGTTCTTCTAATAGAATGGTTACCTAGGACATGTACATGACACGATCCAAAGGGTTTTGTTAATTCAAAGGATGCTAAAAGAGTATGCAAAACTTCAATGGTTGAAGTGAGCATCGCGGAGTTGGAATCTTCACCGTGATGAAACCATTAAAATGTTTAATTTCATCAGAGACGATGAAGATGTTTGCATTTTGCAAGAAATTAAGTGGGAGCGCTAAGACATATTTCTAATACATTATGTGAAATACATATTGTTGATTAGAAATGATGTATCTTTTATTGACACAGGTTAAGAATTTCATTTCGATGAAAGACTTAGGCATAACCCAAGAATTAGGCATCAATGTCTATATGGATAGATTGAGGCGCTAATATGGTTTTGCCAAATGTACATAGATAAGATGTTGAATGAGTTCAATATGGAAACAACAAGAAAGGTTCTTGACACACGGAAAGGACTGAATCAAGATTCAAGTGTTTTGACACTTGGTGAAATCACAAGAATATTTTGATCAATCATTCTTTGAGATGTACACATCCAGATATGTCCTATGCTCTAAATGTTATGAGCATATGACTCATACGATGATCATTGGACAATAGTAGGGATATTCCTATGATCTTTGGAAGAACTAAGAATATATTATTTATATAGTGGTGACAAATAGTTCATTGTAAATTGTTACATTGATACTAGTTTTGTCACAAATTAAGTTTATCTCAATTTAAACTATGGGTGGCACAATGTAATGGAAAGGAAGTTCCATAACGGATTTGGTTGAGTACCAAAGTTAAAACATTGTGACAGATACTACAACAAAAGGCTAAGTATATGACTGCTATTGTAGCAGCAAATGAGGGCATTTGCGTCAAGTAGTTTGTTATCAAACTAGGTGTGGTTCATAGCGGGATAATACTATGAAGATACATTGTATGACAATTGTATCAACATGATTTAATCCCAAGGAACTAAAGGTCTCACCAAAGGACTAAATTTATACAATGCCATCTCATTGGAGAATGAGTAATGCGTAGAGACGCAAGGACATGCAAATACACACGGACCTGGAAGTGTCAGATCCGAAGATTATGTTTAACACTAGCAATAGTGTCTATACAACACCAGAAAGCCATAGGTGTTGAAAGCACAAGTTTTTAACAAGATTATTGACTCTAGTGCAAGTGGGAGACTGTTGGAGATATGCCCAAGAGGCAATAATAAAGTGGTTATTATTATATCTTTATGTTTATGATAAATGTTTACATCCCATGCTATAATTGTATTAACCAGAAACATTAATACTTGTGTGTTTTGTAAACATAAAAGAGTCCCTAGTAAGCCTCTTGTTAAACTAGCTTGTTGATTAATGGATGATCATGGTTTCCTGATCATGGACATTGGATGTCGTTAATAACAAGATCATATCATTAGGAGAATGATGTGATGGACACACACCCATAGTAAGCATAGCATAAGATCAAGTCATTAAGTTCGTTTTGCTACAAGCTTTTCAAATGCATAGTAACCTAATCCTTCGACCATGAGGTTATGTTAATCACCATCACCGAATGGGTACTTTGATGACATCAAACGCCGCTTCGTAATTGGGTGGTTATAAAGGTGACATTGGGTATTCTGAAAGTATGTGTTGAAGCGCATGGACCAAGATTGGGATTTGTCCATCCATATGACGGATAGATATGCTCTGGGCCCTCTCGGTGGAATGTCATCTAGTTAGCTTGCAAGCATGTGACTAGGTCACAAGGGATGACATATCACGGAACGAGTAAAGAGTACTTATCAGTAACGAGGTAGAACTAGGTATGGAGATACCGACGATCAAACCTCGGATAAGTAGAATATCGCGTGACAAAGGGAATTGGTTTCGTATGTAAATGGTTCTATCGATCACGAAGTCATCGTTGAGTATGTGGGAGCCGTTATGGATCTCTAGATCCCGCTGATGGTTATTGATCGGAGAAGTGTCTCCATCATGTCTGCATATTCACGAACTGTAGGGTGACACACTTAAGGTTCGAAGTTGTTTTAAGTAGATATGGAATGTTCGTTGGAGACCGAATGATGTTCGGAGTCTCAGATTGGATCCGGGACATCACGAGGAGATCCGGAATTGTCCGGAGAATAAGATTCATATATTGGGGATCATTTTCTAAGTTAGGAAATGTTCCGGAGTATTTGTATGAGGATTCTAGAAGGTTTCGGAATGTTCTGGAAGGTTCTAGGAGATTTCTTGGAGTTTGCTTGAAAACCAAGAAAGGATCAAGGAAGTCCTGGTGGGGCAAGACACGGATTCGTGGGGGAGGAGGATTCCTCCCCCCTCCCAATCCGCCGGCAAGGAGGGAGGGGAGTCCTACTAGGACTCCCCCTCCCATGGCGCCTCCCTCCTTTAAATAGAAGGGAGGGGGCGCCACCCCCTACAGCTCTCCCATAACAAGCCCTAGCCGCCGCCTCTCTCCTCCTCCTTCCCTCTGCTTCGGCTTAGGCGAAGCCCTGCAGAATTCTCTACTCCACCACCACCACCACACCATCGTGCTGCTGGGATTCCGTGGAGAAGATCTACTACCTCTGCTGCTCGCTGGAACAGGGAGAGGAAGATCTGCTTCGACTCCGCACGTGTGACCGTCTGCGGAAGCGCTGCCGGAACGCGGCGCCGGAAGGATCGTCCACTCGATCTTGAGATCGGCAAGTGATCGACTACATCAACCACGAGATCCGATCTCGAACAAGGCTTTGGAAACTACGAGGGTTAGTACAGATCTATCTCGTTGCACATGTCTAATAGATTAGATCTTGGCTTTTATCTAGATTAGATCTGGGTTTTATTCGTTCTTGCAGTAGAATTTTTTTGTTTTCCATGCTACGAACCCATCATTTAATGCATGCATGGAGATAGAGGTGGCGTAATCATCGCGCGGGGGTTACCCAGTTCTTTCTATGACACGTGTCACGTTAACTATTGCGTTTATACGAATCTTGACGCGGCTGGGGGATATAAGTGGTGAGGATTCTTTTCCCCACCTTCTTCACCAGCACTTGCGCCGTTTCCTTCTCTCCAACGTCTCCCACAAACCAGAGCTCCTTTGCCTCCGTCCATGAGAGTCTTGGAGAAACTATAGCCATCAATAAGTGGATTGACGACTAACGCGAATTTTCCTCGCATGTGCAACTTAGGTGGATGATCAACATGGTCAAAGGTGATTGCCACTTCCGACAAGTCCAAGAATTGGGTGACAGCCGGAACTGTTGCGTTGAGCTCATGTAGAACTGCTTTCCTGACCTTAGCTGGTTGAGATCCGAGGAAGGTGACGTAGGTGTCTTTCTTTATTGGGAAGTTTTTTTTCCCTTCCGGCTTGGGATTTGAAGGATCAGCTTCCTCCATGTCGGAATATTCCTTGGTCTCTTTATCTTTTTCGGGATTCTTCTTTCCCTTCTTCCACTTAGCCATGTAGCCAGCACGTCTTTCTTGATGTCGTTATTAAAACGACACTCGGCGTTCATGTGAGACGAGCCCCATTGGCATCTAAGTGATGCCAATGTCAGCCCAGGAGTAAGTTTTGCCAGGTTGCTGGTCTCCTCTACCCTGGACTCTTGATGTCCCACGACCGGGTCCGTGGCCACCACCGCGCCCTCCTCGTCCTCCAGACCCGAAAGTAGTAGTGACTACTGCCGTTTCCGCGTTGGGTTTTTCTTCCGAGGTGTTCTTGCGCTTCTGAGCTTGCGGCTTTGGTTGTTTTGCCGACTGTGGCACAGCTAGGGCGTTCAGTAATCCCTATGCGTCATCGTCAGCATCTGGATACTTGCTCGCTGTTTCTATCATCTCTCCCAGATTAGTGACTTTGTCACACTTCAAGCAATGACGTAGTAAACCAATTGGGAGTCCTACAATGAAAGCTTCAATTGCAGTTTGGTCATTTACTCCTTCACAGGAGTTCTTGGTGTCGATCCATCGTCCGAGGTAATCTCGGAAAGTTTCTATGGCTTTCTGGGTGCAATGTTGTAGGTCTCCTACCATACAGGGCCTCCGATATGTGCCTTCGAAATTCCGAAAGAACACGCTTTGCATGTCATACCAGTTGTGGATGGTGTTCTTTGGAAGTTCATTGAGCCATGATCGTGCCGTCTTCCGCAACATAAGTGGGAGATACCGGGTCGTGACCAGGCTGTTTCCACCTTTAGCGATGCAGCAAGCTTGGAAAAAATCCTGGAGCCAAGTATCTGGCCGTGCTACACCGTCGTAGGGCTGGATGAGTCTTGATATAGCAAATCCTTCCGGGAATCTTGTTGCTCTTATACGTGGTCCAAAGCATTTTGGGCCAATGTATATATCATCGTTTTCATAGCACCACGCTTGTATGTTGGAGTTAATACTGTGTCTCGCGTCACTTGGGGACAGAGATCGCCGTCCTGATTGACGGATATGGCTGTGGTGCCTTAGATCCAGACTTCGGCTTTTGCCACCACCTCCTCCGCCACGACGCCCCCTTGGCCTCCTTGGGAACCGTTGTGGTGGCAAATTGGTGGAGTAGTTGGATTGTTTCCGGCTGATCGCCGGTGTCTGTCCGGAGCGTCATTATTCCAGTTCTGAGGAGGATCTTCATTGCGACGAGCCCCTTGCCGTCTTGTCTCGGCACGGTGTCCGTTGTTCCTTCGTCCGTCACTCCCACCATGGTGGGGCTCATCCAGACGACTTGTATGTCTAGGAGGTGGCATTCTTTGATGGTCCTCCTCCCAACGTTTCTCTTTGTCTTCTTCCCTATGATCGTTCGACTCTCGCTAGGGAGGATTTTTTGGATACAGTGCAGCAATTGCTTCTTGCTCGACGGCTGGAGCAACGTTGCGCCAGTCGCGTGCAGTTCTGTGGTGCTGCCCTGAAGATCCGGTTCTTGAGTAGTTGTCTTCACGATGGTCGGAACGGTGATGCTGTTCCGGAGCCCGTTGGGGTCTTATGTCATTCCAGGCCGGATTCGTGCGACATTGGTCTGATTGGGAGACCAGTGTTCCGCTTCTAGACCTCGCGACCTTCTGCTGCTCTAGACCCTTGGTGAGTAGCTTGATGCCCAATCGAACCTCTTCTGGGCCTGGATTATTTGCCAAGATATCTCGAGTTGCGGCGGTGTTTTGCACTGGTGTTGGGTATACTAGATCTCCTTTACTGTCGAGTCGAGGTATCCCCAGATCCTCGTCAAAGAGAACCTTACATATTTCTGGAAATTTGTTAGCCCTTAAGTGGCCTTTCCGTTTCTTGTGATGTTGCAGAGAGGTGAGCTTCTCCGCCTTGGCCATGCGCTTCTTCTCTTCCTCGATGTTTTTGGCTTCATCTAGGAGTACTTGGCGACGCGCTTCTAGGGCTTGGGCCCTTTCGTCCAATTCTGCAGCAGTGAGTTCTGCCACAGTAGGGATAGGTGTGGTTAATGCAACATCGATGAGTTTACGGGCACCTACGGTGACCACATGTCCATCCACCAAATCTTCTTTAGGCTCGTCTGGGATAAGTGCTCCATCCGAGTCTTCCTCGTATTCCTCGGCAATCACCTCCTATGCTGGAGGTTCTTTTGCCCAGGTCTTATTCTTCTTGTTCTTCTTCTTTGCCCTCTTGGCAGCGCCGGTAGCAAAGACGGCTTTGGGTCCGTTTCCCGGAGTCAAGCTCTGAGCGGTACTTTCGTACATCTGGGCCTCGGGATTATCTCCGAGATCGAGATCATCCTGTGCTTTGGGAGAGTTTTATCCGGATCCTTCATCCATGGCTTCTCCTTCTGTGGCTTTGGAGTTGGACTCCTCTTCATATTCTTCGAAGAACTTTCGGAAATCTGCTGACGTCATAGAGTCATCCGAGGATGCGGGTAAGTCGGTGTTTGTTCCAATCGCCTTTAGCACCGAGTCTTCGTTGTCTCCAGTGTCGGTAGAGCCGGATCCGGATCCAACGTATCCGACAAAGTGCGATGTGTGGGGCCTGAGGTAGTTGCGACTTTCCTCGTGGGCTTCCTCGAAAATCCCGATGGTTTCGAGAACCTCATCCACGCTTGCGTCTTGTAGCATCATGCGTCACAACGTATACCTCAGGAAAGGTTGATCCGTTCCGGTGTTGGCAGATCCAGAACCAAGGTTGTTGTTGTGCTCCTCCTGGATTTCAACCTCGGCGGACAGATCGATCTAGGATTCAACCTCACTAGGGAGATCCACTCCAGATTCGATGTGAACCGCAAGATCTGCTTTAGGCCTAGCTTTATCCACTATCTCCGCAATATGTGCGGGCTTGGTGGGATTAGGGTTTTTTAGGATCCGGAATTCTTCCGCCTCCACGGACAAAGGGGACCTAGAAATTTCTTCTGCCTCTATCATCACTGCTAGGGTGGGTGGGGCATGTTTAGTGAATCCGATGTATACATCGATCTCGCCAAAAGACATGATGGTGTAGGCAGTCACGGCCTCCCTAGCCGGAATCCAGGTCTCGTCAAGAACGATGAGAGGGACGTCACTGGCGTAGAGGATGCGACCGATGGTGATAGTCTTGCCGATTCCGATTCTTGTAGATTCCGCTTGGAACACAGATCTAAAGCTCACTTGCCCCATGGTGGGCGCCAACTATCGTCGGATTGATGACAAGTACGCCATGAGGGGGTCCTCGAGGCGTGTGGAAGATAGGGGTGTGAGACGTATGGTATTCCGGGACGGTGAGCACACAAGTTTACCTAGGTTCGAATCCACCAGCTTTGGACGGATCCTACTCCTGCTAGCAATCCAGTAATACAACAGAGCCAGAATATGGGTTACAAGGGTTTTGCCTGTGCGAGTTGAGATTGTAGACTATTGTGAGGGTGCCCTAAAGGCTCTCCCTAGGACGGCTTATATAGATATCCAGCCTAGGGTTTACAGGAGAGACCTATCCGGCTACGACTAAGAGTCAGTTACAGAGTACATCTTGAACTACAAGTAACACTATGGGCCTATGTCGGTAAGTCTTCTAGGCCTTCCCGTAGCCGGACTGGACTCCGTCTCTTCTCCCTGACTGGGCCACCCATGAAATTTGGGTCTAACCCGAAGTGGACCACCCTGGTTAGAGAGGCATAATGAGGATACCCGAAAAGGATATCCCCAACACATAGTCTAAAGTTGGAGGCACCATAGCAGCAGCCAGGGCGACAGTTTTAACTAAAGACTGATATTACACAAACTAACACAAAATAACAAAGAATTCAACCCAATAATCTTATCATCTTCCTAGCTGAAATTATAGGAATCAACTATATGGTTCACTGACATACTAACAATAATAAGAACACAAGTCATCCATGCTTGTAAAACATATCTGAATATGACATAGCTTATTTTCCAATCCTACAATTAAAAATTATATTACCCAAGTTAATCAATTAATCACTTGGACAAGCTGTAAGTTTAACTCCAGCTATGGACCAAGTACAAAGCCTCAGTAACATTCACTGTCAAAGTTGACACTTATAGTGAGTTCAGAGAACAACACACTGATGCAAATCTTTCGTATATTTTTACCAAAGTAGTAACTTAGCACAAGGTACCTAGTGAATATTGTGTTTAATTCAAACAAATGGTTTGAATTGAAATATAGCCATAGAATCATGTCTACCAGAATAGTCTCTATCAAGTTAATCATAGAGCAATATTATGCCAAGATAAGCTAATATCAAGGGATCAATTACACCACTAGAACATTTAAAGATTATAGAGTATTAAGCGAAGCTAGCTCAGTAGCATCATCAGTTAAGCTAGAGAAACCATCGATAGAACAAGAAAGAAGGGACCCTAATTAGGGTTCATCACCACAAGACATAGAGAGGGTAAAGGAGAGAGGTCGGATATGGCGAGTACTAGGAGCTTCACTTACCCATGGTCCCCGCTTAAGCTCAAGAAGAGGAAGCAGGCCGGCAGTGGAGATCAAAGCACGGCGGCACGAGGAGCACCTGAAGGCACCGCAACCCACGCCAATGGTAGCAGCAGCGAGGAGGATGGTGTGGGCAAGCACTACATGACCACCAACGCACCACCAGATCATCACCGGCTTATAGTGAATCCATGACATTGAAACCCTAGTGCCGCAGAAAAGAGAAGGGCGACAAAATAAGGGTTCGATTCCCAAATCGAATTGGATAGAGAGGTAGAGCGGGACACGACATTCCATTAACCATAGTCGGTGGCGGTCGGACAGGCCAGGCTCGCCAGAATTAAGCGAGGGCAGCAGCGGTCGCCATCCAGGTGGAGTCGGGAGAGTAAAAGAGGTGAGCTCGGGAGAGAGTGAGGCTGGGTGGGCCAACCTAACCCTACAGGTTAGGGTGGTCCAACCCTATTGGGCTGTGTGGGCTAGATGGGCCGGGTTTGAGCCGGACCAGCCCACGGGTCTAGCATGTTTAATACATACATGGAAATAGTAGTACTACTCTAAAATTACATATAGGCCCTTGTGGACATTTAAAAATAATAAATATATAGTTAAATATAGGAAATTAATAAAAAATACCCATAATATAGCAAAATATTCACAAAAATAAATCTATCAAATAAAAATATAACTTCACATGTTTGACATAAATAAAATAAAACTAAATATTAAGGCTATTAAAATACTAAGTGAAATTTAATAAAATAAGGAAAAGACCTAAAAATGAATAAAAATCATTTTTGCATATAAAAGTAAATCTACTATTTTATAAAAATACTAACTTATTTTTCTTACAAATAAAACTTGAAACAAATATTTAATAATATCTAATATTTATGGAATTTTATGGAAATAAAGATAATACATAAAAATAAATAAAAAACATTTTTAAGATATTAATTAAGTTTAGTTTACTAGAAAAATATTAAATATATTATTCCGAAAGGTTTTAAGATTCCAAAGTAATAAATCTTAATTATTAACATAAAATCCCTATTTTGTGAATACTTTAATATTATTTCTTAAGTAAGAAATAATCATATGTCTTTATAAAATACCACAATCTCCAAAGTAATCCTTTAAGTCTAATTACTAAGTCCAAAACCATAATTATGATTCATAATAAAACGTAAATATAAACTGTTAAACTTATAATACTCCTTTGGAACCATATACCCAAATTTAAACCAACAACCTTTAAGATAACCTAATGCAGCATTTACTTATATTAAGGGTAAATGATCTTTACCTCTTAACCATACTTAACATGATTTTAAACCCTAACAAATTAATAAGATCATCTAATTATGCTTGCATAAATAAGTTGCATATTCTTTCCATAATAGCAAATCAAAATTTAAACTCATCATTCACTTAAATTGAAAGTGAATGATATCACACTCTTAATCATTTTATCAAAACACTAAATCTTGGTAATAATTTAGACCATTACACCTTAATGTATTTATGTTTTTATAGTTAACTTTGGTCTGAAATACCTTAAACATCATGACTTAAAAATTCATCTTTACTTTTATAATTAACTTTGGTATTCTATAAAACCAACCCAAAAGTAGGATAACTGAACATCATATGTAACTATTAGAAACCATAACCTTAATAGCATAATTATTCAAAGTTAATACACTACTTATAAACAACATTTTCTTTAAATGTTATTCTTTTGCCACTTCAAACAACAACTATATAATAGTTCCTTTAACCCTTAACAAACCAACACTTGGACTTTCATCATAATTACCAGATGGAAATTAAACTGGACCTTGGATTTTTATTGTACTCTACTTTTGTACCTTGCATGTTAATCTTAAGTTCCTGATAAATATAATTTCTTGTGAAATAAACTTGAATATAAACCAAATTTTAAAAGTAGTCACCAATAATTAATTCACTTATAGTATTAGGAATTCATTTGGGGAGTTTTATAAAATGCACAGCATTACTTATGAATAAAAGCATATTGCTTCTTTAAACATTAGTCCTTACCAGACCAATGATGTTGTTTTCAGATATTGGATCTTATATTGTCTCGAAGACCGTGATTGCATAATCTTGTAATCACAAAATAAAGTTCACACATGCTCATGTCCTTTGATTATTTTCTATCAAGTATTTACAAATCCAATGTTGTCATAACCTACATTCCAAAAAGTTTAGAAAACTCTATTTTCATGACTATATGATTATAACCTACTATTACAATTCCGGTGGTAAAGGAACATAATATCTAGGACTTAATCAACCAATGTCACTAGTGATTCTTGCGCCATATAATACACGTTAACCATGAGATTTGGAATGGGATGGAGAAGTCAGTTGGATCTTCTTCCTTTCGCATGGACAGAAGCCCATCTGGCGCTGATGTACCTTATGAGGCTCAGCATATGGGTGTGACCCCTTAGTTCCCCATGATATTGGTGTCTAGAATATCTGTGAGGGACGGTCGTAGGTAGGTCCTCATATCGATGGGTCGACCAGGGACATTGTTTGCTCACTAGAGTCCTAAAGGAGTCTACCAGGGTTATATCTGCCTATATGGGGGTTAACGAAGGTAGGTCTGCTTGGGGGGTCGTGTTTACATGTGGGGTCATGGAGAAGGGCAGTGATTGGCTTGGATAATCTACTAGGCCCCAGGCCAAAGGAAGTGGGGATGGGAAAGATCGCTCGGTTGTGCAAAACAGATTTGATCTCTTATGGGAAAAGTAACGCACCTCTAAAGAGTGTAAGAAATGTGACATGTTACTATGTGTTCTAGGAAGGTGCTACGAACGTGGCAGGAAAGGAACTCCATGAAGTTTTGGTAAACCTGTGAAGGCTAACGGACATATCTTTTCAGAATAAAAGCAATCTTTGAAAAAATGTTTATGAAAACCTGCATAATCCTACGACCTATGGTTTGTGGGTGTAGATAGTACACCAAACACCCCTTTTTAGTGAACTTGCTAATTATCTCATACTCAACCATACGTTCTTAACCCTTGCTAGATTCTAAAGCCAATAAAGACGATGTCAACACCAACGGATGCTCAAAGGAATCATCATCAAAAGCTTAAGCTCTTCAATGAAGACAATTGAGACATCATATATATCAACTAAAGTGAAGACGAAGTTGCTAATTATATAGGAATATAATATCTAGCCATAGAACCTACTTCTGTAGAGCATTGCATTAGCAGCAAGTGTAAGGCCGATAATTAATATACTAGTCTATTAGTATGAAGTTCATGAGTTGTTATTTCTGATTCTTTTTTGTAAGAAGTTGCTTTCTCTCTCTATAACCTAGAGTGTTCTCTGGATATTTTGTAAAGAGTCAAGTTGTAATCTATGGTCATGTTTTGGACCTGCTATATTTCTGTTGTACCACTCCGAGAGATGTAATACTAGTGGAACAGACTTTGATTGGTGTTATGTCAACGACTATAGTGTACTACATCATGCAGTGGCATGTTGGGTCACCATAGCTGGTATCAGAGCATATGCTTTGACCTTAGGTTGGAAAGCTATTAAATGGGCAGAACCTATAGGAAGGAGAATAACAACGACAAAGAGTTCTCTATAGATATGATGAGCATTCAATTGAGAATCATTTCGTCATGTTGCTAGTGCGATAATTATTTATTATGATGCATTTTTAAGTAATAACAATGAGTTTTGACTCAACATGGATGATGATAATTTCTTATCTACATTACGAAATGGCACCTCCGTATCCACACCAGAATGTTCAAGTGCTGACCATGACTTTAGATGACTATGGAGGTGATTGGACCAATATTCTTAGACAACTTCTATGGAGTCTATATTGCGAATCTCGACTTCTCGTCAACATTTATAGTTACTATGATGGGCATGTATTAGCCAAGTACCATGTCATGATCACGTTACCCAAGAAGTTGGGACTGAATGGAAAAATTCCATTAGGAGAGGCGAGGTGTCTAGCGGTGGCCTACCAGATTGCAGTAGTAGCAGCCATAGCCATGATCCGGGAGCAAAAATCCAAGGTGCTGGTAGGTAGTACCCACACTACTATACCTCATGAAACCTCAAGTTCGGAGCCTGAGTTAGATCATTCTGATCTGGTGCGAACTAAACCTACTCTTGCTATAGAGTATATGGACCATTATAGCTCTTTAGTGAATACTTTCCATAACACTGACCTAGTTCTAGTCTAGGAGTTGGATACTACCATTGAGGATTTTACTGATCCTGTTAAGGCAAAGGCACATAGAAATAGGCTTGATAAGGAAGCTAGGCATCCTAAAATAGTCTTTCCCGAGAATGTGTTTGAAGAAACGGAGTTTGATGATCCACAATTTCAAACCTATGCCTATTACCAGGTTGAACCTCAGAAACTGGAAGACCCATGGACCAAATATGAGACTAAACAGAAGGTTGGCAAGCAACCAATCCAAATATTCTAGTTGGGTACTATAATGGAGGGGGAATAGAGCCTATTGGTGGAACCTTGGGGAATCCTATTCCATGTGATTATGGTGAAGAAGTAGAGACCAGTTACAATATTATGGAACCATGTGATCCATATGTGGGTAGTAACAATCCTATTGATCTGAAAGAATGTCTTGGTAATTAATTACACCAATATGTACGAATGGATCAAAGAAAAGGCAAAGAATACCTCTTACTTTAAAGATGCGTTTGAATCTGGACAGGAGAATCCTGAAGGAGATCATGCAAATTCTAGTCATTTTCAATGTCTAATCTCTATCTAGGTACTTCTATCAAGAATACGCACCTCCTGGAAGTTCTTACGCTCCAGAAGGCAATCGTCAGACTTCACGTCATCATAGACGGAACTCTAAGAAGCACTAGAACAGGGATAAAAGTAAGAAGGAGAAGTAATCTGTAAGGTATAGTGCTTGAATAATGTACATATCTGGTAATGTGTATTGTAGTGTTTGAAAGGCTTGTTGAAATAAGTGGGAGTATATCCACATAGTGAAGAAAACTCTTGTAAGATATGTAGATCTGCACTAGGTGATCAACTAGCCGTAGCTGGTTTTAATTTTAGTTTGTAATATTTATAAGACCTATGTATAATACATGGTATATGTTTGATTGTTAACTAGATATCTTGGTTTTCTTGGATTTTTTTATTGACTAGATCTGTACATGAATTTTGACTTGGTGTGCAATGATGTATGCAAGTGCACAGATCGTTTGTAGCTAGTTTCGAAGTATAGATGTCGATCTCACAGGGAGCCCAAAGGTAAGTGTTTATGAATGAAGTCTTTGTCACACCCAAAGTTGTCACAGGTCTTCGAGTGAATTGACTGCAAGTATAGAAATAAGAATGGATTTTGGATTAAACTGGATGTATTTAAATAGAACTAAAATGTAAACTTCAGAAATAAAAAGTATCAAAGTAAAGAACAATTTGATTGTTTGTTGTTTTCTGTAGATGACAAAGAAGGCGCGGGGAGATACAGTTCATGGTGATAGTGACTGTGCTAGGTGGACGAATGATAAGTGTAACAATTGTAATCTTATAAGTATATGTGTAGGCGAGCAACCCATAATTAGCCGGAACTCCTCTTGGTAGATTTCATCCCAACTTCAATAATCCTACTAGTCTGTTACCAAAACCATGGTCAGACACTAGATGATTTAGATCCTTCAGGTTGCTTAGCAATTAAGCTCCTTGGATCAGACTAATGCAATAAGCATGGTGGTTCCTTGTTATCCTCGAGTCTACTAGTTTCCTATTGATATCCTCGTGTCACTCGGGGGTCGTCGGTCTGCTAGCGAGCAAGATCCTATCCATGTAGAACAAAGCATCATGTTTTATGGGCCCTTAATTGGACAACAAGCATTAAGCATCCCATAGATAGTCAAGCACACATAATATAGTAATTAAAATCAATCACAAACTAATGTAAAATATGTGGAGGCACATCACATCTCACCAATCCCTTACATCTCCCATGCGCAAGGAACTTACTCACACATGAGAGAAGAAAGCATCATCAATATAATTAAATAAAGGGAGTTCTTCTCGATATTACCGTGGAGATACACAATAATAATAGAAAAGTACTCCAACACAATTCAAGATAGGAAGAAACAATCTCAAACCCTTGTCTTGCAAGGTGAAGATCTATCTCTCTCAAGTACAAGTAATGTCTATGGGACTGTGTTAGCTAGGAGGTCGAAGATCATGGAGCGAGATGAAGAATGTTTTCTCCTCCTTTTCCGGATATCTTCTTTGTCCTTTCTAGATGGGATGGAGGCTGTTGTTTTATGATTTCGTCTTTTGCCTCTTCATGAAAGTTGTCCCTTTTGACAAGAAGGAGGCGGGGGCAGCTATACGGTGGGAACTATATGACCGGAAAAATGTTCCTGCCGTATAGTTGCTCGTTAAAGCTTCTGTTTGCGCCCTTTGCTTGCTTCCAAAAAGAGACTTGCTTGTTTTCGTGTGAATATTGTGTTTCTCATGTTAAAATCTTCTGTTGATGTTCAGAACCTGAAACAGACATTAAAAACCAAGTTTTCTTTGCTACCGAAGTATTAGTGTTAGGTAAAGCTAGAAAACGATCAAATTCAGAGGAAAACCATCAATAAAAACCATCAAAAATATGTCGAATCTCACAGCTATCAACTCCCCCAAGCTTAGATGTGGCTCTCCCTCGAGTTACAAGAAAATAAGGAAGAATAGCGGAGATTCGAGATTGAAATAGAAGAACTTACAAGCTCGAATTGGTGTCAAAGTCTTTTCTTCACAATTCCTGCAATCTTAAACATGATCATACAAGTATTCACAAGATTGCACTGAGTCCAATTCCTAACCATGTATATCTTGCTAGCAAATAAACAATATGCCCTAGAAAGTGTCAAAAGTTTAGCTAGGAAAGGGAAACAAATTCTTTTGGTGTCTCTCTTTGTTGAGAGATGAAAACTTCTGCTCTTTAATCAATTAAGAGTACTCAAGTTGGCACCAAAAACATTCAATTTAAGAACAACTCATCTATACCCATGTCAAAATTTCAAGACTCTCAAAGCACCTTTTCCTTCCCTTGTTTTTCAAAAACTTCAGCCCTTTCATAGAGAAATCATGCCACAGTTTTTAACATGTTAATTGGGACTGTGTTGTGCACTCGTGACCATGACAATAGATAATTGTTGAGTAATAGTGGGTCAGAGGAGTACTACAACTTCACTTGGAATGTAAAACCACAAGGATACTAAAAATTTACCCATCATAGCATTGCTGCTACAAACACTTACATAACTCAATAGCCAAAATCAAGTGGTTTCCCACATTTAGATCGTTCACTGGCCAGCGGAGTTAATAGTTCCCCATGGAGCACGATAGTGTTGTAGTGACAAGCGTAATGAAATATCTTATAGTAATTATTAGAAAAAGCAGTGGCATAATCTCTACTACTTCAAAGCTTCCATTTTATCAGACAATTTCATTCAAGAGTGCTATCGAGTCTATTTACATTAAGCTCAAATGGGTTGAGTAGTTCTAAAATCAAATCCTTTGGGCTAAACATGGACTCAAGTCATATTTTGGACGCTTTTTCTTGTTGTAAAAATGTTAGAAATATTTTTAACCAAGTTCATTGCTCATTATTTCAAAGCTAAAAAGAAGACACTTGGCAAAGGAATATAATTTATAGGATAACAAGCTAAGTGGGGAGTGACTCAAGTGCAAGCGAGTGAATAATTGTAGGGTCAATTTAAAATTGCAGAAGAGGTGATGAAAGGAATGTGATACCTCCTCTTGCTTGCTTCGTTCCCGTACTTGAGTCGAACCCTCTCTATACTTCCCTATTGCCAAGTCATCTGAAATTGAGCAATCTCCGAAAGAAACAAAGAAACAGATTTGCAATAAAGGTTATAACTAATTTTTTTTGTGTTTTTGGTTTAGGAATGCAAACTAAAAGTAAACATTCAATTTTGAAGAAATGAAATAAATCAAAAGAAGAAATAAAATATGAATGCAAGGTTTGGAGGTTTTCAAACCTCCCCCAATCTTAGGCTGTTTCCAGGCATAGTTGTTGCCGTCATTCGGTGGCTGATGCGGATACTGCTGGTAGTAGTCAGTGAAGTGGGTCATGAAGTGACTGAAGTTGTGAGTTAAGGCACTCACATCTTCATTCACTCCTTGAAGAGTGTGGTCAATCTCCCCAACGCGCTAGTTGAGCTGCTGAAATTCTTGATAGGGGACGTAGTTGAACCCCTGCTACGGCTGATTGGACCATGGGTCCCAGGATCCCCCTTGCTGCTGCTACTGTCCCTCCAAAGCAGGGTTGTATTCCTGCTTCTGCTCCTGCTCATGCTCATCCTCATCCTGCTTCCCTCCTTCTTCATCTTCCTCTTGATCATGCTAGAGTTTAGCCATGATCTCCGCCACTTGATCCTTGGTGAGGATCTAGGTGCCCTTCTCCACAATCAAGAAGGCTTGTGGATAGGGCAACGGAACCTGCTCACCCTGTGCATCACCAAGATAACTAAATTGATATGCTCAGAGCCTGTTGTTAGCTTGGTAAACACCAAGGATGCCACAAGAAGTTAAATACTTGACGTCCATAAGTTTGGAGCTGTCAATAGGTTGCATAACAGGTAATGTAATATTTAATGCGTGGGCAAGGTGGGTTACCAATCCACCAATGCAAATGTCACCTTTTGACTTGTTACTTTGGTGGCGAAGGTGCTGGACGAGTAGAGCCGCAGGATTGGGGCTTTGCGGTGCATTAGGGAACATTGCCTCGGTAATCATGGCCATGTCTGCATTGGCCATGGAACCAGTGTCTCCTCTTCCCAGCAGTGTATTGGCGAGGA
The DNA here is from genome assembly GCA_916181665.1 of Avena sativa. Lineage (NCBI taxonomy): Eukaryota > Viridiplantae > Streptophyta > Magnoliopsida > Poales > Poaceae > Avena > Avena sativa. Next base: position 547,305,824 of record OV702290.1, on the reverse strand, counting down.
ACAAGGCGTAGTAGCGAATTGTTAGGTTCTGAATGGTGGACATCTTCTTCTGGTAGAAGTTCCTGCCACCGTTAACAGAAATAACCTCCCAAGTTTCTCCACTTGAGACGCTATATCAGTTTGTAACATTTTCCTCCCCACCGTGAGGGAGGCCAAAAGCATCACAAAATTACTCGAAAGTTATTTCATATGGCTGCCAGTTTATGGTGAAGCTTACCTTTCTCCTTGTGGTCATCAAAGAAGGAGGCGAGCAACTCATCGGTGAGCTTAGTGTAGGTATTGTGGCTTGCGTAGCCGAGTAGTGTTAGCCCGGCCTTATCACACATGAGGTCGAAGTCCGCCCACAACCCTGCCGCGGTGAGAAAGCTATGATCGGCCCACTGTGTGGGTAGCACCCTCCTTGATGAAACAATGGCCATCTTGCTATTGAGCTTGGATCGGGACCCCGAGCTCTCGCCACCTTGGCGCTTGCTCTTGTGAAAGATGTTACCAATTTTGTTCATCTTGATGCACTGGAAAATTTCACCACAAAACCTTAGGCATATACTTTCCACATGATATACGAATGATTCTATGTGGATAAATTCAACCCTATCATGAGAAATCAATATCAAAACAAAATAATCTTGAGTTCATCCACTAGATAACTGTGAGAGTTTCAACCATGGAATTATGAAAATAAAGCATGTATAGGGAGATAAACATACCGATATGTTGATTCCCCCACTCAAACGAACGAAATCCACGAAGAATCAAGAGTTCTAGGTGGGTTTTGAGAGGTTTAGAGAGTGAATATGAGAGAAAAATTGAGGAAGGAGAAGAAACCTAGCTGCCCTGGTGCGATTAAGAGGTCGCGCCGACCTATACGGCCGCAACTATACAGGCAGGTGAAGAGGTTCCCGCCGTATAGTTGCGGTGGCGTTGACAATTAGGGTTTCTTTACGCAGATCGCAGCTATACGAGCGTAACTATATGACCGTATCAAAATGATCCTGCCATATATTTGGTCGTCAAACCTTCTGTAGCCTCAAGATAAATTTTCTAAAATAGGCATCCATATCTATACGACCGGAACTATACGGCCAGAATTTTTTCCCGCCCTATAGTTGGTCGTTAAACCATCAGTACCCTGAGAAAGAAATTGTACAAAGGCATCGATATCTATACGACCGAAACTATACGACCGGAATTTTTATTCCCGCCGTATAGTTGGTCGTTAAACCATCAGTACCCTGGGAAAGAAATTGTACGAAGGCATCGATATCTATACGACCGGAACTATACGGCTAGAATTTTTATTTCCGCCATATAGTTGGTTATTAAACCTTCTGTATCTAAGAGAGAAAATTTGCCGACAGCCAAGATATCTATACGGCCAAACTATAAGGACGGAACTTTTATGCCCACCGTATAGTTGGTCGTTAAACCTTCTGTAGTCATCGAAAAATTTCCATCTCTTCGAGAATTCTTTCTTATCCTGAAACTTAGCGAAATACCAAGTTTTTGACAAAAAAATGAAAGTAGAAATTTCGACCAACATCCGCATGTGTAGAGCAGTATTTTTAATTCAACCTAACTCAACTGGAGATTCAGTTTTTAATCTGGACAAAAAGATTAAGCTAGTTCTTGTAGATAAAACTCAAACTTTTATTTTTATACTCATTCTACGCTTGTTCAATCGATGTTTCTACTACTTTTTGACAACTGCATCTTCACGAGCACGCTACCGCAACAATGTTTGTGAAAAAGTTGGAGGAATGCGATGAACATTTTATTCCTTAATTTATTTTATTAAATTAATGGGTTGACTCCCATTAAGCATTTTATTAAGAATGGTTGAATAATTCAACCCCTTCTCTGTTCTCGAATTCTTACCTTGGGTTGCCCTTTATCAAAGGCACTTACCACATTATCTCGTTTTGCCGGTGGAATATATCTTTCTCCCGCTTCTAGCTTCTTTGGAAAATATCGGATGATTTCAACATCATAAACATTGAAGATTATTTTTCCCTCAGCACAATCAACTGACGCTCCTGCAGTACTAAGGAAAGGTCTTCTAAGTATTATGGATATTTTTTTTCATCCTCTAGAATTTCAAGAATAATAAATCAGTGGGAATAACATGCTCATCTATTCTAAGTAGAACATCCTCAATCATACCAATGGGTCATTTAGTGGACTTGTCAGCCATCTGTAAAGTGATAGTAGTAGGGGAATACTCCCCTAATCCTAACCTTTTATAGAGGGAATGTGGCATTACACTAACTCTTGCACCTAAATCACACAAGGCATTATGAATGTCTGTTTTGCCTATTGAGCATGAAATAGTTGGTATTCCAGGATCTCCTTATTTAGACAATAGCTTCCCATTAGCAGGATAACTAGTCACCATGGCAACAGTTTCAGTTATTTCTTTCTTTCTACTAAGAATATCACAGAGGAATTTAGAATAGGTGGGAACTTTAATTGCATCCGTAAATGGAATTTCCAGACGAAGGTCACCAAGTGCCTTTTTAAAAGAATCATAGATTACCTGATCTGGTGCTTTCTTTTTTCGATCTGGATAAGGAACTTTTGCTCACCTTTCTTATTCTTGTCTTTTACCTTTTGTGGGGGGTCAGGCTCTTTTGTTGCTTTCTTTTGTTGCTGCTTATCGCTCTTCTTCTTTTCTACTACAACAACTTCATCTTCATTGATTATCTCTTTTTCTTATCTAGGATCAACTGTCTCTGCATCAGAGTCATACCGGTCATCTTGTGCATAATTTTTTTCCTCTATGGTTTGATCTTGTGTTTCTTGAACAATTTCATCTTGTGGATCCACCAATGTATCATCTTCTTAGCTTGCTTTGAGAAAGGCCTTTTCCTTTCAATCTTTTCAGCTTCATATTCCAGTGGTCCTAATGGTCTTGTAACAACCACCTCCCCTTGTAACAACATTAGTAGAAACAGGAATATCTATATCATCTTGAAGAAAAATTTGATAACCAGATGCTATTTGTTCACATTGGGTTTCAATCATACGAATGTACTTGTGAAATAATTTTATTTCTTGGCTAATCTCATCATAATTTTCTATGAGTTCTGCCAAAATCTTTTTATGTTTTTGAAAGTGCTTATGCAGGTTATTATGAGATTTTTCTTGTCGATGTTTTAATTCTTGAAAAACTTTTCTAGTCTCATCTTCTTCAGTAAAAATTTGTAACATGTATACTTTGTTTTCCTTAACAAGTTCAAAAGGTATACCTTTTTCTTTCATTGTTTTGCGTACTTCAGGCATAAGATCCGGAGTTATTTGAAGTATCCCTTTTTCCAGCTTAGTGCCGAAATCAGGATTATACAAAGAATCATTCTTATCCCTGGTATACATCAATTCCAAACATTCTTTATAAGGTAAAGTATTTATCGATCCTCCTGCTGATAAATCAAGCAACTCTCTACATTGAGTATTAAGGTTGTGGTAAAATACATGGCAAATAGTTAATTCAGAATAGCCATAATTTGGAATACTATTGATCATTCCAAATAATCTATCCCAGGCTTGTGGGTAGTTTTCTCCCACGTTCTAACTAAAGTTGCCTATATTCTTTCTAATTTTAGTTACCTTCTTAAAAGGGTTAAACCTGTTTATGAATTTAACAATGCAGATTTCCCAACATTTAATGTAATGACGAGGGAGAGAATATAACCAGTCTAGAGCCTTACCTTTGAGAGACCAATGAAATAATTTTAGACGAGAGAAATCTCTTGGCAAACCTTTTGGTCCAAGTGATGTTGTCACATCGTCGAACTCTCTAAGATGTCTTCCTGAGTCTTCATCTTCCTGTCCACTGAAAGCTTTTTCCTGCAAAATTTTAATAATCTCACCATCAAATCGATATTCTCTAACTCCAGGATTAGGAAATTCTATTGGTTGTTTAAGAAACACAAAACTTGGAGCATTGTGTTCTCTGAGAGTTTTCTCAGGTTTCTTGGGAGTTGTCCTGTAAATAGACATGATTTCCATAATATCACTCATGTTTTCAACTTCAACTTTATTTGATCTTAAAAGTTTTTCAATAATTTCCTTGCTCCTTTGAGCAGGTACGCGCTCAATATAATCTGGTAAATAGGTCCTACCAGGGCATGTAGACCCTTTGTCTCCTAGGGAGAACATTTTGTAGTAGTAACACCTGAAATGTCAAGAGACAAACACTTAGCGCTTAACTCCCCGGCAACAGCGCCAGAAAATAGCTTGATGTTTGCAAGTGCACAGATCGTTTGTAGCTAGTTTCAAAGTATAGATGTCGATCCCATAGGGAGCCCAAAGGTAAGTGTTTATGAATGAAGTCTCTGTCACACCCAAAGTTATCACAGGACTTTGAGTGAATTGACTGCAAGTGTGGAAATAAGAATGGAATTTGGATTAAACTGGATGTATTTAAATAGAACAAAAATATAAACTTCAGAAATAAAAAGCATAAAAGTAAAGAACGATTTGATTGTTTGTTTTTTTGCAGATGGAAAAGAAGGCGCGGGGAGATACAGTTCATGGTGATAGTGACTATGCCAGGTGGAAGAATGATAAGTGTAACAATTGTAATCTTATAAGTATATGTGTAGGCGAGCAACCCATAATTAGCCGGAACTCCTCTTGGTAGATTTCATCCCAACTTCAATAATCCTACTAGTCTATTACCAAAACCATGGTCAGACACTAGATGATTAAGATCCTTTAGGTTGCTTAGCAATTAAGCTCCTTAGATCAGACTAATGCAATAAGCACGGTGGTTCCTCGTTATCCTTGAGTCTACTAGTTTCCCATTGATATCCCCGTGTAACTTGGGGGTCATCGATCTGCTAGCGAGCAAGATCCTATCCATGTAGAACAAAGCATCATGTTGTTTGGGCCCTTAATTGGATAACAAGCATTAGGCATCCCACACATAGTCAATCACACATAATATAGTAATTAAAATCAATCACAAACTAATGGAAAATATGTGGAGGCTCATCACATCTCACCAATCCCTTACATCTCACACGCCTAGGGAACTTACTCACATATGAGAGAAGAAAGCATCATCGATATAATTAAATAAAGGGAGTTCTTCTCGATATTACCATGGAGATCCACAATAAGAATAGAAAATTAATCCAGCATAATTCAAGATAGGAAGAAACAATCTCAAACCCTAGTATTGCAAGGTGAAGATCTCTCTCTCTCAAGTACAAGTAATGGCTATGGGAGTGTGTTGTCTAGGAGGCCGAAGATCATGGAGCGATATGAAGAACGTCTTCTCCTCCTTCTCCGGATCTCTTCTTTCTCCTTTCTAGATGGGATGGCGGCTGTTGTGTTCTGATTTCATCTTTTGCCTCTTGACGAAAGTTGTCCCTTTTGACAAGACGGAGGCGGCGGCAGCTATACGGCGGGAACTATATGGCCGAAAAAATGTTCATGCTATATAGTTGCTCGTTAAAGCTTCTATTTGCGCCCCTTGCTTGCTTCCAAAAAGAGACTTGCTTGTTTTCATCTAAATATTGTGTTTCTCATGTTAAAACCTTCTATTGATGTTCAGAACCTGAAACACACATTAAAAACCAAGTTTTCTTTGCTACCGAAATATTAACGTTAGGTAAAGCTAGAAAACGATCGAAATCAGAGGAAAACCATCAATAAAAACCATCAAAAATATGTCGAATCTCACAGCTATCATGCAAATGCATGTTGCATCATCAAGTTATTACTTGATGTTATAGACCTATATAGAAAAGGGAATTCGTGTAAGGGAGTGACGAGTTCTAAGTGCTAGGAAGAAGACTTGCATGAAGAGTGAAGCCAAACATAAGGAGTATCAACACTATTTCAAAGGATCGATCAATCCCAACTCATTATTGTAGGCAATAAGAAGGAAGATTAGTGCAAAAAAGGTATGGAGTAACATGGAATGATGTATCTAGTTCTACTTGAAGTGGGAGAGACTACTAAGGAACGGAGGTAGTTGTGAGAATTAAGTCCATGGAAGCATCATGGATTGGTTTAAGAGAACAAATGAGGACATAGTAAATGTACTCAAGCTCCAAAGTCTCAGAGAAAATACTAGGAGCAATTTAAAAACATATAGGGTAAGTTAAAGTCTATACACCCTAGGATGATCTGCAGTTGGTATCTGATTGGTTTAGCTAGCTAAGTTATCTTAGTATGCTAGCATAAAACTTGGACTAAGTTAAGTAAGATCTATAGAAACATGGAATTAAGTGATCGTCTTCTGAGATGCTTCGCGAAGTCGGGTTTACATATAGCAGATGTCCTGAAAGTTTAAATTAAGGCAAACAATATGGAAGAACCTTTAGGTCAGTTGTTTAAAGATCTTTTAGGTAAGATATTTATCTCTAATAATCAAACCATAGAATTAAGTAATGATTTATAAGTTTTACCACGGATATCCACAAATATGTGGATACACCGCTGACTTCCTCTATGAAATCATATAAAGGTCTAAATGTAAGGCTGGTTTAGACCAATGTCCTAACCATGTAAACATATGGTGGTATGATCAGGAGTTAGAAAGTGTTAGAAAACCCCAATGGGGAGATAAAACAATGAAGGAGTATCAAGATTCGATATCTAGAGTACGGTTAAGGAGAAATCCTAAACAATGATTCAGCCAGGCCTTATTTTCATAAAATTAATAGGACTCTCAGAAGTATGAAATTACGGAATTTAAAATTTATACCTCAAGATAGTAAGAGGAAGATCTTTAGCTTAGCCATAAAAGGGAATTGAAGAGTAATGAACAAGTTATTGAGAAATCTACAGAATCAGAGTAACATTATGTTAGATGGAGATAAGGTAGATTTACCTCAAAAACCCAAATTGAAGGTAATAAAAGTTCAAATTACTTTTAAGTTTGGATATAGAGTACCACAACAGACCTGTAGCGAAGAATAGGAAAATATGAATCGTTGAACTAAATGAGTCAAAAACATTCTTAGTATGTCTTAAGGACTAAGTATACCATAAATAGGTTAAAAATAGAGCCAAGGTTATCGCGTTGGCTAAAGTCTAAACCTAAATCTCATCCTAGTAAAGATTTTCTAAAACATAAAATTTCTCGAAAAGTTGTTCTAATCTGAAAGCACTCAGAACGGACCTGATTAGGGAAGGAGTGTTAAAATTCAAATGTAATCCCTATATCAAATGGGAATGACAGTTGGCCATTGTCAAAACCAAAGAAGATTTAAGGATAAGTTTGAATGAAGATACACCAATTATCTTGATCATGGATTTAGAGAACTACCATGGTCTAGATAGGTTAGTCCCACTTTCCGAAACGTAAGAGAGTACGAACTTCGAAGAAGAAGTTGTGTTTAAGGGGGAGAGACTATAACATCCTTGGGTTAACACCTAGAAATAGAGAGGACACATGCATGTGCATTGCATTCTTTAACACCCCAAAACTTAATCCATGGTTAATCAAGATCAAATCTACCCAATTTAGGGTTAACAAAACCTTTTTCTATTTAAAAATCTTTAAGCCTTCATATGTGTGTTCATATAAAATAGGAGTTGTTTGAATTGCCATGTTTGAGTGATCCATTGATTGTAAAATGATTCTAAGGTGAATTAAACATCATCTAGATCATTCCCAAACAAATCCCAAAGAAAAAAATCAAAAAGAATAAAATAAGCAAATGGTCACTTTTGCCATTTTAATCACCTAGCCTACTTTGGCTATTCCTAGAATTCAAATCTTAACAGAAACAATTGTGGTTCTTTGCACCTCTTTCTAGTACAAGTAGTGATGTACCAAGGCCCACTTTGTTTCATCCCAAAAACTTTCAAACACTACATTTAAATGACATTTAAAAATTGAATGTAGTTCATAGGTATAGATCACACTTATTCAAGAACCACTCAAATGAACTCCATTTTTAAATCCCAAGCAAACCTAGATGCTTAATCATAAGTTACATCACTCCACCAAAAATCAGCCCAAAATTCAAATATTTTGTTCATGCGGCCATTGTGTCGAATAGGTGGCATGCACAAAAATTCTGCCTAACTATTATTGTGTGTAGATCAATGCTTTGTCGAGTGTTTGGCCCTCATTTGGTTCCCCTGTCCCTCCCAGCTCTAACAAAACCCCCACCGACCTACCCCTACGCCTGGAGCAGTAGTGGAACGCCGCCACTTCATGGTCACCGCCGGCCAAAAGCGGGCAACGCGCCAGGGACCGCGCCGCGCCGCGCCAAACCAGCACGTCCCCTAGCTCCGCCCAACCCTACCGCCGCCCACGGTCCACCCCTCGATCAACCCCAGCCCCTGGACCACTCCCTAGTGTCGCCGCCCTTTCTCTCTGCAAGCTCGCAAGTGCGCGCCAGAGCGCGATAGCCTCCAGCACATAGCAGACCTCCTCTCGACCCCATACCGCGCACACCGCTCCGCCTCGACACCCAGACCCCGCCAGACACGGCCGTGCACCGCCGTGCGACCCACAGTCGTCGGGAGCCGCGTCGAGCACCGCCTCTGTCTCCTAGAGCGCGTGACGCTCCCGACCATATGCCACCGCCCCTAGCCGCGCCATTATGCCATAGAGCACCGCCAGGGAACCGCCCACCATCCGCCTACCTCACCCACACCGACAGCCCCCTGTACCGCCCTCGCCGGAGACGCCTGCCCACACCTCTCGGTCTCACCGTCGCGCCTATATAAGCAGGCCTCCCCAGCATGAATTCCTCACACCATTCCACTCCCCTATCTCCCCTGAACATTTCTCCTCTCTCGTTGGAGCTGCTCGAGCAGTATTTTGCCGAAATTGCACCGGAGGAGCCCGCTATAGAGGAGGAGATGCTGCCGTCGATTCCGTCCACCGCAGCCCCTGCCGCGACTTCGCCTGAGCTCGCCGTCGCCGTTCAGTTTGATCGCCCACCTCGCCACACTAGCTGGAGCCCTGGTACGTCCCTAGTAGACCCCCATTGGCCCTCTAGGGTTCGGTGTCGCCGGCGACGAGTCCGTCGTCGACAATGACTATGGACCGTTGATCTATCTTCTAATCGTAGCGCCCAGATCGTCCCATACCGTTTCGGGTTTTAAGTCTCGTTGACAAGCGGGACGAACCTGTCAGCCGCCCTCTGCACTACTGAGCGTCACTGGGCCGACCCATTTCATTTCCCGCGCTGACCTAGCAATTCAAATTAGGATTTTTCTATTTAGGTTTAAACTCAATTCTGTCACTTAGGTCAAAAATCACTTCAAGAGGATTTACTGAACCAAATTGAGTGATTCCAATTTTGCTGGAAAGCTTCTGAAAAGATCTATCCATGACCGTTGGATTTAATGCATTTAGAGTTAGAGATCTCTCGTAGTAAAAATAACAAGACAGAAGCATTTGCACATTCAAACATTTTTATAAAATCAACCATAATAGCTTTTGAGTTTATTCCAACTCTCAAAAATCACATTTAACCATATCTATCTAAATATGTAATAATATTAAGGTTTGCATGCACTGACTTTGGACTAGTACCAAAATAATGCTATATATGCATTTCTAGTCACTTTAAATCATTAAATATTAAACTTAAACTTATTAAAATGTGATCCAACCTTTAAATCACATTACCGTATGTTAGAATATGTGGTGATGACATGTGTCCACATGATCCCATATTTTAATTGGAGAATATTAAATCTTAGTTAATTTCAATGAGTAGAAATTACTTTTCCCAAATAAAATAAATGAAACTAGTTCATTAAGCCTTGTGATGCTTGTGATGATATTAGATCATAAAATGTGTGCCTTAGTGTGCTAAATAGACTAGTTAAGTATTGTTTGGTGACGATAGTACTGACCAAGCTTACGAGGAGGAGGAGTTATACCAAGAGGAGGAGGAAGAAAACTTCAACCACTGCACTGCACACAAGGCAAGCCATCATTAACAATGCAAGATAACCCCTGGCAATCTAGATAACCTAAGCAAAGGCATTAGGCATGCTTTGGTTATACCATTTTGGACTTACACCTATTCTAAGATTTAATTCCAAGCTTTACTTTTCTTTACTTTACCAAAGTCCTTTACTTATTTAGAAGGTAGCATAAAGAGTATAAAACTTGACCTATCTAGTTAGACTTAGATGTCATTCTATGGCATAAGATTGATCTTAGCATCCCACCTTAGTGAGCACTCTTAACTTAGTAGTTTAGAGCTAAACCAAAAACTAGATCACCTTAGATGGGAATACTTGGTGAAAATGATTTGTGAAAACCTTGGAATGATGGGTCATTCTATTGAGATGTTTTGACATGTGTTGAGAAACACAAATGGTTTATGATGATGAAAATGTTGAGGCATGAGCCTTAGCCCTTTTATAAAACTGATGGTTGGGTTCGGATGCGATACCATTCCAATTTTACCGTACAACCACAATACCTGAATTGGGTAAGGCTTAGCCAGAAATTTATATGCATTAGTATTAGTTCCCTCGCGGGAGAGGTTTGAGCTGAGGCTACCTCTCAATGTTGTCCACCTATGTAGTGCCCAAGATGACAGATGGTCATGGTTGGGAGGCCATGCTCATTGGGGAGGTGCTTATACTAGGGTGTGTAAAGGAAAGGTTATGTTTGATTATCTGCATACTAACTATGATGATTTAGGGTTATCCCTGACAGACGTATCGAATCTTGTGGTGAAAGTGTACCACCTCTACAGAGTGTCAAACTATTCGAATGGCCGCGTCCGCGGTTATGGACAGTTGGAGTGGCCATACTGTTCCATTGTCAGATGTTTTCAAAACAACTTATGAAATGAATTGTGACATGACTTGACCACAACAGAGTTGTGACTATGATGATTAAGTTCCCACTTAGGTGTTTTCAAACTTCTTTTATCTTTCTTTGTTTCAGAACTTAGCTTAGGTTTCAAACTTAACTTTACAAATAAACTTAGAGTTAGCTTTTACACTAGAATTATACTACTTGTTAGTGGTAGTTTGCGAGTACTTAAAGAGTACTCATGGCTTTTGTCCCTGGCTATTCCTATGGCCAGACTATGAAGGAGATTACCAAGATGAAGGCCACCAGGACGGCTATGATAACTAGGACTATCTTCCATTGTCAGCATTGCCTGTGACTCTGAAGATGGACCCCACCGCTACTCTATTTATTCCGCTACTTGATTGTACTAAGACTGGATCATGAGATCCTTATTTGTGTAAGACCTTATTTATGGTTTGTAATGGATGATGTACTATGATATCCAATCTGTTATGTCTCGCAAAATGGTAATCCTAGGATTGCGAGGTAGGACATAACAGGCATCTGGGATTAAAAATCCAGGTGTTGACAAGTTGGTGTCCGAGCCATCCTGACCATAGGAGACCCTAGTTAGAATGGACGTCCAAACAAAAACTTAGCTTCAAAAACCAAAGTGAGTATTTATAAAAACTATTTCCTCTCTTACCCTTGGGAATTCTTTCTCTCAAAAAATTCATGTTCCTCCAAATTCTTACATTACTTCCTAAAATTTTGACACATTTGATCACTTCACTAACTTCCTCATCCTAAATTCTTATAGATGGAAGCTCAATACAACAAGTTCTACCAGTTGGGAAAAGGAGGCCAACTGATCTTCGAGAGGGATTTGGATGCACTGTCTGAGTTCTTGGAGCGTCCTCATCAGGAATTCCTTGGAGCTCAACTCCCGGGTCCACCAGGAGGAGATTTGCAATGGCTAGTGACTGCTGATCTTCGAGGCAAGATAGAACCACCAGTATCTAGGAGGATTCAGTTCTCGGTGAAAGAGAACAACTGGCTAGATGGATTAGCCAGGGCAATGCATGAAGCTCTCGCATGTCTGTGTGCCCTCAGTGTCAACCACATCGAGGGAACCCGCTTTGTTCACTATGCAAGGCGTGATTCCATGGGAATGCCGCTCAAGATGCCAAGTCACCCAATACTGAAGCGCCAAGTGGAGAACCTTGACTTCCTACTGTACGACCGCCATAAGGAGTTGGACAATGCTAGAGAGCTCGCCAACAACAACCTCGCTATTGCTGCCTAGAAGGCCCAGACTTTCTCACTGCTAGTCCAGGATCGTCAGTCTCTTTGCCGTCAGCGTGCCAAGAAGGATCGCACCATCGACCGTCTTCACAAGAAGGTAGCCGACCTCGAGAAGACCATCAAGGAGCAAGAAGCTCAGCTTGCCGTAAAGGAAGAAGAAGAGGAAGGTGAAGATATCCAAGGGGATATTGATTCCTACCTCAGCAATGATGATGACTTTCTAGAGGAATATGCCGTGGACTTCTACACCGACGATGAGGACTCTAACTTCATCGATGATGAGTAGATGCACTAGAGAACTTTCGTAGCATGAGATGTATCGGTCCCATTGTACCGTAGTTTACAGAGTGGTTCTTAAAACCATCTATTTTCCTTTGATGTTGTGGTGTGTGTGTTTGTATCGTGTGCTTTGCTTGAATGAATGAAAAGAAGTTAGTTGCAAAACCTGAGTCAAACTCAAAGTTTTAGCTTTGAAATCAAAACCATGAACCTTAGAACATTCCCTCTTACCCCTTTATCTACCTCAATCTTAAGATGACTCGTGGAAACCAAGGAGGGAGCAGCTCATCGCAAGACCCAATGCTGCAGATTCTGCAGACTCTCATCACAGATAGGGAAGCAAGCAGGGCAGAGCACCAAGCTAATATAGCAACACTGCAACAGATTGCCTAGATGGCTCACAACAACCAGAACCATGGAAATCAGGATCATCAAGGATCCAAGCTGAAAAACTTCCAGAATACCAATCCACCAATCTTTAGTACTTCAGAGAACCCACTGGATGCTGATAAGTAGTTGCAGACAATGGAGAACAATTTGGAAGTAGCCAGAGTTGATGACAACGAGAAAGTTCTCTTTGCCACCCACTATTTGGCAGGAGATGCTAGAGCATGGTGGAACAGTATCCGCACAATGAACCATGGTCAAGTGATGACATGGTAAGCCTTCAAAACCAAGTTCAGCCGCACCCACGTGCCGCAGGGTCTAGTCACCCGAATGAGGGATGAAGTCCGAGAGTTGAAGCAAGGCAGAATGACTGTAGTGGAGTTCTGTGACAGATTCCTGTCCCTTGCAAGGTATGCACCTGATGAGATCAACACGGAGGCCAAGAAGAAGGAGAGATTCTTGAACGGACTGCATGATGAGATGCAGACTGTCCTCGTCAACATCCGTTTCCAGGATCTCGAAGAGCTAGTCGACTCTGCCATTCAGATGGAAGGGAAGATTAACCAGGCAAACGACAACCGCAAACGTCATATGATGCATCAAGCTGGACCCAACAGTCACCAGAAGTACCGTCCCAACCCTTCACCAGGATATCCACCAAGGAACAACCGACCCCCAATGTCTTGCCCAAGCTATCCCAATCGTAGCGGAGGAAATGTGAAGTCCGGAGGAAACAACAATCACTCCGGCAACCCCAGCAATTTCAACCGTGCCCCTCCCAAGAGCAACAAAAACAACAGCAACAGTGCACCCAGAACTGGAAGCAATGTTGTGCCTGTCACAGCTAAATACAAGTCTTAGTTCACTTGTTTCGAGTGTGGAGTGAAGGGTCACTATTCCAATGAGTGCCCAAGAAGATTGCCGCCACTGCCAATGTGAATGCCCCAGCTCAACAGCAGCGTCATGTTCAACCAGGAAGAAGATTCGCCCCAGGGAACCCTCACAACTGCAACGGCCATCTCTTCCACATGAACGCCGAAGAAGCCCAAGAAGCGCCAGATGTAGTGCTGGGTATGTTTTCTGTCAACTCAGTTTTAGCAAGAGTGTTGTTTGATTCTAGAGTACCGCACTCATTTGTCACCGAAGAATTTGCATGCACTAGTAAGATCCACCCAACCTACCTGAAGCATGTCATGATAGTTCAAATCCCCGGTTCAACTACAAAAGCTAGAAAAATTTGCAAAGTTGTGCCTATCAGAATACATGAGATAGATTTTTATGCTAATCTAATAGTACTTGGAACCAAAGATTTGGAACTAGTACTACGAATGGATTAGATGTCAAAGCATAAAGGATTGATAGACTGTGCCAAGAAAGCCATCACCATGACCAGTAGCTCTGGAGTAACGATAGAGCATATATCTGAAACCTTACCCCGTCAATTCAAGTGCAACAAGAGTCTAGCCATGCCCACCATTGACCAAGTCAGAGTAGTCTGTGAATACCCCGACGTATTCCCAGATGAATTACCCGGTATGCCCCGGATAGGGATATTGAGTTCATTATGGAATTAATCCCCAGAACCGGACCCATAGCCTAGAGACCCTATAGCATGAACCCCTCGGAGTTAGTAGAACTGAAGAAGCAGTTGGATGCTTGATGGCTCGTGTATTTACAAGCTCGTTGGGGAACCCCAAGAGAAAGGTATGATGAGCACAACAACAAGTTTCCCTCAGTTATGAAACCAAGGTTTAATCGAACCAGTAGGAGCAAGGAAACACCCCAAAGGTGTTGCTAGCTGAGCCTTGGCAGGGCGCACTACCGGTGCTAGTAGCAACGTGGAGACCTGCACAACACAACCACAGAACTCTGTCCCCAACTTGTGATGAGTTTGTCAATCTCACCGTGTTTTGCTGAAAACAAAGGATTAAACGTATCGAATGGAAGGAAGTAATAGTTTGCAGAAAGTAAACACAAAGCAGTAAACAGTTTATAGATTATATATAAAAGAAAAGGACCGGGATCCATAGTTCACTAGAGGTGGCTCTCCTTAGATATATAACATGTTGGGTGAACAAATTACAGCGGGGCAATTGACAAACATCGAGAAAGCAATACATGCGTATACTAATAGTCTTGACTCCTTTGGAACTTGATTGGGCATTACAACATTATACATAGACCGCCATCCAACTGCATCTATGACTAATAATCCACCTTCAGGTTATCATCCAAACCCCCTCTAGTATTAAGTTGCAAGCAACAGATTATTGCTTTACGAATTGCGTGTAAAGTAAACAATACGATTGTTCTATGAACAAAGGATTGTTGTTTTCTCCCTAGTAGCAACAACACATCTAGTACCTTAGATATTTCTGTCACTTCTCCAGATTACCAGAGGCATGAACCCACTATCAAGCATAAATACTAACTCTTGGAGTTGCTAGCATCTACTTGGCCAAGATAGCTACTAACAATGGAAAGCATGCAAGATCAAAAATAACAAAGACATGATAGAATCAATAATCAATCTGAAATAGCATCTCAGTATCCATCGGATCCCCGCGAACACAACATGCAGAATTACAAATAGATGATCTTGATCATGAACAGAGCTCACAAGATCTCAACATGAAAGCACAAAGGAGGAGAACCAGCCATCTAGCTACTACATGGATCCGTAGTCCAAGGATGAACTACTCACGCATGACACCGGAGGCTTGCATGGTGATGAAGAAGGCCTCCAGGGTGAATTCCCCTCTCCGGCAGGGTGCCGGGAAGAGCTTCCGATCCCTCCCGATCTAGGGATGGAGATGACGGCATCTACAGACTCTTTCGTGGATTTTTGATCGGGTACTCAGGGTTTTCGTCCTAAGGGTATCTTATAGGTGGAAGGAGAGGCCGGGGGGGTGTTGGGGTCGGCCAGACCACCCCCTGGCGCGGGCCAGGCCTGGCCGCGCGGCCAGGTGGTGTGGCCGTCCCTAGACCTTCTCCGTCTTGTATTCTGGTATCTGATGACTTCCGGAAAATAGGCACTTTGGCTTTTGTCCCGTCCAATTCCGAGAATATTCATTTTCTGACTTTCCTGGAACCAAAAACAACAGAAAACAGGCAGCTGGCACTGTGGCTCTTGTTAATAGGTTAGTCCAAGAAATCATATGAAAAGTACTCCAAAGTGTGGACAAAACACAAGAAAGTGGATAAAACCAAGCATGGAACATCAAAAATTATAGATACATTTGCAATGTATCAATGCTATGTTGGCAACAGGCTTGATTCAACCAAGCACATCGCCATGGAGATCGCCAGTGTTATTCGTCGACAAGAAAGATGGAGGCAACCGTTTGTGCATCGATTACAGAAAGCTGAATGATGTCACCATCAAAAACAAGTACCCTTTGCCAAAGATAGAAGATCTATTTGATCAGTTGACTGGTGCCCAGGTATTCTCAAAGATTGATCTTAGGACTGGTTATCACCAACTTAAGATTTGTGCAACAGATATTCCGAAGACCGCCTTTACTACTCGCTATGGTTTATACGAGTATACTGTTATGTCTTTTAGATTAACCAATGCCCCTGCTTATTTCATGAATCTCATGAATAAGATCTTTATGAATTTTCTGAATAAGTTTGTCGTTGTGTTTATCGACGATGTCCTTATCTACTCCAAGTCAAAAGAAGAGCATGAGCAACATCTGAGAATCATCCTTGAAACCCTTAGAGAGCATAGGTTGTTTGCCAAGTTCGGCAAATGTGAGTTTTGGCTGAAAGAAGTAGGATTCCTAGGACATATTGTGTCTGCCGGAGGAGTAGCTGTTGATCCCGCCAAGATCAAAGATGTCGAAGAATGGGAAGCCCCAACCACTCAAACCCAAGTCCGTGCATTTCTCGGATAAGCGGGATACTACCACAAGTTTGTAGAAGGATTTTCTAGCATAGCCAGACCCGTGACCCAATTGTTGAAGAAGGACAAGAAGTTTGAATGGACTGACAAATGTGAAGCCAGTTTCTAGGAGCTGAAAAAGAGATTGATTTCAGCCCCAATATTGATCATGCCAGATACCAAGAAGCCGTTTGACGTATATTGTGATGCATCCAAGATTGGTCTTGGATGTGTATTGATGCAAGAAGGCAAAGTCATCGCCTATCTGTCTCGACAACTTAAGAATCATGAGCAGAACTATCCGACCCATGATCTTGAGTTAGCAGCCGTAGTGTTGGCATTGAAGACATGGCGTCATTATCTGATGGGTAATCGCTGTGAGATTTACTCGGATCACAAAAGCTTGAAGTATATTTTCACTCAGAAGGAGCTGAATGTGAGGCAAAGGAGATGGATAGAGTTAATCAAGGATTATGACCTTGACATTCACTATCACCCCGGCAAAGCCAATGTGGTAGCGGATGCTCTTAGCAGATTGCCGTGTAGGCTAAACACCATGATCAAGGAGAAGCAGCCAAGTTTGTATGAGGAGTTCGAGTAGTTCCGGACTGAGCTAGTTAGCAAAGGATTCTTAGCTAGCATTGAACTTCAATCCACTTTGATTAGCCAAATCAAGGAATCCCAGAAGGGGAATGAAAGTATCGACGGAATCAAATGTCGTATTGGTACAAGAAAGGTACCTAGATTCACCGAAGACGAAGAAGGAGTTCTGTGGTACAAAGGCCGTATCTGTGTGCCAGCGGATTCGGAGCTGAAGCAAGTTATCATGCAGGAAGCTCATGATACTCTGTATTCTATCCACCTCGGAGGAACGAAGATGTATCAAGATTTGAAAGAGCAATTTTGGTGGCACAAGATGAATAGAGAAATCGAAAGCTACATCGCCAAGTGTGATATATGTCAAAGAGTGAACGCAGAACATCAGAGACCGCAAGACTGTTGTAACCATTGCAGATTCCGGAATGGAAATGGGATTCCGTCGGAATGGACTATATCACTGGTTTGCCTACTTCTAGTAGGGGAAATGACTCAATCTAGGTCATCGTTGATAGACTGTCCAAAGTAGCTCACTTTATACATGTCAAGACAACCTACCAGAGTTCGAAGCTAGCAGAGTTGTACATTGCGAGAATTGTCAGTCTGCATGGCACCCCCAAGACCATCGTATCAGATCGAGGAACCCAATTTACCTCGAGATTTTGGCAGAAATTCCAAGAAGGATTAGGAACCAAGTTGAATTTCAGCATAGCTTATCACCCACAAACTGATGGACAGACTGAAAGAGTCAACCAGATCTTGGAAGACATGTTGAGATCTTGTGTGTTAGAGTACGGATCAAAATGGGAAGACTGTCTGCCTTTCGCAGAATTCTCATATAACAACAGTTATCAAGCTAGTTTGCAAATGGCACCATTTGAGTTCCTGTACGGAAGAAAGTGTCGCACCCCTTTGAATTGGTCGCAAGTAGGAGAGAGTCAGATTTTTGGACCCAACATTCTCCGAGAAGCCGCAGAGAAGGTTCACAAAGTCCGTGAGCACCTCAAGACCACCCAATCTAGACAGAAGAGTTATGCTGACAAGAGAAGGAGAGACCTGACTTTCAATGTCGGAGATTTTGTATATCTCAAGGTTTCACCATTGAAGGGAACCCAACGTTTTAGTCTAAAAGGAAAGTTAGCCCCCAGATATATCGGACCCTTCAAGATTCTGAATCGCCGAGGAGAAGTATCGTACCAACTAGAACTTCCTGAAGAGATGTCTGCCATCCACAATGTGTTCCATATCTCTTTAATTCGCAAATTCTTAGAAGTGCCAGAGAAGACCGAAGTTTTCAAGAACATCGATCACCGAGCTATTGATATCAACAAGGACCTGACATATCGTGAAATGCCCATCCGTATCTTGGAGGAATCCTACAGAACCACCAGGACCAGGAGTATCAAGTTTCTCAATATTCAATGGAGCAACCATACCGAAGAAGAAGCCACTTGGGAGCGAGAAGATTACATTAGGACCGAGTTCCTAGATCTCTTTAGTTCCTAGTTTTCTTTCTTAAATCTCGGGACGAGATTTTGTTTAAGGGGGAAGGTTTGTAACACCCCAAAACTTAATCCAAGGTTAATCAAGATCAAATCTACCCAATTTAGGGTTAACAAAACCTTTTTCTATTTAAAAATCTTTAAGCCTTCATATGTGTGTGCATATAAAATAGGAGTTGTTTGAATTGCCATGTTTGAGTGATCCATTGATTGTAAAATGATTCTAAGGTGAATTAAACATCATCTAGATCATTCCCAAACAAATCCCAAACAAAAACAAATCAAAAAGAATAAAATAAGCAAATGGTCACTTTTGCCATTTTAATCACCTAGCCTACTTTGGCTATTCCTAGAACTCAAATCTTAACAGAAAGAATTGTGGTTCTTTGCACCCCTTGCTAGTACAAGTAGTGATGTACCAAGGCCCACTTTGTTTCATCCCAAAAACTTTCAAACACTACATTTAAATGACATTTGAAAATTGAATGTAGTTCATAGGTATAGATCACACTTATTCAAGAACCACTCAAATGAACTCCATTTTTAAATCCCAAGCAAACCTAGATGCTTAAGCATAAGTTACATCACTCCACCAAAAATCAGCCCAAAATTCAAATATTTTGTTCATGCGGCCATTGTGTCGAACAGGTGGCATGCACAAAAATTCTGCCTAACTATTACTGTGTGTAGATCAATGCTTTGTCGAGTGTTTGGCCCTCATTTGGTTCCCCTGTCCCTCCCAGCTCTAACAAAACCCCCACCGACCTACCCCTAAGCCTGGAGCAGCAGTGGAGCGCCGCCACTTCATGGTCACCGCCAGCCAGAAGCGAGCAACACGCCAGGGACCGCGCCGCGCCAAACCAGCACGTCCCCTAGCTCCGAACAACCCTACCGCCATCCAAGGTCCACCCCTCGATCAACCCCAGCACCTGGACCAGTCCCTAGCGTCACCGCCATTTCTCTCTGCAAGCTCGCTAGAGCGCGATAGCCTCCAGCATGTAGCAGACCGCCTCTCTACCGCATACCGTGCACGCCGCTTCGCCTCGACACCCACACCCCGCCAGACACGGCCGTGCACCGCCGCGCGACCCACAGTCGCCGGGAGCCGCGTCGAGCATTGCCTCTGTCTCCCAGAGCGCATGACGCTCCCGACCATATGCCACCGCCCCTAGCCGTGCCATTACGCCATAGAGCACCGTTAGGGAACCGCCTACCGTCCACCTACCTCACCCACGCTGATAACCCCCTGTACCGCCCTCGCCGGAGATGCCTGCCCACACCTCTCGGTCTCACCGGCACGCCTATATAAGCAGGCCTCCCCAGCACGAATTCCTCACACCATTCCACTCCCCTCTCTCCCTGAACATTTCCCCTCTCTCATCGGAGCCGCTCAAGCCGTAATTCACCGGAATTGCACCGGAGGAGCCCGCTGCAGAGGAGGAGACGCTGCCGTCGATTCCGTCCACCGCAGCCCCTGCCGCGACTTCGCCTGAGCTCGCCGTTGCCGTCCAGTTCGATCGCCCGCCTCGCCGCACTAGCTGTATCCTTGGTACGTCCCCAGTAGACCCCCAGTGGCCGTCTAGGGTTCGGTCTCGCCGACGACGTGTCCGTCGTCGACGACGACTATGGACCGTTGATCTATCTTCTAATCGTAGTGCCCAGATCGTCCCATACCGTTTCGGGTTTTAAGTCTCATTGACAAGCGGGACCAACCTGTCAGCCGCCCTTTGCGCCGCTGAGCATCACTGGGCTGGCCCATTTCATTTCCCGCGCTGACCCAGCAATTCCAATTAGGATTTTTTTTCTATTTACGTTTAAACTCAATTCTGTCACTTAGTTCAAAAATTAATTCAGGTGGATTTACTAAACCAAATTGAGTGATTCCAATTTTGTTGGAAAGCTTCTGAAAAGATCTATCCAAGCCCGTTGGATTTAATTCATTTAGAGTTAGAGATCTCTCCGAGTAAAAATAACAAGATATAAGCATTTACACATTCAAACATTTTTATAAAATCAACCATAATAGCTTTTGAGTTTATTCCAACTCTAAAAAATCACATTTAACCATATCTATATGAATATGTAATAATATTAAGGTTTGCATGCAGTGACTTTGGACTAGTACCAAAATAATGCTATATATGCATTTCTAGTCACTTTAAATCATTAAATATTAAACTTAAACTTATTAAAATGTGATCTAACCTTTAAATCACATTCCCATATGTTATAATATGTGGTGATGACATGTGTCCACATGATCCCATATTTGAATTGGAGAATATTAAATCTTAGTTAATTTCAATGAGTAGAAATTACTTTTCCCAAATAAAATAAATGAAACTAGTTCATTAAGCCTTGTGATGCTTGTGATGATATTAGATCATCAAATGTGTGCCTTAGTGTGCTAAATAGACTAGTTAAGTATTGTTTGGTGATTGTGTACTCCGTATGTATTCATAGACGATAGTACCGACCAAGCTTACAAGGAGGAGGAGTTCTACCAAGAGGAGGAGGAAGAAAACTTCAACCACTACACTGCACAAGACAAGCCATCATTAACAATGCAAGCTAACCCCTGGCAATCTAGATAACCTAAGCAAAGGCATTAGGCATGCTTTGGTTATACCATTTTGGACTTACACCTATTCTAAGATTTAATTCCAAGCTTTACTTTTCTTTACTTTACCGAAGTCCTTTACTTATTTAGAAGGTAGCATAAAGAGTATAAAGCTTGACCTATCTAGTTAGACTTAGATGTCATTCTATGGCATGACATTGATCTTAGCATCCCACCTTAGTGAACACTCTTAACTTAGTAGTTTAGAGCTAAACCAAAAACTAGATCACCTTAGATGGGAATACTTGGTGAAAATGATTTGTGAAAACCTTGGAATGATGGGTCATTCTATTGAGATGTTTTGACATGTGTAGAGAAACACAAATGGTTTATGATGATGAAAATGTTGAGGCATGAGCCTTAGCCCTTTTATAAAACTGATGGTTGGGTTCGGATGCGATACCATTCCAATTTTACCATACAACCACAATACCTGAATTGGGTAAGGCTTAGCCAGAAATTTATATGCATTAGTATTAGTTCCCTCGTGGCAGAGGTTTGAGCTGAGGCTACCTCTCAATGTTGTCCACCTATGCAGTGCCCAAGATGACAGATGGTCATGGTTGGGAGCCCATGCTCATAGGAGAGGTGCTTATACTAGGGTGTGTAAAGGAAATGTTATGTTTGATTATCTGCATACTAAGTATGATGATTTAGGGTTATCCCTGACAGATGTATCGAATCTTGTGGTGAAAGTGTACCACCTCTGCAGAGTGACAAACTATTCGAATAGCCGCGTCCGCGGTTATGGACAGTTGGAGTGGCCACACTGTTCCGTTGTCAGATGTTTTCAAAACAAGTTATGATATGAATTGTGACATGACTTGACCACAACAGAGTTGTGACTATGATGATTAAGTTCCCACTTAGGTGTTTTCAAACTTCTTTTATCTTTCTTTGTTTCAGAACTCAGCTTAGGTTTCAAACTTAACTTTACAAATAAACTTAGAGTTAGCTTTTACACTAGAATTATACTACTTGTTAGTGGTAGTTTGCGAGTACTTAAAGAGTACTCATGGCTTTTGTCCCTGGCTATTCCTATGGACAGACTATGAAGGAGATTACCAAGATGAAGGCCAGCAGGACGGCTATGATAACTAGGACTATCTTAAATCGTCAGCATTGCCTGTGACTCTGAAGATGGACCCCATCGCTACACTATTTATTCCGCTACTTGATTGTACTAAGACTGGATCATGAGATCCTTATTTGTGTAAGACCTTATTTATGGTTTGTAATGGATGATGTACTATGATATTCAATCTGTTATGTCTAGCAAAAATGGTAATCCTGTAACAAGCATCTGGGATTAAAAATCCGGGTGTTGACACATTCATGCATAAGAAAATCCAAGGAATTTTCATGCAAAAACTAAAAGAAAGAATAGGGGGATCAAAATCTCCCTTATTCTGATGGAAACCTCGGGATAAGTGTGACAAATTTCGACATGACCTCTATCCTCTCTTTTTGTTTAGGGAGAGATAATTCAAATAAGTATTTGAATTAGGAATTTGAAAATTGAATTAATTTAAAGATTGTATTAGATTGATAATTAATGAATTTGAATATTGGATAATATTGCATGACACTATAATAATAAATAAGTAAAACAAAAATAATTGTATACAATAATGAAATAAAAGAGAATTCTTAAATTTATGATAAATACAAATATTACATTGCCTTTATTAAAGAAATAAAAAGAAAAGTACAAATTGGAATTGAAGGATAAAATTAACTTCATTAATTAACATATATATCACAATATTTCTTTACCAAAAGAAGAATGTATAAAGATTACAATAGAAAAGCATTTTTTATGACTATAGTACAAATATTACACTATTTCTACAAATTTTTAAATAAAAGATTACAATCGTGAATTACAAATTAATAAAAGGAAAACCTAAAATACATTTTTAAACTAAGTTTCGGCATCTTCTCATCTTCTTCTGTTTGTACCTGCAAACCAACAAAGACAAAACAAAAGAATAAAAGAAAGGGTTAATTATAAGTATATTATGATCTCAGATTTTAACAGTGAAGTACACTGCTAATTTTCATCACTGAGCATATTATGAATGTTGAAAGTTTCACCCTAGAGCAGCATTTGTTCTTAATTAGTAATTGTCTCAGTTACAATTCACTCACAATAAGACAAGGGGCAATTTTCACCAAAGTAGTAAAAGGGGCAAGTTTCACCAAAGTAATGAAGGGCAAGTTTCACCATTGGTGAGAAAGAGGAAACAACCAAATAGTAAAGATCATCTTTACTTGGTCACATCCACAAGAGAAATATATCTATGCAAGGAAACTTGAACCAACCTGGTCCCACAAGCAAGCATCTCACACATACATGCATGTATGTGTTGCTGTCGATACCAGGGAGCAAGGAAGAGTAGATATAAGGCACCACCATTCCAGCAGAGCTTCTCCACTGCATAAAGGATAACAAGATTTCACCATAGTTTTATCACTGGTATCCACCAGATCAACCACAAAACCCACCAACAAAAGCATCCGCATGGTTACCTAAAGGATCTTAGGAGTGGATCAAGGACTACAACACCTGGGAAAGAAGACAAGCTTCAACCAGAAGCATCTCCAGGAGGAGGAGGCTAGTACCAGGATTTTGAGATAGGAGAAGAGCAACAAGGAGCTCAACTTGATAAAGAAAGTACCATATCAAACCACCACTATTTACAGCAAGAAGATGTGTCTACTCTGCTTAGTGTTTAATCACAAATCCATCATATTCACTTGATCTTGTCCATTTGAGAAACATAGAGTGTGTGAATGAAGGGAAACATCAGATGTACATACAGGTGGTATATACATCTCATCATAGGGTTTGTTAAAGGAAAAAGTAGAATCTATTCTTATTCTAAAGAACAGAGCCTCGGCCTTTGCATCATTCGCTAGGGGCAATCCCAGTTTTTGGACAAGAAATAAAGTAGAAGATCATGTTGATGATCTAGGCGACTGTGCATCCTCCAAAGGGTTACCACAGCAACTAGATCATCTAGATAAGCATTAAGGCAAAGCTAAACAAATCATTTTCCTAGCCTAAAGAAGCTAGGAATCATCTATATTCTTACTATCATATTGACAGAATAAGTAGCCACTAAACTATATACAAGCTATGAACTGAACACATTTCTTTAATGAAGCATCACAGTGATATACTCTATCTTTGAAACGATCACAACAACTTCAAATGTATGCATCATAAGCTAAAATTCTTGTTGGCAAACACCAGTCACATCATTGCACTTGTTCATAGTAGCAAAACATACTACATGGGATACCGTTGTGCACACTCCAAAGTTGGAGGCACCACAGCAGTAGCCTAGGGAAGCAGTTGCAACTAAAGACTGATATTACACAAACCAACCCCAAATAACATAGAATTCAACCCAATAATCTTATCATCTTCCTAGCTAAAATTATAGGAATCAACTATATGGTTCACTGCCATACTAACAGTAATAAGAACACAAGTCATCCATGCTTGTAAAACATATCTGAATATGACATAGCTTATTTTCCAATCCTACAATTAAAAATTATATTACCCAAGTTAATCAATTAATCACTTGGACAAGTTGTAAGTTTAACTCTAGTTATGGACCAAGTACAAAGCCTCAGTAACATTCACTGTTAAAGTTGACACTTACAGTGAGTTCAGAGAACAACACACTGATGCAAATCTTCAGTAGATTTTGACCAAATCAGTAACTTAACACAAGGTACCTAGTGTATACTGTGTTGAATTCAAACAAATGGTTTGAATTCAAATATAGCCATAGAATCATGTCTACCAGAACAGTCTCTATTAAGTTAATAACATAGAAATATTAAGCCAAGATAAGCTAATATCAAGGGATCAATCACACCACCAGAACATTTCAATATTGTAGAGTATTAATCCAATCCAACTCAGTAGCATCATCAGTTAAGCTAGAGAAACTATCGATAGAACAAGAAAGGAGGGACCCTAATTAGGGTTCATCATCGCAAGACAGAGAGAGGGTAAAGGAGAGAGGCTAGAGAGATGGAAGTAGTAGGAGATTCACTTACCCCCGGTCCTCACTTAAGTTCAAGAAGAGCATGCCGTACGATGGCAGAGATCAAAGCATAGTGGCATGGGGAGCACCTGGAGGCGCTGCAACCCGTGCCGGGCCGAGCCAATGGCTGTAGCAGCAAGGAGGGCAGCGTGGGCGAGAACCACACGACCACCAACACACCACCAGATCATCGATGGTGTATAGTGAAGCCACAATACTAAAACCCTAGTGCCAGAATAAAGAGAAGGGCGACAAAATAAGGGTTCGATCCCAAATAGAATTAGACAGAGAGGTAGAGAGGGACACAAAGGTTCATTAACCATAGTTGGCAACGGCCGGAGAGGCCAGGCTCATCGGAATCGAGCGAGGGCAGCGACGCCAACAAGGTGGAGTCGAGAGAGGAAAAGAGGTGAGCTTGGGAGAGAGTGAAGTCGGGTGGGCCAAGCTAACCCTAAGGGCTAGGGTGCGTCCAAATCTATTGGAGCGTGTGGACCACATGGGCCGGGTTTGAGCCAGACCATCCCACGGGTCCAGCCTGTTTATACATACATGGAAATAGCAGTAAAACTCTAAAATTACATATATGCCCTTGTGAATATTTAAACTTAATAAAAAATATAGTTAAATACAGGAAATTCATAAAATACTTATAATATAGCAAAATGATCACAAAAATAAACTCAATCAAATAAAAATATAACCTCACTTGTTTGAGATAAATAAAATAAAACTAAATATTAAGGCTATTAAAATCCTAAGTGAAACTTAATAAAATAAGGAAAAATCCTAATAATGAAAAAAATCATTTTTGCATATAAAACTAAATCTACTATTTTATAAAAATACTAACTTATTTTTTTTACAAATAAAACTTGAAACAAATATTTAAAAATGTTTAATACTTTATGGAATTTTATAAAAATAAAGATAATACTTAAAAATAAATAAAAATCATTTTTAAGATATTAATTAAGTATAATTTACTATACAAAAATAAATATGTAATTCAAAAAGATTTTAAGATTCCAAATCAATAAATCTTAATTATTAACATAAACTCCCTATTCTGTGAATACTTTAATATTATTTCTTAAGTAAGAAATAATCATATGTCTTTATAAAATATCACAATCTTAAAAGGAATCCTTTAAGTATAATTTCTAAGTCCAAAAGTTTAATTATGATTCATAATTAAACCTAAATATAAACTGTTAAACTTATAATAATCCTTTGGAAGTTTCGACCCAAATTTAAACCAATAACCTTTAAGATTACCCAATGCATCATTTTCCTATATTAAGGGTAAATGATCTTTCTCTCTTAACCATACTTAACATGATTTTAAACCTAACAAATTAATAAGATCATCTAATTATGTTTCCATGAATAAGTTGCATATTCTTTCCATAATAGAAAATTAAATTTTAAACTCATCATGCACTTAAATTGAAAGTGAATGATATCACACTCTTAATCATATTATCAAAACCCTAAAGCTTGGTAATAATTTAGACCATTACACCTTAATGTATTTATGTGTTTATAGATAACTTTGGTCTGAAATACCTTAAACATCCTGACTTAAAAATTCTTATTTACTTTTTAACTTTGGTCTTCTATAAAACCAACCCAAAAGTAGGATAACTCAACATCATTTGTAACTATTAGAAACCATAACCTTAATACCAGAATTATTCAAGGTTAATTCAGTGCTTATAAACAACGTTTTCTTCAAATGTTATTCTTTTTACCACTTTAAACAACAAGTCTATAATAGTTCATTTAACCCTTAACAAACTAATGAATCCAAAATTGAAGCATATTTAAGTATATAAATTATTCATATTGTCACTCATTACATGCTACATCTAGCTACGACTATGCCTATTATGTATGATTATTAGTTCTCAGTCATTTTCACATGGACTTTGCACAATTAGTAGTTTAGTAGGATTTTACTAATTTTTTCTTGTCTTTGACTTGTGTGTAGGTTCTATGAACAATCATGGATAAAAGTAGCCAAGAGGATTCAATATGGGGGAGTTATAGGCACCATAATTTGCCATTTGAGGGAGGAAAAGTGTATTTTCCATCAACTTCAAATGATGATCCAAGGCTATGGTGTTATAACTCTTATCCACACAAATCTAACGAGCCAAAGAACACCTAAATCGGAGTCTGTATGAAGAAATAGTGACGAAAACACTTCAAAGTCTAGAGGGCGTAACGACCACTAGTACGGGCGGAGCCTGGCCGTACCGTAAGGTCGTACCACCCTCCAGAGGCTTCATTTCATCAACCGAAACAACATTTTTGAAGGCCCAATGGGCATATTCAGCCCCTAGCTCCATCGTTTCATGAAACCAACCTCGAGATGCCTATTTAAAGGGGGAAACCCTAAAAGAAGTGGGAGTGTCCACACATGCCATAGGGGCGGAGCCCTGCCATTCCACCGCCTCCATAGCCACTGCCCACAAGATCTACACCACCATACCACTCAAGGGAGAGAGGATACTTGCATCTTGAAGGGCTACACATCGATCTTCATCACCATCTTCATAAACAACGTCTCCAACTTCAATCCCCTTTGTTTAGTTTCTTGTGATCCAATATCTATTGTGGATTTGGACTTGTATCCAATTGTACCTTCATATTTCATCCATACTATTCTCATGATGTTGATCCCCTTCAGGTATGAGTAGTTTCCTTGTTCTTGGGAGAGATGGCGAAACCCTAGTATTATTATCCATTGAAATAAAGATGATCTATTACTTGTGTCCATGATCTATTGATATATGATGTATGCTTGATCTCTCTCTTTAGATTGTTGATAAATTGCAAATGTATCTATAATTTTTGATGTTCCATGCTTAGTTTTATCCACTTTCTTGTGTTTTGTTCCAACTTTGGAGTACTTTTATTATGATTTATTGGACTAACCTATTAACAAGAGCCACAGTGCTAGCTGCCTGTTTTCTGTTGTTTTTTGTTCCAGAAAAGTCAGAAAATGAATATTCTCGGAATTGGACGGGACAAAAGCCCAAGTACCTATTTTTCCGGAAGGGATCAAGTGCCAGAATACGAAACGGATAGGGGCCAAGGGCCAGCCACGCCACCTGGCCGCGTGGCCATGCTTGGCCCGCGCCAGGGGGTGGTCTGGCCGACCCCAGCACCCCCTCGGCCTCTCCTTCCGCCTATAAGTTACCCTCGTGACGAAAACCCTAAGTACCCGATCAAAAATCCACGAAAGAGTCTATAGCCGCCGTCATCTCCATCCCTAGATTGGGAGGGATCTGAAGCTCTTCTTGGCACCCTGCCGGAGAGGGGAATTCACCCTGGAGGCCTTCTTCATTACCATGCAAGCCTCCGGTGTGATGCGTGAGTAGTTCATCCTTGGACTACGGATCCATGTAGTAGCTATATGGCTGGTTTCTCCTCCTTTGTGCTTTCATGTTTAGATCTTGTGAGCTCCGTCCATGATCAAGATCATCTATTTGTAATTCATACATGTTGTGTTTGTGGGGATCCGATGGATATTGAGATGCTATTTCCGATTGATTATTGATTCTATCATGTCTTTGTTATTTGTGATCTTGCATGCTTTCCGTTGTTAGTAGCTATCCTGGCCAAGTAGATGCTAGAAACTCCAAGAGTTAGTATTTATGCTCGATAGTGGGTTCATGCCTCTGGTAATCTGGGGAAGTGACAGAAATCTCTAAGGTACTAGATGTGCTGTTGCTACTAGGGAGAAAACAACAATCCTTTGTTCATAGAGCAATCGTATTGTTTACTTTACACGCAGTTCGTAAAGCAATAATCTGTTGCTTGCAACTTAATACTGGAGGGGGTTCGGATGATAACCTGAAGGTGGATTATTAGTCATAGATGCAGTTGGATGGCGGTCTATGTATTATGTTGTAATGCCCAATCAAGTCTCAAAGGAGTCAAGATGATTAGTATGTGCAAGTATTGCTTTCTCGGTGTTTGTCAATTGCCCCGCTGTAATTTGTTCACCCAGCATGTCATCTATCTAAGGAGAGCCACCTCTAGTGAACTATGGATCCCGGTCCTTGTCTTTTACATACAATCTACAATCTTTTACTGCTTTCCATTCGATACGTTTAATCCTTTGTTTTCCGCAAAACACGGTGAGATTGACAACCTCATCGCAAGTTGGGGACAAAGTTTTGTGGTTGTGTTGTGCAGGTCTCCATGTTGCTACTAGAACCGGTAGTGCGCCCTGCCAAAGCTCATCTAGTAACACCTTTGAGGTGTTTCCTTGCTCCTACTGGTTCAATTAAACCTTGGTTTCATAACTGAGGGAAACTTGCTACTGTGCTCATCATACCTTCCTCTTGGGGTTCCCAACGAGCTCTACATCAACACCACGCACCAAGCACTTTTCTGGGCGCCGTGTATTGAGCCATCAAGCGATTTTCTGGTGCCGTTGCCGGGGAGTCAAGGACATCTTCACAAGCGGAGTCCCTCATAACCAATCTCTTTACTTTGTTGTTTTTGTTTTTCTTAGTTTCTTTTTGCTTTGTTTGCTTGTTTTGTTCTTCAAAAAATCCAAAAAAATGTAGTTTTACTAGTTTGCTTTCTTATTTGAAAACACAAAAAAATTGGGTCTCCCCTAGTTGTCACCTCTCCCTTAGCTCACCATGATCCCTACATTCACCATGAAAGACCTTCCAATTGGTAGTGGTTCTATAATTGGGAAAGACAATATTGAAGAATTCTTTAATCATGTTAGCAAACATGAAGATACTGAGGATAAATACCTTGTAGAACTTGCTCCAAATTATGAGATTGCTACAGCTTCTTTAATTCACATGTTATAAGCTAGGTTTGTTAACCTCAACCCCTTAATGCAAGTAATGTTTCTTAAGCTTAAAGAAATTGAGGATCCTGAAAAGAGGGATTTTATTCTAGAAACTTTGTTTAAGGAGTTCTATGATGTTGCCAAGGAAGCTAGAAAAGTTTTTGAATGTTTCAATATGCTAGGCTCATGTGTAGATGTTGTTGGTACGCGAGAAAAGATGAACAAAACTGAACCTAATGGCGAGGAACCTAAGATATCAATACCCTTTAAACTAGTAGCAATACATGATGCCATAGAAAAGAATCTTGATTGGATTGTTCCTGCAAACCCTTTTGATGAGAATAGTGAACCCAAGAGCATTGAGAGAGGATCCTCTAGAACTTATTTGGATGATATACCATGCCTTGTTGAAAATATTTCTGGTATTGATCTTAATGCTTCTTCATTTGAGAACACTTGATTCTTTCTTTGGTTCTTATGCCTAACTTAAAGGCGTTAAAGAAAAGTACTTGTTGGGAGATAACCCAAGAGTTTTAGTTAAGTCATGGAAGTTATTACCTCTGTAATAACCTCTCCTTATCCTTTTTATTTTCTTTTTGTGCCAAGAGTAACCTCTAATGAGAGTGAAGTAATGATTGGGAAAGTTGCTGTCCCGAAACCGATTTTTGTGCTTCACCGTAAAAATTCCGGAGAGAGAGCTCTGTATGTCGGATTGAGCTGTAAATTTTTGTGCTTCTGCCCCAGGTTATTATCTAACTTTCGTTAGTTCAACACTTTTTTATTTGAGCAACAGAAGGTCTTCGAAAAAATTCGTCTTTGCCTGCTGGTCTGTTTTGACAGATTTCTGCCATTTTCTGCATTTGCTTCTTGTTAGTTCCTTCTTGAGTTCCTTTGGGGAATTGAGCTTTTTGAGGGAAGTGCTACAGTATCTAGTGTTATAATGTAAGTTTATTTGGTGTTAGAATTGAACCTTGAGACTTAATTATCTTAAGTGCACTAATGTTGATAATGAGATTGTGTGAAGTTTTGTATGAAGGAAAATTTTCAGGTGTTAGGAAGGAATGAGTAATGAGATGAAGGATGGAATAAAGCTAAAGCTTGGCGATGCCACGCGTGTCACCCCAAGAAATATCCAAGAAGTACAAGCGTCAAAGCGTGGGGATGCCCAAGGCATCCCCTTCTTCATCAATAAAAATTCCAGGTTTCTTCCAAACGCTTCATTTTTATTGTTTCGTGCACAGTTGTGTTTCTCTTGGAGCGTCTTCTTTTTGTTTTCGTTTTGGTTTTTAGTTTGATTGGTTTGCTTAGTTTTCTGAATAAGTTGGTTGGACCCCCTCTTTCACACTTTGGTTTACAAATAGTTTGGTTTGGTTTGGAAAAGAGTAGGAAAGTTCATGCTTATGTGGTAAAAAGAGCTCGTTTTTTACTGTGGCCATGCTTTGTCATGCCGTGCTTGATATTGATTTGGCTTTATGCTTAGTATTATTTGTTGTAGCATGACTTGTTATAAACAATTGAGATTTCTTAATGTGCCTTGGATGAATCATGCGTTGCTTTAGCATATTAAAGCATAGTATAGTGGTATTCTCCTTTGATGCTTTATTTGGGTTGACTTGGCGCATGCTCACACCATGTTATGACTATCTCAAGTCACCATAGCATTTATGATACTTTAGTTTTCAACTTGTAGTATCACTTTATGCTTTGATCAATGATGTTTTGTCGCTCTGCATGATTATGGCCATTATTGCTCTCTTAGTTTGTCGCTCCCAGTCTTTTGCTAGCCTCCACAACAAAGTATGAGTTCCACTCATGCATCCAACTCCCTAAACCAAGTTTTTCCAAAGATTCCACCATACCTACCTACTAGCTTATGCTATTCCAAGTATATTCATGCTTTTGTTTACCTTCTACTTGTTATGAGAAAACTAGTGATTAAAGCTCTCACGAACTTGATGGCACACTTTACTTTATTGCCTCCAATAAACTTGAACCATTGTGTCTTCTATGTTGTATATGCTTGCACTTATTTGTTGGGAATTAGCAGAACCATGCTTTCATGGGGAACGCTTTCAACATTGCACTTGGTACTTGTACCTAGTTGATATCATGCTCTTTTGTATATGGATGTCGTCGGTGTGAAATGAAAGGGGAGCTTGTAAGTCCATGGAGTTATGTATATGTGTTAGAGAAACACTTGGGCCGCTGGTCTAATCCATGCTGACATGGTGGAAACCTGCAGCGTAACCATAATGAGCTGTCTATGAAGCATTCTTCTTATAACAAAAGAGTCCTACTGAGAAAAAAGAGAAAAGAAAAAAAGAGATACTATGAAAAGAGGAAAGAGAGAAAAAAGCACCATATTCCCATGGTAAATAAGAAGAATGCTGAGATGCTTGTTGTCTGCTTGCCTTGTCATTTTGATATGGGGATTCTTCCGTATCATCGGGCAAGGGGTACCCCGTTGGCGGTTCTCTATGATACACATGTACTTACGATGACAAGAACTTACCGGTGACTAAACTTGAGTAGCATGAGGAGCGGCCCTCGTATACAAGGGACATGAGATTTCTGACTTATACTTCGTCAAGCATGTACACCATAGTTTGTTCACTTTAACCTTAATCACTTCAAGATGCTTATGATAGGGGCAATGAAAGCTGAAAGCTATAAGTATCATAATTTTTGGAAGCTCTTTATGAGACTTGAATCCCTACTTCCTTTTACAAAAGGCCTTTCTTCCACCATTATATTGAGTCTCCACCTTCTAACTTTATGCACCTACTTTGAGAGCATAGTGGCCATTCTTAGTTCTATGTGCATTGTCCCAAGACTAGTTGATTGATGCATAACTTGTTATTGCTTGTTTGAAACTATTGTATCTAGTCACTCTTATGAACTTTGAAGGTGTCCTATGCATTTATATTTGCTACTCTATTGAGGGACAAGCTGAATACTATTATGCTATGTTTTCTTTATGTGAAACAAACAAACGTCTTGCAAAGCATGTTATTCATGAATCTTTTGTTTGTGCCTTTTCATGTTGCATCATAGTTTCTTTGCTTATTGCTAGAACTTTTGTCTTTCATGATATGATTGAAGTACTATGATCCCAGCTTTGAGTGTTTTGCGAATACTTTGATCAAGTCTTTGATGGTGCATGTCACCTCAAAAATTATTTATTTTTATCACTTACCTACTCGAGGACGAGGAGTAGTTAAGCTTGGGGATGTTGATACATTGCAAATGTATCTATAATTTTTGATGTTCCATCCTTAGTTTTATCCACTTTCTTGTGTTTTGTTCCAACTTTGGAGTACTTTTATTATGATTTCTTGGACTAACCTATTAACAAGAGCCACAGTGCCAGCTGCCTGTTTTCTGTTGTTTTTGGTTCCAGAAAAGTGAAAAAATGAATATTCTCGGAATTGGACGGGACAAAAGCCCAAGTGCCTATTTTTGGAAGGGATCAAGTGCCAGAATACGAGACGGAGAGGGGCCAGGGGCCGGCCACAAAACCTGGCCACGTGGCCAGGCTTGGCCCGCGCCAGGGGGTGGTCTGGCCGACCCCATCACCCTAAGTTGCCCTCGGGACAAAAACCCTAAGTACCCGATCAAAAATCCACGAAAGAATCTGTAGCCGCCGTCATCTCCATCCCTAGATCGGGAGGGATCTGAAGCTCTTCCCGGCATCCTGCCGGAGAGGGGAATTCACCCTGGAGGCCTTCTTCATCACCATGCAAGCCTCCGGTGTGATGCGTGAGTAGTTCATCCTTGGACTATGGATCCATGTAGTAGCTAGATGGCTGGTTTCTCCTCCTTTGTGCTTTCATGTTTAGATCTTGTGAGCTCCGTCCATGATCAAGATCATTTATTTGTAATTCATACATGTTGTGTTTGTGGGGATCCGATGTATATTGAGATGCTATTTCCGATTGATTATTGATTCTATCATGTCTTTGTTATTTGTGATCTTGCATGCTTTCCGTTGTTAGTAGCTATCCTGGCCAAGTAGATGCTAGAAACTCCAAGAGTTAGTATTTATGCTCGATAGTGGGTTCATGCCTCTGGTAATCTGGGGAAGTGACAGAAATCTCTAAGGTACTAGATGTGCTGTTGCTACTAGGGAGAAAACAACAATCCTTTGTTCATAGAGCAATCGTATTGTTTACTTTACACGCAGTTCGTAAAGCAATAATCTGTTGCTTGCAACTTAATACTAGAGGGGGTTCGGATGATAACCTGAAGGTGGATTATTAGTCATAGATGCAGTTGGATGGCGGTCTATGTATTATGTTGTAATGCCCAATCAAGTCTCAAAGGAGTCAAGATGATTAGTATGTGCATGTATTGCTTTCTTGGTGTTTGTCAATTGCCCCGCTGTAATTTGTTCACCCAGCATGCCATCTATCTAAGGAGAGACACCTCTAGTGAACTATGGATCCCGGTCCTTGTCTTTTACATACAATCTACAATCTTTTACTGCTCTATGTTTACTTTCTTCAAACTTTTACTTCTTTCCATTCGATACGTTTAATCCTTTGTTTTCTGCAAAACACGATGAGATTGACAACCTCATCGCAAGTTGGGGACAAAGTTCTGTGGTTGTGTTGTGCAGGTCCCCACGTTGCTACTAGCACCGGTAGTGCGCCCTACCAAAGCTCAGCTAGTAACACCTTTGAGGTGTTTCCTTGCTCCTACTGGTTCGATTAAACCTTGGTTTCATAACTGAGGGAAACTTGCTGCTGTGCTCATCATACCTTCCTCTTGGGGTTCCTAACGAGCTCTACATCAACACCACGCACCAAGCACTTTTCTGGGCGTCGTGTATTGAGCCATCAATGGTATGTGTAATCGGCCACATATCATTTGCCTTCGGGTCTAAATAAAAGGGTGAAATCCTTTGGACATGTTTGGTAGTGTGCCCAGAGCTATTGTGACTAGAAGTACCAGCTAGCAACCTGCACGGTTAAAGGAGGAATCAAGAGAGATTCACTAAGCTAATTATGATATCCACGGGGAAACCCTTAATTGCGGTGGTCTGTATGGGTGACTGCTCTCGGACATCGCGGTGGTTATTTCGAGATGACCTCATTCCTGGCTCAACAAAGTGACTGCCTACGAGCCTTGTAGTGAACATCTTATTATGGAGCTCTATCCACACATATCATGTCATAAGAAATATGTTATCCTAATCATTCATAATTCTCCCATGCTACTAGTAAATCCTACACTCCTTGAGAACCCCTCAATCATATCAAACAACACTCCATAGATACTCTCTTGCTTTAGATTACTTTTGTTATTTACTTTGCGTCTTGCTACTTTTAAAACTCACTTGTTCATTGCCATTCTAGTAACCTATAGAGTAGACTATTTCCTAACACCATTTTGGGTGCTAACCTGGCCGCATTGACAACGTGGCTGTGGGGTTGTGTTGTTGCCATTTGGAAACCTTCCATGGGATGAAATTTCCAATAAATAGTTGCTTCTACAGGTACTGCAATTACCATGTTGTTGATCGCAAGAAACCAAGAGATCACAAACCAACACTTGGACTTTCATCATAATTACCAGATGGTAATCAACTTGAATCTTAGATTGTTCTTGTACTCTACTTTTGTACCTTGTATCTTAATCTTAAGTTCCTTATAAATATAATTGCTTGTTAAATAAACTAGAATATAAACCAAATTTTAAAAGAAGTCACCAATAATTAAGTCACTCATAGTATTGGGAATTCATCTGGGAGTTTTATAAAATGCATAGCATTACTTATGCATAAAAGCATATTGCTTCTTTAAACATTAGTCCTTACCGGACCAATGATGTTGTTTTTAAACATTAAACGGCCAACTTTTATACGTGTTGCAGATACACTTCACAGCGACAAACAATATTGCCGAGTATGAAGCACTACTGCATGGAATCCGGATTGCTAAGGATATTGGGATCTGATGTTTGATGTGTTACGGAGATTCGGAGCTTGTTGCTCAACAAGTGTCGGATATTTGTAATGCAAATAAACACATGGCAGTATATAAAGCTGTCGTGGATGATCTATCTAAATCGTTCGAAGGGTTTGAAGTTCAACACATCCCTCGAGCAGAAAATGAAGAAGAAGATGCACTATCTCGGATAGGTTCTGCGCGGAAAGAGGTCCCGGAAGGCGCTTTTTTAGAGCACCTCAAAGTTCCCTCAATAAAGGGAGTAGATGAGGAATATCCGACCAAATCCGACTCACCATTGATAGCAGTTCTGGCTGTAGTTCCTAGCTGGACTCAACCCTACCTCGATTATTTGGTAGATGGCCAATTACCCGAAGACGAGGTGCTGAGCCGGCAGATTATCCGACGTGCAAAAGCCTATACTATTGTTAAAGGTGAGCTCCATAAACAGAGTGTTTCTGGGGGGTTTCAGCGCTGTGTATCTTCGGAAGAAGGAGTGGAAATCTTAAGAGAAATCCACGAAGGCGAGTGTGGTCACCACGCTGCAGCCAAAACTTTAGTGGCAAAAGCTTTTAGACATGGATTTTTCTGTCTTACAGCTTAGGAAGATGCCGAACGATTAGTCCAGACGTGCAAAGGCTGCCAAAAGTACGCCAAGCAAGCTCTGTTCCGGCTGATCAGCTGCGAACAATACCTATAACATGGCCCTTTGCGATCTGGGGGCTTGATATGGTAGGACCATTTAAACGAGCTCCAAGTGGATTTACTCACCTCTTAGTGATGGTGGATAAATTCACCAAATGGATTGAGGCTAAACCTGTCACTAGTTGTGATGGAGCAATAGCCAAAAGATTTGTCAAGGATGTTATAATCCGATATGGTTATCCGCATAGCATTATCATGGACAACGAGAGTAACTTTTCTATGGGAGAATTGGCTGAATTCTGCAACGAGCAAAATATCCGGCTTGACATTGCATCAGTCGCACATCCACAGGCTAACGGACAAGTCGAAAGAGCAAATGGTTTAATTCTACAAGGCCTAAAACCGAGACTCGAAGCACCACTACGACGTGCTGCGGGGGCTTGGGCAGAGGAATTACCCTCTGTAATTTGGAGTTTACGAATAACTCCAAACAGGTCAACAGGATACACACCTTTCTTCTTGGTCTATGGCGCAGAAGCAGTTCTTCCTAGTGATTTGATTCATACTTATCCTAGAGTGGCCGCGTATATCAAAGAGGATGCCGAGATTTCTCGACAAAATGATCTCGACTTAGTCGAAGAAGTTCGCGTCGTTGCTGAAATGAGATCAACAGCCAATCAGAAGAAGTTGCGCAAGTATCATAGACAGAGAGTCAGGAACCAGTCTTTCAATAAGGGCGATTTGGTTCTCCGGCTGGTGCAACAAAGAAAGCACAAACTTTCCCCAGTATGGGAAGGGACCTTCTTGGTTAGTCTAGTATTACACAATGGTTCGTACTACTTAACTGATATGAGGCCAGTCAAAGAAAGACCTGCTACTAAGAAGAGAAAGAGAGCTGGAGGCAGTACAAATCCGGATGAGTTAGACAGACCATGGAATATTGCTCAGCTACGTCCCTTTTATTCTTAGTTTATCCTTCTTTGTAATCATATATGTGTACATGTTCTATGAGAAATAAAAGTTTTGGTTGCCTCAAGTTTTTCTAAGAAGTTTTTACCATCTTATTTCCGAATGGTCATGTCATAGTCGAAAATCCCAGAATGCTTGAAAGTACTTTATGCTCATGTTCGTTCTGGTTTAGATTTCCGATTCTAAAATTGCTACCCTCGGGTATAACTCTAAAGTTTCTAGTCTTTACTTTGGTTATTTGTCTGATTGCTGGATGCGGGCATTTTCCGAGTAGTGAATTGTTAGTACTGGAAGCCAGCTTTGTTTCCGAGTTTAAACTGGTTTAGCAATTGAGCTCCGTTGCTTGGCAAAGTTTCCGACAGAAGGTTTAGCCGGCTCACGAAAGGGACGAGGCGGAAAGCCAGATAAACGGTAAGTAGAGACGAAAAAATACAAGTGCTTATGTAAACATTTCAGGCATGCAAAAAGTTTAAAGCCAAAAAGTGCTGAATAGATCAAAAGCTTAGCACTACCAAATTAAAGTACTGCATATTTACAGATGCATCATGTTTTTCTGGAATAATAAAAAAATTCTGATCTATGATGCAGGAGGAGATGAAGGAGCTGTCGGCTCGCTGGAGATTCCGCCTTCATATCGTTCCGAGATGTCCGCATCCGAGGTGGTGCGTTCATCGTCGGAAACTTCTGCTGATTCTTCTGGAGGAGGAGGCGGAGTAGCCACACGGGTGAAGAAGGGGATCTTGTAGCTGGTCAGGTCAGCCGCGTGACACCCATATCCGGCGCAGGAGTGCATGATGTCTTGAAGGTCCTGCTCCTAGCCGTCTTCATCTACTTTGCAGTACCCTCTGGTCACTCGCCATATTTCCATGTTTCCATGGTGGCTCATGACCATGGTGAGAGCGTTCTGCGCAGCAGTCCGCGCGTAGGACATGTTCCAGTCCCGAACAAGTTGCGGCATCTCCTTTGCCTTGGCCCGCACCTGAAAATCCGACATGCTTGGCATGTCCGGAATTTTGAGAGCTTCGTCGATGTCCTCAAGGGACTGGCGGAAGTCATGAAGCAGGTCACCGACTTGGGTAAGCCGGTTGGTGTGGGGCTCGGAGGAGGAAGAGTCCGTCAAGTTCAAAGGACCTATACACAAAACAAGTTAAGAAAAATCCAACATTGATAAAAGTCGAAGAAAGAGACAAGTCAGATAGATGGAACGTACCAAAAATGACGTCGTCAAATTTGGTCTTCTCCTCTCGGAGACTCTGGAGTTTAGCCCGGAGCGCCTGGGATATGTCCTTCTCTCTGCTAAGCTCATTCTTGAGGTCCGAGATTGTTTTATCTTGAGCGGCGATCTTGCGATCACGCTCATCAGTAGCCATGGAGTAGGACTCAAGGATTTGAGCAATGCTCTTTTCATGATCTGCCTTGAGCTTATCCAGCTCTTGACGAAGCTCCTTGTTCTCCACCACCAAGGTCCTGAGGTTCTCGGCCTCTTCAATCATGGCGACGGATTGTTTCACCAGCGCTGTAAGTCAAAAAGAACAACAGTTCCGAAAAAATTCGGCATTGAAAATAACAAAGACAAGGTTTGAGTCTCGGAATGTTCACCTTCGGCCTCATCCTTGGCAACTTTAAGTTCAGCATTTTTAAGCCGGAGAGCTTTGATCTCTCTCTGCTTATCACAAACATTCTTCAATAAATCCTGGTTATAGGAACATACTTTCTGTAAGTCAGAATACCCAAAGTCAGAAAGCTACTTAAGACTCGGGCTAATATTTTTGCTAATATCAGCACGAGCCTTGGGGGCTACACTAGTTCGTTCTTTGGCATCCTAATAAAGCATAAACCCGGATTATTTATCCTACTTCATGCTTGGGGGCTAGAGGATATGATATAAAATACAAATATAGGAAAAACAGGATTGGAATTCCGACTTACATATTGTTCGCGAGTGAGTTTATCCAAACTCGCGTTCACATCAACGGCGACCTTCTCTGCGAGAGTCAGAGGAATCACTGGGGCTGTTGGAATCTCACCAGTCCTAATCCTCTCGTCGCGAAGGCGCACCTGGGCGAGAAGATCGGAGAACTTGACGTCCTCTGCTTCTTGCGCTTCTTCCTCGGCAGATAAGGTTCTTTTCTCCAAGCATTGCTTGGCGAGCCGCTGGATTTCTTCAGCAGATTTCCGGGATAGGCCAAACTTGGCAAGTCCCGGATTGCTGATAAGGTTTTCGGCGAAGGTTTCTGCTGAGGGATCATTACCAAAGAGGGTTCACCCTTATCTAAATCTGACTCACCCACGGTGACGTCAGTTTGCGACCCAAGGTTCGCAGGCTCCGTTGAAGGAGCCGGATCTTCTGCGGCAACTGGAGAGATCACCGGCGTTACAAAAGGTTGAGGGGAAGGAGTCGGAGGAGCCATGATAGGAGAAGCTATGGTAAGCTTCATCTGCCGCAGCGGCTTCGAAGGAATCCCTTTCCTTTTGCCCTTGAGGAGCGGTTTTTCTCTGAGAATGTAGTAAAGTCAAAAAAATTACATCTCGGAAAGAAATTCGAGTAAAGTACAAAGGCATAAAATTGTGATTGAAAGTTACCTCTTCACGACAGGCACCTCCTTTGTGCCGACAGCCACTGTCGGAGCTTTGCGCTTCTTGAGCGCAAGATCCGGCAATGGGACCACTTCTACCTCCTGAGAGAACTCCGGAGGATATCCTTCGAGCGGAGCAAATTCCGACTCGAGGAGGTCAGCAAGCTGAAAAGAAGAAAACATATCAGCATTGCACTGTAATTCAAATGTTGAAACACATAAAAAGGTGTACTGATAGAAGCTTACCGGCACTATGGGGTTATCCGCCGTGTGCATGTCTAGAGAAACCTCCGGGATTCTCCTCTCGATCTGCTCCATAATCAGCCACTTGATCTGGCTTATGTAGCCCTGTGTGGTCTAGGCTTTGGAGCTGATGCGGAGGGAGTCTTTCGGAGACGACGTGATGGAATGCATCAGTCGGGTTCCGTGATACTAGAGGGGCTGGATCCGACGTGAGACCCAGCACTAGACCAAGTCAGATCCCTTCAGATCCTTGTGTTTGATCAAATATTCGATCCGCCTCTTAGCAAGGATCAAATTGTCGGTGAGAGTCGGAGCGGCCTCGTCCCAGGATGGTTGGGCCGTGGCGGCTCCATCGATGAAAGCCGGCAAAGCAGTGGCTTTGCCGGGAGCCGGAACATCCCTATGATAGAAGAACGTGGCTGGCCATTGTTTGACCGAGTCACTAGCTAGAATTTTGGGATACGCGCGCTCGCGTCTAAGCGAAAAGCTAATAGTGCCGGTGATGTAAAGAACACCGGCGGTAATGGAGTTTCTCCAGACATGAAAATAGTACCGGAAAAGAGTCAAACTCGGCCTAATGCCGAGAAAGCCCTCACACAGCGAAGCGTACGCGCTCATCTCTAAGAGAGAATTGGGAGGAAGATGATGGAGTTGAACTCCGTAATGATCAATCACCTCGGAGAAGAACTCCGATGGAGGAAACGACAAACCTCTATCGAGGTGGGTGCCGAAGTGGACCCGCTCGCCGTCGCGCGGGTTGGGGACGGTTTCCTCGAAGCCGCTCCGCCAGTCGCCGGCGGCGGGAAGCCCCTCCTTCTCCACGTTCTTGAGGCCCTCCTCGTTGAGCGTGCAGGGAATCCAGAGCCCGCGAATGCCCTCTTTCTCCGCCACCGCTTCCGCCGTCGCTGCCATCGCTGCTGCTGCCAAGCCGGAGGAAGAAGATGAAGCCATTTCTTCGGCGAGCAGTTGACCTAAAAAGGGCGGCGCTGGGAGTTCTGTGGGGGAGGAACGGGAAGCTCTGTGCGCGCAGGGAGATTGGGAGGAGAAGAAAAGGCAAAGGACTGGTGGAAGGAGAAGGAGAAAATCCTAACCCCCATATATCCACCTAACTGCGCCAAGATTCGTGCAAATGCTACAGTGTAACCGCCACGCGTCATGGAAGGAACTGGGAAGGACCCACGTGACAATTACGTTGCCTCGATCTCCACGCATGCATTGAAACGGTGCCTCGGTTCCGTGAACCATGGACCCACCAACGGTCGTGCTGACGGAATGCCTGTCAGATGACGTGACTTGACCATGACTTGTGTCAGGTGGCGTTAGAAACCAAGTTCCGGCTTAGTTTGAAATCAAGCTAGAAAATCCGAGTAACCTACTGATAGGTCCGACTTATTTTTAAGACCCGGATCGTATCTTTTGTTGTGAAGTTTCAGGAACCCTTCAAGATTCTGCAAGCCGAAGATCAAGCTAGACGATGATAAATCCGACTTTGGATCTTGGAGGCCTCCGGGGGCTGCTATTGGGGATATACTTTCTGGGTATCCTCACAGTTCCTCACTGACTAGGGTGGCCCACTTCGGGTTAGAGCTTTGCTTCACGGGCGGCCCAGTCAGGGAGAAAGACGGAGTCCAATCCGGCTATGGGAAGGCCCAGAAGACTTACCGGCTTAGGCCCATAATGTTACTTGTAGTTCAAGGTGTACTATGTAACCAACTCTTAGTCGTAGCCGGATAGATCTCTCCTGTAAACCCTAGGCTGGATATCTATATAAGCCGTCCTAGGGAGAGCCTTTAGGACACACATCAATAGTCTACAATCTCAACTCGCACAGGCAAAACCCTTGTAACCCATATTACGGCTTTACCATATTACTGAGTTGCTAGCAGGAGTAGGGTTCATCCAAAGCCGGCGGATTCGAACCTGGGTAAACTTGTGTGTTCACCGTTCCGGAACACCGTACGTCTCACACCCCTCTCTTCTGCACGCCTTGAGGACCCCCTCATGGCGTACTTGTCATCAATCCGACAACAATACCGTCTCGAAGACCATGATTACATAATCTTGTAATCACAAAGGCAACTTCACACTTTCTCATGCCCTTTGATTATTTTCTATCAAGTATTTAAAAATCCAATGTTGTCATAACCTCTATTCCAAAAAGGTCAGAAAACTCTATTTTCATGATTATATGATTATAGGTTATTTACCAAATGGTAATAACCTACTATTACAGTTCCGCTGATACAGGAACATAATATCTAGGGCTTAGTCAACCAATGTCACCAGTGATTCTTGCACTGTATAATCGTTTTAACCATGAGATTTAGAATGGGGCGGAGAAGTCAGCTGGATCTTCTTCCTTTCGCATGGACGGATGACCATCTCGCGGCGCTGGTGTACCTTATGAGGCTCAGCACATGGGTGGGACCCCTTAGTTCCCTGCAATATTAGAATACCTGTGAGGGATGGTCGTAGGTATGTACTTATATTGATGGGGCGACTAGGGACATTGTCTACTCACTAGAGTCCTCAAGGTGTCTGATGGCCCAAAATATATCGAGCTCGTTGGGGAACCCCAACAGGAAGGTATGATGAGCACAGCAGCAAGTTTTCCCTCAGTACGAAACCAAGGTTATCAATCCAGTAGGAGCAAGGAAACACCCCAAAGGTGTTGCTAGCTGAACGTTGGCAGGGCGCACTACCGGTGCCAGCAGCAACGTGGAGACCTGCACAACCCAACCACAGAACTCTGTCCCCAACTTGCGATGAGGTTGTCAATCTCACCGGTTTTGCTGAAAACAAAGGATTAAACATATCAAATGGAAGGAAGTAATAGTTTGCAGAAAGTAAACACAAAGTAGTAAATAGTTTGATTGTAGATTGAATGTAAAAGAAAGGCCCGAGGTTCATTGTTCACTAGAGGTGGCTCTCCTTAGGATTGTTGTGTTCTCCCTAGTAGCAACAGCACATCTAGTACCTTAGAGATTTCTGTCACTTCCCCAGATTACCAGAGGCATGAACCCACTATCGAGCATAAATACTAACCCTTGGAGTTGCTAGCATCTACTTGGCCAAGATAGCTACTAACAACGGAAAGCATGCAAGATCACAAATAACAAAGACATGATAGAATCAATAATCAATCTGAAATAGCATCTCAATATCCATCGGATCCCCGCAAACACAACATGCAGAATTACAAATAGATGATCTTGATCATGAATGGAGCTCACAAGATCTAGACATGAAAGCACAAAGGAGGAGAACCAGCCATCTAGCTACTACATGGACCCGTAGTCCAGATATGAACTACTCACGCATCACACTGGAGGCTTGGATGATGATGAAGAAGGCCTCCAGGGTAAATTCCCCTCTCCGGTAGGGTGCCGGGAAGAGCTTCAGATCCCTCCTGATCTAGGGATGGAGATGACGGCGGCTACATACTATTTCGTGGATTTTTTTATTGGGTACTTAGAGTTTCCGTATCAGAGGAAATATATAAGCCGAAGGAGAGGCCGAGGGGGTGCCTGGGGCGGCCAGACCACCCCCTGGCGCGGGCCAGGCCTGGCCGCGCGGCCAGGTGGTGTGGCCGGGCCCCAGCCCCTCTCCGTCTCGTATTCTGGCTCCAGGTGTCCCTCGGTAAAATAATGGCTTTTGTCCCGTCCAATTCTGAGAATATTCATTTTCTAACTTTCCTAGAACCAAAAACAGCAGAAAACAGGCAGCTGGCACTGTGGCTCCTGTTAATAGGTTAGTCCAAGAAATCATATGAAAAGTACTCCAAAGTGTGGACAAAACATAAGAAAGTAGATAAAACCAAGCATGGAACATCAAAAATTATAGATACATTTGCAATGTATCAACATCCCCAAGCTTAACTCCTGCTCGTCCTCGAGTAGGTAAGTGATAAAAAGAAAGAATAATTTTTGAGGTGACATGCACCATCATAAACTTGATCAAAGTATTTGTAAAACATTCAAAGCTGGGATCATAGTACTTCAATCATAACATGAAAGACAAATTTCTAGCAATAAGACAAAAAAACTATGATGCAACATGAAAAGGCACAAACAAAAGATTCATGAATAACAATGCTTTGCAAGACGTTTGTTTGTTTCACATAAATAAAACATAGCATAGTGGTATTCAGCTTGTCCCTCATGGAGTAGCAAACATAAATGAATAGGACACCTTCAAAGTTTATGACAGTGACTAGATCCAAATAGTTTAAAACAAGC
This sequence comes from Avena sativa, assembly GCA_916181665.1. Taxonomy (NCBI): domain Eukaryota; kingdom Viridiplantae; phylum Streptophyta; class Magnoliopsida; order Poales; family Poaceae; genus Avena; species Avena sativa. The sequence continues at coordinate 547,261,005 of OV702290.1, read as the reverse complement.
AATATCAAAGTTATGCATCAATCAACAAGTCTTGGGACAATGCACATAGAACTAAGAATGACCACTATGCTCTCAAAGTAGGTGCATAAAGATAGACGGTGGAGACTCAATATATAAGTGGAACAAAGGCCTTCATAGAAGGAAGTAGGGATTCAAGTCTCATAAAGAGCTTCCAAAAATTATGGTACTTTCATAACTGAGGGAAAACTTGTTGCTGTGCTCATCATACGTTCCTCTTGGGGTTCCCCAACGAGCTCGAGATATCTTGGGCCATCAATGGCCTGCTTTCCATTGCTAAAAGTCTTGTGTGACGGATGGCCTTCGTGGTAAAAGCCCTGTCACAAATGAATCAACCACGGTTTTTTGACAGTGGCGGATTGCACCCTTCGGCCATGAAAACTTGAGGATCTGTTCGCCAGCCGCGCTGACTGCTAATGTCATGCAAACTGCCATGTGGTAGCCGCCATTAACGATCACAGAAACCGTGGTAGAAGCCAGGCTCAGCCAAGGCCTGCTAATTATTAAATGGGTCGGCCCATGTGGAGAGTGATGACTACAAGTACAGAGATTGTTTGTAGCTAGTTTTGAAAAAAAGATATCGATCCCATAGGGAGAAGGAGTCTAAAGTCTAATAACTTTTTAATCAAATACTACAATAGAATTGCTAAATAAAGTTCTAAGTAACAAGATAAAATGCGAGTATTGTGTAAAAAGGTTTTTTTGGGTTTTTGGTATAAGAGAACAATAAGTAAAGTAAAGCAAAGTAACTAAACATAGAAAGTAAGTATCACGTATGTAAAAGAGATTTGAAACTGCAACGGGGAAAAGCGTTCTTAGGGAGTAACGGATACACCTCTAACATTATAAAGAACTAAGGTAAAGATTATTATCATGAAGATTCTCAACTATGTATGTGTGGGAGGAACTCCGTATTTGTAAAAGTAGGCAGCAACCACTGCTCACATCATCCTCATAACCACAATAGACAGCAATCAACATCAATCGAATTACTGCGCTATTAAAGGACTTAATCCCGTAGGATGTATCCCATGGCATGGATAATGTTCCGTGAGTTTCCTCGGTTCCCAAGTTGTTACGTAAGGGGTTCCCACAAATTTATAGTCATTGTAAGTGCTAACACACAACCTTCTACCAACAAGTAGTTCCCTCCATCAAGTCCCCACAAGAGGCAAATATTGAGAGATCGACTTCTCTCAACGTGAAGATGAAGACAATCTAACACATGGTAACAATGATGAATATCATAATAAACTTTATCTTATTTCAGTCTCATACTAGGGTTTCTCCATCTCCCCAAGAACTAATGATCTACTCAGACATGGAGGCAATCAACATCATGGAAATAACAATGGAATCTATCATAGATGAATAATACTTGTAAAAATCCACAACGAGTAAGAAAATTACAACAAGATCTAGACAAGATGTAGATGGGATGGATGGAGATGGTGGTGATGCAGCGGTTGACGATGAAGATTGATGCCTTAGCCTCCCGGATCTGCGTAGGGTGAAGATAGATCCCTGGTGGACGAGTTCCCCCTCCAGATGCCTTTCGGAGGTGAGGTTTCGGCAATTTCTGGTTGTTCTGTATGTCGTCTCTCTGATCCAGTTGCACGGGGTGAAACTATTTGTGGAGGCAGTGACAGTGCCAACTATATGACCGGAACTATACGGCCGGAAAATTAATTCTCGCCGTATAGTTAGTCGTTAAACCGGCTGTATGCCTTGATCGTTTCGGGTTTTCTTCTGGTGTTATTGATATTTCCCAAATAAGCGATTTACGTTGTTTTGACTCCTTTTTCTCCCCAATACAACTACTCTAAGAATTGTGTCTATTTTATCCATCATCTGTCCTGATCCTGGTGAAAGTAGACATAAAATATGTGCGCGAACGCTGTAAAATACCAAGATCCTACATCTATAGTGCAAGATAATAATATAAAACATGATGCAAATATGCACTCATTAACTTCCCCAAGCTTAGACTCTTGCTTGTCCCGAGCAAGTTTAGCTTAATGGATGTGATCCTCATATTCATGAAGCTAAGTCGATAAAATAAATGAGGTAGTTGCAGCATGTGTTTATCATATATGATACATAGGAATAAGTTCATGAATAGTGCCTTACTCGAACCATCCAAATAATATTAGCAGGCTTCCACACCTTAGCATTTAACAGTTCACAAAAGATTACTCTCAATATGATGTAAAAGTATTCGGTTCAACCGAATGAGTTAACAAAGTAGTCCCAAGTGTTTTTGGATTAACATATTCACTTGGGATTTAAAATCTCAAACGCATCTTTGTCATACTACAATATAGTGTTGTATGCCTATTTGCTCTTTTCACATTCGCTCTTTTTCTTCTTCTTTTTTATATATGCTCACACTTTTGTTTAAGTGTTGTGCAAAGGAGCTAGCCCATACATTCCAATTCATGTAGGAATTCAAAGTTTAACGATTTCAATTACCAAATTTCAATTATATATGAAGCAATCTTTATAGCTTGAATATTCTACCTCGCCTTGTTCTCACTCTAATTTGATAACACTTTTAATTTTCCTTTGTTCAAGTTTTCTTTTTCAACTTAACTGATTAGATAATTTTCTTTATAAATCAAACCATGAACTTACAACATATTGACAAAATTATCTTTGTATGTTCCATTAATACCAATGATGTGGCAGACTCCTATTGCTATCATCAAGTGAAAGTAAAATTATACTCAAGCCATTCATATATCCAATAGGACAAGCACAAACTCAATATTGCTCCATATATGATAATAAACTCGGAATTTCATAAAAAGGATCAACTATTCCTAAAGGGAATTCTAATGATGCAAACTTTATTTCTAATTTGAACTAATGCAAAACTAAAATAGTAATATAAAACTTATAAGATAGATTACAAGGTCTTAAAGATCTCCCCAAGTTTGGAATCACACTACAAGAAACGTGTTGACTAGTGACCTTTTCTTAACGACCCTTAGTTTTTTGGTCATAGATATATGACCATTTCGAATCAACTAGTCGTAGGACATTTAGGAGGGTAAAAACACTGAAAAACTACGACTTTTTTTGTTAGGAAGGTCATAACCTAATTAGACCAATTGGTCATCAGATACATACCACTGGTTTATGACTTTAGTTTAAGACAACAACGACCAATTTAAAAGGTCGTTATGTTAATACATGATCTATTCAAACAACTAGGCTGCCAACTTAGTTTGGCCTATGTGTCATGTCCATGTGTCATGTCTAGGTGACAATTTTCATCTACATGTCGGGATAATACTAGTTTTGGAACATACTACTCACATACATGACCCACATTTCTATGCCGACTAGGAAAGAACACATGGGCTGATAGTGGCCCACACGACATACAGATAGGACCCACTCGTCAGGATTTGATTTCTTTGATAATTAATTAATTAATTGGTGCGAGACCCACCCGTAGGCCCCAATTGATGGCCCCGCTCGTCGGGAATAAACCCGGCAGAAATAAGGATCCGGGGTAACTTGAACACGCGACCTCCCTCTAACGATTTAGTGAGCAAACCACCACACTAGTCCACAGTTCGATGTTTCATAAGGACGCGAGCGCTATAAGTGTATAGCTTCATCGGTGGGCTTGAGCCTCTAGGCACCTGCGGCGGCTTGGCTTCTCTCTGAGCTGGACTTGGGCCACCGGCGGTGTGCACCTGCGTGGTAGCTTGTTGGGCTGGCCTATTTGGCTGGTGGGTTCCCTCGGCCGGGCGCCTCCGGCTATTTTTTTTCTCTTTATTCTTTTCTGACTTCTTTTGTATCTTTTTATTAATAACTTCAAATTGAGTAATACAAAATTTAGAAAACTTGTCAAAATTCATAGACCATTTTTAGGAAATTATGGAACACTTTTATCTTCCATAAAATATTTAAGAACATATTTTTCATACAAAACATCAATAGGTGTAAATAGAGATTCTGAATTATGGTTTTGACAATAGGGATTTTGAATCATGTAGGAAGGTTCATAGATAGGGGATGAGCCTCGCTAAACTTGAATTGGATCTCTGAAGAAACATCATATTGTGAACCTAAAAATTATTTTTGCAAAAAACCATGAGCATTAGATCATGTATTTGTAGTTCAAATCGGACCCACTTCCTACCGATTCGGCGAGAATTTGTCTTTTTATCAGGGGTGTAAGGAAAGGTTTGAGATACCTCGATTGGGAAATTATCCATGTAAGGTGGTCTAGTATTTTTTAAATGGGTGGTAGCATTTTGAATTATGAATTTGGTGGTTGCTTCATATAACGCCCCGTTTTTGGCATTCGGAAAATGGAAAATGCATTTTCTATGCAACGAAAAGGAAAACTTCCTCCTGCAACATTGTTCACCATCGCAAGATGCACACGTGTGCACAATTTGGGCATATTAGCACAAACTATGTCACGATTCATACCATAACTCTGGTTGTTTGGCCTGAAAGCCATGAAACCTCGAACACGATAGGTTATTTTTGTGAAGGTTTTTTCGAGATGCAATCGATATACCAAGTTTAGTATTTTTCCTTATAACTATGTCACATAATATGACACCACACGAAGGATTTACATTGTTTGGACCATTTTTGAATTTTTTTGCCCATTTCAAACAATGGTCAAAACGACGAGCATGAAGGTTCTTATCTAGGGGCCGAGCCTCGCTAATCTTTCAGTGGATATCTGATAAAATAACATATTGTGAACCTCAAAATGATCTTTGCAAAAAATCAGGAGCATTAGATCTTGCACCTATAGTTTAAATCGGACCCACTTCCTACCGATTCGGCAGACATTTGTCTTTTTCGCGTGGGGTGGACGGAAAGATTTTTAGATACCCCAGTTGGGAAATTTTACAAGTAAGGTGGTATATTATTTTTGAAAAATGGGATGGTGCCATTTTGAAACTTTCATTTGGTGGTTGCTTCACAAAACGCCCCGTTATTGGCATTTGAAAAATGGAAAATGCATTTTCTATGCGACAAAAAGGAAAACTTCCTCCTATAACATTGTTCGCCATATCAATATGCACATGTGTGCATAATATGGGCATATTATTACAAACTATGTCGCGATCCCGTCCATAACATTGGTCGTTTGACTTGGAAGCCATGAAACCTCGAACATGATAGAACATTTATGTGAAGGTGTTTTTGAGATGCAATCGATATACCAAGTTTGATATTTTTGCTTGTAACTATGTCACATAATATGACACCACGTGAAGGATTTGCATTGTTTGGACCGTTTTTAAATTTCTTATGCTTGTTTCCAAATTTTCCCGTTTCAAACTATTGTCAAAACGGCGGGCATGAAGATAGGGGACGAGCCTCGCTAAACTTGCATCGGATCTCTGATAAAACAACATATTGTGAGTCTAAAAACGATTTTTTGAAAAAATCATGAGCATTAGATCATGTGCCTATAGTTCAAATCGGACCCACTTCCCGCCGATTCGGCACGAATTTGTCCTTTTCGCCAGGGATGGACAAAAAGGTTTGAGGTATCCTACTTGTGACATTGTCTATGTAAGGTTGTCTAATATTTTTGAAAAATATGGTGGTAGCATTTTGAATTAACCATTTGGTGGTTGCTTCATAAAACGCCCCGTTTTTGGCACTCAGAAAATGGAAAATGCATTTTCTGTGCGACGAAAAGGAAAACTTCCTCTTTCAACATTGTTCGCCATCCCAAGATGCACATGTGTGTACAATATGGGCACATTATCACAAACTATGTCGCGATTCTGGCCATAACATTGGTTGTTTGACTCAAAAGCCATGAAACCTCGAACATGATAGGTCATTTCTGTGAAGGTTTTTTGGAGATGTTTGCAATATACCAAGTTTGGTATTTTTCTTTGCAAATATGTCACATAATATGACACCACGTGAATGTTTTACATTGTTTGGACCGTTTTTCAATTTTTCATGCGTGTTTCAAACTATGCTCAAAACGTCAGGCACGAAGGTTCATAGATAGGGGATGATCCTCGCTAAAATTGCATCGGATCTCTGAAGAAACATCATATTATGAGTCTAAAATTGATTTTTGCAAAAAATCATGAGCATTAGATCATGTACCTATAGTTCAAACCGGACCCACTTCCTGCCGATTCAGCACAAATTTGTCGTTTTCGCCAGGGATGGACGAAATGGTTTGAGATATCCTACTTGTGATATTGTATATGTAAGGTGGTCTAGTTTTTTTAAAATGAGGTGGTAGCAGTTTGAATTATTCCTTTGATGGTTGCTTCACAAAACAGCCTATTTTTTGCACTAATGTACAAAATAGAAACAACCAATTAGAACGGAGAGTCAGACTACCCACGAATCTCCCCATAGAAATAGATCTCAGCCGTCCGCATTGGGTCCATCCAATGACCCAAAATTCATCTCACTGTTCCTCTCCCGGTACATTTTAACATTAAATGACCCAAAAGTCCTACACTTTCCACAACACTCGCAGTGCAGCATAGAAAGCGAGCAGGGGCAGTTTTGTGAAATCCTCCACACCCCCATCCAGATCAAGAGGGATCCCCTCCCACCCCGTAGTGCTCTCCCACAAACAGACCCCCTCCAAACCCTAATCCCCTCCTCTTTTCTTCTGATGCCGCCTCCACCCCAAACCCTAATCCCCTCCTCCAGATCCTCGTCACCGGCTCTACCTTCATGACCCACGGTGGCCGTCTCGCCTCGCCCTGCCTTCGTCTTCTAGAGATGGTCGTTGTGTGGGCCAAGATCTTTGGGATCGTGTCCTAGATGGACGGCCTCTTTGGCAGCGGTGGCCGTGAGATCGACGAGGCCGCCAGATATATCATTGGGGTCGTCGGATGGGTAGGGAAGCCAACGCCGATGCCTCATAAGTATGGCCATGGTGAGCTTCCCCTCCCCTCTCGCCTCATCTCCGTCCACTCTGCCTCTCCACGCGGCATCATCCGCTTCCCAAAGTTTCCGTTGTCATCACCTATGGTTTTCGATCTAATCTGCTGCGATGCAGGAAGGCAACCATTGATGTCGCAATTGAGTCGCTCATGAACATGGAGAAGAAGCGTCGTGCTCGTCCCATTATCGGCCTCGTGCCAGATCCCTCTCTCCGAATCTTGGCATCTAGACCAGCAGTTCTTAGCCTAGCCTTGGCCTTGGGGTCAGGGGCCTCCTAGTCTAGAACCCTTGGTCTTCCTCACCAACATTGTGGGAGCACCGGCCAGGCTTCCGCACCTACAAAAACTACAGTGAGATCTACAAGTACCTCGTCCAGGGTGAGTCCCTCTCCTCTTGCATCCTCCTTTGCCTGTATCGGTGTATTTGCATTGCAATCTTCATATACTCGTGATGAATGCATACTTGCCTATGCAGGCACCTCTGTGATTGATCTGCATATTCTGTTCACTCTTGCTAATCTTGAAGTATCATTGCAGTTAAAATGCCATGTCTAGTCACATGATAATTCTAGTTAAAATATTGTTGCTTAATTTGATATACATATAAGCATTCTACCAGTGTATTGTTGTTAGTATATTCTATAATTAGTAGTACTCAATAAATAAGCAGCCGTCGGTTTCCCTCGAATGCCTTGCTTTGTTAAGCTATTAATGGCCTAATTAGTAGTTTGGCTTGTTTTTCAACAAGCAGTAAGCATATTCTTGCTATTTGTTGCTAAGACTATCCCCATTTCTTGAAAACTAATTTTTCTTTGGGATCTCTATTAAGTTGTTGTTCCTACTATTGTTAATATGTATCCATTGTTCTGTGATAAGATCTGGAATGCTCAAATTGCATCCTGATATTAATTTTTTGGCATATACATTGCTTGATTTTGTTGGACAATTTATTTTCATTTACTAGAGAATATACTCACTACATTTACATTCACATTGGTGGTGCCGCTGGCTTCTTCCTCATTGCAGACCTGCTGCTACTGCTTCCCGCATCTACTGTGGCTTGCTTCTTCAACTGGGACGTCTCTCCGACAGCACTGCATATCTTGGTGTATATATGGAATCCAGGAAAAAAAGATGAGTACTTTTTCCATCTTTCTTTGTACTAATTTCATTATCATGATAATGTGAATTAGTGCTCCATGCATCTATGCTTCTGAGTTTGTCTCGTTTGCTAATGTGGTACATGTTCTAATTCCTTACTCGTCTAGTTTCATCAAATTCGAATATGTATGAAGATGGTTGAATTAAAATATTCCACATTAGTGGCGTGATCCTTTGTGTTTAGTATCAGAATCTAGATTGGGAAATGGTTATTTGCGATATATTAGTGAAAGATTTACCATGTCTGAATGCTTCTAACTGCCTTCGGTAAGCTGTTTTGAGAATGCTAGCCATCACAAAGGTCATCAGAGAATCTGATTAGGACATTTAGCTAAAGCAGTGCATGCTTGCCACTGTATTTTTGTCAAGCATTCATATTGTACAGTTGCTTCTTGCGCAAGTACTCCCAGCATTCATATTGTCTCCTGGTACAAAGTGTTGTATGGAATATTGTAGAACTTGCATCATATTGTTTTTGATAAAGTGTCATATATATATCTTGGTTCATGATCTATGCATCTCTAAGGACTGACCACGATATCGCAGGATCACCCAGGTCTGGGTGCTGATCACGGGATCACTAGTGTTGATCATGGAATTGTAGGATCGTGCAGGTCTGGACGATGATCGCGGGAAGATCTCAGATAATCAGTTGGACTTGACTTGTTTATTTTTGAAGAAGCGAAGGGCTTTACGAGATAGCTCAATTATGTGTATATGTGGTGCAGACTTGCTCTAGTAATCAAGTGGGCAACTAGCTTCCTGTAGCTTATGTGGAATAACCCACATCCTGTAGATGTCCTGTAGCTGCCATGTATCTTGAAGTTCCTAAAGTTATATTTTTTGTTTTGACCACCTGATACATTGCAAATGTATCTATAATTTTTGATGTTCCATGCTTGGTTTTATCCACTTTCTTGTGTTTTGTCCCTACTTTGGAGTACTTTTCATATGATTTCTTGGACTAACCTATTAACAAGAGCCACAGTGCCAGTTGCCTATTTTCTGCTGTTTTTGGTTCCAGGAAAGTCAAAAAATGAATATTCTCGGAACTGGACGGGACAAAAGCCAAAGTGCCTATTTTTTCGGAAGACTCACGGAGCCATAATACGAGACGGAAGAGGGCCAGGGGCTCGCCACACCACCCCCAGGCGTGGGCTGGGCCTGGCGGCGCCAGGGCATGGTGTGGGCCCCCCATGAACCCCCTCGGTCTCCCTCTTCGCCTATAAGAAGCCTTCTTACCTAAAAACTCCGGGGGGTCGACGTTTTTCCAGAAGGAGTTCCCCTCCGCCACCACCATCAGATTCCACGAAGCAGCACCAGAAACTCCGTTCTAGAACCCTGCCGGGATGGGGAATTGGAGGAGATCATCGCCATCATCATCACCATCGCTTCTCCATTGACCATCCATGTTTCCCCCATCTATGAGTGAGTAATCCATCGCTATAGGCTATGGGGATGGTAATGGCATCAGATTGTTACGGCATGGTGCCTAGTATCTTTTATTAGTGCTTTATGACTTTGTTGCGACTTGTTGTGCTTAATGCTTGTCACTAGGGCCCGAGTGCCATGATTTCAGATGTGAACATGTTATTGATTCATTATGATAGTCTTGTTTAAGGTCTTATCTACAAGTTGTTTACACACGTTGTTGTCCGAAACCAATGGCCCCGAGGTGACAGAAATCGGGATAACCGGAGGGAATGGCTTTGATGTGAGGATCACATGTGTTCAGGAGTGTTAATGCTTTGCTCCGGTGCTCTATTAAAAGGAGCACCTTAATTGCCAGTAGTTCCCTTGAGGCCCCGTTGCAAACGGGCTGGCAGGACAAAAGATGTTGTGCAAGTTCTCATTGCGAGCACATATGACTATATATGGAACACATTCCTAGGATTATCTAATACTTGGATGCTTTATCTTATTTATCTGCAATTGCCCTATGTTCTGATTGTTATGTGAATTGTCTTGTCCATGCAACGCCCGTCCATCCATCCCTATGCCTACCGCACTCGAATCATACTGTTTACTACTATTGTTACTGTTGTCTTTACTTTACTACTACTGCTACTTTGTTATTCCTACTACAAAACTATTGCTACTAATAAACTGCTGTGAGCAAGATTGTTTCCAGGTGCAGCTGAATTGACAACTCAGTTGTTAAGGCTTATAATATTCTTTGGCTCCCCTTGTGTCGAATCAATAAATTGGGTTTCACTTCCCTTGAAAATACTGCGATACACCCCCTATACTTGTGGGTCATCAAGACTATTTTCTAGCGCTGTTGCCGGGGAGCATAGCTTTGTTTATCAAGTCCACTTGGAATCACTATTGTTCAAGCTAAGTTTATATCCGCCTTGTTTGCTTGTTTCTTTATCAAAACTACAAAAAAATTAATTAGTTCCTACTCTAGTTGTTATTTTCGCTGGTCTGTTATTGTCTTGCTTTATCATGCTTGTTGTCAATGGTTGGTTTCTTTGAAACTGAATCTTATTGGCAAGGTGGGTTCACGGAAGATGAAAAATATTATTATAAGGAACACCGCTTGTCACAAAAAGGGAAACACTTATGGGAACAAATTGATAAATTGTATACCATTGCTAGAAACGTGTGCTCTACTGATAATGTTACTTATTGCTTGGATAAATCTTGTTGCTGTAGGAGGTATAAACACCTCCCTTTTCAATGTGAGTATAATGAAAATGTTACCATATCTTCTTATGTTAAAGGAAATTATGATTTTTATGATGTGGAACAAATTGAAGAATTTATTGCTTGGAAGGGTGCTTTTGAACTTGCTAGTTTGCTTGAAAATATTGATGATTCACCTTACAAATATGAGGTTTATGGCATACTTAAATTTTCTTTGATAATTACAAGGATGAAAATGGCTATATTCTTGAATATATTAATAGATGCTTTCCACAATTGGAAGAGACTAATGCCTTGCAGGATCCTATGGAAGAAGAAATTGATGAACCTAAAATCTCATTAGATGAAAAGGAGGAGGAGAGTGATGAACAAAAGGAGGAAGAATGGATTAGCTACCCATGCCTACCTTCTAATGAGAGTAACTTTTATCCCTTACATTATTTGATTGTCCTCCATGCTTATTAAAGGAGGATGAATGTTATGTTCCCGAGGATTCTTTTGAAAATGTTTGTAATAAAGCTCTAGTGCTTGTAGATCATGAAGAGCATGCTTTATGTGGTAGTTATATTGTTGAGTTTATTCATGAGGCTACTGAAAATTATTATGAGAGAGGAAAATATGGTTGTAGAAGTTTTCATGGTATTGAAACACCTCTCTATGTGCTGAAAGTTTTGAAGTTACTCTTGTTTTATCTTCCTGTGCCTGTCACTTTCTTCTTTGTGAATTTATTTGCATACACGATTCCTATGCATAGGAAGTGGGTTAGACTTAAATGTGTTTTGAATTTGCTTCTTGATGCTCTCTTTTACTTCAACTCATATTTCTTATGTGAGCATCCTCTCAAACTATCATGCCTGAAGATGATAATATGTCTATTATTCTTGGGAGACCTTTTCGTAAATACTGCAGGAGCTGTTATTAATTATAATCAAGGGAAGGTGACCTTCAATGTTAATGACAAGGAACATATTGTCTATTTCCCCAAGAACATTGAAAGGACTTATGGCTTGAATTCAATTGAACATGTTGAGGGCATTCAAGTTGGAGAAATATATTGTCCCATACCAAGAGAAAAATTTGAAACTATTATGATTGGGACCATTGCTATCAAGGTTGAGGTAACATAATCATTAGTGGAATACAAAGTTTTGTATCATATGAAATTGTTTTGGTAACAAGACCTGATCAACCTTGTTAACAAAAGGACTTTATTAAACAAAACAATGTTTTCACCATGATTATCTCCGCTTACTTCTATTCTATCCGTTTTAGTTTTTGCTTATGCCTAACTTAAAGGCGTTAAAGAAAAGTACTTATTGGGAGATAACCCAAAAGTTTTAGTTGAGTCTTGGAAGTTATTACTTCAGTAATAACAGCTCCTTATCATTTTTATTTTCTTTTTGTGCCAAGAGTAACCTCTAATGAGAGAGAAGTAATGATTGGGAAAGTTGCTGTCCCGAAACAGATTTCTCTGTTTCATCGTAAAAATTCGTGTAAAATCTCTGAATGTCTTTTTGAGGCGTGAATTTTTGTGCTTCTGACCCAGGTTGTTATATAACTTTCGTTAGCTCAACACTTCTTGATTTGAGCAAAAGAAGGTCTACAAAAAAATTCGTCTTTACCTGCTGGTCTATTTTGACAAAATTCTGCCATTTTCTGCATTTGCTTCTTGTTGGTTCCTTTTTGAGTTCTTTTGGGGAATTGAGCTTTCTGAGGGAAGTGCTAAAGTATCTAGTGTTCTAATGGAAGTTTATTTGATGTTAGAACTGAACCTTAAGACTTATTTATCTTGAGTGCACTAATGTTGCTAATAAAGATTGTGTGAAGTTTTGTATGAAGGAAAAGTTCTAGGTGTATGGGAGGAATGAGTAATGAGATGAAGGATAGACTAAATCTCAACCTTGGGGATGCCACGCGTGTCACCCCAAGAAATATCCAATAAGTACAAGCGTCAAAGCTTGGGGATGCCCAAGGCATCCCCCTCTTCATCAATAAAAATCTCAGGTTTCTTCCAAACGCCTCATTTTTATTGTTTCATGCACAGTTGTGTTGTTCTTGGAGCGTCTTCTTTTTCATTTTCTTTTTCCTTTTTTGTTTGCATGGTTTTCTTAGTTTGCTTAATAAATTGGTTGGACCTCCTCTTTCATACATTGGTTTTCAAATAGTTTGGTTTGGTTTGGAAAAGAGTAGGAAAGTTCATGCTTATGTGGTAAAGAGAGTTTGTTTTTGACTGTGGCCTATGCTTTGTCATGCCATGCTTTATATTGTTTTGGATTTATGCTTAGTATTCTTTGCTGTAGCATGACATGTTATAAACAATTGAGATTTCTTAATGTGCCTTGGATGAATCATGCGTTGTTTTAGCATATTAAAGCATAGTATTGTGGTATTCTCCTTTGATGCTTTATTTGGGTTGACTTGGTGCATGCTCACACCATGTCATGACTATCTCAAGTCACCATAAGCCTTTATGATCCTTTAGTTTTCAACTTGTAGTATCACTTTATGCTTTGATCAATGATGTTTTGTTGCTCTGCATGATTATGGCCATTATTGCTCTCTTAGTTTGTCGCTCCCAGTCTTTTGCTAGCCTCCACAACCAAGTATGAGTTCCACTCATGCATCCAACTCCCTAAACCAAGATATTCCAAAGAGTCCACCATACCTACCTACTAGCTTATGCTATTCCAAGTATATTCATGCTTTTGTTTACCTTCCAAATTAAACTTGTTATGAGAAAACTAGTGATTAAAGTTCTCATGAACTTGATGGCACACTTTACTTTTTTGCATCTAATAAACTTGAACCATTGGGTCCTTCTTTGTTGCGTATATGCTTGCGCTTTATAAGTTGAAATTAGCATAACCATGTTTCATGGGGAACGCTTTCAACATTGCACTTGTACTTTGTACCCCGTTGATATCATGTTCTTTTGCTTACGGATCGCGGCGGTGTGAAATAAAAGTGGAACTTGTAAGATCATGGAGTTTGTATGTGTGTTAGAGAAACGCCTGGGCCGCTAGCCTAAGCCATTCCTAATCATGGTGGAAACTTGCAGCATCACCATAATGAGCACTCTATGAAGCATCCTCAATAAAAACCTATGCAAATAGCAAATAAAAAGATCGCTGAGATGCTCATTGTCTGCTTGCCTTGTCATTTTGATTATGGGAAAGCTCCCGTATCATGTGCAAGGGGTACCCCGTTGGTGGTTCTTTATGATACATATGTACTTACAATGACAAGAGCTTACTTGTGACTAAAGTTGAGTAGCATGAGGATCGGTCTTCGTAAGTAAGGGGCATGAGATTTCAGTTTATAACTTGTCAAGCATATACTCTTAGTTGTGTCACTTTAACCTTAATCACCTTAAAGATGCTTATGATAGGGACAATGAGAGCTGAAAGCTATAAGTACCATAATTTTTGGAAGCTCTTTATGAGACTTGAATCCCTACTTCCTTTTATAAAGGCCTTTCTTCCACCATTATATTGAGTCTCCACCTTCTATCTTTATGCACCTACTTTGAGAGCATAGTGGCCATTCTTAGTTCTACGTGCATTGTCCCAAGACTAGTTGATTGATGCATAACTTGATATTGCTTGTTTTAAACTATTAGATCTAGTCACTACTATGAACTTTGAAGGTGTCCTATGCATTTATATTTGCTACTCTATGAGGGACAAGCTGAATACTATTATGCTATGTTTTCTTTATGTGAAACAAACAAACGTCTTGCAAAGCATTATTATTCATGAATCTTTTGTTTGTGCCTTTTCATGTTGCATCATACCTTCTTTGTCTTATTGCTAGAACTTTGTCTTTCATGTTATGATTGAAGTACTTTGATCCCAGCTTTGAATGTTTTACAAATACTTTGATCAAGTCTTTGATGGTGCATGTCACCTCAAAAATTATTCTTTCTTTTTATCACTTACCTACTCGAGGACGAGCAGGAGTTAAGCTTGGGGATGTTGATACATTGCAAATGTATCTATAATTTTTGATGTTCCATGCTTGGTTTTATCCACTTTGTTGTGTTTTGCCCACACTTTGGAGTACTTTTCATATGATTTCTTGGACTAACCTATTAACAAGAGCCACAGTGCCAGCTGCCTGTTTTCTGCTGTTTTTGGTTCCAGGAAAGTCAGAAAATGAATATTCTCGGAATTGGATGGGACAAAAGCCAAAGTGTCTATTTTTTCGGAAGACTCATGGAGCGAGAATACGAGACGGAGGAGGGGCTGGCCACACCACCCCCAGGCGCCGGTTGGGCCTGGCCACGCCAGGGCATGGTGTGGGACCCCTAGGCACCCCCCTGGTCTCCCTCTTCGCCTATAAGAAGCCTTCTGACCTAAAAACTCTATGGGGGTCGACGTTTTTCCAGAAGGAGTTCCGCTCCACCGCCACCATCAGATTCCACGAAACAGCACCAGAAACTCCGTTCTGGCACAATGCTTGGACGGGGAATTGGAGGAGATCATCGCCCTCATCATCACCATTGCTTCTCCATCGACCATCCATGTTTCCCCCATCTATGAGTGAGTAATCCCCCGTTGTAGGCTATGAGGATGGTAGGGATTGGATGATATCGTTCATGTAATGGCATCAGATTGTTAGGGCATGGTGCCTAGTATCTTTTATTAGTGCTTTATGACTTTGTTGCGACTTGTTGTGCTTAATGCTTGTCACTAGGGCCCGAGTGCCATGATTTCAGATCTGAACATGTTATCGATTCATTATGATAGTATTGTTTAAGGTCTTATCTACAACTTGTTTACACACGTTGTTGTCCGGAACCAATGGCCCCGAAGTGACAGAAATCGGGATAACCGGAGGGAATGGCTTTGATGTGAGGATCACATGTGTTCACGGAGCGTTAATGCTTTGCTCCGGTGCTCTATTAAAAGGACCACCTTAATTGCCAGTAGTTCCCTTGAGGCCTCGCTGCAAACGGACTGGCAGGACAAAAGATGTTGTGCAAGTTCTCATTGCGAGCATGTATGACTATATATGGGACCAACAAATTGACCTGACAAGTGGGACCAACAAATTGACCTGACAAGTGGGTCCCATCTGACTAGTAGGACCAGCTAAAAAGAAGACTAGAGGCAACGACCCAACCATATGTCCCAAGTTATTGGGCCTGGCCCAGTAAGAAGACCATCATGGACTGGGCTGCATTCTTGCCACGTAGGGTGACCACGTAGGACGATCTGACGTGGACAAGGCAGATTACCCAAGACAAAAAAATTGGTCATGGGCTCTATGACCTTGTATTTTGGTCATGATTGTCTATGACCAATTCAAAAAAAAGGTCCTTAGCTGTCTATAGTGACCCTCGCTATGTGACCTACTGTTTTTGGTCATAGAAAGGTCATAGCTAGATTTCTATGACCTTTCTATGACCAATATTTGGGGTCACTAACAAATTGCGAATGTATCTATAATTTTTGATGTTCCATGTTTGGTTTTATCTACTTTCTTATGTTTTGTCCACACTTTGGAGTACTTTTCATATGATTTCTTGGACTAACCTATTAACAAGAGCCACAGTGCTAGCTCCCTGTTTTCTACTGTTTTTGGTTCTAGGAAGTCAGAAAATGAATATTCTCGGAATTGGACGGGACAAAAGCCAAAGTTATTATTTTACCGGGGGACACTTGGAGCCAGAATACGAGACGGAGAAGGGACAGAGGGCGGCCACACCACCTGGCCGCGCAGCTAGGCTTGGCCCATGCCAGGGGTGGTGTGGCCAACCCAGGCACCCCCTCAGCCTCTCCTTCTGCCTATATATTGCCTCTGATACGGAAACCCTAAGTACCCGATCAAAAATCCACGAAAGAGTCTGTAGCCTCCGTCGTCTCCAACCCTAGATCAGGAGAGATCTGAAGCTCTTCTCGGCACCCTGCCGGAGAGGGGAATTCACCCTAGAGGCCTTCTTCATCATCATGCAAGCCTCCGGTGTGATGCGTGAGTAGTTCATCTCTGGACTACGGGTCCATGTAGTAGCTAGATGGTTGGTTCTCCTCCTTTGTGCTTTCATGTCTAGATCTTGTGAGCTCCGTTCATGATCAAGATCATCTATTTGTAATTCTGCATGTTGTGTTTGCAGGGATCCGATGGATATTGAGATGCTATTTCAGATTGATTATTGATTCTATCATGTCTTTGTTATTTGTGATCTTGCATGCTTTCCGTTGTTAGTAGCTATCTTGGCCAAGTAGATGCTAGCAACTCCAAGAGTTAGTATTTATGCTTGATAGTGGGTTCATGCCTCTGGTAATCTGGGGAAGTGACATAAATATATAAGGTACTAGATGTGATGTTGCTACTAGGGAGAAAACAACAATCCTTTGTTCATAGAACAATTGTATTGTTTACTTTACACGCAATTCGTAATGCAATAATATGTTGCTTGCAACATAATACTGGAGGGGGCTCGGATGATAACCTGAAGGTGGATTATTAATCATAGATGCAGTTGGATGGCGTTCTATGTATAATGTTGTAATTCCTAATCGAATCTCAAAGGAGTCAAGATGACTAGTATATGCTTGTCTTTCTCGATGTTTGTCAATTACCCCGCTGTAATTTGTTCACCCAGCATGTTATCTATCTTAAGGAGAGCCGCCTCTAGTGAACTATGGACCCCGGTCCTTTCTTTTACATTCAATCTACAAACTGTTTACTGCTTTGTGTTTACTTTCTACAAACTATTACTTCCTTCCATTCGATACATTTAATCCTTTGTTTTTAGTAAAACCGGTGAGATTGAAAACCTCATCGCAAGTTGGGGGCAAAGTTCTGTGGTTGTGTTGTGGAGGTCTCCACGTTGCTACTAGCACCAGTAGTGCGCCTTGCCAAGGCTCAGCTAGCAACACCTTTGGGGTGTTTCCTTGCTCCTACTGGATTGATAACCTTGGTTTCATACTGAGGGAAAACTTGTTGTTGTACTCATCATACCTTCCTCTTGGGGTTCCCCAACGAGCTCGATATATTTTGGGCCATCAGTCACTAGTTAGAACATTCCTTGTAGTGTCAAGCCAGGCGGGATCAAATAATCCCTTGTGATTATTTGATACCGTGATTATTGTGGATCACTGTGGCGCCATGGCATGTAACACCGCGGTGCATAGCTTCTTTTTGGTATCCTCCAGAGCAGTGATGCGGCTGTAGCACCTGTGCAAATCAGATTGCAAAGTGTCCACTTTATCTGCGAGTTTAGTCACCAATGGGAGAATATTGTCCTTCTTCTCTATCTCCTTGAGACGGTGATGGACTTCAACGCGATGGAGTAACTCCTGCTTCTGATATATCTCCAGTGCCTGCACGCGGTCCTTGTTCCTGGGAATAACTTTTTCTTCCTCATCCATAATTGATGGATCGGGGAAGTGGAAACCGTTCCTCCACTCCTCTTGAGGCTTCACCCTCATACAAGCACAAATGGTAGGCTTCAAGAGTGGCACCTTCGCTCCCTTGCTAGCACCTGCACCAATATTAGGTAATTCCTTACGCTTGTGTGGCCTGGGGTCTGTGGCGATGAACTTGACCGTCTCCACATGCCCTTTTCCATGTGGCTTGTGATCTTCTCTCTCTTGTTTAGCTCTCGTCATCGTCGCCCAGTTTATCTCCGGGGGATCATAGACATCACAGTAGATGTAGATGTCACTCTAATCTTCATCGGAATCATTGTTGTAGAAGCTTGGATCGACGTACTCCTTGTACCCCAGGATAAACCTCTCCACCTCATCGTTGTCGTCCTCCATGGACGGACTGCTAGAGCGGTCCCTGGAAGGAGCAATGAGACATAGGGGTTTGCCACGGCCTAGGATGGGGTAGAGCATGGCTAGATTGTTTCCTAGTGATTATGATTAGAGAGAGAGAAAATGACAGTATATAAGAGGGGTCAGAGGTCAGCAAAACTCACGAGAAACACCAAATTCACGCCCAAGAAAATAATCTTAACGAAACAGGGAAAGAAATCACAGATTTGGAGGAATCCTGTCGCGTAACGACCAACTATACGGGCACGACCCGTATAGCTCCGGCCGTATAGTTGGTTCCAGGCAGATATTTCAAAATATCTCGAGTCCAGGTCGATTAAGTTACGACTCAGAACCGATAAAATCGTTTTTTTATTAAAACGAAAAAGAATAGAAAATGTCTGAGAGTTTAACGACCAACTATACGGTGGGAATTAATTTTCTGGTCATATACTTGCGACCGTATAGATCCAGACATTGAAAGTCGAAAATGTCTGAGAGTTTAACGATCAACTATACGGTGGGAATTAATTTTCTGGTCATATAGTTGCGACCGTATAGATCCAGACATCGAAAACAATTTCGCGAAGAAGATACAGAAGGTTTAACGACCAACTATATGGCGGGAGATTTTTCTCCGGCCATATAGTTGCGCCCGTATAGTTGGTAAAAACCTTCAGAAACTCTAGAAAAACACGAGAAATTCAACAACAAAAATCAGATGTAAAATCTGTGAAAACAAATCACTTATTTGAGTAGGAACACTCACCTTGCGCTTACTGTTTACTTATTCGGGGATGATAATCTCCTCCAACAACAAAGACTTCTTCTCTTTTGGAGGAATTGAACTTAGTTCATTTAATAATTCTCGAAAACAAAAATCACCAGGACTAAAGTTCCTCTCAATAAGATTGGTGTCTTGTTGGGCAAAGATGGACACTGCTTCCAACATCTTTATTTCTTGCCTTTGCATAATCTGCAACTCAAATTCTTGAAGTAAAAGGATCCAAAGGATCAGTCTCGGCTTATGATTTTTCCTCTCAAGGAGTTCTTTTAAACCATCACGATCCATATGAACTCTTACTTTTGCATCAACTATGTAAGAACAAAATTTATCACAAGAGAAAAATACAGCAAAAGTTCCCTTCTTCCTTAGGATAATTCTTTTGAGCACTATTAAGAGTTCTACTAGCATGATGTATAATATTAAATCTGTGACCTATATGTTGTCCCAAAGTTACTCCTACAGCATCATCACTAGCTTCACATATGAATTCAAAAGTCATATCCCAAATAGGTGGGTTAATGAGAGGAGCATGGAATAAAGCATATTTAAGTTGATCAAAGGCTACAAGACATATATCATCAAAGTTAAATCTTAACCTTTTTGAAGAAGGTTAGTCAAAGGTTTAGATATTCCAGAGAAATTTCTAATAATCCTTCTATAAAAACCCATATGACCAAGGAAACTTCTTATACCTTTTATATCCCTAGGTTGTGGCATTCTCTCTATGGCCTCAACCTTAGCTCTATCCACTTCAATTCACTTACCTGATACCTTATGTCCAAGGTTTATACCTTCTTTGACCATAAAATGGCACTTCTCCCAGTTTAGAACAAGATTGGTTTCTTCGCAACGCTGAAAAACTCTTTTGAGATTATCCAAGCAACTAGTAAACGAAGTTCCATAGACAGAAAAGTAATCCATAAGTACTTCCATTATCAGTTCTATAAAATCTGCAAAAATAACAGTCATGCATCTTTGAAAAGTAGCTGGAGCATTACATAAACCAAAAGGCATACGATGGTAAGCATGTAAACCATAAGGACTAATGAAAGTTGTTTTAAGTTGGTCATTAAGATGAACAGCTATTTGAGAAAAACCAGAGTATCCGTCCAAGTAGCAAAAATGATTGTGGTTTGCTAACCTTTCTAAAGTTTGATCTATGAACGGTAAAAGATAGTGATATTTCCTAGTTTCTTTATTCAATTTCTTGAAATCTATACACATCCTATGTCCAACAATAGTTCTAGTAGGTATCAATTCATTGCTTTCATTAGGAACAAAAGTAAAACCGCCTTCTTAGGGACACAATGAACTGGACTTACCCATTCACTTTCTTTTACAAGATAGATTATACATGCGTCCAGTAGGCGTATTATTTCTTTTCTTACCACTTCCTTCATTTTAGGCTTCATTCGTCTAT
The DNA here is from genome assembly GCA_916181665.1 of Avena sativa. Taxonomy (NCBI): domain Eukaryota; kingdom Viridiplantae; phylum Streptophyta; class Magnoliopsida; order Poales; family Poaceae; genus Avena; species Avena sativa. The sequence goes on along the minus strand of OV702290.1, from coordinate 547,240,290 downwards.
TACATTCTACAACTGCTTTAGCACCTTCCTCCATGAATATTCGATGGACGGTTATCATGGGACTAATGCCCTTCAAATCATCCATTGAGTACCCAAAGGCCTTGCGATGCTCCTTAAGTATTTTCATGAGTTCTTCTTCTTCTCCTGAAAGTTTAGCACTAATAATAACAGGAAATTTATTTGTATCATCTAAAAATCTTTATTTAAGATTATCTGGTAGAGTCTTCAATTCTAGGGGTGGTAATTCCTCGTCTCCTCTCTTTTATGGCTCTTCGAAAGCCTCATTAGTTGGAGGCCCTATAATGGGCAGTGAATCAAATTCACCTTTTAGTTCTTCTAGGGACTTGTGCTCCATAACTATTTCTTCATAATTTGAGTCTTCATTTGTTTATTCTTATTGATTACTAAAGAAGAGAGTTGCCATTTCCTCGATAGTTTTCTATTTCTCTTCTTCTTGTATTTGTAGAGGTTTGTCTTTAAATTTGGAAAAGTGGAATTCTTTTTCCGCTTCCCCAAGCTTAAGAGATACAATCTCCTTTTTGAAATCAACTTTCGCACCTACATCACTCAAAAAGTTTCTTCCAAATATAATTGGGCAAAAGTGTCAGCTAGCATATCAACAACTACAAAATCGATAGGAAAGTTTTTATTGCCATTTGTGACAGTTGCATCTTCAACTACTCCCATTGGAATCCTACGAGTCTTATTGGCTAACATGATCGTCATATCCGCATTTTAAATTGTAGCCAGTTTTATTTCTTCTTTTATTTCTAAATAGAAATCATAAGATATAACATTAACTTCGATGCCAAGATCACATAAACCATAATGCGAGGTTTCCTTAAATATGCAGGGAAGAATAGGCTTACCCACATATTTTATCTTAATTTTACCTTCAACCAATACGGAAGTCTCTTCATCAAGTTTAACTATGTTACAATGTGCATACATAGCCATAATTGCTTCCTTGGTTGCCTCTTCATCTTTGGTTTCTTCTAGATGTTCCTCAAATTCTGGCATACTTTCCTCTTCCTCCTTCTCATGTACTGCTTTGACCTGTTCATATTCAAAAATATGCTTATGTGTAGTGTTAGGGAAAGGTATCTCATATATTGGTTCTAGGGAGGCCAGTGTTGCTTTAACTTCTGTTTTCTTCTTAGGTTCAGGTGGTGGATCATACTTGACCAAACCCTCTTTTGGAGATTTGATGTGTTCTGTAAAAGCTTTAACAACATGCAACACAAGATCTGAATCCAAATAAAGTTCTTTAGATAATTCTTTAACATGGCCCTTTTTATTATAGTCATGAATACAATCATAATCTATTTCTATGCCTCCTTCACTTCCTAGACCAAAACTCAATGAAACTCTATGATCGCGAATTCTATTAAGTAAAGCCCAAGCTTTAGTTATAGGAAGATTCATAAAGGCTCCTTTCGCGAAAGAGTCTAGTTCAATTTTATTAAGTTCAATTAAACCGCCATAAAAGATATGCAATAAATACCATTCAAGCAATCATTATGAGGACATAGATTAAGTAAATCTTTAAATCTGATATAAGCTCTTACTAGTCCTTCATTAGGACGGTTCCTCCAAGTCATTATAAGACGCCTGATTCCAAAAGATTTTGATAAAGGATAATATTTTGCTAGAAACTCACAGGCTAAATTATCCCAAGTAGTAGTGGCTTCTGGGGGTAGAGATCTATACCATGAGAGAGCTGTACTAGTCAAAGTTTGACTAAAAAGTTTAACCCTTACATCATTAGCAGTATATCCCGTCAATTGGAAAGTGCCACATATATCTTTGAAACATGCAATATGCTCATATGGATCAGAATCTTCTTCATCTCCAATAAATTGCTTCTTGTGTAGAATACCAAGTAGTAGAGGATTTATTTCAAACCCCCTTGTCTTCTTGTTGGAGTTGTCTCTTTTATTAATATCGTAAGGCATCCCAAAGTGGCTGAGTGGTTTAGCACTAGCCATATGCTCAAACTCCATCATGTTGGTGGAAACCTGTAACACAAAACAAAACTTAGTTAGACAAAAATAAATAAGAAAAAACTAAAAGACTTGCAGCACTTAGCTCCCCGGCAACGGTGCCAGAAAATAGCTTGATGACTTCAAGTGCACGGATCATTTGTAGCTAGTTTTGAAATAAAGATATCAATCCCATAGGGAGAAGGAGTCTGAAGTCTAATAACTTTTGAATTAAATACTATAATAGAAATGCTAAATAAAGTTCTAAGTAACAAGATAAAATGCGAGTATTGTGTAAAAATGTGTTTTTGGGTTTTTGGTATAAGAGAACAATAAGTAAAGTAAAGTAACTAAACACATAAAGTAAGTATCGCGTATGTAAAAGAGATTTGAAACTGCAATGGGGAAAGCGTTCTTAGGGAGTAGCGGATACACCTCTAGCATTATAAAGAACTAAGGTTAGGATTATTATCATGAACATTCTCAACTATGTATGTGTGGGAGGAACTCAGTATTTGGACACACTGCTCACATAATTTTCATAACCATAGCAGACAGCAATCGACATTAATCGAATTACTGCGCTATTAAGGGACTTAATCCCGTAGGACGTATCCCATGGCATGGACAGTGTTCCTGAGTTTCCTCGGTTCCCAAGTTGATATGTAAGGGGTGCCAACAGCTTTATAGTCATTGTAAGTGCTAACACACCTTCGTCTACCAATAGGTAGTTCCCTCCATCAAGTTCCCACAAGAGGCAAATATTGAGAGGTAGACTTCTCTCAACATCAAGATGAAGACAATCTAACACATGGTCACAGCGATGAATATCATAATAAACTTTATCTTATTTCAATCTCATACTAGGGTTTCTCCATCTCCCCAAGAACTAATGATCTACTCAGACATGGAGGAAATCAACATCATGGAAATAACAACGGAATCTATCATAGATGAATAGTACTTGTATAAATCCACAACGAGTATGGAAATTATAACAAGATCTAGACAAGATGTAGATGGGATGGATGGAGATGGTGGTGATGCATCGGTTGACGATGAAGATCGATGCATTAGCTTCCCGGATCTGCGTAGGGAGAAGATGGATCCCCGGTGGACGAGTTTCCCCTCCAGATGCTTTCCGGAGGTGAGGTTTCGGGGATTTCTGGTTGTTCTGTATGTCGTCTCTCCGATCCAGTTGCACGGAGCGAAACTAGTTGAGGAGGCGGGGGCGGCGCCAACTATACAACTGGAACTATACGGACGGAAAATTAATTCCCGCCATATAGTTGGTCGTTAAACCGTCTGTATGCCTTGATCTCTTCGTGTTTTCTTCTGGTGTTATTGATATTTCCCAAATAAGTGATTTACGTTGTTTTTTACTCCTTTTCTCCCCAATATAACTTCTCTAAGAATTGTGTCCACTGTATCCATCATCTGTCCTGATCCTAATGAAAATAGACATAAAATATGCACGCGAACACTGTAAAATACAAGATCCTACATCTACAGTGCAAGATAATAATATAAAACATGATGCAAATATGTACTCATCAAAGATCCCAACAGGAATATGGCTCTTAACTGATTTGTCCTCCACTGTCTGGAATTGGCCTAGTACTACAGTCAACAGTGGCTCGTAGACTTTTGGGCCCGACACTATTTCGGCCTACATGAGGCCCAAGTTAGCCCAACACTATGCTGCCACTTGAGGCCTGCACCAAGATGGCCCAGTACTGTTCACGCCTCGTGCTAATCTAGTGTTTTACTATTTTCGCCCCGTTACTATTTAGGCCCTTTAGAGTTTGTGCTTTTGCCTATTGATACATTGCAAATGTATCTATAATTTTTGATGTTCCATGCTTGGTTTTATCCACTTTCTTGTGTTTTGTCCACACTTTGGAGTACTTTTCATATGATTTCTTGGACTAACCTATTAACAAGAGCCATAGTACTAGCTGCCTGTTTTCTGCTGTTTTTGGTTCCAGGAAAGTCAGAAAATGAATATTCTCGGAATTGGACGGGACAAAAGCCAAAGTGCCTATTTTTCCGGAAGTCATCAAGTGCCAGAATACGAGACGGAGAAGGGTCAGGGGGCTACCACACCACCTGGCCACGCGACCCAGCCTGCCCCGTGCCAGGGGGTGCTGTGGCCACTCGGCACCCCCTCGGCCTCCCCTTTCGACTATAAGATGCCCTCGGGACATAAACCCTAAGTACCCGATCAAAAATCCATGAAAGAATCTGTAGCTGCCGTCATCTCCATCCCTAGATCGGGAGGGATCTGAAGCTCTTCCTGGCACCCTGCCGGAGAGGGGAATTCACCCTGGAGGCCTTCTTCATCACCATGCAAGCCTCCGGTGTGATGCGTGAGTAGTTCATCCTTGGACTACGGATCCATGTAGTATCTAGATGGCTGGTTTCTCCTCCTTTGTGCTTTCATGTTTAGATCTTGTGAGCTCCGTTCATGATCAAGATCATCTATTTGTAATTCTACATGTTATGTTTGCGAGGATCCGATGGATATTGAGATGCTATTTCAGATTGATTATTGATTCTATCATGTCTTTGTTATTTGTGATCTTGCATGCTTTCTGTTGTTAGTAGCTATCTTGGCCAAGTAGATGCTAGCAACTCCAAGAGTTAGTATTTATGCTCGATAGTGGGTTCATGCCTCTGGTAATCTGGGGAAGTGACAGAAATCTCTAAGGTACTAGATGTGTTGTTGCTACTAGGGAGAAAACAACAATCCTTTGTTCATAGAACAATCGTATTGTTTACTTTACACGCAATTCGTAAAGCAATAATCTGTTGCTTGCAACTTAATACTGGAGGGGGTTCGGATGATAACCTGAAGGTGGATTATTAGTCATAGATGCAGTTGGATGGCGGTCTATGTATAATGTTGTAATGCCCAATCAAGTCTCAAAGGAGTTAAGATGATTAGTATATGCATGTATTGCTTTCTCGATGTTTGCCAATTGCCCCGCTGTAATTTGTGCACCCAGCATGTTATCTATCTTAAGGAGAGCCACCTCTAGTGAACTATGGATCCCGGTCCTTATCTTTTACATACAATCTACAAACTGTTTATTGCTTTGTGTTTACTTTCTACAAACTATTACTTCCTTTCATTTGATACGTTTAATCCTTTGTTTTCAGCAAAACCGGTGAGATTGACAACCTCATCGCAAGTTGGGGACAAAGTTCTGTGGTTGTGTTGTGCAGGTCTCCACGTTGCTACTAGCACCAGCAGTGCGCCCTGCCAAAGCACAGCTAGTAACACCTTTGGGGTGTTTCCTTGCTCCTACTGGTTCGATTAAACATTGGTTTCATTACTGAGGGAAACTTCCTGCTGTGCTCATCATACCTTCCTCTTGGGGTTCCCAACGAGCTCTACATCAACCACGCCCTAGCATTTTTCTGGCGCCATACACAGAGCCATCAAGCATTTTTCTGGCCCCGTTGCCGGGAAGTCAAGGACATCTTCACAAGGGGAGTCCCTCATAACCAATCTCTTTACTTTGTTATTTTTGTTTTGCTTAGTTTTCTTTTCGCTTTGTTTGCTTGTTTTGTTATTCAAAAACACAAAAAAATAGTTTTACTAGTTTGCTTTCTTATTCAAAAACACAAAAAAATTAAGTCTCCTTTAGTTGTTACCTCCTCCTTAGCTCACCATGTTGATCCCCGATTTGACTCTGAAAGACCTTTCAATTGGTAGTGGTTCTATAATTGGGAAAGATAACTTTGAAGAATTCTTTAATCATGTTAGTAAACATGAGGATACTGAGGATAGATCCCTTGTAGAACTTGCTCCAAACTATGAGATTGCTGCAGCTTCTTTAATTCACATGTTAGAATCTAGGTTTGTTAACCTCAACCCCTTAATGCAAGTAATGTTTCTTACGCTTAAAGAAATTGAAGACCCTAAAAAAAGGGATTTTATTCTAGAAACTTTGTTTAAGGAGTTCTATGATGTTGCCAAGGAAGCTAGGAAAGTCTTTGAACGTTTCAATATGCTAGGATCATGTGTAGATATTGTTGGTACACGAGAAAAGATGAACAAAACCGAACCTAATGGGGAGGAACCTAAGATACCAATACCCTTTAAACTAGTAGCAATACATGATGCCGTAGAAAAGAATCTTGATTGCATTGTTCCCGCAAACCCTTTTGATGAGAATAGTGAACCTAAGAGCATTGAGAGAGTATCCTCTAGAAATTATTTGGATGATATACCTTGCCTTGTTGAAAATATTTCTGGTATTGATCTTAATGCTTCTTCATTTGAGAACACTTGATCCTTTTTCTTGCTTCTTATGCCTAACTTAAAGGCGTTAAAGAAAAGTACTTATTGGGAGATAACCCAAAAGTTTTAGATGAGTCTTGGAAGTTATTACTTCAGTAATAACTGCTCCTTATCCTTTTTATTTGCTTTTTGTGCCAAGAGTAACCTCTAATGAGAGAGAAGTAATGATTGGGAAAGTTGTTGTCCCGAAACAGATTTCTGTGCTTCACCGTAAAAATTCGTGTAAAATCTCTGTACGTCCTTTTGAGGCGTGAATTTTTTTGCTTCTGCCCCAGGTTGTTATCTAACTTTCGTTAGTTCAACACTTTTTGATTTGAGCAACAAAAGGTCTTCGAAAAAATTCGTCTTTACCTGCTATTCTGTTTTGATAGATTTCTGCCATTTTCTGCATTTGCTTGTTGTTGGTTCCTTTTTGAGTTCTTTTGGGGAATTGAGCTTTTTGAGGGAAGTGCTTCAGTAGCTAGTGTTCTAATGGGAGTTTATTTGGTGTTAGAACTGAACCTTAATACTTATTTATCTTGAGTGCACTAACGTTGCTAATAAAGATTGTGTGAAGTTTTGTATGAAGGAAAATTTATAGGTGTATGGAAGAAATGAGTAATGAGATGAAGGATGGACTAAAGATCAAGCTTGGGGATGCCACACGTGTCACCCCAAGAAATATCTAAGAGGTACAAGCGTCAAAGCTTGGGGATGCCCAAGGCATCCCCTTCTTCATCAATAAAAATCCTAGGTTTCTTCCAAACGCTTCATTTTTATTGTTTCATGCACAGTTGTGTTGTTCTTGGAGCGTCTTCTTTTTCGTTTTTGTTTTGGTTTTCCATTTTCTTGGTTTTCTTAGTTTTATGAATAAATTGGTTGGACCCCCTCTTTCATACATTGGTTTGCAAATAGTTTGGTTTGGATTGGAAAAGAGTAGGAAAGTTCACGCTTATGTGGTAAAAAGAGCTCGTTTTTGACTATGGCCTATGCTTTGTCATGCCATGCTTGATATTGGTTTGGATTTATGCTTAGTATTCTTTGTTGTAGCATGACTTGTTATAAACAATTGAGATTGATTAAGGTGCCTTGGATGAATCATGCGTTGTTTTAGCATATTAAAGCATTGTATAGTGGTATTCTCCTTTGATGCTTTATTTGGGTTGACTTGGCACATGCTCACACCATGTTATGACTATCTCAAGTCACCATAAGCCTTTATGATCCTTTAGTTTTCAAATTGTAGTATCACTTTATGCTTTGATCAATGATGTTTTGTCGCTCTGCATGATTATGGCCATTATTGCTCTCTTAGTTTGTCTCTCCCAGTCTTTTGCTAGCCTCCACAACCAAGTATGAGTTCCACTCATGCATCCAACTCCCTAAACGAGGTTATTCCAAAGAGTCCACCATACCTACCTACTAGCTTATGCTATTCCAAGTATATTCATGCTTCTGTTTACCTTCCGAATTAAACTTGTTATGAGAAAACTAGTGATTAAAGCTCTCACGAACTTGATGACACACTTTACTTTTCTTGCCCTTAATAAACTTGAACCATTGGGTCCTTCTTTGTTGCATATATGCTTGCGCTTTATAAGTTGAAATTAGCAGAACCATGTATCATGGGGAACTCTTTCAACATTGCACTTGTACTTTGTACCTCGTTGATATCATGTTCTTTTGCTTATGGATCCTGGCGGTGTGAAATAAAAGTGGAACTTGTAAGATCATGGAGTTTGTATGTGTGTTAGATAAACGCATCGGACGCTAGCCTAAGCCATGCCTAATCATGGTGGAAACTAGCAGCATCACCATAATGAGCACTCTATGAAGCATCCTCAATAAGAACCTACGCAAATAGCAAATAAAAAGATCGCTGAGATGCTCATTGTCTGCTTGCCTTGTCATTTTGATTATGGGAAAGCTCCCGTATCATGTGCAAGGGGTACCCCGTTGGTGGTTCTTTATGATACATATGTACTTACAATGACAAGAGCTTACTTGTGACTAAAGTTGAGTAGCATGAGGATCGGTCTTCGTAAGTAAGGGGCATGAGATTTCAGTTTATAACTTGTCAAGCATATACTCTTAGTTGTGTCACTTTAACCTTAATCACCTTAAAGATGCTTATGATAGGGGCAATGAGAGCTGAAAGCTATAAGTACCATAATTTTTGGAAGCTCTTTATGAGACTTGAATCCCTACTTCCTTTTACAAAGGCCTTTCTTCCACCATTATATTGAGTCTCCACCTTCTATCTTTATGCACCTACTTTGAGAGCATAGTGGCCATTCTTAGTTCTATGTGCATTGTCCCAAGACTAGTTGATTGATGCATAACTTGATATTGCTTGTTTCAAACTATTTGTATCTAGTCACTCTTATGAACTTTGAAGGTGTCCTATGCATTTATATTTGCTACTCTATTGAGGGACAAGCTGAATACTTTTCTGGTATGTTTTCTTTATGTGAAACAAACAAATGTCTTGCAAAGCATTGTTATTCATGAATCTTTTGTTTGTGCCTTTTCATGTTGCATCATAGTTTCTTTGTCTTATTGCTAGAATTTTGTCTTTCATGTTATGATTGAAGTACTATGATCCCAGCTTTGAATGTCTTGCAAATACTTTGATCAAGTCTTTGATGGTGCATGTCACCTCAAAAATTATTCTTTTTTATCACTTACCTACTCGAGGACGAGGAGGAGTTAAGCTTGGGGGTGGTCTGGCCGCTCCCGGCACCCCCTCGGCCTCCCCTTCCGACTATAAGATGCCCTCGGGACGTAAACCCTAAGTACCCGATCAAAAATCCACGAAAGAGTCTATAGCCGCCGTCATCTCCATCCCTAGATCGGGAGGGATCTGAAGCTCTTCCCGGCACCCTGCCGGAGAGGGGAATTCACCCTGGAGGCCTTCTTCATCACCATGCAAGCCTCCGGTGTGATGCGTGAGTAGTTCATCCTTGGACTACGGATCCATGTAGTAGCTAGATGGTTGGTTCTCCTCCTTTCTGCTTTCATGTTTAGATCTTGTGAGCTCCGTTCATGATCAAGATCATCTATTTGTAATTCTACATGCTGTGTTTGCGGGGATCCGGTGGATATTGAGATGCTATTTTAGATTGATTATTGATTATATCATGTCTTTGTTATTTGTGATCTTGCTTGCTTTCCGTTGTTAGTAGCTATCTTGGCCAAGTAGATGCTAGCAACTCCAAGAGTTAGTATTTATGCTCGATAGTGGGTTCATGCCTCTGGTAATCTGGGGAAGTGACAGAAATCTCTAAGGTACTAGATGTGCTATTGCTACTAGGGAGAAAGCAACAATCCTTTGTTCATAGAACAATCATATTGTTTACTTTACACGCAATTCGTAAAGCAATAATCTGTTGCTTGCAACTTAATACTGGAGGGGGTTCGGATGATAACCTGAAGGTGGATTATTAGTCATAGATGCAGTTGGATGGTGGTCTATGTATAATGTTGTAATGCCCAATCAAGTCTCAAAGGAGTCAAGATGATTAGCATATGCATGTATTGCTTTCTCGATGTTTGTCAATTGCCCCGCTGTAATTTGTTCACCCAGCATGTTATCTATCTTAAGGAGAGCCACCTCTAGTGAACTATGGATCCTGGTCCTTATCTTTTACATACAATCTATAAACTGTTTACTTCTTTGTGTTTACTTTCTGCAAACTTTTACTTCTTTCCATTCGATACGTTTAATCCTTTGTTTTCCGCAAAACATGGTGAGATTGACAACCTCATCGCAAGTTGGGGACAAAGTTCTGTGGTTGTGTTGTACAGGTCTCCACGTTGCTACTAGCACCGGCAGTGCGCCCTGCCAAAGCTCAGCTAGTAACACCTTTGGGGTGTTTCCTTGCTCCTACTGGTTCGATTAAACCTTGGTTTCATTACTGAGGGAAACTTGCTGCTGTGCTCATCATACCTTCCTCTTGGGGTTCCCAACGAGCTCTACATCAACCATGCCCTAGCATTTTTCTGGCGCCATACACAGAGCCATCACCTATTCAGGCCAGTACCTTTCGTCCTGTTTCTATAGTGGCCTGCCACTGTACTGGCCACTTACTGTTCTAGCCTTTACTATTCTGGCCTTTTATTGTTCCGGCCATTTACTGTTGAGGCCATTCACGGTTCCGACCTTCCACTGTTCAGGCCTTTCACTGTTTCGGCTTTCTACTGTTTAGGACTTTCATAGTTTGGTCTTCTACTCTTGCAGCCTTTCACTATTCCGGCCTTTCACTGTTCCGGCCTTTCACTGTTCTAGCCTTCTACTGTTCTGGCCTTTTACTGTTCTGGCCTTTTACTATTCTCGCCTTCTACCGTTCTGTCCTTTTAAAGTTCTGGCCTTCTACCATTCTGGCATTTTACTATTCTGGTCTTTTACTGTTCTCCCCTTCAATTTTTTGTTTTTGGCCATCCATGCACATCTGTCGGTATCTGTCGGTATCCCCTTCGAAATTCTGAAAGATTACAAAGTGTCGGTATCATCAATAAGAGATTCTTACATCGCGATTCGCTTTAATGTATCATCTGTCCTCTTCTTCAACATTTCAGCTACAGATCTAAGAGCAGCTACACCCTTTCTTTCTGCATGCAATACAACCTTTTATATATTTATCACCTGCAAGAGTTGTTGTAGGTGGACTGTTAAGTAAGTTGTTTGCTTTGGAAATGCAATGGGAGGATGAATGGGAAGAGGGATCACAACTTTTAGTCCTACGTTCCGAGGACTCCTGCTTGGTTTTAACTGCAGCCTACTAAAATATGGTGAAAGAGGTTAAAACAAAGAACAAGGGAAACAAGTAGTATTATATAAAGTAGAGATCATTTAAAGTAAGTATGAACTTAAAGTAGCACGTTCAGGCTGATAGTAGCTCCTTCTCGAGCGGGTGACTCCTGGTCAATATGCCATAAGAATCTGAGTCGAGTAGTTGTAACTCTGGTCCTTGTACTCTATTGTAATTTCTTTGCATTAAGGCGTGACATTTAAAACCCAGTTAGCTGGTTTGGAAGGATGAAAACTCTTGAAAACACCAAAAACATAGCATTAAAAATTACCAGATGTATGATTCAAACTAGATAGCTAGTTTGGAAGGATGAAAGCAGGTGAAAACACCAAAATATAGCTTTAAAAATGACCATATATATGATTCAAACTAGATGGAGATTTTCTGAATTAAGCATTCACATATAGAAACACAATAAAACATAAATACAAATGTCAAGGCAAGGTTTTAGGTAGAATTACTTATTAACTTATTAGGCATACATGTTATACAACTTATTAACATGGTAAGACACTAGCGTAAGTAACACAAGTAAACCTCGCACTTCAGCCTTGCTTGGCGTTAGATTGTCAGTGTTGGATCCTCTATGAGCTATTTGCATGACCCGTGCGAGCGCTCGGAAAGAATAGCGTATATGAGTTGGTGTTGGAGGATTAAACTGATAGCGTGAGAATGTAAGAAAGGGAATAAAAGTGAGAAGCTAATGATGTGGATATGACCTACCAGATGTGGGGTGCAAACGAAACGGCAATAGCATGCAGGATATTGAGCAACATTCTAATGATTTTGTAGCTTACGAGTACAAAAAATATAGAAAACAGGCAAGATAAATTACTGCTGCACGGTGTGGATGGGTGGGACGGGCAAGAGGGTGGAGGGGGCGACGGCTCAACATTTCAGGGTCAGTGACGAGTGATTCAGTGAAGCGCCTCCCATAGGGTAGATGACAACATTGGTGAAGTAGATCCGGTGTAGCGAGGGAGTCGGTGAAATCGTTCCGGTGAGGAAGAGAGCGCCGGTAGTGAAGGAGCTCCGGTGTGGAAGAGAGGGCCATGGGTGAAGCATCTGGAGGAATGTCGATGTTGGAGGGTGTGGGCGGGGAAGAGGCAATGGAGGGATATAGGTGGGATGACACAAATTTACCACCTATACCCCTCTATTATTGCAGTACTCCTCCGGTCCTTGTTTCCGGACAAGGGATAGAAGAGGAATTTTGCATTTGCAAAAAGCAAGGCGGGATATTTTAATAGATGCGTGGGATATTTAAATAGATGTGCGGGATGTTTCGGCGCTCTGCAGAAATGTTGAGGTTGCAAACTTCTGACATACGCTACTCCGACACGGCCGCTGTCATGTGTTGGCCCCATATAGACCCACACGCCAACGACAGTATGCTTACCAACATATAAATGAGTTTCCAAACATTTGCCGAAATTGATAAACATTATATTTTGAAGGCTTTCATACAAGATGACCAAGGTCACGGCCATATCTGTGCTATAGTTTATGATAGCGTGACCATATCTGGTAGATCGCTGCATCTTGGCATTTCAAAACAAGATTCTATGTTTGATGGATAATGCCCAACTTTCATGAATTTCCAAACTTCCTAGCTAAATCTATGTAATAAAATGACTTTTTGACAATCTGAGTAAGTATGTCTAATTTTGAACTACAAAGTGTGTGATATACCTTGCTCTTGACTTTTTAAAAATAATTCAAAGATACCAAGTAGTAAAATATTGGAGAACCACCGAGAGTTTCACAAGATTCAACTTTTTTATGTGAATGGTAATGACACCAAATTTTGGCCATTTTTAAAAGAATTACAAAGAATTAAAATATAAAACGAAATACAACCATTCTTTTCTCTCTTGGTGTCTCACTATGTGCATTAGCTAGTTTCCATGGAAAATATAATCTTAAAATTTGATAACTTTTGAAAAAAAATTGTATCACAATATATGGAGTACCATCTAAGAATATGCATGGCTTTCAAACCAGATGACCAAGGTCATGGCATATCTTTTCTATAGTTTATAATAACATGTCCATATTTGGTAGTTGGTGTGTATTGGCATTTAAAATATTATTTACAAAGGAAGCTTCCGAATTCTAAGTTATTTCAATTTTCTAAGGCACAACAATGGCTTTTGTCATGAAGCAACTACAAGATATGGCTCAACATTCCACTGCCCCAGTTTTTACACAAACTATATATAGCCTAGGGTTAAGTTTAGGGTTCAGGGTTTATTTTGGGTTAATGGTTTAGGGGCTCATGGTTTAGGGTTTAGGATTTTAGGGTTTAGGGGTTTAGGTTTCATGATTTAGGGTTTAGGATTTTTCAGGGTTTTAGGGTTTATGATTGTTTAGGTTTTCGGGTTTAGGGAATTTTCAATAATAATGTTCAAGCTTTATATATGCTTATATTCGTGGAATAGAATGGCGTTATCGCAATTTAATGAAAGTATCTCAAATTTTGATCTATAAGTGCATTATACCTGCTTGGTAAGGGTTTAGGGTTCTATGGTTAGGAGGTTAGGGTTTTAGGGTTTAGGGTTTAGGGTTTTTGATTTTCAATAATGTTCAAGCTTTATGCTTATATTCATGGAATAGAATGGCATTTCCGCAATTTAATGAAAGTATCTCAAACTTTGATCTATAAGTGCATGGTACCTGATTGGTTTAGGGTTTATGGGTCGAGGATTTAGGGTTTTACAGTTTAGGTTTTATGGGTTGTTTAGGGTTTAACGATTTTTCAATAATGCTTAAACATTTATGCTTATATTCGTCGAATAGAATGGCATTATATGATTTAATGAAAGTATCTCAAATTTTGATCTATAAGTGCATGATACCTGCTTGGTTAATGTTTATGGGTTGAGGGTTTTGGATTTTGGGTTTTATGTTTTTAAGGTTTAGGTTTTATGGTTGTATATGGTTTAGGGTTTAACGAATTTTCAATAATTCTCAAGCTTTATGCTTATATTCGTCGAATAGAATGGCGTTACCTAATTTATTGAAAGTATCTCAAATTTTGATCTATAAGTGCATGATACCTGCTTGGTTAGTGTTTATGGGTTGATGGGTTTAGGGTTTTAGAGTTTATTAGGGTTTAGGTTTTAGGGGTTCTTTAGGGTTTAGGGAATTTTCTATAATTCTCAAGATTTATGCTTATATTCGTCGAATAGAATGGCATTACGAATTAAACGAAAGTATATCAAATTTTGATCTATAAGTGCATGATACGTGCTTGGTAAGGTTTTAGGGTTTGGGGTTTTAGGGTTTAGGGTTTTGGAAATTTTCAATAATGTTCAAGCTAATTTATGCTAATATTTGTGGAATAGAATGGGGTTACATCAATTTATTGAAAGTATCTCAAATTTTGATCTTTAAGTGCACGGTACCTGCTTGGTTAGGGTTTATGGGTCAAGGGTTTAGGGATTTAGGGTTTTAGGGTTTTATGGTTTAGTTTTATGGGTTGTTTAGGGTTTAGGGTTTAGCGAATTTTCAATAGTGCTCAAGATTTATGCTTATATTCGTCGAATAGAATGGTGTTAGCTGATTTAATGAAAGTATCTCAAATTTTGATCTATGAGTGCATGACACCTTCTTGGTTAGGGTTTATGGATGAGGTTTTAGGGCTTTAGGGTTTAGGGGTTGTTTAGCGTTTAGGGAATTTTTGATATTGCTCAGGATTTATGCTTATATTCGTCAAATAGAATGGCGTTACCAAATTTAACGAAATTATCTCAAATTTTGATCTATAAGTGCATGCTACGTGCTTGGTCAAGGTTTAGGGTTTTAGGATTTAGGGGTTTAGGATTTGGGTTTTAGGGGTTTATGGTTTCGGGAATTTTCAATAATGTTCAAACTTTATGCTTATATTCGTGGAATAGAATGGTGTTACCCAATTTAACGAAAGTATCTCAAAATTTGGGTTTTAGGGGTTTATGGTTTCAGGAATTTTCAATAATGTTCAAACTTTATGCTTATATTCGTGGAATAGAATGGAGTATATAAGTGCACGATACCTTCTTGGTCAGGGTTTAGGGGTTTAGAGTTTATGGTTCAGGATTCCGTGAATTCTCAATAATATGTTCAAACTTTATGGTTATATTTGTGCAATAAACTGGTGTTACCGCAACTTAATGAAACTATCTCAAAATTTGATCTACAAGTCGATGATACCCTGCTTGGTCATATTTTTTGTTAAATACAATTCAAGGTACCCAAGTACTAAAACAAGGGAAAACACCAAGAGTTCCATGAGATTTAGGCGCTATTTGGTTGGGCTCTAATTCTGGCTTTTGATTTTTGGCTTATAAAGCCACGAACGTGTTTTTGGCTTTGTTTTTTTATCTTTTACTCTGACATAGTTGAATGATGGTATAAGCCAAAAGCAAAAAATCTAAAGTGGCTTATACAATAGGGATTTCTATTTTCGTACCCTCGGTTCGTTAGTTGTACTTAGTTTTTCCCAGCCGCTTAACTTTTCCTCCCTTTTGCCCATCTCCTTGTACGAAACTCTCACATGGTCTGAAACTCGCCGTTCGTCAGCCTTGTCGTTACGTGCTGACAAGTGGTGCCGCGTTCAATCGGGTCTCATAGTGGACCCTCGCCGTTACGTGCTGACGAGTAGGGTCGCGTTCTGTCGGGTCCCATAGTGTACCCTTGTCGTTACATGCTAAAAAGTGGGGCAACATTCAGTCGGTTCCCGTAATGTACACCTCTCTCAACTTACCACATCAGCATCGGACCCACATCTTATCCACGTGAGCGCCGGACCCATAACTTATCCACGTGAGCACCGGACCCACAGCTTACCCAGGTTGGCGTTGCAAGATGGGACCCTGAGCCAGCCCCGCGCCCGCGCCCGTGCCGTTGCCTCCCCTTTCTTCTTCTTCTTCTTCTTCTCAAGTGACGGTGGCCCTTTGTCTAGCTTCATTTTCATATAGTGAAATGTAATGCATATACGAAAATTATACACCTTTAAACTCTTTTAAATCGCAATTAGGACATGATAATGTTGTGCTAATAAAATCCTGATCATTTATCATTTCCATGGAGTGAAATATAATGCATAAACTTGCATATACGAAAATTATACACCTTTAAACTCTTTGAAATCGCACTTAATACGTGATAATGTTGTGCTAAGAAAATCTTGAGAGATTATCATTTTCATAGAGTGGAATGTAATGCACAAACTTGCATATGCGAAAATTATAAACCTTTGTTCACATTTAAATCGCACTTAATATGTGATAATGATGTGCTAACAAAATTTTGAGAGATTATTATTTTCTCCCCCATTTTCATAGAGTGGAATGTAATGCATAAACTTGCATATACGAAGTTTATACACCTTTGAACTCTTTGAAATCGCACTTAATACGTGATAATGTTGTGCTAAGAAAAACTCGAGAGATTATTATTTTCATAGAGTGGAATGTAATGCATAAACTTGCATATACGAAAATTATACACCTTTGAACTCTCTGAAATCGCACTTAATACGTGATAATGTTGTGCTAAGAAAATCTTGAGAGATTATCATTTTCATATAGTGGAATGTAATGCATAAATTGGCATATACGAAAATTATACACCTTTGGACTCTTTGAAATCGCACTTAGGACATGATAATGTTGTGCTAATAAAATCCTGATTATTTATCATTTCCATGGAGTGAAATATAATGCATAAACTTCCCTATACAAAAATTTTAAACCTTTGAACACTGTGAAATCGCACTTAATAACGAGATAATGATGTGCTAGAATTTTTTTTGAGAGATTATCATTTTCATAGAGTGGAATGTAATGTATAAACTTGCATATACGAAAATTATACACATTTGAACTCTTTGAAATCGCGCTTAATACGTGATAATATTGTGCTAAGAAAATCTTGAGTGATTATCATTTTCATAGAGTGGAATGTAATGCACAAATTATACACGTTTGAACACGTTCCCTTCAAATTATATTCAAGTTCATTTGTTTATGTAGTTAAAGTACCGGTGGAAAAATCGTTATTTTGCATGGATAGAGGGGTGCCCCCGATAGATATAGGGGTTATCCTATCCGCAAGATCACAGAGGATCAAAGGTTGGTGGGCACGATCCGCGTGATAACTGTCCCAACCAATCAGAGCGTAGCAGCGAAGATGAGCATAGGTGTGAGAGATTGTGACTAAGAGAGGGGAAAATGGAGTAGAACTTAAGAACCAAGGGCAAAACTGAGTAGAACTTAAGAACCAAGGGAAAAACTGAGTAGAACTTAAGAACCAAGGGCAAGACTGAGAAAGAGATTCAAACAGAAAATAGAAAAAGATTTTAAAAATGGAAAATGTGTCTTTTATACAATTAAATACATCTTTGCATACATCAAACTATTTGCAATTCAAATATACACCAGTTTGACAATTATTACCTCATTCAGGCAAACTATGTTTTGGGGAGGGATGTTTTAGGAAGAAGCTTGAATAGAAAGCGATGAACCTTCCTAGATAGTAGGTGATTTGAGAAGTGGTGATTTAGGTTAAAACTTAATTTATATACATTTCTTATGGTGGCAGGTCACATAATAAGACTCCCTGGGTAGATGCCACTATGTTTTGATCTTTTTGAATTTGTTGTGCATAAAATGACTCAATTAGCTAGCTAAAACCAATTCGTTGACTCTCTGTTGACCAGCCACCGGAGGGTAAAACTGAGTATACTGCACACGACAGTGTTAGTACTGGAGGGCAAAACTGAGTACAACCAAACTGCTAGTGTTACACTCGAGGGCAAAACTAAGCACAATTAAGTTGCCAGGGTTAGACACGAGGGGAAAAAACGTGACTCACGGTATGCATGTGCGCTGCACGGGGCAGTATCGGACACGTGTGGTCGTGCACGGTGCAGTAGCGTGCACGGTTACGCCGTGCACGCTGGTGCAACAAAACGTTGCGTCCCTTCTCCTTCAATAGAGGCCTCCTCACTCTCACTCATCACTCACTCGCTCACTCAATCGTCTCCACTGTCCCATCACCTTCTGCAAACCCCCAAGAAAACCCCAACCACACCGACAATGGAGAAGAATGGCACGGTGGCCATCAGCGCCTCCAAGGCCGCCGGCGAGGAGGCCCCCGTCCCCGTACACGGCCCCGTCGAGGCATCGAAGGCAGCCGTCGTCCCCGTCCCCACATCCATCGTAGCCACCGGCGAGGAGGACCCCGCCGGTCTCGGGCAGATCCCGCTCGGCTGGGACCCCTAAAGGGAGGTTGATTACATAAGGTCGGAGAACCCCTACAACACCAGCATCGCCGACCCATGGTCGGTGGTAACCAGGGTTTTCTTCGCTTCCCTTGTTCTTCCCCCATTCCCATCGTTAGATGCTAGATCGTATGTTATTAGGGTTCGGCTGTTCGTATAATTCAATGAATCCCCCTGTTCGTATTTGAATCCCATGTTCGTAGTTGGGATCAGTATTCAATTTGGTTTGAGATTTGGGGAATAATCATGGTATCTCAATCGGTTAATTTATGCAAATAATCAATCCCAATAATCAAAGTATCTCAAACATGTCCTTATTGCACTCTACTATTTTTCCAACATGAGGATAGCAGCGAAGTTTGCAGCAACGAGGAGTCCAAGGACACCAAGACTCGTCATGTGCTGAGGAGGCTGAAGTCCGGCGAGTACTACAAATTCTTCGCCAATGATGTCTACAGGTGCCCCTTCTGCACCACCAGGAGGCTTCGCGCCACCGACTTCAACTCCCTCGTGAAACATGCTGAGGACCTGAGGACCTGCGGTGAGTCCGTGAACGTCTAGGGCTTCAGAGCGAAGCACTAGGTTGTCGGTCTTCCCCTCCGCAACCTCTAGAAGGTGGCCATCAAGGAGGGTCGCATGCCCCTGATCAAGCCCAAGGCACCTAAGGTCAAGGGACTGGGCAGCAAGAAGTGGAGGAGGCGCTAGAGGGAGGAGGTGGAGGCCATGAGGAGCCACTGATCGTGTGCTGCTATTGTTGTTGTAAAGCAGCTTCTTTTGTCTTGTTTGTGTTGAACTTGTCTGTTGCTGCTGAGCAGCCTAATTGTTGAACCTCGTTAAGTATCGTACTATATAACCTATATTAGCTGCTTTATCTACATCTACTCTATTTACTGAATTTATTTATGGTGCTCGTTAGATTTGCTGCTCTAGATTTTCTACCAGATTGGGGAAAAACTAGGGCCAAAAGGAACAATGAAGAGAGAAGCTGCTCTAGATTCGCTACCTTTTTGGGCAAAAAAACACAACTGTTAGCGAGAGAGAGGGGAAAAGGCGCTTTTAAAAAGGCCAATCATAAAAATAACAAAAAATAAAGCTTCCAATTTAGGGGACATGGCGCACGTAACCACCAAACGTGCCCCACATGGTCCTACACCTCGTACCCCATAACGCGTTCCCAACAAACCATCCCCACACAGTCCTACATGGCACAGCCCCACACATCAGCATAACACGTTCCTGACCAAACGACCCCACATGGTCCCACACCGCGCGGCCCCACACGTCAGCCAACGGTCAACCTGACGGCAGCTGCCGTTCGAGCTCTTTAATGGGTTTCCGAGAAGGAGAGGGGTAAAAGTGAGGAAAAGTTAAGCGGCAGAGGAAAACTGAGTACAGCTAACAGACCAAGGGCACGAAAATAGAAATCCCTATACAATAAATCAAAAAGCGATAGATAAGCTTAACCAAATAACCCCTCAACTTCTTGATATGAATGCTAATAATGTAACCTAATTTGTGACCTTTTGAAAGAAAAATCCAAATAAAAACTATATAAATTGAAGCAATGTCTTTCTTTCACAGAGTATTTTGTTATGTGCACTGCCTAGTTTCCATGAAAATGTATGCTAAAATTTGACAACCTTTGAAGAAACCCGTTTCAAAATATGGCGTACCATCTATGAACATTCACGGCTTTCAAAGGAGATGACCAAGGTCATGGCAATATGTTTTCCATAGTTTATGACAACGTGTTCATGTTTGGTAGATCAGTGCATAACTTCATATTGACATTTCAAACAATGTTTAAAAAAAGGGTCCATCCAGATTTGAAGTTATTTTAAATTGTCCAAGTCACAATAATGGCTTTCATTGTGAAGTAACTACAAAGACTATATGTGGTTCAAAATCTTACCGCACCAATTTTCTCACAAAGTATAAAAAAATTGACGGATAATGCCCAAGTTTCATGAATTTTCAAGCTTCCGAGCCAGGTTCGATGATTTTAACGATTTTATCTCGGTTTAGCAAAAATGTTCGAATTTTGAACAAGCGATGGGAATCTTTACTTCCTGTAATTTTGGCTCACTAACATGTGGGTCACTTGCATGGTGGGTCCAAACCATTGGTGTAGGTCAGAGTGGGCGGGTAGGTAAATATTGAAGAAGGGCTGGGAAACATCGATGGGGTTATGCACTTGGGAGAATGCAAATTTACCAACTATATCCCTCTGTTATTGCAGTGCTCCTCGGATTCTTCTTTCCGAAGAAGGGATAGAAGAGGAATTTTAAATTCTAAAAAGAGGTGAAGCATGTTTGAATGGATGCGCGAGATATTTTAATGGATGGGTGTGATGTTTGGGCGTCGTACGAAAATTTTGAGGTCGAAGCTTCTAGCATACACTACTCCGGCGTGGGGCCGCTCAGATGCGCTATCACCGTCAAGACCCACACTCCAGCGAGAGTTGGTTTCCAACATTTAAATGATTTTCTAGGCATTTGCTGAAATTTTTGAATAATTCAAGGATTTCAAGAAGATGACCACAATCCAAAAAAAAGGTGACCAAGGTCATGGAAATAGTTTATGATGACGTGTCCGCACTTAGTAGATCGGTGCATCTTCGCAAATCAACCAATATGTCTAGTTCCAAATTTGAAGTTTGTTTTCGAATTTCCAAGTAACAACAATGTGTTATGTTGTGGATCAACTACAAAGATGATGGCTCAAAATGCCACCAAACCCATTTTCACACAATGTATAACGCCCTTTCAAGCTTCTAGACTAAATTTGTGCAATAAAATAATTTTTGGGGCTGGATGTTTGAATAGATGGGTGGGATGTTTGAATGGATGGGCAGGATATTTTGGTGCTCTACCGGAATTTTTAAGTTGAAGCTTCTAAGGTACGCTACTCCTACTTGGGATGATGTCCCCGTCAGATAGACCCACATGCTTGTATGCTTTCCAGCATTTAATGAGTTTATAAACATCTGCCAAATTAATGAACATTAAATCAAGGCTTTCAAACAAGATGACCAAGGTCATATCCATAGTTTCTATACCATGTCCATGTTTTGTACTACTCCGTACATTGAAGCATCTTCGCCAATCAAGCTTACAAACGTGTCCATATTTGGTAGATCGGTGCATCTTAACATTTCAAGCAATTATTTACAAAAGGACATTCCAGATTTGATGGATAATGCCCTATTTTCATGAGTTTCCAAGCTTCCTAGTTAAAGATGTGAAATAAAATTACCTTTTGACAATTTAAAGTAAGTATGTCTAAATTACAAACAACAAAGTGTGTGGTATAGCTTGCTCTTGACTTTTTAAAAATAATTTAAAGCTATCGAATTAGTCAAATATTGGAGAACCACCAAGAGTTTTGCAAGATTTCAACTTTTTGATATGAATGGTAATGACACCAAATTTGGGCCATTTTTTAGAAAAATAAAGAAACAAAATACAACCATTCGTTTCTCTGTTGGTGTCTCACTGTGTGCATTAGCTAATTTCCATGAAAAATATATAAAATTTGATAATTCTTGAAAAACTCTTTCCACAATATGGCGTACCATGTTTGAACATTCAGGGCTTTCAAAAACTAGATGACCAATGTCAAGGCCATATATGTTACCATACTTTATGATAATGTAACCATATTTGGTAGATTGGTGCATATTGGCATTTCAACATTGTTTACAGAAAGAGCTTCCATATTTGAAGTTATTTTAAAGCCCCAATCGATAATAATTGTTTTAATTTTGTCATACGATATATGGCATACCATGTATGAATATGCATGGCTTTCAAACCAGATGACCAAGGTCATGGCCATATGTTTGCTATAGTTTATAACAACATGTTCGTATTTGGTAGATTGGTGCATACTATTGGCATTTAAAATATTATTTACAAAGGAAGCTTCTGAATTTGAAGTTATTTTCAATTTTTCAAGCAAAGACAGTGGCTTTTGTCATGAAGAAACTACAAATAAGTATGTCTCAAAATCCCACTGCCCTAGTTTTCACACAAAATATATATATAGTATGGGGTTTAGGGTTCATTTTTTTGGATTGAGGGTTTAGGGGTTTAGGATTTATGGTATATGGTTTAGGATTTTAGGATTTAGACGTTTAAGGTTGGTATTTAGGCTTGAGGGTTCAGGATTGAGGGTTTAGGGTTGTCTAGGTTTTAGGGTTTATTAGGGAATTTTCAAGCTTTAAATATGTTCAAGCTTTAAATATATATGCTTATATATATTCGTGGAATAGAATGGTGTTATCACAATTTAATGAAAGTATCTCGGATTTTGATCTATATGTGCATCATACCTGCTTGGTAAGGGGTTGAGGGGATGAGGGTTTAGGGTTTATGGTTTTTAGGGTTTAGCGGTTTAGGGTTTACATTTTTGGGGAATTTTCAATAATGTTCAAGCTACTTTATGCTTATGTTCATGGAATGGAATGGTGTTAGCACAATTTTATGAAAGTATATCTGCAATTTTGATCTACAAGTGGATGATACCTCATTTTCTAGGGTCGTTTAGGCGGGGTTGAAAGGTTTATAATTTTAGGGTTTAGGAATTTTCAACAATGTTCAATCTTTATGGTTATATTCGTGGAATAGAATGGCGTTACCACAATTTAATGAAAGAATCTTAGATTTTGATCTATAAGTGCATGGTACCTGCTTGGTTAGGGTTTATGGGTCGAGGGTTTCGGGTTTTACGGTTTAGGTTTTATGGATTGTATAAGGTTTAGGGGGTTTAGCGAATTTTCAATAATGCTCAAGCTTTATGCTTATATTCGAAGAATAGAATGGCGCTACCTAATTCATTGAAAGTATCTCAAATTTTGATCTATAAGTGCATGATACCTGCTTGGTTAGGGTTTATGGGTTGAGGGTTTGGGGTTTTAGAGTTTATTAGGGTTTAGGTTTTAGGGGTTGTTTAGGGTTTAGTGAATTTTCGATAATGCTTGATATTTATGCTTATATTCGTCGAATATAAGTGCTTTGTAACGGTTTAGGGTTTGGGTTTTAGGGGTTTAGGGTTTCGGGAATTTTCAACAATGTTCAAGTGTTATGCTTATATTCGTGGAATAGAATGGCGTTACCGCAATTTGATGAAAGTATCTCAAATTTTGATCACTAAGTAAACTAGGGTTTAGGGTTTTACGGTTTAGTTTTAAGGGTTGTTTCTTGTTTAGGGTTTAGTGAATTTTCAGTAATGCTTAGGTTTTATGCTTATATTCATTGAATAGAATAGTGTTACCTGATTTAATGAAATTATCTCAAAATTTGATCTATGAGTGCATGACACATGCTTGGTTAGGGTTTTTGGGCTGAGGGTTTTAGGGTTTAGGGTTTAGGGAATTTTCTATAATCCTCAGTATTTATGCTTATATTCGTCAAATAAAATGGCGTTACCCAAGTATAGGATTTTCCACCCATTGGGTGTGAATGACTTCTCGGATAAAACTAGCTTTAAATAACCTAGTTATCTCTTTGCCTATAGCACGTCGTCTTTCATCACTAAAGCATCGTAGAGGTTGCTTCACCGGTTTGGCCTTAGGATCAATATTCAAGATGTGCTCGGCGAGTTCCCTAGGTACACCTTTCATGTCGGCAGGTTGCCAGGCAAAGATGTCCCTATTCTCACGTAAGAACTCGACAAGCGCGCTTTCCTATTTGGGATCTAGGTCTGTGCCAATGGCGGTGGTCTTGGAGGAATCTCCTTCAACAAGCTCCACCTGCTTGGTCTTGATGGCAGCCTTGAATGAGGGTTCAGCAGTAGTGATTTGCTTCTTTGAAGCCGGCATCTCCGAGGCATCGACCTGGCTCTAGATCTCCTTGAACTCCTCATCATACAGGATTGCTTCGACGAAGGTGGCTTCGCTGAGCTCACATTCCCTTGCCTTGGTGAAGCTTCCGTCAACGGTGATGATGCCGTTTGGTCTAGGTATCTTGGGCTTGTTGTAGACAAAGCATGTACTTGTGAGGAAGGAGTGGAATATGTCGCGTCCGAAGATGACATGGTACACGCTCTTGAAGGGCACCACTTAAAAGGTCATGCGCTCTTGGCGGTAATTTTTGACATCACCAAGGCGACCGAAAGGGTGATGCAGCCCAGGGAGTTAGCTAGTCAGCCAGGGACAACACCATGGAACATGATGTGGCTCTTCCTTAGCTGCGTCTCCGTCAAGTTCATCTTGTGCAGTGTATCCGGGTACATGATGTTGATGCTGCTTCCATTGTCCACGAGGCACTTGGTGAACTCTATGCTATCAATCAAGGGGTTGATGACCATAGCATACTGGTTCTCTTTTGGGATGAGCTCTGGGTGATCTTGCCTATCCCAAGTGATTGGAATCTCTGGCCACCTGACGTACTAGGGAATTGGAGGGAGTGTAGCCATTAGTATCCTCAGTGAGGTTTTCTGTGCCTAGGCGGTGGGAGTACCAAGGAAAGTGTGGTAGACTGGGGTCTTATTTTCGAAGGGGTTTTGGCCCTTGCCATCGCCCTTGTCGGTGGACTTGGGTTCCACGTCTTCATCCATGCCACTTGATTCCTTGGATTCCTCTTCCTTCTTCTTCCCTTTGCCCTTTCTATGGGGTCTGTTCTTCCGACTTCACTTGTAGCCGGACGCAGGGTCTTCCTTGAGGTCGTTGACAAACATGCATTGGTGGTTGGTGTGGGTGACTTTGCCGTTTGCATCGAGGTGGACGAAACATGGCATATCGCGATACTCCTTGTACGTTTGGGGAACGTGGGGCACTGAGTATGTTGAATCACCCATCTGCTGTCCCTAGATAGCCCCCCCAGCCACGACCATGGTGTCCGCCTCCGCCTTTGCCAGCGAACATTGTGGCAACCATGTCGGCTGCTTGCTTCTCTTCAAGCGGAGTTTTCCTCTTGTTGTTATTATTCTTTCTGGCCTGGGTAGGGATTAATATTGCCGGCAACAAACCACGCGCGTCATCATCAGCAGCGGCGAATTCGCTAGCCATGGCGATCATCATGTTGAGGTTGAGCTCATTGTTATCATGTTTGCGCTTTAGTGTATGCTAGAGCAAGGTCCCCTTCTCGAGGACATCGATGAAGGCGGCCATAGCGGTTTGTTCGTGCACCCACGCGCATGAATTTTTCATATCTAGCCAGCGGGAGATATAGGCACGAGAGGTTTCATCCTTTTCTTGCACGCACCGCTGTAGGTCTCCGACAGTGCAGGGACGTTTGTACGTACCCTCGAAGTTCTTGGTGAACGCTTCATGCATGTCCAACCAATTGTAGATTTATTTCTCCAGCAAGTCATCAATCCATTGCCGGGCAAGGCCAGTGAGCATGATTGGGAGGTACTTGACAACGACATTAGGGTTTCCCCCAGCGATGTGAATCGGTTCGTTGTAGTCCCGCTACCATGTAGATGGCCTGGCAGTGCTGTCATAGGGCTTGATGGTGTTATCAATCTGGAGACCCCTGGGGTAAGTTGTGGCCCTTATTACTGGTCCAAAACAACGTGTCCCCAGGTATGGGAGTTCCCATGCTTCTTGGATCTTGTCCAGTTGTGAATGTGCGTCGTATGGCTTCAGTTGCTTCCCTTTTCTACCATGGGGAAGAGAGTTGTGGTGCGATCCATGGGACCCGCCATGTCCCCCGCCATGGTGGCTACATCGTGGCGATGGTGGAGGTGGCGGCGGTGGGTTAGCCTTCTTGCTGCTCCCTCCATGCGACTCCTCACACCTGTCGCAATTGCTTGTCGGACATGGCGCTTCCTTGTGGGATCTTCTCCTATGTCCTTCATTGCCGCTGCGCTCTCCGGCATGCTGAGGTTGCTCACCCTGGTCGCGTATGACTATACCGACCTAGGGACACCGGGGAGGTGGCATGCTTGTGCGGTGGCACGACTATGGTTCCTCGTGACGCCGGGATGGCGAGGGTGGCGGTGACCGACGAGGGTAAGCATTATCTGCCTTGTCAGAAGATATGGGTATGGCATCAGCCCTGTTGTGTGCATCCCTCTGTCTTCGCTCCGTGGAGCCTGTATGGGATCCTACTTCACGGGGAGATCTTAGCCTTCGACGGATATTTAAGGTTCACTGGCAAAGATCCAGGTTGGACTCAACCCTCTGCGAGGTGGCCTTTTCCTGTTGCTTGCAAGCCTTGGCTACAAGGTCATAGACCTGAGCCACCACTGCTGGCGACCTGTCCTATTCGAGGAGGGTCTTGGCGACGACTATGTTGAGGGCGGGTGTTGGCATTACTTGCTTCCCCTCTAAGTAAATGTATGGGGTTGCTTTCGCCGGTTTAGACGTGTCCCATCCCAACCTACGTCGAACACCAGGATCTTCAACAACCTGAGCTGGTGCTTTCTTAGCTTTGTGCTTCTTCGGCAGCTGCTTGTATTCCACCTCCATTGCTTTTGCCGCCTTGATGGACTGATGCGCCTTGCCCATGTCCTTGTCCAGCTGGGCGCCCTATTCTATAATGCATTTGGCCTCCGTGAGGATTTCTGTATGTTTCTCATCAAGCTCCATAATGTTCCGAATATGAGCGATGGTGATGGGCTCGACGAGGAGTGGACCATATATCGTCCTATCGGCGGGAGTAGCCAATGGGTTGCCAGCCATAGATGTTGATGGTGGTGGTGGCAGCAGATTTGTTTGCTTGGTAGTACCAGGGCCTATGGTGAGTTCCTGCGCCTGCTATGGGGGTATGACTGGAGGAGGCATGACTTTGGCCGGAGCCGGAGGCTCGGCGGCCTTCTTTGCTGCTGCCGCTCTGGTAACCGCATGTGTGGGCAGAGCTCTCTCCCGTTCTGGTTCTAGCTTGTCTTCTTCTATCACATTCCCAATGTTGACTAGCACCTGACGGGAAGTGACATTCTTGTCTGCGAGCTCCTCCCTCTCGATATCCTTCTCGATCTCCCTCATAGCGGTGTTGTATTCCTCCGAGTTGGCGTATGAGCTACCGCCATCCATGTTGATGTCGGTGTAGAGTGCGTCAAGCACTAAGTTAGAGTTGGCCTCAGTGTCATCAATGGCGGAGTTGGAGGGGGAAGGTGTTGGGCCATTGTTGCTGCTTCCTCTGGCCTTAGGTCCTGGCATGGCCTTGGTGTTGTCCTCGGTCTCCACATAGTCATTGATAATTGGGACAATCTCACCTAGGGTGAGCAGGTCGGCGGCTTGCCGTCTTCTGAGCATATGTTGGAGGACTGTTCCGGGCGTAAGCCCTTCCACGAAGTGGTAAACAAGATTGTTGGTGCGGTGACCATCTAGGGTTTCCCTCACTCTCATCCATCTGGCAAGGTATTCACGGGGAGGTTCTCCATCCCTCTAAACGCATCTGGCCAGATCGAAGATAGTAACTACACCAACAAAGTGTGACCTCCGCAACTCTAACACTCGGGGAAGCCAAGATAATTTGTGGGGTCCTTCCACCGTTATATCCTGCAGAGGGGCGGTTTGGGTGGGCCTTGAATTTTTCCGATCTAGGCCAGCAAACTCCGAAGAGAGATCCGGACCAGATCCTTCCACGAACGTATCCTGCCTAGAGGCGGTCTGTGCAGGCCTTGATGAGCCTCTGACTTCTTGGGAGCTAGGACCCGAGTCGATTTCATCGATGAAGATGTGGATGTCTCCGAAGGGGATGACGGAGCAGCACGTAGGGTTCGTCTTCGTCGGGACCTAGAATTTGTCCGAAGGAACGATCGGGACGTTGCCGGAAAAGAGAACGCATCTGATGGCTACGGTGTCGCCGATTCCTGCGAAGATCTTGGACCTCGCCCGGTGTAGAGCTCGCAGCGCCTCTTACCCCATGGTGGGTGCCAACTATCGTGGTATTGCCGACGAGTAAGCCATGGAGGGTTCCTCACAGAGCGTGTTTAGAGATGTGGGGGGAGGTGGTGAGTTGGCGGGTACGAGGTAACACAGCTTACCCAGGTTCAAGTCCCACAACGGTGGCGGAACTCTACTCTTGCTATAAATCACTATAGTGGCCATACGCCGAGTTACAGGGATCGGTTCACTGTGCGAGGTGTTGTACATTGGTTGTCCCAATTGTATGTGTCATTGTAATCATTCCCTAATGGATCCCACAGATCCGGCTTATAAAGGCACCAGAACCTAGGGTTACAGGGAAAGGACCTAGCCGGACAATGTAAATAGTCCTACACTAATACTAACTAGTCTTCGTGTCTTTTACTCCAAGGCTTCGAGTATGTAGGTGACTCTCACGTAGCCTTCCTTTATTCGGCATGGGCCTCTCTTCTGGATCCGTCTAACTAGGCCGCCCAGCAGGCCATACGCCATGCTACCAACTGTGGGCCACTCGAGTTAGCCGGATTAGAGACATGCAGTGGTGATACCCATTTAGCATATCCCCAACAGAATGGTTTTAGGGTATTGTTTTAGGTATGTGTAGGAATGGTTTTAGGGTATTGTTTTAGGCAATGTGTCGGAATGTTTTAAGGTAGATAAATATTTAGAATTAGGTAGATAAGTAGATAGAATAGTTTGTTTAGGGGATTGTTTAGAAATAGTTTAAAAAATAAGTGTTTAAGTAGTATTAATCTTATAAATAAGTGTTTTAGGGGATTCTTTTGCATTTAGTGTTTATGATTTACGTAGTATTAATGAAAAATTGTTTTATCTTTACAAACAATGGATTCTTTTGTATTAGTTAAGCTATGGACTACAGCGGTAGAGACGGTGAACAGTAAGTGTTGGACATTATACATGAGGGTGAAGCACATTCCGGTGGAGCAGACGACGGTGGACCAGATGATGGATCATAATATCTGAATGAGTCCGTTGAGGGAATGGAGGTAGCACCAATAGACGAAGATTGTGATGATGGCTTTCAAAATGTTGGACCCTTAACAAAGTCCAATGAGGTATATTAAGCCTCTAGTGATCACTAGTAGATGCATTAATTGATTTGTATATATATATTAACGAATGTTTCTCTTAGACCTCCTCATCGAGCCAATCTTCTAAAATGAAACAAGGCCTGGCCAGAAAGATGGACGATGGTGCGTATCTCATAATTGATTTAATCTCTAACGATGGCGAATCATTGGAGCCCAAAGCGCACGCAGTTGCATTTTTATATTAGGCCAGAGTTGTTGTTAGGGAGAACATCCCGATCACCACTCAATAATGGAATAAGCCAGCAAAAGGAAATAAAGTTGGAATTAGTTTTGTCGATGAAAGATCCAGAAAGTGTCTTTGGGAAGATCTCATCTCACATTTCACCCTACCAGTCTTGTTGACTACTGATCTCATAGAGATAATGATGTTGAAAGTCAAGGAGTGGACTCTTAAGAAGATGGCCACATAATTCTAGAACTACAAGAAAATATTATACAAAAACTATCTCAAGGATAAAAAAGCACCAGAATTCACTGGCCCACTAGAGAAGCAACAGATCACTAGGACGCATTTATGGAGTACAACAAATCATAAGAAGCTATGCAAAGGTCGACAAAGAATAAGGAAAGTGCTGAGAAAAAGAAATATCACCATCATATGGGGACAGGTGGCTACAAGACTGCCATGCCTAAGTGGGATCAAACTAAGGCCGACTTGATTGCTAAAGGGATCGCTCCAGCTACACATGATTGGACTTTGAATAGCTCATCGATTGATTTCTTGTCATGCTTCACCTTAGCATTACATTTGTTGACAAGTTCCTCTTCCCAACGAGAAAAAATCATGCCTCCTTGAGGTCAAGAAATTGGATGCTTGGGAATGGGGCACCGTATGATCCACAAGTAGGGGACATTATTGGAAAGGAAGAAATTGTTGAACCCAAGGAAGCCCTTGTTAAAGTGATGAAAGAGGTTGAAGAGGGAAAGTTCCGTCCCGAGAGAGAACGACGAGCTGACAAAGGCCCTCGGGAATCATGAACACGAGGCTTTGGACCTTATTATCTGTGGAGGACTAGGTTTCCTGAGTACAGTGACACTTATAGAAGCCAGTCGAGAGCAAGAAAGTGGCAGCAGGAGGAGGAGGTAGACTGGTTGGCGAAGTTAAAAGAAAGAATGAGGAATTGCAAGCCAGATTGGAGCGGCAGTAGGAGTAGATTGACTAAATTAGAGGACTGGCTGACATCAAGATCCTGCATTCGATAGTACCATCCCATCTCAGCGGAAAAGCGTGGCTTCCACGAAGGTCCGGGCTAATGATGCACTGATGATGGAGGATGCACCGATGATGGATGGTGCACCGATGGATCTCTACCCCGTGGATGAAGTCAAGGAGAAGACAAATTGTGAGGTACATCTGTCACTGAATAACATATCCATGAAGGTGGCAATCGGCTTTGATTTACCTTGTGCACCTAGAGCGACCTACCATGGCCGTCAGATTCTAGCTAGCTATTCTCGTGTTGGTGTGGATGAAGTTTAACTGGGATTTTAGTCACTGGAGCTTGACATCCCTGGAGGTGAAGGGGAGACAACACTTGGAGAAGTAACGAGTGGCTCCATTCTATGTAAAAAGGAAAACATTGTGTTTCTAGGCTTGGTGTTAAGGCCACCGTCTCCTTCGAGAAGAAATCCATCACCTCCAAGGCCATCATATCCTGCGAGAAGCAATCCATCACCTCCAAGGCCACCGTCTCATCCGAGTAGCAATCCACCACCTCCAATTACACCCCTCCCCGAGAGGGACCGCAATGTGAGTCCATATCGATCTCCGCCGCCTCAGTCGACTCTTCCCACCAAGTCCTAGAGGCAAAAGAGGAAGAATACCACCGCTTTGTCGACTAGTACTATATCGTCTCGGAAGAACACTACAGCAACGAAGAAAACCAAGCCGGCTCCTTCCAAGTTAACTTACAACATGACTGATGTGGAACCGCCATGTTCGTGGATGCTGATGTGAAACACCAGTTACCACCAAAACGACCCAATCCAAAGGAGCCAATAGATCCGAAAATCAAGCGGCACTTTAAGGATTTTCTTGTGCAACCACCGCAATATGTGTTAAATAGGCCAGACGACTATGACCACTATATTTCGAAGACATATGACCAAAAGAAGCGGACAGGGAAAATAGTTCCTCGGCTCGGAGAACAGAAAGTACAATCGATCCCCCGGCTCAAGGTGTTACCCGAACAACAAATAAATATGGAAGAAGCTGAGAACTTAGCTAAGCTATGTAATATGACTTTAGATCAAATGCTAGGCTGCATAGATATCCCAAGGCTGAGGTAGCATAGACATATGTCCAAGGGAAACCTCTGGTCAGTCCTGAGCAGCTCCTACATCTACCAACACAAATGCAAAGATTGCATGACTGGTACTTGAAAGTTGCAGAGGAAGGGCGACAGATGCTAATGGTGATAGTTAAAAAGTTGCATTACTTCTGTGACGATGCAATATGTATTGATATGGAAGAACTACTTCAGTTATACAATCAAGATTCCCTCGACAAATCTCTCATCAGTTTCTATTGTCTGTAAATGATTAATTTATTTCTAAAATTAAGTCTCTAGCTGAGCTCGTTCATTGCCTGTAATCATCCTCACTATATTATTTTGTATGCAATCATGGATAATGAAGATTCTCTAATGTAAGAGACAGTCAATCTTTGATGACCCAAATATCGTTAATTCTGCTACGATACGAGACCACGCTAGGGACTCAGAGGCTACTTTGCTAATGTTTTTAAAGAGACAACATTATAAAAAGGAAATAATTTTTCCTTACAACTTCAGGTGAGTGTTACTTTCTTGTACACATTCACTTTTGCTTACTCGATGTTAAGTGTAATTGATGAGTTACTGACATATATAAACGTGCACAGCTTCCACTAGATTCTAGTAATCATTCAAGTTGACGCTGGAAGAGCTGATATCATGGACCCGTTAAAAAACACTGAGGGGTACAACGACATGACTGATGTGGAAGTAATTTCAATCATTATCGCACTATATCATCCTCTTTTGTGCATTTCCTGATATCAAGTAATTAATAACTCCTTTATTCATTTTCTTTGCTGGGCAGGATTTGGAAACGATTCACCAAGGAGGTTGTCGATCAATGGAAAGAGACGTTGTGTTCTAATCCGATCCTGGTACGATCTACTAGTTAGGTCCGTGCATCTCTTTAATCGTAGTTTCAATGCCATTATCATGCTTGATTATTATTTGATTGAATTCTATTCTCATAAAGTGTGTGAGGCAGCCACAAGGGACTAATTTATGTGGATATTACGTTTGCAAGTTCATGCGCATGTTAGTGAGCGGCGCATGGATGCAAAAAAATTCAAGTACATAAACAATATATTCGCAATTATATTTTATGACCATCAATTGTGTTCAGTTTTATTCATATTTCTTTATGATAATATATATATTAATATTTATCTCCTTCATTAAAGGTCGAAGATATGCGAGACAAGCTCCTATCTGAGGACCACCTACTATCAATTCAAGAGGAATTGGTGGGAATTTTGCTTGCGGAGGTCATAGATATAGATGGAGAACACTATTGGCAATAATGCCTCCATGTAATTTAATGATCTCCATGTAATTTAGTTCTTCCATGTATATACCAATTTGTATATATATATGTATGCTCGTAAGATAAATTATATTATATATGCATCAACGTGTACAGTATGTAGTAGCGTAGAATATATATAAGAAAACTTGTTTCAAATAAAAACACAAAATAAAAAATAATTGAACACAAAACACAAAATGAAAAGGAAAACACAAAACCCTAAACCCTAAAACCCATCTCCTGTCGCGACAGCCGATTTCCACAAAACACTATCACGGCAGAACACCTTTAGTCCCGGTTCATGATACCAACAGGGACTAAAGGTTCTCTAGCCCAACACTCTTCGCGGAGCCACGTGGAGGGCATTTTGTCCCGGTTTGTAATACAACCGGGACTAAAGGGGGGCTCTAGTTCCAATTTGGCAGTCCCATTTGGGCAACTGGGACTAGAGGCTATCCTGAACCAGGACTAGAGGCATGTTTTCTACTAGTGGGAGTAGAGATGAACTTGTTAGGAATCAAAATTTCCTCACTCAACTCATATGGTGTATCACTCAAGCTCTCAATATGGATAAACTCGTTCTCATGTATGGTTGATGAACACAACTCACTCTCACCCTCACTCAAGTGGTGCATGTGGCTCTCTACTTCATGTGGGATAGGTGGCATATTTTAACTCATGCATATAGGTTTGTTTGGCTTGTGGGGCCTTCTTGAGCATTACGAAGAGTGGTGGTGCTTGGAAATTTTCTTGAGGGCGGTTTCAAGTTTGTCATAGCGATGGTGGAAGTTCGCTACTATGGCATCGAAGTTGTCATTGATGGTTTCCCATTTGTCCTCGGTATTGCTCCACTTTCCCAATACATGTTAGAACAATGCCAAAATTTATGTGTGTATGGTGATGAACCGATACATAACTCGAGCAGAGTGGCAAGAGTGTCAACAATGAAAAGGAAAAGTCAACACACACACACAAAAACTTTTTTGGGTGGATAAGTTTGGAAAGTGTCAAGCAAATGGAACAACCAAAAATCATGATATTGCATTGTCAAGTGAAGAACCGCGATGACCATGAAGCAAACCAAGTCGACCTAAAAAGTATCGGTATTATATTCAAGGAGGCCACATGGTAGGAAAAATTAGACTTGTGCAACGAAAAAAGTGAGATAAGAACCAAACAGGGACCTAGTGAATAAGATTGTAAGATCATGTAGCACAAATTGGAGAGACTAGTTTGATTATATGTAATGGTGCGCTATAAGATTTGCACAAAGAGTATCACACGTACAAGATGTTCATCGAGCTTGCATTTCCTATTCTACTAGCAAATTGTTTCTTTCTTTCTTTTACTATATTTCTATTTCTTTTTTCCTTGATTCTTCCTTGTGCCAACAACTATACAAGATGACTATATGAGATAGTGCATACAACTATTGCTTGGAATTCAACAAGGTATAAAATATGCAAATCCCAAAAAATCATCGGAGGAACTAGTCTCAATAGGTTTTTGTAGGTCCCAAACACCAAAATCTGCCCACTGCGTACGGCACCATTAGTCCCGGGCTGATTGGGTCCATTTGTCCCAGTTTGAGATACAAACCGGGACTAATGGATCTGGGGTCCGATGCGCGCTGCGGGCACCCCCATTAGTCCTGGTTTGTATGTCAAACCGGGACAAATGGTCTGGCCCTATATATATGCGCGTGGCCCCTCCACTAGCTCGCTTCTATTTTTTCCCTGGTGGGAGATGATGTAGCTTTGTGCTAGGTTTTGTCCTGCACTAGAGGTGTTCGGTGAAATTCCTGTTAGAGCGATGCCACTTGAGTTCACACAAGACAAAACATGATTTGAGGTGCCTGAGCCACACTTAAGTTTTCTCATCTTTGTTTCCAAGTGTCCTAAAAGGTTAGCAACCATTTTCTTGTTTAGACCGTGCGGTAGTAATTTTAGCATCGTGATTGCATTTGATATATAGTTGTATGATGCAGATGAGCCATCCATGGATGTATGGTGACCAATGCTCTGCCGTTTTCAGAGAAGGCGTGCATTATTTTCTCCTTGTGGCCGAGGCGAACAAGCGGCGGGATGGTTTTATGTGTTATCCATGTGTTGAATGTAGGAATGAGAAGGCTCAGACTTCCGTAAGAGTCATTCAGAGCCACCTGCTTCGGTTCGGTTTCATATCCGGCTATAATGTTTGGACCAAGCACGGAGAAAGTGGGGTTATGATGGAAGACGGCGATGAAGAAGAGAATGATAATGACAACTATCGATCTATGTTCCCTGAATACGCTGATACCGCAATGGAAGACAATGAAGAAGAAGGGGTGAAGAACGGGCACCAGATGAGCCCGATGATGATCTTGGTCGGGTCATTCTGATGCAAAGCGAGGCTGCGACATAGAAAAGGAAAGGTTGTAGTTCGAGCAGATGTTACTGGACCACAACAAATTGTTGTACCCAACTTGTGAAGATGGCCAGAAGAAGCTGGGTAGCACACTGGAATTGCTGAAGTAGAAGGCAGAGACCGGTGTGACTGACTCAGGATTTGAAAAGTTGCTGGTACTAATGAAGAAGGTGCTTCCAAGAAAGAACAAATTGCCCTCTAGTACGTACAAAGCAAATAATCTTGTCTACCGTCTAGGATTATACGTGTAGAAGATACATGCATGCCCTAACGACTGTATCCTCTACCACAGTGAGAAGTACGAGAATATAGATAAATGCCCGATATGCACTGCATTGCGGTATAAGATCATAAAAGATGATCCTGGTGATGTTGAGGGCGAGCCACCCAGGAAGAGGGTTCCTGCCAAGGTGATGTGGTATGCTCCTATAATACCACGGTTGAAATGTTTGTTCAGAAACAAAGAGCATGCCAAGTTGTTGCGATGGCACATGGAAGACCGTAAGAAAGACCGGATGATGAGGCACCCCGCTGATGGTCGGTAGTGGAGAAAAATTGAGAGAGACTTCCCGGACTTTGCTGGTGACGCAAGGAACTTATGGTTTGGTCTAAGTACCGATGGCATGAATCCTTTTGGGGAGCAGAGCTGCAGTCACAACACCTGGCCCGTGACTCTATGTATCTACAACCTTCCTCCTTGGTTGTGCATGAAGCGGAAGTTCATTATGATGCCAGTGCTCATCCAAGGCCTGAAACAACCCGGCAACGACATTGATGTGTACCTAAGGCCATTAGTTGATGAACTTTTACAGTTGTGGGACAAACTAGGTGCACGTGTATGGGATGAGCACACACAGCAGGAATTTGACCTACAAGCATTGTTGTTCGTAACCATCAATGATTAGCCTGCCCTTAGTAACATTTCAGGACAGACGAACAAAGGATACAATGCATGCACTCACTGTATAAATGAGACTAAAATTATATATCTGGATAAATGTAGGAACAATGTGTACCCGTACAATCGTCGTTTTCTTCCGCTCAGGCATCCCTTAAGGAAAAAGGCAAGCATTTAATTGGCAAGGCAGAAACCCGGACGAAGCATGTCCCCCGTACTGGTGCTGATGTATTTGGTATGGTCAAGGATTTAAATGTAATCTTTGGAAAGGGTCCTAGTGGACAACCTGTTTCGAAAGATGCCAACGGACACACACCCATGTGGAAGAATAAATCTATATTTTGGGAGCTACCCTATTGGGAAGTGCATGAGGTCCGCTCTGCAATCGACGTGATGTACCTGACGAAGAATCTTTGCATGAATATTATAGGCTTCCTAGGCTTGTATGGGAAGTCAAAAGATACCCCGACAGCACGGGAGGACCAGCAATATCATAAAGGACGAGACAACATGCATCCAGAGCAGTTTCAAGGGCATGCTAGCTACGCTCTTACCAAACAAGAGAAGGAAATATTTTTTGAAGTCCTTCTCAGTATCAAGGTCCCATCTGGCTTCTCGTTGAATATAAAGGGAATAGTAAATATGAAATAGAAAAAATTCCAAAACCTAAAGTTTCATGATTGCCACGTGCTTATGATGTAATTTATTTTGGTTGCATTGAGGGGAATTCTACTAGAAAATGTTCGACTAGCCATTGTGAAGGTATGTGCATTCCTCAATGCAATTTCTCAGAAGGTGATCATAACCGATTGATGTGGTCCAATGTCTGTTCAGTTTCTAGTTGTTTTTCACACCATCATTCTTCAATATTATGACGCACCTCCTAGTTCACCTAGTCGAAGAGATTAGAATTGTTGGTCGTGTGTTTCTACACAATATGTTCCCCTTCGAGAGGTTCATGGGAGTCTTAAAGAAATATGTTCATAACCATGCTAGGCCAGAAGGAAGCATCTCCAAGGGCTATGGAACAAAGGAGGTCATTGAGTTTTGTGTTGACTTTCTTCCTGACCTTAAGTCAATTGGTGTTCCTGAATCTCGGTATGAGGGGAGGCTGATTGGAAAAGGCACACTAGGAAGGAAATCAATGGTATGTAGGGACGGGCATTCTTTCACCATGGTGGCTCCGTATATCGAGAAACACAAGAATATTTTATGCTCCGAAAACCCGAGGACGCCTGACTCCTGGATTAAAGGGGAACACGAGAAGACTTTTGGCATTTGGTTGCATACACATCTCATGAATAACACCACTATTGGAGATCAGCTATACTTGTTGGCCAGGTTACCATCTTCGACTATATGTACTTTCCAAGGGTACGAGATAAATGGTAATACATTTTACACGATCGCCCAAGATAAAAGGAGCACCAACCAAAATAGTGGTGTCCTCTTTGATGCAACAGATGACAATGGGAAAAAGGACACATATTATGGGTACATAGAGGACATATGGGAACTTGACTATGGACCTGGTATTAAGGTCCCTTTGTTTCGATGCAAATGGGTCAAGCTTACAGGAGGGAGGGTACATGTACACCAAAATTACGGCATGACAATAGTGGATCTCAACAATCTTGCATACATGGACGAACCATTTGTCCTAGCAAACGATGTGGCTCAGGTTTTCTATGTGAAGGACATGTCTACTGAACCGAGAAAAAGAAATCAGCAAAAGAATACATCACCCGATGAGCCAAAGAACCACATAGTTCTTTCAGGGAAAAGAAACATCATGGGAGCGGATGACAAGACAAACATGTCAAAAGATTATAATAAGTTTGATGAAATTCTGCCCTTCAAAGTGAAAACTGGCCCAAGCATCCTGTTAAATGATGAAGATTCTCCATGGCTACGGCACAGAAAAAAATCACAACACTAGATAGGGATGTTGGTGATGTGTAATAATGTATTAAACCTTTTATGTTGTCCGCCTCAACAGTGTAAGCATCGGTGGATTCTTCTAGCCATTTGGAGATCAGATCTTCATGATCAGATCCAGATTAGCAGAAATTAGAGAAGTTATAAACTGCAATATGGTATGCGAGAGCAGGGACAACACTTCATAGTTCGGGGAAGTCGTAGTAGTAAAAGGTCCATTAGTCATGGTTTCCTAACTAGGACTACGGAATCGGGACTAAAGGCCCCCCTTTAGTCCCGATCTAGCCACAAACCGAGACTAACACGCAAGATAATATTAAAAAATCGGGACTACGGAATCGGGACGAAAGAGGGCCCTTTAGTCGCGGTCCAGCCATAAACTGGGACCAACACTCCAGATAATATTGAAAAACCGGTACTACGGAATCGGGACTAAAGGGCCCCCTTTAGTCATGCTCATATCTAGCCCTATAGTACATATCTTTAGGGTCGTCTTCGTCTTCGTCATTGTCGTCGTTCCTAGGTGCACGTGGCTGAATCCTTAGCCTAGCCATAGCATATTCCGGGGGCACCTGCCACTCCGGCCTTAGATTCACGACGCGTGGGGGAGGGGGCTCCCGGATGATGATGCTCTATGGAGGGCACCACAGGCGAGGATGATCTCCCCCGGAGATGTAGCGCATCACGCCGACGATAGTATGGTTCGCCCACCACAGACGGTGGCCGGCTTCGTTGTGGTTCACCGGGGTGGGCCGTCACCCTCGTGCCTAGCAACCTCCCTTTCCCGTCGGTTAGTGAAGAAGGCATTCCAGGTGTCGTACTTATCCGGATCCCAATGGGGATCCATCTGCTGCTCCGGCGTGAGCTTGAGGTAGAAGTAGTTCGTGATGGATGCCTGGCGGGCGGAACCTTGAGGCACAGGAGGGACATGAACCCCTCCATCGTTCAACATCTAGTCGGCAGGAAGCCGGTAGATCGGGAGGGCATGGGTAGCTGGAGGCGCACATCGCCTCAGTTTTGTCGAGAGTCAGAATGGCCCACTATGCGGTGTCCATTGTTGTGAGAGAGGAAGGTGTGGATGTGTGGATAGCCATGGCACGGTCAGCCTAGATATAGAGGGAAAGTGCGGGAAAACATGGCGGGAAGCGGTGGGAAACGGCGGGAAATATCTTTAGTCCCGGATAGTGGCTCCAACCGGGACTAAAAGCCCCAATTAGAGGGAAAGGGCAGGAAAACATGGCAGGAAGCGGTGGGAAGTTTAGTCAGATTCAAAAATATGCAAAATATAATAGTTAATGCATTTTTAAATTGAAAATGGACACGGTATCACAAACTATGTCGCGATTCTGCACATAACATTCGTCATTTGGAGCGAAAGCCATGAAACCTA
Source organism: Avena sativa (assembly GCA_916181665.1). Classification (NCBI taxonomy): domain Eukaryota; kingdom Viridiplantae; phylum Streptophyta; class Magnoliopsida; order Poales; family Poaceae; genus Avena; species Avena sativa. The sequence continues at coordinate 547,200,802 of OV702290.1, read as the reverse complement.
AACATGATAGGTCATTTTGTGAAGGGTTTTTTGAGACATAATCAATGTACCAAGTTTGGTATTTTTCCTTGCAACTATGTCACATAATATGACACCACGCAAAGTATTTACATTGTTTGGACCGTTTTTGAATTTCTTAGTCCCGTTTCAGAATATCTTTAGTCCCAGTTGAAGAAACCAACCGGGACTTAAGGGGTTGCGACAGGCTAGAGTCGGCGCAAGCATGTTTAGTCCCGGTTGAAGAAACCAACCGAGACTTAAGGGGTGAGTGTCGACACTATGACAGGGGTGAGTGTCGACACTATGACAGGAGTGAGTGTCGACATTATGTCGTGAGTGTCGACACTATGTTGTGCTACTAATCTATAAATAGGCATCCTTGTGAAGTTATCAACTGCAAACAAGATGGTGTGAGAGAGTAGGGACAACACTACGGCCATCTTGAGGGAGATGCTGGTGGATCCCAGTCCTCCGGCATCTCCAACAAGCTGGTCATAGATGCACTCCCTAATATGTGAAATTAGTAAGCTCACAGCGTATTGATCTAGTTAGAGAAGTTATAAACTACAAGATGGTGTGCGATAGGTGGGACAACACTACGGCCAACTTGAGGGAAATGCCGGCAAAGCTCAGTCCTACGGCATCTCCAACAAGTTGGCCATAGATGCACTCCCTAATATGTGAAATTAGTTAGCTCCTTGGCACAAGAATAGAACAACATCTTCATAGTTCAGGAGAGTTGTAGAGAGACCAACACTAGTAGGAAGCGATCCATTAGTCTCGGTTTCCTAACTGGGACTACGGAATCGGGACTAAAGACCCCCCTTTAGTCTTGGTCCAGCCACAAACCGAGACTAACACTCAAGACATTTATTATTATTATTCATAAACTAGGACTATGGAATCGGTACTAAAGGCTCCCCTTTAGTCATACTCATGTATAGCCCTATAGTACATAGCTTCAGGGTCGTATTCGTCTTCGTAATTGTGGTCGTTGCTAGGCACACGCGGCTGGATCCTAAGCCCATCTAGGGCATATTCCGGGGCACCTGCCACTCCGACCTCGGATTCACGACACGTGGGGAGGGCATGGCTAGCTGGAGCCATGGCGTGGTCGGCCTAGATATAGTGGGAAACTGCGGGAAAACATGGCGGGTAGCAGTGGGAAATGGCGGGAAATAGAAAACTGATTTGGATTACTTATTCAAATTCAAGCATTTTTTATGTTGAAAGTTTAGTGAAATTCAAAAATATGCAAAATATAATAGTTAATGCATTTTTAAATTGAAAATGGCAAAATGGTTAATAGTTTGACTAGTTAAAATAATTATTTTATAAAACAGAAAATGGATTTGGATTAGTAATTCAAATTCAAGCACTTTTCATGTTGAAAGTTTAGTGAGATTTAAAAATATGCAAAATATAATAGTTAATGCATTTTTAAATTGAAAATGGCAAAATGGTTAATAGTTCGACTAGTTAAAATAATTATTTTATAAAACATAAAATGGATTTGGATTATTTATTCAAATTCAGGCACTGTTCATGTTGAAAGTTTTCTCAAATTCATTAGTATGAAAAAACTGTATAATTCAAATGTTTAAAAAATATAATAGTATGCAAATTCAAATGTTTGAAAAAACAGTACAGCGCGTGCTAGTTTCGACCTAACGTAAGCAATTTTGGGCATTTTGTCCCGACCCAACACACCAGCCGGGACTAATGATTGTGCAGCACGCTGGTGCCCGAAAAGCCACCGAGTCCTGGCTGGTGCAACGCACCAGGACTAAAGGGTGGGGGTATTTATACGCGGCCTCTTCCTTGGTCGAATCCACCGATCGGGACTTAGAGGCCATCAATGAACCACAACACCGCCAGGTTGCCCAAAACGTCGGCCACCACCGCGCCTCCACGCGCCCCTCCGCGCCGGCCGCCACCGCCACCCTCCCTGCGCCTCCCCAGGCGCTGGCCGCCACTGCCAGGCCCTCCGCGTCGGCCGCCACCGCCTCCTGGTAATATTATTGTATAGAAATATTAAATAGGAAATATTAGGAAATATTGTATAGGAAATATTTTAGAAAAATAGGAAATATTGTATAGAAATATTTGTGTTGCAATTGAAATATTGTATAGAAATATTATTGCATAGAAATATTGTGTTGCAATTGAAATATTGTATAGAAATATTATTGCATAGAAATATTTGTGTTGTAGTTGAAATATTGTATAAAAATATTATTGCATAAAAATATTGTGTTGCATTTGAAATATTGTATAGAAATATTATTGCATAGAAATATAGTGTTGCAATTGAAATATTGTATAGAAATATGGATCTCGCATTTTTTTGCTATGTTCAAATATTATGTGCATTTTGAAATAATATTGTGTGCATCTCGCATTTTGTAGAAACTATGGATCCACCTAGTCCAATCCGCAGAGACCTAGCACAAGAAGAAATTCTCGAGGGTATAATCCACGACGCTAATCCATCAGAATCTCCCTCGAGGTATCTGAACCCATCCGGTGAGGGAGAGGAGGTTGACCGAAGAGAGGGAGAAGTCGCCGGCTCCGATAATGGAGGAGCCGACAGCTTCGATGATGGAGAAGCTGATGGACCTTTAACAAAGACCGACAAGGTATATATATGATGTCCGGTCATCACTAGATATATGATGTCCGGGAGGAGCTGTATATACCGAGTTGTATATATATTATATTGACGAATGTTTCTTCTCTTAGGCCTCCACATCAAGGAAAAAAATCCAAACGAGGCCCGGCCAAAAAGTTGGATGCGCGTACGAATTATACAATTACAGCGGTATCAGCATGGGGCGAACCGTTGGAACCCGTAAGGGCTAAAAATGTATTAGTATAACAATGTGGAGTTATGGTTAGGGATCGCATCCCGATCACCGTTCGAGGGTGGAATAAGTCCAAAGGGGCGGAAGAGAGTGAGTATGTCGTGGAAAGGCACAAAGAGGGTCTTTGGAATGACATCATGGTACATTTCACCCTACCAGAATAATAGGATGATGCCGACACAGCTGCATTGAGGAAGAAAGTCAAGCAGTGGACTCATAAGAAGATGGCCTAACTATTCAAGAACTGGAAGAAAGCATTATGGCAAAAGTATCAGAAGGACAAGACTGATCAAAAATTCGAAGCCTATCTTTGCGAAGCAGTAGCCTTACTGGGATGCATTTGTGAAGTAAAAGAAGTCAGAACCTGCTAAGGAAAAGTCAGAAAAAACAAGAAAAATGCCGCGAAAAATAAATATCACCATCACCTGGGGCCAGGGGCTACGCGACTGCCATACCAAAGTGGGATAAAAATAGAATAAGTTGCTTGCTAAAGGAATCACTCCATAACCAATACACGAAGAATGGGATTTGAGGGCAAGAAATTAGTTCCTTGGGCATGGGAGTGAGTATGACGATAATATAGGGGATCTTATTTGCAGTGACGGGATTAGGATACCCAGGGAGACATGGCAGAGAGTGGTGAAAGAAATTAAAGAGGGGGAAACAAAGTTCCGTCCTGATAGAGACAAAGTCTTACTGACAAAGGTCCTCAGGAATGACAAACGCGGAGGACGAGTACGAGGCCTTGGACCTAGTTATACGTTGGAGATGGGGTTTCGCAAAGACAAAGATACTTATAGAAGCCAAGAGAAAGCAAAGAGGCGAAGGCAGGAGGAGGAGGGAGACAGGTTCAACTAGTTGCTAGGAAGAATTGAAAACCAACAACAGCAAATTGACGAACTTAGAGGAGTAGCGCGCCTGCAAGATCCTGCACTCGATATTACCGGCGGCCCATCTCAGCGGAGAAGCAGCGTGGCTGAATCGGTGGTCCCGTCTGACGATGCACGGATGATAGATGGTGGTCCCGGCTACCTCGTGGATGGAATCAAGGAGCAAATATCTTGTGAGCTCCATCATAAGGTGAAGAACATATCCCTGAAGGTGGCGGTCGGATGTTCTTTACCTTGTCGACCTGACGCACGCTGGCATGGCCGTGAGATTCCAGTTGACTATGCTAAAGTTGGGGTGGATGAAATCGCAACGGGGGTTTCACTCAATGGAGCTTGACATCCCTGGACCTGAAGGTGAGAGGACACTCGGAGAAGTACTAGGTGGTATCATTTTATGGGACAAGAATAACATCAAGCTTCCAGGCCCGGCGCCAAGGCCAACACCTCCTCTGAGTTGTCGCATGTCACCTTCACCTCCATCACCTCCAAGAAGCCCACTCCATGATTACGACCACCGCAGCGCGAGTCCATCTCGATCTCCGCCGCAGGGTCAGCCGTCTTCGGCGCCTGCTAAGGACAATAAGCGGAAGCGTGCCCCATTGATGAGTACTAACCGATGCAGCAGTCCAAAACAACAAATGTCGCCCCTCCCAAGGGTACCTCATAAGAATCTTCCCATCAGACCTTACAATCATACTGACGAGGAAAACGCAGCAATCGCAAAGGCCTAATGTGATGCGCATTTTCAAAATAAGAAACCCGATCCTGCCCCGGTATACACCGAGAAGCAAAAAGCATATGCACTTGGTTTTCTGAACACAAAATCGCAATATGAGTTGCACCATAAGGCAGATGACTATCTACGCACACTTTAGAAGGAAGTGAAGAAGAGCAAATCAAGTAGAAGTGTAAGCGGGAGCAAATCAAGTAAAAATGCAAACAAACCAAGTGCAAACAATCCAAGCAGGATCAAAGCAAGCGGGAAAAGAAGGGACGTTCCCCATCTCGAGAAAAAGGCCAAACAATCGATCCCACCCCTCAGGGTGTTATCCAAACACGTTCCCCAGCAGGATATGGAAGAACCTGCGAAGTTGGTGGACTCTATGGGTGTGAGTGTTGCTGAATTGCTAGGTTCCCAAGACAACAAGTTACCCAAGGCTGATGTAGTCCCTAGCTATGTCCCAAAGATGCCTTTGGTCAGCGAAGAGACGTTCCAACAACTGCCAACACAAATACAGAGTTTATATAAATGGTACTTGAGAGCCGTAAAAGAGGACAAAATAATGATCGTGGCGAAAGTCCCACATGTCAGAACTCTTCCAGTTATACAATTTTGACGCCCTCGACAAATCTCTCATGAGTTGCTATTGTCTGTAAGTTCTTGAATTCATTGTCTACATATAAGTTGTTCAGTTTTTCAGTTGTTCAGTTTATTGCATATAATTATCCTTATTATATCCTTTTGTACTCTATTATTATGCAGAATGAAGATCCAGGAGTGTAAAAGAATGTCACTCTATAGTGTTGGGTTTATTGACCCAGATAAAGTACATATAAAGACGCTCACAGATAAACCCGAGGAGACGTAGGAAAACCTTCTAAGTTTTCTAACGGCGCAAAATTTCTGTGACCACATACTGTTCCCTTACAATTTCAAGTGAGGGTCTTACGCTGTTGTACACATTCACTTTTTCTTACTCGATGTTAAGTGTAATTGATGAGTTACTGGTGTATATAAAAACGTGCAGGTTCCACTGGATTCTGCTAAACATTCAACTTGATAAGGGAATAGTTGAAGTCATGGACCCATTAATGAGATACCTGGAAGAGTTTGGGGACATGAAGGACATGCTCCAGAGGTAATTTTCGCGCTATATCGGTCTCTTTCGTTGATTTCCTGATATATCAGGTAATAAATAACTCATTCATTCATTTTCTTTACCGGGCAGGGTTTGGAACATGTTCAAGAGTGTGGTTACGGATTCCTTTAGTGAGAAGCTGGCGTTTAAGATGGTCTCGGTAAGTAGTACGTGATATGTCCGCGCATCTCTTTTCTTCTAGTTTTAATACAATTATGATGCTAGATTCTTATTTTGATTGAATTCTATTCTCGTAAAGTGCGCGAGGCAGCCACCGGGGACAAATATATGTGGATTCTATGTTTGTGAGTTCATTAGCACGTTTACCACTGAGCACAAAGATTATAGAGTCGATGTAAGCAATGCATTCATAACATTATTTTATTACCGTCAGTTTTTGTTATCATGATTGATATTCATATTGATCTCCTTTTCTTATATAGTTCGAGAGCATACGGGATCAGCTCCTACCAGAGCAACGCGTACTACGAATTGCATAAGAACTAGCGGAATTTTTGTTGAAAGAGATGGTAGATGACGCCGGAGAATTTAGTGTGAATAGGCGCTACTGATGATCCCTGGACGTGTAATAGAATAGACGGGCTCTAGTCCCGGTAATTGTGATCTCTATGTAAGTATCAAAATTGTATATATTGGTATGCTCGGTCGTAAGACAAATTATCTTATATATGCACAAATGTGTACGGTATGTGGTAGCGTAGAAATATTCGAAAACTATTTTGAAATGAAAAAAGAAATAAATAAAAGAATACAAAATAAATTCTCTGCCGCGGTAGACAAAATGCCCAAATTGCTATCGCGGCAGAGAACCATTTTTCCCGGTCCGTAAGAGGAACCGGGACTAATGGGGGCGCCCCGCGCGCCCTGCGGCTTCCACGTCGACGCTCATCAGTCCCGGCTAGTAACCGCGCCAGGACTAATGCATGGGCCTTTAGTCCCGCTTCACCAGTCCCGGTTCCAAAACCGGGAAAAAGCCTCTTACGGGCCGGGACTAAAGGTCCGTTCTCTACTAGTGAAAGATAGTGCGTCTCACAAATTTAAGGAATGCAAGTGTGGAAAATATGCGGGATGTTTATACCTTTCCACCACGATCTTCATCCTTTATTGTTGGTTCTATCCTTGCTCATAGAAATGGATGGAATAAGATAGCATGGACAACGTGATGATGATGTATAACTCATTCTCCTCTTTGAAACGAGCTAAAAACACCAAAATCCGATTCCGTATGTAAAAGTCACGCTCAATACGGTGAAGCTGTCAGAATTAGTCAGCCAGGGGCGGAGACTCCGGTGTTGGAGAGTCGGAGACTCCGGTCTAAAGTCACTAAATTGGGAGACTCCGGCCCCTGGGCGGAGACTCCAGTCGAGAGTTTTAGAACGTGTGAAGAACTCATGTAGAACACGATTTTTGGCAAAAACTCGAATCAAAACATCAAACTCGAACCAACGGGAATGAGGCTATGGGAAGGTAAAGGAAGGTAGATCAAAAGTTTTACATTGGATCTATTGATTAAAACCTACCAAAACATATCCAAATATTAGATCGATCCAAAAGCAAGTATGGTATTTTTTTGGTGGATTTTTTTTAAATTAGTAAGAAAACATTTCTCAGAAGACAAGGAGGACGAATCTGTGGCAACCAATGCTCTTGTTACCATTTGATAAGGGTTGTCCCCCTAGGGTTGGATCGATCTACACTATTTTGTGGGGGATCTGAGGTGGAGGAGACGAAGAACGCACCCATACGTATATATAAATAGCGAAGCAAACCCGTAGAATCAATCCCGACAATAAAACCCGAACGGAACAACCTCATTATCGGCTGGTTCACCGATCCAATAGAACTCTAACAAGAAAGAATAGTAACCAATAGAATACTATGGAATATTAGCACTAGTAGAACCTTGGGAGAGAAGATTGACACATGCAACACTAGAATCTACATGGGAAAATAGTAGCCATGCGAAGAACCCGAATTATCTCCAAAGGACTTCGAGGGAGGGAGCCATAGCCCTATCACATCTCTTTAGCTAATCCATTCTAGGGTTCTCATATGGGTGTGGGAGCATATATATATATATATATATAGTTAGCCACAAACTAAGGGTAGTTTAGGAATAAAAAAGGGGATACATGAGCCGTGGTGTAGATCTTAGGCGTGCAGACCCATCATCAGGCTGGAGACTCAGGGTGTGTGGGCCAAACACTTCCAGGTGGGTGGAGACCCACTAAGGCCCCGCTTGGAATGTCGTTTTTTAACTAAAATATCGCCAGATTACACGGACTACTCCTGCTTAACATCTTCACAAAATAAAAACGACCGGACTAAAAAACAACAATCCAAACGAGGCCTAAGGACTCCGGGGCAGACTCCGATATAGATTTCAGGAGCTCCTGGTACGGTCGAGCTTGGGGGTGAAGACTCAGAGGTTGAAAGGGGCGTAGACTCCGGTCTTAAAGCTGCTGGTTCTTTCTGTCTTCTTTTTCCTGCTTAATACTTGGTTGTCTTGTGCTTAGTTGTCCCATGTGATATGGTGATGACCATATGTTGGTCCACATCGAATTGTTTTATTACTGTAACCTAGTCTTTTCTTTTCCTCATTTAATTAATGGACACGTTCTTCGCGGGAGGAAATTAAATCGAAAAGGACAGAGAGAGACATTTTCCGTGACACGTAACTTTGAGCGAGGGCTTAACCGCAAATTAAACGTGTGACACTAGTATAAAAACACGCCCACGGCTAACCACCATCCGCATCTCAGCTAATTTGCTACTTCGAGCTCCTCAGTTTCGAGGAGCAGACACGTACGGCCGGAGTAGGCTAGTAAGTACCTGGGCGTGCCCGGCATGGACGAGCTACTCTCGCCGTGCTCCTCCTTCTTTCCACCGTCGCCGCCATCCCAGTTCTACCCCACGAACGGATGCCACCACCAGGTCCTCGAATTCGCCTCCTGCGAGGTCCCCGATCAATGGCTGATGGGCGACATCGTCATGGCAACCAAGCGCAAGCAGGACAGAGATTACGTGTGGCCTGCTGGGAGCTCTACGCTCTCCGCGGACTCTAACCCCTCGGAGATACCGCCGTGCAGTCTCCCGGCGTCGACGACGGCAGCGAAGCGTCGTGGGCGGAAGCCAGGGCCCCGGTCCGACGTACCCAGCGTCAGCCACGTGGAGGCCGAGCGGCAGCGCCGCGACAAGATGAACCGCCTGTTCTGCGACCTCCGCGCCGCCGTGCCCACGGTGTCCCGCATGGACAAGGCCTCCCTCCTCGCCGACGCAGTCAACTACATCACCAAGCTGCGCTCCCGCGTCGCGCGGCTCGAAGACGAGCGCCGGAAGGCGGCCGCCACGACGTGGGATTCAAGCGCGTCCGCTTCGTCCCGAGGCGGCCACGCCGGCGTCTCCCTGAACCACCTTGCCGGCGAAGATTTGGTGGAGGTGCGGATGGTAGGGCGGGACATGGCCGTGGTGCGCGTGACGACGGCGGCGGGCTCCCCGCACGCGCCGGCTCGGCTGATGGGCGCGCTCCGTTCGCTGGAGCTGCAGGTGCAGCACGCGTGCGTTACCAAGGTGCAAGGCGTGACGGTGCAGGACGTCGTCTTGGATGTGCCCGCCGCGGTGCAGGACGACGACGGCTGCGCCCTCCACTCCGCGCTGCTCAAGTCGCTACGCGACAGCGCCTAGGTAACCTAGAGTGGAGCCTAGAGCGCCTAGGTAACCTAGCTCAATTACCTCCATTTCGCATATTTATAAAAATGCACCAACATATATAGTATTGATACCATAACCTGATACCGAGAAGTAACAAAATTGGGTAAACCAGTGGACGGCATTCTCGTTTTTTCGTTCATTGTTCTGCTAGGTTTTCTAGGCTGGAAGTAAGTAAATAGTGTAACTAAGGACTGCGAAGATATACAAATAAATAGAAACATGCAGATCAATTACTACCTCTGTTTCACAATATAAGCTTTTTTAGCAAGCTGTGAAACGGAGGTAGTACATTTAGTTGTTACAATCCAAGCGGTGCCGTTGTAGGAAATGAAATAGCGGTGTGCATCTAAAAAGATTGAAGGTTGATGTAGAAACGCTTCGCATCCTTTTTTTTGAGAGAGAGAGACATGGCATCCAGTTTAAACTTGTTGTGTTAAGTGTAACCTGCTCAAATATACTGTATAGTAATAACATAATAATCAAAGATTGTGATATCTAATTTGGCAAACACCAATTTCGATTTTTGTTCGTAAGAGTCACCTAAAGTTCACGAGGCACTTCCATCTTGAGCTACATGTGCCATGGCTGCGTGAAACCATCGATGCTCTGTCCTCCATGTGCAGCTCCTTGCTGGCATCAGATAAAATAGTTTCACTGCCGGCCTATAAATAATAATGTGGATACATAATTTTGAAGTCAATATGCAATATATGGCATAAAAAGGAATAGTTAAAAAAGTTATAGAAACCCTGCAATGATAAAAGTACAACCTCCGTCTCAAAATATATGTCTCAAATTTGACAAAATTTGGATGAATCTAGACACTGTTTTCTATATGGATTCATCTAAATTTTGAAAACCCTGAGATATTTATTTTGAGACGGAGGGAGTACTATGTTTTTTTAAGTATTCCTTCCGATCCAAATTAGTTAACTTAGTTTTGTCTAGATTCAGATATATCTAGCACTAAAATAAGCCTAGATATATTCGAATGTAGACAAATTAGAGTCAACTAATTTAAATCGAACGGAGTAGCTACAAAGATTAGAACTTATACAATCCCATTTGTTAGTTCTAGTAAATACCTGTTTTTGCAGGAGTTTTATGGGGTCGTACCACATCCTCCTTTCCACCACCTTCAATTGATATTAAATTGGTGAATTTCTGAACATAACAAAAGCACGCACACAACATCACCTCAATAGGCCTAGCCTCGTCCTCAACTATCATAGATTCATAGCATGAACAACCGCCTCCATGGATGAACCTTCTTCAGCTACACCCGTTGTTTATGTTCTTCCCAACTCGTTGGCATTAACACATACACTTTGTGTGCAGAGAGGACAACATCATCGAAACAACGAAAATCTTCAAACACCGGCACAAGTTGGTGACAAAGATCCAGCCGTCCGCGCACATGTCTAGCCGTCCAGGAATTGCAAGCCGGCTTTGCCAGAGCCGGATGATTAACACTCTCCGGTATCCATGTTAACTATATATTGAACAATGACGGCCTCTTTGGATACATATGCAAGGGTTTATCAGGCCTAATGGGATGTGGGTACAATCTTTTTTTCTTTTCAAATTTGCTTGTTAAATTTATACTAGCCGTATTTGTGTATGTATTTGGATACTAGCTGTGGCGTTCTTGTAAGTGAGCTTCTGAGATATGAAATTCGAGGGAGGTCCTTGTTGGAAATATGGACAAGACGCAATAATAAATTTGTTATTATTATATTTCATGTTTATACTCAGGCCTTTCCAATGCATTTATCTTAGAGGTTGTATCTTAATTTAATATTTTTTGCTTTCATGCATTTATTTTATTGGACAATCAACTCTTTTTGTCTATGATTACGTGCAAATGATGTATCTTAGCTAAGATACAACCTCTCTCTTCCTTAATTGAGATGCCAAATAAGCATTTTGCCTAGGATACCGCGCTAAGAGACTCCCATTGTCAAAGGCCTAAGTGTTTATTTTTAGGTATAATTGTATGAACCAGAAACTAAATACATGTATGGATATATAACAACAGTGTGTCCCTAGTAAACCTCTTATGGACTAGTTCGTTAGTCGAGTGTTGGTTAAGGTTTACTAACCATAGGCATGTTTTGTTACTTGATAACGAGATCGTATCATTAGGAGAACTAGCAGGGTGGCCTCACAAATGCGGGCAACATCTTAAAAATCTATTTTAGTTTTAAAGATTACTTCTACTTTAAATTTATTATGATCTTTTAACTTTGTAAAATTAATACTATATAGTTATTAAAACAACCAAACCTAGAGAGTCTAATGAGTATTATCCAAGTGTGTGCATGCCATTCATTAATATTCTTCTATCATGTCTGCATAATCCGGCACTGAGACGTGACTTGGTTAAATCTACAGAGATTCATCTCAAATAATATTACAAAACAAAAACTTATAAAAATATTTCAGAATATATAAAATGTAGAAGAAGGCTCTAATCTACTAATTGTTTTCACATTATTGTACTATACAGTTATGTAATTGTTTTTCTTCCTAGAGTTTCTATGCCCAACGTTTTTTTGAAGTATCCATTGTCGTGGTTGTAATTTACAGTGATGAACATACTTCTATTAAAAGAGGAGTGAAGTTCTTACCCTATAGTTCATTGACCAAATGTGCAGTAAGAAGGAAAATTTTAGTGATGGTCATTTATCACGACAACAAAATTTTAACCATGTAGAAGCAGTTAAAATTACCTGATAATTTAGAATAAGGCTACAACTTAAATCCCTTGTTCTAACATTGAGACTTTCAGTCTCACATATGTTTTATATTTTATCATTTATCTTGTCCCATGCTATTATTTTATCTTATATTCGCTAAGAAATTTAGTCGGTATCAACCACTTGCACGGACATAAGTATGATAATTGGCAAAGCATCAAGTACCTAGTTTTTAATTTCGTTTATGGATGCAAAAAAGACAGATTTTGGCATTAGCCAACATTATCTCTTTGAAAATATTGAGTAAAAATGTTTACCAAATTTTTACATGTGAGTAAAACATGAGCAATAAGTTACTTCTTGGAAGGGCAAATTTATAATTAATTTGTGCTACAACACATAAATCTGATATAGTATACATACCAATCGACAAGCTTATGGCTGGAACTTTAATTTTCCGCCTTTACATAGTACCCCATACTCAAAATAGTTCGCCTAACAGTCTCTTGATTTTAGTTTCAATATGGCATGCTCAACAAATATCATGTACGCCTTCCATTCCTTAATATAAGATGTTTGGCAACCTAATTCAGTTTGCCAGAGTGCCTTATATTACTAAGTAGAGGAAGCACTTACTAGGTTTTTTAATTTATATATTGACCGATAGTTCAATGACCGATATAGTATTAATAATAACAATGGAGCAACTTAGTATACAGAATGAACTGTTCGGTTCAGGATATGAGCTTTAGTTTCATGTCCTGGTATAATATCATGTCATAGTCTACATAGGGAGCTATACATATCAATAATATACATTGGGACCTAACTATTGGTAGGATTTAGATGTTGTCAAACAAAATAAATTTAATCCATGTGAGTAGTTTTGACCATTTTAAAGTGGTTTTTTACTGGCATGGAACCTACATATAAGTTGTGTCACCATCACAACTACGTGTATTTATTCTACAAAAAGTATTTTTGAAGTTCTACATCTGATTAAAGGAAAATAATTAAATGTGAAAAATACATCATCGAATGGGAATTTCAAAATTCTATATCTTTTCGTCAGAATAATTTCCTCGAAAATGGTGGCCTAGAAAATTACAACATACATGTATGAACAACTTTATACATAGGCATATGCCAACATTTGCATCATTTTGTTTTTTGAATTGCAAAATTATAATGTGTGTTACAACCGGTGATATATGTTTCCCGTAAATAAACCTATCTATATTGGTATGCCTTCAAAGATTAGTTATGTTCTTTTCTCTAATATGGCATGCACACAATCCATCACTTGAGTACAAATGACTGGCTTGATTTTGATTTTAGTTTTAGTTTTTCCATTATCGTCTAATATGACATACAAACTATTTTTTAATTAATATATTGACCGACATGGCTGATAGGTATAATGGACAGATATAATAGCATAATAACAACCATAACACATTCCAAGTCCATGGTCAGCTCGACGACCTAAGCTCATATTGATAGAGTACCATAGACATCCTCTCGAACTGACTTAATCATACCTATATCTAATATCATATATATATATATGTTTGCGTACCAACTGACTGCTTATGATCTCTCAAAAGGAAAAAAGAACTATCCAGTTGGCAATACTAAGTGTATTTTGGAGTAGAGTAAGAATTTCATTTGGTGATCTACTTTACCATGTAATGACCCATAGGTAGCTCACGGTTTGAATAGTGATTCCCTATCACTAGTAGAAACAGGGCCTTTTGTCCCGGTTTGTAAGGGGCTTTAGTCCCGGTTGCCCAACCGGGATGGGGCAATTGGGACTAAAGCCCCAAATCTTTAATCCCGGTTGGGCTGCGAACCGGGAAAAAAGGGCGGTCCACGTGGCCGCTGGCTGTCGCTAGGGGAGGGGCATTTGTCCCGGTTCGTAATACGAACCGGGATCTATGTGTCTCTGTTGCGGCAGCATTTTGGGCACTTTTGTGCCGCGGCAGAGATTTTTTTTGTATATTTTTCATTTATTTTGTTTTCCCTTTATCTATTTCCTTTCTGTGTTTTGGGCAGCATTTATTTTGTGACACTTCCCCCAGCACTATGTTGTGACGAATGCTCGTCCTCATAGTAGATGGTGCGAGGTTGATGTTACCGAAAGTGGATTCGCATGGAGGCATGGTGCGGATTTGAGGGATGCTCGTCCTCATAGTAGATGGTGCGAGGTTGATGTTACCCAAAGTGGATTCGCATGGAGGCATGGTGCGGATTTGAGGGGTGCGAGGTTAATGTTACCGAAAGTGGATTCGCATGGAGGCATGGTGCGGATTTGAGGGAATCCCTCAAATCCTCACAACATAGTGTTGGGGTAAGTGTCATCTACCTTAAGAGAACCATTATATCACAAAAATCTCCCGATTATATTACACAGCAAGTATCGAATATATTACATTCATGCATATATATAATATAAATCTTTTATGATCCCTATTACATTATCATCATCTTCTGATAGTATTCTCCTTTTGGATCTAGGACCTCTGCATCTAAGAATCTCGCAATTTCCTCTTGGATTGCTTGTATGCGATCCTTTGGTAGAAGATTGTCCCGCAACCGTTCCATCTAATTTAAAAGAATGAGTCAACATATATGAATGAAACTAAACACAATTGATGGTAAAATAAAACAAATTTCTGAATATTGTTTACATACTTGAAGTTGTTCTAAGTTTCTGCCCTTCTCACAGGTCGTCTGACGAATGAACTCGCAGACATAGTATCCACATAAGTTATTTCCGTCTGGCTGCCTCAGACACTTTGCGAGAACAAAGTTCAATCAAAATAATAATAATTAAGCATGATAATTGTATCGAAACTAGAATCAAAGAGATGCACAGATCTAGCTAGTGGTACCTACATTTAGTGATTTAAATGTAAGGTTCTCTTTCCAGGCACCCTTAGCCTTATTGGTGAACCGTTTCCAAGCGCTGTCCGGCAAAGAAAATGAATGAAATGAGTTATTAATTACTTGATATAAGTAAATGAATGAAAGTTGCCGATATAGTGTCATAATGACTGAAATTACCGCTGAAGCATATCCTGCATTGGGGCCCACTTCTCAAGGGGTTTACGTTTAGAGTCCATGACTTGTACTACTCCATTGTCAGGTTGAATGATTAGGAGAATATAATGGAATCTGCGCATGCATAACTCATCAATTATACACTTAACATCGAGTAAGCGAAATAGAATGTATACAAAACAATAACACTCACTCGAAGTTGTAAGGTAATAATATTTCCCTTTTGGTTTCTTAAAACCTTAGAGCCATTACGATTTTATCCTCTGTGTCCTTGGGATTAAGTTTCACAGTAATTTCATAAACCCAATATGGGTCAATGAACCCAATGTCATAGATCTGTCCTCTTCTGCATTCAAGAATCTTCAGTCTGCATAATATAGCGAGTATGATTATACATGCGATATAAACAAGGTGATCTAACTAGAGACTTAATTATTAGAGAAATAATACTTACAGACAGTAGGCACTGAAGATCGGTTTGTCGAGGGCGTCTTGATTGAAAAACTGATGTAGTTCAGGAAATTCAATCAGTATGTGGACATCTCCATACCCGTAATGCTCGTTTCGAACTCCGATCACTATCCAGTTTGCCCCTTCCTTTGTGGCTTTAATGTACCAATTATGCAATCTTCGCATTTTTGTTGGTAGATACTCACTACTAGGAAAATGGCCTTTAGTGGCACACCATGAAACATCATCTGTGGCGCACTAGCAGTACGCCACGTGCCTTGCGCCACGGCTATCTCTCAGCCGTGGCGCACTGCCTAGTGCGCCATAGAAGTTTAGATACAGGCGTGGCGCACATGCCAGTGCGCCACAGAAGTTTGGGCAGGTGCGCCACGCGTATGAAACGATAACCGTGGCGCACTAGGTGCTGTGCGCCACAGATATAAATTTCAAAATTCAAAAAAAAAGCAGCAGATCTGGATCTCATCGTCAGTGCCGTCGCGCGTCGGTGCAGGTCGCCGTCGTCGCCTCCTCGTCGTCACCTCGTTGTCATCGTCGGAACTGCAAGTAGGAGGAGGAGAATAGGAGGAAGAGGAGGAGAAGAGGAGGAGAAGAAGAAGAGGAGGCAGAGGAGGAGAAGAAGAGGAGGAGGAGAAGAAGAGGAGGAAGAGGAGGAGAAGAAGAAGAGGAGGCAGAGGAGGAAGAGGAGGAGAAGAAGAGGAGGAAGAGGAGGAGAAGAAGAGGAGGAGAAGGAGAAGAAGAAGAGAGGGAGGTAGGAAGATATGGAGGAAGAGAGGGAGGAAGGGAGGTCGACGTCGCCCGTTGTCACTGCGAGGAGGAGGAGAAGGAGGTCGACGTCGCGCCGTCACTGCAAGGAGAGGAGAAGGGGAAGGAGGAGAAGGGAGAAGGGAGAAGGAAGAAGGAAGAAGGAGAAGGGAAAGGGAGAGGAAGAGGGAAAAGGGGAAGGGAAAAGGGGAAAGAAAAAGGGGAAAGGAAAAGGGAGGAGGGCGGGGTGGGGATTCAAATTTGAATCCCGCCCAAGCTTATCCGTGGCGCACTAGGTGTAGGTGCGCTACGGATAAGTCGCCCTATTTTTTTTCTGCAGGAAAAAACGGTTTTTTGACCGTAACTTTTTACTCTTTTCGAATTTTGAAAATCTAAAAAATCGCTAAACGACCGTTCATGCATATATATGAAATCTCGTTGCGAGCAGATGCGAAATCTGGTTCTCGTCATTTTGGTACATTATACGATTTTTTTTCGATATCGTATGCAAAAGTTATGGCCGTTTTACCGTGGCATAAACTTTTTTTGTATAAAAAGTCGAAACTCATGTTTGTTAATTTTACTAGAAGCTATACCACATTACCTACCTAAATATGAAAGGATTTAATTTTTTGAAGTGTTTATCATTTTCTTTTATTTTTTGCAAAGCCTAAAAAGGCGATCCACGGGGGGGTGGAGTTGGTGCAGGGAGTACAAACATCTGTGGCGCACTAGGCCATGTGCGCCACGGATGCTCCTACTCCCTGTGGCGCACTAGGCCAAGTGCGCCACAGAAGTTTGTGGCCGTTTCAGAGCAGAGGGGGGCATGCGCTTAGGCGTAGCGCACCAGACCCATGTGCGCCACAGATGACCCTAACAACCGTGGCGCACATGACTATAGTGCGCTACAGATGTTTGGCATGCGGCCAATAGGGCCCTGGCCCACACACATCTGTGGCGCACTATAGTCATGTGCGCCACGGTTGTTCTAGTTATTAGTAGGGCACTGCCCACAGGTGAGCCACGCCTGTTTTAGCCGTGGGGCACTTCAACCATGTGAGCCACGGATGTGCTGATTACCTATAGCCGTTTTCCTAGTAGTGACTTGACGTCCTCAGGTCTGACGAGAGGTTTCCCGTACTCGTATTTGTATGCTTCCTCAGCCACAGGGAAATCTAAC
Source organism: Avena sativa (assembly GCA_916181665.1). Classification (NCBI taxonomy): domain Eukaryota; kingdom Viridiplantae; phylum Streptophyta; class Magnoliopsida; order Poales; family Poaceae; genus Avena; species Avena sativa. The sequence continues at coordinate 547,183,303 of OV702290.1, read as the reverse complement.
TGGTCTAAGTACTAAGCAATAGTCATACCTTGAGCAGCGGCCGCTTCTCCATACAGTGCAACAATTTCTAGATCATACTGCTCATTCGCAGCTTTGCTCGACTCCACCATGGTATCGGAAATCACTTTGAGCGGGGGCATTCCTTGTTTTTCTGTAAACCGAGCTGGGGAACTGAATTCCCGCTTGCACTAGTGCTCTTCGACCGCACCATTGACTGTTGACTTGACAATAGAGCGATCATAGTCTGATGAAAGCCTTGGCTCGGGTTGATGAAGGGTCTTCAACATTTTTTGCACTTTGGCTTTTTCTTCTTTAGTGCTGGGAAACTGTGGCTCTTTCGGTCGCTTGAGGCTATCAAACCACTATCGCATTTGGGCCTTTGCGATCACCGCATTCTCCTCTTCGGTATAGTCGTAAGCTCTCTTGGGAGAAACCTTTGGTGGTTTTGGGAGGGGCTCTAGTAGACGCTTCAGTGATCGGTTACTCTTTCGCTTTTGGCCCTGACCCTTTTGTACTTTTGGGAGGGGCTGAGACGGCTGACGCGGCGGCGAAGACGGCCGTGTTGGAGACGGCGCATGTCCCGGCGACGGCAAAGACGGCTGATGCACTGGAGATGGGTGAGGCTACGATGAAGATGGAGTTGTTCTCTGAGGAGTGGATGGCCTTGGCGTCCGATTTGAAAGCACAATGTGTTCCTTTCGCCATAGAATGGTCATGTTTTTTGCTTCTCCCAGCTTAGTAACATCCCCTTCACCTGTAGGGTAGTCAAGCTTGAGCTGCGCGAATCCATCGATAACTTCATCCACCCTGGCAATAACGTAGCCCTGTGGAACCGGACAATAATGGTAAGTTGGTACCGGTCCAACAAATGGTAAGGCATAGCCGACCGCCACCTTCATGGTTATGTTGACAACTTTCACATGCATCTCACAATGTGTCATCTCCATGATATCATCCACTTGGTAGCAAATAGGAGCCATCGCCGGTGCATCATCAGCATCATCACCGGGGAGCTCCGTGGAATCCATGCTACTTTTTCGATTAGTGGATGGGCCGGTAGCATCGAAGGCAGCTTTGTCTACCATGTGCCGCTGAGATGGGCCGGTAGCTTGCTGGCTAAGTTTCTCAAGTTGATTCTGATGTTGCTTTAATTGTTGTTCTATTTCGCGCATCCGGTCTTTCTGCTTCATTACTTCAAGTTCCTCCCTTTCCTTTCTCCTTTGACGGCTTATATTGGGATATTTCTTCCTATGGTCGGCAAAACCAAGGTTCCATGGTTTGGAGCCTTCTGTGCCTCGTGTTTATCCCTCGTGTCCCTTGTTCCCAAGGGCGAGTGCGAGCTCGTCATTCTCTCTATCGGGAATGAACTCCCCATCTTCAACAGCCTTTATTGCATTTCTAATGTCTTCGATGGGTATGGGAGTTTCTTTGTGTCTTAAGTTATATATGCACTTCCCTTCTGAGTCCAACGTGCCCCCATGCCCGTAAAACCAATTCCTTACCCATTCGATCCAATTGTATGGCTCTGGGGTGATCCCTTTAGCTATCAGGTCGGCCTCGAGTTTCTCCACCTTGCCGCATAGTATGGTGATACTGCTTTTTAGCAGCATTTTGCTTATAGTTTCAGACCTTTTCTTAGCTGGTGCCGATGTATTGTACGCCACAAAATCAGCCCAGTAGTCTTTTATCTTCTCATACGCTCCAGTAGTGAAATCCGGAGTCTTCTCTTTCACGACAAAGTCAAGGTGCAATTTTTTCTTCTAGTTGTTGAATTGCTGGGCCATCTTCTTAAGAGCATACTCCTTGACGACTTGCTCCATGCGTTTCTGTAGTTCCTCCTGAGTTGGAATCTCCTCATCTAGAGTGTAGTCATCTAGATACACCTCTAACGTCGGTAGGGTAAAATTAACCATGAGCTTTTTCCAAAGAGTGTCTTTGACTAAGTCACTGACATATAGAGCCTCTGGATCCTTTGACAACCTATTCCATTATCTGACGGTGATCGGGACGTAGTCCCTAACAATAACTCTGTATTGCCTTATAAATTTATTTGCAGGATCAATGGGAGCCTTCGGTTCGCTGTCTAGAGTGATTTCTTCGATCCTGTACCTTTCATGGTCTCCCAACTTTTTGGCTAGGCCTCGTTTATTATTTTTAGAAGATTTGCTTGATCCGGAGGGCTAAAAGAAGAAAGAGCGTTAATATATATGTATATAGACAACAAAGGCTTAATTTATTAATATATATGCACCTCGCTGGCTTCTCCCTCGCCGGCTTCTCCCTCGCCACCTTCTCCATCACCGGAGCCGTCTATTCGGTCAAAACCCGGATCTCCCTCACCAGAGTTGTTTAGATATAGCGAGGTGACATCGTTATCGATATGTCCTCCCTCGTTGATCATATCCTCAAGCGCCATTTCCTTTTCTTCGTCTCTGGGTTCCATATTTCTGCAAAAGGGGAAAACCGGATGAGTCGAAGCGGCCAAGCGATAAGGTTAGGTAGGCGTGGTTTGACGGGCTAGGGATGTAAACCATAATTCAAAGAAACACAAATGTATGGCGCGCGTTGCCGTGCCCGTCCCTAATCTCAAACGCCGGCGGGATCATGTAACTCCAATCGGAAAAGCAGTAACTCCGAAACCCGCAAACCTGACGAGTACCCACCTTAAACGGGGAGGGTTTGGTAAAAACTTAGACCCGCCAAGTCTCACGCGCTAGTAAAATATGAGACCCGACTAATTAAACGGGGCGGATATGGGGGGCCGGACCTGGCCCCGAACCTGGTGGGTACCATCCTAATACTACTAACTACTACTACTAACTAACTACTACTAACTAACTACTACTACTAACTAACTAACTACTACTACTAACTACTACTAACTAACTAACTACTACTACTACCCTAATACTACTAACTAACTACTACTACTAATTACCCTAATTCTACTAACTAATTACCCTAGGTAAAAGATAAATCTCATTTTACTGAATATTTTGATATATTATTCATATTTTTTTGACTTATAGATAATTAGTTATTGATTTTACAATATTTAAACTAGAATTATTAAACTATTTAATGCATCAGGCTGGGGATATTTCTCACCGGGGCTGTGTCTAGCCCAGAGGCTGACGACTGGGGCCAGGGCCACTTCAACACCACCTCGACACCACTTGGGATCGCCGGTGAGCACGGTCAGGCGATGGTCGGCGACGTCGCTAGAGGGCTCGGGAGGGGGCATGTGTGGGCTTGTTCGAAAGAGGGCATCAAGGTGAACCTAACTACGATAGCACCGCCCGGATTTGGTCACCGGAACAGCGCACATGAGGATAGACAGCGGCAGCGGACGGCAGCACGCGATGTGGGAGCCGGATAGAGGGAGAGGGGAGGCAAGAAGGGGTCCAGGAGAATCACAAGCTCACCCTCGACGCGTGTATACCCTTGGCGAGGACGGAGGAGGTCAGCAGCAACGGGGGAGAGCGGCGACGGTCCGACACGGTGGGGGCGGGGTGGTCCGGTGGTGGACCTTCTCACTATTCCTATTTTTGTATAATTATAGCAATGTTTTTGAAATCCTGCACTTTTTAAACTTTATATAACTCCCTAAAACCCTCTCACTATTCCTATTTTTGTTCTCTAGAAATAAAATAAAAGAAAAAATATATATTAAATATAGTGGGCAAAGGTCCCCACATACAGTTTTTTGCCCGTGAGGCCCACCATCCTACCAGCCACAGCCCGTGAGGCTCACATGCCTTCGAAGGCGGCGGCGGCTCGGTGACGATGGCGGGGCGGTGCTCCGGTGATCCTCGGCGGTGGCGGAGCGGTCTACGAAGTGTGGCGAGTGGCGGCAGTCTTGGGGACAGGGTCAGCGCGAGCGGAAGCTTCCCCGAGCAACGACGATTAGCAGCTAGGCAAGCTCGGCTTAGCTCAGCGGAGCTCCGGCGCCTCCGGTGGTCCTGTGCGGAAGGGGAAGGGGTCAAGGCTGTGTGGAATAGGGCAGCAGTGCGATTTGAAGGGAAAGGAGGAGGGGGCGGTCAGAAAGTGTCGTTGTCGATGCGGTTCTTACCACGAGCTCCAAGGCGGTGCGGCGGCGGTCCGGTGTGTGGCGCGCGTGTTCGACGGCGGCTATGGACGATGGCGCAAGCGACGATGCGGGCGATGATGGCGGTGGTCTGGTGGTGGCATGCAGACAGCCTGCCGGCATCGTGGGGATCCTCGGGGCGGCGGTGCGGCGTCGGGCGGACTTAGGAGAAATGAGATGGGGAAGGTGAAAGGAAACATCACGGTTATATACAAGAGGACCATACTTCTCGGTTGGAGCCACCAACCGGGATGTAAAGGCCATACGTCCCGGTTGGTGGCTCCAACCGGGACGAGAGCATATGTCCCGGTTGGAGCCACCAACCCGGAAATATGATGGCCACCGTGGGGGGCGCGCGCAGAGGACCTTTAGTCCCGGTTGGTGGCCTTTTTTCAAAAGTTTTTCGAACTTTTCAGACGTTCCTGCCTTATTTCTTATGTCTTATTTAGGTGTTCACATTTGAAATGATTTGAATTTGAAAAAACTTTCTGTCTTAACATTTCAAAATGATTTGAATTTGAAATGATTTGAATTTGAAAAAACATTTGAAAAAACTTTCTGTCTTATTTAGGTGTCCATCCCTACATATCATTGCTTTCTTTCCCAGCATGCCTTTTCCACTCAGTCTCCCCTCATGTCGTGATTCAGGAACACCAATCGGCTTAAGGTCAGGAATAAAGTCAACACAGAACTCAATGACCTCCTCTATTCCATAGCCCTTGGAGATGCTTCCTTCTAGCCTTGCACGGTTATGAACATATTTCTTTAACACTCCAAATGAACCTATCAAAGGGGAACATATTGTGTAGAAATACAGGACAGAAAATGGAAATCTCTTCGACTAGGTGAACCAGGAGATGCGTCATAATATTGAAGAAGAATGGTGGGAACACCAACTCAAAACTAACAAGACATTGGACCGTATCCTTCTGTAACCTTGTCAGAATATCTTGATTTATCACCTTCTGAGATATTGCATTAAGGAATGCACATAGCTTCACAATGGGTACTCGAACATTTTTCGGTAGAATCCCCCTCAATGCAATCGGAAGCAACTGCGTCATAATCACGGACAGTCATGAGACTTCAGGTTTTGGAATTTTTTCTCTGCCATATTTATTATCTCCTTTATGTTAGACGAGAATCCATACGGCACCTTGATACTATAAAGGACTTCAAAAAAGATTTCCTTCTCTGCTTTCGTGAGAGCGTCGCTGGCAGGAATTAAGTGACGCCCTTTATCCGTCTTGTTCTGTGGATGCATGTTTTGTGGGTCTTTCATACGTTGTTGGTCCTCTCGTGCTTCTGGTGTATCTTTTGTCTTCCCATACACGCCCAGGAAGCCTAGCAGGTTCTTTGTCACGTGCATCACGTCGATTGAAGAGCGGACACGTAGGACTTTCCAATAGGGTAGCTCCCAAAATGTAGATTTCTTCTTTCACATGGGCGCGTGTCCGGTAGTGGCGTCATTCGGAACAGGTTGACCACCAGGACCCTTTCCAAAGATTACTTCTATGTCCTTGACCATACAAAATACATCATCACTAGTAGGGAGGTCAGGCTTCTTCCGGTAATCTGCCTCACATTTGAAATGTTTGCCTTTCTTTCTGACTTGATGATTGATCGGAAGAAATCGATGATTCCCCAGGTACACAACCTTCTTACATTTATGCAAATATGTAGCTTGAGTATCATCTAAACAGTGTGTGCATGCCTTGTATCCCTTGTTTGTCTGTCCTGAAAGGTTACTAAGAGCAGGTCAATCATCGATCGTTACAAAAAGCAGCGCTCGTAGGTTAAATGGCTCCTATTTGTGCTCATCCCACACACGTACACCTGGTTTTCCCCACAACTGTAAGAGTTCTTCAACTAATGGCCTTAGGTACACATCAATGTTGTTGCCAGGTTGCTTCGAGCCTTGGATAAGCACTGGCATCATAATGAACTTAAGCTTCATGCATAGCCAAGGAGGAAGGTTGTAGATACATAGAGTCACAGGCCAGGTGCTGTGACTGTAGCTCTGCTCCCCAAAAGGATTCATGCCATCTGTACTTAGACCGAACCATAAGTTCCTCGTGTCACCTGCAAAGTCCAGGAACTCTCTCTAGATTTTTCTCCACTACGACCCATCAGCGGGGTGTCTCAACTTCCCGTCTTTCTTACAGTCTTCATTGTTCCGCAACAACCTGGCATGCTCTTTGTTTCTAAACAGACGTTTCAACCTTGGTATTATAGCAGCATACCACATAACCTTAGCAGGAAACCTCTTACTAGGGAGCTCATCATCGCCATCAACATCACCAGGGTCATCTCGTCTGATCTTATACCGCAGTGCAGTGCATACCGGACATTTATCTAAATTCTCATACTCCTCACCACAGTAGAGGATGCAGTCATTTATGCATGCAGGTATCTTCTGCACATCTAATCCTAGAGGGCAGAGAATCTTCTTTGATTTGTAAGTACTCTCGGGCAATTCATTATCCTTTGGAAGCTTCGGCTTTATTATTTTCAGTAAATTCTCAAATCCCTTGTCAGATAAACCAGTCTCTGCCTTCCATTTCAGCAATTCCAGTGTGGTACCAAGCTTTGTGCTGCCATCTTCGCAATTTGGGTACAATAATTTTGTGTGATCCTCTAACATGCCCTCCAACTTCAACTTCTCCTTCTCTATTTCACAGTCTCGCTTTGCATCAGAAATGACCCGACCAAGATCATCAACGGGCTCATCTGATGCCCGTTCTTCACCTCTTTCTTCTTCATTCTCTTCCATTGTAGTATCATCGTATTCAGGGAACATATGACAATAGTTGTCATCATCCTCTTCTTCTTCATTGTCTTCCATCATAACCCCTCTTTCTCCATGCTTGGTCTAGCAATTATAGCTGGGCATGAAACCTCTCCGAACCAGGTGGCCGCGAATGATTTTCGAGGAAGAGTACTCCTTTATGTTCCGACATTGAACACATGGACAACACATAAATCCATTCTCTTTGTTTGCCTTAGCCACATCGATAAATTTATCCACACCTTGAATGAACACGGATTCACGTCGGTCACCATACATCTATCCCCGTCGGTTCATCTCCATCAATATAGAACATCATGAATAGTGAGATGACCACTTTACGTCGACGCGTGCATTTTTATATCAATAACAGATGAAGGATAAGGTTGCTAACCTCGATCAAGAAGGAAGAAAGAGGAAAGCAGAGTCTTAAGTGTGGCTCAGGCACCTCATATCATTTTTATTTTGTGTGAAATCAAGCGTATCATTCTCTCAGACATTTCGTCGAACACCTAATGTGCATAGGAAAAAAACTAGCACACCACACCTCACTACTTCAACCAAGAGAAAAAACAGAGGGAGGGCTGGCTGGGGCGGTGACGCATTTATAGGCGGGTTATTCGGTTCATAATACGAACCGGGACTAAAGGTTGGCGGCAGGCCACATGTCTGGGGCCGGACCTTTAGTCCCGGTTCGTATTACGAACCGGGACAAATGCCCCCTTAAGAACCGGGACGAGTGCCCCTGGCTACCGTGCGTCGCTCGGTCCCCTCGAACCGGGACAAATGCTTGCATTAGTCCTAGTTCAAGGTGGAACCGAGACTAATGCTCTCGGCTGCTGCGAACCAAAGGCAGTTTTTCTACTAGTGTGTATTGAACCAATATTATGCAAAAGAGGTATATTATATTCTTGCATCGGTGCAAATCAAATAATTTTGGAAGTTCAAAAACTAAGATAACTAATGACATTTTACACAACTTCACAGGACAGAGAAAGAAATATGTAATGAACGACTCAGTAAAAAGAGCATATATCAAGTAAATTATGACCCATTATTTTGAAGGAGATATGCCCTAGAGACAAATAATAAATGAATTTATTATCATATCTCAATTAGTTCATGATAGTTTTATAATATGCTATAATTGTATCAAGCGAAAACACTGATACATGTGTGGTATATAAACAAACTAAGTCCCTAGTAGCTTCTATTTATACTAATTCATTGGGCAACTGATGATCAAGATTTCCTGATCATGGAGCATTTATGCCAGTTGACAATGAGTTCATGACATTGATGAATGTCATGATGAAGATTACCGAATATAATTGTTGCAATACTATCAAGTCACAGATTTCATCGTTGCAATAGTTAGAATCGAAGTACCCTTTTCCTTTACCTATCAGATCATGTTTAATCACTGTTGCCTATGACTGCTTAGACTGCATCAACCGTCACACCGTAACAGGGTGATCATAAAGGTCTATGTTGGGTATTCCAAAGGAACATGTAGAGGCACATGCATCAAGATCGGGATTTGTTCTCCCGCGTGAAGGGAAGATACACCGGGCCCACTTGATGAAATTACATCCATAAGTTGCGCAGCATGTGACTATGTCACGGGGATGAAATATCACGAGAACAAGTAAAAGTTGCACTTGTCGGTAACAAGATTTAATGAGGTATAATGATAGCAATGATCAGATCTCGGACAAGTCAGGTATCAGAGTAACAAAGGGAATTGGAATCGGCTTTATGGTTCACACGATATTGAAATCGTGGAATGCACAGGGGTCATTATGGGCATCTCGGCCCCGCTAATGATCATTGATATGAGAGGTGTCTCGATCATGTATGTGATGTTCTCGAACCGTAGGGTAACATGCTTAAGGGTTTGACGATGCTTGGAGATCATTTTGGATTTATCAGAATTATAGAAAAAAGAGATAAGAATGTTCCAAGACAAAACCGGAATCGTTCCAAGAGGTTTCGTAATAGTTCTGAATGAAAAGAAAGGTGTTTCGGCTAAATGAGAATTTAATGATATTTATTTTATACTCCCTCTGTCCCAAAATATAAGGCGCCTAAGGATTAGTCAAAAGTTAACACTTTCTATGTTTGACCAAGATTCTACAAAAAAAATAACATTTACAATCATGAATAAATATCATTAGATTCGCCATAAAGTATATTTTCTTAATGTTTTCATTCGATATTGTAGATGTAAATATTTTTTTCCTAAATATTTGGTCAAATTTAGTAAGATTTGACTTTTCAATAATACTTAGGTGCCTTATATTTTGGAACGGAGGGAGTACTAATTATTGGAATTAATATTAAAAATATTTAAAATAAATTTTATTGGGAAAAACTTCCCTATTGGGCCAAGTCCCCCGGAGGGAACGAGGCCCAAGAGGCAAGACGCCAAAACGGGGTAGCCACCGCTAGGGAAAGGCGTGGGTGGGACGCACCCCAGCCGCTGGCCCTATGGGCCACGTGTGAGGCCCACCTGGCCCGCCCGGCCATCCCTCCTCCCCTTGGCACGCGCCTCCTCCCACCTCTCCTTGGTTTAGTCCCACCCCGGGACATTAAATGATGGGTTAGTCCTTTTTTCTCCTATATATAGATGTCTATATGGGAGGAAAAGAAGCACACCAAATATTCTCTAAGCCATTTTCCTTAGGGAATTTCTCTCTCTTGTAATCGTGGTTCCTTGTAAGGACTGCGGGCGTAAGACACTACTTCACTGCGGTACAACACTGTGTTGCGGTAATTCCAGACAGAAGATCGACTTCCACATCCCGGTTGGATCAGGGAGAATGAAAGTTGTCGTCAAGCACCGGACGTGTGCGAGACCTCGAGGGTGCTGCCACTTGTGGCACCAAGAGATATCGTGCCAGAACCATGAGGTGACGTGCGAGGATCTTCACGATCTTTAGGTCGGTTCGAGTACAACCACATCATCCACTTTCCTGCATGAGCGTTAATCCCTTTCGGTCTACAAGGTTATGTTACCGAAGTATCTCTCTGTTATAGCATTACTCCTAGATGTATCTTTGGCATATGGTGTTACGCTAGTGAAGACAATTTTGTTTTCTGTTGCGATCCACTTCATATTTTACATTTTGTAAATTTTGGGATAGACTAATATAAAATTAGATTGTATGACAAAAGATAAAGAAACACTTAAAGATGTCATCATCAATTTATAGATGATTTAAGAGCGACTGAGTTATGAAGTGGAATCCTTAACTCATCCTAGAAGTGGTCATGAATAGGGATATCTTACAACACAAGTTACCACAGGTTTCCACTCTCGTTAACCCACAGTGGGAGTTTTCAGTTATAGATGCAGAACCTTTTTGATGTTATCACACGCATGTGAACAGACTCGCATCTGGTATGCATGTCTTGTATATCCCACTATACTTTTATACATACGCTAGATCCACATGCATAATTTGGAGGGGTTCCGACGCTTAGATCCGCCATTTCTATCGAAACCCTAGTCTGAGAGCTCCGCAGATATACCCCTTTGACTCTAACCATGTTAACCAATGTATCGTTATATTTATTTTTGTTTGTTTAGGCCATAGCTACATGAAAAACCAAGGTTGGGCCCAAGATTTCACAAGTTTTCCCTTTGGTTGACCCGCAGTGGGAGTTTTCTGCTATAGATGGACAAACTTTCTAACACTACAAGAATCTGGGCGGTTCAGGACGATCTGATATCATTATGGATGAGGGGAAAACATCATAGATGGATATGCGCGACGAATTCTGCGATGAAAAAAAATGGTCATGAACCTCACATCATAATTGGATCTGTGACATTTTTCTGTCTGAAAACGTCACGGACGGAACGTCACGGGCCTTCTGTGACGCTCCTCCAATTTCGTCGTGGCCAACTAGACAGGCCCGACCCAGTCCCGATTGTTTGTGATGTTTTTTTGTCATAGTATACACCGCGTGGTAGACGGCACCGCGAGCTGCCGTCAGTGACGTTTGCTAGCATCATGGTTGTCATCTATGACATCATCTACTTCCCGATGTTTTCTTCCGTCATGGCTAGATTCCGCTAGCGTCGTTTGCTGACATCATCCTTTCCATTACTTATGTCATCCTTCCCGATTCGTCATGCTGGCGGAGACGAATTTCGTTTTCATTATGGCAATAAGATGGCCAGCTTATGGGTGGCCTACCGTCAGGGCGACAAGTGGACCAATAGAAGGAAAAACGTGGCCCATCTGGAGTGCAAATCATGGACCAATCAGAGCTGGACGTGTATCTCCACTACAACAGATGTGATATTTTAACAAAATGGCTTGTTGACAAAGTTGTGAACCTTCATATATTATCTTAACCGTTGACGGTTTGTTTATGGATTCAAGGATTAAGCGTAATGCACAACGGTTTAGTATTTTTTTCATTGTTATATCATCATGGATTACTCTTCCGGGTGGTTTGTCGATGTTGGTGACAAAATTTTATCGTGGTGCATTTAAATTGTCACTAAAAATCACGCGGGACCAAGTTGTCAGTAGGGGAAAATAGTTTATCAAAAACAATAAGGCAAAGAAATTAAATGTAAAATATTGTCTTACGTGGGGTTTGAGCTCGTGACCACGAGTTGATTAGTGTTGTTGCCGCTATGGTAGATGTAATGTTTTTGTAATGTAAAGTTGTTGATTATTTTTAGGGTGGTTTAGTGCGTATTTTCCGGGCCGCATTTGTGTTGCACCGGCGGGCCATTGTGCGCCACCATTGTAACTACCTCAGTGAATTACGCTCTTAGTTACATGCCTGGATGAGCGGAAGTGGTTAAAATAGTACGGTGGGACCTAGGGGCCACTCACAGGTAGACCTTTCGGCCGTCCTAACCACTTCCAGAACATCGGGACAAAAACGAGCGGCGTAATCGGCAGGCGAAGGGATCAACTACATACACAAGTGAGTATGTATGCAAGCCACCATACAACTGTTCATAGAGCCATTCCATCTAAAAGAAATAGAAATATTGCAACGCCATACGGCAAGATCCAAATATCCTAGATAGATATAATATTTTCGGATAGCTCCTCATACATAAAACATCAGAGTATCAGTCGGAAGCGGAAAACAAGATCCGAGTACGGATAAGAAGAAAATCGGCATAAGATGCCACATAAATAAACATATCCCGCCCACAGATCTCACGGATCCCTGTTCCCGGAATCTCTACACCGCGTGATCGTTGCCAACATCATCCGTCTCCTCCACCCAGTATCCATCTTGCGAGTACACCTGTTCATCTGAATCAAACAATTTATCGTGTGAGACCCTAGGGGTACTCATCAAGTCTTTATGCCTCTAAAGGGGACATATACCTGGGGTGACGCAATTGCAGCAAAAGACAATAACTAACAAGCCTATAGATACTCGCTAACCATCCGCCTAACCAATGATAGACGGATGTCCGTTAATTAGTAACAACAGTTATAACAGTATAATTAACATATCTATTCCCCTTCTCGCTTACCAACGAGAAAGCGGACGAACAACCCATCCGTTGGCAGTTTTATTAACCATTCCATGAGTATTGCACTATTTACTAGTCAAGTACTTAGTCAAATTAAAAGCGGTACTTTAGTTATACTTGTCTATGATCGAGAAACTGTGCTCCAAGTCGTCCATAACCGCGGACATGGCTTTCAGAAAGATTTACCCTGCAGGGGTGCACAAATAGCAACACACACTCGATCAAAATCAGAAAAACCAACTCAAAACCCAACGAGGCATTCACGACAAAGCGATCACAGGATTCAGAAATATTTCAGGGGGCCACCCCATTAAGCTACCCGCAACAAAGTTGACCGGCTCCGAGACGGACCCAAGGTTTGCGTCAATGGTTGTAAACGTCTGAGAACCTGAAAGTGTGACTGGGCTTGTTGATACCGCGAAAACACTCCGCATCCAAAACAGTACAGGTGCTCCACGCACAATCTTAAATAAAACAGTAAAGCATGGCATAAGTACAGGATAGTAACAAAACCCCAAACTACTTTGTGGCCCCAAGAAATAGAAAGGAATCAAGCTCTAGCTCAGGGGGGTCCATAAGGCCTCCCGGATGTGGATAGTGAGAATAGTCAAGGAACAGGAATCAAGTACTTGGGGTCCTACGGGACACAAGTGAGCATGAAGAACCAAATAGCAGATATTGCTCACCGATGCCACTTTCATTAGTTATCCCATTACTACTCAGGTCAAGTTGTTTAGGTACCTCGTTATCCATCAGACACTCACATACCCTACACATTCTATGCTACGACTCGCATGGCTCAAACTACTCTTGTAGTAATGGCTCATGGGATGGAGGAACAAGCTTTGGTGGGGTATAAAAGTAAAGGCTATGCAGTGCTTGGGATTCAATTTAATGCAATCGCGACTCAATGATGCAAGAATAAGATAGAGGCAATAGGTACTATATGTATGCAAGCATGTGGTAGTGCTTGCCTAGCAGCTCAGTTGAAGCGAGAGACGGATCTGGGTAGTGCTCCTGGGATTCCTGATATATCCCCTGCTCGGCGTCTATTCGAAGAAGAACCAAACAAACAAGGGCCAACATAAATAAGTGCACAAGCATATGGGTTAAAATGCGACAAGCAAACAAGCATGCCATGATGAATGATGCACAAATTACATGGCAATAATGTAGCATGGCATGGGTGAGGTGTGGGGTACAAGATTAAAGCATTTTATTAAGTTTTTAGTCCGGTTTGCTCTCATATAAGTTGCTGTATACTTTATATTTATATGATGCATGCTGCAATTCAGAACAAAGAATGCATAGTTAGAACGGGCTTATCGCGCTGATCGATTTAGACATATTATTTGTCGAATTTGGAGTTGTAGAAATAAAGTTATTAATTTATTAAGGAAAGGGCATTTTATTGTAATTTTAATCATCTCGAAAATTTAAAGTGTTCAAATAATATTTTGAATAGTATATTTGAATTCCTCACATTTTTCTGATTCAAAAACATATATTATTTGTATTATTTGGAATTAGAATTCAAAAGTTATTAAAAACAGATTTAAATTTGTATTTAAACATTTTCAAAAATTGTTTTATTAAAACAGAATTACACAGAGACTTTTTGTACACAGAAGCAGCTAGCCCCAGTTGCTGACAGGTGGGGCCAGTGCTAACTGGTCGAGATGGCGCGTCGGAAAACCGTTTGCACCGCGAGTACGCCCAGCCGCAGTGGATGACAGGTGGGGTCCGAGGCTCCGCTGACCCACACGCCAGTGGGTGAGTGCGAGGCTGCCACGTGGCACAGCGGGGGACTGCGGGTTGATGGAAACAAAGTGCGGGGTACCTTTTTGTAAAACGGTATCAGACACCGACCGGTGGGCCTGGGCTGGACCGCGGTTTGAGCAGCAAAAAGCGCAGGGGGGTATGTGCAAAAGGGGTCGCGGTACTGTTTTTCTTCTCATTCTCTCTGACGAAACTGACAGGAACACACGGCGACAGAGCGCGTGGCACGGGACGGGGGATCGAACTCGCGATCACGCGCGCGCACGCGGCGGCGGCTACCGCTGGGCTAGGGAGGGGTTGCTGACAGGAGGACGGTAGGCGGCTAGGTGAGGTTCCACGACGCGACGACGAGCAGACGCACGCGCTCGCCGGCGCACATAGGTTATACGACGGTATGATCGACGCATACAGGAAATGACGACGACGGCAAGGATGTCTGGGAGGGTGCGTGGCTCACCGCGAGGTCGCTGGAGGTGGTGGATCAGGCAGGGGAGCGGCCGATCAGCGACGTAGCAGGCGGCCGGCCGGAGCTAGGGTTTCGACGGCGCGTCGGTGTGCCGCGGTACAGGGTCGGCTCCTCCTCGGCTCCATGTACGGGGCGACGCAGGGTGCTCCTCCAGCCTTCCTCGATGACCAAACACCACGCCCGCCTCCTCCTAGCTAGGGTGGCGAGAACGACACCGACGGTGGGTGCCGGCGATGGAAGAGGGAGGGTGGCGGTCGATGGAGAAGGAGAGGGGAAGCGTAAGGCCCTGGGGATGGATCTGGGCACGAGAGAGAGACAGGAGGGAGTGGGTAAAGCAAATAGGGAGAGGGGAGATGTCGTGGGGAATCGGTGGAGTAAAGGTGGCTTCGGCCACCTTTTACTCCTCCTCCTTCACGTGCTCGTCCTGGGGGTGGGTGTGGCTGCAGGTGGGACCGGCTAAGGGGAAGAGAGGGGTAGCTCGGGTGTGGGGTAGGCCTGGCAGGGAGAGAGAGAGAAAGAGAGAGAGGCCGAGAGGTGAAGGGGTAGATGGAGCTAGGTTGGGGTAACTCGGGTTAGGGTTTAGAGATAGAGGGGTAGATGGCAAGGGTGGGTCCCTGTTGGCAGAGAGAGGGCGAGGGGCTCGACATGGTGAGGGAAAAGTGGTGAGAGGAGGCTCGACTAGGTAGAGAGAAAAAGAGAAGAGGGTTTAGGGTAGGGTAAGGTGGTAGGTTAGGGTTTCCTCATCGTCAAGGCAAGGGGTGGTGATGGTGTTTAGGGTTTGAGCATGGCCAAGGCAAAACCAACCAAGGGGTTTAGGGTTTTGGTGGTGAGCCAACAAGATCATGCAAGAGATGGAGGAGATGGTGGTGAGGTGAGGCTTGATGAACATGGCAAGGAAAGGAGATCAAGATGACAAGGGTTTGAGAGGGAAAAGAGGGAGCTCAAAGAGATGATCCACTCAAAAACCAAGAAAAACCAAGGAAGACAAGATGGTGGTGGTTGTTGCATGGCCCATGCAAAAGCATTAAATGTCATGTTTTAATCTTGTGAAAACAAAGTAAATAATCATGGCATTTATACATATGCATTCCAAAAATGGAGTAAGGCCAAGCTAAAATAATTAAAAAGAAGGTTCCATGTGGAGTAGATGGAGGTGATCATATTTGAATATAATTTGGACTTGCTAGTGTGTATGTTCCACTAGATGTTTAATAGTCCCAAAAATATTCCAACATAAGCATACATTCAAAATAACCCATATGGAAGCTTGACAAGGGGTTCCATCCACAAAGCATGCAAAGATGGCCATGTGGCTCCACATATCAATAATGTGAAAACAACATGATGGCACATGAAAGCATGTGGAGTTAGAAGTGGATCCATCCCAACCCACATGAGCTAGAGTTAAATGCCAAAGGAAAATTGTGAAAGCTCATGGATAATTAGGATGGTGGAATTATAAAGTGGTGACAAGGAAAAGGTGGTGGAGTTGAATAAAATATATGCCCCCAACTCAACTTGGGCATCAAGCATTTATCAAGAACCAAATACAATGTATTGAAGAGGCAACTACAATTAATAATGCATATGAGATAAGAATCAAATGTAAAGGTTTTATATGATGCTCAAATGCAAGGTGGCATGATGACATGAGCATGATATAATTATGATGCAACAATTATATGTAGGAAGGTAGCATTATCTAGACTAGGCTAGTAGCATTGCAATTGTTAGACAATTGGGATGCTACAACCATGCGCGTGAGAACCGTGTAGTACCATAGGCGTGTCCGAGGCGCACCGTGCACATGTGAACTGTGTACTACCGTAGGCATGTCCACGATGCACTGTGCGAACGATTTTTTTTAGAGCGAGCAGATTTTTGAGAGAACTGTGTGAGCAGTTGCGCATGTGTACACGGCAGAACCGTACATGTGTGTACCGCGGTAGCACGAAACGTCGGCGGCTCGCCATATGCCCATACCTCTCTCTCTCTATGTGCCTTCCCATCATTCACTCTCTCACGCCACTAGTTCCAACTCCCCTTTCCCACTCCTCTCTCTCTCCACCGAACAGGAAAAACCATCTCCGCTTCCGCTCCCCTCCGATTCTAGCAATGGAGCACCCATCTGATGCTGTCGCCATGGTGAAGTCGAAGGCCGCAACGCTGCCCTCGGCCGTGCAGGAGGCGTCCATAGCCGCGACGGAGGCGCACAAAGCCACAGTGGCTGCCATCACAGCCGCAGCAGAGGCCAAAGACGAAGCGGATGCCCTCGCCGAAGGACGGCCCATTGGTCCCTCCTCTACTCCCACTGCTACCAGCAGATATATCTACAATCTTGGCAAGGAGCCGCAAGAGGTCGACGAGGACCTCGAGCTCATTGTCATCCCCCCGCCGCCAGCCTTCGACGAGAACATCATCGACGATCAGGAGGAGGTAAGTTCCAAGTAATACATGTTTAGGGTTGGTGCCTAGGGTTTTCAATTAGCGTTAGGTGCCTAGGGTTTTCAATTAGCTTCGGATTCGTTTTATATCTGTTACGACTGTTGTGTAATTAATGGATCTATTGATTATTGCTAGCTAGTGTTCGATTATGGACAGATTCAATTAATATTTGTGGATCTATGTGTTGATATGCTCAATATGTTGTACGTTATTTGTGTAACCATCTTAGTCTGCCCACGAATGACTCCTGGTACATGTACTCGCTGTAACCGAAACAATATCATTGAGAATTATATTGCAATTTTGCTCTATGGATTCTTTTTTTAAGGATGCAAATGGATAACCTCTAGGGTACCCTCTACCCTATTTAGTACAAAAAATTGAACTACATTTTCACAGATCATCACTTTTTAAAAAAACTAGTTCATTTGTTTGAACTAGACTGAAATAGAGGGTACTCTAAAGGTTAAAAACTTGCATCTATAGTTGTTTTCATATCTATGGATTAATGTTATCTTATTGGCCGACGGAATTGGATTATTTGCTTGATCCCCTGATTACTTTCTATTGTTGCTAGTTGTTTGAGTGTTATCTGTTGTTTCCTGTGTTAGGCATTAAATTTTAGTTGCAGTTTCTACATTTTTGCTTCACATGTGTATTTTGCATGTTTCGGGAGGCTACTAATGATGTTGATAGCGATGACGACTCCTGTCATAGGAAGACTAGGGCCACTCTGAAGAAGCTGAGGGCGGGGACGTTCGACGCCTTCTATAGTGAACCCTGGACTACTACCATGAACTGCTGCCCCTTCTGCATAAGGAGCATCAAGATGGACTTCCAAAGCATCCTCCACCATGTCGAACGCTGTGGATCTGGCCATGTGAAGGTCGGTGAAACTGTCAATGTCCACGGCTTCCGGGCCAATCACAAGGCATATGGCCTCTTCCTCAGGGACAAACTGAACCGAGCTATCGAGCTCGGTCGTGTGCCTGCTCCCATTCCCAAGCCGTCAAAGGTTCCGGGTATGGGCAACAAGAAGCAGAGGAAGCGGGATTGGGAGCAGTGAGACTGGACAAGGTGGCAGCAAGGAGGCAGGTGGCGACAAGGAGGCAATGAAATAGTGATGTGCTGGTTGTGTGCGCTGCTGCTGTTGCTTTAAGCAGTATGTTTTGTTGAACTGTGTTACTATTGGCTGCTAAGTAACATTTGTGTTGAACATTATGTTACCTAGTTTATGTTGAACCTTGCTATATTATTTTTTAGTTATGTTTCTAGATTGTAGATGTTTAATTATGTCTACACTTGTTTTTGTACATGCTGGTGTGTGGTGGGATTTTGTATTTGGGTAAGGGTACGGTGAAGGGAAATAGTTAAGCAATTGAGATATATAAACTGGTGTAGATTTCCTACCAGATTGGGCAAAAAGGAATGAATGAGGTGAGTCAGTCAGAGATAGAGATAGAAAGTGGTGCATGGATTTTTTTCTAAAAGGAGACAAAGAGAGAGTATAAAAGCTAGTATAGATTTCCTACTAGATTAGGCAAAAGGAATGAATGGGGTGAGCCAGGCAGAGATAGAGAAAGAAAGTGATGCATGGATTTGTTTCCAAAAAGAGACAGACAGAGACAAGGTTCTCTGATTAGTTGCTCTTCTTTCCCTTTTTCTTATAATTTTTTATTTACAAATTTTTATCGTGGTGCATTCAAATATTTTTTACTAAAACACTGAGGTAAACAAATCAATAAAATGTAAAATACTGTCGTTTTCACAGTGAATAAATTTGAAGGTTTCAAAAAGATTTTGAGAATTTCTCATTTTTTATGAAATTTATAAGGTTTGGTCAAACCGGGGTTGACCAGAGACTTTCGAGAGATTGAGAAAGCATCTAAAAAGTACAATTGTTGTTATGTGGTCCCAATGTGATGTACAACCACTCAAGCATGCAACTTGAAGGTCTCAAATTGTAGTTTTGGTACTTGCTTCACAAATGGTTCCATGTTTTTGAGTTTGAGGGTTAAAATTTTGAATTTTTCAAACCAAAATGGCTAGATACAATGCTAGAATCATTAGCCACATGGTGATACACCCTTGTGCCAAATTTGAATCCATTTGAAGAAAGGTAGATGAAAACATGGTACACAAGTGGCTCTTTCGAGTAGTCGGACATGATCGTTGACCTAACTACCCCACAAATGAGAGTGGACTACTAAGGGGACATTTGTTTTCAAATTTTCTCATTTTTCATGCAAAATATTTGCCTCATAGTGAACAAATTTGAAGGTTTCAAAAGATTTTGAGAATTTCTCATTTTTATGAAATTTACAAGGTTTGGTTAAACCGGGGTTGACCAGAGACTTTCGAGAGATTGCGAAAGCATCTGAGAAGTACAACTACTGTTATGTGGTCCCAATGTGATGTACAACCACTCAAGCATGCAACTTGAAGGTCTCAAATTGTATATTTAGTACTTGCTTCACAAATGGTTCCATGTTTTTTAGTTTGAGGGTTAAATTTTTGAATTTTTCAAACCAAAATGGCTAGATACAATGCTAGCATCATTAGCCACATGGAGATACACCCTCGTGCCAAATTTGAGTCCATTTGAAGAAAGGTAGATGAAAACATGGTACACAAGTGGATCTTTCGAGTAGTCGGACATGATCGTTGACCTAACTACCCCACAAATGAGGGTGGACTGCTAGGGGGACATTTTTAAAATTTTCTCATTTTCCATGCAAAGTATTTGCCTCAAAGTAAACAAATTTGAAGGTTTCAAAAGATTTTGGGAATTTCTCATTTTTTAATGAAATTTACAAGGTTTGGTCAAAGCGAGGTTGACCAGAGACTTTCGAGAGATTGCGAAAGCATCTGAAAAGTACAATTGTTGTTATGTGGTCCCAATGTGATGTACAACCAGTCAAGCATGCAACTTGAACGTCTCAAATTGTAGTTTTGGTACTTCTTTCACAAATGGTTCCATGTTTTTGAGTTTGAGGGTTAAATTTTTGAATTTTTCAAACCAAAATGGCTAGATAGAATGCTAGCATCATTAGACACATGGTGATACACCCTTGTGCAAAATTTGAGTCCATTTGAAGAAAGGTAGATGAAAACATGGTACACAAGTGGCTCTTTCGAGTAGTCGGACATGATCGTTGACCTAACTACCCCACAAATGAGAGTGGAATGCTAGGGGGGCATTTTTATTTTCTCATTATTTATGCAAAGTATTTGCCTCATAGTGAACAAATTTGAAGGTTTCAAAAGATTTTGAGAATTTCTCTTTTTTTATGAAATTTACAAGGTTTGGTCAAACCGGGGTTGACCAGAGACTTTCAAGAGATTGCGAAAACATCTGAAAAGTACAACTGTTGTTATGTGGTCCCAATGTGATGTAAAACCACTCAAGCATACAACTTGAAGGTCTCAAATTGTAGTTTTGGTACTTGCTTTACAAATGGTTCCATGTTTTTGAGTTTGAGGATTAAGTTTTTGAATTTTTCAAATCAAAATGGCTATATACAATGAGAACATCATTAGACACATGGTGATACACCCTTGTGCCAAATTTGAGTCCATTTGAAGAAAGGTAGATGAAAACATGGTACACAAGTGGCTCTTTCGAGTAGTCGGACATGATCGTTGACCTAACTACCCCACAAATGAGAGTGGACTACTAAGGGGACATTTGTTTTCAAATTTTCTCATTTTTCATGCAAAGTATTTGCCTCATAGTGAACAAATTTGAATGTTTCAAAAGATTTTGAGAATTTCTCATTTTTATGAAATTTACAAGGTTTGGTCAAACCGGGGTTGACCAGAGACTTTCGAGAGATTGCGAAAGCATCTGAGAAGTACAACTACTGTTATGTGGTCCCAATGTGATGTACAACCACTCAAGCATGCAACTTGAAGGTCTCAAATTGTAGATTTGGTACTTGCTTCACAAATGGTTCCATGTTTTTTAGTTTGAGGGTTAAAATTTTCAATTTTTCAAACCAAAATGGCTAGATACAATGCTAGCATCATTAGCCACATGGAGATACACCCTCGTGCCAAATTTGAGTCCATTTGAAGAAAGGTAGATGAAAACATGGTACACAAGTGGATCTTTCAAGTAGTCGGACATGATCGTTGACCTAACTACCCCACAAATGAGGGTGGACTGCTAGGGGGACATTTTTAAAATTTTCTCATTTTCCATGCAAAGTATTTGCCTCAAAGTGAATAAATTTGAAGGTTTCAAAAGATTTTGGGAATTTCTCATTTTTAAATGAAATTTACAAGGTTTGGTCAAATCGAGGTTGACCAGAGACTTTCGAGAGATTGCGAAAGCATCTGAAAAGTACAACTGTTGTTATGTGGTCCCAATGTGATGTACAACCAGTCAAGCATGCAACTTGAACGTCTCAAATTGTAGTTTTGGTACTTCCTTCACAAATGGTTCCATGTTTTTGATTTTGAGGGTTAAATTTTTGAATTTTTCAAACCAAAATGGCTAGATACAATGCTAGCATCATTAGACACATGGTGATACACCCTTATGCAAAATTTGAGTCCATTTGAAGAAAGGTAGATGAAAACATGGTACACAAGTGGCTCTTTCGAGTAGTCGGACATGATCGTTGACCTAACTACCCCACAAATGAGAGTGGAATGCTAGGGGGACATTGGTTTTCAAATTTTCTCATTTTTCATCAGGTGAAGCCCAACGTCAAATGACCATCAGGTGATAATTCAATCCCCCGATCCTTCTCATATGCAGTAGATCAGCTAGAACCATTCATTACAAAGTGGTCAAACATCTTGTATCTGTAATTCTAGTTATAATATTAGCGATCTACTACCTACATTGTTTTCCCACACACATGCAATGATATTGTTTCGCAGTTGATAGATTGATTTCAGTCTATTTTTATCCAAGCAAAAAATAGCAATGGCTACATCCAGGCAAAAATCCATCCATCTGCTCTTTGCTCGGTCTCTCCTCTTCAAGGTGAGGCTAAATCCTTATTATTCGCAGCTGAACTAGAGTAAATCCATCCATTTGCTCTTTCATTTCTAAAATAACCTACCCAAAGGCAGTTGCTAGCAAGAGGCTTGACTCAGAATACATGCATAGGAATTCTAGAGTGGTCTGAACAAAGAATTTAAATTCAGTCAGGAAGACAAATGCTAGAGTAAATCACATTTGTAGAGATAAAAACATTATAGCTCACTCATAAGGTACAGATAACTACTTGTACTATACCTACTTTAGTTTGCTCTTGAACATCACACTCTTAATATGTATGCCCTTAGGTAGGTTATTTTAGAAATGAAAATTGTTGGGACTTTCCAATTCATGATGTAATCTGCTATTGAGATGTAATACAATTTTGATCATCCTTTGTTAGGAACTGAAAAAACCAACTAATACATATGAGGCAAACAAGTACAAAAATTTGGAAGAAAATAAAGCTCGTATGATGAAAATGTTGAAAGAAGCGCAAGACGCCAGAGGTTTGCCTCTAGGAAATATAGAAGAGGTAGAACATAAATTCATGTACAACGACATTTGCAAAGTGACAGACGCCACCAAAAAAGGTAAACAAAAGGATGCTAACCACACTCAACCCGACCCAACATATGAACCCAGTGCAGAAGAAATGGCCACAGCTAATGACGAGCCAACTTCAGATGACGAGGACTAGAATGTCGGTAACCCTAAAACAAATGTTATCATATCTTATTTTCACTGAATTTTAATCTACTGTAACTATTTATATTGCCTAGCTATGTAACTACATAATAGATATTTATATTGTCTACCTATATAACTGCATAATATGCATCTCCATTTTTAGGGTAATTTTGAAATGGACACAAATGATGTATTTTCCAAGAGAGTGTGCACTAATATTATACATATTAGTATGCGCCAACTACGCTACAAGCTTAAGAATGAGAATTGGGACAAGATTAAAGATATGAGCCCCCAGGAAGCATATAAGATGAAGCCAACAAATGTAGTAGAGAGAAGTTGGAAAGATCTTGTGAACAGATGGTTTGATGCCCACTATCAGGTACTAACATTTACACTTACAAATACTCAGCACGTAGTTCTCTGCTGCACAAAAAACTCACAAGTTCATACTCAAATTTAGGAAATGTGTGTGAAGAATCAAGTGAACAGAGAATATGTGAAGAAGAACCATACAACTAGATCGAGATGCTTCGTTGCACACTACGAAGCTCTTGTACGTTTTAAGTTCATATATGAAACAATTGTTCTACTAAACTTAGTATAAATTTTGCTAACTCATGTTCATAATTCCAAAAAATTGTAGACCTCGGAGAACTTGGAGGAAGTGACATCACCAATTGAATTTTATAGACTTACCCACACTAACAAGGAAGGCATCATGACTACGGAAGCCAAAGATGCTTATGTAAGAAATTTTTAATACTGCTAATATTTTGTAATGAATAAGCTTTCTACTTTAATATTTCTTATGCTTTCATTTGAACTTATTTGCAGGATTCAATGATGACCATGAAAAATATACCACGCCTAGTAGATGAGACTGAAAAAACAGAATTGCAGATTATTAAAGAAGTCTTGAAGGAGAAGAGCACAGCAAGCTCAAGCACAGGCACGTTCCTCTCAAATTTGGGAGTTGGATCAATCTCAAGGAAGAGCTCTGTGTCCACAGAACGCATCCGAGAACTAGAAAACAAGCTTGCTGAATAGGAGGAACAATCACTCCTCGTAGCTGAAAGGTACAAACAAGAGATGCAGGAAAGGATGGAATCCCATGATAAAAGATTTGAAGAAATTAAAAAACAAGAAGAGAACCATGCAGCTCTGATGAAGGCACGGGAAGAGAAAAACAGAGCGACTGAAAAGAAGCAGCAAGAATTAGAAGCCACACTTAGTTTCATCTTAAGGACATCACAGCAGCAAAGACAGGGCAAAAACTCAACAACACCTCCATCTTGATGAAATTGTTCATCAATGTGATTTACTTAGTTGTATATTCATGTTAAAACTATTGCACTGAATTTTATCGCTGCTATTTTATATATTGGTTCTAAATTTTATTTGTCTGTATGATATTTTTTTCATTTTCTGCATAATTATTAACGTGATGAAATTACTGACACTGTCATCAACACGTGGACCCACATGTCAGAACCCTCTTGGTCCCACCTGTCAGAACCCTCCGAGTCTCACATGTCCGAACCCTCTGGGTTCCCTCCTGTTAGAACCCTCTTGGTCCCACCTATCAGAACCCTATGGGTCCCACCTGTCCGAACCCTCTTGGTCCCACCTGTACGAACCGTCTCGGACCCTCCGGTGTTCCACATGTAAGAACCACTAGGTCCCACTGGTCATAATGCCACGTCAGTAAATAGCACTAAATTTACAAAATGCCACGTCTATAATGATGACATGTCCTACACTCCCTTCTATTTTACAATGACAAACTTTTTATATATGTCATGACAAATATTTCAGTCACCGATTGCACACGTTTGTTGACAAAACTAATATCGTCAACTAATATAAGTTAAACAATGACAAAAAAAATGCAAATCGTGGTTATGGATTTTTTATGACGCAGCTTCTATGACAAAATTGGTGGCAGTCC
Source organism: Avena sativa (assembly GCA_916181665.1). Classification (NCBI taxonomy): domain Eukaryota; kingdom Viridiplantae; phylum Streptophyta; class Magnoliopsida; order Poales; family Poaceae; genus Avena; species Avena sativa. Next base: position 547,158,583 of record OV702290.1, on the reverse strand, counting down.
ATTTTTGTCAACAACATATATTCATTGACAAAATATGGATACTAAGTGACAAAAGGGGTCCGTCAATAAATACCATTTATGTTGTAGTGCTCCAACGCATGATGAACTCATTTCGTGCGTAGAGATGACGTTTCTGTTTCATCAAAGATATTGACGAGTGAAAATGCGCCACATCAACGTCTATCGGTGACGGAAATATTTTTGTCAACTAAACAACTGACATTTTCGTTTACGTCGGAGATTGCACGGTCTAGATCAAAATGACAGAAATTGCAGGCCACATGTTTCAGGGGACATAAATAGATTTGCACATAAGTTTCCATCAAAATAAAGAAAAGAGCATAACAAGCTTTCAGTCACACCACCAGTTCACTAACCTACCTAATAGAGCTAAGAATTGCTGAAGTAATGCATTTACAAGGTCTATGAAGTTCACAGGTGCTTTCCACGCTTCTTTCTCTGCTTTTTTCTCCTTCAGCAATGCTACAATGTGTCTGCCCAATGCCTCATTCACTGCTCTCACAGCCCCAAGTTGGGCTTCAAGGAGAGAGTTGGTTGGTCTTGAAGGATAGATGCTTTCATCCGTGGAAGCAAGGGGTTGATCCTTAATGCCATCTTCTACAGCAAATGGTGTCATTATGCTTTCGATGAGTTCCTGACAGTTATAGAAGCAAACATTAGAAAATTAGCAAGCAAATTCCAAGCACATCTTCATGGACAAAAATTGAATTATACGAAGATGACAAAGATGGACCTGGTATAGTTTCTTCCACACTTCATGTGCTTCCTTCAGGGCTTCTGCCTCGTCATATGGTTTCTCCGTATGCAACCCCACAATGGCACTACGCAGTATCGCATTCCCTGCTCTCTGAGCCCTGAGTTGCGCTACAAGGAGAGTCTTGGTTGGTCTTGAAGAATGGATGTTAATGTCCTGCAATAGCGCATAGTGCACATCGTTGGTGGAAGGAGGTTGTTCATCCTCAGTGATATCTTTTGTAGCATTAGGCGTCATCCTGATTTCCACGGTTGCCTATGAGTTTTAGAAATAGAATCGAACATTAGAAAAATATCCAGATAATTACAAGTGGATCATACTCATTTCAGATACAAATATGGCATTGAAATTTTGGAAGATGAAAATATTCTAGAGGGCTTACTGTGATGGGAGAAGCCCCAGCTGTCACAGAAAACACATCACTGCGATAAGGTTGTTTATTTCTAGTATGCCTGTTTATTAGATAACAGGCCTACACAAAGAGAGAGCATAGAGTATAAGAGGCAGAAATGGTTAAACACTAATAGGGGGAAGTTGAGTAGACAAGACTTGGCCTGGTTCCTGGGGTCAGTCCAAGAATCAACAAGCTTGCACCACTCTGCATTGTTCATGTGTTCAACGGGAGATATCATTGTTACTTCATTTAGTGGGAAGGGTTCAAAAAACTGCTTCTTCACGAGATGCCTTTGAATTCTTGCGTGCCTCATTAATTGCTAGTTTCAAGAAACCTGCACCTCTGGTCATGATGCATCCATGACATACTTTTGCTGAAATAAAACATCGTGCATCAGCCTTTGCATGAACAATAATGAGAAGAAAAGGGCAGTTGAGTCACAAAACATACGGAAACTCTGTCGTACAACTCTGCTCTAACATCTGGCCTCTCCTTTTACTCTTTCTAGCGGGGGAAGATTGGCATACCAGTCCTGACTATTTTTGCACACTCAGTGGCGAACTTGGAAGCAATAGTTCTTCCTGGAGGAATGACAAATGGAAGCTTTCCTACTTTGGACATCTTCTCAAGCTGCTTCCCTATGTTTTTCCCTCAAGACAATTTGAGGATCATCATGTATAACAATGCCTTTAGAAGGATGATGACCAAAATCATCTACAAACATATAATGTGGAGTTAGTGTTCTACCATATAATAAGTGACATTCAAACAATATGATGTGCTTTCCTTGGGGAGTTGGTTGCTTGCCTGGGGCAGTTGTATGCTTGTCTTGGACTACTGTCTTCCTGCCATGGAGTGCTGCCATCTCGATTTAGGCTGCTACCTCTCTCCTTGAGCATCAGGATCTGTAGGACTTTGAGTTTCTTGCGAAGGGGTCGCAGCACTTGGCAGTCTTGGTGGGCGTCGTGGAGAACTTGGAGGTGGAAGTACTTCTAGCGGAGTCCCCTTGGACCTGGTATGTCTCGTACTTTATGTCGAGGTAGCCATGCTAGCCAAGACGCGCTTCCGAGAGCTGGGAAGATTTTTTAGGCAATTGTGCAGTAAAAACTTGAAACTATCGGTGTTGGAAAGGTCAAAGATGAAATCCTAGTAATTTTGTGCAAACTTGAACACATCTTTCCGCCGACATTCTTTGATGTGATGGTCCACCTGGTTATGCATTTACTTGATGAGGCAATGCTCCGAGGCCGTGTGAACTATGGTTGGATGTATCCAATAGAGAGGTTGTTGTGTACTCTTAAGAGATATGTCAGGAACATGTCATGTCCAGAAGGTTCAGTGGCAGAGGCCTACATTGCTACTGAGTGAGTGACTTTTTTCTCTAGATACCTTGATGATATTATGACAAGATTCAATCGGCCAGCAAGAAATGTAGGTGACCAACATGAATCACCTTGTGATGTGTTTGGCCATGGTGTGAATTTGATTGGAGGGAGCCATATCACCTGCTATGGAGGAAGCGATGATACTGATTTGACCCTCCAAAGGGAGCTAAACAAGATGACTTGGTATGTACTAAACAACTGCGAGGAGGTTAAGCGATATATCATGTATGTTCTGATCTCCCATACATATGAATCCAATATTGCCATATACCTAAAGATTTTTATTCCGAGTTACTCTTTGGATTGCAGTCTTCACCGAGACCAGCTGGTGAACGATGGGATGCCCAATGTGGAAAGAAGGCTCAAGCAGGGATTTCAAATATGGTTCAAGGGCCATGTTAGTTTCCTTTTGAATTTATCTCTGTCCTTCATATATAGCATTTCAATGCATGATTTGACCATATTGTATTTTTGTTGCGGTACATACAGATCATGAAAAAGTGACAGGAGAATCCAGAATATGTGGATGAAGAGCTTTTTGCATTGGCGCGTGGCCCAAAGTTCCGAGTAAGAACATATTCAGCTTGTATTGTGGATGGTGTTCGGTTCCTTACAGCTGACCGTGAGAAGGGCAAGAAAACACAAATCAGTGGAGTAATGACTGAAGGTTATCACTTGGAGAAGGATATCCATTTTTATGGTGTCCTCAAGGATATCAAGTTGCTATATTTTAACTCTCATTTGGAATACCAACGATCAGTTGTGCTATTCCACTATGATTGGTATCATCTTGAGGGTCGCAAGGATACAGAGATGGTGTATGATAAACTTTTCCGGAGTGTCAACATTACCAATTTTTGGTACAAAGATGACAGTTACATCTTGGCAACCCAGGCTACAAAAGTGTTCAACGTGCCAGACACAAACAAGGGCAAAAACTGGCAGGTGGTGCAAAAAATAGTTCAAAGACATAAGTTTGATGTTGCCGAAGGAGAGGAGGACGAGGAGGTGGTGCATACTGATGTAGCATACCAAGAGTTTGTAGGCTCTGGCAATAAGACTGTATCAGAGGCTCTTCCTTTCAGGAAACGTCGACCCTCTGTCAACGGAGACCGCATCATAGATGCATCAGTGTTTGAGTGTATCAGAGGTAAAAGTAAAGTTATTGAAGAGGAGGAAGTTGTCATTGAGCCTAAAGTAGACAACACCATTGAGGAGTACTACAGTGACAAACAAGATGAAGTACAAGATGATACTAACGAAGAGTAGTTCCAGCTTATGGTGGTGGAGTGTTGAACTGATGACCGTGTGGAAGCTTTGTGTTGCATGCTTGAACCGATGGATGTATGCATTCCTGTGTGCATGCTTGTGATAAACTGATGATCGTGTGTGCATGATTTGTGTTGAATGCTTGAACTAATGGTTGTGTGCATGCTTTGTGTTGAACTAATGGTTGTGTGCATGCTTTGTGTTGAACTAATGGTTGTGTGCATGCCTTTGAACTGATCAATATGAGTGTCCTTTAGTTCATGGAATTAATAGTTATTCATTGGGAAAATTAGCCAAAACATTGTGTTGTTATTCTGTTTGTCAAACTTGGCTGAACAAAAGCTCTTTTTATGGTAGAAAAATTATGTTGTTATTCAGTATGTGTGGGACCCATTCGTCGGCCTAGCAGACGATGCTAGTGTGAACCAAAACCGCTCACGCGTGGGATCCACCTGTCATAGAAGCTAGAAAAAACCCTCTCCCCTCCATGCCACTCTCAAATCCCACACCACTTCCCCCAAATCCGCATTAGAGAAAACCCTCTCCCCTCCCTGCTGACGACCAAATCCCTTCCCCGCCGACAACCAATTTTTTGCGACGACAGTGGCAGCGGAGGCTGCAAACTAACGTGTAAGTGCTCCTCAACCTACCGCCATTTCATCGCGTCAACTCTTCATTAAACGACCAGCGATGTGGTCGCCTCCTCATCACCGGCGATGTGGTCGCCTGCTCGTTCTAGTTCGACGTGTCGCCTCCTTATTCTAGGTCACCGCATCGATGTTGCTGTTTAGTTCTATGTCACAGTTTTATTCTTTGGATGCCACATCGTTCTAGTTTGATGTGTCGCCTCCTTGTTCTATGGCAACGCGTATGTACTCACAATCTAGTGCTCCGCGCGTCGATGTTACTGCTTACGGCAAAGTCTCAATCTAGTTCACTGTAAGTGTCCTTTAGTTTACTCACTGAATTTGATTCTTGTAATAATTCACTAATTAGAATTGTATTATAACTTAATTCTTGTATTTACTCTTTGGGGCAGGTACAATGAAGGCCAGGGAGATACATGAGTAGGTTCTAAAATTGATGCTACTGGCACTACTGTATATGGTATAAAAACTAAACATTCTAATTAGTGCAATGTCTAATTTAGGCTAAAAAGGATGCCTACAAGGTTGGTGAAACTAAGGCTGTCATCATCGATGTCTCATGTGATGATGATGTGAAGAAACCTGTTGTAGTTTTTCGCAAGATGAAAGCTAAGATAGCAAGGCGAAGAGCTAAAGAGTATATAAAAAGATTTAGATTAGTCGAGAAACTGAGGGTCCTCATTCGTAGAGGTGTGACATTATATTGGCTAAGTACATGTTTTGCTATATTTATATGCAGATACAGATTATTACTTTCTAATATTTCCTTTCTAGGTCCAAGGATGTAGGGGTGAGGAATTCGATGATCACTGCGTGTTTGGTAACAATTTAGAATTAACTTTTGACCAAGTTGCTTCCCTCAATGCGATAGTCAAACAACACAAGCCATCTATACCATACTATGTGTGCAAGATGAACAAGTCAAATGTCATCCGTGGGAAGGCTAAGATGGTTAAAATTTGACATTTCAATATTTAAATTTTCTTATGCGCGTAGAACTCTAGCCAACAACTAATATTATTATTCTCCTACAGTACTTTTTAGCTAGCTACAGCAGTGCCCACCTCAACCGCTATCTCCCAAAGGATTTACCACTCGCATGCTCCTACAAGACCACTTTCAGCATGTTAACTTCTTACAAGACATGAATGATGCTTCCCAGATGACAAGAGGTTGGTCTAAGGTTCTCGAACTTGCTAGAATCAGGGAGGGGAATGTGTGCATCTTCATCTTTTTAAATGATGGGCTACATGGTTTCATGGTTTGTGTTAATGTTCTATAGTGAAGCCAAAAAGTATCTTGTTTATGCTGGTGTTGGATGAACCATTAATATAATATGTTGTCAGTGAATTTGTAGTGGTAAGTAACTTGTTGTCAACCTGGTGTTCTACATGGTAAGTAATATTATCTCCATATGCTATGTATATATTTGGTTGATTGTGTTCATATTGTTGCTTTTCTAGGTACTCGTAAAAGATGATCTAAAAATATACTCTGTTGTTCTCTTTTTTATAGTTGTGTAAAATGTATAATATGTATCAATCGTGTCGATACATACTGTGTTGATTGTCTATTTTTAAATTACTTTATTTCCTGTGACCGAGAGTTTGTATGTAATATACAGAATAAAGTAGTAGATCTAGACAAAACCAATGGACATGTGCAGCACTTGCTAGTTGGTTCTGCCAAAGATTGGTTGACGGTTCAATTATATTTTGTCTACCTGTACGAACGGTTTTGCTGTTATTTAATTTTTATCAACCGCACTGATAGCTAGGGCCGGTCAAAAACGTCATGAAGCAACGTCAACCCCAGCACTATCGTGAGAGGACCGTGGAAATCGAGCTGACATGTGGTGTTGAAGCACGGAGGAGACGGTCGATGGGAAAAAAGTTGAACATGGGCCGTGACAAAATCCATGACGAATTTGGCACCAGACGAAATGACAACCTGGGCTTCAGGGCTCGGTACGAAATCACCGATAAATTTGCCACGACGAAAAAAAGAAACATCATGGATAACCGGGCTAGAGGGGCTTGAAGCTCATTGTGATGAAACGTTTTAGAACGTCAGGAATCCGTGACATTTTTAGATCGTGTCATAAAAAAAGTTATTGATCGTCCAGATTCTTGTAGTGTAAGTTTTATCGCATACATGTGAATAGGCTCGCACCCGAGAGCTAGATATTGTCTATCTAAAACTTCCGCCGCACTTGTAAACACATACTAGATACACATGCAAGTTTTTGAGGTGCTCCGGTGATCTTTTTCCATTGAAAGCCTAAAAAGTGAGGCACACGGATCTACCCATCTGACTGGACTCCATACCCATCTGACTGGACTCCAACGACATTGATCTATGGACTTTATATTGTTTGATTTTCTATGATACGTTAGTACTAAGTAAAATTACAATGCAACAAAAAATCAAATACATACATAATTAAATAGGAGGTAATGATATCAAAACGTGAGAGAAAATGGAAAAGAGCTATGCCTGGCCATCGGCTTAGGTGTAACGCCATCATGCAGCCGCCGCATGGTGGTTTCCCAAAGACACGTGGCAGACACCTATGCCGATGACCAAGTAATGCCTACGGCAACCCACGGCATAGTGCAAGAGAAGCCGATGGACATGATGTACCGACGACGGCCATCGACATAAACCCGGATAAGTTGACAGCCTTTGTATGCCGATGTTTTGTTGTTGTTGTTATTGTAGGCACATAGGACTTATGTAGACGGTGTCCGTCAGCATAGATTTAGCCGTTGGCGTTTGCACGTTTTATATAGTGCTCATTTCCTCTCTTAAGGGACATGTTTTTCGCGGGAGGAAATTAAATCAAAAACCATAGACACATTTTCCGTGACACATATGTTTGACCGAGCACTTAACCGCAAATGTGACACAAGTATAAAAACACGCCCAGCTAACCACACTCCGCATCTCGGCTAATTTGCTATGAAAAAGCTAAAGCTACGGATGAATTTGTTACCGAATGGCCATACGGGCTAATGTGGCACTCAACCGTGAATCTGGGAGAGAAAATATTGGAACAACTATCTCTACGTCTCTAATCGTGGTGAACCACGAGTTGTTTTCGTAAGGGTAAGTACAATGGTTGGTAAGATTGTCTTATCTTAGTTTCGACACGTGAGCTAGATATAATCAAGAAACATGACGTGCAGTGGATTATTTTTAGCCTTATCTTTAATAAATAGGCATCCTAAATTTATGGTGAGAGAAATTGTTGCTAAGAAATCATCTCTTAGCTAAGAGAAGATAAACTTTTTTTATTTTCTCACCTCAATATCACCTATCATCCTGCATGGCATTGCTATGATATGACTAAGATATAAGTATTATTCGTGTCCTAAGCTTTGCGCGTAAAAACTTTCCGTAGACATAGTATTGCTGAATTTGCTACTACGAGCTCCTCAATTCGAGGAGCGACACGTAAGGAGTAGGCTGGTAAGTAAATACTGGGGGTGCCCAGCATGGACGAGCTGCTCTCACCGTGCTCCTCCTTCCCGTCGCCGCCGTCCCAGTTCTTCCCCCGCGGACAGACGCCAGGTCGCCAGTCACACTACCAACCAGGTCCTCGAGTTCGCCTCCTGCGAGGTCCCCGAGCAATGGTTGATGGCGACGAAGCGCGAGGACGGAGATTACGTGCGGCCTGCTGGTTGCTCCACGGACTCTACGGACTCTAACCTCTCCGAGATGCCGCCGTGCAGTCTCCCGGCATCGACGATGGCCACGAAGCGTCATGGGCGGCAACCCGGGCCCCGATCCAACGTCCCCAGCGTCAGCCACGTGGAGGCCGAGCGGCAGCGGCACGACAAGCTGAACCGCCGGTTCTGCGACCTCCGCGCCGCCGTGCCAACGGTGTCCCGCATGGACAAGGCCTCCCTCCTCGCTGACGCGGCCAACTATGTCGTTGAGCTGCGCTCCCGCGTCACGCGGCTCGAAGAAGAGGGTCGGCAGGCCGCCTCCGCGACATGGGAGGCGAGCGCGTCCGCTTCGTTCCGAGGCGGCCACGCCGGCGTCGCCGCCCTGCGCCACCTGGCCCCCGACGATTTGGTGTAGGTGCGGATGGGGGAGAGACATGGCCGCGATGCGCGTGACGACGGTGGTGGACGGTCCGCACGTGCCGGCTCGGCTGATGGGCGCGCTCTGTTCGTTGGAGCTGCACGTGCAGGACGCGTGCGTTAGCAAGGTGCAAGGCGTGACGGTGCAGGACGTCGTCGTGGCGGAAGTGCAACTCTCCCGTATGTTGGGCCCCGGCACTATCTCAGGCGTGACGGTGCAGGACGTCGTCGTGGCGGAAATGCAACTCTCCCGTATGTTGGGCCCGGCACTATCTCTACGGTTCTTTTGTTGAAGGTTCGTGCTACCTATTTTATGGAATAACCCTTCCACATAACTTTTTGTGTCTATTGTAGTTTTGTTGTTCAGCCCCTAGCGTTTTCAGGTTTTATACATATTTCGTCACTGATTTGTCAACTCAGATAAAATATTCAACAATATTTATTTTCATAGATTTTCTATAAACTGCATTAAGTAAGATTAATACCAATAATATTTTATTATATATTCACAATAAATTTGTTTTATTACATATTCACGTTCTTGTTTACAATATAGTTTCACACAAAAAATCCTAGAAGATTTTGTTACAGATGCACGTTCTTGTTTATATCCAGTCCCGGCTCTAGCCCATGGCAAGGTTGTGCCACGGCCAAGGGCCCAGGCCCGAGGAGGGCCCAAAAATTTTATGCGCTGAAGACTGAAGAGGTCATATCCTGGCGGCTAGCGCTGAATTGAAGAAAAACGGCAGCCAAATTCAGCGATCGATCCTGGCAAGGAAAGAAAGTTTGGACCATCCCGATTCCTGATCGATCGTGAAACAAACTCAAAGGCCGCGTGTTGCAGTCTCGGGACCCACCGTCTCGCGAACTATCTCTGTCTGCGGTCTGCCTCTCTCCATCTCTCGCGGCTCGCCAAGACGACAAGATGCCAAGGTACGTGAGCTCGCCGTCTCAATTGCTCCAGGCCCTGCTGCTCTCTTTGACACGCCCTGCGGCCGGCGGCCCTTCCCTCTGGAAGTTTACGTCTTAATGGCTTAATCTCTTCTTAATCCCTCATCTAATTCTTCTAATTAATTCTTCAATTAGGGTTATAATCTTTAATATTATAATTTGATGTAATTTTTTTTATATTAATCTATGATAGGTGTTATGATGGGGAAGTAATTGTCGAGTGCTGCGAAAAAGAACAAAAAAAAGAGAGAAATTAGTAAGTGAAATTGGCACATATATCGTCTATATATCTAGTTATATGTACACATATATATTCTCTTATCTAAATTTTTTCTTACCTCGCAAGTCACGTAAATTTTTGGAGATTTTTATATATATATTCTCTTGCAAGTCACGTAAATTGTCTAAATTTACACGTAAATATATATGTATATATATTCTCTTACTTATATATTCTCTTACCTAAATTGTTGGAGATTTTTACGTCACGTAAATTTTCTCTTACCTCGCAAGTCAAGAAGAACATGAGAAAATTTAGACATATCGTAAAAAAAATATTTATATGCCGTATAAAAATACGACATAAAATACGTATTTTTTATGTTTTTTACACTATAATGACTCATAAAATGTATTTTTATGTCAATTTTTTTACGTTTGTGTTGAATATGAACATAATTATTACTATTTTTGACTGTGAGAACATAAAAATATGTGGGGTGCAAAATAACTATATTAGTTATTACCCCCCATATTTTTATGTTCTCAAATTTAGAAATTTATGTTTTGTATGATAATAATTATATTCATATTTATTAGAAATGCAAAAAAATCGACATAAAAATACAATTTTTGAGTCATTATAGTGTAAAATACATAGAAAATATGTATTTTAAATCGTATTTTTATACGGTATGTAAACAAAAAAAAATTATGACATGTCTAAATTTTCTTATGTTCTTCTTGACTTCTGAGGCAAGAAAAAATTTACATAACGTAAAAATCATATACGGTTTGAAAGATAGAGGGTAGGTGAAGAATAACAATTCTACACCCTAGGTGTCAAATAGCGCCACTCTAGGCAGTTTTATATATATAGAGCCGGCCTGTTTATATCAAGATAGTTTTATTACAGATTCACAGCAGATTTCTCAAATGTACCAAGATTCACGTAAGGTGCATAGAAGATTTTATTTATATTTGTATTTCCGCATCAAATCCTAGAAATATAGATACAATTTCTTACACAATTATTTTTCTAGTAATATTCAACAATATTTAATATAATGTTTTTTCATGAATATTCTACATAGCCATACAAGTTTCATACACTTTTTTCCCACGTACAACATTCCATACAAGTTTCATATAATATTTCTTAGCAATTTTATCACAGTTTCAAGCATAAAACATCTATCATGGTTCATACAAAATTCAGCAGAGGCCAATATAATTTTTTCGGACTCATTGTTTCATTATAGATTTAACCCTATCATACCAGATCCATAGGGGTGTCAAGATTGCAATTTTTATAGAAGAAATCCATGAATAAAAATGAACAGAAGATAACAAATTTGCATACGAGGAACCGTAATGAATCAATAACCATAAAATCATTCATGGATCTTCAATGAAACATGACACAATCTGCAAAAATATTGTACGTCAGAAAGAATCGGGCAATTCATTCAAGATTCACCGCAGGTTCATATGAAGAACTGAATCAAAAATTCACGAGATAAGAACACTCTTTTCTGATCTAAAGTTCAAGATTTGTGCATCCAACCAAAAAAGAGCCAAGAGATCTAGGCCCAGGGAGCCCGGATCGAACCGCAGTGGTGGGCTTCTCGGCACCTCCTTTGGTATACAGCTGCTGCCGGTGAAGGACCTCGCGTGGTCGTCGATCTAGAGGAGGAGGTCGAGCTCGGGGTGGCGGTGGAGATCTATGGCGCGCCGCCGGAGGGTGGGGGTGGGGTGTGGGGGCGACGAGGCCATGGTGGTCTAGGGGCAAGAGGGGAACGAGGGAGCGCCCCCGGCCGAGACCTCCATGGCTGCCGGCGGTGGAACCTGCATCTGCAGCCTACATGCTTGTACCCGGCAGGGGAGGGACTGCTCGCTCGGGGGCAGGGGACGGAGGGGAAGGCACAGGCGATTGGGTTGGGTAGGAAGCGACGGGGCATGTTCCTGTAAAGGGAACTCTGGGTTCAGTTTTTCTTTCCCCGGTGGCTTTTTTGCAAATGTATCGAATATGTTGACTAACCAGACTTTGTACGAATCTCCAATAAATCTGCGACAGAGATGATGCCGGGGGCCCAACATACATGGGGTAAATCCACGTTGTCGTCATGGATGTGTGCCCGCCGCGCTGCAGGACGACGACGGCGGTGTTCTCCACTCCGCGCTGCTCAAGATTCTACGGGACAAGCCTAGATAAGAGCACCTTCACTCGTTGGGCGTTCCTAGGACGAAATCTGATGCTATTTAGCATCGGACGGACGTAACTTTCGGCCTGGGAACCCAGTCGTGTTCCCAGACGACGCAAAATCGGCGAATTTTTGCCCTAATTCGGCTCAAATTCAAACAGATTTTGGCGTAGTTCGGATAAATATAAATACAGAGCAATGTTCTGCATAGTTTGGCATTAAATTAAACATAGTTCGGCCTGAAATAAAACATAGTTTGGCATAGACTGGAAATATGACATAGTTCGGCCTAGTTCAGCCAGATCATGCTCGGCATCTACGTGTTGCCCTTGTGTGTCCATATGTGCTCAACCAGATCATCTTGCAGTTGTTGATGCATTACCGGGTCTCGAATCTCCTGACGCACGGCGATGAATGCAGCCCACGATGGCGGCACCTGGTGATCAGGCTCTGCAAGGGGTCTCTGTCTGTAGTATGGCTCGTTCTGCTCAGACAAATCCACTGGGTCCTTTCTCTCATCCTCAATGATCATGTTGTGCAAGGTCACACAACAGTTCATCATTTCCTACCTCTGATCTTTCGATCAGGTCATAGCAGGGAGCCGGACAACTGCAAACCTTTGTTGAAGCACACCAAATACCCACTCCACGTCCTTTCTACAAGCTTCATGTTTCTGGACAAACTGAGAATGCTTAGGGAACATCGGGCTTGAGATAGATGTCATCTGCAAGATAGTATCCCTTGGTGTAATGGTGTCTATTGATCTCAAAGTCCACAGGGGAGCATGACCCTTAACAATCTTCGCAAAGACATTTGAGGACTGGAGGATGTTGATATCGTTGTTCGATCCTGCCATGTCAAAGAAGGAGTGCCAAATCCAAATATCCTGTGTAGCAACTTACTCGAGTATCACAGTGCAATCTCCTTTGTGACCTTTGTATATATCCTTGTCAAGCAAATTAACAGTTCTTCCAGTACCAATGCATGCAGTCGATGCTTTCAAGTATTTTAAAAAATCCTCTACTTTCATTGACTGAGAATCCGAGCAGTATCTTCAGCATTGGGTGTTCTTAAATACTGTGGCCCAAACACTGCAATCACTGTCTTGCAGAACTTGTACAAGCAATCAATGACGATGGACTCGATCATGCGGAGATAGTCTAGTATTTCCGCCAAAATGGTTAATCAGCTCTCCTGATTCTCCACTGAATAAATCGGACGTTTATATTCTACTTTGTCTAGTAATAGTCCACGTAAACTATATATATGAACCCATCAGAATCTTTTGGATGCCGAATGTTGATTCTACAGGAGAGATTAATTAAAATAGAAATGCCTGAGAACAGTGACATCCGGCACTGAGTCCTGCGAAAAAATGCGTCTCAACATGATTTTTGCACTCCATAGCTCACTGACCATTCTGATAGTGCTGAACAAAAATGGCCCATACAAACAGTTACCACGGTTCAGCCGCCATGCTATACTGAAAAATATATTCCCTGGCAACGAAAAATCGTCAAACCTGGTTCAGTGGTTCCCCTTCCTTCACATAAAACTGCACACTTTGCTTCTGACTACACTCCCACATACTTTCTCCGATCCAAATTAGTGTTCTTAAATTTGTCTAGATTTAAATGTATCTAGTCTTATTTTAGTGCTAGATACATCCGAATCTAGCAAAAGCCGAGAACATTAATTTGGATCGGAGTGAGTATTAACATTGCTTTTGATCTTAAGTCAGAGCCCCACAAAATAAAATACTCTTCCTTTAGAATAAGAAATCTACGAACATAACAGAGCAGCGATTTTTTGCTTTCTTAGCTCGATCCAACCTGGCGCTCCTCGTACTCAGAACAACCAAGTTTTATCAACATAATAAAAAGAAAATCGGATTCGAGCACGCCAGGAAAACCCGCTGATCATACTCTCTGCGGGGCAAAAAACCTGGCGCACTATGCTATCCTATTACAAGCCAAATAACAACAATCAGGTCAAAGATTATCAACAAATTGTAGCAGTTTTCTCTGCGATCACTAAGCAATTTCAGTTGACAAATCACTAAGCAATTTCAAGAGCTTTGCATGATTTTCAGGGTTGGGCAGTGTGGTTCTCATCCTCTCCTCTGCCTGATCCATCTCCTGATGCGCCACATTGTTTTGAAGAAGTGGAAGTTGTGCCGCAGTCAAGGCAAGCAAAACACGCCCACTGCCTCCACGTCCGCCGCCGCGCCGGCAGTTGAGAACCACCGCTTTCTGCGAGACCAGAGACGGGATGGTCGGGATGAACTTCAACTGAGCGCCTGCCCTCCGATGCAGTCTGCTCTGCTGATCCGTCCTCGGCTTCCTGTTCCTTGTCCTGTTGGAAATAGGTGAGAAAACATGCGTTAGCCAACTATAAGTACTATTACAGCACAGCAGACAATAGCGTGATCACCATCGTAGTAAGCATACACTACCAGTTCCGGTTGATCTGCCAGCGATCCTTCTTCCTCTCCATCGTCGTTGATCACCTGAGCAGATGTTTCGGCACCCGTAGTTGTCGCGCATGCTGGTGATCGAGCATATGTGCCAACGCTCAGACTGAGTTGAACTTCAGTTGAAGCCGCTGCAGCAGTCTCTGCCGACCTGTCCTCGCGTTCGCGTTCGTCAGCCGGTGTGGAATCCGATGCTCCAGATGCTTCTGCTTCCTCGTCGTTGTGGGACTATGGAGAAGAGATAGATAAGGGTAAATGGAAGGAAGAGGATCGATCACGAAAATTCAGAAACTGCAGCAAGGTAATAATAGATGCATGGATAGTGCAAGTGCAGCAACACACATGGAATACCTGATCTTGGTCCGGGCTGCTCTGCTCGGAATCTGGTCCTTCTCTGCCGCTGTTGTGTGACTGTAAATGCGAAAAAAGAGGATTGATCGTGAAAATTCAGACACTGCAGCAAGGTAATAATAGATGCATGGGTACTAGTGCAAGTACAGCAACACGCGTGGAATACCTGATCTTGGTCCGGGCTGCTCTGCTCGGAATCTGGTCCTTCTTTCACGCCGTTGTGTGACTATAAAACAAGGAGGGAATCGGAATGTGGAGGATCGATTACAGGAATTGAAAAGGAAACTAGCTAGCTAGCTAGCTAAGAAATGAAGTAAGTAGTACACACCTCTTGTGCTGTCTGGCCAGAATCCGATTCTTCTTCCTCCTTAACTTTACCAAATCTTTGGAGCTTAAGGGTGGGGCGGTTGGGGTGGGTGTCGATTGCTCGCCTGAACACTGCCTCCACCTCCTCTACATCACTTGCACAAGCATGCCAGCAATTGATATCAGCTTCGACTACCCGAAGGGAAGGGAGATTCCCCAGACTACCAATAAAATCAAAATCAGTGTTCACATCCTCCAAGCCCACGTAGATATATACCAAGTCAAGGCTCTGCATACTTCCCGGGAAAAACCTGAAAGGTGCAATTATATCGCACCTCCTCAAGTTGGGGAACGCACCACAAGGGAATTCCATGCCTCCTGGAATAGGCCTCCTCGAGGGGAACGCAACATAACGAAGTTCTGGCAAACTCCCAAGGATCAGCCAATCCTGCTCCTTCAGATCATCTCTCACTCGTAGGTAGGAGAGATTCGGAAGAAGAGAGGAATTAATCCACGCCGGCAGACTACTAAATTCGCCCCACAAGCTCAGCTTACAGAGTTGCCGAGGGGGCTCATAGCCTTGCCAGTAGGCATCTGCCCCCCAATTTGACCATTCATTCCATTTCCAACCGCTAATTCGTAAGACTTGAATTTTTGGCAGATTGCATATAGACTCCACAAAAGTTTTCCTGGAGCACTTATCCAATTCTGTATAGAAAGAACACGCCAGCACCCTCAGCTCTGTCAGCTTTCCGAGCTCTTTCACGAAGATAGAGGACTGGCCAACAATGGCAAGATATAGCTCTTCCAGGGATGTAAGGTTCCCTATCCAATTCGGCGCTATTACAGAAACATGGTAGAGAGCACACAGATTCTTGAGTTTCCTTAGCAAACCAGTACTCTGCGGCAATTCTTTTATCTCGGTTTTGTGCAAGTCCAGTGACTGCAGAAACCTTAGATCTCCTATATCTTCTGGAAGCTTGCTAATACGTGTCTCCTGTAGACCCAAGTATCTCAGCTGAACCAACCTCCCAATATGCTTAAGATGACAGTCTCTCAAAAAAAAACAGCCTTTCATGTCTAGTACACGACTACACGTAACACTTGAAAGCTAGAAAGTGAAGGCATCACACTAATATGACACCTGTTGGCGTAAAAAGACCTCAATTTTGGCATACACATGTTAGCTAGAGGGTTGTGCTCCTCTATATATTCTGTTTGGAGAGCTAACCTACGAGGATTGCTTTGTGAAGATAAGTATTTCTCCTTATTATCTAGTATGGTAACAAAATTTTGTTCATTTGATAAGAAGCAAATCATATCAAGCACCATATCATGGACACGACAAGCATATATGGTGTAGCTTACACTGTCCTCAACAGGTAGGATCATGCTTCTATTCATAAGCTCGTTGAAGTATCTCTCTCCAATCTCAAATAACCCTACCCCATGCTGCTCTGCCACAAACCCTTCGGCTATCCACTTCCATATCAATGCGTCTTTCATGATCTCAGAATCTTCTGGAAATATGCTCAAATGCAACAGACAAGGCCTTAGATGAGATGGTAGATCATAATAGCTAAATGACAATATCTTCATCGTATTATCTCCGTGCCCAAAACCAATAGAGGTGTAGACCTTAGACCAATCCTCCATTGGTTTACCAGCCAACAAACTAGCTATTGTGATTATAGCCAATGGTATACCACGACATTTCTTTATAATTTTTTCAGTTACCTCAGCAGGTTGATCTCTAGGGCATTTGTCTTTTCCACCAAACAATCTTGTATAGAATAATTCTTTAGAGACATCATCAGAAAGTGGTTTATGCTCATAAACATCACCGGTCTCTTTGGCTACATTGAGAATACGAGTAGTTATGATTACTCGACTTCCACGATTGTTATCCAACAAAGCACATTTGATTAGTTTCCATGATTTCAAATCCCATACATCATCGATGACGATGAAATACCTATCCACATGAGAGCCCAAGATGTTTAGAGAAAACAAGATGGATGATAACTACCTCAATAAGGAATATAAATAGACAAGGAATCATTCAATCTAAAACAAGGTGTGGTAGATAAAAGAAGAGAAGGCCCTGAAGAAATGGATGCATCAATTTGATTGATCTGGTTTCATTTCATGACAACAATTGTTCTTATTAACATCATGCCTCAAATCCATATGTTTTTATATATTAAAGTTGGTATCTATTAACTTGAACGCAGGTTTATATTCCAAACAGTTCTAAACTGAATGTGTGAAAATGTTTGGTAGTTGTTCAGGACCCAAACGATAGCAAAGTAGGTAAACATGGTAAAAATAATTAACATGGATAAGCTCTCCAAATACATATACAGACCATGTCAAGAAGAAATAAGCAGCAGTTTGATAACTCGTTGCTTCATTGGAGTCAGATGCTCTAATTAATGACGTTGAGATGCGCCACCTAGTTGATACTAGTCAAAACGTATAGTATTTATGCATTTGCCAGTTCCACATATAAGGCATGGCATCCCCACATGGGATGGTATTTTCAACGTATGCCTCTGTATTTGGGAATGATGACTGAGCTAAAGTATGTAAACTTGATTACTGGTGGAGGGTGCGTACCTCTCATTCTCAAGAAGTTCTCGGAGTTTGTCGATGAGTTGTCTTTCATCCAATGTGGCTACATCACCCACAGGCTTTTTCTTGCCGACTTCTAGGAGGATGTCCTTGAGAATTTTCTTTACTTCAGGGTTTCGACCCACCGGAACAAAAGCTAGGCATTCATATTGTGTTTGAAGCTGATCATATACTGCCTTGGCAAGTGTAGTCTTCCCAAGTCCTCCCGGTCCACAACTAGAGATTATCTTGAGCTTCTGCTTGGATGCATGACAATCACCATCTGTCTGCAGCCTTTTGGTTAACTCATCCCGTGCTTGTTCAATGCCAACGAGCTCTTTCTGATCTGTGTACAAAGCCAACAGACACGGGTCGACGGCATTGTTTATGCTAGATGTGTTAGCAATAATGCCGTCGACCTTGTACTTGTCACGCCGAGCGGCCACTTGTAGTGCGCGGTCCTTGATGTCCTTAACCGCGTTGGCAATCTCATGGTGGGCCTTGCCTTTGGTGAACAGGTTGGTCATCTCATCCATCAGTTGTTTGATCTTGTTTGAGTTGGCAGCAGGATCTGAGTCCTCGACACGCACCAGGAAGTTGTCAACCACATCCTCCATGTCGTACGACAGCTCCCTGACCTCGCCGGCCCACACCTTGACCTGCTTGTCCAGCTGGTCCCATGGCACCTCTCCGACCTTGCTAAGGGCAGCTTGCATGCTCCTCATCTCACTCTCAAGAAAGCCAATATCTTTCTTCACGCCCTTCTGCAGCTTGTACTCCCCGCGAGCAGCTCGCCGAGCTTGGGGAGCAGGCTCCCCATGGCACCTGTCACCACCTCCATGGCAGAATGGATCTTCCTTCGCTCTCAATGTATGGATCTTTAGCTAGGAAGAAAATCCATAACACAGATTGGAAATTACAAGACAGGAATCTTCTGTAGAAAAACCAAAGGAAACTGTTCTACATCAGAACATCACCAGTTTCACAGGGAAAAGAAAACTGTGTGCTCTTACTGAAACAAGACGAGCAAGTAAGAGACCCTATGCGCGTTGTAACAAGAGCAGAAACATATTATCGAGCAAAGAGATGTACATTACCTGAGAAGATGGAGCACCGCAGCAGCGTGGTTCAGAAAAAATCCGGATGCGATTCACCCATGAAGCCGCTGCGCAAGCGACATGGTGTTTGATGGAGCAACGGTGGTGAGATCCAGAGCGAGGAGCCAGCAACGCAATAATGGAGGAGTGGTGTGTTAAGCAATAATGGAGAGGTGCCCGGGTCTGGCAGTCTGGACGCTTTTCGATGAGGCTGCAGTGAACGCTTTTTGACAAGGACCTGGATGTCCATACTGGTTATTGCTAGGAAGGTCCCTCCCAATGGCTGAGGAGATGATGAAGTACTCCCTCTATTTCAAAATATAAGATGTTTTAGCTTTATGAAGAAAGTGTATCTGGATCCCTTTTAGTACCTAGATTCACTTAAAATCTAAATGAACCTAGACACTAAAAGTGTTTAAATACACTCCCTTCACAAATCTAAAACATCTTATATTTTAAAACGGAGGGAGTACCTCGCATTTACAGCGTCGTTCAGAAAACACATGGTTATTATCTTGTTGAAGGTTATTATTTTCTGATGGTTAACTGTAGCACAATTAGAATAAATTTGGAAATTAGCTGTATCCTCCTGACTGATCAGGAGGGGAAAGATGACCTCCTGATAGCAGACAGCTTTAAGTTACTGAACTATAGCAGAAGATTAAAAAAACATATAATCCAAACCACTAGAGTTAAATTTCTTACCCATGTGGACAAAGGCAGAGTCTTCAATGCTAGAAAATAAACATGTTCTCAGAAGTCACGTGGGCACATGAATCTACAGAGGCAGCAATAATAGTTGATGTGATGCAAAATCCAACAGCAACAGCAAACGGATCTAAGAAAAAGACTGCACAAGTAAGCTCACACAAGATAAATCATTTGTTTCTATAGAAAGGGAGCAATCGATAATTGGACTTCAGTTCACTTGCTAAGGGTAAGTATCTAATAAAAAAAATCATTTACGTTTCATGTGAAATGTGCTCTCAAAAGGAAGTAATAGCAAACAAACAAGAGGCGTCGGAAGAAAGAAAGACATGGTTTCTTACTTTCTTTTGAGACTTTAGAAAGCACCGTTTGGCTCTCAAAGAGCACATTTCACATGATTCGTAGTGGCATATGGACAAGTCAGACAACAAAATTTCTTTGATTCCACAATCCCACTCCATCCAGTTAAAAAAGTTTGAGGCTCTAAATATGCAATCTTCCAGTTCCAGGACATATTTTAACCTATGAGTTTTATTTGATATGCATATGTAACCAACAAGGCATGTCTAAGACTATCTTAAGCACCAATGCAAAGGTCTCATTGCATATTCAGTTCAAAATATGCAGCGCTCCGAGAAAAGATGAATAATGCCCTGTGAGAAGACATATAGTTTTGGCATGAGAAGACCGTCCCTGCAATCTCATACGTCGAAAAGGTGAGAAGTAATAACCTGATCACCTGCCGAAACTACTGCCTAAAGTCGGTCCACCAGAATGCAAGTATCCTCAATCAACAGAGAACGGTGAATTGTAAGAAAGTGAAGTAAATCTTTTAGAAAACAGAAGTATATGCAGCAGTGGGGTTAAAAATAGTGCACTTCCCGGAATCAGCAAGACCATAGGGGTTTACCCTGTATCCTTAGCTAAATCAGTGCTATCATACTGGTCTTTTGGTGCGACCCTATTCCCGATGACATCTCCATACTGCATTAACTTCTCCATTTGTGCGTCCAATAAACCCATGAAGATAGATGCAAAAGATGAAGCAAATTGAAGTTTGAGCCTCTGAGACATTGTTGCACCAAACAATTTTGATGTGCGGATATCAAGCAACCAGCCAAAGAACAATGGGCATATCATAAAAATATTTATGCAATTAAGAGAAGCATTGGCAACAGCGGTTAACATTGTGATCCCTCTGAAGCATATACCAGGCAGCCTTTTAAAGAAAATAATGATCACAAGGCGATAACCCGTGAATATTGATGATAAGTATGCAACCCAGCAGAAATTACATCAATGAAAAGACCAAGTCCTTGTCCAATAAAAAGAAAGACGCTGTTGAAGTTTAGGAGTCGACTTCATTCACATTGCCAAAATCAAAACACGATATGCACCATAGGATATCCTTCTCAGCGAGAAGCAAAAGAATAAGAAATGACCATGTCACCTATCACCACCTGATTAGACAGTCATATTGTTGGAGCTTGCAAGAGGTGAAAGAAAAAGAACAAATGTGAAGCATTCATATTCCAAAAAATATCTAAAATCCTGCAGATAAAGCTGGAGTAGAGTTAGTTGAAAAAAAGGTAACACAAAAGTAGTCATTAGCACAGAAACTATAGGACCAAAAGAGAACAAGCTTGGACAATTCGGTGGTGCACTCAAAACAATAATAAGAAATCCCTAGTAGTGTATCTATCTAGTCAGCATGCCAAAATGATGAAAGTCGCACAATTACATGGTAGAAGGATAACTAAAGAATCAAGCATCATCCTATTTTCAAGGTAAAAAATATATCAACTATTCTATAGGACAACTGGCACTATTTTCTTCCATGTGACCACCATCTAAGTTTTGCTATATTCCAGGCAATAAAAAGGACACATCTAGGATGATACCTTTGAACTATGACCACTGGTAAAACAAACAGCAAAACCATGGCAAGATATGATGTGCTAAATGCTCCAAACAGAAGTGTATCAGCTGGACTTTATTACTGTAGGTCGAATCTAAGTTAGTCCTATCATTCACCTGCTCATAACACATACGCAGACGACTGTCTGCGCGTACTCCTGGACAACATATCCTCCCTGCTCCACCATGGAGTCGGAGCAAACGTCGTAGTAACGGGGATAGAGCAGAAGGAGAGGCACACCTGATGGGATCGTCGCCTCCGCCTCGACGACATCATCCAAGAACTCTAATGCCGCCAATCTAGGGAATCGGCACACACACACGATGCCATCAACTCCGAGACGCCGCCACGAGGGACGCCATCGGTGTGGGAGTGAAGTTGAGGCAGATTAAATTTGCCTGGGCGCCGCTCCCACCACCCCAACAGCACTCCACGACCAGCAAAACCAAACCCTAGCTATAGAGCGGAGAGACCAGATCCCCCTCCCTCCCGCCGCCGGAGCAGCAGGCAGAGGGAGAGAGGACCAGCAAGAACACCGGTGGAGATCGGGCGGTAGGAACGTCGACTCCCTGGAGCCTGGCGACGAGGTCAGGGGCGAAGGTTTTTTTTTTGTTGCTAACCCGGAGAATACTTAATAAGTTATTATGGCCCACAAATCATAGTAATAATTTACCGCTACACAAAATTTAACCCTGGTCCCACTTGCCATACTCCCATAGCCGCCAAAAGATGTCGTCTCCTCCGCCGGCACACGCCTTGCAGAAGTGGCTTGGTTGTCACACGCTCATTGTTCAGCCACAGGCTCTACCACGCCCAAGACTTGGCGATCTCAAATCTACCTGCTTCATTTAGAAAATAGGATTTTCTCGTGTGCACAATGTAGTGAACTTGCCTTATAGCATCTCCACTCGGGGACCCTAAAGCTCCCCTAAAGAGGGTAACGTGGGTGTCGATTCAAAATCGCGTCCATCCCATCACCAATTCTTTTTCAGCGTCAGCATGGTCTATTTTGTTATCCGGCGCCCTCAGGCCGAACCCTATCCACAGGGGGTAGGGTGCGCCGGATGGAGCTGAAAACGTCGTGGACCGGTCTTGGCAGTGGGAGAGCTTCGGTCCCGCCCTTTTTGCCGCTTCCCGCTCTTTCTTCCCGCACTTTCCCCAATATATCTAGGAGACCCTCCCTCCCTCTCCCTCATATCCCCGCCATGGAGAGGCTTAGTCTCAATTTCTACGAGGTTGTGATGTTCGCCCACTACGACATCGTCGCGCCGCCACACATGTCGTTTCCGACCGGCTTCGAGCTCAGCTATACCGGTGTGCCATGGCCATGCCCACGACAAGAAATGTGTTAACTTGTGACCTTCTCATAGCGACGGGAAATGAAATCGTCATAGATCTATGACGATTTGGCATAAGATGGTCATAGGCTGTTTGGAGAGATCAAAGTCCTATAGAATTACGACGATTTGTGTCAAAATCGTCGTAATTTCAGCATATGAAATCGTCATAACCTCCAAGATACAGCTTGGAGCCTTATTTATGCCCTATTATGACCAATTTAAATCGTCATATCGTCTAAAATATGATACATTGAATTAAGTGGTTGGCCACATCAGGAATTATGTCTACATGGCATGTATATATGTCAATTTTTGTATATGTATATGTCCATGTGTCAATATACATCTACCTAACATGTAGGCCCACCCACCAGACTAACACCATGGAACCGCTCTTTATAAAATAAATCAAAAAATGGTGTAGCTCATGGGAATCAAACCCCTGACCCCATCGTGGTTGTTAACCTTCCGCTCAGTTATCTTATCAACCTCGATATGTTGGCTTTGCCCGCGAATAAATAGCGCAAAAAAGGAGAGGTCGCGAGGCTCGAACCGGAGACCTCCCGTAGGAAACATGCAAGTCTAACCACCAGACCACTTCGACTATTTGGTTGTAGAACTGCGCTATAGATTTATGAAGAGAGCTATCTTCGGTTGGGCTCCCTGTACCCTCCCTCCTTTTTTTTTTCCCTTGGCGGACCGGGCCTTAGAGCCTGGTAGATAAGGTCCGGTCTGGGTGATCCATTTAGGTAAGTTTTTTTCTTTTTCTATATTTTAATTCTTTTGTATCTTTTTCATAAGAAGTTCAAATGAATTGATTTTTGTCCCTAAATTTTTATAAACTTCATTATATCATGTTAGTTTGTTAAGTATCAATAGTTTTATTATCTTAAAATAGTGGATTTACTAATATCACATTAGTCCATGGTAGTGATAATATCATAATTCAAAATATAATTTTAAAACTAGGGTTTTAAATTCTAAATTTTGGATTGAGCCTCGCTAAACTTGCATTGGATGTCTGATAAAATAGGTGAACCTAAAAATGATTTTTGTAAAAAATCAGAAGCATCAAATCATGTATCTGTAGTTCAAATCGGATCCACTTCCTGCTGATTGGGCAAACATTTTTCTGTTTCACCAGGGATGGACAAAAAAGTTTTAAAATCCCTGTTTAGGACATTGTTTATGTAAGGTGGTCTAGTATTTTTGAAAAAATGGGGTAGTAGCATTTTTGGATTGAACATTTGGTGTTACTTCACAAAATGCCCCGATTTTGACACTCAAAACATAAAAAATGACTTTTCCGTGCGAGGAAAAGGAAAACTTTCTCCTACAACATTGTTCGTCGTTCCAAGATGCACATGCATATACAATATGGGCACATTATCACAAACTATGTCGTGATTCTGACCATAACATTGGTTGTTTATCTTAAAAGCCACGAAACCTCGAACATGATAGGTCATTTATGTGAATGTTTTTTCAACATGCTAAGTTTGGTATTTTTCCTTGCAACTATGTCACATAATATGACACCACGCGAAAGATTTACCTTGTTCGGACAGCTTTGAATTTCTTATGCCCGTTTTCAAATTTCCCTGTTTCAAATTATGGTCAAAACGCGGGCATGAAGATAGAGGACGAGCCTCGCTAAAACTTGCATTGAATCTCTAAAGAAACATCATATTGTGTGCCTAAAAATTATTTTTGCAAAAAATCACGAGCATTAGATCATGTACATGTAGTTCAAACCGGATCCACTTCCTACCGATTCGACAGATATTTATTTTTTTCACCAGGGGTGGACGAAAAGGTTTTAAAATCCCCGGTTGGGACATTGTTCATGTAAGGTAGTCTAGTATTTTTTAAAAATGGGGTGGTAGCATTTTTGAATTGAACATTTGATGTTACTTCACAAAATGCCCCGATTTTGATACTCAAAAAATAAAAAATGACTTTTCCGCGCGATGAAAAGGAAAACTTCCTCCTGCAACATTGTTCATCGTTCCAAGATGCACATACATGCACAATATGGGCACATTATCACAAACTATTTCGTGATTCTGGCCATAACATTGGTCATTTATTATGAAAGCCATGAAACCTCGAACATGATAGATCATTTCTGTGAAGGTTTTTTCGAGATGCAATCAATGTACCAAATTTGATATTTTCCTTGCAACTATATCACATAACATGACACCACGCGAAATATTTACATTGTTCAGACCGTTTTTTAATTTTTTACCCGTTTCAAAATTTTCTTGTTTCAAACTATGGTCAAAATGGCGAGCATGAAGATAGGGACGAGCCTTGCTAAAACTTGCATTAAAACTCTAAAGAAACATCATATTATGTGCCTAAAAATTATTTTTGCAAAAAATCACAAGCATTAGATCATGTACCTGTAGTTCAAACAGGATCCTCTTCCTGCCGATTCGACAAATATTTGTCTTTTTCATCAGGGGTGGACGGAAAGGTTTTCGAATTCTAGGTTGGGACATTGTTCATGTAAGGTGGTCTAGTATTTTTGAAAAATTGGGTGGTAGTAGTTTTGTATTCACCGTTTAGTGTTGCTTCACAAAACGTCCGATTTTGGCACTCGGAAAATAGAAAATGGCTTTTCCATGTGACGAAAAAGGAAAACCTCCTCATGCAACATTGTTCGCCATACAATGATGCACATGCGTGCATAATATAGGAATATTATCACAAACTATGTCATGATTCTGACCATAACATTGGTTGTTTATTTTGAAAGCCTAAAACCTCGAACATAATAGGTTATTTCTGTGAAGTTTTTTTCGAGATGCAATTAATGTACCAAGTTTGATATTTTTCTTTACAACTATGTCACATAATATGACACCATGGGAAATTTTTACATTGTTCAGACCGTCTTTGAATTTTTTCTGCTCGTTTCAAAATTTTCTCGTTTCAAACTTTGGTCAAAACGGCGGGCATGAAGATAGGGGACGAGACTCCCTAAACTTGCATTGGATATCTAAAGAAACATCATATTGTGAGTCTAAAAATAAATGTTTTAAATAATCACGAGCATTATATCATATACGTGTAGTTCAAACCGGACCATCTTCCTGCCGGTTCGGCAAACATTTGTCTTTTTCATCAGGGGTGGACGAAAAGGTTTTCGAATCCTCGATTGGAACATTGTTCTTGTAAGGTTCTCTAGTATTTTTAAAAAATAGGGTGGTAGCATTTTTGTATTCACTGTTTGGTGTTGCTTCACAAAACGCCTAATTTTGGCACTCGGAAAATAGAAAATAGTTTTTCTATGTGACAAAAATGAAAATTTCGTCCTGCAACATTGATCGCCATCCCAAGATGCACATGCGTGCACAATATAGGCACATTATCACAAACTATATCACGATTCTGGCCATAACATTGGTCGTTTGGCTTGAAAGCATTGGATCTCTGATAAAATAGCATATTGTGAACCTAACAATGAGTTTTGCAAAAAATCATGAGCTTTAGATCATGTATCTGTAGTTCAAATCGGACTCATTTTCTACCGATTTGGCAGACATCTATCTTTTTCACGAGGGATAGACAGAAATGTTTGAGATACCCATTTGGAATATTGTTCATGTAATTTGGTCTAGTATTTTTGAAAAATGGGTTGGTGCCATTTTGAAACTTTCATTTGGTGGTTGCTTCACAAAACGCTCCGTTGTTGGGCACTCGAAAAATAGAAATGGCTTTTTCGTGCGACGAAAAGGAAAACTTCCTCCTGCAACATTGTTCGTCATCTCAAGATGCACATAGCTGCATATTATGGGCATATTATCACAATCTATACCACGATTTTAGCCATAACACTGGTCGTTTGGCCTAAAAGCCATGAAACCTTGAACATGATAGGTCATTTCTAAGAAGTTTTTTTAAGATGCAATCAATATACCAAGTTTGATATTTTTTCTTGCAAATATGTCACATAATACGATGCCACGCGAAAGTTTTATATTATTCAGACCATTTTTGAATTTTTTATATCCGTTTTAAACTGTGGTTAAAACGGTGAGCATGAAGGTTCTTAGCTAGGGGCTGAGCCTCACTAAACTTGCATCGGATCTCTGATGAAATAGCATATTGTGAACCTAAAAATATTTTTTGCAAAAAATCATGAGCTTTAGATCATATACCTGTAGTTCATATCGGACCCATTTCCTACCTTCGGCAGACATTTGTCTTTTTCACGTGGGATGGACGAAAATGTTTGACATATCCCATTTGGTATATTGTTCATGTAATTTGGTCTAGTATTTTTAAAAAATGGGTTGGTACCATTTTGAAACTTTTATTTGGTGATTGCTTCATAAAACGCCCTGTTTTTTGGCACTCAGAAAATGGAAAATGACTTTTCCGTGCAACAAAAAGGAAAACTTCCTGCTGCAACATTATTCTCCATCCCAAGATGCACATGAGTGCACAATATGGGCATATTATCACAAACTATGCCGCGATTCTAGCCATAACATTGGTCTTTCGGCCAGAAAGCCATGAAACCTTGGACATGATAGGTCATTTGTGAGAATATTTTTTCGAGACGTAATAAATATACCAAGTTTGATATTTTTCCTTGTAACTGTGTCACATAATACGATGCCATGCAAAGATTTTACATTGTTCGGACCGTTTTTGAATTTTTTATGCCCGTTTCAAGCTATGGTCAAAATGACGGGCACGAAGGTTCTTAGCTAGGCGCTAAGCCTCGCTAAACTTGCATCGGATCTCTGATGAAATAGCATATTATGAACCTAAAAATTATTTTTGTAAAAAATCATGAGCTTTAGATCATGTACCTGCAATTTAAATCGGACCCATTTCCTACCGATTCGACAGACATTTCACGAGGGATGGACGAAAATGTTTGAGATACCACTGATGGGACATTGTCCATGTAATATGGTCTAGTATTTTTGAAAAATGGTGCGGTATAATTTTGAAACTTGTATTTGGTGGTTGCTTCATAAAACTCCTGTTTTTGACACTCGAAAAATGGAAAAATAGTGACAACCAATCAGGGTAGAGAATCAGAGTACCCACGGATTACCCCACCGAAGCTAATCTCAGCCGTCTACATGACCTCAATCCAATGCCCGAAATTTCATCTGACCCCTCCTTGTCCCCCTGTCTTTGTACGTGAAATGACAGAAATGCCCTAGATTTCCCATAGACTTCACCACATAAGTGAACAGGGGTAATTAAGTGATATCATGCTCACACCACCCGCAAACCCTAATCCCCTTGCTTCTCTTCGCAGACCCCGCCACCACTTCTTCATCTCTCTCGCTCGACAACCGCACCTCACCACAACCCTAATCTCCTCGCTCCACATTGCGACCCATCGCTCCTCACCGCAACCCTAATCCCGTCGGCGAGTACCCCGCCTTCCTGTCTCTGCTTTGCCTGCTAGCTAGCCGTCCCATCACGCCGCCTTGCCCTCTTGCACGAGCAAGCACGCGTGTGCCCCTAGTTGCTGTCGCATATCTCCTTCGCGCACCTTTGACGACCCCTCCTCTGGACCTAGGCTTGCCCCGCTCGTTGATCCCTGCTGATTGACACCATGGGCCCGCATCAGCATCCACCACCCACACCACCCACTGCACATACACACAACGCATCCTCTTCCAGTCCCCTTCTACTGGCAGATCTCGACGAGCTCCAGTGAGCCCCCACGTCGCCGGCCACTACCCGTGCACCCCCTTCCCCGGTTCCCGTAGCAGCCGAGCAAGTCTAGGGCAGGGGCAGAGTGAGCGAAGGCAGGGTAGGCGGCAGAGCTCCTCGCATGGCCTAGCTGGCTACAGGCGGCGGTGCTCCTCCACGCATGGCCTAGATGGCTAT
The DNA here is from genome assembly GCA_916181665.1 of Avena sativa. Lineage (NCBI taxonomy): Eukaryota > Viridiplantae > Streptophyta > Magnoliopsida > Poales > Poaceae > Avena > Avena sativa. The sequence goes on along the minus strand of OV702290.1, from coordinate 547,129,974 downwards.
AGACGCACGCGATGGTAGAGCTCGGCGATGGCCGCGCAACACCTCTATTCCTCTGGTGAGGGCGTGGTGGGGTAGCGAGTGGGGCACCTAGATCTGGTGTGGCGATCTCCGAAGATGCGTGCATCAAGAGTGCGTAGAGGGTGGCGCTGATGTCACTCATGCCAGAGGCGCCCTACCTCACCGCCGGCACCATCAGCGACGTCGTCGACTTCCACTTGTCCGTGTAGGCCAACATCAAAATCTTCATCCTTGACTTCCAGTCCGACTCCCCCGGCCTGCAGGTCCTGACTGAAGGTATCGTGTTCTAGCAAATAGGCTGTTGAGTTACAAGATGATTGCTACCATAAATCTCTACTAGTAATAGCCATTTTCCTGTGATAGTCAATTTTCTTCAGAAATAGGGTCCCGGATGAATTTTTTTGTTGGGCATTCTTAGATGATTTATCTTCAGCTGAATAGCTTTGTAGTATCCCTTTCAATTTCAGTGATTTTTGTTCTTTTTTCAGGCAGTAAACATTACTCTATTAATAAGAAACTTCTAATACAGCTTATTCATTGACAGTTTGTAACTTGCCAGAACATTTGATGTTTTTCATCTTTATGTTGAACCACATTTCTGTTCACACCAATATACTCAATACATGTGTGCCACAGAAACTGCCTCTCCTAGTTATAGTACAACAACAACTGTCACTCGGAACCTCCGAGTAATAGTTTCCCTAAAGGATGAACTATCTTTGATTACTTTCCTTAGATGCCTATTCATGTGCAACTTCTCAAGTTACTACAACACGTCTGACAAGTTGTTTTTCTGAACCTTTGTCATAGATCTTCAGAATTTTATGATTGTGCTATCTGCCTAGTTTTAAGATAATGCACCATCCATTGTATATGCAGTTGAATTAGGTGGGCTTGGATGCCGTGGTAGATATTGTATTTGCAATGATGTAGCATAATTTTGCCTCTGGAGTTCTAATGTTGAATACTCATAAAGACAAAGAATCGCCCCACCACTTACTTTGAAAATTAAATCCAACAGATGTTACCATGGTTATGAGACTAGATGCAAATGGTGTGTTATGTCTATAGAACTAAGATGGAAGTTGTGTTCATGAAGTGTTGACATGGTTCACTAACCTATTTAGTAGGTATATGTATGTTCCAATGAAATCTCTTTCTTTTTTCCAACTTGAAAACAATAAATAGCATAGAATCTAGTGTAATATTTTGTTATTTGTGATCAGTGTAGTGTAGTTTACTTGAGATATAGGAATGTATATTGTCTGTTCCTCGACATTCTGTCTAAGTGATGTAGGAATGTATAAGCAAAATGAGACTTGTTTTCTTTGAAGGATAATGTAGTTGTTTGCTGTCAACAATAATCCAACTTGATCTGGTTTTGTGCAGGAATTGAAGTAGAAGAGTGGCCCCTTTGGCATCAAATGATCAGGGGAGTCAATATCACCTAACTAGGAACACTAGTGGTTACCAACCAACACGTCAATACGAGGTTTATATATCTCTTTTGGAGCCTTGTCGTAGCTGTGTCGTTTTCTTCTTTATTAGAGCATTGGGAAATGGCTTATTGTATATTGCCAAAACAATTTTGTCTAGATTTTCTGTATCCAACGCTATTGTTATTTTCCTAAATTCTTTCGCTTATTACACGATTTGGTTTATTTGTAGATTCAAACGCGACGTGATGCTTACATGTGTGCTAGAGCGCATCAACCCAGGCCATGGTACCGCATCCGTATCGTTGAGTTCACCGTGTTGCAACCTCAGTGGCGCTTCCTTCTCTGCGGTGGGTTAACCTCTTATCTTATTATGTTACTTGGTTGATAGGTTATGGTGCCATGACATTGTTATGTGATACGGAATATATTGTTTGAATAGCTTTGTACTGAAATCTGATGGAGTCTCGATGATGTTACTTTATGGTCAATGTTCTACTTGTTCCTTTCTATTTGGACTCTGATGCAAGTGATCATACATTGTGAACTGTAAACATACATTGTGTCATGGATAATATGCTAAATTACTAGGTGACCTGTGAAACCATATTTTTTGTTTGGAAACATGCATGTTGAGTGAACTTTGAAACTGTTCTTCTGGACAGTCACTATTTCATATATGGTTTTTACTGTTGGATTGACAGGCATTGTATCTTTCTCACATGTGAAAGCATTAATTCGTGGACTAATTTGTCTTTGGATGGTCGTTTTCATGCGGGGACGAGCCTACAACGAAATATTTTTCCTGGGCGCTGGCGGTAGGTAGCCAACTACTAGGACGTGATGGCGGAGGAAGTGCACACCAGGAGCAGTTGTCATGTTGTCTTGGCGTTGCTGGAGTGGGGAGGTTCTGATGATGGGGCATCAAGAAAGGGTTCTGGATGTTGGGATCCTAGTCTGGCTGGACCGACAGACATACTTTGTTTCTTCTTTCTTGTACTCATGATGGATGTTGCTTTGTGTCAGTTCTGAAAGATCCATTTTGTGTTATGTATGTGATTCCAAGCTTGGAAATTTTGTAATAGGATTTATGGCTGTTATCAAAACGATATATAATGGGTTCCTCTGTTCTGATTAAATTATTTATTATTTAATTGTTGTTAAATCTTATGAAAGTGAAACCTAACAAGTGGTACCATTATGAAAATAGAAACCGACATGTGGGACCTAATTACTTGAGCAGTCAGACAATTGGGACCCATCTGACTAGTAGGACCAGCCCAAACAGAAACGGGCCTTAGAAAGGCCGAGGCCCAAAATAAAAAAGGCTATAAAATGTCTAAGTCCCAAAAGAGAAACAGACCATAAAAGGCCAAGATCTTGTATATAAAAGGTTGGGATTGTTGGGCCTGGCCTGTTTAGAATACCGAAATGGACCGAGCTGATTTGATACTACGACGATTTTGTTTCGTCACAATTTTGCCACGTAGGATCATCCACGTAGGATCTGACGTGGTCAGGGTAGACTGTGTGTGACGATATTGGATCGTCATGGACGTTATGACAATCCAATATCGTCATAGACGGTTATGACGATTTCGTGGAAAACGTCGTTGTGTGCAATTACCGACGCTCAGTTTTTGACGATTTGTTTTTCGTGATAAGATCGTCATATATTATAGACAATGACGATTCAGTGACAAAAATGGAGGATCATGTATCAACAGATTCCTTGTAGTGGCCCTTGTGGGGCACCGAATTGGCAATGCAGATCAAAGCGCGCCGCCGTGAGATACTGGAGATGAAGAGGGCAATGGACTGGTACTCGCCCATGAGCGTGTACTGGCCGAAGTGGTTCAAGAAGGAGCGGGAGGCGGAGCTTGCGCTGTGCCGAGCTCACCGGCAGCAGCTCCACCCAGATCTGTGCAACCCCGAAGGGAGGCAACGCTTCTGGGCAGTGCCCAGACATATGATCTATATCGACGCGGCGCGCCATGAAGAATGCATGAGGAGGGCGGAGGCCACCGGGATGGTCGACCTCGATTCGGACACGGAGGAGGAGGCCGACGCAGCGGCCGGCGTTGATGACGAAGACAACGACATCGGTAGTGGAAGCGGCATAGTTGATTAGGATGGCAAATTACCTTCATCACCCTTCGTTTTATCATCTATGTATGAATGAATATGTAAATAGATGATCCTATTGGGAGCGTTGCCTCAGAACACTCTCCCCCTAAATTCAGAAAATATGCTGACGGAGCCCATATTGAGGGGGCCTAGTGGAGATGCTCTTCTAAATTACTATCTCCGTTTCAAAATATAAGTCTTTTTACATAGCTAGTTTAGCTTTCTAAATAGGTTTATATTTCGGAACGGAGGTAGTATAATGGATAGGTGTGTGCAACATCGATTGCTTAAAACTGAAAATAAGTAAAACCCAACAAGGACTTTGCCCAGAAATAACCAGTTGTTAGGGTATGTCCCTTGTCTCGGCCACCGTTCATTAGATGTTGCTGAATGTATCTTTGGTTGGCCCCGCGCAAGTTGTTCATGACATTTTGTGCATTTTTTTTTCAAAAAAGAGAAAAATACTTCAACCTCTACAGTATGAACATAACCATACATTAAGCATTATTCAGAAGTGTCTAGCAAATCCATCCAACAAAATCGAAATTGAGTTTGTCTGCCTCGCGACGGGAACTCTGCCAACATATCACAAATTCTATAACAAAGGGATCGAACAGACAAAAAGACAAAGCCTTCAAGAATTGTTCCTCACACATGCACCTATGTTGGCGAGCCCAACCATATCCCGATCTCAGGATTTCATCCCCAAAGCTAAGCTCCAAGTCCCAAAGCCGAGCTCCAAGCTACCACCTACAGCAAGGACACACCATAGTCAAGCATTAATCCGCTATTGTGTCGTCGTATTGATGACCGATACGCCGTGAGGGGGTTCCTCCAGGCATGGCAATAGAGGGGGTGTGAGAAGTGAGGATGTTCAAGAATCAGGACGAGAAGCACACAAGTTTATCCAGATTTAGATTCGAATATGGTGGTTGGATACTACTCCTGTAATCAATCCACTTAATCGGTAAAGCCGAAGGTTACATAGGTTTGACTATGGTTCGCCTGTGTGAGGTGTTATGAATCATACCCTAAGGAATGCACGTATGCCAGTTTATATAGTCATCTATCATAGGGTTTACACGGAGGAATCCTATCTGGCTACACTACAGATAGGTTTACACGGAGGAATCCTATCTGGCTACACTACAGATAGGTTTACACGGAGGAATCCTATCTGGCTACACTACAGATAGGTTTACACGGAGGAATCCTATCTGGCTACAATACAGATTATAACATAGCCATTAACTCCTACGTCTTGTACTCCAAGTCTTCTGGTGTCGGGCCCTAGTCGGTAATCCTTCTGGGCCTTCCTATAACCGAATGGGCCTCTGTCTGTTCTCGTTGACTGGGCAACCCATGGACCCATAGGCTCTAACCCTGGTGGGACTTTCTGTGCTACTGGAAAAATGCTTAGCGTCACAGTAGGCTTACTACCGAAAGAACGAAAGTCTATCGGTGATAAAATGTACCCCCAGTGAGCAAGCAAATGACCGTCACCTGCAGGTCGTGAGCTGATCCTCGTGGGCTTACCGCTGACTAGAGCCTAGCGGTGACGAGAAAGCTGTGGCATTCGACCCGGGTCGGGGGCGAAAAAAAGTAGTGGCATTCGACCTTTTGCGTCCGTCATGGCTATAGAGCCTATCGGTGATGAGAAAGTAGACGAAGTCTATTGCTGGGTCCTCCTGAAAACTAGTGGCGTATGCGTTTGTCACTAGTTATAGGTTAACGTTGATGACCTAATACATAGACTCGTCGTTTGGCTCTCAAGGTTACTAACGACGGTAGGATTATCGGCTTCGTTGGCTGGGCAGAATGTATCAGTGACGATCCAATGATCCAGAAACGTGTTTGTTGCTGAACTTTTTAGTAGGTACTATCGTCGGCTGAAAAAACAGAGTCCCCCCGCCCCTCTCTGGCCCGCCTCCCCACGCAATTTCATCGTTGCTGCTGCCTATTCTAGTCGGTGACGGTCAAAACCAACAGGGATCGAGCCTCGCAGTCGCCATGAGGCCTACAAAAAAATATGCTTCCTCGCAACGCCATCCTCCTTGTCAACGGCATTTCATTGCGGCGAAGGGGGCCTCCCCTCCCCCATACATTTTTTTAACTGCATGATATTTGTTGTCATACCTAGAGCTACTAAGTAATTAAAAAATCCCCCAACTTATTATGGATCATAAACTCAAGTAACCTGAGAAGAAATTAACCACGAAAGAACAATAATTAGAGCTATGGCAAACCGAGAGGTGAATGAATATGTCAGAGTTTCTCCAGCATGTTGCTTACTTACATCCACATCATAATACCAATATTACCATGTGATGAGGGTTCATAGGCAAGAGTGCATATTCAATGCATTATCTTGTCATTATAATAGAACTACATAATAGATGTCTATATGTCAAAAATTACCCTTTTCTCATTCAGCGCAAACTTTAAACAAAATCTAGACACATGACGGCAATGCCTGGCAAATTTAAAATACAGTATATAAAAGGCTTGTGCCCTCCTGGCCGGTGGAGAGCAGGGCCGGCCAACGGCACGGGGGCAATTCGTACGATGTTGTCGCCGTACGAGGAGGACCAGGATGACGACCACGACCTATCCCGTGCCGCGCCCCGCCACGCCGAGGACCTCTCCTCCTCCCCCTCCGGTCGGTCCCGGCGGCTCGCCGCCTGCGAGATCTGCGTCCTGCAACACTGCACTCATGTAGTATCCGTCAATTTCCCACGAGGCCAAAACAAGACGGGGCCCGGCAGGCCGGCCGCGGCCAGCACAGATATCTCTCTGTCGAACAAAAAACAAAGACAGAAGGTCCCCACTTCAACGCGTGAAAATCCATCAGCATGTGAGCACGGTGGCAGCTGCTGCATGGCTCAGATGGCTGCCGTGAGTCCAGGAATCTCAGATGACTGCTGCAAATGCGCGTCAAGCGTACGTGCCTCTGTCCCTAGCTTAATTAGACATGTCAACGTCCCACGTGTCTAGCTTGATGCATGCATCTCAGCTTAGAACCATTGCGCGCACGCGAACAATGCACGTAACGTGTCCAAATGTATACGTGGCCTGCGTACGTGTAAATGTCCTTTAGGCCACATACATGCATGCGCCGATTCTTGCCCGGAAAGGGGTAATCATGTATTCCCAAATTTTTGTGCTACTTTCATCCCGAGGATTCTTTTCTTGCAAAACCCAGACACCAACGTGTACGATAATTACACTTACCCCTATAAATACACGCATGCACATCCTACATCCTACCTCTATGAGCACTTTAGAAAAGACGGGGTGCAAGAGACTGATCCGACGGGTCTTAAAATTGATGAAGACACCACATGTGTCCTGTTATCGACATGAATATCGCCTTCCACTGAAGAATACTATTTCGCATTTTTTATGGGACACCAATGCGTTAAATCTGGGGTTTGATCCCTGGTCTGCTGAGGGTACCACTCTCCTACTCACTATCCAACCACAGATTAGTTATCAGAAAAAATAAACTTGAACCAAAACCCTCGCCTTAAAAGTAGTTGGCACAAAGAAAACATATATCCATTATGTCATTATTTTTTAATCCAAAGTAGACATATCTAACAGAACAACTCTGCTGCGCATTGTAGCTAATTACATTGGATTGCTATATTAGCAATTCTTTCTTGAGATGCATGTTTACTTTGTATTTGAAATATTGTGACATAATTGATGCACATAAATCTAGTACTCTGTATTATGTTTTTTTAATATTTTTGTGTGGCTTTTAGACATGAAAAAACAAGTGGGTTCACTTTATCCCAAGATATAACATCTTAATGTGTGCAACTGCTACACATGCATGTTCTCAACAGAAAGAGGTCACAGAGTTTTGTGTTTATGAAGCACTCGCTTCTTCACACATACATATACTGCACTATCTGCCGTGCAAGTTTGTCCGAAAGGCACTTCTGTATATTGCCTTTGCATTTGTAGATGTATAACTTTTCTATAATCGAACATTCAATGAAGTTTGACAATTATCCGTGTTCCCTTTCCTAGGAGTAAGCTTTGCTAGCTGCACATAGAGAGAGAAATTCTAAGTGAAAACCTGATCCCTAGCTAAAACCTTTCTCCATATATATAAGGGACTCAAACTAACAACTAGTATTGGACCTTTCCACCTTTATTTTCCTTCCGCTATAACTAGATATTGTCGCCAGCCTCTTCCTGTTCTCCGTCGATCACACCCACTAATATTGATCCACCATCCATCATGCCATGCCCGCGACCAACGACACACACTAGCCCTTCTTCACTATGCTTGGGGAGGACAAGTTCTTCTCTAGCTCATAGTGAATTTGGATTCACCTATACCTCTGGCGGGGTCATCGCCTCTAGCACCGCGCGAGTAAAAGAGGATATTAACATCATGGCTTTAAGTCATGAAAAAATGTTTGTGGGTTAGCAAAACAACATGGAGTCCATGAATCCTCGTGTAAGATAGCAAAGTGCATATGTAAAGGATAAGAGGCTCAAGGATATTATCGACACAAATGAGTTCTCAAAGAGCAAACGAAGGGGATATCAAATAATACCCGATCATATCGGTTTTAGTACTACTGCTTTAATAAGATATTAGTTTTTTTTCTAAGCAAAAAATTTAAAAGTTTCATCAAGTTTCTAAAAAATATTAACATCTAAAATGCTAAGTCAAGACTTAGGATGCGATCAGGTGGCAACTGGAAAAACCCATCTAGGGTTCAGTTTCCCTCGCTGCTGACGCCGCCAGTACGCTCCATGTCATCATATTGAAGACAAGTATGCCATGAGGGGTTCTCGAGGCGTGAAAAAAGGGGGTGTGAGAGGTATGCTTGTCCTGGAAGGTGAGCGCACAGGTTTACCCAGGTTCAGATACGACTGCGGTGGCCAGATCCTAATTCCTGCTAGAATCCGCTATAATCGGCAAAGCTGGAGGTTATAGGGGGTTTGTAGATTGGTATCACCTATGCGAGTTATGCGATTATGTCGTAAAGGTGCATGTAGGTCGGCTTGTATACACGCCTGGCCTAGCTAGGGTTTACATGAAGAATCCCATCTGGCTACAATACAGAGTCAGTAACTATTAGTTTTGTACTTCAAGTATTCTGTCGTTAGGCCCAATTTGGTAATTCTTTGGAGCTAGAGGCTCTAACCACAAGTGGGTCACCCTGGTCAGCGAGTATAAGTCTTTGCCACGGGTATACTCTGAAATTATAACCCCGACACTCCACCTCCGGAGGCCTTGGGGACTTGGAGGTGTCGTAGACCGTGGCTCCTTGTCGGCGAGGGAGTATTTGTTCTTCGACTTGGGTGTTCTTTTGCGTCTTTTTGGGATGGTGAGGCGGCGACTACATCCCGAAGTAAGAATAAGGTCCTACCCGCCCTACCGTCGCTCGGATGGTGCGTCTAGCGCTGACGGAGGGCGCGTGGAGTTATGGATCCGATGGATCTACTAGGATCTGGTCGGTTTTCGTATTCATTGGTGTGATTTCATGTGAGTCTCTTCCCATCTACGCATGTCATCGTTGACGATGGTTGCTGTTCTAGTGTGCCGATCCTCTGGAGCCTCAGTCTGTCTATTACAACAACCTTTACTACGACAAGTTTTGTCGGCTCCGTTGATGGAGAGACGAGGGCAGCGATGCACCTTTGGCTCGTGATAGTGTTTGTAGTCGTTGCTGGGTGGTCCATGAACCTACTTGTAATTTTTGTTACTTTTATTAATCCTCTTTGTAATATTGTTGATGATTATTAAGAAATCAGTGGAATTTACGAAAAAAAGTGTATCCATTTGGTATTAGGGATATATATATTACTTCTTTTTATTCGTGGATATGTTACAAGCTGGTAGTCTATTTTTATTACTGTATCCTAGTCTTGTCTTTTCCTCATTTAATTGTTGATCATCCTTATTCTACAATTCTAGCTAGTTGTCTATTGTATTACTGTAATCTAGTCTTGTCTTTTCCTCACTTAATTAACAGACATTTTTTTCGCAGGGGAAATTAAATAGACAAGGACAGAGACACATTTTTCGTGATACGTACGATTTGAGCGAGGACTTAACCGTAAATGTGATACCAGTATAAAAACACGTCCACCGCTAACCACACTCCGCGCATCTCAGCTAATTTGCTACTTCGAGCTCCTCAATTAGAGGAGAGCGACACGTACGGAGTAGAGGGCGTGCCGGGCATGGACGAGCTGCTCTCGCCATACTCCTCCTTCTTCCCACCGTCGCCGCCATCCCAGTTCTCCCCCGCGGACGGATGTCACCACCAGCACCAGGTCGTCGAGTTCGCCTCCTGCGAGGTCCCCGAGCAATGGCTGATGGGCGACATCGTCGTGGCAACCAAGCGCGAGGAGGAAGATTACGTGCGCCCTGCTGGGAGCTCCATGGTCTCTGCGGACTCTAACCTCTCCGATATGCCGCCGTGCAGTCTCCCGGCGTCGACGACGGCGACGAAGCGTCGTGGGCGGAAGCCCGGGCCCCGGTCCAACGTCCCCAGCATCAGCCACGTGGAGGCCGAACGGCAGCGCCGCGACAAGCTGAACCGCCGGTTCTGCGACCTCCGCGCCGCCGTGCCCACCGTGTCCCGCATGGACAAGGCCTCCCTCCTCGCCGACGCAGCTAACTACATCGCTGACCTGCGTTCCCGCGTCGCTCGGCTCGAAGACGAGCGCCGGAAGGCGGCCGCCGCGGCGTGGGATTGGGAGGCGAGTGCGTCCGCTACGTCCCGAGGCGGCCACGCCGGCGCCTCCCTGAACCACCTGGCGGTCGAAGATTTGGTGGAGGTGCGGATGGTAGGGCGAGACATGGCCGCGGTGCGCATGACGACGGCGGCGGGCGCCCCGCACGCACCGGCTCGGTTGATGGGCGCGCTTCGTTCGCTGGAGCTGCAGGTGCAGCACGCGTGCGTCACCAAGGTGCACGGCGTGACGGTGCAGGACGTCATCGTGGACGTGCCCTCCGCGCTGCGGGACGACGACGGCGGAGCCCTCCACTACGCGCTGGTCAAGTGGCTACGCGCCTACGCGACAGCGCCTAGGTAACCTAGAGTGGAGCCTAGAGCGAAGCTCCGCCCCTACGTTTTGGCACGCACTCACTCGCCATTCCGTAGCTTAACGTTTCTATTCAAATAAACAATACGAAAATGGTTAATAATCTGCTCTCCTCCTGTTCTCCATAGAATAAATCAGCCTATATATGAACAATGAAGGCTTATTTGGATACATACGCAATGGATGTGTGTACTCCTCCGTCCAGAAATAAATTAAATGAGTTAGATTTATATGTATTTGGACACATTTTAGTTCATAGATACATACAATTTTATATAAATGCAAGTCACTTGTTTATGGATGGAGGGAGTATGTTTTCCCTTCCAAATATGCTTGTTAGATTTACTAGTCACCTGTGCGTTTCTACCGCCTCCAAAAAAGTCCAACACATCATCTACGTGTTGCCACAGACGAAAAGTAGAATCTCCAGCAGCTAGGGCATGTACAATGCGATGACATCAGCCTTCCCTTATGCTTGCCACGTTGGATTTTTCCTTAGTTGGAGGAGAGAGAAACAAGAAAGAGAAGGTTGTCTTTCCTTAGCTAAGGGATGATCTCTTAGAAAAAAGAGAAACCTATTTTCTCTATTGTACCATAAGTCTTCCCTTATTCAACCAATTTCTTACTAAAAATAGTTAATTCTCATTAATTGCTAGAGATAGCAATAAGAGATAATGCATTGTACAAGTTATATATTTTGTCTTCTCTAAATAATGTAAAGAGCTAAGAGAAGGCATGTTCCGTTGTCCGTTAATCACTGTTGTTTATGTTTCCATCTTGCATCTTGTCGGACTCTTGCAAGGAGGTGACCTTGGAGGTCATGCTCGATATGCTACCACCCACCTCGACCATCATGATCAACCCTCTATAGCTTCCTTGTTGAGGAGATCGTAATTGGATGGCCCGATGGATGCACTGTGCTTAGAGTTTACTTGGAGGAGAGCCCGGTTCCATGGTCTATCGTAAGCTACGGCGACACCATGGTGTTGCAAGACGAGGAGGTCCCCGAGTTCATGTGGGGAATGGACGACAATGGGATCATCAAGACAGACCTATCAAGGGCAATAGAGTGGTGCTAGAGTTCCTGGAGTCCATCATGGGCCGGGGCGTGCTGGCGTTAGAGAGCCTTTGTGGCACAACACGCATTTTCTCAAACGGTTATGGCGCCTAGCAGTTATCTCGAACAGTCCATTGCATCAAGATTGGTGACGAGTTTTTGCAGAAAAATCCCTCACCTGGAACGAATTCCTCTCATGAAGTCCTGCTAGCTTACAGCTGCATAAACCGTGCTAAAGTTCCTTGCGATTGTCCAGAACGATCCGACAAATTATATCTAAAGTACTACTGTGTATTTTTACGCTGAGGTATAAAGTCCTTTGCAACTTTTGGTAACGATCTGGCTATGTGTTTACAAGTTCTTCATAATTTTGCAAGTGAGTTTGTAACCACAAAACCAGAAAGTTCTTCATAATTTTTCATCTAGATCTGTGTCTGTGTTCTGAAAGTACTCTTAATAATTTGTAGTAACAAACATGAACACACGAAATCAGAAGATCCACACGAGAAATATGGAAAACAAAAATCATGAACAAAAAGAACAAATAAAATTTGGCTCCAACTCCTCCAGGTTGGGCCCTCCCAGATCGGAGACTTGACGGAGCTCAGACGAGACTAGGGGTCGGGGACGAGGTGCGGCGTCGATCCGACCAGCGGGGCGGAGGGAGGCGGCGACGTCGATCAGCCGCGGCTCATGGTCCGGAGCTCCTGCCGACTGGAAGAGGAGGGAGGAGGAGGAAGGACGGGGCGGTGGCTTTGTGTCGCGGGACGGCAGGAGGAGGCGGCGGCGTCGTGTGCTGGATGGGGGTGGGATACGGCAGTGTCGTGTGCGGGACGGGGGTGAGATCTGGGAGGTTAGGATTCTAGCTCCCTTCCTATCCACTCCCTAGCAGATTGTAGGCGAAATTCCAATTTTCGAGAGGTTTTTTTTGCAAACAGTAAAGTCCGAATCTAATCCTATGAGCGGTCGGCCTAGATACATGCTGGGCGCCCTAAGGGCATGTACAATGCTAGGGTGGATTTTTTTCCCCAATTAGTAGGCATTGTCTGCATCAAATTTGAGTTTGCTAGGATTTTTTTTCAATCGGTGTGTCATCGCTAAGTGGATCAATCTCTTCTTCTTCGAAGAAACAATGTTCTCTTTTTTTGTATCTACTATAGCTATACATCACTGCCAAGGAGACAAAGAAGCAACCAAGAATATCAAGATATTCTCTTTTTTTGTATCTACTATAGCTATCAATTGGAATTTATGGGGGAAAATATATGTATTACACATGAATTAATTATTGAAATGAAATATATGTGAAACGTCAGCTGCTAGCATTGTTCTGTGGGTACTGTGGAATATGCCTTGTATAACAACGCAGAGCGGGTAGTGGGACAGAAGAAAACACAAACAAAAAAAGAAACTTAAACGTTTGCAGATTGAGGTATAAGCATGCGTCTGAGATGTCGAGGTCCCCCGACCATAACCTGGACCACAGCAGCCATGGGCATAGCAGCGCACTGAGCAGGGGTCGAAGGGGGCGTGGGAACCAGCGAGGCCGAAGCTGGCTGCAACCTGGCCCCCAGCAGCAGCTGCTGGCGGTGACGAGATGAGCAGCTTCCCTGCTCAGGAGCCACGTCGCACCCCCTAGCAGGAGACACTGGCTCTTGAAAGAGTGGCCCAGCTGAAGACCCCGGTCGGCTGGAAGCAAGGCCCAGCAGCCGGGGCATGTGGTGAAGAGGCCGGCCCTGCAGCGGCCATAGTAGCAGGAGGCGCCAGGGCGGTAGATACTGGCCCAAGATCAGCAAGCGAAGAAGTGGTAGAAAACAGCGGAGTAGCAACCTGAAACCCAGCATGGCCATGCGCCTCCACGGTCAGTGTCGCACCCGGCCCCGACGCTGCAGCCCCGCATGCCAACACAGACCAAGGTGATGATAAAGTCACTGCCTTCGGTACATCCCTGGCCAAGACATTCTTTCTGCACCTCGCGGCTGTGGCCATAGAAGAAACGGTGGACTTGGCAACTGAAGTCTGCGCCGACCCAACATGGACATGCATGCGATGAAGATGGCGGAGATCGGCTCTGGGCTAATGCTACAATCTCCTTCCCCCATGGTGTTTGCGGATTAGTACTATTCAACGGTGTTATTGCCATTACAAAAGGATGCAACACCGAAGTAGCCACAGTTTTACCATTCATGGAGGATCCACCTTGCTGTTAACAGCCAAATGATCGATTCACTCAAACTAGCACGCTACAAAGATTCTGGTAGCAATCAGATACAAGATGAACAACATGAATGGGGGATGAAGGAAGAGCCGAGGTGGGAGGAGAAGAAGCCGCCGCCAGTGCCAATGCCTGATCCTTCTGGATGGTCTTGTCGTTGCCCCTCCTGCTATATATGTAGCTCCTAGTCCCTGGTTAGTTCCCACATGGGTTGTGCTGGATGGCAGTTCAGAAAGGCCGGCCCATGTGTGTGTATATGTAAGAGAGGATCCTAACATCCCTCCCTCCTTGAAAAGCGGCTTGTCCCCAAGCCGACACCATTAAGGACCAGCTTGGATCCCATTGGAGACGATGTTCGTTGATGTAGTCGGAGTCAAGGGAGTAGCCCAGTTGTGTTCCCGAGTAGTCATTGATCCGATGGTTGCAGCCCCAGCCTCAGATGTTCCTTTGTTGCAAGTTCTAGCTGCATCTCCAGGGTCCCATGGCAATCGAAGATCCTTGTGTCGCTCCAAAGCTGGCATTCGCCTCCCTCATTGAAATGGTGTTGGTTGTCGCAGGGAGAAAACCACCGATACCATGTAGAACCACCCGGATCCCATGGTGCTCTTGTGAGCTGCACCAGAATTCTGTTTTTTTTTTTTTTGAACAGGGCACCAAAATTCTGTGATGCTTCCTTGTGACTATGCCTTTTTCATCAGCACCTTGAGTTTTAAGTATATTTGCATACAAACAACGTAACATAACAAACCCCTCATATATCCAGCCAAGACCGTGAGTCTGGAGGGTCAATAATTTCCTTGCCACCAAACAAAATTGCATCTTCTCATTGCCATGTGGTGAGAGGCTCTGGTAGTAATACAGCAGCAACACCGGTGCAAACCATGCATACGGCCATCCTTCAAAAATACTGCCATGACAGTAGTGAACTCCAAGAGAGCAATCATGTGGAGATACCTTTGCTATAAAGGATTGGCTTCCGTTGGAAGTAGACGAGATGGACAGTGCACATGCAACAAGCAATTGGAAATAATCAAAACATTTCCCCTCACGTTGCCAGGCAATTTCCCATTGGAATAGTACCAAACTATGTCGATGCACACAATGAAGCACCGAATTATCATCATGGTGTACTGCAAAGCTACTGTCTTGAAACAACAATTGAAATACCAGATCAGGTGCACCCTTAAGATTTTTCCAAGCTTTAGCATGGGCAGCTGTTGTACCTCTTGCAGTTGAATCTTCAAGATACAGAGTTGAAACCCACTGGAAAGGAGGTTTCAGTGAAAATGCAACACTCTGGAGCTGCCATTTGTCCTTACTTGACACTGAATCAGACAAGGTGACTTTTCCACTTTCAATTTTTGTATGAGCACGAGATGATAACACTAAAAACCATGTAATTTTCCATCGGAAATGATCAGGACCATACCTAATAATTCCACATATACATGGTGTTTTCTGATCTTCTTCCTTCACCAAATAATTCCTTAGAAATCTGGGCGCATAACCACTTGAATGAGCTTCCAGTACTGAACATGTAACCAATACATCCATAGGTATTTTAGTGATAAGTTGCACGCGGCAAGGATAAACTTCAAAACCTGCATTGGTCAGCTGCCAGCTATGAATATCAATTGAGCACAAAACCTCAAGCTCCAGTGGCGGCCATGGTTGCTTCTCTACTTCGTCCAGCTGCAGCACCTCTTCAGACAGCACACACGCGGGGCCCTCCTCGGTATCGTTGCACAATATAACTGCTTTTACTGCCAAATGCACTGTGATGCTACCCTCTGGACGAGAACCTGGCCATGCACCTGAGGACAAACTCCACGGATCCGGAGGACGCAGGGGTACGGGCCATGGCTGAGTGCCAAAGGAATGCCGACGCGAGGACAAGCCCGGTCGCGTCGGAGCTTGCCGCCACTGGCCCGGTGAAGCAGCTGGCGGTGTCGAGGTCGATGGAGCCGAGTGTGGTCGCCGGCCGAAGGAGTGCATCAAGTTGAGCCATATGCTTGTTGAAGATATGCTGGAGTCTGGCTTCGCGCTCATCAAGGTACGCCTTGAGCTCGGGATTCATGGCGTGGTATGAGATGGGTGGGAAAAAATTGGGGAAAAATTTGAGGAAGGTGGTGACTGGCTCTGATACCAGATGTTAACAGCCAAATGATCGATTCACTCAAACTAGCACGCTACAAAGATTCTGGTAGCAATCAGATACAAGATGAACAACATGAATGGGGGATGAAGGAAGAGCCGAGGTGGGAGGAGAAGAAGCCGCCGCCAGTGCCAATGCCTGATCCTTCTGGATGGTCTTGTTGTTGCCCCTCCTGCTGTATATGTAGCTCGTAGTCCCTGGTTAGTTGCCACATGGGTTGTGCTGGATGGCAGTTCAGAATGGCCGGCCCATGTGTGTGTATATGTAAGAGAGGATCCTAACACTTGCTTGGTACTAGAATCCACCTCCATGTTAGACACCTGATTCCCAAGTCCAGAATTCTGCATATCAACATCCTTGTCCTTGAAATGTTCATTATCCTCCTCATCAAAGTCATCGCACTTACGCTTCCAAAAGAACGGAGTGAACGTCGGATCCGGAATATAATCAGCAGCCTCCTTGAGGAAAATAAAATCATACCCTTTGAGCATAAGAGTAGCAGTGACCGCGACATACGAGGACCCTTGTCATCCTTGAGCTTGAACGCATTAGGATTCATCAAGCCCACAAGGATACGAACGACATTACGACTATGAAGACTGACAAGATCAACATCGATGGTGGTGCCTAAGAGAGATCCCAGCGACCAAATACCGTGGAAGTGGCGAACAGTGTCAGGAACACCATCAACATGAACCCAAACTGTGGCAAGTTGAACTTATGCAGAATGTCCTCAACTACCCAAGCACTTACAATCATCTGAGCATTATGAGCCTGCACCGGCATCTGCATGCCACCCACACCCTCTCCAAATCACCCAAAGAAGGCGAACTTAATCAGAAAAGAACCATCTCATGAGGGAGGGCTTCCCACTTCCATTGAACACTGAGCGCGAGCATAATCTTGTCATCTGAAAATCAATAACAGAAGTAGGAACCAAATCTCCAACAATTGTCACCTTGGTGATGCGAGAACGCTTCAGAGTGAGATGGGTGTTGTACACACCGCCAGGCAAATGCAGAAAATAGTGTCCTCTGTCTCATTACCAGTCACAAAAGCAGTAGGCCTAGGAAGTGTAAGAACAAGGCATCTGTTGGTTGGATGAGCCATATTATCACACACACAGACAGTAATACCGCACTTGGCAATTTTTTTTTGTGTGTGTTTCAATAGAGCGCTTCCAACACTTAGTTGTTTTCTTACCCTTACCATGACTTGCCACCTGGTTAACCGGTTGCTCTTGAACAACAGAAACTGGAATAGAGGGCACACTCATGACTCATCTCGGCAGCAGCCAAGGGTGCAGGGGCACAAGCAGAGAGTATCGCCTGCTGCGTCACCTGCTGAGACTGAAACTGAGGTATCTGCTGGCGCTGCCGCGGTATCTGCCGAGGAGAAAACTGCTGGATCAACTGCAGAGGCGGCTGCGGTTGCGCATTTATTTCTTCTTCTTCTTCTTCTTCTTCTTCTTCTTCTTCTTCTTCTTCTTCTTCTTCTTCTTCTTCTTCTTCTTAGGTCGAGCAACACTGGACGAAGCCTGATGCACAGGTTGAGGCACGGGTAACACAGGCATCTATTGATGCGGGTACTGGGCGAACACCTGCGGATACTGCTGACCCATCGGAACATTCTGCCCAAAACCTTAGAGATAGATGGTTGTTATTCATTTGAGGGCACCAAATTAGCTGCTTTAAGTACAATGGCATGACGTGTTTGTTAGGAATAAGCATGACACGACTCCGGCACGACGGCGTATGCGAGTAGTATACATACACAGGTTTCGATTAGGACTTGCTTGTATCAGAGTTGCATGTATCCGAGTAGGAGTTAGTGAACGAGTCTTATAGCAGTTCGAATCGGTAAGCTAGCTCTTGCATATATATATATACATGTACCTAGACAGGCTTTGATTGGCACCACACCATGAACGTGAGAAGCAATACAAACACAGCAGGACCGAGACGGCCCTGTAGCTATAATATTATTTTCATCGTGTGAGTGGAGGAAGTCTAGCTAGCTAGATGATAGGATCAATTGGACCAGATGGTTTTGCCGGACGTGCGCGTCCCGGCGGAAATCTCCCGTACGTGTGTTGTCTCGCCAGAAAGTCTTCGTTGTCAGTCGCCGGAAAGTATTCGGCGCAGGGGCTGTTGCGGGTCGTCGTCCCGGCGAAAGTATTGCCGGGTCTGGGCCAACAATTGGTATCAGAGCCTCGTGAAGGATCTCCTAGTAACGGGATGTCATAGCGACGATGGATGTGGGCGAGTATTCCGGTGCGGCTAAAGGATTTGCCGCGCAGGTGATGACGCAGTACCCGCGGTACAACCGCGACAACTACACAATGTGGACGACCCAGATGGAGTGGGCGCTGGAGTCCAACGATCTATCGGAGGCTGTCGATCCCGGCGGCGACGAGTAAAAGAAGGGCGCGTCGAAGTACCGTAAGGACCAGCAGACACTCACGGCCATCGGCTTGGTGATGCCGGCGGACGTGATGCAGCACCTGATCTCAAAGAAATCTGCAAAGGAGGCGTGGGAGGCGCTCAAGACGCTAAATCTTGGGCACGAGCGTGTCCGCGAGCCCACCCTACAAACCTTGCAGAAGAAGTACGAGAATTTGAAGATGGAAGGAGACGAGACGCTGGACACGTTTGCCTCGAGGGTAGCCACTTTGGTCAATGGGATTCACGCGCTCGGCGAGAAGCTCGAAGAGATCTCAGTCGTTCGGCGTTTCCTTCGCGCGGCACCGCCGCGTTACTTGTCCGTTGTGTCGGCGATCGAGCAGTGCGTTGATATCAAGACTCTCACGACGGATGATCTGGTTGGACGATTGAAGGCTCATGACGAGCGGATGAAGATCACCTACGGTGATGCGGTACCGGAAGAGCACGTGATGCTTACCGTGCCCAGTGGCAGGCGGTGGTCGCAAAGAAAAGGGCGATCAAGGATCCGGAAGCAAGAGTGATAAAGAAGCTTCTCGCCCAGCGAAAAAGTATATCGCTGGGGAGGACGAAGACGACGCTCCGCCGCGGAGGAAGTTTGACATTAAGAAAGTAAGATGTCATAACTGCGGCGAGCTCGGTCACTTCAAGAAGGATTGCAAGAAACCGCTGAAGGAGAGGGCTCTCATCGCCTAGGAAGGAGATGATGGACCGATGATGCTGATGCTCGAAGTAACTGAGCTGAAGGATGAGGAGGATCCTCCATCACCGGGTACAGAGATTGTGGCGCAAGTGGATCACGATCTATCGTGTGTGGATCACGAGGAACGGAGTGTCCCGTTACCATGTGAAGCCACGTTTGAGGCAAGTGAAGCCTCGAGACTTATTCATGGCGATCTATGCGTTGGAATTTCACCCGCAACTCCGTCCGGCAATAAGTTCTTCATGCTTGTGGTGGATGATCATAGTAAATACATGTGGATTGTGTTGCTGAAAAGTAAGGATCAAGCTCAACAAGCATTCGAGAAGATCAAGGAAGCCGAAGAGTTCAAGGTGGAGGCGAAGATAAGAGCCCTACGCATTGATCAAGGGGGTGAGCTGCATCAAACTGTGTTGACCATGGCACGGAGCATGATGAAGAGTAAAGGCTTGCCAGGAAAATTCTGGGGTGAGGCAGTCAATACGGCTGTGTATTTGCTGAACATGGAGCCAACTGAGAGTGGCGTTGGTATAACACCATACGAAGCATGGTACGGATGGAAACCCTCGGTTGATCATCTTCGCACTTTTGGATGCGTGGCGCATGTCAAGATGGAGTCAGACTATAAGAGTAAATTGGCGGAGCAGAGGACTCCAATGATCATGACGAGCTATGAAAGCTCAAAGGAATACCGCTTGTTCAATCCTTATACCAATAAGGTGGTTGTCAGGGGCGACATAATCTTTAAGGAAGGCGAGTCATGGAATTGGGGCTCCAACGAACCGGGATATCCAACTTTTCACGTCACGTGGGATCTTGAGTATGAAGAAAATATGGATCAACCAAGCTTATCCTTGTCAGCAAGTTCGGGTCCAGAAAGCGCTGAAGGCCTAGGGGGAGCTCCAGGCGTGGACACCAGACCAGAAGCACTAGAGATTCTCCCAGAAGACAAAGAGTTTGAAGAAAAGGCTATTCCGTGGCCAGAAGATACGGAACTAGAAGGGAACGCAGATGCATGTGCAGCGATACCTGCACTTGTTTGCCCAACAATTATAAGAGGAGGGGGATCTAAAGCGATCCCAGCAAACAGGCCAGCAAAGCCAGAAGGCGATGGTCCAAGAGTGTGGACTAGTGGCCAGACAGATGGAGGAGACCCAACAGTAGGGGGTGCTGATCCATCAAGAGGCTTTTCACGTGGTATAGAAAAGCTAGAAGGAAACATGCCATAAAGAGATTCAAAAGAAAAAGACGAATCACTACAGGTAGGCAACCTATGCATTGATACTCCGGATGAGCCAGAAGACGGCGTTGGTCAGGAGCAGGTAGAAGTCAGAATTGCTAGTCATGAGCTAGCTTTGCTAGTCAACCAACGTGAGCTAGCTCCTACATATTTGTTCTATTGCATCCAAGAGTACCGGCAAGCAGAAGATCAAATATGCGAAGCATCGATGAGAAAGTACTTCATCGAACCAAGTATATTGTCTCAAGGCACGGACAAAAAGGACTGTCGGCGTGAAGGTGTGGAGAAGGGCGCGGAGAAAAAGGACGGTCTGCGTGAAGCCATGGAGAAGCCGACAAAAGCAAAGTCGGTGACATGGGTGCTGAGGAAGGGAGCGACAAAAGTAACGCCGTGGATAACGCCCGCGAGGAGCAGCTGGCGTATTTGGGATCTAGGTGGATGTTGAGGAGTAGGTCATGCTTAGGGGGTGATTGTTAGGAATAAGCACGACACGACTCCGGCACGACGGCGTATGCGAGTAGTATACATACACAGGTTTCGATTAGGACTTGCTTGTATCAGAGTTGCATGTATCGGAGTAGGAGTTAGTGAACGAGTCGTATAGCAGTTCGAATCGGTAAGCTAGCTCTTACATATATATATATATATATATATATACATGTACCTAGACAGGCTTTGATTGGCACCACACCGTGAACGTGAGAAGCAATACAAACACAGCAGGACCGAGACGGCCCTGTAGCTATAATATTGTTTTCATCGTGTGAGTGGAGGAAGTCTAGCTAGCTAGCTGATATGATCAATCGGACCAGATGGTTTTGCCGGACGTGCGCGTCCCGACGGAAATCTCCCGTACGTGTGTTGTCTCGCCAGAAAGTCTTCGTTGTCAGTCGCCGGAAAGTATTCGGCGCAAGGGCTGTTGCAGGTCGTCGTCCAGGCGAAAGTATTGCCGGGTCTGGGCCAACAATTGGTATCAGAGCCTCGTGAAGGATCTCCTAGTAACGGGAGGTCATAGCGACGATGGATGTGGGCGAGTATTCCGGTGCGGCTAAAGTATTTGCCGCGCAGGTGATGACGCAATACCCGCGGTACAACCGCGACAACTACACGATGTGGGCGACCCAGATGGAGTGGGCGCTGGAGTCCAACGATCTATGGGAGGCTGTCAATCCCGGCGGCGACGAGTTCAAGCAGGGCGCGTCGAAGTACCGTAAGGACCGGCAGGCACTCACGGCCATCGGCTTGGTGATGCCGGCGGACGTGATGCAGCACCTGATCTCGAAGAAATCTGCAAAGGAGGCGTGGGAGGCGCTCAAGACGCTAAATCTTGGGCACGAGCGTGTCTGCGAGGCAACCCTACAAACCTTGCAGAAGAAGTACGAGAATCTGGAGATGGGAGGAGACGAGACGCTGGACACGTTTGCCTCGAGGGTAGCCACTTTTGTCAATGGGATTTGCGCGCTCGGCGAGAAGCCCGAAGAGATCTCAGTCGTTCGGCGTTTCCTTCGCGTGGCGCCTCCGTTACTTGTCCGTTGTGTCGGCGATCGAGCAGTGCGTTGATCTCAAGACTCTCATGACGGATGATCTGGTTGGACGATTGAAGGCTCATGACGAGCGGATGAAGATCACCTACGGTGATGCGGTACCGGAAGAGCACGTGATGCTTACCCGTGCCCAGTGGCAGGCGGTGGTCGCCAAAGAAAAGGGCGATCAAGGATCCGGAAGCAGGAGTGATAAAGAAGCTTCTCGCCCAGCGAAATAGTATATCGCAGGGGAGGACAAAGACGACGCTCCACCGCGGAGGAAGTTTGACATTAAGAAAGTAAGATGTCATAACTGCGGCGAGCTCAGTCACTTCAAGAAGGATTGCAAGAAACCGCTGAAGGAGAGGGCTCTCATCGCCTAGGAAGGAGATGATGGACCGATGATGCTGATGCTCGAAGTAACTGAGCTGAAGGATGAGGAGGATCCTCCATCACCGGGTACAGAGATTGTGGCGCAAGTGGATCACGATCTATCGTGTGTGGATCACGAGGAACGGAGTGCCCCGTTACCATGTGAAGCCACGTTTGAGGCAAGTGAAGCCTCGAGACTTGTTCATGGCGATCTATGCGTTGGAATTTCACCCGCAACTCCGTCCGGCAATAAGTTCTTCATGCTTGTGGTGGATGATCATAGTAAATACACGTGGATTGTGTTGCTGAAAAGTAAGGATCAAGCTCAACAAGCATTCGAGAAGATCAAGGAAGCCGAAGAGTTCAAGGTGGAGGCGAAGATAAGAGCCCTACGCATTGATCAAGGGGGTGAGCTGCATCAAACTGTGTCGACCATGGCACAGAGCATGATGAAGAGTAGAGGCTTGCCAGGAAAATTCTGGGGTGAGGCAGTCAATACGGCTGTGTATTTGCTGAACATGGAGCCAACTAAGAGTGGCGTTGGTATAACACCATACGAAGCATGGTACAGATGGAAACCCTCAGTTGATCATCTTCGCACTTTTGGATGCGTGGCGCATGTCAAGATGGAGTCAGACCATAAGAGTAAATTGGCGGAGCAGAGGACTCCAATGATCATGACGAGCTATGAAAGCTCAAAGGAATACCGCTTGTGCAATCCTTATACCAATAAGGTGGTTGTCAGGGGCGACATAATCTTTGAGGAAGGCGAGTCATGGAATTGGGGCTCCAATGAACCGGGATATCCAGCTTTTCACGTCACGTGGGATCTTGAGTATGAAGAAAATATGGATCAACCAAGCTTATCCTTGTCTTTAAGTTCGGGTCCAGAAGGCGCTGAAGGCCTAGGGGGAGCTCCAGGCATGGACACCAGACCAGAAGCACTAGAGATTCTCCCAGAAGACAAAGAGTTTGAAGAAAAGGCTAGTCCGTGGCCAGAAGATATGGAACTAGAAGGGCACGCAGATGCATGTGCAGCTGTACCTGCACTTGTTTGCCCAGCAATTATAAGAGGAGGGGGAGCTGAAGCGATCCCAGCAAACAGGCCGGCAAAGCCAGAAGGCGATGGTCCAAGAGTGTGGACTGGTGGCCAGACAGATGGAGGAGACCCAACAGTAGGGGGTGCTGATCCATCAAGAGGCTTTTCACGTGGTATAGAAAAACTAGAAGGAAACATGCCAGAAAGAGATTCAAAAGAAAAAGACGAATCACTACAGGTAGACAACCTGTGCATTGATACTCCGGATGAGCCAGAAGACGGCGTTGGTCAGGAGCAGGTAGAAGTCAGAATTGCTAGTCATGAGCTAGCTTTGCTAGTCAACCAACGTGAGCTAGCTCCTACATATTTGTTCTATTGCATCCAAGAGTACCGGCAAGCAAAAGATCAAATATGCGAAGCATCGATGAGAAAGTACTTCATCGAACCAAGTATATTGTCTCAAGGCACGGACAAAAAGGACTGTCGGCGTGAAGGTGTGGAGAAGGGCGCGGAGAAAAAGGACGGTCTGCATGAAGCCATGGAGAAGCCGACAAAAGTAAAGTCGGTGACATGTGTGCTGAGGAAGGGAGCGGCAAAAGTAACGCCGTGGATAACGCCCGCGAGGAGCAGCTGGCGTATTTGGGATCCAGGTGGATGTTGAGGATTAGGTCATGCTTAGGGGGTGATTGTTAGGAATAAGCACGACACGACTCCGGCACGACGGCGTATGCGAGTAGTATACATACACAGGTTTCGATTAGGACTTGCTTGTATCAGAGTTGCATGTATCGGAGTAGGAGTTAGTGAACGAGTCATATAGCAGTTCGAATCGCTAGCTCTTGCATATATATATATACATGTACCTAGACAGACTTTGATTGGCACCACACCATGAACGTGAGAAGCAATACAAACACAACAGGACCGAGACGACCCTGTAGCTATAATATTGTTTTCATCGTGTGAGTGGAGGAAGTCTAGCTAGCTAGCTGATAGGATCAATCGGACCAGCTGGTTTTGCCGGACGTGCGCGTCCCGGCGGAAATCTCCCGTATGTGTTGTCTCGGCAGAAAGTCTTCGTTGTCAGTCGTCGGAAAGTATTCGGCGCAGGGGCTGTTGTTCGTCGTCCCGGCGAAAATATTGCCGGGTCTGGGCCAACAGTGTTTGCCATCTGATGTTTCTCTCTTGGATTTTTGCCTCGCTTGTTGCATAGCGCGCGCGCCCAGTCAAATGAGCAGGGTAATCGATATGGATCTCAGTAGCGCGCGGGATCATTGGTGCGAGCTGTACGATCCAGGATGCCACATCTAACTCAACTTGTAGCTAACCTGAAATTAAACTGAATCCAGCTACCGGACATTTTCGCATGCCAAAAAAAATCTGAGAACGGACATGCCTGTTCCTGTTTCAACTTTTTGTGGTTTGTCTGGAGAGCCAATTTTGATGGGCTATGATGGTGAAGCTGAGAATTTAAAACCATGGCCATGCCTTGGCATAATTAATTTACTGACCGTGCAGAACCTATTATTCCGGGTTGGTGGCCCGCCCTTGCATTGGCAGGAGCATGCATGGGACCAAAAAAGTTGAAGTAATCAAGTATCCCCTTATATATCTTTCATGGTTACTGTGCTTTCGAGTGCTTTTCCTCTCTACATAAGTACAACGCCCGAAAGATACCAATGTGTTAAGGAGAACACTGTGTAGGTGTCATGTTGCTTCTGTTGCTGTCATGCGCTGCCATGGCGACGAGTCCTCGAGTCCTTTCCATATTTTGAGCCCACCATGCTCAAAATCTGAATCACGCGTCTCTCATCGCCATGAACCGATCCGCAGTGGCATGTCGACCGAACGCGCATGAGCATATCTATGGGGAATATGGAGAAAATATTACCATGAACCTATCTGTATCATTTCATGTACTCGAACTCTCGAAGAGAGGCAAGCTAAAAAAATCAATCACAACCCACTAGCTAGTTAAAAAGGACCTGTTGATCTCTTACCACAAAGGTAAGCCTCTTCACATGCCTGAATTTCTGCATGTGCTGCAGAGAGCGCATAGGTAAGCCTCCCTGCACCTGCACCTCGAACTCTCCCATGTTGATCTCTTACCACAAAGCCCCAGCCACCTGACTTTGAATCGGCTCTAAACGATCCGTCCACATTTATTTTCAGCACATCTGCGGCTGGTGCCTGCCAGTTTACTTCTCTGGGTTCTGAGTTACTCGTTGTCCCTCTTGCTTTCGAGCAGTACTCCCTTGATTCTCCTGCCCAAAACCGTACTTGCGCCACCAAGTTTTGCTTATCCCCAACTGTGTCTTTCGCATTGATTTTATTGCGCCTTGTCCACCAGCACCACAGTAAGCATGCAGTGAGCACACTCTTCTCTTCATTCAGTTTTAGTACTGCTTGAACAACAGCCTTGGCATCATGAGCCTCACATAGTATCTGTCTTTCTTCTTCCAACTTTAACTCTTTCCATATGTGTCTGATCTCTTTGCAACGGAGGAAAAGATGAGCCCCATCTTCATCTAGTCGCTGCCAGCACACGCACCGAGTGTCACACTCATTGCCTCTCCTCATGATGTTCATTTTCAGTGGCAGAGAATTATGAGCAAATCTCCAGATGAACTGCTGGATCTTTGGAGGGCAGGCTAATTTCCAGATTTCCTCCCATTGGAAAGAGTCCACTCCATGATTTGAACCAGATTGTTGAGGGCCATCACGACTTGCCACATATAGCTTGTAGGCTGACTTTACCAAGAATAAACCCCTTGTGTCATAATGCCACGCATAGAAGTCTGCAAATTCATCTCGGATCGGTGTAGCCAAAATTGTTGCAGCATCAATCGGCATGAATGTGTCTACAATGAGCTGTTCATCCCATTCCCACTGTCCCGTCACTGGACTTATTAATTCATTCACCTTAGTATAGATACACTATCCTCTTGGAGTAATTGGCTTAAGGGCATCGTCCCATGCTAGCCAGTTGTCCCACCAGATATCTATACTCGAGCCATCTCCAACCCGGCAAATTACACCTTCCTTCAGTAGCTCTACTCCTGTCAAGATGCTTCTGAAAGTGTAGGACATACCACTTGCTGGTTGCGCCTCCAAAATTGTTGACTGTGGGAAATATTTGGCCTTCAACACCTTTGCACAAAGGGAGTCCGGGCTCAGTATTCGCCAGGCTTGCTTAGCCAGCATTGCCAAGTTGAAATCGCACAGGTCTCTGAAGCCTAACCCACCATCTCTCTTCGAGCTCGTCAATTTTTCCCAACTGAGCCAGTGCATCGTATTCTCCTTGTCTTGCTGTGCCCACCAGAATCTGCAGATCATAGTACTCATTTCCTCACAAAGAGTTTTGGTGAGATCGAAACATGACATAGCAAAAGTTGAGATAGCTTGTGCACACGTCTTTATAAGAATATCCTTGCCCACTCGTGATAAAAACCTCTCCTTCCAACCTTGTATCTTTTTCCAAATCCTCTCGTTCAAGTAAGCAAACATTTGGGACCTAGATCGTCCCACATACACTGGTAATCCCAGGTATATATTTTTCTGTTTTCGCTTCTGCTCTGATATGCAGCTCGTCCAGAACTCCATTTTTACACCACTCTTTTGTATTGGAACTAAACATGATAGATGATTTGTCGAAATTAATTGTTTGGCCCGAGCAGCACTCATACAGCTGTAGTATATGTTGCAGAGATTTGGCACTCTCCCATGACGCTTTCATGAGAACCAAAGAGTCGTCTGCAAACAGTAGGTGATTGATGCTCGGAGCAGCCTGTCAAATCTGAATACCAGGTAAACTTACTTCGACAAATCAAGAACATATAGGGTGAGAGGAGGTCTCCCTGGCGTAAACCTCGTTGTGGCTTATTGGTGTCAGTACACTCTCCATTAACTCTGAATTGGTACGTAATCGTGGATACACATATCATTATCCTTTTTCACCCATCGATCCTCAAAACCAAGCTTCCTCATCATTTTCTCCAGAAACGACCACTCTACACGGTCGTATGCCTTGATCATATCTAACTTCACCGCTGCATATCCTTCCTTCCCTCCTCTTTTATTCTTCAAAAAATGTGTACATTCATAAGCCAGGAGGATATTATCCGTTATGAGCCTACCAGGGACAAAGGCACTCTGGTTCGGTGATATTATATCCGGCAAGATTTGTTTCAACCTATTCGCCAACACTTTTGAAACGAGTTTGTATACCACATTGCATAGGCTGACCGGCCTCAGATATTTCATGCACTCCGGGTTTTTTGTCTCCGGTATGAGGACTATGCAAGTGTCATTCCACCCCTCTGGCATTTTTCCTCTATTGAGAACACCCAACCTTCAGCAGTGACTTTCTCTCCCACTAGCTCCTAGCTCTTCTTGTAAAAAATAGATGGCATTCCATCCACCCCCGGAGCCTTAAGATCACCGATACTATCCAGAGCCTCCTTCACCTCTTGTGCCTTGAACTCCTTGCATAGCAATTCGTTCATAGCGGGTGTCACGTGTGGATCAAGATGATCCAGTAGTTCATCCACCTGTGTACCTGCATAAGAAGATAAGAGATTTAAAAAGTAGTTAGTCACCACCTCCTTCAGCTCCCACTCCTCCTCCACTACACTCCCATCCTCCCTTCTCAGCTTCTTTATTCGATTTATTCTCTTTCTCTCTGATGCCACCGAGTGAAAATATTTCGTGTTTCTATCCCCATTCTTCATCCATTGGACATGTGATCTTTGCTTCCAGTAGAGCTCCTTCTGATCTTCTAAATGACCAAGCTTGAAACGAAGAAGCTCCTCCCTCCTGACCTTCTCTGGACTGATACCCTTCCTTCTCCAACTCTCTAGCTCCTTTTTTATTCTAGTGATTCTTTTTTCTAAGTCCCCCAGCTTGTTTCGGCTTTAGTCCATGAGTTCTCCCAACACACTTCTCGTCGCCTCTGCAACATTCTTCTGCTGGCCTTTAACCTCCATATCCCATGTGTTATCAACAATGCTACTATATTCCTCCTCTTCCACCCATCTGGCTTCAAACTTCGGTACAACTCCTTTTGGCGGACCATGTCTAGAATTCTCCACCCCATGCGTACCCACGATAATGGGTCTATGGTCCGAGTGACGTGGGTCTCCATTGGTCACCTTGAATCCTGGGAACCGTGCACGCCATGCTTGTGTCGCAACCGCTCTATCCAGCCTCTCCTTGATATACTTCGTGGCATCATGGTTATTATTCCGCTAGGTGAAAACATCACCTAAAAATCCTAGGTCATCCAGCTCACACTCTTCTAAAGCTTCCTTGAACTTATCCATGCAGATTTGTGGTCGTGGATTCCCTCCCTCCTTCTCCCATGGGTGAGGTATGTCATTGAAATCACAACCACAGAGCCAGGGGTTATTATTTTGGTGCTTCAGCGTTTTCATCAACCTCCAGGTGTTCTCCTTCCCATCCAACCTTGGGTCTCCATATATCCCCATGAACCTCCAAACAAACCCATCCTCTTCCATTATTTCTGTATCAATGTGATACCTTGAGATGAAACCCACTACCCCCAAATTTACTTCCTGCTTCCAAAAAAGTGCTAAACCACCACTCTTTCCCTCATAATCCTTGACCATCATGTGAGGCATCTCTAGCTTCCACCTTAACCACTCCAAATTCTTCCTCTCCATTTTTGTCTCCGACACAAACAGAACATCAGGGTCATCCTTCTTCTTGAGGTCCAGAAGTGCAGCAACAGTCGGGCCATTCCCCATCCCCCGTTCGTTCCAAATTTCAATCCTCATTTCTGCTCGCGGAGCTATTCCGACAGCCCCGGTTCCATGTTGTTGTTGCGAACGTCCTTCTGTTTCCCCTCCTGGCCCATCTCCCTCTGCTTCTTTACTTGTTCTGGTTCATCGATATCCATCTCAATGATCACCCTTTTGACACCAAGAGTCACATGCGTTGTCGGTGCACTTCTTGGCTTAGTTCTGGCCTGCCTTTTGTACCTCTTCCCTCCTGCTATCTTGTCCTTCCCCCGTCCACCTCCTTGTTTTTTACTATCCACGCTCAGCATGCTCCCCACTTCAGTCTTTCCACTTGGCTCCTTTGCATCCTTCACCATTACGCTCTCCTGCAAGCCTTGGATCTCCCCCTTCTGACCTTTGTCTAGACTCACCTTAGAGCCCCCACTAACAACCTCCTCTCCTACCTTCTCCCATTTCCACTCCCCTCCACTGACGAACCATCAACCCCATCCCCCAAGCAAAGCTTCCTCGCTACATTCCCCTCCTCCTTTCCACCCCTCTCTCCTCCAGTAATCTTTAGTGGGGAGGAGACTTCTTTCTCCTCACCTTTCCCGCTCTTATTCCCATCTTCCATAGAGTTGCTATCCTTCCTCCAACTTGGGACATCACTACCTTTCCCTCCAACCTTACTTCCACCACTCCCCTGGCTCAGTTGCTTTCTACTATCTCCATCTGAAGAGGGGTGATCTCGGCAATGTCCATGAAGAAGGACTTAGGGTTTCGCGGAAAAGAGAATGCTGGGGATTTCATCGGAAGTTAGGAAACAATGAAATCAAAGTCGCCAGAATATTGTGAGAATCACTTTGTTACAGATTGCTTGGGGATTGCTCGGTACCTTTCCTAGGCTTCTCCCGCCCTATATATAATAGATCGGGTCTCAAAGCTATATGCGGAAGGTTACATGATTACAACATCAACTCCATGTCGGTCTTTGTTCCTCTTCCCTAATACAACTATAATCTTTGTCGGTTGCTTCTTTGGAACTTCATCTTGACTCTTCATGGGCCGTAAACCTTTCCATATGCCCTAGGTAGCAAATCATAGGGACCCGAGTAATCATAAATGTCAGTAGCCCCCAAGACTCTACTCGAACCGTAGATTCGGGTTGAGTCTCAAGAAAATGTTTAGTTCTTTTTTCTTTGTTTTCACTATTTTAAGCTTTATAGGGATTTGGTACAACGAGCCTGATGCATCCGAAGGATCAGGAATCAGTTAATTTCTCCTGGAAAAAAGCAAGGTTGTCCTACATCAAATTCAAGTCCCCAGACCTAAACTCGGAATTTATTACTGGCGTAACTCAGTTCGGGCCACTGAGGTCTTACTGAATACTGAATTTCAGTTTTATTTTATCGGGTACCCAACGCGCCCGTCGGGATTTCTCATCGTATCGTAGATACAGATATAATTCTGATAGAGCGCATTCTTGCGCGATTACCAGGCCACACAGGACGAATCCCGGGGTCTTACCTTCATGTTTCTGAACACGACATTGGAGTTTTGTCGCATTTAGCTGCGATCCGAGATTTATATATTTTTGTCGGCTACCCTGCTGGGCTGCTGCTATTTCTGAATTTTTCCAGTATTTTTGATATTTCATGAAATCTCCCGATGAGAGTAACTTTCAGAGGATACATAAATGTAAAAATCACAAGTATTTTAGGCGATGATTGCCTTTTACTTGGCCTGCATAATTTTTCTATCGGGTGCACGACAGCGCTCCCGATGGGATTAGCCCACGAGGCTATGTTCGAATTCCTATATCTGGACATAGGCTCATAATTTGATGTTAAATCAAGCAAACATATAAGTCATCCTTTTGAGTTTATATGAATGGAATTTAAAGGTATGAAGAACTTATCTTTATACATATATGGCATAATCGTGGATACATTATTTTGGCGGATTGCTGTCTGGCCGTAGGCCGAAATATTTTGGCTTTAAAAGCCAGGCTATATGCCTTTTGGAATTTATAAGTAAACATAAGATTTGTTAAGCATAAAAGCTTCGTAGTTGTGCAACGTTCCATGGATTGGAATGCTGTACAACATTTTCCTTTGATTATCCTGAAGGCTTTCAATCTCCGAGTGATTCGTCGGGCTTCTATCACATCTTCGGGTAGTTCTCCCTTAGTCATATAGGCTATGTATGGCTGCATCCATGTAGGTTCGATTATCATGACTTCATCAATTTATAGTTCTTCTTCGAGGGTCTCCTCTATCCTTGTACTGGCTGATGAAGCCCCCTGAGTCTCTTTTTGGCTTATTCTCCTGTCTTGGAAGCTATGACCTCGGAAACTCTTTTTAAGTTGATAGAACGCTCAGATATTTCTTCCAAAAAACCCGGGTAGCACTGGTAAGCACAAGGACCCGATGTTTGCCAAATTGTCGGCTTCTTTATAACTTGCTCTTCCTATGTGTGATACTTCACATCCATCGAACCGAGCTTCCATGATGCTATAGAGATCTCTGTTAGCAATCATATTGTTGCTGACAACATCACACTTGTTCATTGTTTGCTATGCTACGAGGTTAGAGTCATCGGAGATTTGTAGACGAGTTGCGCCGCAAGCCTTTGCCATTCACATGCCGTTGATACATTGCAAATGTATCTATAATTTTTGATGTTCCATGCTTGGTTTTATCTACTTTCTTGTGTTTTGTCTACACTTTGGAGTACTTTTCATATGATTTATTGGACTAACCTATTAACAAGAGCCACAGTGCCAGCTGCCTGTTTTCTGCTGTTTTTGGTTCCAGGAAGTCAGAAAATGAATATTCTCGGAATTGGACGGGACAAAAGCCAAAGTTGCTATTTTACCGGAAGACATCTGGAGCCAGAATACGAGACGGAGAAGGGCTAGGTCCCGGCCACACCACATGGCCGTGCGGCCAGGCCTGGCCCGCGCCAGGGGGTGGTCTGGCCGACCCCAACACCCCCTCGGCCTCTCCTTCCGCATATATATTGCCTCCGATACCAAAACCCTAAGAACCTGATAAAAAATCCACAAAAAAATCTGTAGCCGCCGTCATCATCTCCATCCCTAGATCGGGAGGGATCTGAAGCTCTTCCCGGCACCCTGTCGGAGAGGGGAATTCACCTGGAGGCCTTCTTCATCATCATGCAAGCCTCCGGTGTGATGCATGAGCAGTTCATCTCTGGACTATGGGTCCATGTAATAGCTAGATGGCTGGTTCTCCTCCTTTGTTCTTTCATGTCTAGATCTTGTGAGCTCCGTTCATGATCAAGATCATCTATTTGTAATCCATACATGTTGTGTTTGCGGGTATCCGATGGATATTGAGATGCTATTTCAGATTGATTATTGATTCTATCATGTCTTTGTTATTTGTGATCTTGCATGCTTTCCGTTGTTAGTAGCTATCTTGGCCAAGTAGATGCTAGCAACTCCAAGAGTTAGTATTTATGCTCGATAGTGGGTTCATGCCTCTGGTAATCTAGGGAAGTGATAGAAATCTCTAAGGTACTAGATGTGCTGTTGCTACTAGGGAGAAAACAACAATCCTTTGTTCATAGAACAATAATATTGTTTACTTTACACGCAATTCGTAATGCAATAATCTGTTGCTTGCAACTTAATACTGGAGGGGGTTCGGATGATAACCTGAAGGTGGATTATTAGTCATAGATGCAGTTGGATGATGGTCTATGTATAATGTTGTAATGCCCAATCAAGTCTCAATGGAGTCAAGATGATTAGTATATGCTTGTATGCTTTCTCGATGTTTTTCAATTGCCCCGCTGTAATTTGTTCACCCAACATGTTATATATCTTAAGGAGAGCCACCTCTAGTGAACTATGGACCACAGTCCTTTCTTTTACTTTCAATCTACAAACTATTTACTGCTTTGTGTTTACTTTCTGCAAACTATTACTTCCTTCCATTCGATACGTTTAATCCTTTGTTTTTAGCAAAACCGGTGAGATTGACAACCTCATCGCAAGTTGGGGGCAAAGTTCTGTGGTTGTGTTGTGCAGGTCTCCATGTTGCTGCTGGCACCGGTAGTGCGCCCTGCCAACGTTCAGCTAGCTACACCTTTGGTGTGTTTCCTTGCTCCTACTGGATTGATAACCTTGGTTTCTTACTGAGGGAAAACTTGCTGCTGTGCTCATCATACCTTCCTCTTGGGGTTCCCCAACGAGCTCGATATATTTGGGCCATCAACAACTTTTTCTGGCGCTGTTGCCGGGGAGTCAAGGACATCTTCACAAGGGGAGTCCCTCATAACCAATCTCTTTACTTTGTTATTTTTGTTTTTCTTAGTTTCTTTTTGTTTTGTTTGCTTGTTTCTTTATCAAAAACACAAAAAAATTAGTTTTACAAGTTTGCTTTCTTATTTAAAAACACAAAAAAATTAAGTCTCCTTTTAGTTTTTGCCTCCTCGTTAGCTCACCATGATGATCCCTAAATTCACCCTAAAAGACCTTTCAATAGGTAATGGGTCTATAATTGGAAAAGAGAATATTTTAGAATTCTTTAATCATGTTAGTAAGCATGAGTATATTGAGGATAGATCCATTGCAGAACTTGCTCCAAACTATGAGATTGCTACGGCTTCTTTAGTTCACATGTTGGAAGCTAGGTTTGTTAACCTTAACCCCTTAATGCAAGTAATGTTTCTTAAACTTAAGGAAATTGAGGACCCTGAAAAGAGGGATTTTATTCTTGAAACTTTGCTTAAGGAATTCTATGATGTTGCCAAGGAAGCTAGAAAAATCTTTGAACGTATCAATATGCTAGGCTCATGTGTAGATGTTGTTGGTACATGAGAAAAGATGAACAAAACTGAACCTAATGGGGAGGAAACTAAGGTACCAATACCCTTTAAACTGGTAGCAATACATGAAGCCATAGAAAAGAACCTTGATTGGATTGTTCCTGAAAACCCTTTTGATGAAAATAGTGAACCCAAGAGAATTGAGATAGGATCCTCTAGAACTTATTTGGATGATATACCTTGCCTTGTTGAAGATATTTCTGGTATTGATTTTAATGCTTCTTCATTTGAGAACACTTGATTCTTTTTCTTGCTTCTTATGCCTAACTTAAAGGCGTTAAAGAAAAGTACTTATTGGGAGATAACCCAAAAGTTTTAGATGAGTCTTGGAAGTTATTACTTTAGTAATAACCGCTCCTTATCCTTTTTATTTGCTTTTTGTACCAAGAGTAACCTCTAATGAGAGAGAAGCAATGATTGGGAAAGTTGCTATCGCGAAACAGATTTCTGTGCTTCACTGTAAAAATTCATATAAAATCTCTGAACGTCCTTTTGAGGCGTTAAATTTTGTGCTTCTTCCCCAAGTTGTTATCTAACTTTCGTTAGTTCAACACTTTTTGATTTGGACAACAGAAGGTCTTCGAAAAAATTCGTCTTTACCTGCTGGTCTGTTTTGACAGATTTCTGCCATTTTCTGCATTTGCTTCTTGTTGGTTCCTTTTTGAGTTATTTTGGGGAATTGAGATTTTTGAGGGAAGTGCTATAGTAGATAGTGTTTTAATGGAAGTTTATTGGTGTTAGAACTGAACCTAAAGACTTATTATCTTGAGTGCACTAATGTTGCTAATAAAGATTGTGTGAAGTTTTGTATGAAGGAAAAATTTCAGGTGTATGGAAGGAATGAGTGATGAGATGAAGGATGGACTAAAGCTCAAGCTTGGGGATGCCACGCGTGTCACCCCAAGAAATATCCAAGAAGTACAAGCGTCAAAGCTTGGGGATGCCCAAGGAATCCCCTTCTTCATCAATAAAAATCCCAGGTTTCTTCCAAATGCTTCATTTTTATTGTTTCATGCATAGTTGTGTTATTCTTGGAGCGTCTTATTTTTCATTTTCGTTTTGGTTTTTAGTTTGCTTGGTTTTCTTAGTTTCCTGAATAAATTGGTTGGACCCCCTCTTTCATACATTAGTTTTCAAATAGTTTGGTTTGGTTTGGAAAAGAGTAGGAAAGTTCATGCTTAAGTGTTAAAGAGAGCTTGTTTTTGACTATGGCCTATGCTTTGTCATGCCATGCCTGATATTGTTTTGGCTTTATGCTTAGTATTCTTTGCTGTATCATGACTTGTTATAAAAAATTGATATTGCATAATGTGCCTTGGATGAATCATGCGTTGTTTTAGCATATTAAAGTATAGTATAGTGATATTCTCCTTTGATGCTTTATTTGGGTTGACTTGGTGCATGCTCACACCATGTTATGACTATCTCAAGTCACCATAAGCCTTTATGATCCTTTAGTTTTCAACTTGTAGTATCACTTTATGCTTTGGCCAATGATGTTTTGTCGTTCTGCATGATTATGGCCATTATTACTCTCTAAGTTTGTCGCTCCTAGTCTTTTGCTAGCCTCCGTAACCAAGTATGAGTTCCATTCATGCATCCAACTCCTTAAACCAAGTTATTCCAAAGAGTCCACCATACCTACCTATTAGCTTATGCTATTCCAAGTATATTCATGTTTTTTTTACCTTCCAAATTAAACTTGTTATGAGAAAACTAGTGATTAAAGCTCTCACGAACTTGATGGCACACTTTACTTTTCTTGCCCTTAATAAACTTGAAGCATTATGTCATCTATGTTGTATATGCTTGCACTTATTTGTTGGGGATTAGCAGAACCATGCTGTCATGGGGAACACTTTCAACATTGCATGGGTACTTTGTACCTAGTTGATATCATGCTCTTTTGTCTATGGATGTCGTCGGTGTGAAATGAAAGGGGAGCTTGTAAGTCCATGGAGTTATGTATATGTGTTAGAGAAACGCCTGGGTCGCTGGTCTAATCCATGCTGACATGGTGGAAACCTGCAGCGTAACCATAATGAGCTGTCTATGAAGCATTCTTCTTATAAAAAAAGAGTCCTATATTGAGAAAAAAGAGAAAAAGAGAAAAAAAGAGATTATGAAAAGAGGAAAGAGATAAAAAAGCACCATATTCCCATGGTAAATAAGAAGATTGCTGAGATGCTTGTTGTCTGCTTGCCTTGTCATTTTGATATGGGGATTCTTCCGTATCATCGGGCAAGGGGTACCCCGTTGGCGGTTCTCTATGATACACATGTACTTACGATGACAAGAACTTACCGGTGACTAAACTTGAGTAGCATGAGGAGCGACCCTCGTATTCAAGGGACATGAGATTTCCAACTTATATTTCGTCAAGCATGTACACCATAGTTTGTTCACTTTAACCTTAATCACTTCAAGATGCTTATGATAGGGGCAATGAGAGATGAAAGCTATAAGTACCATAATTGTTGGAAGCTCTTTATGAGACTTGAATCCCTGCTTCCTTCTATCAAGGCCTTTCTTCCACTTATATATTGAGTCTCCACCTTCTACCTTTATGCACCTACTTTGAGAGCATAGTGGCCATTATTAGTTCTATGTGCATTGTCCCAAGACTAGTTGATTGATGCATACCTTGATATTGCTTGTTTTAAACTATTTGTATCTAGTCACTCTTATGAACTTTGAAGGTGTCCTATGCATTTATATTTTCTACTCTATGAGGGACAAGCTGAATACTATTATGCTATGTTTTCTTTATGTGAAACAAACAAACGTCTTGCAAAGCATTGTTATTCATGAATCTTTTGTTTGTGCCTTTTCATGTTGCAACATAGTTTGTTTGTCTTATTGCTAGAACTTTGTCTTTCATGTTATGATTGAAGTACTATGATCCCAGCTTTGAATGTTTTACAATACTTTGATCAAGTTTATGATGGTGCATGTCACCTTAAAAATTATTCTTTCTTTTTATCACTTACCTACTCGAGGACGAGCATGAATTAAGTTTAGGGATGTTGATACATTGCAAATGTATCTATAATTTTTGATGTTCCATGCTTGGTTTTATCTACTTTCTTGTGTTTTGTCCACACTTTGGAGTACCTTTCATATGATTTCTTGGACTAACCTATTAACAAGAGCCACAGTGCTAGGTGCCTGTTTTCTGCTGTTTTTGGTTCTAGGAAGTCAGAAAATGAATATTCTCGGAATTGGACGGGACAAAAGCCAAAGTTGCTATTTTACCGGAAGACATCTGGAGCCAGAATACGAGACGAAGAAGGGCTGGGGCCTGGCCACACCACCTGGCCACGTGGCCAGGCCTGGCCCGCGCCAGGGTGTGGTCTGGCCGACCCCAGCACCCTCTCGGCCTCTCCTTCCGCCTATATATTGCCTCCGATACCAAAAGCCTAAGTACCCGATCAAAAATCCACGAAAGAGTCTGTAGCCGCCGTCTTCTCCATCCCTAGATCGGGAGGGATCTGAAGCTCTTCCCGGCACCCTGCCGGAGAGGGGAATTCACCCTGGAGGCCTTCTTCATCATCATGCAAGCCTCCGGTGTGATGCGTGAGTAGTTCATATCTGGACTACGGGTCCATGTAGTAGCTAGATGGATGGTTCTCCTCCTTTGTGTTTCCATGTCTAGATCTTGTGAGCTCCGTTCATGATCAAGATCATCTATTTGTAATCCATACATGTTGTGTTTGCGGGGATCCGATGGATATTGAGATGCTATTTCAGATTGATTATTAATTCTATCATGTCTTTGTTATTTGTGATCTTGTATGCTTTCCGTTGTTAGTAGCTATCTTGGCCAAGTAGATGCTAGCAACTCCAAGAGTTAGTATTTATGCTCGATAGTGGGTTCATGCCTCTGGTAATCTGGGGAAGTGACAGAAATCTCTAAGGTACTAGATGTGTTGTTGCTACTAGGGAGAAAACAACAATCCTTTGTTCATATAACAATCGTATTGTTTACTTTACACGCAATTCGTAATACAATAATATGTTGCTTGCAACTTAATACTGGAGGGGGTTCGGGTGATAACCTGAAGGTGGATTATTAGTCATAGATGCAGTTGGATGACGGTCTATGTATAATGTTGTAATGCCCAATCAAATCTCAAAGGAGTCAAGATGATTAGTATATGCTTGTATGCTTTCTCGATGTTTGTTAATTGCCCCGCTGTAATTTGTTCACCCAACATGTTATCTATCTTAAGGAGAGCCACCTCTAGTGAACTATGGACCCTGGTCCTTTTTTTACTTTCAATCTACAAACTGTTTACTGCTTCGTGTTTACTTTCTACAAACTATTACTTCCTTCCATTCGATATGTTTAATCCTTTGTTTTCAGCAAAACCGGTGAGATTGACAACCTCATCGCAAGTTGGGGGCAAAGTTCTGTGGTTGTGTTGTGTAGGTCTCCACGTTGCTGCTGGCACCGGTAGTGCGCCCTGCCAACGTTCAGCTAGCTACACCTTTGGGGTGTTTCCTTGCTCCTACTGGATTGATAACCTTGGTTTCTTACTAAGGGAAAACTTGCTGCTGTGCTCATCATACCTTCCTCTTGGGGTTCCCCAACGAGCTCGATATATTTAGGCCATCAGCCGTGTAACAAGGCCTCGTACTCAGCTTCATTGTTGGATGCGTTCGCAAAAATCATTCGAAGTGTATATCGCATCTTGTCACATTGCGATGATATTAATATGATCCCTACTCATGCTCCTTCTGTTCTTTTTGATCCATCGAAGTACATTGTCCAAGCGCTTGAAAGATCAGGTGGACCTGCATATTATAACTCGGTCCATTCTGTGATGAAATCCGGCAGAACTTGTGATTTGTTAGCTTTTTGCTTCTCATACGTGATGTCTCGAGAGGATAATTCGATGCCCCATACGGAGACATGCCCAGTTGCTTCTAGGTTATTAAGGATGTTTGATAGAGGTGCCTCATTGTCCACTATGATCGGATGTTCCAAAAAATAATGGCGTAGTTTCCGTGCTGTCATGAATACTCCATATGCTAATTTTTGGTAATGTGGGTACCTTTGTTTTTATGGTGAGAGGACCTCGCTCATAAAATAAACTGGCCTTTGAACATTGTGGGTTTTTCCTTCGTCGGGTCGCTCCACAACTAGGACCATACTGACCACCTGATTTGTGGTGGCTATGTAAAGAAGTAGTGGTTCTTTTTCTCGTGGAGACACGATGACGGGGGGCGTCGAAAGTGTCTTCTTGAGGTCTTCAAAGGAGTGTTGAGCTTCTTCGGTCCATTCAAACTTATCTAATTTTCTCATAAGGGCGTAGAACGGTAATGCTTTTTATCCTAATCGAGAAATGAAACGGCTAAGTGCTGCCACTCGCCCAGCCAGTTGTTGCACTCCTTGTAAATTTGTTGATTTTTTCATTGTTAAGATTGCCTGTATTTTCTCGGGATTGGCTTCAATTTCTCTTGCTGATACTAGGTATCCGAAGAGTTGCCCCACTAGAACTCCAAAGGAACACTTTGTCGGGTTTAACTTGATGCAGAACTTGTCTAGGTTGTTGAATGTTTCTTCAAGATCCTTGATAAGTGACGAGCTTTGTTTTTATATAACTATGACATCGTCAATATATACTTGTAAATTTGTGCCAATTTGGTTTCCCAGGAAAATTTCCATCATCCGTTTTTGAGGCCAAACAACATTGTTGTGTAGCAAAATACACCATAAGGTGTGATGAATGCTGTTTCTCTTGATCCTCCTCCTTCATCCGAATCTGGTGATACCCTGAATATGCATCCAGAAAGGAAAGACGTTCACATCCTGTAGTTGCATCAATTATTTGATCGATTCGTGGCAGTGGAAAGTGATCCTTTGGACAGTGTTTGTTCAATGCTGTGAAGTTGATGCACATCCGTAGTTCTTTAGTGTTCTTCTTTTGGACGCACACTAGGTTTGCGACCCACTCTTCTTTCTTTAGTTCCTTTATGAAATTCGCGTCGGTGAGGCGATGTAGCTCTTTTACAATAGCTTTGCGCTTTGGTTCCGCGAAATGACGAAGTGATTGCTTGACTGGTTTTGCTTTTGGGTCCAAATTTAGTGCATGCTCAACGAGTTCCCTGGGAATTCCTGGCATGTTAGAAGGTAGCCATGTAAAGATTTCCCAGTGATCACGGAGGAACTCGATGATCATGCTTTCCTATGCGGGGCCAAGGTTGGAGGCCACAAATGTTGTCTTCTTCGGATCGATGGGGTGGATCTGTACTTCTTTAGTGTCCTTTGCGGTGTCGAAGGCTTGGACAGGGTTGATGCATGTTACTGCGAGAGGTTCTGCGATTGTTGTCGTTTTGAGCTGCTCAAACTCGGTTGCCATCCCGAAAGATTTAGAAATTTTGTTGAATTCCCAATCACAATTATCAGAACGTGTGAAGCTTCCTCTTATTGATATGATTCCCTTTGGTGCTGGCATTTTCATGACTAGGTATGCATAGTGACGAATTGCCATGAATCATGCGAAAGCCGGGCATCCTAGGATCGTGTGATACTGTGATGGCCAGTCCATGACTTTGAAT
This sequence comes from Avena sativa, assembly GCA_916181665.1. Taxonomy (NCBI): domain Eukaryota; kingdom Viridiplantae; phylum Streptophyta; class Magnoliopsida; order Poales; family Poaceae; genus Avena; species Avena sativa. Next base: position 547,089,412 of record OV702290.1, on the reverse strand, counting down.
TCAAGCTTTTCCTGCCTAAAATTTTCTTTGGATCCAAACACAATGTCAAGGAAAATTTTACCTAAAGGAATTTCGGCTTTACCTTGTACTATGCCCTGGAAGGATGTTTCTGTTGGTGCCAAATTTGCCAAGGGGTAATTCATCGCCCTAAGTGTTTTGGCGTAGATCAGGTTTATGCTGCTTCTTGTGTCCATGAAGACCTTACTCATGTCGAATCCTCCAATTTGTGCTTCAACTATCAAGGCCGAATGGCCCGGTCTTGGTACGCGATGGGGGTGATCAGCTCTGTGGAATGTGATTTCTTGTTCTGACCAATGGAGATATTCGGGTGTGGTTGGTGGGTCCATTTCTGCCATGTTGACTTGTCTTGTGATTAGCTTCTGAATTCTATTGGATGGATGCCCTTTTTGGATCACCGACATTGCCCCTTTTGACCTAGGGTAATCGTCATTTTGATTGGTTGTGTTTTGTGGTTGTCCTACTGGCGGAGGCAGTGCACCGATGGCTAACGTGCCAGGCGTGGATGTGTATCCTCTTCTTGTTGCTTCAGTTGACTTTGCATTGCATAGCTCTTACATCTTTAAGAACATTCAGCAATCTTTCATGAGGTGGTTGGATTATCTTCTTCCTTCTGAATCGATGTAAAAGTGCATATTATAGGGCCCTTCTAGTATTTGCATTGCGGACATGGGTGGGTCCTAAGTTCTTAGCTGATATCGCTGCACTGATTGACCTCCTCCGCCTTCGTCCCTATTGCGGCGGTACCCGCTGTTGTAGTCGTCATTCCTGTTGTTGCCTTCACCCGAAAAACTGGCCGCGACGTATCTTGGTCCCGTGTTTCCATCATTATTTCATTGCCTCCTGTCATTGCCATGTTTATTCCTGTCTTCTTCGGGTGACCGTGTTCGTTTGTTATGCAACGCATCTTCTCCATCAGCCCATCGATTTTCTATGTCCATTAACTGTGAGATTGTCTTGGGTTTGACTCACTCTAGTTCTTCTATGAATTCTTGGCGATAGAGGCCATCATTTAAGGCAGCAATTGCTATTTCATCAGATATGGATTTGGCTATATATTTGATGGTGTTCCATCGCTAGATGAATGCTCTTATTGACTCTCCGGGCTTCTATTTGCATGCCCGCAGTTGCTCTAAAGACGTGGGTTGTTTGAATCTGGAATGAAAGTGTTGGATGAACTTGTCTTCGAGGTCATTCCAGCTATGAATAGAATCTTTGGGTAACTGTCTGAGCCATGACCTTGCAGCGCCGGTGAGGTGAAATTATAAGCTTTGCATTGCTATGACTGTTGAGTCACCCTGTAGCTTGACGGTGGCCAAGTAATCTGCTAGCCAAGCTTCGGGTTTCTTGGAGTCCGTTGTATTTTTGATGGTCATGTGGAAGTTTAAAATCCTTGGGTACCGAGGCATTTCGAATCCGCTGAGTGAAACAGTTGGCTCTGCATAACTCGTAGTCGTCTTCATTGTCATCATCGTGCTCTCATCGGCTGCGGTTTTTGTCTCTTGTATTGCTTCATGGCTCTATTCCTGAAAGACGCTCCCGATGTGGCGATTGTGATCGCCTAGAGTGGCCTTCATGCCCCGGGCTGCTGTGACGGCGTGGTAATCTATCGGGTTGATGCGTAAGTCCTTGCTCCGCTTGTGCGAGAGTTGCTCCTACTATGCCGAGGTTCATTAGGGAAGAGCGGTGGAGAGCTGCACAAGGATCGTCGGGTGAAGGTTGGGTTGTGATCAGGTATGTTTGTGCGGCCACAATTGCTGCTTGGGCCATTTTTGCTTTGATATTTCCTGCTTGATCTACTGCCATGAATGATAGGTCGAGGTCTCGAATCAGTTTGTTTCTTTCTGCTTCGGGGATGTTCTGCAATCGAGATGTTCCCCTTCCTAGTGGTGCTCCTCCTATTGGAGATATACCCAAGAGGCAATAATAAAAGTGGTTATTATTATATCTTTGGGTTTATGATGAATGTTTACATCCCATGCTATAATTGTATTATAAGGAAACACTAATACATGTGTGTTTTGTAAACGTAAAAGAGTCCCTAGTAAGCCTCTTGTTGAACTAGCTTGTTGATTAATAGATGATCATGGTTTCCTGATCATGGAAATTGGATGTCATTAATAACAAGGTTGTATCATTAGGAGAATGATGTGATGGAAACACACCCATAGTAAGTGTAGCATAAGATCAAGTCATAGTTCGTATTGCTACAAGCTTTCAAATGCATAGTAACCTAATCCTTCGACCATGAGGTTATGTTAATCACCATCACCGGATGGGTACTTTGATGACATCAAACACCGCTTCGTAACTGGGTGGTTATAAAGGTGTCATTGGGTATTCTGAAAGTATGTGTTGAAGCGCATGGACCAAGATTGGGATTTGTCCATCCATATGACCGATAAATATGCTCTGGGCCCTCTCGGTGGAATGTCATCTAGTTAGCTTGCAAGCATGTGACTGGGTCACAAGGGATGACATAACATGGAACGAGTAAAGAGTACTTATCAGTAACAAGGTAGAACTAGGTATGGAGATACCGACGATCAAACCTCGGATAAGTAGAGTATCGCGTGACAAAGGGAATTGGTTTCATATGTTAATGGTTCTATCGATCACGAAGTCATCGTTGAGTATGTGGGAGCCGTTATGGATCTCCAGATCCCGCTGATGGTTATTGATCGGAGAGGTGTCTCCATCATGTCTGCATATTCACGAACCGTAGGGTGACACACTTAAGGTTCGATGCTATTTAGATAGATATGGAATGTGCGTTGGAGACTGAATGTTGTTCGGAGTCTCGGATTGGATCTGAGACATCACGAGGAGATCCGGAATTGTCCGGAGAATAAGATTCATATAATGGATATCATTTTCTAGGTTTGGAAATGTCCTGGAGTGTTTATATGGGGGTCCTAGAAGGTTTCGAAATGTTCCGGAAGGTTCTAGAATTTTCTATGGAGTTTACTTGAAAACCAAGAAAGAAAAAGGGGAAACTTGGGGGGGAAGGAAACTCCCCCAAGCTCCCCTTGTGCGCCGGCCCTAGGAGGTGGGCCTAGGGGTGGGAACCCTAGGCCGCACCCCTCCCTCTATATATAGAGGGGTGGAGGCGCCACCCCTTGCCCCTCCACTCTTTCCCTAGCCGCCTCTCTCCTCCTCCTTCCTTCTGCTCAGGCTTAGGCGAAGCCATGCAGAATTCTCTACTCCACCACCACCACCACGCCGTCGTGCTGCTGGGATTCCGTGGAGAGATCTACTACCTCTGCTGCTCGCTAGAACAGGGAGAGGAAGGTCTGCATCGACTCCGCATGTGTGACCGACTGCGGAAGCGCTGCCGGAACACGGCGCCGGAAGGATCGTCTACTCGATCTTGAGATCGGCAAGTGATCGTCTACATTAACCACAAGATCTGATCTCGCACAAGGCTTTCGTATCTACAAGGGTTAGTACAGATCTATCTCGTTGCACATGTCTAATAGATTAGATCTTGGCTTTTATCTAGATTAGATCTGGGTTTTGTTCGTTCTTGCGGTAGAATTTTTTTGTTTTCCATGCTACGAACCCGTCACCTCTTGTTACACTCCCAGACCTTCGGGTCAAGCTGAGTTGTTCCCATCATAGGCTGGATTCATTGGCTAGCCCTTTTCTTTTGTCGAGTTGCCTCTGCATCCTTAGTAGATCTCTCTTCGTGTGGTGAAGCAGGTATTGATATGCTAATAAATCCTCGTGTGAGGCGTCAGCTGTCATTGGGACCGCACCCGAAATTGCTTCTCTGGCCTTTTGCCATGCCGTTGCTGGTAGCCGAAGGGTCCGTCTCTCTTCCCCGTTTGGTTCCGCTCTTCCTCCTGGGACTATGCGGTTATCCGTTGTTCCTCCTCCGTTTCCGTGGTCTCCTTCGTTGCCATGATTTCCTGCATTTATCATCCGATAAAATATCATTGAGATTGAGGACAGGGTTAATGTTAGAGTCGCATGGTGTCAAGGTGGCTCCGTTGATCATGCACATTTGGTGCCGTGTAATATATGGATTTGTGGCGTCGTCATCAGAATTGGGGGAGACACTAGCAGGTGGATCTGTGAAGTCCATAGATTTCTACTCTGGGTAAACTTTTGCCATCCTTATCCTGAAGTTGATGATTGAGTTTGCTGGGCTTGTTCCGTGTGGTGGAGTTAGTGGGGAATCTGATCCGAAGGAGAGATTGTCATAAAGACCATCAAGGTCCCCCAGATCCATCTCATCTTGCTTATTTTCGTCGGGTGCTTCAATTTCTGCCGTGACATCCATGGAGGATCCGGCAGACGATGTTGGAACCGCTGTGAACATGGTTTTCTCTGCCGACGGTTCTGATGCAATCAGGGCCGAAGGGCGTGGCACTTGTGGTTCTTCTACTTGGAAGTGGAAGCTTCTGATGATCAGATCAGATCCGCCGTTGAATCCTGCGAGTAATATCATGGGGGTGGGAGGGCGTGGATCTGTTTTTGTTAGGTCGCTACTTGGAAGAGAGAATTCCACCGAATCCATGGTTCCAGTGTTCAAGTTTCCCACAGACGGCGCCAATTGATGAGGGGTGATCTCGACAATGTGCATGAAGAAGGACTTAGGGTTTCATGCAAAAGAGAACGCTGGGGATTTTGTCGGAAGTTAGGAAACAATGGAATCAAAGTCGCCTGAATATTGTGAGAATCGCTCTGTTACAGATTGCTTGGGGATTGCTCGGTACCTCTCCTAGGCTTCTCCCACCCTATATATAATAGGTCGGGTATCCAAGCTGTATGCGAATAGGTTACATGATTACAACACCAACTCCATGTCGATCTTTGTTCCTCTTTCCTAATACAACTATATTCTTTGTCGGTTGCTTCTTTGGAACTTCATCTTGACTCTTCATGGGCCATAAACCTTTTGGCAGGCCCTAGGTAGCAAATCACAGGGACCCGAGTAATCATACCTATGTCACCATCTCACCAACTTCTTCTATTGTCCCCCAAGGTTGTCTTCCTCTGAGGGATCCACCACATCCATCTTCCAAACTGAGGTTTCTTCGCCCGTCTTTAGCTTGATGGTACAATCTCTATCTAGATGGCCGATAATGCCACACACAAAGCAGAAATATGGCAGATACTTATACTCCAACGGGCACCACTTTGTCCTCCCTCGATCATCAATAACCACGGTAACCCCCCTCATCACCGGACTTGTGATTGGCATCCGAACATTTACGCGCAGATACTGACCTTGGGATAAACCATTCTCTACACCGTCAACTTCCATCCATTAGCCAATCTGATCACCCAAAGCTTCTCATGTCTTCCTGCTCATCATCCCCAGAGGTAATTTGAAAAGTCAGACCCAGATCGAGATTCTGTTGAACTCATATTCATCAGTAGCCTTGGTGGCATCATACTCCTCCATCACCACCAACGCCTTGTCAAACATCCAGGGACCTCCCTCCACTACTTTCTTATTCCCCGTTGTTTGATGGAAAGTGACCAAGAACACATTCTCCCAAAGATCTTTAACATCGATGCCCTTCATTGGACACTAGATTGGCCCCAGCGCTTTCTCCATCGGTCCTGCTAGTGTCGGTTTGTCCGAGATCACCTTACCGATCGCCTGGGTCTTGTTCCTTCCCACACCACCTTTTGCTCCCCCACCAATCCTAACTCCTTTCCTCTCCGCTCCCAACAGTTTAAGCCTCTCCATCAATCCTCAACTCCGTCCATCTCCGCCTCCTCCCACTTCTGGTCGCGACCAACGAAATGGATTGAGATCTAGAGAGACCAAGTGTTTTACGATCGTGTGCCCTAGAAACACCCGGAAGGCTTATGAATTGGGATGGGTTGAAAGAAAGAACATGATCACTACACAGATCACAAGCCTGCATAGACCCCGAGGAAGATCGTGGACTAACGGGACTCTAGAACGAGAACAGTTGATGGCAGCGAGAGCTTGGACTGGTCGGTGATGTAATCGCCTACGGGGTCGCCCTATAATCACGGTAACCGCCACGCGAGGGGCAGACTCGTGGGGGTGGGTGATGGTTGTGATAATACAACACTTTTTAGCAATATAAATTGTGTCATTTTCCTATCATATCATGCTCCATCTAACTATTGCTATGCCTAATATGCATGATTACTTGTTTTTATTAAATTCAATATGAGCTTTACACATTTAGTAGTTTAGGTAGATTTTTATCACTCTTCCTTGTATTTGACATGTGTGTAGGTTTTAATGATGAATATGGATGAAATGAAGGCAAAAGGAACAAAGAGAGCATAGTATGGAGGAGCTGCAGGGACCAGACTTAGCCATTTGAGGTGTTGGAAAAGTGAATTTTTCCAACTTCTCAAAATAAAGATCCAAGACCACAAGATCGTATTCCTCGATGATACGAAATCAACAAGCCAAAGAACACCTAAAATGGAGTTCGTATGAAGAAATGACGACCAAAATACTGAAGAGTACACATGGTTTAACGAGCAACTATACGACTGGAGCAATAATTCTGGCCGTATAGTTGCGCCCGTATAGTTGTAAAAAGGGTCGAAAACGACAGGATTTTGCCATAGAAAATCTCTAGAACCTTCCCTAAGCCATATGACGGTATTGGGGGAACCCTAGGGCACCCCAAGGCCTATATAAAGGAGGGAGGAGAGGAGGAAGCCACAATACACCATATACAAGATATAGATCCCATCTACCGCCTCCACGACGACACCGTGCCATCATGCCGCCTCCATAGCCTCTATAGCTCCACCAAGATCCAGATCGCCATCAACACCATCAAGCCATCCAAGCAAGAAGAGGAGGAGAAGGAGGATGCTGCCATCACCACACCGACACCACCATCACCGTGCCGTCATCACCAACTCCATCGCCGCTACTCCTTCATCCTTCCCCATCATGATCCCCGTGATGGGTTGTAACAGGCTTGAACCCCCTTTTATTAATGTTATGATGATTTGTGAAATTGAAGTGTGGTGTGTTCTTGTTAATTAATATGTTTGTGCTTTCTCTTTACATTGTTCTATTCATGATATTATTCTAGTGACCAGAGACGACCAATCCATTGTTGAGGAGTTTACTAGGGATTCACGGAGTGTCACAAAACTTATCATTAGTCTCTACTCATCCATGGGGCCTGATAAGTCCGTGGGTAGAACTAATAGGCTATTTGCTATAAGTGATTTGCGGAGGCAATAACAGCTTAGGATGCACCGCCCATTAAGATTTAATTCCTCAAGATCACTCATGATATAGATATGTATAGTGTTGCGAATTGCTTGACCCCAAAGTGACAAACGGGATATCTTGTGACTAGCACACTTGCTTAGGAGTATGGTTGTCCATAGAACTTAATACCTTTGCTCTAGTTTACCTTGATTGGTCTTCTTACCTTAATACACTATTCTCTTACGAGATGACCCATGTCCGAAGAGGATGTGGACAATTGAGTTGTCTAGTTGCCACTTACCAACGGTGGAAGACAACGATACATGAGGGACCGCCACAATTATAGTTAACTGCTATTCCATAAGCACTTATCATGCACACCGGTATACACAACATTACTTGAGGAATCATAGCATTAATATTTTATCTCATTGCATTCACCTCTTTTTAGTTTTACTTTTGTTCTAGTTTTCTTCCAGTCCTAGTAGTAGTTATTACAAAACATATTAAATTCATTTATCCTAGCAACTTATAGAATAGGCTATTTCCAAACAACGGTTTGGGTGCGTACGTGGCCGCATTGACAAAGCGGCTGCGAGGGTCGTGTTCGTTGAGCTCCCACCGGTACAAACTCTTAAATATTTGCTGCTACAGGTACTGCAATAACCCTGTTTTGGTACAGGAAGCCAGCTCATCAAATTGGTGCCATTGCCGGGGATCAAAGCATTCGGTTATCTACTCGCACATAGTTTATTTCCGTTTGTTGCTATTATCTTACTGTTTTCTTTTATATTGAAAACAATAAAAAATTATAAAACCAAAAATTTATAAAAACTGTTGCTACTAATCATGTCTTCCGAGATAAATTTTGTTCAAGAGATAATACAAGCATTGAAGGAGATAAAGGATTCAAGTTCATCAAGCCTGGTTGCTAGACATGAGCTGATAAAGAAATTGCTAGACCAATTGGAAAGGCATTCATTAAGGTTGCGTGCTAATGATGGATCTTATTGCACAATTTGTATAACATATGACCACCTTAATTTTCAATGTAAGTGTTCCAACAATCCTACTCTAGCAAATTATAATAGAGATAAATCCTATGCTAGTTTGGAAGTACTAGAATACGTTATTTTCAAAGGTGCATCTGAAATGGTATTTGGACTAGAAAGTATTGATGTTGAAAGTGAAGCAGTTGATGGAGTTTTTAATTTAGTATACCTCATATTCCTCTTTTGCGAAAATAATTTAAGTGGAGAAGAAAAGGAGCACAAGGAGGAAGAATGGATTTATCACCCGGTCACACCTTCGACTCCTACTTTTGATTCTATCATTGCTATTAAAACACTAGTCGATGAAAAGGAGGAATAAAAAGGCGAGGTTGACAAAGAGAGTCACACTACAACTTTTGTTTGTGATGCCTCTCACTCTAGTAGTGATTTTTACGATGCTAAAACTATTGATAATTGTTCTGCGGAGGCCTTGTGCCTAGACACTCATATGGAGAGCATTAATAATAATGAACTAGAGCTAGAACCTTGCTATACTAACATGAGGGTCCTGAACTCCCTGCTATGAAGGAAGCATACTATGAAGTGTTCCCCAACACAGGTAACCAAGGTAAAGATTTAAGAATTTTATATGAATCTCAAATCCTCTCATTACAGCTATACACGGAGGCATGTTCACCAAGCTTGGTGCATCAACACTTGCTTGAAAGCGAGAACTTGTTCATCTACATGATGCCGATGCACCGTAAGAGGGTACGACTCCGACCAAACTCTACTTCAAGATGCTCCAAGATGGTATGTACAACCTCACCTCGAGTCGATATCCCTTGGGATCTAGGTGGGTAAAGTATGGAGCATCCTAGCCTGGCTTTATGGGTTTAAAGAGAGCGCTTCTCGGGAGGCAACCCGGAAGTCATTAGGCGTCTTTCTTAGTTTTGTGTCTTGAGTCTAGTTGCATTGGCACTTTTATTCTTCGCATGTCTTGCTATTAGAGTAATCTTGTTGAAAATTTCAAAAGGTAGAATTTATTGTTACTATGTGTTGCTTAAACTTGGTTGTAATTAAATCCCGTTTTATACATGCTAATGTTGGTCAAAAATTTAATCTGTCATTTTTCTGTCAAAAACAAGGTATTTCACTAAGTTACAAGATAAGAAAGAATTGACAAAGATATAGAATTTTTTTATGTATACAGAAGGTTTAACGACCAACTATACAGCGGGAATAAAAATTCCAGCCATATAGTTCTGATCGTATAGATATCTTTGCCATCGACAATTTTTCTTTCATAAGTACTAACGGTTTAACGACCAACTATACAACAGGAATAAAAATTCCAGCCATATAGTTCCGGTCGTATAGATATCGATGCTTTTGTACAATTTCTTTTCCAGGTACAGAGAGTTTGACGACCAACCATAAGGAGGGAACAAATTGTTCTGGTCGTATAGCTGCGCCGCCAGGTGGAAACCCTAAAATTTTGACAGCAGGCCAACTATATGGCGAGAACACATTGTTCTGGCCGTATAGTTCCGCCCGTATAGTTGCGTGCAACCACAAAATCGCTATGGGAAGGTAACCCCTATTTCAAAATTTCGATATACTTTATCCCTACTTCTTCTAAAAAACCTCGAAACTCGAGGGGGAGACGAATATCCGCAAGCAATAAAAGTTCTACCTAAGAAACTTCCTAGACTATAATTCTCTATAGAAGTTCATGTTTCCTTTTTCTTTTCCTTTTATCGGTGGGGTAAACGAACTATGTTCGTATACACAACCGATGCATTTTAGTTTTTGTGTAATTTTTGCAGGGACTTGAAACCTTGTGCGACGACGTGTACGGTAGTTCCAACCGTGCAAACACTCGCATGAGACACTTGTTGGAAATATGCCCTAGAGACAAATAATAATAAGGAATATTATCATATTTCATAAAGTTTATGATTAATTTTTATATCATGATATAGCTGTATTGAAAGGAAACAACAATACACGTGTGATATATAAACAACCAGGGGTTCCCGATGAAACTCTAGTCACGGGTTCATTGGTCAACATATGATCAAGGTTTCCTGATCATGTGGCATTAATGCCAGGTGGAAATGGAGTCAACTCATTCTGAGAATGAGATGATGAACCAATACCCAACCAAAACATCATGATCTGATCATGTCATGAAGTTCAAGTTACGATGATTAGAATAGACCTCGTAGACTATTCCTTAGACCGTGAGGCTATATCAATCACTGTCTCCCGAGAGTGCTTAGATAGCAACAAACGTCACTTGGTAATACAGTGACAATAAAGGTGTGTTCAGGTATTCGGAGGAACCGTAGAGGCAATATATGTCAAGAGCGGGATTTGTCCATCCGCGTGATGGAAAGATACTCGAGGGCCCACTCGGAGAAGTTATATCCAATAGCTGCGCAGCATGTGATTCGATCACAGGGATATCACTTGTCAAAACGAGTCAAGTAGCATTGTTCGGTAACGAGATTGAACACGACGTGGTGATGTCATTGATCAGATCTTGGTTAATGCAAGTATCGAGAGACAAAAGGAATAAGATGCGACTGTCCCGGTTCAAATGATGAAAGATCTTCATGGAATGCACAGGGGTCACATGGCCATCCAGGTCCCTCTGTCGATCATTGGTTTGGGAGTGTCCCGACCATGTTTGGAGTGTTCCCGAACCGTGGGGTATCATGCTTAAGGGCTCGATGAAGCTTAGAGAGTGTTTATTGGATCGGGAGAATCACCAAAGAAGAGAAGAGAGAAAACCGGAAGGGTTTCGGTAAGTCCAGAGGATGTCCAGAGTGGAGGTGGAAGGTGTTCCATAGCCACGGAGATTAAATAATAATGAATGTTAAATATTGATTTACTTATTTATTATAATTATTTAATAAAAGAGAAATCCATTTAAAAGGTCAAAAGGCTTAATGGGCCAATTCCGGAGGGAGAAGGGTCCATGAGGGAAAGGCAAGAGGAGAGAGAGGAGGCAAGAAGGTGGCCGGCTGGGCCAAGCCCCCCCCCCCACGTGGGGCCCACTAGGGCTAGCCTGCGGCTCCCCCTCTCTCCCTTCTTTAGTCCCACCCCGGGACTTTGAGGGAGGTAGTACCTCCCCTCCCCCTATATATAGTGGGGGTATTTGGCCAAAGAAATACATAGAATAATCAATAAAGGTTCCATCTCTTTTGGGGAGACCTTCTAGTTGATTCTCTCTCTCTCCCGTGACCGTGGTCCCAAGTTCGGACTAAGCAAACGAGAGACATCTTCACCGCAAAGCGCCGTCGCGCTGCGGGATTCAGATCCAGGAGCTCTACTTCCGCAACTGCTGCTGGATCAGGGAAGCGGGAGTCATCGTCAGGCACCAGATGCATGTAACTCCCCGCGAGGTGTCACACTTGATGCACTCAAGTCATTGGAGCCGCAGGAGTGCAAGGACTTCATCATGACCATGAGGTCGACTTCGGCTCGTCTACATCAACCAGGCTCTCCTGAGCATTGACAATGCTTTTTGGCCTTCAAGGGTAAGTTCGAGAAAAGCTCCTCCCGTTACTGCATTACTAATAGATAGGTCCTTGCAGCATCAGGGGTTCAGGGGCGTAGGGATTTTTTTATTGTTTTCCTACGCGAAACCCCTACAGTGGTATCAGAGCTAGATCTATGCGTAGTAATGCTAGTACGGGTAGAACACACGAGATGTAGCGTGTGGGTGTTGACCTTTTAGTTATTACCCTCCCACGTGTACTTGTGTATACTGCAGTAATCCTTGATGAAGCGGCCACCAACCGACTTTACGCGTTCATTCACGAGACTGGTCCACGCTTGACATACGGCTTGTACCGTATGAAGTGGCTTTGGGGGGTGTCTGTCTCTCTTGCATTAGTTGGTATGCCATTTGCAACGGAGGGCCCCGAAAGGGGTATAGTATAGACAACTACTTGACAGCGTTGTGGTGAAAGTTCGTAGGTAAGAATGGTTCTTGTGCGAATGCCCATTCAGCCACGTAAAACATGCAAATATAAAGTAGAGGCATCTAACTTTGTTTTGCAGGGGGGTGTTGCTTTGTGATATGGTTGTGGCAAAGGTAAAGTGATTACCTTTTGTTACGAAGTAGTAGTAGATAGTCACGGAGGTGATGGACTACCACGCCGGAAAGACACCGGTACCCTGGTATCTATGGCGCCGGAACCCTAGCACCGGAATCCGGTGACGACGGAAGGAGATCTCGACGGGAAGGACCATATCACATCGCATTTACATTCAATGTTATTATTTGTATATCTTATTGTGTGCTAGTATTAGATACTCGACGGTAGTCTAATAAGATGATCCCTGTTAAAAAATTACCAATGATTGTGTTCCCCCTTAGTATGCACCACCAAGAAAGTTCTTCTGTATGAGGCACTCCGTGATGATCGGGTGTCATACATATATACGTTTGCATACAGTGGGTGTAAGCCATGTTGCACAGCGAATACACTAAGGTTGAGTTGGCGAGCCTAGCATGTACAGACATGGCCTCAGAACACGGATGGTCGAAAGATCGAGCACGAGTCCCATGAATGATGTGACCGACATTTAGCGTCCGCCCTAGAACACACATTGATGTCCGTGATGATCGGGGGAGATGTGGGGAAAAGGGGTCATGTTATCACTAGAACCCTTTAGGGGATAGGTGTTTCTTAGTGGAGTTATTATTAACTCATTTAATTATAAACTTAGTCTAAATTCCTTTTGCAATTATAAATGTAGAAAATGGTTCTCCCCGATGCTACCTTTCCTGTTGACGATTGGTTAGAAGGAGAGAAGCTCAGGCTAGACGAATCAAACTGCTCTATATGGGTTGCACGTCTCCACGTTCTCCTTATCAAGAATAACGTGGTCGACTATATACTCAATGAGATGGATTTGGATCAGCCCAGTGACCTAGAGACCTCAAAGCAGGGGGAAGACCGCTATTACCGTCGTGAGATGGCCTCCTTCATTTCAGTTACAATGTGTTTCAGAATGGTGGATGAGCTATGGCCAGTCGTGGGTAATGTTGACCCTCGAACGATAATGCTACATCTTAGGACACATTTCGTGGAACAAGCACACATATGGGAGCATGTGCTGATGGGAGATTTCCTCTCCATTAAGATGGAGGAGAACTCTTCACTTGACGACCACATGGAATGCATGCATGATGCGTACATGAGGCCAGCATACTTCCTAGATAGCTGGATGACGAGCTCTTTTGCACATGGCGTTGTGCTGCGGTCGCTGCCACCAAGCTACCGATCACATGTCAGGACTTGCATCATGAGAGGCGATGCAGAAACACAGTATTTCCACAGGTTCATATCACATCTCAGGAATGTGGAGGTTGAACCCATTGCAGGAGAGGTCATCAATGACAAAGGTATATATTTGATATACAGTTTTATAAATGTTATAATCTTGCAAACACATGTTGTAGTGTTAAGTATATTTGATACTTGTTCTGTTTCGCTGAAAACAGGTCCTTCTTTATGAGAGGTGCTTGCTGAAGGAAATATGCCCTGAGAGGCAATAATACAGTTGTTATTATACATTCCTTATACATGATAGATGTTTATTTTACATGCTAGAAATGTATTGATTCGGAAACATCAATACATGTGTGTTTAATAAACAAAAAGGGTTCCTAGTCATGCCTCTCTTATAGACTAGCTTGTTGATTAACAGGATGATCAAGGTTTCCTGATCATGGACATTGGATGTTGTTAATAACAAGGTCACACCATTGGTGGAATGATGTGATGAACATTCGTCCGAAGTATAGCATTACGATGAAGTCATTATGTTTATAGAGCTATAACATCATACGAAGTAATCTTTATCCTTAGACCATGAGATCATGTTAATTGCTAACACCGGAAGAGTATCTTGATAACATCAAACGTCACACCGTAATAGGGTGACTATAAAGATGGGTTCAGTACTATGAAGGTGTTATGTTGAGGATCATGGATCAAGAGTGGAATTTGTCAATCCAGATGACGGATAGATATACTCTGGGCCCTCTCGGTGATATCACATTAGGATAGCTTGCAAGCAAGTGATGTGATCACTAGAATGTTATATCACGGGAACGAGAAAAGAGTGCATGTCGGTAACGAGATCAAACTAGGTATGGAGATACCGATGATCGAATCTTGGACATGTAATATATCGAGAGACAAAGGGATTTAGTTACAAGCGTTAAAGGTTCTCACGATCACAGGAGTCATCGTTGAATGTGTAGGAGTCAGTACGGATCTCTAGGTCCCGCTGCTGATTATTGATCGGAGAAGGGTCTCGATCATGTCTGCATTATTCGCGAACCGTAGGGTGGCACACTTAAGAGTTACCGGACACCATTTTGGAGCACATATGTTTCAGACGAAAGAATTGCAAAGCGCAGGAATTGTTTCAATAGAAACCGGAAATTGTTTCGGGTGAAATTGCAGAAGGTGGTTCAGCATGTGATATTGAAATATTGCAAGGGGCTATATGTGAATGTTTGTTAATTAAAGTAATTAACAAAATTCTAAATAAATTTAATAAAAAGAGTTTTATTAAATGAGAGAGCATTAAATTTGGAGAAATTTAATGCATTTAAAGTGGAGACTTTAAAAGGGAGTGTGAAGAGGCATTTTAATGTGGAGGGGTTGCCACCACATGAATGGGGGAGGTGAGGGGTCACCCCCCATGTACCGGCCATGGAGAGAGGGGGCACCCCCTCCTCCTATAAAGGGCCACCCATTCCCTCCTTCATCCTCACACCTCCTTGTGAAGGATCTCTCTCCCCCTCTAGAATTATTCCCCCATGGTCTCGGAATAGCGAGATACATGTTCCCGGTGGCATTTCGTCTGGAAGGAGTTGCTGCTTCTGCTGGATCGCTGGAGCGAGGAGGTGGAGGTTGTCCGGTGGCTTGAACGTGTGTGCGAGTGCGGATGCGCTGCTGAGTTGCGGCGCTCGGACTTCCTCACGATCTTGAGATCGGCAAGTGTACGACTACATCAACCACGAGTTCCTACTCGTTAACAAAGCTCGTTGTCTACGAGGGTAAGTTCTCGTTGGATGTATGTCCACCCGTTGCTTTGTACCTAGTAGATAGATCTTGGCGTGTAGTTCACACCGTAGGAAATTTTTTGTTTTCTATGCTGCGGACCCAACACTTGCTGGAGAGGAGGTGACGTTGCATGTTGATGGCGAGCATAATGATGATGGCCAACGACACTCTCCCTCGACATTTATCACTTAGTTTATCATTTTTGGAAAGTTATTGTAATCGATAGATTGTGAACTTGTTTAGTGTGTCTCACACTTTGCGAGACGGTTATTCATATGAGCTTGTAACAAAAAGTTGTTCCACTTTTATGAATGATCTCTATTCATGTTCATATCTTGTTCGATTATGTGTAAATTATCCTGGTTTTGAAACTAACAGATAATACATGAACATTTGTAAAATATTAAAATGTCTTGAAAAATACCCAAATTAATGATATGTTCATTACTGAATGAAACCATTGTTTGAATTCAAAGTTATAATGATAATATGTGAAATTCATTTGATTACTTGTCACATATGAATCTTGCCTAAGTTTGGCAAAATAACTTAAACACCATGTATTACAAGAATACAAAGTGTTTTGATGAATTGTTGAAAGTGAATACATATTCGATGTATTGTGTATTAACAAAATGGTGATTATCATTATACACTTTTTTAAATTTTGTAAATAAGTTTACCAAAGAAAACATGAGTATGAAACTATTTGATATGATCAAAATATTTCATCAACAAGGGTATTAAAGATAAAAGAGAATCTAATTACTATGATTTGATCAATAGTAATGAAATTCGACATTATAAGAATGGCATAAATATAATTGTGGAATGCAAAGCGTTTTGAAACATAAAAATGCAAAGCATCACAACATGATATTAGATATCAAAGTGGGTGAATAGATGGCACCAAATAAATCGTTGTAGTATAGATGTAGAGACCATTAGTTAGAAATAGTTAGAACTCAATTAGAATATATAGTGAACCATGTGAATTCGTGAAAGCAGCGCCATATCTAGTATGGATCATCGTAAAAGTTTTGGGGTTTTTCGATATAACCAAAACAATAGCGAATAAGTCCTTGTAGAGTATTCATTGGAGATTATGAATAGAATAGCCATAGCTAGAACCAAAAGAGAAGCAAAACTAGTATTTGTTGGATTTTGGTGCATTCTTGAGAAAGTTCACATTCAGTGGTATTTCTCGATTATGAAAGCTTTTGGAAGATAGTGAGAAACATGACGAGGATTCAAAACCCTGCATCAGAGTGTTGAGAAGCGCAACAGAAAATGTTCCTGAACAATACTCTTCACAAAGGAAAGAATCAATGATAGTGATCGTTGTGTTTTCCCCACTGGTGTTTTCACTACATGAAGTAGGATTAAAAATGTAGCCCATATCTTTTATGGAGACATTTGTGAATCATTTGTGATGATTACTGGAATATGACGTACCTACGAACTACTAGGGAAATAATGGTAAGCTAAAGATATGAGAAATCCAAAAGCAAAAATTCACTTGAGATTAGAAAGCAATTCGTTGCTGAATCTTACAAGTAAAGGGGTTACTTGGATTTTCCCAAATGACTGCAAAACCATAGTGGAAAAGGGGGTGAATGAAAAAAGCACCATTTGTCAAACATTGGACAAATTCAAATAAATTTGATTCAAGAGTGCTGAAAGTCTGGTGGATTTAAAACTAGTAAAGTACTAGTATCTCATAGTAAATCTCCAAGTTTGATATTTGATCAAAGGATTTTAAAGTCGTTCAAAATAGTGAGTGGATATGCAATTTGCATGAAATTGAGTGGGAGCTATGAAAGTCTTCCTAAAACAAAATGTGAATGACATATTTTTTAGTGGGAGCAATATAAGTCTCAAATTCAAATATGTAGGAACATAGTAAGAGTCGTGACTCATACACAAATATGTTGGGAACATATTTGAATGGGAGCTTAGAGGAGTGATTCTTAAGTGTGTATACGACACATTAAGAATAAAAGCGAAAATACCGATAAATGATGATTTATAAGGAGTAGAAGTTGATAATAAGTATATTATGATATTATGTAGTATTCCTTAAGGGATTTTAAAAAGAGTTTCAGAATAGGAGTTAATTAAGGAATTGGTCCTTAATAACTCAAGTTAGGAATAGTATTAAGTTTAACATCAATGGTTGAAAGAAAGAAAAGGATGATCATCATCCACTATGTTGAGACATAGGTTCTATCTTAGAAAACCATGATGATAACTTAATGATACCTTCGATCCAGATTACGGATGTAGTATAACCTCTTTTTCCCTACTATACCTTGGTTATCGAATTCTCGGGAAGCAAATGCGTAGTGAAGTTACTTTAACGGACCTTCAGGAGTTTTCGAATTCCTTTTGTGTTTTTACCGGACCAATAGCTTGCATCTTTTTGTTGTTGTTGATGATGGAGAGAGAGGGCCTAGGGCATTCGGTTTCACCTGTAGCCGTGCAAAACATCTAATGGAAATAAAAGATAGAAATAAAGTATGCGTGTACTTGTTAGAGCAAGATAAATTATATGTGCGCAGTGCATCCATAATTTCTATTGCCTCCGCAAACGCTTATAGCAATAACCTACTAGTCTCATCCATAGAAGAAAGAGAACTAATGATATGCATATTGATGTCACCATTAATCCCAAGCAAATCCCTCACATATAGCCGTACTACCCCTTCTATCACTGGGGTTCCCAACCTGCAGATCAGTCATCACTTATACTCCCTATACCTGGCTCAACCCTCGGGGGTCTTGGGTACCTGACAAGTCCTTAGATTGAGGCAAGAGAGGATACAATAATCATCATGTCATACAAACTAATACACGATCTCATCTATGATAAATAACATGCACAATTTCTACATGGCTAGGCCGAAGCCCTTAGCCCAAGGAGAATTACTCACACATAGAGATGAGATCACCAATCACAAGCATTGTAATGAAAATCATAAGATTGATAGCAATAGTCTCACAATGTCGCCAATCGGAGAAGAGATCTACTATTACAAGTGGTGGAATATGGCTATGGAGATGGAGAAAGGTTTGGAGATCTGAGGTGGCTTTTTGGAAAGGTCTGGCTTCTTCGGGGTGGGGCAAGAGATGTTTTCTCGTCGCCTGAGGGTTCTTTATATAGGGGTCCTGATGGCTCGATGTTGATGTGGAGCTCATTGTGGAACCCCAAGAGGAAGGTATGATGAGCACATCAGTAAGTTTCCCTCAGTTATGAGACCAAGGTTTAATCGAACCAGTAGGAGCAAGGAAACACCCCAAAGGTGTTGCTAGCTGAGCCTTGGCAGGGCGCACTACTGGTGCTAGTAGCAACATGGAGACCTGCACAACACAACCACAGAACTTTGCTCCTAACTTGCGATGAGGTTGTCAATCTCACCGGTTTTGCTAAAAACAACGGATTAAACGTATCGAATGGAAGGAAGTAATAGTTTGCAGAAAGTAAACACAAAGCAGTAAACAGTTTGTAGATTGTATGTAAAAGAAAGGACCGGGATCCATAGTTCACTAGAGGTGGCTCTCCTTAAGATAGATAACATGCTGGGTGAACAAATTACAGCGGGGCAATTGACAAACATCGAGAAAGCAATACATGCATATACTAATCATCTTGACTCCTTTGGAACTTGATTGGGCATTACAACATTACACATAGACCGCCATCCAACTGCATCTATGACTAATAATCCACCTCCAGGTTATCATCCGAACCCCCTCCAGTATTAAGTTGCAAGCAACAGATTATTGCTTTACGAATTGCGTGTATTGTAAACAATACGATTGTTCTATGAACAAAGGATTTTTGTTTTCTCCCTAGTAGCAACAACACATCTAGTACCTTAGAGATTTCTATCACTTCCCCAGATTACCAGAGGCATGAACCCACTATCGAGCATACATACTAACTCTTGGAGTTGCTAGCATCTACTTGGCCAAGATAGCTACTAACAACGGAAAGCATGCAAGATCACAAATAACAAAGACATGATAGAATCAACAATCAATCTGAAATAGCATCTCAATGTCCATCGGATCCCCGCAAACACAACATGCAGAATTATAAATAGATGATCTTGATCATGAACGAAGCTCACAAGATCTAGACATGAAAGCACAAAGGAGGAGAACCAGCCATCTAGCTACTACATGGACCTGTAGTCCAGAGATGAACTACTCACGCATCACACCGGAGGCTTGCATGATGATGAAGAAGGCCTCCAGGGTGAATTCCCCTCTCTGGCAGGGTGCCGGGAAGAGCTTCAGATCCCTCCCGATCTAGGGATGGAGATGACGGAAGCTACAGACTCTTTCGTGGATTTTTGATCGGGTACTTAGGGTTTTGGTCCTGAGGGCAATATATAGGCGGGAGGAGAGGCCGAGGGGGTGCTGGGGTCGGCCATACCACCCCCTGGCGCGGGCCAGGCCTGACCGTGCGGCCAAGTGGTGTGGCCGGCCCCCAGCCCTTCTCCGTCTCGTATTCTGGCATCAGATGTCTTCTGGAAAAATAGGCACTTTGGCTTTTGTCCCGTCCAATTCCGAGAATATTCATTTTCTGACTTTCCTGGAACCAAAAACAGTAGAAAACAGGCAGCTGGCACTGTGGCTCTTGTTAATAGGTTAGTCCAAGAAATCATATGAAAAGTACTCCAAAGTGTGGACAAAACACAAGAAAGTAGATAAAACCAAGCATGGAGCATCAAAATTATAGATACATTTGCAATGTATCAACATCCCCAAGTTTAACTCCTGCTCGTCCTCGAGTAGGTAAGTGATAAAAAGTAATAATAATTTTTGAGGTGACATGCACCATCAAAGACTTGATCAAAGTATTTGTAAAACATTCAAAGCTGGGATCATAGTACTTCAATCATAACATGAAAGACAAGGTTCTAGCAATAAGACAAAGAAACTATGATGCAACATGAAAAGGCACAAACAAAAGATTCATGAATAACAATGCTTTGCAAGACGTTTGTTTGTTTCACATAAAGAAAACATAGCATAATAGCATTCAACTTGTCCCTCATAGAGTAGCAAATATAATTGCATAGGACACCTTCAAAGTTCATAAGAGTGACTTGATACAAATAGTTTAAAACAAGCAATATCAAATTATGCATCAATCAACTAGTTTTGGGACAATTCACATAGAACTAAGAATGGCCACTATGCTCTCAAAGTAAGTGCATAAAGGTAGAAGGTGGAGACTCAATATAATGGTGGAAGAAAGGCCTTCATAGAAGGAAGTAGGGATTCAAGTCTCATAAAGAGCTTCCAAAAATTATGGTACTTATAGCTTTCAGCTCTCATTGCCCCTATCATAAGCATCTTGAAGGTGATTAAGGTTAAAGTGACACAACTAAGAGGATATGCTTGACAAGTTATAAACCGATATCTCATGCCCCTTACTTATGAAGACCGATCCTCATGCTACTCAACTTTAGTCACAAGTAAGCTCTTGTCATTGTAAGTACATATGTATCATAAAGAACCGCCAATGGGGTACCCCTTGCACATGATATAAGAGCTATCCCATAATCAAAATGACAAGGCAAGCAGACAATGAGCATCTCAACGATCTTTTTATTTGCTATTTGCATAGGTTTTTATTGAGGATGCTTCATAGAGTGCTCATTATGGTAATGCTACAAGTTTCCACCATGATTAGGCATGACTTAGGCTAGCGGCCCAGGTGTTTCTCTAACACACATACAAACTCCATGATCTTACAAGTTCCACTTTTATTTCACACCGCCGAGATCCATAAGAAAAAGAACATGATATCAACGGGGTACAAAGTACAAATGCAATGTTGAAAGCGTTCCCCATGATACATGGTTCTGCTAACTTCAACTTATAAAGCGCAAGCATATACGCAACAAAGAAGGACCCAATGGTTCAAGTTTATTAGATGCAAAAAAGTAAAGTGTGCCATCAAGTTTGTGAGAGCTTTAATCACTAGTTTTCACATAACAAGTTTAATTTGGAAGGTAAACAAAAGCATGAATATACTTGGAATAGCATAAGCTAGTAGGTAGGTATGGTGGACTCTTTGGAATAACTTGGTTTAGGGAGTTGGATGCATGAGTGGAACTCATACTTGGTTGTGGAGGCTAGCAAAAGACTGGGAGCGACAAACTAAGAGAGCAATAATGGCCATAATCATGCAGAGCGACAAAACATCATTGATCTAAGCATAAAGTGATACTACAAGTTGAAAACTAAAGGATCATAAAGGCTATGGTGACTTGAGATAGTCATAACATGGTGTGGAGAATATCATTTTGCGGCCCGAAAGTTGGGGTGTACAGGCAATGCGGTACCCAAGTTCCCTGATATCAGCCGCGATGACTACAGTTGGTGTACCAAATACTCAGAGGGTCATTTTCGGCATGAATTCAACTTTATGTTTCAATACAAAATATCAGGCTAACGGACGTCAAGTTGGGCCCCCCTGTCAGTTCTCGCCGTTATGTCGCTCCCATCGCTTAGGCGGGGTGGCTGTCACGTAGGCTTACAGTGTTGGCACAGTGGATAGGACAACACCCCCTACCCAGTGTATTGACGTGACAAAACAGGGCCCATGTATCGGCGTTATAATTATTTTTTGTTTACTCAGGAGCTGGAACGGCCACCGCCACGCGTCTCTCCTTGGACTTCCGTCCCAGTGGTTAACCCCTACCATAAAAGCTCATTGACGGTTCCACCGTTCCCTTGCCGCGCAGAAACCACTCTTCTTCTTCTTGTCATCTACTATCTTCTTCCTATCTTCTCCTTGCCGCCATGGAAGGTCTACGCACTCTAGAGACAAGCTTCACTACCCATGACAACAAGAAGATAAACGTTGTCTACACCAACGAGGAGGAAACAGTGGTGCGTGTCCTGAGGATGTACGAGGGTTGGATTGGGATAGACGAGGACAAGTTTGTGGGATTGGACCTCGAGTACACCCTAGAGCACCCATATGAAGGGAGTGAAGTCGCCGTCGTTCAACTGGCCATGCGGAAACACGTCCTCGTCTACCACCTCTCCCAGTTTGTAGATCTGCTCTCTGTAGCTAACTGCTTTTAGGGTTTTCTCCTCTTGTTCTTTATCCACTTGCTCATCTTGCAACTACTGAATTTTATTTAGGACCAAATAAATTAGGGTTTTCCTATGTCTCAATCGACTGAGATTTTCTTTAGTCTCAATCACCTAAGAAAAGTGCAACCGTAGTTAAAAGAAATGTGCAACTCGTTCAGTCGACTGAGAAATAGCAAAACCGAATAAATTATGACAACACAATGTTGAGAGTCTTGATCTTGCATTTACTAAACTTTTCAAAATTATATTGAGATGATGATCTTGCATTGACAAAATATTTGTAGTTACAAATTTTGGTGATGACAAACTACATACTTTCAGGACTGACAGGAAATGTCCGACGCTGTGCCAGTTCCTTGTAGAAAAGGGAATTGTTTTCTGCACTGTCGATAAAAGAACTGATTTTTCGAAATTGTATCAAGAGGGAATTATAATTCCTGCGCACAAGTGGATCAATATTCAGAGTCATGTCAAGATCCTAGGGGGCTCGAGGAAGGATGGAATGGCATCACTCGCAACTAGAATCCTCGATGAGTCGTACGACAAAATGAAGGAAAATTTCCCTATGGATAGGCACGATTTCTGGGACGAGTGGCCATTGTCTGATATAAACCTGAAGTATGCAGCCATAGATGCTTACGTGACCTACCAGCTGTACAAGAAGATCCATTTTTTTCTACGTTACCTCGTGTTTTGCCCTATTTGCAAGAGGGAAGACGAGCTTAGGGGAGCCCTTTGTAGAAAATGCGGAATAGCTGAGTTTGAAGCTGAATATGCAAAGAAATTGGCTGCATCTATAGCAGCTGATAGAGAGGCTGCAGAAGCAGCTAAAAGAGAGCTTGCAGCTGAAGAAGCAGCTGACAGAGAGGCTACAGCTGAAGCGGCAAACAGAGAGGCAACATCTTCTAGCGGCAACAATCAGGCATGTGATGCACCGCTAATTGTGCCGCAGGACGCTGAAGATAGGGAAGCCAAGTTAGATGCCAGGTGGGACGAACTTGTATTTCGTGAGCTATGGAGGGCCAATAATATAAGATCCGCCTGGAATGATCACAGTTGGTCGCCTAGGAACTATGACAAGTGCCTCAAGTGGTCTAATGAGAAGTGAATTAAATTTTACTTCTTAGTGTTATGTTTCTATTTTGTGGAACTCAGTTATCTTGTCAAGATGGCTAGCGCCTCAAGTGAGAGTAGTAAAATAAATTTAACCCTCTTTGTGTTATGTTTATGTATGTGTCTTGTATCTTGTCAAGATGGTAGCTCGTTAACTAGCAGTTTGAAAGAGTACCCTTTTCCTCTCTCGCTAAACAAATATGTTTCATTTTCCCCAAATTGGTAGCAAATCTAGAGAAGATTCTCACTTCGATATTTCGTTCCCTTTTGGAGCTCTTTTTGCCTCCGATCAGGTAGCAAATCTAGAGCAGCAAATCACACCAGGCAGAATACATTCATTCAGAAAACAAAACAAATGTAGATATAGCTGTGTGCATCTAAATAGGATATAGCGATACAAAGTAGGTTGCTTAACGAGGTTCGATGCATTCAGCCAGAAATAGGATATAGCCAGGAGACGGGGGCCTCCTCTCCGGCGGCCACAGAGGCGACGATGGCCACCTTATCCTCCTCGGCCATCGCCGGCGTAGACGGGGTATTCTCGGGAGTTTGCGGATGCTGGTGGGACAGTGGAGAGGGTTGCGTGGGGTCAGTGAGCTCAATAGTTAAGGTGGATAGAAGCAAGGCACGTTTCGTTGCACCACCGTGCAACGCGCCGCGCAGTCGACTGCACCGTGCACCACGACACGCGCACGGTACGTCACGTTTTTTCTCGGGCCATGCATGGTAGTTCTGTATTGAGCCGCATGCAAAGGGCGCACACACAATTTCTATGTACGAAGTTTGACAGGGCCCTAAAATTGGCCATTGAGAGCCGCTGCGTAAAAAATGGGATATGTCTTATTAAAATCAAGTGGCAATAAATTGCAGCTGTCCATCGATGACCGTGCACTCGATGACGCATGCGTTGTGGCGTAGTAGTAGGCTTTTCAGACTTGATTAAACATGACATGACCGCTCGACGACTTTTTCCATGGATGGCATCGTGTTCCTTCTTGTAGAAGTCTCGCTGAGGGAGACGTCCATGTTGTCTCACGCTGTACTGTGAAGGGCACAACATGTGCAACGATCATCGTTGGATCGCACATAATCAACGGTTGGTGCGTATGATCCGCATGACAACTGTGATAACCAATCAGGGAATAGCAGACAGGGTGAGCACAGGTTTGTGCTTCTACGAAAGATAGAGAGAGGGGGGGGGGCAAAACTGAGTACTACCACATAAAACCAAGGGCGATACTGAGTAGTATAAAAATGGAAAGTGAGTGTCTTGTACAATGAAATACATCGTGGCATACATCAAATTATGCCAAGATAGATCCACTAGAGTTCATTGGATGTGTGTTCTTCTCATAAACCACGTAAGGATCCACTAGAGTTCATTGGCTGTGTATTCTTCTCACAAACCACATATCACCAGTGTCATTGCATGTGTGTTCTTCCCACAGACCACACATGGATCCACTAGTGTCATTGCATGTGTGTTCTTCCCATGAACCACACATGGATCCACCAGTGTCATTGCATGTGTGTTCTTTTCATAGACCACATATAGATCCACCTGTGTCATTGCATGTGTGTTATTCTCAAAAACCACGTAAGAATCCACCGGTGTCATTGCATGTGTGTTCCTCTCATAGACCACACATGGATCCACCGGTGTCATCGCATGTCTGCTCTTTTCATGAACCACAGTTCATCGCATGTCTGCTCTTTTCATGAACCACAACTAGAGTCATTGCATGTGTGCTCTTTTCATGAACCACAGCTAGAGTCATTGCATGTGTGTTCTTTCCATGAACCACACATGGATCCACCAGTGTCATTGCATGTGTGTTATTCTCACAAACCACGTAAGGATCCACCGGTGTCATTGCATGTGTGTTCCTCTCATAGACCACACATGGATCCACCGGTGGCATCGCATGTCTGCTATTTTCATGAACCATAGTTAGAGTCATCACATGTCTGCTCTTTTCATGAACCATAGCTAGAGTCATTTCATGTGTGTTCTTCCCACAAACCATATCATGAACCACACCCAGTGTCATTGCATGTGTGTTCTTCTCATTAACCACACATGGATCCACCGATGTCATTGCATGTCTGCTCTTTTCATGAACCACAACTAGAGTCATTGCATGTGTGTTGTTCTCACAGACCACATATCACCAGTGTCATTGCACGTGTGTTCTTCCCACAGACCACACATGGATCCACCAGTGTCATTGCATATGTGTTCTTCCCATGAACCACACATGGATCCACCAGTGTCATTGCATGTCTGCTCTTTTCATGAGCCACATCTAGAGTCATTGCATGTGTGTTCTTCTCACAAACAACATATCACCAGTGTCATTGCATGTGTGTTCTTTCCATGAACCACACATGGATCCACCAGTGTCATTGCATGTGTGTTATTCTAACAAACCACGTAAGGATCCACCGATGTAATTGCATGTGTGTTCCTCTCATAGACCACACATGGATCCACCGGTGGCATCACATGTCTGCTCTTTTCATGAACCATAGTTAGAGTCATCGCATGTCTGCTCTTTTCATGAACCACAGCTAGAGTCATTGCATGTGTGTTCTTCTCACAAACCATATCATGAACCACACCCAGTGTCATTGCATGTGTGTTCTTCTCATTAACCACACATGGATCCACCTGTGTCATTGCATGTCTGCTCTTCTCATTAACCACAGCTAGAGTCATTGCATGTGTGTTCTTCTCATAGACCACATATTACCAGTGTCATTGCATGTGTGTTCTTCCCACAGACCACACATGGATCCACCAGTGTCATTGCATGTGTGTTCTTCCCATGAACCACACATGGATCCACCAGTGTCATTGCATGTTTGCTCTTTTCATGAACCACAACTAGAGTCATTGCATGTGTGTTCTTCTCACAAACAACATATCACGAGTGTCATTGCATGTGTGTTCTTCTCACAAACAACATATCACGAGTGTCATTGCATGTGTGTTCTTTCCATGAACCACACATGGATCCACCAGTGTCATTGCATGTGTGTTATTCTCACAAACCACGTAGGATCCACCTGTTGGAGATATGCCCTAGAGGCAATAATAAATGTAGTTATTATTATATCTTTGTGTTTATGATAAATGTTTACATTCATGCTATAATAGTATTAACAAGGAAACCATTAATACTTGTGTGATTTGTAAACTTAATTTGAAGTCCCTAGTATAACCTCTATACTTCACTAGCTTGTTGGTTGATTGATGATTGTGGTTTCCATATCATGAACATTGAGATGTTATCAACAACAAGATCATATCATTAGGAGAATGATATGGTGGACATACTCCTATAGACAAGCGTAGCATAAAGATCAAGTCATTTCAATAGTTCAATTGCTATATGCTTTCTGATACATAGTAACCTAATTCCTTCGACCATGAGATCATGCATATCACCTTTACTGGATGGATGCTTTGATGACATCAAACACCACACCGTAACAGGGTGGTTATAAAGGTGGCATTGAGTGTTTGGAAAGTATTGGTTGAGACACATGGATCAAGAGTGGGATTTGTCCATCCACATGACGGATAGATATACTCTGGGCCCTCTCGGTGGAATGTCATCCAATTAGCTTGCAAGCATGTGACTTGGTCACAAGGGATCACATATCACGGGAACGAGAAAAGAGTACTTATCAGTAACGAGGTTGAACTAGGTATGCAGAGATACCGACGATCATAACCTCGGATAAGTAACATATCGTGAGACAAAGGGAAATTGGTATCGTATGTAAGTGGTTCATTCGATCGCAAAGTAATCGTAGAAATATGTGGGAGCCATATGAATTTCCAGATTCCTCTATTGGTTATTGCTCGGAGAAGTGTCTCGATCATGTCCGCATAATTCACGAACCGTAGGGAGACACACTTAAGGATTCGACGTTGTTTGAGTAGTTATGGTATTATGAGAAAGAGACCGAATGTTGTTCGGAGTCTCGGATGGGATCCGGGATATCACGAGGTGATCCGGAATGGTCCGGAGAATAAGATTCATATAAGGAAAGTCCCGTTTCGGAGTTGGGGAATGGTTCCGGTGTTTCCATCGGGAACATTCTAGAAGGTCCCGGAATGTCCGGCACTCCGGAGGGGAAGGGGTACATGAATGTGTCATTGGAAGTTGGAATGATTGCATCATGTACTAAGTGTTCTTGCTGTCCCAAATAAAGGATTAAATTGAATCCTAAATTGAAAAAGTCAAACGGCTAGTTTGAAAGTCAAACGGCAGTTTTTGGGAAGTGGGAGGAGAGGAGGAAACCGACTTGGGGGAGGAGTCCTCCTCCCCAAGCCGGCGGCCAGCCCTAGGCCGAGTTGGGGAGGGACTCCCTCCCTCCCCTGGCGCGCCAGCCCTCCCACCTATAAAGGGAGGGGCAGGGCTCCCCTCCCAACACACACAAGTTCCTATCCTCTAAACTAAACCCTAGATCTAAACCCCGGTTTAGAGCTATTTCGGTTTAGAGCTTCTAATTGCACTAGCCTTTGGATTAGAGCCTTCTAATTGGTGTGTCTAATTACTAGACCACTAATAGCCTCTCTCATAAGCTCCACCATACTCGCACCGGCTTAAGGCGAAGCCCTGCGGGATCTCCCCTCTACTTCCGGTACCACGCCGTTGTGCTGCCGGAATCGCGAGGAGAGTGCTACAACCTCCGCTGCCTGCTGGAACAAGGGAGAGGAAGGTCTTCGTCGAGTACCGAACGTGTGACCGACTGCGGGAGCGCTGCCGGAACGTGGCGCTGGAAGGATCATCTACGCGATCTTGAGATCGGAAAGAGTACGACTACATCACCCACGAGAATCTGCTCTCGTTAACCGCTTTGGAATCTTCGAGGGTAAGTTATTCCATCGACTCGTTGTTACAATCTAGTAGATAGATCTTGGCTTGTTTGTTTGTATGCGATAGAAATTTTTTGTTTTCCATGCTACGAACCCCAACAGTGGTATCAGAGCCGTGTCTATATGTAGATCTGTTGCACGAGTAGAACACAATGGTCATTGTGGGCATTGATGCTTTTATTGTCGATTACTTCTTGTGTACTTTGCATCTGGCGGTATGTTGGGATGAAGCGGCCCGGGCTAACCTTACATGACGTCGTTCATGAGACTTGCTCCACGCTTGACATGCAACTTGTATTGCATAAGTGGCTTTGCGGGTGCCTGTTTCTCCTAGCATAGTTAAGATCCAATTTACAACGGGTGATCAACAATGCTAGTATCAATGTTGTGGTTCTTGTTCGTAAGTTAGAACGACTCTTATTGAAAGCCCCAAACCACGTAAAATATGCAAAGAAAGTAGAGGCGTCTAACTTTGTTTTGCAGGGGTGTGCAGTGATGTGATATGGCCATGATTGTGATTATATTTGATGTATGCAATGTTCCTTATTGTAAGTTGGCAACCGGCAGGAGCCATATGGTTGTCTTTAATTTCTGTTAAGACCTGCGTGTCTATTCAAAGTAGTTGTAATAGTTGAAGCTGGTGGACGACAACCATGGAGGAGCGTCATGGACCTTGATGCAATCCCGGTGATGATGGAGATCATGTTCGTGCTTGAAGATGGAGATCGGAAGCACGAGAAGAAAGGCCATATCATATCACATATTTTGAATTGCATGTGATGTTAATCCTTTATGCATCTTGTATTGCTTAGTAGACGACGGTAGCATTATAAGATGATCCCTCATGCACAAAATTTCAAGTTCTAAAGTGTTCACCCTTAGTATGCACCGTTGCTAAAACTTGTTGTTTCGAAGCACCACGTGATGATCGGGTGTGATAGATTCCACGAGTGAATACAACGTAAGCAAGCCAGATTTGCTTATGCGGTAACTAAGGTTTGATCTTGACGAGCCTAGCATGTACAGACATGGTCTCAGGAACACGGATCACCGAAAGGTAAAGCATGAATCATATAGTAGATGTGATGAACATGTCGATTGTTCGCCATTTAAACTATGTCAACTCTCGTGATGATCGGTGTTGATATGGTGGATTTGGTTCATGTAATCACTAAAACAATGTGAGGGATATTGTTTTGAGTGGGAGTTCACCTATATTAATTTTATCATTAATTTGAACTCAATTTGTCATAAACTTAGTCTAAACTATTGCAAATAAGTTGTAGATCAATGGCAGCCCCTACCATCAATTTTAATGCGTTCCTAGAGAAAGAAAAGTTGAAAAACAATGGAAGCAACTTCGCGGATTGGTTCCGCAATTTGAGGATTGTCCTCACAGCTGGTAATTTGACCTATGTGCTGGATGCACCGCTGGGTGACCCACCTGCAGCTGATGCTCCCGATGAAGTAAAGAATGTTTACCTCGCTCGGAAGAATCAGTACTCCATAGTTCAGTGTGCTATCTTGTATGGTTTGGAATCGGAGCTTCAGAAAAGGTTTGAGGAATCAGACCCATATGATATTGTCAAGGATCTCAAATTGATTTTTGAGACTCATGCGGCAATTGAAAGTTATGAAGCTTCTGAAAAGTTCTTTAACTGCAAGATGGAAGAGGGCAGCTCCGTCAGTGAGCATGTGCTTGAGATGTCTGGGCACGCAAACAAACTTCAAAGCTTGGGTATAGTGATTCCTAATGCTTTGGGGATTTACCGTGTCCTCCAATCACTACCACCAAGTTACAAGAACTTTGTGATGAACTACAACATGCAGAACATGAACAAGACGTTGCCAGAACTCTTTGCCATGTTAAAATCTGCAGAAGTGGAGATCAAGAAAGAGCACCAAGTGTTGTTGGTCAATAAGACCACCAAATTCAAGAAAGGCAAGTCTAAGCAAAAGGGACACTTCAAGAAGGGTGGTAAGAAAGCTACCACGCCGACGAAGAAGACCAGGGCTGGACCTAAGCCTGATACTGAGTGCTTTTACTGCAAGGGAGTAGGTCACTGGAAGCGGAATTGCCCAAAGTACTTGGCGGATTTGAAGAACGGCAACATCAAGAAGAAAGGTATATCTGATATACATGTTATTGATGTGTATCTCACTAGTACTCGTAGTAGTGCCTGGGTATTTGATACTGGTTCGGTTGCTCATATTTGTAACTCGAAACAGGAGCTGCAGAATAAACGGAAGCTAGTGAAGAACGAGGTGACGATGCGCGTGGGAAACGGATCAAAGGTTGATGTGATCGCGGTCGGCACGCTACCTCTTCATCTACCATCGGGATTAGTTTTATACTTAAATAATTGTTATTTAGTGCCTGCGTTAAGCATGAACATTATATCAGGATCTTGTTTATTGCGAGACGGTTACTTGTTTAAATCCGAGAATAATGGTTGTTCGATTTATATGAGTAATATGTTTTACACACATGCACCTTTGATAGATGGTCTATTCTTATTGAATCTCGATAGTAGAAATACACATATCAACAATATTGAAGCTAAACGTTTGAAATCAAGCGATAATTTGACCTATATGTGGCACTGTCGTCTTGGTCACATTGGAGTGAAACGTATGAAGAAACTCCATTCCGATGGACTTCTTGAATCACTTGATTTTGAATCACTTGAAAGATGCGAAGCATGTCTGATGGGTAAAATGACTAAGACTCCATTTTCTGGTATGATGGAGCGAGCTACGGACTTATTGGAAATCATACATACCGATGTGTGTGGTCCAATGAGTGTAGTTTCGCGCGGTGGTTATCGTTATGTTCTTACCTTCACGGATGACTTGAGTAGATATGGGTATATCTATTTCATGAAACATAAGTCCGAAACTTTTGAGAAGTTTAAGGAATTTCAAAGTGAAGTAGAGAATCAACGTAACAAAAGGATTAAATTTCTACGTTCTGATCGTGGAGGTGAATATCTAAGTTACGAGTTTGGCGAGCATTTAAAGAAGTGCGGAATACTTTCACAATTG
This sequence comes from Avena sativa, assembly GCA_916181665.1. Classification (NCBI taxonomy): domain Eukaryota; kingdom Viridiplantae; phylum Streptophyta; class Magnoliopsida; order Poales; family Poaceae; genus Avena; species Avena sativa. The sequence continues at coordinate 547,057,954 of OV702290.1, read as the reverse complement.
ACACCGCCGGGAACACCACAGCGTAATGGTGTGTCCGAACGTCGTAATCGAACTCTCTTAGATATGGTTCGGTCTATGATGTCACTTACAGATTTACCGCTATCATTTTGGGGTTATGCATTAGAAACAGCCGCATTCACTTTAAATAGGGCACCGTCTAAATCCGTTGAAACGACACCGTATGAATTATGGTTTGGGAAGAAACCTAAATTGTCGTTCCTTAAAGTTTGGGGATGCGAAGCCTATGTAAAGAAGTTACAGCCGGACAAGCTTGAACCCAAAGCGGAAAAATGCGTCTTCATAGGATACCCGAAGGAAACTATTGGGTATACCTTCTATCATAGATCCAAAGGCAAAATCTTCGTTGCCAAGAATGGATCCTTTCTAGAGAAGGAATTTCTCTCAAAAGAAGTGACTGGAAGGAAAGTAGAACTCGACGAGGTTGTCGAACCTTCTCTCGAAATTGCGAGTAGCGCAGCGCTGGAAGAAGTTCCTGTGGTGCCTGCACCAATAAGAGAGGAAGCTAATGATGGTGATCATGAAACTTCGGTTGAAGTTGCTACAGAGCCTCGAAGGTCAACGAGAACTCGTACCACTCCAGATTGGTATGATTCCGTTATGAGTGTCATGTTGGTGGACAACACCGATGACCCCGAGACATATGAGGAAGCAATGATGAGCCCAGATTCCAATAAATGGCAAGAAGCCATGAAATCCGAGATTGGATCCATGTACGAGAACCAAGTATGGACTTTGGTGGACTTACCGGATGGCCGAAAGGCTGTCGAGAACAAATGGATTTTCAAGAAGAAAATAGATGCTGATGGTAATGTTACTGTCTATAAAGCTCGACTTGTCGCAAAAGGGTTTCGACAAATTCAAGGAGTTGACTACGATGAGACTTTCTCACCGGTAGCGAAGCTAAAGTCTATGAGGATTATGTTAGCAATCGCTGCATATTATGATTATGAGATATGGCAGATGGATGTCAAAACAGCATTCCTCAATGGAGACATTGATGAAGAGTTGTATATGATACAACCCAAAGGTTTTGACGATTCTAAAGATGCTAACAAGGTATGCAAACTTCAACGATCCATCTATGGATTGAAGCAATCATCCCGAAGTTGGAATCAACGTTTTGATAAGGTAATCAAAAGTTTTGGTTTTATACAAACTTATGGAGAAGCTTGTATTTACAAGAAAGTGAGTGGGAGCTCTGTAGCATTCTTAATACTGTATGTGGATGACATATTGTTGATTGGGAATGATGTAGACCTTCTTAATAGTGTCAAGGAATATTTGAATAATAGTTTTTCAATGAAGGATCTTGGCGAAGCAGCTTACATATTAGGCATAAAGATTTATAGAGATAGATCGAAACGCCAAATATCATTGTCACAGAGTACATATTTGGACAAAGTTCTAAAGAGGTTTGGAATGGTAGAAAGCAAGAAAGGGTTCTTGCCCATGTTGCCCAATATGACCTTGAGTAAAACTCAAAGTCCGACATCGGCAGAAGATAGAGAAAGGATGAGTAAGACTCCCTATGCCTCAGCCATAGGATCTCTAATGTATGCCATGCTATGTACTAGACCCGACATTGCATATGCTGTTAGTTTAACTAGCAGATATCAAAGTGATCCAGGAGTGGATCATTGGACAGCGGTCAAAAAAAACATCCTTAAGTACTTGAGAAGAACTAAGGATATGGTTCTTTCTTATGGAGGTGATGAACAGCTCGTTGTTAATGGTTACACCGATGCTAGTTGGAACACCGATCCAGATGATTCTAAATCACAATCCGGATACGTATTTATTTTGAATGGCGCAGCAGTTAGCTGGAGGAGTGCAAAGCAAAGCGTTGTGGCGAGATCTTCAACTGAATCGGAATACATGGCTGCTTCAGAGGCTTCACAAGAAGCGATATGGATGAAAGAGTTCATTACAGAACTGGGTGTGGTTCCTAGTGCGCTGGACCCAATGTCTATCTACTGTGATAACATGGGCGCCATAGCCAATGCGCAAGAACCAAGGTCACACAAGAAGCTGAAGCATATCAAGCTACGTTTTCACGCTATTCGAGAACATATCCAGGATGGGGATATAAAGATTTGCAAAGTACACACAGATCTGAATGTGGCGGATCCGTTGACTAAACCTCTCCCGAGGGCAAAACATGACCAACACCAAACTGCCATGGGTGTTCGGTATATTACCATGTAATCTAGATTAGATGACTCTAGTGCAAGTGGGAGACTGTTGGAGATATGCCCTAGAGGCAATAATAAATGTAGTTATTATTATATCTTTGTGTTTATGATAAATGTTTACATTCATGCTATAATAGTATTAACAAGGAAACCATTAATACTTGTGTGATTTGTAAACTTAATTTGAAGTCCCTAGTATAGCCTCTATACTTCACTAGCTTGTTGGTTGATTGATGATTGTGGTTTCCATATCATGAACATTGAGATGTTATCAACAACAAGATCATATCATTAGGAGAATGATATGGTGGACATACTCCTATAGACAAGCGTAGCATAAAGATCAAGTCATTTCAATAGTTCAATTGCTATATGCTTTCTGATACATAGTAACCTAATTCCTTCGACCATGAGATCATGCATATCACCTTTACTGGATGGATGCTTTGATGACATCAAACACCACACCGTAACAGGGTGGTTATAAAGGTGGCATTGAGTGTTTGGAAAGTATTGGTTGAGACACATGGATCAAGAGTGGGATTTGTCCATCCACATGACGGATAGATATACTCTGGGCCCTCTCGGTGGAATGTCATCCAATTAGCTTGCAAGCATGTGACTTGGTCACAAGGGATCACATATCACGGGAACGAGAAAAGAGTACTTATCAGTAACGAGGTTGAACTAGGTATGCAGAGATACCGACGATCATAACCTCGGATAAGTAACATATCGTGAGACAAAGGGAAATTGGTATCGTATGTAAGTGGTTCATTCGATCGCAAAGTAATCGTAGAAATATGTGGGAGCCATATGAATTTCCAGATTCCTCTATTGGTTATTGCTCGGAGAAGTGTCTCGATCATGTCCGCATAATTCACGAACCGTAGGGAGACACACTTAAGGATTCGACGTTGTTTGAGTAGTTATGGTATTATGAGAAAGAGACCGAATGTTGTTCGGAGTCTCGGATGGGATCCGGGATATCACGAGGTGATCCGGAATGGTCCGGAGAATAAGATTCATATAAGGAAAGTCCCGTTTCGGAGTTGGGGAATGGTTCCGGTGTTTCCATCGGGAACATTCTAGAAGGTCCCGGAATGTCCGGCACTCCGGAGGGGAAGGGGTACATGAATGTGTCATTGGAAGTTGGAATGATTGCATCATGTACTAAGTGTTCTTGCTGTCCCAAATAAAGGATTAAATTGAATCCTAAATTGAAAAAGTCAAACGGCTAGTTTGAAAGTCAAACGGCAGTTTTTGGGAAGTGGGAGGAGAGGAGGAAACCGACTTGGGGGAGGAGTCCTCCTCCCCAAGCCGGCGGCCAGCCCTAGGCCGAGTTGGGGAGGGACTCCCTCCCTCCCCTGGCGCGCCAGCCCTCCCACCTATAAAGGGAGGGGCAGGGCTCCCCTCCCAACACACACAAGTTCCTATCCTCTAAACTAAACCCTAGATCTAAACCCCGGTTTAGAGCTATTTCGGTTTAGAGCTTCTAATTGCACTAGCCTTTGGATTAGAGCCTTCTAATTGGTGTGTCTAATTACTAGACCACTAATAGCCTCTCTCATAAGCTCCACCATACTCGCACCGGCTTAAGGCGAAGCCCTGCGGGATCTCCCCTCTACTTCCGGTACCACGCCGTTGTGCTGCCGGAATCGCGAGGAGAGTGCTACAACCTCCGCTGCCTGCTAGAACAAGGGAGAGGAAGGTCTTCGTCGAGTACCGAACGTGTGACCGACTGCGGGAGCGCTGTCGGAACGTGGCGCTGGAAGGATCATCTACGCGATCTTGAGATCGGAAAGAGTACGACTACATCACCCACGAGAATCTGCTCTCGTTAACCGCTTTGGAATCTTCGAGGGTAAGTTATTCCATCGACTCGTTGCTACAATCTAGTAGATAGATCTTGGCTTGTTTGTTTGTATGCGATAGAAAATTTTTGTTTTCCATGCTACGAACCCCAACACCACCGGTGTCATTGCATGTGTGGTCCTCTCATAGACCACAAATGGATCCACCGGTGGCATCGAATGTTTGCTCTTTTCATGAACCACAGTTAGAGTCATCGCATATCTGCTCTTTTCATGAACCACAGCTAGAGTCATTGCATATGTGTTCTTCCCACAAACCATATCATTAACCACACCCAGTGTCATTGCATGTGTGTTCTTCTCATTAACCACACATGGATCCACCGGTGTCATTGCATGTCTGCTCTTTTCATGAACCACATCTAGAGTCATTGCATGTGTGTTCTTCTCACAAACAACATATCACCAGTGTAATTGCATGTGTGTTCTTTCCATGAACCACACATGGATCCACCAGTGTCATTCCATGTCTGCTCTTTTCATGAACCACAGATAGAGTCATTGCATGTGTGTTCTTTTCACAGACCACATATGGATCCACCAGTGTCATTGCATGTGTGTTATTCTCACAAACCACGTAAGGGTCCACCAGTGTAATTGCATGTGTGTTCCTATCATAGACCACACATGGATTCACCGGTGGCATCGCATGTCTGCTCTTTTCATGAACCATAGTTAGAGTCATCGCATGTCTGCTCTTTTCATGAACCACAGTTAGAGTCATCGCATGTCTGCTCTTTTCATGAACCACAGCTAGAGTCATTGCATGTGTGTTCATCCCACAAACCATATCATGAACCACACCCAGTGTCATTGCATGTGTGTTCTTCTCATTAACCACACATGGATCCACCGGTGTCATTGCATGTCTGCTCTTTTCATGAACCACAGCTAGAGTCATTGCATGTGTGTTCTTCTCACAGACCACATATCACCAATGTCATTGCATTTGTGTTCTTCCCATGAACCACACATGGATCCACCATTGTCATTGCATGTCTGCTCTTTTCATGAACCACAGCTAGAGTCATTGCATGTGTGTTCTTCTCAAAAACAACATATCACCAGTGTCATTGCATGTGTGTTCTTTTCACAGACCACATATGGATCCACCAGTGTCATTGCATGTGTGTTATTATCACAAACCATGTAAGGATCCACCGGTGTCATTGCATGTGTGTTCCTCTCATAGACCACACATTGGTCCACCGGTGGCATCGCATGTCTGCTCTTTTCATGAACCACAGTTAGAGTCATCGCATGTCTGCTCTTTTCATGACCCACATCTAGAGTCATTGCATGTGTGTTCTCCCCACAAACCATATCATGAACCACACCCAGTGTCATTGCATGTGTGTTCTTCTCATTAACCACACATGGATCCACCGGTGTCATTGCATGTCTGCTCTTTTCATGAACCACAACTAGAGTCATCGCATGTGTGTTCTTCTCACAGACCACATATCACCAATGTCATTTCATGTGTGTTCTTCCCACAGACCACACATGGATCCACCAGTGTCATTGCATGTGTGTTCTTCCCATGAACCACACATGGATCCACCAGTGTCATTGCATGTCTTCTCTTTTCATGAACCACACATGGATCCACCAGTGTCACTGCATGTCTGCTCTTTTCATGAACCACAGCTAGAGTAATTGCATGTGTGTTATTCTCACAAACCACATATCACCAGTGTCATTGCATGTGTGTTCTTCCCACAGACCACACATGGATCCACCAGTGTCATTGCATGTGTGTTCTTCCCATGAACCACACATGTATCCACCAATATCATTGCATGTGTGTTATTCTCACAAACCACATAAGGATCCACCGGTGTAATTGCATCTGTGTTCCTCTCATAGACCACACATGGATCCACCGGTGGCATCGCATGTCTGCTCTTTTCATGAACCACAACTAGAGTCATCGCATGTCTGCTCTTTTCATGAACCACAGCTAGAGTCATTGCATGTATGGTCTTCGCACAAACCATATCATGAACCCCACACAGTGTCACTGCATGTGTGTTCTTCTCATTAACCACACATGGATCCAGCGGTGTCATTGCATGTCTGCTCTTCTCATTAACCACAACTAGAGTCATTGCATGTGTGTTCTTCTCACAAACCACATATCACCAGTGTCATTGCATGTGTGTTCTTCCCACAGACCACACATGGATCCACCAGTGTCATTGCATTTGTGTTCTTCCCATGAACCACACATGGATCCACCAGTGTCATTGCATGTTTGCTCTTTTCATGAGCCACACATGGAACCACAAGTGTCATTGCATGTCTGCTCTTCTCATTAACCACAGCTAGATCCACCAGTGTCATTGGATGCATGTTCTTTTCATAAACCGCATATGGATACTAATTAACCTTAGGAGAGCCCTAACCTTAGCGTTAGACCGAGTCTTCTAGAAGACACGCCCTAACACAGTTGTTCTGCTTGTCAATTGTTACATACTGTTTGATCGGGGCGCTTGGGCGATTGGGATGGTTTTCGTGAGATCGATCCGCGAGTAGTCTATTCTGTGGCATGATTGGCCATGCTTGCTCTAGACAAACTGGCAACACTGGGGGCTCCCCTGTTGCGAGTGTCACGACTCACGAGTTGAGCGGGCCATATCCTAGTGTCACGTCCCCATTACTTATCTTCCTCCCCGTACTTCTCTTCCTTCCCCTCGAAGCCACATTCCCCACTTCACTCCCATCCTGCTGTAGCCGCAAGCCGACGACGCCTCCATCCCAATCCCCTCTCCAGCATCCTGATACATTGCAAATGAATCTATAATTTTTGATGATCCATGCTTGGTTTTATCTACTTTCTTGTGTTTTTCCACACTTTGGAGTACTTTTCATATGATTTCTTGGACTAACCTATTAACAAGAGCCATAGTGCCAGCTGTCTGTTTTCTGCTGTTTTTGGTTCCAGGAAAGTCAGATAATGAATATTCTCGGAATTGGACGGGACAAAAGCCAAAGTGCCTATTTTTCCAGAAGACTCCAGGAGCCAGAATACGAGACGGAGGAGGGCCAGGGGCTGGCCACACCCCCCCCAGGCGCGGGCTGGGCCTGGCCGCGCCAGGGCATGGCGTGGTGGCCCTAGGAACCCCCTCGGTCTCCCTCTTTGCCTATAAGAAGCCTTCTGACCTAAAAACTCCAGGGGGTTCGACGTTTTTCCAGAAGGAGTTCCGCTTAGCCGCCACCACCAGATTCCACGAAACAGCACCAGAAACTCTATTCTGGCACCCTGCCGGGACGGGGAATTGGAGGAGATCATCGCCATCATCATCAGCATCGCTTCTCCATCGACCATCCATGTTTCCCCCATCTATGAGTGAGTAATCCCCCGCTGTAGGCTATGGGGATGGTAGGGATTGTATGAGATCATTCATGTAATGGCATCAGATTGTTAGGGCATGGTGCCTAGTATCTTTTATTAGTGCTTTATGACTTTGTTGCGACTTGTTGTTCTTAATGCTTGTCACTAGGGCTCGAGTGCCATGATTTCAGATCTGAACATGTTATTGATTCATTATGATAGTATTGTTTTTGGTCTTATCTACAAGTTGTATACACACGTTGTTGTCCGGAACCTATGGCCCCGAAGTGAAAGAAATCGGGATAACCGGAAGGGAATGGCTTTGATGTGAGGATCACATGTGTTCATGGAGTGTTAATGCTTTGCTCCGGTGCTCTATTAAAAGGAGCACCTTAATTTCCAGTAGTTCCCTAGAGGCCCCCCTGCAAACGGGATGGTAGGACAAAAGATGTTGTGCAAGTTCTCATTGCGAGCACGTATGACTATATATGGAACACATGCCTAGGATTATCTAGTACTTGTATGCTTTATCTTATTTATCTGCAATTGCCCTATGTTCTGATTGCTATGTGAATTGTCTTGTCCATGCAACGCCCGTCCATCCATCCCTATGCCTACCGCACTCGAATCCCACTGTTTACTGCTTTTGTTACTACTGTCTTTGCTTTACTACTGTTGTTACTTTACTATTCCTACTACAAAACTGTTGCTACTGATAAACTGCTGTGAGCAAGATTGTTTCCAGGTGCATCTGAATTGACAACTCAGTTGTTAAGGCTTATAAATATTATTTGGCTCCCCTTGTGTCGAATCAATAAATTGGGTTTCACTTCCCTCGAAAATACTGCGATACACCCCCTATACTTGTGGGTCATCAAGACTATTTTCTGGCGCCGTTGCCGGGGAGCATAGCTTTATTTATCAAGTTTACCTGGATTCATTATTGTTCAAGATAAGTTTATTTTCGCCTTGTTTGCTTGTTTCTTTATCAAAAATACAAAAAAAATTAGTTCCTACTCTAGTTGTTATTTTTGTTGGTCTATTATTGTCTTGCTTTATCATGCTTGTTGTCAATGGTTGGTTTCTTTGAATCTAAAGCTTATTGGCAAGGTGGGTTCACGGAAGATGAAAAATATTATTATAAGGAACACCGCTTGTCACAAAAAGGGAAACACTTATGGGAACAAATTGATATATTGTATACCATTGCTAGAAACGTGTGCTCTACTTATAATGTTTCTTATTGCTGTGATGAATCTCGTTGCAGAAAGAGGTATAAACACCTCCCTTTTCAATGTGAGTATAATGATAATGATACCATATATTCTTATGCTAAAGGAATTTATGACTTTTATGATGCGGAACAAATTGAAGAATTTATTGCTTGGAAGGGTGCTTTTGAACTTGGTTTGCTTGAAAATATTGATGATTCACCTTACAAATATGAGGTTTATGGTATACTTAAATTTTGCTTTGATAATTACAAGGATGAAAATGGTTATATTCTTGAATATTTAATAGATGATTTCCACAAATGGAAGAGACTAATGCCTTGCAGCATCCTATGGAAGAAGAATTTGATGAACCTGAAATCTCATTAGATGAAAAAGAGGAGGAGAGTGATTGAAAAAAAGGAGGAAGAATGGATTAGCTACCCATTCCTACCTTCCAATGAGAGTAACTCTTTATCCCTTACATTATTTGTTTGTCCTCCATGCTTACTAAAGGAGGATGAATGTTATGTTCCTGAGGATTCTTTTGAAAGTGTTTATAATAAAGCTCTAGTGCTTGTAGATCATGAAAAGCATGCTTTATGTGATAGTTATATTGTTGAGTTTATTCATGAGGCTACTGAAAATTATTATGAGAGAGGAAAATATGGTTGTAGAAGTTTTCATGGTATTGAAACACCTCTCTATGTGCTGAAAGTTTTGAAGTTACTCTTGTTTTATCTTCCTATGCTTGTCACTTTGTTCTTTGTGAATTTATTTGCATACACGATTCCTATGCATAGGAAGTGGGTTAGACTTAAATGTGTTTTGAATTTGCTTCTTGATGCTCTCTTTTACTTCAACTCATATTTCTTATGAGAGCATCCTCTCAAACTATTATGCCTGAAGATGATAATATGTCTATTATTCTTGGGAGACCTTTTCTTAAATACTGCAGGAGCTGTTATTATTTGTAATCAAAGGAAGGTGACCTTCAATGTCAATGACAAGGAACATACACTAGTGCACACCCCCCCTCTAACACCGGTTTGGAGGGCCCTCTAACAGCGGTTGTAGAACCGCTGTTGAGGGTTCAGTGTTAGAGGGGCCCCCCCTTTAACACCGGTTCTTATACGAACCGGTGTTAAAGGGTGGCGCACGTGGGGCTGCCACAGGGCTCAGGGCCCCCCCTTTAACACCGGTTTGTAACACCAACCGGTGTTAAAGGTTCTGTGCCGCGGCAGGAAAAGGAGATAAATCTCTGCCGCAGCAGAGTTCTGCCGCGGTAGGAAAACAGCCTAAATCTCTGCCACGGCAGAGTTCTGCCCCTGCCCTGTTCTGGGCGTATTTCTGCGGCGCGGCGGGGATGGGGAGGGGGGAGGGGGAATCGATCGGGAGCGGTATACACATACATCATCATCGGTACATACGAGTACATGAATAATTAAGCAACTATTATTATACACAACATCGTCATTGTGTGGTATTCTCCGTAAACGTTGAAGCATCAAGTACAAGACAAACACATTCAAGCATATATACAACGTTCATTTTGGTGGATATCTAAAGAGTTCTCCGCCAGGCGTGACGACCTCATCAAGTATGAACCCCGCCAATTCCTCTTGAATGGCTCGTATGCGGTCAAATGGTAGGAGTTGGTCCCGCATCCGTTCGATCTGAATATATATGAAGAATGGGGTCAATATATATATAAGAATAAAACTCAACACAATCGATGGTAATAAAATAATGTTGTGTACTTTGTTTACTTACTCTAAGTTGTTCTAGTGCGGCTTGGCCTGTCGCACATATCGTGTTGCGAATGAACTCGCAAACATAGTACCCACATAAGTTATTGCCGTGTCCCTGATGCGCGCACTTTACGAGAATAGAGAGTTCAATCAAAATAATAATCAATAAAGCATGATATAATGGAATTGGAAGCAGAATCAAAGAGATACGCAGACCTAGCTAGCTAGTATTACTTACATTTTGGTCTACAAATTTTAGTTCTTCTGACCATTCACCCACGACCCTGCCCATGAACCTTTTCCAAACCCTGTCCGGCAAATAAAATGGATAAAGGAGTAATTAATTACTTGTTGTCACGAAAGTTGCCGATCAAGTGCGATAATATGATTGAAATTACCTCTGGAGCATCTCTCTAAAGTCTGCCCATAGCTCTTTTTCTTTTCGTAACGAGTCCATGACAAGGACTTTTCCCGAGTCAGGTTGAATGACTAGCAGAATAAAGTGGAACCTACGCACGCATAACTCATCATCAGTTACACTTAACATCGAGTAAGCCGAAACAGAATGTGTACAAGAGAGGGTAACAGTACTCACGAGAAGTTGTAAGGCAATAGTATTTCCCTTTTAGTTTGTTGTCGCAGTAAAGACCTTAGCAATAAATCTTCTGTTTGCCTGGGTTTGGTTCTTACCACTTCTTCATGAACTCTATTTGGGTCAACGAACCCAATGTCAAAAGGTCCTCCTTTCATGCATTCCATAACCTTTTTCCTGCATAATAGTATATACATATATGGTGAGCATATATATACATGCAATTAATGAAGTGAATGACATGAGATAGAAAATACAGAAATAGTACTTACACACAATAAAGGTTGATGGCAGCTTTGTCGAGTTCCTTCTGATTGAATAGAAAATGCAAGTCTTGAATGTTGAAGTCGATCTCGTCGTCTCCGCACAAGAAAATCTCATCTCTTATATGCGCCATGATCCATTCTTCCTTTCTCGTCTTACAGAAATCAAGGTACCACTTGTGCAATCTTCGCATCTTTGTTGGTAGATTCTTGAGCTCCTCTTTCTTGACGAGATTCTTCCCATACTTCCATGGCTGTATGGGGTTGGCATCACATTTGGGCAAGTTGTCTCCCATGATGTTCAAGTATGCAATGTAAGTCATCCCCATCTCATTGGCCTTTCTTTGTAGCTCTGCCTCGTAATCATTTACGGGAGGAGCGTCCCATGTGTCGAACACTTGGAGCGGGGCGCATGATTGGTTTTCCTGCTCTCCGAGCATGGGAACTGTTTTCTGGGGTGCCGCACGACTGCTACTTTCAGTCTCCCTACGGCGCCTTGGATCTGCCTTCAAAATCTGGCGCTCGTAGTCCGGCACAAGTGGGGTTTCAGGTTTCAAAAGATTTTTGTAAAACTTCTCCACCACCGCCGGATCTATTTTCTCCTTTGGCTCGGCCCATCTAGGTGCAAAGAATTTCTTGACCTCTTCTTCCGAGATCCTATTGGTCTCCTCATCGCTGCGATTCCACAGTAAAACCGGCAATGGCTTGGCGGAAGGCTGCGGGATGTAGTTTTTTGAACTCTTTGTGGCAGTGCTAGTGATGCTCTTCGTGGCAGTGCTCTTCCGCTTACGCTGAGGAGATGGCTGAAGCGCCGGAGATGGCTGACGGGCAGGAGATGGCTGGCGCGCCGGAGATGGCTGGCGCACCGGAGATGGCTGCCGCGCAGGAGATGGCTGAAGCGCCGGAGATGGCTGCCGCGCAGGAGATGGCTGAAGCGGCTCAGACTGCTGACGCTGCGGAGACGGCGGGGGTGCCAGTGGCCTCAAATTTGGAAGCATGATGTGTTCATTCTTCCAAAGAATGGTTGTTTTCACTGCAAATTTGAATTGAGTTTCCCCTTCACCTGTAGCATGGTCAAGCTGTGCTTCCTCATATTCCTTCACAACCTCATCCACCCCGACAATAGCATAGCCATCTGGAATCGGTCGGCAGTGGTAAGTTCCACCAGCTACAGGAGGTAAGGCATAGCCGACAGCCACCTTAATGGATAAGCCCATTAATCTCACATGCAGCTCAGCGTGTTCGCTCTCCGTGATCTCATCCACAGGGTATCGAGGACCCGCCATTTCAAGCGTGGGCTGCACGTTCTCCGTGGAAGCCACGCTGCTTTTCTGCGCAGAGTCTGGGCCGCCGACAGCTTCCAATGCAGGCTCTTCGTGCCGCTGAGATGGGCCGGTAGCTTTATGGCTCTGTTGTGCATTCACTTGCGCCTTCAGCGCCACAAGTGCATGTTCTATCTGTGTCATCCGCTCTGTACGCTCTTTTTCTTTTCTGCCGCGCCATCTGTAAGAGTCGCTCCACTCGGCAAACCCATCCTTCCACGTCATACCCCTGTGCCTCGTGCATGTCCAGGGTGTTCTTTTTTACCGATGGCGCGTGTGAGCTGGTCATTCTCTCTGTCGGGATGGAAGGTCCTGGCGGCTGTTTCCTCGTATGTCGTGATGAGTTCAGTGACGGGTTTGGCAAGGAGGGTTGGGAAGATACACAATCCTGTTTCTGGGTCCAACCTTGCCCCGATTCCGTAGAACCAAGTCTTTGCACGTAGGTCCCACCCATGTGTCTGGGGTGTGATCCCTCTGTCGCGCAGGGCCTTCTCAGCTTCCTCCCACTTAGGCCTCTAAGATATGTAGCCACCTGACCCTGTCCTCTGGTGATATTCCTTCTTCTGGGCATTTAGCGTATTGGTTTCTGACCTCTTTGTAGCTATAGCACCTTCCTTGTATGCCACAAATTCGCGCCAGTGAGGTCTTATCTTCGCATAATATGCGTCTTCGAAATCTGGAGTCTCGCGAGCTTTGACAAATTTGTTCAATTTTGTCTTCCAGTTGTGGAAAGCGTTAGCCATCTTCTTTAGAGTCCACTCTTTGACCTTTTCCTTTATAACCGGTTTGTTTTCATCCTCCTCTGGCGGAAGGGTGAAATTTACCAATAGCGAATTCCAAAGCGTTTCTTTGGATCTTTCATCGACAAAGGTACCGTCGCCCTTCTTTGGCTTATCCCAATATTCAATTATGATTGGGATTTGGTCCCTAACAAGAACTCCAGTCTGACGTACAAATTTGTCTGCAGCCTTCTTGGGCTCCATCGGCCTGCCATCAACACGGACTGCTTCGATCGGGAACTTTGCACGATCTTTCAACGTATGGCTCGCGCCTCACTTGCTCTTTTTCGTAGAAGAAGATGGTTGCTGGCTGGTCGATCCAGAGGGCTAAAAGAAGAAAGAAGCATTAATTAATACATGTAGAAGAAGATTGTTGGTGGAAGTCAGCAGAGGCTTAATCAATGCATATACCTCGCCGGCCTTTGTAATCACTAAATTGCGTTCACCGGAGTCTTCATCTTCTCCATGACTACTTGAGTTGTCATCATGTCCCTCCAAGTTCAGATATTGTGAGGTGTCCTCATTGATAATGTTCTCCATTATTTCTTCTTCTTCAAGGTTTGTACTAAGTGGATCCATAGTTTCTAAAACAATAATATTATCTAGAGTAAGAGAGTAAACATTCAAGTGGACTTGGATTCATACACAAATATACATATTATTCATACAAAAATACACAAATAAATACACAAATGAAATTAAAACCCTAAGGATGCTTGATCATTTTAAACGAGTTCCGAGGGGTCCAAACCCTAATTCGGAGAAATCCCGGATGCATATGAGAGGGGCTAGCTATAGTGGCTGACCGGAGGATGCTCCAGAAAGCGGCGGTGCTTTTCTCTGCGCGCGCGCTTTCGATCTGGCTGGGGAGAAGAAGGAAGGGGAAGGCGCGCGTTATAACCCCCCTTTAACACCGGTTCGTGGCTGGGGGGAAGAAGGAAGGGGAAGGCCCGCGAGCACTACCACCCTAACCCTAAGTACGGGGGCCCACGAGCACTACCACCCTAACCCTAAGTCCGGGGGCCCGCGAGCACCACCATCCTAACCCTAAGTCCGGGGGCCCGCGAGCACCACCACCCTAACCCTAAGTGTTGGGTCGCGAGCACTACCACCCTAACCCTAAGTCCGGGGGCCCGCGAGCACCACCACCCTAACCCTAAGTGCGGGGGCCCGCGAGCACTACCACCCTAACCCTATGTCCGGGGTCCCGCGAGCACTACCACCCTAACCCTAAGTCCGGGGGCCCGCGAGCACTACCACCCTAACCCTAAGTGCGGGGCCCGCAAGCACTACCACCCTAACCCTAAGTGCGGGGCCCACGAGCACTAACATCCTAACCCTATGTCTGGGGGCCCGCGAGCACATCCATCTTAACCCTAAGTCCTGGGGCCCGCGAGCACCACCACCCTAACCCTAAGTCCGGGGGCCCGCGAGAACCACCACCCTAACCCTAAGTGCGGGGGGGCCGCGAGCACTACCACCCTAACCCTAAGTCTGGGGGACGGCGAGCACTACCACCCTAACCCTAAGTCCGGGGGCCCGCGAGCACTACCACCCTAACCCTAAGTCCGGGGGCCCACGAGCACTACCACCCTAACCCTAAGTGCGGGGGCCCGTGAGCACTACCACCCTAACCCTAAGTGCGGGGGCCCGCGAGCACCACCACCCTAACCCTAAGTGCGGGGCCCGCGAGCACCACCACCCTAACCCTAAGTGCGGGGGCCTGCGAGCACCACCACCCTAATCCTAAGTGCGGGGGCCCGCGAGGAGTGCTATAATATTACAATATACTACTATAATGCAATATACTACTATTACAATATACTACTATAATATTACAACTATATACACTACAAAATAATATTATAATATACTACTGTAATGCAATATACTACTATTACAATATACTACTAGAAAATTACAACTATATACACTACAAAATAATATTACACTAGCTACTAAATAATATTACACCTATACACTACTATTACACTACTAAATAATATTACACACAAAATAATATTACACTACCAAATAAAATTACGACTATATACTACAAAATAAAAAAATGGAAAAAAAGAGAACTTGGACGGGGGCGCCGGCCCGGCCGCATCGCCCGCACTGTCGCCGGCGTGCACGGCTGTCGCCGGCCCGCCTGCTCGCCCACAGTGGCCGGCGGCGCCACGCCACCGCGTAGCCGGACGGAGGAGCGAAGGGGAGGGGCGGCGGGGTGTACCTCTGGCCGGGGGCCTACGTGAGGCGGCTGGAGTGGCGGCGACGGTTGGGGGCGGTGGTGGCTGGAGTGAGTGGCGGCGGCGGTTGGGGTGGTGGCGGCCGGAGAGAATCGGGCAGGCGCTCCCGCGGGATGGCGACGGCGACCGGCTAGGGGAAGAATCGATCTGGCTGGGGGAAGAAGAAAGGGGAAGGCGCGCGTTATAAGACCCCCCCTTTAACTGTTAAAGGGGGGGAATTCGTTTCGCGCCCGCACCCCCCCTTTAACACCGGTTCCAGCCACGAACCGGTGTTAAAGGGGGGGGGGGGGTGTGCACGCGCGAAACAAAATAAATGCGCCCCCCCCTTTAACACCGGTTCGTGGCTGGAACCGTTGTTAAAGGGGGGCATTTATTTCATGCATTAAAGGGGTGGGGGCATTTATAATTCAAAAAATAGGATATGAATTTAGAAAATTCATATCTTATTCATTTCAACTCAGAAAAATATGAATAATATATTATAATTTTCAGAAAAATAATATCTATCCATTCATGTAAAAACATTTTATATTTACTTTAGATGAAAATTTTCAAAGTGATTAAAACACTTACATATAAATTTTGATTATTCAATTCAAACAAAAATAAATTGTCAAATCCTAAAACTTTGAACATAAGAAATATTAAGCATCTAAAAAGGAATCTAACCCTATTTTATTAGAGCAAATCATATTTTATTTTGTATTAACATTTTTAAATTGATTGGATATTTAAATGCCGCATCTTTTGTATACACTTGAATCTGACAAAGCCTCGCTCAACTTGCATTGGATTTTTGATAAAATAGCATATTGTGAACCTAAAAATGATTTTGTTAAAAATCATGAGCATCGTATCATGTACCTGTAGTTCATATCTGACCCACTTCCTGCCGATTCGGCAGGAATTTGTCTTTTTCACCAGAGGTGGACAGAAAGGTTTCAGATCCCCCCTATTGGTACATTGTTCATATAAGGTGGTCTAGTATTTTTGTAAAATGTGGTGGTGGTTTTTTGAATTAGCCATTTGGTGGTTGCTTCACAAAACCGTTCGTTTTTTATGCTCGGAAAATGGAAAATGCCTTTTTGGTGCGATAAAAAGGAAAACTTCCTCTTGCAACATTGTTTGGCATGCCATGATGCACATGTATGCACAATATGGCCATATTATCACAAACTATGCCTTTATTCTAGCCATAACATTGGTCATTTGACCCGAAAGCCAAGAAACCTCGAATGAGATAGGTCATTTTGTGAAGGAGATAGAACTGGAATTAAAATACAGAATGCAACTAATAGTAAGTTACATAAAGCATGACTGAAAATTAAGATACATAAAAGAACTGAAAATTAAGATACATGGCCAGATTAAGTAACAATCGGCCGAACTTGTTTCGAAATGTTGGAGTGATTCAGTCATGCTCCTTCCTACACCTGTAATACTCGCCACTGTAGTCGTCGTACTCGTCGCCGCCGTCATCGCTGTCGTCGTCGGGGTCGCCGTAATTGAACCTTGAAGGCTGAGTACGCGTGGGCTGGACTTGAGGGTAGCGCAGACGGGGGTTAGAGTCGGCGGCAGTGTCATAGGCCATGACGCTCTGGAGAGTCCGACCGCGCCACCATAGCCGACGGCCGGCCTTGTTGAAGTTCAGAGGAGGTGGGCCGTCCTCCTCGTTCCTGGCGAGCGCCCTCTCACGCCGATCCACGAAGAAGGCTTCCCAAGTAGGGAAATAGTCGGGATGCCATCTGGGATTCCTCCGCTGCTCCGGCGTGATCTCGAAGTAGTAGTGATTCGTGATGGCCATCCGACGCGCCACACCTAGAGGGACAGGAGGAACCGGCACGCCTCCGGCGCTCAGCATCCAGCCGACGGGGACACAGTAGCCCGACGGGCATGGGTAGTTCGAGGCATAAAGCGCCTTTGCCTCCCTAGGGGTTAGTGCTATGGTGGAAGCCATAGGAAAGAGTGATGAGGTTGCAGATATGAGTCTAGAGATGTGCAATGACAATGGAGGCCAACCCTACATATATATATAGTGAAGAACTAGCGGGAAGAACTGGAGGGAAGAACTGGCGGGAAAAAATGGCGGGAAGAAAAATGGCGGGAAAAAATGGCGGGAAGAAAAATGGAGGGAAGAAATAGAAGGAAGAAAAATGGCTCATTTAATACATATACTGTTAACAGAAGAAATATGACATTGATTTCCATGTTGAGATACATATGTGTGCCAAAAATGGCTCAATTAATACATATAGTCAATCTTATGATCGCGTCGGCCATAACCATGGAGTATCAACACCGTTTAACAGGATGGTTGGGTCAGTCTTCACTCTGAAGGGCGGAATTTCATCAAACTTATTATAATCTTCTGACATGTCTGTCTTGTCCTCCACTCCCACGATGTTTCTTTTCCCTGAAAGAACTATGTGACGCTTTGGCTCATCGTGTGATGTATCTGTTTGCTTATTTTTTCTTTTTTTCGGTTTGGTAGACATGTCCTTCACATAGAAAACCTGAGCCACATCATTGGCTAAGACGAATGGTTCGTCTAAGTTCTTGTCTACCTTCATAAGATTGTTGAGATCCACCGCTGTCATTCCGTACTTCTTGTCTACCTCAACCCCCCTCCTGTTAGCTTGACCCATTTGCATCGAAACAAGGGGACCTTAAAATTAGGTCCATAGTCAAGTTCCCATATCTACTCTATGAACCCATAATACGTGGTCTTTTGCCCATTGTCTTCTGCTGCATCAAAGCGGACACCACTATTTGGTTGGTGCTCTTTTTATCTTGGCCTATCGTGTAAAATGTATTCCCATTTATCTCGTACCCTTGGAAAGTACATACAGTCGAAGATGGTGTCCTGGCCAACAAGTATAGCTGATCCCCAACTGTGGTGTTATTCGTGAGAAGTCTTTGCAGCCAGCCGCCAAAACTCGTCATGTGTTCACTTATAATCCATTCATCAGACTGCCCCAGGTGTTTGAGGCGTATTAAATTCTTGTGTTCATTGATATAAGGGGCAACCAAGATAGATCTTTGTAAAACCGTGTAGTGTGCTTGATTGAGAGAATGCCCGTCCCTACATATCATTGCTTTACATCCTAGGGTGCCTTTTCCACGCAGTCTCCCCTCATGTCGTGATTCTGGAACACCAATCGCCTTAAGGTCAGGAATAAAATTAACACAGAACTCAATGACCTCCTCTGTTACATAGCCCTTGGAGATGCTTCCTTCTGGCCAAGCACGGTTATGAACATATTTCTTTAAGACTCCCATGTACCTCTCAAAGGGTAACATATTGTGTAGAAATACAGGACCGAGAATGGCAATCTCTTCTACTAGGTGAACCAGGAGATGCGTTATAATATTGAAGAAGGATGGTGGGAACACCAACTCAAAGCTGACAAGACATTGGGCCACATCTGTTTGTAACCCTGGTAGGCTTTCTGGATCGATTACCTTCTGAGATATTGCATTGAGGAATGCACATAGCTTCACAATGGGTACTCGAACATTTTCAGGTAGAAGCCCCCACAATGCAATCGGAAGCAATTGTGTCATAATCACGTGGTAGTCATGAGACTTCAGGTTTTGGAATTTTTTCTCTGCCATATTTATTATTCCCTTTATATTCGACGAGAAGCCAGACGGGACCTTGATACTGCTCAGGCATTCAAAAAAGATTTCCTTCTCTGCTTTAGTAAGAGCGTAGCTGGCAGGAGTTAAGTGGCATCGTTTACCCTTCTCGTTCTCAGGATGCATAGGCTCTTCAGGGTCTTTCAGATGTTGTTGGTCCTGCCGTGCTTCCGGTGTATCTTTTGTCTTCCCATACACTCCTAGGAAGCCTAGCAGGTTCACGCAAACATTCTTCGTCACGTGAATCACGTCGATTGAAGAGCGGACCTCTAAGACTTTCTAATAGGGTAGGTCCCAAAATATAGATTGCTTCTTCCACATGGGCGCGTGTCCGGCATCGTCATTCGGAACAGATAGATTGCCAGGACCTTTTCCAAAGATTACTTCTAGGTCCTTGACCATACCAAATACCTCCTCACCGGTACGGAGGATAGGCTTCCTCCGGGGTTCTGCCAGACGTTTGAAATGCTTGCCTTTCTTTCTTACTGGATGCAGGTTCGGAAGAAATCGACGATACCCTAGGTACACAACCTTCTTACATTTATCCAAATATACACTTTCAGTCTCATCTAAACAGTGTGTGCATGCATTGTATCCCTTGTTTGTCTGCCCTGAAATGTTACTAAGAGCAGGCCAATCATTGATGGTTATGAAAAGCAATGCTCGTAGGTCAAATGGCTCCCCTTTGTGCTCATCCCACATACGTACACCTGGTTTGGCCCACGGCTGTAAAAGTTCTTCAACTAATGGCCTTAGGTACACATCAATGTCATTGCCGGGTTGCCTCGGGCCTTGGATGAGCACTAGCATCATAATGAACTTCCTCTTCATACACAACCAAGGAGGAAGGTTATAGATACATAGAGTCACATGCCAGGTGCTGTGACTGCAGCTCTGCTCACCAAAAGGATTCATGCCATCTGTACTTAGACCAAACCTTAAGTTCCTTGCGTCACGTGCAAAGTCCGGGTACTCTCGCTCGACTTTTCTCCACTGTGACCCATCAGCGGGGTGTCTCAACATCGCGTCTTTCTTACGGTCTTCCCTGTGCCATCGCAACAACTTGGCATGCTCTTTATTTCTGAAGAGACGTTTTAACCGTGGTATTATAGGAGCATACCACATAACCTTGGCAGGAACCTTCTTCCTAGGGGCCTCGCCCTCAACATCGCCAGGATCGTCTCGTCTGATCTTATACCGCAGTGCAGTGCATACTGGGCATGCATCCAAATTCTCGTACTTCTCACCGCGGTAGAGGATGTAGTCATTAATGCAAGCATGTATCTTCTGCACGTCTAATCCTAGAGGGCAGACAACCTTCTTTGCTTGGTATGTACTATCGGGCAACTCATTATTTCTTGGAAGAAGATTCTTCATTTTTACCAACAACTTTGAAAATGCGCTGTTAGTCACACCGTTCTCTGCCTTCCATTGCAGCAAATCCAGTGTGATACCTAGCTTTTTATGGCCATCTTCGCAAGTTGGGTACAACAATGTTTTGTGATCCTTTAACATCTGCTCCAACTTCTCCTTCTCCTTTTCAGTTTCACATTCTTCCTTTGCATCAGTAATGGCCTGACCAAGATCGTCATCAGCGGGCCCATCTGCTGCCTCTTGATCTTCATTATCTACCCCTGTTGCAGTATCATCATATTCAGGATACATATTATGATAGTTGTCATGATCCTCTTCTTCTTCGTTGTCTTCCATCACAACCCCTTTTTCTTTGTTCTTGGTCCAACAATTATAGCTGAGCATGAAACCGGATCGAAGCAGGTGAGCATGAATGGTTCTGGTATTTGAGTAGTCTTTCTTGTTCTAACAGTGAACACACGGACAGCACATAAAACCATTGTGACCATGGTTTGCATTAGCCACAATGATGAAATTTTGGAGGCCCATAATGTACTCGGAAGTGCGGCGGTCACCGTACATCCATTGCCGGTTCATCTGCATTAATATATAGTATATATCAAAAAATAATAGGTAGATGACCATTTATATATATAGTACATCAATGACACATGAAAGGATAGTTGCCGACCTCGACCGAGAAGGAAAGAGCAACGAGAAAACTTATTTTGAGCTCTCGGGCATTTCACCAAACACCTCTTGTGCATACGAAAAAAACACAAACTAGCACACTTCACACCCTCTTGCCAGGCTCCAAAATGAGATAGTGAAAAAATGGAAGAGTGGGGTGTGGGCTGCGGTGTCTTATATAGCCCCCCCCTTTAACACCGGTTCAAGCCACGAACCGGTGTTAAAGGGGGGCTGCGTGGGCCACTGGTGCAGGGGCCTTTAACACCGGTTCGTGCCACGAACCGGTGTTAAAGGGGGGCTCCTTTTTGCTGCACGGGCCACGCTGGTACAGTCCCCCCCTTTAACACCGGTTCGTAAGCCCATTTCCAGGCTCAACCAAAGGCCTCATTTCCACTAGTGATACTATCTATTTCCCCAAGAATATTGATAGACTTATGGTTTTGAACATGTTGAGGGCATTCAAGTTGGAGAAATATATTGTCCCATACCAAGAGAAAAATTTGAAACTATTATGATTGGGACTATTGCTATCAAGGTTGAGGTAACATAATCATTAGTGGAATACAAAGTTTTGTCTCATATGGAATTGTTTTGGTAGCAAGACCTGATCAACCTTGTTAACAAAAGGATTTCATTGAACAAAACAATGTTTTCACCATGATTATGTCTGCTTACTTCTATTCTATCCATTTTAGTTTTTACTTTTGCCTAACTTAAAGGCGTTAAAGAAAAGTACTTATTGGGAGGTAACCCAAAAGTTTTAGATGAGTCTTGGAAGTTATTACTTCAGTAATAACCACTCCTTATCCTTTTTATTTGCTTTTTGTGCCAAGAGTAACCTCTAATGAGAGAGAAGTAATGATTGGGAAAGTTGCTGTCCCGAAACAGATTTCTGTGCTTCACCGTAAAAATTCGTGTAAAATCTCTGAACGTCTTTTTGAGGCATGAAGTTTTGTGCTTCTGCCCCAGGTTGTTATCTAACTTTCATTAGTTCAACACTTTTTGATTTGAGCAACAGAAGGTCTTCGAAAAAATTCGTCTTTACCTGCTGGTCTGTTTTGACAGATTTCTGCCATTTTCTGCATTTGCTTCTTGTTGGTTCCTCTTTGAGTTCTTTTGGAGAATTGAGATTTTTGAGGGAAGTGCTACAGTAGCTAGTGTTCTAATGGAAGTTTATTTGGTGTTATAACTGAGCTTTAAGACTTATTTATCTTGAGTGCACTAATGTTGCTAATAAAGATTGTGTGAAGTTTTGTATGAAGAAAAAAAATTCAGGTGTACGGAAGGAATGAGTAATGAGATAAAGGATGGACTAAAGCTCAAGCTTGGGGATGCCACGCATGTCACCCCAAGAAATATCCAAGAAGTACAAGCATCGAAGCTTGGGGATGCCCAAGGCATCCCCCTCTTTATCAATAAAAATCCCAGGTTTCTTTCAAACGCTTCATTTTTATTGTTTCATGCATAGTTGTGTTGTTTTTGGAGCGTCTTGTTTTTTGTTTTCGTTTTTGTTTTTAGTTTGCATGGTTTGCTTAGTTTGCTGAATAAATTGGTTTCCTCTTTCATACATTGGTGTTCAAATAGTTTGGTTTGGATTGGAAAAGAGTAGGAAGCTTAAGTGGTAAAGAGAGCTTGTTTTTGACTGTGGCCTATGCTTTGTCATGCCATGCTTGATATTGTTTTGGCCTTATGCTTAGTATTCTTTGCTGTAGTATGACTTGTTATAAACAATTGAGATTGCTTAATGTGCCTTGGATGAATCATGCGTTGTTTTAGCATATTAAAGCATAGTATTGTGGTATTCTCCTTTGATGCTTTATTTGGGTTGACTCGGCACATGCTCACACCATGTTATGACTATCCCAAGTCACCATAAGCCTTTATGATCCTTTAGTTTTCAACTTGTAGTATCACTTTATGCTTTTATCAATGATGTTTTGTCGCTCTGCATGATTATGGCCATTATTGCTCTCTCGTTTGTCGCTCCCTTACTATTGCTAGCCTTCACCTTCACCGAGTATGTTTTACTCATGTTTCCAACTCCCCAAAACCAAATATTGCCAAAGTGTCCACCATACCTACCTATTAGCATATTCAATATGCCTTGTTTTCTTCCGAATAAAATGTTTGCTTGTTATGAGAAAGTTAGTTAGTAAAGCTCTCACAAACTTGATGGCACACTCTATTTTCTTGCATTTAATAAACCTGAACCATTGCGTCCTTCTTTGTTGCGTATATGCTTGCGCTTTATAAGTTGAAGTTAGCAGAACCATGTATCATGGAGAACGTTTTCAACATTGCATTGGTACTTAGTACCTCGTTGATATCATGTTCTTTTGCTTATGGATCCCGGCAGTGTGAAATAAAAGTGGAACTTGTAAGATCATGGAGTTTGTATGTATGTTAGAGAAACGCCTGGGCCGCTAGCCTAAACCATGCCTAATCATGGTGGAAACTTGCAGCATAACCATAATGAGCATTCTATGAAGCATCCTCAAGAAAAATCTATGCACATAGTAAATAAAAAGATCGCTGAGATGCTCATTGTCTGCTTGCCTTGTCATTTTGATTATGGGACAGCTCCTGTATCATGTGCAAGGGGTATCCCGTTGGCGGTTCTCTATGATACGTATATACTTACAATGACAAGAGTTTACTTGTGACTGAAGTTGAGTAACATGAGGATCGGTCTTCGTAAGTAAGGGGCATGAGACTTTGATTTATAACTTGTCAAGCATATCCTCTTAGTTGTGTCACTTCCACCTTCAGCATTTGGAAGCCTTTCAAACTTTTCAAAACCTGTTCATTTCCTTGTTGAGTCTCCACACATTCTATGAGCACTTTCTTGAGAGCATAGTGGCCATTCTTAGTTCTATGTGCATTGTCCCAAGACTTGTTGATTGGTGCATACCTTGATATTGCTTGTTTTAAACTATTTGTATTAGTCACTCTTGTAAACTTTGAAGGTGTCCTATGCATTTTTGTTTGCTACTCTATGAGGGACAAGCTGAATGCCACTATGCTATGTTTTCTTTATGTGAAACAAACAAACGTCTTGCAAACCATTGTTATTCATGAATCTTTTGTTTGTGCATTTTCATGTTGCATCATAGTTTCTTTGACCTATTGTTAGAACTTTGTCTTTCATGATTATGATTGAAGTACTATGATCCCAGTTTTGAATGTTTTACAAATGCTTTGATCAAGTTTATGATGGTGCATGTCACCTCAAAAATTATTCTTTCTTTTTATCACTTACCTACTCGAGGACGAGCAGGAGTTAAGCTTGGGGATGTTGATACATTTCAAATGTATGTATAATTTTTGATGATCCATGCTTGGTTTTATCTACTTTCTTGTGTTTTGGCCACACTTTGGAGTACTTTTCATATGATTTCTTGGACTAACCTATTAATAAGAGCCACAGTGCCAGCTGCCTGTTTTCTGCTGTTTTTGGTTCCAGGAAAGTCAGAAAATGAATATTATCGGAATTGGACGGGACAAAAGCCAAAGTGCCTATTTTTCCAGAAGACTCCAGGAGCCAGAATACGAGACGGAGGAGGGCCAGGGGCTGGCCACACCCTCCCAGGCGCGGGCTGGGCCTGGCCACGCCAGGGCATTGTGTGGTGGCCCCAGGCACCCCCTCGGTCTCCCTCTTCGCCTATAAGAAGCCTTCTGACCTAAAAACTCCGGGGGGTTCGACGTTTTTCCAGAAGGAGTTCCGCTCCGCCGCCACCACCAGATTCCATGAAACAGCACCAGAAACTCCGTTCTGGCACCCTGCTGGGACAGGGAATTGGAGGAGATCATCGCCATCATCATCACCATCGCTTCTCCATCGACCATCCATGTTTCCACTATCTATGAGTGAGTAATCCCCCGCTGTAGGCTATGGGGATGGTAGGGATTGGATGAGATCGTTCATGTAATGGCATCAGATTGTTAGGGCATGGTGCCTAGTATCTTTTATTAGTGCTTTATGACTTTGTTGCGACTTGTTGTGCTTAATGCTTGTCACTAGGGCCCGAGTGCCATGATTTCAGATCTGAACATGTTATTGATTCGTTATGATAGTATTGTTTTTGTTCTTATCTACAAGTTGTATACACACGTTGTTGTCCGGAACCTATGGCCCCGAAGTGACAGAAATCGGGATAACCGGAAGGGAATGGCTTTGATGTGAGGATCACATGTGTTCTTGGAGTGTTAATGCTTTGCTCCGGTGCTCTATTAAAAGGAGCACCTTAATTGCTAGTAGTTCCCTAGAGGCCCCGCTGCAAACGGGTTGGCAGGACAAAAGATGTTGTGCAAGTTCTCATTGCGAGCACGTATGACTATATATGGAACACATGCCTAGGATTGTCTAGTACTTGGATGCTTTATCTTATTTATCTGCAATTGCCTTATGTTCTGATTGCTATGTGAATTGTCTTGTCCATGCAACGCCCGTCCATCCATCCCTATGCCTACTGCACTCGAATCCCACTTTTTACTGCTTTTGTTACTACTGTCTTTGCTTTACTACTGTTGTTACTTTACTATTCCTACTACAAAACTGTTGCTACTGATAAACTGCTTTGAGCAAGATTGTTTCTAGGTGCAGCTGAATTGAAAACTCAGTTGTTAAGGCTTATAAATATTCTTTGGCTCCCCTTGTGCCGAATCAATAAATTGGGTTTCACTTCCCTCGAAAATACTACGATACACCCCCTATACTTGTGGGTCATCACAGCCACCCCCCTCCCCTCTCGCCATGGGTTCAAGGGGAGATGGCGAGGAAACACATCGTGACAATAGGGATGGTGATTTCGATGTGAGTCGTCTCATCTCTATCTCTATCATCCGTGGCCAGTTATCTATTTCTTGAGCTAGATCTACTCCGTTTACTCATGCGCATATGATGTGTTAGGCCAACCAGACGATGTATGACGCCGACTATCATGGTTTAGCGGATGAAGACAGTCCTCTGCTATGTAAACATGGATATGTGCCCGCTAAATTTGTAGCGTTCGAAGGACGAAACGCAGGCAAGAGGTTTCTACGGTGTCAAGGACATCGTGCAATGATGCGAGGCGGAAGTTGCGGTGTTGTCAAATGGGTAGATCCAGCGTGGCCCAAATCGATGCAGAAAACATTGGGAAAACTATGGGAAATGACTGTTGAGTTGAAAGAATCCGCATTCAGCTCACTTCTTGACAGTGTTGAGATGAAGCTATGGGAACCAGTTGACACGACCAAGCATAAGCGAGATCTCATGGGGGTGGAAGACAGGGTTAGTAAAGTCGAGAAGGAGAGGGACGCGGTGTTGGCCCTGAAGGCTAAAGCAGAGCAAGAACTGACTCAAGCAAGGAAGGATCTTCACTAGGCCAATGTCCTGCAGTTCACAACTATGAGTATTGACAAGTGCATGAGGAAAGATGCAGAGAAACAATTGAAGCTGTGGAAGGAAGATGCTAAAAGGAAGGAGCAGACGATTCGATCCTTGCTCTCGCAGGAAGATCCGCATAGGGCTAAGATTAGGAAGATAAAGAAGATGTGTGATAACTAGTTCTATTTATCTTAAGCTCCGTGCCTTTTTAAGTTGTAATAGTTGTACTTGTTGACCTAGCGGTCTGAACTATTGGCCCTGGAGTCCAGGGAGTAAAAAAATGGGTCGCCCATTAATGTGTCTTAACCCTGCATTACTTCCTTTTGTCTGACCAATGCCCCTTGGATATTCCGCCCGTCGCTTCATCGTCCTCGTGTACAAATAGGAGGCGCCACAGGTTGTCACTTTGTTGCCCATCCCCTCACCCTCTCCAATCTCCACCACGCCGTCCACCCTCTCGCTCCCTCTCAAATCTCCACCGCACCGCCATGGAGATGCCCACGCTGAACTTCTACAAGGCGGTGATGTTCGCGCACTTCGACATCCTCGTGCCGCCGACCGCGACGGTGCCCCACGGATGGCGCATCAGCTATGCGGGGGTGCCGGTGGCTCCGCTCCTCGTCCCCGGTGGAGCCGTGATGGAGAGCGAAATCGCGGCGCCCCGCCGCCAGATGCCCGCGTGGAAGAGGGCACTGCCCCGGTACACGGCGGCCAGCCCGTACTGGCCGGCGCTGTTCAAGAAGGAGCGGAAGGCCAAGATTGGCAACCGCATAGTTTACGGGCGCATGGTGCACCAGGATCTCCGCAACCGAGAAGGGCGGGAGAGGTTCTCGTCCATCCCTGGACGGACCAAGTTCACCATCATCGTTGTCGCTCGCCACGAAGAGGTGCTCCGTCTCGCGTACAATGCGGAAATCGTGGAGGTTCCGTCCGACGAAGACGAGGAAGCCGGCGGCTCGGAGGACAGCGGCAGTGGAAGTGAAATTGTTGACTAGTGGTTGAATTAGTGTAGGATGTGAAATCGCACCTTTGTTTAGAATAATTTGTGGTTGAATTAATGAAATGCCTCGATTTAGATCTCTGTCTCGATTAATTTGTGGAAGAATTTGTGATTTTGATCAATTTCTGCTTCGATTTAGATCTCTGTCCCGGATTGGGAACGTGACCGTGGACCAAAGACCCCTTTTCTACTAGTGTATTCTGACATTGGTGGTTTGTTTAAACGTAATCTACGTGGATTTGGCCGCATGCAAATGGCACAACCACAATTTATAAAATAGAACCACGTACACCCGGTTACTGGAGATCCGGGAGCTTCGCCAGATGCAGGGGATGCAGGAGCAGAGAGGCGGCGAGATAGACGGGCTCAAGATTAGGACAGAAAGTGGTACCCATTTCCTCCTCATCTGGGCATTATCGGTGAGAACATTGCTGTTTATGTTGCCACGTCATCGTGCAGTATCTGAAATAAGTTGCTTCTTCGTGGAGTGTGGCAGTTTAAATAATTTATTTATGTGCCACTTACATTCCGTCGTATTTGGAGACCTCCTGCCCCTCAGCAATCGTGGAACCGGTGGATCCTTGTTTTGAGATAGCAGTGGCACAATCAAAATTTCGGATTCAACTACTGACTCGGGCGTTTCCAAACCCTTAGTCGCGGTACATTTTACTCAAAGAATGTGGGTAGATTGTTTTGCCTAGCAAAGTACCACACACAGAGCTCCAGAATTTTACAGAATTACATATATAGGCTCAAGTTCAACACATTACTATGCATCTTCATTGCCAGCAACCTTCTTCCGCAGCCTGGGTGCCAAGCCTTCATGTCCACTGGCTTCTTCATTTCCTGCCTTCTTCCTCTTCCTCGGTGCTAATTTTCTTAGCTTCACGTACTCTGCATCACCGAGACAATGGGCACCAGAATCGTGTCCAGCATCATCTTTCCACTCGTTTTTAATTTCTTCGGGCAGCAAAATGACTGACCCGGCAATCATGTTTCTAACCTTGCGGCGCTTCCTGACAAAGAAACAAGACTGTTGTATAACTGCCCAATATCTACAGAGTAAATAAAAAAAAATTACAATTCAGCACAAACATGCGAACCCCAAGCGACCTTTGCTTACTAGGACCTAATTGGGTTCGAGCAACCATCCTGTCCAAGAATAGAAGGGCGACTCCTAGTTGCAGCAGCTTCCACATCCAGTACATCACAATTCATCTCAAACATGCAATCCGAAGCATACCTTTTCATCAACCCAATTAGCTGATTGTCACACGTTATAGGAACCATGATGCCACGTTCATCCATGAAGCTGAATTTTGCAGTCTGCTTCGGCCATACTTCAACATGATTACGCAGAGTAGCAACCATACCAGATATAGTGCAGATCTGCGCCGACGCTTCTTCCATCGTGAGACAATGACTTCCATACCACTTGCCCTTGGAGTCGTACCTGTAGAGGACTACCGTAACCAGGTAAGGGGGTCCACGCGGGTCCCACTTGACAGAAAACTGTGGACAAAATATGTTTGTCAACGTTGGGCTAACGAACAATTTGAGGTTCAGTAGCCAGCTAGAAGTTGTAATTAGTGCGAATAGCAAAGAGAATGGTAGCTCACCCGCTTGTAGGCAGAACTTCTTCTTCCTTGATAGTAGGATCTACCATCCTCCGAACTGCTCGGCTCGTCGACGGCGGAGGCGGGCTAGAGCCTCGCAAAGGCGGCTATGACATGCGCCATTGGAGCTCGGTATCAGCGACTGGGCGCAGCAACTGGGCGCAACAACTTGGCCCTGGAAGTCAAATGTCCGAAGGGATCGTCCTGCCTGGAGGGTGGATTCCGACGCCGCCGGTGCTAGGGGAAAGCTAGGAATGGATTTGTGAAATTGGTCAACGCATCCAATCCACTTAGCTGCTCGATTTGGCTAAGAGGTTGCCGCGTTGGCACCCGCGTCATGGACAAATAACCGACATGTGGGTCCCGACTGTCTCCTTCACGGGGCGGTTTAACGGAATGTTTGTATTTGGCAGGGCTGAGATGAGTTTGCCTCGAAATGGCCCCTCTCAGTAGTTGGCGTCCCAACTTTTCAAAACACGGTAATTTTTGGCAACTTAGGTACCGCCATGCGCTGGCCTGCCAACTTTGGTACCGCAGACGAACAGGCCCCATGGTGTGAGCATGTGCCAAGTCAACCCAAATAAAGCATCAAAGGAGAATACCACTATACTAAGCTTTAATATGCTAAAACAACGCATGATTCATCCAAGGCACATTAAGCAATCTCAATTGTTTATAAAAAGTCATGCTACAACAAATAATACTAAGCATAAAGCCAAAACAATATCAAGCATGGCATGACAAAGCATGGGCCACAGTCAAAAACAAGCTCTTTTTACCACATAAGCATGAACATTCCTACTCTTTTCGAAACCAAACCAAACTATTTGCAAATCAATGTATGAAAGAGGGGGTCCAACTAATTTATTACGAAAACTAAGCAAACCAAGCAAATGAAAAACCAAAACAAAAACGAAAAAGAAGACGCTCCAAGAACAACACAACTGTGCATGAAACAATAAAAATGAAGCGTTTGGAAGAAACCTGGGATTTTTATTGTTGAAGAGGGGGATGCCTTGGGCATCCCCAAGCTTTGACGCTTGTACTTCTTGGATATTTCTTGGGGTGACACGCGTGGCATCCCCAAGCTTGAGCTTTAGTCCATCCTTCATCTCATTACTCATTCCTTCCATACACCTGAAATTTTTCCTTCATACAAAACTTCACACAATCTTTATTAGCAACATTAGTGCACTCAGGATAATAGGTCTTAAGGTTCAGTTCTAACACCAAATAAGCTTCCATTAGAACACTAGCTACTGAAGCACTTCCCTCAAAAAGCTCAATTCCCCAAAAGAACTCAAAAAGGAACCAACAAGAAGCAAATGCAGAAAATGGCAGAAATCTGTCAAAATAGACCAGCAGGTAAAGACAATTTTTTTTGAAGACCTTCTGTTGATCAAATCAAAAAGTGTTGAACTAAAGAAACTTAGAGAACAACCTGTGCAGAAGCACAAAAATTCGCGCCTCAAAAGGATGTTCAGAGATTTACACGAATTTTTACGGTGAAGCACAGAAATCTGTTTCGAGACAGCAACTTTCCCAATCATTACTTCTCTCTCATTAGAGGTTACTCTTGGCACAGAAAGCAAATAAAAAGGATAAGGAGCGGTTATTACTGAAGTAATAACTTCCAAGACTCATCTAAAACTTTTGGGTTATCTCCCAATAAGTACTTTTCTTTAACGCCTTTAAGTTAGGCATAAGAAGCAAGAAAAAATCAAGTGTTCTCAAATGAAGAAGCATTAAAACCAAATTTTGTTTTCATAGGAGAGGCAAAAGAAATCTTCTCTCTCTTCTTAGGGAAGTGTTCTATACCTTTCTTGAGTGGGATTTGATATTTAATGGTGCCTTCTTTCATATCAATAATGGCACCACAGTTCTAAGAAAAGGTCTTCCCAAAGTGATAGGACAAGAAGCATTGTATTCAATATCGAAAACATAGATATCAATGGGGACTTAGGCATTGTTAACCATAATAAGAACATCATTAAGACTCCCCATGAGTTTCTTTTTAGCATTATCATCAAGTGGGACATTCAAATAACAATCTTCAAGTGGAGGCGAATCAAGCATATCATAAATCCTTCTAGGCATAATAGAAACACTACTATCAAGATCACATAAAGCTTTGAAATCAAAGTCATTCACTTTTATATTAATGATGGGTTCCCAACCATCTTCTTGTTTTAAGGAATAGAAGCTTTATGTTTCATATTTTCTTGTTTAATCTTTATGAGAGCATTAATAATGTGTTTTGTAAAGGCCATGTTCATAGCACTAGCATTAGGACTCTTAGAAAGCTTTTGTAGGAACTTAATAACTTCAGAGATATTGCAACCATCAAGATCAAAATCAAATTTATCATCTAAAGTAGTGGAACTATTACTAGCCTCAACACTAGTGGTAGTGATAGTAGAAACACTAATGTTTCTAGCAATTTCATATTCTCTTTCCCACTTAGCATGTAATTCAACTAATAGTCTAACATTTTCATCAATTCTTACTTGTATGGCATTGGTAGCTGCAAAGGGATTATCATTAGTTTCAGGTTTAGCAGCCATTTTATTAATCAATGAAGATTGAGCTTGAGACAAAGATGATATATTCCTTTCAGCATTAGAAAGTTTCAATTGTAAACTAGGAATTTCCCTATTTAGACTCTCAAGTTGATGGCTAATGTTCTTAAAAATGGTAGATTGTTCCTCCATAGTCTTAGTGAATAGTTGATTTTGCCCATATTGCATTTGCATGAAATTCTTAGTGGCTCTTTCAACTTCTAAAATTCTTCCTTCACTAGGTAACCCAGGTTTGCCATTATAACCATAAGTATTACTAGGAGGGTAAGACCTACAATTGTTATTACCATAAGCATTGTTGCCAAAATTGTTATTTTTTATGAAGTTCACATCAACTTGCTCTTCTTGAGAAACCAAAGAGGCTAAAGGAACATTATATGGATCAATATGGGCTTTCCCATTAACAAGCATAGACATAATAACATCAATCTTATCATTCAAGGAGGAGGTTTCCTCAACAGAATTTACCTTCTTACCTTGTGGAGCTCTCTCAATATGCCATTCAGAGTAGTTAACCATCATATTATCCAGAAGCTTTGTTGCAGCACCCAAAGTGATGGTCATAAAGGTACCTCTAGAAGCAGAGTCCAATAGGTTCCTTGAAGAATAGTTCAATCCTGCATAAAAGGTTTGGATGATCATCCAAGCAGTCAGTCCATGAGTGGGACAATTCTTTACCAAAGATTTCATTCTTTCCCAAGCTTGAGCAACATGTTCATTATCAGATTGTTTAAACTTCATTATTTCACTTCTCATAGATATAATCTTAGCAGGTGGATAGTATTTTCCAATGAAAGCATCTTTGCATTTAGTCCAAGAATCAATACTATTCCTAGTTAAGGAATTCAACCATTCTTTAGCTTTTCCTCGCAAAGAGAAAGGGAACAATTTAAGCTTAATAATACCACCATCTATATCCCTATGCTTTTGCATCTCATAGAGTTCAACAAAGTTATTTATATGGGCAGCAGCATCTTCATTACCAATACTAGAAAATTGTTCTCTCATAACAAGATTGAGTAAAGCAGGTTTTATCTCAAAGAAAGTAGCTTCAGGCACAGGTGGAAAAATAGGTGTGCTCATAAAATCATTGTTGTTGGTGCTAGTGAAGTCAAACAACTTAGTGTTTTCAAGAGTAGTCATTTTTTGTGTTTTTGAATAAGAAAGGAAACTAGTAAAACTATTTTTTGTGTGTTTTTGATAACAAAACAAGCAAACAAAGCAAAAAGAAACTAAGCAAAACAAAAATAACAAAGTAAAGAGATTGGTTTTGAGGGACTCCCTTTGTGAAGATGTCCTTGACTCCCCGGCAACGGCGCCAGAAAAATACTTGATGGCTCGGTATTGATGTGGAGCTCGTTGGGGAACCCCAAGAGGAAGGTATGATGAGCATAGTAGTAAGTTTACCTCAGTTATGAAACCAAGATTTAATCGAACCAGTAGGAGGAAGGAAACACCCCAAAGGTGTTGCTAGCTGAGTCTTGGCAGGGCGCACTACCGGTGCTAGTAGCAACATGGAGACCTGCACAACACAACCACAGAACTTTGCCCCCAACTTGCGATGAGGTTGTCAATCTCACCGGTTTTGCTGAAAACAAAGGATTAAACATATCGAATGGAAGGAAGTAATAGTTTGCAGAAAGTAAACACAAAGCAGTAAACAGTTTGTAGATGGTATGTAAAAGAAAGGACCAGGATCCATAGTTCACTAGAGGTGGCTCTCCTTAAGATAGATTACATGCTGGGTGAACAATTACAGCAGGGCAATTGAGAAACATCGAGAAAGCAATACATGCATATACTAATCATCTTGACTCCTTTGGAACTTGATTGGGCATTACAACATTATACATAGACCACCATCCAACTGCATCTATGACTAATAATCCACCTTCAGGTTATCATCCGAACCCCCTCTAGTATTAAGTTACAAGCAACAGATTATTGCTTTACAAATTGCGTGTAATGTAAACAATACGATGGTTCTATGAACAAAGGATTGTTGTTTTCTCCCTAGTAGCAACAGCACATCTAGTACCTTAGAGATTTCTGTCACTTCCCCAGATTACCAGAGGCATGAACCCACTATCGAGCATAAATACTAACTCTTGGAGTTGCTAGCATCTACTTGGCCAAGATAGCTACTAACAACAGAAAGCATGCAAGATCACAAATAACAAAGACATGATAGAATCAATAATCAATCTGAAATAACATCTCAATATCCATCAGATCCCCGCAAACACAACATGCAGAATTTCAAATAGATGATCTTGATCATGAACGGAGCTCACAAGATCTAGACATGAAAGCACAAAGGAGGAGAACCAGCCATCTAGCTACTACATGGACCCATAGTTCAGAGATGAACTACTCATGCATCACACCGGAGGCTTGCATGATGATGAAGAAGGCCTCCAGGGTGAATTCCCCTCTCCGGTAGGGTGCCAGGAAGAGCTTCAGATCCCTCCCGATCTAGGGATGGAGATGACAGCGGCTACAGACTCTTTTGTGGATTTTTAATCGGGTACTTAGGGTTTTGGTCCCAAGGGTAATATATAGGCGGAAGGAGAGGCCGAGGGGGTGCTAGGGTCGGCCAGACCACCCCCTGGCACGGGCCAGGCCTAGCCGCGCGTCCAGGTGGTGTGGCCTTCCCCTAGCCCTTCTCCGTCTCGTATTCTGGCATCAGATGTCTTCCGAAAAAATAGGCACTTTGGCTTTTGTCCTGTCCAATTCCGAGAATATTCATTTTCTGACTTTCCTGGAACCAAAAACAGCAGAAAACAGGCAGCTGACACTGTGGATCTTGTTAATAGGTTAGTCCAAGAAATCATATGAAAAGTACTCCAAAGTGTGGACAAAACACAAGAAAGTAGATAAAACCAAGCATGGAGCATCAAAAATTATAGATACATTTGCAATGTATCAGGTCCCTTCATGAAAGTTGTTCTGTTTGACCTAACGGTGGTGGCGCCAATTATATGACCGGAATTTTTGCTCCGGTCGTATAGTTGGTCGTTAAAGCGTCTGCCTCCATTGTACGGCTCCTGGTTTCTTCTGGTTGTTGGAAATCTCGTATCTTTGACTTTAATGTAGTGATTCCCTCCTTTAAACAACGTTATCTGCGTAGGAAAAATACAAAAGAAAGGATTGCATACCCCTCTAAATATTAGCATTAGTGGCAGGGTTTAGAGTGATATTTCATCAAGAATATGAGTAATGTCCAGTCTAAATGTGGACATAGATGGCTATATTTGAGAGCCATCAACCTCCCCAAGCTTAAACTTGATCGTCCCCGAGCAAGAAAACCAAAATCAAAAAGGAACTCAACATTTAAACTGAAATAACAAGATGGTGATCTTACTCATGATTAGTAGTCTCATGTTTCCTCCACTTCATAAATCTGAAAAACTTCAGCATAGATAGAGTAATGGAAAGCATATCATACAAGTTTCATGCATCCTGACAGCGCAGCAAAATAATTGTAAACATGGATGATTCAAATGAGTAAACTTTATTCCATGTCAAGTAATCAACTCATAGGCTTGCCTTTGAACAGTAAAGTATAATCATGTAAATTGAGAGTGTGGGAGTTGTCATGAAAAGCATATATACTAGGTTATCTCAATTCTCCCACGTAAATAAATCAAGACTTTTCAAGCACTACTTTCTATTCATTGTCCTTCAAGAATTTCAGTTTTTAAGTAATTGAGAGCATGCCAAAAAAATTATTTAGTTTATCGGGCTGTGATGGACACTTGTGGAATCACTAAGGTTTTTGTTCCTTTTGCATAATGATTTCTCATAACAGCCAGAGGAGTGATTCCATCATGATTACAGCTACCCAGGAGTACCAAGAATCTTACCCACTATAGCATTGCTGCTACAAGTGTTTAATCAACTCATAGCCGAAATCTATGAGTTTCCTCCATGAAGATCGTTCATAGGCCAGCGGAGCTTTTAGCATCCCATGAAGTTTGACACGCGTAAAGCTATATCATTCTTATGATTAACAAGTCAAACTTTGGCATGCTCACAAAACCCGCTAAACATTAATTCAATCGAACAAATTCTTTCAAAGAGAGCTATTAAGTCAATCACCATTTTTAGTGGTGTTGAGTGTCTCTACAAATAAGCCTTCAAGACTAAGCACTACAACACCCAAGCCATCAATTCAGAGACTTTTTCTTATTAAAATTGTTTA
Organism: Avena sativa; assembly: GCA_916181665.1. NCBI lineage: Eukaryota > Viridiplantae > Streptophyta > Magnoliopsida > Poales > Poaceae > Avena > Avena sativa. The sequence continues at coordinate 547,021,911 of OV702290.1, read as the reverse complement.
ACAATTTTTAGGCAAGACTTGGTTAATTATGAGAGCTGGAACAAAACATACCCAATTAAATACCCATGCAAACGAAAATCTTACTACAATACAAAGACTCACTCCACCAATATAATATCTCAACATTTACTACCAACTAGCATGGGTTTCTCAAACTTCAAAAGTGGGGAGTCATAAGGCATACCTCTCATGTTTGGTTCCACTTCTCTCTTCATTTTTTATTTGTTTCTGGGAAACTTGAAGTTGACCACTCTCCTGCAAATATATGAAGACCTCGAGGCGGAAAGGAAAGAAAGAGGGAAAATAAGGAAAAATGGGGAAATCATTTTGTGGTTTTTAAGAGAGGGACTTTTAAAGAATAGAAAATTGGCGGCAAATCTCGGCTAGAAAATTTCGAAAGCAAAAATAGAAAGAACTAAAAATAATGTGTTGGGGAAACCAACACGAGTGCTTATAAACTCAAATAAAAAAACACAACCTCTAAAATAAATAAAACCAAATGAACGCCACGTAAAGATACATGAGGAAACTTCCCCAAGCTTAGGCTTTGGCAAGCCCTTCAATTTATTGTGGTGGCGGGAAAAAGTCGTTACTCCAGTTCACGAATTGAGTTGAGAGGTTACTTGTTGATTCTCGGAGGTTCAAAGAGAGGCTATGCATCCTCTCCACAGTTCCTCCAAGTCCTTGGAAATCTTGGTAAGTGGCGAACCAGTTTTGTGGCTTCTCCTCTTGGTAAGGAACTTCTTGCTCCTCCTCTTGGTCCTCATCCTCCTCCATAATCTCTTCCTCGGGTTGGTGTTGCTCAAGCTGCAAATCATATAGCAAACGTCCTTCCTCTATAGAGAAAATACCATTAGGAAAAGGAGTGGGGTAGATACGCCCAGCTCTAGCAATATGTAGATAATAAACACCATCTCTCCTAGTGAGAATTCCACGGGCTCTCAAGGTGGAGAAACCAACACGTGTCTCACCTAGTATGGGTTGCAACTCACCCAGGTCGAGTCCTAGGGCAATGGCAAGTACGGTGATGACGCGTCCCCATGTGATTGGTCCTTGGCTTTGGGAGGCTTGGTGCTCCAAGTAGCACGCAAGGATGGCGCCCAAGTTGAGTGACAAGCCGCAGTTGATGTAAGAAGCCTTTGCGAGGACTAGTATGTCCTCCTCACTGAGTCTCGTGAACTCATTACGTGCCTGCAAGGTGTTAGCAATAACATAGAACAAATAGCGAATTGCAGGATGTTAAATATTCTTCTCCTTGTTTATTCTAGTAGTGAAACTCATTCCATTATAGTATTGTTCAGGGGTAGGTTCTAAGCCAGTAAAGGATGCACGTAAAGCATGAATATCATTGTTTGGCAAATTAAAACATGCGCACCATTCATCTAATATTAAAGTGTAGTTGTTGTTCATCAGATGGAAAGTAATAGTATCCTCTCCTTGCCATTGCTTAACGGTGCTTTGCAACGAGCTTAGAAATTCAATGGTTAAGCGGCGATAAGTAGGTACATCATTGTACACAAAGTTTTGCAGGCCAGCTCTATTGCAAAGTAAATTGAAGTCATCAAAAATACCGAGTTGGTTCAATATAATGGGGCAAGCCTACTTGGTGGCCTTCACTTCGTGGTTCTTGATCCTATTGAAGCGATCACAATGGGCCTCATCCCTAAACCGTATACCCATGTGTTCCTAAGCGGCAGCCCGAGAAGTGCTAGCGGTGGCACGAGCACGAGTTTAGCTCCTTGTGTTCATCATCTAAAACATTGAAGAAAGGAAAAAATTAAACTTTTTGATCCAACAACAGTTAGTGCATCATATTCCTCATCATAGCACACTAAAGAATTCTCCTCAAATAATAATCTAGGCAAGAACATCATGGCTATTGGTTCATAGTAGGTCTTACCCTATATTGATAATGACAATAAATTGAAGATGAATTTGTAAAAAGTAATTGGAGGATCGGAGGAGAAACATACCGTAGATTACTTGTGTGCGGGGAAATCAAACGAAATTGAGTTGAGATGAAGATCCCTTGAGGTTTTGAGAGAGTTTGGAGGTAGAAGAAAGAAAAAGGATTGAAGTTTGGGAGTTGGAAGTACCTTCCCGTGCAATTTTTTGGTCGGACGCAACTATACGGGCGGAACTATATGGTTGGAATAATGTGTTTCGACCGTATAGTTGGCCTTTTGTCAAAAACTTAGGGTTTCCTCCTAGCGACACAGCTATACGGACGCAACTATACAAGCGGAACAAAATGTTCCGGCCGTATAGTTGGTTGTTAAACTGTCTATCCCTGCGAAAGAAAATATGCAAAGGCATCAATATCTATACGACTGGAACTATACGGCCAGAATTTTTATTCCTGTTGTATAGTTGGTCGTTAAACTCTCAGTACATATGAAAAGAAATTGTACGGAGGTACTGATATCTATACGACCGGAGCTATACAGCCGGAATTTTTTATTCCTGCTCTATAGTTGGTTGTTAAACTCTCAGTACATATTGCAGAAAAAAATTCGATGGCAAGGATATCTATACGGCCGAAACTATACGGACAAATTTTTTATTCCCGCCGTATAGTTGGTCGTTAAACTCTCTGTGTGCATCAAAAAAATTCTGTTTCTTCATAAACTATTTCTTTTCCTGTAACTTAGTGATATACCTTGTTTTTGACAGAAAATTGACAGTAAATATTGTCAACCAACAATAGCATGAATAAAGCAGAATTTCAAGTACTACCGAACTTCTTCTCCCAAAATGGAGTTTTCTAGCACTCTTTATTAAACATAAACTTGAAATAAAATTAAAAACTTTACTCAAACCTTTATTTCACATGGGTTGCCTCCCATGGAGCGCTCTTTTACGGTCAATAGCTTGACCTTGACGATACTCACTTGGGCCAGATGAGTGGAACACCCACTCCAAAGTAATTGGCCTTCAAAGTGATGGCCTCCTTTTCATCATGCTTGGCTTTCTTCTTCCTGGGAAAATGAATAACAAAAGGATCCCGCAAAGGCAATTGCAGCTTCACATTCCCTTCATGCAGATTAATCGAATCCTTAATAGTTCTTAAGAAAGAGACGACCTAATATAATAGGAGTAGTAGCATCTTTAAGCATGTAAACTATAACAAAACCAATGAGAGAAGGATAGCATTTAATGTATAATAAAGTGTTCTCTTTAATTCCTACAGCTTGTTTGTAGGTAGAATCTGCTAGATGCAATTTTAACTCAGTAATTTCAAAGGAGCCAAGATTTAACTTGTTAAAAAGACTCTTTGGAATTGTTGAGACGCTTGCACCTAGATCGCAAAGTGCAGCTATCTCATTGGTTCCAATTTTATTCTTAATAGTAGGCTCAAATATGTCATCTAGTTTAACAGGCAATTTTCAGCAATTTTCTTGTATTCTTCTTCAAGCTCACGTACCTTTATTGCTACTTGATTGACAAAGTGTTGGTACATAGCTTCCTCACTACCTTCATTTACTGGAATCTTGACGTTGATCCTTTTTACGAGATCTTCAACGGTGTAACTTGGTGAAGGAGCATTACTATAGTCAAGTTCTTCAGGCTCCTCCCTTTGGATCCTCATCATTTTGTGTTCTTCAACAGGATTCGGCTCAGTTTTACCTGCAAATTTAGCTAGAATGAGAGTTTGACTCTTGTTTATCTTACCTAACTGTGCCTCAACAATCCTTGTTCTTTCTTGAAGGTCCTACAAATCATTTCTCAAACTAACAGCTTGGTTAGATAATTTACCAAGCATAGCATCATGGTTCTTCGTAATTTTTACTAGAATATTATTTTGTTCATTTTGTGAGTCTATGAAAGACTTAAGCATTTCTTTGAGACTACCATTACTAGTTCCCATATTATTATTAGAGTTACCTACAGGACTAGCATAATGTTTCTGAAAGTTAGGATTGTAATTCTTCTTCCAAGCAGGGTTATAATCATTACGAGCTACAAAGTCTATTTCTTCAATATTTCTTTCAGGGGTGGCTCTTACCTGGGTTTCCTTACCTTTTACAGCTAGTATGAGCTCATCCAACTTAGCATTGAGATCTTCATTCTCTTGTGGTGAGATAGAGTTTACCTTCTTCGTGTTCGATCTTTCCACATGCCATTGGGCATGGTTGTCTTGCATATTGTCTAGCAGCTGCTTTGCTTCGGTAATATGTTTACCCATAAATGTTCCTCCAGTTGCAGTATCAAGCATAGACTTAGACACGGGATTAAGAGCATTATAAAATAAATGGAGGATTAACCAATCTTCCATCCCATGACTAGGATAGTTTCTTAAACATTCTTTCATCCTCTCCCATGCAAGCGCTAGTGGCTCACGCTCTTCCTGTCTAAAGCCAGTAATATTAGATCGGAGTTGCATAGTCTTTGCAGGTGGGAAAAATTTAGTCATAAATAAAGAAATGCATCCCACCCATGATGTAATAGTATTTCTAGGAAAAGATAACAACTATTCTTTTTATCTTCCTCTCAGAGAGAAAGGGAATAGACGCAATTTGACCGCATCGGGGTCAACGTCTTTTATACGCATCATATCACATATTTCAGTGAAAGTATTTAAGTGCATACCTGCGTCTTCAATAGCAGAGCCTCTGAATTTATTCTGTTGAACCAAAATTAAGTAATGGGGCTTAAGGTCATAGTCATCAGCAGGGATTGCTGGCTGAGTAATAGGAGTACGCAAATAATCATTATTAGGAGTAGGAAACTCCCCAAGCTTATTTTCAGCCATACTTCCTATGTTTTTGGGTTTTCTTAGATAAAAATTTATAACAGTAAAAGCAAGAATTTAAAGGCTAACTAATTTTTTTGGTTTATCAAATAAAGACTGAAAGCAAACTAACAAAATTAAAAACAAGAATTAAAACTAGCAAGGTTCCTAATAACCTCACCAGGGTAGCTATTGCTTCCCCGGCAACGGCGCCAGAAAAAGGGTTGCTACCTTCGATCCGGATTACGGATGTAGTATAGATTCTTTTTCCCTAGTAGACCTAGGTTATCGAATCCTTGGGAAGCGAATGCGTAGTGAAGTTACTTTAACAGACCTTTGGGAGTTTTACAATTCCTTTTGTTTTTTTATTGGACCAATAGCTTGTGTCTTTTTGTTGTTGTCAATGATGGAGAGAGAGGGCCTAGGGCGTTAGGTTTCACCTGTAGCTGTGCAAAACATCTGATGGAAATAAAAGATAGAAATAAAGTATGTGTGTACTTGTTAGAGCAAGATAAATTATATGTGGGCAGTGCATCCATAATTTCTATTGCCTTCGCAACCTCTTATAGCAATAGCCTACTAGTCTCATCCATAGAAGAAAGAGAACTAATGATATGCATAGTGATGTCACTGTTAATCCCAAGCAAATCCCTCACATACAACCGTACTACCCCTTCTGCCACTAGGGTTCCCAACCTGCAGATCATTCATCACTCATACTCTCTATACCTGGCTCAACCCTCGGGGTCTTGGGTACCTGACAAGTACTTAGATTGAGGGAAGAGAGGATACAATAATGATCATGTCATACAAACTAATACACGATCCCATCTATGATAAATAACATGCACAATTGCTACATGGCTAGGACAAATCCCTTAGCCCAAGGAGAATTACTCACACATAGAGATGAGATCAACAATCACAAACATTGTAATGAAAATCATAAGATTGATAGAAATAGTCTTACAATGTCGCCAATCAGAGAAGAGATCTACTATTACAAGTGGCGGAATATGGCTATGGAGATGGAGAAAGGTTTGGAGATCTGAGGCGACTTTTTAGCGAGGTCTGGATTCTTCGGGGCAGGGCGAGAGATGTTTTCCCGTCGCCTGAGGCTTCTTTATATAGGGGTCCCTTCATGAAAGTTGTTCTGTTTGACCTAATGGTGGCAGTGCCAACTATAAGACCGGAGCTATATGGCCAGAATTTTTGCTCCGGTCATATAATTGGTCGTTAAAGTGTCTACCTCTGTTGTACGGCTCCTGGTTTCTTCTGGTTGTTGGAAATCTCGTATCTTTGACTTTAATGTAGTGATTCCCTCCTTTAAACGACGTTATCTGTGCAGGAAAAATATAAAAGAAAGGATTGCATACCCCTCTGAATATTAGCATTAGTGGCAGGGTTTAGAGTGATATTTCATCAAGAATATGAGTAATATCTAGTTTAAATATGGACGTAGATGGCTATATTTCAGATCCATCACTTAACATAATATATGACCCAAGAAGGAATGTTTGAAAAGTGATTAAATTTGAATCACGGAACGTTGAGCTAAGTCTGTTCGCAGTGTCTAATAAGAACTGCAGACATGTTTTCCAAATCCATAAAGGATGGCATATCTTAAAGCATAAAGTGTTCTGTTATAAGGGAATATATTGGAAACTCCTATATCAATAACACCGACTAAAGTCAAGTAGGAAGCAAGGTGAACAAAACATCGAAAGTTTCACAGGGTGCACTCGTGTTTCGATGATTACATTTATAATAATAGATAAGGGTACCATCTAAAGTGATGTATAATTTTATGGCGAGGCTAGTTCACTTTTAACGTAGAATGATGTGTCCCAGGGCACAATGCCCGTGAGAAAGCCCTCGAGGTTGATCTAAAGTCACTATAGGCTCCTGGAATCCGGCCTCGTTATGCTGCCATAGCGACGATGCATACACAAAGATGTTATCATGTGATGATAAAGTATTAATGTCAATCAAGGTGACATTAGTAAGTTGGAAAGGATTTGGGACTATAAAGTACAGGCCCAAGACTCAACCTCTTCCATGAACAAGCATTTTCAGGGTACCGGGATATATGGTGCTAATGATTAAGAAAAAATGCAGCTAGTTTATTTGTACTCTAGTGCAAGTGGGAGACTGTTGGAAATATGCCCTAGAGACAAATAATAATAATAAGGATTATTATCATATTTCATAAAGTTTATGAATAAGTTTTATATCATGCTATAGCTATATTGAAAGGAAACATCAATACAAGTGTGATATATAAACAACCAGGGGTTCCCGGTGAAACTCTAGTCACTGGTTCATTGGTCAACATATGATCAAAGGTTTCCTAATCATGTGGCATTTATGCCAGTTGGAAATGGAGTCAACTCATTCTAAGAATGAGATGATGAACTGATACCCAACCTAAACATCATGACCCGATCATGTCACGAAGTTCAAGTTACGATGATTAGAATAGACCTCGTAAACTATTCCTTAGACCGTGAGGCTATATCAATCACTGTCTCCCGAGAGTGCTTAGATATCATCAAACTTCACTTGGTAATACAGTGACAATAAAGGTGTGTCCTGGTATTCGAAGGAACCGTAGAGGCAATATATGTCAAGATACTCGAGGGCCCACTCGGAGAAGTTATATCCATAGCTGTGCAGCATGTGATTCGATCACATGGATATCACTTGTGGAAACGAGTCAAGTAGCATTGTTCGGTAACTAGATTTAACACGACATGGTGATGTCATTGATCAGATCTCAGGCAATGCAAGTATCAAGCGACTGTGCCGGTTCAAACGACAAAAGATCTTCGTGGAATGCACGGGGGTCACATGGCCATCGGAAAGAACATTTCATGGTTCCCTGTGTTTTGAGTGTTAGATAACAATACCGTGGAGTTTTCTCATGTGTGCTAAGTGTTCAGGGAATGATATTGTGTTTGGGGGCCGGATTATCAGCCCCCATCAAGGGCCAGATTATTCGGGCCGGATAATCTGGCCCCCAGGAGGCGAGCAAAGGCTGGGTCAGCGCGTCGTTCTGTTTGGAGTCAGATTATCTGCCAGATGTTCCGTGTCTGGGGTGGAGTTTTCCCCAGGCCGGATAATCCGGCCCTCACTTGGGCCGGATAATCCGGCCCCCAAAGGCTCCAATGGGTCAGTTGGGGCAGGGGGTATAAAAGCCCCATCTTCCCCTTCGTTCAGATCTCTTGATTCATTCGAAAAAGGCCAGACCTGTTGCGAGTGCTCTCTCTCTAGATCTCCCACTTGAACCACCCAAAGGCTTCGATCTTTGGGGGAATTGAAGGAGGAGACAACCTACATCGTCATCATGAATCAAGCGCATCAACTCCTCTCCATTCACTTGGAGAAATCCCTGATCTAGTATTCTCGTTAATATCTGATCTTGTGTTTTGTTATTGATAACTTGTTCTTGTGGAAGCTTGTTGTCCTTACATGAGCCTCCAAGTTGGTTGTGGAGTTGTGCCCCGCTAGTTGTGTAAAGGCGCTAGTTCCCGCCTCGAATGGTTCCTATAGTGGAAAGGTGGATCAGGACTTTGGTGGCGGGATCCATCGGAGAACAGGGTGAGGCCTATTGTGGCGTGGTGGTCTTAGTACCGTCCACCCTCTAACGCAGATGTACTTCCCTTAACAAGGAAGGAACTGCGGTAAAACAAATCATGTGTCTCCGCGTGCTCCACTATGGTTTACTCGTTCCGCTTTCTCACTGGCCCTTACTCGCTAGTAGTTAGGTTTGCATATAGGGAAATTCTTTATAATAGTACATCTAGAGAATTTACCTTTTGTGTCAATCCTAAAATTGAAAAAGCATTAAAATTTGAAGTAGCACCTATTCACCCCCCTCTAGGTGCCCATACGATCCATTTCAATTGGTATGAGAGCCCCGACTCTTTATTTGGGCTTAACCACCTAAGAGAAGTATGGGTACTAAGGAAAATGGGAATGAGGTTGTAGATAAGGTCACAATGGATGACCTCAAGACGTTGGAAACAACCTTGTTGAAATCCTTTGAGACCAAGATGGAGGAGATGCAACAAATGATTGCTCGCCTCACACCATCTACAGCCCCATCTCCATCTTCCTCTGAGGCTACCACTCCTTCATCCAAGGATAAGGCTCACGCCGGATCTAAGGAGGATGAAGTGGTAGGTGAAAAACATAATGCTTCCGCCTCCAAGAAGGGAAGTGGTAAGGAGGACTATAGTGAGGTTCCTCATCTATATTCTCCTGACCCACCTATCCCACATCCTCATATAAACAATAGGGGCGATCCACCCAAAATTACTGCATCTTCATTTAATCAATGGCAATTCTTAATGAAGTCTCATGTATGCAGTTCGTCAATAGAACTTTGGAGGATTATCGAAGTGGGTCTTCATATTGGAGATCACACTAACTTGACAAGAAGAGAAGTTGTGGACAGTCAATTGAATGCAACGGCTCTCCACATGATACGGCTCGGAGTGGGTCCCAAGGACATGCCCCACATTGAGCATTTCAACACCGCTAAAGAAGCTTGGGATGCACTCACCGATCTCTTTATTGGAAATGAAAGCATGAGGAGGAATATGTATGATTCCCTTAGCAATGGAGCTGAAGGATTCTACATGTTGGATGGTGAATACCATGAAGATATGTATAGAAGGCTCAAGGTGTTGGGGGATACCCCCGGGTAGGGTCACGCCGGGGTATAAAGGCCAAGTTAGCCGTGGTTCGGCAAGGCAAAAGCGGATGCTGGCCAAGTCACCTCAAGGCAGGCCGAATCACGGGGTAACCCGGACCAGGGGGCATTCGCCTAACTAAGTCTCAACCGACTTAAGCAGTAAGTCGGAAATGCATATTTAACTTGTATGCAGGAACAGGTATGGCCGGATCAACTATGATCCGGGGCACATCTAGCTTTTAGGAGAAGGAAGGAATCTCGCTGGTCAAAAGAAGCCCCGGTACGCACTGCCTGAGCGAAGCAGACAAGGGCAGGACCACCGAGGCGTGGCCGACAAGGGTGACGATGCCCATGTCGGCTGACGGGGGCGCCGCAGAGGCTCACGTAGCCTCTGCATGTGTGACGCGAGGGAAAAGTAACCCGGTCGGCTTACTACTTTGGGAAATGGCATATTCTCAGGAATATGCCTCCACGTATGCCCTAAGTGGAGACCTAGCCCCCCTATATAAGGAGGGCTAGGGCTTCTATAGAGGGGGTTCTGATTTTTCTAGTTTGGCTAGGGGTTTTAAGTGTGATCTGTGAGCGAGAGTAAGAGAGCTCCTTCTTCCTCCTCTTGCCCATATAGCTCTAGGAGCACTTGTAACCTTGGAGGCAAAGCAAATATAAATTTCTGTGTGGAGAATCACTTCACTATCCCTCCCTAGTCTCCCCTAGCATGTATTAGTCCCCACCTTTAGCCTATCCATGGCATCTGCCATGACACCACCACGACATTTGGCGCCCACCGTGGGGCTAGCGGCGCTAGCAGGGGTCAAGATCCGGATGGGAAACTTCATCGCCACCGGTGAACGCATCGTCTCTGGGCTCATTCAGCGCTTTGGAGCGCCGGACTTCGTCAGCGACAACGCTGGCTGCTTCGGCACGCGACCACTTCCGCGCAACGGCCTCTTCGTCAAGCTCAGCGCGCACAAGGTTTACGTTGCTGTGGACATGTCATGTGTTCATCTGTGGCACGTCGTCGAGGCAGGGGAGCCCCCCCTCACCGTGGTTCACGGGGCACGTATCACTTGCTCCCCAGACCATGCAGAGGTGATGATGACTGCGCCTGGTGCGGGCGCAAGCAAGGATCAGGCGCTAGATCCGGAGGTAATGCCTAAGGCACCGAGGAAAGGTAGAGGTACTCCATTAGAGAGGCTTGAGAATGTACTGAGAGAAGCTATGGATAGCTTGGCAAACCCGGTAGCAGCAGTGGTAGATCCGGCTCAGGCACAGGCCGAGCTAGAGGAAACTAGGCAGAAAATTCTAGAGGGAGCGAAAAAGATTACTGTGGCTCAGCAGTCGTTGAACATGATGCTGCGTGAGTATGCAAAGGCAAACAAAGTAGATGCTGTAAAAGTGAAGGGGAGAAATCTCATGAGTGAAATGAACAAAGAAGGGGATACTCGGATTCAGGAGTCTAAAAACTATTTGTCCATGGGGCTGCCTAAGTACAGTACCCGGCGAAAAACCTCAGAGCAGCGGATGCAGCTGCATCCAAGGTAGAGGGTCTGACGGGTGAATCCCGTCAGACACAGCAAGAAAGGGTCAATGAGTTGGTTCGGATCGCGAACAGGCAAAATGAGGAACTGCTCAGGGCAAACCCAGAGAGAGCTAGGGCCTCCAAGATCGTTCATTCGGCGGTGGGTAAGCCGGAGAAATCCGCTGGAGCTGCATCGTCTCCTCATGGTGGTCCAAGGAGAGAGGAGGTAGTAACATCGACCAGGAGAAACAAGCAGATTGTTCCGTATGACCCGACAAGGGCAGGAAAGGCAAAAGAAGTACAAAGAAACGACGATCAATGGAGTGTAAGCCGAGGTGAAGCTGGCCGAGGTAACCGTGACCAAGGCAATGCCGGTCAAGGAAACGCTGTTAACGGCAATGCCAGATAACGCAACTCTATAGGACAACCGCAACAGCGGAATATACCAAGGCAAGAGCAAAGTGCTGGCCGAGGTATGCAACAAAGAGATGTGCCACGAGAGCGAGACTGGTACAACGATGGAGATTCGGAAATGGTAAATGCAGGATACCCAAGGCCGAACTATCATGTGATAGGGTCGAGATTGGGAAGTAGGGATTTGATGCTAGATGATGCCAGGTTGAAACTGGATCGACTGTATAGGTCGGAGGAGATTGAAAGTCAAGGTCCTCCAGGTCCTGCGTGTTTTGGACCCCGGATCATGAAAGAGCCACCAGTACCTAACTTCCAGTTACCCAGAGGCACGAAGACGTATGACGGCAGCACTAAGCCAGAGGATTGGTTGATAAATTATGCTACGACTGTGAAAATTGCCACAGGTAACTTGAGGTGGGTTGTACGATACGTACCCCAGATGTTGGAGGGCCTGGCAAGGGTATGGCTGAACAATTTGCCACCCGGAAGCATTAATTGTTGGATAGATTTTGAAGAGATGTTCATCAGCAATTTCTCAAGTACGTATCAGAGGCCGAATAGGCCACAGACCCTAGCTATGTGCAAGCAAAGACCGAATGAGACGGATCAGGAGTTTTTAACCCGGTGGTGTACCGTGAGAAACTCATGTGAGGGCATGATAGAATCACAAGCCATAGCGTGGTTTGCACAAGGATGCCGATATGCAAGCGAACTATGGCAAAAGTTGCAAAGGAAGATGCCCACCACGTTGGCTGAGATGATCCGGATTGTTGATTCGTATGCCTTGGGTGATCCAACTCAACCTAGGCTCGTGTCCAACAAGTCGAATGAGGAGTACTACCAGAGAGATGGAGCCAGATCATCCTGGAGGAATGATTACAGAGGTAAAAGGAGGGATGATAGACCAGATCACTGGTACAGTTGGCAACAAGTTGCAGCTGTGAATCAAGATCAGCCCGGAACAGGAAGCAATCAACGCCAGAAAACTGGAGGGCAATGGACACCGAGAAGCGATGGCAAGAAAGCTTGGACTCCAGAGTAAAACAAACAGTGGCAAGAAAGGAAGGACCGTCCGAGGTACACCTATGAGTCGATGTTGGATCAGCCGTGTAAATTTCATACGCCAAATCCGAGTAACCCAGCGGGTCATACAACAAGGCAATGTGAGTGGATGCGCAAGATTGAACAAGGAGGTTCGGGGAATGCTCAGGCACCCCAGAATGATCAACCTCGGCAGGAGTTACCCGGCAGAAATTGCTCTCCGGAGCGAACACGCAATAGTTAATGTTGCCTCCCCCTCCGCCGAGGTATGACAACAATGAGAGAAGGGATGCAGTGCATTAGGTGGAAAATCAGCACCAGCCGGATCAGAGGTACCCCGGAGATGAGGGAAGAAATGAGTACAAACAGCATCACCAGAGCTATTGTGTGTTCACAACTGAGGAAACAGATAGAAAGAGCTTGCAACGCCGACATATGGAGGTCAATGCGGTAATGCCAGCGGTGATGAGGTACATGCCTTGGTCGGACCAAGAAATCATCTGGAACATCAAAGATCATCCCAAGCTTATGCCGAGTCCTGGTTCGTATGCGTTAGTGCTGGACCCGACATTCATTGGACCTAACATCAATGTGAGGTTCTCAAAGATACTGATTGACAATGGCAGTAGCATTAACATCATGTATGCGGATACAATGCGCAAGTTGGGTATCTCGGAGAACATGCTCCAGGCTACAAGGACAACTTTCCATGGCATTGTGCCCGGCATTTCTTGTGAGCCAATAGGCAAGGTCCGGGTTGACGTATTGTTCGGCACGATAGATAACTGCCAAACTGAGAATCTGGAGTTTGAGGTGGTGAACTTGGAAAGTGCATATCACGCGTTACTCGGAAGACCAGCATTGAACAAGTTCATGGCAAGCTGCCACATCAGTTATCTGAAGATGAAGTTGCCCGGGCCAAATGGAGTGATTACCATTGCTGGAGATTTTCGATGTTCCATTGAGTGTGCCTCGGCCGGGTCTAACCTAGCCGAGTCACTCGTGATTGCGCAAGAGAAAAGAAAAATCCAAGAGGTGGCGGCATTAGCTCAGTCCGCGCAGCAGTATATGCCGGCGTTAAGTAACCCACATGGTAGCGTTTCGTTTGAAGCCGCAAAGGACACTAAGAAGGTGCCTGTTGATGATATGTTCCCAGAGCGCACCGTAACAATTGGTGCCGGGTTGAATGATAAATACGAAAGTGAGCTTGTCAACTTCCTCCACGAGAATCGGGATATTTTCGCTTGGTCTACACAGGACTTGCAAGGTGTTCCGAGGGAGTTGGCCGAGCACTCTTTGAACGTGAGACCCGGAGCAACGCCGGTGAAGCAACCTCTCCGCCGCTTCGCCGAGGATAGGAGAAAAGTCATTGGAGACGAGATAGCTCGGTTGCTAGCAGCAAGATTTATCATGGAAGTACTCTATCCGGATTGGCTCTCTAATCCGGTGCTGGTGGAGAAGAAGAAGGATGATCCGAACGTGGCAGTGGTCTGGCGTATGTGTATCGATTACACGAACCTGAACAAGGCGTGTCCAAAAGATCCATTTCCATTGTCGAGGATAGATCAGGTCATAGACTCAACCGCGGGATGTGAACTGTTGTCATTCATTGATGCGTATTCTGGTTTCCACCAAATACCTCTGAATCCGGATGATCAAATAAAGACTGCATTTATCACCCCGTATGGGGCTTATTGCTATCGCACCATGCCGTTTGGTTTACGTAATGCAGGTGCAACGTACCAAAGATGTATGCAAAAATGTTTGCACGACCAAATAGGTCAAAATGTACAAGTGTATGTGGATGATGTGGTTATCAAGACCAAGGAAAGCAAAACGCTCCTTGACGACATCAGGCAGACATCCGCAAACTTAAGAAGGTTCCGAATGAAGCTTAACCCGGAAAAATGTACCTTCGGTGTCCCGGCTGGAAAATTACTCGGATTTCTCGTCTCCAGCCGAGGTATCGAAGTTAATCCAACTAAGATCCAGGCCATTGAACGAATGGAGCTACCGAAGTGTCTTAACGATGTCCAGAAGTTCACTGGGTGCCTAGCATCGTTGAGTTGATTTGTATGTTGGTTGGGAGAAAAGGCATTGCCTCTCTACCAACTCATGAAAAAGTCGGATAAGTTCGTTTGGACGCCATAGGCCGATGAAGCCTTTGCCCACTTAAAAAATATGTTAGCCACTACACCAGTGTTAGCCTCTCCACTATCAAAGGAGCCAACGTTGCTCTACATAGCCGCAACCAACCGAGTTGTAAGTGAAGTGATTGTAGTAGAACGCGACGAAGAGGGTAAGTCGGTGCAGAGGCCAGTGTATTACTTGAGCGAGGTATTATCTGCCTCAAAGCAGAACTACCCGCACTTTCAAAAGGTGGCATATGGTGTCTATATGGCAGCAAAGAAGTTAAAGCATTACTTTGAGGAGCACCCCATCAAAGTAATATGGGAGGCTCCCATATCCGAGATAATGGGTAACAAGGATGCAAGTGGTCGAATCGCAAAATGGGCAATCGAACTAGCCCCTTATGCGCCACAATATGATAGAAGAGAAGCAATCAAGTCTCAAGCTATGGCGGACTTTTTTGTGGATTGGGCCGAGGTACAATACGAACCACCGCCACCAGATCCGAACTACTGGAGGATGCACTTTGACGGGTCAAAAACAAAAACCGGGATAGGCGCCGGAGTTGTGCTTGCCTCGCCAAAGAAGGACCAGCTGAAATATGTGCTCCAAATCCATTTCGCGGCATCGAATAATGTCACAGAGTATGAAACACTTGTGCATGGGCTCAAGGTAGCAAAAGAGATTGGTATACGTCGGATCATATGCTTTGGCGACTCGGATTTGGTGGTACAGCAAGTATCAGGACTGTGGGACGCCCTTGATCCAAACATGGCGCTGTACCGATTCCATGTACAGAAGATATCTGGTTACTTTGAGGGGTGTGAATTTCACCATGTACCCCGGGTGGAAAATGAGGCTGCCGACATGCTATCGAAGGTCGGATCAACCTGACAAGCAATTCTACCGGGTATAGCATTGGAACACCTCAGAAAACCATCTATCAGGCTGTCCCCAGGAACCGACTCGATCTATGTCCCGGAAAATACAGAATCCGGAGCTGAGCCCATGGACATTGACATAGGAGGTGGTGCGCGAAACCCGGGGACTTCATCAGCAAACCCGGGGACTGCCTCAGCGAACCCGGGGACTACCTCGCAAGACCCGGGGACTGCTCAACATGATCCGGTTGAAGTTATGCTGGTGGATCAAATTGAAGATTATGAGGATGTGTTCCCTGTACGAGTAATACCAGCTTGGGCGCTGCCTATATTTCAATTCCTGAAAGATGGAACGTTACCTACTGAGGAGGTGATATCTAGGCAAACTCAGAGGAGTGTGACCAATGTCATCCAGCGATGCGTTGACCCGGAAGAAGGGCTTGACATCCTCCGAGATATACATCAAGGGGAGTGCGGGCATCATGCCTCGTCCCGATCCTTAATGGCAAAAGCTTTCCGGCATGGATTCTACTGGCCAAGTTCCTTAGAACAAGCAGAAGATCTGGTGAGAAAATGCAATGGTTGTTAGAGGTATCCTACCAAGACACATATGCTAATGTCGGAACTCAAGACCATACCAATTACATGGCCATTTGCCGTATGGTGCTTGGACATGGTTGGCCCGTTTAAACCAACAAGGGGAAACATGACTCACATTTTGGTCATGGTGGACAAGTTTACGAAGTGGATCGAAGTAAAGCCTATAAGGAAATGTGATGGGGCTACGGCCGTAACGTTTCTCAAGGATATAATCTTGAGGTACGGTTACCCACATAGTATCATAACGGATAATGGAACAAATTTTGCGGAAGGAGCATTTGTGCGCTTCTGCCGGGACAAGAAGATCCGACTCGACGTAGCCTCGGTAGCCCACTCCGCATCGAATGGACAAGTGGAAAGATCCAATGGATTAGTACTATCCGGGATAAAACCCCGGTTCATTGAGCCGCTGCAAAGATCAGCGGGGTGCTGGATAGAAGAACTACCAGCGGTACTGTGGAGTTTAAGAACAACTCCGAATCGATCAACAGGCTATACGCTGTTTTTCTGGTATATGGGGCAGCAGCTGTATTACCAGCCGACATAGAGCATGATTTGCCTAGGGTCACCCAATACACAGAAGCCGAAGTGCAAGAAGCCCGGAAAAATGATGTTGATCTGCTAGAAGAAGCGAGAGAACTGGCCTTGTCCAGATCCGCCGTATATCAGCAAAATCTCCGACACTATCATAGCCGGAAAGTAAGCCCCCGAGTCTTTCGGGAAGGCGATCTGGTGCTCCGGTTGGTACAGCGTACTACCGGCATGCATAAATTATCCCCCCCATGGGAAGGGCCGTTCATCGTGAGCAAAGCATTGCACAATGACTCTTATTATCTTATAGATGCAAAGCCACAGGAAAAGAACAAGGCGGACAGGTCCGGTGAGGAATCTAAGCGCCCATGGAATGTAGCTCTACTTCGTCCTTTCTACACTTAGCAGATAAGTGTATGTATCCGAGTCTTCTCATATGTCGGTATGTATGCCGGCAATGAGCTTATGAATGAAATATTGGCACCTCGAGCAGTAACTCGGGGACTGCCTTAATAATATTTGTTGTTTTTTATTATTTTTACGTCAGCTGGAGTAAGTTGTTCTACTTAACTCGGATTAGTAGTGTGTGAGCACCAAAAACCCAACTCTTCGACTTGCTGCTGTCCAACAAGAATTGGCTTCATGGCAAGCAAGAGAACAAGTTTGGAATTGCGTAGCACATGAAAAACGACTAAGGAAAAGAACTTAACCGAGCCGACGTTTGTTTTTTGGACTAACCTTGTATTTACTTCCAAATTATTATGCTAAATCATTTTGAGATAAGCCTAAAAGTTTCTAAGTATTGTTAAAACAATTTTTGAAGCTCGGATTCATAAGTCGTAAAACCAAATCAAGGTAGACACGAACCGAGCCAGAAGATTGGACGAACAAGAAAATGAAACTCGGGGACTACCCCCAAGTTAATCTGGCATACAAACTTAGTAGCAAAATATTACATAAGTACGGGATACATTTCCACCCGGCATACCGGGGATCTGATAAGTTTTCGAGTGTTTTTACTTAAGGAGCAGCAGGAGGAGGAAGTTCGGCGTCATCTTCGCCTTCTTCGATATCCGAGCCATCGTCCTCTCCATCCTCGTTTGAATCATCTTTAACATTCTCGACCTCTTCGTCGCCAGCGTCTTCTAGGAAGCTCGGACCCTCAGTCCAATCGTGAATGGGAGAATATTCAATGAGGCTATGGGCGTAAGCCTGGCACCGAGCTACCCATTCCGGGTCATCGGTCCACTTAGATCCGGTGCGCACGCGCGTCAGGAGGCTGAGATCGATCTTCTCATACCAAGTGAGTATGTGGTGAAGAACGGTCTCAGCTGCAGCACGTCCAGCGGACTCCCTCCAGAGGTCGAGCTGGGTCTCGATCTCCAACAGCTTTTCAGCAAGAAGTGTGATTCTCTTTGGAGCGCTCTCACCGGGCCAGAACGTGTTGAAGACTCGAACTGAAACGTCGAGGAGATCCTTGCCATAGTTCTTGATGATTTCCACGCGAGATGACAGGCTGACCAATAGGTCCTCCATGTCAAAGGGAATGCTCTCACCGTCAGGAGCGACGGTAGTACCCCTCTCTCTGCGGAAATTGGCAACAACAGCGCTCGCGATAGGAGTACCCTCTGGAAAATGGCCTGAAAACAAGGCAAAGGAAGAAGCTGAAGAAATGACTTATGAAATAACCCGGAGAAGTATGTCGGATAAGGGAAAGGAACTTACGTGAAATGTGGCTGTGGATCCGGGTCAATTCATTGATGCAATTATCGCGTCTTTGGTGGAGCTGCACCAGTTCACTGTTCGCCGACTCAAGTTTGACGTCGGCCTCCTGGAGAAGTTCGCGGTCCTTAGCAATTTGGAGATTGAGGCGCTCGCGTTCTTCGGTGTAGTCCTGGCCAGCCTTTTCAAGATCGGTTTGGTGTTACGCCTTCATCTTCTTCATTTCTACCTTTAGCTTGGCAATCTCGTCGTTCTTGGTTCGGAGGAGGGCAAGCTCATTGTCTTTCCTTTTGAGCTCGGCCTGGTGCTACCCTGCTTGTTCGAGAAAATGCAGCATCATGTCCAGCACGGGCACACTATCTTCAAGCGATGCTGAAATAACGTGTTGACCCGGCAGAGCCGAGGTATGAATGTTTGCCGAGCCAAGAAGAAAAGAAGATGGAAAGCAGAGCAAGGTCGGACAAAAAGTACTTACCCTTGATCTCCTCTAGGTTCTTTCGCATAATCTTGTTCTCAGCCTCCACCCCAGCTACGGAAACCAAATAATGAGATTAGTTTGGCAGAGGAAGATGAAGGAAAACGGAGAAGCACCAGGGGAGAAACTTACCCCTTTTCTCATGCTCAACGAGATGTGCATTTTGCTTTGCGAGCATCACCTTGTGGGTATCCAGAAGACGCTGGAACTCAGCACTCCGGCGGTTAGTGGTCACCTGAAAAGAATACGAAGATTTGGCTTAAGCCTTGTGCATATTTGAAGTGTACAAGATCCGGGCCAAGTGGAACTTAACCTAGCTCTAGGTGTGTGCATATTCGAAGTGTACAAGATCCGAGCCAAGTGGAACTTAACCCATCTCTAGGTGTGTGCATATTCGAAGTGTACAAGATCCGGGCCGAGTGGAACTTAACCCAGCTCTAGGTGTGTGCATATTCGAAGTGTACAAGATCCAGTCCAAGTGGAACTTAACCCGGCTCTAGGTGTGTGCATATTCGAAGTATACAAGATCTGGGCCAAGTGGAACTTAACCCGGCTCTAGGTGTGTGCATATTCGAAGTGTACAAGATCCGGGCCAAGTGGAACTTAACCCGGCTCTAGGTGTGTGCATATTCGAAGTGTACAAGATCCGGGCCAAGTGGAACTTAACCCGGCTCTAGGTGTGTGCATATTCGAAGTGTACAAGATCCGGGCCAAGTGGAACTTAACCCGACTCTAGGTGTGTGCATATTTGAAATTATGGAGGAGCTATGTTAGTTCTCTAAGGAGCATCCGACCGAGTAACAAGTTACTTCCCCGGAGGGTCGGGGACTAATGGTTATATTGCTAGTGCATGATAAGGAAAAGGTGAAGTAACATACCTCCATCATCCGAACCGCAAGGTTAATCGCCTTAGAGGTTGTGTTCATCTGGGCAGCGAATTCGGCGGGACCGAACTTCTCCGGGAGATCATCGTTATTGACGAACTCCGCTTTGTTCCAGTTATTCATAAACTTGATCAAGGTCGGAGGATATTGCTCACCGCTGAGCATGTGGGGCGCCACCAAGCCCCTCGCATGTGCCTCTATCCTCTCAACCTGAGCAAGGGCCGGACTGGTGTGCAAAACAAGTTGCTGCGCACTAGTTGGCTCGGCAGGGGCGTCCTTCGGTGCTGGAGCCTTCTGGGCAAGCATGGACGCAAGGGTGCGCTGTCCAGACCCGGTGGACGCTGCCCTGGTGACGTCAGGGGCTTTCTTGCCTTTGGCTTGCTGAGAGGAGGAAGTGGTTGCGGCAGATTTGCCCTTAGGAGCTGCCTGGGTACTTCCTCGCCGAGACTGAGAAGACTCGGACGAGGCGGGGGAGCTTGGCGCTGGTGCCCTTGTTGCTGGTGCCGGAGTTGGTGCTGGTGCTGGTGCTGGTGTCGGTGTTGGTGCAGAGGTAGTCTCAGTAGTTTCTGGTTGCGGATGAGCCGAAGTGGTGGATGTCGCTTCCTCGGCTGGATCCGTCTCCCCCGCTCCAGGGTCACCCCCCACTTGACGAGGCGGGCTAGAACCCGGAGCAGCCGTAGAACCCTCTGGAATAGGGCTCAGCGGGTGTGACTCGTCGTCATGAGGGGGAGAGGAGCTAGGATGGAGCGGCGAAGAGATGCTAGATCCACTCTGAGGGACCTCCACCGCGGCCCTGCCAAATCAAATAATGTCAGAAGAGAAATTACAACAATGCAAGAAGGAACAAGTTGCAGAAGAAAAAGAGACTTACGCGTCCGAGGTTTGGGGCTCCTTGGGTTTCCGAGCCCTTCATGCTGGGGCCTTGACTGCAGGCTTGGAAGCAGTTTTGTCTCCGGACTTCTTTCGCCTTTTGGAGGGCTGAGAAGGTCCGGAGGAGGAACTTGATGCAGCTCCATGCTTCTTCTTCGGCGCTGCCGGAACAGGTTCCCCCGTGGCAAGGGGAGGGTCCTCGTGGATCTGCCCATCGGGGTTAGCTGATGCCGGAAAAGCATAAGAAAGGGGGACAACATCAACAGGTTCAATCACCTCGACATCCGAGTCATCTTCATCATCGGGCCAATCTCTAATAGAAGAGGGTTTACCGGTGGGTCGCTTCGTAGCGTCGGTCATCGGGAGGAACATCTCCTGGTCCGGCTCTTCCTTGTCCGGAGTCTCCCGGTCAGGCGCCCATTTAAGGGTCGGA
This sequence comes from Avena sativa, assembly GCA_916181665.1. Taxonomy (NCBI): domain Eukaryota; kingdom Viridiplantae; phylum Streptophyta; class Magnoliopsida; order Poales; family Poaceae; genus Avena; species Avena sativa. Next base: position 547,000,980 of record OV702290.1, on the reverse strand, counting down.
TCGGTGCCATCCTCGAGGGTCTGCTGAAGGAATAGCTGAGGAAAAGAATGAACAACGGGGTCAAAAATGGAACAATTACCGACATATAATTAACCCAGAGTAAATTTGCGCCACGAAGCTTACCAAGGGAGGAAGCCTATCCCGGCAGAAATGCTCAATTCCCCACGTCCATTCAGTGGAGAAGTCCTTGTGGGTGGTGAAGAGAGCCTTGACCTGACGATAGATCTTCGAGTTGCTCAACTCGAAGGACGAGGTCCGGTTGGGGTCGCGGCCGAAGCTCATGTGGCACACCTTGTGGGTGCGCCTCTGGAGGGGGGAGATTCGGTTGCGCACGAACGTGATCATAGCATCCTCGTTGCACAACCCGAGCTTCTTCAGCTCCGCAAACCTCTTGTTAACCTGGTTGGCCAAGGCTGTGTGCTTCATGGGGACAACGTCCCACGATTCCGGGTTAGGTGGACCCGGAGCATAGGGAAGCAGCCGGATCAAGTCTTTAGTGCCCTCGTTCCGGACATAAAAGAAAGTTCGGGCCCATCCTTTGCAGGACTCCAGCCCGGTGACTCGAGGGAAGACGGATAGCCTCCGGGGTGAGATGGATGCAGCTCCGAATTGAGTGAGCTGCTTGTCCTCCGGATCGAGTTGAATATTCGGAATGACATTACGACGAAGGCCAAAAAACCGGATCCATAGCTCCTTCGTGGGCCATAATCCGGTGTAGCCCTCGATCGTAGAGGCAAAAGTAGAAAGAGAAGTGATTATGTTGGCAGGAAGGTGGTGCGGCTGGAGTTCGTATGTGCTTAACCAGTCATGGAAGAAATCGCTGACAGGCAAACCGAACCCCCGTTGGAAGTGCGACAAGAACACAACGTACTCACCCGGATTGGGTGAGGGCACGAGTTCTGCGGAGGCAAGGCGCGCGATGATGCCGGCAGGGATACGTCTGGTCTGGTAGAGCCAGTCCAAGTCATCTTGGCAGACCCATGACCCGGCCCACGCACCACGGTCCGCAGCGGCAGAGTCCTCCTCCATCTCTTGCTCAGCAACGACGAGCTCCTCCTCTGTCATCTGATAATCGCTGCCCTCGCTGGCGCTAGCGGCGGCGGGGGGCAAAGGCCTAGATTGGCAGCGACCCATGGCAAAGGAGGCGCGTAGCGGTGGCGACGACGTAGAAATATGCGGGAAAAGATGCGGCAGCGGCGCTGCTGCTGGGGAGCACTGGCGGCAGCGCGGTCGCGAGGAAGACGAAGAAGAAGAGCAAAGGGCAGAGGGGCGCAGTAAGGGGAAAAAGCCTAAGTGATGCGCCCCTCCCCTATTTAACCTCCCCCACGACGAGAAAGTGGGATCGCGTCTTGCGGGCACGCCACACGCAGTGGTCGTGTACCACCCGCATCGACCAATCAGCAAGGAGCCACACGGAAGGCCACAGAGTGGAGTTGGTCCCATGACGTGACACGTTGATGCGGTAAACGAGGAGGCAGGCGTGACATGACCCGCGCACAGTGATGACTGACAATTACTGCGGCGCTTACTGTGCAGGCCCTTAAAACGAGACAACATAATGATTAGCCTCCACGTGGGTTGACGTACGAGAGAAGGAAGCGAGACCCGGATAGGACCGTGGTAAGCCGTCCAGCAAGTGAAAACTTGGAATGTGCAGAGGGAAAGTAAAACCATGAGGTCCGAGTTGAAGTGGTAACCTGGCCGGCAAGTGAAAACTTGGAACGTGCAAGGGGAACATAAATCCATATAACCTGAGACAAGGAGGTAACTCGAAAATAACGTCCAAAGGTCAAACATAATTGAACCTGATGTGGCCTTAGCGGCCGAGGCAGCTAAGACCGCACCAGCTTCGGGGACTAATGTTGGGGGGATACCCCCGGGTAGGGTCACGCCGGGGTATAAAGGTCGAGTTAGCCGAGGTTCGGCAAGGCCAAAGCAGATGCTGGCCGGGTCACCTCAAGGCAGGCTGAATCATAGGGTAACCCGGACCAGGGGGCATTCGCCTAACTAAGTCTCAACCGACTTAAGCAGTAAGTCGGAAATGCATATTTAACTCGTATGCAGGAACAAGTGTGGCCGGATCAACTATGATCCGGGGCACATCTAGCTTCTAGGAGAAGGAAGGAATCTCGCTGGTCAAAAGAAGCCCCGGTACGCACTGCCTGAGCGAAGCAGACAAGGGCAGGACCACCGAGGCATGGCCGACAAGGGTGACGATGCCGATGTCGGCTGACGCGGGCGCTGCAGAGGCTCACGTAGCCTCTGCATGTGTGACGCGAGGGAAAAGTAACCCAGTCGGCTTACTACTTTGGGAAATGCCTCCACGTATGCCCTAAGTGGAGACCTAGCCCCCCCCTATATAAGGAGGGCTAGGGCTTCTGTAGAGGGGGTTCTGATTTTTCTAGTTTGGCTAGGGGTTTTAAGTGTGATCTATGAGCGAGAGTAAGAGAGCTCCTTCTTCCTCCTCTTGCCCATACAGCTCTAGGAGCACTTGTAACCTTGGAGGCAAAGCAAATATAAACTTATGTGTGGAGAATCACTTCACTATCCCTCCCTGGATTCCCCTAGCGTGTATTAGTCCCCACCTTTAGCCTATCCATGGCATCTGCCGTGACACCACCACGACACAAGGGCATTGCAACAACATTTAGAAAGCATGGAGCCACTCCCATTGATGATGCTTGGATAAAAAGGAAATATGTGAGTGCTCTAATGCCTTTTGAGCCAACGGACTTGAAAAGCTTGCAAGGTAGACACAACTACCATCCAATGACTTCCAATGAAGTCATGCAAGAAATGGCACCATTCAAGGTTGTAGCTAAGAATGCTGAAGATGCCCGTGCCCGGGCTATTGGAATGCAAAAAGGGGTCAATGTTGCTCTAAAGGAAAATGTTGTTGAGCAAGATGACGATAAAAGAGGATACGATGGTGTCTCCATGTGCTGCCCCGAGGAAGTCAAGCGTGCTCATGGTGAGTACATGGCCTTCTATGCAAGGAACTTTTGGAAGGATCCATCCAAGTCCAAGTCAGAACTCGAGCGCAAGAATGGGTCAAGTGGAAGAAGAGAGAATGGCCCAAAACTGAGAACATGCTACAATTGTGGAGATAGGACACACTTTGTGGATGAATCAAAATAGAGAAGACAATGGTGGCATGCTCATCCTTAAAGAAAATCCAAGGCACCTCGAAAGAAGCCATTTATCAAAAAGAATGGTCCTGACAAGAAGTAACCCAAGATTGTCTTGGTGGCACAAGAAGAATATTCCTCTACAAGTGAAGATGAAGAGGATGAAGATAGTGCTCGTGAGGTGGCTGCTATAGCCACCACATCTACCCCGTCATCACTCTTTGACTATCCAAATGAAAACGTCATCAACATCAACGTCACCTACCTTATGGCAAGAGGGTCTGAGGTATAATCTTCTATTTCCTCATATTCTAAGACTAACATAAATATGGATATGGATGATCATACTAGTCTTAAGATAAAAGTAGAAGTTATTGCTTTGGCCAAAATTTTCACTAACTTGCAAGGTGAGCACAAACTACATTTTGATGCTCTTATGAGTCAACTTGCCCAAGCCGAAGATCTCCTCGAAGAAAAGGGTAGAATTGAAAGAGAAGATGCCTTAGAGATAGCCTCCTTGAAGAATGCCTTGGAAAAAGAAGAGGAAGCTCGAGTATCCTTGGAAGAGAGACTCGAGTCAATTGAGGAGTCCCATGAAGAGGTTGTTGCTCAGCTCATCAAAGAACGTGACAACGCTCTTGCTAAGGTAAAGAAACTAAAGAAGGAAAAGATTGAATTTGGGGATGCTCATGCTAGACTCTTGGAGAAGTTTGAGAAACTTGACATTGCTCACAAGGCATTGGAGAGTGAACATTCTACTCTAAATGAGTCTCGCGACCAGCTCCAAACTCAATTGGAGAAGTATGATATGCCCAACACCTCTACTCCATCTTGTGGACAAGAAGAACCTATAAAGGGATCTCAACATAAAGGTAAAGAAGTCCTAGATGAGGTGCTTAGCAAGCAAAGGACAAACAATGGGAAATAATGTCTTGGTTATGTCCCCAAGACAAAGAAGAAGAACAAGAAGAAGAAGAAGAGCAAAACTGCTCAACCAAAGACAAGAACCACCTCTAATGACAAGAATAACTATGATGTTTTGCAGGGGCTAATAATCCTAATTATGAGTTATTTTGTGATTATTATGGTGATGTATATGCTAGCTTTGTAGGTCCTTATGATAGTTAAATTTCTTGGTCTATTTGGGTTCCCAAGACCCTTGTCACTAACATGAGAGGACCCATTGGAAAATGGGTACCTAAAACCAAGAAGTAACTTTCTTGCAGGGCTATGCTTCCGGTGGGTCTAAATGGGTGCTCGATAGCGGGTGCACTAGTCATATGACTGGAAGCAAAGAGATCATCATGGAGATGCAGCCAAATCATGATCACATAACCATCTCCTATGGTGACAAGTCAAAATCTAAGGTATTGGGTCTCAGCAAAGTTGTGGTTGCTCACGATATCTCTCTCGTGGACATCATGCTTGTTGAGACCCTCGGTTATAATTTACTTTAAGTTTGTGCCCTTGGTAAGATGGGCTTTGCAGTTTTCTTTGATGCTGATTTGGTGGTACTCTTGTGGAGCAAGTCTCTAAAAGTCGCTTTCGTGGGATATGTCGAAAATGACCTGTACATGGTGGACTTCTCGGGGAAAACCACTACAGGCCCGATGTGTCTTTTTCGAAAGGCCGACGCGGGTTGGTTATGGCATCGCCAACTAGCCCACGTCAATATGATAACTTTGCAAAGTCTTCACAAGGGTGGCCACATCCTTGGACTAAAAGAAAATGTTTCCTTTGCCAAAGATCGTGTTTTCAGGACTTGTGTTGAAAGGAAAATGCATGACTCTCCCCATCGAAGGAAGACCATTAATTCATCAAAGAGGATTTTGGAGCTCCTTCATGTGGATCTCTTTGGTCCCCCATCTCATGCAAGGCTCGGTGGGAAGAAATATTGCCTCATGATTGTTGATGATTACTCAAGATACACATGGGTCTATTTCTTCAAGTTGAAGAGCGAGACTCAACAAACATTCATCGACTTCGCCAACGAGGTTCAACGTCAACACAATGTACCTATATTGGCAATAAGAAGTGATAACAGCTCCGAGTTCAAGAACTACACCTTAAATGAATTCCTAAGTGAAGAGGGGATGAGACATCAATATTCCGCTATGTACACCCCTCAACAAAATGGTGTTTCCGAGAGAAAGAACCGGACTTTAATGGATATGGATAGATCTATGCTAGCTGAGTTTAAGTCTCCTTATAACTTCTGGGCTGAAGCAATCTCTACCGCTTGCCATTCATCCAACCGGCTTTACCTCCACAAAATCTTGGACAAGACCCCATATGAGATACTTACTGGTAACAAGCCAAACATCTCCTACTTCCGGATATTTGGTTGTAAGTGTTTCTTTCTCATTAAAGGAGTTTGGTTATCTAAATTTGAGTCTAAGGCTTTAGAAGGCATTTTTGTTGGTTATGGTGCTGAATCCCACACTTATAGAGTCTACAATAAGCTCTCCGGAACTGTTGTAGAATCTTGTAGTGTGCTGTTCGAGGAAAATGATGGCTCCCGTGTGAGGCAAGTTCATGTTTGTGATGCAGATATTGAAATACCCCAAGATGCCATAAGAAGAATGGGCGTGGGATTTTTTCGCCCTATTGAGGAACCCCTTGTGGCAGATCGGGAAGGACAATGCTCTACTCAAGTGGAGCCCTCATCGGCACAAGCTCAACATGCTCCAACCATTCGAGAATCTTCTACTGTAGACACACAAAATGCTGAAGGTCAAAATGCTGCTGAAAGCTCCAGGGTGGATTATCCGGTGGACAACGGATTATCCGGCCATCCCTCCTCTGCTGGGCAAAATGATGAACCGTTCAAAGAAACTGCTGCAAGTCCCAGTCCAGATTTTCCGGCTAACCTTGGATTATCCGGCCACTCTCCAGTTCAAGCAAGATCCAATCCAGCATGTGAAGAAGTTTCAGGTTCTCTCGGGCCAGATTATTCGGCCTCACCCTCGGCCGGATTATCCGGCCCTGAATCTCCTGAAGAGCAGCAGACTCGTGTTACGGCTGTTGATCAACATCAAGGGCAAGGTTCATCATCTTCTACTCTTGCTAATCAAGCTGAAGATCAAGGACAAGCCAATGATTCCAATGAAGACTCAAATGATGAAGTGATTCCCCCAAGAGACAACAAGATGATTGAAATTCGTCGCAAAGCTCGTGCAGATAGGAACCTTGAGTTAAGGGGTCACACTCTTGACAAAGTTGTAGGTGATCTTTGACGAAGGGTATCCACAAGAAGGTAGTTGGCAAGTTTCAGTGAGCATCAAGATCAGATCTCAATGGTGGAACCCAAGAAAGTGTTTGAAGCTCTTGAAGATCTATACTGGGTTGTTGCTATGCATGAAGAGTTGAATAACTTTGAATGCAACAAGGTTTGGAAATTAGTAGAGAAGCCCAAGGATTACCGCAATGTTATCGGCACAAAATGGATATTTAAAAACAAGCAAGATGAGAATGGCATTGTTGTGAGGAACAAGGCGAGACTCGTGGCACAAGGCTATTCCCAAGTTGAGGGCATTGACTTTGGCGAGACTTATGCTTCTGTGGATCGTCTTGAGTCCATCTGTATCCTTCTTGCTTATGCTCCTCATAATAATTTTAAATTACAATAAATGGAAGATTAAGAGTGCTTTTCTTAATGGTCCTCTACATGAGTTGGTATATGTAAAGCAACCCCCGGGATTTGAGGATGCTAACTTCCTGAACCATGTCTACAAACTCGATAAGGCACTCTATGGCCTTAAACAATCCCCACGTGCATGGTATGAGCACCTTAAAGAGCTTTTGTTAGACCATGGCTTCGAAGTTGGGCAAATTGATCCCACTCTTTTTACTAAGAAGGTTAAGGGGGAGCTCTTCGTATGCCAACTATATGTAGACGACATTATCTTTGGCTCTACTAATAAAGCTTTTAACGATGAATTTTCAAAGCTTATGACTGACAGGTTTGAGATGTCTATGATGAGGGAGTTACGGTTCTTTCTTGGATTTGAGATCAAGCAACTTAGAGAAGGAACCTTCATCAATCAAGCAAAATACATCCAAGCCATTCTCAAGAGATTCAAGATGACGGACCTTAATGGCGTCGCCACTCCGATGCAAATAAAATGTCATCTTGAACTTAATCCCCATGGTAAAGATGTGGACCAAAAGGTATACTGGTGCATGATCGGTTCTCTTCTTTACCTCTACGCATCTAGACCCGATATTGTGTTGAGTGTAGGGGTGTGTGCAAGGTATCAAGCAGCTCCTAAAGAAAGTCACTTAGTGGCAGTCAAGAGGATCTTCCGATATTTGGTTCATTCCCCTAATTTTGGTCTATGGTATCCCAAGGGCTCCAATTTCTATCTACGTGGTTATATTGATTTAGACTGGGTTGGTGATACGGATGATCGGAAATCAACTTCTGGAGCTTGTCAGTTCTTGGGAAGGTCTCTAGTCTGTTGGTGTTCTAAGAAGCAGAATTGTATATCTCTCTCCACCGCTGAAGCTGAATATGTCGCTGCTGCTAGTGCCTGCACTCAGTTATTATGGATGAGGCAAACTTTAAAGGAATACGGTGTCAATTGTGACAAAGTGCCTCTTTTATGCGATAATGAAAGTGCAATCAAAATTGCGTACAATCCGGTACAACACACAAGGACGAAGCATATTGAGATTCAGAATCATTTTATTCGGGACCATGTTGCTCGAGGCGATATTGATCTCTCTTTTGTGAGCACGAAGAATCAACTTGCTGATATATTCACGAAGCCACTTGATGAAGCAAGGTTTTTTTATTTGAGGAATGAGCTAAATATCGTTGATTCAAGGAGCTTGTCTTGATTACACATGCACTCATACTTACATCTCATACTTATTTGGTCTCACATTCAATTTTGGCCTTTAGTTGATTTGATTCTTGCAATTTTGAGTGTGTAGTACCATCTCAGTTTGTTTCTCTTAATCCCAAGCCTTTCCCTACCCCTAAGCCATCTTTTCTTGCACACAAGTCCCTTGTACACCTTGTGGGGGTTTTGTTTGGGGATGCGCGGGCCTGAATCTATATATAACAGAGTTTCAGATTTTAGGCCGGATAATCTGGCCCAAGTATAGGCCGGATAATCCGGCCCTGGCGGATGCAGTCTTTAAGGGCTGGGGTCGGGGGAAGGGCTCATAACGAGCATCACTTCTTCCCCGACCCCCTCCATCTCCCCAGCAGCCGCCTGCTGTCCCCCACCCTCCCCAGAGCCCCTCCGGCCGCCGGATTCTCCGAGCCTCCCCGGATCTTCTTCTCTATGCCTCCGGGTACCTTCTCCTTCGCGTTCTTCCTCCAATTAGTGAGGGTAACTCCCTCTCTCCCCATCTTTGGCTAGATGTGTTACATGTTGGATGGAACATTGTCTAGAAGGTTGTTGTTTCGTGTAGAATTTGTAGTCTTGCAGTATCTAGGCCCGATCTACACTTTTGCAATCAATCTCGGCGAGTCTGAAATTTTCTGCCAGGGCCAGATTATCCACCCCTGGAGGCCAGATAATCCAGCCTGACAGAGTCAAAACTGGTTGAGTTTCGTATGGATTTCTGCATTGAGTATGATTGGACTATGGACTGTTTGCCTACTTTTTCTACGTTCTCTCTTGGACTTGTGTGTATGCTTATCCCCATGCTATCCGCCTTGTTCGCTTCACAGGTGGTTCCAGCACTTCCAAGACCTACAAGAGCTATCCTCGTGCTAAATTCTGTCGGGACGACGAAGAAGGAAACTTAGTGGACGAGGAGATTAATGATAAGGATGAGGACGGGGACGAGGACGACGATGAGGACTACGAGTGATCCCTTGGGGCGTTAGCATCGCTCTTCTTCATTTTGGTGTCTCGGTGCCAAAGGCGGAGAAGTAGTTCTATTAGGTCTCCGAGGATTTGCATGGGTCAGGCGCAAGCATTTGCACCTTCTCAATTCTATGTTTTATCACTTGTGCCCATTTATCGTTGAACCTTCTTTTGTGGTTTAGTCTGTATGAAACTATATGTTTGTCTGGCTCTGGATTTATCTCTTGGATTATCTTTATGGATCCATTTATCATATTGGCTATATTGGACATCTTTATCGAGGGAGGCGCTCATTATGGCTATCATTGGATATTCTTATAATGTTTTGAGGATGCATCTATCTCTCTCCCGGTGGTATGAGCTTTTCACATAATTTTCAATGAAATAGACTTATACCTTCTTGTGTGTATTTGTAATCAAATGCAAATTCTAGTATGCACACATTGAGGGGGAGTCTTTTTCAGTCATTAAATATTGTTGCCTTGAGAACTATCTTGCAAATCCTAGTATTGTCATCTAACACCAAAAAGGGGGGAGATTGAAAGAACATTTCATGGTTCCCTGTGTTTTGAGTGTTAGATAACAATACCGTGGAGTATTCTCATGTGTGCTAAGTGTGCATGGAATGATATTGTGTTTGGGGGTCAGATTATCCGCCCCCATCAAGGGGCAGATTATCTCGCCTAACTCATTTGGCAAAGGCAGGCATGGCGCATCGCTCTGTCTGGGGGCGGATTTTCCCCCGGAAAATCCGAATAGAGGCGGATTTTCTTCCCCTGACCGGATAATCTGGCCCTCACCTTGGGCTGGATAATCCGGCCCCCAGGAAATGATCAAGGGAAAGCATGGAGTGACGCTCTGTCTGGGGGCAGATTTCCCCCAGAAAGTCCGAACATGGGCAGATTTTCTTCCCCTGACCGGATATTCTAGCCCTCACTTTGGGCCGGATAATCCGGCCCCCAGGAGGCGAGAAAAGGCTGGGTCGGCGTGTCGCTCTGTCTAGAGTCGGATTATCTGCCGGATATTCTGTGTTTGGGATGGAGTTTTCCCCAGGCCGGATAATCTGGCCCTCACTTGGGCTAGATAATCCGCCCCCCAAAGGCTCCAACGGGTCAGTTGGCGGCAGGGGTATAAAAGCCCCATCTCCCCCTTTGTTCTGATCTCTTGATTCATTCGAAAAAGGCCAGACCTATTGCAAGTGCTCTCTCCCTAGATCTCCCACTTCAACCACCCGAAGGCTTCGATCTTTGGGGGGATTGAAGGAGGATACAACCTACATTGTCATCACGAATCAAGCGCATCAACTCCTCTCCATTCACTTGGATAAATCCCTGATCTAGTATTCTCGTTAATATCTAGATCTTGTGTTTTGTTATTGATAACTTGTTCTTGTGGCAGCCTTTTGTCCTTACGGGAGCCTCCAAGTTGGTTGTGGAGTTGTGCCCCGCTAGTTGTGTAAAGGCACCGGTTCTCGCCTCGAAGGGTTCCTATAGTGGAAAGGTGGATCAGGACTTTGGTGGCGGGATCCATCGGAGAACAGGGTGAGGCCTATTGTGGCGTGGTGGTCTTAGTACCACCCACCCCTCCAATGCAGATGTAATTCCCTTAACAAGGAAGGAACTGCGGTAAAACAAATCTTGTATCTCCGCGTTCTCCACTATGGTTTACTTGTTCCGCTTTCTCACTCGCCCTTACTCGCTAGTAGTTAGGTTTGCATATAGGGAAATTCTTTGTAATAGTACATCTAGAGAATTTACCTTTTGTGTCAAGCCTAAAATTGGAAAAATATTAAAATTTGAAGTAGCACCTATTCACCCCCCCCCCCTCTAGGTGCCCATACAATCCATTTCACCATCCAGGTCCCTCTGTCGATCATTGTTCCGGGAGTGTCCCAGCCATGTCCGGAGTGTTCCCGAACCGTGGGGTATCACGCTTAAGGGCTTGATGATGCTTAGAGAGTGTTTATAGGATCGGTAGAATCACCGAAGAAGAGAAGAGAGAAAACCGGAAGGGTTTTGGTAAGTCCAAAGGATGTCCGGAGTGGAGGTGGAAGGTGTTCCATAGCCATGGAGATTAAATAATATGTGAATGAATGTTAAATATTGATTTAATCATTTATTCATAATTATTTAATAAAAGAGAAATCAATTTAAAAGGTCAATAGGCTTAATGGGCCAATTCTGGAGGGAGAAGCGCCCATGAGGGAAAGGCAAGAGGAGAGAGGAGGCAAGGGGGTGGCTGGTGATACGTCCAAAACGTATCTACTTTCCCGAACAGTTTTGCTATTGTTTCTCCTCTAAACTTGTGTGATTTGAATGCAACTAACACGGACTGGCGCTGTTTTCAGCAGAATTTCCTTGGTGTCTACTTTTTGTGCAAAAAACCAACTATCAGGAAAAATCCCGGAAAATATGCCAAAAATCCTATTTCACCCGAAGACTCCAGGAGCCAGAATACGAGACGGAGAAGAGACAGGGGGTGGCCACACCACCTGGTGGCACGGGCCAAGCCAGGCTGCGCCAGGGGGTGGTGTGGGCCCCCCAGGCACCCCCTCGGCCTCTCTCTTCGCCTATAAGGAGCCTTCTGACCTAAAAACTTAAGGGGGTTCGACGTTTTTCCAGAAGGAGTTCCGCTCCACCGTCACCACCAGATTCCACAAAACAGCACCAGAAACTCCGTTCTGGCACCCTGCTGGGACGGGTAATTGGAGGAGATCATCGGCATCATCATCACCATCGCTTATCCATCGACCATCCATGTTTCCCCCATCTATGAGTGAGTAATCCCCTGCTGTAGGCTATGGGGATGGTAGGGATTGGATGAGATCGTTCATGTAATGGCTTCAGATTGTTAGGGCATGGTGCCTAGTATCTTTTATTAGTGCTTTATGACTTTGTTGCGACTTGTTGTGCTTAATGCTTGTCACTAGGGCTCGAGTGCCATGATTTCAGATCTGAACATGTTATTGACTCATTATGATAGTATTGTTTTTGGTTTTATCTGCAAGTTGTATACACACGTTGTTGTCTGGAACCTATGGCCCCGAAGTGACAGAAATCGGGATAACTGGAAGGGAATGGCTTTAATCTGAGGATCACATGTGTTCACGGAGTTTTAATGCTTTGCTCCGGTGCTCTATTAAAAGGAGCACCTTAATTGCCAGTAGTTCCCTAGAGGCCCCGCTGCAAACGGGCCAGCAGGAAAAAAGATGTTGTGCAAGTTCTCATTGCGAGCACGTATGACTATATATGGAACACATGCCTAGGATTGTCTAGTACTTGGATGCTTTATCTTATTTATCTGCAATTGCCCTATGTTCTGATTGCTATTTGAATTGTCTTGTCCATGCAACGCCCTTCCATCCATCCCTATGCCTACCGCACTCGAATCCCACTGTTTGCTACTTTTGTTACTGATGCGCTCGACGATCGATGTAGAGCTCGTTGGGAACCCCAAGAGGAAGGTATGATGAGCACAGCAGCAAGTTTTCCCTCAGTTATGAAATCAAGGTTTAATCGAACCAGTAGGAGCAAGGAAACACCCCAAAGGTGTTACTAGCTGAGCTTTGGCAGGGCGCACTACCGGTGCTAGTAGCAACGAGGAGACCTGCACAACACAACCACAAAACTTTGTCCCCAACTTGCGATGAGGTTGTCAATCTCACCGTGTTTTGCGGAAAACAAAGGATTAAACGTATCGAATGGAAAGAAGTAAAAGTTTGCAGAAAGTAAACACAAAGCAGTAAACAGTTGTAGATTGTATGTAAAGAAAAAGGTCCGGGATCCATAGTTCACTAGAGGTGGCTCTCCTTAGATAGATAACATGTTGGGTTAACAAATTACAACGGGGCAATTGACAAACACCGAGAAAGCAATACATGCATATACTAATCATCTTGACTCCTTTGAGACTTGATTGGGCATTACAACATAATACATAGACCGCCATCCAACTGCATCTATGACTAATAATCCACCTTTAGGTTATCATCCAAACCCCCTCCAGTATTAAGTTGCAAGCAACATATTATTGCTTTACGAACTGCGTGTAGGGTAAACAATACGATTGTTCTATGAACAAAAGATCGTTGTTTTCTCCCTAGTAGCAACAGCACATCTAGTACCTTAGAGATTTCTGTCACTTCCCCAGATTACCAGAGGCATGAACCCACTATCGAGCATAAATACTAACTCTTGGAGTTGCTAGCATCTACTTGGCCAAGATAGCTACTAACAACAGAAAGCATGCAAGATCTCAAATAACAAAGACATGATAGAATCAATAATCAATCTGAAATAGCATCTCAATATCCACCGGATCCTCGCAAACACAACATGTATGAATTACAAATAGATGATCTTGATCATGAACGGATCTCACAAGATCTAAACATGAAAGCACAAAGGAGGAGAACCAGCCGTCTAGCTACTACATGGATCCGTAGTCCAAGGATGAACTACTCACGCATCACACCGGAGGCTTGCATGGTGATGAAGAAGGCCTCCAGGGTGAACTCCCCTCTCCGGCAGGGTGCCGGGAAGAGCGTCAAATCCCTCCCGATCTAGGGATGGAGATGACGGCAGCTAAAGACTCTTTCGTGGATTTTTGATTGGGTACTTAGGGTTTTCGTCCTGAGGGCATATTATAGGCGGAAGGAGAGGCCGCGGGGGTGCTGGGGTCGGCTAGACCACCCCCTGGCGCGGGCCAGGCTTGGCCACACGGCCAGGTGGTGTGGCCAGCCCCCAGCCCTTCTTCGTCTCGTATTCTGGCACTTGATCCCTTCCGGAAAAATAGGCAATTTGGCTTTTGTCTCGTCCAATTCCGAGAATATTCATTTTCTGACTTTCCTAGAACCAAAAACAGCAGAAAACAGGCAGCTGGCACTGTGGCTCTTGTTAATAGGTTAGTCCAAGAAATCATAATAAAAGTACTCCAAAATTGGAACAAAACACAAGAAAGTGGATAAAACCAAGCATGGAACATCAAAAATTATAGATACATTTGCAATGTATCTGTTACTGCTGTCTTTGCTTTACTGCTGCTGTTACTTTACTATTCCTACTACAAAACTGTTGCTACTGACAAGGCAAGTAGACGATGATACGGGAGCTTTCCCATAATCAAAATGACAAGACAGCAGACAATGAGCATCTTAGCGATCTTTTTATTTGCTATTTGCATAGGTTTTTATTGAGGATGCTTCATAGAGTTCTCATTATGGTGATGCTGCAAGTTTCCACCATGATTAGGCATGGCTTAGGCTAGCGGCCCAGGTGTTTATCTAACACACATACAAACTCCATGATCATACAAGTTCCACATTTATTTCACACCGCCGGGATCCGTAAGCAAAAGAACATAATATCAACGGGGTATAAAGTACAATTGCAATGTTGAAAGCGTTCCCCATGGTACATGGTTTTGCTAATTTCAACTTATAAAGCGCAAGCATATACGCAACAAAGAAGGACCCAATGGTTCAAGTTTACTAGAGGCAAACAGTAAAGTGTGCCATCAAGTTCGTGAGAGCTTTAATCACTAGTTTTCTCATAACAAGTGGAAGGTAAACAAAAGCATGAATATACTTGGAATAGCATAAGCTAGTAGTAGGTATGTGGACTCTTTGGAAAAACTTGGTTTAGGGAGTTGGATGCATGAGTGGAACTCATACTTGGTTGTGAAGGCTAGCAAAAGACTGGGAGCGACAAACTAAGAGAGCAATAATGGCCATAATCATGCAGAGCGACAAAACATCATTGATCAAAGCATAAGGTGATACTACAAGTTGAAAACTAAAGGATCATAAAGGCTATGGTGACTTGAGATAGTCATAACATGGTGTGAGCATGTGCCAAGTCAACCCAAATAAAGCATCAAAGGAGAATACCGCTATACTATGCTTTAATATGCTAAAACAACGCATGATTCATCCAAGGCACATTAAGCAATATCAATTCTTTATAACAAGTCATGCTACAGCAAAGAATACTAAGCATAAATCCAAAACAATATCAAGCATGGCATGACAGAGCATAGGCCACAGTCAAAAACGAGCTCTTTTTACCACATAAGCATGAACTTTCCTACTCTTTTCCAAACCAAACCAAACTATTTGCAAACCAATGTATGAAAGAGGGGGTCCAACCAATTTATTCAGATAACTAAACAAACCAAGCAAACTAAAAAAAAACAAAAACGAAAAAGAAGATGCTCCAAGAAAAACGCAACTGTGCATGAAACAATAAAAATGAAGCATTTGGAAGAAACCTAGAATTTTTATTGATGAAGAAGGGAATGCCTTGGGCATCCCCAAGCTTTGACGCTTGTACTTCTTGGATATTTCTTGGGGTGACACTCGTGGCATCCCCAAGCTTGAGCTTTAGTCCATCCTTCATCTCGTTACTCATTCCTTCCATACACCTAAAATTTTTCCTTCATACAAAACTTCACACAATCTCATTAGCAACATTAGTGCACTTAAGATAAATAAGTCTCAAGGTTCAGTTATAACACCAAATAAACTTCCATTAGAACACTATCTACTGTAGCACTTCCTTCAAAAAGCTCAATTCCCCAAAGGAACTCAAGAAGGAACTAACAAGAAGCAAATGTAGAAAATGGCAGAAATCTGTCAAAACAGACCAGCAGGTAAAGACGAATTTTTTCATAGACCTTGTGTTGCTTAAATAAAAAAGTGTTGAACTAACGAAAGTTAGATAACAACCTGGGGCAGAAGCACAAAAAAATACAGCTCAATCCGACGTACAGAGCTCTCTCAGGAATTTTTACGGTGAAGCACAAAAATCTGTTTCGGGATAGCAACTGTCCCAATCATTACTTCACTCTCATTAGAGGTTACTCTTGGCACAAAAAGAAAATAAAAAGGATAAAGAGAGGTTATTACAGAGGTAGTAACTTCCAATACTCATCTAAAACTCTTGGGTTATCTCCCAACAAGTACTTTTCTTTAACGCCTTTAAGTTAGGCATAAGAAGCGAAGAAAGAATCAAGTGTTCTCAAATGAAGAAGCATTAAGACCAAATTTTGTTTTCATAGGAGAAGCAAAAGAAATCTTTTCTCTCTTTTTAGGGAAGTGTTATATACCTTTCTTGAGTGGGAGTTGATATTTAATGGTGCCTTCTTTCATATCAATGATGGCAACAACAGTTCTAAGAAAAGGTCTTCCCAAAGTAATAGAACAAGAAGCATTGTATTCAACATCCAAAACATAGAAATCAACGGGGACATATGAATCATTAACCATAATAAGAACATCATTAAGACTCCCCATGAGTTTATTTTTAGCATTAGCATCAAGTGGAACATTCAAATAGGAATCTTCAAGAGGAGGCAAATCAAGCATATCATAAATCCTTCTAGGCATAATAGAAACACTACTATCAAGATCACACAAAGCTTTGAAATCAAAGTCATTCACTTTCATATTAATGATGGGTTCCCAACCATCTTCTTCTTTTATAGGAATAGAAGCTTTATATTTCATCTTTTCTTCTTTAATCTTTATGAGAGCATCAGTAATGTGTTTTGTAAAAGCCATGTTCATAGCACTAGCATTAGGACTTTTAGCAAGATTTTGTAGGAACTTAATAACTTCAGAGATGTTGCAACCATCAAGATCAAAATCAACTTTATCATCTAAAGTAGTAGAACTATTGCTAGCCTCAACACTAGTGGTGGTAATAGTAGAAACACTAATGTTTCTAGCAATTTCATCTTCTCTTTCCCACTTAGCATGTAATTCAGCTAATAGTCTAACATTTTCATCAATTCTTACTTGTATGGCATTAGTAGCTACAAAGGGATTCTCATTACACTGGTGGAAAACGGGCCTCCAGTCCCGGCCCGTCAGGGGCTTTAGTCCCGGTCCTGGTAACCGGGACTAGAGGGGCGGGACTAAAGGCCCACCCATTAGTCCCGGCCCTCTTACCAGCCGGGACAAATGGGCATCCACGTGGCTGTCTCTGCGGGCACTGGGTGCCCCCCCCATTAGTCCCGGTTCGTATTACGAACCGGGACAAATGGTTCTCTGCCGCGGCAGAATTTTAGGCACTTTCTCTGCCGCGGTAGAGAATTCAATTTGTATTCTTTTTTTCATTTCAAAATAGTTTTCTACGCTACCACATACCGTACATGTTTGTGCATACATAAGATAACTTCTCTTAAGATCGAGCATACAAATATATACATGATAGTTACACATGGAGATCACAATTATCAGGACCAGAGCCCGTCTATTCAATTACACGATCGGGGATCATCGGCACCTATTCACACTAAATTCTCCGGCGTCATCTATCATCTCGTTCATCAAGAATCCTGCCAGTTCTTCAGCAATTGGTACTACGTGTTGCTGTGGTAGGAGTTGATCCCACATTTTCTCGAACTATATAGGAAAAGGAGATCAATATGAATATCAATCATGATAACAAAAAGTGACGGTAATAAAAATAATGTTATGAATGTATTGCTTACATCGACTCTATAATCATTCAGCTCACTGGTAAACATGCGAATGAACTCGCAAACGTAGAATCCACATAGATTCGTCTTCGGTGGCTACCTCGCGCACTTTACGAGAATAGAATTCAATCAAAATAATAATCCAGCATCATAATTGTATTGAAACCAGAAGTAAAGAGATGCGCGTACTACTTACCGAGACCGGCTTAAACGTCAGCTTCCCAGTAAAGTCACCCGTAACCGCACTGTTGAACTGGTTCCAAACCCTACCCGGTAAATAAAATGAATGAGTTATTTATTACGTGATATCTCAAGAAATCAACGAAAGAGACCGATGTAGCGCGAAAATTACCTCTGGGGCATGTCCTGCATGTCACTAAACTGTTCTAGGGGTCTCTTTAATGGGTCCATGACTTCAACTCTTCCCTTATCAAGTTGAATGTCCATGAGAATCCAGTGGAAACTGTACACGTTTATATATACATCAGTAACTCATCAATTACACTTAACATCGAGTAAGCAAAAGAGAATGTGTACAATAGAGTAAGACACTCACGCGAAATTGTAAGGAAACAGTATGTGGTCACAGAAATTTTGCTCCGTTAGAAACCTTAGAAGGTTTTCCTGTGTGTCCTCGGGTTTATCCTGTAGCGCCCGACAATGTATTTTATCTGGGTCAATGAACCCAACACTGAAGATTGACCTTCTTTTACATGACATGATCTTCATTCTGCATAATAATAGAGTACAGAAGGATATAATTAGGATAATTACATGCAATGAACTGAACAACTGAAAAAAATGAGCAGCTTATATATAGACAATGAATTCAACAACTTACAGACAATAGCAACTCATGAGACTTTTGTCGAGGGCGTCGAAAATGTATAACTGGAAGAGTTCTGGAAACTCAACATGGACCTCTTCTTCTCGAAAGTAGTAGTCATGTGGGACTTTCGCCACGATCATTATTCTCTCCTCCTTTACGGCTTTCAAGTACCATTTATGTAAACTACGCATTTGTGTTGGCAGTTGTTGGAACTGCTCAAAGCTGACCAGAGGCTTCCCTGGGACATATGTAGGGACTACCTGAGCCTTAGGTAACTTGTCATCCTGGGAACCTAGCAATTCATCAACAGTCACATTCATAGAGGCCACAAGCTTCGCAGCTTCTTCCATATTCTGCTGGGGAATGTCATGGGATACCACCTTGAGGGGTGGGGTCGATTTTTTGGCCTGTTCCCCAAGCTGGGGGGCGTCCTTTCTTTTCCCGGTTGCACTTTGACTTGATGATTTGCTCCCGCTTGCACTTCTACTTGATTTGCTCTTCTTCACTTCCTTCTGAAGTGTGCGTCGATAGTCATCTGGCTTATGGTGCAAGTCATATTGCGATTTTGTGTTCAGAAAAAAAGTGCATACGCTTTTTGCTTCTCGGTGTATACCGGGGCGGGCTCGGGTTTCTTATTGTGAAGCTGCGCAACACATTCGGCCTTTATGATCATGTTAGTTTCCTTGTCAGTACGATCCTAAGGTCTGATAGGAAGATTCTTATGAGGTACTCTTGGGAGGGGCGACATTTGTCGTTTTGGGCTCCTGCATCGTTTAGTACTAATCGGAGGCTGCGACGGAGATCTAGATGGACTCGGGCTGTGGAGGTCGTAGTCATGGGGTGGGCTTCTTTGAGGTGATGGAGGTGAAGGTGACATGCGACCACTCGGAGGCGGTGTTGGCTTTCGCGTCCAGCCTGGAAGCTTGATGTTGTTCTTGTCCCATAGAATGATACCACCCAGTACTTCTCCGAGTGTCCTCTCACCTTCAAGTCCAGGGATGTCAAGCTCCATTGAGTCCCACCCTATTTTTATTTCATCCACACCAACTTTAGTATAGCCAGCTGGAATCTCAAGGCCATGCCAGCGTGCGCCAGGTGGACAAGGTAAAGCACATCCGACCGCCACCTTGATGGATAGGTTCTTCACCTTCTGATGGAGCTCACAAGATGCCTGCTCCTTGATTCCATCCACGGGGTAGCCGGGACCGCCATCTACCATACGTGCATCGTCAGAAGGGACCTCCGATTCAGCCACGCTGATTTTACGCTGAGATGGGATGGGGGTAATATCGAGTACATGATCTTGCAGGCGCGCTGCTCCTCGAAGTTCGTCAATTTGTTGCTGATGCATTCGAAGTGTTCCTAGCAACTCGGTGAACCTGTGTCCCTCCTCCTCCTGTCGTCGCCTCTTTGCTCTCTCTCGGCTCCTATAAGTATCTCTGTCTTTGGGAAACCCCATCTCCCACGTATAACTAGGGCCAAGGCCTCGTACACGTCCTCCGCGTTCGTCATTCCCGAGGACCTTTGTCAGCAAGTCTTTCTCTCTATCGGGACGGAACTTTGTTGTCCCCGCTTTAATCTCCTTCACCACTTTCTGCCATGTATTCCAGGGTATCCTAATCCCGTCACTGCAAATAAGGTCCCCTGTACTTTCGTCATACTCACTCCCATGCCCAAGGAACCAATTCCTTGCCCTCAGATCCCATTCTTCGCGTATTAGTTCTGGAGTGATCCCTTTAGCAAGCAGCTCATTCTCTTTAGCATCCCACTTTGGCATGGCAGCCGTGTAGCCCCCTAGCCCCAGGTGATGGTGATATTTCTTCATCGCGGCATTTTTCTTGTTTTTTTCCGACATTTCCATGGCAGGTTGTGACTCCTTGTACTTCACAAATGCATCCCAGTTAGCCTGCTGCTTTGTTAGATAGCATTCAAATTGAGGAGTCTTCTTCGTCTTCTGATACTTTTGCCATAATGCTTTCTTCCAGTTCTTGAATAGTTCGGCCATCTTCGTAAGAGTCCACTGCTTGACTTTCTTCCTCAATGCAGCTGTGTCGGCATCATCCTCACATTCTGGCAGGGTGAAATGTGTCATGAGGTCATTCCAAAGACCCTCTTTGCACCTGTCGGCGACATACTCACCCTCTTTCGCCCCTTTGGTCTTATTCCACTCTCGAATGGTGATCGGGATGCAATCCCTAACCATAACTCCGCATTGTTGTTTAAATACAGTTTTAGCCTTTTCAGGTTCCACCGATTCACCCCGTGGTGATACCCGCGTAATTGTATAACGCGTAGATGCATCCAACTTTTTGGCCGGGCCTCGTTTGGAATATTTTTTGCTCGATGTGGAGGCCTAAGAGAAGAAACATTCGTCAATTTATATATATATAAAACTCAGTTAATGCATCTACTGATCACCAGACTTCATATATATACCTCGTCTTCTGCTTCTCCACCACCGGAGCCATCGGCTTCTCCACCACCGGAGCCGTCGGCTTCTCCTTGATCATTTTGGTCGACCTCCTCTCCCTCACCGTAGGGGTTCAGATAAATCGACGGAGATTCAGGTGGATCAACATGGGGGGTGTCGTTGATCATATCCTCGAGAATTTCTTCCTGTGCTAGGTCTCTCTGGATTGGATCCATAGTTTTCTACAAAATGCACACAATAACATTTTTCATTCAATATTGATGCATAAAATAATACTAAACAATAATATGAACACGCAATTTGCTACCACCCAAAGTCCGGGGGCCCGTGAGCACTACGACATTAACCCTAAGTCCGAGGGCCCGCGAGCACTACCACCCTAACCCTAAGTCCGGGGGCCCGCGAGCACTACCACATTAACCCTAAGTCTGGGGGGCCGCGAGCACTACCACCCTAACCCTAAGTCTGGTGGCCCGCGAGGACCACCACCCTAACCCTAAGTCCGGCTGCCTGCGAGCACTACCACCCTAACCCTAAGTCCGGTGGCCCGCGAGCACCACCACCCTAACCCTAAGTCCGGCTGCCCGCGAGCACTACCACCCTAACCCTAAGTCCGGGGGCCCGCGAGCACTACCACCCTAACCCTAAGTCCGGTGGCCCGCGAGCACCACCACCCTAACCCTAAGTCCGGCTGCCCGCGAGCACTACCACCATAACCCTAAGTGTGGGGCCCCGCGAGCACTACCACCCTAACCCTAAGTGAGGGGCCCGCGAGCACTACCACCCTAACCCTAAGTGCGGGGCCCGCGAGCACTACCACCCTAACCCTAAGTGCGGGGGGCCGCGAGCACCACCATATTATATAATAAACTAATTAACATACTACACTAATATTTACTACTAAAAATAAAAAATACACTTTATATTACACTACTATATACTACTAAAAAATAAAAAAATATACTACACTAGTTAACAGACTACACTAATATATACTACTATATATTAAAAAAATATACTTTATATTACACTACTATATACTACTAAAAAATAAAAAAAATACCACACTAATTGACATACTACACTACTATATACTACTATATATTAAAAAAATACACTTTATATTACACTACTATATACTACTAAAAAATAAAAAATATACTACACTAATATATACTACTAAAAAAATAAAAAATACACTTTATATTACACTACTATATACTACTAAAAAATAAAAAAAATATACTACACTAATTAACATACTACACTAATATATACTACTATATATTAAAAAATACACTTTATATTACACTACTAAAAAATAAAAAAATATACTACACAAATTAACATACTACACTAATATATACTACTATATATTAAAAAAATACACTTTATATTACACTACTATATACTACGAAAAAATAAAAAATAAAAAATATAATTAACTAGTTGGTAGCTAGAAGTGGCCGGGGGTGCCGCCACGTCCCGCTCGCCCGCACCGTCGCCGTCCTGCTCGCCCACAGTGGCCGGCGTCACCGCGCGCCGGCGTGCACGTACAGCTGCCGCGCCGCCGATGCTGGATGGGAGAAAGGGGAGGGGCGCGATACCTGCTGGCCGGGGGCACACACGCGGCGGCTGGATCTGGCTAGCTGGTGGCGGCGTTGGAGTGGGGGGACGACGCGCTGGTGGCGGCCGGATTTGGCGGTGGAGTGGTCGGGAAGCCTACCGGCGTCCTGTGCGCCGTCGTCCTCGCGCGCTTCGTCCCTGCAGCAGAGTGTGGTGATTTGGGGAGAAGAAGGGGTGCGGGAATATAAAGGGGATGTACCTTTAGTCCCGGTTCGTATCACGCGCCGGGACTAAAGGGTCGGACTAAAGGTCCCCCTTTAGTCTCGGTGCGTGCCACCCACCGGGACTAAAGTGTTTTCGGCCCAGCCCAACAGGCGCGCGCCAACGCCACACCTTTAGTCCCGGTATGTAGCACGCACCGGGAATAAAGGTCCCTTTTTCAAAAAAAAATCAGCCTGGGACGCGCCTGTTTAAAAAAAATTCAATTAGCATATTATTTAAACATTTGAATTTTACAGTTTTTGCATACTTATGAATTTGAGAAAAATTTGAACATGAAAAGTTCTTAAATTTGAATAAGTAATCCAAATCTATTTTCTGTTTTATAAAATAATTATTCTAACTAGTGAAACTAATAACCATTTTGCCATTTTCAATTTAAAAATGCATTAAATATTATATTTTGCATATTTTTGAATAAGTGATTCAAATCAATTTTTTGTTTTATAAAATAATTATTCTAACTAGTCAAACTATTAACCATTTTGCCATTTTCATTTTAAAAATGCATTAAATATTATATTTTGCATATTTTTGAATAAGTGATTCAAATCAATTTTTTGTTTTATAAAATAATTATTCTAACTAGTCAAACTATTAACCATTTTGCCATTTTCATGTAATTCCGACGCTCCGGTGGTCTTCCTTCGGCAAAACCCTAGACTGGGGGCCCCGGATCGTCTACCCCGCCTTATTTTTTCCCGCCCGTTTTCTTCCCGCCCGTTCTCTTTCGGATCGTAGCCCCTTTAGGTTTTAGGGTTTAGGGTTTTTGGTTTAGGGTTTAGGGTTTAGGGTTTTTGGTTTAGGGTTTAGGGTTTAGGGTTTAGGGTTTTTGGTTTAGGGTTTAGGGTTTTTGGTTTTTGGTTTAGGGTTTAGGGTTTAGGGTTTTTGGATTAGGGTTTAGGGTTTAGGATTTTTAGTTTAGGGTTTAGGGTTTAGGGTTTAGGGTTCCCTCCTCTGACTTAGGGTTTAGGGTTCCCTCCTCTGCCTTAGGGTTTAGGGTTTAGACTCATATCTGCCGCCTCTCTCCACTTTATCCCATGGCTTCCACCATACCTCTGACCCCAGGGAGGCGGAGATGGAGTCTTTCACGGGCTAGCAGGAAAATATTTTCCGAGGCGGAACTTCCGAAGATGCCATAGGGCGTGTGCACCAAGGGCATCTTCGAGAAGTTTCACCACTTGAGATTTCCCAACCCTTTCCTCCATCCATGGGGATGAAACTCTCCATCCATGTTGGCTTGGTCATTGCCATAGCACATCTAGACTCATATATGCCGCCTCTCTCCACTTATCCCATGGCTCCCACCATACCTCTAACCCCAGGGAGGCGGAGATGGAGTCTTTCACGGGCTAGCAGGAAAATATTTTCCGAGGCGGAACTTCCGAAGATGCCATATGGCGTGTGCACCAAGGGCATCTTCGAGAAGTTCCGCCACGGGAGATTTCCCAACCCTTTCCTCCATCCATGGGGATGAAACTCTCTATCCATGTTGGCTTGTTGAGTTGCTTGCCATGGCGTATCGATGCTCCTTTTATAGGCACGGCGCCGCTTCTACTTTGTCTTCTTCCTCCGACAGGGCGTCGTGCGCTACATGCTTTATCTCATCGAGCAGTGCGTCCACCCACGCGTCCTTATCCTATCGACAACTTTAGTCTCGGTTTGAGCCCCCACCCGGTACTAAAGGTTACCCACGCGTCCTTATCCCACCGATAGTTTTGTTAGATGACACAAAAACCACCTTTAGTCCCGGTTACACCCACCAGCCGGTACTAAAGGTTAGCCACCCCCCAGATAAGGCCCTCCTAGATAAGACTCCCCCAGATAAGGCCCCCCATCTTTTGTCCCGGTTTGAGCCCCCACACGGGATGAAAGTTTCCTATGCCACTGCGTTCCCGTGCTTTCCACCGGTTCCCACCTCTGTCTTCCCGCCATTTTTTCAGTATATATATGTACGCTTGGCCTCCATTTACATATCACATCTAGACTCATCATTCTCTTCCCATGGCTTCCATCGTATCTCTAACCACCTAGGAGTCGGAGGCGCTTTGCGCCTCGAACTACCCCTACCCACCGGCTACCGTGTCCCCATCGGCTGGATGCTGAGCGCCGGAGGCATGCCGATCCCTCCTGTCCCTCTAGGTGTGGAGCGCCGGATGGCCATCACGAACCACTACTACTTCGAGCTCACGCCAGAGCAGCGGAGGAATCCCAACTGGCATCCCGACTATTTCCTGACTTGGGAAGCCTTCTTCATCAATCGGAGTGAGAGGACGCTCGCCAGGCACGAGGAGGACGGCCCACCTCCTTCGAACTTCAACGAGGCCGGCCGTCGGCTATGGTGGCGCGAGCGGACTCTCCAGAGTGTCATGGCCTACAACACGACCGGCAATAACCCCCTCCTGCGGTACCCTAAATTCCAGCCCACGTGTGCCTACGACGACTACAGTGGCGCGTATTACAGGGCTAGGCAGGAGCATGACTGAATCACTCCAACCATTAGGCATGTTTCTTAATTTTTAGTTGTGCTATGTATCCTTAGTGTTTGTGGGTTCCTTCTCTTGTGATGGTTCCTTCTCTTTGTGTGATCACCTACCGCGGCTCAAAACTGGGTCGTCAACGTCTAGTTTGATTGAGCAAGATGTATTACATGAAAGGGGACCTTTATGTCTCAAATAAAAGGTTTAATACATTACATAGACTTATGTCTCAAATAAAAGGTTTAATTACATAGATTTATGTCTCAAATAAAAGGTTTAATACATTATTACACATTACCAACATCTAGTGTTGTGGTTTTCTTCTGCACCATAGCCATGGAGAATCTTCATCATTTAACAGGATGCTTGGGCAGTTTTCACTTTGAAGGGCGGAATTTCATGAAACTTATTGTAATCTTCTGACATGTCTGTCTTGTCATCCACTCCCACGATGTTTCTTTTCCCTGAAAGAACTATGTGGCGCTTTGGCTCATCGTATTCTGTACTCTTTTGCTTATCTTTCCTTTTTCTCGGTTTGGTAGACATGTCCTTCACATAGAAAACCTGAGCCACATCGTTGGCTAGGACGAATGGTTCATCCATGTACGCAAGATTGTTGAGATCCACTATTGTCATGCCGTACTTTTCATCGACATGTACCTCGCCTCCTGTCAGCTTGACCCATTTGCACCGAAACAAAGGGACCTTAAAAGTAGGTCCATAGTCAAGTTCCCATATCTCCTCTATGTACCCATAATATGTGTCAATCTGTCCATTGTCATCGGTTGCATCAAAGCGGACACCACTATTTTGGTTGGTGCTCTTTTTATCTTGGGCGATCGTGTAAAATGTATTCCCATTTATCTCGTACCCTTGGAAAGTACATATAGTCGAAGATGGTAACCTGGCCAACAAGTACAACTCATCTCCAACAGTGGTGTTATTCATGAGATGTGTCTGCAACCAATTGCCAAAATTCTTCCCGTGTTCCCCTTTAATCAAGGTTTCAGGCTTCCCCGGGTTTTCGGAGCGTAGAATATTCTTGTGTTTCTCGATATACGGAGCCACCACGGTGGAATTGTGTAGAACTGTGTAGTGTGCTTGAGTGAAAGAATGACCGTCCCTACATACCATTGATTTCCTTCCTAGTGTGCCTTTTCCAGTCATCCTCCCCTCATACCGAGATTCAGGAACACCAATCGGCTTAAGGTCAGGAAGAAAGTCAACACAAAACTCAATGACCTCCTCTGTTCCATAGCCCTTGGAGATGCTTCCTTCTGGCCTAGCATGGTTATGAACATATTTCTTTAAGACTCCCATGAACCTCTCGAAGGGGAACATATTGTGTAGAAACACAGGACCGAGAATTCTAATTGAAGGAAATATGCCTTGAGAGGCAATAATAAAGTTGTTATTATATATTCCTTATATATGATAGATGTTTATTTTACATGCTAGAAATGTATTGATTCGGAAACATCAATACATGTGTGTTTAATAAACAAAAAGGGTTCCTAGTCATGCCTCTCTTATAGACTAGCTTGTTGATTAACAGGATGATCAAGGTTTCCTCATCATGGACATTGGATGTTGTTAATAACAAGGTCACACCATTGGTGGAATGATGTGATGAACTTTCATCCGAAGTATAGCATTACGATCAACTCATTATGTTTATATTGCTATAACATCATACGAAGTAATCTTTATCCTTAGACCATGAGATCATGTTAATTGCTAACACCGGAAGAGTATCTTGATAACATCAAACGTCACACCGTAACAGGGTGACTATAAAGATGGGTTCAGTACTACGAAGGTGTTATGTTGAGGCTCATGGATCAAGGGTGGAATTTGTCAATCCAGATGACGGATAGATATACTTTGGGCCCTCTCGGTGATATCACATTAGGATAGCTTGCAAGCAAGTGATATGATCACTAGAATGTTATATCACGGGAACGAGAAAAGAGTGCATGTCGGTAACGAGATCAAACTAGGTATGAAGATACCGATGATCGAATCTCGGACATGTAATATATCGAGAGACAAAGGGATTTAGTTACAAGCCTTAAAGGTTCTCACGATCACAGGAGTCATCGTTGAATGTGTAGGAGTCAGTATGGATCTCCAGGTCCCGCTGCTGATTATTGATCGGAGAAGGGTCTCGATCATGTCTGAATTATTCGCGAACCATAGGGTGGCACACTTAAGAGTTACCGGACACCATTTTGGAGCACATATGTTTCAGACGAAAGAATTGCAAAGCGCAGGAATTGTTTCAATAGAAACCGGAAATTGTTTCGGGTGAAATTGCAGAAGGTGGTTCTGCATGTGATATTGAAATATTGCAAGGGGCTATATGTGAATGTTTGTTAATTAAAGTAATTAAAAAAATTCTTAATAAATTTAATAAAAGAGTTTTATTAAATGAGAGAGCATTAAATTTGGAGAAATTTAATGCATTTAAAGTGGAGACTTTAAAAGGGAATGTGAAGAGGAATTTTAATGTGGAGGGGTTACCACCACATGAATGGGGGAGGTGAGGGGTCACCCCCCATGCGCCAGCCATGGAGAGAGGGGGCACCCCCCTCCTCCTATAAAAGGCCACCCATTCCCTCCTTCATCCACACACCTCCTTATGAAGGATCTCTCTCCCCCTCTAGAATTATTCCCCCATGGTCTCGGATTAGCGAGATACATGTTCCCGGTGGCATGTCGTCTGGAAGGAGTTGCTGCTTCCGCTGGATCGCTGGAGCAAGGAGGTGGAGGTTGTCCGGTGGCTTGAACGTGTGTGCGAGTGCAGATGCGCTGCTGAGTTGCGGCGCTCGGACTTCCTCACGATCTTGAGATCGGCAAGTGTACGACTACATCAACCACGAGTTCCTACTCGTTAACAAAGCTCGTTGTCTACAAGGGTAAGTTCTCGTTGGATGTATGTCCACCCGTTGCTTTGTACCTAGTAGATACATCTTGGCGTGTAGTTCACACCGTAGGAAAATTTTTGTTTTCTATGCTGCGGACCCAACAGTGGTATCAGAGCCTGATCTATGAGTAGGTGCTTAGCACGGGTAGTACACATATGGTTGATATGTGGGCGATGATGGTCATGTTATTGCATCTTCTATGTATTTTGGATATTGGTGGCATAGTGGGATGAAGCGGCCCGGACCAACCTTACATGTCATCGTACATGAGACCGGTTCCACGACCAACATGCAACTTGTTTTGCATAAGTGGCTGGCGGGTGTCTGTCTCTCCTACAATAGTCAATATCTGATTTACAACGAGTTTCTAATGACTTAGTTATCCTTGTTTTGGTTCATGTTCGTAGGTAAGAACGGTTCTATCTCCGAAAGCCCTAAGCCACGTAAAACTTGCAATTGATAAATTAGAGGCGTCTAGTTTAGATTGTTGCTGGGCTAGTGTGTTGATATGGTATTGTTGTAAGTAGATGTATGGTGGATACTCTTACAACACACTCAACGTGTAAGTTCCATAGACCTTGGCCTTACACACAAAGGAATGATAAAGACCATACCATGATGCAAGTGATAGAGATCAAATGCATGGACCATATCATCTCACTTTACGCATTAGATGTTAGCATCTTATACTACTAATTTGGCGCATTTGATAGCATTATAAGATGATCCCTCTTTTAGATATCAAGATAAAAATGTGTTCTTCCTTGAGTATGCACCGTTCTATGAATCGTGTCTCGAGACATCACGTGATGATCGGGTGTACTCGAATCTACGTTGTCATAGGAATGAGTGTAAGACAGTTTTACACACGCGAATACTAAGGTTCTTACTTGGCGAGCCTAGCATGTACAGACATGGCCTCGGAACACGGACCGAAAGGTTAAGCATGAGTCATATGGTTGATATGATGCCCATATAGATGCTTGCCTTTGAAGCTATATCAACTCACGTGATGATCGGACTTGGTATAGTGGATTTGGTTCATGTAATCACCAAAAGGACACGAGGGATGTAGTTTTTGAGTGGGAGTTCATTAGTAATTTGGATTAGTTGAACTCAATCTATCATAAACTTAGTATAAATAAACTTTACAAATTCTGTTGTAGATGGCACCACCTGCTTTTAATTTCAATGTGTTCATGGAGAAAGAGAAACTTGCTGCGAATGGTAGCAACTTCACCAACTGGGCTATGAATTTGAGGATTCTCCTCACTGCTGCACAAAAGCAATATGTACTAGATGCGCCGCTAGGCCCCCCACCAGCTCCTGATGCCCCTGACGAGGAAAAGAATGTCTATGTGACTCGTCAGGAGGACCACAACTTAGTTCATTAGGGCATACTGTATGGGCTAGAGCCAGAACTTCGAAAGCGTTTCGAAAATGGCAATGCCTTTGATACCATGGGAGAATTGAAAATGATTTTCGAAACCCATGCTGCCGTAGAGAGTTATAATGCTACAGAAAAGTTCTTTAGCTGCATGATGGAGGAAAACAGCTCCGTTAGTGAGCACGTACTCAAAATGTCTGGGTACGCTGATAAGCTTGTGTCCTTGGGAATAACGATTCCCATTGACTTAGGCATACATCGTGTTCTCCAATCTCTGCCACCTAGCTACAAGAGCTTCATGATGAACTATAATATGTAGGGCATGAAGAAGTCTCTTCCCGAGCTTCTGTCAATGCTTAAGACTGCAGAAGTGGAGATTAGGAAAGAACATCAAGTGTTGATGATCAATAGGACCACTGGTTTCAAGAAGGACAAGAAAGGCACGCCCAAGGGAAAGAACGGTGGCAAGTCTGTTGCCACGCCTGAAAAGAAACCCCGGGCTGGCCCTAAGTCTAACACCGAGTGCTACTATTGCAAGGGGACTGGCCATTGGAAGCGCAACTGCCCCAAGTATTTGGCGGACAAGAAGTCCAGCAAGGCAAACAAAGGTATATGTGATATACATGTTATTGATGTGTACTTGACTAGTACTCGAAGTAGCACCTGGGTATTTGATACCGGATCGGTTGCTAATATATGTAACTCGGTTCAGGGGCTACGGAACAAGCGACAACTAGCAAGGGATGAGGTCAGGATGCGGGTCGGTAATGGATCAAGAGATGATGTGATTGCCGTCGGGACGCTACCTCTCCATTTGCCATCGAGATTAGTTATAAACCTAAATAATTGTTATTTGGTGCCTGCACTGAGCATGAACATTGTATCTGGATCGTGTTTGATGCAAAGTGGTCATTCCTTTAAATCTGAGAACAATGGTTGTTCGATTTATAAGAATGATATCTTTTATGGTCATGCACCTATGTTGAATGGTTTATTTCTATTGGATCTCGGTAGTAATATTACGCACATTCATAATGTTAATGCTAAAAAGATTAAACTTGATGATGATATGTCTACATATATGTGGCACTGCCGTCTAGGTCATATTGGCGTTAAACGCATGAAGAAACTCCATTCTGATGGACTTTTGGAATCACTTGATTTTGAATCATTTGATACATGTGAGCCATGCCTTATGGGCAAGATGACTAGAACGCCGTTTTCCGGTTCAATGGAACGGGCGACAAATCTGTTGGAGATCATACATACTGATGTGCGTGGACCAATAAGTGTGTTGGCGCGAGGTGGATATCGTTATTTTGTTACTTTCACGGATGATTTGAGTAGATATGGGTATATCTATTTGATGAAACACAAGTCTGAAACTTTTGAAAAGTTCAAGGAATTTCAGAATGAAGTGGAAAATCATCGTAATAGAAAGATCAAATTTCTATGGTCTGGAGGAGAGTATCTAAGTTACGAGTTTAGCACACACATGAAAGAGTGTGGAACAGTTTCACAACTCATGCCTGCCGGAACACCACAACGTAATTGTGTGTCGGAACATCGTAATCGTACCTTATTGGATATGGTTCGATCTATGATGTCTCTGACTGACTTACCTCTGTCATTTTGGGGTTATGCACTGGAAACAGCTGCATTCACTTTAAATCGGGCACCATCTAAATCCGTTGAAACGACACCGTATGAATTATGGTTTGGAAACAAACCTAAGATGTCATTTCTTAAGGTTTGGGGATGCGATGTTTATGTGAAGAAACTTCAACCGGATAAACTCGAACCCAAAGCGGAAAAATGCGTCTTCATAGGATACCCTAAGGAAACAATTGGGTATACCTTCTATCACAAATCTGAGGGCAAGGTTTTTGTTGCGAAGAATGGATCCTTTCTTGAGAAGGAGTTTCTCACGAAAGGTGTGAGTAGTCGGAAGGTAGAACTCGAAGAGGTTATTGAACCTTATCTTCATGGAATGGCGAGTGGCGCAGCACCGGAAGTTGTTTCGGAGTTGACTACACCTGATGAAGAGAGAGCTAATGATAATGATCATGAAACTCCGAAAGAGGATACTACCGAACCTCGCAGGTCAAGCAGGAAACGTGCAGCTCCTGAACTGTACGACAATCCTGTTGTGAATTTCATGGTTGATGAAATGGATGACCCTCCGACGTATGAAGAAGCGATGATGAGCCCGGATTCCAACAAATGGCTAGAAGCCATGAAATCCGAGATGGAATCCATGTACGAGAACCAAGTTTGGAACTTGGTGGACTTACCTCACGACCGAAAGGCCGTTGAGAATAAATGGATTTTCAAAAGGAAAACTGATGCTGATGGTAATGTGACCATCTATAAGGCTCGACTTGTCGCAAAGGGGTTTCAACAAATTCAAGGTGTTGACTATGATGAGACATTCTCTCTCGTAGCGATGCTTAAATCGGTTAGGATTATGTTAGCAATTGCTGCATATTTCGATTATGAAATATGGCAGATGGATGTCAAAACTGCGTTCCTCAATGGTAAGATTGAAGAAGAGTTGTATATGATACAACCTAAGGGTTTTGTCGATCCTAAGGATGCTAATAAGGTCTGCAAACTTCAGCGATCCATCTATGGACTGAAGCAAGCATCACGAAGTTGGAATCTCCGCTTTGATGAGGTGATCAAAGAGTTTGGATTTGTCCAAACTTATGGAGAGGCTTGTATTTACAAGAAAGTGAGTGGGAGCAATGTGGCATTTCTGATATTATATGTGGATGATATATTATTGGTTGGAAATGATATAGATCTTTTAAACAGTGTTAAAAGTTATCTAAACAACAAATTTTCGATGAAAGACCTTGGTGAAGCGTCATATATATTAGGCATTAAAATCTATAGAGATAGATCAAGGCGCCTAATTGGGATATCGCAGAGTACATACCTTGATAAGATATTAAATAAGTTTAATATGGACGAAAGTAAGAAGGGGTTCTTACCTATGTTGCATGGCAAGACATTGAGTAAGACTCAAAGTCCGGCCACGGCGGAAGAAAGAGATATGATGGATAAGATCCCCTATGCCTCGGCCATAGGCTCTATTATGTATGCCATGATATGTACAAGACCGGATGTGGCACATGCTATTAGTTTGACTAGTAGGTACCAATCTGATCCAGGTTCGGAACACTGGATAGCGGTAAAGAACATCCTCAAGTACTTGAGAAGAACTAAGGATATGTTTCTCATATACAAAGGTGAAGAAGAGCTAGCCGCTAAGTGTTATTTTGATGCTAGCTTTGACACCGATTCGGATGACTCTAAGTTTCAATCCGGATACGTATTTCTCTTGAACGGAGCAACAGTTAGTTGGAGGAGTTCCAAACAAACTGTGGTGGCTAGATCAACAACAGAGGCGGAATATGTTGTTGATGGGTTCGTAGCATGGAAAACAAAAAAATTCTACCGCAAGAACAAACAAAACCCAGATCTAATCTAGATAAAAGCCAAAATATAATCTATTAGACATGTGCAACGAGATAGATCTGTACTAACCCTCGTAGATCCGAAAGCGTTACGAGATTAGATCTCAGGGTTGATGTAGTCGATCACTTGCCGATCTCAAGATCGTGTGGACGATCCTTCCGGCGCCGCGTTCCGGCAGTGCTTCCGCAATCGGTCACACGTGCGGAGTCAAAGCAGACCTTCCTCTCCCTATTCCAGCAAGCAGCGGAGGTAGTAGATCTTCTCCACAGAATCCCAGTAGCACGACAGTGTGGTGGTGGTGGTGGAGGAGAGAATTCTGCAGGGCTTCGCCTAAGACAGAGCAGAGTGAAGGAAGAGGAGAGAGGCGGCGGCTAGGGATTGTTATGGGAGAGGTCTATAGGGTGGCGCCCCCTCCCCTCTATTTAAAGGAGGGAGGCGCGCCATGGGAGGGGGAGTCCTAGTAGGACTCCCCTCCCTCCTTGGCCGGCGGGTTGGGAAGGGGGGAGGAGTCCTCCTCCCCCACGAATCCGTGTCTAGCCCCCACAAGGTTTCCTTGACCCTTTCTTGGTTTTCAAGCAAACACCAAGAACTCTTCTAGAACCTTCTAGAACATTCCGAAACCTTCTAGAATCTCCATACAAACACTCCGGAACATTTCCTAACTTACAAAATGATCCCCAATATATGAATCTTATTCTCCGGACCATTCCGGATCTCCTCGTGATGTCCCGGATCCAATCTGAGACTCCGAACAATATTCGGTCTCCAACGCATATTCCATATCTACTTAAAACAACTTCGAACCTTAAGTGTGTCACCCTACGGTTCATGAATATGCAGACATGATGAAGACACCTCTCCGATCAATAACCATCAGCGGGATCTGGAGATCCATAATGGCTCCCACATACTCAACGATGACTTCGTGATCGATAGAACCATTAACATATGAAACCAATTCCCTTTGTCACGCGATATTCTACTTATCCGAGGTTTGATCGTCGGTATCTCAATACCTAGTTCTACCTCGTTACTGATAAGTACTCTTTACTCGTTCCATGTTATGTCATCCCTTGTGACCTAGTCACATGCTTGCAAGCTAACTAGATGACATTCCACCGAGAGGGCCCAGAGCATATCTATCCGTCATATGGATGGACAAATCCCAATCTTAGTACATGCGCTTCAACACATACTTTCGGAATACCCAATGACACCTTTATAACCACCCAGTTACGAAGCGGTGTTTGATATCATCAAAGTACCCATCCGGTGATGGTGATTAACATAACCTCATGGTCGAAGGATTAGGTTACTATGCATTTGAAAGCTTACAGCAATACGAACTTAATGACTTGATCTTATGCTACGCTTACTATGGGTGTGTGTCCATCACATCATTCTCCTAATGATATAACCTTGTTATTAATGACATCCAATGTCCATGATCAGGAAACCATGATCATCATTTAATCAACAATCTAGTTCCACAAGAGGCTTAATAGGGACTCTTTTATGTTTACAAAACACACATGTATCAGTGTTTCATTATAATACAATTATAGACTGGGATGTAAACATTCATCATAAACGCAAAGATATAATAATAACCACTTTTATTATTGCCTCTTGGGCATATCTCCAACAGTCTCCCACTTGCACTAGAGTCAATAATCTAGATTACATGGTAATATACCTAACACCCATGGCGTTCTGGTGTTGGTCATGCTTTTCTCTAGGGAGAGGTTTAGTCAACGGATCTGCCACATTCAGATCAGTGTGTACTTTGCAAATCTTTATGTCACCATCTCAGACATACTCGCGAATAGCATGAAAATGTAGCTTGATGTGCTTCAGCTTGCTATGTGACCTTGGCTCCTCTGCATTAGCTATGGCACCTGTGTTGTCACAGTAGATGGCCATCGGGTCCAATGCACTGGGAACCATGCCAAGTTCAGTAATGAACTCCTTCATCCATATGGCTTCTTGTGCAGCCTCCGAAGAAGCTATGTATTCCGATTCAGTTGAAGATTTCGCCACAACGCTTTGCTTGGCACTCCTCCAGCTCACTGCAGCACCATTCAAAATAAATACGTATCCAGACTGTGACTTCGAGTCATCTGGATCGGTGTTCCAACTAGCATCAGTGTAACCGTTTACAACAAGTTGTTCATCACCTCCATAAGAAAGAACCATATCCTTAGTCCTATTCAGGTACTTTAGGATATTCTTGACCGCTGTCCAGTGTTCCATTCCAGGATCACTTTGATATCTGCTAGTCAAACTAACAACATGTGCTATATCCGGTCTTGTACACAGCATGGCATACATGATAGAACCTATGGCCAAGGCATAGGGAATATTATTCATCTTTTCTCTATCTTCTGCCATAGCCGGACTTTGAGTGTTACTCAAGATCTTACCTGACAACATGGGCACAAACCCCTTCTTGCTCTCTTCCATTCTAAACTTCTTTAGAACTATGTCTAAGTATGTACTTTGTGAAAGCGCTATTAGGCGTCTTGATCTATCTCTATAAATCTTGATGCCTAGAATATATGCCGCTTCGCCAAGATCCTTCATTGAAAAACTATTATTCAAATAGGTTTTGATGCTATTAAGAAGTTCTATATCACTCCCAATCAACAATATGTCATCTACATATAGTACTAGGAATTCTACAGAGCTCCCACTCACTTTCTTGTAAATACAAGCTTCTCCATAAGTTTGTATAAATCCAAAGTTTTTGATTAATTTATCAAAACGTTGATTCCAACTCCGGGATGCTTGCTTCGGTCCATAAATGGAGCGCTGAAGTTTGCATACCTTGTCAGCATCATTAGGATCGACAAAACCCTTGGGTTGTACCATATACAAGTCTTCCTCAATGTCACCATTAAGGAACGCCGTTTTGACATCCATCTGCCAAATTTCATAATCGAAATATGCAGCGATTGCTAACAAAATCCTCACAGACTTTAGCTTCGCTACTGGTGAGAAAGTCTCATCGTAGTCAACTCCTTGAATTTGTCGGAACCCTTTCATGACAAGTCGAGCT
The DNA here is from genome assembly GCA_916181665.1 of Avena sativa. Lineage (NCBI taxonomy): Eukaryota > Viridiplantae > Streptophyta > Magnoliopsida > Poales > Poaceae > Avena > Avena sativa. The sequence continues at coordinate 546,965,106 of OV702290.1, read as the reverse complement.
TTATAGACGGTAGCATTACCATCAGCATCTATTTTTCTTTTGAAAATCCATTTGTTCTCGATAGCCTTACGGCCATCCGGTAAGTCCACCAAAGTCCATACTTGATTTTCGTACATGGATCCCATCTCTGATTTCATGGCTTCTAGCCATTTGTCGGAATCTGGGCTCACCACAGCTTCTTCATACGTCGCAGGGTCATCAGTGTTGTCCACCAACATGACGTTCAACGTAGAGTCATACCACTCAGGAGTGGTACGAACCCTTGTTGACCTGCGAGGTTCAGCAGTAACTTCGTTTAAAGTTTCATGATCAGCATCATTAGCTTCCTCTCCAGTTGGTGCAGGCGGCACAAAAACATCTTCCGGTGCTGCGCTACTCTCAACTCCGAGAGAAGGTTCAATAACCTCGTCGAGTTCTACTTTCCTTCCAGTCACTTCTTTCGAGAGAAACTCCTTCTCAAGAAAGGATCCATTCTTGGCAACAAAAACTTTGCCTTCGGATCTATGATAGAAGGTATACCCAATTGTTTCTTTAGGGTATCCTATGAAGACGCATTTCTCCGCTTTGGGTTCAAGCTTATCAGGCTGTAACTTCTTTACATACGCTTCGCAACCCCAAGCTTTAAGGAACGACAACTTAGGTTTCTTACCAAACCACAATTCGTACGGTGTCATTTCAACGGATTTAGATGGTGCCGTATTTAAAGTGAATGCGACTGTCTCTAATGCATAGCCCCAAAACGATAGTGGTAAATCTTTAAGAGACATCATAGACCGAACCATATCTAAGAGAGTTCGATTACGACGTTCGGACACACCATTATGTTGTGGTGTTCCCGGCGGTGTCAACTGCGAAAGTATTCCACATTTCTTTAAATGCATGCCAAACTCATAACTTAGATATTCACCTCCACGGTCAGAACGCAGAAACTTAATCTTCTTGTTACGGTGATTTTCCACTTCACTTTGAAATTCCTTAAACTTCTCGAAAGTTTCGGACTTATGTTTCATAAAGTAGATATACCCATATCTACTTAAGTCATTCGTGAAAGTGAGAACATAACGATATCCACCACGCGATGCCACACTCATTGAACCGCACACATCGGTATGTATTATTTCCAATAAGTCTGTAGCTCGCTCCATTATTCCAGAGAATGGAGTCCTAGTCATTTTTCCCATTAGACATGCTTCGCATCTTTCAAGTGATTCAAAATCAAGTGATTCAAGAAGTCCATCAGAATGGTGTTTCTTCATATGCTTCACTCTAATGTGACCAAGACGACAGTGCCACATGTATGTAGAATTATCATTAAATTTTATTTGTTTAGCATTTATGTTGTGAACATGTGTATCACTACTATCGAGATTCAATAAGAATAAACCATTCATCTCAGGTGCATTACCATAAAATATATTACTCATATAAATCGAACAACCTTTATTCTCAGACTTAAAAGGGTAACCGTCTCGCAATAAACAAGATCCAGATATAATGTTCATTCTTAACGCAGGCACCAAATAACAATTATTCAAATTTAAAACTAATCCTGAAGGTAGATGTAGAGGGAGCGTGCCGATGGCGATCACATCAACCTTGGAGCCATTTCCAACGCACATCGTCACCTCGTCTCTTGCCAGTCTTCGTTTATTCCGTAGCTCTTGTTTCGAGTTACAAATATGAGCAACCGAACCAGTATCAAATACCCAGGCACTACTACGACTACTAGTAAGATACACATCAATAACATGTATATCAAATATACCTTTCTTCTTGATGTTGCCGTTCTTCAGATTTGCTAGGAACTTGGGGCAGTTACGCTTCCAGTGACCAGCACCCTTGCAGTAGAAGCACTCAGTTTTAGGCTTAGGACCAGCCTTGGGCTTCTTAGCAGGTGCGGCAGCTTTCTTGCTGTCCTTCTTGAAGTTGCCCTTTTTCTTAGGCTTGCCCTGTTTCTTGAAATTGGTGGTCTTATTGACCATCAACACTTGGTGCTCCTTCTTGATCTCCACTTCAGCAGTTTTCAGCATGGACGATAGTTCATGCAACGTCTTGTTCATGCAGTGCATATTGTAGTTCATCACAAAGTTCTTATAACTCGGTGGCAGTGATTGGAGGACACGGTGAATCCCTAACTCATTAGGAATCGTTATCCTCAACTCTTGGAGCTTGTTTGCGTGCCCAGACATGGTGAGCACGTGCTCGCTAACGGAGCTTCCCTCTTCCATCTTGCAGGTAAAGAACTTCTCGGAGGCCTCATAGCTCTCCATGGCCGCGTGAGTCTCAAAAATGAGCTTGAGCTCCTTAATGATCTCGAACGGGTCGTGGTGCTCAAAACGCTTCTGGAGCTCTATTTCTAAACTGTACAGGATGGCACACTGAACTGTGGAGTAATGATTTTTCCGAGTGGTGTAAACATTCTTTATGTCATCGGTGGCATCATCTGCAGGTGGGTCACCTAACGGTGCTTCGAGCACATAGGTCATCTGACCAGCCCTGAGGACAATCTTCAGACCACGGAGCCAGTCCGTGAAGTTGCTTCCATTGTTCTTAAGATTTTCTTTCTCTAGGAATGCATTGAAATTGATGGAAAGATTCGCCATAATCTACAACAAATTTGCAAGTAGTTTAGACTAAGTTTATGATAAATTGAGTTCTATTTTAATTCTTAAATTAACTAGGTGAACTCCCACTCAAAACAACATCCCTCACATTATCTTAGTGATTACACGAACCAAGTCCACTACACCAAGTCCGATCTTCACGAGAGAAGATGTAGTTTCATCGGCGAACAATCTTCATGTTCATCATATCACTTATATGATTCATGCTCTACCTTTTGGTATTCCGTGTTCCGAGACCATGTCTGTACATGCTAGGCTCGTCAAGATTAACCTTAGTTTCCGCATGTGCAAATCTGGCTTGCACCCGTTGTATGCACACATAGAATCTATCACATCCGATCATCACGAGATGCTTCGAGACGACGAGTCTTAGCAACGGTGCCAACTAAGGATGAACACTTTATTACTTGAAATTTAGTGAGAGGGATCATCTTATAATGCTACCATCGCGATCTAAGCAATATAAGATGCATAAAGGATTAACATCACAGGCAATTCATAATTAGTGTGATATGATATGGCCCTTTCTTCTTATGCCTTTGATCTCCATCTCCAAAGCACGGACATGATCTCCATCATCACCAGCATTGCGTCAAGGTCAGTGGCACCGCTTCATGGTTGTCCATCATCACCAGCAACTATTACAACTACTTGGAATAAAGCTATTACAAGATGAATAGACACGCAGGTCTTAACAGAATTAAAGACAACCATTAGGCTCCTGCCGGTTACCATATTACAACAAGGATCATTGCATACATCAAATATAATCACAATCACATGATAGCCATATCACGTCACAAAACCCCTGTAAAAACAAGTTAGACGCCTCTAATTTTCTTTGCAAGTTTTACATGGTTTGGGGCTTTCGAATAAGAACGGATCTTACCTACAAAACGGAACCACAACGTTGATACAAGTGTTATCAAGTGCAAAGTGTAGATTGGATCTATACTATGATGGGAGAGACAGACACCTGCAAAGCCACTTGTGCAAAGAAAGTTACACGTCAAGCGTGGAGCAAGTCTCATGTGCGATGACATGTAAGGTTAGCCCGAGCCGCTTCATCCCACCATACCGCAAGATGCAAAGTACACAAAGAAAAAGACGACACGAGCACCAACTCCCACAACATCATTGTGTTCTACTCGTGCAACAGATCTACGCATAGACAAGGCTCTGATACCACTGATGGGTTCGTAGCATGGAAAACAAAAAATTTCTACCGCAAGAACGAACAAAACCCAGATCTAATCTAGATAAAAGCCAAGAACTAATCTATTAGACATGTGCAACGAGATAGATCTGTACTAACCCTTGTAGATCCGAAAGCGTTACGAGATTAGATCTCGGGGTTGATGTAGTCGATCACTTGCCGATCTCAAGATCGTGTGGACGATCCTTCTGGCGCCGCGTTCCGGCAGCGCTTCCGCAGTCGGTCACACGTGTGGAGTCGAAGCAGACCTTCCTCTCCCCGTTCCAGCAAGCAGCGGAGGTAGTAGATCTTCTCCACGGAATCCCAGCAGCACGACGGTGTGGTGGTGGTGGTGGAGGAGAGAATTCTGCAGGGCTTCGCCTAAGCCGGAGCAGAGCGAAGGAAGAGGAGAGAGGCGGCGGCTAGGGATTGTTATGGGAGAGGTCTAGGGGGTGGCGCCCCCTCCCCTCTATTTAAAGGAGGGAGGCGCGCCATGGGAGGGGGAGTCCTAGTAGGACTCCCCTCCCTCCTTGGCCGGCGGGTTGGGAAGGGGGGAGGAGTCCTCCCCCATGAATCCGTGTCTAGCCCCCACAAGGTTTCCTTGACCCTTTCTTGGTTTTCAAGCAAACACCAAGAACTCTTCTAGAACCTTCCAGAACATTCCGAAACCTTCTAGAATCTCCATACAAACACTCCGGAACATTTCCTAACTTAGAAAATGATCCCCAATATATGAATCTTATTCTCCGGACCATTCCGGATCTCCTCGTGATGTGCCGGATCCAATCCGAGACTCCGAACAACATTCGGTCTCCAACGCATATTCCATATCTACTTAAAACAACTTCGAACCTTAAGTGTGTCACCCTACGGTTCGTGAATATGCAGACATGATGAAGACACCTCTCCGATCAATAACCATCAGCGGGATCTGGAGATCCATAACGGCTCCCACATACTCAACGATGACTTCGTGATCGATAGAACCATTAACATACGAAACCAATTTCCTTTGTCACGCGATATTCTACTTATCCGAGGTTTGATCGTCGGTATCTCAATACCTAGTTCTACCTCGTTACTGATAAGTACTCTTTACTTGTTCCATGTTATGTCATCCCTTGTGACCTAGTCACATGCTTGCAAGCTAACTAGATGACATTCCACCGAGAGGGCCCAGAGCATATCTATCCGTCATATGGATGGACAAATCCCAATCTTGGTCCATGCGCTTCAACACATACTTTCAGAATACCCAATGACACCTTTATAACCACCCAGTTACGAAGCGGTGTTTGATATCATCAAAGTACCCATCCGGTGATGGTGATTAACATAACCTCATGGTAGAAGGATTAGGTTACTATGCATTTGAAAGCTTACAGCAATACGAACTTAATGACTTGATCTTATGCTACGCTTACTATGGGTGTGTGTCCATCACATCATTCTCCTAATGATATAACCTTGTTATTAATGACATCCAATGTCCATGATCAGGAAACCATGATCATCATTTAATCAACAAGCTATTTCCACAAGAGGCTTACTAGGGACTCTTTTATGTTTACAAAACACACATGTATCAGTGTTTCCTTATAATACATTATAGCATGGGATGTAAACATTCATCATAAACGCAAAGATATAATAATAACCACTTTTATTATTGCCTCTTAGGCATATCTCCAACAGTTGCTGCTTCAGAAGCAGCGCAGGAGGCAGTTTGGATGAAAGAGTTCATTACAGAACTGGGTGTGGTTCCTAGTGCGTTGGACCCGATGGTGATCTATTGTGACAAAAATGGATCCATAGCGAACGCAAAGGAACCAAGGTCTCACAAGAATTCCAAACATATTAAGCGTCGGTTTCACTCCATCCGCGAGCATGTCAAGGATGGAAAGATTTGTAAAGTACACACGGACCTGAATGTAGCAGATCTGTTGACTAAAGTTCTCCCTAGCGCAAAACATGATCAACACCAGAACTCCATGGGTGTTAGATTTATCACTATGTGAACTAGATTATTGTCTCTAGTGCAAGTGGGAGACTGAAGGAAATATGCCCTGAGAGGCAATAATAAAGTTGTTATTATATATTCCTTATATATGATAGATGTTTATTTTACATGCTAGAAATGTAATGATTCGGAAACATCAATACATGTGTGTTTAATAAACAAAAAGGGTTCCTAGTCATGCCTCTCTTATAGACTAGCTTGTTGATTAACAGGATGATCAAGGTTTCCTCATCATGGACATTGGATGTTGTTAATAATAAGGTCACACCATTGGTGGAATGATGTGATGAACATTCATCCGAAGTATAGCATTACGATCAAGTCATTATGTTTATATTGCTATAACATCATACAAAGTAATCTTTATCCTTAGACCATGAGATCATGTTAATTGCTAACACCGGAAGAGTATCTTGATAACATCAAAGGTCACACCGTAACAGGGTGACTATAAAGATCGGTTCAGTACTACGAAGGTGTTATGTTGAGGCTCATGGATCAAGAGTGGAATTTGCCAATCCAGATGACGGATAGATATACTCTGGGCCCTCTCGGTGATATCACATTAGGATAGCTTGCAAGCAAGTGATGTGATCACTAGAATGTTATATCATGGGAACGAGAAAAGAGTGCATGTCGATAACGAGATCAAACTAGTTATGAAGATACCGATGATCGAATCTCGGACGTGTAATATATCGAGAGACAAAGGGATTTAATTACAAGCGTTAAAGGTTCTCACGATCACAGGAGTCATCGTTGAATGTGTAGGAGTCAGTACGTATCTCCAGGTCCCGCTGCTGATTATTGATCGGAGAAGGGTCTCGATCATGTCTGCATTATTCGCGAACCGTAGGGTAGCACACTTAAGAGTTACCGGACACCATTTTGGAGCACATATGTTTCAGACGAAAGAATTACAAAGCGCAGGAATTGTTTCAATAGAAACCGGAAATTGTTTTGGGTGAAATTGCAGAAGGTGGTTTTGCATGTGATATTGAAATATTGCAAGAGGCTATATGTGAATGTTTGTTAATTAAAGTAATTAACAAAATTCTGAATAAATTTAATAAAAGAGTTTTATTAAATGAGAGAGCATTAAATTTGGAGAAATTTAATGCATTTAAAGTGGAGACTTTAAAAGGGAATGTGAAGAGGCATTTTAATGTGGAGGGGTTACCACCACATGAATGGGGGAGGTGAGGGGTCAGCCCCCCATGCGCCGGCCATGGAGAGAGGGGGCACCCCCCTCCTCCTATAAAAGGCCACCCATTCCCTCCTTCATCCACACAACTCCTTGTGAAGGATCTCTCTCCCCCTCTAGAATTATTCCCCCATGGTCTCGGATTAGCGAGATACCTGTTCCCGGTGGCATTTTGTCTGGAAGGAGTTGCTGCTTCCACTGGATCGCTGGAGCGAGGAGGTGGAGGTTGTCCGGTGGCTTGAACGTGTGTGCGAGTGCGGATGCGCTGCTGAGTTGCGGTGCTCGGACTTCCTCACGATCTTGAGATCGGCAAGTGTACGACTACATCAACCACGAGTTCCTACTCGTTAACAAAGCTCGTTGTCTACGAGGGTAAGTTCTCGTTGGATGTATGTCCATCCGTTGCTTTGTACCTAGTAGATAGATCTTGGCGTGTAGTTCACATCGTAGGAATTTTTTTGTTTTCTATGCTGCGGACCCAACACTAATCTCTTTGACTAGGTGAACTAGGAGGTGCATCATAATATTGAAGAAGGATGGCGGGAACAACAACTCGAAGCTGACCAGACATTGGACCACATCAATCTGTAACCCTGATAGACTTTCTCGATCGATTACCTTCTGACAAATTGCATTGAGGAATGCACATACCTTCACAATGGCTAGTCGAACATTTTCTGGTAGAATTCCCCTCAATGCAACCGAAAGCAATTGCGTCATAAGCACATGGCAGTCATGAGACTTTAGGTTTTGAAATTTTTTCTCTTTCATATTTACTATTCCCTTTATATTCGACGAGAAGCCAGACGGGACCTTGATACTGAAAAGGACTTCAAAAAAGATTTCCTTCTCTTCTTTGGTAAGAGCGTAGCTGGCAAGCCCTTGAAACTGCCCTTGATGCTTGCCGTCTCATCCTTTATGATGTTGCTGGTCCTCCCGTGCTGTCGAGGTATCTTTTGACTTCCCATACAAGCCCAGGAAGCCTAGAATATTCACGCAAAGATTCTTCATCAGGTGCATCACATCGATTGCAGAGCGGACCTCATGCACTTTCCAATAGGGTAGCTCCCAAAATATAGATTTCTTCTTCCACATGGGTGCGTGTCCGGTAATGGGGTCTTTCGGAATAGGTTGTCCTCCAGGACCCTTTCCAAAGATTACATCCAAATCCTTGACCATACCAAATACATCAGCACCACTATGGGGGACAGGCTTCGTCCGGGTTTCTGCCTTGCCATTGAAATGCTTGCCTTTCTTATTTAAGGGATGACTGGGCGAAAGAAAACAACGATTGTACGGGTACACATTCTTTCTTCATTTATCCAGATATATACTATCAGTCTCATCTAAATAGTGCGTGCATGCATTGTATCCTTTGTTCGTCTGTCCTGAAATGTTACTAAGAGCAGGCCAATCATTGATGGTTACGAAAAGCAACGCTTGTAGGTCAAATTCCTGCTATTTGTGCTCATCCCACACACGTACACCTGGTTTGGCCCACAATTGTAGAAGTTCATCAACTAATGGCCTTAGGTACATATCAATGTCATTGCTGGGTTGCTTCGGGCCTTGGATGAGCACTGGCATCATAATGAACTTCCGTTTCATGCACAACCAAGGAGGAAGGTTGTAGATACATAGAGTCATGGGCCAGGTGCTGTGAATGCAGTTCTGCTCCCCAAAAGGATTCATGCCATCGGTACTTAGACCAAACCATAAGTTCCTTGCATCACCAGCAAAGTCCGGGAAGTCTCTCTCGATTTTTCTCCACTGCCGACCATCAGCAGGGTGCCTCAACATCCCGTCTTTCTTACGGTCTTCCATGTGCCATCGCAACAACTTGGCATGCTCTTTATTTCTGAACAAACGTTTCAACTGTAGTATTATAGGAGCATACCACATCACCTTGGCAGGAACCCTCTTCCTGGGTTGCTCGCCCTCAACATCACCAGGGTAATCTTTTCTGATCTTATACCGCAATGCAGTGCATACCAGGCATTTATCCATATTCTCGTACTTCTCACCGCGGTAGAGGATGCAGTCATTAGGGCATGCATGTATCTTCTGCACGTCTAATCCTAGAGGGCAGACAAGTTTCTTTGCTTCGTACGTACTGGAGGGCAATTGGTTATTTCTTGGAAGCAGCTTCTTCATTATTACCAGCAACTTTTCAAATCCCGAGTCAGTCATACCGGTCTCTGCCTTCCACTTCAACAATTCCAGTGTGCTACCCAGCTTCTTCTGGCCATCTTCACAAGTTGGATACAGCAATGTGTTGTGGTCCTGTAACATCTGCTCGAACTGCAACCTCTCCTTTTCTGTGTCGCCGTCTCGCCTTGCATCACTAATGACCTGACCAAAATTATCAACGGGCTCATCTGGTTCCCGTTCTTCACCCCCTTCTTCTTCATTATCTTCAACTGCGGTATCATCGTATTCAGGGAACATAGATTGGTAGTTATCATCATCATTCTCTTCTTCATCGCCGTCTTCCATCATAACCCCTCTTTCTCCGTGCTTGGTCCAAACATTATAGCCGAACATGAAACCGGACCGAAGCAGGTGGCTCTGAATGACTCTTGAGGAATTGTGAGCCTGCTCATTCCGACATTCAACACATGGACAACACATAAAACCATCCCGCCGCTTGTTCGCCTCGGCCACAAGGCGAAAAGAACACACGCCTTCTCTGTAAGCGTCAGAGCGTCGGTCACCGTACATCCATGGGTGGCTCATCTGCATCATACAACCATGCATATATATCAAACGCAATCACAATGCTTAAATTAGTACCGCGCAGTCAAAACGAGAAAATAGTTGCTAACCTTTTAGGACACTTCAAAACAAAGAGGAGAAACCTCAAGTGTCGCTCTGGCACCTCATATCATATTTTGTCTTGTGTGAACTCAAGTGGCATCGCTCTAACAGGCATTTCACCGAACACCTCTAGTGCATATGAAGAAAAAAAGTTAGCACAAAGTTATACCCACCTCTCACATAGGAAAAAAACAGGAGAGAGTGGAGGGCTGGGTGCATATATATAGGGCCAGGCCATTAGTCCCGGTTTGAGATACAAACCGGGACTAAAGGTTCTGCCAGGAGCATGCACGCCGGCCTAGACCCATTTGTCCCGGTTTGTATCTCAAACCGGGACTAATGGTTCCTTATGGACCGGGACAAAGCGCCTTGGCCTCCTCGGGCCGTCTGGTTCGGACCATTAGTCCCGGCCCCAGCCACGGCCGGGACTAATGGCCCGAACCAAAGGACCATTTTCTACTAGTGTTAGTTTTAGGTCTAGCAGCCATTTTATTCAAAGTAGATTGAGCTTCAGCCAAAGATGCTATATTTCTTTCAGCATTAGAGAGTTTTTCCTCAATAGTTTTATTGAAAGCAGTTTGTTTACTAATAAACTCTTTAAGCATAACTTCAAGTTTAGAGGGAGCACTCTTATTATTGTTGTAAGAATTTCCATAAGCATTACCATTGTTGGGAGGGTTAGGCTTATAATTGTTGTTACCAAAATTGTTCCTATAAGCATTATTACCATAAGCATTGTTGCCAAAGTTGTTATTTCTTATGAAGTTCACATCAACTTGCTCTTCTTGAGCAACCAAAGAGGCTAAAGGAACATTATTTGGATCAATATGGGCTTTCCCATTAACAAGCATAGACATAATAATATCGATCTTATCACTCAAGGAGGAGGTTTCCTCAACAGAATTTACCTTCTTACCTTGTGGAGCTCTCTCAGTATGCCATTCAGAATAATTAACCATCATATTATCTAATAGTTTTGTTGCAGCACCAAAAGTGATGGTCATAAAGGTACATCCAGCAGCTGAATCCAATAGGTTCCTTGAAGAATAGTTCAATCCTGCATAAAAAGTTTGGATGATCATCCAAGCAGTCAGTCCATGAGTGGGACAATTCTTTACCAAAGATTTCATTCTTTCCCAAGCTCGAGCAACATGCTCATTATCAAGTTGTTCAAACTTCATTATTTCACTTCTCATGGATATAATCTTAGCAGGAGGATAGTATTTTCCAATAAAAGCATCTTTGCATTTAGTCCAAGAATCAATACTATTCCTAGTTAAGGAATTCAACCATTCTTTAGCTTTTCCTCTCAAAGAGAAAGGAAACAATCTCAGCTTAATAATATCACCATCTATATCCCTATGCTTTTGCATCTCACAAAGTTCAACAAAGTTATTTAAATGGGAAGCAGCATCTTCATTACTAATACCAGAAAATTGTTCTCTCATAACAAGATTGAACAAACCAGGTTTTATCTCAAAGAAAGTATTTTCATCCATAGGTGGAGCAATAGGTGTGCTCATAAAATCATTGTTGTTGGTGCTAGTGAAGTCACACAACTTAGTGTTTTCAAGAGTAGTCATTTTTTTGGGTTTTCAAATAAGAAAGCAAACAAGTAAAACTATTTTTTTTGTGTTTTCGAAGAACAAAACAAGCAAACAAAGCAAAAAGAAACTAAGCAAAACAAAAACAACAAAGTAAAGAGATTGGTTATGAGGGACTCCCCTTGTGAAGATGTCCTTGACTCCCTGGCAACGGCGCCAGAAAATACTTTGATGGCGCGAGGTTGACGTGGGAGTTTCTTCTTCTTCAGTCCCCGACAACGGCGCCAGAAAATAGCTTGATGCACTCGACGATCGATGTAGAGCTCATTGGGAACCCCAAGAGGAAGGTATGATGAGCACAACAGCAAGTTTCCATCAGTTATGAAACCAAGGTTTAATCGAACCAGTAGGAGCAAGGAAACACCCCAAAGGTGTTACTAGCTGAGCTTTGGCAGGGCGCACTACCGGTGCTAATAGCAACGTGGAGACCTGCACAACACAACCACAGAACTTTGTGCCCAACTTGCGATGAGGTTGTCAATCTCACCATGTTTTGCGGAAAACAAAGGATTAAACGTATCGAATGGAAAGAAGTAAAAGTTTGCAGAAAGTAAACACAAAGCAGTAAACAGTTGTAGATTGCGGAAAACCAGGCGCGGGCTGGGCCTGGCCGCGTCAGGGCATGGTGTGGTGGCCCCAGGCACCCCCTCGGTCTCCCTCTTCGCCTATAAGAAGCTTCTGGCCTAAAAACTTCAGGGGGTTCGACGTTTTTCCACGAAAAGTTCCGCTGTGCCGCCGCCACTGAAGGGGAGATTCGGGGGACAGAAAGTCTCTGTTCCGGCACCCTACCGGGACGGGGAAGTGCCCCCGGAGCCATCTCCATCGATCTCCACCATCACCTTCATCGACCATCCATGTTTCCCCCATCTATGAGTGAGTAATACCCCGCTGTAGGCTATGGGGATGGTAGGGATTGGATGAGATCGTTCATGTAATGGCATCAGATTGTTAGGGCATGGTGCCTAGTATCTTTTATTAGTGCTTTATGACTTTGTTGCGACTTGTTATGCTTAATGCTTGTCACTAGGGCCCGAGTGCCATGATTTCAGATCTGAACATGTTATTGATTCATTATGATAGTATTGTTTTGGGTCTTATCTACAAGTTGTATACACACGTCATTGTCCGGAACCTATGGCTCCGAAGTGACAGAAATCGGGATAACCGGAAGGGAAAGGCTTTGATGTGAGGATCACATGTGTTCACGGAGTGTTAATGCTTTGCTCCGGTGCTCTATTAAAAGGAGCACCTTAATTGCCAGTAGTTCCCTAGAGGCCCCGCTGCAAACGGGCTGGCAGGACAAAAGATGTTGTGCAAGTTCTCATTGCGAGCACGTATGACTATATATGGAACACATGCCTAGGATTGTCTAGTACTTGGATGCTTTATCTTATTTATCTGCAATTGCCCTATATTCTGATTGCTATGTGAATTGTCTTGTCCATGCAACGCCCGTCCATCCATACCTATGCCTACCGCACTCGAATCCCACTGTTACTGCTTTTGTTACTACTGTCTTTGCTTTACTACTGTTGTTACTTTGTTATTCCTACTACAAAACTGTTGCTACTAATAAACTGCTGTGAGCAAGATTGTTTTCCAGGTGCAGCTGAATTGACAACTCAGTTGTTAAGGCTTATAAATATTCTTTGGCTCCCCTTGTGTCGAATCAATAAATTGGGTTTCACTTCCCTCGAAAATACTGCGATACACCCCCTATACTTGTGGGTCATCAAGACTATTTTCTGGCGCTGTTGCCGGGGAGCATAGCTTTATTTATCAAGTTCACTTGGATTCTCTATTGTTCGCTGCTATCCATCCATCATGGGTAAGTCTCGTGATGGCAAGGTTCTATTTTACCATCCACTACAAGAAGAGGTACGGTTCTGAACACCTCTGTTGCTCTTGATTCACCGTCTGTTTTGAGTAAGTTCCTTATACCACCACATACACATGCTACACACACTGCTACTACTGCTGAATCTGAAACTTCTGATGCTTATGATGCTGCTTCTACTGTGCTTGATAAGAGTGGTTCAATAGGTCCTTTCCTAGATGCTACGATTGCTAGAACTATAGCTGGAAATACCAAAACTCCTAATGAAGACACTACCACACCTGTTAGCTCACCCGAGTCTAGTGAGAGTTATGATATTGAAGATGGTTATGTTGAGATGACCGATGAGTTTATTAAAGAATGTAAGAACACCCATGATAGGAGTGTTGCTAAGAGTCTCCTTGAGAGGCATACTATTAGACCCAAATTATCTCCTGCTGCTAAGTTTGCTGCTTCTCCCATAAACATTATAGATGAAGATTATGATTTCTCTCTCGATCTATCTTACATAGCTATTGTCGAGAAAGAACCTTTTTGTGGGACTAAGAATGAAAGTGCGGTAGCACATATGAATGAACTTTCTACCATGAGTGGTTTGTTTTCTGATGATATTAAGATGCGTACTTACTTTGTTGCTAAGATTTTCCCCTTTTCACTGAAAGGAGAAGCTAAAACTTGGTTTAGTAATTTACCTCCTGGATCTATTGATAGCCCTGAGTGCTTGATTGGTACTTTCCTGCAGAAATATTTTCCTCCAAGTGCTAGACATGCTATTTTGTAGGAACTTTTTGATTTTAAACAGGGAGAAAAAGAGGTATTGCCCGAATCTTGGGCAAGGTTCTATGCTTTGATTCATGCACAGGTTGGAAGTCCATTAACTAAGAATGAGCTTCTTGATATATTTTATAATGGACTAACCGAGGAATCTAGGACATACCTAGATAGTTGTGCTGATTGTGTTTTCAGGAATAGGACTCCTAAGGAAGCTGAGGAATTAATGGCTAAAATAAGTAAGAACTATGAAGATTGGACTCCTCCTAAACAAGCTATACCTGAAGTAATTGTACCTGAACCATCTATTCCGGTGCCTATTCCAACATCAAAGAAGAGGGGAGTTATTGAATTAAATGATTAAGTGATGAAGGAAGCTAAGAAATGTCTCAAGGAGAAGGGAATTAAAGCTGCAGATGTCAAGAATTTACCTCCTATAGAGGAATTATGTAATCCTATTCCCTACTCATCCACTATTAAGGTACACTCTCTCCAACACTTTGATGAAGGTGATATCCCTTACTCTAAACCTCCCGATCAATGCTTAGAAGAATTTGATATCTTTATTGTTAAGCAAGCTAACTTTAATAAAAGGGTGCAAAATCATCTAATGGAAAACACTAGAGCTATTGTTGAGTTAAAAGATATTGTGGAAAGAACCTATAATGATGTTAAAATGATTGTTAAACACTTTCAAATGGTTCAAACTCAAATAGATCAACTTGTTAAAGTGCAAAACGACTTGCTAGTTAATGCTGCTAAAGAAAAACATGCTTATGAAATTAGAACTAGAAGTGGTGTTGCTACCCAGGATCCTCTATATCCTGAGGGGCATCCCAAAAGAATTGAGCAGGATTCTCAACAAGCTGAAAATCGTGGTTCTACTCGTAAGAAAAGGAAAAAGATACATAAAACTGTTGTAGAACCCTCTGAACCTGCTATAGATCCTAATAGTATATCTATCTCTGATGCTGAAACTGAAAGTGGTAATGAAGAAAATGCTATTCCTAATGAACAAAAAGTTGAAGAAGAACCTGAAAACCACACTAAGAATACTAAATACACCAAAGAAGATTTTATTGCTAAGAAACATGGTAGTGAAAGAGAACCTTGGGTCCAAAAACCTATGCCTTTCCCTGATAAGAAACACAAGTCAAAGGAAGATGAACACTATAATAAATTTTGTGAGTGGATGAAGCCTTTATTCTTGCAAATTCCTTTGACTGATGCTATTAAATTGCCTCCTTACTCAAAGTATATGAAGGACATTGTCTCGAATAAAAGGAAGATCCCTAATGAAGAAATTTCTACTTTGCTTGCTAATTATTCCTTCAATGGTAAGGTTCCTAAGAAACTTGGAGACCTAGGGATTCCAACTATCCCTTGCTCTATTAAGAACAGTTATGTTAGAACTGCTTTGTGTGATTTGGGAGCTGGAGTTAGTGTTATGCCTTTCTGTCGTGGTGGTGTCACGGCAGATGCCATGGATAGGCTGAAGGTGGGGACTAATACACGCTAGGGGAATCCAGGGAGGGATAGTGAAGTGATTCTCCACACAGAAGTTTATATTTGCTTTGCCTCCAAGGTTACAAGTGCTCCTAGAGCTGTATTGGTGAGAGGAGGAAGAAGGAGCCCTCTTACTCTCGCTCACAGATCACACTTAAAACCCTAGCCCAACTCGAAAAATCGGAACCCCCTCTACAGAAGCCCTAGCCCTCCTTATATAGGGGGGGCTAGGTCTCCTCTTAGGGCATACGTGGAGGCATATTCCTAAGAATATGCCATCTCCCAAAGTAGTAAGCCGACCGGGTTACTTTTCCCTCGCGTCACACATGCAGAGGCTACGTGAGCCTCTGCGGCGCCCGCGTCAGCCAACATGGGCATCATCACCCTTGTCGGCCACGCCTCGGTGGTCCTGCCCTTGTCTACTTCGCTCAGGAAGTGCGTACCGGGGCTTCTTTTGACCAGCGAGATTCCTTCCTTCTCCTAGAAGCTAGATGTGACCCGGATCATAGTTGATCCGGCCACACCCGTTCCTGCATACAAGTTAAACATGCATTTCCGACTTACTGCTTAAGTTGGTTGAGACTTAGTTAGGCGAACACCCCTGGTCAGGGTTACCCCGTGATTCGGCCTACCTTGAGGTGACCCGGCCAGCATCCGCGTTGTCCTTGCCGAACCTCGGCTAACTCGGCCTTTATACCCCGGCATGACCCTACCCGAGGGTATCCCCCCAACACTTTCTCTCTCTATAAGAGGCTTCAACTTGAAAAATAATACCAACTGATATATCTTTGCAAATGGCTGATAAATCTACCACTATTCCTGTGGGTATATGTGAGGATGTACCTGTTCAGGTGGCTCACAATTGCTTGATATTAACTGATTTTGTTGTGCTTGAAATGCCCGAAGATGATAATATGTCTATTATTCTTGGGAGACCTTTTCTTAATACTGCAGGAGCTGTTATTAATTGTAATCAAGGAAAGCTGACCTTCAATGTTAATGACAAGGAACATACTGTCTATTTCCCCAAGAAGATTGAAAGGACTTATGGTTTGAATTCAATTGAAAATGTTAAAGGCAGTCAAGTTGGAGAAATATATTGTCCCATACCAAGAGAAAAATTTGAAACTATTATGATTGCGACCATTTCTATCAAGGTTGAGGTAACATAATCATTAGTGGAGTACAAAGTTTTGTCTCATATGCAATTGTTTTCGTAGCAGAACTTGATCAACCTTGTTAACAAAAGGATTCCATTGAACAAAACAATGCTTTCATTATGATTATCTCCGTTTATTTCTATCCTTTGCATTTTAGTTTTTGTTTTCGTTTAGTTTTCTTCTTGTTGTTAGTTGCTTGCATGTTAGAACTTATGCAGTTCTAGCCCTGTTTTGTCCTTGTATCATGTTTCCAAAAAGAAAAAAATCTGTCTGTCAGAAAAATCATTCTTCTATTTCTGAAAAATGCCCAAAAATAAAGTGTCTCGAAAAATTCCAGAAAATTCATATTAAATTTTTACGTGAAAAAAGGGGCAGAGGAGTACCTGGGAGGTACCAGGGGGGGCCACCAGGCAGGCACACCACATGGTGACGCGACCAGCCTTGGGTGGTGCCATGCCCTGGTGTGGGCCACCCTTGGCCCCCCACTAACTCTCTCACCTGCCACTTTCTTCTCTCTCCCGAGTAAGCTCCAGTTCATAGCTAAAAATCGCATTCTTGTTGTGCTTGCTCTCGATTTTTTCGATCTCCTTGCTCATCCCATCTTTCTTGCTAAAATTTGGAGCATTTGTTCCCTGGTATGTGACTCCTCCCCTTGTCCAAGTAGATTTGTGTTTAGTGGATTGTATGTTGAGTATTTTGCTGCTATAGGTGACTGGTTATGATGGCTTGTAAGCTTGTTTGATGCTTAGAGATATAGTTTTGATGCATGTTTAGGCCTCTTGCAAGTCCCTATGAGTAGAATCCTTCATTATATTTACTTTGCAATCACTTGTTTAATAGGTGTTTAAATTTCAGAATAGAAGATGAGAGAACACCACCTAAACTAACATGAGCTTTGGGTGCCTGAGGTCATGAAGGTCCACTAGGAGGAGGAAGTTTTTCCCTCTATTTATCCATGCTCTAAGTTCATGAGAGCTGCAGGAATTCTACAAGATTTCCACACTTTGCTTTCTAATGCAGGGTTAGAGCACTTTTTGGAAGATGAACCTTGTCAATTTGTGAAGCTAACCATGTCTGTGGTGCAGGACTTCCAATTTAGTCACTCTTTGCCTAACCCCATGGTCCATTACAAAATTTACAATATAGCTATCGACCTTTCTCTTGATGATTTTTGTGCAGCTATTAAGGTACCTCAATGGGGATCATGTAGAAAGATTAAGGAGAGACCTAAACCACTCATGGATTTATACGCAGAAATTTGCCAAGGGAGTAACTTCTCGAAGGAGAGTGGAAAAATCCGTAACATTCATTTTCCCTCCATTCGCTACTTTGCCTACTTTATTGCCAAGTGTGTTCTTGCTAGGAAAACTTCTAATAAGTTATCTTCGTTTGATCTAGCATTTATCTCTGCTGCTCTTAGACGAGATAGGTCTTACAACTTGGGTGCTTTGATAGCTTTCCATCTTGCTGCTAACCGTGAGAAAGGTGGAATTTGTGGAGGCCTCATTGCTTCTCGTTTACTAGCATGGCATGGCTTAGTGCCTCATCATCTAGACCTATAGTTTCCCATAGAGAGGCTTGATCTTAATTCCATGATACATCATAAATTTGTTTTCTAGTGGGCTAGTATGAGTGAGTTATCTTATGAAATAACCTTTCTCAAAGATGGTTGGAGAAAGAGCAAGTCCGAGCGTGTTGTTCTTTTTCCTGCACCTGTTTTATTTAACCTTGATAACAGGGAAGGATGGTCCCAACAGGAGCTTGACACGTACTTGGGAGAGCTCTCCCAACAGGAGCAGGACACTAGAAGGGAGGTCATGGATGATTCGGTCCAGCCCTCGAATGAGGGAGAGTCTTCATATCAGCAGCCCGCTTATGATTGGGGAGCTTCTTCTTCTCATGAGCCCATCTACGACCATTCTTACCAAGATCCTCCCGCTTGGAACTCCTATTCGTACATGGATTGATACCCACTTAGGCCAAAAGCCTAAGCTTGGGGGGAGGTACGCCGACACCGCACTCATCTCCATATCATGTTGCGTCAGTACTTTGTATATTCATGTTTTCATTCTCTTTTTAGTTTTCGTTCTTCTTTGCTTTTGCTTTCTAAAAACACAAAAAGACCAAAAATATTTCTGTTGTTTCTCTTTGGTTTGCTTCTTCTTTTTGCCTGCTTTGTTTGAACTTTTCGAAAAACCCAAAAAGATTTTGCTTTGCTTGTTTTTCCCTTTTGGTTCTTGTTTAAAAATCGAAAACACCAAAAATATTTTTCATTCTTCTTTGGTTTTTGCGAGTTTGCTACACGGTTCGGCAGTCATCAGTGGATATTGGTTTCATATTATTATTCAAGCCACACAAGTGAAGGGCAATAATGAGGATCAATGACAACTTGAGGCGTGGTAAGAGGCTGGTAACGAACTCTATTTGTTTTCATTTTGTACATATACTCATCATTGTGAGCTTGCTTAGTCCGTTCAAGTAGGGTGTATGTTATCTTTGGATGCTTAGTAGTTCTTGCTTTCTTATGATTAGCTCTAGCTCGCTAATAGTTTGTAGCATGTCTTATGAATGTTTGCTTGCATTGCTCTATTCATAAATTGGTATGACACTGTGGTATCCTCCTCTGAATGTTTCATTTGAATTGACTTGGCACATGCTCACGCATGCACATGACTGTGATAATCAGTTAAGCCTTGATGAAGTTTTTTGCCTTGAGGATCTTGAATCACTTTCATGCCATGAGTAGTCCTGTTTTGTTGCAAGCATGATAATGACAACTGTTGCTCTCTCGTTTGTCGCTCCCTTACTATTGCTAGCCTTCACTTTCACTGAGTATGTTTTACTCAAGTTCCCAACTCCCTAAACCAAATATTTCCAAAGTGTCCACCATACCTACCCATTAGCATCATTTGCTACCTCCGTGCATATTCAATATGCCTTGTTTTCTTCCGAATAAAATGTTTGCTTGTTATGAGAAAGTTAGTTAGTAAAGCTCTCACGAGCTTGATGGCACACTTTATTTTCTTGCACTTAATAAACCTGAACCATTGCGTCCTTCTTTATTGCGCATATGCTTGCGCTTTATGAGTTAAAGTTAGCAGAACCATGTATCATGGGGACCGCTTTCAACGCTTCATAGGTACCTTGTACCTAGTTGATATCATGTTCTTTTGCTTATGGATCCCGGCGGTGTGAAATAAAAGTGGAACTTGTAAGATCATGGAGTTTGTATGTATGTTAGAGAAACGCCTGGGCCGCTAGCCTAAGCCATGCCTAATCATGGTGGAAACTTGCAGCATAACCATAATGAGCATTCTATGAAGCATCCTCAATAAAAATCTATGCGCATAGTAAATAAAAAGATCGCCGAGATGCTCATTGTCTGCTTGCCTTGTTATTTTGATTATGGGATAGCTCCCGTGTCATGTGCAAGGGGTACCCCGTTGGCGGTTCTCTATGATACGTATATACTTATAATGACAAGAGCTTACTTGTGACTGAAGTTGAGTAGCATGAGGATCGGTCTTCGTAAGTAAGGGGCATGAGACTTTGATTTATAACTTGTCAAGCATATCCTCTTAGTTGTGTCACTTTCACCTTAACCACATTAAAGATGCTTATGATAGGGGCAATGAGAGCTCAAAGCTAATGAGTACCATACTTTCAGCATTTGGAAGCCTTTCAAATTATTTAAAACCTTTTCTCGTTGAGTCTCCATTTATTCTTTGAGCACCTTCTTGATAGCATAGTTGTCATTCTTTGTGTTTATTCCATTACTTGATTACTTGTGTTATGACTTTGATGCTTGTATCCTTGATATATTTACTTCTAGTCATCACTTGAACTTCAGAGGTGCCTTGGCATTCATAATCAAAGGCAAGCGAGATACCACTCCATCATACCTTTTTATGAGCATTGTAATGTTGCTTATGTTTGTGCTTCATGCTACTTATTATTCTTTAGTTGGAATCTCTTCATAGCTTGCAATGACTATTAAGTAGACTCAATTGCATACTCTTTATTATGAACTGTTTAAGTAGTTGATTGCATTACTGAGAATATTTACATCTTATGAAGCAAATGTGTTCGTGAAAGTTCTTTTATCGCACTCAGTTTTCAACTGAATTGCTTGAGGACAAGCAATAACCTAAGCTTGGGGGGAGTTGATACGTCCAAAACGTATCTACTTTCCCGAACACTTTTGCTATTGTTTCTCCTCTAAACATTTGTGATTTGAATGCAACTAACGCGGACTGGCGCTGTTTTCAGCAGAATTGCCTTGGTGTCTACTTTTTGTGCAGAAAACCAACTATCAGGAAAAATCCCGGAAAATATGCCAAAAATCCTATTTCACCCGAAGACTCCAGGAGCCAGAATACGAGACGGAGAAGAGCCAGGGGTGGCCACACCACCTGGTGGCGCGGGCCAGGCCAGGCCGTGCCAGGGGGTGGTGTGGGCCCCCCAGGCACCCCCTCGGCCTCTCTCTTCGCCTATAAGGAGCCTTCTGACCTAAAAACTTAAGGGGGTTCGACGTTTTTCCAGAAGGAGTTCCGCTCCGCCATCACCACCAGATTCCACGAAACAGCACCAGAAACTCCGTTCTGGCACCCTGCCGAGACGGGGAATTGGAGGAGATCATTGTCATCATCATCACCATCGCTTCTCCATCGACCATCCATGTTTCCCCCATCTATGAGTGAGTAATCCCCTGCTGTAGGCTATGGGAATGGTAGGGATTGGATGAGATCGTTCATGTAATGGCATCAGATTGTTAGGGCATGGTGCCTAGTATCTTTTATTAGTGCTTTATGACTTTGTTGCGACTTATTGTGCTTAATGCTTGTCACTAGGGCCTGCGTGCCATGATTTTAGATCTAAACATGTTATTGATTCATTATGATAGTATTGTTTTTGGTTTTATCTGCAAGTTGTATACACACGTTGTTGTCCGGAACCTATGGCCCCGAAGTGACAGAAATCGGGATAACCGGAAGGGAATGGCTTTGATGTGAGGATCACATGTGTTCACGGAGTGTTAATGCTTTGCTCCGGTGCTCTATTAAAAGGAGCACCTTAATTGCCAATAGTTCCCTAGAGGCCCCGCTGCAAACGGGCCAGCAGGACAAAAGATGTTGTGCAAGTTCTCATTGCGAGCACGTATGACTATATATGGAACACATGCCTAGGATTGTCTAGTACTTGGATGCTTTATCTTATTTATCTGCAATTTCCCTATGTTTTGATTGCTATTTGAATTTTCTTGTCCATGCAACGCCCGTCCATCCATCCCTATGCCTACCGCACTCGAATCCCACTGTTTACTGCTTTTGTTACTACTGCTGTTACTTGACTATTCCTACTACAAAACTGTTGCTACTGATAAACTGCTGTGAGCAAGATTGTTTCCAGGTGCAGCTGAATTCACAACTTAGTTGTTAAGGCTTATAAATATTCTTTGGCTCCCTTTGTGTCGAATCAATAAATTGGGTTTCACTTCCCTCGAAAATACTGCGATACACCCCCTATACTTGTGGGTCATCAGCTGGCTGGTCCAAGCCCCCCCCCCCCGCACGGGGCCCACTAGGGCTGGCCAGCACCACCCCCTCTCCCCCTCCTTTAGTCCCACCCCGTGACTTTGAGGGAGGTAGTACCTCCCGTCGCCCTATATACAGGGGGGTATTTGGCCAAAGAAATACATAGAATAATCAATAAAGGTTCCCTATCTTTTGGGGAGACCTTCTAGTTGATTCTATCTCTATCTCTCCCGTGACGGTGGTCCCAAGTTCGGACTGCACGAATGAGAGGCATCTTCTCCGCGGAGCGTCGTCGCATTACGTGATTCAGATCCAGGAGCTCTACTTCCGCAACTGCTGCTGGATCAGAGAAGCGGGAGTCATTGTCAAGCACCGGATGCATGCAACTCCCCACGAGGTGTCACACTTGAGGCACTCAAGTCGTTGGGGTTGCAGGAGCGCAAGGACTTCATCACGACCTTGAGGTCAGCTTCGGCTCGTCTACATCAACCACGCTCTCCTGAGCGTTGACAACGCTTTTCAATCTTCAAGGGTAAGTTCGTGAAAAGCTCCTCCCGTTACTGCATTACTAATATATAGGTCCTGGCAGCATCAGGGATTCAGGGGCGTAGGGTAAATTTTTATTGTTTTCATACGCGGAACCCCTACACCACTTCGTTGCTTCAATTCAACATTTCAACAATTAGTGTCTGGTAAAACCTTCCAACTCGAACCTCTTTTAAATAAGCACATAGGGGCTGCACACTCATGTCTCGTATCCTGTTTCACTTGCACCTCATCAAAATCTAGGAGAGGCCACTTCTAGAACTAGTTTGTTGACTTAAGCATGGTGCTTAGGTTGATGAACCGACCTAGTGGGACTTGTATTTTTTTCACTTGTGAGCTAAACCCATGTCTTCAAAAACATAAAAATATTTTGTCTTCTTTCTAGTCTTGTTCCTACCAGGTTCTTAAGGAAGGCATACATTGGATCGTGAAGCATTCATTGAAGCAAAGGTTCTTTGTACATCAAACTAGAGGTTAAAAGCACCTCAACGGTAAAGTGTGTCACCCTTGCTTTAACCTAAGCTTGGGGAGGTAACCACTTCTTATACTCTTTTTTGATAATTGCATTTTCTATTTTGTTTTCATGATCTTCTCAAGTTGGTTCTTAGCTTGGGGAGGTTATTTTGCATGCGTAGAGTCTTGTGAAAAGTTCTTTATCTTGAAAAGTTTTCATGCTATTGTGTATACCTCTGTTTTTAAATGCTTGCTTAGGTGAGTTTTTGTTCATATTTATATAAGGGATATACTTGCTCGTGTTAGGCCCCATAGGAGACAAGCCATAGTTTGATGCACCTTGTTCAACTTTTATCTAGCTTGTGAAAAATATTGTGATCCTCTAAATATACATTGCCATGTTCTCTACATTTTGAAAAGAAAAAATATATAATAAAGAAGTTATTTGAAACTTGCTAGTTGTCACTGTTTAGAATTGTCTTAAGTGAGTGGTTATGGAGTAGCACGGCCCCATAGTGTTGGAAATGATGGTCTTAATATATGCTTACTGAGTGAGTTGTCAAATAAGAAATGATGTTTCAAAGTTTCAAGATTACATATGCCAAAATTTTGTCTTGCTAATCAAAGTGAGATATTGCTTTATGCGTGTCTTGCGCCACTGTCACACAACATGGGATGCTAACAACTCCGCTGGCCTTTGGACAATCCAAAAATAGGAAACTCTTGGAGTTTGGCTATGCGTTGCCCAACATATGTAGCAAAAATGCTATATTTGGATATGCATTGATATTCTCGTGGGCCTGCATTAAAAGCAAAAGTTGGAATACTCCTCTGACCATTATGATAAATCATTATATCGAAAAGAGAAACCTTGGTAATGGTCACAAGTGTCCTTCCTAGCCTGCACAATATCGATTGAACATATACCACTCTATTGGCATGGTCTCGTTACTAAGAAATATATTTTCTATGAGCTCAACAATCGAAGTTTGCACTTGAGAGACTTTAATAGATGGCATGAGTGGGCAGCATTGGAAAACTCTATTTCTATTTATGATTGACAACTAACCATGTTCATCTTTGCCTTATTCAAATAAAAATAAAATAAAGTGCGTATAGAAGGATCACAAGTTTACTTGCAAGCTAGATTTAACTTTGACATGGGGCATAGAAGTTTTTGACTAATCTCTAGTGGTTTAGAATAATATAACTGAGCTTATATTGCCTTGTATGATTATGTGCTCTCTTACTTTGAGCTTGCAGGAAAAACAAGGATAGGGTGCATTGATTTCCAATGATAAGCAAGATCACATCCATTAAGTTATCGATCCCTTTTGCTCGAGGACGAGCAAGATCTAGCTTGGGGAAGTTGGTGGCTGTGATAATACAACACTTTTTAGCAATATAAATTGTGTCATTTGCCTATCATATCATGCTCCATCTAACTATTGCTATGCCTAATATGCATGATTACTTGTTTTTATTAAATTCAATATGAGCTTTGCACATTTAGTAGTTTAGGTAGAATTTTATCCCTCTTCCTTGTCTTTGACATGTGTGTAGGTGTTAATGATGATTATGGATGAAACAAAGGCAAAAGGAACAAAGAGAGCATAGTATAGAGGAGCTGCAGGGACCAGACTTAGCCATTTGAGGTGTTGGAAAAGTGAATTTTTCCAACTTCTCAAAATAAAGATCCAAGACCACAGGATCGTATTCCTCGACGATACGAACTCAACGAGCCCAAGAACACCCAAAATGGAGTTCGTATGAAGAACTGACGACCAAAATACTGAAGAGTACACATGGTTTAACGAGCAACTATATGACTGGACCAATAATTCTAGCCGTATAGTTGCATCTATATAGTTGTAAAAAGGGTCGAAAACGATGAGATTTTGCCCCAGAAAATCTCTAGAACCTTCCCTAAGTCATATGACGGTATTAGGGGAACCCTAGGGCACCCCAAGGCCTATATAAAGGAGGGAGGAGAGGAGGAAGCCACAATACACCATATACAAGATCTAGATCCCATCAATTGCATCCACGGCGGCGCCGCGCCGCCGTGCCGCCTCCATAGCCTCTACAGCTCCACCAAGATCCAGATCGCCATCAACACCATCAAGCCATCCAAGCAAGAAGAGGAGGAGAAGGAGGAAGCCGCCATCACCACACCGACGCCACCATCACCGCGCCGTCATCACCATCTCCATCGCCGCTACTCCTTCATCCTTCCCCATCATGATCTCCGTGATGGGTTGTAATATGGCTTGAACCCCCCTTTATTAATGTTATGATGATTTGAGTAATTGAAGCGCGCGTGATGTATTCTTGTTAATTAATATGTTTGTGCTTTCTCTTTACATTGTTCTATTCATGATATTATTCTAGTGATTGGAGACGTCCAATCCATTTTTGAGGAGTTTACTAGGGATTCACGGAGTGTCACAAAACTTATCATTAGTCTCTACTCGTCCATGGGCCTGACAAGTCCGTGGGTAGAACTAATAGGCTATTTGCTATAAGTGATTTGCGGAGGCAATAGCAGCTTAGGATGCACCGCCCATCAAGATTTAATTCCTCAAGATCACTCATGATATAGATATGTATAGTGTTGCGAATTGCTTGACCCCAAAGTAACATACGGGATATCTTGGGACTAGCACACTTGCTTAGGAGTATGGTTGTCCATAGAACTTAATGTCTTTTCTCTGGTTTACCTTGATTGGTCTTGTTACCTTAATACACTATTCTCTTATGAGATGACCCATGTCCGAAGAGGGTGTGGACAATTGAGTTGTCTAGTTGTATATGAGGGACCGCCACAATTATAGTTAACAGCTATTCCATAAGCACTTATCATGCACACCGGTATACACAATATTACTTGAGGAATCATAGCATTAATATTTTATCTCATTGTATTCACCTTCTTTCAGTTTTACTTTTGTTCTAGTTTTCTTCCGGTCCTAGTAGTAGTTATTATAAAACATATTAAATTCATTTATCCTAGCAACTTATAGAATGTGTTATTTTCAAACCACAGTTTGGGTGCGTACGTGGTCGCATTAACAACACGGCAGCAAGGATCGTGTTCGCCCAGCTCCTATCGAGACAAACTCTTAAATATTTACTGCTACAGGTACTGCAATAACTCTGTTTTGGTGCAGGAACCCAACCCATCAGGGCGATGAGTCCTCGAGTCCTTTCCATATCGTCTGATGCGACGAGACGACCGAGTCGGGCGGTTGCATGCCCACCATGCTCAAAATCTGAATCACGCGTCTCTCGTCGCCATGAACCGATCCGCAGTGGCGTGTCGACCGAATAGTGTGTGCGCGCATGAGCATATCCATGGGGAATATGGTGAAAATATTACCATGAACCTATCCGTATCATTTCATGTACTCGAAGAGAGGCAAGCTAAAAAAAATCAATCACAGCCCACTAGCTAGTTAAAAAGGACGTCCGCCATAATTGAGAAAACTAATTCTAATGGAGTGGATGTCTTCACCGCCAGAAAAGTTAAGGAAGGTAATTTACGCCGGCGGCATGTGCATGCATTTGCGCTAGCTAGAAGATATATACTAGAAATGGAAAAAGCCCAAAACAAACCCTGAACTCGTAGACGAAAGATAAGTCGAACCCTGAACTCATGATCGCCGAAATTGGCACTCTGATTTCACTAATCCCGGTCTAAACTGAACCCTGGTGCGTTTAAGGCTGGGAAACGGTGACGTGGGGAGGATTGTTGTCAGTTGTGGGCCAGTTTCGTTAATGTGGTTAAGTTAGAACCGGTATAGGCGGGCAACAGACACAGAGGGGAGATTGGGGAATAGAAACTACGGTTCATCGTTGTGTGGTGGTGCGGCAGTGGAACGCGGCGGTGACGGTCGGAGGATGTCGTGGTCTCAAGGTGGTTCCTCCGCTCCTGGCTTCCACGGAGCTGCAGGAAGAAGGGGTGGCGAAAGAAGATCGCCGATACCATACCAGCAGAACCCCATGGCGTACGAGCCGCCGAAGTTCTGCCACTTCAATCCGCCGAGGAAGGCACCTAGGTGGATCTCGTGGAGCGGTCAGAATCCAGGAAGGAGGTATTACGCGTGTGTGGATACCCTGGTGAGTTCGATTTCTGCTCTTCTTCCGCTCTAATTCCCATATTTTCTCCTGGTCTGCTCTGATTCGTTTTTGTTGGGCGTTGCACAGAATGGCACTGGTCGTGGCTATGTTGAATGGGTTGATCCACCATTGCCTAAGTTCTGGAGCGATTTGATTGGCGACTTGAGAGATGCAGTGTGGAGGCTGCATTCTGAAGGTGTGGTATCTGTCTCTCAAAATGAAGAGACACAACATAGTGTTCAGGCTTTGGGAGATCAGATGCAGGAGAAGGATTTAGCTGCTTTGGAAGATTAGATGAAGAAGAAGGATTTAGATATAGCTGCTTTGAAGGCCAAATATGATAATTTGGTGGTTGTTTTTGTGTTTGGTGTAGTTGTAGGGAAGCTTTTCATGTAGTAGTCTCATGTGTGTCTATGTAATGAACTCATGGAATGAAATGTTCAGCAATGTTTGAGACTAAAGCTGGCCAAATTATCTTGTCAAATACAGATGAAATGAAATAAACTTACACTGCTCGTTTGGGAGCAACCATTTGACAGAAAAATGACTAGAAAATAAATGTCCCCAGGAGCATAACAATTTGACAGCAAAATGAGCAGATGATATTCTGAGCATTACCATTTGACAGCAAAATGACCAGATACTTAATGTTAATAGCACCATAACCATCTCTCATAGGTTGCAAACATATCTAAAAGGACAATAAACATGCCTCACAGAACCAGGCAACAAAATAGGTTGCAGCAGTACACACTAGCTTCTCTAGATTAGGTGTTCCCACTAGCAGTGAAGTATTGATAGCTACGAATAGAAGATGCAGGTCTCCTCTTCCTTTTTAGACCACTGGAACTACCTTCACATGTGCCCTTGGTCATCCTTGGAGGTCTAAAGCTTCTTGGTGGTGCAGCAGGAGCAGTAGGACCTGAAGATGTACCAGGCTGCAAGATATGAAAATTTTAGTTCACTCCTCAAATTCATATACAAATTTAGTTCACACAATTTCATTTACGTTACCTTTGATGTCTTCATTTTCTTGGCAGTCTTGGCAAGGTGTGCATTATTCTTCTTACCTCTATCTGGATTCTTGTGGCAGCTTGACTAGTGTCCAGGGGTGCCACACAATAAGCACACAATTACAGTACCATGTTTGGTCATTTTCTTGCTAGCCTTTGGTTTTTAGTTTCTTCTCTCCTCCTATCATTTTTCTTAGGTCTACCTGGCATCTTCACATATCCTGGAGCTTGTGGCCTTGGATTCTTAGAAACTGGCCACATCTCTTCACCTTCCACAGGCTGCAAGCAATGATCATAAATCTTCCTAAACATCTCAATTGAGTAGCAAGGGTCAATAAAATCCCCCACTTGCTGTCTGCTCTTGTAGATTGTTGTGATAGCATGAGAGCATGGAAGCCCAAAAATCTGAAAGTAACCATAAGAACATGTCTTCTTCTCAAGACTAACAGTGTATTGCCTCTTCATATGTTATAACTTGAAACCTACTAGTCCTTGAGTTCTTGGCTGCATAAATCATCCAATTACAACCTGCAAAACAACACTTTGCTCTAACTCTTGTTGACTATGACTTCACGA
Organism: Avena sativa; assembly: GCA_916181665.1. NCBI lineage: Eukaryota > Viridiplantae > Streptophyta > Magnoliopsida > Poales > Poaceae > Avena > Avena sativa. Next base: position 546,936,127 of record OV702290.1, on the reverse strand, counting down.
ATTCAATGCTCTTCTTGCTGACAATGCCATACATCTTCAATGCTTTCACTAACTGATTCTTACTCCTGAACACCATTGTCAATTGGAAGTGTGGGATTTCTGTGTTAGAATTGTATCTTGGATAATTGGTTTTCCTCTTCACTGTTTCTTTATCAGAATCCTCATCATAAGAATAATCCTCATCAGAAGAATAGCAGATGCTGAATCCCTAGAAATCCAGCTCTTTGTATCTTTCATCCTCTTCTTAAACTTTCTAGCATGCCTTCTCAGCTCCACCACTTCTGAATTTTCACCACTGTCTTCACTATGTGGCATGTATTCTAGGTCTACATCAGAACCACTATCTTCTGAATCATGCTCTGCCTGCACTTGAGTAGGATTGTCAACTTCAGAAGCTAGCTCTTCATCTCTCTCAATTGTGCTTCTTCTTACTCCATGTTTCTTCAATGGACTGGCAATAATTTGAGTGATCACTCCAGTGTCATCAGCAATCATAATGTTGTCTAGAATTTCAAATGAACTTTCAGCAATCTCCTCTGCAGTAATGACCTTGTCAGGTTCATCTCCATCAGTGACCTGCAACATCTCATCCTCAAAATCACTTCCACTACTGTTGTGGTCACTATCTTGTTCCCCATGGTACTCTACATACAAATATGCAACTCCACCGACGCAAACATAATCTGACATCTTCACACAAGAAGAGTCATTGCTTAGAAAAAGCAAACCATCTCCTAGTTCTTCACCAGGAATATGAAAATATATCTTCATTCCTGCAATGATAGCTTGTCCCTCTCGATCTCAAACATCCCTTCATCCCCCACGTAGTCCAGTTTGCCACCGATGCAGACAAACTCCCCGCCAATATGAAATCTGACATTCAGAAACTGCAAAATAGATTCATATGTCACTACCTTAGGCGCAAAAATCAACCCTAAATCGGCCAAATAACCAAGTTGTATCAGAGAGAAGAAAACCCCAATTTATCCCGCCAAAACCCTAACCCTACCATAGAGAAGAGGGGCCAAATTACGGTCACCAAATGAGAGGATGTCGGGGACATTACCTTCGACTTCGGCCGTCGTTGCGCCGTCCGAATCGTTGCCGCTGCCAACGATCATCCACCGGTCGCCATTGCCGTCGCTGGATAAGGAAAGAATGCCAGGGGACGCGCCTGGACTGGAGAAGCTGGCTCCCTCGGCTCACCTCGAGGTTAACGGTGATAACTTGGTGGGCCGCGCGTATTTTCCCTTTCCCTATTGGGTCGGCCCAACTTCTAACGGCCCGACGCGCCCTTCCCCTCTACCCCGCCCAATCCTGGGCACGTCAGCGAATCCCTGTTTGGGAATGAAGCCAGGGTTCAGTTTAGACCGGGATTAGTGAAATCCGAGTGCCAATTTCGGGGATCGTGAGTTCAGGTTCGATTTATCTTTCATCTACGAGTTTAGGGTTTGTTTTTGACTTCTCCAGGAATCATGTCATCATTCGACCTAGTAGGTGGCGCCGCCATCTACTTGCTGGATCGATCAATCTCACCAGCGCACGGGATCATTAATTCATGCTAGCCGTACAGTCCAAGAGGACACATTTATATCTAACTCAACTTGTAGCTAGCAACCATTTTCTCCCTGACGGTGACGCATAGGTTATCTCAAATTGCAAGTGCGTTTTGATGCATGGCGGAATGTCGATCTTTCGTTGGATGTCTTCGCCCGATGCGTGAAGCGGAGTCACGTTTTGCTAGCCACTCTATTTCGGCAGGGCAATCGATGCAGGTACTTCCCGAAATGGGAAAAGGAGATTAGCTAGCAAAGCTTCCTCCTCGAGGCCCGCACATTATCCTGTCTATCGTTGGCTACGAGTAGGGTCGTAACTGGGATCCCACGAAAGTTCCGCTTCTAGTTTATTTGGGATTTTTCTCGTTCAACTTTTGACAAAAAAAATTTGGACTATAAAATCTTCAAATAAACTAGAAGCGGGACTTTTGTGGGATCCTGCTCGCAAATGCATGGCTTACCTATTCCTCGCTCTTAGCTGGACATAGCACCACCCATGAGTACGTTTTTTGTTGGCCCGAGACCAGGGGCCTAGCGGGGTTACAAATCTCTTCTAGCAAGACAAAAGTGACATCTCTTACCATGTTAGGAGGACCACAATTTCTAACCCTGTGGCAACATGCAGTGGACCTCCTCCTCTTCGTGTTCCCGTTCCAATTGCAATGCTCTGTTTCTACTTGAAAAAAGAGTGTGATCGCGACTTATTATAAACACTTAATAGATGTTTGCATTTTTGCAGGGCTAGTTGGTTGGTCAGGAGAATCGACCAACTAACCAATCTATGGCTCTTGATGGTGAGGACACAAAGTTGACAATTTAAGACAATGGCCATGCTTGATTGGCAGAAACCCTTGGCTTTATTTGTAGTGCAGGACCAATTGGGTGGCCCTTTCCTTTTACTGCAGGACCAGCGGTATATCATGGCTACTAGATATAACTGTCTGCTGACGGTCGCTCAGGATATCTTTAGCCATGCTGCCACGCAGCATATTAGTCGACTACATGATGCTTAATTTACACATGCTGTATTTACCGCTTATTTTTCGCTGGTTGATTTATGTGTCAACTCTCAGCGATCCATGATTCTGTAAAACTTTGTTTGATCGGATTTTAATAAAAGGTTGTGTGTATGTACTGACGGAGAGGCCGAGTAATTCCCCATTTCAAAAATAAAATAAAATTGGGTGGCCCTTCCTTGCATGACTATCGAATAAAAGATTGAGTAATTAAGTACTACCTCCGTTCTAAAATATGAATTGTTTTGTTAAAGTAGTATGACCAAACTAAGTTATCAAAACATCTTATATTTTGAAACAGAGTTAGTATGTGAGTATCTTTCATGGTTACTGTACACACGGGTGCTTTTAATAGACATAAGTACAACCACGAAAGATACGGGGCTGTGTTAAGGAGAACACTGTGCACATGTGTATATGGCGCATACACACTGGTCATGCATCTATTGCTGTCACTGGCTCACTGGCATGATGATCTACAGTCATATCCTTGCTCCTTATCCGATTGGACAAGACGGCCGTGTCGGGTCGCCTTGAGCGTGTACATACGATACTGGGTTCGAGTGATCTGGCGTTCCGGACGAACCTCTAGGCTCCTAGATCGGTCCTGCTATCGAGTACGTACCAGTTTCGTGGCCGTCCTGCCGTGATGAATCGATCGTTCATGGCGGCGGCCGGCCGCTCGAATATCCGAACTAGTGTCACGACAAAGGGTAGCCGACCGCCGTGCCGGTCCAAAGCGCGTCGATCGCTCTCTCGGAGTTCCGGTACCGGGACCGGCGGCGCCCGTACGCGCGCAGAATCTCTACAGCATCGCACTCGGAGCCCCGTTTGCTGCGGATGCGTAGTCGTTCATCCGTTCATGGATCCAGCTGGAGACGAGGAGAGAGCATCGCACATGAAGGTTTTTACTACTCCCTCTGGTTCCTGCTCCGGTTGATTAAAATTAACCTGTCCTCGATCGATCCATGACTCCATGATGGCCATCGAAAACTCACATCAAGGTGTTCGAGTGTGTCAATCGATCTTAATTTTGCGTCAGCTACCGCGTCTAGGCCGCTCAATCTGGTGATACGATTTGTATTTTGTGTTTCTGTTGAGCTCACTGTTAGGCCACATGGAGGTGCGTTGGCATTTCAACATCAGCCCGTGAAGTCCAACACGTTTCAACCGTTGATCGATATTCGTATCCAACGGTCGAGATGCTCCGAGGAGTAGAAAAGAAAACCCTAGCCACCCTTGGTGGCTGTGGGAGACACTCCGTATGTGAGAGTGTGAGCTGAAAAAGTGTGAGAGAGTGAGAGACAACACACAAGAACACCATAACCTAGTGAGAAGAGAGGAAGAAGAAAAAAAGGTGATTTCTGTCCAGATTTCTGAGATCTGACCGGTCTGTCTTTAAGCTGGTGTTTGGAGGCTCAAAGATGCTTGGTTTGACTCTAAACTTGGTGAGCTTGTTCCTTGATTTGAGTACTTCGATCTGGTTAGCTGGTTTGAGGTTTGGATCAGTGTAGTTTCAGATTTGGAAGCGGTTTATTCAGTTCGGACTGCTGCAGTTTCAACACAGAGTAGTTTTGGTACACGAACAGTTTGAGCAGGCAAACGGTGTCCAATTGACCTGAAATTTGGTATGTATGTTGGGTACTCGTATGTCAGCTTGTCTACCAAGTTTGGTGCTGATTGGATCTGCGGTTTAAGAACAGTTTGCTGATTACCGAAGGGTAGAGAAACTGAGATACTCTGCTTTGCTGTAATCTTTGTCTCAAGTGGTTGTTGTTGTTGTTGCCGGTTGGCAACATGCTGAGTATGTTGTATATCTCTATATGTTCTAGAGAAGATTCTGTACCCAGGTTGCTCATAGTGAAGCTCGCGTGGACCGGTTGGTCCACACCCGTGGTTTTTTCCTCCTCACCTTGAGGAGGTTTTTCCACGTAAATCCTTGTGTCACATGTGCATGTGCTCATTGTTTTATTTCCACTGCATATCTGTTGATTGAAACTATCCTCGAAGGTTCACCGCAGGCAGGAGCGTGGGAGGTTATGTGTCTATCTCCTCCTCCCACCCCAACAAAGTGGTATCAGAGCTGAGGTTTAGTTTTGTATTCAGTTTCAGAGCAAGGTTTGTTTTGGGCTGATTGCATTTGCTTGTGGTGAAAGATGGAAGTGAATAACAATAGAATGATTTCTTTGAATGGTACCGATTATCAATCTTGGAAGTGCAAGATGAAGGATTTGTTATATGTGAAGAATTACTGGATGTCGGTATTCTCCACTGAGATGCCCAGCGATATGAAAGAAGATCAATGGGAGGTACTTCATCTCCAATCTTGTGGGTTCATCCGCCAATGGGTGGATGATAATGTTTTGAACCATATCATTGAGGAGACACATGCATGTATCTTATGGCAGAAATTGGAGGAGTTGTATGCCCGCAAAGAAGGTACCAACAAGATGTTCTTGATCAAGAAATTGATGCGTTCGAGGTACAAGGAGGGCACTCCAATTGCAGATCATGTAAATGAATTTCAGGGCATTATAAATCAGCTATCTTCAATGGGAATTACATTTGAAGATGAAGTGAGAGTCTTGATGCTACTTGGCTCATTACCGGACACTTGGGAGACCTTTAAGGTCATCGTGTGCAATTCAACACCTAATGGAGTTGTCACTTGGAACCTTGTGAAGACCAAGGTACTAAATGAAGAGTCCAGAAAAATTGCTAATAAGGACGGTTCTTCCTCACATTCTGAAATGTTAGTGACCGAGTCACGGGGGAGAAACAAGAGTAAAGGTCCGAGTAAGGGAGGAGAAAGAAGTAGAAGCAAATCAAGAGGCAAAGACAAGTATGCTGGTGCTATATGCCATCACTACCATGAGAAGGGCCACATCAAGTGGCATTGTGAACAATGGAAGAAAGACAAAAAGAAAAAGAAGAAAGTTCAGAAATAGACCGATAGTGACAGTGACAGTGAGGGAGGTCGGATTGCTGCGGTAGAGGAGATCATGTTTCTCATGCATGAGGAACATGATGGCAGCAGTGTTTCCACCATTGAGGAGAGGATCACTGTAGTTTCTGATGATACCATCAGCCTTGTAGATGGTGATGAGATGACTTGGATTCCGAACAACGGTGCTACCATACATGCTACATCTTGTAGAGAGCTCTTCACCAACTACACAGCAGGTGATTTTGGTGTTGTGAAGATGGGAAATAATGATAGAGCAAAAATCATTGGAAGAGGAGATGTGCACCTGGAGACTGAAAATGGTACGACACTAGTCCTCAAGTCGGTGAGGCATGTTGAGGCCCTTCGGCTCAACATTATCTCAGTTGGATTGCTTGATAGAGATGGGTACTTGAGAAGATTTGGAAATACACAGTACAAGCTCACCAAAGGAAATCTGATCGTTTCTAAAGGTAACATGGTTTCAGTTTTGTATCATGTTCATGCTAAGCTTTATGCTGCTCGTGTCAATGCGTTGCAGAAAGAGGATGCGTGTGCTTTATGGCACAAGAGGCTTGGGCACATGAGTGAGAAAGGGATGACGGTGCTAGTGAAGAAAAATCTGTTGAAAGGTGTGAAGGGTGTTCATGTCAAGAAATGTTCAGATTGTCTAGCGGGGAAGCAACACAGAGTTGCGTTCAAGATTCAACCTCCTCACAAGAATCCCGAGGTGCTGCACTTGATACATTTTGATGTTTGCAAAATGTCAGTGAGGTCAATGGGTGGAGCAAAGTACTTTGTCACATTTATGGATGACTTTTCCAGGAAGGTTTGGGTCTATGTTTTGAAGAACAAACATCAAATACTAAGTATGTTCAAGAAATTCCAAGTCTCAGTTGAGAGAGAAACTGAGAATAAGATCAAGTGCATTCACACTGATAATGGGGGAGAGTATATTGGCCCATTTGATGCCTATTGCAAGGAACAGGGAATTAGGCACCAATTTACTCCTCCGAAGACACCACAGCTGAATGGTCTTGCTAAGAGGATGAACAGGACAATTGTTGAGAGAGTTAGATGCTTGTTATCGAGTACAAAGCTACCTAAACATTATTGGGGTGAGGCTTTGTCGACTGTTGTTTATCTTATTAATCTCTCACCAAGTTATCCATTGCAGGGAGATGTTCCAAACAGAGTCTTTTATGACAAGGACGTCTCGTATGAGCACCTAAAGGTTTTTGGGTGCAAGGCCTTTGTTCATATCCCTCAAGATGAAAGGTCAAATCTTGATTCAAAGACACGATAGTGTATATTTCTTGACTATGGTGGTGATCAGTTCGGCTATAAGTTGAATGATCCAATAGTAAGAAAGGTTATGAGAAGCCGTGATGTTGTGTTTGTTAAAGACCAAATAATTGAGGATATTGTGAAAACAAAGGCGCAGGCTCCGGTGCAAGTTTTGGTGCATGTTCCTCCTCGAAATCAGCAGCAAGACAGATCTGATTCTGACCCAGTTCCTACAGATTCAGCTGAAGAAGAAGCTGAAGAAGAAGCTGAAGATGATGATGCAGAAGATGTGCAAGGTGATGCACATAGTGGTACAGGTGAGGATGTTCCCTAGCAGCAAGAGTATGATGCTGAAAAAGATGATCATGATCAGCAACCACCTAGACCAGATAGTCCACCAGCTGCTCCACTCAGATGGTCCAGCCGAGGCCATGTTCCTTCCACCAGGTACGATTCAGACCAATATGTGGTGTTATTGTCTGATGGTTCAGAACCTGAGTGCTTTCAAGATGCGATGAAAGATGAGAACAAAAAGGAGTGGAATAAGGCTATGCAAGAAGAGATGGATTCCTTGCATAAGAATCATACTTATGAGCTGGTGAAGTTTCCCAAGGGCAAGAAAGTTCTAAAGAACAAGTGGGTCTACAGAATCAAGTAAGAAGAGCACACGTCACATCCAAGGTACAAGGCTAGGCTAGTTGTAAAAGGATTCAGCCAGAGAAAAGGTATTGACTTTGATGAAATATTTTCTGCGGTGGTGAAGATGACATCAATCCGTATGATCCTTGGCATGGCAGCAAGTCTCAACTTGGAGGTTGAGCAAATGGATGTGAAGACAGCTTTCCTTCATGGAGAGTTGGAGGAAGAAATCTACATGGAGCAGCCTGAGGGGTTTCTTGTTAAAGGTAAAGAAGAGTATGTGTGCAAATTGAAGAAAAGTCTCTATGGCCTGAAATAAGCACCGAGACAATGGTACATGAAGTTTGAATCTGTCATAGGGGAGCAAGGCTACAAGAGGTGTAGCTCAGACCATTGTGTATTTATCCAGAGGTTCTTAAGTGATGATTTTATCATGGTATTGCTCTATGTTGATGATATCTTGATTGTTGGCAAGAATGTCTCAAGAATTGCTAGGCTAAATAAAGAGTTGAGCAAAAGTTTTGCCATGAAAGACTTGGGTCCAGCAAAATATATTTTCGGCATGAGAATTGAGAGAGACAGAAAATCCAACAAGTTGTACTTGTCTCAAGAGAAATATTTTGATAAGGTACTTCGCAAGTTCAAGATGGACAAGGCAAAAGAAGTGAGCTATCCACTCGCGGCTCATTTCAAGTTGAGTAAAAAGCAATGTCCCTCCACTGAAGACATGAAAAAGGAAATGCAAAAGGTTCCTTATGCTTCAGCTGTTGGGAGTTTGATGTATGCTATGGTGTGAACACGGCCTGACATTGCTCAAACGGTTAGTACTATGAGCAGATTTATGTCCAATCCAGGAAAACCACATTGGGAAGCCGTGAAGTGGATTTTGAGGTATCTCCGGGGCAGCACTAATATGAAGCTTTGCTTTGGTGGTAGTGAGCCCAAGATGATTGCATATTCAGATTCAGACTTGGCTGGAGATGTCGATGGAAGGAAGTCTACTTCAGGTTATTTGATTACCCATTCAGGGGGAGAAGTGGCATGGTAAAGCAGGTTGCAAAAGTGTGTGGCGCTGAACACAACTGAGGCCGAGTTTATTGCAGTAACTGAGGCGAGCAAGGAGCTATTGTGGCTGAAACGATTGGCTTGTGCGCTTGGTTTTGAGCAAGACAAGTATGTGTTGTTTTGTGATAACCAAAGTGCCATTCACCTAAGTAAGAATGCAATTTTTCATTCGAGGTCAAAGCATATTGATGTGTGCTATCATTGGATTCGAGATGTGCTGAATTCCAAGCAAATACAAATTGAGAAGGTGCATACAGATGACAATGGGGCTGATATGTTGACCAAGATGGCGACAAGAGGAAAGCTCGAGGTATGCCGTCGGCTGGCCGGCATGACTGTCGGTTGGCAGTGAGACCCTCCATGATGTCGGGAGGGGGAGTTTGTTGGGCCAGGTCCCTCCACATGGAGGTGTGTTGGCAGCCCAACATCAGCCCGTGAAGTCCAACACGTTTCAACCGTTGATCGATGTTCGTATCCAACGGCTGAGATGCTCCTTGGGAGAGGAGTAGAAAAGAAAACCCTAGCCACCCTTGGTGGCTGTGGGAGACACTCTGTGTGTGAGAGTGTGAGCTGAGAAAGTGTGAGAGGGTGAGAGAGAACACACAAGAACACCACAACCTAGTGAGAAGAGAGGAAGAAGAAGGAGAGGTGATTTCTGTCCAGATTTCTGATATCTGACCGGTCTGTCTTCAAGCTGGTGTTTGGAGACTCAAAGGTGCTTGGATTGACTCCAAACTTGGTGATCTTGTTCCTTGATTTGAGTACTTCGATCTGGTTAGCTGGTTTGAGGTCTGGGTCAATGTAGCTTCAGATTTGGAAGCGGTTTATTCAGTTCGGACTGCTACAGTTTCAGCATAGAGTAGTTTTGGTAGACGAACAGTTTGGGCATGGCAAACGGTGTCCGATTGACCTAAAATTTGGTGTGTATGTTGGGTACTCGTATGGCAGCTTGTCTACCAAGTTTGGTGCTGATTGGATCTGCGGTTTAAGAGCAGTTTGCTGATTACCTAAGGGGACAGAAACTGAGATACTCTGCTTTGCTGTAATCTTTCTCTCAAGTGGTTGTTGTTGTTGTTGTTGTCGGTTGGCAATGTGCTGAGTGTGTTGTATATATCTAGATGTTCTAGAGAAGATTATGTACCCAGGTTGCTCATAGTGAAGCTCGCGTAGACCGGTTGGTCCACACCCGTGGTTTTTTCCTCTTCACCTTGAGGAGGTTTTTCCACGTAAATCCTTGTGTCACCTGTGCATGTGCTCATTGTTTTATTTCCGCTGCATATTTGTTGATTGAAACTATCCTCGAAGAGTCACTGCATGCAGGAGCGTGGGAGGTTGTGTGTCTATCTCCTCCTCCCACCCCAACACTCACATCTTTCCGGAAATGGCCAGTAGAGGGAGCGTATTAGTGGTCGACAATCCAATTTGACCAGAAGAGGTATGGAAGATCAATATATAGAAACTATGATGTACTTTTTTCCGAGGGAAAGACACCACAACTACTTTATTAACTATCAAATAAACTTTACATTGTTTGCCAAATAGCGAATAAGAAAATCAGACGGATCAAACTATTGAATAAGTTCTCTCCGCATTACAAGCCAAAATATGTGCCACTTCATGCCCTATTTTGAAAGGGTAATATGCCTTTGTCCCATCGTAAAATCCTTGTATAATATTGCGCAGCCAAAACAAGTCACAGTGGCTAATGTACTCATGTGTGTGTGGCGCATACATCCAGATGTATTTGTTTGGAAGTCAACACTGTCTAGTTCCTTCTCGGTAAAATCACTGTATCTAGACCATTTGAATAATCACACTGGATACTTGGGAAAATATATTTGGAAAAATAAAAGTACCACTTAAAATCAGAATTTTTATGTGGTTCTTACAACGCAAAGTACTTCTTACCAAAGACAATTTGATAAAAAAAGAAACTGACAAGGCTGTAAGAAATGTTGTTTTGTTCTCAGGATGAATCAATACAACATATGTTTTTATCTTGCCCCCTAGCAAAGGTAGTATGATGTATTGTGCATATGGGCTTTAATATAACTCCACCGACTAGTATTAACAACTTTTTTGGTAATTGGCTAATGGGAGTACCGTAAAAAGATAAAGTACAAATCTGAATTGGTGTTTTTTTACTTTAGGCCATATGGAACATACAGAACGATTATATATCTTTAACAAAGCAGAAAATATTTTTTTATGCAGATTATCCCACAGACCTCTCACTGGATCCGTATGTGATCCTTCCTGCAACCATTGGAGAAGCACGGGGCTTTAGATACTGGTGCAGCTGGCTCGAGTCGGTGGCACGAGACTTATACAGCCAGTGAAACTGGCATTTTGACTATATGATAACATGCTGATGCAGAGCCATTTCATGTTCTCTTTATTATTTAGATGGTTGATACATGTTTCAACCTTGTGTGACCCATGATGTAATCTCTTGTAAACTTATGACTAAAATAAATCAATAAAAAGGTTGCATGCATCTTCCGATGCAGAGAACGATGAGCTAAGCCTCCATTTCGAAAAATGTGCCACTACATTGCTTTCCCTAAAACAATGAACAAATTTATCAATAGAAAAACCACGGGCTAAAATGGAGCACTCTTCATGTATAGCTGCAGCACCTCCCACTCAATTACCTCCATTTTGCATAGTTTCAATCACATCCATACAATCACTATTGATCACAAATTTGCTGCATCGAACCTAGCCAGCAAGAAGTAGACCGTCCCGAAGAACCTTAGCTTCAGCTATTGGTGCATCTCCAATATTAGTAATAGTACAACAGGATCCACAAAAATAGCACGGTCATCCGGAAGCACAACTCCTGGCTTGGTACCGAGAACTACTCATCTTCTCAATTCAAATTGAGGAAACGTATCCTTGCTCCGGATTTTGTGTACCATGAGACCAATTCATCTATTGGAGTACATAAATGTTAGAGCGTGAATCCAGTATGACGCCATGTGGCTAACCTGCAAAAAAGATTGAACTCTACCCTTGTTAAAAGTAATATTATTATGACACTTCCAAATAAAGCCAAAATGCCTATATGAATTCTAGCTTTATTTGCCCTATCTACTCCCATTAAGCCAATTCCCAAACATATTAGTGATATTGGTTGGAGGTGAAAGATTGTTGGTGAAAAGACAATGTGTCATATAATCTTAGCTAAGGGGCATGGCAGAAATAAATGTTCAATGCTTTCGTCCTCCTCACAAAAGCAATAATTCTTACATCCATTCAAATTTATCTTTGCGAGGTTATTCTTAGGTAGCAAAACTTTACTATTAAGAAACCACATAAAAATGTTTATCTCAGGTAAATATCGCTTGGGGAATCTCAAATGCCCTTTCATGAGAACCTCATATATAGATTTGACGGTGAATATCCCATTATATATTAACCTTCACTTAAAAGAATCTGGTTCATCTGTCAAGACTATTGGCATTAATCTCTCACAGAGATGCAAGCATGCATCCCATTTATTCTCAGTTAAACTCCTCCGAAAACCAATGTAGAGAGGAGTCTGAGATAAGACAGTATGAACATATACATTTTTTCGCTAGAGTATGTTATATAATGAAGGATATTGTTGGGCGCGAGGCGTTTCTACTAGCCAATCATCCTCCTAGAAATGAGTATTCATCCCATTACCAATTTTGAAAAAAAAAAAACCTAGCAAAGAACTCTTCTTCTACTCGTATAAGGGCTGTTCAAAAAGGTGAGTATGTCGGTTTAGCTTTAACTTGTGCTACTGTTTTATTTTTCAGATATTTATTATTCAGAACTTGTACCACACGCCTTTCTCCGAAAGTAATTTATACAGCTATTTGTTAAGTAATCGTTTGTTTATAAGTTCTAGCACCTCAATTTTCAATTCATCCTGATCTTTGGGTCTACCAATAATATTCCATCGTGTTATCCTGTATTTCTTCTTACAAAAATATCTATCTAATAGATGGCATCTTCTGCAATGTAGCGAATGTCTTATCTTCGTGTTAGGTGATGATCTATTAGGTGAGAGAAGGCACGTATCTTTTCTTTCTCACCGTTCCAACTAAGCCTAGAGAATATATCTCCGAAGGCAAATATTGTCTTGGTTATCCACCCGAACTTTGTGAGTATAACTGCCTTATTACGAAACAAGGTTTGATAGACCTAATTTGGCCAATCCACCACTCAATTCGTGCGATTATCTCAGGTCGAAGAAATCAATTAATTGAGATCTATAAATAGTGTTAGAATAGTATACGGACTTAGAGATAGACTAAGATCTCCGTCGAGCACATTACCAAGAAGCGGCATGCATTGTATTCATCCACACATTAGGCCAGTGTGGGACATGCCGCCCTCGACATCTTCGGCAACACATCTCCACACATCGTCAAGAAGGGGCACCTTCAAGCGATGATCTACGTCACCCCTGTTACAACATCGCTGACAAATTATCGCGAAGGCCTACATCAACGTGGTCTTCGTCAACATCTTCGTCAACAGACCGCCATCACCGCCGATATACCGTCCACATGATGGACAGACATCTTCGACGCCCTCTAACAGTATAACTGCAAGGCATGGCGATGGCATGGCCTCGTCCACAACTTTGACGACGGCATCGACCGCACCCATGATACCGACGAGTGCATCAACAAACCGGCGTCACAATTGTGATGTCCCTTCGACCACGCATACGATTCTGGAAAAACCATATGTGCTTGGTGGGTTCCTCCAGTCCTAGCAAAACTGGTAGTCTCACTTACCACCGCGTCCAAGAGACGTCCCCGACAGTACCTCTACAAGGTGCAAAACGTCCACAACTGCAGCTCCATCCAAAAGAACGCGCAATTTTATTTGCGCCTCCGGCACTAGCAGCCACACAACCATACGACAACTACGATATCGACCACACCCACCTCGACTATGGCTACATCACGTTCGGGTACCTCGACAACGACATCAACAACAATGTCTACAACTACACATCGGCAACTACTCTAGTCACCTGCGTCCGCGTCATCACCTGTGTCCACGACACTCCCATTATGACTGTTAGAGGGAAGAGAGGCAGCAGAAGAGGACGCAATCACTGCCCCTAGGTGCTGGCCATGATCATGTCCATCAGAGACGCAGTTGATGATGACAAGGAGGAGAAGAAACCAACTTCAATTCTAGTCGCAATCGTCCGCTTCTCTCCGCTACGACTAAGGGGAAATGTTAGAATCGAATACGGAAATAGAGATAGACTAAGATACTACTTATTATACTCCAGATCTCTCCCCCTCCTGTATAGAGGGCGACCCCCCATGGTGGCGACACGGGCTTGGTGATAGCTCCCGGCGGCGGGGGTGAGCTGGCCTGACGGCAACAGTGACGGCGCGAGGAGGTGGCGGTGTGGTGCTGCGGTGGAGTTGCTTCGGTGTCCGCTGCAGGGCCTGGATGGTGGTGGAAAATGGCATGTAGCTACGGGATTCATCCCCTTGTTGTGCGCCGGTCCGGAGGGCATGCTCGGGCTCGGGCGGCGTCGTGGCTTCGTGGTGGTGTCGGTTATGGCCGGCGGGGCGGAGTGGCTATGCAGCGGCCTCTGGCCATAGGGCTTGGCTGGCCCAGATCTGGCCCCTTGGGCCTGATCTGGGTCTGACGCAGGCCTAGCACGGCGGCAGTGCTCTCTGGAGTTGGTATGGTCGAACAGGACGATCGGGAGGGTAACAACGGCGACGGGCTTCTTGCAGCAGCATGGCGACGGGGGCTTTACGGGCCTGATTTGGGCCTAGCCGGGCCATAGGGCCTGGTGTGCCCCTGCTACTACGTCCGGCCGGCAATGGCCAATGGATATGGAGGACGGTCTCCCCCAAGTGGTCGTGCTGATGCCACCCATCTTTTCCGACCATCTCTACCACATCCGTCTCGCAAGGCACACGAGGAGTCTTACTGCACGGGTGCGAGTCCGCGGATGCCGGGGTAGCGACCCTGGAAGGTGGACTGCACGGGCGCCTTGATGGCATGGAGACGTTGTGGTGGTGATGGCCCATCTCTTTGGACCATGTGGGTGGCAAGGAATGGGCATCGAGGGCTCCTGGTGGTGGAAGCACCCAGATCGCGTTTGGAAGCTCGGCTCGAGGAATGGTGGTGGTTCGAGGTACCGAATATGGCGAGAGTTTTTTCGGGTGAAAGCCCAGCGCTGTGGCGCCGACGCATGTTGGTGTCGTGACCCTTTTGGGGGTGTTGTTGTGGCTACTCTCACCCCATTAAAGCTCTGGGTGAAAACCCTAAACCCCTATGGTCTCGACGGCGGCGCTTGCGGCGTCGTTACCTTCTTGGAGGTGTTGTCGTGGAGCTCTGGTCTCTTTAACCTCGTCGTCTTTGGTGGCAAGCTAGATACTTTTTAGTCTTTATAGTTTATCTTTGGTCTACTTGTAAAAGGAACTTCTCATTACTATATATGTACCGGTTTGGCCGGATGAATTTATTTATAAAAGGAGACGAAAGACGGTTTGGAAGAGAAGATAAATCTCGGGCCGTATGACAGCAATTGGCAAAGATCGGGACCGACTTCCGTAGCGTACTACAACTAGGTACAGAAGAAGTACTAGCTAGTTAGCTAGGTCAATTAGCAGGAATAAGATATGATGCTGTCTTTGTACCGCGTTACTGTTTGCTATCTTGAAGTTGTTTGTTGCGTAGCGCGCCTAGTCAAAATTGATCGATCGATGGATGGATCCAAACAGTTCGCGCAGTCAAAATCAAGAAAACACTGGCTATTGCTTCTACGGTAGAGGCTCTACTGTTGGAGTATACGTGTACGCGGTAATTGAGGTAGTGTAGGATAGTTAGGACTCTAGCCTAACTTGTCTTGTACTCCAAGATGATCCCCTGTACGTCTATATATACTCGCCCGAGAGGCTCAATAATACAACCATCATATTCCGCAATCTCTCTCTCCCTCTACCCGCCAACATGGTATCAGAGCGGCACGGCCCTTGACCTAGCCGCCGCCTCCGCTTCCGCCGCGCCGCCCCCGGGGAGGTCGATCTCCATGATCTCCGCCGGGGGCCGCGCAACCCGTACGCAGGGTTCGTCCGCCGATCCGTGATCGGCTGCCCTGCAAGTCTTTTTCTCCGATCTCTTGATCGGTTTTCTTTTTTGGTTTACCGATCTTAGATCGGATTGAGTCGCCCATCACCGTCGTCATCATCGCGCCTCTACTCCGACTATCGGCATCGACGATCTACACCGCGTCCGTGCGCCTGTCACCTGCGCCGCTGTGCCTTCCTCGGTAGGCCGTCGCGGTCTCATGACAGGCTGCCGCGCACCGCGGCCGGCTGCTGCGGCTTCCTCGGGAGGCTGCCGCGGCCGACCCCCCCTCGGATTGTCTTCGTCGTCATCGTCCGGGATCGCACCGACAACGACGCCGCAGATTCCGATCTGCCGTCGTCACGGACTTGGCACGTACAGCGCCGCCGTCGGTCTGATCAACCGATCTGGCGCTCGTCTCCGCCGAGTACGTCCCCGAGCACGCGCCTACCACCGATCGAGCACCGGGCTGCCGCTACGTCGCCCCTTCGGGCCGTAGCGTCGCCGCCTTTGGTCCCTGCCGCCGGCTACCAACGCGCCTTCTCAGGCGTGTCCGTCGCTGGTGGTTCTCACGCCGCTGCACCGACTCGCGCCCTGTAGCTACGCCGCCCCTTCGGGCAGTAGCATCGCTGCACGCGGTCATCGCCGTCACCCCGCAAGGACGTCGCAGGCTTCCACCGCGCCACCTCCCTCGGCGCGGGTCGCCGCCGTCCGCGCATGGTCTTCGTCACGTCGCCGGGTTCTTCCTCGCCTACTTCGAGCACCGCCGCCGCATCTCCACAGGTAGCCTACATGGCCACTCCTGGCTATCGTAGGTCCCGCCGACTACCCCTCCGTCTAGGCATCCAGTCTGACCACCCCTGGTCGTCGCTGGTTCGCCGCCTTCTACGTCTTCGTCCAGCACGACTTCGTCGCCATCGTCCTCGCCTCGTCCTCGACCACACCTACTCGTCTACTCCGACAACCGCGGCCTGCATCGGCACCTCGCCGATCTGCGCAACGCAACCGTCGTAGAGTCCTCCTCTGCTAGTCTCCTCTCCGACATGGCGTGAAGTTGTTTCTGCTGGTCCCGTTCTTCGCATGCCCGGTATTGGCAACACCGGTGCGTGCCTTCGTCCCCGACGCGTTCCTGAGTCTGGCAAGCTCGGTTGTAGCGCCTCGTCTTCATCGGCTTCGACAAGGTCTTCATCGGCATCGACTACCTCCTCTACGTCTGCCTCGACTGCGTCACACCGACTTCGTCTTCGCGTACTCGGTTTTGGCACAACCAGAGTATGCCTTCGTCCCCGACGTGCGCCTGGTTTTGGCAAAGCCATGGCCGTACCTCGTCCTCGACGGCTCGGACTGCATCGGCTTCGGCATCGCTCTCTCCGACGACTGCCCTGACGCGTCTCCGTCCTTCTCCTGGCTGCACTATGCGCACGCGGCTTAATATGCGGCTACCTCGACACCGGCAACCCCGACCACGACATCGACCACGGCGACCCCTCGCGCGGCTACCTCGACCAAGGTTGCAGCACCCACCGCTCTCGGCTCACTCGACACCGGCACAAGGGCTACCACCTCGCATGAGCTCCTCACCAGCATCCTCCGGTCCAAGCTTCTGCGCCGTGACACCGTCCATGACGTCCCTGCTACCACTGCGGGGGGATGTCAGCGCACTGGTCTACTTCGGCTCTCCAGTCTGACCGTTCGCGACGTTCCAGTTGTTCACGCTGCTACCGCTACGACTGCGGGGGGATGTTGGAGTATACGTGTACGCGGTAATTGAGGTAGTGTAGGATAGTTAGGACTCTAGCCTAACTTGTCTTGTACTCCAAGATGATCCCCTGTACGTCTATATATACTCGCCCGAGAGGCTCAATAATACAACCATCATATTCCGCAATCTCTCTCTCCCTCTACCCGCCAACATCTACCACGTCACACACTGATGATCTCACCGGCTGGTCGAAGAAGCCACAGAGAGCTAGTGATTTCTTTATGCGAGAAACCCGAGGTAGTAATTTCGTGTAGTTAGATTGCTACTAGGGCCACCAGCTAGGCAATGCTAGCCCACCTGATCGAGATCGATAAAAGGAAGTGCACTTCTTCTTGTCTTCATGCGTGCTAAACACCAAGAGTTTCTGAAATCTGTTTTTAGGGCACATGTTTTTCACTCTTACACTCTTAGGGGGTATCAAATTATATGTATCGAAACAGAGGCGCTAGTGCGTATTTACAGAGGTAAACAAGTCCTCAACCCTCATTTCTTCTGAAGACTTGTTTCTCACCACATAGTATAGACGGCCTCTATTTCTTCGACAAGGGGAGTATAGTAATATCGTGAAGATGTCAATCCCAGCATCTGCACCAATAAAGATGTACACACTAGAAAAGAAAATGAAGGAAAATAAAGGCCCCGCCACTGTAAACAACCACTCGCAGCAGTAGCACACAGACCTCCACCAAAGACAGTACCCAGACTACAAAAGAGCTTGTCCGAAAGCCACGCCTCCAAAGATATCCAAATTTTGACAAATTCGCGATATCTATTTTGAGACGGAGGGAGTACAAGGATCATCGTCGCACGATTAAAAGATCTTATGGTTTCACCCTCGAGAAAGTGTGAGATCCCAAAATAATGCTTTTAACAAAGCAATTGCAAGGTACAACCACCAAAGATACTTTGCTCGACTCACTTCTTGCCAGCAAAGCCATATGTACCCTCCTTCCCCGTCTGCCCCTTTGATGGTAGGAGAGGATGGGGACCCCATATTTGAATTATGGTGTTTTAGCAAGTGCAGGAGGAAGGAAGAAGTGAGCCTAGCTCACTTGGTTAGGAAAGTGGATGTACAACTCAGCCACCCAGGTTCAAATCTTTACAGATACGGATTTGAGTTCTTATTATTACAAAAAACCAAATCGTTGTAGGGGCTTTTGTTGCCGCATTCCCTTTCAAAAAAAAGGTGCAGGAGGAAGACATTGTTGCTTTTTCCAAGGATCTATGTGTAATTTTATGTGTTTTGCTTCAAGAATGGTTATGTAAGGATTGCTTGGATTTTTTTGCGAAATTCCACCGATCTATTAATATTCATCAACAGTAGTACAAAGAATCCTAAAAGTGATTAAAATTACAAATAGGTCAAAGGACCACCTAGCGACGACTACAAACAGTAGCGCGAGCTGAAGGCACACCGTCGTCCTCGCCCCTCCAACACCGGAGCCGGGCAAAGCTTGTCGTAGTAGAGTTTGTTATAGTAGACAGACAGAAAGTGGTCATGCTAAGGCCCCAAAGGACCAACACACTAGAGCAGCAACCATCGCCAATGATGATATCCATTGATCGAAAGAGACTGACTTGAAAACACACCAATAAACACGAAAACGGACAAATCCTAGGAGATCTGTCTGACACATGACTCCATGCGCCCTTCATCGGTGCTAGATGCACAACCAGAGCGAGGATGGGACGGGGATGACCTCATTCTGATTTAAGGATGTAGCCATCGCCTCACCATCCCGAAAAAGACATTCTAATCAACCAACAGAAACCTCCCGCCGGCGAGAGGCTATGATCCGTCACGCCTCCTCCTAAAGTCTGTAAGGACTGCTTGGCTTTAATTTAAAAAATTAGTGAATTAATGTTGGTTTTACTTCTAGCTCACACGGTGTTTTTTCTCCAATAAAGGACAAATATATTAATATCAGCAGTGATTTAATGGTCCGTACATTTATAATTAAGTTTCTGAAGGTCTAGTGTATAAATTGGCTGATCTGATAATGCCATGAACTTACGGGTGATACGAGTTCGTCACTGTTGATAGAACTCCGTCAAAGTGCGTGGCAAAGTTTGCCACGCGCGTTGAATTTGAACACACACGTACGGGGAGAGACGGCGGAGCAGTTCACGGATGGAACATCTGGCGCCTTTTTTAGAGCGGGCAATTGGCGCTGGTACTTCCGGAAACGGAAAAAGGTTAGCAAGCTTTCTCCTCAAGACTCGCGAATAGTATATGTATCCTGTCCTGTATATATCGTTCGCTACGAGCCAAACCCAACTGCGTGTCCTTTTCTCAGCAACAAATCACACTCCATGATTATTTACCCTACGATTTGAGAGGTGCAATAGGTCACAAAGGCAAATGTTGTACGGGAGTAGTATTTTAGGAAACCTTTTGCATAGAGTGGCTAGCAAATTAGGAAAAATGACATCACTGACATTGAACTGAACTGGTTCGATAGAGGACACTTAATAATCAGAAACGTTTAAGCACACACAGCCACAAAATTTTCAAAACCGAATAAGTAAAAAGACGAAATAATGCCAACTTTACGAAACCACATAAGGTAATCTCCACTCGGGGTGTTGAAGTATGATCCAAATTCTATTAAGGAGGCTAACTTCTGACGGAGCGGAGCGAGGCCCGTCGCCGGGAGACTTGGACCGAATCGTTGATGACCTAGATTACCACCACTATATAAACCTCTTGTAAGCCGCCGGCTAGGATAAGTTGCATCTGTGAAAATTCCCGGCGTTGTGTAAACACTCCTCGTTATAGTGAAGTTTCGCTGGCTGGCGCCTGTGGTTTTTTCCCTCTCTTTGTTCGAGAGGATTTTCCACGTTAAATCTGTGTCCCCCTTGCTACGTTTTTATTTTCGTTCTTTGTTATTTAATTGTCGCAAAGCTAACACGGGGGGCCTAAAGATCCCCTAAAGGGCTATCGGGGGCGCCGGCGGCCGAATTCACGCCCAGCCCGCCCCCAAATTTTATTTGGCACCGGCGCGCCCCATTTTGTTATCCGGCCCTAGGCCGAACCCAACTCACAGGGGGATAGCGGGGCACGCCGGATGCCACGTTTCTGCGGTAAGGAGCGGAGAAGAAGACGCGTGAAACTGCTGGTCATCGCGGGCCAACCATGTCAGCGTCAACGGCCGCCTAAGCTCGGTCCCTCTTCCTCCTCGCCTTCCGCGCCCCAGTAATGGCGCTACTGCTCGCCGATCAGCCTTTTGCAGGAGACCAACCGACGCGACCCGTCCTCCACGCCCCCTCCTCGCTTGCCGCGCCCCCGCGCATCAATGGTCGTCTCCCTCGCCTGGGTGTTAAAAACCCTTCTCCCCCGCTCCTTTGACGCATTCCATCCTCGCAGCTGAAGGGTTCACAGCATAGAAAACAAAAAAAATCCTACGATGGGAACTATTATACGCCAAGATCTATCTATTAGATACAAACAACGGGTGGATATACATCCATAGAGAACATACCCTCGAAGACAACAAAGCTTTGTTAACGAGATGAAACTCGTGGATGATGTAGTCGTACACTTGCCGATCTCAAGCTCATGATGAAGTCCAGCAGGTCCAACAGGTCCAGCTCCAGCACGTCTATCAGATCTAGCTCCAGCAAGTCCAGCACCGCAAAGCAGCGGTGCATCCGTGATCGCACACACATCTGGTACCCCGACAACCTCCATCCCTCGCTTTAGTAAAGCAGCGGAAGCAGCAACTCCTTTCCAGATAAAGCCACCGGGAACATGTATCTCGCTAATCCGAGACCATGGGGGAAAATACTAGAGGGGGAGAGAGATCCTTCACAAGGAGGTGTGAGTGTGAAGGTGTGAGAGGGGGCCTTTTATAGGAGGAAGGAAGGGTACCCCTCCCATGGCCGGAGCCCATGGAGGGTGTCCCTTCACCTCCCTCATTCATGTGGTGGCAACCCCCTCCACATAAATATGCCCCTTCACATTCTTTATTAAAGTCTCCACTTTAAATGCATTAAATTTCTCCAAATTTAACGCTCTCTCATTTAATAAAACTCTTTTATTAATTTTATTCAGATTTTTGTTAATTACTTTAATTAACAAATATTCACATAATACCCCTGCAATATTTCAATATTACACGCAGAACCAATTTTAGCAATTTCACCCGAAACAGTTTTGGTGTCTATTGAAATAATCTTATCACTTTCTTAAATCTTTATCTGAAACATATTTGCTCCAAATGGATTCGGTATCCCTTAAGTGTGTCACCCTCCGGTTCGCGAATAATACAGACATAATCGAGACCCCTCTCAGATCAATAATGAGAAGCGGGACCTGGAGATCCATACTGACTCATACACATTCAACGATGACTTATATGATCGTGAGAACCTTTAACGCTAGTAACTAAATCCCTTTGTCTCGTGATATATTACATGTCCGAGATTCGATCATCGGTCTCCATACCTAGTTTGATCTTGTTACCGACATGTACTCTTTTCTCGTTCCCGTGATATAACATTCTAGTGATCTCATCACTTACTTGCAAGCTAACCAATGTGATATCACCGAGAGGGCCCAGAGTATAGCTATCTGTCATCGGAATGGACAAATCCCACTCTTGATCCATGAGCCTCTATATAACACTTTCGTAGCACTAAACCCACCTTTATAATCACCCTTTCAAAGTGTGATGTTTGATGTTATTAAGATACTCTTCCAGTGTTAGTGATTGACATGATCTTATGATCTAAGGACTAGGATTACTTTGTATGATGTTATAGCAATATAAACACAATGATTTTGATCGTAATGCTATACTTCGAAAGAATGTTCATCACATCATTCCACTAATGTTGTGACCTCGTTATTAACAACATCCAATGTCCATGATCAGGAAACCTTGATCATTTTGTTAATCAACGAGCTAGTTTATAAAAGAGGCATAACTAGGAACTTTCCTTTTGTTTATTAAACACACATGTATTAACGTTTCCAAATTAATATAATTATAGCATGCAAAATAAATATTTATCATAAACAAGGAATAAGATAATAACCACTTTATTATTGCCTCGCGGGCATATTCCCTTCAGCAGCCTCCTCTGCTGTCCTTCCCAACCACCCACCCACCGGCCATGGAGAGGTTCCCCGAAGATGACGCCTCCGCGAAATGTTTTGGGCGGCACTCAAAGCACGTTCATGAGGCACGGGCGCTGTGGGAGGCGGGATACCCAGTGCTGCCAGACATGGGGTGCCTCACCACTGGTTCCTTAGTGCAGGTGGCACCCTTCCCGCTATTCCCCCATGGTCAGATGCACTCGACGGCGATCTACCGACACTACTAGGACGCCCTCACGCCGGAGGAGGGGAACGATACCGCCTAGGATCCGGGCAACGTCAAGGCGTGGGACGAGTTCGTAACTGGCCAGTGGTAGGCCCGCCTCGAAGCCTATGACGACGACGGCCCCCACCGGAGAACAACAACCTCCAAGGGTGGATTCTATGGTGGAGCACCCTAGGGAGGGCGCTCGCCTGGTTCCTAGACCACATCACCGTCAGCAACAACCTGCTGCTGACGATGCCTCCACCGCAGCCGTGGCAGTGGCCGCGCTACCCGGACCAGCGGTGGGCGCCACGCCAACACGCCGCATGCTCTTCCTCAACGTCTTCCTCGACGAGGTCTTCATCACCGCCAGCATGTTACTCCATGTACTCCACGCAGTCACCACTTCTCCATGATCCTCGCCCCGATGAAGGACGAGTACGAGGAGGCCCCGCTGTCGCAGCATACGGCAGGCGCTCCGGCGGTGTCACCATCAGGGGCCATTATGCGCCATCCCCTCCTCGTGGCTGCCTACGCCTCGCTATGCCCTAACGCTAGGTTAAGAAGGAGTGGACGCTGCTGCCAGAGTACAAGGAGGCCTCCCTTCAGCTGAAGATCGAGGAGGACCCGGAGGAGTTTCCGGGCCAGCACATCACCGAGCACTCCTCCTTCGAGGTCGTGCCGCCAGCGACGGATGCATTTCTGAGGCTTGATCCACGGCGGAGTACCAGCGCGAGCAGGCCGAGCGCACGCCGCCTCGGCCTGTTCATCGAGCTAGAGGGTGACGACGACAAAGCCGGCTACTCGGGCTGGATCGATGGTGGTGGCGATCCAGGACAAGGCTGCAACACCATGCCACCGCCGAAGAAGGAGCCTAGGAACGACGATAACTACACGGAGGCGATGTACTGTCGCCTTGGACTGGGCGGGCGTGGCCGGAGCTGCCACTAGATTTTTTTTTCAACTTTTGTATAAACATGTTTGACCTGCTGTGAAATCGAGAGTATATTCGTATTTGCAAATGTTTGAATTTCTGTATGGGGGGCACAGTTAGGATCCAGCGTCCCTCCCCCCCCCCCCCCCCAATTCGTGAACCAATCTGGTGCCCCCCATACGAAAAATCGGGTCATGCCGTATGCCATATGGGGGCGAGTGGAGATGCCCTAATGTCGATGTTGATGATGGACCAATCAGTATGGCATCCTGCCATCAACACTGGATAAAACAGGAGCTACAAGATCTTCAGCCATATCAACTATGATAAAATCAATGAGTGTTGGGCATCCTTAAATTTGCACTACTATATTTTCTTTGATTTCTACAACTTGTTTATAAGTTGAGTATGCAAGTTTAGTCATTTGAAATGAACCAAGATTTAATCAGTCAAATAAACTTTTAGGAATTATAGAAACACTTGCACCAATATCACAGAGTGTAGCGATCTCATTTACTCCTATATGTATCTTAGTTGTTGGTTCAAATATATCATCTATCTTGGCCGGTAGATTCTCACATAACTTTTTATATTAATTTTTTAGCTCACGTACCTTCTCAGTAACTTGATTGATAAATTGTTGGTACATAGCTTCATTATCTCCCTTAGTATCATGATTCTTCAATGTATCATGATTCTTCAATGTTATCATATTGACAAAATCTTCCACAGTGTGGTCTGGGAATGGTGCATTGTTGTAGTCTAGCTCTTCCGGTTCTTCATTATCAACCCTCATCATCTTGAGGTTTTCAACCGGATTTGGCTCGCGTTTGTGTAATGCCTGAAAAATATTCTAAAATAAAATTGATTGTTATTTTATTTTCGCATCATCATGACATCATCATGCATATTTTATCTTTAAAATATTTTCGTCAAAAGCCTATTTTGTTTTGTAATGAGTCCCTTCCTTTAATTTTAAATTATAATACCTGGTCTTACCAGATATTTTGTTTGTCTATAACTATTTATGAAAGACTTTATAAAATAGAAATAGAAACGTTTTTCTTTTGGGGGAGGCCGCCAGCCCGCCAGGCCAAAAGCCTACGACCCTGAAAACACAAACCCTACACCTCGGCCGCCGCCAACCCACGATACACTCGCACACTGCACCAGCCAGCACACACCTCACACAACGCACGCACCCAGGCGCACCGCGCACGACCCATGCACACAACACTACACATGCACGCGACTCACCCTGGACCCAACACGCAACGCGACACACAACACAAGAATGCACACACGAACCCGACCAACTGGTCACACACGCACCCAAGGCCACCCGTTGCCACCTACCCCGCGTCGTTTCCCCACTCCCGCGGCCACCCTTTCTCTCCTCATGTGCCATGGCCGCGCGACCCGAGCCCGAGCCGTCTCCTCCGCCCTTCGCAAAGGACCTGATCCGTCCGCCCACCTCGTCTCCGAGCAGGAGACCACTGCTCCAGCGTGCGGTGTTCTGCGGCAGCTCTCGTTTTGGTGCTGCTGTTGCTAGCATTGCTCAAGGATCAAGTGTTGGTAAGGTTTTTGTTGCACGTGGTGTACCGATAGTGTTATCTTGCCAAGCTTGTCATGGAGGCCTTAGACAAAACCTTAGCCGCGTGCTTCGCCACCAAGTCCTTCCTCGACAAGATCTTCTCCGATACCAAGGACGCAAGAGGTTCTCAACACCAAGGTCGACACATGGAGATGTACGTGGACGAGCACCCAAAGAACCGCATAATAGCATCGATGCCGATTCAAGTTCCGCCCTCGATGAACAAAGGCGAATTCGAAGACACGATCCCGGAATCCGAAGATCGTCGTCACAGATCGACAAGTTCTCCTTCACGGAACCCAAAGACCAAACCCGAACCCTTGGAACCCAAGATCTCCGATCGAGATGTGTGACCCCTCCCGAGCCCCTATTTTATAACTGCTATCTATATACTTGTTGCATATAAATTGTTCATACTTGCATACATATTTTGTGGTTTGGGGACATTTTGTCAAATCACCTAATAATTAAATATGGAGGCTATATGCAGGGTAAGCTTGTCTTATCTGGACTCTATTTAAATTTGTGTAGCAAACAGATGCCATGCTTTGCCTTGTTTATTCAACATTTAATTTGTGGGGTAGCTAAATAACTTGAACCTTCTATGTAAATGTCAGGACCTCGATTCCGCTTAATATTTCTAAGATAGATTGCATATTGACATGTCATGCATTATATCATAAACATGTCGGATCTTCCGCCGTAGTATTAAATAGTGCATCGGTTGTTCTTTCTAGTGCTTGGATTCTTCACCGGATAGGATGATGAGTCGATGTGAGATGTGGTAAGCCTTCGGTCACTGACTTTATCTCACAAGAAAGCATTCTCCCCCTTCTACCTATTTTGCATTTATAGTCTTTTCTTTCTTCTTTTTATCTATTGCTATCCTTTATTGTTGATGCTTTAGTACCGCACCTTTATTTACCTGCTCCACTATATTGCCTTGGTTATCCTATTGCCTTGTTTGATTAGCTAGCTTTGTCTCTGCGAGTCGTAGGCATGCTTAGCACTGCTCCCATACAAGTGAACTGTGATATCTAGATATGGTTGATAGTAATATAATTAAATTGGTGATGTTGGTTATCGTTATGGTTTCACCTAATGATAAGGCCCTGGCAGCGACCACCTTTGGGAACTGCTTGAGTCGACCTAGGAACAGTTCGTTCTATGATACTAGTTCTGAGTTGATCGCGCTAACCAAATGCGGGGCCTCTGGAATCCCCCCTCAACTACCGGCGCTATTCGTTTATCGAGAGGGTCACAAAATTGGTTTTCCATTTGGTGCATACGCATAATATATCCTCGGACATAGGTGAGTGGAATAAGTCTTCGGACTTGATATTTTGATGGACTTCCATGGCTTGCATACATAAATCGCGGTACGAGGTGGCGGCACCCATGGTGTGTACAAGTTACCCCGCATGGCCTGATTCATCAGTAGACGCAAACGCGGTGTCTTCCTTGACAATCGCCGTACCTCTTGGTTGATTCCACATAATAGGTGATACCTTGATACGTCCATTTTGCATCACTATTCTATGTCTTAATTCACTATTATTCATTGATATATTTTGTATTGAGAGGTGATACTTATGTTATTTCATCTATTTTTGCATGGTTGATGACTTTAGGAGCATGGACCGCTGCAGTCAGGATTCTGATGGAAAAGGTGCTGTTTGGAGGCAAAATTCGCGAAGATCAGAAAATCCAGGAAAATATATGGAAAATCCTATTTTTCCAGAAGACTAAGGATGCCAGAAGATGGAGTGGAGGTGGGCCACAGGGGCCCCACACCACCCCATGGTGCGGGCAGGCCTAGGCCGCGCCTGGAGGTGGTGTGGCCGCCCTGGCCCACTCCAGCCTCTCCCCTCTGGCGTATATCAACCTCCCGAAACCCTAAGACTCGGGGAACGACCACAGAATGATTCCACCGCCTCTGCGGGGCGGAAAACACCGAGAGAGAAAGATCTCTCTGGCAGACAGATTTCTGTCGAGGAATTCCTTTCCGGAGAGGGGAGATCATCACCATCAACACCACCATCAAGCTGGACTTCATCGGGATCATCACCACCATCATCACCACCAGCACCCTCATCACCATCTCCATATTGCTGTAACAATTGAGTTGAATCTTGCATAGTTCATAGGGGAAACTTTTCTGGTGTTGATTACTCTTTGTAGTTGATGCTATTGAGTGAACCATTGAATTATTGTTTATGTTCAGATTGTTATACATCATTATTCCATCTCTGATCATGATCCATATGATGTCTTGTGAGTAGTTCGTTTTGTTCTTGAGGACATGGGAGAAGTCTTGTTGTTAGTAGTGGAGTTGCGTTGAGAAAGATTCAATAGATTGTTATTTAAGTTGTGGTGTACTTCTTCTAGTGGTGTCATATGAACGTCGACTACATAACACTTCACCTATATGGGCCTAGGGGAATGCATTGTGTATTTGGCTACTAATCGTAAGGGTTGCTGGAGTGACAGAAACCTGAACCCTCGTTAGGAAACCATTGCACAAGGGACGTAAGGATCTTAGAGTTTAAAGCTGTGGTTAGGTTTCTACCTTAATTAATTTCTTGTACTTACGGATGTTTGCAAGGGGTATAATCACAAGTATGTATTAGTCTTGGATGGGGTGGTACATTAGCACAGGTTCACCCACACAACACTTAGCAAGCTAGAGAAGATTAATCGACTATATGAAGCGAAAGCACTTAACAATCTCCCCATGTGTCCTTGAGAATGTTTGGTCATCTATAGAAATACATAAAGGATTGGGCCACTTGCTGCATTTATTCCTACTGTCTTTTATTTACTCGTAGTTTGTTTACTTGCTTTATCGAAAACCCCTAAAAATCCATTTGCTAAGTATTTGCAGAGAATTCCTGATCCATACCACTAGCCAGCACCTTCTGCTCCTCGTTGGGTTCGACACTCTTACTTATCGAAAATACTGCGATACACCCCCTATACTTGTGGGTCATCAAGACTATTTTCTGGCGCCGTTGCGGGGGAGTGAAGCTCTATTGGAGAGTGGAACTGGTAAAGGAAACTTCTACTGTGAGTATTGTTTACTTCTGTTAGTTGCTTTATTTTCATTATGGATAATTCGCTGAGTTTTTTATTTGGTAATGCTACTACCACTGCTAAGGTAGTAGATAAGCCACCACCTGCTGAGAATGATGTTTTCAAAATACCTAAAAGAATTATTGATCGTGTTATGGATAACTACTATGTTGGGGATGGAACTGTCCATCTCGGTGATCATTTACTCTTTATACACGAATTATGCGGGTTGTTCAAGTGTGGAGGTATTACTACAGATCAAGTTAAGAAGAAGTTATTCTCATTATCACTAAAAGGAAGAGCTGAGGAATGGTATAAGCTGCTGAAGAATGGTCAAGCTCTGGAATGGGAGGAAATAGTGCCTCTCTTTTATTCAAAGTTTTATCCTCCTAGTGAGATTCATAAAGATCAGAATCAAATATACAACTTTTGGCCTCTTGATGGAGAGAGTACAACTCAAGCTTGGGGGAGATTGAAGTTACTAATGCTCAAATGTCCCATTCATGAGCTCCCCAACAATATTATTATCAATAACTTTTATGCAAGGCTCCCTCTACATGACAAGGATTTATTGGATGCTTCTTGTGCTGGATCATTCACTCGTATGGAAGAAGAAGCTAAATGGGATCTTCTGGACCGTATTCAAGATAATGCTGAAGCTTGGGAGAATGACAAAGGTAGAAAGTCAGGTATAAATTATGATTATGAATGCATTGAATCTTTTATGGGAACTGATGACTTTCAAAATATTAAAAATGCTTATGGTCTAGACTCTCAAGCTATTGCTTCTTATTTTAAGGTTTTTGCTTCCTATATTGAAGTGCCTAAAAAGAAGTGGAATAAGTATCATGAACCTTATAAAGATAGTGCTAAGAGTGTTCCTGCAAGAAATACTGAATTTTATACTGCTAATCATGTTTTACCTAAACCTTATATTGAGAAAATGCCTTTCCCAGTTAAGGTAAAGGAACATTCTATGATGGCTAGTATGGTAGATGAAAGTATGAATAAAGCTGTTGAACCTGATAAACAAATGGTTGATGAACCTATAATAGCAAATGTGAAGGACTTTGTCACCAAGTATGAAAAAGAGGGACACCCTATCCTTTGTAAGGATACCTCTAATTTTGTTTCGCAAAGTAGTGTTATGAGAGCTAGTATTCCTGTGTTTTCTGTTAGAATAAGTGATCATTGCTATGATGGTTCTTGTGATAGCTATATCATTAAGTTTATGCATGATACTGAAAGCTACTATGAGAGAGGGAAAAGTGTTCTTATGCATCTCAATAATATTAAGTTTCCTCGTTTTATGCTGAAAGTTTTTATGTTGCACTTCTTTTGCCTTCTTATGCAAGTTGCCTTTGGTTTCAATAAATTGTTTGTTTACAAAATCCCCTTGCATAGGAAGTGGGTTAGACTTAAATGTGTGTGTGTTTTTGCTTCTTAATGCTCTCTTTCACTTCAATTCATATCCCTATGAGAGCTTCTTCAAAATTATCATGCCCATCTTAATGGCTATAAAGAAAGAGCTTTATGGGAGACAACCCAATCTGTTTTTGCTTTCAGTTTGTTTTTGTTTATTTGAGTCTTGGAAGTTATTACTTTGGTAATAACCGCTCCTTATCCATTTTGTTTGGTTTTTGTGTCAAGATCAACCTCTAATGAGAGAGAAGTAATATTTGGGGAAGTTGCTGTCCCGAAACAGATTTTTTGTGCTTCACCGTAAAAATTCGTGAGAGATCTCTGTATGTCGGATTGAGCTGTAATTTTTTGTGCTTCTGACCTAGGTTGTTATTTAACTTTCGTTAGTTTTGCACTTTTTGATTCGAGCAACAGAAGGTTTTCGGGAAAATTGATCTTTACCTGCTGGTCTGTTTTGACAGATTTTGCCACTCTTGCATCTGCTTCTTTATTTGATTTCCTTTTTGAATTATTTTTGGGTTTTCAGAAGGAGTTGCTACAGTAGCCTATGTTTTGATGGTTTTCAGTTGAAGTTGGACTCAAAAGGTTCTATCACTTCACTTATACTAATGTTGCTAATAAGAACTGTGTGAAGTTTTGTGTGAAAGAAATTTTCAGGAAGTGGAGATAATGGTGTAATAAGAAAAAGAAGGGTTTTATGACTCAAGTAATAAGTGTATGAAGATGAAGATATTGATGCCTTTCAAGTTATAACTCCGAAGAAATTCATTGAGGACCAAATATAGAGACCTGCAGAGTCTGTTTCCAACTAGGTAATAGTTTTGGTAAGAAAAGTTCCGAGAAAATACAATCCAACTATATTTTTGCAGTTTTCAGTCAATAAGGAAAGCTACGAAGAGAAAAAGGGACGGAAATGGAGCCAGGGTGGATCACACCACCCTGTGGCATGGGCCCTCCCCTGGCCGCGCCACCAGGTGGTGAGTCCACCCAGGACTCCGCCTCCGACTCGTTTTGTCCCAGTACCTTCCTTTTGATATGAAACTTCGTAATATATAACCCCCCGGATCCCCTGAGGTCCGTATATCGTGTTTTCGTCATGCTTTTGTTTCGATCTGTTTCTGTCAGGACATACTCTTTGAAAGCTTAGAAGCACAATGGTGTCCGCCAAGGATAAAGGGAAGGAGCCCATGGAGGAAGACCTCCAAGACCCCGGGAAGGAGAAGGAGATCAAGAGTTAAGGTGAAGAGGAGCAAGGCCAACATCCGCACACCAGGACAACCATTGCAAGCATTGGGGTGGTGGAAAACCCAGCCATTGGAGGGAAGCCTCCTCATCACCGTTCAGATCCATGGTCACTTCCTCCATGCACCAAGAATCATTTCCATACCCTTATCCATGAGCATCAATATCAGAATATGCCCAAGGGGAAATTACCCTCCAATTGGTATTTCCCTTGTTCTAGCCATGCAGGAAAAGAAGACTTCAAGGAGGAAGAGTGGGGAAAGAATAGCAAGAGCTGGAATTCTCAACACGACATGATCATGAGCTGCATTGAGCAAAACTCACAACTGATTCGTAATCTCACGTTCGAGATTGAGGACTTGGGGAAACTGATTAGAGAGCTCATTGAGAATATACCACCACCACCGAAGGAGTAATTCGTCATCAGGTTTGGCACCCCCTTGGTTTGTTCCAAGCTTGGGGGAGTGCCGCGGTATCACATCACTATCTTCTATCTTTTTACCTTATTAGTAGAGTCATATCATGAATAGAGGAGTTATTATGTAGTATGGTTTGCATTATGGAAGTGTCCCCTCTCTCGTTAGATATGTATCCCTTGGTATGAGTTTCCGTTATGGAATATGAATGAGAAGTTCTATCATTCACTCTTTTGCATAGCTTATATTATTTTTCAATTCATGGTTATATGATTGATCTTGTTGTTAGTATTGGTATCACTTTGGGATCATTGAGTTAATTTAGTTGGTTTTGGCAAACCTGGCTTGGTCAGTAGCAACACCTTTTTGAGAGTTGAAAAGAAAGAAAAATAATTTCATCATCTTTCTTTCTTGATTTGCCCATAAGTCTAGTATTCTCTAGTTAAGATCTTTTGTTCTTCCAAGGAAGATTGCTTGTTTGTCTTTATCATTTGTATGCTTGGTTGTTTCCTTCAACTCTTGTACTGGCTACCCAGCATTGCTAGCCAAAAACCTGTACTGAGAGAGAATTCTTCTCGTGCAACCACCTCCTTTAAACCAAAACCCATGCCATTTGTGTCCACCATACCTACCTAGTAACATTATTGCTATTCCAAGTAAATTCTTATTTTATCTACCTCCCAAATTAAACTTGTTATGTGAAAATTAGTGATTAAAGCTCTCACGAACTTGATGGCACACTTTACTTTCTTGCATTTAATAAACTTGAACCATTATGCTCACATATGTTGCGTATATGCTTGCGCTTTGTAAGTTGTGAATTAGCAGAACCATGCTATCATGGGGAACGCTTTCAACATTGCACTAGTACTTTGTACCAAGTTGATATCATGATCTTTTGTCTATGGATGTCATCGGTGTGAAATGAAAGGGGAGCTTGTAAGTCCATAGAGTTATGCATATGTGTTAGAGAAACGCCTGGGCCGCTGGTCTAATCCATGCTGACATGGTGGAAACCTGCAGCGTAACCATAACGATTATCTATGAAGCATTCTTCTTATAAAAAAAAGAGATAGAGATTGAGAAAAAGAGAAAAGAAAAAAAGATATTATGAAAAGAGGAAAGAGAGAAAAAAGCACCATATTCCCATGGTAAATAAGAAGATTGTTGAGATACTTGCTGTCTGCTTGCCTTGTCATTTTGATATGGGGATTCTTCGGTATCATCGGGCAAGGGGTACCCCGTTGGCGGTTCTCAATGATACACATATGCTTACGATGACAAGAACTTACTGGTGACTAAACTTGAGTAGCATGAGGAGCGGCCCTCGTATTCAAGGGACATGAGATTCTCAATTTACAACTTGTCAATGCATATCCTCATTATTGATCACTTTAACCTTAATCACCTAAAGATGCCTATGATAGGGGCAATGAGAGCTGAAAGCTAGTCAGTATCATAATTTTTGGGAGCTCTTTATGAGACTTGCAATCCCTGTTTCCCTCTGCGAAGGGCCTTTCTTTTACTTTGTAGTTGAGTCAGTAAACTTATTCCCTTCTATCTCAGCAAGTATTTTGAGTTGATGTGTTTCATTCATTCATATGATGATTTATTCAATCATGTTTCTTATGTTCCTTGTTTTTCACATTGCTCTTATCTTGATGTTTACTACTTTGAAAGCTATCATTGAAAAACCAGTTATTTGTGAACTCCAGCAAATTATCAACTATTCTTCGACCAAGAGCTAAGTTTGCCATTACCAATTATGATTCACTTTATGTATCTTTATTGTGTTTCCTTTACTCACTTCAAGTTGAGTTATACAATAGTGAGTTGTCTTCTATTATGATCTATGTATTTGATGAATGTGATGCTTCTTGTCTGTATTCTTTTATCGACTCTTCACTCCATAAACTTGAGGCCATGTTTATTGAGCTCAGTTTCGCTTGGGGACAAGCGAAGTCTAAGCTTGGGGGGAGTTGATACGTCCATTTTGCATCACTATTCTATGTCTTAATTCACTATTATTCATTGATATATTTCGTATTGAGAGGTGATACTTATGTTATTTCATCTATTTTTGCATGGTTGATGACTTTTGGAGCATGGACTGATACGTCCATTTTGCATCACTATTCTATGTCTTAATGCACTATTATTCATTGATATATTTCGTATTGAGAGGTGATACTTATGTTATTTCATCTATTTTTGCATGGTTGATGACTTTTGGAGCATGGACCGCTGCAGTCAGGATTCTGATGGAAAAGGTGTTGTTTGGAGGCAAAATTCGCGAAGATCAGAAAATCCGGGAAAATATACGGAAAATTCTATTTTCCCAGAAGACTCAGGATGCCAGAAGATGGAGCGGAGGTGGGCCACAGGGGGCCCACTCTAGCCTCTCCCCTCTGGTGTATATCAACCTCCCGAAACCCTAAGACTCGGGAAGAGACCACAGAAAGATTCTGCCGCCTCTGCGGGGCGGAAAACACCGAGAGAGAAAGATCTCTCCGGCAGACAGATTTCTGCCGGGGGAATTCCTTCCTGGAGAGGGGAGATCGTCGCCATCAACACCACCATCGAGCTGGACTTCATCGGGATCATCATCATCACCATCACCACCATCATCACCATCTCCATATTGCTGTAACAATTGCGTTGAATCTTGCCATAGTTCATAGGGGAAACTTTCCCGGTGTTGATTACTCTTTGTAGTTGATGCTATTGAGTGAACCGTTGAATTATTGTTTATGTTCAGATTATTATACATCATTATTCCATCTCTGATTATGATCCATATGATGTCTTGTGAGTAGTTCGTTTTGTTCTTGAGGACATGGGAGAAGTCTTGTTGTTAGTAGTGGAGTTGTGTTGAGAAAGATTCAATAGATTGTTATTTAAGTTGTGGTGTACTTCTTCTAGTGGTGTTATGTGAACGTCGACTACATGACACTTCACCTATATGGGCCTAGGGGAATGCATTGTGTATTTGGCTACTAATCGGAGGGGTTGCCGGAGTGACAGAAACCTGAACCCCCGTTTGGAAACCATTGCACAAGGGACGTAAGGGTCTTAGAGTTTAAAGCTGTGGTTAGGTTTCTACCTTAATTACTTTCTTGTACTTACGGATGTTTGCAAGGGGTATAATCACAAGTATGTATTAGTCTTGGATGGGGCGGTACATTAGCACAGGTTCACCCACACAACACTTAGCAAGCTAGAGAAGATTAATCGACTATACGAAGCGAAAGCACTTGACAGTCTTCCCATGTGTCCTCAATAACGTTTGGTCATCTATAGAAATACAACCAGCTTGTCCTTTGCTGCATAAAGGATTGGGCCATTTGCTGTATTTATTCCTGCCGTCTTTTATTTACTCGTACTTTGTTTACTTGTTTTATCGGAAACCCCTAAAAATCCGTTTGCTAAGTATTTGCAGAGAATTCCTGATCCATACCACTAGCCAGCACCTTCTGCTCCTCGTTGGGTTCGACACTCTTACTTATCGAAAATACTGCGATACACCCCCTATACTTGTGGGTCATCATGGACCGCTGTAGTCAGGATTCTGATGGAAAAGGTGTTGTTTTGAGGCAAAATTCGCGAAGTTCAGAAAATCCGGGAAAATATATGGAGAATCCTATTTTTCCAGAAGACTAAGGATGCCAGAAGATCGAGTGGAGGTGGGCCACAGGGGGCCCACGCCAATCCATGGCGCGGGCAGGCCTAGGCCGCGCCTGGAGGTGGTGTGGCTGCCCTGGCCCACTCCAGCCACTCCCCTCTGGCGTATATCAACCTCCCGAAACCCTAAGACTCAGGGAGCGACCACAGAAAGATTCCGCCGCCTCTGCGGGGCGGAAAACACCGAGATAGAAAGATCTTTCCGGTAGACAGATTTCTGCTAGGGTAATTCCTTCCCGGAGAGGGGAGATCATCGCCATCAACACCACCATCAAGCTGGACTTCATCGGGATCATCATCATCGTCACCACCATCATCACCATCAACACCCTCATCACCATCTCCATATTGCTGTAACAATTGAGTTGAATCTTGCATAGTTCATAGGGGAAACTTTTCTGGTGTTGATTACTCTTTGTAGTTGATGCTATTGAGTGAACCATTGAATTATTGTTTATGTTCAGATTGTTATACATCATTATTCCATCTCTGATCATGATCCATATGATGTCTTGTGAGTAGTTCGTTTTGTTCTTGAGGACATGGGAGAAGTCTTGTTGTTAGTAGTGGAGTTGCATTGAGAAAGATTCAATAGATTGTTATTTAAGTTGTGGTGTACTTCTTCTAGTGGTGTCATGTGAACGTCGACTATATGACACTTCACCTATATGGGCCTAGGGGAATGCATTGTGTATTTGGCTACTAATCGTAGGGGTTGCCGGAGTGACAGAAACCTGAACCCCTGTTAGGAAACCATTGCACAAGGGACATATGGGTCTTAGAGTTTAAAGTTGTGGTTAGGTTTCTACCTTAATTACTTTCTTATACTTACGGATGTTTGCAAGGGGTATAATCACAAGTATGTATTAGTCTTGGATGGGGCGGTACATTAGCACAGGTTCACCCACACAACACTTAGCAAGCTAGAGAAGATTAATCGACTATATGAAGCGAAAGCACTTGACAGTCTTCCCATGTGTCCTCGAGAACGTTTGGTCATCTATAGAAATACAACCGGCTTGTCCTTTGCTGCATAAAGGATTGGGCCAGTTGCTGCATTTATTCCTACTGTCTTTTATTTACTCGTAGTTTGTTTACTTGCTTTATCGAAAACCCCTAAAAATCCGTTTGCTAAGTATTTGCAGAGAATTCCTGATCCATACCACTAGCCAGCACCTTCTACTCCTCGTTGGGTTCGACACTCTTACTTATCGAAAATACTGCGATACACCCCCTATACTTGTGGGTCATCATACCTCTAGATACGCACGTAGTTATGGGACAGTTCTTGTTGTAAGATTTGGATGACATGTGTAATATGTTGCCCGAAGGGTTGAACGTGCGTTTGGGTACACTAGTGCACCCCTGCAGGGTAAAATATTTTTGAGAAGCCTTGCACTAGAAGAAACCAGGCCATTAGCCCCGGTTCGTAAGGGCCTTTAGTCCCGGATTGCGAACCAGGACTGCCAAAGCGGGACTAAAGGTCCAAGCTTTAGCCTCCGTTCTGTTACGAACCGGGGCTAGAGGTCCAACCACGTGGCCCTGCAGCGCGCTGGGCGGCAGTACATTTAGTCCCGGGTCGTGTTGCGACCCGGGACTAAATGTTCCCTGCCGCGGCAGCATTTTGGGCCATTTGGCTGCCGCGGCAGGGGATGGGGTTTTAGGGTTTTGTGTTTTTCTTTTCATTTTGTGTTTTATGTTCAATTATTTTTCATCCTACGTTTTCATTAGAAACAAGTTTTCGTATACATACAGAACGCTACTACACAGTACTTGTATACATTGACGCAATATATGATATAAAATTTTCTTACAAGCATACATGGAGACCCATCCGGGTCCAGAGCATGTCTATTTGATTACATGGAGATCATTATATGGATGCTTTAGGGTCTACGTATACAGTATTCTCCGCGTGGGTCTATGACCTCGTCAAAAAAAATGCTGCAAATTCCTCTTGGATTGCTATTAGGCGGTCCTCTGGTAGGAGCTTGTCCCGATCGCGTCCAACTATATAAAAAGGAGATCGTATGAATTAGACTCAACACAACTTTTTGTAATAAAAATAAAGGGTGAATATATTGTTTACTTACTCGAACATTTTCCGAGGGCTTCTCAATACTGATGCGAATGAACTCGCACACGTAGAATCCACATAGATTAGTTCCCTGTGGCTGCCTCGCGCACTTTACAAGAATAGAATTCAATCAAATAATAACACTAGCATGATAAATGCACATAAACTAGAATTAAATAGATGCGCGGACTTAGCTCGTACTACTTACCGAGAGTGATTTAAAAAATAGCTCCTCACGCCATTGACCGTGGACATGGTTCTTGAACTGTGTCCAAACCCTACCCGACAAAGAAAATTAATGTATGAGTTAATAACTACTTGATATCCTAGAAAATGAACGAAAGAAACTGATATAGTGCGATAATGGTTGAAATTATCTCTAGAGCGCATCGATAATGCTGCGGTAGTTTTCAATGTCTTTGTTTAGTGAGTCCATGATGTGAACTCTTCCCAAGTCAAGTGAAATGCTTAGAATAATCCAGTGGTACCTACGCAAGGTTTACATACGTCAGTAACTCATCATTTACACTGAACATCGAGTAAACAAAAGTTAATGTGTACAAAAACGCACTTGCCGTCGTGGTAAGGAAATAGTATTTTATTACAGAAATGCTGTTTCGTGAGAAACTGCAACAAGTTGTGCTCGGTCTCCAGTGGTTTATCCTTTAGTATAGCTCCATGAACTCTATGTGGGTCAATGAACCCAAATCCATTGATAGTCTTTCTTTTACAATCGAGCATCTTCATTCTGCATCATTATATATAGCATACAAAAGAATATAGTGAGCATACTTACCGGCAATGAATTGAACAAGCTGAGATAGAGACCTAATTACATAAATAAAGTAATCACTTACAGATAATACAAACTGAGGATAGTTTTGTCGAGTTCCTTTAGATTGAATAACTGAAATAATTCTGTAAATTCAATAGGGACCTCGTCTTCAGTGAAGTAATGTGATTTTCGAACTTTCACTAAGAGCCAATTTCACTGTTCTTTTGATGCTTTCATGTACCATTCATGGAATCGTCGCATTTGTGTTGGCATATCCCGAAGCCTCTCAGAACTGACCAGAGTCTCCCCGTGAACAAATTTGGGTGCTACCTCAGCCATGGGCATATCGCCGTGAAGAATTTCATGAATAGGCATACCACATTGCTCGGCCAATATCCTAGCCGTTTTCGGATCCATAGGTTCTACCTCATATAGTTGAGGTTCGGGTATGTTCACCTGGAGTGGGGGAGCGATTGGTTTGGTTGTTTCCCTAGCTGGGGAACATCTCTTTTGGTTCTTCGGCTACCACTCGATTGTTTTGCTTGTTTCCCCAGCTGGGGGACGTCTGTTCTGATGCTTCCGCTACCACTCGATTGTTTTGCTTGTTCCCCCTGCTGGGGAACCTCTTTTGTGATGCTTCCTCTACCGCTTGATCTCTTATGTTTTAGTGTCTTCTGAAGACATCGTGTATAGTCATCTGGCGCATTTAACTGAGTTTGGGATGGCTGCGTCAGTAATTTCCTAAAGTGCTCCTTGGTTTCCGGTTTTATTTGGACCTCTGGCTCAGGTTGTTTCTTTTTAAAATGAGCATCCACTTCGGCCCGTACGACCGCATCGGTCTCCTCATCGATCAGGTCGTAAGCCCTCTTGGGATGAACCGGCGATACTCTTGGGAGGGGCGACAACTGTCGCTTTGGGCGTCGGTTGTCGCTCGACAGAGCGGTGGTATTCTTCCGCTTTTGGCCCTTAGTGGGTGGAGGCGGCTGCATAGATTGAGATGGACTTGTGTTGGGGTCATGGATTGGACTATTACTGGGAGGAGACGGTGCACTTGGAGGTGGACTTGGAGGAGACGGTGCACTGGGAGGAGACGGTTGCCTTGGAGGTGATGGGTTGTTTCTCGGTGGAGAAGGTGGCCTTGGTGTCTAGCCTAGAAACTTGATGTATTCTTTTTTCCAAAGAATGAAGCCACTCGTGACTTCTCCCAGTGTCGTCTCCCCTTCACCTCCAGGGATGTCAAGCTGTAGTGACTGACACATAGGTAGAATTTCATCCACACCGACACGAGCATAGCCAGCTGGAATCGGATTGCAATGGTAGGTCGCTCCTGGTGCAGAAGGTAAAGCAAAGCCGACCGCCACCTTCATGGATATATTCTTCAGTTCAACATGCAGCTCACAACTAGTCTTCTCCTTAATTGCATCCACGGGGTACACATCCATCGTTGCATCATTACCGTGGCCCTCCGTGGAAGCCACGCTGCTTTTCCGTTGCGATGGGCCGACCGTACTGTCCGGTGCAGGATCTTGCTGTCGGAGTCCTTTAAGTTCATTAAGCTCCTGGCGATGCTCCTGCAGCATGGCTTCAAACCTCACGAACCGCTCCGTATCCTCCTCTTTTGCCGCTTTGTTCTTCCCGATCGGCTTCTGTACGTGTCAAGGTGCTTGGGAAACCCAATAACCCATGGATAAGAAGGTCTGAACCCTCTTGTTTGTCCAGCCTTTTCAGGATTCCCAAGAGCCTTTGTCAGCTCATCGTTCTCTCTGTCGGGAACAAACGTTCCCTCTTCAACCTCTTTTATCACTTTAATAAGTTCTTTCTTGGGTGAAGAAATTTCTTCGGCTGCAACAATCTCGCCTGTTTCTGGGTCTAATGATGCCCCATGCCCGAATACCCAATTTCTTTACCTCAAGGGCCAACTAGACGTAGCTGGAGTGACCCCTTTAGCCTCCAGGTCAGCATCAGCTTTATCCCACTTAGGCATGGCACTCCTGTAGCCACCTGTGCCCATATGATGGTGATATTTCTTTTTGGCTGCATTTAACTTATTTTTTGCTGACATTGCCTTAGCTGGTTCCGAGGTCTTGTATTCCACAAATGCGGTCCAGTTATCCTACTGCAATTCTAGTGGGCCAGTGAATGGAGGAGTGTTTTTCTTCAAGACATACTTGTGGTACAATCTTTTTTCCATTCCTTGAATAGTTCGGCCATCTTTTTAAGAGAAAAGTGCTTGACTTTCCTCGTCATTTGCTATGTGAGCTCATCAGTCTCCAAGATTGGTAGGGTGAAATGTGTCATGAGAGAATTTCACATCGTATCTTTCGCTCTGTCATCTACAAAACTAGCCCTAGCTGGATCCTTTTTCTTTCCTAGCGTGTTCCAATTTCGCCTGGTGATTGGGACTTTGTCTCTAACAATCACTCCACATTGACTTGTAAATGCATAGATTCTTTGGGCTCCAGCGGTTGACCCTGCGGAGAGACTAAGTCAATGCTAAAACGGACATCAGCGGGCAACTTGTGTGTCGGGCCTCTTGTCCTTGTAGAAGATTGGCCGGAAGCGAAGGTCTAAGAGAAGAAACATTCATCAGTACATATATACGAATCAATTAGTGCATCTATACTAGTGAACGATCGATAGAGGCTTTATATACCTCGACGGAGTTTGTCATTATTATGGTGTCTTCACCATGGTCTCCACCATGGTCAGCGCCATCGTCTCCACTATTTTCTCCACCATCGTCTCCTCCAGACAAATTAAGATATTCGGAGATATCATAATAAGACCCCCCAGTACCCTCATCTATAATGTTGAGAAGCTCATGTTCATTCTGTCTACCGTCCATAGCTTAACTAATACAGAAAAAGAATATTGCATTAAGTAAAA
Source organism: Avena sativa (assembly GCA_916181665.1). NCBI lineage: Eukaryota > Viridiplantae > Streptophyta > Magnoliopsida > Poales > Poaceae > Avena > Avena sativa. Next base: position 546,895,364 of record OV702290.1, on the reverse strand, counting down.
GAATATTACAACTGCGACAACTCGGATACAGTACTTAGTGATTAAGATAAAGTACAATAATATAAGATAAAGTACATTATTAATACATCTTGCTCATATCTCGCTCATAATATAAAGTACATTATTAATACATCTTGCTCATATCAAACTAGCGAACACGGCTACCGCGTTCTGTGCTACGGGAGCTCTGCAGCCACAGAAGAGGAACCATCACCGGAGAATAGCTTGGGTGAGATCCGTGAACCTGCCAGATATTGGAGAACCTAGTCTCCAAAAGATACAGATATCGGCGTACATGCTCGTCCTCTTCCCTGATACGACGACGTACCACCTCCTCGGGGGCTGGCTCCCTCTGTACCGCTCCTGGACCTCGTGGACGCCACCAAAGAAGCTCTGGGTCGACGATGATACCCGGATTCCTCACCAAGGTACGAGTTCCAATAGGTAGCACCTCCCAGTGCCAACCCGGCGAAGCCCAGACTCGGACATCCCCGACGGAGTCCAGTAAGCTCGGACGAGGTGGACGCGGAATAACTAAATAATAGCAATAAATTACAATCATAAAACATAATCAACTAACTAAACTAATAACACTAACCCTAAACCTAACACTAACTAAACTAAACCTAATTAACTAAGTATTCTAACTAACCCTAGATAAATACTAATACTAATATTAATACTATCTAAAAACTAATACTACTAACACTAACCCTAAAACTAACACTAACTAAACTAAACCTAATTAACTAAGTATTCTAACTAACCCTAACTAAACCCTAGATAAATACTAATATTAATACTAACTAAATACTAATACTACTAACACTAACTAAATACTAATACTACTAACACTAACTAACCAAAATACTAATATTACTAACACAACTAAATACTAATAGTACTAACACTAACCAAAATACAAATACTACTAACACTAACTAACCAAAATACTAATACTACTAACACAACTAAATACTAATAGTACTAACACTAACTAACCAAAATACTAATACTACTAATACTATCTAAATACTAATACTAGTAACACTAACACTAACACTAACTAAATACTAATACTACTAATAACACTAACACTAACACTAACTAAATACTAATACAATTAACACTAACTAAAATACTAATACAACTAATTAACACTAACTAAAATAATACTACTAACTAACACTAACCAAAATACAAATACTACTAATTTACAAACACTAACACTACTACTAACCAAAAGTAACTAATAACCCTAATTAACCAAAATTAACACTAACTAAAATACTAATTAGCTAGGGCTGCACGGCGATCACCTGAAGACGGCGCGGGGTAGAGACGACACGGGGCGAAGAAGGTGCGGCGGGGCGGCGGCGCGGCGCAGGGCGAAGACGGGCGCGGGCAGCGGCGGCGTGGCGGCGCGGGGCTCCTTCTCACGGGCGCGGGCGGCGGTGCGGCGGACGGCGTGGGCGCGGCGCTAGGAAGAAGTTGATCTGGCGGCTCTCCGGGTCGTGGCATGACCCGGGGTGGGGGTGGGGTATTTATACCACCCCCCTTTAGCCCCGGGTTGTAATACAAACCGGGGCTAAAGACCTTTAGCCTCGGTTTGTATTACAACCCGGGGCTAAAGGTGTTTTCGGCTAGCGCAATTCCCGCGCGCCTCACCCCCTTTAGCCCCGGTTTGTATTACAAACCAGGGCTAAAGGTTATTTTTGGCGCCAAAACCAAAAATGGTTTATAATTTTCAGAAAATTATGTATTATATATCAAAATTTTCAGAAAAAGAAGATCTATACTTTAAATCTATTATCATACTTTATTATACAACTTAAATGAAATTATCTATTGTTTAACAAGTATTATATTTAGTACAAATGTTCACAAAAAATAATAAAAATATAGTTTATTATTTTAAAATGGAAAAATACATATAATATACCATAATAGACTCATTAGAAATATAATATTTAATACTAAAACTATTAACTAGGAGTAAAACATATTTTCCCGCCATTTCCCCCGCTTCCTGCCATGTTTTCCCGCCATTTCCCCCGCTTCCCGCCATGTTCTCCCGCCATGTCTCTCTATATCTAGGCCGACCGCCATATCCATCCACACATCCACACCTTCTCTCTCACAACAATGGACACCACTTACTGGGCTTTCCTGACCCTCGAGGAGACCGAGGCGCTATGCGCCTCCAGCTACCCATGCCCGCCAGGGTACCGGCTGCCCGTTGGCTGGATGCTCAGCGCTGGAGGGGTTCCTGTTCCTCCTGTGCCTCAAGGTTCGGCCCGCCAGGCGGCCATCACGAACCAATTCTACCTCGAGCTCACGCCAGAGCAGTGGATGGATCCCCATTGGGATCCCGACAACCTCGACACCTGGAATGCCTTCTTCACAAACCAGCGGGAAAGGGAGATCGCCAAGTACGAGGGTGATGGCCCGCCCCTAGTGAACCACAACGAGGTTGGTCGCTGCCTGTGGTGGGCGAACCGGACTATCACCGGTGTGATGTGCTACATCGCCATGTGAGACCATACTCTCCTGAGGTACCCGCACTTTCACCAGCCGCATAGCCACAAGAATGGTGGTGGTGGTGAAGGCCTAGGGCGTACCGGGGTCGTCATCCGGGAGCCCCCTCCCCCGCGCGTCGTGAATCCGAGGCCGGAGGATCCATCCGCGTGCTACGAGGAAGGGATGAGGATCCATCCGCGTGCTACGAGCGATGACGATGACGATGACGATTCTAAAGATGACCCAGAAGTTGTGTACTACAGGGATAGATATGATTATGACTATTTTTTATGTTTTAATATTAATAAATGTCTGGCCACAACAAGTTGCAATACTACCTATTGAGATCGAGATAGTTCATATCCATATACATATAAGAAGATCATTAAAAATAAAGGTTTAATAATATTGTACATCACCAACATCCACACATGTTAGGGTTTTCTTCTAATCCGTAACCATGGAGCATCTTCCTTACTTAACGGGATGCTTGGGTCATCCTTCACAGCGAAGGGCGGAATTTCATGAAACTTATCATAATCGTCTGACATGTCTGTCTTATCCTCCACCCCCACGATGTTTCTTTTTCCTGAAAGAACTATGTGACGCTTTGGCTCATCGGATGCTGTATTCTTTTGCTTATCTTTCCTTTTTCTCGGTTTGGTAGACATGTCCTTCACATAAAAAACCTGAGCCACATCATTGGCTAGGACAAATGATTCATCTCTATACGCGAGGTTGTTGAGATCCACTGTTGTCATTCTGTATTTCTTGTCTACTTCAACCCCGCCTCCTGTCAGCTTGACCCATTTGCACCGAAACAATGGAACCTTAAAAAAAGTTCCATAGTCAAGTTCCCATATCTCCTCTATGTAACCATAATATGTATCCTTTTGCCCATTCTCGTATGTTGCATCAAATCGGACACCACTGTTTTGATTGGTGCTCTTTTATCTTGGGCGTACCCTTAGAAAGTCAATATAGTCGAAGATGGTGACCTAGCCAACAAGTACAACTGCTCTCCAACATTTATGTCATTCATGAGATGTGTCTGCAACCAACCGCCGAAAGTCCTCATATGTTCATCTCTAATCCAGGAGCCAGGCTTCCCCGGGTTGTTGGAGTGTACAATATTCTTGTGTTCCTCGATATACGGAGCCACCAAGGTGGAACTTTGCAGAACTGTGTAGTGTGCTTTAGTGAGAGAATGTCCGTCCATACATATCCTTGCTTTCTTTCCTAGCGTGCCTTTTCCACTAATTCTACCCTCATGACGTGATTCAGGAACACCGATGGGCTTAAGGTTAGGAATAAAGTCAACACAAAACTCAATGACCTCCTCTGTTCCATATCTCTTTGAGATGCTTCCTTCTGGCCTAGCACGGTTATGAACATATTTCTTTAACACTCCCATGAACCTCTCAAAGGGGAACATATTGTGTAGAAATACAGGACTAAGAATGTTAATCTCATCGACTAGGTGAACTAGGAGGTGATTCATAGTATTGAAGAAGGATGGTGGGAACACCAACTCAAAGTTGACAAGAGATTGGACCACATCTTTCTGTAACCTTAGTAGACTATCTAGACTGATTACCTTCTGAGAAATTGCATTGAGAAACATGCATAGCTTCACAATGGGTACTCGAACATTTTCTGGCAGGAGTCCCCTCAATGCAATCGGAAGCAGCTGGGTCATAAGCACGTGGCAGTCATGAGACTTTAGGTTTTGAAATTTTTTCTCTGCCATATTTATTATTCCCTTTATGTTCAATGAGAAACCAGATGGGACCTTGATACTGTAAAGGACTTCAAAAAAGATTTCCTTCTCTTCTTTGGTAAGAGCGTAGCTAGCAGTACCTTCAAACAGCTCTGGATGCATGCCGTCTCGGTCTTTTATACGTTGTTGGTCATGCCATGCTTCAGGTGTATCTTTGCTCTTCCCATACACGCCCAAGAAGCCTAGTAGCGTCACGCAAAGATTCTTCGTCAGGTGCATCACATCAATTGTAGAGTGGACCTCTAGGACTTTCCAATAGGGTAGCTCCCAAAATATAGATTTCTTTTTCCACATGGGTGTGTGTCCGACATCGTCCTTCGGAACAGATTGTCTACCAGGACCCTTTCCAAAGATTACTTTTAAATCCTTCACCATGTCAAATACATCATCACCAGTACGGCGGATAGGCTTCAACCGGCTGTCTGCCTCACCATTGAAATGCTTACCTTTCTTTCTTAGGATGTGCGTGGGTGGAAGAAAACGACGATTCCCCGGGTACACATTCTTCTTACATTTATCCAAATATATACTTTAAGTCTCGTTTAAATAGTGTGTGCATGCATTGTATCTCTTGTTTGTCTGTCCTGAAATGTTACTAAGAGCAGGCCAATCATTGATTGTTATGAACAACAACGCTCGTAGGTCAAATTCCTCCTGCTTGTTCTCATCCCACACACGTACACCTTGTCCGTGCCACAACTGTAAGAGTTCTTCAACTAATGGCCTTAGGTACACATCAATGTCGTTGCCGGGTTGCTTCGGGCCTTGGATGAGCACTGGCATCATAATGAACTTCCGCTTCATGCACAACCAAGGAGGAAGGTTATAGATACACAAAGTCACAGGCCAGGTGCTATGACTGCAGCTCTGCTCCCCAAAAGGATTCATGCCATCTGTACTTAGACCAAACCATAAGTTACTCGCATCACCTGCAAAGTCCGGAAACTCTCTCTCCATTTTTCTCCACTGCGACCCATCAGCGGGGTGTCTCAACATCTCGTCTTTCTTACGGTCTTCCGTGTGCCATCGCAACAACTTGGCATGCTCTTTGTTCCTGAATAAACGTTTCAACCGTGGTATTATAGGAGCATACCACATCACCTTGGCAGGAACCCTCTTCATGCGGCGCTCGCCCTCAACATCACCAGGGTCATCTCGTCTTATCTTATACCGCAATGCAGTGCATACTGGGCATGCATCCAAATTCTCGTACTCCTCGCCGCGGTAGAGGATGCAGTCACTAATGCATGCATTTATCTTCTGCACCTCTAATCCTAGAGGGCAGACAACCTTCTTTGCTTCGTAGGTACTGGCAGGCAGTTCGTTATCCTTTGGAAGCAACTTCTTCATTATTTTCAGCAACTTTTCAAATCCTTTGTCAGTCACACCGTTCTCTGCCTTCCATTGCAGCAATTCCAGTGTGCTACCCAGTTTTTTGTGCCCATCTTCATAATTTGGGTACAACAATTTGTTGTGATCCTCTAACATCTTCTTGAACTTCAACCTCTCCCTTTCAGTTACGCATTCTTCCTGGGAATTAGCAATGGCCCGACTAAGATCATCATCAGGCAGATCTGATGCCCGTTCTTCATCTTTTTCTTCATCAATGTCTTCCATTGTAGTACCATCGTATTCAGGGTAGTCGTTGTCATTCTCTTCTTCTTCGTTGTCTTCCATCATAACCCCTCTTTCTTCGTGCTTGGTCCAACAATTATAGCCGGTCATGAAACCAGACCAAAACAGGTGGCTGTGAAGGACTCTTGAGGAAGAGTATTCTTTATGATTCCGACAGACACCACATGGACAAGACATAAAACCATTCCCCTTGTTTGCCTCGGCCACAAGAAGAAAAGAATGCACGCCTTTAATGAACTCGTTAGAGAGTCGGTCATCATACATCCATTGCCGGCTCATCTGCATTATATAATTAATTAAGTACATCAAACATAATCATAATTAATTAGTACTAAAGATATGATGAACCTTTAGTCCCAGTTGGAGGCACCAACCGGGACTAAATGTGGATGTGGAGAAAACATGTCGACACTATATCCTCAGTGGGCAGCACTAAGCCAGTAAATTAAATGACTACTACTTTGGGTGGGTGGCAGCATAATCATAATTAATTAGTACTAATCTAAAAAACAAAATTAAAACCAGCAACCGAGACTAAAGATATGATGAACCTTTAGTCCCGGTTGGAGGCACCAACCGGGACTAAATGTGGATGTGGAGACAACATGTCGACACTATGTCCTCAGTGGGTGGGTGGCAACACTATGCCTTCACTAAGACAGTAAATTAAATGCCGACACTATTTTGGGTGGGTGGCAGCACTATGCCAGCGTGAGTTTGTCGACATTATGTCATCAGTGCCCAACACTATGTTGTGCTGCTTAATCTATAAATAGGTATGCATTCTTGTGAAGAACTTCAAGATGGTGTGCGAGACCAGGGACACCACTACGGCGGAGCTTCTCGAAGATGTCTTAGGACCTCGTCCTCAGACATCTTCGAGGAGCTCGCCGTAGAGGCACTCTCTAATATGTGAAATTAGTTAGCTCCACCAGCATACTGATTTAGATAGAGAAGATATAAACCGAAAGATGGTGTGGGAGAGTAGGGACACCACTACGGCAGAGCTTCTCGAAGATGTCTTAGGATCCCGTCCTCAGACATCTTCGAGGAGCTCGCTATAGAGGCACTCCCTAATATGTGAATTGTGATGTCTTCTTATCAAGCTTTTATGAATTAACCCTATCTTTGTTACAATTTTTTCAGTTTGTTGAACGCAGGTAGACGAAGAAGGATATTTTGCCCAGCTAGCTAGTTAGAATGATGAACTCACGCATGTGTGTGCTTCTAAAATCAAATTTCAAGACTATGTGCCAAAACAAGATATATATAGATAGAATCCACATATTGTGATATTTACCTTAGACTTCCTTACATTAATACAAGATAGATAGAATCTAAACATTGATCTCATGCTATCATTGCAAAAATTACTACCAAACTAAATCCACAAATCCATCTATAAGATAGAGCATGAAATGAGCTAATATAGCAATGAGAGTTCAAAGGATGAAGTTGCTCACCTTTTAGAACCTTTGGATAGATGGGGCACCACAAAATATAGACAAATCTTGAGGAAAAAAAGGGCATGAACTCGAGCTTGAAGCAAGAAAGAGAGAGAGAGAGAGGAGAGCCACCAGCTTGAATGGTGGCTCGGGTAGGGGAAAAAGACATAGCCAGACCTTTAGCCCCGGTTCGTGTCTAGAACCGGGGAGCCCTAGGTCGTATAACAAACCAGGACTAAAGGGTCTGGCGCCCGACCTGGCCTGCCTGAAACCCTTTAGCCCCGGTTTGTTACACGACCCAGGACTAAAGGTCCCATTTGAACCGGGGCTAGTGCCTGCCACCGCCCTGACCGGGGCATTAGTCCCGGTTTGTAGCAAAACCGGGGCTAATACCCCTGGACCAAAGGTCTGTTTTCTACTAGTGTTGTGTCCACGGTTATGGATGCCTCAGGAGTACGGTGTCATGATCATAGATAACGCCACTAATGTTTTGCATCTAATAATATGATTAGTGATGACCCACAAGTATAGGGGGTGTATCATAGTATTTTCGAGGGAAGTGAAATCCAATTTATTGATTTGACACAAGGGGACCTAAAGAATATTTATAAGCCTTAACAACTGAGTTGTCAATTCAGCTGCACCTGGAAACAATCTTGCTCGCAGTAGTTTATCAGTAGCAACCGTTTTGTAGTATGAATAGCAAAGTAACAGCAGTAGTAAAGCAAAGACAGTAGTAACAAAAACAGTAAACAGTGGGATTCGAGTGCGGTAGGCATAGGGATGGATGGACGGGCGTTGCATGGACAAGACAATTCACATAGCAATCAGAACATAGGGCAATTGCAGATAAATAAGATAAAGCATCCAAGTACTAGATAATCCTAGGCATGTGTTCCAATTATAGTCATACGTACTCGCAATGAGAACTTGCACAACATCTTTTGTCCTGCCAGCCCGTTTGTAGCGGGGCTTCTAGGGAACTACTGGCAATTAAGGTGCTCCTTTTAATAGAGCACCGGAGCAAAGCATTAACACTGCGTGAACACATGTGATCCTCACATCAAAGCCATTCCCTTCCAGTTATCCCGATTTCTGTCACTTCGGGGCCATAGGTTCCAGACAACAACGTGTATATACAACTTGTACATAAGACCAAAAACAATACTATCATAATGAATCAATAACATGTTCAGATCTGAAATCATGGCACTCGGGCCCTAGTGACAAGCATTAAGCACAACAAGTCGCAACAAAGTCATAAAGCACTAATAAAAGATACTAGGCACCATGCCCTAACAATCTGATGCCATTACATGAACGATCTCATCCAATCCCTACCATCCCCATAGCCTACTACGGGGGATTACTCACTCATAGATGGGGAAACATGGATGGTCGATGGAGAAGCGATGGTGATGATGATGGCGATGATCTCCTCCAATTCCTCGTCCCGGCAGGGTGCCAGAACGGAGTTTCTGGTGCTGTTTCGTGGAATCTGATGGTGGCGGCGGAGTGGAACTCCTTCTGGAAAAACGTCGAACCCCCCAGAGTTTTTAGGTCAGAAGGATTCTTATAGGAGAAGAGGGAGACCGAGGGGGTGCCTGGGGACACCACACCTTGCCCTGGCGCGGCCAGGCCCAGCCCGCGCCTGGGGTTGTGGCCAGCCCCTGGCCCTCCTCCGTCTCGTATTCTGGCTCCTAGAGTCTTCTGGAAAAATAGGCACTTTGGCTTTTGTCCCGTCCAATTCCGAGAATATTCATTTTCTGACTTTCCTAGACCAAAAACAGTAGAAAACATGCAGCTGGCACTGTGGCTCTTGTTAATAGGTTAGTCCAAGAAATCATATGAAAAGTACTCCAAAGTGTGGACAAAACACAAGAAAGTGGATAAAACCAAGCATGGAGCATCAAAAATTATAGATACATTTGCAATGTGTCAACATCCCCAAGCTTAAATCCTGCTCGTCCTCGAGTAGGTAAGTGATAAAAAGAAAGAATAATTTTTGAGGTGACATGCACCAGCAAAGACTTGATCAAAATATTTGTAAAACATTCAAAGCTGGGATCATAGTACTTCAATGATAACATGAAAGACAAAGTTCTAGCAATAAGACAAAGAGACTATGATGCAACATGAAAAGGCACAAACAAAAGATTCATGAATAACAATGCATTGCAAGACGTTTGTTTGTTTCACATAAAGAAAACATAGCATAGTTGTATTCATCTTGTCCCTCATAGAGTAGCAAATATAAATGCATAGGACACCTTCAAAGTTTACAAGAGTGACTAGATACAAATAGTTTAAAACAAGCAATATCAAGGTATGCATCAATCAACAAGTCTTGGGACAATGCACATAGAACTAACCAGGGGCGGACTTATTGTCCGGGCACCCTTGGCACGTGCCCGGGCTTGACGCCGGCGCTTGTAGGTACTCCGGCGAGATCCCAGGTCGACATATGCAGCTGAAACTTTGAAAATCTGCTAAAAAAATACATGTATAAAGCTAGCTGGGATAGCTTGGGCCTATTCAGCTATTCCGAGCGGTACTGATTGACCTGTTCAGGAAACTAGCTAGCTAGAACGGGAATCAATCGATTGGTCCATCTGTTCGTCTATGCACGAGTCTCCAGCCGTAACTCACGGCACCAAACAGCAGCAAGTGTGCGGCCGGCGTGCCCTAGCTCAGGGACATGCCGATGACGAGACAGGGAAAGAAAGATGGCTCCCTACTCCCATCAGCCTGCCACTACACCGCGAGACAGCAACACGCGGAAGCGCAAGCGGCGAGGCGGCGATAGCAGGGACCAGAGTTCCAATCCTACGGCCATCTACTGTGGCTCATTGGTGCCTTCCGAGCGTGAGCATCCATCACCGACGATTTTCTGACATATGAAGGAAGCAACAGCAGACGGGATGGTTATCGACACCGGTCGTACACAACAACTAGGTAAATTTTTCTCTGTAATTTGCAGCAGATTTTCTATTAAACATCCTAGTGACCGGTTTACAAATTGAATCGTTTAATTTTCATAATTGGGGGGTTTCTAATTCCTACAAGTAATTCACCGCGAGTGGAGCCACTGCAAGACCCACCATCTAGTAATCGATATGAACAAAATGTGATCAGTAAGTTTGAGGACTGGATTGAGCAGGAAATGCTTAATGAGAAAGAGCATGGCTGCTTTGAGAAAGAGGATGATGATTTGTTTAATCTGGATGAGGATTGAGCAGGAAATGATCAATGAGGAAGAGCAGGACTGGACAGAGGAATTTTATTGTCGATTCATCAAAAGTTCTATTTTATCATTCTATGGCTAGTTTTATTTTAACATATGTGATCTATGATACAATATTGATTACATTCATAAGATGTTTATCCAAATATATGACATTCACAATTCCCCATAGATCAAAGTGTAGTCTTTTAGTTTTTAGTGTGCCCGGGCTTTATAAACTTGCTAGGTCCGCCACTGGAACTAAGAATGGCCACTATGCTCTCAAGAAAGTGCTCATAGAATGTGTGGAGACTCAACAAGGAAATGAACAGGTTTTGAAAAGTTTGAAAGGCTTCCAAATGCTGAAAGTATGGTACTCATTAGCTTTGATCTCTCATTGCCCCTATCATAAGCATCTTTAAATGGTTAAGGTTAAAGTGACACAACTAAGAGGATATGCTTGACAAGTTATAAATCAAAGTCTCATGCCCCTTACTTACGAAGACCGATCCTCATGCTACTCAACTTCAGTCACAAGTAAGCTCTTGTCATTGTAAGTATATACGTATCATAGAGAACCGCCAACGGGGTACCCCTTGCACATGACACAGGAGCTATCCCATAATCAAAATAACAAGGCAAGCAGACAATGATCATCTCGGTGATCTTTTTATTTACTATGTGCATAGATTTTTATTGAGGATGCTTCATAGAATGATCATTATGGTTATGCTGCAAGTTTGCACCATGATTAGGCATAGCTTAGGCTAGCGGCCCAGGCGTTTCTCTAACATACATACAAACTCCATGATCTTACAAGTTCCACTTTTATTTCACACCGCCGGGATCCATAAGCAAAAGAACATGATATCAACGAGGTACTAAGTACCAGTGCAATGTTGAAAGCGTTCCCCATGATACATGGTTCTACTAACTTCAACTTATAAAGCGCAAGCATATACGCAACAAAGAAGGATGCAATGGTTCAGGTTTATTAAATGCAGGAAATAAAGTGTGCCATCAAGTTCGTCAGAGCTTTACTAACTAACTTTCTCATAACAAGCAAACATTTTATTTGGAAGAAAACAAGGCATATTGAATATGCACGGAAGTAGCAAATGATGCTAATAGGTAGGTATGGTGGACACTTTGGCAATATTTGGTTTAAGGGAATTGGAAACATGAGTAAAACACTCAGTGAAAGTGAAGGCTAGCAATAGTAAGGGAGCGACAAACGAGAGAGCAATAATGGTCATAATCATGCAGAGCGACAAAACATTATTGATCAAAGCATAAAGTGATACTACAAGTTGAAAACTAAAGAATCTTAAAGGCTTATGGTGACTTGGGATAGTCATAACATGGTGTGAGCATGTGCCAAGTCAATCCAAATAAAGCATCAAAGGAGAATACCACTATACTATGCTTTAATATGCTAAAACAACGCATGATTCATCCAAGGCACATTAAGCAATCTCAATTGTTTATAACAAGTCATTCTACAGCAAAGAATACTAAGCATAAAGCCAAAACAATATCAAGCATGGCATGTCAAAGCATAGGCCACAGTCAAAAACAAGCTCTCTTTACCACTTAAGCGAGAACTTTCCTACTCTTTTCCAATCCAAACCTAACTATTTGAAAACCAACGCATGAAAGAGGAGGTCCAACCAATTTATTTAGAAAACTAACAAAGCAAACAAAAAACCAAAACGAAAACGGAAAAGAAGACGCTCCAAGAACAACACAACTGTGTATGAAACAATAAAAATGAAGTGTTTGGAAGAAACCTGAGATTTTTATTGATGAAGAAGGGCATGCCTTGGGCATCCCCAAGCTTTGACGCTTGTACTTCTTGGATATTTCTTGGGATGACACGCGTGGCATCCCCAAGCTTGAGCTTTAGTCCATCCTTCATCTCATTACTCATTCCTTCCATACACCTGAAATTTTTTTCTTCATACAAAACTTCACACAATCTTTATTAGCAACATTAGTGCACTCAAGATAATAGGTCTTAAGGTTCAGTTCTAACACCAAATAAACTTCCATTAGAACACTAGCTACTGTAGCACTTCCCTCAAAAAGCTCAATTCCCCAAAAGTACTCAAAAAGGAACCAACAAGAAGCAAATGCAGAAAATGGCAGAAATCTGTCAAAACAGACCAGCAGGTAAAGACGAATTTTTTCAAAAACCTTATGTTGCTCAAATCAAAAAGTGTTGAACTAATGAAAGTTAGATAACAACCTGGGGCAGAAGCACAAAAATGCACGCCTCAAAAGGACGTTCAGACATTTTACACGAATTTTACGGTGAAGCATAGAAATCTGTTTCGGGACAGTAACTTTCCCAATCATTACTTCTCTCTCATTAAAGGTTACTCTTGGCACAAAAAGCAAATAAAAAGGATAAGGAGCGGTTATTACTGAAGTAATAACTTCCAAGACTCATCTAAAACTTTTAGGTTATCTCCCAATAAGTACTTTTCTTTAACGCATTTAAGTTAGGCAAAAGCAAAAACTAAAATGGATAGAATAGAAGTAAGCGGAGATAATCATAGTGAAAACATTGTTTTGTTCAATGAAATCCTTTTGTTAACAAGGTTGATCAGGTCTTACTACCAAAAAAATTTCATATGAGACAAAACTTTTTATTCTACTAATGATTATGTTACCTCAACCTTGATAGCAATGGTCCCAATCATAATAGTTTCAAATTTTTCTCTTGGTATGGGACAATATATTTCTCCAACTTGAATGCCCTCAACATGTTCAATTGTATTCAAACCATAAGTCATTTCAATCTTCTTGGGGAAATAGACAGTGTGTTCCTTATCATTAACATTGAAGGTCACCTTCCCTTGATTACAATTAATAACAACTCCTGCAGTATTTAAGAAAAGGTCTCCCAAGAATAATAGACATATTATCAACTTCAGGTATAATAGTTTGAGAGGATGCTCTCATAAGAAATATGAGTTGAAGTAAAAGAGAGCATCAAGAAGCAAATCCAAAACACATTTAAGCCTAACCCACTTCCTATGCATAGGAATAGTGTATGCAAATAAATTCACAAAGAACAAAGTGACAGGCATAGGAAGATAAAACAAGAGTGACTTCAAGACTTTCAGCACACAGAGAGGTGTTTCAATGCCATGAAAACTTCTACAGCCATATTTTCCTCTCTCATAATAATTTTCAGTAGCCTCATGAATAAACTCAACAATATAACTATCACATAAAGCATGCTTTTCATGATCTACAAGCACTAGAGCTTTATCATAAACATCTTCAAAAGAATCCTCAGGAACATAACATTCATCCTTCTTTAGTAAGCATGGGGGACAATCAAATAATGTAAGGGATAAAGAGTTACTCTCATTAGAAGGTAGGCATGGGTAGCTAATCCATTCTTCCTCCTTTTGTTCATCACTCTCCTCTTTTTCATCTAATGAGAATTCAGGTTCATCAATTTCTTCTTCCATAGGATCCTGCAAGGCATTAGTCTCTTCCATTTGTGGAAAGCATCTATTAAAATATTCAAGAATATATCCATTTTCATCCTTGTAATTATGAAAGAAAATTTTAAGTATACCATAAACCTCATATTTGTAAGGTGAATCATCAATATTTTCAAGCAAACTAGCAAGTTCAAAAGCACCCTTCCAAGCAATAAATTCTTCAATTTGTTCTGCATCATAAAAGTCAAAAATTCCTTTAGCATAGGAAGATATGGTATCATTATCATTAAACTCACATTGAAAAGGGAGGTGTTTATACCTCTTTCTGCAACGATATTCATCACAACAATAAGTAGCATTATAAGTAGAGCACACGTTTCTAGCAATGGTATACAATCTATCAATTTATTCCCATAAGTGTTTCCCTTTTTGTGACAAGCGGTGTTCCTTATAATAATATTTTTGATCTTCCGTGAACCCATCTTGCCAATAAGTTTCAGTTTCAAAGAAACCAACCATTGACAACAAGCATGATAAGGCAAGAATAAACTTAGCTTGAACAATAGAGAATCCAAGTGAACTTGATAAATAAAGCTATGCTCCCCGACAACGGTGCCAGAAAATAGTCTTGATGACCCACAAGTATAGGGGGTGTATCGCAGTATTTTCGAGGGAAGTGAAACCCAATTTATTGATTCGACACAAGGGGAAACAAAGAATATTTATAAGCCTTAACAACTGAGTTGTCAATTCAGCTGCACCTGGAAACAATCTTGCTCACAACAGTTTATTAGTAGCAACAGTTTTGTAGTAGGAATAGCAAAGTAATAACTGTAGTAAAGCAAAGACAGTAGTAACAAAAGCAGTAAACAGTGGGATTCCAGTGCGGTAGGCATAGGGATGGATGGACGAGCGTTGCATGGACAAGACAATTCACATAGCAATCAGAACATACGGCAATTGCAGATAAATAAGATAAAGCATCCAAGTACTAGATAATCCTAGGCATGTGTTCCAATTATAGTCATACGTGCTCGCAATGAGAACTTGAACAACATCTTTTGTCCTGCCAGCCCGTTTGCAGCAGGGCCTCTAGGGAACTACTGGCAATTAAGGTGCTCCTTTTAATAGAGCACCAGAGCAAAGCATTAACACTCCGTGAACACATGTGATCCTCACATCAAAGCCATTCCCTTCTGGTTATCCCGGTTTCTGTCACTTCGGGGCCATAGGTTCCAGACAACAACGTGTATATACAACTTGTACATAAGACCAAAAACAATACTATCATAATGAATCAATAACATGTTCAGATCTGAAATCATGGCACTCGGGCCCTAGTGACAAGCATTAAGCACAACAAGTCGCAACAAAGTCATAAAGCACTAATAAAAGATACTAGGCACCATGCCCTAACAATCTGATGCCATTACATGAACGATCTCATCCAATCCCTACCATCCACATAGCCTACAGCAGGGGATTACTCACTCATAGATGGGGGAAACATGGATGGTCGATGGAGAAGCGATGGTGATGATGATGGCGATGATCTCCTCCAATTCCCCGTCCCGGCAGGGTGCCAGAACGGAGTTTCTGGTGATGTTTCGTGGAATCTGGTGGTGGCGGCGGAGCGGAACTCCTTCTGGAAAAACGTCGAACCCCCCGGAGTTTTTAGGTCAGAAGGATTCTTATAGGCGAAGAGGGAGACCAAGGGGGTGCCTGGGGACACCACACCATGCCCTGGCGCGACCAGGCCTAGCCCGTGCCTGGGGGGGTGTGGCCAGCCCCTAGCCCTCCTCCGTCTCGTATTCTGGCTCCTGGAGTCTTCTAGAAAAATAGGCACTTTGGCTTTTGTCCTGTCCAATTCCGAGAATATTCATTTTCTGACTTTTCTGGACCAAAAACAGCAGAAAACAGGCAGCTGGCACTGTGGCTCTTGTTAATAGGTTAGTCTAAGAAATCATATGAAAAGTACTCCAAAGTATGGAAAAAACACAAGAAAGTGGATAAAACCAAGTATGGAGCATCAAAAATTATAGATACATTTGCAATGTATCAATTAGTAATTAGCCTTCTCAACCAAACTCTTGCTTAACTAAAATTGTCACTGTGTGTGTTCCGCAAGAGGACTTTTGTTATTGGTCTTCAAGGGGTAAATCTTTGGACGGCTTATGATTGGAGTTATTATTCTTGTTACCGTATAGGGCTCTCTTATCTCGCTCTAATAGCCGTAGTTGTAGCGTGTCTCTTTAAGTTAGATAGTGCAAGCTTTGCTGCCATTGAGGCCACCATACGTATGTAGGCGAGGATCGTCGAATTCCAGACTCACCGTGTACTGGCCTCAGTACTGAACGCTCTCTTCTTATTTTCCTTTGCCCTTTGCCAGCACCCCTTTGGCTTGACAGGTAAATGTTCGACGACATTAGCAAGGTTACTCTTCAGGCTTGGCCTTGGCAGGATTATGGACACCGCTTGGTTATTCTTTAGGACTCTTAGTCCCATTTGGATCTTGTGCGTACTCGGATATTATTTGGCTTTATTCTTAAGTTGTATCTTTGAATTGTATCATTGTATTCTGGACTCATTGATCCATTGTTGTATATATATGTTTTTTATGGATCCTATTGTAAACTTTGTGATGTAACTACTTGTAATAAAATCCCACCCACGTGAAAGTGTCTGGTGGGCATCTTTGAATCGCTTCTATGTGGGAAATGCTAAGATCTGCATAGACCCGATTCTGGGGTGTTACAGCTTGCCAGCGAATGTTGTAAGTATGAGAGTTTTACACTCGCCTATCTTGCCCAATTGTGCCTCAACGATCTTAGTTCTCTCCTGTAGTGCATGCACATCATTCTTAATAGCAACTGCTTAGTTAGATAGTCTACCAATAATATTTTCATGGTTCCCCATTATCTTTGTAAGGAGATTTTTTTTGTTTTACTTGAGTTTGCATAAAAGTTTTAAGGGAATTCTCAAGCACTAAGAGATTACCATGACTTGTTGCATTATTACTAGTATTATTATTTATTGGAGCACCTGCAGAATTAGTATAAGCGGGTTTTGAAAGTTGAAACCATAGTTTTGGTTCCTCCATGCAGCATTATACGGATTATGATCAATGAAGTCTACTTCTTCAACTTTAGCTTCGATAATGACATTAAGTTGGGTTTCTTCCTTACCCTTAATTATTTCTAAAAGCTCATTTACCTTTGCAGTGAGGTGTTCATTTCTCTCTTCATTAATAGAGTGTACCTTCTTAGTAGTGGCTCTTTCCATATGCCATTGAGTATGGTTGTTTTGCATATCATTAAGAATTTGTGCGGCAACTTCAACTTGCTTGTGTATGAATGTGCCTCTAGCTGCAGTGTCAAGCATAGATTTGGACATAGGATTCAAGGCATTATAAAATAAGTGCAGGATTAACCACTCTTCCATCCCATGGTTGGGACAGTTTATTATAAACTCCTTCATACTTCCCCATGCAAGCACTAGTGGCTCACTGTCTTCTAGTCTAAAACCTGTAATATTAGATCAGAGTTGCATAGTTTTAGCAAGAGGGAAAAACTTAGTCATAAACAATGAAGTGCATCCATACCATGAAGTATTAGTGAAATCGAGCAACCAATCTTTCGCCTTTCCCCTTAGTCAGAAAGGAAACAAACGCGGCTTAGCAACATCAGGGTCAACATCTCTTATGGGCATAATGTCACATATTTTAGTAAAAGTATTCAAGTGCATATATGTGTCCTTAGTAGCTGAACCTCCAAATTGGTTCCGTTGAACCAAAATCAAATAGGTAGGTTTAATTTCATAATTTTACGCTACAACAGCGGGCTGAGTGATAGGTGCATGCAAATAATCATCATTGGGAGTAGCATACTCCCCAAGCTTCTTTTCAGCCATGTATAAAGTGTTTTTGGGTTTCTGGTTTAAGAGAAACAATAGTAATAGCAATAAAAATATTAAATAAATTTCTTATGTTTTCAATACATAGCAAAAATTAAACTAAGAATATTAAATAAACTAAAACAAAAACAAAACTAACAAGCAAGGTATCTAATAACCTCACCAGTGTAGCGAGAATTTCTTCCCCGACAACGGCTCCAGAAAAATGGTTGATATCTTTGATCTAGATTACGGATTTTAGTATAACTTATTCTTCCCTAGTAGACCTAGGTTTATCAAATCCTAGGAAGATCTCGCTTGGTGTAAGATTACTTTGAACAAGACCTTGGAAACTCGTAGTATTTTTTCTTACCGGACCAAACACTTTTAATTTTTGTGGTTTTTGTATTGATAGATGGACATAGGCCAGGGCTAAGGTTTCACCTACAACTGTATACATATGTTAGGATAAAGACAAATTTAATCATCTCATTCATGTATTCTGATCTATATTGATAAATATTGTAAGCGGTACGTGCATAACTTCTATGGTAATTTTCACCAACGCTTACCATAGACTTATGTCCAACCACTACACCACCGTCGTACCAGTTTCAATAGTTTATTAAGTAAAATAGACCAAAGCATTAAGACCAATGATATTAATGTTACTTCCAAATGGATCTCAAGAAACTATTGTTCTCCCGTTGCTATCACTAGGTTTCACGCATAGAAGATGATCACCACTCACCTCACCTTATTACCTGGATTGATCCTTGGAGTCTTGGGTACCTGACAAGTCCTTGGATCAGACAAAAGACAAGAATACAAAAGGATATATCAAATATCAAATCACCACACAACATCCAATGGTGGTAGAAATTGCACATACTCGCTACAAGGCTATTCCTCATCCCCCAGCCCATGAGAACTACTCACAGGTGATTAGATCAACAGTCATAAAAATTATTTTGAAAATTCTCAAGAGATTGATATCAAATAGTCTTACAATACTGTCAATAGTGATGATATCAAGATTACAAGTAGAAGGCTATGCCTATGGTGTGGAGATTGAGGAGGGAGAGGAGTTGTGGCTATGGTGATGAATATGGTATCTCCTCTCCTCATATCGAATGTCGTTAGATGTGTTATGAAGAATGATGACGTCTGTTCCAGTGGCTGCGAGCCTCTTCTTGTATGGCTTCCTTCATGAAAGTCGTAGGGTTTGAATTGGCGAAGCTTTTTGATGTCCATACGGGCAGATGGTACAAGTGGGACCTACCCGTACTGATGCTCGTTAAACTCTCTGATCGCCTTCCTCAAAGAACCTTTGACTTGGGAGTATTCGAAACTTATTATTGTCCATTAATTGCTCCAGGTTTCGTCATAAAAATATCCATTTCTGCAAGGAGGGAGATCAAGAAAGAGATTTGTACATGTATGGTATAATTAGTCATTAGTGGCAAGGCTTATTTCATAAAATTCTTGACAAATATACGATTTAAACATTGAGATACATGTCTATATTTTACAGCCATCAACTACTTTTAGATCTACTTAACTAGACACTCCTCCACTCACGCACACACTGTCCTACATTAATTACACACTCTTCCACTCACTCTCTCTCCTACATTAATGGTAAATTAAGTATCTCTGTCCACGGCTCCCCAAGCCTCTTTAGCACTCCCGATCAGCGTATCAGTTATTTTCTCATTTATATCTAATATGTGAAAAATTGTTGTGGTCAAACATGCATTAATTAAATTGTGCGTGTGATATGACGAAATTGACTATGTATATGTATTGTGTTTTTATCCAACAACAACAGTGAACTTGATGGTTACATGAGTTGCCGACGTTTTGACGAAACGTTGATTCATTATCATTTCCACGAATTTCTAGAACTCAATATGCCATATTTTGAGCAATGGTCAATCAGAAATTTTGTATAAACTTGATGGTTCTAATTCTCTTTCTTATACCTAGCATGAGATCATGAATGGAAGAATCGTGGATGGATATTTGGCATCCATGGTGGTTGAGACTATTCAAAATAATCGCAAAGAGATATGTTGTCCATGTCGAGAATGCAAACAAAGGTGCTTGATCAACCCCTTTTTTGGCGATGACAAGGTGAGAAATTCCTTTGACTTTATTCATGACATGATCAACAGATCGTACAAGTGTTTACACGATGGATCTCTTAAGGTTTATACAAGTACCCGACAAGAGTATATGACTCTAGGGTTTAAGACTAGAGGCTAAAGCTATGGCGTGGGCATAGATGACGTGTCATTTCCAAGTGAATGTCTTCAGGTATATATAGCTATTGATGGTGTAAGAGTCCCAATTAGATCCGTCAGATATTCATCTTGCTGCATGTTAAGTTGATCTTCGATCTTCCTTTGGTGTATGTTTGGTGGCCGGAATCCTTTGGAAAGTCTTCTTGCAACACGACATGTTAGATCGGTTGAGACCTTCTGGTTATGGGACTCCGAGTCGCGGGAGTTGAGGTCTTTGTGGGAAGAAATGTTGGATAAGGCCTGTGTAATTTACAGACCTTAATCCACCCATCATCGACAACTACTAGATGAGAGAGAATCTGACCATAAATTGTGGCATTCGCCTCCTTGTCATCTAGATGTGGGGTTTATGACTTACTCAATAGATTTAGGGTAACTATTAGATGCTCAAACTCCATATGACTTGGAGCATGTATCGAGACATATATTTATTTTTCATTACTTCTCAAACTAACACCAATTATGTTCGACTTAGGAGTTACAAATGTTTACAAAATGAAAGAAATGATTTGGATGATGATTTTTTTACCTGAAGTGTCGAGGTTGTGTGTCGCCTTGAGTCACATAGACTTTTCCATGGAATCCTCATCGGTCTCTATCCCTCCATCCTCGGCAACTGTATGTCGGCCACTTCACCATATCAGTGTCACCAATGAGGGTTCCCACTGAACTAGCGTTATCGTGGTGGGTGGCAAAGCCTCCCCCGGTATGTTCCCTATTGTGGAGGGAGAAACCCCTCGTGAAGGAGGTGAAGACGACATGGTCAAAGTCCTTGTGAAGACATCCTGGACGGAAGCAGCTTGGGGCGTTGCTGTAATATCCCAAAGAATTAGGACACAAAAGGGTAGAGTTAGGATATGTGCATTTGCATATCATGCATAACAATTGGGGAATCATTGAGCTTAATTCAAAAGGCAAAGTGATTGATATTTCACTCCATGTGATGATTTAGAGTTAGTTCACCATTTTGAGTGTTATAGATTTCAAGATGATATTTGAGCATTTGAGAAAAATGTGAATAATTTAAACTAAAACGAACATTTAATTACGAGTTTGGACTCATTTCCAACAAGAAGCAATTGAAACTATACATCATTCACATTAGTTTCCAATGTAAGAATTTGAAATCAAAATAGAGTTTGAATGTTACATTTGAATTGCAATTCAAATATTCAAAATTAACCTAAATAAATACAAGAAAAATAAGACTAAAATATTCAAATGCTCACAACAATATTCTTATTAATAAGAGTATTTTACACAATTTATTACAAAGAGAAAATGAAAGATAAAATTACAAAGAAGAAAAACATATACAAACTAAACCTACAACTACACTTCTATCTTCTTATTCAGGATACCTACAACGAGACAAAGACAAAGAGGACATGTGGGTTATGTTAAAATGTTTGCTCCATCATAAGGGGGAAGAAATTGTTGTTAGAATTGAATGGAAGAATTCTAGAAAGTTCTTCTAGAATCCCCAAATCAAGATTAGGGAGTATATTTTCCAAAATAATAATACTTGGATCATAATATCAGATGAAGAGGATATCAAGGCAATATGGAATATTTCATTTGATTGGAATCTTAAAGGCAACAACAAGCAACAATAACCAACAGAGGCAACCAGCCAATGGAGGCACATAAAGTAGTTTTGATCAAAGATTTTATAATTAGGCAACACTAGGAAATTAACCCTCCAACCAAGATTGAATTCTTTCGGAATAAAAACCAACTGTTTAATTAAAATAATTCACATTGACATAATTGTCAATAGGATTAAAATCCAACATAAATTTAATCAAATCAAGCTCACATATAAGATTTGAAGCTGAAAGACAATAAAATAATAACTGTAACCACTTGGAAACAAAAATAATCATCAGGGCAAGACCGCATCATTATCTGTCTATTTTACTACGACCGTAATTAAGTTGGTCGTGTCTCTTTCTCACATCTGTACACATGAGAGACTAATCTCATCATTATCTAATGGTTCAAACTGCCAACCTCTTTGAACTTCTTGCTGATATGACTTCTGTGGAAGGAAAATTGAGGACTGACATAATGCGAGGTGGTAACCGCGAATGTGTCACCAGTATAAATACACGCCCGTATTGGAACAGACCGCATCTCACCTTTTGCCTCTTCGAGCTTGCGACACGTCCGCGCGTACTTCCGGCAATGGACGACGGGCTGCTCTCCCCGTGCTCCTCCTTCTTCCCGCCCTCGTCGCCGTCCCAGTTCTCCCCCGTCGACCTCGAGCGCAATCACCAGTTTCTTGAGTTCGCCTCGTGCGAGGTGCCCGAGCAATGGCTGCTCGGGGACATCGTTGTGATGGCCAAGAACGAGGAAGGGGACCTGTGGCCCTCCGGCTCCTTACTCTCCCCAGACTCCGAGCTCTCCGAGCTTCCTCCGGCGAGTCTTCCGGCCTCCACGACGTCGACGCCGCGGCCAGGGACGAAGAGGCGGGGCCGGAAGCCCGGGCCCCGCCCAGAGGGGCCCATCGTCAGCCACGTGGAGGCCGAGCGGCAGCGCCGCGACAAGCTGAACCGCCGCTTCTGCGACCTCCGCGCCGCCGTGCCCACCGTGTCCCGCATGGACAAGGCCTCCCTCCTCGCCGACGCCGCCGCCTACATCGCCGAGCTGCGCGCCCGCGTGGAGCGCCTCGAGGAAGAGGGCAAGCAGGCGGCCGCCGCGAGGTGGGAGACAAGCGCGGCTTCCCGCGTTGGCGGCGGCGCCTCCTTCCAGCACCTCCATGCCGGCAACGATTCGGTGGAGGTGAGGATGGTGGGGCGGGACGCGGCGGCGGTGCGCGTGACGACGGCCGCGGGATCCGCACCGCACGCGCCGGCGCGGCTGATGGGCGCGCTCCGGTCGCTGGAGCTGCAGGTGCAGCACGCATGCGTGAGCCGCGTGCAGGGCGTCACCGTGCAGGACGTCGTCGTGGACGTGCCCGCCGCGCTGCAGCACGACGACGGCGGGGCCCTCCGTTCCGCGCTGCTCCATCGGCTACACGACAGCTCCTAGCTAGAGCCAAGAGCTCGCCTAGTCCCTACGCTGATCACGTGAACAGATTGAAGTCAAGACAACTCCTACGTACGATCGATGCCATGGTAAATCTGCTGTCCTTCCGTGTGTCTTGTCCATGGAATAAATCAAGCGATTGATTCGTCACTCAGTTCCAAGATCCATTATATGTAAACAAAGACCAATGATGGCTTGCTTGAATCGATATACGTAGGGTTTGTGCCCGGCCATGTCGGAGTGTATACTAATATGCTTGTTAGTAGTATTAAGTTTTTTTTAGGGAGTGTACTCAAAATAAGCCACTGTGAAATAATACTACATACATGGATAAATTGTTATTTTCTTTCTTAAGGAGTGTACTTGCTATAAGCTATTATGAAATAATATATACATGTTTCAATATTGTCTTGGTGTATCTTCTACTGGAACGATTAAATGTGTAGTTCAAGAGAACAAATCTAAGATCAATCAAATGGACTTTCTAGGCATCAAATGCACTGATGCTTAAATGAATTTGGAAGATGAGGTGTTATTTTTATTTGGTCCTTTGTACCCCATTTTCAAAATATGCTTTCCATTAGCTCAACATCATGAAGTGTTTCTATATGTGGTGCAACCAATCATCCTTTGAATCATGTCTATATCGATTTGTTTGAAACTCTATAGTAATTTTTACCTCCGCACATTTTGGAGATCGTGTGAGTACAAGAAAGGCAGTAATTAAGGGTTCTAGTTTGTGGCAGAAGGATTAGTTAGACCATGAGGTGGAGTGTTTCACGCGTTAGCTCAACGACAATAAGTAATATAAATGCACAAACTAATACTAATTTAGTTTTCATAAAAGTACTTATTTATTTCTTCTTTATATATTCTAGTTCACTGAAAGAACATTAACTATTACGTGAACTCAGGAACCCCTAGTCTTCACTAATAATAATAGTATGTTTCTTGCAAAACTTTCAAATAATCACACATGCATGTACATGACTGACTACTACATGTAGACTTTTATTATAGTGCAAGGACGTGCATTCAGCCGCCTCGTTGATAATGTACAAATACGATGCATAAAAGTTGCTCTCCTCATCTCAAAGTTGTATTTTCCTTTTTTGGGGAAATCTTGTATTTTCCGTGAAAAACAGAAATCATGTTTCCTCGCCAAAGTTGCAGCTGCATAGAATACGACCATAGGTGCATGAGTATTTTTATTTCATAATTTTATAAAACTGCTAAAATCCACACTTTTATATATTTTGCTAAAGTAAAAGGTGCATGTGAGCTCGGGTGTGCAAGATCCATTTTTACTGGAAAAAACACTTTCCTTTAGATGAAACACTAGAATCGTACAAAAAATCACAGAGAAAACCTGCAACTAACAGGTTACCTATTTCAACAGAACATTATTGAGCGACAGCAAACTTTAAGACGCAACACTTTCTACTGTGCTAGCTAGCTGTGCTCTTCCAAGAGAGCCCTAGTTCCGTTGGAGTCTTGGTTGGAGATAAAAGTGTGGCACTGTGCAAGAGATGCTTGGGGTTGGTTGTTGTTTGTTTGGTGTCAGTGTTTGATGTATCCTCTTTCTACCAACATGGACTGGAGAAGTTGAAAAGAAAATCCAGCAAGTGAAATAATTGATCCTCCATTGT
The DNA here is from genome assembly GCA_916181665.1 of Avena sativa. Lineage (NCBI taxonomy): Eukaryota > Viridiplantae > Streptophyta > Magnoliopsida > Poales > Poaceae > Avena > Avena sativa. The sequence goes on along the minus strand of OV702290.1, from coordinate 546,870,424 downwards.
ATGTGTACCAAATTGGATTGTCTGTAGCAAACACACTTTTCAGTGAGTGGGGGCCTGGCGCATGCAAATCTGTCCAGGGCCCAGCATGGGCCAACCATCAGAGGGCTTGCCAGGTAGGTCGGGGCCCGGCAGGGCCAGAGGACCATCTTCACTTGGGCAAAGATGGTTCATGCAAACAATTCTCGGACGAATGTAAGCAATACAATACAAACTTCTCTAAATATACAAGCAACAAAATATCCATTAAAACGTACTAAAAATATATAATTCCCTAAAAATAAAAACAACAAATTTCCTCTAAAAGAGCAACAAGAACATGGTATGGATAGAAAGTAAGTTCCATTTTGAACCACACTTTAAGGATAAAACTACATCCTAGGTGGCACGAGAATTAGCCCGACGCTCAGCCCTAAACTATCATCAAATAATACTTCCTAGAGGTAAAATAAAAAACACAAAACAAAGTTTCATTATTGTCTCATTTCATACACTACGGCAGAGCGGCCCTTTGCCGTGTGGACAATACACACGGCAACGTTTGCACAGCAAAGGCTTTGTCGCGTGTCTCACGCGTAGACACGGCAAAGTAAAGTGAGATGACGGTTCCCCTTGGAGATGACGGTGTCTATTCTTTGCCGTGTGTCACCCATAAATCCAACACGGCAAAGGTTGCCTATGCCTCGCCCATAAATCCTACACGGCAAAGGCTGTCTTTGCCGTGTGTCGCCTATAAATCCTACACGGCAAAGGCGCCTTTGCCGTGTGTTATGTACACGGCAAAGAGGCTGCCTTTTTAAAGTAAATTGAAAAAAAATAAATATTTTTTCAAACTTTTTTGAATATTTCTTACTTGCTAATCTCATATGGGATACTTTTAATCCTACGTATGCTTAATATTAGGTCAAATTGCACTCATGATCAAACTTCCTCTACAGTCACCCATCCTAACACTACTATAGCCCTAGCACGCTTAACTTCTTCGTTCCTTTCGAATAAGCTTCCGAAAAAGAAATCATACCTTGTCGATAATACTTTCATATCAATCATATTAAGTCTTGAACCATGATGTCACACATCTCAGTTTTAGATTCCAAAACATTATTTAAGTAGACAACAATGAATAAGTAATAATAATCTTGAATCCAAATAAAAAATAAAATGATTTTATATTTTTACCTTTTTCTATTTAATATGGAATAATTCATATATTTAAATCCGTAAATCAGAATTCGACAAATAAAATATCTAAATCGATCAGAAAAATGAGAGGAATCCAAATATGACATCCATATCATATTGTGAACCTAAAAATGATTTTTGTAAAAAATCATGAGTATCATATCATGTACCTGCAGTTCATATCTGACCCACTTCCTACCGATTCAGCAGAAATTTATCTTTTTTATTAGGGGTGGACGGAAAGGTTTTAAAATCCCCGTTTGAGACATTGTTCATGTAAGGTGGTATAGTATTTTTGAAAAATGGGGTGGTAGCATTTTTGAATTGAACATTTGGTGTTGCTTCACAAAATGCCCCGATTTTTGCGCTGCGAAAATAGAAAATGGCTTTTCCGTGCGACAAAAAGGAAAACTTCCTCCTATAACATTGTTCGCCATCCCATGATGCATATGCATGCACAATATGGGCACATTATCACAAACTATGTCACGATTCTGCCCATAACATTGGTCATTTGAACCGAAAGCCACGAAACATCGAATGAGATAGGTCATTTTGTGAAGGTTTTTTGAGACATAATCAATATACCAAGTTTGATATTTTTCCTCCCAACTATTTCATAAAATATGACACCACACAAAGGTCTCGTATTTTTTTGATTTTTTTTGATTTAGTTATGGTCATTTGAACTATCGTCAAACCCTAATCGAATGGCGGGCATGAAGATTCTTAGCTCGGGGTTGAGCCTCACTAAACTTGCATTGGATCTCTAAAGAAAGGTCATATTGTGAACCTAAAAATGATTTTTAAAAAAAATCATGAGAATCAGATCATGTACCTGCAGTTCATATCTTACCCATTTTCTATCGATTCGGCAGAAATTTGTCTTTTTACCAGGTGTGGACGGAAAGGTTTTAAAATCCCCGGTTGTTCCATTGTTCATGTAAGGTGGTCTAGTATTTTTGAAAAATGGGGTGGTAGTATTTTTGAATTGAACATTTGGTGTTGCTTCACAAAATGCCCCGATTTTACGCTTCGAAAATAGAAAATGGCTTTTCCGTGTGACGAAAAGGAAACCTTCCTCCTGCAACATTGTTCGTCATCCCATGATACACATGCATGCATAATATGGGTACATTATCATAAACTATGTCGCGATTCTGCCCATAACATTAGTCATTTGAACCGAAAGCCAAGAAACCTCGAATGAGATAGGTCATTTTGTGAAGGTTTTTTTGAGACATAATCAATATACCAAGTTTGATATTTTTCCTTCCAACTATATCACAAAATATGACACCAAGCGAAGGTCTCGCATTTTTTTGATTTTTATTGATTTAGTTATGGTCATTTGAAACTATGGTCAAACCCTAATCGAATGGCGGGAAAGAAGATTCTTACATCGGGGCTGAGCCTCGCTAAACTTGCATTAGATCTCTGAAAAAACATCATATTGTGAACCTAAAAATGATTTTTGTAAAAAATCATGAGCATCATATCATGTACCTGTAGTTCATATCTTACCCATTTCCTACCAATTCGGTAGAAATTTGTCTTTTTCACCAGGGGTGGACGGAAAGGTTTTAAAATCCCCGGTTGGGAAATTGTTCATTTAAGGTAGTCTAGTATTTTTGAAAAATAGGGTGGTAACATTTTTGAATTGAAAATTTGGTGTTGCTTCACAAAACGTCCCGATTTTTGCGTTCTGAAAATAGAAAATGGCTTTTCCGTTTAACGAAAAGGAAAACTTCCTCCTGCAACATTGTTCTCCATCCCATGATGCACATAAATACACAATATGGGTACATTATCACAAACTATGTTGCGATTCTGGCCATAACATTGGTCATTTGAACCGAAAGCCATGAATCCTCGAATGAGATAGGTCATTTTGTGAAGGTTTTTTTAGACATAATCAACATACCAAGTTTGATATTTTTCCTCCTAACTATGTCACATAATATGACTCCACGTGAAGGTTTTATATTATTTTGATCATTTTTGAATTTTGTATGCCTGTTTTAAACTATGGTCAAAATGACGAGTATAAAGATTCATATTTAACATAAATATCTAATATTTGAGTGTAGATAGATAGATCTTATTTTTCTGCAAATTTTGATATATTATTTCTATTTTTCTGAATTAGAATGATTTTTTTTGATTTTCCTAAGAGTAATGTGATAAAAGGGAAAAAGAAAAAAAATAGAACTTTGCCGTGTGTATAGCAGAATACACACGGCAAAGGCCCTTTGTCGTGTATACTGCGTAATACACATGGCAAAGGGCTGACGAGGGCACACGGCAAAGAGGCCACCGTCTGCTGCCGTTACCTCATTCCCGTCAAGTGGACCTATGGGGTCACGGGTCCCACCTCGTTGCCGTGATGACACATATGCCGTGTGCCACGGTCAACTTTGCCGAGTGTTTTTTCTTTGCCGTGTTCCTTTGTTGGTCTTTGCCGTGTATATTTCTTTGCCATATTCTTTTTCAGAAATTTGCCGTGTTCGCGTACTTTGCCGTGTGCTTTTTAGGTTGTACACGGCAAAGACAAACTTTGCCGTGTTTCAGTCCATTTGGCACACGGCAAAGCCGTGTCTACACGGCAGCGGCAATTTTTCCCGTAGTGATAGTGTAAATCAAGGATATTATTTTAACAAGAGAATATTTTTATTTTTTGCAAGTTGTTTTCAAGGCTACCCGGCCCATTGGATTCATATGTGGTCATTTATGTGCGTGTGAAAGAGCCGGAGTTCATACACCTTGGGTGCAACCATGTAAAGATGGAAGTCTATTAAAGAATAATATGTGGTGCTTAGGTGCTACATGTACTTTCTATTGCTCAGGTTGAGCTTCATATCAACTCTTTGGACATTGTAAATCTCCGGATGGTAACTTTGCAATAAATACGTTGTTCGCATCGACTGAGGCCAGGGTTATCACCTTTTCAAAAGGACAAATTTGTGTCCTTTTTATTTGTTCAATATGGGGGCAATGAATGCAGCTTGTTTCAAAAATATTCTGCTAAATACCTTCCAACTAACATGTTTTTAGTGATTTTCTTAATTTTTAGACTGATAACACATGATCGCGACATAGTACGCACGCTACATATCTTGGAAGGACTATACAATTTGCTATATATCCAAGTGGCATTGCAGGCCGGTGATTAGGAGGTTGGAGAAAATCTGTGTTTCAAATGGTTAGTCTAAGTTTGATATCTACTTATATGATGTTCATAAGAAGTTATATTGATGTAGGATTAGAATTTGTTTCGCCCTACGGTCTTAGAGCATCTCTAACCCATCCCCTTTCCATGGCCGGATAAGTAAATTTGCTCATCTAATGGCCAAAACCGGCTCTAACCGAAACCCCAAAATCGGTTAGAGGAGCATATATAGGATAGTGACTCCTATAATTTGCTCCTCCTCTCCTGTATTTGCTCGGCCGCGAGGCCGACTCCTATAATTTCTCTACCACACCCACCACCGTCTCCGACGAGGCAAAACGCACTGGCCGACCCGTCGTAGCCGTCAGGATGCTTGCCGAGGGCACGCCGTCGCCGGCGTCCTTCCCTACCATGGTCGTCGAGGTTCGCCCCGTCTCGAATCGCGTTGTCGCCACCTCGAATCGCGCCGAAAGATGCCCACCGACTAGGCATGGCGTCGCTCAGCCGCGCGCGCTTCATGCTCTCGACGCAGCTCGCCACCACGTTCTGCTTCTCCCCCCCCCCCCCCCCCCCCCCAAATTCATGCTATGCCTCCCGTCGACGTCCTCGTCCTCGTCCAGGGTCGTCATCTCCCGAGACGCACCCTACGCGTTCCGGCCTGGGGTGGACCTCGCTGGCTCCCTCATCTACACGCCCCTTCTTGTCAACAACATGAGCACGGCCGACATCTGCGGGAAAAGGGACAAGCAGCCGCTAAATGCCACGCTGCCGGCGTCTCCGGGGAAAAGGACAAGCAGACGTTGAACGTTGTTAGAGTATATTACAGATAGACATATTTGATAGTTCAATATTGTAATCCAATACTATCTCTATTAGGCTTCTTTCCTCCAAAGTCTTCTAGTACTATATAAACAGCCTAAGGGCTCTCAATGTAATCACCTCTTGCAATATCAATACATACTATGTTCCGCAATCTTTCATGGTATCAGAGTGTGTCGCTCCCCGGCCTAGGTTTTAGCCACCGCTTCCTCCGCGCCGCCCCTTGCGAGGTCGATCTTCATGATCTCCGCCGGGGGCATCGCATATCGTAGCTAGCTTTCTTTTAATTTCCTAGATCGGTTCAGTAGTTCTAGCAAATTTCATTTTTCTATTAGATCTGTTTTTCTTTTAGCCACCAAAAGCATCATCCACAGCCGCATGTCGTCATCGCGCGCCTCTACTTCAACCTCGGCGTCGACTCAACTCCGACAAATCATCGTCAACGATCGTGGCAAGGAGGCTCTGCGCGGTGCCCCAAGGGACGCCTTCACGCGCTGCGTCGGCTGCTCCATCCTCACGTCGTCTCCATGCCGGCCCGTCTTCGCCAACATCTACCGGGACGCACGTCCCTGAGTACGCGCCTCGCTATCAACAAAGGGTTGCACCTTCATCACCCGTGGTCATCATCGCCGACAACCATCTACACCAACAACATCGCCATATCGTCGCCGCTACCACCGATCGTGGTCATCGTCAATACCAACAAGTTCTTCTCCACGAGCGACTCTGCGCTCATACAAGCGGAAAATACGGGTCTAATCCCCGAAATCGACTACCGCTACAATTCAATCGCCATCGACAACTACCACCGTCGTCTTCGTCCACCACGACCTTGCCGCTAGAGTCGCAGTCTAATTTTTATTTGCACAAGTCTGTGCTAGATTTTTCTTCTTGCAGCCACTTCATCTACTCCGACACAGCGGACAACTTCTAACCGACCGTTTACGGAAAATATTCTTTGCTCCTCAATCCGGCTCTGGCACGCATGGCTCATGATGGTCCCTGTCTTCGCACGTCTAGTATTGGCAACACCGATGCGTGCCTTCGTCCCCGACACGCTCCCGAGTCTGGCAAGATCGACATTGCGGGTCAAGCTTCTTCAACCCAAATTACGTCTACCTCAACTACTACGGCGAATTCTCTAGGCTTAACAACGACATCGACCACAACACAACAACATCATCGACTTCATCAACGACGACGACTTCCCCAACGACACCATCGACCACAACTATAGCACCCTCACTCCCGGCTACATCGACATCGGCAACAAGGGCTACCACCTCACCTTCAGCTTATTCTCCAGTCAGACCGTTCGCGTCACTACCGATCCGACTGTGGGGGGGGGGGGGGGTGTTAGAGTATATTATGGCTAGACATATTTGGTAGTTCAATATTGTAATCGAATTCTATCTCTATTAGGCTTCTTACCCTCCCAAGTCTTCTAGTATTATATAAACAGCCTAAGGGCTCTCAATGTAATCACATCTTGCAATATCAATACAGTCTATATTCCGCAATCTTTCAAACATGAGCGGAGCCGCTGAACGCCACGCTGCCGGCGTCTCCGAGGTAAGGGACAAGCATGGCGTCGTCGGCACAAGCTCAACACCGTCCATCCACAAGGTAAGTACAAACAAGTGCATAACATAGCAGGTGTTTGACAAAATGTTTGCACTAAAATTTAAAGTTTAGTCCTCTAAATATTGGGGATCGGTTCTGCAGCGTAAAATTTAGACGAGCAAATGTACTCCTCTATGTTTTTTGGAGCCGTTTCTCCTCTAAATTTTTGGGGATGGGTTAGAGATGCTCTTATGTCGTATGATTTAAGTGTCTTTCGGCAAATAACTTTGTAACACATGACAATGGTATTGGATGGCTAGGATCCTTTCACCAGAATAAATAGTGTACTGACCTAATTCGAAAGAACTATTGCTGCACTTGGAAAGCGAGATCTGCTTTGATTCATTCCTTGAAAAGCTAGTTTACCAACATTGGTTACTTGAACATATGCATGTGTTTTTGACGATGGCAATATGGCACACTTGCACGGTCAAGGGATCCTCTGGTGGGGATCTATGATGGGCAAATTAAAAGCCTGAACCAATTTTCATTAACCAAAATAGCATGCATTTACAAAGAAGATATACATCAGACTATTATGTAGCCCAAGCTAGGTGAAAAAAAATTTACAACCTAGCTAAAAGTAGATGTATGGAAGGGTTGATGAACTATAATTACACACTACACGTGCGACACATGTATTTGTCATTTATACATGTTAGGAAAAATATATATTGTAGGTTCCCATGGTTGAAATAAGAGTGGAAACAACACAATCAAATATTGCAGGTACGTACAGCTTGAACACAAAAAGGCGCAAATGGTATCACGATGCTAATGGCATTTTCTTAGTTCAGTTCTAGGATTTTGTTTCATATAGAGCTATTGGAACCAAGAAACAGTAGTTTGGATAACCATTTTCCCCATTGTATATATTTACTTTAAAATACGAGCTCACACTGCATTACTAGACAATTTTGGTAGCCAAAGCTTTGGATGTTAATTTGAGTCGATATATCTTTGTCCGGTGAATCAGACAAAGTTGTTAGCTGTTAGGATGTAGATATGGTTGAGGGGTGTGAGAGTGAAACATATACATTGGGAACGTGTAGGATGATTCATCAAGTACTCCCTTCATCCCAATTTATGTTGCATATAAAATTTTATCAGAGTTAAACTTTATAAAATTTCAAATTAATATTATTAGAATTGTCTTAAAATATATCTCATATACTTTATAAAATTTGATTTACACATAAAATTATGCGTAATATATAATGGGAAGGAGGGAGTACTTGAGGCATTTGTGTTCTCAACAGCACCTGCACTTCAATCGATGGTGAACAGGAAGGTAAGACAACAAGAACAAACAAAATAATCAAAGCTACATCTTGGTGCTTGTAGCTGACATGTAGCATGGCAGAAAGAAGGTACCAGCACACCGGCTACTAGTGTGGACCCTTGTCTCATCCCCATGCTAAGAAACGTTAGAAAATAAGTAACTTTTATATTTACATTTATCTACGCATTAAAACATTTCTAGATACATAATCTATACAAATCCAAGTCACTTATTTATGGACGGAGGAAGTAGAATAAAACTTTAGCTGTTCCGATAGCGAAGCATAAAACTTACCATTTTTTCTTCAAAACTAAAATCATGAATGCAACCACATCAGTTATAGCAACATATAGGAGAATACTTGTTATTTCTCATGTAACCAAAAAACAACATTTCTAGATCCACACTAAGAATCATCCGATCTCCTCTCAAGAAAAAAAAAGAATAATCCGATCTAAACATTGAGATTGGTATATGAAATCTAATAGTGGCTATGATTGTTATACTAGCTCAACTAAGAAATAGTAAAAACACGACAAGGGTGTGTCATACAAAATGAACCAACTTAAACATATTCTTCAAAACAGGATTTTGCCCCGCTTTATAAATAAGAGTTTATTACGACAGTCTCCCAAGTTTCACCGAAATTATGAGTATGCCATTACAACTCGGGGATTCTCTTTGCTCTCGCTAAATTGCCGTCTGTTTGACTTTTGTTTTCTTACATGTAGGCCCCATTTGGCTTAGTCATTGTTGTGACCATTATTCTGATGAGCGGGTCCATCACCTCAGCATTAGACGACGTGTATCCCAGGTTCGAGGATTAGAGCCCCCACTATTATGCAATTTTCCATATGTTGTCGTTCCCCCACTCCGCTCCACTTCCCTGCTCCTCCCATAGCCACATAGTTCTATCGTTCACCGCCCCCTGCCCTCCTCTTAGGCCTTTGTCCGTCACCTTAGCTGATGTCCCCTACCTTCCCTCTCTCCTAGCCGATGTGCCCTAGCATGCCTTGATTAGGCGGCTGGAAGATAAAACCAGGAGCCAGTCGCTGGCAGCATGCCTACGACGGATTTGGCACACTCAGATGGATCTTGCATGACTGTAGAGATGTTAGATGGATCCTGCAAGGCTAGATAGCACAGAGATGGATCCTGCAAGGCTGTAGAGCATGGGTGAGGGCGACACAGGGGCAGAGAACGTAGGGAGCAAAGCATTATAGCTCTAGAGCCTGGTGAATGTGATGTTCATCATCTTAGAAGGGTAAGGATTGTAATTTCTTATCTGCCTTTTCTAATTGTCGATTCGAGTCTCGTGTAATCGCGAGGATATGTGTTGATAACCATAGGAGGTCTGCTACCCATTTAACTCGTCTCTTAGATAAAGATACCCTTTTTTACTTTTGATAGAGATTGCTATGTTTCCTTTCAATAGTTAAAAAAGGCACTAATTTCTGCACCGGTCATTCAACCACCCAATTGGGATGAACCATTTGAAATTATGTGTGATGCTAGTGATTATGCTATTGGGGCTGTTTTAGGACAAAGAGATGGACCTAATCTCAACGTCATTCAATACGCTAGTAGAGTTTTTAATGAGGATCAAAGGAACTATGCAACAACCGAGAAAGAATTTCTAGCTGTTGTTTTTGCTTGTGATATATTAGACACTATATTATCAACTCAAAAGTAATATTTCATACTGACCATCAAGCTTTGAGACACCTTCTAGCTAAGAAAGATGTTAAGCCCCGTCTAATTAAATGGGTCTTGTTACTACAAGAATATGACCTGCAGATAGTAGATAGGAGAGGAAAGGATAACCTTGTGGCCGACCATTTGTCACGGATGGAAGGAATCATAGAGGATCCTATTCCTATTAACGAATCTTTGCCGGGAGAATACCTTGCAGTTATAGAACCTCATGATCCTTTGTTTGCACGGGGGCAGGACACTGCGAGGTGGGTAGTATATCTGGGGCGGATGCCTCCTAAAGAGTAACGGAGGTGTGCGAAGGTAGGAATGCTTAGTCAAGTGAGGATTCCATTCGAAGTAACGTAACATGAGCACCATCTTCAAAACTTATCGGGATCCGGAGTTTTTTGATAAAAGGTCCCATCCTTGAATATCATGATTGGGTCAACCAGGCCAGATCATAAGTGAAATAGTTTGATCGGGTAGACCGGGTCAGGCCCGATCATGAGTGAATAGAAAATCGAAAACGTACATAGCTATTCCAGTTGCTAATTTCCTTGTAGGCAAGTTTTTACCAAAAGGAATGGATTACAATCAAAGAAAGAAAATATTTAATGATTTAAAATATTAATTTTGGGACGACCCTTACTTATATAGGCACGGCATAGATGGGATAATCCAGAAATATGTACCCGGGCACGAGGCAAAGGCCATCCTTAAGGCTTGTCACGGTAGTCATTACAGCGGGCATCATGTTGGTTCATGTTTCTACTGGCCTACACTAGTTAAAGACTCTCATGAATATGTTAGAAATTGTGATGCTTGCCAATGTATGAGTAACATTGGTAAAAGACAAGAAATGAATATGAAATATAACTTAGTAATAGAGCCATTTGATGTATGGAAAATGAACTTTATGGGACCATTTGTTCCCTCTAACGGTTATACTCATGTTCTTATTGTTGTTGATTATGTTACTAAATGGGTTGAAGTTATACCCACTTCTCATGCAGATGCAACCACTTCCATTAAGATGATCAAGGACATCATATTTCCCAGGTTTGGAGTACCCCGATTTTTGATTACTGATGGTGGAACTCATTTTATGAAGGGATCTTTTGACAAGATACTTCAAAAGTATGGAGTAGACCACCGGGTAGCATCACCTTACCACACTCAGACCAGTGGACAAGTGGAATTATCTAACAGAGAAATCAAGGTCATATTTCAGAAAACGATGAACAGCTCAAGAAAGGACTGGGCTTTGAATCTTAATATGATGCATTGTGGGCGTATTGTACAGCTTTCAAGGATCCTATGGGAATGACACCTTACAAAATTATTTATGGTAAAACTTGTCACCTTCCATTAGAACTTGAGCATAAGGCTGGGTGGGCTACTAAAACTGTGAACTTTGACTTTAGAACTGCAGGGGGAAAACGACTCTTAGATATTCATGCCTTAGATGAACTCAGAAATAAGGCCTATGAAAATGCTAGAATATTTAAAGAAGGTGAATGAATGGCACGATAAAAAATTAGAGGGCAAGTGATTTAAAACTGGAGATAAAGTTTTGCTCTACAACTCTAGGCTAAATATTTTTATAGGAAAATTGAAATCCAGGTGCGAAGGACCATATGAAGTTGAATAAGCATATCCTTCGGGAACAGTAAGACTAAAAAATACTATGCCCTCTTCTTCATCCTAGATTGTTAATGTGGAGCGATTGAAGTATTATAGAGTTGGCGAGGTAAACACTGTGGAGTTGATCTTTTTAGTATCAGCCAAAGAATACAACAAGCGAAAGTGAGGTAACAAAGTTTTAGTTATTTAGTTCTGCTACTTTGGAAACTTTTTAGTTGATTTTATCTCTTTCACTAAACTAAGTTAGTTTTTCTGGTTATTCTGAGCTGTTTTTCGACCTGGTACGGGCGGACCGTACGGTCAGACGCGCCCGTACCAGTGGTCGTTAAACGTTCGGAGTACCAATGTTTTTTTCGTCGATATGGTACGGTCGGACCGTGTGGGCATCCATGCCCGTACAAATGCTCGTTACTGGTTCTACCTCTCCGCGCTTATTCAACAAGCTTAGATCTAGAAAAAAAGGGGGAAAGGCGGTAAGAAACCCGTACGAGGACATGGTACGCGCGGAGCCTGCTCGTACCACTTACCCATGACCGACTTTAACCCTTTTATCTATTGATTTCATCCATTAATTTGCACTTTTCCTCCTTCTTGTTCTCTTCCGTCTTACTTTAGATCTAAAGCTTTCTTTTTCCTCTTTACAATGAAATCTTAGATCTCACTTGATCACTCAAGGTCCATACAACCTTTTCATATTAAGTAGATCTGGACCAAGAAGGAGCTCGTCTCTGAAGAACAAGACAAGAAAAAAGGATCTGAAGGAGATACTTCATCTTCCTCGAACTACGAGTCTACACAAGTGATTCCACTCCCCAACTGGGAATACATGTTCCCGCAAAAGTTGGAGATGCTCAAGCACGTGGAACAAGGAAGGAACAAAGGAGAATCTCCACTCAACCCTTACATGTATAACCTTTGAGGATCTTCTCTTAAATCCCCTCTAGGATCCTCTTCCAGAAAAGGGGAAAACCGAGATGAGATTCGAGAAAAGATCAAGAACCTTGAAAAGATTTTGAAATCTTGTGTTGAAACCATTGGATAAGGATTTGACTCTTAATGGATGATGGGCAAAGACCTCGAAAAGAAGGTCGATGACATTGATGGTAGAGTGCAACTCCTGACCAAGATTATCATGGAGATGGCCAATGACAGGAAGACCTTAAGCAAGGTAATTAAAGAATTGCATGTTGGCATCATAGAGATGTCCATTCGATTCGCGTGTATTGCTCAAGCTTACAGTCTCAAGGTGGATGAAGAAGAGGAAGATGATGACTTCTTTACTCCCAAAAAGGAGTAAGTAATCGCAAGGAAATATTTGATCCACCCGTCTTGATTCCAAGCTTGGGGGGATCTGTAAGAACCTTGTAATCTATCTTATGGTTTTAGCATGTTTACTTTTCTACACGCATGTTAGACTTTAATTCCCGAATTTGCATTAGTTGCACCAACTTCGAACTCCCTTTGTTTAAGAGAAGATTTATATCCATTGATTTGTGAGACTCTATGATAATTGAAGTTGTGTTTGATTCATGATTATTATATTAGATGATTGAACTAGGTTGAGTGTTATAATACGTGTACATCTGTCATGATTTTAGGGACTTCTACACCAATGAAAGTATTGATTAAGTTATGAGAAGAAGAATTCTGGTAGCATATTATAATTAAGAGTTTTTGAAAGCCATTGAAGTAGTGAGCATGATCAAATAACTGTACCGAAAGAAAAATAGGAAGGGGAGCAAAAAGTAAAAATATAGTCATGCAGTTATTGAAAGAAAAAGACAGCTACCAAAAGAATCAAACATAGAAGAAAAGAATGATCATGAATCTTCATTATTAAACTTAGTGCCCTATATCTCTAAACTCTATGATTATATGATATGTTAAATCACTAGCAGCTTCTTATGATTTCATTAATACTAGAAAAGGTGTGGAGGCCTCTAAGTTATGTAATGTGTAAGGGTATGGTAATACCCCCTAAGTACCTCTACATCTGATATTATATTCCTATTTTAATTTCTGCCTCATTTATTGTAATGACTCGTGTCTCATGAACATGATGATCTTGTCCATAAGTCACCATCTTGCTTGGGGACGAGCAAGAGCCTAGCTTGGGGGAGTTGATGAGTCTAAAATTGAAGCATTTTTACCTTTTGTTTTTACATAAATAGAGTAGGGATCTTTGTATTTCACCTCGTTTGTACGCACCATTTTGTTCTTGTTTTAACAGGATCCCAAATCATTGAGTCCTATATGAACATATCAATTGGAACTATCATATTGTGTAATTATATGATATTTTTAAGTGATAACAATCATTTTATGGATTTACCTTCGCACCTGGGAGAATACCAAGCAAGGAGGAGCAATCAGTACCGATAACGACCAGTGGTACGGGTGGAGCCCGCCTGTATTGTCCGCCCGTACCAAGCGCCATCATGACCGCCTCGTCAAATACTTCATCCTGGCGAAGACGAGAGAGATCCGACATTCACAGCCACCAGAAACCACAAAAAACCACATCTGAAAGGGATCTAAAGGAGGAACTTGGCTGGGGCAAAATCCCAGCTGCTTCACGGATCATTGGAGGACAACGTATCATCCCCTTCATCATCAATCACTGCATCTCCATTACCACCATTACCCCCATCTTTGATCTATTAGATCTCGTTGTAATTCCAGATTCAATTGTGGTTTGAATTAGATCTACCTCCGTACTTTTATCCATTCATTTGGTTATGATGATGTTGTTGATTGCTTCTATGAGTGAGTAGTTCCCTTGTTCTTGGGGAGATGGAGAAACCCTAGCACCATTATGAATTCATAATAAAGATGATCTATTCTTGTGTCCATATGACTTTCCCATCTATGATATAATTATGATGTGTGTTTGATCTCTCTCTTTAGATGGTATGTGTAGTCGGCCGCATATCATTTGCCCTCAGGACTAAAGGGGGATAAATCCTTTGGTTGTGTCTTGGAAGCGTACCCGGAATGGTCCCGTGACAGATTGGCGTTGGCTCGTAACCTACACGGTCAAAGGAGGATTAAAGAGGGACTCCCTAAGCTAATTACGATATCCACGGGGAAACCCTTAATTGCGGTGGTTTGTATGGGTAACTGCTCTCAAACATCGCAGTGGTTATTTAGAGGTGACCTCACTCTTGGCTCAACAAAGTGGCTTCCTATGAGCCTTGTAGTGAACATATTATTATGGAGCTCTCTCCACACATATCATGACACAAGGAGTATGTTATCTTGATTACATATAACAATAATATTATGCTAGTGGTGTATCCTACATCCCCGAGAACGTTTTAGCCCTATTAAGTTCAACCACGCTTTTATACAAATTTGTTACTTGCTTTCTTTTACTTATTTTAATTACTTTTCTGCAAACACCCATAAACCTTTCAAACACCCTTTACTTGAGATCAAAGTCAGCTTATAAGTATCCTTTGGTAGAGAGTAACGAGGGGCATAAAGACCTTTACCAATAGCTCTCTGTGGGTTCGATATCTTTACTTCAAAACTAGCTACAATTGATATGTGCACTTGAAGTCATCATGGTTCAAGAAGATTAGTGTAATTCAATAGTTCATTATAAGTTTCTTCAAAAGTAGAAGGCAAACTTTTAGTGATAGTAGTAGATTCATGCCTACAATAGGTGGTCCTTGTGGTTTTCCAACAGACATGCTTAATAGTGTTGCTTGATGATGTAAGCATGTAATATCAGAACTTATAGAAGAAATACTCTTGTTTAATTCATCTATCATTGTAGTGTGACTAGCTATTTTTTCAACAAGGTTCTTATTCACTTCTTGTTGGTTTTCCATATTATCATTAGTGGGTGGAGTGGTCATAAATTTCCACTTTTTTAGATTCATTGGCATTAGGATAGGGAACAAAAGGTTGATTACTATAATTATTATCGGCATCTGGTGGCCTAGCATAAGAGTTATTATAGTTGTTTCCATATCCATTATTTCCAAAGTTCCTTATGTTGTTGACATCTACATTCTCAGCATTATTCCCAACAAGATCTTCTAAAGGAACATTATCAATATTCTGTTTAGAGACATGAGCAAATATAGCATCAACTTTAGCAGTAAAGGAATGTACTTCCTCAATAGAGTTGAGTTTCCTAGAAGATGTACCAGGTGCTATTTCAGTATACCATTGGCTATAATTTTGTAACATGTTTTCTAGGATAGTTTTAGCTTCAGGGATAGTTTTAGTCATAAAGGCACCTCCTGCAGTAGAATCTAACATACTTCTAGACATGTAGTTTAAACCATTATAGAAAGAATGTAAAATAATTCATTCATTTACACCATGTGATGGGTAGGTTCTAAGCATAATTTTAATTCTTTCGCAAGCTATAGCAACATATTCATTATCATTTTGTTTAAAGGATAATATGTTATTTATATACTGTGAGATTTTAACAGGATGATAACATTTCTTAATAAAAGATCCTTTAAGATTATACCAAGAGTTTATGCTACCAGTAGGTAAAGATAGTATCCATTCTTTAGCTTTTCCTCTAAGTGAGAGTGGGAATAGTTTAAGTTTGACAATATCATTTTCCACGTTCTTAAATTTTTGCACATCACAAGTCTCACAAAATCATGTAAATACATTGATGCATCTTCACTAGCACTACCTCAAAATTGTTCTTTAGCAATAAGATTAAGTAGCCTAGGACTAACTTCAAAAAAGAATCATCTTTTATTTCAGGATATGTGATAGGATTAGCAATAAATTGATAATTTGGGATATTGGTGTAGTCACATAATTTTGTAAGTTCCTTATCCCATGATTGCATGAAAAGTAAAGCTAAACTAATTTTTATTGTTTTTGTGTATAGGAATAGGGTAAAAAAAACAAGACTAAAAAGTAAAAAAAGAACAAGAAAAGATAAAAACTATATAAAATAAAATTGCTTAGTATATCTAAAGGACAAGAGAGATCATAGTAGTCCAACCTCCCTAAGGTTGGGTGTTTGCACAATTTTTGGTGATGGCGCCAGTAAATGTGTTCTAGTAGTTGCTACAACCTTGTGAGGTGTATTTCCTCAACTCCTCAATAATGGCGCCAGAAAATATTCTTGATGGCAAAAAATCTATGTGTACCAACTTGTTGAGACTCCAAGTGTAGAGTGTTGTAGCAAGCAACTTTTCCCCACAAGGATGACTCAAGGGTTTATATCAAACTCGCGAGAAATTGAGGCAACCTCTTTTTTATCCTCTTCTAGGAACCTGTAAAACATTTTTTTTGCCTTGTGTCCCCAACTCCCCCATGTGGTAATCAAGCACAAGGTTTCGTATTAGTAAAACTGGAATAAAAATAAAAAATAAATAAATAGTAAAATAATCTATAACTACACAATAAAGTAAAGTTTTTTTGGGGGTTTTGTTTGTGTTTGCAGAAAGTAAAGTATTTTTCTATTTTTGAATTTAGTTCTTGAAAAAAATGTAAAGGATGGTAAAAACAAGTAAAAATGGTTTCTGAAATGGATCGTATGGGCACCTAGAGGGGCGTGAATAGGTGCTACTTCAAATTTTAATGCTTTTTCAATTTTAGGCTTGACACAAAAGGTAAATTCTCTAGATATGTGACTATATAGAATTTCCCTATATGCAAACCTAACTACTAGCAAGTAAAGGCGAGTAAGAGTAAGGAACGAGGAAACTGTAGTGGAGCACACGGAGACACAGGATTTGTTTTACAACAGTTCCTTCCTTGTTAAGGGAAGTACATCTGTGTTTGAGGGGTGGGCGGTACTAAGACCACCACGCCACAATAGGCCTCACCCTGTTCTCCGATGGATCTCGCCACCAAAGGCCTGATCCACCTTTCCACTATTGGAACCCTTCGAGGCGGGAACCGGCGCCTTTACACAACTAGCGGCGCACAACTCCACAACCAAATTGGAGGCTCCCGTAATGACAACAAGCTGCCACAAGAACAATTGTTATCAATAACTAAACACAAGATCTAGATATTAACAAGAATATTAGATCGGGGATTCTCCAAGTGAATGGAGAGGAGTTGAAGCGCTTGATTCGAGATGACAATGAATGATGTCTCCTCCTTCAATTCCCCCAAAGATCGAAGCCTTCGGGTGGTTGAATTGGGAGATCTTGGGAGAGAGATTTTGCAACAGGTCTGAACTTTTTTTTAATGAATCAAGAGATCTGACAGGAGGGGTGGATGGGGATTTTATACCCCTGTCTAGACGGAGCCGTTGGAGCCATTTGGGGCCGGATTATCCAGCCTAAGTGAGGGCCGGATTATCCGGCCTGGGGAATACTCCGCCCCAGACTCGGATTATCCGGGGGAAAATCCGCCCCCGAACAGAAGCTCACGTCGGGCGGTCCTTGGCATCTTCTCCTGGGGACCGGATTATCCGGCCCTAAAGGAGGGCCGGATTATCTGGCTGGGGGAAAATCCGCCCTAGCAACGGATTGTCTAGGGGAAAATCCGCCCCCAGACAGAAGCTCTCGCCGATGCTCCCTTGGCCATTTTCCCTGGGGACCGGATTATCTGGCCCTAGAGGATGCCGAATTATCCGGCTGGGGGGAAAATCCGCCCTAGCTCTGGACTGTCCGGGGGAAAATCCGCCCCTAGACAGAAGCTCACACTCGACCAGCCCTGTCCAAGATGGTCAGGCCGGATTATCCGGCCCTTGATGGGGGTGGATAATCCGGCCTCCAAACACCAAAAACTCTTTCCTACAACACTTAGCACATATGAGAAACTCCACAGTATTGTTATCTAACACACAAAACATAGGGAACCATGAAATGTTCTTTCAATCTCCCCCTTTTTGGTGTTAGATGACAATACTAGGATTTGCAAGATAGCTCAAATAGCCAACATCATTAAACAAATGAATGAGACTCCCCCTCAATGTGTGCATACTAAAAATTTGCATTTGAATACAAATGCACACAAATAGGTACAAGTATATTTCATTGGAACATAAACAAAATAATCATAGCACCGAGAGAGAGATGCATCCTCAAGATAGTAAGAATACCCAATGCGATAACCATTATAAATGCCTTCCTCGAGATAGATATCCAATATGGCCAATATGATAGAATATGATAGATGAATCCATAGGAGTAATCCACGAGATAAATCTAGAGCCACACATACACGTAGTCTCATACAAAGCAAATCACAAGAGAAAGTTCAATGCTAAATGGGCACAAGCGAGATAAAGTCCGAAACAAAAAAGTGCAAAAGCTTTTGCCCGACCCATGCAAATCCGCGAATACCTAATAGAACTACTTCTCCCTCTTTGGCATCGAGACGCCAAAAAGAGAGAAGAGCGATGCTAGCGCCCTAGAGGATCACTCGTAGTCATCATCGTCTTCCACGTCCTCGCCCTCGTCTTCATCATCAACCTCCTTGGTGTCTTCACCTTCCTCATCAGTAGTGGCTAGAGTCAGGAACTGGTGGCGCTCAAGCTCCCCATAGTTGAGACCGAACGAAGAATTCCACTAAGCATATGGTGTGGGAGCTGTAGGGGCAGGAGGAGCACCGGAAGCTCTAGACACGTGGTGGAGGATAAGCTGCTGAGTATGGGACATCTCGTGGCGCTGCTTATATGCCGCATACTGTCCCTTACGAGTGTCCACATCCATGCACAGAATGTTCCGCTAGAACCAGTTCAGCTATTTCACTTGACGAGCAATAGGGGGCACTGGAGCCCTATGAGCACTAGCCCGGGCATCCCTCATAAAGCTGTCAGAAGCAGAAGATGGATGAGAGATCTTCCGTGCCTTGTTGTAAATCTTCTTGGCCTTATGCACAGTATCAATGTTGAACTCTCCATCGGGTAGGAAGTGCTTGATCAGCATCATAATATACGGCGCATACGGGATGGAGAGCCTATTGAACATTGCATTAGTCAGCTCATGAAAGATGAAGTCCATCACATCCAGCTTGTAATCAACAAATTCATATTCATAGGAGGCCACCTCATGAGAAAGGCAAGTAGCTAAACCAAGTGACCACGAATACTGTCATTGTTGCCTCCACTTGGTGTGATAGAGTCACGGAAAAAGACAACCAAGCTAGCAAACAGAGGTGAGAGACCAGCAAAGGTGCCCACAATACCATTGTCAATTGTGCAAGGAGAGACAAGACCATCCTTGTTGGGATTGAGTTGAGTAATGATGTGATGGCCACTAGCACGGTCCTTGCTGTGGAAGCGATAACCAAGTCCTCGGCAAAAGTCCGAAAATAAGTTTGCATTGGCATGTCATGAGTCATCCACTTCATAGTTTGGTACTCATCACCACAAATGACCAAGGTGGAGAAGAACTGTTTCACAACCTCGAAGTCATAGGAGCACTGAAGGGCCATGAGATGGTGCATCCCCATCCGCTCAGTCACCTCCATGGCATCAGTAAGTTCGGCCTTCTCCATAGCCTCAGCAATGATCATAGGATGCATAGGGCGAATCTTCAGCTGTGCATAAACATCCTCATACATAGCCTTTTGGTCAGCACACCAAAAGCGTGAGTCACCAAGCTCAGTATCCCATTCAGTGTCCGCAAACAGATCACGATGATGAATGGAGGAGTAGGTGAGAATATCCATCTTCTTATAGTTGATTTTTGGTTCCTAGCCCTTTTTCTTGGACACACCCTTCCTGGACTTGTCTCTCTTTGCCTGTTCAGCCATGCAGTTAGCCTGTTTGTTCCTTCTCCTCAGCTCAACCTCATCTACGAGACCACCCTCACCGTCGTCCCAGAAATAGAGGCCATGAGGACGGATCTTGTAGGTCTTGGGAGCACTGGAACCACCTGTGAAACGAATAAGATGGATAGCATGGGGATAAGCACACACACACACAAGTCTGGGAGAGAACGTAGAAATAGTAGGAAACCAGTCCATAGTCCAAACATACATAATGCAACAAATCCACAGAAATCTGAAGCAGTTTTGACTCTGTCAGGCCGATTGAAGGTCTATTGACTCTGTAGGCAACCAGTCCATTGAAGGAAGAATGCGGAGGAGAAAGTACCCGGAGGTGCGGGAAAGAAGATCCGAGGGAGGCCTGGAGAATCCGGCGGCTGATGGACCAAAATATCTCGAGCTCGTTGGGGAACCCCAAGAGGAAGGTATGATGAGCACAGCAGCAAGTTTTCCCTCAGTTATCGAACCAGTAGGAGCACGAAAACACCTCCAAGGTGTTGCTAGCTGGCCTTTGGTAGGGCGCACTATCGGTGCTAGCAGCAACGTGGAAACCTGCACAACACAACTGATGACCCACATGTATAGGGGGTGTATTGCAGTATTTTCGATAAGTAAGAGTGTCGAACCCAACGAGGAGCAGAAGGTGCTGGCTAGTGGTATGGATCAGGAATTCTCTGCAAATACTTAGCAAACGGATTTTTAGGGGTTTTCGATAAAGCAAGTAAACAAAGTACGAGTAATCAAAAGACAGTAAGAATGGATGCAGCAAGTGGCCCAATCCTTTATGCAGCAAAGGACAAGCCGGTTGTATTTCTATAGATGACCAAACGTTCTCGAGGACACATGGGAAGACTGTCAAGTGCTTTCGCTTCATATAGTCGATTAATCTTCTCTAGCTTGCTAAGTGTTGTGTGGGTGAACCTATGCTAATGTACCGTCCCATCCAAGACTTAATACATACTTGTGATTATACCCCTTGCAAACATCCGTAAGTACAAGAAAGTAATTAAGGTAAAACCTAACCACAGCTTTAAACTCTAAGACCCTTACGTCCCTTGTGCAATGGTTTCCTAACGGGGGTTCAGGTTTCTGTCACTCCGGCAACCCCTACGATTAGTAGCCCAATACACAATGCATTCCCCTAGGCCCATATAGGTGAAGTGTCATGTAGTCGACATTCACATGACACCACTAGAAGAAGTACACCACAACTTAAATAACAATCTATTGAATCTTTCTCAACACAACTCCACTACTAAGAACAAGACTTCTCCCATGTCCTCTACTCACAAGACATCATATGGATCATGATCAGAGATGGAATAATGATGTATAACAATCTGAACATAAACAATAATTCAATGGTTCACTCAATAGCATCAACTACAAATAGTAATCAACGCCGGGAAAGTTTCCCCTATGAACTATAGCAAGATTCAACCAATTGTTACAACAATATGGAGATGGTGATGAGGGTGCTGATGGTGATGGTGATGATGATGATGATGATCCCGATGATGTCCAGCTTGATGGTGGTGTTGATGGTGACGATCTCCCCTCTCCGGGAAGGAATTCCCCCGGCAGAAATCTGTCTACCGGAGAGATCTTTCTCTCTCGGTGTTTTCCGCCCCACAGAGGCGGCGGAATCTTTCTGTGGTCGCTCCCCGAGTCTTAGGGTTTTGGGAGGAAGATATACGCCAGAGGGGAGAGGCTGGAGTGGGCCAGGGTGGCCACACCACTCCCTGGCGCGGCCTGGGCTTGCCCGCGCCATGGGGTGGTGTGGGCCCCCTGTGGCCCACCTCCACTCCATCTTCTGGCATCTTGAGTCTTCTGGAAAAATAGAATTTTCCGTATATTTTCCCGGATTTTCTGATCTTCACGAATTTTGCCTCCAAACAGCACCTTTTCCACCAGAATCCTGACTGCAGCGGTCCATGCTCCAAAAGTCATCAACCATGCAAAAACAGATGAAATAACATAAGTATCACCTCTCAATACGAAATATATCAATGAATAATAGTGAATTAAGACATAGAATAGTGATGCAAAATGGATGTATCAACTCCCCCCAAGCTTAGACTTCGCTTGTCCCCAAGCGAAACTGAGCTCAATAAACGTGACCTCAGGTTTATGGAGTGAAGAGTCGATAAAAGAATACGGACAAGAAGCATCACATTCATCAAATACATAGATCATAATAGAAGACAACTCACTATTATACAACTCAACTTGCAGTGAGTAAAGGAAACACAATAAAGATACATAGAGTAAAACATCATTGGTAATGGCAAACTTAGCTCTTGGTCGAAGAATAGTTGATAATTTGCTGGAGTTCACAAATAGCTGGTTTTTTCAAAGAAAGCTTTCAAAGTAGTAAACTTCAAGATAAGAGCAATGTGCAAAACAAGGAACATAAGAAACATGATTGAATAAATCATCATATGAATGAATGAAACACATCAACTCAAAATACTTGCTGAGATAGAAGGGAATAGGTTTACTGACTCAACTACAAAGTGAAAGAAAGGGCCCTTCAAAGAGGGAAGCAGGGATTGCAAGTCTCATAAAGAGCTTCCAAAAATTATGATACTTACTAGCTTTCAGCTCTCATTGCCCCTATCATAGGCATCTTTAGGTGATTAAGGTTAAAGTGAGGTCCAATCTGAGTTATATGCTTCACAGACTATAAACTGAAAATCCCTTGAGTATGAGGGCCGCTCCTCATGCTACTCAACTTTAGTTACCGGTAAGTTCTTGTCATCGTAAGTATGTGCGTATCATTGAGAACCGCCAACGGGGTACCCCTTGCCCGATTATACGGAAGAACCCCATATCAAAATGACAGGGCAAGCAGACAATGAGTATCTCAGCAATCTTCTTATTTACCATGGGAAAATGGTGCTTTTTTCTCTCTTTCCTCTTTTCATAGTATCTCTTTTTTTCTTTTCTTTTTCTCAATAGCTATCTCTCTCTCTTTTTTTATAAGAAGAATGCTTCATAGATATCATTATGGTTACGCTGCAGGTTTCCACCATGTCAGCATGGATTAGACTAGCGGCCCAGGCGTTTCTCTAACACACATACATAACTCCATGGACTTACAAGCTCCCCTTTTATTTCACACCGACGACATCCGCAAACAAAAGAGCAAGGTATCAACTGGGTATATATTTATAAGTGTTGAAAGTGTTCCCCGTGACAGCACGGTTTTGCTAATCCCCAGCCTATAATTTGCAAGCATATAACTTTCATGGAGAGTTCACAATGGTTCAGGTTTATTAAGTGCGGAAAATAAAGTGTGCCATCAAGTTCGTGAGAGCTTTAATCACTAATTTTCTCATAACAAGTTTAATTTGGGAGGTAGACAAAACATGAATTTACTTGGAATAGCAATAATGCTACTAGGTAGGTATGGTGGACACAAATGGCAAAGGTTTTGGTTTAAAGGAGGTGGATGCACGAGAAGAAATCCCTCTTAGTACAGGTTTTTGGCTAGCAAGGCTGGGTAGCAAGTACAAGAGTTGAAGGAAACAAACAAACATACAAGTGATAAAGACAAACATGCAATCTTCCTTGGAAGCACAAAAGATCTTAACTAGAGAATACTAAACTTATGAGCAAATCAAGAAAGAAAGATGATGAAATTATTTTTCTTTAGAGTACTATATTTTTCTTTTCAACTCTCAAAAAGGTGTTGCTACTGACCGAGCCAGGTTTGCCAAAACCAACTAAATTAACTCAAAGATCCCAAAGTGATACCAATACTAACAACAAGATCAATCATATAACCACGAATTGAAAACTAACATAAGCTATGCAAAAGAGTGAATGAAAGAACTTCTCATTAATAATCCATAACGGAAACTCACACCAAGGGATACAAATCTAACGAGAGAGGGGACACTTCCATAATGCAAACCATACTACAAAATAACTCCTCTATTCATGATATGACTCTACTAATAAGGTAAAAAGATAGAAGATAGTGATATGATACCGCGGCACTCCCCCAAGCTTGGAACAAACCAAGGGGATGCCAAACCTGATTATGAATTACTCCTTTGGTGGTGGTGGTAATATTTTCTTAGTTGTCGTGAGGAAATCTTCCAGGATCTTGCAAAGCCTATTATTCTCCCATTGAAGCATGTCCACCTTCCTCTGCAGGTCCCGATACTTATCGCAGAACTCCTTAGTGACTCGTAGGGCTTCCGCTGATGCAGGGCAAGAGACTAAAGGTACCAGCCCATGCTTGGGGTCTTGAAGATCCTCCTCCATGGGTAGGGATGCAGGCGGACGTCCGCCTAGACGGCCTGACATGTCCGCTAATCAAATCTGTATTCTAATTAGCTAAGGCAGTAATCAGTATTTACATATGAGACTTCACCAAATTATTTGCATGCAGACTCTGGCGGATTGTCCGCCTCGTCTGCCGGCCCAGTCGCTTGCATCCCTATCCATGGGCTCCTTCCTTTATCCTTGGCAGACACCATTGTGCTTCTAAACTCTCAAAGAGTATGTCCTGACAGAAACAGATCGAAATAAAAATACGATGAAAACACAATATACGAACCTCGAGAGATCCGGGGGTTATATATTACGAAGTTTCATATCAAAAGGAAGGTACTGGGAGAAAACGGGTCGGAGACGGAGTCCTGGGTGGCCTCACCACCTGGTGGCGCGGCCAGGGGTGGACCCGCGCCATGGGGTGGTGTGGGCCACCCTGGCTCTGTTTCCGTCCCTTTTTCGCTTCGTAGCTTTCCTTATTGACTGAAAACTGCAAAAATATAGTTGGATTGTATTTTCGCGGAACTTTTCTTACCAGAACTGTTACATATTTGAATACGGACTCTGCAGGTCTCTGAATTTGGTATCTAGTAGATCCTTCCGGAGTTATCACTTGAATATTATCGATATCTTCATCTTCATATACTTATTACTTGAGTCATAAAACCTTTCTCTTCCTTATTACACCATTGTCTCCACTTCCTGGAAATTTCTTCCACACAAAACTTCACACAAGTCTTATTAGCAACATTAGTATAAGTGAAGTGATAAAACCTTTTGATTCCAACTTCAACTGAAAAACCATCAAAACAAAAGCTACTGCAGCAACTCCTTTCAAAAACCCAAAAAGAATTCAAAAAGGAAATCGAATAAAGAAGCAAATGCAAGATTGGCAAAATCTGTCAAAACAGACCAGCAGGTAAAGATCAATTTTTTCGAAAATCTTCTGTTGCTCAAATCAAAAAGTGCAAAACTAACGAAAGTTAAATAACAACCTGGTGCAGAAGCACAAAAATTTACAGCTCAATCCGACATACAGAGATCTCTCACGAATTTTTACGGTGAAGCACAAAAAATCTGTTTCGGGACAACAACTTCCCCAAATATTACTTATCTCTCATTAGAGGTTGATCTTGACACAAAAACCAAACAAAATGGATAAAGGAGTGGTTATTACCGAAGTAATAACTTCCAAGACTCAAAGAAACAAAAACAAACTGAAAGCATAAACAAATTGGGTTATCTCCCATAAAGCTCTTTTTTTATAGCCATTAAGATGGGCATGATAATTTTGAAGAAGCTCTCATAGGGATATGATTTGAAGTGAAAGAGAGCATTAAGAAGCAAAAACACACACATTTAAGTCTAACCCACTTCCTATGCAAGGGGATTTTGTAAACAAACAATTTATTGAAACCAAAGGCAACTTGCATAAGAAGGCAAAAGAAGTGCAACATAAAAACTTTCAGCATAAAACGAGGAAACTTAATATTATTGAGATGCATAAGAACACTTTTCCCTCTCTCATAGTAGCTTTCAGTATCATGCATAAACTTAATGATATAGCTATCACAAGAACCATCATAGCAATGATCACTTATTCTAACAGAAAACACAGGAATACTAGCTCTCATAACACTACTTTGCGAAACAAAATTAGAGGTATCCTTATAAAGGATAGGGTGTCCCTCTTTTTCATACTTGGTGACAAAGTCCTTCACACTTGCTACTATAGGTTCATCAACCATTTGTTTATCAGGTTCAATAGCTTTATTCATACTTTCACCAACCATACTAGCTATCATAGAATGTTCCTTTACCTTAACTGGAAAAGGCATTTTCTCAATATAAGGTTCAGGTAAAACATGATTAGCAGTATAAACTTCAGTATTTATTACAAGAACACTCTTAGCAATATCTTTATAAGGTTCATGATACTTATTCCACTTCTTTTTAGGCACTTCAATGTAAGAAGCAAAAGCCTTAAAATAAGAAGCAGTAGCTTGAGAGTCTAGACCATAAGCATTTTTAATATTTTGAAAGTCATTAGTTCCCATAAAAGATTCAATGCATTCATAATCATAATTTATACCTGACTTTCTACCTTTGTCATTCTCCCAAGCTTCAGCATTGTCTTGAATACGATCTAGAAGGTCCCATTTAACTTCTTCTTCCATGCGAGTGAATGATCCAGCACAAGAAGCATCTAATAAATCCTTGTCATGTAAAGGGAGCCTTGCACAAAAGTTATTGATAATGCTATTATTGGGGAGCTCATGAATGAGATATTTGAGCATTAGTAACTTCAATCTCCCCCTAGCTTGAGCTGTACTCTCTCCATCAAGAGGCCAAAAGTTGTATATTTGATTCCGATCTTTATGAATCTCACTAGGAGGATAAAACTTTGAGTAAAAGAGAGGCACTATTTTCTCCCATTCCAGAGCTTGACCATTCTTCAGCAGCTTATACCATTCCTCAGCTCTTCCTTTCAGTGATAATGAGAATAACTTCTTCTTAACTTGATCTATAGTAATACCTTCACACTTGAACAACCCGCATAATTCGTGTATAAAGAGTAAATGATCACCGGGATGGACAGTTCCATCCCCAACATAGTAGTTATCCATAACACGATCAATAATTCTTGTAGGTATTTTGAAAACATCTTTCTCAGCAGGTGGTAGCTTATCTACTACCTTAGCAGTGGTAGTAGCATTACCAAATAAGAAACTTAGCGAATTATCCATAACGAAAATAAAGCAACTAGCAGAAGTAAACAATACTCATAGTAGAAGTTTCCTTTACCAGTTCCACTCTCCAATAGCGCTTCACTCCCCAGCAACGGCGCCAGAAAATAGTCTTGATGACCCACAAGTATAGGTGGTGTATCGCAGTGTTTTCGATAAGTAAGACTGTTGAACCCAACGAGGAGCAGAAGGTGCTGGCTAGTGGTATGGATCAGGAATTCTCTGCAAATACTTAGCAAACGGATTTTTAGGGGTTTTCGATAAAGCAAGTAAACAAAGTACGAGTAAACAAAATACAGTAAGAATGAATGCAGCAAGTAGCCCAATCCTTTATGCAGCAAAGGACAAGCCGGTTGTATTTCTATAGATGACCAAACGTTCTCGAGGACACATGGGAAGACAGTCAAGTGCTTTCGCTTCATATAGTCGAATAATCTTCTCTAGCTTGCTAAGTGTTGTGTGGGTGAACCTATGCTAATGTACCGTCCCATCCAAGACTTAATACATACTTGTGATTATACCCCTTGCAAACATCCGTAAGTACAAGATAGTAATTAAGGTAAAACCTAACCACAGCTTTAAACTCTAAGACCCTTACGTCCCTTGTGCAATGGTTTCCTAACGGGGGTTCAGGTTTCTGTCACTCCGGCAACCCCTACGATTAGTAGCCAAATACACAATGCATTCCCCTAGGCCCATATAAGTGAAGTGTCATGAAGTCGACGTTCACATGACACCACTAGAAGAAGTACACCACAACTTAAATAACAATCTATTGAATCTTTCTCAACATAACTCCACTACTAACAACAAGACTTCTCCCATGTCCTCAAGAACAAAACAAACTACTCACAAGACATCATATGGATCATGATCAGAGATGGAATAATGATGTATAACAATCTGAACATAAACAATAATTCAATGGTTCACTCAATAGCATCAACTACAAAGAGTAATCAACACCAGGAAAGTTTCCCCTATGAAATATAGCAAGATTCAACCAATTGTTACAGCAATATGGAGATGGTGATGAGGGTGCTGATGGTGATGATGGTGATGATGGTGATGATGATGATGATCCCGATGAAGTCCAGCTTGATGGTGGTGTTGATGGCGACGATCTCCCCTCTCCGGGAAGGAATTCCCCCGGCAGAAATCTGTCTGCCGGAGAGATCTTTCTCTCTCGGTGTTTTCCGCCCCGCAGAGGCGGCGGAATCTTTATGTGGTTGCTCCCCGAGTCTTAGGGTTTCGGTAGGAAGATATACGCCAGAGGGGAGAGGCTGGAGTGGGCCAGGATGGCCACACCACTCCCTGGCGTGGCCTGGGCTTGCCCGCGCCATGGGGTGGTGTGGGCCCCCTGTGGCCCACCTCCACTCCAACTTCTGGCATCTTGAGTCTTCTGGAAAAATAGAATTTTCCGTATATTTTCCCGGATTTTCTGATCTTCGCGAATTTTGCCTCCAAACAACACCTTTTCCATCAGAATCCTGACTGCAGCGGTCCATGCTCCAAAAGTCATCAACCATGCAAAAACAGGTGAAATAACATAAGTATCACCTCTCAATATGAAATATATCAACAAATAATAGTGAATTAAGACATAGAATAGTGATGCAAAATGGACGTATCAACAACCACAGAACTTTGCCCCCAACTTACAGTGAGGTTGTCAATCTCACATGTTTTGCTGAAAACAAAGGATTAAACGTATTGTGTGGAAGAAAGTAAAAGATTGCAGAAAGTAAACAGAAAACAGTAAACAGTTGTAGATTGATGATAAAAGAAAGGACCGGGGTCCATAGTTCACTAGTGGTGGCTCTCCTTAAGATAGATGACATGTTGAATGAACAAATTACAGCGGGGCAATTGACAAACATCAAGAAAGCAATATGCATATACTAAACATCTTGACTCCTTTGAGATTTTATTGGGCATTACAACATTATACATAGACCATAATCCAACTACATCTATGACTAGTAATCCACCTTCAGGTTATCATCCGTACCCCCTCTAGTATTAAGTTGCAAGCAACAAATAATTGCATTATGCATTGCGTGTAAAGTAAACAATATGATTGTTCTATGAACAAAGGATTGTTGTTTCCTCCCTAGTAGCAACAGCACATCTAGTACCTTAGAGATTTATGTCACTTCCCCAGATTACTAGAGGCATGAACCCACTATCGAGCATAAATACTAACTCTTGGAGTTGCTAGCATCTACTCGGCCAAGATAGCTGCTAACAATGGAAAGCATGCAAGATCACAAATAACAAAGACATGATAGAATCAATAATCAATCTAAAATAGCATCTCAATATCCATCGGATCCCCCCAAACACAACATGTAGGATTACAAATAGATGATCTTGGTCATAAACGGAGCTCACAAGATCTAGACATGATAGCACAAAGGAGAAGAACCAGCCATCTAGCTACTACATGGACCCGTAGTCCAAGGATGAACTACTCACGCATCACACCGGAGGATTGCATGGTGATGAAGAAGGCCTCTAGGGTGAATACTCCCCTCCGGCAGGATGCCGGGAAGAGCTTCAGATCTCTCCTGATCTAGGGATGGAGATGACGGCGGCTATAGACTCTTTCGTGGAATTTTGATCGGGTACTTAGGGTTTCTATATCGGAGGCAATATATAGGCGAGAGGGGAGGCCGAGGGGGTGCTTGGGCTGGCCACACCACCCCCTGGCGCGGGCCAGGCCTGGCTGCGCGGCCAAGTGGTGTGGCCGCCCTCTAGCCCCTCTCCGTCTCGTATTCTGGCTCCGGGTGTCCCTTGGTGAAAAACTGACTTTGGCTTTTGTCCCGTCCAATTCCGAGAATATTCATTTTCTGACTTTCCTGGAACCAAAATAGCAGAAAACAGGCAGCTGGCACTGTGGCTCTTGTTAATAGGTTAGTCCAAGAAAGTGTATAGAAAGTACTCCAAAGTGTTGACAAAACATAAGAAAGTAGATAAAACCAAGCATGGAACATCAAAAATTATGGATACGTTAGCAACGTATCAACATCCCCAAGCTTAACTCCTGCTCATCCTCGAGTAGGTAAGTGATAAAAAGAAAGAATAATTTTTGAGGTGACATGCACCATCATAAACTTGATTAAAGTATTTGTAAAACATTGATAGCTGGGATCATAGTACTTCAATCATAACATGAAAGACAAAGTTCTAACAATAAGACAAAGCAACTATGTTGCAACATGAAAAGGCACAAACAAAAGATTCATGAATAACAATGCTTTGCAAGACGTTTGTTTGTTTCACATAAAGAAAACATAGCATAGTAGCATTCAACTTGTCCTTCATAGACTAGCAAACATAACTGCATAGGACACCTTCAAGGTTCATAAGAGTGACTAGATACAAATAGTTTAAAACAAGCAGTATCAAAGATATGCATCAATCAACAAGTCTTGGGACAATGCACATAGAACTAAGAATGGCCACTATGCTCTCAAAGTAGGTGCATAAAGATAGAAGGTGGAGACTCAACATAAAAGTAAAAGAAAGGCCTTCATAGAAGGAAGTAGGGATTCAAGTTTCATAAAGAGCTTCCAAAAATTATGGTACTTGTTAGCTTTCAGCTCTCATTGCCCTATCATAAGCATCTTGAAGGTGATTAAGGTTAAAGTGACACAACTAAGAGGATATGCTTGACAAGTTGTAAGCTGAAATCTCATGCCCCTTACTTACGAAGACCGAACCTCATGCTACTCAACTTTAGTCACAAGTAAGCTCTTGTCATTGTAAGTACATATGTATCATAGAGAACCGCCAACAGGGTACCCCTTGCACATGATACAGGAGCTATCCCATAATCAAAATGACAAGGCAAGCAGAAAATGAGCATCTCAGCAATCTTTTTATTTGCTATTTGCATAGGTTTTTATTGAGGATGCTTCATAGAGTGCTCATTATGGTTATGCTGCAAGTTTCCACCATGATTAGGCATGGCTTAGGCTAGCGGCCTAGGCGTTTCTCTAACACAAATAGAAACTCCATGATCTTACAAGTTCCCCTTTTATTTCACAACGCCGGGATCCATAAGCAAAAGAACATGATATCAACAGGGTACAAAGTACAAGTGCAATGTTGAAAACGTTCCCCATGATACATGGTTCTGCTAACTTCAACTTATAAAGCGCAAGAATATACGCAACAAAGATGGACGCAATGGTTCAAGTTTATTAAATGCAAAAAAGTAAAGTGTGCCATCAAGTTCGTGAGAGCTTTAATCACTAGTTTTCACATAAGAAGTTTAATTCGGAAGGTAGATAAAAACATGAATATACTTGGAATAGCATATGCTAATAGGTAGGTATGGTGTACTCTTTGGAATAACTTGGTTTTAGGAGTTGGATGCATGAGTGGAACTCACACTTGGTTATGGAGGCTAGCAAAAGACTGGGAGCGACCAACTAAGAGAGCAATAATGGCCATAATCATGCAGACCGACAAAACATCATTAATCAAAGCATAAAGTGATACTACATGTTGAAAAGTAAAGGATCATAATGGCTTATGGTGACTTGGGATAGTCATAACATGTTGTGAGCATGCGTCAAGTCAACCCAAATAAAGCATCAAAGGAGAATACCACAATACTATGCTTTAATATGCTAAACAACGCATGATTCTTCCAAGGCACATTAAGCAATCTCAATTGTTTATAACAAGTCATGCTACAGTAAAGAATACTAAGCATAAAGACAAAACAATATCAAGCATGGCATGACAAAGCATGTGCCACAGTCAAAAACAAGCTCTCTTTACCACTTAAGCATGAACTTTCCTACTCTTTTCCAATCCAAACCAAACTATTTGAAAACCAATGCATGAAAGAGGGGGTCCAACCAATTTATTCAGAAAACTAAGAAAATCAAGCAAATGAAAAATCAAAACGAAAACGAAAAAGAAGGCGCTCCAAGAACAACACAACTATGCATGAAACAATAAAAATGAAGTGTTTGGAAGAAACCTAGAATTTTTATTGATGAAGAAGGGGATGCCTTGGGCATCCCCAAGCTTTGACGCTTGTACTTCTTGGGTATTTATTGGGGTGACACGCGTGGCATCCCCAAGCTTGAGCTTTAGTCCATCCTTCATCTCATTACTCATTCCTTCCATACACCTGAAATTTTTCCTTCATACAAAACTTCACACAATCTTTATTAGCAACATTAGTGCACTCAAGATAATAGGTCTTTAGGTTCAGTTACAACACCAATAAAACTTTCATCAAAACACAAGCTACTTTAGCACTTCCCTCAAAAAGCTCAGTTCCCCAAAAGAACTCAAAAAGGAACCAACAAGAAGCAAAAGCAAATAAAGGCAGAAATCTGTCAAAACAGACCAGCAGGTAAAGAAGAATTTTTTTGAAGACCTTCTGTTACTCAAATCGAAAAGTGTTGAACTAACTAAAGTTATATAACAACCTGGGGCGGAAGCACAAAAATTCACGCCTCAAAAGGATGTACAGAGATTTTACACGAATTTTTATGGTGAAGCACAAAAATCTGTTTCGGGACAGCAACTTTCACAATCATTACTTCTCTCTCATTAGAGGTTACTCTTGGCACAAAAAGCAAATAAAAAGGATAAGGAACGGTTATTACTGAAGTAATAACTTCCAAGACTCATCTACAACTTTTAGGTTATCTCCCAGTAAGTACTTTTCTTTAACGCCTTTAAGTTAGGCATAAGTAGCAAGAAAAAGAATCAAGTGTTCTCAAATGAAGAAGCATTAAGAGCAAATTTTGTTTTCATAGGAGAGGCAAAATAAATATTCTCTCTTCTTAGGGAAGTGTTCTATACCTTTCTTGAGTGGAAGTTGATATTTAATGGTGCCTTCTTTCATATCAATAATGGCACCAACAGTTCTAAGAAAAGGTCTTCCCAAAGTAATAGGACAAGAAGCATTGCATTCAACATCCAAAACATAGAAATCAACTGGGACATAGGCATTATTAACCATAATAAGGACATCATTAATACTCCCCATGAGCTTCTTTTTAGCATTATCATCAAGTGGGACATTCAAATAACAATCTTCTAATGGTGGCAAATCAAGCATATCATAAATCCTTCTAGGCATAATAGAAACACTACTATCAAGATCACATAAAGCTTTGAAATCAAAATCATTCACTTTTATATTGATGATGGGTTCCCAACCATCTTCTTGCTTTATAGGAATAGAAGCTTTATGTTTCATCTTTTCTTCTTTAATCTTTATGAGAGCATCAGTAATATGTTTTGTAAAGGCCATATTCATAGCACTAGCATTAGGACTTTTAGCAAGCTTTTGGAGGAACTTAATAACTTCAGAGATGTTGCAACCATCAAGATCAAAATCATAATTATCATCTAAAGTAGTAGAGATATTACTAGCCTCAACACTAATGGTAGTGATAGTAGAAACACTAATGTTTCTAGCAATTTCATCTTCTCTTTCCCACTTAGCATGCAATTCAGCTAATAGTCTAACATTTTCATCAATTCTAACTTGTATGGCATTAGTGGCAGCAAAGGGATTATCATTAGTTTCAGGTTTAGCAGCCATTTTATTCAAAGAAGATTGATCTTCAGCCAATGATGCTATATTTCTTTCAGCATTAGAGAGTTTTTCCTCAATAGTTTTATTGAAAGTAGTTTGTTTACTAATAAAATCTTTAAGCATAACTTCAAGTTCAGAGGGTGCACTCCTACTATTGTTGTAGGAATTTCCATAAGCATTACCATTGTTGGGAGGATATGGCTTATAATTGTTGTTACCAAAATTATTCCTGTAGGAATTATTGCTAAAATTGTTATTTCTTATAAAGTTCACATCAACTTGCTATTCTTGAGCAACCAAAGAGGCTAAAGGAACATTATTTGGATCAATATGGGCTTTCCCATTAACAAGCATAGACATAATAACATCAATTTTATCACTCAAGGAGGAGGTTTCTTCAACAGAATTTACCTTCTTACCTTGTGGATCTCTCTCAGTATGCCATTCAGAATAGTTAACCATCATATTATCTAGGAGCTTTGTTGCATCACCCAAAGTAATGGTCATAAAGGTACCTCCAGCAGCAGAATCCAATAGATTTCTTGAAGAATAGTTCAATCCTGCATAAAAGGTTTGGATAATCATCCAAGCAGTCAGTCCATGAGTGGGACAATTCTTTACCAAAGATTTCATTCTTTCCCAAGCTTGAGCAACATGTTCATTATAAGATTGTTTAAACTTCTTTATTTCACTTCTCATAGATATAATCTTAGTAGGAGGATAGTATTTTCCAATGAAAGCATCTTTGCATTTAGTCTAAGAATCAATACTATTCCTAGTTAAGGAATTCAACCATTCTTTAGCTTTTCCTCTCAAAGAGAAA
Organism: Avena sativa; assembly: GCA_916181665.1. Lineage (NCBI taxonomy): Eukaryota > Viridiplantae > Streptophyta > Magnoliopsida > Poales > Poaceae > Avena > Avena sativa. The sequence goes on along the minus strand of OV702290.1, from coordinate 546,835,864 downwards.
GGAAACAATTTAAGCTTAATAATATCTCCATCTATATCCCTATGCTTTTGCATCTCACAAAGTTCAACAAAGTTATTTAGATGAGCAGCATCATCTTCATTACCAATACCAAAAAATTGTCCTCTCATAACAAGATTGAGTAAAGCAGGTTTAATTTCAAAGAAAGTAGCTTCAGGAACAGGTGGAGCAATAGGTGTGCTCATAAAATCATTGTTGTTGGTGCTAGTGAAGTCACACAACTTAGTGTTTCAAGAGTAGTCATTTTTTGTGTTTTTGATAAAGAAAGCAAGCAAACAAAGCAAAAATAAACTAAGCAAAACAAAAATAACAAAGTAAAGAGATTGGTTATGAGGGACTCCCCTTGTGAAGATATCCTTGACTCCCCGGCAACGGCGCCAGAAAATCACTTGCTGACTCGTGTAATAACGAGCTAGTTGGGGAACCCCAAGAGGAAGGTATGATGAGCATAGCAGTAAGTTTCCCTTAGTTATGAAACCAAGGTTATCAATCCAGTAGGAGCAAGGAAACACCTCAAAGGTGTTGCTAGCTGGACTTTGGCAGGGCACACTACCGGCGCCAGCAGCAACATGGAGACCTGCACAACACAACCACAGAACTCTATCCCCAACTTACAGTGAGGTTGTCAATCTCACCAGTTTTGCTCAAAACAAGGGATTAAACGTATCGAGTGGGAGAAAGTAATAGTTTGCAGAAAGTAAACACAAAGCAGTAAACAGTTGATTTTAGATTGATGGTAAAGGAAAGGACCAGGGTCCATAGTTCACTAGTGGTGGCTCTCCTTAAGATAGATGGCATGTTGGGTGAACACATTACAGCGGGGCAATTGACAAACATCGAGAAAGCAATATGCATATACTACTCATCTTGACTCCTTTGAGACTTGATTGGGCATTACAACATTATACATAGACTGTAATCCAACTGCATCTATGACTAATAATCCACCTTCAGGTTATCATCCGAACCCCCTCCAGTAATAAGTTGCAAGCAACGGATAATTGCATTACGCATTGCGTGTAAAGTAAACAATATGATTGTTCTATGAACAAAGGATTATTGTTTTCTCCCTAGTAGCAACAGCACATCTAGTACCTTAGAGATTTCTGTAACTTCCCCAGATTACTAGAGGCATGAACCCACTATTGAGCATAAATACTAACTCTTGGAGCTGCTAGCATCTACTTGGCCAAGATAGATACTAACAACGAAAATCATGCAAGATCACAAATAACAAAGACATGATAGAATCAATAATCAATCGGAAATAGCATCTCAATATTCATCGGATCCCCGCAAACACAACATGTAGGATTACAAATAGATGATCTTGATCATGAACGGAGCTCACAAGATCTAGACATGATAGCACAAAGGAGAAAACCAGCCATCTAGCTACTACATGGACCTGTAGTCCAAGGATGAACTACTCACGCATCACACCGGAGGCTTGCATGATGATGAACAAGGCCTCCAGGGTGAATTCTCCCCTCCGGCAGGGTGCCGAGAAGAGCTTCAGATCCCTCCCGATCTAGGGATGGAGATGACGACGGCTATAGAATCTTTCGTGGAATTTTGATCGGGTACTTAGGGTTTATGTATCGGAGGCATCTTATAGGCGAAAAGGAAGGCCGAGGGGGTGCCCTAGGTGGCTAGACCACCCCCTGGCACGGGTCAGGCCTGGACACGCGGCCAGGTGGTGTGGCCGGCCCCTGGCCCCTCTCCGTCTCATATTCTGGCTCCGTGTCCCCCTCGGTGAAAAACTGACTTTGGCTTTTGTCCTGTCCAATTCCGAGAATATTCATTTTCTGACTTTCCTGAAACCAAAAATAGCAGAAAACTGGTAGTTGGCACTATGGCAGCTTTTTAATAGGTTAGTCCAAGAAAGTGTATAGAGAGTACTCCAAAGTGTGGACAAAACATTAGAAAGTAGATAAAACCAAGCATGGAACATCAAAAACTATGGATACGTTAGCAACGTATCAGTGGCCGGGAAGGCTCCGGGGAGGGTGGGGGGCGGCAGGCGGCGGCTAGGGAGATGGAGGGGTCGGGGGAGAACAGATGCTCGTTGTGAGCCCTTCCCCTTGACGCCCAGTCCTTAATAGACTGCAGCCGCCATGGTCGGATTATCTGGCCTACACTTGGGCCGGATTATCTGGCCTACACTTGGGCCGGATTATCCGACCTAAAATCTGAATTCCTGTTATACACAGGTTTAGGCCCGCGCGTCCCCAAACAAAACCCCCACAAGTGTGATCAATGGACTTATGTGCTAGAATAGATGGCTTAGGGATGGAGAGAGGCTTGGGATTAGACAACCAAACTGAGATGGTACTACACACTCAAGATTGCAAGAATCAAATCAACTAAAAGACAAAATTGAGTGTGATTTCCATAAGAACACGAGATGAGCAAAAACAACCAAAAAGATCCACATACATCTAACTCCTCATGGAAGAGGGCGGTGGCCGAGGCCACCTTGTTGGAGTGCATGGTATGACACCGCGAAGATATATCTTGGGTTCATGACCAATACTCATCAATAAGCTCACATATCACAAAATGATATTAAGAGAAATGATTTGACTTGCTTTCGGCATTATGGGGGGAGGGTTAGCCCAATTAATTAGGACCACACTCCCCCTATATCCATGCCCACACCTAAACCAAATAAGGATGAGATATAAGAGTGAGTGCATAGGTAATCAAGACAAACTCCTTGAATCAATGATATTTAGCTCATTCCTCAAGTAATAGAACCTTGCTTCATTAAGTGGCTTCGTGAAAATATCAGCAAGTTGATTCTTCGTGCTCACAAAAGATAGATCAATATCACCTCGAGCTACATGGTCACGAATAAAATGATTCCGAATCTCAATATGCTTTGTCCTTGTGTGATGCACTAGATTGTACGCAATTTTGATTGCACTTTCATCATCACATAAAAGAGGCACTTTGTCACAATTGACACGTATTCCTTTAAGGTTTGCCTCATCCATAATAATTGAGTACATGCACTAGTAGAAGCCACATATTCAGCCTCGGCGGTGGAGAGAGATATACAGTTCTGCTTTTTAGAAGACCAACATACCAAAGACCTTCCCAAGAATTGACAAGCTCCAGAAGTTGATTTCCTATCATCCTTATCACCAGCCCAATCTGAATCAGTATAACCACATAGAGAGAAACTGGAGACCTTGGGATACCATAGACCAAAATTTGGGGAATGAACCAAATATCGGAAGATCCTCTTGACTGCCACTAAGTGGCTTTCTTTAGGAGCTGCTTGATACCTTGCACATACACCTACACTGTTGGGGATATACTTTCCGGTATCCTCACAGTTCCTCACTGACCAGGGTGGCCCACTTCGGGTTAGAGCATTGCTTCACGGGCGGCCCAGTCAGGGAGAAAGACGGAGTCCAATCTGGCTACGGGAAGGACCAGAAGACTTACCGACTTAGGCCCATAATGTTACTTGTAGTTCAAGATGTACTCTATAACCAACTCTTAGTCGTAGCCGGATAGATCTTTCCTGTAAACCCTAGGCCGGATATCTATATAAGCCGTCCTAGGGAGAGCCTTTAGGGCACCTACCACCAATACTTTAGACCCTCAACTCGCACAGGCAAAACCCTTGTAACCCATATTTCGGCTCTGCCGTATTACTGGATTGCTAGCAGGAGTAGGATTCGTCCAAAGCCGGCAGATTCGAACCTGGGTAAACTTGTGTGCTCACCGTCCCGGAACACCGTACGTCTCACACCCCTCTCTTCCGCACGCCTCGAGGACCCCCTCATGGTGTACTTGTCATCCATCCGACGACAGTTGGCGCCCACTATGGGGCAAGTGAGCTTCGAATCTGCGTTCCAAGCGGAATCTGCAAAAAATCGGAATCGGCGAGACTATCGCTGTCGGTTGCCTCCTCTACGCCAGTGACGTCCCTCTCATCGTTCTCGACGAGACTTGGATTCCGGCTAGGGAGGCTATGACTGCCTACACAATCATGTCTTTTGGCGAGATCAATGTTTACATCGGTTTCGCTGAACCTGCGCCACCCACCCCAGCGGTGATGATAGAGGCAGAAGAATCTTCTGGGTCCCCTCTGTCTGCAGAGGCGACAGAGTTCCGGATCTCAGAAAATCCTAATCCCACCCAGCCCGCACCAGCTGCGGAGATAGTGGAGAAATCCGAGCCTGAAGAAGACCTAGCGGTCCAAGTTGAATCTGGAGTGGATCTCCCTAGAGGAGCCGGATCCTAGATCGACCCACCCACGGAAGTCGAAATCCAGGAAGAGCATATCAATGACACTGATTCTGGCTCTGATGATGCCAGGACAGACAAACCCTTCCTAAGGTACACACTACGACGTATGATAATGCAAGATTCAAGCGCAGATGCAATTCTCGAGACCATCAAAAGTTTCGACATGGCTGATCGCGAAAGCCGCAGGTACCTCAGGAAGCACGCGTCGCACTTTGTCGGTTACGTGGGATCTGGATCCGGCTCTGCCGATGCTGGAGAAAACACCGACTCGGTGCTGGAGGCAATTGGAACAAACACCGACGTACCCGCGTCCTCGGATGAATCGATGACGTCAGCAGATTACCGAAAGTTCTCCGTGGAATATGAAGAGGAGTACAACTCTAAGGCTGCAGAAGAAGGAGAAGCCATGGATGAAGGATCTGGGGAACACACTCCCAAAGCGCAGGATGACATGGACGTCGGAGATAATCCGAGGTTCAGATGTCCAAAAGTACCGATCAGAGCTTGACTCCGGGAAACGGACCCAAAGCCGTCTTTGCTACTGGCGCTGCCAAGAAGGCAAAGAAGAAGAACAAGAAAAACAAGACCCCGGCAAAAGACCCTCTGATAGAGGAGGTGATTGCCGAAGAATACGAAGAAGACTCGGATGGAGCACTTATCCCAGAAGAGCCGAAAAAGAAGAATCAGTGGATGGACACGTGATCACTGAAGGTGCGCGTAAACTCATCGATGCTGCATTAACCACACCTATCCCTACAGCTGCAGAACTTACTACTAAAGAACTGGACGAAAGGGCCCAAGCCCTAGAAGTGCGTCGTCAACAACTACTGGATGAAGCCAAAAACATCGAGGAGGAGAAGAAACACATGGCAACTAAGGATTATATGTCTCGGTTGCATCACAAGACACGGAAGCGTCACACCAATGACGACCAATTACCACATATCCGTGCCGTCCTTTTCGGAGATGAGATGGGGAAGCCACGGAAAGATAGCAAAGGAGATTGGGTATATCCAACCTCAGTACAGAATACCGTGGTGGCCCGAGAAATTCTATCGGCTAATCCAGGACCAGAGGAGATCCGTTTGGGTATCAAACTACTCAACAAGGGACTGGAGCAGCAAAAGGTTGCCCTGTCCGGAAGTCAAAAACTGGTCTCGGATTCTGACCAATGTCGCATAGATCCGGCATGGGCTGATGTAAGACGCCACCGCGTTCCGGAGCAGCATTATCGCCCCGAATGGCGGGAGGATAATTATTCGAGAACGGGATCGTCAGGACAGCATCACAGGACTGCACGCGATTGGGGCAACGTCGCACCAGCGACCGAGAAAGAGGCCATCGCTGCTCTGAATCCGAGGAATCCTCCCCGACGAGAATCTAATGATCGAAAGGGAAAAGATAAAGAGAAACATCGGGAGGAGGATCGTCAAAAAATATCACCTCCTAGACATGCAAGCCATCCGGCTGAGCCCCACCATGGTGGGAACGACTGACGAAGAAACGACGGAAACCATGCCGGGACAAGCTGGCAAGGGGCTCGTCATAGTCAAGACCCTCCCCGGAATCGGAATAATAACGTTCCGGACAGAGGCCAGCGATCAGCCGGAAAGTATTCAGCTGCCCCACCCTCTACACCACACAGTCATCACAACGGCTCCCAAGGAGGGCAAGGAGGACGACATGGTGGAGGAGGTGGTGGCAGAAGCCGAAGTCCGGCTCCAAGGCACCGTAGCCACAACCGACATTCAGGGCGATCTTTATCCCCGAACGATGCAAGGCACAGGATCAACTCCAACATAGAGGCTCGGCGCTACGAAAACGATGATATCTACATGGGCCCAAAGTGCTTCGGACCATGCATCAGAGCTACAAAATTCCCGGAAGGATTTGCTATCTCAAGACATATCCAAGCCTACGATGGCATTGCTCGGCCAGATACCTGGCTACAGGATTTCTTCCAAGCTTGCTACATCGCCAAAGGCGGAAATAGCCTGGTCACAACCCGATATCTCCCACTTATGTTGCGGAAGACGGCATGATCATGGCTCAATGAACTTCCGGAGAACACCATCCATAACTGGTATGACATGCAAAGTGCATTCTTTCGGAATTTCAAAGGCACATATCGGAGGCCCTGTACGGTCGGAAACCTACATCGTTGCCCTCAGAAAGCCGGAGAAACTTGCCGGGACTACCTCGGACAATGGATCGACACCAAGAACTCCTGTGAAGGAGTAAATGATCAAACTGCGATTGAAGCTTTCATTGCAGGTCTCCCAATTGGTCTACCGTGTCATCGCTTGAAGTGTGACAATGTCACTGATTTGGGAGAGATGATAGAAATAGCGAGCATGTATGCAGATGATGACAACGATACAGAGGGATTTCTCAATGCCCTATATGTGCCTCAGTCGGCAAAACAACCAAAGCAACAAGCTCAGAAGCGAAAAAATACCTCGGAGGAAAAACCCAACACGGAAACGGCAGTAGTCACTGCTACTTTTGGGTCTGGAGGACGCGGCGGAGGCCGCGGGCGTGGGCGTGGAACTTCAAGAGTCCAGGGTAGAGGAGACCAACAACCAGGCAAAACCTACTCTTGGGCCGACATTGCCAATAACCCATGTGTGCATCACCTAGACGCCAATGGGGGCTCGTCCCACACCAACGCTGAATGTCGTTTCAATGACAACATCAAAAGAGATGACACCGCGGGCTACAAAGCTAAGCAGAAGAAGGGAAAGAAGAATCTCGAAAAAGAAAAAGAGACCATGGAAGATTCCGACATGGAGGAAGCTGATGCTTCAAATCCCAAGTCGAAAGGGAAGAAAACTTTTCCCACCAAGAAGGACACTTATGTCACTTTCCTCGGATCTCAACCAGCAAAGGTGAAGAAAGAAGTTCTACACGAGCTCAATGCAACAGTTCCGGCTGTCCCACAATATCTGGACTGGTCGGAAGTGGCAATCACATTTGACCGCTATGATCATCCGCCTAAGTTACACACATGAGGAAAATACGCTTTAATCGTCAATCCACTGATTGATGGTTATGGTTTTTCCAAGACCCTCATGGACGGTGGTAGCAGCATCAACATTCTCTATGTCGAAACGCTACGCCGGATGAAGATCTCGGAAACACAGCTGAACCATAGCTCTGTGTTCTTTCACAGAGTTGTCCTAGGAAGACAAGCTAATTCCCTGGGAGAGATCACTTTGGATGTTACCTTTGGAACTCCAAAGAACTATCGGACGGAGGCACTTTCCTTCGAAGTGGTCCTGTTCAAGAGCATGTACCACGCTATATTCGGACGTCTGGCTTACTGGGCTTTTATGGCTCGTCCGTGTTACATTTACAATATGATGAAAATTCCAGGTCCCAACGGCGTGATCACCATCAGGGGAGACCCGAAGAAAGGGCGAGAGTGCAAGGATGGAAATGCCGCCTTTGCTGAAGCCGTGCTGCACGCCCAGGAGTACCAGGAGATCAAGAAGAGCATAGATCCGTCCGAGATGCCCGCAACGAAGAAGGAGGTGACAAAGCCAAATCCGGAGTTCAAGGCATCAGAAGAGACGAAGAAGACGTCGTTGAAGGATGATGGCCCCTCCAAGGTGACCCAGATAGGCGTAGGCCTAGGTAGCGCATAGGAAAGCGCGCTCGTCAAATTCCTCCAAGCAAATCAAGATATCTTCACATGGCCGCCATCTGACATGACCGGAGTATCTAGGGAACTTGCCGAGCACTCTCTAAATGTAAACCCGAACGCTAAACCCGTCAAACAGTCCCTACAACGATTTGGCGATGAAAAGCGTAAGGCAATAGCTAAGGAACTAGCACGGCTCAAGTTAGCCGGATTCATAGAAGAGGTCATCCACACTGAATGGTCGGCCAATCTTGTAATGGTCCCTAAAAAGGACACCACTGATTTCAGGATGTGTGTTGATTATACCGCCTTGAACAAGGCTTGTCCAAAAGATCTTTTTGCTCTACCTAGAATTGATCAAGCTATCGATTCTACGGCAGGCTCGGAACTCCTCTGTTTTCTCGACGCATATTCTGGTTATCACCAAATCCGGATGAAGGAATCTGACAAAGTAAAAATTTCATTCATAACCCCCTTCGGAACCTTCTGTTTTGTTACGATGCCCTTTGGGCTGAAGAACGCAGGAGCTACGTACCAGCGCACGATGCAGTGTTGCCTCCATGACCAACTCGGACGCAACGTACATGCATACGTGGATGATATTGCAGTAATGTCCAAAAAGAAGGAAACACTAATTTCCGACTTGGAGGAAACATTTGCCAACCTACGAAAATACAACATCATGCTTAACCCGAAGAAGTGCTTCTTTGGAATACCAGCCGGAAAATTGTTAGGTTTCATCGTGTCTCAGAGAGGGATAGAGGTGAACCGGGACAAAATCAAGGCTATACTGAATATTTCCAGGCCAACTCGCCTGAAGGACGTACAAAGACTAACTGGTTGCATTACTGCAGTCAGTCGGTTTGTAAGCCACCTTGGTGAAAGAGCCGCATCATTATACAAACTCCTGAAAAATACCAAATATTTTGTTTGGACTGATGAAGCTGAAGCTGCACTACAAGACCTGAAGAAAGTACTCTCATCTGCTCCTATCCTTGCAGCGCCGAAACCTCAAGAACCGATGTTGCTTTATCTTGTTGCGAAAAATAATGTTGTTAGTATTGTCATGGTGGTGGAGAGACCGGAGGAAAATTAGGAGCACCTGGTGCAGCGTCCGACTTACTTTGTCAGTGAAGTCCTAACAGAGTCAAAACAACGGTATCTGCATTATCAAAAGTTGGCTTATGGTGTTTTTCTAGCATCTCGTAAGTTGCGACACTACTTTCAGGAGCATCCAATTACCATGGTGAGCACAGCTCCCATGAGAGATATAATCAACAACAGTGACGCCACAGGACGAGTCGCCAAATGGGGCATAGAGCTTTCAGATTTTGACATTGAGTATAAACCTCGGACAGCAATCAAATCCAAGATCCTTGCTAACTTTGTCACTGATTGGATAGAGACGAAGGAGAACATGATCCTCCCTGAGTCGGAATATTGGACCCTTTTCTTCGATGGGTCTAAGGCTTGCGGGGGCTCGGGGCTGGCGTGGTGCTCAAGTCACCCCAAGGAGATAAACATTTATACGTGTTGCAGATACACTTCATAGCGACAAACAATATTGCCAAGTATGAAGCACTATTGCATGGAATCCGGATTGCTAAGGATATTGGCATCCGACGTTTGATGTGTTATGGAGATTCGGATCTGGTTGCTCAACAAGTGTCGGATATTTATAATGCAAATAAGCACATGGCAGCATATAAAGCTGTCGTGGATGATCAATCTAAATCGTTCGAAGGATTTGAAGTTCAACGTATCCCTCGAGCAGAAAATGAGGAAGCAGACGCACTATCTCGGATAGGTTCTGCACGGAAAGAGGTCCCGGATGGCGCTTTTTTAGAGCACCTCAAAGTTCCCTCAATAAAGGGAGTAGATGAGGAATATCCGACCAAATCCGACTCACCTTTGATAGCAGTTCTGGCTGTGATTCCTAGTTGGACTCAACCCTACCTCGATTATTTGGTAGATGGCAAATTACCCGAAGACGAGGTGCTGAGCCGGCAGATTATCCGACGAGCAAAAGCATATACTATTGTTAAAGGTGAGCTCTATAAGCGGAGTGTTTCTGGGGGTTTTCAGCGTTGTGTATCTCCGGAAGAAGGAGTGGAAATCTTAAGGGAAATCCACAAAGGCGAGTGTGGTCACCACGCTGCAGCCAGATCTTTAGTGGCAAAAGCTTTTATACACGGATTTTTCTGGCTTACAGCTCAGGCAGATGCCGAATGTTTAGTCAAGACGTCCAAAGGCTGCCAAAAGTACGCCATACAAGCTCATGTTCCGGCTGATCAGCTGCGAACAATACCTATAACATGGCCCTTTGCGGTCTGGGGGCTTGATATGGTAGGACCTTTTAAACGAGCTCCAAGTGGATTTACTCACCTCTTAGTGATGGTGGATAAATTCACCAAATGGATTGAGGCTAAACCTGTCACTAGTTGTGATGGAGCAACAGCCAAAAGATTTGTCGAGGATGTTATAATCCGGTATGATTATCCACATAGCATTAGCACGGACAACGGGAATAACTTCTCTATGGGAGAATTGGTTGAATTCTGCAACGAGCAAAATATTCGGCTTGACATTGCATCAGTCGCACATCCGCAAGCTAACGGACAAGTCGAAAGAGCAAATGGTTTAATCCTACAAGGCCTGAAACCGAGACTCGAAGCACCACTACGACGTGCTGCGGGGGCTTGGGCAGAGGAATTACCCTCTGTAATATGGAGTTTACGAACGACTCCAAACAGGTCAACCGGATACACACCTTTCTTCTTGGTCTATGGTGCAGAAGCAGTTCTTCCTAGTGATTTGATTCACACTTCTCCTAGAGTGGCTGCGTATATTGAAGAGGATGCCGAGATTTCTCGACAAAACAATCTCGTCTTAGTCGAAGAAGTTCGCGTCGTTGCTGAAATGAGATCTACAGCCTATCAGCAGAAGTTACGCAAGTATCATAGCCAGAGAGTCCGAAATAGATCTTTCAATAAAGGTGATTTGGTTCTCCGGCTTGTGCAACAAAGAAAGCACAAACTTTCCCCAGTATGGGAAGGGCCCTTTTTAGTTAGTCGAGTATTGCACAATGGATCGTACTACTTAACTGACATGAGGCTAGTCAAAGAAAGACCTGCTACTAAGAAGAGAAAGAGAGTTGGAGGCAGTACAAATCCAGATAAGTTAGACAGACCGTGGAATATTGCTCAGCTACGTCCCTTTTATTCTTAGTTTATCCTTTTTTGTAAACATATATATGTACATGTTCTGTGAGAAATAAAAGTTTTGGTTGCCTAAATTTTTTCTGAGAAGTTTTTACCATCTTATTTCCGAATGATCATGTCATAGTCGAAAATCCCAGAATACTTGAAAGTACTTTATGCTCATGAACGTACTGGTTTAGATTTCCGATTCTAAAACTGCTACCCTCGGGTATAACTCTAAAGTTTCTAGTCTTTACTTTGGTTATTTGTCTGATTGCTGGATGCGGGCATTTTCCGAGTAGTGAATTGTTGGTACTAGAAGCCGGCTTTGTTTCCGAGTTTAAACTGGTTTAGCAATTAAGATCCACTGCTCGGCAAAGTTTCCGGCAGAAGGTTTAGCCGGCTCACGAAAGGGATGAGGCGGAAAGCCAGATAAACGATAAGTTTAGACGAAAAAATACAAGTGCTTATGTAAACATTTCAGGCACATAAAAATTAAAGCCAAAAGTGCTGAATAGATCAAAAGCTTAGCACTAGCAAAATCATAAGTACTTTACATTTACAGACACATCATGTTTTTTTCAGGATAATACAAATATTTCTAGCAATTTATGATGCAGGAGGAGATGAAGGAGCTGCCGGCTCGCTGGAAATGCCGCCTTGATGTGGTTCCCAGTGCGTTGGATGAAAGAGTTCATTACGGAACTAGGTGTGGTTCCCAGTGCGTTGGATCCAATGGTGATCTATTGTGACAACAATGGAGCCATAGCCAACACAAAGGAACCGAGGTCTCACAAGAATTCCAAGCATATTAAGTGCCAGTTTCACTCCATCCGCGAGCATGTCAAGGATGGAGATATAAAGATTTGTAAAGTACACACGAACCTAAATTTAGCAGATCCGTTGACTAAAGTTCTCCCTAGGGCAAAACATGATCAACACCAGAACTCCATGGGTGTTAGATTTATCACTATGTGAACTAGATTATTGTCTTTGGTGCAAGTGGGAGACTGAAGGAAATATGCCCTGAGAGGCAATAATAAAGTTGTTATTATATATTCCTTATATATGATAGATGTTTATTTTACATGCTAGAATTGTATTGATCAGGAAACATCAATACATGTGTGTTTAATAAACAAAAAGGGTTCCTAGTTATGCCTCTCTTATAAACAAAAAGGTTTCCTGATCATGGACATTGGATGTTGTTAATAACAAGGTCACACCATTGGTGGAATGATGTGATGAACATTCATCCGAAGTATAGCATTACGATCAAGTCATTATGTTTATATTGCTATAACATCATACGAAGTAATCTTTATCCTTAGACCATGAGATCATGTTAATTGCTAACACCGGAAGAGTATCTTGATAACATCAAACATCACACCGTAACAGGGTGACTATAAAGATGGGTTCAGTACTACAAAGGTGTTATGTTGAGGCTCATGGATCAAGAGTGGAATTTGTCAATCCCGATGATGTATAGATATACTCTGGGCCCTCTCGGTGATATCACATTAAGATAGCTTGCAAGCAAGTGATGTGATCACTAGAATGTTATATCACGGGAACGAGAAAAGAGTGCATGTCGGTAACGAGATCAAACTAGGTATGGAGATACCGATGATCGAATCTCGGACATGTAATATATCGAGAGACAAAGGGATTTAGTTACAAGCGTTAAAGGTTCTCACGATCATAGAAGTCATCGTTGAATGTGTAGGAGTCAGTACGGATCTCCAGGTCCCGCTGCTGATTATTGATCGGACAAGGGTCTCGATCATGTCTGCATTATTCGCGAACCGTAAGGTGGCACACTTAAGAGTTACCAGACACCATTTTGGAGCACATATGTTTCAGACGAAAGAATTGCAAAGCACAGGAATTGTTTCAATAGAAACCAGAAATTGTTTCGGGTGAAATTGCAGAAAGTGGTTCTGCATGTAATATTGAAATATTGCAAGGGGCTATATGTGAATGTTTGTTAATTAAAGTAATTAACAAAATTCCGAATAAATTTAATAAAAGAGTTTTATTAAATGAGAGAGCATTAAATTTGGAGAAATTTAATGCATTTAAAGTGGAGACATTAAAAGGGAATGTGAAGAGGCATTTTAATGTGGAGGGGTTACCACCACATGAATGGGGGAGGTGAGGGGTCACCCCCCCCATGCGCTGGCCATGGAGAGAGGGGGCACCGCCCCTCCTCCTATAAAAGGCCACCCATTTCCTCCTTCATCCTCACACCTCCTTGTGAAGGATCTCTCTCCCCCTCTAGAATTATTCCCCCATGGTCTCGGATTAGCGAGATACATGTTCCTGGTGGCATTTCGTCTGGAAGGAGTTGCTGCTTCCGATGGATCGCAGGAGCGAGGAGGTGGAGGTTGTCCGGTGGCTTGAACGTGTGTGCGAGTACGGATGCGCTGCTGAGTTGCGGCGCTCAGACTTCCTCACGATCTTGAGATCGGCAAGTGTACGACTACATCAACCACAAGTTCCTACTCGTTAACAAAACTCGTTGTCTTTGAGGGTAAGTTCTCGTTGGATGTATGTCCACCCGTTGCTTTGTACCTAGTAGATAGATCTTGGCGTGTAGTTCACACCGTAGGAATTTTTTTGTTTTCTATGCTGCGGACCTAACAGTGGTATCAAAGCCCGATCTATGCGTAGGTGCTTTGCACGGGTAGTACACATATGTTTATATGTGGGCGATGATGATCATGTTATTGCATCTTCTATGTATTTTGGATATTGGTGGCATAGTGGGATGAAGCGGCCCGGACCAACCTTACATGTCATCATACATGAGACCGGTTCCACGACTGACATGCAACTTGTTTTGCATAAGTGGCTGGCGGGTGTCTGTCTCTCCTACTATAGTCAATATCTGATTTACAACGAGTTGCTAATAACTTAGTCATCCTCGTTGTGGTTCATGTTTGTAGGTGAGAACGGTTCTATCTCCGAAAGCCCTAAGCCACGTAAAACTTGCAATTGATAAATTAGAGGCGTCTAGTTTAGATCGTTGCTGGGCTAGTGTATTGATATGGTATTGTTGTAAGTAGATGTATGATAGATACTCTTACAACACACTCAACGTGTAAGTTCCATAGACCTTGGCCTTACACACAAAGGAATGGTAGAGATCATACCACGATGCAAGTGATAGAGATCAAATGCATGGACCATATCATCTCACTTTACACATTAGATGTTAGCATCTTATAATGCTAGTTTGGCGCTTTTGGTAGCATTATAAGATGATCCCTCTTTAGATATCAAGATAAAAATGTGTTATTCCTTAAGTATGCACCATTATGTGGATCGTGTTTCGAGACATCACGTGACGATCGGGTGTACTCGAATCTATGATTTCATAGGAACGGGTGTAACACAGTTTTACACACGCGAATACTAAGGTTCTTACTTGGCGAGCCTGGCATGTACAGACATGGCCTCAAAACATGGACCAAAAGGTTAAGCATGAGTCATATAGTTGATATGATGCCCATATAGATGCTTTCCTTTGAAGCTACATCAACTCACGTGATTATCGGACTTGGTGTAGTGGATTTGGTTCATGTAATCACCAAAAGGACACGAGGGATGTCGTTTTTGAGTGGGAGTTCATTAGTAATTTGGATTACTTGAACTCAATCTATCATAAACTTAGTCTAAATAAACTTTACAAATTCTGTTGTAGATGGCACCACCTGCTTTTAATTTCAATGTGTTCATGGAGAAAGAGAAACTTGCTGCGAATGGTAGCAACTTCACTAACTGGGCTATGAATTTGAGGATTCTCCTCACTACTGCACAAAAGCAATATGTGCTAGATGCGCCGCTAGGCCCCCCACCAGCTCCTGATGCCCCTGACGAGGAAAAGAATGTCTATGTGACTCGTCAGGAGGACCACAACTTAGTTCATTGCGGCATACTGTATGGGCTAGAGCCAGAACTTCGAAAGCGTTTCGAAAATGGCAATGCCTTTGATACCATGGGAGAATTGAAAATGATTTTCGATACCCATGCTGCCGTAGAGAGTTATAATGCTACAGAAAAGTTCTTTAGCTGCATGATGGAGGAAAACAGCTCTGTTAGTGAGCACGTACTCAAAATGTCTGGGTACGCCGATAAGCTTGTGTCCTTGGGAATAACAATTCCCATTGACTTAGGCATACATCATGTTCTCCAATCTCTGCCACCTAGCTACAAGAGCTTCGTGATGAACTATAATATGCAGGGCATGAAGAAGTCTCTTCCCGAGCTTCTGTCAATGCTTAAGACTGCAGAAGTGGAGATTAGGAAAGAACATCAAGTGTTGATGATCAATAGGACCACCGGTTCCAAAAAAGACAAGAAAGGCAAGCACAAGGGAAAGAAGGGTGGCAAGTCTGTTGCCACGCCTAAAAAGAAACCCCGAGCTAGCCCTAAATCTGACACAGAGTGCTACTATTGTAAGGGGACTGGCCATTGGAAGCGCAACTGCCCCGAGTATTTGGCGGACAAGAAGTCCTGCAAGGCAAACAAAGGTATATGTGATATACATGTTATTGATGTGTACTTGACTAGTACTCGTAGTAGCACCTAGGTATTTGATACGGGATCGGTTGCTAATATATGTAACTCGGTTCAGGGGCTACGGAACAAGCGGCAACTAGCAAGGGATGAGGTCAGGATGCGGGTCGGCAATGGATCAAAAGTTGATGTGATCGTCGTCGGGACGCTACCTCTCCATTTGCCATCGGGATTAGTTATAAACCTAAATAATTGTTATTTAGTGCCTGCACTGAGCATGAACATTGTATCTAGATCGTGTTTGATGCAAAGTGGTCATTCCTTTAAATCTGAAAACAATGGTTGTTCGATTTATAAGAATGATATCTTTTATGGTCATGCACCTATGTTGAATGGTTTATTTCTGATAGATCTCGATAGTAATATTACACACATTCATAATGTTAATGCTAAAAAGATTAAACTTGATGATGATATGTCTACATATATGTGGCACTGCCATCTAGGTCATATTGGCGTTAAACGCATGAAGAAACTCCATTCTGATGGACTTTTGGAATCACTTGATTTTGAATCATTTGATACATGTGAGCCATGCCTTATGGGCAAGATGACTAGAACGTCGTTTTCCGGTTCAATGCAACGGGCGATAGATCTATTGGAAATCATACATACTAATGTGTGTGGACCAATGAGTGTGTCGGCGCGAGGTGGATATCGTTATTTTGTTACTTTCACAGATGATTTGAGTAGATACGGGTATATCTATTTGATGAAACACAAGTCTGAAACTTTTGAAAAGTTCAAGGAATTTCAGAATGAAGTGGAAAATCATCGTAATAGAAAGATCAAATTTCTACGGTCTGACCGTGGAGGAGAGTATCTAAGTTACGAGTTTAGCACACACATGAAAGAGTGTGGAATAGTTTCACAACTCACGCCTGCCGGAACACCACAACGTAATGGTGTGTCGGAACATCGTAATCGTACCTTATTGGATATGGTTCGATCTATGATGTCTCTGACTGACTTGCCACTGTCATTTTGGGGTTATGCACCGGAAACAGCTGCATTCACTTTAAATCGGGCACCATCTAAATCCGTTGAAACGACACCGTATGAATTATGGTTTGGAAACAAACCTAAGCTGTCATTTCTTAAAGTTTGGGGATGCGATGTTTATGTGAAGAAACTTCAACCAGATAAACTCGAACCCAAAGCGGAAAAATGCGTCTTCATAGGATACCCTAAGGAAACAATTGGGTATACCTTCTATCACAGATCCGAGGGCAAGGTTTTTGTTGCCAAGAATGGATCCTTTCTTGAGAAGGAGTTTCTCGCGAAAGGAGTGAGTAGTCAGAAGGTAGAACTCGAAGAAGTTATTGAACCTTCTCTTCATGGAATGGCGAGTGGTGCAGCACTGGAAGTTGTTTCGGGGTTGACTTCACCTGATGAAGAGAGATCTAATGATAATGATCATGAAACTCCGAAAGAGGACACTACCGAACCTTGTAGGTCAAGCAGGACACGTGCAGCTCCTGAACTGTACAGCAATCCTGCTGTGAATTTCATGGTTGATGACATGGATGACCCTGCGACGTATGAAGAAGCGATGATGAGCCCGGATTCCAACAAGTGGCTGGAAGCCATGAAATCCGAGATGGAATCCATGTACGAGAACCAAGTTTGGAACTTGGTGGACTTACCTCACGATCGAAAGGCCATTGAGAATAAATGGATTTTCAAAAGAAAAACTGATGCTGATGGTAATGTGACCATCTATAAGGCTCGACTTGTCGCGAAGGGGTTTCGACAAATTCAAGGAGTTGACTACGATGAGACATTCTCTCCCATAGCAATGCTTAAGTCGGTTAGGATTATGTTAGCAATTGATGCATATTTCGATTATGAAATATGGCAGATCAATGTCAAAACGGTGTTCCTCAATGGTAATATTGAAGAAGAGTTGTATATGATACAACCTAAGGGTTTTGTCGATCCTAAGGATGCTAATAAGGTATGCAAACTTGAGCGATCCATCTATGGACTGAAGCAAGCATCCCAGAGTTGGAATCTCCGCTTTGATGAGGTGATCAAAGAGTTTGGATTTGTCCAAACTTATGGAGAGGCTTGTATTTACAAGAAAGTGAGTGGGAGCAATGTGGCATTTCTGATATTATATGTGGATGACATATTATTGATTGGAAATGATATAGATCTTTTAAACAGTGTTAAAAGTTATCTAAATAGCAAATTTTCGATGAAAGACCTTGGTGAAGCGTCATATATATTAGGCATTAAAATCTATAGAGATAGATCAAGGCGCCTAATTGGGCTATCGCCGAGTACATACCTTGATAAGATATTAATGAATTTAATATGGATGAAAGTAAGAAGGGGTTCTTACCTATGTTGCAAGGCAAGACATTGAGTAAGACTCAAAGTCCGGCTACGGCGGAAGAAAGAGAGATGATGGATAAGATCCCCTATGCCTCGGCCATAGGCTCTATTATGTATGCCATGCTATGTAAAAGACCGGATGTGGCATGTGCTATTAGTTTGACTAGTAGGTACCAATCTGATCTAGGTTCGGAACACTGGATAGCGGTAAAGAACATCCTCAAGTACTTGAAAATAACTAAGGATATGTTTCTTATATACGGAGGTGAAGAAGAGCTAGTCGCTAAGTGTTATGTCGATGCTAGCTTTGACACCGATCCGGATGACTCTAAGTCTCAATCCGGATACGTATTTCTCTTGAACGGAGCAGCGGTTAGTTGGAGGAGTTCCAAACAACCTATGGTGGCTGGATCAACGATGGAGGCGGAATATGTTGTTGCTTCACAAGCGGTGCAGGAGGCGGTTTGGATGAAAGAGTTCATTAGGGAACTAGGTGTGGTTCCCAGTGCGTTGGAACCAATGGTGAT
Organism: Avena sativa; assembly: GCA_916181665.1. Classification (NCBI taxonomy): domain Eukaryota; kingdom Viridiplantae; phylum Streptophyta; class Magnoliopsida; order Poales; family Poaceae; genus Avena; species Avena sativa. The sequence goes on along the minus strand of OV702290.1, from coordinate 546,817,286 downwards.
CTATTGTGAAAACAATGGAGCCATAGCCAACACAAAGGAACCGAGGTCTCACAAGAATTCCAAGCATATTAAGCGTCGGTTTCACTCCATCCGCGAGCATGTCAAGGATGGAGATATAAAGATTTTTAAAGTACACACGAACCTAAATGTAGCAGATCCGTTGACTAAAGTTCTCCCTAGGGCAAAACATGATCAACACCAGAACTCCATGGGTGTTAGATTTATCACTATGTGAACTAGATTATTGTCTCTAGTGCAAGTGGGAGACTGAAGGAAATATGCCATGAGAGACAATAATAAAGTTGTTATTATATATTCCTTATATATGATAAATGTTTATTTTACATGCTAGAATTGTATTGATCAGGAAACATTAATACATGTGTGTTTAATAAACAAAAAGGGTTCCTAGTTATGCCTCTCTTATAGACTAGCTTGTTGATTAACAAGATGATCAAGGTTTCCTCATCATGGACATTGGATGTTGTTAATAACAAGGTCACACCATTGGTGGAATGATGTGATGAACATTCATCCAAAGTATAGCATTACGATCAAGTCATTATGTTTATATTGCTATAACATCATACGAAGTAATCTTTATCCTTAGACCATGAGATCATGTTAATTGCTAACACCGGAAGAGTATCTTGATAACATCAAACGTCACACCGTTACAGGGTGACTATAAAGATGGGTTCAGTACTACAAAGGTGTTATGTTGAGGCTCATGGATCAAGAGTGGAATTTGTCAATCCCGATGAAGGATAGATATACTCTGGGCCCTCTCGGTGATATCACATTAAGATAGCTTGCAAGCAAGTGATGTGATCACTAGAATGTTATATCACGGGAACGAGAAAAGAGTGCATGTCGGTAACGAGATCAAACTAGGTATGGAGATACCGATGATCGAATCTCGGAAATGTAATATATCGAGAGACAAAGTGATTTAGTTACAAGCGTTAAAGGTTCTCACGATCATAGAAGTCATCGTTAAATGTGTAGGAGTCAGTACGGATCTCCAGGTCCCACTGCTGATCTTGCGATCACGCTCATCAGTAGTCATGGAGGACTCGAGGATTTGAGCAATGCTCTTTTCATGATCCGGCTTGAGCTTATCCAGCTCTTGGCGAAGCTCCTTGTTCTCCAACACCAAGGTCTTGAGGTTCTCGGCCTCTTCAATCATGGCGAATGATTGTTTTACCAGCGCTGTAAGTCAAAAAGAACAACAGTTCAGGAAAAATTCGACATTGAAAAATATAAAGACAAGGTTTGAGTCTCGGAATGTTTACCTTCGGCCTCATTCTTGGCAACTTTAAGTTCAGCATTCTTAAGCTGGAGAGCCTTGATCTCTCTCCACTTATCACAGACATTCTTCAATAAATCCTAATTATAGGAACATACTTTCTGTAAGTCAGAATACCCAAAGTCAGAAAGCTACTTAAGACTCGGGCTAATATTTTTGCTAAATATCAGCACGAGCCTTGGGGGATACACTAGTTCATTCTTTGGCATCCTAATGAATCATAAACCCGGATTGTCTATCCTACTTCATGCTTGGGGGCTAGATGATATGATATAAAATACAATAAAGGAAAAACTGGAGTTGGAATTCCGACTTACATATTGTTCGCGAGTGAGTTTATCCAAACTCGCGTTCACATCAATGGCGACCTTCTCGGCGAGAGTCAGAGGAATCACTGGGGATGTTGGAAGCTCACCAGTCCTAATCCTTTCGTCGCAAAGGCGCACCTGGGCGAGAAGGTCGGAGAACTTGACGTCCTCTGCTTCTTGCGCTTCTTCTTCGGTAGATAAGGTTCTTTTCTCCAGGCATTGCCTGGCGAGCCGCTGGATTTCTTCAGCAGATTTCTGGGACAGGCCAAACTTGGCAAGTCCCGGATTGCTGATAAGGTTTTCGGCGAAGGTTTCTGTCGAGGGATCATTACCCAAAGAGGGTTCACCCTTATCTAACTCTGACTCACCCATGGTAACGTCAGTTTGCGACTCAAGGTTCGCAGGCTCCGTTGAAGGAGCCGGATCTTCTACGACATCCGGGGAGATCACCGGTGTTGCAGAAGGTTGAGGGGCAGGAGTCGGAGGAGCCACGGCAGGAGAAGCTATGGTAAGCTTTGTCTGCCGCAGCGGCTTCGAAGGAATCCCTTTCCCTTTGCCCTTGAGGAGTGGTTTTGCTCTGAGAATGTAATAAAGTAGGAAATATTACATCTCGGAAAGAAATTCGAGTAAGGTACAAAGGCGGAAATTGTGATTGAAAGTTACCTCTTCACAACAGGCACCTCCTTTGTGCCGACAGCCACTCTCGGAGCTTTGCGCTTCTTGAGCGCAAGATCCGGCAATGGGACCACTTCTACCTCCTGAGAGAACTCCGGAGGATATCCTTCGAGCGGAGCAAGTTCTGACTCGGGGAGGTCAGCAAGCTGAAAATAAGAAAACATATCAGCATTGCAATGTAACTCAAAGATTGAAACACATAAAAAGGTGTACTGATAGAAGCTTACCGGCACTACGGGGTTATCCGCCGTGTGCATGTCCAGAGAAACCTCCGGTATTCTCCTCTCTATCTGCTCCCTAATCAACCACTTGACCTGGCTTATGTAGCCCTGTGTGGTGTAGGCTTTGGGGCTGATGCGGAGGGAGCATTTTTGGGACGACGTGATGAGGTGCATCAGTCGGGTTCTGTGGTACTGGAGGGGCTGGATCCGACGTGAGACCCAGCACTGGACCAAGTCGGATCCCTTCAGACCCTTGTATTTGATCAAGTATTCGATCCGCCTCTTAGTGAGGATCAGATCGCCGGTGAGAGCCGGAGCGGCCTCGTCCCAGGATGGTTGGGCCGTGGACGCTCCGTCGATGAAAGCCAGCAAAGCAGTAGCTTTGCCGGGAGCTAGAATATCCCTATGATAGAAGAATGTGGCTGGCCATTGTTTGACCGAGTCACTAGCTAAAATTTTGGGATACGCGCGCTCGCGTCTAAGCGAAAAACTAATAGTGCCGGTGATGTAAGGAACACCGGCGGTAATGGAGTTTCTACGGACATGAAAATAGTACCGAAATAGAGTCAAACTCGGCCTAATGCCGAGAAAGCCCTCACACAATGAAGCATATGCGCTCATCTCTAAGAGAGAGTTGGGAGGAAGATGATGGAGTTGAACACCGTAATGATCAATCACCTCGGAGAAGAACTCCGAGGGAGGAAACGACAAACCTCTGTCGAGGTGGGTGCCGAAATGGACCCACTCTCCGTCGCGCCGGTTGGGGATGGTTTCCCCGAAGTCGCTCCGCCAGTCGTCGGCACGGAGGAGCCCTTCTTTCTCCATGTTCTTGAGGCCCTCGCCATTGAGCGGCAGGGGATCCAGAGCCCACGGAAGCTCTCTTTCTCCGCCACCGTTTCTGTAGCCGCCGCCGCTGCCGCTAAGCCGGAAGAGGAAGATGAAGCCATTTCTCCGGTGAGTGGTTGACCTAAAAGGGGCGGAGCTAGGAGTTTTCGGGGGAGGAATGGGGGAGCTCTGTGCGTGCAGAGAGATTGGAAGGAGAGGAAAAGGCAAAGGACTGGTGAAAGGACAAGGAGAAAATCCTAACCCCTTATATCCACCTAACTGTGCCAAATGCTACAGTACAACCGCCATGCGTCGCGGAAGGAACTAGGAAGGTCCCACGCGATGATTACGTCGCCTCGATCTCCGCTCACGCATTGAAACGGCACCTCGGTTCCGCGAACCGTGGACCCACCAACGGTCGTGCTGACGGAATGCCTGTCAAATGACGTGACTTGACCATGACTTGTGTCAGGTGGCGTTAGAGATCAAGTTCTGGCTTAGTTTGAAATCAAGCTGGAAAATCCGAGTAACCTGTTGATAGGTCCGACTTATTTTTTAAGACCCGGATCGTATTTCTTGTTTTGAAGTTTCAGGAACCCTTCAAGATTCTGCAAGCCGAAGATTAAGCTAGACGATGATAAATCCGACTTTGGATCTTGGAGGCCTCTGGGGGCTGCTGTTGGGGATATACTTTCTGGGTATCCTCACAGTTCCTCACTGACCAGGGTGGCCCACTTCGCGTTACAGCATTGCTTCACGGGCGGCCTAGTCAGGGAGAAAAACGGAGTCCAATCCGGCTATGGGAAGGCCCAAAAGACTTACCGACTTAGGCCCATAATGTTACTTGTAGTTCAAGATGTACTCTGTAACCGACTCTTAGTCGTAGCCAGATAGATCTTTCCTGTAAACCCTAGGCCGGATATCTATATAAGCCGTCCTAGGGAGAGCCTTTAGGGCACCTACCACCAATACTTTAGACCCTCAACTCGCACAGGCGAAACCCTTGTAACCCATATTCCGGCTCTGCCGTATTACTGGATTGCTAGAAGGAGTAGGATCCGTCCAAAGTCAGCGGATGCGAACCTGGGTAAACTTGTGAGCTCAACGTCCCGGAACACCGTACGTCTCACACCCCTCTCTTCCACACGCCTCGAGGACCCCCTCATGGCGTATTTGTCATTAATCCGACGACATACACTCAACACAATATCGGGTGACATTTAGTTCAAGGTGACATTTAGTTTAAGGTGACATTTAGCAGAGGTAAAGGAGAGAGCCGATCATGGATTGGTATACCTTTTGGTCTACATCTTTACCGTGGGGATTGAGTTCAAGGTGACATTTAGTTTGCATCGGTGTGGCGACGCCATTAAGATCCGTCATCTTGAATCTCTTGAGCATGTCTTGGATGTATTTTGCTTGATTTATGAAGGTTCCTTCTCTAAGTTGTTTGATCTCAAATCCAAGGAAGAACCGTAACTCCCCCATCATAGACATCTCAAATCTGTCAGTCATAAGCTTTGAAAATTCATCATTAAAAGCTTTTTTAGTAGAGCCAAAGATAATGTCGTCTACATATAGTTGGCATACGAAGAGCTCCCCCTTAACCTTCTTAGTGAAAAGAGTGGGATCGATTTGCCCAACTTCGAAGCCACGGTCTAGCAAAAGCTCTTTAAGGTGCTCATACCACGCATGTGGGGCTTGTTTAAGGCCATAGAGAGCCTTATCGAGTTTGTAGACATGGTTCGGAAAGTTAGGATCCTCAAATCCTAGGGGTTGCTTTACATATACCAACTCATGTAGAGGACCATTAAGAAAAGCACTCTTAACGTCCATTTGCTGTAATTTAAAATTATTATGAGCAGCATAAGCAAGAAGGATACGGATGGACTCAAGACGAGCCACTGGAGAATAAGTCTCACCGAAGTCGATGCCCTCAACTTGGGAATAGCCTTGTGCCACGAGTCTTTCCTTGTTCCTTACAACAATGCCATTTTCATCTTGCTTATTTTTAAAGATCCACTTTGTGCCGATAACATTGCTACAATCCTTGGGCTTCTCTACTAATTTCCAAACCTTGTTGCGTTCAAAGTTATTCAATTCTTCATGCATAGCACCAACCCACTCCGGATCTTCAAGGGCTTCAAACACTTTCTTGGGTTCCACCATGGATATGTGAGCTTGGTGCTCACCAAAGCTTGCTAGCTCCCTTCTTGTGGACACCCTTCGTTCGAGATCACCTACAACTTTGTCAATAGTGTGACCCCTTAATTCAAGATTCATATCTGCACGAGCTTTGCGATGAAGTTCAATCAATTTGTTGTCTCTCGGAGGAATAACTTCATCATTTGAGTCTTCATTGGAATCATTGACTTGGCCTTGATCTCCAGCTTGATCAGCAGGAATAGGAGATGATCAATCTTGCCCTTGATGTTGATCAACAGCCATAATAGGAGGTTGTTGCTGTTCTGGATTTTTAGGGCCAGATAATCCGGCCGAGGGGGTGGCCGGATAATCCGGCCTAGGAGAACTTGATGCGTCTTCACTGTCTTGAATGGTTCTAGCTCGAACTAGAGATGGGCCGGAAAATCCGGGGTCAGCCGGAAAATCCGGCCTGGGACTTGTAGCAGGTTCTTCAACATTACGATCACTTCTGCCAGTTGGGGAAGGTTGGCCGGATAATCTGGTGTCCACCAGATAATCCGGCCTGGAGCTTTCTGGACCAGTTGCTTGATGATCTTCATTAGTTCATGGGATTGGTGTAGAAGGTTCTCCAATAGTTGGAGCATGTTGAGCTTGTGTCGATGAGGGCTCTACTTGGGTGGAGCATTGTCCTTCCCGATCCGCCATAAGGGGTTCCTCAATGGGGCAGAAAAATCCCACGCCCATTCTTCCTATGGCATCTTGTGGTATTTCAACATCTGCATCACAAACATCAACTTGCCCCGCACGGGAGCCATCATTTTCCTCGAACATCACACTACAAGATTCTACAATAGCTCCGGAGAGCTTATTGTAGACTCTATAAGTGTGGGATTCGGCACCATAACCAACAAAAATGCCTTGTAAAGCCTTAGACTCAAATTTAGATAAACAAACTCCTTTGATGAGAAAGAAACACTTACAACCAAATACCCGGAAGTAGCAGATGTTTGGCTTGTTACCGGTAAGTATTTCATAAGGAGTCTTGTCCAAGATTTTGCGAAGGTAGAGCCGGTTGGATGAGTGGCATGCGGTAGAAATTGCTTCAGCCCAGAAATTATATGGTGACTTGAACTCAGCCAACATTGATATTGCCATATCCATTAAGGTCTGGTTCTTCCTCTCGGCTACACCATTTTGTTGAGGAGTGTACGCTGCAGAATATTAATGTATTATCCCCTCTTCACTTAGAAATTCATTTAAAGTGTAGTTCTTGAACTCGGAGTCGTTATCACTTCTAATTGTCAATATAGGGACATTGTGTTGATGTTGAACCTCGTTGGCAAAATCGATGACCGTTTGTTGAGTCTCGCTCTTCAACTTGAAGAAATAGACCCATGTGTATCTTGAGTAATCATCAACAATCATGAGGCAATATTTCTTCCCACCGAGCCTTGCATGAGATGGGGGACCAAAGAGATCCACATGAAGGAGCTCCAAAATCCTCTTTGATGAATTAATGGTCTTCCTTCGATGGGGAGAGTCATGCATTTTCCTTTCAACACAAGTCCTGCAAACATGATCTTTGGCAAAGGAAACATTTTCTTTTAGTCCAAGGATGTGGCCACCCTTGTGAAGACTTTGCAAAGTTCTCATATTGACGTGGTCTAGTCGGTGATGCCATAGCCAACCCGCGTCGGCCTTTCCGAAAAGACACATCGGGCCTGTAGTGGTTTTCCCCGAGAAGTCCACCACATACAGGTCATTTTCGACATATCCCACGAAAGCGACCTTTAGAGACTTGCTTCCACAAGAGTACCACCAAATCACCATCAATGAAAACTATGAAGCCCATCTTACCAAGGGCACGAACAGAAAGTAAATTGTAACCGAGGCTCTCAACAAGCATGACGTCCACGAGAGAGATATCGTGAGCAACCACAACTTTGCCAAGACCCAATACCTCAGATTTTGACTTGTCACCATAGGAGACGGTTATGCGATCATGGTTTGGTCACATCTCCGAGATGAACTCCTTGCTTCCGGTCATATGACTAGTGCACCCGCTATCGAGCACCCATTTGGACCCACCAGAAGCATAGCCCTGCAAGAAAGTTACTTCTTGGTTTTAGGTGCCCATTTCTCAATGGGTCCTCTCATGTTAGTGACAAGGGTCTTTGGAACCCAAATAGACCAACATATGTAACTATCAAATGGGCCTACATAACTAGCATAGACATCACCATAATAATCAATAATTCATAATTAGGATTATTAGCCCCTGCAAAACCAACATAATTAGTCTTGATATTAGTTGTGGTGCTTATCTTTGGTTGAGCAGTTTTGCTCTTCTTCTTATTATTATTCTTATTCTTCTTTGTCTTGGGAACATAATCAAGACCTTCTTTTCCATTGTTTGTCCTTTGCTTGCTAAGAATCTCATCTAGGACTTCTTTACCTTTAGATTGAGATCCCTTTACAAGTTCTTCCTTTAATCTTGCATTTTCTTCAATAATACCTTCATGTCCACATGTTGGTGTGGATGTGCTAGGCATATTATACTTGTCTAGTTGAGTTTGGAGCTGATCACGAGACTCCTTTAGAGTAGAATATTCACTCTCTAATGCCTTGTAGGCAATGTCAAGTTTCTCAAACTTCTCTCAGAGTCTAGCATGAGCAGCCCCAAAATCAATCTTTTCCTTCTTTAGTTTCTTTACCTTAGCAAGAGCATTGTCACATTCTTTTATAAGCTAGGCAACCATTTCTTCATGGTACTCCTCAATTGACTCAAGTTTCTCCTCTAAAGAGACTTGAGTTTCCTCTTCTTCCTCTAAAGCATTCTTCAAAGAGTCTATCTCCAAAGCATCTTCTCTTTCAATTCTCCCCTTCTCTTCGAGGAGTTCTTTGGAGTGAGCAAGTTGACTCATAAGAGCATCAAAATGAAGTTTGTTCTCACCTTGCAAGTTAGTAAATAAATTTTCCAAAGCAATAACCTCTTCTTTTATCCTAAGACTTGTATGATCATCCACATTAACATCCATAGTAGTCTTAGGAAATGAGGAAATGGGAGATGATACCTCGGACCCTCTTGCCATAAGACAAGTGACATTGTTGTTGATGACGTTTTCGTTTTGGGAGTCGAAGAGATATGTAGGGCTTGATGTGGTGGCTATAGAAGCCACCTCCCGAGAGCTATCTTCATCTTCTTCATATTCACTTGCAGAAGAATATTCCTCTTGAGCCACCAATACAATCTTAGGCTGCTTCTTGTAAGGGCCATTCTTCTTGATAAATGGTTTCTTTCGAGGTGCCTTGGATTTTTCTTTGAGGATGAGCCTTCCTCCATTGTCTTCTCTACTTTGATAAGGACATTCAACCACAAAGTGCAACTGATCTCCACAATTGTAGCATGTCCTCGGTTTTGAGCCATTCTCTCTTCTTCCACTTGACCCATTCTTTTGCTCTAGTTTAGACTTGGCCTTGGCTGGGTCCTTCCAAAAGTTTCTTGCGTAGAAGGCCATGTACTCACCATGAGCATGCTTGACCTCCTCGGAGTAGCTCATGGAGAGAACATCGTATCCTCTTTCATCCTCATCATATTCAACACCATTTGCCTTTAGAGCTACATTGACTCCTTTTTGCATTCCAATGGCCCGAGCACGGGCATCTTCGGCGTTCTTAGCTGCAACCTTGAATGACGTCATTTCTTGCATGACTTCATCGGAAGTCATTTGATGGTAGTTGTGTCTACCTTGCAAACTCTTCAAGTCCATTGGCTCAAATGGCATGAGAGCACTCACATATTTCCTTTTTATCCAAGCATCATCAATGTGAGTGGCTCCATGCTTTCTAAATGTTGTTGCAATGCTCTTGAGCCTTCTATACATGTCTTCATGGTCTTCATGATCCAACATGTAAAATCCTTCAGCTTCATTGCTAAGAGCATCATATCTATTTCTTCTCATGCTTTCATTTCCAATTAATAGGTCGGTAAGAGCATCCCAAGCTTCTTTGGCAGGTATTGAAGTGCTCAATATGTGGCATGTCCTTGGGACCCACTCCGAGCTGAATCATGTGAAGAGCCGTTGCATTTAGTTGACTATCCACAACTTCTCTTCTACTCAAGTTAGTGGGGTCTCCAACATGAAGTCCATCTTCAATGATCCTCCAAAGCTCAATTGATGAACTGCAAACATGAGATTTCATTAAGAATTGCCATTGATTAAATGAGGACGCAGTAAGCTTGGGTGGATCACCCCTATTGTTTATATGAGGATGAGGGATAGGTGGGTCGGGAGAATATAAGTGAAAGACCTCACTATAATCCTCCTTACCACTTCCCTTCTTGGAAGCGGAACCATTGTTTTTCTCACCCACCATCTCATATTCCTTAGATTTGGCATGAGCCTTATCCTTAGAAAGAGGAGTGGTGGCCTCAGAGGAAGATGGAGGTGGGGTTGCGGTGAGACGAGCCATCATTTGCTGCATATCTTCCATCTTGGTCTCAAAGGATTTCAACAAGGTTGTTTCCAACATCTTGAGGTCATCCATTGTGACCTTATCCACAACCTCACTCCCATTCTCCTTAGTACCCATACTTCTTTTAGGCGGTTAAGCCCGAATAAAGAGTCGGGGCTCTGATACCAATTGAAATGGATCGTATGGGCACCTAGAGGGGGGTGAATAGGTGCTACTTCAAATTTTAATGCTTTTTCAATTTTAGGCTTGACACAAAAGGTAAATTATCTAGATATGCGACTATATAGAATTTCCCTATATGCAAACCTAACTACTGGCAAGTAAAGGCGAGTAAGAGTAAGGAACGAGGAAACCGTAGTGGAGCACGCAGAGACACAGGATTTGTTTTACCGTAGTTCCTTCTTTGTTAAGGGAAGTACATCTGCATTGGAGGGGTGGGCGGTACTAAGACCACCACTCCACAATAGGCATCACCCTGTTCTCCGATGGATCCGCCACCAAAGGCCTGATCCACCTTTCCACTATTGGAACCCTTCGAGGCGGGAACCAGCGCCTTTACACAATTAGCGGGGCACAACTCCACAACCGAATTCGAGGCTCCCGTAATGAAAACAAGCTGCCACAAGAACAATTGTTATCAATAACTAAACACAAGATCTAGATATTAACAAGAATACTAGATCGAGGATTCTCCAAGTGAATGGAGAGGAGTTGAAGCACTTGATTCAAGATGATGATGAATAATGTCCCCTCCTTCAATTCCCCCAAAGATCGAAGCCTTCGGGTGGTTGAAGTGGGAGATCTTGGGAGAGAACTTTTGCAACAGGTCTGAACTTTTTTAATGAATCAAGAGATCTGACAGGAGGGGTGGATGGGGCTTTTATACCCCCTGTCCAGACGGAGCCGTTGGAACCAGGGAATACTCCGCCCCAGACTCGGATTATCCGGGGGGAAATCCGCCCCCGAATAGAAGCTCGCGCCGGGCGGTCCTTGGCATCTTCTCCTGGGGACCGGATTATCCGGCCCTATAGGAGGGCCGGATTATCCGGCAGGGGTAAAAATCCGCCCGAGCAACGGATTGTCCGGGGGAAAATCCTCCCCCAGATAGAAGCTCGCACCGATGCTCCCTTGGCCATTTTCCCCGGGGACCGAATTATCCGGCCCTAGAGGAAGGCCGGACTATCCGACTGGGGGGGAAATCTGCCCCAGCTCCGGACTGTCCGGGGGGAAATCTTCCCCCAGACAGAAGCTCACACGCGACCAGCCCTGGCCAAGATGGTTAGGCCGGATTATCCGGCCCTTGATAGGGGCGGATAATCCGGCCCCCAAACACCAAAAACTCTTTCCTGCAACACTTAGCACACATGAGAAACTCCACGGTATTGTTATCTAACACACAAAACACAGGGAACCATGAAATGTTCTTTCATTTTCTTATAATAAAAATTGGATAGGGGTTCATGGGTTTACTTGTCTACTCTCTCATAAAGTGTGGTGGACATAAAACTGCTCACACATGATATAATATTACTTGGAACTTTATTATGTGTTTGATTAGCATTCATATGGGCATCACGTCCTGATATAAAGATGTTGCAGCACATCTTACTTTTACTCTTCTACAAATGGAAAACACCATGCAATCTAGAATTAAGAATAAAAAGATTATAGCCTTAGGTAATTTGACATGATGTTTGAATAACAAATGTGCTACGTTGAGCAAATAAGATCATCTTTGTTTTCACAATATGATTATAACACATGTATCCACTTTATTCTTAGTGAGGAAAAAAAAGGTAAAAACCATAGTGAATCTCAAATTTTCTGTCGCTATCCAATCACCGACACCATGTTACTCCAACTAATACAACGTTCCCCACACATGATCTTGCATACAAGTATGATAAAAACAAGTACATAAGAACGGGGTACATAATATGCATGTACCAATACATCTTACACATGATAGAATTACAATCTCAAATATCATCTCATAAAACAAAGACCCACCAAATAGAAATTACATAGATGACCATAATCATGTTGGACAGCTCATATGGTACTAAACAATGATAACATGAGAGAGAGATCAAGCTATTGCCACAAACCCATATTCTAGAGGTGGACTACTCCCTGTTCATCACGGAGACGGTTTTAATGATGTTGGAGTGGGTGGAGATCCAACCGGGGATGGCTTCGATGGCGTTTCCCTCTCCAATCTTCGTTGGTTCTAGCTCTGTTTCGGTGTTTCTGTGTTTTCTCTACATCCTCTCTAAGATCGCACTAGGGGCCCTTATAGGCGTTTTTAGGACAAGACTTCGACTTAGAGTTGAAGACGTATGACTACGGATTCTCGAGGAGAGAACGGACATGGGTGGTGCGGCCTGGCGGCGGGTCGTGCCACCAGGGCCTGTTTGGGACTCCTGGCTCCCCTCTGGTGATCCAAGTGCCCCAGCTACTTGTCTTCGCGTAAAAATAGTCCTCGAAGAATAGCATATCCGTTTGACTCCATTTAGGTCCCTAAAAGGTAAAAATACGCAGAATAGGGTTTTCATGCCATGCAAAGTTACAACCCAAATAAAGGGGATCATTGGTAAATCCTCATAAATCAATGTAAAACATGAATATAACATTTTATATGATGAAAATATGTGATAATAAACTATAAAGTTTATGTATAAATTTTACATGCATCAGAGACCAAGTTTTATTATTCAACTCTCATTTTAAGTTTTTCGCAGGAGAAAATCAAAATGGGAAGGCTCGTTAGTGATACAGGATGTTTATCACTCTGGATCCATTCGACTTCATGAAAATATTAAAGATAAATCTCATGTGGTTAATGGGAAAGGTTTTAAACACTATATTGCAGTTCTAAAGTTCGTTGGGGTGGTGAAAGTGATTGATCACCGAAGTTCGGAAGAAGAGGTCACTGGCAGACATAACTTGCCAGAAATTTCAAAATCAATAAAAGGTAACTTTTAGATACGTAAATTTCTCGAGAAGTCCTGAAATTTCTGGATAATCATTTTTTTGTTGCAAATAAGTCATGATCCAAAAGGATTCGATGAAATAGAGCTGGGAAGGAGGAGAAACATCTATAGGGCGTGGCCAGATTCCTTGGCCACGTCACTAGGTGCTTCCCCCATCCGGATTCTGTTTCGCCTCTATTTCGTGTCCAAATGCTTGTGCATACCTAAAAGCCTCTCATATATACTCATCTCTGTTGATCTAATCTCGCATCGAGCCTTTTCGAGGCGAACATTGTTTTCTAGTTTCTACTTGTCACGTTTCCCCCATTGGATTTAACCCTGTCAAGGCATGGACCTTCAAGAGAAGGATGTTTATTGGTTCTTGGAATTTACCAAGTTTATAGCAAGCTTACGGGAGGTTTTCCTAGTACTCTACTCACTTTTAGTCTATCATATTGCATCTAGTTATGTATTATTATCAAGAGTTTAGTTTCCTTTTTAGTTTATGCATGACTCTTGGAGCATCATCTATTTATCTTTGGTGTGAGCGCTTCAATAAAAAAAAATACTACCTCTGTCTAGAAATAACTGACTTGGTTTTGTCTAGATTTGAATATATCTATAAACTAAAATACGTCTAGATACATTTGAATATAGACAAACTCAAGTCAGTTATTTCTAGACGGAAGGAGTATAAGTCTGGTGTTATTCATGTTTCCACTATTTGGAGATTTATGGGGCAACACTCATGCAAATAATCACACCATGATTAGAGGTTTCAGTCACACTTTACTTGGAGTAAGTTAACTTGAGCGTGTTGGACAAGCATAAAACATGTCTAAAACTAAAAAGTAAAAGATGAATGCTAAAATGCCACTAGTTCATAGTGAAAGTTCCAACATAGTTTTGTGGGAAAGATTTAGTCTTATATGATAAGTCACCGGGAAGAGATGCTTTCAAGGGGCATGAGATACTCTAGTTCAAATTATTATACATAAGAGTCAACGTAAGTTATTTATGAGTCTACTAATATTCATGCTTCCCATGGACAGTGAATCATGAAGGCCACCTGATGGATTCGGATAGCCATGGAATGGGGAAATAAAAAGATTGAAGAAGTGGTTGGCTTGATTAAAAGACTCGTGAATAAAAAGCTTAGCGTGGGCGCGACGCGTCCGTGCATCTGCCCGTGCGGCTTCAAGTGGGCGCGGCGGGAAGCTCCGCTTTTTGTCTGATATTCTGGGACATGTATACTTCTAGATTTCCATGAAATCAAGAGAGGCGGAGAATTTTATGGCGACTACGATTGGAGGATCCGAAGAAATGGCAGAAAGGTGCCTCAGATGCGATGAAGACCGAGCTTAGTGTTCGTGACTTGCAGTAGTGACCTTGACAAGTGGGGCGGCAACACCGGAGGACTTCGGTTTTAGTGGTGCTCCTCGAGTACTGAGTCTCATTCTGAGGGTGAAAACCCAAGGTATGGCTTTTGTTAGTTGTACATGACAATGAGCTTATTGAAGGAGTGAAAAACTAAAATCAGTGATTGGGTGACAAGGGTGCTTGTGTTTTGCTCCCTTCTTTTTTTACGAAACAGGCATACGCCCAGCTATATTAATATAGCAACCACATGTGAGATCGCTGCTAGGCCAGACAGCACAACGCCCAAAAGAAAGACTCAAAACAAAAAAAGTTGCTGGGGCAGCAGCACACACACGCCCAAAAGAAAGGAAAAAAGCAGAAACATAATGGAGGCATAGGCAGATCAACTAAACGCAGGTGGCTCGCTTCCGGTGCGCCCTCCGGAGAAGTTCCACCACACTCCTAGCAATGACTCGACAAGCACCAAGCAGCACCTTCAAGAAGGGAAGCCAACGCTGCTGCCTAGACCAGAGAATGGTCTTAGGGTTTCCCCCGGCACACAGAGGGAAGTGGTAGGGTAGCCACGACGCCCTTCAGGAAGGACTAGTGTCACCCGAGGGCGACACCGTGTCGGTGTCGGTCGAGCCGATAAGGATTTCTCCCGAAAAACCCTAGCCACTACCCCCAATCGATCCTTTGCATAGGAGCCCAACAAGGACAAGGCCTCGCCACCACCAACTTGCCGTCCACGAGCATGCGCCACTCCAGTCGTGAAGCCGTCCACATCGTCTCACCCAGGATACAATTGCGGGGTCTGTAGGACAGAAGCGAAAAGTAGGTATGATCGGGGCCAGTAGCACCGCAACCGCACGGGAGGGAACTGCCTCCACCGCAGGCGGTAGTCGACCGGACGCGGCCGCAGGAACACTAGTCCCAAATAGGTCTGGCCGAGCCAGCAGGCCTGTAAAGTCCCCACGGGGACACACCAGTCCCAAAAGGGTCCGGTTGGGCCCAGACGGGCCCGTAAAGCTCGCAGCCACGCTGCAACCGGTGGGTCATGGTCGCGCTGATCCCGAATTCCCTACCCTGCCATGTCTACAGATCGAGTGCAGCTCAGGGGCAACCCGCCAGATCGCCCGAGACCCAGATGGGGCCCTAAGGGCCCGATCTGGGCACGCAGGGCCTTGCTGCCGTTAGCCCCACCTCCACCCGCCACAAGCTGTGCCGTGCTGCCCCGCCACGGCCGCGCTGCCGCCACTGCACCTGCCCGCCGAAGCAGGGCCACCGCCGCCCGAGTCGCACCGCCGCCAGGAGGACCTGGCCCCCGAACCCGCCTCCGAGCCACGGGGAAAGGCTGTCCGCCGCCGCCGATGCCCCCGGGGGCTGCGCCCGGTGGCCCCTGCCGGCGGCGGCGAAGGAGGAGGAGTCTGGAGGAGGAGGGAGGCTCCGGCGATTTGGGGAGAGCCTCCTGTCGCCCTCGGGGGGGCGAGAGAGGCGAGAAGTGTTTTTTCGCTCTCTGCCCTTTGCTTTAGCGGCCCATTTGCTCCCTTCTTGGGCGCGTCATCTTTGGAGGACTTTTTGCGGTATGGGTGTTGTCTTTGGTGGTGTTTAGTGTATTGTTGCTGTGAGTCATTGATCACCGTGACAAGTCTTTTTTCTTTTACTTTTTCTTTTTTCTTTTTTTCTTTTACTTTTTCTCTTTTCGGCTGCGTGCATCCCTAATGTCTAGTTAGACATTTGTTGTACACAGACCGAGTATAATTACTATTTTCGCGATATTAATATATTCGCTTTATTAAAAAATATATAAACTCCCATCACAGTGATAAACTATTTTAAATATTTCTATATGAACTATACGAACAAAACGAGTCAAGCCATGAAACATATCTCTAGATATAAGTATTTCAGAAAACCTACTCCACTAACATATCTTATACCCTCTGCCCAAATTAATTTGCCGGATTAATGGAATCTAGACAAATTTAGTCCACATTGCGTCAACTAACGGAGAGGAAGAGGAAGTAGATACAAACAAAGTATGTACTCCCTCCGTTCTAAAATAAGTGACTTCGATTTGTTTAGATTCGTATGTATCTATATACTAAAACGCTTCTACATTCGAATCTAGAAGAACTCACGTCAGTTATTTTGGGACGGAGGGAGTACTTCTTCTTTCGAACATTATGCCGCAGATTTGTCTAACATCTAAATCGAGACAGATGCAGTATACTTTCTCGGATCCAAATTAATTGACTTAAATTTATCTAGATTCAGATATATCTAGTATTAAAACATGTTTAGATACATCCAAACCTAGACAAACCCATCAATTAATTTGGATCGACCGGTTAATATAGCGGCCGTACGTGCTTTGGGATCGGATCAATCGTGGTCGCGAGTCGCGACGCCAAGAAACGGTCGAGGCACTACAGGCGAAGTGCCGTCGATCCTCATCCTCGAACCGGCCACCGGCCGCCGGCCTGCCGGGTCCCCCCTGACCCTGCTGATCCATCCATCGACCCCCTGGTCGACCATGCATTCACCACACGCGGTCGCAGCTTTAGCAAACGTGCATCTGACGTGGACCGCGTACAGGGGTTGCGATGGATCGTGGACTCGCGGTGGATCAATGCTCGACGTAGGTCGCCGTACCGTATGTGCTTATATACTCCCTCCGTTCAGAAATATAAGATATTTGTAAAATAAATATATCTAGACATCTTTTATGTATATGTTTATTTCGAACTTTTACGAATTTATACACTAAAAGACGTTTAGATACATTCTATTCATAAAGTTAAAACGTCTTATATTTCCGAATGAAGGGAGTAGTACTGTACATGCGAAATGAGTTCACCATCAGGACACATGTTATATATAGAGAAAAGTCAATATGGTACTGGAAGTACAAGAAGTTGTCCATAACTAGCGTTTTGGTCACCAAGTTGCAATAAGTTAAATTTGGTCATTCCGTGACGGCAACCGTTAGCTCGACGATGTGGCCACCCATTTTCCCCGTATTGCCCTAATGCCCTCTAAAATTTTGTTAGTATTTCTCATCCTTCATCCTATGGCTAGGCATTTTATCGTAATGTTGTATGGAGCGCACCGTTGCCTTCCTCGTCCCAGCCTGGTGGAACATGACGCATCCGTCCACGACAACATCGGGAATTAGCTCCTGATGTGCCATGCAAAACCCTACCTCACCGCTCGCCGATGCAGGGATGATCATGGATGTCGTGGGTAGGTTAGAATGGGTCAAACCTTAATAACCAACGATTAACCATTACTATCCTTTTATAACCTAATGGTCAACGCATTGGCGCATTTTACACAAATGGTTAAGTAGGTTCGAGTCCAAAAGAAAAAGGGTTAACCAACTCCCATCCTTACCCAACGCAGCAGCCACATGTGCACAACCCGTCTAGCACGGCTAGTGCGAGCTCGCTGACCCACGTCTCGGGCTCGTCAGGCAGTAGCTCCACGAGGTTTATGGCATTATTGGCGAGCTCGAAGTTGAGGTGACATGGACGAGGTCATAGGCCATCTCCTGCAGAACACCTCTATGGGCTCAAAGAGCTCGAGGAGAAGCGTTCGGCACGCGTATAGGTCTACTACTTGGAAAGCGAGGTGTACCGTGCACGTGACTAAGCCCGTGGTTGCAGAGCGTGTAGGTGAGCTACATGCCGAGCCCTTTGAACCTTCTTCCTCCTTTAATTCATAGTGGATGGAGGTGTGAAGCTAGCCTAGCCTCCCGGGTCGCTCTCGGGCGACTCCGGAGGCGCCGCCGCCACTGGTAGAAAGATGGTCTTTGGTCCAGCGCCCAAATTCCATTGGTCCCGGTTTGTTTTCATAATTGGGACCAATGCCAGGCACCGGTCTCGGTTCATGCCGCCTGGGCATTGGTCCCGGTTCATCTCTAAGCATTGGTCCCGGTTTGTGGCATGAATCGGGACCAATGCCCCCGTGACGCACACGTGGCGCTCTGCAGGGCATTGGTCCCGGTTCATTCCACGAACCGGGACCAAAAACCCCGCGACAGTCCGCAATCCGGGACAATTAATATAAATTAATTCGGGGCAGAAATTAATTCGAGGCAGAAATTAATTCGAGGTAGAAATTGAATTGATCAGTATTTTTGAAAAAATCTTCCACAAATTAATCGAGACAAAGATCTAAATTGAGATATTTTATTATTCGACCACAAATTTTTCCAAACAAAGATGCGACTTTACAAATTTTTCTAGTCGACAACACTTCCGCTGCCGCTGTCCTCCGAGCCGCCAGCTTCCTAGTCGTCGTCGGACGAAATCTCCACGATTTCGGCGTTGTTCGGGAGACGGAGCTCCTCTGCGCGGCTAGCGGCGTCGATGGCGGTGTAGATGGTCCGTTCAGGGACGGACCAGAACATCTCCCGCCCTTCTCGGTTGCGGAGATTCGGGTGCACCACGCGCTCGTCCACGATGCGGTTGCCAAGCTTTGCCTTCCGCTCCTTCTTGAACAGTCGGGGCCAGTACTCGCTGGCCGCCGCGTACTGGGGCAACGCCCTCATCCACGCGGGCAGCTGGCGGCGATGCTCCGCGATGATGCACTCCATCTCGTATCCGCGGGGGTTGAGGAGCGGAGCCACCGGCACACCCGCCTCGCTGATGCGAAATCCGGCGGGCACGGTTGCGCGCGGCGACGCGAGGATGCCGTAGTACGCAAACATCATCGCCTCGTAGTGGTTGAGCATGGGCACCTCCATGGCGGCGTGGTGGAGATTGGAGAGGGAGGGGAGGCGAGACGAGGGCGCGGTGGATAGACGATGGCTAAAGGGGTGAGGTGGAGATCGACTGCAAAGAGGCCGAGGCGATGGCGAAAGCGAGCACTGTGGCCTCATATTTATACACGGGGACGACGAAGCAACGGTGGGCATTGGTCCCGGGTATTGCCACGAACTGGTACCAAAGCCCCTCCTGCACGACACATGGCGGACCAGCAGCGCGCCCCCCACCAAGGTCATTGGTCCCGGGTCGTGCCATTAACCGAGACCAATGACCTGGGTGGGGGCGAGCTGCTGGGCCGCCACGTGTCGCGTGGGAGGTGCTTTGGTCCGGTTCGTGGCTTTAACCGGGACCAAAAACCCTCCCCTGGCTATATATAAGTGATACGTCCATTTTGTATCACTATTCTATGTCTTAATTCACTATTATTCATTGATATATTTCGTATTCAGAGGTGATACTTATGTTATTTCATCTATTTTTGCATGGTTGATGACTTTTGGAGCATGGACCGCTGCAGTCAGGATTCTGATGGAAAAGGTGTTGTTTGGAGGCAAAATTCGCGAAGATCAGAAAATCCGGGTAAATATACGGAAAAATCTATTTTTCCAGGAGACTCAAGATACCAGAAGATGGAGTGGAGGTGGGCCACAGGGGGCCCACACCACCCCATGGCGCGGGCAGGCCTAGGCCACGCCAGGGAGTGGTGTGGCCACCCTGGCCCACTCCAGCCTCTCCCCTCTGGCGTATATCTTCCTCCCGAAACCCTAAGACTTGGAGAGCGACCACAGAAAGATTCCGCCGCCTCTACGGGGCAGAAAACACCGAGAGAGAAAGATCTCTCCGGCAGACAGATTTCTGCCAGGGGAATTCCTTCCCGGAAAGGGGAGATCGTCACCATCAACACCACCATCAAGCTGGACTTCATCGGGATCATCATCATCATCACCACCATCATCATCACCATCAGCACCCTCATCACCATCTCCATATTGCTGTAACAATTGCGTTGAATCTTGCATAGTTCATAGGGGAAACTTTCCCGGTGTTGATTACTCTTTGTAGTTGATGCTATTGAGTGAACCATTGAATTATTGTTTATGTTCAGATTGTTATACATCATTATTCCATCTCTGATCATGATCCATATGATGTCTTGTGAGTAGTTCGTTTTGTTCTTGAGGACATGGGAGAAGTCTTGTTGTTAGTAGTGGAGTTGTGTTGAGAAAGATTCAATAGATTGTTATTTAAGTTGTGGTGTACTTCTTCTAGTGGTGTCATGTGAACGTCGACTACATGACACTTCACCTATATGGGCCTAGGGGAATGCATTATGTATTTGTCTACTAATTGTAGGGGTTGCCGGAGTGACAGAAACCTGAACCCCCGTTAGGAAACCATTGCACAAGGGATGTAAGGGTCTTAGAGTTTAAAGTTGTGGTTAGGTTTTACCTTAATTACTTTCTTGTACTTACGGATGTTTGCAAGGGGGTTTAATCACAAGTATGTATTAAGTCTTGGATGGGACGGTACATTAGCACAGGTTCACCCACACAACACTTAGCAAGCTAGAGAAGATTAATCGACTATATGAAGCGAAAGCACTTGACAGTCTTCCCATGTGTCCTCGAGAATGTTTGGTCATCTATAGAAATACAACCGGCTTGTCCTTTGCTGCAAAAGGATTGGGCCACTTGCTGCATTCATTCTTACTGTCTTTTATTTACTCGTACTTTGTTTACTTGCTTTATCGAAAACCCCTAAAAATCCGTTTGCTAAGTATTTGCAGAGAATTCCTGATCCATACCACTAGCCAGCACCTTCTGCTCCTCGTTGGGTTCTACACTCTTACTTATCGAAAATACTGCGATACACCCCCTATACTTGTGGGTCATCAAGACTATTTTCTGGCGCCGTTGCCGGGGAGTGAAGCGCTATTGGAGAGTGGAACTGGTAAAGGAAACTTCTACTGTGAGTATTGTTTACTTCTATTAGTTGCTTTATTTTCGTTATGGATAATTCGCTGAGTTTCTTATTTGGTAATGCTACTACCACTGCTAAGGTAGTAGATAAGCCACCACCTGCTGAGAAAGATGTTTTCAAAATACCTACAAGAATTATTGATTGTGTTATGGATAACTATTATGTTGGGGATGGAACTGTCCATCCCGGTGATCATTTGCTCTTTATACACGAATTATGTGGGTTGTTCAAGTGTGCAGGTATTACTACCGATCAAGTTAAGAAGAAGTTATTCTCATTATCGTTGAAAGGAAGAGCTGAGGAATGGTATAAGCTGCTGAAGAATGGTCAAGCTCTGGAATGGGAGGAAATAGTGCCTCTCTTTTATTCAAAGTTTTATCCTCCTAGTGAGATTCATAAAGATCGGAATCAAATATACAACTTTTGGCCTCTTGATGGAGAGAGTACAACTCAAGCTTGGGGGAGATTGAAGTCACTAATGCTGAAATGCCCCATTCATTAGCTCCCCAATAATATCATTATCAATAACTTTTATGCAAGGCTCCCTCTACATGACAAGGATTTATTGGATGCTTCTTGTGCTGGATCATTCACTCGTATGGAAGAAGAAGCTAAATGGGACCTTCTAGATCGTATTCAAGACAATGCTGAAGCTTGGGAGAATGACAAAGGTAGAAAGTCAGGTATAAATCATGATTATGAATGCATTGAATCTTTTATGGGAACTGATGACTTTCAAAATATTAAAAATGCTTATGGTCTAGACTCTCAAGCTATTGCTTCTTATTTAAGGCATTTGCTTCCTACATTGAAGTGCCTAAAAAGAAGTGGAATAAGTATCATGAACCTTATAAAGATATTGCTAAGAGTGTTCCTGCAAGAAATACTGAAGTTTATACTGCTAATCATGTTTTACCTGAACCTTATATTGAGAAAATGCCCTTTCTAGTTAAGGTAAAGGAACATTCTATGATAGCTAGTATGGTTAATGAAAGTATGAGTAAGGTTGCTGAACCTGATAAACAAATGATTGATGAACCTATTGTAGCAAATGTGAAAGACTTTGTTGCTAAATATGAAAAAGAGGGACACACTATTCTTTGTAAGGATACCTCTAATATTGTTTCGCATAGTAGTGTTATGAGAGCTAGTATTCCTGTGTTTTCTGTTAGAATAAGTGATCATTGCTATGATAGTCCTTGTGATAGCTATATTGTTAAGTTTATGCATGATACTGAAAGTTACTATGAGAGAGGGAAAAGTGTTCTTATGTATCTCAATAATATCAAGTTTCCTCGTTTTATGCTGAAAGTTTTTATTTTTTGCTTCTTTTGCCTTCTTATGCAAGTTTCCTATGGTTTCAACAACTTGTTTGTTTACAAAATCCCTTTGCATAGGAAGTGGGTTAGACTTAAATGTGTGTGTTTTTGCTTATTAATGCTCTCTTTCACTTCAAATCATATCCCTATGAGAGCTTCTTCAAAATTATCATGCCCGTCTTAATGGCTATAAAGAAAGAGCTTTATGGGAGACAACCCAATTTGTTTTTGCTTTCAGTTTGTTTTTGTTTCTTTGAGTCTTGAAAGTTATTACTTCGGTAATAACCGCTCCTTATCCGTTTTGTTTGGTTTTTGTGTCAAGATCAACCTCTAATGAGAGAGAAGTAAGGTTTGGGGAAGTTGCTGTCCCGAAACAGATTTTTGTGCTTCACCGTAAAAATTCGTGAGAGATATCTGTATATCTAATTGAGTTGTAATTTTTGGTGCTTCTGCCCCAGGTTGTTATTTAACTTTCGTTAGTTTTGCACTTTTTGATTTGAGCAACGAAAGATTTTCGAAAAAAATGATCTTTATCTGCTGGTCTGTTTTGACAGATTTTGCCAATCTTGCATTTGCTTCTTTATTCGATTTCCTGTTTGAATTCTTTTTGGGTTTTCGGAAGGAGTTGCTGCAGTAGCTTTTGTTTTGATGGTTTTTCAGTTGAAGTTGGACTCAAAAGGTTTTATCACTTCACTTATACTAATGTTGCTAATAAGAATTGTGTGAAGTTTTGTGTGGAAGAAATTTCCAGGAAAGAGGAGATAATGGTGTAATAAGGAAGAGAAAGGTTTTATGACTCAAGTACTAAGTATATGAAGATGAAGATATCGATGATATTCAAGTGATGACTCCAGAAGGATCCACTCAATACCAAATTCAGAAACCTGCAGAGTCTGTTTTCAAATAGGTAATAGTTCTGGTAAGAAAAGTTCCGCGAAAATACAATCCAACTATATTTTTGCAGTTTTTAGTCAATAAGGAAAGTTTCGAAGCGAAAAAGGGACGGAAACGGAGCCAGGGTGGCCCACACCACCCCATGGTGTGGGCCCACCCCTGGCTGCGCCACCAGGTGGTGAGGCCACCCAGGACTCCGTCTCCGACCCGTTTTCTCCCAGTACCTTCCTTTTGATATGAAACTTCGTAATATATAACCCCCCGGATCTTCCGAGGTTCGTATATCATGTTTTCGTCATATTTTTTTCAATCTGTTTCTGTCAGGACATACTCTTTGAGAGCTTAGGAGCACAATGGTGTCCGCCAAGGATAAAGGGAAGGAGCCCATGGAGGAAGACCTCCAAGACCCCGGGAAGGAGAAAGAGATCAAGAATGAAGGTGAAGAGGAGGCAAAACACACCGGCACTACCGTTGCAAGCATCGGAGTGGTGGCAAATCCATCCATTGGAGGGAAGCCTCCTCATCACCGTTCAGATCCCTGGTCACTTCCTCCACGCACCAAGAATCCTTTCCACACTCTTATCCATGAGCATCAATACCAGAATATGCCCAAGGAGAAATTACCCTCCAATTGGGATTTGCCTCGTTCTAGCCATGCAGGAAAAGAAGACTTCAAGGAGGAAGAGTGGGGAAAGAATAGCAAAAGCTGGAATTCTCAACACGACATGATCATGAGCCGTATTGAGCAAAATTCACAGCTGATTCGTACTCTCACCTTCGAGATTGAGGACCTTGGGAAACTGATCAAGGATCTCATCAAGAGGATACCACCACCACCGAAGGAGTAATTCGTCATCAGGTTTGGCATCCCCTTGGTTTGTTCCAAGCTTGGGGGAGTGCCGCGGTATCATATCACTATCTTCTATCTTTTTACCTTATTAGTAGAGTCATATCATGAATAGAGGAGTTATTGTGTAGCATGGTTTGCATTATGGAAGTGTCCCCTCTCTCGTTAGATTTGTATCCCTTGGTGTGAGTTTCCGTTATGGAATATTAATGAGAAGTTCTATCATTCACTCTTTTGCTTAGCTTATGTTAGTTTTCAATTCGTGGTTATATGATTGATCTTGTTGTTAGTATTGGTAGCACTTTGGGATCATTGAGTTAATTTAGTTGGTTTTGGCAAACCTGGCTCAGTCAGTAGCAACACCCTTTTTGAGAGTTGAAAAGAAAAAGATAGAAGTGCTCTAGAGAAAAATAATTTCATCATCTTTCTTTCTTGATTTGCTCATAAGTCTAGTATTCTCTAGTTAAGATCTTTTGTGCTTCCAAGGAAGATTGCATGTTTGTTTTTATCACTTGTATGTTTGTTTGTTTCCTTCAACTCTTATACTTGCTTCCCAACCTTGCTAGCCAAAAACCTGTACTGAGAGGGAATTTTTCTCGTGCATCCACCTCCTTTAAACCAAAAACTTTGCCATTTGTGTCCACCATACCTACCTAGTAGCATTATTGCTATTTCAAGTAAATTCTTGTTTTGTCTACCTCCCAAATTAAACTTGTTATGTGAAAATTAGTGATTAAAGCTCTCACGAACTTGATGGCACACTCTATTTTCTTGCATTTAATAAACTTGAACCATTGGGTCCTTCTTTGTTGCGTATATGCTTGCGCTTTATGGGTTGAAGTTAGCCGAACCATGTATCATGGGGACCGCTTTCAACACTTCATTGGTACTTGTACCTAGTTGATATCATGTTCTTTTGCTTATGGATCCCGGCGGTGTGAAATAAAAGTGGAACTTGTAAGATCATGGAGTTTATATGTGTGTTAGAGAAACGCCTGGGCCGCTAGCCTAAGCCATGACTAATCATGGTGGAACCTTGCAGCATAACTATAGTGAGCATTCTATGAAGCATCCTCAATAAAAACCTATGCAAATAGCAAATAAAAAGATCGCTGAGATGCTCACTGTCTGCTTGCCTTGTCATTTTAATTATGGGATAGCTCATGTGTCATGTGCAAGGGGTACCCCATTGGCGGTTCTCAATGATACGCATGTATTTACAATGACAAGAGCTTGCTCGTGACTGAAGTTGAGTAGCATGAGGATCGGTACTCATAAGTAAGGGCCATGAGATTTCAACTTATAACTTGTCAAGCATATCCTCTTAGTTGTGTCACTTTAACCTTAATCACCTAAAGATGCCTATGATAGGGGCAATGAGAGCTGAAAGCTAGTAAGTATCATAATTTTTGGGAGCTCTTTATGAGAGTTGCAATCACAGCTTCCCTCTTTGAAGGGCTCCTTTCTTTTACTTTGTAGTTGAGTCGGTAAACCCACTCCCTTCTATCTCAGCAAGTATTTTGAGTTGATGTGTTTCATTCATTCATATGGTGATTTATTCAATCATGTTCTTATGTTCCTTGTTTTGCACATTGCTCTTATCCTGATGTTTACTACTTTGAAAGCTTTCATTGAAAAACCAGTTATTTGTGAACTCCAGCAAATTATCAACTATTCTTCAACCAAGAGCTAAGTTTGCCATTACCAATTATGATTCACTTTATGTATCTTTATTGTGTTTCCTTTACTCATTGAAAGTTGAGTTATATAATAGTGAGTTGTCTTCTATTATGATCTATGTATTTGATGAATGTGATGCTTCTTGTCCGTATCCTTTTATCGACTCTTCACTCCATAAACCTGAGGTCATGTTTATTGAGCTTAGTTTCGCTTGGGGACAAGCAAAGTCTAAGCTTGGGGCGAGTTGATACGTCCATTTTGCATCACTATTCTATGTCTTAATTCACTATTATTCATTGATATATTTCGTATTGAGAGGTGATACTTATGTTATTTCATCTATTTTTGCATGGTTGATGACTTTTGGAGCATGGACCGCTGCAGTCAGGATTCTGATGGAAAAGGTGCTGTTTGGAGGAAAAATTCGTGATGATCAGAAAATCCAGGAAAATATATGGAAAATTCTATTTTTCCAGAAGACTCAAGATGCCAGAAGATGGAGTGGAGGTGGGCCACAAGGGGCCCACACCACCCCATGGCGCGAATAGGCCTAGGCTACGCCAGGGAGTGGTGTGGCCACCCTGGCCCACTCCAGCCTCTCCCCTCTGGCGTATATCTTCCTCCCGAAACCCTAAGCCTTGGAGAGCGACCACAGAAAGATTCCGCCACCTCTACGGGGCGGAAAACACCGAGAGAGAAAGATCTCTCTAGCAGACAGATTTCTGCCGGGGGAATTCCTTCCCAGAAAGGGGAGATCGTCGCCATCAACACCACCATCAAGCTGGACTTCATCGGGATCATCATCATCATCACCACCATCATCATCACCATCAGCACCCTCATCACCATCTCCATATTGCTGTAACAATTGCGTTGAATCTTGCATAGTTCATAGGGGAAACTTTCCCGGTGTTGATTACTCTTTGTAGTTGATGCTATTGAGTGAACCATTGAATTATTGTTTATGTTCAGATTGTTATACATCATTATTCCATCTCTGATCATGATCCATATGATGTCTTGTGAGTAGTTCGTTTTGTTCTTGAGGACATGGGAGAAGTCTTGTTGTTAGTAGTGGAGTTGTGTTGAGAAAGATTCAATAGATTGTTATTTAAGTTGTGGTGTACTTCTTCTAGTGGTGTCATGTGAACATCGACTACATGACACTTTACCTATATGGGCCTAGGGGAATGCATTGTGTATTTGGCTACTAATCATAGGGGTTGCCGGAGTGACAGAAACCTGAACCCCCGTTAGGAAACCATTGCACAAGGGACGTACGGGTCTTAGAGTTTAAAGTTGTGGTTAGGTTTTACCTTAATTACTTTCTTGTACTTACGGATGTTTGCAAGGGGTTTTAATCACAAGTATGTATTAATTCTTGGATGGGACGGTACATTAGCACAGGTTCACCCACACAACACTTAGCAAGCTAGAGAAGATTAATCGACTATATGAAGCGAAAGCACTTGACAGTCTTCCCATGTGTCCTCGAGAACGTTTGGTCATCTATAGAAATACAACCGGCTTGTCCTTTGCTGCATAAAGGATTGGGCCACTTGTTGCATTCATTCTTACTGTCTTTTATTTACTCGTACTTTGTTTACTTGCTTTATCGAAAACCCCTAAAAATCCGTTTGCTAAGTATTTGCAGAGAATTCCTGATCCATACCACTAGCCAGCACCTTCTGCTCCTCGTTGGGTTCGACACTCTTACTTATCGAAAATACTATGATACACCCCCTATACTTGTGGGTCATCAATAAGCCCAGCCCTTTGCCCACCAAATTTTGCTGGATTGTGTGTGAGGTATGGGTGCTAGCTTTTTTTCTTTGATTACACACAAGGTGTTCGACGAAATGTCCGAGCCACACTTTAGTTCGCACAACACGGTATCCTCGGCTGAGGTTAGCAACCTTATCTTTTTTATCTGTAACTGATACAAAAATATTGCATGTGTCCATGTAGGGTGGTCATTTTTACTATTCACGATGTTATTGTAATGGTTAATTATTATGACGCAGATCGATGCACGGATGCGATGGATGTATGGCGACCGACGTGATTCCAATTTTATTGCAGGCCTGCATAAATTTATCGATTTGGCTAAGGAAAAAAGTGGATAATTTTATGCCTTGTCCCTGTGTCGACTGTCAGAACGTGGCAGAGCACTCTGCCCCGAGAATCCTTCAAAGCCATCTGCTTCGGAGAGGTTTCATGCCCGGATATTATTGTTGGGCCATGCACAGAGAAAGAGGGGTTAGGCTGGAAGAAAATGAAGAAGAGGAGGATGATGACAGCTAACCTATGTCTCCTGAAGAATACGGTGATACTGCAATGGAAGACAATGAAGAAGAGGGAGGTGGCAATGAAGAAGAACAACGGGCATCGGATGAGCCCGTTGATGGTCTTGGTCAGGTCATTTCTGATGCAAAGCAACAATGTGATACAAAAAGGGAGAAGCTTAAGTTGGAGGCCATGCAAAAGGATCACAAAAAGTTGTTGTACCCAAATTGCGAAGATGGCAGCACAAAGCTCGGTACCACACTTGAACTGCTGAAATGGAAGGCAGAGACTAGCTAATCTGACAAGGGATTTGAGAAGTTACTGAAAATAATGAAGCCGAAGCTTCCAAAGGATAACGAGCTGCCCGAGACAACGTACGAAGCAAAGAAGACTATCTTCCCTCTAGGATTAGATGTGGAGAAGATACATGCATGCATTAATGACTACATCCTGTACCGCGGTGAGAAGTACGAGAATATGGATAAATGCCCGATATGCACTGCATGTCGATACAAGATCAGACAAGATGACCTGGGTGATGTTGAGGGCGATGACGAGCCCTCCAGGAAGAGGGTTCCTGCTAAGGTTATGTGGTATGCTCCTATAATACCATAGTTGAAACTTTTTTCAAAAATAAAGAGCATGCCAGGTTGTTGCGATGGCACAAAGAAGAGCGTAAGAAATATGGGAAACTGAGACACCCCGCCGATGGGTCGCGATGGATAAACATCGAGAGAAAGTACTCGAACTTTGCAGGTGACGCGAGGAACTTATGGTTTGGTCTAAGTACAGACGGCATGAATCCTTTTGGGGAGCAGAGCTGTAGTCACAGCACCTGGCCAGTGACTCTATGTATCTACAACCTTCCTCCTTGGTTGTGCATGAAGCGGAAGTTCATTATGATGCCAGTGCTCATCCAAGGACCGAAGCAACCCGGCAACGACATTGATGTGTACCTAAGGCCATTAGTCGATGAACTTTTGCAGTTGTGGGCAGAACCAGGTGTAAAGGTGTGGGATGAGCACAAACAGGAGCCATTTGACCTATGAGTGTTGTTGTTCGTAACCATCAATGATTGGCCTGCCCTTAGTAACATTTCAGGACAGTCAAACAAGGGATACAATGCATGCATGCACTATTTAGATAAGACTAAAGGTACATATTTGGATAAATGTAAGAAGGTTGTGTACCTAGGGTGTCGTAAATTTCTTCCGACCAATCATCAAGTAAGAAAGAAAGGCAAGCATTTCAACGGTGAGGCAGATTACCAGAAGAAGCCTAAGCTCCCTAAAGGTGCTGATGTATTTGGTATGGTGAAGGACCTAGAAGTAATCTTTGGAAAGGGTCCTGGCGGTCAATCTGTTCCGAAAGACCCCATTACCGGACACACGGCCATGTGGAAAAAGAAATCTATATTTTGGGAGCTTGAGTATTGGAAAGACCTAGAGGTCCGTTCTTCAATCGACGTGATGCACGTGACGAAAAATCTTTGCGTGAACCTGCTAGGCTTCCTGGGCATGTATGGGAAGACAAAAGATACACCAGAAGCACGGGAGGACCAGCAACGTATCAAAGACCCATACAACAAGCATACTGATAAAGGACGTGAATACTTAAGCAGCTACGCTCTTACCAAAGCAGAGAAGGAAATCTTTTTTGAAGTCCTTTACAGTATCAAGGTCCCGGCTGGCTTCTCGTCAAATATAAAGGGAATAATAAATATGGCAGAGAAAAAATTTCAGAACCTGAAGTCTCATGATTGCCACGTGATTATGACACAGTTGCTTCTGGTTGCATTGAGGGGGCTTCTACGAGAAAATGTTCGATTAGCCATTGTGAAGCTATGTGTATTCCTCAATGCAATATCTCAGAAGGTAATCGATCGAGAAAGTCTGGAAAGGCTACAGAAGGATGTGGTCCAATGTCTTGTCAGTTTTGAGTTGGTGTTCCCCCGTCCTTCTTCAATATTATGACGCATCTCTTAGTTCACCTAGTCGAAGAGATTTCCATTCTCGATCTTGTATTTCTGCACAATATGTTCCCCTTCGAGAGGTTCATGGGAGTCTTAAAGAAATATGTCCGTAACCGTGCTAGGCCAGAAGGAAGCATCTCCAAGGGCTATGGAACAGAGGAGCTCATTGGGTTCTATGTAGACTTTCTTCCTGATCTTAAGCCGATTGGTGTTCCTGAATCACGGTATGAGGGGAGACTGAGTGGAAAAGGCACGCTAGGAAAGAAAGCAATGATATTTAGGGATGGACATTCTTTGAATCAAGCACACTACATAGTTCTCCAAAGTTCTACCTTCGTGGCTCTGTATATCGAGGAACACATGAATGTTGTACGCTCCAAGTTCCCGGGGAAGGATGACTACTGGATTAAAGAAAATCACATGGAGACTTTCGACACTTGGTTGCAATTACATCTCATGAATGACACCACTATTGGAGATCAGCTCTACTTGTTGGCCGCGACACCATTTGCGACTGTATTGACTTTCTAAGGGTACGAGATAAATGGAAATACATTTTACACAATTGCCCAAGATAAAAACAACACCAACCAAAACAGTGGTGTCCGCTTTGATGCAACATGCGAGAATGGGAAAAAGGACACATACTATGGTTACATAGAGGAGATATGGGAACTTGACTATGGACCTACTTTTAAGGTCCCTTTGTTTCGGTGCAGTTGGGTCAACATGAATGGAGAAGGGGTAAAGGTAGACCAGCTGTATGGAATGACAACAGTGGATATCAAGAATCTTGGTTACAGAGACGAACCATTCGTCCTAGCCAATGATGTGGCTCGGGTTTTTTATGTGAAGGACATGTCCTCTAGACCGAAAAAAAGAAAAAATAAGGAAACGAATACATCAGACGATGAACCTAGGCGTCACATAGTTCTTTCAGGGAAAAGAAACATCGCGGGAGTCGAGGACAAGACAGACATGTCAGCAGATTATGATAAGTTTGATGAAATTCCGCCCTTCACCGTGAAAACTGACCCAAGCATCCCGTTAAGCAAAGAAGATGCACCATGGTTACGGCCTAAGAAGCGATCATAGGCAAGGGATCGACATACGCGACGAAGGATTCATACCCTAAACCCTAAACCCTATGTAAATCTATGTAATGTATGGAAACTTTATGTGATGTATGAAAACTTTATATGAGAACCCCGAACATGATAGGTCATTTTGTGAAGCTCCGCCACGGGAGATTTCCCAACCCTTTCCCCAACACTGTTAGAGGAGATGGAGTCTTTCACGGGCTTGCAAGGAAATTTTTCCGAGGCGGAGCTTCCGAAGATGCCGTAGGGCATGTGCACCAACGACATCTTCGAGAAGCTCCGCCACGGGAGATTTCCCAACCCTTTCCCCAACACTGTTAGAGGAGATGGAGTCTTTCACGGGCTTGCTAGGAAAATTTTACGAGGCGGAGCTTCTGAAGATGCTGTAGGGCGTGTGCACCAACGACATCTTCGAGAAGCTCCGCCATGGGAGATTTCCCAACCCTTTCCCCAACACTGTTAGAGGAGATGGAGTCTTTCACGGGCTTGCAGGGAAATTTTTCCGAGGCGGAGCTTCCGAAGATGCCGTAGGGCGTGTGCACCAACGACATCTTCGAGAAGCTCCGCCACGGGAGATTTCCCAACCCTCCATCCATGGGGATGAAACTCTCTCTACCTATGTTGGCTTGTTGAGCTGCTTGCCATGGCGTATCGATGGTCCTTTTATAGGCACGGCGCCGCTTCTACTTTGTCTTGTTCCTCCGACAGGGCGTCGTGCGCTACATGCTTTATCTCATCGAGCAGTGCGTCCACCCACACGTCCTTATACCGCCGACAACTTTAGTCTCGGTTGCACCCACCAGCCGGGACTAAAGGTTACCCACGCGTCCTTATCCCACCGACAGCTTTAGTCTCGGTTGCACCCACCAGCCGGGACTAAAGCTTTAGTCTCGGTTGCACCCACGCACGAAAAATGGAAATTGGCTTTCTCGTGCGTCAAAAGGTAAAACTTCCTCCTACAACATCGTAAGCCATCCCAAGATGCACATGTGTGCACAATATGGGCACATTATCATAAACTATGCCCTGATTCTAGCCATAACATTGGTGGTTTGACCTAAATGCCATGAAACCTCGAACATGATAGGTCATTTTGTGAAGGATTTTCTATGATGTTTCCAATTTTTCAAGTTCAATATTTTTCCTTACAACTGTGACACATAATATGACACCACGCGAAGGTTTCACATTGTTTAGATCATTTTTGAATTTCTTATGCCTGTTTCAAACTATATTCAAAACGGCGGGCATGAAGCTTCTTAGCCCGGGGCTGAGCCTCGCTGAACTTAAAGTGGATCTCTGATGAAATAGCATGTTGTGAACCTATAAATGATTTTTTAAAAATTCACAAGCATTATATCATGTACTTGTAGTTCAAATCTTGGCAACCTCCTACCGATTCGGCAGGAATTTGTCTTTTTCATGAGGGATGGACAGAAAGGTTTCAGATACACTGGTTGGGAAATTGTCCATATAGGGTGGTCTACTATTTTTGAAAAAAGGGTTGGTACCAATGCCAAACTTTAATTTGGTGGTTGCTTCACAGAACACCCCGATTTCGGCACCTCAAAAATGGAAATTGGCTTTTTCGTGCGTCGAAAAGGAAAACTTCCTCCTGCAACACCGTAAGCCATCCCAAGATGCACATGTGTGCACAATATGGGCACATTATCACAAACTATGCCCTGATTCTAGCCATAACATTGGTGGTTTGACCTAAATGCTATGAAACCTCGAACATGATAGGTCATTTTGTGAAGGATTTTTTATGATGTTTTCAATTTTTCAAGTTCAATATTTTTCCTTGCAACTGTGACACATAATATGACACCACGCGAAGGTTTCACTTTGTTTGGATAATTTTTGATTTTCTTATGCCCGTTTCAAACTATATTCAAAATGGCGGGCATGAAGCACTTTTCCTGTTCAAAATTGTATAGTTCAAATAAAAATATTTGAAAACACAAAATGGTTTTTGATTAGTTATTTAAATTGAAGCACTTTTTCTGTTAAAAGTTTTTTGAAATTCCAAATTATGTAATAAATATTTGTTAATGCAATTTTAATTGAAAATAGTAAAATTGTATAGTTCAAATAAAAATATTTGAAAACAGAAAATGGTTTTTGATTAGTTATTTAAATTGAAGCACTTTTCCTGTTGAAAGTTTTTTGAAATTCCAAATTATGTAATAAATATTTTGTAATGCAATTTTAATTGAAAATAGTAAAATTGTATAGTTCAAATAAAAATATTTGAAAACAGAAAGTGGTTTTTGATTAGTTATTTAAATTGAAGCACTTTTCCTGTTGAAAGTTTTTCGAAATTCCAAATTATGCAATAAATATTTTGTAATGCAATTTTAATTGAAAATAGTAAAATTGTATAGTTCAAATAAAAATATTTGAAAACAGAAAATGGTTTTTGATTAGTTATTTAAATTGAAGCACTTTTCCTGTTAAAAGTTTTTGAAATTCCAAATAAATAATCATCTTAAATTGAAACATCTTATTAATTAAAGAAGAAAACAAATTTGAAAATGGCGGGAAGACCAAAAGGTTTGCCAAAATCTGAAAAACGGGTCAACGATCCCGGTTCGTCCCACCAATCAGGACCAATGATCCCTAGTTGTGTGCGCTGATCAACAGGCCTTTGGTCCCGGTTGGTGGGACGAACTGGGACCAATGGACATTGGTCCCAGTTCGTCCCACCAACCGGGACCGTTGGTCCTTTGGTCCCGGTTATTAGGACGACCCGTTAACAACCCCGACCCTTCCTCCTCCCCAACTCCCCCAATTAACAGAGCACATCGACGCGCGGCTAAGGAAAATTTGTGGCGGAGCAAAATCACGCTGTCAGGCTGCCCAAATCCAGAGCAGCCGCTTCACGTCGTCGACGCCCGTCGCCGAGCGCCACTGTCCGCCGCCACGAGCAGGCAAGGAAGCTTTGCCTCGCTGCAATCGACCCCACCGTCCCTGACTCCGGCCGCCATGTTCTCCACTAATTCCGGCAGCGCCCGGCCTCCTCCGGCCTCGCCGCACCCTCCATCGGCCTCCTGGTGAGCCACTGGTGCTCCAGCACCACTCCTACGTCTCCCCCCTCACTGTATCGTCCTCCCCACGAGAAACTGCCGCCGCCGGCCTGATGGGTTCGTAGCATGGAAAACAAAAAATTTCTACCGCAAGGACGAACAAAACCCAGATCTAATCTAGATAAAAGCCAAGATCTAATCTACTAGACATGAGCAACGAGATAGATCGGTACTAACCCTCGTAGAACCGAAAGCGTTAATGAGATTAGATCTCATGGATGATGTAGTCGATCACTTGCCGATCTCAAGATCGTGTGGACGATCCTTCCGGCGCCGCGTTCCGGCAGCGCTTCCGCAGACGGTCACATGTGCGGAGTCGAAGCAGACCTTCCTCTCCCCGTTCTAGCGAGCAGCGGAGGTAGTAGATCTTCTCCACGGAATCCCAGTAGCACGACAGCGTGGTGGTGGTGGTGGAGATGAGAATTCTGCAGGGCTTCACCTATGCCTGTGCAGAAGAAACGTGGAGGAGAGAGGCAGCTGAGATTGGGAGTTATGAGACAAGGTACAAGAGGGGCCGCCCCCTCCCTTCTATTTAAAGGAGGGAGGCGCGCCTGGGGAGGGGGAGTCCTAGTAGGACTCCGTCCTCCTTGGGCCGGCGGGTTGGGGGGAGGAATCCTCCTCCCCCACGAATCTGTGTCTTGCCCCACTTAGTTTCTTTGATCCCTTTCTTGGTTTTCAAGCAAACTCCAAGAAATCCTCTAGAACCTTCCAGAACATTCTGAAACCTTCTAGAATCTCCATACAAACACTCCGGAACATTTCCTAACTTAGAAAATGATCCCCAATATATGAATCTCATTCTCCGGACCATTCCGGATCTCCTCGTGATGTCCCGAATCCATTCCGAGACTCCGAACAACATTCGGTCTCCAACGCAAATTCCATATCTACTTCAAACAACTTCGAACCTTAAGTGTGTCACCCTACGGTTCGTGAATATGCAGACATGATGAAGACACCTCTTCTATCAATAACCATCAGCGGGATCTGGAGATCCATAACGGCTCCCACATACTCAATGATTACTTCGTGATCGATTGAACCAATTAACATACGAAACCAATTCCCTTTGTCTCGCGACATTCTACTTATCCGAGGTTTGATCGTCAGTATCTTCATACCTAGTTCTTCCTCGTTACTGATAAGTACTCTTTACTCGTTCCATGTTATGTGATCCCTTGTGACCTATTCACATGCTTGCAAGCTATCTAGATGACATTCCACCGAGAGGGCCCAGAGTATATCTATCCGTCATATGGATGGACAAATCCCAATCTTGGTCTATGCGCTTCAACACATACTTTCAGAATACCCAATGACACCTTTATAACCACCCAGTTACGAAGCGGCGTTTGATGTCATCAAAGTACCCATCCGGTGATGGTGATTAACATAACCTCATGGTCGAAGGATTAGGTTACTATGTATTTCAAAGCTTACAGCAATACGAACTTAATGACTTGATCTTATGCTATGCTTACTATGGGTGTGTGTCCATCATATCATTCTCCTAATGATATAACCTTGTTATTAATCACATCCAATGTCTATGATCAGGAAACCATGATCATCAATCAATCAACAAGCTAGTTCAACAAGAGGCTTACTAGGGACTCTTTTATGTTTACAAAACACACAAGTATTAGTGTTTCCTAATAATACAATTATAGCATGGGATGTAAACATTCATCATAAACACAAAGATATAATAATAACCTCTTTTATTATTGCCTCTTGGGCATATCTCCAACAGTCTCCCACTTGCACTAGAGTCAATAATCTAGATTACATGGTAATATACCGAACACCCATGGCGTTCTGGTGTTGGTCATGCTTTGCTCTAGGGAGAGGTTTAGTCAACGGATCTGCTACATTCAGATCAGTGTGTACTTTGCAAATCTTTATATCACCATCTTGGACATACTCGCGAATAGCATGAAAATGTAGCTTGATGTGCTTCAGCTTGCTATGTGACCTTGGCTCCTATGCATTAGCTATGGCACCTGTGTTGTCACAGTAGATGGCCATCGGGTCTAACGCACTGGGAACCACGCCAAGTTCAGTAATGAACTCCTTCATCCATATGCCTTCTTGTGCAGCCTCCGAAGCAGCTATGTATTCCGATTCAGTTGAAGATTTCACCACAACGCTCTGCTTGGCACTCCTCCAGCTTATTGCAGCACCATTCAAAATAAATACGTATCCAGACTGTGACTTCGAGTCATCTGGATCGGTGTTCCAACTAGCATCAGTATAACCGTTTACAACCAGCTGTTCATCACCTCCATAAGAAAGAACCATATCCTTAGTCCTATTCAGGTACTTTAGGATATTCTTGACCGCTGTCCAGTGTTCCATTCCAGGATCACTTTGATATCTGCTAGTCAAACTAACAGCATGTGCTATATCCGGTCTCGTACACAGCATGGCATACATGATAGAACCTATGTCCAAGGCATAGGGAATTTTATTCATCTTTTCTCTATCTTCTGCCGTAGCTGGACTTTGAGTTTTACTCAAGGTCTTACCTGACAAAATGGGCACGAACCCTTTCTTGCTCTCTTCCATTCTAAACTTCTTTAGAACTTTGTCTAAGTATGTACTTTGTGAAAGCGCTATTAGGCGTCTTGATCTATCTCTATAAATCTTGATCCTAGAATATATGCCGCTTCGCTAAGATCCTTCATCGAAAAACTATTATTCAAATAGGTTTTGACGCTATTAAGAAGTTCTATATCATTCCCAATCAACAATATGTCAACTACATATAGTACTAGGAATACTACAGAGCTCCCACTCACTTTCTTGTAAATACAAGCTTCTCCATAAGTTTGTATAAATCCAAAAAATTCGATTACTTTATCAAAACGTTGATTCCAACTCCGGGATGCTTGCTTCAGTCCATAAATGGAGCGCTGAAGTTTGCATACCTTATCAGCATCACTAGGATTGACAAAACCCTTGGGTTGTACCATGCACAACTCTTCCTCAATGTCACCATTAAGGAACGTTGTTTTGACATCCATCTGCCAAATTTCATAATCGAAATATGCAGCGATTGCTAACATAATCCTCACAGACTTTAGCTTCGCTACAGGTGAGAAAGTCTCATCGTAGTCAACTCCTTGAATTTGTCGGAACCCTTTCGCGACAAGTCGAGCTTTATAGACGGTAATATTACCATCAGCATCTGTTTTTCTTTTGAAAATCCATTTGTTCTCGACAGCCTTACGGCCATCCGGTAAGTCCACCAAAGTCCATACTTGGTTTTCGTACATGGATCCCATTTCGGATTTCATGGCTTCTAGCCATTTGTCGGAATCTAGGCTCACCATAGGTTCTTCATACGTCGCAGGGTCATCAGTGTTGTCCACTAACATGACGTTCAAGGCAGAGTCATACCACTCAGGAGTGGTACGGACCCTCGTTGACCTGCGGTTCAGTAGTAACTTCGTTCGAAGTTTCATGATCATCATCATTAGCTTCCTCTCCAGTTGGTGCAGGTGGCACAGAAACAACTTCTAGTGCTGCGCTACTCTCAACTCCGAGAGAAGGTTCAATAACCTCGTCGAGTTCTACTTTCCTTCCAGTCACTTCTTTCGAGAGAAATTCCTTCTCCAGAAAGGATCCATTCTTAGCAACGAAAACTTTGCCTTCGGATCTATGATAGAAGGTATACCCAATTGTTTCTTTAGGGTATCCTATGAAGACGCATTTCTCCGCTTTGGGTTCAAGCTTATCAGGCTGTAACTTATTTACATATGCTTCGCAGCCCCAAACTTTAAGGAACGACAACTTAGGTTTCTTTCCAAACCACAATTCACATGGTGTCGTTTCAACGGATTTAGATGGTGCCCTATTTAAAGTGAATGCGGCTGTCTCTAATGCATAGCCCCAAAATGATAACGGTAAATCTATAAGAGACATCATAGACCGAACCATATCTAAGAGAGTTCGATTACGATGTTCGGACACACCATTACGCTGTGGTGTTCCCGGCGGTGTCAACTGTGAAAGTATTCCACATTTCTTTAAATGTATGCCAAACTCATAACTCAGATATTCACCTCCGCGGTCAGAACGCAGAAACTTAATCTTCTTGTTACGATGATTTTCCACTTCACTTTGAAATTCCTTAAACTTCTCGAAAGTTTCGGATTTATGTTTCATAAAGTACACATACCCATATCTACTCAAGTCATCCGTGAAAGTGAGAACATAACGATATCCACCACGCGATGCTACACTCGTTGGACCACACACATCGGTATGTATTATTTCCAATAAGTCTGTAGCTCGCTCCATTATTCCAGAGAATGGAGTCTTAGTCATTTTTCCCATTAGACATGCTTCGCATCTTTCAAGTGATTCAAGAAGTCCATCAGAATGGAGTTTCTTCATACACTTCACTCCAATGTGACCAAGACGACAGTGCCACATGTATGTAGAATTATCATTCAATTTTATTCGTTTAGCATCTATGTTGTGAACATGTGTATCACTACTATCGAGATTCAATAAGAATAAACCATTCATCTCAGGTGCATAACCATAAAAGATATTACTCATATAAATCGAACAACCTTTATTCTCAGACTTAAAAGAGTAACCGTCTCGCAATAAACAAGATCCATATATAATGTTCATGCTTAACACAGGCACCAAATAACAATTATTTAAATTTAAAACTAATCCCGATGGTAGATGTAGAGGGAGCGTGCCGACGGCGATCACATCAACCTTGGAGCCATTTCCAACGCGCATCGTCACCTTGTCTCTCGCCAGTCTTCGTTTATTCCGTAGCTCCTGTTTCGAGTTACAAATATGAGCAACCGAACCAGTATCAAATACCCAGGCACTACTACGATTACTAGTAAGATACACATCTATAACATGTATATCGAATATACCTTTCTTCTTGATGTTGACGTTCTTCAGATCCGCCAGGTATTTGGGGCAGTTACGCTTCCAGTGACCAGCACCCTTGCAGTAGAAGCACTCAGTTTCAGGTTTAGGACCAGCCTTGGGCTTCTTAGCAGGTGCGGCAGCTTTCTTGCCATCCTTCTTGAAGTTGCCCTTGTTCTTCGGCTTGCCCCGTTTCTTGAAATTGGTGGTCTTATTGACCATCAACACTTGGTGTTCTTTCATGATCTCCACTTCAGCAGTTTTCAGCATGGACGATAGTGCAGGCAACGTCTTGTTCATGCAGTGCATATTGTAGTTCATCACAAAGTTCTTGTAACTTGGTGGTAGTGATTGGAGGACACGGTGAATCCCCAATTCA
Source organism: Avena sativa (assembly GCA_916181665.1). Taxonomy (NCBI): domain Eukaryota; kingdom Viridiplantae; phylum Streptophyta; class Magnoliopsida; order Poales; family Poaceae; genus Avena; species Avena sativa. The sequence continues at coordinate 546,777,773 of OV702290.1, read as the reverse complement.
TTAGGAATCGGTATCCCCAACTCTCGGAGTTTGTTTGTGTGCCCAGACATGGTGATCACGTGCTCGCTAACGGAGCTACCCTCTTCCATCTTGTAGGTAAAGAACTTCTCGGAAGCTTCATAGCTTTCCATGGCCGCGCGAGTCTCAAATATGAGTTTGGGCTCCTTAATGATTTCAAATGGGTCATGGTGCTCAAAACGCTTTTGAAGCTCCGATTCTAAACCGTACGGGATGGCACACTGAACTATGGAGTAGTGATGTTTCCGAGTGGCATAAACATTCTTTACGTCATCGGTGGCATCTTCTGCAGGTGGGTCACCTAGCGGTGCTTCGAGCACATAGGTCAACTGACCAGCCCTGAGGACGATCTTCAGTCCACGGAACCAGTCCGTGAAATTGCTTCCATTGTTCTTAAGCTTTTCTTTCTCTAGGAATGCATTGAAATTGATGGAAACGTTCGCCATAATCTACAAGAAATTTGCAAGTAATTTAGACTAAGTTTATGATAATTAGTGTTCAAATTTAATTCTTAAATTAACTAGGTGAACTCCCACTCAAAAAAACATCCCTCGTAGTTGTTTTAGTGATTACACGAACCAAATCCACTACACCAAGTTCGATCATCACGTGAGATGATGTAGCTTCATCGGCGAACAATCTTCATGTTCATCATATCAATCATAAGACTCATGCTCTACCTTTCGGTATTCCGTGTTCCGAGACCATGTCTGTACATGCTAGGCTCATCAAGATTAACCTTAGTTTCCGCATGTGCAAATCTGGCTTGCACCCGTTGTATGCACACGTAGAGTCTATCACACCCGATCATCACGAGATGCTTCGAAACGACGAGTCTTAGCAACGGTGCCAACTAAGTACGAACACTTTATTACTTGATATTTAGTGAGAGGGATCATCTTATAATGCTACCGTCGCGATCTAAGCAATACAAGATGCATAAAGGATTAACATCATAGGCAATTCATAATTAGTGTGATATGATATGGCCCTTTCTTCTTATGCCTTCGATCTCCATCTCCAAAGCACGGACATGATCTCCATCATCACCAGCATTGCGTCAAGGTCCGTGGCGCCGCTTCATGGTTGTTCATCTTCACTAGCAACTATTACAACTACTTGGAACAAAGCTATTACAAGATGAATAGACACACAGGTCTTAACAGAATTAAAGACAACCATTAGGCTCCTGCCGGTTGCCATATTACAACAAGGATCATTGCATACATCAAATACAATCACAATCACATGTAGGCCATATCACATCACAAAACCCCTGCAAAAACAAGTTAGACGCCTCTAATTTTCTTTGCAAGTTTTACGTGGCTTGGGGCTTTCGACTAAGAACGCATCTTACCTACGAAACTGAACCACAACGTTGATACAAGTGCTATCAAGTTCAAAGTGTAGATTTGATCTATACTATGATGGAAGAGACAGACACCCGCAAAGCCACTTGTGCAATACGAGTTGCACGTCAAGCGTGGAGCAAGTCTCATGTACGATGACATGTAATGTTAGCCCGGGCCGCTTCATCCCACCATACCTCAAGATGCAAAGTACACACATAGCAAAAGACCGCACGAGCACCAACGCCCACAACCTCATTGTGTTCTACTCGTGCAACAGATCTACGCATAGACAAGGCTCTGATACCACTGATGGGTTCGTAGCATGGAAAACAAAAAATTTCTACCGCAAGAACGAACAAAACCCAGATCTAATCTAGATAAAAGCCAAGATCTAATCTACTAGACATGAGCAACGAGATAGATCGGTACTAACCCTCGTAGAACCAAAAGCGTTAACGAGATTAGATCTCGTGGATGATATAGTCGATCACTTGCCGATCTCAAGATCGTGTGGACGATCCTTCCGGCGCCGCATTTCGGTAGCGCTTCCGCAGACGGTCACACGTGCGGAGTCAAAGCAGACCTTCCTCTCCCTGTTCCAGCGAGCAGCGGAGGTAGTAGATCTTCTCCACGGAATCCCAGCAGCACGACGGCGTGGTGGTGGTGGTGGAGATGAGAATTCTGCAGGGCTTCGCCTATGCCTGTGCAGAAGAAACATGGAGGAGAGAGGCGGCTGAGATTGGGAGTTATGAGACAAGGTACAAGAGGGGGCGCCCCCTCCCTTCTATTTAAAGGAGGGAGGCGCGCCTGGGGAGGGGGAGTCCTAGTAGGACTCCCTCCTCCTTGGGCCGGCGGGTTGGGGGGAGGAATCCTCCTCCCCCACGAATCCGTGTCTTGCCCCACTTGGTTTCTTTGATCCCTTTCTTGGTTTTCAAGCAAACTCCAAGAAATCCTCTAGAACCTTCCAGAACATTCCGAAACCTTCTAGAATCTCCATACAAACACTCCGGAACATTTCCTAACTTAGAAAATGATCCCCAATATATGAATCTCATTCTCCGGACCATTCCGGATCTCCTCGTGATGTCCCGGATCCATTCCGAGACTCCAAACAACATTCGGTCTCCAATGCAAATTCCATATCTACTTCAAACAACTTCGAACCTTAAGTGTGTCACCCTACGGTTCGTGAATATGCAGACATGATGAAGACACCTCTTCTATCAATAACCATCAGCGGGATCGGGAGATCCATAACGGCTCCCACATACTCAACGATTACTTCGTGATCGATTGAACCAATTAACATACGAAACCAATTCCCTTTGTCTCGCGACATTCTACTTATCCGAGGTTTGATCGTCAGTATCTTCATACCTAGTTCATCCTCGTTACTGATAAGTACTCTTTACTCGTTCCATGTTATGTCATCCCTTGTGACCTAGTCACATGCTTGCAAGCTATCTAGATGACATTCCACCGAGAGGACCCATAGTATATCTATCCGTCATATGGATGGACAAATCCCAATCTTGGTCTATGCGCTTCAACACATACTTTTAGAATACCCAATGACACCTTTATAACCGCCCAGTTACGAAGCGGCGTTTGATGTCATCAAAGTACCCATCCGGTGATGGTGATTAACATAACCTCATGGTCGAAGGATTAGGTTACTATGTATTTCAAAGCTTACAGCAATACGAACTTAATGACTTGATCTTATGCTACGCTTACTATGGGTGTGTGTCCATCATATCATTCTCCTAATGATATAACCTTGTTATTAATCACATCCAATGTCTATGATCAGGAAACCATGATCATCAACCAATCAACAAGCTAGTTCAACAAGAGGCTTACTAGGGACTCTTTTATGTTTACAAAACACACAAGTATTAGTGTTTCCTAATAATACAATTATAGCATGGGATGCAAACATTCATCATAAACATAAAGATATAATAATAACCTCTTTTATTATTGCCTCTTGGGTATATCTCCAACACGGCCACCGTCAAACACCTTGCTCCGGCGCACCTCCCGTAGCGGCGCCGCCCGTTTTAGGTAGCCCGCATCGCGCTGGTTCGAACCATCCTAGTCGCATCACCCCGCGCGCTTCTCTCCGCCGTCTTCGACCACCGCCTGGCAGTTCGCCGGTGAGGCTACGTGGCGCCACTGTGGCATCGACGTGGCGTTGCGTGTGCCTGATGTGGGCGCTGACCAAGCCCGGCCAGCGTGGCATCTGAGGTGGCTTGGGCCCATCGCGTCAGTCTCTTGGCTAATTTAGCCGTGGAGAAAAAAAACCCACCCCGAGCTGACGTCATAATGACGTAGTAAAAGTTTAATAAATGTTTAAATAATTTTAGAAAAGAGTTTAATCTTATAAATTCAATAACTAATTATTTCTAAGTCAGAAAAATATGTATAATATATCAAAATGTTCAGAAAAATGAGATCTACACAATAGACTCATAATCATGCATTGTTCAACAACTTTAATTACAAGTTTAATAAGAGAATGAAATCAACCCTTCGTTGGTGATTTCGGGGTCTCTCCTGTACTAGGGTTTGGACCCTTCGGATCCCACTTAAATTGCCAAGCATGCCTTAGGGTTAAATTTCAACTCTGTTTAACTTGTCATATCATCATCCTTGCTTGAGCATTGCATCGATGCCATGTGTTAATTATTGTTTCCCCTTTCTTGTCATAAACTTAATATGTAATTCCAGAACATCATCTTTGCAGATACTATGGATTCAACACATCAGGAAAACATCCTCCAAGGAATGATCTGCGAAAATGAAGATATTGATATCAATGTCACCAGTGAGTTTCTGAACGATTCCGGTCAGGGAGATGAGTCTCTCAACCCAGGAGATGGCTCCGGTGAGGTAGAAGTCGAAGCCTGGGACAGGGGAGAAGCCAATGAGGAAGAAGGCGACGGCTCCGGCGGAACCTTAAATCTCGCAAACACCGTCGAGGTGTATATATGTATTTTTGTAATTAAAATGCTGCTGTCTATATATATACATGCATATATTAACACTCTTTCTTCTTTTAGCCCTCCGGATCGAGAACTTCTTCTGTAAGAATGAAATGAGGCCCAACAAAAAAGTTGGATGACACTGTGAGGTATAGGATCGACGTGGTCGGTGTAGATGGCGAACCGCAAGCTCCCGTTGATGTCGCAAGAAAATTTGTCAAGCAATGCGGAGTTCTTGCGAGGGACTACATCCCGATCACCGTTCAAGAATGGAATCGGCCAAACGGCGGTGGAGTCCCGTATGTCGGCGACACTGCCAAAGATAAGCTTTTTGACAAGCTCATGATCAATTTCCTCCTGCCGATGCCAGATGTAAATCCAGATGAGGAGGAGAGAGCAACAATGGAGCTTGTGCAAAGAGTCAAGAAGTTTGCTCTCAGCAAGATGGCCGATGCATTCAAGAACTGGAAGAAGAAACTGTACAATAACTTTGTCAAGGTAGAGAAGACTCCGGATTTCACTCAAGGAAGCTATGCTAAGTTAAGACACCAGTGGGAGGATTTTGTGAAGTATAAGACATCGGAGAAAACTAAGGAAAGGTCTAGAATAAATACGGAGAATGATGCTAAGAAACTGTACCATCATAACATGGGGCCTACTGGCTACACCGGTTGCATGCCTAAGTGGGATGCACTTGAGGTCAATTACATAGCTGCCGGGATCAGACCAGAGCCCGCGACATGGACACCACAGGCGAGAAACTGGTTTTACGGCCATGGGGGCACGTTGGACAAAGAAGGGAGGGCAATATATAATCAGAAACACAAAGATGATCCCCTACTTCCCATCGACGATATTAGAAATGCAGTAGATGATGTTGCAGCGGGACGGTTCGTTCCCGATAGAGAGAACGACGAGCTCACACGCGCCCTTAAAAATCCTGAACACGACGGACGAGCACGAGGCACACCAGGCTCCAAGCCGTGGAAGGTTGCCTTCCCCCCGGAAATAAAGAGATATCCCGATAAAAGCCATCAGAGGAGAAAGGAAAGGGAGGCGGCTGAGAAAGCGGCCGCTGCAGACCGGCTGCGTAATGTAGAAGAAGCATTAAAGCGGCACCAGGATCAACTCGACAGACTTAGCCAGCAAGGTACTAGCAGCGAATCTCAGCGGCACGTGGTAGAAGCTGCATTCGAGGGTACCAGCGCCCTATCGAATAAGAAAAGCAGCGTCGCTTCCACGCAGCTCCATGATGTTGATGATTATGCACCGATGACATCTCCTCCTAAACGCTACCCAGTGGATGATATCACGGAGACCACAGCTTGTGAGCTAAAGGTGCAGGTTATGAACTTAAGGGTGACGGCGGCGGTCGGCATGGCGGTACCAATTGCGCCTAACCCAACTTGGCATTGTAGACCGGTTCCAAAAGGGTACGCTATCGTCACGGTGGATGAGGTGAAGGAAGATTTTGAGGAGCTGAAGCTAGACCACCCTGCAGGGGAAGATATGGAGCTGACTCAACTAGGAGAAGCCAAAAGCGGGACTATTCTATGGCCAAAGGAGCGCATCGTGCTTCCAAATTATGTGCCGCTAAGGCCACCCACTCCTCAGAGCAGCAATCCCCCTTCGCCGCCACCTCACCATTCTCCAGCGCAACTGTCGTCTTCACCGCCTCACCACTCAGCGCAACCGTCTCCATCGCCGCCTCAGCCGTCTCCGCCGCCGTGTCAGCCATCTCCGTCCCGTGAGCCTCAGAGACAAAAGCGGAAGTATACTAAGAGGGGCAGCACCACCACAGCAGCAAGAGCACGTTACGATCACCGAAACGTAAGCTATCGCCCCTCCCAAAAGTACCTCATCAGAATATGAAGAAGCTACCTTGCGAGAAGATAGATGAGGAAACTGATGCGGCTGCAGCTGCCCATTATGAAAAGTGGAAGATTGACATGGCTAACAAGAAAAATCCGATAGAGGCATTCTTCCTGGTCACCGCAGAAGATAGAGCCAAAGCAGCCGCGCTTAATATTCAGCTTCACCAACCCATAGCGCTCACATTAGACTATAATCGCTCTATTACCAAGTCGGCTGAGGTAAAAGAGCGGAGAGTCGGGAAAGAAGTTGCCCAGCTCAGACAACAGAAAAATCAATCGATCGAACCGCTCAAAGTGTATGATACCAATGAGTGGAGAGCCTAGGAGAGGCATGATCCGAACATTGATCCGGAGTTTGTTCGACTGTACGGAGAAAAATCCCAATTATATGGACTGTCTATTACTGAGTAATGAGCCGTATGGATGAGTTCGAGGGGTACCAAGAAACAGCATATGTGTACTAGTACGGGTCTCCTCTCGACAAATCCGAGTTAGTCAAAGATCTATCAACAAAAATGCGAAGATTGCATAACTGGTACATCCAAGCCTATGTTGAATCCAAAAACTGGATCTATGCTGCATATAAACACCACCATTACGGTCATGGAGATGGCTTCCTACTGATCGAATTTCCAGAATTATTTCAGTTTTACCAACAAGACGCCCTCGACAAAACTATCGTCAGTGCCTATTATTTGTAAGTATTATTAATTTCTATAATTAAGTCTTTCTATCTCAGCTCATTCGTTGCTTGTATAATCTTACTCATCACTATACTAATTATATATGCATAATGAAGATTCTCGAATGCAACAAAGGACAAATCTATGACCTTGGGTTTGTTGACTGTAATTTCGTTCATGAAGTTACTCTAAAAACAAAACCCAAAGAGACAGAGGATAACTTGTTCCAAGCGTTGAAGCATTTCAGCAACAGAAGGGAAATACTATTTCCTTACAATGCTGGGTGAGTGTTACTGTCTTGTACACATTCTATTTTCGCTTACTCGATGTTAAGCGTATAATTGACTCGTGTTATATTTTGTTAGTGTGTCCAACTTCCACTATATTCTGTTAATCATTGCTGTTGACGCCGGAGTAGTAAAAGTCCTGGACTCGAAACGCACACCATTAGAAAAGTGGGCAAACATGCAGGAATGCCTCTAGAAGGCTTGGAAACGGTTCACCACCAAAACTTGGGGTGTTTGGAAGCCAGAGCTTACATTTCAACCATTGACTGTAAGTACTACTTGCTAAATCCACGCATCTCTTTGATTCTAGTTTCAATACCACCATTATCATGCTTGATTATTATTTTGATTGAACTCCATTCTCGTAAAGTGCTTGAGGCAGGAAGCTGGGAATAACTTATGTGGATACTATGTCTGCGAGTTCATTCGCCAGACGACCAAAGAGAAGGGCGCAGACCGGAACATCAAAAAAATTGAAGTACGATAAACAATAATCACAACTTTATTTTATTACCACCAATTGTGTTTAGTTTCATTCATATATATTGATCTCCTTTTTTATATTAGATTGAACGGATGCGGGATGGTCTTCTATCACAAGAACGCATGCAAGCAATTCAAGAGGAAATTGCCGGATTCTTGTTAGAACAAGTCATAGATCCGAAAGAAGAATACTATTACCCGCTTCATTTGGAAGGGTGAAGTGTAAAAAAGAAGATGTAAATTAGATCAAATTTGTGTGAGAGTATCGTTTGTAATTATAATATGTTTCGACCAATAAGACGGATGAGAAGGTGTATAATATATTTGTGATCATGCATGATGTGTAATATATATATCGTGGTTTCATTATTGCTGTATATATGTAGTACCATTAAATTGATAAAAAAACATGCCGCGGCACAAAAATAGCCTGAAAATCCTGCCGCAGCACAGAGACCAACGATGTCGGTTCGTGCCACGAACCGGGACCAATGATCCACCCCCGCCCGTCTCTCACGCTGCCACGTGGAGACCCATTGGTCTCGGTTTGTTCCACGAACCGGGACCAATGATCCACCCCCCCCCTCGTCGCGCGCCCGCCCACGTCGAGATCCATTGGTCCCGGTTCGTGCGCGAACCGAGACCAGCATTAGTCTCGAGTAATTGGTCCTGGTTCGAGAACCGGGACTAATGGCCCTTATGAACCGGGACTAGAGGCCATTTTTCCACCAGTGCGCCACCAGCCAAAACTCCACAACAGTAGACCCAAGAACCTCGCCGCCGTCGGAGGATGCCGTTCTTCAGCGGACAGCAGCGGCGGGACATCTTCGTCGATGTTATTTTTTCTCTGCCCAGACCCCTTGATGTCCATCCCACCACCATGCGCGTTCGTTTCGATCTCGCCTGCTGCAGTTCGTGATCTGCATCTATGCGGAAATATGGCGGCAAAAGTGTGAGCTAGAGTGGCAGCGATGAAACTTACAAGGAGATCCCATGCTCGGAAAGGATATGCGTTGTTGGGCAGGGAGATGTGTTGCTTGCTGTATGAAGTTGCCCTCCATGTCTCGTTCCAGTGGATTGGCCTGCAAGAGGGGCTGCCTAGAGGGTTAAGCACCGACCTCAGCGGTTTCCTTGAAGCTCCGCCTCCCGACCTGTAGAAGAGATCAGCAGGGGGCCTCCCATACCAGGGAGACAAGGCCCCAGCGGCTCCTAGTGGTGGGATGCGATCTGCAGCTACCGGAGGGTCTAGAGATTTCAGAACCGGTGGCAAAGATCCTAGTTTGTAGGTCTACATCAGCGAACTACGGCTGCTTCTGATCCCGGAAGATAATTCACTTTAGATTAGTGGTGGCCACCGCTCCTATGCCTGAAGATTGGTCGTCGTTCTCGTTCCCAGAAGATCTGCGCCAATGCTGCTTGGCCACTGCTGGAGATGCCACCTCGGGCTTGTGCAGATCATGATCTGGGCACCGATGGGAGGTTGGTTGACCTAGGGTTCCTCTTGTGCGAGGATGAAAACCTTATTGAGGCTGGTCCTTGATTTGGCTGGAGTGAGGAGTTCCGGAAGGCTCCGCCGGCGAATGTACCAGTGCTTCTATGCCTGTAGTTTGCTGGATCAGGTGGTATTCGGTCGTGCGCACCCATATTTTATTCCGACTGTTTGGTTCAGGAGGAAGCAGCGCGAAGCTCTATCCTTTGTTGCCACCAGGTGAGTTTTTATCCATGGTGAAGTGAGAGACGGAGAATATCATGAAGGACGAGTTGGAGATCTATCAATGGAGGTTCGAGTCACCACACTGTTGAGGGATTTGCTTCTCTAGGCTTCACAGCAGCAGCAGTATGTAAGTGGGGCGACAACATAGGTGAAGTTCAGAATCTTACCTTTCAGGGTGAGAATCCAAGGTCTAGCCTTAGCTGGTTGTGCCTGGCAATGGCCTTGTTGAAGACATTATTTTGAGAGTGGGGATTATCTTCAGGGTAAAAACCTAAGATCTTTGATCGGACGACGACGACGATTGTGCATTGTTCCCTTCTTGGAGACGTTGCTTTTGAAGAGTCTGGAGTTCAGGTGTTTGTACTGTTGCTGCTAGGACCGGAACACTGTAGCAGGTTTTTTATTTTCTTAGTTTTTTCTATTTTTTGTTGGTTGTGTGCTTCCGTAACGCCGATAGGATATTGCGTTGTTGCAGAGGCTGGGTGTAATTGGTATCTATTGATATTAATATATGCTCCTTTTTTAAAAAAGGTGTGAAGCTAGTCTAAGAGCAACTCTAACAGATGCTGGAAAATTTCGCGCGTGATCCAGTTTTGCAGCGCGAAACGGGCAACGCCTTCACCGGATGCGCTAAATATAGCACGCGCAAAACATCTGTCTGCCGGATGCGCTGGAGCTTTGCCGTGCACGCTGGAGATTTGCCGCACGCACTCGCCAAAGCAGTATATTTGGTGCGCCGGATTTACCGTGCTGGATAACTTTTTATACACGCGCTAGTTTACAGCGGCTGATGGAGCCCTAATTTTAGCATCGCGGACGCTAAATTAGCGGTTATTTTAGCACGGCATGTTTCCAACGTCTGTTGAAGTTGCTTTAAGCAAGCACCTTGATTTGTTTTCTAGCGGCCGAACTGCCCAACACGCGTGCACTGCTAGCCGAAATGTGCAAGCTATGTTCATGCTCTTGATCGATTCCTCTCGGCGACTTGCTCGCGTGATCTCAGCGAGGACGCACCCCCGCCTGGACGGCTCGATCGGACAGAAAGGTGGGAGCCTTTTTTTAATATTAAAAAATATATATACGTGTAGCCAACAATATGAACATATATCTGTAATTTTTTTAATAAAAATATTTTGTATTTCGAATGCCGTAAAAATAATTTTTTTTTTAGAAAAACAGAAGGTCATTCAAAATTGCACAGTTTACGTCCAGATATGAAAGTTCTCTTTTCTTCTAAGGCCAGAATTTAAAGTTTTTTCACATTAGTTTTTGCACCCGCGTATTATAAATTATTATCTACAACCCGGTATTTTCTAGGATTCTTTCGAATCTTTAAATTTGAACTTTTCAAAAAAAAAAAAGTTGTATCTCCTCGAGGGAAACGAAAGGACGATGGGCCGGTGGCTGACCAAGTTCGACAGCGGCAGTGGAGTTGACGGACGGCGCTGGGCGAGCAACGGGCCACGGCGGCAGCGGAGTTCAGCGGCCTCGGTGGACACGTCGTGGGTCTGGGTTTTTCATTTGAGCTCCAACTCGTTGTACCGGCAGCCGGCGAGGCCTGCGGGGCCGGGCTGCTTGAGAACTCTCGTCGTGGGTTGGGTCTAGTTAGCGTTGGATGGATGTTTGCTAGGCTTTACTCGTACGCCTGGTGCATGCAGGTTTCATTGGGTTTGGGCCTGGGATGGCAATTCGGCTTCGGTGCCGCCCGCCCGCCCCCTGACATCTGGTGCCTACGAAGTCTGAATGATCTAAAAAAAAAGTCTGGTGCCCCTGAAAAATGTGCTTACCAATGTACCCGTCCGCCCGTGCATATATACCAGCGAATAAGCTATGTACGGACAGATCATCTCGCCGAATACGCGGCGAGGTAATGAAAACCGTCGGCCGTCCACCGTGCGTTTAAGGCCGCCCCTCGCACACGCAATGCACACCCAGCTCGATCGATGTAGTAATGTAGTATACCATCGGACGATTCTGCAGGGACCAGTCCAACCAGTCCAACCTCACGCGTGATAAGCACGATACCCCGTGCGGCGCCGCCGTTCTCAAGCATATATGGATGAATGGATCGTATCAGCTCCCTTCCACACGCATGTTTGGTAGGGTGCACCTGTTTTGCGGAGTTTATATAACATAATACCACCACTTTACAAACCAAATTTATCGTTTGGTACCACTTTAAGTTTGCGGAAAAAACCCACCAGATTTTGCTTTTTTTTTCTTCAAATCACGCTAAACACAAGTAGAACATGAATTGACACTGTTTCTTATAGGTGGAGCCCACCTGTCAAGGCCAATTTACCGAGACTGGCTGGATCTCACTTGCCCAAACAAATAACAGAAACAAAATATGTATATATCTCAAAAAGGAAAAAGGAAAGAAATGGGAGAGGCTCATTCCGTGCGGCACCACCGCCGCCTCTAGTGACTCCATCCTCTACCGCCACCGCTCTCCGGCGAGCTACGCCGACCGCCTCTGTTCCCTCCTATTTCTCTTCCCGAACCGCCGCCCGCGATGCAGGCCCTGTAGCCTGCCTCCTAGAGTTGGAGACGACCTGCCCGCGATGCAGGCCCTGCCTCCCTGCCGCACGCCAGCGATACGGAGAGCACGTCGGCCACTGCCTTGGACCCTGGAACGGCCCGATAGGGGATTCGAGGAGTGGTCTCTGGTGTCAAAGGTTGCGGTAGGACGGGGACAGTTGGACGGTGCGGAGGCGAAAGATGCTAGCCAACGGGGGGGACACACTCCAGCATGTCCCGACGGTTGCAGGAAGAAGACCACCATTTTTACTATATTTATATAGCATTTTTATTTCTTTTATTTGTTTGGCAAGTGGAACCCAGTCCATCTCAATAAATTGGCCCTGACGGGTGGCTCCCACCTGTTTAGAAACGGTGTCAATTCATGTTCAGCTCCCATTTTAGCGTGATTTAAAAAACGAAAGAAAATACGGTGATTTATTGTCCCGCAAACGTAGAGTGATACCAAACGGTAAATTTGGATTCTAAAATGGTGGTTTTATGCTATAAACTCCTGTTTTGGTTATTTAGAGGATAAGGCCTGACGGAATGTACGTCGAAAATGAGAGTTTGGCCATGTTTGGTCCTTAGTTTGATTGCACGGTTTTTTCTTGGTTGCGTGGGTGGACAATTACCCCTTTTGTTTTGCTAGACTGCACATAATTCTCGAATCATCAATTACTTCATCTCCATCATCTACAAGTATCTGCGCCATTACACATGACAGAAATGTACACCGAAGCATACCTTCAGTTCACGCAAACATATTGGTCGTGTAACACACCAACCGTCCCCGTCCCTGCGACGACAGTTCCACCACCACCACTCTACCTAGCATTGGAATTCATGTTTCCTCGGCTTGAGTCGGCGCTTGAATCAGTTCCTCCTACGAATGGGCTCGCCACAGCAGAGCCAGCGTCGCGGCTACAGTCACATCGCGCAACACCGTCGGTGGAATGTACCCATGAGGGCTAATCCCCGCATCGCTGATGAAGTGCACCAACTCTTCTTATGGAGACACACCCCACCGTTGGTACGGTGTTTTGGGTAGAGGGACTCACACCTCTTATCACCGGAGTCGAAAGAGGCATGACTGTCATCGAGGGCCTTGCCTCCCTCTCCGCCACCAAATCCAACCTCCGAACAAGATGTGTCGTCTCCTCCTCCATCTGATTTGCTTTCGTCTGCTCCTCCTTCCCCTCCGGGCCATCGAATCTCGTCGCCATCTTCGATTCTTCCTCTTAGAGATTTGGATAACTTGAGATCATGAGTACTAGATGGGGCCGGTCCGGTCAGTGGCACAGTATGGGCCGGTCACGAGCCTTTGTAACAATGGTCGGCCCATGAGGGGAGCCGCCATGGGGATCCGAGCTCCCCCGGCGGGTGTCGCCAGAGAGAGAGATAGAGAGCAAGCCACGAGGAGGTCCACCCCTAGTCTTTATTTTGTGTGTCAAATTTGTAGCAATAAAATGGCCATATGTTACTTCTAGTGAAAATTTACATATTATTCAGACATATTGACCTGTTCGAGTAGCACTGCTGCGAAACAGCCAAGCAAAACAGCAAATGGGTTCCATTCCATCAGATTCAAAGCCTTTGACTTCTGTGTGAGGCTCGCCGTGGTGCGTGTCCTCCACGCACTCCCGGAGCAATTAACCATCGGCATCCACCGTACTCCAGGACTCGACCCATCACCATTCACCAGCTCAGTCAGTCAGTCGTTCGTCAGGTGATTGACTTGTAAATTACTCGAAAACGATCATCTATCAAACAAACAAGTTTAATTAAGGAGCCACCGAATTTCGCCACTACTGCTCCCATTGCCGTTCCCAGGCTAAGCAACCGGTAGAGTTCTACAGTACGTACGTCGTCCTCTGCGCTTTCGGTGGCACCATCACCTTCTTCTATCTTCCATTCCTCCTCCGGCCGGTGCGCGAACCACATCATCCGATCCTCCACTACCCAAACCTCACACGTCACCGTCCCTTTGCCGATCCGTCGCTGTTCTATTCTATACCCGTACGATCGAGAAGAACCACGCATACTTTTACTTTGCTAGATACTCCTCCGATACCTAATTCTTGTCCTGGTGTTACTTTAAATTTGAACTCAGCAAGAATTATGCATGAAAATAGTCTCCTCGTCGATCGGCAGATTGAATTACGGAGAGAATATGTACTACGGAGTATATAGCTAGGATAGAAACCATTTGCACCAACAACTTGTCATCTACCTTGATGTTCAATATATGGCCGTGCGCAATCGTGTTAGTTACCTTGGAAAGGCGAAGCAAAGCATTTAAACTTGACCGTATTCATTCTCGTGTACTATGAATGTGAGGGGACAGGGGAAAGAATGGCGGTTGGGACGAACACCTCAGAGTTCACAGACAGGGGACAAGGTACGTGCGTAAGCTTTTCGTCCTGCTCTGGGCTGGAGCTGGACACGTACGTATGGTGAGATCCCCCGCGCCGGCCTTTACAAATGGACGGCCGGTGCCGTAGTGCGCAGCCGGCCCCGCCGTTGACGGCGACAAGCTAGCACACACACAGCACACAGCACAGCAGAGAGATCGATCGATCGTCATCGCCGGGCGTCGCCGTGCGGCTTCGGGGAGAGGATCCAGTGCTGGCCGTGGGGCCGGACGGTGAGGCCCTTGACCCTGGCGAAGAGCGTGACGGCGCGGCGGACCCCACGGTCGTCTGCCGCCGTGAAGTAGTCGTGGCCGAACATGACGCCGCCGGGGCGGAGCACGGTCCAGGCCAGGTTGATGTCCGCCCAGGCCGAGTGGAAGTCGTGCCCCGCGTCCACCTCGATGAGGTCCGCGTACACGCCCCACCGGCACAGCGCCGCGAGCGCCGACGCCGTGGAGAAGGGCAGCGGCAGGACCCGGTCGGCCGCGCCCGCCGCCACCACGTTGGCCATGAACTGCGGCAGCAGCAGCGCGTCGCCGTGGCGCTGCGCGGGGACGTCGCGGCGGAAGCGGCCGCGGAAGGCCGGCCACCCGCGGAAGTCGTCGACGCAGAGGACGGCCGGGGAGAGCGAGAGGTTCCGGGCCACGGCGGCCATGTGCAGCGCCGAGGCGCCCAGGAACGCGCCCAGCTCCACGATCGTCTCCGGCCGCACCTCCTCGATCAGGTCCGCGAACACCGCCCCCGTCGACCCCCACCCGCGCGGCCGCGCCGCCGCCGGGTGCAGCAGCGCCGCCGTCTGCGCCGCCGGGAAGCTCGCGTACGGGCTCTCCCCGTCGAACAGCTTGTCGAGGAGCGTCTGCACCACGGCGTCGGCGGGGACCGGTTCCCCGCACTCGTCCCCGAACCGGAACAGGTCGTGCGGCGGCGAGCGCGGGTAGCCCGAACCCGTGCCGTTGGACGAGACGGCGGGCGTCGTCATCGAACCGGCGGTGAGGTGCGCGGCGTGCGGCCGTATGACCGTCTGCGACGGCTTGGGCGTCGGGCGAGTCGACGACGACACGATGCCTAGCGAGTATCCGACGGAGAAGACGATCAGGAAGGCGGTGACGCGCGGGAGGTGCGGGCGGAGCCTGGACGAGAAGGCCGCCGCCGCCGCCGCCGGAGGTGCACCACGCGGCTTCATGGTGGTGCTGCACGCCCTGGACGGCTAACAAACCCGAAGGAAAATCTCAACTTTCTATTCTCCGGAGATTAGAATCTTCGGGATTGGTTTTGGAACTATGCGCGCGTATTTATAGCTTAGATAGGGAGAGGCGTGACCGTGGTTTATGCCCGTAGTAGTTCTACTTTTTCCCGCGGGGATAGACTAGACTCCGTTTAGAGGGAAACGAATAAACAAAACGAAGGGAATAAAATATCTGATTGTAATAAATTACCTACGTAGCAATATTTGATTGTGAACTATCCGATTGTGATTGATCTGGTTGGTGAGTTTTGGGTGGTGAATCTGATCACGGTTAGGAGCATCATCAGCAGATAGTACAGTACTACTGTACAAGAATACTCTGCATGCGTGCGTGACAAGGGCAGAGGGTTTGTGGTGCGTGGATGGATACTCTGTGACCCTCCCTGGTCCCCAGGGAATGTTCTCACTCCATTAACCTCACTGCCTAGTAGTACTAGCTAGCTAGCTCGTCTGTGACTAGGAGTCACTGGCCAGCGGGACCAGGTCACCAGTACTTCCTGGATAGTAGAAATTTCCAAGGGACCAGGTAGGTAGCAACTGGTCAATTACGTACGGCCTCCTTCCCTCTCTGAATTCTGCAACCGTGTTCATCTCGTCAGTATCCGAGAGATCCTCGATATTTTTAGAATAATAATAACTTGTATTGATTCGAACAATAGTATAAAGATTATATAGGAAAGAGGAGGAGCCAACAACACCGACTTAGGCTAGAGTCCTAATTCAACTCAAAACAACTCTAATACCTCCCCCCCCCCCACTCCCCTCCCCCGCAGTGTCAACGTCGGGCACCACGAAGTTGAGACTGGATCGAATATCTGTAAATATTGCAGTGGAGAGACCCTTGGTGAAGATATCTGCAAACTGTGCGCTTGTCGGAACATGAAGAACTCGAACCTCGACGAGAGCCACCTTCTCTCGAACAAAATGAATATCAATCTCTATGTGCTTGGTGCGACGATGCTGAATCGGATTAGAGGCCATGTAGACTGCAGATATATTGTCACAATAGACAATGGTAGCACGCTTAATTGGTCGATGTAGCTCAGCTAGAAGCTGACGTATCCAGACTGCTTCGGCCACTGCATGAGCAACCGCCCGGTATTCTGCTTCCGCCGAGGACCTGGAAACTGTAACCTGCCTTTTCGAAGACCAAGAAACAAGATTATCACCCAAATAAACACAAACACTGGATGTGGATCGTCGAGTATCTGGACAACCTGCCCAGTCTGCATCAGAATAAATTGTCAAGCTTGTAGGAGAAGAATTATTTACAAGAAGATCATGGCCGAGAGTGCCTTTGAGATAACGGATAATTCGTTTAACATGAGAAAGGTGGGGAACACGAGGATCGTGCATATACAAGCAAGCTTGCTGAACAGAGTAAGAAATATCAGGACGAGTAAGAGTAGCATATTGTAGTGCCCCTGTGAGACTACGATAGAGTGTAGGATCGGGAACGGGATCACCATCCGCCGACAGTTTGGCGCCAATATCAGTAGGGGTATGGCCGGGCTGATAGCCAATCATGCCAGCATGATATAGGAGATCGAGAATATATTGGTGTTGAGAAAGAAAGAGAGTGGATGAATTTTGAGAAGCGGTAACACCGAGAAAATGATGAAGTGGTCCTAAATCAGTCATAGAAAATTCCTGATTAAGAAGGGTGATAATGTAGCTAAGAAAGGAGTCAGAGGAGGCGGTTAGAACTATATCATCGACATAGAGAAGAACATAGGCGGTTTGAGTAGAAGAGCAAAAAATAAAGAGAGAGGAATCAAATTTAGATGGAATGAAACCAATAGTCTGAATAAAGGTGGTGAAGCGTTGAAACCACGCACGTGGTGCTTGTTTGAGACCGTAGAGAGACTTTTGGAGATGACACACAAAATCAGGACGGGAAGAATCTACAAAGCCAGAGGGTTGTTGAAAATAGACGGCCTCATTGAGAGTGCCATGCAGAAAAGCATTTTTAATATCAAGTTGATAAATCGGCCATGAGAAAGATACAGCAAGACTAAGAATAATGTGAATAGTGCTTGGTTTGACAACCGAAGAAAATGTTTCATCGAAGTCAATCCCTTGCTGTTGAGAAAAACCCTGACATACCCAACGAGCCTTGTACAGTGCGAGAGACCCATCGGAATTATATTTGTGGCGAAAAACCCACTTGCCTGAAACCATGTTGGTGCCGAGAGGATTAGGAACGAGAGTCCATGTATTATTTTGAAGGAGGGCATCAAACTCATCATGCATGGCGGAATGCCAAAGAGGATCTAGAAGAGCTCGTTTGTAGGAGGTAGGAATTGGGGAAATATTTGGGGTGACATTAAGGTTAAGAAAACGGCGAGAACGTGAAAGCCCTTTTTACCACGAGTACACATGACATGATCGTTAGCGGGAATAGTGACGGGAACGGTGTGAGGAGGAAGTTGTGGAGTGGGAGAGTTACTCGGAGTACTAGCGGCACTAGCAAGAGACGGGGTAGGTGTGTCTGTTCCTGCAGAGGACGTGCTGGTGGTGGGCGAGGACCCGGCAGGGGATCCTGCCGCGGTAGGAGAAAGTGGTGCGGCAGGCTGCCGCGGAGCCTTGGCAGGCTGGTTGGCTGCCGCGGCAAAGGTGACCGCGGGCATGAAGGTGGGGATAAGGGAGCGCGACGTGATCGTATGTTGGGTAGGCGGGGAAGAAGTAGGCGTAGACGACTGGACGATGGAGTATGGAAAATTATTTTCGTCGAAGATGACATGACGTGAGACAAGAACACGTCCATAAGAGGGGTCAAAACATTGAGAGCCTTTATGATCGTCGGAGGGTCCGAGATAAATGCATGGTAATGAGCGACGAGAAAGTTTATTAGGGGTGGTGGAGGCGGTGTTAGGGAAACAAAGACAACCAAAAACACGCAATTCGAAATAGTCGGGATGATGTAGGAAGAGATACTGAAAGGGAGTATAGAGTGGAGACGTTTTGGTTAGTCGGATGTTGAAGAGATATGTTGCTGTGCAAAGGGCTTCAGCCCAAAACCGAGGGGAGAGAGGCTTGGATGAGTAAAGTACGGAGTATGTCATTGATGGATCGTAAGGATCATTCAGATTTACCGTTTTGAGGAGAAGTGTATGGACAAGAAAAACGTAAGAGAATGCCTTGAGTGAGAAAGAAAGATCTGTTTTGAGTATTGTCAAACTCTCGACCATTGTCACATGGAATAAAACGTATGGGAAGACCGAAGTGTGTAAGAACATATTGCCAAAAATTTAGAAAAATTGAGTGCACATTGGATTTGGCGCGAATAGGAAAGGTCCATATGTAGTGAGAATAATCGTCATAATAACAAGATAGTCTTTGAAACCAGAAACACTAGGAAGCGGAGAGGTCCATAAATCACAATGCAATAACTCAAACAGAAAAGTACTATAGGTAGTTGATGTGCCGCAAGGTAATCTAACATGTTTGCCACATTTACAGGCATTACAAATAGAGGGATCATAAGAAGAATTAGAACTATCAATAGGGAGACTAAAATTTTGAAGCAAAGACAACATAGTATTTTTATTGGGGTGGCCGAGCCGACGGTGCCAAAGGTCAATGGAGGTGTGCATGGCTTGAGGTGTGGAAAATGGTGCGCCATGTAGAGGATAGAGATCGCCCGAGCTAGTGTAGCGAGCGAGGACCTCCGCCGTTTTTAGATCTTTCACAGATAAGCCAAACGGGTCAAACTCTAAAGAAACATTATTGTCGATAGTAAAGCAACGAACAAAGATGAGATTTTTGATTAAAGATGGAGCAACAAGATAATTGCGGAGAAGAAAATTTGTGTGGGGATTAGTGATGTATGATTAACCGGCACAAGATATAGGAATTAAAGAACCAGCACCAATAGTTATAGAGGAAAAAGAGGAAGAAGAACAAGCTAACAGAAAATCCATATTTGAAGACATGTGCGAAGATGCACCAGAATCAAAAATCTAATCCGTACCTTCGTGGTTGTTGAGCGTGAAATTGTTCATGGAAGCGATGAAGGCGGATTGGTCCCGGCTTGGTGGAGCAGTTAATGAAGCGGTTGATGGAGATGGCGTAGGCATGTACGGTAGTGCCGGAGGAGCCCCGTACATGTAGTTCATTGGCGTCGAGGATGATGTCGTAGAGGGGTCGATGCCGAAGAAGACGTTGTCGAAGCCGATGAAGACGAGGCGTGATACATTGCAAATGTATCTATAATTTTTGATGTTCCATGCTTGGTTTTATCTACTTTCTTATGTTTTGTCCACACTTTGGAGTACTTTTCATATGATTTCTTGGACTAACCTATTAACAAGAGCCATAGTGTCAGCTGCCTGTTTTCTGCTGTTTTTGGTTCCAGGAAAGTAAGAAAATGAATATTCTCGAAATTGGATGGGACAAAAGCCAAAGTCATTATTTTATCGAGGAACACCTGGAGCCAGAATACGAGACAGAGAGGGGATGGGGCCCGGCCACACCACCTGGCAGTGCGGCCAGGCCTGGCCCGCGCCAGGGGGTGGTCTGGCCACCCCAGGCACCCCCTCGGCCTCTCCTTCCACCTATAAGTTGCCTATGATACGGAAACCCTAAGTACCCGATCAAAAATCCATGAAAGAGTTTGTAGCCGCCGTCATCTCCATCCCTAGATCGGGAGGGATCTGAAGCTCTTCCCGGCACCCTGCCGGAGAGGGGAATTCACCCTGGAGGCCTTCTTCATCACCATGCAAGCCTCCGGTGTGATGCGTGAGTAGTTCATCTCTGGACTACGGGTCCATGTAGTAGCTAGATGGCTGGTTCTCCTCCTTTGTGCTATCATGTCTAGATCTTGTGAGCTCCGTTCATGATCAAGATCATCTATTTGTAATTCTGCATGTTGTGTTTGCGGGGATCTGATGGATATTGACATGCTATTTCAGATTGATTATTGATTCTATCATGTCTTTGTTATTTGTGATCTTGCATGCTTTCCGTTGTTAGTAGCTATCTTGGCCAAGTAGATGCTAGCAACTTCAAGAGTTAGTATTTATGCTCGATAGTGGGTTCATGCCTCTGGTAATCTAGGGAAGTGACATAAATCTCTAAGGTACTAGATGTGCTGTTGCTACTAGGGAGAAAACAACAATCCTTTGTTCATAGAACAATCGTATTGTTTATATTACACGCAATTCGTAATGCAATTATCTATTGCTTGCAACTTAATACTGGAGGGGGTTCGGATGATAACCTGAAGGTGGATTATTGGTCATAGATGCAGTTGGATGGTGGTCTATGTATAATGTTGTAATGCCCAATCGAATCTCAAAGGAGTCAAGATGATTAGTAAATATGCTTGTATGCTTTCTCGATGTTTGTCAATTGCCCCGCTGTAATTTGTTCACCCAACATGTTATCTATCTTAAGGAGAGCCACCTCTAGTGAACTATGGACCCTGGTCCTTTCTTTTACATTCAATCTACAATCAATTGTTTACTGCTTTGTGTTTACTTTCTGCAAACTATTACTTCCTTCCATTCGATACGTTTAATCCTTTGTTTTCAGCAAAACCGGTGAGATTGACAACCTCATCGCAAGTTGGGGACAGAGTTTTGTGGTTGTGTTGTGTAGGTCTCCGTGTTGCTGCTGGCACCGGTAGTGCGCCCTGCCAACGTTCAGCTAGCTACACCTTTGGGGTGTTTCCTTGCTCCTACTGGATTGATAACCTTGGTTTCATAACTGAGGGAAATTTACTGTTGTGCTCATCATACCTTCCTCTTGGGGTTCCTCAACGAGCTCGTTAATACACGAGTCAGCAAGGCGCCGATCCAAATTTGCCAGACTCAGGAACGCGTCAGGGACGAAGGCACTCCCGGTGTTGCTAGTACCAGGCGTGCGGGGGCAGGGACCATCATGAACTTGTCGCCATGTCAGAAAGACTAGCAGAGGAAGCCTCAAGAGTGGTTGCGACGTGCATAGAGACAAAGGGAGAGATGCCGGCGCTATCTGTGGTTGTCGGAGTAGATTAGCAGGTGGTGTAGTCGGGGATGAGACGATGACGCTGGCGGCGAAGTTATAGTGGACGAAGACCTAGAAGGCGGCGAAAACATCGGCGACCTAGGGTAGTCATGCTGGATGCCTGGAGTGGTGATGGGGTAGTCGGCGGGACCTGCGACAGTGAGAGGGCGCCCTGCAGGTTACCTTGTGAAGCACGGCGGCGGTGCTCGAAGTAGGCGAGGAAGACCCGACGACGTGAAGAAGACCATGTGTAGACAGCGGCGATCCGCGCCGTAGGAGATGGCGCGGTGAAAGCCGAGGCCATCGATGCACGAGGATGGCGAAGTAGACTGCGTGCAACCACGCACCTGAGGGGGCGGCATAGCTGCAGGGCGCAAGTCGGTGCAGCAGCTGGGAGACCACCAACGACATACACGCCAAGGAAGGCGCGGTGGAAGCCGATAGCATGGACCAAGGGTGGCGGCGCTGCGGCCAGACGGGGCGACACAACGGCAACCCGTAGCTCGATCGGTGATAGGCGCGTGCTCGAGAACATGCTTGGCGTAGACAGGCGCGGGATCGGTTGATCAGGCCGACAGTGCACCGTATGCGCCATGGCGTGGATGACGTGTAGATCGGATTCGATGGCGGCGTTGTCGGTGAAGTCCCGGACGATGACGACAAAGACGATCCGAGGGGGGGCGGCCACGGCAGCCTTCCAAGGAAGGCGTAACAGCCATCCGTGGTGCGCGGCAGCCTGTCCTGAGGTCGCGACAGCCTGCCGAGGCAGGCGCAACAGTGGAGGAGGCTGGTGCATGGGCGTGGTATAGATCCTCGATGCCAATGGTCGGAGTAGAGGCGCAGCGATGACGGCGGCGGTGGGCGACTCAGTCCAATCTAAGATCGGTAAACCAAAAAAGAAATACGATCAAGAGATCGAAAAAAAGACTCACAGGACAGCCGATCACGGATCGTCGAACGAACCCTACATACGGATCGTGCGGCCTCCCGTGGAGATCATGGAGATCGATCCCCCAAGGGCGGCGCGGGGGAAGCGTGCGGCTAGGGTTTGGACCGATTAGGTTGATACCATGAAAGAGTATGAGTTTGGCGGAATATGTTGGATATATTATTGAGGTTCATGGGCGACTATATATAGGCATACAGAGGATTATCTTGGAGTACGAGTCAAGTTAGGACTGTACGTAAACAGATCCTAACTCTATCTAAACTACCATAACAACCTGTTGGGTCCGCAGCATAGAAAACAAAAAAATTCCTACGGTGTGAACTACACGCCAAGATCTATCTACTAGGTACAAAGCAACGGGTGGACATACATCCAACATTAACTTACCCTCGAATACAACGAGTTTTGTTAACGAGTAGGAACTCGTGGTTGATGTAGTCGTACACTTGCCGATCTCAAGATCGAGAGGAAGTCCGAGCGCCGCAACTCAGCAGCGCATCCGCACTCACACACACGTTCAAGCCACCGGACAACCTCCACCTCCTCGCTCCAGCGATCCAGCAGAAGCAGCAACTCCTTCTAGACGAAATGCCACCGGAAACATGTATCTCGCTAATCCGAGACCATGGGGAATAATTCTAGAGGGAGAGAGAGATCCTTCACAAGGAGGTGTGAGGACGAAGGAGGGAATGGGTGGCCTTTTATAGGAGGAGGGGGGGTGCCCCTCCTCTCCATGGCCGGGGCATGGGGGGTGACCCCTCACCTCCCCCATTCATGTGGTGGTAACCCCTCCACATTAAAATGCCTCTTCACATACCCTTTTAAAGTCTCCACTTTAAATGCATTTAAGTTCTCCAAGTTTAATGCTCTCTCATTTAATAAAACTCTTTTATTAAATTTATTCAGAATTTTGTTAATTACTTTAATTAACAAACATTCACATATAGCCCCTTGCAATATTTCAATATCACATGCAGAACCACCTTCTGCAATTTCACCCGAAACAATTTCCGGTTTTTATTGAAACAATTCTTGCGCTTTGCAATTCTTTCATCTGAAACATAAGTGCTCCAAAATGGTGTCCGGTAACTCTTAAGTGTGTCACCCTACGGTTCACGAATAATGCAAACATGATCGAGACCCTTCTCCGATCAATAATCAGCAGCGGGACTTGGAGATTCGTACTGACTCCTACACATTCAACAATGACTTTTGTGATCGTGAGAACCTTTAACGCTTGTAACTAAATCCCTTTGTCTCGTGATATATTACATGTCTGAGATTCGATCATCGGTATATCCATACCTAGTTTGATCTCGTTACCGACATGCACTCTTTTCTCGTTCTCGTGCTATAACATTCTAGTGATCACATCACTTTCTTGCAAGCTATCTCAATGTGACATCACCGAGAGGTCCCAGAGTATATCTATCCGTCATCGGGATTGACAAATTCTACTCTTGATCCATGAGCCTCAACATAACACCTTCGTAGTACTGAACCCATATTTATAGTCACCCTGTTACGGTGTGACGTTTGATGTTATCAAGATACTCTTCCGGTGTTAGCAATTAACATGATCTCATGGGCTAAGGATAAAGATTACTTCATATGATGTTATAGCAATATAAACATAATGACTTGATCGTAATGCTATACTTTGGATGAATGTTCATCACATCATTCCACCAATGGTGTGACCTTGTTATTAACAACATCCAATGTCCATGATCAGGAAACCTTGATCATCTTGTTAATCAACAAGCTAGTCTATAAGAGAGGCATAACTAGGAACCCTTTTTGTTTATTAAACACACATGTATTGATGTTTCCGATCAATACAATTCTAGCATGCAAAATAAACATCTATCATATATAAGGAATACATAATAACAACTTTATTATTTCCTCTCAGGGCATATTTCCTTCAGTCTCCCACTTGCACTAGAGACAATAATCTAGTTCACATAGTGATAAATCTAACACCCATGGAGTTCTGGTGTTGATCATGTTTTGCCCTAGGGATAACTTTAGTCAATGGATCTGCTACATTTAGGTCCATGTGTACTTTACAAATCTTTATATCTCCATCCTTGACAGGCTCGCGGATGGAGTGAAACCGGTGCTTAATATGCTTGGAATTCTTGTGAGACCTCGGTTCCTTTGTGTTGGCTATGGCTCCATTGTTGTCACAATAGATCACAATTGGGTCCAATGCACTAGGAACCACACCTAGTTCCGTAATGAACTCTTTCATCCAAACCGCTTCCTGCGCTGCTTCTAAAGCAGCAACATATTCCGCCTCCGTCGTTGATCCAGCCACCACAGGTTGTTTGGAATTCCTCCAACTAACTGCTGCTCCATTCAAGAGAAATACGTATCTGGATTGAGACTTAGAGTCATCCGGATCGGTGTCAAAGCTAGCATCGACATAACACTTAGCGACTAGCTCTTCTTCACCTCCGTATATAAGAAACATATCCCTAGTTCTTCTCAAGTACTTGAGGATGTTCTTTACCGCTATCCAGTGTTCCGAACCTGGATCAAATTGGTACCTACTAGTCAAACTAATAGTATGTGCCACATCCGGTCTTGTACATAGCATGGCATACATAATAGAGCCTATGGCCGAGGCATAGGGGATCTTATCCATCATCTCTCTTTCTTCCGCCGTAGCCGGACTTTGAGTCTTATTCAATGTCTTGCCTTGCAACATAGGTAAGAACCCCTTCTTACTTTCGTCCATATTAAACTTTTTTAATATCTTATCAAGGTATGTACTCTGCGATAACCCAATTAGGCGCCTAATATATATGACGCTTCACCAAGGTCTTTCATCGAAAATTTGCTGTTTCGATAACTTTTAACACTGTTTAAAAGATCTATATCATTTCCAATCAATAATATGTCATCCACATATAATATTAGAAATGCCACATTGCTCCCACTCACTTTCTTTTAAATACAAGCCTCTCCATAAGTTTGGACAAATCCAAACTCTTTGATCACCTCATCAAAGTGGAGATTCTAACTCCGGGATGCTTGCTTCAGTCCATAGATGGATCGCTGAAGTTTGCATACCTTATTAGCATCCTTAGGATCGACAAAACCCTTAGGTTGTATCATATACAACTCTTCTTCAATATTACCATTGAAGAACGCAGTTTTGACATCCATCTGCCATATTTCATAATCGAAATATGCAGAATTGCTAACATAATCCTAACTGACTTAAGCATCGCTACGGGAGAGAATGTCTCATCATAGTCAACTCCTTGAATTTGTCGAAACCCCTTTGCGACAAGTCCCTTATAGATGGTCACATTAACATCAGCATCCGTTTTTCTTTTGAAAAATCCATTTATTCTCAACGGCCTTTCGATCGTGAGGTAAGTCCACCAAGGTCCAAACTTGGTTCTCATACATGGATTCCATCTCGGATTTCATGGCTTCTAGCCATTTGTTGGAATCCGGGCTCATCATCGCTTCTTCATACGTCGTAGGGTCATCCATTTCATCAACCATGAAATTCACAACAGGATTGCCGTACAGTTTAGGAGCTGCACGTGTCCTGCTTGACCTGCGAGGTTCGGTAGTTTCCTCTTTCGGAGTTTCATAATCAATATCATTAGCTCTCTCTTCATTAGGTGAAGTCAACTCCAAAACAAATTCCTGTGCTGCGCCACTCACCATTTCATGAAGAGAAGGTTCAATAACCTCTTCGAGTTCTACCTTCCGACTACTCACACCTTTCACGAGAAACTCCTTCTCAAGAAAGGATCCATTCTTGGCAACAAAAACCTTGCCCTCGGATCTGTGATAGAAGGTATACCCAATCATTTCCTTAGGGTATCCTATGAAGACGCATTTTTCCGCTTTGGGTTCGAGTTTATCCGGTTGAAGTTTCTTCACATAAATATCGTATCCCCAAACTTTAAGAAATGACAGCTTAGGTTTGTTTCCAAACCATAATTCATACGGTGTCATTTCAACGGATTTAGATAGTGCCCGATTTAAAGTGAATGCAGCTGTTTCCAGTGTATAACAACCAAAATGACAGTGGCAAGTCAGTCAGAGACATCATAGATCGAACCATATCCAATAAGGTACGATTACGACGTTCCGACACACCATTATGTTGTGGTGTTCCGGCAGGCGTGAGTTGTGAAACTATTCCACACTCTTTCATGTGTGTGCTAAACTCGTAACTTAGATACTCTCCTCCACGGTCAGACCGTAGAAATTTGATCTTTCTATTACGATGATTTTCCACTTCATTCTAAAATTCCTTAAACTTTTCAAAAGTTTCAGACTTGTGTTTCATCAAATAGATATACCCGTATCTACTCAAATCATCCGTGAAAGTAACAAAATAATGATATCCACCTCGCGCCGACACACTCATTGGTCCACACACATCAGTATGTATGATTTCCAATAGATCTGTTTCCCGTTCCATTGAACCGAAAAACGACGTTCTAGTCATCTTGCCCATAAGGCATGGCTCACATGTATCAAATGATTCAAAATCAAGTGATTCCAAAAGTCCACCAGAATGGAGTTTCTTCATGCGTTTAACGCCAATATGACCTAGACGGCAGTGCCACATATATGCAGATATATCATCATCAAGTTTAATCTTTTTAGCATTAACATTATGAATGTGCGTAATATTACTATCGAGATCCATCAGAAATAAACCATTCAACATAGGTGCATGACCATAAAAGATATAATCCATATAAATCGAACAACCATTGTTTTCAGATTTAAACGAATAACCACTTTGCATCAAACATGATCCGGATACAATGTTCATGCTAAGTGCAGGCACCAAATAACAATTATTCAGGTTTATAACTAATCCCGATGGCATATGGAGAGGCAACGTTCCGATGGCGATCACATCAACTCTTGATACATTGTCGACCCGCATCGTGACCTCATCCCTTGCTAGTTGTCGCTTGTTCCGCAACCCCTGAATCGAGTTACATATATTAGCAACTGATCCCGTATCAAATACCCAGGTGCTACTGCGAGTACTAGTCAAGTACACATCAATAACATGTATATCACATATACCTTTGTTTGCCTTGCTGGACTTCTTGTCTGCCAAATACTTGGGGCAGTTGTGCTTCCAATGGCCAGTCCCCTTGCAATAGTAGCACTCGGTATCGGACTTAGGGCCAGCTCGGGGTTTCTTTTTAGGCGCGGCAACAGATTTGCCACCCTTCTTTTCCTTGTGCTTGCCTTTCTTGTCCTTCTTGAAACCGGTGGTCCTATTGATCATCAACACTTGATGTTCTTTCCTAATCTCCACTTCTGCAGTCTTAAGCATTGACAGAAGCTCGGGAAGAGTCTTCTTCATGCCCTGCATATTATAGTTCATCACGAAGCTCTTGTAGCTAGGTGGCAGAGATTGGAGAACACGATGTATGCCCAAGTCAATGGGAATCGTTATTCCCAAGGACACAAGCTTATCGGCGTACCCAGACATTTTGAGTAATGCTCACTAACAGAGCTATTCTCCTCCATCATGCAGCTAAAGAACTTTTTAGTAGCATTATAACTCTCTACGGCAGTATGGGTATCGAAAATCATTTTCAATTCTCCCATGGTATCAAAGGCATTGCCATTTTCGAAACGCTTTCGAAGTTCTGGCTCTAGCCCATACAGTATGTCGCAATGAACTAAGTTGTGGTCCTCCTGACGAGTCACATAGACATTCTTTTCCTCGTCAGGGGCATCAGGAGCTGGTGGGGGGCCTAGCAGTGCATCTAGCATATATTGCTTTTGTGGAGTAGTGAGGAGAATCCTCAAATTCATAGCCCAGTTGGTGAAGTTGCTACCATTCGCAGCAAGTTTCTCTTTCTCCATGAACACATTGAAATTAAAAGCAGGTGGTGCCATCTACAACAGAATTTGTAAAGTTTATTTAGACTAAGTTTATGATAGATTGAGTTCAACTAATCCAAATTACTAATGAACTCCCACTCAAAAACGACATCCCTCGTGCCTTTTTGGTGATTACATGAACCAAATCCACTACACCAAGTACGATCATCACGTGAGTCGGTGTAGCTTCAAAGGCGAGCATCTATATGGGCATCATATCAACCATATGACTCATGCTTAACCTTTCGGTTCGTGTTCCGAGGCCATGTCTGTACATGCTAGGCTCGCCAAGTAAGAACCTTAGTACTCACGTGTGTAAAACTGTCTTACACCCGTTGTATGAAAGCGTAGAGTCGAGTACACCCGATCATCACGTGATGTCTCGAAACACGATCCATAGAACGGTGCATACTCAAGGAAGAACACATTTTATCTTGATATCTAAATGAGGGATCATCTTACAATGCTACCAAAAGCGCCAAACTAGTAGTATAAGATGCTAACATCTAATGTGTAAAGTGAGATGATATGGTCCATGCATTTGATCTCTATCATTTGCATCATGGTATGATCTCTATCATTCCTTTGTGTGTAAGGCCAAGGTCTATGGAACTTACACATTAAATATGTTGTAAGAGTATCTATCATACATCTACTTACAACAATACCATATCAATACACTAGCCCAGCAATGATCTAAACTAGACGCCTCTCATTTATCAATTGCAAGTTTTACGTGGCTTAGGGCTTTCGGAGATAGAACCGTTCTCACCTACGAACATGAACCACAACGAGGATAACTAAGTTATTAGCAACTCGTTGTAAATCAGATATTGACTATAGTAGGAGAGACAGACACCCGCCAGCCACTTATGCAAAACAAGTTGCATATCAGTCGTGGAACCGGTCTCATGTACGATGACATGTAAGGTTGGTCCGGGCCGCTTCATCCCACTATGCCACCAATATCCAAAATACATAGAAGATGCAATAACATGATCATCATCGTCCACATATAAACATATGTGTACTACCCGTGCAAAGCACCTACGCATAGATCAGGCTCTGATACCACTGTTGGGTCCGCAGCATAGAAAACAAAAAATTTCCTACGGTGTGAACTACACGCCAAGATCTAGCTACTAGGTACAAAGCAACGGGTGGACATACATCCAACGAGAACTTACCCTCGAAGACAACGAGTTTTGTTAACGAGTAGGAACTCGTGGTTGATGTAGTCGTACACTTGCTGATCTCAAGATCGAGAGGAAGTCCGAGCGCCGCAACTCAGCAGCGCATTCGCACTCGCACACACGTTCAAGCCACCAGACAACCTCTACCTCCTCGCTCCAGCGATCCAGCAGAAGCAGCAACTCCTTCCAGACGAAATGCCACCGGGAACATGTATCTCGCTAATCCGAGACCACGGGGAATAATTCTAGAGGGAGAGAGAGAGATCCTTCACAAGGAGGTGTGAGGATGAAGGAGGGAATGGGTGGCCTTTTATAGGAGGAGGGGGGGTGCCCCTCCTCTCCATGGCCGGCGCATGGGGGGGTGACCCCTCACCTCCCCCATTCATGTGGTGGTAACCCCTCCACATTAAAATGCCTCTTCACATACCCTTTTAAAGTCTCCACTTTAAATGCATTTAAATTCTCCAAGTTTAATGCTCTCTCATTTAATAAAACTCTTTTATTAAATTTATTCAGAATTTTGTTAATTACTTTAATTAACAAACATTCACATATAGCCCCTTGCAATATTTCAATATCACATGCAGAACCACTTTTTGTAATTTCAGCCGAAACAATTTCCGGTTTCTATTGAAACAATTCTTGCGCTTTGCAATTCTTTCATCTGAAACATAAGTGCTCCAAAATGGTGTCCGGTAACTCTTAAGTGTGTCATCCTACGGTTCACGAATAATGCAGACATGATCGAGACCTTTCTCTGATCAATAATCATCAGCGGGACCTGGAGATCCGTACTGACTCCTACACATTCAATGATGACTTTTGTGATCGTGAGAACCTTTAATGCTTGTAACTAAATCCCTTTGTCTCGCGATATATTACATGTCCGAGATTCGATCATCGGTATCTCCATACCTAGTTTGACCTCGTTACCGACATGCACTCTTTTCTCGTTCCCGTGATATAACATTCTAGTGATCACATCACTTTCTTGCAAGCTATCTCAATGTGATATCACTGAGAGGGCTCAGAGTATATCTATCCGTCATCGGGATTGACAAATTCCACTCTTGATCCATGAGCTTCAACATAACACCTTCGTAGTACTGAACCCATCTTTATAGTCATCCTGTTATGGTGTGACGTTTGATGTTATCAAGATACTCTTCCGATGTTAGCAATTAACATGATCTCATGGTCTAAGGATAAAGATTACTTCGTATGATGTTATAGCAATATAAACATAATGACTTGATCGTAATGCTATACTTCGGATGAATGTTCATCACATCATTCCACCAATGGTGACCTTGTTATTAACAACATCCAATGTCCATGATTAGGAAACCTTGATCATCTTGTTAATCAATAAGCTAGTCTATAAGAGAGGCATAACTAGGAACCCTTTTTGTTTATTAAACACACATGTATTGATGTTTCCGATCAATACAATTCTAGCATGCAAAATAAACATCTATCATATATAAGGAATACATAATAACAACTTTATTATTGCCTCTCAGGACATATTTGCTTCACAACCGTATATACCTAATACTCTAACACTCCCCCGCAGTCGTAGCGGTAGCGTCGTGAACAACTGGAACATCGCGGACGGTCAGACTGGAGATAAACCGAAGTAGCATCCAGTAGGTTGACGTCCCCCGCAGTCCGAGCGGGAACGTCATGGACGGTGTCGCGTCACGGTAGCTTGGACTATAGAGGAAGCTGGTGAGATTCTCAAGCGAGGTGATAGCCCTTGTGCCAATGTCGAAGGAGCCGAGAGCGTGAGGCGGTGCCATGGTCGAGGTAGCCGTGCGATGGGTCGCCGTGGTCGATGTCATGGTCGAGGATGCCGGTGTCGAGGTAGCCGCACGTGAAGCTGCATCCGCATAGCGCGCGAGGAGGATGACGGAGACGCGTCGAGGTAGTTGTTGAGGGTGTCGATGCCAAAGTCGATGCAGTCCGAGCCGTCGAGGATGAGGTGCGGCCATAGTTTTGCCAGAACTAGGCGCACATCGGGGACGAACGCACAGTTCAGTTTTGCCAGAACCGAGTATGCAAAGAAGAACTCGTCGGTGACGCGGTTGAGGCAGTCGTAGAGGGGTCAATGTCGAAGAAGACATTGTCGAAGCCGATGAAGACGAGGCGCCGATCCAAATTTACCAGACTCGGGAACGTGTCAGGGACGAAGGCACTCCCGGTGTTGCTAGTACCAGACGTACAGGTGCAGGGACCATCATGAACTTGCCGCCATGTCAGAAAGACTAGCAGAGGAAGCCTCCAGAGCGGTTGCGACGCGCAGAGCGGCAAAGGGAGAGATGTCGGCACTGTCCGCGGTTGTCGGAGTAGAGTAGTAGGTGGTGTAGTCGGGGATGAGACGATGACGTTGTCGGCGAAGTTGTAGTGGACGAAGACGTAGAAGGCGGCGAAAACAGCGGTGACCTAGGGTAGTCATGCTGGATGCCTGGAGTGGCGATGTGGTAGTCGGCGGGACTTGCGACTGCGAGAGGGCGCCCTGCAGGTTACCTTGTGAAGCGCGGCGGTGGTGCTCGAAGTAGGCGAGGAAGACCTGGCGACGTGACGAAGACCATGTGCAGACGGCGGCGATCCACGCCGTAGGAGATGGCGCGATGAAAGCCGAGGCCGTCGATGCACGAGGACGGCGAAGTAGACTACGTGCAGCCACACTACGACCCGAGGGGGCGGCATAGCTGCAGGGCGCAAGTTGGTGCAGTGGCTGGGAGACCACCAGCGACGTACACGTCAAGGAAGGCACGGTGAAAGCCGGTAGCATGGACCAAGGGCGGCGGCGCTGCGGCCCGACGGGGCGACACAGCGGCAGCCCGTAGCTCGATCGGTGATAGGCGCGTGCTTGGGGACGTGCTTGGCGTAGACAGGCGCGGGATCGGTTGATCAGGCTGACAGTGCACCGTATGCGCCATGGTGTGGACGACGCGTAGATCAGATTCGATGACGGCGTTGTCGGTGAAGTCCCGGACAATGACGACAAAGACGATCCGAGGGGGGGCGGCCGCGACAGCCTTCCAAGGAAGGCGTAGCAGCTGTCCGCGCTGCGCGGCAGCCTGCCCTGAGGCTGCGGCAACCTGCCCTGAGGCTGCGGCAGCCTGCCGAGGCAGGCGCACGGGCGTGGTGTAGATCTTCGATGCCGATGGTCGGAGTAGAGGCGCGGCGATGACGACGGCGGTGGGCGACTCAATCCGATTTAAGATCGGTAAACCAAAAAAGAAAACCGATCAAGAGATCAAAAAAAAGACTTACAGAGCAGCCGATCACGAATCGGCGGAAGAACCCTGCGTACGGATCGCGCGGCCTCCGGCGGAGATCATGGAGATCGATCCCCCGGGGACGGCGCGGCGGAAGCGTGCGGCTAGGGTTTGGACCAATTAGGCTGATACCATGAAAGTATGAGTTTGGCGAAATATGATAGATATATTATTGAGTCTAATGAGAGAGTATATATAGGGGTACGGAGGATTATTTTAGAGTATGAGTCAAGTTAGAATTGTACGTAAACAGATCCTAACTCTATCTAGGCTATCATAACAACCGTATATACCTAATACTCTAACACTAATAATCCTTACGGCTCAAGCAAGCGTGTGCCTGATCGTCAAACTGCACTTGCAAGCACGAGTGTAAGGAATAATGAGGGTCGGAAACTAAGGCAGCGAGGGCCTGCCATGACTCATGATGATGATTAGGCTTATTTAAGCAAACAGATGGCCACTGTGTCGGTAGGTGGAAGCTATAGCGCGTTGGTTGCGACCGAGCTATCAGCTAGCGACTGAGCGGCGCCGCACAGCGCTGAAGTGTGATCCGAAGAGTAGCTGCGGAGAAGCTTGATCGGCACAGGCAGAGCTCGATACGATCGGGTGGATTCTCCACACTTGAGCAGCAGCTAGTTGCCCGGCCCCTCCACCGATCGGGTTTAACTTCTGTCT
Organism: Avena sativa; assembly: GCA_916181665.1. Classification (NCBI taxonomy): domain Eukaryota; kingdom Viridiplantae; phylum Streptophyta; class Magnoliopsida; order Poales; family Poaceae; genus Avena; species Avena sativa. The sequence goes on along the minus strand of OV702290.1, from coordinate 546,744,205 downwards.
TATTACTAGGTCCTACCACACGACGTCCACAGGTAGGTTAGACACTTATCCAAAATGCAGGTTTTCCATATATTGACCAAGTCTTGAAGACCGTATTAGTGTCAAACTTACAATTGTTTTACCACTGGAAATTTAAGATTCGGAAATTTCCAGTAATCATGACGGAGCCACGATAGTTGGGTCTTAGGTTCTACAAAAAAAAAACAGCACACATGACAAAGCCTCTGATATGCAGGATCCACATGTCAGGTTTCATAGGGGAAATGACTCTGGTGCAGCTGCAAATTCACAGCGAGTGAGCGGCACCGCACCACCGCCGCTAAGCACAGCGCGGGGCTACGTAACCGAGCAGCTTACTTAGCACATGCAAAGCTCGATCGGGGGCCGGTTCTCTGCTTGAGCAGATAGCTGGTTTGTTTTATTCGGTGCTATAGCACATATTCTGTACTATATCCCATCCCGTCAGGATGGACAGTAACCTTTAGGTACCTTTTACCCGCTTTAGTATAAAAAATGACTAGATCCACCGAGTCCCTATTTTTTACCCTCTAGTTGCGCTTACCTCTATTTAGTGGAACTAAAATCAAAATATCTCATTTAAGAGCCCTTGAACACATTTTTATCCTAATTTAGCACTTTGCTTGTTTTTATTACATAGAGTTGGCATGTTAGTCCGGGGTGACGCGGTAAAATGTGTGAAGATCAGAGGGCATGATCGACAATCATGTTCATACTTCTTGTATCAATATTTTTAATTTCTCGTCATCGTCTTGATACATTTAAACTCCGGTCAACACCTTACACCTTGCCCAATAGATACACATCAGAAAATGAGGGTTCAAAACTACTAAAAGGGATAATCCAGACAATTTTTCACTCGACGGGTAATTAGTGTCACAAATGCATAACTAGAGGATAAAATTTGGAAATAAATCTTTTTTACAATTCGTCATTTTTTGTACAAACTAGTTCATTTGTTTGAACTAGACTAAAATGGAGGTCCAAATGTTTCAAACTTCCATCTCTAGTATCCCAAAACGCGAGTTACTCTGATATTGGCAAAGGCTTGAAGATACGATATCTTACCATCAATTATGCGTGTGAACATAGTGCCCTCTTAAAAAAAAACAGAAATTTACTATGCATATTGGGGATATACTTTTCGGATATCCTTACAGTACCCAACTGACCAGGGTGGCCCACTTCGGGTTAGAGTTTTGCTTCACGGGCGGCCTAGTCAGAGAGAAAAGACGGAGTCCCGTCCGGCTACGAGAAGACCCAGAAGACTTACCGACATATGCCCATAGTGTTACTTGTAGTTAAGGATATACTCTGTAACCGACTCTTAGTCCTAGCCGGGTAGATCTCTCCTGTAAACCCTAAGCTGGATATCTATATAAGTCGTTCTAGGGAGAACCTTTAGGGCAATCAACCAACCAGACAATAGTCTACAATCTCAACCCGCACAGGCGAAACCCTTGTAACCTATATTCCGGCTTTGCCGTATTACTGGATTGCTAGCAGGAGTAGGATTCGTCCAAAACCGGCGGATTCGAACCTGGGTAAACTTGTGTGCTCACCGTCCCGAAATACCGTACGTCTCACACTCATCTCTTTCATACGCCTCGAGAACCCCCTCATGGCGTACTTGTCATCAGTCCGACGACAATGCACCATTATTATTTCCTAACATTTGCCGAAACAAATCGTTCACTTATATTTTTGTCAGTACCGTTCTTATAAATTCATGACATATTTGTCAAAACACAGCGCAGGACTACAAACGAATAGTTTGACATCTTTTCTTTCAAAACTGGCCATGGCCCGGCAAATATGCTAGAATATTGTAATTGTACCTGGCAATGAAACAATTGGGGTTTCGGCAAACTCTAGAAAATAACGATGTTCTGTAGCAAACTTTCCATAAAAGTCACTGCTCAGTTTATTTCAAAAACAAAAAAAAATAACTACTCTACATCACGAAAATATGACTTTGCTAAATCTAGTACTCCCTCCAATCCAAATTAATTAACTTGATTTTGTCTAGATTCGAATGTATCTAGCACTAAAACAAGTCTAGATACATTCAAATCTAGATAAATCCGAGTAAACTAATTTGGATCGGGGCGTAGTAATATCATTCAGAAGTTTTGGCTGGTAGTATTTTTTTCTATATATAAGTAAATTGTCAAACTTGGAAATGCTTAACTAGTACATAATTTAAAATACAGAGATTTTGAGCAAATACCATGGAGGTCTTAGATTATAGACCACCACAAACTTTCGAAATAAATAAAATAGCGCCCTTGACATTGTTTCTGATCTTTGATGCCCGCATAAATAAATAAAATAATGCACTTGACTTTTGAAATAAATAAAATAGGTTATAGACGACCGTCTTTGTGTTTTCAGTTTCATAGGGTGTGTTTGGTAGCCCGGATGAACCCAGATTGTCTTTCTCTCCTCGTACATGTTGACCCCAAACAAGTTGTGTTGAGATTCTCTCATGTGTTTGGTAGCCTGTATCTGTCAAGATATGTTGAGCTGAGATGTTGTTTGGTAGCCCAGGTCTATGTAAGCATGCTGAGCTTGGACTTTGTTTGGTCGACTGCATGTGATTGAGACAAATAATAATTCAACTGATGCAAATTTCAATAAGTATATAATAATTTTGGCACATAATAAGCAACAAATTTGGAGCACCAACAAGTAATAATTTCAGCACATACCAAGTGACAACACGTCATATATACTAAGTGACAAATTTGACAGCAAATTTGGAGGACCAACATAATAAGCACCAAAACAACACGCCATACATTCAAAGTGACACAACACGTCATACCAAGTGCAATTCATAATAAGTACGTACGAGTGCTCAATAATAGATCCATATAACAAAGTCAACAATGCATTAGTTCTAATCAGCATTACAAAAGAGGATGTTTCTCAAGTTGCATCAACCAACAACACATCAAACAAGATCAGGATTTTTAGCTATGATACGCTTGAATGAGGCCTCACGAACTTCAGCTTCCATTTTCATGAAATTAAGGCCTTTACCTTTATGCTCTGTTAAATAATCTAAAACAGCCAATCTTTGTTCCATCTCAAATTGGGTAAGATCCATCACAGTTTTACACAAATCAGGGTGGGTTTCGGTATGGAAAGTGTTGTTGATAGCACCAGCCACATCACGCAATGCTTCCGACATGTTGGTAACCTGAATCATATCTTCCTCGGCCAAAATAGGACCCCTCTTCCTCTTCCTATTTGAGCTAGAAGGTGAAGGAGTAGTGGCATCAATGCCATGTCCACCTAACTCATGTGTCGCTTGACCTTCCACAAATCCTTCTCCATGGGCATGCAGGCTATCCAAATCAATTGTGTTCCCCGGACCCTCTACCTCAATGGGTTTCCCCAGAGGCTCATTAGACCCCATTGCAAACTTACCAGTGGCTAATTTATCGGCAAAGCAAGTTTTCCATATATTCAAAGTTGACAAGTGGTGTGTTTAGAAATTCAGCATCCTTAGGAGTATCCTACATATAACATTAAGAACAGATTTCAAGACATATTTCAGCAGTAACATGACATGTTTCAGCAATAAAGAATGGATTTCACCAATAACATGACATACCTGAGTGTGACCCAAATAATGTTGCTCTTCTAAAACTATCATTTTTTGATCATCATCCCAAAGCGCCCCACTTAACATTCTCAATTTCTCGATTTTTTGATATCTAACCTTCTAGATGATTGGTCACTTGGGTGTTGGTCACTTCATAACCGACAAGTTGGGTTAACTCTTTTGCAATTTTGGTAATATGGATTTCTTTGAATCCTTTGTCTGTCTTAACACCTTTTCTTGCTATGGTGACGAGACCTCGGAGCATGCATGCTGACATAGGAGGGGTCCAATTCATGATCTTCGATGTCTTCTTGGCTTTAGCACCTACATCCGGAACTTCCTCCATAGATTCAGCCATCTACACCAAACAAATTGCATCAGTTTTCAGCATACATATAACATATTCCAACAAGTACATAACACGTTTCAGCATATAAGAACAAATTCCAGCAACATATGACACATTTCAGCACCAAAATAACAGTTTTCAGCATACATATAACATATTCCAGCAAGTACATAACATGTTTCAGCATATAAGAACAAATTCCAGCAACATATGACACATTTCAACACCAAAATGACAGTTTTCAGCATATATATAACATATTCCAGCAAATACATAACACGTTTCAGCATATAAGAACAAATTCCAGCAACATATGACACATTTCAGCACCAAAATGACAAGTTCCAGCAGCACCAAAATGTGTGCAATTATTACATAAGTCACAACATGATACATCAAATGTGTGCAACCCCCCTATTTGTCCACATCGCTTGAGCAAATTCATTCCTCTTTTGTTTCCAAGAAGCATTATCATAAGCAATGTCATTGTGCTCCTCATTGATTGGTTCCGGTTCCCATGTGGCCTCCTGTGGAAAATATTCATCCTCCCCAAACTGAAGTATCCAATTATGGAGAATGGCACAAGATATCACTACTTTTACTTGGGTCTTGTATGGATGGAAGGGTCTATTGTAAACAAACTTCCAACGGTTCTTGTATGCTGCAAAGGCACGTTCAATCGATATCCTCAGAGAAGAGTGTCTTAAGTTGAACAACTCTTTATAATTTTCAGGATGATTTCCCGCACCATACTCCTTCAAGTGGTACCTTGTTTTACGGTATGGTGGAAGGAAACCCGGTCTCACAGCATACCCAGCATCGACAAGGTAGAATTTTCCTATGATAATGGAACTATTAGGTATGGCAGAAACTATTGAGAAATATATAACTATAGGTTTAAGTTATTACCTGGAGGAAGTGACAACCCATCATCCCTTTACACAACATCAGCAAGTATAAGGGCATCATGGGTGATACATTGCAAATGTATCTATAATTTTTGATGTTCCATGCTTGGTTTTATCCACTTTCTTGTGTTTTGTTCCAACTTTGGAGTACATTTCATATGATTTCTTGGACTAACCTATTAACAAGAGCCATAGTGCCAGCTGCCTATTTTCTACTGTTTTTGGTTCCAGGAAAGTCAGAAAATGAATATTCTCGGAATTGGACAGGACAAAAGCCAAAGTGCCTATTTTTCTGGAAGTCATCAAGTGCCAGAATACGAGACGGAGAGGGGCCAGAGGGCGGCCACACCACCTGGCCGCGCCGCCAGGCCTGGCCCACGCTAGGGGGTGGTGTGGCCAGCCCAGGCACCCCCTCGGCCTCCCCTTCCGACTATAAGATGCCCTCGGGACGTAAACCCTAAGTACCCGATCAAAAATCCACGAAAGAGTTTGTAGCCGCCGTCATCTCCATCCCTAGATCGGGAGGGATCTGAAGCTCTTCCCGACACCCTGCCGCAAAGGGGAATTCACCCTGGAGGCCTTCTTCATCACCATGCAAGCCTCCGGTGTGATGCGTGAGTAGTTCATCCTTGGACTACGGATCCATGTAGTAGCTAGATGGTTGGTTCTCCTCCTTTGTGCTTTCATGTCTAGATCTTGTGAGCTCCGTTCATGATCAAGATCATCTATTTGTAATTCTGCATGTTGTGTTTGCGGGGATCCGATGGATATTGAGATGCTATTTCAGATTGATTATTGATTATATCATGTCTTTGTTATTTGTGATCTTGCATGCTTTCCGTTGTTAGTAGCTATCTTGGCCAAGTAGATGCTAGCAACTCCAAGAGTTAGTATTTATGCTCGATAGTGGGTTCATGCCTCTAGTAATCTGGGGAAGTGACAGAAATCTCTAAGGTACTAGATGTGCTATTGCTACTAGGGAGAAAACAACAATCCTTTGTTCATAGAACAATTGTATTGTTTACTTTACACGCAGTTCGTAAAGCAATAATCTTTTGCTTGCAACTTAATACAGGAGGGGGTTCGGATGATAACCTGAAGGTGGATTATTAGTCATAGATGCAGTTGGATGGCGGTCTATGTATTATGTTGTAATGCCCAATCAAGTCTCAAAGGAGTCAAGATGATTAGTATATGCATGTATTGCTTTATTGATGTTTGTCAATTGCCCCGCTGTAATTTGTTCACCCAGCATGTTATCTATCTTAAGGAGAGCCACCTCTAGTGAACTATGGATCCCGGTCCTTTTCTTTACATACAATCTATAAATTGTTTACTGCTTTGTGTTTACTTTCTGCAAACTTTTACTTCTTTCCATTCGATACGTTTAATCCTTTGTTTTCCGCAAAACATGGTGAGATTGACAACCTCATCGCAAGTTGGGGACAAAGTTCTGTGGTTGTGTTGTGCAGGTCTCCACGATGCTACTAGCACCGGTAGTGCGCCCTGCCAAAGCTCAGCTAGTAACACCTTTGGGGTGTTTCCTTGCTCCTACTGGTTCGATTAAACCTTGGTTTCATAACTGAGGGAAACTTGGTGCTACGCTCACCATACCTTCCTCTTGGGGTTCCCAACGAGATCTACATCAACACCGCCATCAAGCATTTTTCTGGGCGCCGTGCATTGAGCCATCAAGCATTTTTCTGGCGTCGTTGCTGGGGAGTCAAGGAGATCTTCACAAGGGGAGTCCCTCATAACCAATCTCTTTACTTTGTTATTTTTGTTTTCCTTAGTTTCTTTTTGCTTTGTTTACTTGTTTTCTTTATTCAAACACACAAAAAAATTAGTTTTACTAGTTTGATTTCTTATTTGAAAACACAAAAAATTAAGTCTCCTTTAGTTGTCACCTCTTCCTTAGCTCACCATGTTGATCCCTACTTTCACCCTGAAAGACCTTTCAATTGGTAGTGGTTCTATAATTGGGAAAGATAATATTGAAGAATTCTTTAATCATGTTAGCAAACATGAGGATACTGAGGATAGATCCCTTGCAGAACTTGCTCCAAACTATGAGATTGATGCAGCTTCTTTAATTCACATGTTAGAAGCTAGGTTTGTTAACCTCAACGCCTTAATGCAAATAATGTTTCTTAAGCTTAAAGAGATTGAAGACCCTGAAAAAAGGGATTTTATTCTAGAAACTTTGTTTAAGGAGTTCTATGATGTTGCCAAGGAAGCTAGGAAAGTCTTTGAACGTTTCAATATGCTAGGGTCATGTGTAGATGTTGTTGGTACACGAGAAAAGATGAACAAAACCGAACCTAATGGGGAGGAACCTAAGATACCAATACCCTTTAAACTAGTAGCAATACATGATGCCATAGAAAAGAATCTTGATTGGATTGTTCCTGCAAACCCTTTTATGAGAATAGTGAACCCAAGAGCATTGAGAGAGGATCCTCTAGAACTTATTTGGATTATATACCTTGCCTTGTTGAAAATATTTCTGGTATTGATCTTAATGCTTCTTCATTTGAGAACACTTGATTCTTTCTTTGCTTCTTATGCCTAACTTAAAGGCGTTAAAGAAAAGTACTTATTGGGAGATAACCCAAAAGTTTTAGATGAGTCTTGGAAGTTATTACCTCTGTAATAACCTCTCCTTATCCTTTTTATTTGCTTTTTGTGTGCCAAGAGTAACCTCTAATGAGAGAGAGGTAATGATTGGGAAAGTTGCTGTCCCGAAACAGATTTTTGTGCTTCACCGTAAAAGTTCGTGTAAAATCTCTGAACGTCTTTTTGAGGCGTGAATTTTTGTGCTTCTGCCCCAGGTTGTTATCTAACTTTCGTTAGTTCAACACTTTTTTATTTGACCAACAGAAGCTCTTCGAAAAAATTCGTCTTTACCTACTGGTCTGTTTTGACAAATTTCTGCCATTTCTGCATTTGCTTCTTCTTGGTTCCTTCTTGAGTTCTTTTGGGGAATTGAGCTTTTTGAGGGAAGTTCTACAGTAGCTAGTGTTCTAATAGAAGTTTATTTGGTGTTAGAACTGAACCTTAAGACTTATTTATCTTGAGTGCACTAATGTTGCTAATAAAGTTTGTGTGAAGTTTTGTATGAAGGAAAATTTTCAGGTGTATGGAAGGAATGATTAATGAGATGAAGGATGGTCTAAAGCTCAAGCTTGGGATGCCACGCGTGTCACCCCAAGAAATATCCAAGAAGTACAAGAGTCAAAGCTTGGGGATGCCTAATACATTGCAAATGTATCTATAATTTTTGATGTTCCATGCTTGGTTTTATCCACTTTCTTGTGTTTTGTTCCAACTTTGGAGTACTTTTCATATGATTCCTTGGACTAACCTATTAACAAGAGCCACATTGCCAGCTGCCTGTTTTCTGCTATTTTTGGTTCCAGGAAAGTCAGAAAATGAATATTCTCGGAATTGGACGGGACAAAAGCCAAAGTGCCTATTTTTCCGGAAGTGATCAAGTGCCAGAATACGAGACGGAGAAGGGTCAGGGAGCCACCACACCACCTGGCCGCACGGCCAGGCCTGGCCCGCGCTAGGGGGTGGTGTCTCCGCTCCCAGCACCCCCTCGGCCTCTCCTTCCGCCTATATATTGCCCTCGAGACGAAAACCTTGATTACCCGATCAAAAATCCACGAAAGAGTCTGTAGCCGCCGTCATCTCCATCCCTAGATCGGCAGGGATCTGAAGCTCTTCCCGGCACCCTGCCGGAGAGGGGAATTCACCCTGGAGGCCTTCTTCATCACCATGCAAGCCTCCGGTGTGATGCGTGAGTAGTTCATCCTTGGACTACGGATCCATGTAGTATCTAGATGGCCGGTTCTCCTCCTTTGTGCTTTCATGTTTAGATCTTGTGAGCTCCGTTCATGATCAAGATCATCTATTTGTAATTCATACATGTTGTGTTTGCAGGGATCCGATGGATATTGAGATGCTATTTCAGATTGATTATTGATTCTATCATGTCTTTGTTATTTGTGATCTTGCATGCTTTCTGTTGTTAGTAGCTATCTTGGCCAAGTAGATGCTAGCAACTCCAAGAGTTAGTATTTATGCTCGATATTGGGTTCATGCCTCTGGTAATCTGGGGAAGTGACAGAAATCTCTAAGGTACTAGATGTGCTGTTGCTACTAGGGAGAAAACAACAGTCCTTTGTTCATAGAAGAATTGTATTATTTACTTTACACGCAGTTCGTAAAGCAATAATCTGTTGCTTGCAACTTAATACTGGAGGGGGTTCAGATGATAACCTGAAGGTGGATTATTAGTCATAGATGCAGTTGGATGGCGGTCTATGTATTATGTTGTAATGCCCAATCAAGTCTCAAAGGAGTCAAGATGATTAGTATATGCATGTATTGCTTTCTCGATGTTTGTCAATTGCCCCGATGTAACTTGTTCACCCAGCATGTTATCTATCTGAAGGAGAGCCACCTCTAGTGAACTATGGATCCCGGTCCTTGTCTTTACATACAATCTACAATCTTTTACTGCTTTGTGTTTTTTCTGCAAAGTTTTACTTCTTTCCATTCGATACGTTTAATCCTTTGTTTTCCGCAAAACACGGTGAGATTGACAACCTCATCGCAAGTTGGGGACAAAGTTCTGTCGTTGTGTTGTGCAGGTCTCCACGTTGCTACTAGCACCGGTAGTGCGCCCTGCCAAAGCTCAGCTAGTAACACCTTTGGGGTGTTTCCTTGCTCCTACTGGTTCTATTAAACCTTGGTTTTATAACAGAGGGAAAAATTGCTGCTGTATTCATCGTACCTTCCTCTTGGGGTTCCCAACGAGCTCTACGTCGAATGACGAGCACATCAAGATTTTCTGGCGCCGTTGCCGGGGAGTTAAGGACATCTTCACAAGGAGAGTCCCTCATAACCAATCTCTTTACTTTGTTGTTTTTGTTTTGCTTAGTTTTCTTTTTGCTTTGTTTGCTTGTTTCTTTATCAAAAACATAAAAAAAAATTAGTTTTGCAAGTTTGCTTTCTTATTTGAAAACCCAAAAAAATGACTACTCTTGAAAACACTAAGTTGTGTGACTTCACTAGCACCAACAACAATGATTTTATGAGCACACCTATTGCTCCACCTGTGGCTGAAAATACTTTCTTTGAGATAAAACCTGCTTTACTCAATCTTGTTATGAGAGAGCAATTTTCTGGTATTGGTAATGAAGATGCTGCTTCCCATCTAAATAACTTTGTTGAACTTTGTGAGATGCAAAAGCATAGGGATATAGATGGTGATATTATTAAACTAAAATTGTTTCCTTTCTCTTTGAGAGGAAAAGCTAAAGAATGGTTGAATTCCTTAACTAGGAATAGTATTGATTCTTGGACTAAGTGCAAAGATGCTTTTATTGGAAAATACTATCCTCCTGCTAAGATTATATCCATGAGAATTGAAATAATGAAGTTTAAACAACTTGATAATGAGCATGTTGCTCAAGCTTGGGAAAGAATGAAATCTTTGGTAAAGAATTGTCCACTCATGGACTGACTTCTTGGATAATCATCCAAACTTTTTATGCAGGATTGAACTATTCTTCAAGGAACCTATTGGATTCTGCTGCTGGAGGTACCTTTATGACCATCACTTTGGGCACTGCAACAAAACTTTTGGACAATATGATGGTTAATTATTCTGAATGGCATACTGAGAGAGCTCCACAAGGTAAGAAAGGTAAATTCTATTGAGGAAACCTCCTCCTTGAGTGATAAGATTGATATTATTATGTCTATGCTTATTAATGGGAAAGCCCATATTGATCCAAATAATGTTCCTTTAGCCTCTTTGGTTGCTCAAGGAGAGCAAATTGATGTGAACTTCATAAGAAATAACAACTTTGGCAACAATGCTTATGGTAATAATGCTTATAGGAATAATTTTGGTAACAACAATTATAAGCCACATCCTCCCAACAATGGTAATGCTTATGGAAATTCTTACAATAATAATAAGAGTGCTCCCTCTGAACTTGAAGTTATGCTTAAAGAGTTTATTAGTAAACAAACTACTTTCAATAAAACTATTGAGGAGAAACTCTCTAATGCTGAAAGAAATATAGCATCTTTGGCTGAAGCTCAATCTACTTTGAATAAAATGGCTGCTAAACCTGAAACTAATGAGAATCCCTTTGCAGCTACTAATGCCATACAAGTAAGAATTGATGAAAATGTTAGACTATTAGCTGAATTACATGCTAAGTGGGAAAGAGAAGATGAAATTGCTAGAAACATTAGTGTTTCTACTATCACCACCACTAGTGTTGAGGCTAGTAATAGTTCTACTACTTTAGATGATAAAGTTTATTTTGATCTTGATTGTTGCAATATCTCTGAAGTTATTAAGTTCCTACAAAAGCTTGCTAAAAGTCCTAATGCTAGTGCTATGAACATGGCTTTTACAAAACACATTACTGATGCTCTCATAAAGATTAAAGAAGAAAAGATGAAACATAAAGCTTCTATTCCTATAAAACAAGTGGATGGTTGGGAACCCATAATTAATATGAAAGTGAATGACTTTGATTTCAAAGCTTTGTGTGATCTTGATAGTAGTGTTTCTATTATGCCTAGAAGGATTTATAATATGCTTGATTTGCCTCCTCTTGAAGATTGTTATTTGAATGTCCCGCTTGATGCTAATGCTAAAAAGAAACTCATGGGGAGTCTTAATGATGTTCTTATTATGGGTAACGATTCCTGTGTCCCCGTTGATTTCTATGTTTTGGATGTTGAATACAATGCTTCTTGTCCTATTACTTTGGGAAGACCTTTTCTTAGAACTGTTGGTGCCATCATTGATATGAAAGAAGGCACCATTAAATATCAACTCCCACTCAAGAAAGGTATAGAACACTTCCCTAAAAATAGAGAAAAGATTTCTTTTGCTTCTCCTATGAAAACGAAATTTGGTCTTAATGCTTCTTCATTTGAGAACACTTGATTCTTTCTTTGCTTCTTATGCCTAACTTAAAGGCGTTAAAGAAAAGTACTTATTGGAAGATAACCCAAAAGTTTTAGATGAGTCTTGGAAGTTATTAACTCAGTAATAACCTCTCCTTATCCTTATTATTTGCTTTTTGTGCCAAGAGTAACCTCTAATGAGAGTGAAGTAATGATTGGGAAAGTTGTTGTCCCGAAACCGATTTTTATGCTTCACCGTAAACATTTGTGAGAGAGCTCTGTATGTCGGATTGAGCTGTAATTTTTTGTGCTTCTGCCCCAGGTTGTTATCTAACGTTTGTTAGTTCAAAACTTTTTGATTTGAGCAACAGAAGGTCTTCGAAAAAATTCGTCTTTACCTGCTGGTCTGTTTTGACAGATTTCTGCCATTTTCTGCATTTGCTTCTTGTTGGTTCCTTCTTGAGTTCTTTTGGGTAATTGAGATTTTTGAGGGAACTGCTACAGTAGCTAGTGTTCTAATGGATGTTTATTTGGTGTTAGAAATGAACCTTGAGACTTATTTATCTTAAGTGCACTAATGTTGCTAATGAGATTGTGTGAAGTTTTGTATGAAGGAAAATTTTCAGGTGTATGGAAGGAATGAGTAATGAGATGAAGGATGGACTAAAGCTCAAGATTGGGGATGCCACACGTGTCACCCCAAGAAATATCCAATAAGTACAAGCGTCAAATCTTGGGGATGCCCAAGGCATCCCCTTCTTCATCAATAAAAATTCCAGGTTTCTTCCAAACGCTTCATTTTTATTGTTTTATGCACGGTTGTATTTTTCTTGGAGCGTCTTCTTTTTAATTTTCGTTATGGTTTTTTTTTGCTTTGGTTTGCTTAGTTTTCTGAATAAATTGGTTGGACCCCCTCTTTCATACATTTGGTTTGCAAATAGTTTGGTTTGGTTTGGAAAAGAGTAGGAAAGTTCATACTTATGTGGTAAAAAGAGCTTGTTTTTGACTGTGGCCTATGCTTTGTCATGCCATGCTTGATATTGTTTTGGCTTTATGCTTAGTATTATTTGCTGTAGCATGACTTGTTATAAACAATTGAGATTGCTTAATGTGCCTTGGATGAATCATGCGTTGTTTTAGCATATTAAAGCATAGTGTAGTGGTATTCTCCTTTGATGCTTTATTTGGGTTGACTTGGCGCATGCTCACACCATGTTATGACTATCTCAAGTTACCATAGCCTTTATGATCCTTTAGTTTTTAACTTGTAGTATCACTTTATGCTTTGATCAATGATGTTTTGTCGCTCTGCATGATTATGGCCATTATTGCTCTCTTAGTTTGTCGCTCCCAGTCTTTTGCTAGCCTCCACAACCAAGTATGATTTCCACTCATGCATCCAACTCCCTAAACCAAGTTATTCCAAAGAGTCCACCATACCTACCTACTAGCTTATGCTATTCCAAGTATATTCATGCTTTTGTTTACCTTCAAAATTAAACTTGTTATGAGAAAACTAGTGATTAAAGCTCTCACGAACTTGATGGCACACTTTACTTTTCTTGCCCTTAATAAACTTGAACATTGTGTCTTCTATGTTGTATATGCTTGCACTTATTTTTTGGGAATTAGCAGAACCATGCTTTTATGGGGAATGCTTTCAACATTGCACTTGGTACTTGTACCTAGTTGATATCATGCTCTTTTGTATATGGATGTTGTCGGTGTGAAATGAAAGGGGAGCTTGTAAGTCCATGGAGATATGTATATGTGTTAGAGAAACGCCCGGGCCGATGGTCTAATCCATGCTGACATGGTGGAAACCTGCAGCGTAACCATAATGAGCTGTCTATGAAGCATTCTTCTTATAAAAAAAAGAGTCCTATATTGAGAAAAAAGAGAAAAAGAGAAAAAAAGAGATTATGAAAAGAGGAAAGAGAGAAAAAAGCACCATATTCCCATGGTAAATAAGAAGAATGCTGAGATGCTCGTTGTCTGCTTGCCTTGTCATTTTGATATGGGGATTCTTCCGTATCATCGGGCAAGGGGTACCCCGTTGGCGGTTCTCTATGATACACATGTACTTACGATGACAAGAACTTACCGGTGACTAAACTTGAGTAGCATGAGGAGCGACCCTCGTATACAAGGGACATGAGATTTCTGACTTATACTTCGTCAAGCATGTACACCATAGTTTGTTCACTTTAACCTTAATCACTTCAAGATGCTTATGATAGGGGCAATGAGAGCTGAAAGCTATAAGTACCATAATTTTTGGAAGCTCTTTACGAGACTTGAATCCCTACTTCCTTTTACAAAAGGCTTTTCTTCCACCATTATATTGAGTCTCCACCTTCTATCTTTATGCACCTACTTTGAGAGCATCGTGCCCATTCTTAGTTCTATGTGCATTGTCCCAAGACTAGTTGATTGATGCATACTTTGATATTGCTTGTTTTAAACTATTGTATCTAGTCACTCTTATGAGCTTTGAAGGTGTCCTTTGCATTTATATTTGCTACTCTATTGAGGGACAAGCTGAATACTATTATGCCATGTTTTCTTTATTTGAAACAAACAAACGTCTTCCAAAGCATTGTTATTCATGAATCTTTTGTTTGTGCCTTTTCATGTTGCATCATAGTTTCTTTGCTTATTGCTAGAACTTTGTCTTTCATGTTATGATTAAAGTACTATGATCCCAGCTTGAATGTTTTGCAAATACTTTGATCAAGTCTTTGATGGTGCATGTCACCTCAAAAATTATCTTTCTTTTTATCACTTACCTAATCGAGGACGAGCAGGAGTTAAGCTTGGGGATGTTGATACATTGCAAATGTATCTATAATTTTTGATGTTCCATGCTTGGTTTTATCCACTTTCTTGTGTTTTATTCCAACTTTGGAGTACTTTTCATATGATTTCTTAGACTAACCTATTAACAAGAGCCACAGTGCCAGCTGCCTGTTTTCTGCTGTTTTTGGTTCCACGAAAGTCAGAAAATGAATATTCTTGGAATTGGACGGGACAAAAGCCAAAGTGCCTATTTTTCCGGAAGTGATCAAGTGCCAGAATACGAGACAGAGAAGGGCCAGGGAGCCACCACACCACCTGGCCACGCGGCCAGGCCTGGACCGCGCTAGGGGGTGGTGTGGCCGCTCCCGGCACCCCCTCGGCCTCTCCTTCCGCCTATATATTTCCCTCGGGTCGAAAACCTTGAGTACCCAATCAAAAATCCACGAAAGAGTCTGTAGCCGCCGTCATCTCCATCCCTAGATCGGCAGAGATCTGAAGCTCTTCCCGGCATCCTGCCGGAGAGGGGAATTCACCCTGGAGGCCTTCTTCATCACCATGCAAGCCTCCGGTGTGATGCGTGAATAGTTCATCCTTGGACTACGGATCCATGTAGTAGCTAGATGGCCGGTTCTCCTCCTTTGTGCTTTCATGTTTAGATCTTGTGAGCTCCGTTCATGATCAAGATCATCTATTTGTAATTCATACATGTTGTGTTTGCAGGGATCCGATGGATATTGAGATGCTATTTCAGATTGATTATTGATTCTATCATGTCTTTGTTATTTGTGATCTTGCATGCTTTCCATTGTTAGTAGCTATCTTGGCCAAGTAGATGCTAGCAACTCCAAGAGTTAGTATTTATGCTCGATATTGGGTTCATGCCTCTGGTAATCTGGGGAAGTGACAGAAATCTCTAAGGTACTAGATGTGCTGTTGCTACTAGGGAGAAAACAACAATCCTTTGTTCATAGAACAATTGTATTATTTACTTTACACGCAGTTCGTAAAGCAATAATCTGTTGCTTGCAACTTAATACTGGAGGGGGTTCAGATGATAACCTGAAGGTGGATTATTAGTCATAGATGCAGTTGGATGGTAGTCTATGTATTATGTTGTAATGCCCAATCAAGTCTCAAAGGAGTCAAGATGATTAGTGTATGCATGAATTACTTTCTCGGTGTTTGTCAATTGCCCCGCTGTAATTTGTTCACCTAGCATGTTATCTATCTTAAGGAGAGCCACCTCTAGTGAACTATGGATCCCGGTCCTTGTCTTTACATACAATCTACAATTTTAGTTCCAGGAAAGTCAGAAAATGAATATTCTCGGAATTGGATGGGACAAAAGCCAAAGTGCCTATTTTTTCGGAAGTCATCAAGTGCCAGAATACGAGACGGAGAGGGGCCAGAGGGCGGCCACACCACCTGGCCATGCGGCCAGGCTTGGCCCGCACCATGGGGTGGTGTGGCCAGCCCAGGCACCCCCTCGACCTCCCCTTCCGACTATAATATGCCCTCGGGACGTAAACCCTAAGTACCCGATCAAAAATCCACGAAAGAGTCTGTAGCCGCCATCATCTCCATCCCTAGATTGGGAGGGATCTAAAGCTCTTCTCGGCACCCTGCCGGAGAGGGGAATTCACCCTGGAGGCTTTCTTCATCACAATGCAAGCCTCCGGTGTGATGCGTGAGTAGTTCATCCTTGGACTACAGATCCATGTAGTAGCTAGATGGCTAGTTCTCCTCCTTTGTGCTTTCATGTCTAGATCTTGTGAGCTCCGTTCATGATCAAGATCATCTATTTGTAATTCTGCATGTTGTGTTTGCGGGGATCTGATGGATATTGAGATGCTATTTCAGATTGATTATTGATTCTATCATGTCTTTGTTATTTGTGATCTTGCTTGCTTTCCGTTGTTAGTAGCTATCTTGGCCAAGTAGAAGCTAGCAACTCCAAGAGTTAGTATTTATGATCGATAGTGGGTTCATGCCTCTGATAATCTGGGGAAGTGACATAAATCTCTAAGGTACTAGATGTGCTGTTGCTACTAGGGAGAAAACAACAATCCTTTGTTCATAGAACAATCGTATTGTTTACTTTACACGCAGTTCGTAAAGCAATAATCTGTTGCTTGCAACTTAATACTGGAGGGGGTTCGGATGATAACCTGAAGATGGATTATTAGTCATAGATGCAGTTGGATGGCGGTCTATGTATTATGTTGTAATGCCCAATCAAGTCTCAAAGGAGTCAAGATGATTAGTATATGCATGTATTGCTTTCTCGATGTTTGTCAATTGCCCCACTGTAATTTGTTCACCCAGCATGTTATCTATCTTAAGGAGAGCCACCTCTAGTGAACTATGGATCCCGGTCCTTTTCTTTACATACAATCTATAAACTGTTTACTGCTTTGTGTTTACTTTCTGCAAAGTTTTACTTATCTCCATTCGATACGTTTAATCCTTTGTTTTCCGCAAAACACGGTGATATGTCCATTTTGCATCACTATTCTATGTCTTAATTCACTATTATTCATTGATATATTTCGTATTGAGAGGCAATACTTATGTTATTTCATCTGTTTTTGCATGGTTGATGACTTTTGGAGCATAGACCGCTGCAGTCAAGATTCTGATGGAAAAGGTGCTGTTTGGAGGCAAAATTCACGAAGATCAGAAAATCCGGGAAAATATACGGAAAATCCTATTTTTCCAGAAGACTAAGGATGCCAAAAGATGGAGTGGAGATGGGCCACAGGGGGCCCACACCACCCCATGGTGCGGGCAGGCCTAGGTCACGCCTAGAGGTGGTGTGGCCACCCTGGCTCACTCGAGCCTCTCCCCTCTGGCGTATATCATCCTCCCGAAACCCTAAGACTCGAGGAGTGACCATAGAAAGATTCCGACGCCTCTGCGGGGCGGAAAACACCGAGAGAGAAAGATCTCTCCGGCAGACAGATTTCTACCGGGGGAATTCCTTCCCGGAGAGGGGAGATCGTCGCCATCAACACCACCATCAAGCTGGACTTCATCGGGATCATCATCACCATTAGCACCCTCATCACCATCTCCATATTGCTGTAACAATTGAGTTGAATCTTGCATTAGTTCATAGCGGAAACTTTCCCGGTGTTGATTACTCTTTGTAGTTGATGCTATTGAGTGAACCATTGAATTATTGTTTATGTTCAGATTGTTATACATCATTATTCCATCTCTGATCATGATCCATATGATGTCTTGTGAGTAGTTCGTTTTGTTCTTGAGGACATGGGAGAAGTCTTGTTGTTAGTAGTGGAGTTGCGTTGAGAAAGATTCAATAGATTGTTATTTAAGTTGTGGTGTACTTCTTCTAGTGGTGTCATGTGAACGTCGACTACATGACACTTCACCTATATGGGCCTAGGGGAATGCATTGTGTATTTGGCTACTAATCGTAGGGGTTGCCGGAGTGACAGAAACCTGAACCCCCGTTAGGAAACCATTGCACAAGGGATGTAAGGGTCTTAGTAATTACTTTCTTGTACTTACGGATGTTTGCAAGGGCTATAATCACAAGTATGTATTAGTCTTGGATGGGGCGGTACATTAGCACAGGTTCACCCACACAACACTTAGCAAGCTAAAGAAGATTAATCGACTATATGAAGCGAAAGCACTTGACAGTCTTCCCATGCGTCCTCAAGAACGTTTGGTCATTTTAAGTAATACAATCGGCTTGTCCTTTGCTGCATAAAGGATTGGGCCACTTGCTGCATTTATTCCTATTGTCTTTTGTTTACTCGTACTTTGTTTACTTGCTTTATCAAAAACCCCTAAAAATCCTGATCCATACCACTAGCCAGCACCTTCTGCTCCTCGTTGGGTTCGACACTCTTACTTATCGAAAATACTGCAATACACCCCCTTTACTTGTGGGTCATCAAGACTATTTTCTGGCGCCGTTGCCGGGGAGTGAAGCACTATTGGAGAGTGGAACTGGTAAAGGAAACTTCTACTGTGAGTATTGTTTACTTCTGTTAGTTGCTTTATTTTCGTTATGGATAATTCGTTGAGTTTCTTATTTGGTAATGCTACTACCACTGCTAAGGTAGTAGATAAGCCACCACCTGCTGAGAATGATGTTTTCAAAATACCTACAAGAATTATTGATCATGTTATGGATAACTACTATGTTGGGGATGGAACTGTCCATCCCGGTGATCATTTGCTCTTTATACACGAATTATGCGGGTTGTTCAAGTGTGCAGGTATTACTATAGATCTAGTTAAGAAGAAGTTATTCTCATTATCACTAAAAGGAAGAGCTGAGGAATGGTATAAGCTGCTGAAGAATGGTCAAGCTCTAGAATGGGAGGAAATAGTGCCTCTCTTTTATTCAAAATTTTATCCTCCTAGTGAGATTCATAAAGATCAGAATCAAATATACAACTTTTGGCCTCTTGATGGAGAGAGTACAACTCAAGATTGGGAGAGATTGAAGTTACTAATGCTCAAATGTCCCATTCATGAGCTCCCCAACAATATTATTATCAATAACTTTTATGCAAGGCTCCCTCTACATGATAAAGATTTATTGGATGCTTCTTGTGCTAGATCATTCACTCGTATGGAAGAAGAAGCTAAATGGGACCTTCTAGATCGTATTCAAGACAATGCTGAAGCTTGGGAGAATGACAAAGGTAGAAAGTCAGGTATAAATTATGATTATGAATGCATTGAATCTTTTATGGGAACTGATGACTTTCAAAATATTAGTAATATTTATGGTCTTGATTTGCAAGTTATTACGAATTGCTTTAGAGTTTTTGCTTCCTATATCGAAATTCCAAAAAGGGGATTCAACAAATACCATGCACCTTACAAAGATACTGTTGATTATGCTCCTATTGGAAGTGCTGAGTATTGCATTATTGACCCCATCTTACCCGAACCTTATATCGAGAAGATTCCCTTCCCTGAAAAGGTTAAGGACCATCCTATAATAACTAATATAATCACCAAAAGTGAAAAAAGAACTGTAAAACCTGATGAACAAATAAACATTGAACCTGTGGTAGCAATTGTGAAAGACCTTGTCACTAAAAGCGTAGAAGATGGTCACATAGTCTTTTGTGAGGATGCTTCTAATATTATTTCACATCCCAATAGAACAAAAAGGCTAGTGTTCCTGTGCTTTCTGTTAGAATTGGTGATCATTGCTATTATGGTTTATGTGATATTGGTGCAAGTTCCAGTGCTATTCCTTATGAGCTTTACAGAGAAATTATGCATGAGATCAGTCCTTGCGAGTTGGAAGACATTGATGTGGTTATTCACCTTGCTAATAGAGAGACCATCTCTCCAATTGGTATTGTACGAGACATGGAAGTTCTTTGTGGTAAGATTAAGTACCCTGCTGATTTTCTAGTACTTGGTTCGGCTGCTAGTAAAACCTACCCTATCATTTTTGGTAGACCTTTCTTGAGTACTTGTGGAGCTATTATTGATTGCAAGAGGGAGAAAATCTTGACTAAGTTTGATGGGGAATCTTATGAGTTTAATTTTTCGAAATTTGCTAAAGAACCTTGCGAAGAGGAAACCCATAATGAGGATTTTAGGGTTGAGCAACTTGCTTCTATTTCTCTTGCTCCTAACAATGCTTTGTAGCAATTTATGGAAGATCATGAAAGTGAAATCTTCATGGAAGAAAGGAATGAGATTGACAGGATTCTCCGTGATCAACCTATGATGCTTAAGCACGACTTGCCTGTAGAAGACTTGGGTACCACGATGCCACCTAAAAAGGATCCGGTTTTCGATCTAAAACCTCTCCCTGATGATCTTAAATATGCTTATATTAATGATAAAAAGATATATCCTGTTATTATTAGCGCTAAACTTTCAGGGAAGGAAGAAGAAAGGTTATTGGAGGTTTTGAGGAAACACCGAGGAGCTATGGGTTATACTCTGGATGATTTGAAAGGGATTTCACCTACTATATGTCAGCATTCTATCAACATAGAACCAGATGCGAAGCCAGTAGTGGAGCACCAACGACGTTTAAATCCTAGGATGAAAGACGTGGTAAGGAATGAGGTATTGAAACTCCTTGATGCTGGTATTATTTACCCTATTGCTGATAGTGAATGGGTTAGTCCTGTTCATTGTGTTCCTAAAAAGGGAGGTATTACCGTTGTCCCTAATGATAATGATGAGCTTATTCCTCAAAGAATAGTGGTAGGCTATAGGATATGCATCGATTTTAGGAAAGTCAATAAAGTTACTAAGAAAGATCACTACCCGCTTCCTTTTATTGATAAAATGTTGGAAAGGTTGTCTAAAAAGACCCATTTTTGTTTCCTTGATGGTTATTCTGGTTTCTCTCAAATTGCTGTTAAACAACAAGATCAAGAAAAAACTACTTTACTTGCCCTTATGGAACTTATGCTTATAGACGTATGCCTTTTGGTTTATGTAATGCTCCTGCTACTTTCCAAAGGTGCATGTCTGCTATCTTTCATGGTTTTTGTGAGGAAATTGTAGAAGTATTTATGGATGACTTTTCTGTCTATGGAACTTCTTTTGATAATTGTCTGCACAATCTTGATAAAGTTTTGCAGAGATGTGAAGAAACTAATTTTGTTCTTAATTGGGAGAAATGCCATTTCATGGTTAATGAAGGGATTGTTCTTGGGCATAAGGTTTCTGAAAGAGGCATAGAAGTTGATAGAGCTAAGGTTGAGGCAATTGAGAAGATGCCATGTCCAAGAGACATCAAAGGTATTCGTAGTATCCTTGGTCATGCTGGTTTCTATAGGAGGTTTATTAAAGACTTCTCTAGGATATCAAAACCTCTCACTAATCTTCTTTAAAAAGATGTACCCTTCGTGTTTGATGATGATTGTAGGGAAGCTTTTGAAACTCTTAAGAAGGCTTTAACTACAGCCCCTATTGTTCAACCACCTGATTGGAGTTTACCCTTTGAAATAATGTGTGATGCTAGTGATTTTGCTGTAGGGGCTGTCCTTGGGCAACGTATTGATAAAAAGTTAAACGTTATCCATTATGCTAGCAAGACTCTAGACGCTACTCAAAGGAATTATGCTACTACTGAAAAGGAATTTCTAGCTGTTGTTTTTGCTTGTGACAAGTTTAGGCCCTATATTGTAGACTCAAAAGTCACCGTTCATACTGATCATGCTGCTATTAAATATCTTATGATGAAGAAGGATGCTAAGCCTAGGCTTATTAGATGGGTGCTACTTTTACAAGAGTTTGATCTACATATAGAAGATAGGAAGGGTGCTGAAAACCCTGTAGCTGATAATTTATCTCGTTTGGAAAACATCTCTTTTGACCCTATGCCTGTTAATGATAGTTTCCCAAATGAACAGTTAGCTGTAGTAGGGGTGAGCTCACGAGGAAGCCCTTGGTATGCTGATTATGCTAACTTTATTGTCTCCAAGTATTTTCCTCCAACTTTTACAGCTCAGCAAAGAAGAAAGTTCTTCTATGATTTGAGGCATTATTTTTGGGATGACCCGCACTTATACAAACAAGGAGTGGATGGTATTATGCGAAGATGTGTTCTAGAATATGAAAAAAAGGAGATATTGCGTAAATGTCATGGTAGTGCCTATGGAGGACATCATGCAGGAGATAGAACTGCACAAAAGGTACTACAATCAGGTTTCTACTGGCCTACCCTTTTTAAAGATGCAAGAAAAATTGTTTTATCTTGTGATGAATGTCAGCGTGTTGGAAATATTTCTAGACGCAATGAAATGCCTATGAACTACTCTCTAGTTATTGAACCTTTTGATTGTTGGGGATTCGACTTTATGGGTCCTTTCCCTCCTTCGAAGGGTTACACTCATATTCTTGTTGCCGTTGATTATGTTACTAAGTGGGTAGAAGCCATTCCTACGAAAAGTGCTGACGGGGAAACCTCTCTAAAAATGCTTAAGGATGTTATCTTTCCTAGGTTTGGAGTGCCTAGGTATCTCATGACTGATGGGGGTTCTCATTTCATTCATGGTGGTTTTAGGAAGACCCTCGCTAAATATGATGTTAATCATAGAATTGCTTCAGCTTATCACCCCCAAACTAGCGGGCAAGTAGAGTTATCAAATAGAGAAATTAAATCTATCTTGCAAAAGACTGTTAATAGGTCTAGAAAAAACTGGTCTAAGAAGTTGAATGATGCTTTATGGGCTTATAGAACTGCTTACAAAAATCCTATGGGAATGTCTCCTTATAAAATGGTTTATGGGAAAGCTTGCCACCTACCCTTAGAATTAGAACACAAAGCTTACTGGGTAGTGAAAGAACTAAATAGAGATTGT
This sequence comes from Avena sativa, assembly GCA_916181665.1. Classification (NCBI taxonomy): domain Eukaryota; kingdom Viridiplantae; phylum Streptophyta; class Magnoliopsida; order Poales; family Poaceae; genus Avena; species Avena sativa. Next base: position 546,721,246 of record OV702290.1, on the reverse strand, counting down.
AAGCTTGCTGGTGAGAAAAGATTATTTGACTTAAGTTCTTTAGATGAATGGAGGAGTGAAGCCTATGAGAATGCTAGGCTCTTTAAGGAAAAAGTTAAAAGATGGCATGACAAGCGAATACTTAAGAGAGAATTTCATGTTGATGAGAAAGTTCTTTTGTATAGGTCTCATCTCAGATTTTTTGCATGAAAGCTAATATCAAAATGGGAAGGACCTTTCATCATTGAAGAAGTATACCGTTCAGGAGCAATAAAAATTTCTTCTCTAAAAGATAATACTACACAAGTAGTGAATGGACCGCGACTCAAACACTATATTGCTAGAGATTCTTACAATGAAGATGTTGATGCCTTTCAAGTTATAACTCCGGAGAAATTCATCGAGGACCAATTTTAGAGACCTGCAGAGTCTGTTTTCAAATAGGTAACAGTTCTGGTAAGAAAAGTTCCGCGAAAATACAATCCAACTATATTTTTGCAGTTTTCAGTCAATAAGGAAAGCTACAAAGCGAAAAAGGGACGGAAACGGAGCCGGGGTAGCCCACACCACCCTGTGGCGCGGTTCCACCCCTGGCCGCGCCACCAGGTGGCGAGGCCACCCAGGACTCCGCCTCCGACTCGTTTTCTCCCAGTACCTTCCTTTTGATATGAAACTTCGTAATATATAACCCTTGGATCCCCCGAGGTCCGTATATCGTGTTTTTGTCGTGTTTTTGTTTCAATCTATTTCTGCCAGGTAAATCTCAGATTCTATAGCCTCAATGTCTTCCACTGAATCAGTTAAGGGAGATTCCTTGGAAGATATCATCAACCCATACATGAGAGAATTGAAGATTCGTCCCAAGGAGTTATTTCTCGAAGGTGGGGAGGTTCGGATTAAAGAGGTTCAAGGACCCAAAGGTGAAGGAAGTCTGGAGGACAGGGATGGAAGCGTTGGAACAAGAAGTCTTTAGGCACAAGAAGATGGCGGAGCGCGAAGTGGATATCATCCATAAGATTTGTTCTGAACTCATCACCGAGCACCAAAAGGAGACTGCTGAACTCAAAGACGAAGTCCTCTCACTCTGCCAAACAACCAACAAACTGCAAGCACAGTTCTATGACGTTCAACATCAAAACTGTGAGTATGAGGCTAGATTTAAACGCATAAGTGCTGCTGCAAGTTTCAGGATGTTGGAAACCATGATGTCCTTTGTTGATGGGAAGCCTTTACCTTGGAAGACGGACAAAGATGAGAAGACACCACCACCACCTAAGGAGTAATTCGTCATCAGGTTTGGCATCCCCTTGGTTTGTTCCAAGCTTGGGGGAGTGCCGCGGTATCATATCACTATCTTCTATCTTTTTACCTTATTAGTAGAGTCATATCATGAATAGAGGAGTTATTATGTAGTATGGTTTGTATTATGGAAGTGTCCCCTCTCTCGTTAGATATGTATCCCTTGGTGTGAGTTGCCGATATGGAATATTAATGAGAAGTTCTATCATTCACTCTTTTGCATAGCTTATATTAGTTTTCAATTCATGGTTATATGATTGATCTTGTTGTTAGTATTGGTAGCACTTTGGGATCATTGAGTTAATTTAGTTGGTTTTGGCAAACCTGTCTCGGTTAATAGCACACTATTTTTGAGAGTTGAAAGAAAAGATAGAAGTACTCTAGAGAAAAATAATTTCTTTCTTTCTTGATTTGCTCATAAGTCTAGTATTCTCTAGTTAAGATCTTTTGTGCTTTCAAGGAAGATTGCATGTTTGTCTTTATCACTTGTATGTTTGGTTGTTTCCTTCAACTCTTATACTTGCTACCCAACCTTGCTAGCCAAAAACCCGTACTGAGAGGGTATTCTTCTCGTGCATCCACCTCCTTTAAACCAAAACCTTTGCCATTTGAGTCCACCATACCTACCTAGTAGCATTATTGCTCTTCCAAGTAAATTCTTGTTTTATCTACCTCCCAAATTAAAATTGTTATGTGAAAATTAGTGATTAAATCTCTCACGAACTTGATGGCACACTTTACTTTATTGCATCTAATAAACTTGAACCATTGGGTCCTTCTTTGTTGCGTATATGCTTGCGCTTTATGAGTTGAAGTTAGCCGAACCATGTATCATGGGGACGGCTTTCAACACTTCATTGGTACTTTGTACCTAGTTGATATCATGTTCTTTTGCTTATGGATCCCGACGGTGTGAAATAAAAGTGGAACTTGTAAGATCATGGAGTTTATATGTGTGTTAGAGAAACGCCTGGGCCGCTAGCCTAAGCCATGCTTAATCATGGTGGAAACTTGCAGCATAACTATAGTTATCATTCTATGAAGCATCCTCAATAAAAACCTATGCAAATAGCAAATAAATCGCTGAGATGCTCACTGTCTGCTTGCCTTGTCATTTTGATTATGGGATAGCTCATGTGTCATGTGCAAGGGGTACCCCGTTGGCGGTTCTCAATGATACACATGTATTTACAATGACAAGAGCTTGCTCGTGACTGAAGTTGAGTAGCATGAGTATCGGTACTCATAAGTAAGGAGCATGAGATTTCAACTTATAACTTGTCAAGCATATCCTCTTAGTTGTGTCACTTTAACCTTAATCACCTAAAGATGCCTATGATAGGGGCAATGAGAGCTGAAAGCTAGTAAGTATCATAATTTTTGGGAGCTCTTTATGAGACTTGCAATCCCTGCTTCCCTCTTTGAAGGGTCTTTCTTTTACTTTGTAGTTGAGTCAATAAACCTACTCCCTTCCATCTCAGCAAGTATTTTGAGTTGTTGTGTTTCATTCATTCATATGATGATTTATTCATTCATGTTTCTTATGTTCCTTGTTTTGCACATTGCTCTTATCTTGATGTTTACTACTTTGAAAGCTATCTTTGAAAACCAGTTATTGGTGAACTCCAGCAAATTATCAACTATTCTTCGACCAAGAGCTAAGTTTTCCATTACCAATTATGATTCACTTTATGTATCTTTATTGTGTTTCCTTTACTCATTGCAAGTTGAGTTATATGATAGTGAGTTGTCTTCTATTATGATCTATGCTTTTGATGAATGTGATGCTTCTTGTCCGTATTCTTTTATCGAATCTTCACTCCATAAACCCGAGGCCATGTTTATTGAGCTCAGTTTCGCTTGGGGACAAGCGAAGTCTAAGCTTGGGGGGAGTTGATACGTCCATTTTGCATCACTATTCTATGTCTTAATTCACTATTATTCATTGATATATTTTGTATTGAGAGGCGATACTTATGTTATTTCATCTGTTTTTGCATGGTTGATGACTTTTGGAGCATAAACTGCTGCAGTCAGGATTCTGATGGAAAAGGTGATGTTTGGAGGCAAAATTCGCGAAGATCAGAAAATCCAGGAAAATATACGGAAAATCCTATTTTTCCAGAAGACTAAGGATGCCAGAAGATGGAGTGGAGATGGGCCACAGGGGGGCCCACACCACCCCATGGCGCGGGCAGGCCTAGGCCGTGCCTGGAGGTGGTGTGGCCACCCTGGCCCACTCTAGCCTCTCCCCTCTAATGTATATCATCCTCCCGAAACCCTAAGACTCGGGGAGCGACCACAGAAAGATTTCGCCGCCTCTGCGGGGCGGAAAACACCGAGAGAGAAAGATCTCTCCGGCAGACAGATTTCTGTCGGGGGAATTCCTTCCCGGAGAGGGGAGATCGTCGCCATCAACACCACCATCAAGCTGGACTTCATCGGGATCATCATCATCATCACCACCATCATCACCATCAGCACCCTCATCACCATCTCCATATTGTTGTAACAATTGAGTTGAATCTTGCATTAGTTCATAGGGGAAACTTTCTCGGTGTTGATTACTCTTTGTAGTTGATGCTATTGAGTGAACCATTGAATTATTGTTTATGTTCAGATTGTTATACATCATTATTCCATCTCTGATCATGATCCTATGATGTCTTGTGAGTAGTTCGTTTTGTTCTTGAGGACATGGGAGAAGTCTTGTTGTTAGTAGTGGAGTTGCGTTGAGAAAGATTCAATAGATTGTTATTTAAGTTGTGGTGTACTTCTTCTAGTGGTGTCATGTGAACATCGACTACATGACACTTCACCTATATGGGCCTAGGGGAATGCATTGTGTATTTGGCTACTAATCGTAGGGGTTGGCGAAGTGACAGAAACCTGAACCCCCGTTAGGAAACCATTGCACAAGGGACGTAAGGGTCTTAGAGCTTAAAGTTGTGGTTAGGTTTCTACCTTAATTACTTTCTTGAACTTACGGATGTTTGCAAGGGGTATAATCACAAGTATGTATTAGTCTTGGATGGGGCGGTACATTAGCACAGGTTCACCCACACAACACTTAGCAAGCTAAAGAAGATTAATCGACTATATGAAGCGAAAGCACTTGATAGTCTTCCCATGTGTCCTCGATAACGTTTGGTCATCTTAAGTAATACAATCGGCTTGTCCTTTGCTGCATAAAGGATTGGGCCACTTGTTGCATTTATTCCTATTGTCTTTTGTTTACTCGTACTTTGTTTACTTGCTTTATCAAAAACCCCTAAATCCGTTTGCTAAGTATTTGCAGACAATTTCTGATCCATACCACTAGCCAGCACCTTCTGCTCCTTGTTGGGTTCGACACTCTTACTTATCGAAAATACTGCGAGACACCCCCTATACTTGTGGGTCATCACACGGTGAGATTGACAACCTCATCGCAAGTTGGGGACAAAGTTCTATGGTTGTGTTGTGTAGGTCTCCACGTTGCTACTAGCACCGGTAGTGCGCCCTGCCAAAGCTCAGCTAGTAACACCTTTGGGGTGCTTCCTTGCTCGTACTGGTTCGATTAAACCTTGATTTCATAACTGAGGGAAACTTGCTGCTGTGCTCATCATACCTTCCTCTTGGGGTTCCCAACGAGCTCTACATCAACACCGCCATCAAGCATTTTTCTGGGCGTCGTGCATTGAGCCATCAATGGGCTAACCCCTCCCAACCAGCAAGTACATAGGTAAACTTTAAATCAAAGTCTATTGCAGCCATGACACTTTGGGTAGTACCCTCTTTTCTACCCCTAAAGGCGGCCGAGATATTGATTGGCACTCTTGCGGACACATGAGTTCCATCTATTGCTCCGATACAATCCTAATTTAGAAAATACAAATATTTGTCATTCATTGGTCTTACAAAATTCTAGCAATATCTAGAGTTTTTAACTAAAATTATTTACCTTGAAGTAAGGATTGAAGCGGTTGTTTTCCTGAATTTTAGGATGGATATGAGTAGATGGAGGACGAATCATCTCAGCTCGCAACTCTCCAACGGCATATAACACCGCCTTAAAATACCTACCGATTACTTCAATAGATCTTCTAAAAATTGGTTGTAAAGCTCTAAAACGTGTGTTGTGACCAACTACTAGGAGAAACATGGCTACTTGTTCCTTTATAGAAGTATGAATACTATCTTTCAATAATTCTCTCTCTCTAAACAAAGTGCACAAACAAAAAAGGGAGCTCTTTTCATTCTAAGCTGATTTGAGCAATTTATATCGGTAGAATGATATATATATCTCGGATTTGATTTCCTAGCTATGTCCATGTCAATCCTATGACCTAATGTTATCACCGGAGTTTTCCTAGCTTTTCTTGAGATAAACACCATATAAGCACCCAATACAGCTGCCAGGCCGGTGTTGGGGTTCGTAGCATGGAAAACAAAATTTTCTATCGCATACAAACAAACAAGCCAAGATCTATCTACTAGATTGTAGCAATGAGTCGATGGAATAACTTACCCTCGAAGATTCCAAAGCGGTTAACGAGAGCAGATTCTCGTGGGTGATGTAGTCGTACTCTTTCCGATCTCAAGATCGCGTAGACGATCCTTCCAGCGCCACGTTCCGGCAGCGCTCCCGCAGTCGGTCACACGTTCGGTACTCGACGAAGACCTTCCTCTCCCTTGTTCCAGCAGGCAGCGGAGGTTGTAGCACTCTCCTCGCGATTCCGGCAGCACAACGGCGTGGTACCGGAAGTAGAGGGGAGATCCCGCAGGGCTTCGCCTTAAGCCGGTGCGAGTATGGTGGAGCTTATGAGAGAGGCTATTAGTGGTCTAGTAATTAGACACACCAATTGGAAGGCTCTAATCCGAAGGCTAGTGCAATTAGAAGCTCTAAACCGAAATAGCTCTAAACCGGGGTTTAGATCTAGGGTTTAGTTTAGAGGATAGGAACTTGTGTGTATTGGGAGGGGAGCCCTGCCCCTCCCTTTATAGGTGGGAGGGCTGGCGCGCCAGGGGAGGGAGGGAGTCCCTCCCCAACTCGGCCTACGGCTGGCCGCCGGCTTGGGGAGGAGGACTCCTCCCCCAAGTCGGTTTCCTCCTCTCCTCCCACTTCCCAAAAACTGCCGTTTGACTTTCAAACTAGCCGTTTGACTTTTTCAATTTAGGATTCAATTTAATCCTTTATTTTGGGACAGCAAGAACACTCAGTACATGATGCAATCATTCCATCTTATAATAACACATTCATGTACCCTTCCCCCCTTCGGAGTGCCGGACATTCCGGGACCTTCTAGAATGTTCCCGATGGAAACACCGGAACCATTCCCCAACTCCGAAACGGGACTTTCCTTATATGAATCTTATTCTCCGGACCATTCCGGATCACCTCGTGATATCCCGGATCCCATCCGAGACTCCGAACAACATTCGGTCTCTTTCTCATAATACCATAACTACTCAAAACAACGTCGAATCCTTAAGTGTGTCTCCCTACGGTTCGTGAATTATGCGGACATGATCGAGACACTTCTCCGAACAATAACCAATAGAGGAATCTGGAAATTCATATGGCTCCCACATATTTCTACGATTACTTTGCGATCGAATGAACCACTTACATACGATACCAATTTCCCTTTGTCTCACGATATGTTACTTATCCGAGGTTATGATCGTCGGTATCTCTGCATACCTAGTTCAACCTCGTTACTGATAAGTACTCTTTTCTCGTTCCCGTGATATGTGATCCCTTGTGACCAAGTCACATGCTTGCAAGCTAATTGGATGACATTCCACCGAGAGGGCCCAGAGTATATCTATCCGTCATGTGGATGGACAAATCCCACTCTTGATCCATGTGTTTCAACCAATACTTTCCAAACACTCAATGCCACCTTTATAACCACCCTGTTACGGTGTGGTGTTTGATGTCATCAAAGCATCCATCTAGTAAAGGTGATATGCATGATCTCATGGTCGAAGGAATTAGGTTACTATGTATCAGAAAGCATATAGCAATTGAACTATTGAAATGACTTGATCTTTATGCTACGCTTGTCTATAGGAGTATGTCCACCATATCATTCTCCTAATGATATGATCTTGTTGTTGATAACATCTCAATGTTCATGATATGGAAACCACAATCATCAATCAACCAACAAGCTAGTGAAGTATAGAGGCTATACTAGGGACTTCAAATTAAGTTTACAAATCACACAAGTATTAATGGTTTCCTTGTTAATACTATTATAGCATGAATGTAAACATTTATCATAAACACAAAGATATAATAATAACTACATTTATTATTGCCTCTAGGGCATATCTCCAACAGTCTCCCACTTGCACTAGAGTCATCTAATCTAGATTACATGGTAATATACCGAACACCCATGGCAGTTTGGTGTTGGTCATGTTTTGCCCTCGGGAGAGGTTTAGTCAACGGATCCGCCACATTCAGATCTGTGTGTACTTTGCAAATCTTTATATCCCCATCCTGGATATGTTCTCGAATAGCGTGAAAACGTAGCTTGATATGCTTCAGCTTCTTGTGTGACCTTGGTTCTTGCGCATTGGCTATGGCGCCCATGTTATCACAGTAGATAGACATTGGGTCCAGCGCACTAGGAACCACACCCAGTTCTGTAATGAACTCTTTCATCCATATCGCTTCTTGTGAAGCCTCTGAAGCAGCCATGTATTCCGATTCAGTTGAAGATCTCGCCACAACGCTTTGCTTTGCACTCCTCCAGCTAACTGCTGCGCCATTCAAAATAAATACGTATCCGGATTGTGATTTAGAATCATCTGGATCGGTGTTCCAACTAGCATCGGTGTAACCATTAACAACGAGCTGTTCATCACCTCCATAAGAAAGAACCATATCCTTAGTTCTTCTCAAGTACTTAAGGATGTTTTTGACCGCTGTCCAATGATCCACTCCTGGATCACTTTGATATCTGCTAGTTAAACTAACAGCATATGCAATGTCGGGTCTAGTACATAGCATGGCATACATTAGAGATCCTATGGCTGAGGCATAGGGAGTCTTACTCATCCTTTCTCTATCTTCTGCCGATGTCGGACTTTGAGTTTTACTCAAGGTCATATTGGGCAACATGGGCAAGAACCCTTTCTTGCTTTCTACCATTCCAAACCTCTTTAGAACTTTGTCCAAATATGTACTCTGTGACAATGATATTTGGCGTTTCGATCTATCTCTATAAATCTTTATGCCTAATATGTAAGCTGCTTCGCCAAGATCCTTCATTGAAAAACTATTATTCAAATATTCCTTGACACTATTAAGAAGGTCTACATCATTCCCAATCAACAATATGTCATCCACATACAGTATTAAGAATGCTACAGAGCTCCCACTCACTTTCTTGTAAATACAAGCTTCTCCATAAGTTTGTATAAAACCAAAACTTTTGATTACCTTATCAAAACGTTGATTCCAACTTCGGGATGCTTGCTTCAATCCATAGATGGATCGTTGAAGTTTGCATACCTTGTTAGCATCTTTAGAATCGACAAAACCTTTGGGTTGTATCATATACAACTCTTCATCAATGTCTCCATTGAGGAATGCTGTTTTGACATCCATCTGCCATATCTCATAATCATAATATGCAGTGATTGCTAACATAATCCTCACAGACTTTAGCTTCGCTACCGGTGAGAAAGTCTCATCGTAGTCAACTCCTTGAATTTGTCGAAACCCTTTTGCGACAAGTCGAGCTTTATAGACAGTAACATTACCATCAGCATCTGTTTTCTTCTTGAAAATCCATTTGTTCTCGACAGCCTTTCAGCCATCCGGTAAGTCCACCAAAGTCCATACTTGGTTCTCGTACATGGATCCAATCTCGGATTTCATGGCTTCTTGCCATTTATTGGAATCTGGGCTCATCATTGCTTCCTCATATGTCTCGGGGTCATCGGTGTTGTCCACCAACATGACACTCATAACGGAATCATACCAATCTGGAGTGGTACGAGTTCTCGTTGACCTTCGAGGCTCTGTAGCAACTTCAACCGAAGTTTCATGATCACCATCATTAGCTTCCTCTCTTATTGGTGCAGGCACCACAGGAACTTCTTCCGGCGCTGCGCTACTCGCAATTTCGAGAGAAGGTTCGACAACCTCGTCGAGTTCTACTTTCCTTCCAGTCACTTCTTTCGAGAGAAATTCCTTCTCTAGAAAGGATCCATTCTTGGCAACGAAGATTTTGCCTTCGGATCTATGATAGAAGGTATACCCAATAGTTTCCTTCGGGTATCCTATGAAGACGCATTTTTCCGCTTTGGGTTCAAGCTTGTCCGGCTGTAACTTCTTTACATAGGCTTCGCATCCCCAAACTTTAAGGAACGACAATTTAGGTTTCTTCCCAAACCATAATTCATACGGTGTCGTTTCAACGGATTTAGACGGTGCCCTATTTAAAGTGAATGCGGCTGTTTCTAATGCATAACCGCAAAATGATAGCGGTAAATCTGTAAGTGACATCATAGACCGAACCATATCTAAGAGAGTTCGATTACGACGTTCGGACACACCATTACGCTGTGGTGTTCCCGGCGGTGTCAATTGTGAAAGTATTCCGCACTTCTTTAAATGCTCGCCAAACTCGTAACTTAGATATTCACCTCCACGATCAGAACGTAGAAATTTAATCTTTTTGTTACGTTGATTCTCTACTTCACTTTGAAATTCCTTAAACTTCTCAAAAGTTTCGGACTTATGTTTCATGAAATAGATATACCCATATCTACTCAAGTCATCCGTGAAGGTAAGAACATAACGATAACCACCGCGCGAAACTACACTCATTGGACCACACACATCGGTATGTATGATTTCCAATAAGTCTGTAGCTCGCTCCATCATACCAGAAAATGGAGTCTTAGTCATTTTACCCATCAGACATGCTTCGCATCTTTCAAGTGATTCAAAATCAAGTGATTCAAGAAGTCCATCGGAATGGAGTTTCTTCATACGTTTCACTCCAATGTGACCAAGACGACAGTGCCACATATAGGTCAAATTATCGCTTGATTTCAAACGTTTAGCTTCAATATTGTTGATATGTGTATTTCTACTATCGAGATTCAATAAGAATAGACCATCTATCAAAGGTGCATGTGCGTAAAACATATTACTCATATAAATCGAACAACCATTATTCTCGGATTTAAACAAGTAACCGTCTCGCAATAAACAAGATCCTGATATAATGTTCATGCTTAACGCAGGCACTAAATAACAATTATTTAAGTATAAAACTAATCCCGATGGTAGATGAAGAGGTAGCGTGCCGACCGCGATCACATCAACCTTTGATCCGTTTCCCACGCGCATCGTCACCTCGTTCTTCACTAGCTTCCGTTTATTCTGCAGCTCCTGTTTCGAGTTACAAATATGAGCAACCGAACCAGTATCAAATACCCAGGCATTACTACGAGTACTAGTGAGATACACATCAATAACATGTATATCAGATATACCTTTCTTCTTGATGTTGCCGTTCTTCAAATCCGCCAAGTACTTTGGGCAATTCCGCTTCCAGTGACCTACTCCCTTGCAGTAAAAGCACTCAGTATCAGGCTTAGGTCCAGCCCTGGTCTTCTTCGTCGGCGTGGTAGCTTTCTTACCACCCTTCTTGAAGTGTCCCTTTTGCTTAGACTTGCCTTTCTTGAATTTGGTGGTCTTATTGACCAACAACACTTGGTGCTCTTTCTTGATCTCCACTTCTGCAGATTTTAACATGGCAAAGAGTTCTGGCAACGTCTTGTTCATGTTCTGCATGTTGTAGTTCATCACAAAGTTCTTGTAACTTGGTGGTAGTGATTGGAGGACACGGTAAATCCCCAAAGCATTAGGAATCACTATACCCAAGCTTTGAAGTTTGTTTGCGTGCCCAGACATCTCAAGCACATGCTCACTGACGGAGCTGCCCTCTTCCATCTTGCAGTTAAAGAACTTTTCAGAAGCTTCATAACTTTCAATTGCCGCATGAGTCTCAAAAATCAATTTGAGATCCTTGACAATATCATATGGGTCTGATTCCTCAAACCTTTTCTGAAGCTCCGATTCCAAACCATACAAGATAGCACACTGAACTATGGAGTACTGATTCTTCCGAGCGAGGTAAACATTCTTTACTTCATCGGGAGCATCAGCTGCAGGTGGGTCACCCAGCGGTGCATCCAGCACATAGGTCAAATTACCAGCTGTGAGGACAATCCTCAAATTGCGGAACCAATCCGCGAAGTTGCTTCCATTGTTTTTCAACTTTTCTTTCTCTAGGAACGCATTAAAATTGATGGTAGGGGCTGCCATTGATCTACAACATATTTGCAATAGTTTAGACTAAGTTTATGACAAATTGAGTTCAAATTAATGATAAAATTAATCTAGGTGAACTCCCACTCAAAACAATATCCCTCACATTGTTTTAGTGATCACACGAACCAAATCCACCATATCAACACCGATCATCACGAGAGTTGACATAGTTTAAATGGCGAACAATCGACATGTTCATCACATATACTATATGATTCATGCTTTACCTTTCGGTGATCCGTGTTCCTGAGACCATGTCTGTACATGCTAGGCTCGTCAAGATCAAACCTTAGTTACCGCATAAGCAAATCTGGCTTGCTTACGTTGTATTCACTCGTGGAATCTATCACACCCGATCATCACGTGGTGCTTCGAAACAACAAGTTTTAGCAACGGTGCATACTAAGGGTGAACACTTTAGAACTTGAAATTTTGTGCATGAGGGATCATCTTATAATGCTACCATCGTCTACTAAGCAATACAAGATGCATAAAGGATTAACATCACATGCAATTCAAAATATGTGATATGATATGGCCTTTCTTCTCATGCTTCCGATCTCCATCTTCAAGCACGAACATGATCTCCATCATCACCGGGATTGCATCAAGGTCCATGACGCTCCTCCATGGTTGTCGTCCACCAGCTTCAACTATTACAACTACTTTGAATAGACACGCAGGTCTTAACAGAAATTAAAGACAACCATATGGCTCCTGCCGGTTGCCAACTTACAATAAGGAACATTGCATACATCAAATATAATCACAATCATGGCCATATCACATCACTGCACACCCCTGCAAAACAAAGTTAGACGCCTCTACTTTCTTTGCATATTTTACGTGGTTTGGGGCTTTCAATAAGTGTCGTTCTAACTTACGAACAAGAACCACAACATTGATACTAGCATTGTTGATCACCCGTTGTAAATTGGATCTTAACTATGCTAGGAGAAACAGGCACCCGCAAAGCCACTTATGCAATACAAGTTGCATGTCAAGCGTGGAGCAAGTCTCATGAACGATGTCATGTAAGGTTAGCCCGGGCCGCTTCATCCCAACATACCGCCAGATGCAAAGTACACAAGAAGTAATCGACAATAAAAGCATCAATGCCCACAATGACCATTGTGTTCTACTCGTGCAACAGATCTACATATAGACACGGCTCTGATACCACTGTTGGGGTTCGTAGCATGGAAAACAAAATTTTCTATCGCATACAAACAAACAAGCCAAGATCTATCTACTAGATTGTAGCAACGAGTCGATGGAATAACTTACCCTCGAAGATTCCAAAGCGGTTAACGAGAGCAGATTCTCGTGGGTGATGTAGTCGTACTCTTTCCGATCTCAAGATCGCGTAGACGATCCTTCCAGCGCCACGTTCCGGCAGCGCTCCCGCAGTCGGTCACACGTTCGGTACTCGACGAAGACCTTCCTCTCCCTTGTTCCAGCACGCAGCGGAGGTTGTAGCACTCTCCTCGCGATTCCGGCAGCACAACGGCGTGGTACCGGAAGTAGAGGGGAGATCCCGCAGGGCTTCGCCTTAAGCCGGTGCGAGTATGGTGGAGCTTATGAGAGAGGCTATTAGTGGTCTAGTAATTAGACACACCAATTGGAAGGCTCTAATCCGAAGGCTAGTGAAATTAGAAGCTCTAAACCGAAATAGCTCTAAACCGGGGTTTAGATCTAGGGTTTAGTTTAGAGGATAGGAACTTGTGTGTATTGGGAGGGGAGCCCTGCCCCTCCCTTTATAGGTGGGAGGGCTGGTGCGCCAGGGGAGGGAGGGAGTCCCTCCCCAACTCGGCCTAGGGCTGGCCGCCGGCTTGGGGAGGAGGACTCCTCCCCCAAGTGGGTTTCCTCCTCTCCTCCCACTTCCCAAAAACTGCCGTTTGACTTTCAAACTAGCCGTTTGACTTTTTCAATTTAGGATTCAATTTAATCCTTTATTTTGGGACAGCAAGAACACTCAGTACATGATGCAATCATTCCATCTTATAATAACACATTCATGTACCCTTCCCCCCTCCGGAGTGCCGGACATTCCGGGACCTTCTAGAATGTTCCCGATGGAAACACCGGAACCATTCCCCAACTCCGAAACGGGACTTTCCTTATATGAATCTTATTCTCCGGACCATTCCGGATCACCTCGTGATATCCCGGATCCCATCCGAGACTCCGAACAACATTCGGTCTCTTTCTCATAATACCATAACTACTCAAAACAACGTCGAATCCTTAAGTGTGTCTCCCTACGGTTCGTGAATTATGCGGACATGATCGAGACACTTCTCCGAACAATAACCAATAGAGGAATCTGGAAATTCATATGGCTCCCACATATTTCTACGATTACTTTGCGATCGAATGAACCACTTACATACGATACCAATTTCCTTTTGTCTCACGATATGTTACTTATCCGAGGTTATGATCGTCGGTATCTCTGCATACCTAGTTCAACCTCGTTACTGATAAGTACTCTTTTCTCGTTCCCGTGATATGTGATCCCTTGTGACCAAGTCACATGCTTGCAAGCTAATTGGATGACATTCCACCGAGAGGGCCCAGAGTATATCTATCCGTCATGTGGATGGACAAATCCCACTCTTGATCCATGTGTTTCAACCAATACTTTCCAAACACTCAATGCCACCTTTATAACCACCCTGTTACGGTGTGGTGTTTGATGTCATCAAAGCATCCATCCAGTAAAGGTGATATGCATGATCTCATGGTCGAAGGAATTAGGTTACTATGTATCAGAAAGCATATAGCAATTGAACTATTGAAATGACTTGATCTTTATACTACGCTTGTCTATAGGAGTATGTCCACCATATCATTCTCCTAATGATATGATCTTGTTGTTGATAACATCTCAATGTTCATGATATGGAAACCACAATCATCAATCAACCAACAAGCTAGTGAAGTATAGAGGCTATACTAGGGACTTCAAATTAAGTTTACAAATCACACAAGTATTAATGGTTTCCTTGTTAATACTATTATAGCATGAATGTAAACATTTATCATAAACACAAAGATATAATAATAACTACATTTATTATTGCCTCTAGGGCATATCTCCAACAGCCGGCTGCTTTCACAATTAGTTGCCTCCGTTTTTTTGCCAAATCATCCATCTAAAGGAATAAAAACAAATCGTGTTGGTATTATGACATAGAACTGTCACACAATAGGATGAAACAAACATACACAATGAACAAATATTGTTGCCAAATGATTCATTATTCTCAGTGTACTGTCCACAACAACACAAAATTAATTGAAAAAGAAAGGCAAGGAGAGATTGAAGCGTTTTTGTTAGTACCTTGCAAGAACTGCTGCGGTGGAGTACTGTTGCCGGTGTATATGGAGATGGGAAGCGGTTCAGATATGGGCATAGGAGTACTGCTGCGGCTGCCGGTGGTCCACGTCCTCGTCCAGCTCGCCGATGGCTGCTACAGAATGGCGGCCGCTGGTCCTTGGATGACAGCGTCGATTCCCATGGCGCCGATGTGGAGCGCCCTACGACCACCAGACGTCAGAGCCTAGGGAACGAGGGGAGGGAGGGATTCCGACTGAGGGAGAGGGGCGGGAAGGCTCGCTGGCGGCGGGATCTGGGGGCGGGAGGGCTAGCGGCGATGGGATGTGGGGGTGAGCGACAAGGGAGAAAGAAGAAAACGGGGGGCGGCTCGGGGCGGGTTGGGGTCTGGGGGCGTGGGCGGTTTCCTGGCCGGACGCGCGGGGAAAGAATCGAGACGCGCGGGATCGATTTTTCGGGACGGACACAGCAGGGCTGAGGTGCGAAGCTCGTTTTCGAGTTCGCAATCGGGCACTGCCGAGACGCTGTTTTTGTACCGGGTGGGCACTGCCCAGACAACGGAACCGATCTAACAAACAACCAAAAACGAGCTGAGGTGGGGATATCTGAGTTGAGCTAGTCTACCAAACACACCCATAAGTTTCGAAGAGAGGGGGAGACACCGAAGCACACCTCTTTTCACAAGTTTAATTTACCGTATTTTAAGTACATTATCATTTCTAGCTATTTTTTTAAATAATACATTTTTTTCATAAGTTTCACGAATAATACGTGATTTGGGGTATTAACGAATCTAGCACAGTGTCGTTTTTTGAAAAGCCGAGCACCCCTAGTCGTCTTTTGGAAAGCCCACCAGCCTCGTCTTTAATTGAAAAGCTGACCAGCCCCTCGTCTTTAATTCAAAAGCTGACCAGCCTTGTCTTTAATTGAAAAGCCGACGAGACCCTCTTCTTATCCCCGCACGCGCCCTTCCTCCTGGCTTCTCTCCTGGTTCCTCTCGTCGGCTTTTGAAAAAACAACGCTCGGCCTGACACCGTCCGACAGGTCTCGTCGCCTTTTAAAAAACCGACACTCGGCCTGACACCTTCTGCCAGAACTCGTCGGCTTTTGAAAAAACGACTTGACCTTTCGGCTATTCAAAAGCAGACACCGCGCTATATCTGACAATCCCTCAAATCACGTATTATTCGTGAAAATTATAGAATAAAACGTATTATTTAAAAAAAATTAGCATCATTTCTATCCACTCAAATATCTTGTAATCATTTATTTTTCTAAAGGTACCATCAAACAAATTTGACCGTAAATAGAATCATGTAGTATTTTGTTTCTGAATTTGCAATCATGTACTCCCTCCGACGCATATTAATTGACTCAGATTTGTTTAGATACAGATGTATCTAACACCTAATATGGGTCAGAGGGAGTATAATTAGACCACATACGATACTACAATCCTGAAATTTTGCATCCCTGCCTTTCATCGACTATGAAGCCTCAAATATTACGCGCCCCTGATGATTACTCCACAAATTTTTACTGGGGTTAGTACAACATAACTAAGCTTTACCTGAAATCCTCTCAAAGATAAGTTGTTCCATCTTCAACTGTCCAGTATCTTGATACGCGCGCACATTCTGAAAAGGGAGATCCCCCGTCGCTTGCGTCTGAAACCTTAGGCTCAACTTTGCGGCAGTGGGACGCCACGCATCGGCGCAAAAAAGGTCAGTCCATTCGATCAGCCTCGTCGGGATCGCCGTCCGATCCGGTCTAATCATAGCCGGCTCATTAGCCTCGATCCCGAGCAGTACGAGCTCCTTTCTTTTTCTCTCTTCCCCGGGCAGGGCACAGGCTTCCATCACAGCGATCGGGAAGAGCGAAATAGCATGGGAAATTGTACTAGTAGTAGCACTGCACATGTGGTGATGGCATCAAGAAGATAAGCAGTGGAAAAGGAGGCTCATATCTTAGGATTCAAGGGTTTGGCTTTGGAATAAGGAAGAGCTTTCTCGACAACTAGAAAGGAGATTCCTCATAAATAAAACAATTAAAAAGGAGCAAAGAGGTATAGAAAAAATCGAATCGTGGTGACCGTGACCTTGACTAGGCAGAATAAAGAGCTAGCAAAAGGAAAATTATGACCTTGACTAGGCAGAATAAAGAGGTAGCAAAAGGAAAACTAGATAGCTGAAAACGACTCTACCAGACCAGATTAACAGAGATGCCGAAGTTTAGCATATAATTTGTTCCACACGGACGAGCATAGAAGTTACAGTATTTTGTGAGGATTATGCAACCTGCTTAATTTTACTTTAGCAGAGCAACTCGATCATTGTCAACCTGCTTTTAAAGGTCGCCTTCAACGAGAGATGAGTGGGCTATTTCAACAAGGGAAACAATCATTCAAAGTTGCGTTGAAGTTTCTATTTTTTCAAGCTATACAAACGCTCACAAAAAAAACAGAAAAACACCCAGCTTAATGGTTAAAATTTGACCATGTTCTTCTGTCCGAGGAGTTTTTTTTTAAGTTAACCATCATACTATATATTAAGCATGCAAGCCGCCTCATTAAAACCTTCCAGTCCCTTAGGTACCCTGGTAAGAAAAAAGAGTGCCTCTAAACTTGCAGCTCTTCAAACTACTGTTACATCGTTTATGATGGTGTTTAGCAAGAAGCTTGGGGAATCATCGTCCTAATTACAAGAGATTTTATCTAAATAAAACACTCTAGCTAACTCATGGACAACTTTGTTTGCTTCCCTCGGACAATGACTAAATGTAACACTACTAATAGAAGTTGCTGCATCAACACAGTCTACATAGATAGCAGCCGCCTCCATCCACCAGGTTACAAAAAGGTTCAACAGTAACAGAAAAGATACACCTCGTCAAATGGAACAACTCACCTGCTTCCCGTTACCTCCTCCGTTACATAACAGAAAAATGCAGAAAAACTACATTATGATAAGTACTCCCTCCGTCCTAAAATAGATGTCTAAGATTTATCAATTTGGATGAATCTAGTCAATGTTTAGCATATGGATACTTCTAAATTTTGATAAATCACCGACATCTATTTTGAGAGGGAGGGAGTAAAAGAAATAGGCTAGGCACCAACAGAGAGATGCACCCCCTCTCAACTGAGACTACTCGTGTCTCCTGTGGAGAAAGAAATTACATATGGATTACATTATGATTCTATGGAGACAAAAAATATGTATCAAACACAAGATGTCTATATGTCATGACTCATGACTTTGACTAGACGGGAAAAAGAGCTAGCAAAAGGAAAACTAAGTATCTAAAAAGGACTCCACCAAAACCATATTAACAGCGATGCTAAACAAAGCAAATATTTTTTTCTACAGAGGAGCATTGATGTTACAGTATGCAACCTGCTTCTAGAGAAGGTTATTTTAGCAGCGCAAATTCCATCATTGTGTGGAAAAGGCAACCTGCTTCAGAAGAAGGTTATTTTAGCAGAGCAACTCGGTCATGTAAGATGAGCATAGGTTGTTTTAAGAAGGAAAACACTTCCAGGTGAAATTTCAATCTCAAGCTATACAACCTACTCCCAAAAATTAAGAAACGGAGCAGTTCACTGTGTTCTTCTGTTTGAGGAACTCCGGAAGTCGGAAGGTTCGACAGTAAATACACCTCTCACCAAACAGGTACTACTCACGTGCTCCAAGTTTAGTTCCTCTGTGCCATAACAAAAAAAATGCAGACAGATTACATTATGATCAAACCTTTTCTTGGTCCAGAAGGCAATAGGGTTAGGCAGCAACATAGAGATGCACCCTCTCATCGACTGAAGTCTGAAACTACTCGTGTGCTGAGTTGGTTTCTCTCTCTCCTATGGCAAACAAAAAATACATATGAACCATAGTACATTATGATTCTGTGGAGATCAAAAGCTTGTCTGGAACACAAGATGTCCTGTAGTGACAATCTGGCTAGAAGTTTCTGATGGATCAGGGATCTCGCGTGCACACCATTAATACCCCTTGTTCCCACGTATCCGAGCTCGCATGTCAACCTGTTGCAACGATCGATAAAATTAGCATTTCCACATGCAACCTTGAGTAACAAAACAAAAGTAAAAAGGGCCTACACCGATGAAATATATAGCGACCAATATGGTACCGAAGGAATTTTAAAAGATGGACCAGTATATGTGTAGCCATCTATAAATGAGGCATAGAAGAATGGCCTTAACATCTAATGCAATAGTAATGGGCCAAACCCATAAAATATTCTTAAAGTAGGTTGTATGTCACATTCATAACTTATACACATAAGAATAATGGGTTATCATAAGTGCAAGGCACACGAATATACGATTATATCTGTATAGGAAGAAATGAAACGAGCTGTCAATGAGAAGTATTATTAGTTACACAATTCACATGGAAGTTGCATATAAGAATCAATAATGAAAGATTAAGAGATGTACATAGTAATTGAATTTGAAAGTCAAGCATCCAAATATTACTACTACTTCTGTTCCAGAATATAAGAAGTTTAGATAGATTATTTTAGACTACCAAAGCATCTTATATTTAGGAACTGAGGTAGTATAATTTAAGGAAGACATATAGATGATATCACCTATTGATCTCCATGTGCTGAAGTTATCATACTAAGGGCTTTTCTAGCTGAATCCGCTTCTTTAATCTACAATACTGGATACTTCGAGGATATTTAGATTTTCACAAGAGTAGAACGAGGGATTCCGATTCTGACCATCAGTCCAAAATCTACTTTCCTTATTTGTACAAACAAGGGGAAAATATTTTTGCCTTTAACAGTTACAATTGCGGTTTTTTTTCTTCTATATAGTCACTCGTATTTTGTTCACAGCCTGCTGTAATACATTGAAATACTACTCCTTTATAAGTACTACGATGTACAGATTTTAAGAAACAATACCTCGGACATGTAAGGGGCCAAGTACTGAATGTTAAAGAGCGATTTAAATTCTGTAGGTATTAACAGCTTACTTGACCGTGTTCTAGCTGGATAAAAGGATCAGATGTTATCTTGATATTTAGATCAAATCAATGATGCCCGCAGATCTATGTGTAAAATCCACCTTAACTCTGAAATCTTTGGGCATCCAGAGTCGGCACAAATCAAACCTAACCTATGATAATGCCACAGATATTTGTATTGGCATTGTTGTATCGATCTGTAGCATATGGTTCTAAGTAAATGGCAGTATCAACCCTGAAGGTTGGTTGTGAGAGCATCAATGCAGGTTTTGTGGCAGGCCCAAAACATGTTCTGTGAGCTATCCGCCAACTACATTAACTGTACACTGAAGACAATTCATGATAATGGACCAAGGACCGAATGCTGGATGGCAGTTTGACAATAAATTGCAGACAAGTTCATCGCCGACAGATGATCAAGCTACTCACTTACACATAACAGTAATACTATCTAACAGTGCAGTAAAACAACGATTGCGAGCAAAACTCATGGAGACGAAACAGGTGTTAGCTGATTGAGGGGCGAGCGATTCGAGACTTGCCTGGCCCCTTTTGCAGTTGAAGTAGGTCTCCCGCAGGCCGACGCACTCACTGGTGATGCAGGGCACCTTCTCCCCCGCGCACTCCTTGTACGGCCGATTCTGCACCTGCGAGCGGAAACCGGATCACATCGGGGGAGAAGAGCAATAAATCGGTCATCTGGCTCCAACAACAACATCAGAGCAACGTGCGGGGGCCGTTTGCCCGATGCACTCTCCGGTACTGACATACAGACATCTGAGAACACCAAATCGAATCGAAGCAAGCGTCGGCGGCGGCGGCGGCAGGGAGAGGCGTGGGGAGGGGAAGAGGGGGCGAGAGAGAGAGAGGGGAAAGGGGAGCCGCGGCTGACCTTGACGCAGTCGGTCTCGCTGAGGCACTTGACGAGCTCCATGGCTAGCCCCTTGCACGACTTGGACATCTTCTTCGTCCTCCTGTCGCTCGCTCGGCGCCTTGGGCTGCGGCGGCTTGCGGGAGGGGAAAGAAGCGAGACGGCGGCGTGTCTCTCCTCCTCCCGGCGGCCGGCGCAACAGGTCGTGTGAGAGAAGGTTTTGTTTGGGCCTTCCTGGACCCTTGTCCTGGGCCTCCGCAAGGTTGGCGTCAGCCTCAACTATACTGCGGCATGACCGAGGAGCACACGCCAGCCCAGCTATTCTTCATCTTCCAGGCCCGGCCCAGACATCCATGTCGGCCAGCGCTGTAATGGAAGGGACAATTCTGAACTCAACAATGACACAGAAATGAGCATCTTAAGACAGACAATGGCAACATTCCAACACGGGTTTGTGAAAGGAAAAGCAGCGATCCAACGGCACGTGGCTTCTTCTTCTTGGCTTCTTCTCCCCGGCAAACAAAATCAAGTGCCATAGCGCTGGCAAAATGCACGGTGAGATTCACAGACGAACATGCTTAGCAGATACTATGTCCGTTTCTGTCTGCATGTTTGTTAATGTGCCTATTCCAGGGAGGCTCGATCGGCCATTAGTGTATGGTTGAGCATGCACCTGATGAGCTTGTTTATTCAGTATAAGGCGGCTAGCTTTGCCCCAACAATTGCCGATCACCCCCATCGACCCCACGAAAAATATACTATTAGTATGATTTGTTATGAAATTCTATAGCGTGTATGCGTGCGGAGACGTTCGTTGATCTTCACCTGTAAAGTGCAAATCGGCAGCCGTCGTCGCATGGTCCTAGCAGCCGCGAATACCTAATCTGGCATAGACTAGTGCATGTTGATCGACCAGGAAGCTAGCTCCACACCCTGATCATCTTCCTTGTGCGGTATAAGAAACGCCCTAGCGATGCAACCTCATTTCACCCAGTCGAGAAGCCCAAAAGGAGAGCACGAAATCTCCGAGAGGGAGAAGGGCAGCGCGCAATAATGGCCATCGTGGGGCTCATCCCGTTCGTGTACGCGACCATCAAGAGGAAGCGGAGGAGGTCCATGGCGAGAGATGCCGGCAGCTACGCCTACGCTGGCCTCGGTGGTAACGCGGCGCGGCACGCGCGCGGTGCCTACCAGTCCCAGAGCTGCCATTTCGCCGTGCGCCCTTCGCTGGACGACGAGCTCGGTTTCTCGTACGACGGCTACAGCTACAGCGCCGCTCTCTACCCGCCACCCAAGGCGGAGGGTCTCTCGCGAGAACCTTTGGACGGGCGGGAGAGCGCGCGCTTCGACGGCGGGGGCGGCTACCTGTCCCAGAGCTGCCGGTTCGCGGTGCGTCCTTCTCTGGTCGACGAGCTCGTCGTGTCGCGCCACAGCGGCGCCTCCCGCCGCCCGCCAGCGCAACCGGCTGGCAGCAGACACGACGGCCTCACCACCGGCGCGGCGCGGGCGCGTCCCAACGGCAGCAGCAGCTACCAGTCCCAGAGCTGCCGTTTCGTCGTGCACCATTCAGCGGCCTACTCGCACGACGAAGAAGAAAACGGCACCGCCAGCACATCGCCGGAGGATCTCTCGGGCAAGCTTCTATTGACAGCCGGCCGGAGAGATCGCCGAGTGTCCAGGTCCATGAGGCTGGGCAGCATGCGCGTGTTCGCCTGGGTCAGTGGCGCCTAAGAGTGGACTGCTGCTTTCGGTCGAGCAGCTTGTGTGCAGTGACAGATCGATGAGAAACCGGCGGGTCGATGAGTCCTTGTCGCGGTGAGGTTGAGGCTGCGTGTGGCGAGGTGTTGTGGTGCAAGGTGAACGGAAGTGCAAATGGTGACTCGCGGGGGCAGCGTCGTGTTGGTGGTGGTGTTGGTGACGTTGCTCCGTATTTTCTTTCGGAAAGGAAAATGTATTTGAACTTGCTACGGTACTTTTTGGGTGGGTTTACACTTCAGTGGCTTATGAACGAGTCTCTCCAGTCAAGGCATGCAGTACATAATAATAGACGTATAGAAGTTTCAGAAAATTTATAATTATCTTAACTATATTTCTATCAAGCACCTTATTAAAGATTTGTACCTTGTAAAGGCAAGTAACCATCTTGCGTGAACTCCTTGGGTAAACCCTAGTTGCCAGAGTCAGTTTTGTAATGGGAACACTTGACATGACACTCCTTCTCTCGACATAGTTCTATTTCTTATCAATGTATTCCAACCTCCCACGATAATAGAGACGAACACACAACAAACCTATCCTACAAAAAGGAACAAGAAAAATGGAAACTTGAGCAATGCAACATAGTATTAGCATAAGCACTAGTAAAAGTACTAGAATGCACTAACTGAATATTTTCCACAAATTGCATACTAATGTAACATGGTTCAGTACATGCGCATATGCAATAAAGTGAAAAATGCACGAGTGAGCAGAATTTACTGTCAAAACCCCATCTTTTTTCAGTCCATCCTGATCATCTACCAACTTCCCAACCTAATCAATCCACACAATCAACATAGAACATGAACAACTTGCCAAATTAACATAGAGGGTCGAGGGAGAGAAGAGAGGGGGAGGACAGTGGAGATCATCAGCTTACCTCTTCGCCCTAGTTGTGGAGAGGAGGAAGTGGCGGTACATGGTGATGGTTCCAGGTGCCCGTGGAGACTGATCAAGTATCTCTCCCAAGTGCGTGCCATGATGGTTACAAGTGCTAACTGATCCGGCGCGACTCGACCAGGTGGTGACCAGGTGCCGATCCGGTACTTGGGGACGGGGTGTTAATTGACTCTAGGTGCTACCGTGTCCAAACCAGGTTCCAGCGCGTGTCCAAAACCACCCTAAATACATCCCATCAGTGCCTAGGGTTATTTTGCCCGGTTTTGGATACTTAGGAGGGATGATTTATCCCACTAAATAGATAAGGGGGTTACGGGCCGGAACCCGATACTTAGAGGGGTGTATGTGTACTTCTTTCACTCTTCCATGCTCACGACGTCCCCAAAAAAAATCGCGCGGTTGGGTAAGCCGGGTCGACCGACCCGGCTCGACCCCCTACTGGTGCCTCCTGTGGAAGGAAATGGAGATGTGTGGCAAAATCAAACTTGCAACATGTGGTCTTTCGTGGTAGTCCTGGTCTAGTCTACCCAGTTCTAAACCGATATGTCTTGATCTCTCCCCTAGTTTCAGGTGGTTTTGTAAGAAGTACTTCTAGTTTCTTTGGGTTGTCGAACTGTTAGGAGAGGTTGCGCTTGTGCAGTCTTGGTTCTTCCCGGTGTCCCTGGGTAGTCACCGTTTATATTTCTCCTTGCTTTTTCTTTCTCCTTTTCTTTGTCTGAAACCTTGTTCGGTTATCCTTTGGAACCCGACTCCATGTTGAAAGCGACAAAGCGTATGGGGGAAAAAAGTCACGCGAGGATCTCTCGGTCAAGCTGCTCTTGCCGGTCGGACGGAGCGGGCGCGGATGTCCAGGTCTCTCAAGGCATGTAAAATGGGGTGACGTCAGTTTTCTCTTTGAGTTGTCACATCGAATTTTCACTTAGTTGGAGGAGAGAGAATTAAGGAATAAAAGGCTGATTTTTCTTAGCTAAGTGATGATTCCTTAAAAATAAGAGAAGACTAATTTCTCTAGTATACCTTGTGTCTTCTCTTACCAATATAATTTTTTACTATTATTAGTCAATTCTAGAGATGATAATAAGAGATGACCTATTATACGGTTTATTTTTATTGCCTCCTTCAAATTATGCGGAGTGGTAAAATTACTTCCCCACCATTACCATTATACATGCCCTGAGGTTCAGCAGCATGTGCGTGTTCGCACGGGTCTTTTTTTTTTTGAGATAACAACTGATGGAATTTCAGCAATGACGAAACCGATTACAAACGACTCCAGAAAAAAAGGAAAATACAACATGGACCCAGAAGACCACACACCGTACTTCCAAATCGCGATCAAGCCCATCGTCCTCATCGTCACCACCCAAGTACCGGGATCGGACCATCTTTCGGCACCATCGAATCGCCGCCGCCACCTTCGCCACATTGGGCTTTGAACACCGAAGGAGTGCCCACCCCGAGGGGTGAGAGCTAAGAGACTTTTCCAGACCATCGGGTAGGCAGGAGATGGTGAAGACTAGGTAATACCTCCAATCCAAGATCCCCGAGCAGAAGGTCCCAACCATCAACGCCACGTCGAGTCGCCTCCTCCCCTCGCCACCATGGCCGGCCAGAAGAAGGTTCAAGACGCGACAGTCGTATCTCAAAAAAAGACCATAGAAAACCCTAACAAGGAAGGCGTTTGTACCATCCCCTTCCACTCCCTCGCCACCACGGCCGGCCGAGGGGAAGACAACAGCAGCAACAGCCCTCCGACTCCCGAAGCTCCACGGCAGAGTCGAAAAATGACCGTGCCCGGAGAGACCACCCACCCCAGATCCGTAGATCTGAGAGGAAACCAGGCCAGCAGCTCGCCGGCGCCGCCACAAGTGGCCTTGCCGAGATGGGGACCGAGCTCCGCCACCCTTGTTCTGACGCGACGTCGCCTCCGCCATCCCGACGACGTCTCCCAACACCATAGCAGAGCTTAGGCCGTCACCACCGCCGTCGGGGGTAACCGCCGTCCACACTCCGGCGCAAGGTCTCCACGCAGCAGGAGCCGCGCCGGCGTGCCCCTCATCGAGCAGGCCGCCCGCCATGGCCACCCGGCCCGCGCCGTCGCCTCCATGAGCGGGGGAAGGGGGCCACCCCGCCGCCAGCGCCCAGGCTTTGCCTGGCGACGCCATCGGCGGCGGCGGGGAGGAGGAGGGAGAGGGGTTGGGGCTGACCGGCGGCAGCGATTGGAGGTCGTCCCGTCGCCCGCGCGGGGGGCGACGCGGGACGAGGGCGGCGACACGGGTCAGGGGCGCCTGACAGTGCGGTGCTGCTTTCTGCCGAGCAGTTTGCGTTCAGACACAAATCAATGAGAAGCCCGCGAGCTATCCCAATTAGTCTTCCCCGTGCAGAAATTCAGTTTTCTTTCCTACCCTTTTGAGGAACCATCCGCATAGTTCTAGTCTCAAATCGAGCTGGCCGGTGCCTATATCTATATGCATCAATTGGTACGGAGACCAGAGCTACCCCATTTCGAATTATGCGTTGACATAGGAAGGTTGGAATATGCTTTCATATGTCAACGGATATTACGCAGCACATAACACATTTATGAACATTTCTCAATTATTCAACAACAATTTTCATGATCACACAAATAAGTCTTGCATAAAATAGATTCCTAATCACGCGAAAAGTTATGCACAATCATACACGAATTCCAGAATCACACACACGAAAGTTCTGCATAACCAGATATGTGCGTTGCTGAATTGCCATCTTCCATCAATTTATCGTTATTCACTGCTTCTTCCTGCTTGCTGATTGGCTGCATAAATACACAAAAATAATGTTAATTATAAACATTGTATATTTATAGATTGAATGATGTACATTTTTTAGGGGTCACGCCAAACTGAGTATTATGATCGTATAGAGGTTTTTGGTAACGATGCCTTAGAGCTCGGCTCGGTACGTGTTAATATAGGAGGGCAAGCCTCGAGAGATTACATCGGTCACGTAAGGGAAGAGATTAAAGGAGATTGATCTCATCCTTATACGATGGATGAGATCATACACAGTTATGAAAACAGACTAAACAAACTCTATCTATCCCTTCCTTATGTGAACAAGACTCCTCAAGAAAACGTACAACCATGTGTACATGCGATCGTACATGCGATCGTGTCCGTGTCAGGTTTCCTAACACTCATCAATCACAGCCTTCTTGAGGTTGTGTTCTTAAATTCTTCAAACAGCCGTGCTGGTAATGGTTTTGTAAAGTCATCTGCTACCTGATCTTTAGAGGAAATAAATCTGATCTCTAGTTGCTTATTTGCTACTCTTTCTCTTACAAAATAAAAATCTATCTCTATATCCTTTGTTCTTGTACGAAAGATAGAGTTAGCTGAAAGGTAAGTTGTACCCATATTATCACACCATAGACAAGAAACTTGTTTCTTTGGAATTCCGAGTTCCCCAAGAAGAGACTCTATCCAGATAACTTCAGCAGTAGCATTTGCTAGAGATTTGTATTCTGCCTATGTGCTTGACCTGGACACTGTTGTCTGTTTTCTAGCACTCCATGAGATTAAGTTAGGTCCAAAAAATACAGCAAAACCTCCTGTGAATCTCCTATCATCTACACATCTGAAAAAGCACTAACTAAAGTAGAGGATGATCTTCTGAAGGTTAGACCAATTCCTATTGTACCACTGACATATCTCAATATTCTTTTTACAGTTGTCCAGTGTACAGTGGTTGGGGCATGAAGAAACTGGCATACCTTGTTGACATAGAAAGAAATATATGGTCGTGTGAGAGTCAGGTACTGTAGTGCTCCAACTATGGTCCTGTATCTTGTGATATCTTCTGGTCCTAGAAGCTCTCCTCCTGTGACTGAAAGTTTTTCTGATGATGACAGTGGTGTTGAGAATTCTTTACACTTCTTCATCCCAACTATGCCAAGCAAATCCAGAGCATACTTTTCTTGAGTGAATACAATACCTTGATTAAATGATTTTACCTCTATTCCCAATAAAAAGTGCAAGTCACCAAGGTCCTTTAGAGCAAAAGCTGAACCAAGATCTTGAAGGAGCGATGTGATAGCCTTGTTGGATGAGCTGGTGACAATAATATCATCAACATACACTAGCACATAAATCATAATAAATCATAATACCCGACTTATTGTATATAAATAATGATGTGTCTGTCTTTGATGCTAGAAAACCAAGCTCTTGTAATTTAGAACTTAGCTTGGAGAATCATGCCCTTGGATCTTGTTTGAGCCCATAAAATGACTTGTCCAGTTTGCACACATGATAAGGTGCACGTGGATCCTCATAACCAGGTGGTTGTTTCATGTAGACATCTTCTTCTAGAATGCCATGAAGAAACGCATTCTTCACATCTAGTTACCTTAGACTCCATCCTTGCAAAACTGAAATGGCTAGAACAAGTCTGATAGTAGCAGCTTTAACAATAGGACTAAAAGTATCCTTATAATCTATTCCATACCTCTGTTTAAATCCTTTTGCTACTAATCTAGCCTTGTATCTATCAATTGTGCCATCAGCTTTCCTTTTAACCCTATAAACCCATTTGCAGTCTATAAGATTTTTCCCTTGTTGAGGTGGTACTAGGTGCCATGTTTTATTATCAACTAATGCCTTATACTCCTCATTCATTGCATTTTTCCAGTTTGAATTTGCTAGAGCTATTTGTAAATTAGCAGGTTCACTAGACAGACGAGACAATCCGTAACATACCGTACCGTCAGTAAACTATTTTGGTTTAGTGTTAACCGTTTTTGACCTTGTTCTGTGAACTGCTGCAGGTTGGACCACAGGAGGGGAGTCCGCGGACGATCCTCCCGCGCTTGCTGCATCCGATCCCCCCGCGCTTGTTGCGTCCGTACACTCGGTCATTGACGAAGACCGCGCTGAGCTGGTCACGTCCTCGCGGGCGCGTTACATCCTGGGTTGCTGCGCACGCGTGTGGTAGGTGGAGTCCTCGCGTCGTGTTGCTCGCGCGCGAGCGATGCGCGCCCTCCTGCTACGGGACCGCTCGATGTGACAGGGCTGGATTGGCGCGGAGAAGACCGATACGGCGAGTCTGACGCGGACGTGGATCCCGGTGTGGATTCGCTGGAGGCAGGGGACCTGCTCTTGATCCGAGGCTGATTTGCCTCATTCCGGCTGCCGTTCTGTCGGTCTTGTACGTTATTTTGTACAACTTTGTTTGCCCTTGTTTCTGCACCATTTTCTTCACCGTTTTCTCCTGCTGCTTGCTGTACCTGAGAGGAACAACTTGAAATACTAGGAATTATAGAGCTATTAGGTGTTAGATCAGTGCAATGTTTCCTCCCCCCTCATGAGATGACAACGATGGATTTTGGAGCATGTCGGGTAGAAGAAGAATTTCGTGATGGAGCCGAGAGCCGGTGTTGGGGTGTAGATTGGCAAAGGGAAATGCCAACTCATCGAACACTACATCACGAGAGATGTATACTCTACCGGAGTTTACATCTAGACATTTGACACCTTTATGTAGTGGACTATAGTCGACAAAAACGCACTGTTTGGAGCGAAAAGCGAGTTTTCTTTTGTTATAGGGTCTAAGATTCGGCCAGCAAGCACAACCAAAGGTGCGTAGAGAGGCATAGTCCAGGTTTTTTTTAAGAAGGCGCTCCATGGGTGTGTCATGATCAATGGTTTTGGAGGGTATCATATTTATTAGATATGTAGCTGTCAAGAAAGCTTCATCCCAAAATTTTAGTGGCATGGATGCATTTACAAGGAGAGCAATCCCAACTTCTACAATGTTGCGATGCTTGCGTTCTGCTGATCCATTTTGTTGATGGGCATGTGGGCAAGATACATGATGTTCAATGCCTATTTTTTGAAAGAAGGAATTGAGTTTTTCATATTCTTCACCCTAATCGGATTGCAAAGCAAGAATTTTTCTATCAAATTGGCGTTCAACAAATTGCTGGAAGTTGTGAAAGATTTGAAACACATCAGACTTTTTCTTGAGAAGATAGATCCATACAAACTTGCTATAGTCATCAATAAAACTTACATAGTAGGTGTATCGTCCTACAAAACTAGGTGCAGGACCCCAAACATCGTAAAACACAAGTTTGAGGGGACCACTACATACACTAGTGGATCGTGTATAGGGTAATTGGTGACTTTTTGCTCTTTGGCATGAATCACAAATAGACTCAATACTAGAATTATTGGAACATGGAAGTTCACAATTGCTAATAATTTGTTGAACAAGACAAAAAGATGGGTGACCTAAACGACTGTGCCACCGAAGAGCTGAAGGCTTGGTGACACTAAAAACTTGCTTATTCTTGATTGGAGATGAAGAGATCAAGGGGTAGAGGCCTCGTTCGCATCTACCTTTAAGAAGAACTTTCTTCATGACCTGATCCTTGACAAAAATAACACCAAGGGTGAAACTCAAGAGAGACATCATTGTCAAGAGTGAATTTATGAATAGAAACAAGATTTTTGTGGCATGTGGAACATGAAGAACAATCTTAAGATGTAATTTTTGAGAGGGGGTATTAACGATTGCATGACCAACATGACTAATGCTCATACCTTGTCCATTGGCTGCATGAATTAGTTCTCGGTCGTGATACTTCTGTTGGAGATATGCCCAAGAGGCAATAATAAAGTGGTTATTATCATATCTTCACACTTATGATAAATGTTTACATACCATGCTATAATTGTATTAACCGGAAACATTAATACTTGTGTGATTTGTAAACTAAAATAAGAGTCCCTAGTAAAGCCTCTTGTTAAACTAGCTTGTTGGTTAATATATGATCATTGTTTCCTGATCATGAACATAGAGATGTTATTAACAACAGGATCATATCGTTAGGAGAATGATGTGATGGACATACTCCTATAGATAAGCGTAGCATAAAGATCAAGTCATTTCAATAGTTCAATTGCTATATGCTTTCTGATACATAGTAACCTAATTCCTTCGACCATGAGATCATGCATATCACCTTTACCGGATGGATGCTTTGATGTCATCAAACACCACACCGTAACAGGGTGGCTATAAAAGTGGCATTGAGTGTTCGGAAAGTATTGGTTGAAACACATGGATCAAGAGTGGGATTTGTCCATCCATATGACGGATAGATATACTCTGGGCCCTCTCGGTGGAATGTCATCCAATTAGCTTGCAAGCATGTGACTGGGTCACAAGGGATCACATATCACGGGAACGAGAAAAGAGTACTTATCAGTAACGAGGTTGAACTAGGTATGCAGAGATACCGACGATCATAAACTTCGGATAAGTAAACTATCGTGAGACAAAGGGAAATTGGTATCGTATGTAAGTGGTTCATTCGATCGCAAAGTAATCGTAGAAATATGTGGGAGCCATATGAATTTCCAGATTCCTCTATTGGTTATTGATCGGAGAAGTGTTTCGATCATGTCCGCATAATTCACGAACCGTAGGGAGACACACTTAAGGATTCGACGTTGTTTGAGTAGTTATGGTATTATGAGAAAGAGACCGAATGTTGTTCGGAGTCTCGGATGGGATCCGGGATATCACGAGGTGATCCGGAATGGTCCGGAGAATAAGATTCATATAAGGAAAGTCCCGTTTCGGAGTTCGGGAATGATTCCGGTGTTTTCATCGGGGATATTCTAGAAGGTTCCGGATTGTCCGGAGCTCCGGAAGGGGAAGGGTACATGAATGTGTCATTGCATGTTGGAATGATTGCATCATGTACTAAGTGTTCTCGCTGTCCAAAATAAAGGGTTTATTTAAATCCTAAATTGAAAAGTCAAACGGCTAGTTTGAAAGTCAAACGGCAAGTTTTTGGAAAGTGGAAAGAGGAGGAAAAGAGGGAAACCGAGTTGGAGAGGGAGACCTCCTCCAACCGGCGGCCAACTCCAATGCCGAGTTGGGGAGGGACTCCACTCCCTCCCCCTGGCGCGCCAGCCCCCTCCCACCTATATAAGGAGGGGCAGGGCTCCCCTCCACATACACACAAGTTTCCTATCCTCTAAACTAAACCCTAGATCTAGACCCCGGTTTAGAGCTATTCGGTTTAGAGCCTTCTAATTGGTTTAGAGCCTTCTAATTGGTGTGTCTAATTACTAGACCACTAATAGCCTCTCTCATAAGATCCACCATACTCGCATCGGCTTAAGGCGAAGCCCTGCGGGATTTCCCCTCTACTTCCGGTACCACACCGTTGTGCTGCCGGAATCGCGAGGAGAGTGCTACAACCTCCGCTGCCTGCTGGAACAAGGGAGAGGAAGGTCTTCGTCGAGTACCGAACGTGTGACCGACTGCGGGAGCGCTGCCAGAACGTGGCGCCGGAAGGATCGTCTACACGATCTTGAGATCGGAAAGAGTACGACTACATCACCCACGAGAATCTGCTCTCGTTAAACACTTGGAATCTTCGAGGGTGAGTTATTCCATCGACTCGTTGCTACAATCTAGTAGATAGATCTTGGCTTGTTTGTTTGTATGCGATAGAAAATTTTTGTTTTCCATGCTACGAACCCCTACAGTGGTATCAGAGCCGTGTCTATATGTAGATCTGTTGCACGAGTAGAACACAATGGTCATTGTGGGCGTTGATGCTTTTATTGTCGATTGCTTCTTGTGTACTTTGCATCTTGCGGTATGTTGGGATGAAGCGGCCCGGGCTAACCTTACATGACATCGTTCATGAGACTTGCTCCACGCTTAACATGCAACTTGTATTGCATAAGTGGCTTTGCGGGTGCCTGTTTCTCCTAGCATAGTTAAGATCCAATTTACAACGGGTAATCAACAATGCTAGTATCAATGTTGTGGTTCTTGTTCGTAAGTTAGAACGACACTTATTAACAGCCCCAAACCACGTAAAACATGCAAAGAAAGTAGAGGCGTCTAACTTTGTTTTGCAGGGGTGTGCAGTGATGTGATATGGCCATGATTGTGATTATATATGATGTATGCAATGTACCTTATTGTAAGTTGGCAACCGGCAGGAGCCATATGGTTGTCTTTAATTTCTGTTAAGACCTGCGTGTCTATTCAAAATAGTTGTAATAGTTGAAGCTGGTGGACGACAACCATGCAGAAGCGTCATTGACCTTGATGCTATGCCGGTAATGATGGAGATCATGTTCATGTTTGAAGATGGAGATCGGAAGCACAAAGAAGAAAGGCCATATCATATCACATATTATGAATTGCATGTGATGTTAATCCTTTATGCATCTTGTATTGCTTAGTAGACGACGGTAGCATTATAAGATGATCCCTCAAGCACACAATTTCAAGTTCTTAAGTGTTCACCCTTAGTATGCACCGTTGCCAAAGCTTGCTGCTTCGAAGCACCACGTGATGATCGGGTGTCTTTGATTCCGCGGGTGAATACAACGTAAGCAAGCCAGATTTGCTTATGCGGTAGCTAAGGTTTGATCTTGACGAGCCTAGCATGTACAGACATGGCCTCAGGAACACGGATCACCGAAAGGTAAAGCATGAATCATATAGTAGATGTGATGAACATGTTGATTGTTCGCCATTGAAGCTATATCAACTCTCGTGATGATCGGTTTTGATGTGGTGGATTTGGTTCGTGTGATCACTAAAACAATGTGAGGGATATTGTTTTGAGTGGGAGTTCACCTAGATTAATTTAATTATTAATTAGAACTCAATTTATCATAAACTAAATCAAAGTGAATTTGCATAGTTGTTGTAGTCATTGGCATCCGTTTACCACCTTGCGCTTAGTTATAATTGAGATGATAGAACTATAGAATTCTGGTTATATACTTTACGAACTGGTATCGTATTGTTTTAAGTGTTAATCTAAAGTTTAAAAGTCCTATTGCAAACTTTCAGTAAGTTCCGGTTACTCCATGAAGTTTAATAATTAGTATTAAATCAAGAGTAACAATTCCAAGTGTTAGTATATAAGTATCATGTTTGTATCCATGATTCTTGATATTCAAAGGATTCCCTTAATATCAAGGTTATCTAGGATCTGAAAGAGTTGTTTCAGAAACCATGATGTGTGGAAGATATTGTGATATCTGAAACGAAGTTTTGGTTGCAACATGATAGAGTATAATATGGCAAAAGTCATGTTCTCATATTTGATGAGAATTTGCAAAAAGGTTGGAGACACTTGTTGTCCTAATCCTCCAAAAGGTTTTGGATAGCAACATTATACTCATAATTCATCGTTATAAGCTAAAAGTAGCTTGATCATGGAAGATTCCATGATAAGGGTGAATATTTGATGTAGGTAAAATGTTTACTACACCAAGAGATTACTAGAGAAAGGAATTTGAAAGAACACCAAATATTTGATGATGGTGATCTACTTCAAAGTGCAAGTCCAAAGACATTGGTATTTAATTATACACGCTTTGGACTATATGTCATATGTATGACTCCACTATTGATATTGATAGATTCTTTCAAATAGAAAAGGAAATATTGAAAGAGAATCTCATAAATATATGGCAGAAAAGAAAAGACTAGAATTGTTCAGTTTAAGTATATAGATGATATACATGTTATGGCTATATTCTTTGCTTATTAAACAATGTGGTTCTCAAGTATTTGATACTGAATTTGTTGGTGTGAATCGTCATACGAAACAACACAATTCATGAACTACAATGGCCTAAGTAACTAGCAAAAGAATATGTGATGATGTTCATCGAGAACAAATAAAGGGTTATTGTGTTGCTCGTTAAACATCAAAGCTTGCCTTCAAAGATTTGTTTTATCAGGTATTATGAGAACAAAAGGGTTGTTCAAATAATTGCCGTAATCCATAAAAGATGGATGATTCACAAATCTCGTTGGAGAAATCACATCCATAAAACTAGTGCTAAAATGTCGAAAGACAAATTGATTGAAAGATCACTTAGGAAGTGACATCGCTGTTTGAATTATATTGGAAAGATAACATGAAGAAACTCCATGTGGATGGAATTTTGGAGTCTTCTGATTTTGATCAAATGACGCTTGTGAAACTTTCCTAGAGATAATTAAAACTTCGTTCATAGGCCAAAAGGGAACGAATGACTAGCTTATTGGAACTTGTACATATTGTTGTACGAAGTCCGTTATGTGTAGTCAAGAGCGATGGATTTCAACTTCATATGCTTTCTCCGAAAAATTTGAGTGAATATATAAATATTTACTTAATAAGGATGAAGTATGAAACATTTGAAAAGTTCAAAGACTTTCAAGATGAAGTGCAAAATCATTGTAACAAGAATATAAACAGTTTATGATAAAGATCATAAAGGAAGATATTTGAGTTACAAGTTTAGCATAATACCTAAGATTTAAGGAATCGTTCCGTGGATTTGCATTTCCCGAAACACCATAAGAGTATGGAGCGTTCGAGATATGTAATTAAACCTTGTTTGACATGGTAAGATCAAAGGTATAATTCATAAAACTGCCATTGTATTTTAAAGATTAAAAGCTTTAGAGATTACCGTTTTTCCACTGAAAAGAGCTCCATCATAATCCGTTGAAATGACACCATATAAGGTTATGGTTTGGGATAAAACCCAAGTTGTCCTTTCTTAAACATTGGTATGCTATGCATAAGAAAGATGTTTGCAACCAAAGTCGGATGAACCTGTCTCTGTATGTTATTTCGAATAACTGTTAAGTACTCCTCCATAACATTGGAGACAAAAGTGTTTGTCACTTAAAACGTCAAGTTTCTTTGAGAAGGAATTTTTCGTGAAAAGTTAAGTGGGAGGACAATAGAAACTTTGATAAGGTTAAAAGAACCTTAGCTATATGTGCAGAGTTGCGCAGCACCGAAAAGTGTTTCGGAGGCAGCAACAATGCTCATGGTTCACGTACCTCAAAGGTTGTGGTCACGGAGATCCAAGTTCCTATTGAAACAAGTAGGTCGGATGAACAATCAAATACCAAGATTTGAGGGTTGAATCATTATTTGAGAATAATGAACCGACTACATGCAGAGAAGCGATCATGGGCCCTGACTCCGTAAAATGGCTTGAAGCCATAAAATCCGTGATAGTTCCATACACGAGAAATCAAGTTTTGAACTTGAAGGACCCTCGAGAAAGGTGTAAGACCTTATAGTTGTGTCTGGATCTATAAAGAAATAGACATGGATGTTTCACATCTAGTCGACATGTTGGGAAAGAGTTCACAACAATGTTCAAAGGTTGACTATGACAAGATTTTGATCTTTCATAGTGATATTTAGTCTAGACGGATTAATGTAGCAACCACTACATATAATTTGTTATATGGTAGTTGAATAAACAAAACAAGTTCTTCTAATAGAATCGTTACCTAGGACATGTGCATAACA
This sequence comes from Avena sativa, assembly GCA_916181665.1. Classification (NCBI taxonomy): domain Eukaryota; kingdom Viridiplantae; phylum Streptophyta; class Magnoliopsida; order Poales; family Poaceae; genus Avena; species Avena sativa. Next base: position 546,685,399 of record OV702290.1, on the reverse strand, counting down.
CGGTCCATAGGGTTTTGTTAATTCAAAGGATGCTAAAAGCATATGCAAACTTCAATGGTTAGAGTGAGCATAGCGGAGTTGGAATCTTCACTATGATGAAACTGTTAAAAGGGTTTAATTTCATCAGAGACAATGAAGATGCTTGCATTTGCAAGAAATTAAGTGGGAGCGCTAAGACATGTTTCTAATACATTATGTGGAAGACATATTGTTGATTGGAAATAATGTATCTTTTATTAACACATATTAAGAATTTCATCCTGATGAAAGACTTAGGCAAAACCCAAATAGTTGGCATCAATAGACGCTAATGTGGTTGTGCCAGAAGTACATAGACGAGATATTGAATGAATTCAATATAGAAACTACAAGAAAGGTTCTTGTTGCACAGAAAGGATTGAAAGAGTTCAATGTTGATGATATATTCAAGTGTATTAACACTTGGTAAGTGAAACAAAGATTCAAGTATAGATTGATACTTGATGTATGAAATCACAAAGAGTATTTATATCAATCATACTGTGATATGTACAAATCCAGATATGTCCTATGCTCTAAATGTTGTGAGCATATACCAGAATGATTTGTAAGATGATCATTGGACAATAGTAAGGATATTCTTATGATCTTTTGAAAGAACTAAGAGTATATTATTTGTAGAAGTGACAAATAGATGGTTAGTTCATTGTAAAAGTACTACATTGATACTAGTTTTGTCACAAAGTACAAATTAAGTTTATCTCAATCTAAATTAAGGGTGGCACAATATAATGGAAAGTGAGTTCCATAATGGATTTGGATAAGTTCCAAAGTTAAGACATTGTGACAGATACTACAACAAAAGGCTAAGTATATGACTGCTATTATAGCAGCAAAAGAGGGCATTTGTGTCAAGTAGTTTGTTATCAAACTAGGTGTAGTTCACAGCGGGATAATACTATGAAGATATATTGTACGACAATATTGTCAACATGTTTTAACCCCAAAGAACTAAAGGTCACACCGAAAGACCAAATTTATACAAAGCCATCTCATTAGAGAATGAGTGATGCGTAGAGACGCAAAGACATGCAATTACACACGGACCTGGAAGTGTCAGATCCGGAGATCAGTTGACCACTAGCAATCGTGTACATACAACACTGGAAAGCCATAGGTGTTATATACACAAAGGTTCGAAACTAGATTATTGACTCTAGTGCAAGTGGGAGACTGTTGGAGATATGCCCAAGAGGCAATAATAAAGTGGTTATTATCATATCTTCACACTTATGATAAATGTTTACATACCATGCTATAATTGTATTAACCGGAAACATTAATACTTGTGTGATTTGTAAACTAAAATAAGAGTCCCTAGTAAAGCCTCTTGTTAAACTAGCTTGTTGGTTAATATATGATCATTGTTTCCTGATCATGAACATAGAGATGTTATTAACAACAGGATCATATCGTTAGGAGAATGATGTGATGGACATACTCCTATAGATAAGCGTAGCATAAAGATCAAGTCATTTCAATAGTTCAATTGCTATATGCTTTCTGATACATAGTAACCTAATTCCTTCGACCATGAGATCATGCATATCACCTTTACCGGATGGATGCTTTGATGTCATCAAACACCACACCGTAACAGGGTGGCTATAAAAGTGGCATTGAGTGTTCGGAAAGTATTGGTTGAAACACATGGATCAAGAGTGGGATTTGTCCATCCATATGACGGATAGATATACTCTGGGCCCTCTCGGTGGAATGTCATCCAATTAGCTTGCAAGCATGTGACTGGGTCACAAGGGATCACATATCACGGGAACGAGAAAAGAGTACTTATCAGTAACGAGGTTGAACTAGGTATGCAGAGATACCGACGATCATAAACTTCGGATAAGTAAACTATCGTGAGACAAAGGGAAATTGGTATCGTATGTAAGTGGTTCATTCGATCGCAAAGTAATCGTAGAAATATGTGGGAGCCATATGAATTTCCAGATTCCTCTATTGGTTATTGATCGGAGAAGTGTTTCGATCATGTCCGCATAATTCACGAACCGTAGGGAGACACACTTAAGGATTCGACGTTGTTTGAGTAGTTATGGTATTATGAGAAAGAGACCGAATGTTGTTCGGAGTCTCGGATGGGATCCGGGATATCACGAGGTGATCCGGAATGGTCCGGAGAATAAGATTCATATAAGGAAAGTCCCGTTTCGGAGTTCGGGAATGATTCCGGTGTTTTCATCGGGGATATTCTAGAAGGTTCCGGATTGTCCGGAGCTCCGGAAGGGGAAGGGTACATGAATGTGTCATTGCATGTTGGAATGATTGCATCATGTACTAAGTGTTCTCGCTGTCCAAAATAAAGGGTTTATTTAAATCCTAAATTGAAAAGTCAAACGGCTAGTTTGAAAGTCAAACGGCAAGTTTTTGGAAAGTGGAAAGAGGAGGAAAAGAGGGAAACCGAGTTGGAGAGGGAGACCTCCTCCAACCGGCGGCCAACTCCAATGCCGAGTTGGTGAGGGACTCCACTCCCTCCCCCTGGCGCGCCAGCCCCCTCCCACCTATATAAGGAGGGGCAGGGCTCCCCTCCACATACACACAAGTTTCCTATCCTCTAAACTAAACCCTAGATCTAGACCCCGGTTTAGAGCTATTCGGTTTAGAGCCTTCTAATTGGTTTAGAGACTTCTAATTGGTGTGTCTAATTACTAGACCACTAATAGCCTCTCTCATAAGCTCCACCATACTCGCATCGGCTTAAGGCGAAGCCCTGCGGGATTTCCCCTCTACTTCCGGTACCACACCGTTGTGCTGCCGGAATCGCGAGGAGAGTGCTACAACCTCCGCTGCCTGCTGGAACAAGGGAGAGGAAGGTCTTCGTCGAGTACCGAACGTGTGACCGACTGCGGGAGCGCTGCCGGAACGTGGCGCCGGAAGGATCGTCTACACGATCTTGAGATCGGAAAGAGTACGACTACATCACCCACGAGAATCTGCTCTCGTTAAACACTTGGAATCTTCGAGGGTGAGTTATTCCATCGACTCGTTGCTACAATCTAGTAGATAGATCTTGGCTTGTTTGTTTGTATGCGATAGAAAATTTTTGTTTTCCATGCTACGAACCCCTACAACTTCTCCTTCATGGTGAGCTTGTTGAGCTCACCGGTGATGTGGTCGGTGGCACCGGTATCGCCGTACCAATTTGTATCCACCCCATAGGACGTTGCATTTGCGCCCTTCTCCTCCCCCTCCTCTTCATCGTCAGAGTAGCGATGCCAGCATTGCCAGGCTTCATGGCCTGGTTTCCCGCAGATCTGGCACGTGGCAACATCGCGGTCCTTGACATTGCCCTTGTTCCGTCCTCCTCCGCGGCGTATGTTGACACCGCCACGTTGTTGTTGATGCCGTCCATTACCGCGTCCATTGCCGCGACTGCCCCATCGTCCGCCACCACGGTAGCCGCGTCCACGCGGTCCACCACGACCATGAGAGGCGGCGTTGACAGAGGAGACGTTCCTGCCGATGTCCAGGAGGAGCTCCATGCGGTGGTCGTAGGACATGACATGTGAGTAGTGATGGGTTCGTAGCATGGAAAACAAAAAATTTCTAACGCAAGAACGAACAAAACCCAGATCTAATCTAGAAAAAAGCCAAGATCTAATCTATTAGACATGTGCAACGAGATAAATCTGTACTAACCCTCGTAGAACCGAAAGCGTTACGAGATTCGATCTCGGGGTTGATGTAGTCGATCACTTGCCGATCTCAAGATCGTGTGGACGATCCTTCCGGCGCCGCGTTCCGGCAGCGCTTCCACAGTCGGTCACACGTGCGGAGTCGAAGCAGACCTTCCTCTCCCTGTTCCAGCGAGCAGCGGAGGTAGTAGATCTTCTCCACGAAATCCCAGCAGCACGACGGTGTGGTGGTGGTGGTGGAGTAGAGAATTCTGCAGGGCTTCGCCTAAGCCAGAGCAGAGCGAAGGAGGAGGAGAGAGGCGGCGGCTAGGGTTTGTTATGGGAGAGTGCTAGGGGGTGGCGCCCCCTCCCCTCTATTTAAAGGAGGGAGGCGCCATGGGAGGGGGAGTCCTAGTAGGACTCCCCTCCCTCCTTGGCCGGCGGATTGGGAGGAGGGGAGGAATCCTCCTCCCCCACGAATCCGTGTCTTGCCCCACAAAGACTCCTTGATCCTTTCTTGGTTTTCAAGCAAACTCCAAGAAATCTTCTAGAACCTTCTAGAACACTCCGAAACCTTCTAGAATCTCCATACAAACACTCCGGAACATTTCCTAACTTAGAAAATGATCCCCAATATATGAATCTTATTCTCCGGACAATTCTGGATCTCCTCGTGATGTCCCGGATCCAATCCGAGACTCTGAACAACATTCGGTCTCCAACGCACATTCCATATCTACTTAAAACAACTTCGAACCTTAAGTGTGTCACCCTACGGTTCGTGAATATGCAGACATGATGAAGACACCTCTCCGATCAATAACCATCAGCGGGATCTGGAGATCCATAATGGCTCCCACATACTCAACGATGACTTCGTGATCGATAGAACCATTAACATACGAAACCAATTCCCTTTGTCACGCGATATTCTACTTATCCGAGGTTTGATCGTCGGTATCTCCATACCTAGTTCTACCTCGTTACTGATAAGTACTCTTTACTCGTTCCATGTTATGTCATCCCTTGTGACCTAGTCACATGCTTGCAAGCTAACTAGATGACATTCCACCGAGAGGGCCCAGAGCATATCTATCCGTCATATGGATGGACAAATCCCAATCTTGGTTCATGCGCTTCAACACATACTTTCAGAATACCCAATGACACCTTTATAACCACCCAGTTATGAAGGGTGTTTGATGTCATCAAAGTACCCATCCGGTGATGGTGATTAACATAACCTCATGGTCGAAGGATTAGGTTACTATGCATTTGAAAGCTTATAGCAATACGAACTTAATGACTTGATCTTATGCTACGCTTACTATGGGTGTGTGTCCATCACATCATTATCCTAATGATATAACCTTATTACTAATGACATCCAATGTCTATGATCAGGAAACCATGATCATAAATTAATCAACAAGCTAGTTTAACAAGAGGCTTACTAGGGACACTTTTATGTTTACAAAACACACAAGTATTAATGTTTCCTGTTAATACAATTATAGCATGGGATGTAAACATTTATCATAAACATAAAGATATAATAATAACTACTTTATTATTGCCTCTTGGGCATATCTCCAACAGTCTCCCACTTGCACTAGAGTCAATAATCTAGTTAATAACTTGTGCATTCAACACCTATGGCTTTCTGGTGTTGTATAGACACTATTGCTAGTGGTAAACATAATCTTCGGATCTGACACTTCCAGGTCCGTGTGTATTTGCATGTCCTTGCGACTCTACGTATTACTCATTCTCCAATGAGATGGCATTGTATAAATTTGGTCCTTTGGTGAGACCTTTAGTTCCTTTGGGATTAAATCATGTTGATACAATTGTCATACAATGTATCTTCATAGTATTATCCCGCTATGGACCACACCTAGTTTGATAACAAACTACTTGACGCAAATGCCCTCATTTGCTGCTACAATAGTAGTCATATACTTAGCCTTTTGTTGTAGTATCTGTCACAATGTTTTAACTTTGGTACTCAACCAAATCCGTTATGGAACTTCCTTTCCATTACATTGTGCCACCCATAGTTTAAATTGAGATAAACTTAATTTTATGACAAAACTAGTATCATTGTAACAATTTACAATGAACTATTTGTCACCACTATATAAATAATATATTCTTAGTTCTTCCAAAGATCATAGGAATATCCCTACTATTGTCCAATGATCATCTTATGAGTCATTCTGGTATATGCTCATAACATTTAGAGCATAGGACATATCTGGATGTGTACATCTCAAAGATTGATCAAAATATTCTTGTGATTTCAACAAGTGTCAAAACACTTGAATCTCGTGTCAACACACTTGAATCTTGATTCATTCCTTTCCGTGCGTCAAGAACCTTTCTTGTTGTTTCCATATTGAACTCATTCAACATCTTATCTATGTACATTTGGCAAAACCATATTAGCGCCTCAATCTATCCATATAGACATTGATGCCTAATTCTTGGGTTATGCCTAAGTCTTTCATCGAAATGAAATTCTTAACCTGTGTCAATAAAAGATACATCATTTCTAATCAACAATATGTCTTTCACATAATGTATTAGAAATATGTCTTAGCGCTCCCACTTAATTTCTTGCAAAATGCAAACATCTTCATCGTCTCTGATGAAATTAAACCTTTTAATGGTTTCATCACGGTGAAGATTCCAACTCCGCGATGCTCACTTCAACCATTGAAGTTTTGCATACTCTTTTAGCATCCTTTGAATTAACAAAACCCTTTGGATCGTGTCATGGACACATCCTAGGTAACCATTCTATTAGAAGAACTTGTTTTGTTTGTTCAACTACCATATACCAAAATATAGGTGTGAAACATCCATGTATATTTCTTTATAGATCCATATACGACTGTAAGGTCTTGCACCTTTCCAGAGGGTCTTTCAAATTCAAAGCTTGATTTCTCGTGTATGGAATTATCACGGATTTTATGGCTTCAAGCCACTTAACGAAGTCAGGGCCCATCATTGATTATTTGCATGTAGTCGGTTCATCATTGTCAAACAACAATGATTTAACTCTCAAATCTTGGCATTTGATTACTTACTCGCCCTACTTGGTTCAATAGGAACTTAGATCCCCGTGACCACATCCTTTGAGGCACGTGAGCCATGAGCATTGTTGCTGCCTCCGGGACACTTACCGACGCTGCGCAACTCAGCACATATTAGCCAAGGTTCAACAACCTTGTCAAAGTTCTATTGTCCTCCCACTTGACTTTTCACCAAAAATTCCTTCTCAAGAAACTCGACACTCTAAGCGACAAACAATTTTGTCTTCGGTGTTATGGAGGAATACCCAATGGTTATTCGAAATAACCTACAAAGACATGCTCATCCGACTTTGGTTGTAAACACTTTACTTATGCCTAGCATACCAAAAATTTAAGAAAGGACAACCTGGGTTTTATCCCAAACCATGACTTATATGGTGTCATTTCAACGGATCACGATGGAGCTCTTTTCAGTGTAAAAGCGGTAGTCACTAAAGCTTTAATCTTTAAAATATAATGGCAGTTTTATAAATGACACCTTTGATCTTACCATGTCAAACAAGGTTTCATTACATATCTTGAACACTCCATACTCCTATGGTGTTTTGGGAAATGCAAATCCATGGAACGATTCCTCAAATCTTAGGTGTTTTGCTAAATTGTAACTCAAACATCTTTCTTTATGATCCAATCATAAACTTTTTATTTTCTTGTTACAATAATTTTCCACTTCATCTTGAAAGTCTTTGAACATTTTCAAATGTTTCATACTTCTTCCTTATTGAGTAGGTATATACATATACTCACTCAAATCTTCGGAGAAAGCATATGAAGTTGAAATCCATCGCCCACGACTACACATAATGGACTGTATACATCAATATGTACAAATTCCAATCAGTTAGTCGTTCGTTCCTCTTTTGGCCTACGAACGGAGTTTTAATTATCTCCAGGAAAGTATCACAAGCGTCATTTGATCAAAATCAAAGACTCCAAAAATCCATCAACATGGAGTTTCTTCATGTATCCCTTTCAATATAATTTAAACGGCGATGTCACTTTGCAAGTGATCTTTCAATTATTTGTCTTGCGACATTTTAGCATTAGTTTTATGGTCGTTATTTCTCCAACCAGACTTGTATATCATCCATCTATTATGGAATACGGTAATTATTTGAACAACCTTTTGTCGTCATAATACCTGATCAAAATAACAATTATTGAAACAAATGTTGAAGGTAAGCTTTGATGTTAACGAGCAACACAACAAACCTTTGTTTGTTTTCGATGAACATCATCACATATTCTCTTGCTAGTTACTTAGGCCATTGCAGTTCATGAATTGTGTTGTCCTGTATGACACTTCATACCAACCAATTCGGTATCCAATACCGCAGAACCACATTGTTTAACAACCAAGGAATACAGCCATAACATGTATTTTCTATATACCTAAGTTGGACATCTCCAATCTTTTCTTTTCTGCCAAATATTTTATAGATTCTCTTTCAACAATTCCTTTTCTTTTAAAAGAATCTATCAACATCAATAGTGGTGTCATTCACATGACACATAGTACAAAGTGTGTATAGTCAAATACTAATACCTTTGGACTTGCACTTTGAAGCGGATCACCTTCATCAAATGTTTGGCATTCTTTCAAAATTCCATTCTTTAGTAATCTTTTAGTGTAGTAAACATTTTACTTACATCTTCTATTCATCCTTATCATGACAACTTTCATGATCAAGCTGCTATAGCTTATAAAGGTGAATTGCGAGTATAATGTTTCTTTTCCAAAACCTTTTGGAGGATTAGGACGACTGGCATCTCCAACCTTCACAAATTCTCATCAAATATGAGGATATATGCTCTATCATGTTGTAACCAACACATTGTTTTAGATATCGCAATACCTTTCACATATGATGGTTTCTGAAACATTGCTTTCAGCTCTTAGATAAACTTGATATTAAAAACAATCTTTTGAGTATCAAGAATCATGGAGGCAAACATGATACATTAGATACTAACACTGGAATTGTTACTCTTGATTTAATACTATTTATTAAACTTCACAGAGTATACGGAGTTTGCTGAAGGTTTGCAACATGACTTTTAAACTTTAGATTGACACTCAAAACAATACGATACCAGTTTGTAAAGCAAATATCCAGAATTTCTATAGTTCCACTATCTCAACTATAACTAAGCGTAAGGTGGTGAACAGATGCCAATGACTACAACAAACTATGCAAATTCACTTTGATTGTGTTTATGATAAATTGAGTTTGACTAATCCAAATTACAAATAAATTCCCACTCGAAACAACATCCCTCGAGTTGTTTTAGTGATTACACGAACCAAATCCACTACACCAAGTCCGATCATCACGTGAGATGATGTAGCTTTAAAGGCGAACAATCAACATGTTCATCATATCATCCATATGACTCATGCTTTACCTTTCGGTATTCTGTGTTCCAAGACCATGTCTGTACATGCTAGGCTCGTCAAGGTTAACCTTAGTATCCGCATGTGCAAATCTGGCTTGCACTCGTGTATGCACACGTAGAATCTATCACACCCGATCATCACGAGATGCTTCGAAACGACGAGTCTTAGCAACGGTGCCTACTAAGGACGAACACTTTATTACTTGATATTTAGTGAGAGGGATCATCTTATAATGCTACCGTCGCGATCTAAGCAATACAAGATGCATAAAGGATTAACATCACATGCAATTCGTAATATGTGATATGATATGGCCTTTCTTCTTGTGCCTTTGATCTCCATCTCCAAAGCATGGACATGATCTCCATCATCACTAGCGTGGCATCAAGGTCCGTGGCGCCGCTTCATGGTTGTCCATCACCAACAGCAACTATTACAACTACTTGGAATAAAGCTATTACATGATGAATAGACACGCAGGTCTTAAACAAAATTTAAAGACAACCATTAGGCTCCTGCCGGTTGCCATATTACAATAAGGATCATTGCATACATCAAATATAATCACAATCACATGATGGCCATATCACATCACAAAACCCCTGCAAAAACAAGTTAGATGCCTCTAATCTTATTTGCATGTTTTACGTGGCTTGGGGCTTTCGAATAAGAACGGATCTTACCTACGAACATGAACCACAACATTGATACAAGTGCTATCAAGTGCAAAGTGTAAATTGATCTACACTATGATGGGAGAGACAGACACCCGCAAAGCCACTTGTGCAAAGCAAGTTACACGTCAAGCGTGGAGAAAGTCTCATGTGCGATGACATGTAAGGTTAGCCCGGGCCGCTTCATCCCACCATCCCGCAAGATGCAAAGTACACAAAGCAAAAAACGGCACGAGCACCAACGCCCACAAAACCATTGTGTTCTACTCGTGCAACAGATCTACGCATAGACACGGCTCTGATACCACTGATGGGTTCGTAGCATGGAAAAAAAATTCTACCGCAAGAACGAACAAACCCAGATCTAATCTAGAAAAAAGCCAAGATCTAATCTATTAGACATGTGCAACGAGATACATCTGTACTAACCCTCGTAGAACCGAAAGCGTTACGAGATTAGATCTCGGGGTTGATGTAGTCGATCACTTGCCGATCTCAAGATCGTGTGGATGATCCTTCCGATGCCGCGTTCCGGCAGCGCTTCCGCAGTCGGTCACACATGCGGAGTCGAAGCAGACCTTCCTCTCCCCGTTCCAGCGAGCAGCGGAGATAGTAGATCTTCTCCACGGAATCCCAGCAGCACGACAGTGTGGTGGTGGTGGTGGAGTAGAGAATTCTGCAGGGCTTCGCCTAAGCCGAAGTAGAGCGAAGGAGGAGGAGAGAGGCGGCGGCTAGGGTTTGTTATGGGAGAGTGCTAGGGGGTGGCGCCCCCTCCCCTCTATTTAAAGGAGGGAGACGCCATGGGAGGGGGAGTCCTAGTAGGACTCCCCTCCCTCCTTGGCCGGCGGATTGGGAGGGGGGGAGGAATCCTCCTCCCCACGAATCCGTGTCTTGCCCCACAAAGACTCCTTGATCCTTTCTTGGTTTTCAAGCAAACTCCAAGAAATCTTCTAGAACCTTCCAGAACATTCCGAAACCTTCTAGAATCTCCATACAAACACTCTGGAACATTTCCTAACTTAGAAAATGATCCCCAATATATGAATCTTATTCTCCGGACAATTCCGGATCTCCTCGTGATGTCCCGGATCCAATCCGAGACTCCGAACAACATTCGGTCTCCAACGCACATTCCATATCTACTTAAAACAACTTCGAACCTTAAGTGTGTCACCCTACGGTTCGTGAATATGCAGACATGATGAAGACACCTCTCCGATCAATAACCATCAGCGGGATCTGGAGATCCATAATGGCTCCCACATACTCAACGATGACTTTGCGATCGATAGAACCATTAACATACGAAACCAATTCCCTTTGTCACGTGATATTCTACTTATCTGAGGTTTGATCGTCGGTATCTCCATACCTAGTTCTACCTCGTTACTGATAAGTACTCTTTACTCGTTCCATGTTATGTCATCCCTTGTGACCTAGTCACATGCTTGCAAGCTAACTAGATGACATTCCACCGAGAGGGCCCAGAGCATATCTATCCGTCATATGGATGGACAAATCCCAATCTTGGTTCATGCGCTTCAACACATACTTTCAGAATACCCAATGACACCTTTATAACCACCCAGTTATGAAGCGGTGTTTGATGTCATCAAAGTACCCATCCGGTGATGGTGATTAACATAACCTCATGGTCGAAGGATTAGGTTACTATGCATTTGAAAGCTTATAGCAATACGAACTTAATGACTTGATCTTATGCTATGCTTACTATGGGTGTGTGTCCATCACATCATTCTCCTAATGATATAACCTTATTATTAATGACATCCAATGTCCATGATCAGGAAACCATGATCATCAATTAATCAACAAGCTAGTTTAACAAGAGGCTTACTAGGGATTCTTTTATGTTTACAAAACACACAAGTATTAATGTTTCCTGTTAATACAATTATAGCATGGGATGTAAACATTTATCATAAACATAAAGATATAATAATAACCACTTTATTATTGCCTCTTGGGCATATCTCCAACAAGTAGAGGTCGTTGATCGTTAGGTCCTTGCCATCGTTAACCCCAATGGCGATGAAGAGGGGGTTGTATTGATCATCAAGGCCAGCGAGGAGGTATTCGACGAGCTCTTCATCATCGATGGGTCGTCCCGTCGTTGCTAGATCATCGGCCAGCCCCTTCATCTTGGAGAAGTAGGCGGGTGTCACTAGTAGAAAATGGGCCTTTGGTTCAGGCCACTAGTCATGTTCGTGGCTGGGGCCGATACTAATGGTCCAAACCAGACGGCCCGAGGACGCTGATGTCCTTTGTCCCGGCCCGTAAGGGACCATTAGTCCTGGTTTCACATACAAACCAGGACTAATGGGTCTGGGCACGCCTGCGTGGTCCTGGCAGAACTATTAGTCCCGGTTTGTGTCTCAAATCGGGACTAATAGTCTGGCCCTATATATACTGCACCCAACCCTCCACTATCTCCTGTTTTTTTCCTATGTGAGGTGGGTATAACTTTGTGCTAATTTTTTTCTTCATATGCACTACAGGTGTTCAGTGAAATGCCTGTTAGTACGATGCCACTTGAGTTCACACAAGACAAAACATGATATGAGGTGCCAGAGCCACACTTAAGTTTTCTCATCTTTGTTTCCAGGTGTCCTAAAAGGTTAGCAAGTATTTTCTCGTTTAGACTGTGCGGTAGTAATTTTATCATCGTGATTGCGTTTGATATATATGGTTGTATGATGCAGATGAGTCATCCATGGATGTACGGTGACCGACGCTCTGACGCTTACAGAGAAGGCGTGCGTTCTTTTCGCCTTGTGGCCAAGGCAAACAAGCGACGGGATGGTTTTATGTGTTGTCCATGTGTTGAATGTCGGAATGAGTAGGCTCACACTTCCTTAAGAGTCATTCAGAGCCACGGTCTGGCTTCATGTCTGGCTATAATGTTTGGACCAAGCACGGAGAAAGAGGGGTTATGATGGAGGAGGGCAATGAAGAAGAGAACGATGATGACAACTACCGATCTATGTTTCCTGAATACACTAATACCACAATGGAAGATAATGAAGAAGAACGGGAACAAGATGAGCCCACTGATGATCTTGGTCGGGTCATTTCTGATGCAAAGCGAGACTGCGACACAGAAAAGGAGAGGTTGCAGTTCGAGAAGATGTTACAGGACCACAACAAATTGTTGTACCCAACTTCTGAAGATGGCCAGAAGAAGCTGGGTAGCACACTAGAATTGCTGAAGTAGAAGGCAAAGACCGGTGTGAGTTTGAAAAGTTGCTGGTAATAATGAAGAAGCTACTTCCAAGAAATAACGAATTGCCCTCCAGTACGTACGAAGCAAAGAAGGTTATTTGCCCTCTAGGATTAGACGTGCAGAAGATACATGCATGCCCTAATGATTGCGTCCTCTATAGTGGTGAGAAGTATGAGAATATGGATAAATGCCCGGTCTGCACTGCATTGCGTTATAAGATCAGAAAAGATGACCCTGGTGATGTTGAGGGCGAGCCACCCAGGAAGAGGGTTCATGCCAAGGTGATGTGGTATGATCCTATAATACCACGGTTGAAACATTTGTTCAGAAACAAAGAGCATGCAAAGTTGTTGCGATGGCACATGGAATACCGTAAGAAAGACGGGAAGTTGAGGCACCATGCTGATGGTCGGTAGTGGAGAAAAATCGAGAGGGACTTCCCGGACTTTGCTGGTGATGCAAGGAACTTATGGTTTGGTCTAAGTACCGGTGGCATGAATCCTTTTGGGGAGCAGAACTGTAGTCACATCACCTGGCCCGTGACTCTATGTATCTACAACCTTTCTCCTTGGTTGTGCATCAAGCGGAAGTTCATTATGATGCCAGTGCTCATCCAAGGCCCGAAGAAACCCGACAACGACATTGATGTGTACCTAAGGCCATTAATTGATGAACTTTTACAGTTGTGGGCCAAACTAGGTGTACGTGTGCGGGATGAGCACAAACAGCAGAAATTTGACCTACAAGCGTTGTTGTTCGTAACCATCAATGATTTGCCTGCTCTTAGTAATATTTCAGGATAGACGAACAAAGGATACAATGCATGCACACACTATTTAGATGAGACTGAAAGTATATATCTGGATAAATGTAGGAAGAATGTGTACCTATACAATCATCGTTTTCTTCCGCCAAGTCATCACTTAAGGAAGAAAGGCAAGCATTTCAATGGAAAGGGAGAAACCCGGACGAAGCTTGTCCCCCGTACTGGTGCTGATGTATTTGGTATGGTCAAGGATTTGGATGTGATCTTTGGAAAGGGTCCTGGAGGATAACCTGTTCCGAAAGACGTCGACGGACACACACCCATGTGGAAGAAGAAATCTATATTTTGGGAGCTACCCTATTGGAAATTGCATGAGATCCGCTCTGCAATCAACGTGATGCACCTGACGAACAATCTTTGCGTGAATATTCTAGGCTTCCTGGGCTTGTATGGGAAGTCAATGAAGGGGATCCGCAACAGAAAACAAAAAATTTCCTACGTTGGAACCCCCAAAACGGCATAGGATCTATCTATGTAGTAATGCGGTAACGACCAATGCGTAGAGAATACATACCCTTATAGATCGTACGCGGTTAATGTTCCACGGGGAACGTGGTTGAAGTAGTCGTACTCGTAGCCGACCTCAAGGTCGCGAAGCTCCTCACAGGTCACCCCTTGCTCCTTCTTCATCTTCATCATGCAGCAGCTCCGGATCACGACATTTAAGCGTCCCAAGTGTTGCGCCTCGTGTCTTCGTACACATCTGGTGCACGATGAGACCTTCGGCTCCCCGATCCCGCCGGGAGTGCGGAAGTTGATATCCGGCTAGGAATCCCTGCAGCGCAACGGCGTACTGCAGGTGTGCCTCGATCGCACAGCCTAGACTTGGGGCCATGGTCACAAGGTATAGAGAGAGGGAGGGAGAAAGTCAACTAAAAGACTTCTCAAATTGTGTGTTTAATCCCACCCATGGGCACCCCTTTATATAGGCGGAGGGGGTGTGCCCATCCCATTAGGTTAGCCATGTGGGAATAAAAGACAAAGGAAAAACCAGGGATTTTCATCCCCAGCCGGATGGGCCGAATCTGGGTAGCCCAAACAGCAACAGGCAGCAAACAACAGCCTGCACCACAGCCGGCCGGGTGGGCTGGCGAGCCCCACCACGGCCCAGCAGCTGGCGACGACCAGCGCTGACCGGGTGGGCTGACCACCCGCGGCCCAGCTCGTGGCAGCCGCTCACAGCAGCAGCCAGTGCAGCAGCCCGGGTGGGCCGGCGCCCGCCAGCGGCCCAGCGGCGCAGCCTGCCAGCCGGCTCCCCGCGAGCTCCTCTTGGACCGGGTTGAGCTGGCCTGGCAGCAGCGGTGGCCAGCTGGTGCCCGCCCTGTGCGACGCCCTTTATCTGCCGCCCGCCCACGAGCGCAGTCCAGCTGCGTGTTGCTTGGTGTGGTGGATATTATCCGCCGCCCATGTGGGCTGGGCTGGTTTTTCTTTTTTCCTTTTTCTTTTCCTGTAGATTTTCTCTTAGGCTAATTCCCTCCAGGGTTTTGGCCTAATATGAAAGTTGCTTTTATAAATCTTAACTTAAATATTATTTAGAATATATTAATTCACAATTAACATATGATAAATATATATTTAAATTCCCATTTATCCGAAAACACTTTTTCGGACTTCTCCTTTATTCTTTCTCCGAACAACTTCGGATCTCTTCGTGGAATATTTCCGGCTTTCTCTTTCTCTACTGTGATTCCGTCTTACGAATGATCGCTCTCATTGTACCCTTAAGTATATCCTCTCACAGCTCGGGAATGCTCTACACATGATATAAATCAATGATTAATAGAGGGACCAGGGATATCCATGTGACCCCTATGCATTCCTGATGACAATGTCGTTTGAAACGCTAAATGTAGCATCCTTGTCCTTTTGTTTCTTGATACGAATTGTCCGAGATCTGATCATTAGTATCACATACCTTGTTCAATCTCGTTCACAACAAGTTCTGTTTTCTTGTTACCGTGATATTACATCCCCGTGACCGAGTCACATGTTGCAACATTTATGGATGTAATCTCACCAAGCCGGCCGTATGTATCTTTACCCGTCATGTGGGTGAAAAAATCCCGGTCTAGCAGTCACATGTCATCTACTATTCCTTTAGAATACCCAATGTACACCTTTATGGCCACCGTATTACCAGATGACGGTTGATGCAGTCTAAGTAGCCTCGGGAAACAGTGAGTAATATGAGCACACGGTCTAAGGAAAAGGAGTCTAGGTATAGATC
Source organism: Avena sativa (assembly GCA_916181665.1). Taxonomy (NCBI): domain Eukaryota; kingdom Viridiplantae; phylum Streptophyta; class Magnoliopsida; order Poales; family Poaceae; genus Avena; species Avena sativa. The sequence goes on along the minus strand of OV702290.1, from coordinate 546,669,258 downwards.
TTGCAACAATGAACTTATATGACTTGATCGTGTTGCAATCCTTTAAGGAATGTCCATCACATCATTCTCCAATGATATGACCCTGTTGTCAATTGGCATAAATGCCCATGATCTTGAAACCCATATCATCCTCAGGACCAACGAACTAGTATGAATAGAGGCTACTAGGGACTTGGTTGTTTCATACCACACCTGCTCCAATGTTTCTACTTGGCACAGTTATAGCACAATATGAAACTATTATAAACTAATTGAGATATGACAATAAAAACCTATTTATTATTTGCCTCTAGGGCATATCTCCTTCAGTCTCCCACTTGCACTAGAGTACAAATAATCCAGCTCACATTTTACTCATATAAACCATATACCATATGCGTTTACAGATCATGCATGCTCATGGGAAACGTCATGTCCATGTTCTGTTTTACTAGATCATTATGCCTTTTGCAAATTGTTAATGTCTTCCTAACTTTGACATTCACTCCATTATGGTATAATGGGTCGAAGCATTTGTATGGTGACAAAGTGAGACTTTGTTTCTAGTGTTTATGATGGCGGTCGCTTTCATCGTTGTCATCTAAACTTCGAAATACACTTTGCTATCCTTTGTGTATATACTATAGTCATGGCAGCAGAACGAGGCCGGATTCCAGGAGCTTACAGTGACTTTAGATCAACCTCGAGGGCTTTCTCATGGGAACTGGGCCCTGGGACACATCATTCTACGTTAAAAGCGAACTAGCCCCGCCATAACATTATACATCACATCAGATGGAGCCTTTATACTTCTATATCTATGTAGATCCCAGTGCATGAAATGCAACTATGCCACTTACTTTGCTTCTTGCCATTTAATTACAAACTTAATTCTGGTTCAGTGATCAACTCAGGAATCACTTAAAGACACATTCTTACAGTTAAGACTTTGTCCTACCAACTAGAACTTCAGGTCAGATTACGTCAAGTATGCAACATGGTTATATGGAAGAACCTATGACGGAGGCATAGGAGATGCAACACATCTCTTTCTTTCAACCATAGTTGCAATACTAACTCAATGCTTCATACAGTAAGAACTATTTTCTCACCTTGTTCCATTCTGAGCTATTTTAGAATCCTGTCTTAGGACATTCTGAACATCTTTCAGGATCTAGTCCAGGAAGCATTCGACATTCGGTGTTTATTAAACTTACCAATCTATCTCGATAGATCTTATTGTTTAATAACTTCAACTTCATCCTTATTTATCTAACTTAAATGTTATTAACACCAATCACATCATTCACATATGTCGTCCACATATCACAGAATGATTTTATGCTCCCACACAAATATGACATTCATGTTTGAGATCCAGGGATTTCACTTAGCTCCCACTCAAAACTAGGTCCTCTCGATAATCTTGGACATTCCAAAATTCTTTGATCATCATCAAATCGAGAATTCCACTAACGAGATTTCAATGACCATTCATTTCTCGCACTTAGGTCCATCACGCTTCTTTGTAATTCACAGGTATGTCTTGTTCATAACATGACAAGTGAATCAATAATATAATTCTACAAACTTGTAGAATATATAGTTGAATCCTACTTTCTTTAGTAAAAGTATTCGCTAAAAATTTATGATCATTATCATTGGTTTCTTCTCTATATGTAGAGTTTGGTTTCACGAAACAAATTCCGCTGCGCCACTCAACAATTCGGAGGCAAGGTCAAATATCTTGTTTTGATCTTTTACTTTCTTCCACTTGTATCTTCATCAAGACACGTCAATTTTGGACAACAGAAGGTTTGCCCTTTGAACAATTCAATATCCCATTTTGTTGTGAGCTCATTTGAAAAATTCAAATCGTTTCAAACTCTTGTTTCATTAAGTAAATACGCTTATTCATTTAAGTCCACAATAAATGATTTCCACTACTTGTTGAAAATACGATACATCACTATGTATAAGTTTCAACATTTCTTCGCATATCACCGTTTTACCAGAATGCGGAGTTTTAGTCATTCTGCCCAAGAGGCATGGTTTTGCAAAGTCTCTAGATCAAGCATCTAGGACCCGGATCTTCATTTCGAATGAAGAACATGCAATAACCAAAATGACTTAAACTATAGTGTCATATTATTATTAAACTTTGGATATCTTTTAGCATTTTAATCCTTTATAAATGTTTAAACTATTATCATTAATATAGTGATGTGAGTAACTTATTTGTAATCATAATGTGACCATAAGGTATTGTTCATAAGAATAGTACAAACTAGCTTGTAACTTCTTCATATGAATAATCGTCTTGCCATAAGCAAGACACACAAACAAGGATTACAAATTTATATTCAATTCCACTAATCCAAATGACAAACTTTGAGGGAAGAGGTGATGTCGGCCATCAACTGTTTTCCTTGCCATCATCAAGTCATGTTGCCTCAAAACCAGCAATTCTCAAGCAGATCCTCCTGTTTTCACAAAACGGGACAAGTATCAAATACTTTGCAAACTGCAACGAGTTTTGCAAAAACCACAATTATAATTTGTATATCTTACATATACCTTTTCATTAATGACCTCCATTCCAATCAAGCCCTTCTAAGAGTTCTCAACTCTAATGCAAGATCGCTAAGTGTTTTTCCAAATAAATCTCTTTTCATCCTTGATGGAGGAAAACCCATCCAACGTCTCATACTATATGTTCCATATTCTGTAGAATACAAAATGTAGCCCAACTCTCCATCGAATGGAGAATGGCTTATTGGATGATTATGGAGAAAACACAAACATTCCAGAGTCATCGAATTATCTCCTAATGGTTATTGTATCAAGAAGAGAGGATTACCTTTTATGAGGATATCCCTCAGGTGTGGGTATTAATGTATGAAGTTGGACCCTTTTGCTAAGTACCAAATTAAGCAATATATTCCCATGGTCACAAAGGACCTCGATGGGATAGGCCAAGGTCTACTAAGATATTTGCAAACAGCCATCTAGACTAAGTTTATAATAAGAGATCAATTTATAATTGGTCTCCACTAAATTGTCATCCCCTGGACGATTTCAGTGATCACATGATCCCTATCCTCTGCACCTCCCCCGATTAACACGGCCATCAGTGCATTATCAAAGGTAGACATTCACTAATGCCAATCACATCATCCATGTGACTCATGCTCGGTCTTTCGATCTCTTGTGTTCCGAGGCCACGTCTCTGTAACGTGCTAGGCTCGCCAAATCTAACTTGTGTGTATTTGTAGTGCAACATGGCTTACACCCACTGTATGCGGACATAGATATGTCTGACCCCTACTCACCGCAGGGCGCCTCATACCGAAGAACTTTCTTGGTGGTGCACACACAAGGGGAACACGGAACATTGGAATTCAATAGGGATTATCGTATTTGCTACTGTTGAGTATCTAAATACTAGCACACAATAAGATGTAAAACAGGTATCAACATCATATGTATAATGTGATATGATATGGTCCTTCTTCTTGCACCTTAATCTTCATCGAGCGCTCCGGCATGATCTCCATCTTGCCCTTGGTTTGACGCCAAGTCCACTACGCCTCCACCAGGTCATCCATCGGAACGACGACTATTACTATACTACTTAGTAACAGAAAAGTAAACTACTTTACCTTCGTAATGACCATTGCCATATCATAATCACATCCCCCCTGCAAAATAAAGTTAGACGCCTCTACTTTATCTATTGCAAGTTTTACGTGGTTGTTAGGGCTTTTGCAATAGAACCATTTCTAAACTACAAACTTTCCAACCACAACATGGATCCGACAGTTGTCTCTATTACACCCCTTTTGAGGCCCTCCATTGTAAATGCTATGTCAACTATCGAATGAGAGACAGACACCCGCTAGCCACTTATACGGTACAAGCCATATGTTGAACGTGGAACCAGTCTCGCATACGAATACGCGTAAGGTCGGTCCGGGCTGCTTCATCAAACAATACCGCAATATAAACAAGTACAGGTGAGAGGGTAACAACTAAGGGATCAATGCCCGCACAATACATGTGCGTACTAGTCGTACAACACTCCTATGCATAGATCGGCTCTAATACCACTGAAGGGGATCCGCAGCAGAAAACAAAAAATTTCCTACGTTGGAACCCCAAAAACTGCCTAGGATCTATCTATGTAGTAATGCGGTAACGGCCAATGCGTAGAGAATACATACCCTTGTAGACCGTACGCGGTTAACGTTCCACGGGGAACATGGTTTAAGTAGTCGTACTCGTAGCCGACCTCAATGTTACGAAGCTCCTCGCAGGTCACCCCTTGCTCCTTCTTAATCTTCATCGTGCAGCAGCTCCAACTCACGACATTTAAGTGCCCCAAGTGTTGCGCCTCGTGTCTTCGTACACATCTGGTGCACGACGAGACCTTCGGCTCCCCGATCCCTCCGGGAGTGCGGAAGTTGATATCCGACTAGGAATCCCTGTAGCGCAACGACGTACTGTAGGTGTGCCTTGATCGCACAGCCCAGACTTGGGGCCATGGTCACAAGGTATAGAGAGAGGGAGGGAGAAAGTCAACTAAAAGAATTCTCAAATTGTGTGTTTAATCCCACCCATGGGCACCCCTTTATATAGGCGGAGGGGGTGTGCCCGCCCCATTAGGTTAGCCATGTAGGACTAAAAGACAAAGGAAAAACCAGGGATTTTCATCCCTAGCCGGATGCGCCGAATCTGGGCAGCCCAAACAGCAACAGGCAGCAAATAGCAGCCTGCACCATAGCCGGCCGGTGGGCTGGCGAGCCCCACCGCGGCCTAGCAGCTGGCGGTGACCAGCGCTGACCGGGTGGGCCGGCCACCCGTGGCCCAGCTCGTGGGAGCCTCTCACAGCAGCAGCCCGGGTGGGTCGGCGCCCGCCAGCGGTGCAGCCCGCCAGCCGGCTCCCCGCGAGCTCCTCTTAGGCCAGGTTGAGCTGGCCTAGCAGCAGCGGCGGCCAGCTGGGTGCCCGCCCCATGCGACGCCCTTTATCCGCCGCCCGCCCACGAGCGCAGCCCAGCTGCGTGTTGCCTGGTGCGGTGGATATTATCAACCGCCCACGTGGGCCGGGCTGGTTTTTCTTTTTCCTTTTTCTTTTCCTAAAGATTTTCTATTACGCTAATTCCCTCCGGGGTTTTGGCCTAATATGAAAGTTGCTTTTATAAATCTTAACTTAAATATTATTTAGAATATATTAATTCACAATTAACATATAATAAATATATATTTAAATTCCCATTTATCCGAAAACACTTTTCCGGACTTTTCCTTTATTCTGTCTCCAAACAACTTCGGATCTCTCCGCGGAACATTTCCGGCTTTCTCTTTATCTACTGTGATTCCGGCTTACAAATGATCGCTCTCATCGTACCCTTAAGTGTATCCTCTCACGGCTCGAGAATGCTCTAGACATGATCTAAATCAATGATCAACAGAGGGACTTGGGATATCCATTTGACCCCTATGCATTCCTAATGACAATGTCGTTTGAACCGCCAAATGTAGCATCATTGTCCTTTTGTTTCTTGATATGAATTGTCCAAGATCCGATCATTGGTATCACATACCTTGTTCAATCTCGTTCACAACAAGTTCTATTTTCTTGTTACCGTGATATTACATCCCTGTGACCGAGTCACATGTTACAACATTTATGGATGTAATCTCACCAAGTCGGCCGTATGTATCTTTACCCGTCATGTGGGTGAACAAATCCCGGTCTAGCAATCACATGTCATCTACTATTCCTTTGGAATACCCAACGTACACCTTTATGGCCACCGTATTACTAGATGATGGTTGATGCAGTCTAAGCAGCCTCGGGAATGTCCATCACATCATTCTCCAATGATATGACCCTGTTGTCAATTGGCATAAATGCTCATTATCTTGAAACCCAGATCATCCTCATGACCAACGAACTAGTATGAATATAGGCTACTAGGGATTTGGTTGTTTCATACCACACCTGCTCCAATGTTTCTACTTGGCACAATTATAGCACAATATGAAACTATTATAAACTAATTGAGATATGACAATAAAAACCTATTTATTATTTGCCTCTAGGGCATATCTCCTTGAGTCAAAAGATACCCAGGCAGCACGGGAGGACCAACAACATCATAACGGATGAGACGGCAAGCATCCAGGGCAGTTTCAAGGGCTTGCCAACTATGCTCTTACCAAAGAAGATAAGAAAATCTTTTTTGAAGTCCTTTTGAGTATCAAGGTCCCGTCTGGCTTCTCGTCGAATATAAAGGGAATAGTAAATATGAAATAGAAAAAAATTCAAAACCTAAAGTCTCATGACTGCCACGTGCTTATGACGCAATTGCTTCCGGTTGCATTGAGGGGAATTCTACCAGAAAATGTTCAACTAGCCATTGTGAAGGTATGTGCATTCCTCAATGCAACTTCTCAAAAGGTAATCGATCAAGAAAGTCTATCAGGGTTACAAATTGATGTGGTCCAATGTCTGGTCAGCTTCGAGTTGTTGTTCCCGCCATCCTTCTTCAATATTATGACGCACCTCCTAGTTCACCTAGTCGAAGAGATTAGAATTCGCGGTCCTGTGTTTCTACACAATATGTTCCCCTTCGAGAGGTTCATGGGAGTCTTAAAGAAATATGTTCATAACCGTGTTAGGCCAGAAGGAAGCATCTCCAAGGGCTATGGAATAGAGGAGGTCATTGAGTTTTGTGTTGACTTTCTTCCTTACCTTAAGCCAATTGGTGTTCCTGAATCTCGGTATGAGGGGAGGATGACTGGAAAAAGCATACTAGGAAGGAAATCAATGGTATGTAGGGACGGGCATTCTTTCACTCAAGCACACTACACAGTTCTACACAATTCCACTATAGTGGCTCCATATATCGAGAAACACAAGAATATTCTACTCTCCGAAAACCCGGGGAAGCCTGACTCCTTGATTAAAGGGGAACACGAGAAGAATTTTGGCAGTTGGTTGCAGACACATCTCATGAATAACACCACTGTTGGAGATCAGTTGTACTTGTTGGCTAGGTTACCATCTTTGACTATATGTACTTTCCAAGGGTACAAGATAAATGGGAATACATTTTACACGATTACCCAAGATAAAAAGAGCACCAACCAAAACCGTGGTGTTCGCTTTGATGCAACAGATGACAATGGGCAGAAGGACACATATTATGGGTACATAGAGGAGATATGGGAACTTGACTATGGACCTACTTTTAAGGTCCCTTTGTTTTGGTGCAAATGGGTCAAGCTGACAGGAGGAAGGGTACATGTAGACCAAAGTACGGCATGGCAACAGTGGATATCAACAATCTTGTGTACATGGATGAACCATTCGTCCTAGCCAACAATGTGGCTCACGTTTTCTATGTGAAGGACATGTCTACCAAACCGAGAAAAAGGAAAGATAAGCAAAAGAATACAGAATATGATGAGCCAAAGCGCCACATAGTTCTTTCAGGGAAAAGAAACACATCGGGAGTGGATGACAAGACAGATATGTCAGAAAATTACAATAAGTTTCATTGAATTCCGCCATTCAAATTGAAAACTGACCCAAGCATCATGTTAAATGATGAAGATTCTCCATGGCTACGATGCACAAGAAAACCACAACACTAGATGTTGGTGATGTGTAATAATGTATTAAACCTTTTATTTGAGACATAAATCTATGTAATGTATTAAACCTTTTATTTGAGATATAAAGGCCCCCTTTCATGTAATACATCTTGCTCAATCAAACTGGACGTCGATGACCGGGTTCTGAGCCACGGGAGGTGGTCACCCAAAGAGAAGGAACCATCACAGGAGCATAGCTCGGGTGAGGTCCCGGAAGATGCTGCCAGGTACTAGAAAACCTGACCTCCAACACATACATATAGCGGTGGACGTGCTCGTCCTCCTCCCTGACACGCCTCCGTACCACCTTCTCGGGGGCCGGATCCCTCTGCACCGCTCCTGGACCATGCGACCGCCACCAAAGAAGCTCTGGGTCGATGACGGGACCCGGATTCCTCACCAGGCTACGTGTCCCGAAAGGTAGCACCTCCCAGTGCCAGGCCGGCGGAGCCTAGTATCGGACATGCCCGATGGAGCCCAGTACTCCGCCGTCATTGCCACCGAGTCGTGGACGAATACGCGCGGGCATCCTAAAGTAGGCGGCGGGAAATGTGTGGATGTGTGGCAGGGAATGTGTGGATGTGTGGTGTTCATGACGGTCGCCGACCTATATATATAGGGAAAGGGCGGGAAAACATGGCGGGGAAACATGGCAGGAAAACATGGCGGAAAAACGTGGCGGGAAAACATGGCAGGAAAACATGGCGGGAAAAACATATGGCGGGAAAACATGGCGAGAAAACATGGCGAGAAATATGTTTAGCCCCGGTTGGTGTTTCCAACCGAGACTAAAGGTGAGTGTCAACACTATGATAGGGGTGAGTGTCGACCTTATGTCATGAGTGTAGACACTATGTTGTGCTGTTTTAATCTATAAATATGCATCCCTATGAAGTTATCAACTGCAAACAAGTTGGTGTGAAAGAGCAGGGACAACACACTATGGCTAGCTTCAGGGAGATGCCGCCGGAGCCCAGTCCTCCGGCATCTCTCTGAAGCTGGCCATAGAGGCACTCCCTAATATGTGAAATTAGCTCCCCGACATATTGATCTAGGTAGAGAAGTTATGAACTACAAGAGAAGGGACAACGCTACGGCCAACTTCAGGGAGATGCCGCCGGAGCCCAGTCCTCCGGCATCCCTATGAAGCTGGCCATAGAGGCACTCCCTAATATGTGAAATTAGTTAACTCCCCGACATATTGATCTAGGTAGAGAAGTTATGAACTACAAGAGCAGGGACAACACTACAACCCACTTGAGGGAGATGCCACCGGAGCCCAGTCCTCCGGCATCTCCAACAAGTTGGCCATAGAAGTACTCCCTAATATGTGAAATTAGTTAGCTCCTCGGCACAAGAATAGAACATCTTCATAGTTCGGGAAAGTTGTAGGGAGACCAACACTAGTAGGAAACGATCCATTAGTCTCGGTTTCTAACTTGGACTACGGAATCGGGACTAAAGTCCCCCCTTTAGTCCCGCTGGTCCAGCCACAATCCGGCACTAACACTCAAGACATTTATTATTATTAAAAAACTAGGACTAAGAAATCGGGATTAAAGGCCCCGTTTAGTCATACTCATATCTAGCCCTATAATACACAGCTTTAGGGTCGTCTTCATCTTTGTCATCATCGTCGTCATCATCGCTAGGCGCACGCGGCTAGATCCTAAGCCCAGCCATGGCATATTCCAGGGGTACCTGCCACTCCGGCCTCGAATTCATGACGCACGAGGGAGGGGGCTCCTGGATGAAGATGTTGTGTAGCCCACGACCTTCACCATCCCCACCCTTCTTGTGGCTCTGTGGAGGGTCAAAGTGCGGGCACCGCGGGCGAGGATGATCTCCATGGGCGATGTATCGCATCACACCGACGATAGTCTGGTTTGCCTACCATAGGCGGTCAACCTCGTTGTGGTTCAACGGGGGCGTTCCGTCACCCTTGTACCTGGCGAGCTCCCTTTCCTGCCGGTTAGCGAAGAAGGAATTCCAAGTGTCGTAGTTGTTGGGATCCCAATGGGGATCCATCCGCTGCTCCGGCGTGAGCATGAGGTAGAAGTGGTTCGTGATGGCCGCCTAGCGGGTGGAACCTTGAGGCACAAGAGGGACATGAACTCCTCCAGCACTCAACATCCAGTCGGCGGGCAACCGGTAGCCTGGTGGGCATGGGTAGCTGGAGGCCCACAGCGCCTTAGTCTCCTTGAGGGTCAGAATGGCCCAGTATGCGGTGTCCATTGTTGTGAGAGGGGAAGATCTGGATGTGTGGATGGCCATGGTGGACGTCCTAGATATAGAGGGAAAAGGCGGGAAAATATGGCGGGAAGCGGAGGGAACTAGCAGGAAAGCATGACGCGTGGCTTGACGACTTTGAGAAGGGCGAGAAATATATTAAGTCCCGGTTATTGACTCCAACCGGGATTAAAGGCCCCCAAAATATAATAATTAAACCCTAAACCCTAAATCCTAACCCTAACCCTCAACCCTAAACCCTAACCCTAAACCTAAACCCTTAACCCTAAACCCTAAACCGTAAACCCTAAACCCGAAACAGAGATTTCAGTAAAATATAATAGTTAATGCATTTTTAAATTGAAAATGGCAAAATGGTTAATAGTTTGACTAGTTAGAATAATTATTTTATAAAACAGAAAATCCCTATTTGGATTACTTATTCAAATTCAAGCATTTTTTATGTTAAAAGTTTAGTAGTGTAATATTATTTAGTAGTGTAATATTATTTAGTAGTGTAATATTATTTAGTAGTGTAATATTATAGTATATAGTAGTGTAATATTATTTAGTAGTGTAATATTATAGTATATAGTAGTGTAATATTATTTAGTAGTGTAATATTATATATATAGTAGTATATTGCATAGTATGTATTATATTGTATAGTATGTAGTATTATATAGTATGTATACTGTATAGTAGTATATTGTATAGTAGTATATTGTATAGTACTATTATATAGTATGTAGTATTATAGTGTAGTGTAATATAGATACATGCCATAGTCGATTGAGACAGACAAGCATTAGTGCTAAATAAAGATAAGCTAAATAAATAACTACCCTAAGTCTTGTAGTGCTTGCGGGCCCCCGGACTTAGGGTTAGGGTGGTGGTGCTCGCGGGCCCCCGGACTTAGGGTTAGGGTGGTAGTGCTCACGGGCCCCCGGGACTTAGGGTTAGGGTGGTGGTGCTCGTGGACCCCCGGACTTAGGGTTAGGGTGGTGGTGCTCGCGGACCCCCGGACTTAGGGTTAGGGTGGTGGTGCTCGCGGACCCCCGAACTTAGGGTTAGGGTGGTAGTGCTCACGGGCACCCGGACTTAGGGTTAGGGTGGTAGTGCTCGTGGGCACCTGGACTTAGGGTTAGAGTGGTGGTGCTCGCGGGTCGCCCGGACTTAGGGTTAGAGTGTTGGTGCTCGCGGGCCGCCCAGACTTAGGGTTAGGGTGGTGGTGCTGGCGGGCGACCAGACTTAGGGTTAGGGTGGTGGTGCTCGCGGCCCCCGGACTTAGGGTTAGGGTGGTGGTGCTCGCGGGCCGCCCGGACTTAGGGTTAGAGTGGTGGTGCTCGCGGGCCGCCCGGACTTAGGGTTAGGGTGGTAGGGTGCACAAGAATTTTGCTTTTGTTTAGTTTTATTGTAGCAAATTAGGTGTACATATTATTATTTACTATTATTTTATATTGCGTGCATTTTTGCAGAAAACTATGGATCCACCTAGTCCAATCCGTAGAGACCTAGAACAAGAAGAAATCCTCGAGAATAGGATCAACAGTGCCCCCATGTTCATCCACCTGAATCTCCGTCGATGTATCTGAACCCCTCCGGTGAGGGTGAGGAGGTCGACCAAAATGACCAGGGAGAAGCCGAAGGATCCGATGATGGAGAAGCAGCCGACTCCAATGATGGAGAAGCCGACGCCTCTGGTGGACCCTTAACTAAGTCCGGCGAGGTATATATATGAAGTACGGTGATGAGTAGATGCATTAATTGAGTTGTATATATATAAATTGACGAACGTTTCTTCTCTTAGGCCTCCACATCGAGCCAAAAATATTCCAAACGAGGTCCGGCCAAAAAGTTGGACGCATCTACGCGTTATACAATTACGTGGGTATCACCAGAGGGTGAACCATTGGAACCTAAAAAGGCTAAAAGTGTTTTTGTACAACAATGCGGAGTTATGGTTAGGGATCGCATCCCGATCACCGTTCGAGAGTGGAATAGGACAAAAGGGGCGGGAGAGGGTGAGTATGTCACCGACAGGTACAAAGAGGGTCTTTGGAATGACCTCATGACACATTTCACCCTGCCAGAATTTGAGGATGAAGCCGACACAGCTGCATTGAGGAAGAAAGTCAAGCAGTGGACTCTTACGAAGATGGCTGCACTATTGAAGAACTGGAAGAAATCATTATGGCAAAAGTATTAGAAGAAGAAGACTCCTCCTCAATTTGAATCCTATCTAACGAAGCAGCAGGCTAACAGGGATGCATTTGTGAAGTACAAGGAGTCAGAAGATGCTAAGGAAAAGTCAGAAAAAAACAAGTTAAATGCCGCGAAGAAGAAATATCACCATCACCTGGGGCCAGGGGCCTACGCGACTGCCATGCCAAAGTGGGATGCTAAAGAGAATGAGTTGCTCGCTAAAGGGGTCACTCTAGAACCAATATGCGAAGAATGGGATTTGAGGGCAAGAAATTGGTTCCTTGGGCATGGGAGTGAGTATGACAAAAATACAGGGGACCTTATTTGCAGTGACGGGATTAGGATACCCTGGGAGACATGGTAGAGAGTGGTGAAGGAAATTAAAGAGGGGACAACAAAGTTCTGTCCCGATAGAGAGAATGACTTGCTGACAAAGGCCCTCGGGAATAAAGAACACGGAGGACGAGTATGAGGCCTTGGCCCTAGTTATACTTGGAAGATGGGGTTTCCTAAAGACAGAGATAGTTATAGGAGTCGAGAGAGAGCAAAGAGGCGACGGCAGGAGGAGGATGGAGACAGGTTCACTGTGTTGCTAGGAACACTTCGAATTCATCAGCAACAGATTGACAAACTTCGAGGAGTAGCGCGCCTGCAAGATCCTGCACTCGATATTACCGCCATCCCATCTCAGCGGAGAAGAAGCGTGGCTGAATCAGTGGTCCCGTCTGATGATGCACGGATGGTAGATGGTGGTATCAGCTACCCCGTGGATGGAAACAAGGAGCAGACATCTTGTGAGCTCCATCAGAAGGTGAAGAACCTATCCATCAAGGTGGCGGTCGGATGTGCTTTACCTTGTCCACCTGACGCACGTTGGCATGGCCGTGAGATTCCAGCTGGCTATGCTAAAGTCGGGGTGGATGAAATCGCAACGGGGTGGGACTCAATGGAGCTTGACATTCCTGGACCTGAAGGTGAGAGGACACTCGGAAAAGTATTGGGTGGTATCATTCTATGGGACAAGAACAACATCAAGCTTCCGGGCTCAGCGCCAAGGCCAACACCGCCTCCGAGTCTTCGCATGTCACCTTCACTTCCATCACCTCCAAGAAGCTCACCCCATGGCTACAACCACCACAGCTCGGGTCCATCTCGATCTCCGCCGCAGGGTCAGCCGTCTTCGTTGCCCGCTAAGGACAATAAGCGGAACCGTGCTCCGTCGATGAGTACTAAACGACGCAGCATCCCAAAACGACAAATGTTGCCCCTCCCAAGAGTACCTCATAAGAATCTTCCCATCAGACCTTATGATCGTACTGAAGAGGAAACCGCAGCGATCGCAAAGGCCGAGTGTGTTGCGCAGCTTCAAAAGAAGAAACCTAAGCCCGCCCCGGTATACACCGAGAAGAAAAAAGCGCATGCACTTGGTTTTCTGAACATAAAATTGCAGTATGACTTGCACCATAAGCCAGATGACTATCTACGCATGCTTCAAAAGGAAGTGAAGAAGAGCAAATCAAGTAAAATTGCAAGCGGGAGCAAATCATCAAGTCAAAGTGCAACCGGGAAAAGAAAGGACATCCCCCAGCTCGGGAAACAGGCCAAAAAATTGATCCCACCCCTCAGGGTGGCATCCTATGACATTCCTCAGCAGGATATGGAAGAAGCTACGAAGCTTGCGGCCACTATGAATGTGACTATTGAGGAACAGCTAGGTTCGCAGGACGACAAGTTACCCAAGGCTGATGTAGTCCCTCAATATGTCCCAGGGATGCCGTTGGTCACTCCAGAGAGGTTGCAACAACTGCCAACACAAATGCGGAGTTTACATAATTGGTACTTGAAAGCCGCAAAGGAGCAGAGAATAATGATCGTGGCGAAAGTACCACATGACTACTACTTCCGAGAAGAAGAGGTCCATGTTGAGTTTCCAGAACTCTTCCAGTTATACGCTTTCGATGCCATCGACAAATCTATCATGAGTTGCTATTGTCTGTAAGTTGTTGAATTCATTGTCTACATATAAGTTGTTCAATTTTTTAGTTATTCAATTTATTGCATGTAATTATCCTTATTATATCCTTTTGTACTCTATTATTATGCAGAATGAAGATCCATGAATGTAAAAGAAGGTCACTCTTTAGTGTTGGGTTCATTGACCCAGATAAAATACATATAAAGATGCTAACGGATAAACCCGAGGAGACGGAGGAAAACCTTCTAAGGTTTCTAACGGAGCAAAATTTCTGTGACCACATACTGTTTCCTTACAATTTCAAGTGAGAGTCTTACTCTGGTGTACATATTCACTTTTGCTTACTCAATTTAAGTGTTATTGATAAGTTACTGATGTATATATAAACATGTGTGCAGATTTCACTGGATTCTGCTAAACATTCAACTTGATAAGGGAAGAGTTGAAGTCATGGACCCATTAAAAAGATCCCTGGAATAGTTTAGGGACATGTAGGACACGCTCCAGAGGTAATCTTCGCGCTACATCAGTCTCTTTCGTTGATTTCCGAGATATCACGTAATAACTAACTCATTCATTTTCTTTACTGGGCAGGGTTTGGAACCAGTTCAAGAGTGCGGTTACGGGTCACTTTAGTGAGAAGCTGACATTTAAGCCGGTCTCGGTAAGTAGTACACACATCTCTTTACTTCTATAGTTTCAATATAATTATGATGCTAGAATATTATTTTGATTGAATTCTATTCTCGTAAAGTGCGCTAGGCAGCCACCCAGGACGAATCTATGTGGATTCTACGTTTGCGAGTTCATTCGCATGTTTACCACTGAGCACAAAAATTATAAAGTCGATGTAAGAAATACATTCACAACATTATTTTTATTACCATCACTTTTTGTTATCATGATTGGTATTAATATATTGATCTCATTTTCTTATATATAGTTTGATAGAATGCGGGATCAGCTCCTACCAGAGCAATGCGTACTAGGAATTGCTGAAGAACTGACAGGATTCTTGATGAAAGAGATGATAGATGACGCCGGAGAATTTAGTGTGAATAGGCGCTACCAATGATCTCCCGACCGTGTAATTGAATAGACGGGCTCTAGTCCCGGTAACTGTGATGTCTCCATGTAACTATCATGTATATATTTGTGTATGCTTGATCCTAATGGTTCTCCATGTAAATATCATGTATATATTTGTATGTTCTAGTCCCGGTAACATGTAAGGTATGTGATAGCGTAGAAATCTATTTTAAAAATGAAAAAAGAAACAAAATGAATTCTCTGTCGCGACAGAGAATGGGGCCAAAACTCTGTCGTGGCAGAAAACCACTAGTCCCGGTTTGTAATATCAACCGGGACTAATGAGGGTGGACCTAGCACGCGCAGGGGCAGCCACGTGGATGCCTATTGGTCCTGGCTGATAAGCGGGTCGGGACTAGTGGATGGGCCTTTAGTCCCGCCTCTCCAGTCCCGATACTAGAGAGGCGGGACTAAAGGCCCTTACGGGCCGGGACTATAGGTTCGTTCTCCACTAGTGTGTGGTCATGCCCTCTCTCCTTGTTTTGGCGAGGGCGACCCGGAGGTTGGAGATCCGTGTGCGATTCTACGCGGCAAACATTGTTTTAATTGCCAACCATACCTCCGTAGCTGAGTCGAGGCCAATCATGGACACCAAGATCTCCTTGGAGAGGGTGTTGAGGAGGAATGACAACACGTGTTGGTCCGTGCTGAGCCAGGCGTCGAAGGCGGGGTTGGGCTCCTTGACCTCACCCTTGTCGCCGCCCTTGTCGACGGTGATCTCCTCCGCCGGCCTTTTCTTCATGTCCAGGAAGTCCATGAGCCTGGTGCCTCGGATCGGAGGGAGGACTTGCGACAGCCATAGGAGGTAGTTGTCACGGGTGAGCTTCTCGCTAACACCCTTGCCGGCGAGAGGGTTTGACGTGGCCATCGCTGAGGAGGAAGAGGAAGCGAGGCACATAGATGTGTTTAGGAAGGTGTTGGCTCTGATTCCATATGATCGTATAGAGGTTTTTGGGAACGATGCCTTGGAGTTCGGCTCGGTACGTATTAATATAGGAGGGCAAGCCTCGAGAGATTACATCGATCGTTACAACGTAAGGGGAGAGATTAAAGGAGATTGATCTCATCCTTATACGATGGATGAGATCGTGCACAGTTATGGAAACATACTACACAAACTCTATCTATCCCTTTCTTACGTGAACAAGACTCCTCAAGGGAACGTACAACCATATGTACGTGTGATCGTACATTCGATCGTGTCCGTGTCAGGTTTCCTAACAAGTATATCATCCTATATAACTAAGAAGGTATATAGGTATTCTTTGTGTCACGTCAACAGCTCCATTCTTGACAACCTATCACATCAACACTTTGTGTCACGTCAAC
Source organism: Avena sativa (assembly GCA_916181665.1). Classification (NCBI taxonomy): domain Eukaryota; kingdom Viridiplantae; phylum Streptophyta; class Magnoliopsida; order Poales; family Poaceae; genus Avena; species Avena sativa. Next base: position 546,652,790 of record OV702290.1, on the reverse strand, counting down.
AGCTCCGTTCTTCCGTTAGCAGTATCCATGTCCCGTTCACATAAAAAAATAGTTCATGTCCCATTTTTGTTTGGTCTTCTTTGTGTTCAGCAGCGACCAACCAAGTAGCACATCACATTTGCTTCAGCCCACTACAGTCCTTTCCTCCACCACTATTAGTCTTCTCCATCGATTTCTACAGAATGAAGGGATTTCCGAAGGTAACAATATTCACTCCTTTTTTTATCTAAATATATTTTTAGCTGGATGTTGCTTCATTTGGAATATCATTGTTGTTCAGATTCGCTATTTGGTTTTCTATAGGCTCTGTATGTATGCGTTGAGTACATTATCAGCGCCAGATTATAAATAAGTTGAGTGGAAGGACAAGCCAGAGCTGATGCATGTCGGTCTGTTCATCATCCATACAAGCTGAGGAACTTGATGCTGCTATCTTTTTTGTCTTGAAGCACGATACTTGGTGGGTACAGTTAGTGCTTGATACTCAGATATTGTTGGGCATTTAATTTTCATGTCTCTGTATGTCTGTGACTATGTAAACTATGTAAACTTTCCATTCTAAGTGCTTCCTTAGTTTGTTCGTTTTTAAGCAATAAGTTGCGCATTCCACTTGTATTGATCGCTATATGGTTAAGGGTAGCTTGAATAAATTATACTGTCGCTTATATGGTTTCCTTCTCTCCATGATATTCTAACAAACAAAAAAAAATATATGCTAACCAAACATAGATAAAATATATTATGTTGAACTCCTATTATACACATTCCTTGCAACACAAAATTTTCTAATTTGGGTTGCTATGAATTCTTCCCGCAGCAACGCGAGGGAGCGGTCTCAACTCAACACACAGAGAAAAAACAGAAAAATCAAAATCGAATTGGGAGAAGGTAGGTGAGCCAGAGATCGGCGTCGGCTCTTTGGTCAAGAGGAAGCCTGCAGGATCGCGTTGGCCCTGCAGTTTCAGCGAGCGAGGGAGAGGGAGGGCACCAATTTCTGGAACACAACCCCGTTCCGATGTTTCCAGATGTGCCAGAGACATAGCAGCCTGAGGGTGGAAGCCGTTCTAGGAGGGGCCGAGGCCATGCCGGCAGACAGTGGGCATTGAGCGCCAAGCGTGGACCAGAACTGGCGAGCGAAGGGGCAGCTGAACAGAATATGCTCAGCAGTCTCGGATGGGGTGGCTCAGATGGGGCAGTGAAGTGAGAGAGGTGCCCGTGTCTAAGAGCAAGGCCGCCGTGGAGAGGCGTGGCATGAGGCCGCCGTGTCTCTCTCTCTCTCTCTCTCTCTCTCTCTCTCTCTCTCTCTCTCTCTCTCTCTCTCTCTCTCTCTCTCTCTCTCTCTCTCTCTCTCTCTCATATCCTGAGCCATCGAGCTCTTCTTCTCATAGCGTGACGCGATTGTATCCGGATACCAACAGTCCAACACACAATTGCCCTAATAGATTCACCACAACCAGTTCCGGTGTTGAGATCGTAACATTTGCACACCCAGCCGACCTTCCTCCTTGGGACTGCACACGTACGCACTCCCAAGCCACCAAGCACTTGGCCCCCGAAACTTTCCCTCCAGCAGCCGACAGGAAAGCTTATCGACGGCCTCAGTATATATATGATGTACATTTCAAGTTGAACATTTACCTTAACAACCACATTGCTTTTTCACTGGTCACTCAGGTACACCTACCCTAACAGCTTGACCATCCTCTTCAAGTGATCACTACCAATGGGTTCATCATCAGTTATTGTGGGTATGTCACTCTCCTCCACATCATTATAAGTATTACTACAAGCTAACTCTCCTCCACATCATTATAAGTATTAGTACAAGTTAAGTTGATATGGTAGGTAGACCCCATAATATCAACTTAACATGACAAAAGCCTATTACAAGATCGCCATTCAAATCGAGACACGAAGTCCCTCGTAAGCCACTCCAAACACTTGGCCAGTTGGCCTAGCCTTCATCTACTCACTCTGTAGTAACACACACACTCCAATCCTTGGCCCCAGCTTTCATCCGCTCCTTACGCTGCAAACCCTGTAGCGAAACCTACCATCACAACCAGTTAATACATGAGAATAGCACCTACAGAACAGAGCATAGCTATGCCAACGTGAATAAGTGAGCAAAGAGATCTCTGTACGTACTCCACAGAACCATGTACCGAAATACACAACAGAGAAGATATATCGAAGGCAAAATATGTAAATTTCAGTGCTACTAATATATTTTGCTTTCACACAACAGAAAAGATTAAAAAAAAGTAGAAGAGCATGGAAGTTTTCTTATCCACCATTTTGACTTGGGCACTTCCTTCCATCTCCTTCATCACTTGATCGCACTATCAAAAAGTTACAATACTGACATTAGGATTTATTTCTAAAAAAATCTGGACCCACGACCCCCCAGCGCAAAAACGACATTAGGATTCCCAGGGTGCTTGTTGATCGCCTTCCTGAAGGCAGCCTGAAGACTCTGCAGGTCCCATCGTCTAACAGCTTCCTGCTTGCGTGGAGCCTCTTCTTCCACTCCCACTTTAATAACACAAAAATCTTTCACCGAGACAATGGCCGGGTCGTAAATATCCACCTTGCATGCCTTGAGCCTTGAGGCTCCCCAGGTGCTCGATTCCATCAAGTACACCATCGGCTTGCCGCAGTGCTAGTGCTCAACACTCTATAGTGAGGTTCTGAAGGCTTGGCATAGCCCCTGCCTCGAACATGAGGCAAGGCACTTGGTGCATGAAGACAAGATTCTTGAGATTTGGGAACGCCGCAGCACGGATGACGACAACATCTTCTTCAGGATCATGACACCTGACACCCAGCTTAAGGTGCACCAGCGAGGTCAGATTGGCAAGAACCTCAACACCATCCCTTGGCAGTGACGCAAGTTGGATTTCCAAGCTTTTCAGATTTTCAAGTTGCACAATCCAATCTGGGACAACGGAGAAGGGGCAGCCCAGTACATGCAGTCTACGAAGATGGCATGGAGGTGGGGTCCAGTAAGTCAATAAATCATCATGGAAGATGAACCCACTAATGGTTAAGGATTGAAGGCTGCCCAGCCTATAGAGCGAAGAGAGTACAGAATCTTTAAAATCACTAGTCAGTCCCCACAGATGTATCTTTAGCTCCCTTAAGTACTTCAGATCACCGAGTCCCTTCAGTTTCTCCCTACCTGTAATACGGGGTTCATGCAAAGTACGAAGGGCTTCCATCCTGCTGATCCTACCAGATAAAGAGGAATTTGCAGGAATAATGAGATGCCACAACATTGAGGGTAAGTAGCGAACATCTAGCTGTGCAAGATTTTCTCCACCGACTATCTCCAATGTCTTCAAATGTTTCAGTGTTTGCAATTGTTTTGGCAGCTTCTCACACTGCAAACCTGTGATCTTTAAATATCTTAGTAGGAACAAATTGCATATAGAAGATAGATCATACTGCCCTTCCTTGGAATCATAAACATCAAGATGTAGAACTCGCACAAGTTGAAACCTGGTGAGAGAAGGCATACATTGACCAGCGCCCCAAAAGTTAAATGACCTAACTTGGGTCAGAGCCATGTTCCCTAGCACGTGGGTGCATTCTGAATCTCCTACTTGGAGGGATAGTCGACGAACTACCATGCAGCCTATGCTTGTATGTGGATCATGAACTATAGGGGATTCCTTCACTACAGTGATAAAGTGTTCTTCAGTGGCCTTCAGTATGATAAATTCAAGCATTAGATCATGTACTCGACAAGAAAACACATTCCCACAGTCATCAAACTCGGCTATTTGGATCATGTTTTTATTGATGAGCTCACTAAAATAACTTTCTGCAATCTCCTCTAGGTCATAACCATGTTTTTCAGTAATAAATCCCTCAGCCATCCATCTCTTGACCAAATCATCCCTTCTTATTTCGGAACCTTCTGGAAATATACCAAGATATAGCATGCAGGTCTTAAGATCCGCAGATAAATAGTTGTATCCAAGATTAAGGACATGTCGCATCCATTGTAAAGCAGGGTTTCCTTCCAGCTGCAAAGTTAAATAATTTTGTATCATTTCCTAGAATTCCTTTGAATTTACCTCTTTATGATTAGCCAAAATGCTGGCTACACTCAGTATGGCTAATGGAACCCCTTGACATTTCTTCAAAATTTCATCAGAAACATTCTTCAGTTTTTCAGGACAAGCATCTTCAGAACGGAAAATCCTTCTATGGAATAATATCCTTGAGTCAAGATCATTAAGAGTTTTGATCTTGTAAACATGGCCATGGAAACAAGAACAACATGCCTGAGCTACATCTTCAATACGTGTAGTTGTTATAACTCTACTACCACGATTATTCTCCACCAAAGAACATTTTATAATGTCCCATGCTTCCATTGTCCACATGTCATCAATCACGATGAGGTATCTGTCAAATGATATGAAATCTAATTTGTCACACTAATAGTATAGAACCTCGGTAGGATCCTGCCATATTATCTCTCTCAAACATGCTAATTACATAATATACACAAATTGCGTAATTACAAAGTTTAACAAACAATTTTGAGTGAGAGTATCATAACTACGCATACTTTTAAGAACCCTGTGTAGGAGGCGGTTAGACCACAGGGATTTTTCCAGCATGTGTGATAATTATGCATGATTCGAGATATAGACAGATAACAAACTCTAAGATTTCTAACGAACTATATAATTGCAGTTATAGTTTGAATTTTGATTACGTTCTAAATCCTATTAGATTAATTCTGATCTTCATTTACTTGTGTATACAAGATTTAAAGACCTAGACTTACATTTCTCAAGTTCAGGAACATAAATGACAGTGGAAGTTTAGACCTACACTTCTAAAGTAGTGCCTTATGTACTCAAAGTCTCAGACCAGATTAAGAGTTGATTTGTGTACTAACAATCTTATCCCATTGCATATTATATGGAGGTAACATCCCATGTTTAGTCTACTTTGCTCTGATATATCAATACATATCCTTGATCTACAACATCCGCACACTATTGGTTAGGGTCTAGATGTGGCATGGATTCAAGAAAGTACTCCCTCCGTTCAGAAATATAAGACATTTTAGCTTTGTGAAAATGAATGTATCTAGACGCTTTTTATTGTATAGGTTCACTCCGAACCTCTACAAACCTATACACTAAAATACGTCTAGATACGTTAGATTCACAAAGCTAAAACGTCTTATATTTCTGAACGGAGGGAGTAATTTACAGGCCACGCACTAGAAAATATTGGACCTAAGTACTTTGGTAAGACAGAAGCAACATCATGTCTGAAGTGTCAACACAAAATGCTCAATTAATTTATCAATTATGCCGCCCTGCAAATGTAATTGTGAATCACTATAACTAAAGAAGTAATATCTCACTAGGTATGATTATCCAATTACGATGTGATTATTCATACTTCATAATCCTTTGTCATAACTGATCTAGTCATGCGAGCATACCTTTTGTTTTTGAGAACTTCCCTGAGTCTGTCGATGAGTTGGCGCTCTTCATTCAGGAATGGAGGCTCCCGCCCCTCAACTCCAGACAGTATATCTGACAATACCTTTACAATATTGGGATTTTGGTTTACCGATACAAAGGCTGTGCAATCAAATTGGCTTTTGATCTTATCATAAACTTGTTTGGCAAGCGTTGTCTTGCCGATGCCTCCAAATCCAACTATTGATACCACTCTAAGTTGTGGTGCATTCTCCTCCATCCTCAGCAACTCGATGAGCTTGTTCTTTGGGCAAGCTATGCCTACAAGACTATCAGGCTCGGCATAGAGTGCCTGCACACGAGGGTCAATAGCCTCAGGGCCCCGAGAACAACCAACTTGTTCATCAACCTTATATCTATTGTGACGATCGCTTACTTCCAAAACTTGAGCCTTCAGTTCTTCTATCATGTTAGCAATCTTGTAGTGAGTCTTGAGTTTCTTTAGTGCACCCAAAAGCCCAGCCTTGGCATCAGCACTATCAAGATCATTTGTGAATATGTCAATGCAGTCTTCCATATCATATGACAGCTCACGGACCTTGTCACGCCAGTTCTTCTGTTGCTCATCGAGTTTCTCAACCCTAGAGAGCTTCACGAGCAGAGCATTCATACTGCTCATCAGTCATCTCATCTATCAAAGAGGCGATCTCCTTCTTCGCACGGCTTGGTGAGGAGTGAGGAAATCACTCCTGTCACGGCTCTCACCACCACCCCCTCCATTAGTTGCAGGATTTTTTTTCCCACAATCAAGCAATCCAAACAACCCTATGCACTGTGTGTGAGGCTTCAGGACTCAAGAGAAGGAGCTATCAAGTGGTATGGGCAGGGTCTGGTCATAGCAAAAAGCAGCGATACATATAGAAGTAGAATTATTGGTGAACCATGTGGATGATGCCTAACGTCACTTATTCAACTGGTGCAGCCGGCTACCAGTATATTCCAGGAAGATGCAGAGGATGTGGATTGGCGAAAACTGCGTTGCGCTCCAAGTTTCAACCAATTTGACCAGGAGGTTACCTTACAGTCGTTCTAGTTTTTCCTAGAAAATCGCAATCGGTTCTACTAGGAAGATGCCTGTATCTACGAACCAGTTCAGCAGAACCTCTAGGCAGTTTCATCTTATTCTATGCATCTAGTCTCATCCCTTTTCGAAAAAAATCTAGTCTCGCTGGGGAGAAAAACAACTTCTGTCTGTTGTCACACAGACTTGTCTTTGGAGTCCTGACAGAAGAGCATAAGGGTCTAGGACAGGCTGAATGATTGGAAGAAAACGAGTGAATAAATGTAGAGACCCAAAAATCAATGGGTGGGGGATACCAGTAAACCTTAGCAGCTACAGGGAAGTGATCAGAGGCAGCCCCGTCTATGAGGGTGTTCGAACGACGCGACCGAACAGGGGCCCCTAATTAGGGTCCCCGAATATGTACCGTTTACATGCGGCCTAGCCCAGCTACGTATTAATAGTTATCGCAACCCCCGATCGCCCCGATCGATTTTATCCCCATTGCGACCTAGCGTTCAGCGTCAGTTCCGCCCAGTCCTGCAGGCCTCGCGCTCGTTCCGGTCCGCACTCCCACTTGGCCGCATCCTCCAACCCTCCTTGGCTGTTGCTCTTGGCTCCTTGCCGGCAGATCCATCTACGGGCAGCAGATCGATCGGGCTGCTCCTTCTCTGAAGTCTGCGGACCGCCATGACCAACAACTGGACAAAACCAATTCCAAAAAGACAAGAAATTCATGAATTGTCGGCCCTGGATTTTCCGCTCACCCGACAAGCCTCCCGAATTCCTACCCGATCACATTCATGTGTCAAGGTATGGCCGCTTCAACTCGTCTATTGGCATTGAGTTGTTACAATTATTTTGTCAATTTATTAATTTGTGAAATAGACCGAATCATGAGAAGAACAAAGTGTCAATCTGGTGGTAAAAAGAAGAAAAGATAAAGGCTAGAAGTAGCTGCTCAGTTTTAAAAGAGTGCTCCGTCTCAAAACGGTGCTCTAGAAATGGCAAACATTTTATTTCAACAAATACCATACGAATGCTCCTTTTTGTTAGAATATTGTACGAAATAGCACATTCTAAATTTATATAATTAAATACTATATAATTTCGATTTACAAGCTACACAGTTTGAATAAAAATCAGAACTCCATTTTGTAAGTCGCACCGGGTCCCCCAATCCTGGAGACGGGGCTGATCAGAGGTTTAGATCTAGACAAATCCACATGCCCATCTCCTTCTTTCCTCCCCATCCTCTTCCCGGTCGCCGGCGGTCTCCTGTCCCGTCGTCTCCCCGCCAATAGCCAGCCTCCCGCTCCAAGATGGCGCGACGGTGTGAAACCGCGGACGGAGAAGGAGGACGACTCGCTTGCTTGGCAGAGAATGCGGCGGAGGCAGGATGATTCCTGCGCCGGCCGGCCGGCCGACGGCGTTCTCTGCGATGGATTTGGGGACACACGGGAAGACAAGGAGGCTGCGGCCCACTTCGATCGGCCCGGTCCATCGGGACGTACGAAGCGGTAGCGGGCCTTCGTTTCAATCAGCATTCAAGCCGTGACGTAGTAGTACGTACGTGGACGCTCCACCTGTGAATCCGCAACCGCAACTGATTTCGGTTAAGCTAGCGCATGGTGGCCATTAAAGAGAGATCGTGCTCTGCCACTGCTGCACATGTGGAGGCGAGCTAGCAGGCTCCTGCGTGAGTCTCGTGGTCACATCACATGCATGATCATGGTCCTCCTACCGCTCGTTGCAACCATCGACATAACCTGCCATCATTCACGCCGATGCAGATTAAGAAATGCACAAGTCAAAACTCCAATCTCCTCCGCTCCGTGTATAAGAAATGCCAATTCGTTTCCTCGCAACCTGGCCTGCCCTTCAACCAAACAGACTAGCAAGAAATCCCCTGCTCGTTCAGGCCGGCGGAGGCGCCGGCAATGGACGGGATCTTACCTTTCGTCTGCGCGGCCTTCAGGAGGCGGAAGACGAGGGCGCCAGACAGCTACGAGCGCCTGGTCGTCCCCGACCTCGCGGCACATGAGCGGGAGCACAGGCGCTTCGACGTCGCCGGCGCCTACAAGTCCCAGAGCTGCCGGTTCCCCGTCCGGCGTGCTACGGCGGACGGGCTCGGTTTCTCGCGCGATGACCGGCCGCCGCCGCTGGAGGAGGAGGAACTCTCCGGCGAGCTGTCTCCGCCGTCCGGCGGCCGGAGCGGGCGCGGGGTGTCCAGATCCCGGAGGTTCGGTAGCATGCGCGTGCTCGCGTCGTGCATAGGTGGCCCGTAAGAGCGCGCCGCTGCTGCTGTCTGTCCTCCGTAGAATCGTGTTTGGGCATTTTTTTTGGTTTGCACTAGTCTATCTGTACTACTCTCTCCTTTCCAAAATAACTTATTTGGATTTGTCATACGGATAAAACTGTTTAGAAACATTCAATTCTAGACAAATTCAAGTGAGTTGTTTTGGGACAGAGGGAGTATAATTTGTCTAGCCGTATGGGTGCTCACGCCAAATTCTCCGTCTACCAATAGTCTGGACGAGTTTGTCCTCGATAGTTTGGTGAAATAACACCCCGCCACCGCCAACAGAATCCCAATCCCCACGGTCTTTCATTGTAGCACCCAACACCGCCTACCTCGCGCAGCAGCAGCGGCAGTCCGTGCTTGTTGCCCACTCCCCCTCCCGCTCCCGGCCTTCACCGTACGTCGATCGAGCTTGTAGCACCGACTCCTCACCGAACTCCTACGACCTGCATGGCGACCGCCATGACCTCGACATACCCGCATCACATGCGTTCTACTGGATGCCACCACTCCCTCCCGCGAGTTCCCAGACGACGGAGACATAGCCTCTCAGCTACCTAACTGCGCCACCCTCCCAGTTCGCCGAGGAGCTCCCAGATCGCGACTATATGCTCCCTCCGTTGGATCCCCCGACAGCGGCGACCCGTCTCAGGGAGGTAGGCAGCAAACGGTGTGGTCGCTCCGCCCAAGGGGAAGCATTAGGAAGTCACCAGGAGGGAGAGCTCCGTCCAGGGCTTGGTTCGGCAGCTCTCCGGCTTGGACTCCGACAGCCTCCGTCGACTCATCCGCTCTAGTGACCCCACGCCGTGCTTCAATGCCACTAACGATGACGCATGTGCATTGTAGTGCCCTGGTCCACCCACATTTCGGCCAGAGGAAGTCGGTTGTGGTGACCGAGGTCCAACACGGCTTAGCGGTGGGACGGTGTACACGCATGAGAAAGACTGGGCTGCACCAGGGTAGTCGGGACGAGCAGCCTGGTGCTCCCCGGCGACTAGACCGAGTCGTGACCAGAACAAGTGAGCTCCACCGCGGGCCGCAAGATTGGGCGCCCAGTAACCAAATAGAGCTCCACCGCTACCACATCAAGCTCCCTGCAAGGCCGCGACCTGATTTGAACTTTGCATGATTGTAATGTGCCAATGTTATCTAAAACATTCATGATTGTAATGCGCCGATGTTATCTGGAACATTGATGATTGTAGTGTGCTGATGTTATCTGAAATACTATTCCTGAATGTGCTTTGTTTGAATCAAAATAATTTCATGTATTTTGTTGGTAATGATTGAGTCATTAGCTGTTTAATTACTATCAAGTGTGAGAAAATGGAAACTAATAAGTGGGATCCTATGAATTGTGCGACCTGACAACTAGGACCCAAGTTGCTTGTTGGACTAGACCATAAGAAAAAGGCTAAAAGTAATAAGAAATGGTCAATGAAAAGGAAAATTAAAGGCCAGAATGTTGGGCTTGCCCGTGTAGCTGACCATATTTGACGAGAAAAAACAGGCCAGAATTATTGGACTGAGCCCACGTAGACCACATAAATAAATAGACTGAATTTGCATTACGACGATCTTATATTGTCACAATTTTTTCACACAAGATCGACCGTGTAGGATCTGACCTGGCCAGGCTAGTTTGCCGTAATGATATTGGATCATAATAATGATTATGACGATCCAATATCGTCATACATAGTTATGACGATTTCACAAAAAAATGTCGTTATAATTCATTTGTGAGGGCTAGCTTTTGACGATCTCATTTAAGTCATAAAATCATCACAGATAGACTACTATGACGATTCTATGTCGAAAATAGAGGGTCATAGAAACCCAGATTCCTTGTAGTGTCCACTAGTCGGTGATCGGGAGAGAGGCGAAGCGCCGGTGGGCTGCGGCTAGCTACTGTGCTGCACACGCGGGCGGTAGATAGGACTAGGTGTTAGGTGGGCTGGGTCGCTGGTAGGGTTTAGGTTTTTTTTTCTTTTTTTTCTTTTTAAACAATTCTTTTCTAGTTTTTTTTTATAGCTCTTAATAGAGTGAAGTAAATTTCTAAATTTTTCTAAAATCAAAACACACTCCATAGACTTTATAGAAACTATTTTTTATCAAAATAAAATTACAAGTATGCCATTATGCATATAAGGCATTATGTGGCCATTTTGGAAAACACAAAATAGGGGTTAGGGTTTGGTAAATTTTCAAATTATTTTTCGGACATAATATATGGGGAATTCCTGTCCAACTTAAGTGGTTGTTTGGATAGAGAGTTTTAGCCATAAGTTTTGGTGAAGCGCGTTTTGGGAAGATTTTTAGTAAAACGAGTTTTGCTCCTAATTTTGTTACGAACGAGTCGATGCAAAACCATGTTTGGGTATCTTAACAGTTTCAGCCCCCAAATTATTGAGATTTCTCCGTCATCGGACCCATTGCTTGCCGAGCTCCGCGCATCTCTCGTCACCGGAGGGGCGAGTCGTTTCATCTTCGCCGTAGTGCAACCATGCTCGTACGATGTTCTCCGGCGGGCCGGCCCAATGTTTCGCTGGAGCGCTTTATATGCTCGTGCCTGGAGCGCCACCATGCTCGTACAATGTTCTCCGGCCGGCCGACCCAATGTTTCGCTGGAGCGCCTTATATGCTCGTGCGTGGAGCGGCACCATGCTCGTAGGTGTTCTCGACACCGGCCAGCCGACCAATGCCTCGCTCGAGCGCCACTATGCTCGTGCGGCTAACGCTGCAGGGACGGCCGACAAGTGTGGCATCGTGAGTCTGGAGGAGCAATCTGGCCGTGGGGAAGAAGAATTCATGATTGGCCATGGCTTGGCCTGGGCGGAAGACGGTACCTCGCCGCGACGGCCTGAAGGATGCACTAGCCGCTGCTGTCACTGCAAGACCTGGAAGCTGTTGCGGCCACGAGATAGACATGGGCGTGTGGCGGCGCACAAGAGCCGGTGTCGTTGAGGAGTCGCTGAGTCGGCCGGTCCTGGACGGGACTGTACGAGGAGGCGTGGCGGTGTCTTTTCCCCCGAGGGATCCCCAGCATCGCATACATAGACAGCAGGCCGCACCCAGTCGCCGCCCAAGGCCGTGCTCGAGTTGTGGTAATCGCGTTTGCAGAAAAACGAGGAATAGTAGTTTTTGCCAGCACGCACTTTCCTGGATTTGTGGAAACCAAGTTTTATCTATTCGCGTTTTAGTTGCTGCCACCAAACAGGATTTTAGTTTGTTAAGCGGTTATTTTGATTTACGGAAAAGCAGCTCTCTCAAAATCTCGTATCCAAACAAGGCCTAAATGTATACTCAAAAATAAAACCTTAGAGGATGGTTTGAGGATTTCAAATGGGATTTTGATAGAAGCTTTTTGAGAGAGGGTTTGTCATGAGATGCCATGATGAATGAAATGCAATTCTTTTAAACCAATTTCTAAATCCTAGGATGTTACATCTACAAAGTGCTTCTACTAGCACAATTACGCTTTTGAAAACATCTCATTTTATGTTTGGGACGACGCTGACAAAACATCTTTATAGCATTTGAGACGGTGCATTAGAAGATGCTCCTACGACGCTTTATAGTAGTGTGTCTACAACAACGTAGAGATGAAATTTGGCGTCTCTAACCTAAATTAGACGTTTATACATGATTTTTTCTCATAGTCTCCAAAAGAAAAAAGGAAAAAGGAAAAACTAGGACAACATGAGGTACGTCAGGTATGGGAAAAACCGGGCGGGTTGGACTAAGCTGAACATACATGCAAAGTTCTCAGACTCTCATATGGTAGGCTCCTCAGGTGCGGGCCTCATTTCTAACCGATCCATTAAAACCAATAAAAATTTCGTTCTACTCATCTAAAGCGCACCTAGCCGAAGGAGGTGAGTGGCCGATGACATGCAGATCAACGACCAAGTTGGCTTGAGAGGTGCACGGCGCGTGGCCTTGAACCACGATGGTGAAATACTGTGAGGAGCACGATCCCCCTAGCTCTCGACTGCTCTGTTTCACGAGGATAGGTGCCAGGGAGCATGGTTTCGTCTGAGGTCGCTGCGTGAACCACACGGTGTATGTACTCCCTTCGTTCCATAATATAAGATGTTTTAGATTTTATAAAACGAATGTATCTAGACATCTTTTAGTATGTATCTTATATTATGGAACGGAGGAGGTATTTTTCTACGTACTCACGATGTAAGTTGCTATGTTAAGTTGATGGTGGGTTGTTGAACATGTTAAGATGATACTTTTTAATATTTTCTCTTCATGTTGTGTTTCAATCATGTGGCTTCATGCAGCCCAGCAGCAGGCTCATACAGGGCAGCATGTCCATTGAGGAAATTCATAAATGAACCTTGTCTCGTCTTTTGGCGGATGATGGTGTTCATGCAAATGCCTTTGATCTCTTGTGCCTCGTGTGTGCTGCTCGCAACGTAAGACGTAGTTTGCAACCATGACAACAAATTGAAATTCGACTACACGTTTATTAATTTTGGCGCGGCGAGTTCAGTGGAGTACTACACATGCCTCCTCTCTAACCGAGTCTCAAATTAGCATTGTAAACCGAAAGCGTCCTTCATAACCACACACATACATCAAATATGGTAGTACAACGTTTAGAAAATAAAACTATCCATCCAGCTGGAGAGTCCCCTTGTGTAGATTTACCACCGAGATCTGCGACTGTAAGGCCAGTTTTCATTCTATATTTATCACGAATTGTTAACCGCACAAAGTTAATCCCAACATGGTACAAACTATATTTTCCATGCAATCTCTAATCATTGAAGAACCGACACAAGTTACTCCATCAAGAATGCAAACATTGTCTAATTCTCTCAGATATTGTAAACACGGTCTGACTTTATCTATTGCCGATTCTCGCATACCCTTGCCGGGTGGGTTTGGAGAAGATTCCAGAGACCCTCGACCTCAACCTTGTGAAGATTCCAAGGGGGACGTCATCCACGGACACAGTGCAGCTTGTCGTGGACGCACGGCGACATCTCCAGTTCACTCCTCTTGACAAGGAACTTTACCTCGAGCGTTTTATAGGACACCTCGACTGGATGGTCGAAATCGAAGTACGGCTGCCTTAGGTAAGATCTGTCTTTGATATCGCGTTGGACGACCATGGGGTTCTCGAAGATGACGGGCCTCCCGCTCCCGTCCAAGATCTCTATGGAGATCGTCGCACTGGACATGGTTCGGGCGTACTTTCGGGGGAGATAGGCCGGGATGGCTTCGATGCCGAAAACGACGTCGCCGTCGATGGGGTGCGTCACGTAGAAGTCCCTTCTGTGGCCGCGGAAGAACAAGAGCTTGGGATTGGAAATCGTGTAGTCGCGGCCGTTGAAGACGCGCCTTGTGCTGGACTTGGTGCAAGAGGTGGTAAGAAGAATAGCCATGGCTGAAGATTGTGGTATACCCGATGCAACACAGGCAGTGACGGAGCTGGGATCGCAAGCGATGTCAAAATCACAAAGTGTGGTCTTTAATCATTTTTTTTTGGGGGTCAAAAAGAGTGTACTTAACTGGTTTCTTCAGTGTTTATAATTTTTTTGTGATGTCGCCCGACCACACATAATACATGCAGCTCCGCCATTGAACACAGGCACCCTGCTATATAGGCGGGCGGACTCTGACTTTGACTCCGAGTCCTACTCTTTTTCTAAAAATCCTTTCCATAATAAGGGGGTCCAATCCCTTGCAAACATGGATTTGGTTCTAACGCGGACTTTTGACTCTTAGGTGCTACACACCCTCATACTTGGAAAAATAAAAAATAATTTAAAAAAGTTAAAAAAATTGAACTTTATTTGAAATCAAAGATAATCAGGTATTGTACTCGTAAAAAAAATGTTTGGAACAGAAATGATTCGCATGGTCTTCAGGACAAAGAAAACACAAAAATATGACAAATCAAAGGGTGAATAGTACCTAGTAATGGAACGTTTCGAGTTTGTTTTTTAACATAGGATACAATGAAAGTAATAATCTGGGGATTTTTTTTACAAGTACATCATCTTTGATTTAAAAAAATTCGAATTTTTTTATTATTTTTTAAATATTTTTTTACTTTTCTTAAATATGGGGATGTGACGCACACGGGAGCCATAGTGTAATTCTCGATTTGGTTCCCCATGTCAAAAAGAGGAGGTAAAGGAAAAAACTTTCCGTTCCAACTGCAGTTATTCACGGCCCACAACCACCTGCCTGTCATGCGCCAGTGGGGCCCACCTGGACCCGCTGACAAGTGGCCCCGCTGCTCAGGACATCTCCTTCCTCCTCTCCGTCCCCAACCCGGCAACCCCCAATGCTGAACAGAACAGAAACCCGACCCTGTCCACCTCCCCGCAGGCCGCAGCCACGGCGGTGGACCGACCTGTGCGTCCCTCCTCCTCGATCTGGGGCAGCGGTGCAGGGAGGTGGTGCCGGCGCCGGAGCTGCGGCCTAGGACGGAGGCATTGCTGTGGCGGCTGCGCTACTCCAACCTCGGCGTGGTATGGGCTCGGCTCTTGTTCTGTCCGTGCGATCTGCGGTTAAGGAATCAAGTTTAGCCCTACTGCTAGCAATTTTGGAAACTCGTTCATTTCTTAATAGGTAGTCATGACTCACATGTACTCCTTCCGGTCACTAATACTCCCTCCGTTCCATATTACTCTGCGCGCTATTGTTTATCACGCAAAACAAGGCGGCTTATTTCTCTCTTATTTTTTATTAAAAAAATTCTATAATTTTTAGAATGGGTAGAGTAAACACAGAGCTACACATCCCAAAAAACCGAGGAGAAAAAAGTGAAAAATGAAAGAGAAATCGGTTACCTTGTTTTGCATGCACTGTAGCACCGCGCAAAGTAAACTGAACATAGGGAGTATAATGACTTCTATTTTTTTTTTAAAATGCATGTAACTAGATGCTTCTTCTTTAGATTCACCCATTTTAGTCTGAATCTAATCTATTTTAAAATATCTAGAAGGTGTTACATTAGTGAACGGAGCAAGTATTAAATATGCAGGCAACTGACTGTATCTTCTTGCCCCTTATTTCAGGCAATTTGTTGTCCGGTGGAAATGCCAACTAACCTGGTATTTGAACTTTTTAATAGCTAAATGTTGATTCATCACAGTTATACTCACGCGGATAAGAATTTCTTTTTAGCTGAAATGATAAGAAATTGTAATTCAGAGCTTTGGTACCCAATATATTTATAATCAAACAGCCACTAAAACTGTCCACATTTTCCCAGCATATGTCCCGACAAACTCAAGATGTAGCATGATAACACACGGTGACTTTTGTTGCAAAATATCCAGCTAGGTTGATTTCCAAATGCTGCACTTGCACTGATCACTCTATATATCTGCAATGCTATTCTTTTGATACTTACTGCGTAGTTATAACTTGCAACATTTTTTGGACAATATGTCTCCCAACTCTCAGTTTACTATGCTAATATTTTATATTATTCCTTGTGAAACAAAAACTGCTATCAGCAAGTTAGCAACACTACAATCCCATTCGTCTACTTCCTCCGATCCAAATTAATGTAATTCGAATCTAGTTAAATCCGAGAACATTAATATGGATCGGAGTAGAAGCACTGAGTGACAGAAGTATTGGTAGGGTAGTCAGTAGCCCAATAGGGCTTACCTCTCTCTTTATATATAGTGGTACAGGGTACAAATACAGAGTTGGTACATGCTACGTATATACATACAATCTATACAATATGATGTTTATCATCTTCCCTCAATCTCAACTGTACCATGAACATTGAGATTGTGCTTACAAGACATAAACTGTGTTAATGGAAGGGGCTTGGTAAATATGCCAGCTAACTGATCCTTGGAGAATATAAAGCGTATCTGAAGCAACTTCTGAGCCACCCATTCTCTGACAAAGTGAAAATCAACCTCGATATGTTTAGTACGTGCATGAAACACCGGGTTGGCAGAAAGAAACGTTGCCCCAATATTGTCACACCAAAGTATGGGTGACTGTCGTTGAGAAACTCCAAGTTCACCAAGCAAGGCCTCTATCCAAATCAACTCAGTAGTGGCATTAGCAAGAGCCTTGTATTCAGACTCTGTGCTGGAGCGAGAAACAGTAGCTTGCTTTCTAGCACTCCAGGAAACAAGATTACCACCATAGAAGATGGCAAATTCCCCCTTGGATCTTCTATCATCAGAGCTGCCAACCCAATCAGCATCAGAGAATGCAGATAGAAGATCAGGATCAGTAGTAGATGGTCGAAAAAGCAGGCCACTAGACAAAATAGCTTTGACATAACGGAGTATACGCTTCACTGCTGACCAATGAGAACTCCGAGGGGCATGGAGATACTGACACACGTTGTTGACCATAAAAGACAAGTCAGGCCATGTCATAGTGAGATACTGTAACCCTCCAACAATGCTGCGATATGTAGTGGAATCCTCAGCAGAGAGAAGAGTGCCATCAGTAGCTGAAAGCTTCTCGGAGGAGACCATAGGAGTAGCAACGGGGGCACACTTGACCATCCCAGCACGCTGCAGTAATTCAGCCGCATATTTTGGCTGACTCATCAATAGACCTCGTCCCAGTGAATGAACTTCAATACCAAGAAAATAACGGAGAGGACCAAGATCTTTGAGAGCAAACATATTACCAAGCTGACTCACCAAATGATCTGTAGCTGTTGATGAGGAGCTCACCACAATGATGTCATCCACATAGACAAGCAGGTATACGGTAATATGTGGTCGACGCAGTATAAATAAGGAAGTATCTGCAGTAGAGGGAGTAAAGCCAAGATCACCAAGAATAGAACTCAGACGAGCATGCCATGCACGAGGTGCCTGTTTCAACCCATAGAGAGCGTTATCAAGACGACAGAGACGCTAGAGCACTGAGGATCCTCAAATCCTGGTGGTTGGCGCATAAACACTTCCTCCTCAAGAACTCCATGTAAGAATGCATTCTGGATGTCCAACTGACGAAGATGCCAGCTCTGAGTGAGAGCCATGGATAGTAACAAGTGAATAGTTGCAGGCTTAACTACAGGACTGAAAGTATCTTCATAGTCCAGACCATACCGTTGTTTGAACCCTTTTGAAACAAATCGTGCTTTGTATCTCTCAATAGATCCATCAGCCTTCTTTTTAATCTTGAAGACCCACTTGCAATCAATGATATTAACACCAGAACGAGGAGGAACAAGACGCCATGTGCGGTTATTTTGAAGAGCAGAAAATTCGGTCTCCATAGCAGTGCGCCAATGAGGAAAGGAAAGAGCTGCTCGATAATTAACTGGTTCGGTGTGCAGAAGAGTAGGATCACCATTGTGAGTAGCAGTGTATGCAATAGTGCCATCAATACGCTCCTTACGCTGCCGAATACCTCGCTAGAGTCGAGTAACCGGGCCGGGTCGAGGAGCAGCAGGAGCAGCAGTATCCGTCGCCACGAGTGGTACAGGCGTGGCCATCGCTGGCAGAGCAGTAGAGGAGGCCGAATCAGCTGATGCTGAACCCGGCCTGCCAGACGATGGCGACGCGCAGCTAGCCGCTGCACCAGGCGACAGTGAGTCGCGCACTCGCGATCCTGGCGAGGAGCTGGCGGTGCGAGACGAAGTAGTTGGGGCGCCGTCGGGGGCCCATGCTGCATGAGGAGCAGCCACGCCATGCAGGGGCGGGCCGTCGATCACGCCACGATCGGCATGAGAGTAGACGGCGCTGGCGAATCAACAAGTACTTCAAGACGAGCTCCTCGATGTCCTGCATCATGGTTAGACAATGGTACAGGAGAGTATGCAGCATCAACAAGCTGGTCAGCATGTAAAGGAGTAATGGATGATGCTGGTGGAGTGGATGATGATGCAAGATGAGAGAAGGGGAATTTGTCTCATCAAAAACAACGTCACGAGAGATATAAACTCTGTTTATGGGAATATGTAATCATTTGTATCCTTTATATAGGAAACTGTAACCAAGGAAAACATATTGTTTAGAATGGAATTCAAGTTTTCTGTTGTTGTAGGGACAGAGGTGTGGCCAGCACGCACACCCAAAGACTTTTAGAAAGGTGTAGTCGGGTGTCTCACCTAGAAGGCGTTCAAGAGGAGTTTGCATATTAATGACCCTTGTAGGTAGACGATTAATAAGGAAACACGTGGTAGAGAAGGCATCACTCCAAAACCGGTAAGGAGCCGAAGCATGTGCTAACAGGGTTAGGCCAGTCTCTACGATATGGCGATGTTTACGTCCAGCAGTACCATTTTGTTCACTTGTATGTGGACACGAAACATGATGAGAGATGCCAATGTCAGAAAAAAAAATGTTCAGCTTTAGGTATTCACCACCCCAGTCACTCTGGACATATATAATCTTACGATTTAACAGGCGTTCAACATGTTATTGGAATTGTAGGAAAATTTGGAATACGTCAGATTTATGCTTAAGAAGATAAAACCATGTAAAACGGCTATAGGCATCAATAAAGCTAACATAAAACTGGTGTCCACTGACAGACGTCTGGGCAGGACCCTAAACATCAGAATACATAATCTCAAGAGGTGCAGTAGCAACACGACTCGATACAGGAAAATGTAACTAATGACTCTTTCCCTACTAACAGGCATCACAAACTACAACATTATTAACTGGTGAAGATGGGAGCTCGTGACGACGCAAAACATGCTGAACTATGGGGGTGGTTGGATGACCTAGACACGAGTGTCACTGATCTCGTGATACCCTGAGACTGCTGAAGACTTGTTTCACGGACTCGGAGTTGAGATTATAAATACCTCCACGAAGCCCTCCTCTAAGCAGAACCTCCCTCGTGACCCGATCCTTAACAAGAAAATGCCACGGGTGAAATTCAAAGAAAATATTGTTGTCATATGCAAACTATCTAATGGAAAGTAGGTTACGTGTAATGGATGGAACAAGGAGAATATCTTTAAGATGTAATGAAGTGGATGGTGTAGGAATTGTAGACTGGCCAATATGTGTAATTCGCATACCTGTACCATTGGTAGTTTGGACCTGATCGGTACCACTGTATTGCTCCTTCATGGCGAGCTTGTTGAGATCATTGGTGAAGTGACCCGTTGCGCTAGTATCAGGGTACCAACTTGGGTCGACCTGGTAGGAGGTAGTATTCCCGCCGTTGTTGGCGGTGAAGGCCGCACCTCCCTTTGGGGGCTTGAAGGCGGCAATTTGGCGGTCCATGTTGCGACCGTCGTTGCCAATGCCGAGGAAGTTGGCCTAGAAGCGCTTGAAACAGCAGGAGGTGACATGCCCCACCTTGCCACAGATTTGGCACACCGGGCGGTTGCCACCAGTCGAGTCGGCGGGAGCGGAGGCAGCAGGGGGTGGCGGCGTGCGACCACCACCATGTGCAGGTGCGTTGCCGCGACTGCCAGGAAGCAGACGTGCAGCATAGTTGGCGAGGTGGACATCTACACGGAGATCAGCGCGGCGGTTGTCGGCGCGCTGCTCCGCGTTTAGAAGCTGTGAGAACACATCGCAGATGGGAAGTGGATCCGTAGACGGGCGTGCGCAGACACGATCGGCGAGTGGATCATAATCACTGTCGAGGCCGGCGACGAGGTAGGAGTTGAAGTCCGCGACGGAGAGAGGCTGGCCTATGGAGGCCAGCTGGTCGGCGAGGGCTTTTACCTTATTGAAGTAGACG
Organism: Avena sativa; assembly: GCA_916181665.1. Lineage (NCBI taxonomy): Eukaryota > Viridiplantae > Streptophyta > Magnoliopsida > Poales > Poaceae > Avena > Avena sativa. Next base: position 546,632,296 of record OV702290.1, on the reverse strand, counting down.
GTAGCCATCTTGTCCAGCTTCTTGCACTTGGAGAGAGCGGTGCGGATCTGCATAACACGCGAGGTAGACTGCGTGGTGTAGCTTGCCTTAAGGGTTTCCCACACCTCCTGCGACGTGGATGCGACCATGACCATCCCGATCACCCCCTCGGTGAGAGAGGAGATGATGCCGGAGAGGATCGCCTGATCCTGTTGATGCCAGGCGCCAAACAGTGGATTGGGGATGGTAGCCGGCTCATCGGGTTGCGTCGCCGTCGCCGCCGCCGCCGGATTTGGGATCTTGGCGTCTGGGCAGGCAAGGGTGCCGTCGACGAACCCGTAGATGAGGTTGCTTCGAAGGATCGGAACGACCTGGGTGCGCCAGTAGAGGTAGTTGTCGGCGGTGAGCTGAATCGTGATGGAGGGGGCGATGATGACGGGTGTGGTAGGGATACGCGACGCCATAACCATGACACCTCTCCCGCTCATGGAAGATCCAGCGGAGATCGAGCCACCGATGGAACTAGAGAGAGCAGAGGATGCCTGTCGGTGGGCGCGGCTTTGGTGTTTGGAGGAGACATGATCGGCGTGGCCACGAGGTAGAGGGCGGCGCTCGTTAGGGTAGAGAGAGAGGCGGCGGCAGGGGCGGCCGAGTACTGGCGGCGGCGGCACTAGTTAGGGTAGGCGGAAGCGTTGGAGCCGATAGTGGGCTCTGATACCATAACAAAAGTATTGGTAGGGTAGTCAGTTGTCCAATAGGGCTTACCTCTCTCTTTATATATAGTGATACAGGGTACAAATACAGAGTTGGTATGTGCCTACGTATATACATACAATCTGATTGCTTTTACATACAGAGTTGGTACAGGCCTAGTATACAATATGATGTTTATCACTGGGAAGTAGTACACGCTTACCCAGGGCTTCTCTATTGCTTTTATTAGTCAGATTTTCTGGAAAAGACAGCAAATTTGCACTCCTTTGAATATAATTACTACCTGCGCTAGATGGGAATCGTTTACTAGATGCATCGATCAGAATGGAGCAGATCAAGTTCTTGTTTTTATGCTACTTCCAGAGTTGATGACTTTTTATTTTCTGAATTTCAGAGTCATAATTGGAGAGTTATTACTGTAGGTAAGCATACATCAGGATTAGATTGTAATTTTCTTCCCATAATTACCAAAAGCCAATACTGACATGTCCAACTGCCGGACTCAACTACCAACATGACACTGAACTCCTGAGAAAAGCTATCTCGCGCATAATATTTTCTTGGACATGTTGCTACAGGTGCAAGTGATGCCTCTTCTACTTTGGTGGCAAAAACACGCTGCTAAGCACTTCACGCGTCACCACTGCAGCTCTCAGTAGCTTCAGAACCTGTAGCAGCAACATAAAAGCACTCAATCATATTTTTTTAGATCAAAGCACTCAATAATAAGAACATAGAAATATTGGCTTGTTATAACATCATGGCCAAGAGTCTAGCATAAATAATAAGGGCACCTGGGATTTGTCGAGGGTGAGCTCTTTCTCCACAAGCTTCTCCTGCGGAACCTTGGCTGCACGGAGAACTTGGAGAGTGTTGGCGAAGGAGAAATGGAGGATACGCAGATCGTCGGTCACCATGAAGTTTCTGGACCCTCCCTTGATATAACCATCAGCAACGCTGCCACTTGCTTCCTTTGGGGATTTAGGATCAAACTCACGGATAGTACACAGGTTACTGTAATGGTCAGGATTGCTCGTTTTTTTGTATGACGTGAGATGAGTAATGTTGCAGCGTTCACGGCCATGTAGCTTGAACTTCAAACACATAAAACAGTCAATCAAATCCAGTTCTCTCGGCGCTACTTCTTCAATTTGCAGCGCATTACTGCTGCACCCGAAGAAAGGGGCCAACTTTGGCGATAGAAGTACGATTTGTGCATCCTGTTTTACACATCCTTGGATGCTCTTGTACAGGTTCTCAACACATCCATTTGGTGGCCCCTGAGCATAGGCTTCTGTTATGGATCCCAGTGGGATGCTAAGTAGGCCAAAGACGAGATCGACGAAGTCGTGCCCAACTTCGGCATACAGCACAGAGGAATCATCCTTGGCCTGAACAATCTTTATCTTGATGATGCCTTTCTGCTCGGACTCACCATCGTTTGCTTGTTTTTTCATCAGATCTTCTGGAAGGGGAAGCTCGCAGAGGTTTATTGCATGATCTGGCGGTGGGATAGCAACATCGAAACATAAGCTTGTTAGAGGCTGGTTGGTAAGCAACACTCTTGCAAGCAAGCTCATCATCTGTAAGAAATGGAAGTAAATTCGTCGTCGTTCAGATCGAGGAGGATCAATCACAGTATGGCAAAAATCTATCAATACAAAAATGAGGAAAACAAAAGAAGTGTGTTTAGTTAGGGTTGAAGTTTATAGAAGTTGAGAGATGCAGACCATGTTGGAGTCGAGTTGGAGCATCTTCTCCTCAACATCAGCTTGCTCCCGGAGCCCAAACTTCTCCATCAGGGAAAACATGAGGCTTGTTGAAGCCGGAGCGACATGGAGATCATCGGTAACTATGAACTTCCGTCCAATTACTACGAATACACTGTTAGCGAGTTAGGTAGTTTTCTGTACGATAAGTTGTACATCGTCGGTTCATGTTGATAAGGACTGATGGTTTTGTTTTGATCTTATCTGTACTTCGGTTGTAACAATATTGATGTATATCCTTGCCGGTGGTTGGTGAACCGAGCCTATTTAACACGTAGGGTGTGCCCAACACGGGATAACACATCTTCACATGGTTTCATATACACCACCATCTTCTTCCTGGTTTCCGACGGAAGATTCTTCCTTTGTCCATTCAGAGGAGCACTCGACAACAACATCCCCACACACGCAGACCGCGTCAGGGACCGAGCTAAACGCGAGGCTTCTGCAGCCGATGTTTCCACAGACATACAACGGTCTTGGTTTGGCGCCACCGTCGACCTTGAGTTTCAGCCGGCGGCAGTGAACAGCCGCGGCGTTGACAGGCCTCGGTCTGGAAGTGGTGCGCGCCGAGGCCCTCGACGCTGCTGTAGAGCTCGTCAAGACACCCGATCTGGGACCGCTTGCCGAGGAGACGGACGATCGTGCCGAGAGGCAGGGTGAGGAAGCTGAAGAGGACGTCGACGAACTCCTCGTCCGACTCTGCGAACATCACCTTCTTCTTCTCCCTGTCGACGAAGAGCTTTACGGCAATTGTTGGTTTGCCATTGCTGGAGCTGGAGTTGGACATGATGTGGGTGGACTGGTGGTGAGCAGGAAGGGTAGCTTGAGCCTTGAGGTGTTGCGTATGGTACGGAATACGGATCCCTTAAAAATCCTCTGCAGCCCCTGGATCTGGATGCATGCGGAGGAATTAAATTGCGACGTGGAATCCGAAGAGAGCAGAACGCTTCGTTCGGTTCTGAAATTTGGAGGAACGGAATGGGTCCGTTCCGCACCTAGCACCCGTTCCTGTGTTCGGTTGGACGGAAAGAACGGAACTGAGCGGTTCCTTGAAACGGAATATACCCCGAAGATGTGGAACGCACCTGTCCGGTCGATTTGGTGGAATCTGGAGGAACGGGCAGGCTAATCACGCGCCACCGCAGCTTCCTCCTATCCTTACCCCTGACCCTGAGCTAATCACGCGTCTTCGGTGGGTAGAGGACCTGGAAGAAGGGGAAGGGGCGGAGGCGGCCAGGCACGCGCGGCGGAGGCGGCCAGGCACGCGCGGCGCCGGCGGCCGGGCACGCGCGACGACGGCCGGGCACGCGCGACGACGACCGGGCACGCGACAGCGGCCGGGCACGCGGCAGCCGCGGCCGGGCACGCGCGACGATGGCCGGGCACGCGGCAGCGGCGGCCAGGCACGCGCGACGACGGCGGACGGGCACACCCTAGTTAATTATGATTTAGGAAGAATATTTGTTTAGGCTCAAATTAACAGAATATTTAGCAGTGTTTTGGTTCTACGTTCTTTTTCGATTCCTCCAACCGAACAGAAAACGGAACCATTCCGTTCCTCGATTTTTTCCAAACCGAACACAGGGTCGGAACCGTTCCATGATGTCGGAACGGAACCATTTCGTTCCATCCCCTCTTTTCTAGAACCGAACACACCCGAAGAGTTTCGTGCTGAAAGGCTAGTTTAAATGCAGGACCTTTGTACTCCCAAGAAGAAGACGCTGAGATTGCTTGGAATTAAGTTCCATCTTCCATGCCAATTAATTTTCTCTGTCGGAAAAGGGAGGCTCGGTTCACTTCTTGTAGTACTACTTGAAGGAAGCTGTGCGGCATCAAATATGCACGTGTTGTTTTTTCCACGACTCTTCCTGAAAAATAGGCACCAAGCACACCCAAAGATAACTTCTCTAACCACATCAGGCCACGTTTTCGTAGGTCTAGTCCGTAGGTGGATTATTGCAAAAAGTGTCACGGACCAGAGTTTCATTCTAACACCCTCTGACCGGGTAAAAAATAAATGACCGTTCCGCTTTCGCATCCTACAGCAAGTTTATTGAGGATGGAAAAATCAGATCTCCTAGAAATGATGAAATGAGAGGCGTCTAGAAGTATCTTAGATGGTCATACGAAAAGGCTAGACGCTTTGTTATGTAACGTAGCGCAAGATGAGCAACCTGAAGATGCAAATCGCCATGGCAAACGCGATGATCTTCCGGTTTGATGTGGCACAGGAGAGTAGGCCCCTCTCTCAGGCGGAGTTGTGGCTGCGACGTACTCTGAAACTGACGGTGCTTGGCTTGGCCTCACTGGAGAGGACCATGGCACGTCAGCGCTCGAGGATGAGATGCCTCTCGGAGGGGGATTCGAACACTAGAATATTTCATGCGGTGGCCAATGGCAGGAGGACAAAAAAATTCATACCGTCGGTGCTTGTGGATGGGGAGATCATCTCGGATCAGGAGGGTAATGTCAAGGACATTTTGGAGGCCTATATGGGGCTCTTGGGCTCTATTCGGACGAGGGAGTTTGGTCTGGACCTGGAGGCCCTCAACTCGCCGGAGCATGACCTTGCCGAGTTGGATGGCCTTTTCACGGAGGAGAAGGAGGAGGTGTGGACAATGGTGAAGGAGTTGCCGCCGGATCGGGCTCCAGGGCCGGACGGCTTTGTGAGAGCCTTTTATCAGAAGGCGTGGAATGTTATCAAAGGGGACGTCATGGCAACACTGATGAAGCTGGCGGTGGGTGACGGCCGTGGCTTTGGGAAGCTGAACACGGGGTTGATCACTCTCATCCCAAAGAAACAGGAGGCGAAGGTTGTTGGGGACTACCGCCCCATCAGCTTGATCCATAGTATGGCCAAACTCTTTTCCAAGTTGCTGGCCAATCGTCTAACGCCGAGACTCCTGGAGCTAGTGAGCGCAAACCAATCGACGTTTGTCAAGGGGAGGTGCCTGCACGACAACTTCGTCTTAGTGAGGCAAGTGACTTGAAAAATCAACAGGGCCATGATACGTCAAAACGTATCTACATTTCTAAACACTTTTGCTATTGTTTCTCCTCTAAACTTGTGTGATTTGGATGCAACTAACACGGACTGACGCTGTTTTCAGCAGAATTACTTTGGTGTCTAGTTTTTGTGCAAAAAATCAACTATCAGGAAAAATCCCGGAAAATATGCCAAAAATCCTATTTCGCCAGAAGACTCACGGAGCAAGAATACGAGACGGAGTGGGGCTGGGCCCAGGCCACACCACCTGGCCATGCGGGCTAGGCCTGGCCGCGCCAGGGGGTGGTCTGGCCGCCCCAGACACCCCCTCGGTTTCTCTCTTCGCCTATAAGTTGCCTTCTGACCTAAAAACTCAGGGGGGTCAACGTTTTTTCAGAAAGAGTTCCGCTCCGCCGCCACCACCAGATTCCACGATTTGGAACCAGAAACTCTGTTCTGGCACCCTGCCGGGACGGAGAATTGGAGGAGATCATCGCCATCATCATCACCATCGCTTCTCCATCGACCATCCATGTTTCCCCCATCTATGAGTGAGTAATCCTCCGCTGTAGGCTATGGGGATGGTAGGGATTGGATGAGATTGTTCATGTAATGGCATCAGATTGTTAGGGCATGGTGCCTAATATCTATTATTAGTGCCTTTTGACTTTGTTGCGACTTGTTTTGTTTAATGCTTGTCACTAGGGCCCGAGTGCCATGATTTCATATCTGAACATGTTATTGATTCATTATGATAGTATTGTTTATGGTCTTACCTGCAAGTTGTATACACACGTTGTTGTCCGGAACCAATGGCCCCGAAGTGACAGAAATCGGGATAACCGGAGGGAATGGCTTTGATGTGAGGATCACATGTGTTCACGGAGTGTTAATGCTTTGCTCCGGTGCTCTATTAAAAAGAGCACCTTAATTTCCAATAGTTCCCTTGAGGCCCCGCTGCAAACGGGCTGGTAGGACAAAAGATGTTGTGCAAGTTCTCATTGCGAGCACGTATGACTATATATGGAACACATGCCTATGATTATCTAGTACTTGGATGCTTTATCTTATTTATCTGCAATTGCCCTATATTTTGATTGCCATATGAATTGTCTTGTCCATACAACGCCCTTCCATCCATCCCTATGCCTACCGCACTCGAATCCTACTGTTCACTGCAATTGTTACTGTTGTCTTTACTTTACTACTGCTATTACTTTACTATTGCTACTACAAAACTGTTGCTACTGATAAACTGGTGTGAGCAAGATTGGTTCCAGGTGCAGCTGAATTGACAACTCAGTTGTTAAGGCTTATAAATATTCTTTGGCTCCCCTTGTGTCGAATCAATAAATTGGGTTTCACTTCCCTCGAAAATACTGCGATACACCCCCTATACTTGTAGGTCATCAAGACTATTTTCTGGCACCGTTGCCGGGGAGCATAGCTTTATTTATCAAGTCCACTTGGAATCATTATTGTTCGCTACCATCCATCCATCATGGGTAAGTCTCGTGATGGCAAGGTTCCTATTTTACCATCCACTACAAGAAGAGGTACGATCCTGAACACCTCTATTGCTCTTGATTCACCGTCTGTTATGAGTAAGCTCCTTACACCACCATATACACATGCTACACACACTGCTAGTACAGTTGAATCTGAAACTTCTGATACTTATGATGCTGCTTCTATTGTGCTTGATAAGAGTGGTTTATTAGGTCCTTTCCTAGATGCTACGATTGCTAAAACTATAGCTGGAAATATTGAAACTCCTAATGAAGATACTACTACACCTGTTAGTTCACCTGAGTCTAGAGAGAGCTATGATATTAAAGACGGTTATGTTGAGATGACTGATACATTCCAAATGTATCTATAATTTTTTTATGCTCTATGCTTAGTTTTATCCACTTTCTTGTGTTTTGTTCCAACTTTGGAGTACTTTTCATATGATTTCTTGGACTAACCTATTAATAAGAGCCACAGTGCCAGCTGCCTGTTTTCTGCTGTTTTTGGTTCCAGGAAAGTCAGAAAAGGAATATTCTCGGAATTGGACGGGACAAAAGCCAAAGTGCCTATTTTCCGGAAGTCATCAGATGCCAGAGTACGAGACGGAGAGGGGCCAGGGGGCCACCACACCACCTGGCCGCGTGGCCTAGCCTGGCCCATGCCAGGGGTGGTGAGGCCAGCCCTGGCACTCCCTCGGTCTCCCCTTCCGACTATAAGATGCCCTCAGGACGTAAACCCTAAATACCCGATCAAAAATCCACGAAAGAGTATGTAGCCGCCGTCATATCCATCCCTAGATCGGGAGGGATCTGAAGCTCTTCCCGGCACCCTGCTAGAGAGGGGAATTCACCCTGGAGGCCTTCTTCATCACCATGCAAGCCTCCGGTATGATGCGTGAGTAGTTCATCCTTGGACTACGGATCCATGTATTAGCTAGATGGCTGGTTCTCCTCCTTTGTGCTTTGATGTCTAGATCTTGTGAGCTCCGTTCATGATCAAGATCATCTATTTGTAATTCTGCATGTTGTGTTTGCGGGGATCCGATGGATATTGAGATACTATTTCAGATTGATTATTGATTCTATCATGTCTTTGTTATTTGTGATCTTGCATGCTTTCCGTTGTTAGTAGCTATCTTGGCCAAGTAGATGCTAGCAACTCCAAGAGTTAGTATTTATGCTCGATAGTGGGTTCATGCCTCTGGTAATCTGGGGAAGTGACAGAAATCTCTAAGGTACTAGATGTGCTGTTGCTACTAGGGAGAAAACAACAATCATTTGTTCATAAAACAATCGTATTGTTTACTTTACACGCAGTTCGTAAAGCAATAATCTGTTGCTTGCAACTTAATACTGGAGGGGGTTCGAATGATAACCTGAAGGTGGATTATTAGTCATAAATGCAGTTGGATGGCGGTCTATGTATAATGTTGTAATGCCCAATCAAGTTCCAAAGGAGTCAAGATGATTAGTATATGCATGTATTGCTTTCTCGGTGTTTGTCAATTGTCCCGCTGTAATTTGTTCACCCAGCATGTTATCTATCTAAGGAGAGCCACCTCTAGTGAACTATGGATCCCGGTCCTTGTCTTTTACATACAATCTATAAACTATTTCTTCTTTGTGTTTACTTTCTGCAAACTTTTACTTCTTTCCATTCGATACGTTTAATCCTTTGTTTTCCACAAAACACGGTGAGATTGACAACCTCATCGCAAGTTGGGGACAAAGTTCTGTGGTTGTGTTGTACAGGTCTCCACGTTGCTACTAGCACCGGTAGTGCGCCCTGCCAAAGCTCAGCTAGTAACACCTTTGGGGTGTTTCCTTGCTCCTACTGGTTCGATTAAACCTTGGTTTCATAACTGAGGGAAACTTGCTGTTGTGCTCATCATACCTTCCTCTTGGGGTTCCCAACGAGCTCTACATCAACACCGCACCAGCACTTTTCTGTCCGCCATAAATAGAGCCATCAAGCATTTTTCTGGCGCCGTTGCCGGGGACTGAAGAACAAGAAGAGGCTCCCACGTCAACCAGGCGCCATCAAAAGCATTTTTCTAGCGCCGTTGCCGGGGAGTCAAGGACATCTTCACAAGGGGAGTCCCTCATAACCAATCTCTTTACTTTGTTATTTTTGTTTTGCTTAGTTTCTTTTTGCTTTGTTTGCTTGTTTCTTTTTCAAAAACACAAAAAAAATAGTTTTACTAGTTTGCTTTCTTATTTGAAAAACACAAAAAAATTAGTTCCTTTTTTAAGTTGCCACTATGTCTAGTCTTGCTCCAGTCACTATGTCACCCGAGGAAATGATTTTCACTTTTAAACAAGGAATTGAGGAAAGTTTTAAGGAAGCTTGGTCTAGAATCTCCGATCTACATGAAAAAACTGAGGCTAAAATGACTCAAAGGTTGTTCCTTAGCAGTTTTTACCTTGGGATTGTTCTTTGCTATAGATATGCTTTAGATGCTGTTGTGAGAGAATATTTCCTCCAATGTAATGAGTATGATGCTATTAATGCTATAAAGAAGTTGATCCTCACTTACAACATGCCTAGCCAAACTGATATTTCTTTCGCAAAAATATTTGTTAGGTTAAACACTCTTGAGACTAGCACTACTAGCTTAGAAAGTTGCTATAATACGCTTAGGGAGCATCACAATTATGTTCCAATAAATTCTAGACCATTAAAGTGGCTCCCTACAGTAAAGATTGAGATAAACACTGAAACTTTTCAAGCTCGATGTGATATCATGTCTGAATTTTGACTTATGCCCAAAGATATTTATAAATCTTTGAATACTTGGGGGCTTACTGAAGGAGGAAAATAAATATCTCTTGCTAATAATGCTACCATATTACCTATTGGAATAGCTGAAGGAGTGTTTACAAAGATCCTTGGGAAAATGATTTCTACTGATTATCTTGTTATTGAATGTGCAGGAAAAGGACAAATTACACTTGGAAGGTCCCTATTAGAACTTCTTGGAGCAATAATAGATGTGGGAAAGGGGACCATGCACCTTTCTTCTCCACCAAACAATCATATTTTCCCCAAGGTTAATAATAAAAGTAAGAGAGGTAAGGACAAGAAATTTGGTCTTAATGCTTCTTCATTTGAGAAACACTTGATTCTTTCTTGCTTCTTATGCCTAACTTAAAGGCGTTAAAGAAAAGTACTTATTAGGAGATAACCCAAAAGTTTTAGATGAGTCTTGGAAGTTAATACCTCTTTAATAACCGCTCCTTATCCTTTTTATTTGCTTTTTGTGCCAAGAGTAACCTCTAATGAGAGAGAAGTAATGATTGGGAAAGTTACTGTCCCGAAACAGATTTCTGTGCTTCACCGTAAAAATTCGTGTAAAATCTCTGAACGTCTTTTTGAGGCGTGAATTTTTTTGCTTCTGCCCCAGGTTATTATCTAACTTTCATTATTTCAACACTTTTTGATTTGAGCAACTGAAGGTTTTTGAAAAAAATCGTCTTTACCTGCTGGTCTGTTTTGACAGATTTCTGCCATTTTCTGCATTTGCTTCTTGTTGGTTCCTTCTTGAGTTCTTTTGGGGAATTGAGATTTTTGAGGGAAGTGCTACAGTAGCTAGTGTTCTAATGGAAGTCTATTTAGTGTTAAAACTGAACCTTAAGACTTATTTATCTTGAGTGTACTAATGTTGCTAATAAAGATTGTGTGAAGTTTGTATGAAGGAAAAATTTCAGGTGTATGGAAGGAATGAGTAATGAGATAAAGGATGAACTAAAGCTCAAGCTTGGGGATGCCACGCGTGTCACCCCAAGAAATATCCAAGAAGTACAAGCGTCAAAGCTTGGGGATGCCCAAGGCATCCCCTTCTTCATCAATAAAAATTCCAGGTTTCTTCCAAACACTTCATTTTTATTGTTTCATGCACAGTTGTGTTGTTCTTGGAGCGTCTTATTTTTCGTTTTTCGTTTTGGTTTTTTGTTTGCTTTTGTTTGCTTAGTTTGCTGAATAAATTGGTTGTACCCCCTATTTCATACATTGGTTTGCAAATAGTTTGGTTTGGTTGGGAAAAGAGTAGGAAAGTTCATGCTTATGTGATAAAAAGAGCTTGTTTTTGACTGTGGCCTATGCTTTGTCATGCCATGCTTGATATTGTTTTGGCTTTATGCTTAGTATTATTTGTTGTAGTATGACTTGTTATAAAGAATTGAGATTGCTTAATATGCCTTGGATGAATCATGCGTTGTTTTAGCATATTAAAACATAGTATAGTGGTATTCTCCTTTGATGCTTTATTTGGGTTGACTTGGCACATGCTCACACCATGTTATGACTATCTCAAGTCACCATAGCCTTTATGATCCTTTAGTTTTCAACTTGTAGTATCACTTTATGCTTTGATCAATGATGTTTTGTCGCTCTGCGTGATTATGGCCATTATTGCTCTCTTAGTTTGTCGCTCCTAGTCTTTTGCTAGCCTCCACAACAAAGTATGAGTTCCACTCATGCATCCAACTCCCTAAACCAAGTTATTCCAAAGAGTCCACCATACCTACCTATTAGCTTATGTTATTCCAAGTATATTCATGCTTTTGTTTACCTTCCAAATTAAACTTGTTATGAGAAAACTAGTGATTAAAGCTCTCACGAACTTGATGGCACACTTTACTTTACTTGCCCTTAATAAACTTGAACCATTGTATCTTCTATGTTGTATATGCTTGCACTTATTTGTTGGGGATTAGCAGAACCATGCTTTCATGGGGAACACTTTCAACATTGCACTTGGTACCTGTACCTAGTTGATATCATGCTCTTTTGTATATGGATATTGTCGGTGTGAAATGAAAGGGAGCTTGTAAGTCCATGGAGTTATGTATATGTGTTAGAGAAACGCCTGGGCCGCTGGTCTAATCCATGCTGACATGGTGGAAACCTGCAGCGTAACCATAATGAGCTGTCTATGAAGCATTCTTCTTATAAAAAAAGAGTCCTATATTGAGAAAAAAGAGAAAAGAAAAAAAGAGATACTATGAAAAGAGGAAAGAGAGAAAAAAGCACCATATTCCCATGGTAAATAGGAAGAATGCTGAGATGCTTGTTGTATGCTTGCCTTGTCATTTTGATATGGGGATTCTTCCGTATCATCGGGCAAGGGGTACCCCGTTGGCGATTCTCTATGATACACATGTACTTACAATGACAAGAACTTACCGGTGACTAAACTTGAGTAGCATGAGGAGCGGCCCTCGTATACAAGGGACATGAGATTTCTGACTTATACTTCATCAAGCATGTACACCATAGTTTGTTCACTTTAACCTTAATCACTTCAAGATGCTTATGATAGGGGCAATGAGAGCTGAAAGCTATAAGTACCATAATTTTTGGAATCTCTTTATGAGACTTGAATCCCTACTTCCTTCTATGAAGGCATTTCTTCCACCATTATATTGAGTCTCCACCTTCTACCTTTATGCACCTACTTTGAGAGCATAGTGGCAATTCTTAGTTCTATGTGCATTGTCCCAAGACTAGTTGATTGATGCATAACTTGTTATTGCGTGTTTTAAACTATTGTATCTAGTCACTCTTATGAACTTTGAAGGTGTCCTATGCATTTATGTTTTGCTACACTATGAGGGACAAGCTAAATACTTTTATGCTATGTTTTCTTTATGTGAAACAAACAAACGTCTTGCAAAGCATTATTATTCATGAATCTTTTGTTTGTGCCTTTTCATGTTGCATCATAGTTTCTTTGTCTTATTGCTAAAACTTTGTCTTTCATGTTATGATTGAAATACTATGATCCCAGCTTTGAATGTTTTACAAATACTTTGGTCAAGTCTTTGATGGTGCATGTCACCTCAAAAATTATTCTTTCTTTTTATCACTTACCTACTCGAGGACGAGCAGGAGTTAAGCTTGGGGATGTTGATACATTGCAAATGTATCTATAATTTTTGATGTTCCATGCTTAGTTTTATCCACTTTCTTGTGTTTTGTTCCAACTTTGGAGTACTTTTCATATGATTTCTTGGACTAACCTATTAACAAGAGCCACAGTGCCAGCTGCCTGTTTTCTGCTGTTTTTGGTTCCAGGAAAGTCAGAAAATGAATATTCTCGGAATTGGATGGGACAAAAGCCAAAGTGCCTATTTTTCCGGAAGTCATCAGATGCCATAGTACGAGACAGAGAGGGGCCAGGGGCCACCACACCACCTGGCCGCGTGGCCCAGCCTGGCCCGCGCCAGGGGGTGGTGAGGCCAGCCCTGGCACCCCCTCGGTCTCCCCTTCCGACTATAAGATGCCCTCGGGACGTAAACCCTAAGTACCCGGTCAAAAATCCACGAAAGAGTCTGTAGCCGCCGTCATCTCCATCCCTAGATCGGGAGGGATCTGAAGCTCTTCCCGGCACCCTGCTAGAGAGGGGAATTCACCCTGGAGGCCTTCTTCATCACCATGCAAGCCTTCGGTGTGATGCGTGAGTAGTTCATCCTTAGACTACGGATCCATGTAGTAGCTAGATGGTTGGTTCTCCTCCTTTGTGCTTTCATGTCTAGATCTTGTGAGCTCCGTTCATGATCAAGATCATCTATTTGTAATTCTGCATGTTGTGTTTGCGGGGATCCGATGGATATTGAGATACTATTTCAGATTGATTATTGATTCTATCATGTCTTTGTTATTTGTGATCTTGCATGCTTTCCGTTGTTAGTAGCTATCTTGGCCAAGTAGATGCTAGCAACTCCAAGAGTTAGTATTTATGCTCGATAGTGGGTTCATGCCTCTGGTAATCTGGGGAAGTGACAGAAATCTCTAAGGTACTAGATGTGCTGTTGCTACTAGGGAGAAAACAACAATCCTTTGTTCATAGAACAATCGTATTGTTTACTTTACACGCAGTTCGTAAAGCAATAATCTGTTAATTGCAACTTAATACTGGAGGGGGTTCGGATGATAACCTGAAGGTGGATTATTAGTCATAGATGCAGTTGGATGGTGGTCTATGTATAATGTTGTAATGCCCAATCAAGTTCCAAAGGAGTCAAGATGATTAGTATATGCATGTATTGCTTTCTCGGTGTTTGTCAATTGCCCCGCTGTAATTTGTTCACACAACATGTTATCTATCTAAGGAGAGCCACCTCTAGTGAACTATGGATCCTGGTCCTTGTCTTTTACATACAATCTATAAACTATTTCTTCTTTGTGTTTACTTTCTGCAAACTTTTACTTCTTTCTATTCGATACGTTTAATCCTTTGTTTTCCGCAAAACACAGTGAGATTGACAACCTCATCGCAAGTTGGGGACAAAGTTCTGTGGTTGTGTTGTGCAGGTCTCCATGTTGCTACTAGCACCGGTAGTGCGCCCTGCCAAAGCTCAGCTAGTAACACCTTTGGGGTGTTTCCTTGCTCCTACTGGTTCGATTAAACCTTGGTTTCATAACTGAGGGAAACTTGCTGTTGTGCTCATCATACCTTCCTCTTGGGGTTCCCAACGAGCTCTACATCAACACCGCACCAGCACTTTTCTGGGCGCCATACACAGAGCCATCAATGACCGATGAATTTATTAAAGAATGTCAAAATACCCATGATAGGAGTGCTGCTAAGAGTCTCCTTGAGAGGCGTACTATTAGACCCAAATTGTCTCCTAATGCTAAGTTTGCTGCTTCTCCCATAAACATTAAAGATAAATATTATGATTTCTCTCTTGATTTATCCTACATAGCTATTGTTGAGAAAGAACCTTTTTGTGGGACTAATAATGAAAGTGGGTAGCACATATGACTGAGTTTTCTACCATGAGTGGCCTGTTTTCTGATGATATTAAGATGCGTACTTACTTTGTTGCTAAGATTTTTCCCTTTTCACTTAAAGGAGAAGTTAAAACTTGGTTTAATAATTTACCTCCTGGATCTATTGATAGCCCTGATTTCTTGATTAGTACTTTCCTGCAGAAATATTTTCCTCCTAGTGCTAGACATGCTATTTTGCAGGAACTTTTTGATTTTAAACAGGGAGAAAAAGAGATATTGCCTGAATCATGGGCAAGGTTTTGTGCTTTGATTCATACACAGGCTGGATGTCCATTACCTAAGAATGAGCTTCTTGATATATTTTATAATGGACTAACTGAAGAATCTAGGACATACCTGGATAGTTGTACTGATTGTGTTTTCAGGAATAGGACTCCCAAGGAAGCTGAGGAATTAATGGATAAAATAAGCAAGAACTATGAAGATTGGACTCCTCCTGAACTAGTTGTACCTGAAACAATTATACCTGAACCAGCTATACCGGCGCCTATACCATCATCTAAGAAGAGGGGAGTTATTGCATTGAATGATGAAGTGATGAAGGAAGTTAAGAAATGTCTTAAGGAGAAGGGAATTAAAGCTGCACATGTCAAGAATGTACCTCCTATAGAAGAATTATGTAAGCCAATTCCCCATGCATCCACTATTGAGGTACACTCTCTCCAACACTTTGATGAAGGTGATATCCCTTACTCTAAACCTCCAGATCAATGCTTAGAAGAATTCAATATTTTTATTGTTAAGCAAGATAATTTTAATAAAAGGGTGCAAAATCATCTAATGGAAAACACTAGAGCTATTGTTGAGTTAAAATATATTGTGGAAAGAACCTCTAATGATGTTTAAATGCTTGTTAAACATTTTCAAATGGTTCAAACTCAAATAGATCAACTTATTAAAGTGCAAAAAGACTTGCTAGTTAATGCTGCCAAAGAAAAACATGCTTATGAAATTAGAACTAGAAGTGGTGCTGCTACCCAGGATCCGCTATATCCTAAGGGGCATCCCAAAAGAATTGAGCAGGATTCTCAACAAGCTAAAAATAGTGGTACTACTCGTAAGAAAAGAAAAAAGAAACATAAAACTATTATAGAACCCTCTGAACCTGCTAAAGATCCTAATAGTATATCTATTTCTGATGCTGAAACTAAAAGTGGTTATGAAGAAAATGATGTTCCTGATAGAGAAAAAGTTGAAGAAGAACCTAAAAAGCACACTAAGAATACTAAATACACTAAAGAATATTTTGTTGATAAGAAACATGGTAGTGAAAGAAAGCCTTAGGTCCAAAAACCTATGCCTTTCCCTGATAAGAAACACAAGTCAAAGGAAGATGAACACTATAATAAGTTTTGTGAGTGGATGAAACCTTTATTCCGGCAAATTCCTTTGACTGATGCTATTAAATTGCCTCCTTACTCAAAGTATATGAAGGATATTGTCTCGAATAAAAGGAAGATCCTTAATGAGGAAATCTCTACTTTGCTTGCTAATTATTCCTTTAATGGTAAGGTTCCAAAGAAACTTGGAGACACAGGGATTCCAACTATTCCTTGCTCTATTAAAAATATTTATGTTAGAACTGCTTTGTGTGATTTGGGAGCAGGAATTAGTGTCATGCCTTTTTCTCTCTACAAGAGACTTCAACTGGAAAAACTGATACCAACTGATATATCTTTGCAAATGGCTGATAAATCTACCAATATTCCTATTGGTATATGTGAGGATGTACATGTTCAAGTGGCTCACAATTGCTTGATATTAACTGATTCTGTTGTGCTTGAAATGCCTGAAGATGATAATATGTCTATTATTCTTGGGAGACCTTTTCTTAATACTACAGGAGCTGTTATTAATTATAATCAAGGAAAGGTGACCTTCAATGTTAATGACAAGGAACATACTGTCTATTTCCCCAAGAAGATTGATAGGACTTATGGTTTAAATTCAATTGAACATGTTGAGGGTATTCAAGTTGGAGAAATATATTGTCCCATACCAAGAGAAAAATTTGAAACTATTATGATTGGGACCATTGCTATCAAGGTTGAGGTAACATAATCATTAGTGGAATACAAAGTTTTGTCTCATATAAAATTGTTTTGGTAACAAGACCTGATCAACCTTGTTAACAAAAGGATTTCATTGAACGAAACAATGTTTTCACCATGGTTATCTCCATTTACTTCTATTCTATCTATTTTAGTTTTTGCTTTTGTTTAGTTTACATTCCCATTATTAGTTGTTTGCAAGTTAGAGTGTCTTAGAAGTTCTGAAGTGCTAGCCTTGTTTTGTCATTGCATCATTCCAGAAAGCTTTTTCTGTCAGAAAATCTTTCATTTATGCCTAAAAATTGCTCAAAAATAAAGTGTCTCGAAAAATTCCGGAAAATTCATATTAAATTTTTACGTGAAAAAAGGGGCAGAGGAGTGCCTGAAAGGTACCAGGGGGCCCACCAGGTAGACACACCACCTGGTGGCGCGACCAGCCCAGGGGCGCGCCTGGCCATGGTGTGGGCCACTCCTGGCCCTCCACTCACTCTCTCACTTGTCACTTTCTTCTCTCTCCCGAGAAAACACCAGTTCATTGCTCGAAATCGCGTTCTTGCTGTTCTTGCCCTCGATTTTTCGATCTCCTTGCTCAACCCATCTTTGCTGCTGAAATTTGGAGCATTTGCTCTTCGGTATGTGACTCCTCCGCTTGTCCAAGTAGATTTGTGTTTAGTGGTTTATATCTTGAGTATTTTGCTGCTGTAGGTGACAGGTTATGAGAGCTTGTAAGCTTGTTCAATGCTTAGAGATATAGTTTTGATGCATGTTTAGGCCTCTACAAGTCCCTATGAGTAGTGCCCTTCATTATATATATTCACTTTGCAATCACTTGTTTAATAGATGTTTAAATTTTAGAATATTAAACATGAACAACCATACCTTTGGAGAAATATTTGAGAGGGGATGCACCTAGGAGGTCAAGGCCCTCAAGATCAGCCTCTCATTTTAGGCCATCATACAACAAAGATCTCATTGCACCTCGCATTGGTAATGAAGGAGATGATGGGGATGCTCACCCATCTACTTTACCTTGTTTTACTTTCTTACAAGCTGCAGGGATTCTTGATGATTTCTTGCTACTGATTCAGAGGGTTGGTTTGACCTCATACATGCAAGATGAGAGTGAGCAATACGCTATGCTCACCAAAACTTTTGTTGAGAGTTTCGTTTTTACTAACACGCCCTATCAGTCAACTGTTTCTTTTAGAATTTATAATCTGCCCTTTACCATGCCATTGGAAAGATTTTGTAGTATTATAGGTGTGGGCATGACGGGGACCGTGAAAAAGATTCAAGGGCGACCCGCTGATTTGCTGGAGCTCTACCGAGGGGTGACCAATGACGATGACCGTGTAGCTTAGCGCGGGAAGATAAGAAACATCCAACTCCCTACTCTTAGATACTTTGCATATTATCTTGCTACTAGCATTCTTGGTAGGGAGAATACGAGTAATATCTCCAACTATCATTTATCATTCCTTGCTGCTGCGCTTAACAATGATACTCGGTACAACCTTGGCTCTCTTATTGCTCGCCGCCTAGCTGATAGGGGGCCTATCTATGGGGGCATCATCGCTTCACGTATGTTCAATGCATTAGAACTTTCTGTGGATCCAAATGATACTATATTGTCACCACAAAGGCTTGACCTTGCTGCCATGAAAACACATCACTTTGTCACTGCTCATTCTGATATGGACAATCTAGTGTATAGGATGTTGTTTACTGACGGGGATGAAAGGGAAATTCCTTTGCCACAGTCTACTTTGTTCAGTGTTCACAGGAGGCCATGGTCGCGCTCCAAGGAGGAGGTGGACGAGCAGCTCCGCTTGCTGGGTTTCCATAGGCAGCACCAGGAGGATGTGCCCTCCTATGATTACTCTGCTCACTACGGTGGGGCGTCCTCGAGCTCGCACTAGGACGAGGGTACCTCCTCACCATACTACGGAGGCGCTCCATCCTGGCCAGCTTGGGATTGACACCTGCTTAGGCCAAAAGCCTAAGCTTGGGGGGAGGTACACCGACATCACACTCATCTCCATATCATGTTTCGTTGGTACTTTGTATATTCATGTTTCGTTCTCTTTTTAGTTTTCGTTATTTCTTTGCTTTTGCTTTCTAAAACACAAAAAGACCAAAAATATTTCTGTTGTTTCTCTTTGTTTGCTTCTTCTTATTTTTGCCTTGGTTTGCTTTTCCCTTTTTGCTTTGTTTTGAACTATTCGAAAAATCCAAAAAGATTTTGCTTTGCTTGTTCTTCCTTTTTGGTTCTTGTTTTAAAAAATCGAAAACACCAAAAATATTTGTTGTTCTTCTTTGGTTTTGTGAGTTTGTTGCAGGGTTCAGCAGTCCTCAGTGGAATTTGGTTTCATGTTATTATTCAAGCCACACAAGTGAAGGGCAATGATGAGGATTAATGACAACTTAAGGTGTGGTAAGAGGTTGGTAACGAACTCTATTTGTTTTCATTTTTGTACATATACTCATCATTGTGGGCATGCTTAGCCTGTTCGTGTAGGGTGTATGTTATTTATGGATGCTTAGTAATCCTTGCTTTCTTATGATTAGCTCCAGCTCGCTAATAATTTTTAGCATGTCATATGAATGTTCGGCATTGCTCTATTCATAACTTGGTATGACACTGTGGTATCCTCATCTGAATGTTTCACTTGAATTGACTTGGCACATGCTCATTCATGCATATGACTGAAACAATAATCAGTTAAGCCTCGATGAATTATTTTGCCTCAGGGGTCTTGAATCACTTTCATGCCATGTTTAGTCCTGTTTTGTTGCAAGCATGATTATGACAGTTATTGCTCTCTCGTTTGTCTCTCCCTTACTATTGCTAGCCTTCACTTACACTGAGTATGTCTTACTCGTGTTTCCAGCTCCCTAAAACCAAATATTGCCAAAAATGTCCACCATACCTACCTATTAGCATTATTTGCTATTCCGTGCATATTCAGTATGCCTTGTTTTCTTCCGAATAAAATGTTTGATTGTTATGAGAAAGTTAGTTAGTAAATCTCTCATGAACTTGATGGCACACTTTACTTTCTTGCACTTAATAATCTTGAACCATTGCGTCCATCTTTGTTGTGTATATGCTTGTGCTTTATATGCTGAAGTTAGCAGAACCATGTATCATGGGGAACGCTTTCAACATTTCACGGGCACTTTGTACCCAGTTGATATCATGATTCTTTTGCTTATGGATTCCGACGGTGTGAAATAAAAGGGGAACTTGTAAGATCAAGGAGTTTGTATATGTGTTAGAGAAACGCCTGGGCCGCTAGCCTAAGCCATGCCTAATCATGGTGAAAACTTGCAGCATAACCATAATGAGCATTCTATGAAGCATCCTCAATAAAAACCTATGCAAATAGCATATAAAAAGATCGCTGAGATGCTCATTGTCTGCTTGCCTTGTCATTTTGATTATGGGATAGCTCATGTATCATGTGCAAGGGGTACCCCATTGGCGGTTCTCTATGATACATATGTACTTACAATGACAAGAGCTTACTTGTGACTGAAGTTGAGTAGCATGAGATCCGGTACTCGTAAGTAAGGGGCATGAGATTTTAACTTATAACTTGTCAAGCATATCCTCTTAGTTGTGTCACTTTAACCTTAACCATTTAAAGATGCTTATGGTAGGGGCAATGAGAGCTCAAAGCTAACCAGTACCATACTTTCAGCATTTGGAAGCCTTTCAAATTATTCAAAACCTTTTTTCATTTCCTTGTTGAGTCACCACCTATTCTATGAGCACTTGCTTGAGAGCATAGTTGTCATTCTTAGTGTAACATGCTTGTCTCAAAACTTGATTATTTGTGTTATGACTTTGATGCTTGTATCTTTGATATCTTTACTTCTAGTCTTCACCTGAACTTCAGAGGTGCCTTGGCATTCATAATCAAAGGCAAGCGAGATACCACTCTATCATACCTGGTTATGAGCATTGTAATGTTGCTTATGTTTATGCTTCATACTACTTATTATTTTTGAGTTGGATTCTCTTTATAGCTTCCATTGCCTATTAAGTAAACTTAGTTGCATGATCCTTATTATGAATTATCTAAGTAGTTGATCACATGCTGAGAATATATACATGATATGAAGCAAATGTGTCCGTGAAAGTTTCTTTTATCGCACTCACTTTACAACTGAATTGCTTGAGGACAAGCAATAAGCTAAGCTTGGAGGGAGTTGATACGTCCAAGATGTATCTACTTTCCCGAACACTTTTGCTATTATTTCTCCTCTAAACTTGTGTGATTTGGATGCAACTAACACGGACTGACGCTGTTTTCAGCAAAATTACTTTGGTGTCTAGTTTTTGTGCAAAAAATCAACTATCAGGAAAAATCTCGAAAAATATGCCAAAAATCCTATTTCGTCAGAAGACTCATGGAGCCAGAATACGAGACGGAGTGGGGCTGGGCCCAGGCCACACCACCTGGCCGCGCGGGCTAGGCCTGGCCGCGCCAGGGGGTGGTCTGGTCGCCCCAGACACCCCCTCGGTCTCCCTCTTTGCCTATAAGTTGCCTTCTGACCTAAAAACTCAGGGGGGTTTGATGTTTTTTCAGAAAGAGTTCCGCTCCGCCGCCACCACCAGATTCCATGATTTGGAACCAGAAACTCTGTTCTGGCACCCTGCCGGGACGGGGAATTGGAGGAGATCATCGCCATCATCATCACCATCGCTTCTCCATCGACCATCCATGTTTCCCCCATCTATGAGTGAGTAATCCCCCGATGTAGGCTATGGGGATGGTAGGGATTGGATGAGATCGTTCATGTAATAGCATCAGATTGTTAGGGCATGGTGCCTAGTATCTACTATTAGTGCTTTTTGACTTTGTTGCGACTTGTTTTGCTTAATGCTTGTCACTAGGGCCCGAGTGCCATGATTTCATATCTAAATATGTTATTGATTCATTATGATAGTATTGTTTATGGTCTTACCTGCAAGTTGTATACACACGTTGTTGTACGGAACCAATGGACCCGAAGTGACAGAAATCGGGATAACCGGAGGAAATGGCTTTGATGTGAGGATCACATGTGTTCATGGAGTGTTAATACTTTACTCCGGTGCTCTATTAAAAAGAGCACCTTAATTGTTAGTAGTTCCCTTGAGGCCCCGCTGCAAACGGGCTGGTAGGACAAAAGATGTTGTGCAAGTTCTCATTGCGAGCACGTATGACTATATATAGAACACATGCCTATGATTATCTAGTACTTGGATGCTTTATCTTATTTATCTGCAATTGCCCTATGTTTTGATTGCCATATGAATTGTCTTGTCCATGCAACGCCCTTCCATCCATCCCTATGCCTACCGCACTCGAATCCTACTGTTCACTGCAATTGTTTTGCTGTCTTTACTTTACTACTGCTATTACTTTACTATTGCTACTACAAAACTATTGCGACTGATAAACTGTTGTGAGCAAGATTGTTTCTAGGTGCAGCTGAATTGACAACTCAGTTGTTAAGGCTTATAAATATACTTTGGCTCCGCTTGTGTCGAATCAATAAATTGGGTTTCACTTTCCTCAAAAATATTGCGATACACCCCCTATACTTGTGGGTCATCAGGCCAGGAGGAGAGGGGTGTTGTTCAAGTTAGATATCTCCAAAGCCTTCGATTCGATTTCGTGGGCTTTCCTGTTTGAAGTTCTGAGGAAGCTGGGTTTCAGGGAGCGGTTTCTCAAGTGGATTTCTATCCTGCTTTCCACGGCGTCGATGAGGGTGGTGGTTAACGGCACCCCATGAGTGAAAATCCAGCAAGTAAGGGGGTTGAGGCAAGGCGATCCAACCTCCCCGATGTTGTTCGTGCTAGGTATGGAGGTGTTCACGGTGTTTTTGGTCAGGGCGGTGGAGGCACGCATCTTCCAGAGGTTGGCGGACATCTCGCCGCTCCAACGCATGTCCATTTATGCGGATGATGTGGTGCTTTTTATCAGGCCGGTCGAGGAGGGGTTGCTCGTGATTCAGGAAATCCTTCACATCTTTGGGGAAGCCTTGGGCCTATCGGTCAATTATCATAAATCAACAACCACTTTGATCAGAGGAGAGGAGGGGGATGGGGACTTAGTCATCTCGGTCCTAGGGTCCAGATTGCAAGCCTTCCCATCACGTATCTCGGGATGCGGTTGGCCTTGAGGCCGCTGATGAAGGCGGAGTGGCAACCGGTCCTGGATAAGGCGATCGAATTCACCCCAGCATGGCAAAGGGGGCTTATCGCTAGGGTTGGCCGCCTCACCCTAGTCAAGTCGGTGGCAGCTGTAAGGTCGATACATCAACTGCTAGTGGTTGAGGCCTCGGTTTGGCTGCTAGAGGAACTGGAAAAGTGGCAGTGTGTGTTCTTCTAGGCAGGGAAAAAGGACATTCATGGTGGTCAGCGCCTGGTGGCCTGGGAGTTGGTGTGCAAGCCTACCTGCTTTGGGGGGCTAGGGGTGAGGGATCTGAGACTTTAGGGGGTTGCGCTTAGAGCCCGCTGGGAGTGGCTTCAAAGGACGGACCCCACGAAGCCTTGGGCAGGCCTGCCTGCGCTCAAGGATGTCGCTGCAAAGGGTGTGTTTGAGGCCTTCTCTCGCCCTAGGCTAGGGGATGGCAGATCTCTGAAGTTTTGGCAGGACCGTTGGCTTAATGGCCGCTCTGTCGGGGAGGTTGCTCCTGAGGTGGTCGAGGCAGTAGGTACTCGAAGAAGGAATTGCAGGACCGTAGCTCAAGGGGTTCCTGCCAACAAGTGGACGCTAGACGTGACCGGTACCCTAGGGGCATAGGGGTGTAGGCAATGGATCGCGCTTTGGCTTGAGTTGCGGGAGGTCCACCTGACAGAGAGGCCGGATGAGTTTGTTTGGACTGGATGACATCTAGAGTCTATTCCGCCAGGGACACGTATGAGATGTGCCAAGGAGGGGAGCGCTCTAGCGTGGCTTCGCCAATTTGGAAATCATTTGCTACTCCCAAGTGCAAGATCTTCTGCTGGTTGGCCACGCGGTATAGGCTATGGACGTCGGATAGGAGGGAGCGGCATGGCCTGTAGGAGTCCGCCTCGCCCTGCTTCACGTGCCTATAGGAGGAGGACACCGTGGATCACATTCTGGTCCAATGTGTGTATGCCAGGACTGTTTGGTGGGAGTGCTTGAGGAGGACTGGAGTTGACTATCCCCAACCGCAGCGGGATGGCACCCTGGAGGATTGGTGGTTGATGGCCAGAAAGCGAGTTCGCAAGGAGGAGAGAAAGACCTTCGATACCCTAGTCATCCTCACGGCTTGGATGTTATGGAAGCAGAGGAACGCTAGGGTTTTCGGCAATGTGAGGGACCAATGTGATGCTGACCAACTGGTGAGCCGCATTGGGGATGAGTTCAGGCTTTGGCGCTTAGATAGGTCGGTGAGAGGAGTGGTAGCCATGTCGAGAGAGAAGGCCCTAGAGCTCCATGTGAGAGAGGGTGAGCGAGGGAGGGTGTGGTGTGCGTGCGTTCGGCTGGGAGCCTTGTTCGCAAGGTGTGGCCCGGCCTCTTGTATTTATTGTTGCTGCCTTCTATAAAAGTTTGGTATGCCTTTGGTGTACCCTCGAAAAAAAAACACAACAAATGATGTAAAATAGACCTAGAACCATAAAACTGATTTATATGACATTTGGGATAAAAATGGCTCTATACCTAACAGCTGATGCAATTTTTTTGGGTTGTCCTAAAATTTGGCACAAATATGCAGCACCGTGGCAGCATCTGCAAAACAAATCCATGCAGCGGACACAACCAACCGCCCACCTAAAACTTCATTCACTCTCCCGCCGTTGGCACCACTTAAATCAAGTCGCGACACGACTACCACCCCTCGCCCGTCGTCACCCCTTCTCTGCCACCCCGGCCCGCCATTCCAAATGGCCACACACGTCATGTCGTCGATCTGAATCGAGCCTCCCCGCCGCGTGACTACCGGTCAGTTCAGTTCTCTATCACATGATCGTTGGTCGATTTCGGTTCTCCATCGAGTGACCGTTGGTCAATTGCGGACCTATGCCGCCCCTTTGCCCTCTGTTGATATGCTAGATGTGGATGTGCCACACCACCCTCCCATGACCCACAACTGTCTGTCGCGTGACCGTTGGTCGATTCTGGACCTCCACCTCTCGTCCATTGGTCTACTTGACGTGGATGTGTCGCGCCACCCTCCAATGACCCACTGTTTCCCGCCGAGTAGACGCAGACAGCTAGGGATCCTCCTCGTGACCGCCGATCGAGGAGTAGCCTACAATGGACCATCGAGTCGATTTCTCAACCACGCAGTGACCGCCTCAACCTTGACTAGAGCAATCGGCTCGGCGCACACAAAGTGCTTGGCAAAGAGGGTGAAAGGCAATCTCTCAATTTTTTCTTTTTCTGAAAATTGTTGTTGCGATGTAGGAGTAGATTGTGACGTAAAGTATTATGTTTGTAGATGGTTTTGTCCGACGATTCCACCTCCGATGAGGAGTGCAACATGCAGGAAGATGAGAACATTGCTATGGTTTCCTTCTTGCACAAGAACAAGAGGCAAAGCATGGTGGTTTAGTTTTCGACCGTGAGTACATTCGAGGGTGGTGAATTGATGCAGACAACAAATTCATGCTCAACTACTTCGTTCCAAATCCTACATATCCTGGGAGATTTTTTTCGACATTTGTTTAGGACGTCTCTCAATTTGTTAAAGCACATTGCAGAGTGTGTGAAGATCCATGATCGGTTCATCTAGCAGAGGAGGAATTGCACCAGAAATCTTGGGCATATCACTTAGCCAAAGGTGGTTTCTGCATTGTGATAAACTCTATGTTGTTTGTGTTAATTTGTGTGCTACTTGCTGAACCGTTTGTAATGTGATGTAATTGTTAACTACTATTTGTGTATTATTTTTTTAGATTTATTTGAGATGAAGTTCCATATTATGTGTTTCATATATTTGCAATTGCAGAGAAGAAATGGATGTGTGTGGTGCGACATAGTTTCCCTATTTCACATCATTTTGTGCGATAATTGTGCCCTAAAATACATTATCTGGAAAAGCAAAAACTATTTTGGCCCCATATATCCTAGTTTTTGCTGCGTTAAAACTTTTTATGTGTATCTTGTTAAACATCATCTGTTAGAGATGCTCATAGCAAATGCACCAACCAAGACAAAGCGGAAGTGACGGCATGCACTACACATAGATGTTTCATGAGCATGAAGTATCTTCTAGTGCCACGCTAATAATCTTGGCTTCCACACTTGTAATGCTAGCTAAGAATTCAGAAATCCTTATGGTGTAGCTATGTGGCTAGGCAGTGAACTTGTCGTACCCCATGCGGATATGCATTTGAATAGAAGGAAGTTGGGCAGTGGTTAACCAGTAATCTTGGAGGCTAATACTCAAATGATTATATTAGATGGTATCCTTATATAGGATCATTCATAGTGCCTCGACGTAGGCAGCCACGACGATACGCACAAATGTATATTGTGGTGTTGGACGCCAAGAGTAGGAGTATTGTGGTGTTGGATGCCACGAGTATGAGAGGGCGTTTACGGGGAAGGAGGCAACTTGTGGGGGAGGCAACTCAGCAAACTCCAACTACCACCATATCTACAAACGTTTTTTCACATGAATCATCGGCTTAATTCTTAAAATCTTGTTTTAGCTCCGGTGAAGTATGTCAGCGGAGGTCGGGTAGCTGCCTAGTGTTGCTGACTATTGGCTCCGTCACTAAGAGGAACGATGAGGATAAAGATGATGTGTTCATATTATAGTGCTCTCTATTTTGCTAGAACTACTTTATTTTGTCTCATAATATAAAATGTGTTGGCAGGTAAAATAGCTAAACTCTAAATCTGACCTTAAAACAACTTCCCAAAACTTGTTATATTGTGGGACGGAGAGAGTAACACTAATTTATATTTCCTGAAGTGTAAAGAACATATTTTACATTAGTTCATCTAAATTTGAAAAAAAAAACTTCCTAAAGACAATGGATTGCACTCCTAGAAACACTAGCCACTCTCGCCATGATCTTAAATAAAGAATATAAGAATAAATTTACCACAAGATAACGGATCAGATTTCCCAAAACACTTAGGCCTGTCACAATTAGCTCGTTATCCTAGGCAGTGATATGTCTTAAGAGACAACTAGCAGTAGTACAATGTTTTGTATCTTAGGATATGTATCTACATTTAATGACTTGGGGTACATACATGCATATGATTGGGTTAACCATATATTTTGCCTATGGTACAGTGAAAGGCTGGATATAACTACACATTCTGTTCATTAAGTATGGTGCCACATATGATTTGCCTATGCTAAAAAACGCCCATTGGCAAAGACCTTAGCCGTTCTCAAGCCTAAAGAATAAAAATAATTAAAATAAATAGAAAAAGGTGCTCTTCGCATTTCGCCACCGCCCTGTCAGTGCCACCTGCCTGCCATGCGCCCGTCGGCCCACCTACACCCGCTCACACGTGGCCCCACCGCTCAGAAACTTCTCCTTCCTCGTGTCCGGCCCCAACCCCCAACGCTGAACATAACAGAGAAACCCGACCCCGTCGACCTGATCTCCCCGCAGCCATGGCCACGGAGCGACCCGTGCCGCTGGTGCTGGACGCGTCCCTCCTCCTCGATCCCGTTGGGGGCGGCGGTGCAGAGGAGGTGGCGCCGGCGCTGCGGCCTGGGGCGGAGGCGCTGCTCCGAAGGCTGCGGTACTCCAATCTCGGCGTGGTATGTGCTCTACTCCTTCGGTCAAATGTTAGGATTAGTACCCAGTGGTGCTGTTTACCTGAGGTGTTTGCTCGATGTTATGTGATTGTGAGCTGATTAGGATGCAATTCAGGAGGTGGGCATGTTTCGGCTGATCATTTGGCTAATCCATTGACCATTGTACTCAAGTTTAGCTCAAGTGCTTGGCTGTGATTAGTGTCCATGGCCCATTTCACATGCCAATTTCGGAAATTCATGCATTTCTTTTAGCACAGCTCGTTGAGACATTACATGTCCTGATGTCCCCATCGGTATGCAAATTAGTGCTGGTGGATTGTCAGTTTGTGATCTAATTGTGTGTTGACGTAGGTGTCATTAAGTCATTACCCATGAAGATCCATTAAATGTCTAGGCAACTGACTGCATCCTCTTGCTCCTTTTTTCAGGCAATTTGCTGCTCGGAGGAAACACCAACTTATGTGGTCTCTGTTTACCCCCTCCACCCCCCCACCCCCACCCCCCTGTTTGAACTCTGTTTCCATATTATTATGTTTGATACATAACATTTATACTCATACTGTTTATGATGGGATTGTCCAGAGTATACTCAAAATGGAAGTGTTTACATGTTAACAGTCACTGGTTATAATTAGCCGCATGATCACTTCATATCTTTTGGAAATTTTCAGTTAGAACTCTGGTAACAAACACGTCTAGATCTCTAAGCCATTCAAATGTCCAGATGTTCCCACCACATGTCCCAACAAACTCAAGATGTAGCTTGATAATATATGATTTTTTGTGTTGCAAAATATTCAGCTAGATTGATTTCCGAATGCTGCAGTTCCACTGATAAGTCTCGATATCTGAAAAGATATTCTTCTGGTGCAGTTAAAACTTGCAACTCTTTTCTGCCAAAAGCTTTCCTAACTCTCAGTTTAGCGTGCTAATATTTTATATTATCCCCTATGAAACAAGGATCTGCTATTTGGAACAATATATTCTAAGTTTAGCGTTGTTTTGTACACGCATTATTTGTGAAGAACTATAAGCTTACACATGCCTTCTTTGTTGCTTTTATCAGTCAGACTTTTTGGAAAAGATAGCAAACTTGCACTCCTTTGGGATTACATTAATACCTGCTCCAAGTGGGAATCATTTACTAGGAGAGTCAATGTTAGAATGGAGCACATCAAGTTCTTGTTTTTATGCTACTTCCAGAATTGATGAAGAATTATTTTCTGAACTTCAGAGTAATAACTGGAGAGTTATTGCTGTAGGTAAGCATATATATCAGGATGAGATGGTAATTGTTCATGTCAGCTGTTTCCAGTGAGTCGTTTTGCATTAGTACTTCAATCATGATATATCTGCTGTGTAACTCATGCTGCTTTACATACTGGAAAAATATTCTAAACTCCTAATATTATCGCTAAGGCCTACTGATATTCTTCTTTTGATCCAGATACTGAACGTGGAACAAAGGATTCTGGAGTTGTAAATATTAGCAAGCTTCAAGAGCTGCTTCTCACTTTGGCTATTTTAATAAAAAAGGTTAAAATTGTTATTGGTGTCTACTTGGGCATTTTCCTTGTATTGTGTTGTGCAGTAAATTTGAATTCACGAGTTCCTTTGTTCAGGAAATAGCTAGCTCATCTGTTTTGATGGTTGGCTATTCAATGAAACAATCCCGTGAACAAGACTTCGCCAAGGCAAGTTTATATTAATTTGTGACTACATAGTATTCGATCTCTGCTGGTACATCATTATTCCTATGATGCTTGCAGAGAGGAGCATTCCCCCTTTATCCTAGTAAAAACGGGCTTATCTTTGTCCCACTCTCATTTGAGCTTCCTTTAGCTTCCCAACTTCATGAAGTTGACATGATCATCCACAAAATGACGGACGAAATCATCAACATTGACCCAAACTGCTCCATCAATTTTCCCCAGGGGATCTCATTTTCTGCAGGAATGTCCGAAATTATAAGGTAGTAAGATATACAGGAGGTAATTTAATGGATTTACATGTTAATATTTTCCATGCATAGCTTTTTCACTGATATTGTGGAGACTTGATAGTAAGTTTTTTGTATTGAAAAGTTTTGCATTGGAGCAAGCCAGTTATTGAGAAGTGCCTACAATACAGTATAAAACCTAGTGCAAGTTTTTTTAGCTTGTACTCTATTGACGTAACTGTTTGTTTTTCATCAGTTCAAGTGTTAAAATTACTACTATTTATTAATGATCAACTTGTTCCTTGTGTTCCACAAAAAAAGGTAACGGACAATGTAAGGGAAAAGATAGATTGCCACTTGAGGTTCTTTGAAGGAACATATGTGATGGAAGTTTGATATGAAGATACGTATATGCGATATCATTATCAAAGCAACAAATAGCAAACAAATCTAATGCTGTCCCTTTTTGATGCACATGCATATGTGTATGATAACTTGCTTGATCATAGTAATTGAAAATCGTAGCACTGCTTTCAACAGTTAAACTTATTTTGTGTTCACTATAACCCTCTTTGTTAAGCAGGTTTATGGAACAGTACCCTGATTTTTGCATCATTGATCCATTCAAAAATATTTCCCCATTGTTGGATCGTCTTCAAATTCAAGAGATTCTAGTTAGATTGCAAGGCCTTGGCGCTGAAGGAAGGCCCAAACTCCGAGCGCCACATTCTTTGAAGGTCCTTTTATCTGAAATATACTTATGTAAAAGTCTGACATTAGTGCTTTTGTACTATATGTTACTAACATGTGACATTTCCCATCTTTAGACGTTCCTGTTATCATGCACATCTGAAGAGCATTTATCTTGCATTTTGCTTAAGTTTACCTATGATCGACTTCGTATTGTCTATTGAGATTGCTTGCTATTTTGTAACACAGGTAAAAAACTTCCATGGCAGTGAATTACAGAAGCAACTGGCTGAAGCTAATTTATCATTTCCAGTCATCGTGAAGCCACAAGTAGCATGTGGAGTTGCTGATGCACACAATATGGTAAGCTTGTTGTGTTTGTATTTACATTCCAATATCAATTGAATGTTAGGGTGTGCATGAATTTCCAATCATATCCTTTCGTCAATATTCGTATGGAGATGGTTGTGCAGACTCATTGTGGTACTTAATCCCTTCTCAGTCAAAGTTTAATTTGCTTTTCTTTTGAGTTCCACATCTGAATGAAAATTGTTGTCTGCAGGCATTAGTTTTCCAAATCGAAGAATTTAGCAACCTTAGTGTGCCTCTTCCGGCTATTCTACAGGTACAACTTTCTGCTTTTTCTCCCTCTGATAATGCATCTCTGATATACTCTTGTTGCATGCATTATATGTTCCGACGATTAATGAATTTGCATCTTCACCCTACAATAATATGTTGCTAACTTTTCACATCATTAGGTACTGCAACTTTGACACTTTTAGGCATCTCATGTTGACTTCCTGCCCAGTTGAGCTCTGTGCTTCAACGGTCTCACTTCACTCTGCAGCTCTGTACTTATTAACTACAGTTTGCGAGCTGAAATGTGTAGATTTTATTGTGTGATGTAGGAGTACATTGATCATGGATCCAAGATATTTAAATTTTATGCAATTGGAGACAAGGTTTTCCATGCAGTCAAGAACTCCATGCCCAATGCAAGTTTGCTAAAATCGTCGTCAGGAGATGAACCTCTGACATTTAATAGGTAGACTGAAAATTTATATGTATTGGCACGGTATTTGATGCCCTTCACATTCATCTGTTGAATTTTACACGTATATGCCAAGTTATAGTAGAATTTGCTTTCACAGTCTGAAGACTCTTCCAGTGGCTACCAAGGAGCAGCTACTGCAGAACAGGGTACAAGATAACAAATCTCTGGACATTGATTTAGTGCAAGAGGCTGCAAAGTTGCTGAAGGAATCACTTGGACTAACAATTTTTGGATTTGATGTTGTTGTAAGTATTTCTTTTTCTTGCCTTTGTATGACTTGGTGCTTTTAGAATTCAGGAAAGCTACAAAGAGTAGCTTCTTCACATTCAGTCGCCATCATGTCTTCATGTAGCACATTCTACTTCGGAATTGTAAAAAGCAGCATTTATATATTGCAGGTTCAGGAGGGTAGCGGAGACCATGTCATAGTGGACCTAAACTATCTTCCCTCATTCAAAGAAGTTCCTGACTCTGAGGCGATGCCCGCGTTCTGGGATGCAATCAGGCAGTCGTACGAGTTGAAGAAAGGGAAGGTGCAAACTTAGTAGGCCTTGATGAAAATCAAAAACAATATCGGCAACGACATCCACACCATCTGGTGGAGATCAAATTAACTCGCTGTCTAGAAGCAGTGGCTTGTCACCTAGAATCGTAGAGTACTTTGAAACTCTGCAGGCAGAGATGTACACTAATAATCCGGGAGAAAAAACAGAAATAATGCTCAACTGTGGATCAAATCCATTGAGTTACTACTGGTTGCTGGATGAGCATATGTCCATGTTAACCTCCTTTGTTGTATGTTGTATGATTTACATGCGAATGCGAGTTGCCCTTTAGACACTGCACTGCAAGGGGACTAATATGCTATGATTATCGTGCTTTGCATGGACCAGCAACCTGTCGATGTCGGTTGACTTGGTTCCCTTTGTATCTGTTGTGCTTTGTTTCTGAATTACATCATCAGGATACAGATGGATGCAACATGTTTATTCGGAAAGCCTGCTTTCTTTATGACAGACCGAAACTGAACAGATTTGTGCCATGTGGAGGCCAAGGAGAAAGGAACACTTGACCAATGGATCATCCATTCTAATAATGCTTTCCATTCGGCTGCATCTATCTGTCCCTTACAGCAACATATTTGTTACATTTGTGCAGATCGTGTGGAGCTCCAGGGAAAGTTTCAGGACTGCCGGCACATTTTTTGGCCCTTAACTATTCGGGTAAGCTTCTTCACTGTGTATGCAATATATGTATCCTGCTCTCCCTGCGCCTCAGCACCTTCTTTGGCTGTTTACTACCTGTGTTGAGCTTGAGCGCCCTGTCACCTGGTAGAATGGATCGCGTGAAGAGGGCTGTCGGCATGGCGAGGGGCGCATCTGCGGTTCCGGCGCGGAAAGGCGAAGATGAGAGCTTGGTTCTCTTTGGCGAATTGTACAGACATGATCAAGAGAAGGAGGTCAATCTCCTTGAACCGATGTTCTCGGTGGAGTTCGAATCTATACAAGGTCAGATTTCATTCTTCTGTTTTTAGTCCTTCAACTGTTCATTTTGTAGACACATGCAAGCTATTTTTCTCCTACTATCATCATCTGGAGCTAACATAAGTTCTCCTAATAACTAATCATCTGCTCCTCTGTTCCACAATGTAGTATGTTTTGGCAAACTAAACGTTATGGAACAGAGGGAGTAGATGATTAACAAGATCTAGGGAAATTAAATACACATCTTTGCTTGGAATATGGGTAATCTGATCGGGGTGCTTTGGTTGACTGAATATAGGAGACCGACGTATGTACAAACTCGCGTCAGGGAAGAGAGATTACCTCCTGACGGATGGCGAGAAGCATGATTACGACTGGTAAAGATGAAATTTGCTTACAGTTAAAACCATGTTCACCTAGTCTTTCTGCATATTTTGAAACAGAACAGTTCATTCCAGGCTCAAGACTCCTCCAGCCACCCCACTGTTCGCTTCCCTTGAGATGGAAGCTGATTCCTGCCAGATAGTTTTTCAGAGGGAGCTGCCTATCCTTCAACCAGTTAAAATTTCAAGGGTATGATGACACTTAACCATTCACAGTAATAACCACGCTTTTCACTGTACAAGGCTTAGTATAGAAGGCACGCATCTCTCCGCGCGTTATAGGAAAAAAAACAATCACAATACATTCCGAAGTAATTCACCATTTTCACCAAGTTGAAATGCCACATCAGGATTGCAAACATTTTAATACCACACATGTGTCTGGAAGTTATGCCAAGCCAAAAAAAGAGATGCTACTTTTTTTGCAATTATTCATCTTTTCTGTTGATCTTACTGTTTGACATTGTGAAACTTTGTCAGTTCTCAGGAAAGCCGGAGGCACCCAGTAGCAGTACATCAACGAAGTCTGAATCTCCTACGACATCCAGTTCCTCAAGGGCTGCCACTCCAACAACGAGACCGAACTCCTCATCAAAGAAAAACCTCACCACCAGAGCAGCCCCTGCCTTCTCCAAAGAAGAGGCCCCAGCTTACAAAATGGACAAGAGGTCAAGCTACACACCTCTGGGAAACAGGCAGCACAACGCAGTGGTAGCTCCTACTACAGACACCAAAGCAGCTAAGAAAACCTCTTCAGGCAAGAAGCCCACAGTCCCAGCCAAGAGCATCGTTGACAAGCCACTGCTAAAGAAGACAGCAGCAGCTGCGCCGAGAGCTCGTACCAATGACCCTTCAGTTGGTGCAAAGGATCCGAAGGTGGATGCCGGCAATGGTGGCGCCAAAAGAAGAGTGTCATCTCAACCTGTTGCAGCGACGGGCACCGGCAAGGACCCTTCGGCTCCAGGGGCAGCAAGAGGAAGGAGCAGAGGTGGCGGTGAGCCGGCTACTGGTAACAGTGTCCGTGTTGCTGAGGCGGCGGTGGTCACTGGCAAGGACCCTTTGGCTCCGGTGGCGGCAAGAGGAAGGAGCAGAGGTGGTGCTGAGCCGGCTACTGGTAACGGTGTCCGTGTTGCTGAGGCGGCGGTGGCAGGGAAGGGAAGGAGAAGAGCTGCCGGGGAGAAAGAGCAGCAGAGGCAGCAAAAGCTCGGAAGCCATGCAAAGAAGTTGGTGGCCTAGCTGCCCTGGCATTCAGCATTCTGGGCTTCTGTTTTCAGGGAGGAGATAACAACATTTGATTTGGAAAGAATTTTCAGTTTGCGTTAATCTATGCAGAATACTGTTGATTTGAAATCCTGTTCATATTTTTAATTGGAGGTTTGCGACATGGAGATGTTTTTTCACCATGTAGATGAATGAACAATCTGCATGCTGAGAATCATAGCTGCCTTTCAATACAAGTCGCTGAAGCAGTGAAATTGTTCATACATTTATGAACAAAAATCATCTTTTAGAAACAATTCTGATTTGTCCAAATAATGTGCGTGAGGGTGTGCGTGTGTGTGCACAAAAATGAAGGACGGGCCAACAATGACTGTTACACGAATTTGGATGTATACTTTTGTGTGTGTGTGTGTTGGGTTGGGGGGGGGGGGGGGGGGTTGATTTGGATGTAAACTTGATGTTTAACTAGCGAAGAAGCGCTACCTTTGTCAATTGTTGCTCTTGTTTTGCCAATTTCTCTCTCTCGAATATTTCGTCCCGCTATATTAATATAGCACACACACGATACAACAAAGATATCACTACTGGGGCCAATAGCACAAGCAAGCCCAAAGAAAAAAGAAGAAAGGCCGATCCTAGCGGATCAACGAAAACGAAGGTGACTCGCAACCGCTGTGTCCTCCGGAGTAGTCCCACCACGATCCTAGCACTTGGAATCGCCGCGTACCAAGCAGCACCTCTAAGAAGGAAGCGACAACGACGACGTTGCTGCCCGGACAGGTCCTAGGGTTTCCCCGGTACGCTACGGTAGTGGAGAAGAGGGGCAACCGACGCCCTTTAGGAAGGAACAACCACACCCGAGAGCGTCGCCGCGCCGGAGTCACGATGACAAGGATTTCTCCCGCCTCCCAAGCACCACAACACTGGACAAAACCATAGTGCTCCACCGATGTCACCACCCACCAACATACGCCACCACGGCCTAGAACCCACCATCGCCGTATCACCATGGCAAGCATCGCGATGCCGGTCGGACTAAGAAGCAGTCGTAGACAAGGAGCGGTAGCACCACAACCACACCGGAGGGAACAACCTCCACCGCGATGGTGGTAGCCGACCGGACGTAGCGGCAAGAGCACACCAAGCCATTGGATCCGGAGGTTGGCAGCAACAACCACCGCCGGAGGCGGGTGCCGACCGGACACGGCAGCCGGAAAACGCTAGGACTTAGAATCTCCACCTTTACTGTTTATAAAATCCCAATTACTTCATGAAACTATGCTGCAATTATTAGTTTGCGCGCTATATACAGTGCGAGGTGGATGGCTGGGTGTTTATCCAAATATACAGAAAGACAAATTAGATTTACGAGCTCTGAACAACTTAGGAACACACAATCAAAGAGTATTTATTTTAACAAGATAAACCAAGAGAAATACCATTTCTAAGTCGACTGTCAAACTTTTATTGGCAAGTCAGATGATCCCAAAAGGTCGTTTTTCTCATCCACGTGTACAGTATAATTTAGAAATGTTATGTAACTTGGTGGACTTAGAATTAAAAATCCTTCTCCGACGACTTAGAAATAACATATCTTTTGAAGAGTGACGAAACCTGCCAAATTGTCCACTCAACCCATGGACGATGAATCCATCTACATCTTCACTGGGACTTTGTAGCTTCTGGAGTTCACATTTCTGAAAGCTCAGCTTTGTTTGTCAGCAGTCAGCACCAGGGGACGATGTCGACTTGGAGCAAAACTTCCACAAAGATTTCCACGTCCGTATCCTACTTGGCATCTGATTTCAGTGATTTGGCAACACCAGATTGGCTCTGGCCTCACCTCACCTCACCGCTGACGACGATCTCCCCGCCGTCTACGGAATAAGCAAATATCCAAATGGTCAACAAAACTGCAAAAAGTTGCAACCACACCATGCAAGTGTGGCAGCATTAGGCTGTTCTGATATTCTCCAGCCAAAGTCTAGACTAGAGAGAGTGATGTGTCACAAACTGGTTTTTGGTCCTAACATATTCTGGCTCTGCAGTCTTGAGTGATCAATTGACCACAACCACAACCACAACCACAACCACAACCACAACCACTGTGGAAATATGTTGATCAATTGACCACACCACTGTAGAAATATGTCTGAGTGATCAATTGACCACAACCACTGGAAATATTTAGGTAGGGCATCACTTTCTTCTCTTGACTCGTGTTGCACAAGATGAGCAAACCATTACCACAGAACCTTGACAAAATGTAAATTTATTCTACTATACTAGTAGTGTATATAATTGTATCGTTTGTCATCATCATCATCATCCACAGTGGTAAGCATAAGACTACAAGAGCAAAACATCTTGCTTCACTGATACTCCTATATAGTGCCTATAAAAAGTGGCTGCCTGGAACCAGTCTACAGTCTACACAGAACCTTCATTCAGATATCTCTGTTTCTGCGAGGAGGCTTCAGTCGCATAGATAGATACAGCTGCCATGTTCCTAGGCCTACTACATGTATCTCGAGTCAAGTCCGCTGAATGCTGTGGAGTCACCTCAGGCAAACGGGCTTCGATATATACATGACTTGGGCGCGAGTGCTGATATCAACTCATCATCCTACAGAGCGTACATCCTCT
Source organism: Avena sativa (assembly GCA_916181665.1). Lineage (NCBI taxonomy): Eukaryota > Viridiplantae > Streptophyta > Magnoliopsida > Poales > Poaceae > Avena > Avena sativa. Next base: position 546,595,310 of record OV702290.1, on the reverse strand, counting down.
TGTTTCCACTGGTCAGTTCTAGCTCGGTGTCCGAGTCAAAAGATTTGGACCATGATTGGCTCATGGAGGACCTCTTGATCCTCCTCAGGTTCTTCTCTTCCATCCTGTGAGTGATGATGCAGTAGCACATAGAACCAATAGTGCCCAGCATAATCACGGTGCCGATCACCATCGTGCACCAAGCCAACCACTCATCATTGCGGCCCACGACAACGTAGGTCAATGCTATGAAGGCTGCTGATATGCAGATGCACGCGAGCCACATCAGCTTGTTCATCACAAAGACCATCTTCTGCTTTGCTTTCTGCTCGACGACAATCAGAGAGGTCTGGACAACGACGACCGCAAGCGAAATGAAGAGAGCCAGGGAATCAAAGACCAAGAAGATTATAAAGGCTGGCTTGCTTGCTACCAGTGCTTGCCCCAAGGTCATATCGGGCTCAGGCGCTTTTGTCATATCCTCCAGAAAATTACCAGGAATGGTGAATATGGACGCGAAGGCAACGGTGGCAATAAGTACCGCAACAACGGTATTGGAGTTGATGGCATTGTTTAGCCCGCCAATGTGGAGCTTCTGAATCCTCTTCTTGATCTTGTGGACGTGCATCTTGGTCTGACGTGTTTGCTTGATCTGTGATTGGACGTCATGCCTGATATCGCTAACTGTTTGCTTAAGCTGCTTGGCTGATTTAGGAGGATTTACTTGCTCCTTCGCAGTCACTCCACCAGCCTCTCGGAGAATATTAACAAGCTCTTCATTGCCTTGTTTCTCTGCAATCGCAAAAGCAGTCTCTCCAGCTCTGTTGACTGCATTGATATCAATCTCTTTAATGGATATTAGAGTCTGAACCATCTGTATGGAAACACACAGATATCAGCAAAGGATACACATTGCATAAACCTAAGCCCACTAAGATACTGGTTGAAATTGCAAAGAACTTCATGGGTTTCTTTCTATGGAAGAAAGTCTATCCACCAACCACCATTGGATTGTAAATTGCTTTAAATTTTGTACTAGAACATCTAGCGTTGCTGGTTTAAGCAGGCAATATCTTGCAAATGAACATAGTCTGAACCAGAAATAATATACAAGAACAAATTATTAACACATGAAGAATGAAAGGGTGAAAGAAAATACAAGATCTGAGTTATGATAACCTACAATGGTGTTTCCCTTCCGGGTTGCAACATGCAATGGCCTGTTCCCCTTGTTGTCTTCCACATGGATTACTGAGACATTGGGCTTCAGTAACTCGAGCAGAATTTCAGCATTCTGGCCTTTCGAAGCCATGTGTAGTGCTGTTTGCCCCTTCTTGTCTGTTCTGAAACCAATCTCCGGATCTTTATTCAACAGCGACGCTACCACCTCCACATGACCCATCCTTGCTGCTGAATGCAAAACTGTCTTCCCATTGTTTCTTGCAATCCTAGCAAGACTCGCGTCTGTCTCCAGTAGAAGATTGACAATACCAATGTGGCCCTGAGTTGCGGCGGTGTCTAAAGCTGTGGCATTGACGGAACTGGTTGTCATAGCTAACGCAGGAAATGCCTGCAATAGCTCGTGCAGAACATCTGGTAAACAAAGCGATGGGACATCTATATGAGCTGATTGACTTAACAATAAGGTTAAGGAAAACACTCCACTAAGGGATCTGGAGTAGGATGGTAGTTTGCTGTTCTCTACTGCTTAACTATTGAAAATTACATAAATTAATTAGTTTCAGCAAAGATTGCTGGCAGATAAGTTTTTTTACCAAGAAGCATCATTTTATATATCATGGCTAAATCTAGGGATAAATTAATCATATCTGATGCACAAAAGAATCAAGCACTGCTTTGTTCTGGATACATCAACGAAATTTCTTTCAAGATCCTAATCATATTGCAACACCAACACACGTCCGGGTGAAATTTTGCGTTTAAACAGTTCTCCATACATCAATGAATCCATGCTCAATTTTGCATTTAAACAAGTAGAACGGAATTTAGACCAGACCAAAACAGCCAAATAAATTTCTCAAACATTTAATGCAGAGGTGGTCAGGTTGTAAATGCTTCAGCATCAGATGTTCCCAAGGATATACTAGAATTATAGGAAAACATTCTATATGCAACTACAGTGAGTTAAGGATTTTGCAGAAGTCAACCAAATGCAAGTCATTTCTTTACAAACATAGACAACTGCAACTATAAACATCGCCGGCCCTCACATATTAAAGAATCCAGTTCACACAATTGTAATCATTGACTTGACAGACAGAGTTCATCGCGGTCAAAATTAAACAAGATACGGCCATTACTGATGAACAGAAAGAAGTAAGAAAACTAACCCAGATGGCCCTGCTTCGCCGCAATATGGAAGGCATCGAAGCTATTGGTCGCCTTGAGCCCCGCTGAGTGCACATCACAGACCTTCAGTATCTCACAGACAACGTCGACATGGCCCTTCTCCGCGGCCACATACAGCGCCGTCTCGCCGTCCTGGTTCTGGTGGGCGGCCAGCTCCCCCACCAGCTCCGGATCGGAGTCCGCGAAGATCCTCTGGACATGGGCAACATTGCCGGCCCTCGCCGCGAGGTGGAGCGGGGAGTCGCCCCTCTTCCCGGGGCTGTCCCTGCTCCTCCTCTCCTTGAAGCTCTGCTGCCTCTCCATGGACAGGAACTTGAAGCTCCTCTGCTTCTCTATGCCCCGGAAGCTCTTCAGCTTCTCCAGGGCGCCGAGCCGGGAGCTGGATTGCCTCTCCATCTCCAAATCCAAATCCAAGAACTTGCGGGTCTGGTGGTACCGTGACAAAGTCCAGAAATTGCAAGATCTTGTTCTTGCAGAATCTAGTGAACCCAAACTTGAAGTAATGGGAAATACCAAGTCTTCTTCAGGCTGGCTGGAAACAATATGCCGAGATTTAAGCTTTTCTTTACAGGACACAGCGATGAAAAAAAAGCAAAGAAACTTCAACAAGAAAAAAGAATCACGAGGAGGAGTTCCTCACCGCAAGAGAGGAAACAATCAGCGCCTGCGGGCGGAGCCTAGTACCGGCGGCGAGAGGCAGGGGACCTCCGCAGCTCGAGGATCAACGGAGCAAGTGACCCCGGAGCTCCGAAATTCCCATATTTCTCCACGTGCAGGCGAGAAAACTATTGGGGAATCAAGACGGGACTCGCTGGTGGGGAATCTTGGAACAAGCTGGGCGCCTTCAGACTTTTCTTCCGCCACCACGGCCCGGAGAGAGGAGAGGTTCTTCCGCCACCACACCACCACGGTTGCTGCCTGTCAGCGGAAGAGAGGGGAGGGGGAGGAGGAGGAGGAGTACTCTACTGTTAAAAAGGAGGCCGCACACGTTTGGTGGTCTTCGGTCTTCTCCTCTTGATTTCTTTTTCACGCGAGCGAATATTTGTGCCGCTTTGGCGTCTTCTCTCTTTCTCGCCTGGTATTTTTCTAAATGATTTTAGGTGATTGAAGAATATCTTTGACTATTCTTCTCCTATTTTTCTTCTCCCTTTTTATGTGGCTAAGGAAATGCCTCTTCAACTTTCTAGGGGTCCTTGAATGTTTGATTTTTTGCCACAAAAATGATGGTTCAATTTGCAATAATGTAAATATTTATCTACAAATAATAATGAGTAACAACTTGTAACTATAATGTGATGGCCAGGACTATTGAAAATTTTGTCCAGGGAATATTGAGTATTGCACATTTTAAAAAGTGTGCAACTTGATTAGACTTATAAATAGTACACCCTCGTTCTTCCATATTAAATGTCGCCGATTAATCTAAAAAAAAAAATGTCGCCGATTAAGTACAAAGTTGCATTACTAAATCTGTGCCATTTAACATGAAACAGAGGAAGTAGGTGTTTTGTTCAGCTTAGAAATATTTAGATTCCTGAATAATGAACTCGTCTTTCTTTTGTTTCCTAACAAAATTGGGAGAGCGTTCAGTTTCCTCCTTGTGGGCCCATCCTGACAAATTAGCAAGACAAGAGCACATGCATGATCCACTTGGAAGGAGAATGCTGGGATGTTTTAAAGCAAAGCAACACTTTGTCCTTGAGAAAAATAAAAATTAAGGCCTAGTTTAACAACAAAGTTTTCACAAAATTAAAGTATTACAAGATTATAGTATTTACTTGCCTAGGCTAGCAATACTTCGGTTTTAGAAAAAGAGGTCTGGAGTTGTTTTTCCAATAATTCAAAAATAGCACGTTTTGAGAGATAATGAAGTATTAATACCACGGTATTTAATCATAGCCAAACACATCAAAGTATTTTAAATTATAGTACTTTGAGAAACTAAAGTATTGCTGAAATACTTCAAAAATACTTTACTACCAAACACAGCCTAATGCATTTTCTTTGTGTGAAGTTCTTGAGATTTCACCTCTACTCCAATCAATCCACTGTCGCATGCATCATAAGCATGGCATGTGTGCTCCAATCTAGAGATTCCACAAAACAAGATTTTAATTGATATCTATTTATTTGCCTTGTTCGTTTTGTGGTGGTGGCACGATGTATGGCACTCATGAGCATCAAAGTTTAGACCAGTGGGTCAGTGGCACATGCCTGCTGTTCTTTTGTCTTCATGTCCTGGTGATGATGGCCGGCTTGGCCGCCATGGTAATCGGCTATCAACATCACCACCTTGGAGGGTTTTTTTAGAATAAAGAAATATCACCAATGCATGTGAGGCAGACAGAAATGTGCATCGAAAGGGAACCCCACACGTTTAATTTTGACAACGACACTGCATACTATAGATAGCTTGAAAAGTTATTGCGGAATCATGTGTGTCCCTCTTGTGGCACGACACGAAGCTGAGACCCTACATGGTATGGAAGTAATTTGCACAATTTTCTTTGCCAAAATTTTTTACTAGTAAAGATTCTAAAAATCTATAGTCAAAAAGAAGATCCAGACTATATCTAGATGGGTGCGTTGTTCACGTGCTCTCCCCGATCCAATAATAAGCGACGCCGATTTAGTAAAAGTTGTACTACTAAATTGGTGATATTTATTATAAATCAGAGGGAGTAGGTTATTTCAGAAAATACAACAAATAAAAAGACAGATTATACATGGATGTTGGAATGAATAATTTTATGCAATTTCGGTCTTTGCATTTGGGTATGCACCAAGACCATGCACAAGGTGTCATTTGCAGAGCACAATAAGTAACCACTCTCGATGGAACCGAAGTTAGATCAAAAGGCATCGCTCGGAGAACAAATTAGCCCCAATTATTAATCTTTCAGAGCAATCGTCGACACCTAAGATGTTTATTTCTTTCGAAAATGAAGGTTGAAACTCCCACCACTTCTTCATCAAAATAATGCACACAACCTCCTATATTAGATTAGTCATCAAAGTCTTACAAAAGAAAGATCAATCCTAACGACACTTGTCGCAATGCTACACTATTAATAATGTGGGTGGCCATGTCGGGATCGTGTGACCTGACTTACACCTACGCACATCATCTAAAAACTGAAGGTCTCGTCAAGCAACCCATTAGCGAGCCAGGAAGACAACCGGTCGAGCATGCACCACATGCGCATGCTGCCCGCCCCGTCAGCACGTAAGATGTGACCTTTTCTTTTGACAATCAATACCACGATATATTCATAGAAGCATATAGTACATGGTAGAGATAAATAGGCTGTTTCTAGCGATTACGCAATAAAGTCTAAAGAAAATAGTAAAACACTAAGATCTTCATACTCTTTTTTTTCAAGACGCCATCTTTAACTTTTCTTAAGGTAGCCAAAAACTAACAGATACCAAAACACAACCTGTAAAAAGCAATGAGGGTTCTCCCATAATTTTAATTTGAGCCGCAGTGCCAAGGCTGCGTGCACACACACATCCATTAGAGTAATCAATCAACATCAGCAAGAGTGCCAACACCAGTATTTCAGTCCAAAGTAACCAAATAGCCTGGTCAACGTCGCTGGTAAACCGATAGTACGAACCACCATTGTTGAGGACGTAGCAGCCGAGACAAATATTGCGAGGATAATCCTCGTGACAACCATGCAAAAAACTTCAAAATCAACTTGACGAAGTAAGATCTGAAAGACCGTACTTATAGAACTACAATCTTATAACGCTGCCATTGATGCGGGAAGAAGATCTCGTCATCGAACAAAAGGCCGAAGATCACTTATTATAGACGATGTCATCTTCACTGACGTAGAGGCCAAAAAGATAACTATTAAAACTCTAATCTACTATCTTGAAATACTAATTTTACTAAAAACTCCATCCATAGATCAGGTTACTCATTACTCCTGACGCCGGCGAGGCCGGCCGGAGGAGGGTATGGAGGAGACGGAGGAGAGGCGGCGACTAGGTCAGGAGGCGGCGACGGCTGAAAGTTTTTAGGACAAATTACTCTTGTTTGAACCAAATTGCAACACGTAAGATGTGACTTAATAATCTGCTGAACAAGATATACAAATCATCAAGATATGACGTCATCGGCTCGAGCCTATGGGTAGAACCACCCTCTCAATTGGCGACCCAATCCACAGTTGGTTCATTTATTTTATTTACAATTTCAAATTGACTTGCGAAAAATAACCTAAAAACAATAGCCATGCCAACGTCTACACTTCCAAATCCACGTCAAGAGATCAACACTGGATCTGGCTACTCAATATTTAGTTTAGTCAATCTCATTTTCATCGTGTTGATTGACCCAACGGTGAACGTGAGTGGGCAGTACGCGTTGTCTGCCTGCCAGAGCTCATGTGTCGTGTGCTACCAATCAGGTTACAGTGTACGCCTCCCTAGATCCAACAGTTGACGATTACGAGGACATCGATGTGGCTAAGAGCAAATATAATAAGCCTAGTCAACTGACTATGTACTCCCTCCATTCATAATTACCTCGCATCAAAGTCAAATTTTGTAAACTTTAACCATATATTTAGAAAAAAGTATCAATATTAGTAATGAAAAAATCATTGTATTAGAATTATCATAAACTATATTTTCATATTATATGCATTAGAAATTATGAATGTTGATGTTTTTTCTTATATTATTGGTCAAAGTTTACAAAGTTTGACTTTGACTAAACCCAGAACATAAGGTAATTGTGAACAGAGACGATAGTACTACTTGGAGAAGAGAGAAAGGAGAAAAAAGAGAAGAGCTGGCTATAGCACAAGTATCAAGAAAAAGAGACTTACATATAGGCTAGAGCCAATAGCATACATGTATTAAATAATTAAATATTAAGTAAAATCTATTCAAGAGCTCAATAATAGCTCATGTATTATATCAGTGCCTAGAATATAGAGCTAAAATACATCCATTGTGAAAGGCCTTAGATAACATGTCATGGCTTTATAGACGGCTGCTGGCTAGTATATTAGTATTAACCTTACTCTAAGCAGGAGAACGATGTCTATCAGCTGATGCCCCTACTTCGCTCACTCTGTAACAAGAGCTAGCAACAAGTGCAACTGCAGAAAGCTAGCCGGAGAATTTTGGTCGATTCTTGCAAGTCCCAAAAGCACAGAGGATATGTGCACTTACATACGAGAAACTTGAAAAAAACCATTTATCCAATCAAATTTTGCTTTGAAAAATGCGTGTGGCTTACTCCTTGAAATGGAGGTAGTACATGTATAGTTAGAAAATGATACAATACATGATTAGAAGTCAAATTAGCAGACAGACCGGGATGGTTTGGCGGACGTCCGCCATACCAGTAGAAGGCTCTGATCACTCAGCTTAGGTCGTTTGATGTTTTTTCTGACAAGATAGGTTTATTGTCAATGCTGAGGTGGCATTGGTATGCGGTAGACAGTTCATAGAGACAAATATTAGAGGATCTAATTTCTGGATCTTTTTGTAATTTGAAGGGCTCACATTTTATTTGTTTCCCCACTTGTCAGATAGACACTCTCTTCTCTTTTTTCACTAACAGAAGGGGATGTAGCTCGACCGTGCCATCGTCGTACACCGCTGACAGCCAAGGACCTCCACTCGGCGGTATAGCTCCGTACCCCGGAGAACTCCCCCTTCCACGCCGCTCAACCAAGCAGGCTTTTCACCCCTTCTTCCTTCCCGATCGACGCGTGTTGTCGACCCCCTGACTAACGTGACTATGCTGCCCCTCCTCCTCTCTGACGGTCGCAAGCGTGCAGCCTCTCCTCTCCTCCTCCTCGACGGACAGTACTACGATGCCCCTCCTCCTTCCCAGTGGGAACGATCGTGCCACCTCTCGCGTTGACTTGAGCCTGTAGGCGCCGTGGGCAGAAACATGTCCTCAACGGAAGACGCGCCTCTCCAATTGGGTCATCGTTCAGAAGGAGCTCTGCTGCTCCACGAGAAGGGCTCCAGCAGGAACAGGAGGTCTCCTTGCAACTCCAGGACCATCGGAGAAGACTGGGAAGCATTGGAGGGGACTAATCGATGTGCAGTGGAGCTTGGCCGGAGCGGAGGAAGATGGGGTTTGGGACGATGACACATACCACCTCGCCTCGATTCCCTTAGCGGTTAGCATGGCAAGAGGAATGGCGAAGACGATAGGCTCAACATACAAGTCCAGTGCACGTGAAGGAGTCGCCGGTGCCGTCAGCCGCTATGCTCTCTCGGCATGAGACCCATGCACGGTCCATTTGGATTGCTCAGCACAGGTTGTGGTGGAAAGAATAAGAAATGGAAGGGACAAAAAAGAAAAGAAATAAGTAAAAAATGAGTGTCCTATAAGTTAGAATTTATAATGTGTGAAGATTTTTTTTGCAAAATACACGTGCCACGTCGGGATGACAGCGAGCCCGTCCCGTCAGAAAGAGTGTCAAACGCCCTAAACATAACGAGTTGCATGTTAGAGTTAGCACAGGGAGTAGTAGTTTTTTTGTTTGAAAATAAGTAAATCAAAGTGTTTTTTGAAACCCTAATTTTTTTTCTAGAATTGGCAGGAGGTCTGCGTGTAAGGATGGCACTAGAGCAGGTTTGGACGGATATGTCAAAGGCAAATCCAAATCTATGAACCCCACTCTAGCCCGTCCACGAAGATATTCATGGACATGGGTGTCGCTCCAGATCCAAACCCACCGGCATGGATATCCATTGGTTTACACGCTATATACATAATCATAACAATATTCAGCATAACTGCGGTATTATAGCAAATTTCGACATTATTTCAGCAAATATTATATGGATAATACATAGAAATACCAAAGGAACAATATTTCAACCATGTAGTACTTAAAATATGTCAAATCTCACACGATGACACCAAAAACACATAGATGTCTCATAACAGTCTCACTGAACATAGACAATGCTTTTTATTACAAGTTTTCAACACAACATATTGTGTATTCAATAGATAGTAGAAATGTTAAGTTAAAACTCGAATGATTAAAACCTCATTTCTCGGTGAAAATGGATTCATTGCCATGTGCCTCGTGCCCTCATCCAGTCGTCTGTGTGCGTACGAGTGATTAGGGAAAATGGAATAGGAAATTAGGGATTAGTACTTAGGTGGGCCTTTGGGCCTAGGGCTTGGAAGTTGAAACGTTTGGCCTGTTAGTGAGTAATATGCCACATGTAAAAAAACAATGTCTCACTAACATGTGGATATCACGTGTCAGCCAGGTATCCGTTGGATATCCATGGAGGGAAACCACTACGCATACCCGTACCATGAATTAGCGGATATCCGTCCCATGAAATCCGTGGGCGTAATTAGCCCTCCATACACTTACCAGCCTGGTCGGATATCCGTGGATACCCGGATCTGTGGATAAAATTGTCATCCTTATCTGGTTGTCTATATATGCAGACAGAGAGAGTTTTTTGTTACAAATCATCCACGTCACAAGCGGTCGATGAGAACCCACCACCTTACGGGATTACTCTCCCTAGACTAGCTCCACTGCCACCACCTACTTTCCACTCTATGCACATCACCTTAATTTTACACTAATGTACCTAGAGTCTCGAACACTCGGCTATTCTGCTCAAAACAAATGAGGAAGTTCTTTTTTGCAATTTTCTCCACAGTAGTGTTTTAAGGACCCAAAAGCTAGTGTGCAGGGTTCTTCTTTTTTCCAGAGCACTTTGATCGAAAAGGAGAAAATGGCCGGGGGGCTGCTCCTTTCGCAAACGCCAACCAGCAATCATCGCATCACAGCCCCTGAGCGCGCAAAATAGCAATCTGCTTCAGCATGATCTTTGGTAGATCATCACAGTCGGACTGAGTGATCACACGTTCACACGTACGTAGACACGTGCATTCAGACAGCACTTGATCAGTCTTCAAAGTTAATACTCCACCAGGCGACCACGAAGTGTCAAAGTACAATGTGGACGCTGCAAAAGGGATCCACGCGCCGGTCAAGCTCAGCTCGGGTCTCTGCTTTGGTCTTGGGTAGTGGAGTGCACGGCTGGAGTGGGGAGTATTACTTGTCAACTGATGCGTGTAGGACGTATGAGTAGGACCAATGAGCGGCCAAAATAATTCTTTCGTTCCATCCTCTGTGCCCAGATTCCATACTCCGTAGGCATACGTCTTTCGGATTTGCTAGCCTTGAAAAACGTTAACACTCGTACTCGTGAACATTTTCTTGCATATGTATGTGCACGAATCTGTAAGGTACGCTGAGATCTATGTATGTTGTTTACTTGAAAATATTGTTACAACAGGGACGGAAATTTAGCTATCAATCCACTTCACCGACTTGACTCTGAGCTTTCCCTTTGACCACAGATGCGGCGTTTTGCCCACTGTCACACCCCAATGCATATTCTGGTCATCAGGCCTTGTTAACCCTCTAGAAGAGAGGGTTGACTAGGGAGCCGAGTTTTGTCATCTCTTTTAAAATTCCTGCTCCGGACATGTCCTAGATCCATGGTTCTTTTCTCGATCCACCGGTTCCATCCTACCGGTATAACGGTAGAACCTCTTCGGAAAAATTAACAGTACGTGATGGAAGAGCAGTCAGCTTGTAGTCAACACTTCCGAGCAATTAGACCAGAAATGACGTTTAGCTCTTCTTAATTTTATGCTGGATTGTGTTTGTTCTTTGCAAATAGCGAGTACCACCGAACTCGCACGGGCGGACCATGGTGCCACAATTGTACCTTTGGCAGCGACATAAATGAGAGTTTAGGCGCACTTCACTTAGACATGTACCTTTCGCTCACAGCAAACGAACATAATAATACAACAGCACCGGCAGCAAAAAATCCAACGTGACTTGATTTTATTCGGAGAGAAATTACATAGGTAGTCTTTGGCTCATTGCTAATATTACAATGGGCACACATATTTTTCGTGCAGAACATAAACTCCGTATGTTCCAATTGTTTTTCTGTCAAAACATACACTACTTGTTTCTCGTGGGATTTGTTATCCATCTCTCTTGACCCCTTGGATTTTCATGACAAAAAATTCACAACGCTCATGTTGGAACTCCCACTTTCGATCTGGACACATTCGCCTTCTCCCTCCATTATGCGGCAATTCTATATATGCTCCTCGCCTCATTACGCAGAGCATCTCTAGTAGATACCGTATATAGGGTCAAACCAACAAAATTTGCAGTATTGGTCTAAACAGGTCAAAAAAAATGTCCTGAACAGATCCTGTAAAAGTGGTCAAAACCGTATTTTTTTTGCAACTCTCCCTATATTAGTCCTCGTGTACCGTATATATTCAGTTTTGAAGGCTGTGTTTACAGTAAATTGCAAAGCTAATCAATGCTCCCCTCCACCGAAAATACACCGCCAACTGCTCCCGTCCATCTCCGATGGCGCCACCGCCGTCCTCCTCCAAACTCGATTCCGGCGAGTTGGCTCGATTCCACGCGCTAATCTACAATTAGTCAATTACCAACGAGAAGATCTAATTCCCTACATCTATTATTAATTTTTAAGCCGTAAATCATTGATTCTACCGGAGACAACCGCCAACCGGCCGGCCGCATACACGCAGCAGCGCGCATCAAGGCCGCATGCATGCAGCAGCTCGCCCCATGCATGCAGCAGCTCGCATCAAGGCCGCATGCACGCAGCAGCTCGCCGGCCGACTGCATGCACACGCGCCTGCAGGGGTTATAGGCAGTGGTGGGGGCCGGGCAGGGGCGTGCGCCAGCGATCTCCACACCGCGAGGAAGATGACTACGAAGAATATTTCTGGAATATTTCGTTTTGTGGTCTAAGTATATAGGATCTGTTTTATGGAGACATAAATTTTAACGCAGAACAGGTTTACGTTTTACCGCAAAATTCTAAGTTTTGCGGTATCTACTAGAGCCTAGAGATGCTCTCATTCGCCTCCCTTGGCACCACCCCTCCCCGTACGGCCATGCATGCATGTGTGAGACACCACACCACATGTCCTCGATGTACTTAGAGTCCGTCGGCTGGTTTGACCGCTGCGGCAATGCCATCATTGGCACAACCACGATTAGGGCTTGTTTGATTCATAGGATAGGAAAAGTATAGGAATAGGAAAAATATAGGATTGAGATGTCATGCCAACTTGAATCCTATAGGAAGAGGAATCATGTTTGATGTAGCAAAGGATTTTTTTTCATGAGGTCTGATCTAATGTTTCTTTCCTATAGAAATTGCACTACAAGATTCCTATATGATTAATTCCTATAGGATGTGTTCCTATGAATCAAACAATTACATAGGAAAAATTTTCATAGGATTCAAATCAAACAAGCCCTTAGTGCCTCCACGGTGACCTAGTTCCACCTGACGGTGTAGTGTAGCAATACCTCCAATTACCTTCATATATTACTATTATGCCTCTCTTGCACGACAAATCCTCATGGATATTCGATGCCCTTCATGGCCTAGAGGGACGCCACATCGCTTTTGTACCGACGCTCTGCCACCTCTGCCATCTGCACCAGTCTTGGCGCGCCGATGCTACAAAGTGCCAAATGAGACATAGGCAGCAAATCAAACTGTCGTGGCGTCCAATTGCGCCTTTGTCATGGTTGTCGATGGCGTGTAGAGATGAAGGTCGTATTCCACATCATCCATGAGGTGGTTTCTTTTTGTTGAATTAAATAAACCCTAAGGATCTGAGGCGAGCCACACTGCCATTCGAGCATTGTTTGTAGCATAGTTTGCCAGGTAATGGCTCTAGTATTCTAGCATTTTTAACATGAATAATACAAGTTTGATGAACCTTTAGCAAGGTTTTATCTCCTCCATAATCGTAGAGTAGACATAGCGATCCATTTTTTGCTTCTCCAACAACTTGACAAGCTCCAAGCAGTCAGATTCAACAATCAGGGGCATATTACACTAATGTAGTGATACTGACAACCCTTCTCTCATCGCATGCAACTCAGCACTCAGGGCATCTGGACAGTAGAAAAGTTGATGATACGATGAGAGAATCATGTCACATTTTATGATCACGAACCAACATACCAACTCCTGCATCTTCTCTTGGACAAAAGTATCCATCTACGTTGAGTTTATACCAGCCTTTTGTAGGTGGGATCCATTGAGGAATTAAAATAGTTGCATGGTTACTAGGTGAGTGTAAGCTTCTCTCATTGGCGTAGCCCATCATCACGGTTCTACGACTTGGAAATTTACAGGTAAAACTATTTGGCCGGTTGTCAATGCAAATTTAGTCCAAGCTAGGCCCTAGTTGAACTAAGATGATAACAATTTATACTAAAGTTTTATACCATTTAGAAATTATGTTTGCATCATGCATCATTAAGTATATTCTTCTATTATTCATTCGTGAGAGTTAACCATATAGCAATGTCGGTTAATGTTTGTCGTTGTATTATTTATTATATTTAGCAATGTATAGCTTCAAGTAAATTTCCCTTGTGCTGAATTTTGAATTGTATTTATGACAAATTATTTTTGAAATAGTTTAAAACAACTGTGTAAATTACATAGAAGTATACATACATATGATAGAAATCTCCTGAAACCCGTACAATCAAAAATATCTAATACTTCTTTCTACTACCTTCTTATACTACTATTCTATGGCCGAGGATTGTGCTGGGACCTAGTTAGCTAGAGAATAATGTCCGTCACTTGGGTTTCCTACATTACTCCCAGCTACAAGAGCTAGCAACATTATGTTATGTATGCTGGTGAACTCTCTTGGATTTGTGGATTTCGATATTTGACTAGCATAACTGCAAGTGTGTCAGTGTGTGTGTCTGCCAATTGGAGTGATGTGTTCGGGGAGAGTAATATTTAAAAAATTGAATAAATATTATTAGAAGCCTAATACCATGTACTTGCGTATTGTATACATTTGATATTATATATGTTAACATTGTATTATACATAGTTAGTCAAACATTACAAAATCGGACTTTGATCAAATCTAATATGTGTAGTAATATGGAATGGTTGGAGTATCATTCCCTCATCGGGATTAAAAAGGAATATATTTCCTCGGTTTTGCTAATTTCTTGGTAAATATCATAGAAAAAGTTTCACCACGGTTAATATTTTGAGGCAACAACGATAGTAACAACAGAAGAAGTAGAAAAATCCAACGTTCTATGACGTTATTCAAAGAAACTCTATAGGCGGTCACATGTTTCTGGAAGAACTTGTAAATTGTAATTGATGGTGTTTTTCTTTTTTGCCTCTTCCTATGTATTTTTTGGTTTACTGCGTGCGCTCGGCCTGTGATGCAGCCCAACATATGGCTATGACCATGCCACCCATTGAACTAAGCCATCCAAGTTATGCTACTCCAACAAATACACTCAAGGTGAATTCCGTCCATCTTTTGTCCTTTGTTAACCCCATATGAATGGAATACTGCCTGAGACAAGTGTCGCTGATGTCGTTAGGTATCACCCATGATCATGATGCCAAGAGGAGCTGCAAGGGATGCCTGAGGAGACAATACAACCAAGCATGAAGTATGGAAGAGGAGGAAGAAGAGGACTACTTCGACTACACCAAAGTCTCTTGCACCGGGAGTCTCGGGCCAGGTGAATTCCACTCAAAAAACCCAGAGTGTGTTTTTCTCAGATCGTAGTCCAGAGATTATCCCAACACAACACTAGAGTCTGTAGTCCAGCAACTCCAGACCAGAGTCTCTGAACACACCAGAGTCTCCACACTTCACTGCACTGTGCACCTGAAGCATATTGGGCCTTGGCCCATGTAACACCCTAAACTATGTTCTATGCCTAAACCATACCTTTTAAGTGGCTGGCCTATATATATGCACTCGCCCTCTATTGTAAACCCTAGAATGAGATGATAAATTGGAGAGAGCTTTGCTCCTTTACCCCTTGCGTGGAACTCCCTTGGAGATGACTCGGGTTCTTCACATAGATACTCTTTTCCCATGGGATTCTAGTATGCATATGCCAATCTTCAATATCAAGGCTCTAGTAGTGTCAATCTTTCATAGTGTTCTGTTGGTTTCAATTATTTCTTGCTAGGGTTCTATTGGATCATGGACCGGCCAATAAGAATGAATTGGTTTCGATTAGAATGATTATTGGCTTGTCTTTCAAGTTCCGAAGGTTGTTCTGTTGGGGGTTTGTTGTTGAGATCGATTCTACGGGTTTGCTTCACTATTTATCTCCACATGTGCGTGTGTTATTCAGCATGTTCTTGTAGTGTTCGTGTTCTTCGCCTTCCGCCTCGAGCCCCCCTTCAAGACCTATGAATCCTTAAAGATCGGGCAACTCGGTGTCCACAACAGCCTACCCGACTGGCGACTCATCTAGAAGAGTCACATGAGGTGCTATGTTCGTGGACCCGAACAAATTAATTTGTGGATCTGGAAATTAAAGAAGAGAAAATGGGATATAGAGAAGGCGAAGAAGAGTCACGTGAGGTGCCCGATTGGCTAACAACCCGAGCAGCTCAGGCGATACTTTGAAATCATCTACATTCAACACCTTCCGCCTTTCCCACACGTGAGTGTACTCCACATTCACATGTGACAATGTAATTGAGAGTATAGAGTGAGAGACAAAACTAAGACATTTTCCTCATGCTTGTTGTGACTATAGCTCAATTGATCGATGAGACTACAAAACCTCATGCCCAAATCAAAGTGTGCTACTTACGAATGTTACCTAGCTAGGCCCAAAGTAGGACGAGTGCCTCGAACAAAAGGGTGACGACAAGCTCAGAATAGTAGGACAACGGTCACCAGATATCAATTTCATCGACAGTAGTCATCGAGGGTCCTTTGTCTGCCTTGGAAGATGTGGCCATAGTCGTCATAACCCATTATCACGGTTTGCCTTGGTAGTTTACATGTAAAACTATTTGGATGATTGTCAACACAAGTTCAGTCCAAGCTAGACCCTGGTCAAACTAAGACAATAACAATTTATAATGAACTTTTATATCATTAATAAATTATTTTCGCATCTTGAATTATTAACCGGCACTATTTTTTTATTATTGAGTCATCAGCGTTAACCATATAACGATGTTGCTTAATGTTTGTGTATTATTTATTATATTTTGCAATGTATATCTTAGAGTAAATTTGCCTTGTACTAGATTTTGAATTGTATCTACGACAAAGTACTTTTGAAATAGTTTACAACAATTGTATAAATTACATGGAGTATACATATTTATGATAAAAAATCTCCTGAAACTTGTACAATCAAAAAATATCTTAATAGTGGTTTCTAGTTGTTAGAGCATTGCATATACGTTTATTATGGCAGTATAGGATATGTCTCCTTACACTCTTAAATTGATTTGTACTCCAGGATGATCCACTGTACGGCTATATATACTCGCTCATTATGCTCAATAATACATTCATCATATTCTGCCAATCTCTCTCCCTCTCTATCGTTCTACATGGTAACAGAGTAATTTCGGTCCAAATCCTAGCCGCCGTCGGCACGCTTCCGTCGTGCCACCCTGTGGGATCGATCTCCATCGGGGCTATGCAACCTGTAGCGTGGCTCGTCCGCCCATCCGTGATCGGCTGTCCCAGTGAGTCTTTCTTCCTGATATCTAGATCGATTTTCTCTCCGTCGGTCTGTTGATCAGTATTTTCCTTTTTTGGTATACCAATCATAGATCGGATTGAGTCGTCCACTGTCGCCGTCATCACCATGCCTCTACTCTAACCATCGGTATCGACGATCTACACCACGCCCGTGCGCCTGCCTGCTCCGCTGCCGCGCCCGCCTCGGCAGGCTGTCGCGTCCTCACTGCAAGCTATCGCGCACCTCGGCTGGCTGATACGCCTTCCCAGGTAGGCAGCTGCGGCTAGCCCCCTCGGATCGTCTTCGTCATCATCGCCCAGGACTTCACTGACAACGCCTCCATCGACTCCGATCTACGCGTCGTCCACACCAAGGCACATACGGCGCACTATCGGTCTGATCAACCGATCCCGTGCCCGTCTACTCCAAGCATGTCTCCAATCACACGCCTACCACCGATCGAGCTATGGGCTACTGCTGCGTCGCCCCTTTGGGCCGCAGTGTTGCCGCCTTGGTCCTAGCCTACTAGCTTCCAACGCGCCTCACAAGCGTGTACACATCGGTGGCCTCCAGCTGCCGCATTGACTCGCGCCATGAGCTATGCCACCCTATCAAGTCATAGCGTCGCTGCACACAGCCTACATCGTCGTCCCCGCGCACCGACACCCCAGGCTATCTACGCGCCACCTCCCACGGTGCGGGTCACCTACGTCCGCGCATGGTCTTCGTCATGCCGAATTCTTGTTCGCCTACATTGAGTACCGCCCCCATGCCTCTCTAGGCGTCCAACATGACCACTTCGGGTCGTCACTGGTTTCGCTGCCCTCTACATCTTCGTCCACAACGACCTCGTCGCCATAGTCATCGCGTTCTCTATGACATTGGCGCACAGGTTCATGATGGTCCCTACCCTCGCACGCCCGGTACTGGCAACATCGGTACGTGCCTTTGTCCCCGACGCGTTCCCGAGTCTAGCAAACTCAGATTGGATCCTTGTCTATATCGTCATAGACAACGTCTTCTTCGGCATCGACCTCTACGACTGCCTTGGCCGCGTCACCGACGAGTTCTTCTTTGCATTCTTGGTTCTGGCAAAACCAATGGATGCATTTGTTACAGATATGCGCCTAGTTCTGGTAAACTATGGTCACACCTCGTCCTCAACGGCTTCGACGACTGCCTCGATGCATCTTCATCATCATCCTCGCGCACTATCTGCACACGGTTTCATGTGCGGCTACCTCGACACCGGCACCCGACAACAACATCGACCACGGCAACCCCTCGCGCGGCTACCTCGATCAAGGTTGCAGCGCTCAACGCGCCCAACACTCTCGGTTCCCTCGACATCAGCTCAAGGGCTACCATCTCGCTTGAGCTTCTCATCAGCTTCCTCTACAGTCCAAGTTACCACGCCGCGACACCGTCCACGACGTTCCCGCTCGGACAGCGGGGGGATGTCAGCCTACTGGATGCTACTTCAGTTTATCTCCAGTCTGATCGTCCGCGACGTTCCAGTTGTTCACGACGCTACCGCTATTACTACGGGGAATGTTAGAGAATTATGTATACGTTTACTATGGCAGTATAAGATAAAGATAGGATATGTCTCCATACAATACTAACTTGATCTCCAAGGTGATCTTGTACGCATATATATATACTCGTCCACGAGGCTCAATAATACATCCACTATCTTCCGCCAACCTCTCTTCCTCTCTATTGTTCTACACTAGTACTCACTACGTTTAGAAATATAAGACGTTTTAGCTTTGTGAATCGAATATATCTAAACATCTTTTAGTGTATAGTTTCGTAGAGGTTCGAAGTAAACCTATACACTAAAAGACGTCTAGATACAATCATTTTTACAAAGCTAAAATGTCTTATATTTTTGAACGGAGGGAGTACCTTCTTATCCTAC
Organism: Avena sativa; assembly: GCA_916181665.1. NCBI lineage: Eukaryota > Viridiplantae > Streptophyta > Magnoliopsida > Poales > Poaceae > Avena > Avena sativa. The sequence goes on along the minus strand of OV702290.1, from coordinate 546,576,428 downwards.
TATTCTACGCCCGAGGATTGTGCGGGAGAACAACGTCCGTCAGTTGAGTTTCCTACATCACTCGCTACAAGAGCTAGCAACATAGTGTCATGTACGCTGGTGAGCTCTGTTGGATTTGTGGATTTCGAATATTTGACTAGCATGTCTGCGTGTCTGCCAATTGGAGTGATGTGGTGCCACCCTAAAACTGAGTTCGTACGACGTTGGACGACCAAAAGGACAACTGAAGAATAGGTAGTGTTTTGCCGCTGATGCTTCTAGACCAAAAGCTCAGCAGCAGTACTGTACTAGAAGCACCTTGTCCAAACTCCAAAGTAGATACGTACTTTCTTTTTCAGAGCACTTTGATCAAAGGCAGGAAAGGGCACCAATCATCCCACGACGCGGCCGACAACATTAATCTTGCTAGATCAGCCACATGTACCTAGTCAAGTCCACTCGAATCGAGTCGATCACACATGCATGCACACGTGCTCGCGCCTGACTAGAAAGTTATGCAGTGTGGACGCTGCAAAAGCGATCCACTCGCCGGTCAAGCTCAGCTCCGTTTGCACTGATATTGCTGGTAGTGGAGTGCACGGCTGAAGCGGTGTGGAGTACTTTTCCTCTCACCGATGATTGCACCACGTATGAGCATGACCAATCAACAACCAAAATACTTTTTCTGACTTAATATTACTTCCCATAAAAGTTTTAGTTAAATTCAAACTTTATAAAGTTTATCTATAATACTGTAGATAAAAAATGTGCTCCCTTTGTCCTGGATTAAAAGTCACGACAAGTAATTCAGGACAGAGGGAGAAGTAATATTTACAAAACTATATAAATATTCTTAGAAGCGTATGCTATATTTTCGTATTGTATACATTTGATATTATATGTTAATATTGTGCTCTCTCTGTCTCAAAATCGATGTCGCGGGTTTGTCAAAAATTTAATGAATCTATATAGTAAACAGTGTATAGATGCATCCAAATTTTAACAAATCCACGACATTTATTTTAAGACCACGGGAGTATTATACATAGTTGGTCAAACATTACAAAATCTGACTTTGATCAAATATAATATGTGTAGTAATATGGAATGGATGGAGTATCATTCCCACTTCGGGATTAAAAAGGAATATAGTTTCGTGGTTTTGCTAATTTCTTGATCAATATCATAGAAAAAAGTTTCACTACGGTGATTTTTTTTGAGGCGTACTACCCCAGTTTTTTAATATTAGACATTTTGACAGTTTAATTGGAAATGGGGAGAGTGTGTATGACCAAATTTCTAAGGTGGGCCGAGGCTGATAAAAAATGTGTTTATTTCACCAGATGAATATGTTTTTTTACAATGGCCGTTTTATTATTGATGAGTCTAAAATTGAAGCATATTTACCTCTTTTTTTCATACGTAGAGTAGGGTTTTTAGTATTTTACTGCGCTCACGCGCGTCTTTTGTCTATGTTTCAACAGGATCCCGAATTACTAAGTCTTTCGTGAACATATCAATTGGGACTGTCGTATTATGCATCAATATGACAATTCTAAGTGATACATATTATTTAATTGATTCACCTGGAAAAATAGCAACATGGAGAAGCCTATAAACGGTTTAATGAGCACGGGTATGGGCCGAGATTGCCCGTACCTTCCGCCCGTACCACCTGGCAGAGCGTCCGTCTGGTCAAATACTCTCACCTCACGAAGACGGATCTGAGATCCGACATTCACAGAATCCACCAGCATCGAAATACTATGCCAGAGAGGGATCTGAAGGAGGAACTAAGAGAAGGACAAATCCTTGCTGATCTACAGATCATCGGAGGACATCACATCATCCCCTTCATCATCAACCGCTGCATCACCATCACCATTTCCCTCTTCCATACTTTAGATCTTGTTGTAATTCTAAATACAATTATGGTTTGCACTAGATTTATCTTCATACTTTTGTCCATCCATTTAAATACGATGATGTTGTTGATTCCTTTCATGTGTGAGTAGTTCCCTTTGTTCCTGGAGAGATGGAGAAATCCTACCATTATTATGAAATGAAATAAAGATGAAATATTACTTTGGTCCATGATCCGTTGATCTATGATGTTGTGTTTGATCTGTCTTTTTAGATGGTATGTGTAGTCGGCCATATATCATTTGCATTCGGGTTAAAGAGAGAGTGATACCCTTAGGGCTGATGGGTTCGTAGCAGGGAAAACAAAAAAATTCTACCACAAGAACGAACAAAACCAAGATCTAATCTAGGAAAAGCCAAGATCTAATCTACTAGATCAATGCAATGAGATAGATCTATACTAACCCTTGTAGATCCGAAAGCCTTGTTTGAGATCGGATCTCGTGGTTGATGTAGACGATCACTTGCCGATCTCAAGATCGAGTAGACGATCCTTCCGGCGCCGCGTTCCGGCAACGCTTCCACAGTCGGTCACACGTGCGGAGTCGAAGCAGACCTTCCTCTCCCCGTTTCAGCGGGCATCAGAGGTGGTAGATCTCCGCGGAATCCCAATAGCACGACGGCGTGGTGGTGGTGGTGTAGAAGATTTTCTGCAGGGCTTCGCCTAAGCCGGAGCAGAAGGAAGGAGGAGGAGGGTGGCGGCTAGGGCAAGGGGTGAAGGGGAAAGGGGGAGGGGTCACTAGTAGAAAATGGGCCTTTGGTTCGGGCCATTGGTCCCGGCCGTGGCTGGGGCCGGGACTAATGGTCCGAACCAGACGGCCCGAGGAGGCCGAGGCACTATGTCCCAGCCCGTAAGGAGCCATTTGTCCCGGTTTGAGATACAAACCGGGACAAATAGGTCTGGGCCGGCGCGCAGAACCTTTAGTCCCGGTTTGTATCTCAAACCGGGACTAATGGCCTGGCCCTATATATATGCATCCAGCCCTCCACTCTCTCCTGTTTTTTTCCTATGTGAGAGGTGGGTATAACTTTGTGCTAACTTTTTTTCTTCATATGCACTAGAGGTGTTCGGTGAAATGCCTATTAGGGCGATGCCACTTGAGTTCACACAAGACAAAATATGATATGAGCTGCCAGAGCGACACTTAAGGTTTCTCCTCTTTGTTTTGAAGTGTCCTAAAAGGTTAGCAACTATTTTCTCGTTTTGACTGCGTGGTACTAATTTAAGCATCGTGATTGCGTTTGATATATATGCATGGTTGTATGATGCAGATGAGCCACCCATGGATGTACGGTGACCGACGCTCTGACGCTTACAGAGAAGGCGTGCGTTCTTTTCGCCTTGTGGCCGAGGCGAACAAGCGGCGGGATGGTTTATGTGTTGTCCATGTGTTGAATGTCGGAATGAGCAGGCTCACACTTCCTCAAGAGTCATTCAGAGCCACCTGCTTCGGTCCGGTTTCATGTTCGGCTATAATGTTTGGACCAAGCACGGAGAAAGAGGGGTTATGATGGAAGACATCGATGAAGAAGAGAACGATGATGACAACTACCGATCTATGTTCCCTGAATACGATGATACCGCGGTTGAAGATAATGAAAAATAAGGGGGTGAAGAACGGGAACCAGATGAGCCCGTTGATGATTTTGGTCGGGTCATTAGTGATGCAAGGCGAGACTGCGACACGGAAAAGGAGAGGTTGCAGTTCGAGCAGATGTTACAGGACCACAACACATTGCTGTATCCAACTTGTGAAGATGGCCAGAAGAAGCTGGGTAGCACACTGGAATTGTTGAAGTGGAAGGCAGAGACCGGTATGACTGACTCGGGATTTGAAAAGTTGCTGGTAATAATGAAGAAGCTGCTTCCAAGAAATAACCAATTGCCCTCCAGTATGTACGAAGCAAAGAAACTTGTCTGCCCTCTAGGATTAGACGTGCAGAAGATACATGCATGCCCTAATGACTGCATCCTCTACCGCGGTGAGAAGTACGAGAATATGGATAAATGCCCGATATGCACTGCATTGCGGTATAAGATCAGAAAAGATGACCCTGGTGATGTTGAGGGCGAGCAACCCAGGAAGAGGGTTCCTGCCAAGGTGATGTGGTATGCTCCTATAATACCACGGTTGAAACGTTTGTTCAGAAATAAAGAGCATGCCAAGTTGTTGCGATGGCACATGGAAGACCGTAAGAAAGACGGGATGTTGAGGCACCCTGCTGATGGTCGGCAGTGGAGAAAAATCGAGAGAGACTTCCCGGACTTTGCTGGTGACACAAGGAACTTATGGTTTGGTCTAAGTACCGATGGCATGAATCCTTTTGGGGAGCAGAACTGCAGTCACAGCACTTGGCCCGTGACTCTATGTATCTACAACCTTCCTCCTTGGTTGTGCATGAAGCGGAAGTTCATTATGATGCCAGTGCTCATCCAAGGCCCGAAGCAACCCGGCAACGATATTGATGTGTACCTAAGGCCATTAGTTGATAAACTTCTACAGTTGTGGGCCAAACTAGGTGTACGTGTGTGGGATGAGCACAAACAGCAGGAATTTGACCTACAAGCGTTGCTGTTCGTAACCATCAATGATTGGCCTGCTCTTAGTAACATTTCAGGACAGACGAACAAAGGATACAATGCATGCACACACTGTTTAGATGAGACTGAAAGTATATATCTGGATAAATGTAGAAAGAATGTGTACCCGTACAATCGTCGTTTTCTTCCGCCCAGTCATCCCTTAAAGAAGAAAGGCAAGCATTTCAATGGCAAGGCAGAAACCCGGACGAAGCCTGTCCCCCGTAGTGGTGCTGATGTATTTGGTATGGTCAAGGATTTGGATGTAATCTTTGGAAAGGGTCCTGGAGGACAACCTGTTCCAAAAGACCCCATTACCGGACACGCACCCATGTGGAAGAAGAAATCTATATTTTGGGAGCTACCCTATTGGAAAGTGCATGAGGTCCGCTCTGCAATCGACGTGATGCACCTGGCAAAGAATCTTTGCGTGAATATTCTAGGCTTCCTGGGCTTGTATGGGAAGTCAAAAGATACCCCGGCAGCACGGGAGGACCAACAACATCATAAAGGACGAGACGCCAAGCATCCAGGGCAGTTTCAAGGGCTTGCCAGCTACGCTCTTACCAAAGAAGAGAAGGAAATCTTTTTTGAAGTCCTTTTCAGTAGCAAGGTCCCGTTTGGCTTCTCGTCGAATATAAAGGGAATAGTAAATATGAAAGAGAATTCAAAACCTAAAGTCTCATGACTGCCATGTGCTTATGACGCAATTGCTTCCGGTTGCATTGAGGGGAATTCTACCAGAAAATGTTCGACTAGCCATTGTGAAGGTATGTGCATTCCTCAATGCAATTTCTCAGAAGGTAATCGATCGAGAAAGTCTATCAGGGTTACAGATTGATGTGGTCCAATGTCTGGTCAGCTTCGAGTTTTTGTTCCCGCCATCCTTCTTCAATATTATGACGCACCTCCTAGTTCACCTAGTCGAAGAGATTAAAATTCTCGGTCCTGTGTTTCTACACAATATGTTCCCCTTCGAGAGGTTCATGGGAGTCTTAAAGAAATATGTTCATAACTGTGCTAGGCCAGAAGGAAACATCTCCAAGGGCTATGGAACAGAGGAGGTCATTGAGTTTTGTGTTGACTTTCTTCCTGACCTTAGGCCGATTGGTGTTCCTGAATCTCGGTATGAGGGGAGGATGACTGGAAAAGGCACACTAGGAAGGAAATCAATGGTATGTAGGGACGGGCATTCTTTCACTCAAGCACACTACACAGTTCTACACAATTCCACCATGGTGGCTCCGTATATCGAGGAACACAAGAATATTCTACGCTCCGAAAACCCGGGGAAGCCTGAAACCTTGATTAAAGGGGAACACGAGAAGAATTTTGGCAATTGGTTGCAGACACATCTCATGAATAACACCACTGTTGGAGATGAGTTGTACTCGTTGGCCAGGTTACCATCTTCGACTATATGTACTTTCCAAGGGTACGAGATAAATGGGAATACATTTTACACGATCGCCCAAGATAAAAAGAGCACCAACCAAAACAGTGGTGTCCGCTTTGATGCAACAGATGACAATGGGCAGATTGACACATATTATGGGTACATAGAGGAGATATGGGAACTTGACTATGGACCTACTTTTAAGGTCCCTTTGTTTCGGTGCAAATGGGTCAAGCTGACAGGAGGCGGGGTACATGTAGACGAAAAGTACGGCATGACAACAGTGGATCTCAACAATCTTGCGTACATGGATAAACCATTCGTCCTAGCCAACGATGTGGCTCAGGTTTTCTATGTGAAGGACATGTCTACCAAACCGAGAAAAAGGAAAGATAAGCAAAAGAGTACAGAATACAATGAGCCAAAGCGCCACATAGTTCTTTCAGGGAAAAGAAACATCGTGGGAGTGGATGACAAGACAGACATGTCAGAAGATTACAATAAGTTCCATGAAATTCCGCCCTTCAAAGTGAAAACTAACCCAAGCATCCTGTTAAATGATGAAGATTCTCCATGGCTACGATGCAGAAGAAAACCACAACACTAGATGTTGGTGATGTGTAATAATGTATTAAACCTTTTATTTGAGACATAAATCTATGTAATTAAACCTTTTATTTGAGACATAAATCTATGTAATGTATTAAACCTTTTATTTGAGACAGAGGTGGGAACCGGTGGAAAGCGCGGGAACGCGGTGGCGCGGGAAACTTTCATCCCGGGTGGGGGCTCAAACCGGGACAAAAGATGGGGGGCTTATCTGGGGGAGGCTTATCTGGGAGGGCCTTATCTGAGGGGTGGCTAACCTTTAGTACCGGCTGGTGGGTGCAACCGGGACTAAAGGTGGTTTTTGTGTCATCTAACAAAACTATCGGTGGGATAAGGACGCGTGGGTAACCTTTAGCACCGGGTGGGGGCTCAAACCGGGACTAAAGCTGTCGGTAGGATAAGGACGCGTGGGTGGACGCACTGCTCGATGAGATAAAGCATGTAGCGCACGACGCCCTGTCAGAGGAAGAAGACAAAGTAGAAGCGGCACCGTGCCTATAAAAGGAGCATCGATACGCCATGGCAAGCAACTCAACAAGCCAACATGGATGGAGAGTTTCATCCCCATGGATGGAGGGAAGGGTTGGGAAATATCCTGTGGAGGAACTTCTCGAAGATGCCCTTGGTGCACACGCCCTATGGCATCTTCGGAAGTTCCGCCTCGGAAATTTTTTTCCTGCTATCCCGTGAAAGACTCCATCTCCGCCTCCCTGGGGTTAGAGGTATGGTGGAAGCCATGGGATAGAGTGGAGAGAGGCGGCAGATATGAGTGTAGATGTGCTATGGCAACGACCAAGCCTAAACCCTAAACCCTAAACCCTAAAGGGGCTACCCTCGTATGGAGAAAGCTACAGGGGTAGACGATCCGAGGCCCCCGGTCTAGGGTTTCGCCGGAGGAAGACCACCGGAGCGTCGGAATCACATGAAAATGGCAAAATGGTTAATAGTTTGACTAGTTAGAATAATTATTTTATAAAACAGAAAATGGATTTGAATCTTTGATTCAAATTCAAGCACTTTTTATGTTAAAAATATGCAAAATATAATAGTTAATGCATTTTTAAATTGGAAATGGCAAAATGGTTATTAGTTTCACTAGTTAGAATAATTATTTTATAAAACAGAAAATTGATTTGGATTACTTATTCAAATTTAAAAACTTTTCATGTTGATTTTTTTTTCAAATTCATAAGTATGCAAAAACTCTATAATTTAAATGTTTAAAAAATCTAATAGTTACAAATTGTAATATTTGAAAAAACAGGCGCCAACTTAGGCCCAGCGCGCGCAAATTCGGGCCTTTAGTCCCGGCCCAGAACACCATCCGGAACTAAAGGCTCTGCAGGCGAAAAGGCATCCAAAGCCTTTAGTCCCGGTGCGTGGCTGGAACCGGGACTAAAGACCCCCCTTTAGTCCCGGTTTGTGTCACGCACCGGGACTAAAGGGTGTGGGGGTATTTATTGTGCCGCTTCTTCCTCGGTCGAATCCATCGACCGGAGCACACCTCGCGAGGAGCTAGCAGTACGCCGCCAGGCTGCCAAAATTTGGAGCTACGCCGCCGCCTCGCTACCTCGCTGCCCCTCCGCCCGTCCGCGTAGCCACCCTGCCGTGTTGCTGCCTCTCCAGACGCCCGTCCACGTAGCCACCCCGCCGTGTTGGCGCCGCGCCGCCGCCTCTCGAGACGCGCGCACGTCCGCCGACCCATTGCTGGGAGGTACTGCCTCTCTCCGTCCCCGTCCCTGGCCACCCCACCGCGTGCCGCTCGAGCCCGGGCAGCGCCCCGCGACCGCGCGCACTGCCTCCATCCCCGCCGGCCCCGACCAGCGAGCCCGAGCCCGACCACTTTTTTAATTTTTTGTATTTTTTATATATTAATTAAGAATTATTACTAGTAATAGATAGAATTATTACTAGTATTACTAGTATAGTATATATTAATTTCTAGTGTATTTTTTATATGTTAATAATTATTACTAGTATATATAGATATAGTATATATAAATATGTTTGTGTATAATAGTAATAGATCATATAAATATAGTATATATATGTTTTTTTATTTCTTGTATCTTTTTTATATTGTAATATTTATTACTAGTATATAAATATAGTATATATATGTTTGTGTATATATATTTATTACTAGTAATAATATATATAGTAGTGCTAAAGAAATAACTACCCTAATAATTAGTGTAGTATATTTTTTTATTTTTTAGTAATATATAGTAGTGTAATATAAAGTGTATTTTTTATTTTTTTAGTAGTATATATTAGTGTAGTATATTAATAATTAGTGTAGTATATTTTTTTATTTTTTAGTAGTATATAGTAGTGTAATATAAAGTGTTCGCGGGCCCTGCACTTAGGGTTAGGGTGGTAGTGCTCGCGGGCAGACGGACTTAGGGTTAGGGTGGTGGTGCTCGCGGGTCCCCGCACTTAGGGTTAGGGTGGTAGTGCTCGCGGGCCCCGCACTTAGGGTTAGGGTGGGGGTGCTCGCGGGCCCCCGCACTTAGGGTTAGGGTGGTAGTGCTCGCGGGCCCCGCACTTAGGGTTAGGGTGGTAGTGCTCGCGGGCCCCGCACTTAGGGTTAGGGTGGTAGTGCTCGCGGGGCCCCGCACTTAGGGTTAGGGTGGTAGTGCTCGCGGGCAGCCGGACTTAGGGTTAGGGTGGTGGTGCTCGCGGGCCCCCGGACTTAGGGTGGTAACAAATTGCGTGTTCATATTATTGTTTAGTGTTATTTTATGCAGCAATATTGAATGAAAAATGTTATTCTGTGCATTTTGTAGAAAACTATGGATCCAATCCAGAGAGACCTAGCACAAGAAGAAATTCTCGAGGATATGATCAACGACACCCCCATGTTGATCCACCCGAATCTCCGTCGATTTATCTGAACCCCTCCGGTGAGGGAGAGGAGGTCGACCGAAATGATCAAGAAGAAGCCGACGGCTCCGGTGGTGGAGAAGCCGACGGCGAGGTATATATATGAAGTCTGGTGATCAGTAGATGCATTAACTGAGTTGTATATATATATATAAATTGACGAATGTTTCTTCTCTTAGGCCTCCACATCAAGCAAAAAATATTCCAAACGAGGCCCGGCCAAAAAGTTGGACGCATCTACGCGTTATACAATTACGCGGATATCACCACGGGGTGAACCGGTGGAACCCGAAAAGGCTAAAACTGTATTTAAACAACAATGCAGAGTTATGGTTTGGGATCGCATCCCGATCACTGTTCGAGAGTGGAATAAGACCAAAGGGGCGAAAGAGGGTGAGTATGTCTCCGACAGGTGCAAAGAGGGTCTTTGGAATGACCTCATGACACATTTCACCCTGCCAGAATGTGAGGATGATGCCGACACAGCTGCATTGAGGAAGAAAGTCAAGCAGTGGACTCTTACGAAGATGGCCGAACTATTCAAGAACTGGAAGAAAGAATTATGGCAAAAGTATCAGAAGACGAAGAAGGCTCCTAAATTTGAATGCTATCTAACGAAGCAGCAGGCTAACTGGGATGCATTTGTGAAGTACAAGGAGTCACAACCTGCTATGGAAATGTCGGAAAAAAACAAGGAAAATACCGCGATGAAGAAATATCACCATCACCTGGGGCCAGGGGGCTACGCGGCTGCCATGCCAAAGTGGGATGCTAAAGAGAATGAGCTGCTTGCTAAAGGGATCACTCCAGAACCAATACGCGAAGAATGGGATCTGAGGGCAAGGAATTGGTTCCTTGGGCATGGGAGTGAGTATGACGAAAGTACAGGGGACCTTATTTGTAGTGACGGGATTAGGATACCCTGAGATACAAGGCAGAAAGTGGTGAAGGAGATTAAAGCGGGGACAACAAAGTTCCGTCCCGATAGAGAGAAAGACTTGCTGACAAAGGTCCTCGGGAATGACGAACGCGGAGGACGTGTACGAGGCCTTGGCCCTAGTTATACGTGGGAGATGGAGTTTTCCAAAGACAGAGATACTTATAGGAGCCGAGAGAGAGCAAAGAGGCGACGACAGGAGGAGGAGGGAGAAAAGTTCACCGAGTTGATAGGAACACTTCGAATGCATCAGCAACAGATTGACGAACTTCGAGGAGCAGCGCGCCTGCAAGATCCTGTACTCAATATTACCGCCGTCTCATCTCAGCGGAAAAGCAGCGTGGCTGAATCGGAGGTCCCTTCTGACGATGCACGTATGGTAGATGGCGGTCCCGGCTACCCCGTGGATGGAATCAAGGAGCAGGCATCTTGTGAGCTCCATCAGAAGGTGAAGAACCTATCCATCAAGGTGGCGGTCGGATGTGCTTTACCTTGTTCACCTGGCGCACGCTGGCATGGCCGTGAGATTCCAGCTGGCTATGCTAAAGTTGGTGTGGATGAAATCGCAATGGGGTGGGACTCAATGGAGCTTGACATCCATGGACCTAAAGGTGAGAGGACACTCGGAGAAGTACTAGGTGGTATCATTCTATGGGACAAGAACAACATCAAGCTTCCAGGCTGGACGCCAAAGCCAACATCGCCTCCGAGTGGTCGCATGTCACCTTCACCTCCATCACCTCCAAGAAGCCCACCCCATGACTACGACCACCATAGCCCGAGTCCATCTCGATCTCCGCCGCAGCCTCCAATTAGTACTAAACGACGTAGGAGCCCAAAACGACAAATGTCGCCCCTCCCAAGAGTACCTCATAAGAATCTTTTTATCAGACCTTACGATCATACTGACGAGGAAACCGACATGATCGTAAAGGCCGAATGTGTTGCGCGGCTTCAAAAGAAGAACCCGAGCCCGCCCCGGTATACACCGAGAAGCAAAAAGCGTATGCACTTTCTTTTCTGAACACAAAATTGCAATATGACTTGCACCATAAGCCAGATGACTATCGACGCACACTTCAGAAGGAAGTGAAGAAGAGCAAATCAAGTAGAAGTGCAAGCGGGAGCAAATCATCAAGTCAAAGTGCAACCAGGAAAAGAAAGGACGTCCCCCAACTCAGGGAACAGGCCAAAAAATCGACCCCACCCCTCAAGGTGGTATCCTATGACACTCCCCAGCAGGATATGGAACAAGCTAAGAAGCTTGCGGCCGCTATGAATGTGACTGTTGAGGAATTGCTAGGTTCCCAGGACGACAAGTTACCCAAGGCTCAGGTAGTCCCTACATATGTCCCAGGGGAGCCTCTGGTCAGCTTTGAGCAGTTCCAACAACTGCCAACACAAATGCGGAGTTTACATAAATGGTACTTGAAAGCCATAAAGGAGGAGAGAATAATGATTGTGGCGAAAGTCCCACATGACTACTACTTCCGAGAAGATGAGGTCCATGTTGAGTTTCCAGAACTCTTCCAGTTATACACTTTAGACGCCATCGACAAAAGTCTCATGAGTTGCTATTGTCTGTAAGTTGTTGAATTCATTGTCTATATATAAGCTGTTCATTTTTTTCAGTTGTTCAGTTCATTGCATGTAATTATCCTAATTGTATCCTTTTGTACTCTATTATTATGCAGAATAAAGATCATGGAATGTAAAAGAAGGTCAATATTCAGTGTTGGGTTCATTGACCCAGATAAAATACATTGTCAGACGCTAAAGGATAAACCCGAGGAAACACAGGAAAACCTTCTAAGGTTTCTAACGGAGCAAAATTTCTGTGACCACATACTGTTTCCTTATAATTTCGCGTGAGTGTCTTACTCTATTGTACACATTCTCTTTTGCTTACTCGATGTTAAGTGTAATTGATGAGTTACTGATGTATATATAAACGTGTACAGTTTCCACTGGATTCTCATGGACATTCAACTTGATAAGGGAAGAGTTGAAGTCATGGACCCATTAAAGAGACCCCTGGAACAGTTTAGTGACATGCAGGACATGCTCCAGAGGTAATTTTTGCGCTACAGCGGTCTCTTTTGTTGATTTCCTGAGATATCACGTAATAAATAACTCATTCATTTTCTTTACCGGGTAGGGTTTGGAACCAGTTCAAGAGTGCGGTTACGAGTGACTTTACTGAGAAGCTGACGTTTAAGCCGGTCTCGGTAAGTAGTAGGCGCATCTCTTTACTTCTAGTTTCAATATAATTATGATGCATGACTATTATTTTGATTGAATTCTATTCTCGTAAAGTGCGTGAGGCAGCCACAGGGGACGAATCTATGTGGATTCTATGTTTGCGAGTTCATTCGCACGTTTACCAGTGAGTTGAATGATTATAGAGTCGATGTAAGCAATACATTCATAACATTATTTTTATTACCGTCACTTTTTATTATCATGATTGATATTCATATTGATCTCCTTTTCTTATATAGTTCGAGAAAATGCGGGATCAGCTCCTACCACAGCAATGCGTAGTAGCAATTGCTGAAGAACTGGCAAGATTCTTGATGAACGAGATGATAGATGACACCGGAGAATTTAGTGTGAATAGGCGCCGATGATCCCCAACCGTGTAATTGAATAGACGGGCGCTGTCCCGATAATTGTGATCTCCATGTGTAACTATCATGTATATATTTGTATGCTCGATATTAAGAGAAGTTAACTTATGTATGCACGAACATGTACGGTATGTGGTAGCGTAGAAAACTATTTTGAAATGAAAAAAAAGAATACAAATTAAATTCTCTGCCGTGGCAGAGAAAGTGCCTAAAATTATGCCGCGGCAGAGAACCATTTGTCCCGGTTCGTAATACGAACCGGGACAAATGGGGGGCACCCAGTGCCCGTAGAGACAGCCACGTGGATGCCCATTGGTCCCGGCTGGTAAGAGGGCCGGGACTAATGGGTAGGCCTTTAGTCCCGCCCCTCCAGTCCCGGTTACCAGGACCAGGACTAAAGCCCCTTACGGGCCGGTACTGGAGGCCCGTTTTCCACTAGTGGGTGGCGCCTCCCCTCCTTATATAGAGGGGAGGGGGTGCCCTAGGGTTCCCCCTTGGCCCACCCCCTTAGGGCTGGCGCACAAGGGAGAGGGGGGAGGGAGATTCCTTTCCCCCAAGTCTTTCCCCCTTCTTTCTTGGTTTTCAAGTAAAGTCCACAGAACCTTCTGGAACTTTCCGGAACACTCTGAAACCTTCTAGAATCTCCATATGAATACTCTGGAACAATTCCGAAACCTAGAAAATGATCTCCATTATATGAATCATATTCTCCGAACAATTCCGGATCTCCTCGTGATGTCCCGGATCCAATCCGAGACTCCGAACAACATTCGGTCTCCAACGCATATTCCATATCTACCTAAAACAGCATCGAACCTTAAGTGTGTCACCCTATGGTTCACGAATATGCAGACATGATGGAGACACCTCTCTGATCAATAACCATCAGCTAGATCTGGAGATCCATAATAACTCCCACATACTCAACGATGACTTCATGATCGATAGAACCATTAACATACGAAACCAATTCCCTTTGCCACGCGATACTCTATTTATCTGAGGTTTGATCGTCGGTATCTCCATACCTAGTTCTACCTCATTACTAATAAGTACTCTTTACTCGTTCCGTGATATGTCATCCCTTGTGACCTAGTCACATGCTTGCAAGCTAATTAGATGACATTCCACCGAGAGGGCCCAGAGCATATCTATCGGTCATATGGGTGGACAAATCCCAGTCTTGATCCATGCGCTTCAACACATACTTTCAAAATACCCAATTCCACCTTTATAACCACCCATTTACAAAGTGACGTTTGATGTCATCAAAGTACTCATCCGGTGATGGTGATTAACATAACCTCATGGTCGAAGGATTAGGTTACTATGCATTTGAAAGCTTGTACCAAAACGAACTTAATGACTTGATCTTATGTTATGCTTACTATGGGTGTGTGTCCATCACATTATTCTCCTAATAATATAACCTTGTTATTAATGACATCCAATGTCCATCATCAGGAAACCATGATCATCTATTAATCAACAAGCTAGTTCAACAAGAGGCTTGCTAGGGACTCTTTTATGTTTACAAAACACACAAGTATTAGTGTTTACTAATAATACAATTATAGCATGGGATGTAAACATTTATCATAAACACAAAGATATAATAATAACCATTTTATTATTGCCTCTTGGGCATATCTCCAACAAGGACATGCATGGGAGTATGTCCAATGTTACTTTTGTGACTACAAGCATTGGCTTATAACCTACGCGGTCAAAGAGGGAATAAAGAGTGATTCGCTAAGCTTATTACGATATCCATGGGAAAACCCTTAATTGCGGTGATCTGTATGGGTGACTGCTCTCAGGCATCGAAGTGGTTATTTAGAGATGACCTCATTACCTGACTCAATAAAAGCGATTGTCCACAAGTCTTGTAGTGAACATCTTATTATTGAGCTCTCTCCACACATATCTTGACGAAAGAAATAGGTTATCCTAATTATGATTAATTACTCCATGCTTGCGATGTATCCTAAATCTCCAAGAACGTTTTCGCTTTATTGAGTTCCAACACCATTTTTCAACGCTTCCTTTACTTGTTTTACTTTACTTGTTTTATTACTTTCTTGGACACAAACACAAAACCTTTCAAACACCCATTACTTGAGATCAAAGACAGCTTACAAGTATCCTTTGGTAGATAGTGACGAGGGACATATATATCTTAACCAAATAGCTCTTTGTGGGTTTCATACTATTATTTCGAAACTATCTACAATCAATCTGTGCACTTGCAGTCATCAATTACTTAAAAGGTTTAAGCATTACACCGACCTCTAAAATATTAAGATGCACACATGCGACAAAAGGTTCCAAGAACAAAAAAGGTAAACAAGGCGAAATACAAGAATCATCAAAGCCTATAAACACCTAAGGAAGCGGAGGGTCAATCCTGAGATCATGCTGCCATCCATGTTGGGAAAACATATCTCTCGTTGTATCCTCCAATCGAACACAGACCTCCGTAAATAGGTCTTTCCACTCCACACAATGTAGTGGTGACCATGAAAGGTACGCTACATCGGTAGATAACCTGCATAAGAGAAGAAGACTTATCATTAAAAACCTTGTCATTCCTACATAGCCACAGTGACTCGATAATGGCAACCGCTCCCATCCTAACAAGAATTATGTACTTGTGATCAATCCCATGTAACCAGTTGCCAAATATATTGGTAACACTAGTAGGGGATATATTTCAGAAGCCATTTGATGACTGACCATGTAGTACGAGCAACATTGCATTGAAAAAATAAGTATTTTATTGTCTCATCGGGATGGTAAAAAAACACTTCTTACTTCCTAGAAAATTTCGTTTAACAAGGTTATCTTTTATAAGAATCACTTCACGACAAAGATACCAAGCAAAAAATTCCGTCTTCAATAGTAACTTCATCTTTCAGATTTTCTTATTATTATTGAGGCTGTGGCCTAGCCACGCCGATCTCCTGCGGTTGTTGCACTCTCCCCTTTGTTGGCGCTACACAAAGACGGTCCTAGGATTACACCCACGCCAAGACGAGGATCTACTTATTGCTTGACCTCTTTGATCTAGTCGGAGTGGCAAGTTCCGGAAGGCTTTGCCGGCGAACTCCCATGGGCGATTAATGCCTGGAGATTGCCGGATTGGAAGCAACGGTCCTAGGATTCCACTCACGCCAAGACGAGGATCTACTTGTTGCTTGCCCACTCTGATCTGGTCGGAGTGGCGAGTTCCAGAAGGCTTTGCCGGCGAACTCCCATTGGCGATTAATGCCTGGAGATTGCCGGATTGGAGGGATTCGGTCGTGCGCACCCATGTTTTACTCTAACCATTTAGGTTCAGAGGGAGCACTTCGAAGCTCCGTTGGCTGTTAATATTATGGGCCATGTTCTCGTTCCATGATGCTGACGGAGAATGTCATGGAGACCGGGATCTGAGGACGGACAATGGTGGTTCGAGTCTGGGTGGTGATGAGAAATTGGCTTGGTGACTCATGACTTGGAGCAGTGGCATGCAAGTGGGGGCGACTGCACATGAGAGATTCACATTCCTATCTTTCAGGGTGAAAACCCGGGGTCTGACCTTAATTGGTTGTGCCTGGCAATGGCTTTGTTGGGTGAAACCTAAGATCTATGATCGGGCGATGACAGTGTTTGTGCACTTTTCCTTTCTTGGAGGCGTCGCTTTTGGAGAAGCTGCACTTCTGGTGTTGTCTTGGTGGTGATAGTACCGTTGTTTCAACGAATGAGTCACTGTAGCGAGACTTTTCTTTTTTGTAATTCTTTTTTCTTTTTTTGGCTATGTGCATCCGTGCGGCCGCTAGGACAATGCGTTATTGCAAGGGCTGGGTGTAATTAATATCTTGTGATATTAATATATGCTCCTTCAAAAAAAAGCGAGACATTGTCACCGATTCCATGGAAAGCACACGAAAACTTCTCTTCTGCAACAGATATCCACTTCATTGTGAGCTTTCGCTTTGACCACAAAAGCTGTGTCTTGCTGACTGTCAAGGCAATGCAAATTGTACGGATCAAGCCTCGTACAGGTTCTTTTGTTTTCTTAGATCGCCTCATACCGAGAATGGAGACAACAGATACTCCCTCCGATTCATATTAATTGGCGCTGAAATAGATATATCTAAACATGTTTTAGTGCTAGATACATCCATTTGTGAGCGACAAATAATATGGATCAGAGGGAGTATCATTTTTTTTACGTGGACGTAAAAACTTGATATGGTTCAGCCTTTCTCCTACTTTTTGGGCCTGCATACTGCACATGGTATCGAGCTTTATTACGGCTATAGGAGGCCGGGCGACATTATTGCCACCGCAGGACTCGCACGGACGGCCCATGGTGCCCAGTTAGATGCTAAAAAAAACATTCACTTGAAATGTACCTTATAGCAACAAAAAAACTTAAATGTACCTTCCTATCACCACGGCAACAATGACCATAACAACAGAAGGAGCAGAAAAATCCAACGGTCCGTCATAAAAACTAGAGATTTTGCACCTCTCTCGACCGCTCAAAATTTCTCTACCCAAGTTCACGCAGAAAATCCACAATGTTCCCGGAGTTTCTTCATTGCGTCATTAGCTTTAGCTCTCCAATCTGCTGCTTTATCTCTCCACTAGTTGAATGCCCGTGCGTTGATACGGACCATCATTTTTTTGTCACTCATGAATTTATAGATCTATACAAATCTGACATAGAAAGTCAATAAATACATCGTGTTTAATCGAAGTGTTCTTATTGATTGCCATAAAGCTCGACTTTTCAAGCCATGTGGCTACAAAAAATCTTTTGGTTTCCTCTCATTTAATCCTCATCATATATCTTCCTTCTCTCTTCGCCGTTGACCCTATATATGATTCGATGACTTTTCCTTTTCCCCTTCGTCATTGCCACTCTCCTCTTGCCCCTAGATTCTCCTCTAACGGGTAGAAGAACCATACCAAGAAGAGTAACATTCCCCAATTCATTCGCTCCATACTCACCATGTCAAAATAACACCAACATGCATAATTTCACTATCACTTTTAGAGAAAAAATAAAGGACAAGGGAGATGTATTACGCAACACAAGAAAGTGAAAACCCGTGTGCATCGGTGCTGAATACTCTGTTTTCACAGTCCCTGTCACACACAAATCACAAGTACACGTCTAGTGCAATTGCAATATATTCGTACTCAGGGTAGGATGCAATTAAGCAACAAACATATCCAAGCATTCTACAATCCTTGTTAATGCAATAATCAGTATGGTAAGGATCAAAAAGCAGGGTACTCACATTCAAAAGAGCAAAATAAAACTATTTTGAGATTAGCATCCAGTGTCAGACTGATAATGGAAGTGTATTAATCGATTTAAAACATGGCATCTTCTACAGAACTTGGTTACTAACACCGACAGGATGTCCAATTACCAATTGATCGATAGACTAAGCAGTTCATCTCTTATAACCACATGCATGCCATATTGATGAATTGTAGTAATCATGAGTGTGTAGCATCTGACAAACACTTTTTTATTCCTCTGATTCTTTTAGTAAAATCTGGTGCTAAAGTATAAGTCCATTCACTCCTCCAACCTCAGTCCAAAAGTGTACTTCAGGCTAAATTACCTTAAATAAAGTAGTACACCAAAATCTCTGTTCTCTTTCACTTACCCTTCCACTGCAAATTCTAAATGATCAACAGACGTTCCAAAAATGCTCCCAATCAACAAGCCTGGACATCCAAATTATTGCTGCAATAATCAACAAGACTAACACCACTATTTTGAATTGGCAACTTAGTTTGCTGTCATTGTTTCTGAAGGACTGCAGTGGATTTTTCAGGCAAGTTCTTACCCAAATATTCGACGTGCATCGTCTTGCACATCAGCTTCATCTGCAGCTCATGCAGAGATGTCTGAGACTGGTGGCACTCCTTGCCCTCAAGAGCAAATAGTGATCTTGCTCGGCTAGTCACAACAATCAGGATTGCCCTACAATCAACACATGAACTCTATTTGCATTAGCCATCGGCAACAACAAGAACAAATACCATTCCATAACACCTTTGACAAAATCCTGAAGACATATCTACTTAACGGTCCCATGCACTCCACCCGCACCAGCCTCCGGCATGGCAGCTCCACCGTCGGAGGAAGGCGCCAACGTGCCGGAAGGAGACGGTTCTGCCGATGACATGTATGTTGCAGCGAAGAGCTCGAGCGACGTGATCCCGTGCCGGGCCACAACACCACTCCGGATGTATTCAGGCATGTCCTGGATCCCTTCAGTCGCATGGAAGGGCCACCGAGGAGCCAGTGCAGCTGGCGACTTCGAGCTGGAGCGACACCGAGACCGGCGTCGAGGATCTGGATCCCCGTGGAATAATCCCCTCACAGCCGGCCCTTGATTTCAATGTCTGTCGCCTTGGTCTTTCTTTCCTAACCTCCGGCCACCGCCTTGGTCTTGGTTGTCAAATCTCCGGGCCCTCGATTTCTGCTGTTGTGACCGCCGGATCTAGGCCATCGCCGTGGCTCGGCCTTCCCCTTGTCTTCTTGTGGGTCGGGGCTTCGTAGGGGTGTGGGCGATGGAGGCGGGGTTTGATGTTGAAGTGGACATACCAACACCCACTATTTTGGCCCAACATTTGCAAAAAAACAATTATTCTATCAGCAGTCACGACAATGCACGACATCATACTCTATTAAGAACCGCAACTACCATTGCATGTTTCATCGTGAGATGATGTTAGATGGAAGAGATCACCGCTACACGTTTTACAACAAGTTTTAGATGTTGGTTGTGCTGTTGTGGTATCCTGTCATGAGATAGCAAGGAAAACTTCATCGCCTCAATGAGTATTGTACATGATCCTTTAAACTAATATTGTAAGCTTCGGAGGCACTAAGATGTTACAAACTCAATACTATGTTCAATTGTAGGCACCTTGAGAGAGGTTTTTATCGCCATAGATCATATTTAGTTATTTTTTAATTGTAACAAACAGAAAAAAGTTACGGAAAATGCATACAGACTGACGTGGAAGATAAACGTGGAAGCCATCTCATTTGATATCCCTCCGTCCCTTAAGAAGTTAAGGAGAAATGTCAATCACACAAAGAAAGTCAGATGGTAAACTAATATTAAACATGAAAATATGACTCAGACATTTGCTAGCAATAGTATCGATCGAGGTGATGAAATCTAGAGACCACAATGTAAGACACAAGATGCTAAATAATTAATCAAGCAATGCAAGGATACCATGAATGAATTCAATCATTATATCCTCTACTTAATTTATTGGTTTAAAAATGTATAATTATCACCTACTTCCATGTCAGACCTATACTTTACAGATCCCGACAAACTGAAAAACAGAAAAATTAAGATATATCTGTTGAAAGGAATAAAAGTAGATAAAAACAGATGTTGAACATTGGAGAGTACATAAACTGTTAAAAGCATGCAAAGTTGCAAACCTTCATCAGTCGACTAATTGTAGAGCTTCTAATCATTGGACTCTTCATGTTGTAGTCTGCACATTTGTTCTGCCTTTTTTTCATTAGCTTGGAAAAATAGAAACAACCTCTTTTAGTTTGATAGATATCCAGGTTTTATTATCTTCTCCCATGACACATATTTACCAGAGAATCGTACAAAAACTTGGCTTCAACAAGACCACGCCTTGTTAACAGCTCAAGATCATGCGCCTAACTATCAACCTAGCAAGAACAGAAATACTACGAAACAAAGGAGAAATGCTTGTTCTCTCAGATCACCTGGTCCTTGGGGTCGCATGAGCCCACCGGCTTCTTCCTAAACACAAGCTCGATCAGGATGACGCCATAGGAATACATGTCAATCTTGTCGCTGATCTTGTTGTGCATGAAGTACTTAGGGGCCAAGTACCCAAACAGTGCGAGACCAAAGTGGCATAGATTTGGTTGTCAAATACTGGAGGACTTGGCTTGACGTCTGTGTGGATATGCTCGTTGTTTCCCTTGTCGAGGAATTGAGGGCAGCCATCTCGAATCTATCCGCCCAACATAATCTTGAACCATTGATTTCTTTCTCACCTACGCAAGTGGCATCATTAATCTGACATCATTAATTATTAATTCACGATTTCATAATATCCTCTTGAACTGTCTAGAAAAGGTCGCTCACTTAGACTATCTGTTTTTATGTAATTATTAAAATAAATACGACACCTTTCTCCATCCTAATATAAAATCTGTCCTAAAACAAGAAAAAGGATTGTTTGAAAGATCCATCCCAAAAAATTAGACATGTAAGAAAAAATAAGAAAATTACTCCATCTATGGATAGACACATAGTGCATAACCACCCATCCAAAAGTATAGGTTCTATCTATATATGTAGTGTGAATATATCTGACTCAAAACATAAATACCACATATACGGTGTTATTAACTCTAGTTGTTTAGCGAAATCCTTGGCTGATCAAATAGGGGTTTCAGTCCATGTCTCTTAAGCATAAATACCACATAGAATGGTGCGCTGCATCTTTGCAAAAAATTCTGAATGTGATTCTGATCATCCGATGAAATGCATATCCTATTATTGGTCAAGTTCTTTAATTACCACTATATATTCTATAACTAATATATCCATGAGCAAGCAAGTAGAAAAGAACCATGCATATAAAAAATGATGATCACCATGATCCCACAACTTCTGATTATATTTTATCCAGGTTGCGGATGTTTCACTTGTGTTTAACCAGTATAGATGAAAGATAATACTCGTAACACATAGCAGGTCGTATGCACCAAGCTACAGCTTCTCCTAGCAAGAAGCATCACGTTGGTCTACTCCGGGTTGCAGATTTCATCTACATATATGAGGTGCGTGGGGACATAACACAATCGGCCTCGGTGGGTGGGATCTACATGGCCCATGTACCTTCGTCCATCAATGCACGTATTCCGTCGCTAGGCTTGGGGAAGAAATCCTTGAGCTCCGGCACGACGGCTGGAGGCCGGCTCCAGCGAGGCGCCCAGGACAGCACACGACCACGCCCTCCTTTGTCGTAGAGGCCTCGCCCCACGGGAATACGCCAAGACCTGGAGCAGCAGTCCATGGTACCGCTGCATCCTACTCGTGGTCGCAAGAACGACTTCCAGCCACAACAGCTCGCGCCCAGCCAAATCTTGGAGACCCCTCCAACTCCGCCGCTTTGATGGTCGGCAGGGCTGGCTGAGCGGATGACTGTGCCTCGGCCGGCTTCAGATATCCCGCTGCCGGAGCCAGATGAGTCGGTTGTCAATCGGGATCTAGCCTCGTGCGCAGACGTGGATGAGGCGGCGAGGTCCAGGAGATGTGGATTGGGGCGACAAGGTCTAGAGGTATGTGGATCAGTGGATAACGGCGGTGCAAGGGAATTCAGGTTTTCGCTAGAGAGAGAACAAGCACTGCGGGCTTTTTCATTGGGATCAAGCGAGGAAGAGAAAAAACTCAGCGCCTCCTTTTTCCGGACCGAGAGAACGGGCGATGCATCTTCTTTTTTCCGGATTGAGCGAGAGAACGAGAACAGTCAAACATCGTGGAGAGAGAGAACGGTGGAGGTCAGACGAGGCACGCGATGGAGCCACCGGATGTGAGGGTGTGGCCGAGGCGTCGACCACAAGGGAGGAAGTGCCATTGGAGGGGCGGCGGCGGCCTGGTGTGCAGCGAGTTGAGGGCGAAGGGGATTTCGGGGGTGTTTTGCACAGTGGCATGTGTGGGTAATTATCGACCAGATCCTGTTGATCTGAATCGGACGGTCCAGATTGCTTCAATATTTGATGTTCGAGAACGACCTACGATCACCAATTTCCTTTCAATTGTAAAGATTTGGCCGCTCTTTCTTCATCGGGAGAATTCCTTATTTGGTCCTACTTAAAGCTTCGGTTCCTTATTTAGTCCTGAATTCTTTTTCCTTCCATTCTTGACTATGCATCTTTGTTTGTTCCCTTATAAAGCCCTCATGTTAGTTCCTGCCGTAATTTTGTTACTACTGATATACCCCTGCCTCAATGGCTCAATCGACACAGAAGCCGGAAAAATATACTCTCTCCGATCTAAATTAATTGACTTGGATTTGTCTAGATTCGGATGTATCTAAACATGTTTTAATGCTAAATACATCCAAATATAGCCAAATCCAAGTCAATTAATTTGGGTCGGATCCTGAGACCGTCCGCCCTGCCCAGCTCGCACCGCCGTGCCGGTTGGTGCGGGCGTCGCACTTGGCTAGTCTGTGCAGGAAGCCGAGCCGGCATAGGGAGCCAAGTTCGTGGGCCTTAACAAATTAATTCGTGGATCTGGGTATTGAATTGAATGAATGAAGAAGAGAAAAAGGATACAAAGAGAGACTGTATTCATTTTCTTAACTGCCCGATCCAGATTCAGAGTTAGTACTAGTTCTTAAAAAAAAAAAACACATTCTCCACGTGAGCTGGCAACATCACACTTGCTAGCCCCACCCGTCAGCCTGGGTCCACACTTGCTGGAGCCTGGCCTCGATGTGGCATGGCCATGACACTATCTATGTGCTTTAATTTATTATTGGTTACAACGCAAGGGCAGTTTTGCTAGTTTTGTATTAAAATGGAGGAGCATATTTTTCAATCAAAGTCGGTTAGGTTACCCGCAAAAAAAAGAAAAAGTCGGTTAGGTGACCAAATGTACGTACGGAGTACCTTATTTAGTCATCCTAGACGTCTGAATATGTCATGAACCTATTATGAAAAATTCAACAAAAACATATTTTGAAATGTTAAAACAATCTGAATAAAAAAATTGTGTGGTCATACATACGTTACAAATTTTTGAGAGAATGGGACATTTTATGTGGCTTGCTTAAAAAGACAAAAAAATATCCATATAGTCGTGACGGAGCATCAGAATTTATCCTTTTTATTGTTCTTTTATAGTACCCTCAAATGGATAAGGTTCATCCATTTTTCTAGATCTAAAGGCCTATATTAATTTATACTAGTGCTAGAAACATGACTAGTATAATTCATACTAGTGATTTGACCGACTGCAAAACCGATATAGCACCAACCGACTGCAAAACCGATATAGCACCAAAACAGGCCCCGGTCCAACAGAGCCCAACTCTCCCCTTTGTGCGTTGTGGACTTGTGGTTCACAAAATAATCTGGTAACCTAGAATCACTACAGGAATGGCGCGGTGCGCCGACGGCCGTCCTGTACGCCGACGGCCAATTGTCGGGGCCGTCGGCGTAGCACCGGGCCAGGCCAGCCTCGCTTCTGAGCCCTCGGCGTAGCCTCGCCGTCGGCGTAGCCACCGATACGCCGACGGTGGCCCTCGGCGTACGCAGGCCTTCGGCGTACGGGGTGTTCGCGTGGCACTTGTCGGCCTGGCTGGGACGGATCCCTAACGGCGCCATCAATACGCCGAGGGTGACCGTCGGCGTACCGCCGTACGTTTTTTTTATTCATACGCCGAGGGTCACCGTCGGCGTACCGCCGTACATTTTTATTTATTTTTTCCATCCAACTATAAATTTATTTTATATTTGTATTTATTTATTAGTATCAATTATTTAGGTTCTGTTTTATCAAATCGACGGATTCGTAGCCTCCAAATAATAGTCTCCACGCCCACGTGAAATGTCGAATCTTCTCACACCTTGAGAAATTTGCATGTTTGTAACTGTTATTATCACATGTGTCTGAAATTTATATATCACACTTTTAGTGAAGTTGTTCAGAGATTCAATCCTTATCACTAGGGGGTTCCGCGGCCCACAAATCAGGGTTCCGCGGCAAACCGCGCTCCAGGTCGTAGGAAACCCTTAAGAACTTGCATGTGGCCCTTGCACATGCATAGAGGTGTGGTGTTGTGTTGAAACATGCAAAACCTAGTCCCCGGGTTGCATGAATGTGTCCCCCTTCGCATGCATGCGTTGTAACCTAAAAGGAAAGGTTCTGGACTTATATAAGGGGGAAACTCCCCGTTCCGGTGAAACCGGGTAGGATACTGCCGCACCTTGTGAACCAACATGGTTTTACATCATCATATGACCTAAACAAACATAAAACAAGAGAGAGCTACGCCGGGCTACCCCTATCAGAGGAACGTCTAGGGGGGTAGACGATCTGAGGCCCACATATCAGGGTTCCGCGGCAAACCGCGCTCCGGGTCGTAGGAAACCCTCAAGAACTTGCATGTGGCCCTTGCACATGCATGGAGGTGTGGTGTTGTGTTGAAACATGCAAAACCTAGTCCCTGGGTTGTATGAATGTGTCCCCCTTCGCATGCATGCGCTGTAACCTAAAAGGGAAGGTTCTGGACTTATATAAGGGGCAAACTCACCGTTCCGGTGAAACCGAGTAGGATACTGTCGCACCTTGTGAACCAACATGGTTTTACATCATCATATGACCTAAACAAATACAAAACAAGAGAGAGCCACGCCGGGCTACCCCTGTCAGAGGAACATCTAGGGTGTAGACGATCCGCGGCCCACAGATCAGGGTTCCGCGGCAAACCGCACTCCGGGTCGTAGGAAACCCTCAAGAACTTGCATGTGGCCCTTGCACATGCATGGAGGTGTGGTGTTGTGTTGAAACATGCAAAACCTAGTCCCCAGGTTGCATGAATGTGTCCCCCTTCGCATGCATGCGCTGTACCCTAAAAGGGAAGGTTCTGGACTTATATAAGGGGAAAACTCCCTGTTCCGGTGAAACCGGGTAGGATACTGCCGCACCTTGTGAACCAACATGGTTTTACATTATCATATAACCTAAACAAACACAAAACAAGAGAGAGCTACGCCGGGCTACCCCTGTCAGAGGAACGTCTAGGGGGGTAGACGATCCGAGGCCCACAGATCAGGGTTCCGCGGCAAACCGTGCTCCGGGTCATAGGAAACCCTCAAGAACTTGCATGTGGCCCTTGCACATGCATGGAGGTGTGGTGTTGTGTTGAAACATGCAAAACCTAGTCCCCGGGTTGCATGAATGTGTCCCCCTTCGCATGCATGCGCTGTAACCTAAAAGGGAAGGTTCTAGACTTATATAAGGGGGAAACTCCCCGTTCCGGTGAAACCGGGTAGGATACTGCCGCACCTTCTGAACCAACATGGTTTTACATCATCATATGACCTAAACAAACACAAAACAAGAGAGAGCTATGCCGGGATACCCCTATCAGAGGAACGTCTAGGGGGGTAGACGATCCGCGGCCCATAGATCAGGGTTCCGCGGCAAACCGCGCTCCGGGTCGTAGGAAACCCTCAAGAACTTGCATGTGGCCCTTGCACATGCATGGAGGTGTGGTGTTGTGTTGAAACATGCAAAACCTAGTCCCCGGGTTGCATGAATGTGTCCCCCTTCGCATGCATGCGCTGTAACCTAAAAGGAAAGGTTCTGGACTTATATAAGGGGGAAACTCCCTGTTCCGGTGAAACCGGGTAGGATACTGCCGCACCTTGTGAACCAACATGGTTTTACATCATCATAGGACCTAAACAAACACAAAACAAGAGAGAGCTACGCCGGGCTACCCCTGTCAGAGGAACGTCTAGGGGGGTAGACGATCCGAGGCCCACAGATCAGGGTTCCGCGGCAAACCGCGCTCCGGGTTGTAGGAAACCCTCAAGAACTTGCATGTGGCCCTTGCACATGCATGGAGGTGTGGTGTTGTGTTGAAACATGCAAAACCTAGTCCCCGGGTTGCATGAATGTGTCCCCCTTCGCATGCATGCGCTGTAACCTAAAAGGGAAGGTCCTGGACTTATATAAGGGGGAAACTCCCCGTTCCGGTGAAACCGGGTAAGATACCGCCGCACGCCTACTACTGCCTTGATAATGTCCAAAAGAAGGAGTCATTCAGGTGGCTCAAATATGTCGTGATGTTCCCTGATGGTTATTGTTCGAATATAAGTAAGGGAGTCAATCTTTCGACGGGACAAGTCACCGGGCTCAAGAGTCACGACTATCATATATGGATTGAGCGGCTGATGCCGGTGATGGTTCGAGGGTATCTCCCCGAGAAAGTCTGGCGAGTGCTTGCGGAGTTGAGCCATTTCTTCCGCACGCTCTGTGCTAAGCAGATATGTCCTCTGGTTATTGAGAAGCTGCAAGTTCAGGTGCCGGAGTTGCTATGAAATTTGGAGATGATCTTTCCGCCAGGCTTCTTTACTCCGATGGCACATCTCATTGTGCACCTCGCAAACGAGGCACTCTTGGGGGGGCCGGTGCAATTTTGTTGACAGTTTTGTATTGAGAGAGAGTTTAAGTATATTTGAAAGATAACTGGAAACAAAGCCAAGATTGAAGCATGCATAGCTGAAGCAACATGCCTTCGGGAGATGGCAGACGCTGCGACAACCTACTGGCCCGATGATGTTCCCACTATGCATAACCCGGTCTCTCGTTACAATGTCGACCTGCCCAAGAATGACCCCAATCTCGAACTATTCCAATTTCCCGGTGGCAAGGCCGGTAAAGGACTAAAATATAGCTTGCCGAAGGAAGAGAAGGATTGCATAATGCTCTATGTGCTTATGAACATGAAGGAAGTGGTCGATTTCATTAGGTAAAATGGTAAACAAGTTCTTATTTTCTCGGTCTAATGCTCTATGCAGCTAGTAACTCGGTCTAATGCTTATTTTCTCCTTAGCGACTTCACGGATGAACAGTGGTCGGGACCGACGGATCCCTCTCCCATGGAGTTGGACACTCTACTGAAAGAGGGTGCTCCTGGAAATAAAAAAAACTTTGTGTCCTGGTTCATGGAAAAAGTAATTTCTAACCTGTCCCTCTTACCTTGCAATATGTGACTTCTCCCTATTATTCCACGTAACTAATGAACGGAACAAACCTGTAGGGAGCTGATCCCAATGTTGAGATGTCAGATGAGCTGAAATGTGTTTCCCAAGGTTGTAACCGTGACGTCATGAAGTATGAGAAGTATGATGTGAATGGGTTTCGCTTCCATATAGAGACGCACCAGAAGGGGCGACCGAATGCAAAAACGGTAAATACTGGGGTCTTCACCAGAGGAGCCGATTCCCTTGATTACTACGGAAGGTTAGAGAATGTATACGAGCTGACCTTCAATCGTACGAACGTACAACTCAATCTTGTTGTGTTCAAGTGCCACTGGTTCGACCCAAGGGGTGGACTGAGAAGTACCCCTTCCATTGGGTTAGTTGAAGTTAGGCCTTCAACCACCTATAGCGGAGCCGACGTCTTTGTTGTTGCTCACCAAGCCAACCAAGTTTATTATTTGCCCTACCCATGCCAGAAAGCGGAACTCCAGGGCTGGGAAGTCGTGTTCTAGGTATCGCCACATGGTAACCTACTGATTCCCTCCGAGGATGATTACAACAACATTAACCCTGTAACGTACGAGGGAATTTTTTATCAAGAGCAAGAGGACATCGGGCACTTTGATTTAGAACCGGTTGATCTTGAGGACCTTGGGAACGATGCAGATACTCGGGGTGAGTCAGTGGTGAATCTACATGATATAGATATGCTCGAGAAGTTTCATACAGAGAATGACAACGATGATGAGCCTCCACCCTTCAATGAGAATCCAGCTTTCTACTCAAAAGATAGTGATAGTGATAGTGAGAATGAGAATGGGAATGGGAATGAGAATCAGAATGATAGTGAGTATTTATTATGTCTTTGTGCTTAATTGTTTTCTTAATTGCATTATGCCTTTATGCTTTGTGTATACATTTTATTATGTCTTTGTGCTTAACTATTTTCTCTTATGCAGGTGATTGAAAAATATGAGCAGCGGCAAGGCAAGCTCTTCGTCCTTGCTTAATGCGCTGAAACAACGCAAGAAAAAAGCTACACGGAGTGGGAGACAGCCAAATCCCAATCCGTGTTACCCCGATCTTGCTGGTGCGGGAGGAGGACGAGGTCGAGGTCGAGGAGGAGGACGAGGACGAGGTGGCAGGGGAGGAGGCGTGGACTTTGACCCACCACCCTCCGCTTCTGGCGACGTGGCTCCTGAGTTCTTCCTGACAGAGCAGCCTTTTGGGGACGAGGCGGAGCCATAGACCGAGAGGGAGGCGGAGACCGAGACGGAGTCTAGAGACGAGGCGGAGGCGGAGACTGACACTAGCTACGAGTTGGTGCCGCCGAAGAAATTGCGGAATCGTGGGGAATCGGGAGTCTCTGAGGAGAGGTTAGAGCCTAGGACCCAGGAGGCGAAAGCCCTTATTATTCCAGATGGCCTTGAGTAAGTGTACTAATTTTGAAATTTAAAACATGTAATTTCATATTGGTCATAAATAATTTGGCATGTGTACTAATGTTTATTATTGTGCAGCAATTGGACATTTCCTCCGGGGAGCAAGCCTCGCCTTCCTAACAGCCTGGTTGGAGCTCTGATTAGGAAGTTCTGGCCAGGCTATCACATTTCCCCCGATGGTGTCAGGAGGCTAGCTACTACTTGGGCGGACTACCAGACTACTCGTGTCCCGGGATTTCCGACAGCTGCTAATGCTGTCATCACCAAGTTTTGGGTAAGGCATATTTCTCGAGTTAATACTTGATAACCCCACCGTGCTAACTCATGACTCTTACAATTGTTTTTTATGCATGATTGAAGTGCTTTTATCGTGTGGCTGAGGAGGACCAGGAGAAGGCGGACAGGACTTTGCTTGGGGCTTGTGTGAAGTTGACACCCCAGGTGTGGTACAACCAGAAGGTCACGGCCGCTAGTCACTTCTGGGCCGACAGGGGCGTGAGGATCAGGAAGGAAGATATTATCGATAAGAAGTCTAATCCTGAGTACTCGATGACGCCAGAAGAGTACATGTCGGTAAGTAAAATGTCAATGAGAATCTACATTGCTGCTAAGTTGCCATAGCATTGTCTGGAGTTGAGTATTGCATTTTCAGGTTGTCCCCGATTGGGCTGAGCCGCATCGACTCGCATGGGAGGAGCTGGTTAGGACGAGGTGGCTCAGTGAAGACGAAGAGTTTGCAGCCTTGTCGAGGCGGAACGCGGAGAACCGAGGCGATGGTGGAACACACTGCGCGGGAAACCGCAAATTTGATCGCTTCAAGGGGAAGGTGGTATGTATATACATGGAACGACCTGCATTTATTTCTCGTCATGTTCGTACTTCATATGCATAATATTTCTTTCCGCGATGTATGTGGCCGAGGCACAACCCGGGGAGGTGATTCATGACGTCGTCGTCTATGAGATGATGCGGCGAAAGAAGCCCGATACCTCGCAGCCTCAGCCCTCGTTACCCGAGTACTACGGCACTTCCCAGAACAACTTGGCGGACTACAGCACGATGGTGAAGGCTCGTCACCCCCATGTGGATGACCCCATTCACGCGGAGATCGACGAGGAGTCGTTGGTCCTGTCGAGGCACGGATTGCAGCATGGACGTCTCAAGATTCTGAATAAGAAGGTCAAGCCTACCCTCACCACGAGCTTCACACGTCTCAAGGCTACCCACCCCGCTGACGGCCCCCCTATCCCGCCTCGTAGCCAGCCTCGTCGATCCACCTCCAGAGATGATGTAAGTTTTACTCATTTTCATCATCTTTATAACTTTTGTTTCTGCATGGCTAACTGCTGACGACATTCATTGTATTTGAAATTGTAGCCTGAGTTTGAGGCGACCTACGATGCCGCTCATGATGAATATCAGGTGGCCTTTCGGCAGTATCAGGAGGCGAATACGATCTACATGCAATACATAAATGTAAGTTTGAACCTTTATTTTTGCAAAAGATACAAGTCCCATTTCTCCTAGTTTGTTGTATTATGGCCTGACATCTAAACTATCTTGCAGGCGATGTTGATTAATATTCAAACTGGACAGAATACGGATTTAGGGCCTGTGCCTCCCATGCCGGGGCAGCCGCCATGCATGCCATCGAGGGACAGTTTCGCTAGGACATACTACGCATCGACATCGGTAAGTTCTTTGCTAGTCCACTGGTTATCGCTTTACTTTGCCTCGCAAGTTGCTAACATGTAGGCAACATGTAGGAAACGAGAGCTTCTGGGAACCAGCACTTTAGCCATGCCTCGCCGGATGGGCGTCAGATCACACCGCTTCATGACAATGGTCCTTCTCCTGGCCATTCTGCTGGTGGTTCTCCCAATACTCACCCCGAGACTTCTCCTACTACCTCGCGAGATGGTTCTTCTGCTGCTTCTACTGGACGCCACCCTCGCCTAAGGTCGCCTCTTTTCACCAGGGGAGATCTCGGGTACACCCCGTCTCCTCAGTTGTAGGGTTTTATTGTCTATGCATGTGTGACGATGTTGATACATGTATGAATGATGTGATCATGTTGATACATGTATGAATGATGTGATCATGTTGATACATGTTTGAATGATGTGATCTTGTTTGATACATGTATGAATGATGTGATTTTGTTTGATTTTTTGTGAAATACATGTTCAATATTGCTGTGAATAATATTGCAAGAAATAAAACTGCAGCGAAACAGGAAAATTTTTTTGGGCTGGGCCTACGCCGAGGGCCATGCCGTCGGCGTAGTGCCTCCTCTGTGCCAAATGGTACACGATACGCCGAGGGCCTAACCGTCGGCGTAGCTGTCTGCCTGGCACGACCAGCGCCTGCCACGTGCTACAGCTATGCCGAGGGCCTAACCGTCGGCGTATGCCTAGGCCTACGCCGAGGGCCGCGGCCGTCGGCCCAGCTGCCTGCCTGGGACGCCCACAGTTTGCCATGTGCCGACGCTACGTCGAGGGTCATGTCGTCGGCGTACCGACTGCGCTGTTAGCAGCCGGTGTAACGGCAGGCTCGCCTTTCGCCGACGACTACTACGCCGAGGGGCCTGCGACGACCGTCGGCAAAGCTTACGCCGAGGGCTAGACCATACGCCGGCGGCTTTTTTTGCTCCGCCGAGGGAGAGGTTCGCCGAGAAGGCTACGCCGACGGCAGCCCTCGGCGTAGCGTAGGCCGACGGTCTAGCTGTCTACGCCGAGGGCTTTTAGCCGTCGGCCTAGCCGGCGCATCCTGTAGTGAATCTACTTCGTCTCAAGCTCCTCTCTTCACGATAACGCCCGTGTAGCCGCCGTGTTTCGGTGGTCGACGTCGTCGCTCCTCGGCGACACACGACATCTCGTTCCCGAAAAACTCGCTCGCGCCATCTCACGATGCGCTCCGTTCGTGGTTGTGGTGCCGCTGGTGCAAAATCGATGGTGGCGGCTGCGTGGCAGAGAACTCACCTCATGCCTCTGGCGCCGGAAAACCTTGACCTGCTGGCCTGCGGCGGCGTAGAAGCAGGGCAGGTGCAGCCAAAGCGTAGGAGCAGCAGGGAGGCGACAACGTTGGAGGAGAACAAATGCTTATGCATTGGAGCATGGCGACAACGACACCAGCGTAGCAGAGACAGGCGAGCGTCCAACTTGCTGGCCACGACAAAACATAGAGGTTGACGATGATGGGAGTTCAGCCACGAGACTTGGAGCTCGTTCCTTCAAGTCCACCGTGGGTCGTGATGATGGTGGGGAAGCTGCTGCAGCGCACTCCATTGACAAGCCATCAGTCCTTACCCAAGAATCTCACATACACCTCTTTTCTCCGGTGTTTTTCTTAGTTCTTGTGGACATGATGCTATAGAAAACAAAAGACCTTCTGTTGCAGAAATTAATATATGGAGTAGTTTGTTGACTGCTCTCACTGAAATGAGTTATTATTGCAGGCTGTGATTGGTCTAAAAAGCGGTGTACTTTAATGAAAAGTGGGTGATTCAGAACATAGTTGTTGATATGCCCGTTGTAGCATAGAAAACTATGATTGGTATTTGTTTTAGTACAGGACCATTAAATTGACATTTATTTATTAATAAAAACAAAAGGATTGACTGAATGGCAGTCCATCACCCTAGCAAAACTTGTTAGTTGGAATTAAGGACCTTGTGTAGTTTTGTTCCTTTTCTTCTCCTCTCTGTTATACATTGATGCATTTGTTTACTGTAAATTCCATCTCCAAAATATCACAAGGTTAAGTTTGTCAGTTGCCATGCAATTCCGTACATCCATGTCAATGTGTGCTGCAAATTTTTTGTGGGTTTTGAATAATTCTCTGACTTTTGTGTCCATGTTTCACTTAGATGGTTGTCAATACTATGATTGGCATGGCCCAGATGTCACTGATCCCTGAACAGGACACCAACCGGCTCCATGTGTTGCGAGAGCAGCCTGCAGGAGACGCGGAGCTTCTTGTACCTTCGATAGGAAGCAATGTTGGTTCAGAGACATGCTACTCCTTAACGTTCTATTCTTGATAGGTGTTTTTGACAAGTTGTACAAGAGTGCTTGAATCTTATTTAAATAAGTTGTACAATATTGGTGAGAACATTATAATTATACGTGAAAGATTGTACAACATATGCCTCTTCTTTGTTTTGGTTGCTGTAGAATTTTAAGGAGGTTATTTTGCTGATCATAATAATTAAGTAAAATTTGCTCTATTTTTATGCAATATATTTCCTATGTTTTTATATTCTACAGGGAGTATGATGTTTGTTATGATTGTTCTATAGAAACTTCGCGCCACAGTGGGGGTAGTATTCTAGACACACAAACTTGAAGTTTGCATGTCAGCATGTGGAAGGCGTAGGATGGATAAAATTCGTGAGCTGCCCATGAAACACTGAAATCCCATGGCAGATTGGAGGTTCATGCATACTCTCATTTGTTAGGCTCTTATTCACTGAAGAAGTTCTAAGCACGGAAGAAGTAAAAAAGTCTGCACACAGAAGAAGTTGGTTGAAGTGTTATTTTATTAGACAGGCAAAGTAAGGAAAAAAATCAAAGTCTCAAAGTTGGCACAAATGCTTAGATTGCTTAGATCAATCTGAAAAATTGAAGCCAGATCAGGATTCAAATCAAATGTATTAATCCAAAGGGAGTTGTCTATTTACATTGATAATTTTGCTGACATCTTGTAGCAGCATTTCTACAAACAGTATGCAGAAAAAATATATTAGTGGAGTTAAAATCCAATGAGCAATGGTATCAATCCACGGTTATGCTTAGCGAGTGGATGGTTATGCTTGTGGTCAAACGTATCCATGAACCATTCGCCGGTAGCTACACTTAGCTCGATCTCTAAATGAATTGAGCATCCACAACGAGTAAGAGCCTTTGAAGTTCTCTTCAGGTTAGGCCTTTCGAAATGTATAGTGTCCTTTAAAACACGTGTAAAGCTGTCTGAACCATGTCCTCGTGCCTAGCAAGTATTTCACCTCTTCCTTTCTAACACTAAACCCTTTTAACCATTAGTATAGTCATTATAGAACTGGCATCCTTCTTCATCATTTCTGAAGGTCTTATTAACCACGCGATGATACCCATCACGCTCTTCCAAGCCAGCACCTTCACCATATCCATGTCTGAAAACAAACCATCATAAAAGTAAGATCCGTGTAACTAGTCACGTAAATCATTTCTAAAAAATAAACAAGTGTATGTGCAAGATGGAATGGCACGTGATTTCTTCTATAAGCCAAATTGATTGCTAATAAACATCAAAGTAGCATACTGTATGCAGACATACTGTTGCATCATTCAATTGCATATAAGAAAAATCCAGTGCCAAGCGGATTGCAATTACAAGTTTACAAGTTCGTAGCATTGTTCATGCAAGGTTTCCAACTAAAGTCCAGAACGAGTAACATGTGCAGAAAAACGGCTACAAACAAGTCTAAAATTGTGACTTGGCACTACCGTGTATGCCACGGGCAATCAGAAATTATCCTCTTAACTCCCCAGGCCCCTGTAATTAATCTAGCAATTGAAAGCAAGTTGAGAATCTTGTATTTTGTACATGCCTACTGAATTCGTCATTTGCAATGTTGAATTAAAACTCTTTTTCCCAATGAAGTGTGTGATTATTTTTGTTTCGACTAGATAGAAATCTCAAATCTTATTGTTAAACTATGATTTTCTTTATAGTTTTGGCATGGCTAGTTGGAGAGTCAAATACTCGGTGGTTGTCTGTATCTGAGCATCCACTTCCATGCCCTATTTTTCCTTATTCTACCACATGCTAGCAAAACGTACATCTATCATCTCTGCCCATTACTAGTACATAGCTCACTGTATCTCATGTTTGGAATTCTGTCCCTTGTCTCGGTGACACTAGTTGAACTGATCACATGCATGTTGTATTATGCCATATTCTTCTCAGGTCAGTTTCAGTCTTATGAAAAACAATTTGCAAAGAGGAAGTTTAAGACAGGTTGCGTGTACCAGTAGATATACAATCAGTCTGAATCAACAAATGTATGCCTTGATGGCACATTCCCTTTCCGACTCAATACAGTTTGCATAATTAGTATAATTGCAGACAAGACGAGCATATAAACAATCTTAAACGTAGATTGAAATCATAAACAGGAGTATGACTAACATACTTGATGCGAATAGAACCGCGCGGAGGGCGTCGTCCGGGTCGGCATCGGCTCTGTCTGATGGGTGTGGAAGCAGTCCTGCAGACGTACGGTTCCAGCGTCAACAAGATCAGAGCAGAGGTTTGGCGGTGTGGAGGCAACGGCGGCGTGCAGGCAGACTTGGAGAGCAGAGATTGGAGAGGGGAGATGGGAGGCGGCGGCTCAACTGTGGGGAGCCGGAGATCGGAGAGGGGAGATGTGGCGGCGGCGGCACGAGTGTTCTGTTTGTCGAAGCTCTGTAGTTCTGTTCGTTAATTACAAGCCGGGCCTAGCAGTTTGTCATTTTTTTTCCCAAAAACTTCTAGCTAGGCCTGCTGGGCTAAATTTCTTTGAGCCGTTAGATCAAATTATACTAGTCATATTACATGAGATACAAAAATGTTCATTTCCCAAAAAAAGCTTGTGTATAAAATGTCACGTTGTACGTGCGAATATTTTTGCTGATTTTTTAAATATTTTAAAATGTATTTTCAAATAATAGGATCATTTGCACCCGTGGACCGAATTGGATTTCCGCCATATGCCTGTGGACCGAATTGGATTTCCGCCGTATGCCTAACCTTTGTCCCTCAAAAACATGATTAACTTTTCAACAATATCCTGCAGAAAACATGATTTAAGTTGTTGTATACTCCCAGCCCTATTCTGTTTCTAAATATATGATTATCTTTGAGCTCGGTTTTGTTGTGCTGAAAGAGTACCAAGATTTGCTAGAAAATTAAAAACAGAGTGTAGATTCTCCTAAAATATAGTTCAAGGTCCAATTATTTTATTCGGATAATTCCGTTCCAACTTGATTGACGGTTTGACTGACAAGCTTGACACAAAATGCCACGCAATCACACAACAGGTTCTGCCTTGCTTACTTGCTCAGATTTCTTGGACCTGAGTTGGCGAAGAAACTCCGTGATGTTCCTGTCCGAGCTGCCACCTTCACCCATGGCGTTAATGGCCTTCTCCTTCCACTCGACAGCATTCCGCGCGTACTCCTCGCTCCTCTCTCCCTCCATCACCTCCCTCACGCACCTCTCCACCTCCTCCCTCCGCACCACCCCACCGTCGTCCGGCCGCGCGCGCACGCCCACGCGCCACACATCCACGATGTACTTGGCGTTAGTCGGCTGGTCCGACCAGTGCGGCATCGCCACCATCGGCACGCCGGCGCCCAGCGCCTCCGTCGTGGAGTTCCACCCGCAGTGCGTCACGAAGCACCCGACCGCGCCGTGCGCCAGCACCTCCAGCTGCGCCGTCCAGGTGACGATGAGTCCCCTCCCGCCTGCCCTGTCGGCGAAGCCTTCGGGGATCTTGGACGTCTCCAAGGCCCTCACGACCCAGAGGAACGCCTTGCCGCTGCTGTAGAGGCCCTCCGCCACCTCCGCCATCTCTGCCGGCCCCAGCTCGGCGATGCTGCCGAAGGAGACGTACGCCACGGAGCGCGCGGGCTGGGCGTCCAGCCACGCCTTCGTCGTGGCTGTCGTCGGCGTGTGGAGGTGGAAGCCGTAGGAGACGTCGTCGGGGAGGCGGTTGTCCAGGTACGCCGACGGCACCGTCAGCCCCACCGTCTTGGCGCCCCACGTCGATGCCATGTACTCCGATTCCTGCCAACACGTCGACGTCTCAGTAATTGGTTGCAAGCGTTAGTGAGCTAGTGACTGTGATCGAGTGACCGATGAGCTTATCACGAAGTACCTGTGGCTGCAGCTCGTGGAAGGAGTTGACGAGGACGTGGTCTGCGGCGTGGAGGCCCACGAACTGTTTCACCAGCAGGTCGAGGTAGGCGGGGCAGTCGTCTGGCGCGGTCAGGAACGACGGCAGGTCGGACGGCTCGAGCCCCGCCGGCAGTCCGGGCAGCCCTGGTGGCACCTCGCCGACGACCGACACCACCATCCGCCCAGCCCAGGCGTGCGCGTACGCCACGTCCACGGCGGGCGCCTGCGTGAAGAAGCACGCGCAGGCGGCGCCGCGCCGCCTCGCCACTTCCGGCGCCCACGGCTGCAGGAACGCGTCGTACACGACCGCGCGCACGGGCCGCCCCTGCGCCGCCTCGGACTGGAGGAGCTCGTCCACGGTGCGGGACCCGACGGACTCCAGCCGGGCTAGGTAGGCGGCGACGTCGCCCGCTGCTTCCGCGAAGCCGCCGCCGTCGAAGCCGTCGGAGATCTCGGCGAGGTGGACGGTGCCCGGGGACGGGTCACGGCCCTGGCCGAGCAGGAAGCGCGTGACGGCGAGCGTGCACCGGACGCCTGCGTGGGCGGCGAGGCGCTTGGCGAACTGCAGGATCGGGTTGATGTGGCCCTGGCTCGGGTACGGCAGCAGGAGGACGTGGACCACCTCGCCGCCGCCGTGCTCCGAGTGAGCAGCCGCCATGGCTAATCTTGCTCAGTGCGGTGGAGATGGAGTACGTGCGTGCCCAGCCTAGAAAACGTTCTGCATTTATACCGTGATCGATGAGATGATCATCATTCGCCTCAGACAATGACTGGCAGCTACTGTTTCTTTCTTTGGCCCATAGCTACTAGCTAGATGGAGAGGGAGACGTGCGTGATCGAATCATGACCAAGATAAGTAATACTACGAGTACTACAAATAGCCAGTGCTAGCTCCACAAGATCAGGTAGCTAGCTCACCTGCGTTAATTTGTACATGCATTGATCGAGTCGAGTCCTAATTCTGTTGCTCAATCGTCATCACGGACGTACTCTACTAGTAGGCAAACGACAACATTACTGTTGGAAACAAACGGGACCAAGCAAATTAAATGCATGATCCTATCTTGTCGCTCCATGTGCCCGAGTCTTCTCACGATTGTCTACGGAATGCTTCTTCACCGGTCTCTCTGTCA
This sequence comes from Avena sativa, assembly GCA_916181665.1. NCBI lineage: Eukaryota > Viridiplantae > Streptophyta > Magnoliopsida > Poales > Poaceae > Avena > Avena sativa. Next base: position 546,538,180 of record OV702290.1, on the reverse strand, counting down.
TCGTCACGGCTGAGCTCAGCGACCCACGCCGCCGCTATTCATTACCACTTCCGTCAGAAATATTTAAATTTAGAAAGGCACGGCCGTGTAGGCCAGGGCTTTGTTCGTTCGGCCCTATAGCAACCCAATGAATAGTATGTGTGGGCTATATGGGCTAGTAGCTCTGCAGACCATGGTCCCGTACTTCTTGAGCCCACTGCACACCCTGACTGTGTTTTCTGGGCCACATGGATCGGCTTTCTTCCCGGTTTATTAGTCTGGTTTCTTGGTTTCCTATTCGGGTTTTTTGGTTTTCTGTTTTTTGGGTTTTTGAAAAATCACCAAACATTTTAAAAAATTGAACAATTTTAATGTTTGAATATTTTTGGAACTTTCACATTTTTAAAATTTGAACATTTTTTAATATGACCTTTTTTGCATTTGGTATTTCAAAACTCTAAATATTTACAAAATTTAATTTTTTTAATCTAAAAATGAAATAGAAAAGAAAATAAACCATGAATTAAAAATATAAGAAAAAAGGTTAGCATGGGGAGGGGTTCACTTTGCGGGCCTCTTGTTTTCGAGCATGCTCTCTAACGGGCCAGATTTGCTTATAATCAAAGCGGTTCGCAAACTTGGTAAGCCACTTGTCACGAGGGTCCATTTTGAGCCAACTCATCCCATGATCACGCGAATTCAAATTCGCTAGCTATAAAGTGCCCCGTTAAGAAGACGGTTGGGTCTCGATTGTCGGTACTCGATCGTTACGCTAGCGCCAACTAGGCAAGACACATGGCAAATCGATCAAAACAAAAGTACCTGTGCGGTGTCGAAATCCAGAAATTCACCCCCTCCCATTTGCACGGACCCTAGCCCATCGACAGCTAAATCCTCCATCCAACTCGCTTCTCTAGGTGCTAGGAGGGGCACATCACCTTCCACCACCGAGTTACTTTGCCTGCTCGTGGAACCCTGAAGGGGTTTGTAGCAGAAAACGAAAAAATTCCTATATGCCGCAACACCAACGCTAAGATCTATCTATGAGTTAATGCAGTAATAGGGATGGAGGTTTTGATGACATACCCTTGTAGATCGAAAGCATTATGTTTGTGGGAACATTGGCGATGTAGTCGTACTCGTAGCTGACCTCGAAGTCGTGTTGCTCCTCGCGCGTCACCTCCTAGTCCTTCATGATAGCTCTGATGCCACAAGTGGCAGCGCCTCCATGGTTTCATACACGTATGGTGTCCGACGATGACTCCCATTATCCTGATCTAGCCGAGATGCGGAAGTAGACCCCAGTGTAACAATGTCTCGGGCTGGTGTCGTCTCCCACGTGCGCAGTTTTTATTGAAACCACACTCACGAGATTCAACGGAGAGAGAGAGAGGGAAAAATTTCCCTAACAAAAATGCCTTAGGAAATTCCCTAATTTATTTGTTGTATTTCTCCTATCATATTCCCATTTCCAAAAGGAGGAGGAGGGATCCTACCTTGCTAGTTGGCAATGTGGGACCAAAGGAAGGGGGGGTGCGGCGGCAAGGGAGGCGACACCGGCCGACCCTGATAGGCACCACCCGTCGTGTGCGTGCAGCCCAAGGAGGCGGCGACTGCTGGCTAGGGTGGGCCCCACATGCCCTTCTGTTGAGGGTAAACCTCTAGGGTGGCCCGATCTTTCATGAATCCCTTGAAATCATGGAGGGGGAAGAGGGGAAGGACGAAATCCGTGGACTGACACATGAAGAACACGAAGAACTCACACACACGCGAAGACACAATACATACCCATAGCTCACGTCGGCGGTGACCGGTCCGGCTCAATCCCTAGGACTAACGTCCGGTGGAGGACTCTCTCTCGAACCGGCATGGCGAGCAGGGAGACTCGGTGAGATCTTGACGTCTAGGCAAAGGGACTCCGATGCCTAGGCCTTGTACAACATGGAGGCACGATGAAAACTCCAACGAGGTGTGTGATATTTGGTGCTCCTTTGTCGAAGGAGCATGAGGCAAGGACTAGTTAGATCCACAAAGAGGTTTCCACTAATTGCAAATATCATTCTTGGAGCTTACAATAGAGGTGGGAGACTATATATAGGCCAACCATAAGTTCAGGGGTAGTTTAGGCAACTATAATATTAAAGGGGTGCGCTACAAGGCCAAAGGGCCTAGCTGGGACGCGCGGGACCTGCGGCGACCAGTAGTACCCGATCTGATGACCGGTAGTACCAGTTAGGCGCGGTAGTACTGCTCGCGGGTACCGGAGCAGACAGAGACTTTGGTGTGGTTGTCAGGGGCGCGCGGTAGTACAGCTGTCCGAGTGCAGTAGTACCGGTTGAAGGCGGTAGTGCCGCTCGCAGGTACCGGGGAGGTCTAGGCCTACTAGCTAAAACTCTCTGTTCGGGGTGGTAGTACGGGTGCTCCAGGCAGTAGTAACGCTTGGGCGGTAGTGCCGCTTCTTGGGGCCGGTAGTACTGCTTGCTCCTGGCAGCTGCTGGATGCCACATCACTTATTTGGCTCGTGTCTTCATACCTGATGATGCATAGTATTGGGGCATGAAGTAGCAAGCCATCTAAGGGTGTATCGAAGTCACATGAGTATAAGAGCGAATTCACCTTAGATTGGAGGATCTTGGCTCGAGCACGAGTCATCGGTCCACTTGGGGGACTTGGTGGTGTAGATGTAGAGGCGTCCGTAGGATGGGCTGCATCAGCTCCCCCCCTTGGGAAAGAGTCATCCTCGACTCTTCATGGTTATCATCTTGAACATCTCCATGGTAGGGTGAAAGGTCCTTGACATTGAATGTGTTGCTTGCAAGGTACTTGGAGGTCGGTATGTCGATGATGTTGGCGTTGTTGTTGATTCTTTTGAGGACCTTGAAGGAACCATCTCCTCTTGGTTTAAGCTTGGAATCACGCTCCTTGGGGAAGCGGTCCTTGCTCAAGTGTATCCACACGAGGTCACTTTCTTCAAAGATCATCTCCTGCTTGTCCTTGTTTAACCTTGAAGCTTGGCGAAGGACTCGTTGCTCGATAGTGGCTCTTGTTTCTTCATGAAGCTTCTTCATAGCTTGGGCTCGCTTGTCGATGTACATGTTGATGCGCTCATGAAGAGGTAGCGGAAGGATGTCGAGTGCGGTGAGGGGCTCAAAACTGTAGACGATCATGAAGGGACTCATCTTGGTTGTTGAGTGCTTGGCATGATTGTAGGCGAACTCGGCGTTTGGAATGCATTCCTCCCAATCCTTGAGGTTGTTCTTGATCAACACACGAAGGAGAGTCCCGAGGCTTCGGTTGACGACTTCGGTTTGACCATCGGTTTGAGGATTCGATGCGGATGAAAAGAGGAGCTTGACGCCGAGCTTGGCCATGAGGGTATTCCATAAGTAGCTCATGAATTTGACGTCGTGGTTGGAGATGATTGTTCTTGGCACACCGTGAAGATGGACAATTTCCCTGAAAAACAAATTTGCAATATGTGAAGCATCGTCAGTCTTATGGCACGGTATGAAGTGTGTCGTTTTGGAAAAGCAATCCATGCCAACAAATATAGAATCATGCCCATGCTTAGACGTAGACAATCCTAAAACAAAATCCATGCTAATGTCGGACCAAGGTGCATAAGGAATAGGCAATGGCATATAAAGACCGTAAGGGTTAGCTTGCGACTTAGCTTGAACACATGTTGTGCATCGTTGAACGTAGCGCTCCACGTCACGCTTCATCTTGGGCCAAAAGTAGTGAGTGGAGAGCATGTCCAATATCTTGTCACAGCTAAAGTGACCCATGAGGCCTCCACCATGAGATTCTTGGAGAAGCAAAAGTTGAAGAGACGACTTCGGAATGCAAAGCTTATTTTATTTAAATAGAAAGCCCTTATGCAAATAGAAATCATCAACTCCTTTGCCAATGGAGAACTTTGCAAAAATTGGTTCAAAGAATGGGTCAGAAGAATACAAAGTTTTGATTTCATCAAGACCCAACACATTGATTTCAAGTCGAGTAAGAAGGTTTGTGTGCTTGCGAGACAAAGCGTCCGCAACTACATTATATTTGCCCTTCTTATACTTGATAATTTAAGGAAAAGACTCCATAAACTCGACCCACTTGGTGTGTCTCTTACTCAAGTTGGCTTGGCCTTTGAGATATTTCAACGACTCATGGTCGGAATGTATGATAAATCCTTTAGGCCATAGGTAGTGTTGTCAAACTTGATGAACACGAACTAAGGCAAAAAGCTCTTTGTCATAAATCGGATAATTAAGGCGAGCACCATCAAGTTTCTCGCTATGGTAGGCTATAGGGCGTCCATTTTGCATAAGGTCTCCTCCAATGCCAATACTGCTAGCGTCACACTCTATCTCAAAAGTTTTTGTGAAATTCGGTAACGCAAGAAGAGGTTCTTCAGTGAGCCTCTTTTTAAGTTCATCAAAAGCTTTTTGTTGTGCTTTGCCCCACACGAAGGTGACATTATTTTTTGTCAACTCATTGAGTGGACAAGCAATGGTCGAAAATCCTTTCACAAAGCGACGATAGAAACTGGCCAACCCATGAAAACTTCAGAGTTCACTCACATTTGTTGGGATGGGCCAATCTCGTATGTCCTTTACCTTGGAAACATCAACTTCAATGCCTTTCGAGGAAACGAAAAATCCAAGAAAAAATAACTTTTCTTTAGCAAAAGTGCACTTGGGAAGATTAGCATATAGCTTTTCATGTCGAAGGATTTGCAAAACTTCTTTGACATGTGTAACATGGTCCTCAAGTGACTTGATATAAACAAGTTTATCATCGAAATAGACAACGACACTCTTGCCAATGAGAGAACGCAAAATATGGTTCATTAGACGCATGAAGGTGGATGGGGCATTAGATAAGACAAAAGGCATGACTAACCATTCATAGAGACCAAGTTTGGTCTTGAAGGCGGTTTTCCACTCATCACCTTCCGCCATGCGTATTTGATGGTAACCACTACGAAGATCAATTTTTGAGAAAATAGTGGCTCCACACAACTCGTCAAGCATGTCATCAAGACGCGGTATAGGATGTCAATAACACACGGTGATAGCATTGATTGGATGACAGTCCATGCATAATCGTAATGTATCATCCGATTTTGGGATAAGAATCACGGGTATCGCACTTGGACAAGTGCTAACTTGGATCAAACCTTTGGAGACAAGTTGGTTGATTTGACGTTCGATCTCCTATGTCTCCTCTGGGTTCGTGCGGTAAGCGACGCGGTTTGGAAGGGATGCGCCGGGTATGAGGTCAATGCGATGTTCTATTCCGTGAAGAGGGGTAGTCCATGTGGGAGCTCTTCGGGAAACACATCCTTGAATTCCTGCAAAACAAACATCAAAGATGGAGTAACATTGGTTAAGTCATTAGTTTCTTGCGACTTGCAAATGAGGACATAGTGCAAGATGGATGGGTTGTTCCGCACATCTCTTATCTCACTTTTGGTGGCAAGGAGAACACTCTTAGTTTTTCTACTCGAGTTTGGCTTGTGGCTCTCACTCACTATGAGGTGGTTCTCTCGCTCACCACTATTCTCACAAGGAGGTGTTGTGTTTTGCGCCCTCACTAAAGCCTTTGCATTCTCCACAATTATTTGGCTAGGAGTCATAGGTTGCAAAACACATGTTTTGTTGAGCCAGTTGAAGGTGTACACGTTGGTGCGACCATCATGTAGAGCACCCTTGTCGAATTGCCATGGTTAACCAAGTAGCATATGGTAAACCATCATGGGAACAACATCGCACTCCACCGTGTCTTTGTAAGGACCAATGCCGAAGGTTACTGATACGGTATGATTGATTTTCATGGATCCTTGGTCACTTAGCCATTGCACGTGGTAGGGGTGCTTGTGCGGATGGAGGGTGAGGTTGAGCTTCTCACACAACTTGGTGCTAGCAAGGTTGTGGCAACTCCCTCCATCGATGATCACTTTGATAGATTTGCCATTGATGCCGGCTCGTGTTTGGAATATATTTGAGCGTTAGTCTTCATGCTCTTGTGCTTTAGTGGTCAAGATCCTTGTGACTACAAGCGAAGGACTTGCATCATGTTCACACATGAGGAGTTCTTGGTCATCTTCCACTCGTTGCCTTGCCAATGCTTCCTTGACACGGGCACCAAATTCATCTTCACTCAAGTACTCTTTGTCGCCATTGACATGGATAAACAATACTTTCTTGTTTCCACACTCGGCTGACTTGTGTCCTTTGCCTCCACACTTGTAGCATTCACCATTGAAAGGTGTATCACTCTTTGCTTGTTTGCCACTTGGGGGCGGTTTTCCTTGAGGAAGTGTGGGCTTGAAGGAAGGCTTAGAGGTACTTGAGGAGCTTCCATTGAAGGTTGTTCGCATAGCGGTTGAAGCTTTCTTATAGGTGAAATACGTCTTTGGCTTGTTGTACTTGTTGTCCTCTTGCCCTTGACGTTCGGCCTTTGTTGCGATGTGCACAAGCTCAACCATGGTGTTTTATGTTTGGAACTCGACGATACGCTTGATTGGGTGGTTCAAGCGAATAAGGAAATGTGCCATAATTTGCTCCTTGCGCTCGTCAATGTTGGCGCGGATCAAGTTGAGCTCCATTTCCTTGAAGTACTCTTCCATGGTCTTTGTCCCTTGACGAAGCGATTGAAGGTTGTTGAAGAGGTCACGTGTGTAGTACGCCAAGACAAAATGGGATCTCATATGAGCCTTCATGTCATGCCAAGTTGTGATTGGTGGCTCTTGTCTTGCGTCACGAGCAACTTGAACTTTTTTCCACCAAAGGTTGGCGTAATCATCAAACTCAAGAAAAGCCATGGCGACCATCTTCTTGCCTTTGCCTTTGCCCTTCACCGGAGCTAGGCCAGCGCCTTCCTCTTCCTCATTGATCTGGGTCTGCTCAGCGAAATCCTGAGACTCGATGCCATGTTCGGCGTCGGCCCGGGACTGTTCTTGGGTGAAGAAGATGTGATGTCTACGCACTTCTATTCTTGTAGATAGTTGTTGGGCCTCCAAGTGCAGAGGTTTGTAGAACAGCAACAAGTTTCCCTTAAGTGGATTACCCAAGGTTTATCGAACTCAGGGAGGAAGTGGTCAAAGGTATCCCTCTCAAGCAACCCTGAAATCAAGATACAAGAAGTCTCTTGTGTCCCCAACACACCCAATACACTTGTCAGGTGTATAGGTGCACTAATTTAGCAAAGAGATAGTGAAATACAAGTGGTATGGATATAAGACAACGGTGCCAGAAAATAGCTTGATGGAGTGGAAGAGACTAAAGGCAAACTGAAATAAATATGGCAACAACCAAACATGTAATAGATCTAGTTGCGAACGAAGTTTCAATGCTTAGAAACAAGGCCTAGGGATCATACTTTCACTAGTGAACACTCTCATATAAATATCTTCTCTTCATGATACTACTCTGAACTACTCTCTGGTTGGACACTCTAATCCATGGTAGGGCTATAACATCACACCTCAAAGTTTGTATTCCCCATCTAGATAACCCCACGCTGTCACCTTGAGCGCTAGATGGTTCCAACAAACACCACAATTTCATAGAGACATCCAACTCCAAATATAATTCATAACAAGTATTTGTAATCTCTAGCCTAAGTGCCACCATGGTGTGCATGCTGTAAGTTTCACACACACGGGGAGAGCAGAGATCTATTAAAGAACTTGAGTAGCAAAGTAGATCTACTTGATTACAAAGCTCATGATCACAATATGATCATGCATAGAGAGAGAGAGATGAACACATAGCTACCGGTAGAACCCTTAGCCTCGAGAGAGAACTACTCCCTCCTCATCATGGAAGTCAGCAACGGTGATGGAGATGGCTCCGGGGGCACTTCCCCATCCCGGCAGGGTGCCGGAACAGAGACTTTTTGTCCCCCGAATCCCTCCTTCGGTGGTGGCGGCACTGCGAAACTTTTCGTGGCTGAAGGCTGGATTATTTAGGGTTTCTATATCGGAGGCTTCTTATAGGCGAAGGGGCAAGGTCGGTGGAGTGCTAGGAGGCCCACACCACCTGGTGGCGTGGCCAGCGGTCACTCGTGCCACCATATGGTGTGGCGAGGCCCTGGCCCTCCTCCGTCTCTGCTTTGGGCTCCGTGAGTCTTCCGATAAAATATTGACTTTGGCTTTTGTCCGGTCCAATTCCGATAATATTCATTTTCTGGCTTTTCTGGAACCAAAAACAGCAGAAAACGGGCAACTGGCACTGTGGCATCTTGTTAATAGGTTAGTTTTAGAAAATGTATAAAAATACTCCAAAGTGTGGACAAAACATAAGAAAGTAAATATAAAACAAGCATGGAACATCAAAAATTATAGATATGTTTGCAACGTCTCAACATCCCCAAGCTTAACTCCTACTCGTCCTCGAGTAGGTAAGTGATAAAAAAGAATAATTTTTGAGGTGACATGCACCATCACAATCAAGATTAAACCATTTGCAAAGCATGAAAGCTGGGATCAAAGTACTCTAAACATGAGCATGAAAGATGAAGTTCTAACAATAAGACATAGTAACTATGTTGTAACATGAAAAGGTACAAACAAAGATCATGAATAACAATGCATTGAAAGACGTTTGTTTGTTTCACATATAGAAAACATAGCATAGTGGAATTCCGCTTGTCCCTCATGGAGTAGCAAAACATAAATGCACATGACACCTTCAAAGTTCATAAGGGTGACTAGATATAAATAGTTCAAGAATAAGCAATATCACATTATGAATCAATCAACAAGTTTTGGGACAATGCACATTAAACTAAGAATGGCCACTATGCTCTCTCAATAGGTGCATAAAGATAGAAGGTGGAGACTCAATATAAAAGTGGAAGAAAGGCCCTTCAAAGGGAAGCAGGAATTCAAGTCTCATAAAGAGCTTCCAAAAATTATGGTACTTGTTAGCTTTCAGCTCTCATTTCCCCTATCATAAGCATCTTGAAGTGATTAAGGTTAAAGTAAACAAACTATGGAGTATATGCTTGACAAAGTATAAGCTGGCAATCTCATGTCCCTTGAATACGAGGGTCGCTCCTCATGCTACTCAAGTTTAGTTACCGGTAAGTTCTTGTCATAGTAAGTACATGTGTATCATAGAGAACCGCCAATGGGGTACCCTTGCCCGATGATACGGAAGAATCCCCATATCAAAATGACGAGGCAAGCAGACAATAAGCATCTCAACAATCTTCTTATTTACCATGGGAAAATGGTGCTTTTTTCTCTCTTTCCTCTTTTCTCATCTTTTTTTCTTTTTTCTCAATCTCTTTCTTTTTTATATAAGAAGAATGCTTCATAGATTGCTCATTATGGTTACGCTGCAGGTTTCCACCATCATTAGGCATGGATTAGACCAGCCGCCCAGGCGTTTCTCTAACACACATACATAACTCCATAGACTTACAAGCTCTCCTTTCATTTCACACCGACGACATCCATAAACAAAAGAGCATGATATCAACTGGGTACAATGTACAAGTGCAATGTTGAAAGCGTTCCCCATGACAACATGGTTCTGCTAATTCTCAATGTATAAGTGCAAGCATATGCAACATAGATGACACAATGGTTCAAGTTTATTAGGGGCAAGAAAAGTAAAGTGTGCCATTTGGTTCATGAGAGCTTAATCACTAATTTTCACATAACAAGTTTAATTCAGAAGGTAGATAAAAACATGAATATACTTGGAATAGCAAATGCTAATAGGTAGGTATGATGGACTCTTTGTAATAACTTGGTTTTATTTGGGGTTGGATGCATGAGTGGAACTCATACTTGGTATGGAGGCTAGCAAAAGACTGGGAGCGACCAACTAAGAGAGCAATAATGGCCATAATCATGCGAAGCGACAAAACATCATTAATTAAAGTATAAAGTGATATTACAAGTCGAAAACTAAAGGATCATAGAGGCTATGGTGACTTGGTATAGTCTTAACATGGTGTGAGCATGTGATGGCTCAATGCACGGCGCCCAGAAAAGTGCTTGGTGTGTGGTGTTGATGTAGAGCTCGTTGGGAACCCCAAGAGGAAGGTATGATGAGCACAGCAGCAAGTTTCCCTCAGTTATGAAACCAAGGTTTAATCAAACCAGTAGGAGCAAGGAAACGCCTCAAAGGTGTTACTAGCTGAGCTTTGGCAGGGCGCACTACCGGTGCTAGTAGCAACGTGGAGACCTGCACAACACAACCACAGAACTTTGTCCCCAACTTGCGATGAGGTTGTCAATCTCACCGTGTTTTGCGGAAAACAAAGGATTAAACGTATCGAATGGAAAGAAGTAAAAGTTTGCAGAAAGTAAACACAAAGCAGTAAAAAGATTGTAGATTGTATGTAAAGTAAAGGACCGGGATCCATAGTTCACTAGAGGTGGCTCTCCTTAGATAGATGACATGCTGGGTGAACAAATTACAGCGGGGCAATTGACAAACACCGAGAAAGCAATACATGCATATACTAATCATCTTGACTCCTTTGAGACTTGATTGGGCAATACAACATAATACATAGACCGCCATCCAACTGCATCTATGACTAATAATCCACCTTCAGGTTATCATCCGAACCCCCTCCAATATTAAGTTGCAAGCAACAGATTATTGCTTTACGAACTGCGTGTAAGGTAAACAATAAAATTGTTCTATGAACAAAAGATCGTTGTTTTCTCCCTTGTAGCAACAGCACATCTAGTACCTTAGAGATTTCTGTCACTTCCCCAGATTACCAGAGGCATGAACCCACTATCGAGCATAAATACTAACTCTTGGAGTTGCTAGCATCTACTTGGCCAAGATAGCTACTAACAACGGAAAGCATGCAAGATCACAAATAACAAAGACACGATAGAATCAATAATCAATCTGAAATAGCATCTCAATATCCATCGGATCCCCGCAAACACAACATGTATGAATTACAAATAAATGATCTTGATCATGAACGGAGCTCACAAGATCTAAACATGAAAGCACAAAGGAGGAGAACCAGCCATCTAGCTACTACATGGATCCGTAGTCCAAGGATGAACTACTCACGCATCACACCGGAGGCTTGCATGATGATGAAGAAGGCCTCCAGGGTAAATTCCCCTCTCCGGTAGGGTGCCAGGAAGAGCTTCAGATCCCTCCCGATCTAGGGATGGAGATGACGGCGGCTATAGACTCTTTCGTGGATTTTTGATCGGGTACCTAGGGTTTTCATCCCGAGGGCAACTTATAGGCGGAAGGAGAGGCCGAGGGGTGCTGGGGTCGGCCAGACCACCCCCTGGCGCGGGCCAGGTGGTGTGGCCGGCCCCTGGCCCCTCTCCGTCTCGTATTTTGGCACTTGATCCCTTCCGGAAAAATAGGCACTTTGGCTTTTGTCCCGTCCAATTCTGAGAATATTCATTTTCTGACTTTTCTGGAACCAAAAACAATAGAAAACAGGCAGCTGGCACTGTGGCTCTTGTTAATAGGTTAGTCCAAGAAATCATAATAAAAGTACTCCAAAGTTGGAACAAAACACAAGAAAGTGGATAAAACCAAGCATGGAACATCAAAAATTATAGATATATTTGCAATGTATCAGCATGCGCCAAGTCATCCCAAATAAAGCATCAAAGGAGAATACCACAATACTATGCTTTAATATGCTAAAACAACGCATGATTCTTTCAAGGCACATGAAGCAATCTCAATTGTTTATAACGAGTCAAGCTACATCAATAATCACTAAGCATAAAGCCAAAACAATATCAAGCATGACATGACAAAGCATAGGCCATAGTCAAAAACAAGATCTTTTTACCACTTAAGTATGGAGTTTCCTACTCTTTTCCAACACCAATCGACTTATTTGAAACAACTCACAAAGATAATAATAAATAAAGATCAGTGAGCTTGTCTCACAATTCCACAAAGAGGAACTAAAAAGTTCTAAGCTGAAAGCACAAGAAAACTAAGGCTAAATACAGTGCTAGCAAAAGAGAACACTCAGAGAACAATAAGAATGAAAACTAGAGTGTTCCAAACAATGAAAGCAGATTGTGTCTCTCTCCAAAAGAAGTGCTGGGATCCAAACAACTTATTGCAGCAAACCAAGCAAAACAAAACTAAAAACAAAAACGAAGACGCTTCAAGAACAACATAACTGTGCATGAAACAATAAAAATGAAGTGTTTGGAAGAAACATGAGGTTTTTATTGATAAAGAAGGGGATGCCTTGGCCATCCCCAAGCCTTGACGCTTGTACCTCTTGAATATTTCTTGGGGTGACACGGGGTGGCATCCCCAAGCTTGAGCTTTTTTTCCATTCTTCATCTTATTCTATCATTCTTTCCCTACATCTGAAAATTTACTTCATACAAAACTTCACACAATCTTCATTAGCAACATTAGTGCATTAAAAAGATAATAAACCTTTGGGGTTTAGTTTTAAAACAGCAAAACTTTCATTAAAAACACAAGATACTATAGCAATTTCCTCAAAAAGCTCAATTCACCAAAAAGAACCCAAAAAGAAATCGATAAAGAGGCAAATGCAAATAATGGCAGAAATTTGTCAAAACAGACCATCAGGTGAAAATCGATATTTTCGAAGACCTTATGTTGCTCAAATTGAAAAGTGTTGAACTAATGTAAGTTAGATAACAACCTGGGGCATAAGCACAAAAAATTACAGCTCAAACCGACATACAGAGATTTTTCACGAATTTTTACAGCGAAGCACAAAAATCTGTTTCGGGACAATGATCACCCACAAGTATAGGGGATGTATCGCAGTATTTTCGATAAGTAAGAGTGTCGAACCCAACAAGGAGCAGAAGGTGCTGGCTAGTGGTATGGATCAGGAATTCTGTGCAAATACTTAGCAAACGGATTTTTAGGGGTTTTTGATAATGCAAGTAAATAAAGTACGAGTAAATAAAAGACAATAAGAATAAATGCAGCAAGTGGCCCAATCCTTTATTCAACAAAGGACAAGCCGGTTGTATTACTTAAGATGACCAAACGTTCTCAAGGACACACGGGAATTCTGTCAAGTGCTTTCGCTTTATATAGTTGATCAATCTTCTTTAGTTTGCTAAGTGTTGTGTGGGTGAACCTGTCTTAATGTACCGACCTTCCTAGGACTAATACATACTTGTGATTATACCCTTTGCAAACACCCGTAAGTACAAGAAAGTAATTAAGGTAGAAATCTAACCACAACTTTAAACTCTAAGACACTGACATCCCTTGTGCAATGGTTTCCTAACGGGGGTTCAGGTTTCTGTCACTCCGGCAACCCCTACGATTAGTAGCCAAATATATAATGAATTCCCCTAGGCTCGTATAGGTGAATTGTCATGTAGTCAACGTTCACATGACACCACTAGAAGAAGTACACCACAACTTAAATATCAAACTATTGAATCTTTCTCAACACAATTCCACTACTAACAACATGACTTCTCCCATGGCCTCAAGAACAAAACGAACTACTCACAAGACATCGTATGGATCATGATCAGAGATGGAATAATGATGTATAACAATCTGAACATAAAAGATAATTCAACGGTTCACTCAATAGCATCAACTACAAGGAGTAATCAACACCGGGAAAGTTTCCCCTAAGAACTATGCAAGATTCAACCCAATTGTTACATTGGTATGGAGATGGTGATGAGGGTGCTGCTGCTGATGATGGTGGTGATGATCCCGATGAAGTCCAGCTTGATGATGGTGTTGATGGCGACGATCTCCCCCCTCGGGAAGGAATTCTCCCGTAGAATTCTGTCTGCCGGAGAGATCTTTCTCTCTCGGTGTTTTCTGCCCCACAGAGGCGGTGGAACCTTTCTGTGGTCGCTCCCTAGGTATTAGGGTTCCGTGGAGATAATATACGCCAGAGGGGAGAGCTGGAGGTGGACCAGGGCAGCCACACCACCTGGTGGCGCGACCCAGGGTAGCCCGTGCCAGGGGGTGGTGTGGGCCTCCTGTGGCCCATCTCCACTCCTCCTTCTGGCAGTCTTCGTCTTCTGGAAAAATAGGATTTTCCATATATTTTCCTGGATTTTCTGATCTTCACGAATTTTGCCTCCAAACAACACATTTTCCATCAGAATCCTGACTACAGCGGTCCATGCTCCAAAAGTCATCAACCATACAAAAACAGATGAAATAACATAAGTATCACCCCTTAATATGAAATATATCAATGAATAACAGTGAATTATGATATAGAAAAGTGATGCAAAATGGACGTATCAGACAACACTTCCCCAAATCTTACTTCCCTCTCATTAGAGGTTATTCTTGGCACAAAAATTAAAATAAAAAAGGATAAGGAGAGGTTATTACAGAAGTAATAACTTCCAAGACTCAAGAAAACTATTGGGTTATCTCCTAGAAGTACTTTTCTTTAACGCCTTTAAGTTAGGCATGATAGTTTGAGAAGATGCTCACATAAGAAATATGAATTGAAGTAAAAGAGAGCATCAAGAAGAAAATTCAAAGCACATTTAAGTCTAACCCACTTCCTATGCATAGGAATCTTATAAAGAAAAAAGTCATGAAAGCACAAAGCAACAAGCATAGTAAGGCAAAACAAGTGCAACTTCAAGACTTTCAACATAAAGAGGGGAAACCTAATATTATTGAGATACATAAAACCATATTTCCCTCTCTCATAATAACTTTCAGTAGCATCATGAATAAAATTAACAATATAACTATCACATAAAACATTCTTATCATGAGCCACATGCATAAAAGAATTAATACTCTCCCTATAAGCATAGTCATTCTTATTAATTATAGTGGGAGAAAATTCAACAAAATAACTGTCATTATTATTCTCATTACCATAATCATCAAATATAGGAGGCATATTGTAATCATAGTTAATTTTTTCCTCAATAGTAGGTGGACTAAAAATATCATATTCATCATTGTAATCATCATATATTGGAGGTATAGTATCATCAAAGTAAATTTTCTCCTCCGTGCTTAGGGGACTAGAAATATCATGCTCATCAAAACCAGCTTCCCCAAGCTTTCCATAGAATATTAGCAAAAATGGTGTTCAAAGAATTCATACTAATAATATTGCTATTACCATGCAAATAAAGTTCCATAGGTTTTTTAATTTTCCCTTCAAACACTTCATGTCCTAACTCAAGATAAATACTATAAAGCTCTCTAATTTTGTCGTTGTTTTCCATTAAGCCTAACTAGTGAAAATAAAAATAAGAAACAAAAAGATATAATTGCAGAATCTAAAGGAAATAACTTTGAGCACTCACACACTAGCAATAGTACTAGAAGATAGCTTAGTAGCCAGAAGATGTGAGTACCTTTTACCTTACCTCCCCGGCAACGGCGCTAGAAAATAGCTTGATATCTATGCACTTCTATTCTTGTAGACAGTTGTTGGGCCTCCAAGTGCAGAGGTTTGTAGAACAACAGCAAGTTTCCTTTAAGTGGATTACCCAAGGTTTATCGAACTCAGGAAGGAAGTGGTCAAAGGTATCCCTCTCAAGCAATCCTGCAATCAAGATACAAGAAGTCTCTTGTGTCCCCAACACACCCAATACACTTGTCAGGTGTATAGGTGCACTAGTTCGGCGAAGAGATAGTAAAATACAAGTGGTATGGATATAAGACAATGGTGCCAGAAAATAGCTTGATAGCGTGAAAGAGACTAAAGGCAAACTGAAATAAAGATGGCAGCAAGCAAACATGTAACAGATCTAGTTGCAAACGAAGTTTCAATGCTTAGAAACAAGGCCTAGGGATCATACTTTCACTAGTGAACACTCTCATATAAATATCTTCTCTTCATGATACTACTCTAAACTACTCTCTGGTTGGACACTCTAATCCATGGTAGGGCTATAACAGCACACATCAAAGTCCGTATTCCCCATCTAGATAATCCCACACTGTCACCTTGAGCGCTAGATGGTTCCAACAAACACCACAATTTCATAGAGACATCCAACTCCAAATATAACTCATAACAAGTATTTGTAATCTCTAGCCTAAGTGCCACCATGGTGTGCATGATGTCACTTTCACACACATGGGGAGAGCAGAGATCTATTAAAGCACTTGAGTAGCAAAGTAGATCTACTTGATTACAAAGCTCATGATCACAATATGATCATGCATAGAGAGAGATGAACACATAGCTACCGGTAGAACCCTTATCCTCGAGAGAGAACTACTCCCTCCTTATCATTGGAGTCAGCAACGGTGATGGAGATGGCGGTGGAGTCGATGGAGATGGCTCTGGGGGCACTTCCCCGTCCCGGCAGGGTGCCAGAACAGAGACTTTCTGTCCCCCGAATCTCCCCTTCGGTGGCGGCGGCGCTGTGGAACTTTTCATGGTTAAAGGCTGGATTATTTAGGGTTTTTGCATCGGAGGCATCTTATAGGCGAAGGGGCAAGGTCGGTGGAGTGCCAGGGGGCCCACACCACCTGGTGGCGTGGCCAAGGGTCACCCGTGCCGCCATATGGTGTGGCCAAGCCCTAGCCCTCCTCCGTCTCTGCTTTGGGCTCTGTGAGTCTTCCAGTAAAACATTGACTTTGGCTTTTGTCTGGTCCAATTCCGAGAATATTCATTTTCTGGCTTTTCAGGAACCAAAAACAGCAGAAAACATGCAACTGGCACTGTGGCATCTTGTTAATAGGTTAGTTTCAGAAAATGTGTAAAAATACTCCAAAGTGTGGACAAAACATAAGAAAGTAAATATAAAACAAGCATGGAATATCAAAAATTATAGATACGTTTGCAACGTATCAAGCTGGCATTGCCAGCCACAGCCGCCGCCGATCCTTCGGCGATCATGCCCTGCATGTAGGCTTCACTCGACATTCCGCCGAGGATGTTCTAGGCGCCGGTCTTGCCGTGCGACGAGCTTCCGGCGAACGTTAGAGGGTCGTGGCACGCCGTCAAGGAGGCGACATACGCCGGAGAGGAGAAGGGGCGTTGATGTCGATGCTAAAAGCCGAAGGAGGACGTGGTGTGGGGCAGGAAAAGACGGTGTTCGGGTTGAATCTGCCGTTGAACTCGGGGGAGGAGGAGTACCTTTGTCGTGCGTTCACCTGGTTCTCCTGGAACATCGTCGGCTAGATCGGCGAGAAGCCGTCTGGCGAGTATCCGGCAGGCGAAGCGACGCTTGTCTAGCTCCCCCAAACGCCGTCGTACGGTGCGCGCGATGATGCCGCTGCCGCTTTCCTCATCGCCTGCGCCTCGGCCGCCGCTTCCCTCATCGCCTGCGCCTCGGCCACCGCTCCCCTCATCGCCTGAGCTTCGGCGAGCTCTTGTGCCTGCTTGGCCCTTGCCTTCCTGTCCCTTCGGCTGTCTGTATCGAACTTTCTCTTCGTGGATAGGGCCAACCAGACGGGGGCGCTCATGCCTTGAGGTCTCGGTGCAGGCGCTCTCGGCTTCCTCTCCTTTTTCTCCTTTGGTTCGCCGATGGCGGGTCGGGGTTTGGTGAAAGCCTTGGGCGGCATGGCGGGCGGGAGATCCGCGAACTAGCGGGAGATGTGGGGGATTGTGGAGGGAATGCGGAAAGAGAAGAAGAAAAAGGGCGGGAACTCGGCCTCTACTCGCCGACAGGGCTGACCCACCCTCGTTTTCTCTCCATCCGGCGTTTCCAGGTCGTTCCCAGCGCCTCGGGTGCGGCCTGAAAACACCGGACCAATTTTGAGCTAAATCCGGACATAACCGGCGTCCTAAGAGCATCTCCAGCAGCGGCGTTAAAAATTGCGTGCGCCCAATAAACCGCTTGTTTAGCGCGCGGAGCCTTGTTTTCGGTGCTCCAGCAGCGACTGCAAACTAGCGCACGCAGTAAAAAAATTCCAGCGTGTAGTATATGCGCTATCGCGAGCGCCACATCTGGTGCTCCTGGTTCGGCGCGCTGGAAACGCACACTCGCGCGCAGAGCTGAAATCCCCCCCCCCCCCCCGCACTCGCGCTTCCTCTCTCCCCATTCCCAAATCCCACCGGCGCTGACAGCTCCCGCCGGTGCTGACAGCGCTGCCGCTTGTTGCCGCCGCCGCGCCGAAGCTTCCCCCGCCCCTGTCGCCGCCACGCCGAAGCTTCCCCCACCGCTAATCGACGACCGCCGCCGCGCGCCGTCGCTTCCGGGCGACCATCGACGCCACTCCCCGCCGATTCGAGCTCCGTGAGCACAGATCCGGTGCTGCCCCGGCCGTCCACCACCGCCGTCGTCGCTTCCGCGACACCACAGGCGTACTCCCCACCAAGGTATGTAGTGTCCTCCATTGCCATACCTTCTCATTCTAGGATATTATTTAGACGTAGCCGCCCTATGTAGATGGTGCGCCGCCGGTCGAAGGAAGAGTCCGATGATGAATGGGATGCAGAAGAAGAGGAAGATCTTGCTATCATTTTGGCCATTCGCGCTAGGATGAAGCGCCCGAAGCATGGTGGTTCCGTGATTGGTCAAGAGAGATTGTGGAGGGAGAGGTTGGAAGGCCATGCCAAATTGATGAGAAGCTATTTCATCGAGAAGCCCATCTTCCCCGAGCGCTACTTCCGGCACCGGTTTAGGATGAGCACAAGATTGTTCAAGAACATCGCCGAGAGTGTGATGGAGTTTGATCATTTCTTTGAGCAAAGGAGGAATGCCGCCGGGGAGCTTGGGCATAGCACCTACCAAAAGGTGACCGCCGCCTTGCGTATGATGGCATATGGTATTCCGGCGAATTTGGTTGATGACCACTTGGCAATGGGGGAGAGCACCTCCATTCTTTGTGTCCGCCGCTTTGCCGTGGCTATCGTGAGAGTGTTCGGGGAGGAGTACTTGAGATCCCCCAATGCTCAAGACACGGCAAGGCTATTGGAGCAAAACAAGCGACGTGGGTTCACCGGAATGCTTGGCTCTATTGATTGTATGCATTGGAGTTGGAAGAATTGTCATGCGGCTTGGCATGGACAATTCAAAGGCCACAAGAAGGATTCCACCATCATCCTTAAAGCCGTGGACGATTATGAGACATGGATTTGGCATGCTTTTTTTGGGATGCCCGGATCTTGCAATGATATCAATGTTCTCCAGCGGTCACCACTCATGGCTAGGATAGCTAATGGTGAAACTCCACCAGTGCAGTTTGTGGCAAACAACAAAACATACACCTATGGCTACTTCCTTGCCGATGGCATCTACCCAAGGTGGAGGACATTTGTGAAGCCGATCAAGGATCCATAAGGCAAGAGAGAAGTCAATTTCCATAATGCACAGGCGGCGGCAAGGAAAGATGTGGAGAGAGCATTTGGGATATTGCAAGCTCAATTTGCAATTGTGCGTGGACCGGCTCGGTTTTGGGATCAAGAGATCCTTTGGTACATCATGATGGCTTGTGTGATCATGCATAACATGATCATAGAGGATGAGCGTGGTGAGGATGGCCTCGACTACAACTATGAGTATGTGGGACAACCCGTCCGAATTCGAAGGAGGCAAGATAGGATAGCCCGATTCCTTACCTCCTACCATGCCATTCGAGTTAATGAGGTGCATGATGATCTCCAAAAGGATGTCATGGCGGAGTGGTGGGTTTGGAATGGAGGAAATTGATGTTCTCCTATGATTGTTGTATGTTCTTTGAGATATATTTGTTGTATAATTGTTATATGTGTTGTTGTTGTATCGGTACTTTGAACTATTCATTTGTGTTGATGTTGTATGCATATTTGAACTATTTATTCTTGATTTATTGTGTGTGTTTGATCTTTGTTTTGTCATTTGTATGTGATTTTGTTGTTCTTGCGCGCGCTGAAAATTTACAGCGCTTGTCATTTCGCTTTTTTTTGTCGCGCGCGCTATAACCTGTTTTTAGCGCTTCTATCTTTTGACAACCGAAGTTGCGCGCGGCAAACGTGATACAGCGCGCGCCAAACGATTTAGACAACGCCAATTTTTAGCGCCGCTGCTGAAGATGCTCTAAGAATACGACTGGGCGAAATTTCACCGTCCGAACAAAAAACAAAAAATAGACGTCGAAAACGACTTCATAGGAAGGGGAGTGAAGATGCTCTTAAGGAAAGTCGGTGTCTAACTGTTGTCGCTAGTCTCGTCCTTATTGGGCTCGTGCTTGGTCACGTCATGGGCCAAGGTAATGACGCGGACGGTGGACAAGGATGGACACCCTGAGGAGCTCTCACAGGCCGGGTTGCCCGTGGCCCTTTATATCGCGGTGTTCAGTTCCGATGCGACCGCGATCGTTAATACTACAGTACTCCTATGGATAGAGATTATCCGCCATCCTCCATATTTGTTAATATACTCCTACATGCCAATAATGTCGGCAGTAGGCAGTAGCTCGTGACGTCGACACATCGTAACTCCTGTGGACACGGCAGCAGTTACAGGAGTACCACACGGATACAACAAGCACATCAAGTACGGAGGCGTAGCTCGTGATGCCAGCCTCAACTGGCGGTATACCATACGCTTGTCTTGCTGAGCTCTTTTGTACGCTAGCTAGTGCGGCGGTCAGATCAGCCCCGGCCGTTCCAAAGACACGATCGACGAGCGAGGTAGCGATGGCCTCTCACGGCGAGAGCGCGCGAGCACAAGCCGGCGTCGTCGGCGGCGGCGGCAGTGGGGGGCACGTGGTGCTGCTGCCGTACCCGAGCCAGGGCCACGTCCACCCGCTGCTGCAGTTCGCCAAGCGCCTCGCCTACCACGGCCTGCGCCCCACGCTCGCCGTCACGCGCCACATCCTCGCCACCTGCGCTCCCGACGCCGGCGCGCTCGGCGGCGTCCGCCTCGCCGCGGTCTCCGACGGCTGCGACGCGGGCGGGTTCGGCGAGTGCGGCGACGTCACGGCCTACCTGTCCCTCCTGGAGTCCGCGGGGTCCGAGACGCTCGCGGACCTCCTCCGCGCCGAGGCCGCGGCGGGTCGTCCGGTCCGGGCCGTGGTCTACGACGCGTTCCTGCCCTG
Organism: Avena sativa; assembly: GCA_916181665.1. Lineage (NCBI taxonomy): Eukaryota > Viridiplantae > Streptophyta > Magnoliopsida > Poales > Poaceae > Avena > Avena sativa. The sequence goes on along the minus strand of OV702290.1, from coordinate 546,517,241 downwards.
GGCGCGCGCCGTGGCGCAGTGGCACGGTGCCGCCGCCGCGGCCTTCTTCACGCAGCCGTGCGCCGTGAACGTGGTATACGGCCACGTGTGGTCCGAGCGGGTGCACGTGCCGGTTGAGGCTGGTTCTACGGTCGTACGACTGCCTGGGCTGCCGGCGCTCGAGCCCGAGGGCTTGCCGTGGTTCCTCAAGGTCGGGGCCGGCCCCTACCCGAGTTACTTCGAGATGGTGATGAGCCAGTTCAAGGGGCTGGATCTTGCCGACGACGTGCTGGTCAACTCTTTCTACGAGCTCGAGCCCGAGGTGAGCGAACTGACATCGATCCCCACCTAAGCTGTCAGCTCCATTAAGATACTGTATGATCAAGTACGTAGTACTACTGTAGTACGTATTCAAGTTGTTACGATCGTGTTTCCATGTCCACAGTCACATGCATATTCTACTTTGATGTTGATGCTTACACACACAAGTTGTTCGCTGAAAAATGTTCAAAACATCAACAGAACAGCGTTCGTTCAGCTCAAAGAGTCAACAATTTAGTCGTTACGCGGCAGTACTAATTTGTTCATGTAACGGTGGGGATGCAGGAGGCGGCGTACATGGCGTCGGCGTGGCGCGCCAAGACGATCGGGCCGACGGTGCCGGCATCCTACGTCGGCGACGACCGGCTTCCATCAGACACCAAGTACGGATTCCACCTCTTCGAGCTCACGGCCGCGCCCTGCGTCTCCTGGCTCTCCACCCACGCGCCACGCTCCGTCGTGTTCGCCTCCTTCGGCAGCCTCTCCAACCTGGACCCTGCCGAGATGCGCGAGGTGGCAGCAGGCCTTCTCGACGCCGGCCACTCGTTCCTCTGGGCCGTCCGCTCCTCCGAGTCCCACAAGCTGCCCACCGGCTATGCCGACGCAATCGCGCTGCAGGGCGGGATGGTGGTGTCGTGGTGCCCGCAGCTGGAGGTGCTGGCCCACCCGGCCGTGGGGTGCTTCCTGACCCACTGCGGCTGGAACTCGACGGCGGAGGCGCTGGTCGCGGGCGTGCCGATGGTGGCGCTGCCGCAGTGGACGGACCAGCCGATGAACGCCAAGTACGTGGAGGCCGTGTGGCGGGCGGGCGTGCGGGTGCGGCCGGCCGCCGAGGACGGGCTGGCGCGGAGGGAGGAGGTGGCGAGCGGGATCAAGCAGGTGATGAACGGCGAGAGGAGCGCCGAGTATAGGAGGAACGCCGCCGCGTGGGCGGAGAAGGCCAGCGCCGCGAGCAGGGAGGGCGGCAGCTCCGACCGGAACATCGCCGAGTTCGTCGCCAAGTACACGTCGTCCCCGAGTGGTTGATCGAAGTGAACGCGTACAAAGCATTGCATGGACACTGCATTTGGTGAAATGAATTGTTGGATTGGTTCATATGCTGCTGTTGATTTGGTGTGGAGCAAGTGAACTAGCGAGGTGAACAAGACGAGTGATAGAATAAAGTGTTCAGGAGACTGGGATAGCACAGATTGACTCGTGGGCTGAATAGATGTATCATACATATATTACCGGGCTTCAGTGGCCTACGGAGCTGCCAGGAACGACCTACCAGTCAAGACCGTGTGCAGGGGCTTCAGTTTGCGCTACGCATGCTCTGGGCTGGGCTGATATACAAATGGTTTTTATGTAGGGATGCAGTCCGCTCGTCCGCCGGACGTGACAGATAGCCGTGTAACCAAATGCATGGCACACATTTTGATTAACAAGTGAATATTGATTAGCAATAAAATAGATGATACGGACAGGTTCGGATGTCTATGCGAAAGTCCGTCTACATCCCTATTTTTATGTAGTACTTGTGTTTGTACTTTGTTGTGTTCACACTCTGTTCTGGTTTGATTTTCTGTCCCAACATGATCACACATCTGCTCTCACATCCATCTATGGGTATGTTCAGTTCGGGAATAAAGTGGAATGGAATGTTACGATTCCATTCCACTAGAATGGGTTGGTTCCGTTCTTGTGTTTGGTGAGGATAAAAAATATGTAATGGAATCATTCTATCCTATGTTCGATTGTGCCAAAAAAGTGGAATGGAACAGTTCCATTCTATGTTTGGGTGCACTTAGCAAAAAGGATGGAAAGATAATAGAAAGAACGAGAACGTTTAGGTGGCTTTAGCATAGTGGAACGGGGAGATTCCACCAATTTGGTGAAATGGGTCCATTCTGAATCTAGAGGGAATATTCTCTTTTCAGAAACCACCCCGTTCCATTTTATTTCTCCATTTAACACTAGAATGGCTCTCAGGTGTTGAACCATTCCATTCCATTCTATTCCACTTGGTGACACCAACCGAACACACCCTAAAAGACAGGCACCCATATCAGGCTTGTTGGATGGAAATGAAACTAGATTAAAAAGGATGATATGACCATATAGTATTTCGAAACTTGTTCTCACACGGATGTCGACATCAAAATCCATCTCCACATCTATCCTTATGCATCGATAAGAGGAAACTGGTCAAAAAAGGATGTCCGTCGACTGATGTGGCTATGCTAACCAGGTAGGCCTACGAGAAAACCTATAAGTAATCTATAGCGACTTCTGCGTTGGTCATCCGGTGTCCGGTGGTAGACCGTATGGGGCAGACGTCGGATGATTTTTAGTTATAAGGGTGGGTACTACCCAGTCATGCCTCTAATACTAAATATAGCGCGAGGCTGTCCGGTGGCCCCGTGGGGCCAAAAGTGGTAGCTGGTGTCCCGGTTGACTCATGTGGGAGGGGTTGGGCTAGGGGCGCCGGATGTTTATTGAGCACCCATTGGATGAAAATTTTATTTGGGGAAGAGGGCTGAACGAGTTTTTATGCGTCGGCGCTCTTATTTCACCCTTAGAGCAAGTACAATAGGATAGGATGACATCAGCTGGCTATAAGAGATAAAATACTATATTTTAGCTGAGTTGAAGGAGAGAGAAGAAGAGTTAGTTGTAAGTTAAGACCCAGCTAGGACACGTGCTCTAGCCACTTCGTGGGCGTGACATGTGGGCCATGTATTAGTAAAATAGTACATGTTTTTAGTTAGCTAGTATAGTTGATGTCTATAGTGATGACTATAGATGACATGGCAGTGACTTATAGCTAATAGTGGGCTATACTATTAAACTTGCTCTTAGCCGACTTTCAGTGGGGTGAGTGGATATGCTCTTATGTCTGACGGTTGACTAGTCCGTATTTCTGAACTGTGAGGTCAAAGACTTAAAACTTGATTACTGAACGGTACGTAGCAAGAGAAGAGAAGAGCTCTTTAGGAGGCGGCGGCAAACCCATCTAGGGTTTCTTCCCTCCGCCGGCGACGCCACCGGTCCGTCTCGTCTCCGGCGGCCTTAGGGCCTTGGGGGCGTGGCGGACCACGGCCTCTCGCCGACGGGAGGTTTCAGTGTTTTCTTTAGATATTTTTAGTGTCTTTCTCGGGATGTTGAGGCGGCGGCTACATCCTGAGGTCAGAATAAGGTCCTTCCCGCCCTATCCTCGCTCTGGTGGTATGTCTAGCATCAGTGGAGGGCGCGTGGAGTCATGTGTCTGACGGATTCCTTTGGATCCGTTCGTTTCTCGTATTCGTTAGTGTGTTTTGAGATCAGTCTCTTCCGATCTTCGTTGTTCATCTTCGGCGATGGTTGCTGCTTTGGTGCGCTGGTCCTTTGGAGCCTTAGCACGATGACTTCCCGTCCGTCTACTACAAAAAGCTCTACTACGACAAGCTTTGCCCGTCTCCGGCGATAGAGGGGCAAAGACGGCGGTGCCCCTTCGGCTCGTGCCAGTGTTTTTAGTCGTCGCTAGATGGTCCAGTGACCTATTTATAATTTTTATTACTTTTAAGACTCTTTGCACCGCTGTTGATGATTATTAATAATCTGTGGAATTTGAAAAAAAAACTTAAAACTTGGAAACATGCACATGCGCGCGCATGTCCTCTGCCTCGATCGTCTACCACGCCTCCCGCGCGCGCACGAGGTCAGGTGGCAGATGCCGTACATGCGCCACCGTATTGTCCGCGAGCACAGGTGGCTAGCTAGCTCCCAATCGCCGCTGGTAGTCTCGTGTACTCATGTTCTTGAAATGCAACACTCCAGTTTTGCTTCGTGGACCGACCGATCACCTCACGGATGACAGGAGCGATGAGCAAAGATATCTATATCAAATGCCTCTATCTTGGAAAGCAAAACAGAACTGTGGTAGGTAGCCAGTAACCACCGCCGCCTCCTATGCATGCGTGTTGTGAGAAACTCATCTACCCCTTCCGTCTCGATCGAAATAGGCGTTGCAAGTTTGGCAAAATATATCCAAATCTAAACAATTTACCACGTCTATTTTGAGACGGAGTAAGTACTTGAATTCTAGGAAGATCACCCGGAAATCACACCATGCGCCTTCCTTTGTGAAAAAAATTGGAAAAAAAATTAAGCTTTACATTTCTTCCAAAATTCCACCGAATATTAATAAGCATCAACAGCAACTGTACAAAAAGATCCAAAATCAATAAAAATTACAAAAAAGTCCTTGAACCACCTAGAGATGGCTACAAACACTAGCGCGAGCCGAAGCGCGCCACCGTCCTCGCCCGCTCCATTACCGCAAATCTTGTCGTAGTAGAAATTTTTATAGTAGACTAACAAAACGTCCCCATGCTAAGGGAGGAGGTGACCAGCGGGATCCGGGAGGTGATGGACGGTGAGAGGAGCGGCGAGTACAAGAGGAACGCCGCTGCGTGGGCAGAGAAGGCCAGCGCCGCGAGCAGGGAGGGCGGCAGCTCCGACACGAACATCATCGAGTTCGTCGCCAAGTACACGCCGTCTGAGTGATTGATCCAAGTGAACGCGTACACAGCATTGCATGGACACTGCATTTGATCAAATAAATTGTTGGATTGGATGCTGCTATTGATGGTGTGGACTGTGGAGTCGTTCGATTTTCGTTTTTTCTTTATCCGTTTTGTCAAGCGAGGAAAGTGTTGAAGTGTTTAAGTGTGGACTGTGGAGAACTGAATAGCTTATATGGGCTCGTGGTCATGGCTCACATGGATGTGCCATAGTTTGAATATTACTGGGCTATGGAAACAAACACATGGCAGCTAGGAACGGCCTTCCGGTCGAGACTATGTGAAGAGCTAAATATGCATGACAGGCTGGCCCGACTAACGTACAGCTTTTCTGTGTTTATTACTCCGTTTATTATTCCACCGTATAAACCTTTTTAGCACGCTAAGAGAGCTAAAACAGCTTGCTAAAAAAATTATATTGTGAAACAAAGGAAGTATGTTTCTACTATGTTGTGTTCACGGAAATTGTCTCTGGCTTCCGAGCACCCGTGCTCTCTTCGTTTAAAAAAAAATTAAAACCACATTTTACAGGTTTTAAAAATATTTGGTAAAATTCCAGACATAATCAATGTTGTATCCCACAAACATACAAAACTGTGGCGTGAAATTCTTTGTAATTTGGCCTACACAAATATGATAAATCTGATAAAATTTAGGGATTTGAAAACACAGATTTATACTCTTGTCATTTTTGTACAACTCAGAATACAAATTATTTGAAATTTTTGTTTTGCACGTTTGTGGGATAAATCATGGGCTACATCCAGTTTTTTAAATATTTTTTGAACTCACAAATATGATTTTGATTTCTTTAAAAAACAAGAGCACAAGAATTTGGGAGCCAAAAACCTCCACCGGTTGTGGTCACCGCTTTTTTGTGTGTGTGTTTTTTCCCAACACCATCTCACATGTTTTGTGCATCCCATGATCTTGTGCAGCAAGTGAACCGGATGCTAGAAGTCCATGAGAACAAAATTTGAAAAACGAATCTAGAAATAACTATAAGTATTTATCGACATAATACACAATATATCATACCTTAAAGTTTTGGTTATGTCGGTGCCAGTGCTGCCCACGCATGGCTCTGCACCGGTGGTGGCGATGATGCAAGTGCCGATGTGTATGGCATGCGACTTTACTACACACGGAGGGTGGGGTTGCTACATACAGCGAGCGACTTTGCTACGTATCTCCGACGAGACGGTGGGCAGCATTGCTCCCGGTGGCGCTGCTACTTACGAAGAGCGGTGTTGCTCCTGTGGCGCTCGACATTGCTACACAGGGCGAGCGACGTTGCTACCGTTGGTCGGCGACATTGCTCCTTGCGCCCCGACGTTTTTACTCCTGATGTTCCGTGAATTTGTATCATATGTAGAATAGTTTTGTTACAACAGTTCTATGTTTTTGCTACAATAGTGCAAAGCTTTTTAGGTGGTTTCCGGCGAGGTGTCCGGTGAAGTCGGGTTTGCTAGTAGCATTTTTTTGCTATAAAAGTTTTGTAGTCCTGCTACAATAGTGCAAAGTTTTTTGCCACAAGGTCTCCGACGAGGTCTCCCAGCGAAAGTCTCCAATGAAGTCTCGGATTTGCTACACTAGAAGTTATTTTGCTATAACCGAGTTGTGGCAATAGCTCAAAGATTCTACTACTAGCCTCACTCCGAAAGTCTTGGTTGAAGTCAGGTTTGCTATAATAGTTTTTTACTAAGTCTCCGGCTAGGTCTTCCAACGAAAGTCTCCGGCGAAGTCAAGTTTGCTACATTAGTCCAATATTTTTGCTACAAAGTTTCCAGCGAGACAGTCTTTTATCCTATTTTTGGAGTGCTACATTTACCAAATATAGCAAACAGGGACATTTTGTAGCAAAATCCGTATACTTTGTAGTAAAAGGGACGAAGAAACTAGAGGACTAGGACGATGGGAAGGATTGAATCGTCCAGGGATCGCTCAGCACCACCCTTTTCTGAAGTCATATTTAACAGATTTACTCCATATTATTTTTTCCCAGCTTTCTCTAAGAAGAAGCGGAGTTCTGGTATAATATATGTCACCTACAACTGACCTAGACCTAGGAGCTTGCGAACTGATATAATATCGTGTACAAACGACTCGTTCAACGCCTAATCTGACATTCTTTTGTTGGAAAACCTCTAATAATCTATATCTGACACTCTGCCGCTTGAACTGGTCCGTACTTCTGAACTTGCGTGGTGAGGTCAAAGACTTGAACAAACTCGGAGGAAACTTGTTGAAATTATACGTATGTCCACCTGTTCTTTGGGCTACACGTCATGCATGCACATGCGTCGCGCGTGGCATCGGCCTGGTCTACCACGCCTTCCGCGCGCGCGCGGGGGTGGCAGATACGCCCTGCACACCACCGTATTGACCGCGAGCACAGGTGGGTGTGGGTGGGTAGCTAGCTTCCAATCGCCGCTCATAGTCTCGTGTACTCAAGTTCTTCAAATGCAACGCTCCAGTTTTGTTCCATACGTGGAACGGCCGATCACGTCGCGCGATGACGGGAGTGATGAGCAAATATCTATGGAGGCCTCTCTATGTACTCCCTCCGTTTTAAAATATAAGATGTTTTAGGTTTGTGAAGGAGATGAATCTAGACTTTTTTTAGTATGTAGATTCATCCTAAAGTTGAGTGAACCTAGATACTAAAACAAGTCTAGATTTATTTTCTTTACAAATCTAAAACATCTTATATTTTGAAACGGAGGGCATAACTGTGGTAGGTAACCACCACCTCCTATGCATATATGCGTTTGAGAAAATCATACTCCATATGTCCCAAAATAGACGTGGCAAAAACTTGTTTAAATTTAGACGTATCTACACACTCTTAGTAACATCTATATTTATTTAAATTTAGACAAACTTAAAAATATCTGTTCTGCAACGGAAAGAGTAGTACTAGAATTCTAGGAAGATCACAGTCTGAGCCTTCCTTTGTGGCGAAAAATTGGAAAAGAAAAATACACCCTACTAACCCGAACTACTTGGAGTACCATATAAAAGCTAGTAGTACTCCCTCCGTCCATAAATAACTAGTTTGAGTTTGTTAGATTCGAATATATCTATACACGAAAATGCGGCTAGATACATTCGAATTTAGAGAAACCCAAGTCAGTTATTTCTAGATGGAGGGCGTAGTACGTATTTATTGGAGTAGTTTATCCCATTAAACAATTTATCCCTACAAACTGACATGAGTGTCCTACCATCTTTTTTTTTTGAACCAGGATAGGTCCCGTAGGACCCAGATACTGCGGTTAGTCAAAGCGGTGGGTACATTTTACAGAAAGGGTCAAAGAGAAAACAAAAATTACAACAGGACCCCTCAAATTTGCACATTGCACCCCGTAGAAAAACGTCGAACGCGATCTAGTCCTGCACACCGTATCCATCTCGCCTCCAGGCACGGCCGTCGGCGTCGGCACCGGGGACGAACCACTTGGACCGACGTCGCCGCAGGGCGCCGCGAGGAGGGAGAGAACAAGCCGCCGACGGCGGTTGAAGCTCAGACATAGGGGCCTCTCGAGCTCGACGTGGCCTTCTTCTTGGCCGAAGTTAGCGGGTGGCATCTTGCTTCCGCTTGGAGAACGCCGAAGGAGTCGCAGCATCGCCACCTGAGGAATCCAGGCAACCCCATTCTTCGCCAGCATCAGTAGCTCGAAGCTCTCCTCCCTTCTTTCCCACGCCACCACAGTAGGCTGAGATCTGGAAGGGGAGCTTGTCACCGTCAACACCATGAAGAAGCTCTCAAGCTTTATGGCCGAGCCGCCAAGTCTGATCCACCCGCCGATGACTGCATCCACTGCAGCACCAAGGAGGGGGAAGCCTAGCGACCTCCTAGCGCCGCCCGACAGTGCCAGAGAGTAACTCGGAGACGAGGTGTGTCGCTGCCGCCGCCCAAAACCAGGTCGTCTCCCCTTGCCGCCACGGCCGGCCAGAGAGGGCCTCAGATCTGGTTGCTTCCGCTCGACACCAGCATCGAACATAGCTTTATTGAGGAGCGCGGTGGTCGCCGCCGTCACCAACCGTCCACCATGGACCAGTGGGGAACCGACGAGAAACCCAAAGAGGCTAGGGATCTGGTGAAGGAAATATGCCCTGAGAGGCAATAATAAAGTTGCTATTATGTATTCCTTGTATATGATATATGTTTATTTTGCATGCTATAATTGTATTGATAGGAAACATCAATACATTTGTGTTTAATAAACAAAAAGGGTTCCTAGTTATGCCTCTCTTATAGACTAGCTTGTTGATTAACAAGATGATCAAGGTTTCCTGATCATGGATATTGGATGTTGTTAATAACAAGGTCACAACATTTGTGAAATGATGTGATGAACATTCATCCGAAGTATAGCATTATGATCAAGTCATTATGTTTATATTGCTATAACATCATACGAAGTAATCTTTATCCTTAGACCATGAGATCATGTTAATTGCTAACACCGGAAGAGTATCTTGATAACATCAAACGTCACACCGTAACAGGGTGACTATAAAGATGGGTTCAGTACTACGAAGATGTTATGTTGAGGCTCATGGATCAAGAGTGGAATTTGTCAATCCAGATGACGGATAGATATACTCTGGGCCCTCTCGGTGATATCACATTAGGATAGCTTGCAAGCAAGTGATGTGATCACTAGAATGTTATATCACGGGAACGAGAAAAGAGTGCATGTCGGTAACAAGATCAAACTAGGTATGGAGATACCGATGATCGAATCTCGGACATGTAATATATCGAGAGACAAAGGGATTTAGTTACAAGTGTTAAAGGTTCTCACGATCACAGGAGTCATCGTTGAATGTGTAGGAGTCAGTACGGATCTCTAGGTCCCGCTGCTGATTATTGATCGGAGAAGGGTCTTGATCATGTCTGCATTATTCGCAAACCGTAGGGTGGCACACTTAAGAGTTACCGGACACCATTTTGGAGCACATATGTTTCAGACAAAAGAATTGCAAAGCACAGGAATTGTTTCAATAGAAACCGGAAATTGTTTCGGATGAAATTGCAGAAGGTGGTTCTACATGTGATATTGAAATATTGCAAGGGGCTATATGTAAATGTTTGTTAATTAAAGTAATTAACAAAATTCTGAATAAATTTAATAAAAAGAGTTTTATTAAATGAGAGAGCATTAAATTTGGAGAAATTTAATGCATTTAAAGTGGAGACTTTAAAAGGGAATGTGAAGAGGCATTTTAATGTGGAGGGGTTACCACCACATGAATGGGGGAGGTGAGGGGTCACCCCCCATGCGCCGGCCATGGAGAGAGGGGGCACCCCCCTCCTCCTATAAAAGGCCACCCATTCCCTCCTTCATCCTCACACCTCCTTGTGAAGGATCACTCTCCCCCTCTAGAATTATTTCCCCATGGTCTCGGATTAGCGAGATACATGTTCCCGGTGGCATTTCGTCTGGAAGGAGTTGCTGCTTCCGCTGGATCGCTGGAGCGAGGAGGTGGAGGTTGTCCGGTGGCTTGAACGTGTGTGCGAGTGCGGATGCGCTGCTGAGTTGTGGCGCTCGGACTTCCTCACGATCTTGAGATCGGCAAATGTACGACTATATTAAGCACGAGTTCCTACTCATTAACAAAGCTCGTTGTCTTCGAGGGTAAGTTCTCCATGAATGTATGTTCACCCGTTGCTCTGTATCTGGTAGATAGATCTTGGCGTATAGTTCTCATTGTAGGAATTTTTTGTTTTCTATGCTGCGGACCCAACAGTGGTATCAGAGCCTGATCTATGCGTAGGTGCTTTGCACGGGTAGTACACATATGTTTATATGTGGGCGATGATGATCATGTTATTGCATCTTCTATGTACTTTGGATATTGGTGGCATAGTGGGATGAAGCGGCCCGGACCAACCTTACATGCCATCGTACATGAGACCGGTTCCACGACTGACATGCAATTAGTTTTGCATAAGTGGCTAGCGGGTGTCTGTCTCTTCTACTATAGTCAATATCTGATTTACAACGAGTTGCTAATAACTTGGTTATCCTCGTTGTGGTTCATGTTCGTAGGTAAGACCGGTTCTATCTCCGAAAGCCCTAAGCCACGTAAAACTTGCAATTGATAAATTAGAGGCGTCTAGTTTAGATTGTTGTTGGGCTAGTGTATTGATATGGTATTGTTGTAAGTAGATGTATGATAGATACTCTTACAACTCACTTAACGTGTAAGTTCCATAGACCTTGGCCTTACACACAAAGGAATGATAGAGATCATACCACGATGCAAATGATAGAGATCAAATGTATGGACCATATCACCTCACTTCACACATTAGCATCTTATATTGCTAGTTTGGCGCTTTTGGTAGCATTATAAGATGATCCCTCATTTAGATATCAAGATAAAATGTGTTCTTCCTTAAGTATGCACCATTTTGTGGATTGTGTTTTGAGGCATCACGTGATGATCGGGTGTTCTCGACTCTACGCTTTCATACAACGGGTGTAAGACAGTTTTACACACGCAAATACTAAGGTTCTTACTTGACGAGCCTAGCATGTACAGACATGGCCTCGGAACATTGACCGAAAGGTTAAGCATGAGTCATATAGTTGATATGATGCCCATATAGATGCTCACCTTTGAAGCTACACCAACTCACGTGATGATCGGACTTGGTGTAGTGGATTTGGTTCATGTAATCACCAAAAAGACACGAGGGATGTCGTTTTTGAGTGGGAGTTCATTAATAATTTGGATTAGTTGAACTCAATCTATCATAAACTTAGTCTAAATATATTTTACAAATTCTGTTGTAGATGGCACCACCTGCTTTTAATTTCAATGTGTTCATGGAGAAAGAGAAGCTTGCTGCGAATGGTAGCAACTTCATCAACTGGGCTATGAATTTGAGGATTCTCCTCACTGCTGCACAAAAGCAATATGTGCTAGAGGCGCCGCTAGCCCCCCAGCTCCTGATGCCCCTGACAAGGAAAAGAACATCTATATAACTCGTCAGGAGGACCACAACTTAGTTCATTGCGGCATACTGTATGGGCTAGAGCCAGAACTTCGAAAACGTTTCGAAAATGGCAATGCCTTTGATACCATGAGAGAATTGAAAATGATTTTCGATACCCATGCTGCCGTAGAGAGTTATAATGCTTTTGAAAATTTCTTTAGCTGCATGATGGAAGAGAACAGCTCCGTTAGTGAGCACGTACTCAAAATGTTTAGGTACGCCGATAAGCTTGTGTCCTTGGGAATAACAATTCCCATTGACTTAGGCATACATCGTGTTCTCCAATCTCTGCCACCTAGCTACAAGAGCTTTGTGATGAACTATAATATGCAGGGCATGAAGAAGTCTCTTCCCGAGCTTCTGTCAATGCTTAAGACTGCAGAAGTGGAGATTAGGAAAGAACATCAAGTGTTGATGATCAATAAGACCACCGGTTTCAAGAAGGACAAGAAAGGCAAGCAGAAGGGAAAGAAGGGCGGCAAATCTGTTGCCACGCCTGAAAAGAAACCCCGAGCTGGCCCTAAGTCTGACACCGAGTGCTACTATTGCAAGGGGACTGGCCATTGGAAGCGCAACTGCCCCAAGTATTTGGCGGACAAGAAGGCCGGCAAGGCAAATAAAGGTATATGTGATATACATGTTATTGATGTGTACTTGACTAGTACTCGCAATAGCACCTGGGTATTTGATACGGGATCGGTTGCTAATATATGTAACTCGGTTCAGGGGCTACGGAACAAGCGACAACTAGCAAGGGATGAGGTCACGATGCGAGTCGGCAATGGATCAAGAGTTGATGTGATCACCGTCGGAACACTGCCTCTTCATATGCCGTCGGGATTAGTTATAAACCTGAATAATTGTTATTTGGTGCCTGCACTGAGCATGAATATTGTATCCGGATCGTGTTTGATGCAAAGTGGTTATTCGTTTAAGTCTGAAAACAATGGTTGTTCGATTTATATGAATAATATCTTTTATGGTCATGCACCTGTGTTGAATGGTTTATTTCTGTTGGATCTCGATAGTAGTATTACGCATATTCATAATGTTGATGCTAAAAGGATTAAACTTGATAATGATATATCTACATATATGTGGCACTGCCGTCTAGGTCATATTGGCGTTAAACGCATGAAGAAACTCCATTCTGAAGGACATTTGGAATCACTTGATTTTGAATCATTCGATACATGTGAGCCATGCCTTATGGGCAAGATGACTAGAACGCCATTTTCCGGTTCAATGGAACGGGCGACAGATTTATTGGAAATCATACATACTGATGTGTGTGGACCAATGAGTGTGTCGGCGCGAGGTGGATATCGTTATTTTGTTACTTTCACGGATGATTTGAGTAGATACAGGTATATCTATTTGATGAAACATAAGTCTAAAACCTTTGAAAGGTTTAAAGAATTTCAGAATGAAGTGGAAAATCATCGTAACAGAAAGATCAAATTTCTGCGGTCCGACCGTAGAGAAGAGTATCTTAGTTACGAGTTTAGCACACATATGAAAGACTATGGAATAGTTTCACAACTCACGCCTACCAGAACACCACAACGTAATGGTGTGTCAGAACGTCGTAATCGTACTTTATTGGATATGGTTCGATCTATGATGTCTCTAACTGACTTGCCACTGTCATTTTGGGGTTATGCACTGGAAACCGCTGCATTCACTTTAAATAGGGCATCATCTAAATCCGTTGAAAAGACACCGTATGAATTATGGTTTGGAAACAAACCTAAGCCGTCATTTCTTAAAGTTTGGAGATGCGATGTTTATGTGAAGAAACTTCAACCGGATAAACTCGAACCCAAAGCGGAAAAATGCGTCTTCATAGGATACCCTAAGGAAACGATTGGGTATACCTTCTATCACAGATCCGAGGGCAAGGTCTTTGTTGCCAAGAATGGATCCTTTCTTGAGAAGGAGTTTCTCGCGAAAGGTGTGAGTAGTCGGAAGGTAGAACTCGAAGAGGTTATTGAACCTTGTTTTCATGAAATGGCGAGTAGCGTAGCTCCAGAAGTTGTTTCGGAATTGACTTCACCTAATGAAGAGAGAGCTAATGATATTGATCATGAAACTCCGAAAGAGGACACTACCGAACCTCGCAGGTCAAGCAGGACACGTGCAGCTCCTGAACTGTACGGCAATCCTGTTATGAATTTCATGATTGATGAAATAGATGACCCTATGACGTATGAAGAAGCGATGATGCGCCCTGATTCCAACAAATGGCTAGAAGCCATGAAATCCGAGATGGAATCCATGTACGAAAACTAGGTTTGGACCTTGGTGGACTTACCTCACGATCGAAAGGCTGTTGAGAATAAATGGACTTTCAAAAGAAAAACTGATGCTGATGGTAATGTAACCATCTATAAGGCTCGACTTGTCGCAAAGGGGTTTTGACAAATTCAAGGAGTTGACTACGATGAGACATTCTCTCCCGTAGCGATGCTTAAGTCGGTTAGGATTATGTTAGCAATTGCTGCATATTTTGATTATGAAATATGGCAGATGGATGTCAAAACTGCGTTCCTCAATGGTAATATTGAAGAAGAGTTGTATATGATATAACCTAAGGGTTTTGTCGATCCTAAGGATGCTGATAAGGTGTGCAAACTTCAGCGATCCATCTATGGACTGAAGCAAGCATCCCGGAGTTGGAATCTCCGCTTTGATGAGGTGCTCAAAGAGTTTGGATTTGTCCAAACTTATGGAGAGGCTTGTATTTACAAGAAAGTGATTGGGAGCAATGTGGCATTTCTGATATTATATGTGGATGACATATTATTGATTGGAAATGATATAGATCTTTTAAACAGTGTTAAAAGTTATCTAAACAGCAAATTTTCGATGAAGGACCTTGGTGAAGCTTCATATATATTAGGCATTAAAATCTATAGAGATAGATCAAGACGCCTAATTGGGCTATCGCAGAGTACATACCTTGATAAGATATTAAAGAAGTTTAATATGGACGGAAGTAAGAAGGGGTACTTACCTATGTTGCAAGGCAAGACATTGAGTAAGACTCAAAGTTCGGCTACGGCAGAAGAAAGAGAGATAATGGATAAGATCCCCTATGCCTCAGCCATAGGCTCTATAATGTATGCCATGATATGTACAAGACCGGATGTGGCACATGCTATTAGTTTGACTAGTAGGTACCAATCTGATCTAGGTTCGGAACACTGGATAGCGGTCAAGAATATCCTTAAGTACTTGAGAAGAACTAAGGATATATTTCTTGTATACGGAGGTGAAGAAGAGCTAGTCGCTAAGTGTTATGTCGATGCTAGCTTTGACACCGATCCAGATGACTCTAAGTCTCAATCAGGATACGTATTTCTCTTAAACGGAGCAGCAGTTAGTTGGAGGAGTTCCAAACAACCTGTGGTGGCTGGATCAACAACGGAGGCGGAATATGTTGCTGCTTCAGAAGCGGCGCCGGAGGCAGTTTGGATGAAAAAGTTCATTACGGAACTGGGTGTGGTTCCCAGTGCGTTGGACCCGATGGTGATCTATTGTGACAACAATGGTGCCATAGCCAACGCAAAGGAACCAAGGTCTCATAATAATTCCAAGCATATTAAGCGCCGTTTTCACTCCATCCGCGAGCATGTCAAGGATGGAGATATAAAGATTTGTAAAGTGCACACGAACCTGAATGTAGCAGATCCGTTGACTAAAGTTCTCCCTAGGGCAAAACATGATCAACACCAGAACTCCATGGGTGTTAGATTTATCACTATATAAACTAGATTATTGTCTCTAGTGCAAGTGAGAGACTGAAGGAAATATGCCCTGAGAGGCAATAATAAAGTTGTTATTATGTATTCCTTGTATATGATAGATGTTTATTTTGCACGCTATAATTGTATTGATAGGAAACATCAATACATGTGTGTTTAATAAACAAAAAGGGTTCCTAGTTATGCCTCTCTTATAGACTAGCTTGTTGATTAACAAGATGATCAAGGTTTTCTGATCATGGATATTGGATGTTGTTATTAACAAGGTCACCACATTTGTAAAATGATGTGGTGAACATTCATCCGAAGTATAGCATTACGATCAAGTCATTATGTTTATATTGCTATAACATCATACGAAGTAATCTTTATCCTTAGACCATGAGATCATGTTAATTGCTAACACCGGAAGAGTATCTTGATAACATCAAACGTCACACCGTAACAGGGTGACTATAAAGATGGATTCAGTACTACGAAGGTGTTATGTTGAGGCTCATGGATCAAGAGTGGAATTTGTCAATCCAGATGACGGATAGATATACTCTGGGCCCTCTCGGTGATATCATATTAGGATAGCTTGCAAGCAAGTGATATGATCACTAAAATGTTATATCACGGGAACGAGAAAAGAGTGCATGTCGGTAACGAGATAAAACTAGGTATGGAGATACCGATGATCGAATCTCGGACATGTAATATATCGAGAGACAAAGGGATTTAGTTACAAGCGTTAAATGTTCTCACGATCATAGGAGTCATCGTTGAATGTGTAGGAGTCAGTACGGATCTTCAGGTCCCGCTGCTGATTATTGATCGAAGAAGGGTCTCGATCATGTCTGTATTATTCGCGAACCGTAGGGTGGCACACTTAAGAGTTATCGGACACCATTTTGGAGCACATATGTTTCAGACGAAAGAATTGCAAAGCGCAGGAATTGTTTTAATAGAAACCGGAAATTGTTTTGGGTGAAATTGCAGAAGATGGTTCTGCATGTGATATTGAAATATTGCAAGGGGCTATATGCGAATGTTTGTTAATTAAAGTAATTAACAAAATTCTGAATAAATTTAATAAAAATAGTTTTATTAAATGAGAGAGCATTAAATTTGGAGAAATTAAATGTGTAGAGGCATTTTAATGTGGAGGGGTTACCACCACATGAATGGGGGAGGTGAGGGGTCACCCCCATGCGCCGGCCATGGAGAGAGGGGGCACCCCCCTCCTCCTATAAAAGGCCACCCATTCCCTCCTTCATCCCCACACCTCCTTGTGAAGGATCTCTCTCCCCCTCTAGAATTATTCCCCCATGGTCTCGGATTAGCGAGATACATGTTCCCGGTGGTATTTCGTCTGGAAGGAGTTGCTTCTTCCGCTGGATCGCTGGAGCGAGGAGGTGGAGGTTGTCCGGTGGCTTGAACGTGTGTGCAAGTGCGGATGCGCTGCTGAGTTGCGGCGCTCGGACTTCCTCACGATCTTGAGATCGACAAGTGTACGACTACATCAACCACGAGTTCCTACTCGTTAACAAAGCTCGTTGTCTTCGAGGGTAAGTTCTCCATGGATGTATGTCCACCCGTTGTTCTGTATCTAGTAGATAGATCTTGGCGTATAGTTCTTATCATAGATTTTTTTTTTGTTTTCTATGCTGCGGACCCAACATCTGGCTGCACAGAACCCAGCGCTGCCTCCGACACGGAGAGTATAAAGTGGTTTATAGCAATGAAAAGGAAAACATGTTCCAGCAAAAGCAACTGTTGCCCATCTACAACTACCTCTCTCGCATGACACTTTCTTCCGCCAACGTGTAGAGTATGCAACTACATCTGGCGTGGCACGTAAGTAAGTTTTTACCGCCAGGCTGGTCGGCGAGCTACGTACCAAGTGCAACATCCCGAGGAGTACTACTTTACACGTTTTTTTGGGGGGCTGGTAGCTGGTGATGTTAGCTTGGCGAGGAAGTAGAACCAAAAATAATTACCGTTTCATCGGTGTATGAGATGGATGGATCACTCGCCAGAACACGGATGCAGTACTCCTCGGGATGATGACGTACGTGCCAGCCACCCGAAAATGGTGCGTTTTCTAGTTTCTACTTCTGAAAAGTCACGAAACATGAAACGGGTGGACTTTGGCTGATAGCACCTACCAAGAGACGTACGATCTCCTCGGATCCGCGACAGGAAGAAGAAGGAGAGTCTCGCCTGCGAGCCTGCGACGACATTGAAACGGGCAGCGTTCTGACTCGTGAAACGGAAACGGCGCCGATCGATGGCACCGGCTCAAGCTGCTGGGAATTTTGACCCAAATAACCTAAAAAATAAAGAAATTTACGAAATAAACTTTGGCCAGAAAAATTTCACGGGACTAATCCTTTTTACAATGCCATCAGAGCTGGCGCCGCACTCTGAAACGCAGAGCCACGAGCTGTGGCGCTGCACACCTGCCAGCATGGCCTCGTGGGCCCTGACTCTGTAAGTCCGGCGCCACGGCTAAAGGCGCTGCACCCATAGTGCAACGCCATAACGAGTGGCACCGCACTTTAGATCTAGTTAGCAGGGCGCGGCCGGCCCAGCCTCGACCCAGAGACCATTTCCCACGAACAAACTAGCTATGGCGGCTAGGGTTCGCTGCCTCTATGTGATTCCCCTCTAAAAAAACTGCCAGATCTGAAGTATTCCTCCAAGGATCTTGCTCCCAATCCCCCTCCAGGTATTTTCTCTTAATCCTCTCAATTCCATCCAGAAATTTCTTGCTATTTTTCCTCTTTCTTCAAATTTTGGTGAAACCCTAGATTCTATTGGATTTAGAGATTGATATGAAGCATTTCCATGTTTATTTGATATTTAGGTTTAGCAATAACTTAGTATTCAATGGAACTTTAGTTGGTTATTTTAGCATAGAAACCCAATATATATGTTAGTATGTGTTGTTTATATTAGCATTTTCTCTTTAATTATGTTAGATGATATTTTGCAATCATTCATGTTATAATAATTGTTCATTTTCTAATTATACATAGAGTATGATGGGCTATTTGTAATGTTACTAGTACAATTAGAGTAAGATTGAATATATGTTCATGTGAGAATAATTGTTCTTATTGTTTCTATTATTTTGAATATGTAGGATGTCACTTTTCAATCCTCACTACGATGTTCAACATCGTGTCTATAAGTTGTTGGGGAAGAGGAAGAGACATGTACTAAAAACCCACATGTAGTTCATATTATTTCAGTATGTTGCGATGGAAATATAACCTTGGCCATTGTATGTTTGCAGGAGCTTCTATCCCTTTGACTTAGGTTCACGAGGCCTAGTCCAAGAAGATGCATTACGATGAGCAATACATTCCGTACATTGAGCAGCTAGGACTCCTCCCATTTAGCCACATGGTCACTCGGCCGACACCAAACTTCAATCCCGCGGCGATCCCCGTGCTTGTCGACCGGTGGAGGCAGGAGACACACACTTTTCACCTTAAGACCGGTGAGACTATGGTCACTTTGCAGGACATGAGCATGATCCTGGCACTCCCAATCGAGGGAAACCCTGTGTGCATAAGCACATATTCAGACATGTGGCATGAGAAGATGGTCAGCCTTATTGGGAAGGATCCACCTGAGGTTGTAAATAAGGATGGGGAAAGATTGAGGGTCGTTGCCGGGGCTACTTTCAGTTGGATCATACATAATTTCAAGACATGCCCCCGGGATGCTGACGAGCAGACGATTATTTTGTACGCTCGTGTGTATGTGTGGTACATCATCACGAGGACTCTCTTTCCTGACAGCAGTGGGGATCGTGCATAGTGCCATTGGCTTAAGGTGCTCACCGTTTTTGGCACTAAATTCAGTTGGGGTTCGATGACATTGGCCTGGTTATACCGTTAGGTAATCACTTATGCACAATGTTGTCTATCTCTACATGACCTCAAAAATATTGTTTTTACTAAACGGTGTTTCACTTCATGTGCAGCTGGATGATGCTTGTCTTACGAGAGCGACCGATGGATGCATTGGTGGTTGTTTGCTCCTTCTTTCGGTATGGAGTTGGGAACGCTTCCCAGTTGGACGGGCAAGATTATTGCGTTACAACACTTATGCTGATCACGGCAACAATATCTGGCTCCCCATGTGGGATTACAAGTGGGACGTGGTCTCTGCCCCCCCCAAGCAGCCATGTGGCGGTGTATAGGAGGTACACCAGTGAGTTTGATGTCATAACCCCGGATCAGGTAATTTACCAAGGGTGTGGTCATTTCTATGGTTTGAATGTGTAATCTTTAAACTTGAAATGAGTGCGTGGGAGCCATATGGTTCAAGGAAGAACTTTGGTGTCCCGGACGACTATGCGCTTAACCCAAAGTGCACGGAAGAAGCACGTCTGTGGAGAATGCGTTTCCCCATGATATACATGTGGGCAGTTGAGCATCACCAGCCACAGTGTGTCATGACCCAGTTTGGGTTATTTCAGATTGTCCCGCCTGATTGGAAGGACACGGACATATAGCTCCATGGGTAAGATTTCATCCTCCAACTTGTGATGCAATATGCTTCTCCAATAACACTCTAGGATTTGTTGTTGTGCAGGTTGGACAGGAAGAAGCAAAGGAAGGAGAAGAATTGGGACAAGCTTCACACCAAGCACAGTGCGAAATTCAAGAGGTGCGTGATCGAGGCTAAGAAAGCAAAAGGAACCAAAGAAAGGGATTTCAGTCAGGATGCTTTCAACAATTACCTAACATAGTTTCTTGACAACGCTCGTGTGGAGATATACCCTCGAGCTTTTCAGGAAGAAATTTTGTAGGAGCCATTGCTATTTGACGAGCTAGCCACTGAACAATACAACCAGTTGATCAGAGAAGGGCGACAAACCTCCTTTGCTCCTTTGCTCAACTTTGTGGTAATATGTCCCGAATGTTTGTTTTCAGTCTTGATCCCACACCTAACACGGATTTCATACTTGCTTATTTTTGTCTCTAATAGCACGAAGGTAAGGAAGTCCGCCGATGCATGCGAGGAAGCTTTCGAGACTTACCCTCGTGGAGAGAAGGGAGAGAGTTTGTTTAGAGGGTTTGTTAAGAAGCAAGCGCAATTGTTAAGGCGGATTTTGAAATTGCTAGGTTGTCATGACCCCGAGGTGGAAACTCTGCCCCATTCACGATCCAACACGCCCTGTGACCCTGCTGGCCATCATGAATCTACATCCGAGGATGAGGACACCCCTGAGGTTGCAAAGCATTGCACCCGCACAAAGCATTGAAGTAGAAATATGTTCTGAACATTGTTCTTTTTTACAGCCCCAAGATGAAGAAAGCGCGACGACGAGATGACGTTGGGCACATACACTCGATACAAGGTCCACGAGCGGTCCGACTACATGTTGAAGACAAGGCAACCCAAGAAGCCTTACACACCAGACCCTTCCGCGGGCAAGGCAAAGAAGGCCAAGAAGACGTACACGGAGGAAGATGATAATGCGGAACCGGTCACGAGGAAGCTGCCCGCGAGAAGGGGCCAGGGAAAGAAGACGACTCGTGGGAAGCAGATGTGGTCTTGTTAGCATTTGCGCTTGTCGTGTGATCATGTCGCGTGAACTTGTTAGCTTCTAAACTTGATGTAATGGTGTTGTCATGTAAACTAGCTTATACACTTGAACCTTGAAGTCAACTTGCACTTTATATGTTGTCGTGTGAACTAGCTTCTACTTTATATGTTGTCGTGTGAAGTTACCTAGCTTGAATTCTACTTGATATGTTCTCGAGTGAAGTGAACTTGCATGGAAGTGAACTTACCATGAATCTTGTAGTGAACTTGCTCTGAATTGAACTTGCTTTGGGATCAACTTACTCGGAAGCTTTTAAGTGAACATGATCTGAAGTATTATAGCAATGTGCGGCGCCAACGGACGTGGCATTGCACCATGCAACACCGTATACCACGACGCCACACATTGATGTAGACAAGCAGACCCAGCCTAGCAGTGCACCGCCCAGGAAAGTGCGGCGCCACAGCGCTTAGCGTTGCACTATGTAGCACCAGCCATCATAGCGCCGCACAATGTAGCGCCACCTGTCTCAGCGACGCACCAGGGGAGTAAAATAACAAGAACCTTCTGTCTATTTTGCTCCCAATGTGCGGTGCCAAGACTCGCGATGTTGCAGACTGCAACGTCTTCACCGGCAGCGCCGCACCGTGTACCACCACAACTCGCAGCGCTGCACTTTGAGAGCAAAATATCCAAAACCTTCTGTCTATTTTGCTCCCAATGTGCGGCTCCACCCCTCGCGGCTTTGCAGCGTGCAACGCCTCCTACGGCGGCGCCGCACGGTGTAGCGCCACCCCTCGTGGCGCCGCACTTTGGGAGCAAAATAGCTAGAACCTTCTGTCTATTATGCTCCCAAAGTGTGGTGCCATACCTCGTAGCATTGCATGGTGCAACGCCAACCACCATGGCGCCACAGTCTGTACCGCCTCCTTTTGTGGTGTTGCACTGTGGTTGTAAACAATCCTGGACCTTCTGTCTTCTTTCCCTGCAAAGTGTAGCACCGTTTGTTTTGGCATTGCATGCTGCAATGCCTTCCTTTGTGGTGCTGCACATTGGTTCTTCCTCACGTTTGGTTCTTCTTCACGATACAACGCCTTCCATGAAGCATACTTCTACATGTTTTGAGGGCCATTCAAAGAATGACGACGATAACACAAATGCCATAGAGGTTGACACATGCAAAATAACACAAGGTTCACGATATACTCAAAATAACACAAGGTTCATGACATACACAAAGTTCTAAGTGTTTTTCCCTTAAGGGGCTTTAAGTACTCAAAGTTCACGACATACTCAAATTTCACACAAGCATAGCGCCACACGGACATAGCAAGAGTTCATACAAGCCTCTTTCTCCTTCCTCTCACAAGCATGTTAGACATTGCTCTATTGTGTCGAACAAGGTCCTTTCCCCTTTGCCTTTCTCTTCCTCTCTGCTTCTTTTGCTTCCTCCTTTTCCCTTAGGACACGAGCCAATTGAACCACCGAGTCAAAGAACGCTCTACACTTCAAGGTCCTCTTGTTATCTTCTTCTTGCGCTCTCTCTTCCCTTATGAGACGAGCCTCATTCTCCAACCTCTCAAAATGAAGCTTATTTTGTCTCTCTTGCCTTATCCTAGACAATTCAAGGTTCTTCCTCATTTTTCCCTAAATATCCTTAGACATTCTGCTTCCGCCCTTTATGTTTCTTCCTCTCACGCCATTGCATGTCGGCCTACTGTAGCTTCATGTGCATGTTGTCCTCCCTCTTTGGCTCTTCCGCCTCCTTCTCCTTCCTCTCACGTTCGGCTGCTTCCTTTTCCTTCACCCTCATCACGGCCTCCTCCCAAACTCCACGCGTCTCATCATCATTGTCCTCCCCCACACCCCCTTTCCCTTGATGGGTTGCGTAGCCATACCTACAAGAAAATTGGCAAGAGAAAAATTATTACCGCGCAAGTAAGCAATAGTAATAACATTCAAGCAATAGTAATAACGCTAATAGAGCATATAATGGACAAACATACGAATTTGGTCCTACCAAGTATCCAAGCATACTAGTCAGATTAAAAACCACTATGCCCTCTTCTAAGCCCAAGTTGGCGCCCTCTTTGTTTTCTAGGGCCTTGTTTCCTACGAGCTTGTTGCCTACGAGCTTGTTGCCTATGGAGATGTTGGCCACCCCTTCTTTGGATAGGAACTTCTGGAGTAGGGACATGCTGGCTTGGACCATCTTGTTGGCTACCCCTTATATGGATAGGAACTTCTTGAGTAGGAACATGTTGGCTTGGACCATATTGTTGGCTACCCCTTCCTTGTATAGGAACTTCTTGAGTAGGAACATGTTGGCTAGGAACATCTTGTTGGCTACTTCTTGCTTGGCTCGTGCTTGTTTCATTTCCTTTTGCTCTCTTTCTTTCGGTACACTTCCTTGCATTCTGCCCTTCACCATTGCATGTTCCACAGCGGTCTCTCTCACGAGGCTCTTGGAATTGGTCGTTGCCCGTTTCTCGAGCACCACCATGGACCCATCTGTCCATGTCGCTCCTAAAACGCTCTGTCTTGCGTCTTCCATGTTTAATGACCTTCCATTTTGAATCATGCCATGCTTGAATTCCATGGTACTCCGGCCATTGTAATTTGTCAAGGTATGGGTGAAATATAGGAGACCACGTCTTCTTAGTAGTATCAATAGAGAATTCGGACTCTCTCACCGTGAGTGGATGATTCGAATCCAAATTTCATCTTCAAGTTGTCGTTAGCAAGTGTGAGCAGGCAAGATGAAGCAACAATGGCCTGCCGCAAGTGCACTCACAAGTCTTTAGAGAGACCTTGAACGCTCGACCTCCATGTTGGACACCATCAGTCGTGGTTCCTCCTGGCTCCATAACTTGGTAAATTAGCTCGTCATTATCAAATTCCGTGACAACTTGGGCATCCGCTTTCCTTGACTGAAATTGCATCCAATCGTCAACCTTTGGTGGGTACTTGTATTTATTCTTGTTCTTGTAGTATCCCACAATCTGATTATCCGTTTCAACTGAGTATTTTAGAAAATACTTATTCAACTTGTCGAATGTATATCAGACTATTGCCGTGACGGGCAATGCACTGGCACCTTTGAGTAACTTGTTGAAACATTCTGCCATGTTGCTAGTCATTTGACCGTACCTCCAGCCACCGTCATCGAAAGCTCGTGCCCACTTTCCCATATCTCCAATGTTCTTAATGAGAAACTCTTTGCCCCCCACATTGAGTTCTTTGTTAAAGAACAATTTGTTGTACAAGTTTGAGAAACGATGCTCCGTGAAAGTGACACAACAATCTTATAGATCATCGGACAAGTCCTTTCTCTTGCATGCCCTATAGAAGTTCGAAACAAAATGTCTCATGCACCATCGTTGGTGCAATGGAGCATGTCCGGGAATGTCAATCATCATAGCATTGAGAATTCCTTGATGGTGATCCGCGATGACACATATTTCCCTTTGAGCTGGTAATACCTTGGTTCTCAAAATGTGGAAGAACCACCCCCAATTATCATTATTTTCTGCCTCCACCAAAGAAAAAGCCAAAGGAACCAACCGTGTGTTGGCATCGCTAGCTATTGAAATCAAGATAGTGACCTTAAATTTTCCGGTCAAGAAGGTGCCATCAACAGATATAATAGACCTACAATTTTCAAAATTTCGAACACATTGCTCGAAACCCCAAAATGCACGGCCAAATACTCAAACGGTTCTTCCATTTATTATCCTTGTCTTGTTACCATAAGGTTCAGTGACATGAATCATTCCCGGGTTAGCATTGGCCATCGCTAACAACAACCTAGGGATTTGCTTATAAGATTCCTCCCAATCACCGTACATCTTGAATGCGGCTTGCTTCGCCTTCCATGCCTTCCCGTACTTCACCTCATAGTGAAAGAGGGCTTTCACAAGCTCCTGGACCATCTTGATGCTCATTATTGGAAATGAGGCGATGTCATTGGAAAGCCTATAAGCAAGGAACTCGGAGGTGAGTTGTCGGTGCTCGTTCTTCACATCCTTGCCATCCACCGTCGGGCCTCGGCACATGTGAGTTGATACACAACTAGATATGTGATGACTGCAAGTGCATATATCGTTTGTAGCTAGTTTCGAAATAAAGATATCAATCCCATAGGGAGCAGTAGGAAAAAGATTAAAATAATTTTAACTAAAACTAAACGTAGTACTTAAGGAATAACTTTGAGATGCAAGAAAAGTAGAATTGTTTTTGGGTTTTTGATTGAACGAAGCAATTAAAGTAAAGTAAAACTTAATGCCGAAAGTAAGAATCACGTATGCAAGAGAACTTGAAACTACAATAGGGAAAAAGGCGTTCTCAAGGAGTGGTGGATACACCCCTAGAAATTTAGACTAAGCAAGCAAGATTATTATAATAAATATTATCATGATATGTAAGTTGAAGGAAATATGCCCTGAGAGGCAATAATAAAGTTGTTATTATGTATTCCTTGTATATGATAGATGTTTATTTTGCATGCTATAATTGTATTGATAGGAAACGACAATACATGTGTGTTTAATAAACAAAAAGGGTTCCTAGTTATGCCTCTCTTATAGACTAGCTCGTTGATTAACAAGATGATCAAAGTTTCCTGATCATGGACATTGGATGTTGTTAATAACGAGGTCACATCATTTGTGAAATGATCTGACGAACATTCATCTGAAGTATATCATTACGATCAAAGTCATGTTTATATTGCTATAACATCATACAAAGTAATCTTAGTCCTTAGACCATGAGATCATGTTAATTGCTAACACCAGAAGAGTATCTTGATAACATCAAACTTCACACCGTAACAGGGTGACTATAAAGGTGGGTTCAGTGCTACGAAGGTGTTATGTTGAGGATCATGGATCAAGAGTGGAATTTGTCAATCCCGATGACAGATAGATATACTCTGGGCCCTCTCGGTGATATCACATTAAGATAGCTTGCAAGCAAGTGATGTGATCACTAGAATATTATATCACGGGAACGAGAAAAGAGTGCCTGTCGGTAACGAGATCAAACTAGGTATTTGGATACCGATGATCGAATCTCGGACATGTATTATATCATGAGACAAAGGGATTAAATTACTAGCATTAAAGGTTCTCATGATCACAGAAGTCATCGTTGAATGTGAAGGAGTCAGTATGGATCTCTAGGTCCCGCTTCTGATTATTGATCTGAGAGGAGTCTCAATCATGTCTGCATTATTCGTGAACCATAGGGTGGCACACTTAAGGGTTGTCGGACACCATTTAGGAGCACATATGTTTCAGATGAAAGGATTGCAAAGCGCAGGAATTGTTTCGAAAGAAACCGGAATTGTTTCGGGTGAAATTGCAGAAAGTGGTTCTGCATGTGATATTGAAATGTTGTAAGGGGTTTTATGTGAATGTTTGTTAATTAAAGTAATTACCAAAATTCTGAATAAAATAAATAAACGAGTTTTATTAATTGAGAGTTGCATTAAATTTGGTGGAAATTTAATGCATGTGAGTGGAATTTTGGGTGGAGTCAAAATTAATGTGAGTGGAGCTTCCACCACATGAATGAGGAAGAGGTGGGGGCACCCTCCTTGGCCGCCGGCCATGGTAGGGGAGGAGCCCCCCTCTCCTATAAAAGGCCCCCCTCTCCTCCCTCACAAAGCACACCTCCTCGTGAAGGATCTCTCTCCCCCTCTAGATATATTCCACCATGGTCTCGGATTAGCGAGATACATGTTCCCGGTGGCCTTGCGTCTGGAAGGAGTTGCTGCTTCCGCTGATTCGCTGGAGCAAGGAGGTGGAGGTTGTCCGGTGGCTTGAACGTGTGTGCGAGGACGGATGCGCTGCTGATTTGCGGCGCTCGGATTTCCACACGATCTTGAGATCGGCAAGCGTATGACTACATCATCCATGAGTTCCAACTCATTAACAAAACTCTGTTGTCTTCGAGGGTAAGATCTCCATGGATGTATATCCACCCTTTGCTATGTATCTGGTAGATAGATCTTGGCGTATAGTTCTCTTCGTAGGAATTTTTTTGTTTTCTATGTTGCGAACCCAACAGTGGTATCAGAGCCTGATCTATGCGTAGGTGCTGTGCACGGGTAGTACATATATGTTTATATGTGGGCGATGATGATCATGTTATTGCATCTTCTATGTATTTTGGATATTGGTGGCATAGTGGGATGAAGCGGCCCGGACCAACCTTACATGTCATCGCACATGAGACCGGTTCCACGACTGACATGCAACTAGTTTTGCATAAGTGGCTAGCGGGTGTTTGTCTCTCCTACTATAGTCAATATCTGATTTACAACGAGTTGCTAATAACTTGGTTATCCTCGTTGTGGTTCATGTTCGTAGGTAAGACTGGTTCTATCTCCGAAAGCCCTAAGCCACGTAAAACTTGCAATTGATAAATTAGAGGCATCTAGTTTAGATCGTTGTTGGGCTAGTGTCTTGATATGGTATTGTTGTAAGTAGATGTATAATAGATACTCTTACAACACACTTAACGTGTAAGTTCCATAGACCTTGGCCTTACACACAAAGGAATGATAGAGATCATACCAAGATGCAAATGATAGAGATCAAATGCATGGACCATATCATCTCACTTTACACATTCGATGTTTGCATCTTATATTGCTAGTTTGGCGCTTTTGGTAGCATTGTAACATGATCCCTCATTTAGATATCAAGATAAAATGTGTTCTTCCTTAAGTATGCACCGTTATATGGATCATGTTTCGAGACATCACGTGATGATCGGGTGTACTCGACTCTACGCTTTCATACAATGAGTGTAAGACAGTTTTACACACGGGAATACTAAGGTTCTTACTTGGCGAGCCTAGCATGTACAGACATGGCCTCGGAACACATACTGAAAGGTTAAGCATGAGTCATATAGTTGATATGATGCCCATATAGATGCTCGCCTTTGAAGCTACACCGACTCACGTGATGATCGGACTTGGTGTAGTGGATTTGGTTCATGTAATCACCAAAAGGACACGAGGGATGTCGTTTTTGAGTGGGAGTTCATTAGTATTTTGGATTAGTTGAACTCAATCTATCATAAACTTAGTCTAAATATACTTTACAAATTCTGTTGTAGATGGCACCACCTGCTTTTAATTTCAATGTGTTCATGGAGAAAGAGAAACTTGCTGCGAATGGTAGCAACTTCACCAACTGGGCTATGAATTTGAGGATTCTCCTCACTACTGCACAAAAGCAATATGTGCTAGAGGCGCCGCTAGGCCCCCCACCAGCTCCTGATGCCCCTGACGAGTAAAAGAATGTCTATATAACCCGTCAGGAGGACCACAACTTAGTTCATTGCGGCATACTGTATGGGCTTGAGCCAGAACTTCGAAAGCATTTTGAAAATGGCAATGCCTTTGATACCATGGGAGAATTGAAAACGATTTTCGATACCCATGCTGCCGTAGAGATTTATAATGCTTTGAAAAGTTCTTTAGCTGCATGATGGAGGAGAACAACTCCGTTAGTGAGCATGTACTCAAAATGTCTGGGTACGCTGATAAGCTTGTGTCCTTGGGAATAACGATTCCCATTGACTTAGGCATACATCGTGTTCTCCAATCTCTGCCACCTAGCTACAAGAGCTTCATGATGAACTATAATATGCAGGGCATGAAGAAGTCTCTTCCCGAGCTTCTGTCAATGCTTAAGACTGCAGAAGTGGAGATTAGGAAAGAACATCAAGTGTTGATGATCAATAATACCACCGGTTTCAAGAAGGACAAGAAAGGCAAGCAGAAGGGAAAGAAGGGCGGCAAATCTGTTGCCGCACCTGAAAAGAAACCCTGAGCTGGCCCTAAGTCTGATACCGAGTGCTACTGTTGCAAGGGGACTGACCATTGGAAGCGCAACTGCCCCAAGTATTTGGCGGACAAGAAGGCCGGCAAGGCAAACAAAGGTATATGTGATATTCATGTTATTGACGTGTATTTGACTAGTACTCACCGTAGCACCTGGGTATTTGATACGGGATCGATTGCTAATATATGTAACTCGATTCAGGGGATGCGGAACAAGCGACAGCTAGCAAGGGATGAGGTCACGATGCGGGTCGGCAATGGATCAAGAGTTGATGTGATCGCCGTCGGAACGTTGCCTCTCCATATGCCGTCGGTATTAGTTATAAATCTGAATAATTGTTATTTGGTGCCTGCACTAAGCATGAACATTGTATCCGGATCGTGTTTGATGCAAAGTGGTTATTCCTTTAAATCTGAAAACAATGGTTGTTTGATTTATATGAATGATATCTTTTATGGTCATGCACCTGTGTTGAATGGTTTATTTCCGTTGGATCTCGATAGTAGTATTACGCATATTCATAATGTTGATGCTAAAAGGATTAAACTTGATAATGATATATCTGCATATATGTGGCACTGCCGTCTAGGTCATATTGGCATTAAACGCATGAAGAAACTCCATTCTGATGGACTTTTGGAATCACTTGCTTTTGAATCATTTGATACATGTGAGCCATGCCTTATGGGCAAGATGACTAGAACGCCGTTTCCGGTTCAATGGAACGGGCGACAGATTTATTGGAAATCATACATACTGATGTGTGTGGACCAATGAGTGTGTCGGCACGAGGTGGATATCGTTATTTTGTTACTTTCACGGATGATTTGAGTAGATACGGGTATATCTATTTGATGAAACATAAGTCTGAAACCTTTGAAAAGTTCAATGAATTTCAGAATGAAGTGGAAAATCATCGTAACAGAAAGATCAAATTTCTGTGGTCCGACCGTGGAGGAGAGTATCTTAGTTACAAGTTTAGCACACATATGAAAGACTGTGGAATAGTTTCACAACTCGCGCCTGCCGGAACACCACAATGTAATGGTGTGTCGGAACGTCGTAATCGTACTTTATTGGATATGGTTCGATCTATGATGTCTCTGACTGACTTACCACTGTCATTTTGGGGTTATGCACTGGAAACCGCTGCATTCACTTTAAATTGGGCACCATCTAAATCCGTTGAAATGACATCGTATGAATTATGGTTTGGAAACAAACCTAAGCTGTCATTTCTTAAAGTTTGGGGATGCGATGTTTATGTGAAGAAACTTCAGCCGGATAAACTCGAACCCAAAGCGGAAAAATGCATCTTCATAGGATACCCTAAGGAAACGATTGGGTATACCTTCTATCACAGATCCGAGGGCAAGGTTTTTGTTGCCAAGAATGGATCCTTTCTTGAGAAGGAGTTTCTCGTGAAAGGAGTGAGTTGTCAGAAGGTAGAACTCGAAGAGGTTATTGAACCTTCTCTTTATGAATTAGCGAGTGGCGCAGCACCGGAAGTTGTTTCGGAGTTGACTTCACCTGATGAAGAGAGAGCTAATGATAATGATCATGAAACTCTGAAAGAGGATACTGCCGAACCTCGCAGGTCAAGTAGGACATGTGCAGCTCCTAAACTGTACGGCAATCCTGTTATGAATTTCATGATTGATGAAATAGATGACCTTGCGACGTATGAAGAAGCGATGATGAGCCCTGATTCCAACAAATGGCTAGAAGCCATGAAATCTGAGATGGAATCCATGTACGAAAACCAGGTTTGGACCTTGGTGGACTTACCTCACGATCGAAAGGCCGTTGAGAATAAATGGATTTTCAAAAGAAAAACTGATGTTGATGGTAATGTGACCATCTATAAAGCTCGACTTGTCGCAAAGGGGTTTCGACAAATTCAAGGAGTTGACTACGATGAGACATTCTCTCCCGTAGCGATGCTAAAGTCGGTTAGGGTCATGTTAGCAATTGTTGCATATTTTGATTATGAAATATGGTAGATGGATGTCAAAACTGTGTTCCTCAATGGTAATATTGAAGAAGAGTTGTATATGATACAACCTAAGGGTTTTGTCGATCCTAAGGATGCTGATAAGGTATGCAAGCTTCAACGATCCATCTATGGGCTGAAGCAAGCATCCCGGAGTTGGAATCTCCGCTTTGATGAGGTGATCAAAGAGTTTGGATTTGTCCAAACTTATGGAGAGGCTTGTATTTACAAGAAAGTGAGTGGGAGCAATGTGGCATTTCTGATATTATATGTGTATGATATATTATTGATTGGAAATGATATAGATCTTTTAAACAGTGTTAAAAGTTATCTAAACAGCAAATTTTCGATGAAGGACCTTGGTGAAGCTTCATATATATTAGGCATTAAAATCTATAGAGATAGATCAAGATGCCTAATTGGGCAATCGCAGAGTACATACCTTGATAAGATATTAAAGAAGTTTAATATGCACGGAAGTGAGAAGGGGTTCTTACCTATGTTGCAAGGCAAGACATTGAGTAAGACTCAAAGTCCGGCTACGGCGGAAGAAAGAGAGATAATGGATAAGATCCCCTATGCCTCAGCCATAGGCTCTATAATGTACGCCATGCTATGTACAAGACCGGATGTGGCACATGCTATTAGTTTGACTAGTAGGTACCAATCTGATCCAGGTTCAGAACACTGGATAGCGGTCAAGAATATCCTTAAGTACTTAA
The DNA here is from genome assembly GCA_916181665.1 of Avena sativa. Classification (NCBI taxonomy): domain Eukaryota; kingdom Viridiplantae; phylum Streptophyta; class Magnoliopsida; order Poales; family Poaceae; genus Avena; species Avena sativa. The sequence continues at coordinate 546,485,487 of OV702290.1, read as the reverse complement.
GAAGAACTAAGGATATGTTTCTTGTATACAGAGGTGAAGAAGAGCTAGTCGCTAAGTGTTATGTTGATGCTAGCTTTGACACCGATCCGGATGACTCTAAGTCTCAATCCGGATACGTATTTCTCTTGAACGAAGCAGCAGTTAGTTGGAGGAGTTCCAAACAACCTGTGGTGGCTAGATCAACGATGGAGGCGGAATATGTTGCTGCTTCAGAAGCGGCACAGGAAGCGGTTTGGATGAAGGAGTTCATAACGGAACTAGGTGTGGTTCCTAGAGCATTGGACTCAATGGTGATCTATTGTGCCAACAATGGAGCCATAGCCAACGCCAAGTAACCAAGGTCTCGCAAGAATTCCAAGCATATTAAACGCCGGTTTCACTCCATCCGCGAGCATGTCAAGGATGGAGATATAAAGATTTGTAAAGTACACACGGACCTAAATGTAGTAGATCCATTGACTAAAGATCTCCCTAGGGAAAAACATGATCAACACTAGAACTCCATGGGTGTTAGATTTATCACTATGTAAACTAGATTATTGTCTCTAGTGCAAGTGGGAGAGTGAAGGAAATATGCCCTGAGAGGCAATAATAAAGTTGTTATTATGTATTCCTTGTATATGATAGATGTTTATTTTGCATGCTATAATTGTATTGATAGGAAACGTCAATACATGTGTGTTTAATAAACAAAAAGGGTTCCTAGTTATGCCTCTCTTATAGACTAGCTCGTTTATTAACAAGATGATCAAAGTTTCCTTATCATGGACATTGGATGTTGTTAATAACGAGGTCACAACATTTGTGAAATGATGTGATGAACATTCATCTGAAGTATAGCATTACAATCAAAGTCATTATGTTTATATTGCTATAGCATCATACGAAGTAATCTTAGTCCTTGGACCATGAGATCATGTTAATTGCTAACACCGGAAGAGTATCTTGATAACATCAAACGTCACACCATAATAGGGTGACTATAAAGGTGGGTTCAGTGCTACGAAGGTGTTATGTTGAGGCTCATGGATCAAGAGTGGAATTTGTCAATCCTGATGACGGATAGATATACTTTGGGCCCTCTCGGTGATATCACATTAAGATAGCTTGCAAGCAAGTGATGTGATCACTAGAATGTTATATCACGGGAACGAGAAAAGAGTGCATGTCGGTAACGAGATCAAACTAGGTATTTGGATACCGATGATCGAATCTAGGACATGTATTATATCATGAGACAAAGGGATTAAATTACTAGCATTAAAGGTTCTCACGATCACAGAAGTCATCGTTGAATGTGCAGGAGTCAGTATGTATCTCCAGGTCCCGCTTCTGATTATTGATCTGAGAGGAGTCTCAATCATGTCTGCATTATTCGCGAACCATAGGATGACACACTTAAGGGTTGTCGGACACCATTTAGGAGCACATATGTTTCAGACGAAAGGATTGCAAAGCGCATGAATTGTTTCGATAGAAACCGGAATTGTTTCGGGTGAAATTGCAGAAAGTGGTTCTGCATGTAATATTGAAATGTTGCAAGGGGTTTTATGTGAATGTTTGTTAATTAAAGTAATTAACAAAATTCTGAATAAAATAAATAAAAGAGTTTTATTAATTGAGAGTTGCATTAAATTTGGTGGAAATTTAATGCATATGAGTGGAATTTTAGGTGGAGTCAAAATTGATGTGAGTGGAGCTTCCACCACATGAATGAGGAAGAGGTGGGGGCACCCTCCTTGGCTGCCGGCCATGGTAGGGGTGGAGCTCCCCCTCTCCTATAAAAGGCCCCCCTCTCCTCCCTCACAAAGCACACCTCCTCGTGAAGGATCTCTCTCCCCCTCTAGATATATTCCCCCATGGTCTCGGATTAGCGAGATACATATTCCCGGTGGCCTTGCGTCTGGAAGGAGTTGCTGCTTCCGCTGATTCGCTGGAGCGAGGAGGTGGAGGTTGTCCGGTGGCTTGAACGTGTGTGCGAGGATGGATGCGCTGCTGATTTGCGGTGCTCGAACTTCCACACGATCTTGAGATCGGCAAGCGTACGACTACATCATCCACGAGTTCCAACTCGTTAACAAAACTCTGTTGTCTTCGAGGGTAAGTTCTCCATGGATGTATATCCACCCGTTGCTCTCTATCTAGTAGATTGATCTTGGCGTATTGTTCTCTTCGTAGTAATTTTTTTGTTTTCTATGCTGCGAACTCAACATATGTATATGGGAGGAGCTCCATATATGGACAAATAGGCAGCAACCACTGCTCACATCATCCTTCATAACCAAAGCTGACAGATAAACGACATCAATTGTATTATCCCGCTATTAAGGGATTTGTCCCGTGGCATGGATACGGCTTTATGAGTTCTCCTTGCTTCCCCAAGTTAGTACGTAAAGAATGACAACAACTTTGGTTAGGAAGATGCCGACAATAGCTTCCCCAAGTTAGTAAGAGGCAAATATTAAGGAGGTGCACAACTCCCAACATCAAGATGCCGACAATTAACACATACACATAATGATGTATAACATAATAATCTCTATCTCATCTCAATCATATGCTAGGGTTTCTCCATCTTCACAAGAACTAATGATCTACTTAGACATGGAGGCAATCAACATCATGGCAATGATAATGGAAACAATTGTAAATGAATAGTTCTTGTATAAATCCACAACGAGTACGGAAATTATAACAAGATCTAGATGGGGAGAAGATGGGATGGATGGAGGTGATGGTGGTGTAGCGGTTGATGAATATGAATATTGATGCCTTGGCCTCCCATATCTGCGTAGGGCGAAGATGGATCCCTTGGGCAAATTCCCCTCCAGATGCCTTCTGGAGGTGAGGTTTCGGTGATTTCTGGGTGTTCTGTATGTCATCTCCCCGATCCAGTTGCACAGGGTGAAACTATTTGAGGAGGCAGTGGTGGCGCCAACTATACGACCGAAAAATTATTTCGGTCGTATAGTTGGTCGTTAAACCCTCTGGATGTCTTGGTCGCTACGGGTTTTCTTCTGGTGTTATTGATATTTCCCAAATAAGCGATTTGCATTGTTTTTGACTCCTTTTCTCCCCAATACAACTGCTCCAAGAATTGTGTCCATTGTATCCATCATCTCTCCTGATCCTGGTGAAAATAGACATAAAATGTGTGTGCAAACGCCGTAAAATACCAAGATCCTACAACTACAATGCAAAATAATAATATAAAATATGATGCAAATATGCACTCATCAATATGTGCCAAATGGGACCTCCCTTGAATGGTCTTGCATGCACAATCCAAGGGCATCCATCCTCCTCAAATTTAACCGTGTAAAGCTTCTTCACGTCTGAGTGCACCACCATGTAAGGACGATGATCCTTAACCGATAAGTCCTTTATCCATTGCTTAAATTCCAACAAGGTCTTGAATATCGATCCGCGAGAAAATCCATTGATCTCTTGATTATCATCCCGATAAGAACTTATCCTTTGCCCAAGCACTACACCCTTGCCGCCATCAACCGTGGCTTCATCCACGAGACTAACATCATGAAAGAAAGATACCCAATGGTCCCGCCCCAATACGGTATCGTGGATTTCAGCCTCTCTAGCCATGAACCCCTCCTCATCAACTTCTTCTTCAGGACCATCATCATCCGAGTCCAATGCATAGCCTCGAGTATACGGGGTGTGACGCTCCATGTTCTCTTGCGTAATATATTTGTCCAAATCTCCAACATTGTTGTCATGGAGCTCAACCTCATTCTGATTGTGCCCATAATCATCATTGTCCTGTTCAAAAACTTCATCTTGGTTCTTCGAAATCGGTCTCAATATTTGGGTCAAAGGAAGTTCATTCAATACCTCTTGGTTCATTGGTGGAGGACTCCTAGAATCCAATGGGAAGGCAACATGGTTCAAGTCCAAGTGCAAATTATTATCAAACTTCTTGGTGGCAAATAGTTCAAGAGCTTTGTCTAGTGATTCGGCCACCACCTCCTTGTATGCAACCCAGCGGATCTCGGAGAAGATACGCATGGTTTTCCAACAGATATGCATTCCCAAACCCACATTTTGTCTTCCCTCCAACTCAACAACATCATTTAGGTCCATCCATTTCAATTCAAGCCTCACTTGCTCCAAGACCTCAGCGTAGGTGGGACTACACTCAAACACCAAGTCAAGTTCATCTGGGTCTGGTTCTATATTACCTCTCAAAAAGGCACCCTTGTCTACATGGTGAACATGAACTATTCTTGACATTCCTAAGATAATAACAACAACAATACCATGGTAAACATACTCAATAGATACCCATTGCTAACATTAACACAATACCCAACCCCTATGCCAATGCAACAACAATCTACCATGCATCTTGCATAACAACCTAGGGTTTCCAAGATATGGGTCAAACCAAGAATTTAATGGGTGAAAACAATAAAAAGGGGGAAGAATACCTCTAGGCACTTGTGGGGATCAAAATCAATGGAGATAAGGTTCAAATTTGGCCACGAGGAAGGAGGGATTTGAGGAGGGACACGATACGCCGCCGCCTATGTGTTCGACTGGGGAAGAGGAATGAGGGTCGGGTCAGGATGGGCCGTCCGCCCGCTGGTAACTAGACCTAAAGTGCGGCGCCACAAGTTATGGCGTTGCACTACGGGGTCCGACGCCTTTAGACATGGCGCCGCACTTACGGATCCGGGGCCCACGAGGCCATGCTGCCAGGTGTGTAGCGCCAAAGCTGGTGGCGTTGCTCTTGAGAGTGCGGCGCCAACCGTGATGGCGTTGAAAAAGGGTTAGTCCCGTGAAATTTTTCTGGCCCGAGTTTATTTCGTAAATTTCTTTATTTTTTGAGTTATTTCTATCAAAATTTCCGATGTTGCGTCGTGCGTGTCACTGCTGACACCATAGCAGGCGACGTCATTTAGCAGCATTTTGGTCGTTGTTTACGTCTGACTTTTTTAAAAACAAATTCTGATCTATTAACAACAATTAACAGAGGTACAAAGGAACCCAATGTAATAAATATTACAAATAAGTCATTATAACATATATTTACATCACGAAGATATCAATTACAGCCGGCCTCTGTACCATCAAGATGTCCTCCATGATGCGCACGGGCAAGAAAAAATAAAAAATGGGAGAAAAGAAGATAAGAAGGCCCACCGCAGTGATGAAACACTTGCAACAACAACACTCTAACCACCACCGAAGACAACACCCGGATTACGAAATATATTCTCAAAAAACGACACCTCCAAAAAGGAATCAACGCGTTATCGTCGTTAGATAGAAGATCTTGGATTTTCACCCTGGAGAAAGTCTGAGATCAGAAAATAATGCCTTCAACAAGGCCATTGCCAGGTACAACTAATAAAGACCTCAAGTTTTCACCCTAGAGAAAGTATGAGGTGAGAAAACAATACCTTCAACAATGTCATTGCCATGTACAACTAATAAAATACATACCTTTGACTTTCACCTTGAAAATAAACTCAGTACTCGAGGAGCACCACCAAAAATGCAATCCACCAGCGTTGGCACCCACTCCTTGCCAAGGCCACTGCTGCAAGCCACCACGTAAAAGAAGAACATGTGCAACAAGGTCTTCAACGCACCCAATACTCCTCTTCGCCATTCAAACCTCCGATGCCACCATGATTTTTTCACCTCTGTCAACATCATGGAAATCCATACTTGGACATATCCCATGGTACCGACAAGAAATCAAAGCTTAGCGTCATTCCCTTCCTGAAGCCTTGCGGACTGAAGATGAGGGCGTGCATGACCAAATCGATTCCGATCTATATATCTAGTGGCACCAAACGCCATAAGTAGAGATCTTCGAGAGGAAGACTAGAACTTGTTGGTAGCTAGATTGAGGAGGCCTACATGAAGTAGATAGGAGACTTGGTGCTTGAAGAACAGGAGGAATAAAACGACCTTTATTTAGGAGCGAAGGCACTGCACGCCCTCGCCACAACCCACAGATGTCGGAAGGCCACATGCAACTGTTGAGTTACGATCAGGACAAACCGCGCCCATCTCCGAGCCGCAGCAGCGCAACCTCCGCCTCGCTCTGCCGTACGGTTGGAACCGCAACAACGACAAATCTAGGTGGGACTCAGATCGGCAACACCGCTGCCTCCCCTCTGTCGAACGTCGTTGAGTAAGAAGATCTTTGTCGGCACATTGACCAGGGAGCTTCATCCTGACCGCCACACGGGAACTAGAAACACAAAGGCCACCCTAGCCACGCCCGCGCGTCGTCACCGCCGCCCGCCACAACTAGAACCTCCGGTGTTGGGGCCCACCGCTACCGCGGACGAGGCTGGCGGCAGTGGCGGTGTGGAACTACAGTCGGGAGGGTTTTTCTAGTGGCGGTGACACAAGAGCCTTACTCGCATATATGCATGTTGAGGTACAATACTAGTTTTTATTTCAAACTAGAAGGTTCCAAAGGACTTATTTATCTAGGAGTGTTTTAAAATATAGCTACATGTGAATTTAGACAAAATGCTCCTCAAAAAAAATCTTGCCCGGGGGCACCATGGAGCTCTTCCATGTGGCCACGTGCTACACGGTTGGCAATGGGAAGCGGGCCAAGTTCTGGCGGGATAGTTGGATCAATGACCACCGGGTTGAGGAGATTGCGCCAAACTTGCTAGCTACGGTGCCCCCGGGCAAGGTGAAGGCTTGATCGGTCAAGGAGGGGCTAGAGGGTACTTGGCTCGGGGACTTTGGGCCAGGCCTGGGAGAGGCGGCAGTCCCGGAGTTCTTCCTGCTGTGGCATGCGCTCACTTAGGTTAGGTTGATCCCTGTGCGTGAGGATGTGTTGACCTAGAAATGGTCGCACGACAGACATTACTCGGCGAAGTCAGCTTACGGCGCCTTCTTTGCGGGTACTACCCGAGCTCCTGCTACCACCCAGATCTGGCATTCTCGGGCCCCACACAGTTGTAAGTTCTTTGCGTGGCTAGCGTCGAGGGACCGATGCTGGACGACCAATCAGTTGGAGCGGGATGGGCTTCCCTAGCCAGCCAAGTGTCCGCTGTGTGACCAGGAGCCGGAGAGCATCCATCATCTTCTTGTGGGATGCGTGGTGGCCCGGGAGGTCTGGGCTTGGACGCTCCGTCGGTGGGGCCGGATCCGGTGGATGACTGCGGGGGACACGAACCTTTTCCGTTGGTGGATGACCAGACCCTGCGCGAAGGCTCACCAGCGGGACCTCTGGACGGCCATCATCTTGGTCTTCTGGAGCATCTGACGATACCGGAACGACGTAGTCTTCAACGGTGCACGCCCCGAGGCGGAGGCCATCAGGGTGAGGACTAGGGGGACTTTAGGCAGTGGAGCTTAGCTAGGCTTTTTTGTTCGGATATGTTTGGCTTCCCGGAGCCGGTGTCCCTGGAGTTAGAGGGAGAGTAGGCGTGAGTACCGGGGAGCTACCACCCCTATGTTGGTAGCGCGAGCTTGCCGCCTTACGGTGTTGTAATTGCCGTCGACAACTCCTTTTATGTGTTTGGTACACCTCTTATGGTGTGTCCTAGAAAAAAAACAAAGTGTAGACACTCATTTTGGAACGGAGCTAGTTGTGTTCAATACTTCAGTTTCTTAAAACCACGGTTTTGGCAAAGCTACCAAGATGTTCGGCAAGTGGTATACTACCGTTTTCTTTTACTGCTCTTTTCGCTGCTTCAAATAGCTAATTACCCCTCCGTTTCCATAATATAAGATATTTTAACTTTGTGAAGAAAATATATCTAGACTCTTTTTAGTGTGTAGGTTATTTAGATTTGGGATGAATCTAGACACTAAAAATGGTCTAGATATACTCCTTTCACAAAACTAAAACATCTTTTATTTTGAAATAGAGGGAGTATTTGGTTTCAGACTTTCAGTTGCCATCACTGGAAAAAAAAATGCCGTGAATCGCACGTCACAGGCGACGGCGGACGGCTGAAAACCAGCCCACACAAATCGGAATCGACAACACGCCGATCATTTTGCCGCGCGATATTGGGAGAGGAAGTCGGCGATGTTCCTGTCGGAGCTCCCGCCCTCGCTCACGGCCGACTTGGCCTTCTGCCTCCACTCCGCCGCCTTCATCTTGTACGTCCCCTCGCCGCGCATCACCTCCCTCACGCACCTCTCCACCTCCTCCTTCCGCACCACGCCTTCGCCGTCCGGCCGCGCGCGCACGCCGACGCGCCACACGTCCTCGATGTACTTGGCGTTGGTCGGCTGGTCCGACCACTGCGGCATGGCCACCATCGGCACCCCCGCGCTGAGCGCCTCCACGGTGGAGTTCCAGCCGCAGTGAGTCACGAAGCATCCCACGGCGCGGTGCGCCAGAACCTCCAGCTGCGGGCACCATGGCACGATCAGGTCGCCCCGCACCTCCGCCCTCGCCGCGAAGGCCTCTGGGAGCTTGGCGGTCTCCGTGGCGCGGACCACCCACAAGAAGGGGCTGCCGGCCTGGCAGAGGCCCTCGGCGACCTCGCCCATCTGGTCCGGCCCCAGCGCCGCGATGCTGCCGAAGGAGGCGTACACGACGGAGCGGGGAGGATGCGCGTCCAGCCACGCCTTGGTCACGGCCGTCATCGGGGTGTGTAGGTGGAAGCCGTAAGAAACGTCGTCGGGGAGGCGTTTGTCCAGGTACGCCGACGGCACCGTCGGGCCGATCGTCCTCGCGCCCAGCGTCGACGCCATGTACTCTGCCTCCTGCACATCGATCCATGGCGTCGCTCGGCATCAAACGCCAGGAAACTATAAATTCCACAGGCTAGCGTTGCATCCATGCGGCGCCGGCGCACGGTGTCGTTCTGCTGCGTACCTGTGGCTCGAGGTCGTAGAAGGAGTTGACGAGGACGTGGTCCACCGCGTCCAGCCCAGCGAACTGGTTCATCAGCATGTGCCGAAGGGTCGTACAGTCTGCGCCGGCCTCGGTCAGTAATGCCGACACGTCGGCGGCAGCGAGCCGGGCAGGGATCCCGGCGAGCTCGAGAGGGCCGTCCCCGTCGCGCATCGGCACGGGAACCCGCCCGGCCCGCGCGTGCGTGTACACGACGTCCACGGCGCACGCCTGCGTGAGGAACGCAGCGCACGCGGCGCCGTGCCGGCGCGCCACGGGCAACACCCACGGCATGAACGCGTCGTACACCACCACGCGCACGGGCCGGCCCTGCGCCGCCTCCGACCGGAGGAGCTCGTCAAGCGTCTCCGACCCGGCCGCCTCCAGCCGCTCGAAGTAGGGACCCTCGTGGCCACCCAGATCGTCGGGCCCGCCTCCGTCGCAGCCGTCGGAGAAGACGGCGACGCGTAACGAGCCCGGGGTGGGCTTCGTGGAGCCTACGACGAACCGGGTCGCCGCGACGGTGCACCGGATGCCGCCGTGGGCCGCGAGGCGCTTGCCAAACTGGACGATCGGGTTCAGATGTCCCTGGGACGGGTACGGGACGAGGAGCACGTGGGTGGTTTCGCCGGCGTGCACCATGGTTGCGTGCGTCTGCTTAATCGGCTGCTTGTGGAAGCTTGTGCGTGGGAAGACAATAGGGGGAGGCTGACTTTCGACCGATAGAAAAACCCGTCCCGCTCCTGTCTCGCCCGCGCGCGGCCAGCACCAGCAGGATAAGATCCCATCTAGATCTCACTTAGTATAGTTTATTTTTCATTTAAGTGGGATCCCACTCAGTACATCTCTAAGCAGGAGCCCTTCCCGACCGTTGCCGCCTCCCTTCCCCTATCTCTCCCTCCTGCACCGTCGGCGCGAGCCGCCGGGCGCGGCCCGTGTTGTGCTGGTGGAGGCACCCCTTCTTCTACCCCCTAGCGGTAGGGAGCGCGGGGCTCTTCTCCCTCAGGTGGTGCAGCTTGCGCGACATGGGCGTGGCTTCCCGGCTGGGGAACGAGGTCACATCGGTGCTATCTAGCTGCAGGTAGCGCGGGGAGTGGCGGGGCTGTGGCCGGCCAACCTAGATCTGGTCCGGCGGTGGGCCGCTCTGTTCGTGACAGCGTTGATTCCAGGAGATAGTGATGATGGGAGTTTGGTGCTCGGGATGGTGGCGCTGGTGGCCGGCCTGTTGTAGCGTAGCGGTGGGCTTCACGGGCTCGATCTAGTCCGACCGGACCCTCTTGGGACTGATGTGCCTCCGGGGAGGCTTTACGGGTCCGCTGGACCCGACCGGACCTAACTTGGACTGGAGTCTCCTACTGCCACGTCTGGTAGACTACCGCCTATGGTGGTGGAGGTAGTACTCTTCCGCGCGGTTGCTGTACTGCTGACCCCGATTCAAAGTGCCATTTGCCTCTGTCCTACTGGCCTTGTGGTGGTAGCTTCAGGGAGAGCACGATGGTGGCTTCGTGACTGTAGTGGCGCACGTTGGTGGGTGGCGAGTTTCATGGTGTTAAGGCTTGGACCTCGCAGGGATCCTCGGCAACGGATTACCTGGGTGTTGTGGACACGTTTTTTCTGGGAGAAATCCTTGTCGTCTCGCCCGACACTGACACGGTGGTGCCTTCGGATGGCATCATTCCTTCCTGAGGATGTCGTGGCTACCCTTAGTCCACTTCCATGAGCTAGGGAAAACTCTAAGACTAGTGCGCTAGTCCGGGCAGCAGCATCATCGGTTTTCTTCATGAATGTGTTGCTTGGTACATGACGCTACGGTGCTAGGAGCATGGTGGAACATCCCCGGAGGATGTAGCGGTTACGTGTCACTTTGGCTTAGTTGATCCGGATTTGTCTCCACTTGTTTTTTCTTTTTTTTTGGGCTTGTGTTTCTATTACCCCAACATTTGTTCATCTCGAGACTCGTTGTATCATGTGTCGAAAATATGAGCAACAATTTATATGATTTAATCTCAATTAAATATTAAAGAATGATTACTTAAACGGTAATTAAACTAATTTAGCAGAGTAGATGGACCAACAACATATGAACATGATAAACCTATCACATCTACTCCAAATGCTAGAACAAGAAATTCTATCAAAATCTGAAAGAGAAAGTTTAGGAGCACATACGGTGTAGCCTGAGCAACAACAACATTAGGGTTGTTGACAATGTTATCGCAGTGGTTGTCGATGTCTGGGAAGAAGTCGTCGGTGAACTCGTCATCGGACGACGTCATGGTTGCCAGTAGTCGCGCTGAGCACTCCTCAAAAACCTGATCGCCGTTCACCCATACAAGTTCACGAGAGGCGTGGTTCCAGAGGCCTACTGTCCCGATCTGCGGTGCACGTCGTAATCTGGGATAGAGAAGACAATAGAGGCGGCACAATAATATAGAAGGAGATGTATGTTGTGATATGATGTAGTGTCCAACACATCTTCGTTTATAAGGAATAAAATCATTTTCCTTCTTCACAAAGCATCGTGTGACAAGGTCCCGAGTATAAGGAGAAAGCAGAGGAAATATTGGAGGGCAGACGAAATCCGGATGCGATCTAGAAAATATCTTGCCTATGGAGTTCCTAAACAGCCTATGACCCATAAAAATCTTAGCAAAAATATAAACATGAGCTTGGCTTTGGCTCATTCCCGCAACCCGTGGTGCGGCGCGGCGTGACGAGATGTGGCATGATGTCGGAGGAGGAGTGCGCGAGAGATGCTCCTCTTCTCACTCACTTAATGGTGCTAGGATAGCCTCCTATATAAGTTGGTGCAACCTTCTCTCAACTAGTAAAGTGGGACTAAACTTTAGCTCTAGTTGTGCTGCCACGCATAATGTGCGAAAGAGAATCTTAGAATTTGCATTAGTTATGGCCGAAAGGCCCAACACCAAAATGGCTCAAATTCTAACAATCCCCCACAAAGTATCATTGGCACATCATATCATTTTTGTTCTAAAACATTGTTTTATATACTGGTGCTTATGGAACTGTTAAGTTGAATTTCCACATTAAACTTTATGCTACACTAGTTTTCAACTTAAATAGTGGACTATAGCTTGAACTACAAGTTTTATGCATACTAGTTTCACACAAATTCTAGACCAATATAGGGCAACCGCACGGGTTCCCCACAATTTGGAGCTTATACGCAGGGTCGGGCCGGCAAAATTCGAGGCCCTGTACGAAACTCTAATACGGGCCCTATCACACTAGAAATATGTAAACTATTCGACAATTATACTTAATATCTCATAATATTTTACATAGCCATTGGATATATTAAGAATTAGATTTATTTACAAATGATACGGAAGATTAAAGGTCGCATTGATCAATTGTACTAGTAAAAGATTACTAATTTTATTAGAGTTTAGATGATCACCGAAATCACCTCGTTCCTGCTGGGCGTGTGATCATGTCCGGTTAAGCTTGAACCAACGATAGGAAACCGGGAAGGTGAGGGCCAATCTATGCCAATGTTGATTAAAATTGGAGAATAAAAAAGACCACGTTTTGGTTTGCTGATCCGTCGACAAGAACAGTAACCATCGCTGATGGTTATGGCCTGGAGCTGAGGCGTTGTTAAGTTTTTTTTTTTTTTTGAGCATGATCATGAGCTTTATTGATTAATGTTCAAAAGAATACAATAAATTTTAGGAGGATTCGGAAGCCAAATATGTCGGCCAGAAGGTAAAGAAAATGCAGCTTTTGCCAAATTATGGGCCTCCATGTTGTGTTCCCTACGCTCATGAGTGAGACGGGCTGAAATAAACTGTTGCTGCCTCACCTTGATCTCTTTCAGTAAAGCACCATACCGGGGAAGATTACCATCATGCAAATTGTTGATCACCTCCAGACAATCCGTTGCTACATGTATGTGTCGCTCATTGAGATCTGTAGCTAGTGAGAGGGCTTCTACACATGCCAAAGCTTCTAGACTTGCAGGATCTGTAAACTCTTCGATCACGCGTACGAATGCACCTAAAAAATGGCCATCTACATTTCTGCACACCACCGCTACTGAACCTCAGCGCTCGTCACGGGCAACTGGTCCATCACAATTTATTTTCACCTCTCCTTCCGTAGGACAGATCCATGATGTTGGTGTTGTTGCATGTCTCGCCGGTTGAGATGACCTCTCTTGTACTGGAACTGCAACTCCCAAATCAGCGATAAATCTGTCCACAAAACCTACTGTGGACATCGGACTCTCGAACTGGTTTTCATGGATAGCTTTCCACCTAGCTTTCCAAACTGCCCAAAGAGTCACCAGGACATGGATAAAATCAGAGTGATTTAGCGATTCTTGCATGAAAAAAATCCATTGCCGAGGGTCCTGCATATGGTTCACTGCAATGTGTTCAACAAGTTCTTCATCCATCAGAGCCCAAACTGACCTTGCCATAACACAATCCATAAGAGAGTGCCTCCAAGAATCCAACGCTCCACACAAAGAACAAGCTGGAACTGTGGCCATCCCTCTAAGGTTTAGAACATCTCCGGTCGGTAGGGATGATCTTGCTAGTCTCCAAGCAAAGACTCTGATCTTACTTGGTACTTTGGTCTTGCATAAAGAGCACCATTGCTTTCTTTGCTTTGCTGAATCCGAACCACCTGCAGTATTGTCAAGCCAGTTCTCCCGCTGCACTTTTGTTTCAATGAGCATGCGATACGCACTTCTAACCGAGAATTGCCCTTTCTTCTCATAGTGCCATGATCGGAAATCCGGTTGAGATACTGTACTAATTGGTATATTACAAATTATTTCAGCATCCATTGGAATGAATATTGTGTTTACCTTCTCATGATCCCATCCTCCCATGATCGGATCCACCAGGTTACCCACGATCTCAGGGGGATCTTCACATTTGGCAACAATGGGTTTTAGCATAAAGTCTCTAGGGAGCCAGTTATGCTCCCATATTTTCGTAGTTTGACCATTCCCAATGCGCCTAATCAGCCCCTGCTTCAAAACATCTTTACCTTCCATGATGGCCCTCCAGATTTTTGATGGACGTCCTCCCAACTCTGCTTGCAAGAAGTCGGAATTTGGATAATAGACAGCTTTCAGTATACATGAACTCAACGAACTAGGGTCTTGTAGTATCCTCCATGCTTGTCGAGCTAGCATTGCCATATTGAAAATCTCAATATCTTTAAAACCCAATCCACCCAGGTACTTTGGCATCGTCATCGTGTCCCATGACACCCAAGCTGTCTTTCTCTCGCCATTCTTACTTCCCCACCAAAACTTCTTGATAATTGCATTAATCTGAAGACATAGACCTCTAGGAAGCTTGAAAATAGCCATCGCATAGGTTGGCAAAGTCTGGATCACCGACTTTATAAGAACTTCTTTACCTCCTGCCGATAAGATCATCTCGATCCATCCTTGCACCCTCTTCCAAACACGATCCTTTAGGTACTTAAAAGCCCCATTCATGGATTTACCAACGTCCGAGGGAGTCCCAAGTATCTCTCATTCAAAGATTCATTAGTAACTTGTAGAAAATCCTTCACTAATTCTCTCTTTGTATTGGGACAACCCTTACTAAATAATATCGATGACTTGGCCAAATTTATGCGTTGCCCCGACGCATTACAATAACGCTCAATCAGGGCATGAATAAGTTCGGCACCCTCTCGATTTGCTTTAAAGAAAAGCAACAGATCATCAGCAAATAAAAGGTGATTAACAATAGGAGCAGTAGGTGCAACCTGGACTCCTCCTTCTCTTTCAAGAACTTCCCTGCTATTCAGGCGTTGATAAGTAGGGTAGGGAATACGTGCGACTTGCGGCGCTGGGACCTGGGAGGCAGGGGCCTAATCAATCGATCAACTAATACAAGAGCCTGTTAATGAAATCGGGAGGCAGACGGCGGGCAAGTACCAACGGCTCAGTACTACTTTTAACTTCCTAATTCCAGCGAATGGGCTGCTGACTAATCATGTTTAGTACAAAGCGTGTGTGCTAGGAAATTAGGGGCCCTAGAAAATTATGGGCCCTGTGCGAGTGCACAACTTGTACTCCCGCTCGCCCGACCCTGCTTATACGTAATAGTCTAAGCCCTTTCATGAGTTTATTAGAGAGTACCCAACTCTCACAGACTGCAATGTTTGATAGTCAGACTCATATAAGTGTGTTCGTTGAGAGATGTTTTACAGGACAACATCTCTGCTTAGATAAGACACTTGAAACACATTAAGATATATATTAACTTGCCATTTAGATTAGGAGAGTATTGCATCTTTATGGAGAGCGAGGTTAAATTAATATAGGGATACCCTCCTCTTAGCTGACCAACAACTTGTCTCCCAACTCTAATTCACGGGATATATGATCACATAGAGTGGTTTACCAGTGAGGACACGACATTGGTCTCAAACCCATCTCTCTCGGTGCATTATCTATCACATTGCATGATATACCCTTTGTGAAGGGATCTACCAGGTTCTTAGCTATTTGGATATAATACAACGCAATAACTCCAGAGTTTCTTATTTTTTATAGATTTCAATGTGCTCTTCGTATGTATTGATAACTATATATTATTCTTAGAATTTTTTACTAACAATCACAATTTGATTATCACAGTTCATTAGAATAGCGGCTATTGGTTTTTTAACCACAGGTAAGTCTATCAAGAGCTCATGAAGCCACTATTCTTAAACAGTGGCTATGGCTAAAGATGTGAGTTATGCTTTTATTGTTGACCTCATTAAGATGGTCTTCTTGCAAGACTTTCAGGAAATAATGCCACCACCAAGTGTAAACAAATAATAACTCGTGGCCTTAGGATCATAAGCATCAGATATCCAATTTGAATCACTATAACCCTCAAGTACACATGGATACCTAGCATAGTGAATATAGTAACTCGAAGTGCCTTTCAAATAGCGCCAAACACTCTTGAAAGCATGCCAATGATCATCTCCATGATTTGACACAAATCAGCTAAGTTTGCTTACACCAAATGAGATGTTGATGACTACAAGTGCACAGATCGTTTGTAGCTAGTTTCGAAATAAAGATATCGATCCCATAGGGAGCATGAGTCTGAAGTCTAATAATTTTTTAAATAAATATTATGACAGAAATGCTAGATAAAGTTCTAAGTAAGAAGATAAAATGCAAGTAATGTGTAAAAAGGTGTTTTTGGGTTTTGGGTATAAGAGCAATAATAAAGTAAAGCAAAATAACTTAATACAGAAAGTAAGTATCGCGTATGTAAAGAAAGATTGGAACTGCAGTAGGGAAAAAAGCGTTCTCAGGGAGTAGCGGATACACCACTAGTATTGTAAAGATCTAAGATAAAGATTATTATCATAAACATTCTCAACTATGTATGTGTGGGAGGAACTCCGTATGTGGACGAATAGGCAACAACCGCTGCTCACATCATCCTCATAACCACAACAGTCACCAATCGACATCAATCGAATTACTGTGCTATTAAGAGATGTAATCCCGTAGGACGTATCCCATGGCATGGATAGTGTTCTGTGAGTTTTCTCGATTTCCCAAGTTGATACGTAAGGATTTCTAACAGCTTTATAGTCACTGTAAGTGCTAGCATGCCTCCGTCTACCAACAAGTAGTTCCCTCCATCAAGTCCCCACGAGAGACAAATATTGAGATGTCGACTTCTCTCAACATCAAGATGTAGAGATTCTAACACATGGTCACAGTGATGAATATCATAACAGACTTTATCTTATCTCAATCTCATACTAGGGTTTCTCCATCTTCCCAAGAACTAATGATCTACTCAGACATGGAGGCAATCAATATCATGGCAATGATAATGGAAATAATCATAGATGGATAGTACTTGTATAAATCCACAACGAGTATAGGAATTACAACAAGATCTAGACAAGATGTAGATGGGATGGATGAAGATGGTGGTGATGCAGCGGTGGATGATGAAGATCGATGCCTTAGCCTCCCGGATCTGTGCAGGGTGAAGATGGATCCCTGGCTGATAAGTTCTCCTCCAGATGCCTTCCGAAGGTGAGGTTTCTGCGATTTCTGGGTGTTCTGTATGTCGTCTCCTCGAACCAATTGCATGGGGTGAAACTATTTGACCAGGCAGAGGCGGCGCCAACTATACGTCCGGAGCTATACGGGCGGAAGAAATTCTCCCGCCGTATAGTTGGTCGTTACGCTCTCTGCCTCCTTTGTTTGCTTCTGGTTTTCTTCTGGTATTATTAATATTTCCGAAATAAGCGATTTACATTGTTTTGACTCCTCTTCTCCACAGTACAACTGCTTCAATAATTGTATCCATCATCTGTCCTGATCTTGGTGAAAACAGACATAAAATATGCGTGCGAACGCCGTAAAATACCAAAATCCTACATCTACAATGTAAAATAATAATGTAAAACATGATACAAATATGCACTCATCAACTTGCCCAAGCTTAGACTCTTCTCGTCCCGAGCATGATTTTAGCTTAATGGATGTGATCCTCATATTCATGAAGCTGAGTCGATAAAATAAATGAGGCAATTGCAGCATGTGTTTATCATGTACGATACAGGGGAATAAGTTCATGAATAGTACCTTACTCGAACCATCGGAATAGTATTGGAAGGCTTCCACACCTTAGTTATCAATAGTTCATAAAAGATGAATCTCAACATAGTGTAAAAGAATCCGGTTCAACCGAATGAGTTAACAAGGTAGTCCCAAGTGTTTTTAGGATCAACGTAGTCACTTGGGATTCAAAATCTCAAAAGTGTCTCTTTGTCATACTACAATACGGTGGCATATGCCTATTTGCTCTTTGCACATCTGCTCTTTTTCTTCTTTCCTTTTTCCTTTCTTTTGCATATATGCTCACACTTTTGTTTTAAGTGTTGTGCAAAGGAGCTAGCCATATATTCCACTTCATGTAGGAATTCAAAGGTCAACGATCTCAATTATCAAACTTCAACTGTATATGAAGCATTATTATGACTTGAAATTCTACCACAACTTGTTCTCACTCTATTCAGATAGCATTTCATTTCCTTTGTTCAAGGTTTTCTTTTTCAACTTAATTTGTATAGATAATTTTTCTTTGTGAATCAAACCGTAAACTTACAGCATATTGACCAAATTATCTTTATGTGTTCCATTAATACCAATGGTATGGAAGACTCCTATTGCTATCATCAAGTGCAAGTAAAATCATACTCAAGCCATTCATATATCAATAAAGCAAACACAAACTCAATATTGCTCCATATATAATAAAAAACTCAGAATTTCATAAAAGGGACCGACTATTCCTGAAGAGAATTCTAATGATGCAAACTTTATTTCTAGTTTGAACTAATGCAAGAATAATAATAAAAACTTATAAGATAGATTAAAAGGTCTTAAAGATCTCCCCAAGCTTGGAATCAAGCTAGGCGGGATCAAATAATCCCTTGCGATTATTTGATACCGTGATTGTTGTAGATCACTGGGGCGCCATTGCACGTGGTATCTTCTCCTCACGGGCCAGCCTGAGGCGGAGGGATTGGTTGACAGCTTCTAATTCCTTAACACGTAGCTTGTAGAAAAGATTGTTCCTCTCCAGCACTTTCACTTCTTCCTTAATGAACTCATTGTTATCTTGGAGTGTTTGTAGTGCCTTAAAACTCATGGCGAAACCCGCTTCGGTTGTTCGCTTGATATCTTCATCAAGTTTATCAAGATAAAGTCGCAGCAATCGACGGTGTTTGGGTGTCCCTGGCTCTCCTTGTCCAATTCCTCAATCTTCTGCTCCAGGGCGTTCAAGTCCCTCTTCCGACACCCATGGTCAGTGTCGAGGAACTCTATAGGGATGGTCTCGATCGCCTTGCCTTGGTCGTTGTTGCTCCCGATCTCCATAAGAGTCTTTCTCCTTGACTTCTATCCCTTGACTGAGATCCCTCTTGCGAAATAAGAGGTAGATTGGTTTCTATAGATTGCGATTAGAGAGAGAGATAATCGTAGTATATAAGAGGGGCCAGAGGTCGGTAAAACTCGCGAGAAACACCAAATTGTCATCCAATAAAAGAATCCAAACAGAACAGAAAAATAAATCACGGATTTGGAAGTAACCTGCCGCGTAGTGACCAACTATACGGGCGCGACCCGTATAGGTCTAGCCGTATAGTTGGTTCCGGGCAGATATTTCTAAATATCTCGAGTCCAGGTCGATTAAATCACGACTCGGAACCGACAACAATCTTTTTTTAGATGAATAGAAAGATCGAACGAATAGTGTCTCAGAGTTTAACGACTAACTATACGGCCGAAATTTTTGTTCTGGTCATATAGCTCCACCCGTATAGTTTCAAACACTGAAAATCAAAAGTGCCTAGGAGTTTAATGACCTACTATATGGCCGGAATTTTTTCTCCGGTCGTATAGTTGCGACCGTATAGATATCGGCACCAAAAACCAAAACTATGTGTGAGTTCAATGACCAACTGAAAGAACATTTCATGGTTCCCTATGTTTTGAGTGTTAGATAACAATACCGTGGAGTTTTCTCATGTGCGCTAAGTGTGCAGGGACTGTTCTGGTGTTTTAGGGGGGCCGGATTATCCGCCCCACCAAGGGCCGGATAATCCGGCCTAACTCATCGATCAAAGGCAGCCAAGGCGCGATGCTCAGAGTAGGTTCGGATTTTCTCCTAGAAAATCCGAACTGGGCGGTTTTTCCTCCCCAGGCCGGATAATCCGGCCTTCGCATGGGGCCGAATAATCCGGCCCCCAGAAAAGGATCAAAGGCTGCCAAGGTGCGACGCTCGGATTGCGGTCGGATTTTCTTCCGGAAAATCTGAATAGGGGCGGTTTTTCCTTCCTTGGCCAGATAATCCGGCCTTCGCATGGGGCCGGATTACCAGGAGGCGATCAAGGGCAGGCTCGGCGCGTCACTTAGAGTGGGGGCGGTTTATCTCCCAGATAATCCGAGTTTGGGGCGGAGTTTTTCCCCAGACCGGATAATCCGACCCTCACTTGGGCCAGATAGTCCGGTCCCAAATGGCTCCAACGGCTCAGAGGGTGCAAGGGGTATAAAAGGCCCCTCATCCCCATCATGCAGAACTCTTGATTCATTCGAAAATTGTCAGACCCCTTGCAAAAGCTCTCTCTCTAGGTCTCCCACTTCAACCACCCGAAGGCTTCGATCTTTGGGGGAATTGAAGGAGGACATTATCTTCATCGGCATCACGAATCAAGCGCTTCAACTCCTCTCCATTCATTTGGAGAAATCCCCGATCTAGTATTCTTACTAATAACTAGATCTTGTATTGTGTTATTGATAACTTGTTCTTGTGGCAGCTTGTTGTCATTCCATGAGCCTCCAATTTGATTGTGGAGTTGTGCCCCACTAGTTGTGTAAAGGCACCGTACCCGCCTCGAAGGGTTCCTATAGTGGAAAGGTGGATCAGGCCTTTGGTGGTGGGATCCATCGGAGAATAGGGTGAGGCCTATTGTGGCATGGTGGTATTAGTACCGCCCACCCCTCCAACACAAATGTACTTCCCTTAACAAGGAAGGAACCGCGGTAAAACAAATCCCGTGTCTCCGCGTGCTTCACTACGGTTCACTCATTCCTCTTTCCACTCTCTAATTACTCGCTAGTAGATATGTTTGCATATAGGGAAATTCCTCTAAATAGTTATCTAGAGATTTTACCTTTTGTGTTAAGCCTAAAATTGAAAAAGCATTAAAATTTGAAGTAGCACCTATTCACCCCCCTCTAGGTGCCCATACGATCCAATTCAAGTGGTATCAGAGCCCCGGTTCTTTATTCGGGCTTAACCGCCTAAGAGAAGTATGGGTACCAAGGAGAATGGGAATGAGGCTGTGGATAAGGTCACAATGGATGACCTTAAGATGTTGGAAACAACCTTGTTGAAATCCTTTGAGACCAAGATGGAGGAGATGCATCAAATGATTTCTCACCTCACATCATCCGTAGCCCCATCTCCATCCTCCTCTGAGGCTGCCACTCCCTCATCCAAGGATAAGGCTAACACCGCATCCAAGGAAGATGAAGTGGTAAGTGAAAAACATAATGGTTCCACCTCCAAGAAGGGAAGTGGTAAGGAGGAATATAGTGAGGTTCATCACTTATATTCCCCTGACCCACCTATCCCTCACGCTCATATAAATAATAAGGGTGATCCACCCAAGCTTACTGCATCCTCTTTTAATCAATGGCAATTCTTAATGAAGTCTCATGTTTGTAGCTCCTCTATTGAACTTTGGAGGATTATCGAAGAGGGTCTTCATATTGGAGATCATACCAACCTGACAAGAAGAGAAGTTGTGGACAGCCAATTGAATGCTACGGCTCTCCACATGATACAACTTGGAGTGGGTCCCAAGGACATGCCCCACATTGAACATCTCAACACAGCTAAAGAAGCTTGGGATGCCCTCACCGATCTCTTCATTGGGAATGAAAGCATGAGAAGGAATAGGTATGATGCCCTTAGTAATGAAGCTGAAGGATTCTACATGTTGGATGGTGAAAACCATGAAGACATGTATAGAAGACTCAAGGGCATTGCAACAACATTTAGAAAGCATGGAGCCACTCACATTGACGATGCTTGGATAAAAAGGAAATATGTGAGTGCTTTACTGCCTTTTGAGCCAACGGACTTGAAGAGCTTGCAAGGTAGATACAACTACCATCAAATGACATCCAATGAAGTCATGCAAGAAATGGCGTCATTCAAAGTTGTTGCAAAGAACACTGAAGATGCCCGTGCCCGTGCCATTGGAATGCAAAAAGGGGTCAATGTTGCTCTAAAGGCTAATGTTGTTGAGCAAGATGAGGACAAAAGAGCTTTCGAAGGTGCCTCCATGGACTGCCCCGATGAAGTCAAACGTGCTCATGGTGAATACATGGCGTTTTATGCAAGGAACTTTTGGAAAGATCCTGCCAAGGCCAAGTCAGAACTCGAGCGCAAGAATGGGTCAAGTGGAAGAAGAGAAAGTGGCCCAAAACTGAGAACATGCTGCAATTGTGGAGATAGGCTGCACTTTGTGGCTGAGTGTCCATATCTAAATAGAGAAGACAATGGTGGCAGGCTCATCCTTAAAGAAAAATCCAAGGCACCTAAGAAGAAGCCATTTATCAAAAAGAATGGCCCTTACGAGAAGCAACCCAAGATTGTATTGGTGGCACAAGAAGAATACTCATCTGCAAGTGAAGATGAAGAGGATGAAGATAGTTCTCGCGAGGTGGCTGATATAGCCACCACATCGACTCCATCATCTCTCTTCGACTCGCCAAACGAGAATGTCATCAACAACAACGTCACTTGCCTTATGGCAAGAGGGTCCGAGGTATCAACTTCTAGCTCTTCATTTCCTAAGACTAACATAAATTTGGATATGGATGATCATACTAGTCTTAAAATGAAAGAAGAAGTTATTGCTTTGGACAACTTTTTCACTAACCTGCAAGGTGAGCACAAACTTCATTTTGATGCTCTTATGAGTCAACTTGCACAAGCTGAAGATCTTCTTGAAGAAAAGGGCAGAATTGAAAGAGAAGATGCCTTGGAGATAGCCTATTTGAAGAATGCCTTGGAAGAAGAAGAGGAAGCTCAAGTATCTTTGGAAGAGAGACTCGAATCCATTGAGGAGTCACATGAAGAAGTTGTGGCTCAGCTCATCAAAGATCGTGACAACGCTCTTGCCAAGGTAAAGAAATTAAAGAAGGAAAATATTGAATTTGGGGCTGCTCATGCCAGACTCTCGGAGAAGTTTGAGAAACTTGACATTGCCCACAAGGCATTGGAGAGTGAACACTCCAATTTAAATGAGTCTCATGACCAGCTCCAAACTCAATTGAGGAAGTATGATGTGCCCAACACCTCCACATATTCGTATGAAAAAGAAGAACTTGCAAAAGGATCTCAACACAAAGGTAAAAAGTTCTAGATGAGATACTTAGCAAGCAAAGAACAAAAAATGGAAAAGAGGGTCTTGGTTATATTCCCAAGACAAAGAACAAGAAGAACAAGAAGAAGAAGAGCAAGACTACTCAACCAAAGACTAGCACCACCACCAATGACAAGTCTAATTATGATGGTTTTGCAGGGGCTAACAATCCTAACTTTGAGTTATATTGTGATCATTATGGTGATGTTTATGCTAGTTATGTAGGTCCTTATGATTGTTACAATCCTTGGTCTATTTGGGTCCCCAAGACCCTTGTCACTAACATGAGAGGACCCATTGAAAAATGGGTACCTAAAACCAAGAAGTAACTTTCTTGTAGGGCTATGCTTCTGGTGGGTCTAAATGGGTACTCGATAGCGGATGCACGAGTCACATGACCGGAAGCAAGGAGATCATCACGGAGATGCGGACAAATCTTGATCATATAACCGTCTCCTATGGTGACAAGTCTAAATTTGAGGTATTGGGTCTTGGCAAAGTTGTGGTGGCTCACGATATCTCTCTCGTGGACGTCATGCTTGTTGAGACCCTCGGTTCCAATTTACTTTCAGTTCGCGCCCTTGGTAAGATGGGCTTTGTAGTTTTTATTGATGCTGATTTGGTGGTACTCTTGTGGAGCAAGTTTCTAAAAGTCGCTTTCGTGGGATATGTCGAAAATGACCTGTACGTGGTGGACTTTTCGGGGAAAACCACTATAGGCCCGATGTGTCTTTTTGGAAAGGCTGACACGGGTTGGCTATGGCATCGCCGACTAGCCCATGTCAATATGAGAACTTTGCAAAGTCTCCACATGGGTGGCCACATCCTTGGACTAAAAGAAAATGTCTCCTTTGCCAAAGATCGTGTTTGTAGGGCTTGTGTTGAAGGGAAAATGCATGACTCTCCTCATCGAAGGAAGACTATTATTTCGTCAAAAAGGATCTTAGAGCTCCTTCATGTGGACCTCTTTGGACCTCCGTCTCATGCAAGCCTCGGTGGGAAGAAGTACTGTCTTGTGATCGTTGATGATTACTCAAGATACACTTGGGTCTATTTCTTCAAGTTGAAGAGCGAAACTCAACAAACGGTCATCGACTTTGCCAACGAGGTTCAACGTCAACACAACGTCCCTCTTCTGGCAATAAGAAGTGATAACGGCTCCGAGTTCAAGAACTACACCTTAAATGAGTTCCTAAGTGAAGATGGGATAAGACATCAATATTCCGCTGCGTACACCCCTCAACAAAATGGTGTTGCCGAGAGGAAGAACCGGACTCTAATGGATATGGCAAGGTCAATGCTACCCGAATTCAAATCTCCATATAACTTCTGGGCTGAAGCAATCTCTACCACTTGTCATTCATCCAACCGGTTATACCTCCGTAAAATCTTGGACAAGACTCCGTATGAAATACTTACCGGTAACAAGCCAAACATCTCATACTTTCGGGTATTTGGGTGTAAGTATTTCTTTCTCATCAAGGGAGTTCGTTTATCTAAATTTGAGTCTAAGGCTATAGAAGGTATTTTTGTTGGTTATGGTGTCGAATCCCACACTTATAGAGTCTACAATAAGCTCTCCGGAACTGTTGTAGAATCTTGTAGTGTGGTGTTCGAGGAAAATAACGGCTCCTGTGCGGGGCAAGTTGATGTTTGTGATGCAGATGTTGAAATACCCCAAGATGCCATAAGAAGAATGGGCGTGGGATTTTTCCGCCCCATTGAGGAACCCCTTGTGGCGGATCGGGAAGGACAATGCTCTACTCATGAAGAGCCCTCATCTACACATACTCAACATGCTCCAACCATGGGAGTAACTTTTACACCAACTCCACCAAATGCTGAAGGTCAACATGCTCCTGAATGCTCCAGGCAGGATTATCCGGTCGACACCGGATTATCCGTCCACCACTCCCCAGACGACCAAACTGTGCATCCCAGCGAAGAAACTACTGCAAGCTCGAGGCCGGATTTTCCGGCTGACCTCGGATTATCCGGCCCCTCGCCAATTCAAGCAAGTTCCAGGCAACCCGATGAAATTGCATCAAGTTTCCTAGGCCGGATTATCTGGCCTCACCCTCGGCCAGATTATCTGGCCCTGAAACTCTAGTTGTTCAGCAGCCTCCTGTTACGGTTGCTGACCCACCTCAAGGGCATACTTCATCATCTCCTACTACTGATAATCAGACTTCTAATCAACGTCAAGCAAGTGATTCCAACAAAGACTCAAGTGATGAAACTATTCCACCAAGAGACAACAAGCTTATTGAACTTCGTCGCAAGGCTCGTGCTGATCGGAACCTTGAGTTAAGGGGTCATACTCTTGACAAAGTTGTAGGTGATCTTCGATGAAGGGTTTCCACAAGAAGGGAATTGGCAAGTTTTGGTGAGCATCAAGCTCATATCTCTATGGTGGAACCTAAGAAGGTGTTTGAAGCTCTTGAAGATCCAGACTAGGTTGTTGCTATGCATGAAGAGTTGAATACCTTTGAGCGCAACAAGGTCTAGAAACTAGTGGAGAAGCCCAAGGATTGCCGCAATGTTATCGACACTAAATGGATTTTTAAAAACAAGCAAGATGAGAATGGCATTGTTGTAAGGAACAAGGCGAGACTAGTGGCACAAGGCTATTCCCAAGTTGAGGGCATTGACTTCGGCGAGACCTATGCTCCTGTGGCTCGTCTTGAGTCCATCTGTATCCTTCTTGCTTATGCTGCCCATAATAATTTTAAATTGCAGCAAATGGACGTTAAGAGTGCTTTTCTTAATGGTCCTCTACATGAGCTGGTATATGTAAATCAACCCCCGGGATTTGAGAATCCTAACTTCCCAAACCATGTATACAAACTCGATAAGGCACTCTATGGCCTTAAATAAGCCCCACGTGCGTGGTATGAGCACCTTAAAGAGCTTTTGTTAGACCATGGCTTCGAAGTTGGGAAAATCGATCCCACTCTTTTCACTAAGAAGGTCAAGGGGGAGATCTTCGTATGCCAACTATATGTAGACGACATCATCTTTGGTTCTACTAATAAAGCTTTTAATGATGAATTTTCAAAGCTTATGACTGACAGGTTTGAGATGTCTATGATGGGGGAGTTATGATTCTTTCTTGGATTCGACATCAAGCAACTTAGAGAAGGAACCTTCATCAATCAAGCTAAATATATCCAAGACATGCTCAAGAGATTGAAGATGACGGATCTTAATGGCATCGCCACTCTGATGCAAACAAAATGTCACCTTGAACTTAACACCCATGGTAAAGATGTGGACCAAAAGGTATACTGGTCCATGATCGGCTCTCTTCTTTACCTCTGCGCATCTAGACCCGATATTGTGTTGAGTGTGGGTGTGTGTGCAAGGTATCAAGCAGCTCCTAAAGAAAGCCACTTAGTGGCGGTCAAGAGGATCTTCCGATATTTGGTCATTCCCCTAACTTTGGTCTATGGTATCCCAAGGGCTCCAATTTCTCTCTATGTGGTTATATTGATTCAGATTGGGCCGGTGATAAGGATGATCATAAATCAACTTCTGGTGCTTGTCAGTTTTTGTGGAGATCTCTAGTCTGTTGGTCTTCTAAAAAGCAGAATTGTATTTCTCTCTCCACCGCCGAAGCTGAATATGTTGCTGCTGCTAGTGCTTGCACTCAGTTATTATGGATGAGGCAAACTTTAAAGGAATACGGTGTTAATTGTGACAAAGTGCCTCTTTTATGCGATAATGAAAGTGCAATCAAAATTGCGTACAATACGGTACATCACACAAGGACAAAGCATATTGAGATTCGGAATCATTTTATTCGGGACCATGTTGCTCGAGGCGATATTGATCTATCTTTTGTGAGCACGAAGAACCAACTTGCTGATATCTTCACGAAGCCACTTGATGAAGCACAGTTTTGCTACTTGAGGAATGAGCTCAATATCGTTGATTCAAGGAGCTTATCTTGATTACCCATGCACTCACTCGTACATCTCAGTCTTATTTGGTCTAGATGTGGGCATGGATATAGGGTGAGTGTGGTCCTAATTGATGGGGCTAACCCTCCCCCCATAATGCCGAAAGCAAGTCAAATCATTTCTCTTAATATCATTTTGTGATATGTGAGCTTATTGATGAGTATTGGTTATAAACCCAAGATACATCTTCGTGGTGTCATACCATACACTCCAACAAGGTGGCTTCGGCCACCGCCCTCTTCCTTGAGAAGAGTTGGATTTAGTTGGATCTTCCTTGATCGTTTTTTAGCTCCTCTCTTGTTTTTATGGGAAGCACACTCACTTTTGGCTTTTAGTTGCTTTGATTCTTGCAAATTTGGGTGTGTAGTACCATCTCAGTTTGGTTCTCTTAATCCTAAGCCTTTCCCTACCCCTAAACCATCTATTCTTGCACACAAGTCCCTTGTACATCTTGTGGGGGTGTTGTTTGGGGACGCGCGGGTGTTACCTTGGGGCGCTAGCATCGCTCTTCTTCCTTTTTGGCGTCTCGATGCCAAAGGGGGAGAAGTAGTTCTATTAGGTCTTCGAGGATTTGCATGGGTCAGGAACAAGCATTTGCACTTTTTCCTATTCGTCGTTTTCTCGCTTGAGCCCATTTAGCGTTGAACTTTATATTGTGGTTTGTATGAAACTTTGTGGCTGTGGTTTTGTGGATTATTCTTATGGCTATTGGATATCTATATCGAGGAAGGCCCGCTCTATGGCTATCATTGGATATTCTTATAATGTATTGAGGACACTTCTATCCCCCTACCGGTGGTATGAGCTTTTCACATTTGTTCCAATGATTTAGACTTTACCCTCTTGTGTGTATTTGTAATCAACTGCAATTGTTTGTATGCACACATTGAGGGGGAGTCTTTGTCTTTCATTAAATCTTCTTGCCTTGAGAACTTTCCTACAAATCCTAGTATTGTCATCTAACACCAAAAAGGGGGAGATTGAAAGAACATTTCATGGTTCCCTATGTTTTGAGTGTTAGATAACAATACCGTGGAGTTTTATCATGTGCATTAAGTGTGCACGGACTGTTCTGGTGTTTTTTTGGGGGGAGGGTGGGATTATCTGCCCCACCAAGGGCCGGATAATCCGGCCTAACTCATTGATCAAAGGTAGCCAAGGCGCGACGCTCAAAGTGGGTTCGGATTTTCTCCCGAAAAATCCAAATAGGGGCGGTTTTTCCTCCCTTGGCCGGATAATCCGGCCTTCGCATGGGGCCAGATAATCCGGCCCCCAGGAGGCGATCAAGGGCAGGCTCGGCGCGTCACTCAGAGTGGGGGTGGTTTATCTGCCGGACAATCTAAGTTTGGGGCGGAGTTTTTCCCCAGACCGGATAATCCGGCCCTCACTTGGGCCGAATAATCTGGCCCCAAATGGCTCCAACGGCTCAGAGGGTGCAGGGGGTATAAAATCCCCATCATGCAGAACTCTTGATTCATTCGAAAATTGTTAGACCCTTTGGAAAAGCTCTCTCTCTAGACCTCCCACTTCAACCACCCGAAGGCTTCGATCTTTGGGGGAATTGAAGGAGGAGATTATCTTCATCAGCATCACGAATCAAGCGCTTCAACTCCTCTCCATTCATTTGGAGAAATCCCCGATCTAGTATTCTTAGTAATAACTAGATCTTGTATTGTGTTACTGATAACTTGTTCTTGTGGCAGCTTGTTGTCATTCCGAGAGCCTCCAATTTGGTTGTGGAGTTGTGCCCCGCTAGTTGTGTAAAGGCGCCGGTACCCGCCTCGAAGGGTTCCTATAGTGGAAAGGTGGATCAGGCCTTTGGTGGCGGGATCCATCAGAGAACAGGGTGAGGCCTATTGTGGCGTGGTGGTCTTAGTACCGCCCACCCCTCCAACATAGATGTACTTCCCTTAACAAGGAAGGAACTGTGGTAAAACAAATCCTGTGTCTCCACGTGATTCACTACGGTTCACTCGTTCCTCTTTCCACTCGCCTCTTACTCGCTAGTAGATAGGTTTGCATATAGGGAAATTCCTCTAAATAGTTATCTAGAGAATTTACCTTTTGTGTTAAGCCTAAAATTGAAAAGGCACTAAAATTTGAAGTAGCACCTATTCACCCCCCTCTAGGTTCCCATACGATCCATTTCACCAACTATACGGCCGAAATTTTTGCTCCGGTCGTATAGTTGCGACCGTATAGGCTAAGATATCGAAAATAATTTCACGAAGATGATACAGAGAGTTTAACGACCAACTATACGGCGGGAGTTCCCGCTCCGGTCGTATAGCTCCGCTGTTATAGTTGGTAAAACCCCTATAAAACTTCAGAAAAACACAAGGAATTCAAAAATAGAAATTTCAAGAGTAAAATTTGTGAAAATAAGTCACTTATTTGGGTAAGAACACTTACCTTGCACTTACCACTTGCTTAATCAGGGATAAAAAGTTCCTCCCACAACAAGGACTCCTTCTCTCTTAGAGGAATTGACTTTGGTTTATAAAATAATTCCTGTAAACGAATATCACCAGGACTATAGTTCCTCTCAATAAGATTGATGTCCTCCTGGGAAAACATGGACACTTCATCTAACATCTTTATTTCTCGCCTCTGCATAATCTGCAACTCAAATTCTTGTAGTGAAAGAATCCAATAGATCAGTCTTGGCTTATGTTCTTTCCTCTTAAGGAGTTCTTTTAAACCATCACAATCCGTATGAACTCTCACCTTTGCATCAACTATATAAGAACAAAATTTATCGCAAGATAAAAATACAGAAAATAGTTCCTTTTCTTCCTTAGGGTAATTCTTTTGGGCACCATTGAGAGTTCTACTAGCATGATGTATAATATTAAATCTATGACCAATATGTTGTCCAAGAGTTACTCCTACAACATCATCGCTAGATTCACATATTAAGTCAAAGGTTGTATCCTAGATAGGTGGTTTAATGGTGGGAGCACGAGTTAAAGCATTTTTAAGTTTATCAAAGGCTTCAAGACACTTATCATCAAAATTAAATCTCATTCCCTTTTGCAAGAGGTTAGTCAAAGGTTTAGATATCCCTGAGAAATTTCTAATGAACCTTTTGTAAAAACCCACATGAACAAGAGAACTTCTTATACCTTTAATATTCCTAGGTGGTGGCATTCTCTATTGCTTTAACCTTAGCTCTATCCACTTCAGTTCCCTTACCTGACACTTTGTGTCCGAGGTCTATACCTTCTTTGACCATAAAGTGACACTTATCCCAGTTTAGAACAAGATTAGTTTCTTCACAACGCTGCAAAACTTTCTTGAGATTATCCAAGCAACTAGTAAATGAAGTTCCATAGACAGAAAAGTCATCCATAAATACTTCCATTATAAGTTCTATGAAATTAGCAAAAATAGCAGTCATACATCATTGAAAAGTAGCTGGAGCATTACATAGACCAAAAGGCATACGTCGGTAAGCATGTAAACCGTAAGGACTTATGAAAGTTGTTTTAAGTTGGTCATCCGGATGAACAGTGATACGTCCAAAACGTATCTATTTTCCCGAACACTTTTGCCATTGTTTCTCCTCTATACTTGTGTGATTTCGATGCAACTAATGCAAACTGACGCTGTTTTCAGCAAAATTACCTTGGTGTTTACTTTTTGTGCAGAAAATCAACTATCAGGAAAAATCCCAGAAAATATGCCAAAAATCCTATTTTACCCGAAGAGTCCAGGTGCCAGAATACGAGACAGAGAAGTGCCCTAAGGTGGCCACACCACCTGCTGGCGCGGGCCAGGCCAGGCCGCGCCAGGGGGTGGTGTGGGCCCCCCAGGCACCCCCTCGGCCTCTCTCTTTGCCTATAAGGAGCCTTCTGACCTAAAAACTTCGGGGGGTTCGATGTTTTTCCAGAAGGAGTTCCGCTCCGCCGCCACCACCAGATTCCACAAAACAACACCAGAAACTCCGTTCTGGCACCCTGCCGGGACGGGGGATTGGAGGATATCATCACCATCATCATCACCATTGCTTCTCCATCGACCATCCATGTTTCCCCCATCTATGAGTGAGTAATCCCCCGCTGTAGGCTATGGGGATGATAGGGATTGGATGATATCATTCATGTAATGGCATCAGATTGTTAGGGCATGGTGCCTAGTATCTTTTATTAGTGCTTTATGACTTTGTTGCAACTTGTTGTGCTTAATGCTTGTCATAGGGCCCGAGTGCCATGATTTCAGATCTGAACTTATTATTGATTCATTATGATAGTATTATTCTTGGTCTTATCTGCAAGTTGTATACACATGTTGTTGTCCGGAACCAATGGCCCCGAAGTGACAGAAATCAGGACAACCGGAGGGAAAGGCTTTGATGTGAGGATCACATGTGTTCATTGAGTGTTAATGCTTTGCTCCGGCGCTCTATTAAAAGGAGCACCTTAATTGCCAGTAGTTCCCTAGAGGCCCCGCTTCAAACGGGTTGGCAGGACAAAAGATGTTGTGCAAGTTCTCATTGCGAGCACGTATGACTATATATGGAACACATGCCTAGGATTGTCTAGTACTTGGATGCTTTATCTTATTTATCTGCAATTGCCCTATGTTCTGATTGCTATGTGAATTGTCTTGTCCATGCAACGCCCGACCGTCCATCCCTATGCCTACCGCACTCGAATCCCACTGTTTACTGCTTTTGTTACTACTGTCTTTGTTTTGCTACTACTGTTACTTTACTATTCCTACTACAAAACTGTTGCTACTGATAAACTGTTGTGAGCAAGATTGTTTCCAGGTGCAGCTGAATTGACAACTCAGTTGTTAAGGCTGATAAATATTCTTTGGCTCCCCTTGTGTCAAATCAATAAATTGGGTTTCACTTCCCTCGAAAATACTGCGATACACCCCCTATACTTGTGGGTCATCAAGACTATTTTCTGGCGCTGTTGCCGGGGAGCATAGCTTTATTTATCAAGTTCACTTGGATTCTCTATTGTTCGCTGCTATCCATCCATCATGGGTAAGTCCCGTGATGGCAAGGTTCCTATTTTACCATCCACTATAAGAAGAGGTACGGTTCTGAACACCTCTACCGCTCTTGATTCACCGTCTGTTTTGAGTAAGTTCCTTACACCACCACATACACATGCTACACACACTGCTACTACTGCTGAATCTAAAACTTCTGATGCTTCTGATGCTGCTTCTACTGTGCTTGATAAGAGTGGTTCATTAGGTCCTTTCCTAGATGCTACGATTGCTAGAACTATAGCTGGAAATACCAAAACTCCTAATGAAGACACTGCCACACATGTTAGCTCACCTGAGTCTAGTAAGAGTTATGATGCTGAAGAAGTTTATGTTGAGATGACTGATGAGTTTATTGAAGAATGTAGGAACACCCATGATAGGAGCGCTGCTAAGAGTCTCCTTGAGAGGCATACTATTAGACTCAAATTATCTCCTGCTGCTAAGTTTGCTGCTTCTCCCATAAACATTATAGATGAAGATTATGATTTCTCTCTCGATCTATCTTACATAGCTATTGTCGAGAAAGAACCTTTTTGTGGGACTAAGAATGAAAGTGCGGTAGCACATATGAATGAACTTTCTACCATGAGTGGCTTGTTTTCTGATGATATTAAAATGCGTACTTACTTTGTTGCTAAGATTTTCCCTTTTTCACTGAAAGGAGAAGCTAAAACTTGGTTTAGTGATTTACCTTCTGGATCTATTGATAGCCCTGAGTGCTTGATTAGTACTTTCCTGCAGAAATATTTTCCTCCTAGTGCTAGACATGCTGTTTTGCAGGAACTTTTTGATTTTAAACAGGGAGAAAAAGTGGTATTGCCCAAGTCTTGGGCAAGGTTTTGTGCTTTGATTCATGCACAGGCTAGAAGTCCTTTACCTAAGAATGAGCTACTTGATATATTTTATAATGGACTAACCGAAGAATCTAGGACATACCTAGATAGTTGTGCTGATTGTGTTTTTAGGACTAGGACTCCTAAGGAAGCTGAGGAATTAATGGCTAAAATAAGCAAGAATTATGAAGATTGGACTCCTTCTAAACAAGCTATACCTGAAGTATTGTACCTGAACCATCTATTCTTGTGCCTATTCCAACATCAAAGAAGAGGGGAGTTATTGAATTAAATGATGAAGTGATGAAGGAAGCTAAGAAATGTCTTAAGGAGAAGGGAATTAAAGCTGCAGATGTCAAGAATTTACCTCCTATAGAAGAATTATGTAAGCCTATTCCCTACTCATCCACTATTGAGGTACACTCTCTCCAACACTTTGATGAAGGTGATATCCCTTACTCTAAACCTCCTGATCAATGCTTAGAAGAATTCGATATCTTTATTGTTAAGCAAGATAACTTTAATAAAAGGGTGCAAAATCATCTAATGGAAAACACTAGAGCTATTGTTGAGTTGAAGGATATTGTGGAAAGAACCTCTAATGATGTTAAAATGATTGTTAAACACTTTCAAATGGTTCAAACTCAAATAGATCAACTCGTTAAAGTGCAAAATGACTTGCTAGTTAATGCTGCTAAAGAAAAACATGCTTATGAAATCAGAACTAGAAGTGGTGCTGCTACCTAGGATCCTCTATATCCTGAGGGGCATCCCAAAAGAATTGAGCAAGATTCTCAACAAGCTGAAAATAGTGGTTCTACTCGTAAGAAAAGAAAAAGAAACATAAAACTGTTGTAGAACCCTCTGAACCTGCTATAGATCCTAATAGTATATCTATCTCTGATGCTGAAACTGAAAGTGGTAATGAAGAAAATGAAGTGCCTAATGAAGAAAAAGTTGAAGAAGAACCTGAAAATCACACTAAGACTACTAAATAGACTAAAGAGGATTTTATTGCTAAGAAACATGGTAGTGAAAGAGAACCTTGGGTCCAAAAACCTATGCCTTTCCCTGATAAGAAACACAAGTCAAAGGAAGATGAACACTATAATAAGTTTTGTGAGTGGATGAAGCCTTTATTCTTGCAAATTCCTTTGACTGATGCTATTAAATTGCCTCACTCAAAGTATATGAAGGACATTGTCTCGAATAAAAGGAAGATCCCTAATGAAGAAATCTCCACTTTGCTTGCTAATTATTCATTCAATGGTAAGGTTCCTAAGAAACTTGGAGACCCAGGGATTCCAACTATCCCTTGCTCTATTAAGAATAGTTATGTTAGAACTACTTTGTGCGATTTGGGAGCTGGAGTTAGTGTTATGCCTTTTTCTCTCTATAAGAGGCTTCAGCTTGAAAAATTGATACCAACTGATATATCTTTGCAAATGGCTGATAAATCTACCACTATTCCTATGGGTATATGTGAGGATGTACCTATTCAGGTGGCTCATAATTGCTTGATATTAACTGATTTTGTTGTGCTTGAAATGCTTGAAGATGATAATATGTCTATTATTCTTGGGAGACCTTTTCTTAATACTGCAGGAGCTGTTATTAATTGTAATCAAGGAAAGGTGACCTTCAATGTTAATGACAAGGAACATACTGTCTATTTCCCCAAGAAGATTGAAAGGACTTATGGTTTAAATTCAATTGAACACGTTGAAGGCATTCAAGTTGGAGAAATATATTGTCTCATACCAAGAGAAAAAATTGAAACTATTATGATTGGGATCATTGCTATCAAGGTTAAGGTAACATAATCATTAGTGGAGTACAAAGTTTTGTCTCATATGCAATTGTTTTGGTAGAAAGACTTGACCAACCTTGCTAAAAAAAGATTCCATTGAACAAAACAATGTTTTCATTATGATTATCCCCGTTTATTTCTATCCTTTGCATTTTTTGTTTTTGCTTTCGTTTAGTTTCCTTTGTGTTGTTAGTTGGCTTGCATGCTAGAACTTCTGTAGTTCTAGCCTTGTTTTGTCCTTGCATCATGTTTCCAAAATAAAAAAATCTGTCTGTCAGAAAATCATTCTTCTATTTCTGAAAAAAGCCCAAAAATAAAGTGTCTCGAAAAATTCCAGAAAATTCATATTAAATTTTTACGGAAAAAAGGGGCAGAGGAGTACCTGGTAGGTACCAGGGGGACCCACCAGGCAGGCACACCACATGGTGGCGCGGCCAGACCTGGGTGGTGCCATGCCCTGGTGTGGGCCACCCCTGGCCCTCCACCACTCCTCTCACCTGCCACTTTCTTCTCTCTCCCGAGTAAGCTCCAATTCATAGCTCAAAATTGCGTTCTTTCTGTGCTTGCTCTCGATTTGTTCGATCTCCTTGCTCAGCCCATCTTTCTTGCTGAAATTTGGAGCATTTGTTCCCTGGTATGTGACTCCTCCCCTTGTCCAAGTAGATTTGTGATTAGTGGATTTTATGTTGAGTATTTTGCTGCTATAGGTGACTGGTTATGAGAGCTTGTAAGCTTGTTTGATGCTTAGAGATAAAGTTTTGATGCATGTTTAGGCCTCTTGCAAGTCCCTATGAGTAGAATCCTTTATTATATTTGCTTTGCAATCACTTGTTTAATAGGTGTTTAAATTTCAGAATACCAAGCATGAACAACCACACTTTTGGAGAGATATTTGAGAGTGATTCACCTAGGAGGACAAGGCCCTCAAGAACAGCCTCCCAAGCTAGGCCTTCATACAATGAAGATCTCATTGCAACTCGTATTGGCAGTGAAAGGGATGATGGGGATGCTCACCCATCCTCTTTTCCTTGTTTTACTTTCTTACAAGCTGCAGGTATTCTTGATGATTTCTTGCTACTGATTGAGAGGGTTGTCCTAACCTCTTATATGCAAGATGAGAGTGCACAATACACTATGCTCACCAAAACTTTTGTTGAGAGCTTCTCATTTACTAACACATCCTATCATTCCACAGTCTCTTTTAAAATCTATGATATGCCCTTCACCATGCCTTTGGAGAGATTTTGCAGTATTGTAGGTGTGCGTATGACAGGGACCGTGAAGAAAATTCAAGGGCGACCCGCTGATTTGTTGGAGCTTTACCGAGGGTGACCAATGATGATGACCGCGTGGCACAACACGGAAAGATAAGAAATATCCAACTCCTTGCTCTTAGATACTTTGCATACTATCTTGCTACTAGTGTATTGGGTAGGGAGAACACTAGTAATATCTCCAACTATCACTTAGCTTTCCTTGCTGCTGCGCTCAACAGTGATACTCGGTACAATCTTGGCTCGCTTATTGCTCGTCGCCTAGCTGCTAGGGGGCCTATCTATGGGGGCATCATTGCCTCGCGTGTAGTCGATGCATTAGATCTTTCGGTGGCTCCTGGTGATGTTATGCTAGCACCACAGAGGCTTGACCTTGTTGCCATGAAAACTCATCACTTTGTCACTGCTTCCTCTGATTTGAACAATCTAGTATATAGGATGCTTTTCACTGACGGGGATGAAAGGGAGATCCTTTTGCCACAGCCTGCTTTGTTTAGTGTTGACAGGAGACCGTGGTCGTTCTCCAAGGAGGAGGTGGACGAGCAGCTTCGCTTGTTGGGTTTCCACGAGCAGCACCAGGAGGATGTGCCCTCCTATGATTACTCCGCACATTACGGGGGGGCGTACTCGGGCTCGCACCAGGACGAGGGTACCTCCTCCTCGTACCCCGGTGACACTTCATCTTGGCCAGCCTGGGATTGATACCCACTTAGGCCAAAAGCCTAAGCTTGGGGGGCGGTACGCCGACACCGCACTCATCTCCATATCATGTTGCGTCGGTTCTTTGTATATTCATGTTTTTGTTCTCTTTTTAGTTTTCGTTCTTCTTTGCTTTTGCTTTCTAAAAACACAAAAAGACCAAAAATATTTTTGTTGTTTCTCTTTGGTTTGCTTCTTCTTTTTGCCTTGGTTTGTTTTTCCCTTTTCACTTTGTTTGAACTATCCGAAAAACCCAAAAAGATTTTGCTTTGCTTGTTTTTCTCTTTTGGTTCTTGTTTAAAAATCGAAAACACCAAAAATATTTGTCGTTCTTCTTTGGTTTTTGCGAGTTTGCTACGGGGTTCGGCAGTTCTCGGTGGATTATTGGTTTCATATTATTATTCAAACCACACAAGTGAAGAGCAATAATGAGGATTAATGACAACTTGAGGCGTGGTAAGAGGCTGGTAACGAACTCTATTTGTCTTCATTTTTGTACATATACTCATCATTGTGAGCTTGCTTAGTCCGTTCATGTAGAGTGTTTGTTTTCTTTGGATGCTTAGTAGTTCTTGCTTTCTTGTGATTAGCTCCAGCTTGCTAATAGTTTGTAGCATGTCTCTTGAACGTTTGCTTGCATTGCTCTATTCATAAATTGGTACGACACCGTGGTATCCTCCTCTGAATGTTTCATTTGATCGACTTGGCACATGCTTAAGCATGCACATGACTGTAATAATCAGTTAATCTTTACAAATTATTTTGCTTTGAGGATCTTGAATCATTTTCATGCCATGAGTAGTCCTGTTTTGTTACAAGCATGATAATGACATCTATTGCTCTCTCGTTTGTCGCTCCCTTACTATTGCTAGCCTTCACTTCCACTAAGTGTTTTACTCATGTTTCCAACTCCCTAAACAAAATATTTCCATAGTGTCCACCATACCTACCCATTTAGCATCATTTGCTACTTCCGTGCATATTCAATATGCCTTGTTTTCTTCCGAAAAAAATGTTTTCTTGTTATGAGAAAGTTAGTTAGTAAAGCTCTCATGAACTTGATGGCACACTTTATTTTCTTGCACTTAATAAACCTAAACCATTGTGTCCTTATTTATTGTGCATATGCTTGCGCTTTATGAGTTGGAGTTAGCAGAACCATGTATCATGGGGACCGCTTTCAATGCTTCATAGGTACTTTGTACCTAGTTGATATCATGTTCTTTTGCTTATGGATCCCGGCGGTGTGAAATAAAAGTGGAACTTGTAAGATCATGGAGTTTGTATGTATGTTAGAGAAACGCCTGGGCCGCTAGCCTAAGCCATGCCTAATCATGGTGGAAACTTGCAGCATAACCATAATGAGCATTCTATGAAGCATCCTCAATAAAAATCTATGCACATAGTAAATAAAAAGATCGCCGAGATGCTCATTGTCTGCTTGCCTTGTATTTTGATCATGGGATAGCTCCCGTGTCATGTGCAAGGGGTACCCCGTTGGCGGTTCTCTATGATACGTATATACTTACAATGACAAGAGCTTACTTGTGACTGAAGTTGAGTAGCATGAGGACCGGTCTTCGTAAGTAAGGGGCATGAGACTTCAGTTTATAACTTGTGTGATTTGGATGCAACTAATGCGAACTGACACTGTTTTCAGTAGAATTGCCTTGGTGTCTACTTTTTGTGCAAAAAATCAACTATCAGGAAAAATCCCGGAAAATATGCCAAAAATCCTATTTTACCCGAAGACTCCAGGAGCCAGAATACGAGACGGAGAAGAGCCCTGGGGTGGCCACACCACCTGCTAGCGCGGGCCAGGCCAGGCCGCGCCAGGGGGTGGTGTGGGCCCCCCAGGCACCCCCTCGGCCTCTCTCTTCGCCTATGAGGAGCCTTCTGACCTAAAAACTTCGGGGGGTTTGACGTTTTTCCAGAAGGAGTTCCGCTCCACCGCCACCACCAGATTCCACGAAACAGCACCAGAAACTCCGTTCTGGCACCCTGCCGGGACGGGGAATTGGAGGAGATCATCATCATCACCATCGCTTCTCCATCGACCATCCATGTTTCCCCCATCTATGAGTGAGTAATCCCCCGCTGTAGGCTATGGGGATGGTAGGGATTGGATGAGATCGTTCATGTAATGGCATCAGATTGTTAGGGCATGGTGCCTAGTATCTTTTATTAGTGCTTTATGACTTTGTTGCGACTTGTTGTGCTTAATGCCTGTCACTAGGGCCCGAGTGCCATGATTTCAGATCTGAACTTATTATTGATTCATTATGATAGTATTGTTCTTGGTCTTATCTGCAAGTTGTATAGACATGTTGTTGTCC
Source organism: Avena sativa (assembly GCA_916181665.1). Lineage (NCBI taxonomy): Eukaryota > Viridiplantae > Streptophyta > Magnoliopsida > Poales > Poaceae > Avena > Avena sativa. The sequence continues at coordinate 546,446,747 of OV702290.1, read as the reverse complement.
GGAACCAATGGCCCCGAAGTGACAGAAATCGGGACAACCAGAGGGAAAGGCTTTGATGTGAGGATCACATGTGTTCACGGAGTGTTAATGCTTTGCTCCGGTGCTCTATTAAAAGGAGCACCTTAATTGGCAGTAGTTCCCTAGAGGCCCCGCTGCAAACGGGCTGGCAGGACAAAAGATGTTGTGCAAGTTCTCATTGCGAGCACGTATGACTATATATGGAACACATGCCTAGGATTGTCTAGTACTTGGATGCTTTATCTTATTTATCTACAATTGCCCTATGTTCTGATTGCTATGTGAATTGTCTTGTCCATGCAACGCCCGACCGTCCATCCCTATGCCTACCGCACTCGAATCCCACTGTTTACTGCTTTTGTTACTACTGTCTTTGTTTTGCTACTGCTGTTACTTTACTATTCCTACTACAAAACTGTTGCTACTGATAAACTGCTGTGAGCAAGATTGTTTCCAGGTGCAGCTGAACTGACAACTCAGTTGTTAAGGCTGATAAATATTCTTTGGCTCCCCTTGTGTCGAATCAATAAATTGGGTTTCACTTCCCTTGAAAATACTGCGATACACCCCCTATACTTGTGGGTCATCAAACAGCTATTTGAGAGAAACTAGAATATCCGTCCAAGTAACAAAAATGAGTATGGTTTGCTAACCTTTCTAAAGTTTGATCTATGAACAGTAACATATAGTGATCTTTCCTAGTTTCTTTATTCAATTTCCTGAAATCTATGCACATCCCGTACCCAACAATAGTTCTAGTAGGTATTAGTTCATTGTTTTCATTAGGAATAACAGTAAAACCGCCCTTCTTAGGAACACAATGAACATGACTTACCCAATCACTCTCTTTAATAGGATAAATTATACCTCCGTCCAGTAGGCGTACAATTTATTTTTTACCACTTCTTTCATTTCAGGCTTTAATCTTCTATTAAATTCTGCAACTGGTTTTGCACCTTCTTCCATGAATATCCGATGGACAACTATCATGGGACTAATGCCCTTCAAGTCATCCATTGAGTACCCAAAGGCTTGGCGATGCTCCTTAAGTATCATCATGACTTCTTCTTCTTCTTCTTCTCCTGAAAGTTTAGCACTAATAATAATAGGAAATTTATTGGTATCATCTAAAAACCTTATTTGAGATTATCTGGTAGAGTCTTCAACTCCGGGGTTGGTAGTTCCTCGTCCCCTCTCTTTTCTGGCTCTTCAAAAGCCTCATCAGTTGGAGGTCCCAAAATAGGAAGTGAATCAAATTCATGTTCTAGTTCTTTTAAGGACTTGTACTCCATAACTATTTCTTCATAATTTGGATCTTCATGTATTTCTTCTTCTCCATTACCAAAGAAAAGGGCTGCCATTTCCTCAATGGTTCTCCCTTCCTCTTCTTCTTGTGCTTGTGGAGGCTTGTCTTTAAATTTGGAAAAATGGAATTTATTTTCTGTTCCCCCAAGATTAAGAGTCACAATCTCCTTCTTGAAATTAACATAGGCACCTATATCACCCAAAAAGGTTCTTCCAAATATAATAGGGCAAAAAGTGTCAGCTGGCATATCAACAACTACAAAATCGATAGGAAAGTTTTTGTTGCCAATTGTGACAGTTGCATTGTCAACTACTCCCATTGGAATTCTAAGATTTTTATTGGCTAACATAATTTTTATATTAGTATTTTCAATCGTAGCCGGTTCTATTTCTTCTTTTATTTCTAGGTACAAATCATAAGATATAACATTAACTTCAGTGCCAAGATCACATAAACCATAATGAGAGGTTTCTTTAAATATGCAGGGAAGAATAGGCTTACCCACATCTTTTACCTTTGTTTTACCTTCAACCAATATGGAAGTCTCTACATCAAGTTCAACTATGTTAAAGTGTGAGTACATAGCCATAATTGCTTCCTTGGTTAACTCTTCATCTTTGTTTTCCTTTAGATGTTCCTTGACTTCTGGCATGCTTTCCTCTTCCCTCTTTTCCTGTACTGCTTTGACCTGTTAGAGATATGCCCAAGAGGCAATAATAAAGTGGTTATTATCATATCTTCACACTTATGATAAATGTTTACATACCATGCTATAATTGTATTAACCGGAAACATTAATACTTGTGTGATTTGTAAACTAAAATAAGAGTCCCTAGTAAAGCCTCTTGTTAAACTAGCTTGTTGGTTAATATATGGTCATGGTTTCCTGATCATGAACATAGAGATGTTATTAACAACAGGATCATATCATTAGGAGAATGATGTGATGGACATACTCCTATAGATAAGCATAGCATAAAGATCAAGTCATTTCAATAGTTCAATTGCTATATGCTTTCTGATACATAGTAACCTAATTCCTTCGACCATGAGATCATGCATATCACCTTTGCCGGATGGATGCTTTGATGACATCAAACACCACACTGTAACAGGGTGGCTATAAAAGTGGCATTGAGTGTTCGGAAAGTATTGGTTGAAACACATGGATCAAGAGTGGGATTTGTCCATCCATATGACGGATAGATATACTCTGGGCCCTCTCGGTGGAATGTCATCCAATTAGCTTGCAAGCATGTGACTGGGTCACAAGGGATCACATATCACGGGAACGAGAAAAGAGTACTTATCGGTAACGAGGTTGAACTAGGTATGCAGAGATACCGACGATCATAACCTCGGATAAGTAAACTATCGTGAGACAAAGGGAAATTGGTATCGTATGTAAGTGGTTCATTCGATCGCAAAGTAATCGTAGAAATATGTGGGAGCCATATGAATTTCCAGATTCCTCTATTGGTTATTGATCGGAGAAGTGTCTCGATCATGTCCGCATAATTCACGAACCGCAGGGAGACACACTTAAGGATTCGACGTTGTTTGAGTAGTTATGGTGTTATGAGAAAGAGACCGAATGTTGTTCGGAGTCTCGGATGGGATCCGGGATATCACGAGGTGATCCGGAATGGTCCGGAGAATAAGATTCATATAAGGAAAGTCCCATTTCGGAGTTGGGGAATGATTCCGGTGTTTTCATCGGGAATGTTCTAGAATGTTCCGGAATGTCCGGCACTCCGGGGGGGGAAGGGGTACATGAATGTGTTATATCAAGTTGATATGATTGCATCATGTACTAAGTGTCATCGCTGTCCGAAATAAAGGGTTTATTCAAATCCTAGTTTGAAAAGTCAAACGGCTAGTTTTCGGAAAGAGGAGAAGGAGGATTGGTGGAGGCCGAGTTGGAGGAGGGTTCCTCCCTTGGCCGGCGCACCTCCAAGCCGACTTGGGGAGGGACTCTCCTCCCCTTGGCCGGCCCCTCCATCTATATAAGGAGGGGCAGGGCTCCCCTCCTAGGACACACAAGTTCCTATCTTCTACCTCCGGTTTAGAGCCGTTTTGGTTTAGAGCTTCTAATTGCTTTAGCCTGCAGTTTAGAGCCTTCTAATTGGTTTAGAGCCTTCTAATTGGTGTGTCTAATTACTAGACCACTAATAGCCTCTCTCATAAGCTCCACCATACTCGCTCCGGCTTAAGGCGAAGCCCTGCGAGATCTCCCCTCTACTTCCGGTACCATACCGTTGTGCTGCCGGAATCGCGAGGAGAGTGCTACAACCTCCGCTGCCTGCTGGAACAAGGGAGAGGAAGGTCTTCGTCGAGTACCGAACGTGTGACCGACTGCGGGAGCGCTGCCGGAACGTGGCGCCGGAAGGATCGTCTTCGCGATCTTGAGATCGGAAAGAGTACGACTACATCACCCACGAGAATCTGCTCTCGTTAACCGCTTTGGAATCTTCAAGGGTAAGTTATTCCATCGACTCATTGCTACAATCTAGTAGATAGATCTTGGCTTGTTTGTTTGTATGCGATAGAAAAATTTTGTTTTCCATGCTACGAACCCCTACAGTGGTATCAGAGCCGTGTCTATATGTAGATCTGTTGCACGAGTAGAACACAATGGTCATTGTGGGCGTTGATGCTTTTATTGTCGATTACTTCTTGTGTACTTTGCATCTTGCGGTATGTTGGGATGAAGCGACCCGGGCTAACCTTACATGACATCGTTCATGAGACTTGCTCCACGCTTGACATGCAACTTGTATTGCATAAGTGGCTTTGCGGGTGCCTGTTTCTCCTAGCATAGTTAAGATCCAATTTACAACGGGTGATCAACAATTCTAGTATCAATGTTGTGGTTCTTGTTCGTAAGTTAGAACGACACTTATTGAAAGCCCCAAACCACGTAAAATATGCAAAGAAAGTAGAAGCGTCTAACTTTGTTTTGCAGGGGTGTGCAGTGATGTGATATGGCCATGATTGTGATTATATTTGATGTATGCAATGTTCCTTATTATAAGTTGGCAACCGGCAGGAGCCATATGGTTGTCTTTAATTTATGTTAAGACCCGCGTGTCTATTCAAAGTAGTTGTAATAGTTGAAGCCGGTGGACGACAACCATGGAGAAGCGTCATTGACCTTGATGCAATGCCGGTGATGATGGAGATCATGTTCGTGCTTGAAGATGGAGATCGGAAGCACAAAGAAGAAAGGCCATATCATATCACATATTATGAATTGCATGTGATGTTAATCCTTTATGCATCTTGTATTGCTTAGTAGACGACGGTAGCATTATAAGATGATCCCTCAAGCACACAATTTCAAGTTCTAAAGTGTTCACCCTTAGTATGCACCGTTGCTAAAGCTTGTTGTTTCGAAGCACCACGTGATGATCGGGTGTGTTAGATTCCACGAGTGAATACAACGTAAGCAAGCCAGATTTGCTTATGCGGTAACTAAGGTTTGATCTTGACGAGCCTAGCATGTACAGACATGGCCTCAGGAACACGGATTACCGAAAGGTAGAGCATGAGTCATATAGTAGATATGATGAACATGTTGATTGTTCGCCATTGAAGCTATATCAACTCTCGTGATGATCGGTTTTGATGTGGTGGATTTGGTTCGTGTGATCACTAAAACAATGTGAGGGATATTGTTTTGAGTGGGAGTTCACCTAGATTAATTTAATTATTAATTAGAACTCAATTTATCATAAACTAAATCAAAGTGAATTTGCATAGTTGTTGTAGTCATTGGCATCCGTTTACCACCTTGCGCTTAGTTATAATTGAGATGATAGAACTATAGAATTCTGGTTAGTTACTTTACGAACTGGTATCGTATTGTTTTGAAGTGTTAATCTAAAGTTTAAAAGTCCTATTGCAAACTTTCAGTAAGTTCCGGTTACTCCATAAAGTTTAATAATTAGTATTAAAACAAGAGTGACAATTCCAAGTGTTAGTGTTTGAGTATCATGTTTGTCTCCATGATTCTTGATATTCAAAGGATTGTCTTAATATCAAGGTTATCTAGGATCTGAAAGAGTTGTTTCAGAAACCATGATGTGTGGAAGATATTGTGATATCTGAAACGAAGTTTTGGTTGCAACATGATAGAGTATAATATGGCAAAAGTCATGTTCTCATATTTGATGAGAATTTGCAAAAGGTTGGAGACACTAGTTGTCCTAATCTTCCAAAAGGTTTTGGAGAGCAACATTATACTCGCGATTCACCATTACGAGCTAAAAGTATCTAAGATCATGGATAAATCCATGATGAGGGTGAATATTTGATGTAAGTAAAATGTTTACTACACCAAGAGATTACTAAAGAAAGGAATTTGAAAGAACACCAAATATTTGATAATGGTGATCTACTTCAAAGTGCAAGTCCAAAGACATTGGTATTTAACTATACACGCTTTGGACTATGTGTCATATGTATGACTCCACTATTGATGTTGATAGATTCTTTCAAACAGAAAAGGAAATACTGAAAGAGAATCTCATAAATATATGGCAGAAAGGAAAAGACTAGAATTGTTCAGCTTAAGTATATAGATAATATACATGTTATGGCTATATTCTTTGCTTATTAAACAATGTGGTTCTCAAGTATTTGATACTGAATTTGTTGGTGTGAATCATCATACGAAACAACACAATTCATGAACTACAATGGCCTAAGTAACTAGCAAAAGAATATGTGATGATGTTCATCGAGAACAAAATAAAAGGTTATTGTGTTGCTTGTTGAACATCAAAGCTTGCCTTCAAAGATTTGTTTTATCAGGTATTATGAGAACAAAAGGGTTGTTCAAATAATTGCCGTAATCCATAAAAGATGGATGATTCACAAATCTCGTTGGAGACATCACATCCATAAAACTAGTGCTAAAAAAATGTCGAAAGACAAATTGATTGAAAGATCACTTAGGAAGTGACATCGCCGTTTAAATTATATTGGAAAGAAAACATGAAGAAAATCCATATGGATGGAATTTTGGAGTCTATTTGATTTTGATCAAATGACGCTTGTGAAACTTTCCTAGAGATAATTAAAATTTCGTTCATAGGTCGAAAGGGAACGAATGACTAGCTTATTGGAACTTGTACATATTGTTGTATGAAATCCATTATGTGTAATCAAGAGCGATGGATTTCAACTTCATATGCTTTCTCCGAAAATTTGAGTAAATATATGAATATTTACTTAATAAGGATGAAGTATGAAACATTTGAAAAGTTCAAAGACCTTCAAGATGAAGTGCAAAATCATTGTAACAAGAATATAAACAGTTTATGATAAAGATCATAAAGGAAGATATTTGAGTTACAAGTTTAGCATAATACCTAAGATTTAAGGAATCGTTCCGTGGATTTGCATTTTCCCGAAACACCATAAGAGTATGGAGCATTCGAGATATGTAATTAAACCTTGTTTGACATGGTAAGATCGAAGGTGTAATTTCATAAAACTGCCATTATATTTTAAAGATTAAAAGCTTTAGAGATTACCGTTTTTCCACTGAAAAGAGCTCCATCGTAATCCATTGAAATGACACCATATAAAGTTATGGTTTGGGATAAAACCCAAGTTGTCCTTTCTTAAAACATTGGTATGCTATGCATAAGAAAGATGTGTGCAACCAAAGTCGGATGAACCTGTCTTTGTATAAATGTTAATTATTCCTCCATAAAACACCGGAGACAAAAGTGTTTGTTGCTTAGAACGTCAAGTTTCTTTGAGAAGAAATTTTTCGTGAAAAGTTAAGTGGGAGGACATTAGAACTTTGATAAGGTTAAAAGAACCTTAGCTATATGTGCAAAGTTGCACAACGCCGAAAAGTGTTCCGGAGTTAGCAACAATGCTCATGGCTCACGTGCCTCAAAGGTTGTGGTCACGGAGATCTAAGTTCCTATTGAAACAAGTAGATCGGGTAAACAATCAAATACCAAGATTTGAGGGTTGAATCATTATCTGAGAATAATGAACCGACTACATACAAAGAAGCGATGATGGGCCCTGACTCCGTCAAATGGCTTGAAGCCATAAAATCCGTGATAGTTCCATACACGAGAAATCAAGTTTTGAACTTGAAGGACCCTCGAGAAAGGTGTAAGACCTTACAGTTGTGTTTGGATCTATAAATAAATAGACATGGATGTTTTACATCTATGAAATAGTCGACATGTTGGGAAAAGAGTTCACAAAATGTTCAAAGGTTGACTATGACAAGATTTGATCTTTCATAGTGATATTTAGTCTAGAAGGATTAATGTAGCAACCACTACATATAAATTGTTATATGGTAGTTGAATAAACAAAACAAGTTCTTCTAAAAAGAATCGTTACCTAGGACATGTGCATAACACGGTCCATAGGGTTTTGTTAATTCAAAGGATGCTAAAAGCATATGCAAACTTCAATGGTTAAAGTGAGCATCGCGGAGTTGGAATCTTCACTGTGATGAAACTATTAAAGGAGTTTAAAAGTTCATTAGAGACGATGAAGATGCTTGCATTTGCAAGAAATTAAGTGGGAGCGCTAAGACATGTTTCTAATACATTATGTGGAAGACATATTGTTGATTGGAAATAATGTATCTTTTATTAACACATAATAAGAATTTCATCCCGATGAAAGACTTAGGCAAAACCCAAATATTTGGCATCAATAGACGCTAATATGGTTGTGCCAAAAGTACATAGATGATATATTGAATGAGTTCAATATAGGAACTACAAGAAAGGTTCTTGTTGCACAGAAAGGATTGAATAAGTTCAATGTTGATGATATATTCAAGTGTATTGACATTTGGTAAAGTGAAACAAATAATCAAGTATAGATTGATACTTGATGTATGAAATCACAAAGAGTATTTATATCAATCATACTGTGATATGTACAAATCCAGATATGTCCTATGCTCTAAATGTTGTGAGCATATACCAGAATGATTCGTAAGATGATCATTGGACAATAGTAAGGATATTCTTATGATCTTTTGGAAGAACTAAGAGTATATTATTTGTAGAAGTGACAAATAGATGGTTAGTTCATTGTAAAAGTACTACATTGATACTAGCTTTGTCACAAAGTACAAATTAAGTTTATCTCAATCTAAACTAAGGGTGGCACAATATAATGGAAAGTGAGTTCCATAATGGATTTGGATGATTTCCAAAGTTAAGACATTGTGACAGATACTACAACAAAAGGCTAAGTATATGACTGCTATTATAGCAGCAAAAGAGGGCATTTGTGTCAAGAAGTTTGTTATCAAACTAGGTGTAGTTCACAGTGGGATAATACTATGAAGATATATTGTGCGACAATATTATCAACATGTTTTAACCCCAAAGAGCTAAAGGTCACACCGAAAGACCAAATTTGTACAAAGCCATCTCATTAGAGAATGAGTGATGCGTAGAGACGCAAAGACATGCAATTACACACGGACCTAGAAGTGTCAGATCCGGAGATCAGTTGACTACTAGCAATCGTGTACATACAACACCGGAAAGCCATAGGTGTTATATACACAAAGGTTCGAAACTAGATTATTGACTCTAGTGCAAGTGGGAGACTGTTAGAGATATGCCCAAGAGGCAATAATAAAGTGGTTATTATCATATCTTCACACTTATGATAAATGTTTACATACCATGCTATAATTGTATTAACCGGAAACATTAATACTTGTGTGATTTGTAAACTAAAATAAGAGTCCCTAGTAAAGCCTCTTGTTAAACTAGCTTGTTGGTTAATATATGGTCATGGTTTCCTGATCATGAACATAGAGATGTTATTAACAACAGGATCATATCATTAGGAGAATGATGTGATGGACATACTCCTATAGATAAGCATAGCATAAAGATCAAGTCATTTCAATAGTTCAATTGCTATATGCTTTCTGATACATAGTAACCTAATTCCTTCGACCATGAGATCATGCATATCACCTTTGCCAGATGGATGCTTTGATGACATCAAACACCACACCGTAACAGGGTGGCTATAAAAGTGGCATTGAGTGTTCGGAAAGTATTGGTTGAAACACATGGATCAAGAGTGGGATTTGTCCATCCATATGACGGATAGATATACTCTGGGCCCTCTCGGTGGAATGTCATCCAATTAGCTTGCAAGCATGTGACTGGGTCACAAGGGATCACATATCACGGGAACGAGAAAAGAGTACTTATCGGTAACGAGGTTGAACTAGGTATGCAGAGATACCGACGATCATAACCTCGGATAAGTAAACTATCGTGAGACAAAGGGAAATTGGTATCGTATGTAAGTGGTTCATTCGATCGCAAAGTAATCGTAGAAATATGTGGGAGCCATATGAATTTCCAGATTCCTCTATTGGTTATTGATCGGAGAAGTGTCTCGATCATGTCCGCATAATTCACGAACCGCAGGGAGACACACTTAAGGATTCGACGTTGTTTGAGTAGTTATGGTGTTATGAGAAAGAGACCGAATGTTGTTCGGAGTCTCGGATGGGATCCGGGATATCACGAGGTGATCCGGAATGGTCCGGAGAATAAGATTCATATAAGGAAAGTCCCATTTCGGAGTTGGGGAATGATTCCGGTGTTTTCATCGGGAATGTTCTAGAATGTTCCGGAATGTCCGGCACTCCGGGGGGGGAAGGGGTACATGAATGTGTTATATCAAGTTGATATGATTGCATCATGTACTAAGTGTCATCGCTGTCCGAAATAAAGGGTTTATTCAAATCCTAGTTTGAAAAGTCAAACGGCTAGTTTGAAAAGTCAAACGGCTAGTTTTCGGAAAGAGGAGAAGGAGGATTGGTGGAGGCCGAGTTGGAGGAGGGTTCCTCCCTTGGCCGGCGCACCTCCAAGCCGACTTGGGGAGGGACTCTCCTCCCCTTGGCCGGACCCTCCATCTATATAAGGAGGGGCAGGGCTCCCCTCCTAGGACACACAAGTTCCTATCTTCTACCTCCGGTTTAGAGCCGTTTTGGTTTAGAGCTTCTAATTGCTTTAGCCTGCAGTTTAGAGCCTTCTAATTGGTTTAGAGCCTTCTAATTGGTGTGTCTAATTACTAGACCACTAATAGCCTCTCTCATAAGCTCCACCATACTCGCTCCGGCTTAAGGCGAAGTCCTGCGAGATCTCCCCTCTACTTACGGTACCATACCGTTGTGCTGCCGGAATCGCGAGGAGAGTGCTACAACCTCCGCTGCCTGCTGGAACAAGGGAGAGGAAGGTCTTCGTCGAGTACCGAACGTGTGACCGACTGCGGGAGCGCTGCCGGAACGTGGCGCCGGAAGGATCGTCTTCGCGATCTTGAGATCGGAAAGAGTACGACTACATCACCCACGAGAATCTGCTCTCGTTAACCGCTTTGGAATCTTCAAGGGTAAGTTATTCCATCGACTCGTTGCTACAATCTAGTAGATAGATCTTGGCTTGTTTGTTTGTATGCGATAGAAAAATTTTGTTTTCCATGCTACGAACCCCTACATGACCTATTCATAAAAATATGCTTTTGTGCAGTGTTAGGGAAAGGTACTTCATATATTGGCTCTACAGAGGCAAGTGTTGCTTTATCTTCTCTTTTCTTCTCTGGTTCAGGTGGTGGATCATACTTGACTGGACCCTCCTCTAGAGCTTTAATATGTTCTGTAAAAGCTTTAACAACTTGCAACACAAGATTTGAATCTAGATAAAGTTCTTTAGACAATTCTTTCACATGGCCTTTTTTATTATAATCTTGAATACAATCATGCTCTATTTCTATGCCTCCTTCACTTCCTAGACCAAAATTCCATGAAACTCTATGGTCACGAATTCTATTAAGTAAATCCCACGCTTTAGGTATAGGAAGATTCATTCCTTCTACCAAAATAGTCTATTTCAATTTTATTAGGTTCAATTAAACCACCATAAAAGATATGTAGTAAATACCATTCAGCCAAATCATGATGAGGACATAGTTGTAGTAAATCTTTAAATCTAATATAAGCTCTTACTAGTCCTTCATTATAACGATTCTTCCAAGTCATTATAAGATTCGTGATTCCAAAAGATTTTGATAATTGATAATATTTTGATAGAAATTCACAAGCTAAATTATCCCAAGTAGTAGTGGATTCAGGGGGTAGAGACCTATACCATGAGAGAGCTGTACTTGTCAAAGTTTGACTAAAAAGTTTAACCCTTACCTCATTGGCAGTATATCCCATCAATATAAAAGTGCCACATATATCTTTAAAACATGCAATATGCTCATATGGATCAGGATCTTCTTCATCTCCAGTAAATTGCTTCTTATCTAGAATACTAAGTAGTAGAGGATTTATTTAAAACCCCCTTGTCTTCTCATTGGAGTTGTCTCTTTTATAAATATCATAGGGCTTCCCAAAGTGGTTGAGTGGGTTAGCACTAGTCATATGCTCAAACTCCATCATGTTGGTGGAAACCTGTAACTCAAAACAAAATTTAGCAAGACAAAAACTAAAAGACCTACAACGCTTAGCTCCCCGGCAACGGCGGTAGAAAATAGCTTGATGACTGCAAGTGCACATATGGTTTGTAGCTAGTTTTGAAATAAAGATATCGATCCCATAGGGAGTAGAAGTCTGAAGTATAATAATTCTTGAAATAAATATTATGACAGAAATGCTAGATAAAGTTCTAAGTAACAAGATAAAATGCAAGTAATGTGTAAAAAGGTGTTTTTGGGTTTTGGGTATAAGAGCAATAATAAAGTAAAGAAAAGTAACTTAATACAGAAAGTATGTATCGCGTATGTAAAGAAAGATTGGAACTATAGTAGGGAAAAAGCGTTCTCAGGGAGTAGAGGATACATCACTAGTATTGTAAAGATCTAAGATAAAGATTATTATCATGAACATTCTCAACTATGTATGTGTGGGAGGAACTCCATATGTGGACGAATAGGCAACAACCACTGCTCACATCATCCTCATAACCACAACAGTCAGCAATCGATATCAATCGAATTACTGCGCTTGATATAGTGCAAATGTATCTATAATTTTTGATGCTCCATGCTTGGTTTTATCCACTTTCTTGTGTTTTGTCCACACTTTGGAGTACTTTTCATATGATTTCTTGGACTAACCTATTAACAAGAGCCATAGTGCCAACTGCCTGTTTTCTGCTGTTTTTGGTTCCAGGAAAGTCAGAAAATGAATATTCTCGGAATTGGACGGGACAAAAGCCAAAGTGCCTATTTTTTCAGAAGACTCATGGAGCCAGAATACGAGACGGAGGAGGGCCAGGGGCTGGCCACACCCCCCCAGGCGCGGGCTGGGCCTGGCCGCGCCAGGGCCTGGTGTGGTGGCCCCAGGCACCCCCTCGGTCTCCCTCTTCGCCTATAAGAAGCCTCCTGACCTAAAAACTTTGGGGGGTTCGATGTTTTTCCATGAAAAGTTCCGCTGCGCCACCGCCACCAAAGGGGAGATTCGGGGGACAGAAAGTCTCTGTTCCGGCACCCTGCCGGGACAGGGAAGTGCCCCCGGAGCCATCTCCATCGATCTCCACCATCATCTTCATCGACCATCCATGTTTCCCCCATCTATGAGTGAGTAATCCCCCGTTGTAGGCTATGGGGATGGTAGGAATTGGATGAGATCGTTCATGTAATGGCATCAGATTGTTAGGGCATAGTGCCTAGTATCTCTTATTAGTGCTTTATGACTTTGTTGCAACTTGTTGTGCTTAATGCTTGTCACTAGGGCCCGAGTGCCATGATTTTAGATCTAAACTTGTTATTGATTCATTATGATAGTATTGTTTTGGGTCTTATCTGCAAGTTGTATACACACGTCGTTGTCCGGAACTTATGGCCCCGAAGTGACAGAAATCGGGATAACCAGAAGGGAAAGGCTTTGATGTGAGGATCACATGTGTTCACGGAGTGTTAATGCTTTGCTCCGGTGCTCTATTAAAAGGAGAACCTTAATTGCCAGTAGTTCCCTAGAGGCCCCGCTGCAAACGGGCTGGCAGGACAAAAGATGTTGTGCAAGTTCTCATTGCGAGCACGTATGACTATATATGGAACACATGCCTAGGATTGTCTAGTACTTGGGTGATTTATCTTATTTATCTGCAATTGCCGTATGTTCTGATTGCTATGTGAATTGTCTTGTCCATGCAACGCCCATCCATCCATCCCTATGCCTACCGCACTCGAATCCCACTGTTTACTGCTTTTGTTACTACTGTTTTTGCTTTACTACTGCTGCTGCTTTACTATTCCTACTACAAAACTGTTGCTATTGATAAACTGCCGTGAGCAAGATTGTTTCCAGGTGCAGCTGAATTGACAACTCAGTTGTTAAGGCTGATAAATATTCTTTGGCTCCCCTTGTGTCGAATCAATAAATTGGGTTTCACTTCCCTCGAAAATACTGTGATACACCCCCTATACTTGTGGATCATCAAGACTATTTTCTGGCGCCGTTGCCGGGGAGCATAGCTTTATTTATCAAGTTCACTTGGATTCACTATTGTTCAAGCTAAGTTTATCTTTCTCCTTGTTTGCTTGTTTCTTTATCAAAAATACAAAAAAATTAGTCCCTACTCTAGTTGTTATTTTCGTTGGTCCGTTATTGTCTTGCTTTGTCATGCTTGTTGTCAATGGTTGGTTTCTCTGAAACGGAATCTTATTGGCAAGGTGGGTTCACAGAAGATGAAAAATATTATTATAAGGAACACCGCTTGTCACAAAAAGGGAAACACTTATGGGAACAAATTGATAGATTGTATACCATTGCTAGAAACGTGTGCTCTACTTATAATGTTACTTATTGCTATGATGAATCTTATTGCTGCAGGAGGTACAAACACCTCCCTTTTCAATGTGAGTATAATGATAATGTTACCATATCTTCCTATGTTAAGGGAAATTATGATCTTTATGATGTGGAACAAATTGAGGAATTTATTGCTTGGAAGGGTGCATTTGAACTCGCTAGTTTGCTTGAAAATATTGATGATTCACCTTATAAGTGTGAGGTGTATGGTATACTTAAATTTTGCTTTGATAAATACAAGGATGAAAATGGCTATATGCTTGAGTATTTTAATAGATGCTTTCCATAAATGGAAGAGACTAATGCCTTGCAGGACCCTATGGAAGAAGAAATTGATGAACCTGAAATCTCATTAGATGAAAAAGAGGAGGAGAGTGATGAACAAAAGGAGGAAGAATGGATTAGCTACCCATGCCTACCTTCTAATGAGAGTAACTCTTTATCCCTTGCATTATTTGATTGTCCTCCATGCTTACTAAAGGAGGATGAATGTTATGTTCCCGAGGTTTCCTTTGAAAATGTTTATGATAAGGCTCTAGTTCTTGTAGATCATGAAAAGCATGCTTTATGTGATAGTTATATTGTTGAGTTTATTCATGAGGCTACTAAAAATTATTTCGAGAGAGGAAAATATGGTGGTAGGAGTTTTCATGGTATTGAAACACCTCTCTATGTGCTGAAAGTTTTGAAGTTACTCTTGTTTTATCTTCGTATGCCTGCCACTTTGTTCTTTGCAAATTTATTTGCTTACATGATTCCTATGCATAGGAAGTGGGTTAGACTTAAATGTGTTTTGAATTTGCTCCTTGATGCTCTCTTTTACTTCAACTCATATTCCTTATGAGAGCATCCTCTCAAACTTTTATACCTAAAGATGATAATATGTCTATTATTCTTGGGAGACCTCTTCTTAAATACTGCAGGAACTGTTATTAATTGTAATCAAGGGAAGGTGACCTTCAATGAACACATTGTCTATTTCCTCAAGAAGATTGAAAGGACTTATGGTTTAAATTCAATTGAACATGTTGAGGGCATTCAAGTTGGAGAAATATATTGTCCCATACGAGGAGAAAAATTTGAAACTATTATGATTGGGACCATTTCTATCAAGGTTGAGGTAACATAATCATTAGTGGGATACAAAGTTTTATCTCATATGGAATTGTTTTGGTAACAAGACCTGATTATCTCTTCCTACTTCTATTCTATCTATTTTTAGTTTTTGCTTATGCCTAACTTAAAGGCATTAAAGAAAAGTACTTATTGGGAGATAACCCAAAAGTTTTATATGAGTCTTGGAAGTTATTACCTCTGTAATAACCTCTCCTTATCCTTTTTTATTTGCTTTTTGTGCCAAGAGTAACCTCTAATGAGAGAGAAGTAATGATTGGGAAAGTTGCTGTCCCGAAATAGATTTTTGTGCTTCACCATAAAAATTCGTGAGAGAGATCTGTATGTCGGCATGAGCTGTACTTTTTGTGCTTATGCCCCCGGTTGTTATCTAACTTTCGTTAGTTCAATACTTTTTGATTTGAGCAACAGAAGATCTTCTAAAAAATTCGTGTTTACCTGCTGGTCTGTTTTGACAGATTTCTGCCATTTTCTGCATTTGCTTCTTGTTGGTTCCTTCTTGAGTTCTTTTGGGGAATTGAGCTTTTTGATGGAAGTGCTACAGTATCTAGTGTTCTAATGGAAGTTTATTTGGTGTTAGAACTGAACCTTGAGACTTATTTATCTTAAGTGCACTAATGTTGCTAATGAGATTGTGTGAAGTTTTGTATTAAGGAAAAATTTCAGGTATATGAAAGGAATGAGTAATGAGATGAAGGATGGACTAAAGCTCAAGCTTAGGGATGCTACGTGTGTCACCCCAAGAAATATCCAAGAAGTACAAGCATCAAAGCTTGGGGATTCCCAAGGCATCCCCTTCTTCATTAATAAAAATCTCAGGTTTCTTTCAAACACTTCATTTTTATTGTTTCATGCACAGTTGTGTTGTTCTTGGAGCGTCTTATTTTTTGTTTTAGTTTTGGTTTTTAGTTTGCATGGTTTGCTTAGTTTGCTGAATAAATTGGTTGGACCCCCTCTTTCATACATTGGTGTTCAAATGGTTTGGTTTGGTTTGGAAAAGAGTAGGAAAGCTCATGCTTAAGTGGTAAAGAGAGCTTGTTTTTGACTGTGGCCTTTGCTTTGTCATGCCATGCTTGATATTGTTTTGGCTTTATGCTTAGTATTCTTTGCTGTAGCATGACTTGTTATAAACAATTGAGATTGCTTAATGTGCCTTAGATGAATCATGTGTTGTTTTAGCATATTAAAGCATAGTATAGTTGTATTCTCCTTTGATGCTTTATTTGGGTTGACTTGGCACATGCTCACACCATGTTATGACTATTCCAAGTCACCATAGCCTTTATGATCCTTTAGTTTTCAACTTGTAGTATCACTTTATGCTTTGACCAATGATGTTTTGTCGTTCTGCATGATTATGGCCATTATTGCTCTCTTAGTTTGTCGCTCCCAGTCTTTTGCTAGCCTCCACAACAAAGTATGAGTTCCACTCATGCATCCAACTCCCTAAACCAAGTTATTCCAAAGAGTCCACCATACCAACCTACTATCTTATGCTATTCCAAGTATATTCATGCTTTTGTTTACCTTCCTCTTGTTATGAGAAAACTAGTGATTAAAGCTCTCACGAACTTGATGGCACACTTTACTTTTTGCCTCTAATAAACTTGAACCATTGGGTCCTTCTTTGTTGCATATATGCTTGCGCTTTATAAGTTGAAATTAGCAGAACCATGTTTCATGGGGAACGCTTTCAACATTGCACTTGTACTTTGTACCCCGTTGATATCATGTTCTTTTGCTTACGGATCCCGGCGGTGTGAGATAAAAGTGGAACTTGTAAGATCATGGAGTTTGTATGTGTGTTAGAGAAACATCGGGGCTGCTAGCCTAAGCCATGCCTAATCATGGTGGAAACTTGCAGCATCACCATAATGAGCACTCTATGAAGCATCCTCAATAAAAACCTATGCAAATAACAAATAAAAAGATTGCTGAGATGCTCATTGTCTGCTTGCCTTGTCATTTTGATTATGGGAAAGGTCCCGTATCATGTGCAAGGGGTACCCCATTGGCGGTTCTTAATGATACACATATACTTACAATGACAAGAGCTTACTCGTGACTGAAGTTGAGTAGCATGAGGATCGGTCTTTGTAAGTAAGGGGCATGAGATTTCGGTTTATAACTTGTCAAGCATATCCTCTTAGTTGTGTCACTTTAACTTTAATCACCCTTCAAGATGCTTATGATAGGGGCAATGAGAGCTGAAAACTACAAGTACCATAATTTTTGGAAGCTCTTTATGAGACTTGAATCCCTACTTCCTTTTACAAAAGGCCTTTCTTCCACCCATTATATTGAGTCTCCACCTTCTATATTTATGCACCTACTTTGAGAGCATAGTGGCCATTCTTAGTTCTATGTGGATTGTCCCAGGACTAGTTGATTGATGCATACCTTGATATTGCTTGTTTTAAACTATTTGTATCTAGTCACTCTTGTAAACTTTGAAGGTGTCCTATGCATTTATGCTTGCTACTCTATGAGGGACAAGATGAATGCCACTATGCTATGTTTTCTTTATGTGAAACAAACAAACGTCTTGCAAAGCATTGTTATTCATGAATCTTTTGTTTGTGCCTTTTCATGTTGCATCATAGTTTCTTTGTCTTATTGCTAGAACTTTGTCTTTCATGTTATGGTTGAAGTACTATGATTCCAGCTTTGAATGTTTACAAATACTTTGGACAAGTCTTTGATGGTGCATGTCACCTCAAAAATTATTCTTTCTTTTTATCACTTACCTACTCGAGGACGAGCAGGAGTTAAGCTTGGGGATGTTGATACATTGCAAATGTATCTGTAATTTTTGATGCTCCATGCTTGGTTTTATCCACTTTCTTGTGTTTTGTCCACACTTTGGAGTACTTTTCATATGATTTCTTGTACTAACCTATTAACAAGAGCCACAGTGCCAGCTGCCTGTTTTCTGCTGTTTTTGGTTCTAGGAAAGTCAGAAAATGAATATTCTCGGAATTGGACAGGACAAAAGCCAAAGTGCCTATTTTTCTAGAAGACTCACGGAGCCAGAATACGAGACGGAGGAGGGCCATGGGCTAGCCACACCCTCCCAGGCGCGGGCTGGGCCTGGTGTGGTGGCCCCAAGCACCCCCTCGGTCTCCCTCTTCGCCTATAAGAAGCCCCCTGACCTAAAAACTTCGGGGGGTTCGACGTTTTTCCACGAAAAGTTCCGCTGCGCCGCCGCCACCGAAGGGGAGATTCGGGGGACAGAAAGTCTCTGTTCCGGCACCCTGCCGGGAGGGGAAGTGCCCCCGGAGCCATCTCCATCGATCTCCACCATCATCTTCATCGACCATCCATGTTTCCCCCATCTATGAGTGAGTAATCCCCCGTTGTAGGCTATGGGTATGGTAGGGATTGGATGAGATCGTTCATGTAATGGCATCAGATTGTTAGGACATAGTGCCTAGTATCTCTTATTAGTGCTTTATGACTTTGTTGCAACTTGTTGTGCTTAATGCTTGTCACTAGGGCCCGAGTGCCATGATTTCAGATCTGAACTTGTTATTGATTCATTATGATAGTATTGTTTTGGGTCTTATCTGCAAGTTGTATACACATGTCATTGTCTGGAACCTATGGCCCCGAAGTGATAGAAATCGGGATAACCGGAAGGGAAAGGCTTTGATGTGAGGATCACATGTGTTCACGGAGTGTTAATGCTTTGCTCCGGTGCTCTATTAAAAGGAGCACCTTAATTGCCAGTAGTTCCCTAGAGGCCCCGCTGCAAATGGGCTGGCAGGACAAAAGATGTTGTGCAAGTTCTCATTGCGAGCACGTATGACTATATATGGAACACATGCCTAGGATTGTCTAGTACTTGGGTGCTTTATCTTATTTATCTGCAATTGACCTATGTTCTGATTGCTATGTGAATCGTCTTGTCCTTGCAACGCCCGTCCATCCATCCCTATGCCTACCGCACTCAAATCCCACTGTTTACTGCTTTTGTTACTACTGTTTTTGCTTTACTACTGCTGCTGCTTTACTATTCCTACTACAAAACTGTTGCTACTGATAAACTTCCATGAACAAGATTGTTTCTAGGTGCAGCTGAATTGACAACTCAGTTGTTAAGGCTGATAAATATTCTTTGGCTCCCCTTGTGTCGAATCAATAAATTGGGTTTCACTTCCCTTGAAAATACTGCGATATACCCCCTATACTTGTGGGTCATCAGCGCTATTAAGGGATGTAATCCTGTAGGACGTATCCCATGGCATGGATAGTGTTCCGTGAGTTTCCTCGATTTCCCAAGATGATACATAAGGATTGCTAACAGTTTTATAGTCACTGTAAGTGCTAGCACGCCTCCGTCTACCAACAAGTAGTTCCCTCCATCAAGTCCCCACGAGAGGCAAATATTGAGAGGTCGACTTCTCTCAACATCAAGATGTAGAGAATCTAACACATGGTCACCGCGATGAATATCATAATAGACTTTATCTTATCTCAATCTGATACTAGGGTTTCTCCAATCTTCCCAAGAACTAATGATATACTCAGACATGGAGGCAATCAACATCATGGCAATGATAATGGAAACAATCATAGATGAATAGTACTTGTATAAATCCACAACGAGTATAGGAATTACAACAAGATCTAGACAAGGTGTAGATGTGATGGATGAAGATGGTGGTGATGCAGTGGTGGATGATGAAGATCGATGCCTTAGCCTCTCGGATCTGCGCAGGGTGAAGATGGAGCCCTGGCGGATGAGTTCCCCCTCCAGATGCCTTCCGGAGGTGAGGTTTCTGCGATTTCTGTGTGTTCTGTATGTCGTCTCCTCGAACCAATTGCACGGGGTGAAACTATTTGACGAGGCGGAGGCAGCGCCAACTATACGGCCAGAAGAAATTCTCCCACCGTATAGTTGGTCGTTACGCTCTCTGTCTCCTTTGTTCGCTTCTGGTTTTCTTCTAGTATTATTAATATTTCCCAAATAAGCGATTTACGTTGTTTTTGACTCCTTTTCTCCACAGTACAACTGCTTCAATAATTGTATCCATTGGATCCATCAGCTGTCCTGATCCTGGTGAAAACAGACATAAAATGTGTGCGCGAACACCGTAAAATTCCAAAATCCTACATCTACAATGCAAAATAATAATGTAAAACATGATGCAAATATGCACTCATCAGATGTCATGCCTCATGGTGCGTGCTAAATACATAAGAGAGCCAATGATTTGAGAATATCTCAATTGATATTTAGCACTCATAAGGCATTGGAGAGGAATTTTAGTCGCTATACCTGAAGCGACTTAATATATTCTCCACATAGTGGGATTTAAGCAGTGTAATTCCACCATTACCATCTTTTAGTAGCTTGATGTTTAAATCACATCACCTAGTCCCAGCTCCTTCATCTCAAAGGAACGATTAAGGAACCCTTTGACCTCCTCGGTAACATCAAGGTTGGTCCCAAATATTAGTATTTCATCAACATAAAGACAGTGGATACTCCCTCGCCCCCACCATGGTGATAGTGTACACACTTAACAGCTTCATTTATAACAAAGCCTTTAGCGGTTAAAGTTCTTTCAAACTTCTCGTGGCACTGCTTAGGTGCTTGCTTAAGACCATACAAAGACTTTAGTAACTTACACATATTTCCTTCTTGACCATCTACTACATACCCATCGGGCTGCTTCACATAAATTTCCTCATCCAACTCTCCATTTAAGAAAGCGGTCGTAACTTCCATTTGATGAACGATAAGACCGTGAGAGGCGTCCAAGGAAAGTAGTACTCGAATAGTGGTAAATTTGTCTATAGGTGAGTATGTCTCAAAGAAGTCTTCACCTTTTTTCTAGGTATAACCCTTGGCCACAAGATGTGCCTTGTACTTTTTAGTAGTACCATTAGGCCTAAGATTTTTCTTGAACACCCACTTACATCCTACAGGTTTACACCCATAAGGACGAATAATTACCTCCCAAGTTCCATTAGCTAAGATGGAATCCATCTCACTACGGACAACTTCCTTCCAGTAGTCAGCATCTTGAGATGCATAGGCTTATGAAATAGAAGTGCGAGTATCATCCACGAGGTACACAATGAAATCATCACCAAAGGACTTTTCAGTCCATTGTCTCTTGATCCTTTTGGAGATTCGGTGTCATCTTCCTTAGGATCAACATACTGTTATATCAAAATGGCGAGTTCAGGAATTGTAATTAATTCCTGACTAGATGAACTAGTCACCTCCTGATTTGATGAGATGGACATACCTTTCATGGGAAAGATGTCCTCAAAGAAATTCTCATCATTCGACTCCATAATTGTACGACAAGCATGCCAGGTACCTTAGATTTTACTATAAAATATCAATAACTAATACTATGAAAAGCATATCCCATAAAAAGACAATCCACTATTGTTTGGTGCAAGCTTTTGCTTCTTGGATATTAGAATATTAACTTTCGCCAAACAACCCCAAGTTCATAGGTAAGTGAATTTAAGTTTTCTTATCCCATTCCTCAAATGGATTTATGGTTTTATCCTCTATGGGAACACAGTTTAGGACATCACACATGGTCATTAGTGCCTCCCCCACCATTCTGTGAAAAGACCTGATGTATCTAACATGGTGTTAACCAAATTAGTTAGAGTACATTTATTTATTTCGGCCACCCCATTTGACTCAGGTGAGTAGGGAGGCGTCCTATCATTGATAATACCATTTTTCACCAAAGAGTAAATCAAATTCATTTGAAAAGTACTCTCCACCATGATCCAACCTTAGCCGCTTGATCTTAAGATCAAGTTGGTTTTCTTATTCAACTTTATAGATGTTAAAGTAATTTAAAGCTTCATCTTTAGATTTTAGAAGATAAACATAATAGTATCTAGTGGAGTCATCAATCAATGTCATGAAGTATCTTTTTACACTTTTTGCCAAAACGTCATTCATCTCACAAAGATATGAATGTAGGGAATATGCCCGAGAGGCAATAATAAAGTGGTTATTATCTTATTCCATGTTTATGATAAATGTTAATTTTACATGCTAGAATTGTATTGATTCGGAAACATCAATACATGTGTGTTTAATAAACAAAAAGGGTTCCTAGTCATGCCTCTCTTATAGACTAGCTTGTTGATTTACAAGATGATTAAGGTTTCCTGATCATGGACATTGGATGTTGTTAATAACAAGGTCACACCATTGGTGGAATGATGTGATGAACATTCATCCGAAGTATAGCATTACGATCAGAGTCATTATGTTTATATTGCTATAACATCATACGAAGTAATCTTAGTCCTTAGACCATGAGATCATGTTAATTGCTAACACCGGAAGAGTATCTTGATAACATAAAACGTCACACCGTAACAGGGTGACTATAAAGGTGGGTTCAGTGCTACGAAGGTGTTATGTTGAGGCTCATGGATCAAGAGTGGGATTTGTCCATCCCGATGACGGATAGATATACTCTAGGCCCTCTCGGTGATATCACATTGAAATAGCTTGCAAGCAAGTGATGTGATCACTAGAATGTTATATCACGAGAACGAGAAAAGAGTGCATGTCGGTAACAAGATGAAACTAGGTATTTGGATGCCAATGATTGAATCTCGGACATGTAATATATCGCGAGACAAAGGGATTTAGTTACGACGTTAAAGGTTCACACGATCACAAGAGTCATCGTTGAATATGTGGGAGTCAGTATGGATCTCCAGGTCCCGCTGCTGATTATTGATCAGAGAGGGGTCTCGATCATGTCTACATTATTCACGAACCATAGGGTGACACACTTAAGGGATATCGACACCATTTGGAGAAAATATGTTTCAGATAAAGATTTAAGAAAGCACTGGAATCATTTCGATGGAAACCGAAATTGTTTCGGGTGAAATTGCTGAAACTGGTTCTGCATGTGATATTGAAATGTTGCAGGGGGTTTTATGTGAATGTTTGTTAATTAATGTAATTAACAAAATTCTGAATAAAATAAATAAAATATTTTTATTTAATGAGAGCTTGCATTAAATTTGGTGGAAATTTAATGCATGTGTGAGTGAAATTTTGAGTGGAGGCTTTTTATGGGAGTGGGAGCTCCACCCACATGAATGTGGAAGAGGTGGGGGCACCGCCATGGCTGCCATGCCATGGCCCTTGGGTGCCCCCTCTCCCCTATAAAAGGCCCCCCTCTCCTCCTCTCAAAACACACCTCCTTGTGAAGGATCTCTCTCCCCCTCTAGTATTATCCCCATGGTCTCGGATTAGCGAGATACATGTTCCCGGTGGATTTATCTGGAGAGGAGTGGCTGCTTCCGCTGCTTTGCTGGAGCGAGGAATGGAGGTTGTCGGGGTACCGGACGTGTGTGCGATCACGGATGCACCGCTGCTTTGCGGTGCTGGACTTGGTGGTGCTGGAGCTGGATCTGATGGACGTGCTGGAGCCGGACCTGCTGGACTTCATCACGATCTTGAGATCGGCAAGTGTACGACTACATCAACCACGAGTTCCTACTCGTTAACAAAGCTAGTTGTCTACGAGGGTAAGTTCTCGTTGGATGTATGTCCACCCGTTGCTTTATACCTAGTAGATAGATCTTGGCGTGTAGTTCACACCGTAGGAAATTTTTTGTTTTCTATGCTGCGGACCCAATAGTGGTATCAGAGCCTGATCTATGCGTAGGTGCTTTGCACGGGTAGTACACATATGTTTATATGTGGGCGATGATGATCATGTTATTGCTTCTTTCATGTATTTTGGATATTGGTGGCATAGTGGGATGAAGCGGCCCGAACCAACCTTACATGTCATCGTACATGAGACCGGTTTCACGACTGACATGCAACTTGTTTTGCATAAGTGGCTGGCGGGTGTCTGTCTCTCCTACTATAGTCAATATCTGATTTACAACGAGTTGCTAATAACTTAGTTATCCTCGTTGTGGTTCATGTTCGTAGGTAAGAACGGTTCTATCTCCGAAAGCCCTAAGCCACGTAAAACTTGCAATTGATCAATTAGAGGCGTCTAGTTTAGATCATTGTTGGGCTAGTGTCTTGATATGGTATTGTTGTAAGTAGATGTATGATAGATACTCTTACAACACATTCAACGTGTAAGTTCCATAGACCTTGGACTTACACACAAAGGAATGATAGAGATCATACCACGATGCAAATGATAGAGATCAAATGCATGGACCATATCATCTCACTTTACACATTAGATGTTAGCATCTTATACTGCTAGTTTGGCGCTTTCTGTAGCATTGTAAGATGATCCCTTATTTAAATATCAAGATAAAATGTGTTCTTCCTTAAGTATGCACCGTTCTATGGATCGTGTTTTGAGACATCACGTGATGATCGGGTGTTCTCAACTCTACGCTTTCATGCAACGGGTGTAAGACAGTTTTACACACGCGAATACTAAGGTTCTTACTTGGCGAGCCTAGCATGTACAGACATGGCCTTGGAACACAGACCGAAAGGTTAAGCATGAGTCATATAGTTGATGTGATGACCATATTGATGCTCGCCTTTGAAGCTACACTGACTCACGTGATGATCGGACTTGGTGTAGTGGATTTGGTTCATGTAATCGCCAAAAAGGCACGAGGGATGTCGTTTTTGAGTGGGAGTTCATTTCTAATTTGGATTAGTCGAACTCAGTTTGTCATAAACTAAATCAAAGTGAATTTGCATAATTTGTTGTAGTCATTCACATCTGTTCACTACCTTATGCTTAGTTTTAATTGAGATAATAGAACTATAGAATTCTGCATATTTACTTTACGAACTGGTATCGTATTGTTTTGAATGTCAATTTAAAGTTTATAAGTCCTATTGCAAACTTTTAGCAAACTCTATTTACTCCATGAAGTTTAATAAGTAGTATTAAATCAAGAGTAAGAATTCCAATGTTAGTATCTAAAGTATCATGTTTGCTTCCATGATTATTGATATTCAAAAAGTTGTTTTAATATCAAGATTATATTGGAGCTGAAAATTATTTCAGAAACCATCATGTGTGAAAGATATTGTGATATCTGAAACAATGTTTTTGGTTGCATTATGATAGAGTATAATTTAGCAAAATACATGTTCTCATATTGTATGAGAATTTGCGAAGGATGGAGATGCTAGGCATCCGAATCTACCAAAAGGGTTTTGGGAACTGATATTATACTCGCGATTCTTCCTTATAGGCTATAGTAGCTTGATCATGAAAGTTGTCATGATAAGGATGAATAGAAGATGTAAGTAAAATGTTTACTACACTAATAGATTACTAAAGAATGGATTTTTGAAAGAACACCAAACATTTGATGATGGTGATCCACTTCAAAGTGCAAGTCCAAAGGTATTAGTATTTGACTATATATGCTTTGTACCATGTGTCATGTTGATGACACCACTATTGATGTTGATAGATTCTTTTAAAAGAAAAGGAATTGCTAAAAGAGAATCTATAAAATATTTGGCAGAAAATAAAAGGTTGGAGATGTCCAACTTAGGTATGTAGAAGATATACATGTTATGGCTATATTCCTTGCTTGTTAAACAATGTGGTTCTTAGGTATTGGATACCGAATTGGTTGGTATGAAGTGTCATACAGGACAACGCAATTCATGAACTACAATGGCCTAAGTAACCAGCAAGAGAATGAGTGATGATGTTCATCAAAAACAAATAAAGTGTTATTGTGTTTTTCATTGTCATCAAACCAAGCCTTCAAGATTTGTTTAAATAATTGTTATTTTGTTCCGGTATCATGAGAACAATGGTTGTTCAAATAATTACCGTATTCCATAAAGGATGGATGAACTTTTACAAGTCTAGTTGGAGAAATCACATCCATAAACACTATTGCTAAAATGTCGCAAGACAAATGATTGAAAGATCACTTATGAAGTGACATCGCTGTTTAAATTATATTTGAAAGAAAACATGAAGAAACTCCATGTTGATGGATTTTTGGAGTCTTTGATTTTGATCAATTGACGCATGTGAGACTTTCCTCGAGATAATTGAAACTCCGTCCATAGGCCAAAGAGGAACGGATGACTAACTTATTGGATATTATGCATGTTGATGTATATAGTCCATTATGTCTAGCCATATCCGATGGATCTTTTTGCTTCTCCAGAAATTTGAGTGAATATATCTATATATTTACTTAATAAGGAAGAAGTATGAAACATTTGAAAATTGTTCAAAGACTTTCAAGATGAAGTGAAAAATCATTGTAAAAATAAAATAAAAGAGTTTATGATTTGATCATAAAGGAAGATATTTGAGTTACAGGTTTAGCAAAACACCTAAGATTTCAGGAATTGTTCCATGAATTTGCACTTCCCGATAAACCACAGGAATATGGTATGTTCGAGAGATCAAATCAAACCTTGTTTGACATGGTAATATCAAAGGTGTCATTTATAACACTGCCATTATGTTTTAAGGATTAAAGCTTTAGAGACTACCGCTTTTTCACTGAAAAGAGCATCGTCGTGATCCGTTGAAATGACACCATATGAGTTATGGTTTCGGATAAAACCCGAATTGTCTTTTCTTAAATTTTGGTATGCTATGCATAAGTAAAATGTTTACAATCAAAGTCGGATAAGCACGTCTTTGTAGGTTATCCCAAAGAATTTGTTGGGAATTCCTCCATAACACCGAGGACAAAAGAGTTTGTCGCTTAGAACGTCAAGTTTTTTGAGAAGGAATTTTTCGCGAAAAGTTAAGTGGGAGGACAATAGAACTTTGATAAGGTTGTTGAACCTTAGCTATATGTGCTAAGTAGCGCAGCTCCGGAAAGTGTCCTAGTGGTGGCCACAATGCTCATGGCTCTTGTGATTACAAAGGGTGTGATCTTGGAGATTAGAGTTCCTATTGAACCATGTGGGTCGGTAAGAATCAAATAGTAAGATTTGAAACAGAAGTCGTTATTGTTTTGACAATGATGAACCGACTGCATGCAAAGAAGCGATGATGGGCCCTGACTCCATAAAATGACTAGAAGTCATAGAATCCGTGATAGTATCCATACACGAGAAATCAAGTTTCTGAACTTGGAAGACCCTCCGGAAAGGCGTGAAGCCTATCGGTCGTGTTTGGATCTATAAAGAAATAGACATGGATGTTTGACATCTATGAAATAGTCGACATGTCGGAAATAAGTTTACGGCAATGTTCAAGGAGTTGACTATGACAAGATATGATCTTTCATACGATATATAGTCTTGACGGATTAATGTAGCAACCACTACATATAATTTGGTATATAGTAGTTGAATAAACAAAACAAGGTTCTTGTAATAGAACGGTAACCTAGGACATGTACATGACATGGTCCGAAGGGTTTTGTTAATTCAAAGGGTGCTAAAAGGGCATGTAAACTTCAATAGTTGAAGTAAGCATATCGGAGTTGGAATCTTCACCATGATGAAACTGTTAAAAGAGTTTAAATTCATCGGAGATGATGAAGATGCTTGCATTTGCAAGAAATTAAGTGGGAGCGCTAAGACATATTTCTAATACATTATGTAGAGGACATATTGTTGATTGGAAATGATGTACCTTGAATTGACACAAGTTAAGGATTTCATTAAAATAAGATTTCGATGAAAGACTTGGGCAAACCCAGAATATTAGGCATCAATATCTATATGGATAGATTAAGGCGTTAATATGGTTGTGCCAGACATACATATATAAGATATTGAAAGGGTTCAATATGAGATATTGAAAGGGTTCGATATGGAAACAACAAGAAAGGTTCTTGCTGCATGGAAAGAATTGTATTCAGATTCAAGTGTTTCAACACTTGGTGAGTAAAATCACATGAAGATTCTGATCGATTATACCATGATATGTATATATCCAGAATGTCCTATGCTCTAAATGTTATGAGCATATACCAGAATGATTCATAAGATGATCATTGGACAATAGTAAAGATATTCTTATGAGCTTTGGAAGAACTAAGAATATATCATGTATAAGTGACAAATAGTTAAAGGTAGTTCATTGTAAAGTGTTACATTGATACTAGTTTTGTCACAAGATACAAATTAAATTTATCTCAATTTAGACTATGGGTGGCACAATATAATGGAAAGGATGTTCCATGATGGATTTGGATGAGTTCCAAAGTTGAGATATTGTGACGGATACTACAACAAAAGGCTAAGTATATAAGTGCTATAGTAGCAGCAAAGGAGGGCATTTGTGTTAAGTAGTTTGTTATCAAACTAGGTGTGGTTCAAAGTGGGCTAATACTATGAAGATATATTGTGTGACAATAATATCAACATATTTTGAGCCGAACGAACTAAAGGTCTCACCAGAGGACCAAATTTATACAATGCCATCTCATTTGAGAATGAGTGATGCGTAGAGACGCAAAGACATGCAAATACACACGAATCTGAAACTGTCACATCCGGAGATTATGTTAACCACTAGCAATAGCGTATATGCGACACCAGAAAGCCATAGGTGTTCAATGCGCAAAGTTTTTCAAACTAGATTATTGACTCTAGTGCAAGTGGGAGACTGAAGGGAATATGCCCAGAGGCAATAATAAAGTGGTTATTATCTTATTCCATGTTTATGATAAATGTTAATTTTACATGCTAGAATTGTATTGATTCGGAAACATCAATACATGTGTGTTTAATAAACAAAATGGGTTCCTAGTCATGCCTCTCTTATAGACTAGCTTGTTGATTAACAAGATGATCAAGGTTTCCTGATCATGGACATTGGATGTTGTTAATAACAAGGTCACACCATTGGTGGAATGATGTGATGAACATTCATCCGAAGTATAGCATTATGATTAGAGTCATTATGTTTATATTGCTATAACATCATACGAAGTAATCTTAGTCCTTAGACCATGAGATCATGTTAATTGCTAACACCGGAAGAGTATCTTGATAACATCAAACGTCACACCATAACAGGGTGACTATAAAGGTGGGTTCAGTGCTACGAAGGTGTTATGTTGAGGCTCATGGATCAAGAGTGGGATTTTTCCATCCAGATGACGGATAGATATACTCTGGGCCCTCTCGGTGATATCACATTGAAATAGCTTGCAAGCAAGTGATGTGATCACTAGAATGTTATATCACGGGAACAAGAAAAGAGTGCATGTCGGTAACGAGATCAAACTAGGTATTTGGATGCCAATGATCGAATCTCGGACATGTAATATATCGCGAGACAAAGGGATTTAGTTACGACGTTAAAGGTTCACACGATCACAAGAGTCATCGTTGAATATGTGGGAGTCAGTACGGATCTCCAGGTCCCGCTGCTGATTATTGATCAGAGAGGGGTCTCGATCATGTCTACATTATTCACGAACCATAGGGTGACACACTTAAGGGATACCGACACCATTTGGAGCAAATATGTTTTAGATAAAGATTTAAGAAAGCGCTGGAATCAT
Organism: Avena sativa; assembly: GCA_916181665.1. Taxonomy (NCBI): domain Eukaryota; kingdom Viridiplantae; phylum Streptophyta; class Magnoliopsida; order Poales; family Poaceae; genus Avena; species Avena sativa. The sequence continues at coordinate 546,416,982 of OV702290.1, read as the reverse complement.
TTCGATGGAAACCGAAATTGTTTCGGATGAAATTGCTGAAACTGGTTCTGCATGTGATATTAAAATGTTGCAGGGGGTTTTATGTGAATGTTTGTTAATTAATGTAATTAACAAAATTCTGAATAAAATAAATAAAATAGTTTTATTTAATGAGATCTTGCATTAAATTTGGTGAAAATTTAATGCATGTGTGAGTGAAATTTTGAGTGGAGGCTTTTTATGGGAGTGGGAGCTCCACCCACATGAATGTGGAAGAGGTGGGGGCACCACCATGGCTGCCACGCCATGGCCCTTGGGTGCCCCCCTCTCCCCTATAAAAGGCCCCCCTCTCCTCCTCTCACAACACACCTCCTTGTGAAGGATCTCTCTCCCCCTCTAGTATTATCCCCATGGTTTCGGATTAGCGAGATACATGTTCTCGGTGGCTTTATCTGGAAAGGAGTTGCTTCTTCCGCTGCTTTGCTGGAGCGAGGGACGGAGGTTGTCGGGGTACCGGATGTGTGTGCGATCACGGATGCATCGCTGCTTTGCGGTGCTGGACTTGGTGGTGCTGGAGCTGGATCTGATGGACGTGCTGGAGCCGGACCTGCTGGACTTCATCACGATCTTGAGATCGGCAAGTGTACGACTACATCAACCACGAGTTCCTACTCGTTAACAAAACTAGTTGTCTACGAGGGTAAGTTCTCGTTGGATGTATGTCCACTCGTTGCTTTGTACCTAGTAGATAGATCTTGGCGTGTAGTTCACACTGTAGGAATTTTTTTGTTTTCTATGCTCGGACCCAACAATGAATGTATAAGTTCTAGTGGTGCTAAGTTTCTCGGTTTCATAGCCGTATGATACATACGGGGTTGCTTTTCTTGCAGACAAACTTGGCACTTAGAACCTTTTAAAGTGGTGAATTTTGGAATTAAACTCATATTGGCTAGTAGAGTCATGCATCCAAAGTTAATATGACAAAGTTGTGAATGCCAAATATTAGACTCATAACCATTGCAAACATGATTAATAACTTTGATACATGAGTCTGGCATAGATAGGAGGAACAAACCTTCACACTCATAGCATTTTCCAACTAATTGTACATACTTAGAAATTGCAACTTTATTGGACTCAAAGACCAACTTAAAACCATCTAGACATAAAACGATCCGCTGAAGAGATTCTTACTGATGGATGGAATGAGCTGCACATTCTTCTACATAGTAAACTTTAGATTTATTGTACCAACACCATGAAAAGAAGCACGCGGTCCATTTACCATCAACATGGAAGAAGTCCTTGCAGCCCGATAAGAAGAAAACATAGAAATATCAGAACATACGTGTGTATTCGCACCCGTTTCTATTTACCACTCAAGTGCATGACATACATAAAGGATAGTGGGGACAATACAATACCCAACGTCCTTCATCTCAGTATCACGAATAATAAAATTTGCATTCTTGTCGCTGTTCCCATGTAGACGCTTATCAAAGCGATTCGGGCAGCTAGGTTCCCAATGATCAGAATCATTTACAAATGTGGAAAGACCCTTTATTTTTATCATTCTTCTTCTTGAAGTTGGTTGAGTGTGTTGCCTTATTATTGCTATCGAATATCCCTTTGCCTTCAGATTTGTTCTTATTCTTGAACCCGTGGGATGGAAAGTTTTTCTTCTATACCAAATTGGCACTAGAACCTCCGTTAGATCCTCGAGCACATATTTCCTTTGCTACCACCTTCTCTTCCATATAAAGAGACCGAATGAGATCCGTAAAGAAAAACTCTTATCTCTTATGTTTCAGAGAAGTAGCAAAATTCCTTCATGTGGTAGGAAGCTTAGCAATGATGCCTCCAGAAACAAACTTGACCTGTAACATACACTTGAACTGCTCAAATTCTTTGGCAAGTGACTGTATCTCATGAGCATGCTCAGCAATGGGGCGCTCATCAACCATCTTGTAGTCATAGAATTTCTCCATGACATACAACTTAGTGCCATTGTCTGAGACCCTAAACACGGCCTCGAGCGCATCCCACGCGTCCTTGCCATTATCAAATGAAATATACGGTTCACTAATGTTGTCCCCAAGAACACTAAAAAGATCCACCATAAACATGGTATCAGCTTTCTTAGAAGCTTCCTATTACTCAGGAGAAAGTTGTCCCTCAGTTTGCCAAGAGTGACGTTATAGCAGTTCAGGTTTTGAAACCACAAAACTGCTGGCTTTCTTAGAAGCTTCCTATTACTCAGGAGAAAGCTCTCTCTCAGTTTGCCAAGAGTGGCGTTATAGCAGTTCAGATTTTGAAACTATAGAACTGCTCTCATGCGCCATCATTTATAATGCATATAATTAAAAGGAGGTGGTCTGGTAGCCGCGGCTATGCCGGTAGAATTCAGTTGCCAATAATTGGGTTTTTGAATTGTTGAAAATATGACCAACAGTTCATATGATTTAATCCGAATAAAACGATAAATCATGCTAATAAAACATTAATTAAACCAGTGATGCAAACTAACAAAGTATATGAACCAACGACATCTACACATGATAAACTTATCACATTTATTCCAAAGGCTAGATTAAGAAATTCTATCAGAATCTGAAAGAGAAAGTTTATGAGCACGTACGGTGCAGCCTGAGTAGCAGCATCATTTGTATTATCGACCATGTTGTCGAAGAGATGTCGATATCTAGGAAGAAGTCATCGATAGAGAGCTCGTCTCCGAACGACATCGTGGTTTCCAGTAGTCGTAGCGAGCATTCTCCAAAAATATGATTGCCCCTCATCCGTACAGGTTCACGAGAGGCGGGGTTCTAGAGGCCTACTATCCCAATCTATGGTGCATGACACAAGTTAGGATGGAGAAGACGATAGATGCGGCGCAATAAACTGGAAGGAGATGTATGTTGTGATATGATGTAGTGTCTCACAACGCTTCTTAGTTTATAAGGGATGAGATCTTTTTCCTTCTCCAGGAAGCTTCACGTGACATGGTCCTTGAGAATAAGGAGAAAACTGAGGAAATCTGGGAGGGCAAAGGAAATCCAGAAGTGATCTTAAAAATATTTGGCTACTGGATTGTTCCTAGACTGCCTACGACCCATACAAATCGCAGCAAAAATATAAACATGAGCTCGGCTTGGCTCATTCCTGCAACCCGCGGCGTGTCATGACGAGACGTGGTGTGGCTTCAGAGGAGGAGTGCGCAAGAGTTGCTTCTCTTCTTACTCACTTAGGTGCTAGAACAACCTCATGTATAAGATGGTGCAAACTTTTCTCAATTAGAAATATGACACTAAACTTTAGCTCCACTAGTGTTGTCACACATGGGTCAAAGAGAATTTGAGAATTTGCATTAGTCATGGGTCAAACACCCAACACCAAAATGCCTCAAATTCCAACATCATGTAGTTGGTGTATTAATAAAATGGGGAAAAAGTCTGTTTCGAGAAGAAAATGAGAGCACAATCAATATTGCATTAGATGATCCTAAATTTTGTTTCTCATTTCTGAACACAGGTCGTAGGAAAATAGAATCATAAGATGATTATTGATGGGGATTTCTATAGTAAGAATAAGGGAGCGCCTTCGTCTAAGGCACCTGATAACTTTTTATGTCTCAGTCGGCTGATGTCATCCTACTATTTGTGTCAATTCTCATTTGCAACCTTACAAAAATTGTATTAATTCTCAAATCCAACCTAGTTACAACTCATTAAACATTGAGTTGTAAATCATGTGTAACTTCCACATTGCATGAATCACGAGGTCAATTTAATGGTGAGAGAGATGACTGAGACATAAAAAGTTCTCAGCCGCACGAAAATTAGCACTAGTAGAAAACAGACCTATAGTCCCGGTTCGTAAGGGCTTTTAGTCCCGGTTGCCCAACCAGGACTACGAAATCGATACTAAAGATCCCCTTTAGTCCCGCTCGACCACAAACCGGGACTTAAGGCCTTCACGGGGCTGCGGTCAAGTGCGGGACCTTTAGTCCCGGTACGTATTACAAATCGGGATTAAAGATTTTTTTTGAATTTTCTTTTCAAAAAAAAAGTTTTGATTTTTTATTTTTTCTTAAACTTTTGAATTGTTTGAGTCGTTAATCTCTCACTTAGAATATTTTTAACCGTAACAATACTTAATCTTAGGTTAAATTATACTTATGGTCAAACTTCGATGTTCTCGCACGAAGGATATTAAATCTTGTTGTTAAGACTATCATATCAATTAACTCATATCAATATGTCACACGTCTTTATTTTTTAAAATTACAAACAACTATTTAAGAAAACAACAACAAATAAGTATTAATAAAATTTTATTCCAACAAAAATAAAAAACTAATTAAACTAATATTTTATTCATTTTTTGCCATTTATTCATTTAATAGGACATAAATAATATCTTTAAATTTGTAAATCAAAATTCGACAAATAATATATCCATTATTATCAGAAAAATATGAGGAATCCAAATATGACATAAAAAGTTACTAAAAAATTAATTTTTGAAGTAACTTTTATCCTTTTCGAATTTTAAAAATCTAAGAGAATCCAAAACGGCCTAAAGCTGTTAAAATCGAATTAGAATTTTTTTCTACATGTTTTAATAGGTTGTACATTTTACTGACATCGTATGCAAAATTTGTGACCATTTGAAGTTTTCATGATATTTTTTGCAAATTATGTTGAAATTTTGTTTGTTAATTTTCGTAATAACTAAATCACTTAATATAACTACAGTTCGAAGGATTTTATTTTTATAATTTTTTGGTATGCTCTTGAAACTAGAAAAGGCGATCTCAAGCCACGGGGAGGTGGACAGCCGTTCTCCAGTCGCGGTAGGTTTTTTGCCTGTTTTCCTGCCACGGCAGAACCCGCGATTTCCCCCCTTTTTTTAGTCCCAGTTGGTATTACAAACGGGGACTAGTGATTGACCTCTAGTTCTGGACCATAATAACAACCGGGACTACAGGTTTCCGCATGTGGGCTAGCTGACGCGAGCCCTCTAGTCCCGGGTCGTATCACGAACCGGGACTAGAGGTTCGGAACGATCCGGGACTAGAGTTGTCCCGGTCTCTTAGCCGTTCGAGCCAGGAAGAACCGGAACTAGAGCTCACACTAGTCTCGGCCCATAACGCATCCGGGACTAGAGCCAGATTCTGCTCCGAACCGAAGGTTGTTTCTACTTGTGTAGCAAATCTATAAGAATAACCCATGCATGACCCACATAAGTACGCATGTAGGTTTCCAAATAAAAATCGTACACAACAAGCTGATGCGTGTACATTTACAATTTCGGTTTACCATCCTCTTTTAGAGACGGTTGCAACTTTCCTAACAAGCAAGTTTTATAAATAAGTTTACATTCTTCTTTTTATGCCAACTAAAATATGAATGCAAAATTTGGAGGAATATTAGTTAGATCCGAAAGCGTACCTCACGCCAGCTCTTTATCCCGATCAATGCTTCGATGAATTTGATGTCACATGACTCCTCATCGATGGATCCCTTTGCTCTCCACAATAGTTCCTTACTCTTTTGTTTGTGATGCCACCCCACTAGATGTTCCTCTATGGCGTTGCAGGCAAAAATAACAACATACTGGGAAAGTAGGAGCAAAATAAGTAGGAGGGGGTCTTCCGGGGTGTAGCCGCGAAACCAGTATCGTTTTGAGAGGCAAACCTGCAAAATGGAAGATGGATCCATGCGAGGGTAGAGGAGAAGGCGAACTAGATCTAGGGTTATACTGACCGGCCTTTATTTATATGGATAGTGATGATGTATGGATCGATGGATCTAGATCGAACAATCAATAAAGTAAAATAAATTGCCTACCGGTGTTTAGTAGTTCAATTACACATGAGTTAAGTACTTTTCCTAACAAGAACTTGCTTTCTAAGAAAATAAAGATTAACACTCTTTTTTTTGAAATAATTAATATCTTTGAATTGAAAACTTTAACATCTACACGAAAAGATATACACAAACCACACATAACTATATTAGCACAATGTGTCGTATCCGTGGGAACTAGGGTGCCCGAGATCTTTCTAAGCACATGCCACGTCAGCATCAAGCCCCGGCAACAAGCCCGGGAAGGGTCCACTAAGAAGATTCAGCCACGCCATGGCCAGAAGCCCGGGAAGAATACGTAAGCAGTGACATATCCATCCCAGGCAAGATACTCTCAGCGCATGAAAGTTGGATCCGCCCAAGGTATCCAAGGGAGGACAGTCAATGAAACGTCATCATCCCTGACAGTGTTTTGGAGTGTTGCGGGTAACTATCGGCGGGCCCTGAGAAAGGGACGATATTCGCCAGTTCTATCCATAGGCCGGTGCATCGCTCCATCATATCAGTCTGACAAAGCTAGGAGCCATGGATCCCGGGAAGGATGGAATTCACTGAAGGTGGTCTCATGGTTAAGCATTGAAGAGGTGATGGGACCCTTAGCGTAGTGGTTTGCCCGCTGTTCCTGTAAGGGTTTCCGCAGCAATAACAAAAAAATTACTAGGCAGAATACCCTGAATGCCCAAGGACCTATCTAGAAGTAATGCAATAACAGAGGAAGACAGCGGTAACATACCCTTGAAGACCGAGAGAGCGTTATGCTCATGCATGAGCATGGATGATATAGTCGTACCCGTTTGACCTCAAAGTCGCAAAGATCCTCGCACGTCGCCCCTTGTCCAGGTCCTTGTACGATGGTCCGGAAGCTTCAATAGCCCCACCGAGTTATCACATGCATACGGTGCAATGCGACGACTCCTGAAACACCTTGATCCCTGTTAGGGTTGCGGAAGTAGATCCCCTGCCGGAATCCTTGCGGCACAACAGCGTGCCACAGATGTGTTGACTTTGAGCACATAGTCCTAACTTGGGACCGTGCCACGGCGAAGGCAACTGGAGAGAGAGGGGATAAGTATTCCATTCAAAGGGAATACCTCAAAATGTTGTGTTGGTGTGTTTTAATCCCACCCATAGGAACCTCCTTATATATGCTAAGGGAGATGTGCCCTCCCTCTTAGGTGCCCCATGTGGGACTAAACTTAAAGGAAAAAATGCCGGGATTTTTGTCCCAGACGAATGGGCCAAAACAGCTCAGCCCAAAAGCCAACACAACAAGAAGAAAAGGAGCCGACGGGTGGGCCAAGCCTGCCCACCGCGCGGCCCAAAGCACGCGTGCGCACGTGGTCACGCGTGGTGGCCTAGGTAGGCTGGCCACCTGCCGCGGCCTGCCATCCCCACGCGGTCAGCCCGGGTGGGCCGCTTGCCCCACTGGCCCGATTGGCTGCCAGCTCCCCCGCAAGCCCCTTTTTGGGCCAGGATCGAGCCAGGCTGGCTACAACGGCTGTCAGCTGGCGCCTGCCCCGTGCGGCGCGTAGTATCCGCCGCTCACTTTGGCTGGGCTGGTCAAACTTGCCCGGTTTGCTGTCTTTTTCCTATGGCTTTTTCTTGGGTCAATTTCCTCCAGGATTTTGACCTAATGATAAAGTCACTTTATAAATTTGAATTTAAATATTTATTTAGTATATATTAATTCACAATTAACATATAATAAATGCATAGTGTAAATTTCCATTTATCCGTAACTCCTTTTGGCCTTTTCCTTTCCTTCTTTCTCCGAACAACTTCAGATTTCTATAGAACGATTCTGATTTCTCTCTCTTTCATGATTCCAACTATCAGGACGATCTCCAAGCGTCGTATCACCCTTAAGCGTGTTTCCCTCGGTTTGGGAATGCTATAGACATAATCCATATCAATGATCAATAGCGGGACCATGATGCCCATGTTGAGCCCTATGCACTCCACGATTCTCCATCGTGTTCGAACCTGAAACGATATCTCCAATTCCCTTGTTCGCGATACAAGAGTTGTCCGAGATTTGATCATTGGTATCACGATACCTTGTTCAATCTCGTTTCCAACAGGTACTGTTTTACTCGTTCCGTGAAATAATATCTCCATGACCTAGTCATGTGTTGCACAACATAGATGTAATTCACCGAGTGGGCCCCGTTGTATCTTCTCGTCACACAGGAGAACAATTCCTGCTCTTGAAGCATATTGCCTCTACATGCTCCTTCGGATACCCAACGTGCACCTTTATGGGCATCCTTTTACGAGATGATGGTTGATACACTCAAAGCACCCTCCAGTAATAGTGATTGATATGATCTCACGGTCTAAAGATTAGGACAATCTGTTTCTTTGACAATTGCAACGTGAACCAAGTGACATGATCGTGTTGCAACAATCATTGGTGGAAAGTGTCCATCACATCATTCTAGATTATATGACTTTATTGTCAGTGACTTTTGTTTAGCCCATGATCAAGAAAACTTGATCATCGTTTACCCAATGAACTAGTTAAATAGAGACTACTAGGGACCTGGGTTGTTGATACGTCCATTTTGCATCACTATTCTATATCATAATTCACTGTTATTCATTGATATATTTCATATTAAAAGATGACACTTATGTTATTTCATCTATTTTTGCATGGCTGATGACTTTTGGAGCATGGACCGCTGCAGTCAGGATTTTGATGGAAAAGGTGCTGTTTGGAAGCAAAATTCGCGAAGATCAGAAAATACGGGAAAATATACGGGAAATCCTATTTTTCCAGAAGACGAAGGCTGCCAGAAGAGGGAGTGGAGATGGGCCACAGGGGGCCCACACCACTCCCTGGCGCGAGCCACCCTAGGCCGCGCCACCAGGTGGTGTGGCCGCCCTGGCCCACCTCTAGCTCTCCCCTCTGATATATATATTCCTCCCAAAACCCTAAGACTCGGGGGGCGACCATAGAAAGGTTCCGCCACCTCTGCGGGGTGGAAAACACCGAGAGAGAAAGATCTCTCCGGCAGACAGATTTCTGCCAGGGGAATTCCTTCCCGGAGAGGGGAGATCATCACCATCAACACCACCATCAAGCTGGACTTCATCGGGATCATCATCATCATCATCACCACCATCATCACCATCAGCACCATCATCACCATCTCCATATCGCTGTAACAATTGGGTTGAATATTGCATAGTTCTTAGGGGAAACTTTCCCGGTGTTGATTACTCTTTGTAGTTGATGCTATTGAGTGAACCATTGAATTATTGTTTATGTTCAGGTTGTTATATATCATTATTCCATCTCTGATCATGATCCATATGATGTCTTGTGAGTAGTTCGTTTTGTTCTTGAGGACATGGGAGAAGTCATGTTGTTAGTAGTGGAGTTGTGTTGAGAAAGATTCAATAGTTTGATATTTAAGTTGTGGTGTACTTCTTCTAGTGGTGTCTTGTGAACGTTGACTACATGACACTTCACCTATATGGGCCTAGGGGAATGCATTGTGTATTTGGCTACTAATCGTAGGGGTTACCGGAGTGACAGAAACCTGAACCCCCGTTAGGAAACCATTGCACAAGGGACGTAAGGGTCTTAGAGTTTAAAGTTGTGGTTAGGTTTCTACCTTAATTACTTTCTTATACTTAAGGATGTTTGCAAGGGATATAATCACAAGTATGTATTAGTCCTAGGAAGGTCGGTACATTAGCACAGGTTCACCCACACAACACTTAGCAAGCTAAAGAAGATTAATCAACTATATGAAGCGAAAGCACTTCATATAGTTTGGTCATCTTAAGTAATACAACCAGCTTGTCCTTTGCTGCATAAAGGATTGGGCCACTTGCTGCATTTATTCCTACTGTCTTTTATTTACTCGTACTTCATTTACTTGCTTTATAAAAAACCCCTAAAAATCCGTTTGCTAAGTATTTGCAGATAATCCTGATCCGTACCACTAGCCAACACCTTCTTCTCCTCGTTGGGTTCGATAGCCTTACTTACCAAAAATACTGCGATACACCCCCTATACTTGTGGGTGATCAAGACTATTTTCTGGCGCCGTTGCCGGGGAGTGAAGCGCTATTGGAGAGTGGAACTGGTAAAGGAAACTTCTACTATGAGTATTGTTTACTTCTGTTAGTTGCTTTATTTTTGTTATGGATAATTCGCTGAGTTTCTTATTTGGTAATGCTACTACCACTGCTAAGGTAGTAGATGAACCACCACCTGCTGAGAATGATGCTTTTAAAATACCTACAAGAATTATTGATCGTGTTATGAATAACTACTATGTTGGGAATGGAACTGTCCATCCGGGTGATCATTTACTCTTTATACACGAATTATGAGGGTTGTTCAAGTGTGCAGGTATTACTATAGATTAAGTTAAGAAGAAGTTATTTTCATTATCACTGAAAGGAAGAGCTGAGGAATGGTATAAGTTGCTGAAGAATGGTCAAGCTCTTGAATGGGAGGAAATAGTACCTCTCCTTTATTCAAAGTTTTATCCTCCTAGTTGAAATAGTACAGCTCAAGCTTGGGGGAGATTGAAGTTACTAATTCTCAAATGTCCCATTCATGATCTCCCCAACAATATTATTATCAATCACTTTTATGCAAGGTTTTCTCTTCATGATAAAGATTTATTGGATGCTTCTTGTGCTGGATCATTCACTCACATGGAAGAAGAAGCTAAATGGGATCTTCTGGACCGTATTCAAGATAATGCTGAAGCTTGGGAGAATGAGAAAGGTAGAAAGTCAAGTATAAATTATGATTATGAATGAATTGAATGTTTTATGGGAACTGATGACTTTCAAAATACTAAAAATGCTTATGGTCTAGACTCTCAAGCTATTGCTTCTTATTTTAAGGCTTTTGCTTCCTATATTGAAGTGCCTAAAAAGAAGTGGAATAAGTTGAAGGAAATATACCCTGAGATGCAATAATAAAGTTATTATTATGTATTCCTTATATATGATAGATGTTTATTTTGCATGCTAGAATTGTATTGATCGGAAACATCAATACATGTGTGTTTAATAAACAATAAGGGTTCCTAGTTATGCCTCTCTTATAGACTAGCTTGTTGATTAACAAGATGATCAGGGTTTCCTGATCATGGACATTGGATGTTGTTAATAACAAGGTCACATCATTTGTGAAATAATGTGATGAACATTCATCCGAAGTATAGCATTATGATCAAGTCATTATGTTTACATTGCTATAACATCATCCAAAGTAACCTTTATCCTTAGACCATGAGATCATGTTAATTGCTAACACCGAAAGAGTATCTTGATAACATCAAACGTCACACCGTAACAGGGTGACTATAAAGATGGGTTCAGTGCTACAAAGGTGTTATGTTGAGGCTCATGGATCAAGAGTGGAATTTGTCAATCCCGATGACAGATAGATATACTCTGGGCCCTCTCGGTGATATCACATTGAGGTAGCTTGCAAGCAAGTGATGTGATCACTAGAATGTTATATCATGGGAACGAGAAAAGAGTTCATGTCGGTAACGAGATCAAACTAGGTATTTGGATACCGATGATCGAATCTCGGACATGTATTATATCAAGAGACAAAGGGATTAAATTACAAGCGTTAAAGGTTCTCACGATCACAGAAGTCATCGTTGAATATGCAGGAGTCAGTATGGACCTCCAGGTCCTGCTTCTGATTATTGATCTGAGAGGAGTCTCAATCATGTCTGCATTATTCGCGAACCATAGGGTGACACACTTAAGAGTTACCGGACACCATTTTGGAGCACATATGTTTCAGACGAAAGAATTGCAAAGCGCAGGAATTGTTTTGATAGAAACCGAAAATTGTTTCGGGTGAAATTGCAGAAAGTGGTTCTGCATGTGATATTGAAATATTGCAAGGGGTTATATGTGAATGTTTGTTAACTAAAGTAATTAACAAAATTCTGAATAAATTTAATAAAAGAGTTTTATTAAATGAGAGAGCATTAAACTTAGAGAATTTAATGCATTTAAAGTGGGGACTTTAAAAGGGAATGTGAAGAGGCATTTTAATGGGGAGGGTTACCACCACATGCATGGAGGAGGTGAAGGGTCACCTCCCCCATGCGCCGGCCATGGGGAGGGGCACCCCCCTCCTCCTATAAAAGGCCCCCCTCTTCTTCCTTCTTCCAAACACCTCCTCGTGAAGGATCTCTCTCCCTCTCTAGAATTATTCCCCCATGGTCTCAGATTAGCGAGATACATGTTCCCGGTGACATTTCGTCTAGAAGGAGTTGCTGCTTCCGCTGGATCATTGGAGCGAGGAGGTGGAGGTTGTCCGGTGGCTTGAACATGTGTGCGAGTACAGATGCGCTGCTGAGTTGCGGCGCTCGGACTTCCTCACGATCTTGAGATCGGCAAGTGTACGACTACATCAACCACGAGTTCCTACTCGTTAACAAAACTCGTTGTCTTCGAGGGTAAGTTCTCGATGGATGTATGTCCACCCGTTGCTATGTACCTAGTAGATAGATCTTGGCGTGTAGTTCTCATCGTAGGAAATTTTTTGTTTTCTATGTTGTGGACCCAACAGTGGTATCAGAGCCTGATCTATGCGTAGGTGCTTTGCACGGGTAATACACATATGTTTATATGTGGGCGATGATGATGATGTTATTGCATCTTCTATGTATTTTGGATATTGGTGGCATAGTAGGATGAAGCGACCCGGACCAACCTTACATGTCATCGTACATGAGACCGGTTCCACGACTGACATGCAACTAGTTTTGCATAAGTGGCTGGCGGGTGTCTGTCTCTCCTACTATAGTCAATATCTGATTTACAATGAGTTGCTAATAACTTGGTTATCCTCGTTGTGGTTCATGTTCGTAGGTAAGAATGGTTCTATCTCCGAAAGCCCTAAGCCACGTAAAACTTGCAATTGATAAATTAGAGGCGTCTAGTTTAGATCGTTGTTGGGCTAGTGTATTGATATGGTATTGTTGTAAGTAGATGTATGATAGATACTCTTACAACACATTCAACGTGTAAGTTCCATAGACCTTGTCCTTACACACAAAGGAATGATAAAGATCATACCACGATGCAAATGATAGAGATCAAATACATGGATCATATCATCTCACTTTACACATTAGATGTTAGCATCTTATACTGCTAGTTTGGCGCTTTTTGTAGCATTGTAAGATGATCCCTCACTTAGATATCAATATAAAAATGTGTTCTTCCTTGAGTATTGACCGTTATGTGGATCGTGTTTCGAGACATCACGTGATGATTGGGTGTACTCAAATCTACGCTTTCATATGAACGGGTGTAAGACAGTTTTACACACGCGAATACTAAGGTTCTTACTTGGTGAGCCTAGCATGTACATACATGGCCTCGGAACATGGACCGAAAGGTTAAGCATGAGTCATATAGTTGATGTGATGCCCATATAGATGCTCGCCTTTGAAGCTACACCGACTCATGTGATGATCGGACTTGGTGTAGTGGATTTGGTCATGTAATCACCAAAAGGACACGAGGGATGTCGTTTTTGAGTGGGAGTTCATTAGTAGTTTGGATTAGTTGAACTCACTCTATCATAAACTTAGTCTAAATAAACTTTACAAATTCTGTTGTAGATGGCACCAACTGCTTTTAATTTCAATGTGTTCATGGAGAAAGAGAAACTTGCTGCAAATGGTAGCAGCTTCACCAACTGGGCTATGAATTTGAGGATTCTCCTCACTGCTGCACAAAAGCAATATGTGCTAGAGGCGCCGCTAGTCCCCCCACCAGCTCCTGATGCCCCTAACGAGGAAAAGAATGTCTATATGACTCGTCAGGAGGAACACAACTTAGTTCATTGCGGCATATTGTATGGGCTTGAGCCAGAACTTCAAAAGCGTTTCGAAAATGGAAATGCCTTTGATACCATGGGAGAATTGAAAATGATTTTCGATACCCATGCTGCCATAGAGAGTTATAATGCTTCAGAAAAGTTCTTTAGCTGCATGATGGAGGAGAACAGCTCCGTTAGTGAGCACGTACTCAAAATGTCTGGGTACACCGATAAGCTTGTCTCCTTGGGAATAACGATTCCTATTGACTTAGGCATACGTCATGTTCTCCAATCTCTGCCACCTAGATACAAGAGCTTCGTGATGAACTATAATATGCAGGGCATGAAGAAGTCTCTTCCCGAGCTTCTGTCAATGCTTAAGACTGCAGAAGTGGAGATCAGGAAAGAAAATCAAGTGTTGATGATCAATAGGACCACCGGTTTCAAGAAGGAAAAGAAAGGCAAGCACAAGGGAAAGAAGGGTGGCAAATCTGTTGCCACACCTAAAAAGAAACCCCGAGCTGGCCCTAAGTCTGACACTGAGTGTTACTATTACAAGGGGACTGGCCATTGGAAGCGCAATTGCCCCAAGTATTTGGCGGACAAGAAGTCCGGCAAGGCAAACAAAGGTATATGTGATATACATGTTATTGGTGTGTACTTGACTAGTACTTGCAGTAGCACCTTGGTACTTGATACAAGATCGGTTGCTAATATATGTAACTCGATTCAGGGGCTGTGGAACAAGCGACAACTAGCAAGGGATGAGGTCAGGATGCGGGCTGGCAATGGATCAAGAGTTGATGTGATCGCCGTCGGGACGCTACCTCTCCATATGCCATCGGGATTAGTTATAAACCTAAATAATTATTATTTGGTGCCTGCACTGAGCATGAACATTGTATCCGGATCGTGTTTGATGCAAAGTGGTTATTCCTTTAAATCTGAAAACAATGGTTGTTCGATTTATAAGAATGATATCTTTTATGGTCATGCACCTGTGTTGAATGGTTTATTTCTGTTGGATCTCGATAGTAATATTACGCATATTCATAATGTTAATGCTAAAAAGATTAAACTTGATAATGATATATCTGCATATATGTGGCACTGCCGTCTAGGTCATATTGGCGTTAAACGCATGAAGAAACTCCATTCTGATGGACTTTTGGAATCACTTGATTTTGAATCATTTGATACATGTGAGCCATGCCTTATGGGCAAGATGACTAGAACGCCGTTTTCCGGTTCAATGGAACGGGCGACAGATTTATTGGAAATCATACATACTGATGTGTGTGGACCAATGAGTGTGTCGGCGCGAGGTGGATATCATTATTTTGTTACTTTCACGTATGATTTGAGTAGATATGGGTATATCTATTTGATGAAACACAAGTCTGAAACCTTTGAAAAGTTCAAGGAATTTCAGAATGAAGTGGAAAATCATCGTAATAGAAAGATCAAATTTCTGCGGTCTGACCGTAGAGGTGAGTATCTAAGTTACGAGTTTAGCACACACATGAAAGAGTGTGGAATAGTTTCACAACTCACGCCTGCCGGAACACCACAACATAATGGTGTGTCGGAACGTCGTAATCATACTTTATTAGATATGGTTCGATCTATTATGTCTCTAACTGACTTGCCACTGTCATTTTGGGGTTATGCACTGGAAACAGCTGCATTCACTTTAAATCGGGTACCATGTAAATCCGTTGAAACGACACCGTATGAATTATGGTTTGGAAACAAACCTAAGTTGTCATTTCTTAAAGTTTGGGGATGCGATGTTTATGTAAAGAAACTTCAACCGGATAAACTCGAACCCAAAGCGGAAAAATGCGTCTTCATAGGATACCCTAAAGAAATGATTGGGTATACCTTCTATCATAGATCCGAGGGCAAGGTTTTTGTTGCCAAGAATGGATCCTTTCTTGAGAAGGAGTTTCTCGTGAAAGGTGTGAGTAGTCAGAAGGTAGAACTCGAAGAGGTTATTGAACCTTCTCTTCATGAAATGGCGAGTAGCGGAACACCAGAAATTGTTTCGGAGTTGACTTCACCTAATGAAGAGAGAGCTAATGATATTGATCATGAAACTCCGAAAGAGGACACTACCGAACCTCACAGGTCAAGCAGGACACGTGCAGCTCCTGGACTGTACGGCAATCCTGTTGTGAATTTCATGGTTGATGAAATGGATGACCCTGCGACGTATGAAGAAGCGATGATGAGCCCGGATTCCAACAAATGGCTATAAGCCATGAAATCCGAGATGGAATCCATGTACGAGAACCAGGTTTGGACCTTGGTGGACTTACCTCACGATCGAAAGGCCGTTGAGAATAAATGGATTTTCAAAAGAAAAACTGATGCTGATGGTAATGTGACCATCTATAAGGCTCGACTTGTCACAAAGGGGTTTCGACAAATTCAAGGAGTTGACTACGATGAGACATTCTCTCTTGTAGCGATGCTTAAATCGGTTAGGATTATGTTAGCAATTGCTGCATATTTCGATTATGAAATATGGCAGATGGATGTCAAAACTGCGTTCCTCAATGGTAATATTGAAGAAGAGTTGTATATGATATGACCGAAGGGTTTTATCGATCCTAAGGATGGTAATAAGGTATGCAAACTTCAGCGATCCATCTATGGACTGAAGCAAGCATCCTGGAGTTGGAATCTCTGCTTTGATGAGGTGATCAAAGAGTTTGGATTTGTCCAAACGTATGGAGAGGCTTGTATTTACAATAAAGTGAGTGGGAGCAATGTGGCATTTCTAATATTATATGTGGATGACATATTATTGATTGGAAATGATATAGATCTTTTAAACAGTGTTAAAAGTTATCTAAACAACAAATTTTCGATGAAAGACCTTGGTGAAGCGTCATATATATTAGGTATTAAAATCTATAGAGATAGATCAAGGCGCCTAATTGGGCTACCGTAGAGTACATACCTTGATAAGACATTAAAGAAGTTTAATATGGACGGAAGTAAGAAGGGGTTCTTACCTATGTTGCAAGGCAAGCCATTGAGTAAGACTCAAAGTCCGGCTATGGCGGAAGAAAGAGAGATGATGGATAAAATCCCCTATGCCTCGGCCATGGGCTCTATAATGTATGCCATGCTATGTATAAGACCGGATGTGGCACATGCTATTAGTTTGACTAGTAGGTACCAATCTGATCCAGTTTCGGAACACTGGATAGCGGTCAAGAACATCCTCAAGTACTTGAGAAGAACTAGGGATATGTTTCTTATATACGAAGGTGAAGAAGAGCTAGTCGCTAAGTGTTATGTCGATGCTAGCTTTGACACCGATCCGGATGACTCTAAGTCTCAATCCGGATACGTATTTATCTTGAACGGAGCAGCAGTTAGTTGGAGGAGTTCCAAACAACCTGTGGTGGCTAGATCAACGACGGAGGCGGAATATGTTGCTGCTTCAGAAGCGGCACAGGAAGCGGTTCTGATGAAAGAGTTCATTACGGAACTAGGTGTGGTTCCTAGTGCATTGGACCCGATGGTGATCTATTGTGACAACAATGGAGCCATATCCAACGCCAAGGAACTGAGGTCTCACAAGAATTCCAAGCATATTAAGCGCCGGTTTCACTCCATCCACGAACATGTCAAGGATGGAGATATAAAGATTTGTAAAGTACACACGGACCTAAATGTAGCAGATCCGTTGACTAAAGCTCTCCCTAGGGCAAAACATGATGAACACCAGAACTCCATGGGTGTTAGATTTATCACTATGTGAACTAGATTATTGTCTCTAGTGCAAGTGGGAGACTGAAGGAAATATGCCCTGAGAGGCAATAATAAAGTTGCTATTATGTATTCCTTATATATGATAGATGTTTATTTTGCATGCTAGAATTGTATTGATCGGAAACATTAATACATGTGTGTTTAATAAACAAAAAGGGTTCCTAGTTATGCCTCTCTTATAGACTAGCTTGTTGATTAACAAGGTGATCAAGGTTTCCTGATCATGGACATTGGATGTTGTTAATAACAAGGTCACAACATTTGTGAAATGATGTTATGAACATTCATCCGAAGTATAGCATTACGATCAAGTCATTATGTTTACATTGTTATAACATAATACGAAGTAATCTTTATCCTTAGACCATGAGATCATGTTAATTGCAAACACCGGAAGAGTATCTTGATAACATCAAACGTCACACCGTAACAGGGTGACTATAAAGATGGGTTCAGTGCTACGAAGGTGTTATGTTGAGGCTCATTGATCAAGAGTGGAATTTGTCAATCCCGATGACGGATAGATATACTCTGGGCCCTCTTGGTGATATCACATTGAGATAGCTTGCAAGCAAGTGATGTGATCACTAGAATGTTATATCACGTGAACGAGAAAAGAGCGCATGTCGGTAACGCGATCAAACTAGGTATTTGGAAACCGATGATCAAATCTCGGACATGTATTATATCAAGAGACAAAGGGATTAAATTACAAGCGTTAAAGGTTCTCACGATCACAGAAGTCATCGTTGAATATGCAGGAGTCAGTATTGACCTCCAGGTCCCGCTTCTGATTATTGATCTGAGAGGAGTATCAATCATGTCTGCATTATTCGCGAATCGTAGGGTGACACACTTAAGAGTTACCGGACACCATTTTGGAGCACATATGTTTCAGACGAAAGAATTGCAAAGCGCAGGAATTGTTTTGATAGAAACCGGAAATTGTTTCGGATGAAATTGGAGAAAGTGGTTCTGCATGTGATATTGAAATATTGCAAGGGGTTATATGTGAATGTTTGTTAATTAAAGTAATTAACAAAATTCTAAATAAATTTAATAAAAGAGTTTTATTAAATGAGAGAGTATTAAACTTAGAGAAGTTAATGCATTTAAAGTGGGGACTTTAAAAGGGAATGTGAAGAGGCATTTTAATGTGGAGGGGTTACCACCACATATGGAGGGGGTGAAGGGTCACCTCCCCCATGCGCTGGCCATGGGGAGGGGCACCCCCTCCTCCTATAAAAGTCCCCCCTCTTCCTCCTTCTTCCAAACACCTCCTCATGAAGGATCTCTCTCCCCCTCTAGAATTATTCCCCCATGGTCTCGGATTAGCGAGATACATGTTCCCGGTGGCATTTCATCTGGAAGGAGTTGCTGCTTCCGCTGGATCGCTGGAGCGAGGAGGTAGAGGTTGTCCGGTGGCTTGAATGTGTGTGCGAGTACAGATGCGTTGCTGAGTTGCGGCGCTCGGACTTCCTCACGATCTTGAGATTGGCAAGTGTACGACTACATCAACCCCGAGTTCCTACTCGTTAACAAAACTCATTGTATTCGAGGGTAAGTTCTCGATGTATGTATGTCCACCCGTTGCTCTGTACCTAGTAGATAGATCTTGGCATGTAGTTCTCATCGTAGAATTTTTTTTTGTTTTCTATGCTGTGGGCCCAACATAAGTTTCATGAACCTTATAAAGATGTTGGTAAGAGTGTTCCTGCAAGAAATACTGAAGTTTATACTGCTAATCATGTGTTACCTGAACCTTACATTGAGAAAATGCCTTTCCCAGTTAAGATAAAGGAACATTCTATGATAACTATTATGGTTAATGAAATTATAAGCAAAGCTGTTGAACCTGATAAACAAATGGTTGATGAACCTATAATAGAAAATGTGAAAGACTTTGTTACTAAATATGAAGAAGAGGGACACACTATCCTTTGTAAGGATACCTCTAATATTGTTTCACAAAGTAGTGTTATGAGAGCTCGTATTCCTGTGTTTTCTGTTAGAATAAGTGATCATTGCTATGATGGTTCTTGTGATAGTTATATTGTTAAGTTTATGCATGATACTGAAAGTTACTATGAAAGAGGGAAAAGTGTTCTTATGCATCTCAATAATATCAAGTTTCCTCGTTTTATGTTGAAAGTTTTTATGTTGCACTTCTTTTGCCTTCTTATGCAAGTAGCCTCTAGGTTTCAACAACTTGTTTGTTTACAAAATTCCCTTGCATAGGAAGTGGGTTAGACTTAAACGTGTGTATTTTTCTTCTCAATGCTCCCTTTCACCTCAATTCATATTCTTATGTGAGCATCTCAAAAATTATCATGCCCATCTTAATGGCTATAAAGAAAGAGGTTTTTGGGAGACAACCCAATTTATTTTTTCTTTCAGTTTGTTTTTGTTTATTTGAGTCTTGGAAGTTATTACTTCGGTAATAACCTCTCCTTATCCTTTTTGTTTGGTTTTTGTGTCAATATCAACCTCTAATGTGAGAGAAGTAATATTTGGGGAAGTTGCTGTCCCGAAACAGATTTTTGTGCTTCACCATAAAAATTCGTGAGAGATCTCTGCATGTCGGATTGAGCTGTAATATTTTGTGCTTCTGCCCCAGGTTGTTATTTAACTTTCGTTAGTTTTGCACTTTTTGATTTGAGCAACAGAACATTTCTAAAAAATTGATCTTTACCTGCTGGTTTGTTTTGACAAATTTTGCCACTCTTGCATTTGCTTCTTCAATCGATTTCCTTTTTTATTTCTTTTTGGGTTTCGGAAGGAGTTGCTACAGTAGTTAATGTTTTCATGGTTTTCAGTTGAAGTTGAACTCAAAAGGTTTTATCACTTCACTTATACTAATGTTGCTAATGAGAACTGTGTGAAGTTCTGTGTGAAAGAAATTTCTAGGTAATGGAGATAATGGTGTAATGAGAAACTAAAAGGTTTCATGAATCAAGTAATGAGTGTATGAAGATGAAGATATTGATGTTATTCAAGTGGTGACTCCGGAAGAATCTATCAGAGACCAAATCCAGAGACCTACAGAGTCCGTTTTTGAATAGGTAACAGTTCTGGTAAGAAAAGTTCCGCGAAAATGCTATCCAACTATATTTTTGCACTTTTTAGCCAATAAGGAAAGCTGCGAAGCGAAAGAGGGACGGAAACGGAGCCAGGGTGGCTTACACCACCCTGTGGCGCGGGCCCACCCCTGGCCGCGCCACCAGGTGGTGTGGCCACTCTGGACTCCGTCTCTGACCTGTTTTCTCCCAGTACCTTCCTCTTGTTGTGAAACTTCGTAATATATAACCCCCCGGATGTCCCGAGGTTCGTATATCGTGTTTTCATTTCGATCTGTTTCTACCAGAAACTATTCTTGAAAGTTTAGAAGAACAATGGTGTCCGCCAAGGATAAAGGAAAGGAGCCTATGGAGGAAGATCTCCAAGACCTCGGGCAGGAGAAGGAGATCAAGAGTGAACATGAAGAGGAGACAAAGCAAGGCCAACATCCTCACACCGGCACTACCGTTGCAAGCATTGTAGTGTTGGCAAGATCTGTCAGGGCCAGGAGGACTGCATGGGTGTCAACCGTAGGGAAAACTCCGCGCCACTGTTTAGCTCCACGGTCACTTCCTCCACGCACCAAGAATCCTTTCCATATCCGTATCCCTAAGCATCAACCCCAGAATATGCCCAAGGAGAAATTACCCTCCAATTGGGATTTGCCTCGTTCTAGCCATGCATGGAAGGAAGACTTCAAGGAGGAAGAGTGGGAAAAGAATCGCAAGAGCTGGGATACACAATCTGATATGATCATGCACCGTATCAAGCACAACTAGGAGTTGATTCGTACTCTCACCTTCGAGATTGAGGACTTGGGGAAACTGATCAAAGAGCTCATCAAGTGGATACCACCACCACCGAAGGAGTAATTCGTCATCAGGTTTGGCATCCCCTTGGTTTGTTCCAAGCTTGGGGGAGTGTCGCGGTATCATATCACTATCTTCTATCTTTTTACCTTTTTAGTAGAGTCATATCATGAATAGAGAAGTTATCATGTAGGATGGTTTAAATTATGGAAGTGTCCCCTCTCTCGTTAGATATGTATCCCTTGGTGTGAGTTGCCGTTATGGAATATTAATGAGAAGTTCTATCATTTACTCTTTTGCATATCTTATATTAGTTTTCAATTCATGGTTATATGATTGATCTTGTTGTTAGTATTGGTATCACTTTGGGATCATTGAGTTAATTTAGTTGATTTTGGCAAACCTGGCTCGGTCAGTAGCAACACTATTTTTGAGAGTTGAATGAAAAAGATAAAAGTACTCTAAAGAAATATAATTTCATCATCTTTCTTTCTTGATTTGCTCATAAGTTTAGTATTCTCTAGTTAAGAACTTTTGTGCTTCCAAGGAAGATTGCATGCTTGTCTTTATCACTTGTATGTTTGTTTCCTTCAACTCTTGTACTTGCTACCCAGCCTTGCTAGCCAAAAACCTGTACTGAGAGGGAGTTCTTCTCGTGCATCCAATCCTTTAAACCCAAAACCTATGCCATTTGTGTCCACCATACCTACCTATTAGCACTATTGCTATTCCAAGTAAATTCTTGTTTTTATCTACCTTCCAAATTAAACTTGTTATGTGAAAATTAGGGATTAAAGCTCTCATGAACTTGACGGCACACTTTACTTTCTTGTACTTAATAAACTTGAACCATTGTGTCCTTATTTGTTGCGTATATGCTTGCGCTTTATGAGTTGAAGTTAGCAGAACCATGTATCATGGGGAACGCTTTCAACACTGCCATGGTACTTTGTACCTAGTTGATATCATGATTCTTTTGCCTATGGATCCCAGCTGTGTGTAATAAAAGGGGAACTTGTAAGATCATGGAGTTCATATGTGTGTTAGAGAAACGCCTAGGCTGCTAGCCTAAGCCATGCCTAATCATGGTGGAAACTTGCAGCATAACTATAGTGAGCATTCTATGAAGCATCCTCAATAAAAACCTATGCAAATAGCAAATAAAAAGATTGCTGAGATGCTCATTGTCTGCTCTCCTTGTCATTTTGATTATGGGATAGCTCCTATATCATGTGCAAGGGGTACCCAGTTGGCGGTTCTCAATGATACACATGTATTTACAATGACAAGAGCTTACTCGTGACTGAAGTTGAGTAGCATGAGGTTCGGTACTCGTAAGTAAGGGGCATGAGATTTCAACTTATAACTTGTCAAGCATATCCTCTTAGTTGTGTCACTTTAACCTTAATCACCTAAAGATGCCTATGATAGGGGCAATGAGATCTGAAAGCTAATAAGTACCATAATTTTTGGGAGCTCTTTATGAAACTTGAAATCCCTGCTTCCCTCTAAGAAGGGTCTTTCTTTTACTTTTTAGTTGAGTCAGTAAACCTATTCCCTTGTATCTCAGCAAGTATTTTGAGTTGTTGTGTTTCATTCATTCATATGATGATTTATTCAATCATGTTTCTTATGTTCCTTGTTTTGCACATTGCTCTTATCTTGGTGATTACTACTTTGAAAGCTATCATTGAAAATCAGTTATTTGTGAACTCCAGCAAATGATCAACTATTCTTCAACCAAGAGCTAAGTTTTCCATTACCAATTACGATTTACTTCATGTATCTCTATTGTGTTTCCTTTACTTATTGCAAGTAAGTTATATAATAGTGAGTTGTTTTCTATTATGATCTATGTATTGATGAATGTGATGCTTCTTGTCCGTATTCTTTTTATCAACTCTTCACTCCATAAACCTGAGGCCATGTTTATTGAGCTCATTTCGCTTGGGGACAAGCGAAGTCTAAGCTTGGGGGGAGTTGATACATCCATTTTGCATCACTATTCTATATCATAATTCACTGTTATTTATTGATATATTTCATATTAAGATATGACACTTATGTTATTTCATCTGTTTTTGCATTGTTGATGAATTTTGGAGAATGGACCGCCGCAGTCAGGATTCTGATGGAAAAGGTGTTGTTTGGAGGCAAAATTCGCAAAGATTAGAAAATCCGGGAAAATATACGGGAAATCCTATTTTTCTAGAAGACAAAGGCTGCCAGAAGAGGGAGTGGAGATGGGCCACAGGGGGCCCACACCACCCCCTGGCGCGGGCCACCCTAGGTCGCGCCACCAGGTGGTGTGGCCGCCCTGGCCCACCTCTGGCTCTCCCCTCTGGCGTATATATTCCTCCCCAAACCCTAAGACTCTGAGGCGACAAAAGAAAGATTCCGCCGCCTCTGCGGGGTGGAAAACACTGAGAGAGAAAGATCTCTCCGGCAGACAGATTTCTGCCGGGGGAATTCCTTCCCGGAGAGGGGAGATCGTCGCCATCAACACCACCATCAAGCTGGACTTCATCGGGATCATCATCATCACTACCATCATCACCATCATCACCATCAACACCCTCATCACCATCTCCATATCGCTGTAAAAATTGGGTTGAATCTTGCATAGTTCTTAGGGGAAACTTTCCCGGTGTTTATTACTCTTTGTAGTTGATGCTATTGAGTGAACCGTTGAATTATTGTTTATGTTCAGATTGTTATACATCATTATTCCATCTCTGATCATGATCCATATGATGTCTTGTGAGTAGTTTGTTTTGTTCTTGAGGACATGGGAGCAGTCATGTTGTTAGTAGTGGAGTTGTGTTGAGAAAGATTCAATAGTTTGATATTTAAGTTGTGGTGTACTTCTTCTAGTGGTGTCATGTGAACGTCGACTACATGACACTTCACCTATATGGGCCTAGGGGAATGCATTGTGTATTTGGCTACTAATCATAGGGGTTGCCGTAGTGACAGAAACCTGAACCCCCGTTAGGAAACCATTGCACAAGGGACGTAAGGGTCTTAGAGTTTAAAGCCGTGGTTAGGTTTCTACCTTAATTACTTTCTTGTACTTACGGATGTTTGCAAGGATTATAATCACAAGTATGTATTAGTCCTAGGAAGGTCGGTACATTAGCACAGGTTCACCCACACAACACTTAGAAATCTAAAGAAGATTAATCAACTATATGAAGCGAAAGCACTTGACAGTCTTCCCATGTGTCCTCGAGAACGTTTGGCCATCTTAAGTAATACAACCGGCTTGTCCTTTGCTGCATAAAGGATTGGGCCACTTGCTGCATTTATTCCTACTATCTTTTATTTACTCGTACTTTGTTTACTTGCTTTATCAAAAACCCCTAAAAATCCGTTTGCTAAGTATTTGCAAAGAATTCCTGATCCATACCACTAGCCAGCACCTTCTGCTCCTTGTTGGGTTCGACACTCTTACTTATCGAAAATACTGCGATACACCCCCTATACTTGTGGGTCATTAGTTGTTTGTATACCACACCTGTATCAATGTTTCCACTTGATACAGGTATAGCATGATATAACACTGTTATGAACTAATGAGATATGATAATTGTATCATTTTATTATTTGCCTCTAGGGCATATATCCTTCAGTCTCCCACTTGCACTAGAGTACAAATAATCTAGCTGCATTGCTACTAATCTTAAACCATATCTCATATGTGTTTATTGATCATGCTTGCTCATGGAGGACTTACTGTCCTAAATCTGTTTCACCGGATTCATAAGGACCTATTTTGCAAATCATTAATGTCAACTATTGGACATTCACAACATTATCATATAATGTGTTTTAGCATTTTGTTCATAAATTGAGACTTCAGTTTTCTAGCTTATACAATGACAATCTATCAGTCAAATGAACTTTCAAGATATCATGTATAACTATAAAACACACTTAGTCGAAAGTCGAACTTTCTCTAGACCAAAATTATACTTGCTAACATTGAAGTATCCTAATACTTCTATATCTATGTAAATTCTAATCAAAGTGCAACACTTTCACTTTGATGTTCAGGCACGATTTTGCTACGTTCAAACTTAACTTTGATTCAGTGATTCAGAAATCACTCTAGAATCCTTGTTCTTCATAACTAAGAACATGGGTCACATTATGTCAAGTACGATCAACACGGGTTTTACCTTTAAAAAACTATGACCTAAGCATAGTCGATGCAGTGCATTCCTTTTCCCCAGTCTTAACCATTGTTGTAATCACTGAGTCATTACTCAACGCTTCTCCTAATTGTTCAAGTAAGAACCAATTCTTTCTTGAATCCATTATGAACTCGTTTCAGAATTTCAACTAGGTTCTTATGAACACTTTCAAAACTCTCCAAGCATTTTGACTTTTAATGTTCATTAAACATCCTGGTCTAATCACATAGATCCACTATATTTAATTCAAGTTGAATTTCATCCATATAATGATCTAATCATTCCTAATACCAAACAAATTGTTCACTAATATGTCGATTACATATTCAATAACATTGTTACGCTCCCACTCAAATATTTCATCAATATTTGATATTCTAGGATGTAGCTCATCTCCCACTCAAATATGTTGTCCACATATTCCATTAGGGAAACCTCTTAGCTCCCACTCAATTTGTAGACTTCTCTCGATAATTCTGGCAAATCCAAAATTATTTGATCTTATATTAACTCGAGAATTTTATGTTACAAGACTTCAGCAATTCCTAATTGATCAAAACCTGCCTGTTGTGCCAGTTACAACCTTTCTCTTCATACTCTTGAAGACTTCGCAGTTTTGAACAGTCCTTTACCAATTTCCAAATTGGACTTATTTGCTGATTAAATCCAATAGACATTAAGCATTTGTCAAAATAGATTTGTGATAAAATAAGCTTTTATGTCTTCCTTTTAAGTTTCATTTCCATTCTTTCAACTTTGAAGTTTATCGAGAAGGATTAAGTAATTCCATTACTTAATGAGATCAAGTAACTTTTACTTCATAATTTCAAATGTTACTTAATTTGGGATTTCATGACACTGAGTCATTTCTTGTACTTAGGTCCATCAAACTTCCTTTGTAGTTCGTAGGTTTGTCTTATTCCAATAATAGGACAAGTGAATCAAGATTCTACAACTAGCAGAACGAGTTCTTGAATCCTACTTTCACAAAGTATTAGCTGAAACACTTTATGATCACATCATTCTAGTTTCCTTCTATTTGTAAAGTTTGTTTCCGGAACATATTCCGTTTTACAATCTTGACAATTTGGAGGTAAGGTCAAAACCTTTTGCTTACACTTTATCTTTCCACTAACACTTCTATAAGAACCATTTCTCAAAAGAAGTACCTCGCCAAGACAATACAAACTTTTCTTCTTCGGTCATTAGTTTGGAATTTTTTGTTCATAGTCTTACTAAGAACGTACCACAGAGACTTACTATTCACAACGATCTCGAACTATCGAGGTCTCTAGAAACTCGAGCTTGCCATATCTCATATGGTGCCGTTTCCACGAATCTTTAGATGTTCCTAATACTTTCGAGTGTTTACTAATTCAATCTCTAACTCTAATTCCTAACGTCAAACCATTCGAAGATCATTTGGACCATATGTATCTTATATACTATTATTATGATGTTTTAGACATATCAACACTATTTGATTAGTCCAATCACCATAATTCATAAAACCATTTTTCACAAGTCCCATACATGTTAATTTGCTATTAACTCGAATTCGAAATCACTTGGATCAAATCTCAAAAACTTTGGAATTCTCTTTAATCTTATATCCTTTTCATTCTGAAATCCTTTGAACAATTCAAATCGTTTCAACCTTGTGTTTCATTAAGTAAATACTCATATTTACTTAAACTCACTAAAGTAATGATTTCCCCTATCTGTTGAAAATACGATACATCATATGTATAAATTCAACACTTCTTTGCATATCACCATTTTACCAGAATGTGGAATTTTAGTCATTCTGCCTGACGAGGCATGGTTTTGCAAAGTCTCTAGATAAAATATCTAAGATCCCGATCTTAATTAATATGAAAAACATGCAGTAACCATAATGACTTAAACAATAGTGTTATTCATTATCTAAACTTGAAAATATTTTGGCAACTTTCATAAACGTCCTTTTATCATAATGATAAAGACTTAGAATAACATGTTCATAATCCCATTGTGAATTATAAAAGAGATCATTCATAAAAATAGAACAACTGAATTGTTTCTTATTAATATGAATAACTGTCTCGCAATAAGTAAGACACACTCATAAGTTTCACAAACTTGATTGCAAAACTTTTATTCAAATCTACTAATCCCAATGATAAACTTCGAGGGAAGGAGTGTCGTCTGCCATCAACTAGCTTGCTTGCCGCCATCCCGCCATCAGTGCCCCCGTTCCATTTTGTAACTTTCATGCAAAGGGTCTTGTTTTCCATAAAACAAGATTAAGTATCCAACACTTGAAACCTGCATAAGCGTTTCATGGAAACATTCATTCCTTATATATCACATATACACTTTCCGTTGATGACGATCCCAGCTTTTGGGTTCGACCTTGGTGAAGGTATCATGACAGTCATGACGAGTCGTATCTTCTCTACCATCGGCTTCATCAGGGAGATCTTCCAGGGGTTCACAGAGGATATAGATGAGATGGTTTTCTATGAGGATCCTATTTGGCGTTGGAATCAGTTGATGAAATTCGGCCCATCTAACTTAAGTTTCTCCTCGTTCATTAATGGACTATATATGCCCTAAACTAAGGGAATGGCCATAATCTACAAGATATTTGCAAAAACAACTTAGACTAAGTTCATAATATGGAGTTCAGATGAGCTCCCACTTAAACTATCATCCCTAAAGACAATTTTAGTGATTACACGACCCCTTTTCCCCCACATCATCCCCGATCGTCATGGCCTTTGATGTGGGTGCTAGGGTGGACTTTACGAGTGCTTGATCTTTTGATCTCTGTGTTCTGAGGCCATATCTGCATATGCTAGGCTCGCCAACTTAACCTTAGTGTATTCGCTGTGCAACATGGCTTACACCCACTGTATGCGAACACAGATATGTTTGACACCCGATCATCACGGCCTACCTTAGAATGAAGAACTTTCTTGGTGGTGTACACTAAGGGAGAACACTTTCATTGGTATTAATTTAGGGATCATCCTATTTAAATGCTACTGTTGTGTATCTAATACCAGCACTCAAACAAGATACAAAAAAAAATTAAATCATATCTAATCATGTGACGTGACATGGTTGTCTTGCCACTCCATGATCTCCATCAGGTGCTCCATCCTGGCGCCAAGTCCATAACACCATCAGTCTTGTCGTTCACCATCGCGATGATAACTACTACATGACTTAGCAACAGGAAAAGTAAACTACCTTACCATTTCACGTCTTGCAACCATATCACATCAAAAGCCTTCCCTGCAACATAAAGTTAGACGCCTCTACTCTATCTATTGCAGATTTTACATGGTTGTTAAGGCTTTCATGATAGAACCGTTTCTACCTACGAACTTCCAACCACAACATAGATACAATAGTTATCGCTACTACACTCATTTCGGGGACTTCCATTGTAGATGCCATATCAACTACTGTGAGAGAGATAAACACCCGCTAGCCACTCATACAGTACAAGCCGTATGTCGAGCATGGAACCAGTCTCACGTAGGATTACACGTAAGGTCAGTCCAGGCCGCTTCATCTCACAGTACCGCGATATGAACAAATACATGTGGGAAGGTAACAACTAAGGTATCGATGCCCACAATTTGCATGTGTCTATCTGTACTAGCATACTAACCATAGATCTAGGCTCTGATACCACTTTAGGGTTTCTGTAGCAATAACAAAAAAAATACTATGCGGAATACCCTAAATCCCAAGGACCTATCTAGAAGTAATGCAGTAACAGAAAAAGACAGCGATAACATACCCTTGAAGACTGAGAGAGTGTTACGCTCATGCAGGAGGATGGATGATGTAGTCGTACCTGTCCGACCTCATGGTCACGAAGATCCTCGCACGTCGCCCTTGTCCAGGTCCTTGTACGATGGCCTAGAAGCTTCAATAGCCCCACCGAGTTATCACATGCATACGGTGCAATGCGACGACTCG
Source organism: Avena sativa (assembly GCA_916181665.1). NCBI lineage: Eukaryota > Viridiplantae > Streptophyta > Magnoliopsida > Poales > Poaceae > Avena > Avena sativa. Next base: position 546,387,470 of record OV702290.1, on the reverse strand, counting down.
CAAAACTCCTTGATCCCTGTTGGGGTTGCGGAAGTAGATCCCCTGGCGGAATCCCTGCGGCACAACGACATGCCACAGATGTGTTGACTTTGCACGCACAATCCTAACTTGGGTCCATGCCACGGCGAAGGCAACTGGAGAGAGAGGGGAGAAGTATTCCATCCAAAGGGAATACCGAAAATTGTTGTGTTGGTGTGTTTTAATCCCACCCATAGGCACCTCCTTATATAGGCTAAGGGAGGTATGCCCTCCTGTAGGGGTTCCGCATATGAAAACCAAAAAAAATTACCCTACGCCCCTGAACCCCTAAAGCTGCCAGGACATATCTATTAGTAATACAGTAACGGGAGGGGGTTTTCGCGAACTTACCCTCGAAGACCGAAAAGCGTTGTCAACACTCAGGAGAGCGTGGTTAATGTAGACGAGCTAAAGCCGACCTCAAGGTCGTGATTAAGTCCTTGCACTCCTTGTGGATCCAACGACTTGAGTGCCTCAAGTGCGACACCTCGCGGGGATTTACACACATCCGGTGCCTGACGATGACTCCCGCTTCCCCGATCCAGCAGCAGTTGCGGAAGTAGAGCTCCCGGATCCGAATCTTGCAGCACGACGGCGCTCCACGGTGAAGATGTCTCTCACTCGCGCGGTCCAGACTTGGGACCACGGTCACGAGAGAGAGAGGGGGAGAGAGAAAATATCAATTGGAGGTCCTCCCAAAAGTGGGGAGACCTTTATTGATTATTGGTGTATTTATCTTGGCCAAATACCCCCACTATATATAGGGGGAGGGGAGGTACTACCTCCCCCAAAGTCCCGGGGTGGGACTAAAGGAGAGGAGGGGTTAGGGAGGCCGCCGTCCAGCCCCTAGTGGGCCCCGCGCGGGGGGCTAGGCCCAGCCGGCCATCCCCCTTGCCCCTTCTCCCTCTCTCCTTTCCCTAATGGGACCTCTCCCTCCAGAAATTTGCCCATTAAGCCTTTTTGACATTCAATTGATTTTTCTATTTATTAAATAATTATGAATAAATGTTTAAATCAATATTTAACATTCATTTACACATCATTCAATCTCCGTGGCTATGGAACACCTTCCACCTCCACTTCGGACATCCTTCGGAGTTACCGAAACCCTTCCGGTTTCTCTCTTCTTTTCTTCGGTGATTCTGCCGATCCTATAAACACTCTCTAAGCATCATAAAGCCCTTAAGCGTGATACCCCATGGTTCGGGAACACTCCAGACATGATCGGGACACTCCCGCACCAATGATCGATAGAGGGACCTAGATGGCCATGTGAGCCATGTGCATTCCACGAAGATCTTTTGCCGTTTGAACCAGGACAGTCGTGTCTTATTCCCTTTGTCACTCGATACTTGCATTGCCCGAGATCTGATCAATGACATCACCATGTCGTGTTCAATCTCGTTACTGAACAATGCTACTTGACTCGTTCCGACAAGTGATATCCCCGTGATCAAATCACACGCTACGCAGCTATTGGATATAACTTCTCCGAGTGGGCCCTTGAGTATCTTCCCGTCACATGGATGGACAAATCCCGCTCTTGACATATATTGCCTCTACGGTTTCCTCCGAATACCTGAACACACCTTTATAACCACCGTTTTACCAGATGGCGTTTGATGCTATCTAAGCACTCTCGGGAGACAGTGATTGATATAGCCTCACGGTCTAAGGAATAGTCTACGAGGATCCATTTCTAATCATCGTAACTTGAACTTCGTGACATGATCGGGTCACGATGTTTAGGTTGGGTATTGGTGCATCATCTCATTCTTAGAATGAGATGACCTCATTTCCAACTGGCATAAATGCCACATGATCAGGAAACATGATCATCTGTTGACCAATGAACCAGTGACTAGAGTTTCACTGGGAACCCCTGGTTGTTTGTATATCACACGTGTATTGATGTTTCCACTCAATATAGTTATAGCATGATATAAAACTTAATCATAAACTATATGAAATATGATAATAGTCCTTACTACTATTTGTCTCTAGGGCATATTTCCAACAGTCTCCCACTTGCACTAGAGTACAAATACACTAGCTGCATTTGTTCTCAATCATTGGCACCATATATCTGGTACCCTGAACATGCTTGCTCAAGGAAGAGGTTGAGTATTGGGTCTGTACTTTACAGTCCCAAATCCTTTGCAACTTACTAATGTCACCTTGATTGACATTAATACTTTATCATCACATGATAGCATCTGTGTGTATGCATCATCGTTATGGCAGCAGAACGAGGCCTAATTCCAGGAGCCTATAGTGACGTTAGATCAACCTCGAGGGCTTTCTCATGGGCATTGTGCCCTGGGACACATCATTCTACGTTAAAAGCGAATTAGCCCCGCCATAACATTATACAACACTTTAGATGGTACCCTTATCTATTATTATAAATGTATTCATCGAAACACTAGTGCACTCTGTGCAACTTTTGATGTTTTGTTCACCTTGCTTCCTACTTGACTTTAATTGATATCTACACGAGTTTCCAACATACTCCCTTATAACATAACACTTTATGTTTTAAGATATGTTATCCTTTATGGATTTGGAAAAAATATCCACAGTTCTCTACTAGACACTACGGATAAACTTAGCTTAACATTCTATGGTTCGAACTTAATCACTTTCAAACGTTCCTTATTTGGATCACATATTATGCTAAGTTATCATCATGGTTTTCTAAGATAGAACCTATGTCTCAACATAGTGGATGACGATCATCCTCTTTTAACCATCGATGTTAAACTTAATACTATTCCTAATTTGAGTCATTAAGGACCAGTTCCTTAATTAACTTCTATTCTGAAACACTTTTCAGAATCCCTTAAGGAATACTACATAATATCATAATACAATTATTATCAACTTCTACATCTTATAAATCATTATTTATAAGTATTTGCGCCTTTCATTCTTAACACACTTAAGAATTACTCCTATACTCTCCCACTCAAAATATGTTCCTACATACTTGAGTTTGAGACTCATATTGCTCCCACTCAAAAATATGTCAATCACATATTGTTTCAGGAAGACTTTCATAGCTCCCACTCAATTTTATGCAAATTGCATATCCACTCTCTATTTTGAATAACTTCAAAATCCTTTGATCAATTATCAAATTTGGAGATTTACTATGAGATATTAGTACTAGTACTAGTTCTAAATCCTCTAGACATTCAGCACACTTGAATCAAATTCATTTGAATTTGTCCAATACTTGACAAATTGTGCTTTTGTCATTCACCCCCTTTTCCACTCTGTCTTTGTAGTCATTCGGGAAAATTCAAGTAACCCCTTTTACTTGTGAGATTAAACAATGAATTGCCTTCTAATATCAAGGGAAGTTTGCTTTTAGGATTTCTCATAATTTAGTTTACCATTATTTCCTTAGTAGTTCGTAGGTATGTCATATTCCAATAATCATGACAAATGATTCACAAATGTCTCCATACAAGATATGGATTATATTTTGAATCCTACTTCATGTCGTGAAAAACATAAGTGGGGAAAAGCACAATGATCAAAACCATTGATTCTTTCCTTCTGTGAAGAGAATCATTCAGGAACGTTGTCCGTCGCGCTTCTCAACACTCTGATGCAGGGTTTTGAATCCCCATCGTGTTTTACACTAATTTCCATTTGCTCCATAATTGAGAAACAGCACTAAAAGTGAGCTTTCTCAAGAATGCACCAAAATCCAAGCAATACCAGTTTTGCTTTCCTTTTGGTTTCAGCTATGGATTTCGTATTCAAAGTTTCCAATGAATACTCTAAAAGGACTTATTCGCTATTGTTTTGGTTATATCGAATAACCCCAAAACTTTCACGAATTCAAATGGTTCACTGCCTTCTAATTGAGTGCTAACTATTTCTAAGCTAATGGTCTCTACATCTACACTACAACGATTTATTTGGTGCCTTATATTCAACCCCTTTGATATCTAATATCACCTTGTGATGCTTTGCATTTTGACGTTTCAAAACGTTTTGCATTTCACAATTACTTCTATGCCATCCTTATAAAATTGAATTTCATTACTATTGATCAAATCATAGCATTTGATTCTCTTTTATATTTATACCCTTTGTTGATGAAACACTTTGATCAAATCAAATAGTTTCATATTCATGTTTCCTTTGGTAAACTACTTTACACATTTAAACAATCAATTAACGATAATTACCATTTTTGTCAAAACACAATACATCGAATATGTATTCTATTTAACAATTCATTGAACACTTTGTATTCAATTAATACATGGTGTTCAAGTTATTTTGCCGAACTTAGGCATGATTTATATGTGATAAGAAATCGAATGACTTTCACATATTATCACATAACTTTGAATTTAAACAATGGTTTTTCATTCACTAATGAACATATCATTAAGTTGGGTATTTTAAACAAGGCATTTTAATATTTTACAAATGTTCATGTATTATCAATTAGTTTCAAACAACAAGGATAATTCACACATAATCAAACAAGATATGAACACGAATAGAAATCATTCATAAAAGCAGAACAACTGTTTGTTACAAACTCATATGAATAACCGTCTCACGAAGTGTGAGACACACTATAGAAGTTCACAATCTCTTGATTACAATAATCATCCTATAACATAAACTAAATGATAAATGTCGAGGGAGAGTTTTGTTGGCCATCATCATCATGCTCGCCATCAACACGCAACGTCACCTCCTCTCCAGCAAGCACCTCTCATGCAGAAGGACCTGTTTTCAGCAAAACAGAACAAATATCAGATATACTTAACACTGCAATGTGTTTGCAAGATTATAACATTTATAAAACTATATATCAAATATATACCTTTGTCGTTGACGACCTCTCCGGTGATTGGTTCAACCTTTACGTTCCTAAAACGTAATATGAACTCATGGAAATCCAATGTTTCTGTATCACCACTCATGATGCTACTCCGGACATGTCCTTCGTAGCTGGGAGGCAACGACCGAAGCAGTACGTCTATCACAAATGGATTAGCCATCCAGTAATCCATGAAGTGAACCAGTCTCATGTGTGCATCAAGCATGTGCTCCAAGTGACCCTTCAGACATGTGTGCTCCTCCATCTGTATGGAAAGGAACTCTCCAAGCAGCTCGTGCTTCCACATGCGCACATGGCCTATGAAATCTGCTCTCAGCTCATCCACCATCGAATATGGATCAAGATCACCCATGAGCGGATGTAGTTCATCCACCATGCCATAACACATTATTATTTGTAGGTGGACATCTCTTGATGATAGTAGCGGTCTGCCAGCTCTTGTGGGGTCTCGTAGTAGTCTGGCTCAGTCAAATCCATCGTGCGGCGTATGTAGTCTACCACATGATTCCTAGTAAGGAGATCATTTAGGCACACAAGTCAACTAGGGAAGTTGGATCCATCAAGTCTAAGTTTCTCACCCTTTACCCAATCCTCAATGACAAAGTAAGCTTCACGGTGAGCCATCTACATTTATAATTGCAAAAGGAATTTAGACTAAGTTTATAATTAAATGAGTTAACAATAACTCCACTCAGAAACTCCTATCCCCAAAAGGGTTCCTAGTGATAACAGGACCCCTATCAGCCACATCTCCCCTGGTCATCACGGCCATCAATGTGGGTTCAAGGGTGGACGCTAAACGTCGGTCACATCATTCATGCGACTCATGCGCGATCTTTCGACCATCCGTGTTCTGAGGCCATGTCTGTACATGCTAGGCTCGCCAACTCAACCTTAGTGTTTTCGCTCTGCAACATGGTGATGACCCTCAAGTATAAGGGGTGTATCGCAGTATTTTCGATAAGTAAGAGTGTCGAACCCAACGAGGAGAAGAAGGTGTTGGCTAGTGGTATGGATCAGGAATTCTCTGCAAATACTTAACAAACAGATTTTTAGGGGTTTTCGATAAAGCAAGTAAACAAAGTACGAGTAAATAAAAGACAGTAGGAATAAATGCAGCAAGTGGCCCAATCCTTTATGCAGCAAAGGACAAGCCGGTTGTATTACTTAAGATGACCAAACGTTCTCGAGGACACATGGGAAGATTGTCAAGTGCTTTCGCTTCATATAGTTGATTAATCTTCTTTAGCTTGCTAAGTGTTGTGTGGGTGAACCTGTGCTAATGTACCGACCTTCCTAGGACTAATACATACTTGTGATTATACCCCTTGCAAACATCTGTAAGTACAAGAAAGTAATTAAGGTAGAAACCTAACCACAACTTTAAACTCTAAGACCCTTACGTCCCTTGTGCAATGGTTTCCTAACGGGGGTTCAGGTTTCTGTCACTCCGGCAACCCCTACGATTAGTAGCCAAATACACAATGCATTCCCCTAGGCCCATATAGGTGAAGTGTCATGTAGTCGACGTTCAAATGCCACCACTAGAAGAAGTACACCACAACTTAAATATCAAACTATTGAATCTTTCTCAACATAACTCCACTACTAACAACATGACTTCTCCCATGTCCTCAAGGACAAAACGAATTACTCACAAGACATAATATGGATCATGATCAGAGATGGAATAATGATGTATAACAATCTGAACATAAACAATAATTCAATGGTTCACTCAATAGCATCAACTACAAAGAGTAATCAACACCGGGAAAGTTTCCCCTATGAACTATGCAAGATTCAACCCAATTGTTACAGCAATATGGAGATGGTGATGAGGGTGCTGCTGATGATGATGGTGGTGATGGTGATGATGATCCCGATGAAGTCTAGCTTGATGGTGGTGTTGATAGCGACGATCTTCCCTCTCCGGGAAGGAATTCCCCCGGCAGAAATCTGTCTGCTGGAGAGATCTTTCTCTCTCGGTGTTTTTCGCCCCGCAGAGGCGGCGGAATCTTTCAGTGGTCGCTCCCTGAGTCTTAGGGTTTCGGGAGGATAATATATGCCAGAGGGGAGTGCCAGGGGTGGACCAGGGTGGCCACACCACCTGCTGGCGCGGCCTGGGCTGGCCCGCGCCAGGGGGTGGTGTGGGCCCCCTATGGCCCATCTCCAGCCCCCCTTCTAGCTTCCTTCGTCTTCTGGAAAAATAGGATTTTCCGTATATTTTCCCGGATTTTCTAATCTTCGTGAATTTTGCCTCCAAACAGCACCTTTTCCATCAGAATCCTGACTGCAGCGGTCCATGCTCCAAAAGTCATCAACCATGCAAAAACAGATGAAATAACATAAGTATCATCTCCTAATACGAAATATATCAATGAATAATAGTGAATTATGTCATAGAATAGTGATGCAAAATGGACGTATCAACTCCCCCCCAAGCTTAGACTTCTCTTGTCCCCAAGCGAAACTGAGCTCAATAAACATGGCCTCAGGTTTATGGAGTGAAGAGTCGATAAAAGAATACGGACAAGAAGCATCACATTCATCAATACATAAATCATAATAGAAGATAACTCACTATTATATAACTCAACTTGCAATGAGTAAAGGAAACACAATAAAGATACATAAAGTAAATCATAATTGGTAATGGCAAACTTAGCTCTTGGTTGAAGAATAGTTGATAATTTGCTGGAGTTCACAAATAACTGGTTTTCAAAGAAAGCTTTCAAAGTAGAAAACATCAAGATAAGAGCAATATGAAAAACAAGGAACATAAGAAACATGATTGAATAAATCATCATATGAATGAATGAAACACAACAACTCAAAATACTTGCTGATATAGAACGGAGTAGGTTTACTGACTCAACTTATAACATAAAAGAAAGGCCCTTCGCAGAGGGAAGAAGGGATTGCAAGTCTCATAAAGAGCTCCCAAAAATTATGATACTTACTAGCTTTCAGCTCTCATTGCCCCTATCATAGGCATCTTTAGGTGATTAAGGTTAAAGTGATCAAATATGAGGATATGCATTGACAAGTTGTAAGTTGAGAATCTCATGTCCCTTGAATACGAGGGCCGCTCCTCATGCTACTCAAGTTTAGTCACCGGTAAGTTCTTGTCATCGTAAGCATATGTGTATCATAGAGAACCTCCAACGGGGTACCCCTTGCCCGATGATACGGAAGAATCCCCATATCAAAATGACAAGGCAAGTAGACAACAAACATCTCAGCAATCTTCTTATTTACCATGGGAATATGGTGCTTTTCTCTCTCTTTCCTCTTTTCATAATCTCTTTTTTCTTTTTCTCTTTTTTCTCAATATCGGACTCTTTTTTATAAGAAGAATGCTTCATAGATGCTCGTTATGGTTACGCTGCAGGTTTCCATCATGTCAGCATGGATTAGACCAGCGGCCCAGGCGTTTCTCTAACACACATGCATAACTCCATGGACTTACAAGCTCCCCTTTCATTTCACACCGACGACATCCATAGACAAAAGAACATGATATCAACTAGGTACAAAGTACCAGGGCAATGTTGAAAGCGTTCCCCATGACAGCATGGTTCTGCTAATTCATAACTCACAAAGCGCAAGCATATACGCAACATAGGTGAGCACAAAGGTTCAAGTTTATTAAATGCAAGAAACTAAAGTGTGCCATCAAGTTCATGAGAGCTTTAATCACTAATTTTCACATAACAAGTTTAATTTGGAAGGTAGATAAAACAAGAATTTACTTGGAATAGCAATAATGCTAATAGGTAGGTATGGTGGACACAAATGGCATAGGTTTTGGTTTAAAGGAGTGGATGCACGAGAAGAATTCCCTCTCAGTACAGGTTTTTGGCTAGCAAGGCTGGGTAGCAAGTATAAGAGTTGAAGGAAAAAAACAAACATACAAGTGATAAAGACAAACATGCAATCTTCATTGGAAGCACAAAAGATCTTAACTAGAGAATACTAGACTTATGAGCAAATCAAGAAAGAAAGATGATGAAATTATTTTTTTTAGAGTACTTTTATCTTTTCATTCAACTCTCAAAAATAGTGTTGCTACTAACCGAGCCAGGTTTGCCAAAACCAACTAAATTAACTCAATGATCCCAAAGTGATACCAATACTAACAACAAGATCAATCATATAACCATGAATTGAAAACTAATATAAGCTATGCAAAAGAGTACATGATAGAACTTCTCATTAATAATCCATAATGGCAACTCACACCAAGGGATACATATCTAACCAGAGAGGGGACACTTCCATAATGCAAAAAGTTAGAATAAAAAGTTAGAAGATAGTGATGTGATACCGCGACACTCCCCCAAGCTTGGAACAAACCAATGGGATGCCAAACCTGATGACGAATTACTCCTTCGGTGGTGGTGGTATTATGCTCTTAGTTGATGTGAGGAAATCTTCCAGCATCTTGCGAAGCCTATTATTCTCCCATTAAAGCATGTCCACCTTCCTCTTCAAGTCTTGGTACTTATCGTAGAACTCTTTAGTGACTCATAGGGCTTCTGTTGATGCAGGGCAAGTGACTAAAGGTACCAGCCCTTGCTTGGGGTCTTAGAGGTCTTCCTCCATAGGCTCCTTCCCTTTATCCTTGGAAGACACCATTGTGCTTCTAAGCTTTCAAAGAGTATGTCCTGGCAGAAACAGATCGAAACAAAAACATGACAAAAACACGATATACAAACCTCAGGAGATCCGGGGGATTATATATTACGAAGTTTCATATCAAAAGGAAGGTACTGGGAGAAAACGGACCAGAGACGGAGTCTGGGGTGGCCACACCACCTGGTGGCACGGCCAGGGGTGGGCCCGCGCCACAGGGTGGTGTGAGCCACCCTGGCTCTGTTTCCTTCCCTTTTTCGCTTTGTAGCTTCCCTTATTGACTGAAAACTGCAAAAATATAGTTGGATAGTATTTTCGCGGAACTTTTCTTACCAGAACAGTTACCTAATTGAAAGCAGACTCTGCAGGTCTCTGCATTTGGTCCTTGATAAATTTTTCTGGAGTTATAACTTGAAAGGCATCAACATCTTCATTATAAGAATCCCTAGCAATATAGTGTTTGAGTCGTTGCCCATTCACTACTTGTGTGGTATTATCTTTTAAATAAGAAATTTTTATTGCTCCTGAACGGTATACTTCTTCAATAATGAAGGGTCCTTCCCATTTTGACAGTAGTTTTCCTGCAAAAAATCTGAGACGAGACCTATACAATAGAACTTTCTCACCAACATGAAATTCTCTCTTAAGTATTCGCTTGTCATGCCATCTTTTAACTTTTTCCTTAAAGAGCCTAGCATTTTCATAGGCTTCACTCCTCCATTCATCTAAAGAACTTAAGTCAAATAATATTTTCTCACCAGCGAGCTTACAATCTCTATTTAGTTCTTTAACTGCCCAGTAAGCTTTATGTTCTAATTCTAAAGGTAGGTGACAAGCTTTCCCATAAACCATTTTATAAGGAGACATCCCCATGGGAGTTTTGTAGGCAGTTCTATGAGCCCATAAAGCATCATTCAACTTTTTAGCCCAGTTTTTTCTAGATCTATTAACAGTCTTCTGCAAGATGGATTTAATTTCTCTATTTGATAACTCTACTAACCCGCTAGTTTGGGGGTGATAGGCTGAAGCAATTCTATGATTAACATCATATTTAGCAAGGGCCTTTCTAAAACCACCATGAATGAAATGAGAACCCCCATCAGTCCTGAGATACCTAGGCACTCCAAACCTAGGGAAGATAATGTCCTTAAGCATTTTTAGAGAAGTTTCCCTGTCAGCACTCTTCGTAGGAATGGCTTCTACCCACTTAGTAACATAATCAACGGCAACAAGAATATGAGTATAATCTTTCGAGGGAGGGAAATGACCCATAAAGTCAAATCCCTAGCAATCAAACGGTTCAATAACTAGAGAGTAGTTCATAGGCATTTCATTGCGTCTAGAAATATTACCAACACGTTGACATTCATCACAAGATAAAACAAACTTTCTTGCATCTTTAAAAAGGGTAGGCCAGTAGAAACCGGATTGTAGCACCTTTTGTGCAGTTCTATTCCCTGCATGATGTCCTCCATAAGCACTACCATGACATTTACGCAGTATGTCCTATTGTTCATATTCTGGAACACATCTTCGCATAATACCATCCACTCCTTCTTTGTATAAGTGTGGGTCATCCCAAAAATAATGCCTCAAATCATAGAAGAACTTCCTCCTTTGCTGAGCTATAAAAGTTGGAGGCTGATACATTGCAAATGTATCTATAATTTTTGATGCTCCATGCTTGGTTTTATCCACTTTCTTGTGTTTTGTCCACACTTTGGAGTACTTTTCATATGATTTCTTGGACTAACCTATTAACAAGAGCCACAGTGCCAGCTGCCTATTTTCTGCTGTTTTTGGTTCCAGGAAAGTCAGAAAATGAATATTCTCAGAATTGGACGGGACAAAAACCAAAGTGCCTATTTTTCCAGAAGACTCCAGGAGCCAGAATACGAGACGGAGGAGGGCCAGGGGCTGGCCATACCAGCCCCAGGTGCGGGCTGGGCCTGGCCGCGCCAGAGCATGGTGTGGTGGCCCCAGGCACCACCTCGGTCTCCCTCTTCGCCTATAAGAAGCCTTCTAACCTAAAAACTCAAGGGGGTTCGACGTTTTTCTAGAAGGAGTTCCGCTTTGCCGCCACCACCAGATACCACAAAACAGCACCAGAAACTCCGTTCTGGCACCCTGCCGGGACGGGGAATTGGAGGAGATCATCGTCATCATCATCACCATTGCTTCTCCATCGACCATCCATGTTGCCCCCATCTATGAGTGAGTAATCCCTCGCTGTAGGCTATGGGGATGGTAGGGATTGGATGAGATCGTTCATGTAATGGCATCAGATTGTTAGGGCATGGTGCCTAGTATCTTTTATTAGTGCTTTATGACTTTGTTGCGACTTGTTGTGCTTAATGCTTGTCACTAGGGCCCGAGTGCCATGATCTCAGATCTGAACATGTTATTGATTCATTATGATACTATTGTTTATGGTCTTATCTACAAGTTGTATACACACGTTGTTGTCCGGAACCTATGGCTCCGAAGTGACAGAAATAGGGATAACCGAAAGGGAATGGCTTTGATGTGAGGATCACATGTGTTCATGGAGTGTTAATGCTTTGCTCCGGTGCTCTATTAAAAGGAGCACCTTAATTGCCAGTAGTTCCCTAGAGGCCCCGCTGCAAACGGGCTGGTAGGACAAAAGATGTTGTGCAAGTTCTCATTGCGAGCACGTATGACTATATATGGAACACATGCCTAGGATTGTCTAGTACTTGGATGCTTTATCTTATTTATCTACAATTGCCCTTTGTTCTGATTGCTACGTGAATTGTCTTGTCCATGCAATGCCCGTCCATCCATCCCCATGCCTACCGCACTCGAATCCCACCGTTTACTGCTTTTGTTACTACTGTCTTTGCTTTACTACTGTTGTTACTTTGCTATTCCTACTACAAAACTGTTGCTACTGATAAACTGCTGTGAGCAAGATTGTTTCCAGGTGCAGCTCAATTGACAAGTCAGTTTTTAAGGCTGATAAATATTCTTTGGCTCCCCTTGTGTCGAATCAATAAATTGGGTTTCACTTCCCTCGAAAATACTGCGATACACCCCCTATACTTGTGGGTCATCAGAGGCAAATACTTGGAGACAATACAGTTAGCATAATCAGCATACCAAGGGCTCCCTCGCGAGCTTACCCCTACTGCGGCTAACTGCTCATTTGGGAAACTATCATTAACAGGCATAGGGTCAAAAGAGATGTTTTCCAGTCGAGATAAATTATTAGCTACAGGGTTTTCAGCACCTTTCCTATCTACTATATGTAGATCAAACTCTTGTAAAAGCAGCACCCATCTAATAAGCCTAGGCTTAGCATCCTTCTTCGTCATAAGGTATTTAATAGCAGCATGATCAGTGTGAATGGTGACTTTTGAGTCTACAATATAGGGTCTAAACTTATCACAAGCAAAAACGACAACTAGAAATTCTTTTTCAGTGGTAGCATAATTCCTTTGAGCAGCGTCTAAAGTCTTACTAGCATAATGAATAACGTTTAACTTTTTTATCAATTCGTTGGCCAAGGACAGCACCTACAGCAAAATCACTAGCATCACACATTATTTCAAAGGGCAAACTCCAATCAGGTGGTTGAACAATAGGGGCTGTAGTTAAAGCCTTCTTAAGAGTTTCAAAAGCTCCCTTACAATCATCATCAAAAACGAAGGGTACATCTTTTTGAAGAAGATTAGTGAGGGGTTTTGATATCCTAGAAAAGTCTTTAATAAACCTTCTATAGAAACCATCATGACCAAGGATACTACGAATACCTTTGATGTCTCTTGGGCATGGCATCTTCTCAATTGCCTCAACTATCAACTTCTATACCTCTTTCAGAAACTTTATGCCCAAGGACAATCCCTTCATTAACCATGAAGTGGCATTTCTCCCAATTAAGAACAAGATTAGTTTCTTCACATCTCTGCAAAACTTTATCAAGGTTGTATAGACAATTATCAAAAGAAGTTCCATAGACAGAAAAGTCATCCATGAACACTTCTACAATTTCCTCACAAAAACCATGAAAAATGGCAGACATGCATCTTTGGAAAGTAGCAGGAGCATTACATAAACCAAAAGGCATACCTCTATAAGCATAAGTTCCGTAAGGGCAAGTAAAAGTAGTTTTTTCTTGATCTTGTTGTTTAACAGCAATTTGAGAGAAACCAGAATAACCATCAAGAAAACAAAAATGGGTCTTTTTAGACAATCTTTCCAACATTTGATCAATAAAAGGAAGCGGGTAGTGATCTTTCTTAGTAACTTTATTGACTTTTCTAACATCAATGCACATCCTATAGCCTACCACTATTCTTTGAGGAATAAGCTCATCATTATCATTAGGAACAACGGTAATACCTCCCTTTTTAGGAACACAATGAATAGGACTAACCCATTCACTATCAGCAATAGGGTAAATAATACCAGCATCAAGGAGTTTCAATACCTCATTCCTTACAACTTCCTTCATTTTAGGATTTAAACGTTGTTGGTGCTCTACTACTGGCTTTGCATCTGGTTCTATGTTGATAGAATGCTGACATATAGTAGGTGAAATCCCTTTTAAATCATCCAGAGTATAGCCCATAGCTCCTCGGTGTTTCCTCAAAACCTCCAATAACCTTTCTTCTTCATTCCCTGAAAGTTTAGCACTAATAATAACAGGATATATCTTTTTATCATCAATATAAGCATATTTAAGATCATCAAGGAGAGGTTTTAGATCGAAGACCGGATCCTTTTTAGGTGGCAACGTGGTACCCAAGTCTTCTACAGGCAAGTCATGCTTTAGCATCTTGGGTTGATGACGGAGGATCTCGTCAATCTCGTTCCTTTCTTCCATGAAGATCTCACTTTCGTGATCTTCCATAAATTGCTGCAGAGCATTGTTAGGAGCAAGAGAGATAGAAGCAAGTTGTTCAACTCTAAAATCCTCATTATGGGTTTCCTCTTCACAAGGTTCTTTAGTAAATTTCGAAAAATTAAACTCATAAGATTCCCCATCAAACTTAGTCAAGATTTTTTCCCTCTTGCAATCTATAATAGCTCCACAAGTACTCAAGAAAGGTCTACCAAAAATGATAGGATAAGTTTTACTAGTAGCTGAACCAAGTACTAGAAAATCAGCAGGATACTTAATCTTACCACAAAGAACTTCTACATCTCGTACAATGCCAATTGGAGATATGGTCTCTCTATTAGCAAGGTGAATAACCACATCAATCTCTTCCAATTTGCAGGGACTGGTTTCATGCATAATTTCTCTGTAAAGCTCATAAGGAATAGCACTGGAACTTGCACCAATATCACATAAACCATAATAGCAATGATCACCAATTCTAACGGAAAGCACAGGGACACTTGCTTTTTTAGCTCTATTAGGATGTGAAACAATATTAGAAGCATCCTCACAAAAAACTATGTGCCCATCTTCTATGCTTTTAGTGACAAGGTCTTTCACAATTGCTACCACAAGTTCAACATTTATTCGTTCATCAGGTTTTACAGTTCTCTTTTCACTTTTAGTGATTACATTAGTTATCATAGGGTGATCCTTTACCTTATCTGGGAAGGGAATCTTCTCGATATAAGGCTCATGTAAGATGTGATCAATAGTGCAACACTCAGTGCTCCCAACAGGAACACAGTCAACAATATCTTTATAAGGTGCATGGTACTTATTCCATCCCCTTTTTCGAATTTCAATATAAGAAGCAAAAGCTCTAAAGCAATTCTTAATAACTTGCAAATCAAGACCATAAGCATTACTGATATTTTGAAAGTCATTAGTTCCCATAAAAGATTCAATGCATTCATAATCATAATTTATACCTGACTTTCTACCTTTGTCATTCTCCCATGCTTCAGCATTGTCTTGAATACGGTCCAGAAGATCCCATTTAGCTTCATCTTCCATGCGAGTGAATGATCCAGCACAAGAAGCATCCAATAAATCGTTATCATGAAGAGAAAGCCTTGCATAAAAGTTGTTGATAATAATATTGTTGGGGAGCTCATGAATGGGACATATGAGCATTAGTAACTTCAATGTCCCCCAGGCTTGAGCTGTACTCTCTCCATCAAGAGGCCAAAACTTGTATATTTGATTCCGATCTTTATGAATCTCACTATGAGTATAAAACTTTGAATAAAAGAGAGGCACTATTTCCTCCTATTCCAGAGCTTGACCATTCTTCAGCAGCTTATACCATTCCTCGGCTCTTCCTTTCAGCGATAATGAGAATAACTTATTCTTATCTTGATCTATAGTAATACCTGCACACGTGAGCAACCCACATAATTCGTGTATAAAGAGTAAATGATCACCGGGATGGACAGTTCCATCCCCAACATAGTAGTTATCCATAACATGATTGATAATTCTTGTAGGTATTTTAAAAGCATCATTCTCAGCATGTGGTGGCTTATCTACTACCTTAGCAGTGGTAGTAGCATTACCAAATAAGAAACTTAGCGAATTATCCATAACGAAAATAAAGCAACTAACAAAACTAAACAATACTCACAGTAGAGGTTTCCTTTACCAGTTCCATTCTCCAATAGCGCTTCACTCCCCGGCAACGGCGCTAGAAAATAGTCTTGATGACCCTCAAGTATAGGGGGTGTATCGCAGTATTTTCGATAAGTAAGAGTGTCGAACCCAACGAGGAGCAGAAGGTGCTGGCTGGTGGTATGGATCAGGAATTCTCTGCAAATACGTAGCAAACGGATTTTTAGGGGTTTTCGATAAAGCAAGTAAACAAAGTACGAGTAAATAAAAGACAGTAGGAATAAATGCAGCAAGTGGCCCAATCCTTTATGCAGCAAAGGACAAGATGGTTGTATTACTTAAGATGACCAAACGTTCTCGAGGACACATGGGAAGACTGTCAAGTGCTTTCGCTTCATATAGTTGATTAATCTGCTTTAGCTTGCTAAGTGTTGTGTGGGTGAACCTGTGCTAATGTACCGCCCCATCCAAGACTAATACATACTTGTGATTATACCCCTTGCAAACATCCGTAAGTACAAGAAAGTAATTAAGGTAGAAACCTAACCACAGCTTTAAACTCTAAGACCCTTACGTCCCTTGTGCAATGGTTTCCTAACGGGGGTTCAGGTTTCTGTCACTCCGGCAACCCCTACGATTAGTAGCCAAATACACAATGCATTCCCCTAGGCCCATATAGGTGAAGTGTCATGTAGTCGACGTTCACATGACACCACTAGAAGAAGTACACCACAACTTAAATATCAAACTATTGAATCTTTCTCAACATAACTCCACTACTAACAACATGACTTCTCCCATGTCCTCAAGAACAAAACGAACTACTCACAAGACATCATATGGATCATGATCAGAGATGGAATAATGATGTATAATAATCTAAACATAAACAATAATTCAATGGTTCACTCAATAGCATCAACTACAAAGAGTAATCAACACCGGGAAAGTTTCCCCTATGAACTATGCAAGATTCAGCCCAATTGTTACAGCAATATGGAGATGGTGATGAGGGTGCTGATGATGATGATGGTGGTGATGATGATGATGATCCCGATGAAGTCCAGCTTGATGATGGTGTTAATGGCGACGATCTCCCCTCCCCGGGAAGGAATTCCCCCGGCAGAAATCTGTCTGCCGGAGAGATCTTTCTCTCTTGGTGTTTTCCGCCCCCAGAGGCGGCAGAATCTTTCTGTGGTTGCTCCCCGAGTCTTAGGGTTTCGGGAGGATAATATACGCCAGAGGGGAGTGCCAAGGGTGGACCAGGGTGGCCACACCACCTGGTGGCGTGGCATATGCTGGCCCGCGCCAGGGGGTGGTGTGGGCCCCCTGTGGCCCATCTCCAGCCCCCTTCTAGCTTCCTTCGTCTTCTAGAAAAATAGGATTTTCCGTATATTTTTCCGGATTTTCTGATCTTCGCGAATTTTGCCTCCAAACAGCACCTTTTCCATCAGAATCCTGACTACAGCGGTCCATGCTCCAAAAGTCATCAACCATGCAAAAACAGATGAAATAACATAAGTATCATCTCCTAATACGAAATATATCAATGAATAACAGTGAATTATGACATAGAATAGTGATGCAAAATGGACGTATCACATGGCTTACACCCACTGTATGTGAACGTAGATATGTCTGACACCCGATCATCACGGCCTGCCTCATACCGAAGAACTTTCTTGGTGGTGCACACTAAGGGGGAACACAATCGTTGGTAATTTTAACAGGGATCATCTTATTAGGCTACCGTCGAGTATCTAATACTAGTACACAATAAGATATACGAACAATAACATTGAATGTAAATGCTATGTGATATGGTCCTTCACGTCGTGATCTCCATCCGCCGTCACCGGGTTCCGGCGCCAAGGTTCCGGCACGGTAGTCCGTCACCTCCGTGACTATCTACTACTATGTAACAAAAGGTAATCACTTTACCTTTGCCACAACCATATCACAAAGCAACGCCCTCCCGCAAAACAAAGTTAGACGCCTCTACTTTATCTTTGCATCTTTTACGTGGATAAATGGGCTTCCGCACAAGAACCGTTCTTACCTACAAACTTTCAGCACAACGCTAATCAAGTAGTTGTCTCTACTACACCCCTTTCGGGGCCCTCTGTTGCAAATGGTATACCAACTAATGTGAGAGAGACAGGCACCCCCTTAAGCCACTTTATACGCTACAAGCCGTATGTCAAGCGTGGACCAGTCTCACGAATGAACGCGTAAAGTCGGTTGGGGGCGCTTCATCAAGCATTACTGTAGTATACACAATTACACGTGGGAGGGTAACAACTAAAAGATCAACACCCACATGCTACATCTCGTGTGTTCTACCCGTACGAGCATTACTATGCATAGATCTAGCTCTGATACCACTATAGGGGTTCCGCGTATGAAAACAATAAAATTTTACCCTATGCCCCTGAACCCCTGAAGCTGCCAGGACCTATCTATTAGTAATACAGTAACGGGAGGGGCTTTTTGCGAACTTACCCTCGAAGACCGAAAAGCGTTGTCAACGCTCAGGAGAGCATGGTTGATGTAGACGAGCCGAAGCCGACCTCAAGGTCATGATGAAGTCCTTGCGCTCCTTCTGGCTCCAACGACTTGAGTGCCTCAAGGGCGACACCTCGCGGGGAGTTACACATGTCCGGTGCCTGAAGATGACTCCCGCTTCCCTGATCCAGCAGCAGTTGCGGAAGTAGATCTCCCGGATCCGAATCCCGCAGCACGACGGTGCTCCGCGGTCAAGATGTCTCTCGCTCGCGCAGTCCAGACTTGGGACCACGGTCACGAGAGAGAGAGAGGGGGAGAGAGAAAATATCAATTGGAGGTCCTCCCAAAAGTGGGGAGACCTTTATTGATTATTGGTGTATTTATCTTGGCCAAATACCCCCACTATATATAGGGGGAGGGGAGGTACTACCTCCCTCAAAGTCCCGGGGTGGGACTAAAGGAGAGGAGGGGTTGGGGAGGCCGCCGGCCAGCCCCTAGTGGGCCCCGTGTGGGGGGCTAGGCCCAGCCGGCCAGCCCCCTTGCCCCTTATCCCTCTCTCCTTTCCCTAATGGGACCTCTCCCTCCGGAAATTGGCCCATTAAGCCTTTTTGACCTTTAATTGATTTTTCTATTTATTAAATAATTATGAAGAAATGATTAAATCAATATTTAAAATTCATTTACACATCATTCAATCTCCGTGGCTATGGAACACCTTCCACCTCCACTCCGGACATCCTCCGGACTTACCGAAACCCTTCCGGTTTTTTCTCTTCTTTTCTTTGGTGATTCTGCCGATCCTATAAACACTCTCTAAGCATCATCAAGCCCTTAAGCGTGATACCCCATGGTTCGGGAACACTCCATACATGGTCGGGACACTCCCGCACCAATGATCGATAGAGGGACCTGGATGGCCATGTGACCCCTGTGCGTTCCACGAAGATCTTTCGTCGTTTGAACCAGGGCAGTCGTGTCTTATTCCCTTTGTCACTCGATACTTGCATTGCCCGAGATCTGATCAATGACATCACCATGTCATGTTCAATCTCGTTACTGAACAATGCTACTTGACTCGTTCCGACAAGTGATATCCCCGTGATCAAATCACACGCTATGCAGCTATTAGATATAACTTCTCTGAGTGGGCCCTTGAGTATCTTCCCGTCACATGGACGGACAAATCCCGCTCTTGACATATATTGCCTCTACGGCTTCCTCCGAATACCTGAACACACCTTTATAACCACCGTTTTACCAGATGGCGTTTGATGCTATCTAAGCACTCTCGGGAGACAGTGATTGATATAGCCTCACGGTCTAAGGAATAGTCTACAAGGATCCATTTCTAATCATCATAACTTGAACTTCATGACATGATCGGGTCACGATGTTTAGGTTGGGTATTGGTTCATCATCTTAGGTGCCCTATGTGGGACTAAATTTAAAGGAAATATGCCAGGATTTTTGTCCTAGCCGAATGGGCCAAAATAGCTCAGCCCAAAATCCAACACAGCAAGAACAAAAGGAGCCGGCCGGGTGGGCCAAGCTTGCCCACCGCGTGGCCCAAAGCGCGCGTGTGCACGTGGTCACCCGCAGTGGCCCGGGTGGACTGGCCACCTGCCGTGTGAAAGAACATTTCATGGTTCCCTGTGTTTTGAGTATTAGATAACAATACCGTGGAGTTTTCTCATGTGAGTGTGCAGGGAATGTTCTGGTGTTTTGGGGGGGCGGATTATCCGCCTTACCAAGGGCCGGATAATCCGGCCTAATTCATCGATCAAAGGCAGCCAAGGCGCGATGCTCAGAGTGGGTTCAGATTTTCTCCCAAAAAATCCGAACTGGGGCGGTTTTTCCTCCCCAGGCTGGATAATCCGGCCTTCGCATGGGGCCGGATAATCCGACCCCGAGAAATCGATCAAAGGCAGCCAAGACACGACGCTCGGAGTGTGGTCGGATTTTCTCCCGAAAAATCCGAACAGGGGCGGTTTTTCCTCCCTCGGCCGGATAATCCGGCCCCCAGGAGGCGCTCAAGGGCAGGCTCGGCGCGTCGCTCTGAGTGGGGGAGGTTTATATGCCGGATAATCCGAGTATGGGGCGGAGTTTTTCCCCAGACCGGATAATCCGACCCTCACTTGGGCAGGATAATCCGGCCCCCAAAGGCTCCAATGGCTCTGTTGGGGAAGGGGGTATAAAACCCCCTTCTTCCCCTTCAACCAAACCTCTTGATTCATTCGAAAAGTGCCAGATACATTGCAAGAAGCTCACTCTCTAGATCTCCCACTTCAACCACCCGAAGGCTTCGATCTTTGGGGGAATTGAAGGAGGAGACAATCTTCATCGCCATCACGAATCAAGCGCATCAACTCCTCTCCATTCATTTGGAGAAATACCTGATCTAGTATTCTTGCTAATATCTAGATCTTGTATTTTGTTATTGATAACTTGTTCTTTTGGCAGCTTGTTGTCATTACAGGAGCCTCCAATTTGGTTGTGGAGTTTTGCCCCGCTAGTTGTGTAAAGGCGTCGGTACCCGCCTCGAAGGGTTCCTATAGTGGAAAGGTGGATCAGGCCTTTGGTGGCGGGATCCATCGGAGAACAGTGTGAGGCCTATTGTGGCGAGGTGGTCTTAGTACCGTCCACCCCTCCAACGCAGATGTACTTCCCTTAACAAGGAAGGACCTACGGTAAAAAAAATCATGTGTCTCCGCGTGTTTCACTACGGTTCACTCTGTTGGGTCCGGAGCATAGAAAACAAAAAAATTCCTACGATGAGAACTACACACCAAGATATATCTACTAGGTACAGAGCAACGGGTGGACATACATCCATCGGGAACTTACCCTCGAAGACAACGAGTTTTGTAAACGAGTAGGAACTCGTGGTTGATGTAGTCGTACACTTTCCGATCTCAAGATCATGAGGAAATCCGAGCGCCGCAACTCGGCAGCGCATCCGTACTCGCACACACGTTCAAGCCACCGAACAACCTCCACCTCCTCGCTCCAGCGATCCAGCGGAAGCAGCAACTCCTTCCAGGCGAAATGCCACCGGGAACATGTATCTCGCTAATCCGAGACCATAGGGGAATAATTCTAGAGGGGGAGAGAGATCCTTTATAGGAGGAGGGGGTGCCCCTCCCCATGGCCGTCGCATGGGGGAGGTGACCCTTCACCTCCTCCATTCATGTGGTGGTAACCCCTCCACATTAAAATGCCTCTTCACATTCCCTTTTGAAGTCCCCACTTTAAATGCATTAAATTCTCTAAGTTTAATGCTCTCTCATTTAATAAAACTCTTTTATTAAATTTATTCAGAATTTTGTTAATTACTTTAATTAACAAACATTCACATATAACCCCTTGCAATATTTCAATATCACATGCAGAACCACTTTCTGCAATTTCACCCGAAACAATTTCCGGTTTCTATCGAAACAATTCCTGCGCTTTGCAATTCTTTCGTCTGAAACATATGTGCTCCAAAATGGTGTCCGGTAACTCTTAAGTGTGTCACCCTATGGTTCGCGAATAATGCAGACATGATTGAGACTCCTCTCAGATCAATAATCAGAAGCGGGGCCTGGAGGTCCATAGTGACTCATGCATATTCAACGATGACTTCTGTGATCGTGAGAACCTTTAACACTTGTAATTTAATCCCTTTGTCTCTTGATATAATACATGTCTGAGATTCGATCATCGGTATCCAAATACCTAGTTTGATCTCGTTACCGACATGCACTATCTTCTCGTTCCCTTGATATAACATTCTAGTGATCACATCACTTGCTTGCAAGCTATCTTAATGTGATATCACCGAGAGGGCCCAGAGTATATCTATCTGACATCAGGATTGACAAATTCCACTCTTGATCCATGAGCCTCAACATAACACCTTCGTAGCACTGAACCCATCTTTATAGTCACCCTGTTACGGTGTGACGTATGATGTTATCAAGATACTCTTCGGGTGTTAACAATTAACATGATCTCATGGTCTAAGGATAAAGATTACTTCGTATGATGTTATAGCAATGTAAATATAATGACTTGATCGTAATGCTATACTTCGGATGAATGTTCATCACATCATTTCACAAATGTTGTGACCTTGTTATTAACAACATCCAATGTCCATGATCAGGAAACCTTGATCATCTTGTTAATCAACAAGCTAGTCTATAAGAGAGGCATAACTAGGAACCCTTTTTGTTTATTAAACACACATGTATTGATGTTTCTGATCAATACAATTCTAGCATGCAAAATAAACATCTATCATATATAAGGAATACATAATAATAACTTTATTATTGCCTCTCAGGGCATATTTCCTTCAGTCTCCCACTTGCTCTAGAAACAATAATCTAGTTCACATAGTGATAAATCTAACACCCATGGAGTTCTGGTGTTCATCATGTTTTGCCCTAGGGAGAGCTTTAGTCAACGGATCTGCTACATTTAGGTCCGTGTGTACTTTACAAATCTTTATATTTCTATCCTTGACATGTTCGCGGATGGAGTGAAATCGGCGCTTAATATGCTTGGAATTCTTGTGAGACCTCGGTCCCTTGGCGTTGGCTATGGCTCCATTGTTGTCACAATAGATCACCATCGGGTCCAACGCACTAGGAACCACACCTAGTTCCGTAATGAACTCTTTCATCCAAACCGTTTCCTGCGCCGCTTCTGAAGCAGCAACATATTCCGCCTCCGTCGTTGATCCAGCCACCACAGGTTGTTTGGAACTCCTCCAACTAACTGCTGCTCCGTTCAAGAGAAATACGTATCCGGATCGAGACTTAGAATCATCCGGATCAGTGTCAAAGCTAGCATCGACATAACACTTAGCGACTAGCTCTTCTTCACCTCCGTATATAAGAAACATATCCCTAGTTCTTCTCAAGTACTTGAGGATGTCTTGACCGTTATCCAGTGTTCCGAACCTGGATCAGATTGGTACCTACTAGTCAAACTAATTACATGTGGCACATCCGGTGTTGTACATAGCATGGCATACATTATAGAGCCTATGGCCGAGGCATATGGGATCTTATCCATCATCTCTCTTTCTTCCACCGTAGCCGGACTTTGAGTCTTACTCAATGTCTTGCCTTGCAACATAGGTAAGAACCCCTTCTTACTTCCGTCCATATTAAACTTCTTTAATATCTTATCAAGGTATGTACTCTGCGATAGCCCAATTAGGCGCCTTGATCTATCTCTATAGATTTTAATGCCTAATTTATATGACGCTTCACCAAGGTCATTTATCGAAAATTTGCTGTTTAGATAACTTTTAACACTGTTTAAAAGATCTATATCATTTCCAATCAATAATATGTCATCCACATATAATATTAAAAATGCCACATTGCTCCCACTCACTTTCTTGTAAATACAAGCCTCTCCATACGTTTGGACAAATCCATTTATTCTCAATGACCTTTCGATCGTGAGGTAAGTCCACCAAGGTCCAAACCTGGTTCTCGTACAAGGATTCCATCTCGGATTTCATGGCTTCTAGCCATTTGTTAGAATCCGGGCTCATTATCGCTTCTTCATACGTCGCAGGGTCATCCATTTCATCAACCATGAAATTCACAACAGGATTGTCGTACAGTTCAGGAGCTGCACGTGTCCTGCTTGACCTGCAAGGTTCGGTAGTGTCCTCTTTCGGAGTTTCATGATCAATATCATTAGCTATCTCTTCATTAGGTGAAGTCAACTCCGAAACAATTTCTGGTGCTGCGCTACTCGCCATTTCATGAAGAGAAGGTTCAACAACCTCTTCGAGTTCTACCTTCTGACTACTCACACCTTTCGTGAGAAACTCCTTCTCAAGAAAGGATCCATTCTTGGCAACAAAAACCTTGCCCTCGGATCTATGATAGAAGGTATACCCAATCGTTTCCTTAGGGTATCCTATGAAGACGCATTTTTCCGCTTTGGGTTCGAGTTTATAAGGTTGAAGTTTCTTCACGTAAACATCGCATGCCCAAACTTTAAGAAATGACAACTTAGGTTTGTTTCCAAACCATAATTCATACAGTGTCGTTTCAACGGATTTAGATGGTGCCTGATTTAAAGTGAATGCAGTTGTTTCCAGTGCATAACCCCAAAATGACACTGCAAGTCAGTTAGAGACATCATAGATCGAACCATATCCAATAAAGTATGATTACGACATTCCAACACACCATTCGTTGTGGTGTTCCGGCAGGCGTGAGTTGTGAAACTATTCCACACTCTTTCATGTGTGTGCTAAACTTGTAACTTAGATACTCACCTCCACGGTCAGACCGCAGAAATTTGATCTTTCTATTACGATGATTTTCCACTTCATTCTGAAATTCCTTGAACTTTTCAAAGGTTTCAGACTTGTGTTTCATCAAATAGATGTACCCGTATCTACTCAAATCATCCGTGAAAGTAACAAAATAACTATATCCACCTCGCGCCGACACACTCATTGGTCCACACACATTAGTATGTATGATTTCCAATAAAACTGTCGCCCGTTCCATTGAACCGGAAAACGGCGTTCTAGTCATCTTGCCCATAAGGCATGGATCACATGTATCAAATGATTCAAAATCAAGTGATTCCAAAAGTCCATCATAATGGAGTTTCTTCATGCGTTTAACGCCAATATGACCTAGACGGCAGTGCCACATATATGCAGATATATCATTATCCAGTTTAATCTTTTTAGCATTAACATTATGGATATGCGTAATATTACTATTGAGATCCAACAGAAATAAACCATTCAACACAGGTGCATGACCATAAAAGATATCATTCTTATAAATCGAACAACCATTGTTTTCAGATTTAAAGGAATAACCACTTTGCATCAAACATGATCCGGATACAATGTTCATGCTCAGTGCAGGCACCAAATAACAATTATTTAGGTTTATAACTAATCCCAATGGCATATGGAGAGGTAGCATCCGACGTAGATCACATCAACTCTTGATCCATTGCCGACCCGCATCCTGACCTCATCCCTTGCTAGTTGTCGCTTGTCCCGCAGCCCCTGAATCGAGTTACATATATTAGCAACCGATCCTGTATCAAATACCCAGGTGCTACTGTGAGTACTAGTCAAGTACACATCAATAACATGTATATCACATATACCTTTGTTTGCCTTGCCGGACTTCTTGTCCACCAAATACTTGGGGCAATTGCGCTTCCAATGGCCAGTCCTTTGCAATAGTAACACTCGATGTCAGACTTAGGGTCAGCTCGGGGTTTCTTTTCAGGTGTGGCAATAGATTTGCCACCCTTCTTTCCCTTGTGCTTGCCTTTCTTGTCCTTCTTGAAACCGGTGGTCCTATTGATCATCAACACTTGATGTTCTTTCCTAATCTCCACTTCTGCTGTCTTAAGCATTGACAAAAGCTCGGGAAGAGACTTCTTCATGCCCTGCATATTATAGTTCATCACGAAGATCTTGTAGCTAGGTGGCAGAGATTGGAGAACACGACATATGCCTAAGTCAATGGGAATCGTTATTCCCAAGGACACAAGCTTATCGGCGTACCCAGATATTTTGAGTACATGCTCACTAACGGAGTTGTTCTCCTCCATCATGCAGCTAAAGAAGTTTTCAGTAGCATTATAACTCTCTACGGCAGCATGGGTATCAAAAATCATTTTCAATTCTCCCATGGTATAAAAGGCATTGCCGTTTGCGAAACGCTTTCGAAGTTCTGGCTCTAGCCCATACAATATGCCGCAATGAACTAAGTTGTGGTCCTCCTGACGAGTCACATAGACATTCTTTTCCTTGTCAGGGGCATCGGGAGCTGGTGGGGGCCTAGCGACGCATCTAGCACATATTGCTTTTGTGCAGCAGTGAGGAGAATCCTCAAATTCATAGCCCAGTTGGTGAAGTTGCTACCATTTGTAGCAAGTTTCTCTTTCTCCATGAACACATTGAAATTAAAAGCAGGTGGTGCCATCTACAATAGAATTTGTAAAGTTTATTTCGACTAAGTTTATGATAGAGTGAGTTCAACTAATCCAAATTACTAATGAACTCCCACTCAAAAACGACATCCCTCGTGTCCTTTTGGTGATTACATGAACCAAATCCACTACACCAAGTCTGATCATCACGTGAGTCGGTGTAGCTTCAAAGGCGAGCATCTATATGGACATCACATCAACTATATGACTCATGCGTAACCTTTCGGTCCGTGTTCCGAGGCCATGTCTGTACATGCTAGGCTCGCCAAGTAAGAACCTTAGTATTCGCGTGTGTAAAACTGTCTTACACCCGTTCATATGAAAGCGTAGATTCGAGTACACCCAATCATCACGTGATGTCTCGAAACACGATCCACAGAACGGTGCATACTCAAGGAAGAACACATTTTTATCTTGATATCTAAATGAGGGATCATCTTACAATGCTACAGAAAGCGCCAAACTAGCAGTATAAGATGCTAACATCTAATGTGTAAAGTGAGATGATATGGTCCATGCATTTGATCTCTATCATTTGCATCGTGGTATGATCTCTATCATTCCTTTGTGTGTAAGGCCAAGGTCTATGGAACTTACACGTTGAATGTGTTGTAAGAGTATCTATCATACATCTACTTACAACAATACCATATCAATACACTAGCCCAGCAACGATCAAAACTAGACGCCTCTAATTTATCAATTGCAAGTTTTACGTGGCTTAAGGCTTTT
Source organism: Avena sativa (assembly GCA_916181665.1). Taxonomy (NCBI): domain Eukaryota; kingdom Viridiplantae; phylum Streptophyta; class Magnoliopsida; order Poales; family Poaceae; genus Avena; species Avena sativa. The sequence goes on along the minus strand of OV702290.1, from coordinate 546,360,201 downwards.
GGAGATAGAACCGTTCTTACCTATGACCATGAACCACAACGAGGATAACCAAGTTATTAGCAACTCGTTGTAAATCAGATATTGACTATAGTAGGAGAGACAGACACCCGCCAGCCACTTATGCAAAACTAGTTGCATGTCAGTCGTGGAACCGGTCTCTTGTACGATGACATGTAAGGTTGGTCTGGGCCGCTTCATCCCACTATGCCACCAATATCCAAAATACATAGAAGATGCAATAACATGATCATCATCGCCCACATATAAACATATGTGTACTACCCGTGCAAAGCACCTATGCATAGATCAGGCTCTGATACCACTGTTGGGTCCGCAGCATAGAAAACAAAAAATTTCCTACGATGAGAACTACACGCCAAGATCTATCTACTAGGTACAGAGCAATGGGTGGACATACATCCATCGAGAACTTACCCTCGAAGACAATGAGTTTTGTTAACGAGTAGGAACTCGTGGTTGATGTAGTCGTACACTTGCCGATATCAAGATCGTGAGGAAGTCCGAGCGCCGCAACTCAGCAATGCATCCGTACTCGCACACACGTTCAAGCCACCGAACAACCTCCACCTCCTCGCTCCAGCGATCCAGTGGAAGCAGCAACTCCTTCCAGACGAAATGCCACCGGGAACATGTATCTCGCTAATCCGAGACCATGGGGGAATAATTGTAGAGGGGGAGAGAGATCCTTCACGAGGAGGTGTGTGGAATAAGGAGGAAGAGGGGGGCCTTTTATAGGAGGAGGGGGTGCCCCTCCCCATGGCCGACGCATGGGGGAGGTGACCCTTCACCTCCGCCATTCATGTGGTGGTAACCCCTCCACATTAAAATGCCTCTTCACATTCTCTTTTAAAGTCCCCACTTTAAATGCATTAAATTCTCTAAGTTTAATGCTCTCTCATTTAATAAAACTCTTTTATTAGATTTATTCAGAATTTTGTTAATTACTTTAATTAACAAACATTCACATATAACCCCTTGCAATATTTCAATATCACATGCAGAACCACTTTCTGCAATTTCACCCGAAACAATTTTCGGTTTCTATCGAAACAATTCCTACGCTTTGCAATTCTTTCGTCTGAAACATATGTGTTCCAAACTGGTGTCCGATAACTCTTAAGTGTGTCACCCTATGGTTCGCGAATAATGCAGACATGATTGAGACTCCTCACAGATCAATAATCAGAAGCGGGACCTGGAGGTCCATACTGACTCCTGCATATTCAACGATGACTTATGTGATCGGGAGAACCTTTAATGCTTGTAATTTAATCACTTTGTCTCTTGATATAATACATGTCTAAGATTCGATCATCGGTATCCAAATACCTAGTTTGATCTCGTTACCGACATGCACTTTTTTCTCGTTCCCGTGATATAACATTCTAGTGATCACATCACTTGCTTGCAAGCTATCTTAATGTGATATCACCGAGAGGGCCCAGAGTATATCTATCCGTCATCGGGATTGAAAAATTCCACTCTTGATCCATGAGCCTCAACATAACACCTTCGTAGCACTGAAACCATCTTTATAGTCACCCTGTTACGGTGTGACGTTTGATGTTATCAAGATATTCTTCCGGTGTTAACAATTAACATGATCTCATGGTCTAAGGATAAAGATTACTTCGTATGATGTTATAGCAATGTAAATATAATGACTTGATCGTAATGCTATACTTCGGATGAATGTTCATCACATCGTTTCACAAATGTTGTGACCTTGTTATTAACAACATCCAATGTCCATGATCAGGAAACCTTGATCATCTTGTTAATCAACAAGCTAGTCTATAAGAGAGGCATAACTAGGAACCCTTTTTGTTTATTAAACACACATGTATTGATGTTTCCGATCACACATGTTTATTAAACACACATCGTTTCACTACACTCGTTCCTCTTTCCACTCGCCTCTTACTCGCTAGTAGATAGGTTTGCATATAGGGAAATTATTCTAAATAGTTATCTAGATAATTTACCTTTTGTGTTAAGCCTAAAATTGAAAAAGCATTAAAATTTGAAGTAGCACCTATTCACCCCCCCTCTAGGTGCCCATACGATCCATTTCAATTGGTATCAGAGCCCCGGCTCTTTATTCGGGCTTAACCGCCTAAGAGAAGTATGGGTACCAAGGAGAATGGTAATGAGGTTGTGGATAAGGTCACAATGGATGACCTCAAGACATTGGAAACAACCTTGTTTAAATCCTTTGAGACCAAGATGGAGGAGATGCATCAAATGATTACTCGCCTCACATCATTCGTAGCCCCATCTCCATCCTCCTCTGAGGCCGCCACTCCCTCATCCAAGGATAAGGCTAACACCGGATCCAAGGAAGATGAAGTGGTAGGTGAAAAACATAATGGTTCCACCTCCAAGAAGGGAAGTGGTAAGGAGGAATATAGTGAGGTTCATCACTTATATTCCCCCGACCCACCTATCACTCATCCTCATATAAACAATAGGGGTGATCCACCCAAGCTTACTACATCTTCATTTAATCAATGGCAATTCTTAATGAAGTCTCATGTTTGCAGCTCTTCTATTGAACTTTGGAGGATATCGAAGAGGGTCTTCATATTAGGGATCACACAAACCTGACAAGAAGAGAAGTTGTGGATAGCTAATTGAATGCTATGGCTCTCCACATGATATAGCTCGGAGTGTGTCCCAAGGACATGCCCCACATTGAACATCTCAACACAGCTAAAGAAGCTTGGGATGCTCTCACCGATCTCTTTATTGGAAATGAAAGCATGAGAAGGAATAGGTATGATGCCCTTAGTAATGAAGCTGAAGGATTCTACATGTTGGATGGTGAAAACCATGAAGACATGTATAGAAGACTCAAGGGCATCGCAACAACATTTAGAAAGCATGGAGCCACTCACATTGATGATGCTTGGATAAAAACGAAATATGTGAGTGCTCTAATGCCTTTTGAGCCAACGGACTTGAAGAGCTTGCAAGGTAGACACAACTACCATCAAATGATGTCCAATGAAGTCATGCAATAAATGGCATCATTCAAGGTTGCTGCACAGAACGCGGAAGATGCCCGTGCCCGTGCCATTGGAATGCTGTAACGTCCCCAACCTTTAATAAGATTGAGTCCCCTGTGTTTACAATGCTAGTCCCTGGATCAATAGCTAGCATCCACAGTTTAGATGTAATATCAAGAAACAAAGGTCATATACAACTTTATAACCAGGAATAAAATAATTTTATTACATCAAACATAGCTCATTGGCTATTTACATTACATTGCAGCGGAATAACTATAGTCATGGGTCCTTCATCTTCAAAGTGCCACAGGCAGATGTTGGTTGTAGACTTTGTAATCCTAATCAATCAATCTTCACTAAAACAATCAAACCTGCAACATAATAAGTTACAGCCACAAGGGTCAATACATTTGAATTGTATTGGCAAGTTTCACTTCTATGTGTAATATAAGTGGATCCTATCACTACATGCATATTTGGCTAAGTAGAGTTTAAGGCTCATTTGCATAAAGCAATATTTTATCCTATCTTTTCAAAAATGGTTTTTGGTCCTTTGTCAAATCTCCTTTCATAAATCTCTTGAACTCCTTGGTAAAAACCCAAGTGTTCAGGTCTTTGTCAAAAATCTCTTGAGCACCTTAGTAACTCCAAGTGCAACAAGTTTTAAAAGTTTTCTTTTAGAAATTAGAATGTCGAGATCTTCCATAGCTTCAGGCCTTAGTTGCTCAGTATTGTCCATAACCGGGGACACGGCTAAGTACTTAGATTTTATTATCTTCTGCAGAAGTTGTACACTTTACCCACATGACACAATCTCGTCTTGACGCCACCAGTGGCCGCTGGATAAGTACTCACCAAAATGGAGTACCGGCAGATCGAGAATGTGACGAAGTCTTTCCAAAAGGTCCTCCCATACACCATTGCTAGCTTGTCTTTAGTACCCATGAAGCAATTCTAGATCCCCATGTCTGGTAAACTGAAGACAATGCATGGGTCTTCCCAATGTAGTTGACTAAGCCAGAGCCATAATAGCATGTGGTTGCACACGGAAGCCACTGTACGAGAAACATGTTCAATCTCTAAGTTTCCTAGGTGGGTTTTCTTTTGGAGCACAACACAAAGAGATTGCCATAGTCATGGTTCCTTTTGTTGCCACCTTCTCCAAAACTTGAAGTATCCTCCACCTAGGTGGTTCATTGAGTCCTTGTTTTATTATATAAAACAAATCCTTTTCTCAACTTTGTAAAATCTCAACATGTATCTCTTTTCAAAATATAGCATGGCTAAGCTTGTACAACTACAGGGTTTTCACTAAGGAGTGTAAGGGAATCCTATTAGGATTTAGCATAGCATAAGTATAAAAAAATAGTTTTCATGCATGTTTTCAAAATCCACTAAGTATAATGAAAATAGTAGGACTTTTGTATGATAGTGCAACTTGCCTTTTTGGGTAGGGAATGATGGTTCACTCCTTAATCTTGCTAGTCTCACACTTCTCTAACTTCACTACAAGTCAATCAAGCAAACACAAAATCAACTAACATTCCAAACAAAGTCAAACAAACAATTTCACACTCACAAAGCAATGGAATCTAAGTCATGCATAAGCATGCAAAGGTTGGTTCTATTGTAAGGATGGTCTTCAATAGGCTTCTAAACTTTGTAGGTTCCAAATTGGTCATTTACCAAAATGGCAAAGTCATTTGCAAAGAGGGTCTCTATTAAATTCCTAAACTTTGTAAGATCCAAATTGGTCATTTACCAAAGTGGCAAAGTTAAGGTAATGCATGCAAGCATGCCAAGCTTTGCTTTGTTTGTAAAAGTGGTTCCTAGTGGGTCATAGACTTTTGGATACATCTAATGGTCATTTTGTGAAGTGGCTAAGTCATTTGCAAAAGGTTTCACTATAAAACCATTTTCAAAACAAAGTGTCATTCTATGTGGTGTAGAAACATTTCTACTAGGGTATTAACCTATAGGTTTCACCAAATGAGTTGCTATTGCAAAACTTGGTGTTTTGGGTCAGTAGGTTTGGTTCAAAACATTTTCTCCAAAGTTTTCTTTATGAAAGCATTTTCATAAACAAAACAAATAGTTTTAGTTAGCTAGAAATGGACTAAACTAATTAATCCATTCTAAACTTTTCCAAAATCATTTTTAACTCCATGGGTTGGTTCCTAGGGTCAGCAAGGTCACAACAAACTAATTTGCAAAGGTTTTAACCTAAAAATCATTTTTAAATGATTTTTCTAATGTTAGCAAGCACACAAAAGAATCTGCAAAATCAAACAAGTTAACAGCTACTATATGCTAAACTAAGGGCAGGGTTGGCTAGAGCTTGTCTTGCTGATTCCAACGACATCAAATTTGTAAAATTTGGACGTGTGGATCAAAAGATACAAGGGTTTGAAATTGGCAAAAGTTTCTGTTTTCAAATTCTAATTCAGATCTAATACTGGCCACGCGGCGTAATTCTATTGGACGGTACCGGTTCGGTGTGGATCGGCTCTGTGGAACGTTAGATCTAAGTTAGATCGTGCGGCTTAGGTAGCATACCTCTTCGGCGTTTAAGTGAACTAATCGTGGCCGATGGATCTGCATCTAACGGTAGCTAGGCGTTTGACCACTAAGCAGCGGCGCTGGCGGCGGCTAACGGCGGCGGAGCGGTCGGTCGACGACGGAGGCGACGCTACAGGGGGTGAGGGAGAAAGGGAAGTTGCTCACCATGCTCAGGAGGTTGCGGTGAAGCTCGACGTGCTGATGGCTCGACGAGGGGCGCTCAGGGGCAGTCGCAATTCCTCGTCGGAGTTGGGAACAGCGGCGGTTGGCTCCGGTTGCTGTCGAGGACGTTGCTGTGGTTCTCTTCGAAGTGAAAAGAAGGCTCGGTTAGATGCGCAAGATCGAGACGGAGTCGTGTGCGTGATCGAAAGGGGTCGGGGCGGTCGAGGCTTACCGGGAAACGTTGCCGGAGAAGAAGCAGACACGGCGGCGCTCTGTGCTTGTCGGAGTCTTCGCTGGAGATCGCCCTAAGGCAAAGGAGAGGCAGGATTAGGTGCGCACGAGGGTCGCGAATGAGGGAGCATCATTGAGAGGTGCTAGGGAGGTCTGTGCTCACCGGGGAATGTCGCCGTAGTTGGAACAGACGGCGGCGCTGGCTCGGGGCCTGTCGAAGTCGGGGTTCTGGTGCTCCCGCGGGTGAGCTGGTGCTACGGGGATTATCGCCAGGAGGTGTGGATCACGAGAAGATGGTCGAGGAGGCAAGGGGCAGTGGGGTTTCGTCGGAATTGTCACCGGAACATCGTCGGAGCAGTGGAGCTGGAGCTCGAAATTGGGGCAGTCTAAAGCGTGTCAGCGCGAGGCGTCAGAGGGGATTTATAGAGGATGCCCTGGCGTTTCCATCTGCGTGATCAAGGCGAGGTAAAGGCTCGGCGTTAAGGTGAATTAAGTCGGAGCAATCAACGGCAGAACGGGGGAAGGAACGAGTCGCTGAGGAGGTTGAAGACGATGAACAGCTGTCTGTGGGGTCCTCTGGTCAGTGGGAATAGAAAGGAAGGAGGGGTCCACGGGTCATTCACTCAGTGGGTTTCTTTCTCGGTGCACAAAAACGGTTCGGGATGTGGGAGAGAGAGGTGGGTCCGCTTGGCAGTGAGTGAGAGAGAGGAGGTGTGGGTCCTGGTGGTCATTGACTCAGTGGGTCTGAATCTGGGTGTAAAATGTTTTCCTTCGGGGAGGGAGTACTGGGCTGGACTGGGCCTATTGGGCTGGGTCTGCCTTTTCCTATTTTTTTTTTCTGTCTGCTCTCTTTTTCTTTTTCTAATTCTTTTCTGTTTTCAATTTCAAACAATTAATCAAGCAATTCAATCAAGGTTCAAACTTTCAAACAAGCACTCAACTTTTCTTTTGAATTTGGTTCTGTTTAGAAACATATTCCAAATCTCAAAATGAAATATTATTTTTATTTATTTTAGGATCCATTTAATAAAAATGGATCTTTAGTTTATTAAAATAGGGTTTTGATTTATTTAATAAAATTTCCATTTGAAATCCAATTATTTTCAAAACCAAACCAGAAGGTTTTATTTGAAAAATAAAAGAATACTTGGAAACTTATTTAAATAAATAAATAAGTTTTGGTGTTTTAATTAAAAATGGGAAAGCCTTTACTTAAATAAAATTGGATATTTAAATCCTTATTATTTTATTTAAATAAACCTTTACTCATTTTAATCAAAGCAAAACCTTTTAATAAAAGATTTCAAAATAGTAATAAAATACTTGGTGTTCATTTAAAATGGGAAAAGCCTTTACTGAAATAAAATTGGATATTTAAATCCTTATTATTTTATTTAAATAAACTTTTACTCATTTTATCAAAACAAAATATTTTATTACAAAAGTTTGGCCAAAATTAATTTGGCTCACCTTTTCATTTGAAAACAAAGTCTTTTATTAAAAGATCCAAATAGTATTTCCAAAACAATTTATTTTTCCCTTATTAAATGTTTATCTTTATAAATCCCTTTAGGATTATTATTGTTCACCAATTGGTAGGGGCTTTTGGTAAGGGCTTTAAAGGCTTTGGAAATTCAATTTCCTTAACTCATTATATTCACAAGATTTTGTCTATGGCTCCAAACTAAGTGAAACCAACCTCTATGGTCTTTCTTGATCCTTTGTGATTACTTGTTGATCAATTTTGGTATGGATCAAATCCATAGATTTGGAGATACTTTGGAAATGATTTCCTTCCATTAGGGTTTAGGGTTTTGGATTTATTTTCCAGGTGTTCAAATTTCCAGATGCATTCATTGAGGAATGCATTTCCCTTGATTGGATTTTGTTGAATTCAAACTTTAGCCAAAGTTTGTTCAAGATGGGATTTTTAAGTTTCCTTTTAGAAACAAAAGTTTCTTTTCACCCTGATTTTCAACAAAAATTTATTTTGTTATTTTATTTTTCACATTACAAGATTTGGAAAATCTTGGGATGTGACAGGCTACCACCCTTAAAATAAATCTCGTCCCGAGATTTGGGAAGGCTAGGGTTACAAGTTGGCTTCAAGGCAACTAGGGTACTACCACCCTTAAAATTTTTCCAACTAAACTACATCTTGGCTTGCTTGGAATCTTGGAAAACTTCTGCATAGTGGCCTTTATTTCCATACTTGACTCATGGGCCAAGGTTGAGATTTTCCATAGGCTTGTTTAACTTTTCTGGACAATTGTTTGCATAATGGCCTAGTTCCTTGCATTTGAAACAGGTTATAAGTTTGAGGTCTTGAGGTGGCTTCTCTGGACAGTATGATGCATAATGTCCTAACTCCTTGCAGTGTTTGCACATCACTTGGCTAATATCCTTCCTCATCTTGGGTTTCACTAGCTTTTGTTTGTCTTCTTGTCTCTTTTTATTTTCTGGGCATTCATTGGCATAATGTCCCATCTCTTTGCATTTGAAACATTGCACTTGTGTAATATCCTTCTTGCTAGTGTTGAGGTATTTCTTCTTCTTCTTCTTGGGTTTCTCCAAAGCTAGGGGTTCTTCTAGTTCATGCTCTTCATGAGTGGGAGATCTTTCTCTCTTCTTGGGGCATTGATCTTCATGCTCCTTGGTTGCATGATCCTTGACTACACAAGTATTGCTAACTTGTGTTCCTTCTAAAATAACATCTTGGTCATCCTTGTTGTCATAAACTCCTTTGGAAGAGTTTTCCCTCATGTTGATCATTTGAGTAACCAATCCATGCATCAATTGGGATTGAAGCTTCAAAATCCTTTGTATGGCTGGGTCTAGTCCATTGTTATTGGCTAAAAGCTGAGTTGTCTCTTGGCTCAACTGGTGTTGGGTTGCTAGGAGTTCTCTCATGTTGTCCTCTTGGTTGTTGTTGTCATCATCCTTGATGCTGGAGTCTCTTGGAGAAGTCATCTGTTTGGTTGGGATTAGAATAGGCAAGATATTTTCTAAGGAATCAATTCTATTCACACACATCACAAATCACACAAGCAATGTGCAAGCAATCACAAACAAACACTCCACTCAAACAACAGTTTTAAGCACATATTTAGGCAACAAAATAATTTTTGTTACACCACTTAAGTTGGTGTGTTTGACTTAACTAAAATATGGTGGTCCATCTATATGGTTCACTTGTGATCTTTCCATCCTTCTTGGTTGATTCTTCTTGAATGAGATCTTTGTATCCTTGGATAATTCTTGTGTCTTGGTCACAAATCTTCAAAGGTGGTCATGGTTTCTTCTAAGTTGTGTTTCCTTAGTCTTCAAGTCTAACTTGTAGTCTTTAGTGGTACCCAAGTTGGAAGTCTTTGGTGAACATGATGAAGATGTTGAAGTCACTTGAAGAAGTTGAAGTCATTAGAGTTGAAAGTGTTGAAGAAGTATTTTGCTCATGATGAAGTCTTTGGTCATGGGGTAGGCTTTTCCATCAAATTTTGAAGTAGAAGAGAAGTAGAGTTGAAACCAAAAATGATTGAGGAAAGAGTTTACAAGATTGTTTGTAAATAGTTTTTGAAATAAATTGCATCTCCTATTTTTATAAGGGTTTTTGTCCAATCCTAGGGTTACAAATCCTACAGGCAACACAATGCTCTGATACCATCTGTAGCGTCCCCAACCTTTAATAAGATTGAGTCCCCTGTGTTTACAATGCTAGTCCCTGGATCAATAGCTAGCATCCACAGTTTAGATGTAATATCAAGAAACAAAGGTCATATACAACTTTATAACCAGGAATAAAATAATTTTATTACATCAAACATAGCTCATTGGCTATTTACATTACATTGCAGCGGAATAACTATAGTCATGGGTCCTTCATCTTCAAAGTGCCACAGGCAGATGTTGGTTGTAGACTTTGTAATCCTAATCAATCAATCTTCACTAAAACAATCAAACCTGCAACATAATAAGTTACAGCCACAAGGGTCAATACATTTGAATTGTATTGGCAAGTTTCACTTCTATGTGTAATATAAGTGGATCCTATCACTACATGCATATTTGGCTAAGTAGAGTTTAAGGCTCATTTGCATAAAGCAATATTTTATCCTATCTTTTCAAAAATGGTTTTTGGTCCTTTGTCAAATCTCCTTTCATAAATCTCTTGAACTCCTTGGTAAAACCCAAGTGTTCAGGTCTTTGTCAAAAATCTCTTGAGCACCTTAGTAACTCCAAGTGCAACAAGTTTTAAAAGTTTTCTTTTAGAAATTAGAATGTCGAGATCTTCCATAGCTTCAGGCCTTAGTTGCTCAGTATTGTCCATAACCGGGGACACGGCTAAGTACTTAGATTTTATTATCTTCTGCAGAAGTTGTACACTTTACCCACATGACACAATCTCGTCTTGACGCCACCAGTGGCCGCTGGATAAGTACTCACCAAAATGGAGTACCGGCAGATCGAGAATGTGACGAAGTCTTTCCAAAAGGTCCTCCCATACACCATTGCTAGCTTGTCTTCAGTACCCATGAAGCAATTCTAGATCCCCATGTCTGGTAAACTGAAGACAATGCATGGGTCTTCCTAATGTAGTTGACTAAGCCAGAGCCATAATAGCATGTGGTTGCACACGGAAGCCACTGTACGAGAAACATGTTCAATCTCTAAGTTTCCTAGGTGGGTTTTCTTTTGGAGCACAACACAAAGAGATTGCCATAGTCATGGTTCCTTTTGTTGCCACCTTCTCCAAAACTTGAAGTATCCTCCACCTAGGTGGTTCATTGAGTCCTTGTTTTATTATATAAAACAAATCCTTTTCTCAACTTTGTAAAATCTCAACATGTATCTCTTTTCAAAATATAGCATGGCTAAGCTTGTACAACTACAGGGTTTTCACTAAGGAGTGTAAGGGAATCCTATTAGGATTTAGCATAGCATAAGTATAAAAAATAGTTTTCATGCATGTTTTCAAAATCCACTAAGTATAATGAAAATAGTAGGACTTTTGTATGATAGTGCAACTTGCCTTTTTGGGTAGGGAATGATGGTTCACTCCTTGATCTTGCTAGTCTCACACTTCTCTAACTTCACTACAAGTCAATCAAGCAAACACAAAATCAACTAACATTCCAAACAAAGTCAAACAAACAATTTCACACTCACAAAGCAATGGAATCTAAGTCATGCATAAGCATGCAAAGGTTGGTTCTATTGTAAGGATGGTCTTCACTAGGCTTCTAAACTTTGTAGGTTCCAAATTGGTCATTTACCAAAATGGCAAAGTCATTTGCAAAGAGGGTCTCTATTAAATTCCTAAACTTTGTAAGATCCAAATTGGTCATTTACCAAAGTGGCAAAGTTAAGGTAATGCATGCAAGCATGCCAAGCTTTGCTTTGTTTGTAAAAGTGGTTCCTAGTGGGTCATAGACTTTTGGATACATCTAATGGTCATTTTGTGAAGTGGCTAAGTCATTTGCAAAAGGTTTCACTATAAAACCATTTTCAAAACAAAGTGTCATTCTATGTGGTGTAGAAACATTTCTACTAGGGTATTAACCTATAGGTTTCACCAAATGAGTTGCTATTGCAAAACTTGGTGTTTTGGGTCAGTAGGTTTGGTTCAAAACATTTTCTCCAAAGTTTTCTTTATGAAAGCATTTTCATAAACAAAACAAATAGTTTTAGTTAGCTAGAAATGGACTAAACTAATTAATCCATTCTAAACTTTTCCAAAATCATTTTTAACTCCATGGGTTGGTTCCTAGGGTCAGCAAGGTCACAACAAACTAATTTGCAAAGGTTTTAACCTAAAAATCATTTTTAAATGATTTTTCTAATGTTAGCAAGCACACAAAAGAATCTGCAAAATCAAACAAGTTAACAGCTACTATATGCTAAACTAAGGGCAGGGTTGGCTAGAGCTTGTCTTGCTGATTCCAACGACATCAAATTTGTAAAATTTGGACGTGTGGATCAAAAGATAAAAGGGTTTGAAATTGGCAAAAGTTTCTGTTTTCAAATTCTAATTCAGATCTAATACTGGCCACGCGGCGTAATTCTATTGGACGGTACCGGTTCGGTGTGGATCGGCTCTGTGGAACGTTAGATCTAAGTTAGATCGTGCGGCTTAGGTAGCGTACCTCTTCGGCGTTTAAGTGAACTAATCGTGGCCGATGGATCTGCATCTAACGGTAGCTAGGCGTTTGACCACTAAGCAGCGGCGCTGGCGGCGGCTAACGGCGGCGGAGCGGTCGGTCGACGACGGAGGCGACGCTACAGGGGGTGAGGGAGAAAGGGAAGTTGCTCACCATGCTCAGGAGGTTGCGGTGAAGCTCGACGTGCTGATGGCTCGACGAGGGGCGCTCAGGGGCAGTCGCAATTCCTCGTCGGAGTTGGGAACAGCGGCGGTTGGCTCCGGTTGCTGTCGAGGACGTTGCTGTGGTTCTCTTCGAAGCGAAAAGAAGGCTCGGTTAGATGCGCAAGATCGAGACGGAGTCGTGTGCGTGATCGAAAGGGGTCGGGGCGGTCGAGGCTTACCGGGAAACGTTGCCGGAGAAGAAGCAGACACGGCGGCGCTCTGTGCTTGTCGGAGTCTTCGCTGGAGATCGCCCTAAGGCAAAGGAGAGGCAGGATTAGGTGCGCACGAGGGTCGCGAATGAGGGAGCATCATTGAGAGGTGCTAGGGAGGTCTGTGCTCACCGGGGAATGTCGCCGTAGTTGGAACAGACGGCGGCGCTGGCTCGGGGCCTGTCGAAGTCGGGGTTCTGGTGCTCCCGCGGGTGAGCTGGTGCTACGGGGATTATCGCCAGGAGGTGTGGATCACGAGAAGATGGTCGAGGAGGCAAGGGGCAGTGGGGTTTCGTCGGAATTGTCACCGGAACATCGTCGGAGCAGTGGAGCTGGAGCTCGAAATTGGGGCAGTCTAAAGCGTGTCAGCGCGAGGCGTCAGAGGGGATTTATAGAGGATGCCCTGGCGTTTCCATCTGCGTGATCAAGGCGAGGTAAAGGCTCGGCGTTAAGGTGAATTAAGTCGGAGCAATCAACGGCAGAACGGGGGAAGGAACGAGTCGCTGAGGAGGTTGAAGACGATGAACAGCTGTCTGTGGGGTCCTCTGGTCAGTGGGAATAGAAAGGAAGGAGGGGTCCACGGGTCATTCACTCAGTGGGTTTCTTTCTCGGTGCACAAAAACGGTTCGGGATGTGGGAGAGAGAGGTGGGTCCGCTTGGCAGTGAGTGAGAGAGAGGAGGTGTGGGTCCTGGTGGTCATTGACTCAGTGGGTCTGAATCTGGGTGTAAAATGTTTTCCTTCGGGGAGGGAGTACTGGGCTGGACTGGGCCTATTGGGCTGGGTCTGCCTTTTCCTATTTTTTTTTTCTGTCTGCTCTCTTTTTCTTTTTCTAATTCTTTTCTGTTTTCAATTTCAAACAATTAATCAAGCAATTCAATCAAGGTTCAAACTTTCAAACAAGCACTCAACTTTTCTTTTGAATTTGGTTCTGTTTAGAAACATATTCCAAATCTCAAAATGAAATATTATTTTTATTTATTTTAGGATCCATTTAATAAAAATGGATCTTTAGTTTATTAAAATAGGGTTTTGATTTATTTAATAAAATTTCCATTTGAAATCCAATTATTTTCAAAACCAAACCAGAAGGTTTTATTTGAAAAATAAAAGAATACTTGGAAACTTATTTAAATAAATAAATAAGTTTTGGTGTTTTAATTAAAAATGGGAAAGCCTTTACTTAAATAAAATTGGATATTTAAATCCTTATTATTTTATTTAAATAAACCTTTACTCATTTTAATCAAAGCAAAACCTTTTAATAAAAGATTTCAAAATAATAATAAAATACTTGGTGTTCATTTAAAATGGGAAAAGCCTTTACTGAAATAAAATTGGATATTTAAATCCTTATTATTTTATTTAAATAAACTTTTACTCATTTTATCAAAACAAAATATTTTATTACAAAAGTTTGGCCAAAATTAATTTGGCTCACCTTTTCATTTGAAAACAAAGTCTTTTATTAAAAGATCCAAATAGTATTTCCAAAACAATTTATTTTTCCCTTATTAAATGTTTATCTTTATAAATCCCTTTAGGATTATTATTGTTCACCAATTGGTAGGGGCTTTTGGTAAGGGCTTTAAAGGCTTTGGAAATTCAATTTCCTTAACTCATTATATTCACAAGATTTTGTCTATGGCTCCAAACTAAGTGAAACCAACCTCTATGGTCTTTCTTGATCCTTTGTGATTACTTGTTGATCAATTTTGGTATGGATCAAATCCATAGATTTGGAGATACTTTGGAAATGATTTCCTTCCATTAGGGTTTAGGGTTTTGGATTTATTTTCCAGGTGTTCAAATTTCCAGATGCATTCATTGAGGAATGCATTTCCCTTGATTGGATTTTGTTGAATTCAAACTTTAGCCAAAGTTTGTTCAAGATGGGATTTTTAAGTTTCCTTTTAGAAACAAAAGTTTCTTTTCACCCTGATTTTCAACAAAAATTTATTTTGTTATTTTATTTTTCACATTACAAGATTTGGAAAATCTTGGGATGTGACAAATGCAAAAAGGGGTCAATGTTGCTCTAAAGGCTAATGTTGTTGAGCAAGATGAGGACGAAAGAGATTTTGAGGGTGCCTCCATGAACAGCCCCGATGAAGTCAAACATTCTCATGGTGAGTACATGGCATTTTACGCAAGGAACTTTTGGAAGGATCCAGCCAAGGCCAAGTCAGAACTCGAGTGTAAGAATGGGTCAAGTGGAAGAAGGGAAAGTGGCCCAAAGCTGAGAACATGCTACAATTGTGGAGATAGGCTGCACTTTGTGGCCGAGTGTCCATATCAAAATAGAGAAGACAATGGTGGCAGGCTCATCATTAAAGAAAAATCCAAGGCACCTAAGAAAAAGCCATTTATCAAAAAGAATGGCCCTTACAAGAAGCAACCCAAGATTGTCTTAGTGGCACAAGAAGAATATTCCTCTACAAGTGAAGATGAAGATAGCTCTCGTGAGGTGGCTGCTATAGCCACCACATCGACTCCATCATCTCACTTTGACTCGCCAAACAAAAGCGTCATCAACAACAACGTCACTTGTCTTATGGCAAGAGGGTCTGAGGGCTATGCTTCCGGTGGGTCTAAATGGGTACTCGATAGCGGTTGCACGAGTCACATGACCGGAAGCAAGGAGATCATCACGGAGATGCGGCCAAATCATGATCACATAACCGTCTCCTATGGTGACAAGTCAAAATCTGAGGTACTAATGACCCACAAGTATAGGGGGTGTATCGCAGTATTTTCGATAAGTAAGAGTGTCGAACCCAACGAGGAACAGAAGGTGCTGGCTAGTGGTATGGATCAGGAATTCTCTGCAAACTAATTTTTAGGGGTTTTTGATAATGCAAATAAATAAAGTATGAGTAAATAAAAGACAGTAAGAACAAATGCAGCAAGTGTCCCAATCCTTTATTCAGCAAAGGACAAGCCGGTTGTATTACTTAAGATGACCAAACATTCTCGAGGACACATGGGAAGACTGTCAAGTGCTTTCGCTTCATATAGTTGATTAATCTTCTTTAGTTTGCTAAGTGTTGTGTGGGTGAACCCGTGCTAATGTACCGACCTTCCTAGGACTAATACATACTTGTGATTATACCCCTTGCAAACATCCGTCAGTACAACAAAGTAATTAAGGTAGAAAACTAACCACAACTTTAAACTCTAAGACCCTGACGTCCCTTGTACAATGGTTTCCTAATGGGGGTTTAGGTTTCTGTCACTCCAGCAACCCCTACGATTAGTAGCCAAATACACAATGCATTCCCCTATGCCCATATAGGTGAAGTGTCATGTAGTCGACGTTCACATGGCACCACTAGAATAAGTACACCACAACTTAAATATCAAAGTATTGAATCTTTCTCAACACAATTCCACTACTAACAACATGACTTCTCCCATGTCCTCAAGAACAAAACGAACTATTCACAAGACATCATATGGATCATGATCAGAGATGGAATAATGATGTATAACAATCTGAACATAAACAATAATTCAATGGTTCCACTCAATAGCATCAACTACAAAGAGTAATCAACACCGGGAAAGTTTCCCCTAAGAACTATGCAAGATTCAACCCAATTGTTATAGATATATGGAGATGGTGATGAGGGTACTGATGGTGATGATGGTGGTGATGATGATGATGATCCTGATGAAGTCCATCATGATGGTGGTGTTGATGGCGACGATCTCCCCTCTCCGGGAAGGAATTCCCCTGGCAGAAATCTGTCTACCGGAGAGATCTTTCTCTCCCGGTGTTTTTCGCCCCGCAGAGGCGGCAGAATCTTTCTATGGTCGCTCCCCGAGTATTAGGGTTTTGGGAGGATTATATACGCCAGAGGGGAGAGCTGGAGGTGGGCCAGGGCGGCCACACCACCTGGTGGCGCGACCTAGGCTGGCCCGCGCCAGGGGGTGGTGTGGGCCCCCTGTGGCCCATCTCCACTCCTCCTTCTGGCAGTCTTCGTCTTCTGGAAAAATAGGATTTTCCATATATTTTCCCAGATTTTTTGATCTTCGTGAATTTTGCCTCCAAACAGCACCTTTTCCATCAGAATCCTGACTGCAGCGGTCCATGCTCCAAAAGTCATCAACCATGCAAAAACAGATAAAATAACATAAGTATCATCTCTTAATATGAAATATATCAATGAATAACAGTGAATTATGACATAGAATAATGATGCAAATGGACGTATCAACTCCCCCCAAGCTTAGACTTCGCTTGTCCCCAAGCGAAACTGAGCTCAATAAACATGACCTCAGGTTTATGGAGTGAAGAGTCGACAAAAAGAATATAGACAAGAAGCATCACATTCATGAATACATAGATCATAATAGAAGACAACTCACTATTATATAACTTAAATTGTAATAAGTAAAGGAAACACAATAAAGATACATAAAGTGAATCATAATTAGTAATGGCAAACTTAGCTCTTGGTCGAAGAATAGTTGATAATTTTCTGGAGTTCACAAATAACTGGTTTTCAATGATAGCTTTCAAAGTAGTAATCACCAAGATAAGAGCAATGTGCAAAACAAGGAACATACGGAACATGATTAAATAAATCATCATATGAATGAATGAAACACAACAACTCAAAATACTTACTGAGATAGAAGGGAATAGGTTTACTGACTCAACTAATAGGTAAAAGAAAGGCCCTTCGCAGAGGGAAGAAGGAATTTCAAGTTTCATAAAGAGCTCCCAAAAATTATGATACTTATTAGCTTTCAGCTCTCATTGCCCCTATCATAGGCATCTTTAGGTGATCAGGGTTAAAGTGATCAAATATGAGGATATGCTTGACAAGTTGTAAATTGAGAATCTCATGTCCCTTGAATACGAGGGCCGCTCCTCATGCTACTCAAGTTTAGTCACCGGTAAGTTCTTGTCATCGTAAGCACATGTGTATCATGGAGAACCGCCAACGGGGTACCCCTTGCCTGATGATACGAAAGAATCCCCATATCAAAATGACAAGGCAAGCAGACAACAAGCATCTCAGCAATCTTCTTATTTACCATGGGAATATGGTGCTTTTTTCTCTCTTTCCTCTTTTCTCATCTTTTTTTTGTTTTTCTCTTTTTCTCAATCTCTATCTCTTTTTTATAAGAAGAATGCTTCATAGATGCTCGTTATGGTTACGTTGCAGGTTTCCACCATGTCAGCATGGATTAGACCAGCAGCCCAGGCGTTTCTCTAACACACATGCATAACTCCATGGACTTACAAGCTCCCCTTTCATTTCACACCGACGACATCCATAGACAAAAGAACATGATATCAACTAGGTACAAAGTACCAGTGCAATGTTGAAAGCGTTCCTCATGACAGCATGGTTCTGCTAATTCACAACTTACAAAGCGCAAGCTTATACGCAACATAGATGGGTGATACGTCCATTTTGCATCACTATTCTATGTCTTAATTCACTATTATTCATTGATATATTTCATATTGAGAGGTGATACTTATGTTATTTCATCTATTTTTGCATGGTTGATGACTTTTGGAGCATGGACCGCTGCAGTCAGGATTCTGATGGAAAATGTGCTGTTTGGAGGCAAAATTCGTGAAGATCAGAAAATCCGGGAAAATATACGGAAAATCCTATTTTTCCAGAAGACTAAGGAAGCCAGAAGACGGAGTGGAGATGGGCCACAGGGGGCCCGCACCACCCCATGAGGCGGGCAGCCCTAGGCCACGCCAGGAGGTGGTGTGGCCACCCTGGCCCACTCCAGCCTCTCCCCTCTAGCGTATATCATCCTCCCGAAACCCTAAGACTCGGGGAGCGACCAAAGAAGGATTCCGCCGCCTCTGCGGGGTGGAAAACACCGAGAGAGAAAGATCTCTCTGGTAGACAGATTTCTGCCGAGGGAATTCCTACCCGGAGAGGGGAGATCGTCGCCATCAACACCATAATCAAGCTGGACTTCATCAGGATCATCATCATCATCATCACCACCATCAGCACCATCAGCACCCTCATCACCATCTCCATATTGCTGTAACAATTTGGTTGAATCTTGCTATAGTTCATAGGGGAAACTTTCCCGGTGTTGATTACTCTTCGTAGTTGATGCTATTGAGTGAACCATTGAATTATTATTTATGTTCAGATTATTATACATCATTATTCCATCTCTGATCATGATCCATATGATGTCATGTGAGTAGTTCGTTTTGTTCTTGAGGACATGAGAGAAGTCTTGTTGTTAGTAGTGGAGTTGCATTGAGAAAGATTCAATAGATTGTTATTTAAGTTGTGGTGTACTTCTTCTAGTGGTGTCATGTGAACGTCGAATACATGACACTTCACCTATATGGGCCTAGGTGAATGCATTGTGTATTTGGCTACTAATCGTAGGGGTTGCCGGAATGACAGAAACATGAACCCCCGTTAGGAAACCATTGCACAAGGGACGTAAGGGTCTTAGAGTTTAAAGCTGTGGTTAGGTTTCTACCTTAATTACTTTCTTGTACTTACGGATGTTTGCAAGGGGTATAATCACAAGTATGTATTAGCCTTGGATGGGGCGGTACATTAGCACAGGTTCACCCACACAACACTTAGCAAGCTAAAGAGGATTAATCAACTATATGAAGCGAAAGAACTTGACAGTCTTCCCATGTGTCCTCGAGAACGTTTGGTCATCTTAAGTAATACAACCGGCTTGTCCTTTGCTACATAAAGGATTGGGCCACTTGTTGCATTTATTCCTACTGTCTTTTATTTACTCGTACTTTGTTTACTTGCTATATCAAAAACCCCTAAAAATCCGTTTGCTAAGTATTTGCAGAGAATTCCTGATCCATACCACTAGCCAGCACCTTCTGCTCCTCGTTGGGTTCGACACTCTTACTTATCAAAAATACTGCGATATACCCCCTATACTTGTGGGTCATCAAGACTATTTTCTAGCGTCGTTGCCAGGGAGTGAAGCGCTATTGGAGAGAGTACAGCTCAAGCTTGGGGGAGATTGAAGTTATTAATGCTCAAATGTCCCATTCATGAGCTCCCCAACAATATTATTAGCAATAACTTCTATGCAAGGCTCCCTCTACATGATAAAGATTTATTGGATGCTTCTTGTGCTGGATCATTCACTCGCATGAAAGAAGAAGCTAAATGGGATCTTATGGACCGTATTCAAGACAATGCTGAAGCTTGGGAGAGTGACAAAGGTAGAAACTCAGGTATAAATTATGATTATGAATGCATTGAATCTTTTATGGGAACTGATGACTTTCAAAATATTAAAAATGCTTATGGTCTAGACTCTCAAGCTATTGCTTCTTATTTTAATGCGTTTGCCTCCTACATTGAAGTGCCTAAAAAGAAGTGGAATAAGTATCATGAACCTTATAAAGATGTTGCTAAGAGTGTTCCTGCAAGAAATACTGAATTTTATACTGCTAATCATGTTTTACCTAAACCTTATATTGAGAAAATTCCTTTCCCAGTTAGGATTAAGGAACATTCTATGATAGCTAGTATGGTTAATGAAAGTACAAATAAAGCTATTGAACCTGATAAACAAATGGCTGATGAACCTATAATAGCACATGTGAAAGACTTTGTTACTAAATATGAAAAAGAGGGACACCCTATCCTTTGTAAGGATACCTCTAATATTGTTTCACAAAGTAGTGTTATGAGAGCTAGTATTCCCGTGTTTTCTGTTAGAATAAGTGATCATTGCTATGATGGTCGTTGTGATAGCTATATTGTTAAGTTTATGCATGATACTGAAAGTTACTATGAGAGAGGGAAAAGTGTTCTTATGTATCTCAATAATATCAAGTTTCCTCGTTTTATGCTGAAAGTTTTTATGTTGCACTTCTTTTGCCCTCTTATGCAAGTTGCTTCTGGTTTTAAAAACTTGTTTGTTTACAAAATTCTCTTGCATAGGAAGTGGGTTAGACTTAAACATGTGTATTCTGTGCTTCTTAATGCTCTCTTTCACCTCAATTCATATCCCTATGAGAGCTTCTTCAAAATTATCATGCCCATCTTAATGGCTATAAAGAAAGAGCTTTATGGGAGACAACCCAATTTGTTTTTTGCTTTCAGATTGTTTTTGTTTCTTTGAGTCTTGGAAGTTATTACTTCGGTAATAACCGCTCCTTATCCGTTTTGTTTGGTTTTTGTGTCAAGATCAACCTCTAATGAGAGAGAAGAAAGATTTGGGGAAGTGGTTGTCCCGAAACAGATTTTTCTACTTCACCGTAAAAATTCGTGAGAGATCTCTGTATGTCGGATTGAGCTGTAATTGTTTGTGCTTCTGCACCAGGTTGTTATTTAACTTTCGTTAGTTTTGCACTTTTTGATTTGAGAAATAGAAGATTTTCGAAAAAATTGATCTTTACCTGCTGGTCTGTTTTGACAGATTTTGCCACTTTTGCATTTGCTTCTTTATTCGATTTCCTTTTTGAATTCTTTTTGGGTTTTCGGAAGGAGTTGCTACAGTAGCTTATGTTTTGATGGTTTTCAGTTGAAGTTGGACTCAAAAGGTTTTCTCACTTCACTTATACTAATGTTGCTAATGAGAACTGTGTGAAGTTTTGTGTGAAAGAAATTTCCAGGTTAGTGGAGATAATAGTGTAATAAGGAAGAGAAAGGTTTTATGAATCAAGTAATAAGTATATGAAGATGAAGATATTGATGTTATTCAAGTGGTGACTCCGAAAGAATCTACTAGATACCAAATTTAGAGACCTGTAGAGTCTGTTTTCAAATAGGACATACTCTTTGAAGGTTTAGAAGCACAATGGTGTTCGCCAAGGATAAGGCGAAGGAGCCTATGGAGGAAGATCTCCAAGACCCCAAGCAGGGGCTGGTACCTTTAGTCTCTTGCCCTGCATCAACGGAAGCCCTACGAGTCACTAAGGAGTTCTGCGATAAGTACCGAGACTTGAGGAGGAAGGTGGACATGCTTCAATGGGAGAATAATAGGCTTCGCAAGATGCTGGAAGATTTCCTCACGTCAACTAAGAAAATATTACCACCACCACCGAAGGAGTAACTCGTCATCAGGTTTGGCATCCCCTTGGTTTGTTCCAAGCTTGGGGGAGTGCCGCGGTATCACATCACTATCTTCTATCTTTTTACCTTTTTAGTAGAGTCATATCATGGATACAGGAGTTATTATGTAGTGTGGTTTGCATTATGGAAGTGTCCCCTCTCTCGTTAGATGTGTATCCCTTGGTGTGAGTTTCCATTATGGAATATTAATGAGAAGTTCTATCATTCACTCTTTTGCAAAGCTTATATTAGTTTTCAATTCGTGGTTATATGATTGATCTTGTTGTTAGTATTGGTATCACTTTGGGATCATTGAGTTATTTAGTTGGTTTTGGCAAACCTGGCTCGGTCAGTAGCAACACTATTTTTGAGAGTTGAATGAAAAAGATGAAGGTACTCTAAAGAAAAAATTATTTCATCGTCTTTCTTTCTTGATTTGCTCATAAGTCTAGTATTCTCTAGTTAAGATCTTTTGTGCTTCCAAGGAAGATTGCATGTTTGTCTTTATCACTTGTATGTTTGTTTGTTTCCTTCAACTCTTATACTTGCTACCCAGCCTTGCTAGCCAAAAACCTGTACTGAGAGGGTATTGTTCTCATGCATCCACCTCCTTTAAACCAAAACCTTTGCCATTTGTGTCCACCATACGTACCTAGTAGAATTATTGCTATTCCAAGTAAATTCTTGTTTTATCTACCTCCCAAATTAAACTTGTTATGTGAAAATTAGTGATTAAAGCTCTCACGAACTTGATGGCACACTTTACTTTCTTGCATTTAATAAACTTGAACCATTGGGTCCTTCATTGTTGCGTATATGCTTGCGCTTTATGACTTGAAGTTAGCCGAACCATGTATCATGGGGACCGCTTTCAACACTTCATTTGGTACTTTGTGCCTAGTTGATATCATGTTCTTTTGCTTATGGATCCCGGCGGTGTGAAATAAAAGTGGAACTTGTAAGATCATGGAGTTTATATGTGTGTTAGAGAAACGCCTGGGCTGCTAGCCTAAGCCATGCCTAATCATGGTGGAAACTTGCAGCATAACTATAGTGAGCATTCTATGAAGCATCCTCAATAAAAACCTATGCAAATAGCAAATAAAAAGATCGCTGAGATGCTCATTGTCTGCTTGCTTTTTCATTTTGATTATGGGATAGCTCTTGTGTCATGTGCAAGGGGTACCCCATTGGCTGTTCTCAATGATACGCATGTATTTACAATGACAGGAGCTTGCTCGTGACTAAAGTTGAGTAGCATGAGGATCGGTACTCATAAGTAAGGGGCATGAGATTTCAACTTATAACTTGTCAAGCATATCCTCTTAGTTGTGTCACTTTAACCTTAATCACCTAAAGATGCCTATGATGGGGGCAATGAGAGCTGAAAGCTAGTAAGTATCATAATTTTTGGGAGCTCTTTATGAGACTTGCAATCCCTGCTTCCCTCTTTAAAGGGCCTTTCTTTTACTTTGTAGTTGAGTCAGTAAACCTACTCCCTTCTATCTCAGCAAGTATTTTGAGTTGTTGTGTTTCATTCATTCATATGATGATTTATTCAGTATGTTTCTTATGTTCCTTTCTTTGCACATTGCTCTTATCTTGATGTTTACTACTTTGAAAGCTATCATTGAAAAACCAGTTATTTGTGAACTCCAGCAAATTATCAACTATTCTTCGACCAAGAGCTAAGTTTGCCATTACCAATTATGATTCACTTTATGTATCTTTATTGTGTTTCCTTTACTTATTACAAGTTGAGTTATATAATAGTGAGTTGTCTTATATTATGATCTATGTATTTGATGAATGTGATGCTTCTTGTCCGTATTCTTTTATCGACTCTTCACTCCATAAACCTGAGGCCATGTTTATTGAGCTCAGTTTTGCTTGGGGACAAGCGAAGTCTAAGCTTGGGGGGAGTTGATACGTCCATTTTGCATCACTATTCTATGTCTTAATTCACTATTATTCATTGATATATTTCATATTGAGAGGTGATACTTATGTTATTTCATCTATTTTTGCATGGTTGATGACTTTTGGATCATGGAAAGCAGCAGTCAGGATTCTGATGGAAAATGTGCTGCTTGGAGGCAAAATTCGTGAAGATCAGAAAATCCGGGAAAATATACGGAAAATCCTATTTTTCCAGAAGACTAAGGAATCTAGAAGACGGAGTGGAGATGGGCCACATGGGGCCCACACCATCCCATGGCGCGGGCAGCCCTAGGCCATGCTAGGAGGTGGTGTGGCCACCCTGGCCCACTCCAGCCTCTCCCCTCTAGCGTATATCATCCTCCCAAAACCCTAAGACTTGGGGAGCGACCACAGAAAGATTACGCCGCCTCTGTGGGGCGGAAAACACCGAGAGAGAAAGATCTCTCTGGCAGACAGATTTCTGCCGGGGGAATTCCTTCCCTGAGAGGGGAGATCGTCGCCATCAACACCACCATCAAGCTGGACTTCATCGGGATCATCATCATCATCACCACCATCATCACCATCAGCACCCTCATCACCATCTCCATATTGCTGTAACAATTTGGTTGAATCTTGCTATAGTTCATAGGGGAAACTTTCCCGGTGTTGATTACTCTTCGTAGTTGATGCTATTGAGTGAACCATTGGATTATTGTTTATGTTCAGATTGTTATACATCATTATTGCATCTCTGATCATGATCCATATGATGTCTTGTGAGTAGTTCGTTTTGTTCTTGAGGACATGGGAGAAGTCTTGTTGTTAGTAGTGGAGTTGCGTTGAGAAAGATTCAATAGATTGTTATTTAAGTTGTGGTGTACTTATTCTAGTGGTGTCATGTGAACGTCGACTACATGACACTTCACCTATGTGGGCCTAGGGGAATGCATTGTGTATTTGGCTACTAATCGTAGGGGTTGCCAGAGTGACAGAAACCTGAACCCCTGTTAGGAAACCATTGCACAAGGGACGTAAGGGTCTTAGAGTTTAAAGGTGTGGTTAGGTTTCTACCTTAATTACTTTATTGTACTTACGGATGTTTGCAAGGGGTATAATCACAAGTATGTATTAGTCTTGGAAGGGGCGGTACATTAGCACAGGTTCACCCACAAAACACTTAGCAAGCTAAAGAGGATTAATCAACTATATGAAGCGAAAGCACTTGACAGTCTTCCCATGTGTCCTCGAGAACGTTTGGTCATCTTAAGTAATACAACCGGCTTGTCCTTTGCTGCATAAAGGATTGGGCCACTTGCTGCATTTATTCCTACTGTCTTTTATTTACTCGTACTTTGTTTACTTGCTATATCAAAAACCCCTAAAAATCCGTTTGCTAAGTATTTGCAGAGAATTCCTGATCCATACCACTAGCCAGCACCTTCTGCTCCTCGTTGGGTTCGACACTCTTACTTATCGAAAATACCGCGATACACCCCCTATACTTGTGGGTCATCAATGGGCACAATGGTTCAAGTTTATTAAATGCAAGAAAGTAAAGTGTGCCATCAAGTTCGTGAGAGCTTTAATCACTAATTTTCACATAACAAGTTTAATTTGGAAGGTAGATAAAAACATGAATTTACTTGGAATAGCAATAATGCTAATAGGTAGGTATGGTGGATACAAATGGCATGGGTTTGGTTTAAGGATTGGATGCACAAGAAGAATTCCCTCTCAGTACAGGTTTTTGGCTAGCAAGGCTGGGTAGCAAGTATAAGAGTTGAAGGAATCAAACAAACATACAAGTGATAAATACAAACATGCAATCTTCCTTGAAAGCACAAAAAATCTTAACTAGAGAATACTAAACTTATGAGCAAATCAAGAAAGAAAGGTGTTGAAATTATATTTCTTTGGAGTACTTTTATCTTTTCATTCAACTCTCAAAAATAGTGTTGCTACTGACCGAGCCAGGTTTGCCAAAACCAACTAAATTAACTCAATGATCCCAAAGTGATACACAATACTAACGACAAGATCAATCATATAACCACGAATTGAAAACTAATATAAGATATGAAAAAGAGTAAATGATAGAACTTCTCATTAATAATCCATAACGGCAACTCACACCAAGGGATACATATCTAACAAGAGAGGGGACACTTCCATAATGCAAACCATCCTACATGATAACTTCTCTATTCATGATATGACTCTACTAAAAAGGTAAAAAGATAGAAGATAGTGATGTGATACCGCGGCACTCTCCCAAGATTGGAACAAACCAAGGGGATGCCAAACTTGATGACAAATTACTCCTTTGGTGGTGGTGGTATTCTCTCGTCATCGTCAGACTTCCAGGGTAAAGGCTCCCCATCAACAAAGGACATCGTGGTCTCCAGCATCCTGAAACTTGCAGCAGCACTTATGCATTTAAACCTAACCTCATACTCACAGTTTTGATTTTGAACATCGTAGATCTGTGCTTGCAGTTTGTTGGTTGTTTGGCGGAGTGAGAGGAGTTCATCTTTGAGCTCAGCAGTCTCCTTTTGGTGCTCGGCGATGAGTTTGGAACAAATCTTATGGATGATATCCACTTCGCGTTTCGCCATCTTCTTGTACCTAAAGACTTCTTGATCCAGTGCTTCCATCTTGTCCTCCAAACTTCCTTCAACTTTAGGGCCTTGAACCTCTTTTATCCGGACCTCCCAATCTTCAAGCAACAACTCCTTGGGATGAATCTTCAACTCTCTCATGTATGGGTTGATGATATCCTCTAAATAATCTTCCTTGGCTGATCCAGAGGCATCTGTGGTTTATTCATATAGGGATAAGAATGAGATACCCTTACATGATTTATTCACAATACATTGCACAAGCAATCACATAGCATGCAACACAAGGATAAAAGCTCAACAACAAGATAACAAAAGTTTCAAAGTAAAAACACACAAGTGGCAAGCCATCCACATGTCGGATGGTCCAATAATAAGTTCTCAATAACAAGTACGGTAGATAAAGATAACTGAGTAGTCAAGTCTACTCGTCAGCCTCAATCTCCTCCTCGACAAAGGTAAGACCTGCGTTCTCCATTGCGGTCTTGTTCTCCTCGATGGTAGTGGTCAAAGAGTCAATCTTGGCCTTGAGAGCCCTCTTCTGGGAACGAAGCCTCTCAATCACTGTCTGCTGCTGCTCTAACTCGAAGTCCTTGGACTGTAGTTCCTCGGTCATATCACGGATCCTCTTATTCCTATCCTGGACACGCTTCTCTTTACTCTTGAACTTACGGTCTTGGGTCTCGAACTTCGCCTCCATCTCCTTGACTATCTCGTCCTGCTGCGCGAAGAGCTTGTCCTTCTCGCGAAGCTGCACCTGGAGCTCGTCATTACTAAGCATGACATTGGTCCTATCGGTATCCACGTGCCTAATAAGAGTCTCTAAGTCCTGGAGGTACAGGCGTATCGGCTCTGCTGTGACCCTCGAGTCGTCCTCAAAGTCGATGGACTCTCCGTCATCATCACGCCTTCCGAAGGCGTGGAAGTGAGTGCCTCTAACCTGTCGGGAGTGACGGCCTAACAATCGTCCTATCAGATCCTGCATGACAACCTCCATTCCTCTCTCCCTGTCATCGTGCATAAGCTTGAAGACGATGGCCTCCGTAGTAGGCTCTGTCTGGCGTCCTGGCTGGTTCACCTTGAAGCCCCAAAGGTCCTTCCTCTCAAACTTGGTGAGTGGGTGCACCGTGATGATAGGAAGAGGGAGATCGAGTAAAGTAGTAAGCTCTACGATACAAGGGCCAAAACGGGTAGCCTGGAACTCCTCAACAGTGCTGATGGCAATAGGCATCTATTTATAAGATTAAAAAAAATTAGAACAACACAATTTGAGATAATCAAGTCAACTTTCAAACACATTCTTGGAACACACAAATCATACAAGTCATGTATACATGAATCCATTACATCAACCAAGGTTCAAACTTATTTAAGGTACCATTTGGAAAATAGGGTGATAGGTGGTGGTCCAACTAACGAAGTGCGTTCACAAACCTATCTCACTGGATCTGGTGGCTAACACAATGTTCCTAGAGGCAATCACCCTATCTTGTTCACATGCTTCTATCACTAAGTCTATAATATCTCCTCTTAAGGATTGGTTGGTGACTTCCAACTCTTGGGTATGTTCCTTCTCTTTCTCTAAGTCTTTTTGGAGGTTGAGCATCCTGCACTTGACTCTAGCACTTAGTTCTTTGATAGTCTTCCAAGCTGCTTCTTTTGCTGACTCAAAGAATGTGGTGTGCATAAAAGTGTTGGTGTACATGCAGAAGCCTTTTTCCTTGTGGTTGTCTTCCTTGTTTTTGTACAAGTGAAGTTGCACCCACCAATACTCCACTCCATCCTCCATCACTGGAAAGCCCTTGTACACAGCTGCACCATGTGCTCCCATTGTCTCCATGAGGTCCTTGAGAATCTTGGGAAACTCAGTCTCACACTCCAAGGTCATGGTCATGAGTGGTCCTTTCTTCACGGCTTCGTTGATGGAGTTCATCTACAAATAGAGATGAGAATGAGAAGATTAGAAAAGTTTACGAGAAGAATAGACAAGTGTAGAAGAAGTTAAATTTTTTTCCTTAGTGGTTTCCAATCCTAGGGTCATAATCCTACAGGAAACACAGTGCTCTGATACCATCTGTAAGATCCCTCCTTTGTAAAGGAAAAGATCCCTGTGATTGCAATGCTAGTCCCTGGATCAATGCTAGCATCCACAGTTTAAGATGAAGTACATAGATACAAAGGTCGTTTATTACAGTCATTCCAGAGATAAAACATAGTCTTTTACAACTCATGGCCAAAGGCCTAATACAGAGTTTATGGAATATGTAAATAAACATAAGTCTTCATCTTCATGTGCCACAGGCAAGCATGTCGAGTGTAGACTCATGACTCCTAATCATCATCAGAATAACCTGCAACATTACAAGTTACAGCCACAGAGGGTCAATACTTTGGAATAGTATTGGCAAGTGATACCTTAGTATATGAGTAAGTGGACTATAAGACTATATGCATTTGGCTGGTGGAGCTTAGGCTTGCATTGCTCAAAATAGATTTTTCCTTAACTTTTGAAAATACTAAGTTTTTGCTTGGCACAAAACACCCAAGGCATCTACCAATCAAAGACTGAAGATCCACTCAGGGCATCTACCAATCAAGGACTGAAGACCCTTTTAACCCTTGTTCACCCACAAGTTTTATTTAGAAATTGGAGTGATGAGATTCTTGAAGTTTCCATGTCTTGATGCTCAATTTGTCCTTTACCAGGGACATGGCTAAGTACTTAGATTTTACACTCTGCAGAGGTGGTGCACTTTCCCCACAAGACTTGGTTTCCCAAGACAAGATCCTTCAGTAGCCTTTCCTTAGTCAAATGGACGCGCTCCAACCTATCATCCCATCTACCACCCTCTGTCCAAGAGACTAAGTTCTAGCATCCTAAGATCATGGCAGAGCCCATATTGCCAAGTGGTTGCACTTGAAGCTTCTCAACATTTGACAACTCAAATATCTTTGTTCCTGGGTGGCCATCCACAAGTGAGATACACAAGCCAAGTCCACGGCCTTGTGAACCACTCAACATAAACCATTCCTTCCATTCCACCCAGGTGTTTCATTAACTTAGTTGTTTTGTTAAAATAAAACACAAGTCCAAAGACTTAGAATAATTTTTCCATAGTGTATATATAAACCACCCTTGTTTTCTAGTAGCTAGGCTAAGCATGGCATGGCAACTTATCCTTAGGGAATTTTCCTAGCAACTCTAGCATTTTATTCTAAATAGGATTTCCCATCATCAATTGACAAAAGTAGCATGCAAGTCCTAACAAAATATATCAAATGCATGTAAAAATATAGGAGTGGAATATTCATGAAGATATCACTTGCCTTGGTAGTGTGGAGAGTAGCACTCGTCACAATCACAATCACTAGCAAAATCTACACACAAAGTTATAGTACACAATTACACAAATATACAAACAAAAATAATATGAATGCATGCATGCATGAAAATACTAAGTGGTGATTTTGAAAACTCAACCAAGCAAGTGCATGAATACAGAAACTAAACAAGTCACAAAAATAGCCAAGACAATATACTAATCCCTAAAACAAAATACTAAACTAAATCTATACTCAAAAAGGCCTCAAACAAGTTTCTGCAATTTAAGCCAATATATTAGTTACTATTTGCTAAACAAATTGGTTAGGCAGAAAGGTCTTGTTTTTCTGAATCCAACGGTATAAAATTTGTAAAATTCCAACGTGGCATTCAAAAGTTATAGGCATTTGAAATCTGGATCAAAATCTGGTTTAAATTCTGTTTTTAGTTCTAACCCTAGCCACGCGTCGCTTCGGGATTGGTCGGTACCGGTTCGTATGGATCGAGTGATACAGACCGCTGGATTTAAAGGGGTAGGTGCGGCTCAGATCAACGCGTACCCCTTCGGTTAAGTGAATCTATCCAAGCCCTCAGATGCAGATCTAACGGTTCCTATTGACCTGGCCAGAAACTGGCGGCTGAGCGGTGGCTACCGGCGGCGGAACTGTCGGCCGACGATGTTGCCAGCGATGCAGGAGGTGAGGGAGAAAGGGGAGTTGCTCACCGGGCTCAGGGGGTCACGGCGAAGCTCAAGGTACTCGTGGTTGATCAAGGGGCGCTCGGGGCCTGTGGCAATTCCTCACCGGAGTTCGTGGCGGCGTCGGGTGGTCCTGGTGCTCGTCGAGGATGGAGCTGTAGATCACCCCAAGGCAAAACAACGACGCTGTTAGGTTCACAGGGTCAAGGCGAAGTTGTGTGCATGAACGGGAAGGCGAGGGGCGGTCTGTAGTTACCGGGAAAACTCGTCGGAGTTGATGTCGCCGTCGGTGCTTGCGGTGTCATGTGGAACCGGCGACCTGGGGCAGTACAGGACGGACTAGTGAGGTCAGGAGATGCGCCAGGACACACTGAGTCAGATAGCGGGAACGAGAGGCAGAGGGGAACATGAGGCTCACCGGAATCGATCGCCGGAGTGGGCTCTATCTGCGGCGGTGTTGGGTTGATTGAGGGCAGCCTGGTGGCGGAGCGAGTGAGGAGTTTGGGGGAAAATGATCGTGGGGCAGAGAGGATCTTATAGCCGGGAAATCGACAGGAAACGCTCGTAGATAAATGCCCATTTACGCCGCGCCATTACCGGCCATCACTGCTGCAGCGACGTGGTCGCAGGCGCGGTCTGAGGAAGACGAGGACGACGTGGACTGGGCCCGCTCGTCAGCGAAGTGTGCAGGGTGTAGGTGGGGTCCGTCTGTCAGCGTCTGTTTGCGTGTGCTCGCGCGTGAGAGAAGAAAAAGAAGATCCCCGGGTGGGCTTGATGGGCCTGTTTCTCTGCTGGGCCAGAAACCTGGCGCTCGGCCTTTTTCCTTTGAGAAATCCTTTTCTTTTTCTAATTTCATTTTCTGGAATGAATTTGATATGAATTCAAATCCTTTTGAATTCAAACAGCTTTGGGAATTTTTGCAGGGTTCTGTGGGTTCAAATACAGTCAATAAACCAAGTGGTTACCTTGCAAGGCTTGGTCAAGCTTAGGTTTTGAAATAAACAGAGACTTTGTCTCTAGTTTGAAAATGTTTGAAATAGGGTTTTGAAATTATTTCTAAATTGGAAACTTGGGTAAAAATGCTTCACCTAATCTTTCCAATCATGGAGGCAAGCAAACAAGTTCATAGACAATCCAATCTCAAAGGGTGATGGCCAATTGAGATAAATTGCCCACATGAAATCATAGCCAAAGTTTATGCTTCTAAATGTTTTTGAGAAAAACCCTAAATGGATGAATGATGCAAAGATGATATGAATGAGTTTTGAAATATGCTTTTTGGGATGTCACAAATCTAACCCCCTTAAAATGAATCTCGCCCTCGAGATTCGGATTGGCTAGCAAATAGGTGAGGGTGGTCTTTCCGAAGTTCATCTTCTCTTTCCCATGTTGTTTCCTCTTCGGAATGATGATTCCATTGTACTTTGCAAAACTTGATAGTCTTGGTCCTTGTGACTCTTTTTGCGGTCTCGAGAATTTTGACAGGCTTTTCTTCATAGGTGAGATCACTTCCTAGTTGAACTTCCTCCAAAGGTATGGTATCCTTCAAAGATGATTCTTCCATTTCTAGGTGACATTTCTTAAGCTGACTTACATGGAAAACATTATGGACTGCTGATAAAGATGCTGGCAGTTCTATTTCATACGCAACTTCTCCTTTGCGACTTAGAATGTTAAATGGTCCAACATATCTTGGTGCTAACTTTCCTTTGACTCCAAATCTTTTCACTCCACGAAGTGGTGATACTCTAAGATAAGCTCTATCCCCAACTTCGTAAGTGACTTCTCTACGCTTAGCATCTGCGTAGCTTTTCTGTCGAGACTGTGCTATGTTCAACCTGTCCCTAACCAATTTGACCTTTTCTTCGGCGTCTTTGATAAGATCTGGTCCAAACAAACTTGTTTCTCCCACACCATTCCATAGTAATGGGGTGGTACACTTTCTTCCGTATAGAAACTCAAATGGTGCCATCCCAATACTAGATTGGTGACTGTTGTTGTAAGAAAACTCTGCGTAAGGCAGACTTTCATCCCAACTTGCTCCATAGTCTAGGGCACATGCCCTCAACATGTCTTCAAGAATTTGATTAGTCCTTTCTGTTTGTCCATCGGTTTCAGGATGAAAAGCAGTGCTGAATTCCAATCTCGTTCCTAAAGATTCATGAAGCTGTCTCCAAAAGTGAGAGGTGAACTGAGTTCCTCTATCGGACACAATACTCTTAGGTACACCGTGAAGGCATACAATTCTGCTCATGTAAATTTTGGCTAACTTGGCACTGGTATAAGTTGTCTTTATGGGTATAAAATGAGCCACTTTAGTTAGGCGATCCACTACTACCCATATGGAGTCATACCCTGACCTGGTCCTTGGTAATCCGGTAATGAAATCCATACCAATATTTTCCCACTTCCATTCAGGAATAGGCATTGGTTGAAGCAAACCTGCTGGTTTCTGATGCTCCGCTTTCACTCTACTACACACATCACACAAAGCAATGTGTTCGGCGATGTCTCTTTTGAGATTGTTCCACCAAAATCTTTCTTTCATATCCATGTACATTTTGGTGTTTCCTGGGTGAATAGAATATGGAGAGTTATGGGCTTCTTGTAAAATCAGTTTCAGCATTTCCAGATCTTGTGGAACACAAATACGTTTCCCGTGCCATAAAGTACCCTGTTCGTCCATATGGAAACTTTTAGCCTTCCCTTGGCTAATCCTTTCCTTAATCTCTTTGATTTCTTTATCCGTCTTTTGGACTTCTTTAATCTTATCCAACAGAGTGGGTTGAACATCCAAAGACATGAGATGTCCTTCTGGCACAATCTCCAACCTGAGTTCCTTGAATTGCTTACACAGGTCATCTGGCAATTCACCTTTGGTAAGGCCATTTACAAACGCCTTACGACTTAGAGCATCTGCTACTACATTTGCTTTACCAGGATGGTACTGTAAACTCAAGTCGTAATCTTTGATAAGTTCTAGCCATCTCCTTTGTCTCATATTGATTTCTTTTTGGGTGAAGATATATTTCAAACTCTTATGATCGGTGAATACTTCACAACGTTTTCCCAAAAGGTAGTGTCTCCATGTTTTGAGTGCATGGACAACAGCGGATAACTCTAAATCATGAGTAGGATAATTTACTTCATGAGTTTTGAGTTGTCTCGAGGCATAAGCCACAACTTTTCCGCCTTGCATAAGTACGGCACCTAATCCTTGATGCGAAGCATCACAATACACTTGGAAATCCTTTTCTAAATCTGGTAGGCACAAAACTGGTGCTGACACAAGTCTCTTCTTTAATTCTTGAAAGCTGAGTTCACAATCTTCAGACCAAGCAAATTTCTTATCTTTCTTTAACAATTCTGTCATTGGTTTAGCAACCTTTGAAAAAATTTCAATGAACCTTCTGTAGTAACCTGCTAAACCAAGGAAACTACGAACCTCTTTTACGTTCTTAGGAGATTCCCATTCTGTCACAGCTGAAACTTTAGCAGGATCAACTGCCACTCCATCCTTTGTCATAACATGACCAAGAAATCCAACTTCCTCTAACCAAAACTCACACTTGCTGAATTTGGCATAAAGCTTATGTTCCCTTAGTTTCTCAAGTATCAAGCGTAGATGTCCTTCATGCTCTTCCTTGCTCTTGGAGTAGACTAGGATGTCATCGATGAAAACGACAACGAACTTGTCGAGAAATTCCATGAACACCTTGTTCATCATATTCATGAAGTACGCCGGAGCGTTGGTTAAACCAAAAGGCATCACAGTGTACTCATACAATCCATACCTTGTGGTGAATGCTGTTTTAGGTATGTCTTGCTCTCTTATCTTGAGTTGAAAATAGCCTGACCGAAGATCAATCTTCGAGAACACACATGCTCCTTCTAGCTGATCAAACAAGTCATTTATTCTTGGCAAAGGATATTTGTTCTTGATGGTTACCTCGTTGAGAGAACGGTAATCTATGCATAATCTTTGAGTTCTATCTCTCTTTTCTATGAACAAAACTGGAGCTCCCCAAGATGAAGAACTTGGCTGGATGAATCCTTTCTGCAATTGTTCTCCAAGTTGTTTCTTGAGTTCCTTAAGTTCGTCAACTGACATTTTATAAGGCCTCTTAGCTCTTGGTCCAGAACCT
This sequence comes from Avena sativa, assembly GCA_916181665.1. Classification (NCBI taxonomy): domain Eukaryota; kingdom Viridiplantae; phylum Streptophyta; class Magnoliopsida; order Poales; family Poaceae; genus Avena; species Avena sativa. The sequence continues at coordinate 546,325,897 of OV702290.1, read as the reverse complement.
GGTACCAAATCTATTATAAACTCCACATCTCTATCTGGTGGCATTCCTGGCAACTCTTCCGGAAATACATCCGGATATTCACACACAATTGGTACATTGTCCATGCTAACCCCCTTAAGAGAATTTAGCTTGCTTCCTTTAGATTTAAAATTGGACTTAAATTTTATCCTCTTTCCTTCAGGGGTTGTGAGTGAAACTGTACGATTTGCACAATCTAGTACTCCCTCATACTTAGCCATCCAATCCATTCCCAAAATTACATCCAATCCTTGGGAATTCAGGATTATTAGGTTTACTGGAAACTTATGTTTTCCGATCTCTAAGACTAGATCCCGGCATCCAAGACTCACTATCATATCTCCTCCCGGAGAGCTAACTTTTATCGGACACCCAATGTTTTTAGATGCAAACCCGTTTCTATCAACAAATGCTTTTGATATGAATGAATGAGATGCACCAGTATCAAAGAGTACAAATGCTGAGATGGAATTGAGCCTGAACTTACCAGCAACAGCATCAGGCTCTTCATAGACCTCCTCCACATTGATGTGGTTGACCTGTCCTTTCTGAAAAGGATTTGGCTTGTCAGGACACTCATTAGCATAATGCCCCAGCTTCTTGCATTTGTAGCACTCAACCTGACTGATGTCCGTCTTAGGCTGACTTCTACTTCCACTTCCACCTCCACTATGGTGGCTCTTATACTTATCATTGTCATGACTGCGATGATGCTTGTTGTCATGACGGTTGTGGTTGTGGTGCTTGTTAAATTTCCCATGCTTGTGGGATCCTGAGCTGACACTATCATCATAGTGAGATCGTTTATGGGATGATCCCGAGCTGTGCTTGTCGGAGTGTTTCCTCTTCCTACTCTCGACTTGCTTCATTTTATTCTCCACAATAACAGCCTTGTCACACAGCGACTGGTAAGTTGGAACGTATGCCACAGACAGCTGCAGATTTAGCTCACCATTCAAGCCTTCCAGGAACTTTTCCTTCCTTTTGGCATCAGTGTCAACCTCATCCGGTGCATAGCGCGCCAGATTGTTGAACTCTTCAATATATTCAGCCACGCTGTGGTGGCGCTGCTTCAGGTTGTGAAACTCCTTCTTTTTCAGGCTCATCATACCTGGTGAGATATGAGTAGTACGAAAACCATCTTCAAAGATAGCCCAAGTCACCTCATCGATAGGTGTGGTGATCTGGAAATTGTCCCACCATGCTGCGGCTGGTCCTTCCAACAGATGTGCCGCGAACCTGACTTTTTCAGCATCTGTGCATCCCACGGTCACTAAGTCTTTGTTCACAGAACGTAGCCAATCGTTGGCCACCATTGGATCAGTTGTTCCTGAAAACTTAGCTGGCCTCAGACGCAGAAACCTGGTGAGCATATCAAAACCTGGAGGGTTGTTGTTGTTATTGTTGTTATTGTTGTTGTTGTTGGGGTTGTTGTTGTTGTTCTGGTTCTGGATGAACGTCGTCATCCTTTGCATAAGTTGTGTTTGCGCATTCATCATCTGTTGCATTTCCGGGGTAATGTTGGGGTTGGGGTTGGGGTTTGCGTGACGGGGAGGCATCTGTGGTTTATTCATATAGGGATAAGAATGAGATACCCTTACATGATTTATTCACAATACATTGCACAAGCAATCACATAGCATGCAACACAAGGATAAAATCTCAACAACAAGATAACAAAAGTTTCAAAGTAAAAACACACAAGTGGCAAGCCATCCACATGTCGGACGGTCCAATAATAAGTTCTCAATAACAAGTACGGTAGATAAAGATAACTGAGTAGTCAAGTCTACTCGTCAACCTCAATCTCCTCCTCGACAAAGGTAAGACCTGCGTTCTCCATTGCGGTCTTGTTCTCCTCGATGGTAGTGGTCAAAGAGTCGATCTTGGCCTTGAGAGCCCTCTTCTGGGAACGAAGCCTCTCAATCACTGTCTGCTGCTGCTCTAACTCGAAGTCCTTGGACTGTAGTTCCTCGGTCATATCACGGATCCTCTTATTCCTATCCTGGACACGCTTCTCTTGACTCTTGAACTTACGGTCTTGGGTATCGAACTTCGCCTCCATCTCCTTGACTATCTCGTGCTGCTGCGCGAAGAGCTTGTCCTTCTCGCGAAGCTGCACCTGGAGCTCGTCATTACTAAGCATGACATTGGTCCTATCGGTATCCACGTGCCTAATAAGAGTCTCTAAGTCCTGGAGGTACAGGCGTATCGGCTCTGCTGTGACCCTCGAGTCGTCCTCAAAGTCGATGGACTCTCCGTCATCATCACGCCTTCCGAAGGCGTGGAAGTGAGTGCCTCTAACCTGTCGGGATTGACGGCCTAACAATCGTCCTATCAGATCCTGCATGACAACCTCCATTCCTCTCTCCCTGTCATCGTGCATAAGCTTGAAGACGATGGCCTCCGTAGTAGGCTCTGTCTAGCGTCCTGGCTGGTTCACCTTGAAGCCCCAAAGGTCCTTCCTCTCAAACTTGGTGAGTGGGTGCACCGTGATGATAGGAAGAGGGAGATCGAGTAAAGTAGTAAGCTCTACGATACGAGGGCCAAAACGGGTAGCCTGGAACTCCTCAACAGTGCTGATGGCAATAGGCATCTATTTATAAGATTAAAAAAAAATTAGAACAACACAATTTGAGATAATCAAGTCAACTTTCAAACACATTCTTGGAACACACAAATCATACAAGTCATGCATACATGAATCCATTACATCAACCAAGGTTCAAACTTATTTAAGGTACCATTTGGAAAATAGGGTGATAGGTGGTGGTCCAACTAACGAAGTGCGTTCACAAACCTATCTCACTGGATCTGGTGGCTAACACAATGTTCCTAGAGGTAATCACCCTATCTTGTTCACATGCTTCTATCACTAAGTCTATAATATCTCCTCTTAAGGATTGGTTGGTGACTTCCAACTCTTGGGTATGTTCCTTCTCTTTCTCTAAGTCTTTTTGGAGGTTGAGCATCCTGCACTTGACTCTAGCACTTAGTTCTTTGATAGTCTTCCAAGCTGCTTCTTTTGCTGACTCAAAGAATGTGGTGTGCATAAAAGTGTTGGTGTACATGCAGAAGCCTTTTTATTTGTGGTTGTCTTCCTTGTTTTTGTACAAGTGAAGTTGCACCCACCAATACTCCACTCCATCCTCCATCACTGGAAAGCCCTTGTACACAGCTGCACCATGTGCTCCCATTGTCTCCATGAGGTCCTTGAGAATCTTGGGAAACTCAGTCTCACACTCCAAGGTCATGGTCATGAGTGGTCCTTTCTTCACGGCTTCGTTGATGGAGTTCATCTACAAATAGAGATGAGAATGAGAAGATTAGAAAAGTTTACGAGAAGAATAGACAAGTGTAGAAGAAGTTAAAAAAAATTCCTTAGTGGTTTCCAATCCTAAGGTCATAATCCTACAGGCAACACAGTGCTCTGATACCATCTGTAAGATCCCTCCTTTGTAAAGGAAAAGATCCCTGTGATTGCAATGCTAGTCCCTGGATCAATGCTAGCATCCACAGTTTAAGATGAAGTACACAGATACAAAGGTCGTTTATTACAGTCATTCCAGAGATAAAACATAGTCTTTTACAACTCATGGCCAAAGGCCTAATACAGAGTTTATGGAATATGTAAATAAACATAAGTCTTCATCTTCATGTGCCACAGGCAAGCATGTCGAGTGTAGACTAATGACTCCTAATCATCATCAGAATAACCTGCAACATTACAAGTTACAGCCACAGAGGGTCAATACTTTGGAATAGTATTGGCAAGTGATACCTTAGTATATGAGTAAGTGGACTATAAGACTATATGCATTTGGCTGGTGGAGCTTAGGCTTGCATTGCTCAAAATAGATTTTTCCTTAACTTTTGAAAATACTAAGTTTTTGCTTGGCACAAAACACCCAAGGCATCTACCAATCAAAGACTGAAGATCCACTCAGGGCATCTACCAATCAAGGACTGAAGACCCTTTTAACCCTTGTTCACCCACAAGTTTTATTTAGAAATTGGAGTGATGAGATTCTTGAAGTTTCCATGTCTTGATGCTCAATTTGTCTTTTACCAGGGACATGGCTAAGTACTTATATTTTACACTCTGCAGAGGTGGTGCACTTTCCCCACAAGACTTGGTTTCCCAAGACAAGATCCTTCAGTAGCCTTTCCTTAGTCAAATGGACGCGCTCCAACCTATCATCCCATCTACCACCCTCTGTCCAAGAGACTAAGTTCTAGCATCCTAAGATCATGGCAGAGCCCATATTGCCAAGTGGTTGCACTTGAAGCTTCTCAACATTTGACAACTCAAATCTCTTTGTTCCTGGGTGGCCATCCACAAGTGAGATACACAAGCCAAGTCCATGGCCTTGTGAACCACTCAACATAAACCATTCCTTCCATTCCACCCAGGTGTTTCATTAACTTAGTTGTTTTGTTAAAATAAAACACAAGTCCAAAGACTTAGAATAATTTTTCCATAGTGTATATATAAACCACCCTTGTTTTCTAGTAGCTAGGCTAAGCATGACATGGCAACTTATCCTTAGGGAATTTTCCTAGCAACTCTAGCATTTTATTCTAAATAGGATTTCCAATCATCAATTGACAAAAGTAGCATGCAAGTCCTAACAAAATATATCAAATGCATGTAAAAATATAGGAGTGGAATATTCATGAAGATATCACTTGCCTTGGTAGTGTGGAGAGTAGCACTCGTCACAATCACAATCACTAGCAAAATCTACACACAAAGTTATAGTACACAATTACACAAATATACAAACAAAAATAATATGAATGCATGCATGCATGAAAATACTAAGTGGTGATTTTGAAAACTCAACCAAGCAAGTGCATGAATACAGAAACTAAACAAGTCACAAAAATAGCCAAGACAATATACTAATCCCTAAAACAAAATACTAAACTAAATCTATACTCAAAAAGGCCTCAAACAAGTTTCTGCAATTTAAGCCAATATATTAGTTACTATTTGCTAAACAAATTGGTTAGGCAGAAAGGTCTTGTTTTTCTGAATCCAACGGTATAAAATTTGTAAAATTCCAACGTGGCATTCAAAAGTTATAGGCATTTGAAATCTGGATCAAAATCTGGTTTAAATTCTGTTTTTAGTTCTAACCCTAGCCACGCGTCGCTTCGGGATTGGTCGGTACCGGTTCGTCTGGATCGAGTGATACAGACCGCTGGATTTAAAGGGGCAGGTGCGGCTCAGATGAACGCGTACCCCTTCGGTTAAGTGAATCTATCCAAGCCTTCAGATGCAAATCTAACGGTTCCTATTGACCTGGCCAGAAACTGGCAGCTGAGCGGTGGCTACCGGCGGCGGAACTGTCGGCCGACGATGTTGCCGGCGATGCAGGAGGTGAGGGAGAAAGGGGAGTTGCTCACCGGGCTCAGGGGGTCACGGCGAAGCTCAAGGTACTTGTGGTTGATCAAGGGGCGCTCGGGGCCTGTGGCAATTCCTCACCGGAGTTCGTGGCGGCGTCGGGTGGTCCTGGTGCTCGTCGAGGATGGAGCTGTAGATCACCCCAAGGCAAAACAACGACGCTGTTAGGTTCACAGGGTCAAGGCAAAGTTTTGTGCATGAACGGGAAGGCGAGGGGCGGTCTGTACTTACCGGGAAAACTCGTCGGAGTTGATGTCGCCGTCGGTGCTTGCGGTGTCAAGTGGAACCGGCAACCTGGGGCAGTACAGGACGGACTAGTGAGGTCAGGAGATGCGCCAGGACACACTGAGTCAGATAGCGGGAACGAGAGGCAGAGGGGAACACGAGGCTCACCGGAATCGATCGCCGGAGTGGGCTCTATCTGCGGCGGTGTGGGGTTGATTGAGGGCAGCCTGGTGGTGGAGCGAGTGAGGAGTTTGGGGGAAAATGATCGTGGGGCAGAGAGGATCTTATAGCCGGGAAATCGACAGGAAACGCTCGTAGATAAATGCCCATTTACGCCGCGCCATTACCGGCCATCACTGCTGCAGCGACGTGGTCGCAGGCGCGGTCTGAGGAAGACGAGGACGACGTGGACTGGGCCCGCTCGTCAGCAAAGTGTGCAGGGTGTAGGTGGGGTCCGTCTGTCAGCGTCTGTTTGCGTGTGCTCGCGCGTGAGAGAAGAAAAAGAAGATCCCCGGGTGGGCTTGATGGGCCTGTTTCTCTGCTGGGCCAGAAACCTGGTGCTCGGCCTTTTTCCTTTGAGAAATCCTTTTCTTTTTCTAATTTCATTTTCTGGAATGAATTTGATATGAATTCAAATCCTTTTGAATTCAAACAGCTTTGGGAATTTTTGCAGGGTTCTGTGGGTTCAAATACAGTCAATAAACCAAGTGGTTACCTTGCAAGGCTTGGTCAAGCTTAGGTTTTGAAATAAACAGAGACTTTGTCTCTAGTTTGAAAATGTTTGAAATAGGGTTTTGAAATTATTTCTAAATTGGAAACTTGGGTAAAAATGCTTCACCTAATCTTTCCAATCTTGGAGGCAAGCAAACAAGTTCATAGACAATCCAATCTCAAAGGGTGATGGCCAATTGAGATAAATTGCCCACATGAAATCATAGCCAAAGTTTATGCTTCTAAATGTTTTTGAGAAAAACCCTAAATGGATGAATGATGCAAAGATGATATGAATGAGTTTTGAAATATGCTTTTTGGGATGTCACATTCATACACTTATTGTGAGTCATGAAACCTTCCACTTCCTTATTACACCATTATCTCCACTACGTGGAAATTTCTTTCACACAAAACTTCACATAGTTCTCATTAGCAACATTAGTATAAATGAAGTGATAAAACCTTTTGAGTTCAACTTCAACTGAAAACCATCAAAACATAAGCTATTGTAGCAAATCCTTCTGAAAACCCAAAAAGAATTCAAAAAGGAAATCGATTAAAGAAGCAAATGCAAGAGTGGGAAAATCTGTCAAAACAGACAAGCAGGTAAAGATCAATTTTTTCGAAAATCTTCTGTTGCTCAAATCAAAAAGTGCAAAAACTAACAAAAGTTAAATAACAACCTGGGGCAGAAGCACAATAAATTACAGCTCAATCCGACATACAGAGATCTCTCACGAATTTTTACGATGAAGCACAAAAAAATGTTTCGGGACAGCAACTTTCCCAAATCTTACTTCTCTCTCATTAGAGGTTGATCTTGACACAAAAACCAAACAAAAAGGATAAGGAGAGGATATTACTGAAGTAATAACTTCCAAGACTTAAAGAAACAAAAACAAACTGAAAAACACAAATAAATTGGGTTGTCTCTCAAAAAGCTCTTTCTTTATAGCCATTAAGATGGGCATGATAATTTTGAAGATGCTCACATAAGAATATGAATTGAAGTGGAAGAGAGCATTAAGAAGCAAAAATACACACATTTAAGTCTAACCCACTTCCTATGCAAGGGAATTTTGTAAACAAGCAAGTTGTTGAAACCAGAGGCTACTAGCATAGGAAGGCAAAAGAAGTGCAACATAAAAAACTTTCAGCATAAAACGAGAAAACTTGATATTATTGAGATGCATAAGAACACTTTTCCCTCTCTCATAGTAAATTTCAGTATCATCCATGAACTTAACAATATAACTATCACAAGGACCATCGTAACAATGATCACTTATTCTAATAGAAAACACAGGAATACTAGCTCTCATAACACTACTTTGTGAGACAATATTAGAGGTATCCTTACAAAGGATAGTGTGTCCCTCTTCTACATATTTAGTGACAAAGTCTATCACATTTGCTATTATAGGTTCATCATCCATTTGTTTATCAGGTTCAACTGCTTTACTTATACTTTCACTAACCATACTAGCTATCATAGAATGTTCCTTTATCTTAACTGGGAAAGGTATTTTCTCAATTAAGGTTCGGGTAAAGCATGATTAGCAGTATAAACTTCAGTATTTCTTGCAAGAACACTCTTAGCGATATCTTTATAAGGTTCATGATACTTATTCCACTTCCTTTTAGGCACTTCAATGTAGGAAGCAAAAGCCTTAAAATAAGAAGCAATAGCTTGAGAGTCTAGACCATAAGCATTTTTAATATTTTGAAAGTCATCAGTTCCCATAAAAGATTCAATGCATTCATAATCATAATTTATACCTGACTTTCTACCTTTGTCATTCTCCTAAGCTTCAACATTGTCTTGAATACGGTCTAGAAGATCCCATTTAGCTTCTTCTTCCATGCGAGTGAATGATCCAGCACAAGAAGCATCCAATAAATCCTTGTCATGAAGAGGGAGCCTTGCATAAAAGTTATTGATAATAATATTGTTGGGGAGCTCATGAATGGGACATTTGAGCATCAGTAACTTCAATATCCCCCAAGCTTGAGTTGTACTCTCTCCATCAAGAGGCCAAAAGTTATATATTTGATTCTGATCTTTATGAATCTCACTAGGAGGATAAAACTTTGAATAAAAGAGAGGTACTATTTCCTCCCATTCAAGAGCTTGACCATTCTTCAGCATCTTATACTATTCATCAGCTCTTCCTTTCAGTGATAATGAAAATAACTTCTTCTTAACTTGATCTGTAGTAATATCTGCACACTTGAACAACCCGCATAATTCGTGTATAAAGAGTAAATGATCACCGGGATGGACAGTTCCATCCCCAACATAGTAGTTATCCATAACACGGTCAATAATTCTTGTAGGTATTTTAAAAGTATCATTCTCAGCAGGTGGTGGTTCATCTACTACCTTAGCAGTGGTAGCAGCATTACGAAATAAGAAACTCACCGAAATATCCATATTGAAAATAAAGCAACTAACAGAAATAAACAATACTCATTGTAGAGGTTTCCTTTACCAGTTCCCTCTCCAATAGCGCTTCACTCCCTGACAACAGCGCCAGAAAACAGTCTTGATGACCCACAAGTATTGGGGGTGTATCGCAGTATTTTTGATAAGTAAGAGTGTCGAACCCAACGAGGAGCGGAAGGTGCTGGTTAGTGTTATGGATCAGGAATTCTCTGCAAATACTTAGCAAACTGATTTTTAGGGGTTTTGATAATGCAAATAAATAAAGTACGAGTAAATAAAAGACAGTAAGAACAAATGCAGCAAGTGGCCCAATCCTTTATTCAGCAAAGGACAATCTTGTTGTATTACTTAAGATGACCAAAAGTTCTCGAGGACACACGAGAAGACTGTCAAGTGCTTTCGCTTCATATAGTTGATTAATCTTCTTTAGTTTGCTAAGTGTTGTGTGGGTGAACCTATGCTAATATACCGACCTTCCTAGGACTAATACATATGTGTGATTATACCCCTTGCAAACATCCGTAAGTACAAGAAAGTAATTAAGGTAGAAACCTAACCACAACTTTAAACTCTAAGACCCTGACGTCCCTTGTGCAATGGTTTTCTAACGGGGGTTTAGGTTTTTGTCACTTCAGCAACCCCTACGATTAGTAGCCAAATACACAATGCATTCCCCTAGGCCCATATAGGTGAAGTGTCATTTAGTCGACGTTCACATGACACCACTAGAAGAAGTACACCATAACTTAAATATCAAACTATTGAATCTTTCTCAACATAATTCACTACTAACAACATGACTTCTCCCATGTCCTCAAGAACAAAACGAACTACTCACAAGACATCATATGGATCATGATCAGAGATGGAATAATGATGTATAACAATCTGAACATAAACAATAATTCAATGGTTCCACTCAATAGCATCAACTACAAAGAGTAATCAACACCGGGAAAGTTTCCCCTAAGAACTATGCAAGATTCAACCCAATCGTTACAGATATATGGAGATGGTGATGAGGGTGCTGATGGTGATGATGGTGGTGGTGATGATGATGATGATCCCGATGAAGTCCAGCTTGATGGTGGTGTTGATGGCGACGATCTCCCCTCTTGGGGAAGGAATTCTTCGGCAGAAATCTGTCTGCTAGAGAGATCTTTCTCTCTCGGTGTTTTCCGCCCCGCAGAGGCGGCGGAATCTTTCTGTGGTCACTCCCCGAGTATTAGGGTTTCGGGAGGATTATATACGCTAGAGGGGAGAGATGGAGGTGGGTCAGGGCGGCCACACCACCTGATGGCATGGCCTAGGCTGGCCCGTGAGGGGTTGTGTGGGCCCCCTGTGGCCCATCTCCACTCCTCCTTCTGACAGTCTTCGTCTTCTGGAAAAATAGGATTTTCCATATATTTTCCCGGATTTTCTGATCTTCGTGAATTTTGCCTCCGAACAGCACCTTTTCCATCAGAATCCTGACTGTAGTGGTCCATGCTACAAAAGTCATCAACCATGCAAAAACAGATAAAATAACATAAGTATCATCTCTTAATATGAAATATATCAATGAATAACAGTCAATTATGACATAGAATAGTGATGCAAAATGGACGTATCATGTACCGGGTCTCGGCAAAGTTGTGGTGGCTCACAATATCTCTCTCGTGGACATCATGCTTGTTGAGACCCTCGGTTACAATTTACTTTCAGTTCGCGTCCTTGGTAAGATGGGCTTTGTAGTTTTTATTGATGATGATTTGATGGTACTCTTGTGTAGCAAGTCTCTTAAAGTCGCTTTCATGGGATATCTCGAAAATGACCTGTACGTGGTGGACTTTTCAGGGAAAACCACTACAGGCCCGATGTGTCTTTTCAGAAAAGCTGACGCGGATTGGTTATGGCATCGCCGACTAGCCCACGTCAATATGAGAACTTTGCAAAGCCTCCACAAGGGTGGCCACATCTTTGGACTAAAAGAAAATGTCTCCTTTGCCAAAGATCGTGTTTGTAGGGCTTGTGTTGAAGGGAAAATGCATGACTCTCCTCATCGAAGGAAGACTATTATTTCGTCAAAAAGGATCTTAGAGCTCCTTCATGTGGACCTCTTTGGACCTCCATCTCATGAAAGCCTCGGTGGGAAGAAGTATTGTCTTGTGATCATTGATGATTACTCAAGATACACTTGGGTCTATTTCTTCAAGTTGAAGAGCGAGACTCAACGAACGGTCATCGACTTTGCCAACGAGGTTCAATGTCAACACAACGTCCCTATTCTGGCAATAAGAAGTGATAACGGCTCCGAGTTCAAGAACTACACTTTAAATGAGTTCCTAAGTGAAGAGGGGATAAGACATCAATATTCTGCTGCGTACACCCCTTAACAAAATGGTGTTGTCGAAAGGAAGAATCGGACTCTAATGGATATGGCAAGGTCTATGCTAGCCGAATTCAAGTCTCCATATAACTTCTGGGCTAAAGCAATCTCTACCGCTTGTCATTCATCCAACCGGTTATACCTCCGTAAAATCTTGGACAAGACTCCGTATGAAATACTTACCGGTAACAAGCCAAACATCTCATACTTTCGGGTATTTGGGTGTAAGTGTTTCTTTCTCATCAAGGGAGTTCGTTTATCTCAATTTGAGTCTAAGGCTTTAGAAGGTATTTTTGTTGGTTATGGTGTCGAATCCCACACTTATAGAGTCTACAATAAGCTCTTCGGGACTGTTGTAGAATCTTGTAGTGTGTTGTTCGAGGAAAATGACGGCTCCCGTGCGGGGCAAGTTGATGTTTGTGATGCAGATGTTGAAATATCCCAAGATGCCATAAGAAGAATGGGCGTGGGATTTTTCCACCCCATTGAGGAACCCCTTGTGGCGGATCGGGAAGGACAATGCTCTACTCATGAAGAGCCCTCATCTACACATACTCAACATGCTCCAACCACGGGAGTAACTTCTACACCAACTCCACCAATTGCTGAAGGTCAACGTGCTCCTGGATGTCCCAGGCCGGATTATCCGGTCGACACCGGATTATCCGGCCACCACTCCCCTGATGACCAAACTGTGCATCCTATCGAAGAAACTGCTGCAAGCTCCAGGACGGATTTTCCGGCTGACCCCGGATTATCCGGCCCCTCGCCAATTCAAGCAAGTTCCAGGCAACCCAATGAAATTGCATCAAGTTCTCCCAGGCCGGATTATCCGGCATCACCCTCGGCCGGATTATCCGGCCCTGAAACTCCTGTTTATCAGCAGCCTCCTGTTACGGCTGCTGAATCACCTCAAGGGCATGCTTCGTCATCTCCTACTACTGATAATTAGACTTCTAATCAAGGTCAAGCAAATGATTCCAACGAAGACTCAAGTGATGAAACTATTCCACCAAGAGACAGCAGCTTATTGAACTTTGTCGCAAGGCTCGTGCTGATCGGAACCTTGTGTTAAGGGTTCATACTCTTGACAAAGTTGTAGGTGATCTTCGATGAAGTGTTTCCACAAGAAGCGAATTGGCAAGTTTTGGTGAGCATCAAGCTCACATCTCTATGGTGGAACCTAAGAAGGTGTTTGAAGCTCATGAAGATCCAGACTGGGTTGTTGCTATGCATGAAGAGTTGAATAACTTTAGGCGCAACAAGGTCTGGAAACTAGTGGAGAAGCCCAAGGATTGCCGCAATGTTATCGGCACTAAATGGATATTTAAAAACAAGCAAGATGAGAATGGCATTGTTGTAAGGAACAAGGCGAGACTAGTGGCACAAGGCTATTCCCAAGTTGAGGGCATTGACTTTGGCGAGACCTATGATCATCTGGCTCGTCTTTAGTCCATCCGTATCCTTCTTGCTTATGCTGCCCATAATAATTTTAAATTGCAGCAAATGGACGTTAAGAGTGCTTTTCTTAATGGTCCTGTACATGAGCTGGTATATGTAAAGCAACCCCCGGGATTTGAGGATCCTAACTTCCCGAACCATGTATACAAACTCGATAAGGCACTCTATGGCCTTAAACAAGCACCACGTGCGTGGTATGAGCACCTTAAAGAGCTTTTTCTAGACCGTGGCTTCGAAGTTGGGCAAATCGATCCCACTCTTTTTACTAAGAAGGTTAAGGGGGAGCTCTTCGTATGCCAACTATATGTAGATGACATCATCTTTGGTTCTACTAATAAAGCTTTTAATGATGAATTTTCAAAGCTTATGACTGACAGGTTTGAGATGTCTATGATGGGGGAGTTATGGTTCTTTCTTGGATTCGAGATCAAGCAACTTAGAGAAGGAACCTTCATCAATAAAGCTAAATACATCCAAGACATGCTCAAGAGATTCAAGATGACGGATCTTAATGGCGTCGCCACTCCGATGCAAACAAAATGTCACCTTGAACTTAACCCCCACGGTAAAGATGTGGACCAAAAGGTATACCGGTCCATGATCGGCTCTCTTCTTTACCTCTGCGCATCTAGACCCGATATTGTGTTGAGTGTGGGGGTGTGTGCAAGGTATCAAGCAGCTCCTAAAGAAAGCCACTTAGTGGCAGTCAAGAGGATCTTCCAGTATTTGGTTCATTCCCCTAACTTTGGTCTGTGGTATCCCATGGGCTCCAATTTCTCTCTATGTGGTTATATTGATTCAGATTGGGCCGGTGATAAGGATGATCGGAAATCAACTTCTGGTGCTTGTCAGATTTTGGGAAGATCTGTAGTTTGTTGGTCATCTAAAAGGTAGAATTGTATTTCTCTCTCCACCGCCGAAGCTGAATATGTTGCTGCTGCTAGTGCCTGCACTCAGTTATTATGGATGAGGCAAACTTTAAAGGAATACGGTGTCAATTGTGACAAAGTGCCTCTTTTATGCGATAATGAAAGTGCAAACAAAATTGCGTACAATCCGGTACAACACACAAGGACAAAGCATATTGAGACTCGAAATCATTTTATTCGGGACCATGTTGCTCGAGGCGATATTGATCTATCTTTTGTGATCACGAAGAACCAACTTGCTGATATTTTCACGAAGCCACTTGATGAAGCAAGGTTTTGCTACTTGAGGAATGAGCTAAATATCGTTGATTCAAGGAGCTTGTCTTGATTACCCATGCACTCACTCGTACATCTCAGTCTTATTTGGTCTAGATGTGGGCATGGATATAGGGGTAGTGTGGTCCTAATTTATTGGGCTAACCCTCCCCCCATAATGCCGAAAGCAAGTCAAATCATTTCTCTTAATATCATTTTGTGATATGTGAGCTTATTGATGAGTATTGGTTATGAACCCAAGATATATCTTCGCGGTGTCATACCATACACTCCAACAAGGTGGCTTCGGCCACCGCCCTATTCCATGAGAAGAGTTGGCTTTATATGGATCTTCTTGATCGTTTTTAGCTCCTCTCATGTTTTTATGGGAAGCACACTCAATTTTGTCTTTTAGTTGCTTTGATTCTTGCAAATTTGAGTCTGTACTACCATCTCAGTTTGGCTCTCTTAATCCTAAGCCTTTCCCTACCCCTAAGCCATCTATTCTTGCACACAAGTCCCTTGTACACCTTGTGGGGGTGTTGTTTGGGGACGCGCGGGCCTAACTCTGTGTGTAACAGAAGTTCAAATTTTAGGCTGGATAATCCGGCCCAAGTATATGTCGGATAATGGGTCGGGGGGAAGGGCTCATAATGAGCAACACTTCTTCCCCAACCCTCTCCCTCTCCCCAGCCACCGTCTGCCGTCCCCCACCCTCCCCGGAGCCTCTTCGGCCACCGGATTTTCCGGGCCTCCCCGGATCTTCTTCTCCGCGCCTTCGGGTACCTTCTCCTCCGTGTTCTTCCTCCAATGAGTGAGGGTAACTCCCTATCTCCCCAACTTTGGCTAGATGTGTTGCTTGTTGGGTGGAACGGTGTCTAGAAGGATGTTGTTTCACGTAGAAATCATAGTCTTGCAGTATCTAGGACCGATCTACTTTTTTTGCATTCAATCTAGGCGATTCTGAAAATTTCTGCCAGAGCCGGATTATCCGGCCTGGTGGTTCAGTTTCGTCTTGCTTTGTGCATTGAGTAGGATTGGACTATGAACTGTTTGCCTACTTTTTCTATGTTCTCTCTTGGACTTGTGTGTATGCTTATCTCCCTGCTACCCCCCTTATTTGTTTCACAGGTGGTTCCAGCGCTCAGAAGACCTACAAGCACCGTCCTCGTGCTAAATACTTTCGGGACAACGGAAAGGGTAACTTAGTGGACGAGGTTGAGCTGAGGATAAGAAAGAACAAAGAGAAGTGCATGGTTGAATAGGCAAAGAGGGATAGAAAGGGTGTGTCCAAGAGGAAGGGCAAAGGGCCCAAGATTAACTATAAGAAGATGGACCCTGTTACCTTCTCCTCCATTCATCATCGGGATTTGTCTGATGAAGTGCCGCATGATACTGAGCTGGGTGACTCATGGTTTTGGTGCACTGAACAAAAGTGGATCTATGAAGACGTGTATGCTCAGCAGAAGATTCGTCCTATGTGTGACTCTCGGTTCTTGCTGAAGCCTTGGAGAAGCCTCACCTTGTTGATGCCATGTATGTGGCTAAGCGAATGGGGTTGCACCATCTCATGGCCCTCCAATGCTCCTATGATTTTGAGATTGTGAAGCAGTTCTTCTCCACCTTGGTCATTTGCGGTGATGAGCACCGCACCATGAAGTGGATGACTCGTGATAGGCCTATGCAAGCTAATTTCCGTGTTTTTGCTGAGGTGCTTGGCTATCCTTTCCGCCACAGGGACCGTGCTAGTGGCCACCGCATCATCACCCAACTCAAGCCCAACAAAGATGCCGCCCTCTCTCCGTGCACCGATGATAATGGTATTACGAGCACCCTTGCTGGTCTTTCTCCCATCTATGCTAGCTTGGTGGGTCTCTTTCGTGATTCCATCACCCCAAGTGGAGGCAACAATGACAGTATCCGTGGTCACTTGGTTCAGCTTCTGGCCTTCTCTCATGAGGTGGCGTCCTGTGAGGATGAGTCTGTGTCATATCAGCTGGATGTGATGGACTTCATTTACCATGAGTTGATCGATGCCATGTTCAACAGCCTGTCCATCCCATATGCTCCGTACATCATGATGTTGATCAAGCACTTGCTCCCCACTGAAGAGTTCAATATTGATGTTGTGCACAAGGCCAAGAAGATCTACACCAAGGTTAGGAAGACCTCTCACCCCTCCTCTGCTCCTAAGGGTCTCATGAGGGATGCTCGTGCTAGTGCTCGTAGGCCTCCAATGCCTCCCATTGCTCGTGAGATCAAGTGGCTGAACTAGTTCTAGAGGAACATTCTTTGCATGGGCATGGACACACGCAAGGGTCAGTATGAGGCTTACAAGCAGCGCCATGAGTTGGCTCACTCTCAACAGCTCATCCTTCACCATGTGTCCGGTGCTTCTGCCGATCCCCTTGCTCCTACTCCTCCCACACCATATGTTTGGTGGAACTCCTCTTCTGGGCTTAACTATGGAGAGCTGGAGCGTCACCTGTTTCCTTCTGCGGCCACTACTGATGATGAGGACGATGACACCAAGGAGCTTGAGGATGAGGACAAGGATGTGAACAAGGACGAGGACGAGGACGAGGATGAGGATGAGGACTACGAGTGATACCTTGGGGTGCTAGCATCGCTCTTCTTCCTTTTTGGCGTCTCGATGCCAAAGGGGGAGAAGTAGTTCTATTAGGTCTCTGAGGATTTGCATGGGTCGGGCACAACCATTTGCACTTTTTCTATTTGTCGTTTTCTCGCTTATGCCCATTTAGCGTTGAACTTTAATTTGTGGTTTGTATGAAACTTTGTGTTTGTGGTTTTGTGGATTTATCCTGTGGATTATTCATATGGAGTCATCTATCTTATTGGATATTCTTATGGCTATTGGATATCTATATCGAGGGAGGCGCGCTCTATGGCTATCATTGGATATTCTTATAATGTATTGAGGACTGATGTCTACGCACTTCTATTCTTGTAGACAGTTGTTGGGCCTCCAAGTGCAGAGGTTTGTAGAACAGCAGCAAGTTTTCCCTTAAGTGGATCACCCAAGGTTTATCGAACTCAGGGAGGAAGTGGTCAAAGGTATCCCACTCAAGCAACCCTGCAATCAAGATACAAGAAGTCTCTTGTGTCCCCAACACACCCAATACACTTGTCAGGTGTATAGGTGCACTAGTTCGGCAAAGAGATAGTGAAATACAAGTGGTATAGATAATTATAAGTGGTAACGGTGATAGAAAATAGCTTGATGGCGTGGAAGAGACTAAAGGCAAGCTGAAATAAAGATGGAAGCAAGCAAACATGTAACAGATCTAGTTGCAAACGGTGTTTCAATGCTAAGAAACAAGGCCTAGGGATCATACTTTCACTAGTGAACACTCTCATATAAATATATTCTTATTTATGATATTACGCTAAACTACTCTCCGGTTGAACACTCTAATCGATTGTAGGGCTATAACAACACACCTCAAAGTAAGCCTTTCCCATCTAGAAAACCCCACACTGTCACCTTGAGCACTAGATGGTTCCAACAAACACCACAATTTCATAAAGACATCCAACTCAAAATATAACTCATAACAAGTATTTGTAATCTCTAGCCTAAGTTCCACCATGGTGTGCATGCTGTCACTTTCATAGACATGGGGAGAGCAGAGATCTATTAAAGCACTTGAGTAGCAAGGTAGATCTATAGATTACAAGCTCATGATCACAATATGATCATGCATAGAGAGAGAGATGAACACATAGCTACCGGTAGAACCCTTAGCCTCGAGAGAGAACTACTCCCTCCTCATCATGGGAATCAGCAATGGTGATGGAGATGGCGGTGGAGATTGATGGCGATGGCTCCGGGGGCACTTCCCCGTCCCGGCAGGGTGCCGGAATAGAGACTCTCTGTCCCCCGAATCTCCCCTTCGGTGGCGGCGGCGCTGTGGAACTTTTCGTGGCTAGAGGCTTGATGATTTAGGGTTTTCGCATTGGGAGGCTTCTTATAGGCGAAGAGGCAAGGTCGGTGGGCGGCCAGGGGGACCACACCACCTGGTGGCGCGGCCAGGGCTAGCCCACGCCACCACATGGTGTGGCCGCCCTGTGGCCCCTCTCCGTCTCGTCTTCTGGCTCCATAAGTCTTCCGGTAAAATATCAACTTTGGCTTTTGTCCCGTCCAATTCCGAGAATATTGATTTTCTGACTTTCCTGGAACCAAAAACTGCAGAAAAGAGGCAACTGGCACTGTGGCTCTTGTTAATAGGTTAGTCCAAGAAATCATATTAAAAGTACTCCAAAGTGTGGACAAAACATAAGAAAGTAGATAAAACCAAGCATGGAACATCAAAAATTATAGATACATTTGCAATGTATCAACATCCCAAAGCTTAACTCCTGCTCGTCCTCGAGTAGGTAAGTGATAAAAAGATAGAATAATTTTTGAGGTGACATGCACCATCAAAGACTTGATCAAATTATTTGTAAAACATTCAAAGCTGGGATCATAGTACTTCAATCATAACATGAAAGACAAAGTCCTAGCAATAAGACAAAGAAACTATGATGCAACATGAAAAGGCACAAACAAAAGATTCACGAATAACAATGCTTTGCAAGACGTTTGTTTGTTTCACATAAAGAAAACATAGCATAATAGTATTCAGCTTGTCCCTCATAGAGTAGTAAACATAAATGCATAGGACACCTTCAAAGTTCATAAGAGTGACTAGATACAATTAGTTTAAAACAAGCAATATCAAAGTTATGCAACAGTCAACAAGTCTTGGGACAATGCACATAGAACTAAGAATGGCCACTATGCTCTCAAAGTAGGTGCATAAAGGTAGAAGGTGGAGACTCAATATAAAAGTGGAAGAAACGCCTTCATAGAAGGAAGTAGGGATTCAAGTCTCATAAAGAGCTTCCAAAAATTATGGTACTTATTAGCTTTCAGCTCTCATTGCCCCTATCATAAGCATCTTGAAGTGATTAAGGTTAAAGTGAACAAACTATGGAGTATATGCTTGACAAAGTATAAGTTGGAAATCTCATGTCCCTTGAATACGAGGGCCGCTCCTCATGCTACTCAAGTTTAGTCACCGGTAAGTTCTTGTCATTGTAAATACATGTGTATCATAGAGAACCGCCAACGGGGTACCCCTTGCCCGATGATACGGAAGAATCCCCATATCAAAATGACAAGGCAAGCAGACAACAAGCATCTCAGCAATCTTCTTATTTACCATGGGAATATGGTGCTTTTTTCTCTCTTTCCTTCTTTCATAATCTCTTTTGTTTCTTTTCTTTTTCTCTTTTTTCTCAACATAGGACTCCTTTTTTTATAAGAAGAATGCTTCATAGACATCTCATTATGGTTACGTTGCAGGTTTCCACCATGTCAGCATGGATTAGACCAGCGGCCTGGGCGTTTCTCTAACACATATACATAAGTCCATGGACTTACAAGCTCCCCTTTCATTTCACACCGACGACATCCATAGACAAAATAGCATGATATCAACTAGGTACAAAGTACCCGTGCAATGTTGAAAGTGTTCCCCATGACAGCATGGTTCTGCTAATCCCCAACAAATAAGTGCAAGCATATACAACATAGACGACACAATGGTTCAAGTTTATTAAGGGCAAGAAAAGTAAAGTGTGCCATCAAGTTCGTGAGAGCTTTCATCACTAGTTTTCTCATAACAAGTTTAATTTGGAAGGTAAACAAAAACATGAATATATTTGGAATAGCATATGCTAATAGGTAGGTATGGTGGACTCTTTGGAATAACTTGGTTTAGGGAGTTGGATGCATGAGTGGAACTCATACTTGGTTGCGGAGGCTAGCAAAAGACTGGGAGCGACAAACTAAGAGAGCAATAATGGCCATAATCATGGAGAGCGACAAAACATCATTGATCAAAGAATAAAGTGATACTTCAAGTTGAAAACTAAAGGATCATAAAGGCTTATGGTGACTTTGGATAGTCATAACATGGTGTGAGCATGCGCCAAGTCAACCCAAATAAAGCATCAAAGGAGAATACCACAATACTATGCTTTAATATGCTAAAACAACGCATGATTCATACAAGGCACATTAAGCAATCTCAATTGTTTATAACAAGTCATGCTACAGCAAAGAATGCTAAGCATAAAGCCAAAACAATATCAAGCATGGCATGACAAAGCATAGGCCATAGTCAAAAACAAGCTCTCTTTACCACTTAAGCATGAACTTTCCTACTCTTTTCCAATCCAAACCAACCAATGTATGAAAGAGGGGGTCCAACCAATTTATTCAAGCAAACTAAGAAAACCAAGCAAACAAAAAACAAAAACAAAATCGAAAAAGAATACGCTCCAAGAACAACACAACTGTGCATGAAACAATAAAAATGAAGTGTTTGGAAGAAACCTGGGGTTTTTATTGATGAAGAGGGGGATGCCTTGGGCATCCCCAAGCTTTGACGCGTGTACTTCTTGGATATTTCTTGGGGTGACACGCGTGGAATCCCCAAGCTTGAGCTTTAGTCCATTCTTCATCTCATTACTCATTCCTTCCATACACCTGAAATTTTTCCTTCATACAAAACTTCACACAATCTTTATTAGCAACAATAGTGCACTCAAGATAAATAAGTCTTAAGGTTCAGTTATAACACCAAATAAACTTCCAATTGAACACTAGCTACTATAGCACTTCCCTCAAAAAGCTCAATTCCCCAAAAGAACTCAAAAAGGAACCAACAAGAAGCAAATGCAAATAATGGCAGAAATCTGTCAAAACAGACCAGCAGGTAAAGACGAATTTTTTCGAAGTTCTTCTCTTGCTCAAATCGAAAAGTGTTGAACTAACGAAAGTTAGATAACAACCTAGGGCAGAAGAAAAAAAATTCACCCCTCAAAAGGACGTACAGATATTCGACACGAATGTTTACGGTGAAGCACAGAAATCTGTTTCGGGACAGCAACTTTCCCAATCATTACTTCTCTCTCATTAGAGGTTACTCTTGCCACAAAAAGCAAATAAAAAGGATAAGGAGTGCTTATTACTGAAGTAATAACTTCCAAGACTCATCTGAAACTTTTGGGTTATCTCCCAATAAGTACTTTTCTTTAACGCCTTTAAGTTAGGCATGATAGTTTGAGAAGATGCTCACATAAGAAATATGAATTGAAGTAAAAGAGAGCATCAAGAAGCAAATTCAAAGCACATTTAAGTCTAACCCACTTCCTATGCATAGGAATATTGTAAAGAAACAAGTCATGAAAGCACAAAGCAACAAGCATAGGAAATGAAAACAAGTGCAACTTCAAAATTTTCAACATAAAGAGGGGAAACTTAATATTGTTGAGATACATAAAACCATGTTTCCCTCTCTCATAATAACTTTCAGTAGCATCATGAATAAAATTAACAATATAGCTATCACATAAAACATTCTTATCATGAGCCACATGCATAAAAGAACTAATACTCCCCACATAAACATAGGCATTCTTATTAATTGTAGTGGGAGCAAATTCAACAAAATAGCTATCATTATTATTCTCATCACCATAATCATCAAATATAGGAGGAATATTGTAGTCATAATTAATTTCCTCCTCAATAGTAGGTGGACTGAGAATATCATATTCATCATTGTAATCATCATATATTGGAGGTTTGGTATCATCAAAAGCAATAGAATAGCTATCTTCCAAAGCTGGGGAACTAAAAAGATCATTTTCATAAAAACTAGCTTCCCCAAGCTTAGACTTTTTCATAGCATTAGCAATAATGGTGTCCAAAGAATTCATACTAACAATATTGCTATTAGCATTCAAATAAAGTTCCAGAGGTTTTAATTTCCTCTTTAAACACTTCATGTCCTAACTCAAGATAAATACTATAAAGCTCTCTAATTTTTTTGTTGTTTTCCATTAAGCCTAACTAGTGAAAACAAGAAACAAAAAGACAAAATTGCAGAATATAATGGAAATAACTTCGAGCACTCACACCAGTGGATGTGAGTACCTTTTATCTTACCTCCCCGGCAACAGCGCTAGAAAAGAGGCATTTGTCGTGGGAGGTTCTTCTTCTTTAATCCTCCGGTGTGAATACCTTTTACCTTACCTCCCCGGCAACGGCGCCAGAAAATAGCTTGAAGTGTACGCACTTCTATTCTTGTAGACAGTTGTTGGGCCTCCAAGTCCAGAGGTTTGTAGAACAGCAGCAAGTTTTCCCTTAAGTGGATCACCCAAGGTTTATCGAACTCAGGGAGGAAGTTGTCAAAGGTATCCCTCTCAAGCAACCCTGCAATCAAGATACAAGAAGTCTCTTATGTCCCCAACACACCCAATACACTTGTCAGGTGTATAGGTGCACTAGTTCGGCAAAGAGATAGTGAAATACAAGTGGTATAGATAATTATAAGTGGTAACGGTGATAGAAAATAGCTTGATGGCGTCGAAGAGACTAAAGGCAAGCTGAAATAAAGATGGAAGCAAGCAAACATGTAATAGATCTAGTTGCAAACGGTGTTTCAATGCTAAGAAACAAGGCCTAGGGATCATACTTTCACTAGTGAACACTCTCATATAAATATATTCTTCTTTATGATATTACGCTGAACTACTCTCCGGTTGAACACTCTAATCGATTGTAGGGCTATAACAGCACACCTCAAAGTAAGCCTTTCCCATCTAGAAAACCCCACACTATCACCTTGAGCACTAGATGGTTCCAACAAACACCACAATTTCATAAAGACATCCAACTCCAAATATAACTCATAACAAGTATTTGTAATCTCTAGCCTAAGTGCCACCATGGTGTGCACGCTGTCACTTTCACACACATGGGGAGAGCAGAGATCTATTAAAGCACTTGAGTAGCAAGGTAGATCTATAGATTACAAGCTCATGATCACAATATGATCATGCATAGAAAGAGATGAACACATAGCTACCGGTAGATCCCTTAGCCTCGAGAGAGAACTACTCCCTCCTCATCATGGGAATCAGCAATGGTGATGGAGATGGTGGTGGAGATCGATGGAGATGGCTCCGGGGGCTCTTCCCCGTCCCGGCAGGGTGCCAGAACAGAGACTCTCTGTCCCTCGAATCTCCCCTTCGGTGGCGGCAGCGCTGCAGAACTTTTCGTGGCTGGAGGCTTGATGATTTAGGGTTTTCGCATTGGGAGGCTTCTTATAGGCGAAGAGGCAAGGTCGATGGGCAGCCAGGGGGCCCACGCCACCTGGTGGTGCGGCCAGGGCTAGCCCGCGCCACCACATGGTGTGGCCGCCTTGTGGCCCCTCTCCGTCTCGTCTTCTGGCTCCGCGAGTCTTCCGGTAAAATATCAACTTTGGCTTTTGTCCCGTCCAATTCCGAGAATATTGATTTTCGGACTTTCCTGGAACCAAAAACTGCAGAAAACAGGCAACTGGCACTATGGCTCTTGTTAATAGGTTAGTCTAAGAAATCATATGAAAAGTACTCCAAAGTGTGGACAAAACATAAGAAAGTAGATAAAACCAAGCATGGAACATCAAAAATTATAGATACATTTGCAATGTATCAAGGACGCTTCTATCTCCCTACCGGTGGTATGAGCTTTTCACATATGTTCCAATGATTTAGACTTCACCCTCTTGTGTGTATTTGTAATCAATTGCAATTGTTTGTATGCACACATTGAGGGGGAGTATTTGTCTTTCATTAAATCGTGTTGCCTTGAGAACTTTCCTGCAAATCCTAGTATTGTCATCTAACACCAAAAAGGGGGAGATTGAAAGAACATTTCATGGTTCCCTGTGTTTTGAGTGTTAGATAACAATACCGTGGAGTTTTCTCATGTGTGCTAAGTGTGCAGGGAATGTTTTGGTGTTTTGGGGGGGAAGATTATCCGCCCCACCAAGGGCCGGATAATCCGGCCTAACTCATCGATCAAAGGTAGCCAAGGCACGACGCTCGGAGTGGGTTCGGATTTTCTCCCGGAAAATCCGAACTGGGCGGTTTTTCCTCCCAGGCCGGATAATCCGGCCTTCGCATGGGGCCGGATAATCCGGCCCCCAGAAATCAATCAAAGGCAGCCAAGGCACGACGCTCAGAGTGCGATCGGATTTTCTCCTAGAAAATCCGAACAGGGGGGTTTTTCCTTCCTCGGCCGGATAATCCGGCCTTCGCATGGGGCCGGATAATCCGGCCACTAGGAGGCGCTCAAGGGCAGGCTCGGCGCGTCGCTCTGAGTGGGGGCGGTTTATCTGCCGGATAATCCGAGTATGGGGCAGAGTTTTTCCCAAGACCGGATAATCCGGCCCTCACTTAGGCCGAATAATCCGGCCCCCAAAGGCTCCAACGGCTCCGTTGGGGAAGGGGGTATAAAAACCCCTTCTTCCCCTTCAGGCAAATCTCTTGATTCATTCGAAAAGTGCTAGATACATTGCAAGAAGCTCAGTCTCTAGATCTCCCACTTCAACCACCCGAAGGCTTCGATCTTTGGGGGAATCGAAGGAGGATACAATCTTCATCGCCATCACGAATCAAGCGCATCAACTCTCTCCATTCATTTGGAGAAATCCCCGATCTAGTATTCTTGCTAATATCTAGATCTTGTATTTTGTTATTGATAACTTGTTCTTGTGGTAGCTTGTTGTCATTACGGGAGCCTCCAATTTGGTTGTGGAGTTGTGCCCTGCTAGTTATGTAAAGGCGCTGGTACCCGCCTCGAAGGGTTCCTATAGTGGAAAGGTGGATCAGGCCTTTGGTGGCGAGATCCATCGGAGAACAAGGTGAGGCCTATTGTGGCGTGGTGGTCTTAGTACCGCCCGCCCCTCCAACGCAGATGTACTTCCCTTAATAAGGAAGGAACTACGGTAAAACAAATCATGTGTCTCCGCGTGCTTCACTACGGTTCACTCGTTCCTCTTTCCACTCGCCTCTTACTCGCTAGTAGATAGGTTTGCATATAGGGAAATTCTTCTAAATGGTTATCTACAGAAATTACCTTTTGTGTTAAGCCTAAAATTGAAAAGGCATTAAAATTTGAAGTAGCACCTATTCACCCCCCCCCCCTCTAGGTGCCCATACGATCCATTTCACCGTGGCCTACCAGCCCCGCGCGATCAGCCCGGGTGGGCCGCTTGCCTGATACGTCCATTTTGCATCACTATTCTATGTCTTAATTCACTATTATTCATTGATATATTTCATATTGAGAGGTGATACTTATGTTATTTCATCTATTTTTGCATGGTTGATGACTTTTGGAGCATGGACCGCTGCAGTCAGGATTCTAATGGAAAATGTGCTGTTTGGAGGCAAAATTCATGAAGATCAGAAAATCCGGGAAAATATACGGAAAATCCTATTTTTCCAGAAGACTAAGGATGCCAGAAGATGGAGTGGAGATGGGCCACAGGGGGCCCACACCACCCCATGGCGCGGGCAGCCCTAGGCCACGCCAGGAGGTGGTGGTGTGGCCACCCTGGCCCACTCCAGCCTCTCTCCTCTGGTGTATATCATCCTCCCGAAACCCTAAGACTCGGGGAGCGACCATAGAAATATTCCGCCGCCTCTGCGGGGCGGAAAACACCGAGAGAGAAAGATCTCTCTGGCAGACAGATTTCTGTCAGGGGAATTCCTTCCCGGAGGGGGAGATCGTCGCCATCAACACCACCATCAAGCTGGACTTCATCGGGATCATCATCATCACCACCACCATCATCACCATCAGCACCCTCATCACCATCTCCATATTGCTGTAACAATTGCGTTGAATCTTGCATAGTTCATAGGGGAAACTTTCCCGGTGTTGATTACTCTTTGTAGTTGATGTTATTGAGTGAACCATTGAATTATTGTTTATGTTCAGATTGTTATACATCATTATTCCATCTCTGATAATGATCCATATGATGTCTTGTGAGTAGTTCGTTTTGTTCTTGAGGACATGGGAGAAGTCTTGTTCTTAGTAGTGGAGTTGTGTTGAGAAAGATTCAATAGATTGTTATTTAAGTTGTGGTGTACTTATTCTAGTGGTGTCATGTGAACGTCGACTACATGACACTTCACCTATATGGGCCTAGAGGAATGCATTGTGTATTTGGATACTAATCATAGGGGATGCCGGAGTGACAAAAACCTGAACCCCCGTTAGGAAACCATTGCGCAAGGGACGTAAGGGTCTTAGAGTTTAAAGTTGTGGTTAGGTTTCTGTCTTAATTACTTTATTGTACTTATGGATGTTTGCAAGGGGTATAATCACAAGTATGTATTAGTCTTGGATGGGGTGGTACATTAGCACAGGTTCACCCACACAACACTTAGCAAGCTAAAGAAGATTAATGAACTATATGAAGCGAAAGCACTTGACCGTCTTCCCATGTGTCCTCGAGAACGTTTGGTCATCTTAAGTAATACAACCTGCTTGTCCTTTGCTGCATAAAGGATTGGGCCACTTGCTGCATTCATACTGTCTTTTATTTACTCGTACTTTGTTCACTTGCTTTATCAAAAACCCCTAAAAATCCGTTTGCTAAGTATTTGCAGAGAATTCCTGATCCATACCACTAGCCAGCACCTTCTGCTCCTCGTTGGGTTCGACACTCTTACTTATCGAAAATACTGCGATACACCCCCTATACTTGTGGGTCATCAAGACTATTTTCTGGCGCCGTTGCCGGGGAGTGAAGCGCTATTGGAGAGTGGAACTGGTAAAGGAAACTTCTACTGTGAGTATTGTTTACTTCTGTTAGTTGCTTTATTTTCGTTATGGATAATTCGCTGAGTTTCTTATTCGGTAATGCTACTACCACTGCTAAGGTAGTAGATAAGCCACCACCTGCTGAGAATGATGTTTTCAAAATACCTATAAGAATTATTGATCGTGTTATGGATAACCACTATGTTGATCATTTGCTCTTTATACACGAATTATGCGGGTTGTTCAAGTGTGCAGGTATTACTACAGATCAAGTTAAGAAGAAGTTATTCTCATTATCGCTGAAAGGAAGAGCTAAGGAATGGTATAAGATGCTGAAGAATGGTCAACCTCTGGAATGGGAGGAAATAGTTCCTCTCTTTTATTCAAAGTTTTATCCTCCTAGTGAGATTCATAAAGATCGGAATCAAATATACAACTTTTGGCCTCTTGATGGAGAGAGTACAGCTCAAGCTTGGGGGAGATTGAAGTTATTAATGCTCAAATGTCCCATTCATGAGATCCCCAACAATATTATTATCAATAACTTTTATGCAAGGCTCCCTCTACATGATAAAGATTTATTGGATGCTTCTTGTGTTGGATCATTCACTCGCATGGAAGAAGAAGCTAAATGGGATCTTCTGGACCGTATTCAAGACAATGCTGAAGCTTGGGAGAATTGCAAAGGTAGAAAGTCAGGTATAAATTATGATTATGAATGCATTGAATCTTTTATGGGAACTGATGACTTTCAAAATATTAAAAATGCTTATGGTCTAGATTCTCAAGCTATTGCTTCTTACTTGAAGGATTTTGCTTCCTATATTGAAGTGCCTAAAAATAAGTGGGATAAGTATCATGAACCTTATAAAGATATTGCTAAGAGTGTTCCTTCAAGAAATACGGAAGTTTATACTGCTAATCATGTTTTACCTGAACCTTATATTGAGAAAATGCCTTTCCCAGTTAGGACGAAGGAACATTCTATGATAGCTAGTATGGTTAATGAAAGTACAAATAAAGCTGTTGAACCTAATAAACAAATGGTTGATGAACCTATAATAGCAAATGTGAAAGACTTTGTCACTAAATATGAAAAAGAGGGACACACTATCCTTTGCAAGGATACCTCTAATATTGTTTCACGTAGTAGTGTTATGAGAGCTAGTATTCCCGTGTTTTCTGTTAGGATAAGTGATCATTGCTATGATGGTCCTTGTGATAGATATATCGTTAAGTTTATGCATGATACTGAAAGCTACTATGAGAGAGGGAAAAGTGTTCTTATGCATCTCATAATACCAAGTTTCCTCGTTTTATGCTGAAAGTTTTTATGTTGCACTTCTTTTGCCTTCTTATGCAAGTTGCCTCTGGTTTCAATAATTTGTTTGTTTACAAAATTCCCTTGCATAGGGAGTGGGTTAGATTTAAATGCGTGTGTGTTTTTGCTTCTTAATGCTCTCTTTCACTTCAATTCATATCCCTATGAGAGCTTCTCCAAAATCATCATGCCCATCTTAATGCCTTTAAAGAAAGAGCTTTATGGGAGACAACCCAATTTGTTTTTGCTTTTAGTTTGTTTTTGTTTCTTTGAGTCTTGGAAGTTATTACTTCGGTAATAACCGCTCCTTATCCATTTTGTTTGGTTTTGTGTCAAGATCAACCTCTAATGAGAGAGAAGTAAGATTTGGGGAAGTTGCTGTCCCGAAACAGATTTTTGTGCTTCACCGTAAAAATTCGTGAGAGATCTCTGTATGTCGGATTGAGCTGTAATTTTTTGTGCTTATGCCCCAGGTTGTTATATAACTTTCGTTAGTTTTTCACTTTTTGATTTGAGCAACAGAAGATTTTCGAAAAAATTGATCTTTCCCTGCTGGTCGGTTTTGACAGATTTTGCCACTCTTGCATTTGCTTCTTTATTCGATTTCCTTTTTGAATTTTTTTTGGGTTTTCGGAAGGATTTGCTATAGTAGATTATGTTTTGATGGTTTTCAGTTGAAGTTGGACTCAAAAGGTTTTATCACTTCACTTATACTAATGTTGCTAATGAGAATTGTGTGAAGTTTTGTGAGAAAGAAATTTACAGGAAGTGGAGATAATGGTGTAATAAGGAAGAGAAGGGTTTTATGACTCAAGTAATAAGTGTATGAAGATGAAGATATCAATGATATTCAAGAGAAGACTCCAAGAGGGATGAATGGAAAAGGAATCACAAGATCTGGGATCCACAAACTGAAATGATTATGAGCCGCATTGAGCACAACTCGGAATTGATTCGTACTCTCACCTTCGAGATTGAGGACTTGGGGAAGCTAATCAAAGAGCTCATCGAGAGGATACCACCACCACCAAAGGAGTAATTCGTCATCAGGTTTGGCATCCCCTTGGTTTGTTCCAACCTTGGGGGAGTGCTGCGGTATCATATCACCATCTTCTATATTTTTACCTTATTAGTAGAGTCATATCATGAATAGACGAGTTATTATGTAGTATGGTTTGCATTATGGAAGTGTCCCCTCTCTCGTTAGATATGTATCCCTTGGTGTGAGTTTCCGTTATGGAATATTAATGAGAAGTTCTATCATTCACTCTTTTGCATAGCTTATATTAGTTTTCAATTCGTGGTTATATGATTGATCTTGTTGTTAGTATTGGTATCACTTTGGGATCATTGAGTTAATTTAGTTGGTTTTGGCAAACCTGGCTCGGTTAGTAGCAACACTATTTTTGAGAGTTGAATGAAAAAGATAAAGGTACTCTAAAGAAAAATTATTTCATCGTCTTTCTTTCTTGATTTGCTCATAAGTCTAGTATTCTCTAGTTAAGATCTTTTGTGCTTCCAAGGAATATTGCATGTTTGACTTTATCACTTGTATGTTTGTTTGTTTCCTTCAACTCTTATACTTGCTACCCAGCCTTGCTAGCCAAAAACCTGTACTGAGAGGATTTCTTCTCGTGCATCCACCTCCTTTAAACCAAAACCTTTGCCATTTGTGTCCACCATACCTACCTAGTAGCATTATTGCTATTCCAAGTAAATTCTTGTTTTATCTACCTCCCAAATTAAACTTGTTATGTGAAAATTAGTGATTAAAGCTCTCACGAACTTGATGGCACACTTTACTTTCTTGCACTTAATAAACTTGAACCATTGTGCTCACCTATGTTGTGTATATGCTTGCGCTTTGTAAGTTGTGAATTAGCAGAACCATGCTGTCATGGGGAACGCTTTCAACATTGCACTGGTACTTTTTACCAAGTTGATATCATGTTCTTTTGTCTATGGATGTCGTCGGTGTGAAATGAAAGGGGAGCTTGTAAGTCCATAGCGTTATGCATGTGTGTTAGAGAAATGCCTGGGCCGCTGGTCTAATCCATGCTGACATGGTGGAAACCTGCAGCGTAACCATAACAAGTATCTATGAAGCATTCTTCTTATAAATAAAAAAGAGTCCGATATTGAGAAAAAAGAGAAAAAAGAAAAAAGAGGTTATGAAAAGAGGAAAGAGAGAAAAAAGCACCATATTCCCATGGTAAATAAGAAGATTGTTGAGATGCTTGTTGTCTGTTTGCCTTGTCATTTTGATATGGGGATTCTTCCGTATCATCGGGCAAGGGGTACCCCGTTGGCGGTTCTCTATGATACACATATGCTTACGATGACAAGAACTTACCGGTGACTAAACTTGAGTAGCATGAGGAGCGGCCCTCGTATTCAAGGGACATGAGATTCTCAACTTACAACTTGTCAATGCATATCCTCATTTTTGATCACTTTAACCTTAATCACCTAAAGATGCCTATGATAGGGGCAATGAGAGCTGAAAGCTAGTAAGTATCATAATTTTTGGGAGCTCTTTATGAGACTTGCAATCCCTGCTTCCCTCTTTGAAGGGCCCTTTCTTTCACTTTGTATTTGAGTCAGTAAACCTATTCCCTTCTATCTCAGCAAGTATTTTGAGTTGTTGTGTTTCATACATTCATATGATGATTTATTCATTCATGTTTCTTATGTTCCTTGTTTTGCACATTGCTCTTATCTTGACGTTTACTACTTTGAAAGCTATCATTGAAAAGCCAACTATTTGTGAACTCCAGCAAATTATCAACTATTCTTCGACCAAGAGCTAAGTTTGCCATTACCAATTATGATTCACTTTATGTATCTTTATTGTGTTTCCTTTACTCATTGCAAGTTGAGTTATATAATAATGAGTTGTCTTCTATTATGATCTATGTATTTGATGAATGTGATGCTTCTTGTCCGTATTCTTTTATCGACTCTTCACTCCATAAACCTAAGGCCATGTTTATTGAGCTCGGTTTTGCTTGGGGACAAGCGAAGTCTAAGCTTGGGGGGAGTTGATACGTCCATTTTGCATCACTATTCTATGTCTTAATTCACTATTATTCATTGATATATTTTATATTGAGAGGTGATACTTATGTTATTTCATCTATTTTTGCATGGTTGATGACTTTTGGAGCATGGACCGCTGCAGTCAGGATTCCGATGGAAAATGTGTTGTTTGGAGGCAAAATTCGCGAAGATCAGAAAATCCGGGAAAATATACGGAAAATCCTATTTTTCCAGAAGACTAAGGATGCCAGAAGATGGAGTGGAGATGGGCCACAGGGGGCTCACACCACCCCATGGTGCGGGCAGCCCTAGGCCGCGCCAGGAGGTGGTGTAGCCACCCTGGCCCACTCCAGCCTCTCTCCTCTGGCGTATATCATCCTCCCGAAACCCTAAGACTCGGGGAGCAACCACAGAAAGATTCCGCCGCCTCTGTAGGGCGGAAAATACCGAGAGAGAAAGATCCCTCCGGCAGACAGATTTCTGCCGGGGGAATTCCTTCCCGGAGGGGGAGATCGTCGCCATCAACACCACCATCAAGCTGGACTTCATCGGGATCATCATCATCATCACCATCAGCACCCTCATCACCATCTCCATATTGCTGTAACAATTGCGTTGAATCTTGCATAGTTCATAGGGGAAACTTTCCCGGTGTTGATTACTCTTTATAGTTGATGCTATTGAGTGAACCATTGAATTATTGTTTATGTTCATATTGTTATACATCATTATTCCATCTCTGATCATGATCTATATGATGTCTTATGAGTAGTTCGTTTTGTTCTTGAGGACATGGGAGAAGTCTTGTTGTTAGTAGTGGAGTTGCATTGAGAAAGATTCAATAGATTGTTATTTAAGTTGTGGTGTACTTATTCTAGTGGTGTCATGTGAACATCGACTACATGACACTTCACCTATATGGGCCTAGGGAAATGCATTGTGTATTTTGCTACTAATCGTAGGGGGTGCCAGAGTGACAGAAACCTGAACCCCTGTTAAGAAACCATTGCACAAGGGACGTAAGGGTCTTAGAGTTTAAAGGTGTGGTTAGGTTTCTACCTTAATTACTTTCTTGTACTTACGGATGTTTGTAAGGGGTATAGTCACAAGTATGTATTAGTCTTGAAAGGGGCGGTACATTAGCACAGGTTCACCCACAAAACACTTAGCAAGCTAAAGAGGATTAATCTACTATATGAAGCGAAAGCACTTGACAGTCTTTCCATGTGTCCTCGAGAACGTTTGGTCATCTTAAGTAATACAACCGGCTTGTCTTTTGCTGCATAAAGGATTGGGCTACTTGCTGCATTTATTCCTACTGTCCTTTATTTACTCGTATTTTGTTTACTTGCTATATCAAAAACCTCTAAAAATCCGTTTGCTAAGTATTTGCAGAGAATTCGTGATCCATACCACTAGCCAGCACCTTCTGCTCCTTGTTGGGTTCGACACTCTTACTTATCGAAAATACTGCGATACACCTCCTATACTTGTGGGTCATCATTGCCCCGCCGGCCCGGTTGGCTGGCCAGCTCCCCCGCGAGCCCCTTTTTAGGTCAGGGTCGAGCCAGGTCGGCTGCCGCGGCTGGCAGCTGGCACCTGCCCTGTGCGGCATGTAGTATCCGCCGCTCACTTTGGCTGGGCTGGTCAAACCAGCCCCGTTTGCTGTCTTTTTCCTGTGGCTTTTTCTTGGGTTAATTGCCTCCGGGATTTTGGCCTAATGATAAGTCACTTTATAAATTGGAATTTAAATATTTATTTAGTATATATTAATTTATAATTAACACATAATAAATGCATATTGTAAATTGCCATTTATCCGTAACTTCTTTTGGCCTTTTCCTTTCATTCTTTCTCCGAACAACTTCGGATCTCTACGCAACGATTCCGATTTCTCTCCCTTTCATGATTCCATCTAGTAGGACGATCTCCAAGCGTCGTATCGCCCTTAAGCGTGTTTCGCTCGGTTCAGGAATGCTATATACATATATACATGATCCGTATCAATGATCAATAGAGGGACCGGGATGCCCATGTTGATCCATTTGCACTCCACGATTCTCCATCGTGTTCGAACCTGAAACGATATATCCAATTCCCTTGTTCGCGATACAAGACTTGTCCAAGATTTGATCATTGGTATCACGATACCTTTTTCAATCTTGTTTCCAACAAGTATTGTTTTACTCGTTCCGGGAAATAACATCTCCATGACCTAGTCATGTGTCGCACACCATAGATGTAATTCACCGAGTGGACCCAGTTGTATCTTCCCGTCACAACAGGAGAACAATTCCCGCTCTTGAAGCATATTGCCTCTATGTGCTCCTTTGGATACCCAACGTGCACCTTTATGGCCACCCTTTTACATGATGACGGTTGATACAGTCAAAACACCCTCCGATAACAGTGATTGATATGATCTCACGGTCTAAGAATTAGGACAATTTGTTTCTTTGATAATTGCAACGTGAACTAAGTGACATGATCGTGTTTCAACAATCACTGGTGGGAAGTGTCCATCACGTCATTCCAGATGATATGACTTCAATATCAGTAAGTTTTGTTTAGCCCATGATCAGGAAACCTTGATCATCGTCTGTCCAATGAACTAGTTAAATAGAGCCTACTAGGGACTTGGGTTGTTTGTATACCACACATGTATCAATGTTTCCGATTGATATAGTTATAGCATGATATAAAAATATTATAAACTAGTGAGATATGATAATAATATCCTTTTATTATTTGACTATAGGGCATATCTCCTTCAGTTCCTAGGTCATTGTGGTATCCTCTTCCATTATAAAAAGAGGATCGTGGCACTAGAGAGAAGCAATATCATGAATGAATAAGAAAGCAGAGAAATAGATGGAGTGAAAGAATAGCTTAGCTAGAACAAGAAGAAGAAGATCACCGGCGAAGCACCACGAGTAGTAGTTCATCCCTTGCCTAGATCCCGACAAGGGATCCCCTCTCTGTAATGAGTGTACCACAATTCATGCCACTACGAGCAATATGATCAGGCATGCAGGATGTAGGACTTTTAGCCTCCAGGCGGTCTGAACCTGGGTAAAATCTTTGTATTCTTGTGTTCTTGCAGCCCAAGAAGAAACATTGGATGTGCTCATCATCCCACCGCTGAACAAATAAAGAAGTATGCAATATTAGTGATGTTTGTGTTCCCATATTTTCAACGCCTTTCTTGATTCTTTCGTAAACTTGGCATGTGAACTCCGAGTTTATATATAAACCGTGGATAAATTACACATACCTTGTATATGAGATGAGTAATGCTAGGAAACCAAGTGTACGTCATTTTTCCGAAAAGCAAAACGTGTATGCGAGAAAGTGGGGATATGCTAGAATTGGTGCATCTCATAATCAAGAAAAAAACCAAGATATGTGGAAAATGGAGAATCCGCCAAAGCTTCTCTAATCGCGGGACTGGCCGTGCCATTATAATCATATTCATGTGTTCATGTAATAGAAAAGTAAATCTGGTAAACATAACACTTTAGGACGTTATGTTGGAATTTTTGTCTAAATGGCCCAGCTCATATTTTTATTTCAATAATTCCTGAAAATCCTAGAGGTCCATGTGGCCTATTCATGCATGGCAAGAGATGAGACAAATGTTTAGTCCCACATTGCTAGTTGAAGGAAAGTTTCACCACCTTATAAGGGGGCTCTTCCATCACTTGGTAAAAAGATGAGAAGGAGAGAGACATACATGCGCTCCTCCTCCACCACCCGCCACGCCTCGTCACGACGCGCGCGCGGTTTGCGGGAATCTCGCCGAGCTGACTTTCTTTTTGTCACGCATGAACAGATGGAATACATACAGTCAGCGCTAGTGGAGTTTGACTACTGTCGACGCCTGTTCGGTTCACCTCTCGACGCCTCATTTCTGTCTCCTCACGCAGCCTGTTCACCTCCTCTACTGGTGCCTATATAAGAGAGGTCGATCCTCTCCGCCAGACATATACTTGCACTCCAGTTCCAGAACATTGCGCTTCCTACAGGATCTTCCCCATCCCGTCTTGCGACGTGCACCGCGAGCCGGGACAGTAGGCCTCCAAGACCACGCTACTTCGAGTCATGTACGGGAGAACGACGATAAGGTTTTTGGGAAGCGCTATTAGCGTGACTACTAGCTTCATCACAGACTCCTTAACGGATAGCGGGAACATCGATGCCTTCCCCAACGACGACTTGTTTCCCGACATCAACAACCTCTTCCTCGACGACATGGCTAACGATGGTACCAACGTCAACAAGAGCGGTTCCTTTGCGGTGATGTATACCATCTTTCTCAATCTTGTTTATCTTAGTCAGATAGTGTGTCGTATCTTATGGTACGTAGTAGGTTATCCACTAAATCACATGATTAATTTAGTTTCTATTATTCTATTCATATTTTATCTACCTTTTATTATGGTTAATTCTCTTGCTAAATTGCTCTTTTACTCAACATGTATTGCAGTTTGAGCGTGGAGCCAGAGCCTAAACCCCTTCGCTTTTAGGTTGAGCTCGGAAAAGAATTTGCGGAAGCCATATCAGCCAGATAAACACCCGGTGGCTCTATATTAAGTTTTTCCCCCAAAAAAATGTGAACACATTCCATGTTCAACATAAATTGCTTGTATAATGTCATCCACAACTGACAATGTCATCTACAACTCACCTAGACCTAGGAGATTGCGAACTGATATAATATTGTGTGAAACCGACTAGTTCCATTGATCTTACTAGCACGTCACAAATATACTCCCCTTTGAAAATATAAGATGTACGTACTCTAAATTGATCTGACTAGATTGATCATAGTAGTACGTACTCTACTTTGGATCAAATATGGCAATGCGAAAATGTATTATCTACAGTTAAAGCTCAAGCGAATAAGCTGAAGCGAGCAACGAAAATCTCGGTCAAATTAGACGTCTCTTTCCAAAATCTCTCGTACACTTTTGCTGGCACGGTTACTGCCAAAAACAAGCCTTGTGCAATGATCAGCTCAGGTGCCCGTCGGTGTACAGAAGTAGGTCTGCCGGGCAACAATATTGCGCGCGGCGGTTAAACGGCCGCCGTCGTGTCACCGTGGGCTCGCACCAGCCAAGGGAAGCGACACGACGGGCGCGGCACTCGTCGCGTGCCGGTGCCACCGATCGACGCATCGCTGGTCCATCATTTCTTATTTGAAACTTGATCGATGTAGCGGACACGTCTCGATCTTATATACCACTTCATGCACTCCTCCCTCTCAAAATTGAGATGTCGTAGAGTTATTAAATTTTAAATAAATCTAGACACTATTTAGATAGACATATTTTATTTTTAATACATTTCTGACATCTATTTTGATAAAGGGAGTAGGTACAAAGTTGCTTCACTTTTAAAAAAAAATAGCGTTTTTGAACATGCACATGCATGGTGAGATTCGAGGCCGACGCTGCCATGGGTTCGTCTTTCACGTCTCGCGGTTTGAGTTTACGGGAACTGCTCGGCTGGTTGTACGGAAAACAAACCCATAAATAAAGTTTGACAGAGATTACAATAAAGGCGATAGAAGTTGCGATAGTTTCTCAGCGATGTTCGCATCAAATCCACCCAAAAAACGCGCCCAACAACATATGCACGTCGAGCTCAAGCCACATCATCATCATCCATGGCCTCTCTGGTGGCACAACCACTCACCGGAGCTGAAGAAGCACCTCCACCGATTGTAGCATGCATCGAAGCAGAAGCTTCTTGCATAACTTGCCTCCTCCTTACTATGATCTCCATCCTTCACAAGTCCCACCACTCTCTTGTGTAAGCATCCATGGTGCTCGGATCAATCATCATAGTCCTATTCTCCTCAGCAAGGAGCTCGGCATTTGCTTTCCTCTCCTCAAACGCAATCTTTCTCACTTCCAAGTCACGAGTTTATGATACTACAATTAAACTAGCCCCAATGTAAATAGAACAGATTCTATAAATCAATAAATAGAATGGAGCTATGATACTACAATTAGACTAGCCCCAATGTGGGTATCATAGGTGGTATCATGTATTATATGCATGCAAAATGTTTATGTGTCACTGTAATTAATGACGAAAAAGATTGGGTTAGTATCATAGGTAGATACTGTATCATAGCAGGTAGAAATAGAAAAATTAATTCCAAATAGATTTTTTACATAATTTTACATTGAGATTCTAAGAATCACTGGTGGAAAAATGGCCTCTAGTCCCGGTTCATAAGGGCCATTGGTCCCGGTTTCAGAACCGGGACCAATCGCTCGGGACTAATGCTAGTCTCGGTTCGCGCACGAACCGAGACCAATGGGTCTCCACGTGGGCGGGCGAGCTACGAGGGGGGGTGAATCATTGGTCCCGGTTCGTGGGAAAAACCGGGACCAATGGGTCCCCACGTGGCAGCGCCAGAGACGGGCGGGGCTGGATCATTGGTCCCGGTTCTTGGCACGAACCGGGATCGTTGGTCTCTTTGCCGCGGCAGGGTTTTGTTCCGCGGCAGGATTTTCAGGCTATTTTTCTGCCGCGGCGGCAGGGTTTTGTGCCGCGGTAGGATTTTGGGCTATTTTTCTGCCACGGCAGGATATTTTTATAAATTTAATGGTACTACATATATACAGCAATAATGAAACCACGATATATATATTACACATCATGCATGATCACAAATATATACACCGTCTCATCCGTCTTCTTGGTCGAAACGATACTCTCACACGAATTTGATCTAATTTACACTTCTTTTATACACTTTATCCTTCCAAATGAAGTGGGTAATAGTATTCTCCTATCGGATCTATGACTTGTTCTAACAAGAATCCGGCAATTTCCTCTTTAATTGCTTGCACGCGTTCTTGTGATAGAAGACCGTCCTGCATCCGTTCGATCTAATATAAAGAAGGGGATCAATATATATGAATGAAACTAAACACAATTGGTGGTAATAAAATAAATTTGTGATTATTGTTTATCGTACTTCGATTTTTTTGATGTTCCGGTCTGCCCCCTTCTCTTTGGTCGTCTGGCGAATGAACTCAGACATATTATCCACATAAGTTATTCCCGGCTTCCTGCCTCAAGCACTTTACGAGTACGGAGTTCAATCAAAATAATAATCAAGCATGATAATGGTGGTATTGAAACTAGAATCAAAGAGATGCGTGGATCTAGCAAGTAGTACTTACATTCAATGGTTGAAATGTAAGCTCTGGCTTCTAAACACCCCTAGTTTTGGCGGTGAACCGTTTCCAAGCCCTCTGAAGGCATTCCTGCATGTCTGCCCACTTTTCTAATGATGTGCATTTCGAGTCCAGGACTTTTACTACTCCGGTGTCAACAGAAATGAGTAAGAGAATATAGTGGAAGCTTGACACACTAACAAAATATAACACGAGTCAATTATACGCTTAACATTGAGTAATCGAAAATAGAATGTGTACAAGACAGTAACACTCACGCAGCGTTGTAAGGAAATAGTGTTTCCCTTCTGTTGCTGAAATACTTCAACGCTTGGAACAAGTTATCATCTGTCTCTTTGGGATTTGTTTTTAGAGTAACTTCATGAATGAAATTACAGTCAACAAACCCAAGGTCATAGATTTATCCTTTGTTGCATTCTTGAATCTTCATTCTGCATATATAATTAGTATAGTGATTAGTAATATTATACAAAGCAACGAATGAGATGAGCTAGAAAGACTTAATTATAGAAATTAATAATACTTACAAACAATAGTCACTGACGATAGCTTTGTCGAGGGCGTCTTGTTGGTAAAACTGAAATAATTCGGGAAATTCAATCAGTATGAAGCCATCTCCATGACCGTAATTGTAGTGTTTATATGCAGCATAGATCCAGTTTTTGGAATCAGCATAGGCTTGGATGTACCATTTATGCAATCTTCGCATTTTTGTTGGTAGATCTTTGACTAACTCGGGTTTGACGAGAGGAGCCTCGTACTGGTACACGTATGCTGTTTCTTGGTACCCCTCGAACTCATGCATACGGCTCATGTACTCAGTAATAGACAGTCCATATAATTGGGCTTTTTCTCCGTACAGTCGAACAAACTCCGGATCAATGTTCGGATCATGCCGCTCCTGGATCATCCACTCATTGGTATCGTACACTTTGAGCGGTTCGATCGATTGATTTTTCTATTGTCCGAGCTGGGCAACTTCTTTCCCGACTCTTCGCACTTTTGCCTCAGCCGACTTGGTAATAGAGCGATTATAGTCTGATGTGAGCGCTACGGGTTGGTGAAGCTGAATCTTAAGCGCGGCTGCTTTGGCTTTATCTTCTGCGGTGACCGGGAAAAATGCCTCTATCGGCTTTTTCTTGTTAGCCATGTCAATCTTCCACTTTTCATAATGGGCAGCTGCGGCCGCATCAGTTTCCTCATCTGTCTTCTCGCAAGGTAGCTTCTTCATATTCTGATGAGGTACTCTTGGGAGGGGCGATTGCATACGTTTCGGTGATCGGAACGTGCTCTTGCTGCTGCTGCTGGTGGTGCCCCCCTTAGTATACTTCCGCTTTTGTCTCTGAGACTCAGGGGACGGAGACGGCTGACG
Source organism: Avena sativa (assembly GCA_916181665.1). NCBI lineage: Eukaryota > Viridiplantae > Streptophyta > Magnoliopsida > Poales > Poaceae > Avena > Avena sativa. Next base: position 546,286,443 of record OV702290.1, on the reverse strand, counting down.
CGGCGGTGGAGACGGCTGAGGCGGCGATGGAGACGGTTGCGCTGAGCGGTGAGGCGGTGAAGGCGATGGTTGCGCTGGAGAATGGTGAGGTGGCGGCGAAGGTGGATTGCTGCTCTGAGGAGTGGGTGGCCTTGGCGGCACATAATTTGGAAGCATGATGCGCTCCTTTAGCCATAGAATAGTCCTCCCTTTGGCTTCTCCTAGTTGAGTCACCTCCATATCTTCCCCTGCAGGGTGGTCTAGCTTCAGCTTCTCAAAATCTTCCTTCACCTCATCCACCGTGACGACAGCGTACCCTTTTGGAACCGGTTTGCAATGCCAAGTTGGGTTAGGCCCAATTGGTACCGCCATGCCGACCGCCGCCGTCACCCTTAAGTTCATAACATGCACCTTTAGCTCACAAGCTGTTGTCTCCGTGATATCATCCACTGGGTAGCGTTTAGGAGGAGATGTCGTTGGTGCATCATCATCAACATCATGGAGCTGCATGGAAGCGACGCTGCTTTTCTTATTCGATGGGGCGCAGGTACCCTCGAATGCAGCTTCTACCACGTGCCGCTGAGATTAGACGCTAGTACCTTGCTGCCTAAGTATGTCGAGTTGATCCTGGTGCCGCTTTAATGCTTCTTCTACATTACGCAGCCGGTCTGCAGCTGCCGCTTTCTCAGCTGCCTCCCTTTCCTTTCTCCTCTGATGGCTTTTATCGGGATATCTCTTCATTTCCAGGGAGGAAGACAACCTTCCACGACTTGGAGCCTGGTGTGCCTCGTGCTCGTCCATCGTGTTCAGGATTTTTAAGGGCCCGTGTGAGCTCGTCGTTCTCTCTATCGGGAATGAACCGTCCCTCTGCAACATCATCTACTGCATTTCTAATATCGTCGATGGGCAGTAGGGGATCATCTTTGTGTTTCTGATTATATATCGCCCTCCCTTCTTTGTCCAACGTGCCCCCATGGCCGTAAAACCAGTTTCTCGCCCGTGGTGTCCATGTTGCGGGCTCTGGTCTGATCCCGGCAGCTATGTAATTGACCTCAAGTGCATCCCACTTAGGCATGCAACCGGCGTAGCCAGCAGGCCCCATGTTATGATGGTACAGTTTCTTAGCAGCATTCTCCATATTTATTCTAGACCTTTCCTTAGCTTTCTCCGATGTCTTGTACTTCACAAAATCCTCCCACTAGTGTCTTAACTTAGCATAGCCGGCTTCATTGAAATTCGGAGTCTTCTCTACCTTGACAAAGTTATGGTACAGTTTCTTCTTCCAGTTCTTGAATGCATCGGCCATCTTGCTGAGAGCAAACTTCTTGACTCTTTGCACAAGTTCCCTTCTTGCTCTCTCCTCCTCATCTAGAGTCACATCTGGTTCCGGCAGGAGGAAATTAGTCATGAGCTTGTCAAAAAGCTTATCTTTGGTGTTGTCGCCGACATACGGGACTCCACCGCCGCTTGGCCGATTCCATTCTTGAACGGTGATCGGGATGTAGTCCCTCACATGAACTCCGCATTGCTTGAAAAAATTTCTTGCGACATCGACGGGAGCTTGCGGTTCGCCATCTACACCTACCACGTCGATCCTATACCTCACAGTGTCATCCAACTTTTTTGTTGGGCTTCGTTTCGTTCTTACGAAAGAAGTTCTCGATCCGGAGGGCTAAAAGAAGAAAGAGTGTTAATATATGCATGTATATATAGACAGCAGCATTTTAATTACAAAAATACATATATACACCTCGTCGGTGTTTCCCCTGTCGGAGCCATCGCCTTCTTCCTTATCGGATGCTCCCCTGTCCTAGGCTTCGGCTTCACCGGAGCCGTCTCCTCGGTTGAGAGACTCATCTCCCTGATCGGAATCGTTCAGAAACTCACTCGTGACATCGATATCGATATCTTCATTTTCGCAGATCATCCCTTGGAGGATGTTTTCCTGATGAGTTGGATCCATAGTATCTGCAAGTTAAACAATCAACACATGGCATCGATAATGATATGACAATTTAAACATAGTTGAAATTTAACCCTAAGGCATGCTTGGCAATTTAAGTGAGATCCGAAGGGTCCAAACCCTAGTATAGGAGAGACCCCGAAATCACCTTCGAGGGGTTGATTTCATTCTCTTATTAAACTTGTAATTAAAGTTGTTGAACAATGCATGATTATGAGTCTATTGTGTAGATCTCATTTTTCTAAACATTTTGATATATTATACATATTTTTCTGACTTAGAAATAATTAGTTATTGAATTTATAAGATTAAACTCTTTTCTGAAATTATTTAAACATTTATTAAACTTTTATTGCGTCAGCATAGGTAAAGGCTGACGTCACCTAAGACCGGGAACCTTTTCTCACAGATGCATTGCCTACTCACAGTGACTGACTAGTGGGGCCAGGGCCACGTCGGGCTGCCACGCTGGCAGAGCTTACTCAACGCCCACGTCAGGGTGCCACATGAGCGTCACCTTGGCGCCACATGGGCTCGCCGGAGGGCACGTCGGCCGGCAGTGCTTAGCGGCACTAGAGTGCTTGCTGGAACGCGCAGAAGGTCAGGTTCGAACGAGCGCGTCGCGAGGAAGCTAACGGTGGTCGCACCGCCCCTTATTGGTCATCGGAGCGTCCTCTGCGACGGCGGCCGACGGCGGCGAACAGTGGCGCTCGGCGACAGAAGGAAACGGAGCGAGAGAGAGAGAAAGGAGAGGTCCTGGAGGACCAGCGGCTCACCATGAAGACGATGGACGGGTCGACGAGGACGGAGGAGCTCGGAAGCAGCGGCAACCGCGACGGTCGGAGTCGGAGCAGACGGTGACCGTGGCGTCGATTTCCAGCGTGCGCGGTCGATTCCTCAGACAGTGGTGGCGCGGCGGCGGCGGGCGTCAACGGCGTGAAGCGGCCGCTCTAGATTTGGGCAGCCTGCTAGCGTGATTTTGCTCTGCCGCAAATTTTCCTTAGCCACGCGTCGATGTGCTCTGTGAATTGGGGGAGTTGGGGAGGAGGAAGGCCGGGGCTGTTAACTGTACAGATCATTGGTCCCGGGTCATCCCAATAACCGGGACCAAAGGACCAACGGTCCCGGTTCGTGCCACCAACCGGGACCAAAGGTCTGGGGCACGAGCGTTGCTGTGCTGCCACGTGCACGGCCGTTGGTCCCGGTTAGTCCTACGGCCCGGGACCAAAGGATCAACGGTCCCGGTTCGTGCCAACAATCGAGACCAGAGGCGTGTTAATGGCAGTGCGCGCATCCAGGATCATCGATCCCGATTCGTGGGACGAACCGGGATCGTTGACCCGTTTTTTCAGATTTTGGCAAACCTTTTGGTCTTCCCGCCATTTTCAAATTTGTTTCTTCTTTAATTAATAAGATATTTCAATTTAAGATGATTATTTATTTGGAATTTTAAAAAACTTTTAACAGGAAAAGTGCTTCAATTTAAATAACTAATCAAAAACCATTTTCTGTTTTCAAATATTTTTATTTGTACTATTTAACATTAAAATTGCATTAACAAAATATTTATTGCATAATTTGGAATTTTAAAAAACTTTTAACAGGAAAAGTGCTTCAATTTAAATAACTAATCAAAAACTATTTTCTGTTTTCAAATATTTTTATTTAAACTATACAATTGTACTATTTACAAATAAAATTGCATTAACAAAATATTTATTGCATAATTTGGAATTTTAAAAAACTTTTCAAAATTTGAACTACAAGTACATGATATAATGCTTGTGAATTTTTAAAAAATCATTTATAGGTTCACCACATGCTATTTCATCAGAGATCCACTTCAAGTTCAGCGAGGCTCAGCCCTAGGCTAAGAAGCTTCATGCCCGCCGTTTTGAATATAGTTTGAAACGGGCATAAGAAATTCAAAAATGATCCAAACAATGTGAAACCTTCGCGTGGTGTCATATTATGTGTCACAGTTGCAAGGAAAAATATTAAACTTGAAAAATTACAAATATCATAAAAAATCCTTCACAAAATGACCTGTCATGTTCGAGGTTTCATGGCATTTAGGTCAAACCACCAAAGTTATGGCTAGAATCAGGGCATAGTTTGTGATAATGTGCCCATATTGTGCACACATGTGCATCTTGGGATGGCTTACGATGTTGCAGGAGGAAGTTTTCCCTTTCGACACACGAAAAAGCCAATTTCCATTTTTGATGTGCCGAAATCGGGGTATTCTGTGAGGCAACCACCAAATTAAAGTTTGGCATTGGTACCAAACCATTTTTCAAAAATACTATACCACCTTATATGGACAATTTCCCAACCGGTGTATCTGGAACCTTTCTGTCCATCCCTCATGAAAAAGACAAATTCCTGCCGAATCGGCAAGAGGTTGCCAAGATTTGAACTACAAGTACATGATATAATGCTTGTGAATTTTAAAAAAAAATCATTTATAGGTTCACAACATGCTATTTCATCAGAGATCCACTTCAAGTTCAGCGAGGCTCAGCCCCGGGCTAAGAAGCTTCATGCCTGCCGTTTTGAATATAGTTTGAAACGGGCATAAGAAATTCAAAAATGATCCAAACAATTTGAAACCTTCGCGTGGTGTCATATTATGTGTCACAGTTGCAAGGAAAAATATTGAACTTGAAAAATTGCAAACATCATAAAAAATCCTTCACAAAATGACCTATCATGTTCGAGGTTTCATGGCATTTAGGTCAAACCACCAATGTTATGGCTAGAATCAGGGCATAGTTTGTGATAATGTGCCCATATTATGCACACATGTGCATCTTGGGATGGCTTACGATGTTGCAGGAGGAAGTTTTCCCTTTCGACACACGAAAAAGCCAATTTCCATTTTTGAGGTGCCGAAATCGGGGTGTTCTGTGAAGCAACCACCAAATTAAAGTTTGGCATTGGTACCAAACCATTTTTCAAAAATACTATACCACCTTATATGGACAATTTCTCAACCGGTGTATTCGAATCGGCAGGAGGTTGCCAAGATTTGAACTACAAGTACATGATATAATGCTTGTGAATTTAAAAAAAATCATTTATAGATTCACAACATGCTATTTCATCAGAGATCCACTTCAAGTTCAGCGAGGAATCAGGGCATAGTTTGTGATAATGTGCCCATATTGTGCACACATGTGCATCTTGGGTAACCTTTAGTCCCGGCTGATGGGTGCAACCAAGACTAAAGATGCCGGTGGGATAAGGACACGTGGGTAACCTTTAATCCCGACTGGTGGGTGAAACCGAGACTAAAGTTGTCGGTGGGATAAGGACGCGTGGGTAACCTTTAGTCCCGGCTGGTGGGTGCAACCGAGACTAAAGCTGTCGGTGGGATAAGGACGTGTGGCTAACCTTTAGTCCCGGCTGGTGGGTGCAACCGAGACTAAAGTTGTCGGTGGGAGAAGGACGTGTGGGTAACCTTTAGTCCCGGCTGGTGGGTGCAACCGAGACTAAAGTTGTCGGTGGGATAAGGACGTGTGGGTGGACGCACTGCTCGATGAGATAAAGCATGTAGCGCACGACGCCCTGTCGGAGGAACAAGACAAAGTAGAAGCGGCGCCGTGCCTATAAAAGGACCATCGATACGCCATGGCAAGCAGCTCAACAAGCCAACATAGGTAGAGAGAGTTTCATCCCCATGGATGGAGGGTTGGGAAATCTCCCGTGGCGGAGCTTCTCGAAGATGTTGTTGGTGCACACGCCCTACGGCATCTTCGGAAGCTCCGCCTCGGAAAAATTTCCCTGCAAGCCCGTGAAAGACTCCATCTCCTCTAACATTGTTGGGAAAAGGGTTGAGAAATCTCCCGTGGCGGAGCTTCTCGAAGATGTCGTTGGTGCACACGCCCTACGGCATCTTCGGAAGCTCCGCCTCGGAAAAAATTTCCCTGCAAGCCCGTGAAAGACTCCATCTCCTCTAACAGTGTTGGGGAAAGAGTTGAGAAATCTCCCATGGCGGAGCTTCTCGAAGATGTCGTTGGTGCACACGCCCTACGGCATCTTCGGAAGCTCCGCCTCGGAAAAATTTCCCTGCAAGCCCGTGAAAGACTCCATTACATAAAGTTTCAATACATCACATAAAGTTTCCATACATCACATAAAGTTTCCATACATTACATAGATTTACATACGGTTTAGGGTTTAGGATATGAATCCTTCGTTGCGTATGTCGATCCCTTGCCTATGATCGCTTCTTAGGCCGTAACCATGCAGCATCTTCTTTGCTTAACGGGATGCTTGGGTCGTTTTTCACGGTGAAGGGCGGAATTTCATCAAACTTATCATAATCTGCTGACATGTCTGTCTTATCCTCGACTCCCGCGATGTTTATTTTCCCTGAAAGAACTATGTGATGCCTGGGCTCATCGTCTGATGTATTCGTTTCCTTATTTTTTTTGTTTTTTGCGGTCTAGAGGACATGTCCTTCACATAAAAAACCTGAGCCACATCATTGGCTAGGACGAATGGTTCGTCTTTGTAACCAAGATTCTTGAGATCCACTGTTGTCATTCCGTACAACTGGTCTACCTTTACCCCTTCTCCATTCATGTTGACCCAACTGCACCGAAACAATGGGACCTTAAAAGTAGGTCCATAGTCAAGTTCCCATATCTCCTCTATGTAACCATAGTATGTGTCCTTTTTCCTATTCTCGCATGTTGCATCAAAGTGGACACCACTATTTTGGTTGGTGCTCTTTTTATCTTGGGCAAACGTGTAAAATATATTCCCATTTATCTCGTACCCTTGGAAAGTCAATACAGTCGCAGATGGTGTCGCGGCCAACAAGTAGAGCTGATATCCAATAGTGGTGTCATTCATGAGATGTAATTGCAACCAAGTGCCGAAAGTCTCCATGTGATTTTTTTAATCCAGTAGTCATCCTTCCCCGGGAACTTGGAGCGTACAACATTCATGTGTTCCTCGATATACGGAGCCACGAAGGTAGAACTTTGGAGAACTATGTAGTGTGCTTGATTCAAAGAATGTCCGTCCCTAAATATCATTGCTTTCTTTTCTAGCGTGCCTTTTCCACTCAGTCTCCCCTCATACCGTGATTCAGGAACACCAATCGGCTTAAGGTCAGGAAGAAAGTCTACACAGAACCCAATGACCTCCTCTGTTCCATAGCCCTTAGAGATGCTTCCTTCTGGCCTAGCACGGTTATGAACATATTTCTTTAAGACTCCCATGAACCTCTCGAAGGGGAACATATTGTGCAGAAATACAGGACCGAGAATGTAAATCTCATCGACTAGGTGAACTAAGAGATGCGTCATAATATTAAAGAAGGACGGGGGGAACACCAACTCAAAACTGACAAGACATTGGACCACATCCTTATGTAGCCTTTCCAGACTTTCTCGATCGATTACCTTCTGAGATATTGCATTGAGGAATGCACATAGCTTCACAATGGCTAATCGAACATTTTCCTATAGAAGCCCTCTCAATGCAATCGGAAGCAACGGTGTCATAATCACGTGGCAATCATGAGACTTCAGGTTCTGAAATTTTTTCTCTGCCATATTTATTATTCCCTTTATATTTGACGAGAAGCCAGCCGGGACCTTGATACTGTAAAGGACTTCAAAAAAGATTTCCTTCTCTGCTTTGGTAAGAGCGTAGCTACTTAAGTATTTACGTCCTTTATCAGTATGCTTGTTGTGTGGGTCTTTGATACGTTCTTGGTCCTCCCGTGCTTCTGGTGTATCTTTTGTCTTCCCATACACGTCCAGGAAGCCTAGCAGGTTCACGCAAAGATTCTTTGTTACGTGCATCACGTCGATTGAAGAACAGACCTCTAGGTCTTTCCAATACTCAAGCTCCCAAAATATAGATTTCTTTTTCCACATGGCCGTGTGTCCGGTAATGGGGTCTTTCGGAACAGATTGACCACCAGGACCCTTTCCAAAGATTACTTCTAGGTCCTTCACCATACCAAATACATTAGCACCTTTAGGGAGCTTAGGCTTCTTCCGGTAATCTGCCTCACCGTTGAAATTCTTGCCTTTCTTTCTTACTTGATGATTGGTCGGAAGAAATTTACGACACCCCAGGTACACAACCTTCTTACATTTATCCAAATATGTACCTTTAGTATTATCTAAACAGTGCATGCATGCATTGTATCCCTTGTTTGACTGTCCTGAATTGTTACTAAGAGCAGGCCAATCATTGATGGTTACGAACAACAACGCTCGTAGGTCAAATGGCTCATGTTTGTGCCCATCCCACACCTTTACACCTGGTTCTGCCCACAACTGCAAAAGTTCATCGACTAATGGCCTTAGGTACACATCAATGTCGTTGTCGGGTTGCTTCGGTCCTTGGATGAGCACTGGCATCATAATGAACTTCCGCTTCATGCACAACCAAGGAGGAAGGTTGTAGATACATAGAGTCACTGGCCAGGTGTTGTGACTACAGCTCTGCTCCCCAAAAGGATTCATGCCATCTGTACTTAGACCAAACCATAAGTTCCTCGCGTCACCTGCAAAGTTCGAGTACTTTCTCTCGATGTTTCTCCACTGCGACCCATCGGCAGGGTGTCTCAGTTTCCCGTCTTTCTTACGCTCTTCTTTGTGCCATCGCAACAACCTAGCATGCTCTTTATTTCTGAACAGACGTTTCAACTGTGGTATTATAGGACCATACCACATAACCTTAGCAGGAACTCTCTTCCTGGAAGGCTCGTCATCGCCCTCAACATCACCAGGGTCATCTTGTCTGATCTTGTATCGACATGCATTGCATACCGGGCATTTATCCATATTCTCGTACTTCTCACCGCGGTACAGGATGCAGTCATTAATGCATGCATGTATCTTCTCCACATCTAATCCTAGAGGGCAGATAGTCTTCTTTGCTTCGTACGTTGTCTCGGGCAGCTCGTTATCCTTTGGAAGCTTCGGCTTCATTATTTTCAGTAACTTCTCAAATTCCTTGTCAGAGAAGCCAGTCTCTGCCTTTCATTTCAGTAGTTCAAATGTGGTACCGAGCTTTGTGCTGCCATCTTTGCAATTTGGGTACAACAACTTTTTGTGATCCTTTTGCATGGCCTCCAACTTAAGCTTCTCCCTTTCTGTATCACATTGTTGCTTTGCATCAGAAATGACCCGACCAAGACCATCAGCGGGCTCATCTGATGCATGTTGTTCTTCTTCATTGCCGCCTCCCTCTTCTTCATTGTCTTCTATTGCAGTATCACCGTATTCTTCAGGGGACATAGGATAGCTGTCATCATCCTCCTCTTCTTCATTTTGTTCCAGCCTAACCCCTCTTTCTCCGTGCATGGCCCAACAATAATATCCGGGCATGAAACCTCTCCGAAGCAGATGGTTTTGAAGGATTCTCGGGGCAGAGTGCTCCGCCACGTTCTGACAGTCGACGCGGGGACAAGGCATAAAATTATCCACTTTGTTTGCCTTAGCCAAATCGAGAAATTTATGGAGGCCTGCAATAAAATCAGAATGGCGTCGGTCGCCATACATCCATCGCATCCGTGCATCGATCTGCGTCATAATAATTAACCATTACAATAACATCGTCAATAGTAAAATGACCACCCTACATAGACATATGCAATATTTTTGTATTAGTTACAGATAAAGAAGATAAGGTTGCTAACCTCAGCCGAGGATACCGTGTTGTGCGAACTAAAGGGTGGCTAGGACATTTCGTCGAACACCTTGTGTGCAATCAAAGAAAAAAAAAGCTAGCACCCACTCCTCACACACAATCCAGCAAAATTTGGTGGGCAAAGGGCTGGGCTTATATATAGCCAGGGGAGGGTTTTTGGTCCCGGTTATTGCCACGAACCGGGACCAAAGCCCCTCCCGCGCGACACGTGGCGGCCCAGCAGCGCGCCCCCCACTCAAGTCATTGGTCCCGGCACGACCCGGGACCAATGACTTGAGTGGGGGGCGCGCTGCTGGGCCGCCACGTGTCGCGCGGGAGGGGCTTTGGTCCCGGTTCTTGGCAATAACCGGGACCAATGCCTCCGTCACTTCGTCGTCCCCGTGCATAAATATGCTGCCTCTCTGCAGTCCCTCTCCACCCCACCACTTTGCCTCTCCACCGCGCCGTCGTTTCGCCTTCCCTCCCTCTCAAATCTCCATCGCGCCGTCATGGAGGTGCCCACGCTCAACCACTACGAGGCGGCGCAATTTGCGATCTACGGCATCCTCGCGCCGCCGTGCGTGACACTTCCTGCCGGATTTCGCATCAGCGAGGGGGGTGTGCCGGTGGCTCCGCTCCTCAACCCCCGCGGATACGAGATGGAGTACGTCATCGCGGAGCGTCGCCGCCAACTGCCCGCGTGCTTTAGGGCGTTGCCCCGGTACGCGGCGGGCAGCGAGTATTGGCCCCGGCTGTTCAAGGAGTGGAAGGCCAAGCTTGGCAACCGTTTCGTGGACGGGCGCCTGGTGCACCCGGATCGCCGCAACCAAGAAGGGCGGGAGTTGTTCTGGTCCGTCTCTGGACGGACCATCTACACCGCCATCGACGCTGCTATGCGCGCAGACGAGCTCCGTCTCCTGAACAACGCCGAAATCGTGGAGATTTTGTCCGACGACGACGAGGAAGCCGGCGGCACGGAGGACAACGGCTCGGAGGACAGCGACAGCGGAAGTGTTGTCGACTAGAAATTTATAAAGTCGCATCTTTATTTTTATGGAAAAATTTGTGGTCGAATAATAAAATGTCTCAATTTAGACCTTTGTCTCGATTAATTCGTGAAAGATTTGTTCAAAAACAGTGATCAATTCAATTTCTACCTCGAATTAATTTTTGCCTCGAATTAATTTCTGCGCCGAATTAATTTACATTAATTCCTGGACTGCTGACCGTCGCGGGGGTTTTGGTCCCGGTTGTTGGCATGAACCGAGACCAATGCCTCGCAGAGAGCCACGTGTGCATTGCGGGGTCATTGGTCCCTGTTCGTGCCATAAACCGGGACTAATGCTTACAGATCAACCGGGACCAATGCCATGGCGGCATGAACCGGGACCGGTGCCTGACATTGGTCCCGATTACGGAAACGAACCGGGACCAATGGAATTTGGGCGCTGGACCAAAGGCCCTCTTTCTACTAGTGAATATGATACTACTACATGATAATATGCATTATGCATTATGTGATGGTATCATATATTAGTAGCATATATATGATACTCCCCCATGTAACTAATCTTATATGGGATAGTAACATATAGTACTAATATCATATGCATGTATCTCTGTACCAAAAAGTATCTCACAGGTTGATTTGCATGTATCTATACACTAAAATGCGTAGACATATATACAAGTCTAAACAAATATATGACACCATTTTGAAGATGGAGGAAGTATGATACTTTGCATTATGACTAGCCTTATAACAATGAAAATATATTTTCAGCAAGCAACTTTTGCCCACCTGCAACTGTCTCTCTCGTATGACACCTTTTTACTGCCAAGCAAGCGACGTGCATATATAGTATTCCCTCTGTTTTAAAATATAAGATATTTTAGCTTTATGAAGCAAATGTATCTAGATTTTTTTTATTATATAGGTTCACTCAGATTTGAAGTGAATCTACACACCAAAGGAAGTCTAGATAATTTTTTTCATAAACCTAAAATATCTTATATTTTAAAACGGAAGGAGTACTAGTCATTATTTCTACACCCATATGCAACTACCTCGCGCGTGACACGTACTGTATGTTTTTACCCGCCAAGCTAGCGGGTGCTGGCTGCATGTCGTTGTCGCCTTGGCGAGCTACGTACGAAGTGCAACAAAAATAATGACTGCTATACACGTTTTTTTGCTGGCTAGCGGGTGTTGGATGGCGTTGTCACCTTGGTGAAGAAGTAGAACCAAAAATAATGACCGTTTCATCGGTGTATGAGACGGATGGATCACTCGCCAGAACACGGATGCAGCACGAAAAATGGAGCGTTTTATAGTTTCTACTACTACTGGTACTACGGAATGTCAGTAGCACCTATCGAGAGATACTCCTCGGGATCCGGAAACTGAAGCTGCCTGCCGCCCAGCATCTGCGACCGGAAGAAGTCTCCCCTGCGAGCCTGCGACGACGACGCTGAAACGGCCAGCGTTCTGACTTGTGAAACTGAAATGGAAACGCCGACGGTAGCAGCTGACGCAGTCCCGTGCTACATGAACCCCCCCACACACACACAATTCATTCCATTTCATTTCTTCGCTCGCCGTATCTTTTCCTGCCGCAAGCTTGTCATCACGGTCCACGTGCCTCCGTTTCCACCCTCGCAGCCTTTGCGCCGAATCCACCTAGGGCGGCGACGAAACCAGCCGATACGAAGGTCGCGAAGTCGGCCGGTACGAAGGGCGCGAAGTCGGCTGGTATGAAGGGTGTGAATGGCGCGAAGGCGCCATGCAACAAGCCGCGCAAGGCACCACCGCCGCCAAAGGTCAAACCGGACAACATAACACGGGAGAAGTGGGAGGAAGTCGATGTCCGTCACCAGTTCAATTCGGCGGAATGCAGGGGCAATGAGAGAGAGCGGAGATGAAGGAAACGACGATGCGCAAATGCGGCAGACATTGGCGCACTTACCGTGAGCACCTTTGTGATGCGTATGAGGAGCACTTCGCCGCATTCGCCGCACTTCTTCCGGGATATCCATGCCATGAGCACGCCGCAGTCCATGACACATATGACGAGTGCATCGCTGCACTACACCGACAGCGACCCACTTGGCGGATTCAACCCCAACGACCATGTCCTATTTTCCCTATCGTTTCTACCGCTTCGAAGAGTCCTGCTCGTCTACGGCAATGGCGTCAACAACGTGTTGGATGGAATGGCATGGAGTGGCGAGCATGATGACACACAACAAGCCACCTAGGAAGATGAGGAGGAGGGTGAAGAAAAAGGGAAGGAGGAAGATGTCACACAACATACCGGCGTGGAGGATGAGGAGGAGGGGGAAGAAGAGGAGGACGAACAAGAGGATAGACTGCGTGCAGGGATGAGATGGCTGAGGTGGAAGTCATTGGAGTACCATTGTTTGTGTGATTCTTGGAAGCTCGTGACAATGGATCCGATCACCGGCACCAATCAAATCAGCAGCGCCTATTGGGGTAGGATTAGAAAAGAGTTTGGTGACAACCAGAACCATAATGCCAACCGGTACAGAGGAGAGAGAGAGGCGACGACTATAAGGTTTCTTCCCTCCACCGGCGAGGCCACCGGTTTGTCCCGTCTCCGGCGGCCTTAGGGTCTTGGAGACGTGGCGGACCACGGCCTCACGCCGGCGGGAGGTCTCAGTGTTTCGCCTAGACTGTTGTTGGTGTCTTTTCAAAATGATGAGGCGGCGTCTACGTCCTGACGTCAGAATAAGGTCCTCTCCGCCCTATCCTTGCTCTGTTAGTGCATCTAGCATCGGCGGAGGGCGCGTGGAGTCGTGTGTCCGACATATCCCTTGGCATCCGGTCGTTTCTCGTATTCGTTGGTATGGTTTGAGGTCAGTCTCTTCCGATTTATGTTTGTCGTCTTCGGCGATGGCTGCTGCTCTGGTGCGTTGGTCCTTTGGGGCCTTAGCACGACGACTTCCCGTTTGTCTACTACAACAAGCTCTACTACGACAAGCTTTGCTTGGCTCCGGTGATGGAGGGGCGAGGACGGCGGCGCGCCTTCCACTCGTGCTAGTGTTTGTAGTCGTCGCTAGGTTGTTCACTGACCTATTTGTAATTTTTATTACTTTTAGGACTCTTTGTACTGATGTTGATGATTATTAAACCGGTGGAATTTCGCAAAAAAAAGAGTTTGGTGAGGGCAAGTTGCTCAACAAGGAGTACGCTCAAGGAGTACGCTGTCATGCAAATGAATAGGAGACATCAAAGCTTGCTCGGGAAGTGGCATGAACGTGGACAATATGGTAAGTACGGCGTCCCCTGTTCCGCATCGTCGTGTTTTCGTCTTTGTTCTGCAGCGTCGTGCTGACTATCGATGTTCGTCTGAGTTGGACAGGGCGCTAGAGATGCACCAGTTCAAAAATGAGGGCAAACAATTCTTCATCCATTTCTACATCAAGCTCAAAGGATGCAAGAATTGGAGGCAAACACGCCTCCATTTGGCTAAGGGAGCTGACGACGTCGCTGATCTGGACGCATTGCCCACCTCGGTCGGGCGTCCAATCGGCAAGAAGGCCAAGGAAGCTGTGGCTCAAGTGGCAACATCCGATAGGGTGTAGGCATCGATTGACAAGTCACTTTGGCGATGTCTCGCCAAACTTTCTCATCCGGGAGGAGAAGAGCGATGAAAGGTGGACGTCCTTGTTATCCAAGCAAGACAGAGAAGATCATGATCGAGAAAGAGAAGGGTCGAGACCAAGAAGTAGAGGGTGGCCATGAAGAAAAAGAAGGAGAACTTCCTCATCTTGACCCCCGACACGTCCAGTATGGATACCGCACGTGTTGGCGGTGTACATGTACTACCGCGATATGATCTTTCAGGACATCGCCATGGTGAATGCGGTATCCGAGGCCGCGGTGACGGCAGCGGCAAGAACTACAACTGCTAAAGCGGAAGAAGCATCGGCATCGGTGACGGGTGAGCACGCGTATGAGGATACCGTCGATCTAGAGGTGGAGTTGTTGTCGACGCGATCCACAATATTTATTTTGTTTAATTCATTTGCGCACGATTCTAGCCGGCAATCGATCGTGAGGAATAGATGACAGGAACTTAGTACCGTCGGTCTTAGAACTTTATGGTTATTTTGATTAAAATTAACCACAAATTTCTTTGGCAGTCAGTTGGACGGCACGCGGCTCAGGACGAGAGTGCCTCAAACGCGGCACACCACCGCCACGTTCCCGATCGATCAATCCAATATTTCTATCTAGCGTTGTTTGGGGATGGGACCGGAGATGGTCTAAATTACGGTATTTTTTAGAAAATGATAGCATCAGTCGGGGATGAAACGTTTTCATCCCTGGGTCCTCCCACGCGCACGCGATGGGTCGTGGCCAACCTACCTTTTTTTGCCCATATCCTCTTTGTTCAGAAACAGCGCCGCGAATCAAATGGCAGGCCGCCGTCCTAGCTTCCCGGCGCCCAGCTGCCGCTGGAGTTGGAGGCCGCAGTAGCCATGGCCCTACCCCGCGGGTGCTCCGCGCACCAGTCTGCCGTCACCATGGCCTTCTGCGCACCAGCCCGCCGTCGCCATGGCCTTCCTCGACGCCCTAGCTCCCAGCGCCCCGACGTTACTGGAGATGGAGGCCTCTACCACCACCTCGTCCACGACATGGTCTTACTCGTGCCGACGCTCCATGCACCTGACCGCCTTCGCCATGGCCTTCCTTGCGCGGGCGGGCACCATCGCCATGGCCTTCCACGTGCGGAAGCCATCACTAGCTTCAGGGACAAAGCAACTTAGGACAGGGCAGTGGTGCTACCATCGATGTAACCCCGTGTGACACCTAGTCGGGGATTTGATATTGTACATATATCTTTTTCTACAATTGTTACGTGTTTTCGCTAATATATTGTAAAAAAAATTGCTACAAGTTGTTCGATGATAATCTCTGGCGAAATATATTTTTCTACGGTTGCAAGTTTTTTCTTGCTACAAGGTCTCTGGTAAAGTTGCTATTTTTTGCTACATATATTTTATAGTTTTGCTATAGTAGCGCAAAGGTTCTTCTACGGTGTCTACGGCGAAATCGGCTTTTGCTATATTAGCATAATTATTTTGCTACATCTATTTTCTGATTTTGCTACAATAGCGCAAACTTGTTGCTACGAGGTATCTGACAAAAGTTTTCGACGATTCTCCGGCGAAGTCGATTTTGCTATATTAGTTTAATTTTTTGCTACATGGTCTCCGGCGAGGTCTATGGCGATATCTAATATGTCTGTTCTTTTTTTACGAGATTGCTAACTCTCGGTCACCCGAGATTTATGTTTGCGCCTGGTCGACGGTTTTGACCGTGCGATGCGTGCGTCTTAGATGGTACAGAGTTTTTGAGTTTGTCTTGCGTTGTGCGTTGTTTGCACGTGAAGGCCCGGAGGTTGTGGATTTGTTATTGTTTTGGGCTTTTCTTTTACCACCTGGGCTTTTTTATTGTCTGTAGATCCGTTCCCCACCTCTAGGGATTCCCCGCCCCCAACTCTGGCACATCAGAGAGTAAGCAAGGGCTGTTGTGAAGATTTTTGTCCCCAGGTCGTGGACTGCTGTTCATCAGTTAATAGGCAGGTTTGATTGTAGGTTTATTTTGTAGTTCATCAGCAAGAGTATTTGTGATGTTTTTTTCCCTATCCATTTTTCTACTGTTTTACCTTTCCAATCTTTCCAGAAATCTAGTTTTTCTTGTTTTTTTAGGATGAAGTGCCAAGTTTGTGGGAGCAAGGAGGGTGTTTGTGGTCAGGGGCAGAGTAAAATGTTATATTCACGATCACGAATTCAATATTACAGATGAGTTTGATTTTGAGAGTACTGCTAGAGCTATTTGTGGTATCAAAATGTATGGAACTAGTATTTTTTTGCTTTTGTTTTCATTATCCCTTTTTTATATAGATTGCCAACAATACTAATTGTGTCATTGTTTTTATTTTTCTAGCGTATCCACAAGTTTGTTGTGTTGGCACTGGATGTTCCATGCAGCGGGAGGGTTCGTCTTGTAAGTGGTGAAGATGGTGTTAACAGGAATGGGCACTACTACACCTCAACTGATGGGGGGATTCGGTCCAAAAGTGGATGGAAGAGCTTTGCTGCCAAGAACAACCTGGTTGCTGGAACTGTTGTTCTTATAATGTTTCAGAACTCTTCACGTGGACTTCGCATTTCTTTTGATGTCGTGCGTTAAGTTTGTTTATTAATACTTGTTGCAAAGAGTATTAAGACTTGTTACGCTATTATTAGTTCTAATCTTATGTTAAGACTAAGTATATGTATGAAGTATGTAACTGGTCCTTGTTGCCATCCATGTCAGTATATGTATGAAGTATGAGACTTGAGAAGGATTATTATTTGTTTCTTGTTATCTTTTTAAAATTAATTTGGTGTTTTCTGTCAAGTTTTTCTATATAAGCTGGAATTGTATGGAACAATAACAAACCTTCATCATGATTTGAGTGTATTTGAATTTTTTTTAGCTAGGTTTGTTTTTCTGAATTTTTTTGCTTTCTAGATGATAATGAAAAATAAATTGCAGGTTTGTAGTTTCTTATATTTCTAGAGAATCTGGATTTTGTCTATGATGATAGCTCAATTTTTTAAACTGAATTTATTGTATTAGTTTTTGTACATTATACCTAGTGAGAGAATTTAAAACTTTCTGTTTCAGCAGCAAGGTCAAGTTTGTACTTTGACTGCAAGCAGATGAACTCAACATGAACATTTTTCAAAGTTTTTGTTGTTGTTTTTGATGTTTAGATAATCCTGATTTTATTAGTTGTCTTCTCTGTAGAAAAGCACATAATGCAACATAAGCAAAAAGGGGCTTCTTTGTTAATCAAGACACTGACAACATGGGACGTGTTCAGGTTGAGTTGTATACTGAATGGATAGTGGGCCCCACTTTTTAATGGATGGAATTACTACACGTGTACATGAGGTGCAGTGAGATAACGTCATTTCAAAATCTGAAACGGAGGAGAGGGGAAAGCGCTCCCGAGGCGGAGGAGCACCTCCCGCTCGCTGCCGCGGATTACCTCATCGGTGCCGGCGACTTCTACTTCATTTTTCCGCACGAGATTGCAGCCTATCGCTCTATGGAGGTACCCATGATTTCCTCGCATCTACCCCTCCGTTTTTACCTCACGAAAATTATTCTCCGTTGCTGTTGTGTTTGGCCAATTGATTCAAAATTGGGCCGTCGTAAGTTCGCGGCGCTCGCATGAGTACAAGAGGCGTGAAGATTTGTGGTTTTGTTACTGTTCGAGGTTCGAATTTTTGAGCGATCCGATAGATTTTCTGGCCCGCGCGCGTTATTTTTGCAAGCAATTGCTCACAGAGCGATAAGCTCTTTATGGGGAGGACTCGAGCGGATCTGAGATCTGTTTTTTTTGGGTTGGACGGTGCTGTGGCAGGGAGGGCGAATATGCTCGGGGGGGATGGGGTGGATGTACTGTCGGGAGGGAAGGGTGGACTTGCTCTGAGCCATGCTCAGGGTTTTTTGTTCCCAGAGATTATCTGTTCTAGGTGGGGACAGATATTATGGCATAGCACTTGTTTTTCATTTCAAGGCAGTTTAGGACTCTAGTATTTTGTAAACTACAATCAAATGTCCATAACTGAATCAACAACATGTTATCTGAAACATGACCATCTGTTCTCTAATTCTTATGAATACTGCAACCCTTTTTTGGAGATGGGGTTCTATTTATGCATGTGAGCCAATTCTTACATAGACACTTGAATTTGCTTGTATGAAGTTGTATTATCTTCAAAATGTAATCATGAATTATGCATGTTTGAAGCAGAAGTCTATGTGTGTGTTCATTTCTAGTCTTGCTTTTTGTCATTATGCAAATGTACATGTTATTTCATCATTGGTGTGCAATTCCATGCTCTTGTGTAATTCTGCAGTGATGATGTACTCATTTTGGCAGACAAAATTTTATATGTTTTTCTTACTATTCATAAGATATGAAAGCTTTTCTTATTAAGCAGTATAAACAGATAGTTTGCTTTAGTTTAACTACTTTTTAACATAAATCTTTATTTTGCAACATCATGAAAAAATGAGTGGCATTAGGATTAGTTCTGACAGTTCAGATCATGGTAGACAGACAGATAAAAAAGTGGACCATGTTCAAAGAGAAGATTCAGATTGTGATAACATGATACCAGAACAAATTGATACTGAGTTATCACAAGAAATCCTATATGAGACGATGCATAACATTGTAAGTTTCCGAATTTATGAGCATCACCAAAAAAAATATTATTAAATTGTTCTTTTATTCGGCTGATGTCTGATAATAATTTTTATGAATTAATCAGATGCGAAGAAGTGCAAAAAGAAGGAAGAAAAGAAGAACTATCAAAGTAAATAGAAGAAAGGTATTATCTGCTTGAGATAAGAGTCTTATATACATTAATTCTAGAGTTGCAAGTTTGTTGATTTCATGTTGTTCTGTTTTGTTATCTTTTTGTTCTGGTTATACTTAATTAAGATCGTTATGCAAAATCTTATATTTTGTATTTCTATTTTTTCTATATAGAACCGGAATGCTGATGGCGACTCTGATGATGACAGTGATGAGCCTCATGTTCCAAGAGCTACAAGCAGATGCAGTGTGCCTTATTTTTTCCAGATTATTAAGTTTGTGCGTGAGAGTAAAAGACTGGTGGATCTAGTCAGTAAAATGGGATTCCAGCATATTCTGGAACTTGATGATTGTTATGTTCCGAGAGCGTTTGCATAGTGGATAGCAGATTGTACAATACCCGATGAGAAGGTTATCAAGTTTCAAGGAAAGTCTGTTCAATTGTCAACGAAATCTGTTG
Source organism: Avena sativa (assembly GCA_916181665.1). Taxonomy (NCBI): domain Eukaryota; kingdom Viridiplantae; phylum Streptophyta; class Magnoliopsida; order Poales; family Poaceae; genus Avena; species Avena sativa. The sequence goes on along the minus strand of OV702290.1, from coordinate 546,266,969 downwards.
TGCATTCCCTTGGTATACCAGAAGGATTTCTACCAGTTGAAACTGATGAAGAAATTGGCAAAGCGAGTTTCCTTGCTGCCTTCAATCTTACTGATATTCCAACAATCAAATACTTTGGTAATAAGATTCTGTTTGAGAAAAACATATCTGATGATGAATTTTGCCGTTGTTTCATGGTTGTCTATAATGGGACCTTTCTTTGCCCAAATTCAAACACAAAGCCAAGTACAATTTATCTTGGTGCTTTAGTAGATGTAGACAAGATCAAAGACCGCAATTGGGCTAAATTTGTCCATGACTGGTTGATCTTGTTCATCAGCAAGTACTTAAAAAAGAAGAGAAGGGTTGACAACAAATATCTGACTCTTGGAGGATGCATATACCATCTTGCGGTACATTCCCTTTTTTATCTATTTTATACTTGTTTTCAATTCACTCTTGGAGGATGCATATACCATTTTTGCGGTATTTTTTTGTGTTTGTTTTTGTAATAAATAAGTAATTCCAAGAGACTAACATGAAATTTTGTTGTACGTTCTACATAGGTACGTTGCTTGGATTTTTTAGATTTCGGCTCTATAGAACTTCCAAAAACAATGCCAAGAATTCGTGTGTGGAAGGGTGATATGATAAAGCACTTCAGTGATATGACAATTGGAAGAGATGGAAAATATGGAGCACGTTCTGTAAGTAACACTATATTTGAATTCTTTTATTTATTTTCTACCATTTTTTCATTGTTCCTGTGGTAATTTCCAAAATATCTTACCAATGACATATTGTTGAAAACATTTTTGTAGATTATAGAAGAGGCTCAAACATGCTATGGTCATTTCGAAACACATGAAGCAAATAGTACTGTTAACCCTGAAAGTCCGGAGAATGCAAATATGGAGAATATAGTTCATACGAAAAATGATACAATTCATGGAACATGTATTCATGGTTCCCAATCAAAGATTTCTGAACTTCTTTCTATGCTATCAGAGAAATCTATTTCCAGTAAGGTTGGTGTTCCTAATTTACTGTCTTCTTTTTGTATTTTTTCAATTTGTTTACTTGAGTTGTTATTAGAGATATCTACTCTGTTAATAAATGCTTTATTGAATGCAAGCAGATAAAAGAAAAAATTGCTTCTACTTTTCAAAACATCATGAAAGATGAAGATATGAATGCACAGTCAAAAGCAGCAGAACTTGTGCTTCATGTTGTACGTTTACTGATTCATACTAATGGAGAGTCAGGTGACACTGAAAAACTAATTTCAGAACAAGATCTTCAGAACTCAAGCAATATCCCTAATGAGTCTCAAAATACATTAAAACTAGACTCAACAGAAAGTGCTAATCCAGAATCAGTTGGAGGTATAAGTTTTTATTTTTGTTTCTACTGTGTTTGTTTTCATTTTTTTATAAATTTTGTTTTTATATGGATTGAAACTATTTTAACTTTACCAATCCGTTCTTATGCAAATGTCAGTTTCACTTATGATTAAAAAACGAAGGGCGCCTGATGATGTTTCTAGCCAGCAGTCAATAAAATCAGAATATCAGCAACATCATAAAGTGGCAAAGATTTGTAAACAAGAGGAAATAAATAATGAAGTTAATGATCAAATCACACATACTGGACAGTGTCCAACAGAGAAGGAAACAACTACTGTAAATGTAAGTGAAGTTTTAATTTAAAGCATTTCTTGTTTCTGAGTTTATTTTTTTGTTTTTGAGTTTAATCACTATTTCATTTACATTTGTTATGTCGTTCCACTTTTTTTTAGGGCTATGTTATCAAAATAATTTACAGTAGTGAAAAGGATCACTTTTTATGTATGCTTTATGAATTAATATTTTGATATGTAGGATAAAGGGCTATGTTATCAAAATAATTTACAGTAGTGAAAAGGATCACTTTTTATGTATGCTTTATGAATTAATATTTTGATATGTAGGATAAAGATAACACAGGCAGTAGTGCTAGCTTGAATCACATGCTGGAAACAGATCAAAAGAGTGAAATCAAACTTGGAAAAGAAGTTTTGCCAGATTTTAATTATGATTATGCAAGTTCCGTTGAAAGAAATGTGTTTGCTGGCTTCAAAAAAAGTTACAACATAGTGAAGGTATACAAATTTCCAGTCAATTAAATGTAATCTTAGTGTTATTACCAAATATTTTAATACATTTCCTTTTTTCGCTGTAGAGTTTTAATGATGACATAAATGATTCCACACATTCACAACAGCCTCCAGCTAATGAGATACTGCAAGAATCAGGTTTTCATACTATGATTTTTTTATTTGTGTAATAGATGGTTTTCCCAATATTATGTAACATATGATCTTTCCTTATTCTTATTTTTGAATTTTATTTTATTTTTTATAGGAATTGAACAGGTTAATATTATATTGCCAAATGTTCTTGTCAATGTGTCCAGAGATGGTGAATGCAAAGCTACTGTAGTCAAAGAATTAATGCAGGTTCAAAAATAAATGTCTTTTTGCAATCTTTTTATTTGTGCAAAAATAGTTATTTTGTTGTATTTTCTCATTTAAACATTCTTGTTTTACGTTTTTATAGGATGGATTTTGTTCTGTTGCAATAGAAACATCAGGGTACTTGAAGGAAGTTACGGTACATGTAGATACAATACATGTAATCAAGGCAAAGAAACACGACAACATCAAAATCCTCAAAGGACCAATGAGTGGGTGTACAGGAACAGTTATTGGAGTAGATAACTCTGATGGAATTGTAAGGGTACAAGGATTTGCAGACCTAAAAATAGTAGAACTGGATATGCTTGGAATTCTGAAAATCATACCTGACCAACAGGAAGAAAGCAAACGAAATGAAAAAGAGAGCTACAATGATGGTAGTAAATCTTCATGTTTCTTTAATATATTCTAGTATGGCAAGAACAATATCCAACGTTCTGAAACATTTTTTTCTTCTGGGTTTGTTATTGTAGGCAAGGAGCAGAAAAACAAAGAGAACAACATTGGATTCAAATCACTTGGAAATGAAGAGAACAATATTGGAAGCAAATCAGTTGGAAATGGTGATTACAAAATAACAAGTTACACAGATTGGTCCCTATACATTGATGAAGCAAGAAAGAAGTATCATTTCAACGACGACTCAGTTCCTAGTTTCAGACTTTTTGAATACACGGATGAAAGAGGAACTTATATTGATGAGCTAGTTCTTTGGAGGCCTCTAGACATGTCTTCAGCAGATTACAACGCTAAAATAGAGGTGATTTTATATTATTTTTATTTCTTCTTTTTATAAGTTTTTTTCTTATTAGTAAGTTCACTTCTGAAAACAGTTATAAGCTCACTGTAGTTTTTATATTTTTTAAATAACAGAATGCGAAGCACAATTACAGGATTATGTATGATTCTTTCCACACAAAAAAACAACACAGCCTCTCAAGCAAGGTAATGTAGTGTATCATGCATTTTATGAATGCAATCTAATGTGCCATGTTTGTCTGTAATTTCCAATTAACATTTATGTTTTTTCAGAGTACAAACACAGAATGCAATGAGTCAAGAATACAATGTGCACAAAGGCAACCTAATTTCTGTGATCTAACAGAATCTCCAGATAAGAATGAGCATAGCATTACAAAGAATTTGGTAAATGTAGTTTTATATTCAAATTGCACGTTATAATCTAGTTACTGTGTTTTTTGTGTTTTTATAATTTTTCTTCTACGTATTATAATCAGGATCCTCCAGCTCATACACTTAGTCGAAATATTGACAACAGTTCAACTAAATCATCTTCAAAAACACCTACATCAACGGTATGAAATCAATCAGAAAACTAGTATTTTTGACGTTCTATCTTTTGTTTATTTTTGCTTTTTGGTTTCTTCTATTGAGTTTATTTTTTTGAAATTAACTTTTTTGGTACAGAGATATTTCAAAGAAGAAATAGTAGGAAGAAGACTTTTCCATGACGACAATGACATCTGCCAAAATGTACGCATTTTTCATTTAAACTTGATGACCAATTTGCAAAACATATGTGCAATTGCACACATTTGTGAAATTGCACACACATCTGAAATTACATGTTCATGTAGGATCCAAAATTTCATACACATATGAAGTTGCAAAATGCGAATGAGCTTGCATTGCTGAACACATGCATCTGAAATTACATACACATGCAATTGCACACTTATCATCTAAAATTGCATGTTCATGTGCAATTGCATACTTATCATCTGAAATTGCATGTTTATGTGCAATTGCATACTTATCATCTGAAATTGCATGTTCATGTGTAATTGCACACTTATCATATGAAATTGCATGTTCATGTGTAATTGCACACTTATCATCTGAAATTGCATGTTCATGTGCAGTTGCGTGTGCAAATTGTAAAATTGCATGTTTAAGGTCTTTTTGCAGACAGTTTTTTAGCTGATTTTTTTGCATGCAAATGCATGTTGTTGTCAAATCACATACACCGAATTTTAACAATGAACTGTTTCCAAATTTAAACTTCATTTCAATTTTTGAGTCAACATGCAAATGCATGCTGTTCTGAAATCACACACACCGAAATTACATGGTAATGTGCAATTCAATTTTTTAATGTGCAATTGCACATACATCTAAATGTGCATCCACATTTTTTTGGGAATTGCATGTTCATGTGCAATTTCTCATTTATTTATTTTCTTTATGTAATTGTGCAAAATGCTTTAACACTGAAATTTATTCTCATGTGAATGTGCACTTTTCTGATTACAGTTGTAATGTAACCAATGTTCAATGTGTACTGAATTTTAACACTGAATGTTCATCTTGTTTTTATTTTTGCAGTCTTCTCAAGAAATTCAGTGCATGGGAACTAAATTTTTTAGTGAGTCTTGCAAAGTAATGAGCTGCAAAACAGATGATTTCTACAATACAAACCTAAGTTTAGGTACTGCTAGTTTATCTGGTAAAGAAAACTTGCCACCAAAAAGAATTTTGCAGCCTAGCAAGTTTCTTTCCTCTCCTTATGAGAACAACTTAAGGAGACCAATCACAGCAATTGAATATAAAATGTATGAAGTATTGACAACCCTTTGTGATGATGATGAATTATCCATGTAAGTACACATCATTTCTTCTGTTAGCTAAATTTTTATGTATCTTTTTTACTATTTTTTTTTTAAAAAATAAAATTGTTTTGTCTTGTTTTTCATAACACTAATATTTTTTTCATAAATATGCAGCAAGTGGGCAATTAATATGGATAATTGTAAAGTTTCTTTGGAGCAACTGGGGAAATCATTCAAACAAGACGGATGGGTTGAGGCATACGTAATAAATTCATTTTGTAGAAAATTATTCAAAGATAACCACCCTAAACAATCGGGCAAACATTACTTCTTTAACACAGCATCGGTATGACACAAAATCTCAGTATAGTACATAGTTATTGTGTTTTCATATTTATTTTTATGCTACATTACTAGTGTACATTGTGTACACAGTATACTTTAATTTCTTTAACATAGCACAAATTATGTCCATGGCAGGATTACTTCCTGGAAAAATGGAAAACAGAAGATGGTAGAATTGATTTGAAAGAGAAGACATTTAGATCTTTCAAAGGAGCTTCTTTAGCTAGGCCACTCCATTTAGCAAAAAGGGTACATTAGCAATTGCATGTTTCACAAGAATAAAAGAGCAAAACACTATAATTGTTATTTCATTAAATAAATCATTCGTGTTAATTTATCTATGCAGTTGTATTTCCCTACTGTCATGAGTCTTCACTAGTTCGTTTCGCTGTTGATATTAAATCTCGGAATTTCCTATTTCTGGATTCAATCTATGGGAAGCATGATAGTTTTCAAGTCATTGCTTCAGAACTTCTGGTATTGTTTTTGACCTTTTTTATTGATTTTTATTGCAAACATTTTTCGTTGTTGTGATTTTTCTTTCGACTATTTGATATGTCAGATTAAAAACTTTATAATAACTTGGCATGAAACTGGCCAGAAGAAAATTGACTTCAGTAGTTTTGAAAAGGTATATCCAAATGTGCCTAAACAAAAAGGAGGGTAAGTACACTAATTATTTTTGCTTGTTTTTCTCTGGATTTTGTGTAATTCAGCATATGTTCCACTTTGCTTAATACTTATTTTATTTATGTATTAGCACCAGAGATAATTGCGGAATCCATTGTATGAAATTGATGGAACTGTATTGCGCAAGGAATCATGCTTCATATGCATTCTCAGATGGCGACATCCCTTATTTCCGCATCAGATATGCTATTGACAACTTATTCACAACACACAACACTGAAAATTATGTCAAAAACCTTGTATCAAACTTTGATTTGAAGGTACTTTTGAAGATTTACTCTATTTTTTCTTAGTTGGTTTTTTGTTCTGAACATTGTTTTAATTCAATTTAATCATGTATTATACTCATGTTCATGCAGGCTTACAAAGAGAAAAAACAAATCATGACCATCGACTGAACTCAAAAAAGTTTAGAACATTCATTTCTTTTTTCCTTATGTAATGTGTGAGGATGTACAATATGTGAGCACAGGGTGTTATTTCTTTTTGTAAATAAATTGTTCTTTTCCTGTGAGAGTAAGAAAAATGATGCTCTATATTGACTTTGAACAATATTATATTGGTACTTTACTTGTAATATAGTGTATCCAATTTCTTGGATAATTTTCTTGGAAGTAAAATGGTCGTATGTATTGACTTTGAACAACATTCTGTTGCTATCTATACATTTTTTTTGGATTAGAAGTGTGAAAATGCAGGATAATGACTTTCACACATTAAGGTGTGTCATCTTTTATTAATAATAAGGGGCTAGGTAAGAATTTTCACATTACTAATTTTCTGATAACTTTTGTTGTTTGCGTGCGGTAATTTTTGATATCTAATTTGTGTTTTCCATTACAGGTTATGGTTCATACTCATGATCTGGATTATACATTCTATACAAAACAAGATGAAAAACAAATTTAACTCCAGGTAAGAAACATACAGAAGTACAAACTTTCACATCAAACTATTTTCTAGTTGTTTGTGCAATTCTAAGTTATAAATATTGCAGAGTCAATCATAAGACTAAACACTCAGCTTATGCTCCTTGTACTTTTCTACTGTCTCATTGACAAACAGTACAATCACACTGTATCAACTGTTGATTCTTTGTTCTTTTCAGCTTTTTTACGAGGTTTCCTGGGACCTGTTGTCTCCTTGCTTGACCTTTTTGTAGAACCATTTCTTCCTGCAAAACACAAAATGTTAAAGATTTGTAAGCAAAATATTCAAACTAACAAATAAATAGACATAGCTTATTTGTTTCAAAACAATACCTGATGGTTTCAGTGGTGCTTGTTTCTTCTTCTTCTTTTCAAATAATGAAGCAGCTAAATGTAGGTTTGTGCACTTTTGGATATTGTGATCATGGCTGCCATAATGACTGCATGCTATTTGATTTTTTGACATTAATTCTTCAAAGAAACTCTTCTGTCTTTTATCTCCTTTAGGACGACCTTTTGAACTAGCAATGTCTGGATTTTGAAGGAAATTTGCAAATCCATCTTTATGTGGAAACTTTTCTCCTTCAAAAGGTTGCTCACCAATGCGTTGTTCCTGTAAATCAGACAACTCCTCTGCAACTGTCATCTCATATAATTTTTCTTCAATTTTCCTACTCTCTTCAAGGAGATACAAATACTTGGCATGAGAGGTTGATGCATCTGAAGCTATGCTTGACATTTTTCTGGAAAGCACAGTGTGTCTTAGGTGTCTATTTGTTGTGGTTAGATCTACAGGTACATTACTTTTTTTCTGCATAACATCTTTTCTATCCTTAGGCCTCCAACGGTCCATGTATTTTTCAGGTAGTTCGGTTATATTGAGGTGTGTCAGCACTCTAAGTACATGAGCACACAAAATGCCATCCTTCTGAAACTTGCCACAAATGCAAATGTAGTTTTCATCCTGCATATTAACAAGCACAACATATCTCCGTGGCCTTATTTCTCGCATAGCTAGCATGTTAGTCTTGTAGACTTCATATCTAGGATGCTTCTCTACTTCTTCACACAGAAGTTTTGGTGAAAATATTATTTGCTTCTGAAATCTGTAGAAAATCTTACGGTTGTACATGTGTGCAGCTTGGAACTCAAGTTCTGTACGCAGATGGTAATCTGGCTCAGTTGTTCTTGTAACTGAGTCCTGATGTCTCTCTTTCTCTTCAATACTTTCTGAAATTGTTTGGTACTCTCCTAGGAAACTAATTACACTAAAAGTTGAACCAAGGTTGTCTTTGAAAATGGAATTTGTGCCCTCACTTCTTGCAGTTGAATGTATGAAAGGAAAGAATGCTGTCTTAAAGTAAACAGGGACAAATTTCTACCTGTTGTCCCACATTGTTTTTAGAAATTTCAGATGTCCAACATTGTATTTCAATACCATTTCTTGCCACAAACTTTCAAACTCTGCAACTGTCAGCGAATTACGGAGAATATCACTGAAGTCTGCATGGAAAAATGGAATCTTACTAAAACTTCTTCCACACTTCTCTTCAGCTTTGGATGAAACATGCCAAAAACAATTCCTATGAATGGAGTCAGGAAAAACAAAAGGTATTGCTATTGACATTGCAACATCCTGATCTGTGATAATTGTAATTGGAGCTTTGCCACCCATGCATTTGCGAAAATTTTGGAACAACCAAATAAATGAATTAGACTGTTCATTGTTTAGTATAGCACATGCAAATAGACAGTTCTGACCATGACCTGTGACTCCAACAAACGGTGCAAACGGTAGGTTATACCGATTTGTTTTGTCAGTTGTGTCAAAACTCAGACAATCATCATACAAGTCATACATTCGCCTAGATTAGCTGTCAGACCAGAAAATGTTTTCTACCTTATCACCCTTACCAAGTTTGAAATCATAAAAGAACATTGGGTCCTCATCTTGTCTCTTCCTGAAATATTCTAGCACTTGTGTCATATCACTAGTCTTATTCTCATTCCTTATAGCTGTCCTTACATTACGGACATACTTCTTGTCATAAGGCACATTTTTTGGTTTACCACCTCTTAGATATGTCGATATTGCCATTATTTTCTTTGTATCCATTTTGACAGAGGTAAATGTGCGGATAAACAATTTTTCATCACTAGTCATCTGTTTGTGTGATCTTAGAAATTTTGTCTCATCTTCGGGACTGAGGTCATGATTGTGCTCTAGTTCAAGCCCTGTTACAACCCATTTACCATCCCTTAGAGACACAGTCATTTTTGCAAGACAGCCTGTAAGTTGAATGGGATTTCTCTTTCTTTTCCTTGTTTTTGCTGGAGGAGTTGTTCCTGTTCTTTCATTCTTTCTCTGTTGTTTCCGAGTTTTTCTTATTTCCAACTCTTCTGTATCAACTGGTTTACCAGCCCTGTTGCACTGATATGTTCTCCTGGTTGTGAGCTTCTCCACACTACTACGGCTGTTATACAAAGTTGCTTTTTTGACTGAAAACCCACAAATCAAACCATACTCATTGTAGAATGAATAAGCAGCATTATCTGTGTCAAATATCATGTTCATGGTAGGAACATGGTGACTTTGCGCTTCTTGGCTACAAGTTCGAGCTGCTTTGATACTGTCATGCTCCAGTAATATCCTAATGTCATCTAGGGTAAGTTGCTCAACTTCTTCATTGTCAGTTGCAGGCACGTCTTCAATTGGATTATTTTCGAAAGCATCATTAACATCATCTGGGGGACAAGTTTGTTCATCAGATGACACTACATCAATATGGTTGTCTTCATTTGCGCCAGGTCTGGTAAAAAAATTGTTGGCTCATTTTCCTCATCACTTTTTTGCTCTTCATAATGTTCTGCCAAGATATCTGAATGTGCATTCTGATCTCCATTTTGTTCTGAATTATTTTGAAATTGGCAATGATCTCCAATTTCTGGAATTGCTTTTGCATTTGTATTGTCAACCTCAAAGTTTTCAATCTACAGTTGAACCAGAATAAAAATTAGTTAATACAATATAAACCAGGAAATATTTTATTTTCAGTTCTTGAATAATTAACAAATAAAATAAATTTTGTTTAATTACCTCAGTATCATTGTGTTGAGCAATGCCAGTGTTCAAGTTCTTAATATATTCCTGACTAAAACTTGGTTCTTCAACAACATGCATCATTTGTGTAAATGACAGATTAGAGCAGTCAAACATACTTCCACCCAATAAATTTGCATATTCCTGTATTACATAATAAATATAATTGAAAATATTAATTTTCATTCTTTTTATAACAGAAACAGTTGGAAATAAGTAAAGAAAACAATCAACTTAAAATTCACCTGCCATTGGCTCCTACTGTTGTTGAAATAGTTGTTCTGCATTTGACCATCTGAATATTGCACACTAGAATGAGCCATCTGCTGTAGTAGTCCACACGTACGAAACTGAATCAAAGAAAATATCTAACAAATTATTTTGTTGTTTAACATGCATAAGTTTTGTATTTGTTTATTGTTCCCCCAACCTGCAAATCTTTTGAGAAACCAGTTCCATGAGGAACAAAACTATCTACACTTGAGCTAGCACAATAACCATCCTGCAAAATTGTCATGAGTACAACAGGAATTAGGCTTTTACACACAAGGTTAACTGTTTTTAGCATGATTTAGATGATTTTCTTGCTGATACTTCTAGTAACATAATACCCGGGTTCCTTTATCTTTATTGTTTGATACTGGAATCTGCATAATAATAAATTAATGAGTAAGAGTTTTTTTTCTGTTAGTATGCTAGAAAAATTTCACTGGAAGATGACTGTTACCTGAGTCCCTATGATAGAATCTTCATAGAAAGGAAAATTATCTACAGCAATAAATGTTTTCTACTTCAGTATGTTTCAACAATTGACTAATCATTTTCTCTCTTTTTTTCATCATGTACAAGATACTTGATTGTACTCAAAGATTTCTTTCCACGGGAAAAGAAGCAAATTCACAACTAATCCTTAAGAGTTCTAAGGAGAAAAAGAATCGTGTGGACAAACAGATAACTTACCTTGGTTAGTACTGCATCCTGAATCCATGTCTTCTTTTCGTCTTTTGTCAATTCGTCATGGCTGCCTAGGGGAGAGAGGGGTGTTCTTTTCTTCTTTTGTCAATTCGTCATGGCTGCCTCGGGGGAGAGAGGGGTGGGGGGGATGGAGGTGGTTGCAGATCTGCTTTTTCGCTGGAAGGGATGAACGGGGAGAAGAAGTCCTGCTTTTTTTGCGTGGGGAAGAAGAATTCACAGTTTTGCAGAAAAGGGCTCTTTTGTTTTTATTTTTTTGTTTAGATCCATGCAAACTCCGAATCTTACTTGGGCTTTCTGTCGGTATAAGCCCAACAAATATTAAATAGTAGAACTAAAATAATAACTAAAAAGCCCAATCATAATAGTCGGGGTCCAGGAGTCCAACCGAGGAGAGTGACGTCGATCGATCGGGTTGACGTCGGTCGATCGAGATCTAAGAAAAATCTCGGTCAACCGAGCACTAGGCGCGTCCCTTTTTTTAAACTGAACTATTTTCTGCTACATGTACCAAAAAATCTATATATAGTAAAAGCAAGACTGTTTTGCAGGAAAAGCCTGGTTGGAAGACGTTTTAGGGGACACCTGTCAGCGGGGTAAGATGGGGATCCGGGGAAATATCCCCGGAGGGCGCGTCTATTTTTTACTGCTTTTTTTCCTGCTTCAAACCAAGCTAGTAATTATTTGGTTTCAGACTTTCAGTTTGCGGCCAGCTAGCCAACATTCGGCTGTTGCCATCACTGGAAAAAAAAAGGCTGTCAATCGCACATACGCGACGGACGGCCCGAAAACCAGCCCACACACGCACGGCGATCATTTTGCCGCGCGATGTTTGGAGAGGAACTCGGCGATGTTCCTGTCAGAGCTCCCGCCCTCGCTCACGGCCGCCTTCGCCTTCTTCCTCCACTCCGCCGCCTTCATCCTGTACGGCCCCTCGCCGCGCATCACCTCCCTCACGCACCTCTCCACCTCCTCCTTCCGCACCACGCCTTCGCCGTCCGGCCGCGCGCGCACGCCGACGCGCCACACGTCCTCGATGTACTTGGCGTTGGTGGGCTGGTCCGAAAACTGTGGCACGGCGACCATCGGCACACCGGCGCTGAGCGCCTCCACGGTGGAGTTCCAGCCGCAGTGGGTCACGAAGCATCCCACGGCGCCATGCGCCAGAACCTCCAGCTGCGGGCACCACGGCACGATCAGGTCGCCCCGCGCCTCAGCCCTCGCCGCGAAGGCCTCGGGGAGCTTGGCGGTCTCCGTGGCACGGACCACCCACAGGAAGGGGCTGCCGGCGTTGCACAAGCCCACGGCGACCTCGCCCATCTGGTCCGGGCCTGGCGCCACGATGCTGCCGAAGGAGGCGTACACGACCGAGCGGGGAGGGTGCGCGTCCAGCCACGCCTTGGTCACGGCCGTCATCGGAGTGTGGAGGTGGAAGCCGTAGGAGACGTCGTCGGGGAGGCGGTTGTCCAGGTACGCCGACGGCACCGTCGGGCCGATCGTCTTGGCGCCCAGCGTCGACGCTAGGTACTCTGCTTCCTGCGCATCGTTCCATGGCGTCGCTCAGAATCAAACGGCAGGAAACTATTAATTGCACAGGCTGGGATTGCACGATGCATGCATATACAGACACGGCAATTAACTGCAAGACATGGCCGCTGCACGTATGGCAACTGCGCATGAGATACACGTGCCCGTATTTGCCATTCGGCGCCGGCCAGGTGCGAAGAATCGGCCGTATTTGTTGGTGTGAAATCGAGATCGGGTTCTGCTTACCTGAGGCTCGAGTTCGTAGAAGGAGTTGACGAGGACGTGGTCCACCGTGTCCAGCCCAGCGAACTGGTTCATCAGCATGTTGCGGAGGGCCGTGCGGTCCGCGCCGGCCTCGGTCAGGAACGCCGGCACGTCGGCGGCGGCGAGCCGGGTCGGGAGCCCGGCGAGCTCCAGTGGCGCGTCCCCGTCGCGCATCGGCACGGGCACGCGCCCGGCCCGCGCGTGCGTGTAGACGACGTCCACGGCGCACGTCTGGGTGAGGAACGCGGCGCACGCGGCGCCGTGCCGGCGCGCCAGGGGCACCACCCACGGCATGAACGGGTCGTACACAACCACGCGCACGGGCCGGCCCTGCGCCGCCTCGGACCGGAGGAGCTCGTCCAGCGTCTCCGACCCGGCCGCCTCCAGCCGCTCGAAGTAGGGGCCCTCGTGGCCGCCCAGCTCGGCGGGCCCGCCGCCGTCGCAGCCGTCGGAGAATACGGCGACGCGCACCGACCCCGGGGTGGGCTTCGTGGAGCCGACGACGAACCGGGTCGCCGCGACGGTGCACCGGACGCCGGCGTGAGCCGCGAGGCGCTTGCCGAACTGGACGATCGGGTTCAGGTGGCCCTGGGATGGGTACGGGACGAGGAGCACGTGGGTGGTTTCGCCGGCGTGCACCATGGTTGCGTGCGTCTGCTTAATCGGCTGCTTTCTGTGGAAGCTTTGTTTGTGGGAGGACGAGAGGGGGAGGCTGGGCTTTATACTACGGCGAGGAGCAACCTGCTCAGCAGAGCACGGTCGATCTTGCATGGCCCTGCTCCTTCATCGTTCGTTTCTATATTTGTCCTTGAGATCTGGACACGCTCACATTCTACCTACAAGTCACAGATAGTATCTGGAAATAGAAAGTAATTAATGATTATTGATGAGGATTTCGTCAGTAAGTACCCACGAATCCACTAGTACACAGCTAGGTTTCCAAATAAAACTGGCGAAAAAGCAATACCACCCAGGTTACGTGTTCCCGGCTTATCTTGGATGCTTGTGTATGCTTTGAGATTCATGCAGCAAACCGTTTACAAATTGCAGTAAACATCCTAAGAGGTATCCATTTTATTTTAGTAAGACCCTTCATACATGTTTCTTCGAAGATTCATACACTCTTCATATAATAATTCAAAGATTCAATCAATTTCCTCTGAATTATTTTAGATTCACAGCAACTGGTGTATCAAGATTCACATAAGATGCATCCAAGTTTCACACGTAATTAAAATCTAAATCCCAGATAATTAATATTGTGAATATTTCCGGATTAGGGGGAGAGGAACTTGCAAGAGACAATGAAATAAACTTGGCTTAAACTTACTAGATTTATAACGGTATCAAGACATATTAATTCATAATTCATAGAAACATATCAATTTCATACAGAATTCAGAGAAACATCTAAGAATCTTTACTAAAACTTGATGTAATATAAGAAACTTTACTTGATTCAACAAATACTCAAAATGACCATCCAGATCCGGGACTTCCATGGCCAGATCGGGTATTCTAGGGCCGACTACATGGACTAGCACGCGCAGGGATGGCTGGTTGGCGGGCGACGACCAAGGAAGAGGGTCGGAGCTGCTACTCCATGATGACCGAGAGGGGGGTCATGGATCCATTGACGCTGATCAGGGTAGCACCGCAAGTGGGTTTTGATGGCCAGGATCTTGAAATCCCTTCCCAAATAAAGCAGGCCATGGAGGGGCTATGGCGTGGAAGACCAGGGACAGTAGTTGGCTAGGACCTCCTAGAGGCTGGAGGGATACGAGGTTGAAGGAGATGAGGTTGCGGGGAGGCGGCGCCTCGGGGGTTAGGTGGGAAGCTGGGGACGGGGAGGGCGTTGTTATCCTCTCCGGGTGGGTGGACTGCGAGTTTGTTTCGTAGGTGCTCGGTGGACTAAAGTGCAATTTTCCCAACAGGCTTTGACTATTGAATTTTTGTCCGAATCATGAAGTAGCCAAAGGTTGTGATATGCCCGGAACACACACGCCCGGGTGGGATCGTTGCGTTCATAAAACTCGTACACATCTAGCTAATGCGTGTGCAGTTGCAATATCTATCCTCTTTTATAGACACTTGCAACTTTCCTAACTTGCAAGCTTTGCAAATAAGTTTAGATTCTCCTTTTTATTATGCCAATTAAAATTCGTATGCAAAATTTGGAGGGAAATTAGTTAGATCAGAAAGCGTACCTCACACTGGATCTTTCTCCTGATCGACACTTTGATGAATTCGTTGTCATGTGACTCCTCAGCGATTAATCCCTTTGCTCTCCACAATAGCATCTTCCTATTTTTTAATGTGCTTCCCCGCCAAATCTTCCTCTTTAGCACCGATGTAGGCAAGAACAACATGCCGGTGAAGTAAGATGCAAAATAAGTAGGGGGAGGAGGGCTGTTCCGAGGTGTAGCGGCGACAGATGTATTGTCGATGAGCATTCAAAGCCAGTGAGAGGTGAACATGCAATGTGCATGTAGAGCACATGGATGATGGCTCCATGGCAGGGAACAAGAAAAGACGAACTAGGTCTAGGGTTACACCCAGATTGGCCTTTATATGGATGGTCATGATGTCTGGCTCGATGGATCTTGATCCAAGGATCAATAAAGTAAAAGAAATAGCCCTAAATTCTAGTGTATTAGTAGATGAATTACATATGGGCCAAGTACTTGACATGACAAGAAATTGCTTTCTTAGTGACTAGGGAGCAATATACTTCTTTTGAAGTAATTAATATTGATGGATTGAAAAAAATTAGAGCATCCACATGAAAACATCTAAACTAACCACATACATCTATTGTAGGACAATGTATGTATTTTCAACTGCTTATATTTTCTCTCATAAATTCGGCATGCGCACTAACAGTTTATATAAAAATTGTGGATAAGCCACACATGCCTTGTTTCTGAGAGGTACACTGCCGGAAAACCAAGTGTACATCATACAATCAGTTAATTTATATTTCAAACTTGTACGTGATGGCTCTGTGTATGGCGCTAGAAAAATGCTGGAGCGTGGTTGATGTAGAGCTCATTGGGAACCCCAAGAGAAAGGCATGATGAGCACAGCAGCAAGTTTTCCTCAGTATGAAACCAAGGTTTAATCGAACCAGTAGGAGCAAGAAAACACCCCAAAGGTGTTACTAGCTGAGCTTTGGTAGGGCACACTACCGGTGCTAGTAGCAACGTGAAGACCTCTACACAACACAACCACAAAACTTTGTCTCCAACTTGCGATGAGGTTGTCAATCTCATTGTGCTTTGCGGAAAACAAAGGATTAAACGTATCGAATGGAAAGAAATAATAGTTTGAAAGTAAATACAAAGTAGTAAACAGTTTGTAGATTGTACGTAAAGAAAAGGACCGGGATCCATAGTTCACTAGAGGTGGCTCTCCTTAGATAGATAACATGCTGGGTAAACAAATTACAGCGGGGCAAATGACAAACATCGAGAAAACAATACATGCATATACTAATCATCTTAACTCCTTTGAAACTTGATTGGACATTGCAACATTATACATAGACCGTCATCCAACTGCATCTATGACTAATAATCCACCTTCAGGTTATCATCCGAACCTCCTACAGTATTAAGTTGCAAGCAACATATTATTGCTTTACGAACTGCGTGTAAAGTAAACAATATGATTATTTTATGAACAAAGGATTGTTGTTTTCTCCCTAGTAGCAAAAACATATCTAGTACCTTAGAGATTTCTGTCACTTCCCCAGATTACCAGAGGCATGAACCCACTATCGAGCATAAATACTAACTCTTGGAGTTGCTAGCATCTACTCGGCCAAGATAGCTACTAACAACGGAAAGCATGCAAGATCACAAATAACAAAGATACGATAGAATCAAAAATCAATCTGAAATAGCATCTCAATATCCATCGGATCCCCGCAAACACAACATGCAAAATTACAAATAGATGATCTTGATCATGAACGGAGCTCACAAGATCTAGACATGAAAGCACAAAGAAGGAGAACCAGCCATCTAGCTACTACATGGATCCGTAGTCCAAGGATGAACTACTCACGCATCACACCGGAGGCTTGCATGGTGATGAAGAAGGCCTCCAGGGTGAATTCCCCTCTCCGGGAGAGTGCCGGGAAAAGCTTCAGATCCGTCCCGATCTAGGGATGGAGATGACGGCGGCTACAGACTCTTTCGTGGATTTTTGATCGGGTCCTTAGGGTTTTCGTCCCGAGGGCATCTTATAGGCGGAAGGGGAGGCCAAGGGGGTGTCTGGGCTGGCCACACCACCCCCTTGCGCGGGCCAAGCCTGGCCGTGCGGCCAGGTGGTGTGGCCGCCCTCAGGCCCCTCTCCGTCTCATATTCTGGCATCTGATGACTTCCGAAAAAATAGGCACTTTGCCTTTTTGTCTCGTCCAATTTCGAGAATATTCATTTTCTAACTTTCCTGGAACCAAAAACAGCAGAAAACAGGCAGTTGGCACTGTGGCTCTTATTAATAGGTTAGTCCAAGAAACCGTATGAAAAGTACTCCAAAGTGTGGACAAAACACAAGAAAGTGGATAAAACTAAGCATGGAACATCAAAAATTATAGATACATTTACAATATATCAACATCCCCAAGCTTAACTCCTGCTCGTCCTCGATTAGGTAAGTGATAAAAAGAAAGAATAATTTTTGAGGTGACATGCACCATCAAAGACTTGATCAAAGTATTTGCAAAACATTCAAAGCTGGGATCATAGTACTTCAATCATAACATGAAAGAGAAAGTTCTAGCAATAAGCAAAGAAACTATGATACAACATGAAAAGGCACAAACAAAAGATTCATGAATAACAATGCTTTGCAAGACGTTTGTTTGTTTCACATAAAGAAAACATAGCATAATAGTATTCAGCTTGTCCCTCATAAAGTAGCAAATATAAATGCATAGGACACCTTCAAAGTTCATAAGAGTGACTAGATACAACAGTTTAAAACATGCAGTATTAAGTTATGCATCAATCAACTAGTCTTGGCACAATAGAACTAAGAATGGCCACTATGCTCTCAAAGTAGGTGCATAAAGATAGAAGGTGGAGACACAATATAATGGTGGAAGAAAAGCCTTTTTATAAAAAGAAGTAGGGATTCAAGTCTCATAAAGAGCTTTCAAAAATTATGGAACTTATAGCTTTCAGCTCTCATTTCCCCTATCATAAGCATCTTGAAGTGATTAAGGTTAAAATGAACAAACTATGGTGTACATGCTTGACGAAGTATAAGTTAGAAATCTCATGTCCCTTGTATACGAGGGCCGCTCCTCATTCTACTCAAGTTTAGTCACCGGTAAATTCTTGTCATCGTAAGTACATGTGTATCATAGAGAACCGCCAACGCGGGAACCCCTTGCCCGATGATACGGAAGAATCCCCATATCAAAATGATAAGGCAAGCAGACAACGAGCATCTTAGCATTCTTCTTATTTACCATGGGAATATGGTGCTTTTTTCTCTCTTTCCTCTTTTCATAATCTCTTTTTTTTTCTTTTTCTCTTTTTTTCTCAATATAGGACTCTTTTTTTATAAGAAGAATGCTTCATAAACAGCTCATTATGGTTACGCTGCAGGTTTCCACCATGTCAGCAAGGATTAGACCAGTGGCCCAGGCGTTTCTCTAACACATATACATAACTCCATGGACCTACAAGCTCCTCTTTCATTTCACACCGACGATATCCATATACAAAAGAGCATGATATCAACTAGGTACAAGTAGCAAGTGCAATGTTGAAAGCGTTTCCCATGAAAGCATGGTTCTGCTAATTACCAACAAATAAGTTTATTAAGGGCAAGAAAAGTAAAGTGTGCCATCAAGTTCGTGAGAGCTTTAATCACTAGTTTTCTCATAACAAGTTTAATTTGGAAGGTAAACAAAAGCATGAATATACTTGGAATAGCATAAGCTAGTCGGTAGGTATGGTGGACTCTTTAGAATAACTTGGTTTAGGGAATTTGATGCATGAGTGGAACTCATACTTTGTTGTGGAGGCTAGCAAAAGACTGGGAGTGACAAACTAAGAGAATAATAATGGCCATAATCATGCAGAGCGACAAAACATCATTGATCAAAGCACAAAGTGATACTACAAGTTGAAAACTAAAGAATCATAAAGGCTATGGTGACTTGAAATAGTCATAACATGGTGTGAGCATGCGCCAAGTCAACCCAAATAAAGCATCAAAGGAGAATATCACTATACTATGCTTTAATATGCTAAAACAACGCATGATTCATCCAAGGCATATTAAGCAATCCCAATTGTTTATAACAAGTCATGCTACAGCAAAGAATACTAAGCATAAAGCCAAAACAATATCAAGCATGGCATGACAAAGCATAGGCCACAGTCAAAAACGAGCTCTTTTTACCACATAAGCATGAACTGTCCTACTCTTTTCCAAACCAAACCAAACTATTTGCAAACCAATGTATGAAAGAGGGGGTCCAACCAATTTATTCAGCAAACTAAGAAAACCAAGTAAACGAAAAACCAAAACAAAAACGAAAAAGAAGACGCTCTAAGAACAACACAACTGTGCACGAAACAATAAAAATGAAACGTTTGGAAGAAACCTGGGATTTTTATTGATGAAGAGGGGGATGCCTTGGGCATCCCCAAGCTTTGACGCTTGTACTTCTTGGATATTTCTTAGGGTGACACGCGTGGCATCCCCAAGATTGAGCTTTATTCCATCGTACATCTCATTACTCATTCCTTCCATACACCTGAAATTTTTCCTTCATACAAAACTTCACACAATCTTTATTAGCAACATTAGTGTACTCAAGATAAATAAGTCTTAAGGTTCTGTTCTAACACCAAATAAACTTCCATTAGAACACTAGCTACTGTAGCACTTACCTCAAAAAGCTCAATTCCCCAAAAGAACTCAAAAAGGAACCAACAAGAAGCAAATGCAGAAAATGGCAGAAATCTGTCAAAACAGACCAGCAGGTAAAGACGAATTTTTTCGAAGACCTTATGTTGCTCAAATCAAAAAGTGTTGAACTAACTAAAGTTAGATAACAACCTGGGGCAAAAGCACAAAAATGCACGCCTCAAAAAGACGTTCAGATATTTTGCACGAATTTTTACGGTGAAGCACAGAAATCTGCTTCGGGACAACAACTTTCTCAATCATTACTTCTCTCTTATTAGAGGTTACTCTTGGCACAAAAAGCAAATAAAAAGGATAAGGGGTGGTTATTACTAAAGTAATAACTTTCAAGACTCATCTAAAACTTTTGGGTTATCTCCCAATAAGTACTTTTCTTTAACACCTTTAAGTTAGGCATAAGAAGCAAGAAAAAGAATCAAGTGTTCTCAAATGAAGAATTATTAAGACCAAATTTTGTTTTCATAGGAGAAGCAAAAGACATCTTCTCTCTCTTCTTAGGAAAGTGTTCTATAACTTTCTTGAGTGGGAGTTGATATTTAATGGTGCCTTCTTTCATATCAATGATGGCACCAACAGTTATAAGAAAAGGTCTTCCCAAAGTAATAGGACAAGAAGCAATGTATTCAACATCCAAAACATAGAAATCAACGGGGACATAGGCATTGTTAACCATAATAAGAACATCATTAAGACTCCCCATGAGTTTCTTTTTAGCACTATCATTAAGTGGGACATTCAAATAACAATCGTCAAGTGGAGGCAAATCAAGCATATCATAAATCCTTCTAGGCATAATAGAAACACTACTATCAAGATCACATAAAGCTTTGAAATCAAAGTCATTCACTTTCATATTAATGATGGGTTCCCAACCATCTTCTTGTTTTATAGGAATAGAAGCTTTATGTTTCACCTTTTCTTCTTTAATCTTTAGGAGAGCATCAGTAATGTGTTTTGTAAAGGCCATGTTCATAGCACTAGCATTAGGACTTTTAGCAAGCTTTTGTAGGAACTTAATAACTTTAGAGATATTGCAACCATCAAGATCAAAATCAAAACTATCATCTAAAGTAGTAGAACTATTACTAGCCTTAACACTAGTGCTGGTGATAGTACAAACACTAATGTTTCTAGCAATTTCATCTTCTCTTTCCCACTTAGCATGTAATTCAGCTAATAGTCTAACATTTTCATCAATTCTTACTTGTATAGCATTAGTAGTTGCAAAGGGATTATCATTAGTTTCAGGTTTAACAGCTATTTTATTCAAAGAAGATTGAGCTTCAGCCAAAGATGCTATATTTCTTTCAGCATTAGAGAGTTTTTCCTCAATAGTTTTATTGAAAGCAGTTTGTTTACTAATAAACTCTTTAAGCATAACTTCAAGTTCAGAGGGAGCACTCCTATTATTGTTGTAGGAATTTCCATAAGCATTACCATTGTTGGGAGGATATGGCTTATAATTGTTGTTACCAAAATTACTCCCATAAGCATTATTGCCAAAGTTGTTATTTCTTATGAAGTTCACATCAACTTGCTCTTCTTGAGCAACCAAAGAAGCCAAAGGAACATTATTTGGATCAATATGGGCTTTCCCATTGACAAGCATAGACATAATAATATCAATCTTATCACTCAAGGAGGAGGTTTCCTCCACAGAATTTACCTCCTTACCTTGTGGAGCTCTCTCAGTATGCCATTCAGAATAATTAACCATTATATTGTCCAGAAGTTTTGTTGCAGCACCCAAAGTGATGGTCATAAAGGTACCTCTAGCAGTAGAATCCAATAGGTTCCTTGAAGAATAGTTCAACCCTACATAAAAAGTTTGGATGATCATCCAAGCAGTCAGTCCATGAGTGGGATAATTCTTAACCAAAGATTTCATTCTTTCCCAAGCTTGAGCAACATGCTCATTATCAAGTTGTTTAAACTTCATTATTTCACTTCTCATAGATATAATCTTAGCAGGGGGATAGTATTTTCCAATGAAAGCATCTTTGCATTTAGTTCAAGAATCAATACTATTCCTAGTTAAGGAATTCAACCATTCTTTAGCTTTTCCTCTCAAAGAGAAAGGAAACAATTTCAGCTAAATAATATCTCCATCTATATCCCTATGCTTTTGCATCTCACAAAGTTCAACAAAGTTATTTAGATGGGAAGCAACATCTTCATTACCAATACCAGAAAAGTGTTCCCTCATAACAAGATGGAGTAAAACAGGTTTTATCTCAAAAAGGTATCTTTAGGCACAGGTGGAGCAATAGGTGTGCTCATAAAATCATTGTTGTTGGTGCTAGTGAAGTCACACAACTTAGTGTTTTCAAGAGTAGTCATTTTTTCTGTTTTCAAATAAGAAAGCAAACTAGTAAAACTAATTTTTTTGTGTTTTTGAAAAAGAAACAAGCAAACAAAACAAAAAGAAACTAAGCAAAACAAAAATAACAAAGTAAAGAGATTGGTTATGAGGGACTCTCCTTGTGAAGATGTCCTTGACTCCCCGGCAAAGGCGCCAGAAAAATGCTTGATGGCTCTGTGTATGGCGCCAGAAAAATGCCGGAGCGTGGTTGATATAGAGCTCGTTGGAAACCCCAAGAGGAAGGTATGATGAGCACAGCAGCAAGTTTCCCTCAGTATGAAACCAAGGTTTAATCGAACCAGTAGGAGTAAGGAAACACTCCAAAGGTGTTACTAGCTGAGCTTTGGCAGGGCGCACTACCGGTGCTAGTAGCAACGTGGAGACCTGCACAACACAACCACAGAACTTTGTCCGCAACTTGCGATGAGGTTGTCAATCTCACCGTGTTTTGCGGAAAACAAAGGATTAAACGTATCGAATAGAAAGAAGTAATAGTTTGCAGAAAGTAAACACAAAGTAGTAAACAATTTGTAGATTGTATGTAAAGAAAAGGACCGGGATCCATAGTTCACTAGAGGTGGCTCTCCTTAGATAGATAACTTGCTGGGTGAACAAATTATAGCGGGACAAATGACAAACATCGAGAAAGCAATACATGCATATACTAATCATTTTGACTCCTTTGAAACTTGATTGGGCATTACAACATTATACATAGACCACCATCCAACTGCATCTATGACTAATAATCCACTTTCAGGTTATCATCCGAACCCCCTCCAGTATTAAGTTGCAAGCAACAGATTATTGTTTTACGAACTACGTGTAAAGTAAACAATACGATTGTTCTATGAACAAAGGATTGTTGTTTTCTCCCTAGTAGCAACAACACATCTAGTACCTTAGAGATTTCTGTCACTTTCCCAGATTACCAGAGGTATGAACCCACTATCGAGCATAAATACTAACTCTTGGAGTTGCTAGCATCTACTCGGCCAAGATAGCTACTAACAACGGAAAGCATGCAAGATCACAAATAACAAAGACATGATAGAATCAATAATCAATCTGAAATAGCATCTTAATATCCATCGGATCCCTGCAAACACAACATGCAGAATTACAAATAGATGATCTTGATCAGGAACGGAGCTCACAAGATCTAGACATGAAAGCACAAAGGAGGAGAACCAGCCATCTAGCTACTACATGGATCCGTAGTCCAAGGATGAACTACTCATGCATCACACCAGAGGCTTGCATGGTGATAAAGAAGGCCTCCAGGGTGAATTCCCCTCTCTGGCAGGGTGCCGGAAAGAGCTTCAGATCCGTCCCGATCTAGGGATGGAGATGATGGCGGCTACAGACTCTTTCGTGGATTTTTGATCGGGTCCTTAGGGTTTTCGTCCCGAGGGCATCTTATAGGCGAAAGGGGAGGCCGAGAGGGGGCCTGGGCTGGCCACACCACCCCCTGGCGCAGGCCAAGCCTGGTCGCGCGGCCAGGTGGTGTGGCCGCCCTCTGGCCTCTCTCCGTCTCGTATTCTGGCATCTGATGACTTCCGGAAAAATAGGCACTTTGGCTTTTGTCCCGTCCAATTCCGAGAATATTTATTTTCTGACTTTCCTGGAACCAAAAATAGCAGAAAACAGGCAGCTGGCACTGTGGTTCTTGTTAATAGGTTAGTCCAACAAATCATATGAAAAGTACTCCAAAGTATGAACAAAACACAAGAAAGTGGATAAAACTAAGCATGAAACATCAAAAATTATAGATACATTTGCAATGTATCAGTACGGCATTGATTTTAGAAGAAAAAAGATATCCATGAATTCTCTACAATAATACATTTCACCCGGACATACCTAATCTTAGGTATTGGTCAAAATAGATGAGTAGGATGGCGAACGACATGTTTTGTCTTCCGTCGTATGCTGGAATCCAAAATTTAAATAAATGGGGCAATCACACGTTTAATTACATATTTTTCAAAAAAATCAACATAAATATAAAGATTTGATCTATGTATGTGCAAATTAATTGGTAATGTGTGGGGCATAATAGCAAATTGTGCATCTATTACATAACCACAGATAAAAGCTAAAATAGATTCACATTTTTTTTATCTTTTGTGTATCTAACAAACTGATATATTTCTTCCGGAAGTTTACATGTAGTACTTGTCATTTGAAAAATAAAGGTAGCACTGATAATTTGAATTTTCATATTGTGTTCCTAAATTGCAAAGTTTTGCTTACAAAAGACAATCTGGTAAAAGAAGTTGGCAAGACAATCAGAAGTGTTTCTTTGTGATAAAAGTTAGTGTATATAACATCCATTCATTGATTGTCCGTGGTTGATTAGTTTTTGATATACGGTTCTTGTAGATGAGTTCGGCAATGAGCGAGAGCGCGCAATTTTTTTCCGAAGATTTGTCGTCTTCGGACGTTTCGGACAATAACGACTTACTCCACAGTGACGCCATCCTCGTCATGAAGGAACTTGAGGATAGGATGAAGATGAAGAGGCGATGCAGATTAATGATGGACCGCCTATGCGTCCCACAGAACTACACGCTCGGCCACAACCAGCTCATGCAAGATTACTTTTCGCTGAGTACCAACATACCCGTCACATGTTGATAGCCGAGTGAAACCACAAAGGAATCCCGATCGCATTTAAGCATTTCTTGAGAGCATCAGCAAATTAAAGATCCGACCACGCATACCTAGCTCAACAAGAATCTCATCGAGCACCACTGGCAGCTGCGTGGCCGCCAATAATCTACCTCCTTTATTCATTTGATTTCCTCAAATAATTATTTGGTAAACTATTTGATTTGAACTATTATTTCCCTTGAAACCATTCATTATTTATTAATTGAATTGAATTGAACAATATTGTTTTTTGGATGATTATTGTGTGATGTGATGTTTGAAACATTCATAAATATTTGCCTGTTTTTTTATCTTATTTATTTTGGTATGATAATGTGAAAACCTTTTAGCGCCCTTAAGGGCTTGTTTGGTAGGAGGGAATTTCAGCCTTTTCCCACGGAAATAAATCCACTAGTAGGGAGGTGGGGAATAAAAACCCGGTGATTTTAACTGTTTTTGTGGATTTTCGGTCGGAATTTGACTTCTCGGGATAAAAATCCCGGTATATCCAAACAAGCCTAAACGCGGTTTACAGGCCGCGCGGTTACAGATCCGCTAAAGTTGCTCTTAGCATTTCGAGGTACTCTTTCAGTTTTGGTAAAAGAAATCCAGGCTCCAAGTTTACGTTCCTCAGTTTCCCCCCGAATAGAGGTATGGCTCTTTTCTTGTACAGTGGAGTGCTGTGTTTCATGCGCGTGAGTACACGAGGCAGTGGGGAGCTAAGCTACGTACGCATCTGAACCTGCGTCGGTGGCAATAATGGTACTGTGCGACAGGCGGCGAGTGCCGTGCCCCTGTCATGTTGCCGTTGCTGGCTTCTTTTCGCAGGAGGCCACGACGACAGCCGTTTTATCGTCGCAATATAGTGCATCAAAGTCAGACCTATACTTAATTACTTTCTGAAAACTCTTATAGATAAGCTTATACTAAAGCGAGTCTTAACCAAAACAAGAACGTCATCATTGTGCAGAGTCTTAACCAAAACAAAAACGATGAGCTAATCATTACTTGCACGGCAGACCTAGTACATAATTATACACCGCCGGGCCGGCTCCTGACCTGAGCTAATAACCATTACACAAGCCTTGTCTTCGGGGTGCCAGAAAAAGTGTATGGCGTCTTGGAAAGAGAGTGTGTTTATGTTTAATTCCACTCGGTTTTCTTTGGTCTTAATCGATTATTCAAAAAACGCAACTTCGGTTATGCACTACTACTACTCTCTCCGTTTAGAAATATAAGACATTTTAGCTTTGTAAAATAAAGTATCTAGATGCTTTTTATTATATAGGTTCACTCCAAACCTCTACGAACCTATACATTAAAAAACGTCTAAATACATTTGATTCACAAAGCTAAAACATTTTATATTTCTAATCGGAAGGCTCCTTAAATTTGAAAAGAAAAACATGCTTCTTGTACCCTTTTTTTGTTCTCGGATATATTCGAGACATTAACCGACGTTGTTTTTAGAAGGAAAGAAAAACGAGGGGCATTCATTCTCACGTTGTCGTGTTTGATCTTACTACTCTCTCTATCTAAAAATAAGTGGCTTTAGTTTATCTAGATTCGTAACCATCTATACACTAAAACGTCACTTTGGTTCCGGAAGGAGGGAAGTATTTTGATCAATCGAGACGAGTTTGTGACAAGGCATGCATGCGTAGGAGGATGGTGGCTGTTTCCTAGCTACCTACCGCAGCTTTGCTTTCCTTCCCTCTATTCTTCAGGAATCTAAGCTCTCTTCTATCTCTTCTTTCTTTGCCTCCACTTTTCTCCCTCCCTCCCTTCGCTCCTTTGTCTTCAAACCTTCGGATGGTGCCTCTGGAGGTATCATCACGGCTTGGGATGCCTCCTTGGTCGATCTCGTTTTTCACTCCATTGATGACTTTTCTATCACCACTACCTTTGCATTCCGCTCTGACAACCTCCTCTTCTCTGTTATTAATGTCTATGGTCCCTGCTTGCATGCCCAAAAATCCCTCTTCCTTTCCTCCCTTGAACACATTTTGTCCACCCTTTCTTCTCCGGTTTCTGTTCTGGGAGACTTCAATCTAATCCGCTTGCCCAAAGAAAAATCTAATGATAATTTCAATACGGTTGAAGCTTCTCTCTTTAACGATTTTATTCTCAACGCTGGGATTATGGAAATTCCCTTGCTTGATCGCCAATTTACTTGGTCTAATCAACAAACCCCCCCTATTATGGCTAGGCTAGATTGTGTTCTTGTTAACAATAGTTGGAGTTTGGCCTTCCCTGATTCTACTTTAACCTCCTCTGCTAGACCCACTTCCGACCATATTCCCCTTCACCTCGAGGCCTCAACTAAGGCGCCGCGCAGCTCCATCTTCAGGATGGAGAACACATGGCTTCTCCATTCTGACTTTGCAACCATTGTCAACAATAACTGGGAGAGTGTTGGCCCTTCTCACGATCACCTTTCTCATGTGGGGCGTCTCTGCCTCAGACTAAAACGTATCCGCTCGGCGGCTCGGACTTGGTCTCGGGCTAGAAAACTCCCCTCTGTCTACCTTTCCAACTGTCATACTGTTATCGAGCTTATGGACTGCCTTGAGGAGTGCCGTGCTCTCTCCCCTCTTGAAGCTCGCCTTAGGCATCGGGCAAAAATAAATCTGGGCCAACATAATGCTGCCAGAGCTACCTACTGGCGTCAATGTGCCAAGATCCGTCATTGTGTTCTTGGCGACGAGAACACCCGTTATTTTCATCTTTGCGCCTCTGGCAGACTTAGGAAAAATCAAATTAAGGTTTTGGAGGATGAAGATGGCAACCCCACTTTCTCTCACGACACGAAAGCCCTTGTCCTTCACTCCTTCTTCAAAAACCTTCTCGGCCAGCCCAAAATATCTTCTAACAGCTTGGACCTAGACTCTCTTGTCGCTTCTACATCCCTTGACTCCTTCCAGGCATCTTCTCTTGTCCGTCCTTTCTCCATGGACGAGATCCGGGCTGCTGTTCTCTCCATGAATAAAAATTCTAGTCCTGGTCCGGATGGTTTTGGCCCGGCTTTCTTCCAGCGTTACTGGGATTTGATCAAACACAACCTCCTTACCAAACGGACCTTCATCCCATTAATAAATCCTTCATTGTCCTTCTCCCTAAAAAAGAGGGCGCCAACAAGGCAGAAAATTTCCAGCCTATCTCCCTTCAAAATAGTTGTCTTAAACTTCATACCAAGTGCTTGGCTTCCCGCCTTCGGGAAATTATACCCTTCGTGGTTCATCCTGATCAAACAGGGTTTATTTCCGGTCGTTCGATTGCCGAAAACTTTATCTATGCTGCTGATATCATCCAATCTTGTCATAAACGCTCTGCCCCTGCCGCGGTCTTCAAACTCGACTTCCGAAAAGCCTTTGACTCCATCAGTTGGGAGGCCCTTGATCGTATCTTGCTGGCTAAAGGGTTCCCTCAACTTTGGTGCCAATGGATCAAGATCCTAAACAACTCTAGCCAAACTACTGTCCTCCTCAATGGTATCCCTGGGCGATGGATCCAATGTCGCCGCGGTCTCCGGCAAGGCGACCCCCTTTCGCCCTTCCTTTTTAACATCGTTGCAGATGTCCTACAACAACTCCTTCTTCAAGCCTCTCTCGGCGGGCTCCTTCTCCACCCTCTTGTGGATGACCTTCCCTGTCCCATTCTTCAATATGCTGACGACACCCTCATCATCATTAGGGCTGTCCCGGAGCACGTTAAGAATCTAAAAACTCTCCTGGACAGATTCTCTTCGGCAACAGGGCTGGAAATTAACTTTCACAAAAGTACTTTCGTTCCCATAAAAATGGACTCTTCTGATACCTTGGCTATGGCTTCTTCCTTTGGCTGTGCGGTTTCCTCCTTCCCTCAGACCTACCTTGGCCTCCCCTTGTCCACTCACAAACTTCGCCTCTCTGATTTTGCTCATATCATCACCAAAAGTGGCATGCGCCTCTCCGGCTGGCGTAGCCGCGCCCTCCCCATCGGGGGGCGTCTTATTTTGGTCAACTCTGTTCTTTCTGCCATGCTCTCCCACGCTATGAGCGCTGGCCTTCTTCCTGTTGGTGTCATTGAGGCTATTGACAAACGTCGCCGTGCTTTTCTTTGGACAGGGGATGAATCTTGTTCGGGGGGGCAGTGCAAAGTTGCTTGGCCCACAATATGTTCCCCAAAAAACGTTGGTGGCTTGGGCGTCCTCTCTCTCCACACTCAAAACTCTGCCCTCCTCTCCAAGTTCCTCTCGAAACTCCACTCGTCCACAAATGCGCCTTGGGCTTCATGGTTTCGTCGTCGGTACGGATGGGCTCGCGGTCAGGATATGGGAGACCACCACTATCTTGACACTCCGGTCTGGAAAGGCATCCTTGCGGGTCTTCCCACCTTCCGGTCTATCACCACTGTGCTGGTCGGCAATGGGGAATCCACGGCCTTCTGGTGGGACTCCTGGGTTAATTCTTCCCCTCTCAAAGACCAATTCCCTGCTCTCTTCTCCCACACTTCCAGACCTAACGCTAGTGTGGCCTCTATCTTCCAGCTTGGGCTTGCTAGCCAACTAGCCCCCCGTCTCACAACTGCTGCTAACTTGGACCTCACCACTCTCAATGATGCTCTTGCCACCTTCACCCTACAGTCAGACACGCCGGATACTCGTCTTTGTCATACCACTAACAAAAGCCTTTCGAACAAAGATTTCTATGCCCATGCTTTTAAGCACCTGCAGGTTGATGCTCAGGCGGACAATATTTGGAGAAGCGCTGCCCCTCTCAAGTGCAAGATCTTTGTTTGGCTGGCCCACAAGCACCGCCTCTACACAAACAAGCGCCGCTTTCGCTACTGTTTGGCTGCTACGGCGACATGCCCTTCTTGCCCTCTGGATGAAGACACCGACCACCTCCTCACATGATGCCATCGTGCCCGCGAGGTCTGGAGATTCTTCGTCTCAGGTGGCAACCTGTCTCCTCCTGACAGTATCCACGACATGCTCTCCTCTCCCCGCACGCTGGAGGAACGAACCATCTATACCGCTATTGCTTGGAGCATTTGGAAGAGACGCAACGCGCAGGTCTTCAATGCCAAGGATGAGCCGCTTCAGGTGGTTGTCCGCAACTGTCTTGAGAATGTGCGGCTGTGGACCACTAGATGTTCCTCTACTACTTCCTCTTCTTGGCTTAATTATTGGTGTAACGGATATGATCCATCCTGAGCCTCATTTCTCCTATCCTCGCCACCTCCTTGTAATCTGTTGTAACCACCAGGTTTGAGATATAAAATGGTTCAGGCTGGCATAAGCCCGCCGTAGTCATGCTAAAAAAAGAAAGGTAGTATGTCGATCAGCATCGTGGCTCATCCCTGCCGTCATCCCGTGACGTACGTGGACGACGTGATCGGTCGGTCGACGAAGCAAAACTGGAGCGTTGCGTGTGATGAGCTCGAGTACACGAGAGGCAGTTGGTAGTTCATACGGTGGTGGCGGTGTGGTGCTGTGCAGCTGCCGAGGCGACACGTGCCCATGTGCATGACGATACGTGTGTAGCACAACTGCACAAGAGAACTGATGGACGTAGTTATATAATTTGAACGAGTTTAACTACTAGTCTTCGATCTCACAAGTCGTTCAAACTGTCTTAGAGACGACCGACCGATGCTACTTTGTAGCATAAACAAGAAGCAAACAGCGGCCCGGACGAATAATAACATCTATATATAACCAACTTTGATAGTGCTAGTCGCAAGAATGTGAGATCATAGGTTTTCCTTAAAAAAAAAGGAGGAATGTCAGATTAGGTACGTGTTGATCGAGTCGTCTGTACTACAAGATATTACTCCCTCTGTTTCAAATTACTCCGCGTGCACGCTTACCTAGGTGGCCTAGTATTCTCTTATTTTTCATCGAAAAATTCCTACGATTTTTGGTATACGTAGTACACATTTTATATTATCTATTTCAAAAGTCCCAGAATTTTTTTGAATAAAAAATGAGGGAGTACTAGCTCACCTACATAAGCGCGCCGGCGAAGTAATTTGAAACAGAGTATATCAGTTCGCGAGCTCCTAGGTCTTAGGTGAATTGTACTAGGTGGCGTTGTCGGTTGTAGGTGGCACACTGACACTGTGATCTGTTGTTCGACCTAGTGCAGAAGAACCGAGATGGAAGTACAATTTTCTCTCTCTACAATATACAATATCCATTAATTCTCTACAATAATACGTTTCACATGGACATACCTAATAATCTTAGATGTTGGTCAAACTAGATGGGTTTCCCACGAGTCACGGTACGTAGAGGATGGCGAGTGACAGGTTTTGTCTTCCGCTTATGTTGGAACCCAAAATCCTCTACTCCCTTCGTCCAGAAATAACTGATTTAGATTTAGTTTATAGATACATTCGAATCTAGACAAATCTAAATCGATTGTTTCTGGACGGAGAGAGTATCTATTATATATACTAAATGCAATATAAGGTTATCCTTCGAGGCATTAGGTTAATCCATATGATCTGAATTATTTAGACGGTTAGATCTATAATTAGTGGATACGATTCAAAGATATAAATGTTACGTACGTTACAAATATATAATCTGATTTGTGTCCTATGTCACGTGCTAACATGGAAATATTAACCGTGGCCATCCATATTTGATCTGAGAAAAAAACCGTGGCCTGCTAGGACACTATCTCGCAATCGGCCGTGTATTCAAAAAACAAATCACGTCTACATGTAGGTTTCTAATAGGATCATTTACTACTACGTTGATGTTTAGGATGGTACGGTATCACCTGTCAGCATAAATACTACCAAGTCCAACGCATATTTAAGAACAAATCTAACATGCAGTTTAGAATTAGAAAATAGGACCAAGACTTAAGTAAAAAAATAGTAAGTAATAATTACGGTTCTGATTTTCATTCAGAAAAACTTAAGTCGAGGCAAAACAGTATAAAAATAAGAAAAATGAGCCTGGATCAGTGGAACCATATATCTGTATGAACCGGCTCGAGCAGTTAAACATACTCATCTTCAAACTGTAATAAAACAAAACTGAAAAAATGTAGCCAAACATGATGGTGAGATTTAAATAGAAATTATTTAATAAAGTACCATATAATATATTTTAGAGACTTCCTCCCGTGTTTCTAGGAAGCAATGAACTCTATCAAGAAATAGCAATTTAAATATAAATTGTGTCTATTTACCGTGTCATACGCTCTCACCGGGAGTCCAAATCACTAGAACCATACCCGAGTAGTGGAACGTGCTTATCTTCATATTACAATTTGAAAATTCAATAAAAATTGTAGCCAAACATGCTTTTTTTACATTTTTTTGTTCTCGGGTATATTCGATATTCAGACATCAACAGCCGTTGTTTTTAGAAGGGAAAAACGAGAGGCATTCTCACAGTGTCATGTTTGATCTTACTACTCCCTACATCCGAATATAAGTGGTCTAGATTGGTACGTGTCTATACACTAAGACGTAACCAGATACGTATGAATCTAGATAAATACAAGTCACTTGTTTCTGGACGGAGGAAAATATTTTGACAAGTGCAGACGAGTTTGTGACAAGGCATGCATGCGTAGGAGGGTGTGGTAGCTACCTACCGCAGTTTTGTTTTCTACTTCTAATACAGATCAGCATCGTCGCTCATCCCTGCCGTCATCCCGTGACGTACGTGGACGACGTGATCGGTCCATCGGTCGACGATCGAAGCAAAACTGTAGCGTTGCGTCTAATGAGCATGAGTACACGAGTGGCAGCTGGTAGTTCATACGGTGGTGCTGTGCAGCTGCCGATCGAGGCGATACGTGCCCGTGTGCATGACGTACGTGTAGCACAAGAACTGATGGACGTATGTAATTTGAACTGAGTTTAACTGGTCTTCGATCTCACCATGGATGGATGGATGTTCAGCGCTGCGGACCAGGCGTTCAAACTGTCTTAGAGACGACCGATGCTACTTGTAGCTTAAACAAGCAAACAGCGCCCCGGACGAATAATAATAACATCTATAACCAACTTTGGTAGTGCTAGTCGCAAGAATGTGAGATCATAGGTTTTCCTATAAAAAAAAGGAATGTCAGATTAGGTGTTGATCGAGTCGTTTGTATACAGAATACTACTATCAGTTGGCGAGCTCCTAGGTCTTAGGTGAATTGTAGTAGGTGGCATTGTCAGTTCTAGGTGACACTGTGATCAAATGTTCTTTTTGCTAGTACACGACGTATTTGCTATGTCAATGAAGAATCATCAAAAACATAACTTCCACCAACCGCTCTCGCGTCTTCCACCAGCTCCCTTGAGAGTCGACCTTCACACCCCGGCCCGATCCGATGCTCCCGTTGGCGCGGCGCCGCTCGATGGAGGCAGAGGAGAGGCGCCGATCCCTGTTGTCTAGGTCCTAAGTCTAGTAGCTGTAGCAGTTGTGCCCCTGTGCCGATTGGGAATAGGTCACTCGGCGTGTTCTCTGCTCCGTCTTCCTCGACGCTCTCCTCCGGTGGCAAGAGCGACGGCGTGGGAGAAGATTTGAGCGCGGCATCTTCGACAATAAGGCCGTCTTCCCCTTCCTCATGGGGCCCTCCGATCTGGTGCTCCTCCGCAGTGCCAGGCGGTCACCACCGCTGTTGTCTGTTAAGTTTCCATGGTGGAAGCTTGGCTCCATGGGCGGATTTGGTGAAGCTTCTTTCAATAAGCGGTTCCTTGCTTCCTTCTGGTGCTGGATTTCGCAACCCCCGGCCCCCTTTCTGGCTGACCATGGTGGCTCCGCGGAGGGGATTCCCAGGGCGGCGATCTTTGACAGTAGAGGAACTTGGGGAGTGTGTGATACTGCTTTTCTCTAGAGTTCCATCGGCAGCGCAGGTTCGTCTGCCGAATCCCGTCGCTGACAG
Organism: Avena sativa; assembly: GCA_916181665.1. Taxonomy (NCBI): domain Eukaryota; kingdom Viridiplantae; phylum Streptophyta; class Magnoliopsida; order Poales; family Poaceae; genus Avena; species Avena sativa. The sequence continues at coordinate 546,233,225 of OV702290.1, read as the reverse complement.
ACAGCGCCTCCAGGCCTCGGCGACGGCATCGTCCCAGGGTGTTCTCAACCTCCAACGGAGGCCCTCTTCTGTTCCCGTGGCGAAGTTCCCTTCTTCCCCAGCGCCATGTGGCCTTGATGAAGCTGGCGGTGGTGCTCGCTGCTTGTGGACAGAGCTCAATGACGGTGTCGGCGGACCTGGTTGCTTTTTCTGCACAGTACTGAGGGTCTGTTCTGCAAGGTGGAAGGACTCGGCTTGTATTGTTTATTTGTTTGGGTTCTTCATGTAAATTGTACTGTACCGTTTTATTATTAATGCAGTATCCAAGCCCTTCTGAGCCTTTCCGCCTGTTAAAAAAAAATGAAGAATCATCAACACGCGGCACTGATCGGGAACATACAAACGAGGCCTGACACGAGATGGACCAGCGTACGCGCGCGTGTAGGAGTTGACGGAGGAGTGCCGTTGCCCTGACCCCGTGTCCGGCCGTCATGTTGCTGTAGACCTCTAGTGGCGTCGCTTCTTGCGCACCACGTCGATGGTCGACCAGCTGTTTTCCCGCGGCAATACAGCGCGCAGCATGTATGGTTTCAAGCGCGATCCCACCATAACCCCACTTCCGATTTATTTGGTAAATTCTAGTATAAATTTTTGTTTAAAGTTTAAACTAGATTTTAGCAAAGGAACTAGATGTTATAGTTGATCCAAATTCTATAAAGTAGAAGCTAACTTCTGACGAAGCGGAACGAGACCCGTCGTCGGAGGCTTGGGCCGATGCGGAGCGGAGTCACGGATCGTTGATGACCTAGGTTACCACCGTTATATATATCTCTTGTAAGCCGCCGGCTGGGATAAGTTGCATCTGTGAAATCTCCAGCGTTGTGTAAACACTCCTCGTTATAGTGAAGTTTCGCTGGCTGGCGCCCGTGGTTTTTTCCGTCTCTTTGTTGGAGAGGGTTTTCCACGTTAAATCTGTGTCCCCTCGCTTCGATTTTATTTCCGTTCTTCGTTATTTACTTGTCGCAAAGCTAACACTATATACTGTATCTTTTTGTGGGAACCCACCAAAATACCACTTCTAGTTTGTTTGTGTGTTAAATTCTAGTTTAAATTTTTATAGATTTTGACAAATACCGTAGCCGCGGGACATAACGCCTCGGTCGTCGACTCATGGAAACCAACCGAGTCCTTTCTTCTCGTGGCGTGTGGTAAGCTGACGCGCACTCGGCCGGCGTTACTCTTACCGAGACCAAGTCGGCTGTCAGCGGTGACGTCGCCTAGTGTGGTGTCAAATAAATGAAAGTCACTTATTTCTAAACGGAGGGAGTATATGTTATTATGCCTGCGGTCGCAAGAATGTGGGATTAGAGGTTCTCCTAAACAAAGAATGTCAGAAGAGGTGTTCAATGAGACGTTCGTAAGCTCCTGGGTCTAGGTCTGTTGTAGGTGAGCATTGTCAGGCCGGCCGTCATGTTGCTGTAGTGTAGACCTGTTGTGCCGTCGCTTGCTTCCTTTGCCACGAGCTAGCGAGCGCACCACGTCGTCGACCGGCCGTTTTCCCGCCGCAATATAGCGCGCGCGCGCCGCGGGAGCTGGACAGAACGTCTCCACCGTCGACTCGTCCTAATACTGTAGTAGGAAACCTGCCGAGTCTTTTTCTTCTTCTCGCTGCGTACTAGTACGTGGTAAGCTGACGTACGCGCACTCGGCCGGCCGGCGTTACTCCTCCCGCCCGAGCCGAGACTGAGTCGGTTGTCACTTGTCAGCGATGACGTCGCCTGGGCTGGGCTGGTGTCAGCAGTGACACGCACGGCGCAGCGTCAGCTACTACCGTCGGCGTTTCCGTTTCAGTTTCACAGGGCATACAGTCGGTGTCTCCATACGATAAAAATAAATTATGAAACACAAAAGAATTGCAACATATCTTTTCTTCTTTGAAAAAGAGAGGCCCTGAAGGGCCTGGATGCCATTAATTATCAGCGGTGCACATAATTACATTAGGGACTCGAAAAGATGGAGAAAATACAAAACAAACCCTGGACGGAAGAAAACTCACCAGTAGGTGGTGGCTTCGTGTCTTCAAGCTTCGGGGCTTTCCTATACAGAGTGGCGGCGGCGGTGCGAGGCGCTAAGAGGCCGCCAAGATCCAATGCGTCTTGATCCATGTCGAATTGGAGCCATGTACTTTCGTCGTCATGAGTCTCCTTCTCCTCCTCCCGGCAAGATGGAACCTATTCCATGGACATGCTTGCTCGAAAGACATGCGGAAAAAATGTTAGGAAGAAATCGCATGAAATAGTGGAAGAACAACAAAAAAAGACACGGAGCGTGCGGACAAACGGCGAAGGAAGATATACGGTAGCCGATGGGCGGCGGCGTCTCTTCAAAGACGTCATTCAGGAAAGGCAAGATGGACGAAAGAGAGAGAGAAGAAAATGTGACTCAAGAAATCATGAAGACGAAGGTTCCTTTTATAGAGTACGCAGGACCTGATCACGAGAACCCGAAGATGGCGAGAGCACGTCGTAGCCGCGAGAACCCGCGTACGATTAAAAGCTGCCATCTCGGCTATAGACCGGACCCACGGTACGATATGGTCGCAATAAACCGCGGATGTCTACGATCTACGGTTGCAGGCCGTCTCTCCGCCCAAGATAATCCGCGTCGTCTAGTGTCTACGGTGAGAGATGGCACGGGCTTATGTCCCCACGTCGGCTGTGGATGGGCCTACGTCCGCGAGAAACCACGGACAATATGGACTCACGGCGCCACGTCGGCTCTCGTCGGGTCCCTTGACCATGAGAAACCGCGCCCGGTATGGGCTCACGGCGCCACGTAGGCTCTCGACGGGTCCCATGGACGCGAGAAATCCCACTCGGTATGGGCGCACGGCGCCACGTAGGCTCTCCGTGGGCCCCACCAACCGGAGGATGCGGAGGCGTGTCGCGCCGGGATCGCCTCTCACACAGACCGATCCTGCCCTTGTACGCGACGACGGACCCAGTTCGCATGCAAGGCCACTGGTCTGTGATGCGGGGTAGCACGACACACGGTATACCCTTACCCGGTCCGGAATCTTTCGCCCTGGCCCGCAGCGGGACCCGCCTCACAGGATAGCAGGGCTCCGTTGCAACGTCACCACGTGCCCTTCTCGACGTGGATAGCAATTTGAGCCAAAACAATCTAGCACTATTATTTACTCCTGATGCTATAATTGTGTTAATTAGAAACTTTAATACATGCGTGTTTAATAAATAAATAAGAGTTCCTAATTATGGCTCTCATTTAACTAGCTCATTGATTAATAGATGATCAAGGTTTCCTGATCATGAATATTGGATGTTGTTAATAACGGGGTCAACACATTAGAGAAATGATGTGATGAACATGCACCGAAATTATAGCGATACGATTGAAAGAGCATGTGGGCCCCATGTATGGTTTTGACAATTAATAACAATCTCTATGGACTAATGTTTGCATTAAGTTGTACTTGTAAAAATTGTCCATTGATATCGCTTGGAGCATGTGTTTGTTTCAAGGTAGAAGAAATGAAGTGTTAAGCTAAAGATGTGTCATCTCTAGAAGATCTCATACTTGAAGCTTACAATCCTCGGTGATCATGGATCGATGAAGACAAGTTCTAAGATAGTGTTTCCCCATGTGTATGGGGAGCAATTCACAAGTCTTCATCAAGCGGGCGCGAGCAAGAGCAATCAAGAAAGATGTTCCATCTTGAGGAGGACAGGATCATCTACATCAAGCTCAAGTGGAATGTTTAAGGAAGATGTATTATCTTGATAGGTTTTTCCTTTTACCGGTCTCATGTTGAGAGACCGGGTTTAGGATAGATAGTCGTACTATCAAGAGGGGCTCTCGAGTGACTAACTCGATTGTATCTTTCGGAGAAAGCTCAAACCTTTGCATACTTAGCATTATATTTCTTGGTTGTTATTTCGACCATATCCATGTGAGTTTCTAGAGCTTGTGGTAATCTTCATAACAAGCTCTAGTTCATAAAAAAATCTCTAAAGGGGAAAACTGTTGGGGTTCCGCGTATGAAAACAATAAATTTTACTCTACACCCCTGAACCCCTGAAGCTTCCAGGACCTATCTATTAGTAATACAACAACGGGAGGGGCTTTTCGCGAACTTACCCTTGAAGACCGAAAAGCGTTGTCAATTGATGGCTCAGTGTATGGCGCCAGAAAAGTGCTGGTGCGGTGTTGATGTAGAGCTCGTTGGAAACTCCGAGAGAAAGGTATGATGAGCACAGCAGCAAGTTTCCCTCAGTTATGAAACCAAAGTTTAATCAAACCAGTAGGAGCAAGGAAATACCCTAAAGGTGTTGCTAGCTGAGCCTTGGCAGGGCGCACTACCGGTGCTAGTAGCAACGTGGAGACCTGCACAACAAAACCACAGAACTTTGTCCCTAACTTGCGATGAGGTTGTCAATCTCACCGTGTTTTGCTGAAAACAAAGGATTAAACGTATCGAATGGAAAAAAGTAATAGTTTGTAGAAAGTAAACACAAAGCAGTAAACAGTTTATAGATTGAATGTAAAATACAAGGACCGAGATCCATAGTTCACGAGAGGTGGCTCTCCTTAGATAGATAACATGCTGGGTGAACAAATTACAGCGGGGCAATTGACAAACATCGAGAAAGCAATACATGCATATACTAATCATCTTGACTCCTTTGAGACTTGATTGGGCATTACAACATTATACATAGACCGCCATCCAACTGCATCTATGACTAATAATCCACCTTCAGGTTATCATCCGAACCCCCTCCAGTATTAAGTTGCAAGCAACAGATTATTGTTTTACGAACTGCGTGTAAAGTAAACAATACGATTGTTCTATGAACAAAGGATTGTTGTTTTCTCCCTAGTAACAACAGCACATCTAGTACCTTAGATTTTCTATCACTTCCCCAGATTACCAGAGGCATGAACCCACTATTGAGCATAAATACTAACTCTTGGAGTTGCTAGCATCTACTTGGCCAAGATAGCTACTAACAACGGAAAGCATACAAGATCACAAATAACAAAGACATGATAGAATCAATAATCAATCTGAAATAGCATCTCAATATCTACCGGATCCCCGCAAACACAACTTGCAGAATTACAAATAGATGATCTTGATCATGAACGGAGCTCACAAGATCTAGACATGAAAGCACAAAGGAGGAGAACCAGCCATCTAGCTACTACATGGATCCATAGTCCAAGGATGAACTACTCACACATCACACCGGAGGCTTGCATGGTGATGAAGAAGGCGTCCAGGGTGAATTCCCCTCTCCGGCAGGGTGCCGGGAAGAGCTTCAGATCCCTCCCGATCTAGGGATGGAGATGACGGTGGCTACAGACTCTTTCGTGGATTTTTGATCGGGTTACTTAGGGTTTACGTTCTGAGGGCATCTTATAGTCGGAAGGAGAGGCCGAGGGGGTGCCAGGGGCCACCACACCACCCCCTGGCGTGGGCCCAGCCTGGCTGCGCGACCAGGTGGTGTGGCCGGCCTCTAGCCCCTCTCCGTCTCGTATTCTAGCATCTGATGACTTTCGGAAAAATAGGCACTTTGGCTTTTGTCCCGTCCAATTCCGAGAATATTCATTTTTTGACTTTTCTGGAACCAAAAACAGCAGAAAATAGGCAACTGGCACTGTGGCTCTTGTTAATAGGTTAGTCCAAGAAATCATATGAAAAGTACTCCAAAGTTGGAACAAAACACAAGAAAGTGGATAAACCTAAGCATGGAACATCAAAAATTATGGATATATTTGCAATGTATCAACATCCCGAAGCTTAACTCCTGCTCGTCCTCGAGTAGGTAAGTGCTAAAAAGAAATAATAATTTTTGAGGTGACATGCACCATCAAAGACTTGATCAAAGTATTTGCAAAACATTCAAAGCTGGGATCATAGTACTTCAATCATAACATCAAAGACAAAGTTCTAGCAATAAGACAAACAAACTATGATGCAACATGAAAAGGCACAAACAAAAGATTCATGAATAACAATACTTTGCAAGACGTTTGTTTGTTTCACATAAAGAAAACATAGCATAATAGTATTCAGCTTGTCCCGCATAGAGTAGCAAATATAAATGCATAGGACACCTTCAAAGTTCATAAGAGTGACTAGATACAAATAGTTTAAAACAAGCAACATCAAGTTATGCATCAATCAACTAGTCTTGGGACAATGCACATAGAACTAAGAATGGCCACTATGCTCTCAAAGTAGGTGCATAAAGGTAGAAGGTGGAGACTCAATGTAATGGTGGAAGAAAGGCCTTTTTATAAAAGGAAGTAGGGATTCAAGTCTCATAAAGAGCTTCCAAAAATTATGGTACTTATAGCTTTCAGCTCTCATTGCCCCTATCATAAGCATCTTGAAGTGATTAAGGTTAAAGTGAACAAACTATGGTGTACATGCTTGACGAAGTATAAGTTAGAAATCTCATGTCCCTTGTATACGAGGGCCGCTCCTCATGCTACTCAAGTTTAGTCATCGGTAAGTTCTTGTCATCGTAAGTACATGAGTATCATAGAGAACCGCCAACAGGGTACCCCTTGCCCGATGATACGGAAGAATCCTCATATCAAAATGACAAGGCAAGCAGACAACGAGCATCTCAGCAATCTTCTTATTTACCATGGGAATATGGTGCTTTTTTCTCTCTTTCCTCTTTTCATAATCTGTTTTTTTCTCTTTTTTCTCAATATAGGACTCTTTTTTTTATAAGAAGAATGCTTCATAGACAGCTCATTATGGTTACGCTGCAGCTTTCCACCATGTCAGCATGGATTAGACCAGCGGCCCAAGCGTTTCTCTAACACATACATAACTCCATGGACTTACAAGCTCCCCTTTCATTTCACACCGACGACATCCATATACAAAAGAGCATGATATCAACTAGGTACAAGTACCAAGTGCAATGTTGAAAGCGTTCCCCATGAAAGCATGGTTCTTCTAATCCCCAACAAATAAGTGCAAGCATATACAACATAGACGACACAATGGTTCAAGTTTATTAAGGGCAAGAAAAGTAAAGTGTGCCATCAAGTTCGTGAGAGCTTTAATCACTAGTTTTATCATAACAAGTTTAATTTGGAAGGTAAACAAAAACATGAATATACTTGGAATATCATAAGATAATAGGTAGGTATGGTGGACTATTTGGAATAACTTGGTTTAGGGAGTTGGATGCATGAGCGGAACTCATACTTGGTTGTGGAGGCTAGCAAAAGACTGGGAGCGACAAACTAAGAGAGCAATAATGGCCATAATCATGCAGAGTGACAAAACATCATTGATCAAAGCATAAAGTGATACTACAAGTTGAAAACTAAAGGATCATAAAGGCTATGGTGACTTGAGATAGTCATAACATGGTATGAGCATGTGCCAAGTCAACCCAAATAAAGCATCAAAGGAGAATACCACTATACTATGCTTTAATATGCTTAAACAACGCATGATTCATCCAAGGCACATTAAGCAATCTCAATTGTTTATAACAAGTCATGCTACAGAAAATAATACTAAGCATAAAGCCAAAACAATATCAAGCATGGCATGACAGAGCATAGGCCATAGTCAAAAACAAGCTCTTTTTACCACATAAAGCATGAACTTTCCTACTCTTTTCCAAACCAAACCAAACTCTTTGCAAACCAATGTATGAAACAGGGGGTCCAACCAATTTATTCAGCAAACTAAGTAAATGAAGCAAACAAAAAACGAAAATAAAAACGAAAAAGAAGACGCTCCAAGAACAACACAACTGTGCATGAAACAATAAAAATGAAGTGTTTGGAAGACACCTGGGATTTTTATTGATGAAGAGGGGGATGCCTTGGGCATCCCCAAGCTTTGACGCTTGTACTTCTTGGATATTTCTTGGGGTAAAATGCGTGGTATCCCCAAGCTTGAGCTTTAGTCCATCCTTCATCTCATTACTCATTCCTTCCATACACCTGAAAATTTTCCTTCATACAAAACTTCACACAATCTTTATTAGCAACATTAGTACACTCAAGATAAATAAGTCTTAAGGTTCAGTTCTAACACCAAATAAACTTCCATTAGAACACTAGCTACTGTAGCACTTCCCTCAAAAAGCTCAATTCTCCAAAAGAACTCAAAAAGGAACCAACAAGGAGCAAATACAGAAAATGGCAGAAATCTGTCAAAACAGACCATCAGGTAAAGGCGGATTTTTTCGAATATCTTCTGTTGCTCAAATCAAAAAGTGTTGAACTAAGGAAAGTTAGATACCAACCTAGGGCAGAAGCACAAAAATTCGCGCCTCAAAAAGACGTTCAGAGATTTTACACGAATTTTTACAGTGAAGCACAGAAATCTGTTTCGGGACAGCAACTTTCCCAATCATTACTTCTCTCTCATTAGAGGTTACTCTTGGCACAAAAAGCAAATAAAAAGGATAAGGAGCGGTTATTACAGAAGTAATAACTTCCAAGACTCATCTAAAACTTTTGGGTTACCTCCCAATAAGTATTTTTCTTTAATGCCTTTAAGTTAGGCATGATAGTTTGAGAAGATGCTCACATAAGAAATATGAATTGAAGTAAAAGAGAGCATTAAGAAGCAAATTCAAAACACATTTAAGTCTAACCCACTTCCTATGCATAGGAATCTTGTAAAGAAACAAGTCATGAAAGCACAAAGCAACAAGTATACGAAAGTCAAACAAGTGCAACTTTAAAATTTTCAACATAAAGAGGGGAAACTTAAAATTGTTGAGACACATAAAACCATGTTTCCCTCTCTCATAATAACTTTCAGTAGCATCATGAATAAAAGTAACAATATAACTATCACAAGAAACATTCTTGTCATGAGCCATAGGCATAAAAGAATTAATACTCCCCACGTAAACATAGTCATTCTTATTGATTGTAGTGGGAGCAAATTCAACAAAATAGCTATCATTATTATTTTCATCACCATAATCATCAAATATAGGAGGCATATTGTAATCATAATTAATTTTCTCCTCAATAGTAGGTGGACTGAAAATATCATATTCATCATTGTAATCATCATATATTGGAGGCATAGTATCATCAAAGTAAACTTTCTCCTCCGTGCTTGGGGGACTAAAAAGATCATTTTCATATAAACTAGCTTCCCCAAACTTAGACTTTTCCATACCATTAGCAATAATGGTGTCTAAAGAATTCATACTAACAACATTTCTATTAGCATGCAAATAAAGTTCCATAGGTTTTTTAATTTTCTCTTCAAACACTTCATGTCCTAACTCAAGATAAATACTATAAAGCTTTCTATTTTTTTTTGTTGTTTTACATTAAGCCTAACTAGTGAAAACAAGAAAGATAAAGACAAAATTGTAGAATCTAAAGGAAATAACTTCGAGCACTCACACCGGAGGATGTGAGTACCTTTTACCTTACCTCCCCGGCAACAGTGGCAGAAAATAGGCGTTTGCCGTGGGAGGTTCTTCTTCTTTAATCCTCCGGTGTGAATACATTTTACCTTACCTCCCCAGCAACAGCGCTAGAAAATAGCTTGATGTCTACGCACTTCTATTCTTGTAGAAAGTTGTTGGGCCTCCAAGTGCAGAGATTTGTAGAATAGCAGCAAGTTTTCCCTTAAGTGGATCACCCAAGATTTATCGAACTCAGGGAGGAAGTGGTCAAAGGTATTCCCTCTCAAGCAACCCTGCAATCAAGATACAAGAAGTCTCTTGTGTCCCCAACACACCCAATACACTTGTCAGGTGTATAGGTGCACTAGTTCGGCGAAGAGATAGTGAAATACAAGTGGTATAGATAATTATAAGTGGTAACGGTGATAGAAGATAGCTTGTTGGCGTGTGGTTGACATGGGAAAAGACTGAAGGCAAACTGAAATAAAGAAGGAAGCAAGCAAACATGTAATAGATCTAATTGCAAACGGTGTATCAATGCTTAGAAACAAGGCCTAGGGATCATACTTTCACTAGTGAACACTCTCATATACATATATTATCTTCATGATACTACGCTGAACTACTCTTCGGTTGGACACTCTAATCATTGGTAGGGCTATAACAACACACCTCAAAGTAAGCCTTTCCCATCTAGATAACCTCACACTGTCACCTTGAGCTCTAGATAGGTCCAACAAACACCACAATTTTATAAAGACATCCAACTCCAAATATAACTCATAACAAGTATTTGAAATCTCTAGCCTAAGTGCCACCATGGTGTGCACACTGTCACTTTCACACACATGGGGAGAGCAGAGATCTATTAAAGCACTTGAGTAGCAAGGTAGATATATAGATTACAAGCTCATGATCTCAATAAGATCATGCATAGAGAGAGATGAACACATAGCTACCGGTAGAACCCTTAGCCTCGAGAGAGAACTACTCCCTCCTCATCATGGGAATCAGCAATGGTGATGGAAATGGTGGTGGAGATCGATGGAAATGGCTCCGGGGGCACTTCCCCGTCCCGGCAGGGTGCCGGAACAGAGACTTTCTGTCCCCTGAATCTCCCCTTCGGTGGCGGCGGCGCTGCAGAACTTTTCATGGCTGGAGGCTTGATTATTTAGGGTTTTCGTATCGGAGGCTTCTTATAGGCGAAAGGGCAAGGTCGGTGGAGTGCCAGGGGGCCCACACCACCTGGTGGCGCGGCCAGGGCTAGCCCGCGCCACCATATGGTGTGGCCAGGCCCTGGCCCTCCTCCATCTCTGCTTCTGGCTCCGTGAGTCTTCCGGTAAAATAGGAACTTTGGCTTTTGTCCCGTCCAATTCCGAGAATATTGATTTTCTGACTTTCCTGGAACCAAAAACATCAGAAAACAGGCAACTGGCATTGTGGCTCTTGTTAATAGGTTAGTCCAAGAAATCATATGAAAAGTACTCCAAAGTTGGAACAAAACACAAGAAAGTAGATAAAACCAAGCATGGAACATCAAAAATTATAGATACATTTTTAATGTATCAATCCTCATCGTGTTTTTCACTATCTTCCATTTGCTCCATAATCGAGAAACATCACTAAAAGTGAGATTTCTCAAGAATGTACCAAAATCCAAGCAATACGAATCTTGCTTTCCTTTTGGTTTCAGCTATGGGTTTTGTATTCAAAGTTTCCAATGAATACGCTACAAGGACTTATTCGCTATTGTTTTGGTTATATCGAATAACCCCAAAACTTTCACGAATTCAAATGGTACACTACATTCTAATTGAGTGCTAACTATTTTTAACTAATGGTCTCTACATCCATGCTATAAAGATTTATTCGGTGCCTTCTATTTAACCCACTTTGATATCTAATATCACATTGTGATGCTTTGCATTTTGACGTTTCAAAATGCTTTGCATTCCACAGTTTCTTTTATGCCATTCTTATAAAGTTGAATTTCATTACTATTGATCAAATCATAGTAATTAGATTCTCTTTTATATTTATACCCTTTGTTGATGAAACATTTTGATCATATCAAATAATTTCATATTCATGTTTTCTTTGGTAAACTACTTTACACATTTAAACAATCATATAATGATAATTACCATTTTTGTTAAAACACAATACATCGGATATGTATTTACTTTTAACAATTTATCAAACACTTTGTATTCAAGTAATACACGGTGTTCAAGTTATTTTTCCGAACTTAGGCATGATTTATATGTGACAAGAAATCGAATGTCTTTCACATATTATCCCATAACTTTGAATTCAAAACAATGGTTTCATTCATTAATGAACATATCATTAAGTCGGGTATTTTAAACAAGGCATAGTTAATATTTTACGAATTTCGTGCATTATCAATTAGTTTTAAACAACAAGGATAATTCACACATAATCAAACAAGATATGAACACGAATAGAAATCATTCATAAAAGTGGAACAACTGTTTGTTACAAACTCATATGAATAACCGTCTCACGAAGTGTGAGACACACTAAAGAAGTTCACAATATCTTGATTACAATAATCATCCTAAAACATAAACCAAATGATAAATATCGAGGGAGAGTGTCGTCGGCCGTCATCATCATGCTCGCCATCAACATGCAACGTCACCTCCTCTCCAGCAAGCACCTCTCATGCAGAAGGACCTGTTTTCATCAAAACAGAACAAGTATCAGATATACTTAACACTGCAAATGTGTTTGCAAGATTATAACATTTATAAAACTGTATATAAAATATATACCTTTGTCATGGATGACCTCTAGCGACGTCGGGTCCATCCACCACATTTCTGAAATGTGATATGAACTCGAGGAAATCCAATGTTTCCGTGTCACCTCTCATAATGCAGATCCTGACCTGTGCTTGGAAGCTTGGTGGAAGCGACTGCATCACAACTCCCATCGTAAAAGAGCTTGAGAACTAGTTGTCCAGGTAGTATGCCAGACTCATGTATGCATCGTATATGCTCAATAAGTGCTCATCTAGTGAGGAGCCCTCCTCCATCTTTATGGAGAGGAAGTCCCCCATCAGCTCATACTCCCACATGCGCACTTGTTCCACTAAATGCGATCTCAGATGTGCCATGACCACTCGGGGTTTAAGACTTCCCACCATTGGCCATAGCACATCCTCCATTCCAAGGCGCATCGTCACTGATACGAATGTGGCCATCACACGACGACGACAGCGTAGATCCCGCTGCTCCTGGGTCTCATGAGAATAGGGTGGCTCCAAATACATCTCGCAGGTCATGTAGTCAGCTACATTGTTCTCACCAAGGAGATCAAACAGGCGTATGACCCATGCAGAAAAGTTGGATCCATCTAACTTGAGCTTTTCTCCTTTTAACCAATTGTCGATAGGGAAGGTAATCTCGGGGAGAACCATTTTCTACATTTATAATTGCAAAAGGAATTAAGACTAAGTTTATAATTAAATGAGTTAATAATAACTCCACTCATAAACACCTATCCCCAAAAGGGTTCCTAGTGATAACACGACCCATATCAGCCACATCTCCCCAGATTGAACACAGCCATCGATGTGGGTTCAAAGGTGGACGCTAAACGTCGGTCACATCATTCATGCGACTCGTGCTTGATCTTTCGACCATCCGTGTTCCGAGGCCACGCTTCTGTGGCGTGTTAGGCTCGCCAACTCAACCTTAGTGTGTTCGCTGTGCAACATGGCTTACACCCACTGTATGCGAACGTAGATATGTCTGACACCCAGGCCTGTAACCCTGGATCGCCTCATACTGAAGAACTTTCTTGGTGGTGCACACTAAGGGGGAACACAATCGTTGGTAATTTTAACAGGGATCATTGATGTCTACGCACTTCTATTCTTGCAAACAGTTATTGGGCCTCCAATTGCAGAGGTTTGTAGAACAGCAGCAAGTTTTCCCTTAAGTGGATCACCCAAGGTTTATCGAACTCAGGGAGGAAGTGGTCAAAGGTATCCCCTCTCAAGCAACTCTGCAATCAAGATACAAGAAGTCTCTTGTGTCCCCAACACACCCAATACACTTGTCAGGTGTATAGGTGCACTAGTTCAGTGAAGAGATAGTGAAATACAAGTGGTATGGATAATTATAAGTGGTAACGGTGATAGAAAATAACTTGATGGCGTGGAAAAGACTAAAGTAAAACTGAAATAAAGATGGAAGCAAGCAAACATGTAACAGATCTAATTGCAAACGGTGTTTCAATGCTTAGAAACAAGGCCTAGGGATCATACTTTCACTAGTGAACACTCTCATATAAATATAGTCTTCTTTATGATACTATGCTGAACTACTCTCCGGTTGGACACTCTAATCGATGGTAGGGCTATAACATCACTCCTCAAAGTAAGCCTTTCCCATCTAGAAAACCCCACACTGTCACCTTGAGTACTAGATGAGTCCAACAAACACCATAATTTCATAAAGACATCCAGCTCCAAATAAAACTCATAACAAGTATTTGTAATCTCTAGCCTAAGTGCCACCATGGTGTGCACACTGTCAACTTCACACACATGGGGAGAGCAGAGATCTATTAAAGCACTTGAGTAGCAAGGTAGATCTATAGATTACAAGCTCATGATCTCAATAAGATCATGCATAGAGAGAGAGATGAACACATAGCTACCGGTAGAACCCTTAGCCTCGAGGAAGAACTACTCCCTCCTCATCATGGGAATCAGCAATGTTGATGCAGATGGTGGTGGAGATCGATGGAGATGGCTCCGGGGCACTTCCCCGTCCCGGCAGGGTGCCGGAACAGAGACTTTCTGTCCCCCGAATCTCCCCTTCGGTGGCGGTGGCGCTGCGGAACTTTTCGTGGATTTCTGATTGACGATCTAGGGTTTTTGCCTCGGGAGGAATATATAGGCGAAGGAGGCAAGGTCGGTGGCCGGCCAGGGGGCCCACACCATGCCCTAGCGTGGCCTGGGCTGGCCCGCGCAAAGGGGGTGTGTGGCCATCCTGTGGCCCCTCTCCGACTCTCCTTCTGGCTCCGTGAGTCTTCTGGGAAAATAGTAACTTTGGCTTTTGTCCCATCCAATTTCGAGAATATTCATTTTATGACTTTCCTGGAACCAAAAACAGCAGAAAACAGGCAGCTAGCACTATGGCTCTTGTTAATAGGTTAGTCCAAGAAATCATATGAAAAGTACTCCAAAGTATGGACAAAACATAAGAAAGTAGATAAAACCAAGCATGGAACATCAAAAATTATAGATACATTTGCAATGTATCAATCATCTTATTAGGCTACCGTCGAGTATCTAATACTAGCACACAATAAGACATACAAACAATAACATTGAATGTAAATGCTATGTGATATGGTCCTTCACATCGTGATCTCAATCCGCCGTCACCGGGTTCCGGCGCCAGGGTTCCGGCGCCGTAGACACCAGGGTACCGGTGTCTTCCCGGCGTGGTAGTTCGTCACCTCCGTGACTATCTACTACTACGTAAAAAAAGGTAATCACTTTAACTTTGCCACAACCATATCACAAAGCAACGCCCCCTGCAAAACAAAGTTAGACGCATCTACTTTATGTTTGCATGTTTTACGTGGTTGAATGGGCTTTCGCACAAGAATCGTTCTTACCTACGAACTTTCAGCACAACGCTGATCAAGTAGTTGTCTCTACTACACCCCTTTCGGGGCCCTCCGTTGCAAATGGCATACCAACTAATGCGAGAGAGACAGACACCCCCCTAAGCCACTTTATACGGTACAAGCCGTATGTCAAGTGTGGACCAGTCTCGCGAATGAACGCATAAAATCGGTTGGGGCCGCTTCATCAAGCATTACTACGGTATACACAAGTACACGTGGGAGGGTAATAACTAAAAGATCAACGCCCACACGCTACATCTCGTGTGTTCTACCCGTACTAGGATTACTACGCATAGATCTAGCTCTCATACCACTGTTGGGGTTCCGGGTATGAAAACGATAAATTTTACTCTACGCCCCTGAATCCCTGAAGCTGCCAGGACCTATCTATTAGTAATATAGTAACACGAGGAGCTTTTCGTGAACTTACTCTTGAAGACTGAAAAGCGTTGTCAACGCTCAGGAGAGCGTGGTTGATGTAGACGAGCCGAAGCCAACCTCAAGGTCGTGATGAAGTCCTTGCGCTCCTTGGATCCAACGACTTGAGTGCCTCAAGTACGACACCTCGTGGGGAGTTACACACGTCCGGTGCCTGATGATGACTCCCGCTTCCCCGATCAAGCAGCACTTGCGGAAGTAGAGCTCCCGGATCCGAATCCCGCAGCACGACGGCGCTCCGCGGTGAAGATGTCTCTCGCTCGCGTAGTCCAGACTTGGGACCACGATCACGAGAGAGAGAGGGGGAGAGAGAAAATATCAACTGGAGGTCCTCCCAAAAGTGAGAAGACCTTTATTGATTATTGGTGTATTTTATTTGGCCAAATACCCCCACTATATAGGGGGAGGGGAGGTACTACCTCCCTCAAAGTCCCGGGGTGGGACTAAAGGAGAGGAGGGGGGAGGGGTTTCCGCCGGCCATCCTAGTGGGCCCTGCACGGGGGGGGGGGGGGCTAGGCCTAGCCGGCCTCCCCCTTGCCCCTTCTCCATCTCTCCTTTCCCCTAATGGGCCCTCTCCCTCCGGAAATTGGCCCATTAAGCCTTTGACCATTAAAATTGATTTTCTCTTTATTAAATAATTATGAATAAATAATTAAATCAACATTTAACATTCATTCACACACTATTCAATCTTCGTGGCTATGGAAAACCTTCCACCTCCACTTTGGACATCCTCCGGACTTACCGAAACCCTTCCGGTTTTCTCCCTACTCTTCTTCGGCAATTCCACCGATCCTATAAACACTCTCTAAGCATCATCAAGCCCTTAAGCGTGATACCCCACGGTTCGGGAACACTTCATACATGGTCGGGACACTCCCGCACCAATGATCGACAGAGGGACCTGGATGGCCATGTGACCCCTACGCGTTCCACGAAGATCTTTCGTCGTTTGAACAGGGACAGTCGTGTCTTATTCCTTTTGTCACTCGATACTTGCATTGCCCGAGATCTAATCAATGACATCACCATGTCGTGTTCAATCTCGTTACTGAACAATGCTACTTGACTCGTCCCGACAAGTGATATCCCTGTGATCAAATCACACGTTGCGCAGCTATTGGATATAACTTCGCCGAGTGGGCCCTTGAGTATCTTCCCGTCACATGGACGGACAAATCCCGCTCTTGACATATATTGCCTCAACGGTTTCCTCCGAGTACCTGAACATACTTTTATAACCACTGTATTACCAAGTGGCTCTTGATGCTACCAAAGCACTCTCGGGAGACAGTGATTGATATAGCCTCATGGTCTAAGGAATAGTCTACGAGGATCCATTTCTAATCATCGTAACTTGAACTTCGTGACATGATCGGGTCACGATGTTTAGGTTGGGTATTGGTTCATCATCTCATTCGCAGAATGAGATGACCTCATTTCCAACTGGCATAAATGCCACATGATCAGGAAACATGATCATCTGTTGACCAATGAACCAGTGACTAGAGTTTCACTGGGAACCCCTGGTTGTTTATATATCACACGTGTATTGATATTTCCACTCAATACAGTTATAGCATGATATAAAACTTAACCATAAACTATATGAAATATGATAATAGTCCTTACTACTATTTGTCTCTAGGGCATATTTCCAACAAAAACGACGTAGCGTTTCAAACACTCAACGAAATTACAAATTGTTCAGCACAATGGATTCATAATATCGAGAGGCATCTTTTTCACGTCCAACTTATCTCGAATGGAGGCATGTTTAGGTATATTAGAGACAATTAAGATCAAGTATGTTAGATTACAGGGATAACATTTATTGCCTACTGTGTGCAGCGAGGAACCAAACACTGGGCCATTTTGGGGGAAAACGAGAATACGGGGGACCAAGCAAGAGCCCAAAGTTGGCCCAAATCAAACCTCTCCCCCATGCAGTATCCAGCGGACCAAAAGGCAAAAACGAGAAATTCAGGCCCGGGTAACCAAACACGCCCCTAGATACACTTCATTCACAAAGCTAAAACATCTTATATTATGAAACAAAGGGAGTATTATACTAGGATGCGACTACCCAACGACGCCCGTTCTAGAACGCATGCCAGCGGGCGTTTCGACAGCAACCCCGTTCCCCTCGTCCATCGATCCCCGCGACCGCGTCCCCCGCAAAACGACAAAAATGACTGTATCGTCCCCTCCTCCCGCCCACCAGTCTGTCTCCATCAAGAATCCACCCCCGTCGACCAGTCAACCTACAACAAAAATCGACAAACTTCTCCTCCAAGACAAAAGAAGAGGGAGAAATGGATCTAGGAGACTCACCTGCAATCGTCGAAACCTTTAGCCCTGATCAAAAATCGCCATGGGGCATACTTCAAGATCTCCCATGTCCTAGATCAACCTCTACCTCCAGCTGACAAGAAAAAGAAGGAAAGGAGGACATCAATAGGAAAATCAAGGTACCTTTTTCAAACACACAACTCGCCTTTATAGATAAGGAACAATGAAAAGGGTGGAAAACAACATAAAATCTAAAGAATTTACATGAAAAACATGAAACTACTGTTCCAATCTCTACAAACATCATGAAAAACTACACAAAATCACTTTATATGTCCTTCTATTCTCCCACTACCTAAATCCTAAACCATGAAACTGTATTGATAATGCCTATATCCACAAATGTAGTTACCTTTGTCATTGCCAATCTCCAGCATGTTAATATTGAAAAACAACCTGCATGTCCAAACATAAAAACTAGGTAAATAAATTATTGTTCTGCCTATACATGAAAAAAAACACTTGTAAGTCAAAAAATCATTTACCTATGCAATCATTTATATGTTACCCACTATTTATATATTAATTTGTCCACTGCATATACTGATTAATACCAAGGTCATAGTAAAAAAGACAAAACCGTTGTTCTGCCCACCAGATAAAACATGAATTACCCACATACTATGTATATGTTATCCATAGTATGTACATCGGTAAAAACTAATATTTGCATAGATTTGGTTCACATGAAAAAAGATAAGAGAAAATGGATATTGATCTTAACTTTGAACCTGAAGGAGACGACAACAACTCACACACACATGGCCAAGTGCAAGAAGACGTAGGAGACATAGAGCCTCATGAACAAATGGAAATATATGTGCAAGGACATGACTCTCACACTGATGCACAAGTTGAAGCTCAAAATGCAGGTATAGTACATCATAAGAGGTTCCTGCTTGTTTACATATGAAATGTTATCCATGGTTTTCAACTAGAGTTACCTATGACAAAACAACTGACTTACCCATGCATCTTGTATAAAGTTATCCATGGTTTTCAACTAGAGTTACCCATGACAAAATAACTCACTTACCCATGCTTCCTGTATAAAGTTATCCATGTTTTTCCACTGAAGTTTATCCATGACAAAGATAATTGACTTACCCATGCACTCTGAATAAAGTTATCCATGGTTATTACATTCAATAACCCATGCGACAAACCCACAAACTTACCTCTCAATGACCCACTTGACTACCACAAAATAAAATGTACCAATGCCACTAAATACACAAACCACGTTTTGATGTTATCTTCCCACTAGAGTTACCCATGATAAAACAACTGACTTACCCATAAATTCTACATAATGTTATCCATTGTTTTCCACTGGGAGTTACCCATGACAAAACAACTGACTTACCCATGCATTCTAAATAAAGTTATCCATTGTTATTACATTCAATAACCCATGCGACAAAACAACAAACTTACCTCCCAACAAACACACTTGACTACCACAAAATAAAATATACCAATGCCACTAAAAACACGAACCTCATTTTGATATTAAATTTTCACTTAGAATAACAAAACATGTAAACTAGGAGAAATTTACACATCAGTGAACAAAAACATGTTATCCATTAACTTACAATAGAGTTATCCATGAATAAATAGTAAAAATACCCATGCTTTTCTTAATAAGTTACCCATGAATTTTACTGATAGAATGATACAAAATAAAAACCATTGAAGGCGGTGCACATATTATGGTGGACAGTGAGAGCGATGATGATTTGCAACCAGCTGGAACAGAAACAGGTGCAAGCATTGGGGAGCCAACAGAAAACACTACTGCCTCCAATGAAGACATTCTCAATGACAATAAAGATGATGCATGTAAAAACTTAAAAACTTAATGTAGAAAAGAGGTGAAGCACAATTGCAAGTTATAAAAAGAATTACAACAAACAAAAGCATGGAAAAACTTAATTACAAAACAAAAAATAAAACCAAAACATGCATAGTTGTGCATTTGTAAACTACTTGTGAAAACATTTGAGGTTGGTTTAAGCTTACCAGTAGTAGCAGACGGTGCCCAAGACAGACACATTACCAAATTTGGTTCAAATAGATGAAATAAGTCGCCAGTAGCACGCGTAGCAACATGAGCTACAACAGGCACATCAACAGAAATACGAGGAACACTCGGAAAAATAACTGCAATATAATCAGTAGATGAAGGAGCCGAACCAGCTGAAGGAGCGGGCTCAACAGGTGTAATACGTAATGGAACAACTTCAGTACAAACTGGTAATGGGATGCCAGCGGGAAGACTAAGTTGGCCATCAGCGCCCAAAAATTTAGCTTTCAAATTTTTTGTGACAATGGGGGTTGAGCTTTGAGGCTCATCGTTTCGGCCAACAGATCGAGCAGGAATGGATGGGCTAGGAGACTGACTACTCAAATGTTTCAGAGGTGGATCAATATTTTTGGGGATCTTAAACACCAAAGACACAGGGATGGATGGGCTAGGAGAAACATCATGAGATTTCTCAGCTGCTTGAGAAGGAGCTTCAATACTTAAAGCAACATCATTTGCATCTTGGGATGGCTCTTCTTCCGAAGCAACAGCTAGGGTAGAGAGTACAACTTTGTTATCAAATAGCCAAGATGTAGTAAAATATACATTGCCATCAGAATCCGTACACTTACCAGGCACAACATCCGCATGATCCTTGACATTGGAGATAACAATAGCATCAGTTTGAATGGCGGTTACAGGAGCCGAGGTAGTGGCCACGCTGCTGCTAACAGGCTACACAATGTTATCAATGTCCAAAGGAGCAACATAAAAAGATGTTGCGACAACATCAGATACGTCGGGACATGGCAGGTCTGGAGCATTCACCGCAGGAACAAATTCTAGTCCAACCAAATAACTAGCCGAATGAGATACATCATGTGCATCCACAGATGGTAAAACTTGTGATTTCTTGACAGCAGCTTCATTGACATCTGCATGTTTGTTAACATCAACTAATAGTTGAGCTCGAGTAGATGATGACAATGGTAATGAATCGGCATCTCGACTGTGTAATTTTGCAATATGAGGGGAAGTCCTAATAGGAGGCTGCTTCCTGGAAAATAACAAAAAATAAGTAAAAAAATTAAACATGGATTAAAATCAAAAAACCATATCATGAAAATAAACAAACACACAATAAACATGCGGATGAAGATAAGTTATCCACCAAAAAAACATAACTTACCCACCCAGAAATACATATATTATCCATCTCATCCGACTACTATTACCCACATGATTAAAATTGAGTAATCCATCATATATAACTAAAAAATACCAGCATGACTAATATGAAGTTACCCACAAACAATTAACAAGGAAAACTTAAGCATTTGAAAGTAGAAATAATGAATAAAGGGTTAAAAATGAAGATAAGTTATCCACCAAAAAAACATAAGTTACCCACCCAGAAATACAGATATTATCCACCTCATCTGAACACTATTACCCAAATGATTAAGATAGACTTATCCACCATATCTGACTACTACTACCCACATGGTTAAAATGGAGTTATCCATAGAACAAAGAATAACTTATCCATATAATAAACAACACATTGTGAAAAGCTTATACATGCAGAAGTATAAAACTAAACTAAAAATACACACTAGTTATCCATCACATATAACTAAAAAATAACAGCAACAATAAAATGAAGTTACACACAAACAAGTAAAAGGAAAACTTAAGCATTTGAAAGAAGAACTAATGTAGAAAGGGTAGTACAAAAAGGAAATAAATATGCAAATGAAGATAAGTTATCCACCAACGAAAAACATAAGTTACCAACACAAAACACATATATTATCCACCACATCTGAGTAATATTACCCACATGATTAAAATGGAGTTATCCATCACATATAACTAAAAAATACCAGCAGGAATAATATCAAGTTACCCATAAACAATTAACAAGGAAAACTTAAGAATTTGAAAGTAGAAGTAATGAATAAAGGGTAGTGTCGGACCTTCTAAGGATTACCTTCTTTGAAACATGTGAATCAGCTTCCTTAGATGGCGTATAACCCTCAACAATAAGAGCAGAGGTCATCATGTCAACCATGAGACCAAGCTCACCCATAACCATACTCTTGATTTCATTATCAGTCTTCTCAATGTTCACCTTCTTCTTTTTGCCCCTTCCAACTTTTGTGTACACACGAGTAACCGGTAGTTTAGAACTAGTATCCAAAATAGGAACAACATTTTCCTGACTAACAGCTATCTCATCCAATGCTGGCAATTCAGAAACATTCCCACTAGCATCCAAAGCATGATCATCCACAGCAGCACCACATGAAGATGGTTTCTCAACAGCTACAGGTGATCTCCGATCTACAATCAGAGAATTATGGACTCTGTCAGTACCAATATCATCATTAAAATCTGGGGCGGTAACAGACAAAATAGGCTACTCATCCGGCACATAGAAAGAATCATGACGGCATCCTGTAGTGCGTTTCCTTGAAACTCGTGCAAACCTGTTAACATATTCATTGCTGCTATCACGATTAGGCATGTCAGAAGAGCGTACATCTTCAGATGGACTTCTATTGAGACCGCCTACAAGATCTTTGGCAATAGGAACACCAGAATATGTCCCTGCATCTAGTACAGTTGTACGTGCAACTTTTTTCTTACGGGCTCCCGCACACGTAGGCCTCGTAGCAGGATCAGGCGACCCAGATCCAGGAGCAGCATCACTAGATTCACCCCTCACAAAACCTTCACTAAAAACACCAAACTGGCGTCCCATTTTAGATTTCACATTATCTTTCATCGATGTCCAACCTTGCATAAGTGAAGTCATTAAACCAAACATGTCAAAAGCAAAACTCTCCATCAGATTAGCAACTCGTGCGTTTTGATGCACAAAAACAATATGGAAAAAGAATAGTTACATAACATATGGTTATAAGATAAAAAGGTGTCACATAAGCAATAATTAATACCTCATTACTACATCTTGGATCAACACTTGTGTCGATCCACTTTAAGAACCCATCGGCACCACTAAAAAATCGGTAATTAATACTAAGATGGCTTTTAAGCTACATTGACACAAAACAGAAAACATATGAGACACAAAAGCATAAGATATAGTCAAAAATTATAAATAAACAAAAAACACTGGTTATCACAGCCAAAAACACAAAAGTTATCCGCGTGACAAAATAAAAATTATCTTAAGCTTTCCATATAAGGATTTATCGATTTGATCAGCCAGCAACACTTTATCAATATTTTCCCTCAACCATCTATTTACTACAAAATCAGCTTCTGGCAACACAAGGTCCTCTATACAACTTACATCAATCGAATCAACATACAACAGCTGATAAAACATACAAAAATAACCAATTATATGATTAAAAACAACATGCTAAACAGAAGTACACAAAAAAATCTACAAAATGATGAAATACAAATACCTACAAATGGAATAGGCATGCCTGGGAATAAACATCATTAGACAACTCTGTATGAAGTTGATCAGCAACAAACTTACACCACTGCATGTCATTTATGTTGCCAATATTAGCCTGTTAAAATAAAAAATTAAAGTTATCCACCTAAAAACATGGAAGTTATCCACATAAGAGCTTAAAATTATCCACATGCACATAACATGGATAAAATACCTATGTTTAGCAAGATTACATAAAGTTACCCACACACATGAACAGAAAATACCCACCCTGAAGCATTAAAGTTATCCACATGAATTACCTAAAATTATCCACTCAGAAACACAAAAATAGATTAACAGATAAGAAATTACAAGCACAAGTAAGAGATGACAACTAACCATGATAGGATAGCATCTGTTGCTAACATGGTTACTGGTTGTGGGGCAGAGCATAGTCAAAACAAGATACATCACATATGTTTGCTGAAAAGGAACTTCATGATCTTCCATATCCTTCACAAGCTCAAACATCCAAGATGTAGCAGGGGTCTTGCTATCATCGGGAAAAAGAACAGGAGTAAGGGCAGCTTCGCAACCGTAATCAACACCATATGGGACAGGAATGCTCCCAATAGGCAAACCAAGACTATCACGCATTGATGCTTCATTCAACAAAATCCTACCTCGCCCCAGGACAACAAATTCACGGGTCTTCTTGTCGTACAATTTTGAAAACCAAAAAATAACTGGATTGTGTAGAGTTGGACATTTGATATCAAGTAATGGACCAAAACTCATACTAACCACAAAAGCCTTCTGATCAGGAGCTAAAAAACGGTATTCAACATGACAAAATTCTGAGGAGATGCACAATTTCGTATGCGTCTAGATGCATATGGTTGTTCATCATATCCAAAAGCATCTTCGGCCTTACGTTTCTTCATTTTACCTTACAACACATAGAAAAAAGCAAAAAAGAGGGTTAGATAAACCACAAATACAAAATAATAGCAGAAATAAAACCATAATACATGTGCATAAATAATGATAAACATGCATCCAAACAATCATCATCCACAAATCCTACAAAACAAACCTACACACCCATTATAAAAGCAGTTACTCACATGTTTTAGTTATAGACTTATAGTCATCCACATATAGTAGTCATTTGTGTAAAAAGTTAAACATATCACCCATTATTTATGAATCTACACATCTGTTTTAATTATAGTTATTCACCTGTTTTGATTACGGCTATCCAAAATTATAAGTTATTGGTCTGAATCAAAGTATGATAAAAATTACACACCAGAATAGGTTAAAAAAGCATCCCAACAATAAGTCCATCATCATTTACCACAGCCACCCATGATATGGAACAAAAATATCATACTAATCCAACCCATAGCCAACCACAAATCAACTAAATCAACCAAAGATTCAGAAAAACTAACTAGACAGTCCAATACATGAACTAGATAAAATTCACAAAAATAAACTTACTCACATATTTCAATTATAGTTATCCACTTGTTTTAATTACAGTTTTCCAGATATACCAGATAGGTGTGTGAAACAGAGTTTGTCAGAAATTACACAAAAAATGGGTACACAAAACACATCCAAACAAGGACCTGCCCAACAATAACCCAATTATAATTTACAACAGCCATACATAATCCAAACTATAGCCAGGTAACTACATGAAAGAGGGTTAGATAAACCACAAATGCAAAATAATAGCAGAAATGAAACCATAATACATGTAAACATGCATCCAAACAATCATCGTCCACAAATCCTACAAAACAAACCTACACACCCATTATAAAAGCAGTTACTCACATGTTCTAGTTATAGTCATCCATGTGTAGTAGTCATTTGTGTAAAAAGGTAAACATACCCACCCATTATTTTTGAAGTTAGCCACCTATTTCAACTATAGTTATCCACCTGTTTTAATTACAGTTATCCAAATTTATCAATTGTTGCTGTGAATCAAAATATGATAAAAATTACACATCATAATGAGTTAAAAAACATCCTAACAATAACTCCATCATTACACCCATGATATGGAACAAAAACATCATAATAATCCAACACATAGCCATTCGGAAACCAACTAAATCAACAAAAAAATTCAGAAAAATTGACTAGATAGGAAACTACTTGGACTAGATAAATTTCACAGAAATAAACTTACCAACCCATTATATATGAAGTTACTCACCTATTTCAATTATAGTTATCCACTTATTTAAGTTTTCCACATACAACAGATAAGTATGTGAAACATAGTTTGTTACAAATTACATAAAACATGGGTACAAAAACACATATAAACAAGTACCCGCCCAACAGCCACACATAATCCAAATCATAGCCAGGAAACTACATGAACTACTTATTTATTATAGAAATCAGAAGTAAAAACGACATCCCCGCCGGAAAATAAACCGTAACAGAGACATATACGAGATAGAACACAGGAGGAATCGGGGGAGCATGGAGGCAACCGCTGTAGGGCGACTATATAGGGACTAATGCGCTGGAAAAAAACTCCAGTATACTTCGACGAGCTCTAACGACGGTGGAGAAGGAGGGAGAAATCATCTCAAACCGACATTATAAACAATGGAGATCACCTCTAAAATACGACACGAGATGCACGCAGCTGCAAGGAAAAATGAGGGGCGGGTGAAGACCTACCTCAGGGCACGTAGAAATCGCCGGATATGAACTGGAACTTGGACGGAATCTGGCAGAATCGAGGAGAATTGCTTGGCGGAGAAAATGGAGAGCAGCGGAGCGGGGTGAAATCGAAACTGTCGGGAAGGGGAGTTAATGAGGGAGAAATGTGGTGGGCGTCGTGGGGCTCCCGGGTGGAGATTTGTCTTCACGGCATCGGTTAGCCACGACGGCACGATCCGGAGCATTTGTTCGTTCGGGATCCCGAACGATTCATGTCAGTCCGTTCGAGTTAACACGGGACGAGTGCCCGGTTTGTAGATTTGGCGTTATACTATTATATATATCATGGAACGGAGTTCTGTTTCAATCATTCGATTTTCGCTGGAACTCCGTCGATCTCTCGGGAGGAATTCACTTGACGGTGAAAAGCATGACCAATTTCGATCTGTGGTTCGCGCGCCACGGCAAAGGCAGCAGTTGAAAAGATCCGACGGTCGTGGCCAGAAAGTCTCCAGGATCTATCTGGATCCGACCGCTGGGAAAGATCCGATTACCACTGCGCTTTAGGCGTGGCCGTGTCCTAGTACTTTCCACCGCACCTTCGCCCAACGACTTCCCATCCGCCCTCCGTCATCTTCACACATGGCCGGACTCGCCTCGGTATTAACCCGCGACGACGAATCATGGCGTTGAGATCCTCGACAGCGACGTCGCTCCTCTCCAGAACCCTCCGCCCGCACGCCACCTCCCCCCACTACTACGCGGCAAGAGCCCTCCTCCTCCTCGTACCATCCGCGCACCGCGTCCCCCGCGTCGAATCACGAGCCGCGTCGTCGGGCGGAGGGGATCCGGGCCAGGGCCCCGCGCCGGCGTCCATGGACTCCCCGACGATCAAGGTGGTGTCCGACCTCCGCGGCGGCGGCGGGGGAGCGGCGATCGACGCGAGCGGGTCCGCGCGGAAGCCGCTCAGCCTGTGGCCCGGGATGTACCACTCGCCGGTCACCAGCGCGCTGTGGGAGGCCCGGTCCAGCATCTTCGAGCGGAAGATGGACGCGGGGGCCACCGCCGCGGGGCCGCAGACGGAGCTGCTCACCAAGACGCCCGCGCAGAGCCGGACCACCATCGTCTACAAGTTCGCCGCCGACGACATCCTCAGGGAGCAGTACCGGGACCCCTGGAACCAGGTGCGCATCGGGAAGATGCTCGAGGACCTCGACGCCCTCGCCGGAACCATCGCCGTCAAGGTATTGTTTGTGATCCGGATCCTCCCTCTGTTGTGACAATTGTGTGTTGTCTGACATCATGAACTGTGAACAGTTTTGTGTAGTCTGCGAACTGCGATGTATGTTACTCATTTCCCGTGAAATTGGGAAAACTTGTCAGAATAAAATCTACTTGATGCTTGATCAGATGGTTCGATCTGATACTACTTTAGGAATTGGGTAAAGTTGGATGTGAATGCGAGAGAAATGAAACTGCATTGTTAGAGAAGTTTGCATAACGATCTAGCTCTGTCAGAAAGTGAAAAAAACATCATCAGCTATTACATAGTTAAATTATCGCTATTGAATGATTGAAGATACCACAATCGACAGTAGCAGAATGCGAAGAACACCTGCATTGCAGAACAGACTTCCATCAAAGAAAGGGTATTCCATTACCATCACAGTTTGGCAACTAAGCCAGATAAACAAAGCAGTTTGCAATTGTTTTTACCTTCTGCTTAGCGCAGGCCTAGCGCCTTCCACTGCCTGAGAACGCATTTGACACCGTCTTTAGTATTTTGCAGTTGTGTTGATCAAATATTATAGGGCCCTGTAGAAATGATGAAGTTATACCTTGTAATGATATAGCGGGTTCACTCATTGTCAAACCTCACAGTTAATTGACTCAGACAACAGAAGTGGCAATGGCTGTATACCTTGATGCTGGGGTTCTATTGTTTTTAGGTGCTCATGGACATATTGGGATTTCATGGATAATCTGGTTCTTATAAAAGTTGCCAAAAGTTCATATACCTCCGTGGAGATGCATGATTCATTCTAATGTAGTCAGTACATCTAGGAAAACATCAGTAACCAAAAGTTCATATTCCTTCCAGGCTGTCAGTTCAACATATACTATATAATGATACTTATGGATGACAGATAACTCTGATAAGGCTGTCAGATCAAGACATACTATAATTGATACGTATGTATGACAGATAACTCTGATATCCGTTCATTTTATGTTCTGAGTGCTCTTGAGATGCATCTTATATAATGCCCAGCACTATTGTTTTTTTTTTACAAATCTTATGTGACATGCAGCACTGTTCTGATGAAGATAGCACAACAAGACCCCTTTTGTTAGTTACTGCTTCTGTTGATAAGATGGTCCTAATGAAGCCAATTCGTTTGGACACTGATGTAAGGATTGCTGGTGCTGTTACTTATGTTGGCCGCTCTTCTATTGATATACAGATTGAAGTGACTCAGGTTGATCAAGATAGCGTTGGTAAAGAAATTATCCACCTTCTTGTGTATTCGATTGTGACCTGCTATCACATGTGATGGATCTTTCTCCTGTCTTGTCTGACATTTCACGATTTGCAACAGGTAGTGATAGGCAGTCAGATCCAATTGCATTGACAGCAAATTTCACATTTGTGGCACGGGATTCAGTGACTGGAAAGTCCGCTCCAGTGAATCGCCTCTCACCAGAAACCGAAAGAGAGACTCAGCTATTTGAAGAGGGGGAAGCACAGGATAAACTGAGAAAAAAGAAAAGAGAGGAACAGAAGGGAATGCATGGAAATGTGTTGCACAAGTTTAATGCCGAGGCTGAGAGGCTGAATGCTTTACTGGCCGAGGGTCGTGTTTTCTCAGATTTGCCTGCTTTGGCTGACAGAGATAGCATCTTGATGAAAGATACTCGCCTGGAGACCTCTCTTATCTGCCAGCCTCAACAAAGGAACTTGCATGGACGGATATTTGGAGGTTTCTTGATGCACCGAGCATTTGAGCTTGCGTTCTCAACTGCTTATGCTTTTGTTGGCCAAAGACCATGTTTTCTTGAGGTCGACCATGTTGACTTCTTAAAGCCCGTAAGTAACTAGCTTATTGTTGGGTCCTTTTTGTATGCAACTAATCCAGTATCTATAGTCAACCGAGTCACCATTTCTAATTTAAGAAGTGCCGTGCCATGCTCTGCCTCCTGGCATTTAAGTTTGTGTTAACCTCAAAATTAGCACGGACAATATTTTGTATGATTGGATCATAGTAGCAGTTCTGAAATCTGTTTATTGTGAATAACTGGATCATAGTAGCAGTTTGCAAAATCTGTTTTACACACTATAAGTTGATTTTTCCCATGAACAACAGGAATAACTGTGTCAAACTGTGATTGCACAGGTGGATGTAGGAGACTTTCTTCGATTCAAATCATGTGTCTTGTTCACCCAGCTTGAGAATAAATGGCAACCCCTGGTAAATGTCGAAGTCGTCGCTCATGTAACAAGGCCCGAGCTCCGAAAAAGCGAGGTAATACTACACAGCCATACATTGTTGAGCTCCGAAAAAGTCGTTTCACCCTCATTGAATACTTTCTTTTACTGTTACTGGTTCGCTAATGGTTTAGTCCAACAAACAGATCTCCAACACCTTTCACTTCACCTTCTCGGTCAGCAGCGATGCGTTGAAGAATGGATTGACGATCCGCAGTGTTGTTCCCTCAACCGAGGAAGAGGCACGCCGTATATTAGAGCGCATGGATGCAGAGGGTTTGCTTGATTAATCATTCGTCAGATTCACTGGTTTCAGCCATTTCTTAGCACTTTTTTTCACTGGCCATAGTACTAACTAGTGGGAAATGTACCCCATGATGTGTACATCACCAGATAAGTATCAACCTATCATGCTGGCAATAGAGCGGCAAAAAATGTAGCCGTCTGGTACCACCATTCGGCTTTTCTTTTGGGAAATTGTCTGTAGTATAGTACTCCAGTATATAATAACCTCAACCTCGAGACGCAAAAAATGTACCTTTTGTGGTGAGCACTATCTATTGTCTATTGATTACATAATGGCAGGTCCAATGTGCAATTTATAATTGCTTGTACATCATGGTGTGTTGCATAAACTCACCTTGTTTATTTGCTGGGCATGAAGGGCAGGCCGTGCTCATTCCAGCATGCTAACAAAGCTATAGGCCATTACGCCAAAAAGAGAGTGAACAGAGAATTGGGTCAGAAAGGGAGCAAAAGACGAATCGCCGCAGATCCTGAAAGCTCCCAGCTGGAGTAAAATGTGTTCACTGGCTACTCCTACTTTGATCATGTGAATGTTTTTTAGACTGAACTTTTTTATCATGAGATTCAGAACGGTCAAATTCCCAAAAGGCTCCCATTTGCTAGTGATTCTTAGCATGTCTGAATCATCATGTACAATGCCACTTTAGCTCTGGTAGGCCATTTGGCTGTATGATGCTTTAGCATGCAGGAATCATGTACTACTACGATATATAGACTTTGATCTACACTTATCTGGTGAAGTTACAAACATACTACTACTTAACATTATAAGTTGGATCATGCATTGCTAATCTTGTAGACAATAGCTAACATGCAGATTCCAAGCTCAGACATTCAGCATCATGCTTGCTAACGGCTAAGACGATGACGAGCTCTCCTCCTCAGAGCTACTGGATTGCACCGAGTTAAACCTTGGAGGAACAGTCACATTCTCCGTCCCTCGTGCGGAGCTGAAGCCCACTGTCGCCGTCCGTTCATTCAGCCTGCTGACATCCTTGCAGACACGGTCGAGGACGACGAGGAAGTCACGGACCACCATGAAGATCCTCAGCGGGTGGCCTTCCTCCTTCGCAGAGTTGCCATGGAAGAACTCGGTGGTCTCTCTGACGAGGGAGAGGGCAAGGCCCTCCTGGGCCTGCACCGCGGTGATCTCGGCTTCAGCCTTCTGCAGGAACTCGCCGATGGAGGCGCGGAACCTCTTGCAGCGATCGTCCGAACCTAGCTGCTGGTTTAGCTGCAGGACCTCGCTGATCTTGCTTACACCAGCCGAGAGCTTGGAGACGCAGCTGGCCAGCGAGTCGGAGTCCATTCCTGCCGCCTTCTTGACATTGCCGAGCTCACCGCCAAGGCTAGCCACGATTTTGAGGCCGACCTTCTTGCACTGGAAATCATCCGCAACAGCGGTTGCCTTGTTGTTCATTTGACCACCACTGGCTACAATGTTGGCACCTTCAGACTTGGTGATCTCTTCGATGACGAAGTGCAGGAGGGTTGTCTTGCCATCGGTGCCCTTGACATCGACCAACTTGAGGAGCGAGTCAAGCTTGAAAGCGTGAGCATTCCCACGGTTTGTGCCGGTGTTCATCCGGTTACCTGTCTTCAGGACGGCGTCCAAGATCTTGTGGAACAATCTGCTGCCCCTCAGCTCTTCACACGCTGCCTGAAACAGTTATGGATGACAACAGATTATCCACCACCGTGATGCAAGGAAACTCATGCCCTAGGCGAATGATACAATCAAACCCCCGAGTCGATAACTTCAAGTTTTAATCGATACTAGTTGATTGTTCACAAGGTTGTTGATATGAAGACAGTAACATGGTAAGATCACAATGTGGTGAATGATCATAGGAACATGGCCAGTACGACTCTTTACATCTCCAAGCACACCTTTACAGATATGGAACACTAGTCCTTTCACCCGATTCAGAGCCATTGCCATGGCATGGCTGTACCTTCCATTCATCCGAAACAATTAACAGTACAAGATAGGACATGATTAGTACCTCGAGGGTTTTGAAGGCGGTCTTGAGGTAATCAACTTCTGAATCGAAGTTGGCGATGTAGAGCATGGCTTCGGCTCTCTTGAACGCAAAGGGTATCCCGAGCACGGCCTTGAGGAAGCTCTCAGCAGTGCCAAGCTTCGACACAGCATCCTCCCTGAACTCTCTCAGCTTCAGCTCTTCTTCTCTGGTAGGAGCCATCTTCAGCAGCATCTCCAGTAGCTCGGTTCCAAGGCTCTCTGCCTGGCCTGCATTTCCAAGAATGCAATGCAACACAAGCAAAATGTTCATGGAGCTAGATGATCATCAGACAGAGCATTCTCTAAATGAATAATGGAAGCTCGTCACAAACTGAAATCTGTGTGTGGAAATTGTGGCATCTCATCTCACCATCGAGGAGTGCCTTGCACACTTCTTCCTTGGTGGCGTCGAGCGCCCTCAGCATGATCGCGATGTTCTGCGACTTCTTCGCGTCAAGCACCTTGTTCTCCTGATTGCAGCTTGCCGCGTTGGCATCCTTGAAACCGGCCTTGGGCATCCTCCTCGTCGAGTTGGAGACGAACAATGTCTCGATCATTTCCTCATTCACTCTGTTCTCACAGACATTGAAGGAAATGGATACTGTGAGTCTCTCAACGACGTGAATCCATGGCAGCAACTCTAGTGCAAAGAATGACAAAATGTAGCGAGTGTTGAGGGGAGGGCTCACCGGAATGAGCTTGCTTTGAGCTGGTCCCAGACCGTCGGCCGGCCGGAGCTCGCGCGGAACTTGTCCCAGTGCAGCGGCTTCAGCTTTGGGAGAGCAGCAGCGCCAGCGTCGGCATCTTTCTCTTCAGACTGCGGCGACTCCTCGGGGTGAACTGCCCCCGCCGAGGCCCTGATCACCGTGGGGGCCGGGCGCTCGGAGAGCCGCCTCGGCAGCCAGCCGCTGCCGTTGCCGGCTCGCGGCAGCAGTGGGGGCGGCGCCGGAGGTGCACCTGCCGCTTGCGCACCCCCACTGCCTTTTACCGGTGGCATTGGCGGCGGAGGTGGGGGCGGCGGCGCTGGAGGTGGAGCACCCTTTGGCGCTCGTTTGTCCGCTGTTCTGTCTTCAAGAACAGGGTCTGAGCTTGTCAACGGGCTCATCATCTGTGTCTGCTGGAACTGCCGCGGCAGGGGCGGCATCGGCCGGAGCTCCGGCGAGCTGGTGCTCGACAAGGTAGCGGTGCAACCCCGGCCGTGCTGCTCGTCATCGTGGAGCACGGGCTGTTTGGCCGGCGGAGGCAGGGCCGGTTTCTTGTAGGCCTCGGGTTCCGGCTCGGACCGGTCGCGGCGGCGGCGGGCGAGGAGGTAGAGGAGCACGGCCGCTAGCAGGGCGGAGGCTACGATGGCGACGAGGAGGAGGATGGTGAGGAGGCGGTGGGAGGAGAGGAAGGAGCGGAGCGGCGCGGCGCGGGAGACCGGCAGAGCCAAGGAAGACATGTTGGCCGGCGCCGTGGGGTTCGGCAGGGAGGAGGAAGACGACGGGTCGCCGCCAGCGCCCGCGTCGGCGGCACCGGCGGGCGCGGGGTCGGTCACCGTCGGCTGCGGCGGCGCGGCGTCTGGCAAGAAGGGGAAGAACGGCGCGGGCGGCGGCGGGGGTAGCGCGGGCGCGCTGTCGAGAGGGAACAGCGGCTCGTGCAGCGCCCTCCTCCCGCCGTAACTGTGATAATGGCTTCCATCGCGGAGGTGATTGTGGTGGCCGTGGTGGTGGTGGCGAGAGGCGGAGGAGCAATGGAAGAGGAAGAGGAGCACGAGCAGCAGCCGCGGAGGCATTGCCGCGCGTGGATACAGTCCGCCGGCGACCTCGGCCAGTGAGACGACGAGACCCCCGCGCCACCTACGTACGTAGTAGTACCTAACACGCCATCAGTCACAGGCCGAGCAGAGCTCACGGTCGCTTGGAATGAAGCGCGGGGCGGGGGCAGAAACCGAGAGGACAGAGGAGTCAGGAGTGAACGCTTGTGAACAGCTGTGAATGCAGGGAGGAGGAAGAAGAGAGGGAGGGGGCATGGGTGCCTGGGTAGCGGTGCAACACTGCCATGGAGTGGACAGTGGAGTGGAGTGGTGTGTGAATGTGTGTGTGTGGTGGGAGAGTGTGCTTTGGATTCTTCCGCCTTTTGCTGTGACATGGAAATGATGGGGGTGCATCGCGTTGCGTTGCACTGGCTCGCCGTGCACCGCCCTTTCAAGCTGGTTCCCATGGAGACACGGAGGGGTGGCACTAGTACGTGACATTGTTTTTGCTTTGAGAATGTTTTAGATATCTGTAATGGTTGTCCTAAAAGGTTGCCCTAAAAAGGCCCTGATGTCCAATAAACCGTTTTTAGGGCTTTGGACCTTTGGTGGCAAAAAAGTCTCCGGTGGTAGCGCTAAATCGCCAAAACTAAAAAACAAAAATTGGGCAAGCCCTAAAATATGCCCCTGCCATAAACCCTCCGCACCATTCCAACCGTCACCGCAACCGCACACGCGTGGGAGATTTTTCCTCCCGACACGGCACACAGCAGCCGCCCACTATTCAGTGGTGTTTGCGCGCGCTTCTCCGGAGAGTACACCTCGGGCCATCGACGATGGGGGAGTACTCCTCGGGGTACTCCGATTTATCCGACTAGTGCAAATTTCGTGTTGTGCAATGTCGTTCGAGTAATCGTTGCTAGTGCAATGTTTCTATAGTGCAATGTAGTTGTAAATCGTCTGAACTAGTCTGAAATGCACTATCGTTTGTTTGAAATTCGATGTTTATTTAAAATTTTAGGGCAACCGCTGCAGAAAAGTTACCCTATTATAGGGCAACCAGAAAACCTACACACGATTTTTTAGCCTAAAAACTTTTAGGGTAGCACTTTTAGTTTTCTAGGGCACAAAAATTTGAGGCAACCGTTAGAGATGCTCTTAGGGCATCCAGGCCGACCCAAACGACAAGGGGTTATCGAAACATGTCCGAACGTACAGGAGCCATGCCTTAGCCTGTGCATCTCAAAAGGACCATGTGGCCTGGACTGGTCTATGATGATCCAGTTCTAGCCCAAATTTTTCTTGCCCTTGCGGTTGGCCTGGATGGCGCGCGAATCCAATCGCGTCGCCGTCTTGTCTTCCGTTGACCCGCTCGCCAGTGGCTCAATTTTTTTCCCAAATCGACCTCCACCACTGTGTGCCGCTACTCTCCACCGACATTGTTGCCCGCATGTGCCACTATCTCGCCAACCCCATAGTTGCTCTATTGCCAGCCGTTGTTCGCTATCCCCGCAGCCATGCCTCTTGCCAGATTTGGTACCAGTTTGCATCGCCGGAAGAGCTCAGGAAGCGCAGCCGTCCTTGCCATCCCCGCAGTCGAGTCGTGTCTTCGTCCGGGTCACCACCGCCGCCTCTAACCACGACATCGTCATCATGGTTCTTGTGTTGTTCCGACTTTCTTTATGGAGCCAACCAAGACATTCCCATCTCACCAACTGTAGGATCAAACTCATCGTCGAACCATGGCACACATGACCTATTCGGCCATTTACACGGTCGAGCCGATGGCAACAAGCTCAAGTTCGATCAAGTTCTTCCTTAAACATGTTGTAGACACATCCTTGGACGAAGACATCGATGGTGATACAGAGATACTGATGGTCAAGGCCACCCTCATCCATGACCACACTGAGAGCATGTAGCCACTCTACGGGGGCGCGGTGAAGGTGAAAGGGCATGTGTGCCCCATGTGTGGTTTTGGTAATTATTGATAATCATGGAGTTACACTTGTAGGAATTTTCCATTAGCATCGCTTGAACCATGTGTTGGCTTCAAGGTTGGAAGATGAAGAACAATAAGAATTGTACAAGGGCGTTGGGTCCATTAGAATCATGTTGAATAATAATAATAATAAATAAAAGAAGATCAAGTGTGTCTTGAAGGTGAAGATGGAGTTCCTCATGTATATCTTCAATACATCATCCTAATGGATATAGAAGAAATGAAGTACAAGTTCAAGATACGCTTTCTCTAGAAGATCTCATGTGTTAAAAGCTAGTTTTATTCCGTATGTGTTAAGCCCATCTCGTAAAAGTTTTAAACGACATATTCACCCCTCCTCTAGGTGGTATTTGTGTCCTTTGAGAAGGGACACAAGGCCAACTTGAAACGTGATCAAGATGGTGGTCATGAAGGGTTGTACAAGGACTACTTCCATCCTAGGAGCACATATTTCGGCGTCGCTCTCAGATGTCAAGGAATTTGTTCTTGATATTTCTCGATGTTATGTGTGTAGGGGTTCCGCGTATGAAAACAATAAATTTTACTCTACGCCCCTGAACCCCTGAAGCTTCCAGGACCTATCTATTAGTAATACAGTAACGGGAGGGCTTTTCGTGAACTTACCCTTGAAGACCGAAAAACGTTGTCTACGCTCAGGAGAGCGTGGTTGATCTAGACGAGCCGAAGCCGACCTCAAGGTCGTGATGAAGTCCTTGCGCTCCTTCTAGCTCCAACGACTTGAGTGCCTCAAGTGCGACACCTCGCGGGGAGTTACACACGTCCGGTGCCTGACAATGACTCCTGCTTCCCCGATCCAGCAGCAGCTGTGGAAGTAGAGCTCCCGGATCCGAATCCTGTAGTGCGACGGCGCTCCGCGGTGAAGATGTCTCTCGCTCGTGCAGTCCAGACTTGGGACCACGGTCACGAGAGAGAGAGGGGGAGAGAGAAAAATATCAATTAGAGGTCCTCCCAAAAGTGGGGAGACCTTTATTGATTATTGGTGTATTTATCTAGGCCAAATACCCCACTATATATAGGGGGAGGAGGGGGTACACCCTTCCTCAAAGTCCCGGGGTGGGACTAAAGGAGAGGAGAGGTAGGGAGGCCGCCGGCCAGCCCCTAGTGGGCCCCGTGCGGGGGGCTAGGCCCAGCCAGCCAGCCCCCTTGCCCCTTCTCCCTCTCTCTTTTCCCTAATGGGCCCTCTCCCTCCAGAAATTGGCCCATTAAGCCTTTTTGACCTTTAATTGATTTTCTATTTATTAAATAATTATGAATAAATGATTAAATCAATATTTAACATTCATTCACATATTATTCAACCTCCGTGGCCATGGAACACCTTCCACCTCCACTCCGGACATCCTCCGAACTTACTGAAACCCTTCCGGTCTTCTCCATTCTTTTCTTCGGTAATTCTACCGATCCTATAAACACTCTCTAAGCATTATCAAGCCCTTAAGCGTGATACCCCATGGTTCGGGAACACTCCAGACATGGTCGGGACACTCCCGCACCAATGATCGACAGAGGGACCTGGATGGTCATGTGACCCCTGTGCGTTCCACGAAGATCTTTCGTCGTTTGAACCAGGACAGTCGTGTCTTATTCCCTTTGTCACTCGGTACTTGCATTGCCCAAGATCTGATCAGTGACATCACCATGTCGTGTTCAATCTCGTTACTGAACAATGCTACTTGACTCGTTCTGACAAGTGATATCCCCGTGATCAAATCACACGCTGCGCAACTATTGGATATAACCTCTTTGAGTGGGCCCTTGAGTATCTTCCCATCACGTGGACGGACAAATCCCACTCTTGACATATATTTCCTCTACGGTTTCCTCTGAATATCTGAACACACCTTTATAACCACCGTATTACCAGATGGCGTTTGATGCTATCTAAGCACTCTCGGGAGACAGTGATTGATATAGCCTCACGGTCTAAGGAATAGTCTACGAGGATCTATTTCTAATCATCGTAACTTGAACTTCGTGACATGATGGGGTCACGATGTTTAGCTTGGGTATTGGTTCATCATCTCATTCTCAGAATGAGATGACCTCATTTCCAACTGGCATAAATGCCACATGATTAGGAAACTTGATCATCTGTTGACCAATGAACCAGTGACTAGAGTTTCACTGGGAACCCCTGGTTGTTTGTATATCACGCGTGTATTGATGTTTCCACTCAATACAGTTATAGCATGATATAAAACTTAATCATAAAATATATGAAATATGATAATAGTCCTTACTACTATTTGTCTCTAGGGCATATTTCCAACAGTCTCCCACGTGCACTAGAGTACAAATACACTAGCTGCATTTGTTCTCAATCATTGGCACCATATATCCGGTACCCTGAACATGCTTGCTCATGGAAGAGGTTGAGTCTTGGGTCTGTACTTTACAGTCCCAAATCCTTTGCAACTTACTAAAGTCACCTTGATTGACATTAATACTTTATCATCACATGATAGCATCTATGTGTATGCATCGTCGTTATGGCAGCAGAACGAGGCCTGATTCTAGGAGCCTACAGTGACATTAGATCAACCTCGAGGGCTTTCTCATGGGCACTGTGCCCTGGGACACCTCATTCTACGTTAAGAGCGAACTAGCCCCGCCATAACATTATACAACACTTTAGATGGTATCCTTATCTATTATTATAAATGTATTCATCGAAACACTACTGCACTCTGTGCAACTTTCAATGTTTTGTTCACCTCGCTTTCTACTTGACTTTAATCGGTATTACGGGAGTTTCCAACATATTCCCTTATAACATAACCCCTTATGTTTTAAGATATGTCATCCTTTTATGGATTTGGAAAATATATCCACAGTTCTCTACTAGATACTGCGGAAAAACTTAGCTTAACGTTCTGTGATTCGAACTTAATCACTTTTAAACGTTTCATAATTGGATCACATAATATGCTAAGTTATCATCATGGTTTTCTAAGAAAGAACCTATGTCTCAACATAGTGGATGACTATCATCCCTTTCCTTTCTTTCAACCATTGATGTTCAACTTAATACTATTCCTAATTTGAGTTATTAAGGATCAATTCCTTAATTAACTTCTATTCTAAAACCCTTTTCAGAATCCCTTAAGGAATACTACATAATATCATAATACTCCTATTATCAATTTCCACATCTTATAAATCATTTGATGAGGACATCCCAACAATTACACCTACCCCAATGACTACTGAAGATGCTACAACTGTTGCAAGAAAGGATCAGTCCAATGAGATTAGAATTGGACCTATTACAAGAGCTCGTGCTAAGCTACTTGAACAACAGGTGAATTTACTCCTAAACGAATCTAGTACTTTGATTGATGAGAACTTTATACTGCCTAAGTCTATGCATTTATGTATGATTAGGTTCGTTGGAGAAACAAGCATGGCGCGAGGAGAAGAAGGGCTACAAGAGAAGCCCAACATGATGATCGCCCAAGGATGCGCGAGGGAGGAGCGGGAGGAAGGCGCAATACAAGCAAGGGAGATCATCGAAGAGAAGGAACGTTCAATTCGGACAGACAGAAGTCCTGAAATTCAAACGGACGTGGATTCCTCATACGAACTCCAAATCAAGCAAATAAGCACTTGTTGGATAGATAATTCCAAGATCTTTCCAATGAGTACTTCCACGCCTAAAAGACCCCGGATAATCCGGCCCCCACACCCTGGATAATTTGGCCCTGCTTTGGAGATTCTGCAAAGGACTTCATGCGCGACGTTCAGTACCGGGGAGGAAATTTGACCGGATTTTTCGCTCGGAAAATCCGGCCCCCGGATAAGCCGGCCCTCTTAGACCGGATAATCTAGCCCAAACAGTTCCCATCAGATCCGGACGGGTCTGACTGTATCAGACACGTTTTTGTTTCGCGGTTTTCGGATGTTCTGGTGGCCATATAAGCCTAGGAACGCCCTCTAGTTTAGGTTAGACCACGTTAAAACTATTTTGGAGTTGTTTCTTTCATAGAACCTCTGGAATTACCCTGTGTTCGAATCTACCAACTATAATTGAGTGTGATGTGTTGTTCCATTGGGAATTAGTAGATTGCATACTACCGTTCGTGGTCACGGCTGCGTGCACAAGAGCGTGGTGTTGTGAAATATCCTACAAGGTTCGAGAGCTGTTGCATTGGCATCAGGGATCGAGCGGGAGAGTTCATAGCTACGGACTAGTTATCTATCATCCACCATCATCACCGACATCCGCTTACTGAGAAGATCGGGCCACCCCATATCATCTTGGTATCAGATTTTCAGTGTTGCCTCGGTAAGCATCCACAAATCTATCCATAGATTAGAGAGTGTTTTTCGTCCTATATATAAAAAGCCTTATAAAAAGATTTGCCATAGACTAGATTGCATCGTTTTCGAGTTTTAGTTGCTAATTGTATCTTCTCGTAGATCCGATCTGCAGGTTTTTCCTCGTAGGAGTCTAGTTTTTCGTTTGTGTCTAGGTTTAGGGTTTGATCTTCTTTTCCGCCGTGTCAACCATCACCGTGTTCTGCAAGTTTTTCTCGTTTGTCTGAGTCCACATAGCGTACCTTTGTTTGCATACCATAGACACAGCCTATCTACAACATCCGTGCCTAGGAACGTACCCACGAGACTAGTTGCTTTGCTCCGACAGGCTGCTCATTAGGGTTTGAAGTGCAATTTTTTTCGTCCAGGTAGATCGCATTATTCGGCCCCTGACAAAACCGGAATATCCAGCCCCTAATTGCTCAGAATTGTTGCATCACGTATTGCATTGTGTCAGATAGTTGAAAAATAAATAAAAAGAGAAAGAAGAGAAAAAAAAGTTGTTAAACAAAAAAGAGAAAAGAAAGGAGATACAAAAGTAAACAACAAAAGGGAGATATCAAGGTTGATTGGAGGACTAGTTTTATAATAGCACTAGTAGATTGAGCAATCTTGTGCCTGTTCTATTTGAGCTATTACTAGCATCTCTCTTGTGCATTGCAATATTCCTTTTCATATGTTGCTTTGCCACGTTTATCTCCACTATGTGTGTTTCTTGGGTATTTGTACGATCAGCACTAGGACTTGTTTGCGCTGTAGATAGGGTACCATACCTATAGCTCCCCCTTACATAACCTGTGTGCCCTGCGATCGTTCTCTATACCTTTGATATTCACTTCATCATATCAAGTGCATCAGTCTTTGATTTTGTTTGGTAGAGCATCTCTATTCACTTTGGAACAATAAGATCTCCTTTCTTATTAGTTGTGAGTGAGTTGTGAGAGTTTCCACCATACAAATTTTGATTTTTGCACTAACCTACTAATCATGTCTTCTAGTGATGATGATGTTGTGATGTAGAAAAAGAAGGATGAGGAGCTTGTTAATTGGCGTGAATATGAGGCTTTGAAGTCCCACTTGACACGTGTGTTTACTAACACGACAGATGCCATTGACAAGAATCTCCAAGATATGAATATGAGATTGGATCAGCATGTTGGGACGGTTGATACTATCCAAACGCAAGTGGCTACGCTCAATGTCAATGTCACCACTTTGCAGCGTTCCATTGAGGGTTTGACAGCCACCTTACATAGAAGGGAAGATCCTCAACATGATGATGCCTTTGATGATTTCGATGAGGGTAGTGCCGTGGATGCTGCTCCACATGTTGGCAGGGGACG
This sequence comes from Avena sativa, assembly GCA_916181665.1. Taxonomy (NCBI): domain Eukaryota; kingdom Viridiplantae; phylum Streptophyta; class Magnoliopsida; order Poales; family Poaceae; genus Avena; species Avena sativa. Next base: position 546,191,959 of record OV702290.1, on the reverse strand, counting down.
TGCTATTCCCCCTGTCCATGCACCTGCTCATGGCTATGGGTTTTCCCCTCTTGGGCGTGCTCAACGTGTGCCCAACCAAGCTGATGATGATGGTTTGGGCAAGCCAAAATTCTCAATTCCCAAGTTTGATGGTTCCATTGATCCTGAAGACTACCTCACATGGGAGTTGAAGATTGAGAAACTCTGGCGCTTATTTGACTATCCAGAAGATAAGAAGGTCAAGCTTGCAACATCTGAATTTGATGGTTATGCTTTGCGTTGGTGGGATGCTCTTGTGCAGCATAGAAGGGAGGACAATGAACTTCCTGTGATAGATTGGCGCGAGATGAAGCAAATCATGAAGGCTCGTTTCATACCAACCAACTACTTGCGATCAGTTTTTGATAAATTGACGTAATTGAAGCAAGGCACCATGATAGTTGATGAGTACTACATGGAGATGGAGATGCTTATGCAGCGTGCTAGAATTTGTGAGTCCATTGAGATGACCATGTAGCGATTCCTAAACAATTTGAAGTTACCGATCAAGAGCATTGTTCGTCATCACAAGTATGATACCATGAATGAGTTGTTGCATCATGCTAGAGAGGCCGAATCCCAGTTGGCAGAAGAGGCGAAGTCACGTACTCGTTTTCCGTCCTCCAGCAGATTTTCGGACAGGTCTACACCTCCTACAGTCACGCCACTATTTGTTGTTCCTTTTACACCATCGGCCAAGCCAGAAAGTACACCTTCGTTTGGTTCTAATGCTCGGAAACCCGCTGCTCCTACTGCTAGCTCGGGTTCCAACATGTCTACGACACGTACTCGTGATGTGGTGTGTCATACTTGTGGAGGTAGAGGTCACTACAAGAAAGATTATCCAAACAGCAAGGTTATGTTTGTTAATGAACAAGGTGAAGTAGAAAGTGGAGATGAAGCTTCTGATGATGATATTGATGACGGCGAGGATGGTGCTGATGCATATGCTGAGCGTGCACCCACTATTGTCGTATCTTCACGTGTACTTAGTGTGCAACCGATTGAGGAATCCCGGCGTTGCAACTTGTTCCAAACAAAAGCTCTAGTTGGACCAAACAAAGCTTGCAAGGTAATTATTGATGGAGGTAGCTGCAGAAATCTTGCAAGTAAGGAACTATGTGCCAAACTGAATTTGACATACTTACCGCATACCAAGCCATACTACATACAATGGTTGAGCAAAAATGGTGAGATGAAGGTAAATCATATGGTACGTATGAATTTTCAAATAGGGCCATACAAAGATTCTATTGATTTTGATGTGGTTCCTATGACTGTTTGTCACCTACTATTGGGTCGGCCTTGGCTCTATGATCCCCACGTGCAACACAATGGCCGAGCCAATACATATCACTTGGAATTCAAAGGAAAGAAGATTATTATGCAGCCAATGACACCACAAGAAATTGTGAATGATTCTCACCAGAAGATAGAGGTGAACTTGAAGAAAGATACTACCACTCGGCGAGACTGTGTAACAGCTGTTCCTAATGTAATTGAGCCTACATTGAGTGATATAACGAAAAGTGAGAGAGTGCCTGGGATATTGATACTAGCCACCAAGGAGGATATGAGAGAGTTTCGTGAGGATCCTACAACCATGCCACTTGTGCTCATGTATAAGGGCGAGGTATTGGTTTCTAACGACATGACCCCTATTTCTCTTGGTGTCTCTTCTGTTTTGCAGGACTTTGGGGATGTGTTTCTAGAAGACGTACCCGCAGGTTTACCTCCATTGCGTGGTATAGAACATCAAGTGGACCTGATTCCTGGCGCCACACTTCCCAACCGTGCACCTTACAGGACTAATCCCGAAGAGACTAGGGAAATTCAAAAGCAAGTACAAGTGTTGCTGGATAAAGGGTACATTCATGTCTCTCTTAGCCCTTGTGTTGTTCCTGTTATTTTAGTTCCTAAGAAAGATGGTACATGGCGCATGTGTGTTGATTGTAAAGCGATTAATAACATCACTATTCGATATCGGCATCCTATTCCACGCTTAGAGGATATGCTAGATGAATTGAGTGGTGCTGCTGTTTTCTCTAAAATTGACTTGTGTAGTGGTTATCATCAAATTAGGATGAAAGAAGGGGATGAATGGAAAACTGCTTTCAAAACTAAATTCGGTTTGTATGAGTGGTTAGTTATGCCGTTTGGTCTTACTAATGCACCTAGTACTTTCATGCGTTTGATGAATCATATTTTGAGAGAGTTTATTGGTCGTTTTGTGGTTGTTTACTTTGATGGTATACTTATATACAGCCACAACGAAACTGAACATTGCACTCATATTCGACAAGTTTTGCAAGTGTTACGTGATAATAAACTGTATGCTAATCTTGAGAAGTGTACATTTGCAAAAGATAAGGTCATATTCCTAGGATTTGTTGTTTCTAAGCATGGAGTAGAGGTAGATAAATCTAAAATTGAATCAATTCAGAATTGGCCTACTCCAATGAATGTTAGTCAAGTGCGTAGTTTCCACGGTCTCGTTGGTTTCTATAGGCGCTTTGTGAAAGATTTTAGCACCATTGCTGCACCTTTGGATGATTTGACAAAGAAAGGTGTTCCTTTTGTATGGGGCGCGGCCCAAGACATTGCATTTGATACATTAAAACGTTTGCTTACTTCTGCACCATTACTTGCATTACCTGATTTTTCGAAGCAATTTGAAGTTGAATGTGATGCTAGTGGTATAGGCATAGGTGGCGTTTTGATGCAAGAGGGTCGGCCTATAGCTTATTTTTCTGAGAAATTGACTGGTGATCGTTTGAATTATTCTATCTATGATAAAGAATTGTATGAACTTGTTAGAGTACTTGAGGTTTGGCAACATTATTTGTGTCCAAAGGAATTCATCATACATTCTGATCATGAAGCATTGAAATACTTGAAAGCTCAATCAAACTTGCATAGAAGATTAGCTAAATGGGTTGAGTTCATTGAGTCTTTTCCTTACATCATTAATTATAAGAAGGGAAAAGAGAATGTTGTTGCTGATGCTCTGTCTAGGAAGAACATGCTATTAACCAATCTTGATGTTAAAATTCCTGGATTAGAAGCTATTTGTGCACTTTATGCAACTGACCATGATTTTGCTGAACCATATCGTTTGTGTGCTCTTAGAAACGCATGGGATAAGTATCATATACATGATGGATATTTGTTTCGAGCTAACAAACTATGTATTCCAGAATCGTCGTTGCGTTTGTTCTTAGTGCAGGAATCACATGCTGGTGGTTTGATGGGTCACTTTGGGGGCGAGAAGACGTTGCTCATGCTTGCTGATCACTTTTATTGGTCCAAGATGAGGCGTGATGTGTACAGATTTGTGAGCCGATGTATTACATGCCACAAGTCGAAATCTAAGCTGAAGCCTCACAGTTTGTATACACCTCTCTCTGCACCTACTACTCCATGGGAAGACATTAGTATGGATTTTGTGCTAGGTCTACCTAAAACTCAGAGAGGTCATGATTCTATATTTGTGGTAGTGGATAGGTTCTCTAAGATGGCTCATTTTATTGCCTGCCACAAAAGCGACAATGCGTCGCATGTTGCTAACCTTTTTTTCAGGGACATCGTGAGATTACATGGAGTACCAAAAACGATTGTTTCTGACCGTGATGTGAAGTTCATGAGCTACTTTTGGAAGACCTTATGGGGGAGGCTAGGAATGAAGCTGCTGTTCAGTACTACATGTCACCCCCAAACAGATGGTCAAACGGATGTGGTGAATCGAACATTGTCACAGCTGCTAAGGACCATGATTAAAAAGAATCTGCGGGAGTGGGAAGAGTGTTTGCCACATGTTGTGTTTGCTTACAACAGGGCGGTGCATTCAACTACTCAACTTTGTCCTTTTGAGGTGGTGTATGGTTTCAAGCCATTGACGCCACTTGATATGTTGCCTCTGCCATTACATGAGAGAGTTGATATGGAGGCATCAAAACGTGCTGATTATGTGAAGAAAATACATGAGAAGACTCAAGAGGCTATTGAGAAGAAAGGCAAGAACATTGCTGCTGCAAGGAATCAAGCAAGGAAAGAAGTGTTTTTCGAGCCTGGAGATGTGGTTTGGGTGCATCTACACAAGGATAGGTTCCCACTACTTCGAAAGTCAAAATTGAAGCCACGTGGTGCTGGTCCTTACAAGGTGTTAGCCAAGATTAATGATAACACCTACTCAGTTGATATACCTATTGAGGAGTTTGGTGGAGTTAGCAACAACTTCAACGTTGCTGATTTGTCACCATATGCTGGAGAGGACCTTGGAGCGTCGAGGTCGACGCCTTTTGAAGGGGGGAGACGATGAGGACATCCCTACAATTACACCTACCATAATGACTACTGAAGATGCTACAACTGTTGCAAGAAAGGATCAGTCCAATGAGATTAGAATTGGACCTATTACAAGAGCTCGTGCTAAGCTACTTGAACAACAGGTGAATTTACTCCTAAACGAATCTGGTACTTTGATTGATGAGAACTTTATACTGCCTAAGTCTATGCATTTATGTATGATCAGGTTCGTTGGAGAAACAAGCATGGCGCGAGGAGGAGAAGGGCTACAAGAGAAGCCCAACATGATGATCGCCCAAGGATGCGCGAGGGAGGAGCGGGAGGAAGGCGCAATACAAGCAAGGGAGATCATCGAAGAGAAGGAACGTTCAATTCAGACAGACAGAAGTCCTGAAACTCAAACGGACGTGGATTCCTCATACGAACCCCAAATCAAGCAAATAAGCACTTGTTGGATAGATAATTCCAAGATCTTTCTAGTGAGTACTTCCACGCCTAAAAGACCTCGGATAATCCGGCCCCCACACCCCGGATAATCGGGCCCTGCTTTCGAGATTCTGCAAAGGACTTCATGCACGACGTTCAGTACCGGGGAGGATATTTGACCGGATTTTTCCCCTAGAAAATCCGGGCCCCGGATAATCCGGCCCTCTTAGACCGGATAATCCGGCTCAAAAAGTTCCCATCAGATTCGGACGGATCTGACTGTATCAGACACGTTTTCGTTTCGCGTTTTTTGGACGTTCTGGCGGCCATATAAGCCTGGGAACACCCTCTAGTTTAGGTTAGACCACGTTAAAACTATTTTGGAGTTGTTTCTTTCATAGAACCTCTGGAATTACCCTATGTTCGAATCTACCAACTATAATTGAGTGTGATCTGTTGTTCCATTGGGAATTAGTAGATTGCATACTATCGTTCGTGGTCACGGCTGCGTGCGCAAGAGCGTGGTGTTGTGAATATCCTACAAGGTTCGAGAGTTGTTGCATTGGCATCAGGGATCGAGCAGGAGAGTTCATAGCTACAGGCTAGTTATCTATCATCCACCATCATCACCGCCATCCGCTTACTGAGAAGATCGGGCCACCCCATATCATCATTATTTATAAGTATTTGCGTTTTCATCCTTAACATACTTAAGAATTACTCCTATAAGCTCCCACTCAAAATATGTTCCTACATATTTGAATTTGAGACTTATATTGCTCCCACTTAAAAATATGTCAATCACATATTGTTTCAGGAAGACTTTCATAGCTCCCACTCAATTTTATGCAAATTGCATATCCTCCCACTATTTTGAATAATTTCAAAATCCTTTGATCAAATATCAAACTTGGAGATTTACTATGAGATACTAGTACTATTACTAGTTTTAAATCCACTAGACATTTAGCACATTTGAATCAAATTCTTTTGAATTCATCCAATACTTGACAAATTGTGCTTTTGTCATTCACCCCTTTTTCCTCTATGATTTTGCAGTCATTTGGGAAAATTCAAGTAACTCCTTTTATTTGTGAGATTTAGCAACGAATTGCTTTCTAATCTCAAGGGAATTTTGTTTTTAGGATTTCTCATAATTCTAGTTTACCATTATTTACTTAGTAGTTCGTAGGTATGCCATATTCTAAAAATCATGATAAGTGATTCACAAATGTCTCCATACAAGATATGGATTACATTTTGAATCCTACTTCATATAGTGAAAACGCTAGTGGGGAAAACACAATGATCAAAATCATTGATTCTTTCCTTCTGTGAAGAGAATCATTCAGGAACGTTGTCCGTTGCGCTTCTCAACACTCTGATGCAGGGTTTTGAATCCTCATCGTGTTTTTCACTATTTCCCATTTGCTCCATAATTGAGAAACATCACTAAAAGTGAGCTTTCTAAAGAATGCACCAAAATCCAACCAATATGAATCTTGCTTTCCTTTTGGTTTCAGCTATGGGTTTCGTATTCAAAGTTTCCAATGAATACTCTACAAGGACTTATTCGCTATTGTTTTGGTTATATTGAATAACCCCAAAACTTTCACGAATTCAAATGGTTCACTGCCTTCTAATTGAGTGCTAACTATTTCTAAGCTAATGGTCTCTACATCTACACTACAACGATTTATTTGGTGTCTTCTATTCAACCCCTTTGATATCTAATATCACATTGTGATTCTTTGCATTTTGACGTTTCAAAACGCTTTGCATTCCACAATTTTCTTTTATGCCATTCTTATAAAGTTGAATTTCATTACTATTGATCAAATCATAGTAATTGGATTCCCTTTTATATTTATACCCATTGTTGATGAAACACTTTGATCAAATCAAATAGTTTCATATTCATGTTTCCTTTGGCAAACTACTTTACACATTTAAACAATCAATTAACGATAATTACCATTTTCGTCAAAAACAATACATCGAATATGTATTCTATTTAACAATTCACTGAACGCTTTGTATTCAAGTAATACACGGTGTTCAAGTTATTTTGCCGAACTTAGGCACGATATATATGTGATAAGAAATCGAATGACTTTCACATATTATCACATAACTTTGAATTTAAACAATGGTTTTTCATTCACTAATGAACATATCATTAAGTTGGGTATTTTAAACAGGGCATTTTTAATGTTTTACAAATGTTCATGCATTATCAATTAGTTTCAAACAACAAGGATAATTCACACATAATCAAACAAGATATGAACATGAATAGAAATCATTCATAAAAGTAGAACAACCGTTTGTTACAAACTCATATGAATAACCGTCTCACGAAGTGTAAGACACACTAAAGAAGTTCACAATCTCTTGATTACAATAATCATCCTAAAACATAAACTAAATGATAAATGTCGAGGGAGAGTGTCATCGGCCATCATCATCATGCTCGCCATCAACACGCAACGTCACCTCCTCTCCAGCAAGCACCTCTCATGCAGAAGGACCTGTTTTCAGCAAAACAGAACAAGTATCAGATATAATTAACACTGCAATGTGTTTGCAAGATTATAACATTTATAAAACTGTATATCAAATATATACCTTTGTCGTTGATGACCTGAGCGACATCTGGTTCAACCAACACATTCCTGAGATGTGTCATGAACCGGTGGAACTCCATTGTTTCCGCGTCGCCCCTCATTATGCAAGTCCTGACTTGTGCTTGGTAACTTGGTGGCAGCGACCGCAGCACAGCAACGACCGTAGCACAGCAGCGTTTGCAAAAGAGCCCGTAATCTAGACGTCCAAGAAGTATGCAGGCCTCATGTACATATCATGCATGTGCTCCAAGTGGTCGTCCAGTGATGAGTTCTCCTCCATCTTAATGGAGAGGAAGTCTCCCATCAGCTCATGCTCCCAAATGTGTGCCTGCTCCACGAAATGTGTCCTAAGCTGTAGCATTACCGAACGAGGGTTGACATCACCCATGAAAGGCCACAGCTCGTCCACCATTCTGAAACGCATCACAACTGAAATATAGGAGGCCATCTCACGACGGAGATAGCGGTATTTCTGCTCCTCTGGGGTCTCAAGGTCAGTGGGCTGATCCAAATCCATCATGTCGAGTATGTAGTCGACCACGTCGTTCTCGCTAAGGAGAACATGGAGACTGGCAACCCATATGGAGAAGTTCGATCCATCTAATCTGAGCTTCTCTCCTTCTAACCAATCAATTGACAACACAAAAGGTCCCATCTACATTTATAATTGCAAAAGGAATTTAGACTAAGTTTATAATTAAATGAGTTAATGATAACTCCACTCAGAAACACCTATCCCCAAAAGGGTTCCTAGTGATAACACGACCCCTATCAGCCACATCTCCCCCGATCATCACGGCCATCAATGTGGGTTAAAGGGTGGACGCTAAACGTCGGTCACATAATTCATGCGACTCGTGCTCGATCTTTCGACCATCCGTGTTTCGAGGCCATGTATGTACATGCTAGGCTCGCCAACTCAACCTTAGTGTTTTCATTGTGCAACATGGCTTCCATCCACTGTATGTGAACATAGATATGTCTGACACCCGATCATCACGGCCTGCCTCATACCGAAGAACTTTCTTGGTGATGCACACTAAGGGGGAACACAATCATTGGTAATTTTAATAGGGATCATCTTATTAGGCTACCGTCGAGTATCTAATACTAGCACACAATAAGATATACAAACAATAACATTGAATGTAAATGCTACGTGATATGGTCCTTCATGTCATGATCTCCATCCACCGTCATCGGGTTCCGTCGCCAGGGTTCCGGCGCCGTAGACACCAGGGTACCGGTGTCATTCCGGCATGGTAGCTCGTCACCTCCGTGACTATCTACTACTACGTAACAAAAGGTAATCACTTTACCTTTGCCACAACCATATCACAAAGCAACGCCCCCTGCAAAACAAAGTTAGACGCCTCTACTTTATCTTTGCATGTTTTACGTGGCTGAATGGGCTTTCGCACAAGAACCGTTCTTACCTACGAACTTTCAGCACAACGCCGATCAAGTAGTTGTCTCTACTACACCCCTTTCGGGGCCCTCCATTGCAAATGGTATACCAACTAATGCGAGAGAGACAGACACCCCCCCTAAGCCACTTTATACGGTACAAGCCGTATGTCAAGCATGGACCAGTCTCGCGAATGAACGCGTAAAGTCGGTTGGGGGCCGCTTCATTAAGCATTACTGCGGTATACACAAGTACACGTGGGAGGGTAACAACTAAAAGATCAACGCCCACACGCTACATCTCGTGTGTTCTACCCGTACTAGCATTACTACACATAGATCTAGCTCTGATACCACTGTAGGGGTTCCGCGTATGAAAACAATAAATTTTACTCTACGCCCCTGAACCCTTAAAGCTGCCAGGACCTATCTATTAGTAATACAGTAACGGGAGGGGCTTTTCGCGAACTTACCCTTGAAGACCGAAAAGCGTTGTCAACGCTCAGGAGAGTGTGGTTGATGTAGACGAGCCGAAGCCGACCTCAAGGTCATGATGAAGTCCTTGCGCTCCTTCTGGTTCCAACGACTTGAGTGCCTCAAGTGCGACACCTCGCGGGGAGTTACACACGTCCGGTGCCTGACGATGACTCCCGCTTCCCGATCCAGCAGCAGTTGTGGAAGTAGAGCTCTCGGATCCGAATCCCGCAGTGCGACGGCGCTCCGTAGTGAAGATGTCTCTCGCTCGCACGGTCCAGACTTGGGACCATGGTCACGAGAGAGAGGGGGGGAGAGAGAAAAATATCAATTAGAGGTCCTCCCAAAAGTGGGGAGACCTTTATTGATTATTGGTGTATTTATCTAGGCCAAATACCCCACTATATACAGGGGAGGAGGGGGTACACCCTCCCTCAAAGTCCCGAGGTGGGACTAAAGGAGAGGAGGGGGTGGGGAGGCCGCCGGCTAGCCCCTAGTGGGCCCCACGCGGGGGGATAGCCCCAGCCGGCAAGCCCCATTGCCCCTTCTCCCTCTCTCCTTTCCCTAGTGGGCCCTCTCCCTCCGGAAATTGGCCCATTAAAATAAGCCTTTTTGACCTATAATTGATTTTCTCTTTATTAAATAATTATGAATAAATGATTAAATCAATATTTAACATTCATTCACATATTATTCAACCTCTGTGGCCATGGAACACCTTCCACCTCCACTCCGGACATCCTCCGGACTTACCGAAACCCTTCTGGTTTTCTCCCTTCTTTTCTTTGATGATTCTATCGATCCTATAAACACTCTCTAAGCATCATCAAACCCTTAAGCGTGATACCCCACAGTTCGGGAACACTCCAGACATGGTCGGGACACTCCCGCACTAATGGTCGACAGAGGGACCTAGATGGCTGATACATTGCAAATGTATCTATAATTTTTTATGTTCAATGCTTGGTTTATCCACTTTCTTGTGTTTTGTCCACACTTTGGAGTAATTTTCATATGATTTCTTGGACTAACCTATTAACAAGAGACACAGTGCCAGCTACCTGTTTTCTGCTGTTTTTGGTTCCAGGAAAGTCAGAAAATGAATATTCTCGGAATTGGACGGAATTGGATTATTAGTCATAGATGCAGTTGGATGGCGGTCTATATATAATGTTATAATTCTCAATCAAGTTCCAAAGGAGTCAAGATGATTAGTATATGCATGTATTGCTTTCTCGATGTTTGTCAATTGCCCCGCTATAATTTGTTCACCCAGCATGTTATCTGTCTTAAGGAGAGCCACCTCTAGTGAACTATGGATCCCGGTCTTTTTCTTTTACATACAATCTACAAACTGTTTACTGCTTTGTGTTTACTTTCTGCAAACTATTACTTCTTTCCATTCGATACATTTAATCCTTTATTTTCAGCAAAACACGGTGAGATTGACAACCTCATCGTAAGTTGGGGATAAAGTTCCGTGGTTGTGTTGTGCAGGTCTCCACGTTGCTACTAGCACCAGTAGTGCGCCCTACCAAGGCTCAGCTAGCAACACCTTTGGGGTGTTTCCTTGCTCCTACTGGTTTGATTAAACCTTGGTTTTATAACTGAGGGAAACTTGTTGCTGTGCTCATCATAACTTCCTCTTGGGGTTCCCAACGATCTCTACATCAACATGAGCCATCAAGCATTTTTCTGGCGCCATTGCCGGGGAGTCAAGGACATCTTCACAAGGGGAGTCCCTCATAACCAATCTCTTTACTTTGTTATTTTTGTTTTGCTTAGTTTCTTTTTGCTTTGTTTGCTTGTTTTTTATCAAAAACACACAAAAAATTAATTTTACTAGTTTGCTTTATCAAAAACACAAAAAAATTAGTTCCTACCTTAAGTTGCTATTATGTCTAGCCTTGCTCCAGTCACTATGTCACCCGAGGAAATGATTTTCACTTTTAAACAAGGAATTGAGGAAAGCTTCAAGGAATCTTGGTCTAGAATCTCTGATCTACATGAAAAAACTAAGCCTAAAATGACTGGAGATAACCCAAAAGTTTTAGATGAGTCTTGGAAGTTATTACTTCAGTAATAACTGCTCCTTATCCTTTTTATTTGCTTTTGTGTGCCAAGAGTAACCTCTAATGAGAGAGAAGTAATGATTGGGAAAGTTGCTGTCCCGAAATAGATTTCTGTGCTTCACCGTAAAAATTCGTGTAAAATCTCTGAACGTCTTTTTGAGGCATGAATTTTTTTCTTCTGCCTCAGGTTGTTATCTAACTTTCGTTAGTTCAACACTTTTTGATTTGAGCAACAGAAGGTCTTCGAAAAAATTCTTCTTTACCTGCTGGACTGTTTTGACAGATTTCTGCTATTTTCTGCATTTGCTTCTTGTTGGTTCCTTTTTGAGTTCTTTTGGGGAATTGAGATTTTTGAGAGAAGTGCTTAAGTAGCTAGTGTTCTAAAGGAAGTTTATTTGGTGTTAGAACTGAACCTTAAGACTTATTTATCTTGAGTGCACTAATATTGCTAATAAAGATTGTGTGAAGTTTTGTATGAAGAAAAAATTTCAGGTGTATGGAAGGAATGAGTAAGGAGATGAAGGATGGACTAAAGCTAAATCTTGGGAATGCCATGCATGTCATCCCAAGAAATATCCAAGAAGTACAAGCGTCAAATCTTGGGGATGCCCAAGGCATCCCCTTCTTCATCAATAAAAATCCCAGGTTTCTTCCAAACGCTTCATTTTTATTGTTTCATGCACAGTTGTGTTTTCTTGGAGCATCTTCTTTTTCGTTTTTGTTTTGGTTTTTAGTTTGTTTTGGTTTGCTTAGTTTTCTGAATAAATTGGTTGGACCCCCTCTTTCAGACATTGGTTTGCAAATAGTTTGGTTTGGTTTGGAAAAGAGTAGAAAAGTTCATGCTTATGTGGTAAAAATAGCTCGTTTTTGACTTGGCCTATGCTTTGTCATGCCATGCTTGATATTGTTTTGGCTTTATGCTTAGTATTCTTTGTTGTAGCATGACTTGTTATAAAGAATTGAGATTGTTTAATGTGCCTTGGATGAATCATGCGTTGTTTTAGCATATTAAAGCATAGTATAGTGGTATTCTCCTTTGATGCTTTATTTGGGTTGACTTGGCGTATGCTCACACCATGTTATGACTATCTCAAGTCACTATAGCCTTGATGATCCTTTAGATTTCAACTTGTAGTATCACTTTATGCTTTGATCAATGATGTTTTGTCGCTCTGCATGATTATGGCCATTATTGCTCTCTTAGTTTGTCGCTCCCAGTCTTTTGCTAGCCTCCACAACTAAGTATGAGTTACACTCATGCATCCAACTCCCTAAACCAAGTTATTCCAAAGAGTCCACCATACATACCTACTAGCTTATGTTATTCCAAGTATATTCATGCTTTTGTTTACCTTCCAAATTAAACTTGTTATGAGAAAACTAGTGGTTAAAGCTCTCACGAACTTGATGGCACACTTTACTTTTTTGCATCTAATAAACTTGAACCATTGGGTCCTTCTTTGTTGCGTATATGCTTGCGCTTTATAAGTTGAAATTAGCAGAACCATGTTTCATGGGGAACGCTTTCAACATTGCACTTGTACTTTGTACCCCGTTGATATCATGTTCTTTTGCTTACGGATCCTGACGGTGTGAAATAAAAGTGGTACTTGTAAGATCATGGAGTTTGTATGTGTGTTAGAGAAACGCCTGGGTCGCTAGCCTAAGCCATGCCTAATCATGGTGGAAACTTGCAGCATCACCATAATGAGCACTCTATGAAGCATCCTCAATAAAAACCTATGCAAATAGCAAATAAAAAGATTGTTGAGATGCTCATTGTCTGCTTGCCTTGTCATTTTGATTATGGGAAAGCTCATGTATCATGTGCAAGGGGTACCCCGTTGGCGGTTCTTTATGATACACATGTACTTACAATGACAAGAGCTTACTCGTGACTAAAGTTGAGTAGCATGAGGATCGGTCTTCGTAAGTAAGGGGCATGAGATTTCGGTTTATAACTTGTCAAGCATATTCTCTTAGTTGTGTCACTTTAACCTTAATCACCTTCAAGATGCTTATGATAGGGCAATGAGAGCTGAAAGCTACAAGTACCATAATTTTTGGAAGCTCTTTATGAGACTTGAATCTCTACTTCCTTTTATAAAGGCCTTACTTCCACCATTATATTGAGTCTCCACCTTCTATATTTATGCACCTACTTTGAGAGCATAGTGGCCATTCTTAGTTCTATGTGCATTGTCCCAAGACTAGTTGATTGATGCATAACTTGATATTGCTTGCTTTAAACTATTTGTATCTAGTCACTCTTATGAACTTTGAAGGTGTCCTATGCATTTATATTTGCTACTCTATGAGGGACAAGCTAAATACTATTATGCTATGTTTTATTTATGTGAAACAAACAAACGTCTTGCAAAGTATTGTTATTCATGAATCTTTTGTTTGTGCCTTTTCATGTTGCATCATAGTTTCTTTGTCTTATTGCTAGAACTTTGTCTTTCATGTTATGATTGAAGTACTATGATCCCAGCTTCGAATGTTTTACAACTACTTTGATCAAGTCTTTGATGGTGCATGTCACCTCAAAAATTATTCTTTCTTTTTATCACTTACCTACTCGAGGACGAGCAGGAGTTAAGCTTGGGGATGTTGATACATTGCAAATGTATCTATAATTTTTGATGTTCCATGCTTGGTTTTATCCACTTTCTTGTGTTTTGTCAACGCTTTGGAGTACTTTTCATATGATTTCTTGGACTAACCTATTAACAAGAGCCACAGTGCCAGCTGCCTGTTTTCTGCTGTTTTTGGTTCCAGGAAAGTCAGAAAATGAATATTCTCGGAATTGGACGGGCAAAAGCCAAAGTGCCTATTTTTCCGAAAGTCATCAGATGCCAGAGTACGAGACGGAGAAGGCCTGGCCCGCGCTAGGGGGTGGTCTGGCCGACCCCAACACCCCCTCGGCTTCTCCTTCCGCCTATATATTTCCCTCGAGACAAAAACCATAAGGGCCTGATCAAAAATCCACGAAAGAGTCTGTAGCCGCTGTCATCTCCATCCCTAGATCGGGAGGGATCTGAAGCTCTTAAGGAGAGCCACCTCTAGTGAACTATGGATCCCGGTCCTTTTCTTTTACATACAATCTATAAACTGTTTACTGCTTTGTGTTTACTTTCTGCAATCTATTACTTCTTTCCATTCGATACGTTTAATCCTTTGTTTTCAGCAAAACATGGTAAGATTGACAACCTCATCACAAGTTGGGGACAAAGTTCTGTGGTTGTGTTGTGCAGGTCTCCACGTTGCTACTAGCACCGGTAGTGTGCCCTGCCAAGGCTTAGCTAGCAACACCTTTGGGGTGTTTCCTTGCTCCTACTGGTTCGACTAAACCTTGGTTTAATAACTGAGGGAAACTTGCTGCTGTGCTCATCATACCTTCCTCTTGGGGTTCCCAACGATCTCTACATCAACAACGCACCAACACTTTTTTGGCGCCGTACACTAAGCCATCACAGGTCTCCACGTTGCTACTAGCACCGGTAGTGCGCCCTGCCAAGGCTCAGCTAGCAACACCTTTGGGGTGTTTTCTTGCTCCTACTAGTTCGATTAAACCTTGGTTTCATAACTGAGGGAAACTTGTTGTTGTGCTCATCATACCTTCCTCTTGGGGTTCCCAACGAGCTCTACATCAACACGCGCCATCAATGGCCATGTGACCCATGTGCGTTCCACGAAGATCTTTCATCGTTTGAACCGGGACAGTCGTGTCTTATTCCCTTTGTCACTCGATACTTGCATTGCCCGAGATCTGATTAGTGACATCACCATGTCGTGTTCAATATCGTTACTCAACAATGCTACTTGACTCGTTCCGACAAGTGATATCCCCGTGATCAAATCACACGCTGCGCACTATTGGATATAACCTCTCCGAGTGGGCCCTTGAGTATCTTCCCGTCACATGGACGGACAAATCCCTCTCTTGACATTATTGCCTCTACGGTTTCCTCCGAATACCTAAACACACCTTTATAACCACCGTATTACCAGATAGCGTTTGATGCTATCTAAGCACTCTCGGGAGACAGTGATTGATATAGCCTCACGTTCTAAGGAATAGTCTACAAGGATCCATTTCTAATCATCATAACTTGAACTTCGTGACATGATCGGATCATGATGTTTAGCTTGGGTATTGGTTCATCATCTCATTCTCAGAATGAGATGACCTCATTTCCAACTGGCATAAATGCCACATGATCAGGAAACTTGATCATTTGTTGACCAATGAACCAGTGACTAGAGTTTCACTGGGAACCCCTGGTTGTTTGTATATCACACGTGTATTGATGTTTTCACTCAATATAGTTATAGCATGATACAAAACTTAATCATAAGCTATATGAAATATGATAATAGTCCTTACTACTATTTGTCTCTAGGGCATATTTCCAACAATGTGGGACTTCGATTCATACTTTGAATGCAAGGACAATTGCACTGGTTAGATTGGCTGCACTTCTTACCAAAAATGTTCTGCAGATATTCGCATGGTTGCATATGGAGGAAGATCTTGTTGATGAGTATATGCACTTGCGTGTGACCACTTGCCTCGAGTCGATGTTCAAGTGTTGCAAAGCGATGATTGTGGTTTTCGGTGATGTTTACCTGAGAGTGCGAAATGTTGCTGAAATTTCTCGTCTTTTGTCCATCAACGAGAAAATGGGGTTTCCTAGGACGTTGAGAAGCATAAATGGCATGCATTAGGAGTGGAAGATTTGTGCTTTTCTTAGCAGGGACAATATGGTGGGCATGTGGATGGGTGCACATTAATACTTGAGACGGTTGCCTCACGAGATGTGTGGATTTGGCACTTTTTCTTCAGCATGGCAAGTTCTAGCAATGATATCATTGTGCTCCAGCGCTCATAGGTATTTTCTAGGCTTGCGAAAAGCAATGCTCCAATGTTTCACTATGAAACCAATGACCACCCATATGACAAAGGGCATTATCTAGCTGATTGCATCTATCCTGATTGAGCAATATTTGTGGAAATAATCCATGATCCTAGTGATGAGAAATGTGTTAGGTTTGCGAAGAAACAAGAGGATTGTAGAAATATGTGGAGAGGGTGTTTAGTGTGCTCTAGTCTCAGTGTGCTATGTATTGTTTGCCATCCTACTAGAACATGGAGTAATGAGACTATGTAGGTGGTGATGAGGGCTTGTGTGCTCATGCACAACATGATCATTGAGGATGAGCGTGATGATATACTATACAACCATAGGTGGGAATTTGAGGGTCAACTAGGTTATCGGATGCCAACGTTAGCATCCTTCAACAGGTTTCTACACGCGCATCATGAGATCCTTGATCGCAACACTCATAATCGACTTTAAGCGGATTTGATTGAGCATACATGGGATGAAGGTAGGAAGCCTCTAGGCATCACCTCTTATTTAATTTATTTTTTAGCTATGTTTGATTATGAACTATATTTTCTTGCAAGCTATGTTGTTTATTTGGTTGTGAATTATTTAAATTTATTTGATTATCAAGTACATACTTATGAAAATGTCAAAAAAATTGGCCAGGTTGGCTACCAAATGGGACACACCGCTTGGGGCATCCCGCTGAAGCCATTTTAAGTTTGTGGTCCGACCTATGCGGATCGATTTGGACACATACTCTATCTGAAATGGGTCGGCCTCCATGGAGAGCCCTTAGTGTTTCTATTTTAAACATTGCCGAATCTTTTGTTGATTGTTTATGTATATAAATCAACAACTCAGTGCATAAACTCAAGGTTAAAAGAGAAAAAAGCAACTTCTATATTTACTAATCTCCTACCGGACAAGAAAATACTAGTAATAAATATAATTGTTGCATAAAACTACTGACCTTGGTGGTGAGTAATAACCTGTACCACCGTAAACATATAAAGCTTTGGTAGTTTGTTTGAGCACTCAAAACATCTTATATTTAGGAACGAATATAGTATATGCTAAAGTTCACAAAACAATAATATTTAGACATTCATATGATCTTCAACATGCGACTTCGACGAGCGGTTTTTATTTTTTCAACAAACATGTTATGCATAGGATTTTAAAGTTTTCATGAACATGTGAAAGAATGCTACCATCCAATGTTTTCTGTAATACATTTTCTTATGAATTAGAGGGAATAAAAATAAAAAATAAAAATAAAATAACTCAAGAATTTTTACATTGGAACCAACATGTGGTGTGCAAGCATTGTCTATGGACAAAACTTTTAAAGTATAACTCAATACAAATATTCGTCAACAGTGATTGTCATTAGTTATCAAAATCACACAAGGAGAACCCATGATCTCTTAGTCGTACCTACAAATATGATTATATGTGTATGCCAAATGAAGCACAAACTAGTTTTGGCCCCAAACTAATTGGCCGAGGGAAGCCCACAAGAATACCCACGTGTGGTTAGTGCACTTATCGTAGATAAATAGAACAACAAGACTCGAGCATTACCTAAGCATGCACCTACTCACAAGGCCAACAAGATAAACAAGCAAAATGTTTGCTAGGTAGTGGAAGGTGAACGATATATCATGGTGATTCTTCATTGGTTTCCACAAAAGTATACATCGACCGGACATACAATTCAGCAGCATCATTTTCCAATATCCGAACAATTGTCATTTTTTTGCACAAAGTGGTTGTTATACTAATTGAAAATTATTTTTTCCAAAACCATCATTCAAAAAAGTTAACTTCTCTATGCATTTATACCACCGAATTATACTCATATTGATAAAAATATGAATCAAGGTACAAGTGATTCCGTAAACTATCTATTGTATGGGTCATAAAAAAATACAAACAGAAAAGTTATATGTGGATCAATTAATTATGTAAACATTTTTGTTTCAAGTCAGAATCACTTGGGTATATTTTGTTAAGTTTATTTTAACTTTGTCCCCCTAGTAGACGCGTAGTCTTAGGTAGATTTGATTTTTTAAATTACAATGGTTCTCTGAATTTTGGAGATACAGTATTCAACATTAGACATGACTAATAAAATTACAGAACACCGAAAATTCAATCAAATATTACTTTCTAACTTTTACAACGTGATTCTCCATTTCACATCCTACGAAGATGACTTTTGTATCTACACATCAAAGGTGTACGTATCTGTTATTATTTTTACAATAAAAATATATGTGCCTTTGTATCTACACGTGAATGAAACACACAAACATTCCGATGTGTAACTTTGCCACCTGCCTATTATCGGATGCATTAGTGTTGTTAACAAATGGAGTAGTATATATATTGATCGTGACCATTGTTGCTTGGACACGTGCCGAGATCGCAGCCCTTGCGCGAGGCGATATTTTCTAGCTAGTGCGTGAGTTTAAACTTGAGATAAAAAATGGTAGAGCGTGTGCCGACATCCCGCACCGACGGAAAACCAACCACCGCGGGACTAGGGATCCCCGAGAACCAGCTAGACGTGCGACGCGGTCTCTCGAACGGCGCAGGGTAAATCGACATACCGCTGACACTTGGTTGTGACGACGACCGCCGAACACGAGCGGAGAATACTGTCGCACGCAGGCCAGCAGCACGCCAGCCCCCTGCCGAACTCCTTCACCCCTTGCGCTCGATCGATGCAGTCACACTGTCTCCTCTGCTCCTCAGGACCAGTACGTTCACACGAAGACAAGTAAACCCCCACTTACCACTAATCCTCTCGTCTCACGAGCTCAACTACGACCAAAGCAAGACAACAAAATAGAAAAGGGGCACGGCCTCCTCAGAGCAACTACAATAAGATGACATTAGCTGGCTATAAGCCATCAAATAGTATATTTGTGTTGAGTTAGAAGAGATGGAAGAGGAGAGAGAACGACGGTGGGCTCTCATGCAAGCCAGCTCTAACACGTGCTCTTAGACACTTTATGAGAGTGAATGGTGGACCAAGTATTAAATTAGTATATTTCTATAGTTTGCTATTATACATGTTGGCTACTGAGTTGACTATAGATGATATGGCAATACCTTATAGCCAACAGCTGGTTATACTATTATTCTTGCTCTCGGGGCATGTCTGTAAGATTAGGGTAGAGGTTACAAGACAGAGTTCATACCATACAATACAGGACAGTTATACACGGACTACATATATACAACCGTATATCTATACAAATATAATTTTTAATTTAATTTAATTTAACTGTTATATATTCTAACACCCTACCTCAGTTGTAAGAGGGCGTCAACGAATGTTAAGACTATCCCGAAAATTCAAGAAGAGAGGCGACGACAATCATTTAGTGAAAATGTCCGCAAATTGGAAAGAACTCGGAACATGTAGAACTCGGACCTCGCATGTGGTGACACGATCTCGTATAAAGTGTAGATCGATCACCACATGCTTGGTGCGCTGGTGATGAACAAGATTATGGATCATGTAAACAGAGCTCATATTGTCACAGAAAACAACAGTGGCACCAGTCACTGGTCGATGAACTCCTGAAGAACCTGCCGTAACCAACATGTTTCAGCCACCACATTTGCTACTGCCGTGTATTCAGCCTTAGCACTAGAACAAGAGACCGTGTGCTGCCGCGCAGACCATGACACTAGGTTAGCGCTGAGGAAAACACAATAGCCAGAAGTAGACCGGCACGTGTCCGGGCAACCTGCACAATCAGCGTCAGAATAGGCCATCAACTTGCTGGAGCTGCGTAGAAACAAAGTGAGACCGTAGTTATTGGTGCCGCGGATGTAGCGAAGAACACGTTTCACAAGGAGCAAATGATTAACCCGAGGATCATGCATATGTAGAAAAATCTGCTGCACGGCATAAGAGATGTCTGGCCGACTGAAAGTAAGGTATCGAAGACCTCCTGCAATAGTATGATACTCGGTGTGATCTATAACAGGATCACTGGACTTGGCTGAAAGTTTGGAGGCGGTATCAACTGGAGTATAGATGGATTTGCACTGCAACATACCAGCTCTGCCAAAAAGGTCCAATGCATACTTCTCCTGTGAGAGGAACAGATTGTCCTTGTTGCGTGTGACAGAGATGCCCAGAAAGTAATGGAGATCGCCCATATATGTCATACCGAACTCGGTAGAAGAGAGGCAATCAAACTGTGCAACAATGCCAAGGAAAACGCAGTCAGAATAATGTCATCCACATAAAGCAGGAGATAGGCTGTATCAGCGCCACGCCGATAGACGAACAACGAGCTGTTAGACTTGGAGCCAATGAAACCAACCGATGCAATGAAAGAAGCAAACCGCTAAAACCATGCCCAAGACACCTGTTTCAAACCGTAGAGTGATTTGTTGAGACGACAAACCTTATCAGTGAATTCAGGATCAGTAAACCCAGAAGGCTGACGAGCATACACGGATTCTGTTAGAGTGCTGTTGAGGAACGTATTCTTGACGTCAAGCTGATAAATCCGCCAATCACTAGAAAGCGCAAGATATAACACTGTGCGGATAGTAGCTGGCTTGACGATACAGCCAATACCTTCACGCTGAGTAAATCCACGAAACACCCAACGAGCTTTGTATCGTTCCAAGGAACCATAAGACTTCATATTGTGACGATAGATCCACTTGCCGGTAACAATATTCGCATTGCGAGGCGGATCAATGAGGTCCCAAGTGTTGTTGGAGAGAAGAGCACCATACTCGTCAACCATAGCGGAGTGCCAGTTAGGATCGTTGCGAACACCACGATAGGTCTTTGGTTTTGGAGATAAACCCTCAACATGAATATCAAAAATCTCTTCGGTTGCACAATGCCCCTCTTAGCACGAGCGACCATGGTGTGAGATGGTGGCGAAGGCGGGTCCCGCGGATGGCGGGTCCGAGACGTAGCCACGGTAGGAGTCGCTGCCGCGGCAAAGGAACCGTCCGTGACCGAGTGCTCGACGGGCGGGACGGCAGTCCTCGTCCACCAGGCACAGTCGCTGACGGGTGGGCTAGTGACACACGCAGACCGTCCGCGTCGACGCATGACGCGTGACGCGTCCTCGGCCTCACGGTCACCGCGACAGCACCGAGCAGCGGCCGAGGAGAGGTCGTCATTCTCGGCCAACGTTCGGCAGCCGCTGCGCGCACGGCAATCATGGCGAGAGCGGGGCCCTGCCCCAGACTTGTGCCCCAGGCGAACGTTGGCTCGTTTTCCGTCAGCTTTATTAATGTGTCGCCAGGAAACATGCAGTGGCTTTGGCGTTTTGACTATACAGCCTACAAGGGGCCCACCCGGCCCCATCCATGCGTACCAGACGAGACTAGCGACCAGTAGGTCCAGTACACGCTGCGATAGCTTCGGTACAGTGTGGGGCCGAGTAGTACTACACTGGATGATGAACTACTGAACACGGTCGTACTGGTATAGTAGTAGTAGTACCAGTATTTCTTAAATCGTAATTACGCCAGGTTTTCTTCGCATGCTTAGTACTCCCTACATTCATAATTACCTCGCATTTTAGATTTAGTCAAAGTTAAATTTTATAAACTTTGATCCTATGGTTAGAAAAAAATATCAATATTAACAACATAAAAAAAAATATTAGCATTATTATAAACTATATTTTCATATTATATGTATTAGAAATCGTAGATGTTGATATTTTTTCTTATATTATTGATTAACTTTTGTAAAATTTAATTTAACCAAACCCAGAACGCGAGGTAATTGTGAACGGAGAAAGTACTAGTACATATTTTCCTCTGAAATGCTTGCGGATAGAGTTTCTGATGTATAGTAGTACAGTAGTAGTAGTATAATTTTTGTCACGGGGACACCATGACCCCCTTGGCTACTTCTGAAACTAAATTCCTGTAGGAGCAGGAGAGTTTTCGTCTGAACAGCATAGATCGATCGTCCCGTGGACACAACACCCAAAGTCAACGTGTCGACCATGCAACATTGCAACGGGTGTGTGTGCAGCTATTGCGCCGCGTGCAGTGCAGGAGAGCGGTGCGCCGCCCTACTTTGCACAGTGACACCTAAAGCGGGGGCATGCACCGAGAGAGAGGGCGGCAAAAGGATCGATAGCTCCGTCACTTTGTCGACAATAAACACGAGCAACAAAAGATCAGCGTTGCAATCTGTTAGGAGAGTATGAGCCAATTTCCGCATAAAATTAATTACCGAAATCAATATTACATAAACACGAGCAGATCTAAGCACATGTAGCAAACAACCACCTCTAGTAGATCTGAAAATCTAGCAAGAACTAGTGCATATAAAAAAAAATAACACACGGTTTGACCGGAAAAATCATTACCACAGCAGTATCTTGGTCATTGTTGTTGTCATCCATGGTGCTGTTGAGGTCATCGGTTGATGAAGTAGAACTAAAACGTGAACGAAAGCGAGCTGTCGCGCCGAGATGCTTCTAAAAACTTTATCACCATCTCACGGTGCAGGATCTCAACGAACTGGATTTTAGAGGCCTGCTCACCTAAATGGTTGTAAACACAGTCGTCGGGATTGGAAAGCTCAGAGAGCAGTGCAGCAAGAGAAACACAGCGAGAGAGACAGAGAAAGAACCAGATGATGCTAGATTTGTTCTCAAAATTTTATTCTTTTCACAAAACGAGTTTCTAATTTGAACTCGATTCACTCGACGTGACGCGATGCGACGCGCGCGTGCGAACGAGATAGAGGAGTGCGCGTGGACTCCTTCTCCTCCCACTCGCTTAGTGGGACTGACACAACTCACCTTATAAGCTGGTCCAACTCTCTCCCAACTAGCAATGTGGGACTAAACTTTAGGTGTCACACAACTCCCAAACTGCTATAGTTGATGGACCTTGAGATTTCAGAATTTATTAGACTACATAGGCTGCCTATATGGGTCATAGCTCATATAAATATAACAACATCGTCTTGTAAGGTGTAATAATTCATCTCATGAGTAACATACACACTAAATCTAAAAGGAAACCGTCGGAATCCTTTGAAAAGTTATACTAGCTAAAAAATGGTACCCAGCCGATCGCATAAACCACTCTTAATAACCGCAATAATTTTTTGAGAGAGACAAAATATACCAACCCTCCTTACATTTAGTATCTTTCAAAATCCACACTGTCTTTCACTATTGAGATTTATGCTTATTTGAGGCTTTTGGCTTCTGGCTAATAAGCAATAAAACATTTAAATCTATCTGTTTTTTGGCACAATACAGAAAAACAGATTTAAGCCCAACCGTACAGTCCCTCTTCATCTTTAAACTAGATGGTAAGGATTGTGAATTATTTTAGGAGTCTGCTAAAGTACCGTAGTACTGTTTTTAGCTTGTTTTGGGGACTTTGGCGCATTTTCAGGATTGGGTGGAGCTGATTTTTCTGATTACAAGGCGTCAACAAAATTCAACGAGTGTGATGTATGCAACCACGAGTTGCTTTCGCCTCAAGTTGTTCGGAGCACAGCTACATGACCGTGAGATGCCGCCGGACTCAAAAGATTCAACGGCAGTCGACTGAGATATCTTTGCTACTCCGTCCGAGCATGGCTGCCTGCAGCGCTAGCTACGCATGTCAGGTCGGTGGCTCACAAGGATTCCATTCTCAGCAAGCACCATTCCATGACGATCATGCCATCATGCCCCTGTTCGATAAGATCGAAAGCTTGCACGTATTGCCATGGCAGGCCGCCCTTGCCACCTGCAGCTCGCGGTCCATTGCGCCCGTGCTCCAAATACAGTGTCCCCTAGTACGGTTTCGGTTGACTGTTTGTGCGTGTCCGGATGCCCCGTCGTGATTTGTGAATCGTCAGGTGAAGAATGATGATTACTCCATTTGCTATGATAGCTTCGCAGACTCCATTCGCGCTGTGTGTCTGAGGGAGGAGTCTATGTGCATGCTGACAGGGTTAGCATAGGTAGGCTAGGCACCGACGATGCCGAGTACTAGTAGAGTGTAACTGCTCATCTGGGTCACCGATCATGTGGCTTCCCCTTTTTGCCTGCACAGGATCGATCTCAAGTTCTCAACGTAGCGTTCGTTCACTTTTTTTTTCTATGAACTTGTACCGTTCGTTGTATAGCGAGTCGGGCCCTGCTGTAGCTGCAAATCCCGGCAACGAGGTCTCGGTCTCGGCCTATTTTCTGTTTGGGCTAGCCCAGAGCTGAGAGAGTGAGCAGTAACGGTCCACGGTCCACGGTCCGGCTATGCTAAGTTTTTTTTCCTTCATGCATCAATGGTTGACTTCATTCAGGGATGTTGGTGCCCGCGGTGATCGTGGTCCTTCGATGGCGTGCGAGGTTCACGTGGCCACGCGTGCGCTCTGGTTCGCTCATTTGGTGATGCCTGTGGCGAGGTCCAAGATTAGGGGTGCCCTTCGATGGCGGTTGTGACTCCCCTAGTTCCCGCAAGGTGTGGAGTGATGGCTCGGCGACACGTTTCATTCTGTTCAGTGCGTGATTAGAAGACGTTCGTCCAGCTCGCCGTGTCTCCGGCGGGTTACTCGATCCTGTCTCGGTGAAAAGTGACCCCGAAGGACGCGCTACAACAAGTCAACAAGAAGATGTTGTGATTACATGCGGGCCGGTGGGGACGGCGACCACGTGTGGAGGAAAACGACATGAGTCATATGACTAGCTAGGAACTGCAACCATGGTGCTCGTTTGCCGGTGGTGCTGATGCATCAGCTGCAGTGGATCCGGTCAGATCACACCAAATCAATTAAGCTTATAATGTATTGGTGTTCTTTTCACATGATCGTTCTTCACGTAATTGTCTCGAGATCCATAAGATATTAACCTATTATTATATACCGCAAATACTCCTTAATAAAACCAACAGCCATATATGACATGTACTCCATTGTCACCTAGGGGAGTATTGAGTACCGCATAGTTCCTTGCGTCGCACCACCGAGGGATACACTTGACGGGGGGATAACTTCTAGGTACACCTAGGTCCGAGACCATGGGAGTGCGGCCACACATGGCCCCAAAATTTGTGTGTTTTGTTTTATAT
Organism: Avena sativa; assembly: GCA_916181665.1. Lineage (NCBI taxonomy): Eukaryota > Viridiplantae > Streptophyta > Magnoliopsida > Poales > Poaceae > Avena > Avena sativa. Next base: position 546,166,654 of record OV702290.1, on the reverse strand, counting down.
TTTATTATATTTCCCTTGGTTTCTTTTCTTAGTTTCTTTTTGCTATTCAAATTCGGGGGATACAATGTACATACTTTAATATACACTGAATTAACATTGAATAAAACTCAGAGAAGCTACAAAATTCTAGTTCCAAGTATTAAACATGTCAGAAAAAGCTGCACCAAGATACCATGGCTTAAATTCAAATTCAAGTATTTCCCTAGTTTTTAAAGTTCCAAGATAACAAAACCATTAGATGTACTTTTTTCGGTCGAACCGTTGGTCCGCTCGGTTTCTAAACTATAATAATGTTTTCTCTTAAAACAGTTTTAAGACGATTTTACATGGGTTTAGAATGTACATCGTGTGATCTAAAAATAATAATCTACATCGTGTAGTTCAAAACGTTCATATAAGCCATATATACACGATAATTGGTTACTAGTTATATTTTTTAGTGAGCCCGGGTCCTAGTTTCGGCCTTGGGTACACCCACGGAGGCAAGAAGGAATCCACCCAGGTAACTAGATGGGTCAAGTGCACTAGATAAGAAGTCGAACAACATGGTGGCCCAAACTAGACCTTATACAGTCTGCCAGGTGTAGGGTACATGACAACTTGGACTACGAGACATGGAATCCTTTGTCAGGTCCAATTAGCTGTGTAAACTCTAGCTCGGTTACCTATATAAAGATAACAATGGCACCCCTCGAGCAGGGGCGGACGCAACATCCCTGTTGCCTGGGCAGTTCCCCGGGTTTTTGGCCGGCCACACAACTTATGTTTATCACTAATTAACACAAAATTAGCAATATAAGCCTCTAAAATTACAGTTTTCTTAGGCTTATGAATATTCCTTGGTCATCTAATGCCCCCGAGTGATAAAAACACAAACCAAAGGCCGGACTGTAATCAACTCTATGTAGACAAACCCTCAATCTCCCGGGAGCATGATGATCAGGGCGAACCAACAGGCTGGACAAACAGGAAACCTCAAATACAAAATTATACTAGTAAGTAGTAACCACTATACTATCTTTCACGTGCAAAATATATTTCCAATATGCAAAAATGTAAGTCTCAGCTTGCATGAGCAACTCTATACCGCAAACCGATAGCATATACAGTGGCACATTGGAACAAACCAATCTGATTAGCGATAATCAGTTTGATTAGGATGCTAGTCCTTCTCTCTAATGAACGCACTATAAGTTGCACTTAAATCTATATTAAGTAGATTCCCATCTTTAATTTTGCATCCAAAATCTTATTCAAGAGACACTCGGGACAACTTGTATAGACAAAATGAAAAAGAACATACATAATAATCCAATCATATGTATACGAAAGTAGAATCTGTGACAATTTTATTTTCGTCGATGGATGATGTTTAAAAGGATGCACACACCGTCAAATTATTACTAGGCCCAACTTGCAAAACGCATCTTTGAGTGGTTTAATTTACACTCTAGAAGTCCGTATGCCTTTATTTGGGTAATAACACGCTAGAACCACTGGTAACATATTTTTTTGCGACCCTACACTTTAGATATATCTATCATGATATTTAAGGATATTAGAATATATACATAGACAAATACATAGTATACAATAATTTATGCAATTATGAAGAAATAATTTAAGGAAAACTTTTATTACAACACACAACTCAAATTAAGCATGAGTAAACTTTCTAACGATATATACATTACAATTGTATGACAAATAGCACTATAACCAATGTTTAAAACAACTTCATATGTTTAATTGCGGCATCTAAGTAATAGAAAATTTACTCATTATGACTATAGTATGGTAATAACAAGTCTCAAAGAAGTGTAAAAGTTTGATGTAAAATATATTTATTTTAGTTTACAGCTAGTCCAAATTTCTTTTGGACCAACCCTGCTAATGATTCTTCATCTGCGTCTGGCCAATGCCATCTCCCCACAATACCCTCAATGATAGAGTTGTCTAGCCAAAGTGCGACAGTGTCATAGATTGATGAGATGTATTCAGTCTCTTCCATATTTTTGTATTATATTCTACCATGTGCAGGATTTGTTAAGTATCTTTGAGTTTTTTTTGTGAAAAGACTACTTAATTTTGACCACAATTAAAATGATACTAGTATTTTTGATACACAAAATGGACAAACCAAAACAATCTAGGGTTTTGTATAAGTCCTTAGAAATATTTGTTTTGTAAATCATTTAAAAATAGTTCTTGTGCACTCCTCATGATGAAACAAATACATCACTACTCAAATATAATGGCATGGTGGCAGAAGTTTGGTGGAGTTCCGGCAGAGCTTTGCTACAAAACTGCAGGAGGGGGGAAGTATATGGAAAGGGAGAAGTGAGGTTGCGCTAGGTAGAGAGGTGATTTGTGCCCCAGCCCTTGCCCCTCCCTATATAGATTATAGGGGATGTCCAACCAGGGGGCATGTGCCCTCCTCCAAAAAAGGGGCGACGGCCAAGGGAGGAACCCCTCCTCCAAGTTAGCCACCCCCATATAAACCCTTGTGGCGCATGGGTTAGGGGGATGTGGCGCCGTGGCCCGTATTGGGATGAGGTGCCCCCTCCTCGGCCCATGTAGTCCCTCTAGGTATGTGGGCCCCATTGTTGGACCCCTAGAACCTTCTAGGACCTTCCTAGTATGGTACCAGAAAAATCCCGAACTTCTTCGGAACCCTAAAATAACTTTCCACATACTTTTTCTTTATCTCCTGACCACTCTAAAGCTCTTTGTGATATATAGGATCTCATCCGAGACTTCAAAGCAAAATTCGATAACACCAACTTAGTATCTCATGACACCCTAGCGGCGTTCCTCCTGAACATCGACTATTTCCGCGTTCATGTGGATGATGGTTTGCCACTCTTCCTTGATGATCAGTCGGTTGCGCTCCTCCGTGGCCGCTCTCTCGCGGAAGAGCTCGATGTCATGGACCTCGAGACAGTGGTTGATCTTGTCGAGCTTCTGGGTCCCCCCTCATCATCGGTGCACCCGCAACATGTGTCGCGCCGCCCTCCATCGTCGGCGCAGCCGCAACAGGTGCCCCGCCACCCTCCATCGCCAGCGCAGTCGCGGCAGGTGTTGCGCCAACAACTACAGTAGCCCGCAAACAAAAAACAAGATCAAAGTTAATGATAGTTTGCGTGTTAATATGGCAACCAAGCCAGTGCATGCAACCAAAATGCTAGTATATGTGTGGCAGTGCTCACCATGGACATGTCCCAGGGAACCAAAAATCCAATGTAGTCTCCCAAACACGCCCGAGTGACTTCATTGCACACGGAAAGTTCAGGCGACCAAGCATGGTCCTCCAAATAATATGTCCAAGTCTATTGAGGAGGACTGATACGTTGCTAACGTATCCATAATTTTTTATGTTCCATCCTTGGTTTTTATCTACTTTCTTATGTTTTGTCCATAATTTTAAGTACTTTTTATACACTTTCTTGGACTAACCTATTAACAAGATGCCACAGTGTCAGCTGCTAGTTTTCTGCTGTTTTTCATTCTAGGAAAGTCAGAAAATGAATATTCTCGGAATTGGACGGGACAAAAGCCAAAGTCATTTTTTTACCGAGGGGGACACGGAGCCAGAATACGAGACGGAGAGGGGCCAGAGGGCTGCCACACCACCTGGCCGCGCGGGCCAGGCCTAGCCACGCCAGGGGGTGGTGTGGCCGCCTAGGACACCCCCTCGGACTCCCCTTCCGACTATAAGATGCCTCCGATACAGAAACACTAAGTACCCGATCAAAATTCCACGAAAGAGTCTGTAGCCGCCATCATCTCCATCCCTAGATCGGGAGGGATCTGAAACTCTTCCTGGCACCCTGCCAGAGGGGAGAATTCACCCTGGAGGCCTTCTTCATCCCCATGCAAGCCTCCGGTGTGATGCGTGAGTAGTTCATCATTAGACTACGGGTCTATGTAGTAGCTAGATGGTTGGTTCTTCTCCTTTGTGCTATCATGTTTAGATCTTGTAAGCTCCGTTCATGATCAAGATCATCTATTTGTAATCCTACGTGTTGTGTTTGTGGGGATCCGATGGATATTGAGATGCTAATTCAGATTGATTATTGATTCTATCATGTCTTTGTTATTTGTGATCTTGCATGCTTTCCGTTGTTAGTAGCTATCTTGGCCAAGTAGATGCTAGCAACTCCAAGAGTTAGTATTTATGCGCGATAGTGGGTTCATGCCTCTAGAAATTTGGGAAGTGACAGAAATCTCTAAGGTACTAGATGTGCTGTTGCTACTAGGGAGAAAACAGCAATCTTTTGTTCATAAAACAATCGTATTGTTTAGTTTACACACAATGCGTAATGCAATTATCTGTTGCTTGCAACTTAATACTGGAGGGGGTTCGGATGATAACCTGAAGGTGGATTATTAGTCATATATGAAGTTGGATTACGGTCTATGTATAATGTTGTAATGCCCAATCAAATCTCAAAGGAGTCAAGATGATTAGTATATGCATGTATGCTTTCTCGATGTTTGTCCATTGCCCTGCTGTAATTTGTTTACCCAACATGTCATCTATCTTAAGGAGAACCACCACTAGTGAACTATGGACCCCTGTCCTTTCTTTTACCATCAATCTACAACTTTTTACTGTTTTCTGTTTACTTTCTACAAGCTTTTACTTTCTCCCACACAATACGTTTAATCTTTTGTTTTCCGCAAAACCGATGAGATTGACAACCTCACTGTAAGTTGGGGACAAAGTTCTGTGTTGTGTAGGATTCTAAGTTGGCAACAACACCTTGGAGGTGTTTCCTTTCTCCTACTGGTTTGATAACCTTAGTTTCATAACTGAGGGAAACTTGCTGTTGTGCTCATCATACCTTCCTCTTGGGGTTCCCCAACGAGCTCGAGATATCTTGGGCCATCAAGCTCTTTTCTAGCGCCGTTGCCGAGGATTCAAGGACATCTTCACAAGGGAGTCCCTCGTAACTAATCTCTTTACTTTGTTATTTTTGTTTTACTTAGTTTATTTTTGCTTTGTTTGCTTGTTTTTTATCAAAAACACAAAAAAAATAGTCTTACTAGTTTGCTTTCTTTATTAAAAGCACAAAAAAATCCTATCTTAAGTTGCCATTATGTCTAGCATTGCTCCAATCACTATGTCACCTGAGGAAATGATTTCCACTTTTAAACAAGGAATTGAAGAGAGTTTCAAATAAGCTTGGTCTAGAATCTCTAATCTACATAAAAATTGAACCTAAAATGACTCAAAGCTTGTTTCTTAGCAGTTTTTACCTTGGAATTGCCCTTTGCTATAGATATGTTTTAGATGTTGTAGTGGGTGGAGATTTCCTCCAATGCAATGAGGATGATGCTTTTAATGCCATAAATAAGTTCGTCTTTGCTTACAACTTTCCTAGCAAATCTGATTCGTCCTTCATAAACATATTTGCTAGATTGAATACTCTTGAGACCAGCACTGCTAGTTTAAAAGATTGCTACAATACACTTAGAGAGCATCATGACTATGTTCCAATAAATTCTGAACCCTCAAAAAGGCTTCCCACAGTAAAGATTGCTATAAATAATGAAACTTTTCATGCTCGCTATGATATCATGTCTGAATTCTATCTTATGCCTAAAGATATGTATGAATCTTTGAATCTTTGGGGACTTTCTAAAGGAGGAGAAGAAATATTTCTTGCAAATAATGCCACAATATCACCAATCTGAATAGCTGAAGGAGTGTTTACAAAGATCCTAGGGAAAATGGTTTCTAGTGATTATCTTGTTATTGAATGTGTAGGGAAAGGACAAACTACACTTGGAAGATCCCTATTGAAACTCCTTGGAGCAATAATAGATGTGGAAAAGGGCACCATGTACTTTGCTTCTCCACCAAACAATCATTTGTTCCCCAAGGTTAATAATAAAAGTAAGAGAGGTAAGGGCAAGAAATTTGGTTTTAATGCTTCTTCATTTGAGAATACTTGATTCTTTTTCTTGCTTCTTATGCCTAACTTAAAGGCGTTAAAGAAAAGTACTTATTGGGAGATAACCCAAAAGTTTCAAATGACCGCTCTTTATCCTTTTTATTTGCTTTTTGTGCCAAGAGTAACCTCTAATGAGAGAGAAGTAATGATTGGGAAAGTTGTTGTCCCGAAACAGATTTTTGTTCTTCACCGTAAAAATTCGTGTAAAATCTCTGTACGTCGGTTTGAGGCGTGAATTTTTTGTGATTCTGTCCTAGGTTTTATCTAACTTTTGTTAGTTCAACACTTTTTTGATTTGAGCAACAAAAGGTCTTTGAAAAAATTGGTTTTTACCTGCTGGTCTGTTTTGGCAGATTTCTGCCATTATTTGCATTTGCTTCTTGTTGGTTCCTTATTGAGTTCTCTTTGGGGAATTGAGCTTTTGAGGGAAGTGCTACAGTAGCTTGTGTTTTAATGGAAGTTTTATTGGTGTTGAAACTGAACCCAAAGTTTATTATCTTGAGTGCACTAATGTTGCTAATAAAGATTGTGTGAAGTTTTGTATGAAGGAAAAAATTTAGGTGTATGGAGAGAATGATGTAATGAGATGAAGAATGGACTAAAGCTCAAGCTTGGGGATGCCACCCGTGTCACCCCAAGAAATATCCAAGCAGTACAAGCGTCAAAGCTTGGGGATGCCCAAGGCATCCCCTTCTTCATCAATAAAAATCCCAGGTTTCTTCCAAACACTTCATTTTTATTGTTTCATGCATAGTTGTGTTGTTCTTGGAGCGTCTTTGCTTTCATTTTCGTTTTTGGTTTTCGTTTGCTTGGTTTTCTTAGTTTGCTGAATAAATTGGTTGTACCCCCTCTTTCATGCATTGGTTTTCAAATAGTTTGGTTTGGATTGGAAAAGAGTAGAAAAGTTCATGCTTAAGTGGTAAAAGGAGCTTGTTTTTTACTGTGGCCTATGCTTTGTCATGTCATGCTTGATATTGTTTTGGCTTTATGCTTAGTGATCTTTGCTGTAGCATGACATGTTATAAACAATTGAGATTCCTTAATGTGCTGTGGCGCCCCGCAAAAACCACTACTAGAAAATCGCGTTGTTTTTGTGCATGGCATCATCATGACCGCATGCTCATGTCATCATGCCACATTGCATTTGAGCATCGTCATGTCATTGTGCATTTGTTTGTCTAAAACTATTTTCGCAAAGTCTGTTTTGTTTTCTAAACGCCCCGTCTCTATTCAAATTAAAACCCGGGTATGTCCGGAATATTTTGTTTTGTCTACCAACGGAGTTCAAAAGCCTCGTTTTAAACAATAGAACATTTAAATTATTTTTGGGAGGCAGCCAGCCAGACCCGAAAGCCTAGCCGGCCACCTCCAAATTAAAAACCCTATCTGTCTAACACCCAACCTTTTTCTACCAAATACACTACCCCTATTCTCTACCTAGCCCCCAGCCACCTCACTCCCACCAATTGCTGGTCGCCACCTCACCCCAACTCCTCACCAACCCCTCCACCTCACTCCCTCACACAGCCTCCACCCGCGCGCGTACACGCACACGCCTGCCGCACACCTGCCGCCAGCCGGTCCCGGGCCCCACCCTGGACTCGCTCTAGACAAAAAAACCATGCGCGCCCCTCCCCGTGGCCCCACCTCGACCACACAACACCTGGGTGTTGGAATTATGCCCTAGAGGCAATAATAAAGATGTTATTATTATAATTCTTGTTCATGATAAAGTTTATATTCCATGCTAGAATTGTATTAAGCGGAAACTTTAATACTTGTGTGGTTTGTGAACAACACCGTGTCCCTAGTACGCCTCTATGGACTAGCTCATTGATCAATGATGGTTAAGGTTTCCTAACCATAGACATGAGTTGTCAATTGATAATGAGATCATATCATTGGAGAATGATATGGTGGATAGACCCAAACTAAGCGAAGCAATTAGATCGTGTCATCGTGTTCGTCTTTGCGAAGTTTTTCTTATGTCAAATATTGTATTCCTTAGACCATGAGATAATACAACTCCCTGGTATCGGAAGAAAGCTTTGAGGTCATCAAACGTCATCCTATGAGAGGGTGATCATAAAGGTGTCTCTCAGGTAATCGGAAAGTATCTGTTGGGTTGTATGTATCGAGATGGGATTTGTCCCTCCCAAGTCGGAGAGATATACTTCGGGCCCACTCGGTAATCGATATCAACACCGCTTGCAAGCATGTGGTTAAGGAGTTAATCACAAAGTGATATCGGATTACGGAACGAGTAAAGTACTTGCTGTGAACGAGATTGAACTAGGTATGACGATACCGACGATCGAATCTCGGGCAAGTAAAATATCGCGAGACGAAGGGAATATATATATGGGATTGATTGAATCCTGGCATCGTGGTTCATCCGATATGATCATCGATGAATGTGTGGGAGTCAATATGGGTGCCCAGACCCCGCTGTTGATTATTGATAGAAGATCATGTCTGCATATTCTCGAACCCGCAGGGTCACACACTTAACGTGTCTCGACGCTAGGATAGATTGGATAATTGGTTTATGAATTTTTGTTCGGAGTCTCGGATGGGATCCGGGACATCACGAGAGGTTCTGGAATGGTCCGGAGAATAAGATTCATATAAGGCAGTGCAGTTTTTGGAGTTCGGAATTGTTCCGGATTAATCGGTATTGTACCGGAAGCTTCTAGAACCTTCCGGAAGGGGGCCAACGTGGTCCCACCTTCCGGGAGGGGGCATGGGCCTATGAGGGAGTGTCCTGGCCGCATTGGGCCAGGGGCACAAGGCCCCATAGGGCCCAGCCGATTCTAGAGAGATTTAACTCGTTTAAATCTCGGGATAGAATTTCTAGATAAGGGGAGAGTTTAAATCGTTTAAACTAGAGATAGGCTTGGAGGAGGGGCTAGGGCTGGCCGCCCCCTCCCCCTCTATATATAGAGGGCTGGTGCACCCCCTCCCCTACACATCTCCCTCCAAGCCCTAGTAGCCCTGCTGCCTTCCTCTCTCCCTCCCGACTGTTTGCAGGCGAAGTCCTGCTGTAGAAATTCTCCATCAAATACACCACGCCGTCGTGTTGTAGATCCAATCCATCTCTCCACCATACTTGCTGGTCCAAGGAAGGAGGAGACGTCGAGGTGCTGCACGTGTGCATCTCACGGAGGCACCGCCACTTGTGGTGCTAGATCGGATCGGATCGCGAGGAGGAGAAGCGAGTACGACTACATCACCCACGTTCCGACGAACGTTCCGCTGTGCGAATCTTTAAGGGTATGAAGATCTAATCCAATCTCTCTCGTTGTTTGCATCTCCTAGATTAGATCTTGGCTTTCCCTCTGTTCGCTTCCGTAGAAAATTTTGATTTACTATGCTGCGAAACCCTTCACTGGGCACGCCACCCACCCCACCTACCGCCCCTCGATCCCCTCCCCGCGGGCCCACCCCACCGACGCGCCCCGTACCTATCCCTCTCTCTCTTCCCCGCGCCTCTCTCCTCTCTCTCCCGTCCCACTCCTTCCTTCCACCGCGCCTCCTTCCCCAAGGCAGAGCTTCGCCGAGCTCGCCCAGGCGCCTCGCCTCCGCGCCCTTCCTCTGTTTTCGCCGCCTTTCTCGCGTCGTGGCCACCCCCTGCGTCGCCATCTCCACCGCCAGTACCGCGACAGAGGGACTCCGCGGTCCGCCTTCCGCCAGCCCCGCCGCCTCGCTCCGGTGGCGCCTCCTCCTCGCCCGCCAGGCCCTGCGTGCCGGTCCGCGCCGCCTCTCTGGCCGGCCGTCCTCGCATCGTCTTCCCCGTCTCCGTCGGGCATCCCCATCTCCTCCGCCTCGGGCCACCTCAGTCGCTCCGCCTCGCTTCACCGGACCACCGCGTGCCTCCGCCTCGGGCCTCCTCCGCTCCGGTCGGCCCCGGCCACCTCGTCACCGCCTCACCATCCCCTCTGTCCGCCCTTCTGCAAGCCACCTTCTGGCCATCTCCAGCACCTCGCCGCTGCGTCCCTCGGCCCTCGTGCGAGTCAACGGCGTTCCTCCTTGTCGCCGTGGCCTAGTCACCTGCACCGTCCTATGAGCGTGCCGCTGGCCGCGTCTACCACGACCTCCTCAGAGCCGTACCACCTGTCAGCCTCGTGTTATCCTCCTCCAGCCTGTGACCGCGTGGCTCGTGTCGGTGGCTACCCGGAGACCTATCTCTGCGCGTCTTCAAGGTGTTTGGATGTATGCCTGACCGGGTCTCTGCTACACCAGTCTAGCAAGCGAACACTTCCGCTTCGGAACCCAGATATCTCCATCTCAGACGCCAAGATCTACTTCTAGGACGGCAAGATCTCCCTCGCGGACCTGAAGCCCGTGATAATGTGGAACCAAGGTCGCCATCGTCAATGAAACTGGAACACCAAGACCTTCGCACATGGATGCTCACCGACAAGACCGGCTCAATGCCGATGGGTTCGAGGGATGTACATGGTGCCACTAGAAGACCGCCAAGATCGCCACCGGAATGACAAGTACTTCACCCTGGACTTCAAGGTCGCCGACACGGAACGCCGAGTTCTTCAGCTTGGATGATAAGACCATCGACATGAAACCGAAGGACGTCGCACACCAAGTTCTTCTCCCCGAACGCCATGACCATCTGCACGGACCCGAAGACCACCGGTACCCGATCCATTCAAGTTTGCCATCGACGACAAGGTCGACCGCTTGGAACCCAAGTTCTCCGTCTCGACACGACAAGTTCTCCATCTTGTATCTGAACCTCGCTGTTCCCGTCAAACCCTGAGACCGAACCTCGGACCCCCGGAACCCAAGATCTTCCGAACCCAGATGTGTGAACCTTTTCCTGGGCCCTATTTTTTTAAATGTTATATATAAAACTTGTGCATATTAAATTGTCATGCTTGCAGACATATCATGGGGTTTGGGGGCATCATGCCGATTCACCTCATAATTAAATATGGAGTCGATATGCGGGATACTTTTGTCTTATTCCGGACTCCATTTAAATTTGTGTAGTGAACCGATGCCATGTTTCGCCCTGTTAATACAACATTTAAATTGCAGGGGTTCTAAATAACTTGAACCGTGTAATTAATTATCGGGACCCCGGTTCCGCTTAATATTGCCTAATTGCACCGCATTTGTGCCATGCCATGCATCATATCATAATCATGCAGGATCTTCTGCCCTAGTATTAAATATTACATCCGGTGTTTCTGCTAGTGTTTGCTTCTTCGCGGATTAGGCCGATGAGTGGATACGAGTATCGACAAGTTCTCCGGATATGATCCGTCGGCAGTGTTTTCCCAGGCGAGCATCTCTTCCCCTTCTACCTATTTTGCTTTTATAGTCTTTATTTCCTCCTGTTGATCTATTGCTATCCGTGTCGCGATGCTTTAGTTTTCGTACCCCAATTATATCCCGTGCAGCCTCCATATTGCCTTGGACACCTCCTATTACCTGAGTTTGGTAGATAGATGGCTTTGCGAGTCGTAGTCGCTTGCTCAGGTCTGATCTCCTGTTGTCAAGTACCACAGTTGTTGGAACGCTGGCAGATGTTATTGGTGGAGATGCTTACCGGTGGAGATGATCATGTCTTTAATTACAACCATTAAAATGCTAGATATAACTAATGCAGAGGCATCAGTGGGCAATAGATGTTATTTGGTTCTTCCACGCCCACTTGTGTCCCGTAGGACCCCGAGTACTTGATACCCGTTCCTTGATTTTTTCGCACTATCCACATCCGGGAGGCCTTATGGACCCTCCTGAGCCAAAGCTTGATTCATTCTTATTTCTTGGGGCCACAAAGTAGTTTGGGGCTTTATTACTATCCTATACTTATGCCATGCTTTACTGCTTTATTTAAGATTGTGCATGAAGCACCTGTACTGTTTTGGATTGTGGAATGTTTTCGCGGCATCGACAAGCCCAGTCACACTTTCGGGTTCCCAGTCGTTTACAGCCATTGACACAAACCCTGGGTCCGTTCTAGAGCCGGCCAACTTCGTTGCGGGTAGCTTAGTGGGGTGGCCCCCTGAAATATTTCTGAATCCTGTGATCGCTTTGTCGTCAATGCCTCGTTGGGTTTTGAGTTGGTTTTTCCGAGGTTGATCGAGTGTGTGTTGCTATTTGTGCACCCCTGCAGGGTAAAACTTTCTAAAAGCTGTGTCCACGGTTATGGACGACTTGGAGCACAGTATCTCGATCATAGACAAGCATAACTAAAGTAGTGCTATAAATTTGACTTAATATGTGACTAGTAATCAGTTCAAGTATAACAGAATGGATATTAAAAATGCCCACAACTGGTGGATCTGTGGTGATCGGTGGCATACTATACCTGCCTAGTAAGTATTGCAACTCCAATGGAATGTGATAAAAGTGCCAACAACTGCTGGGTTTTGGGATTCCTCAGGACAATTATATCTGACTAGTAAATGTTTCCACTACAACGAAATGATTAATTAAAACTGCCCACTACTTATGCTTCAGGATGACTCATGCTATCTATATCTGATTAGTAATTGCTGCAACTATAATGGAATGAGTAAAATTGCCAACCGTGTGAGTTCCTCGGTCCGACTTCCTCGTTTGTTCTCGAGGGGGAAATACCAGGATGGGTATGTTTGGTGTAGTCTCAGGTTGGATCCGAATAGGTCTTTCTTATCCCTCTCTGATAACCGCCAGTGTAACGAGTCTCTATAGGTTGTTTAGTGCCGCTGCGCTGCCGCTTCAGCTCACCATACCTATGTAGGCGAGAGCCGCCGAATTCTAGCCTCGCCATGTACTGGCCTCAGTACTGCCGCTCCTCTTTTTCCTTTGCCCTTTATCGGCACCCCTTTTGTTTAGAAGGTTTGAGATCGCCGTTGTTAGCAGGGTTACCCTTCCGGCTTGGCCTGGGCAGGGTTATGGACGCCATTGGTTATCCTTCAGGGCTCTTATCCCCATTTGCATCTTGTCTATACTCGGATGTTGTATCGTTTTCAAGGTGATTTGGATCTTTGTATTGTATATCTGTATTCTTGACTCATTGAGTCGATGTTGTATATATATATCTGTTTTGTGGGTCCCATCGAGGACTGTTGTGTAATGGTATTACTTCGATTTCCACCCGCACGAAAGTGCCTGGTGGGCGTCCTTGAATCGTTTCTATGCGGGTTTGGCGGTAAGGGCTAAAACTTGCATAGGGCCGATTTGAGGGTGTTACATGTGCCTTGGACGAATCTTGCGTTGTTTTAGCATATTAAAGCATAGTATCGTGGTATTCTCCTTTGATGCTTTATTTGGGTTGACTTGACGCATGCTCACACCATTTATGACTATCCCAAGTCACCATAAGCCTTTATGATCCTTTAGTTTTCGACTTGTAATATCACTTTATGCTTTGATTAATGATGTTTTGTCGCTTTGCATGATTATGACCATTATTGCTCTCTTAGTTGGTTTCTCCTAGTCTTTTGCTAGCCTCCATAACCAAGTATGAGTTCCACTCATGCATCCAACTCCTAAAACCAAGTTATTCCAAAGAGTTCACCATACCTACCTATTAGCATTTTCTATTCCAAGTATATTCATGTTTTTATCTACCTTCCGAATTAAACTTGTTATGTGAAAATTAGTGATTAAAGCTCTCACGAACTTGATGGCACACTTTACTTTATTGCACTTAATAAACTTGAACCATTGCGTCCATCTTTGTTGCGTATATGCTTGTGCTTTATAAGTTGAAATTAGCAGAACCATGTATCATGGGGAACGCTTTCAACATTGCACTTGTACATTGTACCCCGTTGATATCATGTTCTTTTGCTTATGGATCCCGGCGGTGTGAAATAAAAGGGGAACTTGTAAGATCATGGAGTTTGTATGTGTGTTAGAGAAACGCCTGGGCCGCTAGCCTAAGCCATGCCTAATCATGGTGGAAACTTGCAGCATAACCATAATGAGCACTCTATGAAGCATCCTCAATAAAAACCTATGCAAATAGCAAATAAAAAGATCGCTGAGATGCTCATTGTCTGCTTGCCTTGTCATTTTGATTATGGGATAGCTCCTGTATCATGTGCAAGGGGTACCCCGTTGACGGTTCTTTATGATACATATGTACTTACAATGACAAGAGCTTACTTGTGACTAAAGTTGAGTAGCATGAGGTTCGGTCTTCGTAAGTAAGGGGCATGAGATTTCGGCTTATAACTTGTCAAGCATATCCTCTTAGTTGTGTCAGTTTAACCTTAATCACCTAAAGATGCTTATGATAGGAGCGATGAGAGCTGAAAGCTAAGTACCATAATTTTTGAAATCTCTTTATGAAACTTGAATCTCTATTTCCTTCTATGAAGGCCTTTCTTTTACTTTTATGTTGAGTCTCCACCTTCTACCTTTATGCACCTATTTTGAGAGCATAGTGGCCATTCTTAGTTCTATGTGCATTGTCCCAAGACTTGTTGATTGATGCATAACTTTAATATTGCTTGTTCTTAAACTACTTGTATCTAGTCACTCTTATGAACTTTGAAGGTGTCCTATGCATTTATGTTTGCTACTCTATGAGGGACAAGCTAAATGTCACTATGCTATGTTTTCTTTATGTAAAACAAACAAACGTCTTGCAAAGTATTGTTATTCATGAATCTTTTGTTTGTGCCTTTTCATGTTGCAACATAGTTGCTATGTCTTCTTGTTAGAACTTTATCTTTCATGTTATGTTGAAGTACTATAATCCCAGCTATCAATGCTTTGATCAAGTTTATGATGGTGCATGTCACCTCAAAAATTATTCTTTCTTTTTATCACTTACCTACTCGAGGATGAGCAGGAGTTAAGCTTGGGGATGTTGATATGTTGCTAACGTATCCATAATTTTTGATGTTCCATGCTTGGTTTTTATCTACTTTCTTATGTTTTGTCCATAATTTGGAGTAATTTTTATACACTTTCTTGGACTAACCTATTAACAAGATGCCACGGTGCCAGCTGCCAGTTTTTTGCTATTTTGGGTTCCAGGAAAGTCAGAAAATGAATATTCTCGGAATTGGACGGGACAAAAGTCAAAGTCAGTTTTTCACCGAGGGGGGCACGGAGCCAGAATACGAGACGGAGAGGGGCCCGAGGGCCGCCACACCACCTGGCCGCGCCAGGGGGGGGTGTGGCCGCCTAGGGCACCCCCTCGGCCTCCCCTTCCGACTATAAGATGGATCCGGTACAGAAACCCTAAGTACCCGATCAAAATTCCACGAAAGAGTCTATAGCCGACGTCATCTCCATCCCTAGATCGGGAGGGATCTGAAGCTCTTCCCGGCACCCTGCCGGAGGGGAGATTCACCCTGGAGGCCTTCTTCATCACCATGCAAGCCTCTGGTGTGATGCGTGAGTAGTTCATCCTTGGACTACGGGTCTATGTAGTAGCTAGATGGCTGGTTCTTCTCCTTTGTGCTATCATGTTTAGATCTTGTGAGCTCCGTTCATGATCAAGATCATCTATTTGTAATCCTACATGTTGTGTTTGCGGGGATCCGATGGATATTGAGATGCTATTTCAGATTGATTATTGATTCTATCGTGTCTTTGTTATTTGTGATCTTGCATGTTTTCCGTTGTTAGTAGCTATCTTGGCCAAGTAGATGCTAGCAACTCCAAGAGTTAGCATTTATGCTCGATAGTGGGTTCATGCCTCTAGTAATCTGGGGAAGTGACAGAAATCTCTAAGGTACTAGATGTGTTGTTGCTACTAGGGAGAAAACAGCAATCCTTTGTTCATAGAACAATCGTATTGTTTACTTTACACATAATGCGTAATGCAATTATCTGTTGCTTGCAACTTAATACTAGAGGGGGTTCGGATGATAACCTGAAGGTGGATTATTAGTCATAGATGAATTTGGATTATGGTCTATGTATAATGTTGTAATGCCTAATCAAATCTCAAAGGAGTCAAGATGATTAGTATATGCATGTATGCTTTCTCGATGTTTGTCAATTGCCCTGCTGTAATTTGTTTACCCAACATGTCATCTATCTTAAGGATAATCACCACTAGTGAACTATGGACCCCGGTCCTTTCTTTTACCATCAATCTACAACTGTTTACTGTTTTCTGTTTATTTTTTGCAAGCTTTTACTTTCTCCCACACAATACGTTTAATCCTTTGTTTTCCGCAAAACTGGTGAGATTGACAACCTCACTGTAAGTTTGGGGCAAAGTTCTGTGGTTGTGTTGTGTAGGATTCCATGTTGGCAACAACACCTTGAAGGTGTTTCCTTGCTCCTACTGGTTCGATAACCTTGGTTTCATAACTGAGGGAAACTTACTGCTGTGCTCATCATACCTTCCTCTTGGGGTTCCCAACGAGTTCGAGATATCTTGGACCATCAAGGACCAACTCTTCATCATGGATAAGAATTGCAACCAGACTCCACACAGTAAGATACGCCATTTGGCAGTGGCAAGATGGAAGAGTAAGGGCATTTCCACCGGGGATACCCAAACAGTCCACCCCTGTCCGTTTCTGTCCCGCCGGACTGCCAGGCTAAAAATACAGCCTCTAGCGGGACGACCCATCCGGCCACCAAATTTGGGTCACAGATGGATCAAACCGGACAAAAACATGTGTAGTTCCCGCAAGGTGTCAAGTGATGGCTCAGCAACACGTTTCATTCCGTTAAGTGCGTGATTAGAAGATGTTCATCGAGCTCGCCGTGTCTCTGGCGGGTTACTCGATCCTGTCTCGGTGAAAAGCGATCCCGGAGGGCGCTAAGATGTTGTGATTACAGGTGGGCCGGTGGGGACGACGACCACGTGTGGAGGAAAACCACATGAGTCATATGACTAGCTAGGAACTGCAACCATGATGCTCGTCTGCCGGTGGTGCTGATGCATCAGCTGCAGCGAATCGATCAGATCACACCAAATCAATTAAGCTTATAATGTATTGGTGTTCTTTTCGCATGATTGTTCTTCACGTAACCATCCCGGGATCCATAAGATATTAACCTATTATTATATACCGCAAATACCCCTTAAAACCAACAGCCAAATATGACATGTACTCCATTGTCACCTAGGGGAGTATTGAGTACTGCAGAGTTCCTTGCGTCGCACCACGGAGGGATACACTTGATAGGGGGATAACTTCTAGGTACACCTAGGTCCGAGCCCATGGGAGTGCGGCCACACATGGCCCCAAAATTTGTGTGTTTTGTTTTATATTTTATATTTCCCTTGGTTTTTTTTCTTAGTTTATTTTTGCTATTCAAATTCGGGGGCTACAATATACATACTTTAATATAAACTGAATTAACATTGAATAAAACTCGGAGAAGCTACAAAATTCTAGTTCCAAGTATTAAACATGTCAGAAAAAGATGCACCAAGATACCATGGCTTAAATTCAAATTCAAGTATTTCCCTAGTTTTTAAAGTTCCAAGATATCAAAACCATTAGATGTACTTTTTTCGGTCGAACCTTTGGTCCGCTCGGTTTCTAAACTATAATAATGTTTTCTCTTAAAACAGTTTTAAGACGATTTTACATGGGTTTAGAATGTACATCATGTGATCTAAAGAAAATCTACATCATGTAGTTCAAAATGTTCATATAAGCCATATATACACGATAATTGGTTACTAGTTATATTTTTTAGTGAGCCTGGGCCCTAGTTTCGGCCCTGGGTACACCCACGGAGGCAAGAAGGAATCCACCCGGGTAACTAGATGGACCAAGTGCACTAGATAAGAAGCCGAACAACATGGTGGCCCAAACTAGACCTTATACAGTCCGCCGGGTGTAGGGTACATGACAACTTGGAGTACGAGACATGGAATCCTTTGTCAGGTCCAATTAGTTGTGTAAACTCTAGCTCGGTTACCTATATAAAGATAACAATGGCACCCCTCGAGCAAGGGCGGACGCAACATCCCTGCTGCCCGGGCAGTTCCCCGGGTTTTTGGCCGGCCACACAACTTATGTTTATCACTAATTAACACAAAATTAGCAATATAAGCCTCTAAAATTACAGTTTTCTCAGGCTTATGAATATTCCTTGTCCTCTAATGCCCTCGGGTGATAAAAACACAAACCAAAGGCTGGACTGTAATCAACTCTATGTAGACAAACCCTCAATCTCCCGGGAGCATGATGATCAGGGCCAACCAACAGGCTGGACAAACAGGAAACCTCAAATACAAAATTATACTAGTAAGTAGTAACCACTATACTATCTTTCACGTGCAAAATATATTTCCAATATGCAAAAATGTAAGTCTCAGCTTGCCCCCTCCTCGGCCCATGTAGTCCCTCTAGGTATGTGGGCCCCATTGTTGGACCCCTAGAACCTTCTAGAACCTTCCTAGTATGGTACCAGAAAAATCCCGAACTTCTTCGGAACCCTAAAATAACTTTCCACATACTTTTTCTTTATCTCCTGACAACTCTAAAGCTCCTTGTGATATATAGGATCCCATCCGAGACTTCGAAGCAAAATTCGATAATACCAACTTAGTATCTCATGACACCCTAGCGGCGTTCCTCCTGAACATCGGTCGTTTCCGCGTTCATGTGGATGATGGTTTGCCACTCTTCCTCGATGATCAGTCGGTTGCGCTCCTCCGTGGCTGCTCTCTCGCGGAAGAGCTCGATGTCATGGACCTCGAGCCAGTGGTTGATCTTGTCGAGGTTCTGGGTCCCCCCTCATCATCGGTGCAGCCGCAACAGATGCCCCGTCACCCTCCATCGCCAGCGCAATCGCGGTAGGTGTTGCGCCAACAACTACAGTAGCCCGCAAACGAAAAACAAGATCGAAGTTAATGACAGTTTGCGTGTTAATATGGCAACCAAGCAAGTGCATGCAACCAAAATGCTTGTATATGTGTGGCAGTGCTCACCATGGACATGTCCCAGGGAACCAAAAATCCAATGTAGTCTGCCAAACACACCCCGAGTGACTTCATTGCACGTGGAAAGTTCGGGCGACCAGGCATGGTCCTCCAAATAATATGTCCAAATCTATTGAGGAGGACCAACTCTTCATCATGGATAAGAATTGCAACCAGGCTCCACACAGTAAGATATGCCATTTGGCAGTGGCAAGATGGAAGAGTAAGGGCTGGGGAGACCCAAACGGTCCACCCCTTTTCTTTTTGTCCCGCCGGACAGCCAGGCTAAAAATATAGCCTCTAGTGCGATGACACATCCGAACCGACCCAGGTCGGATGACCCATTCGGCCACCAAATTTGGGTCACAGATGGATCAGCC
The DNA here is from genome assembly GCA_916181665.1 of Avena sativa. NCBI lineage: Eukaryota > Viridiplantae > Streptophyta > Magnoliopsida > Poales > Poaceae > Avena > Avena sativa. Next base: position 546,147,443 of record OV702290.1, on the reverse strand, counting down.
CGGACAATAGCACGTGTTGTCCTGTCCGTCCGTATGTGGTAGTAGGCTGGCCCGCTGTGGTCTCTGTACAGACAGGCCAACCTAAATTGTCTGCTCTTCGATCTATACGAACCAAAACGGACGGTTCGGATCACCGGGTTGCGTCGCCCTACTGGAGATGGCCTAACGAAGAGAAGATTACACGCATATTTTTGGAAGATGCCTTTTGTCTTGGAAGATCTCCTTCTAGACTGCGCTTGTTGAGAGTTCTTGACTTGGAAGATACGCTCACCTGTTGTTTTATGTGGATGAGAGAAGTACGTATAACTATTGCTCTCAGCTTTACAAATTATACTGAATCAGCGATACTTACTATGGATCGGATGGAGTTTTGTCCTCGAATTTGTTAATTAGTCTGATCAACAACAGTGATCTGGCACTAGCATTTTTTTCTCCCGCAACAAAGTTATTCAAAGGTAGGAGTGCATGCAAACTTGTGATGGGTTTTCCTAAGGTATGATCTCTAGTGTGTATGTGCTTGTCACGAACAAATTAGTGCTGTTCTTCTGAAAAGAAGGAAATACTTCGGACGACGCATGGATATACTGAATGTGTGATGCAGGCGGCAACCACAAGTTACAACCTGGTAATTAACTCACTCTACAGCGACTGCTGCCGATTTGATCTGCGTCTGAGTTACAGTGCTGGCGGCAGGAGCATCCGCGGGGTTCTTCCCTTTCTCCCTCAGCTTGGCCGTGGCTTCCTTCATGGCCTGCTTCCGCCTCCTGCTCGCCATGACTTTGGCCTGCACGCCGCTCATGTTGGGGTCTTTCTTCTCCTTCTCCTCCGCCGGGGGCGGCGGCGCCCGCCTCTTGGACGCCGCCGGCGCAGCGTCGACGTGGCCCAGCAGTGTGCCGGCGCCGGCGGCAGCGATCACCACGCCTTGCAGAAACGCCCTGAAACAAGACCGCATCAGGCACGCATCACGATTTCTATCTAAGAGAAAAAAGTTAAAACAGCCGAAAAAATTAATCGAACCTCCTGGTGTCGCATCTGGCTGGAACGCTGCCGTTGTTCTGCTTGGGAGCGGCATTTGGTGCCGCGCCGACGGCTGCGTGCTGCGCGGCGGCAGCTTGGACGGGCGCCATGGAATGCAGGAGCATTTGCTTGCCTCGAGTTGCCGCGGTAATGGTGGTGCGGGTGATTGGCATAAGCGTGTCTGAAAGTGCAGATGCAACCAAGCGAGGGAGATAGGCGTGGCCCCACGCCGGCGTCACGTCAGCTTCCCATTGGCTGTTGGCTCGTGACATGGATAAGGCACCGGAGCATATGCCATTGTTCTGCGGCTTGTGCCACGGAGTTCGAGCAGGTAGGCCCCTTGTCGACTCGAAAAAAAACACGTGCATACAGGCACGAGCAGAATGGCATCCAGTGGCTGGACGGGCTCGTGCACGAAACGGGAGATTAAGCCCTTTTCAAAGCCCATACCAACTGGCTGGTACCTGTGAAAGTTTTGGAACGTGTGAGATTAAGCCCTTTTCATTTTTTTTCTGTTTTTGTTTTTGTTTTCTTTTTCGGTTTCATTTTTTTACATTTTTAAAAAGTTTATTTAAAAAAAGGTTAATTACTTTTTTAAAAACTATTATTTTTTCAAATTGGATTCATGATTTTTGCATTTTTATTTATGTTTTTAAATTTTTGGTTCATGGTTTTTGAATTTGGTCCATGGTTTCTCTGAAATTGGTTCAGGATTTTGGAAATTTGGTCCATGATTTTCGAAATTTTGTTCATGATTTTTAAAAAATTCTTCATAATTTTGATTTTTTATAATATTAAAAAAATTCTTCACGAATATTTGAAAATGTTCACATTTCTTAAATTATTATTATAGAGAATTTTCATATTTTAAATAAAATCTAGAAAAAAGAAACAGAAAATGAAAGGAAAAATAAAAATGAATATGGAATCTCTAGCTAGGCCAGCCCAGTTACTGCGCTCTTTCAGGCGGCGCGTGCGCGTTGGGCCGCTTTGAGCGGCGAACACTGCCCCTCTTTGTCTTCTATAAGGAATGTCTAGTCCTTTTCCCCTAGAAAAATGATGGTCTAGTCCTTTCCCCCACACGATCCACTAAAGTGTCGGTCGCCATCTCAACAACACATGAGCAACCGTTATGATCATCATCCATGTACAAAAACAACTCATAGCGCCTTCTACTCCAAACGATAATGCTATTAAGTTCAAGACGACTAACAAAAGTGAAATACGAGATCACAAGGATCTTGACAAAAACACATAACAAAACATCATCATCACAATAATATAGAACAAAATATCATGACATGTTCCAGCCAAAACAAACTCCGCAACCACAATCAACTTGTAGTTCAAATTTCCGTGTTTACTTGTGTTTTATATCTCGCGATAAATAGCATCATCATGTATAGGTGCCTCTAGCAGACCAACATTCATATGTGTATTGTTTGCACCAACCTGGCACAACGCTTGTAGAACATCGCCCCCTTGAGAAAAACATGTATATAGAAAATCAATCCAAATGACTATCTCATTAACTTTCCTTCGAAACATATTCTATTTATAGGCTGCTGCTAGCGAAAAAATATAGAGTAAAGGATACATGCTTAGTCCCAACTCGATAGCTCTAAAAAAACTCCATAGCTCTCCCTGTTACACCCCAAACATATTTAGCATCGCCAAAATTAAAGAATCGATAATGTATTTGTCTATTCTTCCATGTTAAATTGGCAAGTTGTGTTTCCAATCCATTTTTCTTTTACCATGTTGTCGATGCTCGGTGGTAATGACATTGTGCCATATTAGCCACTACCAATATAGTATGATCTTCAGGGGCAACTTAGTTTTTCACAGGTTTTTGGACGACCTAGCAATTTCATTTTTCAAAATGCGAGTATAGATTGATTCAACAATGAATTTCTGAGATTAAATTCACTTCCATTTATATTCGTCCTAATCGTCATTAAAACCCCACCTCCAACAACATTTTCTGATTACTTTGTGACTTCATATTTTTTCCATCTCCCGAAGCTTAAATATCACCTCGTGTTTGCTAATACAACCACTAAAACACCCTTATCATTTCCCAGATCATACAAAATAGAGAAATGTTCTTTAAGAGAGTAGATGCACACAAGACACATTCCAAAAAAAAACAGTTGACTGTCTATTTCCCACTAGGCCACTACCATTTTCTCCCCTCCAGACAAATGTCTAGTTGACATTGAGTTTAGCCATATAGGTCGATCACGAGGTAGAATTCGAGGCAGACAGTGAGTGGTTGCCATTTGAAACAGAATATGCATCGTTTAAAGGCTAGATCGAGATGATGACCCTAGTTGACATCTACCCCCGACTCATGCAGTATTTTCTTTGGTGATTTGTCCTCGAGCCATGATCTTTTGGACACTTGGCTTGACCGTTACCCATAAACTACCTCCGTTTTAAAATATAAGATGTTTAGTTTTGTGAAAAGAGTGTACCTAAACCCTTTTAATTGTGTAGTTCATTTAGATTTGGAACGAACTTATACATTAAAAATGGTATAAATACATTCTTTTCACAAAGCTAACATATATTATATTTTGAAAGGGAGGAAGTAGTTTTCGTGCATGGTACTCTTTTCTTGTAACCGAAAACATCGTGAGCTTATTGAAAAATATATCAATACAGTCCCGATACACCGTCATGCATTTGCACTCGAAGAGGATAAGTATGGGGAGGAGGATGGTGACAAACGACGAAGTTCTAGAAGAGAAAGGAAGATGGATGAAACGAGAAAGGCAAAGGAATAAAATGTTCTTTTGTGCTCAAAGAATAGAGGCCGGATTCCCTTCCTCGTGATCATCGGTCGGTCGCCGAGCGTTAAACCCAACCCGAGGAAAGTTCCTAGTGTCCGAAGGAAAAACGAAAAAACAGAAAGTTCCAAGAGGAAAAACGGTTTTGACTCTGTGCCGGAGCGCGACCGTCGGCCGGGTCCCACCCGACCAGCGTCCCATCCCGCATTGCCCCCCGGCGCATCAAGATCCGCGCCGCCTCACGCCCGAACAGCGCCAGCCGTGCGATCTCACTGGAGAGGGTCCAGTAACCGCAGGAGGGCCACGCGTGTGCCCGACCGGTTCCACCTTCTCCGCCTCGTCGCCTCCCCTCCCATTCCATAACCGCCACCTCCCTTTTTTCCTCCCCCTCCCATGGCCATCGCGTGCCTGTCCCTCCCCTCCTGCTCCCAGAAACCCTAGTGCCCCTCCACCCCCTCGGCGTCGGCACCATGTCGGCGCAGGCGGCGTCGGCGTCGGCGGCGCTCGGCTTCCTCCTCCCGACGTGCTGGGAGATCGAGGTCACCTGCGCCGCGGCCATGATCCTCGTCGCGCTCTACGCCGCCTTCGAGCTCCTCGCCCCGCGCCCCTCCTCCGCGGGAGCGGCCGGCGGCGCCGACGACCTCGGCCTCGCGCGGGACCTCGACGGCGCCGACAAGGTAACGCACTAACCGCTGCCTCTGTAAGACTGTAACTGACAAACTCGGCTTGTGCTCTGCGGCGATGGATGATCGCCTGTTGCTGATGTTGCGCGCGTTTTTTTGTTTGCGGCAGTACAAGAGCGGCCCCTCGGCGTACATGGTGAAGGTGACCAGTGACCAGCCTCCTGTCTCGATTTCGTTGCGCCCCTGAATTTTCTTTTTTGGTCCCAGCGGCCGTGTGACTCTGCTGCCTCTGTCCAGCTGGAGTTGCTAGCGGCCAAGAACCTGATCGCGGCGAATTTGAACGGGACGTCCGACCCTTATGCTCTCATCACTTGCGGCGAAGAGAAGCGTTTCAGGTGATTACTAGTTCCTCCCCCCCCATATACGGAGCATAATTTCAGGTGATTACTTGTTCATGGTGATTGGGCAATTCAGTACTGTATCATGTAAGAAAATCCGATCATTCCATCGACAGTTGATTTGGATGATTAGTTCACACTGACAGCATCAACTGAATATGGCGCGGGAGGAGTTATGTTCCTAATGCATTTCTGAATCTGAAAACGCACCAGTGAGCACCCCCACAGTCGTGCTACTCAATGCAGGTTTTCCTTTGAAAATACGCGTAGTTCAAGCTGTGAGCATTTACTCAAGGAAACGATTTTTTGGTGCAAACTGTCTACTTATTTAATTGAACTATGGAGGACAGGACTGGAGTATCGTTTCATCAGTAAATTTGTACAGTATTGAATAATCTAGGTTCAAGCTTCACCTGACGGCCAATCTAATTCTCTGTCCAAAAGTTTTGTATGGCTGGTCATACTATAGTTTAAAGAATTCGGAAAGCTAAGTGAAATTGGTACAAGAGATGTATAGGTGGATAACACTATGGGTGCGTAGTCACTTGACTCAAGGCATTAGCAGGACAAGCTGTGTTTGGATCTATTAGTTTCACAGGAGGTAATTTGGAGAGGGCCGACTGGGTGAGCGCCCTCCAGGTTGCGCCAACTTCTGAAGATCTCATTAAACCGGAGAGAAAGGGGTGGCTACCTGGCGGTTGTGATACGCTAAATCTGAATTGACCGATTCACATTGCATCCTGAAAACATTTCTGCGGGAATAACAATGGTGACAAGTGGTCGTTGGAAACAATTTCAAATGAACATTCTTCATAATACAAAAGAATGTTGCTCTTCCTGACAGTATTATAGATAGAGGCAGCTAGCATTTTAATAGTCTACTTATCCGTTTCATTTTATCTCTTACACCTTACAGCTCCATGGTCCCTGGATCAAGAAACCCAATGTGGGGAGAGGAATTCAATTTTGTTGTTGACAGTCTTCCTGTAAAGGTTACTTCCAGTACTTTCTCTTATTGTCTAGTTTTGATTCTCCTTTAGGGTATGCATTTTCTGTTTCTACTGTTACAGGCAAACATGGCAAATATCACAGTTCATGTACTGTGGCTACTAGATACCTGAACTTGGTTCATGTACTTCATGATGGTTTACCATCACCTTATGCAATTGTGCTCTTGCTCACTTTCTTCGTTAAAAGAAGGCAGCCATTTTTGTTATGGAAATCCTTCAAATACATGAAGATGTATATCAATAGAGAAAACATGTACAAAATGTCTACAATGCAGGGAAATCGGAGAATATTAGCATAAGTTCAACAATATTAACACAAAACAGAGAAGACTGACAACCCTTAAGCACAGCTTTGCCTAATGAATATATTTCATTGGGGGGGTTTCTCAAGCTAGAAAGTCAGTTCTATCAATAATTTGTCCACCGTAGTTCTTTAGGAAAGTGTAACTCATGCATCTGTTCTGTACATGGTCATAGATCAAGGTGAAAATATATGATTGGGACATTGTATGGAAGAGCACAACACTTGGTTCAGTTACTGTTCTGGTTGAGTCTGAAGGGCAGAGTGGACCAGTTTGGCATACGCTTGATAGCTCATCTGGCCAGGTAATTGATTTTTAGAAATCACTTAGTTTCGAAAAATGGCATTTTCCTTTTGAGTTATCATTTGGTACTTTATTGTCAGGTGTGTCTTCATATTAAGGCAATCAAGGTTCATGAGAGTTCCTCCAGGTCTATATCTCACTCTTTCCTTATTCATTACATCTTACCTTTTAAATAGTCTTGTTCTTATTATTAATTTGCTGTGAAGTGTGATATCTTTTGCATGCTTGAACAGCTTTAACATGTTTTAGTCATTTGCTTCACTATTTTACTCTGCCATTTTGGACAACACAAGTGAAGCTACAGTATTACCTTGCTGTTATGTTCATTAAGCCACTAGTGCTCTAATTTAAGATTTCTATATGCAATACCCTGATGAAGTACCTTGTGTTGCCCAATTCTTTTGGTTTCACTTGTTAATCTGTAAGCACCATCGAGGGTTTTCTGACATATCAAACATTTTTACGCATTAGGGTTCTAAATAACTCTGCTGAGGCTGATGCTCGTAGAAGGATCTCCATGGACAAACAAGGCCCCACTGTAGTTCACCAAAAGCCAGGTCATTTGCAGACAATTTTTAGCCTCCCTCCAGATGAGGCAAGTAACTATTTAATTGGGTTCATGCATAGATCTAATACTAGTGTCTCCAATTTCCAAGAGTTATTGTGTCATTGCTTTCTTTGTCTTTCAGGTTGTTGAACACCATTATTCATGTGCACTTGAGAGGTCATTTCTGTATCACGGTCGCATGTATGTGTCTTCATGGCACATTTGTTTCCATTCGAACGTCTTCTCTAAGCAGATCAAGGTTAGCTTACATACAGTATTTTTCATCTGCATCTTTGGTTGATGCATTTGTTTGGTTCTTTATGTACAAAATTCACTTTATTTTTCTTTGTGTTGCCAGAAAATGTTCATTTTTAATGTCCTGTTGGTTTCATTGTGTATCTAAATCCTAAAGAGGCACTTCGGTGATCACAAGATATGAACATATTGTAGGATGTTTTTAAGCTCTACAAGGAGTCTTTCTGGGTAACCATCTACTAAAATGTATGTTTTTTCTTCGTAAATGAGGGAGTGCCCGTGGCCTCTGGTTTTCTGAAAATATTTCAAAAGCTTCTTGTGTTGCCTGTTTATTTGGTAACAGGATAAATGAGGAAATTATAGGATAAAAAGTACAGAGTAAAACACTGTCATTTTTTATTTTGTTGGTGTTGGTTTTAGTTAGATGATCAGATCCTTTTGTCCTGGTTCTTAGATGCTGCTATTTTTGGGTATTATATATACGGCCTTGTCCTGCTGATTGAGGTCCGATGGAGACTATAGCTAATAAATAAACTAAGTTTCACGGCCTGATATTTTCATAGTTCATGTGTCGAATTGTTCTTAAATGCACTTGTCAGTAATCATTTTAGAACGTGTTCCATGATATTTTCTCAACTAGATTTACTTTTTGGGGTTGGATATTGTACCCAATACTTTGGTAAAACTAGATAGCTTGTATTGGAAATGAATCTATTTGTTTCATTGGTTGATAGTTGATATCGTGTGACTAAGAACATCCTTTCTCGTATATGAAGGTTGTGCTCCCTTTGAGAGATATTGATGAGGTGAGCCTTACTCCCTTTCTGTGTTCTCTGCATCATTTCCTTGGTAATAATGTTAATATTCCTTATTTTCCTACAAGTAGATACGGAGAAGTCAACATGCAGTTATTAATCCAGCAATTACGATATTTCTTCGAATGGGAGCTGGCGGACATGGGGTTCCTCCCTTAGGATACCCTGATGGTAAGATTTAGAACTTGCAAACTTGCTTAGTTCTTTAACCAACACACATTTGCCTCTTTCTTGATTATTCCTCTTGCACTCATGGATAGTGATGCAAACTGAAAGCCTTTCAGTGTTTATAGAATACCCGCTACCTGGGATTATAGTTAAATCATAATGGTAAGTGTTTTCATTAGGTATTGTATATAATATGTGTTGTGGACATTAGCACGTTGTGTCCCAATGAGTCTCAGGGAAGGAGTTCATAAAGGGGAAGACTTGAATTAGGAAAGATGAGTTAGAGATGGGATTAGGAAAGGTTAATTCGGAACAGTAAGAGTTAGGAAAGTATAATGCCTTGGGTGTCAAGTTAGGAGGTATTATATATGTGTTGGTCATTTAACTTGTTGAATCAATCAATAAACAATCAATCTAATCTCTCCCTGGTTACTCTCTCTTCTCAACCTATTTCCTCCCAATCCCTAGCAGCCACGCCGTCTGGCTATGTTCTGCACATTAGTTATCCTGTTGTGGATCTAAGTCCACATTATTTTCAGTTTGACTCATCTGGCTAATATTCAGGTACATACATGTAATGTTGTAGTTTTCTGCACCCACTTGAGCTTAAGCATACCTTGGATCTTGATGCTTGCTTCTATTTCTGAAAAGCATCAGCATGTTAGGTATTTGGTTTTAGTCAATGACTCTATATGTAAATTTGAGTTTTGTGAGTGTAGCCATGTAGCTTGCAGGACTTCACCATCAATTGAGTTGCAGATTTTTCACCATCAATTGAGGTGTGGTGGCAACGGGGACGGGGATGATGACTCTGCCAGTCCCCATACCCGCCATCCCCGTGAAGCTTCGCGGGAACAATGGTCCCCCGGCATCAACAGGTACCCGCCCCCCGGCCGGGGAAGCCTCCTCTTCGCCTCGACGCCGCGACTACTCTTCCTCACCTAAGTCTTGCTGCCGCAACTGCTCGCCAGTCACCTTCCTGCTCCTTACGGTTGAGATCGAGGGCGGTGGAGAGGTCGTCCGGCTCCCTGCTGCACGGCAAGAGATTGGGATTGATGGGGACGACGAAGAAAAAGATTCCCTTCTCGTCGCGATGGAGACATGGAGGGGAAGGGATGCGCCTGCAGCCGCTACCTGTGCGAGTCGTGGAGACGAGAGCCACGATCTGGGAATTGGGGTGGGCTTGTTGTCTCGTGGCGTCTGGAATTGAAAAAAATTGGCTGTTTGCTGTATATAGCACAGTTTGTTACGCTGACATGTGGTGTCCCGGGTACCCGTGGATGCTCGGGGGAAATTCCATCCCCATCCCAGCCCCGTTATGCTACCGGGTACCTGCCCTGCTATCCCTGTAGGGCGAATTTGCCCCCCATCCCCGCTTCTTAGCGGGTAATGACCCGCGGGTACCCGCACCCATGGGGAAAATTGCCATCTTATGGTCATGCATTCGTGCCACAAAATAGATTGAAGTGCTGTTGGTAACCAAAATTGTATAGAACAAAAATCATACTACCTTTTCTGCAGACTGCAAAAAGGATGGGGAAGGGTTATCTAGACCGTGAAGTGGTCAATTGCTTTATGTCACATTTTTTATTTTGTTTCTGCAGGAAGAGTCAGATATAAATTTGCATCGTTTTGGAACAGAAACCACACTATTAGAGCATTGCAACGAGCTGTCAAGAACTTCCATACGATGATAGAGGCTGAGAAACAGGTATTGGCACCCTTGACTTCTTGTAGATACTTTCCGATTACGAATTTAAGATACATGACGCTTATGCTATTACTTATTTGGATTTTGGATTATAGGAACGTGCTCAATCTGCATTACGGGCGCTCAGTAGCTCAAGAAAAAATAGCAGGAAGGAGATAAATGTTCCAGAAGATTGTGTTGATTTAACAGGGCAACTACAACCTTTTGTCAAAGAAGGAGTTCTAGTATCTGTATTTGATGTAATAATGGCTAACTCTATCTTCAATGAATTAGCAATTGACAAGACACCTAGTCTTTAACCGAATCTCTTTTCAGGGAACATTTCCGTGTACAGCCGAGCAGTTGTTTAATAATCTATTTAGTGACGACTCAAGCTACACAACAGAATATCGGACAGCTCGTAAGGATAAAGACATCAACGTAAGTATCCAGCACAATGCCAGCTCTTTTAGACAGGAATAGTTGTCCTTAGTACACATGGTCGGAATTTTTCCAAGAAAGGACATTCATACGTTTCCAACTGTTCAGCGATGATTGAGCCTTGGCCACAAGGTGCATGGATGAAAAGTTAAAAACTGTGGATGCGGTTGATGTCTTGAATCCCATAAATAGTAGTAATATTAGATTGGCAAAACTAATGCTCAGTTGTAGCTAATACATCCTCATTACCCTTATTTCTTTTCGAGAAAGGAAACCATTGCCCTTATTTGTACTTTATGATCATATAACCATTTTATTTCTGCTAGATAGTTGGTCTGGTTTATTTCTTTGCTTTATAGTCCTTCCTAGAGATAGTTAGATTGTTGTTTCTTGTTTTCAGTGTTTCTTTTGTTCTTTGTTTTGGCTCTGTTTGTACCTTTACATCATTTCATTTTGATGGGCTTTAACTTAATAGGAAATGACATGCATTTAATACATGTCTGGGAATCATATAACTCCGTCCCGGTGTATAAATCCTACACGTATCTCTAGCTCATCAATTTGACCAACTTAATATGAGATATATATTACAAAAAATATATTAGAAACTTCAGATCTTATAGTTTCTAATGATATAATTTTTGTGTTATGTAACTTACACTATATAGGTCAAATTGACGGCCGAGGGGTACGCGTAGGACTTGTACACCGGGACGGAGGGAGTAGGGCATTCTTGCAAAATTTTCCAGGCAATCAGTGTGATGCTAGGGTTACTTCCTGAATCAACCAGTCTTCATTCCAAATTTTCATAACTCCAATTTAAGTTTGCATATGTTATATGCTAGTCTACATCGATCCATCCAAACTTTGTGTATATTGATTTATTGCCCACCCCTCATGGATGTTTCTACAACCTATAAGCTTCCACATTCTGAGTTATATGTTGAGTTATGACATATGCATAAACATTTCCTGAGCAGCTGGATTAGCTAGAAAAGACAACAACTTACAATGCTATTTATCCTCTATTTATCAACTGGTTCTTGATACTGGTCTGAATAAACATGTCACTTAATGTAGCTGGGCCAATGGCATGTCGCAGACGAGTATGATGGTCAGGTGAGAGAACTTAATTGCAAATCCATATGCCACAGTCCAATGTGCCCTCCGTATTCAGCACTGACAGAGTGGCAGCATATGGTTCTTTCAGGTGACAAAACTGATCTGGTACGTTAGATATGCACAACTGAACAACCCAATATGAAGCTAATATTTCATGAATCGTAGCAGTTACATTATGTTATGTATTTTAGATCACAAATAATATTGGTTTCCTACTGGTTAACTTATAGGTATTTGAGACTGTACAACAAGTACATGATGTTCCATTTGGTTCGTTTTTCGAGGTACTTAGTTCATTTGATTTCTGTGACAAATGCATTTACATTTTTCCTTTTCTAATCAAGTTGCAAGCTGATGCCTCGCAGTTTCGGGCAAGCTTAGTTTTTCGTCCTCTATTGCTGTTACGATTATAAATTTCTTTTACTTTACAGTGCTACAAATACAACTGCAGTATCACTAAGCTCTTTATTTAACCGTGTACTACTTTTCAGATACACTGTAGATGGTCTGTCAAAACTGTCAACTCTAGTTCGTGCAGTCTTAAAATAAGTGCTGGTGGGTGTTTCTTCTGAACTCTTCTGTTCTATTATTTGGTTATTCTGTGATGTCTTTCCTCAAAACTGCAAATGATATTTTGCAATTTGATGAATGTCCCGGTAACTCTGAACTTTCAGGCGCACATTTCAAGAAATGGTGCATAATGCAGTCTAAGATAAAGAGTGGTGCTGTGGACGAGGTATGCGGCTACCTATTATTTATTATTAAGAACTGTTTTGTAGATGATCAGTTGATGGTAATTTAATCCAAGTTTCTGACAGAATTACTAATATACCGGTGACAATTTAAGATTAGTATTGAACTCGCATGCAATCCAGTTTACATTTAAGCCATTAAAATAGCTAATATACTGGCTCGGGTTTAAATACGCTTTAATTTAGGTATGGGATACAAATGGTCACCCAGATAGCAGTGTGCTTCTTTCCTAGTGTGCACTTGCTCTTGATATTGGAAATATAAATCACTCTTTCTTTGGAATGCTACCGAATATTGCATTGACTGGCAGCTTGTGTAGTTTTTACTGAGTTGCGCTAGAAGCAAATAGGGGGTTGCAGTCCAAGGGCCTCTTTAAGACTAAAATAGCTAGACACTAACTTGTGGGTCAAGATCCAAGTTTTTCATGTTGAAGTTTAAGATATAAATGTCCTGGGTAATCTGTGTTTAGCTGTGCTTGCCACACTTGTTAAAAAGTACATAATATATTTAATTTTCAAAGCTGATGTAATTCTGTTAAATATCCTGCAGTACAAGAAGGAAGTTCAAGAGATGTTAAAATTTGCCGAGTCTTATATGATCAAAGCTAGCTCTCCTAACCAAGAAGACAGTGGCCTTACCCAACGAGACAACATGGCGCCAGATCCGGATGACATCCCTGGTGATCAATAGCTATTTTGTGGTTATGCTGTCTTATGTAGGATAATGTTATACCCAGAAGAAGGCACGGTGGACAGTGGTCCTGTAACTGTAACTAGTCCGAAATTCGATATGATTAGCTGCCTTGAAGAACGATGTTTAGAGACCTCATAGTATATGTATAAACTGTTTCTGCCATTGGCGTATATTCGTAAAAGGGCCAATATAGTGCTGACTATAAAGGATGTCCGTTCAGGTTTCTCAAGTTGAACAGCACCCAGAGAAACGCAATCATTATCAGTTGCAGTCTGTGGAACATCCTCGACGTGGGGTCGAGAGTTTCCCCTGAAACACCGTTCTGGCATACTGGGATATTGCGTGTCCCACGTCCGGACAACCAGGGCTTCTTTTTTGGACATGGAACAATCTGTCCGTACAACACTTCGATCGGATCGAGGACAAACTCAGTCAATTAAGAGCATCTCCAACAGAACCGCTAAAATAGCGTAGCCTCGTGTGCTAAAACTCGTTTGCAGTGTCGTGATTGTGTGGCGCTCCACGGAACGGAAGCTACGCTGCAACCTCATGCGCGACGAAACTGTGCTCCACCGGAGGCTGGAAGGTGGAGGCTGGAAAATACGCGCGGGGCTGCAAACAGAACACACATCCATCTCGAAAATAGAATATCAAAATACACAAATAAATCAACCGAAAATATCACAATTCGTGGCATAGTTAAAATTCATCACAAAACACAATCAAGTTTAACACAACCATGATTAATCATCAACTCCATCAAGCATCAACACTTTCCATGTCAATGTCATCTTCATTGCTTGGTCTCGGAATTGCGGCGACGGTCCTGGAATTGCGGCGACGGTGCCCGGCGTGCGGCAACACTCTTACCCACCTTGCTCGCGCCCGTCTTGACACCGGAAACCTTCCCCTTCTTCACGGTGCGGCCGCCACAGCTGTCGGGCGTTTGAGAGGCTTGGGGACGGATGCCTGCGGCGGTACGGTGCCCTGCACGGTCGACGAACGTGGAGCATTGAAGAGGCCGCGAGCGGCACTAGGATTTGTGGCAACTCCGGCGACACTAGGGTTTCGATTGAGGGTGCTAGGGTTTGCGGCAACTCCGGCGACAGCGACACCGGTGGTGGAGTAGCGAGGGGTCAACGGAGAGGCGCCGTCGCCGTCCATGGCTAGATAATCACCGGCAGGAGCGCGAGAGCGGAGGCAGGCGGGCAGGCGCGCAGAAATTTCGGCACGGTCGTTGGCGTTCGTTGTGTCTTCCGCGCGCTGCAACGCAAGCACCAAATATACTGCGTGCTATTGTGCAAAATGTCGCGTGCTCTAAAAAGTTCACAACACGATTCGCGTATGCTGCAGCGCCTAAAACACGCCGACATGCAGTATATTGGCGGTTTTTCGGGCGCGTCGCTATTTTAGTGCTTCTGTTGTAGATGCTCTAAGCCCTAGGAGACCGCTGAGATAGCTGAAGTTTAACTAAAACCTGATTGATGAAAAAGACACCTCTAACTAAGACCTGACGCTTATTTAGCTAGACGCGCTAGATTAACTAACAAACTCACCATAATCTAGTTGTCCTTCACCTTAACGATGGTGATGCGACGACGTAGCTCCTGGAAATGCACATGGCCAAGTTCCTTCGTCGTGATGTCGGAGAGTTGGTCCTTGGTGCACAGGGCCGAGTGCCTTCGTCGTGATGTCGGAGAGCTGGTCCTCAGTATGCACGAACTGGACTTCGATGTCGCCATTATCGGCACGAACATTGATATCGCCATTGCCAACGCACCATTGTCAACGCACCGACGGATGAAGTGAAATCTGGTCTCGATGTGCTTTGCTCTGATCGTGAAAGACAAGATTTTTCATCAACGCGATTGTTGACCTGTTGTCCACACGCAACTTCGTGGCACTGGCGTTGAGACCCATGAGTTTGTCGTAGAGGTGCTTCAGCCAGACACCCTGGCCAGCCACGGTTGTCGTGGCGACGTACTGTGCTTCGCACGAGGATAACACGACGATCTTCTACTTCATCGATTGCCACGTGACAGGGCATTGGCCGAAGAAGTACATCACCCTGCTCGTGCTATTGCGGTCGTCGATGTTGTCGGCCATCTTCTTGGCGCGCGTAGCAGCACCCAAGGTTCCTCGTGTCGGTGATGTACCAAAGATGATGCTTCACCACGCTCCAATGCTCGCTCGTGGGCGCCTGAGGTAACCCACCATGAAGCAAATGCTAGGTTGTGTGTGTACAAGGTATCACAATCCACTGACAATGCTCCGGTACATCGTGGCGTCCACCATTGCACCTCCTCCTTGCTTTCTCACCTTGAGACGGGGCTCCATGGGCACCGATGCAGGGTTATAGGTGCTTGGGCCCACCTTGTCTAGTAGTTTCTCCGTGTACGCTTCCTGCTTGAGGAGGATGTGTCCTGGCTGTTGAATCACCTTGATGCCAAGGTAACAACTTTGTAGGCCCAGGTTGTGAGATCCAGGCACATGGCTTAATAGGATTGATAGGATACCCATATCAACAAGTTGCAACTTCTTTTCCGGAAGCTCATTCGAAAAGAACTCTAAGGTTAAGCGTGCTTGGCCTAGAGCAATTCTATGATGGATGATCGACCGGGAAGTGGGTAACCGGGTGCGCACGAGTGAGGACAAAGTGCATAGAAAAGACTAGTGTTGGTCTGTGGGGCCAGTCTAGATATCCTATTAAGCTGCCAGGAGTGACACCCCCCGGGCCTAGGAGTGGACGGGGTGTTACAAAGTGGTATCAGAGCCGACCCTTGCGATTACATGGGTGTGTGCGGGTCAGTGGCGGGACATGTGGAGCATGGCGCGTGTGGCCCGGAGTGGACACGGCATGGCACATGTGCCGGCACTAGACGCACAGCCGCGTGCCAAGAGGGAACATTCCTGGGGTGTGCTTGATCGATGAGGGCATCGATCTTCTAAAGGGTGTATGTATGTGAGATCCAGGCACATGGCTTAATAGAATTGATAGGATACCCATATCAACAAGTTGCAACTTCTTTTCCGGAAGCTCATTCGAAAAGAACTCTAAGGTTAAGCGTGCTTGGCCTAGAGCAATTCTAGGATGGGTGACCGACCAGAAAGTGGGTAACCGGGTGCGCACGAGTGAGGACAAAGTGCGCAGAAAAGACTAGTGTTAGTCTGTGGGGCCAGTCTAGATATCCTATTAAGCTGCCAGGAGTGACACCCCCCGGGCCCAGGAGTGGACGGGGTGTTACACAGGTCACTCATCCTAAAGATGGACATCATCTCCTAGTTGAATTCATTGATCACCGTCGTGGACATGTCGGTGATGATCAGGTCATCGACGTACATGCCTAGTAGAAATAGTGCAACGTCCCGGCTCTGCACGTACACAACGTGGTCTCACGGGCGAAGCTGAGGGCAACGAGGCTCTGGTCTAGCTTCGCGTTCCACGCGCTTGGTGCTTGACGGAGGCCGTAGAGCGCCTTATGTAGCCTGAGCACCTTGCCTTCTAAAAGGACACAGATGCCGCCTA
Source organism: Avena sativa (assembly GCA_916181665.1). Classification (NCBI taxonomy): domain Eukaryota; kingdom Viridiplantae; phylum Streptophyta; class Magnoliopsida; order Poales; family Poaceae; genus Avena; species Avena sativa. The sequence goes on along the minus strand of OV702290.1, from coordinate 546,130,988 downwards.
GCGAGGGGTGAATAGGCGGTTTAAAACTTTTACGGGATGGGCTTAACAAAGGTTGAATAAAACTAGCGTTTACCTTATCAAGCACGAAACCTATATAAACTACGGTTTACCTATGTGCACCAACAACTTATTCTAAGCAATACAAGCAACTATGTGATAGCTAGATATATGACTTCAAGCACGAAGGCTATCATAAAGTAAAGTACATAAGTAAATAGCTTGAGTATAGAGATAACCGAGACACACGGAGACGACGATGTATTACCGAGTTCCTCTCATAAAGGGAGTACATATCGTTGGAGGGGTGGGTGGTACTAAGACCACCACGCCACAAAAGGCCTCACCTTAGTCTCTGATACATTGCAAATGTATCTATAATTTTTGATGTTCCATGCTTAATTTTATCCACTTTCTTGTGTTTTGTTCCAACTTTGGAGTACTTTTATTATGATTTCTTGGACTAACCTATTAACAAGAGCCACAGTGCCAGCTGCCTGTTTTCTGCTGTTTTTGGTTCCAGGAAAGTCAGAAAATAAATATTCTCGGAATTGGACGGGACAAAAGCCAAAGTGCCTATTTTTTCGGAAGGGATCAAGTGCCAGAATACGAGACGGATAAGGGATGGGGGCTGGCCACACCACCTGGCCACGCGGCCAGGCCTGGCCCGTGCCAGGGGGTGTTCTGGCCGCCCCTAGCACCCCCTCGGCCTCTCCTTCCGCCTATAAGTTGCCCTCGGGACGAAAACCCTAGGTACCAGATCAAAAATCCACGAAAGAGTCTGTAGCCGCCGTCGTCTCTGTCCCTAGATCGGGGGGATCTGAAGCTCTTCCCGGCACCCTGCCGGAGAGGGGAATTCACCCTGGAGGCCTTCTTCATCACCATGCAAGCCTCCGGTGTGATGCGTGAGTAGTTCATCCTTGGACTACGGATCCATGTAGTAGCTAGATGGTTGGTTTCTCCTCCTTTGTGCTTTCATGTTTAGATCTTGTGAGCTCCATTCATGATCAAGATCATCTATTTGTAATTCATACATGTTGTGTTTGCGGGGATCTGGATATTGAGATGCTATTTCAAATTGATTATTGATTCTATCATGTCTTTGTTATTTGAGATCTTGCATGCTTTCCGTTGTTAGTAGCTATCTTGGCCAAGTAGATGCTAGCAACTCCAAGAGTTAGTATTTATGCTCGATAGTGGGTTCATGCCTCTAGTAATCTGGGGAAGTGACAGAAATCTATAAGGTACTAGATGTGCTGTTGCTACTAGGGAGAAAACAACAATCCTTTGTTCATAGAGCAATCGTATTGTTTACCTTACACGCAGTTCGTAAAGCAATAATCTGTTGCTTGCAACTTAATAATCTGTTGCTTGCAACTTAATAATCTGTTTTTGTTTTGCTTAGTTTCTTTTTGCTTTGTTTGGTTGTTTTGTTCTTCAAAAAACACAAAAAAAATTAGTTTTACTTGTTTACTTTCTTATTTGAAAACCCAAAAAAATGACTACTCTTGAAAACACCAAGTTGTGTGACTTCACTAGCACCAACAAAAATGATTTTATGAGCACTCCTATTGCTCCACCTATGGCTGAAAATACTTTCTTTGAGATAAAACCTGCTTTGCTCAATCTTGTTATGAGAGAGCAATTTTCTGGTATTGGTAATGAAGATGCTGCTTCCCATCTAAATAACTTTGTTGAACTTTGTGAGATGCAAAAGCATAAGGATATAGATGGTGATATTATTAAACTGAAATTGTTTCCTTTCTCTTTAAGAGGAAAAGCTAAAGAATGGTTGAATTCCTTAACTAGGAATAGTATTGATTCTTGGACTAAGTGCAAAGATGCTTTTATTGGAAAATACTACCCTCCTGCTAAGATTATATCCATGAGAAGTGAAATAATGAAGTTTAAACAACTTGATAATGAGCATGTTGCTCAAGCTTGGGAAAGAATGAAATCTTTGGTTAAGAATTGTCCCACTCATGGACTGACTGCTTGGATGATCATCCAAACTTTTTATGCGGGATTGAACTATTGTTCAAGGAACCTATTGGATTCAGCTGCTGGAGGTACCTTTATGACCATCACTTTGGGTGCTGCAACAAAACTATTGGATAATATGATGGTTAATTATTCTGAATGGCATACTGAGAGAGCTCCACAAGGTAAGAAGGTAAATTCTGTTGAGGAGACCTCCTCCTTGAGTGATAAGATTGATATAATTATGTCTATGCTTGTTAGTGGGAAATCCCATATTGATCCAAATAATGTTCCTTTAGCCTCTTTGGTTGCTCAAGGAGAGCAAGTTGATGTGAACTTCATAAGAAATAACAACTTTGGCAACAATGCTTATGGTAATAATGCTTATAGGGACAATTTTGGTAACAACAATTATAAGCCATATCTTTTTAATAATACTTATGGCTATAATGGTAAACTTGAATTACCTAGTGAAGGAAGAATTTTAGAAGTTGAAAGAGCCACTAAAAACTTCATGCAAATGCAATATGAGCAAAATAAACTATTTACTAAAACTATGGAGGAACAATCCACCATCTTGAAGAACATTAGCCATCAACTTGAGAGTCTAAATAGGGAAATACCTAGTTTATAATTGAAACTCTCTAATGCTGAAAGAAATATATCATCTTTGTCTGAAGCTCAATCTTCATTGATTAATAAAATGGCTGCTAAACCTGAAACTAATGAGAATCCCTTTGCAGCTACCAATGCCATACAAGTAAGAATTGATGAAAATGTTAGACTATTAGCTAAACTACATGCTAAGTGGGAAAGAGAATATGAAATTTCTAGAAACATTAGTGTTTCTACTATTACCACCACTAGTGTTGAGGCTAGTAATAGTTCTACTACTTTAGATGATAAAGTTGATTTTGATCTTGATGGTTGCAACATCTCTGAAGTTATTAAGTTCCTACAAAAGCTCGCTAAAAGTCCTAATGCTAGTGCTATGAACATGGCTTTTACAAAACACATTATCGATGCTCTCATAAAGATTAAGGAAGAAAAGATTAAACATAAAGCTTCTATTCCTATAAAACAAGAAGATGGTTGGGAACCCATCATTAATATGAAAGTTAATGACTTTGATTTCAAAGCTTTGTGTGATCTTGATAGTAGTGTCTCTATTATGCCTAGAAGGATTTATGATATGCTTGATTTGCCTCCTCTTGAAGATTGTTATTTGAATGTCCCACTTGATGCTAATGCTAAAAAGAAACTCATGGGGAGTCTTAATGATGTTCTTATTATGGTTAATGATTCCTATGTCCCCGTTGATTTCTATGTTTTGGAATCCCTGTTGATTTCTATGTTTTGGATGTTGAATACAATGCTTGTTGTCCTATTACTTTGGGAAGACCTTTTCTTAGAACTGTTGGTGCCATCATTGATACGAAAGAAGGCACCATTAAATATCAACTCCCACTCAAGAAAGGTATAGAACACTTCCCTAAAAAGAGAGAAAAATTTCTTTTGCTTCTCCTATGAAAATAAAATTTGGTTTTAATGCTTCTTCATTTGAGAACACTTGATTCTTTCTTTGCTTCTTATGCCTAACTTAAAGGCGTTAAAGAAAAGTACTTGTTGGGAGATAACCCAAGAGTTTTAGATGAGTCTTGGAAGTTATTACCTCAGTAATAACCGCTCATTATCCTTTTTATTTGCTTTTTGTGCCAAGAGTAACCTCTAATGAGAGTGAAGTAATGATTGGGAAAGTTGCAGTCCCGAAACAGATTTCTGTGCTACACCGTAAAAATTCCTGAGAGAGCTCTGTACGTCGGATTGAGCTGTAATTTTTTGTGCTTTTTCTCCAGGTTGTTATCTAACTTTAGTTAGTTCAATACTTTTTGATTTGAGCAACAGAAGGTCTTCGAAAAAATCATCTTTACCTGCTGGTCTGTTTTGACAGATTTCTGCCATTTTCTGCATTTGCTTCTTGTTAGTTCCTTCTTGAGTTCCTTTGGGGAATTGAGATTTTTGAGGTAAGTGCTACAGTAGCTAGTGTTCTAATGGAAGTTTATTTGGTGTTAGAACTGAACCTTGATACTTATTTATCTTAAGTGCACTAATGTTGCTAATGAGATTGTGTGAAGTTTTGTATGAAGGAAAATTTTCAGGTGTATGGAAGGAATGAGTAATGAGATGAAGGATGGACTAAAGCTTAAGATTGGGGATGCCACGCGTGTCACCCCAAGAAATATCCAAGAAGTACAAGCGTCAAAGCTTGGGGATGCCCAAGGCATCCCCTTCTTCATCAATAAAAATTTCAGGTTTCTTCCAAACGCTTCATTTTTATTGTTTCGTGCACAGTTGTGTTTCTCTTGGAGCGTCTTATTTTTTGTTTTCCTTTTGGTTTTTAGTTTGCTTGGTTTGCTTAGTTTTCTGAATAAGTTGGTTGGACCCCCTCTTTCACACTTTGGTTTGTAAATAGTTTGGTTTGGTTTGGAAAAGAGTAGGAAAGTTCATGCTTAAGTGGTAAAGAGAGCTTGTTTTTGACTATGGCCTATGCTTTGTCATGCCATGCTTGATATTGTTTTGGCTTTATGCTTAGTATTCTTTGCTGTAGAATGAATTGTTATAAACAATTGAGATTGTTTAATGTGCCTTGGATGAATCATGCGTTGTTTTACCATATTAAAGCATAGTATTGTGGTATTCTCCTTTGATGCTTTATTTGGATTGACTTGGCACATGCTCACACCATGTTATGACTGTCATGAGTCACCATAGCCTTTATGATCCTTTAGTTTTCAACTTGTAGTATCACTTTATGCTTTGATCAATGATGTTTTGTCGCTCTGCATGATTATGGCCATTATTGCTCTCTTAGTTTGTCGCTCCCAGTCTTTTGCTAGCCTCCACCACCAAGTATGAGTTCCACTCATGCATACAACTCCCTAAACCAAGTTATTCCAAAGAGTCCACCATACCTACCTACTAGCTTATGCTATTCCAAGTATATTCATGCTTTTGTTTACCTTCCACTTGTTATGAGAAAACTAGTGATTAAAGCTCTCACGAACTTGATGACACACTTTAATTTATTGCCTCTAATAAACTTGAACCATTGGGTCCTTCTTTGTTGCATATATGCTTGCGCTTTATAAGTTGAAATTAGCAGAACCATGTTTCATGGGGAACGCTTTCAACATTGCACTTGTACTTTGTACCTCGTTGATATTATGTTCTTTTGCTTACGGATCCCGGCGATGTGAAATAAATGTGGAACTTGTATGATCATGGAGTTTGTATGTGTGTTAGAGAAACGCCTGGGACACTAGCCTAAGCCATGCCTAATCATGGTGGAAACTTGCAGCATCACCATAATGAGCACTCTATGAAGCATCCTCAATAAAAACCTATGCAAATAGCAAATAAAAAGATCACTGAGATGCTCATTGTCTGCTTGCCTTGTCATTTTGATTATGGGAAAGCTCCCGTATCATGTGCAAGGGGTACCCCGTTGGCGGTTCTTAATGATACACATATACTTACAATGACAAGAGCTTACTCGTGACTGAAGTTGAGTAGCATGAGGATCGGTCTTCGTAAGTAAGGGGCATGAGATTTCGGTTTATAACTTGTCAAGCATATCCTCTTAGTTGTGTCACTTTAACCTTAATCACCTTCAAGATGCTTATGATAGGGGCAATGAGAGCTGAAAGCTATAAGTACCATAATTTTTGGAAGCTCTTTATGAGACTTGAATCCCTACTTCCTTTTACAAAAGGCCTTTCTTCCACCATTATATTGAGTCTCCACCTTCTATCTTTATGCACCTACTTTGAGAGCATAGTGGCCATTCTTAGTTCTATGTGCATTGTCCCAAGACTAGTTGATTGATGCATAACTTGTTATTGCTTGTTTGAAACTATTGTATCTAGTCACTCTTATGAACTTTGAAGGTGTCCTATGCATTTATATTTGCTACTCTATTGAGGGACAAGCTGAATACTATTATGCTATGTTTTCTTTATGTGAAACAAACAAACGTATCGCAAAGCATTGTTATTCATGAATCTTTTGTTTGTGCCTATTCATGTTGCATCTTAGTTTCTTTGCTTATTGCTAGAACTTTGTCTTTCATGTTATGATTGAAGTACTATGATCCCAGCTTTGAATGTTTTGCAAATACTTTGATCAAGTCTTTGATGGTGCATGTCGCCTCAAAAATTATTTCTTTTTATCACTTACCTACTCGAGGACGAGCAGGAGTTAAGCTCGGGGATGTTGATACATTGCAAATGTATCTATAATTTTTGATGTTCCATGCTTAGCTTTATCCACTTTCTTGTGTTTTGTTCCAACTTTGGAGTACTTTTATTATGATTTCTTGGACTAACCTATTAACAAGAGCCACAGTGTCAGCTGCCTGTTTTCTGCTGTTTTTGGTTCCAGGAAAGTCAGAAAATGAATATTCTCGGAATTGGACGGGACAAAATCCAAAGTGCCTATTTTTCTAGAAGGGATCAAGTGCCAGAATACGAGACGGAGAAGGGCTGGGGCCGGACACACCACCTGGCCACGCGGCCAGGCCTGGCCTATGCTAGGGGGTGGTCTGGCCGCCCCTAGCACCCCCTCGGCCTCTCCTTCCGCCTATAAGTTGCCCTCGGGATGAAAACCCTAGGTACTCGATCAAAAATCCATGAAAGAGTTTGTAGCTGCCGTCGTCTCTGTCCCGGCACCCTACCGGAGAGGGGAATTCACCCTGGAGGCCTTCTTCATGACCATGCAAGCCTCCGGTGTGATGCGTGAGTAGTTCATCCTTGGACTACGGATCCATGTAGTAGCTAGATGGTCGGTTTCTCCTCCTTTGTGCTTTCATGTTTAGATCTTGTGAGCTCCGTTCATGATCAAGATCATCTATTTGTAATTCATACATGTTGTGTTTGCGGGGATCCGATGGATATTGAGATGTTATTTCAGATTGATTATTGATTCTATCATGTCTTTGTTATTTGAGATCTTGCATGCTTTCCGTTTTTAGTAGCTATCTTGGCCAAGTAGATGCTAGCAACTCCAAGAGTTAGTATTTATGCTCGATAGTGGGTTCATGCCTCTAGTAATTTGGGGAAGTGACAGAAATCTCTAAGGTACTATATGTGTTGTTGCTACTAGGGAGAAAACAACAATCCTCTATTCATAGAGCAATCGTATTGTTTACCTTACACGCAGTTCGTAAAGCAATAATCTGTTGCTTGCAACTTAATACTGGAGGGGGTTCAGATCATAACCTAAAGGTGGATTATTAGTCATAGATGCAGTTGGATGGCGGTCTATGTATTATGTTGTATTGCCCAATCAAGTCTCAAAGGAGTCAAGATGATTAGTATATGCATGTATTGCTTTCTCGGTGTTTGTCAATTGCCCCGCTGTAATTTGTTCACCCAGCATGTTATCTATCTTAAGGAGAGCCACCTCTAGTGAACTATGGGTCTCGGTCCTTTTACTTCACATACAATTTACAATCTTTTTCTGCTTTGTGTTTACTTTCTACAAACTTTTACTTCTTTCCATTCGATACGTTTAATCTTTTGTTTTCCGCAAAACACGGTGAGATTGACAACCTCATCGCAAGTTGGGGACAAAGTTTTGTGGTTGTGTTGTGCAGGTCTCCATGTTGCTACTAGCACCGGTAGTGCGCCCTGCCAAAGCTCAGCTAGTAACACATTTGAGGTGTTTCCTTGCTCCTACTGGTTCAATTAAACCTTGGTTTCATAACTGAGGGAAACTTGCTACTGTGCTCATCATACCTTCATCTTGGGGTTCCCAACGAGCTCTACATCAACACCGCCATCAAGCATTTTTCTGGGCGCCGTGCATTGAGCCATCAGTCTCCTGTGAGCCTCGCCACAAGAGGCTTGATTCACTTCTCCACCATCAGTGCACTCGTCGGTGGCAATCCGTAACCTCTCACAAAGCTTGGGGCACTTCTCCACAATTAATTGGAGGCTCACAACAAACAAGCTTGAGGAAAGCTCCGCGACTTAATTGAAGGCTCCAAGTAATCCACAAAGCTGCAAAACAACTAAACCATCTAGGGTTCCAAGAACCCAAGAGTAAAAATCTTCTCACCTTTCACCCAACTGAATCCTCACCGAGAACTCAAACCGATGCACCAAATGCAATGGCAAGAACACAAGAAGTGCTCAATTCCTTCTCTCCCAAATTCCACAAAAGCTACAAAAGCTATTAGCGAATAAGAGAGGAAGAACACAAGAGGAATTCCACAAAAGAAACCCCAAGATCTGGATCCCAAGATGTTCCCCTCACATAGAGGAGAGATGGATTGGTGGATTTGTAGATCTAGATCTCCCCTTTCAAATCTCTCAAAAAGATTCAAGAAATATAATAGGGATTGAGGGGAAATCTCTTTTGGCTCACGGGTGCATTTGCACTCATTGTGAGAAAACATATTTCGAAATGTCAAAAAATTTGAAAAAAAAGTCTACATGTATATTCGAAACATTATATGTCCGTTCACAAGTTTTCGGGATGAAATAACATTTTATGTGTCATGTATAAAAACGAAAAAAATTGTCACGTGAATAGGACTATTCAGTGCCTCTGTCCAGGGGGCGGATATTTTGATACCAGGGCCAGATAGTCCGCCACTAAAAAACTAGCATAAACAGTAAAATTGAAATGAACATAACTTTTGCACCCGTACTCCGATTTTGATGATCTTAGGCTCATTTCGAAGATATTAACGAGCTCTACAAGATCATGCAGGGAACCATCACAGTACAAAAAGGGAGGATAAAACCAATTGATGAAATATTTAACCTATCTATAAAAGACTAACTGGTAAACCTCTAATATCGAAAATGCAATGGAAAATACATATGAAATCTGTTTTCGAAGAACTTGTGCTTGTCATGAATATTAACACAATTTCTAAATCCTCTCATGGATAAGAACCAAATAAGAACCAAGAGAGATGATGCCATGTATGCAAAGGTTTAAGCTCTCTCCGAGGAATGTGATCAAGTTACTCACTCGAGAGCCCCTCTTGATAGTATGGTTATATATCCTATAAATCGGTCTCCCCAACTAACACCATGAAACCGGTAAGAAAGAAACCCTATCAAGAACATAACTTTGCCCTGCGCATATTCCACTTGAGCTTGATGATGAAGATCTTCTACACCTCGGGATGGAACACCTTTCTCGATTGCACTAGCTTGGTGAAGACTTGTAAATTGCTCCCCCATACTCCACTATGCGAGAGCCTCTATTTTAGGCATATATTCACATATCCATGGTCACCATAAGGATGGCAAGCTTGAAGCATATAATCTCTTCAAGATGGCTCATCTTGAACTTGCACTTCATTTCTTATTTCTTTATTATGTTGGTGTCTTGAAGGTACACTTAAGATATCACTCCATCTTATTCTTCAAGACACACTTTCCATAGGCTCTACTCTCTCATGACCAATCTTTGGATCACTCCTTGAAACCTTGGGCAACACTTGATCTTCTTCTTCTTACAACCTTGAAGCCAACATATGGTTCAAGCATTTCCCATGCATATATCCTTAAGTATAACTCAATACAATCATTAGTCTATAGGGATTGTCATTAATTATAAAAACCACACATGGGGGAACACATGCTCTTTCAATCCCCCCATTTTGGTAATTGATGACAATTACGTTGAGAGGGGCTATATAAGGAATTTAACTAACAAAAAGGTTGTTCCAACATCAAATACTACACAAGTATGTGATGTTGGTACACCCACAATATATAGAGCAAGCTCCACAACAATATATGCACGTGTAATGAACTTGAATTTCATTGCATATATTACCAACCATTACCGTTGGTGGACTTCCCTCTGTATGTTCAACATGCAGAGCAACAACAAAGATGCAAGAGCATGAAATTCAAACGCTTAAGAACAAACTCAAATCATAAAACCAGCGTCCCTTAAATCCTCCAACTCTTCTCCCCCATTGGCATCGATTGCCAAAATGGGTGAAAAATTCTTGATGACCAATATAGTGAGAATTCCTCCAAAGGTGTGCATTTGAAATAAATTTCTTATGATTGGAAACATTTGCACATATCCAATGATGAATACTTAGGAGGAGGTCAAACTATATTGAGGATCAAAAGATTGGAAAAAATAACAGGGTGAAGAAGCATCAACAAATAAAGCAAGCAATCAAAAGATCCAAAGAACCACTTGACAAAGGAAGATACCAAATGAAAGATAGATATTATGATAAGATCGAAAAGAGAGTCTCTAGATAATATGAGGAGACTCCCCAAGGTTTATGCATAAATTATAATTGCATTTTAATACAATATGCACAAACATGGCATCATCACTCCCTCGATATTATTTAGACACAAAAAATACAAAGAAGAAAATTATGATGAGCACAAAGTGGTGTTGTAAATAAAATTAGGAAGCTCCCCAGGATACGTGCACAAATTAGATTTTTGTATTTGAATACAATGTGCACAAAATGGAATCCTCACTTTCTCTATTTTATTTATAAACACAACCATGTGTAAAAGAGCATATACCAGACATAAAACTTACAATAAACAAATAGTTGAGCAACGAGTAAGATACATCATAAAAATAGGCTCAACCATAAGGATGTGTGAGAGGAATGACAAATCATATTATAAGACTACTACAGGGATGGGCATTGAGCATCAACATAGTCTTCAATGAATGATATTTCTTAGTATGACCATACAACACACACGAGACAAAGATATCAAAAGTATAGAAGTAACATATCTCATGTGTATAAGTTTTTAAGTAGACAATCTCACAAATATATTGATCCACAAAGAAACAGGTACACACAAAATAGATACTAAAATAAATAGAGCAAAATATCCAAACTGAAGTCATATAATACACCAATAAGATCTTTGCTTGATAGCATAGCCAAAAGGCTCAATTTTATCTTATAGTATATTGATGAACTTCAACCATAAATATATCAAATACATCACAACTATCACTAATGGAAAAAGATATAGTTGGAATGTATTGAGAAAGGCAACAAGTATCACAAAGAAAGAGTCAACTTTGCAAATTCATCAATATTGCACATGAGAGTACTTTGAGGAAACGATAGGCAATATAATTGCTAAATTGACATATTTGGAATTGGTGAATCATGAGCATGATTTTGTATAGTCCATATTATATGCACTCATCTCAACTTACTCACATTTGAAATAAAGAGTTTTCATTAAAACCATAGGAAGAACCACAAAAATTGCAAATACAAAAATTCATGCCAAGATGCAATCTACAATAGGTTGGAAGCAAGATATATATGCATGAGAAAGAGATACTTGTTACCAAGATATCATTGGTAGGATGTAGTAGATATGAGTTTGTCGATCATCCTAGTTTGCCTCCAATTATCATGTAGACACCACTTATTCCTAATTTATTAGACAAGCATCCAATATATCTCCAATGTACCTAAAACAACATTAAGTACAACATTGTCCCTAAACACATTGGGTTCAAAGTGAAATGGATCGTACGGGCACCTAGAGGGGGGTGAATAGGTGCTAGCTCAAATTTTAATGCTTTTTCAATTTTAGGCTTGACACAAAAGGTAAATTCTCTAGATATGCTACTATGTAGAATTTCCCTATATGCAAACCTAACTACTAGCGAGTAAAGGCGAGTAAGATAGAGGAACGATGAAACCATAGTGGAGCACGTGGATACACAAGATTTGTTTTACCACAATTCCTTCCTTGTTAAGGGAAGTACATTTGTGTTGGAGGGGTGGGCGGTACTAAGACCACCACGCCACAATAGGCCTCACCCTGTTCTTCGATGGATCTTGCCACCAAAGGCCTGATCCACCTTTCCACTATAGGAACCCTTTGAGGCGGGAACCAATGCCTTTACACAACTAGCAGGGCACAACTCCACAACCGAATTAGAGGATCCCGTAATGACAACAAGCTGCCACAAGAACAATAGTTATCAATAACAAAATACAAGATCTAGATATCAACGAGAATACTAGATCGGAGATTCTCCAAGTGAATGGAGAGGAGTTGAAGCACTTGATTCGTGATGACGACGAATGATGTCTCCTCCTTCAATTCCCCCAAAGATCGAAGTCTTCGGGTGGTTGAAGTGGGAGATCTAGAAGGAGAGCTTTTGCAACAAGTCTGTTCTTTTTCGAGTGAACCAAGGAGTCTGACAGGAGGGGTGGATGAGTCTTTTATACCCCCTGTCCATATGAAGCCGTTGGAGATTGATGGCCCAAAATATATCGAGCTCGTTGGGGAACCCCAAGAGGAAGGTATGATGAGCACAACAGCAAGTTTTCCCTTAGTACAAAACCAAGGTTATCAATCCAGTAGGAGCAAGGAAACACCCCAAAGGTGTAGCTAGCTGGACGTTGGCAGGGCGCACTACCGGTGCCAGCAGCAACGTGGAGACCTACACAACACAACCACATAACTCTGTCCCCAACTTGCGATGAGGTTGTCAATCTCACCGGTTTTGCTGAAAACAAAGGATTAAACATATCGAATGGAAGGAAGTAATAGTTTGTAGAAAGTAAACACAAAGTAGTAAACAGTTTATAGATTGTATGTAAAAGAAAGGACCGGGGTCCATAGTTCACTAGAGGTGGCTCTCCTTAAGATAGATAACATGCCGGGTGAACAAATTACAGCGACGCAATTGACAAACATCGAGAAAGCAATACATGCATATACTAATCATCTTGACTCCTTTGGAACTTGATTGGGCATTACAACATTATACATAGACCGCCATCCAACTGCATCTATGACTAATAATCCACCTTCAGGTTATCATCCGAACCCCCTCTAGTATTAAGTTGCAAGCAACAGATTATTGCTTTACAAATTGCGTGTAAAGTAAACAATACGATTGTTCTATGAACAAAGGATTGTTGTTTTCTCCCTAGTAGCAACAACACATCTAGTACCTTAGAGATTCCTGTCACTTCCCTAGATTACCAGAGGCATGAACCCACTATCGAGCATAAATACTAACTCCTGGAGTTGCTAGCATCTACTTGGCCAAGATAGCTACTAACAACGGAAAGCATGCAAGATCACAAATAACAAAGACATGATAGAATCAATAATCAATCTGAAATAGCATCTCAATATCCATCGGATCCCCGCAAACACAACATGCAGAATTACAAATAGATGATCTTGATCATGAACGGAGCTCACAAGATCTAGACATGAAAGCACAAAGGAGGAGAACCAGCCATCTAGCTACTACATGGATCCGTAGTCCAAAGATGAACTACTCACGCATCACACCGAAGGCTTGCATGGTGATGAAGAAGGCCTCCAGGGTGAATTCCCCTTTCTAGCAGGGTGCCGGGAAGAGCTTCAGATCCCTCCCGATCTAGGGATGGAGACGACGGCGGCTACAGACTCTTTCGTGGATTTTTGATCGGGTACTTAGGGTTTTTGTCCCGAGGGCATCTTATAGGCGGAAGGAGAGGCCGAGGGGGTGACGGGGTCGGCCAGACCACCCCTGGCACAGGCCAGGCCTGGCCGCGCGGTCAGGTGGTGTGGTCGGCCCCTAGCCCTTCTCCGTCTCGTATTCTGGCATCTGATGACTTCCGAAAAATAGGCACTTTGGCTTTTGTCCCGTCCAATTCCGAGAATATTCATTTTCTGACTTTCCTGGAACCAAAAACAGGTAGCTGGCACTGTGGCTCTTGTTAATAGGTTAGTCCAAGAAATCATATGAAAATTACTCCAAAGTGTGGACAAAACACAAGAAAGTGGATAAAACCAAGCATGGAACATCAAAAATTATAGATACATTTGCAATGTATCAACATCCCCAAGCTTAACTCCTGCTCGTCCTCGAGTAGCTAAGTGATAAAAATAAAGAATAATTTTTGAGGTGACATGCACCATCAAAGACTTGATCAAAGTATTTGTAAAACATTCAAAGCTGGGATCATAGTACTTCAATCATAACATGAGAGACAAAGTTCTAGCAATAAGACAAAGAAACTATGATGCAACCTGAAAAGGCACAAACAAAAGATTCATAAATAACAATGCTTTGCAAGACGTTTGTTTGTTTCACATAAAGAAAACATAGCATAATATTATTCAGCTTGTCCCTCATAGAGTAGCAAATATAAATGCATAGGACACCTTCAAAGTTCATAAGAGTGACTAGATACAAATAGTTTAAAACAAGCAACATCAAGTTATGCATCAATCAACTAGTCTTGGGACAATGCACATAGAACTAAGAATGGCCACTATGCTCTCAAAGTAGGTGCATAAAGGTAGAAGGTGGAGACTCAATATAATGGTGGAAGAAAGACCTTCATAGAAGGAAGTAGGGATTCAAGTCTCATAAAGAGCTTCCAAAAATTATGGTACTTATAGCTTTTAGCTCTCATTGCCCTTATCATAAGCATCTTGAAGGTAATTAAGGTTAAAGTGACACAACTAAGAGGATATGCTTGACAAGTTATAAACTGAAATCTCATGCCCCTTACTTACGAAGACCGAACCTCATGCTACTCAACTTTAGTCACGAGTAAGCTCTTGTCATTGTAAGTACATGTGTGTCATAAAGAACCGCCAACGGGGTACCCCTTGCACATGATACATGAGCTATCCCATAATCAAAATGACAAGGCAAGCAGACAATGAGCATCTCAGCGATCTTTTTATTTGCTATTTGCATAGGTTTTTATTGAGGATGTTTCATAGAGTGCTCATTATGGTGATGCTACAAGTTTCCACCATGATTAGGCATGGCTTAGGCTAGCGGCCCAGGTGTTTCTCTAACACACATACAAACTCCATGATCTTACAAGTTCCACTTTTATTTCACACCGCCGGGATCCATAAGCAAAAGAACATGATATCAACGGGGTACAAAGTACAAGTGCAATGTTGAAAGCGTTCCCCATGATACATGGTTCTGCTAATTTCAACTTATAAAGCGCAAGCATATACGCAATAAAGAAGGACCCAATGGTTCAAGTTTATTAAATGTAGAAAATAAAGTGTTCCATCAAGTTCGTGAGAGCTTTAATCACTAGTTTTCTCATAACAAGTTCAATTTGGAAGGTAAACAAAAGCATGAATATACTTGGAATAGCATAAGATAGTAGGTAGGTATGGTGGACTCTTTGGAATAACTTGGTTTAGGGAGTTGGATGCATGAGTGGAACTCATACTTGGTTGTGGAGGCTAGCAAAAGACTGGGAGCGATAAACTAAGAGAGCAATAATGGCTATAATCATGCAGAGCGACAAAACATCATTGATCAAAGCATAAAGTGATACTACAAGTTGAAAACTAAAGGATCATAAAGGCTATGGTGACTTGAGATAGTCATAACATGGTGTGAGCATGCGCCAAGTCAACCCAAATAAAGCATCAAAGGAGAATACCACAATACTATGCTTTGATATGCTAAAACAACGCATGATTCATCCAAGGCACATTAAGCAATCTCAATTGTTTATAACAAGTCATGCTACAACAAAGAACACTAATCATAAAGCCAAAACAATATCACGCATGGCATGACAAAGCATAGGCCACAGTCAAAAACAAGCTCTTTTTACCACATAAGCATGAACTTTCCTACTCTTTTCCAAACCAAACCAAACTATTTGAAAACCAATGCATGAAAGAGGGGGTCCAACCAATTTATTCAGCAAACTAATAAAACCAAAGCAAACTAAAAACCAAAACGAAAACAAAAAAGAAGACGCTCCAAGAACAACACAACTATGCATGAAACAATAAAAATGAAGCATTTGGAAGAAACCTGGAATTTTTATTGATGAAGAGGGGGTGCCTTGGGCATCCCCAAGCTTTGACGCTTGTAATTCTTGGATATTTATTGGGGTGACATGCATGGCATCCCCAAGCTTGAGCTTTAGTCCATCCTTCATCTCATTACTCATTCCTTCCATACACCTGAAATTTTTCCTTCATACAAAACTTCACACAATCTTTGTTAGCAACATTAGTGCACTCAAGATAATAGGTCTTAAGGTTCAGTTCTAACACCAATAAACTTCCACTGAAACACTGGCTACTGTAGCACTTCCCTCAAAAAGCTCAATTCCCGAAAAGAACTCAAAAAGGAACCAACAAGAAGCAAATGCAGAAAATGGCAGAAATCTGTCAAAAAGACCAGCAGGTAAAGACGAATTTTTTCGAAGACCTTATGTTGCTCAAATCAAAAAGTGTTGAACTAACGAAAGTTAGATAACAACCTGGGGCAGAAGCACAAAAATTAATGCCTCAAAAAGACGTTCAGAGATTTTACACGAATGTTTACGGTGAAGTACATAAATCTGTTTCGGGATAGCAACTTTCCCAATCATCACTTCTCTCTCATTAGAGGTTACTCTTGGCACAAAAATCAAATAAAAAGGATAAGGAGTGGTTATTACTGAAGTAATAACTTCCAAGACTCGTTTAAAACTTTTGGGTTATCTACCAATAAGTACTTTTCTTTAACGCCTTTAAGTTAGGCATAAGAAGCAAGAAAGAATCAAGTGTTCTCAAATGAAGAAGCATTAAGACCAAATTTTGTTTTCATAGGAGAAGCAAAAGAAATCTTCTCTCTCTTCTTAGAGAAGTGTTCGATACCTTTATTGAGTGGGAGTTGATATTTAATGGTGCCTTCTTTCATATCAATAATGGCACCAACAGTTCTAAGAAAAGGTCTTCCCAAAGTAATAGGACAAGAAGCATTGCATTCAACATCCAAAACATATAAATCAACAGGGACATAAGTATTGTTAACCATAATAAGAACATCATTAAGACTCCCCATGAGTTTCTTTTTAGCATTATCATCAAGTGGGATATTCAAATAACAATCTTCAAGTGGAGGCAAATCAAGCATATCATAAATCCTTCTAGGCATAATAGAAACACTACTATCAAGATCACATAAAGCTTTGAAATCAAAGTCATTCACTTTCATATTAATGATGGGTTCCCAACCATCTTCTTGTTTTATAGGAATAGAAGCTTTATGTTTCATCTTTTCTTCTTTAATCTTTATGAGAGCATCAGTAATGTGTTTTGTAAAGGCCATGTTCATAGCACTAGCATTAGGACTTTTAGCAAGCTTTTGTAGGAACTTAATAACTTTAGAGATATTGCAACCATCAAGATCAAAATCAAATTTATCATCTAGAGTAGTAGAACTATTACTAGCCTCAACACTAGTGGTGGTGATAGTAGAAACACTAATGTTTCTAGCAATTTCATCTTCTCTTTCCCACTTAGCATGTAATTCAGCTAAAAGTCTAACATTTTCATCAGTTCTTTCTTGTATAGCATTAGTAGCTGCAAAGGGATTATCATTAGTTTCAGGTTTAGCAGCCATTTTATTAATCAATGAAGATTGAGCTTTAGACAAAGATGATATATTCCTTTCAGCATTAGAGAGTTTCAATTGTAAACTAGGAATTTCCCTATTTAGACTTTCAAGTTGATGGCTAATGTTCTTCAATATGGTAGATTGTTCCTCCATAGTTTTAGTAAATAGTTTATTTTTCTCATATTGCATTTGCATGAAGTTTTTAGTGGCTCTTTCAACTTCTAAAATTCTTCCTTCACTAGGTAATCCAGTTTTACCATTATAACCATAAGTATTATTAGGTGGGTAGGGCCTATAATGGTTATTACCATAAGCATTATTGCCAAAATTGTTATTTCTTATGAAGTTCACATCAACTTGCTCTTCTTGAGCAACCAAAGAAGCTAAAGGAACATTATTTGGATAATATGGGCTTTACCATTCACAAGCATAGACATAATAATATCAATCTTATCACTCAAGGAGGAAGTTTCCTCAACAGAATTTACCTTCCTACCTTGTGGAGCTCTCTCAGTATGCCATTCAGAATAATTAACCATCATATTGTCTAGAAGTTTTGTTGCAGCACCCAAAGTGATGGTCATAAAGGTACCTCCAGCAACAGAATCCAATAGGTTCCTTGAAGAATAGTTCAATCCTGCATAAAAAGTTTGGATGATCATCCAAGCAGTCAGTCCATGAGTGGGACAATTCTTTACCAAAGATTTCATTCTTTCCCAAACTTGAGCAACATGCTCATTATCAGATTGTTTAAACTTCATTATTTCACTTCTCATAGATATAATCTTAGAAGGAGGATAGTATTTTCCAATGAAAGCATCTTTGCATTTAGTCCAAGAATCAATACTATTCCTAGTTAAGGAATTCAGCCATTCTTTAGCTTTTCCTCTCAAAGAGAAAGGAAACAATTTCAGCTTAATAATATCACCATCTACATCCCTGTGCTTTTGCATCTCACAAAGTTCAACAAAGTTATTTAGATGGGCAGCAACATCTTCATTACCAATTACAGAAAATTGTTCTCTCATAACAAGATTGAGCAAACCAGGTTTTATCTCAAAGAAAGTATCTTCAGGCACAGGTGAAGCAATAGTTGTGCTCATAAAATCATTGTTGTTGGTGCTAGTGAAGTCACACAACTTAGTGTTTTCAAGAGGAGTCATTTTTGTGTGCTTTTGAATAAGAAAGCAAACCTGTAAGACTAATTTTTTTGTGTTTTTGATAGCAAAACAAGCAAACAAAGCAAAAAGAAACTAAGCAAAACAAAAATAACAAAGTAAAGATATTGGTTATGAGGGACTCCCCTTGTGAAGATGTCCTTGACTCCCCAACAACGGTGCCAGAAAATATGTTGATGGCGCGTGGTTGATGTGGGAGCTTCTTCTTGTTCTTCAGTCCCTGGCAACGGTGCAAGAAAATATGCTTGATGGCCCAAAATATATCGAGCTCGTTGGGGAACCCCAAGAGGAAGGTATGATGAGCTCAACAGCAAGTTTTCCCTCAGTACGAAACCAAGGTTATCAATCCAGTAGGAGAAAGGAAACACCCCAAAGGTGTAGCTAGCTGAACGTTGGCAGGGCGCACTACCGGTGCCAGCAGCAACATGGAGACCTGCACAACACAACCACAGAACTCTGTCCCCAACTTGCGATGAGGTTGTCAATCTCACCGGTTTTGCTGAAAACAAAGGATTAAACGTATCGAATGGAAGGAAGTAATAGTTTGCAGAAAGTAAACACAAAGTAGTATATAGTTTATAGATTGTATGTAAAAGAAAGGACCGGGATCCATAGTTTACTAGAGGTGGCTCTCCTTAAGATAGATAACATGCTGGGTGAACAAATTACAGCGGGGCAATTGACAAACATCGAGAAAGCAATACATGCATATACTAATCATCTTGACTCCTTTGGAACTTGATTGGGCATTACAACGTTATACATAGACCGCCATCCAACTGCATCTATGACTAATAATCCACCTTCAGGTTATCATCCGAACTCCCTCCAGTATTAAGTTGCAAGCAACGGATTATTGCTTTACAAATTGCGTGTAAAGTAAACAATACGATTGTTCTATGAACAAAGGATTGTTGTTTTCTCCCTAGTAGCAACAATACATCTAGTACCTTAGAGATTCCTGTCACTTCCCTAGATTACCAGAGGCATGAACCCACTATCGAGAATAAATACTAACTCTTGGAGTTGCTAGCATCTACTTGGCCAAGATAGCTACTAACAAAGGAAAGCATGCAAGATCACAAATAACAAAGACATGATAGAATCAATAATCAATCTGAAATAGCATCTCAATATCCATCGGATCCCTGCAAACACAACATGCAGAATTACAAATAGATGATCTTGATCATGAACGGAGCTCACAAGATCTAGACATGAAAGCACAAAGGAGGAGAACCAGCCATCTAGCTACTACATGGATTCGTAGTCCAAAGATGAACTACTCACGCATCACACCGGAGGCTTGCATGGTGATGAAGAAGGCCTCCAGGGTGAATTCCCCTCTCTGGCAGGGTGCCGGGAAGAGCTTCAGATCCCTCCTGATCTAGGGATGGAGACGACGGCGCCTACAGACTCTTTCGTGGATTTTTGATCGGGTACTTAGGGTTTTCGTCCTGAGGGCATCTTATAGGCGGAAGGGGAGGCCGAGGGGGTGCTGGGGTCGGCCAGACCACCCCTTGGCACGGGTCAGGCCTGGCTACACGGCCAGGTGGTGTGGCCGGCCCCTAGCCCTTCTCCGTCTCGTATTCTGGCATCTGATGACTTCCGAAAAAATAGGCACTTTGGCTTTTGTCCCGTCCAATTCCGAGAATATTCATTTTCTGACTTTCCTGGAACCAAAAACAGCAGAAAACAGGCAGCTAACACTATGGCTCTTGTTAATAGGTTAGTCCATGAAATCATATGAAAAGTACTCCAAAGTGTGGACAAAACACAAGAAAGTGGATAAAACCAAGCATGGAACATCAAAAATTATAGATACATTTGCAATGTATAAGAGATATTAGGGGCCAGATTATCTGGCCGAAGTGGGGTCTAGATTATCCGGCCCGGGGAATACTCTGCCCTAGCCTCGGATTCTCCAGGGGAAAATCCGCCCCTGATCTGAGGCACGCACCGAGCGGTCCTTAGCAACCTCCGCTGAGGGCCGGATTATCCGACCCTAGAGGAAGGCCGGATTTTCTAGCCTGGGGAAAATTCGTCCCAGCCTCGGATTTTCTGAGGAATAATCCGCCCCTGATCTGAGGCACGCGCCGAGCGGTCCTTTGGACAGGATGGTCAGGCCGGATTATCCGGCCCTAGATGGGGGCGGATAATCTGGCCCCAAAACCACAAAAACCCTTTCCTGTGACACTCAGCGCACATGAGAAAACTCCACGGTATTGTTATGTAACACACAAAACACAGGGAATCATGAAATGTTCTTTCAATCTCCCCCTTTTTGGTGTTAGATGACAATACTAGGATTTGCAAGATAGCCTAAATAACCAACATCATTACTCAAATGAAAAAGACTCCCCCTCAATGTGTGCATACTAAGATATTGCATTTGAATACAAGTGCACACAAAAGGTACAAGTCTATTTCATTGGAACATAAGCAAAAACAATCATACCACTGAGAGAGAGAGGCGTCCTCAAGAGAGTAAGAATACCCAATGTGATAACCATTATGAACGCCTTCCTCGAGATAGATATCCAATATAGCCAATATGATATATGAATCCATAAGGATAATCCACAAGATAAATCCAGAGCCACACACATAAACATAGTCTCATACAAAGCAAATCACAAAAGAAAGTTCAACGCTAAATAGGCACAAGCGAGAAAAAGACCAAAAAGATGAAGTGCAAGTGCTTACGCTCGACCCATGCAAATCCACGGAGACCTAATAGAACTACTTCTCCCCCTTTGGCATCGAAACGCTAAAAAGGAAGAAGAGCGATGCTAGTGCCCCAAGGGATCACTCATAGTCCTCATCGTCGTCCTCGTCCTCGTCCTCATCCCCAAGCTCCTCGGTGTCATCATCCTCGTCATCAGTTGGTGTTGCAGGCTCCCTCGCCCGGGTAGGAAACAAGTGACGCTCAAGCTCTCCATAGTTGAGCCCTGACGAAGAATTCCACTGAGCATATGGAGTGGGAGCAGAAGGAGTTGGAGGGTTGCCAGATGCCCCAGACACATGGTGAAGAATAAGCTGCTGGGTATGGGCCATCTCGTGACACTCCTTGTATGCCGCATACTGACCCTTGCGAGTATCCACCCCCATGCAAAGAATGTTCCGCTAGAACCAATTCAGCTGCTTGATCTCACGAGCAATAGGAGTCATTGGGGGCCTACGAGCACTGGCATGAGCATCCCTCATGAAGCCCTCAGAAGCAAACGATGGATGTAAGGTGTTCCTAACCTTGTTGTATATCTTCTTTGCCTTATGCTCAGCATCAATATGGAACTCACCAGAGGGAAGCAGGTCCTTGATCAGCATCATAATAAAAGGGGCATAAGTAATGGAGAGCCTATTGAACATTGCATCAGTCAACTCATGATAGATAAAATCCATCACATCTAGCTTGTTGTAACACCCCAACATTAGATCTTAGAAATAAGCTGAACACATGTGTGTGCATTGCATTCATGCATAGAAAATCCGAATAATTTTCACGCTTTTGAATAAAACTTGTCAAAGTGACTGAAGCTTCTCTTAACTTGGTGGAACTAAAGTGGATCATCAAGTTGATTGCGATAAGTTGCAATATGACCTTTGCTAAAACTTTATCTTTGGGTAATATAATTTGATCTAAGGGTAGATCAAATGTAATAAAACTAAGTCACCACACACTACTTAATAAGGAGTACTTGATCTTCTAGAGATCATTACATGGTATTCCATACAACAACTCAAGGATGAATACTTAATACTCTAAAGATGATATCAAGGTATTACCTACAACAAACCCTGAATACCAAGTCAAGTATATAACTTTAGTAAAAGAAACTCATAATTAAATATTGAAACACTTGTTTGCCATAGTTACTCTTATCATAGGTATCATGGTAGTTTCTAAACACTAACTATTATTACAAATAGAGTAGTAAAGGAAATCAAGCCAAGAACATTCAACACATACCCTTAATATGATATTAAGAGGTGACATTCCTATTTAACCAAGTCCTAGTGTCTATTGATCATCAATGTGTGTGATCAATTCTTGACCTAGCACTTGTTAACCTTTAGCTTTGACCTATTATATTGACCTTCCAAATACCTTAAGTAAATTAATAATAAGAAGGAACTAGTATGGTTGAGTGTACCATCATCAATGTAATGTGATCCTTAGTGGAGACCAAACCATTTGATGTTGTAGGAGTTAACTCACTCATGAGTTAACTAGAAGCAGTACCTAAACCCAAGAGTTAAGCTAGTAATTGAGAAGCTATGAGAAGGCTAGTACTATTAGTACATCAAATAATAATCTTGTTAAGTAAAGTGGGTATAAACTTAGAGTAAGGTTCCTTAACAAGATAAGCCTATAGAGAGACTAGTACAATTCTACTACTTAGTTGATGATAGGTGTTGATCAGACAACTAGAAGCCTAAGCTCTGTTTGATGAATGGTTGGTGGTCATTATTCTCAAGCCACTTGAGAATAGATGACTGGATAATGAAGAAGTGAGGTGAGTATACCAAATTAGGTAAAGCCTAGTAAGATGAATCATCTAGTTTGATCATGAGAAGTCAAGCTAGAGTATAATGAAGTATATAACATAAGTTGTATGGAGTATATGAAGGAGTTATGCCCTAGAGGCAAATAATAAAGTGTATTATTTGATATACCTCCTGTATGTTCATAATACGTTTCATACTGTGTTATAACTATGTTAATACTAAACGTTAATACACGTATGGTATATAAACAAACCGTGTCTCTAGTTACCTCTAGTGAACTAGTTCATTGGTCATGAGGATGGTCTATGTTTCAAGACCATGGGCATTTATGCCAACTGACAATGAGGTCATGTTATTAGTTAAATAACATGATAGACAAACATCCGACCGTTATATTGTAATGAGATCTAGTTACAAAGTTCACCATTGATGATAAAAAACAGAGAACCTCGCAACCTGATCCTTTGACTATGAGGTAATGCAAATCACCATTCTGGAAGAAGCTTAGATGGTTATCAAGAATCATCTCGTAACAGGGTGATCAAAAAGGTGCCACTCAGGTTTTCCGAAGGAATGCGTAGAGGAGTACATATCAAGACCAGGATTTGTCTAGTCTGTGTAACGGACAGATACATGTGGCCATCTCGGTGACATTGCATTAATGAATCTTGCAAGCATGTGACTAGGTCACGGAATGCAATGACATGAGAACGAGAAAACAAGTTCATCGGTAACGAGATCGAACTAAGGTATGTAGATACCGAAGATCAAGTCTCGGATGAATTAGGTATCGTATGACAAAGGGAATGGGGAACGACTATCTCACAGTTCGAGCGATTGTATTCGTGAAACGCACGGGGGTCACATGGCCATCCAGGTCCCTCTGTTGATCATTGATATGAGAGTGGTCTCTATCATGTCCGGAGTGTTTCCGAACCGAAGGATGTCACGCTTAAGGGTAGGGACGCTTAGGGTAGATGAGGCATCATATGAGAAATAGAGAGAGAGAAACCGGAATAGTTTCGGTAACATCCGATGGAGATCGAAAAGGGGTCCGGAAGATGTTCCGGAGTGAAGGAATAATATAATATGTGTATTTTAATGTTAATTGGAGAATTAATATTAAATATATATTTTATTTTATTTTTGAAGGCACTATATTGCTAATGGGCCTCACCCGAAGGGAGGCCCAAGTGGGCAAGGCGCCTAGGGGGTGGGGGCCAGCCGGCCTAGGGCTAGTGGGTCACCTGAGTGGGGCCCACCTAGGGCCGGCGGCTTCCCCAAGGTGGCCGGCGGGTGTGGGCATTAGTCCCACACCGCCTGGCCCCTGGGTGGTGCCCCCCTCCTACTATATAAAGGGGTCCCCCTCCCCTTGGAGTACACCCATTCCTCTCATTCTCTCTCTCTCTTCTACTGAGGACTTCCCCGTAATATTAGGGAGGACCTCGTGGTTGAGTTCTCCACCTTCACACTACCATCGTGTGATCGACGATCCGGCATCTACTTCTTCCGCTGCTCGGCTGGATCGGAGCCCGATTGACGTCCACTACACCGAACATGTGACGAACTTCGGAGGCACCACACTTGGGGTGCTACTCGTCTTCATCAATATACTCCTTCCTGCGTAAGGCGTGCCTCTCTCTGCAACGGTATGGATATTGTATTCCTTCTCCGTTACTTATGTCTACATAGTATAGATCCTGGTATTAGTGTTCGAGTAGATAGAATTTTTTTCTTTTCTGCTACGGAACCCTTCAGTGGTATCAGAGCGGGTCTATGGGTAGACATGTCGTACGGATAGAACACATAACAATATGTGGGCATTGATTCTCTAGTTGCTACCCTCTTTAGTGTTATTGTTCATATCACGACACTGTTTGATGAAGCGGCCCCCAACCGACCTCACGTGGTGATTCACGAGACTGGTCCACGAATCTAAGTGGCTTAGGGGGGTGTCTGTCTCTCTACAGTAGTTGATATAGCATTGACACTAGAGGGCCCTGAAAAGGGAAGAAGAACGACAATCATTGAATCCATGTTGTGGCTCAACGTTCGTAGGTGGGAAAGGGTTCTACTGCGAAAGCCCTAAAGCCGCGTAAAACATGCAATAGTCAATATAGAAGCATCTATCTTCGTTATTGCATAGGGGCAAGTATTATAACATGGCAATGACAAGTTTGTGAAACTCTCATTGAAGCTATTGATGATGATCACAAAGCTATAACCATGTCATAGCACTTCACTTTAGAAGTATTACTTATTGTGCTGGTATACTTACTAGACGGTAGCATAATAAGATAATCCCTCATAGTATTCCAGTTATCGTATTCCCCTTATTTCTGCACCACCAAGAAAGTTCTTCGGTATGAGGCGATCCAGGGTGACAGGCCTGGGTGTCAGACATATCTACGTTCGCATGTAGTGGGTGTAAGCCATGTTGCACTACGAATACACACGAGTTAGAACTGGCGAGCCTAGCATGTACAGACATGGCCTCGGAATACAAGAGACTGAAAAGTCGAGCATGAATCGCATAGTTGATGTGATCGACATTAGGGAATGTCCACCTTTGATACTGCACTGATGGCCGTGATGATCGGGGGAGGTGCAGGGGATAGGGATCATGTGATCACTAAACGAGTAGAGGGATGTTCGTTTAAGTGGGAGTTCCTTTATTAAAATTTGAACTCATTATTATGAACATAGTCTAAATACTTTGCAAATTCCTTTGTAGATGTCTCGCCCACCCACCTTCAACCTTAGCACTTTCCTCGAGAAGGACAAGCTGAAAACTGATGGAACCAACTTCACCGCATGGTTCCGCAATCTTAGGATCCTCCTAGTCCCCTATAAGTTGACTTATGTCATCGAGGCTGAGCTTCCGGCTAAGCCTGCAGATTCCGCCTCTGAGGACGAAAAGAATGTCTGGCAGTCCAAGGCGGATGATTTCTCCCTCATCCCGAGTGGAATGCTCTATGCCATGGAGCTGGAGCTTCAAAAGCGTTTTGAGAAGATGAATGCTTTCGAGATCATTGAGGATCTCAAGGTTGTCTTTGCTCCATAGGCTCGTGTAGAGAGGTATGATGCTTCCAAGCTCTTCTTCTCTGCTAAAATGGAAGAGCATAGCAGTATTAGTGAGCACGTGGTCAAAATGTCTGGCTACGTTAAACACTTAAATGCCCTAGATTGCAAAATCCCGGAGGAACTCGCAATAGATAGGGTGCTGCATTCGCTGCCCCCTAGCTATAAGGGTTTTGTGATGAACTACAACATGCAAGGGATGACTAAGACCCTTGCTGAGGTGTTCGCCATGCTCGAAACTGCTGAGGTTGAAATCAAGAAGGAACACACGGTGCTGATGGTCAACAAGACCACCAACTTTAAGAAACCGGGGCAAATGGGAAAAGGCAAGAGCAAGAAGCCTAAGAGGGATGGCAAGTTTGTTCCCACCACCTCAAAGGTTGCCAAGCCTGTTCCTAAGTTCGGTACTTCGTGCTTCTACTGCAAAGGGGATGGGCACTGGAAACGCAACTGCCCCAAGTACCTTGAAGACAAGCGAGCTGGCAAGATAGCCATTCCAGACAAAGGTATATATGATATACAAGTTATTAATGTATTCCTTACAAGCGCCAGGAGTAACACCTGGGTATTTGATACCGGATCTGTTGCTCACATTTGTAACTCTCAGCAGGATCTGCAGAGTAGGAGGCCCCTGAGGAAGGATGAGGTGACGATGCGCGTCGGCAATGGTTCGAGAGTCGAAGTGATGGCCGTCGGCACCCTGCATCTTCGTCTACCGTCAGGATTATTATTGATTTTGAATAAATGCTATTATGTACCTGCACTGAGTATGCATATTGTGAGTGGGTCTTGCTTGTTGCAAGACCTTTATTCGTTTAAATCAAGAACAAGTGGTTGTTCAATTTATATGAATGATGTTTTCTATGTTCATGCTCCTGTATGTGATGGTTTATCTTACTTAATCTTGATTGTGATACACACATCCATAGTGTTGATGCTAAACGTTGTAAGCACAGCGTTGATAATTCCATGTACATATGGCATTGCCGTCTTGGTCATATTGGCATAAAGCGCATGAAGAAGCTTCATTCAGAAGGGCTTCTTGGATCATTGGATTTCGAATCCCTTGATACATGTGAGCCATGCCTCATGGGCAAGATGACCAGGACACCATTCTCCGGCATAGTGGAGAGAGTTGTAGACCTACTTGGGATCATAGATACAGATGTATGTGGACCAATGAGTGTCTCAACACGCAATGGTTATCGTTACTTTGTTACCTTTACTGACGACTTGAGCAGATATGGATATATCTACTTGATGAAGCACAAGTCTGAAACCTTTGAAAAGTTCAAGGAATTTTAGAAAGAGGTAGAGAATCAACTTAACAAGAAAATCAAGCACCTTCGATCAGATCGGGGAGGCGAGTATTTGAGTTATGAGTTTAACATGCACTTGAAGGACTGTGGGATCATCCCACAACTTACGCCAGCCGGAACACCACAACATAATGGTGTGTCAGAACGCCGTAACCGGACCCTATTGGATAGTGTACGGTCCATGATGTCTTTAACTGATTTGTCTATGTCTTTTTGGGGATATGCGTTAGAAACCGCCGCTTTTATTTTAAACCGAGCACCATCCAAATTTGTGGAGACAACACCATATGAGATATGGTATGGGCAGAAGCCAAAGTTGTCTTTTCTGAAAGTTTGGGGATGTGAGGCGTATGTTAAGAAACTGCAGCCTGACAAACTCGAACCCAAGTCGGAAAAATGTATCTTTGTAGGATATCCAAGGGAAACCATTGGATATACCTTCTACAACCAAGCCAAAGGCAAAACGTTTGTCGCAATAACTGGCACCTTTCTCGAGAAAGAGTTTCTTGCAAAAGGAGTGAGTGGAAGGAAAATAGAGTTAGATGAAATTGTTGACCCTTCTCTCCGTATTCCGAGTAGCGCAACGGAAACTGTTCCAAAACCACTCTCCAACATGGAGGAAGAGCCCATTGATGCTGATCAAAACAATGACATTGAGACTCCTGAGGTTCGCAGGTCTACAAGGGTTCGTGCCACTCTAGATTGGTATAGTAGCCTTGTAATGTCTGTCATCTTAGATGATCAGGAAGAACCTGCAAACTACAAAGAAGCTATGGATAGTGCTGACTCCGAGAAATGGCTAGAAGCCATGAAATCCGAAATAGGATCCATGCATGAAAACCAAGTTTGGACCTTGGTGGATCTTCCAGAGGGTCGCAAGGCCGTGGAAAACAAATGGATCTTTAAGAAAAAGACAGATGTGAATGGTAATGTAACCATTCACAAAGCTCGACTTGTCGCAAAGGGGTTTTGACAAATTCAAGGAGTTGACTACGACAAGACTTACTCTCCCATAGTGATGCTTAAGGCTGTCAGAATTTTAATAGCAATTGCTGCACATTTCGATTATGAAATTTGGCAGATGGATGTCAAGACCGCGTTTCTCAATGGTCACATTGATGAAGAGTTGTATATGATGCAACCAGAAGGTTTTGTTGATCCTAAGGATGCTGGAAAGGTATGCAAGCTCCAACAGTCCATTTATGGGTTGAAGCAAGCATCTCAGAGCTAGAACCAACGTTTTGATCAAGTGATCAAGAGTTTTGGATTTATCCAAAACCAACAAGAGTTCTGTGTTTACAAGAAAGCGAGTGGGAGCTCGGTAGTTTTCTTAGTAGCATATGTGGATGACATATTACTCATGGGAAACGATGTGGATCTTATGAATAGCGTGAAAGCGTATTTGAGCAACCAATTTTCCATGAAGGATCTAGGTGAAGCTGCATACATATTAGGAATCAAGATCTATAGAGATAGATCAAGACACCTAATAGCATTAAGTCAGACTAGTTACATAGATAAGATTTTGAAGAGGTTCAAAATGGAAAACACCAAGAGGGGTTTTACACCTATGATGAAGAATTGCAACTTGAGTGTGACTCAATGTCCTGTAACAGACAATGATAGAGAGAAGATGTCTGACGTCCCCTATGCTTCTGCAATAGGATCTATCATGTATGCAATGCTTAGTACCCGACCTGATGTGGCATTGGCTCTTAGTTTGACGAGCCGATATCAGAGTAATCTAGGACCGGATCACTGGACAGCTGTGAAAAATATCCTAAAGTATTTGAGAAGAACAAGGGATATGTTCCTAATCTATGGAGGAAATGATGAAGCTCTGAACGTAACAGGTTACATAGATGCGAGCTGGAATTCAGATCATGATGACTCTAAGTCTCAAACAGGATTTGTTTTCTTGGTGAATGGTGGGGTCGTAAGCTGGAAAAGCAAGAAGCAGCCAGTGGTGGCACAATCTTCAATGGGGTCTGAATACATTGTTGCAGCAAATGCAGCAAATGAAGTTGTTTGGCTAAGGAATTTCGTCATCGAACTAGGAGTTTTTCCCAACGCACAAGACCCCGTGACAATCTATTGTGATAACACGGGAGCTATTGCAAATGCAAGGGAACCAAGAACTCATTCCACAGCCAAACACATCAAGCTTAGATTTCACGTCATCCGGCAGATTGTTGACGAAGGTGAAGTCAAGATTTGCAAAGTAGATACGGAACTGAATGTAGCAGATCCTTTTACTAAAGCTCTCGAACATGACAAGCACGAACAACATCGAGATTCCATTGGTGTTAGGTTCCTGCCTATTGTAAACTAGTTTTGTATACTCTAGTGCAAGTGGGAGACTGAAGGAGTTATGCCCTAGAGGCAAATAATAAAGTGTATTATTTGATATATCTCCTGTATGTTCATAATACGTTTCATACTGTGCTATAAATGTGTTAATACGAAACGTTAATACACGTGTGGTATGTAAACAAACCGTGTCTCTAGTTACCTCTAGTGAACTAGGTCATTGGTCATGAGGATGGTCTATGTTTCAAGACCATGGGAATTTATGCCAACTGACAATGAGGTCATGTTATTAGTTAAATAACATGATAGACAAACATCCGACCGTTATATCGTAATGAGATCTAGTTACAAAGTTCACCATTGATGATAAAAAACAGAGAACCTCGCAACCTGATCCTTTGACTGTGAGGTAATGCAAATCACCATTCTGGAAGAAGCTTAGATGGTTATCAAGAATCATCTCGTAAAAGGGTGATCAAAAAGGTGCCACTCATGTTTTCCGAAGGAATGCGTAGAAGAGTACATATCAAGACCAAGATTTGTCTAGTCTGTGTAACAGACAGATACATGTGGCCATCTCGATGACATTGCATTAATGAAGCTTGCAAGCATGTGACTAGGTCATGGAATGCAATGACATGAGAACAAGAAAACAAGTTCATCGGTAACGAGATCGAACTAAGGTATGCAGATACCGAAAATAAAGTCTCAGATGAATTAGGTATCGTATGACAAAGGGAATGGGGAACGACTATCTCACAGTTCGAGCGATTGTATTCGTGAAACGCACGGGGGTCACATGGCCATCCAGGTCCCTCTGTTGATCATTGATATGAGAGTGGTCTCTATCATGTTCGGAGTGTTTCCGAACCGAAGGATGTCATGCTTAAGGGTAGGGACGCTTAGGGTAG
The DNA here is from genome assembly GCA_916181665.1 of Avena sativa. NCBI lineage: Eukaryota > Viridiplantae > Streptophyta > Magnoliopsida > Poales > Poaceae > Avena > Avena sativa. The sequence goes on along the minus strand of OV702290.1, from coordinate 546,100,271 downwards.
ATGAGGCATCGTATGAGAAATAGAGAGAGAAACCGGAATAGTTTCGGTAACATCCGATGGAGATCGGAAAGGGGTCCGGAAGATGTTCCGGAGTGAAGGAATAATATAATATGTGTATTTTAATGTTAATTGGAGAATTAATATTAAATATATATTTTATTTTATTTTTGAAGGCACTATATTGCTAATGGGCCTCACCCGAAGGGAGGCCCAAGTGGGCAAGGCGCCTAGGGGGTGGGGGCCAGCCGGCCTAGGGCTAGTGGGTCACCTGAGTGGGGTCCACCTAGGGCCGGCGGCTGCCCCAAGGTGGCCGGCGGGTGTGGGCATTAGTCCCACACCGCCTGGCCCCTGGGTGGTGCCCCCCTCCTACTATATAAAGGGGTCCCCCTCCCCTTGGAGTACACCCATCCCTCTCATTCTCTCTCTCTCTTCTATTGAGGACTTCCCCGTAATATTAGGGAGGACCTCGTGGTTGAGTTCTCCACCTTCACACTACCGTCGTGTGATCGGCGATCCGGCATCTACTTCTTCCGCTGCTCGGCTGGATCGGAGCCCGGTTGACGTCCACTACACCGGACATGTGACGAACTTCGGAGGCACCACACTTGGGGTGTTGCTCGTCTTCATCAATATACTCCTTCCTGCGTAAGGCGTGCCTCTCTTTGCAAAGGTATGGATACTGTATTCCTTCTCCGTTACTTATGTCTACATAGTATAGATCCTGGTATTAGTGTTCAAGTAGATAGAATTTTTTTGTTTTCTGCTACAAAACCCTTTAGTATATGTAAGTATAATAGTTTAACCAAGGTAATACAAGAACAACTTGTATTGTGGAGAGTAGTACCATACCTATTTCAAAGGATTAATATCACATGTGATAAAGAGAGAACTATAATGTTGTAAGCCTTGGAAGTAGTTGCAAGATGAAGTTAAGGAAGTTAATAGATGGAGTTAGTAGTAGCTACATTGATAGGTGCATCAATGGTAGTTAATTAAGAGGAGTTAAATACTAGGAGTAAGGATGGAATAATGTTGAAGTGGCATGACCATGTCATCATATGATGATGGATATGGTGGAGTCAGACGATTGTCTTATTCAGGAAGATGTGATCTTTGTGAATAAGATAAGAGAGATACCTAGAGTATATTTAGGAAAGGAATTCCTTATCTCAAGATAAGCTTAGTGAAGTATTGAGGTAAGAATTCTTTAGAAATCTTTAGCTAACTATACATGCAGCCATGACAAGACCCATATCTACTTCATTATTCAAAACCCTATAATCAAATGGATAGTGAAACCATTTCCTATTCCTAGGTAATCATTGAACAATACCTCTTGGACAATTGAAACTTCCAAAGAATAATTAGAGAACCAGAGGAATTATCATGTATGAAAGCCTTGTCTACCTGATTGTCTTAAAACCTAATAAGAACCTACTCTCATAGGATTATTAAGATCACATCATGAAAGCAAACCCAGTAACTCGCTTTAAATTGAATGGTTATTTAGAATCATGGAGCACCACCGGGAGGCTATGGATTCATGGGACAAGCACTGATGGGGTATGGAGGCATGGGTGGCTTTGGAGTCATGGGAGCACAACCGGGAGGATTTGGAGGCTATGGAGGCATGGGTCTTGGAAGCATGGGTGGGGTGAGTGGGCAATCCGCCATGGGTGGCATGGGTGGGATGAGTGGGCATGGCGCCATGGGAGGCATGGGAGCACCGTCGGGAGGATTCATGGCTTCTTTGGTTGATCCATCTCCGTCTAGCAATGAAGCACATGGAGATTCAACTCCCAACACCATCGTGCAAGACTCCGAAGAAGATGGAGATGGAATGGATCATGTTGAGAAGTGAGGTGAACTTTGTCAATGTGTTTGAACTATGCTATTTGTCCATGGTGGTTGAACTTTGTCCATGAGATGAACTATGTCATTTGTGTTTGTTTAAACCATGCTATTTGTTGAGCCATTTGTGCTTGATTATTTTGTGTTTGTTTGATCTAGTTGGATGTATGCATATGTTAAATTGTTGTTTGCGCTGGTCGAGCGTGCGCTACTATGCAGCGCCTGGTGAAGTGCTGCTTGCGCGCTGCATTTTTCAGCGCCGTTTTGGAGCTTCTGGCGAAGGGCACGCATGCTCCGCGCGCTGCATGCGGATACGACGCGCTGGTTCGGCGTTTTACAACGTGTAGATGTAGTGCTGCTGCTGGAGATGCTCTAAGAAGCTTCCAGGAGCCTAATTTTTTCAAAGGGGAAGACATGCGGAGGGCCACGTACCCAAGAGAGCAAGCGAGGGCATGGCACAACCCACAGCCCACAGCCCACAGAGTCCATGGCTATCCCAAGCCAAGCTCCACGCAACTGCAACCAATCAGGATGCAGGAACCACCGCGCGACGGATCGCCCACCGTGATCCGCGTGCCTCACCCGAAACTGTATCTTCACCGTCCGCAGCTCTCACATCCAACGCTCCAAAACAACTTTCGCTCCCGAAACCAAGACGCGCCGCCGCTCCCAGGAACAAAATTTTCGCAGCCTCGCGCCCGCCGGCCGGTCTCCCGCTTATTAAATCCCCCCGATTCCCCTCCATTCTCCATCACTCGAAGCCTCCCCATTCCCAGCGAGATCTCTCCAGAGCTTCCTCTCCACCCGCCCACGAAGCCAGCTTCCCGTTCCGATGGCTCGCACGAAGCAGACGGCGAGGAAGTCCACCGGCGGCAAGGCGCCGAGGAAGCAGCTGGCGACCAAGGCGGCGCGCAAGTCTGCCCCGGCCACCGGCGGCGTGAAGAAGCCGCACCGCTTCAGGCCAGGCACCGTCGCGCTCCGGGAGATCCGCAAGTACCAGAAGAGCACGGAGCTGCTCATCCGCAAGCTGCCCTTCCAGCGCCTCGTCAGGGAGATCGCGCAGGACTTCAAGACCGACCTCCGCTTCCAGAGCTCCGCCGTCTCCGCACTGCAGGAGGCCGCAGAGGCCTACCTCGTCGGCCTCTTCGAGGACACCAACCTCTGCGCCATCCACGCCAAGCGCGTCACCATCATGCCCAAGGACATCCAGCTCGCCCGCCGCATCCGTGGTGAGAGGGCCTAGAGCGCCTCGCTAGTGCCTGGTCTGGAGGTGTAGAGATGTTAGCCTGTGTTGCGTGTTGGAAATCTAGTAGGCTCGGTAGATGTTCTGGTTGTGTCTGATGTTACCCTCTTGTTATCATCAGTTATGGAAATGTTGGCTATCAGATCTGAATCTTCTGCGTTCTGTACCTACTTCTTTCTTGGTGCGTGTTTGTTTCTCAGAGTGCTTATCCTGATATTACGTTCCAATAATTCGTCAGGGCATAACTGAATTTTTTGGATTGGTAGGTGAAAGTCCTAGACCGGTTCATAGGCTGCTTGGGTACGTACCATTGCTAAGACCATTGTTAAGACCATTGTTAATCATAGTACATGCCATTGCTAAGACCATTGTTAAGACCGGTTCATAGGTTCAGACGTACCCAAGCAGCCTATGAACCGGTTCATTCACAAAGCTAAAACATCTTATATTTTGGAACGGAGGGAGTAGTTCTCTTTCTGTTGTGGCTATGTAATAGAAGCTAGAAGGCCCTATCCTTGATACTTTCAGATCAATAACCACTAATTATGTGGCCATTGATCTACTAACAATGGTTTCAACTCGTTTTCTTACAACTCTTTTTGTTTTCTAAAGATTAACATAAACCGGTACATTCTGTCACTTGCTTTCTCACAACTCCTCCTATTTTCTAAACAAGTTTCTTCAAGATATTTTATGCTCGTGTCGAGCTTCCATCTAGCTTCCCAAGTCTTGAGACCCACCATTTATTCATGGTCCGAGGTATACTCCAAAATTTCTGGTGATGGGACTCTTGATATGCTTATTGTGATATACCCTCCGTCTCCAAATAGATGTCGAAGAAATGTCTATGCAGATGGTCAGTACACCGATGCCCCCCAACAAATTTCCATACCTGAAGCACTTGAGGGTTGTGTTTTCTGCAGGGTCATTATCTCGCCCGGACTATGATCATTGTTCTCTGATATCCCTTTTCGACGCTTCTCCATCCTTTGAGACTTTCTTCTTGCAAGTAATTCACTATTGACCCTGCATTAACATTTTGTATTTTTTTGAAAGAGGATAACATTTAGTAACTAGCATGAACTGCGACATCTTTGCCTTTTCACCTTTATTAGGTGGTACCAAGAAGAGTGAATCATCCATCAATTTTTGATGATCCTTCAGATCTGAGGAAGATGCCACAACACCGCCATGACAAGCTCAAGAGTGTCAGTATCATCGGTTTTTCCTCTTCGAAGAGCTTGGTTGAGCTAACATGTCATATTCTCGAGAGCACATCAAGGGAATCGTTCCGTCTGTAGCGAAGTTCACTGTTGGGAAGCCTTGCAGCCAGTGCCATGTTGTTTGAGCTCTAGATGCCAAATTATCATCATTATATACCGAATGTTCTATATGTGACCTCAAGTTATTGAAGGCGAAGTCACTGCTGGAAGAGTTTGGTCAGTGTTATTCTTTGAATTTGGGTCTTTTCGTCAGATCAAGTGGGACGGAAGTGCGGTTTTGGGAAGACAAATGGTTGTCTGGACGTGTCTTCCCATTTTAACATTTCTCCTTACAATGTTTTAAATTACTATTCTTTTGAACTCTCTCCGTTCCATATTAACTGTCACAGATTTATGTACGTAGATAAATTCTAAAAATCTGTGCTGTACGTAGATAAAATCTGGAATCTAAAAAATCTCTGTACCATATTTACCTGTCGCAGATTTATGTACTACTGTACGTTTTTTAAATGGATTGTCTTAAATGTTGATTTCTGACGATTGGAACAATCCATAAGCAGGTCATCGTGTTCAGGGCTCACCGATCATGATGCGCGGTTGTTGACCGATGGCTTCCCAGCCAGAGGTGCGAACCCTGCTCCGGGTCAGCCGGGGCTCCCCAGCCGTTACTACATGCTCCGGTCGAGCAACCAGATTGATGCATGGCCGTGCGGTGCTGTATCGCGTTGTGTTGCTTAGGGAAACATTCGTAGCTCTAGCAGTGCTCTGGAAAACTGGTAGCTTCAGCACTGCTCTCGAGATTGTTGCTCTATAGTTCAAGATCGTTCAGAAAACAGGGCTGGACAACCGTGTAGCAGATGCCCTCTCTCAAAAATCAAAATCATAAGTTCACGGAGGAAAGGCTACCAAACTGATGCACAGCTGCAAAGCTCCTCGTTAAATTAGTAATTCACCCCAACTTTTTGAACACTTCACTTTTTTTTAGCAAAATTTGAACACTTCACTTGAATAATTGGATGGGTATGGGCATATCAGATTTAAAAGGAGGAATTTGGATTGGCAATAATGTGAAATCGCATCACAGCATCGCCAAAGCACTGCAAGACAACATTGTTGAAGGTCACTCAGGATTCTACGGAGAAAATTGCAAAAAAGAAAAGAAAAACCCACCACATTTGGGGTGGGTGATGAATGTAATTTGCATAACTGTAGTGTTTAGTTTCGATGAATGAACTCAAATGCATGTTTGTATGAACTGAAATGCACTATGATCTTGCAAAGTATTTGCTGGGAATGCTTTTGTAAAATTCTAAAGTTCGTTTCTCGGTTTCTATTCTGTCCGATGAATTTTCAGACTGAAAACTAACTTTTCAGTGCACCTTATACACGCCTATAAGAGGCATAGTTTACGGACCTGCTAGAGTTGCTCTTGTAGACGCAGATGCTAACTCCCGGGCCACCGTATGAAGAGAGACAATTGGACACATATTTTTGTTAGAATTATCATTTATACTACTCCCTCCGATCCATAATAAGTGTCGCTCATCTAGTATTGATCGGTGAGAGTATTTAAAAGTGTCAGGCTAAGCCCGGCAATAAAGTTAAACAACGACATGCCCCACTGTCTAGTGGATGGACGGCGTGTTAATACACTGCAAATAATGATATGTGACTTGTAATTGAGGGATGGCTCCTATAAAAATATAGAAATATTCTTATAAATCTTGATCAGTACCCACCCAAGATAGCGATTAAAAGAAGAAAAATTGTTGTTACAGCAATCACATTCATTTCTATATATTACCAAGCTGGATGAAAGCACCGCTCAATTTAACTGCGCCAACACAATGCATCCAAAATTGCAGGCCGCCCTACAAAAATTTATCAGATGGCAAATTAAAAACTTAATGGTACCTATCCAACGTTGAGTCCAAGGAGAAGTAAGCGCTAGTAGTAAGACTTATTTGTATGTCTAGGCATGGTGTCACCAATGTTCAAAGAAGGTTGTCCGTTTCAGCTGTCCTCATGAGATTAGGATTATGGTTAACGCAGACGCTTAGGATTATTCCAAAATTTCATTGGTACTCACGTCACTCTTTGTACCATAAGGGCATGTTTAACGCAGACGCTTACAGAGACGTTAAGGAATAAAATCCCGGCTGTTACGTCCCCGCAGGCTCCGATCCTGGCGATTAGGCCAGCGTCGACGCTTTCTTTTGCGTCGGACGCTTATGGATGGGTAAGTGGTCATTTAGTACTGCCTGGTGCTCTCGCGGTACAGTTTTTAAAATATCTAAGCGTCCGTGCATTGGAAGGTGCAACAATTTGACGAGCTTTGGCTACTTTTTTTTCTCCAAACGTCTACGTAAGCGTCTTCGACAGTACATGCCCTAAGTACCATCTAGTACAGGATGTGCTCACCTGAGTCATGATTCCCCACTCCCGACAATTCATTCTCCTCCTACTTCACACTACACACAGAAACCCACAGAAACATTTAGCATCATGATCCGCCGCCCCACCGCTCTAGCGTCACCGGTGCACCCACTTGATGATGAGTATCTTCTGGAGGAGATCCTCCTCCGCTTCCCTCCATGGCCCTCCTCCCTTCCGCGTGCCTCCCTTGTTTGCTCATGCTGGCGCAACATCCTTTTAGATCACGACTTCCTTCGACGCTTTCGTAGACATCACGAGAAATCTCCTCTACTTGGCTTCTTTGCGGAGCATCATGGCTCAGTAGCAGTATTCATACCTACCATGGATGCACCTGATCGCCTCCCTGTTACACGTTTCCCATTGCAGCAAAACCGTCGATATCACGATTTCAGCCTTCATGGCTTCCACCATGGCATTGCCATCCTCCTCAGTAAGAAAAGTCTAGAGGCCATCGTATGGGATCCACTCACTGGCCATGATCATCTTATACTTCTTCCACCAAGTTCCACAATTATAACAATGGGTTCGTCAAGAATGCAGTTGTCTTCTGTGTGCTACTGAAGATGGACATGTGCACGACGATTGCATTATGAGCACATTTAAGGTGGCTCTTATGTGCAACGATTTTGATCAACAACATGCAATGTGTTGTATCTACGAGTCAGAGTTTGGTGTATGGGGAAATATTATCTCAGTGAAACTACTCATGAGATATGTGAGACAAGATCTGGTGTTATAGTTGGGAATTTAGTTTATTGGTTACTTGATGTAGGTGGAATCCTAAGTCTGGATTTGGAAAGGCAAAGCCTTGCTGTGATTGAAAAGCCAACCAATGTACATTTCACATGATACAATTATTTTTAGGTTTTATGGACAATAGATAGTGGCCTATGTCTCATGATTCTTTTGAAGTCCAATCAACGCATCCAGTTATGGGGAAGGAAATCTAACAATGAGGGTGTTGTCGGATGGGTATTACAGAAAACTATTCAAGTAAACGAGCTCCTTCCGTTGGTATCACAAAGAGATAGAAAAAAGACTTATATCCTTGGGCATGATAATGGCAGTAACATTATCGTTCTTTCTACGGCCATTGGTGCCTCAGTGGTACAACTTGAGACGCTGGAACTCAGAAATATTCCTAGAAGGAGTTATGCAACATATTATCCCTATGCAAACTTCTACACCACAGGTAATACCTTGCCTATACATCGCACTCCATCAATAATAGTTAATATAACTTGTCTATAGAATCAATTTGTTATTATATTGCTCATGTGCTTAAAGGTTGGTTCTACATCTGAGGAGAAACGATGTAGTTTCTTCTTGTGTAGGGGAGTTAATAGTATAAAACCACCACTTTCGTACAAAATGTTCGGAAAACCACCACCTTTCGTCAATTTCGCAAAATGTGACCACTTTGCTGCAGATTTTTTGCAATTCGCACTAAACCGGATTTTAAACCGAATTGACACCAAAACTGACAGTGAGACCCACCTATCAGGCTGACGTGGCGACGCGAGACGGTGCGTTGTGTGCTATTTTGCATACAAGTCCTCAATTTTTTGGAGCATGTTATGCAAGGGTCCTTGCCACCTCGCAATTTTTCATAAACCTATTTATTTTCAAACATTCATAACTTATGAGTACAAATTCAAATGGAAAAACTTTTAATATGAAAAGTGCTTAGAATTGTTTGAGTATTTTGAATATAAACTTTTTTCACTATTTCTGATAATTAAGATATGCAAACAATTGAAATTGCTTCTATTAATAATGCAAACTTTGGAAATTCATAACTTTATTTATATATCTCCAAATAATATAAATAATATGTCTAAATTTATTAGAAAAATCCAAGGAATCTATTTCTGGGATCCATTATGTATGAATCACATCCGTTCTTGTCGGATATTTTGATCCATTTATATTGGTATATATGTACGTACAAACCAGTCTATCTTAGAGCCTCAAATATGTACGTGCATTGGAAGGAAATATTTTGTAGAATTTGTTTCTCCCACGGATACGGAGAGATAAAAGAACGGTGCGTATGGAGGGAGGGATTTTTAAGACGTGCAAGAAATTAAGTAATATACAATATATATGGGAAATATAATCATATTATGTACTGTTTCTTTTTTTGCGAATCACGTACCGTTTACATTCTATGATCGGTATATATGAGACATATTTCGTGTCAATTGGTGCTCAATTTTTTTCATTGCTATATGCAAAATTTGTATATATGTGATGGATTCACTATTGTGCTACATACTGTACAGTACGTACACATGTACAGATGATTAATGATGAATTCACTATGTACATTGTGTTCAAAAAAATGTGGTAAATATATACCGATCATACTGTATGTATGTACTATACATGTGTGCACATTCTCATATATATCGATCATACATGTGTGTACGTATTATACATATACGTACTTCGAAAAAATGTGCTAAAATGCTAATACATACTGTACATGTGTGTACGTGTGTCTCTCCGCATGTATGCGTGTATCAGTGTATGGGTTAGGAAAACAATTTTATATAGGTAAAAAACCGACGTCACGTAGAAATATCTAAGAATGGAAATAACAATCATCACCTCTTCTATTCGTTTAATTACACGCTCATATTAGTCATATCGCCAATTGCATAGTTTACATATTATCGCCAGAATAGATCGTAGCCTTGATTGGAACGGTGTCCTGTCCGACATACGTACATGTGTTTCATTATTTTTATTTTCTTGTAATACCCGAGATCAACATGTTGGATGCTAAAAATGGATTCCTTGTTTTTTCTAATAAATTTAGACATATTATTTATATTATTTGGAGATATATAAATAAAGTTAGGAATTTCCAAAGTTTACATTAGTAATAGAAGAAATTTTTAATTATTTATATATTTTAATTATCTAAAACAGTGAACCAAAGTTTATATTCGCAATATTCAAACATTTCTAAGAATTTTTCATATTAAAAGTTTTTTATTTTAATTTGTACTCAAAAGTTATAAGCGTTTGAATATAAATATGTGGTTTTCTAAAAAACTGTGTAGTGCTAGGACGCTAACGTAATTTAATAAAAAAACTGGAGGACCTGCATGCAAACTGGTATCCGGCGCGCCTTCTCTCACCGCCACATCAGCCTGACGGGTGGGTCCAAGTATCAGAAATCGGTTTAAAATCTGGTTTAGTGCGAATTGCAAAAAATCTGCAGCAAAGTGATCATATTTTGCGAAATTGACGAAAGGTGGTGGTTTTTCGAATATTTTGCACGAAAGTGGTGATTTTATGCTATTAACTCTCTGTATGGTGTTGTTGTTATGGCAACATTTACTTGTCCTTTTTTTCTTCGAAAAAGGGGAGTATTGTCTCAGCCTCTGCATCAATCAAGGCACACTTCTTTTTATTATGAAGTTGAAAAATCAGAGTTATTGCATCATGGATCACATAAGGTCAATACATGTATCAACCATCGAAAAATAAATAACATATAGTATCAAGGCATTTTCTAGTACAATAGCATGCTGCCAGACATGCGTGCCAAAGATATGAAATTTGCCCTTGTGATTCACTTGCATCCAAAAGTTCAACCTAATCCATCGGTTTTGAAATGATTCACGTATTAGGTTTCGCTAGGACAAGGTTTTTACCAACAATAGTAATATGAACATATGTCTTTTGTCATACAAAATCATAAGCACAAACAAGTTCCTTGGATCACAAATTTAATGACATCATTTTATGTCACATATATACTAATAAACTCAAACATTAATTCTTATTCTTAAGTATACCCTCCATTAACGTTTTTATATACACTAGAAGTTCTCGAGATTCACAAATCATGCATCAAGAGAAGATTCTATAGGACACGATTGATTGAATTGACTGGACACTAGACACTAGAGACTATAGAGTAACATATGATGTTTTGTTTAGGGCTGCACGAGGCATCACGTATCAAGAAGGGAGAATTTTGCTTGCTGGAAGGATGCCTAGCCCATGACCCTTGCGCTTACAAGGAACCGAACTAATCAGAATATTAAGTAACATGGACGAGTGGTACTTCTGCAACCAGGATAAAGAGATTGCACTTAAATCTTGCGCGATTTGATTTCTGGTTTTCCAGTATGTTGTATTTGATCTGTGGGAAGTTAAAAGGATGATTATTGCGAGGTGTAAGATTTATTAGATCATGTACAGTCGGTTGAGAAGACAATCTTATTTTTGTGTTGCATGTTGTCTAGAGAAGAGAAAAAACATATTACAGAATGGGTTTTCTTTAATGCCGTCTCCAATAATATATTTTTGCAAGCTTCTAAAATTATGGTATAATAGAAGTTAAACAAGAAACATGTGAGTAAGAAGGGACATTTCATACATGGAGAAGACAAATATTTTCTCGTTTCTCTCTCAGTGGACTCAACAATCATTATATGTTACATTTGCTAAAACAACAACATTGTACATGCCCTTAAAGTCATGTTTGTGTAAATACTGAACTCTATCTATGTAATACAAGATTCAAATTTCAAAGAAAAGATATCATTCTACCCATATTAGAAATGGTACCGGAATTAAAAAGCACCAGACAAACAAGAGTGGTATGTAATGAGGCCAAATAGAACATGCATCCTCTATGGGCTGTGTTCACTGAAATCTTTAAATGACATAATTTTACCTGGTCACAATCAGTGCCCAAGTAGCATTTCTGATGATAAGGTGATGTCTTAAGGAGAAGATCAATGTCTTCTACTCTGGAGTCAGAAATAGTTTTAGGATCACAACGTACGATACTATTTGTTGATCCGGTAAGAGTAAGAAATGCTAGCATTAGTTTCAAATTAGAACATTAGCGATCACTTTTGGAAGCCAAACGGGCCGGGCTTCTTTCCAGGTGAACATCACCACGGTCACCTCCGATCACGCGCACAATCCCTAGACTAGCCACAATGGTATTATCATAAGCCTCCGTCCCATATATAAGATGTTTTTGTGAAACGAATGTATCTAAAACATCTTATATTTTGAAACCCAAGTAGTATCATGCATACCATCTTGATAAAATATTGATGTGGCACAACAACTAATGAAAAGAGAGGTGCTAGTGATATCGTAATAATAATATAATACCGTATCATAACATGTATAACAGGAAAATTAATGTTGAATTTCTTATGCCTGTTTCAAACTATATGTAATGTTTTTATGTTTTACTTAATTTTTGTTTACAAGTATGTAATATTTGAGTGTAGATGCATAGATCTTATTTTTCCGCAAATTTTGATATAGTATTTGTATTTTTATGAATTAGAATGATTTAGTTATGATTTTTTTAAAGATTAATATGGTAAAAGGGAAAACAGCTATGCCAAGAGCATTGGCGTCGGCGTAGCTATGGCATTGCCGTCGGCATAGCTATCCTACGCCGATGGCCAGCTTCGTGGGGTGCCCAACTCGTGGCCTACGTCGACAACACCGACTTTTGACCGTCGGCGTAGCCTATCGACGTCGGCGCCTCAAAAACGATACAAATAATGTAAAACCTTCGCGTGGTATCATATTATGTGATATAGTTATAAGGAAAAATATAAAACTTGTATTATTATAAATATCACAAAAAACCTTCTCAAAATGAGCTATCATGTTCGATGTTTCATGGCTTTCAAGCCAAACGACCAATGTTATAGCTAGAATCACGGTATAATTTATGATAATGTGCCTATATTGTGCATACATGTGTATCTTAGGATGGCTTACAATATTGCAAGAGGAAGTTTTCTTTTTCATCACACCAAAAAGGCATTTTCTATTTTATGAGTGCAAAAAACGAGGTGTTCTGTGAAGCAACCACGAAATGAAAGTTTCACATTGGTACTACCTCATTGTTCAAAAATACTAGATTACCTTAAATGGACAATTTTCCAATCGAGGTATCTTAAACCTTTCCATCCACCCCTCTTGAAAAAGACAAATTCCTGCTAAATCGGTAGGAACTCGGTCAGATTAGAACTACATGTACATGACCTAATGCTCATGATTTTTTTGGAAAAATCATTTTTAGGTTCACAATATGCTATTTTATTAGAGATCTACTTCAATTTTAGCGAGACTCAACCCCGATCTAAGAACCTTCATGCCCACCGGTTTGACCATAGTTTGAAACGGGCATAAGAAATTCAAAAACGATCCAAACAATGTAAAACCTTCACGCGGTGTTATATTATGTGATATAGTTGCAAAATATAAAACTTGTATTATTGTAAATATCACAAAAAAAACCTTCTTAAAATGAGCTATCATATTCGAGGTTTCATGACTTTCAAGCCAAACGATCAATATTATAGCTAAAATTGTGGCATAGTTTATGATAATGTGCCTATATTATGCACACATGTGCATCTTGGTATGACTTACAATCTTGCAAGAGAAAGTTTTATTTTTCATCGCACCAAAAATCTATTTTCTATTTTCTGAGTGCCAAACACGAGTTGTTTGTAAAGCAACCGCCAAATGAAAGTTTCACATTGGTACTACCCATTTTTCAAAAAATACCAGACCACCTTACATGGACAATTTTCCAACCGGAGTATCTTAAACCTTTCTATCTATCCCTCATGAAAAAGACAAATTCCTGCCAAATCGGTAGGAACTCGGTCAGATTTGAACTACATGTACATGATCTAATGCTCATGATTTAAAAAATTATTTTTAGGTTCACAATATTCTATTTCATCAGATATCTACTTCAAGTTTAGCGAGGCTCAACCCCGAGCTAAGAATCTTCATGCCTGCCGTTTTGACCATAGTTTAAAATAGGCATAAGAAATTAAAAAACGATCCAAACAATGTAAACCTTTGCGTGTTGTCATATTATGTGATATAGTTGCAAGGGAAAATATTAAACTTGTATTATTGTAAATATCACAAAAAACCTTCTCAAAATGAGCTATCATGTTCGAGGTTTTATGACTTTCAAACCAAACGACAATGTTATGGCTAGAATCGCGGCATAGTTTGTGATAATGTTCTCATATTGTGCACACATGTGCATCTTTGGATGGCTTACAATCCTGAAGGAGGATGTTTTCTTTTCCATCGCACCAAAAAGCTATTTTCTATTTTCCGAGTGCCAAAAACAGGGTATTTTGTGAGGCAACCACCAAATGAAAGTTTCATATTGGTACTACCCCATATTGTGAAGCAACCTTTCCATCCACCTCTCATGAAAAATACAAATTCCTGCCGGTCAATTTTGACCATAGTTTTAAACGGGGAAATAAAATTATGGCTAGAATCACGATATTGTGATAAGTTGATATGGATATTATATCTGGATTCCTCTCATTTTTCTGATCAATTTAGACATATTATTTGTTGAATTCTGATTTACGGATTTAAAGATATTAATTATTCCATATTAAATAAAAAATACAAAAAAGTAAAACCATTATATTTTATTTGAATTTAATAATATTTTTACTTATTCATTGTTGTTTACTTAAATAATTGTTTGTAATTTCAAAAAATAAAAATGTGTGACATAATAATATAAGAGTTAATATGATTGATATTATAGTATTGACAACGAGGTACAAATTGCTTCGTGGAAACTGATTCGGAAAGAACAAAAAAGTTAGCATGCTAGGGGTGGAGTAGTGTGAGGATGGGTGACCGACCGGAAAGTTTGACCAAGACTGCAATTTGATCGAAGATTAAATGTAATTAGTGTTAAAAATATTCCAAGTAAGAGATTAACGAGTTAAACAATTCAAAGATTAAAAAAAGTAATCAGACCGAAAAGGGAATTTACGTTCCACCGTCTCTGGTTAACAGGTATCAGACCGAAAAGGGAATTTATATTCCACAATTGGAGTCAGCTTAGGTACCTTGCGCAAGCCCAGCTGGAAATTCACCTCCAGCTAAAACGAACCCGAACCGGACAAGACTACTCGTCCACATATATAAACCAAAAACAAGAGCTAGTGTTCCTACTCTGCAGACCACGTACGTGTGCAAGTGCAACCAAAATCAAACCCCCGGCCGTATGGATCAAGCGGCGCTCCCGATCATCCAAACCCTTCTCGGCTTCCCAGTCCACAAACCGGCTGTCCACAGGCCGCCGTCCACCGTCCGCCTCCTGCCGCTGCCGCTGCCGCCACCGCAGCCGCCGCCGCCGCCAGCCCCACGGCCTCGCTTGGAGATCTTAGGCCAAACCATCCAGCGACTCTTCTTCCACCATACTCCTCCGAAGAAGAGCACCGTTAAGCCCGTCGTCCATCCACCGTCTCTAGTTGCGCCGCCGCCGCCGCCGCTCCCACTGCCGCCGCTCCCCTCCCAGAAGAATCCATGTTCGATTTTGGGCTCCATCCAAGGGCTCTCCGTCCCTCCCGTCCATCTACAGTCCCCTCAACCTGATCAACCTCAAGCTCATCCCTCCCAGAGTGAGATATCAAACTCTATCCAGCGACTCATCCGCCACATAGCGCCCGCCATATGCCGACCGCTCGCGCTACCTCTCGCAGCCCACGTCGCCCGCGACAGCACAGCGACGGCGGCTCTCGTCCTCGGCGGCGCGGCCATCGCCGCCTGCCAGAGGTGCCTCCAGGTGGTGCCCTACAGCAACCGTGTCCAGGTCATCTTCCACTCCCCGGATGAATATCGTGAACACGACGAGTTCGAGTTCGCCCATTTCAAGAACACCAACGCCAGCCAGATCTTCCGCCCGCGCCACTACCAGACCGCCCGTGTCCGGCGCCTCACCTCGAAGATCGTCGGCGCCATCAACCGTGGCCTCGCCATCAAGGGCAGACAGGGGGTGGCACGCGTGCTACGGCCACACACGAGGCATATCAACGACCTTGACTGGGAGGTCATCATCACCAATGATAAGGAGTGCAATGCATACGTCCATCCCAGTGGCGGCAAGATTGTACTCTTCGAGGGATTGCTTCAACGGTTTGAGACCGATGCTGAGATCGCCGCTATTATTGCGCACGAGGTTAGTTTATATAGTAGGATTAATTAATGGACAAAGACTACAGCTCCTCCATTCCATGCATAATTCTTGTCGCGGTTTTAGTTCAAATTGGAACTACAATCACCGAGGGAGTAACTTTTATGTCGTTAATTTAACCTGGTGTACTTTCCAGGTTGGTCATGTTGTTCAAAGATGCAACGCAGAGTGGGCTTCCACACCGTCCTTCTCCCGCTCCCAGGCACTATCCTTATCCCGGAGGTACAGTCACTTCTCCATCTGATCACATATACTAGTATTTCATGTCTTTTTTCCCCTCGGAATTAAGGGTAACGCCGCATAGTTTAATTGTATGCATAGTATTTCATGCTGGATGCTCCTATGCAGGCTAGAGGCTGAGGCAGATTACATTGGAATCATGCTACTTGCTGCGGCTGGTTTTGATCCACAAGCTGCACTTAAGGTCTGCGATAAGTTTGCAGATATTGAAAGAATCAACCATTACGGTTGGTTTTATGATGATTCCTACTCTACGCATCCTTCAGAAAAGAAGAGGAAGCGGATGTTATCACAGCCCAAAGTTATGGGGAAGGCCTTGCAATTATATAATGAAGTTACCGCCAAACAAGGACATGACAAGATTTCGCCTGAATGTGGAATTTTGTCTCTTGCGTATGGAGAAAATTTTCCATCCCCGGGTCCCCAACCGTCGGATGAACAATAATCGACAGTTAGATCTTCTCGGCCGGCCCCTTCATCCTGCTTTTGCTGTGATGTAGCAAATAAAGTCCCACTCATGTAGTAAAAGAGGTTTGGTCAGAAACAGAACAAAAAAGACCGACCCTCGTAGTAGCCTCGTTGGAGACTTTGTGACAGAAAGTTTGTTCTAACACAGTAAAACCGATTTTGCCAGAGACTTCATAGCAAAAAAAATTGTGCTATTGTACCAAAATCAGAAAACTGGGGAGGCACAACTGGTCATCTCATCTTCATCTCCACTGTCGTCTCCGTCCCCATATATGTCTCCCTTATCTTAGATCTTATATTTGTAAGATTGGACGTGATGATAAGAGAGGTGGTAGCATCATTTTTGTACTACTATCTGGCAGTAGACTCCAATGATGGAGATACCACGAAATCTCTACTATCTAAAAAGAAAGAGAGTAAATTCCACAACTGAATTACATATTCAGTGATGAATGTCATCGTACATTACAAGACGTTTTATGTTTACTACAAGAATGTATATTTGGCCGCAATGATGATATCCTCTTTGAAATGTGCTCCAGTTTCTCTGGTAAAAGCAAGCATGAAAACCATTTAAAATAGTAGTGCGTAGCTGGTCTCTTCATGTGTGAAATCTGCACACGGGTCCTCATTAGCTGCTGCATTTTCCTTCAACAAGTTAGTGATTAGTTCAGGTTGCGCCGAACCGTCTGCAGCGTAGTACAGGTTTTCAAAATACTATTCAGTACGTAACTGAGCTTTGCAATAGCTGTGGAGGGAGCAACCAACGCTTTCACAATTAAGAGCGAAATGTGTGTCCAGATGCAAAACACGATCCGTCAACACTCAACAGGTCGTCGTGTTGAAAACAGTAGTAGCAAGATGAAGCAGCGCTGCTGTTGTCGGGCCGATAACTGGCCTCGTCTGTCATCTATCTGCGTCCGCCTGTGTGTACGTAGGCGACCAAATCGATTCCCGTGGTCCGGCCTGAGCGCTGTATCCGGCCGGCAGCCTCAGGTGCGAACGCTCGCCCCGGTCGATCGCCGGCCCTCTGCTGCCGGCCGTTCCACATGCTCCCGTCGAGATCGATTCATGGCCGGCCCGTGGTACTGTTGGTTTGACGTGCCCGTCCCTAGCTAGCTAGACTCAGATTCGGAGACGCTTTTTCAGCCTCCCGGTCACCGGCGCCGGCCGACCAGACCGACGCAATGGGCCTTGGCCCGGCGTGCTGCTCCCTTGGTCGTAGTCGTAGTCGTAGCTAGACTCAGATTCAGAGTGCCCGGTGCAGTGCTGCGTCGGGGTAACGACCAATGATCGTGTGATGACGAGCTAGTCCATCAGAGGAGACGCATCATGTGTCAGTCAGTTGTTTACATTGGCCCGGGACGGGACTGATCGGATGTCTGGCCGTTGGTTGTTTCTGCAAATAAGCGAACGATTGACCTCTCGCGATCGAGTACGCGCTCTGCTCTTATGCGTGGATCTGCACGCCATTGTTCGTCTCGACCTGCGACGCACAGTACGTTGGCTCGAGCACACCGACACCGGCCGATGCAGCAGCAGGGGGCGCTACGAACGACTACGAGCCAGTCGTGTCTCGCGCTCCCCTCACCCGGCTGGCTCACGTGAATTTCCCCGGAGGAGATCACACGGCCGATCCTCCCGCACCAGCTCGCCAGCGCCGACGCCGAGCCAGGTGACCTCAGTTTCTCAACCCTATTGCAGGCTCGCACGCGCTAGCACGAGTAGAGAAGGTACGCACGAGTCGGTCCCCGGCACGCGTGTGGGCGCGCCCGTGCCTTGCAGCCTCGCAGTTTGGCAGCGGACCACGTACGGGTCCAGCCAGCAGCCTCTGTACTCTAGTACTCGACACGCCGTATCTTTTCCTCTTGGCTATACATAACATTCGCTGCCTATTAGTACTAGTACTACCTAGCTAGATCGTCTCTCTGTACGTCTACGTTGGTACCAGCCGTGGTCCCCGCCACTTCTTAACCTCGGTGGTCGCTGCCTCTGCTTATCGCTCTAACTGATAGTAATCCATGGTCGCTCTAACTTGCTCAAAGCTGCTGCTGAAATACTAACTACTCCATGTGTTTTAAAACATAAGATGTTTTAGCTTTATGAGAGGAATGTGTCTAGATCTTTTTTAGCTTGTAAATTCATTCCAATAGACATATACATGTTACTACTTTAAAACATATACATGTTATTACTTTAAGACTAGTCACAATAGAGAGTACTAGTATCATATAGTAGTATCATGTATATTACTATCTCTGTTGGGATTATTAGTCCTAAGAGCCAAGTTGTAAATACCAAGACAGTACATAACTCTCTCTCATTAATCTACGCATGCACCAATAGTTTTACATGAAGTAAGAGAAAAAGAAGAACATATATTGAACGAGAGACTAATAAATGAGATAGCCCTTACAATTTCAAACAATATAAAAATGTTCTCCGGACTTATAATCCCGAACAGAGGTATCATATAGTATCATACTTTTATAATATTTATTGTTTTGTAGAATCTCAATGTAAAATTATATCCAAAATTTATTTAGAATTAGTTTTTCTAGTTTTACGTGCTATGATACCAACACAATCTCTTTTATCATTAATTAGCATTGCCGCGTCAGAATTTTATCAACACGTCATGCATAACGCTGCCTATGATACGCCATTGGAGCTGGTCTAAGTTACTCCCGCTGTGATCAGCAGAAGGCAGTCCTGCGATTCCAGCAGTGCAGCTTCCCACGCTCCATCGAATAATAAAACAGTAGAACACCGAAAATAAAAAACCAATTAGTAGAGCCAAGGAGAACGACGATCGATGACGATGGAGAGGCTACGAGGACAGCAGGTAGAGCTAAGCATTCTCGTCTGGTTGCCCATCGGATTAATTAACAAACGGGCTACCGTAGCATTACGTATGGTGGTTACCCGATCCCTCTCACACGCCGGATTATTAATCATCACTGAAAAAATAAAATACTCATGCTAACTTGGCTGCTCTGACCAATGCAATGCAGCGCCGACGATACGGCCGACCACGCACCTTCCCTCCCTCCATTGTTTTCTTCTTCCCACTCTACTCTAGCCCCCATCCGCTCTCCTAGCTCCTGCCACTCCCTACTAGTACTAGTTCTAAAATAAGTGGTGTACTAGGCAATATGGTGCGGCGTGCCACGGGATGACATCGTCGAACAATCGGTTAAAAGTACTGCTAGAGATTATATTATAAATAGTGTAATATTTTTTTGAAATTATTATAGAAGACATCAACAGTATTTTCCTCGGACAAAAATGGTGACGGATGGTGGAATTAGTGTAAAAACAACAAAATGCAACATAACTGAATTATTGTTGGCAAACTATGGCCCAAATATTGCTCGAAGTTCAGGAAATGGTTTCTTTACATGTCTAAGGAATATGTTCTTCTACACCTTTTCCATGGAAGGAAGTTTCTTGTCATAAAAATCTACATTGGATTGCTCAGTCCGTTAATAAAAGTACCACTGTCAAGTTAGTAAAGGTGGACACAAGTAAGAACACTCCTTTCTCGATAAACTGAGATATTTGGAAATATCGTCAACTGAAATGTAACAATGCCATATATATACATACATTGCGTTATTGTCCATTATTTGTGCAAAAACATACTTGGAATGCATTGAGTAAGTGAAGCATTTCTCACCAACTCAACAGCAGTCTAGTAGACAGACTCTACTCACTCGATATCCTTAATTAGAAGCAGATACTCTCCAATATAAGCTAAGGTAACAGACATGGTAATGTTCAGTCTTATCTTTTCCACTTGGGGAAAGACAACAGTAGTTTAGGAAGTATCATTACTTTGAATTTGTACAAATTTGGAAGCCGGGAAGTGATAGAACTCGGGACGCATGTGCTGCTCTCAGGGCCACAATGAGCACCAAACATTTGTGCTGTCATCGTGAAGAAAATCCAATCATTCAAGTAGATCCAAGAATTTTCTTTAATATACATCCAAGAAATTTCTTTAATATAGCCTGCGAGCTATGAGACACCTAAACTGCCATTCTCGAAGCTACAGGCAGTCCTTCCATACATTATCATTCACATATTCCACTCCGGTACATGAAGGCACTTGAGTCGTATCATTCAGCCAAGAAACCGTGCCATCCATCCCTTTATCTTCAAAACTTGCTACTACTTACACGATAGTCTGAATCTCAAACTAAATTAATATCTGTAACCTGAATGAAAGGATCTGAAAAATAGGGGTGCAGTTTGAGAACAAAAAAGTATGGTACATGTAATGAAACATTATTGCACAGAAATTATATATATTCCTTATTTTTATTCTTCGAGCTAAAATGACGACGGTTCACACTATTTAGGAATTATCTACCAAGTAAAACAAAATGCACAAACTGGAAAAAGGCCTTCTCCCAGTTCCTTCTTTGAAGAAAAGAACACCTACTCAGCCTCTTGCAATCCATGCATATTTTTCTAGAATATAAAATAAATTAACTCACTTAACACTTCTGGAGTTTACATATAGTAAACTAGAAGTACCTAGCCAGATATAACACATATTCGTGCGGCATATGATGTTACCTCAGCTAAGAACCTAGCCAAAGACACACTCTAATTTTAGAAAAATATACACTGCCACAACCATGGTACTACAGTTATTAATTTCACTGGAATTAGGCAAATCAACGCAGTAACAAATATTTGAATGAATGTGTTCTGTAATTTTTGTTGATTATGAGATCTGGTGTAGCTTCCATCACCTTTTCATAGTCGTCAGGCCCCGAGACAACCCGCTTCTATAC
Organism: Avena sativa; assembly: GCA_916181665.1. NCBI lineage: Eukaryota > Viridiplantae > Streptophyta > Magnoliopsida > Poales > Poaceae > Avena > Avena sativa. Next base: position 546,078,971 of record OV702290.1, on the reverse strand, counting down.
CAATGTATCAAAAACAATAGCATTACCTGTTTAAAATTCGAAGAGATAGTGACCATCATCAACATAGTTCCAAATGGCTTGCCATATTGCTTTAGGCATCACATGCGTACTAATCAAATGAAAAATGGTTCACATTTTTTGCATAGAAAGAAAAGACATATAAACACAATTTGCTTCCTCTAGATGGTTTTCTCTAGTAGTCTAGAGACAAACCTCAATCTATACCGTTATAATTTTTCTTTTGCACATATGGAACAAAATTAACTCACATCACACGAAGGAGATGTATTACCAGAAGCCAATTGGCCACGACCTTGCCCATGACCCGGAGGTCTACCCCGCCTTGGATGTGTATCAGTAGAACAACCGGCAGGGCAAAGCGGCGGATTAGTAGTAAATCTTCAAGGGCATGATAAGGGCACGGAACTGGTGGAGGCTGGACTCATGCATGGATGGCCTCTAACACCACGCACAGTCATAGAGATTCTGCAAAAACATACCGAAGAAAGTATCAAAAACATACGGAAAATTGCTTCAGCATGCACGACCGAACATAGCAAATTGTATTATTGTACTAAGAGCAGCTGCATCGCATACATATCAAAGGATATGTGAATTTCTTGGCTTCAATCGACCCAAAATACCTAGCCGCACATCGTTCGGGAAGAGAGCAGAACCTGAAAAAAATTGCAGCAACATGGTCAACATGGTTTCAATAAAAAAGACAGAGAATTACAACAGCTGCAGATTTGAAACTCTTTATTTCAATCCTCCGCAAACTACAGTGTAAAGAACAAACTAAGAAAAAAGAACTTAATCCGGAGTCTTGGATTGGATGGGAGTTATAAAAGAAAAGCACCCAAAGACTATCATAGGAATCTGAAATTAATCAGCAGGAGCAAACAAAAATCAACGAACTGAAAATCAAATTAAACTGAAGCAGCACGTACCAGAAAAGAAGAAGATGTCGTCGTTGACAGAATCACAAACGAAAATATCGGTGGCGGGGAACACTGGGACCGGTGACTGGGAGTTCCTTTGGCCACAACATCCATCTACACCAGGGCACTTGGCGTGCACCATGCCGGCGACGTCATGGGGAACGCCGCAAAGACGTGCACGCCGACGATGGCTTTGACGGCGACAGCCACGATTCCACGAAGGACACCACCCACAGCTCTCCGCCGGTGGCCTTCGAACTAATCCGGCGACGACCATGTCTGGCTCCCCCGTTAAGAGGGATGAGAGATGAGAAGCGTCATCTCCTTCGCTTAATTCCGCCGGGACGCACACGCGGAAGAGGAGGACGCCGAGGTCCGCACCGTGCCGCCGGCAGCCTTGGAAAGGATAGAAGAACACCAAGCTGCCCCTCCACGCCGTCAGCCGTCTCGATGTGGCCGTCTGCTCCTTGCTGCACCCGTTGTTCGATGAGAGAAAGTAGGCGAGAGGGAGAAAACCGAGAGGAGGAGGTAGCGGTCAGGCAGCATACCTGCCCTAGACGCGTGTGGGGTCGCCTGCAAGCCTTCCATGCGTCGATGCCGCTGGACCTTGTCTTGCTCCGGCGACAGCACCGCGCCGAGCATCTTCGTTGGCGTGGCATCGGAGAGGAGGAGGGCGAGACGATCAGCTACTCCAGACCCGTCGCGGTGGTCGATGACAGCCTCCGCACCTGCTTCCTCTGCGCTGGATCGGGGAGGAGAGAGGATAAGGTTTGGCTACCGTGACGTGAGGAGGCAAATAGGGAAAAGAAAGCTGGTTAGACTGATTTCCTGTCGTCCTCGCCGCTTTGACCGGACAGGAGGTAAGATCAGCTTCGCACGATCGGAACCATCGGGACCTAATTTCTAACGCGTGACGTGGCACTCCCTGATTGGATTAAAACGGGAATATACAGTAACCGTAACTGAACCAGAGAGTGATTTGGGCGACGGAGAGAGCGAGAATCCGTCCGATAATCTATCTATAGTAGTAGCGGCACAGAACTTGTATGTACTACAAGAAAATCATCATTAGAAGAGTCTAGGACCGGATTAGTTCCTGTGGGGTAAGCGAGCGAGGCTGCCGTCTCAACGAGCGTCGTCAGTTGACACGGCCCTCTCAGTCACCCAATCATGCATCGATCCTCGCCAGTGTCTGCTCCGGTCCGAAAGCGACTGCGATCGTACCTGGACGGCGACGGCGTCCTTGCCTGCCAGATACTCCCACGGCCGGTACGTGGGGTCTCTAGCTCGCCCCGGTAGTTATAAGCTCCGACGAAATCACGGCGGAGCATTGTTGCGTGTCATGTTTACCGGCGCCTCGAACCTCGGTGAAATTAGCAACGCGGTAGATGTGTACTGGGCGAGCACCGACCCGAGCAGTTCTGCGTGCTCGTTTCCTCACCCTGTATAGCTAGCAGTCCGGTCAAACCTCTGACCACCGACGACCTCTGCACGTAGAGAGAACGAAAGCACACGGGTTGCGTATGCGGTTTTGGTTTCGGATGCTTCCAAAATTCCTCTCTTCTGTCTCCTTGGTTCAACGGAAGCCCACGTGGATTTTCCGCGCAATGTGATATCTTCTAGTAACACGATGTGTACACTCGTGGGCGAAAGAAATGCACAATTGAGACTATAAACATGTTTTAAGCGAGACACGTAGGTAAGAAATCGGAGGGTGGTTTGCATGACCCCATGTGTCAGCTTTTGCCTCTCACGCCTAGAATCAGGCCCCATCATCTTTGCAAAGATTGAATTGAGATCCCCCGTCCTGTCTCGTGTCGCCCCCCGCGCGGGTGAACGGGCGGAACTCTAGCCCCGGGCGCTGCGCCCCTAGCCCTCTTCCCTTACCCCGCTGTCGCCGGTAGCCGCCGCAGGGCACAACCCCTGTGCTGCAGGCGGCGGCGGGCCCTTCTTTCCCCGACGAGGCGCAGGTCTAGCGGGAGACCTTGTGGCGGCAGTGCTCCTCGAGGACGGCGGCGAGCTCGGTTGGCGGTGGCTGGGCGGCGGAGACAGCGACAGTGGGCGGCACCGACTACGTGTTCCAGCCCTCGTGTCGCGGCGGCGGCGGTCCCTCTGGCTTCTGGCACGGGGAAGCAAGGTCGTGGCGGCGCGGCTCAGCTCTACGGCGACGGCGCACAGATGCGGGCGGCTCTCGTGGTGGTAGGTTCGAGGACACACACCCCCTATGCTCGGACGGCAGCGGCTACAACCGAGGCACAACAGTGCGGCGGCGGGGCTGTTCCGGGCTAGATCTGGACTGGATCTGAGCCTGCGGGCCCGTGGGGCTTGCCATGGGCTTATCTAGACCGGATCTTGGCTGATCGGCCTTGCAATGGCATTCGGACGACGAACACCTCTGGTGTATGGGGGCAGATCCCACACTTGGGTTGCTTTTGCGACTGATGGAGACAGGAGGTCATGCTCAACCACCTCCACCATCTCGGCGGTCCTTCTGTGTGAGGTTGGGTCCGAGCTCGTGGAAGCCGGGGCGGCGGCCCCGGAAGGTGGACCGCATGGGTGGCTTTGGCAAGCGTCGTGGCGGTGGTGATGGTCTTGCCCCTTGGTCACAAGGGTGGCAAGGAGCGGACAGCGGGAGACCTTGGTGGCGGCGGCGCTTCGGCTTTGCCTTCCCCCAGATCTTGATCTGATGACCGGGCTCGGAGGCAGCGGGTGTACCTGTAGTGGGCGTATGGGTAGGTTTTTCCTAGCGAAAGCCCCACGTTTGACACCGACGGCAGCGATGTCTGCGAGTATCGTAACCCTTCGTGGGGCGTCATTGTGGGTACCTTCCGTGCGAGGGCTCCAGGTTAAAACCCTAGATCGTTTCGGTCTCGCCGACGGTGGCGTGTTACGTCGTTACCCTCTTGGGAACGTTGGCATGGACTTACTTTCCCCTAGGCCTCGTCGCTGCCTCCGGTGGCAAGTCCTGTTATCTTATACTTTGTTGTTTTCCTTTGATCTGCTTTGTAAGAGGGTTTTGATGAGTGCATATTTGCATCATGTCTTATGTTATTATTTTGTATTGTAGATGTAGGATTTTGGTATTTTACGATGCTCGCGCGCCACCAGGATCAGGACATATGATGGATCCAATGGACACAATTCTTGGAGCAGTTGTACTAAGGAGAAAAGGAGTCAAAAAGAGCGTAAATAGCTTATTTAGGAAATATTAATAATATTAGAAGAAAACTTGATATGGGGTGGCCCGATCTTCTCAGTAAGCGGATGACAATGGTAATGGTGGATGATAGATAACTAGCCTATAGCTATGAACTCTCCCGCTCGATCCCTGATGCCAATGCAACAGCTCTCGAACCTTGTAGGATATTCACAACACCACGCTCTTGCGCACGCAGCCGTGACCACGAACGGTAGTATGCAATCTACTAATTCCCAATGGAACAACAGATCACACTCAATTATAGTTGGTAGATTTGAACACAGGATAATTTCAGAGGTTCTATGAAAGAAACAACTCTAAAATATTTTAACGTGGTCTAAACCCTAACTAGAGGTCGTCCCATAGCTTATAAGGGCGGCTGGAGCGACCAGAAACCGAAACTAAACGCAAACGACTCAAACTGATACAAACCGACTCAGACTAGATTCGGTCGGCGGGCGGACACTCCGGTCGAATTCGACCGGACAGTCCGGTCAGGCCGGACACTCCGGGTGAAGTGTGCCGGACAGTACGGTCTGGCCGGAAACTTTGAAGTTTCCGGGTGGCGTCCGTGTAGTGTCCAAACTGGCATACTGAATGTCCACGCCAGTTTGCCTCTCGACCAGGCCGGACAGTCCGGGTGGATCTGGCCGGACACTCCGGTCGTGGCAGATCTTTTTGTCTTCGTCTTGATGATCTTCTCTTGCGCCTTCCTCCCGCTCCTCCCTCGCGCATCCTTGGGCGATCATCATGTTGGGATTCTCTTGTAGCCCTTCTCCTCCTCGCGCCATGCTTGTTTCTCCAACGAACCTGCTCATACATAAATGCACAGACTTAGGCAGTATAAAGTTCTCATCAATCAAAGTACCGGATTCGTTTAGGAGTAAATTCACCTGTTGTTACAGTAGCTTAGCACGAGCTCTTGTAATAGGTCCAATTCTAATCTCATTGGACTGATCCTTTCTTGCAACAGTTCTAGCATCTTCAGTAGTCATTGGGGTAGGTGTAATTGTAGGGATGTCCTCATCATCTCCCCCCTTCAAAAGGCGTCGACCTCGACGCTCCAAGGTCTTCTTCAGCATATGGTGACAAATCAGCAACGTTGAAATTATTGCTAACTCCACCAAACTCCTCAATAGGTATATCAACCGAGTAGGCGTTATCATTAATCTTGGCTAACACCTTGTAAGGACCAGCACCACGTGGCTTCAATTTTGACTTTCGAAGTAGTGGGAACCTATCCTTGCGTAGATGCACCCAAACCATATATCCAGGCTCGAACAACACTTCTTTCCTTGCTTGATTCCTTGCAGCAGCAATGTTCTTGCCTTTCTTCTCAATAGCCTCTCGAGTCTTCTCATGTATTTTCTTCACATAATCAGCACGTTTTGATGCCTCCATATCAACTCTCTCATGTAATGGCAGAGGCAACATATCAAGTGGCGTCAATGGCTTGAAACCATACACCACCTCAAAAGGACAAAGCTGAGTAGTTGAATGCACAGCCCTGTTGTAAGCAAACTCAACATATGGCAAACACTCTTCCCACTCCCGCAGATTCTTTTTAATCATGGTCCTTAGTAGCTGTGACAATGTTCGATTCACCACCTCCGTTTGACCATTTGTTTGGGATGACATGTAGTACTGAACAGCAACTTCGTTCCTAGCTTGCCCCATAAGGTCTTCCAAAAGTAGCTCATGAACTTCACATCACGATCAGAAACAATCGTCTTTGGTACTCCATGTAATCTCACGATGTCCCTGAAAAACAGGTTAGCAACGTGCGACGCGTCGTCGCTTTTCTGGCAGGCAATAAAATGAGCCATCTTAGAGAACCTATCCACTACCACAAATATAGAATCATGACCTCTCTGAGTTTTAGGTAGACCTAGCAAAAAATCCATACTAATGTCTTCCCATGGAATAGTCGGTGCAGAGAGAGGTGTATACAAACCGTGAGGCTTCAGCTTAGATTTCGACTTGTGGCATGTAATACATCGGCTCACAAATCTGTACACATCACGCCTCATCTTGGGCCAATAAAAATGATCAGCAAGCATGACCAATGTCTTCTCACGCCCAAAGTGACCCATCAAACCACCAACATGTGATTCCTGTACTAAGAACAAACGCAACGACGATTCTGGAATACATAGTTTGTTAGCTCGAAACAAATATCCATCATGTATATGATACTTATCCCATGCGTTTCTAAGAGCACACAAACGATATGGTTCAGTAAAATCATGGTCAGTTGTATAAAGTGCACAAATAGCTTCTAATCAAGGAATTTTAACATCAAGATTGGTTAATAGCATGTTCTTCCTAGATAGAGCATCAGCAACAACGTTTTCTTTTCCCTTCTTATAGTTAATGATGTAAGGAAAAGACTCAATGAACTCAACCCATTTAGCTAATCTTCTATGCAAGTTTGATTGAGCTTTCAAGTATTTCAATGCTTCATGATCAGAATGTATGATGAATTCTTTTGGCCACAAATAATGTTGCCAAACCTCAAGTACTCTAACAAGTGCATACAATTCTTTATCATAGATATAATAATTCAAACGAGCACCAGTCAATTTCTCAGAAAAATAAGCTATAGGCCGACCCTCTTGCATCAAAACGCCACCTATGCCTATACCACTAGCATCACATTCAACTTCAAATTGCTTCGAAAAATCAGGTAATGCAAGTAATGGTGCAGAAGTAAGCAAACGTTTTAATGTATCAAATGCAATGTCTTGAGCCGCGCCCCCATACAAAAGGAACACCTTTCTTTGTCAAATCATTTAATGGTGCAGCAACGGTGCTAAAATCTTTCACAAAGCGCCCATAGAAACCAGCGAGACCGTGGAAACTACGCACTTGACTAACATTCATCGGAGTAGGCCAATTCTGAATTGATTCAATTTTAGATTGATCTACCTCTACTCCATGCTTAGAAACAACAAATCCTAGGAATATGACCTTATCTTTTGCAAATGTACACTTCTCAAGATTAGCATACAGTTTATTATCACGTAACACTTGCAAAACTTGTCTAATATGAGTGCAATGTTCAGATTCAGTGTGACTGTATATGAGTATATCATCAAAGTAAACAACCACGAAACGACCAATAAACTCTCTCAAAACATGATTCATCAAACGTATGAAAGTACTAGGTGCATTAGTAAGACCAAACGGCATAACTAACCACTCATACAAACCGAATTTAGTTTTGAAACCAGTTTTCCATTCATCCCCTTCTTTCATCCTAATTTGATGATAACCACTACGCAAGTCAATTTTAGAGAAAACATCAGCACCACTCAATTCATCTAGCATATCCTCTAAGCGTGGAATAGGATGACGATATCGAATAGTGATGTTATTAATCGCTCTACAATCAACACACATGCGCCATGTACCATCTTTCTTAGGAACTAAAATAACAGGAACAACACAAGGGCTAAGAGAGACACGAATGTACCCTTTATCTAGCAACGCTTGTACTTGCTTCTGAATTTCCTTAGTTTCTTCGGGATTAGTCCTGTAAGGTGCACGGTTGGGAAGTGTGGCGCCAGGAATCAGGTCCAATTGATGTTCTATACCACGCAATGGGGGCAAACCTGCGGGTACGTCTTCTGGAAACACGTCCCCAAAGTCCTGCAAAACAAAAGAGACACCAAGAGAAATAGGGGTCATGTCGTTAGAAACCAATACCTCACCCTTATACATGAGCACAAGTGGCATGGCTGTAGGATCCTCACGAAACTCTCTCATATCCTCCTTGGTGGCTAGTATCAATAAACCAGGCACTCTCTCACTTTTCGTTATATCACTCAATGTGGTCTCAATTACATCAGGAACAGCTGTTACACAGTCTCGCCGAGTGGTAGTATCTTCCTTCAAGTTCACCTCTATCTTCTGGCGAGAATCATTCACAATTTCTTGTGGTGTCATTGGCTGCATAGTAATCTTCTTTCCTTTGAATTCCAAGTGATATGTATTGGCTCGGCCATTGTGTTGCACATGGCGATCATAGAGCCAAGGCCGACCCAATAGTAGGTGACAAACAGTCATAGGAACCACATCAAAATCAATAGAATCTTTGTATGGACCTATTTGAAAATTCACATGTACCATATGATTTACCTTCATCTCACCATTGTTGTTCAACCATTGTATGTAATATGGCTTGGGATGAGGTAAGTATGTCAAATTCAGTTTGGCACATAGTTCCTTACTTGCAAGATTTCTGCAGCTACCTCCATCAATAATTTCCTTGTAAGCTTTGTTTGGTCTAACTAGAGCTTTTGTTTGGAACAAGTTGCAACGCTGGAATTTCTCAACCGGTTGCACACTAAGTACACGTGAAGATACGACAATAGTGGGTGCACGCTCAGCATATGCATCAGCACCATCCTCGTCGTCATCAATATCATCCTCAAAAGCTTCATCTCCACTTTCTACTTCACCTTGTTCATTAACAAACATAACCTTGCTGTTTGGACAATCTTTCTTGTAGTGACCTCTACCTCCACAAGTATGGCACACTACATCACGAGTACGTGCAGTAGACATGTTGGAACCCGAGCTAGCAGTAGGAACCGCGGGTTTCCGAGCATTAGAACCAAACGAAGGTGTACTTGCTGGTTTGGCCGATGGTGTAAATGGAGCAGCAGCTGGTGGCGTGACTATAGGAGGTGTAGATCTGGCCGAAAATTTGCTGGAGGATGGAAAACGAGCGCGTGACTTCGCCTCTTCTGCCAACTGGGATTCGTCCTCTCTAGCATGATGCAACAACTCATGCATGGTCTCATACTTGTGATGACGAACAATGCTCTTGATTGGTAACTTCAGATTGTTTAGGAATCGCTGCATGGTCATCTCAATGGACTCACGAACTTGAGCACGCTGCATAATCATCTCCATCTCCATGTAGTACTCATCAACTGTCATGGTGCCTTGCTTCAATTGCGTCAATTTATCAAAAACTGATCGCAAATAGTTGGTTGGTACGAAACGTTCCTTCATGATTTGCTTCATCTCGCGCCAATCCATCACAGGAAGTTCATTGTCCTCCCTCCTATGTTGCACAAGAGCATCCCACCAACGCAAAGCATAACCATCAAATTCAGATGCTGCAAGCTTGACCTTCTTATCTTCTGGATAGTCAAATAATCGCCAGAGTTTCTCAATCTTCAATTCCCAAGTGAGGTAGTCTTCAGGATCAATGGAACCATCAAACTTAGGAATCGAGAATTTTGGCTTGCCCAAACCGTCATTAGTAGCTTGGTTGGGCACACGTGGACCATGCCCAAGATGGGCAAACCCACGACTATGAGCAGGTGCATGGACAGGGGGAATAGCACGTCCCCTGCTAACATGTGGAGCAGCATCAACAGCGATATCCTCATTGATATGGGGTGGCCCGATCTTCTCAGTAAGCGGATGGCAATGATAATGGTGGATGATAGATAACTAGCCTGTAGCTATGAACTCTCCCGCTCGATCCCTGATGCCAATGCAACAGCTCTCGAACCTTGTAGGATATTCACAACACCACGCTCTTGCGCATGCAGCCGTGACCACCTTGTAGGATATTTGTCTTACTAAGTTTTTATTTTGAGTTACAGGTTTCCACCAACATGATGGAGTTTGAGTTAGAGGTTTCCATCAACATGATGCTCTTACTACCCTACTTACTACCTACATACATAGCCAAACCCAACATTTCTCATTTCTTGACGATGAGCACTACACAGAGGAATGCTAGCTAGCCTATTATTATCTTCAAAAGCACAAGTGCCTCCTTCAGTAGCTCAAACAGAGAGCACAAATGCTTCACCACCATCTCATCTTGTCCAGGGCTAGTAACTGCATGTTCTTGTTGTCTCAGATTAAGCTCTTCCCTCCTGTATTCAACCTATCCAAGTGCATCCACACCTTCTTCTCCTCGTAGAATGTTGTTGTCAAGCAGATAGATAACATACTCCAACTCCTAATGCCAGAAATTGCACCCGGGCTGCAAAATGCAAACAAACCACATAAAATCAGTCCGAATCCGCAATTTCCCCACCACACTGACAAAATCCAGTTGGAAACACAGAAATTCAGAACCAGATTGAGGCTTACCCCATGCTTATGGCAGTTGTAGTATATACATCCATTGTGCTCCTTCGTGCCGGAGAAGCACTTCTGCACCATGCGGCGACACCTAGGGCAAAGGATATAGGGGTTGAACGGGCCACGATGGCGCATGGCTGAGACAACAGAGCCAGAGGTCGACATGGCGAAAGCTAACTCCGGCGGATCTACGACGACGAAGAGCGGCGGCGTGGTACCATAAGGGATGGGCTAGGGCTAGGGCCGCGACGAGCTCGATGCGGGAGACATGAAGTTTCAGAAAGAGGGAGAGAACAAGAACGAGATATTACGGAGGGGAAGATTTCGACAGGGTATTCATATAGATATCCATTTTTGCGGAAAAAACCCCTCCATGTCTCCGACAGGTGGGTCGGGCTGACCGCTCGACCGCACGTTGCGGTTGTGTGTACGTCGCTACACGCACACACAGTGATATTGATGGGACGTGTGCCATATTTAGGTACCGTATGTCATGTATTCCGAAAGTCGGTGGCCGTATCGATTTTGCGTGATAAGTTCAAGTACCATGGGTGCATTCTATTCCCTTTCTTTAAAAATATAATATGTTTTAGATTTATATAGGTTCACGCCAAATGTACACACTAAAAAAAATATCTAGACACGTTCGTTTCACCAAAGATAAAACATGTATATTAAAGCAAGTACAATAAAGTCTAGTCAACGGACTATAGGATTTAAAATAGTATATTTGTGCTTAGTTGGATGAGAGAGAAGAGGAGAGAGAAGAGAAGTGGGTGCTTAGTTAAGAGCCAGTTGTAGCACGTGTTCCTAGGCACTATGTGAGAGTGAAAAATGGGTCATACATTAATAAAGTAATATATATTTTGATCCCTAACTATTGTACATGTTAACTATTAGATTGACTCTAGATGACATGGACATGACTTATAGCCAACAGCTGACTCTACTATTGTCCTTGCTGGTAGTACTCTACTATTTGTCACGAGTTTATCTGTCACCGGTAACACGCGCCGTGGTTAGAAGTTAGAACTCCTATGAGTAAACTTTGTCACTCAGCACGCTACCCGACTCCCGAGCACGGGGAAAGCGACTTCCCACCTCAACAACAACGCACCACCCACCCACGCACGCTGCGCAACACGAGGCTTGGCACAGTGGATCATCGCCGCTGGTTGGGCTGGCGTCGCGTGTTGTCAGCTGACGGTTACTACCCCCACCCCCCAACCCAGACAAGAGAGAGAAAGAAAGCACGAGGCCACCGGTCTCCGTTCCACTCTCCCTCTCTCCCCGCACTGCTTTCGCCCCATTCCTCGAGCTCCTTCTCCCACGCAGCAGCGCGCCGCTCCAGAACCAGCCAAACACAGGCGCTGCCCCGCACCCGCACTGACTAGACCTGCGGCCGGACGCTGCTTGCGGGGACGGATCATCGAGGTGCTTGCAGCAGCGGCAGAGGAAAAGCAGAGCAGAGCAGGCCTAGCACCGGCGTGCGGCGCGCCGCGGCCAGAAGGGCTCCAGAACCCGTGGGCGCCTCCTCTTTCCGCCCGCGTGCGGCCACAGCAAAGGAAGGGAGAGGAGGCAGCACTCGTCGGAGCGGAGGCGAGATTGGTTCCTGCGCCCGCGGATTTCCTTCCGCCAAAGGTCGGTTCGCTTCCTTCACTCCCCCTCCGCGCCGCCGATTAAAATTTCTCTCTGCGTTTCTGCTTGACCAATGGCCATAGATTTAGTAGTACCTTTCTTCTTCGAGCGCTTTCCTCGCCGGAGAGCCAGCCAGCTGCGAGGAGGAATTCCTCCGTGTTTCCTCCCCCCACCTTTCCTCCCCCACTCCCCGCCTGATTTCTCTCCCGAGAGAACTCGGTACGGACGGAGGCTCCGTCTGGCTTGCCCTTGCCGCTACCCCCTCCTCCTCGGAAGAGCACCGCGTAGCGGCACGAACCAGTCGATCCTTGGATTGGAATTGTCCGCCGTCCTCGCTTCCCTCCCAATTGGCATTTCTTTAAGGTCGCAGAGGGATTCACGAGGGGCAAGTGGTACTACTACGCGCAAGATTTGGTCCATTGATTCTGCTCCCAAATTTTTTTTCCCCGTGGAAATTTTGTGGTTGGATTGACAGGACCACCGCCCACATTGATGCCATGATGATGACGAGACTTTCTGGTGGTGTATCTGCTTGTGCCGTGGCGTTTGTTGAGCCTGTCGCCTCCCCACCAGTACCAGGCTCCGGCCGGCGCCGGCTCCAGCTCGGGGCCCCCGTTGCTTTGGACTGAATCCACTTCCTCGCAAGCAATGGCGGCTTTCTCCACCGCATGATTGCGTTCCTGGTAGCAGCGGCAGCTCTTGCACTCATTTCTGCGCTTGGTTCTACTGTTGCGCCATGTTGGTGGTGGTACTGTTGGATAGGCGCGTGCTCGATTGATTTTTCTTCCTCCTTGCTTGTCGTTCTTGTTCTTGTCCTGGTAATTATTGACGCCGATGCGTCTTCGGTGCTGTCGTCCTTCCCAACAGTTAATTACTCGACGGTGACAAGGCCTGCGATTTTTCCCTGTTTGCATTGTGAATTCATGTCTGCCGATTCAATTCTGAATGACAGTACGACCGTTTCCAACAAGCAGTAAAAATTTAAGGTTCCTTGCCAGCCAGGTTCCTGTAACTACATTCACAACAGGTTGCTGTGATCAGGGGTAGTACTACTATTTTCACTTTTGATAGGAACAGACAGGTTGGCTACCAGTGAACTGATAACTTTTTAATTTATTTTGGTTCTGATCCTCCATGTTCCCATATGATAATAATCTAATTGTTGAATTTGGTTTGAACATCGCAGAGTAATGCGCTTAACGAGCTGCAGCAATGGCGTCGCTGGTGCCCGGTGTCCTCGTCAAGCTCCTTCAGCATATGAACACGGACGTTAAAGTCGCGGGCGAGCACCGGTCTTCCCTTCTTCAGGTCGTCAGCATTGTGCCGGCACTCTCCGGGAGCGATCTCTTCACCAACCAAGGCTTCTACCTCAAGGTGTCCGATTCTTCCCATGCCACGTATGTCACCCTCCCCGAGGAGCAGCACGATCTCATCCTGAGCGACAAGATCCAGTTAGGGCAGTTCATCCATGTAGACCGCCTCGAGGCGGCCACTCCGGTGCCCATACTCTGGGGAGTTCGGCCAGTTCCTGGCCGCCATGCTTGCGTCGGCAGCCCTGAGGACCTTGTGTTAACTAGCTCTTCTAGTGTCGCCGGCAGCAAGAAGGCACAACAGCCGGCCAATGGATCGAAAACAACCAACGGATTGAAAGATGCTGGCGTCTTGTCACTAGAAAAGGAGAAGAGCAAGCTAGAGAAAATAAATGCTTCCCACAAAGCCGCTGGGACAGAAAATAAGAAACCGCTGCTGACTAAATCGAAATCTTCACTCTCGAAACAGGCTTTGAATGGGGTTGCTGATAAGAAGGAAGCGGTGAAACCTAAGGCAAGACCTCCTAGTGTTAGATCAACGCCTTCATCTCCAACCAGTGTCTATTCTCTACCTGGGACATTTGACAGATTTTCTAGCGATCTAAGACAGAGGCACGGGGTAAAAGGAGCAGAGAAAGCATCATCTTCTAGGCTCTCTTTGTTAGAAAGGGCAGCTTCAGTTTTGAAGGTTACTACTGCAGGGAGGAAGTCCTCTGCAGGTATCAGTAGCTCTTTGCTGAGTATTGGATCAGGACCAAAGGCCCTGAGAAGAAGCTGGGAAGGAGCTGTAGATACGAAAGGGAAAACCAATTCAGATTCGAAGACGACCAAAGCTGACAGGAAACCTGAGAACAGGGGGCCAACGGTATGTTATATGTTCGCCTATGCTACCTATAAATGTGCTTGATGTGTTAAATTTTCTATGCTCACTACCTTCTCTTGAGGATAATGTTTCTTTTGAGTTTCTAGGAGATCTTCGTGATGGTAGAATCTCTTATCTAGTACTAATGATATTATGTAAAGCAACAAAATGATTTTGCTCCAAAGAGTGGTAGCTAATCCCAAGGTTTGTATATGCAGACTCCCAGAAGAAAACCACCAGTGGATGAGAAGGCGTCACATAAAGATGACAGTAAGGTCCATAACCCTGCTAGAAAGAGCACATCAAGCGCTCCTGCTCCTTCAGTCGATGCTGACAAAGCACCGAAGAAGCATCCTCCTACTCTAAAGAGGACATCTGGGGTTTTAAGCAACCCAAATGCTACAAATTTGGTTAAGATACCCCCCAACAGCAAAAAACTGACAGATGCTAGCAATTCATGGGCATCACTTCCTCCGTCACTTGCCAAATTAGGAAAGGTATGACTAAAGTTCATTGACATGATCAATACTATGGTTTTATTGTACTTTAACGAATATACCGATATGGTTTTAGCATACACTAATATGGTGGAAACCATCTGCTACCAATATTTACGGATGTCTGATAGATTTTACCTGAGGAATGCTGTTGTAGAGAAGTAACCGTGTGCTACCAAAAGGTAACCGTTTGCCTGTTGGAATTTTGTACCTGACGGTATGTTTTTTGGCATATTTCTGTGACAGGAACTTCTGAAGTACAGAGAATCAGCACAGGTGGCTGCTGTTGAAGCCATGCAGGAAGCTTCCGCTGCAGAGAGCCTGCTGAGATGTTTGAGGTACCTTTTTTCCAGACACTTGGCATTGTGATGTATGATAAGAAAAACTATATTATCTTGAGATTCTCTGCTAATGACATCCACAAACATCTCTTATTTATTTGTCAGTCGACTATAATCTACGATTTGTACTTATTATGGACAAAACAGAGTTTCTAATAATTGGTGGCCGCATGTTCAATACTTTGATGGCATCACATGCTCTGTCAATTAAGATATAGTAGAAGAGAATCTTTTGGTTTGATTGGGTCATAACATAACCTGGCATTGTTCGCTAGCTTTATCCCAGTATGCACAGATATGGTAGCAAATAGTACTATTCTATCGCTGCACACTGGCGCTTTTAATACAAAATTAGTGAATTCTGGGATGGATTCACCTTCAACTCCTGTTGGGAGCTCATACCGAATTACACCGTTGTAGTTTTAACTTTTTAACGCAGTAGCAGCATCATATTGATGAATCAACTGTTCACCGGAGACTTATAGGATGGCCTGTCTGTCTGTCTGATAAGTCTCAAGAGACCTTCAAAGCTTCACATGGCTTGTGGCCGTAGACAGCCTTGATTGCATGTTGCTGTGCTGATGATGAACATGCTAGATATGCAGGACATGGTCAAGCACACCAGTACAGACTGGTTTCTTAGCAAAGCCTGCTGCTGCTCATGTGACATGCTTCCTTTGCGCTTGCACCTCACGAGGGCAAGATCATTGATAGCCCGCTGGTATCATGCTCCAAATGTCCCAAAACTAGCTGGCTTTGCATGTCGCAATAATGCTATCAACCAGCTCGGTTCCTCCCCTTTCAGAGACCCCCACCCGTGGTCCATCTTTTAATAGAGATCTGAGTGCAGGTGGTACTTGGCTAGTACAGATTTTGAACAACCCTAAAGCTCAGCTGCTGATCTGAAATTTGAGAGCTGAAACACAACTGGGTGACATTGTTTCTGAACTGTGTCTCTTGATGCATGTGTGGATGGCCTACTGTTGCGCTGTACTTGCACCTGCATAATTGTTTTCTTCTACTAACATCAACCTGTCAGCTCCAGTGTTCTCTACTGTCAATCTCATCTCTGCTAATGTACACCATTTCTAAACACTGCTGGAAATTTTTCTGTTGGTTATATATCATCACACACGGCTTTGTTACAAAGTTACTGTAGGAGTGTGCAGTGCCATGTCTCTAGTGATTTTGCTTGCATTTTACTAGCTGCGTGTAATGATTTGGGTAGTATGGTGAGATTCTTACTTGGCTTGCTTGTGTTTTTTGTTGGAGCAGCTCGTACGCGGAGGTGAGCTCGGCGGCGGAGGAGCACAACCCGCAGCCAACCGTCGAGCAGTTCCTCGCCCTCCATGGGGCGCTCTCCCGTGCCACTGTGATCACCGACACTCTCACCAAGTCGGCAGCCTCGCCGGAATGCTCAGCGGCCAGCGATGCTGGCACGGTGGTCTCTGCCACGGACGATGAGACTGCTGCTGTGGCCATGGAGCGGCAGCGCCGAGCCAAGTCCTGGGTGAATGCTGCGCTTGCCACGGACCTCTCTGGCTTCGGGCTCTACAACCTCAAGCCGGTCCCGGCCACGGTGTCCTCCCCGCTGGCTGTGGTGGTCGTGGATGAGTCAGTGAAGCCGGCTGCGGCGGCGCCCAATGCCGTGAAGTCGCTGTCTCCGGCGGCGAAGTCGCGGATGTCCCCTGCAAAGGGGAAGACAAGGACGATCCCAGGGGGCGCTACCGCCGCGGCAGTGGTGGCGCCGCCGCCAGAGTGGGAAAGGGGAGTCGGTGCGGAGGAGAGGGGCCAGCTGGCTCGGCGGCTCGGAGAGGAGTCCAGGGGGTGGTTCCTCGGGTTCGTGGAGCGGTTCCTGGACGCCGACGTGTCGGCAGCGGCGCCGTGGGACCGCGAGCGCGCGGCCAGGATGCTCCCGCAGCTGAAGCGCGTCAACGACTGGCTCGGCGAGATCGGGACGCGCAGCGAGGCGCCTCCGCCTCCGCCGCCGCAGGACGGGGACGAGGAGACTGCGCTGGCCACGACCGCCCCGGCCCCGAACGGCGGCTGCGGCGTGCCCGAGGAGACGATCGAGCGGCTAAGGAAGAAGATCTACGAGTTCCTCCTCACCAACGTCGACTCAGCCGCCGCAGTGCTCGGCGGCGCGGCAGCAGCGCCGGCGCCGGCGAACGGGAAGAAGTCGTGACGCTCACATTGGCGCGGGTGTGTGGTGTGAAGGCCCCATTGGGCCTCGTGACAGGTTGGGATTTGTTTTCGGCCGAAAAGATGGGCTTGGTTTGCTAATGTAGCTTGTAGGGCTTTTGTTGGGCTTTGGGTCCTCTAACCCTTCTCTCTCTTTTCCCTCTCGAAAGGTTCCAGAAAAAAAGGTGGTGGTTTAATGAATTGACCTGTATTTATTACTGCTGATGTTTGATTTGATTGGGTTAATTAACTCTCACTTGCTGGGTGTTGTCGTTCGATTGGATGGCCTCTCTGATTTTTCGAGGCTGGAGAATGATTTGTGCTTAAATCTCACCGACTGACTGATCGTGATCTGTTGTAATTTTGCAAGCATTGTTAATGTATTCTGTTGGGAAGTACTGTGGAATTAATGCAGGCACATGACCTTCAGAGTAATCGAGGCCCATTACTTGTCAGTTCTCTTGCTAAGTCCAAGTGTCAACTTGCCAGTTCTCTTGCTAAGTCCAAGTGTCAATGAAAAGGTTTCCAGGTGGCGACCGGAAAAAAAAACTGACCCCGTCTCCCCTCCCTTTTGTCTCCTGGGGGTACCGCCACGTCCCCCCAGCCTAACCTCCTCCTACTACTATCATTGTTGTCGCAAGCTTAGGCCGTCGGGCGAAGCCCAGGCGGTGCCGGGCGTCGTCGACATGCTTTTCCCCGCGCCCCAGGGACCGGGTCGGGGCCGCGAGCTCCCAGGCAACGGTGTAGATCAGGCGATGACGAATCGCCGACGGCCGGCTGTCCTTGGCACGGTGGTGCTAGCGTAATGTTAGCGGGGTCGTGTGGCTACGACGGCTGGCATGCTCGGCCCAGACCCCTCGGGCCCCATCTAGGCCTGGGCGGGCTGGTGGGCCATGGAGGCAGGACCTCCCGGAGACGGCGGCAGGGGCTTTACGGGCCCGATCTAGGCCCAGTCAGGCCTACCTGGGCCTGGGGTGCCCTTGTTGCTCCGTCCGGTTGACTACCGCCTTTTGGTGGTGGAGGTGGGTTCCTCCCGTGTACCCGCGGAGCCGCTGTCTCTCGATTCCGTCATGCCATATGCCTTTGTCTTGCAGACCCCGCGTCGGTGTTCACGATGAGACGACGATGGTGACTCCAAGACTGTGGTGGCGCGTGCTGGTGGGCGGCGAACTTGGTGGGTGAGGCCTCCGTGGCGGGACCTCGTAGGGCTACTATGCAATGGAATGCCCTTGGTTTGTGGATGGGGTTTTTAGGAGAAATCCTTGTCGGAGTATTTGACACTGATGCGGTGCCGCCTAGGGGTGGCACCATTCCTTTCTTAAGGGTGTCGTGGATACCCTCGATCCACTTCCCCTATCAGCCAGGGGAAACCCTATGACCAATTGGTTCGGGCAGCAGCGTCGTGTCCACGTCGCATCCCTTCTTGGAGGTGTTGCTTGGAACTGGGTGCTTCGGAGCTAGGAGCGTGGTAGGACAGAGTAGGAGGGTGCAACTGTTGCGGCCTATCCAAGTTTCTCAATTCTCCGTTTTCTCCATTTCTTTTCTTTTGGGCATGTTTATACTGCTGCCCCAGCATCTTCCATTCATTCGGACTCCTGTATCGTGTGGTTGCTATAGTAATATAGCAGGGCGCCAGCTTGTTTCAATGAGTCCAAGTATCAACTGTTTGTCCAAGTGAATTGGTTAGTGCACTCTTGTTTTCTTTCTTTTTTGTGAATTGTTTTTGACCACTTCTATCCTCATGCGTGGGGGTTATACAATAGCAGCAGTTCGATGAGGCAATGTTTCCCACTCATGTAAACTGGGAAGGAAAGCGTGTACGTACATCTTCAGATTTGTAGCGTGATTATTTATGCCGTCCGCGTAAGGTTTTATGAGTGACACATATCGCACGGAGAGATGAGGGAAAGTGGCCTTTGGAGGCAATACCTGGTTTCTAGTGCATTGTTCTCTTTAAGCTCCAGGAAGCAAGAGAGTTAAGCACGACAAGTGACCAAGAAAACTTTAAGCATGACAAAGCGACTCCTTATCCTTCTTAACCAAATTGATTTTCTTTAATCTTGTAAACAGCCTGGAATTTACGCGGAGCGTGATATTATCACCGATACTTGATTTCACTCTGTAAACTGACTTTTTTTTTTCGAAATTTCACTGATCTATTAATAATCATCAACAGTAGTACAAAGTGTCCCAAAAGTAATAAAAATTACAAATAGGTCATTGGACCACCTAGTGACAACTACAAACACTGGCACGAGCCGAAGGCGCGTCACCGTCCTCGCCCCTCCATCACCGGAGCCGGCAAAGCTTGTCATAGTAGAGATTGTTGTAGTAGACGGACGGGAAGTCGTCGTGCTAAGGCCCCAAAGGACCAGCGCACCAGAGTAGCAACCATCGTCGAAGATGAACAACGTAGATCAGAATAAACCGACCTCAAAACACACATACGAAAAACGACCGGATCCCAAGAAACCCGTCGGACACATGACTCCACGCGCCCCCGCTGATGCTAGACGCACCATCAGACCGAGGATAGGGTAGGAAGGATCTTATTCTGACCTCAGGACGTAGTCGCCGCCTCAACATCCTGATGAAGACACTAAAAATAGTTTAAACAAAACACTAAACCTCCCGTCGGCGAGAGGCTGTGGTCCGACACGTCTCCAAGGTCCTAAGGTCGTCGGAGATGGGACGAACCGGTGGCATCGCCGACAGAGGAAAGGAATCCTAGATGGGTTTGCCGCCGCCACCTCCTGGAGAGCTCTCGTACATACCGGTTCGGTTAAATTTTTTGCTCCGTAAACTGACTTTGATTTGTGAGTGATGTCATTTTGGTTCAGTTGGCCTCTCCCGGTTTTTTAGGCCAAACAAAATGATTCCTAATTTAATACAATTGTTTGCTGTCATCCTATTATGAACTCGCATCAACAATAACCGTTGATGTTCAAGTAATCTTGGAAATGATTTATCGGCACTTGTATCGAGTTCCGCTATGAGGTCAACATGTCAGCCACTCGTCCCATTGCATTGTTTCTTTTTTACAATTAATACCACGATATATTCATAGAAGCATATAGTACATGATAGAGATACATGGGCTATCTCCAGCGATTACGAAATAAAATCTAAAATAAACTAGTAAAACACTATGATCTTCAACCTCATTCTTCTTCCAAGACACCATCTTGAAATTTTCTGAAGGCAGCCAAGAACTAACAGATATCAAACCACAACCTATAAATACCAACGAGGGTTCTCCTATAATTTTAATTTGAGCCGCAGTGCCAAGACTATGTGCACGCGCATAGCCATTAGATAATCAATCAACATTGGCAAGAGTACCAACACGAGTATTCCAGTCCAAAGTAACCGAACAGCCTGGTCGACGTTACTGGTGAACCGATAGTACGAACCACCATTGTCAAAGACGTAGCAACCGGGAGTCCCATTGCATTGTTTAGTGAGCTCTACAGGTTGCTGTCAGTTGGGTCATGCAATGTTATAACGTGGGGTTATACGATGAGGTCACGCTTTCCAATTGTATAAACAGGGAATCCGGTGAAGTGTACACAAAGCTTGTTTGGGACATCACGATAGGAGTTTATTATTAGAAGGCAGGAATTTTGGTGCAACTATCTATACCCCGTCCTACGCACGCTTGGCTTCTATGGGGCACGTAGCTGCCCAAGCAAAGGAAAAGGAGTTTACACGGAGCGTAATATTATCACCGATGCTTGATTTGACCCGGCAAACTGACTCTGATTCGTGAGTGATGTTTTTTGGTTCAATGGCCTCCCCTGGTTTTTTAGCCAGAAAGGTGTTTCCTGATTAAATTCAACTGACCTCTAGAATTAAAATGGTAGATCTTACAAGCAGTATTGTATCAGAGAACTCGCGAGAACAATAACCGTGAAATGGTTCATTTGTACTTGTCTCGAGTTCTGTTGTGAGGTCAACATATCAACCACTCGTCCCGGTGCTTTGTTTAGTTGTTTATGCTGGTCATAGTTGGGAGTATCATATTACTAGTATCATATATACATACATATGATACACTACTATCTCTCTAGTGGTTAGTATCATTTAGTAGTATCATAGTATTATTATATTTAATTTTTTCTACAATCTCAATGCAATTGTGTGTATGAGATGTATTGGTCATTAAATTACCTAGTTTCACGAGCTATGATACGGTATCATATTATGATACTACTAACACCTCCCTTTTCATTAATTGTGGTGCCACATCAGATTTTTGTCAAGATGGCATGCATGATATTCCTTATGATACTCCCACTAGGGTTAGCCTTAACAACTCTACGTGTCGCTGTCAGATGGGTCATGCAATGTTATAATTGTTGAGAAAAAGAGCAATTCTCCAAGAGATTCAACCATAGTAAAAGACAGATAAAACACAGACAGAATAATAGAAAATGACCAGAAGATGATATACATCACGATAGAGAAACCGCCGGTGTTCCCGTTAGCGTTGGCACCTTCGACAGCCATATTGTCGAGAAAAAGATTGTTAATGTCGGGGAAGAAGTCGTCGTTGGGGAAGACGTCGGTGCAGTCGCTATCCGTGAAGGAGTCCGTGATGAAGCCAGTAGTCGCGCTGGTAGCGCTTCCCAAAAACCTTATCGCCCTTATCCCGTACAGGACACGAAGCAACGGGGTATCGGAGGCCTACTGTCCCAGCTCGCGGTGCACGCCGCAAGACGGGATGGGGAAGATCTAAGCAGCGCAATGCTCTGGAACTGGAGGCGCAAGGTGTGTGTGTTGGTGTGTCTGAGGAGAGGAGCGACTTCTCACTCTTATACGCACGGGTAGGCAGGCGAACAGTCGACATCGGGAGAGGAAACGAACATGCATCGACCGAAGCCGAACGGCCTCCACTAAGCTCGAATTAAATCTTCACTGAGTTCGTATTTAAAAATATACTCACGCAGACTGTTCAAATTATTATCTATTTATGCGTGGCAAAAAGAAAGAAAAGCTCTCGGCTCAAGGCATTCCCGCAACCCTCGTGTCGTGTCGTGTCGTGACGAGGCGGGCGACGGAGGAGGAGGAGCGCGCGTGTATATGTCTTCTCTTCCCAAGCTCGTACAAGTGGTGAAAGAGCTCTCCTTATAATCTGGTCCAACTTCCTCTCAACTAGCAATGTGGGACTAAACTCTTGTCCCACCTCTTTGCCTTGTATGAATGGACCAAGTGGGTTTCTACAATTTTAGGAATTGTTGAATAGTATAAATGGGCTGGCCTTTATTAAGCAAAAATTCTAACAATAATGTGGGATTATACGATGAAATCACGCTTTCCAATTGTGTCAACAGGGAACTAGGTGGAGTGTACAGGAAGCTCGTTCGGTGAAGTAGAAGACAGGAATTTTGTTGCAACTATCTGTACCCGCCCCACGCACGCTTGGCTTTAAGGGGGGACATGTGTGGACGCTGCACATACGGAGGAAGAAGAGTTAAAACCCTACCAAAATAATACAGAGGAAAAAACGTAAAAGTAACCCCGTGCGTGCCCACATAAAAACTCGCGGTTTCCCGTCCAAGGCTCTCAACTGTTCACCCTACTCCAGCACACCAGATCACGCGGGTCGGCGTCGGTGACGGCTCTGTCAGAGCTAGGGTTTGGCGACATGGATGGCTGTGGAGGCGACCTCCTGTTTGTAGGTGGCAGCGGCGCTAGTACGGGGAGGCAGCAACGTTCTGTTCGTCGAGTTCGTCGACCGGTTTCTTTGGATCCAAATATTGTTCAATCTTGTTCGTCAATTACGAGCTAGGTCTCGTGGTTTCACTTTTTTCTCACAAAATTATAAGCTAGGCCAGTTGGACCGAACCTTTGTCAACCGTTAGAACTAATTATACTACTCATATTTGAGAAATAGTAAAAGATACCATAAAAAAGATCAATTCCTTGGGGGCATGGCGCATGGCTCCATCGCCATGGGGGGCTGGAGTGGGCCTCGATGCGGCGCGGCAGCGGCAGTAACGGGCGTGCCGCAATACTCCGCCATGATTCTGTTCGTGTCCGTGGATGTCCACTTACGGATTTAAGTGGGTTTGGGTTGACGGCGCCGTAGGCAGCGCCCATTTACAGGGTGAGGTGTGCATGTGGGTTGGCAAAGTGTAGGACTGGAGGTCGGTCACCATGGCATTGCCCGGGAATTGGCAGCCCACAACTCGCCAAAAGGATTGCGCAAAGGGGCAGTTCAAGGTGAGGTGTGTGTCAGTTTCGTTTGGACAGTTGCAAAGCGGGCATGTGTCTTCAGCAGCCGCCAGAATTTGTTTTCTTGTGAAGAGCGCTGCGTGTCTGAATTCTGTCCATGGACAACAACCGTGCAAAATTGGAATTTGGTGAAGTGTACACAAAGTTTTTCTTTCGTTCAACTTAAGTCGTATACAGAAAGCTTTGTTTGGATCATCAGGATAAGGGTTCACTGGAAGACAGAATTTTGTTGCAACTATCTGTACCCGCCTAGGCACGTTTGGCTTCTAGGGTGACACGTGTCGGCGCTGCATAGACAAAGGAAGAAGAGTTAAAACCCTGCCAAAATAATACAGACAGAAAAACGTAAAAGCAACCCCGTGCGTGCCCACATAAAAACGTGCGGTTTCCCGTCCAAGGCTCTCAACTGTGCGTCGTACTCCAGCACCCCAGATCACGCACGCGTCGGCGCTTGACGCTCACCCACCCACCCCTCCGGAGCCCACCTGGGCCGTCGATCCCGCAGCGGGCGACGGGGGACGCGCCACGTGTAACCTCCGGCCGGTCGGTGCAGAGCAGCACCGCGGTGGGCCCAGACCCGGGGCGGAGGCCGGCCGCGACAACACAATCATAGCCGTCCAACCTCCCTTCTCCCCACTACTTGCCAACAAAGCATATTCCTATATGTATTACCGACAAAGCATTCAGATGACATGACATGCAATTAAATGATGAGAGAGCATTGTGGTAACTAGTTATGTTACCATAACATCACACATTTTAAGACAAAATATGTCTAGATTGCAATAAATGAGGCTTTGTATGATACCACATCTATGTTATTTTCCACTATGGAGATAGTAACTTAGACTAGTAATATATGTATGTTACTACTCTAAATTACTCCCCACTATGACTAGCCTTAGGACTGGTCTGATTGAGGGGCTTATATAATCATGTTTTACCAAAAGGGCCACAAAGTGGTTTTGCCCATCGAACTCCTCGATATCATGCTTGGGAGCGACTCGCTCCTCAGAGCATCCCCACTCGTCGAGGCATTCCCATGCCAAATTTTGCCCCGGATGGAACAATTTTGATCCGGATAGATCAATTTTTTTGCCCTGGGAACGCCACTTTTCCAGCCGGTTTCCCAGCCCCAAACTCCCACCGCCCTCACCGACGCTTCCCACCGCCATGTGCTGCTTGGCTAGCTTCGTCCCCGCGGCAACTAGTGCAGCTTGGCTAGCTTCGTCCCCGCGACAACTGGTGTAGGAGCAGCCACTGGAGCCTCCACCGGCGAAGGCGGAGATGGTGGAGCGGCCGCATCCGAAGGAGGGGAGGGTGGGCGATGCGAGCTCCTCCGGCCACGAGCTCTGTCGTTGCCCCGCCGCTCTGCTTCGGCCGTGCGGGAGAGAGAGAAAGGGGGTGGGTAGTAGAGAGAAAGGGGTGGGTGGGCGACGAGACCACTTTTGGCCCTTTGTTTCGCTGACCCGTGGGCCAGACGGACAAAAACGCTTCATCCGGCGTTCCCGGCGCCCTGGATTGGCCTGAGAACTCCGGATGAAAACGACGAAAAATTTCGGCCTGGGAACGCCTCTGGGAACACTACTGGGCCGATTTGTGTAAATCCGGATGAAAAAACGCTCTGAGAATGGCCTCCTAAGAATGCTAGTGGAGATGCTCAAGCGCGCAGCGGCCCGGGCGAGCGCCGGGTAACAGGGGTGCTCGGTCCGTCGGTGATTGTGAGAACTCGCAGAACAATAACCATGAAATTTTTTATTGGTACTTGTCTCGAGTCCTGTTGTGTCAACCACTCGTCCCGGTGCATTGTTGAGCAAGCTCTAGGTGTAGGTCATATTCCCTCCGTTCAGAAATATAAAATATTTTAGCTCTGTGAATCGAATATATCTAGACGTCTTTTAGCGTATAGGTTCGTAGAGATTCAGATTAAACCTGTACACTAAAAAACGTCTAGATACATTCATTTTACAAAGCTAAAATGTGTTATATATTCTGAACCAAGAGAGTACACTGTTATAATGTGGGGTCATACGATGAGGTCACGCATTCCAATTGTGTAAACAGGGAACTGCGTGGAGTGTACACAAAGCTCGTACGTACTACGGTGAAGTAGAAGGCAGGAATTTCGTTGCAACTATCTGTACCCGCCCCACGCACGCTTGGCCACTACAACAGACACGTGTATACTCCTAGTTAAAACCCTGCCAAAATGATAGTAAGACGGAAAAACGTAAAAGCAAACCCGTGCCCACATAAAAACGCGCGGTTTCCCGTCCAAGGCTCTCAACTGTGCGCCGTACTCCAGCACCCCAGATCACGCGCGCTAGCGTCGGCGCGTGACGCGCACCCACCCACCCCTCCGGAGCCCACCTGGGCCGTCGATCCCGCAGCGGACGCCGGACGACGCGCCACGTGTAACATCCGGCCGGTCGGCGCAGAGCAGCACCGCGGTGGGCCCGGGCCCCGGGGCCGGGGCCGGCCGCGACAGCACAATCACAGCCGGCCAACCTCCCTTCTCCCCCACTACTTGCCATCCCCCTGCCCGTCTCTCTCCCCCGCTCCCCCCGTCTCCATTGCTTTCTCCGTTCCCCCCACCATCCAACCCCTCTCCCGCCCACCGCGCGCGTGACCTCGCCTCGCCTCGTCGGAAGGCGGCGGCGACGTGACGCGAGAAGGCGGCGGCGGCCGGCGGAGCGCGAGGGAGGAGGCCGGAGAGGAACAAGGAATGCGGATGTTTTCCAAGGCGTGCTCGCTCGTGGTCTCCTCCCTCCCGCGCTGCTCCTCCTCCGCTCCCACGGTACGCTACCCTCCCTCTCTCTCTCTCCCTTCCTCTCCGTACCCGTCGCTTTCTACGGGGATTTCTCGGCGCGCGTTTGGATCTGGGCTGGGGACTCGCGCCTGGGGGTGCGACGCGCTCGACCGCTCGCTCGATCGATCGCTGCCGCCCGCAACCGCTTCGGCGTGAACCAACGACGGAACGGGTGCTCTTGCGATCCGGTCCCTCGGTTCCTGCGCTACTGCTGATGCGTCCAGCTGCTCCGTGGTGCCAATTTTTCCAGCTAATTTCAGTCAATTATATTATAGGATATATATTTTTGCTTTAAGTTGCGTGGTGGAGTGGAATTGGTCGCGACGCTCGACAGATTGGTCGCCTCCCTGACGAGTTGTGTGATTGGGGCTTCTGTGGATTCTGAGTTGGGGTGTGAAACCAGCTTGTCCTGTTGTTTTGCAGATGAGGGGCCAGCCGTCCCTGATACCGAGGGTGAGCAGCAAATGGCTCGGGAAGCCGCTCATGTACGGGATCGGCACGCTGCTGGTCATGCCCCTGAGGACGCTGCACGGGGTGGGGCGGATGTTCGGCGCCGCGCGCTACCTCTGCAACATGACCAGCGTCTCCTCGTCCCTGCAAATCGAGCTGGTGAGTTGCTCTTAAACGCTTGATGATTCATTTTAGGCTATCCACCATCCCGTTTCTATCGATTGCTATTTGAAACTTGGTGCGTTGTTTGCTTGTGAATGTAACTTCTAGCTGCCGGGTTGGCATATATAGCAGTCAAAAATAGAAAGGGGAGGACTAGTCTTCTGTTGACTGTTTGCTTTAGGAGACAATTCAACAGCAGGAGATGTTTGCCGAGGGAGTGTCGGGTTGACATAGCAGTCAAAAATAGAAAGGGGAAAACTAGTCTGTTGGCTGTTTGCTTTAGGAGACAATTCAACAGTGGGAGATGTTTGCCGAGGGAGACTAGTTATAACCACTTGCGATGAGTTTCTCACAACCGTGTGGTGTTGCTGGCAGCACTGCTTTTGGAAAGAAACCAAGGGTCATCCTCATTAGGAAAGCGTTCACGTCTCTGAGAAAAGCTCCTCCATAGTCTTCTTCCACTTCATCGCTTATTGCTTTATTCTGCCTCATTTTTCTATCTTCTTGCCTAACTACCACGATATATGTTGGGCACCTTAGGCTGTATCTTTGCTGCCAAACCTTATCAAGCTTACCATGGTGGGACAGATGATGTGCACTTCTCTTTAGTTTGTTCTCGAACATTCATGTTTGCAGTTTCTTTCAGACACACTGGATCTTCAGGTTAATGCCTGAGCAGCATTACTTGTATTTCTCCAAGATATAATAGCTCTCATTACATACAGATTTTTCATCCTAAGCTGGAATAACATAAGTGCATAGCTTCCACACTTTATCGTTTGACACAAACAAATAGATTGTTGATAGCTGAACACGAAAGCCTCTGTTGTATACACATTTCACATTTTCACTGACCTGTAGATGTTTCTTGCTTGTCATTCATACTCTTACACTTCCTTCCGATGTTTCTTAACTATGATCTGCATCCTTTGTAGGTACCCTGTCTTCAAGATAACTATGCGTACATCTTGCATGATGTGGATACTGGAACAGTTGGAGTCGTGGATCCTTCTGAGGCGATGCCTATCATAAACGCATTGGAAAAGCGAAACCAGAACTTGACCTATATATTAAACACCCATCACCACTATGATCATACTGGTGGAAATTTGGAACTGAAGGCAAAGTATGGTGCAAAGGTATACAGTTGGCTACCTCTTTTGTTCTTTCTACTTTTCTATTGCTTAGAGACTGCGAAGCCATTAAAATGTCTACTAGTATGAGATAAATTGAAGCTGAATTAGATATTGCATGAACCTTTTGCTCTACCAGATATTATTGGCAGCCTTATCAACAATTATCCGTCAAATTTAAGGATGCAAGATCGAATTTTATAACTGATGTCAGAAGTTTAGTTCTTGAAATGGCTTATTTAATAAATGGAAAATATTTACACCGGTTTAAATTCTAGCTTTTCATTGTGTCTCCACTGGGTTTTCCCTACAGTAGAAACATGAACCAGACAAGGAATAATGTTATCTTCTGCTTTTGTTTTCTAACAGTGATATTTTACTAGGTAATTGGTTCCGAGAAGGATAAAGATAGAATTCCTGGCATTGACATAACCCTAAGCGACGGTCACACGTGGATGTTTGCCGGTCATCAAGTTCTTGTAATGGAAACTCCTGGCCATACATTAGGTATGTAATTTCAAATTTCTTAATTGTTTTGACTTATCCTCTTTGTTTTCCTCTAGGCAGAATTAAAATGTGTACTAGCTGGGAATGTGTTGGTTTAGCTTTACTGGAAATAGTGCAAATTTGTGCACCTGATGGTTTTCGAAAGTTCAAAAACCATAGTTACAAGTTAATAGAAACACCACTTTACACAGTTTTTTTTCTGCCCAGCATACAGTCATATTTGTGATTTGAAATTTACAGATTTGGACGTCATTCGCGTTTTTGGATTTTATCAAAACTTAGAAGTTTGATTTGTTGGCCCAAATTCATATGCATCCTCGATCATTTTATGATGTCACCACTAGACCTTAAAATTTAATTTACTCAGTGCTCTGAATTGCTTTTCTTGCCTTCTCTTCTACACAAACTATATCATCTGCAGTTAATTATGGTTGATGTTTTCTCAAAGTCCAGAAGTAGTGAACTGCCTATATGGAACATGTTCAGAGCAATTAAGGCTTGCCTTTTTTGACACGTGTGCGGTTGTGTCCTGGATATGCATATTATGTTGTTTAGAAAATAAGTTTCTAGTTGCAACATTGTTTTCAAGAAATTCATCCACTCCTCTTTCTTTTCTATTAGGTCATCTGAGCTTTTACTTCCCTGCATCTGGAGCAATATTCACAGGTGATACCTTGTTTAATCTATCTTGTGGAAAGCTTTTTGAGGGGACTCCAGAGCAGGTTAGATATGCTTGTATAAATGTCTTACTCTGTAATAGTTCAAATGCTCATATACTATGCCTTTTGAGTTTGTTCTACTTCCATGTGCTTTCAGACCTCCCTATTACATGTCTGTAATAAACTGGTTCGTTGCCAATGTCCTTGCTTACGGAATAGAAGGAACTTACTGCTAAAGAATTTCCTTAATTGGGACTAATAAGCGTGTTGGAGACTCAGAGTTTTCAATATAAACTGAACTATTAGAACCTATCAACAACGAGTAATAGAAGAGATTTAGAAAGGTGTGTATGAATAATTAGAACAAGTGAGATTTTGCTACATCAAGCATTGTTGTGCTTCATTTATTTGAACAACAAAGGAGGAACAGTGTCCATCAAATCTAAGTGCTCACACCTTCCACTAGAATCAGTTCTTCACTAAAAAGCTAATAGGCAGTGGTTTTGTCGTTTGTCAGTGGTTTGCTCCATTTTCCTTTCGTAGAAATTTACCGAATGGAGTTCTTTGTAAGCATTACAGAGGCTTATGTATACCACCTTTTTTTCCTGAACTTGCTGCAGATGCACTCTTCACTCCAGAAAATTGTAGCTCTTCCAGATGTGACGAAGGTGTACTGTGGACATGAATATACTCTGGTGAATGATATTTCCTTTCAAGTCTAGAAACCTCCTACATTAACCTGTTATGTAATGCTGGAAGTACCTCCTCGCAGAGCAATTCCAAGTTCGCCTTGAGCGTAGAACCAGGAAACGAAGAACTTCAGGAATATGCTGCAAGTGCAGCTGATCTCCGCAATAAGAATACACCAACGGTAATATCGCTTCTAAAACCATATGCGTACCTAACTTTTAACAAACGTCAGTTTGTGCATTCGCTATTTGCCTATTTCTTCTACTTCCAAGTTCTTCTGCTATATTATATTATTTACTGTTAATATTTTTGATTACTTAATTAATTTGTTCAATAGAAGTACGATCTGCAAACAGAGCCAAAGTTAAAACATTAAGGGTTTGGATTGCAACAGTGATTAACTAACTTTGTAAAATTTACACGCTTCCAGGTGCCAACAACAATTGGGAGAGAGAAGCAGTGCAATCCCTTCTTGAGGACTTCCAGTCCAGAGATCAAGAAAATGCTGTCAATTCCAGATCATTTCGATGACGCACGTGTCCTTGAGGTTGTCCGACGGGCGAAGGACAACTTTTGACTAACTACAAAGACAATTCCCATAAAAATGGTGGTCCAGCTATCTTGTTGAAGAGAGAAGCGGACAAAGAACCCCACAAGACCCCCAACAGAAGGAACACAGGGAGGAAATGTGTATAGCTTGATGTTCCTAAAATGCTTGGGTGGAAAATTGCCTCGCATTGTATGTAGCTCTGCATAGTGCTTGTTAATCCGATAGTAGCCGGTTATTCTTTTGTCGACTACAAAATAAAATGTGCTCTGTTATCCTCTATCCGGGGAGATAGAAAAGAAAATGCCAGTTAGCTGTTTGATAGTTCTTCAGTCATTGCTTCCTCCTTTTCCTGGCAGTTATGTTTGTTTTCGTCATTCCGTGATCTATTTCACACTGGGTCATATTTTGAGGGAATCAATCAATTTTGTGAATTTGCAATTCTATACCTAGAGCTGTCATGTCCTTGCGGAGGATGTTATATAATCAATCATGTAATCGGTCTTTTCCTTGATGGTATAAATGCCAGACTTGCATTCGACGTCAAACTTTGGAAAGTGGTGCTCGGTCACCAATCATGCTCGGTGAATGCGATGCATCACCGAAAGAGAAAGCATCAGGAGAAAGTGCCACGACTATTTTAATCTTTTTGCCATAAGCATGCGTGGCGATCTGAAAGGCTTTTAATAAATTGTTGTCCTTGTGCAGAACGGCTGATCTGTCTTTCGCCATGTGAACAATCCTTTTGCCGGCCTAATATTTTTATTTTTTGAAACTCCACACATCTATTAATAATCGTACAAAATGGTCCTAAAAGTAATAAAAATTAGTAAACCACCTAGCGATGACTAACACTGGCACGAGCTGAAGTCACGTCGCCGTCATCGCCCCTCCATCATCGAAGCCGGTCTAATGTTACGAAACGGAAAATCCTCATTGGCGACGTAGCCGGTCTGCTCCGTCTCTACTGGCCTTAGGGTCCTGCTGGAGGCGTGTTGGATCAAGGGCCCTCGCTGGCGAGAGTGTTCTTTGTTATGCTATTTTTCAGTGTCTTATTATTCATGATATTGATGCGACGGTTACATCTTAAAGTCGGAATAAAGTTCTCCATGTTCTATACTCGCTCTAGTGGTATGTCTAGTGCTGACAGAGAGCGCGTGGAGTAATATGTCCAGCATATCTCTTGGGATCTACCAGGGCGTGTTTGGTTCCCTTTTTTTCTCTTGGCCCGTTGGATGCTGCACGAGGGAGATTTAACTTGGACCAACTTTAGGCTCTTGATTGATAACCCGCGTCCCCCACAACCCAAGGACGTGGCTAACTTACTTGATCTTAATCCCCTCTAATCTACCTGACTATGTCTCCATTTAAGATAACGTCTAGATGAAAAGATGCTCTTCGATGTTACGAATCCAGTCCCGCAGACAATTTGCAATTTTATTGAGTGTTTGAAACTCTACGTCGTTTTTCCTTTTAGAGCTTTTTTTAACGAATTTTGTCAAATTTGTTACACACAGTTGATCATTTGAAATTTCCTTTGAGAGGAAGCTTCATTTCATCATTCCACATGACTTTTATGTTGTAAGTTTTATGATTGGACATAGAACAGTTTAAATCTACTCATTTATGAATTTCAAAATGAGAAACTTACAACAAGAAAGTTGTGTGATATGGTAAGACGGAGCTACACTTCAAAGGAGATTTCAAACGGTTGCCCATATACGATGAATGTTAAAATTCGTTTACAAAAACTATAAATATGAACATGAAATAGACCCTAAAAGTCAACGAAACTAGGAAACGATTGTGAGAATGGATTCACAACGTCGATTTACATCTTTTTCATGTATAACTTATTTTGAATCGGTGCATGATTATGTAGGTCAAAGGGGATTAATTAAAACACGTTTAGAGAGGAAAGTTTATGCGCATCGGTTTCATGCAGGCGGGCCTGTCAGTGTGGAAACGACCAAAATCAGTGCTCCTAGCAGGCAAACTTCTGGCCTCCTTTAAATCTCGTGCGGTGCAGAAATTCTATGCGACCCAGCAACCCAAATGGGATTATTTCTTCCCGCCGGATGCGAGAAACGAAGATCAGGCCAACCAAAAACACCCTCGGTGAGTGGCGTTTAAGGTCAATCTCTTCCGATCTACGGTTCTCATCTTCGGCGATGGTTGCTGCTATGGGCGACGGTCTTTGGGGCATTAACACGACGATTTTATGTTTGTCTAGTACAACAAGCTGTACTATGACAAGTTTTTTCTATCTGTGGTGGTGGAGGGGCGAGGACAGTAACGCGCCCTCAAGTCGTGTCAGTGTAGGTAGTCGTCCCTAGGTGGTCCAATGATATATTCTTATTTTTTATTACTTGTACTAATAATGCCATGTTGATTATTGAATTTGATGTCGACTTCCGAATTTGGTCTTTTCTTTGTCAATGTCAAACGTACACTCGACCTACAGCGAAATTGGTGCGATCATAATCCGAAACATCAGCCGGAAAATTTTCAGAAACCAAAACAGAGGCGAAATGTTGAGGAACAGAAGAAGCCGCCGCCCAGACTCGAAACAAAACCCCTCATCTCCACCCCGTCATCTCGCCTTGTCCCCCTCGCGTGCCCCGCCCCACTCCCCCTCCCCACCCCCACCCCCACCCCACCGCGATGGCGACCGCCGAGCCCGGCCCGAGCCCACCGTCCCAGGCCCCGCGCAAGCCCGCCTGCGCCGTCACCTTCGGCCGCTCCACCCTCCTCGGCCGCCACCTCGCCGCCGCGCTCGCGGCCTCCGGCCGCTGGTCCGCCGTCGCGGTCCTCGACCCCTCCCCGCTGCCCGCCGCCCCGCCGGCCGCGCCCCTCGCCCACCTCTCCGTCGACCTCTCCGACCCCGCGGCGCCCCTCGCCCGCGCCCTCGACGGCGTCGCGGCCGTCTTCCACGTGGACCCCACCTCCTCCGCCGCTGCCGCCAGCGATGGGTCCTTCCTCTCGCTCCACCGCCTCGCGGCCGAGGGCACCAGGCGCCTCCTCGCCGCCTGCCGCGCCAGCGGCGTGTCCAGGGTCGTCTACACCGGCTCCGCCGACGTGGTCGCCGCCGGCGCCCTGGACGTGATCGACGCCGACGAGGGCTCGCTTACCTACCCCGACAAGGTGCGCGCGGAACCCTCCCGGCGCTGTGCTCCCCTCGTCGTGATCTGATCGCGGCCCGCTTCTGCTCGGCCTTGCCATTTTTTTTGGTGGTACACTGATCGTTGCTTGCTTTTGGCTGTGGCCTGCGGATGCAGTTCGGGAATGCAGCTAGCGAGCTGAGGGCGCAGGTAGAGGTGATGGTTCTCAGCGCGGACGGGAATGGCGGGATGCGGACGTGTGTGCTGCGGCCGAGCAATCTGTTCGGGCCGGGCGATTCGAGGCTGCTGAGGTTCGTTGCCGGGTATGCAAGGTCTCCCTTGAGCAAGGTACTCGAAGCTGCCAATTTGCTCGTTTCTGTCTAAACTTGTGAAAAGCTTCCTATTGCACTTCTGTGGTAACTACAGAGTATGTTAGAAAATGTACGCATGTCTAGTGGTAACTGTGGTATTAAATCTCTGGTTTGGTGGTCTGCAGTACTTCCAGATCTCTTAAGTCATGCTTGCCCTTTGAATTGTTGTAGCTGCAATTCAGTCAGTCTAGTTCACCGAACTATAGTTTGTAGCGAATCAGACTTAAATCAGATTAGTTTTAATAATCCATCGTTTCAACTGGAGCCTAGTTTCTCAGGGCCTTGCCTTTTGACAGATGTACTCCCTCCGATCCATAATAAGTGTTGTGGATTTATATGAAGTTGTACTAAATAAGCGACACTTATTATGGATCAGAGGGAGTACAGTAATATAGATTTATGTCCATTCAAGTATTTGTCTCCTTTCAGTTGACACAGTTGTGCTTGTGCATTTTCTATGGTGTCCACGGTCCAGAAGCCTTTGCAAGCTATGAATATTAGCTTTCTTACACAAGTCATGTTCAGTTTGTAATAGGTAGTGGCGGTAACAGGTCTGACTTCACCTATGTGGAGAATGTGGTGCACGCAAACATTTGCGCTGAACAAGCTTTATGCTCCAATGCCGCTTCTGTTGCTGGAAAGGTACACTTCTAGTAATTAAAACGCTATATTTATATCATTTGCTTTGATAGGTAATCTAATCATTAAAAAATTGCAGCCCTTTTTTATTACTAATGGTGACCCTGTCAAGACATGGGAGTTTATGTCCTGCATGATGGAAGCCATGGGTTGTCAGAGGTTTCTCTCTCACACACACAGATACTCATGCAGTAAAGACTATTCAAGAAATTAACATATGGTGTTGGTTTCGTTCCAATTATAGGCCCAGGATTAATCTTCCCGTGAAGATGATGTTGTTTGCTTCCCAGTTCTCCAATATGATTTATCACAGATTGGGTTTGCAAATGTCATCCACTCCACTTCTCTATCCTGATACAGTATACTTCTTGTCATGCACAAGAACTTTTAACACTTCAAAAGCTAGAAAGCTGCTTGGATATGACCCAATTGTATCATTGGAGGTGAGCTTGCTTCCAAACCTTGCAGTGTGGACAATTACATGTTGGTTGTTGTTTCTCAATTATTTATCTTCTTCCTTTGGAAGTATTGCTAGTATGTTACAAAACTATTTTTCTCCGACAAAACAAATGCGTACATCCAGCGGGTTTGATGTTTGATCTGTATGCAGGATGGCATTATGAAAACCACCGGGTCAATTTCTGAACTACCAGATAATTTCGATCTATCAAGGAAACAAGGTTCTTCTGAATCAAAAGCAGATAAGATACTAGGGGGTGGAATAGGTGCGCATTTTTGCTTTGTGCTTTCTACCGAAATTGAATGAACTAGGCCTCTGGAAGCCAAAAACAATATTCAGATACAGATAGCTGTTTTCACTAAAAAAAATGTTTGCCCTTGTACCATATATCTACCTTTTGGTCTTGTTAACTTGCTACCGTTCCACTGCAGCTGCTGATATTCTCCTTTGGAGGGATGAAAAGAAAACCTTTTCATATATCACACTAGTGTTTCTGCTGTTCTACTGGTTCCTTCTTTCAGACAGAACTTTTGTCTCCTCGTCAGCCAAGATTCTTCTTGTGATCTCCCTGGCTCTTTACATCCATGGTGTGCTACCTTCAAAAGTGTATGTATATTAGTTTGTATTCTGGGTTGGTGTGTTATATTTTGGTAGATAAAGATTTAGTGAAATCCCATACTCCCTCTGATCCAAATTAGTTGACTCAAGTTTGTCTAGATTCGGATGTATCTAGCACTAAAACATGTCTAAATACATCCGAATTTAGACAAATCCAAGTCAATTAATTTGGATCGGAGGGAGTACCTTTTTAGGTGGATATGTTTTAGTATGTTACATATAAGTATTGAACTCCTATTGCAGGTTTGGTTTTGCTGTAGAGAAGGTTACTCCTGATTATTTTGAAGTATCAGACTCAACATTGAGGAATTCAATTGTGTGTCTGGGTTCTCTATGGAATGGAGCTATTCATAAATTGAGGGTTCTAGCAGAAGGTGATGATTGGGGTACCTTTGTAAAGGTTTGTATGCAGCCAGTTGACAACACTATCCTAGAAAATTTCTTTCATTGCTCTTATTTTCGATTTTGACAACAATCTTGTTTCTGGAAACACTGGCAGTAAGTTACATTTGAATTTGGTCTGTCTGGGTGATTGTTGGCAGTTATCTGGAGAATTTCATGAACCTTCCTTTCTTTTCGGTTAGCAGCAGGCTAACCTTTAGTTGTTTTATGAAGTTGATTAGCTGCATCATTCTGTTGTACTAGATTTTTCCCCTACATTCATTTCAGCCGTCAAACTCTCTAATTTACTTGATATTGCTTGGTTTATATTGACTGTATAAGCAATTTATCTGACACAAAATATCTTGCTTCTATATGTTGGGCACTATGTTATTTGTTGAGAAAATCCCGTACATACTACTGAACTAACTATATACTTCATCATTCTGCGATTGACATGGTCCCACATGTCAGCAAGACATCAGTGTCATATAAAGAACACTTGAAGTTGTTCATCATTCTGCGATTGACATGGTCCCACATGTCAGCAAGACATCAGTGTCATATAAAGAACACTTGAAGTTGTTCTGTGGCAATACTTCATTCATGTTTGGTTGTTGTGTTTGATTTACGTTTTTGATAGTTATTACTTGGTTAACTGAGTGACAAGTAATAATTTATTCCATCTCAAATGGAGAACAATTCACCCCAAGCATTAAAATACTCTTCTTGATTTAACAATGTTCCAGGTGGTACATAATTAACTCGATCCAGCTAGGCTTTACTTGAAAAATGCATAAACTTTTGTAAATCCGTACATGATAGGGAAAGCACAAGCATGGTTGCACGAGTGGTACTTCCTCCATTCGGAAATAAGTGTCACAGATTTGTCTAGATACGCATGTATCTACACACTAAAACGTGTCTAGATACATGTGTATCTACACAAATCTATGTCACTTATTTCTGAATGGAGGGAATACAATTTTTGAGAATTAATTTATGTTACAAATGATTGATCTCCGAATTTCCTTGTTTATACTACAGGTAGTTGCTTCCTTGTTCTGTCTCAAAGTAATGTTGAACCTCCAATTTAGAGTGCTGATGGGTCTTGGTAAGGGTTATCTTTTGCCACTTCTTACACTGTTCTCATTTGTTGTCATGTTATCAGTTTAACCATCTGGTTTTCTTCCCTCTCGAACTCAGTGCTGGCATCCTTGTTCATTGTCTTCATTGTCTACGAACAATGTGAGGAGGAAATCGATGCTTTGGTAGCTGTGGCTTCTGCCAAAATCAAATCCCTAATGGACAGAGCGGTTAGAGAGTTGCCAGCACTCCGAAATGTGCTGGTCTCTTTAAAGGTGTCCTATATTTTGGAGATAATGCTGGCCATGAGTATTTGACGCCCGTGACTGCAGTATGCTACTTCCTGGGTTTCTACCGCAGTTGTCCAAGGTACAAGGGTCATTCTGTTGTTGGCCGCAGAAGGTGCATTCTTTCTCTTCAGCTATCATTTTTCTTGGAATTTATACAAATGTGGCTTTGTTTGTTTCAGATTTTAGCCCCAGCAAGTTCGGATCAAGTGGGAAGCCTGACTTGGTCGTTTGAGCGACGCCTGTTCATATGTTATGACGTTCTGTCTTTGCCTCGTGTATCTAACGTTTTCTTCCAGGAACGCTACCTGCTTAGTTATAGCTGCTTACTCGGTACTGTGGTGCAGTTTTTATAGATTGTGGTTTCATGGACCTTGTAACTGCATCTTTAGTTATCGTTTCAGTTCCTGATTGGGCCTGAGGAAGTCTTTAGCAGCAGAATTTCTAGCAAATACGTGTCCAATTCCTGGCTATCCACAACAGCTCATGGCTAATCGATTGACAAAATAAGTGAAGTTCTTTCGCTAGGGATGATGACTCGATGTTTTTTAGGCGAAACTTGTGTGCAGGAGAAAGAATCTAGCAAAAGTGAGACTGAGACACACATGTACTTTGTCCAGGGTCGTGGTAGAGTTATGAATAGGCCGAAAACGTACTTTGTACATGGTCGTGGTAGAATTATGAATAGGCTGAAAACGTTCTCGGCTTTCCGTCTAGTGTTATTTTTCAGCGTGGATACATGATGTTTGGTTTGTGCAAAATCATCCCTGAGAAACTTTTCATCCTGAAAATGGATCATTGGATAACTTTTGGTAATGACAAAAATCAGCTGGACTGAAGAGGATGGAGATCAACAAAGATCAACTCAACCCTGAGGATCGTATGAAAAGCTCTGGCTCAAACCAAACAGGCCTTATAGCATCCAGCGGTGTCCTCCAATTTATGTGCGTCGGGACACATGTCTATTGCATAGTAATTTTTATCACACACATGTATTCAACAATGATTTGAACATTGAAATGATATAGTTCATACAACAATTCAAATTAAAATTCAGAAATATTTAGAAAAAAAGTTCAGTCCACTATAACACATGAGAATCAAACTATTTGTTTTCTTTGATCGTAAACGTGTGTTCAACTAGATCATCCTGTAGTTACCGATCAACATTTTACTCAGGAATTTCCTAATGCAATGCATGACGAGAAAGTAAGCGAACTAGTAGTATTGACAAAAACTTTTGAATATCCAGCGTTAGTGATGTTTGTGTCTCAAAATAACTGGAAAGAATGCACTGCATCTTGGACATAGAGCAAGTTGTCTCATATCCTCTTCATGAAAGCCATGTCAAGGGAACACGGACACATGATTTTACAAGGGGGCACCGTGGAGTCCAGAATAGGGAGGAGATGATTTTCCATGAGCTCGTATAAGATTCACAATATTTTGAACGGGGCACAAATTGGCCTAGATTCAATAATAAATGCATCAGATTTCCTGGGTTGCAAGTTTCCTTTTAAGTTGTTGATAAGACAAGAGTAGATTGCACAAAACGGTAATGCTGGACTTACGGAATCGTGGTTACGGAAGAATTTTACTGACAGACGTGGTGAAAAGTGATTGGTTCAATTCCTTGGCCCTCCGTGATTTTCGGCTGGTGACCTCCCTGGCCGATCTCCACCTCACTCCGTAAACACAATCCGTGAGAAAAACGCCCGTAGATGTAGCATTATTGTGCACAAAATCGGCACTTCGTGTGCTAGAGATATAGAAAACCGCCACTTTCAGAATTTGGATTGTGCAGTAAGGAAATTATTATGTTGTTAGAAGACAAAGAGTAAATTGCACAAAACCGTCACTTTTCTTGCTATGGATATAGGAAACCGCCACTTTCAGACTTTCTTTGCACGACCATCACCTTTTGGTATTAAGTTGTAGTACTCCGAATACATAGTCTGATGTTTAGTATGACTTGCAAGTGCACAGAGTTAGTTGAAACATATTTTCATGGAAACTGCCTTTCCAAGTTTGATATCAATCCCAACGAGGAAGCAAGGGTTGTGTCTACACTTGAATTGTTACAATTCTCAAGGGCGTTGACTTCGTGGTAGTTCCTACAAGACGTTGTTGATATGGATTCATGGAAAAGGAGTATAAATATATACTTTTAATAAACTGAACAGAGGGAATAGGGGACTCACCCTTTATTTCTCTACATTGAGATGGGTGTGGTTGAGATCAGTTTATAATTATAATTAAATGTTATATCTGCACAAAGGTTCTGGGACAATACTCTTCGTGCAAGGCAGCAAGGGTACATGGTAGGAGAGATACCCTTGAATACCCAAACTTCTCCATTCTGGACTCCTTTGACTCTGGTATCCATTTACCCTCCTCTAGTCCTCTATATTAACATACTTGTCCACGCATTTTTTAATATATTTCTGTTACTAGTTCCTAGTGAAATTTTCACAGAACGCTTTAGCTATTTTCCAACCTATTTTTCAGGCTATGATTGTTATGGACAGAACTTTCAAGCGGGTTTCTTGGTAACTACTGGGCAAACTATCTTTACCAAGGATAATAAGTTGTGTTTTTTTGCCAAAACTTACGTCCGTTCCATTCCTAGTACCTCACAGGTGATGTGGTTCATGTGGTGTTTTGGTCATGACGGTACAACCGAGTGCCATGGTTGGAATCTCCAGGGAAATCGTTTCCCTGCCTAGCTGTTTAAATATTTAACTCGTATGGTACTTTTTGACTTTGAACCTATGGAACTTCTAGGCATGTTACCTTTTCCTATAATGGTAGGATTTTTTCCATTGTCTATATAAATACCTCCAACCATTACACGGCAGGATGGGCTACCTGTTCTTAAGCAGGGGTTGATCAAGAGAATTGGAACGAGGGAGCGTACTGACCAGTAAACGAGCAGTGCATCTCTCGGGGTGGCATGCTGCGCCCTACGACCTACATTATTGATGATCCGCCGTGTCATGTGGCTAAGTTCATTAATGCCACATCGGCAACCTGGGACGAAGGGAAGCTTCGAACATGTTTTCTGCCAATGGATGTTGAGGTCATCATGGAGATACCTCTAAGCCACAGGAGACAAAATAATTTTTGGGCGTGGCACTACAACAAAAGGGGAGTTTTCTCGGTCCGCTCAGCATACCACATGTTGATTGCGACTAGAGACAGACGAGAGGCATGGCTGGATCATCGCGCTTCGAGCTCGAACGAGGTGCAAATTCAGAAGGAGTGGGTCTCACTCTGGAGGACCCAGGTACCCTTTAAGATCAAAATCTTCTTAGACTTTCAAAACAATCAATCCCAACGAATACGGAATGACATCGGAGGCATATGTCGGAGAGCAGCTCATGCCAATTCTGTGGAGCACACGATGCCTAGAGGCATGCCTTAATTGATTGCACCATGTCCAGGTGCATTTGGTCCTTGGTGGATGTGAGTGTTATGGAGCACATGACATGCTCTGATGACGGAGACGCACGAGCGTGGCTGGCGACCATGATCGTGACCCTGAAGAAGGACGAGCAGACCAGGGTCTTCGTCACCTTGTGGGCGATTTGGCACGCTCGTTGGAAGGCTAAATACACGAGCAGGAGTATCAAAGCCCTTTATCGGTACACTCCTTTGTGGAAAGATTTATTGCAGATATCAATCTGTGTGAAGGTCGAGAAAGGAAACAACAGGCGGGTACGAGGGCTCAAGCCACCTCATGGATCCCTCCACCCCTGGAATGGTGAAAATAAATATGGACGCTACTGTGGGGAAGAGCTCAGGGATAGGAGCTATTGCAGAAGTTGCTAGAAGTGACAGTGGCGTATTTATGGGGTCTCCGCGGTTGTCTTCCTAGGACGCACTGCCACAGAGACACGGGAAGCCATGGCCTGCCGCGAGGCGATTGCGCTTGCGAGGGACATTGATGCTAGTCAAGTAAAGGTGGCAAGCGACTGTAAAAACGTCATCTGAAGCCTCGAAGAAGGGATGATGAGAGTATATTCTATAGCTCGGGAGATTACTAAAGCCAGGAGCAATTTCTCTGACCGTGTCTTCTGCCATGAAGGACAAGGATCCAATAAGGAAGTGCACAATCTTGCTAGAAGTGTAGTTAATAGTGATCAAGGTAGGAGTGTGTGGTTTCGAAATCCGTCTGACGGATGTTGTATTCCAGTGGTTGCTGAATTTTAATAAAAGGCGGTGATGCTAAAAAAACATTACACGGCAAGCCTTACACTAATATCCTTTTGCACCTTCTATCCATATTATATTCGAGTCCTTCTAAGATCACTAGTGCTTTAAGAGACTCATGTGAGATATTTCTCAAAAAAAGGGATTCTTTTAGATATCTTCTGCAAGAGCTCAAGATCCAAGTGCTAACCGCTAACCCCAAGTGTAGGGATAGTTGTAGCACAACTATGTGTGGAAGTAAGAGTGTTAGACCGCAAAATTAGTTTTACTCTCTCATCCTATATATGTATCACTCATATAGTCTTCTATGCAATTAACAAGACAAGTAATTTGGTATTTTTCAATGTGAATAAAAGATCAAACGAAATAACATGTAAAGTAGAGTAAACAAGAGAGTGCAAAGAAAAGTATGCAGTGTCAGATTGTCCTGTGTTTTCTCCTCTCATACTAGTCACGACGTCTTCTCTTTGCTATTGGTGTAATTTTGTTCAGCAAAATGGTGTTTCAACTTGGTCCTGATTGTATCGATTTTTGTACTATTTTACTTTAATTTACTAGGCAACTCTTTTCTTCTTTTGAAAAACACTAACCTTTTGACCCAACTTCAGAAGCTAGTCGTGCGAAAACTACATCCAGCAGGTCTGGTTAGCCCACAAATACAAAAAAAGAGTTCCTAAGAACATCTCTAACAGGTGATTTAAAATAGGGCACCCAAAAAAAGTTATAGGGCACCAAAATTTGGAACATAGGGTACCAGAATGGCTGCAACTTTTCTACTTGATGTATTTTGCACCACGTCTGTCGCAATGTATGCCTAAAATAGGACACTGCTGTGCTGCAGCCTCTATTTGTACTTGATATTTGCATACGCATATCAAACAACTAGTATGAAACTTTGCAAAATAACCAAAAAATAGAGCAACAAATAAAATTTAAACTTTGCAAGATCATCACACATATGAAATGGTACTTCAAATCCACATACCATAGCATAGCATCTCATAGTTCAAATCATATCATAGTTCTAGGCAAACACAGACCGAAGGTCTCATAGTTAAAATCATGAAATAGTTCAAACTAAACACGAACACATAGCATAGCCATTACTCATGTATCATTGTTGTTGTTGGTATCGATTGCATCTCTTTCTTGTTCCTCATTGCCATTAGCATCGTGGTGATGTTGGATCATGTCACATGCTACCTCCCTTCCTCCCATCTCATCCATGTAGACACCCATACCACCTCCCATGGTAGCCATGCTACCTCCCATTGCTCCCATGAAGCCACCAATGTAACCTTCCATGTTATTCATGCCACCTCCAAATGTTCAAATGGAGCCTCACATGTTTACTCCCATCATTTGTTGCTTCTTTCGCAACACTTGGTCACGACAACGCTACACATATGGCTTTTGTTTCTCATTCATTGAGCTAGTGTCAAGGAGCATAAGTTTTTGCTCATTCTCCATTGCTCGTTGAGTTTCTTCCATGATCACCTTCCTCTCCTCCATGGCTACCTTCTTATTCTCGGTCGTTGCCTTGAGATCCTAGACCGCCTCCTTGCGTAGCTTGAACTCCTTGAGTTCCTCCATTTATTTCATTTTCATAACCTTTCTATCCTTGGCCATGTCTCTGCGGGCATTCCATAGATTCCAATGACATTTTGATGTCATCATCACCAAATATCTTACCCTTATCCTTGGGGAACTTTCTTCCATTGGGCCTCTTGCACTACAACAAGTACGTCGGGCCCTGGAACCTATAGACACCAAATCACACGCTTAATCACGCCCTCGCGCTGGTGTGGCAAAAAAATTGTCAGGGATAACTGTGTCATGGAAAGTGCATCAGTGGCGCTTTTTTTGGCTCGGCACAATGTCATCCGCCGACCTAGCGCTTCTGCGGCATCAATGGGTTAATGCCACGACCCATTGTAGTCCGACATAACTTGGGTGCCTTGGATTAGGAGCGATAGTGGCACAACAGCCTGGTAATGTATTTGTTGGTGCATGCTATATGGCGATTTTGCAATTCAGCCCCACCAAATACTAATATCTATCATGAACAGAATAACGGAGAACTCACACAAAATGCAACTTCAACTGAATGAACATGAGCATTCATTATATACATATAGTACCTCTCAACCCAACAAGTTAATAACTCACATAGCTAGCTACAAATCCAATTAATGCAAACAAGTTCACTCCACTACAAAAGATGCACCATCATGATTAGAGAGCCCGCTTTGAGTGCAAACTGGAAGGCACAAACATCACCTTCTTGGAGATTGTGTTGGCGAACATATTCTCCCCTGTTTGATGTGAAACTGACAATACCCTCATTATCACACTTTGCTTTAACTTCACCGCAAACATCTTGGCAACAAACACATGAGAAGTTGATCGTCTCTCCTTCTTTAGATATGTAAGGCATAATATATTTTCTTGTGAAATTGGATGAGAAGTACTACATAAGGAAGAAAGGAAACGTTAAGTTTGTTATAGCACCAGAGTAATATTGACATTCTAGGCATGGTTGGAGTTGAAAGAGAGTTACCATATTTCTTTTGCATTTTGTGGTTTTCTTGAGGGTGCAAACATAGTAAGGAATTTCTGACCTATAACTTCTAACAATTTGCTTCATATTCTTTCTTATATAGTTGATCATGCCAACTTCATTGCCAAACCTATATCGAAAGGAGTACTTATCTAATAGAATATTGAGACCTGAAACACCAAGTGGAAAAATATTGGTCATGTTAACTTTATTGCCAAACATATATCAAAGGGAGTACATATTCTCAGTTATATGTGTCTCTTGTTGATAGAGCCGTAAAATGAAAGTAAGTTTACCTTGCATTCTGGTAGAGGCCACAGGCTGTGAGACCATGGAACTTTGTTACTACTTGGGACACATAGAAATTACATGGACAATAAAATGATCAAATAATTAACCAATAATTTAGATAACGAACTTAGCAATTACTTCTGTTGTTCACCATGGAAATTGTAAAGAATTTGTTGAGCAGATTAAGACAGTTTGAGATCACTTCTTACCACTCAACAATGTTAATTTTTAGATCCCAAGGCACAACGAACCATAAAACAATGATATACAAAAAATCCCAATGCCGTGAAATATAAACTATATTTCCGAGTTATTGGGGACGTACGAATATGCATCGAGAAGGAGCAGGCAAGGTCAGCACTGCCATGGAATAAGGTGTGATCCGGCGTGATGGAGAGGTGAGCACGGCCGGGGTCAGCGCCGTTGATGGCTCAATGCACGACGCCCAGAAAAATGCTTGATGGCGGTGTTGATGTAGAGC
This sequence comes from Avena sativa, assembly GCA_916181665.1. Lineage (NCBI taxonomy): Eukaryota > Viridiplantae > Streptophyta > Magnoliopsida > Poales > Poaceae > Avena > Avena sativa. The sequence goes on along the minus strand of OV702290.1, from coordinate 546,034,207 downwards.
TCGTTGGGAACCCCAAGAGGAAGGTATGATGAGCACAGCAGCAAGTTTCCCTCAGTTATGAAACCAAGGTTTAATCGAACCAGTAGGAGCAAGGAAACACCCCAAAGGTGTTACTAGCTGAACTTTGGTAGGGCGCATTACCGGTGCTAGTAGCAACGTGGAGACCTGCACAACACAACCATAGAACTTTGTCCCCAACTTGCGATGAGGTTGTCAATCTCACCGTGTTTTGCGAAAAATAAAGGATTAAACGTATCGAATGGAAAGAAGTAAAAGTTTGCAGAAAGTAAACACAAAGAAGTAAACAGTTTATAGATTGAATGTAAAGACAAGGACCAGGATCCATAGTTCACTAGAGGTGGCTCTCCTTAGATAGATAACATGATGGGTGAACAAATTACAGCGGGGCAATTGACAAATATCGAGAAAGCAATACATGCATATACTAATCATCTTGACTCCTTTGAGACTTGATTGGGAATTACAACATTATACTTAGACCGCCATCCAACTGCATCTATGACTAATAATCCACCTTCAGGTTATCATCCGAACCCCCTCCAGTATTAAGTTGCAAGCAACATATTATTGCTTTACGAACTGCGTGTAAAGTAAACAATACGATTGTTCTATGAACAAAGGATTGTTGTTTTCTCCCTAGTAGCAACAACACATCTAGTACCTTAGAGATTTCTGTCACTTCCCCAGATTACCAGAGGCATGAACCCACTATCGAGCATAAATACTAACTCTTGGAGTTGCTAGCATGTACTTGGCCAAGATAGCTACTAACAACGGAAAGCATGCAAGATCACAAATAACAAAGACATGATAGAATCAATAATCAATCTGAAATAGCATCTCAATATCCATCGGATCCCCACAAACACAACATGCAGAATAAGAAATAGATGATCTTGATCATGAACGGAGCTCACAAGATCTAGACATGAAAGCACAGAGGAGGAGAACCAGCCATCTAGCTACTACATGGATCCGTAGTCCAAGGATGAACTACTCACGCATCACACTGGAGGCTTGCATGGTGATGAAGAAGGCCTCCAGGGTGAATTCCCCTCTCTGGCAGGGTGCCGGGAAGAGCTTTAGATCCCTCCCGATCTAGGAATAGAGATGATGACGGCTACAGACTCTTTCGTGGATTTTTGATCGGGCACTTAAGGTTTTCGTCCCGAGGGCAATATATAGGCGGAAGGAGAGGCCGAGGGGGTGCTGAGAGCGGCCACACCACCCCCTGGCGCGGGCCAGGCCTGGCCGCGTGGCCAGGTGGTGTGGTGGCTCCCTGGCCCTTCTCCGTCTCGTATTCTGGCACTTGATGTCTTCCGGAAAAATAGGCACTTTGGCTTTTGTCCCGTCCAATTCTGAGAATATTCATTTTCTGACTTTCCTGAAACCAAAAACAGCAGAAAACAGGTAGCTGTCACTGTGGCTCTTGTTAATAGGTTAGTCCAAGAAATCATAAGAAAAGTACTCCAAAGTTGGAACAAAACACAAGAAAGTGGATAAAACCAAGCATGGAGCATCAAAAAATATATATATTATAGATACATTTGCAATGTATCAACGTCCCCAAGCTTAACTCCTGCTCGTCCTCGAGTAGGTAAGTGATAAAAAGAAAGAATAATTTTTGAGGTGACATGCACCATCAAAGACTTCATCAAAGTATTTGTAAAACATTCAAAGCTGGGATCATAGTACTTCAATCATAACATGAAAGACAAAGTTCTAGCAATAAGACAAAGAAACTATGATGCAACATGAAAAGGCACAAACAAAAGATTCATGATTAACAATGCTTTGCAAGACATTTGTTTGTTTCACATAAAGAAAACATAGCATAATAGTATTCAGCTTGTCCCTCAATGGAGTAGCAAATATAAATGCATAGGACACCTTCAAAGTTCATAAGAGTGACTAGATACAATAGTTTAAAACAAGCAATAACAAGTTATGCATCAATCAACTAGTCTTGGGACAATGCACATAGAACTAAGAATGGCCACTATGCTCTCAAAGTAGGTGCATAAAGATAGAAGGTGGAGACTCAATATAATGGTGGAAGAAAGACCTTTTATAAAAGGAAGTAGGGACTCAAGTCCCATAAAGAGCTTCCAAAAATTATGGTACTTATAGCTTTCAGCTCTCATTGCCCCTATCATAAGCATCTTGAAGTGATTAAGGTTAAAGTGAACAAATTATGGTGTACATGCTTGACGGAGTATAAGTCAGAAATCTCATGTCCCTTGTATATGAGGGCCGCTCCTCATGCTACTCAAGTTTAGTCATTGGTAAGTTCTTGTCATTGTAAGTACATGTGTATCATAGAGAACCGCCAACGAGGTACCCCTTGCCCGATGATACGGAAGAATCCCCATATCAAAATGACAAGGCAAGCAGACAACGAGCATCTCAACATTCTTCTTATTTACCATGGGAATATGGTGCTTTTTTCTCTCTTTCCTCTTTTCATAATCTTTTTTTCTCTTTTCTATTTTTTCTCAAGATAGGACTCTCTTTTTTTATAAGAAGAATGCTTCATAGACAGCTCATTATGGTTACGCTACAGGTTTCCACCATGTCAACATGGATTAGACCAGCGGCCCAGGCGTTTCTCTAACACATATACATAACTCCATGGACTTACAAGCTTCCCTTTCATTTCACACCGACAACATCCATATACGAAAGAGCATGATATCAACTAGGTACAAGTACCAAGTGCAATGTTGAAAGCGTTCCCCATGAAAGCATGGTTCTGCTAATTCCTGACAAATAAGTGCAAGCATATACAACATAGAATACACAATGGTTCAATTTTATTAAGGGCAAGAAAAGTAAAGTGTGCCATCAAGTTCGTGAGAGCTTTAATCACTAGTTTTCTCATAACAAGTTTAATTTGGAAGGTAAACAAAAGCATGAATATACTTGGAATAGCATAATCTAGTAGGTAGGTATGGTGGACTCTTTGGAATAACTTGGTTTAGGGAGTTGGATGCATGAGTGGAACTCATACTTTGTTGTGGAGGCTAGCAAAAGACCGGGAGCGACAAATTTAGAGAGCAATAATGGCCATAATCATGCAAAGCGACAAAACATCATTGATCAAAGCATAAAGTGATACTACAAGTTGAAAACTAAAGGATCATAAAGGCTACGGTGACTTGAGATAGTCATAACATGGTGTGAGCATGTGCCAAGTCAACCCAAATAAAGCATCAAAGGAGAATACCACTATACTATGCTTTAATATGTTAAAACAACGCATGATTCATCCAAGGCACATTAAACAATCTCAATTGTTTATAACAAGTCATGCTACATCAAAGAATACTAAGCATAAAGCCAAAACAATATCAATCATGGCATGTCAAAGCATAGACCACAGTCAAAAACGAGCTCTTTTTACCATATAAGCATGAACTTTCCTACTCTTTTCCAAACCAAACCAAACTATTTGTAAACCAATGTATGAAAGAGGGGGTCCAACCAATTTATTCAGCAAACTAAGCAAACCAAGCAAACTAAAAACCAAAACGAAAACAAAAAAAAGACGCTCCAAGAACAACACAACTGTGCATGAAACAATAAAAATGAAGCGTTTGGAAGAAACCTGGGATTTTTATTGATGAAGAAGGGGATGCCTTGGGCATCCCCAAGCTTTTACGCTTGTACTTCTTGGATATTTCTTGGGGTGATACGCGTGGCATACCCAAGCTTGAGCTTTATTCCATCTTTCATCTCATTACTCATTCCTTCCATACACCTGAAATTTTTCCTTCATACAAAACTTCACACAATCTTTATTAGCAACATTAGTGCACTCCAAGATAAATAAGTCTTAAGGTTCAATTCTAACACCAAATAAACTTCCATTAGAACACTAGATACTGTAGCACTTCCCTCAAAAAGCTCAATTCCCCAAAAAAACTCAAAAAGGAACCAACAAGAAGCAAATGTAGAAAATGGCAGAAATCTGTCAAAACAGACCAGCAGGTAAAGACGATTTTTTTCGAAAACCTTCTGTTGCTCAAATCAAAAAGTGTTGAACTAACGAAAGTTATATAACAACCTGGTTAAAAAGCACAAAAAATTACAGCTCAATCCTACATACAGAGCTCTCTCACGATTTTTTATGGTGAAGCACAAAAATCTGTTTCGGGATAGCAACCTTCCCAATCATTACTTCACTCTCATTAGAGGTTACTCTTGGCACAAAAAGCAAATAAAAAGGATAAGGAGCAGTTATTACTGAGGTAATAACTTCTAAGACTCATCTAAAACTTTTGGGTTATCTTCCAATAAGTACTTTTCTTTAACGCCTTTAAGTTAGGCATAAGAAGCAAGAAAAAGGATCAAGTGTTCTCAAATGAAGAAGCATTAAAACTAAATTTCTTGCCCTTACCTCTCTTATTTTTATTCTTAACCTTAGGGAAAATATGATTGTTTGGTGGAGAAGAAAGGTGCATGGTCCCCTTTCCCACATCTATTATTGCTCCAAGGAGTTCTAATAGGGACCTTCCAAGTGTAATTTGTCCTTTTCCTGCACATTCAATAACAAGATAATCAATAGAAATCGTTTTCTCAAGGATCTTTGTAAACACTCCTTCAACTATTCCAAGAGGTAATATGGTAGTATTATTAGCAAGAGATGTTTCTTTTCCTCCTTCAGTGAGCCCTCAAGTATTCAGAGATTTATAAATATCTTTGGGCATGAGGCAAAATTCAGACGTGATATCACAGCGAGCTTGAAAAGTTTCAATGTTCATCTCTATCTTTACTGTAGGGAACCACTTTGATGGTTCAGAGTTTATTGGAACATAATTTTTATGCTCCCTAAACGTATTATAGCAACTTTCTAAGCTAGTAGTGCTAGCCTCAAGAGTGTCCAACCTAGCAAATATTTTTGCGAAAGAAATATCAGTTTAGCTAGGCAAATTGTAAGTGAGGATCAATTTCTTTATAGCATTAATAGCATCATCCTCATTACATTGGAGGAAATATCCTCCCACAACAGCATCTAAATCATATCTATAGCAAAGAGCAATCCCAAGGTAAAAACTACTAAGGAACAAGCTTTGAGTCATTTTTGGCTCAGTTTTTTCATGTAGATCAGAGATTCTAGACCAAGCTTCCTTAAAACTTTCCTCAATTCCTTGTTTAAAAGTGAAAATCATTTCCTTGGGTGACATAGTGACTAGAGCAAGGCTAGACATAGTGGCAACTTAGGATAGGAACTAATTTTTGTGTGTTTTTGAAATAAGAAAGCAAACTAGTAAAACTAATTTTTTTGTGTTTTTGAATAACAAAACAAGCAAACAAAGCAAAAAGAAAACTAAGCAAAACAAAAACAACAAAGTAAAGAGATTGGTTATGAGGGACTCCCCTTGTGAAGATGTCCTTGACTCCCCGGCAACGACGCCAGAAAAATGTCTTTTAATGGCGTGTAGTTGAAGTGGGAGTTAATTCTTCTTATTATTCGATCCTCGGCAACGGCGCCAGAAAAATGCTTGATGGCTCAATGCACGGCGCCCAGAAAAATGCTTGATGGCGGTGTTGATGTAGAGCTTGTTGGGAACCCCAAGAGGAAGGTATGATGAGCACAGCAGCAAGTTTCCCTCAGTTATGAAACCAAGGTTTAATCGAACCAGTAGGAGCAAGGAAACACCCCAAAGGTGTTACTAGCTGAGCTTTGGTAGGGCGCACTACCGGTGCTAGTAGCAACGTGGAGACCTGCACAACACAACCATAGAACTTTGTCCCCAACTTGCGATGAGGTTGTCAATCTCAGCGTGTTTTGCAGAAAACAAAGGATTAAACGTATCGAATGGAAAGAAGTAAAAGTTTGTAGAAAGTAAACACAAAGAAGTAAACAGTTTATAGATTGAATGTAAAAGACAAGGACCGGGATCCATAGTTCACTAGAGGTGGCTCTCCTTAGATAGATAACATGATGGGTGAACAAATTACAGCGGGGCAATTGACAAACATCGAGAAAGCAATACATGCATATACTAATCATCTTGACTCCTTTGAGACTTGATTGGGAATTACAACATTATACATAGACCGCCATCCAACTGCATCTATGACTAATAATCCACCTTCAGGTTATCATCCGAACCCCCTCCAGTATTAAATTGCAAGCAACATATTATTGCTTTACGAACTGTGTGTAAAGTAAACAATACGATTGTTCTATGAATAAAGGATTATTGTTTTCTCCCTAGTAGCAACAACACATCTAGTACCTTAGAGATTTCTGTCACTTCCCCAGATTACCAGAGGCATGAACCTACTATCAAGCATAAATACTAACTCTTGGAGTTGCTAGCATCTACTTGGCCAAGATAGCTACTAACAACGGAAAGCATGCAAGATCACAAATAACAAAGACATGATAGAATCAATAATCAATTTGAAATAGCATCTCAATATCCATCGGATCCCCGCAAACACAACATGCAGAATTACAAATAGATGATCTTGATCATCAACGGAGCTCACAAGATCTAGACATGAAAGCACAGAGGAGGAGAACCAGCCATATAGCTACTACATGGATCCGTAGTCCAAGGATGAACTACTCACGCATCACACCGGAGGCTTCCATGGTGATGAAGAAGGCCTCTAGGGTGAATCCCCTCTCCGGCAGGGTGCCGGGAAGAGCTTCAGATCCCTCCCAATCTAGGGATGGAGATGTTGGCGGCTATAGACTCTTTCGTGGATTTTTGATCAGGCACTTAGGGTTTTCGTCCCGAGGGCAATATATAGGCGGAAGGAGAGGCCGAGGGGGTGCCGGGAGCGGCCCCACCACCCCCTGGCGTGGGCCAGGCCTGGCCGCGCGGCCAGGTGGTGTGGTGGCTCCCTGGCCCTTCTCCGTCTCATATTCTGGCACTTGATGTCTTCCAGAAAAATAGGCACTTTGGCTTTTGTCCTGTCCAATTTCGAGAATATTCATTTTCTGACTTTCCTCGAACCAAAAACAGCAGAAAACAGGCAGCTGGCACTGTGGCTCTTGTTAATAGGTTAGTCCAAGAAATCATAAGAAAAGTACTCCAAAGTTGGAATAAAACACAAGAAAGTGGATAAAACCAAGCATTGAACATCAAAAATTATAGATACATTTGCAATGTATCAGCCGCCGCGGAGAACGGTGCAGTCCGACATGGTGGAGAGGTCAACACCGCCATGGAGGACAATGCAATCCAATGTGGCAGAGAGATCAGCATCACCACGGAGATGGGGCTAGGTTTAGGGTTGGTGGGGTGGGTGATTTTTCTGGATAAGGATGAGAGCGACATGTGTGCGCCGAAGGGGAATAACTGTTGGAGATATGCCCAAGAGGCAATAATAAAAGTGGTTATTATTATATCTTTGTGTTCATGATGAAAGTTTGCATCCCATGTTGTAATTGTATTATAAGGAAACACTAATACATGTGTGTTTTGTAAACATAAAGGAGTCCCTAGTAAGCCTCTTGTTAAACTAGCTTGTTGATTAATTGATGATCATGGTTTCCTGATCATGGACATTGGATGTCATTAATAACAAGGTTGTATCATTAGGAGAATGATGTAATGGATACACACACCCATAGTAAGCGTAGCATAAGATCAAGTCATTAAGTTCACATTGCTATAAGCTTTCGATACATAGTAACCTAATCCTTCGACCATGAGGTTGTGTTAATCACCATCACCGGATGGGTACTTTGATGACATCAAACACCACTTCATAACTGGGTGGTTATAAAGGTATCATTGGGTATTCTGAAAGTATGTGTTGAAGCGCATGGACCAAGATTGGGATTTGTCCATCCATATGACGGATAGATATGCTCTGGGCCCTCTCGGTGGAATGTCATCTAGTTAGCTTGCAAGCATGTGACTAGGTCACAAGGGATGGCATAACACGGAACGAGTAAAGAGTGCTTATCAGTAACAAGGTAGAACTAGGTATGGAGATACCGATGATCAAACCTCGGATAAGTAGAGTATCGCGTGACAAAGGGAATTGGTTTCGTATGTTAATGGTTCTATCGATCACGAAGTCATCGTTGAGTATGTGGGAGCCGTTATGGATCTCCAGATCCCGCTGATGGTTATTGATCGGAGAGGTGTCTTCATCATGTCCACTTATTCACGAACCGTAGGGTGACACACTTAAGGTTCGAAGTTGTTTTAAGTAGATATTGAATGTGCGTTGGAGACCGAATGTTGTTCGGAGTCTCGGATTGGATCCGGGACATCACGAGGAGATCCGAAATTGTCCGGAGAATAAGATTCATATAATGGGGATCATTTTCTAAGTTAGGAAATGTTCCAGAGTGTTTGTATGGGGATTCTAGAAGTTTTCGGAATGTTCCGGAAGGTTCTAGAAGATATCTTGGAGTTTATTTGAAAACCGAGATAAGATAAGATAAGATAAGATAAGGGGAGTTGAAAGGGGAAACTTGGGGGGAAGGACTCTCCCCCCAACCTCCCTAGTGCGCCGGCCCTAAGGGGTGGGCCTAGGGGTGGGAACCCTAGGCCACACCCCTCCCTCTATATATAGAGGGGTGGAGGCGCCACCCCTCCTTGCCCCTCCCCACTCAAAAACCCTAGCCGCCTCTCTCTTCCTCCTTCCATCTGCTCCGGCTTAGGTGAAGCCCTGCAGAATTCTCTACTCCACCACCACCACCACGCCGTCGTGTTGCTGGGATTGCGTGGAGAAGATATACTACCTCCACTGCTCGCTGGAACAGGGAGAGGAAGGTCTGCTTCGACTCCGCACGTGTGACCGTCTGCGGAAGAGCTGCCGGAACGCGGCGCCGGAAGGATCATCTACTCGATCTTGAGATCGGCAAGTGATCGACTACATCAACCACGAGATCCGATCTCGAACAAGGCTTTGGAAACTACAAGGGTTAGTACAGATCTATCTCGTTGCACTTGTATAATAGATTAGATCTTTGCTTTTATCTAGATTAGATCTGGGTTTTGTTCGTTCGGGCGGTAGAAAATTTTTGTTTTCCATGCTACGAACCCATCAGTGGTATCAGAGCCTTGTCTATGCGTAGATCTGTTGCACGAGTTGAACACAATGGTGTTGTGGGCGTTGGTGCTCGTGCCGTCTTTTGCTATGTGTACTTTGCATCTTGCGGTATGGTGGGATGAAGCGGCTCGGGCTAACATTACATGTCATCGCACATGAGACTTGCTCCACGCTTGACGTGTAACTTGCTTTGCACAAGTGGCTTTGCGGGTGTCTGTCTCTCCCATCATAGTATAGATCCAATCTACACTTTGCACTTGATAGCACTTGTATCAACGTTGTGGTTCAGTTTTGTAGGTAAGATCCGTTCTTATTCGAAAGCCCCAAACCACGTAAAACTTGCAAAGAAAATTAGAGGCGTCTAACTTGTTTTTGCAGGGGTTTTGTGATGTGATATGGCCATCATGTGATTGTGATTATATTTGATGTATGCAATGATCCTTGTTGTAATATGGCAACCGGCTGGAGCCTAATGGTTGTCTTTAATTCTGTTAAGACCGGTGTGTCTATTCATCTTGTAATAGCTTTATTCCAAGTAGTTGTAATAGTTGCTTGTGATGATGGACAACCATGAAGCGGCGCCACTGACCTTGACGCAATGCTGGTGATGATGGAGATCATGTCCGTGCTTTGGATATGGAGATCAAAGGCACAAGAAGAAAGGGCCATATCATATCACACTAATTATGAATTGCCTGTGATGTTAATCCTTTATGCATCTTGTATTGCTTAGATCGCGACGGTAGCATTATAAGATGATCCCTCTCACTAAATATCAAGTAATAAAAGTGTCCGTCCTTAGTTGGCACCGTTGCTAAGACTCGTCGTTTCGAAGCATCTCGTGATGATTGGGTGTGATAGATTCTACGTGTGCATACAACGGGTGCAAGCCAGATTTGCACATGCGGAAACTAAGGTTAATCTTGACGAGCCTAGCATGTACAGACATGGTCTCGGAACACGGAATACCGAAAGGTAGAGCACGAGTCATATGAATGATATGATGAACATGAAGATTGTTCGCCGATGAAACTACATCTTCTCTCGTGAAGATCGGACTTGGTGTAGTGGACTTGGTTCGTGTAATCACTAAGACAATGTGAGGGATGTTGTTTTTAGTGGGAGTTCACCTAGTTAATTTAAGAATTAAAGTTGAACTCAATTTATCATAAACTTAGTCTAAACTACTGGCAAATTTGTTGTAGATTATGGCGAACCTCTCCATCAATTTCAATGCGTTCCTAGAGAAAGAAAAACTTAAGAACAATGGAAGCAACTTCATGGACTGGCTCCGTGGTCTGAAGATTGTCCTCAGGGCTGGTCAGATTACCTATGTGCTCGATGCACCGCTAGGTGACCCACCTGCAGAAGATGCCACCGATGACGTAAAAAATGTTTACGCCACTCGGAAAAATCATTACTCCACAGTTTAGTGTGCCATCCTGTACAGTCTAGAAACGGAGCTTCAGAAGCGCTTTGAGCACCACGACCCGTTCGAGATCATTAAGGATCTCAAGCTCATTTTTGAGACTCACGCGGCCATGGAGAGCTATGAGGCCTCCGAAAAGTTCTTTACCTGCAAGATGGAAGAGGGAAGCTCCGTTAGCGAGCATGTGCTCACCATGTCTGGGCATGCAAACAAGGTCCAAGAGTTGGGGATAACGATTCCTAATGAGTTAGGGATTCACCGTGTCCTCCAATCACTGCCACCGAGTTATAAGAACTTTGTGATGAACTACAATATGCACTGCATGAACAAGACGTTGCCTGAACTATCGTCCATGCTGAAAACTGCTGAAGTGGAGATCAAGAAGGAGCACCAAGTGTTGATGGTAAATAAGACCACCAATTTCAAGAAACAGGGCAATCCTAAGAACAAGGGCAACTTCAACAAGGACGGCAAGAAAGCTGCCGCACCTGCTAAGAAGCCCAAGGCTGGTCCTAAGCCTGAAACTGAATGCTTCTACTGCAAGGGTGCTGGTCACTGGAAGCGTAACTGCCCCAAGTACCTGGCAGATCTGAAGAACGGCAACATCAAGAAGAAAGGTATATTCGATATACATGTTATTGATGTGTATCTTACTAGTAATCGTAGTAGTGCCTGGGTATTTGATACTGGTTCAGTTGCTCATATTTGTAACTCGAAACAGGAGCTGCGGAATAAACGAAGACTGGCGAGAGACGAGGTGACGATGCGCGTTGGAAATGGCTCCAAGGTTGATGTGATCGCCGTCGGCACGCTCCCTCTACATCTACCTTCGGTATTAGTTTTAAATTTGAATAATTGTTATTTGGTGCCTGCGTTAAGCATGAACATTATATCTGAATCTTGTTTATTGCGAGACGGTTACTCTTTTAAGTCCGAGAATAAAGGTTGTTCGATTTATATGAGTAATATCTTTTATGGTAATGCACCTGAGATGAATAGTTTATTCTTACTGAATCTCGATAGTAGTGATACACATGTTCACAACATAGATGCTAAACGAACAAAACTGAATGATAATTCTACATACATGTGGCACTGTCGTCTTGGTCACATTGGAGTGAAGCGTATGAAGAAACTCCATTCTGATGGACTTCTTGAATCACTTGATTTTGAATCACTTGAAAGATGCGAAGCATGTCTAATGGGAAAAATGACTAAGACTCCATTCTCTGGAATAATGGAGCGAGCTACAGACTTATTGGAAATAATACATACCGATGTGTGCGATCCAATGAGTGTAGCATCGCGTGGTGGATATCGTTATGTTCTCACTTTCACGGATGACTTAAGTAGATATGGGTATGTCTACTTTATGAAACATAAGTCCGAAACTTTCGAGAAGTTTAAGGAATTTCAAAGTGAAGTGGAAAATCATCGTAACAAGAAGATTAAGTTTCTGCGTTCTGACCGCGGAGGTGAATATCTAAGTTATGAGTTTGGCATACATTTAAAGAAATGTGGAATACTTTCGCAGTTGACACCGCCGGGAACACCACAGCGTAATGGTGTGTCCGAACGTCGTAATCGAACCCTCTTAGATATGGTTCGGTCTATGATGTCTCTTACAGATTTTACCGCTATCTTTTTGGGGCTATGCATTAGAGACAGCCGCATTCACTTTAAATAGGGCACCATTTAAATCCGTTGAAACGACACCGTACGAATTGTGGTTTGGAAAGAAACCTAAGTTGTCGTTCCTTAAAGTTTGGGGTTGTGAAGCGTATGTAAAGAAGTTACAACCTGATAAGCTAGAACCCAAAGCGGAGGAATGCGTCTTCATAGGATACCCTAAAGAAACAATTGGGTATACCTTCTATCATAGATCCGAAGGCAAAATTTTCGTTGCCAAGAATGGATCCTTTCTTAAGAAGGAGTTTCTCTCAAAAGAAGTGACAGGAAGGAAAGTAGAACTCGACGAGGTTATTGAACCTTCTCTCGGGGTTGAGAGTAGCGCAGCACCGGAAGATGTTTTCGTGCCGCCTGCACCAACTAGAGAGGAAGCTAATGATGGTGATCATGAAACTTCGAACGAAGTTGTTGCTGAACCTCGCAGGTCAACGAGGGTTCGTACCACTCCTGAGTGGTATGACTCTGCCTTGAACGTCATGTTGGTGGACAACACTGATGACCCTGCGACGTATGAAGAAGCTGTGGTGAGCCCAGATTCCGACAAATGGCTAGAAGCCATGAAATCCGAAATGGGATCCATGTACGAAAACCAAGTATGGACTTTGGTGGACTTACCGGATGGCTGTAAGGCTGTCGAGAACAAATGGATTTTCAAAATAAATAATGTTACCGTCTATAAAGCTCTACTTGTCGCGAAAGGGTTCCGACAAATTCAAGGAGTTGACTACGATGAGACTTTCTCACCAGTAGTGAAGCTAAAGTCTGTGAGGATTTTGTTAGCAATTCCTGCGTATTTCGATTATGAGATATGGCAGATGGATGTCAAAACGGCGTTCCTTAATGGTGACATTGAGGAAGAGTTGTACATGGTACAACCCAAGGGTTTTGTCGATCCTAGTGAAGCTGACAAGGTATGCAAACTTCAGCGCTCCATTTATGGACTGAAGCAAGCATCCCGGAGTTGGAATCAATGTTTTGATAAAGTAATCAAAAACTTTGGATTTATACAAACTTATGGAGAAGCTTGTATTTACAAGAAAGTGAGTGGGAGCTCTGCAGCATTCCTAGTACTATATGTAGATGACATATTGTTGATTGGGAATGATATAGAACTTCTTAATAGCGTCAAAGCCTATTTGAATAATAGTTTTTCAATGAAGGATCTTGGCGAAGCGGCATATATTCTAGGCATCAAGATTTATAGAGATAGATCAAGACGCCTACTAGCACTTTCACAAAGTACATACTTGGACAAAGTTCTAAAGAAGTTTAGAATGGAAGAGAGCAAGAAAGGGTTCGTGCCCATGTTGTCAGGTAAGACCTTGAGTAAGACTCAAAGTCCAGCTACGGCAGAAGATAGAGAAAAGATGAATAATGTTCCCTATGCCTCAGCCATAGGTTCTATCATGTATGCCATGTTGTGTACAAGACCGGATATAGCACATGCTGTTAGTTTGACTAGCAGATATCAAAGTGATCCTGGAATGGAGCACTGGACAGCGGTCAAGAATATCCTTAAGTACCTGAATAGGACTAAGGATATGGTTCTTTCTTATGGAGGTGATGAACAGCTTGTTGTAAACAGTTACACTGATGCTAGTTGGAACACCGATCCAGATGACTCGAAGTCACAGTCTGGATACGTATTTATTTTGAATGGTGCTGCAGTGAGCTGGAGGAGTGCCAAGCAAAGCGTTGTGGCGAAATCTTCAACTGAATCGGAATACATAGCTGCTTCGGAGGCTGCACAAGAAGCCATATGGATGAAGGAGTTCATTACTAAACTTGGCGTGGTTCCTAGTGCGTTGGACCCGATGGACATCTACTGTGACAACACAGGTGCCATAGCTAATGCACAGGAGCCAAGGTCACATAGCAAGCTGAAGCACATCAAGCTACGTTTCCATGCTATTCGCGAGTATGTCCGAGATGGTGACATAAAGATTTGCAAAGTACACACTGATCTGAATGTGGCAGATCCGTTGACTAAACCTCTCCCTAGAGCAAAGCATGACCAACACCAGAACGCCATGGGTGTTAGGTATATTACCATGTAATCTAGATTATTGACTCTAGTGCAAGTGGGAGACTGTTGGAGATATGCCCAAGAGGCAATAATAAAAGTGGTTATTATTATATTTTTGTGTTTATGATGAAAGTTTGCATCCTATGTAATTGTATTATAAGGAAACACTAATACATGTGTGTTTTGTAAACATAAAGGAGTCCCTAGTAAGCCTCTTGTTAAACTAGCTTGTTGATTAATTGATGATCATGGTTTCCTGATCATGGACATTGGATGTCATTAATAACAAGGTTGTATCATTAGGAGAACGATGTAATGGATACACACACCCATAGTAAGCGTAGCATAAGATCAAGTCATTAAGTTCACATTGCTATAAACTTTCGATACATAGTAACCTAATCCTTCGACCATGAGGTTGTGTTAATCACCATCACCGGATGGGTACTTTGATGACATCAAACACCACTTCGTAACTGGGTGGTTATAAAGGTATCATTGGGTATTCTGAAAGTATGTGTTGAAGCGCATGGACCAAGATTGGGATTTGTCCATCCATATGACGGATAGATATGCTCTGGGCCCTCTCGGTGGAATGTCATCTAGTTAGCTTGCAAGCATGTGACTAGGTCACAAGGGATGGCATAACACGGAACGAGTAAAGAGTGCTTATCAGTAACAAGGTAGAACTAGGTATGGAGATACCGATGATCAAACCTCGGATAAGTAGAGTATCGCGTGACAAAGGGAATTGGTTTCGTATGTTAATGGTTCTATCGATCACGAAGTCATCGTTGAGTATGTGGGAGCCGTTATGGATCTCCAGATCCTGCTGATGGTTATTGATCGGAGAGGTGTCTTCATCATGTCCACTTATTCACAAACCGTAGGGTGACACACTTAAGGTTCGAAGTTGTTTTAAGTAGATATTGAATGTGCGTTGGAGATCGAATGTTGTTCGGAGTCTCGGATTGGATCCGGGACATCACGAGGAGATCCGGAATTGTCTAGAGAATAAGATTCATATAATGGGGATCATTTTCTAAGTTAGGAAATGTTTCAGAGTGTTTGTATGGGGATTCTAGAAGTTTTCGGAATGTTCCGGAAGGTTCTAGAAGATATCTTGGAGTTTATTTGAAAACCGAGATAAGATAAGATAAGATAAGATAAGGGGAGTTTAAAGGGGAAACTTGGGGGGGGGGGAAGGACTCTCCCCCCAACCTCCCTAGTGCGCCGGCCCTAAGGGGTGGGCCTAGGGGTGGGAACCCTAGGCCACACCCCTCCCTCTATATATAGAGGGATGGAGGCGCCACCCCTCCTTGCCCCTCCCCACTCAAAAACCCTAGCCGCCTCTCTCTTCCTCCTTCCATCTGCTCCGGCTTAGGCGAAGCCCTGCAGAATTCTCTACTCCACCACCACCACGCCGTCGTGCTACTGGGATTGCGTGGAGAAGATCTACTACCTCCGCTGCTCGCTGGAACAGGGAGAGGAAGGTCTGCTTCGACTCCGCACGTGTGACCGTCTGCGGAAGCGCTGCCGGAACGCGGCGCCGGAAGGATCATCTACTCGATCTTGAGATCGGCAAGTGATCGACTACATCAACCACGAGATCCAATCTCGAACAAGGCTTTGGAAACTACAAGGGTTAGTACAGATCTATCTCGTTGCACTTGTCTAATAGATTAGATCTTGGCTTTTATCTAGATTAGATCTGGGTTTTGTTCGTTCTTGCGGTAGAAATTTTTTGTTTTCCATGCTACGAACCCATCAATAACTATGATTCTTAACTATGTCAATCTTTGCCTTATCAATTTGTTGGCAAGTGAAATGTATCACATATTCCCCAACATCATGTTTGTTTACCTTAGTATTGATTAGCAAACCACCAAAAAAACACAGCAAAATGGGGATACCGGTAATTTGCATATATATGGGGATACTAGTACACATGTACTTGTGCACGGATCATAGCATTGCACTGTCCAAAATAAAAAAGGCACCAAAAGAATACTACAGATTACTCGATCTTATACAAGATTAATTACTACGAACTAATACTAGCAACATAATTAACTCTAAATCTAATTACATGTATTAGCAACATTGTACAATCTATTTATAATGGCTTGCACCCTACTGGACAATCTAGCGCACTGCTCCCTCAGCGGTGACACGCGATCATTCGCCAGATTCTTCACTTCCATGATTATAGGTTCCATGTGTTCGTCATACGCGGTCTTTCTCCTTCATTTGTTTTCTTCGACCTCGCCCCACCAAATCTCACACAATGATTGTTAGAGGTGCCTTGGGTTCTCTAGATCAATTCATTACATCCAATGGCATGAAGCTGCGCTGGGATGACAACACGAGAGGAACTTGCGACCGATGTCCTCTGGGAAATTCTTGTTGTAGGACATATATCGTCATGCCATTACGTCGTTAGTGCATTGAAAGTAGACGGACGTGTCGTGTTGCCTGTTCCATTGTGGGTCATGGATATCCTCCGGTACTCCAGGAATGCCGAAGTTGAAAGAACAATAGCAATGCACAATTGTGAGGTCAAAAAATCACGAAATTATAGGAATAAAGGAAAAAACCTAAATGAGAAATTTGATGGCAAAAAAATCGAAAAATAACAACTACACATACCGAGACATCGCGCTTGTCCAAAGGAAGGATAGCGCTACGCCTCCCACCACCACCATCGCTGCTAGCGGCCGAAGCTTCCTGAAGAGAGAAAGACAAAGGTTGAAGAAATGACAAAGTCGAAGACGTGGGAGAGAAATTACGGTCGTGGGGAGGAGGGTTCCCTTCCTTATAATATTCAGATGACAACAACCCGACTTCGGTGGGGCTCACCGACCAGTGAGACAAACTTGACAAGGCTCACGCATAGGATCCACAATCAATTCATGTTTTTTTGTGGAGGAATCATTACTACCCCAATCTATGTTACTAAGGTGTCTTGGGACATCGGTGCCGATGGACAGCTAGCGCGGCGTATTTAATATCGTAAATAAAATTTTCATGACATATAAATCAACCGCCGCCTTTGTTGTCACTACGAATACACTATATGTTAGGTAACAACCTTTTGCTGATTCTTTTCGCTTCTGCTGTCCCCAAAAAAATGTCAGGTATGGGGTATTTTTGTAGTACTAGTTTTAGCAATCGAGTTGGGAGTTGGGATTCTTTCTCCTTCATCACTTGATGCACCATCCTCACAATCAACAATGGTCGCATCTCCCACCAAGCTCCTCACGTTCCTCCTAGGGAACACATGGAGTCCACAGTTTTCCCACTTCTCATCATTTTTGAGATCATTGCAACTAGTCCTTCCGTTCAGAAATATAAGACGTTTTAGCTTTGTGAATCAAATGTATCTACGTGCCTTTTAATGTATAGGTTTGTAGAGATTCGGAGTGAATCTATTGATGTCTACGCACTTCTATTCTTGTAGACAGTTGTTGGGCCTCCAAGTGCAGAGGTTTGTAGAACAGCAGCAAGTTTCCCTTAAGTGGATTACCCAAGGTTTATCGAAATCAGGGAGGAAGTGGTCAAAGGTATCCCTCTCAAGCAACCATGCAATCAATATACAAGAAGTCTCTTATGTCCCCATCACACCCAATACACTTGTCAGGTGTATAGGTGCACTAGTTCGGCAAAGAGATAGTGAAATACAAGTGGTATGGATAAAAGACAACGGTGCCAGAAAATAGCTTGATGGCGTGGAAGATACTAAAGGCAAACTAAAATAAAGATGGAAACAAGCAAACATGTAACAAATCTAGTTGCAAACGGTGTCTCAATGTTTAGAAACAAGGCCTAGGGATCATACTTTCACTAGTGAACAGTCTCATATAAATATTTTCTCTTCATGATACTACTCTGAACTACTCTCCGGTTGGGCACTCTAATCCATGGTAGGGCTATAACACCACACCTCAAAGTTCGCTTTCCCCATCTAGATAACCCCACACTGTCACCTTGAGCTCTAGATGGTTCCAACAAACACCACAATTTCATAGAAACATCCAACTCCAAATATAACTCATAACAAGTAATTATAATCTCTAGCCTAAGTGCTACCATGGTGTGCATGCTATCACTTTCACACACATGGGGAGAGCAGAGATCTATTAAAGCACTTGAGTAGTAAGGTAGATCTACCTGATTACAAAGCTCATGATCACAATATGATCATGCATAGAGAGAGAAATGAACACATAGCTACTGGTAGAACCCTTAGCCTCGAGGAAGAACTACTCCCTCATCATCATGGGAATTAGCAACGACAATTGATATGGTGGTGGAGATCTATGGAGATGGCTCTGGGGGCACTTCCCCGTCCCGGCAGGGTGCCAGAACAGAGACTTTCTGTCCCCCGAATCTCCCCTTCGGTGGCGGCGGTGTTGCGGAACTTTTCGTGGCTCGAGGCTGCTCGATTTAGGGTTTTTGCATCGGGGGCTTCTTATAGGCGAAGGGGTAAGGTCGGTGGCTGGCCAGGGGGCCCACACCATGCCTTAGCGTGGCTTAGGGCTGCCCATGCCAAGGGTGGTGTGGCCGCCCTGTGGCCCCCCTTCGTCTCTCCTTCGGACTCCATGTGTCTTCCGGTAAAATATTGACTTTGACTTTTGTCCCGTCCAATTCCGAGAATATTGATTTTCTGACTTTCCTGGAACCAAAAACAGGAGAAAACAGGCAACTGATACTGTGGCCTCTTGTTAATAGGTTAGTCCAAGAAAGTGTATAAAAATACTCCAAAGTGTGGACAAAACATAAGAAAGTAGATATAAAACAAACATGGAACATCAAAAATTATAGATACGTTAGCAACGTATCAACATCCCCAAGCTTAACTCCTGCTCGTCCTCGAGTAGGTAAGTGATAAAAAAGAATAATTTTTTAGGTGACATGCACCATCATAATCTTGATCAAAGTATTTGCAAGCATTGAAAGCTGGGATCAAAGAACTCTAAACATGAGCATGAAAAATGAAGTTCTAACAATAAGACAAAGTAACTATGTTGCAACCTGAAAGGATACAAACAAAAGGTCTTGAATAACAATGCATTGAAAGACGTTTGTTTGTTTCACATATAGAAAACATAATGAGAATGGTATTCAGCTTGTCTTCATAGTGTAGCAAAACATAAATACATAGGACACCTTCAAAGTTCATAAGGGTGACTAGATACAAATAGTTTAAGAACAAGCAATATCAAAGTTACGCATCAATCAACAAGTCTTGAGACAATGCACATTAAACTAAGAATGGCCACTATGCTCTCTCAATAGGTGCATAAAGATAGAAGGTGGAGACTCAATATAAACGTGGAAGAAAGGCCTTCATAGAAGGAAGCAGGGATTCAAGTCTCATAAAGAGCTTCCAAAAATTATGGTACTTATTAGCTTTCAACTCGCATTGCCCCTATCATAAGCATCTTTAGGTGATTAAGGTTAAAGTGACACAACTAAGAGGATATGCTTGACAAGTTATAAGTTAAAATCTCATGCCCCTTACTTACGAGTACCAAACATCATGCTACTCAACTTCAGTCACAAGTAAGCTCTTGTCATTGTAACTACATATGTATCATAGAGAACCACCAACGGGGTACCCCTTGCCCCATGACACAGGAGCTGTCCCATATCAAAATGACAATGCAACAAACAATGAGCATCTCAGCGATCTTTTTATTTGCTATTTGCATAGGTTTTTATTGAGGATGCTTCATAGAGTGCTCATTGTGGTTATACTGCAAGTTTCCACCATGATTAAGCATGTCTTAGGCTAGCGGCCCAGGCGTTTCTCTAACACACATACAAACTCCATGATCTTCCAAGTTCCCTTTTTATTTCACACCGCCGGGATCCATAAGCAAAAGAATCATGATATCAACGGAATATAAGTGCAATGTTGAAAGCGTTCCCCATGATACATGGTTCTGCTAACTTCAACTTATAAAGCGCAAGCATATACACAACAAAGATGGACACAATGGTTCAGGTTTATTAAGTGCAAGAAAGTAAAGTATGCCATCAAGTTCGTGAGAGCTTTAATCACTAGTTTTCACATAACAAGTTTAATTCGGAAGGTAGATAAAACATGAATGTACTTGGAATAGCAATTGCTAATAGGTAGGTATGGTGGACTCTTTGGAATAACTTGGTTTTATTTGGAGTTGGATGCATGAGTGGAACTCATACTTGGTTATGGAGGCTAGCAAAAGACTGGGGGCGACCAACTAAGAGAGCAATAATGTCCATTATCATGCAAAGCGACTAAACATCATTAATTAAAGCATAAAGTTATATTACAAGTCGAAAACTAAAGGATCATAAGGCTATGGTGACTTGGGATAGTCATAACATGGTGTGAGCATGTGCCAAGTCAACCCAAATAAAGCATCAAAGGAGAATACCACTATACTATGCTTTAATATGCTAAAACAACGCATGATTCTTTTAAGGCACATTAAGCAATTTCAATTGTTTCTAACAAGTCATGCTACAACAAAAATCATTAAGCATAAAGCCAAAACAATATCAAGCATGACATGACAAAGCATAGGCCACAGTCAAAAACAAGCTCATTTTTACCACTTAAGCACAAACTTTCCTACTCTCTTCCAGCACCAATCGATTTATTTGAAACAACTCACAAAGATAATAATAAATAAAGATCAGTGAGATTGTCTCACAAATACACAAGGAAGAACTAAAAAGTTCTAAGATGAAAGCACAAGAAAACTAAGGCTAAACATAGTGTTAGCAAAAGAGAACACTCAAAAAATAATAAGAATGAAAACTAGAGTGTTCTAAATAATGAAAGCAGAGTGTCTCTCTCTCCAAAAGAAGTGATGGGATCCAACAACCTTATTCAAGCGAACTAAGCAAACTAAGCAAACAAAAACCAAAAACAAAAACGAAGACGCTCCAAGAACAACACAACTGTGGATGAAACAATAAAAATGAAGTGTTTGGAAGAAACCCGAGATTTTTATTGATGAAGAAGGGGATACCTTGGGCATCCCCAAGCTTTGACGCTTGTACTTCTTGGATATTTCTTGGGGTGACATGGGTTGCATCCCCAAGCTTGAGCTTTAGTCCATTCTTCATCTCATTACATCATTCTCTCCATACACCTGAAATTTTTCCTTCATACAAAACTTCACACAATCTTTATTAGCAACATTAGTGTACTCAAGATAATAAGTCTTTGGGTTCAGTTTCAACACCAATAAAACTTCCATTAAAATACAAGCTACTGTAGCACTTCCCTCAAAAATCTCAATTCCCTAAAAAGAACCCAAAAAGGAATCAACAAGAAGCAAATGCAAATAACAGAAATCTGTCAAAACAGACCAACAGATAGAAATCGATTTCTTCAAAGACCTTCTGATACTCAAATCGAAAAGTGTTGAACTAACTAAAGTTGGATAACAACCTGGGGCATAAGCACAAAAAATTACAGCTCAAATCGACGTACATAGATTTTAAACGAATTTTTACAGCGAAGCACAAAAATCTGTTTCGGGAGAACAACTTTCCTAAGCATTACTTCTCTCTCATTAGAGGTTACTCTTGACACAAAAACCACACAAAATGATAAGGAGAGGTTATTACTGAAGCAATAACTTCCAAGACTCAACTAAAACTTTTGAGTTATCTTCCAATAAGTACTTTTCTTTAACGCCTTTAAGTTAGGCATGATAGTTTGAGAAGATGCTCACATAAGAAATATAAATTGAAGTAAAAGAGAGCATCAAGAAGAAAATTCAAAGCACATTTAAGTCTAACCCACTTCCTATGCATAGGAAACTTGTAAAGAAACAAGTTATGAAAGCACAAAGCAATAAGCATAGTAAAGCAAAACAAGTGCAACTTCAAGACTTTCAACATAAAGAGGGGAAACTTAATATTGTTGAGACACATAAAACCATGTTTCCCTCTCTCATAATAACTTTCAGTAGCATAATAAATAAAATTAACAATATAACTATCACATAAAACATTCTTATCATGAGCCACATCTATAAAAGAATTAATACTCCCCACATAAACTTAGTCATTCTTATTAATTGTAGTGGGAGCAAATTCAACAAAATAGCTATCATTATTATTCCCATCACCATAATCATCAAATATATGAGGCATATTGTAATCATAATTAATTTTCTCCTCAATAGTAGGTGAACTGAAAATATCATATTCATCATTGTAATCATCATATATTGGAGGTATAGTATCATCAAAGTAAATTTTCTTCTCCGTGCTTGGGGGACTAAAAAATCATGCTCATCAAAACCAACTTCCCCAAGCTTAGACTTTTCCATAGCATTATCAATAATGGTGTTTAAAGAATTCATACTAATAATATTGCTATTATCATGCAAATAAAGTTCCATGGGTTTTTTAATTTTCTTTTCAGACAATTCAAGTTCTACATTAGGAAAAATACTAAAAAGCTCTCTAATTTTGTTGTTGTTTTCCATTAAGCCTAACTAGTGAAAATAAGAAACAAAAAGACAAAATTGCAGAATCTAAAGGAAATAACTTTGAGCACTCACACCGGAGGATGTGCGTACTTTTTACCTTACGTCCCCGGCAACGGCGCCAGAAAATAGCTTGATGTCTACGCACTTCTATTCTTGTAGACAGTTGTTGGGTCTCCAAGTATAGAGGTTTGTAGAACAGCAGCAAGTTTTCTTTAAGTGGATTACCCAAGGTTTATCGAACTCAGGGAGGAAGTGGTCAAAGGTATCCCTCTCAAGCAACCCTGCAATCAATATACAGGAAGTCTCTTGTGTCCCCAACACATCCAATACACTTGTCAGGTGTATAGGTGCACTAGTTCAGCGAAGAGATAGTGAAATACAAGTGGTATGGATAAAAGACAACGGTGCCAGAAAATAGCTTTATGGCGTGGAAGAGACTGAAGGCAAACTAAAATAAAGATGGAAGCAAGCAAACATGTAACAGATCTAGTTGCAAACGGTGTCTCAATGTTTAGAAACAAGGCTTAGGGATCATACTTTCACTAGTAAACACTCTCATATAAATATCTTCTCTTCATGATACTACTCCGAACTACTCTCTGGTTGGGCACTCTAATCCATGGTAGGGCTATAACAGCACACCTTAAAGTTCGCTTTCCCCATCTAGATAACCCCACACTGTCACCTTGAGCTCTAGATGGTTCCAACAAACACCACAATTTCGTAGAAACATCCAACTCCAAATATAACTCATAACAGTAATTGTAATCTCTAGCCTAAGTGCCACCATGGTGTGCACGCTGTCACTTTCACGCACATGGGGAGAGCAGAGATCTATTAAAGCACTTGAGTAGCAAGGTAGATCTACTTGATTAGAAAGCTCATTATCACAACATGATCATGTATAGAGAGATGAACACATAGCTACTGGTAGAACCCTTAGCCTCGAAGAAGAACTACTCCCTCATCATCATGGGAATCAACAACGACGATGGAGATGGTGGTGGAGATCGATGGAGATGGCTCCGGGGCACTTCCCCGTCCTAGCAGGGTGCCGGAACAGAGACTTTCTGTCCCCCGAATCTCCCCTTCGGTGGCGGTGGTGATGCGGAACTTTTCGTGGCTCGAGGCTGCTCGATTTAGGCTTTTTGCATCGGGGGCTTCTTATAGGCGAAGGGGTAAGGTCGATGGCCAGCCAGGGGGCCCACACCATGCCCTGGCGTGACCCTAGGGCTGCCCACGCCAAGGGGTGGTGTGGCCGCCCTGTGGCCCCCCTTCGTCTCTCCTTCGGACTCCATGTGTCTTCCGGTAAAATATTAACTTGGCTTTTGTCCCATCCAATTTCAAGAATATTGATTTTCTGACTTTTGTAGAACCAAAAACAGTAGAAAACAGGCAACTGACACTGTGGCATCTTGTTAATAGGTTAGTCCAAGAAAGTGTATAAAAATACTCCAAAGTATGGAGAAAACATAAAAAAGTAGATATAAAACAAGCATGGAACATAAAAAATTATAGATACGTTAGCAACGTATCACCTATACACGAAAAAGCGTATAGATACATTCATTTCATAAAGCTAAAACGTCTTATATTTCTGAATGGAGGGAGTACCATGCAAAGTGAATGCTTTGCATATGTGTCCCTCTTTGCTCCTTTCTTTACGCGCCCCTAAACATATTTTCTGCCATGTTGTTCTTTTTTGGGGAGGGGGGGTGCCATGTTGTTCTACATATGACAATAGAGAAGTCTAGGGGGGGGGATCTGCCATGTTGTTCTACATATGACAATATAAAATTCTAATTATACATAGCATAGCCACATACTAGACAATGAAGAATTGAATTTATTGAAACACTCACCTAATCATTCTCATTCGTGCCACTTGGGTTCAAGCGCTTTACATTTGCTAAACACGACCCCCACTTGTGACAATCCATGGAGTTTGTGGACTATCAATGGTGAATAATAGAAGTCAAGTTCTTTCATTGCCACTATCAATGCGTGCATCGAAGAACTCACTAGTCCAATGTGTGTCTTCTGGTTGCTCGGTGCTGATTGCCGAACGAACTTCTCTTTTGTGGCGGTGTAGTTACATGTTCTTCCCTTCGAAGTTGAGTCCATGAAACCCTCATATTCAAAGTCAAGATGGTCCTCCTCATGTTTGCTTCATACTCTCGCTACAAGATCTTGTGATGGGGCATCGTGAGACGACACAAGATGTCATGTTCATGCTCTCTAAAAATGACTCATTGTCCATGCTGCATACATCAAAATGTAGCACCATGGTCACTCAATTGCATTGGCCAACTCCAAAGATTGATCCAAAATTGAAATTGTAAAAAAGAAAATTATCATACCTTTGTGACGTTCTGTCAGACACATTGAAGGAGGGCGACCGGGAAAATGATAACTCTTCTTCCGCGGGTGATGGTTGGGGAGGCGGGAGATCCTCTTGGATGGCAACATCGTCCTGGATGGGAATTGGCTGAGATCCATGGCTAGCGGCAACCTTTTGCTTCTCCGACTTGATGTCGATGGCCGCGACTGCTTGCCTCATCGCACCGGTGCCCGCAACCAGCGTCTTCCCCTTTGGAAGTTGTTTCCCCGTGGCGACGAGGCTTTGGCTCGAATTCTCGGTGGTGGTGACCGGCCGGGGCGTTGCAAAGGTCAGCGGCGAAGGGGTGATGGCATAGGGTTTGTCTACGCAGCGACATCGGTTGCCAAGGGTAGGGGATGTGTAGAATCGATGTTGTGAGAGGTAGAAGGGGCGGAGTAGGTCCTGACGGCCCCGTCCATGGCATATCGGTTGCCAATGGTGGTCACAACATGCCGGAAGGCGGGACATCAGATCACATGGGAGAGTTTTAGCATGGCGGTTCGCGACTCGTGTCGATTTGTTTTGCGGCAGTCGCGCGGTGCTGCAAATTTGCAGAAAAGAAGGTAAAATTTGGGCATGCCCAAAAATTTGCAGCACCCCATGGGAGTTTTATTCATGTGCCGTATAAATCAGTTTTTAGCGCACTAGTCTATTTTACATGGAAAAGGGTACTACTCTTCCGGGGGATCGATTATCGCACGAATCGATCCCCCGGGTCGCTTCGCTCGCATCCGACCTCACACGTAACCTGCAGCCCCACGTCGCAGCTTCTCTCTACCGCGCCGCCTTGCCGATGCAGCCCCGCGCCGCCGCACCTCTCCGCCGCATCGCCTCACCGCTGCAGCCCTGCGCCGCCACACCTCTCCGCCGCACCGGCTCGTCGCTGCATCCCTGCGCCGCCTCGCTGCTGCAGTGTCTCGCCTCCCCGTCTCTTGCAGGTCCCCATGGCGTGCCACCGTCACCTTTGACCCGTCGCCACGTGCCTCCCTTCCCCTCGAGCCGGCCATCGTTGACTGCTGGCTGCTCGCAAGATCTGGGACGCCCCGCGCCAGCCATCCTCTGAGGCGGTGGTTGCTACGAGAGACGGATGCTGCTGCTACAAGCATCGTCGGCGGTGTTGCCACTGCTGTAACGACATCTTCTCCGATGACGATGACTTTTTTTGCTACAATAGGTGTATATTTTTTTTTACTACCACAGGTTTATGTGTTTGCTATAATAGCACAAATGTTTTGCTATGATGTCTCTTGGAGAATGCCTACGACGAAGAGGATCCGAGTCAGTTATCGCGAGGACACATAGCACTGCCCATTTTACATCGTGTGTTAGAGACGGTCTAAGCGAGAAATGTGCTTGCCTGCGCGAGGGGAATACACTTGTCTGCGTTTTTTTTATACAATGAGCAATTCGGACGGTGCACGGACAAGGTGCACCCGCTGCGGTCCGGGCCGAATAAATGCCTGGACCGGACCGGTTCCACCTATCCTGTCCCGTCACGCCGACCCGTGTAGGAGATCCAGAAATCAATCCCCATCCTGGACGTAGGGTTCCGGCGATCTCTCAGCCCCGACCGCTGCTCGATGTCGGCGGAGCCGCCGCCCGCGGAGGCCACCGAGGCGTCGGCCTCTCCCCCGAAAGAATCCTCCGCTGCTGGAGGCGGAGGCGGCGCCGCCCCGCCCGCGGCGGCCAACGAGACGAACACCCTTTGGGTGGGCAACCTGCCCACGCACGCCGGCGAGGACGACGTGATGGCGGCCTTCGCCCCGCACGGCGTCCTCGACTGCGCCCTCTCGCGCGCCGGCTCACGCAGCTACGCGTTCGTGCTCTTCCGCTCCCTCGCGGAGTCCCTGGCCGCCCTCGAGGCGCTCCGCGGATCCAAGGTGAAGGGGTCCGCCATCCGGATCGAGTTCGCCCGGCCGGTAACTCCTTCTTTCCCTCGCCCCGCCTGGATCCGCTCTCGTTTTAGATATCCCCTGTGGTTCGGTTGCAGTTGGTCACCGCGCAATCTGAATTTTACGTCAATTAAGGTTTTGATGAGTTAAATAGCCATAGATTGGTGATTGTTCGTCGTTTGTAGGCTACTAGAGTCATATTTCTGCTGCCCTAGTCTTGCGTACAGATGTATGCCCTGATGATCCTTTCTGGTGTTTTCTAGGCTATAACTTGATACGGTGGTTCCGTATAGTCCGTATACTATGGTTTGATTTCAGTTATAGTATACTGCATCGCTATGAAATAATCCTTGATTACTGTATTTGCTTGTTCCTCGGGTGAAGTCGATCAATTCATGTGCAACTGTACTGAGGCCGTGTTAACATCTGTGCTCTAATGACGGCCATTTGATGTTATTTGGGGTGTGGATTCCTACAACTATGCAGTGGATTGTGTTCTTCGATTTCGCTATACAAATAGCACCCTTCTGATGGTTTTGTGCTTGTTTACAGGCCAGAGCTGTTAGGAACTTATGGATTGGTGGAATTAGTCCGTCGATTTCGAAGCAGAAGCTGGAGGAGGAGTTTCAGAAGTTCGGGAAGATTGAAGCTGTTGCATTCTCCCGTGATCAGACTTCCGCGTACATCGACTTTGAGAAGCTGGAAGACGCCATTTCTGCTCACAGAGCACTGAATGGGACAGATTTTGGTGGCAAGGAATTGTGTGTTGATTTCCAGAGGTCCAGGGGCAAAGCGGTGTGTATCTATTGTGTGTTATTGACTGAGTTAGACTTCTAGGTTACAGTTTTGTAAGGGCACCGTCTTACTGCTAGTTATTTCTACTGATTTGGATAGGAACGGTTGGAAGCGGGCAACTTCAATGGTAGAGGATCAGTGCCTCCTGGTGAAATGGGAGTTGGGCATCCAAAGGTACATGCTGGTGACATGTAATGGTTCTTGCATGTTGTACTGTTCTCTTTGATCTACTGATGTTTCTTACAGTCATATCATGTTCTGTTTGTCAGAGTTCTGCTGGAGTACGAGTGCGAGAAGCGGATCCTACCAATGTTCTGTGGGTGGGTTTTCCCCATACACATAAAGTTAACGAGGAGGCACTTCGACGAGCCATGGCAGCACACGGTGTGGTTACAAACATGAAAGTATTTCCAGAAAGGCAATATGCTTTTGTGGAGTTTGCAACCATTGAAGGAGCATTTACTGCTAAGAATCAGCTAGATGGTCGTCTTTTCAATGATCCTAGGATTCATGTTGTTTTCTCCAACAGTGGACTTGCACCCAGCAAACTTGATAACCCAACACCACCTGCTGGGTTTCCTAGATCAGATATGTACAGTGACAGTTTGTTTGCTGCTCCTGATCATGTTGGTTCTGGTCGTGGCACTTCACAAGGGTATGATCCTCGGCGTGGAAGGTCAAGATACTCGGACTATGGTGCTGTGCCAATCACTGGTGGTATCCTTCCAGCACCTGAACACGGCTCATCTTTCTTGACTGGACGTTCTGCTCAGAATGCATTTGATCCAAGGGAAGCCAAAAGGACGAGGCTAGATGCTGGTATGGACCCTTATGATGTAAGGGCAGGCAGCGAGGAGAGCTTAAGCCCTGTTATTCGAATCCATGGCATGGTACACCAAACATCAAGTCTTGGGCACTTTTGGCGTGGCAGTATTGCCAAAGGTGGATCTCCTGTTTGTCGTGCTCGCTGCTTGCCTATACGGAACGGCATTAAGATACCTCTGTATGTACAAACATCATCAATCTTGTTTTCTTACGTTTAGTCTGTAGTTGATTGACCTCATGCATGTTCCATTTCTCTTTTGCAGCCCTGATGTTGTTAATTGCTCTGCCAGAACGGGATTAGATATGCTTGCAAAGCATTATGGAGATGCTTCGGGTTTTGATATTGTCTTCTTTTTACCAGATAGTGAAGATGACTTCGTTTCTTATACTGAATTTCTGCGCTACTTAGGCTCAAAAAGTCGGGCAGGGGTTGTAAAGGTTGATTCGGGGACTACATTATTTTTGGTCCCGCCATCCGATTTCCTGACAAATGTTTTGCAAGTTGATGGCCTGGAGCGCCTTTATGGTGTGGTACTGCACATTCCCCAAATGTCCGCTGTTGCTGTCCAGAGACCATTGGTAACTGGACCAGAGTCACAGCCATACTATGATGAAAGGGAAACTATGTTTGCGACACAGAGAAATTATGGTATGGTTCCTTCCAATGACAACAACCACCAGGATGCTGAGTATAGGAGATCCCTGCGTGAGGGATCAGTTCAGCCATCTCTATCAAGTTTTCCTATGAACCAAGCAGGACATCAAGCACAGTCTTCACTCAAGCCTGATATCATGTCTACTTTAGCTAAACTTATGCCAAATGTGCAGTCATCAGTTCCGCCAACTGGTCAGGTACTTACGAATCCAGACAGATCTTTGTCATTGCTAAAGCATGATGCATCTTCAATTTCTAATGTATTACCTATGGAAACATGAGAAAGCAAAGAATGACTTCTACTTTGTCATTGAGCAGATGGGTAATCTTCAGCAGCAAGGACAACAATTCGGCAAGCAAGCTTCAGCAGCTCACATGACAAGCTATGGTAGCATGGCGGGTGCTCAGGAGCAATTAACACAACATACCGCTTACAACCCTGAAATTACTTTAAACCTGCCACCACCACCTCCGACCCAAGCACCTAGTACTGCTATGTCATCATCAGTAGGTGGACACAATTTGCCCACACAGATGAACCAGCAACAGTATCAACCAGAGCAGTATTACGCGCCTCAAAACAACTACAGTTCATTAGGAACAGTTAGCCATCCCAATCTCCAGGCCAGCAATACTAACTTCCCAGCCCCTCCCCAGCCCCAAGTGAATAATGGACCTTTCCCACCAAATAACCAGATGGGACCAAACCCAGATTTCTCTTCTCAGGTACAACAGCAACAGAATGTTGCTTCTGGTTCTGCCCAAGCTCCTGACGAGGCAGATAAGAACAAGAAGTACCAGGCGACCCTTCAGTTTGCTCACAATCTATTGCTTCAGCTGCAACGTGGATCTGGAAATCAGCCCTGATGCTAAGTTACTGCTTCAGGTAAGCCCACCTCTGCATTTAGCATTTTATCTGTTTGCTACATCTTTTTTCTGCCAAAAAAGTGGTAGTTAGATTAGCTAACTTAACCAGCATCATGAATATATTTCGTACTTTTGAAATCTCTTCCTAAAAATACGGGCATCCATATTTCCACAATGTTGAGAATGTTAACAAGGTAGAAGATAACGAGGAAGTTTAGCTTTGCTGAGTAACACCTGGCTGTCGTGGTGATATGGCATGGAGTATCCCATGAACAGGCAATATTTGCATCATACAGAATTTTCCTGGGAATTCTTCATGTTTGTTTGAAGAAACAGTTTAACAAATGTTAGAATTTTTGCCTGTTGCAACTTCCTGTAGATGGTATAGATTATGGCAGGTGCTGCAGATCAAGGGTTGCATTACATGTGTGTGGGATGTATTGCAGATCACGGGTATGATCGAGTGGGTTGGAATCAAGAGGGGTGTATATACATAGTTTTTCTAGAAATTCCACACATCTTTTTAATTAATTAGATCATTTCATGTGCATTTGATGTTAATAGTCTTTGCTTGCATAGTAAACTGATATCTGCATATTTTTGCTTGATTGAAATCTGGACATCTGAGGTACATAGGGTTTGTTGTAGCCTAATTCTTTCAGCACTGCAGTAGCTCAAGGCATGTAGGGCATAGCTTGCTAGACATTAGTTCTTTAGTTTGATATACATGTATGAACATCTTCCATGTAATGGCCTTGTGGCATCTAAACTCTTGGTGATATGAAAGTGAAACGAAACGAAAATCATTCTTCACGAGCTTATGTAATTTGCAGTCGGCAGTTCTCGTAGTACAGTGGGAATATACACTTCTCATGCTGCGATGAGACTCGATTTCGGCTTGGTGCTTCGTTTGCGAACACTGCTGATGCCTGCAAAATTCCATTTAGCACGTACGTTGCCATCTAGGGCTGGCCATCAGAACCGAGCTAACCTGAGAAAACGTTTACGGTTAACTTCGTAGCGACACGCGGGAGAAGGCTGCACGAAGCCATACCCTCCAGCACCAGCGTACACATGCGAATATTCTGTCAAATGTTCTCACCTGAGCATTTGAATAGAATGTCCTCTTTTTTGCGAGTGCAGCGGCGGTTTACGTCTCTCTTCATCTATCGTGCTAAGTTACCGCTTCAGTAGTCAACACAAGCCAAAAGCCCATATGAACCATCAGATTTCCTTCAGTTATCCTTTTCCGCACAATACATCTAATTGAAACTGATCGCGAGCTTTCGATTGTGTCTGATTTCTTCTGCAAGTATATACGACTTGCTGCGATGCCGAACGAAACAGCCCATCGAATTAGGTTAGGTTGAGTTGCTAGTAGTGTACTGCAGGTATTTGCAAATCAGTATCATGACGGCAACAATACGTTTTGAGTTCCTAAGTTGCTGACCATCAAATCCATGTCCGCTCATGATTCTGACCTCCGTGCGACTTTTCAAACGACATTCATATAATCTGTTGTAAACTAGAAATAACTTTCTTACATGAATGACCGTACCGCATGAAGCAAAAGCTTTTCCAGATCGTTTTTCTATGACTGCGGGATGCACCTGTGCCTGGAAAGTTAGGTACGCTCTCGTACTCCTGTGATTGGTTTTGCTTTAACTTTATACAGAAATTTACCACGGAATAACTTTGGGGAATCACATGGCTCACGGCCACGTAAGTAACATGGCCCTGCACTCGGACTGCAGTACTCCAGCACATGGCATCCCGAACGTGATAACATTTGTATACACAAGTAAACCACGTCCCTGTCTCTCTCAACGTGCGTGGTCTATTTCTCTCTCAACTCGCCGTCTATTCCATTATTATTATATGCGCATGTGGTGGTTGCAACGGCACTTGCCTCCACTAATTTATACGTTGTTGGCTCTTCATTCTATCTGGATGAACATGCCTGCCATAGATGCCTGTCAACATATGGTCGTGTTTTGCGTATCAGGTCCATTCATGCAACGGAGCATGCCAATTTCCTCAGAGAACGCCTGACACTGGGAAGAAAAGTTGTACTCGCTCCGTTCGGGAAAAGATGTCATAGATTTGTATTCGCATGTACTCCCTCTGTTTCAAAATATAAGATGTTTTAGTTTTGTGAAGCTAATGTATCTAGACCTCTTTTATAGTGTAGGTTCAGAGAGGTTGGGAGTGAACCTACACGTTAAAAGTGGTCTAGATACATTCACTTCACAAAGCTAAAACATCTTATATTTTGAAACGGAGGGAGTAACTCGAACTAATACGTTGCTACGGTCCCTCCCGCTAAGTCCTACGCGTGGAGAAATCAACTTATCCCTAGAGCTGTATAGTTAGCGTTGTTTTCTCTTCTCTTCCTCACATCAGCAATAACCACGGTTTATTTAGCTATTATATGTTCCAAAATTAGCCTACCAAAACGGTTAATGGTTGGCCTTTGAGAAAGAGGTGTGGCTGACAGCCTCTGCATTGAGTGATGCACAAGATCAATTTTTATATATCCGAAATTTTATTCTGTTTAAAATCATCCACAAATCAAATTCGTCAACAAAAAAGCCACGAGTTTCAATTCACTCGCTCGGTGCCTGACAGATCGAATATTATATGTGTAGGTACACTCGATCGAACGCACAAGCTTGCCCCCCTAACCTGCAACGCGCAAGGGAACCGGCCCATGGTGGTGATGGTAGTTAGCTGCTTCCCGTGATGCAATCAGTTGCTACCTACCCGGACAAGAAAGAACAAACGAGCGTCAAGTGTACCTTCCCTTTCTCCAGTTCCGTCTCAGACTTGTCACATATCAAAAAGAGAAAAATACTTGTTTTATTTTGGTACTTCATGTTAGCTACTTATGTCAGTTTGGAATACCGTAGCTGTTGGTATGTGCGGCCTAGTTGGCATGCCATGCGCTTATATGTTTTTTTTTAAAGAAAGGATATTTGTTTTAGACTTAATTGCGCCTTAGATCATATTACTTTTGCTCGTAAGTTGTCGGGGTCAAATCTTTATACATATCATCATTTAGGATTGTGATACCACAACGGGGTTTCAATTCTGCCTGTTGATCTTCTTTTGCAGCATCATTATAGAGTTATTTGGTTGTGCTGATTTTTTTTATTGTTTTGAAAGCCTATTTCAAATTGGGGTAGATAAAGTTTTGTTGATTGACCAAAATAACTTTTTACACAAAAACAGTAGGGAAGACCCCTCATTGTGTCATTTTTCATTTATAAATGGTGGAATGTACATATGGAGATGGGGAAAAAAACATAAATTGATTACAATGTGTCTTGGTCCATTGTTGAATGTCTTCCTTGAGAGTAGGTTTTACTCCATGCTTAACATGACCAAAACATTTAAAAAAAATCTAAAGCACTCATCAGAGATAATTTTGTTTTTGTGGTTCCAAATACTCTAGCTGGCAGTGATAATGCTTTTTCTTAAAGTAGTTATTATTTGATCTGCCATCCATGATCATCTCCATAAGGGGCAAGTCTAGATTCCATTCCATATTGATCTTCCACCAAAGTATCTGAGTGGATTCATAGTAAAATAATGTCTCATAAGTATTTTCCTGACATAGAACACAAGAAGTAGATTCTACATGAAACTTTTTCCTGGTATACAGATCTCTGGTATCAAGCATGTCTTACAATAGGTGGCACAAGAAGAAATTATGCTTGGGAGTACACATGATTTCCTCAAACAAGTTTTGGAGCCAAAGCAATGGGTGATAAAACATAATAAACTCTGCTATAGGAGTATCCCTCTTTCCATGGAAACACCCAATGTGGATCAAACCGAGATTGTTTTGAGAAAGCTTATATCTCAATTTCCAAAGAGTCACATTACTATGAGGCCATCATAGATACTGGTAAATAGAAATGATCATGTACATAGAGAAATAAACAAAATGTGGGTATGCATCTTTAGTCCATCTAATTAGCTTTCCAAATTCTGATTGTCCTTATTGTCATGCCATCACCAGCTCTGATAGTAGTGAGTTCCATTAACATAACCCATAATGTGAGGTAGTCCTTCCACTAAAAGGATCCACATGGATTACATGATTGTGGCATTTTGTCAAAACCATAGTGGGCCTCCTAAGTTAGCTTAAAAGGGATATCTTCCCAATTCATATTTTTTATAAATTCTTCATGAGCAGGGCAATGTTATGAATTCTTAGACTTTTCACACTAAGACCTCCTGCCATTTCAGGAAGACATACCTTCTCCCATTTGACAAGACAATTACCTCTCTTTTCAATATCTTTCCTGTCCAAAGAAATACTTTAGCTAAATTTTCTAGATGGTCTAAGAATCCTAGTGGAAGCTTTATTGAGCACATAACAAAGTTTGGGATGGCTGCCATAACTATTTTGAAAAAACCTCTTGTTGCAATACTAGATAATCCCTGATTGATTCTCTTCAAGATTCCAATGAGGTGCTCCATTCTTGGTTTCTTGTGCCCATGGGAAATCCTAGATATGTGGAAGGCAATGCTTCTGCCTTAGTATAAAAAAAATATGCCAGGTAGCTCATAACATCTCTCAGATGATAGATTTATGGGGACCATAGAGGATTGATTATAATTAACCTTGAAGCCAATAGATAAAGATAATTTATGCAAAAGTGCCATTAGGTTGATTATTTGGTATGGATCGGTGGTAATTATATATAAGTAGGATATCACCATCATATTGAACATTGGATAGTCCAGGTCATAAGAGTAATTTAGTTGTGCTATTTTTTGATTGTTTCTATCCTTCAAGCCTATTTCTAATTTGGGTAGATAAAGTTTTGTTGATTGAACAAAATAACTTTTTACACAAAAACAGTAGGGAAGACCCCTCATTGTGTCATTTTTCATTTATAAATGGTGGAATGTACATATGGAGAGGAAAACACATAAATTGATTACAATGTGTCTTGGTCCATTGTTGAATGTCTTCGTTGAGAGTGGGTTTTGCTCTATGCTTAACACGAGCAAAAGATTTTTTTTAAAGAATCTAAAGCACTCATTAAAGATAATTCTGTTTTTGTGGTTCCAAATACTCCAGCTGGCAGTGATAATGCTTTCCTTAAAGTAGTTATTATTTGATCCGCCATCCATGATCATATCCATAAGGGGCAAGTCTAGATTCCGTTCCATATTGATCTTCCTCCATAGTGTCTGAGTGGATTCATAGTAAAATAATGTCTCATAAGTATTTTCCTGACATAGAACACAAGAAGTAGATTCTACATGAAACTTTACCTGGTCAACAGATCTCTAGTATCTAGCATGTCTTACAATAGGTGGCACAAGCAGAAATTATGCTTGGGAGTACACATGATTTCCTCAAACAAGTTTTGGAGCCAAAGAAGTGGGTGATAAGCATAATAAACTCTGCTATAGGAGTATCCCTCTTTCCATGGAAACTTCCAATGTGGATCAAACTGAGATTATTTTGAGAAAGCTTATATCTCAATTTCCAAAGAGTCACATTGCTATGATGCCATCATAGATAGTGGTAAATAGAAATGATCATGTATGTCTTAGAAGTTTCCATCTGGTCCATAGAGAAAGAAACTAAATGCGGATATGCATCTTTAGTCATGGGGTTCACCCATTTAATTATCTTTCGAAATTCTGATTGTCCTTATCGTCCTGCCATCATCAACTCTGATAGTAGTGAGTTCCATTAATCGAACCCATAATGTGAGGTAGTCCTTCCACTAGAAGGATCCACATGGATTACATGATTGTGGCATTTTGTCAAAACCATAGTGGGCCTCCTAAGTTAGCTTAAAATGGGTATCTTCCCAATTCATATTTTTTTATAAATTCTTCATGAGCACGGCAATGTTATGAATTCTTAGACTTTTCACACCAAGACCTCCCATTTCAGGAAGACATACCTTCTCCCATTTGACCAGACAATTACCTCTCTTTTCAATATCTTTCCTGTCTAAAGATATACTTTACCTAAATTTTCCAGATGGTCTAAGAATCCTAGTGGAAGCTTTATTGAGCACATAACAAAGTTTGGGATGGCTGCAATAACTATTTTGAAAAAACCTCTCGTTGCAATACCAGATAATCCCTGATCGATTCTCTTCAAGATTCCAATGAGGTGCTCCATTCTTGGCTTTCTTATGCCAATGGGCAATCCTAGATATGTGGAAGGTAATGCTTCTGCCTTAGTATAAAAAAATCTACCAGGTAGCTCATAGCATATCTCAGATGATAGATTAATGGGCACCATAGAGGATTGATTCTAATTAACCCTGAAGCCAATAGATAAAGATAATATATGCAAAAGTGCCATTAGGTTGATTATTTGGTATGAATCAGTGGTAATTATATATAAGTAGGATATCATCATCATATTGAACATTGGGATAGTCCAGGTCATAAGAGTCATTCGGTTGTGCTGCTTTTTTATTGTTTTTCTCCTTCAAGCCTACTTATAATTGGGGTAGATAAAGTTTTTTTGATTGAACAAAATAACTTTTTACACAAAAATAGTAGGGAAGACCCCTCATTGTGTCATTTTTCGTTTATAAATGGTGGAATGTACATATGGAGATGAGGAAAAAACATAAATTGATTACAATGTGTCTTGGTCCATTATTGAATGTTTTCCTTGAGAGTAGTCTTTGCTCTATGCTTAACACGAGCAAAAGATTTTTATGAAGAATCTAAAGCACTCATCAAAGATAATTATGTTTTTGTGGTTCCAAATACTCCAGCTGGCAGTGATAATGCTTTCCTTAGAGTAGTTATTATTCGATCTGCCATCCATGATCATATAAATAAGGGGCAAGTCTAGATTACATTCCATATTGATCTTCCACCAAAGTGTGTGAGTGGATTCATAGTAAAAATAATATCTTAGAAGTATTTTCCTGACATAGAACACAAGAAGTAGATTCTACATGAAACTTTTTCGTGGTCAACAGATCTCTGGTATCAAGCATGTCTTACAATACGTGGCACAACTAGAAATTATGCCTAGGAGTACACATGATTTCCTCAAACAAGTTTTGGAGCCAAAGAGTCGGTGATAAAGCATAATAAACTGCTATAGGAGTATCCCTCTTTCCATGGAAACATCCAAGAGTCCTTCTGTGGATCAAACTGAGATTGTTTTGAGAAAGCTTATATCTCTATTTCCAAAGAGTCACATTGCTATGAGGCCATCATAGATAGTGGTAAATAGAAATGATCATGTATGCCAGTCTCAGTAATTTCCATTTGGTCCATAGAGAAAGAAACTAAATTTGGGTATGCATCTTTAGTCATGGGGTCAACCCATTTAATTATCTTTCCAAATTCTGATTGTCCTTATTGTCCTGCCATCACCGGCTCTGATAGTAGTGAGTTCCATTAACAGAACCCATAATGTGAGGTAGTCCTTCCACTAGAAGGATCCACATGGATTACATGATTGTGTCATTTTGTCAAAACCATAGTGGGCCTCCTAAGTTAACTTAAAATGGATATCTTCCCAATTCATATTTTTTATAAATTCTTCATGAGCAGGGCAATGTTATGAATTCTTAGACTTTTCGCACCAAGACCTCCCACCATTTCAGGAAGACATACCTTCTCCCATTTGACCAGACAATTACCTCTATTTTCGATATGGTCCAAAGAAATGCTTTAGCTAAATTTTCTATATGGTCTAAGAATCCTAGTGGAAGCTTTATTGACCACATCACAAAGTTTGGGATGACTGCAATAACTATTTTGAAAAAACCTCTAGCTGCAATACCAGATTATTCCTGATCGATTCTCTTCAAGATTCCAACGAGGTGCTCCATTCTTGGCTTTCTTATGCCCATGGTTAATCCTAGATATGTGGAAGGCAATGCTTTTGTGTTAGTATATAGAAATACAGGTACCTCATAGCATATCTTAGATGATATATTAATAGGGACCATAGAGGATTGACTATAATTAACCTTGAACCCAATAGATAAGGATAATTTATGCAAAAGTGCCATAGGTTGATTATTTGGTATGAATCAGTGGTAATTATATATAAGTAGGATATCATCATCATATTGAACACAGGGATAATCTAGGTCATAAGAGTAATTTGGTTGTGCTGCTTTTTTGACTATTTCTCTCCTTCAAGCCTATTTCTAATTGGGGTAGATAGAGTTTTGTTGATTGAAAAAAATAACTTCTTACACAAAAACAATAGGGAAGACCCCTCATTGTGTCATTTTTCATTTATAAATGGTGGAATGTACAGATGGAGATGAGGAAAAACATAAATTGATTACAATGTGTTTTGGTCCATTGTTGAATGTATTCCTTGAGAGTAGGTTTTGCTCTATGCTTAACACGAGCAAAAGATTTTTTAAAGAATCTAAAGTACTCATCAAAGATAATACTGTTTTTGTGGTTCCAAATACTCTAGTTGGCAGTGATAATGCTTTCCTTAAAGTAGTTATTATTTGATCTTCCATCCATGATCATCTTCATAAGGGGCAAGTCTAGATTCCATTCCATATTGATCTTCCACCAAAGTGCCCGAGTGGATTCATAGTAAAATAATGTCTCATAAGTATTTTCCTGACATAGAACACAAGAACTAGATTCTACATGAAATTTTTTCCTAGTCAAGTATCAATCATGTCTTACAATAGGTGGCACAAGCAGAAATTATGCTTGGGAGTAGACACCATTTCCTCAAACAAGTTTTGTTGCCAAAGCAGTGGGTGATAAAGCATAATAAACTCTGCTATAGGAGTATCCCTCTTTCCATGGAAACATCCAATGTGGATCATACTGAGATTGTTTTGAGAAATCTTATATCTCAATTTCCAAAGGGTCACATTGCTATGAGGCCATCATAGATAGTGGTAAATACAAATGATCATGTATGCTAGTCTCAGTAATTGCCATCTGGTCCATAGAGAAAGAAACTAAATGTGGGTATGCATTTTTAGTCATGGGATCAACCCATTTAATTATCTTTCCAAATTCTGATTGTCCTTATTGTCCTGTCATCACCAACTCTAATAGTAGTGAGTTCCATTAATAGAACCCATAATGTGAGGTAGTCCTTCCACTAGAAGGACCCACATGGATTGCATGATTGTGGCATTTTGTCAAAACCATAGTGGGCCTCATAAGTTAGCTGAAAAGGAATATCTTCCCAATTCATATTTTTTATAAATTCTTCATAGCAGGGAAATGTTATGAATTCTTAGACTTTTCACACCAAGACCTCCTGCCATTTCAGGAAGACATACCTTC
This sequence comes from Avena sativa, assembly GCA_916181665.1. Taxonomy (NCBI): domain Eukaryota; kingdom Viridiplantae; phylum Streptophyta; class Magnoliopsida; order Poales; family Poaceae; genus Avena; species Avena sativa. The sequence goes on along the minus strand of OV702290.1, from coordinate 545,994,806 downwards.
TCCCATTTGACCAGACAATTACCTCTCTTTTCAATATCTTTCCTGTCCAAAGAAATACTTTAGCTAAATTTTCTAGATGGTCTAAGAATCCTAGTGGAAACATTATTAAGCACATCACAAAGTTTGGGATGGATGCAATAACTATTTTGAAAAAACCTCTAGTTGCAATACCAGATAATCCCTGATCGATTCTCTTCAAGATTCCAATGAGGTGCTCTATTCTTGGCTTTCTTGTGCCCATGGGAAATCGTAGATATGTGGAAGGCAATGCTTCTGCCTTAGTATAAAAAATATACTAGGTAGCTCATAGCATCTCTCAGATGACAGAGTAATGGGGACCATAGAGGATTGATTGTAATTAACCTTGAAGCCAATAGATAAAGGTAATATATGCAAACGTGCCTTTAGGTTGATTATTTGGTAGGATATGTGGTAATTATATATAAGTAGGATATCATCATCATATTGAACATTGGGATAGTCTAGGTCATAAGAGTAATTTAGAGCAAGGTTTATACTACCATCATGCCATGCTGCATTAATCACATATTGGACTAGTTCTTCAGCAACCATCATGCCTTTCCTTACACCTCTTTTGCAATGAGTATTCTTACAAGGCACTCCATCAAGTAAAATACTAGTGGTAATTATATATAAGTAGGACATCATCATCATATTGAACAATGGGATAGTCTAGGCCATAAGAGCAATTTGGAGCAAGGTTGATACTACCATCATGCCATGCTAAATTAATCACATATTGGAGTAGTTCTTCAGCAACCATCATGCCTTGCCTTACTCCTGTTTTGCAATGAGTATTCTTGCAAGGTACTCCAGTAAGTAAAATATGAGGAAGAGAATATTCTTGAGCCACTTGATAATTTTTTCTCCAAATCCAAGGTGCTCCATCATGATAATAATAGCATAATAGTCCACTTTGCAAAGTGCTTTCAAAAATCAAGCTTTAGGATGCTAATTTCCCTTTTAGATTTGACATAAGTGAAGATATTCAAATGACCAAGCTAGAAAAATATGGTTAGATTCAATAAAACCATACTTATTTTGATGAATAATGGCAATAATAATACTCTAAAGTCTATTTCTAACAACTTGATCAGGAATTTAAGACCAAGGTTAATAAGAGACATTGGCCTATAGTTAGGCACCTCTTTTGGATTTCCATTTTTAGGGATCAAAGTGATAAAAGCTTTGGTAATACTCTCCAAGTTGAGGCCCTTCATACAAGTTAGTTTTAGTTCATTGAAAACATATTTCACATCATTCCAACATCTTTAAAAAATGCACCATTAAAACATCAGCTCCAGGGGACTTATCAATGGGCATGTGTTTATCATTGTTATAATTTTCACTAGTGGTGAACAGTTCCTCCAATCTAAAATCCAAACCCTGGATAGGAGTCATAAGTGAGGCTTGATCAATAATATATATGGATTATCAAAACATCCAACTATATCTTTGAATGCTTGCGAGATAATAACAACTTTTGACTCATGGTCAGAAACAATTCTGCCATCACTAGTAATTTCATCATAGTTTTGGGATGCAACAATATGAAAGAACTTGGTATTTTATCCTCCAATCTGAGCCCATTTGATTATATATAGATTCTAGTAAATTATCTTATATTCAAGTAGTTTAGTTGGTGATTTTTTAGTGCCAATCTGAATTTTTTCTCGCGTATTACCATATCTCTATACTCTTCTTGACCATCAAATGGTGCAAGCACAAAGTTACATGATTCAATAACTTGTTGAGTCCTTGCCTCAATGCTTTGGACTTGGTAATTAATTAGCAGGATTGGACCATATGCCTAGCATATTCCAGTAAATTTGGATTAACAAATCCATCAAACTTCATTCAGTATTCCTCAAACCTAAATACATTAGCCTTTAGGATAGCAACACAAATTTTTCTTGATGCGATTGTGATCATATGTAAGTTTAGCAAGAGAAGTGGATAGAGTGTTTGGAAAGGTTGTGATCCATTTGGTACTAGAAATAATCTAGTATATCCACTCCAATAGAGGCGAGTCTTGCATGTTGCTCCACTCCATGTATATGCTCTTCGTTATGGTGGAACTTCCTCCAAATGCAAGTGTTAGATAATTTGTTTAAAAGTAACTTATCATTGACATCACTTCCATCTCTATTCATGTTTTCATGGTTCCTTAGTAAGTTGAAATCACCCATGATTAACCAGAGGTCCATGTTAGATGTGTCCAGTTCATGCAACCAATTTGTAAACAATTATCTTTCCTCTGCTATGGTGGGGCCAGACACATTGGTCGGGTACAAAACTTGTGAGAATGTTTTGCAAGTAAATTGTACTTAATTTGGAATTTTATTTGGTGCATCACAATACCATCAAATATATTCCCATTCCAAATAATTATTAGGCCTCTAAAATTACAAACTTACGGTTCATATGCAATAATGCAATCCGGTAAAATCTCCTTGGACAACGATTACAAATATATGAATAGTCAAAATTTCCCCTCTTTGTTTCCTAGAAGAATATAATATTAAAGTTTAATTCAACAACTTTGAGCCTTATCTCACACCATCTAATTAGGAAATTAATTTCTTGAAGGTACCAGTAAAGAATTATCCAATTTCTATTCATTAAATAATTTGCATGAATATTTGGACCACACAGTGTTAAAAGCCCGGATGTGGCTGATAATAAGCTCAAATTCTAATTAAATAACTAATCAGAGCTAATTTAAGAAACCATTGAATCTATAGCACATCAAAATGGTTCATGCAAAAGGATTATTACAACTGATAAACGTGAACTTTCTTAAGTCTAATGCAATAGGTTTGGGAACATAGCATGACTGGAATTCTTGTTCTCGAGTACATGAACTTAACTGAAATAATAAAATACATGGCATGCACCAAAATCACATTCTACATATTTAATCCTTGCACCGTTGCAATACAAAATTATGTGCTATTATTGGAGCTATCATAGTTCAGGAATGCTTCAACACATCCTTAAGAAGCATCTAACAAGGGCATGTGTCAATGGCTTGCAGAGTCGAGACACGAAGTTCTAGTGGTGCTTTGGCTTTGAATTAATCAAAGCTTCAAAATTGGACATAGGATTCAACTTAGGTCTTATTTTTGTTGACAGACAACATCTCAGTATCCATTGGAGCTTTGTCCTTGAAGCCTGCATTATTATAGTCAACTCTCCTAGTCCCTCTAACATCAACAATATTAACATGTCCCATTCTCTCTCTCTTGTTTAGGAGCATTGGGTTGAACAACAAACTCATCACATATGTCAATGATCCAACATGTCATCCACATTATTAATATGTAAAAACATTTTATTTTGATATTAGATCCAATATCAACATCTATAATCTTACATTCAAAACTGACAACATTATTGGCACCACATGAAGTAGGAAGCAGAGTGTTGGCAGAGCTAGCTAGGATACTAATGAGATCTTTAATAGAATCCACTAGATCAGAATGATTAGGTCCCGCAATACCTTGAACAACAAACTAGGTGACTAAGTGTTACTAGAAATGTTCTCTATGACAATAGGTTGAGCAACAACAGGGTGGCCAAAGTCTTCCACTGCAACATGCAATTCCTGAAGGAGATATGCCCTAGAGGCAAATAATAAAGGGTGTTTATTATCATTCTCATTAGTTCATAATAGTTTTATACCATGCTATAACTGTATAAATTGGAAACATTGGTACACGTGTGGTTATCGTATGTAAACAAAACCAAGTCCCTAGTAGCCTCTATTCAACTAGTTCATTGGTCAACTAATGGTCAAGGTTTCATGATCATGGAGATTTATGTTAATTGATAGTGAGGTCATATCATTAGTGAGTGATGTGATGGCCATGCTTACCCAATATAAGTATTGCAACATGATCAAGTCACATAGTTCATCATTGAAATAATTAAAAATGAAGTGTCCTACTCCTTAGACCGTGATATCATATCTAATCACTATCACCCGAGGATGCCTTGACTGCATCAACCGTCACACCATAACAGGGTGATCATAAAGGTGTCTATCAGGTATTCCAAAGGGATAGGTTGAGGTGTATGCATAAATACCGGGATTTGTTCTCCAGTGTGACGGGAAGATACACAGGGCCCACTTGGTGAGATTACATCCAAGAATCTACACAACATGTGACTAGATCATGAGGATGGAATATTACGGGAACGAGTTAAGCAACAATTGTCGGTAACGAGATTAAACAAGGTATGTTAATATCGATGATCAGATCTCGGACAAGTGAGGTATCGAAGTAACAAAGGGAATTTGACTCGACGTTTATGGTTCAAATTACATTGATATCGTGGATGTTTGGATTAGACTATTTGTTCCGAGCCGAATATTTGCCCCTAGCCAGATTATCCGCCCCGCCACTTTGGCCGGATTATCCGGCCCCCGACAACTCCAAACGGCTACAATCTAGGAGGGGTACAAATACCCCTCCACATCTTCAACCTAGACTCTCTCAAATCTTCTGAAAAAGCATTGTACTTCGTGAGCCCCAAATTCGCAAGATCTACTCGTTCATCTATCCAAAGACCTTGATCTTTGGAGGATCGAGGGAGAAGGACTTGATCTACATAATCACCAAAGAGATATTCAATTTCCCCCTCATTCAATTGAGGGCCCTTTGATCTAGAGTTTCGTTTGAATTTCTAGATCTCGGTTTCAATATTTGATAAACTTGTTTATTGTGGCAGCTTGTTGTCATCTTTGGAGCCTCCAATTTAGTTGTGGATGCGTGCCCCGATATCATTGTAAAGGCGCCCATTCTCGCCTCGAAGGGTACTGTATAGTGTAAAGGTGGATCAGGCCAGTTGTGGTGAGATCGGAGAACATGGTGAGGCCTATTGTGGCATGGTGGTCTTAGTACCGCCCACCCCTCCAACGCAGATGTACTTCCCCTAAAAATGAAGAAACTACGGTAAAAAAATCACGTGTCTCCACGTGCTCCACTCTCGGTTACTTAGTTCCTCTCACCGCCTTTACTTGTTTAGTAGCTAGGTTGGCATATCGGTAAATTCACTGTAGTTGCATATCTAGATAATTTACCTTTATATCAAGCCTAAATTGAAAAGGTATTAAAATTTGGAGTAGCACCTATTCAGCCCCTCTAGGTGCCCATAGGATCCATTTCAGACTTGGCTTGTGGGAGTCCCTCCCCTTCCCCTATATAAAGAGGGGCCTATGGGGAAGGAAAGACACAACAACTCACACAATATTTCCTAAGGCATTTTACTTAGGGAATCTCTCTCTCGTTGGCTCTCGTGTTAGCGGGTTCCAAGAAGAACCACGCGTGTGGGATACGACGTTTCTTCGACCCGCTGTCGTGCTGCTGGATCTCCGATTCTAGAAGGTCTACTTCCGCAACCCCGGCTGAATCAGGAAGACGGGAGTTGTTGTTGATCACCGAACATGTGCGAAACCACGGAGGTGCTGCTAGTTGTGGCACCTAGATTATCGTGCGAGAAGCAACATGACCTTTAGGTTGGCTATGTCGTTCGACTACTTCATCCACGTTCATCATGAACGTTAACGCTTTCGGTCTACAAGGGTATGTCAAAGAAACCTTCTCCGTTACATCATTACTCTTAGATAGATCCTGGCATTTGGTGTTGCGCTCGTAAAGAAAAATTATTGTTTTCAGCTGCGAACCCCTTCAGTGGTATAAAAGCCAATATATACATAGTACTGCTTATACAGTTAGAATATATGTTGAATGTGGGTATTGATCCTATAGTTGTTACCCTCACACGTGAATTTGTTCATACCACGACACTATTTGATGAAGCGGCCCAGACCAATGTTGCGCGAGACTCGTTCCGCACTTGACATATGGCTTGTACCATGTATGCGGCTATCAGGTTTCTGTCTCTCTCTCTCAAAGTAGTTGATATGGCATTTGCAACGGAGGGCCCCGAAAGGGGTGTCTGATACCTTCGATCCAGATTTACGAATGCAGTATAGTAGCATTTTACCTAGTATACCTAGGTTTAATTGAATCCTTGGGAAACAATGCTAAAAGAAAAATAATAAGGCACATCTACAAGACTTGTTTCTTCATTTTACCTTCGTTCACCAGACCTTTCTAGTTAACTTTATAATGTGGGTTGTATTAATAGATGGAGATAGGCTCGGTTGAAGATTCACCTACAACTACACATCATATGGGATAAAGATAGTAATACGCATATTTATGTGTAATGATTTAATATATATAAAATGTGTGGGCAACACATCCCGATATACTAGAGCCCATGTGAGTCACAGGCATAACAATAGACTTTTGATCCAACCGTTTGCACTGCGAAACACCGGGCTACAAACAATTATTAAGTGAAACACAAATCAAAGCCTTAAGAAGTAATGTTGTTGTTGTTGTTCCCCAATGGATCGCTAAGCAAAGATCATACTCCCTTTCTGTCACTAGGTTTCCTATGAGATCGCCGCTAACCAAGTATCTCACCTCGAGCCTTTATCAATCTCTCGAATCTTGGGTACCTACAAGTCCATAGATCGAGATAAGAGACAAAGAAACAAATCTCTATTCAATCAATACATAGTACTCCCATAGATTAGATGCACATAATCGCTACGAGGTTTCCCTCCAACCCATAGCTCGTGAGGACTACTCACTCATAACAATAAGATCAAATAGAAAACATTTTTCAAAATACTTAGACTGAAATCAAATATTCTTACAATGGTCACCGAATCATAAGGAGATCTCAAGTACAAGCTAATGGCTATGGCTATGGAGATGATGGATGGGGGATAGGATGAACTATGGTGGTGGATCTCCTTCGGTGGTGTTGTGATGTAACCTGAGAACGGCGGCCCTTTGTGCACCGGCCGGGATCTCAAAATATATAGGTTCCTTCATGAAAGTTGTAGGGTTTTACGAGACGAAGCCAATACCACCTGGTATAGGTGGGCCGGGAGACCTTGCCCATACTAATGGTCGTTATGGACTCTGTTGAATGAATTTTGCTCCAGAATTACTTGGTCATATGGACTTCCTCAAAATCTTCATTTATGGCTCCTAATTTCGTCTTAAAAGCATGATTTCCTGCACAACACAATTCAAAACCATGGACTACGTATCTTTACAATAATTAGTAAATAGTAGCAAGGCTAGATAGATTCTTGGTCAATTTATTAACTAAAAACAAAGTTTAAATGCGGAGAAAGATGGCTGTTTGATCAATGTTATGGTTGGAAGTTCATAGTTAGAAACCGTTATGTCATGAAAGCCCTAGTAGCCACGTAAAACATGCAAAATATAAAGTAAAGGTGTCTAAATTTATTTTGCAGGGGGCATGTGATATGGTCATGGCCGTGGTTAAGGTAAAGTAGTTTACTTTTCTGTTGCTAAGTTGTAGTAATAGTCATTGTGTTGATGGACGACCGACTGGTGGCATCGTGGACTTGGTGTCGTACCGGTGAGAAAGATGGAGATCATGCTGGGGCACATGATGGAGATCAAGGCGCACGAAGAAGGACCATGTCATGTCACATACACTATAACTTCATGTGATGTTAATCCTTTATGCATCTTATTGTTTGCTAGTATTAGATACTCGACGGTAGCATTTATAAGATGATCCCTAACTAATACTAATAAAAATATTCTCCCTTAGTGTGTGCCACTAAGAAAGTTATCCATTATGAAGCACGCTGTGATGATCGGGTGTTAGACATATCAGCGTTCGCATACGGTGGGTGTAAGCCATGTTGCACAACAAATACACTTAGGTTAATTTTGCAAGCCTAGCATATACAGACATGGCCCCGAAACACGAAAGATCAAAAGATCGAGCATGAGTCACATGAATGATGTAATCGATATTGCAATGTCCACCTTTGCATCTATGACGCTGGTTGATGACTACAAGTGCACAAATCAATTGTAGCTAGTTTCGAAGTAAAGATATCGAAACCATAGAGAGATATTGGTAAAGGTCTTTATGCCCCTCGTTACTATCTACCAAAGGATACTTGTAAGCTGCCTTTGATCTCAAGTAAAGGGTGTTTGAAATGTTTTTAATTGTTTGCAAAAAAGTAATTAAAACAAGTAAATGGAAACAAGTAACAAGGTTATATGAAAGCATGGTTGAACTCAATAGGGCTAAAACATTCTCGGTTATGTAGGATCCACTAGCATGGATTGTTAGTTATTAATAATCAAGGTAACATACTTCTTGTGTCATGAGATGTGTGGAGAGAGCTCCATAATAAGATGTTCACTACAAGGCTCGTAGGAGGCAACTTTGTGGAGCCAAGAGTGAGGTCACCTCTAAATAACCACTGTGGTGTCTGAGAGCAATCACCCCTACAAACCACCGCAATTAAGGGTTTCCCCGTGGATATCATAATTAGCTTAGGGAATCCCTCTTCTATCCTCCTTTGACCGTGTAGGTTACGAGCCGGTGCCAATCTATCACAGAGCCATTTCGGATATGATCCCAAGACACGTCGAAAGGATTTCTTCCTCCCTTTAGTCCCAAGGGCAAATGAGATGTGTCCGACTACACATACCATCTAAAGAGAGAGATCAAACACAAATCATAAATCTATCATAGACCGACAAGTCATATGGACACAAGAATAGATCATCTTTTTTACAAATTCATAATGGTGCTAGGGTTTCTCCATCTCCCCAATAACAAAGGAACTACTCACACACGGAAGCAATCAACAACATCATCATAATCAAATGAATGGATAAAAGTACGGAGACAGATCTAATGCGAACCACAATTGAATCTGGAATTACAACAAGATCTAATAGCTGAGAGATGGGGGTAATGGTGGTAAGGGAGATACAGTGGTTGATGATGAAGGGGGTGATGCGTTGTCCTCCAATGATCCGTGAGCAGCTGGGATTTTACCCCAGCCAAGTTCCTCCTTCAAATCCCTTTTAGATGTGGTTTTTCGTGGTTTATGGTGGCTGTGAATGTTGGATCTCTCCCTCGTCTTTGCTAGGATAAAGTATTTGATGAGGCGATCACGCTGACACTTAGTACGGGCAGACGGTACGGGCGGGCTTCGCCCGTACCACCGGTCGTTATCAGTACTGATTGCTCATCCTCACTTGGTATTCTCCCAGGTGTGAAGGTAAATCCATAAAATGACTTTATCACTTAGAAATATCATATAATTACACAATATGACAGTTCCAATTGATACGTTCATATAAGACTTAGTGCTTTGGGATCCTGTTAAAACAAGAACAAAATGGTGCGTGCAAACGCAGTGAAATACAAAGATCCCTACTCTATTTATGCAAAAACAAAAGGTAAATATGCTTCAATTTTGGAATCATCACTGGCCGTGATGATCGGGGATGGTATAGTGAATTAGGGTCATGTAATCACTAAAACATCTATATGGATGATTGTTTTAGTGGGAGATCAGTTGATAATATGATTATAAACTTGAACTCATATTATGAACTTAGTTTAAACATATTTGCAAATGTCCTTGTAGATCATGTCAATCCCCAACATTCAAGATAGTTTTGGCCCATTCTTGAACGATGAGAAACTTAAACTAGACGGGACCAACTTCATCAATTGGTACCAACGGTTGAGGGACTTCCTCATTAGAAACAATCAGCTCTATGTGCTACATGAGCCGCTAGGATATTTCCCCGATAACTTTGTGGGTGAGAAAGATAATGAAGATTATCAAGCTCGCTGTGACACCGTCATGACTATCAACTACACCATAATTCATGCTATAGAGTCTGGACTATAGGTGCATTTTCACGAAATCGAAGCATATAGTATGGTCGATGGACCGAAGGCGATGTTTTCATCACAAGTCAGGATCATGATGTATGAGTACATGAACAAGTTTCATTCAACCAAGATGGAAGAAAAACCTGCTTGGAGAGCCACTTGGCCATCATAGAAGAGATTAATGAATGCCTTGTGGATGTTATGGGCTACTAGTTGACTGGAAGCTTTGTGATAGATGGGATGTTGCGTTCGCTTCCTCCCAATTACAAAGATGTTGTCATGGGCTATGTTATGCAAGGGGTATCATACACCTTTCATGAGTTCATGGCTAAGTTAAGAACTTCTAAAGTAGAACCCATTGCAAGGGATGCCATTGACGGAGATGTATATATTTGATATAGACCATCTATTTGAGAGTTACTCGAAGAGATGAGTTGATAATGGCATGTTGATCCCAAGCAAGCTGGTAGATGGAGGGCGACATTCTCCCTCTTCATCTATCATTTGGATTAGTTTATGGATTTGAATAAAAGATTTGTAATTGTTAAGTGTGTGAAAGATATTAGCGTGTCTTGCATTATGCGAGACGGTTATTGATAAAGTGAGATACAATTCAGTTGTTCATTTTCTATGAATAATTTCTTCTATGTCACATTATGGTTATGTATGAGTTATTCTTCTCTTTATCTAAATGATAGTAGTTTAAACATTTGTAAACATTAAAAGGCTGAAAGATATCCAAACTTAATAATGACATCATTTTGAATGACACTATTGTTTAGATCATATTGGTAGGTTCACTTTGATGAAACATGAAGTATTTAGATACTTGATCTTTTGACACATGCAAACGATGTCTCACTAAGTGAGATGACTAAAACTCCGCGTTCTAGTAAAACAGATTGTGGATTGAATTATTGAATGTCATGTATGATGATTGTAATTTAGCAAAGTAGTGGATATCATTATTTCATAAGCTTCGTTGTGGATTTAAGTGAATATGTGTATTTACTTAACAAAACACGGGTCTAAAACTATTTGACATATTCAAAGAATTTTAGAATGAAGATAGGTATTAAATTAACAAGAATATCAAAGTATGTGTGATTTTGATCGAAGTGACAGGAATTTGAGTTATGGCTTTGTCATATAGAATTGGGAAGGATGTTTTCACAAATTTCGATGCTTGGAACACTTCAATTAGTTAATATGTTTAAAGTATTGTAATCATACTTTATGAGATATTGTATGGTCTAGAAATTATCTCTTACAGGGTTATCGTTAGCAATTAGAGTTATAGATTAAATAGCAAACACTCATTTTAAATATAAGGAAATCATCTAAGATTCGTGGAAATAACAACATATGGGTTATGGCATAGTTTCTAGAATTTTTAGTTATGCGATAATTTGGAATTGTAACAAATGAATAAATCTTTGTAGTGTATTCTTAGGCAACTATGAATACATCTTCCACAACTAAAACCAAATGTGCAAACCTTGTTTCCCAACATTTTGTTTTCTCGAGAAGGAGTTTCTCGATGAATGTGTTAGTGAAAGAAAGTGAAAGATCAAAACAAGTTTATAGACCTTATCTCCAAATGTTGAGTAGTGCAACGAAATATGTTCTAGGAACTGAACTCCATGAGTAGAGGAGAAACTATTAGTAATGATCATGACGTTTCGATTAAGACTTTTACTAAACATAGTAGGATTCAAGAATACATTCCGTCATTTGTAGAATTATATCGTTGATTCTATTATTGGAACAATACATACCAACAAACTACGAAGAAGCAATGATGGATCTAAGTATGAGAAATGACTAAGAGTCATGAAATCCTATATATTAAGTTACATGTAAGATTGCAAGGTAAAATGTTACTTGATCTTATTAAGTAAACATGTTACTTGATTCTTCCAAATAACTGAAAAGTTATAAGGAGGAAATGAAACTTAAAGGAAGACATAGAAGCGCTATTTGTCACAAGAATGTTTTGACAAATTCAAATGTTGACTATGATGTGTAGCGATGCTTGAGTCTGTTGGATTTACACTAACAATTCTATAATTGATAGAAGTTTCAATATCTGGATTGAAGAAGAGTTATGATTGGTATAACAAGCAGTTTTCTCAATCACATGGATGCTAGTGTATCTTAGATGGAATTCTTGAGTTCATGGATGATTAAGGAATTATGGAATTACCAAAATATTGAGAAGACATGCACATACGAGAAACTGAGTGGGAGCTAAATAGCTTTCCTAATATTAATATGTAGATGCCATATTTTGAGTGGGAGCTGAGTGAGTTTCCTGGTCTCATATATGGGTGACATATTTGAGTGGGAGCTTAACAAAATACCCGTACGTAGATGACATATTGTGAATGGTATAGTTGGTATTAATGATTATTTAAGTTAGTAAATATTCTATGGAGGAAGTTGAACAAAATATTAAACATTGAAATCTATCTAGATAGATCGATATGTTTAATAAACATTAAAGTTAAAATGCTTTCATGAATTAGTTTTTGAAGGAGTTTAGAATGTCTTAGATTGGATTCCAAAGTAGTTAGGAATGGAAAAAGCTAAGAACGAAGTTCTTACTTGTGTAACTAGGTGGAGCATTGAGTTAATCTCGGTATAAGCAACAAAGGTTAAAAGGAAAGGAAAATGATGATCTACATCCCTATGCCTCGGTCATAGATTCTTCCATATAACCATATTGTATACTCAACATAATGTGATAGAATTTTTTGGTTAGAAGAACAAGTTCTTAGTTATAAGAACATGTTCCAAAGTGATTCCTAAGTAAATCATTGAACTAGAGTTAAGTTTATCTTTAAAGATGAAAGGATCGTGGTTAGACATCAAAGTTGGATAATATGCACTATTGACTAAATCTACATAAATATAGAAGTATGTGGCTACTTCAGAAGTGGCAAGTATAAACGTTATGGCTTATGAAGTACGACTTTCAAATGAGTATGTTTCTAAGTATACATGTGACGAGGGGAAACCTCGGCAATGCCCATGGTGATTGACTTGGGGTTTCACGGAAAAGAGAACGCTAGGAATTTCGTCGAATGTCAGAAAAACAATGAAGACAAAGTCGCCTGAATATTGGGAAAACACTCTATTACAAGTTGTTCTCTAGATTTCCATACCCTCGCTTGGGCTTCTCTCGTCCTATATATAATAGGCCGAGTCTCAAAGTTGTATGCGGATAGGTTTCATACACGCGTGATTACAAAGCAACATGATGTCGGTTCGTAGTTTCTTTCCTAATACAATAAAAAGTCTCTATCGGTTGCTTCCTTGGGCCGTTATCTGGAATCTTTATGGACCGCAGGCCTTTTACCCAATGTAGGGTAGCGAATAATGATTATCCGAGTAATCATACCTATGTTAGTAGCCCCCGAGACTCTACCTGAATCCGCAGTTTTTAGGTTGAGTCTCAAAGTTTTATTTTCTCCTTTCTCCCATTTTGTTTGATTTTATTTTTGTAGGGATTTTGGTACAACGAGTCTGATGCTTCCGATAGATCGAAATCAGTTAATTGCTCCTGGGCAAAAACAAGGTTGACCTACATCAAACTCAAGTCCGCAGGCTTGAATCTGGAATTTGTCACTGGCGTAATTCAGTTCGAGCCGCTAAGGTCTCACCGAATACTGAATTCTAGTTTTCTATTTTTTATCGGGTACCCAACGCATCCGTCAGGATTTTTCATCGTATCGTTGATATAGATTTTTACTGGCAGAACGCATTCTTGTGCGGTTACTAGGCCACACAGGACGAATCCTGGGGTCTTACCTTCATATTTCTGAACACGACATTCGGATTTTTTCCCGCGTCTGAGCGTGATCCGAGATTTTTGGATGGATTGGCGGTTGGCCTGCTAGGCCACCTATTTTTCTGATTATATCAGATAATTTTATTATTTTACACTGTCTTCCGATGGGAGTAACACCTTTTTGAGGATACACTAGTGTAAAACTCAAAAAAGTTTTTTTTTTTGCAATTTGTCAATGTACTTCATACACAATGGATTTTCTATCGGGTGCACGCTAGCGCTCCCGATGGGAGTAGCCCCCGAGGCTATGTTCGGATGCCTGTATCTGGACATAGACTCATAGTTGTTGTTAGCTCGATGGAAAGTATTGATCTTTTTGAACATAATAAAAAGATTAAGGTACAAATAACTTATCTCTTTATATACAAGGCGAAAATCAACGATACATTATTCTTTTAACGGGTGGCTATTTTTAGCCTTTTCTCCTTGACATCTAGGCTGATAAGCTGAACTGTGACTCTTATCATATCGCAAATAATCTTATATGTAAAAGCGTCGTAGTTGTGCTACGTTCCACGGATTTGAGTAATTTACTCATGTCTTCTTGTCTTGTAGTCGATATGCTCCTCCAGGAATAACTTCTGTGACTATGTATGGTCCTTCCCATGGCGATTCTAGCTTTTTGTGGCCATCGTGCTTGAGGCGAAGAACTAGGTCCCCTACTGCGAAGGACCTAGGCTGCAATCTTCTTCTATGGTAATTGTGCAGGTTTTGCTGGTACATAGTTGCTCTTTGAAGAGCTTTGTCTTGAGCTTCATCAAGTGCATCTACATCATCTTCAAGTGCTTCTCGTGATTCCTTCTTATTATATGCAGCTACTCTTGGTGATTCATGTGACACTTCAACTAGAAGCACGGCTTCCGCACCATGGACCAAAAATAAAGGAGTCTCCTGCGTTGAATTATTTGGAGTTGTATGTAAACTCCACAACACAAATGGAAATTCATCCACCCATGCCCCTTTTGCTCTGTCATGTGGTGCCAGTAGTCTCTTTTTGAGTCCAGCAGTAACTAGTCCATTGGCTTTTTTTGACATTTCCATTTGTTTGCGGATGAGCTACCAAAGTGTAGCTTATTTTGATGCCCATCTCTTGGCAGTACTCCTTGAATTCATTTGAGGTGAAGTTGGTCCCATTGTCCGTGATGATGTTGTTTGGTATGCCAAAGCGGAAAACTATGGATTTGATAAAATTCACAGCCGAGGTTCCATCTTGGGTGGTGATAGGCATTGCTTCAATCCATTTAGTAAATTTGCCGACTACTACTAACAGAAAGACGTGTCCTCCTGGCGATGATTTGTGAAGTTTTCCCACCATGTCGAGTCCCCATTGAGCGAAAGGCCAAGCCAACGGTATGGGATTCAGCTCAGCGTCCGGTGCTCCAGGCTTTGTTGCGAATCGTTGACATGCTTCACATGTTCTGACAATGTCCTTTGCACCTTGTATTGTAGTGAGCCAATAAAATCCTGCCCTGATTGCTTTTGCAGCGATTCCTCGGCTGCTAGCATGGTGACCACAGACTCCTTCATGTATATATTTCAGTATAATTTTTCCTTCTTCGGGTGTTACGCAATATTGCAACACACCCGAAATACTTCTTTTGTATAGTTCTCCTTTGATTATCCTAAAAGCCTTTGATCGTCGGGTGATTCAGGGGCTTCTATCATGTCCTCTAGTAGCTCTCCTTTAGTCATATATGCTATATATGGCTGCATCCATGTTGACTCAATTAACATAACCTCTTTGATTTCTTGTTCTTCTTCTTCCATGGCCTCTTCTATGTTCTTGGTTTCTGAAGGAGCCCTCGACTCTTTTTGCGGGTGCTTCCTATTCCCTGTTTTTGGTGCTACAACCTCGGACACTCTTTTTGCTTTGATTGATCGCTCCACTATCTCCTCCCAAAAAACTGCTGGTGGTATTGGTAAACACAATGATCCGATTTTTGCTAGGTTGCCAGCTTCCTCATTGCTTTCTCTTCCTATATGTGATACTTCACACCCATCAAATTGAGCCTCCATAATGCTATATAAGTTGCGATAAGCGATCATATTTTTGTTGATAGCATCACATTTGTTCATTGCCTGATGTGCCATGAGATTGGAATCTCCGAAGATTTTGAGGCGAGTTGCACCGCAAGCTTTGGCCATCCGCATGCCGTGCAACAGGGCCTCATATTCTGCTTCGTTATTGGATGTGTTTGTAAAGCTCATCCGAAGAATATAACGCATTTTGTCGCCTCGAGATGATATCAGTACGACTCCTGCTCCTGCTCCTGCTCCTGCCGTTCTTTTTGATCCATCAAAGTACATTGTCGAGGTGCTAGAAAGGTCTGGTGGACCCACACATTGCAATTCCGTCCACTCTGTGATAAAATCCGATAGAACTTGTGACTTAATTTCTTTGCGCTTCTCATAAGTGATATCCCGAGGGGATAATTCGATGCCCCATAGAGAAACACGCCAAGTTGCTTCTGGATTGTTGAGGATGCTTGACAAAGGTGCCTTGTTGACCACTATGATCGAATGCTTCGAGAAATAGTGGCATAGTTTTCATGTTGTCATAAATACCGCATATGCTAATTTCTTGTAGTGTGGGTACCTTTGTTTGGATGGCGATAAAACCTCACTGAGGAAGTAAACTGGTCTCTACACGCCGTGGGTCTTTCCTTCTTCGTGTCGCTCTACGACTAGGACTGTGCTGACCACCTGATGTGTGGCAGCAATATAAAGGAGCAGAGGTTCCTTTTCTTTTGGTGACACGACGACAGGAGATGTCGAAAGTGTTCTTTTAAGATCTTTGAAGGCACGCTGAGCTTCTTCCGTCCATTCGAATTTTTCTGATTTCCTCATGAGGGCATAGAATGGTAGCGCTTTTTCTCCTAATATTGGGATAAAACGACTTAGAGCCGCCACTCGTCCCGCTAGTTGTTGTACACCACGTAGATTTGTTGGCTTCTTCATTATGAGGAATGCTTGTATTTTGTCGGGATTAGCCTCGATTCCTCTAGCTGATACCAAATATCCGAGGAGTTGTCCTGCTAGGACTCCAAAGGAACATTTCTTCGGATTCAGTTTGATGCTAAACCTGTCGAGATTTCTGAATGTTTCTTCTAGGTCCTTTATCAACGCAGATCCTTGACCTGTGGTAACTATGACGTCATCAATATATACTTGCACGTTTGTGCCTATTTGACTTCCTAGACACTTCTACATCATTCGCTGATATGTTGCTCCAGCGTTCTTGAGGCCAAACGGCTTTGTTGTGTAGCAGAATACGCCATAAGGCATGATAAACGCCGTTTTCTCCTGATCTTCTTCCTTCATCCTGATCTGGTGGTAACCTGACTACCTGAGTAAGCGTCTAAGAAAGAAAGACATTTGCATCCCGCGGTTCATCGATGATTTGGTCGATTCACGGCAATGGGAAGTGATCTTTTGGACAATGTTTGTTCAACGCAGTAAAGTCGATGCACATCCGAAGTTCCGTAGTGTTTTTCTTCGGGACACATACTGGGTTTGCAAGCCACTCTAATTTTTTTAATTCTTTGATAAAATTGGCATCGGTTAGGCGATGGAGCTCCTTTCCAATGGCCTTGTGTTTTGGTTCTGCGAAGCACCGAAGCGGTTGTTTTACTGGCTTCGCCTTTCGATCTAAGTTTAGTGCGTGCTTAGCGAGTTCCCTGGGGATTTCTGGCATGTCAGAAGGTAGCCATGCAAAAATCTCCCACTGCTCACGGAGGAACTCGATGAACGCGCTTTCCTATGCGGGATCAAGGTTAGAAGCCACAAATGTTGTTTTCGTCGGGTCAACGGGGTGGGTTTGTACTTCTTTTGCATCCTTTGTCGTGTCAAAAGCCTGATCAGAATTGACACGTGCTACCTCCAAAGGTTGTTCATTTGCCGAACTTTTGAGTTGCTCGAACTCTGTTGCCATCCCAAAAGATTCAGAAATTTTGTTGAACTCTCAATCACAGCTGTCCGCACGTGTGAAGCTTCCTTGTACCGTGATAATTCCCTTTGGTGCTGGCATTTTCATTAGTAAGTATGCGTAATGCGGCACTGCCATGAATCATGCAAAGGATGGTCGTCCCAAGATTGCATGGTATTGTGATGGCCAATCCATGACTTCGAATTCGAGTTTTTCTCGCTTGAAATTTATTTTGGAACCAAAAACAACGTCAAGAAAAACTTTGCCTAAAGGAATTTTGGTTTTACCTGGTACTATTCCGTGGAAAGAGGTTTCTGTTGGAGCGAGATTATCCAGGGGATAGCCTATTGTTCACAACGTTTTTGCGTAGATCAGATTTATGCTACTCCCTACATCCATGAAGACCTTGCTCATATCAAATCCGCCAATTTGTGCTTCGACTACCAGGGCTGAATGACCTGGTCGTGGGACCCGGAGTGGGTGATCTGCTCTGCTGAATTTGATGTCTTGCTCTAACAATGGAGATATTCGGGTGTAGTTGATGTTGATGTTTCCGCCATATTGATTTGTCTTGTGATGAGCTTCTGAATTTTATTGGGTGGACGCCCTTTCTGAATCATATACATTGCTCCTTTTGATCTGGGGTACTTGTTGTTTTGATCGTTTGAATTTTGTGGTGGTGCAACTGGTGGTGGTGCACCGATAGCTAGTGCACAAGGTGTGGATGTGTACCCTCGGTTTGCTGCTTTGGTTGCCATTTGCATTGCATAACTCCTGCATATTCAAGAATGTTTGACAGTCTTTCATCAAGTGATTGGATTATCGCCTGCCTGCTGAGTCGACGTAAAAATGCATATTATAGGGTCCTTCCAGCATTTGTATTGCGGACATAGGTGGGTCTCGTGCTCTTGGCTGATATCACTGTGCGGACTGGCTTCCTCCAATGTCGTCCCTATTCTGACGGTATCTGCCATTATTGTTGTTGCTTCAGTTGTTACCTTCACCTGAAAAACCTACTGCGACGTAACTTGGTCCCGTGTTCCCATTGTTGTTCCTTCGTTTTCTGTCATTGCTGTGTTTATCCCTATCTTCTTTGGGCGACCGCGCGCTTATCATGTAGCGCGTCTTCTCCATCAGCCCAACGGTTTGCTATTTCCATCAGTTGTGATACTGTCTTTGGTTTCACCCGACCCAACTCTTCTATGAATTCTCGGTGACGGAGGCCATCGTTGAAGGCGTCAATGGCCCTTTCGTCGGATATGGATTCAGCTGAGTTTTTGATAATGTTCCATCTTTGTATGAACGCTCTTGTTGACTCTCCAGATTTTTGTTTGCATGCTCGCAACTGTTCCAAGGATGCTGGTCGCTTGAATGTAGAATGAAAATTTCAGATGAACTTATCTTCCAGATCATTCCAGCTACCAATTGAATCTTCGGGTAACTGCCTTAACCATGACCTTGCAGCACCGGTGAGGTGTAGTTGTAGACTTTGCATCGCAGTAGTTGTGGATCCGCCCTATAATTTGACGGTGGCTAGATAGTCTGCTAACCAAGCTTTAGGTTCCTGGAGCCCATCGTATTTGTGTCGGTCATGTGGAAGTTTAAAGTCTTTTGGTACCGAGGCTTTGCGAATCCTCTACGTGAAACAGCTGGCCCCGCATAGCCCATCGTCATCTTCGTCGTCTCCATCTTGATATCGTCGGGTGTGGCTTTCGTCTCTGGGTCCACTGCTCCTATGTTGGGTGTTGTCGTTCCTTGTGTTGCTTCGTGGCTTGGATCCTACGAGGTGCGCCTGGTGTGGTGATCGAGATCGCCGGGTGTGTCCTACTTGCCAAGGACTGTTGTGACGGCGTGGGGATCTTTGTGTGAGTCCTTGTTCTACTTCCGCGAGTGAGGCCCCTACCATGCCAAGTTCATCAGGGCGGAGCGGTGGAGGGCCGCGTGCGGATCGTCGGGCGCAGGTTGAGTGATGATCAGATATGTTTGTGCGGCCACAATGACTGCCTGGGCTGTTTTTGCCTTGATGTTTCCCGCTTGATCAATGGACGTGAATAATAGGTCAAGGTCTCGGATGATTCCACTTCTTTCTGCTTCGGGGATATTCTGTAATCGAGATGCCACCCTTCTTGGTGGTGCTGCTCCTATCACACTCCTTGACCCTCGGGTAGAGATTAGTTGGGCCCGTCGTAAACTCGATTCATCGGCTAGCCTTTTTCTTTCATCGAGCTGTCTTTGCATCCAGAGTAGGTCTCTCTTCTCGTGGTGGAGAAAATATTGGTACGCCAGTAGATCCTCATGCGAAGCATTTGCCGTCATTGGGACTGCTCCCGAAATTGCCTCCCCTGCTTTTTGCCATGCTGACGCTGGTAGCCGAAGTCCTGGTCTCTCTTCTGTGTGGGGTTCTCCGCCTCCTGCTCGAACTATGCGATTATTTGTTGTTTCTCCTCCGTTTCTGTGTTCTCCTCCGTTGTTGTGTTCTCCTTCGTTGTCGTGGTTTCCTGCATGGTCATCTGATAGAATATCATCGGGGTTTATTATAGGATTACCGTTTTTGTCGCGTGGTATTGAGGTATCTCCGTTGATCATATACACTTGGTGGCATGTTATGTGTGGACTGACAGCGTCGTCTTTCGTTTCTGCGGGTATGCTTGTAGTACTTTGGGATTGTAGTTCTGGATAAATTTTCGCCATCCTTTCTTCAAAGTCGACGCTTTCGCTGCTTTCTTCGGGTTCTGAGTTTGTTGGGTTTGCTTCGTGTGGTGAGATTGATTGGTGACCTTCTTTTCCTATTTCGATCTGAGTTGTGATGTCTGTGGAGGATCCAACAGGCGATGCTGGTACTACTATAGGTGTGGCCTTTCCCACCGACGGTTCTGATGTGATCAGGGCCGAAGCGTGTGATTTTTGCATGTTGTCTGCTTGGAAGTGGAGGCTTCCGATGATGAGATTGGATCCTCCATTGAAATCGGCGGGTACCAATACAAGGGTGGGCGGGTGTGGATTTGCTTTCGTCGAGTTGACGCTTGGTGGAGAGCGTTCCACCGAATCCGTGGTTCCAGCGTTCAGGTTTCCCACAGACGCGCCAATTGACGAGGGGTAACCTCGGCAATGCCCATGGTGATGGACTTGGGGTTTCACGGAAAAGAGAACGCTGTGGATTTTGTCGGATGTCAGGAAAACAATGAAGACAAAGTCGCCTGAATATTGGGAAAACACTCTATTACAAGTTGTTATCTAGATTTCCGTACCCTCGCTTGGGCTTCTCCCGTCCTATATAAAACAGGCCGGGTCTCAAAGATGTATGCAGATAGGTTTCATACACGCATGATTACAATACTAACATAATGTCGGTTCGTGGTTTCTTTCCTAATATAATAAAAAGTCTCTGTCAGTTGCTTCCTTGGGCCGTTATCTGGAATCTTTATGGACCGTAGGCCTTTTACCCAATGTAGGGTAACGAATAATGATCATCCGAGTAATCATACCCATGTCAACATGACTATGTGAAAGTCCACTTGACTGAACTGTTGTCATTGTAGCCATGAGAAAACAAAGCCTCACTTTGCCGCCAAAATATATACTTCAACATATTATGTGATAATAGAATAAATGTCAAACAAGATGATATTAAAGGATTTGTAAAGAACATACAGATCTAGAAGATATAGAACGTTGACAAAACATTTTCCATGAGCAAGTATGATCAAAATCACACTATGTAATACTGTGTTTATGATTAGTAACAAATGCAACTAGATTATTTGTACTCTAGTGCAAGTCGTATACTAAAGGAAATATGCCCTAGAGGCAAATAATAAATGTTGTTCAATATAATATCTCATTAGTTTATAATGTGTACCATGCTATAACTATATCAATTAGAAACATTGGTACACGTGTGGTATGTAAACAAAACCAAGTCCCTAGTAGCCTCTTTTCAACTATTTCATTGGTCCATGATCAATGTTTCCCGATCAAGGATATTTATGTCAATTGATAATAAGGTCATATCATTAGTGAATGATGTGATGGATATGCTTACCCAATATAAGTATTGTGACACGATCAAGTTAAATAGTTCATCATTGCAATAATTATAAATGAAGTATCCTACTCCTTAGACTGTGAGATCATATCTAATCGCTATCACCCAAGGCTGCCTTGACTTCATCAACCATCACACTGTAACATGGTGATCATAAAGGTGTCTATCAGGTATTCCAAAAGAATAGGTTGAGTCATATGCATCAAGATCGGGATTTATTATCCCGTGTGACGAGAACATACACCAGGCCCACTTAATGAGATTACATCCAAGAAGCCGCACAACGTATGACTAGGTCATAAGGATGGAATATCACGGGAACGAGTTAATCAACACTTGTCGGTAACGAGACTAAACAAGGTATGTTGATACCGATGATCAGATCTTGAACAAGTTAGATATCGAATTAACAAAGGTAATTGGACTCGACGTTTATGATTCAAACGACATGGATAGCGTGGAATGCACATGGGTCATTATGGGTATCCAGATCCTGCTGATAATAATTGATCCAAGAAACATCTCGATCATGTCTATGATGTTCCAGAACCGTAGGGTAACACACTTAAGGGTTCAATGACCCTTGGAGATTGTTTTGGAATCATCGGGATCACCGGAAGAAAGAGAAGATAAAGTCGGAATTGTTCTGTGAGAGTCCGAAGGATGTCCGGAGTTATCCGAAAGGAGTTTCGGGTCAAAGGGAATTAGATAATATGTATTTGATATTAATTAACGAATTAATATTAAATAACTATTTAAATTTAATTTAGTGGAGCAACCCACCTTAATGGGGCAACTCCTAGAGGGAGTGGCCCATATAGGTTAGCCGCCCCATGGAGAAGTAAGGGGCCACCAGCCACTAGGGCCAAGGGAGCACGGGTGGGGCCCACCCCAACCGGTGACCAGCCTTGGAATGTCGTGCGAGTGGGGACCACCTGGCCTCGCCTCCCCTCCTTGGCGCCTCGTCCTCTCTTTTAGTCCCACCATGGAACTTGGGTTGTGGGAGTCCCTCCCCTTCCCCTATATAAAGAGGGGCCTATGGGGAGGGAAAGACACAACAACTCACACAATATTTCCTAAGCCATTTTCCTTAGGGAATCTCTCTCTCTCGTTGGCTCTCGTGTTCACGGTTCCAAGAAGAACCATGAGCGCGGGAGATGACGTTTCTTAGGCATGTCGTCGCGCTACTGGATCTGCAATTTCAGAAGGTCTACTTTCACAATCCCGACTGGATCGGGGAGAACGGGAGTCGTTGTGGAGCACCGAATGTGTGCAAAACCATGGAGGTGCTTCCATTTGTGGCACCTAGATTTTCGTGCGAGGAGCAACATGACCTTGAGGTTGCCTACGTCGTTTGACTACTTCATCCATATTCATCATGAATGCTAACATTTTTGGTCTACAAAGGTATGTCATCGAAACCTTCTCCATTACAGTATTATTCCTAGATAGATCTTGGAATTTGGTGTTGCGCTAGTTAAGAAAAAATATTGTTTTTTGCTGTGAACCCCTTCAATTCCTGCTCAGCAACATTGGCTATAGTGGCGCAACAGTGTTCCGATAGGGCTCTATGGTGGAGTAACCAACATGTTCTCTACTTGGTTTTGGGTAGTAGGAGCAGCAGGTGTAGGATCAAGACCTTCATTATTACTATGCTAGGTAGCAACATCATCAATCATGATAGGAACTAGGTGGGGATTCTGGCCATTAGGGATTATGGATATACATCAAAAGCTTTAGCTCCAAGCATGTACATAGACCTAATGATTGTTGACCATGATCCTCACTAGAAGAATTGTTCACTGATACGTCGTAAACGTATCTATAATTTTTGATGCTCCATGCTTGTTTTATATCAACTATCTTATGTTTTGTCTACATTTTGAGATACTTTTATGCATTTTCTGGAACTAACCTATTGACAAGATGCCATAGTGACAGTAGCCTGTTTTTTGCTGTTTTCTGGTTTCAGAAAAGCTAGTAAAGAAATATTCTCGGAATTGGACGGAACAAAAGCCAAAATCAATAATTTACCCGAAGCAACACGGTGACCGAAAGGGAGACGAGGTGGCGCACTGATACATTGCAAATGTATCTAAAATTTTTGATGTTCCATGCTTAGTTTTATCCACTTTCTTGTGTTTTGTTCCAACTTTGGAGTACTTTTCATATGATTGCTTGGACTAACCTATTAACAAGAGCCACAGTGCCAGCTGCCTGTTTTCTACTGTTTTTGGTTCCAGGAAAGTCAGAAAATGAATATTCTCGGAATTGGACGGGACAAAAGCCAAAGTGCCTATTTTTTCGGAAGGGATCAAGTGCCAGAATACGAGACGGAGAGGGGCCAGGGGGCGGCCACACCACCTGGCCACGCGGCCAGGCCTGGCCTATGCCAGGGGGTGGTGTGGTGGCTCCTAGCACCCCCTCGGCCTCTCCTTCCGCCTATATATTGCCCTCGGGACGAAAACCCTAAGTACCCGATCAAAAATCCACGAAAGAGTTTGTAGCCACCGTCATCTCCATCCCTAGATCGAGACGGATCTGAAGCTCTTCCCGGCACCCTGTCGGAGAGGGGAATCCACCCTGGAGGCCTTCTTCATCACCATGCAAGCCTTCGGTGTGATGCGTGAGTAGTTCATCCTTGGACTACGGATCCATGTAGTAGCTAGATGGCTGGTTTCTCCTCCTTTGTGCTTTCATGTTTAGATCTTGTGAGCTCCGTTCATGATCAAGATCATCTATTTGTAATCCATACATGTTGTGTTTGCGGGGATCCGATGGATATTGAGATGCTATTTCAGATTGATTATTGATTCTATCATGTCTTTGTTATTTGAGATCTTGCATGCTTTCCGTTGTTAGTAGCTATCTTGGCCAAGTAGATGCTAGCAACTCCAAGAGTTAGTATTTATGCTCGATAGTGGGTTCATGCCTCTGGTAATCTAGGGAAGTGACAGAAATCTCTAAGGTACTAGATGTGCTGTTGCTACTAGGGAGAAAACAACGATCCTTTTTTCATAGAACAATTGTATTGTTTACTTTACACGCAGTTCGTAAAGCAATAATCTGTTGCTTGCAACTTAATACTGGAGGGGGTTCAGATGATAACCTGAAGATGGATTATTAGTCATAGATGCAGTTGGATGGCGGTCTATGTATTATGTTGTAATGCCCAATCAAGTCTCAGAGGAGTCAAGATGATTAGTATATGCATGTATTGCTTTCTCGGTGTTTGTCAATTGCCCCGCTATAATTTGTTCACCCAGCATGTTATCTATCTAAGGAGAGCCACCTCTAGTGAACTATGGATCCCGGTCCTTTACTTTACATACAATCTAAAATCTTTTACTGCTTTGTGTTTACTTTCTGCAAACTTTTACTTCTTTCCATTCGATACGTTTAATCCTTTGTTTTCCGCAAAACACGGTGAGATTGACAACCTCATCGCAAGTTGGGGACAAAGTTCTGTGGTTGTGTTGTGCAGGTCTCCACGTTGCTACTAGCACCGGTAGTGCGCCCTGCCAAAGCTCAGCTAGTAACACCTTTGGGATGTTTCCTTGCTCCTACTGGTTCGATTAAACCTTGGTCTCATAACTGAGGGAAAACTTGCTGCTATGCTCATCATACCTTCCTCTTGGGGTTCCCAACGAGCTCTACATCAATCACGAGCCAGCAAAGATTTTTCTGGCGCCTTTGTCGGGGAGTCAAGGACATCTTCACAAGGGGAGTCCCTCATAACCAATCTCTTTACTTTGTTGTTTTTGTTTTGCTTAGCTTTCTTTTTGCTTTGTTTGCTTGTTTTGTTCTTAAAAAAAAACACAAAAAAATTACTTTTACTAGTTTGCTTTCTTATTGGAAAAACACAAAAAAAATTAGTTCCTTTCTTAAGTTGCCTTTATGACTAGCTCTGCTCCAAGCACTATTTCATTATGGATAGCTCACCCAGTTTCCTATTTGGGAACAGTATTATGACTACTAAGGTAATAGATGAACCACCGCCTGCTAGAACCTCCATGGAAGAAGAAATTGCTGAACCTAAAAGCTCATTAGATGAAAAAGAGGAGGAGAGTGATGGACCAAAGGAGGAAGAATGGATCTACCCATGCCTACCTTCTAATGAGAGTAACTCTTTATCTCTTACATTATTTGATTATCCCCCATGCTTATCAAAGGAGGGTGAATGTTATGTTCCCAAGGATTCTTTTGAAAATGCTTATAATAAAGCTCTAGTGCTTGTAGATCATGAAAAGCATGCCTTATGTGATAGTTATATTGTTGAGTGTATTCATTAGGCTACTGAAAATTATTATGAGAGAGGAAAATATGGTTGTAGAAGTTTTTATGGTAATGAAACATCTCTCTATGTGCTGA
The DNA here is from genome assembly GCA_916181665.1 of Avena sativa. Lineage (NCBI taxonomy): Eukaryota > Viridiplantae > Streptophyta > Magnoliopsida > Poales > Poaceae > Avena > Avena sativa. The sequence continues at coordinate 545,968,814 of OV702290.1, read as the reverse complement.
AAGTTTTGAAGTTACTTTTGTTTTATCTTCCTATGCCTGTCACTTTGTTCTTTGTGCATTTATTTACATACAATATTCCTATGCATAGGAAGAGGGTTAGACTTAAATGTGTTTTGAATTTGCTTCTTGATGCTCTCTTTTACTTCAATTCATATTTCCTATGAGAGCATCTTCTCAAATTTTCATGCCTAATTTAAAGGTGTTAAAGAAAAGTACTTGTTGGGAGATAACCCAAGAGTTTTAGATGAGTCTTCGAAGTTATTACCTCTGTAATAACCTCTCCTTATCCTTTTTATTTGCTTTTTGTGCCAAGAGTAACCTCTAATGAGAGTGAACTAATGATTGGGAAAGTTGCCGTCCCGAAACAGATTTTTGTGCTTCACCATAAAAATCCCTGAGAGAGCTCTGTACGTCGGATTAAGCTGTAATTTTTTGTGCTTTTGAACCAGGTTGTTATATAACTTTCATTAGTTCAACAATTTTTGATTTGAGCAACAGAAGGTCTTCAAAAAAATTCGTCTTTACCTGCTGGTCTGTTTTGACAGATTTCTGCCATTTTCTGCATTTGCTTCTTTTGGGGAATTGAGCTTTTTGAGGGAAGTGCTACAGTAGCTAGTGTTCTAATGGAAGTTTATTTGGTTTTAGAACTGAACCTTGAGACTTATTTATCTTAAGTGCACTAATGTTGCTAATGAGATTGTGTGAAGTTTTGTATGAAGGACAAATTTCAGGTGTATGGAAGGAATGAGTAATGAGATGAAGGATGGACAAAAGCTCAAGCTTGGGGATGCCACGCGTGTCACCCCAAGAAATATCCAATAAGTACAAGCGTCAAAGCTTGGGGATGCCCAAGGCATCCCCTTCTTCATCAATAAAAATCCCAGGTTTCTTCCAAACGCTTCATTTTTATTGTTTCATGCACAGTTGTGTTGTTCTTGGAGCATCTTCTTTTTCATTTTCGTTTTGGTTTTAGTTTGCTTTGGTTTGCTTAGTTTTCTGAATAAATTGGTTGGACCCCCTCTTTCATACTTTGGTTTGCAAATAGTTTGGTTTGGTTTGGAAAAGAGTAGGAAAGTTCATGCTTATGTGGTAAAAAGAGCTAGTTTTTGACTGTGGCCTATACTTTGTCATGCCATGCTTGATATTGTTTTCGCTTTATGCTTAGTATTCTTTGCTTTAGCATGACTTGTTATGAACAATTGAGATTGCTTAATGTGCCTTCGATGAATCATGTGTTGTTTTAGCATATTAAAGCATAGTATAGTGGTATTCTCCTTTGATGCTTTATTTGAGTTGACTTGGCACATGCTCACACCATGTTATGACTATCTCAAGTCACCATAGCCTTTATGATCCTTTAGTTTTCAACTTGTAGTATCACTTTATGCTTTGATCAATGATGTTTTGTCGCTCTGCATGATTATGGCCATTATTGCTCTCTTAGTTTGTCGCTCCCAGTCTTTTCCTAGCCTCCACCACCAAGTATGAGTTCCAATCATGCATCCAACTCCCCAAACCAAGTTATTCCAAAGAGTCCACCATACCTACCTACTATCTTATGCTATTTCAAGTATATTTATGCTTTTGTTTACCTTCCTCTTGTTATGAGAAAACTAGTGATTAAAGCTCTCACGAACTTGATGGCACACTTTACTTTACTTCCCCTTAATAAACTTGAACCATTGTGTCTTCTATGTTGTATATGCTTGCACTTATTTGTTGGGAATTAGCAGAACCATGCTTTCAACATTGCACTTGGTACTTGTAACTAGTTGATATCATGCTCTTTTGTATATGGATGTCGTCGGTGTGAAATGAAAGGGGAGCTTGTAAGTCCATGGAGTTATGTAGATGTGTTAGAGAAACGCCTGGGCCGCTGGTCTAATCCATGCTGACATGGTGGAAACCTGCAGCGTAACCATAATGAGCTGTCTATGAAGCATTCTTCTTATAAAAAAAGAGTCCTATTTTGAGAAAAAAAGAGAAAAGGAAAAAAGAGATACTATGAAAAGAGGAAAGAGAGAAAAAAGCACCATATTCCCATGGTAAATAAGAAGAATGCTGAGATGCTCGTTGTCTGCTTGCCTTGTCATTTTGATATGGCGATTCTTCCGTATCATCGGGTAAGGGGTACCCCGTTGGCGGTTCTCAATGATACACATGTACTTACAATGACAAGAACTTACCGGTGACTAAACTTGAGTAGCATGAGGAGCGACCCTCGTATACAAGGGACATGAGATTTCTGACTTATACTTCGTCAAGCATGTACACCATAGTTTGTTCACTTTAACCTTAATCATTTCAAGATGCTTATGATAGGGGCAATGAGAGCTGAAAGCTTTAAGTATCATAATTTTTGGAAGCTCTTTATGACACTTGAATCCCTACTTCCTTTTTACAAAAGGCTTTTCTTCCACCATTATATTGGGTCTCCACCTTCTATCTTTATGCACCTAGTTTGAGAGCATAGTGGCCATTCTTAGTTCTGTGTGCATTGTCCCAAGACTAGTTGATTGATGCATAACTTGTTATTGCTTGTTTGAAACTATTGTATCTAGTCACTCTTATGAACTTTGAAGGTGTCCTATGCATTTATATTTGCTACTCTATTGAGGGACAAGCTGAATAATTTTATGCTATGTTTTCTTTATGTGAAACAAACAAACGTCTTGCAAAGCATTGTTGTTCATGAATCTTTTGTTTGTGCCTTTTCATGTTGCATCATAGTTTCTTTGCTTATTGATAGAACTTTGTCTTTCATGTTATGATTGAAGTACTATGATCCCAGCCTTGAATGTTTTGCAAATACTTTGATCAAGTCTTTGATGGTGCATGTCACCTAAAAAATTATTTCTTTTTATCACTTACCTACTCAAGGACGAGCAGGAGTTAATCTTGGGGTTGTTGATACATTGCAAATGTATCTATAATTTTTGATGTTCCATGCTTAGTTTTATCCACTTTCTTGTGTTTTGTTCCAACTTTGAAGTACTTTTCATATGATTTCTTGGACTAACCTATTAACAAGAGCCACCGTGCCAGCTGCCTGTTTTCTGCTATTTTTGGTTCCAGGAAAGTCAGAAAATGAATATTCTCGAAATTGGACAGGACAAAAGCCAAAGTGCCTATTTTTCCGGAAGGGATCAAGTGCTAGAATACGAGACGGAGAGGGGCCAGGGGCCGGCCACACCACCTGGCCACGCAGCCAGGCCTGGCCCGCGCCAGGGGGTGGTGTGGTGGCTCCCGGCACCCCCTCGGCCTCTCCTTTCGCCTATATATTGCCCTCGGGACGAAAACCCTAAGTAGCAGATCAAAAATCCACGAAAGAGTCTGTAGCCGCTGTCATCTCCATCCCTAGATCGGGAGGGATCTGAAGCTCTTCCTGGCACCCTGCCGGAGAGGGGAATTCACCCTGGAGGCCTTCTTCATCACCATGCAAGCCTCCGGTGTGATGCGTGAGTAGTTCATCCTTGGACTACAGATCCATGTAGTAGCTAGATGGCTGGTTTCTCCTAATTTGTGCTTTCATGTTTAGATCTTGTGAGCTCCGTTCATGATCAAGATCATCTATTTGTAATCCATACATGTTGTGCTTGCAGGGATCCGATGGATATTGAGATGCTATTTCAGATTGATTATTGATTTTATCATGTCTTTGTTATTTGAGATCTTGCATGCTTTCCGTTGTTAGTAGCTATCTTGGCCAAGTAGATGCTAGCAACTCCAAGAGTTAGTATTTATGCTCGATAGTGGGTTCATGCCTATGGTAATCTGGGGAAGTGACAGAAATCTCTAAGGTACTAGATGTGCTGTTGGTACTAGGGAGAAAACAATGATCCTTTGTTCATAAAACAATTTTATTATTTACTTTACACGCAGTTTGTAAAGCAATAATCTGTTGCTTGCAACTTAATCTTGGAGGGGGTTCGGATGATAACCTGAAGGTGGATTATTAGTCATAGATGCAGTTGGATGGCGGTCTATGTATTATGTTGTAATGCCCAATCAAGTCTCAGAGGAGTCAAGATGATTAGTATATGCATGTATTGCTTTCTCGATGTTTGTCAATTGCCCCGCTGTAATTTGTTCACCCAACATGTTATCTATCTAAGGAGAGCCACCTCTAGTGAACTATGGATCCCGGTCCTTTACTTTACATACAATCTAAAATCTTTTACTGCTTTGTGTTTACTTTCTGCAAACTTTTACTTCTTTCCATTCGATACGTTTAATCCTTTGTTTTCTGCAAAACACGGTGAGATTTACAACCTCATCACAAGTTGGGGACAAAGTTATGTGGTTGTGTTGTGCAGGTATCCACGTTGCTACTAGCACCGGTAGTGCGCCCTGCCAAAGCTCAGCTAGTAACACCTTTGGGGTGTTTCCTTGCTCCTACTGGTTCAATTAAACCTTGGTCTCATAACTGAGGGAAAACTTGTTGTTGTGCTCATCATACCTTCCTCTTGGGGTTCCCAACGAGCTCTACATCAATCACGAGCCAGCATGCACCAGGGTGGCCACACCTTGTGGTCGCGCGGCCTAGGGCCCGGCACGCTAGGCCTAGGTGTGCCCCTGGAGCTCCACCGACCTTACCCTTTCGCCTATAAAAGCCCCCGAGGCATAAACCCTAAGTACCCGATCAAAAATCCACGAAAGAGTCTGTAGCCGCCGCCATCTCCATCCCCAGATCAGGGGGGATCTGAAGCTCTTCCCGGCACCCTGCCGGAGGGGAGAGATCATATTGGAGGCCTTCTTCATCACCATGCCAGCCTCCGGAGTGATGCGTGAGTACTTCACCCTTGGACTATGGGTCCATACAATAACTAGATGGTTGGTTCTCCTCCTTTGTGCTATCATGTTTAGATCTTGTGAGCTCCATTCATGATCAAGATCATCTATTTGTAATCCTATATGTTGTGTTTGCGGGGATTCGATGGATATTGAGATACTATGTTAGATTGATTATTGATTCTATCATGTCTATGTTATTTTTGATCTTGCATGCTCTCCGTTGTTAGTAGCTATCTTGGCCAAGTAGATGCTTGCAACTCCAAGAGTGAGTATTTATGCTCAATAGTGGGTTCATGCCTCTAGTAATTCGGGGAAGTGACAGAAATCTCTAAGGTTGTAGATGTGTTGTTGCTACTAGGGAGAAAACAACAATCCTTTGTCCATGGGGCAGTTGTATGGTTTACTTTACACACTTTGCTTAATGCAATTATCTATTGCTTGCAACTTAATACTGGAAGGGGTTTGGATGATAACCTGAAGGTGGATTATTAGTCATAGATGCAGTTGGATTACGGTCTATGTATTATGTTATAATGCCCAATCAAATCTCGTAGGAGTCAAGATGTCTAGTATATGCATTGTTATGCTTTATCAATCTGTCAATTGCCCCGCTATCATTTGTTCACCCAACATGCTATTTGTCTTAAGGAGAAACACCTCTAGTGAACTATGGACCCCGGTCCATTCCTTTACCATTGATATACCATCTAATGTTTACTGTTTACTGTTTACTTTCTGCAAGCAATTACTATCTTCCACACTATATGTTTTATCCTTTGTTTTCAGCAAAACCAGTGAGATTGATAACCTCACTGTAAGTTGGGGCAAAGTTATGTGGTTGTGTTGTGCAGAATTCCAAGTTGTTAGCAACACCTTGGAGTTGTTTCCTTACTCCTACTAGTTTGATAACCTTGGTTTCATAACTGAGGGAAACTTGCTGTTGTGCTCATCATACCTTCCTCTTGGGGTTCCCAACGAGCTCTACATATCTTGAGCCATCAAGCACTTTTCTGGCGCCGTTGCCGGGGAGTTAAGGACAGCTTCAATCTCTTCCTCCTCGTCCATCACTTTTCAAGGAGAAAGAAGATTCTTGTAAGGGGAGTCTCCCACAACCAATCTCTTTACTTGGTTTTTGTTTGGCTTAGTTTATTTTGCTTTCTTTACTTGTTTCTTTTTATCAAAAACACATAAAAAATAGTTATACTAGTTTGCTTCTTTTATCAAACACACAAAAAAATTAGTTCCTATTTCAGTTTCTATTTCTATTGGCTTGCTTTAATCTTGCAAAAAATGACTACTCTTGAAAACACTAAGTTGTGTGACTTCACTAGCAGAAAAAACAATGATTTCATGTGCACACCTATTGCTCCACCTGTTCCCGCAGCTGCTTTCTTGGAAATTAAACCTGCTTTGCTCAATCTTGTTATGGAAGAACAATTTTCTAGTGCTGGTACTGATGATGCTGCTGTTCACCTTAATAACTTTGTTGAACTTTGTGAGATGCAAAAACATAGGGATATCGATGGAGATATTATTAAGCTTAAATTGTTTCCTTTCTCTTTGAGAGGAAAAGCTAAAGAATGGTTGCTATCCTTACCTAGAAATAGTATTGATTCTTGGATTAAATGCAAAAATGCTTTCATTGGAAAATATTATCCTCCTGCTAAGATTATATCTATGACTAGTGAAATAATGAAATTGAAACAATTTTATAATGAACATGTTGCTCAAGCTTGGGAAAGAATGAAATCTTTGATAAAGAATTGCCCCACTCATGGACTGACTGCTTAGATGATTATCCAAACTTTCTATGCAGGACTGAATTATTCTTCAAGAAATCTATTGGATTCTGCTGCTGGAGGCACCTTTATGACCATGCAACAAAGCTCCTTGATAATATGATGGTTAACTATTCTGAATGGCACACTGAGAGAGCTCCACAAGGTAAGAAGGTAAATTCTGTTGAAGAAACCTCCTCCTTAAGTGATAAAATCAATGTTATTATGTCTATGCTTGTTAATGGAAAGGATCATATTGATCCAAACCATGTTCCTTTAGCCTCTTTGGTTGCTCAAGAAGAGAAAGTCGATGTGAACTTCATTAGAAATAATAATTTTAGCAACAATGCCTATATGAATAATTTTGGTAGTAATAATTATAGGCCATATACTCCTAATAATGGTAATGCTTATGGAAATTCCTACAACAACAATAGAAGTGCACCCTCTGAACTTGAAGTCATGCTTAAGGATTTTATTAGTAAACAGACCGCTTTCAATAAAACTGTTGAGGAAAAACTTTCAAATGCTGAAAAAATATTTCACCTTTGTCTAAAGCACAATCCTCTTTGATTAATAAAATGGCTGCTAAACCTGAAACTATGGAAAACCCCTTTGCTGCTACTAATGCCATACAAGTTAGAATTGATGAAAATGTTAGACTATTAGCTGAATTGCATGCTAAGTGAGAAAGAGAAGATGAAATTGCTAGAAATAGTATTCGTACTATTACCACCACCAATGTTGATGCTAGCAAACCACATGAAGTCCCCATTCCTTTTGCAACAATGCCTAAAACCAACGGAGATGGTAATTTTGATTTTGATCTTGATGGTTGCAATATTTTTGAAGTAATTATGTTCCTACAAAAGCTTGCTAGAAGTCCTAATGCTAGTGCTATGAATATGGCCTTTACAAAACACATTACAGATGCTCTCATAAAAATTAAAGAAGAAAATTTGAAACATAAAGCTTCTATTCCTAGGAAATTAGAAGATGGTTGGGAACCCATCATTAATATGAAAGTGGATGATTTTGATCTCAAAGCTTTATGTGATCTTGGTACTAGTGTCTCTATTATGCCTAGAAAGATTTATGAAATGCTTGATTTGCCACCATTGGAAGATTGTTATTTAGATGTCAGCCTTGATGATAATGCTAAAAAGAAACTCATGGGGAGTATTAATGATGTTCTTATTATGGTTAACAATACCTATGTCCCCGTTGATTTCTATGTTTTGGATGTTGAATGCAATGCTTCTTGTCCTATTATTTTGGAAAGACCTTTTCTTAGAACTGTTGGTGCCATTATTGATATGAAGGAAGGCACCATTAAATATCAATTCCCACTCAAGAAAGGTATAGAACACTTCCCTAGGAAGAGAGAAAAGATACCTTTTGCCTCTCCTATTAAAACAAAAATTGATCTTAAAAATACTTGAATCTTGCTCCTATGCCTAGCTGAAAGGCGTTAAAGAAAAGCAGTATTGGGAGATAACCCAAATTATTTTTACTTTCAGTAAGTTTTCTTTTATTGAGTCTTGGAAGTTATTGCCTCAGTAATAACCTCTCCTTATCCTTTTTGTATGGTTTTTGTGCCAAGAATAACCTCTAATGAGAGAGAAGTAAGACTTGGGAAAGTTGTTGTCCCGAAACAGATTATTGTACTTCACTATAAAAAAACGTGAAAAATCCCTGTACGTCGGATTGAGCTGTAATTTTCTTTCCTTATGCCCCAGGTTATTATCTAACTTTCCTTAGTTTAGCACTTTGCGATTTGAGCAACATAAGGTCTTCAAAAAAAATCGGTTTTTACCTGCTGGTCTGTTTTGACAGATTTCTGCCATTATTTGCATTTGCATCTTAATCTCTTTCTCTTTGAGTTCTCTTTGATCTCTTTGAGTTCTATTTGATCACTTGAGCTTTTAGAAGGAATTTATACAGTAGCTTGTGTTTTAATGGAAGTTTTTATTGTATTGAAACTAAACCCAAAGACTTATTATCTTGAATACACTAATGTTGCTAATGAAGATTGTGTGAAGTTTTGTATGAAGGAATTTTTCAAGTGTAGGAAATAATAATGTGATGAGATGAAGTATGGACAAAATCTCAAGCTTGGGGATGCCACCCTTGTCACCCCAAGAAATATTCAAGAAGTACAAGCGTCAAATCTTGGGGATGCCCAAGGCATCCCCTTCTTCATCAATAAAAATCTCAGGTTTTCTTCCAAAACACTTCATTTTTATTTGTTTCATACACAATTATATTGTTCTTGGAGTGTATTTGTTTTTGTTTTTAGTTTTCTTTTATTTGGTTTGCTTAAATAAATTGGTTGGACCCTCGCATTCATATGTTGATTCAAATAAGTTGATTGGTGTTGGAAAAGAGTAGGAAGCTTCATGCTTATACGTGGTACAAGAGGATCTTGTTTTGACTGTGGCCTAGACCTTATCATGTCATGTTTGATGTTAATTTGACCTTATGCATAGTGATTATTGCTGTAGCATGACTTGTTCCAAACAATTGGGATTGCTTAATGTGCCTTGAAAGAATCATGCGTTGTTTTAGCATACAAAAGCATAATATTGTGGTATTCTCCTTTGATGCTTTATTTGGGTGGACTTGGCACATGCTTACACCATGTTAAGAGTATGAACCAGTGACCTTAGGCTCTATGATCATTTAGTTTTTGACTTGTAATATCACTTTATGCTTTAATAATGTTTTATCGCTTTGCATGATTATGGCCATTATTGCTCTCTTAGTTGGTAGCTCCCAGTCTTTTGCTAGCCTCCACCTATACCAAGTATGAGTTCCACTCATGCATCCAACCTCCAAGAAAACCAAGTTATTCCAAAGAGTCCACTATAAATTCCTATGCATGGTGTGTTACACCATTCCAAGTATATTCATGTTTTTATCTACCTTCCAAATTAAACTTGTTATGTGAAAATTAGTGATTAAAGCTCTCACAAACTTGATGGCACACTTTATTTTCTTGCACTTAATAAAATTGAACCATTGTCTCCATCTATGTTGCTTATATGCTTGCACTTTATAAGTTGTGAATTAGCAGAACCATGATACCATGGGGAACGCTTTCAATGTTGCACTTTATTCAGTTGATATCATGTTCTTTTGTTTATGGATCCCGGCGGTGTGAAATAAAAGGGGAGCTTGTAAGCTCATGGAGTTTGTATGTGTGTTAGAGAAACGCCTGGGCGGCTAGCCTAAGCCATGCCTAATCATGGTGGAAACTTGTAGCATAACCGTAGTGAGCATGCTGTGAAGCATCCTCAATAAAAACCTATGCAAATAACAAATAAAAAGATCGTTGAGATGCTCATTGTCTATTGCCTTGTCATTTTGATATGGGAAAGCTCCTGTGTCATGGGGCAAGGGGTACCCCATTGACGGTTCTCAATGATACACATGTACTTACAATGACAAGAAGTTATTTGTGACTAAAGTTGAGTAGCAGGAGGTTCGGTACTCGTAAGCAAGGGGCATGAGATTTTCAACTTATAACTTGTCAAGCATATCCTCATATTTGTGTCACTTTAACCTTAATCACCTCAAGATTCTTATGATAGGGGCAATGAGAGTTGAAAGCTAATAAGTACCATAATTTTTGGAAGCTCTTTATGAAACTTGAAATCCCTGCTTCCCTCTGTGAAGGGCCATTCTTTTTTACTTTTATGTTGAGTCTCAATCTTCTATCTTTATGCACCAATTGAGAGAGCATAGTGGTCATTCTTAGTTTAATGTGCATTGTCCCAAAACTTGTTGATCGATTCATAACTTTGATATTGCTTGTTCTTAAATTATTTACATCTAGTCACCCTTATGAACTTTGAAGGTGTCCTATGTATTTATGTTTTGCTACACCATGAGGGACAAGCTGAATACCACTCTTATTATGTTTTCTATATGTGAAAAAAAAACGTCTTTCAATGCATTGTTATTCATGATCTTTTGTTTGTACCTTTTCATGTTACAATATAGTTGCTATGTCTTATTGTTAGAACTCTACCTTTCATGCTTATGTTTAGAGTACTTTGATCCTAGCTATCAATGCTTTACAAATACCTTGATCAAGATTGTGATAGTGCATGTCACCTCAATTTTTTTTATCACTTACCTACTCGAGGACAAGCAGGAGTTAAGCTTGGGGATGCTTGATACGTCGTAAACGTATCTATAATTTTTGATGCTCCATGCTTGTTTTATATCAACTATCTTATGTTTTGTCTACATTTTGAGATACTTTTATGCATTTTCTGGAACTAACCTATTGACAAGATGCCACTATGCCAGTTGCCTGTTTTCTGCTGTTTTTGGTTTCAGAAAAGCTAGTAAAGAAATATTCTCGGAATTGGATGGAACAAAAGCCAAAGTCAATATTTTACCCGAAGCAACACGGAGACTGAAAGGGAGACGAGGTGGCGCACTAGGGTGGCCACACCTGGTGGCCGCGCGGCCTAGGGCCAGGCATGCCAGGCCGAGGTCTGGCCCCTGGAGCTCCACCGACCTTGCCCTTTCGCCTATAAAAGCCCCTGAGGCATAAACCCTAAGTACCGGATCAAAAATCCACGAAAGAGTCTGTAGCTGCCGCCATCTCCATCCCTAGATCGAGGGATCCAAAGTTCTTCCCGGCACCCTACCGGAGGGGAGAGATCATCCTGGAGGCCTTCTTCATCACCATGTCAGCCTTCGGAGTGATGCGTGAGTAGTTCACCCTTGGACTATGGGTCCATACAGTAGCTAGATGGTTGGTTCTCCTCCTTTGTGCTATCATGTTTAGATCTTGTGAGCTCCATTCATGGTCAAGAGCATCTATTTGTAATACTATATGTTGTGTTTGCGGGGATCCTATGGATATTGAGATACTATGTTAGATTGATTATTGATTCTATCATGTCTATGTTATTTGTGATCTTGCATGCTCTCCGTTGTTAGTAGATATCTTGGCCAAGTAGATGCTTGCAACTCCAAGAGGGAGTATTTATGCTCGATAGTGGGTTCACGCCTCTAGTAATCTGGGGAAGTGACAGAAATATCTAAGGTTGTAGATGTGCTGTTGCTACTTGAGAGAAAACAATAATCCTTTGTCCATGGGGCAATTGTATTGTTTACTTTACACACTTTGCTTAATGCAATTATCTATTGCTTGCAACTTAATACTGGAAGGGGTTTGGATGATAACCTGAAGGTGGATTATTAGTCATAGATGCAGTTGGATTACGGTCTATGTATTATGTTGTAATGCCCAATCAAATCTCGTAGGAGTCAAGATGTATAGTATATGCATTGTTATGCTTTCTCAATCTGTCAATTGCCCCGCTGTAATTTGTTCACCCAACATGCTATTTGTCTTAAGGAGAAACACCTCTAGTGAACTATGGACCCTAGTCCATTCCTTTACCATTGATATACCATCTACTGTTTATCATTTACTGTTTACTTTTTGTAAGCAATTACTATCTTCCACACTATACGTTTAATCCTTTGTTTTCAGCAAAGCCAGTGAGATTGACAACCTCACTGTAAGTTGGGACAAAGTTCTGTGGTTGTGTTGTGCAAGATTCCAAGTTGTTAGCAATACCTTGGAGTTGTTTCCTTACTCCTACTGGTTCGATAACCTTGGTTTCATAACTGAGGGAAACTTGCTCCTGTGCTCATCATACCTTCCTCTTGGGGTTCCCAACAAGCTCTACATATCTTGAGCCATCATTCACCACAACAAAGCTATGAGGAATCTTATCAATATCATATGCTCTAATCATTACTAGGATTATATCTCTAGGATTACGCTCATTCCTAACAATAAAACACCCATAGGGTGTCATGCTGGTGATGATGTCGTCTAAATCCCAAGACTCATATGGGTAGTTGATTATCATAAGCCACACATCATGGGTAAAGGTGGTAACTTTGTGATTAATACCTTGATTCGGAGACACCACTCATCACAATTTTGGGATATTTGTTGCTGCATTATCACGATCTATCACACCATAGAATTTGACTAAGTTAGTACCCATAGCACAACATGAGATGGGTTCACATGATATCCTCTATGTTCGAGCTGTGCACTCATGATGTTTGCAGCTCCCTCAAATAACTCCTGGTTCGGCTTATGCACCAATGTGACAATTTCCAATCATCACAGATAGTGGGAAGCTTCCTATAATCACCACATATCCCCTCCGAGGATGGAGCCCTTTGAGAGGGACATAACCAACACTAGGATGAAGGTGATGTATTGGGTCGCATGGGTTGTTAGTCATTGTATCGTCCCCGACACTAGCTGGGGAGGGGCAGAGGAGTCATCGAGTTGGGTTTACTATAGCAAGGAAATGGTGGAGGCAAGTTGGAAGCATTGTCGTTATCAGGTGAAACATATATATTTCTACGGACAGACCGATAGACTTGCAATTTTTTGACTTAGATAGACATTGACGAGCAATATGGCCGTAATTGGAACAAACTCTGACAATCAGATTGAATAAAATACTTTGGAAAAAGTATGTAATGTTGTTTTCTTTATGGGGCATAACAAGGCCCTAGGCCGTGATAGTCTTCCCATAGAGTATTTTCATTTTTTTGCATCTAGCGTGTTGTCAGTAGAAAATGCAGTTTTCTCTAGGGAGCATAATAAGGCCCGTTGTCCTGATGTTTTTCACGTAGAGAAAGATTCATACCAACCTAGAAATTTATTGTCGTGAATCGAAACCTCGATATGAATCACTCACCTAGCACAACCAATTATTTTTGGACCCCAAAATTCAGTTTATTGTGTACATTTTTTTGCGGGTTGTATGCATTAACATCATCTTGAATTTGAATAGAAAATGCTCGTGGTTTTATACATACTTTAGACTTCTCAGCATTGGTAGCTACCGTACTAGTTTAAGAAAACAAAAATCGTCTAAGGGAAGCCTTAGAGCAACTCACATATGCAGTTTTATGGCATATTAATGGATTCCAATCACCCGCATAATAAATACATCTATAGTTAATTAATTGCCTTAAATACCAATATTGTTATTGTGGATAAGTACATACATAAATCTTAATCTAATTAATTGCCTAAAATATCATTATTTTTTATATATAAGTACCTATGAAAATATTATTTTTGTTACAAGTTGCATAGTAGTCACTTCTTCTGTACGATGAGCCAACGTTGCGGGTTTAATCATTATATTCCTCTTGCACAACTCTCATGTCCTTATGGTCCTAACTTGAACATGACATACATGTATGAATATCACTATTGTCTATGAACATTTCTGAGAAGAATAAACCATCTAAAGGGAAGCTATAAATACGAGCAACCTATGTATCTAATGTTCATGCATATTAATCTACTCCGAGTGACCATAATGCGGATCAACCTCTTCCTCTTCTACAATACATGCTTCCTCACCAGGAGTTGAGCATGTCATACTCGTTGGTATATTGTATTATGAACATTTGAAAAAGATTGCATCTATAGAAGCAGTTAAGACGAACAACTCATGTATCCAAAATTGTTGCCTATAAATGCATTCTAATCATCTCCTCACAAAATCAAACTAAATCATATTAATCACCTTAGATATCAATATTTTTATTTAAATAATATTTGTTACTTATTTTCTAATAAATTGTATAATGTTCACATCTCCCACGCGAGACGCGCTAAATCAACCACCAATCACCATGTTCTTTTTTCACAACACACGTTTTGTTGTTCTCTCTCGGCAAGTTGAACCTTGCATCAGGTTTTGATCATATACCTCTTCGTCCCCATGAAGGTAAGCACTATCAGCGTTGTCATTGCCACCATAGGTGAAACCATAGTTCAACATGCCACTGTTGTTTGCATAAGTCAACTGTCCAGGTAAGTTCCTGGCATGCCGTGGTGAGAATAACTTGAAATTTTTAGCCACTAGTTCCAAGAGGATTATGGAAAGTATTTTTCTTTTGGAGTGAAGGGATTCGATATTTTTTTATGTAAAACATGTAATTTATTCTATAACAATTTGTGACGTGCTCATCTCCCACAAAGGTGTGCCAATATCAACCAACGATCATTATATTCCTCCTTCACAACACAAGGTTTGTTGTCCTCTCGACAACTTGAACACACCGCCCTTACCTCATATTAGCTTTTTGGGGACCACCTCTCGCTTCGTACATGTGAAGACAAAGACCAACTAGCGTTGGAATTGCCACTAGAGACAAAACCGTCTTTCAAGCTGTCATTGTCGCTTCCTTTATGAGAGGATTATCCATGTAAACCTCCGGCGAGCCACAATAATAATAAGTCTATGAAATTGGTAGGCGCTTGTTTTGGAAAAAGAGTTATTGACGATAATTTATTATTTTTATTATTTTTATCATGAATGGTGTAAAGCTGAAAATTGTTAAGGACCATCTCTTGCAATGTCCCCGTGATGGCAAACACACACCATCAACAATGTAGAGTCGCGACTATCCTTCGTGCTATCACTATCGTTTCTACCACTCGTGTCCAACATCGCTCTCGTCGAATTACAGGCCCAACACATCTTTTGAGCTCACTCACAACTTTTACTTAACACATCCATTTCCATGAATTAAAGATAATTTCAGAGTTTGAGAATAATAATTTCACTAAAAGAGAAGGGACTAATCACCACAAAAATCTCCATGCTCTTGTCACATCTCACTTTACAAGAAATCCTCTTCCTTGTAGACATGCCCGACACATGCCTACTCACCGGGAATGAATGAACCAGCCTGCGCATATCTTTTCTGCCAATAAAACCAAATAAAAAATTGTTGTAATTCTCCTTCCTACTTCGAGTTCTATCATCTCGTCCGCCTCATGCAAATGATGCCAATAAGTGATAGATCAGCGGGAGGTGAACATCACACGAATCTTGGGTGAGAGAAACTGAACCACCCTCCCCCTCTCTCTATGCCCCTTCCATTTACTTTCTCCCTTGCTCACCTTCGTGTTCTTGCAACACAACTCCAAGATCTCCCCCCCTCCATTGCAAGAAGTTCTACCCATCTTTTGCGCTTCCGGTCCTTGTTCTTTCAGCCAGTTCCGCACTCACCGTCGAATCTCACTAGTAGAAAATGGGCCTTTGGTTCGGGCCATTAGTCCCGGCCATGGCTGGGGCCGGGACTAATGGTCCGAACCAGACGGCCCGAGGAGGCCGAGGCACTATGTCCCAGTCCGTAAGAAGCCATTAGTCCGGTTTGAGATACAAACCGGGACAAATAGGTCTGGGCCGACGCGCAGAACCTTTAGTCCCGGTTTGTATCTCAAACCGGGACTAATGGCCTGACCCTATATATATGCACCCAGCCCTCCACTCTCTCCTGTTTTTTCCTATGTGAGAGGTGGGTATAACTTTGTGCTAACTTTTTTTCTTCATATGCACTAGAGGTGTTCGGTGAAATGCCTATTAGAGCGATGCCACTTGAGTTCACACAAGACAAAATATGATATGAGCTGCCAGAGCGACACTTAAGGTTTCTCCTCTTTGTTTTGAAGGGTCCTAAAAGGTTAGCAACTATTTTCTCGTTTTGACTGCGCTGTACTAATTTAAGCATCGTGATTGCGTTTGATATATATGCATGGTTGTATGATGCAGATGAGCCACCCATGGATGTACGGTGACCGACGCTCTGACGCTTACAGACAAGGCGTGCGTTCTTTTCGCCTTGTGGCCGAGGCGAACAAGCGGCGGGATGGTTTTATGTGTTGTCCATGTGTTGAATGTCGAAATGAGCAGGCTCACACTTCCTCAAGAGTCATTCAGAGCCACCTGCTTCGGTCCGGTTTCATGTCCGGCTATAATGTTTGGACCAAGCACGGAGAAAGAGGGGTTATGATGGAAGACGGTGATGAAGAAGAGAACAATGATGACAACTACCGATCTATGTTTCCTGAATACGATGATACCGCAGTTGAAGATAATGAAAAAGAAGGGGGTGAAGAACGGGAACCAGATGAGCCCGTTGATGATTTTGGTCGGGTCATTAGTGATGCAAGGCGAGACTGTGACACAGAAAAGGAGAGGTTGTAGTTCGAGCAGATGTTACAGGACCACAACACATTGCTGTATCCAACTTGTGAAGATGGCCAGAACAAGCTGGGTAGCACACTGGAATTGTTGAAGTGGAAGGCAGAGACCGGTATGACTGACTCGGGATTTGAAAAGTTGCTGATAATAATGAAAAAGTTGCTTCCAAGAAATAACCAATTGCCCTCTAGGATTAGACGTGCAGAAGATACATGCATGCCCTAATGACTGCATCCTCTACCGCGGTGAGAAGTACGAGAATATGGATAAATGCCCGGTATGCACTGCATTGCGGTATAAGATCAGAAAAGATGACCCTGGTGATGTTGAGGGCGAGCAACCCAGGAAGAGGGTTCCTGCCAAGGTGATGTGGTATGCTCCTATAATACCATGGTTGAAACGTTTGTTCAGAAATAAAGAGCATGCCAAGTTGTTGCGATGGCACATGGAAGACTGTAAGAAAGACGGGATGTTGAGGCACCCTGCTGATGGTCGGCAGTGGAGAAAAATCGAGAGAGACTTACCGGACTTTGCTGGTGACGCAAGGAACTTATGGTTTGGTCTAAGTACCGATGGCATGAATCCTTTTGGGGAGCAGAACTGTAGTCACAGCACCTGTCCCGTGACTCTATGTATCTACAACCTTCCTCCTTGGTTGTGCATGAAGCGGAAGTTCATTATGATGCCAGTGCTCATCCAAGGCCCGAAGCAACCCGGCAACGACATTGATGTGTACCTAAGGCCATTAGTTGATGAACTTCTACAGTTGTGGGCCAAACCAGGTGTACGTGTGTGGGATGAGCACAAACAGCAGGAATTTGACCTACAAGCGTTGTTGTTCGTAACCATCAATGATTGGCCTGCTCTTAGTAACATTTCAGGACAGACGAACAAAGGATACAATGCATGCACACACTGTTTATATGAGACTGAAAGTATATATCTGGATAAATGTAGAAAGAATGTGTACCCGTACAATCGTCGTTTTCTTCCGCCCAGTCATCCCTTAAAGAAGAAAGGCAAGCATTTCAATGGCAAGGCAGAAACCCGGACGAAGCATGTCCCTCGTAGTGGTGCTGATGTATTTGGTATGGTCAAGGATTTGGATGTAATATTTGGAAAGGGTCCTAGAGGACAACCTGTTCCGAAAGACCCCATTACCGGACACGCACCCATGTGGAAGAAGAAATCTATATTTTGGGAGCTACCCTATTGGAAAGTGCATGAGGTCCGCTCTGCAATCGACGTGATGCACCTGACGAAGAATCTTTGCGTGAATATTCTAGGCTTCCTGGGCTTGTATGGGAAGTCAAAAGATACCCCAGCAGCACGGGAGGACCAGCAACATCATAAAGGACGAGACGGCAAGCATCCAGGGCAGTTTCAAGGGCTTGCGAGCTACGCTCTTACCAAAGAAGAGAAGGAAATCTTTTTTGAAGTCCTTTTCAGTAGCAAGGTCCCGTCTGGCTTCTCGTCGAATATAAAGGGAATAGTAAATATGAAAGAGAAAAAATTTCAAAACCTAACGTCTCATGACTGCCATGTGCTTATGACGCAATTGCTTCCGGTTGCATTGAGGGGAATTCTACCAGAAAATGTTCGACTAGACATTGTGAAGGTATGTGCATTCCTCAATGCAATTTCTTAGAAGGTAATCGATCGAGAAAGTCTATCAGGGTTACAGATTGATGTGGTCCAATGTCTGGTCACCTTCGAGTTATTGTTCCCGCCATCCTTCTTCAATATTATGACGCACCTCCTAGTTCACCTAGTCGAAGAGATTAGAATTCTCGGTCCTGTGTTTCTACACAATATGTTCCCCTTCGAGAGGTTCATGGAGTCTTAAAGAAATATGTTCATAACCGTGCTAGGCCAGAAGGAAGCATCTCCAAGGGCTATGGAACAGAGGAGGTCATTGAGTTTTGTGTTGACTTTCTTCCTGACCTTAAGCCGATTGGTGTTCCTGAATCTCGGTATGAGGGGAGGATGACTAGAAAAGGCACACTAGGAAGGAAATCAATGGTATGTAGGGACGGGCATTCTTTCACTCAAGCACACTATTTCACTCAAGCACACTACACAGTTCTACACAATTCCACCGTGGTGGCTCCGTATATCGAGAAACACAAGAATATTCTACGCTCCGAAAACCCGAGGAAGCCTGAAACCTTGATTAAAGGGGAACACGAGAAGAATTTTGGCAATTGGTTGCAGACACATCTCATGAATAACACCACTGTTGGAGATGAGTTGTACTCGTTGGCCAGGTTACCATCTTCGACTATATGTACTTTCCAAGGGTACGAGATAAATGGGAATACATTTTACACGATCGCCCAAGATAAAAAGAGCACCAACCAAAACAGTGGTGTCCGCTTTGATGCAACAGATGACAATGGGCAGATTGACACATATTATGGGTACATATAGGAGATATGGGAACTTGACTATGGACCTACTTTTAAGGTCCCTTTGTTTCGGTGCAAATGGGTCAAGCTGACAGGAGGCGGGGTACATGTAGACGAAAAGTACGGCATGAAAACAGTGGATCTCAACAATCTTGCATACATGGATGAACCATTCGTCCTAGCCAACGATGTGGCTCAGGTTTTCTATGTGAAGGACATGTCTACCAAACCGAGAAAAAGGAAAGATAAGCAAAAGAGTACAGAATACGATGAGCCAAAGCGCCACATAGTTCTTTCAGGGAAAAGAAACATCGTGGGAGTGGATGACAAGACAGACATGTCAGAAGATTATAATAAGTTTCATGAAATTCCGCCCTTCAAAGTGAAAACTGACCCAAGCATCCTGTTAAATGATGAAGATTCTCCATGGCTACGGTGCAGAAGAAAACCACAACACTAGATGTTGGTGATGTGTAATAATATATTAAACCTTTTATTTGAGACATAAATCTATGTAATTAAACCTTTTATTTGAGACATAAATCTATGTAATGTATCAAACCTTTTATTTGAGACATAAAGGTCCCCTTTCATGTAATACATCTTGCTCAATCAAACTAGACGTTCTGAGCCGCGGTAGGTGATCACACAAAGAGAAGGAACCATCACAAGAGAAGGAACCCACAAACACTAAGGATACATAGCAGGGGTAGTTCGAGGCGCAAAGCGCCTCCGCCTCCCGGTTGGTTAGAGATACGATGGAAGCCATGGGAAGAGAATGATGAGTCTAGATGTGATATGTAAATGGAGGCCAAGCGTACATATATATACTAAAAAATGGCGGGAAGACAGAGGTAGGAACCGGTGGAAAGCGCGGGAACGCAGTGGCGCGGGAAACTTTCATCCCGGGTGGGGGCTCAAACCGGGACAAAAGATGGGGGGGCCTTATCTAGGGGAGGCTTATCTGGGAGGGCCTTATCTGGGGGGTGGCTAACCTTTAGTACCGGCTGGTGGGTGCAACCGGGACTAAAGGTAGTTTTTGTGTCATCTAACAAAACTGTCGGTGGGATAAGGACGCGTGGGTAACCTTTAGTACCGGGTGGGGGCTCAAACCGAGACTAAAGCTGTCGGTAGGATAAGGATGCGTGGGTGGACTATACTGCTCGATGTAGCGCACGACGCCCTGTCGGAGGAAGAAGACAAAGTAGAAGCGCCGTCGTGCCTATAAAAGGGGCATCGATACGCCATGGCAAGCAACTCAACAAGCCAACATGGATGGAGAGTTTCATCCCCATGGATGGAGGAAAGGGTTGGGAAATCTCCCGTGGCAGAACTTCTCGAAGATGCCCTTGGTGCACACGCCCTATGGCATCTTCGGAAGTTCCGCCTCGGAAAATATTTTCCTGCTAGCCCGTGAAAGACTACATCTCCGCCTCCCTGGGGTTAGAGGTATGGTGGAAATCATGGGATAGAGTGGAGAGAGGCGGCAGATATGAGTGTAGATGTGCTATGGCAACGACCAAGCCAACATGGATGGAGAGTTTCATCCCCATGGATGGAGGAAAGGATTTGGAAATCTCCCGTGGCGGAATTTCTCGAAGATGCCCTTGGTGCACACGCCCTATGGCATCTTCGAAAGTTCCGAGGCCCCCGGTCTAGGGTTTCGCCGGAGGAAGACCACCAGAGCGTCGGAATCACATAAAAATGGCAAAATGGTTAATAGTTTGACTAGTTAGAATAATTATTTTATAAAACAGAAAATGGATTTGAATCTCTGATTCAAATTCAAATACTTTTTATGTTAGAAATATGCAAAATATAATAGTTAATGCATTTTTAAATTGGAAATGGCAAAATGGTTATTAGTTTCACTAGTTAGAATAATTATTTTATAAAACAGAAAATAGAGTTGGATTACTTATTCAAATTCAAATACTTTTTATGTTAAAAATATGCAAAATATAATAGTTAATGCATTTTTAAATTGGAAATGGCAAAATGGTTATTAGTTTCACTAGTTAGAATAATTATTTTATAAAACAAAAAATAGATTTGGATTACTTATTCAAATTCAAATACTTTTTATGCTAAAAATATGCAAAATATAATAGTTAATGCATTTTTTAATTGGAAATGGCAAAATGGTTATTAGTTTCACTAGTTAGAATAATTATTTTATAAAACAGAAAATAGATTTGGATTACTTATTCAAATTCAAAAACTTTTCATGTTGAAAATTTTCTCAAATTCATAAGTATGCAAAAACTGTATAATTCAAATGTTTAAAAAATCTAATAGCTATAAATTGTGATATTTAAAAAAACAGGTGCGAACTTAGGCCCAGCGCGCGCAAATTTGGGCCTTTAGTCCCGGCCCAGAACACCATCCGGGACTAAAGGCTCTTCATGCGAAAAGGCACCCAAAGCCTTTAGTCCCGGTGCGTGGCTGGAACCGGGACTAAAGACCCCCCCTTTAGTCCCGGTTCTAGCCACGCACCGGGACTAAAGGGTGGGTGGGTACTTAATCCGCCGCTTCTTCCCCGGTCGAATCCATCGACCGAAGGAAGCACTCGCGAGGAGAGCAGTTACGCCGCCAGGCTGCCAAATCTCCGGCGCCGTCCTCGGCTGCGCCTCCCCGGCTAACCTCCCCGCGTCGTGCCTCCCCTCGCCGCCACGAGCTCCTCCCCGCGTCGCGCCTCCCCGGCTGACCGCCCCGGCCACCATACCTCCCCACGCCGTCGCGGCCACCCACGCCGCCACGAGCTCCGCCACAGCCCCGGCCTCGCCCCTCCCCTCGCTGGTCGCCATCGTCACCGCTGGTATAGAAGTGTATAGGAAATATTTTGTGTATAGAAAAATATTTTGTGTATAGGAAATATTTGTTTATAGAATTTTTTTGTATATAGAAATATTTATATATAGGAATTATTTGTATATATGAATTTTTTTGTATATAGAAATATTTGTATATATGATTTTTTTGTATTTAGAAATATTTGTATATAGGAATTATTTGTATATAGAAAATATTTGTATATAGAAAATATTTGTATATAGGAAATATTTGTATATAGAATTTTTTTGTATATAGAAATATTTGTATATAGGAAATATTTTGTACATAGAAATATTTGTATATAGGAATTATTTGTATATAGGAATTATTTGTATATAGAAAATATTTGTATATAGGAAATATTTGTATATAGAAATTTTTTGTATATAGAAATATTTGTATATAGGAAATATTTGTATATAGAAAATTTTTGTATATAGAAATATTTGTATATAGGAATTATTTGTATATAGAAAATATTTGTATATAGGAATTATTTGTATATAGAAATATTGGGGGTTAATGTGGTAGTGCTCGCGGGCCCCCGGAGTTAGGGTTAGGGTGGTGGTGCTCGCGGGCCGCCCGGACTTAGGGTTAGGGTGGTAGTGCTCGCGGGCACCCAGACTTAGGGTTAATGTGGTAGTGCTCGCGGGCCCCTGGACTTAGGGTTAGGGTGGTGGTGCTCGCGGGCCGCCCGGACTTAGGGTTAGGGTGGTAGTGCTCGCGGGCCGCCCGGAGATAGGGTTAGGGTGGTGGTGCTTGCGAGCCGCCCGGACTTAGGGTTAGGGTTAGGGCATCACTAGAATTTTGCTATTATTTAGTATTATTGTAGCAAATTGCGTGTTTATATTATTGTTTAGTGTTATTTTATGCAGCAATATTGAATGAAAAATGTTATTCTGTGCATTTTGTAGAAAACTATAGATCCAATCCAGAGAGACCTAGCACATGAAGAAATTCTCGAGGATATGATCAACGACACCCCCCATGTTGATCCACCTGAATCTCCGTCGATTCATCTGAACCCCTCCGGTGAGGGAGAGGAGGTCGACCGAAATGATCAAGGAGAAGCTGACGGCTCCGGTGGTGGAGAAGCCGATGGCTCCGGTGGTGGAGAAGCCGACGGCGAGGTATATATATGAAGTCTGATGATCAGTAGATGCATTAACTGAGTTGTATATATATAAATTGACGAATGTTTCTTCTCTTAGGCCTCCACATCGAGCAAAAAATATTCCAAACGAGGCCCGGCCAAAAAGTTGGACGCATCTACGTGTTATACAATTACGCGGGTATCACCACGGGGTGAACCGGTGGAACCCGAAAAGGCTAAAACTGTATTTAAACAACAATGCGGAGTTATGGTTAGGGATCGCATCCCGATCACCGTTCGAGAGTGGAATAAGACCAAAGGGGCGAAAGAGGGTGAGTATGTCTCCGACAGGTGCAAAGAGGGTCTTTGGAATGACCTCATGACACATTTCACCCTGCCAGAATGTGAGGATGATGCCGACACAGCTGCATTGAGGAAGAAAGTCAAGCAGTGGACTCTTACGAAGATGGCCGAACTATTCAAGAACTGGAAGAAAGCATTATGGCAAAAGTATCAGAAGATGAAGAAGGCTCCTAAATTTGAATGCTATCTAACGAAGCAGCAGGCTAACTGGGATGCATTTGTGAAGTACAAGGAGTCACAACCTGCTATGGAAATGTCAGAAAAAACAAGAAAAATGCCGCGATGAAGAAATATCACCATCACCTGGGGTCAGGGGGCTACGCGGCTGACATGCCAAAGTGGGATGCTAAAGAGAATGAGCTGCTTGCTAAAGGGATCACTCTAGAACCAATACACGAAGAATGGGATCTGAGGGCAAGGAATTTGTTCCTTAGGCATGGGAGTGAGTATGACGAAAGTACAGGGGACCTTATTTGCAGTGACGGGATTAGGAGACCCCGGGATACATGGAAGAAAGTGGTGAAGGAGATTAAAGCGAGGACAACAAAGTTTCGTCCCGATAGAGAGAAAGACTTGCTGACAAAGGTCCTCGGGAATGACGAACGCGGAGGACGTGTACGAGGCCTTGGCCCTAGTTATACGTGGGAGATGGGGTTTCCCAAAGACAGAGATACTTATAGGAGCCGAGAGAGAGCAAAGAGGCGACGGCAGGAGGAGGAGGGAGACAAGTTCACCGAGTTGATAGGAACACTTCGAATGCATCAACAACAGATTGACAAACTTCGAGGAGCAGCGCGCCTGCAAGATCCTGTACTCAATATTACCGCTGTCCCATCTCAGTGGAAAAGCAGCGTGGCTGAATCAGAGGTCCCTTCTGACGATGCACGTATGGTAGATGGCGGTCCCGGCTACCCCGTGGATGGAATCAAGGAGCAGGCATCTTGTGATCTCCATCAGAAGGTGAAGAACCTATCCATCAAGGTGGCGGTCGGATGTGTTTTACCTTGTCCACCTGGCGCACGCTGGCATGGTTGTGAGATTACAGCTGGCTATGCTAAAGTTGGTGTGGATGAAATCGCAATGGGGTGGGACTCAATGGAGCTTGACATCCCTGGACCTGAAGGTGAGAGGACACTCGGAGAAGTACTAGGTGGTATCATTCTATGGGACAAGAACAACATCAAGCTTCCAGGTTGGATGCCAAAGCCAACACCGCCTCCGAGTGGTCGCATGTCACCTTCACCTCCATCACCTCCGAGAAGCCCACCCCATGACTACGACCACCACAGCCCGAGTCCATCTCGATCTCCGCCGCAGCCTCCGATTAGTACTAAACAACGCAGGAGCCCAAAACGAAAAATGTCGCCCCTCCCAAGAGTACCTCATAAGAATCTTTCTATCAGACCTTACGATCGTACTGACGAGGAAACCGACATGATCGTAAAGGCCGAATGTGTTGCGCAGCTTCAAAAGAAGAAACCCGAGCCCGCCCCGGTATACACCGAGAAGCAAAAAGCGTATGCACTTTCTTTTCTGAACACAAAATCGCAATATGACTTGCACCATAAGACAAATGACTATCGACGCACACTTCAGAAGGAAGTGAAGAAGAGCAAATCAAGTAGAAGTGCAAGCGGGAGCAAATCATCAAGTCAAAGTGCAACCGGGAAAATAAAGGACATCCCCCAGCTCTGGAAACAGGCCAAAAAATCGACCCCACCCCTCAAGGTGGTATCCTATGACACTCCCCAGCAGGATATGGAAGAAGCTAAGAAGCTTGCGGCCGCTATGAATGTGACTGTTGAGGAATTGCTAGGTTCTCAGAACAAGTTACCCAAGGCTCAGGTAGTCCCTACATATGTCCCAGGGAACCCTCTGGTTAGCTTTGAGCAGTTCCAACAACTGCCAACACAAATGCGGAGTTTACATAAATGGTACTTGAATGCCGTAAAGGAGGAGAGAATAATGATCGTGGCGAAAGTCCCACATGACTACTACTTCCGAGAAGAAGAGGTCCATGTTGAGTTTTCAGAACTCTTCCAGTTATACACTTTCGACGCCATTGACAAAAGTCTCATGAGTTGCTATTGTCTGTAAGTTGTTGAATTCATTGTCTATATATAAGTTGTTCATTTTTTTTAGTTGTTCAGTTCATTGCATGTAATTTTCCTAATTATATCCTTTTGTACTCTATTATTATGCAGAATGAAGATCATGGAATGTAAAAGAAGGTCAATCTTCAGTGTTGGGTTCATTGACCCAGATAAAATACATTGTCGGACGCTAAAGGAAAAACCCGAGGAAACACAGGAAAACCTTCTAAGGTTTCTAACGGAGCAAAATTTCTGTGACCACATACTGTTTCCTTACAATTTCGCGTGAGTGTCTTACTCTATTGTACACATTCTCTTTTGCTTACTCGATGTTAAGTGTAATTGATGAGTTACTGATGTATATATAAACGTGTACAGTTTCCACTGGATTCTCATGGACATTCAACTTGATAAGGGAAGATTTGAAGTCATGGACCCATTAAAGAGACCCCTGGAACAGTTTAGTGACATGCAGGACATGCTCCAGAGGTAATTTTTGCGCTACAGCGGTCTCTTTCATTGATTTCCTGAGATATCACGTAATAAATAACTCATTCTTTTTTTACCGGGTAGGGTTTGGAACTAGTTCAAGAGTACGGTTACGGGTGACTTTACTGAGAAGCTGACGTTTAAGCCGGTCTCAGTAAGTAGTAGGCGCATCTCTTTACTTCTAGTTTCAATACAATTATGATGCATGATTATTATTTTGATTGAATTCTATTCTCGTAAAGTGCGCGAGGCAGCCACAGGGGACGAATCTATGTGGATTCTGCGTTTGCGAGTTCATTCGCATGTTTACTAGTGAGCTGAATGATTATAGAGTCGATGTAAGCAATACATTCATAACATTATTTTTATTACCGTCACTTTTTGTTATCATGATTGATATTCATATTGATCTCCTTTTCTTATATAGTTCGAGAAAATGCGGGATCAGCTCCTACCACAGCAACGCGTAGTAGCAATTGCTGAAGAACTGGCAGGATTCTTGATGAACGAGATGATAGACGACGCCGGAGAATTTAGTGTGAATAGGCGCTGTTGATCCCCGACCGTGTAATTGAATAGACGGGCTCTAGTCCCGATAATTGTAATCTCCATGTGTAACTATCATGTATATATTTGTATGCTCGATTTTAAAAGAAGTTATCTTATGTATGCACGAACATGTACGGTATGTGGTAGCGTAGAAAACTATTTTAAAATAAAAAAATACAAATTAAATTCTCTGCCGCGGCAAAGAAAGTGCCTAAAATGCTGCTACGGCAGAGAACCATTTGTCCCGGTTCGTAATACGAACCGGGACTAATGGGGGGCACCCGCCCGCAGAGACAGACACGTGAATGCCCATTGGTCCCGGCTGGTAAGAGGGCCGGGACTAATGGGTGGGCCTTTAGTCCCGCCCCTCCAGTCCCGGTTATCAGGACCGAGACTAAAGCCCCTTACAGGCCGGGACTGGAAGCCCGTTTTCCACTAGTGTCTCCTAATTCTTTTGCGGCGGCAGTGCACAATTCTTAGTTTGAGCCATGTGTTTGTTCTTGCTAAAGCTTGATTAGCTACACGGATGAGCCAACAATGTTATACTTGCACAATGGAAATATTATTTTTGTAACAAGCTGCAGAGTAGTCACTTTTCCAGACGATGAGCCAATGTTGCGGTCCAATCATTATTTTCCTCCTACACAACTCTCGTGTCCTTCTTGCCCTAAGTTTACCATGGCATACATGCATGGATATCACTATTGTCTATGAACATTTCTGAGAAGAATAAACCATCTAAAGGAAGCTACAAATATGAGCAACCAATGTATCTAACGTTCATGCATATTAATCTACCTTTTTTTGACGATAATGCATATCAACCTCTTCCTCTTCTACAATACATGCATCTTCACACGAAGTTGAGCATGACATACTCGAACATTTGAAAAAGATTGCATCTAAAGAGAAGCACTTAAGACTTAACAACTCATTATCGAAAATTGTTGCCTATAAATGCATTCTAATCATGTCCTCCCGTAAATCGGATTAATTACCTTAGATATCAATATTTCATTTAAATAAAACTTGTTACTTATTTTGTAATAAGCTGTACAATGCTCACTTGTCCCACATGAAGCGCGCTAAATCAACCACCAATCAATGTGTTCTTTTTTCACAACACTCGTTTTATTGACCTCTCGGCAAGTTGAACCTTGTATTAGGTTTTGGGTCCATATCCCACTTCGTCGGCATGAAGGTAACCACTAGAGATGAAACTATGGTTCAACATGTCATTGTCGTTTGCATAAGCCAACTATGTAGGTAAGTTCCTACCATGCTGTGGGGTAAGTTCCTGGCAGACCGCGGTGAGAATAACTTGAAATTTGTAGCCTCTAGTTCGAAAATGATTATGGACAATAATTTATATTTTGGAGTGAAGTAATGTCAATAATTTCTTTAAGTAAAACATGTAATCTATTTTGTAATAAGTTGTGACCTGATCATCTTCCACAAAGGTGCGCCAATATCAACCACCAAATCATTTTCTCCTTCACAACATTAGGTTTGTTGTCCTCTAGACGGTTTGAACACGCTGCCCTTACCTCGTAATAGATTTTTGGGGACCATCTTCCACTTCATAGTTGTGATGGCAAGCACCTACTAGCGCTAGTGTTGCCACTAGAGATGAAACCGTCATTCAAGCTGTTATTGTTGTTTCATGTATAAGCGGACTATTCATGTAAGCCTCCGACGAGCCCAAGTAACAATAAGTATATGGAATTTATAGCCACTTTTTTTCGAAACCAGGGAGTAAGACCCCAGCCTCTGCATCAATCGATGCATATGCCTTTTTATTTCATTATTAGAAAGTAGTATCAAAACAAATTATTACAACTCATGGATCTGCTAAAGTCTCAACATGGATGAGCCAATAAAAAATAACTAAAAGCAAACTTTTATTCAGCATATTCACGTCAATCTACACTCAGACCGCCAACCGCACCGGCTGTAACACTCCCGCGCAACTGTCTTCAAACGGATGCACCCAGAATCCATGACAGAACGCTCCTCCGTAGGCTGGAGAAATGACCACATATGGACCCAGTGAGTAGTCATAGGAATAACCTGCATAAAAGATGGGAAACTTGTCTTGTTAAAGATACAATCATTCTGCACATTCTAGATGCCCCATAGTAAAGTGCACACACTAACTCTAATATGGCCTTTTGATACATTGCAAATGTATCTATAATTTTTTATGTTCCATGCTTGGTTTTATCCACTTTCTTGTGTTTTATCCACACTTTGGAGTACTTTTCATATGATTTCTTAGACTAACCTATTAACAAGAGCCATAGTGCCAGCTGCATGTTTTCTGCTGTTTTTGGTTCCAAGAAAGTCAGAAAATGAATATTCTCTAAATTGGACGGGACAAAAGCCAAAGTGCCTATTTTTTCGAAAGTCATCAGATGCCAGAATACGAGACTGAGAAGGGCTGGGGGCCGGCCACACCACCTGGCCACGCGGTCAGGCCTGGCCCGTGCCAGGGGGTGGTCTGGCCGACCCCAGCACCCCCTCGGCCTCTCCTTCCGCCTATAAGATGCCCTCGGGACGAAAACCCTAAGTACCCGATCAAAAATCCACGAAAGAGTCTGTAGCTGCCATCATCTCCATCCCTAGATCGAGAAGGATCTGAAGCTCTTCCCGGCACCCTGCTGGAGAGGGGAATTCTCCCTGGAGGCCTTCTTGATCACCATGCAAGCCTCCAGTGTGATACGTGAGTAGTTCATCCTTGGACTACGGATCCATGTAGTAGCTAGATGGCTGGTTCTCCTCCTTTGTGCTTTCATGTCTAGATCTTGTGAGCTCCGTTCATGATCAAGATCATCTATTTGTAATTTTGCATGTTGTGTTTGCGGGGATCTGATGGATATTGAGATGCTATTTCAGATTGATTATTGATTCTATCATGTCTTTGTTATTTGTGATCTTGCATGCTTTCCGCTGTTAGTAGCTATCTTAGCCAAGTAGATGCTAGCAACTCTAAGAGTTAGTATTTATGCTCGATAGTGGGTTCATGCCTCTGGTAATCTGGGGAAGTGACAGAAATCTCTAAGGTACTAGATGTGTTGTTGCTACTAGGGAGAAAACAACAATCCTTTGTTCATAGAACATTTGTATTGTTTACATTACACGCAATTCGTAA
This sequence comes from Avena sativa, assembly GCA_916181665.1. NCBI lineage: Eukaryota > Viridiplantae > Streptophyta > Magnoliopsida > Poales > Poaceae > Avena > Avena sativa. The sequence goes on along the minus strand of OV702290.1, from coordinate 545,939,194 downwards.
AGCAATAATCTATTGCTTGCAACTTAATACTGGAGGGGGTTCGGATGATAACCTGAAGGTGGATTATTAGTCATAGATGCAGTTGGATGGCGGTCTATGTATAATGTTGTAATGACCAATCGAATCTCAAAGGAGTCAAGATGATTACTATATGCATGTATTGCTTTCTCGATGTTTGTCAATTGCCCCGCTGTAATTTGTTCACCCAGCATGTTATCTATCTTAAGGAGAGCCACCTCTAGTGAACTATGGATCCCGGTCCTTTCTTTTACATTCAATCTATAAATTGTTTACTGCTTTGTGTTTACTTTCTGCAAACTATTCCTTCCATTTGATACGTTTAATCCTTTGTTTTCAGCAAAACCGGTGAGATTGACAACCTCATCGCAAGTCGGGGACAGAGTTCTGTGGTTGTGTTGTGCAGGTCTCCACGTTGCTGCTGGCACCGGTAGTGCGCCCTGCCATCGTTCACCTAGCCACACCTTTGGGATGTTTCCTTGCTCCTACTGGATTGATAACCTTGGTTTCGTACTGAGGGAAAACTTGCTGCTGTGCTCATCATACCTTCCTCTTGGGGTTCCCTAGCGAGCTCGATATATTTTGGGCCATCAAGCATATTTTCTAGTGCCGTTGCCGGGGAGTCAAGGACATCTTCACAAGGGGAGTCCCTCATAACCAATCTCTTTACTTTGTTATTTTTGTTTTGCTTAGTTTTTTTTTGCTTTGTTTGCTTGTTTCTTTATCAAAAACACAAAAAAAATAGTTTTACTAGTTTGCTTTCTTATTTTAAACCCCCCAAAAAAATGACTACTCTTGAAAACACTAAGTTGTGTGACTTTACTAGCACCAACAACAATGCTTTTATGAGCACACCTATTGCTCCACATGTCCCTGAAGATACATTCTTTGAGATAAAACCTGCTTTACTCAATCTTGTTATGAGAGAACAATTTTCTAGTATTGGTAATGAAGATGCTGATGCACATCTTAATAACTTTGTTGAACTTTGTGAGATGCAAAAGCATAGGGATGTAGATGGTGATATTATTAAGTTGAAATTGTTTCCCTTCTCTTTGAGAGGAAAATCTAAAGAGTGGTTGAATTCCTTAACTAGGAATAGTATTGATTCTTGGACTAAGTGCAAAGATGCTTTCATTGGAAAATACTATCCTCCTGCTAAGATTATATCTATGAGAAGTGAAATAATGAAGTTTAAACAATCTGATAATGAGCATGTTGCTCAAGCTTGGGAAAGAATGAAATCTTTGGTAAAGAATTGTCCCACCCATGGACTGACTGCTTGGATGATCATCCAAACTTTTTATGCAGGATTGAACTATTCTTCAAGGAACCTATTGGACTCTGCTGCTGGAGGTACCTTTATGACCATCACTTTGGGTGCTGCAACAAAACTTCTGGACAATATGATGGTTAATTATTCTGAATGGCATACTGAGAGAGCTCCACAAGGAAGGAAGGTAAATTATGTTGAGGAAACCTCCTCCTTGAGTGATAAGATAGATATTATTATGCCTATGCTTGTGAATGTGAAAGCCCATATTGATCCAAATAATGTTCCTTTAACCTCTTTGGTTGCTCAAGAAGAGCAAGCTGATGTGAACTTCATAAGAAATAACAATTTTGGCAATAATGCTTATAGAAGTAATTTTGGTAACAACAATTATAAGCCATATCCTCCCAACAATGGTAATGCTTATGGAAATTCCTACAACAATAATAGGAGTGCTCCCTCTGAACTTGAAGTTATGCTTAAAGACTTTATTAGTATACAAACTGCTTTCAATAAAACTATTGAGGAAAAACTCTCTAATGCTGAAAGAAATATAGCATCTTTGGCTGAAGCTCAATCTTCTTTGAATAAAATGGTTGCTAAACCTGAAACTAATGATAATCCCTTTGTAGCTACTAATGCTATACAAGTAAGAATTGATGAAAATGTTAGACTATTAGCTGAATTACATGCTAAGTGGGAAAGAGAAGATGAAATTGCTAGAAACATTAGTGTTTATACTATCACCACCACTAGTGTTGAGGCTAGTAATAGTTCTACTACTTTCGATGATAGTTTTGATTTTGATCTTGATGGTTGCAATATCTCTGAAGTTATTAAGTTTCTACAAAAGCTTGCTAAAAGTCCTAATGCTAGTGCTATGAACATGGCCTTTACAAAACACATTACTGATGCTCTCATAAAGATTAAAGAGGAAAAGATGAAACATAAAGCTTCTATTCCTATAAAACAAGAAGATGGTTGGGAACCCATCATTAATATGAAAGTGAATGACTTTGATTTCAAAGCTTTATGTGATCTTGATAGTAGTGTTTCTATTATGCCTAGAAGGATTTATGATATGCTTGATTTGCCTCCACTTGAAGATTGTTATTTGAATGTCCCACTTGATGATAATGCTAAAAAGAAACTCGTGGGGAGTCTTAATGATGTTTTTATTATGGTTAACAATGCCTATGTCCCCGTTGATTTCTATGTTTTGGATGTTGAATGCAATGCTTCTTGTCCTATTACTTTGGGAAGACCTTTTCTTAGAACTGTTGGTGCTATTACTGATATGAAAGAAGGCACCATTAAATATCAACTCCTACTCAAGAAAGGTATAGAACACTTCCCTAAGAAGAGAGAGAAGATTTCTTTTGCTTCTCCTATGAAAACAAAATTTGGTCTTAATGCTTCTTCATTTGAGAACACTTGATTCTTCTTTTTGCATCTTATGCCTAACTTAAAGGCGTTAAAGAAAAGTACTTATTGGGAGATAACCCAAAAGTTTTAGATGAGTCTTGGAAGTTATTACTTCAGTAATAACCGCTCCTTATCCTTTTTATTTGCTTTTTATGCCAAGAGTAACCTCTAATGAGAGAGAAGTAATGATTGGGAAAGTTGCTGTCCCAAAACAGATTTCTATGGTTCACCGTAAAAACTCGTGTAAAATCTCTGAACGTCTTTTTGAGGCATGAATTTTTGTGCTTCTGCCCCAGGTTGTTATCTAACTTTCTTTAGTTCAACACCTTTTGATTTGAGCAACAGAAGGTCTTCGAAAAAATTCGTCTTTACCTGTTGGTCTGTTTTAACAGATTTCTGCCATTTTCTGCATTTGCTTCTTGTTGGTTCCTTTTTGAGTTCTTTTGGGGAATTGAGCTTTTTGAGGGAAGTGCTACAGTAGCTAGTGTTCTAATGGAAGTTTATTTGGTGTTGAAACTGAACCTTAAGACTTATTATCTTGAGTGCACTAATGTTGCTAATAAAGATTGTGTGAAGTTTTGTATGAAGAAAAATTTCAGGTGTATGGAAGGAATGAGTAATGAGATGAAGGATGGACTAAAGCTCAATCTTGGGGATTCCATGCGTGTCACCCCAAGAAATATCCAAGAATTACAAGCGTCAAATCTTGGGTATGCCCAAGGCATCCCCTTCTTCATCAATAAAAATTTCAGGTTTCTTCCAAACGCTTCATTTTTATTGTTTCATGCACAATTGTGTTATTCTTGGAGCGTCTTCTTTTTCATTTTCATTTTGGTTTTTCGTTTGCTTTGTTTGCTTAGTTTTCTGAATAAATTGGTTGGACCCCCTCTTTCATACATTGTTTTGCAAATAGTTTGGTTTGGATTGGAGAAGAGTAGGAAAGTTCATACTTATGTGGTAAAAAGAGCTTGTTTTTGACTGTGGCCTATGCTTTGTCATGCCATGCTTGATATTGTATTGGCTTTATTCTTAGTATTATTTGTTGTAGCATGACTTGTTATAAACAATTGAGATTGCTTAATGTGCCTTGGATGAATCATGCGTTGTTTTAGCATATTAAAGCATAGTATTGTGGTATTCTCCTTTGATGCTTTATTTGGGTTGACTTAGCACATGCTCACACCATGTTATGACTATATCAAGTCACCATAGACTTTATGATCCTTTAGTTTTCAACTTGTAGTATCACTTTATGCTTTGATCAATGATGTTTTGTCGCTCTGCATGATTATGTTCATTATTGCTCTCTTAGTTTGTCGCTCCCAGTCTTTTGCTAGCCTCCACAACCAAGTATGAGTTCCACTCATGCATCCAACTCCTTAAACCAAGTTATTCCAAAAAGTCCACCATACCTACCTACTAGCTTATGCTATTCCAAGTATATTCATGCTTTTGTTTACCTTCCAAATTAAACTTGTTATGAGAAAACTAGTGATTAAAGCTCTCACGAACTTGATGACACACTTTACTTTTCTTGCCCTTAATAAACTTGAACCATTGTGTCGTCTATGTTGTATATGCTTGCACTTATTTGTTGGGAATTAGCAGAACCATGTTGTCATGGGGAATGCTTTCAACATTGCACTTGGTACTTGTACCTAGTTGATGTCATGCTCTTTTGTATATGGATGTCGTCTGTGTGAAATGGAAGGGGAGCTTGTAAGTCCATGGAGTTATGTATATGTGTTAGAGAAACGCCTGGGCCGCTGGTCTAATCCATGCTGACATGATGGAAACCTGCAACGTAACCATAATGAGCTGTCTATGAAGCATTCTTCTTATAAAAAAAGAGTCCTATATTGAGAAAAAAAAGAGAAAAAGAAAAAAAGAGATTATGAAAAGAGGAAAGAGAGAAAAAAGCACCATATTCCCATGGTAAATAAGAAGATTGCTGAGATGCTCGTTGTCTGCTTGCCTTGTCATTTTGATATGGTGATTCTTCCGTATCATCGGGCAAGGGGTACCCCGTTGGCGGTTCTCTATGATACACATGTACTTACGATGACAAGAACTTACCGGTGACTAAACTTGAGTAGCATGAGGAGCGGCCTCGTATACAAGGGACATGAGATTTCTAACTTATACTTCGTCAAGCATGTACACTATAGTTTGTTCACTTTAACCTTAATCACTTCAAGACGCTTATGATAGGGGCAATGAGAGCTGAAAGCTATAAGTACCATAATTTTTGGAAGCTCTTTATAAGACTTGAATCCCTACTACCTTTTATGAAGGCCTTGCTTCCACCATTATATTGAGTCTCCGCCTTCTATATTTATGCACCTACTTTGAGAGCAAGTGGCCATTCTTAGTTCTATGTGCATTGTCCCAAGACTAGTTGATTGATGCATAACTTGATATTGCTTGTTTTAAACTATTTGTATCTAGTCACTCTTATGAACTTTGAAGGTGTCCTATGCATTTATATTTGCTACTCTATGAGGGACAAGCTGAATACTATTATGCTATGTTTTCTTTATGTGAAATAAACAAACGTCTTGCAAATCATTGTTCTTCATTAATCTTTTGTTTGTGCCTTTTCATGTTGCAACATAGTTTCTTTGTCTTATTGCTAGAACTTTGTCTTTCATGTTATGATTGAAGTACTATGATCCCAGCTTTGAATGTTTTACAAATACTTTGATCAAGTCTTTGATGGTGCATGTCACCTCAAAATTATTCTTTCTTTTTATCACTTACCTACTCGAGGACGAGCAGGAGTTAAGCTTGCGGATGTTGATACATTGCAAATGTATCTATAATTTTTGATGTTCCATGCTTTGTTTTATCCACTTTCTTGTGTTTTGTCCACACTTTGAAGTACTTTTCATATGATTTCTTGGACTAACCTATTAACAAGAGCCACAGTGCTAGCTGCCTGTTTTCTGCTGTTTTTGGTTCTAGGAAAGTCAGAAAATAAATATTCTCGTTATTGGACGGGACAAAAGCCAAAGTGCCTATTTTTCTGGAAGTCATCAGATGTCAGAATACGAGACGGAGAAGGGCTGGGGGCCGGCCACACCACCTGGCCGCACGTCTAGGCCTGGCCCGCGCCAGGGGGTGGTCTGGCCGACCCCAGCACCCCCTCGGCCTCTCCTTCCGCCTATAAGATGCCCTCGGGACAAAAACCCTAAGTACCCGATCAAAAATTCACGAAAGAGTATGTAGCCGCCGTCATCTCCATCCCTAGATTGGGAGGGATCTGAAGCTCTTCCCGTCACCCTGCCAGAGAGGGGAATTCACCCTAGAGGCCTTCTTCATCACCATGCAAGCCTCTAGTGTGATGCGTGAGTAGTTCATCCTTGAACTACGGTCCATGTAGTAGCTAGATGGCTGGCTCTCCTCCTTTGTGCTTTCATGTCTAGATCTTGTGAGCTCCGTTCATGATCAAGATCATCTATTTATAATTCTGCATGTTGTGTTTGCGGGGATCTGATGGATATTGAGATGCTATTTCAGATTGATTATTGATTCTATCATGTCTTTGTTATTTGTCATCTTGCATGCTTTCCGTTGTTAGTAGCTATCTTGGCCAAGTAGACGCTAGCAACTCTAAGAGTTAGTATTTATGCTCGATAGTGGGTTTATGCCTCTGGTAATCTGGGGAAGTGACAGAAATCTCTAAGGTACTAGATGTGTTGTTGCTACTAGGGAGAAAACAACAATCCTTTATTCATAGAACATTCGTATTGTTTACATTACACGCAATTCGTAAAGCAATAATCTGTTGCTTGCCACTTAATACTGAAGGGGGTTCGGATGATAACCTGAAGGTGGATTATCAGTCATAGATGCAGTTGGATGGCGGTCTATGTATAATGTTGTAATGCCCAATCGAATCTCAAAGGAGTCAAGATGATTAGTATATGCATGTATTGCTTTCTCGATGTTTGTCAATTGCCCCGCTGTAATTTGTTCACCCAGCATGTTATCTATTCTAAGGAGAGCCGCCTCTAGTGAACTATGGATCTCGGTCCTTTCTTTTACATTCCATCTATAAACTGTTTACTGCTTTGTGTTTACTTCCATTCGATACGTTTAATCCTTTGTTTTCAGCAAAACCGGTGAGATTGACAACATCATCGCAAGTTGGGGACAGAGTTCTGTGGTTGTGTTGTGCAGGTCTCCACGTTGCTGCTGGAATCGGTAGTGCGTCCTACCATCGTTCAACTAGCTACACCTTTGGGGTGTTTCCTTACTCCTACTGGATTGATAACCTTGGTTTTGTACTGAGGGAAAACTTGTTGTTGTGTTTATCATACCTTCCTCTTGGGGTTCCACAACGAGCTCGATATATTTTGGGCCATCACCTTTATCTTTCTTCAAAACCCCACTTAACCAATTTCCAAATAAGTTGTCAATATTATTCGGTGGTGGTATGTTGAAAGTCATATAAATTATCCTCCATAGGATTCTTGCAAAGGGACAAGCTAAGAAAATATGATGAATAGTCTCTTCTTGATCACAAAAACAACATTTAGAAGATCCCTGCCAATTCTGTTGAAGTAGGTTGTCCTTTGTTAAAATTTCCTTTCTATGAAGAAACCACATGAAAATTCTTATTTTTAGTGGTACTTTCATTTTCCAAATATGTTTCTTCAAATATATCATATTGTCATTAAGCATATCAAGGTACATTGATTGAACCGTAAAACAACCTGTTGTTGTTAAGTTCCATTTGAACGTGGTTTCATTTTCAGAAAGTTGTACATCCATGAGACGAGCCACCAAGTGTAACCAACGATCCCATTTATTACCTATTAAAGCTCTCCTGAAACAAAGATTAATAGGATTCGTCTCCAACACATTCGCCACTGTGACGTTTTTGTGATGGACACTGTTGTATAAATATGGGTACTCATAGCATAAAGATTTATCTCCTAACCAAATGTCTTCCTAGAATCTAGTTTTCTGCCCATTACCCAATACCACAGAACCCCTCTTGGAAAATTCATCTTTGACATTCAGTAGACCTTTCCAAAAGGGGGAATCCGTAGGTTTAACCGCATTCTGAGATAAAGTTTTGGGTTGTAAATATTTATTGTGTAATAGCTCATTCAAACCCCCTTCTCATTCATTAGTTTATATAGCCACTTGCTAAGTAAACTTTTGTTCTTTAACTCCAAAACCTCTATTCATAACCCCCTTGATCTTTTGGTCTACATATCAAATTCCGTTTTGTGAGTCTGTACGTTCTTTTATGTCCGTCACTTTGCCAAAAGAAACGAGATTTAAAAAAATCAAGTCTCTTTCTGACCCCTTTGGGTATTTCTAAAAAAGAGAGCAAGAACATAGGTAGACTCGTAAGCACCGAATTGATCAAGACCAAATGGTCACCATAGGATAGCATCTTGCCAATCCAACTACTAAGTTTCTTTTCAAAACGATCCTTGACCGGTTTCCACTCCCCATTTTTTAGCTTACAAAAATGGATGGGAATCCCTAAATATCTTAAAGGAAGTGACCCTTTGTCACAACCAAACAAAATCATGTACTCATCCTCAACTTCTTTTGCCTTCCCCAAACAAAAGATCTCGCTCTTATGAAAATTAATTTTGAGACCAGATAATTGTTCAAAAATACAGAGAATCATTTTCATATTAAGAGCCTTCTGAATATTATATTCTATGAAAAGAATTGTATCATCTGCGTATTGCAAAATAGAAACCCCCATCCACTAAATGGGGTATGAGACCACTCAGTTGTCCATCTTCCTTAGCTCTTGCTATTAAGATTGCCAGCATATCCGCAACTAGATTAAAAGTATGGGAGATAGAGGATCCCCTTGTCGTAAACCTTTCTTAGTTTGAAAATAGTGTCCTGTTTCATCATTAACTCTAATCCCCACACTCCCTTTTCCAATAAAACACTGGATCCATTCACACCACTTAGGATCAAAACCTTTCATTCTCAAAATTTGTTGCAAAAATTTCCAATTCACTTTGTTATAGGCTTTTTCAAAATCAATTTTAAATAAGACACCATCCATTTTCTTCCTATGTAGTTCATAGATAGTCTCATGAAGTATAACCACTCCTTCAAGAATATTTCTTCCTGGCATAAAAGCAGTTTGAGTTGAATTAATCACTTTTTCAGCTATACAAGTAATCCTTTTTGTGCCCACCTTGGTAAAAATCTTGAAGCTAACATTAAGTAAACATATGAGACGATATTGTTGAATTTGTATTGCATTTTCCTTTTTGGGCAGAAGTACAATAGTGCCAAAGTTTAAGTGAAATAGAGGCAGCTCACCTTTTTGAAAACTTTGAAACATTGCCATTAGGTCAAATTTAATAGTGCCCCAAAATTTTTGGTAAAATTCAGCTGGAAACCTGCCCGGACCATATGCTTTATTTCTTTCCATTTGCATCACCGCTTCGAACACCTCGTTTTCAGTAAAGTCCGCAGTTAAAATACCATTTTCAGCGGCAGAGATTTTGTTTATGTCTTGTGTGACTGACTCATTCAGCACACAAAAATTATCATGAGATGGGCCGAACAGATTTTTGTAAAATTCAGAGATGTATGTTTTTAAGTTTTTCTCACCAATAATTTTTGAAAATGGGTTATGGATGATAATCTATTTTTTTAATCATGAATGGTTTAATGTTTGAAAACTTTGAGGACTGTCTTCGGCAAATGTCCCTGTAATGGCAAACACCCACTATCATCGATGTAGTCGCGACTATCCTTGATCCTTCCTGCTAGCACTGTCGTTTCTACCACCCGTGACCAACACCGCTCTCGTCGAATTGCATGTCCAACACATCTTGTTAGCTCATTCACAACTTTCACCTTTCTTGATACTTAACACATCCATTGTGTTAGAGTATTGTACGCACATGGTTGTTATGGTAGTTTAGGATAGTTAGGATTCTGGCCTAACTTGTCTTGTACTCCAAGATGATCCCTGTACGTCTATATATACTCGCCCGTGAGGATCAATAATACATCTAACATATTCCGCCAATTCCTCTCTATATTTCTACGTGGTATCAGAGCGACAAGATCCTTGACCTAGCCACCAATACACTTCCGTTGCGCCGCCCCCGGGGAGATCGATCTCCATGATATCCGTCGGGGGCCACAACCCGTACGCAAGGTTCTTCCGTCGATCCATGATCGGCTGTCCTGTAAGTTTTTTTCTAATCTCTTGATCGGTTTTCTTTTTTGGTTTACTGATCTTAGATCGGATTGAGTCGTCCACCACCGTCGACCATCGGCATCGACGATCTACACCGTGCTCGTGCGCCTGCCCTCTCCGCTGTCGCGCCTGCTTTGGCAGGCTGTTGCGGCCTCACGACAGACTGATGCGCACCGCGGACGGCTGCTACGTCATCTTTGGAAGTCTGCCGCGGCCGCCCCCTCATATCGTCTTCGTCGTCATCGTCCGGGACTTCACCGACAATGCCGTCATCGACTCCGATCTACGTGTCGTCCATGTCATGGCACATATGGCGCATCATCGTTCTGATCAACCGATCGCGCGCATATCTACGTCAAGCACGTCCCCGAGCACGTGCCTACCACCGATCGAGCTACGGGTTGTCGCTGTGTCGCCCCTTTGGGCCGCAGCGATGTCGCCTTTGGTCCATGCTACCGGCTTCCAACACGCCTTCTTTGGCGTGTACGTCGTTGGTGGTCTCCCAGTCGCTGCACCAACTTGCGCCCTACAGCTATGCCGCCCCCTCGGGTCGTAGCGTCGCTGCACACAGTCTACTTCGCCATCCCCACGCATCGACATCTTCGGCTTCCACCGCGCCATATCCTATGGCACGGATCATCGTCGTCTGCATACGGTCTTCGTCATGCTGTCGAGTTCTTCCTCGCCTACTTCGAGCTCCGCCACCACACTTCACAAGGTAACCTGCAGGGTGATCTCACGTGTCGCAGGTCCCACCGACTATCCCATCGCCACACTAGGCATCTAGCATGACCACCCCAGGTCGTCGCTATTTTCGCCGCCCTCTACCTCTTCGTCCACTACAACTTTGCCGCCAGCGTCATCGCCTCGTCCCCAACTACACCACCTGCTACTCTACTCCGACAACCGCGGACAGCATCGACATCTCTCTCTTCACCGCTCTGCGCCTCGTAACCGTTCCGGAGGCCTCATCTGCTAGTCTATCTGACATGGCGACAAGTTCATGATGGTCCCTACCCCTCGCACGCCTGGTACTGACAACACCGAGAGTGCCTTCGTCCCTGACGTGTTCCCGAGTCTGGCAAGCTCGGATCGGTGCCTCGTCTTCATCGGCTTCGACAACGTCTTCTTCGGCATCGACCCCTCTACGACTGCCTCGACCGTGTCACCGACGAGTTCTTTGCATACTCGGTTCTGGCAAAAACGGAGTGTGTGTTCATCCCCGACGTACGCCTAGTTCTAGCAAAACTATGGTTGCACCTCGTCCTCGACGGCTCGGACTGCATCGACCCTCGGCAAGCCTCCACAGACCCTCGGCAAGCATCCTCAGCAAGCCTCCGCAGACCCTCGGCAAGCATCCTCGGCAAGTCTCCGCGGACCCTCGACGCGTCTCCGTCATTTCCTCGCGCACTATGCGCTTGTGGCTTCACATGCGGCTACCTCGACACCGGTATCTCCGACCACGACACAACCACGATGACCCCTCGCACGGCTACCTTGACCACGACACCGCCCAAGGCTCTCGACTCCCTCGACATCGGCACAGGGGCTACCACTTCGCTTGAGCATCATCAACTTTCTCTACAGTCCAAGCTACCGTGACGCGACACCGTCCGCGACGTTCCCGCTCCTACTGCGGGGGGATGTCAGCACACTGGTTCTACTTCAGTTTATCTCTAGTCTGACCGTCCGCGACGTTTCAGTTATTCACGACGCTATCGCTACGACTGCGGGGGATGTTAGAGTATTGTATGCACACGGTTGTTATGGTAATTTAGGATAGTTAGGATTCTAGACTAACTTGTCTTGCACTCCAAGATATCTCTGTATGCCTATATATACTCGTCCATGCGGCTCAATAATACATCTAACCGTAAATCCCTCTCTATATTTCTATACATTGTCATGAATTAAAGATAATTTTAGATTTTTTTTGCGGGGACAATTTCACATATTGAGAATGATAATTTCACTAAAAGAGAGGTAATCATAACAAAAATGTACTCTCCATGTTCTTGTCACATCTCACTTTACAAGAAACTCTTCATTGTAGACATGCCCTAGCAGGCCCGACATATGCCTACTCACCGGGAATGAATGAACCAGCCTGCGCATACCTTTACCTCCAATAAAACCGAATAAAAAATTGACACAAATCACCTTCCTGCCTCGAGTTCTATCATCTCGTCTGCCTCATGCAAATGATGCCAACAAGTGATAGATCAGCGAGAGGTGAACAGCGCACAAATCTCAGGTGAGAGAAATCGAACCACCCTGCCCCCTCCCTCTCTCTACGACCTCTCTCCCATTTCCTCCCCCCCTTTGCTCAGCTTCGTGTTCTTGCAACCCAGCTCCCAGATCTTTCTCCCCCTCCGTCCCAAGAATTTCTACCCGGTTTCCGCGCTTCCGGTCCGTGTTCTTTCGGCCAGTTCCGCGCTCACGTTTCGAATCTCCCGATTCTTTTGCAGCAGCAGAGCACAATTCTGAGTTTCAGCCGTGTGTTTGTTCTTGGCTGAAGCTCGATTAGCTCCGTGGACTGCAAAAGGCGGCGCTGTTGAGGAGGAGATTCGTGGGTTTCTTGGTGCCGTGAAGATGAACAAGGACCGGTCCCGGATCTCGGCGGACGGCGGCGCCGGCGCCGGCGCCGGCCTGCCGCCGCGCCGCTCGGCGACCCCTCCGCCGGAGTACGACATCAGCCGTATGCCGGACTTCCCCACCAGGAACCCGGGCCACCGCCGCGCGCACTCCGAGATCCTCAGCCTCCCCGACGACCTCGACCTCTCCGCGCCCGGGGGCGGCGACGGGCCCTCGCTCTCGGACGAGAACGACGACGAGCTCTTCTCCATGTTCCTTGACGTGGACAAGCTCAACTCCTCCTGCGGGCCGTCGTCGGAGGCGGAGTCCTCCTCCGCCGCTGCTGCCGGAGGGATGTGCCACGGGATGAGGCCCAAGCACCAGCACAGCCAGTCCATGGACGAGTCCATGTCGATCAAGGCGGAGGACCTGGTGGGTGCGCCAGGGATGGAGGGGATGTCGACTGTGGAGGCCAAGAAGGCGGTGTCCGCCGCCAAGCTGGCCGAGCTTGCTCTTGTCGACCCAAAGAGGGCGAAAAGGTTCGATTTCCCCTTTAATTCCTCTTGTCTAATATCATCTTTTCCATAGTTCAGGTAATCCTTTTGTGAAATGCCTGAATTTTTTTCTGAATATTTCGCATCAAGTGTTTCCTGAATTCTTAGCTAAGGGACTACCTTAGTAGTTAGTAGTATACAACTTTGCATGAATGGGTGTAAAATGTTATACATGCGCAACTGTTGCTTTGTAGATAGGCCATGTGAGAACTGGAGAAGAGATAGGTCTCAGGTAGGCTAGATCATGCAGAAATAGATCAAATTCTCAGACAGAAGTGCAATTGGAATCAGATGCCTCATTTTCACCGCCCATCCGTTACATCCTTTTTGATAGCATTTCTGTTGAAGATAAAGTTTTTTTTAGAACGTGATAGCAAATATATACTGATCTGCGATATGGATCATTTGGCAGGATTTGGGCAAACAGGCAATCCGCAGCAAGATCGAAGGAAAGGAAAATGCGCTATATTGGTGAACTTGAGCGCAAGGTGCAAACCCTGCAGACAGAAGCAACAACATTGTCAGCGCAGTTGGCATTGCTACAGGTACGCACTATTTCCTTGGAATTTTTGTCCCAGTTGGCAAGCAAATCATTTTGGATGGGACGAAGAGAATTCCACATATGTGTTAAACTAGTGCGAAGGGTTCTGTTCTATCTGGTAACATTGGAGCTTAGCAATTGGTTTTAATAATTCCGCCTAAGTTGTTTGAAGTAATATTGCATGACATTTTGTATATGGTGGTTTCCTGGAGATGATGTCGCTGTCATGGAGATAATCTGTCGTATTTAACAGATCTTCTGTCATAGCGTTGTGTACTTTTGTTTTTCGTTTTCAAGAAAAGCTATTCTAAGCATTGCATACTTTTGTTTTCCGTTTTCAAGAAAAGCTATTCTTAGGGTGGAAGTTGTGGTATTTATATATTAGCACTAGCACAAGGGGCATTGGGTACAGCCACATTTGTGATGATGTTAGTTGGAAGCATATATTACAAGATGCACTATCTTGTCTCCCTGTTGTGTGAAACTAATAATGAAGTTCCATTGTATTGCTGTGCCATGTGCATTTTGGAATTGAATGATACTATTGCTGCCGATTTCTTGGTGTCTAGTTGGAACCTCAAGCATATATCCATGTTCCATGATAGGTGGAAACATAAAATAGAGACTATGTAGCAATATCCTTTCAAACATGATATAAATATGTCGAATAAATACCAAATGCATCTGATACGTGACCTGTCATCTGTGGCCCATGGGCAATGATCTGTATTGATATGCAAGACCTTGCTTAAAAGTATGTTTGCTCTACTAAGTGCGTGCTTGCTTTTGGTTCTGGTTTCCCTGCTGAGAAGCTTAAGTTGAAGTAGGATGCACGAGTTTTTTTATAATCACAAATCCTTCCCGGCTGTCTCCTTGTTCTCTCTCTTCCTCTCTAGCCTTTTTTTTCTGGCAGACAAATGCATTAGATTCGTTCATAAGATCTTCAGCACGTCTCTAACTTGGATTCACCTGCTACTTGCCATTACCAAGTTTTGAAACGTAACATAAATCACCATGAGAGTGCTATGTAACTTTATAGAAAATAGAAGAAACTGTAATATACCAAGGAATATCACATGGTCTGTGCTGTATTCTTGCAACGTCTTAGAACTGGATTTTCCTTTTAACTTATCATCAGGTAAATCAAGCCTTCGGGACAAGGCATGCAAATTAACTTAATGATTTGCTGTTACACATATGCAGAGTGCAGATGCAGACCTTAAGAAGATCAAATTTTACAGCACATTTATCTAGAACATTGTTCCTTATGATACCTATCCATGACCACTAAATAGCACCCGAGCATATTTTTTTGCGAGGACAATACTTGATTTTCTTGCTCCCTTATGCTATATTTATTTTGTTATTGTAAGTCCTGTGTTTACTTCAGATAGCTAATGGATATTCTGCTCTTTATATCCTATGTCAGAGAGACACCAGTGGGCTAACAAGTGAGAATAGTGAACTGAAGCTACGCCTGCAAACCATGGAGCAGCAAGTCCACCTGCAAGATGGTAATACAAATGTTTCTGTCCTCTAATTTCGCTAGATTCTATTTTTTAACTAGGCATTATTACGTGGACAGCATTATTAGTAATTAAACATTGCAGTTCATGTTGATGCATATAGTAGAAGCAGAGATAGAAGATCTGTCAGTTGTTTGCAATCTGAGTACCTGTATTAGAGGAATTTTACAATGTCAAGCATGATAATAAAAAAAACTTTGTGCATCTAGTCTAAACTGTACATCGTATCTTAGACATCATATTTTTCTTCAAACTTTGGTTTCTTGAAATTATATGTGTCTACTTACACTTTATTCGCGCCTTATACTGTACACAAGGGATAGATGTATTAATAATTTGGTACTTTCTTGTTTTCCTGGTGTAGCCCTAAATGACACCCTGAAAACGGAGGTTCAGAGGCTGAAGGTTGCAACTGGTCAGATGGCCAACGGCGGAGGGATGATGATGAACTATGGCGGCATGTCACAGACGGCACACCAGTTTGGAGGCAACCAGCAGATGTTCCACAGCAACCAATCCATGCAGTCTCTGCTAGCGACGCACCAGCTGCAGCAGCTCCAGCTCCAGCAACATCCCCAGCAGCAGCAGCGCCCTCACCAGCACCATCAGCAGCAGCAACTGCACCCGCTGCAGGCTCAGCAGCTCCAGCAGGCGGCGCGCGATCTCAAGATGAAGGGGCCGATGGGCGGGGCGCAGAGCATGTGGGGCGACGGCGGCAAGTCGTCAGGAGGCAGCGGCATGTGACTGAAACGAGTTCTGGGTCGGAAACTTTTCTGTGTAGATTTGGTGATGCTGCGCTAGTGCAGTTTTCATCATCTGTAGGTTTGAGTTGGCTTCAGGTTCAGTTGAACAGTTGGGAGGATGAGTGGATGGTCACAGGCATTGACAGTGTTGGAATGCGTTTGTTTATCTGTAGTTGACGGGAATGTCTGGGTCGTTGGGAATTCCAGGTTGAACCTTTCGTTTTTGGTCGGGTAGAACATCACCAAGGGTCCAAGATGCGTTGTTGCAATGCATCTTGAGTTATGGACTAGCTTTTAGCAGCATGTTGTTAACTAGAATATTCAGTGACTGATGGGTTTGGACTGCCCGGTGGGCATTTTAGAGGAGAAATGAACAGAGTAATTGCAAGATGTTTAAACTCAGTCACCTTGACTACTAGATGCTGGAACCATTTTTTTAAACCATTGTACTTGCATGGTTCTTAGCTTCTACCCCCCACCCGTTTAAAATTATAAAATGTTTTAGTCACATGTATCAAGACTTACACACTAAAAGGTGTTTAGATATGTGTGTTTCAGAACATTGAATCTACACATCAAAAGGTGTATACATACATATGTTTTAGATAAGGCTAAAACATCTTATAATTTGAAAGGGAGGGAGTAATGATCATTCATGGAGGACGATAAATATCCGTGTGACCTCAGCCATTTTTCAGATAAATATGTAAACACTAAATCTGCACACAATAGAAACTAACATTTTACTCCATCCTTACTACTCCCTTCGACCCAAATTAATTGACTTGGATTTGTCTAGATTCGGATGTATCTAGATATGTTTTAGTGCTAGATACATCCGAATGTAGGCAAATCCAAGTCAATTAATTTGGATCGGAGGAAGTAAAATATAGTGCATACAGTTTTTTTAAAGGTCAAACGATCTAATGTTTGACCATATATATATAAAATAAATATTAACATCGATAGCATTAGATTCATCATGATGTGTATTTTTATATGGTGTACATTTGGTATTCTAAATATTGATATTTTTTTCTACACACTTGGTCAAACTTTACATCCTTTGACTTTAGAAAAATCTTATACGATTAAATCATAAGTTTGACCACTAATACATGTGTCACTTGTTATAAAAATCGTATCACTAAAAACTTTATTTTTATATGAATTCAATGACATAACTTACGTAACATATAATTCATGTTTGTTGGCTAAATCCATGGTCAAACTTATATCTTCAAAAATGTGTGCGCCACCTAAATACAAATAGAGTATTATTTATGGCAGGACATTATTTCTACATGTGTCCAAACTTAAAGCAAAATAGACATTGTACATGGAACCGAGTGGTGACACCATTTTTGGCTCCTCATCCTATAAGGGTACCAGCCGTCAACCCTAACTAAGATTTTCTATAATAAAAAATGATATAAAAAATATCAAGAGGTGAAAAAGCATGTGTGACCTTGTGTGGTTTTGATAATTAATACCGTCGTGTGTTGTTTTGTTAATTAATAACAATCTCTATAGACTAATGTTTGCATTGAACTATACTTGTAGGGTTTGTCCATAGGCAATGCTTGAACCATGTGTTGGCTTCAAGCTTCAATGTTGAAAGAAGAAGAAAGCAAAGAATATCAAGTGATGAACAAGGTGATATTCAAGAGAAGATCCAAAGAATGATCATGGAGTATTCGTAGGCAATGCTTGAACCATGTGTTGACTTCATGGTTAAAAGAAGAAGAAGGCAACGAAGATCAAGTGATGACCAAGCTGATATTCAAGAGATCTAAAGAATGGTCATGTGAGAGTTGTGCCTATGGAAAACATGTCTTGAAGAAGATTTAGTGAGCTCTCATGTGTACCTTCAAGACATCATCAACATAATGAAGAAAAAAATTGAGTTCAGGTTCAAGATAAGTCATCTCGAAGAGATCATATGCTTGAACCTTGCCATCTTAATGGTGATCATGGATATGTGAAGATATGCCCAAAGAAGGGGTTCTCCCACAGTGAAGTATTGATGGAGAAATTTGTGAGTCTCCATCAAGCAAGCGCGATCAAGAAATGTGTTCCAACTTGAGAAGGACACGATTGTCATCATATAACCCAAATGGAATGCACAAGGAAAAGGTATAGTCTTGATAGGTTTTCTCTTTTATCGGTCTCATGTTGTTAGTTGGGAGGCTAGGTTATAGGTTAGTTAGTTGTACTATTAAGAGTGGATCTCAAGAACTTAACTACATTGTTCGTAGAGATCTCAAACCTTTGAATTCTTGGCATCATCTTTCTTGTTTGTTATTTGTATTTTATCCATGTGAGGTTTCAGAGCTTGTGGTTATCTTCAAGACAAGCTCAAGTTTATCAAAAATGGATTTAAGATGAAAAACATGTAATGTTTTTTGTTTTTGGTGGTTTTACTGGTTCTTCTCTTAGGGAAATTTCACACTTATTTCTTCTTGATATTTCCTCCTTTGTTGGACTATGGTGTTTCTCTACATTATCTGGTAGAGCTTGGTGTCCTCTTCAAAACGAGCCCAATATACTCAAAATCGGAGTACATATGGAGAAGTTATTAAAGTTTGCACCAAGTACCACCCGAAGTACAACTTCAGTGCCCTCAGGTAGGTGAGAAGCGGTAGTACGCTCATGGGAGAATTTGAGCTATAATAGTTGGCTTTGGGGGGCTATTTAAGGGCCCCCTCTCTCCCAATGGTTCGTATCCATTAAAAGACGACTTAAGCTCATCCCCCTCCATTGTTGACCCTCTTGAGCTTGCATGCTCCCTCTCGCTCTTCCATGATTCTTGCATCTATTTGAGGGAAAATGGAGAGGAGATCTTGATCTACAATCCTACCAAACCATATCTCTTCTTAGTGAAGGGAATCTTAGGATCTAGATCTTGGACAAATTTGGTGTTTCCTCCTTTTTCTTCCTATCATATCCTCCATAACTTAATTGCTTTGATGGGATTTTGGAGAGAACGACTCGTTCTCCTCTTCTGTTCTTTATCTCTTATTCCCTTAATAGATTTTATAGTTTTGGTGGGATTTGGAAGTGAAGGATTTGAGCACTTATGTTTTTTCCCATTGCATTAAATGCATCGGTTTGAGTTCTCCATGGAGAATCGGTTGGTGAAAGCAAGTGAACTTGTTACTCTTGGGTTCTTGAAATCCTAGATGGCTTCGTGGATTACTTGGGGCCTCCAATTAAGTTGTGGATATTCCCCTAAGCTTGAAGCCTTGGAGGCAATTACTTGGGAGCCTCTAATTAAGTTGTGGAGATTGCCCCAAACTTGTATGAGTTTGGTGGCCGCCCTCAACTGTCCATAGTGGACCGGGTGCCTGTCGTGGTGCTGCGTACACGGGAGAATAAGGTGAGCCTTTGTAGTATCGATGAGTGGTTTGCCTCCTCATCTTGGGGTGAGGAGTTTGTGGCGTTTTGTGGGTATTGTGATACCACTTCTCAAGGTGAGCTTTTTGTGTTGCTCGGCGAGCAATACGCGGTCACACCTCTCCAATAGAGATTAACTTCCTTGGAAGTAGACTTCAGAATAAGTCACCGCCTCCGCATACCTCGGTTATTCCTACACCCAAACTCTTTGTCTATACACTTCAATTTGTGATAGCCTTCGTGTTTGAAGTTATATATGTTGTTTTCACGTAGTTGCTTGTCTTGCTTAGCGTAAGTTGTTGGTGCACATAGGTAAGCCTAACATATTTAGGTTTTATGCTTGATAAATTAAACGTTAGTTTTATTCTGCTTTAATTGAGCCAAAAGCGTAATAGTTTTAAAACACCTATTCACCCCTCTCTAGGTGACACCCGTGTCCTTTCAAGAGGTCACACAAGGAAATGATAGGTGGCTTGCCGTCTTTGCCAGGATGACAACCTCCTAATTGTTTCTACGCATGAGAACAAGATGCTATATCTGAAATGTAAGAACTCATGATAATATTTTTGGATTTTAATAATTAAACATAATAGTTTGCATGCGATCTAAAACATCAAAATAAAGCAAAGGTCGTGCCCAAATTTTGTCTCCTTGTTGACCACTTTAAGAATTTGAGACAAACACTCTAAATTCCCAAGTTCTTAGGATTACCGAGATGCAATGTGCACATAACTTGATAACTACTACTCATTCTCGACCCTAAACAACCAAGTTTGACAATATTTGAGTAATCACTATTGGGAAAAAACAAAATCGTTGGAGGAGGGTGTTCCCGTGAATCCGTCCCTAATGTGCCAAACTAAGTTTAAGAAGAATAAAAGATGTCATGGCTATTATTTGTCAGTATGGTCAATTCAACAAAATGGTATTTATATAAGAGCTATGTAATCACCGTCGTTAATTTTAATTTAATATGCATCTAATAAAATCAATACATTATGATCATGAAACTATGAGAAATAAAAAAATAGTATAAATAAGTGTCGCTCTTTGCGTTTGATGATCTAGATTCTCAACCTGGTACTATCATCAATAGAACTCCTGGATCTGCGAGTCATTGACGAGACCGTGCCCAAAAAAAAAATCTTACAATCGTCTTGAAAACATAAATATTGTGAAACTGACCAACCCTTCTCAGAGTGGCGTCGAGTACTAATAGGTCTGTTAACCAATGACCTGAGAGCTTATAATGCTTGTTGTCAATTTCAGGTTACAACTTGATACACAATGAAATTAGTTTAAACCAGAAATGTTTATACAATGTACAACCCGCGGTAATGCACCCACTCATGTCCAAGTTAAGATAATGCCGAGATATTTATATCCACCACGCCATAATTGTCATTTTAAAACCATTTGACAGTTATCAATCTCCCGAAGGCACACACACACACACATATATCATCCCAAAAAAATAAAATGGTGTAACACCCGATTTCTCACAAAGTGATGGCCACCTAAATGAATTCACCGGAGATTTGAGGCACCAACGCTCTAGCAGCCGAGGGGTGTAGCACCCCAGTACCAAGAAATATATTGTACACACAACATTACTTTATTTTAGGAGTAGCCCACCAGTAAAGTTTTGAACTAAGAAAAACCGTAAAAACCTCCTTTTCAGCTTGTATGATCTAGACATCCTTTCCAAGTCGCACTCGGAAAGACCGGCTAGAGTTCAACTAGATTTTCCACACCAAAGTCTAGCACCTTCCGTTCCTTTTGGAGGAGGAGATGAACAGAGTAACTGCAAGATGGTTAGGCTCAAGTTAGTCACCTGTTGACTCCTAGTTGCTGGAACCATTGTGGTGTGGTGTGGTGTGGTTGTACACTTGTGACGATCATTATGCGGCCAGCTCGCTGGCTAGGGGGCACAGCCACGTGGGCCCAAGGTTGGCATCATCTCGCGCTCCCTGTGCAGAGTGAGGCCATGGCCAGGTGAGGCAACCAAGTACCAACCAATCCGAGCTAGGTAGGGTGGAGTTGGTGCGTGGAGGTGCAACCATCGGGCACCAAACGAACAGAACAGATCCCTTGTTTCGCTACTTCTGGTTCAACCACCTGCTACTGCTTGTTCATCCGCTCTGCTCATGTCCCCAGGGGACACTCTGTCACACACCACCTTCACTCACTGGTCACCTCCATATAACTCGTCCTCGTCGACGCGTAGCCGTAGTCCGCAACACCACTAACAGGCGGCCACCACTAACAGGACCGGATCGGCCGCTGCTGCGCGGCGCGGCGCGGTTGTGGCTTGGCAGGGCGTGGCGCGGGTGGAGGAGGCCCCTCCTGGTCCTGGAGCTGCGCGTGCACGGCGGCGCACGCCACCGGTTCTCCTCCTTGCTCGGGCTCGGCCTTGGGTTCGGGTGCTTCGGCGGCCGTCGACCCAGCCGCGAGTACCACTTCCTGGAGGGCTTCGCGTGACAACTGCACCGTGTCGCTACAAGCATCGGTTGATCAACGTTTATGTACGACCGGTTGGCACGACCATTTGATTCGACACCATGACCCGTACGCGGTCGGTCGATGTACAAACTCCTACTGATTCATTTTGAACTACACATCGATTCTTTTTCTCCACGCCGGCCGCAATGCCGACCGGCGAAACTGAGACTCAATGTGCGTGGCGGTAACTCATCAGTGCGTAGCCTATCTGCGAGTCTTGAGAAGTTCATATCACAACACATCACCAGTGTTCGTTTGACTCGTGGTTGCCACTGTGGCGCCTCAACGTCATTAGGGAAGCCACTGGCTTCCCACTGTAGCACCTCATCAAGCCCCCTTCCCCTCTGTGTGAGATCTCTCCTCCTCTCCCTCCACACACGATGGCCGCGCTGGAAAATGTGTTGTGGACGAAGAAGGAAGGATTAGCCATATCATGTATGGTTTAGTAGAGACCTGAGTAATCACTATTAGGAAACAATAGAATCGTTGGGAGGGGGTTCCCCATGAATCATATGGTTGGGAAGGTTGAGTTCACAAGTTAATGGCGAACTTTAAAAGAACTAAACTAATTCTCGATCAACCGAGAACTAGCGCCTTCCTATAATAATTATTTGATACCAATCAAGCTAGTTATGATAGCCCTCCTTATAAATGATAAACTACTTGTGGACATGTTGTGCACACTAGAAATTTTTATTGACAATACGTAATCAAAGAACTGTTCAGATATTTATATTTACCAAGATAATTAAGGCTACAAAATAATCTGAACACACATAGACCCACTATAATCCGTCTAAGAGGCACAGATTAATTCATGGATGAATATAGTGTTTTATATTTATATATATTTTTATACCTAGGTGGATTCAATAAAAATGATGGGTTTTACTAGAGTGAAATGTACCAAACTAACTTTTGGAAGAATAAAAATGTAAAATTAATATTCTTAAGAATATGGTCAATTTAAGGTATTGGTATTTACACCAAAGCTATGTTAGCGCTAAATTGTGATGCTTTTAATTTTATGATTACGAAACAATTTATGAGAAGAGATATAAAAGTTTAGTATAAAGTAGTTTTGCCATTTGCTTTTAACTAACAATTGCACGTATTAGGATTGAAGACACCTTCTACAAATCTTCGGGATGTGCTAGTCGCCGAAAAGTCTGATTAGGTCAATCTCCATAATCATCTTAATAGTAAACACGGGTTAAATACAATTCTGTTAAAATATTATGTGTTTACGTCAACTATATATTAATAGGCAACATCGGAATGTATTACAACAACTTTTTCATCGTTGTTAGATAAAGTGTGAAATTTGGAAGGTTTAATTTATTTTTGTGGTGACTTTGTTTTATTCTATATTATGTGCATGTTTGGATAGAACAAACTTGATTACCAACCCGGTTTCCTAGAAAAACCTTTGGTTTTATTCGACGATTTTCAGCGCAAAAAAATGAATAAATCGCTCAATAGTTTGGGCCATCATGCCTAATTTGGTTAGAGCCACACATAACTTTTGATTATAAATGCAATAGTTATTTAATTTTGAGAAAACCTCTATAGGTGGCACGCCATGGATTTGATATTTTCCATGCGTTGAAGATTAACTTCTCTATTAAACCATGTTGCCATTGTAAGAAAACATATTTCCACACTCTGCTTTATCAAAGTTTGGTTATCAACCCAATATGCTTCACAATACTGTATAATGGTTGGATCAGATTTTTGGAACCTAGCCATGCTAGTTCTCAACATCTTAGCCACTAGAGCACTTCACGATTTGGGAGACCTCGACATCATCGTCAAGGAGGAGGAGTAGACCGCGTCCACCACCGCGCTCCTATCCCGGAGTACCAGGAGATGCTAGTGCGGGGCTACGACGAGGACGCCTTCCTTGAGAAGGCCATTGCGGCCAGCGCGAAGGAGGAGGTCATGTGGGACGGCTACCAGGAGGCTGTCCAGCTCACCGGCCTGGTGGCGTAGGTGAACGCGGGGCTACCGCCACCACCACCGCAGCCGCTACGAGGGTGGTCTGCTCCGCCCACGCCGGGGTGGTCTGCTCCACCCGCGCCGGCAAAACTGGATGCGTGGCCAGCTTGGCCTGGCCAGGTGATCGACTAGCCCGCGCCTCACGCACCCGCGCCAGCTCTGGGCCTACTGCCGGCGCACCTCTGGACGCCGCCTGAGTAAATCGACCTCGATCCATAGATGGATGGGGCGGCGCCCGCGGCGGGGAGATCGGTAGCTAGGGCTAAGGCCAGTTTAAATTTCGTTTTTTTATATTTTGAATCTAAAAATTATGTATATATTTGTACGAATTTTGCTAGTTTGAATTGTCTCGGTTTGTAATTCGAAAAAAAACCGGCGTGGCAATGTTATGGGCGCGGCTGGCTGAACAGGTCGGACCGCGACCCGACCTAAACAGATAGAAACGGACAGTTTCGACCACCCGTTTAGATCGGTCCGGTAGAGATGTCCTAACAGTTTAAACTCAAGTCACTTTGAGCTACTCCCTCCGACCTAAATTAGTTGACTTGGTTTTGTCTAGATTCGGAGGTATCTAGCACTAAAACAAGTCTAAATACATTCGAATTTAGACAAATCTAAGTTAACTAATTTGGATCGGAGGGAGTAGTACTATGTGGTGTGCCCGGGTGCGTGTGGAGTTGGTGCGTGGAGGTGCAACCATCGGCACCAAACAAACAGAACAGAGCCGTTACGTTGTTTTGCTCATATGTCGTCCCTGGCTCACCACATTCACTCACTGATCGTCTCTCCATATAACTCGCGCTCATCGACGACCCCCAGTCCACCGCACCGCTGACACAGTGACACGGCCACCGCCGTCACGTCTGCGTTGGGCGCAACAACCTGCAGCCACCGCGCGCATCCCCATGGCCTCGTTCTTGTACTGACAGATTACATGCATCCATTAGTATATTGATCGACCATACCAGAACCGGCAACCGGAAAGTTAATTTGGCGCTCGGCCGGTCATCACTGCGTAATCTGCCATGCAGCAGCCTATCTACGAGTCCGTGATCACACCAACGCCCATGCATGTTTGACTCGCGGTTGGCCAAAAATAATTTACACAAGCCTCTCAGCCTCGTCCAGCTCTTCTCACTGCCCAACCCCCAATCCCACGCGCCACCTACGCCCAGCACGAGAACGAGACTCTGCAAGCCTACGTGCACGACGTGCCCATCCAGGGCCGGCCGGCAATGAGCAGCAGCGCGGTCTCCTCCTCCTCCTCCTCTTCGCTGATGACGCCGCCGTCCCCGCTGCCGGTAAGCGTCGGCCCGGGACGCCGCCGGTACGCCTTCACGCCGTCCCCGTCCGCGTCGCCGCCCTTCTCGCCAGCAGCCCTCCCCCTCCCCCTCCCCGTCGTCGCCGCTACTGGAACGGGCGGTGCAGTCCGAGCCGAGGCTCTCCACTGACGCAGCGGCATTTGCTCGCGAGCATCATCGTCCGCCGAGAAGACGGTTTGATCTCGGAGCATGGTGGTAAGTATACTATGTATACTAGCACTGCAAGCGTTCGAGACACGTGCGTACTTAATGCGAGGTCCGTATGTGCTGTGGTTGCAGTTTTGAGCGGGTGCTGATGCTGGCGTGTTGCTGCTGCCGCTGCTCTTCAAGGCCGGTCTCCAAGCTTCAGAGTTCAGTCGGGTAGATTATCGGAAGTTGAAAGCAGTCGACAGGCACCGCATGCGACGACGCGATACAGTGTGGCGCGGCGTGGTGTGGGGTCATGTAGGTACTCCTATATGGTAAGCCATATGTTGACATGGATTTAGTGTTGTAAGAGGCACAGCAAAAATCAAGAGATTATTTTTTATTGATGTAGCTGAAAATGAGTAAAAGGATCATAATCAATTCATTGCCACATATGTAGAAGAGCCAATGTCCTCATCGGTAGGAATAGCCAACATCTGAACTACTGGCAGATACTCCCATTTGTAGCATAACGTAGAGCCAAGTGGTAATTAATACACGAGCGCATAGAAACTGACAGCAAAACGACCTAAGCTTGGTTAGACATGTCCGTAACTACATGACTGTCGTCAAGAGACCTGGAAGCAAGCATGAACATGTGTAGCCTGCGTTCATAGATATCTGAAGCTAACTCTTGCTGTTTCATGTTGATCCTGCACCGGAGTTTAAGTAATTAGCCTCTTCCGATCAGAAACTTGACGAATCCATAGAAGTCAGTAAGAACTAATGCATTAAGAGATTCATAAAAACTCACATCAGCAACACCTACGCAGGAAGTCTATCGTGTAGAATTTCATCAACCAAAAAAGACTTCGGGTAGAACACCCGGCTGTAGGTACATCAGCAGAATAAGCAAAAAAAGTATATCAAGAAATTACTATACATGGCAGCGGCACATAGTAGTAGAATGAGCAGCAAGCTTGGTGATTTCTAAAAAGGACAAATCCCGGTAAACAAAAGAATGAGGAATTACATTAATGAACAAAACAAATATATTATTTACCTTAGTCACAACATGATACAAGTGTTTGTATATATGAATGTATCGATCCAGTAGTCATCCACCTCACATAGGCTTCAAAGAACCGTTAGAAATCTCTAGATCAAGAAACCTATAGGTCAATCAGCAGGACCAAACAATTTACAATCTTCATCAAAAGAATAATATTTTTTCTGGATAATGCATTTACAAAATATACACTCAGCGCGCCAGGGGTTGGTCCCTACTTAGGAACCGACTGGTTATTATTCATACTATTGTAGAAGAACAGGATGGCACACATAGTTATGCCATGAAGGTATTATTAAGCCTTGTCCAAGTGAACTGTGTATTCCATCCGCATCAAATATAAGACATTTTAGACATTCACACTAAAATCTCGGAAGCCGTCAACCTCTGTACAAATTTATTTCCCCCTTTCCAAAATGCCCCTTACACTCTCACTACACTCCGGACTCCGCTCGCTCCGCCTTGCTCCACACACATCTAAAATGTGCTGATCATTGGGCACATCGATGTGCATTTTCCAACTATTGATGGCAAATGAAAAAGCAACAAAGAATATTTCAAAACACCACCGTATTATTAGGAACTATGGATGCTGACTTCTAGATTTTCTTAATTCCCCATGTTTGGTTGGGATTTGCAAATAGTGACGAATAGATGGTAATTTATTTTGCGATGACGCGGTACTAATTATGATATAGTAATGCCGAATTTGCCCATTTTTAAAAAAGCAGGTAATGTCAATGACTTAGTGCAAATAATAAAGCTCTTCATGGTTATATGTGCTGTCAATCACGCCAATGACCGAATTTTCATTATGAATACAGATTTAAGCATATAAGGTCTGACCGCTTTCATGAGTGAAGTGATCTCAAATAGCAGCAACCCCAGACCAGTTCACATAAAGAAATACCTGGTGCACGCAAAAATGTATGTAACAAACATAGTCAGTGTTGTAAAAATATAATAATATATTTGTGGTATGCGGGTTTGAGATCAGGAAGAACGAAGAAGTCTCATATGAGAATAGTCCTTTCAAAAATAATCAGTTTAGATGATAATTACATATGAAATAGAAAAGAAGAGTAAATTACCAGAAAATATGGTGTCGTGGGCGTGGTTTTGCGAGAGAACCACAGTTTGCCAAGCATACTACAAGAGAAAGCAAAGTAAATGTTGGCATGCCATCGTATAACAGATTGGACACATTAAATTCGTGCCTATTTATTATCTCAGTTCAAAACCTTATTCACGATTATACATTATATACCTCTACATTCCTATATTCTATGAAGTTTAGAATATGAAACAATATTTTCATAAGCGGCAATTGGATTTTATCTTTTGCAGTCGATGACTAAAGAAAGTAATGAAACAAAAATAGCGCGTGGAATTTTCATCTTCTCATTCCATCAATGCATGACTTGAGAAGATGAAAATTCCACCGGAGCCAGGGAGGGATAGGAGGGCGCCGGATTGTGGAAGGGGAAGCTTCTGGAGCGGCGTCGCGCATGGCGGTGGCGGGGAAAGGGAGCAAAATTGGATGCTACCCATCGGGTTCGGTGGGCGGCCCGGTTCGTTCGAGATGTGAGGGAAGAAACCAGAGAGAGCTGGAGGTTTCTAGAGACCACGAGCCGGAAAGAGAAGGAGGAACGTATCTGGTGGTCAAAGTGTGGAACCGATCATGCGGAATAAATGGTAGTAGCAAAAATTAAATTGAAAAAAATGCCCCACGTTTGCTGTAGATGCGTGGTACTGTACCTAATCTACAGTAGAAATCGATGACTTGGCTCCCCTAAACTATCCCTAACACTACGCCCTTTAATATATACTAGGAAAGATGGCGCGGCGCACGCCGCGCGCCCGTATGGTGAAGAGTGGGAAAGCAACATCAGCTCAAGCCGCGGAGGAGGAATCATCATGGCTCATACTGTATGAGTGAAGTTAGGTTGTTCGAACTTGATTTTGATAACAACTCCACATAAATGCTTCCTGAAGAAGCCGACAATGACGTTGCAAATGACATGTAAGTAGAAAACACAATTCATCTTATGATGTAAATTAGGCTCAAAACTGGTATTGGCACTGAGCTACCCAGCAAGAGGGCATGCAAATTGGTTACAACCTGCTAACCACAAGCTTCCATAGTCGTCTGCTGTATAGTTATAGTTTTGCATTTGGAACATTCATGGGGCAACAATAAGAGCGCAAGATTGGACAAAAATTGGAAGGTAGGATAAGAACACTGGTTCGAGTGTCCCAAAGTCTATTATTAGACGGGCATAGTTTCATTCCTGGCAAACAAAACAGTTGTTAGCGGTCAGCAGGTGCACAACTAAAAATAACAGTAAAAAGGTCGTTAAGTATTTTATCTAATGACTTGCCGAAGCTAACATAAGCCAACCAGAAACAAAGCAGCAACTGATAAATTCACGAAAGAACAATTTATAGAAGGAAATCATCTCGGTTTAGCTTCGGCAAAAATAATAAGCTCATCAGTTTAAGTCCTTGTGCCGTTCGTACTAATATTATAAATTCTCAAGTAGTGTAAAAGAAGATCCCCATGCCAAATATGAAAAAAAATCTCCAACCCAAAGAAGAACAAATAATTTATTTTCCTTGCGCCTGTCAAGTGAAGGAGTTTTCAAGTATACCTATCACAGGTGGCCGTTTTCGATTGCATTGGCCTCTTCGTCTTTTGGCTCACTGGAATGAACCTGGAAGTAAGAATGATCTTCACTTAGTAAATTTCTGGTCAGCTCAACGAACCTAGAGCCTTGGGACGGACTCAGGGATTTCACAAATGGGGCATATGTATTCATCTTTAGTCAGGTTCACTCTATTCCAACATGCCTTCCAGCATGTGTACCACAAGTTTTGAGTAGAAACCAACTGCATGATGAGCACATTAAGCTTGAACCCCTTATCCTGTAATGTCGCAACCAAAGTGAGTTATTTGATTAAAGGGACAGTTTTATGCAGAGATCACAGGGGATGTTTTATGCAAAGGACGCATTAGATGCAGACACAGTGGTAACCTACCATTTATTTCATTCAAAACAGATCTCAAGAAGAGAACATGACTCGCACGCAATGTACTCTCTTGTTATATTATTCGCAGTTGTAAGAAAACAAATAAGCAGAAAGCCAAAAAAAAATTAGACTTCTACTATAAATAAAATCGCATCAGTATCTGCACGGAATGAGAATAAAACAGAACTCCTCCAAAGAAGATACAAAACATAACCATTTGGTCGTGATTTGGTCGTGTATAGTGTTGTGCAAACACTAACACATTAATGGTGCTATGAATGATGGCACGTCTTGCTATGGCCCAACAGCTCTGCTTCCACATTTGATCCATAATGCAAACTTTATATCCAGGAAAACATTTTAGCATCCCTGATTATTTCATCAAACAGTATAAAATAATAATGACAACATCGTAGAGACCAATTGCAAGAATCTATCCTTGGGAAAGGAAGATAAACCCTAGATGACACATTTGTTCTTTTATTTGCAAGAGTCATTATATTGGCTGTTTTAAGAGCCATGTATATACATTTTTCTTACAAATGCTAGGAAGAATCAGATTGCAAACATGCAGAGATTATTTGAGTTTTCTACTTGGAACTGGCATCCACCATCTGTTGAAGAAATGACATGTATTTCTCAAATGCCCATGGGTCAAAATTGATCTATTTTGTTAATACTGTATTTGTTTACACCAACATATGTATCTATAAGGATAGTTCGTATGTTTGCAGTCCTACGAATCAAACATCTCACTCAGCAAAATTCTGAAGAACACATAATAACATCTGAAACTAAAAGCTGACGGAGGAATTGCAACTTAGCATAAAAAGTTCAGCAAGAAGTTTCGCATAACCTTCTCCAGTGATGATCTAGAACATGAAGGTCATCCTCCTTCAGCCGTCGTTGACGATGAGCAGCCGCGCCGGCCTGGCTTTCGAGTGTCGTTGACGCCCACCGCCCACCAGGTGCAGCTCAAGAATGACCTCATCGCTGGTAGGGACAGACCATGTGCTCAGACCAGCGCGACGGCCTCCGAAGAACCCAGTAGGAAAACTTCATCCCGGCCTTGGAAAACGGTGCAGCTGGATTGGGAGACACAAGATCCAGTGAATCCATATCAGAATCGAGGTGAAGGCTCCATCACCGTCGATCCCCGACAGCCATGGATAAGAGAGAGCAGAAGAAGAAGAAGCTTGAAGAATAAACATCTAGCAAAGAAAAAATACCAGGCAGTGAGCGAGAGAGGGATAGGCGGCGGACCTTATTGCTCACCGGAGTGCGATTGTCCCCATGCTGGGCTCCCTCCTTTGCATCTCATCGACGACAGCTACCACGCTAGGAGAAAGGCAGCTGGGCCGTGGCAAAGAAGGCGACGGCGGCGCCGCGAGCATCGCCAGGCGACGGCGGCCATCGGCACTACCTGAGAACAGGGCCCTTGGCGCTGAATTGGGAACGGCGGCTGGACTGTTTCCGTGATCGGCGGCGTTGGAGAGGTAAAGAGCAGCGGTGCAGGTCGTTTTGTCCACCGCACGAGATTTTTCTAGAAGACGTAGCGTGGCGATCAACGTGGCAATTAGCCGAGGCATGTACTTCAACCGTTGATATTAGATCCAACAGATCTGCATAATAAAGGCACTGTAGATGTGCAAATTTTACACATCTACAGTGCGTATGCTGATTTGGCACAGCCCATCCATCTCTGAAAAGGTTGTCTTTCATATATGTAGTTATAGGTATGTTGTTCAACTACTCACGTTTCAAAAGAGTTAGCGTCTGCTTGTACAAGTTTCTTCACAATATTTCGATAATACTACGGTTCTCTATGTTGGGAAGTTTTGAAAGAGAGGAACCCGAGGGTCTTCGGACACCACACATTTAGGATGTGTTCGGTTCGGGAACAAAGTAGAATGAAATATGATGGTTCCATTCCACTGAAATTGGTTGGTTCCGTTCTTATATTTGGTTAGAACCAAAAATATGTAATGGAATGGTTCCATCCTATGTTTAGTTGGGCCAAAAAAGTGGAATGGAATGGTTACAATTTATGTTTGGGTGCATTTAGTAAAAAAGATGACAAGAGAATAGAGAGAGTGAGAAGGTTTGGGTGGCTTTAGCATAGAGGAACAGGGAGATTCCACCGATTTGGAGGAATGGGTGCGTTTTATATCTAGAAGGAATATTCTCTTTTGAGGAACCACCTCGTTCTATTCCATTTCTCAACTAAACACCAGAACGACTCTCAGGTGTGGAACCATTCCATTACATTCCACTTCGTGACATCAACTGAACACACCCTTAGGGCGTGTTTTCTAGCCTGCTTTTTCATTTCTCGAATGGCGCCGGAAAAATTAGACTCGTTTGTGTTGCTGGGGGCGTGTTTGGTTGCTCGTGGCTTTTAGTCGCACCTGGATATCATGGCTCCACAGATGTTGTGCTCGGTAATGCAACCTCTCGTGCCAAAATGATCATTCGTTTGGTTTCATGTATTCTTATTTCCCTAGGGGTTTGGAAGCCAAGGCCCAGTTGTTTGGTTCCATGCATTCTTGAATTTCAGCAAATTGGTATTTATTTGGCTAGTTGCATTGTCCCTGATAGTCTTACCTCCTGACTGCTCATGTGAGTTTACCCAACATCAGCAAGGCAGAAAACAAAGTCCAGACAATTGCAATTCAGAGAACTACTAGATTATATTAAGACT
Source organism: Avena sativa (assembly GCA_916181665.1). Taxonomy (NCBI): domain Eukaryota; kingdom Viridiplantae; phylum Streptophyta; class Magnoliopsida; order Poales; family Poaceae; genus Avena; species Avena sativa. Next base: position 545,907,192 of record OV702290.1, on the reverse strand, counting down.
AAATCGACATAATCAGTCATGGCGGGTGTGCCGCAGCACGAGTTCACGAACAACTACCCGCGATGCAGCACAAGTTCATCATAAACGGAGGGGTTATAACTGAATACCACCTCCCAAAATATACATACCAAAGTTCAGGGTCACCGCAACTAAAGTTCATCAGCCTAGCTACTCCAAAATACACATCACAGTCATCATAATCAACACCCCTACCGGCACCTCCTCGAACAACTCAGTCCGCTGCTCAGAGGTAGTACTTGTTCAGGAAGGCCATGAACCATATCATCCTGCGCTCAGGGGTCATGGCTAAGAGCACAGTGTATCGTGTCAGAGAGACAGACGCAACATGAATGCGAGGACCGTAGATGATCTTCATCTGAGCATAGTTCTCAATGGGCTCGTTGATCAACTCGGTGTCCTTCGACTGAGCCTATATGAGAATCACAGTTATTTCAAGACATGTAGTTCATATGTGAGCTTTACAACTACTGATGCAAGTGCAAATATATCGAATATTGATGTGCACATAGTAATCATCATCATCCATGATGATAGAAGAGGTCTCCTCAACCCAACGCACGGTCTCAAGCCTCTTGATTCTCAGGACCTGAATCCACCTAACTCTCCAGTGCCTCATGTGGTTGTACACCTGGTTCAAAGTGATTGTACGACCACAGAACTTGAAGATATCGTCAGCAATCAACTGCATGTCCGCCTCTCTGAATCCCCGAACAACTGAACCCCCATTATCGATCAAATGACAGACCCGATTCAGGACAAAGGTGGACAGAGATGCTGGCCATGATATGGCCAACTTCCTCCTAGTCACCGCATCAGGCATCAACACATAACGCAGAGGCCTCACAGAGGTTGCGGATAGATCAGGGGACGCAACCTTCTCCTATGGCACCAGAGATACGCAATGTGTTCAGTTCTAGGGGAAGGACTATACTTGCAACACTAATCCTATCTATAACACATGGCAATCCTCACAGTACAATATGAATTCTAACTACCAAAATGGACCACGATCTACAAGAACGGAGCACAGACGAACATATGAACTATGAGCTAATAAATGGCAACAGATCTAAGCTACGATAGCTAGGTTAGGTGTTTCTTACCACGATCTCAATCTCGACCGATGAGGACGACATGTCAGAGATAGTCGAGGACGAAGGCTTGCCGGAGATGAGTTAGACCCACCGGAGTAGGAGACGCCGCTTACCTGCCCGTCGGTGAGGAAGAGGATATGGAGGGAGAGCTCAAAATTGGGGGAAATGGTGGTGGGGATTTTGGAGCCAGAGGAGGGGCGTGTTTATAGCTGCTGCGAATCGGTGGGTGGTAACCCAATTTCTCCTGCCGGATTTTTCGAGTTCCCGCCATTCCTCCTTTACACGCGCGCATGCATCTTCTCCCCCCACGAGCGCGAGAAGAACTTGCCTCTGTGGAAACGCTCGAGTTGGGCGTTCCTCCAGGGCCAGGCTGAGTGGCGCTTTAAAACTCATGCGGTGCAAAGATTCCTCCGACCGCGCGGAACGAAACACCCTTATTTCTTTCCGCCCCATGCGAGAAACAGCGAAACGAGCAACCAAACATGCCCTGGGTTGCATTATTTTTTTTGCATCACATGGGTTTTAAAGCACGCCAAAAATTTGCCGCTAGGAACATCGATTTTGGGTGTTTCCATGGGGATAGGCTCGCACGAACTTTAAAGTAGGCAAAAAGCGACTGAATTTTCTCCGTCGGTACTGGTGGTTGGCTCTGGGCATGCACGCCTCTTTCCCGATTACCATCCATAATCCCGTCTTTATCCCCTCCTGTTTGATGAGCTCGTCCTCCATGCTAGTCGCCGTGAACGCGCTACGGATCTCTGTGTCACCCCTGCCGCCATGCCTCGGCCGGAGGCGACGCTGCGGTGTGATACATTGCAAATGTATCTATAATTTTGATGTTCCATGCTTGGTTTTATCTACTTTCTTATGTTTTGTTCTAACTTTGGAGTACTTTTTAAATGATTTCTTGGACTAACCTATTAACAAGATGCCACAGTGCCAGTTGCCTGTTTTTTGTTGTTTTTGATTCCAGGAAGTCAGAAAATGAATATTCTCGGAATTGGACGGGACAAAAGCTAAAGTTACTATTTTCCCGAAAGACTCACGGAGCCAGAAGGAGAGTCGGAGAGGGGCCACAGGGTGTCCACACCCCCCTTGGTGTGGGTCAGCCTAGGCCGCGCCAGGGCATGGTGTGGGCCCCTGGCTGGCCACCGACCTTGCCTCCTTCGCCTATAAGAGCCTCCCGATACCAAAACCCTAGACCGTCAATCAGAAATCCACGAAAAGTTCCGCAGCGCCGCCGCCACCGAAGGGGAGATTCGGGGGATAGAAAGTCTCTGTTCCGGCACCCTGTCGGGACGGGGAAGTGCCCCTGGAGCCATCTCCATCGATCTCCACCACCATCTCCATCACCATTGCTGATTCCCAGGATGAGGAGGGAGTAGTTCTCTCTCGAGGCTAAGGGTTCTACCGGTAGCTATGTGTTCATCTCTCTCTCTCTATGCATGATCATATTGTGATCATGAGCTTTGTAATCAAGTAGATCTACCTTGCTACTCAAGTGCTTAATAGATCTCTGCTCTCCCCATGTGTGTGAAAGTGATAGCGTGCACACCATGGTGGCACTTAGGCTAGAGATTACAAATACTTGTTATGAGTTATATTTGGAGTTGGATGTCTTTATAAAATTATGGTATTTGTTTGAACCATCTAGTGCTCAAGGTGACAGTGTGGGGTTATCTAGATGGGAAAGGCTTACTTTTAGGTGTGCTGTTATAGCCCTACCAACGATTACAGTGTCCAACCGGAGAGTAGTTAAGAGTAGTATCATGAATATAATATATCTATATGAGAGTGTTCACTAGTGAAAGTATGATCCCTAGGCCTTGTTTCTAAGCACTGAAACACCGTTTGCTACTAGATCTGTTACATGTTTGCTTGCTTCCATCTTTATTTCAGTTTTACTTTAGTCTTTTCCACGCCATCAAGCTATTTTCTATCACTGTTACTACTTATAATTATCTATACCACTTGTATTTCACTATCTCTTCGCCGAACTAGTGCACCTATACACCTGACAAGTGTATTGGGGACACAAGAGACTTCTTGTATCTTGATTGCAGGGTTGCTTGAGAGGGGATTCCTTTGACCACTTCCTCCCTGATTTCGATAAACCTTGGGTGATCCACTTAAGAGAAAACTTGCTGCTGTTCTACAAACCTCTGCACTTGGAGGCCCAACAACTGTCTACAAGAATAGAAGTGCGTAGACATCAAGCTATTTTCTGGCGCCGTTGCCGGGGAGGAAAGGTAAAAGGTATTCACACCGGAGGATTAAAGAAGAAGAACCTCCCACGGCAAACGCTTATTTTCCGGTGTGAGTGCTCGAAGTTATTTCCTTTAGATTCTGCAATTTTGTCTTTTTGTTTCTTGTTTTCACTAGTTAGGCTTAATGGAAAACAACAACAAAATTAGAGAGCTTTATAGTATTTATCTTGAGTTAGGACATGAAGTGTTTGAAGAGAAAATTAAAAAACCTATGGAACTTTATTTGCATGCTAATAGCAATGTTGTTAGTATGAATTCTTTGGACACCATTATTGCTAATGCTATGGAAAAGTCTAAGCTTGGGGAATCTAGTTTTTATGAAAATGATCTTTTTAGTTCCCCACCTTTGGAAGATAGCTATTCTATTGCTTATGATGATACCAAACCTCCAATATATGATGATTAAAATGATGAGTATGATATTTTCAGTCCACCTACTATTGAGGAGAAAATTAATTATGAGTACAATATGCCTCCTAAATTTGATGATTATGGTGATGAGAATAATAATGATAACTATTTTGTTAAATTTTCTCCCACTACAATGAATAAGAATGACTATGTTTATGTGGAGAGTAATAATGATTATATGCATGTGGCTCATGATAAGAATGTTTCTTGTGATAGTTATATTGTTACTTTTATTCATGATGCTACTGAAAGTTATTATGAGAGAGGGAAACATGGTTTTATGCGTCTCAACAATATTAAGTTTCCCCTCTTTATGTTAAATTTTTTGAAGTTGCACTTGTTTTGCTTTACTATGCTTGTTGCTTTGTGCTTTCATGACTTGTTTCTTTACAAGATTCCTATGCATATGAAGTGGGTTAGACTTAAATGTGCTTTGAATTTGCTTCTTGATGCTCTCTTTTACTCCAATTCATATCTCTTATGTGAGCATCTTCTCAAACTATCATGCCTAACTTAAAGGCGTTAAAGAAAAGTACTTATTGGGAGATAACCCTAAAGTTTTAGATGAGTCTTGGAAGTTATCACTTCTGTAATAACCGCTCCTTATCCTTTTTATTTGTTTTTTGTGCCAAGAGTAACCTCTAATGAGAGAGAAGTAATGATTGGGAAAGTTGCTGTCCCGAAACAGATTTTTGTGCTTCACCGTAAAACTTCGTGAGTGAGCTCTGTATGTCGGATTGAGCTGTAATTTTTTGTGCTTCTGCCCCAGGTTGCTATCTAACTTTCTTTAGTTCAACACTTTTTGATTTGAGCAACAGAAGGTCTTCGAAAATTTTTGTATTTACCTACTGGTCTGTTTTGACAGATTTCTGCCATTTTCTGCATTTGCTTCTTGTTGGTTCTTTTTTGAGTTCTTTTGGGGAATTGAGCTTTTTGAGGGAAGTGCTACAGTAGCTAGTGTTCTAATGGAAGTTTATTTGTGTTAGAACTGAACCTTAAGACCTATTATGTTGAGTACACTAATGCTGCTAATAAAGATTGTGTGAAGTTTTGTATGAAGGAAAAATTTCAGGTGTATGGAAGGAATGAGTAATGAGATGAAGGATGGACTAAAGCTCAAGCTTGGGGATGCCACGCGTGTCACCCCAAAAAATATCCAAGAAGTACAACCTTCAAAGCTTGGGGATGCCCAAGGCATCCCCCTCTTCATCAATAAAAATCCCAGGTTTCTTCCAAACACTTCATTTTTATTGTTTCATGCACAGTTGTGTTGTTCTTGGAGCCTCTTCTTTTTCGTTTTGGTTTTGGTTTTTCGTTTGCTTTGTTTGATTAGTTTTCTGAATAAATTGGTTGGACCCCCTCTTTCATACATTGGTTTTCAAATAGTTTGGTTTGGATTGGAAAAGAGTAGGAAAGTTCATGCTTAAGTGGTAAAGGGAGTTTGTTTTTGACTATGGCCTATGCTTTGTCATGCCATGCTTGATATTGTTTTGGCTTTATGCTTAGTATTCTTTGCTGTAGCATGGCTTGTTCTAAACAATTGAGGTTGCTTAATGCGCCTTGGATGAATCATGCGTTGTTTTAGCATACTAAAGCATAGTATAGTGGTATTCTACTTTGATGCTTTATTTGGGTTGACTTGGCGCATGCTCACACCATGTTATGACTATCTCAAGTCACCATAAGCCTTTATGATCCTTTAATTTTCAACTTGTAGTATCACTTTATGCTTTGATCAACTATGTTTTGTCGTTCTGCATGATTATGGCCATTATTGCTCTCTTAGTTTGTCGCTTCCAGTCTTTTGCTAGCCTCCACAACCAAGTATGAGTTTTACTCATGCATCCAACTCCCTAAACCAAGTTATTCCAAAGAGTCCACCATACCTACCTACTAGCTTATGCTATTTCAAGTATATTCATGCTTTTGTTTACCTTCCAAATTAAACTTGTTATGAGAAAACTAGTGATTAAAGCTCTCACGAACTTGATGGCACACTTTACTTTTCTTGCCCTTAATAAACTTGAACCATTGTGTCGTCTATGTTGTATATGCTTGCATTTATTTGTTGGGAATTAGCAGAACCATGCTTTCATGGGGAACGCTTTCAACATTGCACTTGGTACTTGTACCTAGTTGATATCATGCTCTTTTGTATATGGATGTCATCGGTGTGAAATGAAAGGGGAGCTTGTAAGTCCATGGAGTTATGTATATGTGTTAGAGAAACGCCTGGACCGCTGGTCTAATCCATGCTGATATTGTGAAAACCTGCAGCGTAACCATAATGAGCTGTCTATGAAGCATTCTTCTTATAAAAAAAGAGTCCTATATTGAGAAAAAAGAGAAAAAGAAAAAAAGAGATATTATGAAAAGAGGAAAAAGAGAAAAAAGCACCATATTCCCATGGTAAATAAGAAGATTGCTGAGATGCTCGTTGTCTGCTTGCCTTGTCATTTTTATATGGGGATTCTTCCGTATCATCGGGCAAGGGGTACCCCGTTGGCGGTTCTCTATGATACACATGTACTTACAATGACAAGAACTTACCGGTGACTAAACTTGAGTAGCATGAGGAGCGGCCCTCGTATACAAGGGACATGAGATTTCTAACTTATACCTCGTCAAGCATGTACACCATAGTTTGTTCACTTTAGCCTTAATCACTTCAAGATGCTTATGATAGGGGCAATGAGAGCTAAAAGCTATAAGTACCATAATTTTTGGAAGCTCTTTATGAGACTTGAATCCCTACTTCCTTTGATAAAAGGCCTTTCTTCCACCATTATATTGAGTCTCCATGCGAGATCCTCCATGTCGATGAGACAGGGCACGCACGCAGCTAGCTTGGCGAGCGAGTCGATTTGTTGCTGACCTTGCCGCATCAGGCTGTGGAAACATCATGCAACTTACTAGATGTATTGATTCAGCTGCTAGCTAGAGCTAGTTATTTTTGCAAGATGAATCGATTCGGCTTCTAGCTAGGAAGCTTGCTTATCTTGCGTGTGCGCATGTGCTAGACTCGAGCGCGCCTGCGGTGGAGTTGATGGGTGCGGGGGTGAGCAGGGTCACGGTGGAGGCGCACCTCATCGGGCAAGCTCTAGGTCCCGGCTGCCATGGCGTCTCCAGGATGGACCGGTGTGGTAGGACGTCGCCGGATTCCACCTTGTGCGGATTCTTGACCCCGCTGCCGCACAAGAGCACCGGCTTGAGGAGTTCTTGGAGCCTTTCATCCTATTACCCTTATCAACGTCATTTTAAAACTAGTTTCTAAAGCTCTAGCCTCTAGATTGACTACGATAGCGCATCACACAATCTTGCTGGCCCAAACGGCCTTCATCAAAGGCCGGCTTATCCACGATGGAGTCTTAGCCCTTCATGATATAATCCTCGAGATCGTTTTCTCAAAAACTAAGGCGGTTATGCTTAAGTTAGATTTTGAGAAAGCTTATGATAGTGTTAGTTGTCCTTTCCTCCATGATGTCCTGAACTGAAAGGGCCTCGATTCATGTATTACTCACGGGATGATGCAACTTGTGACTAGGGGCCAGACAACGAATAGCATCAATGGGGTAGTTGGCCCATATTTTAGAAATAAGAGGGGGGTACGTTAGGGTGACCTTATCTCCCCCCTTCTGTTCGATTTCATGGCGGACGCACTAGCATCTATCCTGGATACTACAACAGCTGCTGGCCATATCCAAGGGGTGGTGCCCCATCTAATCCTAGGCGTCTCTCACTTACAGCACGCGGATGATACTATCCTTCTAGTGGACCTTAATGATCAATGTTTAGCCAACCTAAAACTCCTTCTCATTTGCTTTGAAATCTCATCTGGTCTGAAAATCAACTTTCTGAACAGCAAGGCTTTTGTTCTCGGAGTTGACCAGGTTGAGCGAGCTAGGGTAGCTAATCTTTTAAAGGGCAAGGAAGGTGCATTCCCCTTTACCTATCCAGGGTTCCCAATGGGGGAGAAGAACCTTAACATGACAAATTTGGAGAGCCTTGTTGATGTTGTGGGTCGTAGGGTGGAGCCTTGGCAGGGTCAATTTATGTCCTCAGTAGCGAGACTGACCCTGGTCAATTCCTTGTTATCTAGCCTCCCTATGTTCTGTATGAGTTTATTTTTGTTAGCTGATGGAACTCGCGCGGTTTTTGATAAACTTATTGTGAGATTCTTTTGGGAGGGAGTGAGCGACAAGAAGAAATATCATTGGGTCAACTAGCCTGATGTTTGCCGACCCAAAGACCTAGGTGGCCTGGGGTTTTATACTCTAGGTTCTTCAACATTTCTCTGATGCTCAAATGGATCTGGAGACTGTTTAACCCTAAGGAAGGGCAAAACCTTTGGCATAGGTTATTCCTAGCCAAATACCAAAATGCTTCTAATCTTCTTAACAAAAACAACCAGGGTGGCTCTTAATTTTGGAGAAGCTTAAATAGAATCAAACAACTGTTTCGTTTCGGCACTAGGTTTCACATAGGGAATGGGTATAGGGTGCGCTTCTGGACTGACCGGTGGATGAGGGAGGAACCATTTGCCACCTAGGACCATGAACAAGTGGAATCTGGCCATTAAAAGAACCTTTGGAGAGGAAGAATTGTCCTTGTGGGGGGCTGTTGATGCTGGAGCTTGCAGAGGTGTAGCTCTCAAGTTGATGTGATAAAGAGAAGTACTGAATTCATAGCTTGTAACAGTTTGAGTGATCTTACTCTCAAGTTGGTTGAGAAGAGACAACATTTGACATTTTCATTGGTCTATCGCCTTATTACACCCGCTTTGACATTACATGTGGCAACAACATCAGTTGAGAGAGTTTTCTCGGCCATGAATATTATAAAGACCGGTTTTCGAAACAAGATAGGGGATGATTGACTCAATGATTTGCTGATTTGCTATGTTGAGAAAGAGATATTTGCAAAAATTGATGACAAGAAGATTATGCTACGTTTTCATTCCTACAAGGATCGCCGAGGTCATCTTCCTAAACATTTTCGTCTCCCCAACATGGATTCAACTTAATGGTATGATACTATCTTATCAAAATGTAGCACTATTTTGTATCTAGTTTCTTGTTCTTTATAGCCAGGTTATAGTAGTACTCGATGAAGTATGAAAAATGAATCTAGTTGGACCATTTTTTATTGATTGAACTTGATTTCTGCCTTTAATTTTTTTAGAACTTATTTGTTCGACCCGTCTCAGTTCAATTCCGGGCTCCGCTTGTGGGCAACACTGATCATGGAGCAAAATTTCATGGTCCAGATAACAAGAGCATATGCACCCGGGTGCCAAAACTCCATGCCCCCACTTGTTTATTTCATTCATCTTAGACTAGACGAATTGATTCCGTAAAATATGAACTTTGAAAATAGTATGTTATGGTTGCCAAAAGCACCTTGGTTTTCACAACACCGTAAAATATTGGTTTGTGTAAACTGTAGTATTTGGTACTCTGGGCTTAAAACTATAGTGTTCAAATATTTTAGTTTATAAAATACTTTATCGCCAATTGAGCCCTGGAGTTAATTTGCTAGCTCTGTCACTATAGGAATATGAAGATTTGTCGTGGGCTCGACACACACGGGAAAGGTGGTAAAACACACGACAAAGGCGGGCAATTTTGACAGGAAAAATAGTTTTTCGTAGGTGCTTGTTAGCTCACGGCAAATATCTGTCTATTTGCCGAAGGTTGATGGAAAGCTAACGGTAAAATAGCTAGCTTGTCATAGGTTGATGGCAGGCTCACGGCAAATAAACTGCGCCGTTTCCTCACCATCTGTCAGGATGGCTGGGACATGTGGTGCCCATAAGAACCTGTTTGCCCGAGGGATGTAAGTAGATAGGATAATTTCCGCACCGAATTCGTTTTCGAACCCGTTTTCGAGACTCTATATTCGATTTGAGTGAATTCGACGGATACGGATATCCAGATCCAAACCTGACACACAAAAACGGTATAGAATATGGTATGCGTATTACCACCCGGATATCCGTATCCAAAAAATATTTAGAATTATCCGATGGATTTACACCGAATAATCCGAATTTTCATCTGAAACATCAGAGTTAATAAAACATGAATACTAATTAGTGAGTTTATTCGTTAAACATCTACACACTTACATAGTCATTTTATCGAATATAAAGTCCAAACTTGTTAGGATGTTGAGTTACTTAAGCATGCATTAGTGCTATTTTAGCTCTTGTGTGTGTGTTATTTCATACACATTGACTTATTTATTCATGTGATCAAGTTATATTTGCTCGTTCAATCATGTTACAATTGTTGAATCCATTAGTATTTTGTTAAACTTGTTTTATCAATCAATTTTTGTTGTCAGTCTACTTATGCATGTGCCGATCCGATTATTTCTTTTTTCGTCCCGAATCCGCTCCATTTCCGTTTCGAATCCGTGGTGTAGTATATCCGTATTCGAATCCGTAACCGGTCATTATCTGTTCCGGTCCAAATCCGCGGAGAAAATATGGAATAGGATATGGTAAAGGGGAAATCCAATCCGATCCGATCCGATTACATCCCTAATTTGCCCAACGCAGTTTGCCATGAGCTTTCTTCGTGTTTTGCTGTGCGTTTAATTTTGTCGTGAGTCCTTACGGTGGCCTACAGTATACTGATGGTTTGCCGTATGATCTGATTATCTACTCACGGCAAACCGCTTCACCTACAATAAATTGCTCGACTCTTGTAGTGTGTGTGTTTTTGTTTCTATCTCGATAATCTTCCTCTTTATACATGCAAAGATTACAAAACTCTATTCGAAGCCACAGCTGGATCGACACCAATACATTTTTTTGCTAGCACCAAAATATGCCGGTTGTGTCTTGTGTGCTAGCCACACTGTTTCTTAAGCAATTCACATATTCTCTAAAAGCCCTCTAAACCCTAGAAACTGCAAATTAGGAGAAATGGCTGATATAATAAATTCTCTCTATATCGTGGTGGTGTCACGGCAGATGCCATGGATAGGCAAAAGGTGGGGACTAATATGCGCTAGGGGAATCCAGGAAGGGATAGTAGAGTGATTCTCCACACAGAAGTTTGTATTGCAATATCTCCAAGATTACAAGTGCTCCTTGAGCTGTATTGGCGAGAGGAGGAAGAATGTGCTCTCTTACTCTAGCCTACTATCTAGCCCAAGAACCCTGAATCTACTAGTGCTCAACCAACTAGAATTCTGCCAACCCCCTCTACCAGAACCCTACCCCCCTTATATAGAGGTGGTTCGGTCCTGGCCTAGGGCATACGTGGAAGCATATTCCTAAGAATATGCCCCCTCCCAAAGTAGTAACCCGACAGGGGTGCTTTTCCCCCGCGTCACACTTGCTTTAGCGACGTAAGCCGACGTGAGCGTCGTCACCCTTGTCGGCCACGACCCGGTGGTCCTGCCCTTGCTTTATTCGCTCATCCAGTACGTACCGGACCTTCTTTTTTGACCAGAGAGATTCCTTCCTTCTCCTAGAAGCTAAGCGAGGATCCGGATCATAGTAGATCCAGCCACACCTGTTTCTGCATATAAGTTAGACAAGCATTTCTGACTTACTCCTTAAGTCGGACGAGACAATGTTAGGCGACCCCCCTAGTCCGGGTTACTCCGTGATCCGGCCTGCCTTGAGGTGACTCGGCCAGCAACCGCTTTGACCTTGCCGAACCTCGGCTAACTCGGCCCTTATACCCCGGAGTGACCCTACCCGGGGTATCCCCCAACACTCTAGCATACCCTATCACTATATGTTGTCCTAAAACATTCCACCTTACCCTATGTTTGGAGCCTAATTTTGGAATCAACCACATTCTTCACGTAAAACTTCATTATGTTGTTGGTGAAAAAACATGTCCCCTCCACAACAACCTCCCACTTGAAGATGATGCTAGCCACCCTCTCGCCACTCCCTCCCCTCCTTTACACAATGTGGCGCCTTGCCACTCCCCATCATCTACACAATGTGATGCCTCATCCGCAGCCCATCGAGTCGCTAGGCCACCAGCACAGAAGCCACCAACGTACCTATGGTGCAGTGCCATGCCAGCCCGTCGACATTTTTCGAGGAAACTTCTCCATGTCCCCCTTCCCTTCTGCGTGGCCTCCCATCTCATCTCCATACGCAATACCGCCACTTGACTAAGGCATCACAAACAGAGAAGGGGGTTAGTCATCCGAGATTGTTTAGTAGTTACCTAATAATGACATCATTGGGATCCCCATGAATCCGTCCCTAATGGTGGATATGATTAGGAAACTTGAGTTCACAAGTTACGTCGCAACTTACGAAGATAGCTAGGTTTTATTTTCTTAATTAATATTGCATTGATTTGGTTGATGAACCTCCACTTTTTATTTTTGTAACTTCGTGGGTAACTATCACTTGATACTAATTACACTAATTATGATAGCCAACCTAAAAAAGGATAAACAACTCGTAGGCATGTCATGCATTCTAGATTACTTTTATAGACAATAATAAAAATTTGTTAAGATATTTGTTAGATATGTGTACCAAGATATTTAAAGGTACACAAGTAACAAGAACACATAAAGACACTAATACATCTAAGTGGCACCAAATAATTCGTGAATGAATATAAGTTTATATTTTTATTTTTCTCATATCCACGGGATTCACTAACATGGTGGCTTTTTACTTGAAACAAATGTATCAATCTAAATTCAAGAAGAATAGGAGAAATAAAAAAATGTTAAAAATATGGTCAATTTAATATAGTGATACTTACGTTCGATATATCTAGTCACTACATTGTAACCTAGTTAGTTTTATGATGATGAAATAATTTATATGAAATATAAAAAATTAGTATAAGTAAGTGTTAATCTTTTCTTTTAACGTGTGGGTGCACAACGTGTCCACTAACCTGCAGGATCAAGAAGCCAACGATGCGACTACGAAAAATACCACCCCTAGCCGTTTCGTATATTCGGTTTACTTTCTGTTGGTCTCCACAATCGACATCTTTGTATAATCAAACATAAAAACATTGATTACCGATTGTTTTTGCCTTCCTCGTGTTTGACAAGTTTGATGAGAGCTACAACTTTGACCTCTATTTTCATTTCAAGGACCAATTTTTTGGTCATAGTTGCTTAAGCAATTATTTGCTATCAACCAAATATGTTTCAAATTCCATTTGAAAATACCATGTATGTAACTTCACCCATAACTAATGAGCCCAACTAATTCGTCATTGCCCTGCCCCTCTCCCTCCTCTGTGATGGCCACTATGTTGTTGATGGCATCTCTCTCTTTACCATTTCCCATGCTCTTATACCAAATCCTCGACGACTACCAAACTAATGAAATCACATACTATAACCAAATATTGTTTGTCTTGAGTCCATGGTATCGATCATTGCCTCAACCAACCATTCAACATGTATACCATCATCACATGGAATTGTGCAAAAGTACAAGTTAAGATTACAAAGATAGTTAAAACTATGCTCAAGAGGCGCAAATAATTCATTTTTACTAGATGAGATGCCTTTTAGTGTTAGAAATACCCGAGTACATTCTATTTATTACTTCCTACTCCCTTTGTCTCCATTTCACCAGCGCAGATTTTATATATCAGAAAGTTAAACCATTGAATTCGTATTCAAATAAAAGCTCCAACGATATACTTGTTGTGACACGTAACAAACGGATTACCGATCAAAGTGATAACTGAGTTTAATCACAGAAGAGGAGGGTGCCTGCCACCTAACCGGCGATGGAGTGAATAGTCATTATCTTGTGATAGATTTTACCCCATTTAATATTTCCATATCTTATTACTTTTTCAAACTGAAAAACTAGTTCTCTTATTAAAATGACATGACAAGTGACTATGTAGACATCTCAGATATGTATTCGTTAGGCTGGTAGTGTCAAATCTTTTTCAAAATCAATAAATTCACTCAAATCCTTCCAAATTATGTCAATTATGCCATCAGATAACACCTAGTAATAAATATGAAATTGGATTTACTATTGAGCTAGCTGCCATGTCACACTCACATATGGGCTCATTTTTTTTGTTAGTTCAAGAAAATTGATAAACCAAGGTAAAATCATCACAAGATCACGATGAAGGGGTAAACTGCAACAAGATTTTTGCTTGAGGTACCCGCAATTTTTTTTAATGAGGTAAAGTTGTTCCATATTGGCAGCTAGGGATTAAAAAGTGGAACGGCCTCCAAATATCCCCTTTCGTCCCGAGACCGTCCGTACTGCCACGTGTCATCGATCCGACCGTTCGCGCCCGCGTGCCACCTCATCGTCTCGTCCCTGCCCTCCTCTCCTCTCCTCTCCCGGCGATCCCCAGTTCCCCACTCCCTCTCCTCAGATCCCATTCCGTCGAGGAGAAAAAAAAGCACAGTTCACCGTCTCTTCCCCGGCGACCACCTCGCGCCGCCGCGCCACCCGGCGGACCACCTCTACTTGTCTCGCCGACCGGTGCCGTCCACCGATTTCAGCGCCCCGCATTGCTGCTAGGGTTGGCTGGACTGGCCGGCCGATCGCTCCGCTGCACGGCCCGCGTCCTCGAGCATTGGAACCCGCCCGGCGACCTGCTCGGCTCGGCTCTGTTGCTCCATCTCCGCTTCTGCCCCGCCAGCCACGCGCTTCGAGGTACGTGCCCGTAGAATGGCGCCTGCGCTGCTTCGCTCGTGTTCGTCTCTGTGGACGCCCCAACCCCTGCGCTCCGTAGCGTATAGACAGTCCAGGCAATTAACAATGAATGCACGCAGGACTGGGAGGTAGGAAGCAAGATCCGGCGAAGAGCAAGTCCTGATCGGTTGCTCTCCACCGGAACCTCCGGCCATTCGGAGTGACTCGTGGCCATGAGCGGCGGCAACGGCGGCGGAGGAAGTCCCAACAACTCAGAATGGCGCTTCAACCAGACACTCCGCAACGTGCAGGGGTCAGTCCCCTCCATCTCGCTAAACTCCCCTTAGTCCCCAAACTATCTATTTTTGTCTGAATGGGTGTATTTAATTTTAATTTATTATAATGAAAAACTTCAAAGGAAAAGGAGTATCATGATTTAACAGCTAGGAATGCAGAGTTTGTTTTATTGAATAAAAAACATCAGAGTTCAGTCTTGGAGTAAATTTTTAGTTTAAACATTTTTTGGCTACTGGTTAGTGATGTAACGTTTGTGTCTAAATTTTATTCCATGATCAAAATTAGGGATACGACTTACTGTTTGCTAGCTATTGCAAAGTCTATCTGCTTGTAACCTCACAAAAAGAGCTTGTTGCATTTTTCCCCAATTCTTTGTTAGAATGCTCAAAGGACGGAGCTTTCCAGGGAAAGTTATGCTAACCCGAAGATCTGACCCTCTTTCACCTCCTGAATACTCCCCACGCTCTGAGAACGATCGCTATGAATATGAGCAAAATGAAGGCTCCCAGGAGGTAATGTGTTGTTTGCTGGCATTGATTTGACATGGAAACATTGAAGATTGTAACTGATGAATCTCTACTTGTTCAGGTAGAAGGGCAAGCATCTGGAAACGCAACCGACAACAGTAGTGCTAAGAAACCAATTTCACCATCGACAAGTAGAGTGAATTCATTACCAGATGCCCAAGGAATAGTTTCCGGGGCTAGAGCAACAGATTCTGCGAGAATTACAAAATTCACAGCTGAACTCTCTAGGCCAGCTGTTATATTAGGTATGCATATTTTCTATGTAGAACTATTCAGTCAGTTGTTCAGTGTGCAACGATTTGAATTT
Organism: Avena sativa; assembly: GCA_916181665.1. Taxonomy (NCBI): domain Eukaryota; kingdom Viridiplantae; phylum Streptophyta; class Magnoliopsida; order Poales; family Poaceae; genus Avena; species Avena sativa. Next base: position 545,891,641 of record OV702290.1, on the reverse strand, counting down.
TGCAATCAACATGGAAGTTATTTCCTAGGTAAAAAAATGATTAATTAGTTAAACCCTGAACTCAGGCACCCATCCTTGCATGTAGAAATCCAGTCTCTGTATATATCTAGCTTATATCAGATCATTGAATGCAACTCAAATGGAGAAAGTTGAAGATTTTCCCTGGAGCGACAATCTAAATCTAGTTATGGCCTCTGACAGTTATGTTTCTCAGTTGTTCTGTTGATGTTCTCAATTTTAACTCTTTTACAACCATAGGAAATTGGCTCAGATGCTGAGAAAGGATTAAGTTTCAGTTTTTTCACTCGGTGAACTTGTGGCATTAGTTTGAAAGGTAGCTAGTAAATTAATTCGTTAATTCAGTCATGGTTAAAGAGCATAATATGTTTATACACTTCAGGTCCATTCTGGCTAGGTTCTACAGTAATTGTATACTCCTATTATATTATGATTCGTTTTTATTCAGTTAGCCAGCTTGTCGAGATTTCTTTGCTCATGCATTGTTCTTACTTGACTATGTAGATAAATTGCGTGAATTATCTTGGAGTGGTGTGCCCCCTTATATGCGACCTAACATATGGAGGCTTCTTTTGGTTAGTAGACATTTAACATGTTTATTATGAGATAACATATCCTCTTTCCAATGTAGTGTTTCAGTATTGAATTTAATATCAGCTGGCTACAGGGATATGCACCTCCCAATGCGGATAGAAGAGAAGGTGTTCTAACGAGGAAAAGACTTGAGTATGTAGAATGTGTTTCTCAATACTACGATATTGCTGACACTGAACGCTCAGATGAAGAGATTAACATGCTTCGCCAGGTAACATTTTAGGCTTGAATTCGACTCATCAGGCTTGGGCCCACTTTTCAGTAAAATCCACTATCTTAAACACACATGCTGTCCTGTAGATTGCTGTTGACTGCCCAAGAACTGTCCCAGATGTTACCTTTTTCCAAGACCCTCAGATTCAGAAGTCTTTGGAGCGCATTTTATATACGTGGTGAGGAACTGCACTTGGCTCGTTCATCTGGATTCCTTAACAAAATGCACCTTTAATTGTTTTAGCATATGCATTCTGATCGGTTCTGCTGAAAATACTAGCTTTCATTTACCTCCACATAGTTTGCAATTCCCAGCATGTGTTATGGGGGGAAATGTGATTGGACAGGTGGTGTTCTGCATGAAATCAGACCTCTGATTCTGCCACAAAAAGATGTTTATTTTATTTTCTTCACTATTAGCTGATGCATTGATGCCTTATTTTCAGGGCCATCCGACACCCAGCAAGTGGTTATGTCCAAGGAATAAACGACCTTCTCACACCGTTCTTGATTGTGTTCTTGTCGGAGCACTTAGAAGGCAATATGGACACTTGGTCCATGGAAAAGCTTTCTTTGCAGGACGTTTCTAACATAGAAGCAGACTGCTATTGGTGTCTCTCGAAGTTCCTTGACGGCATGCAGGATCATTACACCTTTGCGCAACCAGGAATACAACGCCTTGTATTCAGGTTGAAAGAGTTGGTTCATCGGATAGATGGTAAATTTCCACTGATTAACATATATGATGGCCTTTCCTTTTATAATTCAGTGTACTGTAATAAAGGAGATCTAAGGAATTATAAGACACTAGGAGCATTGCAAGGAAAACAGAACAGTATTTATAGAGAAACATTGATTTGTCATTAAATTTAGCATGACTTAGGATCTGCTAGTAATTCTTGACAGTTTCGTTAAATATTTGAAATACTGATTTTTTTCAACCAACATCTTGGTGGTAATACAGAACCTTTATCGAAGCACATAGAGGAACAAGGATTGGAGTTCCTTCAGTTTGCCTTCCGTTGGTTCAATTGCCTTCTGATACGAGAGGTTAGTCTAGTCAAGGGCCATTGTTTATGTGTGGTCTGCACATTCATGTTGCTAACCATCTCACATCAATGTAGGTTCCTTTTCATCTTGTGACACGCCTGTGGGATACGTACCTTGCTGAAGGAGATTATCTACCAGATTTTCTCGTGTACATATCAGCGAGTTTTTTGTTAACAGTAAGTTAAAGTACTCCTTGCCCTGCACTGGTCTGTGGCTGAATAGTTAGTTCCTTTTTTCATTCTGTCACTCCAGCTTGTGATTTTCCCTACTTGTTCATCATTACTCAATAACATAACACTGCCTAAGTCTCCGAGAGTGATGTTTCCTTTGACACCTTCTTCCTCAGTGGTCAGACAAGCTGCAGAAACTGGATTTCCAAGAGATGGTGATGTTCCTCCAGCACCTCCCGACCAGGAACTGGGCGCACCACGAGCTCGAGATGGTCCTCTCCAGGGCATACATGTGGCACACCATGTTCAAGAGCTCGCCCAGCCATCTTGCCAGCTAGGACGGCAGTGTGGCCGTGGATCATACGTGGAAGCAGGTCTCTGCTTCCGTTGTAACTGTAGACTCACACATGTTTGTTTCTGAGTGTTTGTATTATTGCTATTGATCCAGTTTGTATATCTTGATGTGAAATTACCGTCTCAGCGAAAATGAGTAGATTGGCATTGGATTTTGACGCCTCACTTTATTGCTTACAAAAATTGGCGACTTCCTTCCAAAATATGGAAAGTTGGCAACCTCGTGGGTGATTCTGTCCCCATTAACAGCAAGCATGAGACTTCACTAACTGTTCTTAACTAGCTATGTATTGTCCCAATCCCATGTTGGGACTTGAGCACTTTATATTTCTTGACGAGACTTTTTTTAGTCTGTGGTACTACAGCATGAGTGAAACTAGCACAATCCAATCCATAAGGACCTTTCCTGGTTCGAAACATGTAAACAGTGGAGCCTTGCTTAACGAAATCCGTATAGAGGCAGGAACTCATAGAGCAACAAAAACTGATCCTACATTCATTGAAACTACACATGCTGGTGTGGAACGGCCATCTGTGCATGCTGAAAATCTACATGACTACATGCCCACTTTCTCGATTGAATAGCATGCCAACTCTGATCCTGAGTGCTGCAACATGGACCAAGAACGAAGCTGGTGCAAAAATAAGAAAGTAATTTGGAGTACAACAGATTACAAACTTATTTTTCTCAATATTTTTACGTCAAATAAGTTTCTGTATAGTCTTTGCAAACTGCAGATTAGCCTAACCCTAGGAAAAATCTGTAATATATGCACTAGTTTTAGAAACACATATTTTGTTCTAAATTCTATCAAAGTATCAAGTACTCTACTTTTTAAGACCATGAAAGGATCACCCGTTTTAATTCCTCTGTATCTTGCAATGCAACAAGAGGCGCACAACAAGCAAAATTTCATTAAAACTGCGTGAAGGCTTTAGGCCAAACAGCATACACAAGACAATAAAGCCGGGAACCTCGCCATCAGTAGCGTGCCAAACTGTACACTTATTACGACCATACAAAAATCCAGAAACATTGAACAATCCAGATAGCAGTAGAAGTTCAGTTCTGATCTGAGTGGAAGTGCAGTTAACGAACTCACAGAAATTAAAGTACTTAGAAATACTACTATACACCATATCGAACTGAGATTTTTAATGGGCAGTTCGCACAATCTTACACATGGGGAGGAAGAAAGAACACAGCTGCATCAGTCAGAAGAAAGAAAAAACAACATGAAGAGGATGAAGAAGAAGAAGAAATCAGAGACAGCAGGCATAGCATGGCCGTAGCCGGACGAGATGAAAGCAGGCCCTTGTTAGCTAGCCTAGCCTAGGCCTAGGCGGTCTAGTCGGTGGTGATGTGTACTCCGATGACGATGACGAAGAGCGCGATGAGGGCGAAGTAGATGATGGCGTGGACGAGGATGGCCATGGCGCTGGTGTGCATGTTGCCGAACTCCACCAAGTGGTGCTTCCCGGGAAGCTGCAGCAGCAGCCCCGGCGAGAGCAGCACGAACAGCACCACCGCGATCACCACCGGGCCCCAGTCCGACATCCTCCTCCTGCTGTTGTTCGGCTGCTTCTTCGGCGATGACGACTCCGGCGAGGTGGAGGAGGAAGAGGAAGATAGTGGAGCAGAGGAGGGGAGCAGAGGAGGAGGGACGGTGTGTGTGACCGAGGAGGAGCCAATGCAAGGAAGTGGTGGAGGGAAAAGGTGTGAGCGAGCAGGGGGTTGATTTGGATTTTGCCTTTTGGTTCGGTTGGTGACGTCTCGCTTTCCATCGTTCCCTCTTACGACGTCTAGCTGCTCCCGTACCTCCTCCTTTTCCAATCACACCTTCTGCACCTGCACTTTGCTTCTCAAAATAAATCTTTTATTAATTAATTATCCTGTTAATTCCTGGAATGGGATGTTTACTAGTAGTACTTGTTGTGATTAGCTTGCTGGCTAGCTAGGTGATTCGATGACAACAAGAAGACCATTCTCCCATGTTTCTTGGTTAATGATGAGCATCTTGGTAAACAGACAGGCAGATCGACGGTGAGAGTGAAGTCTGTGGACACCTCTCTTCCTCTGCATTTGTGGGGGGTGAGTGGTGAGGTCAACTGGCAAGCGAGTGCTCATTGCGTGACTCGTACGTGCTGACCCCTCCTAATTTCTTGCTTTCTTTTCTGACCATGACTGCTTATTTCAGATTTACTACTCCTACTTGTTGTGATTATCGAGCTGGCTAGAGAGGCTTGGCGCAGATTTGACTCGATATTGATCAGATCATCCAAGGTTTGCTTATCAACAACAAGAAGAGACCATTCTTGCTGGAAATTCACTTTTGAACTCAGGGTGCATATGCTCCTGCCACAAAAAAACATTTCAAAGTGTCAAAAAAATTTCCAACGGATTTGTTTCATGTGTATCTTGATATTCTATGTGTGCACGACAAGTTTCGTGGAAAACCGAGATTTTTTTGTGTCATGTTTAAAAAAGATAAAAAATGTCTTATGAAGAGTTTTTTTAGCACCGAATTTTGTCTTTTTACACACGACACAGATCATATTAGTGTTTTGTGAAACGACTTCACGAGCACAAAGAACGTCCAGATGTACGCATGACTTTTTTTCTCAGAATTTCGAGCATGTTAAAATACGTTTAAAGTCCGATTTAAAAAACAGGAGCATATGCTCATGGGAGCAAAAATGCCTCGTCTGTGGACATCTCTCTTCCTCTGTGTTTGTGGGAGTGGGTGGTGAGGTCAGTGCAAAAATGATTACCCTAGTAATTCCATTTCAAAGTTAACATGCCGCATCCTTGACATGCAGAGGCCGGATGTAAACTTGTATCTCTTTCATGGGACGCTGAACGTCCTTATCGAAGAAATAATTAAGTAGCTGGCTGAGCATGTTGCATTCCAGTGGGGGAACGAAGATGACGCAGCATACTTTTCTGGCCGTGGCTGCCTTGCATACTTCGTTTTCCATCAATCAGACTGAAAGAACTACTCGTAGAAAAAATTAGATTTAAAAGAAGCGGTAGAGGACGAACGGACAAGAATATGTAGACGATACGCAACACCTAAAGTCTCACACACACCCACACAGCGTGCTAGCTTAGCTGGTCCTGGGCGATGGCATGGCACTGCTACCAGCTGCTGCTTCTCCTTTCTTTCTTTCTTCTAGCTGCTCCTCCAAACAGGCTTTACGCCACGCTATACTAATATAGCAACCACGCGATACAACGTTCCGAATAAAGCTGTGACCGAACAGAAGAAGACTAGCCCAAAATAAAATAAAAAAACAAAAAGAGAGAAAAGAAAACAAAGCTGACATCGGCGGTGCGACGAAAACGGTGAAAACTCGCAACCGTTACGCCCTCCAGAGAATTATCACCACTCGTCTAGCAATCCAAAGCGCCGCGTACCAAACAAACATCTACAAGAAGGAAAGTGACGATGACAACACTGCTACCCGGACTGGTCCTATGATTTTTCCCGGTACGCCACAGGAGGTGGGGAGGAGATATCCCCGACGCCCTTCAGGAAGGAAGGTGATACCCGCAGGCGTCACCGCGTCAGTGTCGAAGTGACAAGGATTTCTCCTGACCTCTCCAACGAATTACACTCCCGGGCACTTTGTAATGCCCTAACAAGCTCGTCGCCCACGTGCATGCTCCAGAATGGTCTTGAAGTCGCCACCGCCGTCACACCGAAAGCCACAGAGCAAGGCCAGTAAGACCGAGAGAGCGGGAACATCGGCGAGGGTCGGCATGACATCAACACGTGGGAGAGAACTACCTCCACCGCTAGAAGGCGGTAGCCAACCGGATGTAGCAGCAATGCACACCAGGCCTCTTGGCCAGGCCAAGCCCCACTAGGCTCGTGAAGTCCCGCCGCCGCATTGCAGCAAGGGTGCCACCTTACACGCCCACCCCAACACCAGGCCCTACTCCTCCGTCCACCAGGGGATTCGCCACCTCGGCAAATCCATGTCGCCAAGCAGTAGTTCCGTCGCCACCGAGCTCACCTAGGCCTGTCGGACCATCGTCGGTCTGAGGATCAACGTTCGTTCATCGCCATACACATGACCGAAGAAAGTGAACACCACCACGTCGCTCGCCGAAGAGACAATTGCGCACTCCACCTTCCGGGGCCACCGCCCCGGCTTCCACAAACTCGAGCCAAAGGCTCCGGTCACCGCCACAACGCACAACCGCCGAGAAGGACGGTGAAGGTCAAAACTCAGACTCGCAGTCATCGAGCTGCATGGTAGCCTAGGGGAGGGGATCTTCCCTCTATCACCTTGCGGTGAGTGTCGTCTGGATGGGAAACAGTGCAAACTAGGTCGAGATCAGGCCCTGCTAGGCCCAGATCTAGCCCGGGCAGGCCCGGATCAGGCCCAGATCGGGCCCTATTAGTTCCACCGCCATGTTAATGCAACCAGGCCACCACGCCGCCGGTGAACTACACCTCGAGTTGCTCCTACCACCATTGCCGCCGCACTGGCCACGCCGCCACCACAACATTTCCCAGGCCCGATGTCGAGTATAGCCCATGCCACCGCCTGGGGAAGCATGGCCTGGGCCACACACGCCGCCACCGGTCGAGCCCATCGTCACCTGTAGAGCGCGCTACCGCCAGCCGCTCCCTCCCGCGATGAAGCATCAACATTGGGTAGAAGAAGTCCTTCCGCCACCGGCACCGCACGGACTTTGCCGGGTGGCGCTCACCGGTGGCGGCGGGGGAGGAGGAAGAGGTGGAGGGCAGCGTGGGTTAGGGTTCTGCCTCGGTCTCCCATGCGGGGGTGGCACGAGATGCTATGCATATAGTCAGATTCCCCAAATTTATTATTCAGTGGTGACGACTTTCTTCTAGCTACTAGCACACCAATTCCACGGAGTTTGATGCCTTGATTCGCTGCAACCACTCGAGTATGGTCACCCAACATATCACTGCATGATGTAGTACACTATAGTCATTGACATAACACCAATGAAACACTGTTCCACCAGTATTACATCCCTTAGAGTGGTACAACAGAAGCATCGTGGTCCGAAGACATGACTATAGATTACAACTCGACTCTTTACAAAAGATCCAAAGAAAACTCTCAGTTATAGAGGAAGAAAGCAACTTCTTACAAAGAAGAACCAGGAATAAAACTAATGTTTAATTTATCAAAGCACAAAACCTAAAAGCACTAGGTTCACTAAGTGCAACAAAACCTATGCTAAGCAAGACAAGCAACAAGGTGATATCAAGATATAATACTTCAAGCATGATGGCTATCACAATGTAAAATGCATAAGTAAAGGGCTCGGTTAAGAGATAACCGAAGGACGTGGAGACGATAATTTTTATCCTGAAGTTCACATCCAAAGAAGCTACATCTCTGTTGGAGAGGTGCAATGGTGCAATGCTCTCCGAACGCTACAAATGGCTCACCTTGAGATGTGGTGGCTCGATGCTCACCCAACGTCACACAAGGCCTCACCCCAAGATGCAAAGGCACGCAACTCACCGACACCACAAAAGGCTCACCCTATTCTACCGAGTGCGCACCACAAAGGCAGGCACTTGATATACTATGGGGCACTTGAGGGTGGTCATCGAACCTGTACAAGGCTTGGAGAAAACTCCACAACTCAATTGGAGGGCTCCTAAGAAACACCACAAAGGCCACAAGCTTGAGGAATCTCCACAACTCAATTGGAGGCCCCAATAACTCACTACAACTTCACACAACCGTCTAGGGTTCCAAGAACCCAAGAGAAACAAGCCCAAGAGCTTGAACTCGCCGAATCTCTAAGGAGAACTCAAACCTATGCACCAAATGCAAGGGCAAATCCTTCACTCTCAGATTCCACCAAAGCTACAAAAGCTATCGGGAGAATAAGAGAGGAATAATACAAGAGGAGAACACAAAAGTCTCCAAGATCTAGATCCCAAGGATTCCTTCACAAAGAAGGGATTTGGTTTGGTGGGGTTGTAGATCCAGATCTCCTCTCTCAAATCCCTAAAAAAGATGCAAGAATCATAGAAGGGGGAAGGGGAGAGGACAAGCTCTTCTAGGTCAACAATGGAGGAGAGAGAGAGTGAAAACGGACCAAAAGAATTAGTGCCCACGAAGGGGAAGAGGGGCCCCTTTTAAAGGGCTCCCAGATCTGACCGTTTGGGCCATGTACGACCCTAGATAGTACTATCGGTGGGTGGCCGGTACTACCACTGATACCCGGCCAACGGTCAAAACATAGTGATGCGAAAGGGAGAAAACGACCCTGGACGGAACTACCACCAGAGGATCGGTACAACCGCTGGGTAGGGCTGATACTTCTGGCAAACTTCTGGTTAAGTTTCGGTAAATAGCCATTTCATAAGATGCAATGTACTGAGCGAAAACCAGCCCTTGGTGGAAATATGCCAGAACTTCCACCGATACTGCGGGCGGCAAAGTGGCTGAGCGGTACTTCCGGCGGACCAGCGGCACTTTCATCTAGAACGGTAATATCGCCTATACAACCGATCAAAGTTCTGTCAAATAGGACTCTCCATATAGAGAGGTTACGGAGCTGAAACCAGACTGAGCGGAAGTAGCCTCGGTACATCCCCCGGTACTACCGGCAGCAAAAATGCCCTAGCGGTACTACCGGTGGCGCACCGGAACTTCCGCCCATGGAAACTTCAGAACCAAAACTACAATAAGTTTCGCATCCGAAATCCAAACGAGATGAAACCAATTTTGTTGGAAATATAACAATGAATAGAATCCAACAAAAACATGCAAGATCAAAAACACAATATGACCTGCAAGGTGTGGAGAAAATATCAAGGTGTGGAGCCGAAAAACCCGAAAATATCATGTACATATATGTAAGATATCTCCCAAGGTGTGGAGCCGAAAAACTGGCAAGATCAAAAACGCAATAAGATATATCAGGGAAATCCATTTTTGATGAACTAGAGCTTGTTATGAAGATAACCAGAAGTTCTAGATCCTCACATGGACAAGATCCAAATAACAACCAAGAAATAATAATGCAAGAATGCAAAGGTTTGAGCTCTCTCCGAAATATACGATCGAGTCACCCACTCGAGAGCCCCTCTTGATAGTACGGCTATATATACTCAACTTGGTCTCACAACACTTCAAGAGAATGGTAAAATAGAAAACCCATCAAAATCATACCTTTGCCTTCAGCATTCCATTTGAGCTTGATGTAGGCGATCTTGTCTCGTTCAAGATGGAACACCTTTCCTGATTGCACCTACTTGTGCTTTGCTTGATGAAGACTTGCAACTTGCTCCCCCATAACCATGGGAAACCTCTTCTTTGAACTTGTCTTGATAAACCTTCAAGCTTCTTCTTTCTTCATCCAATGAGCACAAAGCCCTTGGACATTTCTTCTTCTCCTTCTTCATTTCTTATTCTCCTTCTTCATTTCTTCATCTTTCAACCTTGAGACCAACACACGGCCCACATGATGCCAATGGACAAATCTACAAGTGAAACTCAATTTACACATTAGTCCATAGAGATTGTCATTAATTACCAAAACCACACATAGGGGAATATATGCCCTTTCAACTCCATTGACTTTATTGAAGAACTCGAGCTTTTGGTGACGATTCCATTGAGCTATGTCTGCTAGCTTTCACAGGTTGATTAGAACTTTGGGGAGTTCCTTTCCTGCAGCGTTCACAACTCCTTTCCAGAATAGGGAGTAACATGTCACACTTTTTTACACTCTATAGAGGTGCATTGCTTTACCCATGAGATATCCTTATCCATGTTGCACTTCTGAGCGGCCAACCTGTTCACACTTCCTTGGTATGAGGCCCGGTATAAGGACCCAAGCTGATCACTACCCTTCTCCATGACCCCACATGCCAACACAACCCCTCAAGCAAAAAAACCTCTGTTAATCCGCATATATCCAGATATAACTATGGTTGACTCCTTAAGGACTCTAGTGAGTAGAACAATGTCCCTGCTCGCCCCAACAAGTTGTTGGACCTACCTACGATAGTCTCTAACAGATAGTCTAGATACCAAGATCACGAGGAACTGAGGGGTCCCACCCATGTACTGGTCCTTGAGAGGAATACTAGTGCCATGATCTGGTCATCCATTGACATACGAAAGGAAGAAGATCCAACTGACTTCCCAGAGCCATTGTAGATCTCATGGTTAACGCGTATTATATGGCACAAGAATCACTAGCAACATTTGTTGATAAATCCTAGATGATACATTCCCATAGAATAGGGATTCCATTGCCAGTCATAATAGATTAATTGGCCCTCCCGGATTAATAACCATTAGTTTACATTACTTATGAAAATAGTGTTTTCTACCGTCCTTTTTGAAATGAAGGTGATAACAATAATAGATTGCAAATACTTGATATAAAATAACTAAAGGACATGAGAAAGTGTGAACTTGCCTTTATGATTACAAGATTATGTAATCCCGGACTTTGAGACAATATAATATCCAATATCTGAAAACATCATCATTGGTCTGGTAAGGACTAATGTTTAAAGAAGCAATATGCTATTATGCATAAGTAATGCTATGAAATTTGTAAAACCTCTAAGTAATACCCAATGTTGTTAATGAGTTGATATTAGGTGATTTCCTTAAGATTTGACTTGTCTATAAATTTACTTCATACATACAAGTATATGCTAAGAACATAAAGGTTATCAATCAAGGCAAACAACTAAGCATAATATTAAAAAATGCTTGATGTTGATTGCTATTAACTCTTTACGAAAGGTCATATTTTAAGTTGTTAAGTTTTTAAAAGGTAATATCTTGGTTTAGTGAGGCAACAAGAATAACTTTTGAAGAAAATGTTAATTACACTAAGTTAAATAATCTATAAAGGTTATGAAGATGTAACATATAGATATAGGATTAGATCTAAGGATCTAGAATTAACATATTTTCTATTAATTGATTAATAGACCCAAATTAACTATAAGAACATAATTGAATTTAATGTGTCTATGGCATTACTGAGCTTTAAGACTTTCCTAAGTAGGATTAACAATGTGAGACCATTCACTTCCAATGTAAGTGAATGATGCATTCAAGACATGGTTTTTTATTGTAATCTTAAAGATAAAACTTATCTTATTGGTTATAGCATAAATAGATGATTTCATTAATTTGTTAGGGTTTGAAGTATTTATAGAAACTTAAAAATTAATTGTATTGTTTAAGGGAATAGCTTTATATAGGTCCCACATGTTTTAGCCTTAAAGAATTACATTCTATGTTTCAATAAACCCTAAGTAATCAATTAAATCTAATAAATATTTATTTTGATTTATAAATAATAAAAGAGAATATATCCTTTTTATGTGAATAGAAGAAAAGGACTATAAAGTCAATTATAACACTTTTTGTTTATAAATCCTAAAATGACCTAGAATCTTATAATTAGTATGTTTATAAAATAATTGATTTATTTTTATACATAAAAGTGATTTTTATTAGTTTTTAGGACCTTTCTTTCTTTTGTTACATCTTATTAAGATATTTAGTGGCTTGAATATTTAGTTGTATTTTATTTATATCACACAAGTAATGTTATATTTTTAATAGATAGATATTAGTTTTGTGAGAATTTTGGTATATCATATGTATTTTTATGATTTTTCTAGAGCTAAAATCATATGAGGGACATTTTGGTAATTTCCATTTTTTTATTTCTTCTTTTATTTTGTTCCTGGATTTGGCCCACTGGACAACCTAGCCCATTGGCTTGGGCTAGACCCATTGGACCGGTTCGATGGTCAACCCGACCTAGCCCCCACTCTTGTTCTCCCCCGAGCCTCACCTCTCTTCTCTCTAGCGATGTAATGGCACCACCGTGCTCTTCTCTGATTTGGCGAGCCCCGACCACTCTAGCCACCGCCGCGGTCACAGTCGACATGATTCTCGATGATCTACCGACTGGTCCGATCAAATTCGCTAGGCGCCTTCTCTCCTAGCCGCACTAACCCCCTCTGAAATTAGGGTTCAGCGATTTGGCACCATCGCACGCTAGTGGTAGGCTCCTCCCCTTACTAGGATGCCTTGTTGATGTGGTGGTTGCGGTGGTGCGATGTGACTCGACACGTGTTGAAGCGATGGGCACTCTCCATGCCGCTGTGTCGTGTTGCTGTTCTCCGTCACCTCTACTAGTGTCACCTCTACTTCTTCTCCGGCGAGCTACGACTTGCCACCAAGTAGGTACCACTGGTCCCCTCTCTCTATCTCTTTCTCGTTCTTACCTTCTCTCTGACACCAACCCTAATTAGGGTTCCCCGCTTGCTTTACTCCATAGCATGTGGTGTTATGTGTAATTGTTGATACTGTACATATGTTGCTTAGTCTAATGTAGGTTGATGTCGGTGATACACCTTATTAATTTTTCATTGCTCAACATCAAAGTTTTCTAGTAGGAATTTTAGGTAGTGGTGATTGCAAGTTCTGACATGGATTCAGATAATTTGCTTAAGTATCTATCTTATTACTTTCTGTTTTAGCAACCATGTGCTACCAGTGCTTGTGCAAGTTTTCTGTGGTTCATAGTATCTCATGTTTTGTGAATACCAAATGTAGTTGATGATTCATATTAGCACATTGATACCATTCCAGTAACTTTAATGAGTGAGGATTTTGGCTAAGTGATAGTGGCTATACAATATTTACAATTTGGCTCATACTGCTAATGGAGTTAGTTCTGGGTTGTTGGTCTATCTATGTTGACAGAGAATAAATTTAGAATGGAATTTTAAAGTACTTACTAAGGCATGGTACTTATCTTGTGCATATCACCTATGCAAGCAAAGCTTGTTTGGTGCTTTTAACTATTGTGAACATTATAGTATCTTAATCTTAGATGATTACTAGTATTGTACTAGGAAAATGATTTATTTCCCTTATGCACTTGGCTTTGTTGATGATTTGTTGTGAATATACATTATAAGTTGTACTAGCAGATGTTCCTGATATTAGTAGCATGGCAGTGAATACTGCATATGATTCCTGGTGTTCTTTGAACTAGGAAAATGATTCATCTTTTATAGATATACTCAATAAGAGTACTTGTATAAGCCTTTGACTCTACGAGCATGATAGTAATTTGTATTAAAATGATTCCTAATGGTTTAATTAGGAATATGATTTGTTAACTTGATTTATTGCTTTAGTGGCTTCTTTTGCCTTGATTATTTATGTGGTGCCTCCATGTTGGAGTGTGCATAAAAATACTCAATGGTAGAATGATCTGCTGCTAGAAATATAGATGTACAGTTAAACATCATCACTATTGAGGTGTTACTTGAATGATTAAGATCGCTTTAACCATGGACTGTGATGCACAACAGAGGCTGCTTTTCCTTCATAAAATAACATGTGTTTATGTTACCAAATATTACTGTTGCCCCTTTTAGCTCTAGGATGAATTATCATAACACCCTATGCTATACTGAGAGATGACTCTTCTTCCCAATATTCTATTCTGAATAAATACCCAAGAATAGATGCGATGCAAGATCTGGTGGTACTTTCATTTACCTTGATGCTTGATAAGTTTTAGCAAACTGCTATTGTAGTGGTTGCTTGTGGTGGATAAATTATATGATGGATCTTGGCCAGCCGTTACAAGTTCTTGTGGCTTGCTCCACCTCCTCCTCCTGGTTTAGCTCCACTTACTACTCTTGTCTTCTGAATCCCCTTCTCCTCCTTGCTGCTGACTTGATCTAAGAGTTATCCTTGTACTGATGCTTGCCCGCTCCTGCTTCCAACTCTTGGATGGCCTTCCAGGCAACCAAATGTTGTTGATTGTGTATGATAAGACTAGTGGAAGTGGAGGAATTCTAGCTAGTGGTTCTTACAACTAGCTAATAGATAATGGCTGGTGTGGTGGTTTTGTGAATTGAGATGAATTTTCAAGTAATGTTCTTGGTGCCGTGAACTGATGGATAAGGTTGTGTGTGTTTATGTTTTTGGCTGGTGAAAGTTGAACAGAGAGAGAATCCATGCTTCAACTGCCTTCTCTTATTTATTTACTTCTGATGGTGTGGTGTGATCGACAACACACACCCATGCATGTGTGACTATGCTACTTGCAAGTGGGAACTTTAGGTCCAAGTTTTAATGGATACAAATCTTTCTCTTGTGGATGAGCTCAAGTGGAAACTTGATATTTTCTGTTGTTTAACCTTTTGCCATTTCAGCTGACTTTGGTGAAACTTGCCCATATCCCTATGATGCAATAAGTCTGAGGCAATCAATCGGATAAGAATAGATTACTATTGATGGCCCCTCTTTTAACTACTCAATGATGAGTTAAGCAATGCATTACATTGCATGTATGAGAGTAAACCATTAACACTAACACCTCTTTATATTTCATTTCTTTGGTTTTGTTTTATCTATACAGGAATTAAATTGAAGAAGTAAAGAAGATACAAGAATACATAGGAACTTAGTTTAGTTTTTTTTTCTTTTATCCTCTTGTAATTTTATTTTCCATTTGGATAGTTGTAAATATTGTATAATGTTATTATTGTGTTAAAGATATTCTTTTATTCATTTATTTAATTGTTTCAATTTACTTTACTTGAAACAATGTAAAGACATTATTGTTTTAATAATGTGATAAAGTCAATTTCGTTTGGTGTAATCTTTTCTTTTATTTGTATACTGTAATAACCATATATTCTTATTATTATAGTAAAGTATATATTATTTATTCATAGTTGTATTTCAATTATGAAATGACTTAATTATTCATAATGCAATTTCATTTTGTTTTGAATTCAATATGATATTAAAATATTCCAAATTGAATTGTCTTCTCCAAGTTAAAGAAATCAACAAGGATCATGTCGAAGTCCATCACACTTGCCATAATATTTCCATTTGCACAAGAGAGACCTCGATCCCTTTATCCTTTTTTAGTTTAGCGCGAAAATTTTCCGGATTTTCTTATGCATGAATGCAATGCACAAACATGTGTCCTCTCTATCTTTAGCCTCTAATACTGAGATGTTACATCGAGCCTCAAAGAAGATGTAGTGGATATACACATCTATACACACGTGAATCAGCCAACACGAAAAAGAAAAAACAGTAAAAAGTTACGCACTGTAGCAAAATAATTTAGTTAGACATAATTATGACTCTCTTCTCCTTTTCTGCTATTTTTTTAATCATTTTGAATTATAATATGCGATTTGAGGAAATTACAAATCTAGCGCATACACGGTGTTGGCGACATCGATTGAGCCACCCGGTGTAGGCCACCCCGCTTGGCCGTTTGTGGCGGGGGCCACCAGCCGACAGTCCCTCAACGGTCGGTGCGCCGACCTGCAAACGGTGTCGGCCACCCCGTCTAGCCCTTGGATAAAGGTAGCCACGCGACGCTGCCGCTGGTGCTGCGCTCCTTCTTCCTCCTCCGTGTTTGGGCTAGTCGGTGTCGGTCACCCTATCTAGGTCCAGTCGGTGTGGCCGAAACCTAATGGCCCAGTCGGTTTGGACCACCCTATCTGGACTGGGCGCTGTTGTGTGGCCAACACCGCGAATGTGGTAGATTTGAATTTTTCTCAAATCGCATATTATAGTATGAAAGGATTAAAAAATGTATTATTAAAAAAAATTAGCCTCCTTTTCCTACATGGTCATCTGGATTTTGATTTCCTCTTGTGCCTAGATTCAGTTAGGCCGATCTGCGAAGATTTCCTAAATCCAGCCATTTGTACGCATGTATGTATTCAATTATTCTTATCTCATGGAGGAATTATGGGGCGCTTTCAGACATGTTGATTCCATGCTTAGCCTTTCTGTACAAGACGTAACCGACCAAATCATTACATCGACCCAGAAGATCATGTCACCAGCTGCTATATATTAAATGCACGATCAGTTCGAATGAGGTAGTACTGTACAAAGAGAATGCTTTGTTAGAGCATGCATATGTGTATGTGTACTGAGTAGTACTATGGCGTACACGTACAACCATGTCTTGCTATGTAGTGGGACTGTTTCCTATCTATATAACACGCAACTGATGGTTTGAAAGAGTACACATCGTTCCACCAAATTTCACATGCTTATTATCATTACCGAAATGGCAAACTCTTCAATCATGCACACATGAGTAGTGAAACTGTTGCCAATCATGCACTTATAGATGTACATGTGCATGTGTATGGACTATGGAGGGGACACAAGAGTCTGGATGTGGCGTCCAGTTCATAAGGTATGGTCAAGGAGTGTGGTTGTTCCTCTCCTACTTATTCTCATTCTGCATATACACAATTCCTCGTGTTCTTTCTTTATGGAACTTCATAAATATTGTTCATCCAGCATGGTCTTACCATTGTAATATTTTTCTGTGTATAATTATCATGTGTGTGCCGCCAGGTCATGGCTAAACTACAGTTAGGATCTTGACATAACAAAGAAAAGGAGTAGAATTCAGTTTCTAATCATCGAGTTGTGGTCTAGGGAAAAATTTGGCAAGAAACCATCGTGCCAAGATTTTCTAGATTTAAGAGCTATAATTTCCCAACTTACCAGATTTAAGGAGTTACTAATTTTGCACAACCATGGCATGCCCCGTCAGGTCGATGTGCTAAAAACAAGATGCATTCCATGTTGAAATCTTTCTATGTATACCTTCTAATTTCTGATGGCTATCAAGTAGAGCTAGAGGATGGCTTTATTATCTTTATATATCCACATGTTCCTTTTTATGGCTATCAAGTAGGCTCATTGCGTGACTCGTACATACTACCCCCTCCTAATTTCTTAATTCCTTTCTTCTATCAAGACTGCTTAATTCAGATTTGCAGTATGATCAATCGATTACCCTAGTAATTCTAGATCAAAATTAACAAGCTGCTGCATGCATGCATCCTGGTTATGTAGAGACCGGGTGTAAACTTGTATCGTCTTAATGCATCGTTGTGGTAAAAAAAATTAAGTAGCTGGTGCTCAAATTCTGAGCATGTTCTATCTGAATCAAGAATGCAATCAGTGGGGGAAACGAAGATGACTGAGCAGACTTTTCTGGCCGTGGCTGCCTTGCATACTTCGTTTTCCATCAATCAGATTGAAAGAACTACTCGTAGAAAAAATTAGATTTATAAGAAGCGGTAGAGGACGAACGGACAAGAATATGTAGACGATACGCAACACCTAAAGTCACGTACACAGACAGCGTGCTAGCTCAGCTGGTCCTGGGCAATGGCATGGGGCTGCTACCAGCTGCTGCTTCTCCTTTCTTCTAGCTACTAGCACACCAATTCCTCTGATTTTGATGCCTCGATTCGCTGCAACCACTAAAGCCTCAAAGAATCTTAAGATGTATTCCCTCCGTTTTAAAATATAAGATGTTTTAGCTTTGTGAAAGAAGTGTATCTAGACCTTTTTTAGTGTGTAGGTTCATCTAAATTTGGAGTGAACCTATATACTAAAAGGGGTCTAAATACATTTTTTTCACAAAGCTAAAACATCTTATATTTTAAAACGGAGGGAGTAGTGGATATACACATCTGTACACGCGCGAGCAGTATCGGTCGACACGAAAAAGAGAAACCAGTGATAATTTACGTACTAGATGAATTTAATAAACTGAATTAATTATCTCTTCTCCTTCTGTTCAAGCATGGTCATCTGGACTCAAATTTACCCGAAAAAAAAAGAATCGCAAAAAAAAAAAAAAAAGAGTCTGGACTCTAATTTCCTCCTGTGCCTAGATTCAGTTAGGTCGATCTGCACAGATTTCTTAAATCCAGCCATGCTTATGCATTTATTCAATTATTCTTATCTTGTGAAGGACTAATGGAGCGCTTTATACATGTTGATTCCATGCTTAGACTTTCTCTACAAGACGAAACCGACCAAATCATTATATCCGTGATCCACCCACAAGATTATGTCACGAGCTGCTGTGTATTATGACCAGTCCGAATTGAGCTACAAAGTTACTCATGGAAAGCTTATCGTTGCCGAAATGGTAAACGCGTCACTTCGCGACACAACAAATCATGCAGAGATGAGTAGGTGAACTGTTTCCAATCATGCACTTCTGTAGATGTACATGTGCATGATTACAGAAGGAACACAAGAGCATGGATGTGGCGTCTAGCTCATTCGGTATGGTCAAGGAGTGTAGTTGTTCGTCTCCTGCTTGTTCTCATTCAGCATATACGAAGTTTTCCTTTTTTTTACTTCGTTATGGAACTTCACAAATAGTATGCATCTAGTAGAGGTTACTCTTGTAAACCAATGGTTGCACGGGATTATACAGCAAAGTGTAGATGGCATTTTGATCAGAAGATAGCACGTTGATGTAGAGCCACTCCATCTTATTTTTCTTTAGATGCATGGTTAATACATGTATCGACCTTACGTGACCTGTGATTTTTTTCTCTTGTATATACTGAACTTTGAATAATGGAATAAATGACTATATGCATGCGATTGATGCACAAGCCGGGATCTTCCCCACTTTCCGTAAAAAGTGTGTGCTGCCTGGTCATGCACAAACCACAGCTATATGATCTAGACGTAGTAATAAACAAGGAAGCAAATCGCGCGGGAACGTTCGGTGTGACGGCCCACCAAAAGATGCCAGGCTATAAGCAGTTGATTCTTTTTTTTTTTTGATTTCTTTATGTAAAATCCGATAAAGAAATTAAAGGAGAAGATTTAAGTTTCTTACCGTCAAGTTGTGATCTAGTGACAGATTTGGCAAGAAACATCCGTGCTATTATTTGCTAGATTTACCGGTTATAGTTTCCTTTCTTTTTTTGACAATAATAGCTATACTAACTTACTAGATGTAAGGACTTAGTAATTTTGCATAGCCATGGCAGGCCCGTCAGGTCAATGTGGCACATAGGATATGTGCTCCACGCTGAAAGCTTTTCTAGGTGATAGTTGAATGCCCGTGCATTGCCATATTTTTTTTAATTTCTCATCGTCCATGTAAACATGATATATTTGGAAGATGGACACGTAGTTTGGGTTTCTCCAACTACATGTTATGCACGTGATCTTATCGCTAGATACACATGTACGAAATCGATGGCGCATTCGCGGGGCCGTGCCGTCCTTGTTCAGCGTCTCCACACTCTAGTCCATCTCCTTCTCCCACTCCAAGCTCTAGCGGACTCAGCAAACGGCGGCATATCCCTCCCTCCCTCTCCCTCTCTCTCTCTCTCTCTCTCTCTCTCTCTCTCTCTCTCTCTCTCTCTCTCTCTCTCTCTCTCTCTCTCTCTCTCTCTCTCTCTCTCTCTCTCTCTCTCTCTCTCTCTCTCTCTCCGGGTATCCACATATACAGATGGGAGCAATGCTAGTGTCTGCGTTCGTGTCCATTTTAGGGTTTACTATTTTGCATCACTAACTCATCAATATAATTTTTTCTGAGCGCTCACCTGGTCATGAAACTGCTCATAGAGCCACCAACATTAACAATCCGACGGCAAGCAAGGTTGAAGTTTGAGATCTTGTTGTGTTACTATGGCCAGTTACTTGTCATGTGATAAGTTATATAACATGTATGCATAATAACTTTTTACCCGTGTTGATACTTAAAACCTTGTCAAAACAATTTCATTTTGGGGGGAAACTCTAGATCTGGGATTTTTCTGGATCGGACGATGGCGGCACATTAGTGTCGTTCACCCTCTTGAGGGCATCGTTTTGGAGCCCGAGATGCTTGGAGGGGATCAGCTGGTGGAGTGGTGTTCCATCTTCTACGCCGATGACGGTGGGTCTCGGCGGCGTGGTGTAGCGGGATCTCGTCGGTGGACGTGATGATGGCCTCGCGTAGGGCGGTTGTTGTTGTCTGATGCCGTAGTGGCGTCGGCGGCAGGACCTGCAAAGTTTATGCGGATCTTAACCGTGAAGATTGTTCAGAGGCTTGATGGCGGCGACAACTTCTGTGGCGCGCACACAGGGTGCTCGCTAAGAGTCAGCTAATCCGGATGTATGCTCTCGTCTCGCCTAGAGGGCGCCTCGGGGTATGCGATTGTTCCCGGTCCTTAGCTGGTGGAGTGTTTTCGTTGCCTTTCTGGGCACAGAGTGGCCCCGTTGACACGATTGAAATGGATCGTATGGGCACCTAGAGGGGGGGTGAATAGGTGCTACACCAATTTTTAATTTTTTTCAATTTTAGGCTTAGCACAAAGGTAAATTCTCTAGATAAACTAATGGGTGGAATTTTCCTATATGCAAACCTATCTACTAGCGAGTAAAGAGCGAGTGGAAGAGGAACGAGTGAACCGAAGTGAAGCACGCGGAGACACAGGATTTGTTTGACCGTAGTTCCTTCCTTGTTAAGGGAAGTACGTCTGTGTTGGAGGGGTGGGCGGTACTAAGACCACCACGCCACAAAAGGCCTCACCCTGTTCTCCGATGGATCTCGCCACAACAGGCCTGATCCACCTTCCACTATAGGTACCCTTCGAGGTGGGCACCGACGCCTTTACACAACTAGCGGGGCAACAACTCCACAACAACTTGGAGGCTCCCGAAATGACAACAAGCTGCCACAAGAACAAAGTTGTCAAATACAATAACAAGATCCAGGTATTGACAAGAATACTAGATCAGGGATTTTTCCAAATGAATGGAGAGGAGTTGAAGCGCTTGATTCTTGATGTTGATGATGAACTTCTCCTCCTTCAATTCCACCAAAGATCAAGACCTTTGGGTGGTTAAAGTGGGAGATCGAGAATGAGAGCTCTTGCACAAGGTCTGGTCAATTTCGAATGAATCAAGAGTTCTGAACGTTGGAGAAGAAGGGGTACTTATACCCCCTTCCAAAAACCAGCCGTTGCACACTTTGGGGACCGGATTATCCGGCCCAAGTGAGGGCCGGATTATCCAACCTGGGGAAAACACCACCCTAGACTCAGAATATCCGGCAGATAATCCGCCCCCTCACAGTGAGATGCGCCGAGCTTGCCCTTGATCAACTTCTGGGGGCCGGATTATCCGGTCCTATGCGAAGGCCGGATTATCCGGCCTGGGGAAGAAAAACCGCCCCAGTTCGGATTTTTCGGGAGAAAATCCGACCGGATACCGAGCGACGCGCCTTGGCTCCTTTTGATCGAAAACTGGGGGCCGGATTATCCGGCCCATGCGACACCCGGATTATTCGGCCTGGGGAGAAAAAACCGCCCCAGTTTGGATTTTCCGGGAGAAAATCCGACTGGACACAGAGCGACGCGCCTTGGCTTCCTTGAGAGATGAGGTAGGCCGGATTATCCGGCCCTTGGTGGGGCGGATTATCCGGCCCCCCTCAAAGCTTCCTGCACACTTAGCACACATGAAGAGTCTCCATAACATTGTTATCTAACACGCAAAACATAGGAAAACATGAAATGTTCTTTCAATCTCCCCCTTTTTGGTGTTAGATGACAATACCAGGATTTGCAGGAGAAGGACACAAGACAAACAGAGATAACTATGAAAGGGACTCCCCCTCAATGTGTGCATAATAGAGTTTTGTATTGGAATACAAATGCACACAAATAGGTGAATCTATTCCATAGACATAAGGGCAAAAACACATACCACCGAAGTAGAGAATAGGCATCCTTGACATAAATCACAATTATTATTGGATAACCATTATGAGCGCGCGCCTTCCGTGATAAACCTCTAGCAATAGGATATGAATAGATATAACCATGAGCATAATCCATGATATGAAGTCCATAGGTATCATCCAGACAACCACATAAAGTCTCAACCACAAATCACAAACCACAAATTTAAAAGTTCAACGCTAAATGGGCATAAGTAAGAAATAACGAATAGAAAAGTGCAAGTGCTTATGCCCGACCCATGCAAATCCACGGACAACCTAATAGAACTACTTCTCCCCCTTTGGCATCGAGACACCAAAAAGGGAGAAGAGCGATGCTAGCGCCCCATGGGATCACTCATCGTAGTCCTCGTCCTCGTCCTCTTCTTCATTCTCTTCCTCATCCTCATCTTCAAGCTCCTCAGTGTCACCTTCCTCATCTTCATCATCAGCAGCAGGCGTAGAGGGGAACAAGTGACGCTCCAGCTCACCATAGTTCAGCCCGGAGGAAGAGTTCCACCGAGCATACGGAGTGGGAGGTGTAGGAGCCGGAGGAGCACCCGAAGCGCCAGACACGTGGTGGAGAATGAGCTGCTGGGAGTGATCCAACTCATGGCGCTGCCTGTAAGCCTCGTACTGACCCTTGCGCGTGTCCACGCCCATGCAGAGAATGTGACGCTGGAACCAGTTTAGCTGCTTGATCTCATGGGCCACGGGAGGTACAGGGGGCCTGCGAGCATCCCTCATGAAGCCCTCAAGAGCATAGGAGGGGTGAGAGGTCTTCCGAACCTTGTTGTATATCTTCTTGGCCTTGTGCGTCGAGTCAATGTGGAACTCCTCAGCGGGAAGCAGGTGGCGGATGAGCATCATAATATAGGGTGCATAAGGAATGGACAGACGGTTGAACATAACATCACACAGCTCATGGTAGATGAAGTCCATGACATCCAGCCTGTACTGCACTGATTCGTCCTCCCAGGAGGCAACCTCATGAGAGAATTGAAGTAGCTAAACAAGGTGACCACGGATGCTGTCATTGTTGCCCCCACTCGGTGTAATAGAGTCACGGAAGAGACCCACCAATGCTGCATAGATGGGAGCAAGACCAGCCGCAGTACCCACAATGCCATTGTTCACAGTGCAAGGAGAGAGAGCAGCTTCCTTGTTGGGCTTCAGCTGAGTGATGATGCGGTGGCCACTGGCTCTATCCCTGCTGCGGAAGGAGTACCCCAGAACCTTAGCTAACACGTGAAAATCAGCAGTCATGGGCTTGTCATGAGTCATCCACTTCATAGTGCGATGCTCATCACCACAAATCACCAGAGTGGAGAAGAATTGCTTCATCACCTCAGAGTCAAAGGAGCACTGGAGAGACATGAGATGGTGCAGCCCCATCCTCTCAGCCACATACATTGCATCCACAAGATGCGCCTTCTCCAAAGCCTCAGCAAGTACCAGTGGGTGCATAGGCCTAATGTTCAGCCTGGCATAGATGTCTTCAAAAATCCCCTTCTATTCTGCACACCAAAAACGGGTATCCCCTAGCTCATCATCACGAGGCAGCTCAGCAAACAAGTCACGGTGACGGATGGCAGAGAAGGAGACCGCATCCAAAGCCCTGTAGTTGATCTTGGGCTCCTTGCCCTTCCTCTTGGACACCCCCTTCCTAGTCCGCTTGGATTGTTCAGCCATGCGCCTCTCTTCGTTCTTCCTTCTCCGCAGTTCAACTTCGTCCACTAAGTGACCCTGTCCGTCGTCCCGAAAGTATTTGGCGCGAGGATGGCGCTTGTAGGTCTTGGGAACACCGGAACCACCTGTGAGGAGAAATAAGGGCGATAGCAAGGGGATAAGCATACACACAAGTCCAGGAGAGAGCATGGAAAAAGTAGTAAAAAAGTTTATAGGACAAAACTACTCAATGCATACACCATAGTGAAACTGAAGCAGAATTGAATCTGTCAGGCCGGATTATCCGGCCTGGCCAGGGGCGGAAAATCCAGCCCTGGCAGGAATTTTTGATTCCACCTAGATAGTATGCAAAAAAGTAGATCGGGACTAGAAACTGTAAGACTACAATTTCTATGCGAAAACACATCCTTCTAGACAACGTTCCACCCAACAAGATACACATCTAGCCAAAGATGGGGAGAGAGGGAGTTACCCTCACTCATTGGAGGAAGAACACGGAGGAGAAGGTACCCGGAGGCGCGGAGAAGAAGATCCGGGGAGGCCCGGAAAATCCGGTGGCCAGAGAGGCTCCAGGGAGGGTGAGGGGTGGCAGGCGGCGGCTGAGGAAGAGGAGAGGGCTGGGGGAGAAGTGCTGCTCATTATGAGCCCTTCCCCCCGAGCCCTGCCCTTTAAGATGAAATCCGCCAGGGCCGGATTATCCGGCCACCACTTGGGCCAGATTATTCGGCCGAAATTCTGGGATTCTGTTATACACAGAACCAGGCCCGCGCGTCCCCAAACAACACCCCCACAAGGTGTACAAGGGACTTGTGTGCAAGAATAGATGGCTTAGGGGTAGGGAAGGCTTAGGATTAAGAGAGCCAAACTGAGATGGTACTAGACACTCAAAATTGCAAAATCCAAATCAAATAAAAGCCAAGATTGAGTGTGATTCCCATAAGAACATGAGAGAGCAAATAACAACCAAAAAGATCCAATTCTCCGCAAGGGAGAGGGCGGTGGCCGAAGCCACCTTGTTGGAGTGTATGGTGTGACACCACGAAGATATATCTTGGGTTCACGACCAATACTCATCAATAAGCTCACATATCACAACATGATATTAAGAGAAATGATATATCTTGCTATTGGCATTATGGGGGGAGGGTTAGCCCAATGGGTTAGGACCACACTCCCCCTATATCCATGCCCACACCTAGACCAAACAAGTATTGAGATGTACGAGTGGGTGCATGGGTAATCAAGACAAGCTCCCGGAATCAATGATATTTAGCTCATTCCTCAAATAGCAGAATCTTGCTTCATCAAGTGGATTTGTAAAAATATCCGCCAGTTGGTTCTTTGTGCTCACAAAATATAGATCAATATTGCCTCGAGCAACATGGTCATGAATAAAATGATTCCGAATCTCAATATGCTTCGTCCTTGTGTGCTGAACTGGATTGTATGCAATTTTGACAGCACTTTCATTATCACATAAAAGAGGCACTTTGTCACAATTGACACCGTATTCCTTTAAAGTTTGCCTCATCCACAATAATTGAGTACAAGCGCTGGCAGCAGCAACATATTCAGCTTCGGTGGTGGAGAGAGATATACAATTCTGCTTCTTGGAGGACCAACAAACAAGAGATCTTCCCAAGAATTGATAAGCTCCAGAAGTGGACTTCCGATCATCCTTATCACCAGCCCAATCTGAGTCAGTATAACCACATAAAGAGAAATTGGAGCCCTTGGGATACTAGAGACCAAAGTTGGGGGAATGAACCAAATATCGAAAGATCCTCTTGACCGCCACTAAGTGGCTTTCTTTAGGAGATGCTTGATACCTTGCACACACTCCCACACTCAACACAATATCGGGTCTAGATGCGCATAGGTAAAGAAGAGAGCCGATCATGGACCGATATACCTTTTGGTCCACATCTTTACCATGAGGGTTAAGTTCGAGATGACACTTTGTTTGCATTGGAGTGGCAACACCATTTAGATCCATCATCTTGAATCTTTTGAGCATGTCTTGGATGTACTTTGCTTGATTAATAAATGTTCCTTCTCTAAGTTGCTTGATCTCGAATCCAAGAAAGAACCGTAACTCCCCCATCATAGACATCTCGAACCTGTCAGTCATAAGCTTTGAAAATTCATTGTTAAAAGCTTTGTTAGTAGAACCAAAGATGATATCGTCTACATATAGTTGGCATACAAAGAGCTCCCCCTTAACCTTCTTAGTAAAAAGAGTGGGGTCGATTTGCCCAACTTCGAATCCACGATCTAGCAAAAGCTCTTTAAGGTGCTCATACCACGCACGTGGGGCTTGTTTAAGGCCATAGAGTGCCTTATCGAGTTTGTAGACATGGTTCGGGAAGTTAGGATCCTCAAACCCTGGGGGTTGCTTTACGTATACCAACTCATGTAGAGGACCGTTAAGGAAGGCACTCTTAACGTCCATTTGCTGCAATTTAAAATTGTTATGAGCAGCAAAAGCAAGTAGGATACGGATGAACTCAAGGCGAGCCATAGGAGCATAGGTCTCGCCGAAGTCGATGCCCTCAACTTGGGAGTACCCTTGTGCCACAAGTCTTGCCTTGTTCCTCACAACAATGCCATTCTCATCTTGCTTGTTCTTGAAAATCCACTTGGTGCCGATAACATTGCGGCACTCTTTGGGTTTCTCCACTAGTTTCCAGACTTTGTTGCGCTCGAAATTATTCAATTCGTCATGCATATCAACAACCCAGTCTAGGTCTTCAAGAGCTTCAAAGACCTTCTTAGGTTCCACCATAGAGATATGAGCTTGATGCTCACCAAAACTGGCCAATTCTCTTCTTGTAGAAACCCTTCATTGAAGATCACCAACAACCTTGTCGAGAGTGTGACCCCTCAACTCGAGGTTACGATCAGCCCAAGCCTTGCGACGAAGTTCAATAAGTTTGTTGTCTCTTGGTGGAGGAGATTCATCACTTGAGTCTTCATTGGAAGCATTTTCTCCGCCTTGATCAGTAACTGGAACATCAGTAGCAGGTGGTGGAGACGCATGCCCTTGAGGTGAATTCGTAGCCATGATAGGAGGCTGCAGAACTAGAGAGTCAGGGCCGGATAATCCGGCCTGGGAGTACTTGCAGCAGCTTCAGCAGGAAGCCTGGGACTTGCTTGAACTGGCGAGGAGCCGGATAATCCGGGGTCAGCCGGAAAATCCGGCCTGGAGCTTGCGTTGATATCTTCACCACCAGGAGCAGCATGGTCAACTGGAGCAGGGTGGCCGGATAATCCAGTGTCAACCAGAAAATCCGGCCTAGAGCTTTCTGGAGCATCTCGACCTTTAGCAGTTGATGGAGATGGTGTAGAAGTTGCTCCCGTGGTTGGAGCATTTTGCGTATGTGTAGACGAGGGCTCTATATGAGTAGAGCATTGTCCTTCCCGGTCCGCCACAAGGGGTTCCTCAATGGGGCGAAAGAATCCCACGCCCATTCTTCTTATGGCATCTTGGGGTATTTCAACATCTGCATCACAAACACCAACTTGCTCCACACGGGAACCGTCATCTTCCTCGAACACCACACTACAAGATTCTACAACAGTTCCGGAGAGCTTATTGTGGACTCTATAAGTGTGGGATTCGGCGCCATAACCAACAAAAATACCTTCTAGAGCCTTAGATTCAAACTTATATAAACGAACTCCTTTAATAAGAAACAAACACTTACACCCGAATACCCGAAAGTATGAGATGTTTGGCTTGTTACCGGTAAGTATTTCATATGGAGTCTTGTCCAAAATCTTGCGGAGGTATAAAAGGTTGGATGAATGACAAGCAGTAGAGATTGCTTCAACCCAGAAGTTATATGGAGATTTGAATTCGGCTAACATTGATCTTGCCATGTCCATTAGAGTTTGATTCTTCCTCTCGGCTACACCATTTTGTTGAGGGGTGTACGCAGCGGAATATTGATGTCTTATCCCCTCTTCACTTAGGAACTCATTTAAGGTGTAGTTCTTGAACTCCGAGCCGTTATCACTCCTTATAGCCAAAATGGGGACGTTGTGTTAACATTGAACCTCATTGGCGAAGTCGATGACAGTTTGTTGAGTTTCACTCTTCAACTTGAAGAAATAAACCCAAGAGTATCTTGAGTAATCATCAACAATCACTAGACAATACTTCTTCCCACCTAGGCTTGCATGAGATGAGGGTCCGAAGAGGTCCACATGGAGGAGCTCCAAAATCCTTTTTGAAGAGATAATGGTTTTCCTTCGATGAGGTGAATCATGCATTTCCCTTCAACACACGCCCTGCAAACACGATCTTTGGCAAAAGAGACATTTTCTTTTAGTCTAAGAATGTGGCCACCCTTGTGGAGACTTTGCAAAGTTCTCATATTGACGTGGGCTAGTCGGCGATGCCATAGCCAACCCGCGTCAGCCTTTCCGAAGAGACACATCGGGCCTGTAGTGGTTTTCCCTGAAAAGTCCACCACGTACAGGTCGTTTTTGACATATCCCACGAAAGCGACTTTAAGAGACTTGCTCCACAAGAGTACCACTAAATCAGTATCAATGTAAATTGCAAAGCCCATCTTACCAAGGGCATGAACTGAAAGTAAGTTATACCCGAGGGTCTCAACAAGCATGACGTCCACGAGAGAGATATCGTGAGCCACCCCGACTTTGCCGAGACCCAGTACCTCAGATTTTGACTTGTCACCATAGGAGACGGTAATGTGCTCAAGGTTTGGCCGCATCTCCGTGATGATCTCCTTGCTTCCGGTCATATGACTCGTGCAACCGCTATACCCATTTAGAACCACCGGAAGCATAGCCCTGCAAGAAAATTTCTTCTTGGTTTTAGGTACCCATTTTTCAATGGGTCCTCTCATGTTAGTAACAAGGGTCTTGGGAACACAAATAGACCAAGGAATGTAACAATCATAAGGCCCTACATAACTAGCATAAACATCACCATAAAAATCACAATATAGTTCAAAGTTAGGATTGTTGATCCCTATAAAACCATCATAATTAGTCTTGTCATTGGTAATATTGCTAGTCTTCGATTGAGCAGTCTTCTTCTTCTTCTTCTTCTTCTTCTTCTTCTTCTTCTTGTTTTTCTTGCTCTTTATCTTGGGTATGTAACCAAGACCTTCTTTACTATTGTTTGTCCTTTGCCTGCTTAGTATCTCATCAATAACTCCTTTACCTTTGTTTTGAGAACTTTTTGCAAGGTCTTCTTTTCCAAAGGATGAAGTGGAGGTACTTGGCACATCATACCGTTTCAATTGAGTTTGGAGCTGGTCATGAGACTCATTTAGAGTAGAATGATCGCTCTTCAATGCCTTGTGAGCACTTTCAAGATTATCAAACTTCTCCAAAAGTCTAGCATGAACAGCCCCAAAGTCAATCTTTTCTTTCTTTAGTTTCTTTACCTTGGCAAGAGCATGGTCACGTTCTTTAATGAGCTGAGCTACAACTTCTTCTTGTGACTCCTCAAGGGATTCGAGTCTTTCTTCCAAAGATGCTCGAGCTTCCTCTTCCTCTTCTAAGGCATTCTTCAAAGAAGCTATCTCCAAGGCATCTTCTCTTTCAATTCTGCCCTTTTCTTCAAGGAGATCTTCAGCTTGAGCAAGTTGACTCATAAGAACATCAAAATGAAGTTTGTGCTCACCTTGTAGGTTAGTGAAAAAAGTACCCAAGGCAATAACTTCTTCTTTCATTTCAAGACTGTCATGATCATCCATATCCAAAATTATGTTAGTCTTAGAAAATGAAGAGCTAGAAGTTGATACCTCGGATCCCCTTGCCATTAGACAAGTGGCGTTGTTGTTGATGGCGTTCTCGTTCGATGAGTCAAAGAGAGAGGAGGGAGTCGATGTGGTGGCTATAGCAGCCACTTCGCGGGAACTATCATCATCCTCTTCATCTTCACTTGCGGAGGAGTATTCCTCTTGATCTACGAGAACAATCTTGGGTTGCTTCTTGAAAGGACCATTCTTCTTAACAAACGACTTCTTCTTAGGAGCTTTGTATTTCTCTTTAAGAATGAGCCTGCCACCATTGTCTTCTCTATTTTGATAAGGACACTTGGCTACAAAGTGTAGTCTATCTCCACAGTTTAAGAAAGTTCTCAATCTTGGGCCACTTTCTCTTCTTCCATTTGACCCGTTCTTGCGCTCAAGTTCAGACTTGGCTTTGGCAGGGTCCTTTCAAAACTTCCTTGCATAGAATGCCATGTACTCACCATGAGCACGTTTGACCTCAGCAGGGCAGTCCATGGATACCCCTTCGAAAGCTCCTTCATCTTCCTCTTGCTCAACAACATTGGCTTTGAGAGCCACATTGACACCCTTTTGCATTCCAATGGCCTGAGCACGAGCATCTTCAGCATTCTTTGCCGCCACTTTGAATGACGCCATTTCTTGCATGACTTCGTTGGATGTCATTTGATGATAGTTGTGTCTACCTTGCAAGCTCTTCAAGTCCGTTGGTTCGAAAGGCATTAGGGCACTCACATATTTTCTTTTTATCCATGCATCATCAATGTGAGTGGCCCCATGTTTCCGAAATGTTGTTGCGATGCCCTTGAGTCTTCTATACATGTCCTCATGGTTTTCACCATCCAACATGTAGAATCCCTCAGCTTCATTACTAAGGGCATCATACCTGTTTCTTCTCATGCTTTCATTTCCAACGAAAAGGTCCGTAAGAGCATCCCACGCCTCTTTAGCTGTGTTGAGATGTTCAATGTGTGGCATGTCCTTGGGACCCACACCCAGCTGTATCATGTGGAGAGCGGTGGCATTCAACTGGCTATCCATAACTTCCCTTCTCGTTAGATTGGTTTGATCTCCAATATGAAGACCTTCTTCAATAATCCTCCACAATTCAATAGAGGAGCTGCAAACATGAGATTTCATTAGAAATTGCCATTGGTTAAAAGAGGATGCAGTGAGCTTGGGTGGATCACCCCTATTGTTTATATGAGGATGAGGGATAGGTGGGTCGGGGGAATATACTTGGCGAACCTCACTATATTCCTCCTTACCACTTCGCCTTTTGGAGGTGGAGCCATTTAGTTTTTCACCTTCCACATCATCATCCTTGGATCCGGTGTTACCCTTTTCCTTAGATGATGGTGTGGGAGCCTCAGAGGAGGATGGAGATGGGGCTATGGATGATGTAAGGCGAGCAATCATTTGATTCATTTCCTCCATCTTGGCCTCAAAGGATTTCAACAAGGTTGTTTCCAAAGACTTGAGATCATCCATTGTGATCTTATCCACAGCCTCATTTCCATCATCCTTGGTACCCATACTACTCTTAGGCGGTTAAGACCGAATTAAGAGCCGGGGATCTGATACCAATTGAAATGGATCGTATGGGCACCTAGAAGGGGGGGGGGTGAATAGGTGCTACACCAATTTTTAATTCTTTTTCAATTTTAGGCTTAGCACAAAGGTAAATTCTCTAGATAAACTAATGGGTGGAATTTCCCTATATGCAAACCTATCTACTAGCGAGTAAAGAGCGAGTGGAAGAGGAACGAGTGAACCGAAGTGAAGCACGCGGAGACACAGGATTTGTTTGACCGCAGTTCCTTCCTTGTTAAGGGAAGTACGTCTGCGTTGGAGGGGTGGGCGGTACTAAGACCACCACGCCACAAAAGACCTCACCCTGTTCTCCGATGGATCTCGCCACAACAGGCCTGATCCACCTTCCACTATAGGTACCCTTCGAGGAGGGCACCGGTGCCTTTACACAACTAGCGGGGCAACAACTCCACAACAACTTGGAGGCTCCCGGAATGACAACAAGCTGCCACAAGAACAAAGTTGTCAAATACAATAACAAGATCTAGGTATTGACAAGAATACTAGATCAGGGATTTCTCCAAATGAATGGAGAGGAGTTGAAGCGCTTGATTCTTGATGTTGATGATGAACTTCTCCTCCTTCAATTCCACCAAAGATCAAGACCTTCGGGTGGTTGAAGTGGGAGATCGAGAATGAGAGCTCTTGCACAAGGTCTGGTCAATTTCGAATGAATCAAGAGTTCTGAACGTTGGGGAAGAAGGGGTACTTATACCCCCTTCCAAAAACCAGCCGTTGCACACTTTGGGGGCCGGATTATCCGGCCCAAGTGAGGGCCGGATTATCCGGCCTGGAAAAACACCGCCCCAGACTCGGAATATCCGGAAAATAATCCGCCCCTCACAGTGAGACGCGCCGAGCTTGCCCTTGATCAACTTCTGGGGGCCGGATTATCCGGTCCTATGCGAAGGCCGGATTATCCGGCCTGGGGAAGAAAAACCGCCCCAGTTCGGATTTTCCGGGAGAAAATCCGACCGGATACCGAGCGACGCGCCTTGGCTCCTTTTGATCGAAAACTGGGGGCCAGATTATCCGGCCCATGTGACACCCAGATTATCCGGCCTGGGGAGAAAAAACCGCCCCAGTTCAGATTTTCCGTGAGAAAATCCGACTGGACACAGAGCGACGCGCCTTGGCTTCCTTGAGAGATGAGGTAGGCCGGATTATCCGGCCCTTGGTGGGGCGGATTATCCGGCCCCCCTCAAAGCTTCGTGCACACTTAGCACACATGAAGAGTCTCCATAGCATTGTTATCTAACACGCAAAACATAGGAAAACATGAAATGTTCTTTCAACGATACTCCTCCATTGTCGAGTGTGTAAGTGTTGTGTGGTGGCTTCGGATTTGGTGTTGTATATGCTTTTTTGGTTCCTTTGTTGACCGATCTTTAATAAAGCAATAAAGGCCGTATGCATCTTTTCGATACAGAGGCCGGGGGTCGCATCCTCCATTTTGAAAACAAAACAATTTCATTTATGTTTATTGTGTTTCTATCTAAGAATGCTCGAAGTCATGTAGAAAATGTTGACCTGGTTTGAATCTAGCATCTGGTCATTTTTAATGCTATCCTTTTAGTTAGTTCAACTGCTTTCATCCTTCCAAACCAACTAACTTGATTTTAAATGTCATACCTAAACACAGAGAATGAGCAATGGGGTAGAAAGACTAGACTTCTAGCTGCTCGACTCAGATGAGACATGCATAATGACTATGAGTCGGACCTGCAAGAGAAGGACAAACTGTCTATACAATGAGCTACTTTAAGTCCATGCTTAGTTACATGTTTCACAAAATATCTTATGTACATATTTTGGCTCCTTTTGATTTTTAATTAACCGATCTCTACTTAATATAATACATGTTTCCATAGTTCATTGTTGCAACTTATTCACGCTATTATCAGACTACAGTTAAAACCAAGCATGCATTCTCACAAGGAAATATCGAAAGTTCTGATCTCTTTTCCCATGCATCATCCCACGATTTTTTTTGAAGCAAATGACTTGCTTAGCAGTCCACCTAGAAGGCTAGAATAACTCCTAATGTGATAAATGTATCAAGTCTGTATTACATGCAAAAAATACAAAGTGTAGCTGCTCTTAGATTTTACTAGATCATTTAGACGCGCGTTGCCGCGCCCATCCATTAAAGTAGTAGATTGTTAGAAATTGATGTAAATACATTAGAATTTTATTATTTTCTGAACTGTTAAATCACTCGTGTAGGTTGGGTTTGTGAATTACACTTCCATCCACATTTGTTCAGTTCATTGAAGCGTTGTCTTAAACATATATATATAATAAATAATTGTATGGAATAAATAATTGCTAAGCGTCACTGTTAGGACAGCCACAATGTATAGCCAAATGTGGTTCTATATTCACTTTTTGGCTTTTGGAATTGGTTCCCAACGTTGTGAGGGTAGTTCCAAATTGAACAAATTAGGGAACCGGCGCAAGTCCGTGCTCCGATGCCAAATCCGCCGACCTGATTAAAAAATTATTCTCTGCCACTTCTCGGGCCTCTCTCGCATCTCGCACTTCAGCTTGGAAAAGTTCGTCAGGGCCGTGGCTCAGGCGGCGATTGAAGGCAAGGAGATGGCCGAGGGGCACCGTGTGGCCGGCGTAGAGGAACAAGGTGGCGTGGCGCTGAAGCGCGTCCAGCTGCAGCTGGAGCGGGAGGACACTTGCCAGCGACACGAGGTAGCGGAGGACTCGAGGCCAAGATGCGCTTGTTGTGTGAGGAGTGGGCAGAGTAGTGGAGCGCATGGAGACGGAGTACTGAGACAAGGTGGTCGCCTGGTCGGTCTCCGGCGTGTCGCCAAGCTCAAGGAAGAGAAGATGCGGAGCAGCAGACCTCCGGCTGAAGAGTGTCTTCTCCACCATCGTTCCTTCGGCTGAGACCAAAAGACACCGCGATCTCTGTGAGGATCAGGTGTAGCAGCTCCCACAACTTGCCAAGAGCACGGGAGAGAAGATCTGACTTGAATCAGGCAGATCCGAAAATTTTGTAACAGCAGGAGAGAGCAATGAAGAATACAAGGGGAATTTTTCTACCGTGTGAAGAATGAGAAGAGAAGTGGGGAGAGAGAACCGTGGGAAAGGAATATGTTGTTTTTATCAGCTCTAGGACCCACACTGCAGATAATTTGGAACCAGCTACGCTGTTGAGTTGTTGCTAAATTTCTCTCCGATGCCAAATTGGGTTTGTTGTCAGATTTGGCTATGGCAACGCTGTGGACGCCCTTAATGACGAAACAATGATTGAACCGTAAGATATAATATTTTATTCCTATTCTCGTGCACCTGAATATTACATATTGTTGCAAAAAAAAGTAGGTAATCCACTGGGATGAATATCCATGTAGATAAATCACCCAATGGCGATAAAGTAACATGTGAGGATTCCAAACAACATAGAATGAACAAACACATAAGCCCAATACAACTAACATACCGAAAGTGGAAACAGATTCTATTACGGAGAACTAACTTATGTATCAAATCTTCCATGTATAGCTTGACAAAAGCTTTTGTAACAACCTTTGATATCTCCTCGTCCATTGTAAAACACTCGATTGATAGGGAATTCAAGAGTTAAAAGAAAAGCAATACATTACATAAATTTAGCTAAGTTGTGTTGCCTCATGATGCAAAAAAAAAGTAATGTTATATAGATAACCTCCCCTTGAATTGAATAAAATAGAGAAAACACCACTAAATCCAGGAGAAATCAGTTCATTGTATAATCAAATTATCAATTTGATAGCAATCAATAATCAACATAATATTTGAGTACATATCAATCTGAATGCAGGTTGCGAGCAACAACATATATAAGTGCTACAGAAGATATATATTAGGGGGCTGGGACCTAGTATATATGTTCTATGCATTTGACTGGATCATTTATCAGCAAGCGTGAAGCATAGAAGACGAGTAGCTATGCCTTCATCTTCATATTCCATACACGGAAGGTTCTCTCAAGGATGTTACGAATACACGATTGCTACTATGATGGTATAAAATTCAGATTAGCCATAGTTTGTTTTCTGTCTTGTATATATACTCTATACAGATAACATAGTGCTGGGTAACAAGGCAAGGGAAAAAGTTACAGATAGACTGCAAAAGAAGGAAATTTTGCTTAACTGGAATACAAAATGCTGCTTAGCTACTACATAATGAAGTGGCAAAAAGAAGACCAGAATGAAGACTCCCTTGTTGGTCCATGCGCATGAAAAAACAGCACTTGGAATTGCACTTGCTCTCTGTAAAAAAGAAGATGCAGGAAGAAAAGAAATTTCAGATAGTACTACTTGCGTATGAAATTGTTCCGTAGATTTCATGCCAACACAAATGATTATCATCAGGGATAATGGTGGATGTTATACAATTATTCAAGCACCCTGTCCGCTAAAATTTCTCCCTAAGTCGCAATGTTAGTAATAGGAGACGAAGCCTCTTCGACTAATCTAGGTTTTCTTTTTGCATGTAAACAACTACCAAAACACCAACAAAAATCCTCCACATTCTAGACATAAGATTATTATTTGATGCGGCTAATTAGGGACATGGGTTGAGATCTCCACGGAAGGGGAATTAGGGATAATCCTGGACAACTAATCTGGAGAGTATGGACTCAACGGCGCCATACCTCGTCAGGAGGAGCTGCCTCCGGTGGAGACCGTTGTCGAAAAGGGCTAGGTTGCAGGATAGATGAGGAAAGATTAGCAACCTTACAGAAACCCATTGTTTTGGGAGATGTTACAGCTGTATGGAAAAAAGAAGAATGGAGAAAGCGGAGGCAGGGAAGATTATATAGGGCTAGGAACCGAAGGGGTGAGGAAGAGTAACAGAAATTCAATAACGCACCGCCATCATTTTCTTTGAGGAACTGAAAATTGAAAATTTACTGCCCCCCTTGAACGCCTGCTTAATCATCCTTCTTCGATTCAAATCCCGCAGTCGGTAGACTCGGTACAGCTGCCAAGCCCGCATCGATTTGGCCGCAACGCTGTTCAAGTGCTCTCGACATCCGTGTGATGACCTCACTCGACGGATCATCTCCTACTTTTTCCCCAATCTACGGTGTTGTTTGCACCGGTGTGTTTCTCAGACCCAGCTGGGCTTTCGTACGGGTTTAGGGCCTGGTTGATCAGGGCATGCCAATTTGTTCGGCAGAGTAGCTGCCTTAGGGACATGCGACGCATTGCGAAATCTACAACTAATCTAACGGCCACAAATGAGGAGTGACGGAGATTGGACAGACGAGAATGCTAAGAACGTGAGAGCGTTCCTATTTGACTCAGTTTTAATGTCCCTAATAGGAGGAATGTTGAAGAAGACAAAAAATGATACGACCAAATGCATCGACAAGTAGAGATCTCAGAATGAAGCCAACTCTTAGTTTTTTAGATTTTAAAATGCAAATCTCATTTAATGATCTGTTGTGATTTAGATTATGTCAGAAAATTTATTGTGTTGTGACAAACTTTCCTTACTATATAATGATTAGTTTAATTTTTCAATGTTAATTAATTAACCTTCCTAACATGCCTGGGTTGTCCTGCTAAAATGGGTTGTGCGGCCAAAATTAGACGTGCGACAAAATGGACCGGTGGAATAAATTACCAAACATGTCGGTTAATATGGAAGCCCATCTATTATTTGGGCCAGCCTGCATAGCTTTATGACCATTTGGTGTGCCGCCATGTATCCTGCCTGTCTAGTTTTATGGCCGTCTGTGGTACCGTCACGTGTCTGTCCTACTAGCATAATGGTTATTGTTTGGCTGCCACATTGCCGGCCTACTAAAATGATGGTCTTCTGTTGTCCTGCCACGTGGCCAGCCTGCTAACATTATGGGCCTTGTTAGACCGTCACATAGTTGTCCCGCTAGTTTAATGGGTTTTTGTTAGGCTGACATGACGCCTCTTGCTAGTTTAATAGACTTTTGTAGTCGTGCTCCCAAGATCCATGGGCTTTTGGTGGGAAGATCTGAAGGGGTTCCGTGGCAGAAAATAAATTTTTTCCTACGATAAACACACCTAGCCAAGATCTATCTATGCAGATGTAAAGTAACGAGTGGAGATTCAGTGTTCATACCTTTGAAGACCGAATGCGGTTAAAATTTCACGGGGAACGTCGGTGATGTAGTTGTCCTCATCCGTCCTCAAGGTCGCGAAGCTCCTCGCAAGTCACCCCTTGATCCTCGTACGATGTTGATGGGTTCGTAGCATGGAAAACAAAAATTTTCTACCGCAAGAACGAACAAAACCCAGATCTAATCTAGATAAAAGCCAAGATCTAATCTATTAGACATGTGCAACGAGATAGATCTGTACTAACCCTCGTAGATCCGAAAGCGTTACGAGATTAGATCTCGGGGTTGATGTAGTCGATCACTTGCCGATCTCAAGATCGTATGGACGATCCTTCCGGCGCCACGTTCCGGCACCACTTCCGCAGTCGGTCACACGTGCGGAGTCGAAGCAGACCTTCCTCTCCCCGTTCCAGCGAGCAGCGGAGGTAGTAGATCTTCTCCACGGAATCCCAGCAGCACGACGGTGTGATGGTGGTGGAGTAGAGATTTCTGCAGGGCTTCGCCTAAGCAGAAGCAGAGCGAAGGAAGAGGAGAGAGGCGGCGGCTAGGGTTTGTTATGGGAGAGTGCTAGGGGGTGGCGCCCCCTCCCCTCTATTTAAAGGAGGGAGGCGCCATGGGAGGGGGAGTCCTAGTAGGACTCCCCTCCCTCCTTGGGCCGGCGGATTGGGAGGGGGGAAGGAATCCTCCTCCCCCACGAATCCGTGTCTTGCCCCACAAAGACTCCCTGATCCTTTCTTGGTTTTCAAGCAAACTCCAAGAAATCTTCTAGAACCTTCCAGAACATTCCGAAACCTTCTAGAATCTCCATACAAACACTCCGGAACATTTTATAACTTAGAAAATGATCCCCAATATATGAATCTTATTCTCCGGACAATTCCGGGTCTCCTCGTGATGTCCCGGATCCAATCCGAGACTCTAAACAACATTCGGTCTCCAACGCATATTCCATATCTACTTAAAACAACTTCGAACCTTAAGTGTGTCACCCTACGGTTCGTGAATATGCAGACATGATGAAGACACCTGTCTGATCAATAATCATCAGCGGGATCTGGAGATCCATAATGGCTCCCACATACTCAACGATGACTTCGTGATCGATATAACCATTAACATACGAAACCAATTCCCTTTGTCACACGATATTCTACTTATCCGAGGTTTGATCGTCGGTATCTCCATACCTAGTTCTACCTCGTTACTGATAAGTACTCTTTACTCGTTCCATGTTATGTCATCCCTTGTGACCTAGTCACATGCTTGCAAGCTAACTAGATGACATTCCACCGAGAGGGCCCAGAGCATATCTATCCGTCATATGGATGGACAAATCCCAATCTTGGTCCATGCGCTTCAACACATACTTTCAGAATACCCAATGACACCTTTATAACCACCTAGTTACGAAGCGGTGTTTGATGTCATCAAAGTACCCATCCGGTGATGGTGATTAATATAACCTCATGGTCGAAGGATTAGGTTACTATGCATTTGAAAGCTAACAGCAATACGAACTTAATGACTTGATCTTATGCTACGCTTACTATGGGTGTGTGTGTCCATCACATCATTCTCCTAATGATATAACCTTGTTATTAATGACATCCAATGTCCATGATCAGGAAACCATGATCATCATTTAATCAACAAGCTAGTTCCACAAGAGGCTTACTAGGGACTCTTTTATGTTTACAAAACACACATGTATCAGTGTTTCCTTATAATACAATTATAGCATGGGATGTAAACATTCATCATAAACACAAAGATATAATAATAACCACTTTTATTATTGCCTCTTGGGCATATCTCCAACAGTCTCCCACTTGCACTAGAGTCAATAATCTAGATTACATGGTAATATACCTAACACCCATGGCGTTCTGGTGTTGGTCATGCTTTG
The DNA here is from genome assembly GCA_916181665.1 of Avena sativa. NCBI lineage: Eukaryota > Viridiplantae > Streptophyta > Magnoliopsida > Poales > Poaceae > Avena > Avena sativa. The sequence goes on along the minus strand of OV702290.1, from coordinate 545,852,580 downwards.
CTCTAGGGAGAGGTTTAGTCAACAGATCTGCCACATTCAGATCAGTGTGTACTTTGCAAATCTTTATGTCAGCATCTCGGACATATTCGCGAATAGCATGGAAACATAGCTTGATGTGCTTTAGCTTGCTATGTGACCTTGGCTCCTGTGCATTAGCTATGGCACCTGTGTTGTCACATTAGATGGCCATTGGGTCCAATGCACTGGGAACCACGCCAAGTTCAGTAATGAACTCCTTCATCCATATGGCTTCTTGTGCAGCCTCCGAAGCAGCTATGTATTCCGATTCAGTTGAAGATTTCGCCACAAGGCACTCCTCCAGCTCACTGCAGCACCATTCAAAATAAATACGTATCCAGACTGTGACTTTGAGTCATCTGGATCGGTGTTCCAACTAGCATCAGTGTAACCGTTTACAACAAGCTGTTCATCACCTCCATAAGAAAGAACCATATCCTTAGTCCTATTCAGGTACTTTAGGATATTCTTGACCGCTGTCAAGTGCTCCATTCCAGGATCACTTTGATATCTGCTCAGCATGTGCTATATCCGGTCTTGTACACAACATGGCATACATGATAGAACCTATGGCCGAGGCATAGGGAATATTATTCATCTTTTCTCTATCTTCTGCCGTAGCCGGACTTTGAGTCTTACTCAAGGTCTTACCTTACAACATGGTCACGAACCCTTTCTTGCTCTCTTCCATTCTAAACTTGTTTAGAACTTTGTCTAAGTATGTACTTTGTGAAAGCGCTATTAGGCGTCTTGATCTATCTCTATAAATCTTGATGCCTAGAATATATGCCGCTTCGCCAAGATCCTTCATTGAAAAACTATTATTCAAATAGGTTTTGACGCTATTAAGAAGTTCTATATCATTCCCAATCAACAATATGTCATCTACATATAGTACTAGGAATGCTACAGAGCTCCCACTCACTTTCTTGTAAATACAAGCTTCCCCATAAGTTTGTATAAATCCAAAGTTTTTGATTACTTTATCAAAATGTTGATTCCAACTCCGGGATGCTTGCTTTAGTCCATAAATGGAGCGCTGAAGTTTGCATACCTTGTCAGCATCATTAGGATCGACAAAACCCTTGGGTTGTACCATATACAACTCTTCCTCAATGTCACCATTAAGGAACGTCGTTTTGACATCCATCTGCCAAATTTCATAATCGAAATATGCAGCGATTGCTAACAAAATCCTCATAGACTTTAGCTTCGCTACTGGTGAGAAAGTCTCATCGTAGTCCACTCCTTGAATTTGTCGGAACCCTTTCGCGACAAGTCGAGCTTTATAGACGGTAACATTACCATCAACATCTGTTTTTCTTTTGAAAATCCATTTGTTCTCGATAGCCTTACGGCCATCCGGTAAGTCCACCAAAGTCCATACTTGGTTTTCGTACATGGATCCCATTTCGGATTTCATGGCTTCTAGCCATTTGTCGGAATCTGGGCTCACCATAGCTTCTTCATATGTCGCAGGGTCATCAGTGTTGTCCACCAACATGACGTTCAAGGCAGAGTCATACCACTCAGGAGTGGTACGAACCCTCGTTGACCTACGAGGTTCAGCAGTAACTTCGTTCGAAGTTTCATGATCACCATCATGAGCTTCCTCTCCAATTGGTGTAGGCGGCACAAAAACATCTTCCGGTGCTGCGCTACTCTCAACTCCGAGAGAAGGTTCAATAACCTCGTCGAGTTCTACTTTCCTTCTAGTCACTTCTTTCGAGAGAAACTCCTTCTCAAGAAAGGATCCATTCTTGGCAACGAAAACTTTGCCTTCGGATCTATGATAGAAGGTATACCCAATTGTTTCTTTAGGGTATCCTATGAAGACGCATTTCTCCGCTTTGGGTTCAAGCTTATCAGGCTGTAACTTCTTTACATACGCTTCGCAACCCCAAACTTTAAGGAACGACAACTTAGGTTTCTTACCAAACCATAATTCGTACGGTGTCGTTTCAACGGATTTAGATGGTGCCCTATTTAAAGTGAATGCGGCTGTCTCTAATGCATAACCCCAAAATGATAGCGGTAAATCTGTAAGAGACATCATAAACCGAACCATATCTAAGAGAGTTTGATTACGACGTTCAGACACACCATTACGCTGTGGTGTTCCCGGCTGTGTCAACTGTGAAAGTATTCCACATTTCTTTAAATGCATGCCAAACTCATAACTCAGATATTCACCTCCGTGGTCAGAATGTAGAAACTTAATCTTCTTGTTATGATGATTTTCCACTTCACTTTGAAATTCCTTAAACTTCTCGTAAGTTTCGGAGTTATGTTTCATAAAGTAGACATACCCATATCTACTTAAGTCATCCGTGAAAGTGAGAACATAACGATATCCACCACGCGATGCTACACTCATTGGACCGCACACATCGGTATGTATTATTTCCAATAAGTCTGTAGCTCGCTCCATTATTCCAGAGAATGGAGTCTTAGTCATTTTTCCCATTAGACATGCTTCACATCTTTCAAGTGATTCAACATCAAGTGATTCAAGAAGTCCATCAGAATGGAGTTTCTTCATACGCTTCACTCCAATGTGACCAAGACGACAGTGCCACATGTATGTAGAATTATCATTCAATTTTATTCGTTTAGCATCTATGTTGTGAACATGTGTATCACTACTATCGAGATTCAATAAGAATAAACCATTCATCTCAGGTGCATTACCATAAAAGATATTACTCATATAAATCGAACAACCTTTATTCTCAGACTTAAAAGAGTAACCGTCTCGCAATAAACAAGATCCAGATATAATGTTCATGCTTAACGCAGGCACCAAATAACAATTATTTTAATTTAAAACTAATCCCGAAGGTAGATGTAGAGAGAGCGTGCCGACGGCGATCACATCAACCTTGGAGCCATTTCCAACGCGCATCGTCACCTCGTCTCTCGCCAGTCTTTGTTTATTCCGCAGCTCCTGTTTCGAGTTACAAATATGAGCAACCGAACCAGTATCAAATACCCAGGCACTACTACGATTACTAGTAAGATACACATCAATAACATGTATATCGAATATACCTTTATTCTTGATGTTGCCGTTCTTCAGATCTGCCAGGTACTTGGGGCAGTTACGCTTCCAGTGACCAGCACCCTTGCAGTAGAAGCACTCAATTTCAGGCTTAGGACCAGCCTTGGGCTTCTTAGTAGGTGCGGCAGCTTTCTTGCCGTCCTTCTTGAAGTTGCCCTTTTTCTTAGGCTTGCCCTGTTTCTTGAAATTGGTGGTCTTATTGACCATAAACACTTGGTGCTCCTTCTTGATCTCCACTTCAGCAGTTTTCAGCATGGACGATAGTTCAGGCAACGTCTTGTTCATGCAGTGCATATTGTAGTTCATCACAAAGTTCTTATAACTCGGTGGTAGTGATTGGAGGACACGGTGAATCCCTAACTCATTAGGAATCGTTATCCCCAACTCTTGGAGCTTGTTAGCGTGCCCAGACATGGTGAGCACATGCTCGCTAACTGAGCTTCCCTCTTCCATCTTGCAGGTAAAGAACTTTTCGGAGGCCTCATAGCTCTCCACGGCCGCGTGAGTCTCAAAAATGAGCTTGAGATCCTTAATGATCTCGAACGGGTCGTGGTGCTCAAAACGCTTCTGGAGCTCCGTTTCTAAACCGTACAGGATCGCACACTGAACTATGGAGTAATGATTTTTCCGAGTGGCGTAAACATTCTTTACGTCATCGGTGGCATCATCTGCAGGTGGGTCACCTAGCGGTGCTTCGAGCACATAGGTCATCTGACCAGCCCTGAGGACAATCTTTAGACCACGGAGCCAGTCCGTGAAGTTGCTTCCATTGTTCTTAAGCTTTTCTTTCTCTAGGAACGCATTGAAATTGATGGAGAGATTCGCCATAATCTACAACAAATTTGCAAGTAGTTTAGACAAAGTTTATGATAAATTGAGTTCTACTTTAATTCTTAAATTAACTAGGTGAACTCCCACTCAAAACAACATCCCTCACATTGTCTTAGTGATTACACGAACCAAGTCTACTACACCAAGTCCGATCTTCACGAGAGAGGATGTAGTTTCATCGGCGAACAATCTTCATGTTCATCATATCACTTATATGACTCGTGCTCTACCTTTCGGTATTCCGTGTTCCGAGACCATGTCTGTACATGCTAGGCTCGTCAAGATTAACCTTAGTTTCCGCATGTGCAAATCTGGCTTACACCCGTTGTATGCACACGTAGAATCTATCACACCCGATCATCACGAGATGCTTCGAGACGACGAGTCTTAGCAACGGTGCCAACTAAGGACGAACACTTTATTACTTGAAATTTAGTGAGAGGGATCATCTTATAATGCTACCGTCGCGATCTAAGCAATACAAGATGCATAAAGGATTAACATCACAGGCAATTCATAATTAGTGTGATATGATATGGCCCTTTCTATTATGTCTTTGATCTCCATCTCCAAAGCACGGACATGATCTCCATCATCACCAACATTGCGTCAAGGTCAGTGGCGCCGCTTCATGGTTGTCCATCATCACCAGCAACTATTACAACTACTTGGAATAAAGCTATTACAAGATGAATAGACACGCAGGTCTTAACAGAATTAAAGACAACCATTAGGCTCCTGCCGGTTGCCATATTACAACAAGGATCATTGCATACATCAAATATAATCACAATCACATGATGGCCATATCACATCACCAAACCCCTGCAAAAACAAGTTAGACGCCTCTAATTTTCTTTGCATGTTTTACGTGGTTTGGGGCTTTCGAATAAGAACGGATCTTACCTACGAAACTGAACCACAACGTTGATACAAGTGCTATCGAGTGCAAAGTGTAGATTGGATCTATACTATGATGGGAGAGACAGACACCCGCAAAGCCACTTGTGCAAAGCAAGTTACACGTCAAGCGTGGAGCAAGTCTCATGTGCCATGACATGTAAGGTTAGCCTGAGCCGCTTCATCCCACCATACCGCAAGATGCAAAGTACACAAAGCAAAAGACGGCATGAGCACCAACGCCCACAAAACCATTATGTTCTACTCGTGTAACTGATCTACGCATAGATAAGGCTCTGATACCACTGATGGGTTTGTAGCATGGAAAACAAAAAATTTCTACCGCAAGAACGAACAAAACCCAGATCTAATCTAGATAAAAGCCAAGATCTAATCTATTAGACATGTGCAACGAGATAGATCTGTACTAACCCTCGTAGATCCGAAAGCGTTACGAGATTAGATCAGTAGTCGATCACTTGCCGATCTCAAGATCGTGTGGACGATCCTTCCGGCGCCGCGTTCCGGCAGCGCTTCCGCAGTCGGTCACACGTGCGGAGTCGAAGCAGACCTTCCTCTCCCTGTTCCAGCAAGCAGCGGAGGTAGTAGATCTTGTCCACGGAATCCCAGCAGCACGACGGTGTGGTGGTGGTGGTGGAGTAGAGATTTCTGCAGGGCTTCGCCTAAGCCGGAGCAGAGCGAAGGAAGAGGAGAGAGGCGGCGGCTAGGGTTTGTGTATGGGAGAGTGCTAGGGGGTGGCGCCCCCTCCCCTCTATTTAAAGGAGGGAGGCGCCATGGGAGGGGGAGTCCTAGTAGGACTCCCCTCCCTCCTTGGGCCAGCGGATTGGGAGGGGGAAGGAATCCTCCTCCCCCACGAATCCGTGTCTTGCCCCACAAAGACTCCTTGATCCTTTCTTGGTTTTCAAGCAAACTCCAAGAAATCTTCTAGAAACTTCTGGAACATTCCGAAACCTTCTAGAATCTCCATACAAACACTCCAGAACATTTCCTAACTTAGAAAATGATCCCCAATATATGAATCTTATTCTCCAGACAATTCCGGATCTCCTCGTGATGTCCCGGATCCAATCCGAGACTCCGAACAACATTCGGTCTCCAACGCATATTCCATATCTACTTAAAACAACTTCGAACCTTAAGTGTGTCACCCTACGGTTCTTGAATATGCAGACATGATGAAGACACCTCTCTGATCAATAACCATCAGCGGGATCTGGAGATCCATAATGGCTCCCACATACTCAACGATGACTTCGTGATCGATAGAACCATTAACATACGAAACCAATTCCCTTTGTCACACGATATTCTACTTATCCGAGGTTTGATCGTCGGTATCTCCATACCTAGTTCTACCTCATTACTAATAAGTACTCTTTCCTCGTTCCATGTTATGTCATCCCTTGTGACCTAGTCACATGCTTGCTAGCTAACTAGATGACATTCCACCGAGAGGGCCTAGAGCATATATATCCGTCATATGGATGGACAAATCCCAATCTTGGTCCATGCGCTTCAACACATACTTTTAGAATACCCAATGACACCTTTATAACCACCTAGTTACGAAGCGGTGTTTGATGTCATCAAAGTACCCATCCGGTGATGGTGATTAACATAACCTCATGGTCGAAGGATTAGGTTACTATGCATTTGAAAGCTAACAGCAATACGAACTTAATGACTTGATCTTATGCTGCGCTTACTATGGGTGTGTGTGTCCATCACATCATTCTCCTAATGATATAACCTTGTTATTAATGACATCCAATGTCCATGATCAGGAAACCATGATCATCATTTAATCAACAAGCTAGTTCCACAAGAGGCTTACTAGGGACTCTTTTATGTTTACAAAACACACATGTATCAGTGTTTCCTTATAATACAATTATAGCATGGGATGTAAACATTCATCATAAACACAAAGATATAATAATAACCACTTTTATTATTGCCTCTTGGGCATATCTCCAACAGATGTAGCCGACCTCATGGTCGTGTCGACGTCTAAGCTCCAATCTCCGAGCAAAAGCACCACAAGTGGCAGTGCCTCGTGGCCTTACACACATACGGCGTATAGATGTCTCTCGGGCTCTGGTCCAGTAAAGCAGCGGAAGAAGATTCATCCGGACCAAGTCTAGTAGCACGACAACATGCGTATGGTGGAGAAATCCCTATCCCCGTATACAATTCCAATCTTGGAAACCACACATGATGGAGAGAGAGAGGGAGAGAGAACATGCAAAGCCAATTGATGGGATGAATTTGGAGAGAGGTGTGCCCCTCTTTATATAGGTGGAAGGGAGGTACTTCCTCCCTCAAAGTCCCGGGAAATCAAGAGGGAGAGGTGGGAGGAGGCGGCCGGCCAGCCACCTTGTATGGCCCCCGCGCGGTGGGTGTCCCACTAGGGCTGGTGGCTACCCTATTGCCTTCCCTAGGGCGGCATCCCCTTCTTGGGCCTCCTCCGGTGAGGCCAAATTAGATGGGCTGCTCCCAAAATCTAATTTAAATAATTTTTTAATATTAATTCATTTAATTAATATTAAATACATTTTATTTAATACCAATCAGTCTAAAACACCTTTCAGACCCCTCCGTTCATCATCGGATATCTCGAAACACTTTCAATATCTCCTCGGAACAATTTTGGAGTTCTCTTTCTTTTCTTCTACGATCTTGGATCAATCCCTAAGCGTCTCCCCTTAATTTTGACACCCTATGGCTTGGGAATACATAAACATGATCGACACACGTTCCGATCAATGACCAATAGCGATATCTAGAAACACATAATGGCCCCCATGCATTCCATGATTAACTTGATCGCTTGAACCTTGAACGTCGAGTCTCATTCCCTTTTCTCTATGATGCCTAGTTTGTCCAAGATCTAATCTTTGGTGTCTATATACCTAGTTCGATCTTGTTACTGATACATTGCAAATGTATCTATAATTTTTGATGTTCCATGCTTGGTTTTATCCACTTTCTTGTGTTTTGTTCCAACTTTGGAGTACTTTTCATATGATTTCTTGGACTAACCTATTAACAAGAGCCACAGTGCCAGCTGCCTGTTTTCTGCTGTTTTTGGTTCTAGGAAAGTCAGGAAATGAATATTCTCGGAATTGGACGGGACAAAAGCCAAAGTGCCTATTTTTCCGGAAGGGATCAAGTGCCAGAATACGAGACGGAGAAGGGCCAGGGAGCCACCACACCACCTGGCTGCACGGCCAAGCCTGGACCACGCCAGGGGGTGGTGTGGCCGCTCCCGGCACCCCCTCGGCCTCTCCTTCCACCTATATATTGCCGTCGGGACGAAAACCCTAAGTACCCGATCAAAAATCCACGAAAGAGTCTGTAGCCGCCGTCATCTCCATCCCTAGATCGGGAGGGATCTAAAGCTCTTCCCGGCACCCTGCCAGATAGGGGAGTTCACCCTGGAGGCCTTCTTCATCACCATGCAATCCTCCGGTGTGATGCATGAGTAGTTCATCCTTGGACTACGGATCCATGTAGTAGCTAGATGGCTGGTTCTCCTCCTTTGTGCTTTCATGTTTTGATCTTGTGAGCTCCGTTCATGACCAAGATCATCTATTTGTAATCCATACATGTTGTGTTTGCGGGGATCCGATGGATATTGAGATGCTATTTCAGATTGATTATTAATTCTATCATGTCTTTTTTATTTGTGATCTGTCATGATTTCCGTTGTTAGTAGCTACCTTGGCCAAGTAGATGCTAGCAACTCCAAGAGTTAGTATTTATGCTCGATAGTGGGTTCATGCCTCTGGTAATATGGGGAAGTGACAGAAATCTCTAAGGTACTAGATGTGTTGTTGCTACTAGGGAGAAAAGAACAATCCTTTGTTCATAGAACAATCGTATTGTTTACTTTACATGCAGGTCATAAAGCAATAATCTGTTGCTTGCAACTTAATACTGGAGGAGGTTCGGATGATAACCTAAAGGTGGATTATTAGTCATAGATGCAGTTGGATGGCGGTCTATATATTATGTTGTATTGCCCAATCAAGTCTCAAAGGAGTCAAGATGATTAGTATATGCATGTATTGCTTTCTCGGTGTTTGTCAATTGCCCCGCTGTAATTTGTTCACCCAGCATGTTATCTATCTAAGGAGAGCCACCTCTAGTGAACTATGGATCCCGGTCCTTTCTCTTTACATACAATCTACAATCTTTTACTGCTTTGTGTTCACTTTCTGCAAACTTTTACTTCTTTCCATTCGATACGTTTAATCCTTTGTTTTCCGCAAAACATGGTGAGATTGACAACCTCATCGCAAGTTGGGGACAAAGTTCGGTGGTTGTGTTGTGCAGGTCTCCACGTTGCTACTAGCACCGGTAGTGCGCCCTGCCAAAGCTCAGCTAGTAACACCTTTGGGGTGTTTCCTTGCTCCTACTGGTTCGATTAAACCTTGGTTTCATAACTGAGGGAAAACTTGCTACTGTGCTCATCATACCTTCCTCTTGGGGTTCCCAACGAGCTCTACGTCGAACGACGAGCACATCAAGATCTTTTCTGGCGCCATTGCCGGGGAGTCAAGGACATCTTCACAAGGGGAGTCCCTCAAAACCAATCTCTTTACTTTGTTATTTTTGTTTTGCTTAGTTTCTTTTGCTTTGTTTGCTTGTTTTGTTATCAAAAACACAAAAAATAATAGTTTTACTAGTTTGCTTTATTTATTCAAAACACACAAAAATGACTACTCTTGAAAACACTAAGTTGTGTGACTTCACTAGCACCAACAACAATGCTTTTATGAGCACACCTATTGCTCCACCTGTGCCTGAATATACTTTCTTTGAGATAAAACCCGTTTTGCTCAATCTTGTTACGAGAGAACAATTTTCTGGTATTGGTAATGAAGATGCTGCTTCCCATCTAAATAACTTTGTTGAACTTTGTGAGATGCAAAAGCATAGGGATGTAGATGGTGATATTATTAAACTGAAATTGTTTCCTTTCTCTTTGAGAGGAAAAGCTAAAGAATGGTTGAATTCCTTAACTAGGAATAGTATTGATTCTTGGACTAAGTGCAAAGATGCTTTTATAGGAAAATACTATCCACCTGCTAAGATTATATCTTTGAGAAGTGAAATAATGAAGTTTAAACAACTTGATAATGAGCATGTTGCTCAAGCTTGGGAAAGAATGAAATCTTTGGTAAAGAATTGTCCCACTCATGGACTGACTGCTTGGATGATCATCCAAACTTTTTTATGCAGGATTGAACTATTCTTCAAGGAACCTATTGGATTCTGCTGATGGAGGTACCTTTATGACCATCACTTTGGGTGCTACAACAAAACTTCTGGACAATATGATGGTTAATTATTCCGAATGGCATACTGAGAGAGCTCCACAAGGTAGGAAGGTAAATTCTGTTGAGGAAACCTCCTCCTTGAGTGATAAGATTGATATTATTATGTTTATGCTTGTTAATAGGAAAGCCCATATTGATCCAAATAATGTTCCTTTAGCCTCTTTGGTTGCTCAAGAAGAGCAAGTTGATGTGAACTTCATAAGAAATAACAACTTTGGCAACAATGCTTATGGTAATAATGCTAGTAACAACAATTATAAGCCATATCCTCCCAACAATGGTAATGCTTATGGAAATTCTTACAACAATAATAAGAGTGCTCCCTCTGAACTTGAAGTTATGCTTAAAGAGTTTATTAGTAAACAAACAGCTTTCAATAAAACTATTGAGGAAAAACTCTCTAATGCTGAAAGAAATATAACATCTTTGGCTGAAGCTCAATCTTCTTTGAATAAAATGGCTGCTAAACCTGAAACTAATGATAATCCCTTTGCAGCTACTAATGCTATACAAGTAAGAATTGATGAAAATGTTAGACTATTAGCTAAATTACATGCTAAGTGGGAAAGAGAAGATGAAATTGCTAGAAACATTAGTGTTTCTACTATCACCACCACTAGTGTTGAGGCTAGTAATAGCTCTACTACTTTAGATGATAAGTATGGTTTTGATCTTGATGGTTGCAATATCTCTGAAGTTATTAAGTTCCTACAAAAGTTTGCTAAAAGTCCTAATGCTAGCGCTATGAACATGGCCTTTACAAAACACATTACCGATGCTCTCATAAAGATTAAGGAAGAAAAGATGAAACATAAAGCTTCTATTCCTATAAAACAAGAGGATGGTTGGGAACCCATCATTAATATGAAAGTGAATGACTTTGATTTCAAAGCTTTGTGTGATCTTGATAGTAGTGTTTCTATTATGCCTAGAAGGATTTATGATATGCTTGATTTGCCTCCTCTTGAAGATTGTTATTTGAATGTCCCACTTGATGATAATGCTAAAAAGAAACTCATGGGGAGTCTTAATGATGTTCTTATTATGGTTAACGATTCCTATGTCCCTGTTGATTTCTATGTTTTGGATGTTGAATACAATGCTTCTTGTCCTATTACTTTGGGAAGACCTTTTCTTAGAACTATTGGTGCCATCATTGATATGAAAGAAGGCACCATTAAATATCAACTCCCACTAAAGAAAGGTATAGAACACTTCCCTAAAAAGAGAGAAAAGATTTCTTTTGCTTCTCCTATGAAAACAAAATTTGGTCTTAATGCTTCTTCATTTGAGAACACTTGATTCTTTCTTTGCTTCTTATGCCTAACTTAAAGGCGTTAAATAAAAGTACTTATTGGAAGATAACCCAAAAGTTTTATATGAGTCTTGGAAATTATTACTTCAGTAATAACCTCTCCTTATCCTTTTTATTTGCTTTTTATGCCAAGAGTAACCTCTAATGAGAGTGAAGTAATGATTGGGAAAGTTGCTGTCCCGAAACAGATTTTTATGCTTCACTGTAAAAATTCGTGAGAGAGATATGTATGTCGTATTGAGCTGTAATTTTTTGTTCTTCTGACCCAGGTTTTTATATAACTTTCGTTAGTTCAACACTTTTTTATTTGAGCAACAGAAGGTCTTCGAAAAAATTCGTCTTTACCTGCTGGTCTGTTTTGACAGATTTCTGCCATTTTCTGCATTTGCTTCTTGTGGGTTCCTTTTTGAGTTCTTTTGGGGAATTAAGATTTTTGAGGGAAGTACTACAGTAGCTAGTGTTCTAATGGAAGTTTATTTGGTGTTATAACTGAACCTTAAGACTTATTTATCTTGAGTGCACTAATGTTGCTAATAAAGATTGTGTGAAGTTTTGTATGAAGGAAAATTTTCAGGTGTATGGAAGGAATGAGTAATGAGATGAAGGATGGACTAAAGCTCAAACTTGGGGATGCCACGCGTGTTACCCCAAGAAATATCCAAGAAGTACAAGCGTCAAATCTTGGGGATGCCCAAGGCATCCCCTTCTTCATCAATAAAAATCACAGGTTTCTTCCAAACGCTTCATTTTTATTGTTTCATGCACAGTTGTGTTGTTCTTGGAGCGTCTTCTTTTTCGTTTTCATTTTGGTTTTTAGTTTGCTTGGTTTGCTTAGTTTTCTGAATAAATTGGTTGGACCCCCTCTTTCATACATTGGTTTTCAAATAGTTTGGTTTGGTTTGGAAAAGAGTAGGAACGTTCATACTTATGTGGTAAAAAGAGCTTGTTTTTTACTGTGGCATGTGCTTTGTCATGCCATGCTTGATATTGTTTTGGCTTTATGCTTAGTATTCTTTGCTGTAGCATGACTTGTTATAAACAATTGAGATTGCTTAATGTGCCTTGTATGAATCATGCGTTGTTTTAGCATATTAAAGCATAGTATAATGGTATTATCCTTTAATGCTTTATTTGGGTTGACTTGGCGCATGCTCACACCATGTTATGACTGTCACAAGTCACCATAGCCTTTATGATCCTTTAGTTTTCAACTTGTAGTATCACTTTATGCTTTGATCAATGATGTTTTGTCGCTTTGCATGAGTATGGCCATTATTGCTCTCTTAGTTTGTCGCTCCCAGTCTTTTGCTAGCCTCCACAACCAAGTATGAGTTCCACTCATGCATCCAAGTCCCTAAACCAAGTTATTCCAAAGAGTCCACCATACCTACCTACTAGCTTATGCTATTCCAAGTATATTCATGCTTTTGTTTACCTTCCAAATTAAACTTGTTATGAGAAAACTAGTGATTAAAGCTCTCACGAACTTGATGGCACACTTTACTTTTTGCCACTACTAAACTTGAACCATTGGGTCCTTCTTTGTTGCATATATGCTTGCGCTTTATAAGTTGAAATTAGCAGAACCATGTTTCATGGGGAACGCTTTCAACATTTCACTTGTACTTTGTACCCCGTTAATATCATGTCCTTTTGCTTATGGATACCGGCGATGTGAAATAAAAGTGGAACTTGTAAGATCATGGAGTTTGTATGTGTGTTAGAGAAACGCCTGGGCCGCTAGCCTAAGCCATGCCTAATCATGGTGGAAACTTGCAGCATCACCATAATGAGCACTCTATGAAGCATCCTCAATAAAAACCTATGCAAATAGCAAATAAAAAGATCGCTGAGATGCTCATTGTCTGCTTGCCTTGTCATTTTGATTATGGGAAAGCTCCCGTATCATGTGCAAGGGGTACCCCGTTGGCGGTTCTTAATGATACACATATACTTACAATGACAAGAGCTTACTCGTGACTGAAGTTGAGTAGCATGAGGATCGGTCTTCGTAAGTAAGGGGCATGAGATTTCGGTTTATAACTTGTCAAGCATATCCTCTTAGTTGTGTCACTTTAACCTTAATCACCTTCAAGATGCTTATGATAGGGGCAATGAGAGCTGAAAGCTATAAGTACCATAATTTTTGGAAGCTCTTTATGAGACTTGAATCCCTACTTCCTTTTACAAAGGCCTTTCTTCCACCATTATATTGAGTCTCCACCTTCTATCTTTATGCACTTACTTTGAGAGCATAGTGTCCATTCTTAGTTCTATGTGCATTGTCCCAAGACTAGTTGATTGATGCATAACTTGATATTGCTTGTTTTAAACTATTGTATCTAGTCACTCTTATGAACTTTGAAGGTGTCCTATGCATTTATATTTGCTATTCTATTGAGGGACAAGCTGAATACTATTATGCTATGTTTTCTTTATGTGAAACAAACAAACATCTTGCAAAACATTGTTATTCATGAATCTTTTGTTTGTGCCTTTTCATGTTGCATCATAGTTTCTTTGCTTATTGCTAGAACTTTGTCTTTCATGTTATGATTGAAGTACTATGATCCCAGCTTTGAATGTTTTACAAATAATTTGATCAAGTCTTTGATGGTGCATGTCACCTCAAAAATTATTTTTTCTTTTTATCACTTACCTACTCGAGGACGAGCAGGAGTTAAGCTTGGGGATGTTGATACATTGCAAATGTATCTATAATTTTTGATGTTCCATGCTTGGTTTTATCCACTTTCTTGTGTTTTGTTCCAACTTTGGAGTACTTTTCATATGATTTCTTGGACTAACCTATTAACAAGAGCCACAGTGCCAGCTGCCTGTTTCCTTCTGTTTTTGGTTCCAGGAAAGTCAAAAAATGAATATTCTCGGAATTGGACGGGACAAAAGCCAAAGTGCCTATTTTTCCGGAAGGGATCAAGTGCCAGAATACGAGACGGAGAAGGGCCAGGGAGCCACCACACCACCTGGCCGTGCGGCCAGGCCTGGCCCGCGCCAGGGGGTGGTGTGGCCGCTCCCGGCACCCCCTCGGCCTCTCCTTCCGCCTATATATTGCCCTCGGGATGAAAACCCTAAGTACCCGATCAAAACTGTTGGGTCCGCAGCATAGAAAACAAAAAATTTCCTACGGTGTGAACTACACGCCAAGATCTATCTACTAGGTACAAAGCAACGGATGGACATACATCCAACGAGAACTTACCCTCGTAGACAACGAGCTTTGTTAACGAGTAGGAACTCGTGGTTGATGTAGTCGTACACTTGCCGATCTCAAGATCATGATGAAGTCCAGCAGGTCCGGCTCCAGCACGTCCATCAGATCCAGCTCTAGCACCACCAAGTCCAGGACCGCAAAAGCAGCGGTGCATCCGTGATCGCACACACGTCCGGTACCCTGACAACTTCCGTCCCTCGCTCCACCAAAGCAGCGGAAGCAGCAACTCCTTTCCAGATAAAGCCACCGGGAACATGTATCTCGCTAATCCGAGACCATGGGGGAATAATACTAGAGGGGGAGAGAGATCCTTCACAAGGAGGTGTTAGTGAGAAGTGAGGAGGGGGTGGCCTTTTATAGGAGGAGGAGGGGTGCCCCTCCTTCATGGCCGGCGCATGGAGGGGGTGATCCTTCACCTCCTCCATTCATGTGGTGGTAACCCCTCCACATTAAAATGCCCCTTCACATTCTCTTTTAAAGTCTCCACTTTAAATGCATTAAATTTCTCCAAATTTAATGCTCTCTCATTTAATAAAACTCTTTTATTATTTTTATTCAGAATTTTGTTAATTACTTTAATTAACAAACATTCACATAAAACCCCCTACAACATTTCAATATTACATGCAGAACCAATTTCAGCATTTTCACCCGAAACAGTTTCGGTGTCTATTGAAATAACTCCAGCGCTTTCTTAAATCTTTATCTGAAACATATTTGCTCCAAATGGTGTCGGTATCCCTTAAGTGTGTCACCCTACGGTTAGCGAATAATGCAGACATGATCGAGACCCCTCTCCGATCAATAATCAGCAGCGGGACCTGGAGATCCATACTGACTCCTACACATTCAACGATGACTTCTGTGATCGTGAGAACCTTTAACGCTAGTAACTAAATCCCTTTGTCCCGCGATATATTACATGTCCGAGATTCAATCATCGGTATCTCCATACCTAGTTTGATCTCGTTACCGAAATGCACTCTTTTCTCGTTCCCGTGATATAACATTCTAGTGATCACATCACTTGCTTGCAAGCTATTTCATGTGATATCACCGAGAGGGCCCAGAGTATATCTATCCGTCATCGGGATGGAAAAATCCCACTCTTGATCCATGAGCCTCAACATAACACCTTCGTAGCACTAAACCCACCTTTATAGTCACCCTGTTACTGTGTGACGTTTGATGTTATCAAGATACTCTTCTGGTGTTAGCAATTAACATGATCTCATGGTCTAAGGATAAAGATTACTTCGTATGATATTATAGCAATATAAACATAATGACTTTGATTGTAATGCTATACTTCAGATGAATGTTCATCACATCATTCCACCAATGGTGTGACCTTGTTATTAACAACATCCAATGTCCATGATCAGGAAACCTTGATCATCTTGTTAATCAACAAGCTAGTCTATAAGAGAGGCATGACTAGGAACCCTTTTTGTTTATTAAACACACATGTATTGATGTTTCCGATCAATACAATTCTAGCATGTAAAATAAACATTTATCATAAACATGGAATAAGATAATAACCACTTTATTATTGCCTCTCGGGCATATTCCCTTCAAAAAATTCACGAAAGAGTCTGTAGCCACCGTCATCTCCATCCCTAGATCGGGAGGGATCTGAAGCTCTTCCCGGCACCCTGCCAGATAGGGGAGTTCACCCTGGAGGCCTTCTTCATCACCATGCAAGCCTCCGGTGTGATGCATGAGTAGTTCATCCTTGGACTACGGATCCATGTAGTAGCTAGATGGCTGGTTCTCCTCCTTTGTGCTTTCATGTTTAGATCTTGTGAGCTCCGTTCATGACCAAGATCATCTATTTGTAATCCATACATGTTGTGTTTGCGGGGATCCGATGGATATTGAGATGCTATTTCAGATTGATTATTTATTCTATCATGTCTTTTTTATTTGTGACCTGTCATGCTTTCCGTTGTTAGTAGCTATCTTGGCCAAGTAGATGCTAGCAACTCCAAGAGTTAGTATTTATGCTCGATAGTGGGTTCATGCCTCTGGTAATCTGGGGAAGTGACAGAAATCTCTAAGATACTAGATGTGTTGTTGCTACTAGGGAGAAAACAACAATCCTTTGTTCATAGAACAATCGTATTATTTACTTTACACGCAGTTCGTAAAGCAATAATCTGTTGCTTGTAACTTAATACTGGAGGGGGTTCGGATGATAACCTAAAGGTGGATTATTAGTCATAGATGCAGTTGGATGGCGGTCTATGTATTATGTTGTATTGCCCAATCAAGTCTCAAAGGAGTCAAGATGATTAGTATATGCATGTATTGCTTTCTCGGTGTTTGTCAATTGCCCCGCTGCAATTTGTTCACCTAGCATGTTATCTATCTAAGGAGATCCACCTCTAGTGAACTATGGATCCCGGTCCTTTCTCTTTACATACAATCTACAATCTTTTAGTGCTTTGTGTTTACTTCTGTAAACTTTTACTTCTTTCCATTCGATACGTTTAATCCTTTGCTTTCCGCAAAACATGGTGAGATTGACAAACTCATCGCAAGTTGGGGACAAAGTTCTGTGGTTGTGTTGTGCAGGTCTCCATGTTGCTACTAGCACCGGTAGTGCGCCCTGCCAAAGCTCAGCTAGTAACACCTTTGGGGTGTTTCCTTGCTCCTACTGGTTTGATTAAACCTTGGTCTCATAACTGAGGGAAAACTTGATGCTGTGCTCATCATACCTTCCTCTTGGGGTTCCCAACGAGCTCTACGTCGAACGACGAGCACATCAGTTACCGATAAACACATTTATTCGTTTCGATGATATTACATCTCCGCGACCTAGTCACATGTTTGCGATCATCGCAACACTAACCACGGTGAAAGCGGCTGCGATGCCTGGCCTCCCCTCCCCTAGAGCGATATCGACGATCATCGGCATGAGAAGCTCAGCGGTCATGGCGCTCGTCGGCGTCACGGGGCGCAGCGTCATCATCAGAAGCCTCCCCACGCTGCCCACGGCTCACAAAGTGACCAGGCGCAACCTGGGAATGCCTATTGGCCCCTAGAGGAGGGATGGTGTCTGGGCGCATTGAGCTCAAGCCCACCGGCATGCCGTCGCCCGTGCCAAGGCGGCAAGGCGCCAGGGAGCGGGAGGACTACCGAAATTCGGTGATGGGCTCGCCACCGTCGAGCACTGCCGCATTGGAGAAGTCCTCAATGCAGTCCATGTGAAGGAGCACTCGGAAGGTGATGCCCTACTTCCATTGGTGACCAGCGACGACAGGCCACCGATACCCATGTTGACGAACATGCACCAGAGCACCTTTGGGATGCGGTGCGGTCCCGCGTCCATGCCCACACACCGAAGGAGGACGTGATCTCCATGGTGGTGAAGCCATCATCGAGGTGTTGCACCACACACTTCCTCCCTAGGATCGGGTCGACAATTCTGGCCTCCAAGCGTAGGGGGACAACTTCGATCTGTAGGTGGACGCGGAAATGCAGGCCTATGTTGAAAGCTTAGGAGATGGCGTGCCACAACCGGAAGTGAACATCAAGGCCACCGAGCTTGAATTTGCAGCGCTTAGTGCACAACACATGGGCTCGCAGCTCAGCAAAGGAGAACTTGATCGTGAGTTCTTCAGGGAAGTGAGCGCTCACCACTAGCTAAGAAGAGCCAAGCCAGAACTTTCACTGGAAGACATCCTCGACATTGGAGCGGTCCATGCCGGGCGGGGAGGAGAGAACCCAGGCCACAATGTCCGAACTCTCCCAGTCCAGCTGCAAGTGGTCCAGGTCGAAGGTGGTCGCGATGAAGCACATGTCGTCCTCAGTGCACGTTGAAGGGTCACCCAGGAGCGACATGCCCTCCGAGGCATACGCTATGGGAGCTGGGAGCGTGGAGTAGAGAGGCGCACGCTGCATCTTGGCGCGACGGCTTGGCGGGGCGGGAAGCACCGGCAATGACAGAGGAGAGCAAGGGCGGCAGTCACGTGCACGGTGGCCCCAACCCAGAAGGAAGCGCACCGGATGGGGTCGTGTCAGGAGGTGGTCCTCGGCCTAGTAGCGAAAGCATGGGCGAGGAGGGCTCCTGCAGCTCTGAGATGTGGAAGTAGTGGAGCAACGATGATTGGAGTGATATGAAGGGGAGCAGCGCAGTAAATACGAGGAATCGCGTCACATCGAACGACGAGCATCCTGGTGCACGCGGCACGACAACACGTGCGTCCATCCCCCAGAGTCATCTCTCAAGCCATCCACCGCCAGAAAAAGTGGGGAAGGGAGAAGAGACGCGACTTGAAGGCTTGGTGGCATGAAGGAAGCATCCTCATCAATGCGCGCCGCTGGAAGGCAGAACCGCATGGACCGGTGGGCGCACGAAGGGGTAAGTGATGCCAAATCCGGCCAACAGGCCGTGCATGGGGCGGGCCGGCACGCGCACGCGGTTTTGGCCCGGCAAGAGCCCGACACGGCACGTGGCCTGACGGGTTGTTGCCGGCCCATGGCACACGGGTGTCGTGCCTGTGCTGCCTCCCCAGGCACGCGAGCCAGGCCCGACATGACATGTTTCGGCCAGCACGGGGGTGGGGCACGTGGGCCGGCCCGCCAGGCACACCGGCGGCCCGCCACGAGGAGGAACGTGGGGGATTCAAATCGGGGTGGGACCCAGGGAGCGAGGGGAGCGGGGGAGGGCGGGGTGACCGTTTTTGGCCGTTGGGCTAGGGTTTTGGGGGCATTTAGGTCCCTTTTGAGTATTTTTTAGGGTTTTAGGTCATTGGGAAGGGTTTTTTGGTCCGAATTTGATCAGAATTTTGCCATAAAAAGGACATCCCACCCGTCTCAATCTCCACACCATCAAACACCTCTCTCATATCCTACACCAGCACATGGTTGATCCCAACCAGTTTCTTTTTGGTGCCGATGAGTTGGGGTCGAAATTCCCCCTAACTTCAATACTTCTCCATTCCGTGGCAACGACAACATCGACACCATGCAATTCCATACACCCAATCCGATCATCCAACACCACCATACACAAATTCTCCCGATATATCCACTTCTGGTAGCGCTAGCCGAAATTCGACCGCTGCCGGTAGAAAGCGGTGGAAAAAAAACCTCGCAGATCTGGTAACATTATGAGGAAGAAGAATATGTTGACGAAGATGGTGTGACGAAGATGGGAGCTTAGTGCTTGCATTCGGGTTGCTCGAGCAAATTTGCTCTGCATAAGGGAGGAGATAACAACTACATGAGGAGGCACGTGGCGACCCACGCCAAGCAAAATCGAGAGGCTACGACGATCTAGAGCAGGATCAACTTCAACCCTGATGGTACTTCTCGAGGTATCTTTGTCTATGATGCACCTCGTTAAAGAGATTCTCTTGCAACATTAATTGCCGTGAATGATTTACAATTAGGATTTGGCGAGTCTCCTGGTTTTGTCGAATATATTAGAACTGCTCACACTCCTAGTTTTACACCGTTATCTAGACAAACTACAACTAGGGACATGAAAAGGTAGCCAAGGAAGGCCGTACCGCCATAAAAGAACAATTAGAATCGTCAATTTTCTCGGTCTCCATAACTTCTGATATTTGGAGTGGTCGTGCTAAGTAAGATTATATTACTGTTGTTGCTCATTATGTTACCTCATCCTAGGAATTAAATAAAAGGATAATAGGATTTGAGTTAATTGATGTATCACATAATGGTGAGAACAATGCTAATGCTATAATTAAAGTTATTAGTGAGTTCGGTCTTGCTGAAAATATATTTGCAATAACTTTGGATAATGCTTCTGCAAATACTAGTGCCAGCCACATTCCTACATTTGAAGTATATGCATCAAAATTTCTACTCAGCCATATAATTAATCTTATTGCTAAAAGTGCTTTAGATGATCTAGGACCACACATTGACAGATTGCACATGGGAATATCATGGCTGAATGCTTCTAATACTAGACTTGGAAACTATAAAAATTATTGTGCTGTTATTAATGTACCATGTCATGGTCTTCATCTAGACATGTCGGTTAGATGGAACTCTATATATCTGATGCTTCAGTTAGTTTTATGTGACAAGACTCAATTTTCCGCATTTGTAAATGCACATTTTCCGCAAGAAGATGAGTATCATCTACTTGGTGAAGATACCTGCCATGTTGCTGAATCGATTTATAAGTTTATGGCAACATTTTATGAATCAACCGTTATTTTATAAAGGGTAAGGGTGTGGCATCGGTGGATGACGATGATGATGACTTCATGCCACCTTTCGGTAAGAAGGCGAGAGCTGCTTGGGAGAAGGAGCAGCAGGCCAAGAAAAAGGCATCATCAAAGAGCAAAGCAAGACTTTGTAAATCTTATATCCCCATATTGCCCCTTCCTCACCTTTTTCGCTATAAATAGAGCAACCACCCACTCTCATTCTCCACACCACCACTCTCATTCTCCACATGGCTGCTGAACCAAATCCCAACCAGTGGAACTTTGGAGCAAATCCATCTCGACCCCATCCACCAAGAAGAATAAGCCGCATTTGGGAGCACTTAGATGAAGAAGTGTATGAGGTAGATAGTGTCCAAGTGAAGAAAGCTAGGTGCAAAAGATGCGGCTATTCGTTCATCTTGCAAAGAGAGGTGGAACTGATCACTTGCATAGACATGTCTTGTTTCATCAGAGGCGAGACGGAGGGAAGTAATTAGTCGTTGTAATTTTTTCCTTTTCGAGCGAGTTGTACTCTTTTTTCTTACTAGAGGTGTAAGGTTTTTTAATGAGGCAGCATTAATAAAGCTCACTTTTTACCCCATATGAAAATTTGTGTCATCTTACTATTTTTATGCAATTTTTGGACATTTTAAGCATTTTCCGGACTCAAATCGAAGAAAAACACAAAAAAGACTAAATAGGCAAACAGGCCATTTCCGACCCCCACGGGCCAAATGGGCCGCGGGCCAGCCCGCCAGGCGCCAGGCCGGGCCTGTGCCGTGCAGCCGGACACGCGTGCCGGCCCGGCACGACACGTGAGCTAGGCGGGTTTGTGTCGAGCCAAGCCGGCCCGTTGGCCAGGTTTGGTACTGAATGCGGAAGGCCTGCACAAGATGCCGACCGGGGCATCTATTTATGGCTCGGGCGCATGGCCGCCTACCCCGTGCCAGGCAGACAGGTCAGCGTTGACGCGGATAGACATCGTGGTGGAGGGAGAGTCGAGGATGAGCGAGAACACCACAACGCTCTGAAGACGCCGAGGCTCCAGCCCTTCATGCACTGGCAAGGGGGAGGCAGGCCGGAAGGGGACCAGGCCGGATCCAGATCCGGGGACAGCGGCAGATAACGAAGCAGCAGTGCCCCAAAAAACTGGGTAAAATTGGGTGGCAGGGAGGAGGGAGGTGGTGGGAGGCGTTGATGGCGCTAGGAGAGGCTAGGGGTGGCTGAGGCGAGGCCGGCGAGCTCGACGGCAGGCCGGGAGGCGCCGTGGCGCGAGGCGCAGCAGCGGCTTGGGCTAACGTTCATCTGACTCAAAATCCGTGTTCTACTTCCTTTTTTCATGCACACATGTTTTATCACTTTGTTCGAGCATTACCGAAAAGAATGAATGCCACAAGTCATTGGATAGCTAGGTTTTGTTTTGTTAATTAATGTTCTTGTGATTCAATCATTGGTGAACCCAATAGTTTTCCCGTAAGATAATCACGTCTTACCAAATGCACACTCTAGAAGTTTCGATTGACAATCATAAACTTCAGAAAAAACAAGATAATTGGTGGATGCATATGCTCGAAACATCTTACCAAATTTATTTCAGGATACTAAAATACTAACATAAACACCAGTAATTACACGACTACTTGTCTATAGGCACGGCAAGGATTAATTCGTGGAGAAGTACAACTTTCTAGTTTCGACATCTACCTTCTTATATGTAGGTGGATTCAATTGAATGACGAGTCTTCTCAAAATGAAATGTATAAAGCAACGTTTAGATGAACAAACTATAACATAAAGGTTATCGGAAAATAGTGTTCTAGTTCAATGTAAAAGTATTTGCAAGCTGTGTAATAATTGGAGTGTCATACGATTAAATATATTACATATGCAAAAAAAATACTCCCTACATCCGGAAAAAGCATGTCGATATACATGCGAATCTCGACAAATATGCGACATCCTTCCATTTCTAGTGGGAGGGGTAACAATTATGATATTATGATTATGATTTTTTATGATAAAGTAAGAAGAATTAGTATAAATAAGTGGTGGATGAAAATTGGAAAAGACAATTAGGATAAGATGATTATGGTCCTATGTATCACAAGAGTTACCATAAAAATACACATGACTACAGTACAATTCATATGTAATCTCGTTGCTGACAACAGTTATATTTCCTTATTTAGTTTCAGACATGGTCCAGTTAAGTTACTTGAATAAATTGAGATATGCAAACACAAACTTGTTCGTGTTTGGTCCTATAAGTAAGGTAGTTTAGTCACTACTTTTGTTTACGTCGTGGGATGACATGATAATAGGATCGTGGGTGGCATGATCGAGCAAGGTCGACTCTGTGGATGGTGCGGCCGTAAGACTCTTGCTCTACTAAAGTGTTTCTTGTTTTTCAGTTAGGAACAACACATCGATTCAGAGTGTTGGAGATAAAATAAAACAGTAAATAGAAAATGCTGCATTCGTTGCCCGTAGCGCAAATTCAGAGTGTCGTGTGTGTCTCTTCTACTTTCTTCAGTTTCTAGCGAACGTGAGAGAGAAGAGAGAACCACAACTACAATTGGCATCAAATCTCTAGGATCAATCCATGGCTGGCACACGCCACCACCCACAACAAATCGATGTCGACCTTTACCGTCCCTTGATCCTAGACACGGCCATAGTTGGGCTCATTGCCGGGAGTTCGTTATGCTTGAGCGCGCCAAAGAGAGAGATCTGGCTCCATATTGTATCAGCCTACATGGCTTCATGAGGGCATGGTGCGAAGCTCCGCAGTTTGTTGACACTATGTGACATGTCGGTACCTCGATTTTCATGTGTAGACAACGGTGGAGAAGGTCATCGTGGCTAAGATTGGAGGTCCGGTAATGGCTGATGGGGCCTTGTACTAGTAGGAAAACCCCTATCCGTGGCATACCAAATTTGGGTCGCCACTGATATTTTTTATCTGTGGCGCATGGGGATATGGTGCGTCACTAATAGTGATTTCAAAATAAAAAAAGACGGGATATGGAAAATTATCCGTGGCGCATATGGGCATGGTGCGGCACTGATAAAATTTTCAAATTTCAAAAAAATATGGATCTAGATCTGTTGCCGCCGTCGCCTCGTCATCGTGAGGTCGCGCCACGTCGCCGCGACCACATGCTACCACCGCAGGTAGATGCGGGAGGCCGTGGCCGAGCCGGTAGGAGACGGGTGCCAGGGGGAGCTCGAGGACGGCGCGGCAGGAGGTGGCTCCTGTGGGCTGCCGGAGGAGGGCGATGCGGTCGGAGGAGAGCAGGAGGAGGAGGAGAGGAGTCGGAGGAGGAAAAAGAGGAGGAGAGGGGAAGAGGGAGCAGGAGGAAGA
This sequence comes from Avena sativa, assembly GCA_916181665.1. Lineage (NCBI taxonomy): Eukaryota > Viridiplantae > Streptophyta > Magnoliopsida > Poales > Poaceae > Avena > Avena sativa. The sequence continues at coordinate 545,828,299 of OV702290.1, read as the reverse complement.
AGACCAGAGGAGGAGAGGAGAAGGAGGAGGAGGAGGAAGAGGAAAAAGAGAGGGGGGATGAGGAGGAAGACCGATGAAGGAGAGGAGAAGGAGGAGGAGGAAGAAGAAAGGAGGAGGAGAATGGGAGGGAAAGGTGCAAGAGAAGATAAGGAGAAGGGGGCAGGTGGCCGAGATGGGGATTCAAACATTTGAATCCCGCCCAAACTTACCCGTGATGCACCCTATTGTCGTGCGGCATAGATAAGTGGTCTCAATTGTTTTTGCAGGAAAAAAATCTCGTTTTTGCCATAATTTTTTTCCTTTTCGAATTTTGAGATTCTAAAAATTCTCTAAACGACCAAGGTGGTTGCGAGCAGATGTAGATTTTCGTGCTCGTCATTTTAATATATTAAATATTTTTTCGGACATCGTATGCAAAAGTTATGACTGTTTTACCTTGGCATAACGTTTTTGCAAAAACTGTCGAAATTCATATTTGTTAATTTTCCTACAAACTAGACCACATAACCTGCTTATATATGAAAGGATTACATTTTTTTAAGTGTTTTTCATTTTCTTTATTTTTTCTCAAAAATAAAAAGGGAGGGGGGAGAGCAGATTTTTGAAAACTTATCTGTGGCAAACCACTATTGGATGAGCCATAGGTAAGTTTGCAAAGACACCCTCCTTATATGTGGCGCACCGAAATAAAGTGTGCCATGAATACCGCACTTAAGCATGGCGCACGCCCACCGGTGCGCCACGGATAGATGGGGGCGACCCCCGGCGTTGGGACCCACTTAAGCATGGCGCACCATTTTGACCGTGCGCCATGGATAAGGTCATACACGTGGAGCACTTTTTTTGGTGCGCCATAGATACTTATCCACGGAGCACCATATCAAGGTGCTCCACGAGTATGCCATCCATGGATAAGCCTTTTCCTACTAGTGTTGATGGAGATGGAGGCTTTGCTTCATAGGCTAATGCTCGGATTTGGCTTGCGGGTTTTTTCCATCCACTCTGGAGACACTACTTGTGAGTCTGGTGTTTGATAACTTTTAGGTGCAGAAGCCACAAGTAGGGACGTCAACACTGGAGCATTTATTTTTTGGTGATGCTCATCGAGTACTGAGTCGTGACTTTCATGGTGAATGGCCTTGCTAAAGGTATTGTTTTGATATATCGGACTTCTTTAGGGTGAAAACTAAGGATCTTCCCCTAGCTCTTGTGCACTGTTTCTTTCTTAGAGGCGTAGTTTTTGGAGACATTTTTTCAATTCCGGGTGTTGTCTTTGGTGGTGGTCTGTGTGTTGCCGCCGAGAGGAGTTGATCACTATGTCGGCATCTTTGTTTTTTCCTTTATTTTTTGTTTTTTTTTTCAGGCTGTGTCCATTCTAAATGTATTTTGTGATATTTTGTTGGTGCAGAGGGTTGAGTGTAATTGGTATATTCGTGATATTCATTTGTGGACTAACCAAAAGTAACGAAGATGTTTGTTTTTGCTTTATCTTTCAGTATGCGCCTTAAGAAAATGTGTTATACCGTAGCCTTATTCCTGAGACTGAATCCTAAAACTATGTAAACTAAAATGCAGTCCCATACTCACATCATGTACATGAAAATACATACATGCAACAGAATGTCTCCATCCACGACAAGATCACAATAATAAGACTTCATTGATTGGCTGGTCCCTCAAATAAATAAATAAAGACTTTATTGACCTGTTGTTAACTAGCCGCTATTCCAGTATCATGTCAGACTTGAGCTAGCACTAGACAGTTCGTACGTCACTCCGTTAGTAATTACGTTTATGTCGAAATATCTTTGACAAGCATACTTGTTGGATCTGAGTACGAAAACTAATGAACTTGCAGGAAAGAAGTCAATTCGAGGGAGCAGCAGCCCGTACGTTTTTTTCCACCAACTACAGGTCTTTTTTTTCCCATAAGCTCGCGTCAGCTCACGCGCCATTAGTTCTTCCTCTGTGCGATCTCAGCGAACATGTCAACCTCACTGACCCATTGCCAGCTCTGTAAATAAAAATCTCCACGTACTACACGTCTACACCAACAAAACAACCGTCGCAAACTCGTAGTACGTTTCTTCAGAGTTGAAGAGCAGACACTGATCCACTTCAGCCCTCCTGTGACGACATTATCATCGCGGCGATGTGCGGCTCTTGTAGTGCTGCTCGTGGTGTGTCACTCCGGTCGCGCCGTCGGGGGCTTTTCCGTCGCCACACAACCGGTAAGGGTGGAGGCGAAGTAGCAGCCAGTTAACCCTCTAGCTGACTCGCATCCTCACATGTGGGTCCATCACTTGAACCAGCATTTCGAAAAACTGATATATTTATCGGTTTTCTGATCCGTGAGACCAAGCTGACGTGCGGGACCTTTTCTGGCATAGGGGGTCCCAGCAAGCCCTTCTGACTTGTGGGCCCTTTGCTGACTTGTGGGACCACTTCTGACATGTGGAACCCAGCAGTAGCCCTCTGACCTGTGGGCCATTTGCTGACTTGTGGGACCCAATACACTTGCCAGGTTAGCATCTCGAGAAACTAATATATTTTCCAGCGTTCTCACATGTGGGACCAAGCTGACGTGCGGGGCCTTTTCTGATGTGTCGGACATCTTCTGATATAGGGGTCCCATCAATAGCCCTTCTGACATGTGAGTCTTTTTCTGACTTGTGTGACCTCTTTTGACATGTGGGACCCAATAATATCCCTTATGATCTGTGGGACCTTTTCTGACGTGTTGGATTCAGTATATCGCACCTACTGACCCGTGGGGTCTTTTCTGACGCGACAGACCTTGCACATAAACCTATCAGTAGCGACAAAAAACGGTCAACGTGAAAGAACATTTCATGTTTTCCTATGCTTTGTGTGTTAGATAACAATACTGTGGAGATTATTCATGTGCGCTAAATATGCAGGAAGCTTTGAGGGGGGCCGGATTATCCGCCCCACCAAGGGTCGGATAATCCGGCCTACCTCATTGCTCAAAGGGAGCCAAGACGCGTCGCTCGGTATTCGGTCGGATTTTCTCTCGGAAAATCCGAACTGAGGCGGTTTTTCCTCCCTAGGCCGGATAATCCGGCTGTCGTATGGGCTGGATAATCCAGCCCCCAGTTTTTGAGCAAAGGGAGCCAAGGCGCGTCCCTCGGTATCCGGTCGGATTTTCTCCCGGAAAATCCGAACTGGGGCAGGTTTTCCTTCCCAGGCCGGATAATCCGGCCTTCACATAGGACCGGATAATCCGGCCCCTAGAAGTTGATCAAGGTCAAGCTCGGCGCGACGCTCTGATAGGGGGGCGGATTATCTGCGGGATATTCCGAGTCTGGGCGGAGTTTTCCCCAGGCCGGATAATCCGGCCCTCACTTGGGTCGGATAATCCGGCCCCCAAAGTGTCCAACGGCTGGTTTCTGAAGGGGGCATAAATACCCCTTCTTCCCCAACGTTCAGAACTCTTGATTCATTCAAAATTGACCAGACATTGTGCAAGAGCTCCCATTCTCGATCTCCCACTTCAACCACCCGAAGGCTTTGATCTTTGGGGGAATTTTAGGAGGAGAGGATCATCATCATCACGAATCAATTGGGGGAATTGAAGGAGGAGAGGAAGGAACTGCGGTCAAACAAATCCTGTGTCTCCGCGTGCTTCACTACAGTTTACCCGTTCCTCTTCCACTCGCTCTTTACTCGCTAGTAGATAGGTTTGCATATAGGGAAATTCCACCTAATAGTTTATCTAGAGAATTTACCCTTTGTGCTAAGCCTAAAATTGAAAAAGTATTAAAATTTGGAGTAGCACCTATTCACCCCCCCTTCTAGGTGCCCATATGAACCATTTCAATTGGTATCAGAGCCCCGGCTCTTAATTCGGGCTTAACCGCCTAAGAGTAGTATGGGTACCAAGGATGATGGGAATGAGGCTGTGGATAAGGTCACAATAGATGATCTCAAGACGTTGGAAACAACCTTGTTGAAATCCTTTGAGGCCAAGATGGAGGAGATGAATCAAATGATTGCTCGCCTCACATCATCCATAGCCCCATCTCCATCCTCCTCTGAGGCAGCCAAACCATCATCTAAAAAAAAGGGTAACACCGGATCCAAGGATGATGATGTGGAAGGTGAAAAACTTAATGGTTCCACCTCCAAGAAGGGAAGTGGTAAGGAAGAATATAGTGAGGTTCGCCACGTATATTCCCCCGACCCACCTATCCCTCATCCGCATATAAACAATAGGGGTGATCCACCCAAGCTTACTGCATCCTCTTTCAATCAATGACAATTCTTAATGAAATCTCATGTTTGCAGCTCCTCTATTGAACTTTGGAGGATTATTGAAGAGGGTCTTCATATTGGAGATCAAACCAACCTAACAAGAAGAGAAGTTGTGGACAGCCAATTGAATGCCACTACTCTCCACATGATACAACTTGGTGTGGGTCCCAAGGACATGCCACACATTGAACATCTCAACACAGCTAAAGAAGCTTGGGATGCTCTTACGGATCTCTTTCACTACTAGGAAACATGCTATAGGTGAACCCCTATTCTGTGGCGCACGGAAGGCCATGCGCCACAAAAACTAATTTTTGTGGCGCACGAGTGCTAGTGCGCCACAGAAAGCAGCAAATTCTGTGGCGCATCCGTGCTCGTGCACCACAGAATTACAGAGGGCCCCACTCCAATCATTGCCGCTGGCCAGGCAGCCAACTTCTGTGGCGCATCTGGGCTAGTGCGCCACATAAATGTGGCTTTTCTGTGGCGCATAACACCATGTGCGCCATAGAAAAGTGCACTTCTATGGCGCACTGGCCCAGATGCGCCACAGAAGTTGCGCACATGGCCCAATATCTGTGGCATCTCCCACCTTCTCTCACCCACTCCATCCCCTTCTCCTACATACCTCTAGCTAGCTCGACCCCCTTCTCTCTCCTAGGCCATTTTGCTCATTTTGCTTTATTTTGTGTGTTTAACCTAGATTTGTTGGTATATATTTGGTGAGGGTGAGCCTCTCCATAATCTCCTCCTCTCCCACATCTCACCGACCGCGTTCTCGTCCGGGATCTACTAGGTGAGTATAGCTTGGAGAGACATGCATATGCATGTTTTGGCGTGGCGGTGTGTATGTATGTTTGTTGTAGGGGAAGAGCTTGTCGCGCGCGGGCGTTTTGCGCGACTAGATTCGTATGGTGATACGATGCTTATGCTATGCAAGAAGCTTTTTGGCGTGGCGCATGCATATTTGGATATGTGCGAATATTCTTTTTGTTGTTGCTTGTGCCGGCGTGGTGCATGGATGTTTGCCGAAATGTTGATTCATTTCCGTTTCGGCAAATTTTTGCACCACCCATATGTCCTAGTTTTAGGGGAGGTCATGCCAAATTTTTCCGGCGACCATGCATATGCATGCGTGTGTGTGTGTCGTTCTGTGGGTGTGTGTGCACATGCATGTTGCGGTATTAATAAACATACTTTCTCGCAGGCAATAATTAACCATGGTTCTCGCGATGGACTCCGGTCGAATCGCTAGATACAAGAAAGACGCGAAGGCAGACATGATTCGGCGGAACATGTGCCAGATAAGATGCCCCTGTCGATCATGCAAACTCGATAGGTGGATCGACCTGATTCCGGAATACTGGAGCAGCACCTGCTCAGACGCGGTTTCTTCGAGCCGATAGCAAATGGTGCGGGTGAAGACGAGGGAGGGCGGCGAGAAGACGAAGAGTCTCCCGGACAAGACCATAATAATGATGAAGGAGATGCCAGCGGAGAAGATCATCATGACGAAGAAGATGGATCCGCGGACACGGAGATCCCTCGATCGGCCTTTCAGGACATTCATGTTCAAGAACTGCTCCACAAGCAGACGAGCAACGCCAGGGCTGCTGAAAGGGAGAAAGCCAAGATGGTGCAAATGAAGAAAGACGGGATGACTCCGTTGTTTATTGGATGCCGGCCAGAGGATACACGCTTGCAAGTAACGCTTGATGCTCTGGAGCTGAAGTCGAATAACAAATGGACCGACACTAGCTTCAGCGAGAACATGGAATTCTGGCACGACCGTCTTCCGGAGGGGAACACATTGCCACGTAGTATCGAGGAGGCCAAGAAAGTCGTGTGCCCTCTTGACCTACCTCACAAGAGATACCACGCCTGCATCAACGATTGCATAATGTATCGGGACGAGTATGAGAACAGCACGACATGTTCGAAGTGCGGCCACGGGCGGTACAAGGTTGGGAAAAAGAAGGTTCCTCGAAAGGTGGTATGGTACTTTCCTATCACTCCCCGTCTGCAACGGTATTATGTGAACCCTAAGGAAGCAAAGCTCATGCAATGGCACGCGGAAAGGGAGAAGCCCGAAGAGGATCTGGAGAAGGGCTATATCCTGACACACCCTGCAGACGCCACCCAGTGGCAAGCATTGGACCTCGCCTTCCCACAGAAGTTCGGGGACGACGCAAGGAACGTCAGGCTGGGTATGAGCACTGATGGACCCGTTTGGCAACCAGAGTACCACGCATAGCACCTGGCCCGTGTTTGTATGGCCTTACAACCTTCCCCCATGGTTGTGCACGAAGCAGAAGTACATACACATGTGTATTCTCATTCAGGGGCCGAAACAACCAGGTGTCGACATACATCTGTATCTCGGGCTGCTGAAAGAGGAGTTAGAATTGTTGTGGAATAATCCACCCCGTACGTGGGACGCCTACAAGGAAGATTATTTTGATATGAGAGTCGCGTTGCTCACGACGGTGCATGACTATCCTGGTTACGCATATGTAGCTTGCCAGGTCGGCCACGGATTTTGCGGCTGTGTCAGGTGCATGGATAATACCCCGCATCTCCAGCTACCAAGGGATCCCGGGTCTTCGAAAACCGTGTTCCCAGGTGCTCGAAGGTGGCTTCGCTTGGATCACGCGTGGAGGAAACACGGTGATCTGTTCAATGGTAAAGAGGAGCCTGACAGAGCACCGCTGCCGAGGAGTGGCGTAGAAATCGACGAGCTTTTGAAAAATTGGGAGGAGTGCCCTTCGCCGGGAAAAATGAAGCGACCGAGGGCGGTAAAGCCGTTGCTGGGTGTATGGAAAGCCAGGTCTGTTTTCCACGACTTGGAGTACTGGAAGTACCTCCACACGCCACATTCCCTCGATGTCATGCACATTACGAAGAACATTACAGAGAGTCTGCTTGGCACTCTTTGCAATTCGGAAAAGGGCAAGGATGGGGAGAAAGCAAGATACGACCTAAAATATCTTGGCATTAGGAAAGAACTACAGGCCCCCAGTAGTGGTGATGAAGCCGACGATGATGATGATGATGATCAGACGGAAGGGACTCAACGTCTCCGCAAAAGGGCTAAGAAGAACTCTGTGGTGCTTCCAGCTGCATGATACACGCTTAGTCCGGAGGAGCTCGATCAGTTTTTCAGGTGCCTCCTAGGAGTCAAAGTTCCTCACGGTTACTCATCGAAGATAAGCAGATATCTCGACACAGCGAAGAAGTGGTTCGCCGGGATGAAGTCTCACGACTGTCACGTGCTGATGACGCAGATACTACCCGTCGCGATCCGAGGGATAATGGACGAGCACGTACGTGATACGCTGTTTGGCCTGTGCAACTTTTTCGACGTCATCACCAGGAAGTCGATCGGCGTGAGGCAGTTCCAAAGGCTACAGGAAGAGATCGTGGTGATACTATGCGAGCTCGAAATTTACTTCCCGCCCGCATTCTGTGATATTTGCGTGCATCTATGTCTCCATGTCGTTGATGACATCAAGCATCTCGGCCCGACGTTCCTGCACAACATGATGCCGTTCGAAAGGCAGAACGGTGTCATGAAAGGATACGTTCGCAGCAGGTCCCGTCCAGACGCAAGCATGGCCAAGGCTTCCTAACATATGAGTGCATCACCTTCTGCCGGAATTATATAAGGAGCGAGGACGAGGATGTTGGTCTGCCAACCAGGACACACCTCGGTAGGCTCGCTGGAGAGGGTCACCGCGAGGGGTCCCGCTCACTCCATGTCGGCATCGAGAATCGACGCGACGACTTTGACAGGGCTCACCGGGTCGTGCTACAACACTTGACATTGATCGAACCTTGGGTGAATGAGCACAAACGCGTAGTCGAGCAGAGTAACATCGACCTGGGCCGAACGAGGAAGAATGGAGACGTAACCAGAGAGCACAACTCGAGCTTCGGCCGCTGGTTCAAGAAAACACAAGAGCTTCTCGCAAAGACCATAACACCATCTACGGAAGAAGAAAAACTCATATTTGCCTTATCACGGGGCCCCGGGCAAAACGTAAAGACCTATCAAGCGTACGACATCAACGGTTACAGATTCGGCACCGAGGAAAAGGACAAGAATAGCGAATACCAAAACTCAGGAGTAACTATGCTATCTTTCGCCGATGATGAGGCTACTATCAAGGAACGGTACTTCGGAAGGATCGAGGAGATTTGGGAGCTCAACTACTATGGAGAGACGGTGCCAATGTTCCGTGTGAGATGGGCCAAGAACGTCGAAAAAGAAGGCCGGTATTTCACCACCATGGTTATACCCGATGCCAAGTCAAAGAACGCATCCGCGAAAAATGAGCCATGGGTACTCGCCAGCCAAGTTGACCAATGCTTCTTCATCACCGACCCGTCAAGACCTAGCCATGTTGTCGTGAGGAGGGGCAAGAGGAGCATCATCGGAATGCAAGGAGACGCCAACAAGGAAGACTTGGATAAGAACGGTGATCCGAAGATCGAGGAGGAATTCGACAAGCACTTTGACATGCCTACTGCTAGTAAAGTAAGAAGGAAGACCTCCCTACCCACCAAAGGTTGTCCGTTCACGCGAAGAAATCTCAAGGTGGTTGGCATAAAGTATTCAACCGCCAACAAGAAGGGCAAGAAGATTGCGAAGAGACGCTAAAGCTAGCTAGCTTGGAACCGGGACGAAGAAAGACTTTTTTGTGTATCACATGTGTGTCTATGTGAGAGAACAAGCATATATGTATGTGAGTGATATTTAAGGATATGGAAATAGAAAATCCCTAGTGTTTTCTTTCATTAAATGTAATTAACTAAAATAATTTAAAAAAAGTTAAAAAAATGTGGGGCAACTAGGATTCGAACCTAGCCACCCCAGGTTCCAGGTTAACAACAGCAAACCACTGGGTTAGTTCTCTGTTGTTGTCAATATAGCAGTGACTTTCTTTTTATTTAATCTAGTCAAAGAATTCTGTGGCGCATCTATTGGTCGGATGCGCCACAGAAATCTACAATTCTGTGGCGCATCTGTTGGTCGGATGCGCCACAGAATGTTTACACTTAGCAAAAAAACGACACCACTCTCCCTTCCCCTCCCCCTCTATCAACATTGTCACTCTCGATCTGTCGTCCCCCTCCCACGCCACCGTCCCCCTCCCGCGCCGCACCGGAGGAGCACCGGAGCGGCCCACCACGCCGTCTACGCCGCCACCGGAGGAAGAGCACCACGCCAGGAGGAGGAGGCCCACGCCGTCGACCTCGCGCCTGCACCCGTGCAGGAGAGAGGAGGAGGAGGCCCGCACCAGGAGGAGGCCCACGTCGTCGACCTTGCGCCCGCAGCCGGAGCACCAGCCGGTAAGGCCCCCTCCCCCTTCCTCCTCCCCCTCCTCCTACTCGTTGTGGCATTAGGGTTCTTTAGGGTAGATTAGGATTAGGGTTCTTTAGGGTTCTTTAGGGTAGATTAGGATTAGGGTTCTTTAGGGTAGATTAGGATTAGGGTTGTGGCATTGGGAATCTGTCTACCTGTGTCCATTTCACAAGACCTGAGACCATACGGTATGGTAAAATCGGTAAGCATTGCGCCGCAGCACATATCTAGGCCTTGTTTTTAGGATGGCAAAGTCTGTGTTGTTTGATGGTAAGATTCAGTTTAAGTAACTGGCATCCTAGCCTGTAAAAACGAAATGAAATACCCACTACATTGTATAGGCAAACGACGTTTTTATTCCAGCGTGGCCACTTGAGCTTGTACCTGTATTCAGGTTTTGAATGATTTCTGAATCTCAAAGATGTTATCAGGCTACTAGTACCTTTGTCACCCTACATCTTACTCCTACAGAATTCACATCATTTGTGCATTTAAGACTTTGTGATTCTGGGAGCATAGGTGATCTGTTTTTCTTACTTCATCTGCATTTTTATGCCCTTGGAACATTATACTACGTAATATACTGTTCAGAAGTTTTCAACCCAAGCGTATTGCTTTTCACCACTGAACTTAAATAAATAACTAAGCAGCCAGCATAGATACACAAATAACTGCAAGAGTCATGTGTTATACTTATATCCAGATAACACAGACCATTCGCTAAAGCAAGAAGCTTCAGATGGAAAATAAACATAGAAACTCTGGACATATTTTTTGGAGTTACCGCTAAATGTCAGCAACAACACCATATACTATGAAGAGTGCAAATTTAAAAGCTAACAGGCCATAATCCAGTGGCATATACCATCCATTAAATCCCTAAACGGCCATACATGGTACTGAAAGTGAGTAAGATGCTATCAAAATTTCAAGCTAGCTGCTTCGATTAGACGATTGCGTTTGCTGCACTAGCAATCCTGGGCCACAGATCAGCACACTCCTTTCCGATCGGTCCGGTGATGGCAGAACCTGTGCAGAACAATCAAAGCATGTATCAGTCAGGATGTTCATCCAGCTGTGCTAAGCCAAAAGTTGAACCAAAACAGCTTGTGAAACTACACTTAATAATCTGGGGCAGAATGCTTTAGTTAGCTGGGCACTAACTACACATAATAGATTAACACATGTGATGATGATTTTCAATTGTTTGTCATATGATTTTCACCATGTATGAAAGCAATGCTGCTGCTAAGTATACCTTTCATCTCTCCCTTTGAGTTCACAATGACTCCAGCGTTGTCTGCAAATATGGCAACAACCAAACGTTAGAACTAAAGCTTTAACAAAATTCAGTTGTTATATCCAAAGAAACTTCTAGTGACAAAGGATGACGGATCAGAAGTTCAGAACACATACACACATAGTTTCAGGCATTGTGCAGACTAAACAAATCTCACATGAAAGTGAGAAAATGTGACAGTTTATAGCTGAGCATTGTGTTCCAGGATATCAGAAGTGAGAAAAGTGAGTAACCAGAAAGCATTGTGTTCTAGGAGATCAAGTCTCTTATTGGCATTGTCCTGAATAAAAGGTTGGCAGTAGATGAGTCATCGCATTTCATATACAAATCTAGTAGCTGTTTTCTGATTATACATCCAGAAATTGTATCTATTCATGACCTAGGGTGCTACTGAGCACCATATGGGGTGATATATATATATATATATGTTGGGGGGGATATGTTTTTGCAGGGATTTCATTGAGTCCCATTTCTCCCGGAATGTTGATTAACTTCCGTTTTGGTTGAGAAATGGGCACTCCTATGTAGTAGAAAAATTAGCAAAGGTCATGCCGAAATTTTGAATTTTTGGGCATGACCTTTGCTAATTATTCTACTACCTAGGAGTGCCCATTTCTCAACCGAAACAGAAGTTAATCAACATTCTGGGAGAAATGGGACTGTACTATATTTTTTTGCCTTTTGTGCTAACTTTTTGCCTCATTATATAAAGCGCAAATAAAAATGTCGGGAAACGCGGATGAGCCCGGCACTTCTAAGCACATGAGCATTGAAGAACAAGCGAGAGAGCACAACAAGTCATTCTGGAACGAGGAGATGGAGGAGGCGGAGGCCGCCGCCGGAGCTGCTAGTTATGAGGGTGGCTGGGAGGAAGCCGCCGATGATTATGAGGGTGGCCGGGAGGAAACCACCGATGATTACGGCACCACCGATGGCCGGGAGGACGACGACACCACCGATGGCGGTGACCACGACGCAAGTGGTAGCGGCACCAATCCGACCGTCAGGAAGAAGGCGGCAAGGCCAAGGAGGCCCCGGAAGGCGCAAGTGCTCGCCAACGTCACAGACGAGTTCACTTCTGTCTCGGAATCTAGCCTACCATTAGAGCCGAAGAAGGCGGCCTCCGGGTTCAGCATGCAAATAGGGTGCATCATCCGGGAGAGTGTTTCAATCAACACTAAGGACATCAGAAGCCCGGAGAATATGGCTATACTCCAAACCATGCTCGATAAGCTTCACCAAAGATACAAGTTCCCGGACGAGGACTCCAAAAAAAGGGCGGAAGCTAATGCCATCACGAAGATGAGCACCGCCTTGAGCAGCTGGAGATTCTGGGTGAAGAAGAAGATTAACAAGGGTGACAGTTGGGAGAAGATAAGTAAGGAAGAGCCGCATCTCCCTAGAGAAGACTTCGATGCATTGAAGGAGTCCTTCAACACGGAGGTGGCTCGAGAATGGACCGCCTGGGGGAGGGAAATGCAAGAGCTGAACATAGGTAAGCACCATCTAGGAAGCGGTGGCTACCGAGGAAAACAGCCGATTTGGGAGAAGGAGGACAACGAGTATATACGTCTGGGAAAAGACAACCCGTGGTACAAAATAACGGACATACAGACGAGGAACTATGTCCGGTCCCGCTACTTCCTCGACTGGAAGACCGGGGAATTTGTTACCAACGATCCGACCGTGAAGGCCTTCGAGGAAAAGCTGGTAAGGAATTTCATTACCGCTTATATCTCGAGTTGATCTAATTAGATAACGGAGACAAAATTGTAATTGGGTTCACCTTAATTTCCTTTTCCTGAAGGACGAAGCGTTGAAGGATTTGGCTAAGAACCCGCAGTCGTCCGAGGGGTCTACGGAGCCGTGGGACACGGCTTTCAACCGGGCGACGAACGCGATGAAGAAAAGGAAGTTAGATCTCCCGCCGACGTCAGCTTGCCGTGTGTCTGGCTTTGGTTTGAACATGAAGGTACGGGACTACTACGATTCGGACGCCAAGTCCAAAAAGGCGAGGAGGGTGACGGGCGCGGCACGCGCCGAGGTTGAGCAGCTGAAGAAGCAGGTGGAGGACCTACAATAGGTCAAAGCGCAGTTGCCCGACATAGTGGCGTCCCAGGTCAACGAGACGATAAAGTCGTTGATCCCCCCTAATTTGTGGGATTGGATAAGTGCTTGGAATGCGAGAGGTCAACAGGGGCCGATACACGTGCCCGCCTGCACCGGCAGCAACTCGAGCAGGAACAGGCCCGCCTCGCTGGAACTCGTGACCCCACAGCCCAACGCCACCGGGCCGCAGCCGCTCCTCCAGTTGGACGCACCCGACCAGCCGGCCGAGGATGATAGGGCGGCGATGCACGATGATGCACCCGAGCAGCCGAAGATTGATAGGCCGCCCGCCGCCCTTGTCTCCACATTAGCCGAGCTCGACGCCATCATAGTGGTAACTAATTAGTTAGTCTGCTTGTAATTTTTTTAACTATGCCTTTGATGACTGTCATCTCATCATCCCAAACATGTTTTGACTCAGGACACGCCTTGCGTAGTGCTGCATAGCGTGGTGCCCGACGGCGAGTTGAAGGAGGTTGCGGCGGGCCAGGTGATTCGCCCAAAGAGCACGAAGGTTATGCACAACATTAAAATGGGCAAAGACATCATGAGGGTCAGTTTGACTTACATAGTGCCGGAGTACCGCGACATCCTCCCGCCCTTTAACCCTCCGGGAGCCGAGGACAACACTCCCCTCCATGAATGCACCAATTGGGTCATGCCATGGCCGAAGTCCCAGATTCGTCTTGGGAGGGCGGGGGATCTTGTGGGGCCAAAGCTTCCCGCAGGCGGCACCTTGGTCCGCTGGCCCATGCCCATCCGGACCTCGGCGAAGCGCGCCCCGAAGGAACCGGCGGTCGCCGCCGCTACCACCACCCAGAAGAAGCTTAAGGTACCGCCGGTCATCGTCACCCGAGAGGAACCGATTCTCGTCGCCAACACCAACCGCCACCAAGAACTGTTGGGACGAAAACCGTTACCGCGCCGACCATCCAAAACCAAGGCCGTTGCACCTCAACCGCCGGCATCGCAACCGCTGCCAGTAACTAAGGACGTTGACATGGCACCACTTGATCATGATGACGGCCACTACCATGACAATGATGACCACAACTATGACAATGATCAGGATGAGGATGTCGACGTCGATGCCTACATCAACACTGGCGCCTGTAGCAAGGATGTGTATATGCCTCCTATTGAGGTTGATGAAGAAGCCTTCCGTGGTCACGACGATGAACCTAGGCGTCCCAATGCAGTACCCTTGCAGCGCCAGCTAGTCTTCAAGGGTTTATCTCGGGAAGAAGACACGCCTCCGGAGGCCGGCGATGCAGCTATACAGAAACCGGCTACCATTTTCAGCCCTACCACGCTGAAAAAGACGGTCAACGAGGTAGGGGTAGCACCCCCAAAACAAGCTGGCAAGAAGAAGAAGGCCAGGAAGAGGAAACCTAAAACTGCCCGGGTGCCTCTATGAGCCAGCCAGCTCAGAAGATACGGCATGACAGCGTGATACCACCCCATCCGGATGGCTTGACGCGAGTTCATGAAGCTGGGAAACCGATACTACCTCCTGATCTGCTACGCTTGGCAAGTGGATCAATGCACTCTTTGCATAGTCATATCTTATATGTTGAGCAAACCCTTCTCAAGGAGAAAGATCCAACTTACCCGGTGTGCGTCGTCAACGTGCCAGAGGACCCAAACTTTGTCCATAAGGAACCCGCAAGTCTGTTCTTCATAGCGTACGAGGACGTCTTCAAACTGTTTCACCTCAGACGGCTGGACTATAACTTGGTCCGCCTATTCTCGATCAATCAACAGTTGAAGATCAAGAGAGAGTTACTCCCGCAAGTCGCGGTAGCGGATCCCTACTACATGCGCGACAGCCAACTGGTGGAAGGATCAGCAACACGGACCCGGGCGGTGGAGTACCTTCAGAATTTCATGCTCAGGTACAAAGAGAACACCATTCTTCTGTCCGTCTTTCCCGAGTAAGCACACACATCCGTTCGTTGCCGTCGTAACTAATGCTTTCTTGTAGATTTCTTCCATTGCTTATCCTTTCCAACATTCGTTTCAATTGTGTTGAGAAGGGACTACTACTCTATAACCATCGCCATTTACCCGACGTATTCAGTAGCCCAGTATTTCGACTCGTCGAATACCACGTACAAGAAAAACTGGGCCAGAATAAAAGCTGTTCTCGATGATGCTATGGAGGGATACTTCCAAAATGGAGGAACCTTCGTAAAGAAAGGGGAATTTGTCAAGACGGATAAAAGACACGGGTTCAAGCACGTGACCGAGTTCCCCTGCATCAAGCAGCCGGCTGGCAGCGTGAGGGATAGCTTCTACGCCCTCCATCACCTTCACGGGTTGGTCTAGGATGCAAAGCAGATCAAGTGCCCAGACACTGTCTGAGAGTGGTCTGCAAGATATATAGGGGAAATCAGCGATGCTGATCTTAGAGAACACTTCCATCGCATCCAAAGGAAGTTATCGGAGATAATCAAGGAAGATGTCGAAACCATGGGGGTGCTTAAACATACGCCGGAAGCCGTCTAAGAGGGCGATCGAAAAACTCCTAGATGCGCAGGGTGATCGAAGGACGTGGACGACGAAAGACTGCTACAAACCGTTCCCGGCGCCGTCCGGCAAGTAGGCTCATTGATCATGGACACATGTGTGTATTGTGTCGTGTTCCCAGGTGTCGTGAACTATAATTGCTTTGTAATAATTTGTATCGACGGATGTGTGTGTGTGTTTTATCGTATTTTATCGTTGAACTTGCTTCTATGATATCGATGCAATATGTCTTATATGTTGCATAATGCACTAATATATGCCTTGTGTCTATATAGATGACGTACTACGTGGTGTTCGAGGGTCGGGTTCCAGGGATCTACGAGGAGTGGGAGGACTGTAAGAAACAGGTGCACAAGTTCAGCGGCAACTGCTACAAAGGATACGTGACTAGAGAGGAGGTGGAGGCCAAGTGGAGGAACTACCGGTCGAGGAAGAACAAGAACAAGATGAAGACCGTGGTCGTGCTCATGCTCTTGCTCACCATCATCGCGGCTCTACTATATTTCAACATAGTGTAGGTGGCGGTGACCACTTCATTTGTAACTTTAGATGATGAACTAATTTATACTTGTATAAAAATGTGGCACTTATGACTATATGTATGCATGTATGTTGGGATCTAATATTTGATGACATAGTAATGTATATGTTTGCATCTACTGTTTGTCCAGATTATTATTTACTATCTATGTATAAATCCTATATATGCACTGTATTTTGGGCTGTGTTAGAAATTAAAAAAAATACCGAAAAAACATTCTGTGGTGCATCTTGTAACGTTTCTGTGGCGCACAGCATTCTGTGGCGCATGTGTGCATATGCGCCACAGAAAACACACTTCTGTGGCGCATAGGACCACATGCGCCACAGAAAGCCCAAATTCTGTGGCGCACGGCTCGTGCGCCACAGAATTACCAATTTAGTGGCGCAAATTCTGTGGCGCACGAGGCATGCGCCACAGAAACCTATTTACGTGCGCCACAAATAAGGGTTTCCCTATTAGTGTTTGTTAGGAATGAAAGCATGAGAAGGAACAGGTATGATGCCCTTAGTAATGAAGCTGAGGGATTCTACATGTTGGATGGTGAAAATCATGAAGACATGTATAGAAGACTCAAGGGCATCGCAACAACATTTAGAAAGCATGGGGCCACTCACATTGATGATGCATGTATAAAAAGGAAATATGTGAGTGCCTTAATGCCTTTCGAGCCAACAGCTTGAACATCCTGCAAGGTAGACATAACTGAAGGAAATATGCCCTGAGAGGCAATAATAAAGTTGTTATTATATATTCCTTATACATGATAGATGTTTATTTTACATGCTAGAAATGTATTGATTCGGAAACATCAATACATGTGTGTTTAATAAACAAAAAGGGTTCCTAGTCATGCCTCTCTTATAGACTAGCTTGTTGATTAACAGGATGATCAAGGTTTCCTGATCATGGACATTGGATGTTGTTAATAACAAGGTCACACCATTGGTGGAATGATGTGATAAACATTCATCTGAAGTATAGCATTACGATCAAGTCATTATTTTTATATTGCTATAACATCATACGAAGTAATCTTTATCCTTAGACCATGAGATCATGTTAATTGCTAACACCGGAAGAGTATCTTGATAACATCAAACGTCACACCGTAACAGGGTGACTATAAAGATGGGTTCAGTACTACGAAGCTGTTATGTTGAGGCTCATGGATCAAGAGTGGAATTTGTCAATCCAGATGACGGATAGATATACTCTGGGCCCTCTCGGTGATATCACATTAGGATAGCTTGCAAGCAAGTGATGTGATCACTAGAATGTTATATCACGGGAACGAGAAAAGAGTGCATGTCGGTAACGAGATCAAACTAGGTATGGAGATACCGATGATTGAATCTCGGACATGTAATATATCGAGAGACAAAGGGATTTAGTTACAAGAGTTAAAGGTTCTAACAATCACAGGAGTCATCGTTGAATGTGTAGGAGTCAGTACGGATCTCCAGGTCCCGCTGCTGATTATTGATCGGAGAAGGGTCTCGATCATGTCTGCATTATTCGCGAACCGTAGGGTGGCACACTTAAGAGTTACCGGACACCATTTTGGAGCACATATGTTTTAGACGAAAGAATTGCAAAGCGCATGAACTGTTTCAATAGAAACCGGAAATTGTTTCGGGTGAAATTACAGAAGGTGGTTCTGCATGTGATATTGAAATATTGCAAGGGGCTATATGTGAATGTTTGTTAATTAAAGTAATTAACAAAATTCTGAATAAATTTAATAAAAAGAGTTTTATTAAATGAGAGAGCATTAAATCTGGAGAAATTTAATGCATTTAAAGTGGAGACTTTAAAAGGGAATGTGAAGAGGCATTTTAATGTGGAGGGGTTACCACCACATGAATGGGGGAGGTGAGGGGTCACCCCCCATGCGCCGGCCATGGAGAGAGAGGGCACCCCCCTCCCTCCTCCTATAAAAGGCCACCCATTCCCTCCTTCATCCACACACCTCCTTGTGAAGGATCTCCCTCCCCCTTTAGAATTATTCCCCCATGGTCTCAGATTAGCGAGATACATGTTCCCGGTGGCATTTCGTCTAGAAGGAGTTGCTGCTTCCGCTGGATCGCTGGAGCGAGGAGGTGGAGGTTGTCCGGTGGCTTGAACGTGTGTGCGAGTGCGGATGCGCTGCTGAGTTGTGGCGCTCGGACTTCCTCACGATCTTGAGATCGGCAAGTGTACGACTACATCAACCACGAGTTCCTACTCGTTAACAAAGCTCGTTGTCTACGAGGGTAAGTTCTCGTTGGATGTATGTCCACCCGTTGCTTTGTTCCTAGTAGATAGATCTTGGCGTGTAGTTCACACCGTAGGAATTTTTTTGTTTTCTATGCTGCGGACCCAACAATAATTACCATCAAATGACATCCAATGAGGTCATGCAAGAGATGGCGTCATTCAAAGTGGCAGCAAAGAATGCTGAAGATGCTCGTGCTCGGGCCATTGGAATGCAAAAAGGGTGTCAATGTTGGTCTCAAAGCCAATGTTGTTGAGCAAGAGGAGGATGAAAGAGAATTTGAGGGGGCCTCCATGGACTGCCCCGATGAAGTCAAACGTGCTCATGGTGAGTACATGGCGTTTTATGCAAGGAACTTTTGGAAGGACCCTGCCAAAGCCAAGTCGGAACTTGAGCGCAAGAACGGGTCAAATGGAAGAAGAGAAAGTGGCCCAAGATTGAGAACTTGCTACAACTATGGAGATAGAATGCACTTTGTAGCTGAGTGTCCATATCAAAATAGAGAAGACAATGGTGGCAGGCTCATTCTTAAAGAGAAATCTAAAGCACCTAAGAAGAAGCCATTTATTAAGAAGAATGGCCCCTTCAAGAAGCAACCTAAGATCGTCTTAGTAGCACAAGAAGAATACTCCTCTGCAAGTGAAGATGAAGAGGATGATGATAGTTCTCGCGAGGTGGCTGCTATAGCCACCACATCAACTCCTTCATCTCTCTTCGACTCGCCAAACGAGAACGTCATCAACAACAACTCTACTTGCCTAATGGCAATAGGGTCCGAGGTATCAACTTCTAGCTCTTCATTTCCTAAGACTAACATAATTTTGGATATGGATGATCATGACAGTCTTAAAATGAAAGAAGAAGTTATTGCTTTGGATACTTTTTTCACTAACCTGCAAGGTGAGCATAAACACCATTTTGATGCTCTTATGAGTCAACTTTCTCAAGCCGAAGATCTTCTTGAACAAAATGGCAGAATTGAAACAGAAGATGCCTTGGAGATAGCTTCTTTGAAGAATGCCTTGGAAGAGTAAGAGGAAGCTCGAGTATCTTTGGAAGAGAGACTCGAATCCATTGAGGAGTCACAGGAAGAAGCTGTGGCTCAGCTCATCAAAGAACGTGACCATGCTCTTGCCAAGGTAAAGAAACTAAAGAAAGAAAAGATTGACTTTGGGGCTATTCATGCTAGACTTTTGGAGAAGTTTGATAATCTTGAAAGTGCTCACAAGGCATTGAAGAGTGATCATTCTACTTTAAATGAGTCTCATGACCAGCTCCAAACTTAATTGAAACGGTATGATGTGCCAAGTACCTCCACTTCATCCTATGGAAAAGAAGACCTTGCAAGACGTTCTCAACACAAAGGTAAAGAAGTTATTGATGAGATACTAAGCAAGCAAAGGACAAACAATAGTAAAGAAGGTCTTGGTTACATTCCCAAGACAAAGAGCAAGAAAAACAACAAGAAGAAGAAGAGCAAGACTGCTCAACCAAAGACTAGCAACATTACCAATGACAAGACTAATTATGATGGTTTTGCAGGGGTCAACAATCCTAACTTTGAATTATATTGTGATTATTATAGTGATGTTTATGCTAGTTATGTAGGCCCTTATGATTGTTACATTCCTTGGTCTATTTGGGTTCCCAAGACCCTTGTCACTAACATGAGAGGACCCATTGAAAAATGGGTACCTAAAACCAAGAAGTAATTTTCTTGCAGGGCTACGCTTCCGGTGGTTCTAAATGGGTACTCGATAGCGGTTGCACGAGTCATATGACCGGAAGCAAGGAGATCATCACGGAGATGCGGCCAAACCTTGATCACATAACCGTATCCTATGGTGACAAGTCAAAATCTGAGGTATTGGGTCTCGGCAAAGTTGTGGTGGCTCACGATATCTCTCTCGTGGATGTCATGCTTGTTGAGACCCTCGGGTACAACTTACTTTCAGTTCGCGCCCTTGGTAAGATGGGCTTTGCAGTTTATATTGATGCTGATTTGGTGGTACTCTTGTGGAGCAAGTCTCTAAAAGTCGCTTTCGTGGGATATGTCGAAAATGACCTGTACGTGGACTTTTCGGGGAAAACCACTACAGGCCCGATGTGTCTTTTCGGAAAGGCTGACGCGGGTTGGCTATGGCATCACCGACTAGCCCACGTCAATATGAGAACTTTGCAAAGTCTCCACAAAGGTGGCCACATCCTTGGACTAAAAGATAATGTCTCCTTTGCCAAAGATCGTGTTTGCAGGGCGGGTGTTGAAGGAAAAATGCATGACTCTCCTCATCGAAGGAAAACTATTATCTCGTCAAAAAGGATCTTAGAGCTCCTTCATGTGGACCTCTTCGGACCTCCATCTCATGCAAGCCTCGGTGGGAAGAAGTATTTTCTAGTGATTGTTGATGATTACTCAAGATACACTTGGGTTTATTTCTTCAAGTTGAAGAGTGAAACTCAACAAACTGTCATCGACTTCACCAACGAGGTTCAACATCAACACAACGTCCCCATTCTGGCTATAAGAAGTGATAACGACTCTGAGTTCAAGAACTACACCTTAAATGAGTTCCTAAGTGAAGAGGGGATAAGACATCAATATTCCGCTGCGTACACCCCTCAACAAAATGGTGTAGCCGAGAGGAAGAATCAAACTCTAATGGATATGGCAAGATCAATGTTAGCCGAATTTAAATCTCCATATAACTTCTGGGCTGAAGCAATCTCTACTGCTTGTCACTCATCCAACCGATTATACCTCCGCAAGATCTTGGACAAGACTCCGTATGAAATACTTACCGGTAACAAGCCAAACATCTCATACTTTCGGGTATTCGGTTGTAAGTGTTTCTTTCTTATCAAGGGAGTTTGTTTATCTAAGTTTGAATCTAAGGCTCTAGAAGGTATTTTTGTTGGTTATGGTGCCGAATCCCACACTTATAGAGTCTACAATAAGCTCTCCAGAACTGTTGTAGAATCTTGTAGTGTGGTGTTCGAGGAAAATGATGGTTCCCGTGTGGAGCAAGATGGTGTTTGTGATGCAGATGTTGAAATACCCCAAGATGCCATAAGAAGAATGGGCGTGGGATTTTTCCGCCCCATTGAGGAACCCCTTGTGGCGGATCGGGAAGGACAATGCTCTTCCCATGAAGAGCCCTCATCTACACATGCCCAATATGTTCCCACCACGGGAGCAAATTCTGCACCATCTCCATCAACTGCTGAAGGTCAAGTTGTTCCAGAAAACTCCAGACCAGATTATCCGGTGGACACCGGATTATCCGGTCACCCCGCTCTAGCTGACCATGTTGCTCCTGGTGGTGAAGATATCAATGCAAGCTCCAGGCCGGATTTTCCGGCAAGCCCCAGATTATCCGTCCCCTCGCCAGTTCAAGCAAACCCCAGGCATCCTGATGAAGCCGCTACAAGTACTCCCAGGCCGGATTATCCGGCCCTGTCTTACCAGTTCAGCAGCCTCCTGTTATGACTACTGACTCACCTCAAGGGCACGCTTCACCACCACCTACTGCTGTTATCCCAGTTCCTAATCAAGGTCGAGTAAATGATTCCAATGAAGATTCAAGTGATGAAACTACTCCTCCAAGAGACAACCAACTTATTGAACTTCATCGCAAGGCTCGAGATGATCGGAACCTTGCGTTAAGGGGTCACACCCTCGACAAGGTTGTTGGTGATCTTCGACGAAGGGTTTCTACAAGAAGAGAATTGGCTAGCTTTGGTGAGCATCAAGCTCATATCTCAATGGTGGAACCTAAGAAGGTCTTTGAAGCTCTTGAAGATCCAGACTGGGTTGTTCCTATGCATGATGAATTGAATAATTTTGAGCGCAACAAAGTCTGGAAAATCGTGGAGAAACCCAAAGATTGCCGCAATGTTATCAGCACTAAGTGGATATTTAAAAACAAGCAAGATGAGAATGGCATTGTTGTGAGGAACAAGGCAAGACTTGTGGCACAAGGTTACTCCCAAGTTAAGGGCATTGACTTCGGTGAGACCTATGCTTCAGTGGCTCGCCTTGAGTCCATCCGTATCCTTCTTGCTTATGCTTCCCATACCAATTTTACGTTGCAGCAAATGGACGTCAAGAGTGCCTTCCTTAATGGTCCTCTACATGAGTTGGTATATGTAAAACAACCCCCGGGTTTTGAGGATCCTAACTTTCCGAACCATGTCTACAAACTCGATAAGGCACTCTATGGCCTTAAACAAGCCCCACGTGCATGGTATGAGCACCTTAAAGAGATTTTGTTAGATCGTGGCTTCGAAGTTGGGCAAATCGATCCCACTCTTTTTGGTTAAGGGGGAGATCTTCGTATGCCAACTATATGTAGACGATATCATCTTTGGTTCTACTAATAAAGCTTTTAATGATGAATTTTCAAAGCTTATGACTGACATGTTTGAGATGTCTATGATGGGGGAATTACGGTTCTTTCTTGGATTCGAGATCAAGCAACTTAGAGAAGGAACTTTTATTAATCAAGCAAAGTACATCAAAGACATGCTCAAGAGATTCAAGATGACGGATCTAAATGGTGTTGCCACTCCGATGCAAACAAAATGTCATCTTGAACTTAACCCACATGGTAAAGATGTGGACCAAAAGGTATACCGGTCCATGATCAGCTCTCTTCTTTACCTCTGCGCATCTAGGCCCGATATCGAGTGTGGGAGTGTGTGCAAGGTATCAAGCAGCTCCTAAAGAAAGCCACTTAGTGGCGGTCAAGAGGATCTTTCGATATTTGGTTCATTCCCCTAACTTTGGTCTCTGGTATCC
This sequence comes from Avena sativa, assembly GCA_916181665.1. Taxonomy (NCBI): domain Eukaryota; kingdom Viridiplantae; phylum Streptophyta; class Magnoliopsida; order Poales; family Poaceae; genus Avena; species Avena sativa. The sequence continues at coordinate 545,805,125 of OV702290.1, read as the reverse complement.
CAAGGGATCCAATTTCTCTTTATGTGGTTACACTGACTCAGATTGGGCTGGTGATAAGGATGATCGGAAATCCACTTCTGGATCTTGTCAATTCTTGGGAAGATCTCTTGTGTGTTGGTCATCTAAAAAGCAAAATTGTATATCTCTCTCCACCGCCAAAGCTGAATATGTTGCTGCTGCCAGCGCTTGCACTCAATTATTGTGGATGAGGCAAACTTTAAAGGAATACGGTGTCAATTGTGACAAAGTGCCTCTTTTATGTGATAATGAAAGTGTAATCAAAATTGCGTACAATCCAGTTCAGCACACAAGGACGAAACATATTGAGATGCGGAATCATTTTATTCGAGACCATGTTGCTCGAGGCGATATTGATCTATCCTTTGTGAGCACGAAGAACCAACTTGTGGATATTTTTTACAAAGCCACTTGATGAAGCAAGATTCTGCTACTTGAGGAATGAACTAAATATCATTGATTCCAGGAGCTTGTCTTGATTACCCATGCACTCACTCATACATCTCAATCCTACTTTGGTCTCGGTGTGGGCATGGATATAGGGGGGTGTGGTCCTAACTCATTGGGCTAACCCTCCCCCCATAATGCCAAAAGCAAGATAAATCATTTCTCTTAATATCATTTTGTGATATGTGAGCTTATTGATGAGTATTGGTCATGAACCCAAGATATATCTTCGCGGTGTCACACCATACACTCCAACAAGGTGGCTTCGGCCACCGCCCTCTCCCTTGAGGAGAATTGGATCTTTTTGGCTATTTTTGCTCTCTCATGTTCTTATGGGAATCACACTCAATCTTGGCTTTTATTTGATTTGGATCTTGCAATTTTGAGTGTCTAGTACCATCTCAGTTTGGTTATCTTAATCCTAAGCCTTTCCCTACCCCTAAGCCATCTATTCTTGCACACAAGTCCCTTATACACCTTGTGGGGGTGTTGTTTGGGGACGCGCGGGCCTGATTCTATGTTTAACAGAATTCCAGATTTGAGGCCAGATATGAAGGAAATATGCCCTAGAGGCAATCATAGAGATGATTGTATTTCATGTGTATCTATGTGTTTTTATAATGTTCCTTTAATATCCATATACCAGGCAACTTGTATTGATTGGCAATTATGTGAATTGTTTGTGAAACTCTTTACTTGTATGGTTATCTAATAATTGTCCCTAGTCGGAGTTCATGTGAGGACACACGTGAATATTAGACTAGCACATTGATTGGTTGATGACTATGTTTCGCAAGTCATAGACATGGAGATGTCAAACCAATGATGTGGACACATGTTATGAACATGGGGTTGGACTGACCCAACTTGAGACTTGCAATAATACTTGCAGCTCTCTCTACACATCGTGTACGTTTTGTCCTTAGACCTGAGATTTTCGCATGTTCTTGAGATGTGGATCGACCTACTTTGGGGCTATCAAACACTACTCTGTAACTGGGTAGTTATAAAGGTAGCTTTCGGGTTTGTCCTGATACATGCTGCAAGGCATCGGTCAATCAAGATGGGATTTGCCCCTCTCTACTTGAGAGAGATATCTCTGGGCCCCTCGAGTGATCGGATCCAGAAATGCATGGTCGTGCTACATATGGTTAAGAGTTAACCTAGTAAAGGGATTCCGAATCACAGTATCGAGAAAGAGAGGTCAGCTTGGAGCTAGACCAAATATCGTGAGGCAAAGGGAAATACATGTACTCAACCTTGTGATGGTTCGTCCGAATGATCTTTATATGCGTTTAGGAGTTGGCACGTCTTGCTAGAGGCCGCTACCAACTATTGACAGAGTAAGTGTACTCGTGTCATGTCTATACGTGTATGAACCTATAGGGTCACACACTTTAGGGGCTGGAAGCCTAATGAGGATTGGATCCGAATTAGACCAGGCTTACGCTGCTAATGGGCTGCTAATGTAGAAGCCCACCAGGGATGCCTATATAAGAGAGAGTGAGGCGAGCTGAATAGGGTTGAGCATTCCACCTAGCCGCCACTCCTCTTCCGCCTATATTGCACGTGCAGACCTAGCAGTCTAGCGTGTGATGGCTTCCACTCTGGACATGTGGATACCTCGGAGGTGCTGCATCTGTAGCACTTGGACGAGCCGCGCAAAGGGGAGCTGCTTGTGGGACGAGGGCAAGGAGGAGACGTAGAACATCTACACTACCACGACGTGCTTCATCGAGTTCCGCACCTGCGCGTCTAGCGGTAATCCCGTGATCTATGGCAATAGTATTCCTGGTTGACGCAGTAGAAATTTTGATTTTTCGCTAGTGTAGCCTACCCGTTTCCCTACAGGATAATCCGGCCCACGTGTTGGCCGGATAATCCGGCCCTGGCGGATTTCGTCTTAAAGGGCAGGGATCGGGGGGAAGGGCTCATAACGAGCAACAATTCTCCCCCAACCCTCTCCTCCTCCTCAGCCGCCACCTGTCGTCCCCCACCCTCCCTAGAGCCTCTCCGGCCACCGGATTTTCCGGGCCTCCCCGGATCTTCTTCTCCGCGCCTCCGGGTACCTTCTCCTTCGTGTTCTTCCTCCAATGAGTGAGGGTAACTCCCTCTCTCCCCATCTTTGGCTAGATGTGTTACTTGTTGGGTGGAACGTTGTCTAGAAGGATGTGTTTTCGCATAGAAATCGTAGTCTTGCAGTTTCTAGGCCCGATCTACTTTTTTAAATTCAATCTAGGTGGAATCGAAATTTTCTGCCAGGGCCGGATTATCCTCCCCTGGCCAGGCCGGATAATCCGGCCTAACAGATTCAATTCTGGTTCAGTTTCACTATGGAGTATGCATTGAGTAGATTTGTCCTATGAACTTTTTGACTACTGTTTCCATGCTCTCTCCTGGACTTGTGTGTATGCTTATCCCCTTGCTATCTTCCTTATTCTCCTCATAGGTGGTTCCAGTGTTCCCAAGATCTACAAGCTCCGCCCTCGCGCTAAATACTTTCGAGACGACGGATAGGTAAGTTAGTGGACGAAGTTGAGTTGAGGAGAAGAAAGAACGGAGAGAAGGGCATGGCTGAACAAGCAAAGAGGACTAGGAAGGGGGTGTCCAAGAGGAAGGGCAAGGAGCCCAAGATCAACTACAGGACTTTGGATGCAGTCACCTATTCCTCCATCCGTCACCGTGACTTGTTTGCTGAGTTTCCTCGTGATGATGAGCTAGGGGATACTCGTCTTTGGTGTGCGGAACAGAAAGGTATCTATGAAGATGTGTATGCCAGGCTGAACATTAGGCCTATGCACCCACTGGTACTTACTGAGGCTTTGGAGAAGGCCCACCTTATGGATGCGATGTTTGTGGCTGAGAGGATGGGGCTGCACCATCTCATATCTCCCCAGTGCTCTTTTGAATCTGAGGTGGTGAAGCAGTTCTTCTCCACTTTGGCTATTTGTGTGGATGAGCGTCGCACTATGAAGTGGATGACTCATGACAGGCCTATGACTGCTGATTTTCACGTGTTTACTGAGGTTCTTGGATACTCTTTCTGCAGCAGGGATAGAGCCAGTGGCCACCGCATCATCACCCAGCTGAAGCCCAACAAAGATGCAGCTCTCTCTCCTTGCACCGTGGACAATGGCATTGTGGGCACTCTGGCTGGCCTTGCTCCCATCTATGCTGCCTTAGTGGGTCTCTTCCGTGACTCCATCACTCCGAGTGGGGGCAAGAATGATAGCATCCGTGGTCACCTTGTTCAGCTACTTCAATTTTCTCATGAGGTTGCCTCGTGCGAGGACGAGTCGGTGCAGTATAGGCTGGATGTCATGGACTTCATTTACCATGAATTGACTGATGCTATGTTCAACCGTATGTCCATCCCCTATGCACCCTACATTATGATGCTCATCAGGCACCTGCTTTCTTCTGAGGAGTTCCACATTGATTCGGTGCATAAGGCCAAGAAGATCTACACCAAGGTTCAGAAGACCTATCACCCCTCCTCTGCTCCTGAGGGCCTCATGAGGGATGCTCGCAAGCCCCCAGTGCCTCCCGTTGCCCATGAGATCAAGCAGCTGAACTGGTTCCAGCGTAACATACTTTGCATGGGAGTGGACACGCACAAGGGTCAGTACGAGGCATACAAGCAGTGCCATGAGTTGGCTCACTCCCAGCAGCTCATTCTCCACCATGTGTCCGGTGCTTCGGGTGACCCTCCGGCTCCTACACCTCCCACACCGTATGCTCGGTGGAACTCTTCCTCCGGGCTGAACTATGGAGAGCTGGAGTGTCACTTGTTCCCCTTTGCGGCTGCTGCTGATGATGAGGATGAGGATGGTGACACCGAGGAGGTTGAAGATGAAGATGAGGATGAGAATGAAGACGAGGACGAGGACAAGGACGAGGACTATGAGTGATCCCGTGGGGCGCTAGCATCGCTCTTCTTCCTTTTTGGCGTCTCAATGCCAAAGGGGGAGAAGTAGTTCTATTACGATATTCGTGGATTTGCATGGGTCGGGCATAAGCACTTGCATTTTTCTATTCGTCGTTTTCTTGCTTATGCCCATTTAGCGTTGAACTTTAAATTTGTGGTTTGTGGTTGTTTGAGACTCTATGTGGTTGTCTGGATTATGCCTATGGATTTCATCTCATGGATTATGCCTATGGATCCATCTATTCATATCCTATTATGCTGGAAGTCTTTATCAAGGAAGGCGCTTATATTGGTTATCTCAATAATAGTTGAGGCTTATGTCAAGGATGCCTTCCCTTTACCTCGGTGGTATGATTATGTTGCTCATATGTCTATGGAATAGATTCACCTATTTGTGTGCATTTGTATTCCAATGCAAAATTCTAATATGCACACATTGAGGGGGAGTTTTTTCCATGGTTATTGTTGTTTGTCTTGTGATTTTTTCCTGCAAATCCTGGTTTTGTCATCTAACACCAAAAAGGGGTAGATTGAAAGAACATTTCATGTTTTCCTATGTTGTGTGTGTTAGATAACAATTTCTATGGAGATTATTCATGTGCACTAAGTGTGCAGGAAGCTTTGAGGGGGGCGGGATTATCCGCCCCACCAAGGGCCGGATAATCCGGCCTACCTCATTGCTCAAAGGGAGCCAAGGCGCGTCGCTCGGTATCCGGTCGGATTTTCTCTCGGAAAATCCGAACTGGGGTGGTTTTTCCTCCCTAGGCCGAATAATCCGGCTTTCGCATGGGCCGGATAATCCGGCCCCCAGTTTTTGAGCAAAGGGAGCCAAGGCGCGTCGCTCGGTATCCGGTCGGATTTTCTCCCGGAAAATCCAAACTGGGGCGGGTTTTCCTCCCCAGGCCGGATAATCCGGCCATCACATAGGACCGGATAATCCGGCCCCCAGAAGTTGATCAAGGGCAAGCTCGGCGCGACACTCTGATAGGGGGCGGATTATCTGCCAGATATTCCGAGTCTGGGGCGGAGTTTTCCCAAGGCCAGATAATCAGGCCCTCACTTGGGCCGGATAATCCGGCCCCCAAAGTGTCTAATGGCTGGTTTCGGAAGGGGGTATAAATACCCCTTCTTCCCCAACATTCAGAACTCTTGATTCATTCGAAATTGACCAGACATTGTGCAAGAGCTCCCATTCTCGATCTCCTACTTCAACCACCCGAAGGCTTTGATCTTTGGGGGAATTTTAGGAGGAGAGGATCATCATCATCATCACGAATCAAGCGCATCAACTCCTCTCCATTCACTTGGAGAAATCCCTGATCTAGTATTTGAAGGGAATATGCCTGAGAGGCAATAATAAAGTGGTTATTATCTTATTCCATGTTTATGATAAATGTTTATTTTGCATGCTATAATTGTATTGATCGGAAACATCAATACATGTGTGTTTAATAAACAAAAAGGGCTCCTAGTTATGCCTCTCTTATAGACTAGCTCGTTGATTAACAAGATGATCAAGGTTTCCTGATCATGGACATTGGATGTTGTTAATAATGAGATCACAACATTGGTGGAATGATGTGATGAACATTCATCCGAAGTATAGCATTACGATCAAGTCATTATGTTTATATTGCTATAACATCATACGAAGTAATCTGTATCCTTAGACCATGAGATCATGTTAATTGCTAACGCCGGAAGAGTATCTTGATAACATCAAACGTCACACCATAACAGGGTGACTATAAAGATGGGTCCAGTGCTACGAAGGTGTTATGTTGAGGCTCATGGATCAAGAGTGGAATTTGTCAATCCCGATGACAGATAGATATACTCTGGGCCGTCTCGGTGATATCACATTAAGATAGCTTGCAAGCAAGTGATGTGATCACTAGAATGTTATATCACGGGAACGAGAAAAGAGTGCATGTCGGTAACGAGATCAAACTAGGTATGAAGATACCGATGATCGAATCTCGGACATGTAATATATCACGAGACAAAGGGATTTAGTTACTAGCGTTAAAGGTTCTCACGATCACAGAAGTCATCGTTGAATGTGTAGGAGTCAGTATGGATCTCTAGGTCCCGCTTCTGATTATTGATCTGAGAAGGGTCTCGATCATGTCTGCATTATTCGCAAACCGTACGGTGACGCACTTAAGGGATACCGACACCATTTGGAGCAAATATGTTTCAGATAAAGATTTAAGAAAGCGCTGGAATTATTTCAATAGACACCGAAACTGTTTCGGGTGAAATTGCTAAAATTCGTTCTGCATGTAATATTGAAATGTTGCAGGGGGTTTTATGTGAATGTTTGTTAATTAAAGTAATTAACAAAATTCTGAATAAAAATAATAAAAGAGTTTTATTAAATGAGAGAGCATTAAATTTGGAGAAATTTAATGCATTTAAAGTGGAGACTTTAAAAGGGAATGTGAAGAGGCATTTTAATGTGGAGGGGTTACCACCACATGAATGGGGGAGGTGAGGGGTCACCCCCCCATGCGCCGGCCATGGAGAGGAGTGGCACCCCCCTCCTCCTATAAAAGGCCATCCATTCCCTCCTTTATCCTCACACCTCCTCGTGAAGGATCTCTCTCCCCCTCTAGAATTATTTTCCCATGGTCTCGGATTAGCGAGATACATGTTCCCGGTGGCTTTATCTGGTAAGGAGTTGCTGCTTCCGCTGCTTTGCTGGAGCGAGGGACGGAGGTTGTCGGGGTACCGGACGTGTGTGTGATCACGGATGCACCGCTGCTTTGCGGTGCTGGACTTGGTGGTGCTGGAGCTGGATCTGAAGGACGTGCTGGAGACGGAACTGCTCGGACTTCCTCACGATCTTGAGATCGGCAAGTATACGACTACATCAACCACGAGTTCCTACTCGTTAACAAAACTCGTTGTCTTCGAGGGTAAGTTCTCGTTGGATGTATGTCCACCCGTTGCTTTGTACCTAGTAGATAGATCTTGGCGTGTAGTTCTCATCGTAGGAATTTTTTGTTTTCTATGCTGCGGACCTAACAGTATTCTTGTCAATACCTAGATCTTGTTCGTTGTATTTGATAACTTTGTTCTTGTGGCAGCTTGTTGTTATTTCGGGAGCCTCCAAGTTGATTGTGGAGTTGTTGCCCCGCTAGTTGTGTAAAGGCGCCGATATCCGCCTCGAAGGGTACCTATAGTGGAAAGGTGGATCAGGCCTTTGGTGGCGGGATCCATCGGAGAACAGGGTGAGGCCTATTGTGGCGTGGTGGTCTTAGTACCGCACACCCCTCCAACACAGACGTACTTCCCTTAACAAGGAAGGAACTGCGGTCAAACAAATCCTGTGTCTCCGCGTGCTTCACTACGGTTTACCCGTTCCTCTTCCACTCGCTCTTTACTCGCTAGTAGATAGGTTTGCATATAGGAAAATTCCACCTAATAGTTTATCTAGAGAATTTATCCTTTGTGCTAAGCCTAAAATTGAAAAAGTATTAAAATTTGGAGTAGCACATATTCACCCTCCCCTCTAGGTGCCCATACGATCCATTTCACAACGTAGTCTATCCCGACGTGGCTGCTTTGGACATACCAGTCGTGTTCTTCTCATTCCTACCACACTGTACGATTCACCATACGTGACCACTCGTCTATTTTCATTGGAACATAATCTAAGTGGACAAACCAGTTTGATTCAAGCATTAACCGAATATGAGAGTTGCACGTAGGATGTTTGTTTAATGAACTGGACAAGAACTAATGGATCAAATCTTAAAATATCCCCGATTAATAAACGTGTATAGATAAAGACATGTAGTAGAGCGATGAATGCATGGTATTCCATCATTTTATGTTTGGCCATCTTCACAAACTACCCACGCCTACTTGCGCCTGTATTTTCGACTACTCATTTCATTGTGCGGGAACCAGCTCATAGCTATGTCCAAAAGGATGGCGATACATTCGAGAAAGTCCATCAGAGGTCTCACAAGCCGCGTCGTGGCAGCACTGGGCATGCCGAACGGATAAGCAGGCATGTCGGTCACATTCCTTCCATTTCTACCATTCTATACTATTGACCCTTTTTACTCGTTACCACATGTCTATTGTCAAGGAAACATAATGTCAATGCAAAGAAACGAGTTTGAGGTGAGGACTACACTTTACGTGTTTGTTGAATGAACTATATGGGAACTAATCGAATAAATCGTATATATATCCTCCTCCTATACGAGTATGGATAAAAGATGAGTGGAGCACGAACTGCGTAATTTACAGAGGATTAGTGTGGCGGAGGAGGCGATCGATGCACGCAACAATGAGGTCGGAACGGTTTAATTTGCTAATGCGAGCAACTGCAAGACGAGTAGGCAGTTAGCACCTGACAATTTCACGAGGACTACAAATATGAGTACGAACAAGGTGTAGCCATGAACAAACACTTCATTCAAGCATTAAGATAGAGATTCCCTTAAGATAATAACATCAAGAGTTAACATATATAGGACTCACTGATGAACTAATGCAGGTCCGGTGCCTTGTCACGACTAGTCCGGTGCCTCCTACCGTCTACTCCCACACACCTGCGGCAGCTCGTTAGCCACCGGCACCAACGCCAATGCCAGCTCCGGCACCACCGCTAGCTGCTAGGCCACTGGCACCTCCGGATAATCCGGCAGCACCACCGCAACCATCGGCAACTCCGGGAGGAACCTGCGGATGATGTTGCCATTGTTGGGGAACTGGTCCCAGTTGTTGGTGAACATGTTGGCACGTGTGAACATCACCATCTCGCAGACGCAGTGGTAGATGTGTCCATAGAGGAGACGGGCATCCCTGAAGTTGACGAACCTGACCATCAGCGCCCTGTCCGAGTTGTAGGAGAGGCCGTACATGCGGTCCCCGTGGCGGCAGCCGTAGCCAGCATCGAGGAAGGCGCATGCCAACTACCATGGTGTCCTCCTTGGGGAGAAGGTCCAAATGCGCAAGGCATTGTCCTCCTTTGGGTGGAGGATGGTGTCGATGTGCTCTGGGACGATGGGCGATAGGTTGAAGCTGGCCATGGATGGCTCACGGAGTCACGGTGACCGAGATGTTTGCTGGAAATTGGGGTATTGGAGATGGTTCGGTGCTCTGCCGTCGTGGGGAAGGGGGAGAATAAATAGGAAGGGGGTGATCGGAGATTAAATGTGGCAGATGAGCGGAATCAAGGAGAGAATCAAACGAAGCTGATGAAGACAAGGTGAAGCTGATGGGACGATATGCTGACTCTACTCCCAGCACTTGATGGCACATCTATAATTTTGAAGTGCGCTAGAGGAGGAGCTAAAACACAACTTTGGCAAACGATACATTTTGTCATTGCGCGCTGTTATATAAGGATGTACATTAATGATACAGAAGCACGCTATCTAGGGATGTTTCTTCCCAAAAGCACATGCCCATTCCATTCTTTGACCCAAAAGGAGCCTCTACCAAGCTTGAGAATACATAGATTTGACTTTGACTTGTGACAATCACACGGCTCATCAGATACATAGATTTTATTTTCTTCATATAATTTCTTGCAGTTGGGTTTAAGAACCTCTTGTTTTCTTTTAACTACTCCACTGCATGATGACAATTAATTGATATTAATAAAGCTAGCCATGATGACGTCCTCTGCAAATGAAATGTGGCATACGGTCCATATTTTCATATAGGCAAGCATAGACTCTAGAAAAATCCATGATCACTAAAATTGTTAGATACATGCACTTAGGTATTTTATACAGAGATATAATGATACTTAAATGAACACAACCATGTATAGACACTATAAACCCGTATAACAAATTCATTCGATGGGGATTATGATTTGGTGTTTCCATGCCAGTTTTGTTATATATAAGTTAATTCAGTTCAATAACATGTTATATTACAATAAATGTATCAATCTACTTGAAGTAGATATGAAAATAACATATATGTTATTGTAACATATGGTTCCATTCAACATAAAAAATTCATGGTTACAGATGTATTGTGTGGTTAAAATTGTACTAACTAAGATTTTATGAATAGATTTCTACAGAGTATAATAAATTAGTATAAATAGTTTGATTTGTTCAGTACTAACGAGCAATCGTATTGATTTTATAGTTGGAAATAAAATCCATATCTATACTTATATATAGTGTAGTAGTTTTGAAAGTTTGAATCTTAAGCCTCATAAGCAATTTCAACCATTGATTGGAGTTAATCCTAAGGTCCAAAACGACATGATTCACCTCTACAGTAAACAATGAATCCTCTAGTTTGGTCTAGAGAAGTCCAATCTTGTACCGATTTATTTTGGGCAGGGCAGAACCACATCCGTATAGACCGGGCTGGAGTCATGGACCATGTAATATACTCATAAAGACCATTCTTATCTTTGTTATATTTTGGTACATAGATAATGAGTCAAAACTTTCATCAAATAATACGTCGATTTTATATGTTTAAAAAATGATAAAGCAAGTTCTTAGAATGTAAGTATTTATTCTAAATTTTCTAGACAACTTTTGAAAGTTGGAGAAGGTGTGATGTCAATTTTGACGCAGGTTTGTTATCATACAAGACTCCTCCCGGATCACAGAGTCCATGGATGAATTCTTAAGAATACGACGACATGGTTCTGAAAATGTGCTCCACGTTTGCTCCGAGGTTATGCTATTTGTTACATAACGAGGAATTGCATTTATAATTTCCTTGTTTTTTTATATATATAGTTTCATCCCTGGTCATGCATAAATCCTGGATCTGCCACTTTTTCGCTGTAGGATGTTGCGGTTTCCCCCATGCGCCATTATATATATGGACATGATACATCCATCCCATGTCTACAAAAAGCTCTTTGGACAAGTTTGGACTCGAAGAAGCATCAAGAAGCTAGAAGAAGACCTGCACGAGTTGGTGAGTTGATGTTGTTCGCTTGTCCTGTCCCGAAGCTTAACAGATCTTCGGTAGCTAAACTTTATGCTCCATTCGAGAGTTGAAACTACAGTAGTTATGTCTCCTTATAATTTAGAGTATAACACTTGCATGGTATATACATATTGATAATCTGAGACAGGATGTATATCTTCTCTCATGATTTGCATCCATAAGAAACTTTATTCTTCCAAGAACAAACATAAAGCTTAATTTTTTGTGTTACATAATGACTTTTTTTTTGCATTGCATTGAAACCATCAATTGAGTGATTAGTCACAACAACTTTACATACAAACAGAAAGTTTTGAATTAGGAACGGTTGTTTTGTTTCATTTTTCAAGGTACTGTGTTACTTTCGTTTTATCAAAATTGATGCCCCAAACTTTACGCCAAATAACTCTGGACGTGATGTCGTACCAGCCTACTAGTATTCCTGATAGGTTTGAGAATGGGCACCCATGTAGTCGATTTGGTAACATCTAGTCTGCCGTCAAGACGAAGGAATAAGTTGTTATCAACGAGCATGATCTATTTTCTTAGTTAATAAGTTTTTTTTTGCAGGGATTTTTTTTCTTATTTTTGTTAACTTGGTATATATAGAAATGACGGGTCCAAAACCCGAATTTTTACCTGTCAGACATAACATGTTATGATTTAAATGGAATGAAATTTCGATATAGCTAGATTATCAAAGTATTGCTGATTAGTAATAACAATTAATTAATCTTATAAATGATTTTTAATCAAAATTTTGGATTTACATATGGAGTCGTTGATAGAGATTTACATATGGAGCCTGATGAGATTTGAATTCCTTGACCTCTGATCTAGAGTTACGCGCCGCCATTCGCCGGGGTGGACATGCTTCGCACGCGTGTACGGGAGCAGGTCAGGGCAGGGGATGGTGCCAGAACACATGTCGCGTCCTCTCGGTGGCTGCTACAGCCGAGAACGAGGACTAAATCATGTCCAGGAGGCGTACGTGTGGGATCTACAGGCACGGGATCGACATCTGAGGTAGACAGAGTGTTTGGGCATATTCCCCTGCTCTGCCATTGCCACGGGAGTGCGGCCCTTTGGTCGACGTTGACGATGAAGTTCCATGTTTGTTTGGCTAGCGGTGACCCCCTTGCACTTTGGAACCACCTTGGCACCATATTTGTTGTGATTTCCAAGGTGTTGTTTTTGTGAAATCCACCAATCTATTAATAATCATTAATATTAGTACCAATAGATAATAAAAATTACAAATAGATCGATGGACCACCTAGCGATGACTACAAACACTAGCACGAGCCGAAGACGCGCCGCCGTTCTCGCTCCTTCATCACCGGAGCTGGCCAAAGCTTGTCGTAGTAGAGCTTATTGTAGTAGACAGACAAGAAGTCGTCATGCTAAGGTCACAAAGGACCAACGCACCAGAGCAGCAACCATCGCCAATAATAACAACCATAGATCGGAAGAGACTGACTTGAAAACAAACAAATAAACACAAAAACGGACTGGATCCCAGGAGAACCGCCGGACAAACGACTCCACGCGCCCTCCATCGGTGCTAGCTGCACCACCGGAGCGAGGATAGAGCGGGGAGGATCTTATTATGACTTTAGGACGTAGCCGTCGCCTCAATTCCTAAAGAAAACACTCAAAAACAGGCTAAACAAAGAACAAAAAACCTCCCACCGGCGAGAGCCTGTGGTTCGCCACACCTCCAAGGCCCTAGGGCCACCAGAGGCGGAGCTGACCAGCGACGTTACCGGCGAGGGAACGGAACCCTAGATGGGTTTTTAGCTAGCTCTCTCCCCTAGCGGCTGCTTACCCCTGCGTCAATTTCCAAGGTGTTGTTGGGGGATCCTGGTGGTCGCGTTCCCATCTCACATGCTCAGGTGGAGTCATGAGCTCTCAATGGATGGGGAGAAGTATGCATGTCAGACTGATTGGCTTTCTTGCAGCAGTGTTCTCGACGATTGGGGTAGGCGAAGAGTTCTTCCTTTGGTGAAAAACTCTAAGTACGACCGTTTTTTTAGGGTTAACATAGTTCTTTATTGATCAATAACATTGTTCGGAATACACAAGCCATCAGGTGGCTGTAGGAGCCAAACCTGTCGACCAGCACTAAGGGAAACAACCGATCGAGCTAGTCTATGTGCTTCAGAATTCGAAGCCCTATTCTCGTGTTTAAACCATGTTTCATCTAGAAGATTTGAAGCTGCTTTAACCTCCTCGATGACCATGCTGTAGCTGCCAGCGTAAGGGGCTGTCAAAGCATTCACCACGCCAAGGCAGTCCGATGCCACAGTAATTCGTCTTAACTGCAGATTAGAGGCCAATGCCAAGGCCTCCCTGCACGCGATTGCTTCCAGGGTTGCTGGGTCATTTATGCACTTGATGGTCAGGGTAGATGCTCCAAGAAAGGAGCCAGCACCGTCTCGGCACACAACACCCACAGCCCCACCCTGTCCGTTCTTTGCCACTGCCGCATCTGTATTGAGTTTCACAGTTCCTTCCCTCGGTGGAACCCACTTTGGGTGTGCACTCTTAATCTCTACCTTCCCCTTCCCGGTATTGAAGCCAGCGGACGCTAGGTCGTGGATGTAGTTCTCGATAAACAGGTGGGTTGAGAGGGGGCTCTGAAACTCCTCCTCATGGATGATCTTCCAGCGAGCGTACCAGATCGCCCACATCGTAGCCGCTACTCGTGTAAAATCATCTCTCGGTAAGGTCTCCATCATGGCGAACAACCAGTTCCTCGCCGATGGCTCTTCGTTCATGCATACATGTTCTGTAATCCCTTCCTCCGCAAGGGCCCAGACACACCTTGCCATGGTGCAGCTGAGAAGGGAATGCCTCCAGGAGTCTTCAGCACCACAGATAGAACTGATACTTGTAGTAGCCATCTGCCTATCGTGTCACACGTCGCCAGTGGGAAGTGATTGTTGGGCCAGCCGCCACAGAAAGATCTTCAGCTTGGAGGGCACTTGCACCGACCATAGGCGTTGCCAAGATTTCTTCTGGCCCTCAGAATCCGAGCTTGCAGGCTCTCCAACCAATCCTCCCGTCTCTTTTTGGTCTGAACCAACATGCGGTACACTGAACGGACGGTAAGGATGCCATTCCTCTCATACTGCCACGCCCAAAAGTCTACCATCCTCCGGGTACTCAGTGGTATAGCGTAGATTACCGCCACATCCATCGGAGTAAAATAATGTTGCAGCAAGCCAACCCTCCAAGTAGCAGATTACCTTTGGTGGTCGTGCCCAGGGAGGACGCCAGGGTATCGATCATATGGCCCATACAGCCCATTAGACTACGGCCACCAAGCCGGCCAACCCTCTAGAACTGGCGGCGACCAACGGGCAGCAGACCGGGCGATCACGACACACCGACAATAGTCTGCGTGGCGGCCAGGCGCGACCACGACCGCATCGACTGTGGCCAGGTTCTCTTCTTCTTTGAACACAGCGGTAGAGTCAGACTAGGAGACCTGTGCCCTTTAATCTCCTCATTTTCTAAATTCCCCTCTGATTTAAACAATAGTTATATTGGTTGCAGGCTTCTAAATATCGTACTGCTTTGCACAAATGCTATCTACAATTTCATTGTGGACTGTCATAGTTCATATATTGCATTGATATTATTTTAACAATGAATACCCAACCGCGAGAATCTGGAGCCACCACTGGTTGTACCTGTCAATGACACCTTCCTAGTCGTTCTTCAGTTGAAAGCATTGCCTTGAGTTTGGGTTTTCTTCAGGGTGAAATTCAGGATCTGATCATACTGGTTAGACCGAATGACAATGGTGTTTGTACCCTGTTTTTTTTTTTTTTTTTTGCAGGGAGGTGTTTGTACCTGTTATCTTCTCGGAGACGTCGTTTTGAACCTTGTTCGGAGTCTAGGTGTCGCCACCACTATGGTGCTATATTGCTGCTGCGAGTTTCTAAGTGCTTCAACGGTGTATTTTTTTTAGCTGTGTGCATCCTTAATCTCTAGCTTTGGTCTAGACTTTATGCCATTACAAAGAATGGTTTAATTGGTATAATATTAATTAATATATTACTTTTTATTATAAAATATGCATGCTCCTTCGCCTCCCTAGATGGATCCATCGCTGGATGTGAGGTAGCGCTGAGTCTGAACGATGGGAACACGTGAAAAGTGAAGCCCTAGCATTTTAATAATTGGGAAACCCAATCGAGTCGGAGTGACGTACTAGGGTCATGCAAGGTCGTGGAGCTTTCGGTACCTGACGGAGCGATCAGGTTCTTCCGTTTCTGATGTTCCCACTCCCCAGCACAGGTTCACCCACTTTATGTGCAACCACTCAATCAGGAACCCATCTCAAAAAAAAAAAAAAACTCAATCAGGAACAGGCGCCGAGGCGATAAAAAAAATTCAATTTGCAAAATCCACCGAGCCAAACGGGTGGCATGGTGGCAAGAGGCCACTGATACGCACTTCCCTCTTCTTCGCAAGACAGATCGATTCTGACCTTCAAATTCACCATTAGCTAACAAGTTCAAACTAACACGGGTCCAGCTACCTGATCGGTCAGCTGGAAATGTCTAGCGGCATCTTAGAGCGGCTCTTATCGATCTCCGATAAACGCTTAGAGGACTATTTGGCTGATAACGGCCGAAGCCGCACCTAACCGAAACCCTAAAAGTTCTTAGAGTACTATAAATGCGATTCGGAGGACTAAATCCCACCCCTCCTCTCCCAAATTTAAGCGGTCGCCGAGCGAGGACTAAAATACCCACCACCCACCGCTGCTGCTCCGGCCGATCCAAATCCACCGCCACCACCGCTTCCGCGTCGGAGATGGCCAGTCCTTCCCGCTGCCGCTCCCCGCGGCGCTAGCTGAGGTCGCGACGGCTCACGTGGCCGTTCCAGCGACCTCCCGCTGCCTCCGTCGTCGCATCCCCGCAACCACGGCGTCCGACAGCGGTAGTGGGAGACGTGGGTGGCCGAGATCACCGATCGGAACACCGGTCGGCGCATCTGGCTCGGCTCCTTCCAAAGCGCGGCGCAGGCGGCGTGGAGTCACGACATCGAGAATGTCGTCCTCCACGGAGACAAGTGTGGCCCGCTCAACTTCCCGCTCGGCACCCCGGAGCCAGTGCCAGAGCTCTTCGCGCCGCTCACCCGTGGCCACGCGGCCCGGATTGCAAGGGAGGACCGCGAGGCATGGGAGCGCCTCGAGGCCGAGCGAGAAGACAAGCGGTGGATGGTCGAGCTCCGACGGCTGAACCTGGAGCTCGTGGCGGAGGAGGAGGCGGCGTTCGCGAAGATCGTGACCAAGAAAGCAGTCGCGGCCTCGTCTTCATCAGCTCCGGCTGCGGCCTCGTCTTCATCAGCTCTAGCAGCGGTCGCGACGTCTTTCTCAGCTCTGGCAGCGGCCCCGCTCGTCATCGAGCTGGACAACGACGAGGAGGACGAGTTCCCCGGCATCGTCCACGATGGCGACACCGACGAGGAGATCGAGCGGTATCTAGAGCCGAACTACGGGTGAAGCCGCGGCGGCGAGCTCAACGGCGGCCTCCCCGACGGCGTCGTGTCGAAAAACAGGGTGTTTTGTTAAATTTTTGTAATGTTTTAGTTAAATGTTTGAACTATGTATAAAATCGTTCGAAATCAGGATGATATCGGTTTAAATTAGTTTGAAATCGGTCACAATCTGTCGAAATCGGGCTGAATTCAGTTTAAATCGATTATAGTCCTCTAAGTTATTGGGGCTCGAATCTGGCGGCCACCGACTAGAGGATTTAAAATTTAAGTCCAACGTTTTCTCTGGCCGAAAGTTCTCTAACTTATTGGGTATCGATTAGAGTTGCTCTTACCCGTCTTCTAAACTTGTCGGCCAAGAAGATCAGAACTCAAGTCTCTCAGCGAGTAGCCGTCTATTTTGCCATGGCCGTTTGGTCACACATCTACACGTCTTTTTCCATGAGCTCAGCTCACGCGCCATGGAAGTCTCCCTTTCTATTCCACCGGCCACTCTCCTAGCTAAGCAAACACGTCAACCTCACCAACCAAATATTCCATCACCACCACACCACCCCGTCTATAAATACACTCTCGCACACACGCACTACACACCATACCAACCAACCAACCAACCGTCGCAAACTCAGGAAGTTTCTTCAGAGTTCAGGCGCAGGCTACACACCAACACTACGTACCTTCACTTCGATCTCGGAAGTCCTTTGATATGGCGTCTTCATCGGGGCGGCACACGCCTCTTGCGGCGTTCGTGGTTGTCGTCGTTCTGGTCGCCGGCATGGGCCTTGCGGAGGCAGCGCGTCCAGCACCGGCGGAGCAGAGTAGTGTTAGGGAGGTCGACAGCTCAGCGTACTTGGCGCCGGCGGTGGAGAAGGCGAGGGAGACGGTGGAGATGCTCCTGGCGAGGCTCCCAGCAGGGTCCAGCCGCAAGGGTCCCGGCCACTAGCTACGGGGATGTAGTAAGCGCGGCTTGGATCGGCTGATATTATGCTCTGCTCGTGTGAATAATTCGAGTTTTGTAGACACGTGAAAAATATGAATTAGCTAGTTAGTGATTTCAATACGTCATATAGGTTGTTCATGCGATGCTAATTGTACATAGCATCACGATTCTTTGGTATCTTCATTCTTTCTTCTCTAATGGTACTATACAAATTGTATATGCTCTACCCCATTATTTAACCCGACCCACACCTCACTATCTTGTTAGTAGTGATGAGTACACAGTGAATATACTTTGTTTGGGGCCCGCTGGGCGTTCGTGTAATAGTTTCATCTGATTACCGCTTTCCCTGTTGTGCATATATTTATAAAACATGAACCTAGGACCACAGATTGTTGCGACACTGTTCAAAAAATCGTCTGAATCAGCGATTAATAGGTCGATTAATCGCTACTAGGGACGTAACCGTGTCGATTACCACTAATCCTTTGTGTTAATCCTTTATCCCGACTAATAGCTCTGGTAGACCGATTACTAGGTATATTCCGGATTAACTACTACACTTGGTCTAAAAATTTGCAAAATTTTCAATGCATCGCCCGTCCAACCGCTAGTCCCTCCCAATGGAGTAGGTTTTGCGAAGCTCCTGCTCGATTCCCGCCTCCAAGAGCTCGATTCCCACTGTCACTAACCAGTACCCTGGGTAGGTGGTCGGAGAAGAGCAACTTTATAGGTCAGAGGAGAAGCATATGTGTTTTAATGGGTTTGGGGCTCTAGATAAGTAGGGTTGGGCATATAAAGGCCCATATACTATTTCTTTCTTATATACACGTGTTTTAGGTGCTACTTGATGTAGGTTGTACCGATTAATAGCAGACCGATTAAATCAGTTAATCATCTGAATTTCGATTAGTTGCTACTCCCAAGCCAACTGAGCAGTTAACGATTACCGATTTCCTCACCATTTGCGACACTGAACATCTGCTTGCAACATTGTTGCAGTATCCTCCTGGCGACCCGTCAAAAGTAAAAAAGACTAAAGTGTTGAGCCAGTCAAAACATGCTCCGCAACAAATCCCCATTGTGTGCTACAAACATAACTTTGGCAAACGATACAATTTTCCATTGCGCTGTGTTATATAACAATGTATATTAATGATACCGATGCATGTCATCTAGCGATGGTTCTTCCCAAAAGCACATGCATATTCCATTCTTTGACCCAAAAGGAGCCTCTACCAGGATGGAGAATGCATAGATTTGACCTTGACTTGTGACAATGTCTAGACTTAACTTTGACTTGTGACAATGGCATGGCTAATCATATACATATTTTTTCTTCATATAATTTCTTGCAATTGGGTTTATGAACCTCTTGTTTTCTTTTAACTACCCCATGCAACCGTCCTCTGCAAATGAAATGTGGCATGCAGTCTAAATTTTATATAGGCAACAATAGACTCTAGAAAACTCCACGATCACTAAAATAGTTAGATGCGTGCGCTTAGGTATTTTATACAGATATATAACGACACTTAAATGAACACAACCATGTAAAGACACTATAAACATGTATAACAAAATCATTAGATGGGGATTATGATTTGGTGTTCCCATGCTACTTCTTGTTATATGTAAGTTAATTTAGTTCAATAACATGTTATATTATAGTAAATGTATCAATCCAGATAAAGTAGATATGAAAATAACATAGCTTCTATTGTAACATATGGTTCCAATCAGCATAAGGGTTTCACAATTATAGATGCTAGAATTATTTAATCACTGTATTGTGTGGTTTAAATTGTAATAATTAAGAACTTATGAATAGATGGCTATAATATAAAATAAATTAGTATAAATAGTTTGATTTATTCAATTCTAACGGGTCAATGATATTCATTATATAGTTAGAGATAAAATTATGTGCTTTGCTATCACATCTGCGCCCTGAGAGATATGAGCTAGGACTTCAGGGGTCACGAGCCGGGTAATCATGGGCTGGCTGTACCTGTGGATGCCAATAAAAGGAGCAGCTGCACATGGAGAAGGGGATCGAAGAACTGAAACTGAAGTCGGGTTGCTCCCGTTTCTTTCTTCCGTCCCCTACCTCTCTGGTCGCTTGCTCAGGTGCGATATCGTGTCGTGAAGTACCACACAGTTGTTGAAATGTTGTCATGCTTTACGGTGGAGAGGATCATGACTTTAGATACAACTATTAAATTGCTAGGATAACTAATGAAAGAGGCACCGGTGGGCAATATATGCTATTTGGTTTTTCATGTCCACTTGTGTCCCGTAGGCTCCGAGTACTTGATACCTGTTCCTTGATTATTCGCACTATCCACATCCGGAAGACCCTATGGATCCCCCTTAGCCAGAGCTTGATTTATTTCTTATTTCTTGGGGCCACAAACTAGTTTGGGGCTTTATTATTATCCTGTACTTATGCCATGATTTACTGCTTTATTTACGATCTCCACAAGCGGCGTTATCCTCCTCATGCTCCGGTGAGCTCCGGCGGCAACTGAGTGTCACACTTGGTATCAAGATCCACGGATCCCTTCCCAAAAATTCCACCAAAAAGATCCCCACGAAAACAAAAATCCCCACCCGCAGATTGGGTCGTGTGGAGGCAATAGAGTTGGCAGCGACAACGACAAAGGCGGCCCTAAGCTCCATCCAGGAGAGCTTGGTAACACTGGGTCGGATGGCTGCGAGGCAGGAGCATATGCTAGTGGTTTTCAAGAAGATGACGGCGGTGTTCGCGGCCATCACCACAACCACGCCGATGCTCATGCCGGGGAAGCTGAATACCAAGCCTTCGTCGTCCCGGCTCTTCTCGGCCATTCAGATCGTGGGTGTTAGTGCTCCGCACGCGGATGCCATCCTTTTTCCTTCCATGCCCACAAGGTGTTCGACATTGGGCTTGGGCGTCAATGGCGGCAGCAACCAACCTGCGATTGCATGTCCGCCTCGGGGTAATATAGAAGGAGCTATAGTTGTACCCATGGAGCCCTCCCTGTTCAAGCCGTTGCATCCATATGGCCTCCTCAAGTTCAACATGCTGCCACCCACCACTTGTTTGATGCATTGTTGCCATGACGGCACCGACACACAGGAGTTAGCGCTCAAGCAGGCAATGACACCTTCTCTGCTTGCTAGCGTTGACTTTAGCCCCACACCACTCGTCACCATCATTCCAGTGGCTATCGACAACATCAACTCTCCTGTTGAATCTCTCATGAATGACGGAGTGGCTGATGAGGTGTTTACGGATGTGGGAGGCCTGTCCTTATTTCGGGAGCTTGGTTTGGATTTTGCAGAGAAAGTACTTGTCGGAAGACCGTTAAAAGATACAGTGTGGGATGTGGAGGTTGCCGATAGCCTGCTCACTCATATTGGCAGCTCCTCTCTTTTCCTAGAGCTGGGTACAGGAACTAATCAATTGCTTCTAGTGCATGTGGACTCCAATCATGGCGCCCGGCGGTGGAGAAGGCAAGGGAGACGGTGGGGATGCTCCTAGCGAGGCTCCCAGCAGGGTCCAGCCGTAAGGGGCCTGGCCACTAGCTACGGGATGTGTAGTATGCGCGGCTTGGATCTGTTGAGATTAAGATCTGCTCGTGTGAATAATTCAGGTTGTGTAGACACGTGAAAAGTATGCATTAGTTAGTGAGTTCATAACCATATATAGGTTGTTCATGTGATGCTAATTGTACATAGCATCACGATTCTTTCATATCTAATGGTACTATGAAAATTGTATATGCTCTACCGCATTATTTAACTTAACCTACATTTTACTATCTTGTTAGAATTGATGTTTAATTTTTTTACATTTTCTAAAAGAAAATGAAGTACAATAGTACATAGTGAATAGAATTTGTTTGGGGCACGACGCTATGGGCATCAGTCATTCGTCTGGTTGCTGCTTCAACCACCGTGCATATATTTATAAAACACGGACCTGGGGCCACAGATTGTTGCAACCCTAAACAACCAACCAGTCACTGCCAACATGTACATTGCTTGCTAGCGTGATGGTCTTCACGTCTCTACATGTTTCTGTTTGCTCTTTCTTGGCATGAGCCAACCCTGTATCTTCTTTTGCGAATGACAATTGTACTGATCGAGCATCAGGGGAGCATCAGGAATCGACAATTGTACTGAACGAGCCAACCCCGATGACAGATACGCGCCCTTCCAACATTCGATGGTTCATGAATGGTACTACTTCAACATTCGATGACTGAGCTCATAGCTAGCTAGCGCGTTGGAACACTTACGTGAAAAGTGAAGCTTTTTGCAACGAAACCAGAGCATGCACTTGATATTCCGTAGGTATTCAGGCTCCTCCTGGAACTTTCGGCTGACATCTGAGTTCAGGTTCTCCTGGTAACAGCGACACGGTCCGATTCGTTTGCCCTCTTTACGGTCAGGACGACGACCCAGGTAGGCGATCTGACGACAAGAATCTCAATTTTGCAAAAGCCAACCCCACCACCGAGGCACAAGGATGGCAAAGGCCGGTGATCACGTACGTTCACACGTACGTACGCCTTTTCCTATATACGGAGTATTCTTCGCGAAACAACAGGCCTGGATGGAATAGATCGAATGCGCCAATAATTTAAAGAAGGAACCCTCTATTCTGACCTTTAAATTTTGAATTAGGAGACCAAATTTGCAACCCCGAGCTCCTAATTTTGTAACGTCAAGTTATTGCTTGAAAAAAATAATTTCCACGTCAAGGTGCGACTAGGGCTATATAGTATATGAGACACTTGTACCTTTTCTTTTCAAATCAATTTTGACTCGAGCTAAAAACGAGTTAATCTTGAACCGCTCACGTACGGGTCTCCAACTTTCGATGCATCGGCTGGAAATGGCTAGCGGTACCTGCCAGGTCTTCGTGACTCGCCGGCCAAGGAGGCAAGAACTTAATACTACACGTCCATCGTGACTTGCGGTAAGTCGCAGCAGCTCCTCTTTCTCCATGGCCAATTGGTCAGCACGCACATCTACACGTCTGTTTCCACGAGCTCACCCCACGCGCTCGCTCGAATCTCACTTTCCATGCGAGCTCAGCAAGCGCGTCAGCCTCACCGACTCATCAGGACATCATCACCACCGTACCACCACTCCACACATGCATCTATAAATACACATGCACACACACTCATACACCATCCAAGCGAGAAGAAACCAGCGACACCAACACCGGTGGTCACCATCGAGGTCTCTTCAGAGTTCAGACTTCAGACTCGGCCGCTCGAGGAGAGTCCGGCTACACGAACACCAGTACACCACCGACCACCTCCAGTTCCTGGGTTCTGCGCTTGCCTTGGTGGGTATGGCGTCGTCTGGGAAACGCGCGGCTCTCGCCATGTTCATGGTCATCGTTCTGGTCACCGGCCCAGCCCTTGCAGGCGCATCCCGGCCGGCGTGGCTGAGGGCAGGGTCGACGGCTCGGCCTACTTGGCGCCGGCAGTGGAGAAGGCAAGGGAGACGGTGGAGATGCTCCTGGCGAGGCTGCCAGCAGGGTCCAGCCGAAAGGGCCCCGGCCACTAGCTACGGGAGGATGTAGTACGCGCGGCTTGGGTCGGTTGATATTATGTGGTCTGCTCGACCGTGTGAATAATTCAGGTTTTGTAGACACATGAAAAGTATGCTTTAGTTAGTGAGTTCAGTACCTCATTGGTTGTTCATGCGATTCTAATTGTACATAGCATGATGATTCTTTTATATCTTCATTCTTTCTTTTCTAATGGTACTATGAAAATTCTATATGCTCTAACCCGTTATTTAACCCGACCTACGCCTCACTATCTTGTTAGAAGTGATGTTCATTTTTTTTTTACATTTTCCAAAAGAAAAACAAGTAGATAGCTAGTATACCTGGACACGAGCCGGCTCGGTCCAGTTCCAGCTCGATGTCGCCAGCCAACCACAAAGGTGAGCTCGGTGTCGCCAGCCAGTAGATGGGATTTTCTGGTGGGACGGGAGGCGGGCTCGGTGGCAGGCCTGTCCCACTTGCATCGTTAGAGGTGTCGAAACTGGAGTAGATGGGATTTTCTGGTGGGACGGGAGGCGGGCTCGGTGGCAGGCCTGTCCCACTTGCATCGTTAGAGGCGCCGGAACTAGAGTAGATGGGATTTTCTGGTGGGACGGGAGGCGGGCTCGGTGACAGGCCTGTCCCACTTGCATCGTTAGAGGCGCCCTTCCAGCATTCGATGGTTCATGAATCCTACTTCAATTTCTCTCTTAGACTAGTCAATTGTTAACGGGTACGTACGTACTGAGCTCATAGCTAGCTAGCTAGTGCGCTGCAGTACCGCTGGGAACACATACGTCAAAAGTGAAGCTTTTTCCAAGGGTCTAGACACCCCCAACCATTCGTCCCTCTCAACTCATC
This sequence comes from Avena sativa, assembly GCA_916181665.1. Taxonomy (NCBI): domain Eukaryota; kingdom Viridiplantae; phylum Streptophyta; class Magnoliopsida; order Poales; family Poaceae; genus Avena; species Avena sativa. The sequence goes on along the minus strand of OV702290.1, from coordinate 545,780,927 downwards.
AGTCTAATATAAGTAAAAGTATTTATAATATACACGTAATAGTTGCTTAATTAGTAGCTATGAACTTGTGTGTGACAATCTTTGGAAGCCTAACTGAACAGATATCGTGTATGCCCAAGTTTAAATAGGTCATGAAAGCATCCATTGCTAGGGCTCCTAGCGCCCGCCATCCGTCGGCACTGCCATGGTGCTATTCGCTCTGGCTCTTGTTGATCATGCATCAGCCGCCGCCGGTCGCCGTGTGGGATTGTGCAATTGAGTCCAACATACAATAGATCCTCGTACATATATATCTTTCTCGGATTTCTTTATAAAGCACTCGATTCTAATTTCTAAAGCTACACCAAACAATTCTCACTATTTATATGACATCGAGTATAGATTATAGCGTACTAATAATTTGGTTAGTTATTAGTCTGTGCATTTTCTTATGAGACAATCGATTTTTCAGGTTTCATAACACACTAATTTAACTCCCCGTGTTTTATCCCTGGACTAGGCCATAGTGAAATTGTAGATTTTTCAGTAATTAAATCTATCTTTATATAACTTTGTTACTAATGTAAACACAAGGTCAAATCCTGGCTCCACCCTGTTTCCAACGAAACGTAGGCACTCATCAGGCTCCTGGAGCTTGCGGTTGGTATCTGAGTTCAGGTTCTCCTGGTAACAGCGACCCGGTCCTCGATCAGATTCGTTTGTCCTCTTTACGGTCAGGACGACGACCCAGGTAGGCGATCTGACGAAAAGAATCTCAATTTTGCAAAAGTTAACTCGACCACCGAGGCACAAGGATGGCAAGGCCGGTGATCACGTTCACACGTACGTACGCATTTTCCTATATATATATATATTCTTGAGGAAACAACAGACCGGAACAGAAAAGATCGAATGCGTCATCAGTCAGTCATCACTAATTTAAAGAAGAAACCCTCTATATATTCCGACCTTCTCCCATTTCCCCAAAAAAAAATAATTCCGACCTTCAATTTTTGAATTAGAAAGCCAAATTTGCAACCCTGATCGAGCTCCTAATTTGCAACATCAAGTTTTTGCTTGAAAAATGAATTTCCACGTCAAAGGTGCGAATAGGACAACCGACTCGAGCTCGAGCTCGGTTCACACGAAAATTCGAGCAAGGTCAGACTAAATCGAGCCATAAAGTTCGGTTTGTACTTAGCTTGCGAGCTAGTTTTAAGCAAAAAAAATAAAGATTTTAGTATTGTTTGCACATAGAAGGAACATAAACATCCATCCACACTATATAAGAATAATAAATTAATCATTCATATAATTAAATCATATCCATGATAGAAGTACTCCCTTGGACCCAAATTAGTTAACTTAGATTTATCTAGATTCGATTGTATCTAGACATGATTTAGTATTAGATACATCCGTATTTTGACAAATTTGAGTCAACTAATTTGGGTCGGAGGGGATAATACATCTCATTCACAACATATAAGGTAATAAATTATCCCATTTGCTTTTAGTATACGGTTTTTGGCCAGTTTTCCTTATTAACTGGCCATTTCTATTCTTCTTAATGAAAAGGTAGAGCTCCTGCCGGTTGCTCAAAAAAAATACCTCGTTCCATACATTAATTTGTATAAATTTTGTTGAAAGTAAAACAATGCAAATTTTGACAAAATTTATAGATTAAACTACCAACAACTATGATACTATATAACTGTATTATGAAGGTATATTTCTTAAACGATGTATCTAATGAGATTGGTTTCATATTGTAAAGATTTATATTTTTTATAAAAACTTGGTCAAGCTTCGCACGGTTTGACTCTAGAGGAAACTTATACGTCTTTTTTATGAAATCGAGTGGGCTAGTAACATATTAAAACACATAATTGTATTTAGTCGAGTTGTCGAGCTAGTGTGCGCTCAAGATTAAGTTGTTTTCTAATCGAGCTATATCAGACACTTATACTTTTTTCTTTTCAAATCAATCTTAACTCGAGTTAAAAAAGAGTTGATCTCAGGTCTTGAACTTTTCTTGCATTGGCTGGAAATGGTATCTGCCAGGTCTTCGTGACTTGCCGGCCAAGGAGGCAAGAACTTAACATATACAGTAAGTCGCAGCAGCCCGTCTTTTTCCATGGCCAATTGGTCAGTCCATCTACACGTCTGTTTCCACGAGCTCACCCCACGCGCTCGCTCGAATCTCACTTTCCATGCGAGCTCAGCAAGCGCGTCAGCCTCACCGACTCATCAGGCCATCAGCATCACCACAGTACCACCACTCCACACATCTATAAATACACTTGCACACATACTCATTATTCACCATCTAACCAATCAACCAAACAGCTGAGAGAAGAAACCAGCGACAGCAACACCGGTGATCACCTTCGAGGTCACTTCAGAGTTCAGACTTGGCCGGCCCAGCAGTCCGGCTACACCGACACCACCTCCAGTTCTTGGTTTCTTGCAGTTCTGCACTTGCCTTCGTGGATATGGCATCGTCAGGGCAGCGCATGGCTCTCGCAGTGCTCATGGCCGTCGTTCTGGTCGCCGGAGCCGGCCTTGTTGGTGCGGCACGGCCCATGCCGACGCAGCGGAGCAGCGGCGGGGAAGTCGACAGTGGCGCGTACTTGGCCGTGTACCCGCCTGGGGCGGCGATGGCGGTGGACACGGCGATGGTGACGGTGAATGTTCTCTTGGCGAGGCTGACGGCAGGGCCAAGCCGCAAGGGACCAGGCCACTAGCATGATGATTCTCTGATCTTCCGGTGACTAATTCAGGTTATGTAGGTAGACACACGAAGATGATGTAGTATATTAAATAGTGAGTTGTATAGGCTGTTCATTTCGTGAGGATACTAATTCCACATAGCATGATGATTCTTTGATAAATTTATTCTATTGTTACTACTATGAAAAATGTACTCATATTTTAGAAGTATTGTCTAGTATTATTTTCTTTCTTCTAAAAATATAGCAAAGTGTATGCATATGCTTTTTCTTCCAAATATCTGCTCCGATGCGCATACAATATGCATGTCTAGTTGTTAATTAATCTAAGTACAAAAATATTAGGCACGTGCATGATAAAAGATAAATCCAGTTTTTTTTTTGAAGTAAAGATAAATCCAGTTGTGCATGCGGGACTGCGCGTGTTTAGTCACCAGCTAGAATGCTAGATGCAGCACGAGAAATATGGTTCTAGCATGCCAGTGCACTGTTTCAATCTATTTTCTTCTGTATAAATTACACATATATAGTTTTAAACATAATGAAAATTGATAAAACTTGGCAGCACGAATTGTAAAGCAATGAATGGACAGTGCATAGTTGCATGCTTCCTAGCATGCGCACTAGAATCGCCTCATTCAATTCCACACCTATCAATTGAAGACATGGTGTGCGTTCCTTTGGCACTTCAAGTTACTTACTGAAGATGGATTGTAGCAAAATCACATTACACATAATTTGAGTCCCTCTACATGTACTAAACTCCTCAATGTGCCCCCTGGGTTGCGACTGTAAGAGAGAACCTTGATACATGTTTGACACGAGAAATAACGCTTTTTAGAGAAAGAAGAAAAGACATCTTCCGTACGCCAGAGGAAAAATAATATTGCAAGCATGCTAGTGTACAAGTACATAAAGAGAACAGACAGGAAACGATACATATTAATCATCACAACTAATAGCCCAATCCCAAGCGTGCACTCGTTTGTGGCCTGCTGGCACGGCCAACATGACTAGGGATTCTGGTCTCCTAGTTCCTGGGGTCTCGGAAATCTCGTGATTAATCACACCCGCAGATAGAACCACGGGACACCTCTGATTAAATTGCTAGATCGCCGTCTTCGGTCTTTGCTTCGCGTTCTCCATGCATGATGGTGGTGTGGGAGAGCAGCGATTCTACGGCAACGATATGTGCCGGCGCTGAATCAACCACACAATCCCGATTTTAAGATACGTGCCCCATGTATCATTTAACTTGCCGCTTCCCTTTCCATCCATGCTTTTTCAGTGGACCTCGCCCGTATGCACAACTTTCTTTATTTGTTATATCATCAATTCCAGTCAGGCTAGCCTGCTGTGCCCAGGGCGTATATATTTTGGCTCAGCTATTAAGGAGAATCCAAGCTGGAATATCTTTCCTAAACTACCACTAATTAGTTGATATGTCCTTTAATTTAGTAGCGCTACCGGGTATAAGAAGAGTCTAGTGCATGCACTTAAAGTTAATGACCCGGAGATTAAGGAGAGTCACATACATGTATGGCCAGAATTCGATAGAATTTTATTCTTGCATGCACGTATGGCGCATTAATTTCTAAATGAACGGTTGAGGAGGGTATTTAGAGCAAGTATAATAAGGTCCAGTCAACGGGCTATAAGACTTAAAATAGTACTAGAAAACATGCCCGTGCGTTGCAACGGTACGAAAAATTATAGTCTCAGTTCATCATTTTGTCTTCATCTTTTCTTTATTTATTTTACCTGCAATCGATGCCACCGCCACTAAATCACCTCCACTTCGCCACAGGCCGGGTCACTTGCACGAATGATTAGCTGGTATGCTGGTCTCCTCGAGCGGTCTTTGCAGCTTGTCCTCTTACAAAACTGTTTTTGGCTCCTCATCGATTTTGTATCTAATAGCCCTTCAGGACGGGATTTCTTAGACAACGATCACCGAAAATTCAATGAAGTGACCAGGATCGCTTCCATACAACACATATGCCCATATGCAAAGAACTTATAAGAACCCCAAAGACAATGTGTGCTCCAAAAATAAGTTATTTTCAGTAAGATGCCATTAGTAAACACCTTATGTGCTCCAAATAACTTAGTAGCAACTCACGCCTGACATAGATGGAGAAAATTTACCCAAAAACAGAAAAGAAACCGATCCAGAAGACTGAAAACACACAGGCGGCCTCATACAGTACAACCCACGTAGTGAAAACATGATGAAGCAGCAGTCCAATACTCCAATCTAGGAACCTTCCGATGCATCAACGTGAGGCCATCATTCTACTGGGACACACCACTCTCTCTCTCGAGAAATTTCCCTTGTTCCCATACGGCTCATCTTCCTCCCAAAATCATGTCCTAGGCTGTGAAATACCTTCCAAATTGGTCTCCAAAATTAGCAGCAAATCTGCAAAATTAGTGCTACCGTGCTAGGCTTATCTTTCATGTTCTCTTCCACACTTGCCACACCACAAAACTGTGATGTTGGTTCCTCTTAAAAAATCTGACCACCGCTCTTTTTCCCTGAGACAAACCCAAACCAAAATCAATCCAAATCCTCCATTCAGATCCTTGTAAAAATTGTGGTCGAGCAAAAGGGGTCTTGATGGAAGGAGCTATCAGCCAGGCGACAGCCATGGCTGCTTCCCCGAGAGCTTGTCGTGATACGCGCATGCGCTGTCTCCACAGGGAGCAGAAGCATCAGGGCCGAGGCTGCCGCGCGTGTTCCTCGCTCAAATCCTCCCCAAAATTGCCACCAACAGGGGTATTCGTACCCGTGACTTCCTCAACTCCTATGTACGTACGCTGGCGGCACGAGAAAAGGTGAATTAGCTTCTCCTCGGTATGACAGGGGAGTGGGGCGGGAGGGTGCTCGTAGATCGGATGCTAGATGTTGCACTCAGCGCGAGGGCTGGCTGGAGTTCCTCTACTCCGGATGGTGGCGGAAAAGGATGGATCAGAACCGCCTCCAGGCCTTTCTCGCTGGTCGCCACCATCGCGAGGCGTGCCATGGAGCAGGCAGCGATCCCCTGCAGCCCACGCCCTGCCATGGGAACGGGTCAGTGGGTTGAATTTTTTCTTTTTCAACTGTTATTTGCACCTAGAGGAAGTGAAAAGTTTGATCGATTGTATTTGTCGGTTGCAGTCTAGGTAATACTTCCGAATATGCAGGGGTAAATCCGTCCAGAAAAAACGGAACCCGTAAGAAACACTTCATACTTTATTATTAGGTATAGATATTTGTGCTTGGTTGGATAAGAGAGAAGAGGAGAGAGAAGATGAGTGAGTTCTTAGTTAAGACTTAAGAGTCAGCTGCAACACGTGCTCCTAGATATTATGTGAGAGTGTAAAGTGAGTCATATATTAATGAAATAGTATATTTTTATCTCTAACTATTATACATATTGACTATTAGATTGACTCTAGATGAAATGGACATGGCTTATATCCAACCGTTGGTTATACTATTGCCCTTGCTCTTAGGAAGATCTGAAGAAAAACGCACCCGACGTCTTAAGCACCGAGAGAAAATGAAAAAAAATAGCCCTAAGATCTGGGACGGAGGAAGTAGTAATTTATGAAGCCAATTGATAGTAGTATTAATCTATAAAACTATTTTTAGTTTATAAAACTAGATAAAAAAACTAGTATTAATCGACGAAAACTCCTTTCTAAAGTAAACGGTACGTGCCCACAATTGATCCACCGCACGAGAGTTAACGATTCGTCTTGTCGTTTCGCTGTTATTCTTTCGCTGCGTGGCTGGGAGGCGGCCAAAGCACGACCTGCCCGATAACCTCTGCTCTCTCGTGTCCGATCTAGAGCGGCGACGGGCGGAGCACGAGATGGCGGCACCATGCACGATGTCGTGTTGACATACCGACGTGGCGGCGGCCGCCCCGACCTGCTCCTCCGGCGCCCCACTCTCCACGATGTCGATCGCGTCGGCTGGTCTGCTGCAGTGTGGCCGAGACGGCATCGTCGTGCACGAGGCCTCGGTGAACCGGCAAACGAGGCACGAGGGCGGCCGTAGCGCGCGATGGCGTCCTCGCCGTCGAGCTCTATGGAAGATCTGTCAGGATCCGTGTAACCGTCGTCGAGCCCCACTTCGGGCTAGAGAGTGTTTGCCTGGAATCCCAGTTCTGATCCTCCTCTTTGTCCTTTCTTATCTTGATGATCTTCTTAGAATCGAAAACTTTAGAATCATGGTGTGCATGCTTGTGTTGACCTTATGATCATGTGTGCATGCTTTGTATTGCATGTTTGAACTAATGGTTGTGTGCATGCCTGTGTTGCATGCTTTGTGTTGAACTAATGGTTGTCTGCATGCCTTTGAACTGATCAATATGAATGTCCTTTAGTTTATAGAATTAATAGTTATTCATTAGAAAAAGTAGCCAAAACATTGTGTTGTTATTCTGTTTATCAAACTTGGCTGAACATAAGCTCTTTTTATGGTAGAAAAATTGTGCTATTATTCAGTCCGAGTAGGACCTATTTGTCAGCCTTGTAGACAATGCCAGTGTGGAATCAAAACCGCAAACGCATGGGACCCACCTGTCATAGCAGCTAGAAAAAACCCTCTCCCCTCCATGCCACTCCAAAATCCCACATGACTTCCCCCAAATCCGCGTTAGAAAAAACCCTCTCCCCTCCCTGCCGACGACCAAATCCCCTCCCAGTGACGACCAAATCCCGGCGACGATGTTGGCAGCGGAGGCTGCAAACTGACGTGTAAGTGCTCCTCAACCTACCGCCCTTTCACCGTGTCAACTCTTCGTTAACTGGTCGGCGATGTCGTCGCCTCCTCGTCACCGGAGATGTGGTCGCCTCCTCGTTCTAGTTTGACGCGTCGCTTTCTTGTTCTAGGTCACCGCGTCGACGTTGCTGTTTAGTTCTATGTCACAGTTTTATTCCCTGGTTTGATGTGTCACCTCGTCACCGCATCGTTCTAGTTTGATGCGTCACCTCCTTATTCTATGGCAGCGCGTATGTATTCAATCTAGTGCTCTGCGCGTCGACGTTGCTGCTTACGACAAAGGCTCAGTCTAGTTCACTGTAAGCATCCTTTAGTTTTACTCACTGAATTTGATTCTCGTAATAATTCACTAATTAGAATTGTATTCTAACTTAATTATTGTATTTACTCTTTAGGGCAGGTAGGATGAAGGCCAAAGAGATACATGAGCAGGTTCTAAAATTGATGCTACTGGCCCTACTGTATATGGCATAAAAACTAAACATTCTAATTAGTTCAATATCTAATTTAGACAAAAAAAAGGTCCTACAAGGTTGGTGAAACTAAGGCTATCGTTATCGATGTCTCATCTAATGATGATGTGAAAAAACCTGTTGTACCTTTTCGCAAGATGAAAGATAAGATAGCAAGGCGAAGAGCTAAGGCTTATATGAAAAGATTTAAATTAGTTAAGAAACCGAGGATTCTTATTCGTAGAGGTGTGACATTGGCTAAGTACATGTTTTGCTACATTTATATGTAGATACATATTATTATATTATAATTGACTTCTGACCAAGTTGCTTCTCTCAAAGTGATAGTTAAACAGCACAAGCCATCTATACTATACTATATGTGCAAGATGAACAAGTCAAATGTCATCCCTAGGAAGGCCAAGATGGTTAAAATTTGATATTTCAATATTTAAATTTTATTATGCACATTAAACTCTAGCCAACAACTTATTCTTCTCCTACAGTACTTTTGAGCTAGCTATAGCAGTGCCCACCTCAACCGCTATCTTCCAAAGGATTTACCACTCACATGCTCCTACAAGACCACTTTTCAGCATGTTAACTTCTTCCAAGGCATGAATGATGCTGTCCAGATGACAAGAGGCTAGTCTAAGGTTCTCGAACTCGCTGGAATCAGAGAGGGGAATGTGTGTCTCTTCACCTTTCTAAATGAGGGGCTAGAAGGCTTCACCGGTTGTGTTAATATTCCATAGCGAGTCTAAAAAGTATCTTGTTTATGATGGTGTTGGATGAATCATTAATGTAATATGTTGTCAGTGAACTTGTAGTGATAAAGAACTTGTTGTCAACCTGGTGCTCTACATGCAAAGTAATATTATCTCTATATGCTATGTATATATTTGGTTGATTGTGTGCATGTTGTTGCTTTCTACGTACTCGTAAAAGATTATCTAAAAATATACTCTGTTATTTTCTCTTTTATAGTTGTGTGAAATGTCCAATATATATCAATCTTGTCGATACATATTGTGTTGATTGTCTATTTTCGAATTACTTCATTTCATGTGAATGAGAGTTGTTATATAATATATACACTAAAGTAGTAGATCTGCACAAAACTAATAGACAGTTGCAGCGGTTGCAAGTTGGTACTGCCAAAAGTTGGTTGCCGGTTCGATTCCGTCTACCTGCACGAATTATTTTTCTGTTATTTAATTTCTATCAAATCGCACTGATAGTTGGGCCGGCCAAAAACGTCATGAAGCAGCATCAAACCCAGCACTACCGTAAGAGACTACCGTGGACTCCGAGCTTCCATGTGGGATCGAAGTACGGAGGAGATGGTCGATGGGAAAAAAAGAGTTGAACATGGGTTGTGACGAAATTCACGATGAATTTGGCACCAGACGAAATGGAAAATTGGGCTTCACGGCTCGGGACGAAATCTGAGACGAATTTGCCATGACGGAAATATGGAACGTCATGGATAACCGGGTTTGAGGGCCTTCGAGCTCGTTGTGATGAAACGTTCTAAAACGTCAGGAATCCGCGATGTTTGTAGATCGCGGCATAAAAAATGTCACGAATCGTCCGAATTCTTGTAGTGTTTTCACTTTCGCAGAAAAAATATGAAAATAAATGTGAAACGGGTCAGTTTGGTCTGTTTCTACTCTGTTTACATCCCTAACTGTGTCAAAGCAATCCGATCAAATAAAACACCTTTGTCGTAGAAAAGTTATAACAACAGTATCTCCCGTCTCACTGTGAATGGCAAGCCAACTTGACAATCCCATGATCCTTCGAGCACTAGAACATGAGCAAGGATCAAAACTAGTGCAAACAAGAGAAAATAACCTACAACGGACAAAAGAAGCTCCTTTTATAGTAAAAAAAACTACTTTAAAAGCCACTATAAAAAACTATGTGAAAGTAAAATAAGCATGGACAAGAATATAGAATTCGAGAGTTGCAAAATTTGTGCCAATTGCAGTCCAGACCTAGGAGAAGCCAAGACAAACTATATCACCAACCTATATTTTTCTCAGATTCACTTAAGTATTTGTTCTAAACAATTTCCTTTTAGTATCATGCACTAAGCATCTATGTTTGGCATGAGAACCATATAAACATCATAACACATGAATGAAATATTCAAAAAAAATTGAATGAAACAAGAAATGAGTTACCTCACTTCTTCAATGATAAACTACTTGTACTGATATACAGATTTTATTATAAACATGTAAACGCTAGAAAATCCTGTCAAGATACTTGTTAGAGTTGCACTTTAGATCTATGAAACCAAAATAATAATATTAAAATGTATCCCGACACATAGAGATACATGTATCTAGGGGGATAAATACATTGATGGATCTATCGTAGCATCGAGAAAAATAACATAGTACAAACAAATAATATGAATCATGTTGCAGAAGATGCTTCATGATTATTTGATCTCTATAACCACTAATATTATATTTAGTATTCAATATCATTATGTTGTAATTTTGTTAATTGTGACAAAAAATATGTTTATTAAGATAATTTGTTCACCAAATGAGTTATGAAAATTGAAAAAGTTTAATATAAATATGGCATAGCTTGTCTCTAGAGGCTTATACACATTAGGAATCATTGTTTACATCTTTTATTTGACGTGTCTATTAGTCTAGTGTATATATATAATTGATGTTAATGTTATTTGACGTGTATATTCCTGGTTTCCTTCGCCGCTCGGCTTCATAGGTTGCCACCATCGAGTCCTACTAGGTTTGGAATCTAAACTAGATCGATCGGGTGTCAGGAAAGCAAACAACGTTTTCGATTCAGATTAGGACCCACACTGGCGCCCTTCAACCTTCGCTAGCAGATCGATAATCCTGCTTGAAAACAAATACTTATCCTAAGAATTTACAGTACAAACCTTGAAAATCAAAACACTGTGAGGATTCATTGCTCAAATTTAGAGTCTCAGAATTATTATTATCTCTAGCTATCCATTGTGGTGCTGCCATTGCAGAACTCATAATGAGTTCCATGCGGTCCGAGTGATTTCACTTATTTGCTTCATTTACTTAGAATAATGTATAATGTAATCATCTTTTCTCCCAAAATAATGAATGATAAAATCTTAGTGACCGAGAATAGTAATTACACCAACATGATCTGAAACGACCGACGTAAATGTTGACAGAGTTACCTCTATCCATTACATGAGTTACACAACCGCACAAAAGTAGGGATGGCACCGTCTAGGAATGCCTTCCCAAACCCATCATACTTAACAATTGGGGATAACTTTTTTCCTATAGCCTCCATTCGTACACAGAAGTATCGGTTACTTGACTATTCTTATTTAAGTTGATGAGGCAAAGTTTATTTAGATCTGCGATCTCCAAACATGATGGAAACCATTGTCAACAATGAGTGGGATGGAGGAAACTTAGGAGAGGGACGGTAGAACATGAACGAGCGAAGTATCGGATATGCCTTCAGAAGACGAGGGATACAGGAGTACGAACACAACTAGAGCTTGTCCATAAATGTTTCATAATCAAGCTTGCTACGAATGTAATACATTTGATTAAAACACATTTTTGTATTTGATAAACCATATATGGCAACACACGAGCACTTAGCTAGTCTACACTAATCTACATCTACACTAATGTAAAAAGGAAAAAGCAATACTCCAACCGGCCGATGGATCAACTGGGTCGTGCCGTGTCACGTTCCCCCAACGCGTACGTTTGTGTGCCGTTTTTTCCTGCCTCGTCGATAGCCTTATGCCTTTTCCTTTCCCTCAACCATCGAGAAATAGTAAGATCTGCAATGTATGTTTATGGTCATCATCATTTGTAAGTACTCTTTGTCCGCCATATACAGTTATACGTTTGGACTTCAGAGCGAGAACAGAAGCTTCGAAGTTCAAGACTTAGTCCAGGAGATCGGGATTTAGGGATAGGAATGTCCATTTGGTTCTAGTGTTGAATTCATATTCTTAGCTTTTTCATATACAACCGGTATCTCAAGCATTTGCCAGCAAGGATATGATGTTTGTTTCAACCACGCCCTTCATGAGAATGACACGATGTTTCCACTGGCAAACAGTCCTAACGCTGTAAACATGCAATCAAGCGAAAGCATATAAAGGTTAGAAAAAATGTCAATGTCGTCCAAGCTCTTTGTCAAGAGAAGAAGGAACACAAAAAATGTTCAAACTTCATAAATCTTCGAAAGTGAGACTGCAAATTGCAACATCCGTCTGCTCAGTTTTTCCTGCTGCAACACAGTACTAATCACATGCAATTAACACTTACATCAACGACATCTATCCATTATATACTAAAAGCAAAATAAGGGATTTTTAGAAGACACCACGTTAATCAACATATGCTAAAATAATATAAACCGATGATTTTAATCCTAACGGCTGAGATTAAAACACAAAAATGTTACGTACAACAACAGATGTGTACAAAAGAAAAATCATGGCACTTGTAAGCCATATTGCTATGCACGCTACACACCTCCGCTTAAGATGGACTCGGTTAGTGCATAAACTCCGAATTTTCTTTTCAAAATACCGGTGGACCTGAGAGAGACAGGTTCAATAGTTTTTTTTACAGGAACATGTTGAATAATTGATCGTCGGACATGGAAAAGGCATTTATATTATTCAGTATGTAACTCCTAGGATAGGCGAGTCTGCCTTTCAAAAAAAAACTGTGCACCATATTGAGCTACCAATATTCAATACCATCAATTCGCAAAAAAAAAATTCAATACCATCCCTTTGGTTAGCTGAGTCTGTTTGAAAATAAAAAGTGTGTGTAGCCAGAACATGGTAGCGACGTTGAAGGTCTACTTGTTTTTTAAATTTAAATTGAGCGATACGTGCACCATTAATCTCCTTTGGGTTATATGAGTCCGTTTGAAAACAATGCATCCCATAGCTAGAACGTGGTGGAAAAGGTCTACTTGTCCCTTTGGTTAGCTGAGTCTGTTTGAAAAGAAAAAGCGTGCGTAGCTAGAACATGGTAGCAGCGTTGAAGGTCTACTTGTTTTTTAAATTTAAATTGAGCGACACGTGCACCATTAATCTCCTTTTGGGTTATATGAGTCCATTTGAAAAAAATGCATCCCATAGCTATAACGTGGTGGCAAAGGTCTACTTGGATTTTAAGTTTAAATTGATCGTTATATGTACCATTGACTGTTCAATATACTAATCCATATATATATATATATATATATATATATATATATATGTATGTATGTATGGATTAGTATACAAAAATAAAGACAACTACATTTCTAATTTTAGCCAAAAACAAAAAAATAAAAATAAAAATGTTCTAAAATCAGTTTAGTAAAACAATATGCTCAAAGTTTGATTGATACATGTGCCTTTAGTAGTTCAATATACCGGCCCGTATATTTGAATACATTGTTGAGTATGCAGAAGTAATCACATCCACATTTCAAATTTTTGAAAAAAAAATCCTTGCCAAGTAGGGACATTACAATGGTCACACTGATTTTTTTATTTAGAAGACTTGAAAAGTGTACAATTTTAATCTTTAGAATTGTTCAAACCAATATTTCCTGGTTTCTATGGTTAGATATCTTTGGCAATGTCCGTATGTGTTTCATATGATCTTGCGAAGTAAACTTAAGAGCACTTATATCTGATCATGGAATAAAATTGACTACGGTTAAGAGGCTGGAACTATTCCATACAAGAAAATAGATACATTTGCAGTGTTGAAGAACCACTAGATTGGAGATCGAGGGAACATATATAAAAATATATATATATATATATATATAATGACATACATTCTATAAATTTGGCAGCCATACTTCTTTAAACCGTACACTGATGTATAAACATGTTAATAAGTCGACTGAAAATAAAATATTATCACTATATTTGTGTGAAGGTTGTATTTATCTTTAGAGTACAAGGACTCTAGAATAAAAATATACCAGGACTCTAGAAATGTATATGATGCCATAAGTTTCCGATAATGGAATGCTGCAGTAGCATAATTCTGTTTCATGTGCACGTCTTCAATCTCTTCGGTACATGTGTAAATAATCAATTATCTCCTTACATGGCTGAAGATGACAGAAAATCTACCGACCTCTTCTCTTGGACTTGTGCGATGTAACAAGCTCTAACAGACTCAAAATGTTAGTGTATCAGAATAAAAGCTTAGTGTTTCCGTGCCTATCTTGCATATTTTGTATATTCATCTTTAACCCTAGCTGGATATAAAAAAGTACAACACGTCTGCCAAGCAAAAAATGTCAACTATAAGGTTCAAATGTTGGATAGTCTATGATAAATAAATGAAGATTCTTATTTATAACTAAGGACAATTACTAGCATACTATCAACAACACACAAATTCCTTATATGAGATATGCTGAAAATTCAATGAATCATGATGTACGTGCTGTTTTATTCAAAAATAGATAGATCCAATTATGCAAGCAAGAAGAATCTCAACATAAGCTTGCATGTTTGGTTGAATTAGAATAGAAGTACATGCAGTATAAGTAGCAATTTATATATATGCACAACCAAAGATATACAGAAATGCAGACCAACACTAGCACACGATAGCTAATAGAGTGGATGCATGCGTGTTTTGAATTATTACTCTTGGTATTGTTGCACTTCAGCCACCTCTGTATACACACGGGATAGCTTTTGAAAAATCGTTTCATTATTATTTTTTCTTATTTCTTAACAACATACTCTCAAACAAAACAAAGGATACAAAATATTGTGTGTCTATAGAAGATTAAAAATTACTAAAAAAAAATTCAACACACCAAATATGATGCCCTCGCATTTGCGGGGGCCCACCTTGCTAGTTATATAAAATTTGAGTTTGCATACAACACTAGTGAATTAATTGCAGACTGCAAGCCCTGCATCAGATAAATGCACCTAACCCAATTCTTTCTTTTCTAAATGCCAGTTACTTCATTTTTTTTCGGTTCACCAAATGTTTGAATGGTTTACCATCTAGTCCTTCACTTCTTTTCTGAATTTCACAGAGGCACAATCCTATTTTTTCTGCTCCTTCTATGATGATCTGGGTTGTTTGGGCTCGAAAAGGGTCGCATAAGGGTCACCGTCACGCAGGATATCAGCAGCCCGCTCAAACTCCTTCCTAATGATCCCGATCGTCTGCTTGTTGACCACGCGTCCTAGGTCGTGTCTGGTCTCAAAGGGATCCTCAATGCAGATTAGATGGCGGTCATTTTCAACATGGGTCCAGTTCTTCTGTTCCTTGCTACATTTCAACGAGAGGTAAGAAAGATGTCAATTTCCTTGAAACCCGACGAAGTTCATTGTTTGAGGGGAGATTGGTCGCACTTAATTACCTGATTATCTTCCCCAAGCGGACATAGATGACATCACGCTTATAATCGTGGTCATATGCCCAGTATTTGAAGAACGCCGACAGTAGCTGCGCAATGTTATCCTTGTTTTTAGCACCAAACTTAACAAGCTTATGAACTTCGTCAAAATAAGTGCACTCGGTGCCATCAACAACCATGCGATATGTTTTTGGCTGCATAGCCTGAAAGTCTCGGAAGAGCGGGGACGTATATATTAGAATCAGGATGAAATTGACCACGGATGCATATAATGGAGCTGAAATAATAATATAAAATTGTTGTTCTGTATGACCCATGTGGATCATTCTAAATAAAGTGAACATAAAATGGATTAAATTGGGGACATATACATCAAACAGAATATATTTTGTAGGGCATAAAATGAGGGGGAAAATGTAATATAAGCAAATTGACCAACCATAATTTAACAATGAGCCATCCTAAGAGAATTTTGCATATCAAGGAGAGAATGTCAAATGGTATAAATCTAGGGAAAACAGAGCATATAAAAGTAAACATGTGATCTTTATCCTAAAATTTGCTTCAAAGTATTTGAAGTTCAGTAATTCTTGCACTGAAAAGATGTTTCATGAATTCAAAGGATAAAAGTAGGTTGCAAAACCTGCAGACAAGGAAGAATCATGGGCACTCGCAGCTGCAAGAAACTGATGCACATAAGCACATATCTACAAGTGAAATACAAACAAGATTAGGCCACAATTGTTCAAGATAAAACCATAAACCTATAAGGAGGAAAACAAGAAGTTGGTAAATGCATAATCATTTCACTCACGCATAGCTAGAGAGGGTTCCCCAGTATGTTTTGTTGATGTCCCTCACTTTGGCCCAATGTTTTACAAGGAATGCCAACTGAAGCAATCTACCATCTATCTGGGCATAATCCCTGAGAAGCTTTGTGTTGGCAACAGCAAAGAGATTGTTGATGCAAATGTCACAAGGGAATCCACTCTTTGGATCCATCATCGTCACAATGGGGACTCTAGCACTGGTAATTGCCTGCAAAAAACCAGATTACAATCATATTGATAGATCAAATCGAGAACCTTATATTATTGAATTTTTACAGCAGAATTCAGAGATGCAAAGGTCCACAATAGTGAAGAACTGAAGATCTCTTTACCTCTACATCGTCAAAATTATTGTTCCGCAGTACCTCTGCCAGTATCCGAAGAACCTTAGCTACATTGTCTTTACTAACATCAATTTCGAGACATATATCAACATCACTTTGGGAACTTCCAAAGGAATTGGCACCTGATCCGTAGTGATGGAGCTTGGCTTTGGGCCATTTTGTCCTAACTAATTTTTCCAAGGAGTTGATAAGATGTTGCTGCTTGGATCTATGCTCATATGATGGCTTGAGTGATTCATATAGAGAAAGCAAACCGGATGTGAAGCCATCTTGTGCGACCTCTAATTCCAGGCCATTTGACCTTGTTGCCCAGTTGCACTTTATCTTTCTGCTTCCAATCCATTTACCTATAGTAATACATTAGTGTGATTGTTGGAATCAGAAGAAAATAGTAAATAGAAAATAAATATTGCTAAAAGCTCCTGTTGCATGTTTACCAGTCATTTCAGCTATAGCAGTTTTAGCTTCCTGCACCAAGAAAGAACACAGTATTGAGCATCAACCGAAACAAAACACTAGGTGCATGTGTATTGCAGTGCTCTTCATGCTCTCCTGGATTTACGTAAGGAAACTTCAGTTTGGTCATCAACTTTCATGTTTATGTAATAACACTAATATCTGACACGCAATTTGCACAGCCCTTGGCACAAAAGTCAATACCTGATACACGGAACACTTTGAATTATTTGTTTACTTCATGTTTCACATTGGTAGTTTTTTTTTATTCGATAGGTTCATATTCCATATTTCACAAATACTTTTGCTACAATTGTTCGTCTACTGTTTAATATTTTTTTATGTGGTACTTCACAAGTTGTTGATGCATTGGCAATTCAGCAAATAAAGGTTACCACTGGGGGATTGATCCCTCCTGAGGTCCTATGTTGTTAGATAGATGAGACTCTCCCAGCGTGTTACCGTTGTGGATAATAACCCATATAGTCTGCTCCTCGCAGCGCATTACTGCTGTGTGGAGGGGGGTTCGAACCCGGGTGGACTTGGCTCCACACCCAAAGCACATGCCACTTAGCGAGGACTTGGTTCCCTTCCTTGCATCATCCATAAAAAAGTCTCGAATACGCATATATTCTATTAAAAGGAGTTTGCACAACGTGAGTGTTAGAGTATTAGGTATATACGGTTGTTATGGTAGGTTAGATAGAGTTATGATCTGTTAACGTATAGTCCTAACTTAACTCGTACTCCAAGATAATCCTCTGTATGCCTATATTACTCGTCTATGAGGTTCAATAATATATCCATCATATTCCGCCAAACTCATACTCTTTCATGGTATCAGCCTAATCGGTCCAAATCCTGGCCGCACGCTTCCGCCGCGCCGCCCCCGGGGGATCGATCTCAATGATCTCCGCCAGGGGCCGCGCGATCCGTACGCAGGGTTCGTCCGCCGATCCGTGATCGACTGCCCTGTAAGTCTATTTTTCCGATCTCTTAATTGGTTTTCTTTTTTTGGTTTACTGATCTTAGATCGGATTGAGTCGCCCACCGTCGTCGTCATCGCCGCGTCTCTACTCCGACCATCAGCATCGAGGATCTACATCGCGTCCATGCGCATGCCCCCTCCGCTGTTGCGCCTGCCTCGGCAGGCTGCCGTGCACCGCGGACGGCTGCTACGCCTTCCTTGGAAGGCTACCGCGGCCGCCCCCCTCGGATCCTCTTCGTCGTCATCGTCCGGGACTTCACCGACAACGCCACCATCGAATCTGACTACGCGTCGTCCACTTCATGGCGCATACGATGCACCGTCGGTCTGATCAACAGATCCCGCGCCTGTCTACGCCAAGCACGTCTCCGAGCACGAGCCTACCGCCGATCGAGCTACGGGTTGCCGTTGTGTCGCTCCATCGGTCCGTAGCGCCGCCTTTGGTCCACGCTACCGGCTTCCAACGCGTCTTCCTTGGCGTGTACGTCGCTGGTGGTCTCCCAGCCGCTGCACCGACTTGCGCCTTGCAGCTATGCCGCCCCCTCGGGTCGTAGCGTGGCTGTACGCAGTCTACTTCGCCGTCCGCATGCATCGATGGCCTCGGCTTTCACCGCGCCATCTCCTACGGCGCGGAATGCCGCCGTCTGCACATGGTCTTCGTCACGTCGCCTGGTCTTCCTCGCCTACTTCGAGCACCGCCGCCGCGCTTCACAAGGTAACCTGCAGGGTGCCCTCTCGTCGTCGCAGGTCCCGCCGACTACCCATCGCCACTCTAGGCATCCAACATGACTAACCCAGGTCGCCGCTGGTTTCGCCGCCTTCTACGTCTTCGTCCACTATAACTTCGCCGCCAGCGTCATCGTCTCGTCCCCGATTACACCACCTGCTACTCTACTCCAACAACCGCTGACAGCACCGACATCTCTCCCTTAGCCGCTCTATGCGTCACAACTGCTCTGGAGGCTTCCTCTACTAGTCTTTCTGACATGGCGGCAAGTTCATGATGGTCCCTGCCCCCGCACACCTGGTACTGGCAACACAGGGAGTGCCTTCGTCCCCGACGCCTTCCCGAGTCTGGCAAGCTTGGATCGGCGCCTCGTCTTCATCGGCTTCAACAACGTCTTCTTCGGCATCGACCCCTCTACGACTGCCTTGACCACGTCACCGACGAGTTCTTCTTTGCATACTCGGTTCTGGCAAAACCAGAGTGTGCGTTCATCCCCGACATGTGCCTAGTTCTGACAAAACTATGGCTGCACCTCGTCCTCGACGGCTTGGACTGCATCGACTTCGGCATCGACACCCTCAACGACTGCCTCGACGCGTCTCCGTCATTCTCCTCGCGTGCTATGCGCATGCGGCTTCAAGTGCGGCTACCTCGACACCGGCGTCCCGACCACGACAGCCACGGCGACCCATCGCATGGCTACCTCGACCATGGCACCGCCTCACGCTCTCGGCTCCCTCGACATCGGCACAAGGGCTATCACCTCGCCTGAGAATCTCACCAGCTTCTTCTACAGTCCAATCTACCATGACGCGACACCGTCCACGACGTTCCCGCTCGGACCGAGGGGGGATGTCAGCCTACTGGATGCTACTTCGGTTTATCTCCAGTCTGACCGTCCGCGATGTTCCAGTTGTTCACGACGCTACCGCTACGACTACGGGGGAGTGTTAGAGTATTAGGTATATACGGTTGTTATGGTAGGTTAGATAGAGTTAGGATCTGTTTACAGTCCTAACTTGACTCGTACTCCAAGGTAATCCTCTGTACGCCTATATATAGTCGCTCATGAGGCTCAATAATATATCCATCATATTCTGCCAAACTCATACTCTTTCAGTAAGTTATAACAAATATTACAAAGAAGGCAAAAGATAAGAGTTTGATGTTCCAACGATCAACCAAAAAGTTTGAGAAAAATCTAACTAAATACATAACTGGGACTATCAAATGGTACTCGGCACACAAATCAAGAAAAAACTCACTGATTTAATCTAGAGACACAATTCTAAAAAAACACTGGCAGTGCAAAACATTCAGTAGCAATGACTATCAAATATCTCAAACAACAAAGCTGGGTAGAAAATGAAGTGTGGTGTTGGACTCATGGAACCAAAAATTCAAAGCGTTAGAAGAGTGCAAAAGGTAAAAGGTTGTTCATGCCTGTTCATTATGGAAGGAGACAAAGCCAAAACCTTTGGAGCATCTAGTTTTGTTGTCCCACACAACTCGAGCATCACTGGTCATAATAGACATAAATGAAGGACTGAAAAGCTAAATCAAAACAAAAGTGGTAGAAACAAATAGGAAGGAACGATATTTCCAAAATATGTCACTCCATGTTGTTCATATAGTATATCAGAGAGATGGACTTGATACAAATACATTAGGCATTTGGACTAAGAGGTCAAAGTTCCAAAGCCTAGGTTGTTGATACAAACTTAATATATGTGTTATCATCTTACAAAGCACTAAGGACTTACAAACAAGAAGGATATGATGAGAAATGGTATTGAAGAGTTTCATTGTCCACTTTAGAACTAAAACCATGAACAAAAATATCGAATTTTCCTGAAATATTTAAATTGGACGGTTAACCAAAAAAGGTTTAAATTAGAAGAGAAAAAAGGAAATACAAAGTGGTAGCCAATAATATCTCACCAGGCTTATCCTCTCTCTCTTTGCTTGGATATGCATAGTTCACAATGATTGCTTGGCCATGTCTGAAGGAAAGTTACATGATGCACAACACTAATAGTTTACTCAAGACTCTGAGGCGGTGTTGCTAGAATTATTTTAATAGTGGAACTTACATTTTTTCCCCATGAAGTTTCCTGATTGCAAAATCAGCTGACCTCGGACCATTATAGTCAACAAACCCAATGGAACACTGCAAGAAGAAGAAACATAATAGTTCTTATCAAATAGATAAAAATTGACTCGTAACAGTATGCTAATGCCAGTTTTGCGCCATGTATAGCATACTAAAAACACCAATATCAAAATCTAATTAATATAGGCACAAAAAGTAGTATACAGGTCAATTAAGGGCTAATGACATAGAACGGTTGAAATGTTAAGACTATTCTTTAGCTATCATCAAATTGTGCGCTCGCCAAGGTGAAACCTCAACAATTATTTCTGATACAACATTTTAGTATAATGAAGCACAAATATAGGTTGTCGAAGAGTACATTCTCTTTCCGGATGAGGTTGCATCTTTCCACATGGCCATATCTCTCGAAAACTTTAGTCAGCTGGCTCTCGTTGACACGAGGGTGAATGTTTCCCACATACCTAGTTGGCACAGTATCGTAAATTAAAATTAGATTCAAAAAAAATTGTTAACTCCAAGATAGATATCAAATATATACTATATTTTGATTATAGTCTAATGCTATATACTGTGTGGAAATTCATTGGCAGTCTCAAATGGTAAAATAATTACCAAACTTGACTAAGCAGATAATTATATTGTAGAGATTACATTCGTTGTTTCAATTTAAACCGATATTGGATATCTCAACAGCAAAACGTGAAGCTTACAGTGTACATGACATGTGGAGGTGAAACAGAAAAGAACACCGAAAAGCACTCACACACGACAACATCTGGAAGGATCAAACCCAGCTGGAATATTGCCATTATTGGGAACACGCTCCATCTCCAAATTGTTATATGTAAAAAAATGTACATGTTGATGCCAAGTAAAAAACAGAGGATGTTTACAACGAAAATGAGGTAACCGTATGATTGGACATAAAATGCAATAGGAATAAAAACCTCCTTTTCTGGTTCTGTCTGCTAAACATGTGCACGCGCACAAGGTATGGCCGGCAGCAGCAGCAGCAGCGCCGCACACGCACATTAGCACTCACACGCACAAGAGCAGTGCTCACACACGACCACACATGCACAAACCTTTTGAAGGAGTTGAAGGGAGGGTACAGCGGATATGAGGCCTGAAGAACAGGAAGGAGGTGAGAAACCAGCTGCAGAGCTTGGTTTCTTTAGACTTGCTCGGCAAGGATTACAGCAAGGAAGGTTCGGGCCCCATGCACATAGCCAACAACTCGCCGCGCTGTCTATCTCTTGTTTTCTGCTATCTTTCCGTTGTTGCCTTGGCTAGTTCCTTCCTACCGATCACCCCGACAACTGACTTCTGACCGTGTCCTAACAAAGTCGCGTGTACCACAATACAATACGACAGAGAATGAAGGAGCCAACACCGAACCCGTCACCCACTGCACAGCTTCCACCCACATGCACAGCCCCATGCTAGCGGAGATTAATTACTAACATTTTCGGCCGGTATCCTCTGGTAGGTAGTCCCCTAGCAAGGATATAGTACATAGTACTCCGTCCGTTCACATTTTACATCTGTGAGAAATGGATGTATCTAGTCTATATGTAGTACTCCTTCCGTTTACATTTTAGATTTGTGAAATAGATGTATCTAGTCTAGATATATGCATTTCACAAAGCTAAAATATCTTATATTTCCCGCGGTTTATTTAGCGCAGCGCCAGTTTAGAGTTACTGCTGGAGATGCTCTTAAGATCCAGCCCTCAGGCCAACAGGTAACTAGGTGGTTCCGGTGCCAGCCGAGGTTAGGTTCGTCGTAGATGATGGTTTGTGTGTGTTGATGAAGAGCTTTTTAAGCATCAGCACGATCTCCTCTAGCACCAGCAACGACTTGGATTTTGAAGCGCGCGCCAAAGCTGCAAGGTTAAGAGAGATTTGAAAATAACATCAGCGGGTTTGGCGTGGGAACTTTTCCTCAATATTATATTTATTGCGAGTAACCCTTACCGCCCAGCACTGTCCGACAAAGAAGATCCAGAGTGAGTTACTTCACTCCCCATTAAAACCACGATTGGATTTCGAACCATTCAGTTCTATTGGCAGGGAACCAGCCGGTCCCAAACGTGGTTCTAGTTCCACTCCACATGAATTTGGCGAGAACACATTGGAAAAAAAATGTGGTCCTTGTTTTCTTCGGCACCGCATAGAGAACACTTGTCGTCTGACGGGCCACGTCTCTTCAGTAATTGATCATTAGAAAGTAATCTTCCTCTAGCAAGTTGCCATAGGAAAATCTTGAACTTGAGAGGGATATTGAGTGTCCACATATTCTCAATCACACTGATTGTTGGCCCTTTGCACAACTACTACATAGACTTGGTGGAGTACCTGCCTGACTTGTCTAGTTGCCAATTAACTGAGTCTATGTTCGAGGAAGGAGGGGACATGGCTAGCTGCTCCATCAAACTGCGCCATTGTGATAGTTCATCTGGGCCAAAAGGTTCTATAGAACGAGAGAATCCAATCCATAGCATTGAACACCCAGAGACCAAGATATTGAGATCAGAGAAGATGGCAAACACTCTGGGGAACCTCACAATAAGGGTTTCCTCGCCAATCCATAGATCGGTCCAGAACCTAACATTAGAGTTAGTTCCAGGCACAAATCTTGCTCCCCTCTTAAACAAATGCTTGATCTTATGAATGCTATGCAAGAATTGGGATCCACCCACTAGGCTCATCTAAAAAAAGTTGTCTACTTGGTACTTAGCCTTTAGCAATTGCAGCTACAGGAGGTTACTGTCATCTTCGGTGAGAATCCTTCAGATCCATTTTAGCATGAGAGTTATGTGCATGGCTCTCACGCCTAGGCCCCCTTGCTTATTGGGTTTGCAAATCTCTTGTCATCTTACCAAATGATATTTTGCGCTTGTTGTCTTGTCCTTCCCAGAAAATTTTGTTCCTATGCATGTCAAAACCCTCATGTGTACCTTCCGCAAGTAAAAAAGCCCCATGGTAAGGGTAGGTAAGTTGGACAATAAAGCGCGATGAGGGTGATAATGGTCGCGGAGGACATAAATCTTCCATGCCAGGGCTCCACGCTTCTACCTACTACGGCCACCAACGGTTGCAGATCATTGATTGTCAGCTTCCGATCACTCATAAGAAACCCTAGGTAGGTGAAGGGAAAAGAACCTTCCTTACAGTTAAGCAGGTTGGACACCCTGGCCTTTTCTCTGCTTCTTTCCCCAAGTACAATCACTTCGCTTTTGTGGAAAGTTGATCTTCAAGCCCGACAGCAACTCAAACCAGATCAGCAGGAACTTCAAATTAATCAGCACATATCAGTGTTTTGGATCATAATCATCGTGTCGTCTGTGTATTGCAGATGTGTTACTCCTCCTTGGATCAGATGAGGGACCACCCTCTCAATGTGCCCAGCACTCTTGGCCTTTCCCAACACAAGGTCAAGTCCATCCGCAATCAAGTCAAATAGAAGGGGCGACAAAGGGTCTTCTTGCCGGAACACTCTCTTATTGTGGAAGAACGGCCAGTTTTTCCATTGATGGAAATCGCCATTTGTCCCCGACAAACCAGCTGGATGATCATTTGGATATAGACACCATCAAAGTATTTATGAAGACTTCCCGAATGAAGCTCCAACTGACTCTATCGTATGCATTTTCGAAGTCCAGCTTTAGTAAGATTGTCAGGAGTTTCTTTGAGGTGGGCTCGTGAATAATTTCATGAAGTGCAAGCGCCCCATCATTTGATGAATCTGCCCTTAATGAATGTTGTCTGTGAAGGGGCAATCACACGGTGCGCAACCGGGGCTAATCTGGAGGCATTAGCCTTTGCCACTAATTTGAGAAGCACATTAATTAACGCAATGGGGCGGAATTGCTTGATGTTATCCACTCCAGGGATCTTGCGTATTAGCGTGAGTACTCGAAAGTTGAGTATGGAGATGTAAATAGTTCCCGGTGCAAACCCATTCAAGATGTGGTGCACTGTCAGTTTGATCTCCGGCCATAAGAACTTGAAAAAAATCCATCGGGAACCCATCTGGCCCTGGTGCCGTGTCGGCTTTTGTATCCTTGATAACTGCCTCAAGCTCTTCCAAGGTAAAATATTTTAGTAGCTCCTCATTCTCATCTGTCGTGACTCTAGAGGCACCCTACCAAGCTGAGTCAGTTAGCTTGATTGGCTTGGGTTCAGCAGATCCCATCAGCGCCAAGTAGAACTTGTAAATATATTCTAAATGATTCCTTTGTTAGATTGGGGCACGCCATCAATAATTAGGCTGGTTATCGCACACTTGCGACGTCGCCCATTTGCAAAGGCATGGAAATACTTGGTGTTCCCATCTCCCATCAGTACCTAGTTCTGCCTACCTCTCTGGCGCCAGTATTCCTCCTCCTCTCTCAGGATCAGCAACATTTGCTCCTCTAGGTGGTAGCGGAGAGCCTTGATACGTTGTAAACGTATCTATAATTTTTGATGTTCCATGCTTGTTTAGTATCTACTTTCTTATGTTTTGTCTACACTTCGAGGTATTTTTATACATTTTCTGGAACTAACCTATTAACAAGATGCCACAGTGCCAGTTGCCTGTTTTCTGTTGTTTTTGGTTTCAGAAAAGCTAGTAAGTGTTGGAAATATGCCCTAGAGACAAATAATAGTAAGGACTATTATCATATTTCATATAGTTTATGATTAAGTTTTATATCATGCTATAACTGTATTGAGTGGAAACATCAATACACGTGTGATATACAAACAACCAGGGGTTCCCAGTGAAACTCTAGTCACTGGTTCATTGGTCAACAGATGATCAAGTTTCCTGATCATGTGGCATTTATGCCAGTTGGAAATGAGGTCATCTCATTCAGAGAATGAGATGATGAACCAATACCCAACCTAAACATCGTGACCCGATCATGTCACGAAGTTCAAGTTACGATGATTAGAAATGGATCCTCGTAGACTATTTCTTAGACCGTGAGGCTATATCAATCACTGTCTCCCGAGAGTTCTTAGATAGCATCAAACGCCATCTGGTAAAATGGTGGTTATAAAGGTGTGTTCAGGTACTCGGAGGAAACCGTAGAGGCAATATATGTCAAGAGCGGGATTTGTCCGTCCATGTGACGAGAAGATACTCAAGGGCCCACTCGGAGAAGTTATATCCAATAGTTGCGCAGCGTGTGATTAGATCATGGGGATATCACTTGTCGGAACGAGTCAAGTAGCGTTGTTCAGTAACGAGATTGAACACGACATGGTGATGTCATTGATCAGATCTCGGGCAATGCAAGTATCGAGTGACAAAGGGAATAAGACACGACTGTCCCGGTTCAAACAATGAAAGATCTTCGTGGAACGCACAGGGGTCACATGGCCATCCAGGTCCCTCTGCCGATCATTGGTGCGGGAGTGTCCTGACCATGTTTGGAGTGTTCCCGAACCGTGGGGTGATGACCCACAAGTATAGGGGGTGTATCGCAGTATTTTTGATAAGTAAGAGTGTCGAACCCAACGAGGAGCAGAAGGTGCTGGCTAGTGGTATGGATCAGGAATTCTCTGCAAATACTTAGCAAACGGATTTTTAGGGGTTTTCAATAACGCAAGTAAACAAAGTACGAGTAAATAAACGACAGTAAGTGGCCCAATCCTTTATGCAGCAAAGGACAAACTTGTTATATTACTTAAGATGACCAAACATTCTCGAGGACACATGGGAAGACTATCAAGTGCTTTCGCTTCATATAGCTGATTAATCTTCTCTAGCTTGCTAAGTGTTGTGTGGGTGAACCTGTGCTAATGTACCGCCCCATCCAAGACTAATACATACTTGTGATTAAACCTCTTACAAACATCCGTAAGTACAAGAAAGTATTCAAGGTAGAAACCTAACCACAGCTTTAAACTCTAAGACCCTTACGTCCCTTGTGCAATGGTTTCCTAACGGGGGTTCAGGTTTCTGTCACTCCGGCAACCCCTATGATTAGTAGCCAAATACACAATGCATTCCCCTAGGCCCATATAGGTGAAGTGTCATGTAGTCGACGTTCACATGACACCACTAGAAGAAGTACACCACAACTTAAATAACAATCTATTGAATCTTTCTCAACGCAACTCCACTACTTCCAACAAGGCTTCTCCCATGTCCTCAAGAACAAAACGAACTACTCACAAGACATCATATGGATCATGATCATAGATGAAATAATGATGTATAACAATCTGAACATAAACAATAATTCAATGGTTCACTCAATAGCATCAACTACAAAGAGTAATCAACACCGGGAAAGTTTCCCCTATGAACTATGCAAGATTCAACTCAATTGTTACAGCAATATGGAGATGGTGATGAGGGTGTTGATGGTGATGATGGTGGTGGTGATGATGATGATCCCAATGAAGTCCATCTTGATGGTGGTGTTGATGGCGATGATCTTCCCTCTCCGGGAAGGAATTCCCCTGGCAGAAATCTGTCTGCCGGAGAGATCTTTCTCTCTCGGTGTTTTCCGCCCCGCAGAGGCGGCGGAATCTTTCTGTGGTCGCTCCCTGAGTCTTAGGGTTTCGGGAGGTTGATATATGCCAGAGGGGAGAGGCTGGAGTGGGCCAGGGTGGCCACACCACCTCCAGGCGCGGCCTAGGCCTTCCCGCGCCATGGGGTGGTGTGGGCCCCCCTGTGGCCCACCTCCACTCCATCTTCTGGCATCCTTAGTTTTCTGGAAAAATAGGATTTTCCATATATTTTCCCAGATTTTCTGATCTTCGCGAATTTTGCCTCCAAACAGCACATTTTCCATCAGAATCCTGACTGTAGCGGTCCATGCTCCAAAAGTCATCAACCATGCAAAAATAGATGAAATAACATAAGTATCACCTCTCAATACGAAATATATCAATGAATAATAGTGAATTAAGACATAGAATATTGATGCAAAATGGACGTATCAACTCCCCCCAAGCTTAGACTTCGCTTGTCCCCAAGCAAAACTGAGCTCAATAAACATGGCCTCAAGTTTATGGAGTGAAGAGTCGATAAAATAATACGGACAAGAAGCATCACATTCATCAAATACATAGATCATAATAGAAGACAACTCACTATTATATAACTCAACTTGCAGTGAGTAAAGGAAACACAATAAAGATACATAAAGTGAATCATAATTGGTAATGGCAAACTTAGCTCTTGGTCGAAGAATAGTTGATAATTTGCTGGAGTTCACAAATAGCTGGTTTTTCAATGATAGCTTTCAAAGTAGTAAACTTCAAGATAAGAGCAATGTGCAAAACAAGGAACATAAGACATGATTGCATAAATCATCATATGAATGAATGAAACACAACAACTCAAAATACTTGCTGAGATAGAGAGGAAGTAGGTTTACTGACTCAACTACAAAGTAAAAGAAAGGCCCTTCAAAGAGGGAAGCAGGGATTGCAAGCCTCATAAAGATCTCCCAAAAATTATGATACTTACTAGCTTTCAGCTCTCATTGCCCCTATCATAGGCATCTTTAGGTGATTAAGGTTAAAGTGATCAAATATGAGGATATGCATTGACAAGTTGTAAATTGAGAATCTCATGTCCCTTGAATACGAGGGCCGCTCCTCATGCTACTCAAGTTTAATCACCGGTAAGTTCTTGTCATCGTAAGCATATGTGTATCATCGAGAACCGCTAACGGGGTACCCCTTGCCCGATGATACGGAAGAATCCCCATATCAAAATGACAAGGCAAGCAGACAACAAGTATCTCAGCAATCTTCTTATTTACCATGGGAATATGGTGCTTTTCTCTCTCTTTCCTCTTTTCATAATATCTTTTTTTTCTTTTCTCTTTTTCTCAATCTCTATCTCTTTTTTTATAAGAAGAATGCTTCATAGATACTCGTTATGGTTACGCTGCAGGTTTCCACCATGGATTAGACCAGCGGCCCAGGCGTTTCTCTAACACACATGCATAACTCCATGGACTTACAAGCTCCCCTTTCATTTCACACCAACGACATCCATAGACAAAAGACCATGATTATCAACTTGGTACAAAGTACCAGTGCAATGTTGAAAGCGTTCCCCATGACAGCATGGTTCTGCTAATTCACAACTTACAAAGCGCAAACATATACGCAACATAGGTGAGCATAATGGTTCAAGTTTATTAAATGCAAGAAAGTAAAGTGTGCCATCAAGTTCGTGAGAGCTTTAATCACTAATTTTCACATAAAAAATTTAATTTGGGAGGTAGATAAAACAAGAATTTACTTGGAATAGCAATAATGCTACTAGGTAGGTATGGTGGACACAAATGGCAAAGGTTTTGGTTTTAAGGAGGTGGATGCACGAGAAGAATTCCCTCTCAGTACAGGTTTTTGGCTAGCAAGGCTGGGTAGCAAGTACAAGAGTTGAAGGAAACAACCAAGCATACAAATGATAAAGACAAACATGCAATCTTCCTTGGAAGCACAAAAGATCTTAACTAGAGAATACTAGACTTATGGGAAAATCAAGAAAGAAAGATGATGAAATTATTTTTCTTTAGAGTACTTCTATCTTTTTCTTTTCAACTCTCAAAAAGGTGTTGCTACTGACCGAGCGAGGTTTGCCAAAACCAACTAAATTAACTCAATGATCCCAAAGTGATACCAATACTAACAACAAGATCAATCATATAACCACGAATTGAAAACTAATATAAGCTATGCAAAAGAGTGAATGATAGAACTTCTCATTAATATTCCATAACGGAAACTCACACCAAGGGATACATATCTAACGAGAGAGGGGAAACTTCCATAATGCAAACCATACTACATAATAACTCCTCTATTCATGATATGACTCTACTAATAAGGTAAAAAGATAGAAGATAGTGATGTGATACCGCGGCACTCCCCCAAGCTTGGAATAAACTAAGGGGATGCCAAACCTGATGACGAGTTACTCCTTTGGTGGTGGTGGTATCCTCTCGATGAGCTCCTTGATCAGTTTCCCAAAGTCCTCAATCTCGAAGGTGAGAGTACGAATCAATTCCGACTTGTGCTCAATACGGCTCGTGATCATTTCAGTTTGTGGATCCTAGCTCCCGTGATTCTTCTTCCGTTCTTCCTCCTTGAAGTCTTCTTTTCCTGCATGGTTATGGATGAAGGTATGAAAAGGATTCTTGGTGTGTGGAGGAAGTGACCTTGGAGCCAAACTGTGACGGGAACTTCCCCCCCAGTCTGCATCCGTACCGTCCGTCTGACCCTGGCAGGTTTCGCCACTCCAATGCTTGCAATGGTAGTGCCAGTGTGCGGACATTGGCCTTGCTCCTCTTCACCTTAACTCTTGATCTCCTTCTCCTTCCCGGGGTCTTGGAGGTCTTCCTCCATGGGCTCCTTCCCTTTATCCTTGGCAGACACCATTGTGCTTCTAAACTTTCAAAGAGTATGTCCTGGCAGAAACAGATCGAAACAAAAAACATGATGAAAACACAATATACGAACCTCAGAAGATCCAGGGGGTTATATATTATGAAGTTTCATATCAAAAGGAAGGTACTGGGAGAAAATGAGTCGGAGGCGGAGTCCGGGGTGGACTCACCACCTGGTGGCGCGACCAGGGGTGGGCCCGTGCCACAGGGTGGTGTGAGCCACCCTGGCTCCGTTTCCGTCCCTTTTTCGCTTCGTAGCTTTCCTTATTGACTGAAAACTGCAAAAATATAGTTGGATTGTATTTTCGCGGAACTTTTCTTACCAGAACTGTTACCTATTTGGAAACGGACTCTGCAGGTCTCTGAATTTGGTATATAGTAGATTCTTCTGGAGTCATCACTTGAATAACATCAATATATTCATCTTCATATACTTATTACTCGAGTCATAAAACCCTTCTTTTTCTTATTACACCATTATCTCCACTACCTGGAAATTTCTTTCACACAAAACTTCACACAATTCTCATTAGCAACATTAGTATAAGTGAAGTGATAAAACCTTTTGAGTCCAACTTCAACTGAAAACCATCAAAACATAGGCTACTGTAGCAACTCCTTCCGAAAACCCAAAAAGAATTCAAAAAGGAAATCGAATAAAGAAGCAAATGCAAGAGTGGCTAAATCTGTCAAAACAGACCAGCAGGTAAAGATCAATTTTTTCGAAAATCTTCTGTTGCTCAAATCAAAAAGTGCAAAACTAACGAAAGTTAAATAACAACCTGGGGCAGAAGCACAAACAATTACAGCTCAATCTGACCTACAGAGATCTCTCATGAATTTTTACGGTGAAGCACAAAAATCTGTTTCGGGACAGCAACTTCCCCAAATCTTACTTCTCTCTCATTAGAGGTTGATCTTGACACAAAAACCAAACAAAGCGGATAAGGAGCGGTTATTACCGAAGTAATAACTTCTAAGACTCAAAGAAACAAAAACAAACTAAAAGCAAAAACAAATCGGGTTGTCTCCCATAAAGCTCTTTCTTTATAGCCATTAAGATGGGCATGATAATTTTGAAGAAGCTCTCATAGGGATATGAATTGAAGTGAAAGAGAGAATTAAGAAGCAAAAACACACACATTTAAGTCTAACCCACTTCCTATGCAAGGGGATTTTGTAAACAAACAAGTTATTGAAACCAGAGGCAACTTGCATAAGAAGGCAAAAGAAGCGCAATATAAAAACTTTCAGCATAAAACGAGGAAACTTGATATTATTGAGATACATAAGAACACTTTTCCCTCTCTCATAGTAACTTTCAGTATCATGCATAAACTTAACAATATAGCTATCACAAGGACTATCATAGCAATGATCACTTATTCTAACAAAAAACACAGGAATACTAACTCTCATAACACTACTATGTGAAACAATACTAGAGGTATCCTTACAAAGGATAGGGTGTCCCTCTTTTTCATATTTAGTGAAAAAGTCTTTCACACTTGCTATTATAGGTTCATCAACCATTTGTTTATCAGGTTCAACAGCTTTATTCATACTTTCATTAACCATACTAGCTATCACAGAATGCTCCTTTACCTTAACTGGAAAAGGCATTTTCTCAATATAAGGTTTAGGTAAAACACGATTAGCAGTATAAACTTCAGTATTCCTTGCAGGAACACTTTTAGCAACATATTTATAAGGTTCATGATACTTATTCCACTTCTTTTTAGGCACTTCAATGTAGGAAGCAAAAGCCTTAAAATAAGAAGCAATAGCTTGTGAGGCTAGACCATAAGCATTTTTAATATTTTGAAAGTCATCAGTTCCCATAAAAGATTCAATGCATTCATAATCATAATTTATACCTGACTTTCTACCTTTGTCATTCTCCCAAGCTTCAGCATTGTCTTGAATACGGTCTAGAAGGTCCCATTTAGCTTCTTCTTCCATGCGAGTGAATGATCCAACGCAAGAAGCATCCAATAAATCTTTATCATGTAGAGGGAGCCTTGCATAAAAGTTATTAATAATAATATTGTTGGGGAGCTCATGAATAGGACATTTGAGCATTAGTAACTTCAATCTCCCCCAAGCTTGAGCTGTACTCTCTCCATCAAGAGGCCAAAAGTTGTATATTTGATTCTGATCTTTATGAATCTCACTAGGAGGATAAAACTTTGAATAAAAGAGAGGCACTATTTCCTCCCATTCCAGAGCTTGGCCATTCTTCAGCAGCTTATACCATTCCTCAGCTCTTCCTTTCAGTGATAATGAGAATAACTTCTTCTTAACTTGATCTGTAGTAATACCTGCACACTTGAACAACCCGCATAATTCGTGTATAAAGAGCAAATGATCACCGGGATGGACAGTTCCATCCCCAACATAGTAGTTATCCATAACACGATCAATAATTCTTGTAGGTATTTTGAAAACATCATTCTCAGCAGGTGGTGGCTTATCTACTACCTTAGTAGTGGTAGTAGCATTACCAAATAAGAAACTCAGCAAATTATCCATAACGAAAATAAAGCAACTAGCAGAAGTAAACAATACTCACAGTAGAAGTTTCCTTTACCAGTTCCACTCTCCAATAACGCTTCACTCCCCGGCAACGGCGCCAGAAAATAGTCTTGATGACCCACAAGTATAGGGGGTGTATCGCAGTATTTTTGATAAGTAAGAGTGTCGAACCCAACGAGGAGCAGAAGGTGCTGGCTAGTGGTATGGATCAGGAATTCTCTGCAAATACTTAGCAAATGGATTTTTAGGGGTTTTCGATAATGCAAGTAAACAAAGTACGAGTAAATAAAAGACAGTAGGAATAAATGCAGCAAATGGCCCAATCCTTTATGCAGCAAAGGACAAGCCTGTTGTATTACTTAAGATGACCAAACGTTCTCGAGGACACATGGGAAGACTGTCAAGTGCTTTCGCTTCATATAGCTGATTAGTCTTCTCTAGCTTGCTAAGTGTTGTGTGGGTGAACCTGTGCTAATGTACCGCCCCATCCAGGACTAATACATACTTGTGATTAAATCCCTTGCAAACATCCGTAAGTACAAGAAAGTATTTAAGGTAGAAACCTAACCACAGCTTTAAACTCTAAGACCCTTACGTCCCTTGTGCAATGGTTTCCTAACGGGGGTTCAGGTTTCTGTCACTCGGGCAACCCCTATGATTAGTAGCCAAATACACAATGCATTCCCCTAGGCCCATATAGGTGAAGTGTCATGTAGTCGATGTTCACATGACACCACTCGAAGAAGTACACCACAACTTAAATAACAATCTATTGAATCTTTCTCAACGCAACTCCACTACTAACAACAAGACATCTCCCATGTCCTCAAGAACAAAACGAACTACTCACAAGACATCATATGGATCATGATCAGAGATGAAATAATGATGCATAACAATTTGAACATAAACAATAATTCAATGGTTCACTTAATAGCATCAACTACAAAGAGTAATCAACACCGGGAAAGTTTCCCCTATGAACTATGCAAGATTCAACTCAATTGTTACAGCAATATGGAGATGGTGATGAGGGTGCTGATGGTGATGATGGTGGTGATGATGGTGGTGATGATGATGATCCCGATGAAGTCCAGCTTGAAGGTGGTGTTGATGGCGACGATCTCCCCTCTCCGGGAAGGAATTCCCCCAGCAGAAATCTGTCTGCCGGAGAGATCTTCCTCTCTCGGTGTTTTCCGCTCTGCAGAGGCGGCGGAATCTTTCTGTGGTCGCTCCCCGAGTCTTAGGGTTTTGGGAGGTTGATATACGCCAGAGGGGAGAGGCTGGAGTGGGCCAGGGTGGCCACACCACCTCCAGGCGCGGCCTAGGCCTGCCCGCGCCATGGGGTGGTGTGGGCGCCATGTGGCCCACCTCCACTCCATCTTCTAGCATCCTTAGTCTTCTAGAAAAATAGGATTTTCCATATATTTTCCTGGATTTTCTGATCTTCGCGAATTTTGCCTCCAAACAGCACCCTTTCCATCAGAATCCTGACTGCAGCGGTCCACACTCCAAAAGTCATCAACGATGCAAAAATAGACGAAATAACATAAGTATCACCTCTCAATAAGAAATATATCAATGAATAGTAGTGAATTAAGACAGATAATAGTGATGCAAAATGGACGTATCATGGGGTATCACGCTTAAGGGCTTGATGATGCTTAGAGAGTGTTTATAGGATCGGTAGAATCACCGAAGAAAAGAAGGGAGAATACCGGAAGGGTTTCGGTAAGTCCGGAGGATGTCCGGAGTGGAGGTGGAAGGTGTTACATAGCCACGGAGATTGAATAATATGTGAATGAATGTTAAATGTTGATTTAATCATTTATTCATAATTATTTAATAAAGAGAAAAATCAATTTAATGGTCAAAGCTTAATGGGCCAATTTCCGGAGGGAGAGGGCCCATTAGGGGAAAGGAGAGAGTGAGAGGGGCCAAGGGGGAGGCCGGCTGGGCCTAGCCCCCCCCCTCGCGCGCGGGGCCCACTAGGTGGCTGGCGGCCACCTCCTCCCCCTCCTTTCCTTTAGTCCCACCCCGGGACTTTGAGGGAGGGTGTACCCCCTCCTTCCCCTATATATAGTGGGGGTATTTGGCCAGATAAATACACCAATAATCAATAAAGGTCTCCCCACTTTTGGGAGGGTCTCTAATTGATATTTTCTCTCTCCTCTCTCTCTCTCTCTCTCTCTCTCTCTTTCTCGTGACCGTGGTCCCAAGTCTGGACTGCGCGAGCGAGAGACATCTTCACCGCGGAGCACCGTCACGCTGCAGGATTCGGATCCGGGAGCTCTACTTCCGCAACTGCTGCTGGATCGGGGAAGCGGGAGTCATCGTCAGGCACCGGACGTGTGTAACTCCCCACGAGGTGTCGCACTTGAGGCACTCAAGTCGTTGGAGCCAAGGAGCGCAAGGACTTCATCATGACCTTGAGGTCGGCTTCGGCTCATCTACATCAACCACGCTCTCCTGAGCATTGACAACGCTTTTCGGTCTTCGAGGGTAAGTTCTTGAAAAGCCCCTCTCGTTACTGTATTACTAATAGATAGGTCCTGGCAGCTTCAGCAGTTCAGGGGCATAGGGTAAAAATTTATTGTTTTCACACGCGGAGCCCCTACAGTAAGAAAATATTCTCAGAATTGGACCGGACAAAAGCCAAAGTCAATATTTTACCCGAAGCAACACGAAGTCCGGAGGGGAGATGAAGTGGCGCACCAGGGTGGCAACACCTGGTGGCGGCGCGGCCTGGGGGCACGCCACTAGGGGATGTGGGCCCTTTGGTGCTCCACCGACCTTGCCCTTCCGCCTATAAAGACCCCTCGGGACGAAAACCCTAAATACCCGATCAAAGACCCAAACAGAAACCCACGGAAGAGTCTGTAGCCGCCGCCATCTCGATCCCCAGATCGGGGGGTCCGAAGCTCTTCCCGGCACCCTGTCGAAGGGGACAATCACCCTGGAGGCCTTCTTCATCACCATGACTACCTTCGGTGTGATGTGTGAGTAGTTCATCTCTGGACTACGGGTCCATGTAGTAGCTAGATGGTTGGTTCTCCTCCTTTGTGCTATCATGTTTAGATCTTGTGAGCTTCGTTCATGATCAAGATCATCTATTTGTAATCTTACATGTTGTGTTTGTGGGGATCCGATGGATATTGAGATGCTATTTCAGATTGATTATTGATTCTATCATGTCTTTGTGCATGCTTTTCGTTGTTAGTAGCTATCTTAGCCAAGTAGATGTAGCAACTCCAAAAGGGAGTATTTATGCTCGATAGTGGTTTCATGCCTCTAGTAATCTGAGGAAGTGATAGGAATCTCTAAGGTACTAGATGTGATGTTGCTACTAGGGAGAGAACAACAATCCTTTCTATGGGACAATCGTATTGTTTATTTTACACAATTTGCTTAATGCAATTATCTGTTGCTTGCAACTTAATAGTGGAGGGGGTTCAGATGATAACCTAAAGGTGGATTATTAGTCATAGATGCAGTTGGATTATGGTCTATGTATAATGTTGTAATTCCCAATCAAATCTCATAGGAGTCAAGATGATTAGTATATGCATGTATGCTTTCTCGAGTTTGTCAATTGCCCCGCTGTAATTTGTTCACCCAACATGTCATCTATCTTAAGGAGAATCACCTCTAGTGAACTATGGACCCTGGTCCATTCTTTTACCATTGATATACCATCTACTATTTAATGTTTACCGTTTACTTTCTACAAGCAATTACTATCTTCCACACAATATGTTTAATCCTTTGTTTTCAGCAAAACCGGTGAGATTAACAACTTCATTATAAGTTGGGGCAAAGTTCTGTGGTTGTGTTGTGCAGGATTCCAAGTTGGTAACAACACCTTGGGGTTTTTTCCTTGCTCCTACTGGTTCGATAACCTTGGTTTCGTAACTGAGGGAAACTTGATGTTGTGCTCATCATACCTTCCTCTTGGGGTTCCCAACGAGCTCAACGTATCCTGAGCCATTAAGCCTTTTTCTGGCGCCGTTGCCGGGGAATCAAGGACAGCTTCACAAGGAGAGTCTTTCACAACCAATCTCTTTACTTTGTTTTTTTTTGCTTAGTTTATTTTTGCTTTGTTTGCTTGTTTCTTTTATCAAAAACGCAAAAAAAATAGTTGTACTGGTTTGCTTCTTTATATCAAAAACACAAAAAAATTCCTCGTCCTCAGCTCACCATGTTGATCCCTAGGTTCACCCTAAAAGACCTTTCAATAGGTAGTGGCTCCATAATTGGTAAAGATAATATTGAAGAATTCGTTAATCATGTTAGCAAGCATGAGGATATTGAGGATAGATCCCTAGCTGAACTTGCTCCAAATTATGAAATTGCTGCAGCTTCTTTAGTTCACATGTTGGAAGCTAGGTTTGTTAACCTTAACCCCATAATGCAAGTAATGTTTCTTAAACTTAAAGATATTGAGGATACTGAAAAAAGAGATTTCATTCTAGAAACTTTGCTTAAAGAATTCTATGATGTTGTTAAGGACGCTAGAAAAGTCTTTGATCGTTTTAATATGCTAGGCTCATGTGTAGATGTTATTGGTACACGAGAAAAGGTGGACAAAACCAAACCTAAAAATGGAGAGGAAACTAAAATACCAATACCTTTTAAACTTGTAGGAATGCATGAAGCCTTTAGAAAAGAATTTTGATTGGATTATTCCTGAAAACCCGTTTGATGAAAATAGTGAACCCAAGAGTAGTGAGAGAGGATCCTCTAGAACTTATTTGGATGAGATACCTTGCCTTGTTGAAGATATTTCTGGTATTGATCTTAATGCTTCTTCATTTGAGAATACTTGAATCTTGCTTCTTATGCCTAGCTCAAAGGCGTTAAAGAAAAGCACTTATTGGGAGATAACCCAAATTTATTGTTAGTAAGTTTTTCTTTTGTTGAGTCTTGGAAGTTATTACTTCTGTAATAACCGCTCCTTATCCTTTTTGTGTGGTTTTTGTGCCAAGAATAACCTCTAATGAGAGAGAAATAATACTTGGGAAAGTTGATGTCCCGAAACAGATTTTTGTGCTTTACTGTAAAAATTCGCGAAAAATCCCTGTATGTCGGATTGAGCTGTAATTTTCTATGCTTCTGCCCCAGGTTGTTATATAACTTTTGTTAGTTTAACACTTTTCGATTTGAGCAACACAAGGTCTTCGCAAAAATCGGTTTTTACCTGCTGGTCTGTTTTGACAGATTTCCGCCATTATTTGCATTTGCGTCTTAATCTCTTTCTCTTTGAGTTCTCGCCAATTACTTGAACTTTTAAAAGGAATTGCTACAGTAGCTTGTGTTTTAATGTAAGTTTTATTTGTTTTGAAACTGAATCTAAAGACTTATTATCTTGAGTACACTAATGTTGCTAATGAAGATTGTGTGAAGTTTTGTATGAAGGAAATTTTAAAGTGTAGGGAAGGATAATGTGATGAGATGAAGTATGGAAAAAAGCTCAAGCTTGGGGATTCCACCCGTGTCACCCCAAGAAATATTCAAGAAGTACAAGCGTTAAAGCTTGGGGATGCCCAAGGCATGCCCTTCTTCATCAATAAAAATCTCAGGTTTTCTTCCAAACACTTCATTTTTATTGTTTCATGCACAATTGTGTTGTTCTTGGAGCGTCTTCGTTTTGTTTTTAGTTTTCTTTAGTTTGGTTTTCTTAAATAAATTGGTTGGACCCCCACATTCATATATGATGGT
Organism: Avena sativa; assembly: GCA_916181665.1. Classification (NCBI taxonomy): domain Eukaryota; kingdom Viridiplantae; phylum Streptophyta; class Magnoliopsida; order Poales; family Poaceae; genus Avena; species Avena sativa. The sequence continues at coordinate 545,742,463 of OV702290.1, read as the reverse complement.
TTCAAATAAGTTGATTTGGGTTGGAAAAGGGTGGAAAGTTCATGCTTATAAGTGGTACAAAAAGAGTCTTGTTTTGACTGTGGCCTAGACTTTACCATGTCATGTTGGATATTGCTTTGACTTTATGCTTAGTGATTATTGCTATAGCATAACTTGTTCCAAACAATTGAGATTGCTTAATGTTCCTTGAAAGAATCATGCGTTGTTTTAGCATTCTAAAGCATAATATTGCAGTATTCTCCTTTGATGTTTTATTTGGGTTGACTTGGCGCATGCTCACACCATGTTAAGATAGCCTCTATGATCATTTAGTTTTCGACTTGTAATATCACTTTATGCTTTAATTAATAATGTTTTGTCGCTTTGCATGATTATGGCCATTATTGCTCTCTTAGTTGGTCGATCCCAGTCTTTTGCTAGCCTCCACATGTACCAAGTATGAGTTCCACTCATGCATCCAACTCCAAATAAAACCAAGTTATTCCAAAGAGTCCACCATACCTACATATTAGCATTATTGCTATTCCAAGTATATTCATGTTTTTATCTACCTTCCGAATTAAACTTGTTATGTGAAAATTAGTGATTAAAGCTCTCACAAACTTGATGGCACACTTTACTTTCTTGCACTTAATAAACTTGAACCATTGTGCCCATCTATGTTGCATATATGCTTGTGCTTTATAAGTTGTGAATTAGCAGAACCATGTTACCATGGGGAATGCTTTCAACATTACACTTTATTTAGTTGATATCATGTTCTTTTGCTTATGGATCCCGGCGGTGTGAAATAAAAGGGGAGCTTGTAAGCTCATGGAGTTTGTATATGTGTTAGAGAAACGTCTGGGAGGCTAGCCTAAGCCATGCCTAGCCTAAGTGTTGGGGATATACTTTCCGGGTATCCTCACAGTTCCTCACTTACCAGGGTGGCCCACTTCGGGTTAGAGCTTTGCTTCACGGGCGGCCCAGTCAAGGAGAGAAGACGGAGTCCAATCCGGCTATGGGAAGGCCCAGAAGACTTACCGACTTAGGCCTATAATGTTACTTGTAGTTCAAGATGTACTCTGTAACCAACTCTTAGTCATAGCCGGATTGATCTCTCCTGTAAACCCTAGGCTGGATATCTATATAAGCCGTCCTAGCGAGAGCCTTTAGGGCACCCAATACTTTAGACCCTCAACTCGCATAGGTGAAACCCTTGTAACCCATATTCCGGCTCTGCCGTATTACTGGATTGCTAGCAGGAGTAGGATCCGCCCAAAGCCGGCGGATTCGAACCTGGGTAAACTTGTGTGCTCACAGTCCCGGAATACCGTATGTCTCACACCCCTCTCTTCCGCACGCCTCGAGGACCCCCTCATGGCGTACTTGTCCTCAATTCGACGACAGTTGGCGCCCACCGTGGGGCAAGTGAGCTTCGGATCTGCGTTCCGAGCGGAATCTGCAAGAATCGGAATCGGCGAGACTATCGTTGTCAGTCGCATCCTCTATGCTAGCGACGTCCCTCTCATCGTTCTCGACGAGACTTGGATCCCGGCAAGGGAGGCCGTGACTGCCTACACAATCATGTCTTTTGGTGAGATCGATGTTTACATCGGTTTCGCTGAACCTGCCCGACCCACCCCAGCGGTGATGATAGAGGCAAAAGAATTTTCTGGGTCCCCTTTGTCCACGGAGGCGGCAGAGTTCCGGATCTCAGAAAACCCTAATCCCTCCCAGCCCACACCAGTTGCGGAGATAGTGGAGAAACCCGAGCCTGAAGAAGACCTAGCGGACCAAGTCGAATCTGGAGTGGATCTCCCCGGAGAATCCGGATCCCAGATCGACCCACCCGTGGAAGTCAAAATCCAGGAGGAGCATATCAACGACACTGATTCCGTCTCTGATGATGCCGGGACAGACATGCCTTTCCTAAGGTACACACTACGACGTATGATACTGCAAGGCGAAAGCGCAAATGCAATACTCGAAACCATCAAACGTTTCGATATGGCTGATCACGAAAGCCGCAGGTACCTCAGGAAGCACGCATCGCACTTCGTCGAATACGTGGGATCTGGATCCGGCTCTGCCGATGCTGGAGAGAACACCGACTCTGTGCTGGAGGCAATTGGAACAAATGCCGACGTACCTGCATCCTCGGATGAGTCGATGACGTCAGCAGATTTCCGAAAGTTCTCCGCGGAATATGAAGAGGAGTACAACTCCAAAGCTGCAGAAGAAATAGAAGCCATGGATGAAGGATCCGGGGAACACTCTCCCAAAACGCAGGATGACATGGACGTCGGAGATAATCCCGAGGTCTAGATGTCCGAAAGTACCGATCAGAGCTTGACTCCGGGAAACGGACCCAAAGCCGTCTTTGCTACCGGCGCTACCAAGAAGGCAAAGAAGAAGAACAAGAAAAACAAGACCCCGGCAAAAGACCCTCTGACAGAGGAGGTGATTGCCGAGGAATACGAGGAAGACTCGGATGGAGCACTTATCCCAGACGAGCCGAAAAAAGAAGCATCGATGGATGGACACGTGATCACAGAAGGTGCACGTAAACTCATCGATGCCACATTAACCGCACGTATCCCTACAGATGCAGAACTTACTGCAGATGAGCTGGACGAAAGGGCGCAAGCCCTAGAAGCGCGTCGTCAACAACTCCTCGATGAAGCCAAAAACATCGAGGTGGAGAAGAAACACATGTCAAACAAGGAATACATGTCTCGTCTACATCAGAAGACACGGAAGCGTCACATAGATGCCAACCAATTCCCACGTGTCCGTGCCGTCCTTTTTGGAGATGAGATGGGGAAGCCACGGAAGGATAGCAACGGAGATTGGGTATAACCAACACCAGTACAAAATACCGTGGCAGCCCGAGAAATTCTATCGTCTAATCCAGAACCAGAGGAGATCCGTTTGGGTATCAAGCTTGTAACATCCCAAAACTTTAATCCAAGCTTATCAAGATCAAATCAACCAAAAATGGGGTTAACAAAAACTTTTCCAAATTTAAAATAAAAGCATTCATATATGTGTGCATTTAAAATAGTAGTTGTTTGAATTGCCATGATTGAATGATCCAATGCTTGTAAAATGTTTCTTAGGTGATTTAAACATCATCTATATCATTCCCAAACTTTTCCTAAAGAAAATCAAATCAAAAAGAATTAAAAAGGAGGAATGGTCATTTTGGAAAATTTAACTCTCATGCCTACTTTGGCTATTCCTAGTACTCAAAACTTAACAGAAATAATTCTTGATCTTTGCACCCCTTGCTAGTACACATAATGAGGTACCAAGGCCCACCTTTTGATCTGCTAAAAACATTCTTTTACTTATTTTAATTTGCATTTGAAAATTGAATCTAATGCATATGCATAGATCACCCCTATTTCAAAAACCATCTATTTGAGCTCCACTTTCAAAACCCTTGCAACCAGAGACTGCCTAGCACTAGTGGAGATCACTCAAAAAATTTGAAACCAAAATACAAAACTTTTTCTCTTGCGGCCTACCTTGCTAGCAAGATCATATTGGCCTAACTAATACTGTTTTGGGTTGATTTTGTCTAGCAATTGCAATGTGCTTTGATCATCTTTGTCCCCCTCAAGCCTGACCAGACCAACCCCAGCCTCTTCCCTAACCCCTAGCTGCACTGCACTCCCATGTTGAGCCCTATCTCGCCGGCCAACCGTGCACTCGCAGCAGCCGCCCTCTCTAGCCTCTCTCACAATGTCTAGCAAGTTGCCTGTGGTCCACCTCCACCGCCCAACCAGCCCCAGGCCAGAGACAGAGGGCAGAGCGGCCAGGAACCGCCGCGCCCGGAGCCGGTCGAGCATGCCGACGCTGCTCCTAGAGCATGCCCTGTCCCCGCTCGCACAGACCGCCCCTTGGCAGCAGCCCGCGCCCGCCGCTCCGCCTCGACCTGGAGAACACCCTAGACACCCCCGCTGGCCGCCCAACGCCTCACAGCCACCGCTCGCCATGGACACCGCCGCCTCTGCCTCTCAGAGCGCCACCTCGCCCAGACTGCGTGCCACTGCCCCTATGGCCGCATTCAAGTTCTAGAGCACCGCCAGGGAACCACACATCGATCACCACCCTCAGCCATGCCTCTACCCCGCCGTAGCCATGTCGCCACCGTCGACTACCCATCCCGCTCGGTCTCACCGTCGGGCCTATAAAAGGGGCCCTCCCCAGCCTCTTCTCTCCACACCATTCCACTCCCCTCACCTCTCTGAACCTCGCCCACCTCTAGCCGGAGCAAGGCGAGCTCTGCCTCGCCGGAATTGGAGCCGGAGCAGCCGCGGCAGGAGGAGAAGGGCGCTGTTGATTGCGACCACCCCAAGATCCGCCACAACCACCTCGCCTCGCCGTCGTCTTCCACGTCGTTTTCCCGCCTCGCCGACCCCACTGGAGCCCTGGTATGCCCCTAGTAGACCCCCACCGAGCCGCTAGGGTTCGAGCTCGCCGGCGACCTGTTCGTCGTCGACGACGACCCTCAGCCGTAGATCTTGCTTCTAATCGCACGGCCCACAACGCGCGTACCGTTTCGCATTTTAAGTGCCGCTGACACACGGGACCCCCCTGTCAGCTATGCCCCGTGCCACGGAGCGCCACTAGGACGACCCATTTCTTTTCCCGCGCTAGCCCACCCTTTCAAATCTGGATTTTTCTTTTTAGTTAAATCTAGTTTATGTCCCCTAGTTTGAAAATCAATTTAGAGAGTTTTAGAAATCCAAATTGCATGAAACCAATTTTGTCTTAAAGGTATTAAGATGATCTATCCAAGCCCGTTGGATTTAATTCAATGAGAGTTATAGATCTCTCCTAATAAAAATAACAAGACAGAAGCTTTTGCAACTTGCAACATTTTTATAAAATCAACCAAGTTAGCTTTTGAGTTGATTCCAACTCTCAAAAATCACATTTCATCATATCTATCTATATATGTAATATTATTAAGGTTTACATGTCGTGACTTTGCACTAGTACCAAAATAATGCTATATAGGCATTTCTAGTCACTTTAAATCATTAAATAATGAACTTAAACCAAAGTAATATTGATCCAACCCTTAAATCTCATTCCCACATGTTAGAATATGTGGTGATGACATGTGTCAACATGATCCCATGTTTTAAGTGGTGAATATTAAATGTTAGTTAATTTTTCAATGAGTAGAAATTACTTTTCTAAAATAAAAAGAAAGAAACTATTGAATTAAACTTATGATGCTTGTGATGATAATAGATCATGAATTGTGTGTCTTAGAATTCTATCTAGCCTAGTTAAGTATTGTTTGGTGATTGTCTACTCCGTATGTATTGTTATAGAAGATAGTACCGACCAAGCTTACGAGGAGGAGGAGTGTTATCAAGACGAAGACGAAGAAAACTTCAACCACTGCACCAACCAAGGCAAGCCACCATTAACAGTATAAGCTACCCTTAGCAAACTAGAAATACCCAAGATTAACCCTTGCAAGTTTAGTACTTAGCAAACTAGAATCAAACTAGATGGTTTAACAAAGATGCCTTAAGCATGCTTTGGTCACACCACCTTGACTATTACTACCCCAAGTATTACCTTACCAGCTTTAATTCCTTTAGTTTATACAAAGTCCCTTACTTATGTTGAAGGTAGCATAAAAAGTATAAAACTTGACCTACTTAGAAACCTTTAGATGTCATTCTATGGCATGAGATTGATCCCATCCTTCCACTTTAGTAAACACTCTTAACTTAGTATTTTAGAGTAGATCAAAAACTTGAGTCACTTTAGATGGGAACACTTGGTGAAAATGAATTATGAAAACCTTGGAATGATGAGTCATTCTATTGAGATGTTTTGACATGCGTTGAGAAACACAACTGGCTTATGATGATGAAAATATTGAGGCATGATCCTTAACCCTTTTATAAAACTGTTGGTTGGATTCGGATGCGATACCATTCCAAATTTACCATACAACCACATTACCTGAATTGGGTAAGGCTTAGCTGGAAATTTATATGCATTAGTATTAGTTCCCTCACGTGAGAGGTTTGAGCTGAGGCTACCTCTCGATGTTGTCCACCTATGCAGTGCCCAAGATGACTGATGGTCATGGTTGGGAGGCCATGCTCATAGGAGAGGTGCTTATACTAGGGTGTGTAAAGGGAAGGTTATGTTTGATTATCTGCATACTAAGTATGATGATTCAGGGTTACCCCTGACAGATGTATCGAATCTTGTGGTGAAAGTGTACCACCTCTGTAGAGTGTCAAACTATTCGAATAGACGCGTCCGCGGTTATGGAAAGTTGGAATGGCCATACTGTTTCGTTGTCAGATGTTTTCTAAATACTTTGAAATAATGATAAATCTTTGACTTGACCACAACAGGGTTGTGTTGATGATAATAGCTTCCCAACTTAAGTGATTCTAGAACTTTACTTTATCTTTCTTTGCTTCTGAACTCAGCTTAGGTTTCAAACTTAACTTGATAGTTAAACTTAGATTTAGCACTTTGACTTAGAACTATAGTACCTGTTAATAGTAGTTTGCGAGTACTTAAAGAGTACTCATGGCTTTTGTCCCTGGCTATTATCATGGCCAGACTATGAAGGAAATTATCAAGATGATGGTCAGCAGGACGGCTATGATAACTAGGACTATCTACCTTCGTCAGCATTGCCTGTGCCCCTGAAGATGGACCCCACCGCTACGCTATCTTTTATTTCCGCTGCTTGTTGTATTAAGACTGGATCATGAGATCCTTATTTGTGTAAAACCTTATGTATGGTTTGTAATGGATGATGTAATGTGATATCCAATCCGTTATGTCTCGCAAAAATGGCAATCCTGCGATTGCGAGGTATGGCATGACAGGCATCTGGGATTAAAAATCCGGGTGTTGACAAGTTGGTATCAGAGCGGTCCTGACCATAGGAGACCCTAGTTAGAATGGACGTCCAAACCAAAAACTTAGTTTCAAAACCAAAGTGAGTATTTATGAAAAACTATTTCCTCTCTTACCCTTGTGAACTCATTCTTTCTCAAAAATTCATGTTCCTCCAAAATTCTTACATTACTACTTCAAATTTGACACACTTGATCACTTCACTAACTTCCTCATCCTTAATTCTTGTAGATGGAGACTCAGTTCAGCAAGTTTTACCAGTTGGGAAACGGAGGTCAGCTGATCTTCGAGAGGGATCTGGGTTCACTGTCGGAGTTACTGGGACGCCCACATCCGGAGTTTCTTGGAGCTCAACTTCCAGGACCCCTAGGAGGAGACCTACAGTGGCTAGTCACCGCGGATCTTCGAGGAAGCATCGAAGCACCAACTTCCGAGAGAATTTAGTTCTCCATGAGAGAGAACAACTGGCTAGATGGATTAGCCAGGGCAATGCATGAAGCTCTCGCACGTCTATGTGTCCTCAGCATCAACAAGATCCAAGGAACCCGTTTTGCACACTATGCAAGACGTGACTTCATGGGAATGCCGATGGAGATGCCAAGTCACCCAGAGTTGAGGCGTCAAGTGGAGAACCTTGACTTCTTGCTTCATGACAGACAGCAGGAACTGGACAATGCCAGGGAGTTAGCCAACCAGAACCGTGCCATTACCGACCAGAAGGCCCAGACTTTCGCACTGCTCGTCCAAGATCGCCAGTCTCTTTGTCGCCAGCGTGCAAAGAAGGATCGCACGATCGCCCGTCTTTGCAAGAAGGTGGCCGACATCGAGAAGACCGTCAAGGAGCAGGAAGCTCAGCTTGCCGCCAAGGAAGAAGAAGATGAGGGTGAAGACATCCAAGGAGATATGGATTCTTACCTCAGCAACGATGATGACTTTCTGGAGGAGGATGCTGTGGACTTCTACACTGATGATGAAGACTCCGACTTCATCGACGATGAGTAGATGCACTAGAGCACTGTCGTAGCATGAGATGTATCATCTCATTGTATCGTAGCTTACATAATGGTTCATCAAACCATCTGTTTTCCCCTTTGATTGTTGTGGTGTGTGTTATATCGTGTGCTTGATTGCATGAATGAAAATGAAGTTAGTTGAAAAACCTGAGTCTAACTCAAAGCTTTAGCTTTGAAAACCCAAAACCATGAACCTTAGAAATTCCCTCTTACCCCTATATCTATCTCAATCTTCAGATGACTCGTGGAAACCAAGGAGGGAGCAGCTCGTCGCAGGACCCAATGCTATAGATCTTGCAAAATCTCATCACGGACCGTGAAGCAAGCAGGGCCGAGTGTCAAGCCAACTTAGCAACATTGCAGCAGATCGCCCAAATGGCTCTCAACAACCAAGGACATGGAAATCTGGATCACCAAGGATCCAAACTCAAAAACTTTCAGAACACCAATCCCCCAATCTTTAACCAATCTGAAAACCCATTAGATGCTGATGACTGGTTACAGACCATGGAAAACAACTTAGAGGTTGCCAGAGTTGATGAGAATGAGAAAGTTCTCTTCGCCGCCCACTATCTAGCCGGAGATGCAAAAGCTGGGTGGAATAGCATCCGCAATATGAACCATGGTCAAGTGATGACCTGGGAAGCATTCAAGGTCAAGTTCAGCCGCACCCACGTGCCGCAAGGTCTTGTCAACAGGATGAGAGATGAATTCCGCGAATTGAAGCAAGGAAGAATGACTGTGTTGGAGTACCGTGACAGATTCTTGTCACTTGCCAGATATGCACCGGATGAGATCAACACGAAGGCCAAGAAGAAGGAGAGATTCTTAAACGGACTGCATGATGAGATGCAGACTGTCCTCGTCAACATCCGTTTCGATGATCTCAAAGAGCTAGTCGACTCTGTCATTCAGATGGAAGGGAAGATTAACCAGGCAAACAACAACCGCAAGCATCGTATGATGCAGCAGTCTGGATCGAGTAGTCACCATAAGTACCGTCCTAACCCCTCACCAGGATATGCACCAAGGAACAACCGACCCCCAAATTCTCGCCCAAGCTACCCCAACCGTAGCGGAGGTAATGTGAAGTCTGGAGGAAACAATCACAACTCCGGCAATGCCAACCATTTCAACCGTGCCCCTCCCAAGAGCAACAACAACACTGCACCCAGAACTGGCAGCAATGATGTACCTGTCGCTGTCAAGGACAAGTCCCAGATCACTTATTTTGAGTGTGGAGTGAAGGGTCACTACTCCAATGAGTGTCCCAAGAAGACTGCCGCCAATGCACCTATGAATGCCCCAGCTCAGCAGCAGCATCGTGTTCAACCAGGAAGGAGATTTGCCCCAGGGAACCCTCACAACCGCAACGGTCGTCTCTTCCACATGAACGCAGAAGAAGCCCAGGAAGCGCCAGATGTAGTGTTGGGTATGTTTTCTGTCAACTCAGTTTTAGCAAGAGTATTGTTTGATTCTAGAGCATCGCATTCATTTGTCACCAAAGAATTTGTATGCACTAGTAAGATTCACCCAACCAACCTGAAGCATGTCATGATAGTTCAAATCCCCGGTTCAACAACAAAAGCTAGAAAAATTTGCAAAGCTGTAGCTATCAGAATACATGGGATAGATTTTTATGCCAACCTAATTGTACTTGGAACCAAAGGATTGGAAGTAGTACTAGGTATGGACTGGATGTCAAGGCATAAAGGACTGATAGACTGTGCTAAGAAAGCCATCACCATGACCAGTAGTTCTGGAGTAACAGTAGAGCATATCTCTGAAACCTTACCCCGTCAATTCAAGTGCAACAAGAGTGTAACCTTGCCCACCATTGACCAAGTCAGAGTAGTCTGTGAATACCCCGACGTATTCCTAGATGAATTTCCAGGAATGCCCCCGGATAGGGATATTGAGTTCATTATCGAACTAATCCCTAGAACCGGACCTATAGCCCAGAGACCCTATACCATGAACCCCTCAGAGTTAGTGGAACTGAAGAAGCAGTTGGATGCCATGTTAGCAGCATGCTTGATTCAGCCAAGCGCATCGCCATGGAGATCACCAGTGTTATTCATCGACAAGAAAGATGGAGGCAATCGTCTGTGTACAGATTACAGAAAGTTGAATGACGTCACCATCAAGAACAAGTACCCCTTGCCAAAGATCGAGGATCTATTTGATCAGTTGACCGGAGCTCAGGTATTCTCAAAGATTGATCTTAGGACTGGTTATCACCAACTTAAGATTCATGCAACGGATATTCCGAAGACCGCCTTTACTACTCGCTATGGTTTATACGAGTATACAGTTATGTCTTTTGGATTAACCAATGCCCCTGCTTATTTCATGAATCTCATGAATAAGATCTTTATGAATTTCCTAGATAAGTTTGTAGTTGTGTTTATCGACGACATCCTTATCTACTCCAAGTCAGAAGAAGAGCATGAGCAACAACTGAGAATCATTCTAGAAACCCTGAGAGAGCATCAGTTATATGCCAAGTTCAGCAAGTGTGAGTTTTGGCTGAAAGAAGTAGGATTCCTAGGACATATTGTGTCTGCTGGAGGAGTCTCTGTTGATCCCACCAGGATCAAAGATGTCGAAGAATGGGAAGCCCCAACCAATCAAACCCAAGTTCGTTCATTTCTCGGATTAGCAGGATATTACCGCAAGTTCGTAGAAGGATTCTCGAGCATAGCCCGACCAATGACCCAATTGTTGAAGAAGGACAAGAAATTTGAATGGACAGACAAGTGTGAAGCCAGTTTCCAAGAGCTGAAAAAGAGATTGATATCCGCCCCAATTTTGATCATGCCAGACATCAAGAAGCCGTTTGATGTGTATTGTGATGCATCCAAGATTGGCCTAGGATGTGTATTGATGCAAGAAGGCAACGTCATCGCGTATCTGTCTCGACAACTGAAGCAGCATGAGCAGAACTATCCGACCCATGATCTTGAGCTAGCAGCCGTGGTTCTAGCATTCAAGACATGGCGTCATTATTTGATGGGTAATCACTGTGAGATTTACTCAGATCATAAGAGCTTGAAGTATATCTTCACTCAGAAGGAGCTGAATATGAGGCAAAGAAGATGGATAGAGTTAATCAAGGATTATGACCTTGACATTCACTATCACCCCGGCAAAGCCAATGTGGTAGCGGATGCTCTTAGCCGATTGCCGTGTAGGCTTAACACCATGATCAAAGAGAAGCAAACAAGTTTGTATGAGGAGTTGGAGCAGTTCAGGACTGAGTTAGTTAGCAAAGGATTCCTAGCTAGCATTGAACTTCAACCCACGTTGATTAGCCAAATCAAGGAAGCCCAGAAGGGAAATGAAAGTATCGACGGAATCAAACGTCGTATTGGTACAGGAAAGGTACCTGGATTCACCGAAGACGAAGAAGGAGTACTGTGGTACAAAGGACGTATCTGTGTTCTAGCAGATTCGAAGCTGAAGGAAATTATCATGAAGGAAGCTCATGATACTCTTTATTCTATCCACCCCGGGGGAACAAAGATGTATCAGGATTTGAAAGAGCAATTTTGGTGGCACAAGATGAAGAGAGAGATCGGAAGCTACATCGCCAAATGTGACATCTGTCAAAGAGTCAAAGCAGAGCATCAGAGACCTGCAGGATTGTTGCAACCATTGCAGATTCCGGAATGGAAATGGGATTCCGTCGAAATGGACTTTATCACCGGTTTACCTACTTCTAGTAGGGGAAATGACTCAATCTGGGTCATAGTTGATAGACTGTCCAAGGTAGCCCACTTTATACCTGTAAAGACAACCTACCAGAGTGCAAAGTTAGAGGAGCTATACATTGCTAGGATTGTTAGTCTGCATGGAACCCCCAAGACCATCGTCTCAGATCGAGGAACCCAGTTTACTTCAAGATTTTGGCAGAAAGTTCAAGAAGGTTTAGGAACCAAGTTGAACTTCAGTACCTCTTATCACCCGCAAACAGATGGACAGACTGAGAGAGTCAACCAGATCTTGGAGGATATGCTTAGAGCTTGTGTGTTGGAATACGGATCAAAATGGGAAGACTGCCTGCCTTTCGCAGAATTCTCATATAACAACAGTTAACAAGCTAGTTTGCAGATGGCACCGTTTGAATTCCTATATGGAAGAAAGTGTCGTACCCCTTTGAATTGGTCGCAAGTAGGAGAGAGTCAGATCTTTGGACCCGACATTCTCCGAGAAGCAGAAGAGAAAGTTCACAAAGTCCATGAGCACCTCAAGACCGCCCAATCCAGACAGAAGAGCTATGTCAACAAGAGAAGGAGAGACCTGACTTTCAATGTCGGAGATTTCATGTATCTCAAGGTTTCACCATTGAAGGAAACTCAACGCTTTAGTCTGAAGGGAAAGTTAGCTCCCAGATATATCGGACCTTTCAAGATTCTGAACCGCCGAGGAGAAGTATCGTATCAACTGGAACTGCCTGAAGAGATGTCAGCCATCCACAATGTGTTCCATATCTCGTTACTTCGCAAATGCTTGGAAGTGCCTGAGAAGACGGAAGTTTTCAAGAACATCGATCACAGAGCTGTGGAAATCAACAATGACCTGACCTATCCGAAACTGCCCATCCGTATCTTAGAAGAAGCCTACAGAACCACCAGGACCAGGAGTATCAAGTTTCTCAAGATTCAGTGGAGCAACCAAACCGAGGAGGAAGTTACTTGGGAGCGCGAAGATTATATTAGAACAGAGTTCCCAGATCTCTTTAGTTCCTAGTTTTCTTTGTAAATCTTGGGACGAGATTTTGATTAAGGGGGGAGGTTTGTAACATCCCAAAACTTTAATCCAAGCTTATCAAGATCAAATCAACAAAAATGGGTTTAACAAAAACTTTTCCAAATTTAAAATAAAAGCATTCATATATGTGTGCATTTAAAATAGTAGTTGTTTGAATTGCCATGATTAAAAGATCCAATTCTTGTAAAATGTTTCTTAGGTGATTTAAACATCATCTACATCATTCCCAAACTTTTCCTGAAGAAAATCAAATAAAAAAGAATTAAAAAGGAGGAATGGTCATTTTGGCAAATTTAACTCTCATGCCTACTTTGGCTATTCCTAGTACTCAAAACTTAACAGAAATAATTCTTGATCTTTGCACCCCTTGCTAGTACACATAATGAGGTACCAAGGCCCACCTTTTAATCTGCTAAAAACATTCTTTTACTTATTTTAATTGGCATTTGAAAATTGAATCTAATGCATATGCATAGATCACCCCTATTTCAAAAACCATCTATTTGAGCTCCACTTTCAAAACCCTTGCAACCAGAGACTACCTAGCACTAGTGGAGATCACTCAAAAAATTTGAAACCAAAATTCAAAACTTCTTCTCTTGCGGCCTACCTTGCTGGCAAGATCATATTGGCCTAACTAATACTGTTTTGGGTTGATTTTGTCTAGCAATTGCAATGTGCTTTCATCATCTTTGTCCCCCTTAAGCCTAACCAGACCAACCCCAGCCTCTACCCTAACCCCTAGCTGCACTACACTGCCATGTCGAGCCCTCTCTCGTCGGCCGACCGTGCACTCGCAGCAGCCGCCCTCTCCAGCCTCTCTCACCATGTCTAGCAAGTTGCCTGTGGTCCACCTCCACCGCCCAACCAGCCCCAGGCCAGAGACAGAGGGCAGAGCGGCCAGGAACCGCCGCGCCCGGAGCCGGTCGAGCATGCCGACGCCGCTCCTAGAGCACGCCCTGTCCCCGCTCGCACAGACCGCCCCTTGGCGGCAGCCCGCGCCCGCCGCTCCGCCTCAACCTGGAGAACACCCCAGACACCCCCGCTGGCCGCCCAATGCCTCACAGCCACCGCTCGCCGTGGACACCGCCGCCTCTGCCTCTCAGAGCGCCACCTCGCCCAGACCGCGTGCCACCGCCCTTACGGCCGCATTCAAGTTCTAGAGCACCACCAGGGAACCACACATCGATCGCCACCCTCAGCCATGCCTCTACCCCGCTGTAGCCATGTCGCCACTGTCGACTACCCATCCCGCTCGGTCTCACCATCGGGCCTATAAAAGGAGCCCTCCCCAGCCTCTTCTCTCTACACCATTCCACTCTCCTCACCTCTCCTCACCTCACCCACCTCTAGCCGGAGCAAGGCGAGCTCTGCCTCGCCGGAATTGGAGCCGGAGCAGCCGCGGCGGGAGGAGAAGGGCGCTGTTGATTGCGACCACCCCAAGCTCCGTCGCAACCGCCTCGCCTCGCCGTCATCTTCCACGTAGTTTGCCCGCCTCGCCAACCCCGCTGGAGCCCTGGTATGCCCCCAGTAGACCCCCACTGAGCCGCTAGGGTTCGAGCTCGCCGGCGACCTGTTCGTCGTCGACGACGACCCTCAGCCATAGATCTTGCTTCTAATCGCACGGCCCACAGCACGCGTACCGTTTCACGTTTTAAGTGTCGCTGACACGCAGGACCCCCCTGTCAGCTGAGCCCCGCACCGCGGAGCGCCACTGGGCCGGCCCATTTCTTTTCCCGCGCTAGCCCACTCTTTCAAATCTGGATTTTTCTTTTTAGTTAAATCTAGTTTCTATCCCCTAGTTTGAAAATCAATTCAGAGAGTTTTAGAAATCCAAATTGCATGAAACCAATTTTGTCTAAAAGGTATTAAGATGATCTATCCAAGCCGTTGGATTTAATTCAATGAGAGTTATAGATCTCTCCTAATAAAAATAACAAGACAGAAGCTTTTGCAACTTGCAACATTTTTATAAAATCAACCAAGTTAGCTTTTGAGTTGATTCCAACTCTCAAAAATCACATTTCATCATATCTATCTATATATGTAATAATATTAAGGTTTACATGCCGTGACTTTGGACTAGTACCAAAAGAATGCTATATAGGCATTTCTAGTCACTTTAAATCATTAAATAATGAACTTAAACCAAAGTAATATTGATCCAACCCTTAAATCTCATTCCCACATGTTAGAATATGTGGTGATGACATGTGTCAACATGATCCCATGTTTTAAGTGGTGAATATTAAATGTTAGTTAATTTTTCAATGAGTAGAAATTACTTTTCTAAAATAAAAAGAAAGAAACTATTGAATTAAACTTATGATGCTTGTGATGATAATAGATCATCAATTGTCTGTCTTAGAATGTTATCTAGCCTAGTTAAATATTGTTTGGTGATTGTCTACTCCGTATGTATTGTTATAGAAGATAGTACCGACCAAGCTTACGAGGAGGAGGAGTGTTATCAAGACAAAGACAAAGAAAACTTCAACCACTGCACCAACCAAGGCAAGCCACCATTAACAGTACAAGCTACCCTTAGCAAACTAGCAATACGCAAGATTAACCCTTGCAAGTGTAGTACTTAGCAAACTAGAATCAAACTAGATGGTTTAACAAAGATGCCTTAAGCATGGTTTGGTCACACCACCTTGACTATTACTACCCCAAGTATTACCTTACCAGCTTTAATTCCTTTAGTTTACACAAAGTCCCTTACTTATGTTGAAGGTAGCATAAAAAGTATAAAACTTGACCTACTTAGAAACCTTTAGATGCCATTCTATGGCATGAGATTGATCCCATCCTTCCACTTTAGTGAACACTCTTAACTTAGTATTTTAGAGTAGATCAAAAACTTGAGTCACTTTAGATGGGAACACTTGGTGAAAATGAATTATGAAAACCTTGGAATGATGAGTCATTCTATTGAGATGTTTTGACATGTGTTGAGAAACACAACTGGTTTATGATGATGAAAATATTGAGGCATGAGCCTTAACCCTTTTATTAAACTGATGGTTGGATTCGGATGCGATACCATTCCAAATTTACCGTACAACCACATTACCTGAATTGGGTAACGCTTAGCTGGAAATTTATATGCATTAGTATTAGTTCCCTCATGGGAGAGGTTTGAGCTGAGGCTACCTCTCGATGTTGTCCACCTATGCAGTGCCCAAGATGACTGATGGTCATGGTTGGGAGGCCATGCTCATAGGAGAGGTGCTTATACTAGGGTGTGTAAAGGGAAGGTTATGTTTGATTATCTACATACTTAGTATGATGATTTAGGGTTACCCCTGACAGATGTATCGAATCTTGTGGTGAAAGTGTACCACCTCTTCAGAGTGTCAAACTATTCGAATAGCCGCGTCCGCGGTTATGGACAGTTGGAATGGCCATACTGTTTCGTTTTCAGATGTTTTCTAAATACTTTGAAGTAATGATAAATCTTTGACTTGACCACAACAGGGTTGTGTTGATGATAATAGCTTCCCAACTTAAGTGATTCTAGAACTTTACTTTATCTTTCTTTGCTTCTGAACTCAGCTTAGATTTCAAACTTAACTTTATAGTTAAACTTAGATTTAGCATTTTGACTTAGAACTATAGTACCTGTTAATAGTAGTTTGCGAGTACTTAAAGAGTACTCATGGCTTTTGTCCCTGGCTATTATCATGGCCAGACTATGAAGGAGATTATCAAGATGATGGTCAGCAGGACGGCTATGATAACTAGGACTATCTACCTTCGTCAGCATTGCCTGTGCCCCTGAAGATGGACCCCACCGCTACGCTATCTTTTATTTCCGCTGCTTGTTGTATTAAGACTGGATCGTGAGATCCTTATTTGTGTAAAACCTTATGTATGGTTTGTAATGGATGATGTACTGTGATATCCAATCCGTTATGTCTCGCAAAAATGGTAATCCTGGGATTGCGAGGTATGGCATAACGGGCATCTGGGATTAAAAATCCGGGTGTTGACAAAGCTACTCAACAAGGGACTAGAACAGCAAAAGGTCGCCCTGTCCGGAAGTCAAAAACTGGTCTCGGATTCTGACCAATGTCGCACAGATCTGGCGTGGGCTGGCGTAAGATCCCATTACATTCGGGCGCAGTACCGTCACCCCGAACGCAGGGAAGAAAATTATTCAAGAACCGGATCGTCGGGACAGCATTACAGAGCTTCACGTAACTGGAGCAACGTTGCCCCAGCGGCCGAGAAAGATGCCATCGCTGCCCTGAATCCGACGAACACTCCCTGACGAGAATCTAAGTATCGAAGGGGAGAAGATAAAGAAAAACGACGGGAGGAGGATCGTCAAAAAATGCCACCTCCTAAGTATACAAGCCGTCCGGCTGAGCCTCACCATGGTGGGAACGACGGACGAAGGAACGACGGAAACCATGCTGGAACAAGCCAGGAGGGGGCTCGTCGTAGTCAAGATCCTCCCTGGAACCGGAATAATGACGTTCCAGATGGAGGCCGGCGATCAGCCGGAAACTATCCAGCTGCCCCGCCCTCTCCACCACACAGTCATCACAACGACCCCCATGAGGGGCAAGGAGTACGACATGGCGGAGGAGGTGGTGGTAGAAGCCGAAGTCCGGCTCCACGGCACCGCAGCCACAGCCGGCATTTGGGACGATCTCTATCCCCGAACGATGCAAGGCATAGGATCAACTCTAATATAGAGGCACGGCGCTATGAAAATGATGACGTGTATGTGGGCCCAAAGTGCTTCGGACCACGCATCAGAGCTACAAAATTCCCGGAAGGATTTGCTATCTCAAGACATATCCAAGCCTACGACGGCCTTGCTCGGCCAGACACCTGGTTACAGGATTTCTTCCAAGCTTGCTGCATCGCTAAAGGCAGAAACAGCCTGGTCGCAACCCAATATCTCCCACTTATGTTGCGGAAGACGGCACGATCATGGCTCAATGAACTTCCGGCAAACACCATCCATAACTGGTATGACTTGCAAAGTGCGTTCTTTCGGAATTTCGAAGGCACATATCGGAGGCCCTGTATGGTTGGAGACCTACAGCGTTGCACCCAGAAAGCCGGAGAAACTTTTTGGGATTACCTCGGACGATGGATCGACACCAAGAACTCCTGCGAAGGAGTAAATGACCAAACTACGATTGAAGCTTTCATCACAGGTCTCCCAATTGGTTTACTACTCCATCGCTTGAAGTGTGACAAGGTCACTGATTTGGGAGAGATGATAGAAACAGCGAGCAAGTATGCAGACGCCGACGATGACGCAGAAGGACTGCTCAATGCCCTAGTTGTGCCTCGGTCAGCAAAACAACCAAAGCAACAAGCTCAGAAGCGCAAAAATACCTCGGAAGAAAAACCCAACGCGGAAACAGCAGTGGTAACTACTGTTTCCGGGTCTGGAGGACGTGGCGGAGGCCGCGGGCGTGGCCGTGGGACATCAAGGGTCCAAGGTAGAGGATAACAACAACCAAGCAAAACCTACTCTTGGGCCGACATTGCCAATAACACATGTGTGCATCACTTAGACACCAATGGGGGCTCTTCCCACACCAACGTTGAATGTCGTTTCAACGACGACATCAAAAGAGATGATACCGCGGGTTACAAAGCTAAGCGGAAGAAGGGAAAGAAAAATCCTGAAAAAGACAAAGAGACCAAGGAAGATTCCGACATGGAGGAAGCTGATGCTTCAAATCCCAAGTCGGAATGGAAGAAAACGTTTCCCACCAAGAAGGACACTTATGTCACCTTCCTCGGATCTCAACCAGCAAAGGTCAAGAAAGCAATTCTCCACGAGCTCAATGCAATAGTTCCGGCTATCCCCCAATATCTGGATTCGACGGAAGTGGCAATCACGTTTGACCGCGCTGATCATCCGCCTAAGCTACACAGGCGAGGAAAATATGCTTTAATCGTCAATCCACTTATTGACGGTTATGGTTTCTCCAAGACCCTCATGGACGGTGGTAGCAGCATCAATATTCTCTATGTCGAAATGCTACGCCGGATGAAGATCTCGGAAACGCAGCTGAACCATAGCTCTGTGATCTTTCACGGAGTTGTCCCAGGAAGACAAGCTAATTCCCTGGGAGAGATTACTTTGGATGTTACCTTTGGAACTCCAAAGAACTACCGGACGGAGGCACTTTCCTTCGAAGTGGTCCCGTTCAAGAGCGCATACCATGCTATATTCGGACGACCGGCTTACTGGGCTTTTATGGCTCGTCCATGTTACATTTACAATATGATGAAAATTCCAGGTCCCAACGGCGTGATCACCATCAGGGGAGACCCGAAGAAGGCGCGAGAATGCGAGGATGGAAATGCCGCCTTTGCTGAAGCCGTGCTGCACGCCCAGGAGTACCAGGAGATCAAGAAGAACGTAGATCCGTCCGAGATGCCCACAACAAAGAAGGAGGTGACAAAGCCAAATCCGGAGTTCAAGGCATCAGAAGAGACAAATAAGGCGCCGTTGAAGGATGATGACCCCTCCAAGGTGACCCAGATAGGCACAGGCCTAAGTAGCGCATAGGAAAGCGTGCTCGTCAAGTTCCTCCAAGCAAATCAAGATATCTTCGCATGCCAGCCATCTGACATGACCGGAGTACCTAGGGAACTTGCCGAGCACTCTCTAAATGTAAACCCGAATGCTAAACCCGTCAAACAGTCCTTACGACGGTTTGGCGATGAAAAGCGTAAGGTAATAGCTAAGGAACTAGCATGGCTTGAGTTAGCCGGATTCATAGAAGAGGTCATCCATACTGATTGGTCGGCCAATCCTGTAATGGTCCCTAAAAAGGACACCACTGATTTAAGGATGTGTGTTGATTATACTGCCTTGAACAAGGCTTGTCCAAAAGATCCGTTCGCTCTGCCTAGAATTGATCAAGTCATCGATTCTATGGCAGGCTCGGAACTCCTCTGTTTTCTCGACGCATATTCCGGTTATCACCAAATCTGGATGAAGGAATCTGACAAAGTCAAAACTTCATTCATAACCCCCTTCAGAACCTTCTATTTTGTTACGATGCCCTTTGGGCTGAAGAACGCAGGAGCTACGTACCAGCGCACGATGCAGCGTTGCCTCCACGACCAACTCGGACGCAATGTACATGCATACGTGGATGATATTGCGGTGATGTCCAAAAAGAAGGAAACATTGATTTCCGACTTGGAGGAGACGTTCGCCAATCTACGAAAATACAACATCATGCTTAACCCGAAGAAATGTTTCTTTGGAATACCAGTCAGAAAATTGTTAGGTTTCATCGTGTCTCAAAGAGGCATAGAGGTGAACCGCGACAAAATCAATGCTATACTCAATATTTCCAGGCCAACTCGCCTGAAGGACGTACAAAGATTAACTGCTTGCATTGCTGCGGTCAGACAATTTGTAAGCCGGCTTGGTGAAAGAGCCGCACCATTATACAAACTCCTGAAGAAGACCAAGGATTTTGTCTGGACTGACGAAGCTGAAGCTGCACTACAAGACCTGAAGAAGGTACTCTCATCTGCTCCTATCCTTGCAGCGTCGGAACCTCAGGAATCGATGTTGCTTTATATTGCTGCGACAAATAAGGTCGTTAGTATCGTCATGGTGGTGGAGAGACCAGAGGAAAATCAGGAACACCTGGTGCAGCGTCTGACTTACTTTGTCAGCGAGGTCCTAACAGAATCAAAACAGCGATATCCGCACTATCAAAAGTTGGCTTACGGTGTTTTCCTAGCATCTCATAAGTTACGACACTATTTTCAGGAGCATCCAATTACCGTGGTGAGCAAAGCTCTCATGAGAGATATAATCAACAACAGCGACGCCACAGGATGCGTCGCCAAATGGGGCATAGAGCTTGCAGCTTTCGATATTGAGTATAAACCCCGGACAGCAATCAAATCCCAGATCCTTGCTGACTTTGTCGCTGATTGGACAGAGACGAAGGAGAATATGGTCCTCCCTGAGTCAAAATATTGGACCCTCTTTTTCGATGGGTCTAAGGCTCGAGGGGGCTCGGGGGCTGGCGTGGTGCTCAAATCACCCCAAGGAGATAAACTTTTATACGTGTTGCAGATCCACTTCACAGCGACAAACAATATTGCCGAGTATGAAGCACTGCTGCATGGAATCCGGATTGCCAAGGATATTGGCATCCGACGTTTGATGTGTTACGGAGATTCGAATCTTGTTGCTCAGCAAGTCTCGGATATTTGTAATGCAAATAAGCACATGGCAGCATATAAAGTTGTCGTGGATGATCTATCTAAATCGTTCGAAGGGTTTGAAGTTCAACACATCCCTCGAGCAGAAAATGAGGAAGCAGATGCACTATCTCGAATAGGCTCTGCACGGAAAGAGGTCCCGGATGGCGCGTTTTTAGAGCACCTCAAAGTTCCCTCGATAAAGGGGGTAGATGAGAAATATCCGACCAAATCCGACTCACCTTTGATAGCAGTTCTGGCTGTAATTCCCAGCTGGACTCAGCCCTTCCTCGATTATTTGGTAGATGGCAAATTACCCGAAGACAAGGTGCTGAGCCGGCAGATTATCCGACGAGCAAAAGCCTATACTATTGTGAAAGGTGAGCTCCATAAACGAAGTGTGTCTAGGGTTTTTCAGCGCTGTGTATCTCCGGAAGAAGGAGTGGATGTCTTAAGGTAAATCCACGAAGGCGAGTGTGGTCACCACGCTGCAGCCAAATCTTTAGTGGCAAAAGCTTTTCGACATGGATTTTTCTGGCTTACAGCTCAGGCAGATGCCGAACAATTAGTCAAGATATGCAAAGACTGCCAAAAATACGCCAAGCAAGCTCATGTTCCGGCTGATCAGCTGCGAACAATACCTATAACATGGCCTTTTGCGGTCTGGGGGCTTGATATGGTAGGACCTTTTAAACGAGCTCCAAGTGGATTTACTCACCTCTTAGTGATGGTGGATAAATTCACCAAATGGATCGAGGCTAAACATGTCACTAGTTGTGATGGAGCAACAGCCAAAAGATTTGTCGAGGATGTTATAATCCGGTATGGTTATCCGCATAGCATTATCACGGACAACAGGAGTAACTTTTCTATGGGAGAACTGGCCGAATTCTTCGATGAGCAAAATATCCGGCTTGACATTGCGTCAGTCGCACATCCACAGGCTAACGGACAAGTCAAAAGAGCAAATGGTTTAATTCTACAAGGCCTGAAACCAAGACTCGAAGCACCACTATGTCGTGCTGCGGGGGCTTGAGCAGAGGAACTACCCTCTATAATTTGGAGTTTACGAACAACTCCGAACAGGTCAACAGGATACACACCTTTCTTCTTGGTCTATGGCGCCGAATCAATTCTTCCTAGTGATTTAATTCATACTTCTCCTAGAGTGGCCGCGTATATCAAAGAGGATGCCGAGATTTCTCGACAAAATGATCTCGACTTAGTCGAAGAAGTTCGCGTCGTTGCTGAAATGAGATCTACAGCCTATCAACAGAAGTTACGCAAGTACCATAGCCAGAGAGTCCGAACTAGATCTTTCAATAAAGGTGATTTGGTTCTCCGGCTTGTGCAACAAAGAAAGCACAAACTTTCCCCAGTATGGGAAGGGCCCTTTTTAGTTAGTCGAGTATTGCACAATGGATCGTACTACTTAACTGACATGAGGCCAGTCAAAGAAAGACCTGCTACTAAGAAGAGAAAGAGAGCTGGAGGCAGTACAAATCTAGATGAGTTAGACAGGCCGTGGAATATTGCTCAGCTACGTCCCTTTTATTCTTAGTTTATCCTTCTTTGTAATCATACATATGTACATGTTCTGTGAGAAATAAAAGTTTTGGTTGCCTCAAAGTTTTTCTGAGAAGTTTTTACCATCTTATTTCCTAATGATCATGTCTTAGTCAAAAATCCCAGAATGCTTGAAAGTACTTTATGCTCATGTTCGTTCTGATCTAGATTTCCGATTCTAAAATTGCTACCTTCGGGTATAACTCTAAAATTTCTAGTCTTTACTTTTGGTTATTTGTCTGATTGCTGGATGCGGGCATTTTCCGAGTAGTGAATTGTTGGTACTGGAAGCCGGCTTTGTTTCCGAGTTTAAACTGGTTTAGCAATTGAGCTCCATTGTTCGGCAAAGTTTCCGGTGGAAGGTTTAGCCGGCTCACGAAAGGGACGAAGCGGAAAGCCAGATAAACGATAAGTAGAGGCGAAAAAGTATAAGTGCTTGTGTAAACATTTTAGGCACGCAAAAATTTCAAAAGTCAAAAGTGCTGAATAGATTAAAAGCTTAGCACTAGCAAGATAAATAGTACTTAATATTTACAATCGCATCAGGTTTTTTCCGGAATAATACATAAATTTCTGGTCTATGATGCAGGAGGAGATGAAGGAGCTGCCGGCTCGCTGGTTACTCCGCCTTGGTATCTTTCCGAGATGTCCGCATCCGAGTTGGTGCGTTCATCGCCAGAAACTTCTTTGTTTTCTTCTACAGGAGGAGGCGGAGTATCCACGCGGGTGAAGAAGGGGACCTCGTAGCTGGTCAAATCAGCTACGTGGCACCCATATCCGGCGCAGGAGTGCATGATGGCTTGAAGGTCCTGCTCCTGGTCGTCTTCGTCTACCTTGCAGTACCCTCTGGTCACTTTCCATATTTCCATGTTTCCATGGTGGCTCATGACCATGGTGAGAGCGTTCTGCGCAGCAGTCCACGCGTAGGACATGTTCCAGTCCCGAACAAGCTGTGGCATCTCCTTGGCCTTGTCCCGCACCTGAAAATCCAACATGCTTGGCATGTCCGGAATCCTGAGAGACTCGCCAATATCCTCAAGGGATTAGCGGTAGTCATGAAGAAGATCACCGACTTGGGTAAGCCGGTGGGTGCGGGGCTCGGACGAGGAAGAGTCCATCAAGTTTAGAGGACCTATGTATCAAAATAAAGTTAAGAAAAACCGACATTGATAGAAGTCAAAGAAAAAGATAAGTCAGAGAGGTGGAACGTACCAAAAATGACGTCGTCAATCTTGGTCTTCTCCTCCCGGAGACTCTAGAGTTCAGCCCGGAGCGCCTGGGATATGTCCTTCTCTCTGCCAAGCTCATTCTTGAGATCTGAGATTATTTTATCCTGAGCAGCAATCTTGCGATCACGCTCATCAGTGGCCATGGAGGCGGATTCAAGGACTTGAGCTATGCTCCTTTCATGATCTGCCTTGAGCTTATCCAGCTCTTGGCAATGTCCCTTGTTCTCCAGCACCAGGGTCTTGAGGTTCTCGGCCTCTTCAATCATAGCGATGGATTGTTTTACCAGCGATGTAAGTCAAAAAGAACAACAGTTCAGGAAAAATTCGACATTGAAAAAGCAAAAGACAAGTTTTGAATCTCGGAATGTTTACCTTCGGCTTCATCCTTAGCTACTTTGAGTTCAGCATTTTTAAGACAGAGAGCTTTGATCTCTCTCCGCTTATCACAGACATTTGTCAATAATTCCTGGTTATAGGAACATACTTTCTATAAGTCAGAATACCCAAAGTCAGAAAGCTACTTAAGACTCGGGCTAATATTTTTGCTAAATATTAGCACGAGCCTTGGGGGCTACACTAGTTCGTTCTTTGGCATCCTAATGAAGCATAAACTCGGATTCTATATCCTACTTCATGCTTGGGGGCTAGAGGATATGATATAACATAATGGAAAAAACAAGAGTTGGAATTCCGACTTACATATTGCTCGCGGGTGAGTTTATCTAAACCCGCGTTCACTTCAGTGGCCACCTTCTCGGCAAGAGTAAGAGGGATCACTGGGGCTGTTGGAAGCTCGCCAGTCCTAATCCTCTCGTCGCGAAGGCGGACTTGAGCGAGAAGGTCAGAGAACTTGACGTCCTCTACTTCTTGCGCTTCCTCCTCGGGGGATAAATGGATTTTATCCAGGACTTGCCTGGCTAGTCGCTGGATCTCCTCTACAGATTTCCGAGACAGGCCAAACTTGGCAAGTCCCAGATTGCTGAGGAGGTTTTTGGTGAAGACTTCAGCCGAGGGATCATTACCTGAAGAGGGTTCACCCTTATCTTGAGCTGACGCACCCACGGTGACGTTAGTTTGCGACCCAAGGATCGCAGGCTCCGTTGGAGCAGCCGGATCTTCTGCAACCACCGGAGAAGAAGTGATCGCCAGAGTTGCAGAAGGTTGAGGGGCCGGAGTCGGAGGAGCCACAGCAGGGGAAGCTATGGTAAGCTTCGTCTGACACAAGGGCTTCGAAGAAATCCCTTTCCCCTTACCCTTGATGATTGATTTTGCTCAGACAAGGTAGCAAAGTCAGAAACATTACATCTCGGAAAGAAATTTGAGTAAAGTACAAAGGCGGAAAAGTTGTGACTGGAAGTTACCTCTTCACGACAGGCACCTCCTTTGTGCCAACTACCACTGTCGGAGCTTTGCGCTTCTTGAGCGCAAGGTCCGGCAGTGGGACTACTTCTGTCTCCTGAGAAAACTCAGGGGGGTATCCTTCGAGCGGAGCAAGTTCCGACTCGGGGAGGTCAGCAAGCTGAAAACAAGAAAACATATTAGTATTGCAGTATAACTCGAAGATTGAAACACATAAAGGGTGTACTGATAGAAGCTTACCGGCACCACGGGGTTTTCCACCGTGTGCATGTCTAGAGAAACCTCCGGAATCCTCCTCTCGATCCGCTCCTTGATCATCCACTTGATCTGGGTTATGTAGCCCTGAGTGGTGTAGGCTTTGGGGCTGATGCGGAGGGAGTCTTTTTTGGAAGACATGATGGAGTGCATCAGTCTATTCCCGTGGTACTGAAGTGGTTGGATCCGACGTGAGACCCAGCACTGGACCAAGTCGGATCCCTTCAAACCTTTGTGCTTGATCAGATATTCGATCCACCTCTTAGCGAGGATCGAATCATTAGTGAGAGTCGGAGCAGCCTCGTCCCAGGAAGGCTGGGCCGTGGCGGCTCCGTCGACAAAAGCCAGCAAAGCAGTAGCTTTGCTGGGAGTCGGAATATCCCTATGATATAAAAATGTGGCTGGCCATTGTTTGATCGAGTCACTGGCTGAAATTTTGGGATATGCCTGGTCACGTCTAAGAGAAAATCTAATAGTGTCGATGATATAAGGAACACCGGCAGTGATGGAATTTCTCCGGACATGGAAATAATACCGGAAGAGAAGCAAACTCGGCCTAATGCCGAGAAAGCCCTCGCAAAGCGCATCATACGCACTCATTTCTAAAAGTGAGTTGGGAGGAAGATTGTGGAGTTGAACTCCATAATGATCTATCACCTCGGAGAAGAACTCCGAGGGAGGAAAAGACAGACCTCGGTCAAGATGGGTGTCGAAGTGGACCCGCTCGTCGTCACGCGGGTTGGGGACGGTTTCACCAGAGCCGCTCCGCCAGTCGCCAGGAGCGAGAAGCCCCTCCTTCTCCACGTTCTTGAGGCCTTCTTCGTCAAGGGCGCAGGGGATCCAGATTCCCCGATAGCTCTCCTTCTTTGCTGCTGCTTCCGCCTTCGCCGCCGCCACTGCTGCCGCCAAACCGGAGGAAGAAGATGATGAAGCCATTTCTCCAGTGAGAAGATGACCTTAAAGGGGAGGCGCTGGGAGCTCTGTGGGGGGAGGACGAGGAGGCTCTATGCGCGCAGGAAGATTGGGAGGAAAGGAAACGACAAAGGACTGGTGGAAAGGAGAAGAAGAAATCCGAACCCTTTATATCCACCTACTTGCGCCAAGATTCGTGCAAACGCTACAGTGTAACCACCACGCGTCGTGGAAAGAACTGGGAAGGACCCGCGCGATGATTACGTCGCCTCGATCTCCACGCACGCATTGAAACGGCGCCTCGGTTCCGCGAACCGCGGACCCACCAATGGTCGTGCTGACGGCACTCTTGTCAGATGACGTGACTTGACCATGCTTGTGTCAGGTGGCGTTAGAGATCAAGTTCCGGCTTAGTTCGAAATCGAGCTGGAAAATTCGAGTAACCTATTGATAGATCCGACTTACTTTTAAGACCCAGATCGTATTTTTTGTTGTGAAGTTTCAGGAACCCTTCAAGATTCTACAAGCCGAAGATCAAGCTAGACGATGATAAAATCCGACTTTGGATCTTGGAGGCCTCCGGGGGCTCCTGTTGGGGATATATTTTCCGGGTATCCTCACAGTTCCTCACTGACCAGGGTGGCCCACTTCGGGTTAGAGCTTTGCTTCACGGGTGGCCCAGTCAGGGAGAGAAGACGGAGTCCAATCCGGCTACGGGAAGGCCCAGAAGACTTACCGACTTAGGCCTATAATGTTACTTGTAGTTCAAGATGTACTCTGTAACCAACTCTTAGTCATAGCCGGATTGATCTCTCCTGTAAACCCTAGGCAGGATATCTATATAAGCCGTCCTAGGGAGAGCCTTTAGGGCACCCAATACTTTAGACCCTCAACTCTCATAGGCGAAACCCTTGTAACCCATATTCCGGCTCTGCCGTATTACTAGATTGTTAGCAGGAGTAGGATCTGTCCAAAGTCGGCGGATTCGAACCTGGGTAAACTTGTGTGCTCACCGTCCTGGAATACCGTACGTCTCACACCCCTCTCTTCCGCACGCCTCGAGGACCCCCTCATGGCGTACTTGTCCTCAATCCGATGACACTAAGCCATGCCTAATCATGGTGGAAACTTGCAGCATAACCATAGTGAGCAATCTATGAAGCATCCTCAATAAAAACCTATGCAAATAGCAAAGAAAAAGATCGGTGAGATGCTCATTGTTTGTTGCCTTGTCATTTCGATATGGGATAGCTCATGTATCATGGGGAAAGGGGTACCCCATTGGCGGTTCTCTATGATACATATGTACTTACAATGACAAGAACTTACTCATGACTAAAGTTGAGTAGCATGAGGTTCGGTACTCGTAAGTAAGGGCATGAGATCTTCAACTTATAACTTGTCAAGCATATCCTCATATTTGCTCACTTTAACCTTAATCACTTAAAGATGCTTATGATAGGGGCAATGAGAGCTGAAAGCTAATAAGTATCATAATTTTTGGAAGCTCTTTAATAAACTTGAATCCCTGCTTCCTTCTATGAAGGGCCTTTCTTTTTTACTTTTATGTTGAGTCTCCATCTTCTACCTTTATGAACCTATTGAGAGAGCATAGTGGTCATTCTTAGTTTAATGTGCATTGTCCCAAAACTTGTTGATTGATTCATAACTTTGATATTGCTTGTTCTTAAATTATTTGTATCTATTCACCCTTATGAACTTTGAAGGTTGCCTATGCATTCATGTTTTGCTATATCATGAGGGACAAGATGAATACCATTCTTATTATGTTTTCTGTATGTGAAACAAACAAACATCTTTCAAAGCATTGTTATTCATGAATCTTTTGTTTGTACCTTTTCATGTTACAACATAGTTGCTATGTCTTATTGTTAGAACTATATCTTTCATGTTATGTTAAAGTACTATGATCCCAGCTATCAATGTTTTACAAATACCTCGATCAAGATTGTGATGGTGCATGTCACCTCAAAAATTATTCTTTTTGTCACTTACCTACTCGAGGACGAGCAGGAGTTAAGCTTGGGGATGTTGATACGTTGTAAACGTATCTATAACTTTTGATGTTCCATGCTTGTTTAGTATCTACTTTCTTATGTTTTGTCCACACTTTGAGGTATTTTTATACATTTTCTGGAACTAACCTATTAACAAGATGCCATAGTGCCAGTTGCATGTTTTCTTCTGTTTTTTGTTTCAGAAAAGCTAGTAAGGAAATATTCTTGGAATCGGACCGGACAAAAGCCAAAGTCAATATTTTACCCGAAGCAACACGGATTCCGGAGGGGAGATGAAGTGGCGCACCAGGGCGGCCACACCTAGTGGCAGCGCGGCCTAGGGGCGCGCCACTAGGGGGTGTGGGCCCCCTGGTGCTCCATCGACCTTGCCCTTCCGCCTATAAAGACCCCTCGGGGCGAAAACCCTAAGTACCTGATTAAAGACCCAAACAGAAACCCACGGAAGAGTCTGTAGCCGCCGCCATCCCGATCCCTAGATCGGGGGATCCGAAGCTCTTCCCGGCACCCTGTCAGAGCGGAGAATCACCCTGGAAGCCTTCTTCATCACCATAACTGCCTCCGATGTGATGCATGAGTAGTTCATATCTAGACTACGGGTCCATGTAGTAGGTAGATGGTTGGTTCTCCTCCTTTGTGCTATCATGTTTAGATCTTGTGAGCTATGTTCATGATCAAGATCATCTATTTGTAATCTTACATGTTGTGTTTGTGGGGATCCGATGGATATTGAGATGCTATTTCAGTTTGATTATTGATTCTATCATGTCTTTGTTATTTGTGATCTTGTATGCTTTCCGTTGTTAGTAGCTATCTTGGCCAAGTAGATGCTAGCAACTCCAAGAGGGAGTATTTATGCTCAATAGTGGGTTCATGCCTCTAGTAATCTGGGGAAGTGACAGGAATCTCTAAGGTACTAGATGTGTTGTTGCTACTAGGGAGAAAACAGCAATCCTTTGTCCATGGGACAATCGTATTGTTTACTTTACAGACTTTGCTTAATGCAATTATCTGTTGCTTGCAACTTAATACTGGAGGGGGTTCGGATGATAACCTGAAGGTGGATTATTAGTCATAGATGCAGTTGGATTACGGTCTATGTATAATGTTGTAATGCCAATCAAATCTCATAGGAGTCAAGATGATTAGTATATGCATGTATGCTTTCTCGAGTCTGTCAATTGCCCCGCTGTAATTTGTTCACCCAACATGTCATCTATCTTAAGGAGAATCACCTCTAGTGAACTATGGACCCAGTCCATTCTTTTACCATTGATATACCATCTACTATTTACTGTTTACTGTTTACTTTCTACAAGCAATTACTATCTTCCACACAATAAGTTTAATCCTTTGTTTTCAGCAAAACCGGTGAGATTGACAACCTCAATGTAAGTTGGGGCAAAGTTCTGTGGTTGTGTTGTGCAGGATTCCAAGTTGGTGACAACACCTTGGGGTTGTTTCCTTGCTCCTACTGGTTCGATAACCTTGGTTTCATAACTGAGGGAAACATGTTGTTGTGCTCATCATACCTTCCTCTTGGGGTTCCCAACGAGCTCAACGTATCCCGAGCCATCAATCCTAGCCCTCATCGTCTAGCCCCGCCCCATCTTCTAGCTTGTCCAGCTCTTGGATCTGGGCCAGGAGGTTAGACTTGATGATGCGGGCTTCTTTGCCCACATTTGTGCTCCACCCTCTTGGATTGCGCCGCAACTTGGAAGAAATCAGGTGCCAGAATTCTACTAGAACTCTACAACCATGATGTTCTACCATGATATCCTTCCACCAACTGTTTACCAGCTCCCTAAAGCCCACATTCCACAACCAGCTCATTTCAAAGAAAAACCTCGACGACCTTCTCTGGGTGTCCTCGCCCGTACTGAGAAGTAGAGGCATGTGATCTGATCCAATTATCATCTCAGCCACCAGAGATGAGAGTGGGTATTGGGTCTCCTAGTCTGGCGATACTAGAACCGTGTCAAGAACACTTCTGATAGGGTTCTATTTCTTATTTGTCCAGGTGAAAGCCACCCCTGACCTACTAACTTCTCTAAGTGCCAACCTAGCAATTGAGTCATTGAAGAGGTTGACCATGGGCCAATTGATATTGGCGTTTTATCCTCTAATCAGATTGAAATCTCTCGTTACCACCACCAAGAGTGGGTTGCTTGCTGGATCTTCCTTTCAAGCTTCGCCAAGAAGGCCCCTGACTTCGAGTGATCCGTAGGGCCATACAATCCAACGAATTCAAACTTGAATTTAGTTGGGTGGTGGAACTATGCGGCACTGAGGAAGTGATCTCCCTGATCAATACTTCCAACCTCGAAAGTGTCATATCTGCAGCCCTGCTGCAGGCCTCCAGAGTGACCAATGGAGGACTTACATTGCTAGTGAAAACCCTCCCCATTAACCAGGTTGCGGAGCTCTTGATGAGTGAAGTCATGTTTCATTGTTTCCTGAAGGAAAATAATGTCCACCCTCTCCTTTCTCACAAAATCTTTCAGCTGGGTGCAATGGTCCTTCCTGCCACAGTCCCTTATGTTACATCTGAAGGCCTTCTAAATTGATGTAGCGCAAGGGCTCGTGCTTGGCGAGCTGGAGTGACTTGAAGAATGGTTCTTGGGCCCAGGTTCGGATAACTATTCTTCCTGGTCTTTGCTTCCTTGTCCAAGTGGTCCATGGAGATCGTCTTAGGATCTCCCACCCCATCCACGACGACACTATCCCCTACAGTGTTCTAGACCTGGCCGCCTCCTCCAGCCACTGTTGTCGGAGTTTGGGTTGTCCTCTGAGTGGCCTCCGCATCCTTTTTTAGCTTTTTCAACCTCAGCTGCTTTATGTGTGGCCTCATCGATAGTGTCTTGAGCCATCTCCTTTACATGAATCAGAGAGATGAGGGAAGAAGGAGAGGAAACTAGTGGATCAACACAAATCCCACATTCACTGGCAACCCTAGAAAGTGTAAATCGAAAGGAAAGCCAGAAACTTGGGGACAAGAGGGGAGGCAAGTGAGGGTTAGTACCTGGGGAGTAGAGGCCACCCTGTGATATACCCTCACCATCACCGGATCCGCGGCCTTCCCCTTGCTTTTGTCGATGTGCCATGAACCTGAAACCGTAGAGGAGAAAGGAAACGAGCGCTTCACTTTAGACACTTTAGTTGACGCGGTCAGCTCCAGCATCAGGTTGAGGACCTGCCTTTTGTTCGAGCGCAGTGGGTTGTCAACCTCTACGTCTTTATTTTTCTTCATTTTTGCAATTTTGTCCTCCAGAGTTTCCGTGTCAAACTCCCAGTCCTTGGGGATCTTCCACCCAATATCCTCCCTAACCTCCTTTGTCATCTTCGATCATCTGAGGATCGAGAGGGAGATGGGCAATTCCAACAAAGAGAGGTCCGAGGAGGAGTCTAGAGAGATAATCACTACAGACTATGACTTCTCCTTTATCCACGCATCCAATGGAGTCTGTGGCATGCCAACCATCTTGGTACCCTCCATCAATAGCTCTACAACCCTTAAACATTTTGGGACATCCGTTAGGCATACCCATACCTTGGAAAGGGTGGAACTCACATGCGGGTTGACATGGGCATCTGCAAACAACATTGAGATCAGGCTCACTAGCAGCTTAATGCCTCCAATGCTATGACACAAATTCTTGCACAGATTCAGAGTATCTTTGGTGGTAAGATGATGTCTACGCACTTCTATTCTTGTAGACAATTGTTGGGCCTCCAAGTGCAGAGGTTTGTAGAACAGCAGCAAGTTTCCCTTAAGTGGATTACCCAAGGTTTATCGAACTCAGGGATGAAATGGTCAAAGGTATCCCTCTCAAGCAACCCATGCAATCAAGATACAAGAAGTCTCTTGTGTCCCCAACACACCCAATACACTTGTCAGGTGTATAGGTGCGCTAGTTCGGCGAAGAGATAGTGAAATACAAGTGGTATGGATATAAGACAACGGTGCCAGAAAATAGCTTGATGGCGTGGAAGAGACTAAAGGCAAACTGAAATAAAGATGGAAGCAAGCAAACATGTAACAGATCTAATTGCAAACGGTGTTTCAATGCTTAGAAACAAGGCCTAGGGATCATACTTTCACTAGTGAACACTCTCATATAAATATCTTCTATTTATGATACTACTCTTAACTACTCTCCGGTTGGACACTCTAATCCATGGTAGGGCTATAACAGCACACCTCAAAGTTTGCTTTCTCCATCTAGATAACCCCACACTGTCACCTTGAGCTCTAGATGGTTCCAACAAACACCACAATTTCATAGAAACATCCAACTCCAAATATAACTCATAACAAGTAATTGTAATCTCTAGCCTAAGTGCCACCATGGTGTGCACGCTGTCACTTTCACACACATGGGGAGAGCAGAGATCTATTAAAGCACTTGAGTAGCAAGGTAGATCTACTTGATTACAAAGCTCATGATCACAATATGATCATGCATAGAGAGAGAGATGAACACATAGCTACCGGTAGAACCCTTAGCCTTGAGGAAGAACTACTCCCTCATCATCACAGGAATCAGCAACGGCAATGGAGATGGTGGTGGAGATCGATGGAGATGGCTCCGTGGGCACTTCCCCGTCCCGGCTGGGTGCCGGAACAGAGACTTTCTGTCCCCCGAATCTCCCCTTCGGTGGTGGTGGCGCTGCGGAACTTTTTGTGTCTGGAGGCTCTCTCTCCTTTAGGGTTTCTGGATCAGTAGGCTTCTTATAGGCGAAGAGGCGAGGCGGTGGCTGGCCAGGGGCCCACACCATGCCCTGGCACGGCCTAGGGCTGCCCGCGCCAAGGGGTTGTGTGGCTGCCATGTGGCCCCCTTCGTCTCGTCTTCTGGCTCCGTGTTCCCCTGGTGAAAGATTGACTTTGGCTTTTGTCTCGTCCAATTCCGCGTATATTCATTTTCTGGCTTTTCTGGAACCAAAAAACAGCAGAAAACAGGCAACTGGAACTGTGGCATATTGTTAATAGGTTAGTCCCAGAAAGTGTATAAAAAGTACTCCAAAGTGTGGACAAAACATAAGAAAGTAGATATAAAACAAGCATGGAACATCAAAAATTATAGATATGTTTGCAACGTATCAACATCCCCAAGCTTAACTCATGCTCGTCCTCGAGTAGGTAAGTGATAAAAAGAAAGAATATTTTTTTAGGTGACATGCATCATCACAAACTTGATCAAGGCATTTATAACACATTGATAGCTGGGATCATAGTACTTCAACATAGCATGAAAGATAAAGTTCTAACAATAAGACATAGCAACCATGTTGTAACATGAAAAGGCACAAACAAAAGATTCATGAATAACAATGCTTTGCAAGACGTTTGTTTATTTCACATAAAGAAAACAGATCATAGTGGTATTCAGCTTGTCCCTCATAGAGTAGGAAAACATAAATGCATAGGACACGTTCAAAGTTCATAAGGGTGACTAGATACAAATAGTTTAAGAACAAGCAATATCAATGTTATGCATCAATCAACAAGTCTTGGGACAATGCACATTAAACTAAGAATGACCACTATGCTCTCTCAATAGGTGCATCAAGATAGAAGATGGAGACTCAACATAAAAGTAAAAGAAAGGCCTTCATAGAAGGAAGCAGGGATTCAAGTCTCATAAAGAGCTTCCAAAAATTATGGTACTTATTAGCTTTCAGCTCTCATTGCCCTTGTCATAAGCATCTTGAAGTGATTAAGGTTAAATTGAAAAAACCATGGAGTATATGCTTGACAAAGTATAAGTTGGAAATCTCATGTCCCTTGAGTATGAGGGCCGCTCCTCATGCTACTCAAGTTTAGTCACCGGTAAGTTCTTGTCATAGTAAGTACATGTGTATCATAGAGAACCGCCAACGGGGTACCCCTTGCCCGATGATACGGAAGAATCCCCATATCAAAATGACAAGGCAAGCAGACAATGAGCATCTCAGCAATCTTCTTATTTACCATGGGAAAATGGTGCTTTTTTTCTCTCTTTCCTCTTTTCTCATCTTTTTTTTCTCTTTTTCTCTTTTTCTCAATCTCTATCTCTTTTTTTATAAGAAGAATGCTTCATAGATTGCTCATTATGGTTACGCTGCAGGTTTCCACCATGATTAGGCATGGATTAGACCAGCGGCCCAGGCGTTTCTCTAACACATATACATAACTCCATGGACTTACAAGCTCCCCTTTTATTTCACACCGACGACATCCATAGACAAAAGAGCATGATATCAACTAGGTACAATGTACAAGTGCAATGTTGAAAGCGTTCCTCGTGACAACATGGTTCTGTTAATCCCCAACATATAAGTGCAAGCATATACAACATAGATGACACAATGGTTCAAGTTTGTTAGAGGCAAGAAAAGTAAAGTGTGCCATCAAGTTCGTGAGATCTTTAATCACTAGTTTTCACATAACAAGTTTAATTCAAAAGGTAGATAAAAACATGAATATACTTGGAATAGCAAATGTTAATAGGTAGGTATGGTGGACTCTTTGGAATAACTTGGTTTTATTTGGAGTTGGATGCATGAGTGGAACTCATACTTGGTATGGAGGCTAGCAAAAGACTGGGAGCGACCAACTAAGAGAGCAATAATGGCCATAATCATGCAAAGCGACAAAACATCATTAATTAAAGCATAAAGTGATATTACAGGTCGAAAACTAAATGATCATAGAGGCTATGGTGACTTGGGATAGTCTTAACATGGTGTGAGCATGCGCCAAGTCAACCCAAATAAAGCATTTAAAGGAGAATACCACAATATTATGCTTTAATATGCTAAAACAACGCATGATTCTTTAAAGGCACATTAAGCAATTCTCGGTTGTTTGTAACAAGTCATGCTATAGCAATAATCACTAAGCATAAAGTCAAAACAATATTAAGCATGACATGATAAAGTCTAAGCCACAGTCAAAAACAAGCTCCTTTTATACCACCTAAGCATGAACTTTCCTACTCTTTTCCAATCCAATTCAACTTATTTGAAAACTATCATATATGAATGAGGGGTCCAACCAATTTATTCAAGAAATCTAAGCAAACAAAAACTAAAAACTAAATGAAGACGCTCCAAGAACAACACAATTATGCATGAAACAATAAAAATGAAGTGTTTGGAAGAAACCTGAGATTTTTATTGATAAAGAAGGGGATGCCTTGGGCATCCCCAAGCTTTGACGCTTGTACTTCTTGAATATTTCTTGGGGTGACACGGGTGGCATCCCCAAGCTTGATATTTTGACCATACTTCATCTTATCACATTATCCTTCATTACACTTAAAAAAATTCTTCATACAAAACTTCACACAATCTTCATTAGCAACATTAGTGCACTCAAGATAATAAGTCTTTAGGTTCAGTTTCAACACAAGTAAAACTTCCATTAAAACAAAAGCTATTGTAGTACTTCCTTTTAAAAGTTCAAGAATTTTGGCAAGGACTCAAAGAGAAAGAGAATAAGAGGCAAATGCAAATAATGGCAGAAATCTGTCAAAACAGACCAGCAGGTAAAAACCAATTTTTTCGAAGACCTTCTGTTGCTCAAATCAAAAAGTGTTGAACTAACAAAAGTTGGATACCAACCTGGGGCATAAGCAAAAACAATTACAGCTCAAACCGACATACAGAGATTTTTCACGAATTTTTACAGCGAAGCATAAAAATATGTTTCGGGACAGCAACTTTCCCAAGCATTATTTCTCTCTCATTAGAGGTTATTATTGGCACAAAAAACCACACAAAAAGGATAAGTAGAGATTATTACTGAGGCAATAACTTTCAAGACTCAACAAAACAAAAATAAACTGAAAGCAAAAATATAATGGGTTGTCTCCCAAAAGCTCTTTTTTATAGCCATTAAGATAGGCATGATAATTTCGATGATGCTCACATAAGAAATATGAGTTGAAGTAAAATAGAGCATCAAGAAGAACATATGGAACAAATTTAAGTCTAACCCACTTCCTATGAAAAATAATCTTGTAAAGAAACAAGTCATGAAAGCACAAAGCAACAAGCATAGGAAAGCAAAACAAATGCAACTTCAAAAAAATTAACATAAAGAGGGGAAACTTAATATTGTTGAGACACATAAAACCATGTTTCCCTCTCTCATAATAACTTTCAGTAGCATCATGAATAAAATTAACAATATAACTATCACATAAAACATTCTTATCATGAGCCACATGCATAAAAGAATTAATACTCTCCACATAAACATAGTCATTCTTATTAATTATAGTGGGGGCAAATTCAACAAAATAGCTATCATTATTATTCTCATCACCATAATCATCAAATATAGGAGGCATATTGTAATCATAATTAATTTTCTCCTCAATAGTAGGTGGACTGAAAATATCATACTCATCATTGTAATCATCATATATTGGAGGTATAGTATCATGAAAGTAAATTTTCTCCTCCATGCTTGGGGGACTAAAAATATCATGCTCATCAAAACCAGCTTCCCCAAGCTTAGACTTTTCCATAGCATTAGCAATAATGGTGTTCAAAGAATTCATACTAATAACATTGCTATTAGCATGCAAATAAAGTTCCATAGGTTTTTTAATTTTCTCTTCAAACACTTCATGTCCTAACTCAAGATAAATACTATAAAGCTCTCTAAATTTTTTCTTATTTTCCATTAAGCCTAACTAGTGAAAGTAAAAACCAGAAACAAAAAGATAAAATTGCAGAATCTAAAGGAAATAACTTCGAGCACTCACACACCAGCAACAGTACTAGAAGATAGCTTAGTAGCCAGAGAATGTGCGTACCTTTTACCTTACCTCCCTGACAACAGCGCCAGAAAATAGCTTGATTTCTACGCACGCTTCTATTCTTGTAGACAGTGTTGGGCCTCCAAGTGCAGAGGTTTGTAGAACAGTAGCAACTTTTCCCTTAAGTAGATCACCCAAGGTTTATCGAACTCAGGGAGGAAGTGGTCAAAGGTATCCCTCTCAAGCAACCATGCAATCAAGATACAAGAAGTATCTTGTGTCCCCAACACACCCAATACACTTGTCAGGTGTATAGGTGCACTAGTTCAGAGAAGAGATAGTGAAATACAAGTAATAGGGATGATTATAAGTGGTAATTGCAATCTGAAATAAGAGTGGCAGCAAGCAAACATGTAACAGGACTGATTCTAAATGGTGTTTCAATGCTTAGAAACAAGGCCTAGGGATCATACTTTCACTAGTGGACACTCTCATATAAATATCTTCTCTTCATTATTCTACCCTGAACTACTCTCCTGTTGGACGATGTAGGGCTATAACAGCACACCTTAAAGTTCGCATTCTCCATCTAGATAACCCCTCACTGTCACCTTGAGCACTAGATGGTTCCAACAAACACCACAATCTCATAGAGACATCCAACTCAAATTATACTCATGATAAGTATTTATGTAACCTTAGCCAAAGTGCCACACTGTGTGCACACTGTCAACTTCACACACGTGGGGATAAGCAGAGATTAATTAAAGCACTTGAGTAGCAGAATAGATCTATAGATTACAAAGCTCATGATCTCAATAAGATCACGCTTAGAGAGAGAGATGAACACATAGCTACTTGTAGAGCCCTTAGCCTCGAGAGAGAACTACTCCCTCCTCATCATGGGAGTCAGCAACGGCGATGGAGATGGCGGTGGAGTTGATGGATATGGATCCGGAGGCACTTCCCCGTCCCAGCAGGGTGCAGGAATAGAGACTTCTGTCCCCCGAATCTCCTCTTCGGTGGCGGCGGCGCTGTGGAACTTTTCGTGGAATTTTGATCTTTTATTTAGGGTTTTCGTCCCGGGAGGCTTTTATAGGTGAAGAGGCAAGGTCAGTGGGCGCCCGAGGGGCCCACACCACCCCCTGGCGCGGCATGGGCTGGCCCGTTCCACCAGGTGTTGTGGCCACCTCGTGGCCCCTCTCTATCTCGTCTTCTGGCTCCATGAGTCTTCTGGTAAAATATTGACTTTGGCTTTTGTCCGGTCCAATTCCGAGAATATTTATTTTCCAGCTTTTCCGAAACCAAAAACAGAAGAAAACAGGCAACTGGCACTACGGCATCTTGTTAATAGGTTAGTTCCTGAAAATGCATAAAAGTATCTCAAAATGTAGACAAAACATAAGATAGTTGATATAAAACAAGCATGAAACATCAAAAATTATAGATACGTTTACGACGTATCAGTTATCTCCCAAGAAGTACTTTTCTTTAACGCCTTTAAGTTAGGCATGATAGTTTGAGAAGATGCTCACATAAGAAATATGAATTGAAATAAAAGAGAGCATCAAGAAGCAAATTCAAAGCACATTTAAGTCCAACCCACTTCCTATGAAAAATAATCTTGTAAAGAAACAAGTCATGAAAGCACAAAGCAACAAGCATAGGAAAGCAGAACAAGTGCAACTTCAAAATTTTCAACATACAGAGGGGAAATTTAATATTGTTGAGACACATAAAACCATGTTTCCCTCTCTCATAATAACTTTCAGTAGCATCATGAATAAAATTAACAATATAACTATCACACAAAACATTCTTATCATGAGCCACATGCATAATAGAATTAATACTCTCCACATAAACATAGTCATTCTTATTAATTGTAGTGGGAGAAAATTCAACAAAATAGCTATCATTATTATTCTCATCACCATAATCATCAAATATAGGAGGCATATTGTAATCATAATTAATTTTCTCCTCAATAGTAGGTGGAATGAAAATATCATATTCATCATTGTAATCATCATATATTGGAGGTATAGTATCATCAAAGTAAATTTTCTCCTCCGTGCTTGGGGACTAAAAAGATTGTTTTCATAAAAACTAGCTTCCCCAAGCTTAGACTTTTCCATAGCATTACCAATAATGGTGTTCAAAGAATTCATACTAATAACATTGCTATTAGCATGAAAATAAAGTTCCATAGGTTTTTTAATTTTCTCTTCAAACACTTCATGTCCTAACTCAAGATAAATACTATAAAGCTCTCTAATTTTTTTGTTGTTTTCCATTAAGCCTAACTAGTGAAAATAAAAACAAGAAACAAAAAGATATAATTGCAGAATCTAAAGGAAATAACTTCGAGCACTCACACCGGAGGATGTGAGTACCTTTTACCTTACCTCCCCGGCAATGGCGCCAGAAAATAGCTTGATGTCTACGCACTTATATTCTTGTAGACAGTTGTTGGGCCTCCAAGTGCAGAGGTTTGTAGAACAGCAGCAAGTTTCCTTAAGTGGATTACCTAAGGTTTATCGAACTCAGGGAGGAAGTGGTCAAAGGTATCCCTCTCAAGCAACCCATGCAATCAAGATACAAGAAGTCTCTTGTGTCCCCAACACACCCAATACACTTGTCAGGTGTATAGGTGCACTAGTTCGACGAAGAGATAGTGAAATACAAGTGGTATGGATATAAGACAATGGTGCCAGAAAATAGCTTGATGGCGTGGAAGAGACTAAAGGCAAACCGAAATAAAGATGGAAGCAAGCAAACATGTAACAGATCTAATTGCAAACGGTGTTTCAATGCTTAGAAACAAGGCCTAGGGATCATACTTTCACTAGTGAACACTCTCATATAAATATCTTCTATTTATGATACTACTCTTAACTACTCTCTGGTTGGACACTCTAATCTATGGTAGGGCTATAACAGCACACCTCAAAGTTTGCTTTCCCCATCTAGATAACCCCACACTGTCACCTTGAGCTCTAGATGGTTCCAACAAACACCACAATTTCATAGAAACATCCAACTCCAAATATAACTCATAACAAGTAATTGTAATCTCTAGCCTAAGTGCCACCATGGTGTGCATGCTGTCACTTTCACACACATGGGGAGAGTGTAGCATCCCAATTGTCTAACAATTGCAATGCTACTAGCCTAGTCTATATATATGCTACTTCCTACATATAATTGTTGCATCATCATTATATCATGCTCATGTCATCATGCCTCCTTGCATTTGAGCATCATATAAAACCCTTTTTGATTTGGTCCTTATCTCATATGCACTATGAATTGTATTTGCCTCTTGATATTGTATTTGTTTCTTGATATATTGTTTAAATGCCCAAGTTGAGTTGGGGGCATATCTCTTATTAACTCCACCACCTTTTCTTTCACCACCTTATAATTCCACCATCCAACTAAATATGAGCTTGGCACTTATTGGTTTTACCTCTAGCTCATGTGAGTTGGGATGGATCCAATTCTTTTCCACTTGCTCTCATCTTAGCATCATGTTGTTTTCACAATATTGAAACATGAGAGCCACATGGCCACCTTTGCATGCCTTGCGAGTGGAACCTTTTTCCTAGCTTCCTTATGTGTTGTTCTGGAGTTATCATCATGTTGGGATATTTATGTGGGCTTATTAAATACCTAGTGGCATATACACACTAGCAAGTCCCAAATATAATCCAATGTGATCATCTCCACATACTCCACTTGGAATTCTTTCTAAATTCCTTTGCTTGGGCCTTACTCCAATTTTGGGAATGCATGATAATAATGCCATGTATTAATATTGTTTTCACAAGAATCAACATGGCATTGAATGTTTTGCATGGCCCATGCAAGTACCACCTCTTTGCTTGTCATTCGGATTTTATTTGGTTTTGGGTGGATCATCTCTCTTTCTCTATCTCTTTCTTTTAGCTTGATCGTATTGGATCATGCTTAAACCACATCACCACATCCCCTCTTTTCTTGCCTTGTTTTTTTTGTTAGAGCTTGGTATAGCTTGGCTTGTCTTGATCTTAACAAAAACAAGACCTAGCTACCTTACCACCCCCTCCCCTTCCTACCCTAGCTCCAAACCTAGCTCTACCCGAGGCTACCCCTCTCCCTCTCTTCTCTCCATGCCACAAGGCCCCACCAACCCGAGCCTGCCTCCTCCCTTGCTTCCTCTCTTCCCTCTCTCGGCTACAAGACAGAAAAGAGAGGAGAAAGAAGCCCTACCCGATCACCCTCCTCCCCACCTTTTGCAAAAGCCACCACCACCCCATGTGCCTCTCCCCTCTCTTCCTTATCCTCTCAACCACCCCAGGCATCCCAGATCGAGATCCCAGGCACCATCTCCCCCTTCTTCTTCCTCCTCCCCCACCATGATCATCTTCCATGGCCACCCAAACCCTATACCTAGCTACCTCCTGACCTCGTCGGTTTGAAGCTTCCCAAGACGATCCAGGGGCACCAGACGCCCCCTCTACTTCCTCTTCGACGCCCAGGACGCGAAGTAGCACCAGGACCACGCCGGAGCAGCCCAACGCCGCCGTGCACCGCCTCAGGCCGAAGCTCCACGTCGCGAGCCCGCCGCCCGATCCACTCCACCTCAGCGTCGACGACCACGCCGGCGAGCTCCTGGTGAGCCTCTTAACCTCCCAGACATGGCCCCCTCCTCGCTCGTGCACCGTAGCGTCGCCGCCCGTCGTCGAGCACCTCGCGCGCACGCACGGCCGCTCGCCGCGCGCAGACAGACAGCAGCAGCAGCCGCAGCAGCCCCGTCCTGCCTCTGTTCCGCTTCGAAGTCCGCGCGCCACAGCCCATCCCAGTAGATGCCACCTGAACAAAACTTGTAGCCGGTAGCGCCCTCTTCATCTTTGGTTTTTGCGGCGTGGCCAGAAGCGCCGTGGTTCGCTCGCCATCGTCGTTCAAAGCTCCGGCCAGATCCACCGCCGCAGCACCGCGCCCAACAGCAGACAGCAGTAGCCGCTGCCGTTTTGCGCTTAGGCCCCTCCCCTTTTTCCCGCCTAAACCCGTGGTCCCCGCGACCCCACCTGCCAGCCTCGACGCCTCTTTGCAAGAAAACCCCCGGAAAACCCAAACCATCACAGACCAGTCCCCCGCAGAACCCTGGATCGCACACGTGTCACGCCCCAGCTGGCGACACGCGCGCGTGGCCCCGCTGCCCCCGGCCCCACTTGTCATCGGTGCGGGTAGGCAGGAACCGAGTAAGAAAAAGCCCCGCATCCCCTGCGACCCCACCTGCTGCTGAGTCAGCGCCTGGCCCGCCTGTCATTGTCTCTGGCTAGCTCTGGGCCGAGTAACAAAAACCTTTTCCTGTATTCTGTTCAAATTCAAATCCTTTTAAAATTAATTCAAATTCAAATTAATTTCTGTTTTTAAATAACTTTTAAAATACAAATCCAATTTAAACAAATAATATATGTTTTCAAATCAGAAAAATGTGAGGAATTCAAATATGCCATTCAAAATATATTTTGGACATTTAAAATTCCAAGTTTATTTAAATTACAATAAAATGCCCTTTTGTCTTAATAAATTAATAACTTTTGTGTTATAAGTCCAAATTTAACAAATAATATGTCTAAAATGATTAGCTCGACGAGACCTTTCTGTTCATGCATTCCTTGGTTTGATTTGAAGCATGCATAATGAAAATATATGGTATACAGCAACTAATATGAGTATAAAATGGGCCCAAAACTCAATAAAATGATTTAATCTTGTATCTCACACCTCACCCATGCCATGCTACTTCAATGCCATGCAAATTGTGCATCATTCATCATGGCATGATTGTTTGCTTGTCGCATTTTATTCATATGCTTGCGCACTTTATTTATGTTGGCCCTTGTTTGTTTGGTTCTTCTTCGAATAGACGCTGAGCAGGGGATATATCAAGAGAACCAGGAGCACTACCCAGATCCATCCTTTGCTTCAACTGAGCTGCCAGGCAAGCACTACCACATGCTTGCATACATATAGTACCTATTGCCTCTTTCTTATTTTTGCATCATTGAGTCGCGATTGCATTAAATTGAATCCTAAGTATTGCATAGCCTTTACTTTTAAACCCCACCGAAGCCTGTTCCTCCATCCCATGAGCCATTACTACAGGAGTTGTTTGAGCCATGCGAGTCGTAGAACAGCATGTGTAGGGTATGTGAGTGTCTGATGGATAACAAGGTGCCTAAACAACTTAACCTGAGTAGTAATGGGATAACTAATGAAAGTGGCATCGGTGAGCCATATTCGCTATTTGGTTTTTCAGGCTCACTTGTGTCCCGTAGGACCCCGGGTACTTGATTCCTGTTCCTTGAATATTCGCGCTATCCACATCCGGGAGGCTTATGAACCCCCCTGAGCCAGAGCTTGATTCATTCTTATTTCTTGGGGCCACAAACTAGTTTGAGGTTTTATTTACTATCCTGTACTTATGCCATGCTTTACTGCTTTATTTAAGATTGTGCGAGGAGCACACTGTACTGTTTAGGGCCGGGACACGATTTCGCGGTATCGACAAGCCCAGTCACACTTTTGGGTTCCCAGTCGTTTACAGCCGTCCACCCAAACCTTAAGTCCGTCTCGTAGCCGGCCAGCTTCGTCGCGGGTAGCTTAATG
Source organism: Avena sativa (assembly GCA_916181665.1). Classification (NCBI taxonomy): domain Eukaryota; kingdom Viridiplantae; phylum Streptophyta; class Magnoliopsida; order Poales; family Poaceae; genus Avena; species Avena sativa. Next base: position 545,698,796 of record OV702290.1, on the reverse strand, counting down.
GGGTGGCCCCCTGAAATATTTCTGAATCCTGTAATTGCTTTGTCGTGACTGCCTCGTTGGGTTTTGATTTGGTTTTTCTGAGGCATATCGAGTGTGTGTTGCTATTTGTGCACCCCTGCAGGGTAAAACTTTCTGAAAGCCGTGTCCGCGGTTATGGACGACTTGGAGCACAGTTTCTCGATCATAGACAAGCATAACTAAAGTACCGCTTTTAATTTGACTAGACTAGGTACCTGACTAGTAAATAGTGCAACACTCACGGAATGGATAATAAAACTGCCAACGGATGGGGGGTTGTTCACCCGCTTCCTCGTCGGTAAGCGAGGAGGAGGATGGATCTGTGGAGATTACCATGTTAACCGTTATAACTGTTGTTATTAATTCACGGACATCCGTCTATCTCTGGTTAGGCGGATGGTTAGCGAGTATCTGTAGAATTGCTAGGGTTTATCTTTTGCTGCAATTGCGTCACCCCAGGTTGTGTCCCCTTTAGCGGCATAAAGACTTGCTGAGTACCCCTAGGGTCTCACACGATAAATTATTGGTTCAGATGAACAGGTACACTCGCAAGATGGATACTGGGTGGAAGAGACGGACGATGTCGGCAACGATCACTCGGTGTAGAGATTCCGGGAACGGGGATCCGTGAGATCTGTGGGCGGGATCTGCTTATTTATGGGGCATCTTATGCCGATTTGCTTCTTATCCGTACTCGGATTTTGTCTTCCGCTTCCGCTTGATACTCTGTTGATTGATGTATGAGGAGATATCCTAAACTATTATATCTATCTAGGGTATTTGGATCTTGCAGTATGGCGTTGCTATATTTCCTTTCTTTATAGATGGAATGGCTCTGATGTACTGTTGTATGGTGGCTTGCATACATACTCATTTGTGTATGTAGTTGATCCCTTCGCCTGCCGATTACGCCGCCCGTTCTTGTCCCGATGTTTGGAAATGGTTGGGACGGCCGAAAGGTCTACCTGTGAGTGGCATTTGGGCCCCACCGTACTATTTCAACCATTTCTGAACATCCAGGCTTGTACTAGGAGCGTAATTCACCGAGGTAGTTACAATTGGTATCAGAGCCATCCCGCCCTTCAGGGTCTCAGCCAAATGGTCGTTGTCTGTCTAGCAAATATTTTTGGTAGTTATGTATACTAGGGAAAAACAAAACGCGAGAGTAGGACTACTTCCACTTTTCTTCTTACCCACCCACCACCCTTTTCTGGTAAGGAAGTGTAACGTTTTCAATCCTCTTCTTAAAATTCAAACTAGGATTCACGTGTTCTGGGTTTCCGTAGTACCATAGGTTATGTATCTGTGTGTGTGTGCGTGTGAATTCTTTGTCTATCTGTTGCACCCAAGTTGTTATCTTATCGGCCTTTTGGTTATCAACTATTGGTACATTCCATACCGACAGGCTTTTGAAAACCGGCGCGATCTACCTGACTCCTTGTTAACCGGTGCCATCTTCTTAAAGGGTGTTCTTCTGTGCAGGCATCTGATGCTAATCCCTATCTGCTAAGTGATTTTGCGCATCTATCGGTATTTTAATGCCGAAAATTGCGGAAAAATTTTCTTTGATCCATCTGTGTTTCCACACTCCTTTTCAGTCGTGTGTGAAACATTATCTATCTCTCTTTTATCAGCATGTCCATGCTAACTCATTCTTTTGTCACCGGCGCTTAATCTTGGAGTTTCTTTTCATCTCCTTTTCTCTTGGGCTAATTACATAACATGTGTCGATCCGATGCTGGTGATTGTAATTGGGCCCTAGGCATAGCTATATTCCACTCATGATAAGTGTCGATTGGAATATGGAAAATGCTATCAACCGTCACCATCTGGAGGATAAGGTTATCTCCTGTGATTTCGAGTACACCGTGATCATATCTATGCTTATTCAAGCATCCTTGGAAATCCGGAGTTTCTCAAGGCACTACGGCGGTCTATCATCTGTTTATCATGCTGCACATCTTTTTCAACTCCATATCTGCACATCTTTTTCGTCTCTGATAGCTCATACCATAAGCAAAGCTATATCATCGGTTCTTATCCAAGATCTCCTTATCTTTGTAACCCGTGATCCGATCAACAATGTGAACCAGGTGACATCTCTTTTCCTTCCGAAGAACCAGATAATCTATTCTTCCAGCGCATCTTCTTCAACACGAACCCGTGCTCTTAATATTGATCTTTCTAAGAGCGTTGAGCTCAGGAAGTGTTCGAGCATTTGTTCGCTTCTCTCGCCTTTTGAACTTGGTATTCTGGGAATATCTTGTTAATCCATGGTGGTATATGTTGATAATATGCTTGCCTATTCGATATCAATGGAAGGACATGGAAGATCATCTGTGTCTCTTTCTCTCAAGCTTCGAGAACACTGCCTGTGTGCAAAGTTCTCAAAGTGTGAACTCTGCCTTTTTGAAGTCACCTATCTCGGCCACGTCCTTCTGCTAACAAGATCGCTTCAATTCTGGAATCAGTAAGTTCATTGTTAATTCCATCCTCCATCTTCAACTAATCCGGAGTTGGTCCTTGTTGGCAAGTTATCATCCTCGTTCTGCTAAAGATTTTCCCAAGACTGCTAAATCTCTCTCAATCTTTTCAAGAACATGGAGTTCTTTCACCTCAGTCTCGTCAAGTGATCTCGTGAAACCCTCTCGCTCTACCATCTATGCTCAATCCACCGGAGGCCATGAAGACTTTTCAGATCTTTCGTAATCCTTCTGTTCAAGTGGTGCTATCTTTTTCTTTGTCTGTGGAATCTTGCAGTTGTCTCCATGATCTTCCTTCATATCTTTCCGGTGGCTGGTTACTTACGTTATGATGACAACATCATCACCATTATCTGTCTTGGATCCGGTGAATCGTTTGCATCTATCCTTGTTTTCTAACGGAGTTCCAGGAGCTCTTCTTATCAATACCTTCAGTCTGTTTTGGTAGTTGGATTGCATGGTTTTCTTATTCATGTGCGGAGTAATGCTTTGAGTGCGGGATGGAGTAGCTACCATACCACTACTCTTATCATTCGCTCTCGTACATTGAATTGGTGAACTAATGTGATTTCACTCATTCCACGGAAGTTATAAGTGGCCTTTATCCCTTGGTACTTTTACTTCTGTCCTTGTTTTCCGGAGTGCTCTCTCGAAGAAAGTAATCAATAATCTCTTGTTGGTGATCTATCTTTCCTACACGGAGCAAAATCTTCAATTATCTGGTGGAAAACAAACGCAAACTCTTTTCTGTCCTCGTCTTTCTACCGGAGCTCTACATCCCCAAACAAGATGAAAGGAAGCTATCTCTCTCTCTGTTCCATCAATTCTTTTCTGTGGTAATCTGGCTTCACATCCATCTCTGGAAGTTATATCCGCGCACCTCAATTGCGTGATCCTTCGGAGTATTACCGGCGCAACAAGAATCTAATCCGACGATGTCTAACTAAATCTTTCCGTTCATATCAAGGGACTCTATTGTTTGAAGGCAATATTGTTTCCGAACTTCTTTTCTCAAATCTGAGAGAGGATACGATGCTATTGTCATAGTGGTTCAAAACCTCTCCAATCTAGCTCTTTCTTTTGGCGAGACAAAGATCCATCCTCTCTCGTATCGGTAAATCTTTAATCTTAACGGTGTCTTTCTTTATCCAGGATACATCATCTTGTCCTTTCTTTCACAAGTGGTTCTATTCTTTTATCATGTTTCTTGAGAAAACCGGAGCTATGTCCATCCTATCCTTCTTGTCTCACGACAATCCTTCAACTCTCCTAACCGTTGTTTCTCAAGCAAAACGCAAGACTCGCAACAAGTCTAGCAAGTTTTGCAAGGTGTAGTGGTCGCACCATTCCGTTGTTCATCAACTTGGGAACATGAGGGTCACCTTCGTTCGAACACCCGCCTCTCCTTGTGTGGTTTTCTTTTTCCTAGGAATCTCGGGGCGAGATTCTTGTTTAGTGGGGGAGAGTTGTAGCATCCCAATTGTCTAACAATTGCAATGCTACTAGCCTAGTCTATATATATGCTACTTCCTACATATAATTGTTGCATCATCATTATATCATGCTCATGTCATCATGCCTCCTTGCATTTGAGCATCATATAAAACCCTTTTTGATTTGGTCCTTATCTCATATGCACTATTAATTGTATTTGCCTCTTGATATTGTATTTGTTTCTTGATATATTGTTTAAATGCCCAAGTTGAGTTGGGGGCATATCTCTTATTAACTCCACCACCTTTTCTTTCACCACCTTATAATTCCACCATCCAACTAAATATGAGCTTGGCACTTATTGGTTTTACCTCTAGCTCATGTGAGTTGGGATGGATCCAATTCTTTTCCACTTGCTCTCATCTTAGCATCATGTTGTTTTCACAATATTGAAACATGAGAGCCACATGGCCACCTTTGCATGCCTTGCGAGTGGAACCTTTTTCCTAGCTTCCTTATGTGTTGTTCTGGAGTTATCATCATGTTGGGATATTTATGTGGGCTTATTAAATACCTAGTGGCATATACACACTAGCAAGTACCAAATATAATCCAATGAGATCATCTCCACATACTCCACTTGGAATTCTTTCTAAATTCCTTTGCTTGGGCCTTACTCCAATTTTGGGAATGCATGATAATAATGCCATGTATTAATATTGTTTTCACAAGAATCAACATGGCATTGAATGTTTTGCATGGCCCATGCAAGTACCACCTCTTTGCTTGTCATTCGGATTTTATTTGGTTTTGGGTGGATCATCTCTCTCTCTCTATCTCTTTCTTTTAGCTTGATCGTATTGGATCATGCTTAAACCACATCACCACATCCCCTCTTTTCTTGCCTTGTTTTTTTTGTTAGAGCTTGGTATAGCTTGGCTTGTCTTGATCTTAACAAAAACAAGACCTAGCTACCTTACCACCCCCTCCCCTTCCTACCCTAGCTCCAAACCTAGCTCTACCCGAGGCTACCCCTCTCCCTCTCTTCTCTCCATGCCACAAGGCCCCACCAACCCGAGCCTGCCTCCTCCCTTGCTTCCTCTCTTCCCTCTCTCGGCTACAAGACAGAAAAGAGAGGAGAAAGAAGCCCTACCCGATCACCCTCCTCCCCACCTTTTGAAAAAGCCACCACCACCCCATGTGCCTCTCCCCTCTCTTCCTTATCCTCTCAACCACCCCAGGCATCCCAGATCGAGATCCCAGGCACCATCTCCCCCTTCTTCTTCCTCCTCCCCCACCATGATCATCTTCCATGGCCACCCAAACCCTAGACCTAGCTACCTCCTGACCTCGTCGGTTGGAAGCTTCCCAAGACGATCCAGGGGCACCAGACGCCCCCTCTACTTCCTCTTTGACGCCCAGGACGCGAAATAGCACCAGGACCACGCCGGAGCAGCCCAACGCCGCCGTGCACCGCCTCAGGCCGAAGCTCCACGTCGCGAGCCCGCCGCCTGATCCACTCCACCTCAGCGTCGACGACCACGCCGGCGAGCTCCTGGTGAGCCTCTTAACCTCCCAGACATGGCCCCCTCCTCGCTTGTGCACCGTAGCGTCGCCGCCCGTCGTCGAGCACCTCGCGCGCACGCACGGCCGCTCGCCGCGCGCAGACAGACAGCAGCAGCAGCCGCAGCAGCCCCGTCCTGCCTCTGTTCCGCTTCGAAGTCCGCGTGCCACAGCCCATCCTAGTAGATGCCACCTGAACAAAACTTGTAGCCGGTAGCGCCCTCTTCATCTTTGGTTTTTGCGGCGTGGCCAGAAGCGCCGTGGTTCGCTCGCCATCGTCATTCAAAGCTCCGGCCAGATCCACCGCCGCAGCACCGCGCCTGACAGCAGACAGCAGCAGCCGCTGCCGTTTTGCGCTTAGGCCCCTCCCCTTTTTCCCGCCTAAACCCGCGGTCCCCGCGACTCCACCTGCCAGCCTCGACGCCTCTTTGCAAGAAAACCCCCGGAAAACCCAAACCATCACAGAACAGTCCCCCGCAGAACCCTGGATCGCACACGTGTCACGCCCCAGCTGGCGACACGCGCGCGTGGCCCCGCTGCCCCCGGCCCCACTTGTCATCGGTGCGGGTAGGCAGGAACCGAGTAAGAAAAAGGCCCGCATCCCCTGCGACCCCACCTGCTGCTGAGTCAGCGCCTGGCCCGCCTGTCATTGTCTCTGGCTAGCTCTGGGCCGAGTAACAAAAACCTTTTCCTGTATTCTGTTCAAATTCAAATCCTTTTAAAATTAATTCAAATTCAAATTAATTTCTGTTTTTAAATAACTTTTAAAATACAAATCCAATTTAAACAAATAATATATGTTTTCAAATTAGAAAAATGTGAGGAATTCAAATATGCCATTCAAAATATATTTTGGACATTTAAAATTCCAAGTTTATTTAAATTACAATAAAATGCCCTTTTGTCTTAATAAATTAATAACTTTTGTGTTATAAGTCCAAATTTAACAAATAATATGTCTAAAATGATTAGCTCGACGAGACCTTTCTGTTCATGCATTCCTTGGTTTGATTTGAAGCATGCATCATGAAAATATATGGTATACAGCAACTAATATGAGTATAAAATGGGCCCAAAACTCAATAAAATGATTTAATCTTGTATCTCACACCTCACCCATGCCATGCTACTTCAATGCCATGCAAATTGTGCATCATTCATCATGGCATGATTGTTTGCTTGTCGCATTTTATTCATATGCTTGCGCACTTTATTTATGTTGGCCCTTGTTTGTTTGGTTCTTCTTCGAATAGACGCTGAGCAGGGGATATATCAAGAGAACCAGGAGCACTACCCAGATCCATCATTTGCTTCACTGAGCTGACAGGCAAGCACTACCACATGCTTGCATACATATAGTACCTATTGCCTCTTTCTTATTTTTGCATCATTGAGTCGCGATTGCATTAAATTGAATCCTAAGTATTGCATGGCCTTTACTTTTAAACCCCACCGAAGCCTGTTCCTCCATCCCATGAGCCATTACTACAGGAGTTGTTTGAGCCATGCGAGTCGTAGAACAGCATGTGTAGGGTATGTGAGTGTCTGATGGATAACAAGGTGCCTAAACAACTTAACCTGAGTAGTAATGGGATAACTAATGAAAGTGGCATCGGTGAGCCATATTCGCTATTTGGTTTTTCAGGCTCACTTGTGTCCCGTAGGACCCCGGGTACTTGATTCCTGTTCCTTGAATATTCGCGCTATCCACATCTGGGAGGCTTATGAACCCCCCTGAGCCAGAGCTTGATTCATTCTTATTTCTTGGGGCCACAAACTAGTTTGAGGTTTTATTTACTATCCTGTACTTATGCCATGCTTTACTGCTTTATTTAAGATTGTGCGAGGAGCACACTGTACTGTTTAGGGCCGGGACACGATTTCGCGGTATCGACAATCCCAGTCACACTTTCGGGTTCCCAGTCGTTTACAGCCGTCCACCCAAACCTTAAGTCCGTCTCGTAGCCGGCCAGCTTCGTCGCGGGTAGCTTAATGGGGTGGCCCCCTGAAATATTTCTGAATCCTGTAATTGCTTTGTCGTGACTGCCTCGTTGGGTTTTGATTTGGTTTTTCCGAGGCATATCGAGTGTGTGTTGCTATTTGTGCACCCCTGCAGGGTAAAACTTTCTGAAAGCCGTGTCCGCGGTTATGGACGACTTGGAGCACAGTTTCTCGATCATAGACAAGCATAACTAAAGTAACGCTTTTAATTTGACTAGACTAGGTACCTGACTAGTAAATAGTGCAACACTCATGGAATGGATAATAAAACTGCCAACAGATGGGGGGTTGTTCGTCCGCTTCCTCGTCGGTAAGCGAGGAGGAGGATGGATCTGTGGAGATTACCATGTTAACCGTTATAATTGTTGTTATTAATTCACGAACATCCGTCTATCTCTGGTTAGGCGGATGGTTAGCGAGTATCTGTAGAATTGCTAGGGTTTATCTTTTGCTGCAATTGCGTCACCCCAGGTTGTGTCCCCTTTAGCGGCATAAAGACTTGCTGAGTACCCCTAGGGTCTCACACGATAAATTATTGGTTCAGATGAACAGGTACACTCGCAAGATGGATACTGGGTGGAAGAGACGGACGATGTGGGCAACGATCACTCGGTGTAGAGATTCCGGGAACGGGGATCCGTGAGATCTGTGGGCGGGATCTGCTTATTTATGGGGCATCTTATGCCGATTTGCTTCTTATCCGTACTCGGATTTTGTCTTCCGCTTCCGCTTGATACTCTGTTGATTGATGTATGAGGAGATATCCTAAACTATTATATCTATCTAGGGTATTTGGATCTTGCCGTATGGCGTTGTTATATTTCCTTTCTTTATAGATGGAATGGTTCTGATGTACTGTTGTATGGTGGCTTGCATACATACTCATTTGTGTATGTAGTTGATCCCTTCGCCTGCCGATTACGCCGCCCGTTCTTGTCCCGATGTTTGGAAATGGTTGGGACGGCCGAAAGGTCTACCTGTGAGTGGCATTTGGGCCCCACCGTACTATTTCAACCATTTCTGAACATCCAGGCTTGTACTAGGAGCGTAATTCACCGAGGTAGTTACAGAGAGCAGAGATCTATTAAAGCACTTGAGTAGCAAGGTAGATCTACTTGATTACAAAGCTCATGATCACAATATGATCATGCATAGAGAGAGAGATGAACACATAGCTATCGGTAGAACCCTTAGCCTTGAGGAAGAACTACTCCCTCATCATCACGGGAATCAGCAACGGCGATGGAGATGGTGGTGGAGATCGATGGAGATGTCTCCGGGGGCACTTCCCCGTCCCGACAGGGTGCCAGAACAGAGACTTTCTGTCCCCCGAATCTCCCCTTCGGTGGTGGCGGCGCTGCAGAACTTTTTGTGGCTGGAGGCTCTCTCTCCTTTAGGGTTTCTGGATCGGGAGGCTTCTTATAGGCGAAGAGGAGAGGTCGTTGGCCGGCCAGGGGTCCCACACCATGCCCTGGCGCAGCCTAGGGCTGCCCGCGCTAAGGGGTGGTGTGGCCGCCCTGTGGCCTCCCCCTTCGTCTAGTCTTCTGGCTCCGTGTTCCCCTCGGTGAAATATTGACTTTGGCTTTTGTCCCGTCCAATTCTGAGTATATTCATTTTCTAGCTTTTCTGGAACCAAAAACAGCAGAAAACAGGCAACTAGCACTATGGCATCTTGTTAATAGGTTAGTCCCAGAAAGTGTATAAAAAGTATTCCAAAGTGTGGACAAAACATAAGAAAGTAGATATAAAACAAGCATGGAACATCAAAAATTGTAGATACGTTTGCAACGTATCAGAAGACCACGACAAAGTCCGTGTCCGAGAGACTACGCACCTGCCAGTCCCAACCGTTCTCCACCAAAGCATTCAGATCTTAGGTAAGTAGGGGATAAGTTAGGGCCTTGGTGGCAGCAATCACCATTGCTGCATGAGCCTGTCCACAAGCAGTCGTCTGCAGCCCAACTTCATCAACCTTGATGGCTATGAAAATATCCATCTTTATCTGCATTTATATCACATTTTTATTCAAACAAATGACCAATAATCTCTCTAGCCTTGCTACTAATGACTAACTACTACAAAGATGTGCAATTCTTTGTTTTAAATTGTGTTGTGTAGAAAATCACACTTTTAAGGCGAAATTAGGAGCTATTGATGGGTATTATGAGGTTTCCTATACATCCAAGCAAATCAAGGTCGAAACCTAGCCTCCATAAGGCTTAACGACCAACGGTACAGGCAAGGTCAGCCGATACTGCCCATACGCTTCAGTGTCACTTGTCTTTGTTGGGATTATGTATGGTGCAATCAATTGTTGATACAAAGTCTTGAATGAGATTCTTGATATCACGCGGAGATTTGGAATGGTCCAAAGGTAGGTAAAAGTATATGGCAAATTGATTTTAGGGTTCGAGAAAAGTTCAGAAGAATTCTGTGAGAGGGAATATTCTAGAGTGTTCCCGGAGGGTCCACATATGGGCACCACCTACGAGGTGGAGCCACATGGGAGTCAGTGGGGGCACCTCGGCCCTAGTGATCCAAGGCTCCACATCCACCTAGGCCCATGTGGCCTAGGGCTTGGACGAAACCCTAAAGGGGTGGTGGCGCATGGGAGGGGGAGGATACCCTCCTCCCCTTTGGCCACCGCCAACCTCAACTTGGAGGGAGGCCAAGTTTAGGGATGACCCATGCCTATAAAAGGAGGGGTGAGGCATGGGGCATCACACCCATTTTGTTGGCCGCCGCCTCCCCTCTCCCTCCGCACAACTCCCTCCTTCCCTGGAAAAGAGCATGGTGAAGCCTTGCAGATTTCCCTCTCCACCATATATGCACTATCGTTGTGCTGCTAGAATCTCGCGGAGATCTTTTCTCTCTCTCTCTTGCGGGATCAAGAAGGAGGATACGTTACAAGCGGAACATGTGGATACCTTGTAGGTGTCGTCCGTTTGGTGCTAGGATCAAGAATGTCAAGATCTTCTCGGTTTGAACCGACGCAAGCGAACGACTACATCACTCATGATATCTACATCACTAACCTCTAATGTTTTTCGAGGATAAGTAGATTAGATCTATCTACTTGTTACTTACATCTCCTAGATTAGATCTTTCTAGGTTTACTCTTGCTATTCTGTAGAATTATTTTTGTTTTCCATGCAATGACCCCATTAGTGGTGTCAGAGCTAGATCTATGTGTAGATGTATGGTACGATTAGAACACTATGATGTAGTGGGCATTGATGATCATGTTATTACCCTACCATGTGTACTAGTAGATGTTGCGGGATAGTTAGATGAAGTGGCCCAAACCAACTTTACTCACAAGCTTACGCGATACTAGTTTCACGCTTGACATGCAACTTGTATTACATAAGTGGTTGTCGGCGTCTGTCTCTTTTTCTATATTTAACATCTCTTTTGTAACGGAGGGCTCGAAAGGGCATGTTCATCACTGTTGTGGTTTATGCGCCAATAAGAACTGTTTTTCTCCCTGGTGAAATCTCCAAACCACGTAAAACATGCAACAACAAAGTAGAGGTTGTCTAACTTGTTTTTTAAGGAGCATATGATGCAATATATGGCCAAATTTGTGATATGTTATATGTGATATATGAGATGTGATCATGTTTGTAATATTATGATGACTTGCATGTCGATAATTTTGGCAACCGACAGGAGCCTAGATTGTCACGTGTGGACAAGGTGGCCTATAAGCTACAGTTGTCTGAGAGCCGATGCATCCACTAGTACATATTTTCTTATAGGTGATACATCACTAGTGGCTTACCCAGGAACCCACACGCCACTAATTTTTATGATAGCGTGCCAGCTCTTGGTATGCCACTAGTAAGTGTCTACCACTAGCGTTTGTAAAAAGTAGACATGCCACTAGTATGTGGTACCCAACTTCAAATTGGGCGCAAGTTACTAGTGCTGTGTCTTTTTTTACCAGGACTATCTACATTACTACTGGAATGCATATATATATACATGCCACTAGTAACTAAATCTCTTTTTTTCGATTGATTAAAAAATTGCTCGATTATTATTGGCGTGTTGATATAAGTACACACCACTAGTAACTTCGCGTGCCCACAAATTGAAAAACCGATTGATCGCTCTATATATAGCTAGCGACATCTCTCCCTTCCACTCCTCCCTTTTCTTTAACACCACACCACGAGAGACAACTTTATATCTCTATCTTCCACTCCTCTCTCTTATAAATACCACACCATGCGGGACCTCCACCATCTCGCCGCCACCTCATTCATCCTAAGACTCCACCAAGCGACATAGAAGAGCAACCTCGATGCTTGCGTCCTCCTCGCCAAAGGAGTAGGCCGAAGCCACCTCGAATCGCGCTTCTCCACCATCGGCGTCGGTGTTGCGTGTGTCTCCTCTCCCATCTCCAAGCTTGGCCCCGTGCATAACCGGTGCCGAGCGGATGCCGTCATTTCACCATGAAACATTGGCTATTTTTTATTTTTAAAATTCTACTAATAGCATGCAAAAAATGGAGCACGACACTAACTAGTGGCATGTGGAAAAATGGAGCACGCCACTAACTAGTGGCATGCCAAGACGCCCGGTATGAGTTACCAGTGACATAACAGTGGTGGCATGTCATCCACATGCCACTAAGGGGTGATTTGGCACGTCACAATGAGAAAATCTGCACTAGTGATTCAACCCGTCTTTCATGTTTCACAGTTGAATCAGTGTTTGCGACCAGGACAAAAGGTACTTCTTTAACTTCTAGTGTTGATGTTGTGTTTCGGGATCCAGTACATGTCCTGCAGCGCCATGTATGGCAACAAGATCTATGCACCATCGTGCAAGGTCTTGTGCAATGGAGTGGTGGTTCAAAAGATACAATTACCTGGGAAGATCTCAAGGCCTTGAAGAAGTAATTCCCATTTGCTCCAAGCAGGTTTCCAAGAAAGGGGGATTGTGAGAGACCGTGACCCACTGTACAGCGACTCAGCTACAAGGTCATGTGAAGTACAGTAGAAGGACTATCCGCTAAGGGAGGCCAAGACCCGGACCACCGGGACGAAAAGGCCTCCAGGTTGACTTGCTGGACGCGAATGAGCCAAGAACGGTTTTGTAATACATGAGGGGCCGAGAGCTATTTGGAGTCTTGGAGAGGCGATTGTAGTCGACTAGAACTCGGCTTGTATTTAGATGAACTGGATGACAGGGCCTGGATGTTGATCTAGCTCGGTGGGAGAACGGTGAAGAGGCTAGATCCCCAAATATTTCATGAAATCTGGGTGAATTGTTGAATAGAATGGCCAGGATCTTACAAGTTATGCAATGACTAAAGGTTTTGGGTAATATATAACACCAGAATTACAATTTACATGGGAAAGTACATGCGGTTTACAAAAACATGTTTTTCCAACTAGCTAACGATCGGCGTATCTACCCTGATTCCCCACACCCCCACCATACAACATGCCATTTTCCCACAACAAGGTAGCTGAGGATTCATCCACAACAAACAAGGCATTTTCGCTTTCAAGCTTTCATGCCAGACAATGTGCTAGTTGGAGAATTACAGATCTTGCTACCTACAGCGGATGCTTTTCTTGATGCCTCGCATTCTCATATGACATTTACCACTATTATAATCATCAATTCTCTCTCTATATTCTCTACTTCATCCCGATAAAAAAAGTTAATCTAGGTAGAAGGCTGAGATCTAAGGGAAAGAAATGCAATGGCAGTGAAGTGTCTCCTTTTTAAGAGACCATGTTATCTATCAACCATAACTTAAGACCATATCTTGTAGTAAAAGGGAAACGCTAACATCTTAACATCAAAACACGCACCTTCGATCTAGTCATAATTAATCGTTGGTGTTCTATGCACCCAACCAAACCATATATGAAGAGATATCTCATGAGTCATGAATGACATATCTGAGGCAAGAGAGATCTTATGCACCCCCACGAAGGTAGATCGCATAGTTGTGTCAAGTAACATGAGCGTGGAGTACTTGCAATACTTCCTCTTTCCCAAATTAGGATACATATTAGGTTTGGTAAAAGTCGATCTTTATAAAGTTTGATCAACTATATGTAAATACGTACTAACTTTTCTAATATCAAATGCATATAATATGAAAATATAATTCATGATGATTCTAATAACACTGAGTTGATGTCATAGATGTTCATACTATTTCTAAATATTTAGTCAAAGTTTATTAAATTTCACTTTGACCAAAACTAATACGCGTCCTAATTTAGCCTCTTACAGTCTTCACTTCACTCTAATTTTAAATACACTTGGAAAGGGTGGAACTCACATGCGGGTTGACATGGGCATCTGCAAACAACATTGAGATCAGGCTCACTGGCAGCTTAATGCCTCCAACGCTACGACACAAATTCTTGCACAGATTCAGAGTAGCTTTGGTGGGAAGACCACGACAAAGTCTGTGCCCGAGAGACTACGCACCTGCCAGTCCCAACCGTTCTCCACAAAGCATTCAGATCTTAGGTAAGCAGGGGACAGGTTAGGGCCTTGGTAGCAGCAATCACCATTGCCGCATGAGCCTGTCCACAAGCAGTCGTCTGCAGCCCAACTTTATCAACCTTGATGTCTGTGAAAATATCCATCTTTCTCCGTATTTATATCGCATTTTTAGTCAAACAAATGACTAAGAATCTCTCTAGCCTTGCTACTAATGACTAACTATTGCAAAGATGTGCAATTCTTTGTTTTAAATTGTGTTGTGCAAAAAATCACACTTTTAAGGCGAAATTAGGAGCTATTAATGAATATTTTGAGGTTGCCTATACATCCAAGCAAACCAAGGTCGAAACCCAGCCTCCATAAATCTTAACGACCAATGGTACAGGCAAGGTCAGCCGATACCGCCCATACGCTTCAGTGTCACTTGTCTTTGTTGGGATTATGTATGGTGCAATCAAGTGTTGATCCAAAGTCTCGAATGAGATTCTTGATATCACGCGGAGATTTGGAATGGTCCAAAGGTAGGTAAAAGTATATGGCAAATTGATTTTAGGGTTCCGAGAAAAGTTTAGAAGAATTCTGTGAGAGGGAATATTCTAGAGTGTTCCCGGAGGGTCCACATATGGGCACCACCTACGAGGTGGAGCCACATGGGACTCAGTGGGGGCACCTCGGCCCTAGTGATCCAAGGCTCCACATCCACCTAGGCCCATGTGGCCTAGGGCTTGGACGAAACCTTAAAGGGGTGGTGGCGCGTGGGAGGGGGAGGATACCCTCCTCCCCTTTGGTCACCGCTGACCTAAACTTGGAGGACACCCATTTTGTTGGCCGCCGCCTCCCCTATCCCTCCACACAACTCCCTCCTTCCCTAGAAAAGAGCATGGTGAAGCCTTGCAGATTTCCCTCTCCACCATATATGCACTATCGTTGTGTTGCTAGAATCTCGCGGAGATGTTTTCTCTCTCTTGCGGGATCAAGAAGGAGGAGACGTCACAAGCAGAACGTGTGGATACCTTGTAGGTGCCGTCCGTTCGGCGCTAGGATCAAGAATGTCAAGTTCTTCTCGGTTTGAACCGACGCAAGCGAACGACTACATCACTCATGATCTCTACATCACTAACCGCTCATGTTTTTCGAGGATAAGTAGATTAGATCTATCTACTTGTTACTTACATCTCCTAGATTAGATCTTTCTAGGTTTACTCTTGCTATTCCATAGAATTATTTTTGTTTTCCATGCAATGAACCCATTATTGGTATGAGAGCTAGATCTATGTGTAGATGTATGGTACGATTAGAACACTATGATGTAGTGGGCGTTGATGATCATGTTATTACCCTACCATGTGTACTAGTAGATGTTGCGAGATAGTTAGATGAAGTGGCCCAGACCGACTTTAACCGTAAGCTTACGCGAGACTAGTTTCACACTTGACATGCAACTTGTATTACATAAGTGGCTGGTGGCGTCTATCTCTTTTTCTATATTTAACATCTCTTTTGTAACGGAGGGCCTGAAAGGGCATGTTCATCACCGTTGTGGTTTATGCGTAAATAAGAATGGTTATTCTCCCTATTGAAATCTCCAAACCACGTAAAACATGCAACAACAAAGTAGAGGTTGTCTAACTTGTTTTTGCAGGAGCATATGATGTGATATGGCCAAGTTTGTGATATGTTATATATGATATATGAGATGTGATCATGTTTTTAATATTATGACGACTTGCATGTCGATAATTTTGACAACCGTCAGGAGCCTAGATTGTCACGTGTGGACAAGGTGGCCTATAAGCTACAATTGTCTAAGAGCCGCCGCATCCACTAGTACAAATTTTCTTATAGGTGATACTTCACTAGTGGCTTACCCAGGAACCCACACGCCACTAATTTTCATGATAGCGCGCCAGCTCTTGGTATGCCACTAGTAACTGTCTACCACTAGGGCTTGTAAAAAGTAGACATGCCACTAGTATGTGGGACCTAACTCCAAATTGGGCGCAAGTTACTAGTGCTGTATATTTTTTTACCCGGACGGGACCGTAATAGTATCTGCATTACTATATATACACGCCACTAGTAACTAAACCTTTCTTTTTCGACCGATTAAAAAATTGCTCGATTATTATTGGCATGTTGACATAAGTACACACCACTAGTAACTTCGTGCGCCCACAAATTAAAAAAATGATTGATCACTCTATATATAGCTAGAGACATCTTTCCCTTCCACTCCTCTCTTTTCTTTAACACCACACCATGGGAGATAACTTTATATCTCTCTCTTCCACTCCTCTCTCTTATAAATACCACACCATGCGGGACCTCCACCATCTCGCCGCCACCTCATTCATCCTAAGACTCCACCAAGCGACATAGAAGAGCAACCTCGACGCTTGCGTCCTCCTTGCCAAAGGAGTAGGCCGAAGCCACCTCGAATCACGCTTCTCCGCCATCGGCGTCGGTGTTGCGTGTGTCTCCTCTCCCATCTCCAAGCTCGGCCCCGTGTGTAACCGGTGTCAAGCGGATGCCGGCATTTCACCATGAAACATCGGCTATTTTTTATTTTTAAAATTCTACTAATAGCATGCGAAAAATGGAGCACGACACTAACGAGTGGCATGTGAAAAAATGGAGCACGCCACTAACTAGTGGCATGCCAAGACGCACGCCACCGGTATGAGTTACCAGTGACATAACAGTGGTGGCGTGTCATCCACACGTCACTAAGGGGTGATTTGGCACGTCACAATGAGAAAATCTGCACTAGTGATCCAACATGTCTTTCATGTTTCATAGTTGAATCAATGTTTGCGACCAGGACAAAATGTACTTCTTTAACTTCTAGTGTTGATGTTGTGTTTTGGGATCCAGTACATGTCCTGCAGCGCCATGTATGGCAACAAGATCTATGCACCGTCGTGCAAGGTCTTGTGCAATGGAGTGGTGGTTCAGAAGATACAATTACCTAGGAAGATCTCAAGGCCTTGAAGAAGTAATTCCCGTTTGCTCCAATCAGGTTTCCAAGAAAGGGGGATTGTGAGCAACCGGGACCCACTGTACAACGAGTCAACGACAAGGTCATGTGAGGTACAGTACAAGGACTATCCGCTAAGGGAGGCCAAGACTCGGACCACCAGGATGAAAAGGCCTCCAGGTTGGCTTGCTGGACACAAATGAGGCAAGAACGGTTTTGTAATACATGAGGGGCCGAGAGCTATTTGGAGTCTTGGAGAGGCGATTGTAGTCGACTAGAACTCGGCTTGTATTTAGATGAACTGGATGATAGGGCCTGGATGTTAATCTAGCTCGATGGGAGAACGGTGGAAATGGCTAGATCCCCAAATATTTCATGAAATCTGAGTGAATTGTTGAATAGAATGGCCAGGATCTTACAAGTTATGCAATGACTAAAGGTTTTTGGTGAGATATAACACCAGAATTACAATTTACATGGGAAAGTACATGCGGGTTACAAAAACCATGTTGTTCCAACTAGCTAACGGTCGGCGTATCTACCCTGTTTCCCCCCACACCCCCACCATACAACATGCCATTTTCCCACAACAAGGTAGCTGAGGATTCATCCACAACAAACAAGGCATTTTCGCTTTCAAGCTTTCATGCCAGACAATGTGCTAGTTGGAGAATTATAGATCTTGCTGCCAAAAGCGGATGCTTTTCTTGATGCCTCACATTCCTAACTAGACATTTCCCACTATTATAATCACCAATTCTCTCTCTAGATTCTCTACTTCATCCCGATAAAAAAAGTCAATCTAGGTAGAAGGCTGAGATCTAAGTGACAGAAATGCAATGGCAGTGAAGTGTCTCCTTTTTAAGAGACCATGTTAGTAAGGTTAAATGGGAAAATGAGTTATATCTATCAACCATAACTTAAGACCATATCTTCTGTAGTAAAAGGGAAATGCTAACATCTTAACATCAAAACACGCACCTTCGATCTAGTCATAATTAATCGTTGGTGTTCTATGCACCCAACCAAACCATATATGAAGAGACATCTCATGAGTCATGAATGACATATCCGAGGCACGAGAGATCTTATGCACCCCCACGAAGGTAGATCGCATAGTTGTGTCAAGTAACGTGAGCGTGGAGTACTTGCAATACTTCCTCTTTCCTAAATTAGGATACATATTAGGTTTGGTCAAAGTCAATCTTTATAAAGTTTGACCAACTGTATGTAAATACGTACTAACTTTTTAAATGTCAAATGCATATAATATGAAAATATAATTCATGATGATTCTAATAACACTGAGTTGATGTCATAGATGTTCATACTATTTTCTAAATATTTAGTCAAAGTTTATTAAATTTCACTTTGACCAAAACTAATACGCGTACTAATTTGGCCTCTTACAGTGTTCACTTTATTCTAATTTTTGGTTGTTATTTTTTCAGAGAGAGCCTACAGATTTTCTCTATTGTTTGATGCTTGATCCTTCTCGATAGTACCAAATTTGTTTGCTTACTACGGGTGTGTATTATACTATAGCTTAAGCCTGAGCAAAAGCGAGCCATCTGAGACCATCTACCTGCGCGTGAGTTTCTGACCGTCTGATCTTCACTCTGAGTCATCTTAACCATGTAGTTTCAGGTATTGACCGAAGTCTTACGAGTTGGTCCCTCCCGTTCTCGCATCTATCCCCACCCCCATCTCGATCCCATCCCTCTCCACCTGAGCTCCCGATTCCCGATCTCCGACCCATCCCAACCCCTCCTCCATATCTCCCCTAGCAACATGTGCTACCCCTCCCTCTCGAGCTCTCCCTCTCACATCCGCTCCCTCCGTCCCTCCACTCACGAGGTCACCATCTCCCTTCCATCTCTCACATCCAGCATCAGCCACCTCTGCATCCCCGCCTCGAACCTACCCAGTACCGTTCAACATCGCCCCGACCTCGCACACCTGTCCGTCGCCATGCTTTCTTGGTGGTGAGGAAGATAAGGAGGAGGTGAGCGTGTGGGATGGTGGGGGTGAGAGAGAGAGGGGGCGGCGCGGGTAGAGACGCTCCTATACGGGACTATGCGAAGATGTCGCATCATCCTCACCACTTTGACTAGAAAAATCAGGGAGGGGATGGCGGAAAAAAAGAATTGAAAAGGAGAAGGCCCCTCTGCTACCGAGCTCTTCATATCACCTCCGCTCCCTCTGCCCCCTCCACTCACAAGGCCACTGCCTCCCGTCCAGCTCCCGCATCTAGCGTCAGCTGCCTCTACTTCCTTGCCTCGAACCTGCCTAGTACCGATTCAACATCGCCCCCGACCTCGTGCACTCGTCCGCCGCCATGCTTTGCCGGTGGTGAGGAATATAAGGAGGAGCTCAGCGCGTGGGATGGTGGGGATGAGAGAGAGGGGGCGGCACGGGCAGAGGTGCTCCTATGTGGGACTATGTGAAGATGTCACATCATCCTCACCGTTTTGACTGGAAAAATAAGGGACGGATGGCGGAAAAAAGGAATTGAAAAGGAGAAGGCCAGCGAGGCATGCGATGACACGGCGCAGAGCGATTGGCCAGAACCCGGAATCTACATTAACCGAACGGAAGAATCGTTGAACGAAAAGCGTGGAGCATTAACAGAGCGAGAAATGGTCGTGCCTTGCGAGAAACGGTTGCGTTTCATGTCACTTCAAAAATTAACATGTATGTATTCCTGAAACAAAGCAGAATAAGCTGATTTTGGCCCCTCTTAGGATCTACAATTATATTTGCTTTTGAATATATTAGCATATCTCGAGAAGACATAAGATGCCTGTGTAAATTGATACATGTTCTATGTTGTTCTACAATTTCTACACGAGTTAACAAAAAAAATTAGTGCCCTTGACTTGGAGTATGCTCTATGATTAATGAACAAGCGGGTTCCAAT
The DNA here is from genome assembly GCA_916181665.1 of Avena sativa. NCBI lineage: Eukaryota > Viridiplantae > Streptophyta > Magnoliopsida > Poales > Poaceae > Avena > Avena sativa. Next base: position 545,678,917 of record OV702290.1, on the reverse strand, counting down.
GACTAAGTGGGTCCAAAAGAAATGTCATAACTTCTATTTTTCATTTTGATGTATATAAATTATCAAACTTGATTACATATTAGATCTTAGATCTTGCTTTTATGTAAAGATTTGTGACAACTTCCAGCCATACCTTCTCTTTTAAATTTTATTGAAGCAGTGAATAATTTGGAATATATCATGTATCATGTATCATGTATAACTCCTGCATAGAATTAGTATATATAGAATCTGGTTGTCTATATTGACTAAACTAATCATTTAATAATCCAGCCACTTATAAGTGTTGAATATAAAGTTGTGTCTTCCCTTGGAACTCTGTAGTCCAAATAGTTACAAGCATCGATTTTGAGGCAGTCGAACAAGTTTATCGTGTGATCTTCATAAGTTAGCTTGTTTTGGCATCATTAATTTTTTACCTTGATCATGTAACATGCATGTTTCTTGTGGTATTGAACTTGGTCTATTGCTCGATGTATTTTTTGTTTGAAGTTTGCTCGATATACCTTTTTGTTTACTTGAATAAGTATTGGTACTCCTATGTTGCTTATGAGCTTCAATATGAAATAAGGGCCAACTTCTTGCGTCTAAGGTCAGATCTCTCAGTTCCAGACATGTCTAACACGTAAATGACATATTTTTCAACCAACTAAAACACTCAACCCACACATGCTCATAAATTTAATTTATGGTAACACAAATAAAACAAAATGTGCTACCAGCAGTGAGTACAACACATCCACGACACTCTATCAAATAGACTGTAGACGACACGGCAAAGCACGCATGTCCATCTAGTTTTGTTTAATCCTGAGAACAGAATGTTGCTATCCTTAGAAGGATGATTTCTTGATCCGGGCTGTGACTCCTTCAGATCAAGTGGTCTTCATGTTTGATCAGTCTATGCCAGCTAGCTACTTGCGGTGTACTGCTTACAATCTAGTTTTTGCCTATTAGAATCATGCATGAATATGGAACCTCAATCAGAACTGTGCATTTTATTTAGGAGCAAGGTTTCCCACATGCTCATGATTTTCTCTCCTGTTTTCCATATGTTCCATTCCACAAGGAAACTAGCATTACATGATGACACTGATTCTTTCACCAACCGTTACATTTCTTTGTTTTGACCTGTGAGATTCTTTCCACTGCATCTTCATAGTATGCTATGCAAAATCCATGATCAGTACCATGCATGCCACATGATCAGCAACATGTCATAATGCTGACATGGAGATTGTTATGCTAACATGTATCGTGATCTTCAGGTACTCGAGGAGCAGGTCTGCGGCGGTGAGCCGTCAAGGAGGGGGACTCGGAGAGGACGTCGAGGTCGGGAAAGGAGGCGGCGAGATGGGGCTCCAGAGCAGCGCGCACGCGCAGCCGACAGAGGTGACTCATGCCCATGCGTCAGAGAAGCGAGCTGCTGCGTGAGCTGCTGATTTAACGGCGAGCTAAGGCAGCTCGTGGCGCTGCACGGCTAGGCATCAAGGCATGCAAGGGAGGAGCTCCCCTGGAGCAGAGGGAGGGCTGGAGCTCGAGCTCGTGCAGGGGCAGGGAGGGCGAGCAGGAGCTCACGCAGGGGCACCGGGCATAGGGGGTGCAGGGTCGCCAATGAGCTCATGCAGGGCGCCAGTGACCGGGAACTCGTGTGCTGATCGCAGGGTCACGCTGGTACTGGGCGATGATCGTGGGCAGATCTCAGATCGACAGTTGATTGCTGGACTGAAGTCGTTTAATTTAAAAATCCAAAGGACCGTAAAATGGTGTACAGTTCAAAAAAATCCTCCCCGCATCAGTTATTTCTGGACGGAGGGAGTACCATATTCACATGTTGCACGTGTCTAGAGTTGTGCTGCACCACAAGAGTAGGATGCAGTGCCACTGCACAGCGCCATCCGATTTCCTCACACAATAGTCATGTCTAGTTTTTCTTTCAAGTAACACACAGGATTATTAATTTTGCTCGGATTGAAAGCGTCGAGACCAATTGAGCAATTTTCTCATTGTATCATCACTATGACATTTGAAATTTTGCTTCTCCGTAGCACTGCCTCCTTGATCTTTCTTATGACCCTCTAGATCCTAGAAAGAACATGAACTTGTGTCAATGATAAAACAAAGATTATATATTCAGAAAGTATGTAAAGGGTTTCAATGCAATAATAACTATGCTAAGAGAACGGGTGAAACCCTAAAAAGAAAGTGGCATGGCATAACAGAAGGAACACTGAAATACTGCTCTAAGAAGATCACAGAATACAATCAAAGTTTTGTACATATGAACTTAGTTTTGTTATCGAGTTTCTAGTATATGCTTTCGCAAAAAAAAAGAGTTTCTAGCATATGCACCTAATGAATAATTTACTTTGTTGGGAATTACTAAGTTTTCCAAAGAAAAAGGCAAGAGTGTAGAGTAATATGTCCTGTAGAAGTTAAGAGAATTATTTAAGGAAAGGTATCCTAGCAAAATGGGGTTTCTATCAGCCAGAAGAACATTAGACTACATATTAATTCATTCGTAGAGAAAGAAACTAAATTCAAAGTGGTTGTTAATGCAGAAGTGCAAATTATCCTAGCGTTCAATGCCAGTAAATAGGCTTATGAATCCTTCCATGATTCTGTCACTAATGATATCAACAATTAAGGCTGCCGGTGGGGAGGGTGTTGGTTAATCAAAATCTAAACCCAAAGTTACCCATACCCATCATACTTCTAATTTCCCAACCCAAAACAAACAGGTACTCCCTCCGTTTGGAAATATAAGATGTTTTAGATTTGTGAAGCTAATGTATCTAGACACCTTTTAGTGTGTAGGTTTAAGTAGACATCTTTTAGTGCGTAGGCTCAAGTGAATCTACATACTAAAAAGTGTCTAGATACATTTGCTTCACAAATCTAAAACATCTTATATTTTCAAATGGAGGGAGTATATTATCCAATGGGTGTGGCCAAATCCCTGGGTAAGGACGTGCCAACTGCCAACGCTTGATTACTCTGAGCCGGCAAGTCGTCATCCATCAGCTTTTGGCGTGCGTACTGCGTGTGTTAGCTAGTTGCTAGTAGTAGAAAATCGATCAGGCAAAGCTTCACGTCTCGGGAAGATTGAATCATGCGCTGCACCTCGCCGGAGCTTCACCACCGCGGTCGCAGGAAAGTACACAGCAGCAGGAGCTGGTCCAACAAGGCCGAGTGCGCTACCATGCGGAGCATCTGGATGCTCATCCGACCGGCGACGATCCAAGCTGTCTTGCGGATCCATGATCACCGTTGCATCGTGCACTCAGCCGTCATGGAGATTACAATGGGCAGCATGGGTATGTTCAAGGGTAATGGGCAATTACCCTCCCCATATCCAGATTGACTTACCCTACCCAAATAGTGTGGGTATGGGTTTGGATGTGGGCAATGGGTGCCCAACAGCAGGTTTATCAACAATAAAATAAGCTGAATAGTACAAGGTTTGCTCCATTTTCAGTTAACTATCTTGTCTAGCTCTAAATTGCAAATAACAAAGGTGGTAGATGAATTCAGCAAGTAATGGGAATGAATATACCTTAGTAGCATGGAATTCTGCGACTTGTGAAGCACCAAAATTACCTCTTGGTGCAACAAAGGTTCGAGCCTTTTCCTGATTAAAAGATGAATGTTTTGCAAATTCTTTAGCTGCTTTAAGTATTTCTGAAACATTTCTATAGAATGCCAAAAAGCGCCTTCTGCTATCCTGTTTCATAAAGTTGCTTCAGTTGCACAACATAACAAGATATATCATTAAAAGAACTGTAGTTATTTCTTCTACTATACCTCAACAGGATTGTAGATAGAATAAGGACTTTGTATGCCTGTCAAATTATCTAGATCCAGCATTCGCTTTTCCATAAGCGACACACTTTCGATCACTTCATCATTTGGTGTCAATAAGTGCAACTCCATCCATGAACTCAGCTCCAATCCAAGATTTGAAAGATCGCGGGAAATATCCCCGACCATCATATTTCCAAAATCCACAACGGAATTGTGTACGTGGCGTGGATCCTTGCACAAGCTGGAGTAGTTCCAGATCGAAATAGATTGTCTTAAGTTAAATATAATAGTCAAAACATATGAGTTAGATAACTATTCCATAACAACTGAACTATATTATAGAAAACATGGAAAATCCCTTAATCCAACTAAACAGAGTGATTTAGGAGCTGTCAGTGAAAATAAACACACCAGGTTGTCACATCCCGAAGCAATCTTTATCGGGGCTTTGTGCTTTTCAGCTTCGTACTAAATTTTCTGAAATATTATTGCAAATAATGATATTTATGGACAAACAAAGGCGAAGGCTTATATATGGGAATTTAGGAATATAAATGTTTATGAGATGGCTTAAAAGTATATCAACGCAATAACATACAATCTGAAAAAAAGATTAAAAAAAGAGAACAACTATATCAGTAATACAATGCATCGATTAGTGGTACCATATATAACCCAATTGCTAAACCCATACTACACTACTAACTTGAACAGTAAAACACAAAATTCAAACAGGCAAATACATCAAGCCTACATCACACGGCTTAGGACTGTATGAGAAAACAGAGAGCTTGTACTTAATCGAATAGCTTCAAAATGTTAGTATAAAAGTCCTCCTAAAGTTCAGCTCTAAGAGCATCTCTAGTGGCTCGTCTATATGCCTGTCTAAAGCGATTTGGACGATAGTGGATGAAAAAAGTCTTCCCAGTGACTCGTCTAAACGGCCGTCTAAATTTAGACCTCCTCCCAAATCTGCTACCCATCGTCCATATATGGATGATGGTGCCACGGCCGTCCAAAGCAACTGCTCGCCTGGGAGCTCACTCGCGCGCCCATCCGGAGCAGTTCGAGAAGCTGGACGTGGGTGGCACTCGCGTCAGGTCGCCGTCCGTCCGCTCGCCGGCTCCATGTACTCTCTTTTTCCAAGTAGATTTGGCGAGAGGGAGAGACAAATTGGACAGGAACGAGAGGGTGCTCGACCATGGTGCCTAGGCACACTCCAGATCCGTCCGCCGGCGGTCAATTTTGCCGGATTCGGACGCAAAACAAGGTAGCCGGGCGTGGTCACGTCGGGTCCTGTTGGCGACAGGCTCGGGCGTGGAGGCGGGCATGGGGTCGCGCGAGGCGTCAGGCCTAGCAGCGGATGGGGAGGAGAATGGGAAGGGGCCTGGCGGCGGCCGGGGAGGAGCAGTGGAGGGCTGCAGCTACTCCGACGGTGTTGAAGAGAGCAGACCCGTGTAGTACTGAACTTTGCTGAATGTTATTGCTGCTTGTGCATCGATACAGAATATAGAGATATGGTGATGTACTACTGAACGTTGCTGAACATTGCTTGTAGTCGCTGCATAATATACGGATAGTTATAAAACTTTTTACTAAAATAACGGAGAGAGGATGTAGACGTCCTACATATACATGTTCCACTGAAAAACTAAGATTATCTATATTCTCTCTCCTTTTAGACGGTCATCTATACAGACATATAGACGTCCAGATTTAGACGTTCCACTAGAGATGCTCTAACAGCTCTAGAAAAGCTAGAAAAGGTCACGCATGTTTAACAGTTACAGAATTTATCTTACCCCTCACAGCTTCTCTAGTTCAACTTATGAAACATTCTCTATGGAAGCTAAGCCCAGCCAAAGTGTTTAGCATTAACTCTAGGCCCCGTATGTGCCGCGATTCTTCACCTCTTGAGAGTATTTATTATTTACATAGCACTTTTACTTTAATTGAATGGCAGAAAGCCTGCCTTTTCCTCAAGATTATCCATCATAATAGTAATGGTCAGCTGCTCCTATCGTAAATCATGAATTTTTGACAAAAAGACCACCTCCTCAAGTGAATTGGCAAAAAAGACCACCTCTCAAAACAATTGTCAAAAAGGGCTACTTTTTCGTGGCGGCAGGCCAGGCCGGGTGACATGTGGCACCTGCCGCCGTTCACCGTGGCGGCAAGTTCCTGCCGCATCCAGCCCAGGCAGCACGTCAGCGGCAACGTCCCCGGACTCAGATAACGGCGGAGCGGCGTACAGTTGCTAGCTAGCCTACTCACGGTGGGTATGAGTGGCATACGGTTGCTACTTAGCCTACTCACGGTGGACGTGCATGGCCAGCATGCATAAATACATCGGCTATACATGTGCTGTACGTATTGCATGGTATGTCCGGCGAGAAGCACACGCTGATGCCAGCGTGAACTCGTGATGCTCTGTATATGCGTTTGTGACTAATATTCGGTGCTTACAATCAAAATATAGCCTGCAGTATATAAGTTGGAATATACAAAATGACAGGAAATCAAAATCAAATTGAGCAATTTTAATTTAATCACTTGTTACAAGACCAACAAGGACATAATAAATATAGTAAATGCACAAAAGATAGAGGGCCAAACTGCCCAGACAAAATTTACAAGACATGCAGAAAATAAACAAACAAAAAGAAAGAATGACTACCTCAAAAAAGAAAGTGCACCCTGGTTTGAGAGAGAGAGAGAGAGAGAGAGAGAGAGAGAGAGAGAGAGAGAGAGATTCATGCCATATGCTTAACACTAAAAATATACAAAAGCAAGCGGAACTACACCCAATATTCCATATGAGAAAAATATGACGGATCAATAAAGAAGTTGAAAAATCAAGAAAAATAGTTAAACCTGTTCGTAGAACCGTATGTGCTGTTTGAAGGAGAAGTTGTTTGTAGTGTAGAGTCCATCTTATTTTTGCAACTAACAAGCTGAGAGACATCCATGTCAAGCTGTTTACACCAATTAAAAAAATAATGTTATAAGATTGAAAAGTTTTCATGAAATGGGAGATATTCACATCAGGCAATTTATGTGTGCAGTACATAACACACATAATGAACTTTTGAGTTGAACATGATGGAGAATGGGTCATGTGACATGTGACGTGGCAGGGTTTCTTTGTCACGGATACATCATACTTCGAAGGATATAGTAGCATACAATGCATATCCAAAAATAGTACCGAGAGGGACTACAGGAGGCACATACATGGATATGCCAACTAATGAAGTACAATTGCTACTTAAGCAGTTCCCATATATGGATCTACAAACCATGTAGCTCAACTCATTAAATTCCTAATCAAGAGTGTTGTAGGTCTGTCAACTGCTTTTGGCTCCCCAGGGAAAATGCATTACAACAAAAAACGAGAAAGAGAACATCTATACATATTGCAATACTATGTGCAACTGTTATTCTTCTTGGAAAAAGAGTAATTTTATGAGTTCGAAAAAAAGATTTGCAGCACTACTTTTGCTACTTCTATGTTTCCCGTATCACCTACACTTTTCATGTTCTGTGAAAATTACAAACAAAAACACCTTTTCACTAACTTTTGAAGATTCCTAGTTTATTCCAATGTGTTGTTGTGTACACGATGAGCAGCTTTGTAGAATTTTTCAAAAATAGAAAGTTTACATAATTATAAAGGGTGCACTGAACCTCGGGAGCCAAAAACCTTGTTTTACGTTATAATACGAGTATATAATCTTTAAATAATTCTGACAATCCATGAGATATTACCTGTTCAAGTTGTGATAATACGACATCACCAAGTAGTATCCAGTTTGCACGCCTCCATATGCAAGGTAGGACCAATCCCTCATTTCTTATCGCCAGCAAAATAAGCTCAATCTGGAACATAGATAATGTACGTAAGTTGGATGAGGCCATTCATGTATCTAGAGCTGAACATACAGTTTTTAATGTGATAAAAAAGTAACAAATAAGCAACAGGCTGACTACATCTCAAATAATATCTACCAAGGCTAATAGTTTGCAGTGCACTACACTCAGTAGGCCACCCAACTATCCTATCTTGCCACTACCCCACATGAAATTGCTAAACCCATTCACCGAGGACAAGGCTGATCAGCTGGTTTTAAATGAAATAGATGATTTAAAGTACTGTGCAAAGTGCAAACAACAACTAGCATTCTAGTATACCTATAAATATTTAGAACAGTCCAAATACTCATGTGAGTTTCATCAATAACTGCTAATGAAGTAGCCATAAAAAATCTGCACGCCAGAATATATATGCCATCATATGCGCATGTTATAACCACTTCAGTTATTGTCAGTCTGTAAAATTGTTTGACTATACCTTCCTAGATAAGCATCACTAACAAAATGGAATTAATTACTCATGTGGAAATATAAAATAAAAAAGCCAAGTCACACAATTTTAGTGCTATCGATTTTCTATAGAAAAACAACACAGTTATAGCAAGATTAGGCTATGAGCATGAGTAAACCTGGAGTTCTTTTATTTGTGAAATAACTTCATCGATTGAATCATGGCACCATAATTGGAGGACTGCTAGCAGTTGAACATATGGACTAATCTCTATATCAAGCCTTTTGGCCGGTCCTCCAACTATATCAATCAGTGTATCAATAATATTAGTCCTTATATCTTTATTATTTCTCCACTGAAATCTTCCTTCTTCAATGTCATTTTTAATCCTTTCAAGACCACCCAATATTTCATCTCGGGCATATGAAGATATAAAACCCTGCAAAATTACAGAGTGTGTACAAAACACAATTAAATTACTACAAGAAAAATTAGTGGAGACAGAGAGCACACATTATAAAACTTAATTTCAGAGCAATGCAAAAAAACAAAACAAAGAATAAGGGCATTCACATGGTTTTGGTATTATGATGGTGTTACATAGACACCTGAATCATTAAATCTATCTACTTATATAGTACCTTCGAGTTTTTTTTTCTCAGTCACTTGACTGGGAGTCTAGCATATTACTCAAGAATTGCAGGAAGACCAAATTTGAGCTTAACATGTACTACTAGGAACAAGTAATATCCAGTAAAAATGACTTATCAGACAACATGATGAAATGCCCTTTAGCACTTCTAAATATTTCAGCATGAGAGAGAGAGAGAACCTTCTTCATAAGCATATTGGCATTCTCTTTAGTGGCAATTATGACGTATTTGTAGTTCTCATTCTCTGAACAAATGTAGTCCAACAGCCCATCTGCAAAATCTCTAGCACGCTTCTGAAGAGCCTTCTCGCGCTGCTTACGCAGATCTGCATCCACCAGCTTCTTTCTCTCCAACTTGAAATTTATGAAATAGTTCTGGTTAGCCTTAATTACTCTGACGAAACAAATTTAAAGTTTTCAGCAGTCTAATAACAAAATAAGCACGCGACTTAATTGACTTAAACAGAAGAGACTACAAGTATATGTGCTTCCATGATCTATGTTTGATGTCACTGAACTTTAAACAGCAACAAAAAGAAAGCACAATTCCGTAAAAATACACACAACCGTAACAAGCACACATCAATCAACAGATATGGGAGGCTATACATAATCTTGTGTGTTTAACTTGCAACATATTGATTCATTTGTCGAAGACATATGCATAAGAAACTGAAATATAAGAGACAAACATAAGAAACTAGGTTAATATCCTTATTGCTAGTACAATGCAGCAGTTTGAAGGGGCATGACCAAGGCAACAGCGCAATCAGGTTACCCAATTTATTAAGGGACTGCCATACACACTTTCTCGCCTACACATTCAAGGAATCTCACAATGCCGTACTGAAGAATGTGGATTCTGAAGATTGTTATGGCGCTTAGACCCTCCTCTCTCCCAAACTTATGCATAAGACTGTTTTGTATGCAGTGAACTGTAGTTCTTTCATGGTTTTTAAGGCGTCCGCTTTAGGACACCTAGGCGACGCTTAGGCGTCAAGACGCCCACCCTCCGCTTTGAAAAAACGACCGCTTTAGACGCCTAGGCGTCCAAAGCGCCCGCCTAGGCGTCAAAGCGCCCCCAGATCGCCTTAACGCCTTAAAAACCATGATCTCTTTTTTCAAGAACATGCAAAGATTGCATGTCATGTCATTAAGATAGGGAGAAACAAATACAGCGTTTAGTTACAGTGATTGAGATACACTGCCCGCACAGCTAAACTATTCCTACTCCTCTCCTTCACCCGCTGGCTGCCTAGCTAAGTTCCAAAGCTGGAACTCTTCTCTAATTTTCCTGATGATCCCCACATGAGTGTCCTGCAGCCTATCAAAGTTTCGGTTGTTTCTCTCTAGCCAGATCCGGCGCAATGTCAGCTGCACACTTCCCATTGATCCATCGATCATACCAAAAGGATGTGAGCTCACCATTTCCTACTCTGCATTCAGTGGCTGTTGTAAACATTGCTTCTGCATTTTTTGACAGACTGAAACTGAGCCCGCTCCAAGCCTTTAGAGTCCCAGTCTTTTCTAGCCAGCGCCAACGTATACGGAGAGCATCATTCAGCATAGGCCCCCCAATTCCTTTGGCCTGCACACTTGATTCCAGGCTACCTTGCAATGTCCACCCTTTGTATCTTCAGAGCCTCGCCAAAAGAAACAGCGACAGATCTTATTGATCGCCTTGACAACCCATGGGGGGAGATCCAGTGACAGCATATGATAGATGGAGATCGCCATGAGTACAGCGGTAATAAGAATGAGACGTCCTCCTTCAGTCAACATTGCAGTATGCCATGTGGCCAGTCGACGAGCTAGTTCGTCAAGGAGAGGTTGCCAGTCTATTTTCCTCAAAGGTTTTGGTGACAGTGGCAGCCCAAGGTATTTGCACGGAAATTCAGCCTGTTGGCAGGGGAATGCTGTTGTGATTTCTGCAATGTCCGCCTCCTCACAGCGAATTGGCATGATTGCACTTTTTGACATGTTTGCTGTGAGTCCAGATGCATCGCCAAAGCATTCCAGCAACTGCTTTGCCGCCTCTAATTCTGATTCACAGGGCCTAACAAACATGGCGACGTCGTCAGCATAGATGGAGATGCGATGCCGAACACCCCATCTGTTCAGCGATTCAAATAGGCCAACATCCTCTGTTTTGCTGAAGATTGCTGTCAGAACATCCATTGCAAGGATGAATAATTGTGGCGACACTGGATCTCCCTGCTGCAGGCCGCGGGCGTGAAAATTTTGATCCCCTGGGAAACCATTGACTAGTATTCTTGTGTTAGCAGTTGACAGAATCACGGCGATCCAATAGCAGAAATTGGGGCCAGAACCGCGCCACCTCAGGACCACCAAGAGAAACGGCCAGGAAAGCGAATCGAAAGCACGAGCGATGTCTAACTTGAGAAACAAGGCAGGGGTGTGACACTTGTGGAAGGTTTTGAGAAACTGACTAACCAGCATGAAGTTGTCCTGTATCGTGTGTCCCTTGGTGAAAGCACTTTGGTTTGCTGCAATTAACTCATTCATCTTTGGAGCCACTCGAATCGACTGAGCCTTGGAAAAGAACCATTGCTATGCTGTGTAGAAGACTGATTGGTCTGAATTCAGTAATGTCTGCAGCCCCAATTTTCTTCAGAAGCAGAGTGATGAAAGCGTTGTTCAGAGATTGGAAACTGCGGCTGTCAGCTTTGGTGAGATGAACAATGGCCGCCATGATGTCAGCTTTCACAACTGTCCAGCACGTTTGGAAAAACCTCATAGAGAAGTCGTCCGGGCCAGGAGCTTTATCTGGCGGGAGGGATTTGATAGCTTCCCAAATTTCTGTCTCTGTAAAGTCTAGCTCCAGGTTGGACAGATCCACATCGGGAAATTCCAACACATCTAGGTTTAGTGCTGCTGGCCTGTACTGAGGTGTACCAATTAGGTCTTGGAAGTATTCAGTGCTTAGCCTGTCCATTCCCTCTTGCGTTGTCACTTCCATGTTTTCCCTTCGAAGTTTGAAGAGGTGGTTTTTCCTTCTTCTAGCCTGAATGTGAAAATATGATGTGTTGGCGTCCCCTTCCTGTAGCCATAAGATCCTTGATCTTTGCCTCGCCATGGTACGATGTAGGGATGAAAGGCCCAGAATTTTTTTCTTCAGTTGTCTCCTTAACCAGCCTTCCTCAGTAGTTTAATGTTGCCAATGCGCTTCTGTCCCCATGAAGCAAGTGCACGGCCTGTAGCTCTTAATTTTGTGTCGAGGACCAACAAAGGATCACTGTCATTTGGATAACAGGTGTGCAAAACCTGGCTGTGCAATAGGCTGTTAGGATAACAGGTGTCCCAATCAGACGAATGCAACCATCAATCCAATCTTTCCAGTGTTGGGGAGTGTCGCTCATTCGACCAGGTAAAACGCCTGCCCGTCAAGCGGGGCTTCTGATAGCTCGTTCTGAGAATAGCTATGCTTGAAAACTATCCTCGCCAGTAGTGCAAAATTACATACCATGCTTAACTTCATATTATGCATGTAAACAAATCATAATTGAACGTAAAAACTGCTTCAGAAACCCTTAAGTCTTGCTGTATATAAGTGCGCTATCGTATACTCCAATACCCTTTAGTATAATCAAGTATTAGCTACTCTCTAGTCTAGATGAGACCCCTGGCCCCTCTCACTTCACACTTGCTTGACGTTTGCCACACAATTCAAAGCAATAGTCATTTATGCTCTCTTTTTTTTTATTTTACTTTGGGAGTTGGGACACATCTAAACACAAATTTGTAAGCTCAACGCGAAACAAGAGGATCCAAGAAAGGGAGATAGAGGAAGTACCACTGGATAATGAAAACGCTCCCTGTTGAGAATGTCAATGTACATGGCCGGACCAAGTTGGCAAATAAAATCCGTGTCCATCTGCAATTGTTGAACCTGATCATATATCGATATAAATCCACTGAGGAGACGATGTGATAATTCGGAATCCCTGAAATAGTAGCATATGTCGTGCTACTCTTTTACCTGGGCCTTGAGCTTCCCGTGCCTTTGGTCGCTTCCCATCGACGGGAGTGGAATCCGCGGCGCAGGGTGGTCGCAGAAGCGTCTACTTTGAGGGCTCTGCCCGGAAAGGCTGGCCCTCGTGAAGAAGGGCCCTCGCAGCGACCCCTTCACCTCGTGAAGAAGGGCCCTGAGAGGGAATTTGGGGATGCGCGGAGCCGGGTAGGACGGGGAGGGGAATTTTCCTTTCCGATGCGGTGTAGGAATAGGAGCCGCCGGGGCGATCTGCTGCTAATTTTATGCCGGCGGTGGCTCTTCTGTTCTGTGCTTGCAATGGACTCTGCTGCTCCTCGTGAGCCCTCCTGCAATTTCAGCCCTGCTATCGTGTCGTGTCGTGTCGCCGTGCCTTTGGCCTCTCCGTTTTACGTGCGTGTGGCCCCTGGTTCCTTGCCATGCGACCCGTGCGTGCTCGGGTTCTTCCCGGTCGTGTTATTTTGTAGAGTAAAATACATAGGAACTTGTTCGTATAATTCACAATCATTCTTGTACTTAGTAAAGTTGATCTTTTTTTTCATGGTCATAAAGGTCCATGCATGCAAAGTGTGTAGTACCTAAGTTAGTAGTTTTTGCTCACGTGCATGTGTAGGTGCATTTGAGCCATGCACGAGTAGTCCTAGTTTCAAACCAGAATTAGAATTTGAGAAACTAGTCATGAGGTTCCAACGTGGAGGCATACTAGAGGACATGCTAGCCATGTCTAGTCGGCCAAGGTTTGCGTGGGTGCGTGCATGCTCAGGAAAAGGTCTGGTCAGCATGTGTCGTTCAGGGAGAGTACAGCAAACAGTCGCGTCGGACGCGTAGGTAGCTTAATTCCTAGGGACACTCAAGATATTTTAGGATTCGACCGACGATCATCTCCTATAAATAGCCACACTGCTGCACTCTCCAGTCTCACCAACGTCCAACCAAGTGAGACCAGACCTAGTGAGAGAGAGGGTGCTCACCTTGTGCACATATAGAGCGAGGAGGTGCTGCTGGTATTCCATACGTATTTGATCTGGAGGAAGGTAGCAGAGAGGTTGTTGCTTAGACGAATATAAGAGAAGATCCACAATTTCTTATATAGCTATTGGACAGTGGTCATTTTCTTATCGGAGAACATTATTGATCTGGATTTTCATGTGAAGATCTATTTATATTTGAGGCAAGCTTTTTATATAACTCTCATATATTTTGTGAAGTAGATTCTTTTTATTAAAATTATGATATGCTATTTGATATGAGAGTTGTGGATATTTCTTGAAATATTTGTGGGCTAGTGCGCCGGTGCCGGTATATGGTGATGGATCCAACGGAGCCCTCCCGGGTTTGGAAATGCTTACTTTCATGTATGGCACCATGCGTTTTAAAATTGCCTAATAACTTATTCACCTGTTTTTGAAAAGCACGGTCTATTTTACAATTTATGATTATTTGTATGATTAATTTGCTGAGTATGATTTATCGTACTCATCCCTTGCTCCTAATGTTTTATGCGGTTAAAATAGAAGATGAGGTGATTCGAGAGTAGGCTGGATCGGTGGGCGGGAAGCGCTAGACAACCTAGTTGCACATTTTCTTGTAATTGTAAATAATCTTGTAATAAAATGTGTTTGAGCTTCTCGAGATCCACTGTGCCGGCTTATGTCTGTATTTTTAGCCTTACGGGTATATAGGCCTCCAGGTCTATGTACACGTGGCGGTTGTCATTCTACCGGGCCGGCTCTCAGGGCGTGACACATCCGTTTGTTGACTACCTCCCAGGTTTCACGCCGGCGCTGGAGCAACCGCCGCCGCATCGGTGGAGCCCGAGGACACACATCCACCATGAGGATGCTGCCAACGCCACATCATCCTTGGTTGGATAGATTGGTCTCCAAATCCATCAAGGAAGGATCTAAAGAAAATTTATTCAGCGCCTCCATCGCCGCCCCGAAACCAAGACGATGAGCAGCCTAAAAACAAAACTACTTTGGTCGAAAACTACCCACACGTGTGGATCCGACGACCCCCTCACCACCAATAACCTAGGTCGTCGATGGGGGGAGCCGCCGGAGGTCGGCGTCGGAAGGCTGGTGCCCTAGGGCAAGATCCTTTTTTCCTCTCTCGGCGACGCGTGGGGGAAAAGAGACGTATCCCTTAGTAAAGTTGACTTACCAGTCACTAAAGACGCGTTGTTGGGTCATGTAAGACCACCGTAGATGGTGCAGCTATGTTTTGGCTGACGTGGCATGGTGAGACCCATTTGTGTGTGACTGAGGTGTGCCCACCAGCTATCGTTTTTACACAAAAGCACCTGAAGATTATTTATTTTAGTCATCGTCTACCCTCCCCTATTTATGTCGTCGTCGTCTCCGCGAGCCCGGCAGGTATGGTGGCCCAGACATCCGAGAGCGCCGCCTAGTAGTGCTCGTGTTGGAGGAAGAGTAGCTGGATGCAGATGAGGATAGGGTGCGTGGAACACGCGCTCGGGTACGTGTGTCGTCGACCTTGCCTAATCATGTTGCTGCCGGTACCGAGGAACTCAACCGCCACGCTTAGTGGCGGAGCTAGGGTGCCACCAGGGGCCATGGCCCCCCTATGCCATGGTATAACACTGAATTTTTTATGTTTAAGACTAGATTAGTGAGGAATTTTAGTGCAAAATTACATTTTTGCCCCTCCGCCCTAAACAAGGATTAGCATGCCTGACTCCTCTAATCTTGAATCCTGCCTCCACCAGTGGCCACGCCAACATCTACGCCTACGAGCCTGAGCCCTGAAGATCTCGCTGCCCAGTCCGCGCATGTTCCGTATGCCGTGAGCACCAGCAGCTGCTTCTTTTTCGGAAAATTATCTGCAACATCCGGACGATGATCGCCCGCTCGCATCCAACGCGGCCTGCTCCTTCCGCGCCCGCGCTGCTCCCTCCGTCCCAGCCGGCCCCGCGCCTACGCTGGTCCTTCGTCGGCTCCATCTCCGGCGACCTCTCGTCCCGGCGACCTCCGCCCCGACGACCTCCGTCCCGGCGACCTCCACGCGGCACAACCAGCGAGTTTACTACTCCTCCTCTAGATCTAGGTTGCCGGCGTCGAGGACGAGAGGCACGCTCCTCTACCTCCATGGCCTAGGGTTCCTCCATAGGTGGCCACTGTGGCGCTGCTCTCTGCCACGTTGGCAATTTTTGCTACCTGCGGTGGTCAAATTTGCTACATACGGTAGTCGGCGTTGCTACATATGACGGACTATTTTTCTACATAGCATATTTTTGTGACAATGTCTTAGGTGAATTCAGGTTTTGCTACATGTTTATTTTTTTTCTACATTTGTTTTCTGATTTTTCTATAATCACTGTTCAAAAAATCGTCCGTTATGCAGATTTATCGGCCGATTTATCGCTTATCACTGGGTGATCGATAAGCTGATTAATCAACTTATCGCCCGATTAATCAATTTATTGCCGGATAAATCGATTTATCGCCTGATTTACACCCAAAAATCGCTAATCTCGGGTTGACCGAGAAGTTAACGATAAAGGATATCCTCAACATTGGCTATAATATCGTAATTTTTTTGCTATGTGACATCCCGGGTGAGGCCTCCGACGAGGTGTCTACAGAAGTTTCCGTCGATGTCTCCAACGAAATAGGTTTTTTGCTACATTAGAAGAACTTTTTTGCTACAACCGTCTTGTGGTTTTTGCTAGAACAGTGTCAACATTTTGCTACAAGGTCAGAATAAATTGGGTGCGAGGAATCAAAGAAAGAACAGGCAGAATTAAAGATTCAATGGAGGTGGTTTGGAGTTTGGAAAAAGAAGAAAGATAAATTTGTGTTTTTAGGATTTTAGGTTTACCTACTCCTGGGATGATATCGTGGCCGAGTATGTGGTACAGGCGGGCGGTACGACCGGAACCTGCCAGTATTGAGTGTTTTACCTTGGGTTTGACGGTTCCTTCCGACAATGCACTCGGTATGGACGTGCGGTATGGTCGTCCGCGTCCGTACTGTAGGTCTTTATCTCCTTAGATAATTTGCTTCAAATTTGATGTTTCGTTGCGGGTAATGGTACGGGCAGACGGTACGCTCGCCTCCGATTGTACTTGTGGTCGTTAAACGACTGTGTCCATTAGCAAAAATCAAAGATTGCATCTTCTAGTGTCGTGACGTAGTACGGACGAACGGTACGGTTGCCCCCCGGTCATACTAGTGGTCGTTAAACGCACTGTAAGATTCAGATACTTAAGAATTTAAATTAGTAGTTTCATACGCCTTTGCACATCAAAGCAACAAAAGAATAACATCAAATAAACTTCATAAAACTGAAGTATCTTATGGCCATATGTTAGCAAATATAATAAGTCGAGGATTACCTTGATTTCTTGTCCTCTCTTCAAAGGACCTTCTTGAACACTCTTTATAAAAATAGAACAAAACAAAACAAAACTAACACAAGAATAAGAAAATTATTTCACATGGGTTTCCTCCCATGAAGCGCTTCTAGTTAAGGTCAATTAGCTTGATCGAGATGGTGATTATTTAGGCTTTGCATGTGGGAGATCCACTTTAAAATAATTAGCTTTCAAAGTGATTACACTATCATCATTAGGCTTGGCCTTCTTCTTCCTAGGGAAGTGGACTATAAAATAATCTCTACATGGTAGTCATGTCCTTACATTTCCTTCATGTAGATTAATCAAAGCTTTACTAGTACATGGCGAGGATGGACACACGGACACCAAGGGCATCCTGCTCCTTCTGGATGTACAGAAGTTGATGATCCGACAACTTCGTGGCCAGTGGAACTAAGAACAAGACTAGATATGATCGAGAGCATGCACCTAAATATTTTTGAGTAGCTAGGGATTTCAGACAAAAAATATGAGACTTGTCAAACAAGTATGATGTACTATTGTTTCATGTCCATGATGTTGTATGGAGTGATGATTGCATGCATTAAGATGGCTCTAATAACTTGCATGTAATTCTTTTCTTGCTCTTAACAAGCACATGGAAAAATTTGCTCATTGCATCGACCAAAAAAGCACTTGCAGTAGCATGCGTGATCACCAAGATAATAACAGGGCTCTATGTTGTAGACTAACAGAGCCGAAAGCTCAAGATCAAGGGGCAGCTGTGACAGGACTACAACCTCGCAAGGACTAACTGAAGACGAATCCAGACATAGTTCCAGTAGCACCACATCAGAGTTGGAATTATTCAGCAAAGGAGAGATTACAGGGGTGGTTACAGGCCCGATCACGAACAGTGGCAGCTGGGGAATAAACCCTAATGCTTAGATTGATGTCCAACCCTAAAGGATTGTCTAGCTAAATAGAGGGATAAAACAAGGAAAATGACAAACTATAAGATGCAGCTAGGGGTAGAACAGTATGTATCACTTCATCCTAGCCGTCCCTTGCTCCTCTCTTGCTCTGCTTCTGAATCTTGGTGCATGACAATTCCCCCTGATGAGATCAGTCTTGTCCTCAAGACTGGAACACCGGGAACACTTTCTAAATGAATGTAGCATCCTCCCAAGTGGCATGTTCTGCTGGTATGTTCTCCCATTTGATCAACCATTATACCACGGGAATAGAAATGTCTCCTTGCACTTGTGGGATTAATTTCCTCTCCAAAATGGCTTCAGGAGCAATTAGGATTGTGCCATCGGGGTTGATCAATGGCAAGTGAGGTGAGGTAATAGCATTTGGTCCCCAATGTTTCTTCAATTGACTAACACGGAAGGTGTGATGCAGGAGGCACCCTTCAGGTAGTAACAGTTTGTAAGATGTATTACCCACTTTGGATAGAACCCGAAATGGCCCATAGTACTTAGGGTGCAGTTTGAGGCATCTGTGAATGCTGAGGGAAGTGTGGTGATATGGTTGGAGCTTCAAATATACCATATCTCCTACCTCGAGTGTCCGTTCACTCCTGTTTTTGTCAACTTGCTACTTCATTCTTTCCTGGGCTTTCAGCAAGTTATCCTTGATTTTTTTAGCAATCTCCTATGAACTTGTATTGGGGGTGATTGCAGGATTAGCATCATCTTGTGGTAATACTAGCTCAGCTAGCAGAGGGGTGGCCTGCCATATAATGCCTGGAAAGGGGTAATCTTTAGTGATGTATGAAAGGAGGTGTTGTACCACCAGTCAGCTAGTGCCAACCAATTATTCCATTTCTTAGGCTGCAAGAATGACATATTCCTTGAGTAATTTTCTAAGCACTGGTTTACTCATTCTGTTTGTCCACCTGTTTGTGGGTGGTAGGATGTACTCAAGTGTAGTTTTACTCCCAAAGATCTGAAAAATTCTCGCCAAAGTGTGCTGGTGAAGATTCTATCTCTATCAGTGACAATGACAGTAGGTAAGCCATGCAACTTAAAGATGTTGTCACGGAATGCTTTGACTACGGTATTCATAGTAATGGATACTTCATAGAGATAAAATAAGCATATTTGGTGAATCTGTCCACCACCACCAAGATGATATCTTTGTTTTCAGAAATTGGAAGGCCCTAAACAAAGTCCATACTGATGTGAGTCCATGCAAAGTCTAGCACTGGTAGTGACTGTAACTTTCTAGGATATTTGCAATGTTCAGTTTTGTTGATCTGGCATGTAGGACATGTTTTGATAAAGTCAATGACTTGTTGATTCATTCCTGGCCAGTGGAAAAGGAGTTTAAGTCTTTGATATGTGGCCTTTTCCCAGAATGTCCTCCCAGCACAGAGTTGTGCAAGGAATCTATCAGTTTCTTTCTCAAGTCAGTTTTACTCCCCACATATATCTTGTTTTGATAGCGGATAATGCCCCTGGGGAAGGAGAAGTTGTTGGAAGATGTGGGTGATACTGTTAACTGTTGTATCAACTCTTTGCATTTTGTATCCTCACTGTAAGATTTAATAACCTCAGATATCCAAACAGGTATAGCACCACTTGTAATCATGGAGAGCAGTTTATGCTTTACTCTAGATTGTGCATCTACTACTCTGTTTTCTTTCCCTTGTACTCAACTGTATAATTGTAACCCAATAGCTTCACCAATAATTTGTGTTCTATGCCCTCGGTTAGCTTTTGTTCCTGAATGTATTTCAAGCTTTGTTGATCAGTTTTGATGATAATTGAGGATGCAAGAAAATAGTGTTTCCACTTCTTGAGTTCTTCCAAGATTGCCATGGATTCTTTATCATAGGTAGATAAGCCAGCTGATCGTGGACCTATTGCTCTGCTCAGGTAAGAGATTGCCATCCCTTGTTGCATTAGTACAACTCATATGCCATAGTAATAAGCATCTACCTCCAAGGTGAAGGGTAGAGATAAATTAGGTGTGCCAATACTGGTGGGTTTACCATCTTCTATTTCAACAGCTGAAAAGCAGCAGATTGACTGTCTGTCCACACAAACTGATCCTTTTTAATGCATCAAATAGTGGTTTACAGATTATTCCATAGTTTTTAATGAATCTTCTGTGATACCCTGTTAACCCCAAGAAGCTCCTCAACTGTGTCACATTTTCAGGTTGTGGCCACTTTGCTATAGCAGCAAACTTTTGTGGATCAATAGAGACTCCATTAGCATTGATGATATGGCCAAGGTATTCCACTTGGGTGGTGGCAAAAGTGCACTTTTGTAGCTTGGCAACTAACTGGTGTTGCTGAAGTAACTCAAATACTTGTCGCAGGTGTGAAATGTGTTCAGGGAGGGTTTTGCTATAAATGAGTATGTCATCCAAAAGAACTAGTGTAAATTTCCTCAGAACAAATGCTAGAACATAGTTCATCAATTGCTGGAATGTGGTTGGAGCATTTGTCAACCCAAAAGGCATGACTACATATTCATAGTGGCCTTGATGGGTTGTGAAAGCAGTCTTACTTGTATCCTCATCTTTCATTCTGATTTGATGATATCCACTCTTAAGATCAATCTTAGAAAAAATTGTGGCACCATGCAGTTCATCTAGTAAGTCTTCAATGAGTGGTATTGGATATTTATTCTTGACTATTTGGAGGTTTAGTTTCCTGTAATTAGTGCACTTTCTTCAGGTGTTGTCTTTCTTCTTTACCAAGACAGCCGGTGAAGAATAAGGGCCGGAGCTATCTCTGATGTGCCCGTGTGCTAATAATTCCTTGGTTATTTTCTCCAAGGTATCTTTTTGGTGATGAGGTAGCCTGTAGGGTCTTTGGTTTACTACATTTGCCTCAGGTAGCATGGGGATTGCATGATCACAACTCCTCTTGGGTGGCAGGTCTTTTGGTTCTTTGAAAATTTCCCTGAATTCAGTCAACAATTTCTGAACTGCTGGCAAGTAGTCAATACCACTCTCCTTATCTAGCACTGCGTTTGAGAAAAAGTACTGCTCCACATATAGAATGTAAGAGCAGCTTGTCCAGGTGAACACTAGTTTGGATGTCAGCTGTGGTTGGAAGGCTATCATCCTAGAATGTGACAATTGAATTCTTGCCAGTGGTCACTTGCAGGGTCAACTTATTGTAGTCCAGAGTCACAAGACTGTGTTGATAAATCCAGTCATATCCTAGGATGATATCATATCCTTGAAGATTCAGTAGTCTGAAATCTGAAGTGAAGGGAGTGCCCTGAATGTTGTAGTCACAGTTGAAGCAAGTGAAGTCAGTCCAGAGAGTATTCCCATTGACCACTTTGACTTTCATCTTTGTACTGGGTGTAATAAGACAGTTTGCTTTAGCTGCAAAAGTTGGAGTCGTTAATGTTGGTGTACTGCTAGTATCCACTAATGATGTAGCTGACTGGTTCCCAATTAGGACAGAGAGTATGAAGGTGTGTCTGTGACCTTTGAGCCCATGTAATGCATGCATAGAGAGTTGTAATGGTTATGCAGGAGTGTCACTCTCTTCTTCACTATCAGTGTCTTCAGTAACATAGATAATGTCCTTGCTGTCAGACTGAGCTGCTTGCAAAGCTAAAATCTGGTTCTTGTTTGCTAGCTTGCACACTTTCTTGTGACCTAGGAACCAAGGTTCCTTGCATTTGTAGCACACATTCTTTGCAATAGCTTCGTGGATGACATTAGCAGGGGTTGTATTGACAGGTTTTGCATCATTTTGTACCAGTCATCGAACAGTAAACTGTTGGGGCACATAAGTTTTTCTTGGTGGTACTGCTTGCTCCATGCGCCTAGCAAGCCACATGGTTGTTGGCATATCTTGTGGTTTGTGACATTGTAGATGTGACTGGATGTAATCAGTCAGTCCCGAAATGAAGCTATTTATATAATAGTCCTCTGGCATTCCAGGGTTGTCCCTCCTCATAAGATTCATGGCTGCCTCAAATCTTTGGATGTAATTTGCCAATGTAGATGTTTGTGTGAGAGAGTGGAAATTGCGCATATTATCACAGATGGATGTGATGGCAAATCTGTCTCCAATATATCTACAAAACCTGTGCTAAGGCATGTTATGTGCACTGAAATTTGTGCCTCTCCACCATTGCATGGCGTCCCCTTTGAGGTATGTAACTGCTACTTCAGTTCTCTCATCCAGTGGTGTCCTTGATGAATCAAAGTACATCTCAATGGTTTGAATCCAGGCATTAGCATATGTTCCTCCAAACTCGGGGATGTTCATATTAGCAGGCCTGACAGCAGGAATACCTCTTATTTGTTCAGGAGTGTTGTTGTCAGGTGGTTTATGTCTGCTATTCATCATATTACCCTTGCCATTGTTTCCCATTTGTTCTTCTTCCTCATGGGTTTCTTCCTGTGGATGGTGTTTTCCTGACTTTCATGTACAATTGTAGTTACTTTGCCAAAGTTGGGGTGCATATATGGTAGCTTGGGTGTGTTATCCAAATTCAGTTCTTTGCTAGTTGTATCATGCAAAGTACTAGTACCTATTGGCTTGACAATTTGATGAGATTGTTGGACAGAGTGTGCAAATGAATTACCGGGATTTGGGGGTGTTTCTGGTGTATGACCGCATTGCTCAATTTCATCCCTTTTTCTAGAAGCAAATAGTTTCTCAAAGTTGGCCTGAGTGTTGGTAAAGTTCGTCTAAATACTCACAAGTTGTTGCGGACAGAGTTAGCAAAATCCAGGAACTCCTTCTTGTCCTCCTCCCTATTACATTGCAGGAGTTGCACGTCCAATTGCAACGACTCCAGCTGGAGCATTCCCGTGTCTACCGAGTTTGTTTCATGGGCCATCTTGGAGGGTGAGATTTTACACACTAGCAAGAAACCAGTGCAACCGTAATCTCTTGATCAACAGAACCGAGAGGGTTTTACGCGAGCAACGCTTGCAACCTGACTCGGTGTTGTCGACTCTACCACCGTCGTTCCCGTCGCCTTCGCCGCCGCGCCGCCTGTGATGCACGGAAAAGGGTGGGAGGGTGGGATTTTACCGATGACGAATTGCTCATCAACAACCACTTCCAAGATCCCAATCTGCACCCGAATGTTGCCGCCGCCGCCAAGCCACCACCGAGAACTGCTCCCCGCCGCCGGAATCAAGAGGAAAAGGTGAGGGATTTTACGAGAGAACCCAACCTTGCCTTGCTCAAGATTCAGCTCGCCTCCGAGAATCGTATGGCTCTTGATACCAAATTGACATGACTACAACCTCGCAAGGACTAGCTGAAGAAGAATTCAGACATAGTTTCAGTAGCACCACCTCAGAGTTGGAATTATTCAGCAAAGGAG
Organism: Avena sativa; assembly: GCA_916181665.1. NCBI lineage: Eukaryota > Viridiplantae > Streptophyta > Magnoliopsida > Poales > Poaceae > Avena > Avena sativa. Next base: position 545,655,466 of record OV702290.1, on the reverse strand, counting down.
ATTACAGGGGTGGTTACAGGCCCAACCACGAACAGTGGCGGCTGGGGAATAAACCCTAATGCTTAGATTGACGTCCAACCCTAAAGGATTGTCCAGCTAAATAGAGGGAGAAAACAAGGAAAAAGACAAACTACAGAGTGGTTGAAACGATAAGATGCAGCTGGGGGGTAGAACAGTAATTCTTGGCGACAGCGTGAAACGGTATCACTTCATCCTAGCCGTCCCTTGCTCCTCTCTTGCTTTCTGAATCTTGGTGCATGACAAGCTGCCCAGGAATCTTCCTCCCTGAAGAGGTCTCATCTCTCCAATGGCATCAGGGAACTGCCTGCCTTCACTGGATTAGCTTGCTGCCAGATGGACTGCCGCATCGAAGCAAAACTCTTTTCCGGGTTCAAACGCCGCCTCAAGCTCCTCGTAGCTTTGCAGAACCTTCAGGTTCCTAGACGCATCGAGGTTTTCCTGCATCATGCGAACGCAACAGAGGTAAATAGCCGACCACTGCCACACACAGGGTGCTTGGAAATGACGCATATCCAACACTTCTCACAATTACAGTAGGAGTCCTATGGATGATTTTAAGTTGTTACCTTTTCAACATACTCGTCCACTGCACGATTAATGATTTTCTTGATGGCTGCTTTCTTCACTTTCGATGGTCCGATCAAGTGCAGAGCGACTTCCTTTGGTACCTGCAGTAGCACCAGAGAGTAAGGAGCCGGCCAGATGTCAGGGAGCTTGCAGATGTTCCGAAATGGAGGAACTAGTTTGTGATCGTCACAGGAACTTACAGATGGTGTTTTCCCTGAATCATTCAAGTAGCACATTGTGGATAGAAGTGTCGAGAAATGTGACCAGCGTTAGTTTCACATCACAAATTTAAGGATGCATACGTTGTAACAGGTCAAAAATGCTACGACCATGCTAAACTAAACAATGAAAAGAAGTACGTACAATCTATGGTTACTAGATTTAAACAACTTCTATATAGATTAACAGATATAGTTCTACTCGCATCAAGAAGGCATTTGCTCGGAGTGGAAGTTACAAGAACGAATAACAAAAACACATGGGTTACATAGAAGTTACTGTAGGATGAACTCCTGAGTTTCTAAAGATGCAAAAACGAAGAACAAAAACACAGTTGCCACGGTTTCGGCAGGTTCTATCTGAACCAAAATGGATAGAAAAAAAAGGGGGGGCTTGCTACCTCCTTTCATTCGTCGGAATCCTGGAAGTGGCTGTGCCGCAGCAACATGCTTTGAGAAGACTTTCTCAAAGATAGAATCAGTCATTTTACTGCTCACAGTTACTCGTATCTGCGTCTTGTAACAAAGAAAATGGACAGGTAAACAGATTAAGATGAGATCTGCCAGAGAGCTATATGTTTATTTATTTCACAACTTTCTATTTTACTGTTTACTGAAACCAAAATGCCAACCAACCTTTATTAATCCATCTTCTTCAGTAAGTACAGAAACATGAAAATCTGTAAAGGCTACGGGCGCTTGTGTCGGTTTTTCCTCACCTGATTGCACAGACAATAAGCCCATAAGGTAATGATTTTCGACACTGTTCAGTTAAAAATGATGAGAGGCTAAAGGTGTACATTGTACTGGAGCTACTGCCTGAAGTGCTCTGCAAACATTATGGTTGGTTCTGGAAAATAAAGTCATAAGCAAATATGAACAGTGAAAGAAAATCAATTTGCCTTAAGTGATACGTACTACTCCCTCAGTGCAATCAGGCATAAAGAGAGACATCATTTTGTAGATTGTCACTGATTTGATCAAGACAAGTAACCTGTATAAATGAATATGAAAAGTGACAGATTTCCAAGGGCACCCTACCGTGTTGGGCAACGTGTGTTGAACATCATCAAACAAGCTGAAGGTGGCACTTCATGAGAAAACTGGAGCTGAGGCAGAAACACCCTGGCAAATTCGTGATTCACCACCTGCAGGGCAATCCACAAAATTCAGATTGCGGTTCACATGAGCGGGATGAAGTTGGAAACGTAACACTGAGGGATGAACAAGCTAGGTAATGAATGCATCATGAGGGCAAATTTCCCCCTTCCGTCAGTGAAAATTGCAAGCAAACTGCCATATTATATCCATTTTAGTGGGAAAGAACCTTTGCATTTCTGAACTTATTTTTTCACCTGACAGTGCGCTGGAGAACAGTACCAGTGTGGCAGTGTGTGGGTTTAGCTCTCTTAATGCTAAGGCTGAGAAAAGAAGAAAACAGAGGCTAAAACCGACCTAAGCAGCTCTTGATTCTTCGCACTTGTTCAAACTCTCGCACAAGTGTGTGTGCACTAATCACTGAACCCAAATTTCTTCACAAGTTCGAGGGAAAATTGAGCCAACTAATCTCTTGAACTGCAAGATATACCAGCCTGGTGCCTATCATTCTCTTCAACTTCAACAAATTGAGCCAAAAAACACTTTTCCCCCACATAATTCACATCGGATAGCCTTAAACCCTAGAAAAGGATAGATGAAATGGCCCTCGAGACTGATGGAGAGGGAGGGAGAGAAAGAGATGAGATGGTACCTTGGGGTTGAGCTTGAAAAGGCTCATGGCCGCGGCAGCGCCTCCCATGGAAATGGATAACTCCATGGCTATCCAATCCAAGAGAGAGCTTCTGCTTCTAGGCAAGAAACCCCAGGCGGAACGGGAGAAGACAGTTATGTAACCCGCCCCTCAATCTGCACCGTTGATTTCCAATCGGTCGGACAGAGAGCTGAGTTCGATCTGTTTCACTAGCACCCCACTCGCCGTTGGACGCACACGGCGGCGGCGGCGGCGATGGAGGTGGCGGCGGAGGCGGGGGCGTACGAGGAGATGCTGCGGGTGGTGGAGGCGAGCGCTGCCCGCATCCGGTGGCGCCTCCGGCCCCAGTCCAAGCGCCGCCTCCTCAACGGTCGGTGCCCCCTCACACGCTTCTGGTTCCTCCATTTATCGATTCTCCGTGACGAGTAGCAGCACAAGCTCCGGTCCCAGTATCTTTTCTTCCTAAGTTATGTGCTGTATTGCTAATTTATTGCTAAAAACCGTATGATCCGGTGCCAGGCAAATCCATCTGGAATATCTAGGTGGGTTCAGAGTTTGGTTCAGATAGTTTCAGAGTTTGATGCCATATAGCTCACGCATGCCATGGCTAGTTCCATTAGGTTCAGGGTTTGGTTCCAGTAGGTGGGTTGATCTGATGCTTGGTAGAATGATCGGAAATTGCGGAAGATGATGTCTTGTGGTCTGAGATTGCCTTTGGCATCAGTGAACCGAGGAGCATACCTAATGAACTGGCATGATGAACTGTCGGCAGATATCCTGTTCCTCTGCACCGGGCTGCGGCCTGTGATACTCATGGACTACGGCGGCACAATGCCTCAGCTACAGGATAATCTGTGCAGCCTGCTGCATCACGCTCGGCAGGTGATTACCTCATTTCGATGTGTTAAATTCTCTGCACTTATATGACACACAGAACCAGGCATGGCACAGTTCAACGCTAGTGAATAACGAATAATGTTTGGATCCTAGGCAAAACCAGTTATAGCCTTGCTAGGCTAGGACATACGTTTGGTGCCTGAAAAATAAGGTGGCTTTTGAGTGCCAGCTACCCTAACGGGGCTAGAAAATCCTTGCCAGGTAGGGAGAGCCGATTTGGCTCGCTCCCGACAGCAAACTGGTCCACGCAAAAAATGTCCCCACGTCCCGCATGTTCTGCTGGGTTCGTATGTTAGCTCGCCATCAAAAGCAACCCTGCAGTCATCCAAACAACTAGCCCAGCTAAACTTGCGCGCAAAAGCAAACACCATAAACCAAATGCATACTAGCGGGACTTTGCCAAGCCGAGCTGGCTAGCTGAGCTATGGCCTATCTGGGCAACGGAACCATCTATCTTTGACATCTCTCCCTTACAAATATGCAAGTCAGATCTACAAATTATTGGCATTGGATGTGACTATTTCACTGAACCAGTAGCCAACCCTTCACGCATTGAGAAGATGTGTGGCTCGTGTCTTAACAAGTGATGAGGATTTTGTTTATTGATTTTCCACCATACAGTTACATTTAGGACCTGTATCTGGATTACGTGCTTTTAAATTGGTTCTGTTTAGTCACAGTTCCATCTCAAAATTTTACATTTATGCCATAGTGGAGCGTTGCGGTTATGATCTCTGTCAGTTTGCATCTTCTTGCTCGAACAATCTCTACTAGTCTTTCAACTACAAATGTACTACCGTGTAGTCATGCGCAACTAATTCAGAAATGTTAATATCATGTCTGCCCTGCAGGAAGCAAGCACCTTGAATCCACTAAGGGTGATGGTTATCAGCGATATGCTCTATTTGATTCACATACAAGGGCTTGCTGAACATGTGTCCCCAAATGCAAGGTCACGCCACCAGCTAGCTTTCGTGGACCTAGAGCAAAGCTGTAGCGAAAAAGTCTTTACCTTCTCAGATCACAATCCTCTTTTTTGGTCTGTTGCCCTGTTTTATATTACTTGACTGATCTCCTGGTACAGCTGCTTGCAGACACAGAAAAGAATGAAACCATGGTGGAGCTTTTATCGATCCAAGATCGTTTTTCAGATACATTCCCTCTTGAAGGAGATGTAGAACCTGGAACACCAAAGCAGAAGTCAAGACTTCCAGAGAGGGCCACTGATGTTGATTGCACTGGCATCAGCATTGCCGACACGACTTCACTGGTTGTTGATCTGAGTGCCTTCCTAGAGAGCACTCAAATTGCACTGCCTTCTCTGAATGGGTAATTTATTGGCTCTCACTTCCTTACATGGTGCCAAAGCTCACAACCATGGAATGCTAGTCCGGTGAAACCGTTGTATGGACTCCTTAAACTAAAAGTATTGCACATCCTCATTATAGAACATGACACCTTTCTTTTTTTGGTAATTCTTCCGACATCAGAAGGAAATGTCTCGCACACTCGTATGTTTGCTATATTGCCAAAGTTATCCATTTCAATTGCCTCTTCCTATTCATTGTTTCGTGTTGTGACATTTGCAGGTGGCTTTTGGGTTATCCTGTAACATATTTGTTTCGCAATGAAACTGCCGAGGCAGCCACAAAGAATCTCTCCAAGCACTCTCTTCATATCTATAGGCTATATGTGGTCAGGTTTGGCTTTTTTCACAAATTTATAACTTTTTTTCAGAAAGAATTTCATTGTAGGCAGCTCTTAAACGGGCAATATCTTACTGTAGAAATGGCCATTCAGATGCTAAACACTCAGAAGAGGAACTGTTAAGGTCAACTATCTATTTCATAACTTGTTTTGCTCTTTTTTCAGAGGTTGTTTTACTTGTGTTTCTGTGTAATTTGTCAGTTGTGACTCTAACAGTGACTGTATGCCAGTTTTTCAGTTCCTTGTGGCATGAGTGTGAAACGGGACGAAGAACCATGGGCCAAATCATTTCTAGCTCACATGAACGATAAGCTTGAGCAGTGCAGCCATGTCTGGGCGGCAGTGCGACTAGAGATGGAGGTTTTCCAAAGCCAGACAGGGGTTATTGTGTTGTAGTTCAGACCAGCAGGTGTTTTACCGCGCAAGCTGGCATTCAGTGCCAGGTGATATCTATATGTTGTCGATTTGTCTGTTGTTTGATTGGGGAAATGAAATATCTGCATGATCAATTGGTGCATCACCATGTTGTGTGTCATGTTTTTGTTGTTGCCTTGCTGACTCTGAATCAGAATACATCTATCTATTGGCATGAGTTTTGTTTTTTGTCCTTTATAAGCCGACTTTGTTGCTTAAATACTCCCTCTGTTCCATAATATAGTACTACAACAGAGGATGTACTATCTTATGATCTGCACATCGGAGCATAGGTGGATTGACAATTGAAGCATTGTATGTAGGTCGATGTCATAACTAAAGGAACAACAATTTGTCATGAGGAACCAAGATGATCTCTCAAACTCTTCTTCACGGATGATATCGTCTGATTTAAAGATAAAATTAAAAAAAGGGTGGAGCACTCTCTACCAAGCTTATATCCTCATATAATCTCCAAGCAAGCCTAGTTATAATTATAATTATACATATATGGTGGAGATTCTGCACACAAGATGTATACCTAAACATCTTAGCATACCACACGACTAACTAACTCTTGCATTCGTGGGAAACAGTAGCACTTTACTTACATCAGGAAATGTTCTACTCCTTACCGTTCCGTAATTCTTGTCGTGATTGTAGTTCAATTTTGAACTAAAACCATGACAAGAATAATGGAACGGAGGGAGTACCCTCTGATTTAAAGATAGAATAAAAAAGGGTGGAGCACTCTCTACCAAGCTTATATCCTCGTATAATCTCCAAGCAAGCCTAGTTATAATTATAATTATAATTATACATATATGGTGGAGATTCTGCACACAAGATGTATACCTAAACATCTTAGCATACCACACAGAGTAACTAACTCTTGCATTCGTGGGAAACAGTAGCACTTTACTTACATCAGAAAATGTTCTACTCCTTACCGTTCCGTAATTCTTGTCGTGATTGTAGTTCAAAAGAATTATGGAACGGAGGGAGTACCCTTGACTACTCTCAACGATTGTTTGTTGGACTGCTTAGACACTCCACGAGCCATAAATAAATATATACAGCACTGCAACTGCACACGCACGATAAACTAACTTTTCTGCTCTGACTGATAAAGACGTCGGAGCCAATCGAGCAGCTTCCTTGCCGTATCGTCGCTGTGAGATTTGAAATCTTGCTTCACCATAGGGCCCGTTTGCTCCACCACAGCTTCCCCATCATATAGTTGCTCTAGATCCTAGTTCCACAGAGAGTGCACGATCAATCAATGATACAAAGGGGGAAATCATGTCTAAATTAAAATGATTTCAAGAAAAAGGTTATAATCTTTGGATCACCTTCGATGCACGGAATCCTGCGAGCTTTGGATCGCCAACAAAATCAGGTGGAAATCTCAGAAACTTTTCTGGATCAAAAAACGAATTTCTTGCGAATTCTGTAGCTGCTTTGATCATTTCTGGAACAACTCTGTAGGCTTTCAAACACCGCTTGCTGCTATCCTGCTCAAAACAAGTTTATTTCATCAGTTGCAGGATCTAACAAGATAATCATGTGAAAAGACCGAACTAGCTCAAGCCACTATACCGCAGATGCATTGTAGATAGAGCCAGCATGTCCCATGACATGAAAAGTATCAAGATCAATCTTGTGCCTCCACAGAAGGTGTATATTTTTGGTCACTTCATCATTCCGTGTCAACGACCAGACTAACTGTGTATCCAGGTCATTCTCAAGATCTGTAAGATCGTGTGCGATGTCACCGGCGATCAGATTGCCAAAATCCATAAGAGAGTTGTTCATGTGATGCAAACCACCATTAGATAAGCTGGAAAAGTTCCAAATGAAACCAAGTTGAGTTAAGCTAAATATATAGTAGCAACAGAATATCAATTGAAAAACCATTATAAAAAGCACTTAAAAAGTTAATACATATAATTGGATTAGAACCTAGCTAGGACAAAGTATAATTTCCACATTGCATAAATTAATTTAACTAAATGCATAAACGAATTACTTACTCCCTCCGACCCATATTAATTGATTCAAAATTGTCTAGATACGGGTGTATCTAGCACTAAAACTTGACTAGATACATCCGTATATAGTAAATCTAAGTCAACTAATATGGGTCGGAGGAAGTATTTGAAAGATGAAGACTCAATTTAGAGGGGAAAAGGAAAGATGAGCAGTCAGTTTCAGAGGGATATTTTGCCGGCACGAGGAAGTGGTAGTATGCCCACCACTATCAAAAACAAAATGATTGGAGAAAGAAATTGCAAAAAATATGTTAAACCTGTTCATAGAACCATAGGCGCTGCTTGAAGAAAACGGAGTTAGCCTTGTAGAGTCCATCTTGTTTTTGCAACTAACAAGCCGAGAGACGTCATTTTCTAGCTGTTCAACATTGTGAAAATGGGTAAATATGTGGTACATGCAGTTGCACTTTTATCATCTATTCTGATCTAAAGTCGCAAGGTTCCTTTTTTGCTATAAGAGATACAACACACTTGAAAGGATACAACACCTAGCTTACAATGAATATAACAAAAACATGTATTCAGGCATGAGGTATAAACTTGAAAGGTAGCAACTATCGGTATATGTCTCTACATAGATGAAAAAAATGAGATGCGCAAGATCATATAATATGTACTGATCAAGATTCAAGACTGTCTTTCTGTTACACTTGAGTATAAGTACTTTATATGAGCCTCACAAATCATAAGATATTACCTGTTCAACTTTCGACAACACCATATCGCCAAGTAGAATACAGCCTGCACCCCTGTGGCTGCAAGGTACGACCAATCCCTCGTTTCTTATTGCTAGCAAAACCAGCTCAACCTATAACATAAATAATGTAGTCAAGTCTGATCAGACCATTTTTTGCAACTATAACTGAACAAAAACTAATTGTTTTGCAATTACTTAAACTATTATAAAATTAAGAAGAACTACAAGTCATGTGTAGCATATATCTAGTTTTGATTTTCTTCTTCTACCAGCAGCTAATAGTTTGTACTACACTTGATATGGCACTAACTCTTCTAGCTTGCCAGTGAGCGGCATACAGTGGCTAACATTGTGAAAGGGAAAATTCAGAAAATTGTACAAAATGATGTTGAATAACAAAATGTGAAACGGGGAACGTATTACATTGTGCAAATTTATGTGAATATTTCCAACAGTGTAGCATTCTATGGTATACACAAATATTAGAGGATAACAAACATGCATGTGAGTTTCAGCAATAACTGCTACGTAGCAGCAAAACTCTCATGCCAACCACTGCAATGTGCACGTGTAACCACTTCCCTCAGTATGCGCATAGTTAAGAATTTTTTACACTATAATGTACTACATTAGAATCATCAATAACTGGAAGAAATAAATTACTCCAAAACGAATATTCAAGGAAAAACAAAACTTGAGTGTGAGGGATTCTGATAAAACAATGCAATATAGTTTCGGAAAGATAGACTATGAGCATGAGTAAACCTGGAGTTCTTTTATTCGAGTAACAAATTTATCAATGGCGTCATTGCACCATAGATTGAGGACTGTTAGCATTTGATCATAATGGCTTATTACTTCATCCAGCCTTTTTGCTGGTCCTTCAACTATGTCAATCAGTGCTTCAATTATATTAGTCCGGATATCTTTATTATTTCTCCACTGAAATTTTCCCTCTTCAACATCCTTTTCTATCCTTTCAAGACCATCTAAAATTTCATCTCGGGCATTAGAGGAAATAAAACCCTGAAAAATTACAGAACGCAAGCACAATTACATAATTAAATAAACAATAGAGGCACTGATTGCGTAAAAAAATAGTAGCAGCACAGAGAAATAGTATTTGATCCAAAAGGTTTATCCTCGTGCCATAAAACAAAATAAAAAAAATCAGAACATTCGCATGATTTTGATACCGTCCGAGTGCTAGATAGACATTTGAATGGCTGCATATTCCAACTGGAAGCATGTATCCATAATTATCGAGTTCCACATCCATGGATGTTGCCAGGATTTTGGAGAGAACGGGACAGAAATAGTACCTCCTCCATAATCATATTAGCATTCTCTTTGCTGGCAATTATAACGTACTTGTAGTTCTCATTGTCCGCGGAGATGTACTCTACCAGACCATCTACAAGTTCTCTTGAGCGCTTTTCACGAGCCTCCAGGTGCCGCTTGCTCTGATCTGTTACCTCCACCCTTGTTCTCCCTAACTTGAAATGTTATGAAGGAATACTAGTCAGATGACTTTATACCTTACAAAGAAATAAATAGACAGCCCAGTGCATGTTGGACCTGAGAAATATCAGTCAAATTTGCAAGTTCTGTTTTCTAAGGGAGATAGAAGACTTATTTAGCATAACACCTCCTTAACACAACGAAATAGCAAGTATCCATGTTTTTTTAGTATATTTTCTTATGTCAGTAAAATAAATAGCAACCTTGGAAAAATAAAAAGTGTAACATTATATATTATTCAACAAGTACATATACACAATTATTGTGACTTCACGGGAGGATAACTAGAAACATCAAGGAAGCTGATAGGCATGTAACCAATTTCTAATGGTATATATAGCAAGGTGAATGGATTTCCAACCGGACGGCAAGGTTTCAGCTAAGTTTCAACATGTTCTCAATCAGACTATTTCTGAGCAACTGATCTCAATAAATTATCCTTACGAATAGGGTGTATATAACTGCAAATGCTTTTTGTGTGCAACTTAAATCAACTGTAACTTAACATAAATGCTGCTCCAAAAGTGCCTACTATTTCTAATGTATATACCTGACATGTGGGCACACTCTAGAGCAACAAATAATTTGGACCATAAGAAAATGTAAAATTCAAAATAACAAGATACTCTTGGATAGATGCAAGAGAAGTACCACTGGATCCCGATAACGTGTCCTGTTGAGAAAGTCGATGTATCGCTCTGTAGAGGAAAACTGTGTGTCGATACGTAATGCTTGGGCATCATATAGATAATCGTCGTTTTGCGGAATCCACTTAGCCGCCTTCAAGACAATGTTACAATCATGTTAATACAATGTTACAATTATGTTAAGCAATATTTGTCACATTGAGTCTTGAAAGAGGATTTTACAGATCCCTGCACACAACGACACGTTTCCACGTATCCAGTAAACATGATGATATCACGAGAAACCCCTGGAAGCGTACTACTTCCTCCGTTTCTATATACAAGGTCAATTCATATTTTGAGTCTTAGCTTTGGTCACCAAATTGACCAACAAAATACGATATCAAATTAGTATATGCGATACGCTTTTGATGACATAGAACTCATATCTTGTTGGTCAAATTATCAGACAAAGTTAGGCTCGAAATACGAAGTGGCCCTGCATATGGAAAAACGAGGGAGTAGCAAAATCTAGTCTTCTTTTACTTCTTATGCTCACTACAGGGCTAGAAGGGTTAAATTTTTTGCGCCTTGTGCCCATTGCTAGGCTATCAAAAGCCACCATAGGATTCTTTGTAACCATCTCTATCTTTTTCGTCTTGGATGTAACCTTCGCAGGCACATTTGTTTGTTCGTTGGGCATAGAAATCTTGGTGGAAAGTGACACAACTAGATTTGAGCCGGTTCCTAATCTGCAGTTATGTATGTATGGCATTAGTAATTTTAGAGCAATTAAAAGAAAAGAAAAAGTAACTTCTGAAGTACAACAAAGAAATGAAATAGTACCTCTTTGAACCTCCATATTTACATTTGCCTTTTTTTCCCTTGTTGCTATTTGTATCCTCCAAGTTTTTCCTATGTTGAAAAGAAATCATGTAGTATAGAAGCATGTAGTACAGAAATTTTAATTTTAAATTTCAGAACTAGTTGTAATTACCTTTTTTCTGCTACAGCACTAGATTTTGCATCTTTTTCCTTTTTCTTTGTTGTAGTTTCCAAGCTAAGGCTATGGTGAGAATAAGCTACTTAGAATTCAAACTCAGGATTCATGTTATCATGAGTACAAGTGTGCAAATGCTAACCTTAGTGGGAAACACATCCTTGTTGGTTCTCCACCATCACACGGCACAATGGATGATTTATTTGTTTTGGTGGTCTTTTTCTTCTTCTTTGGTAGTTCTCTAAATCAGCAATAAGAAAAGTGAGATCTCAAGAAAAGTAGTTAACGTCTATAGTAGTTTACAAGAATAATAATGCATGAAGAGGAGATAAATGTTGATCATTTTTACCTCACAGCCATCATTGCAGCAATGTCATCCGGGTTGCCTTCTTACAATTGTGCCAATAATGCCCATAGTCCTTGCAAATAGGGCACATATGTTGGCCTTTTTTTCTTGTCGACGCAGCCTTTGTACCTCTCAGTTTTTGGCCTACCAGCTGTAGCTTTTAGTAATGGTGGATGCATGAAGAATCCATGGTCAAATTTAGGCCACTAAGTCTTGTATTGGGATCCATCCTGAAAATGAAATATTCATCCATAAGCACTACTACTAATGATCACAGAAGGAACGGTAACAATCACACAGGCAACAGCAAACCATGTGAGCAACAAGACCAAATTTCAATCTCTCATAGGCTTACCCTTCTGGCCATGCCGACGGCACCGCTCGTGAGGACGAGCCTGTAGCCGCGCGATGGCAGAACCTTGTAGAAGTTCCCGACGGATGCTCCTCCGCCGCAGCACCTTCTGCCGGCGTACCTTCTCCCTCCGACGCCGCACCTTCTCCTTCCGTCGGCGCACCTTGTGGGCCGACCTGCACAGTCGTGCCGCCGTAGCCCTCTGCTCCCATTGCTCTCCAAACGCCGCCGCCACCGCTAGGGTTAGCCGCCGCCTCCGTCGCAAGGGTTAGCCACCGCCGCCACTAGGGTATGCCACCGCCGCCGCTAGGGTATGTCATCGCTCCGCTTTGGTTTGCCGCCGCCACCGCCGGGTCGGGGACTGAGGAGGGAGTTCGATCGAGTCGCGACAGGGGAGGGAGGGGACTAAGACTAGTCCCAATGGAGGTATCATAGGTAGTATCATGCATGCCATGTTGGCAAAATTCTGACGTGGCATCCTAATTAATGATGAAAGAGGTTGTGTTGGTATCATAGGTAGATACCGTATCATAGCACGTAGTACTAGAAAAACTAATCTCAAATGAATCTTGTACATAATTTTGCATTGAGATTCTACAAAACAATAAATATACTAAGACTATGGTACTACTACATGATACTATGCATTGTGGAGGTGGTATCATATACTAGTATCATATGCATGATACTACTATATGATACTTCCCATTGTGACTAGTCTAAGGAGGGAGTGTGGTCGAGTCGTGTATTGATTTCTTTTTTTTTCAATTTTCAATCTCTGTGTACCGATAGGCAAGGGAACATGTGTTCAGAATTTTATGGCTTAACGGGGGCAGCTAACGGAACGAACGGCAGGGCCAAATAAGGAACCAAGTGAGTCTTTGGTATCAAAGAGGGAAGAAAATTTTGTCCAAGGCCAAAAAAGGAAGCCAAATTTCAACTAGGGCCATACAAGGAATTCTCTCACGAAATAATGTGCCTACGGTTTTCTTGAAAATGTCACTAGACTAGCCCCGAAGATCAACACTAATCTTTCTGCACACTTTGTCCTCACTCGTGCGTACCTGAAAACAACTTTCTGTCGGTCATACACCCTCAAATTGCTCCAAGCCAAACATGCATAACTTAGAGTTTTTTTTGAAGATGAGCCCGGAAAAAAAGCTCCAACTTGTTTGTATAAGTATCTATCAATCATATTAAACCATGCGAATCTCACGAGCTTTCAGCTTTCTTGGATGTGCGGTTTTTTTCTTTTGTTTTGCGACTTGTATATTTCACTTAATTTTGTGTTTTGAAATATTCAAGTGTGGTAACACTTTTGATTATCCTATTTCTCAAAAAAAAAATATAGGAGTTGTACTTTGATAAAAAAAGATATGAATAATAAAATATCAAATACTGATTTCATTTTATATTCTAGAAATTCTTACCTTAGGTTTGAAACTAATGCTTAAATTGTTGGGGTAGATTTTGTAATATGGATAATAAAAATATAAGTTTTTGGAGTAGATTTTGTAATACGGAATGTGAAAATTAATGGTGGTGCTTAATTCTTATCTAGAGTAATGGTCAACAACACATGTATATTGAAAAAACTTATTAAGCCTTATATTGTAACCCTTTCCCTTTGAAAATAAATTGTTTAGTTATATATAATCAGCACCTATCGGGTCCTTGGCTTCCGCATCAGATCACCGCATGGAGGCACAGGTAGTGCCTCAAAGTCCAACAAACTTGTTTCATTCACATTTCAACTTGACCATGGACACGACACACGAGCAATTCAACCTCGCTAACCATGGCCGACTCGTAACAAATTTTCCGAAATCAAATTTTAGCCTCGGATGTAAACCTAATGAGATGACGCCCAATTTTTGCCTCGGTTTCAAATAAAAATGACAACAAGAAATAAATGACAGTTGTAAGCGCAGAAAGGTGATAATGAAAAGTCTAATCCACAAAGACAGCACTTGCCACTCAAAACTGTGTCACCGACACTGAGCATTTCAGAGAATGTTGTTACATCAGGAGGCATGGACAGCTCCCCAGAGTTTTTGTTCCCCACTATTTCTTTGAGATCCTGGAGACACAATAGAATGTACACGGGAAAAACTAGTAATCTCTTCAAGCTGCTCGAGTTAAAAATTGTCGCTGTTCTCAACAAATGCCAACAAATGCCTAACAACTAACCGTCCGTGGTCCTCGTTGGTCTCTTTGCCTCTCAACTCGATCGCACCTTTCATTATCCGGGAGTAGAGCCTCTCGAGCTGCGGCACCCCGTAGCCTGCGGTGAGCTCCATGAAGCGCTTCTTCAAAGCTTCCAGCTGTTCAAGCGTGTCATCACTGGTAGGCATGGCAGCCCCTTTGCCATTATCAGTCACCATGGGTTCGGGAGGAGAACCAGCTACTGCTGGCGCTTCAGCTGGTGCTTCGTCAGCTTCTTTCAGAGGGCCATTCGAATCTGGTCCTTTTGGAGCTTCTTCTGGGGAAACTGGCTTTGACAAGTCCACATCTACAGGAGACCTTTCATCTCTCGCAGTCGACTCTTTGATAGTCGAGCCTGAAACAATGGTCGGTTCAATAATTTTTATTTTGTATGACCACTTGATGTGCAAGGATGCAAGCACAAAAGTCGCACCCAATATTAGAAATTTACCTTGTTCGTTTTCAGTGCTTTTCTTGTGCCGCTTTAGCACCTCATAACTTCGTGACAGATCAACTTCTGGCTGTACATTACGAAGCCTCGCGCTTGTTCTAGTAACAGAAACTAACTGAACAACAGGCGGCCCTTGGAGAATGGAGCTATCTTCACCATCCATAAACTGCAGTGGTCCCCCCTGTGCAGCAATTTTATCACAAAAGGACACCAGAGATGGGTCCATCTGTGACAACATACCTTGCACCTGAACAAAAATATCCAATAGTTACAGAAACATATAGGCCTAGTCAACAATTAAACATGGACACAGGTGATAGAACACAACATACCACATCTCGGAGTTCACAAGCTCTACTGACGATCCTAGATCCATTGTAATCCTCACCATTGTATGTCTGCAGAAGTTGTAGAAAGTTTAGGAACACATTGGTACATAGAGTAGTTATAGAAGTTTTGTCATTGTTTAGCTGACATATTCAGAAAGATCACGACGAACTATTGCCAGTTGTTACGGATGTTTGGTAATTGCTTCAGTTGTTATCAGAAGAAGATCAGCATTAAATTAGAACTTGGAAATACGTATAAGTTCACGAGTGGAAAATAAAATGCCACAAAAAACAAAATTCAAACCTTTGCATTCGAGACTATAAGATCAATATCCTTCATGAATGCTGCCCGGGTGAAATACTGTCCAGAGTCCACCCGCTGCAAGACAGTAGCCATATCCATCGGGTTGTGAATTATTGCTCGATAGTCCGGTACTTCCTCTTCTGATACTGGGAAGTGGAATGCACTGAACCTTTTGTTATACAAAATCCTGAAAAGACAAGGCACACCTTAATCATTTCCATCTTTTTAAATACCAAGTGGGCAGTACTGTCCGAGAAGACACTAGCGATTTTTTGCATATGCAACAGAAGATAAGGTCTGAGAAGTTTTTGGAATCATATATTAAACAAAAATTAGGTTCACTAGTTGTTTCAGAAGGATGTGCTTTTCAGCTACCTAACGCGCATATGTTCCTCAGACATTTAATTTGTACTACAACATCTTACTTAAGTTTTAAAAAATGAACTACCTAGCTGACAGCCCACTGTTTTCTTACCACAGTACTGAACCATACAAATTAATAAACAAAATATCTTTTATCACCACACAACCTGAACTGATTTATAACTACCTAGCTGACAGCCCACTGTTTTCTTACCACAGTACTGAACCATACAAATTAATAAACAAAATATCTTTTATCACCACACAACCTGAACTGATTTATACGTCTGGAACAAATCATCCAAGCAAAGCTCATGCTGCCATTCCTTGAACTTGAACCAACTCAATATGGATCTCAAGGTACAGAATTAGCATAATGGGGATTGGCTAAAGACTAGTAAGCAACTAGCTAGTGTTATATTATACTCCCTATGTTGTGGGGACTGGGGACAGAGGGAGTAGTACACAAGGGTAACTTAAGTAATGACAACCGAGAACAAATGAGCAAAACAGAAAAATATATGCAACTATGTAATGGAGTGAATTCAGACCTGTTACAAATATCTCGGAGACACATTCGCATCCGACGAACAGCGTGTTGCTCAGCTTCTGCCTTAGCTTTCAGCTCAGAAACCTTAGGACCATCTACTTTCTTTGGTGCTTTTGGAAGATCAACAGAAGACTTCTGGTCTTTGGACTTGCTTCTTGAATCTTCCGTTTGAAGTGAGAGCAATGAATCAAACAATATAGTGAAGTATCTTAATCTATCTTCATCACCTGGTCGATCAACTTGATATCTGTCAAACAGAGGATTTTCTTGGTAAAAAAAAGACAGGTAGGAGGAAATGAACTGAACGTCAAGTAGCAGGCAACACTGATCGGACTATAAATTGCACTGAACTAAACATTAGCAAGCATGATGAAAATGCGGTGTTCCCATCCTATTGGTGAACATATACCCCATGCCCATGCAAAAAAAAAAGGTTGTTTCCATGCTTCTTGGTGAATGAATAATCAATATTTACCGTTAAGGAGCATTACATTGGTCTAGGAGTTTGTATTAGGCTATATTTCCTTCCTTGTACCCCAAGTCTTGTGTACTATACATTTGCCCCTTGGGCTATGCAATAGAGATAGGTTGCATCCATAACAATTATACCCTCCAAGCATTCATGGAGCTCAAAAGAGTAAAAAAACTGAATAACCAATCAGTAATAAATTATCTAAACCAATCAAGACAGTCAACATGGTACACGTGTTAGACTGTGACACGAGCGAAGTCAAGGCAACTCAGGTAAAATCAAACAAAGATATGTCCAGGAACATACACATTACGAGAAGAAAATATGGAAGCACACTCTTCTTCGAGATCATCAAAGGCCACTGATGATGTTCCTAGCAACAAAACTGGAAGGTTGGATGCCAACTCATTCAACAGAGTCAATAATACAGCCCTGAGCTGTTCATGTGCCTGTTACGTTAAAGATCAAGTGATTAGCTACATAACTGATTCAACATATTCTCAAGAACCATTCCGTAGCACTAAATTTTCTATGACTTAGACAGCATATACTAACCGTATCCCACCAAAGATGGAACTGAGGCAAGTAGAGTATGGACGGTGTTGTTCTCCTTGCTTCCCCAAAAATATGCACAAGAGCTTCTTCAGGCGTCTTTGCACTTGGATCGGAGAGAAGAGATGGCAACCCCAAGGAGTGAACAGAAAATTTCTCAAGCTCATGCAGAACAGCTGGCCCAACATGATCCTGCTAAGCGTAAAACACATTAGTAACTAATAAGGGACACATGACAATATATCTATATAAAAGGGGAGAAACCCTACCAGTCCAACACCCTCAACACCACATATCAAAAGGCGAGGCCTATAAACAAGAGAGATGGAAGATCCGTATGAAAGAGCAGAGTATTTGCTAACATCTGACGATGAAAGGTAAGGAAAAACATCAGAAATCCGTTCCATTATTTTCTCAAGATGCCTCTTCAAACATGGAGCAATAACTGGTGACAACGGCCTTGAATGCACAATCGATCCCCTATGCGCAGCTGGAGTTATTGTAGACATAGCTTCCAAGAAGTGGTTTTTCTGAACCCTCACCGAGTCAACATCAATGACAAACTTGTCATCACTTGTGTAAACCTGAGGATACTTCTCTCTAAATGCTCGAATAGCAGCTTCAGTACATAATGCTTTCAAATCAGCCCCACAATATCCAACACAGCTTGCAGCAAGCTCCATCTTTAGCTCCTTTGGTGGTGGCTCCTTCCATTTCCGTGTATGAATATCCAGTATTTCAGCTCGTGCATCATAACCTGGTAAAGGGAAATAGAACTCGCGGTCAAATCGGCCAGGTCTACGCAATGCCCCATCAATGGCATCAATTCGATTGGTTGCTCCGATCAAAACAACTTGCCCACGTGAATCAAGACCATCCATCAAAGCAAGCAATGTTGAGACTATTGAATTGTGAATCTGCTCTTGCTTGCTAGATCTCACAGGGGCAAGACCATCTATTTCATCGAAAAAAATTATCGCCGGCTGATTCTTTTGAGCTTCCTCAAAAAGCAACTTCAGCTGCCTTTCAGCCTCTCCAACCCATTTACTAAGAACGTCAGCTCCTTTGCGCATATAAAAGCTGACCTTCTGGCCAGCTTTAGAGGCAGCACAAGCTAAGGCACGGGCAATCAACGTCTTCCCTGTACCAGGAGGACCACACAGAAGAACTCCTCTAGGAGGAGTGATGTGATAGTTCGCAAAAAAATCTGGATACAGCAAAGGGAAGAAAACCATTTCCTTTAAGGCATCAATGTATTCAGACAACCCCCCTATATCATTAAAACTCACACTCTCGTCAATCTGCAGAGGTTGAATATCAGCTCCTCCCTTGGAACTTGGTCCAGCAGTTTGCGCCCCTGGCATAAGTGATGTAGTGCTGACTCCAGTATCACCCTGATGACCCCATCCAGATGCTCCAGCATTAAGCCCCCAAGCTGATGAACTATGCATGTCCATTCCACCCAAAAGCCATGGCATACCTCCTCGCCCAGTACGCATCCATGGCATGGATGGACCTTCATCTGGCTCGTCCACAAGAAGAGAATCATCTGAATCATCTGGCATTGAATAACGAGGGCGCTTGTGCATGCGTGACCCACTTTTTTTTAAATACTTGCTGTTCTTTGGACCAACGCCTTGTACAAGTACTCTGCGGGGAGATTGTGGTCTGTGCTTCCCTTCCTTCCGTGGGGAAGGTCTACGGACTTCTGCACGATCCCTTAGATCATATCTCCTTCTTACTTCTTGCTCTTCCTCGCCGTCTTCATCATCTCCATCTTCTTCTTCAGCTTCATCACCTCCATCAACTTCCTCTTCATTGGCATCATCCTCTTCAATATCATTACCATTTTCTCTCTGATCTTGTGCATGTTGTTCTTCAGAACTCTCCTGGTCATCATCAGAATCTTGGTATGGAAGATGTCTTTGTCCCCGCAGAGATCTTCTAGGCCTTAAACCTTCACGGCGAGGAATGGAGTTAGAGTTAGAAATTTTCTTTCGTTTCGGCTGTGCTGACGCCTGATCATCTGCTTTACTCTTTGAAGACCGATATCTGGGTCTCTGAATAAAAAGGGGGGATGTAAGTTAGTTCAAACAATAATCAACAAATTGAGTTATTAATTGGGTACCAGTGAGGCTTACAGAATGACCATCATTAGTGGAACTCTAGAAACTCACCATAAGATCATCATCTTCCATATTGGAACTATCTGTGCCGTAGTCCTCCAAAGTTACAGACATTCTTCGCTTTCGAGTTGAACGGCGCAGATTTGCTGCAATAGACTATAAAAGGAGCTATTAAAATCAAGTTACTTAGCATACCCAGTTCAAAAAAAGTTACTTAGCACATCTACATGTAACAAGCCCATAGTGAAAGGCACAACAGTTACAATGTTCAGGAGATAGCTTTAGAAAGTGGTAAATGTCCATGGTATGTGAGTATCAACACGAAACATATGTCCCTGCCAATGACAGCTTGATGAGAGTCTAGGTTTGATCTTTAACTATTGGAGATTTTCACTGCTGTAAACATCCAGTAGAAATGCAGAATCAGGGATACAATGCTAACAGCTCAAAGTCTCAAACCAATAGATGGGTTGATAGTAATTTCAGTCATTGGCATGCAAATAACAGCTTATCAAAAGTATGCAATACTATAAGACAAGGTACACCAGATAGCATCTTCCGCATATCACATAATAATGTTTTTACTGATAATAAGAAGAGTAAATCTCATAGAACTAGCATACAAAGTTGCTTACATCATCAGGAGGATCCCGTGCAGCTGGCTTGCGAAGCAGCTTCTTGGCAATCTGCGATGCAGCCGTCCGCTTCTTGTTGTTGATCTTGTTGCGCATGTTGGGTGAGTAGTACAGATATCCCCTCCCGTAGTACTTGGGCCGCTGCCGCAGCCGGTCGCTAGTCCTCACGGGCGCCACCGACCCGTCACCCTTCCCACCCATTCCCGCCATGTCCCTGTCCTCCTCAAGTACTGCTGCTGCCGCCCATTTGCTCCCTGAATCAGGCCAAGCACTATGTCAATTTCAGCCATTCCCCAAAACCCTAGCCCCAAATCTACGAAGCTAAATCCGCATGCGAGCAAGATGCCGAACACTAGCGATTCTCCTACTCGTGCATTACGAAATGGAACCCGCTGCGTACTCCGCGGACCGCGAATCACTCCCCCAAAAATTGGTCGAAAATTCAAAATACGATGAGAAAAATAGCGCCCAAATCTACCCGGACAAGCACCGATCAGCCAACCGCGACCCCGGCGAACTCTCCTGCAGCGAACGACGCGGCAGCCCCCGCCAGAAACCCGGGCTAAACCCCCGAAATGGGCAGCGACGACGCACAGAGAAAGATAAAAACTCCGGAGGCGCGCGCCAAGGGGAGCTGACCTCGGGATTTCGGTCGGACTGGGGGCGGGGCCGCAAGCTCCGGGAGGATTCGCGACGGCGGCGGTGGCGGCGGCGGAGGCGGCTGGGGTCGCGAGGGTTTCCTTGGCGTCGGGGGTTTCGAAGCGGAGGAGACGACGCGAGGGTTTCCTTTCCTCTCTTCTCTCTCTCCCCTCCTCTGCTGATGAGCACGCGCCCGGCACGTGATGGGGCGCCTCCGTCGCGGCGTTCACATGGGGTTGGTGCGGGTGGGGTCACTGACAGTCGGGGCCAGAGTTAGGTGGGGTCCGGTCGCAGTGAGCAGAGGGTGGTCTAGGTTTGGGATTGGACAAGTTAGGGAAATTTATGGGGAATTTTAGAGAGCGTTCGATTTGGATCGGACGGTGGAGAAGGTATTTCCAGGATTTATGGGGACGTATATAACGAGCTGGTGTACCGTTGGGGGCAGCAGGTACGTCGTTTCTCTTGTCTGCCTCGACCTAGGATCCTCTAAACCCCGAGCCAGAGTGAGAATATTCTCTCCTTCTCAAAACCCCTCTAAAAAGGATCTTCTCAAAATCAGGTTTCTAGAGGAAAGTCATTCCAATGATTTGAATGTAAAACCCTTCAACGTGCAATGATGGAAACAACACATACACGGTAGATATAAGGAGAAACAACATACAACAGGAACTTGACCCGCCTTGCATCGAATGCCTCCGGCAGAGTATAAACTAGTGTAAGTTGCAGCTCTACACTTGTACCTTGACAACCGCCAAATGTCGTTGCTTGATGGACTCTGTCATTGAAACATCCGATGGAGAATCTTAAAAATAATGGCACAAAAATTACTTTCCAACATAATATATCTACAATTTCATCGTTTCAATGTTAATGGGTTGGTAACCTATTATTCGTATATTTTTTGTGTGTATCGTTTGTTGGGTGCATACAACACAATGATTAATTGAACGAAGCTTGTTACTATGAAGGAGAGTAAATTACACATGTTAAGAGAACGCAAATAACATGTATGCAGTAATAGTGCACATAATAACAATGTGAATTGGGTTTTTTCTTGCACTACCCTTTTTACCTAATCATGCAGTCGTGTTCCAATTTGTTTGCGAAAGATGATCATGGAAAAAACAATATGGATTTGGAACTGTCGCCACCCAGAATACTAGACCCATTTTTCTAGGATAAAGCTGGCAGGAACTCTACCTACTCGTATTAGAAGAGAGAAAGCCTACATATAACCAAACAGAGGATTGTATGGCTCGAGTAAGAAAGTCTAACATCGGAAGGGAGCCCCAATATTATATAGAAATGGTCTCAACAATGTAACTTAGAAGGAAATCATGAAATGGTATCGCTCAACGTTTCCCCCCTCAAAATTCCACCCTACCCCGCATCACTCCCTCCCCAGGGGTGACATAGGCGGCGCCTCCAACTCCCGCCACCGGCCTCCCCGCTCCACCTCCTTCCCCTCACCATCGTCGGTTGTGCCTCAACCGGACAAAGCCTTCATGGAGCCTGCAGCGGCCGTGTCTGGTTCTCTGTGTGGGTGCTCGGGAGTTGGGGAGCTCGCCGAGGCAGTTTTAGCTGGTGGAGTGGCAATGCACGTTGTTGTTCGGCGGGTGGGCAAACGCAGACGGTGGCGGGGACGGTAGATTGACGGGGATGCAACGAGGTGCAACTGTGAGGGCATCCCGTGCGGGGCTCGGTGGCCCATCTGGCAAGGCCCATTCTAGGCCGATGGGCCGTGGAAGCCATGGAACGCGGAGGCCACTTGGGGCCGGTACGTGACGTGTTCTGGACTACGAGGGATGGCACCCGTGCGAGGTGCAGGTGGCGCGGTGTGGTGTGGCTTTGGCCAGGCCGGCGAGGCGGTGCTGGTCCTCGGCGGGGGGTGTGCTGGAGATAGGGACCTCTCGCAGGGGCTAGGTGGCTCACTGGTTTAGATTGATCTGGGTCTACCAAGGGTCAGGCTGGCCTATGGTGACCAAGAACAGGCTGTGACGCGGCGGCTGGCCCTGGAGGTGCTGGCGTTAGAGGCTGATTGCATCGGTGCGTCCATGCACGACCTCGCTAGATCTGGGCCAGGCGGGCTCAGATCTTGCGACACCTCTACGGCTCGATGAGTCATGGTTACTGCTCTTGCCTATGCTATATAGGTACATGGACGTCGGGTCGGCGACCGGCGGCGGTCTGGTAGACTCGGGTGAGCATGGTAGCGGCAGAGCTACTGCTTGGCGGTGGATCTGTGGTGGTGGCGGATCCACTGGTTGACAGAGGTGTAGGGACTAGTACTGGGGTTGGCGATGAACATTGGTTGTCAACACCCGGATTTTTAATCCTAGATGCCCGTTATGCCATACCTCGCAATCCCAGGATTACCATTTTTGCGAGACATAACAGATTGGATATCACAGTACATCATCTATTATAAACCATACATAAGGTCTTTACAGAAATAAGGATCGCATGATCCAGTCTTTAATACAACAAGCAGCGGAAAATAAACGATAAGCGTAGCGGTGGGGTCCATCTTCAGAGGCACAGGCAATGCTGACGAAGGCAGATAGTCCTAGTTATCATAGCCGTCTTGATGACCATCCTCCTGATAGTCTCCTTCATAGTCTGGCCATGAGAATAGCCAGGGACAAAAGCCATGAGTACTCTTTAAGTACTCGCAAACTACTATTAACAGGTACTATAGTTCTAAGTTAAAGTGCTAAATCTAAGTTTAACTATCAAGTTAAGTTTGAAACCTAAGCTGAGTTTAGAAGCAAAGAAAGATAAAGTAAAGTTCTAGAAGTACTTAAGTTGGGAAGCTATTGTCATAAACACAACCCTGTTGTAGTCAAGTCAAGATTCATCATTCATTTCAAGTTAATTAGAAAACATCTGATAACGAAACAGTATGGCCATTCCAACTGTCCATAACCGCGGACGCGGCTATTCGAATAGTTTGACACTCTGCAGAGGTGGTACACTTTCACCACAAGATTCGATACATCTGTCAGGGATAACCCTGAATCATCATACTTAGTATGCAGATAATCAAACATAACCTTCCCTTTACACACCCTAGTATAAGCACCTCTCCTATGAGCATGGCCTCCCAACCATGACCATCAGTCATCTTGGGCACTGCATAGGTGGACATCATGAGAGGTAGCCTCAGCTCAAACCTCTCCCGTGAGGGAACTAATACTAATGCATATAAATTTCCAGCTAAGCCTTACCCAATTCAGGTAATGTGGTTGTACGGTAAATTTGGAATGGTATCGCATCCGAATCTAACCATCAGTTTTATAAAAGGGTTAAGGCTCATGCCTCATCATTTTCATCATCATAAACCAGTTGTGTTTCTCAACACATGTCAAAACATCTCAATAGAATGACTCATCATTCCAAGGTTTTCACAATTCAGTTTTCACCAATTGTTCCCATCTAAAGTGACTCAAGTTTTTGATCTACTCTAAAATACTAAGTTAAGAGTGTTCACTAAGGTGGAAGGATGGGTTCAATCTCATGCCATAGACTGACATCTAAAGGTTTCTAAGTAGGTCAAGTTTTATACTTTTTATGCTACCTTCAAAACAAGTAAAGAACTTTGTGTAAACTAAGGGAGGTGAAACTTGTCAATAAAACTTGAGGTACTAATAGTTAAAGGGGTGTGATCAAAGCATGCTTAAGGCATCTTTGCTAAACCATCTAGTTTGTTTCTAGTTTGCTAAGCACTAAACTTGCAAGGGTTAATCATGGGTATTGCTAGCTTGCTAAGGGTAGCTTGCACTGTTAATGGTGGCTTGCCTTGGTTGGTGCAGTGGTTGAAGTTTCCTGCGTCTTCGTCTTGATAGCACTCCTCCTCCTCGTAAGCTTGGTCGGTACTATCTTCTATAACAATACATACGGAGTACACAATCACCAAACAATACTTAACTAGGCTAGATAGCTTTTTAAGACACACAATTGATGATCTATTATCATCACAAGCATCACAAGTTTAATTCAATAGTTCCATTCTTTTTAATTTAGAAAAGTAATTTCTACTCATTGAAAATTTAACTAAGATTTAATATTCACCACTTAAAATATGGGATCATGTTGACACATGTCATCACCACATATTCTAACATGTGGGAATGAGATTTAAGGGTTGGATCAATATTGCTTTGGTTTAAGTTCATTATTTAATGATTTAAAGTGACTAGAAATGCCTATATAGCATTATTTTGGTACTAGTCCAAAGTCACTGCATTTAACCTTAATATTATTACATATTTAGATAGATATGATGAAATGTGATTTTTGAGAGTTGGAATCAACTCAAAAGCTAACTTGGTTGATTTTATAAAAATGTTGCAAGTTGCAAAAGCTTCTGTTTTGTTATTTTTATTAGGAGAGATCTATAACTCTAATTGAATTAAATGCAACGGCTTGGATAGATCATTTCAATACCTTTCAGACAAAATTGGTTTCATGCAATTTGGATTTATAAAACTCTCTGAATTGAATTTTAAACTAGGGGACAGAAATTAGATTTAACTAAAAAGAAAAATCCAGATTTGAACGGGTGGGCTAGCGCGGGAAAAGACTTGGGCCAGCCCAGTGGCGCTCCGCGGCGCGGGGCTCAGCTGATAGGGGGGTCCCGCTTGTCAGCGGCACTTGAAACGCGAAACGGTACGCGCGTTGTGGGCCGTAGGATTAGAAAGGGAATCTACGGCTGAAGATCGTCGTCGATGACGAACGGGTCGCCGGCGAGCTCGAACCCTAGCGGCTCGGTGGGGGTCTGCTGGGGACGTACCAGGGCTCCAGCAGGGTCGGCGAGGCGGGCAAACGAACTAGAAGACGACGGCGAGGCGAGGCGCGGCTGCGGTGCCCTTTTCCTCCAGAGGCGGCTGCTCTGGCTCCAATTCCGGCGAGCTGCTGCTCCCTTTTCTCCGGCGAGAGGTGGGTGAGGTTCAGAGAGGTGAGGAGAGTGGAATGGTGTGGAGAGAAGAGGCTGGGGAGGGCTCCTTTTATAGGCCCGACGGTGAGACCGAGCGGGATGGGCAGGCGACGGTGGCGACATGGCTACGGTGGGGTAGAGGCATGGCTGGGGGTGGCGATCGATGGGCAGTTCCCTGGCGGTGCTCTAGGAATTGAATGCGGCCGTAGGGGCGGTGGCACGCGGTCTGGGTGAGGTGGCGCTCTGAGAGGCAGAGGCGGCGGTGTCCACGGCGAGCGGTGGCTGTGAGGCTTTGGGTGGCCAGCGGGGGTGTCTGGGGTGTTCTCCAGGTCGTGGTGTAGCGGCGGGCGCAGGCTGCGGCCAAGAGGCGGTCTGTGCGAGCGAGGACAGAGCACGCTCTAGGGACGGCATCGGCATGCTCGACCAGCTCTGGGTGCGGCGGTTCCTGGCCGCTCTGCCCTCTGTCTCTAGCCTGGGGCTGGTTGGGCGGTGGAGGTGGACCACTGGCGGTGTGTTAGACATGGCGAGAGAGGTTGGCGGCTGCTGTGGCGCCATGTCGCCGGTGGGGGTGCTCAAGGTGCTCGGCCTTAATGGCCATGACCATTTGGTCGTGTGCACAGGGTGTGGCCGGGCTAGCAAAAGGTAGGGTTGGTACTGAGGGAACAAGGGGACAAGGTTAGGCACAAATAGTGACCAAGATCACTGCTCAAAACAGTGTTTTAAATTTGGCCAGATTTGCACACACAAGTTGTTTGATGAAATGGCCGAAAGAGAAAAAGTTTTGAATTTTGGTTTCAAAATTTTTGAGTGATCTCCACTAGTGCTAGATAGTCTCTGGTTGCAAGGGTTTTGAAAGTGGAGCTCAAATAGATGGGTTTTGAAATAGGGGTGATCTATGCATATGCATTAGATTCAATTTTCAAATGCCAATTAAAATAAGTAAAAGAATGTTTTTAGCAGATCCAAAGGTGGGTCTTGGTACCTCATTATGTGTACTAGCAAGGGGTACAAAGATCAAGAACTGTTTCTGTTAAGAATTGAGTACTAGGAATAGCCAAAGTAGTGTAGTGGATTAAAATGGCCAAAATGACCATTCCTCCTTTTTAATTCTTTTTTATTTGATTTTCTTTAGGAAAAGTTTGGAAATGATGTAGATGATGTTTAAATCACCTAAGAAACATTTTACAAGCATTGGATCACACAATCATGGCAATTCAAACAACTCATATTTTAAATGCACACATATATGAATGATTTCATTTTAAATTTGGAAAAGTTTTTGTTAACCCCATTTTTGGACGATTTGATCTTGATAAGCTGGGATTGAAGTTTTGGTATGTTACATTGGCACTCTTGTTGTAGTGCAGTGGGGGGCTTCACGGGCCCATTCGGGCTCGAGCGGGCTAGGGAGGTCCCAGTTTTCCCCTGCTGCTGCATCCGGTCAGCTACGCCTTCCGGTAGTGGAGGTAGTTCCCTCTCGCGTGTTGATGTACCACTGACTCTTGCCGATGTTTCTCCTTTTAGGTCTTACCACTCTCGCATGTGGTCCACGGTGAGATGATGGTGGTGACTGCAAGACTGTGGTGGCGTGTGTTGGTGGACAACGAGCTTGGTGGAGCAATTCGAAGTGTCCGGGAGTGTGGTTTTTTGAGGGGTTAGGAGAAATCCTTGTCGTCTAGACATAGACACGGTGACACCTATGGGTGCCACCGTCCTTCCTGAAGGGTGTCCAGTGAATATCTTCACCACCTCCATTAGCATACCGGGGGAAACCCTAGGACTAGTCCGGACAACAATGGCATGGTCGTCGCTTCTCTTCTTGGAGGTGATGCTTGGTATGCGACGCTTCAGAGTGCTAGACGTGTGGTGGTACATCTCCGAAGTGTGCAACTGTTGGGTTCGCAACATAGATAACAAAAAAATTCTACGATAGGAACTATTATATGCCAAGATCTATCTACTAGATACAAGGAACATGTGGATATACATTCATAGATAACATACCCTCGTAGACCGACAAAGCTTTGTTAATGAGATGGAACTCGTGGATGATGTAGTCGAACGCTTGTCGATCTCAAGATCGTGTGGAAGTCCTAACACCACAAATCAGCATCGCATCCGTCCTCGGACACACGTTCAGGCCACCGAACAACCTCCACCTCCTCACTCCAGCGATACAACAGAAGAAGCAACTCCTTCCAAACAAAAAGCCACCGGGAACATGTATCTCGCTAATCCGAGACCATGGGGTAATAAATCTAGAGGGGGAGAGATCCTTCACGAGGAGGTGTGTGGAAGGAGTGCGAGGGGGCCTTTTATAGGAGGAGGGGGTACATGATGGCTCTGAAATATAGTCATCCACGTCCACATTTAAACTGGATATTATTTATATTTTTTATGAAATATCTCTTTAAACCCTATCACTAATGCTTAATAATCAAAGGGGTATGCAATCCTTTCTTTCTATTTTTTCCTGCGCAGATAATGACGTTTTATGATGGAAATCACTGCATTAAAGTCAAAGATACGACATTTCCAACAACCAGACAAAACCAGGAGTCGTGGGTCGAAGGCAGACGCTTTAACGACCAACTATACGACCGAAATAAAATTTCAGCCGTATAGTTGCCAACGACACCGCTAGGTCAAACAGAACAACTTTCGTGAAGGGACCCCTATATAAAGAAGCCTCGGGTGACGTGAAAAGAGCCTCGAGAGTCCCTACCTCAGATCATCAGTCGCTGGAGGAATAGACTTAGATCTAATCTACAAATCCTTCTCCACCATCATAGCCATATTCCACCACTTGTAATAGTAGATCTCTTCTTTGATTAGCGACATTGTAAGACTATTTACTATCAATCTCATGATTTCCATTACAATGTCTGTGATTGTTGATCTCATCTCTATGTGTGAGTAATTGTCCTTGGGCTTAGGGCTTCGGCCTAGCCATGTAGCGTTTGTGCATGTTATTTATCATAGATGGGATCATGTATTAGTTTGTATGACATGATGATTATTGTATCCTCTCTTGCCTCATTCTAAGGACTTGTCAGGTACCCAAGACCCCGAGGATTGAGCCAGGTATAGGGAGTATGAGTAATGACTAATCTGCAGGTTGGAAACCCCGGTGACCGAAGGGGTAGTATGGCTGTATGTGAGGGATTTACTTGGGATTAATAGTGACATCACTATGCATACCATTAGTTCTCTTTCTTCTATGGGTGAGACTAGTAGGTTATTGCTATAAGCGGTTGCGGAGGCAATAGCAATTATGGATGCACTGCCCACATATAATTTATCTTGCTCTAACAATTACATGCATACTTTATCTTTATCTTTTATTCCCATAAGATGTTTTGCACAGCTACAGGTGAAACCGAACGCCCTAGGCCCTCTCTCTCCATCATCAACAACAACAAAAAGACGCAAACTCTTGATCCAGTAAAAACACAAAAGGAATTCTAAACTCCTGAAGGTCCATTAAAGTAACTTCATTACGCATCTTCTTCCTGAGGATTCGATAAACCTAGGTCTACTAGGGAAAAAGAAGCTATACTATATCCATAATCCAGATCAAAGGTATCAGTACCCCTCCCCATGGCCGGCGCCGTATGGGGGGTGACCCCTCACCTCCCCCATTCATGTGGTGGTAACCCCCTCCACATAAATTTGCCCCTTAACATTCTCCATTAAAGTCTTCACTTTAAATGCATTAAATTTCTCCAAATTTAATGTTCTCTCATTTAATAAAACTCTTTTATTAATTTTATTCAGAATTTTGTTAATTACTTCAATTAACAAACATTCACATAAAACCCCTTGCAACATTTCAACATTACATGCAGAACCAATTTCAGCAATTTCACCCGAAACAATTTCGGTGTCTATTGAAATAATTCCAGCGCTTTGCAATTCTTTCGTCTAGAACATATTTGCTCCAAATGGTGTTTGACAACCCTTAAGTGTGTCACCCTACGGTTTGTGAATAATGTAGACATGATCGAGACCCCTCTCAGATCAATAATCAGAAGCGGGACCTGGAGATCCATACTGACTCCCACACATTCAACGATGACTTCTATGATCATGAGAACCTTTAACGCTAGTAACTAAATCCCTTTGTCTCGCGATATATTACATATTGGAGATTCGATCATTGGTATCTCCATACCTAGTTTGATCTTGTTGCCGACATGCACTCTTTTCTCGTTTCCGTGATATAACATTCTAGTGATCTCATCACTTACTTGCAAGCTAACCAATATGATATCACCGAGAGGGCCTAGAGTATATCTATACATCATCCGGATTGACAAATTCCACTCTTAATCCATGGGCCTCAACATAACACCTTCGGAATACCCGAACCCATCTTTATAGTCACCCTGTTACGGTGTGACGTTTGATGTTATCAAAGTATTATTCCGGTGTTAGCAATTAAGATGATCTCATGGTCTAAGGATAAATATTACTTCGTATGGTGCTATAGCAATATAGACATAATGATTTTGATCGTAATGATATACTTCAGATGAATGTGATACATTGCAAATGTATCTATAATTTTTGATGTTCCATGCTTAGTTTTATCCACTTTCTTGTGTTTTGTCCACACTTTGGAGTACTTTTTATATGATTTCTTGGACTAACCTATTAACAAGAGCCACAGTACCAGCTGCCTATTTTCTGCTGTTTTTAGTTCTAGGAAAGTCAGAAAATGAATATTCTCGGAATTGGACAGGACAAAAGCCAAAGTGCCTATTTTTCTGGAAGTCATCAGATGCCAGAATACGAGACGGAGAGGAGCTAGGGGGCCACCACACCACCTGGCTGCGTGGTCCAGGCCTGGCCACGCCAGGGGGTGGTGTGGCCAGCCGAGGCAACCCCTCGGCCTCTCCTTCCGCGTATAAGATGCCCTCGGGACGAAAACCCTAAGTACCCGATCAAAATTCCACGAAAGAGTCTATAGCCGCCGTCATCTCCATCCCTAGATCGGGAAGGATCGGAAGCTCTTCCCGGCACCCTGCCGGAGAGGGGAATTCACCCTGGAGGCCTTCTTCATCACCATGCAAGCCTCCGGTGTGATGCGTGAGTAGTTCATCCTTGGACTACGGATCCATGTAGTAGCTAGATGGCTGGTTCTCCTCCTTTGTGCTTTCATGTTTAGATCTTGTGAGCTCCGTTCATGATCAAGATCATCTATTTGTAATTCTGCATGTTGGGATATACTTTCCGGGTATCCTCATAGTTCCTCACTGACCAGGGTGGCCCACTTCGGGTTAGAGCTTTGCTTCACGGACGGCCCAGTCAGGGAGAAAGACGGAGTCCAATCCGGCTACGGGAAGGCCCAGAAGACTTACCGACTTAGGCCCATAATGTTACTTATAGTTCAAGATGTACTCTGTAACCGACTCTTAGTCGTAGCCGGATAGATCTCTCCTGTAAACCCTAGGCCGGATATCTATATAAGACGTCCTAGGGAGAGCCTTTAGGGCACACCTCAATAGTCTACAATCTCAACTCGCACAGGTAAAACCCTTGTAACCCATATTCCGGCTCTGCCGTATTACTGGATTGCTAGCAGGAGTAGGATCCGTCCAAAGCCGGCGGATTCGAACCTGGGTAAACTTGTGTGCTCACCATCCCGGAATACCGTACGTCTCACACCCCTCTCTTCCGCACGCCTCGAGGACCCCCTCATGGCGTACTTGTCCTCAATCCGACGACCGTTGGTGCCCACCATGAGGCAAGTGAGCTTTGGATCTGCGTTCCGAGCGGAATCTGCAAGAATTGGAATCGGCAAAACTATCGCCATCGGTCGCATCCTCTACGCTAGCGACGTCCCTCTCATCGTTCTCGACGAGACTTGGATTCCGGCTAGGGAGGCTTTGACCGCCTACACAATCATGTCTTTTGGCAAGATCAATGTTTACATCGGTTTCGTTGAACCTGCCCCACCCACCCTAGCGGTGATGATAGAGGCATAAGAATCTTCTGGGTCCCCTTTGTCCGGGGAGGCGACAGAGTTCCGGATCTTAGAAAACCCTAAACCCACCTAGCCCGCACCAGTTGCGGAGATAGTGGAGAAATCCGAGCCTGAAGATGACCTAGCGGTCCAAGTCGAATCTGGAGTGGATCTCCCTGGAGGAGCCGGATCCCAGATCGACCCACCCGTGGAAGTTGAAATTCAGGAGGAGCTAGTCAACGATACTGATTTTGGCTCTGACGATGCCGGAACAGACAGGCCGTTCCTGAGGTACACACTGCAACATATGATACTGCAAGATGCAAGCGCGGATGCAATTCTCGAGACCGGCAAAAGTTTCGACATGGCCGATCTCGAAAGCCGCAGGTACCTCAGGAAGCACGCGTCGCACTTTGTCGGTTCTGTGGGATCCGGATCCGGCTCTGCCGATGCTGGAGAAAACACCGATTCTGTGCTGGAGGCAATTGGAACAAACGCCGACGTACCCACATCCTCGGATGAATCGAAGACGTCAGCAGATTTCTGAAAGTTCTCCGCGGAATATGAAGAGGAATACAACTCCAAAGCTGCAGAAGAAGGAGAAGCCATGGATGATGGATCCGGGGAACACTCTCCCAAAGCGCAGGATGACATGGACGTCGGAGATAATCCTGAGGTCCGGATGTCCGAAAGTACCGACCAGAGCTTGACTCCGAGAAACGGACCCAAAGCCGTCTTTGCTACCGGTGCTGCCAAGAAGGCAAAGAAGAGGAACAAGAAGAACAAGACCCTGGCAAAAGACCCTCTGACAGAGGAGGTGATTGCCGAGGAATATGAAGAAGACTCGGATGGAGCACTTATCCCAGAAGAGTCGAAAAAGAAGAATCGGTGGATGGACACGTGATCACCGAAGGTGCGCGTAAACTCATCGATGCTGCACTAACCACACCTATCCCTACAGCTGCAGAACTTACTGCAGAAGAACTGGATGAAAGGGCCCAAGCCCTAGAAGCGCGTCGTCAACAACTCATGGGTGAAGCCAAAAACATCACGGGGGAAAAGAAACGCATGGCAACTAAGGATTACATGTCTCGGTTGCATCAGAAGACCCGGAAACGTTACATAGGTGACAGTAAGTTTCTGGAAGTGAACAGGGTCCTCTTTGAAGGAGATCCAGGGATGCCTCATCTCGACAGCAAAGGAGATCTGGTGTACCCAACGCGGGTACAGAACACTATCGCATCACGAGATATCCTGTCAAATAACCCAGGCCCAGAACAGTTTCGATTGGGCATCAAGCTACTCACCAAGGGTCTGGAGCAATAGATGGCTGTGAAATCCGGAAGTGGAAAACTAGTCTCGAAATCCGACCAATGTCACACGGAATCAGCCTAGAATGATATAAGGCCCCAGCGTGTTCCGGAACAGCGTCACCGTTCCGACCGACGGGAAGATAACCACTCCAGAACCGGATCGTCAGGACAGCATCACAGAACCGCACGTGATTGGAGCAACGTCGCTCCAGTGGCCGAGCAAGAGGCCATTGTTGCACTATATCCGAGGAACCCTCCCCGACGAGAGTCAAACGATCAAAGGGGAGAAGATAAAGAGAAACGTCGAGAGGAGGATCGTCAAAAAATGCCACCTCCTAGACATGTAAGCCGTCCGGCTGAGCCTCACCGTGGTGGGAACGACGGACGAAGGAACGACGGAAACCATGCTGGGACAAGCCGGCAGGGGGCTCGTCATAGTCAAGACCCTCCCCGGAACCGGAATAATGACATTCCGGACGGAGGCCGACGATCAGCCAGAAACAATTCAGCTGCCCCACCCTCTCCACCAAGCAGTCATCACAACGGCTCCCAAGGGGGACAAGGAGGAAGACATGGCGGAGGAGGTGGTGGCAGAAGCCGAAGTCCGGCTCCAAGGCACCGCAGCCACAGCCGGCATTCGGGACGATCTCTATCCCCGAATGACACAAGGCACAGGATCAACTCCAACATAGAGGGGCGGCACTACGAAAATGATGATATCTACATGGGCCCAAAGTGCTTTGGACCACGCATCAGAGCTACAAGATTCCCGGAAGGATTTGCTATCTCAAGACATATCCAGGCCTACGATGGCATTGCTCGGCCAGATACCTGGCTACAGAATTTTTTCTAAGCTTGTTGCATCGCTAAAGGCGAAAATAGCCTGGTCGCAACCCGATATCTCCCACTTATGTTGCGGAAGACGGCACGATCATGGCTCAATGAACTTCCGAAGAACACCATCCATAACTGGTATGACATGCAAAGTGCGTTCTTTTGGAATTTCGAAGGCACATATTGGAGGCCCTGTACGGTCGGAGACCTACAACGTTGCACCCAGAAGGCCAGAGAAACTTGCCGGGATTACCTCGGACGATGGATTGACACCAAGAACTCCTGTGAAGGAGTAAACGATCAAACTACGATTGAAGCTTTCATCACAGGACTCCCAATTGGTCTATTACGTCATTGTCTGAAGTGTGACAAGGTCACTGATTTGGGAGAGATGATAGAAACAGCGAGCAAGTATGCAGATGCTGATGACGATGCAGAGGGATTACTCAATGTCCTAGATGTGCCTCAGTTGGCAAGACAACCAAAGCAACAAGCTCAGAAGCGCAAAAATACCTCGGAAGAAAAACCCAACGCGGAAACAGCGGTGGTTACTACTATTTCCGGGTCTGGAGGACGAGGAGAACGCAACGGAGGCCGCGGGCGTGGCTGTGGGACTTCAAGGGTCCAAGGTAGAGGAGAACAGCAACCATGCAAAACCTACTCTTGGGTCGACATTGCCAATAACCCATGTGTGCATCACCTAGATGCTAATGGGGGCTCGTCCCACACCAACGCTGAATGTCATTTCAATGACGACATCAAAAGAGATGATACCGCGGACTACAAAGCTAAGCGGAAAAAAGGAAAGAAGAATCCCGAAAAAGAGAAAGAGACCAAGGAAGATTTCGACATGGAGGAAGCTCGTGCTTCAAATCCCAAGCCGGAAGGGAAGAAAACTTTTCCCACCAAGAAGGACACTTATGTCACTTTCCTCGGATCTCAACCAGCGAAGGTCAAGAAAGCAGTTCTACACGAGCTCAACGCAACAGTTCCGACTGTCCCTCAATACTTGGACTGGTCGGAAGTGGCAATCACATTTGACCGCGCTGATCATCCGCCTAAGTTGCACAGGCGAGGAAAATACGCCTTAATCATCAACCCACTTATTGACGGTTATGGTTTCTCCAAGACCCTCATGGATGGTGGTAGCAGCATCAATATTCTCTATGTCGAAACGCTATGCCGAATGAAGATCTCAGAAACCCAGCTGAACCATAGCTCTGTGATCTTTCACGGTGTTGTCCCAGGAAGACAAGCTAATTCCCTGGGAGAGATTACTTTGGATGTCACCTTTGGAACTCTAAAGAATTATCGAACGGAGGCACTTTCCTTCGAAGTGGTCCTGTTCAAGAGCGCATACCACGCTATATTCGGACGTCCGACTTACTGGGCTTTTATGGCTCGTCCATGTTACATTTACAATATGATGAAAATTCCAGGTCCCAGTGGCATGATCACCATCAGGGGAGACCCGAAGAAAGCGCGAGAGTGCGAGGATGGAAATGCCGCCTTTGCCGAAGCCGTGCTGCACGCCCAGGAGTACCAGGAGATCAAGAAGAGCATAGATCCGTCCGAGATGCCCGCAACAAAGAAGGAGGTGACAAAGCCAAATCTGGAGTTCAAGGCATCAGAAGAGACGAAGAAAACACCGTTGAAGGATGATGACCCCTCCAAGGTGACCCAGATAGGCGTAGGTAGCGCATAGGAAAGCGCGCTCGTGAAGTTCCTCCAAGAAAATCAAGATATCTTCGCATGGCAGCCATCTGACATGACCGAAGTACCTAGGGAATTTGCCGAGCACTCTCTAAATGTAAACCCGAACGCTAAACCCGTCAAACAGTCCCTACGACGATTTGGCAATGAAAAGCGTAAGGCAATAGCTAAGGAACTAGCACGACTCGAGTTAGCCGGATTCATAGAAGAGGTCATCCACACTGAGTGGTCGGCCAATCCTGTAATGGTCCCTAAAAAGGACACCACTGATTTAAGGATGTGTGTTGATTATACTGCCTTGAACAAGGCTTCTCCAAAAGATCCATTTGCTCTGCCTAGAATTGATCAAGTTATCGATTCTACGGCAGGCTCGGAACTCCTCTGTTTTCTCGATGCATATTCGGTTATCACCAAATCCGGATGAAGGAATCTGACAAAGTCAAAACTTCATTCATAACCCCTTTCGGAACCTTCTGTTTTGTTACGATGCCCTTTGGGCTGAAGAACGCAGGAGCTACGTACCAGCGCACGATGCAGCGTTGCCTCCATGACCAACTCGGACGCAATGTACATGCATACGTGGATGATATCGCGGTAATGTCCAAAAAGAAGGAAACACTGATTTTTGACTTGGAGGAAACATTTGCCAATCTACGAAAATACAACATCATGCTTAACCCGAAGAAATGCTTCTTTGGAATACCAGCCGAAAAACTGTTAGGTTACATCGTGTCTCAGAGAGGCACAGAGGTGAACCGAGACGAAATCAAGGCTATACTCAATATTTCCAGACCAACTCGCCTGAAGGACGTACAAAGATTAACTAGTTGCATCGATGCGGTCAGTCGATTTGTAAGCTGGCTTGGTGAAAGAGTCGCACCATTATACAAACTCCTGAAAAAGACTAAGGATTTTGTTTCTACTTATGAAGCTAAAGCTGCACTACAAGACCTGAAGAAAGTACTCTCATCTGCTCCTATCCTTGCAGCGCCGGAACCTAAGGAACTGATGTTGCTCTATCTTGCTGCGACAAATAAGGTCGTTAGTATCGTCATGGTGGTGGAGAGACCAGAGGAAAATCAGGAACACATGGTGCAGTGTCCAACTTACTTTATCAGTGAGGTCCTGACAGAATCAAAACAGCGGTATCCGCATTATCAAAAGTTGGCTTACAGTGTTTTTCTAGCATCCCGTAAGTTACGACACTACTTTCAGGAGCATCCAATTAACGTGGTGAGCATAACTCCCATGAGAGATATAATCAACAACAGTGACGCCACAGGACGCGTCGCCAAATGGGGAATAGAGCTTTTAGCTTTTGATATTGAGTATAAACCTCGGACAACAATCAAATCCCAGATCCTTGCTGACTTTGTCGCTGATTGGAAAGAGACGAAGGAGAACATGATCCTCCCTGAGTCGGAATATTGGACCCTTTTCTTCGATGGGTCTAAGGCTCGAGGGGGCTCGGGGGCTGGCGTGGTGCTCAAATCACCCCAAGGAGATAAACTTTTATACGTGTTGCAGATCCACTTCACAACGACAAACAATATTGCCGAGTATGAAGCACTGCTACATGGAATCCGGATTGCTAAGGATATTGGCATCTGACGTTTGATGTGTTACGGAGATTCGGATCTTATTGCTCAACAAGTGTCGGATATTTGTAATGCAAATAAACACATGGCAGCATATAAAGCTGTCGTGGATGATCTATCTAAATCGTTCGAAGGGTTTGAAGTTCAACACATCCCTCGAGCAGAAAATGAGGAAGCAGACACACTATCTTGAATAGGATCTACGCGGAAAGAGGTCCCGGGTGGCGCTTTTTTAGAGCACCTCAAAGTTCCTTCAATAAAGGGAGTAGATGAGGAATACCCGACCAAATCCGACTCACCATTGATAGCAGTTCTGGCTGTAATTCTCAGTTGGACTCAACCCTACCTCGATTATTTGGTAGATGGCAAATTACCCGAAGACGAGGTGCTGAGCCGGCAGATTATCCGACGAGCAAAAGCCTATACTATTGTTAAAGGTGAGCTCCATAAATGGAGTGTTTCTGGGGGTTTTCAACGCTGTGTATCTCCGGAAGGAGTGGAAATCTTAAGAGAAATCCACGAAGGCGAGTGTGGTCACCACGCTGCAGCCAAATCTTTAGTGGCAAAAGCTTTTAGACACGGATTTTTCTGGCTTACAGCTTAGGCAGATGCCGAACGATTAGTCAAGACATGCAAAGGCTGCCAAAAGTACGCCAAACAAGCTCATGTTCCGGCTGATCAGCTACGAACAATACCTGTAACATGGCCTTTTGCAGTCTGGGGGCTTGATATGGTAGGACCATTTAAACGAGCTCCAAGTGGATTTACTCACCTCTTAGTGATGGTGGATAAATTCACCAAATGGATTGAGGCTAAACCTGTCACTAGTTGTGATGGAGCAACAGCCAAAAGATTTGTCGAGGATGTTATAATTCGGTATGGTTATCCGCATAGCATTATCACGGACAACAGGAGTAACTTCTCTATGGGAGAATTGGCTGAATTCTGCAACGAGCAAAATATCCGGCTTGACATTGTGTCAGTCACACATCCACAAGCTAACGGACAAGTCGAAAGAGCAAATGGTTTAATCCTACAAGGCCTGGAACCGAGACTTGAAGCGCCACTACGAGGTGCTGCGGGGGATTGGGCAGAGGAATTACCCTCTGTAATATGGAGTTTACGAACGACTCCGAATAGGTCAACCGGATACACACCTTTATTCTTGGTCTATGGCGCAGAAGCAGTTCTTCCTAGTGATTTGATTCACACTTCTCCTAGAGTGGCCGCGTATATTGAAGAGTATGCCGAAGTTTCTCGACAAAATGATCTCAACTTAGTCGAAGAAGTTCGCGTCGTTGCTGAAATGAGATCTACAGCCTATCAGCAGAAGTTACGCAAGTATCATAGCCAGAGAGTCCGAAATAGATCTTTCAATAAAGGTGATTTGGTTCTCCGGCTTGTGCAATAAAGAAAGCACAAACTTTCCCCAGTATGGGAAGGGCCCTTTTTAGTTAGTCGAGTATTGCACAATGGATTGTACTACTTAACTGACATGAGGCCAGTCAAAGAAAGACCTGCTACTAAGAAGAGAAAGAGAGCTGGAGACAGTACAAATCCGGACGAGTTAGACAGACCGTGGAATATTGCTCAGCTACGTCCCTTTTATTCTTAGTTTATCCTTCTTTGTAAACATATATATGTACATGTTCTGTGAGAAATAAAAGTTTTGGTTACCTCAATATTTTCTGAGAAGTTTTTACCATCTTATTTCCAAATGATCATGTCATAGTCGAAAATCTCAGAATGCTTGAAAGTACTTTATGCTCATGCTCGTTCTGGTTTAGATTTCCGATTCTAAAATTGCTACCTTCGGGTATAACTCTAAAGTTTCTAGTCTTTACTTTGGTTATTTGTCTGATTGCTGGATGCGGGCATTTTCCGAGTAGTGAATTGTTGGTACTGGAAGCCAGCTTTGTTTCTGAGTTTAAACTGGTTTAGCAATTGAGCTCCGTTGCTCGACAAAGTTTCAGGCAGAAGGTTTAGCCGGCTCACGAAAGGGACGAGGCGGAAAGCCAGATAAACGATAAGTATGGGCGAAAAAATACAAGTGCTTATGTAAACATTTCAGGCACGCAAAATGTTTAAATGCCAAAAGTGCTGAATAGATCAAAAGCTTAGCACTAGCAAAATTATAGTACTTCATAATTACAGACGCATCATGTTTTTTCAGGATAATACAAATATTTCTAGCAATTTATGATGCAGGAGGAGATGAAGGAGCTGCCGGCTCGCTGGAGACGCTGCCTTGGTATCATTTCGAGATGTCCGCATCCGAGGTGGTGCGTTCATCATCGGAAACTTTTGCTGATTCTTCTGGAGGAGGAGGCGGAGTGTCCATGCGGGTGAAGAAAGGGGTCCCGTAGCTGGTTAAGTCAGCCATGTGACACCCATATCCGGCGCAGGAGTGCATGATGGCTTGAAGGTCCTGCTCCTGGCTGTCTTCATCTACTTTGCAGTACCCTCTGGTCACTTGCCATACTTCCATGTTTCCATGGTGGCTCATGACCATGGTAAGAGCATTCTGCGCCGCAGTCCGCGCGGAGGACATGTTCCAATCCCGAACAAGTTGCGGCATCTCCTTTGCCTTGTCCCGCACCTGAAAATCCGACATGCTGTGCATGTCCGGAATCTTGAGAGCTTCGCCGATGTCCTCAAGGGATTGGCGGAAGTCGTGAAGCAGGTCACCGACTTGGGTAAGCCGGTGGGTGCGGGGCTTGGTGGAAGAAGAGTCCGTCAAGTTCAGAGGACCTATACACAAAACAAGTTAAGAAAAATCCGACATTGATAGAAGTCGAAGAAAAAAAACAAGTCAGACAGATGGAACGTACCGAAAATGACATCGTCAATTTTGGTCTTCTCTTCCTGGAGACTCTGGAGTTTAGCCCGGAGCGCCTAGAAAAGGTCCCTCTCTCTGCTAAGCTCATTCTTGAGGTCCGAGATTGTTTTATCTTGAGCAGCGATCTTGCGATCACGCTCTTCAGTAGCCATGGAGGAGGACTCAAGGACTTGAGCTATGCTCTTTTCATGATTTGCCTTGAGCTGGTCTAGCTCTTGGCGAAGCTCCTTGTTCTCCACCACCAAGGTCTTGAGGTTCTCGGCCTCTTCAATCATAGCACAGGATTGTTTCACCAGTGCTATAAGTCCAAAAAGAACAACAGTTCAGATAAATTCGACATTGAAAATAACAAAGACAAGGTTTGAGTCTCGGAATGTTTACCTTTGGCCTCATCCTTGGCAACTTTAAGTTCAGCATTTTTAAGTCGGAGAGCCTTGATCTCTCTCCGCTTATCACAGACATTCTTCAACAAATCCCGGTTATAGGAATATACTTTCTGTAAGTCAGAATATCCAAAGTTAGAAAGCTACTAAAGACTCGGGCTAATATTTTTTGCTAATATAAGCACGAGCCTTGGGGGCTACACTAGTTCATTCTTTGGCATCCTAATGAAGCATAAACCCGGATTATATATCCTACTTCATTCTTGGGGGCTAGAGGATCTGATATGAAATAAAGGAAAAACAGGAGTTGGGATTCCGACTTACATATTGTTCGCGAGTGAGTTTATCTAAACTCACGTTCACCTCAACAGCAACCTTCTCAGCGAGAGTCAGAGGAGTCACAGGAGCAGTTGGAAGCTCCCCGGACCTGATCCTCTCGTTGCGAAGAAGCACTTGTTCAAGAAGATTGGAGTGCTTGACGTCCTCTGCTTCTTGCGCTTCTTCTTCGGCAGATAAAGTACTTTTCTCCAGGCATTGCCTAGCGAGCCGCTGGATTTCTTCAGCAGATTTCCGGGACAGGCCAAACTTGGCAAGTCCCGGATTGCTGATAAGGTTTTCGGTGAAGGTTTCTGCCGAGGGATCATTACCCAAAGAGGGTTCACCCTTATCTAGATCTGACTCACCCATGGTGACGTTAGTTTGCGATTCAAGGATCGCAGGCTCCATCGAAGGAGCCGGATCTTCTGCGACAACCAGGGAAGGAATGGTCACCGGCGTTGCAGAAGGTTGAGGGGCAGGAGTCAGAGGAGCCACGGCGGGGGAAGCTATGGTGAGCTTCGTCTGTCGCAGGGGCTTCGAAGAAGTTCCCTTCCCCTTGCCCTTGATGAGCGCTTTTGCTCTGAGAATGTAGTAAAGTCGAAAACATTACATCTTGGAAAGAAATTCGAGTAAAGTACAAATGCGGAAGTTGTGACTGAAAGTTACCTCTTCACGACGGGCACCTCCTTTGTGCCAACAGCCACTGTCGGAGCTTTGTGCTTCTTGAGCGCAAGGTCCGACAATGGGACCACCTCTGTCTCCTGAGAAAACTCAGGAGGATATCCTTTGAGCGGAGCAAGCTCCGACTCGAGGAGATCGGCAAGCTAACAATAAGAAAACATATCAGCATTGCAGTGTAACTCAAAGATTGAAACACATAAAAGGTGTACTGATGGAAGCTTACCAGCACTACGGGGTTTTCCGCCGTATGCATATCTAGAGAAACCTCCGGGATCCTCCTCTCGATCCGCTCCCTGATCAACCACTTAATCTGGCTTATATAGCCTTGCGTGGTGTAGGATTTGGGGATGATGTGGAGGGAGTCTTTCTTGGATAACGTGATGGAGTGCATCAGTCGATCCCCATGGTACTGAAGGGGCTGGATCCGGTGTGGGACCCAGCATTGGACTAAGTCGGATCCCTTTAGTCCCTTGTGTTTGATCAAGTATTTGATCCGCCTCTTAGCGAGGATCAGATCGTCGGTGAGAGTCGGAGCAGCCTCATCCCAAGAAGGTTGGGCCGTGGCAGCTCCGTCAACGAAAGCCGGCAAAGCAGTAGCTTTGTCGGGAGCCGGAATATCCCTATGATAGAAAAAACGTGGCTGGCCATTGTTTGACCGAGTCACTAGCTAAGATTTTGGGATACGCGCGCTCGCGTCTAAGCGAAAAGCTAATAGTACCGGTGATGTAAGGAACACCGGCAGTGATAGAGTTTCTCCGGACATGAAAATAGTACCGGAAAAGAGTCAAACTCGGCTTAATGCCGAGAAAGCCCTCACACAAAGAAGCGTAAGCGCTCATCTCGGAAAGAGAGTTGGGAGGAAGATGATGGAGTTGAACTCCGTAATGATCAATCACCTCGGAGAAGAACTCCGAGGGAGGAAACGACAAACCTCTGTCGAGGTGGGTGCCAAAGTGGACCCGCTCGCCGGCGCGCGGGTTGGGGATGGTTTCCTCGAAGCCGCTCCGCCAGTCGCCGGCGCAGAGGAGCCCTTCCTTCTCCACGTTCTGGAGCTTCTCGTCGTCGAGGACGCAGGGGATCCAGAGCCCACAGAAGCTTTCTTTCTCCACCACCGCTTCCGTCACCGCCATCGCCGCCGCTGCCACCAAACCGGAGGAAGAAGAAGAAGCCATTTCTCCGGTGGACAGATGACCTAGAACGGGCGGTGTTGGGAGTTTTTGGGGGGAGGAACGGAGGAGCTCTGTGTGTGCAGAGAGATTGGGAGGAGAGGAAAAGGCAAAGGACTGGTGAGAGGAGAAGGAGAAAATCCTAACCCCTTATATCCACCTAACTACGCCAAGATTCGTGCAAATGCTATAGTGTAACCGCCACGCGTCATGGAAGGAACTAGGAAGGACCCACGTGATGATTACGTCGCCTCGATCTCCACGCACGCATTGAAACGGCGCCTTGGTTCCACGAACCGCGGACCCACCAACGGTCGTGATGACGGAATGCCTGTCAGATGACGTGACTTGACCATGACTTGTGTTAGATGGCGTTAGAGACCAAGTTCCGGCTTAGTTTGAAATCAAGCTGGAAAATCCGAGTAACCTGTTGATAGGTCCGACTTATTTTTAAGACCCGGATCGTATTTTTTGTTGTGAAGTTTCAGGAACCCTTCAAGATTCTACAAGCCGAAGATCAAGCTAGATGATGATGAATCCGACTTTGGATCTTGGAGGCCTCCAGGGGCTGCTGTTGGGGATATACTTTCTTGGTATCCTCACAGTTCCTCACTGACCAGGGTGGCCCACTTTGGGTTAGAGCGTTGCTTCACGGGCGGCCCAGTCAGGGAGAAAGATGGAGTCAAATCCGGCTACGAGAAGGCCCAGAAGACTTACCGACTTAGGTCCATAATGTTACTTGTAGTTCAAGATGTACTCTGTAACCGACTCTTAGTCATAGCCGGATAGATCTCTCCTGTAAACCCTAGGCCGGATATCTATATAAGCCGTCATAGGGAGAGCCTTTAGGGCACACCTCAATAGTCTACAATCTCAACTCGCACAGGCGA
Organism: Avena sativa; assembly: GCA_916181665.1. Taxonomy (NCBI): domain Eukaryota; kingdom Viridiplantae; phylum Streptophyta; class Magnoliopsida; order Poales; family Poaceae; genus Avena; species Avena sativa. Next base: position 545,612,034 of record OV702290.1, on the reverse strand, counting down.
AACCCTTGTAACCCATATCCCGGCTCTGCCGTATTACTGGATTGCTAGCGGGAGTAGGATCCTTCCAAAGCCGGCGGATTTAAACCTGGGTAAACTTGTGTTCTCACCATCCCGGAATACCGTACATCTCACACCCCTCTCTTTCGCACGCCTCGAGGACCCCCTCATGGCGTACTTGTCCTCAATACGACGACACTTCATGTTGTGTTTGCGGGGATCCGATGGATATTGAGATGCTATTTCAGATTGATTATTGATTCTATCATGTCTTTGTTATTTGTGATCTTGCATGCTTTCCATTGTTAGTAGCTATCTTGGCCAAGTAGATGCTAGCAACTCCAAGAGTTAGTATTTATGCTCGATAGTGGGTTAATGCCTCTGGTAATCTAGGGAAGTGACAAAAATCTCTAAGGTACTAGATGTGCTGTTGCTACTAGGGAGAAAACAATAATCCTTTATTCATAGAACAATCGTATTATTTACTTTATACGCAATTCGTAAAGCAACAATCTGTTGCTTGCAACTTAATACTGGAGGGGGTTCGGATGATAACCTGAAGGTGGATTATTAGTCATAGATGCAGTTGGATGGCGGTCTATGTATAATGTTGTAATGCCCAATCAAGTTCCAAAGGAGTCAAGATGATTAGTATATGCATGTATTGCTTTCTCGATGTTTGTCAATTGCCCCGCTGTAATTTGTTCACCCAGCATGTTATCTATCTTAAGGAGAGCCACCTCTAGTGAACTATGGATCCCGGTCCTTTTCTTTTACATACGATCTATAAACTGTTTACTGCTTTGTGTTTACTTTCTACAAATTATTACTTCCTTCCATTCGATATGTTTAATCCTTTGTTTTCAGCAAAACACGGTGAGATTGACAACCTCATCGCAAGTTGGGGACAAAGTTCTGTGGTTGTGTTGTGTAGGTCTCCACGTTGCTACTAGCACCGGTAGTGCGCCCTACCAAGGCTCAGCTAGCAACACCTTTGGGGTGTTTCCTTGCTCCTACTGGTTCGATTAAACCTTGGTTTCATAACTAAGGGAAACTTGTTGATGTGCTCATCATACCTAACCTATTAACAAGAGCCACAGTGCCAGCTGCCTATTTTCTGCTGTTTTTGGTTCCAGGAAAGTCAAAAAATGAATATTCTCGGAATTGGACGGGACAAAAGCCAAAGTGCCTATTTTTCCGGAAGTCATCAGATGCCAGAATATGAGACGGAGAGGAACCAGGGGGCCACCACACCACCTGGCCGCGCGGGCCAGGCCTGGCCACGCCAGGGGGTGGTGTGGCTAGCCCAGGCACCCCCTCGGCCTCTCCTTCCGCCTATAAGATGCCCTCAGGACGAAAACCCTAAGTACCTGATCAAAATTCCATGAAAGAGTTTGTAGCTGCCGTCATCTCTATCCCTAGATCAGGAGGAATCTGAAGCTCTTCCCGGCACCCTGCCGGAGAGGGGAATTCACCCTGGAGGCCTTCTTCATCACCACGCAAGCCTTCGGTGTGATGCGTGAGTAGTTCATCCTTGGACTACGGATCCATGTAGTAGCTAGATGGTTGGTTCTCCTCCTTTGTGCTTTCATGTTTAGATCTTGTGAGCTCCGTTCATGATCAAGATCATCTATTTGTAATTCTGCATGTTGTGTTTGCGAGGATCCGATGGATATTGAGATGCTATTTCAGATTGATTATTGATTCTATCATGTCTTTGTTATTTGTGATCTTGCATGCTTTCCATTGTTAGTAGCTATCTTGGCCAAGTAGATGCTAGCAACTCCAAGAGTTAGTATTTATGCTCGATAGTGGGTTCATGCCTCTGGTAATCTGGGGAAGTGACAGAAATCTCTAAGGTACTAGATGTGCTGTTGCTACTAGGGAGAAAACAATAATCCTTTGTTCATAGAACAATCGTATTGTTTACTTTACACGCAATTCGTAAAGCAATAATCTGTTGCTTGCAACTTAATACTGGAGGGGGTTCGGATGATAACCTGAAGGTGGATTATTAGTCATAGATGCAGTTGGATGGCGGTTGTGTTGTGCAGGTCTCCACGTTGCTACTAGCACCGGTAGTGCGCCCTGCCAAGGCTCAGCTAGCAACACCTTTGGGGTGTTTCCTTGCTCCTACTGGTTCGATTAAACCTTGGTTTCATAACTGAGGGAAACTTGTTGCTGTGCTCATCATACCTTCCTCTTGGGGTTCCCAGCGATCTCTACATCAATACTGAGCCATCAAGCATTTTTCTGGCGCCGTTGCCGGGGAGTCAAGGACATCTTCACAAGGGGAGTCCCTCATAACCAATCTCTTTACTTTGTTATTTTTGTTTTGCTTAGTTTCTTTTTGTTTTGTTTGCTTGTTTTGTTATAAAAACACAAAAAAATAGTTTTACTAGTTTGCTTTCTTATTCAAAAACACAAAAAAATTAAGTCTCCTTTAGTTGTTGCCTCTTCCTTAGCTCACCATGTTGATCCCTAAATTCACCCTGAAAGACCTTTCAATTGGTAGTGGTTCTATAATTGGGAAAGATAATATTGAAGAATTCTTTAATCATGTTAGTAAGCATGAAGATACTGAGGATAGATCCCTTGCAGAACTTGCTCCAAACTATGAGATTGCTGCAGCTTCTTTAATTCATATGTTAAAAGCTAGGTTTGTTAACCTCAACCCCTTAAAGTAATGTTTCTTAAGCTTAAAGAAATTGAGGACCCTGAAAAGAGGGATTTTATTCTAGAAACTTTGTTTAAGGAATTCTATGATGTTGCCAAGGAAGCTAGAAAAGTCTTTGAACGTTTCAATATGCTACACTCATGTGTAGATGTTGTTGGTACATGAGAAAATATGAACAAAACCGAACCTAATGGGGAGGAACCTAAGATACCAATACCCTTTAAACTGGTAGCAATACATGAAGCCATAGAAAAGAATCTTGATTGGATTATTCATGAAAACCCTTTTGATGAAAATAGTGAACCTAAGAGCATTGAGAGAGTATCCTCTAGAACTTATTTGGATGATATACCTTGCCTTGTTGAAGATATTTCTGGTATTAATCTTAATGCTTCTTCATTTGAGAATACTTGATCCTTTTTTTGCTTCTTATGCCTAACTTAAAGGCGTTAAAGAAAAGTACTTATTGGGAGATAACCCAAAAGTTTTAGATGAGTCTTGGAAGTTATTACCTCAGTAATAACCGCTCCTTATCCTTTTTTTATTTGCTTTTTGTGCCAAGAGTAACCTCTAATGAGAGAGAAGTAATGATTGGGAAAGTTGCTGTCTCGAAACAGATTTCTGTGCTTCACCGTAAAAATTCGTGTAAAATCTATGAACGTCATTTTGAGGCGTGAATTTTTGTGCTCCTTCCCCAAGTTGTTATCTAACTTTAGTTAGTTCAACACTTTGTGATTTGAGTAACAGAAGATCTTCGAAAAAATTCGTCTTTACCTGCTGGTCTGTTTTGACAGATTTCTGTCATTTTATGCATTTGCTTCTTGTTGGTTCCTTTTTGAGTTCTTTTGGGGAATTGAGCTTTTTGAGGGAAGTGCTACAGTAGCTAGTGTTCTAATGGAAGTTTATTTGGTGTTATAACTGAACCTTAAGACTTATTTATCTTGAGTGCACTAATGTTGCTAATAAAGATTGTGTGAAGTTTTGTATGAAGGAAAATTTTCAGGTGTATGGAAGGAATGAGTAATGAGATGAAGGATGGACTAAAGCTCAAGATTGGGGATGCCACGCGTGTCACCCCAATAAATATCCAAGAAGTACAAGCGTCAAAGCTTGGGGATGCACAAGGCATCCCCTTGTTCATCAATAAAAATCCCAGGTTTCTTCCAAACGCTTCATTTTTATTGTTTCATGCACAGTTGTGTTGTTCTTGGAGCGTCTTCTTTTTAGTTTTTGTTTTGGTTTTCGTTTGCTTAGTTTTCTGAATAAATTTGTTGGACCCCCTCTTTCATACATTGGTTTGCAAATAGTTTGGTTTGGTTTGGAAAAGAGTAGGAAAGTTCATGCTTATGTGGTAAAAAGAGCTTGTTTTTGACTGTGGTCTATGCTTTGTCATGCCATGCTTGATATTGTTTTGGCTTTATGCTTAGTATTCTTTGTTGTAGCATGACTTGTTATAAACAATTGAGATTGCTTAATGTGCCTTGGATGAATCATGCGTTGTTTTAGCATATTAAAGCATACTATTGTGGTATTCTCCTTTGATGCTTTATTTGGGTTGACTTGGCGCATGCTCACACCATGTTATGACTATCTCAAGTCACCATAGCCTTTATGATCCTTTAGTTTTCAACTTGTAATATCACTTTAAGATTTGATCAATGATGTTTTGTCGCTCTGCATGATTATGGCCATTATTGCTCTCTTAGTTTGTCGCTCCCAGTCTTTTGCTAGCCTCCACAACCAAGTATGAGTTCCACTCATGCATCCAACTCCCTAAACCAAGTTATTCCAAAGAGTCCACCATACCTACATATTAGCTTATGCTATTCCAAGTATATTCATGCTTTTGTTTACCTTCCAAATTAAACTTGTTATGAGAAAACTAGTGATTAAAGCTCTTATGAACTTGATGGCACACTTTACTTTTTTCCTCTAATAAACTTGAACCATTGGGTCCTTCTTTGTTGCGTATATGCTTGCGCTTTATAAGTTGAAATTAGCAGAACCATGTTTCATGGGGAACGCTTTCAACATTGCACTTGTACTTTGTACCCCGTTGATATCATGTTCTTTTGCTTACGAATCCCGGCAGTGTGAAATAAAAGTGGAACTTGTAAGATCATGGAGTTTGTATGTGTGTTAGAGAAACGCCTGGGCCGCTAGCCTAAGCCATGCCTAATCATGGTGGAAACTTGCAGCATCACCATAATGAGCATTCTATGAAGCATCCTCAATAAAAACCTATGCAAATAGCAAAGGAAAATATCGCTGAGATGCTCATTGTCTGCTTGCCTTGTCATTTTGATTATGGGAAAGCTCCCGTATCATGTGCAAGGGGTACCCCGTTGGCGGTTCTTAATGATACACATGTACTTACAATGACAAGAGCTTACTCGTGACTGAAGTTGAGTAGCATGAGGATCGGTCTTCGTAAGTAAGGGGCATGAGATTTTGGTTTATAACTTGTCAAGCATATCCTCTTAGTTGTGTCACTTTAACCTTAATCACCTTTAAGATGCTTATGATAGGGGCAATGAGAGCTGGAAGCTATAAGTACCATAATTTTTGGAAGCTCTTTATGAGACTTGAATCCCTACTTCCTTTTTATAAAGGCCTTTCTTCCACCATTATATTTGAGTCTCCACCTTCTATCTTTATGCACTTACTTTGAGAGCATAGTGGTGTGGCCAGCCTTTCTTCCACCAAATGAAGAAGCATTAAGACCAAATTTCTTGCCCTTACCTCTCTTACTTTTATTCTTAACCTTGGGGAAAATATGATTGTTTGGTGGAGAAGAAAGGTGCATGGTCCCCTTTCCCACATCTATTATTGCTCCAAGGAGTTCTAATAGGGACCTTCCAAGTGTAATTTGTCCTTTTCCTGCACATTCAATGATAAGATAATCAGTAGAAATCATTTTCCCAAGGATCTTTCTAAACACTCCTTCAGCTATTCCAGTAGGTAATATGGTAGCATTATTAGCAAGAGATATTTCTTTTGCTTCTTCAGTAAGACCCCAAATATTCAAAGATTCATAAATATCTTTGGGCATAAGACAAAATTCAGACATGATACCACAGTGGGCCTGAAAAGTTTCAGTGTTTATCTTAATCTTTATTGTAGGGAGCCACTTTGATGGTTCAGAATTTATTGGAACATAATTGTGATGCTCCCTAAGCGTATTATATCAATCTTTTAAGCTAGCAGTGCTAGTCTTAAGAGTGTTCAATCTAGCAAATATTTTTGTGAAAGAAATATCAGTTTGGCTAGGCAAGTTGTAAGTAAGGATCAATTTCTTTATAGCATTTATAGCATCATCCTCATTACATTGGAGGAAATATCCTCCCACAATAGCACTAGAGCATATCTATAGCAAAGAGCAATTCCAAGGTAAAAACTGCTAAGGAACAAACTTTGAGTCATTTTAGGCTCAGTTTTTTCATGTAGATCAGAGATTCTAGACCAAGCTTCCTTGAAACTCTCTTCATTTCCTTGTTTAAAAGTGAAAATCATTTCCTCGGGTGACATAGTGACTGAGCAAGGCTAGACATAGTGGCAACTTACGATAGGAACTAATTTTTGTGTGTTTTTAATAAGAAAGCAAACTAGTAAAACTATTTTTTGTGTGTTTTTGATAAAGAAACAAGCAAACAAAGCAAAAGAAACTAAGCAAAACAAAAATAACAAAGTAAAGAGATTGGTTATGAGGGAATCCCCTTGTGAAGATGTCCTTGACTCCCCGGCAACGGCGCCAGAAAATATGCTTGATGGACCAAAATATATCGAGCTCGTTGGGGAACCCCAAGAGGAAGGTATGATGAGCACAACAGCAAGTTTTTCCTCAGTATGAAACCAAGGTTATCAATCCAGTAGGAGCAAGGAAACACCCCAAAGGTGTAGCTAGCTGAACGTTGGTAGAGCGCACTACCGGTGCCAGCAGCAACGTGGAGACCTGCACGACACAACCACAGAACTCTGTCCCCAACTTGCGATGAGGTTGTCAATCTCACCGGTTTTGCTGAAAACAAAGGATTAAACGTATAGAATGGAAGGAAGTAATAGTTTGTAGAAAATAAACACAAAGCAGTAAACAGTTTATAGATTGTATGTAAAAGAAAGGACCGGGATCCATAGTTCACTAGAGGTGGCTCTCCTTAAGATAGATAACATGCTGGGTGAACAAATTACAGCGGGGCAATTGACAAACATCGAGAAAGCAATACATGCATATACTAATCATCTTGACTCCTTTGGAACTTGATTGGGCATTACAACATTATACATAGACCGCCATCCAACTGCATCTATGACTAATAATCCACCTTCAGGTTATCATCCGAACCCCCTCCAGTATTAAGTTGCAAGCAACAGATTATTGCTTTACGAATTGCGTGTAATGTAAACAATACGATTGTTCTATGAACAAAGGATTGTTGTTTTCTCCCTAGTAGCAACAGCACATCTAGTACCTTAGAGATTTCTGTCACTTCCCCATATTACCAGAGGCATGAACCCACTATCGAGCATAAATACTAACTCTTGGAGTTGCTAGCATCTACTTGGCCAAGATAGCTACTAACAACGGAAAGCATGCAAGATCACAAATAACAAAGACATGATAGAATCAATAATCAATCTGAAATAGCATCTCAATATCCATTGGATCCCCGCAAACACAACATGCAGAATTACAAATAGATGATCTTGATCATGAACGGAGCTCACAAGATCTAAACATGAAAGCACAAAGGAGGAGAACCAGCCATCTAGCTAATACATGGACCCGTAGTCCAGAGATGAACTACTCACGCATCACACCAGAGGCTTGCATGGTAATGAAGAAGGCCTCCAGGGTGAATTCCCCTCTCCGGCAGGGTGCCGGTTAGAGCTTCAGATCCCTCCCGATCTAGGGATGGAGATGACGGCGGCTACAGACTCTTTCGTGGATTTTTGATCGGGTACTTAGGGTTTTCATCCTGAGGGCATCTTATAGGCGGAAGGAGAGGCCGAGGGGGTGCTGGGGTCGGCCAGACCACCCCCTGGCACGGCCAGGCCTGGCCACGCGACCAGGTGGTGTGGCCGGCCCCTAGACCTTCTCCATCTCGTATTCTGGCATCTGATGACTTTCGGAAAAATAGGCACTTTGACTTTTGTCCTGTCCAATTCCGAGAATATTCATTTTCTGACTTTCCTGGAACCAAAAACAGCAGAAAACAGGCAGCTGGCACTATGGCTCTTGTTAATAGGTTAGTCCAAGAAATCATATGAAAAGTACTCCAAAGTGTGACAAAACACAAGAAAGTAGATAAGACCAAGCATGGAACATCAAAAATTATAGATACATTTGCAATGTATCAGCTACTCCCCTCTTATCATGGATAGTGATGAGGAGGCATTGGTTAAGGAGGAGAGGCGACCAGAGGCGATTCCAGCAGCGGTTCCCCCTCCAATCTTCCTCCGGCAACGGCCAGCAGACTCTTTGTTTTGGTGTTTTTGATCTTCACCTCTGTATGTTCTAAGATCGCATCAGGGGGCCTATATATAGGCGTTTTAGGTTAAGACGAGTCCTTGGGAGAAAGATTGAGGCGAATCGAACGACCGATGGCCAGAAGAAGGTAGGTGTCGCGTGCACCGGGGTGGGCTGCGCCACACCATACCTCTTTTGGGCTTCTTGGCCCTTCTAGGGAGGTTCACGTGCTCCAGGTTCTTCCTCTTTACGAAATGTCGACTTTCCTAGAATCCTAAATCCGTTTGACTTTGTTTAGGTCCCTCAAAGATAAAAATACACAAAATAGGTTTTTCATGTCCTGCAGAGTTATAACCAAAATAAAGGGGATCATTGGTAAATCTCAAAAATAAATATAAAACATGGATATAACATTATATATGTTGCAAATATGTGGTAATATGTATCAATAAGCTACAAAGTTTATGTATGCATTTTACATGCATAAGGTGCTCAAGATCAAAAGGCTTGAGAACATGCGCTGGGTTGAGGAGACGTCTGCTATCATGATGAATGATAACCATTACTATACGCACATCAAGGTTCAATATATTTGCACTCGCATCAGTACATTGAGTAGCTATAAAGCTCACATATGAATTGTACTTTTTGAACTAACTATGTTCCCAGGTAGGCTCAACCGAAGGACACCGAGTTGATCAACAAGACCATTGCTAACTATGCTTAGATGAAGATGATCATACGATGATCGTATTCCTACTGTGACCATCTCTCTAACTATGATACATCGTGCTCTAAGCCACCCTATGGAGCACAATGCACATGCAAGCAGGTATCTTGCCATGACCCTAATTGTAGGATGAGCTAGTTCATGGCCTTCCTAAACAAGCACTACCTCTAAGCAACCAACTGTGGTGTCCGAGGAGGTGGTGGAACCGGTGTTGATGATGATGATTATGGTGTATATTTTGGAGTAGCTAGGCTAATGAATTTTGGTTGCAGTGACCCCTAAACTTTGGTCTGTATATTTTGGGAGGTGATATTGAGTTATAACTCCTCCATTTGTGATGAACTTGTGCTGCATCACGGGCAGTTGTTCGTGAACCCGTGCTGCAGCACAAACGTCATGACTGATTATGTTGATTCAGTTTTAAGTTAGTTGTTCTCTGAATTGCCATTGTTTGAACTTTGTGGTGTGCCGTGTTGTTGTCATGGGTAAGCTCACCACACTAGCTAGGAGGTAAGGCCATCAGGGAGAATACAACTAGCCAAACGAGTACCAAATTGCCAAAAACCAAGAATACATGCAAGCAAACAACTGGGGCATGGCTTCTCAACCCACCGGAAGATGAGAATGCATAGAACAAAATAAAATGCACTTTAGGCACGAGAGGTTGCATTGCAGCGCACAACTTTCGTGGAGCCATGATCTCCAGATGCCTAAGGGCACGGGTAAGCAAACATGCCTAGAGCTGCATGGTTCAGTTCAATACATAGTGGAACATTAGCTCAAACCACCTGGCAAGAAAAGCGAATCGAATTGTTGGTTCAACTCAAAGAGAAAACTGTGTCAGCCTAGCCCACCTTACAGAGAGGAGGAGATAAACTACATAAAAAGCATAGAAAAGGTCATGCATGTTGCAGGTGACCCACACAAGAAAGAACCTACACTACAAGAAAACTGAAGCAACTCTTATTCCTGCCATAATATCCTTTGAATCGGTACCACATAGTGCATGGCCTAAGTCGATGAACTCACATTTCTTCGAGGACATTTTATTTTATTAATAGCGCAACTTTGTTCCTCTGGTGAACAGAGCGCCAGAAAAAGTTATATCTAAATAAATAAATTCCCTTGGAAAAAATGTAACATGTTGAAGCCTGCACATATGTAGGGCAGACTAGTATTGCTATACACACGAACTTTGTACGACGTGGTCACTCTACCGTCTGATGCTGTGCATGCGTCCAAGCCTCGTTTGATTCCGTGTCGTACAAAGTTCGTCCGGAAATTTTTGCGGGTATGCTATAAGGGCATCTTCACCGGACTGATCCAACCCATCTGAGCGCGTCTGCGCGGACGTGCGGGACATGCGAGGTCTTTCCAGAAGCATGACCCATCCGAACCGACGCGTCCAGCTCGACTCATCGGCGCACCAAATTTGCGTGGCTGATGCGTCGGGGCGGACATGGGCGGGCCAAGGGCGTGTCCTCCCGCGCGTGCTACTGGCCCACCCATCAGCGACCGCTTGCGGCACCGATTCAGAGGGCCCGTTGCGACCGCCGCTACTTCCGCATGGCGGAGTGCGAGCGGCGATGAGGGAGCAAGCATCGCCCACCACGATGTCTCCCTCCCCACGGGCTGACACCTCAACCGGGAGCGGGTGTCCGTGACGTCCGCGCCCAAGGAAGACAAGGGGCTGGAGGAGGGGATCGCACGACGCATCCGCAAGCTCCCACCGGCCCTCCGGTGGGATCACGCCTACCAGAACAAGACATTCTGGAAGGAGTTCCTTGCCTAGGAAGACACGGCGCGACGCACGAGCGCATTCCGCAGCGAGTTCGAGCCATGGCAGGTCTACAACGTCCCTGCCTTCAACCCCAACGACGACGACGCCGTCAACCACTCCGACAATGATCTCGGCATCGACGACGATGACGACATCATCGTCAAGGAGGAGGAGGAGGTGGACGTTGTCGCCGCCGCCACCGCGCACCTTCCCCTGGAGTACTAGGAGCTCCTGGCGCGGGGCTACGACAAGGACACTTTCACCGAGCAGGCCATTGCGGCCAACGCGAAGGACGAAGACGCCTTGTGGAGTGACTACCAAGAGGCCGTCCACCTCACCGGCCTGGTGGCGCAGGCAAACGCGCAGCTGCCTCCACCGCCTACGCTGCTGGGTGGGCTGCTCCGACCGTGCCGGAGGAGACAGATGCATGGCCAGCGTGGCCTAGGCAGGTGGTCGACTAGCCCACGCTCGCGCCCGCGCCTGCTCCGGCCCTACCACGACACACCTCTGGGCACCGCTGGATTACATTGACCTCGACCCCTAGATGGACGTGGCGGCGCCGGGAGCGGGGATCAATAGCTAGGGCTAGCTTAGATTTAGTTTTTTATATTTTGATTGTAAATTACATATGAATATGTACGAACTTGGCTAGTTTGAGCGTGTATTGTCTCTGTTTGAATTTTTTTTAAATCAGCCTCGTCCTGTTGGCCAGATACGGACAGATGGGTCGCGTCGCTGGACGGACATGCCGGACCACGACTCAAAAGCTTCCGCGGCCCGACCCAAACGGTTTCAATCAGTCCGGTGGAGATGCCCTAACACAAGGGATCAAGTCAGTTTGGGTCGGCCCATGCCCTAACACAGGGGATAAGTATGGCACGGACACATCCGCGCGGTACGACAAACCAGCGGAATGTCAGGAGAGCAGCCACCAAACGGTCAGGTTGTCGTAGTACTTGCTACCCCAAAGCCAGCACACATCTCCGGTATCTTTTTTGCCTTCCCAGACTACTTCGTTCAGGCTTGTTTCTCGGACAGTGCCTTCCAAGGCCTACCTCGTTCAGGCTTGTTTCTCGGACAGAGTTTCAGGTACACAGTAGTACAGCATGCTATCTGTATGCAACATGCCATGTTTGAACCTGCAATGCAATGGCATACCGTTGCTTGCAACACATAAATTTTGTGCAAAACTGTACAATTCATGGAAAATGTGTTCCAAAGAGAGCTGGATGTACTCACGTGCACCTAATAGAAGTATAGAAGTGGAGAAAAATGCAAAGAAAGAACAGATACGCAGCATTTGATACAGTGAAGCTGTTTTGTCAGAAAAAACACAGCGAAGCTTTATATTTCTCTTCCAAGTTAAAAGGAGTGATTTAAAAGAGGAAATAGACAGCTACAGAATGTAGAGGCGGAATGCAAATATTTCTATGTTGTTGGTGCAAAGTATTTGCCAGTGTGCTAAGCATAAATAAAGCACGAGCCACGGATCTGTTACAGAATTTGGGTATATCAACTCTAATGACGATTGGTACTTGAATTCTAAATCTCTGAACACAAAACTGGCATGCGATTTTTCGGCAGTTTGCGGATCAGCTATACATGTAAAACCTTGCCAAGGCCATGAAAAAAAATACTACAGTAGGACATTCGCAAGCGATCAACAGGCAACTTTTCTCGAGCATCACAAATTCCAACTGCCGTGGAGTTCAACCACAACTCCATGTCACTTCGTGCTTGCGAGGGCTCAATCCTCATCGATTTGGTCATTTCCGTCGTGATGATTGTCCCCGTAGTCAACCCATGGGAGCAGTGATTCGAGGAACACCAACGCAGCATTGCGCCCGGCAACTTCGCGAGGGGCACGGAGCCTCTCAGGCCCAGCTTGCTCAATAGGTGGCATATCATGCACCATTCCTGGACCACCCATTCCTGGACCAACCATGAATGGCCGCAGTTCTTCTGGAGGGAGTGATGGTGTTGGGTCAGAGAAGTCTGAGGCAAGCAGATGAGAGTACCTGCAAAGTAGGATACAACTTATCAAAACATAGTCTGAGGAGCCAAGAACCAATATCCAGAGCATATATATTAATATTGTTACATCAATATGGAATGAACTGGAATATAATTGCTGCCAAAACTAAGCTATCTTATTCTCGAGTATGGGTGGCAGACTGCTTATCTTTAGTTCAACTTTCATGTAAGTATCATGCATGACTAACACCACAGATCCAAAACTACTGATAAGTTGAGATGGAGTCCGTAAGCTAAACCCTGAACATTACACTTCTATATGGCCTTTCAGATAGATGCAAAATCTACACCTCAAAATGCTACTTTCTACAAGGTAATCTGGCCGATTCAAAGTTCAAACTATGCCAAGATCCAGTTCTGGACGACTTTAAAGGAAGAAATAGACATCAAAAGTACCGATTGAAAAGAAGGAAATACACTATCTAAGAAGAAGGATCAACAGAATTCCAACTGGCATGCAAAGATTTTGGAGCAACTTACTCATTCTTTTCTGAAGAAAATGCCTCTTTCCTAACACATGCCCAGTCCTTGGCTTCTCTGCTATCCTGCTTCAGTGATTCAATCACCAAAAGAGCACCTTCTTTGAGTAAGTTCTGAAGTTCTGGGAATCTCCACATGATATAATGACGCTCAATATAGATGTTAATCACATGCTCAAGTGAAGGGCTTCCTGGCTTTGCTGATCCAAAGAACACATTCTTGAGTATTTGGGTCCATGACGAGTCTTTCAAAGGAGCCTTGTCAACAATCTTAGAAAGCACCAGAGGATGAAGCATCAATGCTTGCTTCATGAGGTCAAGGGCTGTTGACTTGTCACCATGATCAGAAACACCCTCTGATGCCGCATCACGTTCAAGATAAAACCGTGCAATGGCAAGAGAATAGGAGAAATTAGGGAACAACCAAAGGGAGTTATCACACTGGTACTCTTCAGCAAATTGTTCCAACCATTTGTACTGCTGCGATCTTAAAGCAAAGTAGTCAATGCAAAACAGAGCACCCTTTGGGTCATCAGAATCCAATGACAGAAGGAATTTGCAGGCCTCTAAAGCTGAACGATGGCAACCACGCCTATCCAGATTTTTCATATGACTGAAAAGGGCTGTAAAAAATGGCTTATTTGTGTCATGGCTGTATTTCAACTGGTAGTTGCCCTGCAGAGGACCAAATAACGGATTCCAAGCACACTCAAAAGCAAATAAACACTTCTCAACAGCATCTGCTGATGATTGATGTTCTCCAGAATATTTGAACAGATCAGCAAATGTTAACAATGATTCTGGATGATAGGGGTATTTTGCTAATATAGCAGCAATAGCATTGAGGTCATTGGCTGATTTGGCAGCTTCAAACAAATCCTGCACATGGCTGACAGAAGGATCATACACATACCTGCAAGAATTAATAAGCATGGTTACTTAGAAAGTCAAGAACTCTAGAACAGATTTCTGCAAATCTACTTCTGAAATTTTACTACACCTGTGAAACTACTTAAAGCTTCTTAAAATGACTACAACTGTAAGGACGAGCAGTACAAGTGATGACTACCTATGCGTGTACAAATTAGTGATGTGCCAAAATGATGCCAATGCAAACAATACAAAAATGCATAATCACAGCGAAACACTAGATCCAGCTAGAGCCAGAAGTCAAATTCCAAATGACAGGCTATGGTGTCATCAGAGAACCCTCATGTAGTTCTATATTACCAAAAAAATCTGTGCACAAATGCAGTGGAGGGAATAACCATTGCATGACGCGTATATGTATGTTGAAACAAACTCGACTAGCAATTAGGGACAATGGATGAACAGAAACGTTTTCTACTCCAAACATCCCAGCCAAAGAGAAACTGCCTTCTCTGTATCCAATCAAACTTGATTGTTGGCTATGGATGAATCAAGAAACAGGTTGTTCTCCGAGTATCTCAGAAAAAGAGTACCAAGTACTATAACTTTTGACATACAAATGTACGACATATTACCATGCACACTGCAAAGAGAAGGAATATGCACTCACCTGAAATAATTCAACCTACCCTTTGTCTCAACAAGATCCATTGACATTGACTTATCCCATGGTGCCCAGAAGCTAGGTGGAGATACAAGGAGGGTTCTTCTAGGATTATGGGCAGCACGCCTGACACCACGTATTTGCCTTGAAGGGCCAGGCATATTCCGCTGGTTTTCAAGTGAATCCACTACCTTTGATCCAAAAATGTGCCTCATCTCATTTTCAGCCTTGAGATGCTTGGGGTCAATTGTGAGAACTGAGGATGTACCCACAGTGGCTTCATTTGTCTCAATCTTCTTCCCAGCTGCTCGGTCATTTTGGTGAAGTCTTCCTTGTGTGGGCTTCTTTTCAATAGATAGATCTTCCAGAATTGAATCCAGTGACTTCTCATCCCTCGACTTTGCTGAGACTGGTGGTTCCGCCTTGCCCTTTTTCTTCTTCTTCTTCGATTTCTTGTTTGTTTCAGGAACAGCGCTGGTAGGCTTCTTTTTCCCAGATTGTTTATGTGTTGTATAACTCACGGTGTGATCAGTATCCACTTCATCTTCCTGCAGCGCAGTAAAAGGACGTAAGATTAAAACCAAGTCATCAACCACGGCTAATACATACTAGCATACAAGTACATGAATAAGGTAAGGCTAAATCGCAGGAAAGGACCACTAAGATTTACAGATATAATCTCCTCATCACCTTGTCATCATGATTGAACGCAAACATGCACCATCGTGAGATAGTGCTAGACACAACTTGAGCAACCCCCTAGCAAGAAAACGCACAACCAACTCCTAATCAACAGAACAAATCTCAACATGAACCATCACGAGATAGTGCTAGACACAACTTGAGCAATCCCCTAGCAAGAAAACGCACAACCAACTCCTAATCAACAGAACAAATCTCAGATTCCATCCTACAAGCAGCTCCTCCAAAAGGGTAGACAAGTGGCAGTTCAAGCGGAGTCAAAAGTGTTCACCAAATTGCAACTACAATCCACTACTAATGATTCTAGACAATAAGTAGTAACATAGAGTACACGGTACAACATTCGCCCCTTATGAATTCGTTCAGCGCGACTAGACTTGTATCCTTCTCCAAAACAACCGCATGTGCATACAAACAGCAAACATGTATCCTGCCTCCTCTTCCCCAACACTAACAACTACTCGTACATCTCAAAATCCTCACACGACCGCAAAGATCACCTCGCCTCTACTTGCATTCTACCAATTTTATCAGCGGCATGGGATAACACATGGTACCACGAGCGGAGCACGCATCGCGCTACATCGGTTAGACCGGAAAAGCAGTTCAGAATCCAATTAAACCCTAACGAGGAGTGGAACGGACCTTGTCCTCCTCCGCCTCGTCGTCGTCGTCGTCGTCGTCGAGGAGATCGAAGGGGTTACTGGCGGCGACGCGGGTAGGGGAGGCAGCCTCCTCCTCTTCCTCCTCCTCCTCCACCACCACGAGCGCGACATCGGCGGCGGCAGCGGGGTCCTGCGGGGAGGCCTCCCTCTCCTGGAGGACACGCCGGACCAGCCTCCCGGACATGTCGACCTCGGCGGCGGCGGGGAGCTTAAGCGAGGGTTGTTAGGGTTTGGGCTCCGGCGGCGGGACGGGCTGCGGGGTCGCGAAGCGGAGGGGGCGAGAGAATTCGAGAAGGAGACGAGGTCACGAGGACGATGAGTGTTTTGCTTTTTCGAGGATTCGGAAGATTGGCAGATCGTGATTTCGCAGAGCAAAGGGGGTGTTTCTAGAAAAAAGTTGTTTGCGTGGTTTATGTTTTGATGATGGAATCGGAGACCTATATTATATTATAAGTCTGTTACAGTCAAGCCAAACAAATCAGCCCTTATAGCTCAGTGGTAGAGCGTCAGTCTTGTAAACTGAAGGTCCGTAGTTCGATCCTGCGTGAGGGCAATTCTTTTTCTCACTTCACGTTTTATTCACCCCTTTTTTATGCCCCCCCAAGGATATGTTTTGCGTACCCCTGCACGTTCTCTTTAGAACTCTTGTAAAAAAATTGGACCAAAGGGCCAAGAAGTCTTTAGCACAAGTCAAACATAGCCCAAATCTCCTCTATACCTTTTCGGAATCGGCTACACAAAGAAAACCAACCGATCTTACGCGCATGTTGATCCAGGTAGAGAAATGGCTCAGACAAAGGTAGTGGCACAGATGAAACAACAGATCTATGAATTCGCCGATACCTAGTTAAGCCACGCTGCACCGGCGGCCGGCGCCAATGTTGACCATCCTTGGTTGTTTTTTAAACATAAGACCTGGGCCCGACTTTATATATAAAGCCATGAACGGTAGAACAACCAAAACATCCAAATCCACCGCATTACGGTGCAATACAAACCATGGAAGGCCAAATGATTCTAAGCTTGAGGACCCATTCTATCCGGGCCTAAATGCTGGAGTTTCAGAACTTCTTACTGACTTTCTCCTATATGCTTAACACATTGACGTCTAAGGCTAAGCTTTCTTTCTAATGGTAAGCCGGCACCAACCATCGAAACAAATTAGTTCACTACCACAGAGTACTCAAAATACACAACTTAAAGCTCGTCCTTGATTATGCGTAGAGGCTTCTTAAGGCTCCCATGGCTTCATCCAACGCCATCTTGTCGTCGGATATGCTAAGTAGCTTCCATTTCTGTAGGTAGATGATCATTTTGTATACGCAGTCAACATGTCGTGTGATAATTTCTTTTCTATTGTCATTTTATTTCGTACATTCCAGAGCGTCTAGCACAGCGCTGCATAGCAAATCCAGATAATTCTACGTGTTCGCCGTACCAAGCTCTGACAGATGGCTACCAGATCTCCAGCCCTCTCTGGTTCTAGTTGAAGGATAGTGTTTCCCTAACACAAGCCCAAAGAAATTTAGCTGAGGCACGGTGGAAGAAGATGTGGTTCACATCCTCCCACTCGCCGCATAAAGTGCAACACCTGTTGAAAGGTCCATGTCTCTTCCAAATGTTGTCACTAGAGGGAGGGGCACCTCGTGTATGAGACGTGGCACCCGTAAACCCGAGCCCAAGATATATGGTTGGACTGCCCACTGATGGGGTATTATCTCATGCCATGGTAAGCTCGGTGTTGGTGTATGCTAGGGAGATGGTGTGTCTTTGTTGATTATAGTTTCCTACCAGTTTAATCATCCATATATTGCTTAATAGAAATTTCGCCTCTATTGTGCGCTTGACTCATTCCATCGGTCTTCCATGGCCGTGGTGGGAAGATGGTTCCTATGGTCGAGTTTCATTAATTATTTCCTCATTGGTTTGAAACGATGCAACCAAAATCATTAGAAGGCAACTTATCCAGATAACTTGTGGGCCTTAGCCTTTATAGGTCCCATATGTCTGTGGAAAAATATGTGCCTACAAAGTGGTTGTGAATATTTTCAACCCTGGTGGGGTTTGTAAAATGCTTGATTATGATGTGAGTTTTCAATGAAGCAATTGGTAATATATATTTGTTGTCTGTGTGATCAAGCCATTACATGTGACCTCATAACCCTGAACAATCTAACCGCCTCACTCACTCATCCACTCCTCCTGATCCGGACACGGTGTGGCGGCGGTGTGCTTGCGGCGGGTCCTCCTCCTCATCGCCCGGCAGACGGCTGCGCCTTCTCCATCTTTTTCGAGCCACTACCATGCCTCCTCCCACATTCTGACACCGCCCTTGATCCTCTTGTCCTCACACTCGTGTGTGTCGTATGAGTGGCAGAGGGAGATTACGAAGAAGAGGTTGGCGTCGATGCGAAGGGATCCTTTGTCCGGTAGCATGCCGATCAATAGGACAATGACCTCGGCCTCCCATAAACTACACATTATGAACCCTTGTGGTACATGCCATTGTTACTATAAGCTTTTGGTATTTTAGTTAATTAACATGCAGTTGTTTTAAATTATATTTGAAATGTCACCATTAGCATAATATTTTGGTATTTTTTGTTACTATAGTTAACATGCCAGGTTTTTATATAGTTAACATGTCACAATTTTTTGTTTGTAAACGACAATGAAAAAAGTCCATACAAATATGCTAATGGGATTCAGGTGTAGGGATCAGGATTTGTTTCTAACTACATCAAAATTAGGGCATCGAGCATCAACCCTACTGCTTGAATACTACATTTACTCTTTCAGCAAATTTATTATTACATACATTAAGTACTATATAAATAACATAAAATAAATCTAAACAATTAAGTTACATATGATATTATTATTCATATTGTCCAAGTTTAGATCCTCGGCTTTTTGCATTTGGCACCAGGTCCTCAAATTCTAGATACAACCAGTCAAAAGACAAAAGATATCTCATAACGAAGATAAACTAGACACAAATAGAGTAGCAACATGCTAGCTAATCATAACCAACATAAAGCAGGGGTAGTTAATTTCCAATTTGCTCCATTGTTGCGACTATATTTTTTTTGTCATCACATCCATTTGTTGAAGTCGCACGCGACCAAAGATTGGAGTAACCGGCAAAGAGCCGAGCGAAAGAAAGCACCATCTTATCCTTCTTTCTTTTTTAAGAACAAACCCCGAGCAAAAGCAAGCAGACTTCGGTACCATCGTTTGATTAGTGGAGCCGGATTCTGAAATCAAGAAATGACGCTAATGCTTATTGCGGAAGAAAGTTCAGAGATGATTTTAAATCTATGAAAATGATTAGAAATATGTACCTTAGGTATCCCATCAGTCTTTGGTACGAGTCTAGGAATAATCTCTCTTATTAAAGAAAAGAATGCCTGGTCAACATTCAGGTTCATCTTTGCGCTCTAAGCAATAAAAAGAAAATTATACACAAAAGCTAAACGAGTGAAGATGAGTGCCACAGTATGCAATAATTGTACATCTGACTACTAACCGTTTCAAAGAACTTGATCCCGTATTCATCGGCAAGCGCTTGTCCGCTTGTCCCCTTGAAGTAGTTACGACCTGCATTTTAAAAAGACAAGCAAATAAGTTAGCTACTAATTGTATTCTATCTATCTAAACTTTTTATGGAGAAGAATCCCGCTAGCCGCAAATTAGGATAGTCTTTCTTTTCATGCAAGCTATTGATTTTCTTAAACCCGTTGATTTCATCGTTTCCACGGTTTTAATTTATCTACCCAACATGAATTGCGTACATGAACCTTTATGACCTTTAGTTGGTGAAATACACAATAATTTTACATTGCTTGAATTAGCCTCTTAACTACCGTGACTAGTGGCAGAGCTTCTCAGGAGCCAACACTATTCACAAATATTATCTTTAGCAAAAAAATCAGCATAAAAATAACCCTATCTCAAAAACAATTTTGAAAATAACCCTTCTGCATGAGTCCCGCCCCCAAGGAGCCATTCTTACTGTCATGACACCTGTCCTAAACCATGGAGCCATGCTATAGAGAATGACACCCTAAACCAATAAATCGTTCTATATAGCATGACGTCTGGGGCATGGTCGACATGAACAAGGGTTGGCTTTGAAATTTTGTTTTTGAGATAAATTTTATTTTGGGTTGAACTTTTAAAAAAGGGTTATTTTTCTAAATCGCTCCTTCCTCCACCTGTGTTATGTTTCTTGGAGTGATGTGTGACCACTAGCTTAATTCTTTCATCGTTTTCTGGTTATTTTATCCTTTTCTGGTATTTCCTACTTTGTAGCTCATCCTTCTACAATCCCACCATCCTGTTAGTTTTGGTTCTTGCACCTTAACTGGAGAAAGCTCTAATCAGGTCTCATATTTGTATTAAATAATTTTTGTTTCACTAGTACAATATTAGATTTTTTGGTAGGCTACAAGTCGTTTTATACTTTGAAACAAAGGTATTATTTTATGGGGGTTAGTGTGAATGGTTAAGATGAAGCTATTTAGTGATTATTCTACAAAATAAAAAGAGGTGAATGTGGAGCTAATTAACAAGTTAGTGGTTATTTTTATTTGAAAAACGATATATGATGAATTCAAGTGTTTTATGATGACTAACTCATTGGTTAAGTTATATTTTGGTACAATTTGCTTTGTTTTAGAGTAACTTTTACCTATATATAGCAATGCCAACCATGTACTCGCTCCGTTCCAAAATATAAGGCGCCTGTATTGGTCAAAAGTCAAACCTTACTAAGTTTGACCAAATATTTAGAAAAAAATATCTACATATACAATATTGAATGGACATATTTAGAAAATATACATTATGGTGAATCTATTGATATTAATTTCGTATTATAAGTTTTTCTATTTTTGTGTATAATCATGGTCAAACTTAAAAAATATTGACTTTTGACTAATCCTTAGGCGCCTTATATTTTGGGACGGAGGAAGTATTTTGTAAGCCAATCTGAATATTCACTCCAAAAACTTCTAAATGCTACAAAATTATAATTTATTGTGGTTGTGCGATTAGGTGCTCCTATATTCTACTTGTCATACGGTAGTTTGCCCCTGCACCTAGAATATGTCCATACTGAGTGGAAGCATGTTTTTGTTAGACAAACTTATTTTTATGCCTTCTATACCTTTCCGCTTACAAAATAAATTCACAAAGAGATATCCTTTGCAACACACGGATTATTCTTCTAATTATTACTAAAAGTTAGAAAATGAAGCCAATGTGAATGGAATGGCTACACTAGAAACAAGCCAAAATAGCAAAGTGTACCCTTTTGCTTTCATCCGTATCAGCTTTATTTCCCACCAAAATCATGTTTGCATCTGGACCATGTAGTTTGATGTTTTTCTTGTGCATTCTTATGTCTGCAGGTCAGTAAGAAACGAAAATGACCAGATGCAGAAGCTCAAAATGCTCAATTACTACCATATTGAAGTGCATCTGAAAAGGTGGATGCGAACGAACTATTGAACGATGACTCATGGTTGACGTCATAAACAAGTAAAATGCCATTTGCTTCCGTGTAGTCGGCTGCAAATGAGAATTCGTCAGTGCAAGAAGAAGACTTGATTGCTTTGGTCAAAGCACACAAGAATATATATACCAGGAGTTGTGGTCCGAAAGCGTTCTTGCCCAGCAGTATCACATATTTGTAATTTAATCCACTTCCCATCCAGCTCAATAGTCCGTATTTTGAGGTCGGTACTATTTCAAGAGAACCTCCAACGATTAGATTTTTCATTATGTATGTATATTTTGTAAATGGGCAAGATTTACGACTAGACGCGAGCATTATACCTAAGATAATATCCCTCAACATCTTTTTCGCGTTATAGATAACATTCCCAATAGTGGTAATGAACCCGCCAGTGTATGTATCCTCTATGAATCGTGAGAGAAGATTACTTTTGCCAACACCTGCGTAACATATAATCTTTATAATAAAGTATGGAGATGAACAATGCAAAAAAAATGAACATATAAATCTCTAGTATGCGCCACAAACCAAACAGAAACTATAATTCAGAATGCATAACCCAGTTACAGAAGCACCTATACGAAGAGGCTCTTCGACATGGTTAACCTAAGACCGCCTAAGAAATATGCTATCTGGAGTAGTTCGGCTTGGGCTAGTATCGTGGATTTGTGTAGGGAAAACAAGTCATTTCGAAATTGGACGTATTGATAGTTCCTTGACAGCTAAAGAATACAAACCGTTACAGATAGGTTAACTTTCTAAGGTGGTCATGTATTAGATAACTGCCTCGGAGAGGTTCCCTTATTATAAGTATTCCTATCATTGTGGTCCTTGCTCCACATAAACCTTAAATCGCCCTAAGCTTGTTTGATTGTATAGTGCACATGGATTTTAAAATATCCCACCTAACAAATTAGAAAATCTTCTTAGCGATTGGCTAAAGGGAGTAGCTAAGAAAGATAAGGTTCAAATCGGTGTAGGATTTTGCGCTCTACTTTGAGCTATTTTGCATCAAAGCAATGGAACAATGCAGATCGACTTATTTATGCAAGTTATACTGCTGGCTAGTCATTCATTGGATCTGAGTATGTGGTCCTACATGTAGCCAATGACGAAGCAGGAGGCTCTAGATATTGGGTGCAACCGGTGTTTTGATCATATGATAGCATGTTGATGCATAGCCACTTCATGTTGTCTTTTTTATTTAGATGGCTGATAAATACGACCTAATGTGACCCTTCATTTCTCTCTCTCGTATGAACTGAACCTCAATAATGAAATAAAAGGCGGTACACAACGATTAATGTAGAGGCCGAGACCTTTTTCCTCTTTCCAAAATAATTTTGAATGCCCTTCTATTGTAGCAGCGGGTTTAAGCACTAGGCGAGACTAAAGTGTCTAGGAAGACATCAAGCAGTCAAAGATATAGTTTCCCAACTGCAGCATTTTGAAGATCGGAAAAAGTTGTAATTCAATAGCTCACGAGCAAGCTAAATTAGCTAAAGTTTCTGGCATATGTAGTCTCTGGGTGCTACCCTTCCCAGTCTGCTATGTCTGGCCTTGTTGTAGAAGACAATGTATCTACTGTACCTACAAATATATCAATAGAGGAAGTACTCCATATATCTCAAGTTACCACGCGTTTTAGATTTAATCAAGACCAACATTGTGAAGTTTGGTCAAGTATATGCAAGAATATAAAATATACCATACAAAATCATATAATATAAAATTTATTTTATGATTCTTCTAATGCTATTTTTAAAAGAAATGCGGTAGGGGAAGCCCCTACAATGAATTAGTTTTTTGAAATAATAAGAACCCAAATTTTGTCCCGAGAACTTGAACCAAGGTGGCTGGGTTGTATATTCACTTCCCTAACCAAGTGAACTAACTCATTTCTTCTGCTAGTGATTTCGATTCAATATCGTTGATACTAATATTTTTTGTACACTTAGACCAAACTTTATACCAAAGCACGGAGCCAGTACCAAACTTGATCTCACACATATCACAAGGGATAAGACTAGAGTCTCACCACCGACGCCAATGATGAGGATTTTGACGAGGAAATCATAGTAGCCAGTCGGAGACAATTTGCTGACCGACCTGATGGCCTTTGCGTTTGTTGTTTTCGCCATTTGCTCCATACGTATCTCCTTCTCGTCGTGGCACGTGGTCAACGACAAGGACCTGCATTCACCACATCAAACTCAAATGATCCAAAGTTGCATGGGATTCCATACGTGCTACATTTTATTTTTTCCTTGCAAAACTATTACACTGCCTCACATTTTCTCCCATTTTTGTTGGGTATCACTTAGCCTCCTAGACTATCACCTATCGGGCCACTTTACTTCCTAACAGGTTTTTAGTTGGAAAAAATCATGCTTAGGTTGTTCTGAAAACCTATAGACAAAAAGATGCATTTTATAAAACAAATGCAGACATTTTGATTACAACATAGGTCTACTTGCAATTTGTACAAAAATAAAAGTATTATGTTATCAAGTGGTAAACGGTCATATTTTGTAACCAAATTAGAGTGCATAAATTTTGAATCACACCATGTGTACACCCTTCTTATTGATTAATTATTCAAGAGACGGTTTTGCCATTACAGAAACTAGCAGGATTGAAGTGCTTTGGATATGACATATTAGGAAGTTTAGTAATTTTTTTAGTGACGAATATAAGTAATGCTTTGAAGGAAAAAAATTAATTAGTCAAAACAAATATATAGTCTAAGACCTAGATGTTTTCCTTTTGACGAAAGAGCCGTCTCTTACCAAATAGAGGTAGAAAAGACACTCGCGAAAAGAGCAGTCCCTAGTGGTTTTTGTAACTATTATTTTCATAAGTGGTAAAATATTATTTTCATAATGTAGATAAGGGAATCGATTGGACAGCATGATAACTTAAATATACAGAAAAAATAGACATATTGCTCTTTCTTTGGGGAGTGGCAGGTGTATATCAAACCAAATAAGAGCATGCATGGTGGAACTAACTAGCTAGCTAGAACGATGGAGCATATGGGTTGAAGAACAAGGTAATAAAGAAAAACAAGATCACAGTTCATGGATAAACTAGGGAATTGATCAGTTGGTCTCGTTACGGAACATCAAGAATCAATCACAGGTCCCCCGCAAAAAAATAAAAAATAGAATCAATCACTACTATAGGTTGAAAAACAAGAGGGAGCAATTAATGGAGAAAAGAAAGATGGCAAAGAAAATAGAAGCGCATAGCTAGCTGGGCTAATTAGCAGGATGGATCGGGAATGGAGGGCGAATCGATCGGCAAACCTGTAAAATGACTTGGATCGGAGGGCCAACGCGTCCCCTCGTTTGGAGGCTAGAGTAGGTCTGCAAAGCCTGCAAGAGGCCGGCCGGCCGGCCGCGGGGAGGATGAAGGGTACAGGCCAATTGCCCACCTAGTTACCTCTGTGTCCGTGTGTATCACTGAACTATGGGAATATTCCAGTTGCTTGCTCCCGCTCGAGGTCTCTTGGCAAATTATGGAGTTATATTATCAGGATAATGAGAGATGCAATTGGAGCTCGCTTAAACTAGTAGGTCATCCAGCTTCACTACATGCCGTACACTGGACGACGCACACCACGCGGCTGAAATCTAATTATACTCCATACATTTTTTGGGAAAGAAAGGTAAAAACCCAGCGTCTACAGTACAGGATTATGAGGTGTTTAATTATGAGACATTATCAAGGTGGGAAATAGGTCGCACCTGTGCGTTAAAGCATCTCTCACATACTGCAAAACCGCCTACCGCAAACATGGTTTACAAAACCAAGTTGCAGTACAAAATTTGCTAGCGCGGAACAGATACACTAACCGGAACTGTATATTTAAAAATGATCACATTGACGCCAGATTCATACATAGAGGGAGGTTTTGATCATCACAGATCGACATATGTTTACAACAAAAAGTAGATGTCGCGCCCTACATCCAGTCTAACCCTAGCTACCGCCGGTGGTAATTACTCACCGGAGCTTCTACGAGGGCATCGTCACTCGCCTACTCCTCGTCGGAGTCGGTGGTGTCGTCGGAGTAGTCGACGACGAAGCAGCCCATCCGGGCCTGGTGCTCGCGTCGGAGCGGCGGTAGACATAGCGGAACTCGCACTTCTCGCGGGCACGCTCGTCGCGGCGGCTAGGGTCCCGAGCGAGTTAAACTTCTCCTCGTGGACCGCGTCGTCCTCCTCCGAGACGGAGTCCTTCTCCTCCGAGCTGTCGTCATGGAGATGTGGCCCCACCGAGCGGGAGCTGGCGCAGGAGCGGGAGGCAGCGCGTGCACCACCGGCGACGGCACGCGGAGGCACGGGTCAACGCTCGCGGCCGCGCGAGAGCTTCCCGCCTCCGCATCGTGCGCGACGGGCCTGAACCCGAATCTGGACGCGCGCACGCACCTCCTCGGACCAGCGCCAACGCACCTCCTCCTCGCTAGGCGGCGGCGCGGGAGCTCGGCCACCGGAGCTACCTCCACGCCGCGGTGAACCGCCGCCTTGTACGACCATATTCTGGCCCGATTGGCCGGCCATGGCTAGGAGGGGTGGGTGGGAGGTGGTGGGCGATGGCGATTTGACAGCCGGGGCCGGAGGTGGCCAGAATCTGTGGCGGCGGCGTGCGGCGACGAGGTTTCTGCGCGTGCTTCAGTGGAGGAAAATGGATGCCGTTTCCCGCATCCAGGGCCCTCCGCAGTGAATATATACGGGATTGATGGGCCTCGATGTGAGAAACCGCAATTTTTTTTGCGGTATCTGGCCATTTACGATATCTAAAAATGTCAGTTTTTGGTCCCGATACCACATATCGGCCCAAAATTTTGCGGGCCAGCCGATATGCGGTATCTGCTAGAGATGCTCTTAATTTATATACTGAAGATTATGGCCGCGTTCGTGGATGATAATACAGGACAGTTAAGGCAGACAGCTTGGCTGGTTATTCGGTAAAATAGCATGAGTAGCCGTGGCACGATATAAACAGGAGATGACCAAGAAGCATCTGTACATACAAAACATGTCTTCACAAAATACTCCAGTGCAGACTACCTCGACTACACACACGCTTTAGAACTGCCGGAAGCATACAGTCCTAGAGTTGCCATTGCAGAAGACCTCAATATAATGCATCGCCGTATTGTTATCTGAAACACTGCAGCATAAGGCACTAGCATACATCTGAAGGATGAACTATAGATAGCAACATCAAGAAAATAGAAGGTAGATAGTTCTAAGCACCGAAAAGACACTTTGTTCATAATACATGGCGTTGTAAGTTGAAGAAAAAGTCAACTATGTAAAATAGGTTGGATGTTCTGAAAATGATCTATGGCCTCATTCAAAATATATAAATTTTTGGTCTCAGATTCTTTAAGATATAACTTAACATCTGGGCAAAAAAAATTAGAAACCAGTAACTAAAATGATTTATACAAAGGGAGAAAAAGGCTAGAGGATATGCCAAAACCAGATACTTGGGCAAGCGTCTCTCATCCTAAAAGAGCCAAAAGTATAACGACACGTTATTATCAAAGTTATGTTGATACATCTAATTTTAAATTTTAAATAAAGAGAAACATGTGCACATAGAGAAATCTAGCATCAATTAAATGTTGGTTCCATGTATTAGAATCAGAAAGGATAAATTTCATCAAGAACATTCCTCACGGAAATATTAACTAAACATCATCAAGCTTAATGATGTTACTAGGAGAAGTATTAGCTTACTAATTATGTCCGCACCAAACAAAAGCAACAACCGTAAGTTTGTTTGGCCTATCATTAAGAAGATATTCATAAAATGTATGTATACATAAGTTACTGTTGGGGATCGCAGCAGAAAACAAAAAATTTCCTACGATGGAACCCCCAAAACTGCCTAGGATCTATCTATGTAGTAATGCGGTAACGGCCAATGCGTATAGAATACATACCCGATGACCCACAAGTATAGGGGGTGTATCGCAGTATTTTCGAGGGAAGTGAAACCCAATTTATTGATTCGACATAAGGGGAACCAAAGAATATTTATCAGCCTTAACAACTGAGTTGTCAATTCAGCTGCACCTGGAAACAATCTTGCTCACAGCAGTTTATCAGTAGCAACAGTTTTGTAGTAGGAAAAGTAAAGCAAAGACAGTAGTAACAAAAGCAGTAACAGTGGGATTCGAGTGCGGTAGGCATAGGGATGGATGGACGGATGTTGCATGGACAAGACAATTCACATAGCAATCAGAACATAGGGCAATTGCAGATAAATAACATAAAGCATCCAAGTACTAGACAATCCTAGGCATGTGTTCCATATATAGTCATACGTGCTCGCAATGGGAACTTGCACAACATCTTTTGTCCTGCCAGCCCGTTTGCAGCGGGGCCTCTAGGGAACTACTGGCAATTAAGGTGCTCCTTTTAATAGAGCACCAGAGCAAAGCATTAACACTCCGTGAACACATGTGATCCTCACATCAAAGCCTTTCCCTTCCGGTTATCCCGATTTCTGTCACTTCGGGGCCATAGGTTTCGGACAACAACGTGTGTATACAACTTGTAGATAAGACCAAGAACAATACTATCATAATGAATCAATAATAAGTTCAGATCTGAAATCATGGCACTCGGGCCCTAGTGACAAGCATTAAGCACAACAAAGTTGCAACAAAGTCATAAAGCACTAATAATACTAGGCACCATGCCCTAACAATCTGATGCCATTACATGAACGATCTCATCCAATCCCTACCATCCCCATAGCCTACAGCGGGGGATTACTCACTCATAGATGGGGGAAACATGGATGGTCGATGGAGAAGCGATGGTGATGATGATGGCGATGATCTCCTCCAATTCCCCGTCCCAGTAGGGTGCCAGAACGGAGTTTCTGGTGCTGTTTCGTGGAATCTGGTGGTGGCGACGGAGCAGAACTCCTTCTGGAAAAACATCGATCCCCCCGAAGTTTTTAGGTCAGAAGGCTCCTTATAGGCGAAGAGAGAGGCCGAGGGGGTGCCTGGGGGCCCACACCACCCCCTGGCGTGGCCTGGCCTGGCCCGCGCCAGCAGGTGGTGTGGCCACCCCTGGCTCTTCTCCGTCTCGTATTCTGGCTCCTGGAGTCTTCGGGTGAAATAGGATTTTTGGCATATTTTCTCAGATTTTCCTGATAGTTGATTTTCTGCACAAAAAGTAGACACCAAGGCAATTTTGCTGAAAACAGTGTCAGTCCGCATTAGTTGCATCCAAATCACACAAGTTTAAAGGAGAAACAATAGCAAAAGTGTTCGGAAAAGTAGATACGTTTTGGACGTATCAACTCCCCCCAAGCTTAGCTTATTGTTTGTCCTCAAGCAATTCAGTTGAAAACTGAGTGCGATAAAAGAACTTTCACGAACACATTTGCTTCATATGATGTAAATATTCTCAGCAATGTGATCAACTACCTAGACAATTCATAATAAAGAGTATGCAACTGAGTCTACTTAATAGTCATTGCAAGCTATGAAGAGATTCTAACTCAAGAATAATAAGTAGCATGAAGCATAAACATAAGCAACATTACAATGCTCATAGAAAGATATGATAGAGTGGTATCTCGCTTGCCTTTGATTATGAATGCCAAGGCACCTCTGAAGTTCAAGTGATGACTAGAAGTAAAGATATCAAAGATACAAGCATCAAAGTCACAACACAAATAATCAAGTATTGGAACAAACACAAAGGATGACAACTATGCTCTCAAGAAGGTGCTCAAAGAATAAGTGGAGACTCAACAAGTAGAAGAAAATGTTTTGAATAATTTGAAAGGCTTCCAAATGCTGAAAGTATGGTACTTGTTAGCTTTGAGCTCTCATTGCCCCTATCATAAGCATCTTTAATGTGGTTAAGGTGAAAGTGACACAACTAAGAGGATATGCTTGACAAGTTATAAATTGAAGTCTCATGCCCCTTACTTACGAAGACCGATCCTCATGCTACTCAACTTCAGTAACAAGTAAGCTCTTGTCATTGTAAGTACATGCGTATCATGGAGAACCGCCAACGGGGTACCCCTTGCATATGATACAGGAGCTATCCCATAATCAAAATGACAAGGCAAGCAGACAATGAGCATCTCAGTGATCTTTTTATTTACTATGTGCATAGATTTTTATTGAGGATGCTTCATAGAATGCTCATTACGGTTATGCTGCAAGTTTTCACCATGATTAGGCATGGCTTAGGCTAGCAGCCCAGGCGTTTCTCTAACATACATACAAACTCCATGATCTTACAAGTTCCACTTTTATTTCACACCGCCGGGATCCATAAGCAAAAAAACATGATATCAACTAGGTACACAGTACCTATGAAGCGTTGAAAGCGGTCCCCATGATACATGGTTCTGCTAACTTCAACTCATAAAGCGCAAGTATATGCGCAACAAAGAAGGACGCAATGGTTCAGGTTTATTAAGTGTAAGAAAATAAAGTGTGCCATCAAGTTCGTGAGAGCTTTACTAACTAACTTTCTCATAACAAGCAACATTTTATTCGGAAGAAAACAAGGCATATTGAATATGCACAGAGGTAGCAAATGATGCTAATGGGTAGGTATGGTGGACACTTTGGAAATATTTGGTTTAGGGAGTTGGAAACATGAGTAAAACACTCAGTGGAAGTGAAGGCTAGCAATAGTGAGGGAGCGACAAACAAGAGAGCAATAGCTGTCATTATCATGCTTGCAACAAAACAAGACTACTCATGGCATGAAAGTGATTCAAGATCCTCAAGGCAAAATAATTCATCGAGGCTCAACTGATTATTACAGTCATGTGCATGCGTGAGCATGTGCCAAGTCAATCAAATGAAACATTCAGAGGAGGATACCACGGTGTCATACCAATTTATGAATAGAGTAATACAAGCAAACATTCATGAGACATGCTACAAACTATTAGCGGGCTGGAGCTAATCACAAGAAAGCAAGAACTACTAAACATCCAAAGATAACATACACCCTACATGAACAGACTAAGCACGCCCACAGTGATGAGTATATGTACAAAAATGAAAACAAATAGAGTTCGTTACCCGCCTCTTACCACGCCTCAAGTTGTCATTGATCCTCATTATTGCTCTTCACTTGTGTGGCTTGAATAATAATATGAAACCAATAATCCACTGAGAACTGCCGAACCCTGTAGCAAACTTGCAAAAACCAAAGAAGAACGACAAATATTTTTGGTGTTTTCAATTTTTAAATAAGAACCAAAAGAGAAAAACAAGCAAAGCAAAATCCGTTTGGGTTTTTCGAATAGTTCAAACAAAGCGAAAAGGGAAAAGCAAACCAAGGCAAATAGAAGAAGCAAACCAAAGAGAAACAACAAAAATATTTTTGGTCTTTTTGTGTTTTTAGAAAGCAAAAGCAAAGAAGAACGAAAACTAAAAAGAGAACGAAAACATGAATATACAAAGTACCGACGCAACATGATATGGAGATGAGTGCGGTGTCGGCGTATCTCCCCCCAAGCTTAGGCTTTTGGCCTAAGTGGGTATCAATCCATGTACGAATAGGGGTTCCAAGCGGGCGGATCTTGGTAAGAATGGTCATAGCTGGGCCCATGAGAAGAAGAGGAAGCTCCCCAATCATAAGCGGGCTGCTGATATGAAGACTCTCCATCATCCGAGGGCTGGACCGAATCGTCCGTGACCTCCCTTCTAGTGTCCTGCTCCTGTTGGGAGAGCTCTCCCAAGTACGTGTCCAGCTCCTCCTAAGTGAGGGACCATCCTTCCCTATTATCAAGGTTAAACAAAACAGGTGCAGGCAAAAGAACAACACGCTCGGACTTGCTCTTTCTCCAACCAGCTTTGAGAAAGGTTATTTCATAAGACAACTCACTCAAACTGGCCCACGAGAAAATAAATTTATGCTGTATCATGGAATTAAAATCAAGCCTCTCTATGGGAAACTGTAGGTCTAGATGATGAGGCACTAAACCATGCAATGCTAGTAAATGAGAAGCAATGAGACCTCCACAAATTCCACCTTTCTCACGGTTAGCAGCAAGACGGAAAGCTATCAAAGCACCCAAGTTGTAAGACCTATCTCGTCTAAGAGCAGCAGAGATAAATGCTAGATCAAACGAAGATAACTTATTGGCAGTTTTCCTAGCAAGAACACACTTGGCAATAAAGTAGGCAAAGTAGCGAATGGAGGGAAGATGAATGTTACGGATTTTTCCATTCTCCTTTGAGAAGCTACTCCCTTGACAAATTTCTGCGTATAAATCCATGAGTGGTTCCGGTCTCTCTTTAATCTTCTTACATGATCCCCATCGAGGTACCTTAATAGCTGCACAAAAATCATCAAGAGAAAGATTGACAGCAATATTGTAAATTTTGTAATGGACCATGGGGTTAGGCAAAGAGTGACTAAATTGGAAATCTTGCACCATAGACATGGTTAGCTTCACAAATTGACAAGGTTCATCTTCCAAGAAATGCTCTAACCCTGCATTAGAAACCAAAGTGTGGAAATCTTGTAAAATTCCTGCAGCTCTCATGAACTCAGGGCATGGATAAATGGAGGGAAAAACTTCCTCCTCCCGATGGACCTTCATGACCTCAGGCACCCAAAGCTCATGTTGGTTTAGGTGGTGTTCACTCATCTTCTATTCTGAAATTTAAATAACTATTAAACAAGTGATTGCAAAGTAAATATAATGAAGGATTCTACTCATAGGGACTTGCAAGAGGCCTAAACATGCATCAAAACTATATCTCTAAGCATCAAACAAGCTTACAAGCTCTCACAACCAGTCACCTACAGTAGCAAAATACTCAACATATAAACCACTAAACACAAATCTACTTGGACAAGGGGAAGAGTCACATACCAAGGAACGATTGCTCCAAATTTCAGCAAGAAAGATGGGCTAAGCAAAGAGATCGAAGAAATCGAGAGCAACCATAGAAAGAACACGATTTTGAGCTATGAACTGGAGCTTACTCGGGAGAGAGAAGAAAGTGGCAGGTGAGAGAGGTAGTGGGGGGCCAGGGGTGGCCCACACCAGGGCATGGCGCCACCCAGAGCTGGCCACGCCACCACATGGTGTGCCTTCCTGGTGGGCCCCCTGGTACCTACCAGGTACTCCTCTGTCCCTTTTTTCACGTAAAAATTTAATATGAATTTTCTGGAATTTTTCGAGACACTTTATTTTTGGGATTTTTTTTAGAAATAGAAGAATGATTTTTTTGACAGACAGATTTTTTTTCTTTTGGAAACATGATGCAAGGACAAAACAAGGCTAGAACTACAGAAGTTCTAACATGCAAGCAACTAACAACACAAAGAAAACTAAACGAAAGCAAAAACTAAAATGCAAAGGATAGAAATAAACGGAGATAATCATAATGAAAACATTGTTTTGTTCAAGGGAATCCTTTTGTTAGCAAGGTTGATCAAGTCTTGCTACCAAAACAATTGCATATGAGACAAAACTTTGTACTCCACTAATGATTATGTTACCTTAACATTGATAGCAATGGTCCCAATCATGATAGTTTCAAAATTTTCTCTTGGTATGGGACAATATATTTCTACAACTTGAATGCCTTCAATATGTTCAATTTTATTCAAGCCATAAGTCCTTTCAATCTTCTTGGGGAAATAGACAGTATGTTCCTTGTCATTGACATTGAAGGTCACCTTTCCTTGATTACAATTAATAACAGCTCCTGCAGTATTAAGAAAAGGTCTCCCAAGAATAATAGACATATTATCATCTTCAGGCATTTCAAGCACAACAAAATCAGTTAATATCAAGCAATTGTGAGCCACCTGAACAGGTACATCCTCACATATCCCCACAGGAATAGTGGTAGATTTATCAGCCATTTGCAAAGATATATCAGTTGGTATCAATTTTTCAAGCTGAAGCCTCTTGTAGAGAGAGAAAGGCATAACACCAACTCTAGCTCCCAAATCACACAAAGCAGTTCTAACATAACTGTTCTTAATAGAGCAAGGGATAGTTGGAATCCCTGGGTCTCCAAGTTTCTTAGGAACCTTACCATTGAAGGAATAATTAGCAAGCAAAGTAGAAATTTCTTCATTAGGGATCTTCTTTTTATTCGAGACAATGTCCTTCATATACTTTGAGTAAGGAGGTAATTTAATAGCATCAGTCAAAGGAATTTGCAAGAATAAAGGCTTCATCCACTCACAAAACTTATTATAGTGTTCATCTTCCTTTGACTTGTGTTTCTTATCAGGGAAAGGCATAGGTTTTTGGACCCAAGGTTCTCTTTCACTACCATGTTTCTTAGCAATAAAATCTTCTTTGGTGTATTTAGTATTCTTAGTGTGGTTTTCAGGTTCTTCTTCAACTTTTTCTTCATTAGGCACTTCATTTTCTTCATTACCACTTTCAGTTTCAGCATCAGAGATAGATATACTATTAGGATCCTGTGGCGCCCCGCAAAAACCACTACTAGAAAATCGCGTTGTTTTTGTGCATTGCATCATCATGACATCAACATGCATCTAATTGATTAAAACTATTTTTGCTAAAAGACCTACTTTGTTTTCTATATTAATATCCTCCCCTCTTTGTTCAAACCAAAACCGTCGGTCCAGCCGGATCTTTTATTTATCTAAAACTATTTACAAAAGTTTATTTTAAAATAAAAGAAATAACAAAAACTATTATTTTGGGGAGGCAGCCCGCCAGACCCGAAAGCCCGGCCGGCCACCTCTAAACCCTAGTCAAAAATGTCTAATCCTAAAACTACCCGATCCTATTCTACCCAGCCTTTCCCCTTCCTCCACCTCACCCCGGCCACATCACCCCACCCAATAGCCAACCGCCACCTCACCACTCCCTTCCCCCATCCAATCCCAGCCCACCACCTCAGCCCGTGCCCCTGACCCGCGCCCCACACCAACCGCACACAGCACGCGCGCGCACCCCCTGGTCTCACCTGGTCCAACCCCCCGGCCCCACCGCTCCCGCGTGGACCCCACCCCGCGTCCTCGCTCCCGTTCGCGAACGCCTCTCTCTTTTCTCCTTCCCCAACCCGACGCAGCCCGCCGCCGCCATCTACCCCGCTCCCTCCCGTCGATCTCCACCCCGTCGGCCGCCGCCCCGTCGGCCTCCTCGCATCGCCGGTCTCCCTCCTCCCGCCGCCGCTCGGGACCACCCCCTCCCCTCCCTGCGCGCTCTGCCCGCCACCGACCAGTGGGCCGCCGCCGCTCGGGTCTTGCTCGTCGACGTCGCCCTGTTCGCCGGCCCCGCCACCCTCCTCCTACACCCGCGTGAGGCCGTCTCCGCTCGACCCGCGCCCCGCCAGCGCCTCTCTCCGGCACCGCCCCTCCTCCTTGCACCGGCCCTCCACCCGAGCTGCTCCCTGCCGCCTCCTTCCTCTACATCCGGCCACCCCGCGTCGCCTGTGCCGCCGCCAGCGACCACGACGTCCGCCGCCCGTCGACAGCGCCGCCGCTGGCCTTGCCCCTGTCGCCCGGCCGCCTCTGCACGCATCCCCTGTCACCCCGCCGCCATGACCGTCCGCAGCGCCTCCCAGGGCCCCGCCACCGCGGCCCGACCTCCCTCTGCCTGGCCTCGTAGCGCCGCCTGCGGCAGCACGTCGGAGCGCCATGACCCCGCCTCTTCGGTGCTCCTCTATGTGGCGTTGGCCGCTGTCGTACATGCAAGGTGGATGTTCATCTGTGTGGTGCTGTTGTAGCCTCGGCAGACCAGATCGACATTGTTTTCGTGTGCTGATGTCCGTAATATCTTCCGAGGAGAGTTGGTCCAAGACAAGTTCTTCTATCGTCGACGCTTGAACCCGATACATCGCGCACAGGCCAACGTTGATCTGAAGACCACGTCGCCCGAACCAAGTCTGACCTCGAATGTAGAAGCCGGAACAACAGGATCTTCCTCACGGAGCACCAAGGTCTTCTTCACGGACTCTGAAGCCCCGTTCTAGACCCGAGTCTTCATCACAGACGACAAGATCTCCCGCTATGGACCTCAAGACCTCCTTCCCGGACCCGAAGACGTCAAGTACGCCGATACGAAACTGACAAGTTCTACATCATGAAGCCGAAGAACGCCGAAGGCCAAGATCTTCTACTCGGACCCGATGACCGCCAAGATCGCCACACGGAACAACGAGCACTTCGCCGCGGAACGCCAAGTTCTACTTCCCTAACGATAAGACCGACCGATCTGTGGACCCGACAAGACCTTCGCAACGATAAGATCGGCACCGACCAGGGCGGATCCGATGTGCCCCCGACGCCAACCAAGTTCTTCTCGGCTGCGACAAGATCGACTTCCGTTGTCCGAGACCGATCTCGTCGAGCCGTTCTCCCGTCGAACCCTGAGACCGACCCCGAACCCCCCGGAGCCCAAGTTCACCGAACCCTAATGTGATTCCCTATCCGAGACCCCATTATTTTTATAATATGACATTATCAACTGGTGCATATTAAATTGTTCATGCATGCATACTTGTCTGTGGTTTGGGGGCATTATGCCAATTCATCTCATAATTAAACATGGAGTCTATATGCGGGATATCTTTGTCTTATCCCGGACTCCATTTAAATTGGCATAGCGAACCGAAGCCCTGTTTTGTCTTGCTAATCCAACATTTAATTTGCGGGGTAGGTAAATAACTTGAACCGTTTAATTAAATGTCGGGACCCTGGTTCCGTTAATAATTGCCTAATTGCATCGCATCTTTGCCATGTCATACATCATACATGCATCATGCCCGATCTTCTGCCGTAGTAATAAATAGTGCATTCGGTGTTTTCTTCTAGTGCTTTGCTTCTTCACGGATTAGGCCGATGAGTTGATGCGAGAGTCGACCCGATCTTCGGTTGAACCTTCGGCAATGTTTTCAGGCGAGCATCTCCCCCTTTCTACCTATCTTACTTTTATAGTATTTATTCCCTCCTGTTGATCTATTGCTATCTGTGTTGCGATGCTCTAGTTTTCGTGCCCGTGATATCCCTTGCAACCTTATATTGCCTTGGACACATCCTATTACCTGTTGATTGGTAGATAGTTGGACTGGCGCGTCGTAGTCGCTTGCTCAAGTGCTGTTGCGTATCGTCAAGTACCACAGTTGTTGGAGTAATGCCGCATGCTTTATGTTGGAGATGATCAAGACTTTAATTATTATGTAATAACTAAAATTGAAAGTAGGTAAATGCAGAGGCACCGGTGGGTAATAGACAACATTTGTTTTTAACCGCTCACTGGTGTTCCGTAGGACCCCGAGTTCTTGACACCTGTTTCGAGATCGAGCGCGCTAACCACAGGTGGGGTGTGTGAGCACCCCCATCGATTAGTACCTGATTTCAAAGTATTGTACCGGGGGCCACAAGTAGTTTGGGGCTTTATTAATATCCTGTACTTATGCCATGCTTTACTGCTTTATTTAAGATTGTGCGTGGAGCACCTGTACTGTTTAGGACCGTGACACGTTTTCGCTGTATCGACAAGCCCAGTCAAACTTTTGGGTTCCCAGTCGTTTACAGCCGTCTACACAAACCCGGAGTCCGTCTCGGAGACCGGCCGACTTCGTTGCGGGTAGCTTAGTGGGGTGGCCCCCCATGTACTTGCTTTGGGTCTGGGAAACGTCATGACTTAGGCCCCGCCGACATACCGATGGGTGTATGTTAACTGATCTGGCAAAAAGGGTCGAAGTGCGTGTGGATACTTTGGTGCACCCCTGCAGGGTTAAATCTTTTCGAAAAGCCGTGTCCGCGGTTATGGACGACTTGGAGCACAGTTCTCGATCATAGACAACTATAACTAAAGTTTACTGTTATAATTTGACTTGTATCAGATATGACTAGTAATCAGCTCCACTACAACGGAATGGCTAAATAAAAGTACCAACAACTGCTGGGTTTGGGATATCTCATGCTAATTGTATCTGACTAGTAAGTGTTGCAACTACAATGGAATGGTTGACTAGAACTGCCCACTGTTTATTATATCAGGATGACTATCTATACCTGACTAGTAATTGCTGCAACGATAACTGAATAAATAAAACTGCCAACGGTGTGAGTTCCTCGGTTGACTTCCTCGTTTGGTCTCGAGGGGGAAACACCAGGATGGGTATGTTTGGTGGTAGTATCAGGTTGGTTCCGAATAGGTCTTTCTTACCCCTCTCTGATAGCCGCTATTTGTATCGAGTCTCTATAGGTTGTTTAGTGCATGCCGCGCTGCCGCTTCAGTCCACCATACCTATGTAGGCGAGGACCGCCGAATTCTAGTCTCGCCGTGTACTGGCCTCAGTACTGACCGCTCTCTCTTTTTCCTTTGCCCTTTGTCGGCACCCCTTTTGTTTAAGCAGGTCTTGAGATCGACGTCGTTAGCAGGGTTACCCTTCCGGCTTGGCCTGGGCAGGGTTATGGACGCCATTGGTTATTCTTCAGGGCTCTTAGCTCAATTTGCATCTTGTCCGTACTCGGACGCTATATCGTTTTAAAGGTGATTTGGATCTTTGTATTGTATATCTGTATTCTTGACTCATTGAGTCGCTGTTGTATATATATGTTTTGTGGGTTCCATCGAGGACTATTGTGTAATGATATCACTTCG
Organism: Avena sativa; assembly: GCA_916181665.1. Taxonomy (NCBI): domain Eukaryota; kingdom Viridiplantae; phylum Streptophyta; class Magnoliopsida; order Poales; family Poaceae; genus Avena; species Avena sativa. The sequence continues at coordinate 545,573,822 of OV702290.1, read as the reverse complement.
TTTTCCACCCGCACGCAAGTGCCTGGTGGGCACCTTTGAATCGTTTCTATGCGGGTTTGGCGGGAAGCGCTGAAACTTGCATAGGGCCGCTTCTGAGGGTGTTACAGAGTGGTATCAGAGCTCAGCAGTTGCGATACCCCACAAGTCCAGCCTGTAGGATAACCTAGCTAACGGCCGAAGTAGAGTGTCAAAACTATTTTTGCAAAATCGGTTGGATAGTTCTGATTAGGTCTGATTTTACTCCTTACCCCTCTGCTGCTCTCCTCTCGCCTCTGCGTGTTTTGAATCCGCTCTCTTCTCTCTCTTCGAGTCCAGGATTTCTCGTCGTTGGGTTCCATCGTACCTTCAGGGTTTCGCTTCCTCTTTTGGTAACGGTGTTGCTACATCTGGTCTTCATGATATCCGAGGAATCCTTTGTCTGGTGGACTTCTCTTTGTTCCTTCTCGTGCCTTCCGGTGCTTTCCGACGCGACGACATCATCTACGCCAGATCCGATGCAGAGTCTGCATCACTCCTTTGTTTCTGAACCTCGTTTGTCGAGATCTTCAGTCTGATTCCGAGAATGGTTGCACGCTTTTCTACTGATTGTGCAGAGTAATAGTTTGGGTGCGTGATGGATTGGCCCCCATGCCGACTACCCCTTCTATTCGCTTTTGTACATTGAAGTGGATGAGAATGCATCGGTTCCCTCTTTCTATCGAAGCTAGAGGTGGCTTTATTTGTTGATACCTCTACCTTCGACCTTTTGTTCCGGAGTGTTCTCTCGACGATCACAGACAACGACCTCTTGTTAGTGGTGTCGCGAGGATCTACACGAAGCGAGAAGACGCAGATCGCCGACCTTCCTTCTGGTACCATGAGGCGGATCTCGAGGGCGAGATCCATTGTTAGTGGTGTCGAATTGTGGCGCCCCACAAAAACCACTACTAGAAAATCGCGTTGTTTTTGTGCATTGCATCATCATGACATCAGCATGCATCTAATTGATTAAAACTATTTTTGCTAAAAGACCTACTTTGTTTTCTATATTAATATCCTCCCCTCTTTGTTCAAACCAAAACCGTCGGTCCAGCCGGATCTTTTATTTATCTAAAACTATTTACAAAAGTTTATTTTAAAATAAAAGAAATAACAAAAACTATTATTTTGGGGAGGCAGCCCGCCAGACCCGAAAGCCCGGCTGGCCACCTCTAAACCCTAGTCAAAAATGTCTAATCCTAAAACTACCCAATCCTATTCTACCCAGCCTTTCCCCTTCCTCCACCTCACCCCGGCCACATCACCCCACCCAATAGCCAACCGCCACCTCACCACTCCCTTCCCCCATCCAATCCCAGCCCACCACCTCAGCCCGTGCCCCTGACCCGCGCCCCACACCAACCGCCCACAGCACGCGCGCGCACCCCCTGGTCTCACCTGGTCCAACCCCCCTGGCCCCACCGCTCCCGCGTGGACCCCACCCCGCGTCCTCGCTCCCGTTCGCGAACGCCTCTCTTTTCTCCTTCCCCAACCCGACGCAGCCCGCCGCCGCCACCTACCCCGCTCCCTCCCGTCGATCTCCACCCCATTGGCCGCCGCCCCGTCGGCCTCCTCGCATCGCCGGTCTCCCTCCTCTCGCCGCCGCTCGGGACCACCCCCTCCCCTCCCTGCGCGCTCTGCCCGCCACCGACCAGTGGGCCGCCGCCGCTCGGGTCTTGCTCGTCGACGTCGCCCTGTTCGCCGGCCCCGCCACCCTCCTCCTACACCCGCGCGAGGCCGTCTCCGCTCGACCCGCGCCCCGCCAGCGCCTCTCTCCGGCGTCGCCCCTCCTCCTTGCACCGTCCCTCCACCCGAGCTGCTCCCTGCCGCCTCCTTCCTCTGCATCCGGCCAGCCCGCGTCGCCTGTGCCGCCGCCAGCGACCACGACGTCCGCCGCCCGTCGACAGCGCCGCCGCTGGCCTCGCCCCTGTCGCTCGGCCGCCTCTGCACGCATCCCCTGTCACCCCGCCGCCATGACCGTCCGCAGCGCCTCCCAGGGCCCCGCCACCGCGGCCCGACCTCCCTCTGCCTGGCCTCGTAGCGCCGCCTGCGGCAGCACGTCGGAGCGCCATGACCCCGCCTCTTCGGTGCTCCTCTATGTGGCCTTGGCCGCTGTCGTACGTGCAAGGTGGATGTTCATCTGTGTGGTGCTGTTGTAGCCTCGGCAGACCAGATCGACATTGTTTTCGTGTGCTGCTGTCCGTAATATCTTCCGAGGAGAGTTGGTCCAAGACAAGTTCTTCTATCGTCGACGCTTGAACCCGATACATCGCGCACAGGCCAACGTTGATCTGAAGACCACGTCGCCCGAACCAAGTCCGACCTCGAATGTAGAAGCCGGAACAACAGGATCTTCCTCACGGAGCACCAAGGTCTTCTTCACGGATTCTGAAGCCCCGTTCCAGACCCGAGTCTTCATCACGGACGACAAGATCTCCCGCTATGGACCTCAAGACCTCCTTCCCGGACCCGAAGACGTCAAGTACGCCGATACGAAACTGACAAGTTCTACATCATGAAGCCGAAGAACGCCGAAGGCCAAGATCTTCTTCTCGGACCCGATGACCGCCAAGATCGCCACACGGAACAACGAGCACTTCGCCGCGAGGGGGTGTTCTCGTGCCAAAAATCCATTTTTGTGTGAAACATCTACCAAAAATAAGCTACAAAATGGCACCAATGTAATTTTCACACAAATTAGACCATATGGGATGGAAAATTCCCGCATATAAGGATTTTTCTTACTTTATAACTACTTTTGCGCTTTTAAATGAGTTTTGGGTGTTTTTCCAAAAGTAATTCAAATTTGAACTACAACTATGCTATAGTTTGGTCTGAAAAAATGGGAAAATCATTTTAAGATACCCAAGCAGGATTCTCTGCATTAGCCACAAAATAGTTGAAAGATTTAGCCCATTTGATATCGCTAATGCCACCAATTTTAAATGAAGTTTTCAGAAAAAATCTAATTAAATAAAGAAACATCAAAAAATGCAAAACTTGCGCAAAGAGTGTTTTAATACACACTAGTTGTCAGGAAAAATAACAACCCGAGTTATGATTATTTGTGTGAAAATGTCTTCTAAAAACTTGGTACCATGTATGGCTTATCTTGGCTTTCAGTCCCAATGACTGAGGGATAACCACATCCATGGCATCATTCACGATAATGCACTCCAAATTTGCACATAGATGCATCTTGAAATGAAAAACAATATTTCCAAAGGGAGTTTCCAACCTTGTTTTAAAAAATGATTTTCCTTTTTTCTAGTAACAAAAACCCATTTTTGCGAAGCATCTACCAAAAAATAACCAAAAAATAAGCTGCAAAGTGGCACCAATGTAATTTTCACACAAAGTATACCATATGGGATGGAAAATTCCTGGATATGAGGATTTTTCTTGCTATCTAGCTACTGTTGCGCATTTAAATGAGTTTTGGGCGATTTTTCAAAAGCAATTCAAATTTTAACTACAACTATGTTATAGTTTGGTATGAAAAATGGGAAAATTTATTTTAAGATATCCAAGGAGGATTCTATCCATTAGACACAAATAAGGTGAAATACTTGCCCATTTGATATGAATGCCAATGCTGTCATGCTGCCAATTTTGACTGAATTTTCAAAAAAATTGTAAGAAAATTCATAAAAGTAAAAAGAAAAACCCTCGCAAAATGTCCATTTATACCAAGTAGTTGTGATGACATTGTTGTAAAACGTGCAAAAATTCCTGATTACATTTCCAAGCGGTTTGATTACCCTGTCCCACATGTCAATGACCATCCGTTGAACTTCCAAAATGTTCTTTGACTTTGTCCATGTATCACACCAATGTCTTATAATAATACCCTAACGTTGCGCCATCACCCCTGGCCATGCCTCCGACTACCATGTTCAGTGATGAGAACGCCAACCACCCCGTCAAGCGTCGTGGGGCTTCGTCTGCGCGACCGTGCGGGCCGTGGCCATGGCCATGCCCGTGGAGCGCGCCAGGAAGCATGGTCACAACAGGCGTGCGCAAAAGATTGGGGAACCCTCGGCATCTCGCAACACCATGCCGGTGCCAACATAGTTGTCCTCCATATTAAAGGAGCCGTCTATCGTCAGTTTAACCCACCCACTGGGTTGTCTCTCCCAGGATTTAGGAGACTCCGTCCTCACCGCTCCAGGACTATGCATCTTGCCCTCTCCACCATAATCATTTTACCTTTCAGCAAATTCTCAGTCGAAGACGCTTTGATGTTATAGAGAAGCTTCCAATAGCTATGGAGAAAGCCCTTAGAATTTTCAATTGACGGCAATGGTTTATTATGAGTTACTTCATTCCTCACGTACCACGCTCGCCATGCCACCCAAAGTGTTTTGTCAAAATCATCTGTTCAGGTATCTACAGAAGTACCGATTGAAACCAATTGGCCGACTGGCAGAAAAGATCCTTATCGGACGGGAGGCTCCATAGTTTCCTCATTTCGGTCCATATGGTGCGTGCATGGTTGCAGTAGTAGATCGAGTGAGCCACATCTTCTACTTCAACGCCACATATGTTGCACCTTCCAGTCACACGTATGTCACGTCGCAATTTTTTTCTCAGTAGCCAAAGAATCAGCCGCAACCCTCCAAGCAAACAGTTTGACCTTAGATGGTACAGAGGATTTCCAAATCCTGTCCCAACAAGGATGTTGCCCTTCCGCCATAGCACTTGTGGCTTCCATATTGCATTGGGCTAGTAGTGCATTCAGCGCCAGTTTATATGCGCTCCGAACACTAAATACTCCAGACTTTTCAGGTTGCCAGGCAAGGACGTCTTCCTCCAACCGCCCGAGACGGTTTGAAGTTCAGAATTTCTTCACAATCAATTGGAAGAAAATTTGTATGTATCACTTGTGTTTTCCAGTTCCCACTCTCATCAATTAGTCCTGAGACTCCGCGGATGCCCTTATTACCTCTCGGGGTTAAAGCCTTACCATAGCAGTTTCTTGGAATCCAACTATCTCTCCATATTCTAACGTTGTGTCCATTGCCAATTCTCCAAATAATTCCTTGCTTTAGAAACTCAACTCCATGAGCAATGACAGTCCAAGTCGATGAAGGATTGCCTCGGAATACCGTGTCAAGTAATTGGCCATTAGGGAAGTAACACGCCTTCAACACATGCACACATAGACTGTCAGGATGAATTAGCAGTCGCCATGCTTGGCGAGCGAGAAGAGCATGATTAAATAGCCTCATATCTCTAAACCCAAGTCCTCCATGACTCTTGGATTAGTTAGGGATAATCATCATTTTTGTTGTAGTATGATCAATGTATGATCCAATATTCACCTATGTATCAAGTTCCTTTTTCACGGAGTTTCTTTCTGGTAGTGTGTAATTAAGTTTCCTGTTTGTTTGTAGGATTCTGATTTCCTCTTTGTTTAGTTAAGTTAATTAAGTTGGTTTATCTTGCCGCCAAAATATGAACTAGTACTATAATCTGATCAAGGTAAGTAAGTTTCTATTACGTTAGCGTGCAATACTCCTGAAAAGAATACCTATAACTTTTACTGATATAATGATGTCTAAATTACCCCTACAATATCAGATGAAAGCGTGATCGTGATTCAGTCACCAAATTATCCCTAAAGCATCAATTGAAATCAAGATCCCGATTCAATCACCAAGTTATCCTTAAAGCATCAGTTGAAATCGTGATCCTGACTCAATCACCAAATTATCCCTAAAGCATTAGCTGAAATCGTGATCCCGATTCAATCACCAAATTATCCCTAAAGTTTTGTGGTATCTCTAAAATAAACCATAAAAATATCCACCTGGATATACCGCTCAGTTAGTCAAGATAAATCATCTGAATCATCACAAACAACCAGTTTGGATAAACCATCATGATCCATGATGGTATATCCGACCTGGGGTGATTTCTTACTTTCGGGTTTATAAACTGGTATGTCGTTCTGTAAACTTGAGAGGTGGGACTAAACATCACACATCGAGTATCCCAACACGACAGTGGTATTATCGTATCGTGTCAAAAGTGGTATTACCGTATCACCTAAGTCGGAGGGGCCACCTACCAATGCAATAACAGTCAAAGGTGTTGACTCAACGGAAACACACTGTTTGGGTATTCACGAGACTGGACTAGAGGGAAGAGGGCAAAACGAGAAATGTTTTAAACGGTGGGCAAAACTGAGTAGCTGATGCCTAAGTGGGGGCAGAAACCAATTACCCCTATCTTTTTTGCCTCACATCCATTTGGCAAATTGTCACACGCCCAAATAATTGAAGAAACCAACCAAAAGAGCGAAAGAAAGCACTATCTTATCCTTATTTCTTTTTTAAGAATAATCCACGAGCAAAAGCAAGCATACTTCTGTACCATTGTTTGATCACGGGAGCTGGATCCTGAAAAACCAAGAGATGTTGCTAATGTGTAGTGCAAAATAAAGTTCAGAGATGATTTCAAACCTATGAAAACGATTATAAAGATCTACCTTAGGTATGCCATCGGTCTTTGTTGCGAGTCTCGGTATGATCTCTCTTGTTAAAGAAAATAAAGCCTGCTCCACATTCAGGTTCATCTTTGCGCTCTAAGGAATAAAAGTAAAATTATACACGGAAACTAAACGAGTGAAGATGAGTGCCACAACATGCAATAGTTGTGTCTTCCAACTACTAACCGTTTCGAAGAACTTGATCCTGTATTCGTCGGCAAGCGCTTGGCCCCTTGAAGTAGTTACAACCTGCATAAAAAAGAATCGAGGAGATAAGTGATCTGCGAATTGTTTTTTATTTATGAAGCAAAATCCCACTCACAACAAATCAAGATAGTCTTTCTTTTCATGCAAGCTATCCATTTTTTAAGGCCGCTGATTTCATCGTGCAACATCAATCAGATACATGGCATTTAATTGGTCAAATACACAACGATTTTACGCTGCTTGAATTTATCCTCTCAACTAGTGACTAGTGAATGCACGGGCAGAGCTTTTCAGGGGCCAACCTGTGTCGTGGTCCTCCAGCAAGAAGAGAAGTTTTTCATTACCCACTATTATATTTCAGAATACATGGCCCATTAGATCCAACGCCCTTTGTAAGTTGGTCCTGGACTAGGAGCATCCTTCCCCGGTCATTTGGACAAAAATAAGATTTTTTTTAAAGAAAATTTAGCACAAAATAACCCTTTCTAAAAAACAATTTTGAAAACAACCCTTTTGCATGACTCCTGCCCCCCAAGGAGTCATTCTCAATATCATGACACCCTGGCCAAAGGAGTCATGTTCAATAGCATGTTTCCCTAACTAAAGGGTCATGGTCATGACACCCTGAACCATGAAGCCATACTATAGAGCATGACACCCTAAACCAAGAAGGCATGCTATAGAACATGCCATCTTGGGGCACGAACCGTCATGAAAAAAGAGTTAGTTTATTTTTTTTGTTTTTGGATAATTCTTTTTTGGGCTGAACTTAAAAAAGGGTTATTTGATCTAATCTACTCCTTCCTCCACCCATGTTATCTTTCTTTGAGTGACATGTGACCACTAGGTTCCTTCCTCTTATTCTGGTTATTTTAGTCTTTCCTACTTTGCAGCTCGTCTTCCTCCAATCTTACTATTCTGTTAGTTTTGGTTCTTGCACCTTAATTGAAGAAAGTTCTAATCAGGTCTCAGATTGGTACTAAATATCTTTTCGTTTACAGAATGGTACAACTTTTGTTCTAAATATAAGATTTTTTTATAGGCTAGAATAGACTACCAAGACGTTTTATACTTGGAAACAAAGGTAGCATGTTTTATGGGGGGTTAGTGTGAATGGTTAAGGGGAAACATCGAGTCAATTTACAAAATAAAGGGAGGTGAATGTGGAGATAATTAACAAGTTAGAGGTTTGTTTTGTTCAAAAAAAGTTAGTGATGAATTCATGTGTTCTATGATGGCTAACTCCATGGTTAAGTTATATTTTGGTACTACTGTTTTTGTTGTTGTAGAGTAACTTTTACCTATCTATAGTAATGACAAACATGTACGAATTCAAGTAGTTTGTAAGACAATCTGAACAAGTTAACTCCAAAACTTTCAAAATGCTACAAATTATATTTTATTGTGGTTGTAGGCGCTCCTATATTTTAATGTCATATGGTAGTTTGCCCCCTCCCCCTAGATTTTGTTCCTACTGAGTGGAAGCATGTTTTTGTTAGACAATTTTATCTTCCATGCGTTCTATACCTTTTCACTTACAAATTAAATCCTCAAAGAGATTTCCGTTGCAACGCACATTATATCCCTAATCCTTCTAATTATTAGTAAAAGTTAGAAAATGAAGCCAAAGTGAATGGAGAAGCTACACAAGAAACATATATATCTAGAAACAAGCGAGAATATCATACCATACCCTTTTGCATTCATCCATATCAGCTTTATTTCCCACCAAAATCATGTTTGCTTCTGGTACATGTAGTTCGATGATCTTCTTCCATGTTCTTATGTCTGCAGGTCAGCAACAAACAAAATGATCATAGGGAGAAGCTCAAAATGCTCAATTACTACCTTATCGAAGAGCATCTGAAAATGTGGATGTGAACGGACTATTGAAGGACAGCTCATCGTTGACGTCATAAACAAGTAAAATTCCCTTTGCTTCCCTATAGTCGACTGCAAACAAGAGTTCGTCATTGCAAGAAGCAAACTTGATTGCTTTGGTCAAAATATGCAGGCATATATACCAGGAGTTCTGGTCCGAAAGCGTTCATGCCCAGGAGTATCCCATAATTGTAATTTAATCCACTTCCCATCCAGCTCAATAGTCCGTATTTTGAGGTCATTGCTATTTCAAGAGAGCCGCCAGCTATTAGATTTTCCATCACATATATATTTTGTAAATAATAAAGATATACGACTAGACCCGTGTATTAGACCTAACACAATAATTGTCAACAAATATTTTTGCCGTTATACTTAACATACCAAAAAGTGCAAAAATAGCTGGTGCTGAATGTGTCCTCTACGAACCGTGAGAGGAGATTACTTTTGCCAACACCTACATAACATATAATCTTTGTAATAAGAAAATGTAAACGTTGGAGATGAACAACACAATAAAATGAACATATAAATCTCTAGTCTGCACCCAACCAAACATAAACTATAATCCGGAATACATAACCCACTTAGGAACCACCTACCTAGAGTGGCTATCCAAGACGGTTAACCTAAGCCTGCCTAAGAATTATGCTATCCTGAGTAGTTGGGCTTGGGCTAGTATCGTGGATTTGTGTAGGCAAAAACAAGTCATACCAAAATCAGACTTATCGATAGTTCCTAGACAACTAAAGAATGTAAACCGCCTCAGATAGGTTAACATTCTAAGGCGGTCATGTATTAGTTAACCGTCTCAAAAAGGTTCCCTTATTATAAGTATACCTTTCATCTTGGCCTTTGCTCCACATAGACCCTAAATCGCCTTGAGCTATCCCACTCTCTATTGCAAATATTGTTTGGCGTATAGTGCACATGGCCTTTAATATATCACCCCTAACAACATCACGAATCTTTTTGGCAATTGGTTAAAGGGAGTATCTAAGAAAGATAAGTTCAAATACGGAGTTTGCACTTTAATTTGGGCCATTTGAATGTGCTCGATGGTTTTATTTTTAACAATTCAACCTTTTTTATGCGGGTTATACCGTTGGGTACACATTGGAGTCGTACATGGTCCTACCCATAGCCAATGACGAAGCAGCAGGCTTTTATTAGAATATTGGGTGCAACCTATTGTAAATTGTTGCACGAGATTTATGCAGCTAGTGCAGCTGGAGTTATGATCATATGATACATGTTGATGCAGAGCCGCTTTATGTGGTCTTTTCTTCTTTAAATAACTGATACTTATGCGACCTTGATTTGTTCTCTCGTATGAACTAAACCTCGAAATAAAATGTAATATGCATTGATGGAGGCAGAGGCCGAGGCCTTTATCCCCTTCCCAAAAAATATGATTGCTCTTCTACTATGGCAGCGGCTTTAAGCACTAGGCAAGACCAAAGAGTGTCTACAAAGACATCAAGCAGACAAAGATGTCGTTTCCCAACTGCAGTATTTTCAAAGACATCAATTAGCTAAAGATTCTAGGATATGTAGTGTCTGGCTGCCACCCTTGCCAAGCTACTATGTCTGCCCTTGTTGTAAAAGACAATGTATCCAGTGTACCTATAAACATATATGAATGTTGTTCCCTAAAAACACGAAAAAAACAGTACTCCATATATCGCAAGTTACTCATTCGCAAAAAAAAAATCTCAAGTTACCGCGTGTTTTAGATTTCATCAAGACCAACCATTGCAAGGTATTATCAAGTATATAGAAAAATATAAAATCTACCATACATAACCGTGTAATATATAGTATTTTATGTTTGTTCTAATGGTATAGGTTCAATATCGTTGATATTGATATATTTTTACTCTCGATCAAACTTTATAGAATTTGAATACGAAAACAATAGCATGGAGGCAGTACCAAACTTGATCTCACACATATCTCGATAGGTATGACTAATACTCACCGGTAACTCCAACGACGAGGATTTTGACGAGGAAGTCGTAGTAGCCGTCCGGAGATAATTTGTTGGCTGACTTGGTGGCTTTCATCCTTGTTTTTTTTGTCATTTGCTCCACATGTATCTCCTTGTCGCGCCCCATGTTCAACGACAAGGTGCTGCATTCATCACATCGAACTCAAATGATCCAAAGTTGCGTACTGGGATTCCATACGTGATACATGCTGAATTATTTTTGAATAGTCTATATATAATCCATTTTCCTTCCAAAACTATTAGTGCCTCGCACTTTCTCCCATTTTTGTTGGGTATCACTTAACCTGCTAAACTATCACCTATCGTAGCACTTTACTTCCTAACAGGTAGATTGTTCTGAAAACCAATAGAAAAACACAAATGCATTTTATGAAGATATGCGCAAATTTTGGTTACAGAATATGACTACATGCAATTGTACAGAAATGAAAGTATTAGGTGATCGAGTGGTAAACGTTCATATTTTGTAACCAAAATTAACGTGTATAAGCTTTATATACCACATCCTGAGTACACCCTTCTTATTGATAAACTCAAGAGACGATCATTGCCATTACAGATACTAGCAGGATTGAAGTGCTTTGGATATGATTGATTAGGAAGTTTATGTTCCCATGTCACATGTATTGGGCTATTTCCATCAGATTAGTGATTCTTTTAGTTATGGATATTTTAAGTAAGTTCAAAAAATGCTTTGAAGGAAAAAAAATATTTAGCCAAATCAAAAATACAATCTAAGACCAAGATCTTTTCCTTTCGACGAAAGAGCTGTTTATTACCAAATAGAGGTAGAAAATACACTCACGAAAAGAGCAGTCCCAATGGTGTTTGTAACTATTATTTTCGTAAGTGGTAAACTATTGTTTTCATAACGTAAATAGAGGAATCGATTGGGTAGCATGATCACTTAAATTTTTAAAAAATAGAAATATATATTGCTCTTTAGTTGGGGAGGGGCAGCTGGATATCAAACCAAATAAGAGCATGCATTGTTGGAACTAACTAGCTAGAACGATGGATCGTATAGGTTGAAGAACAAGGTAATAAACCCGCAAAAAAAAGGACAAGGTAATAAAGAAGAACAAGATAACAACATTCACGGACCCCCATTTCGAAAAAAAAAACATTCATGGACAAACTGAGTAATTGATCAGTTGGCCTCGTTACGTGACATCAAGAATCAATCACAGCTATAGGTTGAAGAACAAGAGGGAGCGATTAATGGAGAAAAGAAGACCTGGCAGGAAATAGAAGCGCATGGCTAGCTGGAATAATTAGCCATGACAATCGATCGGCAAACCTGAAGAATGATTTGGATCGGAGGGTCAACGCGCGTCCATGGTTGGAAAGCAAGAGATAGCCTGCAAGACGCCGACCGCGGGAGGATGAAGGGTACACGCCAATTGCCCACCTTGCTTCTGTGTATCACTGAAATATGGGTATATTCTAGTAGTTATCTTCCCTGGCTCGAGGCCTCTTGGCAATTTTTATTTTTGGTGGGTAGAGGTCTCTTGGCAACTTATGGAGGAGTGCAATTGGCGCTTGCTTAAACTAGTAGCTCATCCAGCTTCACTACATGCCATGCACTGGATGACATACACTATACGCTGAAATCTAATTATACTAGTAGTGTTTTTTAAAGAATGTTCAAACCCAAGCCTCGCACCACGATTATGAGGTGTTTAATTATGAGACATTATCATGAGGAGGAATGCAATTGGCACCTCATGGAGCACGACGAGATCTCCATCTGCAACATTTCACCGATCCCCTACACGTACACGGCCACTGTCATGGCCGGCCGGTCACGACCCACGTGCTCGGTGCACCAGAGATCCAGCTCATCATTAACTTGTCCCAAACCCTTACTGTCCTGGAATGCGACAACGACAACACGGCTTTTGTGGCCTTGTGGGTGTCATCAGAAGTTCCAGTGCGTTCCTGGGAAGACTTTGGAGCTTATACGAGGATGGATATCAACTACCTGAAGACTCGACTAAACGGTTTTGAAGTCAGCAAGATTTGAAGGGAGTGCAGTAGAGCTGCTCATGAGCTTAGCTTATGTGGCCAGATTTTAGGGGATTATTAATGAAACCTGTCCGGATCGTGTACCTGTAATTCTAAACTAGCTGAATGCACGTGCGTTGCCACGGCCTTTTAAATTTATTTTTCCATTGCTGATTCAAACATAACTTAACAGAAAACTTCATCTCTCTCAAAAAATTCAATATATAGCATCTACTTATGAAAAGTGAATCCCCTTATTGTTATAGTGATTTGATAATATAATGAAAAACTAAATAAGGTTTTCAATTCACAATAAAAGAGGAAACCAAACTCACTTAAGTAACGAAGATAGTTGTACATGAAAATTGAAACCAATGTATGCTTTACATTCAAGAATTCAAATAATATGAACAATTTAGCACAATCCTTATATGAGCTAAACACCTAGGGTGCCACTCCGGCGGCGATGGTTTCCGATTTACAAACATCGATGGCTGCAACTCACAGCCATAAAAGTTTCATCAGCTATGAAACAATCATGACCAGGTAAAGTAAAAAAACTGGGAGGCAAAGTGACGATCTGCTTGCCATATGATTACACAAACACCATTCCTTAAAATTCGTGTTCCTTTCTTTCTAACCGTGATCTATAGAAAATACAGACTCTGATTCCTCTGTCAAAATAACTAACAAGAGTTTGATAAGATCTCGTTTACTCGGACTTTTATAGCACACTCAACACATGCTCGTGTGTTCTAAAAAGTTTGGTAGTATTTGATACTATATCATCTTTTTATATGCTCAGTCGATACTTGAAATCTGACTCATCTTAGATAATTTTTAGTACAACCATATCAGATTAGCATTCAGTCAAGCCTTCAGTTGATTAGTTTGTTTCAGATCTCTTTTCATGGTAATCCATCTTATACCATTTACATTCTCGACCACAAGGCTTGACTGAATTTTATTCAACTGTTTTGCTGCTAGTCATTGCCGATTCTTGATTTTAAGTGTTATTAGAACGAAGTTCGTCCAATTTTTTGCACAAAAATGCACCATGGTCCTAGTTTTATTCGACTATTTTTATCATAACAATTGTGCTTGTTTGATAATCATTTTCCTTTGACAATAAAAAACCTTCTAGGGGTTTGTACAACCATTGCATAGATCTCCCCGCAAAAAAAAAGACAAAAATGCATAGGTCTTTATTTTTGGTCATCCATTCAGTTACTTCTTTCACTTTTACTATATATACGCACATACCGATGTGCCTACAAATATATGAAATCTAAAGTTTGTTGCCAATGTGGAAATGGAACAGACAACTTCTATCTAAATTTATTTGCAGATTCGAGTTAGTCAAGTAGTGATGACTTTTTTAATTAAAACTCAACTGTGTATTAATCAGGTAACACGAGCTTCATTACACGCGAGACCAGATACGAAACACAGTTATACACTGAATCTGTCGAAACGGCACTACATAAGTGAGCACAACGAAACTGCGCCAACGCAAGCTCAAAAACCATTGTCTGAATGCTGAATCTCAATTCGTTCTTATGATCCTCCATTCAGCGTGGATTCGATGTCTGAACTATTTTACCACGTCCCTAAAGCACAACATATCCAGGCTTCCTTTACAACGAAAGCAATATTCCCAATAAACTCAAAACATCAGAAAAATAGCAAACTATTCATTCTGTATACATATATAGTGGTGTATGGCCTGTCGAGATTCAGAGCACAAGCTTAATTCGATGTGCGTCTATGTGTTGTTTGATTGCAACACCGAATTGGAAGAAAATTGATTGTGATGGTGAGCAGCAATAACCTGAAGAAGTTGGAGTCAACCTCCATCGCGAAAATATATGATTTGCAATCAGATCTTGTTCCGGATGATCTTCTCAAGGATGTTGCATGGCCCTCCAATCTCCTTATCATTCTCTAGGCCGTGGGAGGACAGTATTGGCGGATACAAATCTCGTGGATGGTCGCGACGTCGTTGACTGACTTGCCGTCCTCCCAATGTGCTAGCTCCGACGCATTCAACAGATCAAAGCCGGAACTCTAAATTCGTGTCCAGTGCGAGCGGCGCAGCTCGCCCCACACTCGGGAGTAGGTGGTGGCGTTCGGGAGATGAGGGAGGTCGGAGGAGGGGGGTGCCTCCTCACTTCCTCGCTGGACCAGAGCTTGGTGGCCATGGAGGAGAGATGAGCAGGGACATCGGCGGGAAGATCTTGATGGTTCACTTGTTCCTGGGCGCCTCTGGCTCCTGGATTCAGCAAGGAAGAAGTGCGCGATGCGGCGGTTCCATCCCCGCGCGCATCTTGGCACAGGCGTGCTCGTGAGGGCGTTAGCTGGTGGTAGTCAACGACTCTCTCTCGCAGGAGGATTTTTGCAGGGAAGAAGCAGAGCACAGTAGAGGGAAAAGGAGGATTTTCGCGGCTCTGACGGCTAGGCTCCCTCACCGAAGGAGCGCGCCAGCACATGGAGTTGGGCACCGCCGTGGAGATCGGCGAGAGGCTGGTAGGCGGTGGACGGGAGGCGGCGGTGGCCTGAAATAATGGAGGGGAACAGAGGGGGTTGAGTAGCGGCGTGCGAGGTCGGCAGGGGTCGGCGGACCGAACAGTTACTCGAGGTGGCATGGCGGGTAAATAACTCAAACCAGTGGGGGCAAAACCGTCCAACAAAAAATCGGAACCAAAATCTGGGTAGACGAACCTACCTCTGTGTAAATTAGTAGATAGATTAGGTGATTGTACATGACACGACTAGCTCTTATGATAAATTATTGAATCACATCTCTCCCTCAAAAGACAGAAAAAAGAAACATCCCAGCAAACCGGACTGAGCACAGATCATAGGGATTGTCAACCCGATTGGAGAATTAGCAGCGGTTATTTCGATTTTTGCTCACCTGATTTCACCGTCGGTTGCCACGCCAGTCTGTACTATGCTACCTGCCACAAGAGAAAAATCAACATGTCGGTTGAGGACACGAGCCTGAAAATTGCACTCTGTATGCCGACTTTGCCACATCAAATATAAGACATTTTGGTAGGCTAAAAACAAAGGTAGTAGGCAGTGTGTTCATTAAGAAGAACATGGCCTACTGATTGACATAGCCCAACAAAATCCTTGAACTGATGCTCTCAGCTAGAGCTTGGAATTGAATACATATCCTGTATTGGAGCTCCCTTTAGACCGATCCTCGAGGTGAAAATAGCTTTACTTTCAGTGATAAAATTGGAAGATTCATATGATCCACATTGACAATGTTAACTCTATGCAAAACTTGAGAAAGCCAAACACAAGATGGTTTTATTTTTTTATAGATACTCCCTCCGTCAAAATAGATGTCAGAAATTTGTCTAAATTTGGATGTATCTATATACTAAATAGTATCTAGATTCATTCAATTTTTGACAAATCTACGACATCTATTTTGAGACGGAGGGAGTAGTATATATCCAGCTCACTACATAATTCATGTTCTACCCAAACTAACTATCTTGACCTCCTACCACAGTTCCAGAGTCTCCGACATAACTCAGAGTGACATTGAGCAGCTGACATGTGAGTCGTGGATCCTCCTAATGTAAGTAGGCGTTGCTGACACAAAGTCACCTGACTTACATCAGAGGATGAGGATCCATGCCCTTCCCGCCAGTGTCATGGCTTCTTGCTTGTAGCATCGCTTGAGGAACCTGTTCCCAGATTATTCACGCTGCAACCATCTTCCAAGTATCATGGTTTTTTAAACAGCCAAGGTGCTATCTCAAACAAAAAGTATGCTCAAATCTGAAATTTGCAAATGCATTGCACCTCCCAGGCATGAGAAATCGGAAATATCAATGAGTTCATAAAATGGAAACAAAAATAATACTAGTAGTATTCAATTACAGTTTTCACTAACAATGTGTAAGAAAATTTGGACCATGTTACAATTCCGGTTTGGACGAACCATCAAAAAATAAAAAATCTCGGACAAATGCTGCTTAAACCCCGACATCGAATTGATTGATCTCTCCTTCATTCCTTTTTTTTAGTTCACTTTGTTTTTTGTGCATGCACTTCACCGGCCGTCAGGAATTTCTCTGTTTTGGGTAGTGGTTCATAGAATGCGAGTGATTATTATATGAAAAGGACAAAGAAGGCGTGGTATGCTTTTGGTGCAATGGAAATTTCCACGTCTCCGCCATTGTCTCTCAACCCGTAAATCCTCTTTATGTTGAAATCCGGCTCTGCCCCTACATGGACAATTATTTTCCACTTTTCTGACCATCTTGACCATGAAGACACACGCCTAGAAACCGTTTACCGACAGCATGGATGCGTGCCGTTGCAAACAATCCAAGAATTCGGAAGAACAGAATCAGGGACCTCTCTTTTAAATTTGTGCAGAAAAAGAATCATGCATGTGGATGGGGGACAGCTTTAACATCCAGCTCTCTCTTTAGTCTTTAACAAGTGATGCGGGTGAGAAGAAGCCCCTCCTTGACAGCACCACCTTTCACTTTACAGTCTTTAATTAATTGGTGCCACGCAAAGAGCACTATTCTCTGATGAAAGATGGATAACTAGCCTAGCTGCTCAGCTGCGATAGATGGAAAAGAATCAAGCAGACGAGACTTAGCAGATGAGTGCAGCTTTGGGCCAAGGAGGCAAGGCTATCGGCTTTGCAGCTAGGCGCATCAGGTGCCATCCAAAACAATTGCCTTCCTCAACGAATAGATGTGTTCTCCAGAGATATG
Organism: Avena sativa; assembly: GCA_916181665.1. Lineage (NCBI taxonomy): Eukaryota > Viridiplantae > Streptophyta > Magnoliopsida > Poales > Poaceae > Avena > Avena sativa. The sequence goes on along the minus strand of OV702290.1, from coordinate 545,556,451 downwards.
GATTTCTTCCATCTGCTCTCTGCATGCTTTATAAACCCATCCGCGCACAGATTAGCGGCATCACCTCACCTGCCGCCTTCTACAACACAAGCACCCAACAAGGAAACACGGTGTGAGAGAGACCTTGAGAGCACAAGCAATGGCGGATTTCGCGCTTGGGCTGACCAGGACGGCGGTGGAGGGGACGCTGAGCAGGGTGAAGTCCGCGATCGAGGAGGAGGCCAAGCTCAAGGAGAAGGTGCAGCAAGACCTGGTGTTCATCATCGGCGAGTTCCAGATGATGCAATCCTTTCTGCAGGCTGCCAAGTGGGAGTGCGCCAAGAACAAGGTGGCGAGCACATGGGTGCGGCAGCTCCGCGACCTGGCCTTCGATGTGGAAGACTGTGTTGAGTTCGTTGTCCACTTGGACAAGAACTCGGCATGGTGGTGGCGCGTGGTGCCTTCCTGCGTGGCACCACCGCGGCACCTGGACGAGGCGGCCGCTGAGATAAAGCAGCTCAAGGCCAGGGTGGAGGATGTAAGCCATAGGAACATGCGCTACAACCTCATCGGCGATTCCGGGTCTGGCTCCCACTTGAAGATCGCCATGCCAACGGGGCAGCCGGTCACCTCCACCCCAACAGCACTCGACAGCCTACGCCAAGTGTGGGAAGCTGCTGGGAAGATACGTGAAATGGGCAACCTCCAAGATTTGATCATCCGTGAAGACAGTGACCTTCAGGTGATATCGGTATGGGGAAGTACTGGAGACGATCTTGGAATGACATCCGTCTTCAGGAAGGCATATTGTGACAAGAAAATCTGCCAAGAATTCAAAAGCCGTGCGTGGGTAAAGCTGATGCATCCTTTTAACCCTGAAGAATTCCTCAAGAACTTGCTGACTCAGTTCTACGAGAGCTCCCACCAAGCAAACGTAGACATTGGTCATCTCAGCAAGGCCCAGCTCATGCAACAAGTGATGGAACAAAAGTATCTCATCATCGTCGAAGAAGTATCCACCGTGGTAGAGTGGAATGCTATTAAAGTGTACCTTCCTGACAATAAGAAAGGCAGCCGGATCGTCGTCGCTACGCAAGACTTAGGGATTGCACTTCTATGTCCTGGGGAGCGCTACCTAGTATCAGAGCTTGGACGGTTTTCTGGTGGGAAATCACTTTGTGCCTTTTTCAAGAGGGTAAGCCTGGACAGAATCAACAACTTCCATGAAATTTGAATTAAGCTAGTCATAAGAGCATTTTTTTGCTCCATACTAGAACTCCAGAGCATAATTTCTATAAAGAACTCCAAATTATGTTTGTAACTTACCCATATTTTTATCATTGTTCCTAGATATATGTTGATTTAAATGTTTATGTGGTCTACTACATTAAGTCTGCAAATTCACATTGGTTGCTTATACTTTAGTATTTCATGCGTATAGTATTGCCCCTGAGCTCCATAGGGGTCGTCCAAATCTAAATATCAGACTATACGGTGTAAATATTTTTTTAAATTTATATAGTATTAATTGTTTTAAAGTCATTTCTTGTATTCCCATAAATAGATGGGGCACACTAGCCACACATTGCAACCAACGTATTATATTGGACTTTTCACCGTTGATTTCGATTATATGGAACAAATCAACTACATTCCACCCAACAAAACAGACATATTATGTCACTAAATTATTATAGAAGAGAGCAAATTTCAAGCTAAAAAGGGGATTGTTAGATTTCATGAGTCATATTGCACTAGCAAACATCTGAATAAAATATTAAGCCAGCATTCATAGTTTATATATTAACCATTTATTTATTTCCAATGATAACAGTCCGTTTATTGTATATTTTATAATAAAGAAACTACGATATTTTTTACATTGATTTTCATGTGTGCATGTTATGTTATTTTTTCTAGTGAAGATTTACTCGTTGTTTTTTTTGGAATGTGCGACCATAGAGCTTTATCTCACAAAATGGTTTGATGTTGTACTTGAAATTTAATTTGGGCTCCCAATTCGACTTTCCTATTGGATTTTTATAACAAACTTTTATGTGTTGTTTTCACCTTTCAATCATTTTGATTTTTTGAAATGATAACCTTTCACATATTGGAGGTTGGTTTGCTTTTCCACCATTCTTGTGGGCTAACTTATCGTCAAATCATAGCCACTCTTAAACCCAAACCAAATGAAGCTTTACAAACACAAAAAGCCCATTATTTAGTTCCTGAGACTTGATATTATATGTCATTGGCGAATATAAGAGAATAGTAATCTTACTTACTGACGTGAACTACTGCATACTTTGTTATGCACATTAGTAGATTTACCTAAGTCCTTCTGCCTCTTGCATCAGTTTGTCAAACCCTTGAAGGCTTGAACAGAAATCTTACATCAGTCATTGAGGTATATTTTAACTTAATTTTTAAATTTTAATATCCAATGTATAACCTGCTATTTCTTCCAATCTGCTTCCTGTGGGATTTATTTAATACTTTGAAACCAATGGTAGGGAGAGATCGTCGTTGCATTCCCTATCCGTTATGTTTGATCACGTATTTTAACAACTACATTTCTGATATATGGTCAGGTCTCCGGACGTCATAGTGATATGGGTGAACTTAGATGGCAAATAAAATGTCGCGGTGTGATCTCCATGCATGGTAGTGCTCAGAGCAAATCAAGTACTGTCAGAAGTTTATACCGGAGCATAATGTATAAGCGGGAAAAAATTAATGGAGTGGAATTTCAAAACCACAGATGGGTCCATGTGGTCCATCCGTTCAGTTTGATAGACTTCTCCCGGCGCTTATTTCTGGATCTTTCTTCCTATGGCTTCTATGATGATGATATCAAAAAATTATTATATAATTTAGATATAGATCATCAAACTGAGGACGCTATTCAAGAAGTTTTTAAAATGGATGAGCAATATCTAGTTGAAGAGTGTCGTAGATTTCTGCATGAAAATGACTGTCTCATCGTTATTGATGGCCTGCAGTCGATGGGTGACTGGGACATGATAAAGTCTACCTTCTTATCTGAGCCGATTGAAGGCTGTATCCTGATCATCACGAATGAAGAGTGTGTCGCCACACATTGTGTCGATAATAAAGATCGAGCCCTCAACTCTAATTGCGAGATAGTTGAGGTATGTTTACTGGACTAATTAAGCTTAGCCTTTACTTGTACTATTTTCTAGTATTTTACTAAGGAGACCTAGCATCCCGGGTCTCCTAGCACGCTACTCGGGAGCCCCCACCCCTCCCCCCGCCTCCACAATACAGACCCAAGCTCAGCTGCCCCATCACCTCACCGCTGCCGGAGGATGCCATCTCCGACGGCGGATGGCAGTGGAGCGGCATCCATGCCCAACCGTCCCTTTCCCTGGCCATCGTCCCTTCTAAAATTCTCGATCTGGTTTTCAATCTGGATCACAGGCGTGGTGGCAATTCTTGTAATCCAGCCGAAGGCTGGCAGAGGCAGATCTTGCCACTCACGAGGCAGCAGGCCTTGGGCATCTCGTCCCAGTTCGTAGCCAGATCCGGAACGTGGGCATCAGCAGTTACCTTGGTCACCCACGGTCTACCAGGCCATGGCAGCACGAATGAAGCTGCAGCGAGTGCCCAACCTGACCGACCGTTCAAAGGCCACAGAGACGTCATGGCCGATATGTTCAGCTGGCGGCATGGCACGACTCCAGATGGCGATTGGGTGTTGGGTGCGCAATTTAGTGAGCCTCTCTCCCTTTGTGTTTGGTTCTCTTATCGGGGTCCAAACACCTCAAGTGGGGCAAGGCCAAAATGCCTAGAATCAACACCATGGGGCACATATACCAAGATTACCATGGTGTGATGACGGGTAGGTCACAGCGAAAGGAAAGCCAGAGGATCTCAAGTGCTCATGTCGAGTTCGAGATCGATGTGTGATAGCGGAGGCCATGATCTTGGATTGGGAGAAGATGATGCCTCACAGCATGTTCCTGTGTGAATATGGTTTTGCTTGCGTGGCGATCTCCGCGTCCAAACTGTATGCTTGGCGACAGTGAGCTTGACGATCGGTGCATTGCTACACTATTTTGGCAAGTGGGGCGGCAACATCGGGCGACTGCGAGTTCGTTTGTCGTGGTGCTCTTTGAGTACCGAGTCTCGATTTCCAGTGTAAAAATCCTAGGTCTGACCTTCATTGGTTGTACCTGGCAATGACAGACATCTAGTTGTTTCTTGTTGAAGGCATTGTCTGGATTCTATCCGGACTTCTCTGGGGCAAAAGCCCATGATCTGACTTGCGGTAGATTAGGCGACGACGGCACTTGTGCATTGTTTCCTTCTTGGACACGTCGCTGTTGGAGAACCTCATTTGCAGTCTATGTATTGTCAATGGTGGTGGTTGTCTACTGCTGCTGCAATTCATTGATCATTTTTGCAGGGCCGTTTTTTGGCTGTGTCCATCCTTCATGTCTAGTTTTTGACATTATGTTGTTGCAGAGGTTGGATGTAATTGGTATCTACTTGATATTAATCTCTTTTCTTTATAAAAAATCTATTTTACTGATGCATTTAGTTATAGGAAAAATCATTGTGCATTCTAACCTCTCTTTCATATACTGCCCTGTGAACCAATTTTGATGCCATCCTGCACGGAGGTAGAAACTACCTACCACTTCTAGCATGTGTTCTATTTGGTATATTTTTATTTTTTGAGATCTCCTATTTGGTATATGCATAATGTATATAATGGTGAGTTGTGCCAAGTATTCAAGCAACCATAAGGCTCAACGAAGTTATTAAGCTCGTCCTGAAATAGACCCAGACCAGCCAGTATAACCCCTCAAGCTCAAATGATTCAAGTATCTCATACTTGCAGGGTCTCGCTCTCTCCAGCAGAATGGAAGAGGCACGTGACTGGACCAACAGTTTTGAACTTCTTAGGGCGGAAGATTTTGCCATTGCTATCCTAATAAAGGGTCCTGGAGTGGTGCCGGTCTGGGGTATTGCAGGTGTTGGGAAATCAGCTCTTGTGAAAAGTGTTTACTACCGTCTGATGCTTGGACTGCATCCAATCTATCTGCAGGCGAGGGATTTCAGGGACGAACCTCAACTATGGAAATTTACAGCCTACAGCTGGGTTGATGTGTCCCATCCATTCAATTTGACAGAGTTCTCTCTGCGCTTACTTCTAGATTTTCACTCAGATGACCTTCAAGCTAAGGAAACTGCAATAGTTGGCATCATCGAAGGCAACGACCCAATTCAATGGTGTCGTAGGTTTTTGCATGAACACGAATGCTTTGTCGTTGTTGACGGCCTGTGGTCAACGGATGACTGGGATTTGATAAAAGCCACCTTCTTATCTCAGCCTATTGCAGGCAATATCATTGTCATTACAAATGAAGGAAGTGTGGCCAAGCACTGTGTAGATAATAGGGATGATTCTCATGTGGTCAACGTCCAAGGTCTCCATCCTCAGTCAGCCTTTCAACTCTTCAAAGAAATGGTGGGTTAACTCCAACAAAAAATATATGCTTACTTTATTTCAGATCAACCTTTTATAGAGAATGCAAGCTTTCATTGATTTCATTGTTGCATCAAGTAAAATGTTTTTATGGATATAAATCAGTTTCCTGCTCTACTTCATCAAGCAATATAGCCAATTAACTTTCCATTATGCATGCCATGATCTATCATGTGTACGAACATAACACAAAATGGTCAAATTCAAGCCACACCCATATTTAAGGATCATCTCTATCTCTACGCACAAGTCTAATTTGTCTCGATTACGTGGGTATAGATAATTGCTAGTTCCTCCGTTTCAAACTACCTGTAATTCTAGCTTTGTCCTAATAAGTCTAGCTTCTCCAGGTTTGACCAATTTTATAAAAATATGTACAAACATATACAATGCATAATGAGACAAATTAGATCCGTGATAAATTATCTGTTTATAATTTCGCTATTTGATACTCCCTCCATTTCAAAATATAAGATGTTTTAGCTTTTGTGAACCGAATGACATTCTAGACCCCGTTTAGTGTGTAGGTTCACTCAGGTTCAGAGTGAATATAGAGTGAACCTACAGACTAGACGGGGTCAAGATACATTTCTTTCTCAAAAGCTAAAACATCTTATATTTTGAAACAAAGGGAGTATATTTTTATGTTGATACTTTTTTCATATAAACTTCGTCAAATTTATACAAGTTTAACTTAGAGCAAAGGTAGAATAACAATTCTATAATGAAGTGGTACTAACAATATCTTATGCCTCTACCGACATTTAGAGATCACATTAAAAAACATACAATATAATGGTATATATGGTTACATTCAATTTATCAACATATTGCCTGTATCCCTTGACTGCAGGGTATAAGCCTCCCTTAACATTTACTCCCTCCGTCCCAAAATTTATATGTATTACATATAAATTTGGTCGAACTTAGAATGTGTTGACTTTTGACTAAAGCTTAGGCGCCTTACATTTTGGGACGGAGGGAGTACTTTACTAATTTTCAGTCTGTCGTTGTTGAAGAGTAGAGGCCTTAACCTTTTTTTTGTAATGTGCTACATAGAAGTAGGCATATAAGTAGACATAAATTGATCTGTGAAATAACAAAATAGAGAAAATCTATGCATCATGTGGTGGAGATGCATAGGTTTTGGGAATAAGTTCATACATATTATTAATTATTGGGTTTTGTGAATATACTACGTCATAAAATTATGATGAGAAATGTGTTTTGGAGAACATTAAACTCCGACAAGGGTACCCAAGCTATTATTGGATATATGCCAATTTAATAATCTTCTAATATTCTGTGTTCGGATCATGTCTGGATAAGATCCATGGATTAAACCGCTGCTCCCGGAGAGGAGCTTCTTTAGTGGCACCAAACATATATGTTCTCACATGGCAACACATCCATCTTTGGTAATGCAAGGCCTGATGTGGTAACTGTACACATAATATTCAACAAAACTAAGCTGAGGTGGAAGCTATATCATGGGCCCACACGTCTAAAACTCATCTAGTCATCTTGTCTGAGCTACCTGGTGCACAGTAGTATCTTGGGCGTGTACAAATACTATTATCTAGATGCGAAGATGTTTTTTCCTTTGTTTATACATTTCAAGTTAAGTGTCATTCCAAATTGAGATTCTTGCTCAATACACATTCCATATCCTACAATAAAAGCTGGATATGATGTTAGGGTCAAGCGTGACTAAAATTTTAAAAATAGTGTTAGTACATCATCCTATGATTTTTCTAAATTGAATTTGTATATATTTCACATCTTAATTTGTTTCAAAATTTTAGGTGGCTTCGAACGGCAAGCAATTGGCTCCGGATGATATGCCACAGTCGAAACTTATCGTGGAAAAGTGCGGCGGGATTCCCAAACTAGTCGTGGCTATTGGCAATCACTCCCTCATGTCGTCCCCTTCATTTTTGAAAAGTCTGAATGATGATTTTATGGGCAAGTTGGAGACCGATGTGGGATTCCATGGCTTAAGAAATCTCTTCTCCTGGATGCAATCCTACTTTGATGCTTGCTCCGATTCACTGAAGCCGTGCATCTTCTATCTGTCAGTCTTCTCTGCCAACCAGAATATTAGACGGAAGCGTTTGCTAAGACGGTGGGTTGCCGAGGGTTACTCCAGGGACACATTTAATAGTACAGCGGAGGAAAACGGGGAAAAGTTATTCTCAGAGCTTGTTGGCTTGAGCATAATCAAGCACATGGAAAATCTATACCAAGTCAACGGCTTTTTCCACGAGTACATCATCTCACGGCCAATGGAGGATAACCTTGTCTTTGCACTGGAGGGGCGTTGCAGCCTGAACTCGCAACGTGCAGGTCAACACCTCACCATAAGGCCCAACTGGGACAGGGACATGAATGTATTTCAGAACATTGACTTCTCACGGCTACGATCTTTGACCGTGTTTGGACCGTGGTGTCCATTCTTCCTCTCAACAAATATAAATATGATATTGCTTCGGGTGCTGGATCTGGAGGACACATCAGGGGTAAAAGATGATGACCTCGACAAAATTGGAAAGCTACTGCCACGACTCAAGTTCCTCTCACTGCGAGGATGTAGAGAAGTTAGTCGTCTGCCAAATTCAATAGGTGACCTAAGACAGCTGCAGACTCTAGATATGAGACACACCTCCATAGACGCACTCCCACAAGCTATCATCAAGCTACAGAGATTGCAGTATATTCGTGCTGGCACAACTATTAAACCTTTTGATGAAGGTGGCACAGTCACAAGCCTACCAGCAACAGATGAGGACGTGACACCAGAAATAGCAGAAGATCATGCTGAACCTGAAACCACAACACCGGCACCAGCAGAACACGGTGAGGACAAACCAACCGTAACAACCCTAGTAGAAGATTCTGATGGCATAGCCCCAAGCCAAGCAGCAGCAGCAGAAGGCATGGTACATACATCAACAAGATCAAGGAGCAGAAGACATAGTTTATTATCTAGCTGGTTGTCTAAGTTCTGCCAGAGGCGTGGACTACTTGATAATGGGGTTGTCGGGCTTCCTGCAGGGTTCGTGCACCTGATGGCCTTGCATACTCTTGGTGTTATCAATGTTAGAGGAGAAGGTGGAAAGGGCATTCTAAAGGAGCTCAAGAAACTTACTCAATTGCGCAAGCTCGGGCTTTGTGGTGTCAATCAAGAAAACTGGAATGAATTTTGTTCTCTCATCTCAGGACACGGCCATCTGGAATCTTTGTCGGTGCATGTAGACAAGGATAAGGATGAATGTACTTTCTGTTGTTTTGATGATATATCCCAGCCACCCAAGACATTAAAGAGCCTTAAACTGTACGGGCATGTGTGCACTTTGCCAGGCTGGATCAAGCAGCATCCTAATCTCGAAAAGTTATGTCTTGAGATGACCAGATTCACCCAAGAGGACATACACGTCTTTGATGACTTGGGAGAAAATATCTTGCATCGTCTATTAGTCAGGCCGATTCAAGACGGTGAGCTCCACTTTAGCCTATCGCCGCATGATCATTCCTTCTACAACTTCGAGGTCCTCGAGATTGATTGCACATCCAGGTTACATGTAAAATTTGGACCTTGGATGGCGGCTTGTGTTAGTCTGCTTCTGGTCCACTGCTCTAGTGGATCGTCTTTCCAGGTTTGTGGGCTAGAGGATCTGCTTTGTCTCGATGAGGTGTGGCTGAAGGGTTCATATAGCAACGCACTCAAGAAAGACTTGCAGCAGCAACTTTCCAAGCACCCACGCAAACCTGTGTTGAAGCTGGTGCAACCACGTTCGTCCTGATACCACATTCAGATCACACCTACCACTCCCAAGTCTATGTATGTGTTATTTATGTGCCACATGTATCTATCTGTGTTGCTAGAAGGAAAACTAGAACTTGCAACTACAATTTGTAATCAAAAGATACATCCAGGACTTCACCTGTACATTGCTTCTTAAAAAAAATATAATATATAAGACGTCATTATATGTGATTGGAAAAGTTAACTTGCGAGTAGTAGCGTGTTCTTGCCAATTTAAAAATAATAATACTGTATGTGTGAATATATATGATGACGTTCAAAGTTCAGTCGTGGAAGAATGCTCAAAGGCATATTGTGTAAATTTTCTCCATACCGTGTAAAGTGGAGCAGTATTATGATGTAGCTGAAGCTGTTGGATGTATTTGAAGGAACTGATGATTTCTCAACCACGTGCGTTGAATGTGCTGTGGCTTCTTTCTTGAGCTTGTGTTTTCAAAACATTTAGACCTATCAGTTTTGTAGTGACTTCATTAACTTTTCTGGTGAGAGAGATGAAATATAAATCCTAAGCAGATCATGAATGTACAGTTTTTAAAATGACAGAGACAGAGTTGATGACAGCAGGAGCCACATTAAGACAAGAATTATATTATAGTACTATACTAGTTGTGGCATTTTAGGGGCTCTACGCTACAGGAACTAAACAAGACAAGAAAACAATTCAGAGATGTAAAAGTTCAGCAAGTTGATAACAAATATCCAGGAGAGAAGGAAAGGGTACTTATAGGGAGGCGGAGAGTGCTCGGCGTTGGCGTCGGTGGCGAACCGAAACCGGCGGCGGTGGATAGGACGACACATCCTTATTTATCTCACTGCTACTTAAACCAGTGAATCACATCCTTAGCGGTGAAGTTGAATGTTGATGCGGCAGTGAATCAGGAGTTGCAAAAGGGATCAATTGGTGTGGTATGCCGATCGAGCTCTGGTGTATACCTAGGCGCTTCGGCAATGGCTTTTGAAGGCCTTACTCATCCGGCAAGTCTTGAAGCCCTAGCATGTAGGAAAGCGCCGGACGTTGCTGATGACTTACAAGTAGGTGCGATGGTGGTGGCATCGGACTGTCTTGAGGTGATTAAAGGGCTTCACAGTTATAACTTGAGAGTCTTTGGAAGTATTCTAAAGGAGATCCGGGAGAGATCTTCTCAGAGGGGAGCTGTTCAATTTGTTCATGAACAGAGAGAATATAATGGGGAAGCCCATAGTTTAGCTAGACTAGCTACTACTTTGAATGTAGGTAGATATGTTTGGTTCGTTGAACCACCTCCCGCACTCAATTTTCCTGTAACACTTGATATTTGAATAAAGGCGAGTTGTTCTAAAAAAAAAAAACTTAAACCGGTCACAATGGGAGTATCATATAGTAGTATCATGTATAAGATACTTATATATGATATTATCTCCATAATGCATAGTATTATGTAATAGTATCATAGTACTAGTATATTTATTGTTTGTAGAATTATAATGTAAAATTGTTTACAAGATTCATTTGGGATTAGTTTTTCTAGTTATACATGCTATGATACCAACACAATCTTTTTTATCATTAATTAGCATGCCACATCATAATTTTACCAACATGGCATGCATGATACTACTTATGATACCTCTATTGGGCTAGTCTTAGGTCTTCCACAATGGGTGTTTCTTAGCACGATATCCTAGGTGCTTTGCCTACGTGGCATGTCATTTAATGAAGATAGAGAGAGTTGTTATATCTTAGGCTTTTCACAACGGGGTGTATCTTAGCACGTTATCTTAGAAGTAATAAGTATCTAAGAGCCAACCTCTCCAATGCATTGTATCCTAGAGGTTGTATCTTAATTTAATGTTTTTTCTCTTATGCATGCATTTGATTGGGCTATCAACTCTTTTTGCCTATAATTATGTGGAAGAGGTATATCTTAGCTAAGATACAACAACCCCTCTCTCCTCCTTGATTGACATGCCACATAAACATTTTACCTAGGATGCCGTTTAAGAGACCCCCGTTGTCAAAGGCCTTAGCTAAGATACACCCCTTGCACAATACCATCGGCAAAAAATTGAGTAGACCAATCACACACATGCATGAGCCTAAAATCACTAAATGCAACCCCACTAAGAAACATCATCTAAGAAACAATGCATTCTCATTGTTGTTTCTTAAGTTTTAATTGCTTATGTGAAAACGTGCTAACATACACCTCATTATGAAAGGCCTTATCCTCTCGTTTGTTTTTACCGTTTTTTACATCGGGTGAATCTCGCGTGTCCTCGTGTCCTTGTGTGTGAGAGGCCGGCAGATCCCATGTCCTTGTCGTCGTGTCTCGTCTGTTTTGACGGCGCTGATGTAATTGTTGGAGTTAAAGTAGCATGGGTTCGCTGAGCTTAGACTTCTCGATGATCATCAACCTTGTCGGGACATGCAAGGGGTATGCCTGGCAGACGGAAATAGAAGGACACATCCTGAGCCCATCCTTCTATTTCCGCTCTTCATTGTTGAACGCGGGGCTGATGTGGTCATTCTAGGGTCATTCTAGCTTAGATCCACGACACGAACATGGATGATGACTAGGCGCCTCCCTTGACTCGGACATCTGGTGAGCCTGACGCGGACACCGGTACGGTGGCCTCGTCGAACTATGAAGCACGTAGCCGTGGCAAGCCGACAACCATGTAGGCTCCAATAAAAGCCGTGGTTTTGCCGTGCACCAGTAGCCTGGCATTGTGTCATCTTGCTACCTTTAGGTTCTTGCTTACATTAGACTAGAGGGATGCCACTCCCATTTCTACCTGTACACGACATCATTGTTTTGGAGACTCATCTTTTTTGAAGTTCAATTTTGATATTCCCAATATTCCATATTGGTTTATTTATGTTATTACCTACTAAAAACTAATTAGTTGCAAGGTTAAAAATCTCCTCGTTTTGGTATATTGTTGTAGATTCAATGCGAATTGGGGAAAGTTAACTCTGGAGGCATAAAATACTCCCAAAATAAAGAAATCTCATTGGTGGTACGTATTCTGAGGCCAATATAGTAGAGAAGATTTCCTATTTTCAATAAGACTAGAAGGACCCTGCGCGATTTGCTACGCCGTTTTCGATTTTGACGTGTTATCCCTATTGTGCGCATAATGGACAGTAAAATGGAACAGCGGAAGTAAGACACAAATTTCCTTCCGCTCTCAAGAACAACAATAGGTAGTATTGCAATGTGGAAATAAATTCAACAATATTCAAACTGAGTACATGGCCAAAGGTTTCACATCAGGTTGCAAAGATAAATTTGTGAGCCATAGATAAAGAGAAGGAAAAAAAACTTCATTGAAAAAATGTTTTCTCTTTGGTAAAGAATATTACGAAACAAAAGGAAAATCATGATACAGACATCCTAGATACTTCCACGATCTCATTATGAAACATAAAATTCAAAATATAGTCACTCAACGAACATCATAATCTTATCCGTCAAATAAATCCATCCTTTTCCCTTTTGAGTGAACACGTATCCTGAAGACAAACCGGACCTCCTTCAAAATTTGTGCTTCGCTACCCTAAACCTGAATCAAAATATAGAATAGATGACGTACATGAGATAACAAAGTACGCCATTTTATATCTAGTTGGCCGTAGGGAACATAAAGGTTGCACCTCTCGAGTACGAAGACCATAACTATATTACATAACCAGAAATAGTATATGTTTATTCATATAAATGTGGGGTATTTAATCTACCAGCTTCGTCATTATTGTCTCGGTATGTAAATTTCTGAGCTCAAATATTTGAATGTGAAATTCATAAAAAAAAATATCGTGGAGATCAGAACACTCATAGCTCTCGTATTTGAGCTAAATATATGCTTCCATAAAAGAAATAGTAGCCTAGGTATTTATAGAAGTCCGAGCGAGACAAATAAATTAAAATTTGAAATAACCGATTTGATACTATCAATTCATCATTAGTTACATGGCCTCAATGCATGGCATCTGTGGTCTACTACAACCTGAGGTCAAACAACGTACTGTACTATAAAATTTAGAACATATACTTTTGGATCACGGAATGATCAGTTTCAGCAATTGTCAAACACAAATCTCCATCTCCACTAATATAAAAAGAGACAGGCTGGCAGATCCGAAAGATCACAACCGTCTAATCAAGAAAATCAAGGGGTCAGATTAAAACTAAAACATGGTTAGACGCTCCCCGACCCACGCCTAAACACTCGACGTCGCAACTGTAAAAAAAAGAACCCCCCGCCCCCTGCAGAACAGCCCCGCGATTTGCTCCCCCGCCGTCGCTGCCACACACCACTGCTGCATAGTCTCTGCCCCCCGAGCCAGATGCTGCCGCAGAGGCGCAGAGCCGCCGCCCCCCGCGCTAGACACCGCTGCCGCCATAGCCGCAGAGCATCCCCTCGCCAGACGCTGCTGCTGCAGAGCACCCCTCCTGGTCGCAGAGCACGCCGGCGGCCGCACTGACCTCGACGCCTACCTGCACGTCGCCACGCCTCACGCCGCTCTGCCTGACGCGATTTGAGACGCCGCCACGCCTTCGCACTGCACACCTGCGGAACCCGCCTGACGCCACTGCAGTGCAGCCGTCGTCCGTCTACGCCCAGCACGGACGCGTCCGGCTCTCGAAGCCTTGCAGGTGCGTGTGTTCTTCTCATTAGCTTGCTTGTGGAATTCCCTGTAGATTACAACATGGTGTAGTCTACGACGTTTGATTTTCGTTTTTCGGACGATGAACCATGTAATGGGAAATCATATAGCTGTAGCCTGCACACGGACACCGTCTCATATAGCTGAATTGTCTGTGCCATTCCACTAATATCGACAAGCCAACGGTCAATCAATTGATTATGAAAACAGTCTTATGAATGTTCAGGATCATGATTCAGGGGATGATATAGACATCCACCATTTGGTATAAAAAATCACAGCACAAAAAGTAGACAAGTGGACATCGCTCATAACATGGCTCAAAGTTTATTTATCTGTGGTGCCATGTGAGCTAACAATACGTAGTAGCATATTTGCCAGTCACATTACATGTATTCCCAAAAAGAAACACACACATGATCCACTCTGACTTGATAATGGGAACTGACTGCATAGGCTAACATGAGCTACTGCTCCAACGCTGCTCTTCCGCTGTGAGCATCACTTCACCGCAAAAAACATGGCTTTCAACTGACCAACAGATTGAAAGAAGACTGTCTTCGTCGGTTAGCTCATCATCATCGTCAATTTTAATTTTTGGAATAGCGTTTATTGCTTTTTTTCTTCAGCTGGAAGGAAGAACCCATACTCCAAGATAGCTTCTGTGCCTTGAACTGCAAACGATTTCAGTTAGCACTCATCAATAGGAAAAAGAGGCATGTGCAGGAGCCTAAACAGAATGTGCCATACTCACAGTAACAGATTGCACACTATCCTGCGAGCTTGCACTTCAACAAGACCTCCCATGAGTAGCTGTCGCTCGATATAATTGTTTGGCTAATAGTTAATGTGCACGCACGTCTAGAAATACGACATGTGTCTTTTGATTCCTATCATCTTTTAACAAGGTACTTTTCTATGTAGTTTAGGTTCATCTCTATCTTTACCTTATCTCGAGATGTGTTGACTCTAATATTAATCAATGTACTTAAAATCCATAAAAGCATATATTTAGTTACAATTTTATGTCTATATAAAAGATAATGTTACAGACAAAATTGTACTTGAAGTAAGATTCAGAAAGGCCACAATCCAACATCATGTGCAACTATTTTCGGGACCTGCCTATGATAATGCGGTTAAACATCTTATGCAGAGGCTCTAACTTCACTCGATAGTCACTCCTTTAGAGACACCATCACTGGTCTTGTTCATCATAATGTTCAGAACAAGAATCAAGCAGATGTCCACCTCCACCTCCAGGACATAAAGTCAGATTGTCACCTTCCGCCAAGCTCTCCCTTATGTACTTGACATGCGTGCTTAGTGCTCACTTCAAGCGTATGTTTTCCATGCTTAGGGCGCCTCTTTGTTTTGATTTTGTTATGATCTGTACTTGTATAAGAATCTGGGAACTATCGCACTGGATTAATAGTACAATTTTTAATTTATGCACTTCTTTTTTTAGTATTGTGATTCAGGGGAAATAGATTGTGTTAACAAGATTCTGACATTTTCTACAAATCTGCTCACTCTTATGCAGGACCAATCATCTAGATTTTTGTTATCGCCATGGATGAACCTCAACTATCTTTCTCGACATACCTCCTAGGTGAGGAATAAAACAAATACATAGTACACAATCAACCGTGTGACATCCATCCGCGGCACCCGAGTGAAGCCTTTCATGGGCCCGACCAAAACCGCTAATCATTCTGGTTGCTTGCATTGTCTGAGATTATCAGTCCCGTCGAGTTATCTACGATTGCATCATTGTGTATTCATTGTGTTATGGAAAGTAACATTCAGTGAAGTATATTTCGCTTAGCTGAGGAAAATCAAGAATTTCAACATTGACGAACATTCAGTAGGCTAACTTCGAAGTAACTTACTATAGTTGGTTGTTTGTTATTGTTGTAATGCTTTGGGAAATTTCTTATAACCAGGGAATGATTTCCGCAATTTGACCACGATACCTCTACTGCGACATACCAGTGGTACTATACGTACTCTAGATTTTTTTCCATGGTTTTATTTTCTTATAATTTGTTGGTTCAGTTGTTTGGAGCCAGCATAGCTAAACATTTCACAAGTAATTCTTATCTAGGTGTGATAATTTTTGATTAGTGGAGATTTTTTGATTTTTACTTGAATACTAATATTAAATTTGTTTCATAATTTGTTGATACCTATATTACACGTGCGTGACACGTGCACGTTTACTAGTAAGCCAACATTTATTAAATTTTACTTGGTTCCATTACTGGAAGCTTTGATACTATCAACACCACAATGTTCGCGAGCAGGTAAAGATCACTATGTTCTTACATTCATATGCATGAAACAGACACAAATGAATGTTCATTAGTGTGGTGGTTTGCTATGTCATGCATCACTATCTTAATCAAGCTGGGATATGGGGCTGCCAAATGAGCTTAACTAGAAAAGTAAAGCATCACCAACCACAATAAGAATTGGAGAGATCACATATATAAAATTTCCAATACTACCAAAATCATTACCTTGCAGGTCATGACTTGTCCCCCTCACTCTGCCTCTACCCAGCTAAACTCTGTCCTGGTCTAAACCCCACCCTCCTAGGAATAAGGCAAGACCACCCTAAAATCACATCACAGTCAAATTTCTCAAATATGTAAAATGATATATGAAGAAACAGAAAGGAAATAGCACCAGTCCAACTATCCAAAAACACCTAACAAAGATTGCAAGTTACATCATATAAGAGAAACACAGAGCCGGAGGAGAACTAATACAAACCATATCGACCACAGTGAGCAGGGGATTGATATGTTGCAAACGTATCTATAATGTTTGATGTTCCATGCTTGTTTTATATCTACTTTCTTATATGTTGTCCACACTTTGGAGTACTTTTTATACACTTTCTTGGACTAACCTATTAACAAGATGCCACAGTGCCAGCTGCCCGTTTTCTGCTGTTTTTGGTTCCAGGAAAGTCAGAAAATGAATATTCTCGGAATTGGACGGGACAAAAGTCAAAGTCAATATTTCACCGAGGGGGACACGGAACCAGAATACGAGACGGAGAGGGTCCAGGGGCCGCCCACACCACCTGGCCGTGCGGCCAGGCCTGGCCCATGCCAGGGGGTGGTGCGACCGCCTAGGGCACCCCTCGGCCTCCCCTTTCACCTATATATTGCCTTCGATACAGAAACCCTAAGGACCTGATCAAAATTCTACAAAAGAGTCTGTAGCCACCATCATCTCCATCCCTAGATCAGGAGAGATCTGAAGCTCTTCCCGGCACCCTACCGGATGGGAGAATTCACCCTAGAGGCCTTCTTCATCACCATGCAAGCCTCCAGTGTGATGCGTGAGTAGTTCATCCTTGGACTATGGGTCCATGTAGTAGCTAGATGGTTGGTTCTTCTCCTTTGTGCTACCATGTCTAGATCTTGTGAGCTCCGTTCATGATCAGGATCATCTATTTGTAATCATACATGTTGTGTTTGTGGAGATCCGATGGATATTGAGATGCTATTTTAGATTGATTATTGATTCTATCATGTCTTTGTTATTTGTGATCTTGCATGCTCTCCGTTGTTAGTAGATATCTTGGCCGAGTAGATGCTAGCATCTCCAAGAGGGAGTATTTATGCTCGATAGTGGGTTCATGCCTCTAGTAATCTGGGGAAGTGACAGAAATCTCTAAGGTACTAGATGTGATGTTGCTACTAGGGAGAAAACAACAATCCTTGGTTCATAGAACAATCGTATTGTTTACTTTACACGCAATGCATAATGCAATTATCTGTTGCTTGTAACTTAATATTGGAGGGGGTTCAGATTAATAACCTGAAGGTGGATTATTAGTCATAGATGCAGTTGGATTACAATCTATCTATAATGTTGTAATGCCAATCAAATCTCATAGGAGTCAAGATGATTAGTATATGCATGTATGCTTTCTCGAAGTTTGTCAATTGCCCCACTGTAATTTGTTCACCCAACATGCCATCTATCTTAAGGAGAACCACCACTAGTGAACTATGGACCCTGATCCTTTCTTTTACCATTAATCTACAACTGTTTACTGTTTCTGTTTACTTTCTGCAAATTATTACTATCTTCCACACAATACGTTTAATCCTTTGTGATCAGCAAAACCGGTGAGATTGACAACCTCACTATAAGTTGGGGAAAAGTTCTATAGTTGTGTTGTGCAGGATTCCAAGTTGGAAACAACACCTTGGAGGTGTTTCCTTGCTCCTACTCGTTCGATAACCTTGGTTTCATAACTGAGGGAAAACTTGCTGCTGTGCTCATCATACCTTCCTCTTGGGGTTCCCCAACAAGCTCGATATATTTTGGGCCATCAAGCACTTTTTCTGGCGCCGTTTCCGAGGAGTCAAGGACATCTTCACAAGGGGAGTCCCTCATAACCAATCTCTTTACTTTGTTATTTTTGTTTTGCTTAGTTTATTTTTGCTTTGTTTGCTTGTTTCTTTATCAAAAACACAAAAAAAATAGTTGTACTAGTTTGCTTTCTTTATTAAAAACACAAAAAATGACTACTCTTGAAAATACTAAGTTGTGTGACTTCTCTTGGAGATATGCCCAAGAGGCAATAATAAAAGTGGTTATTATTATATCTTTGTGTTTATGATGAATGTTTACATCCCATGCTATAATTGTATTATAAGGAAACACTAATACATGTGTGTTTTGTAAACGTAAAAGAGTCCCTAGTAAGCCTCTTGTTGAACTATCTTGTTGATTAATAGATGATCATGGTTTCCTGATCATGGACATTGGATGTCATTAATAACAAGGTTGTATCATTAGGAGAATGATGTGATGGACACACACCCATAGTAAGTGTAGCATAAGATCAAGTCATTTAGTTCGTATTGCTACAAGCTTATCAAATGCATAGTAACCTAATCCTTCGACCATGAGGTTATGGTAATCACCATCACCGGATGGGTGCTTTGATGACATCAAACACCGCTTCGTAACTGGGTGGTTATAAAGGTGTCATTGGGTATTCTGAAAGTATGTGTTGAAGCGCATGGACCAAGATTGGGATTTGTCCATCCATATGACGGATAGATATGCTCTAGGCCCTCTCGGTGGAATGTCATCTAGTTAGCTTGCAAGCATGTGACTAGGTCACAAGGGATGACATAACATGGAACGAGTAAAGAGTACTTATCAGTAACGAGGTAGAACTAGGTATGGAGATACCGACGATCAAACCTCGGATAAGTAGAATATCGCGTGACAAAGGGAATTGGTTTCGTATGTTAATGGTTCTATCGATCACGAAGTCATCGTTGAGTATGTGGGAGCCATTATGGATCTCCAGATCCCGCTGATGGTTATTGATCGGAGAGGTGTCTCCAACATGTCTGCATATTCACGAACCGTAGGGTGACACACTTAAGGTTCGATGCTGTTTAGGTAGATATGGAATGTGCGTTGGAGACCGAATGTTGTTCGGAGTCTCGGATTGGATCTGAGACATCACGAGGAGATCCGGAAGTGTCCGGAGAATAAGATTCATATAATGGAGATCATTTTCTAGGTTCGGAAATGTTCCAGAGTGTTTATATGGGGGTTCTAGAAGGTTTCGGAATGTTCCGGAAAGTTCCAGAAGGTTCCGTGGACTTTACTTGAAAACCAAGAAAGGAAAAGGGGAGACTTGGGGGGGAAGGAATCTCCTTTCCCCCTCTCCCTTGTGCGCCGGCCCTAGGGGGTGAGCCTAGGGGTGGGAACCCTAGGCCGCACTCCTCCCTCTATATATAGAGGGGTGGAGGCGCCACCCCCGTGCCCCTCCACTCTCTTGCCCTAGCCGCCTCTCTCCTCCTCCTTCCTTATGCTCAGGATTAGGCGAAGCCCTGCAGAATTCTCTACTCCACCACCACCACCACGCCGTCGTGTTCCACGCACCGTGGAGAGATCTACTACCTCCGCTGCTCGCTGGAACGGGGAGAGGAAGGTCTGCATCGACTCCGCACGTGTGACCGACTGCGGAAGCGCTGCCGAAACGCGGCGCCGGAAGGATCGTCTACTCGATCTTGAGATCGGCAAGTGATCGTCTACATCAACCACGAGATCTGATCTCGCATAAGGCTTTCGGATCTACAAGCGTTAGTACAGATCTATCTCGTTGCACATGTCTAATAGATTAGATCTTGGCTTTTATCTAGATTAGATCTGGGTTTTGTTCGTTCTTGCAGTAGATTTTTTTTGTTTTCCATGCTACGAACCCATTAGTGGTATCAGAGCCGTGTCTATGCGTAGATCTGTTGCACGATTAGAACACAATGGTTTTGTGGGCGTTGGTGCTCGTGCCGTCTTTTGCTTTGTGTACTTTGAATCTTGCGGTATGGTGGGATGAAGCGGCTCGGGTTAACCTTACATGTCATCGCACATGAGACTTGCTCCACGCTTGACGTGTAACTTGCTTTGCATAAGTGGCTTTGCGGGTGTCTGTCTCTCCCACCATAGTATAGATCCAATTTACACTTTGTACTTGATAGCACTTGTATCAACGTTGTGGTTCAGTTTCGTAGGTAAGATCCGTTCTTATTCGAAAGCCCCAAACCACGTAAAACATGCAAAGAAAATTAGAGGCGTCTAACTTGTTTTTGCAGGGGTTTTGTGATGTGATATGGCCATCATGTGATTGTGATTATATTTGATGTATGCAATGATCCTTGTTGTAATATGGCAACGGGCAGGAGCCTAATGGTTGTCTTTAATTCTGTTAAGACCTGTGTGTCTATTCATCTTGTAATAGCTTTATTCCAAGTAGTTGTAATAGTTGCTAGTGATGATGGACAACCATGAAGCGGCACCACTGACCTTGACGCAATGCTGGTGATGATGGAGATCATGTCCGTGCTTTGGAGATGGAGATCAAAGGCATAAGAAGAAAGGGCCATATCATATCACACTAATTATGAATTGCCTATGATGTTAATCCTTTATGCATCTTGTATTGCTTAGATCGCGACAGTAGCATTATAAGATGATCCCTCTCACTAAATATCAAGTAATAAAGTGTTCATCCTTAGTTGGCACCGTTGCTAAGACTCGTCGTTTCGAAGCATCTCGTGATGATCGGATGTGATAGATTCTACGTGTGCATACAACGGGTGCAAGCCAGATTTGCACATGCGGAAACTAAGGTTAATCTTGACGAGCCTAGCATGTACAGACATGGTCTCGGAACACGGAATACCGAAAGGTAGAGCATGAATCATATAAATGATATGATGAACATGAAGATTGTTCGCCGATGAAACTACATCTTCTCTCGTGAAGATCGGACTTGGTGTAGTGGACTTGGTTCGTGTAATCACTAAGACAATGTGAGGGATGTTGTTTTGAGTGGGAGTTCACCTAGTTAATTTAAGAATTAAAATTGAACTCAATTTATCATAAACTTAGTCTAAACTACTTGCAAATTTGTTGTAGATTATGGCAAACCTCTCCATCAATTTCAATGCGTTCCTAGAGAAAGAAAAGCTTAAGAACAATGGAAGCAACTTCACGGACTGGCTCCATGGACTGAAGATTGTCCTCAGGGCTGGCCAGTTGACCTATGTGCTCGAAGCACTGCTAGGTGACCCACCTGCAGAAGATGCCACTGATGACATAAAGAATGTTTACGCCACTCGGAAAAATCATTACTCCACAGTTCAGTGTGCCATCCTGTACGGTTTAGAAACGGAGCTTTAGAAGCGCTTTGAGCACCACGACCCGTTCGAGATCATTAAGGAGCTCAAGCTCATTTTTGAGACTCATGCGGCCGTGGAGAGCTATGAGGCCTCCGAAATTTTTTTTAACTGTAAGATGGAAGAGGGTAGCTCTGTTAGCGAGCACGTGCTCACCATGTCTGGGCACGCAAACAAGCTCCAAGAGTTGGGGATAACGATTCCTAATGAGTTAGGGATTCACCGTGTCCTCTAATCACTTCCACCGAGTTATAAGAACTTTGTGATGAACTACAATATGCACTACATGAACAAGACGTTGCCTGAACTATCGGCCATGCTGAAAACTGCTGCTAATAAAGATTGTGTGAAGTTTTGTATGAAGGAAAATTTTCAGGTGTATGGAAGGAATGAGTAATGAGATGAAGGACGGACTAAAGCTCAAGCTTGGGGATGCCACGCGTGTCACTCCAAGAAATATCCAAGAAGTACAAGCCTCAAAGCTTGGGGATGCCCAAGGCATTCCCCTTCTTCATCAATAAAAATTCCAGGTTTCTTCCAAACGCTTCATTTTTATTGTTTCATGCATAGTTGTGTTGTTCTTGAGCGTCTTCTTTTTCGTTTTCGTTTTGGTTTTAGTTTTCTTGGTTTGCTTAGTTTTTGTGAATAAATTGGTTGGACCCCCTCTTTCATACAGTGGTTTGCAAATAGTTTGGTTTGGTTTGGAAAAGAGTAGGAAAGTTCATGCTTATGTGGTAAAAAGAGCTTGTTTTTGACTATGGCCTATGCTTTGTCATGCCATGCTTGATATTGTTTTTGCTTTATGCTTAGTATTATTTGTTGTATCATGAATTGTTATAAACAATTGAGATTGCTTAATGTGCCTTGGATGAATCATGCGTTGTTTTAGCATATTAAAGCATAGTATAGTGGTATTCTCCTTTGATGCTTTATTTGGGTTGACTTGGCGCATGCTCACACCATGTTATGACTATCTCAAGTCACCATAGCCTTTATGATCCTTTAGTTTTCAACTTGTAGTATCACTTTATGCTTTGATCAATGATGTTTTGTCGCTCTACATGATTATGGCCATTATTGCTCTCTTAGTTTGTCGCTCC
The DNA here is from genome assembly GCA_916181665.1 of Avena sativa. Taxonomy (NCBI): domain Eukaryota; kingdom Viridiplantae; phylum Streptophyta; class Magnoliopsida; order Poales; family Poaceae; genus Avena; species Avena sativa. The sequence continues at coordinate 545,533,650 of OV702290.1, read as the reverse complement.
CAGTCTTTTGCTAGCCTCCACAACCAAGTATGAGTTCCACTCATGCATCCAACTCCCTAAACCAAGTTATTCCAAATAGTCCACCATGCCTACCTACTAGCTTATGCTATTCCAAGTATAATCATGCTTTTGTTTACCTTCCAAATTAAACTTGTTATGAGAAAACTAGTGATTAAAGCTCTCACGAACTTGATGGAACACTTTACTTTATTTGCCCTTAATAAACTTGAACCATTGGGGCCTTCTTTGTTACGTATATGCTTGCGCTTTATAAGTTGAAATTAGCAGAACCAAGTTTCATGGGGAACGCTTTCAACATTGCACTTGTACTTTGTACCCCGTTGATATCATGTTCTTTTGCTTACGGATCCCGGCGGTGTGAAATAAAAGTGGAACTTGTAAGATTATGGAGTTTGTATGTGTGTTAGAGAAACGCCTGGGCCGCTAGCCTAAGCCATGCCTAATCATGGTGGAAACTTGCAGCATCACCATAATGAGCACTCTATGAAGCATCCTCAATTAAAAACCTACGCAAATAACAAATAAAAAGATCGCTGAGATGCTCATTGTCTGCTTGCCTTGTCATTTTGATTATGGGAAAGCTCCCGTATCATGTGCAAGGGGTACCCCATTGGCGGTTCTTAATGATACACATGTACTTACAATGATAAGATCTTACTCGTGACTGAAGTTGAGTAGCATGATGATCGATCTTCGTAAGTAAGGGGCATGAGATTTCGGTTTATAACTTGTCAAGCATATCCTCTTAGTTGTGTCAATTTAACCTTAATCACCTTCAAGATGCTTATGATAGGGGCAATGAGAGATGAAAGCTATAAGTACCATAATTTTTGGAAGCTCTTTATGAGACTTGAATCCCTACTTCCTTTTACAAAGGCCTTTCTTCCACCATAATATTGAGTCTCCACCTTCTATCTTTATGCACCTACTTTGAGAGCATAGTGGCCATTCTTAGTTCTATGTGCATTGTCCCAAGACTAGTTGATTGATACATAACTTGTTATTGCTTGTTTTAAACTATTGTATCTAGTCACTCTTATGAACTTTGAAGGTGTCCTATGCATTTATATTTGCTACTCTATGAGGGACAAGATGAATGCTATTATGCTATGTTTTCTTTATGTGAAACAAACAAACGTCTTGCAAAGAATTATTATTCATGAATCTTTTGTTTGTGCCTTTTCATGTTGCATCATAGTTTCTTTGCTTATTGCTAGGACTTTGTCTTTCATGTTATGATTGAAGTACTATGATCCCAGCTTTGAATGTTTTACAAATACTTTGATCAAGTCTTTGATGGTGCATGTCACCTCAAAAATTATTCTTTCTTTTTATCACTTACCTACTCGAGGACAAGTAGGAGTTAAGCTTGGGGATGTTGATACATTGCAAATGTATCTATAATTTTTGATGTTCCATGCTTGGTTTTATCCACTTTCTTGTGTTTTTTTCCAACTTTGGAGTACTTTTCATATGATTTCTTGGACTAACCTATTAATAAGAGCCACAATGCCAGCTACCTGTTTTCTGCTGTTTTTGGTTCCAGGAAAGTTAGAAAATGAATATTCTCAGAATTGGACGGGACAAAAGACAAAGTGCCTATTTTTCGAGAAGACATCAAGTGCCAGAATATGAGACGGAGAAGGGCCAGGGGCCGACCACACCACCTGGCCGCACGACAAGGCTGGGCCCGTGCCAGGGGGTGGTGTGGTGGCTCCCGGCACCCCCTCGGCCTCTCCTTCCGCCTATATATTGCCCTCGGGACGAAAACCCTAAGGGCCCGATCAAAAATCCACGAAAGAGTCTATAGCCGTTGTCATCTCCATCCCTAGATCGAGAGGGATCTGAAGCTCTTCCCGGCACCCTGCTGGAGAGGGGAATTCACCCTGGAGGCCTTCTTCGTCACCATGCAAGCCTCCGGTGTGATGCGTGAGTAGTTCATCCTTGGACACCGGATCCATGTAGTAGCTAGATGGCTGGTTCTCCTCCTTTGTGCTTTCATGTCTAGATCTTGTGAGCTCCGTTCATGATCAAGATCATCTATTTTTAATTCTGCATGTTGTGCTTGCGAGGATCCGATGGATATTGAGATGCTATTTGAGATTGATTATTGATTCTATCATGTCTTTGTTATTTGTGATCTTGCATGCTTTCCTTTGTTAGTAGCTATCTTGTCCAAGTAGATGCTAGCAACTCCAAGAGTTAGTATTTATGCTCGATAGTGGGTTCATGCCTCTGGTAATCTGGGGAAGTGACAGAAATCTCTAAGGTACTAGATGTGTTGTTGCTACTAGGGAGAAAACAACAATCCTTTGTTCATAGAACAATAGTATTGTTTACTTTACATGTAGTTCATAAAGCAATAATCTGTTGCTTGCAACTTAATACTGGAGGGGGTTCGGATGGTAACCTGAAGGTGGATTATTAGTCATAGATGCAGTTGGATGGAGGTCTATGTATAATGTTGTAATGCCCAATCAAGTCTCAAAGGAGTCAAGATGATTAGTATATGCATGTATTGCTTTCTCGGTGTTTGTCAATTGCCTCGCTGTAATTTGTTCACCCAGCATGTTATCTATCTTAAGGAGAGCCACCTCTAGTGAACTATGGATCCCGGTCCTTGTCTTTTACATTCAATCTATAAACTGTTTACTTCTTTGTGTTTACTTTCTGCAAACTTTTACTTCTTTCCATTCGATACGTTTAATCCTCTGTTTTCCGCAAAACATGGTGAGATTGACAACCTCATCGCAAGTTTGGGACAAAGTTCTGTGGTTGTGTTGTGAAGGCCTCCACGTTGCTACTAGCACCGGTAGTGTGCCCTGCCAAAGCTCAGCTAGTAACACCTTTGGGGTGTTTCCTTGCTCCTACTGGTTCGATTAAACCTTGGTTTCATAACTGAGGGAAACTTGCTGCTGTGCTCATCATACCTTCCTCTTCGGGTTCCCAACGAGCTCTACATCAACACCGCCATCAAGCATTTTTCTGGGCGCCGTGCATTGAGCCATCACTTGCTAAAAGTCCTAATGCTAGTACTATGAATATGGCCTTTACAAAACACATTACCGATGCTCTCATAAAAATTGAAGAAGAAAAGATGAAACATAAAACTTCTATTCCTATGAAACTAGAAGATGGTTGGGAACCCATCATTAATATGAAAGTGAATGATTTTGATTTCAAAGCTTTATGTGCTCTTGATAGTAGTGTTTCTATTATGCCTAGAAGGATTTATGATATGGTTGATTTGCCACCATTGGAAGATTGTTATTTAAATGTCCCACTTGATGATAATGCTAAAAAGAAACTCACGGGGAGTATTAATGATGTTCTTATTATGGTTAACAATGCCTATGTCCCCGTTGATTTCTATGTTTTGGATGTTGAATGCAATGCTTCTTTTCCTATTACTTTGGGAAGACCTTTTTTTAGAACTGTTGGTGCCATTATTGATATGAAAGAAGGCGCCATTAAATATCAAATCCCACTCAAGAAAGGTATAGAACACTTTCCTAAGAAGAGAGATAAGATTCCTTTTGCCTCTCCTATGAAAACAAAATTTGCTCTTAATGCTTCTTCATTTGAGAACACTTGATTCTTTTTCTTGGTTCTTATGCCTAACTTAAAGGCGTTAAAGAAAAGTACTTATTGGGAGATAACCCAAAAGTTTTATATGAGTCTTGGGAGTTATGAACTCTGTAATAACCGCTCCTTATACTTTTTATTTGCTTTTTGTGCCAAGAGTAACCTCTAATGAGAGAGAAGTAATGCTTGGGGAAGTTGCTGTCCCCGAACAGATTTTTGTGCTTCACTGTAAAATTTCGTGTAAAATCTCTGTACGTCATTTTGAGGCGTGAATTTTTCTGCTTCTACCCCAGGTTGTTATCTAAGCTTCGTTAGCTCAACACTTTTCGATTTGAGCAACAGAAGGTCTTCGAAAAAATTGGTTTTTACCTGCTGGTCTGTTTTGACAGATTTCTGCCATTATTTGCATTTGCTTCTTGTTGGTTCCTTTTTGGGTTCTCTTTGGGGAATTGAGCTTTTCAAGGAAAGTGCTACAGTATCTTGTGTTTTAATGGAATTTTTATTGGTGTTTAAACTGAACCCAAAGACTTATTATCTTGAGTGCACTAATGTTGCTAATAAAGATTGTGTGAAGTTTTGTATGAAGGAAAAATTTCAGGTATATGGAAAGAATGAGGTAATGAGATGAAGAATGGACTAAAACTCAAGCTTGGGGATGCCACCCCGTGTCACCCCAAGAAATATCCAAGAAGTACAAGCATCAAAGCTTGGGGATGCCCAAGACATCCCCTTCTTCATCAATAAGAAATTCTCAGGTTCTTTCAAACACTTCATTTTTATTGTTTCGTGCATAGTTGTGTTGTTCTTGGAGTGTCTTTGTTTTTGTTTCTGGTTTTTGTTTGCTTGGTTTGCTTGAATAAATTGGTTGGACCCCCTCTTTCATACGTTAGTTTTCAAATAGTTTGGGTTGGATTGGAAAAGAGTAGGAAAGTTCATGCTTAAGTGGTAAAGAGAGCTTGTTTTTGACTGTGTATGCTTTGTCATGTCATGCTTGATATTGTTTTGGCTTTATGCTTAGTGATCTTTGCTGTAGCATGACATGTTATAAACAATTGAGATTGCTTAATGTGCCTTCAAAGAATCATGCGTTGTTTCAGCATATTAAAGCATAGTATTGTGGTATTCTCCTTTGATGCTTTATTTGGGTTGAGTTGGCGCATGCTCACACCATGTTAAGACTATACCAAGTCACCAGCCTTTATGATCCTTTAGTTTTCGACTTGTAATATCACTTTATGCTTTAATTAATAATGTTTTATCGCTTTGCATGATTATGGCCATTATTGCTCTCTTAGTTGGTCGCTCCCAGTCTTTTGCTAGCCTCCATAACCAAGTATGAGTTCCACTCATGCATCCAACTCCAAATAAAACCAAGTTATTCCAAAGAGTCCACCATACCTACCTATTAGCATTTGCTATTCCAAGTATATTCATGTTTTTATCAACCTTCCGAACTAAACTTGTTATAAGAAAACTAGTGATTAAAGCTCTCACGAACTTGATGACACACTTTGTAGAGGTTCCGCGCATGAAAACAATAAATTTTTATCCTACGCCCCTGAAACCCTGATGCTGCTAGGACCTATCTATTAGTAATATAGTAACGGAGGGGCTTTTCACGAACTTACCCTTAAAGACCAAAAAGCATTGTCAACACTCAGGAGAGCGTGGTTGATGTAGACGAGCCAAAGCCGATCTCAAGGTCGTGATGAAGTCCTCGCGCTCCCTTGGCTCCAACGAGTTGAGTGCCTCAAGTGCGATACCTTGCGGGGAGTTACACACGTCCGGTGCCTGACGATGACTCCTGCTTCCCCGATCCAGCAATAGTTGCGGAAGTAGAGCTCCTGGATCCGAATCCCGCAGCGCGACGACGCTCCACGGTGAAGATGTCTCTCGTTCGCACAATCCGTAATTGGGACCACGGTCACGAGAGAGAGAGAATATCAATTGGAGGTCCTCCCAAAAGTGAGAAGACCTTTATTGAATATTGTGTGTATTTATCTGGCCAAATACCCCCACTATATATAGGGGGAGGTACTACCTCCCTCAAAGTCCCGGGGTGGGACTAAAGGAGAGGAGGGGGAGGGGAAGCCGCCAGCTGGCCCTAGTGGGCCCCGCGCGGGGGGGCTTGGCCTAGCCGGCCACCCCTTACCCCTTCTCCCTCTCTCCTTTCCCTAATGGGCCCTCTCCCCTCCGGGAATTGGCCCATTAAGCCTTTTGACCTTTTAAATTGATTTACTCTTTATTAAATAATTATGAATAAATGATTAAATCAATATTTAAAATTCATTCACATATTATTTAACCTCTATGGTTGTGTAACACTTCCAGCTCCACTCCTGACATCCTTCGGACTTATCAAAACCCTTCCGGTTTTCTCTCTACTATTCTTCGGCAATTCTTCCGATCCTATAAACACTCTCTAAGCATCATCAAGCCCTTAAGCGTGATACCCCACGGTTTGGGAACACTCCATACATGGTCGGGACACTCCCGCACCAATGATCGACAGAGGGACCTGGATGGCCATGTGACCCCTATGCGTTCCACGAAGATCTTTCGTCGTTTGAACCAGGACAGTCGTGTCTTATTCCCTTTGTCTCTAGATACTTGCATTTTCCGAGATCTAATCAATGACATCACCATTTCGTGTTCAATCTCGTTACCGAACAATGCTACTTGACTCATTCCGACGAGTGATATCCCTGTTATCAAATCACACGCTACACAATTATTGGATATAACCTCTCCGAGTGGGCCCTTGAGTATCTTCCCGTCACATGGACGGACAAATCCCGCTTTTGACATATATTGCCTCTACGGTTTCCTCCGAGTACCTGAACACACCTTTATAACCACTATATTACCAAGTGGCACTTGATGCTATCTAAGCACTCTCGGGAGATAGTGATTGATATAGCCTCACGGTCTAAGGAATAGTCTACGAGGATCCATTTCTAATCATCATAACTTGAACTTCGTGACATGATTGGGTCACGATGTTTAGGTTGGGTATTCATTCATCATCTCATTCTCCGAATTAGTTGACTCCATTTCCAACTAGCATAAATGCCACATGATCAGGAAACTTGATCATCTGTTGACCAATGAACTAGTGACTAGAGTTTCACTGGGAACCCCTGGTTGTTTGTATATCACACGTGCATTGATGTTTCCACTCAATACAATTATTGCATGATATAAAACTTAATCATAAACTATATGAAATACGATAATAGTCCTTACTACTATTTGTCTCTAGGGCATATTTCCAACAGTCTCCCACTTGCACTAGAGTACAAATACACTAGCTGCATTTGTTCTTAATCATTGGCACCATATTCGGTACCCTGAACATGCTTGCTTATGGAAGAGGCTGAGTCTTGGGTCTATACTTTACAGTCCCAAATCCTTTGCAACTTACTAATGTCACCTTGATTGACATTAATACTTTATCATCACATGACAACATCTGTGTGTATGTATTATCGCTATGGCAGCAGAACGAGGCCTGATTCCAGGAGCCTACAGTGACTTTAGATCAACCTCGAGAGCTTTCTCATGGGCATTGTGCCCTGGGACACATCATTCTACGTTAAAAGCGAACTAGCCCCGCTATAACATTATACAACACTTTAGATGGTACCCTTATCTATTATTATAAATGTATTCATCGAAACACGAGTGCACACTGTGCAACTTTCGATGTTTTTGTTCACCTCGCTTCCTAGTTGACTTTAATCGATATTTACAGGAGTTTCCAACATATTCCCTTATAACATAACTCTTTATGCTTTAAGATATGTCATCCTTTATGGATTTGGAAAATATGTCTACAGTTCTCTATTAGACACAATGGACAAACTTAGCTCAACGTTCTGTGATTTGAACTTAATCACTTTCAAACGTTTCTTATTGGATTATATATATTATGTTAAGTTATCATCATGGTTTTCTAAGATAGAACCTATGTCTCAGCATAGTGGATGATGATCATCCTTTTCTCTCTTTCAACCATTGATGTTAAACTTAATACTATTCCTAACTTGAGTCATTAAGGACCAGTTCCTTAATTAACTTCTATTCTGAAACCCCTTTCCAGAATCCTTTAAGGAATACTATATAATATCATAATACACCTATTATCAACTTTTACACCTTATAAATCATTATTTATCAGTACTTGCACTTTTATTCTTAATGTGTCGAATACACACTTAAGAATCACTCCTATAAGCTCACACTCAAAATATGTTTCTAACATATTTGGGTATGAGTCACTACTCTTACTCAAACTATGTTTCTACATATTTGAATTTGAGACTTATATTGCTCCCACTTAAAAATATGTCCTTCACATATTGTTTTAGGAAGACTTTCATACCCCCACTCAATTTTATGCAAATTGCACATATACTCACTATTTTGAACAACTTCAAAACTTTTGCTCAAATATCAAACTTGGAGTTTTACTATGAGATACTAATACTTTTTACTTTTTTTAAATCCACTAGACATTCAACACACTTGAATCAAATTCATTTGAATTCGTCCAATACTTGACAAATTGTTCTTTTGTCATTCACCCCCTTTTCCATTATGGCTTTGCAGTCATTTGGGAAAATTCAAGTAACCCTTTTTACTTGCGAGATTCAGCAACGAATTGCTTTCTAATCTCAAGTGAATTTTGCTATGGGATTTCTCATAACTTTAGTTTACCATTATGTCCTTAGCAGTTCGTAGGTATGTCATATTCCAAGAATTATGACAAATGATTCACAAATGTCTCCATACAAGATATGGATTACATTTTGAATCCTACTTTATGTAGTGAAAACACTAGTGGGGAAAACACAATGATCATTATCATTGATTCTTTCCTTTTGTGAAGAGAATCATTCAGGAACATTGTCCGTTGCGTTTCTCAACTCTCTAATGTAGGGTTTTAAATCCTCATCGTGTTTTACACTATCTTCCATTTGCTCCATAATCAAGAAATATCACTAAAAGTGAGTTTTCTCAATAATGTACCAAAATCCAAGCATACTAGTTTTGCTTCTATTTTGATTTTAGCTATGGATTTCGTATTCAAAGTTTCCAATCAATACTCTACAAGGACTTATTCTCTATTGTTTTGGTTATGTCGAATAACCCCAAAACTTTCACGACGATCCATACTAGATATGGAACTGCTTTCATGAATCTAGATGGTTCACTATATATTCTAATTGAGTGCTAACTATTTATAACTAATGGTCTCTACATCTACACTACAACGATTAATTTGGTGCCATCTATTTACCCATTTTGATATCTAATATCATATTGTGATGCTTTGCATTTTGACATTTCAAAACACTTTGCATTTCACAATTACTTTTATGCCATTCTTTATAAAGTCAAATTTCATTACTATTGATCAAATCATAGTAATTAGATTCTCTTTTATCTTTATACCCTTTGTTGATGAAACACTTTGATCAAATCAAATAGTTCCATACTTATGTTTCCTTTGGTAAACTTATTTACGCATTTAAACAATCATATAATGATAATTACCATTTTCGTTAAAACATAATACATTGAATATGTATTTACTTTTAACAATTCATTAAACACTTTGTATTCAAGTAATACACGGTGTTCAAGTTATTTTGCCGAACTTAGGCATGATTTATATGTGATAAGAAATCGAATGACTTTCACATATTATCATTATAAGTTTGAATTTAAACAATGGTTTTCATTCCGTAATGAAATATCATTTAACTTGGGTATTTTAAGGCATTTCGATATTTTACAAATGTTCATGCATTATCATTAGTTTCATAACAACAAGGATAATTCACATATAATCAAACAAGATATGAACACGAATAAAAATCATTCATAAAAGTAGAACAACTGTTTGTTACAAACTCCTATGAATAACCGTCTCACAAAGTGTGAGACAAACTAAAGAAGTTCATAATATTTTGATTACAATAATCATCCTAAAACATAAACTAAGTGATAAATGTCGAGGGAGAGCGCCGTTGGCCATCATCATCATGCTCGCCATCAACACGCAACGTCACCTCCTCTCCAGCAAGCACCTCTCATGCAGAAGGACCTGTTTTCAGTAAAACAGAACAAGTATCAAATATACTTAACACTACAAATGTGTCTGCAAGATTATAACATTTATAAAATTGTATATCAAATATATACCTTTGTCATTGATGACCTCAGTGACGTCTGGTTCAACCACCACATCTTTGATATGTGATATGAACTCATGGAAATCCTGTGTTTCCGCGTCGCCTCTCATAATGCAAATCCTGACTTGTGCTTGGAAGCTTGGTGGCAGCAACCGCATCACAACTCCTATTGCAAAAGAGCTTGCGAACCAGTTGTCCAGGAAGTATGCCAGACTCATGTATGCATCATATATGCTCAACAAGCGATCGTCTAGTGAGGAGCCTTCCTCCATCTTTATGGAGAGGAAGTCCCCATCAGCTCATACTCCCATATGCGCACTTGTTCCACGAAATGCGATCTTAGATGTGCCATAATCGTTCGGGGATTAAGACTTCCCACCATCGTCCATAGCCCATCTTCCATCCCGAGGTGCATCGTTACTGATATGAATGTGGCCATCACACGACGACGGCAGCGGAGATCTCGCTGCACCTGGGTCTCATGAGAATAGGGTGGCTCCAAGTACATCTCGTAGATCATGTAGTTAGCCACTTTGTTCTCACCAAGGAGATGAAAAAGGCGCATGACCCATGCAGAAAAGTTGGATCCATCTAACTTGAGCTTTTCTCCTTTTAACCAATTGTCAATAGGGAAGGTAATCTCGGGGAGAACCAAGTTATACATATATAATTGCAAAAAGGAATTTAGACTAAATTTATAATTAAATGAGTTAATAATAACTCCACTCAGAAACACCTATCCCCAAAAGGGTTCCTAGTGATAACACGACCCCTATCAGCCACATCTCCCCCGATCATCACAGCCATCAATGTGGGTTCAAGGGTGGACGCTAAACGTCGGTCACATCATTCATGTGACTCGTGCTCGATCTTTCGACCATCCATGTTCCGAGGCCACGCTTCTATGGCGTGCTAGGCTCGCCAACTCAACCTTAGTGTATTCGCTGTGCAACATGGCTTACACCCACTGTATATGAACGTAGATATGTTTGACACCCATGCCTGTACCATGGATCGCTTCATATCGAAGAACTTTCTTGGTGATGCACACTAAGGGGGAACACAATCATTGGTAATTTTAATAGGGATCATCTTATTAGGCTACCATCGAGTATCTAATACTAGCACACAATAAGACACACAAACAATAACATTGAATGTAAATGTGATGTGATATGGTCCTTCACGTCGTGATCTCCATCTGTCGTCGCCGGATTCCGGAGCCAGGGTTCCGACGCCGTAGACACCAGGGTACCGGTGTCATTCCGACGTAGTAGTCCGTCATCTCCGTGACTATCTACTACTACGTAACATAAGGTAATCACTTTACCTTAGACACAACCATATCACAAAGCAACACCCCCTTGCAAAACAAAGTTAGACGCCTCTACTTTATCTTTGCATGTTTTACGTGGATGAATGGGCTTTCGCACAAGAACCTTTCTTACCTACGAACTTTCAGCACAACGCTGATCAAGTAGTTGTCTCTACTACACCCCTTTCGGGGCCCTCCGCTGCAAATGGCATACCAACTAATGCGAGAGAGACAGACACCCCCCTAAGCCACTTTATACGGTACAAGCCGTATATCAAGCGTGGACCAGTCTCGCGAATGAACGCGTAAAGTCGGTTGGGGGCTGCTTCATCAAGCATTGCTACGGTATACACAAGTACATGTGGGAGGGTAACAACTTAAAAGATCAACGCCTACACGCTACGTCTCGTGTGTTCTACCCGTACTAGCATTACTACGCATAGATCTAGCTCTGATACCATAGTAGGGGTTCCGCGCACGAAAACAATAAATTTTTACCCTATGCCCCTGAACCCCTGATGCTGCCAGGACCTATCTATTAGTAATACAGTAACGGGAGGGGATTTTCGCGAACTTACCCTTGAAGACCGAAAAGCGTTGTCAACACTCAGGAGAGCGTGGTTGATGTAGACGAGCCGAAGTCGACCTCAAGGTCGTGATGAAGTCCTCGTGCTCCCAGATACACTGCAAATGTATCTATAATTTTTGATGTTCCATGCTTGGTTTTATCTACTTTCTTCTGTTTTGTTCTAACTTTGGAGTACTTTTCACATGATTTCTTGGACTAACCTATTAACAAGAGCCACAGTGCCAGTTGCCTGTTTTCTGCTGTTTTTGGTTCCAGGAAAGTTAGAAAATCAATATTCTCGGAATTGGACGGGACAAAAGCCAAAGTTCCTATTTTACCGAAAGACTCATGGAGCCAGAAGCAGAGACGGAGGAGGGCCAGGGCCTGGCTACACCATATGGTGGCGCGGGCTAGCCCTGGCCGCGCCACCAGGTGGTGTGGGCCCCCTGGCACTCCAACAACCTTGCCCTTTCGCCTATAAGAAGCCTCCGATATGAAAACCCTAAATCATCAAGCCTCCAGCCATGAAAAGTTCCACAGCGCCGCCGCCACCGAAGGGGAGATTCGGGGGACAGAAAGTCTCTGTTCCGGCACCCTGCCAGGACGGGGAAGTGCCCCCGAAGCCATCTCCATCGATCTCCACCGCCATCTCCATCACCATTGCTGATTCCCATGATGAGGAGGGAGTAGTTCTCTCTCGAGGCTAAGGGTTCTACCGGTAGCTATGTGTTCATCTCTCTCTATGCATGATCTTATTGAGATCATGAGCTTGTAATCTATAGATCTACCTTGCTACTCAAGTGCTTTAATAGATCTCTGCTCTCCCCATGTGTGTGAAAGTGACAGCGTGCACACCACGGTGGCACTTAGGCTAGAGATTACAAATACTTGTTATGAGTTATATTTGGAGTTGGATGTATTTATGAAATTGTGGTGTTTGTTGGACTCATCTAGTACTCAAGGTGACAGTGTGGGGTTTTCTAGATGGGAAAGGCTTACTTTGAGGTGTGGTGTTATAGCCCTACCATGGATTAGAGTGTCCAACCGGAGAGTAGTTCAGCGTAGTATCTTAAAGAAGAATATATTTATATGAGAGTGTTCACTAGTGAAAGTATGATCCCTAGGCCTTGTTTCTAAGCATTGATACACCGTTTGCAATTAGATCTATTACATGTTTGCTTGCTTCCATCTTTATTTCAGTTTTCCTTTAATCTCTTCCACGCCATCAAGCTCTTTTCTAGCACCGTTATCTTATATCCATATTACTTGTATTTCACTATCTCTTCGCCGAACTAGTGCACCTCTACGCCTGACAAGTGTATTGAGTGTGTTGGGGACACAAGAGACTTCTTGTATCTTGATTGCAGGGTTGCTTGAGAGGGAATACCTTTGACCACTTCCTCCCTGAGTTCGATAAACCTTGGGTGATCCACTTAAGGGAAAACTTGCTGCTGTTCTACAAACCTCTGCACTGCAAGAATAGAAGTGTGTAGACATCAAGCTATTTTCTAGCGTCGTTGCTGGGGAGGTAAGGTAAAAGGTATTCACACCGGAGGATTAAAGAAGAAGAACCTCCCATGGCAAACGCCTATTTTCTGGCGCCGTTGCCGGGGAGGTAAGGTAAAAGGTACTCACATCCTCCGGTGTGAGTGCTCGAAGTTATTTCCTTTAGATTCTGCAATTTTGTGTTTTTTTTCTTGTTTTCACTAGTTAGGCCTAATGGAAAACAATAACAAAATTAGAGAGCTTTATAGTATTTATCTTGAGTTAGGACATGAAGTGTTTGAAGAGAAAATTTAAAAACCTATGGAACTTTATTTGCATGCTAATAGCAATGTTATTAGTATGAATTCTTTGAACACCGTTATTGCTAATGCTATGGAAAAGTCTAAGCTTGGGGAAGTTAGTTTTGATGAGCATGATATTTTTAGTCCCCCAAGTATGGAGGAGAAAATTTACTTTGATGATACTATGCCTCCAATATATGATGATTACAACGATGAATATGATACTTTTAGTCCACCTACTATTGAGGAGAAAATTAATTATGATTACAATATGCCTCCTATATTTGATGATTATGATGAGAATAATAATGATAGCTATTTTGTTGAATTTTCTCCCACCATAATTAATAAGAATGACTATGCTTATGTGGAGAGTATTAATTCTTTTATGCATGTGGCTCATGATAAGAATGTTTTATGTGATAGTTATATTGTTAATTTTATTCATTATGCTACTGAAAGTTATTATGAGAGAGCAAAACATAGTTTTATGCATCTCAACAATATTAAGTTTCCCCTCTTTATGTTGAAAATTTTGAAGTTGCACTTGTTTTGCTTTCCTATGCTTGTTGCTTTGTGCTTTCATGACTTGTTTCTTTACAATAATCCTATGCATAGGAAGTGTGTTAGACTTAATGTGTTTTGAATTTGCTTCTTGATGCTCTCTTTTACTTCAATTCATATTTCTTATGTGAGCATCTTCTCAAACTATCAAGCCTAACTTAAAGGCATTAAAGAAAAATACTTATTGGGAGATAACCCAAAAGTTTTAGATGAGTCTTGGAAGTTATTACCTCTGTAATAACCTCTCCTTATTATTTTTATTTGCTTTTTGTGCCAAGAGTAACCTCTAATGAGAGAGAAGTGATGATTGGGAAAGTTGCTGTCCCGAAACAAATTTCTGTGCTTCACCGTAAAAATTCGTGTAAAATCTCTGACCGTTCTTTTGAGGCGTGAATTTTTGTTCTTCTGACCCAGGTTGTTATCTAACTTTCGTTAGTTAAACACTTTTTGATTTGAGCAACAGAAGGTCTTCGAAAAAATTCGTCTTTACCTGCTGGTCTGTTTTGACAGATTTCTGCCATTTTCTGCATTTGCTTCTTGTGGGTTCCTTTTTGAATTCTTTTGGGGAATTGAGCTTTTTGAGGGAAGTGCTACATTAGCTAGTGTTCTAATGGAAGTTTATTTGGTGTTATAACTGAACCTTAATACTTATTTATCTTAAGTGCACTAATGTTGCTAATGAGATTGTGTGAAGTTTTGTATGAAGGAAAAATTTCAGGTGTATGGAAGGAATGAGTAATGAGATGAAGGATGGACAAAAGCTCAAGCTTGGGGATGCCACGTGTGTCACCCCAATAAATATCCAAGAAGTACAAGCGTCAAAGCTTGGGGATGCCCAAGGCATCCCCTTCTTCATCAATAAAAATCCCAGGTTTCTTCCAAACACTTCATTTTTATTGTTTCATGCACAATTGTGTTGTTCTTGGAGCGTCTTCTTTTTTGTTTTCGTTTTGGTTTTTCGTTTGCTTGGTTTTCTTAGTTTGCTGAATAAATTGGTTGGACCCCCTCTTTCATACATTGGTTTTCAAATAGTTTGGTTGGATTGGAAAAGAGTAGGAAAGTTCGTGCTTAAGTGGTAAAGAGAGCTCATTTTTGATTGTGGCCTATGCTTTGTCATGCCATGCTTGATATTGTTTTGGCTTTATGCTTAGTATTCTTTGCTTTAGCATGACTTGTTATAAACAATTGATATTGCTTAATGTGCCTTGGATGAATCATGCGTTGTTTTAGCATATTAAAGCATAGTATAGTGGTATTCTCCTCTGATGCTTTATTTGGGTTGACTTGGCGCATGCTCACACCATGTTATGACTATCTCAAGTCACCATAGCCTTTATGATCATTTATTTTTCAACTTGTAGTATCACTTTATGCTTTGATCAATGATCTTTTGTCGCTCTGCATGATTATGGCCATTATTGCTCTCTTAGTTTGTCGCTCCCAGTCTTTTGCTAGCCTCCACAACCAAGTATGAGTTCCACTCATGCATCCAACTCCCTAAACCAAGTTATTCCAAAGAGTCCACCATACCTACCTACTAGCTTATGCTATTCCAAGTATATTCATGCTTTTGTTTACCTTCCAAATTAAACTTGTTATGAGAAAACTAGTGATTAAAGCTCTCACAAACTTGATGGCACACTTTACTTTTCTTGCCCTTAATAAACTTGAACCATTGTGTCATCTATGTTGTATATGCTTGCACTTATTTGTTGGGAATTAGTAGAACCATGCTTTCATGGGGAACGCTTTTAACATTGCACTTGGTACTTGTACCTAGTTGATATCATGCTCTTTTGTATATGGATGTCGTCGGTGTGAAATGAAAGGGGGGCTTGTAAGTCCATAGAGTTATGTATATGTGTTAGAGAAACGCCTGGGCCACTGGTCTAATCCATGCTGACATGGTGGAAACCTGCAGCGTAACCATAATGAGCTATCTATGAAGCATTCTTCTTATAAAAAAGAGTCCTATTGAGAAAAAAAGAGAAAAAGAAAAAAAGAGATTATGAAAAGAGGAAAGAGAGAAAAAAGCACCATATTCCCATGGTAAATAAGAAGATTGCTGAGATGCTCATTGTCTGCTTGCCTTGTCATTTTGATATGGGGATTCTTCCGTATCATCAGGCAAGGGGTACCCCTTTGGCGGTTCTCTATGATACACATGTACTTCCAATGACAAGAACTTACCGGTGACTAAAGTTGAGTAGCATGAGGAGCGGCCCTCGTATACAAGGGACATGAGATTCCTAACTTATACTTCGTCAAGCATGTACACCATAGTTTGTTCACTTTAACCTTAATCACTTCAAGATGCTTATGATAGGGGCAATGAGAGCTGAAAGCTATAAGTACCATAATTTTTGGAAGCTCTTTATGATACTTGAATCCCTACTTCCTTCTATGAAGGCCTTTCTTCCACCATTATATTGAGTCTCCACCTTCTACCTTTATGCACCTGCTTTGAGAGCATAGTGGCCATTCTTAGTTCTATGTGCATTGTCCCAAGACTAGTTGATTGATGCATAACTTGATATTGCTTGTTTTAAACTATTTGTATTTAGTCACTCTTATGAACTTTGAAGGTGTCCTATGCATTTATATTTTCTACTCTATTGAGGGACAAGCTGAATACTATTATGCTATGTTTTCTTTATGTGAAACAAACAAACGTCTTGCAAAGCATTGTTATTCATGAATCTTTTGTTTGTGCATTTTAATGTTGCAACACGTTTCTTTGTCTTATTGCTAGAACTTTGTCTTTCATGTTATGATTTAAGTACTATGATCCCAGCTTCGAATGTTTTACAAATACTTTGATCAAGTTTATGATGGTGCATGTCACCTCAAAAATTATTCTTTCTTTTTATCACTTACCTACTCGAGGACGAGCAAAAGTTAAGCTTGGGGATGTTGATACATTGCAAATGTATCTATAATTTTTGATGTTCCATGCTTGGTTTTATCTACTTTCTTGTGTTTTGTTCCAACTTTGGAGTACTTTTCATATGATTTCTTGGACTAACCTATTAATAAGAGCCACAGTGCCAGTTGCCTGTTTTCTGCTGTTTTTGGTTCCAGGAAAGTCAGAAAATCAATATTCTCGGAATTGGACGGGACAAAAGCCAAAGTTCCTATTTTACCGGAAGACTCACGGAGCCAGAAGCAGAGACGGAGGAGGGCCAGGGCCTGGCCACACCATATGGTGGCGCGGGCTAGCCCTGGCCGTGCCACCAGGTGGTGTGGGCCCCCTAGCACTCCACCGACCTTTCCGTTTCGCCTATAAGAAGCCTCCAATATAAAAACCCTAAATCATCAAGCCTCCAGCCACGAAAAGTTCCGCAGCGCCACCGCCACCAAAGGGGAGATTCGGGGGACAGAAAGTCTCTGTTCCGGCACCCTGCCGGGACGAGGAAGTGCCCCTGAAGCCATCTCCATTGATCTCCACCACCATCTCCATCACCATTGCTGATTCCCATGATGAGGAGGGAGTAGTTCTCTCTCGAGGCTAAGGGTTCTACCGGTAGCTATGTGTTCATCTCTCTCTCTATGCATGATCTTATTGAGATCATGAGCTTGTAATCTATAGATCTACCTTGCTACTCAAGTGCTTTAATAGATCTCTGCTCTCCCCATGTGTGTGAAAGTGACAGCGTGCACACCATGGTGGCACTTAGGCTAGAGATTACAAATACTTGTTATGAGTTATATTTGGAGTTGGATGTCTTTATGAAATTGTGGTGTTTGTTGGACTCATCTAGTACTCAAGGTGACAGTGTGGGGTTTTCTAGATGGGAAAGTCTTACTTTGAGGTGTGCTGTTATAGCCCTACCATGGATTAGAGTGTCCAGCCGGAGAGTAGTTCAGCGTACTATTTTATATCATAATTTACTGTTATTCATTGATATAGTTCATATTAAGAGATGATACTTATGTTATTTTATCTGTTTTTGCATGGTTGATGACTTTTGGAGCATGGACCGCTACAGTCAGGATTTTGATGAAAAAGGTGCTGTTTGGAGGCAAAATTTGCGAAGATCAGAAAATCCGGGAAAATATATGGAAAATCCTATTTTTCCAGAAGACGAAGACTGCCAAAAGGAGGAGTGGAGATGGGCCACAGGGGCCCCACACCACCCCCAAGCACGGGCCACCCTAGGCCGTGCCACCAGGTGGTGTGGCCGCCCTGGCCCACCTCCAGCTCTCCCCTCTGGCATATATTATATCCGGAACCCTAATACCTGGGGAGCGGCAACAGAAAGATTCCACCGCCTCTGCGGGGCGGAAAACACCGAGAGAGAAAGATCTCTCCGGTAGACAGATTTCTGCCGGGGGAATTCCTTCCCGGAGAGGGGAGATCATCGCCATCAACACCACCATCAAGCTGGACTTCATCGGGATCATCATCATCATCATCACCACCAACACCATCATCACCATCTCCATATTACTATAACAATTGGGTTAAATCTTGCATAGTTCTTAGGGGAAACTTTCCCGGTGTTGATTACTCCTTGTAGTTGATGCTATTAAGTGAGCCATTGAATTATTGTTTATGTTCAAGATTTTTATACATCATTATTCCATCTCTGATCATGATCCATATGATGTCTTGTGAGTAGTTCGTTTTTTTCTTGAGGACATGGGAGAAGTCATGTTGTTAGCAGTGGAATTGTGTTGAGAAAGATTCAATAGTTTGATATTTAAATTGTGGTGTACTTCTTCTAGTGGTGTCATGTGAACGTCGACTACATGACACTTCACCTATATGGGCCTAGGGGAATGCATTGTGTATTTGGCTACTAATCGTAGGGGTTGCCAGAGTGACAGAAACCTAAACCCCCGTTAGGAAACCATTGCACAAGGGACGTCAGGTTCTTAGAGTTTAAAGTTGTGGTTAGGTTTGTACCTTAATTACTTTTTTGTACTTACAGATGTTTGCAAGGGGTATAATCACAAGTATGTATTAGTTCTAGGAAGGTCGATACATTAGCACAGGTTCACCCACACAATACTTAGCAAGCTAAAGAAGAATCAACTATATGAAGCGAAAACACTTGACAGAATTCCCATGTGTCCTCGAGAACGTTTGGTCATCTTAAGTAATACAACCAGATTGTCCTTTGCTAAATAAAGGATTGGGCCACTTGCTGCATTTATTCCTACTGTCTTTTATTTACTCATACTTTATTTACTTGCATTATCAAAAACCCCTAAAAATATGTTTGCTAAGTATTTGCAGAGAATTCGTGATCCATACCACTAGCCAGCACCTTCTGCTCCTCGTTGGGTTCGACACTCTTACTTATCGAAAATACTGCGATACACCCCCTATACTTGTGGGTCATCAAGACTATTTTCTGGCACCGTTGCCGGGGAGTGAAGCGCTATTGGAGAGTGGAACTGGTAAAGGAAACTTCTACTGTGAGTATTGTTTACTTCTGTTAGTTACTTTATTTTCAATATGGATAATTCACTGAGTTTCTTATTTCGTAATGCTACTATCACTGCTAAGGTAGTAGATGAACCACCACCTGCTGAGAATGATACTTTTAAAATACCTATAAGAATTATTGATCGTATTATGGATAACTACTATGTTGGGGATGGAACTGTCCATCTCGGTGATCATTTGCTTTTTATACACGAATTATGCGGGTTGTTCAAGTGTGCAGGTATTACTACAGATCAAGTTAAGAAGAAGTTATTCTCATTGTCACTGAAAGGAAGAGCTGAGGAATGGTATAAGCTGCTGAAGAATGGTCAAGCTCTGGAATGGGAGGAAATAGTACCTCTCTTTTATTCAAAGTTTTATCCTCCTAGTGAGATTCATAAAGATTGGAATCAAATATACAACTTTTGGCCTCTTGATGGAGAGAGTACAGCTCAAGCTTGGGGGAAATTGAAGTTACTAATGCTCAAATGTCCCATTCATGATCTCCCCAACAATATTATTATCAATAAATTTTATGCAAGGCTTTCTCTTCATGATAAGGATTTATTGGATGCTTCTTGTGCTGGATCATTCACTCGGATGGAAGAAGAAGCTAAATGGGATCTTCTGGACCGTATTCAAGATAATGCTGAAGCATGGGAGAATGACAAAGGAATAAAGTCGGGTATAAATTATGATTATGAATGCATTGAATCTTTTATGGGAACTGATGACTTTCAAAAAATTAGTAATGGTTATGGTCTAGACTCTCAAGCTATTGCAACTTATTTTAAGGCTTTTGCTTCCTACATTGAAGTTCCTAAAAAGAAGTGGAATAAGTATCATGAACCTTATAAAGATATTGCTAACAATGTTCCTGCAAGAAATACTGAAGTTTATACTGCTAATCATGCTTTACCTAAACCTTACATTGAGAAAATGCCTTTCCCAGTTAAGATAAAGGAACATTCTATGATAGCTAGTATGGTTAATGAAAGTATAAGTAAAGCTGTTGAACCTGATAAACAAATGGATGATGAACCTATAATAGCAAATGTGAAAGATTTTTTCACTAAATATGTGGAAGAGAGACACACTATCCTTGGTAAGGATACCTCTAATATTATTTCAAAAAGTAGTGTTATGAGAGCTAGTGTTCCTGCGCTTTCTGTTAGAATAAGTGATCATTGCTACGATGGTCCTTGTGATAGTTATATTGTTAAGTTTGTGCATGATACTGAAAGCTACTATGAGAGAGGGAAAAGTGTTCTTATGTATCTCAATAATATCAAGTTTCTCCGTTTTTTGCTGAAAGTTTTTATGTTGCACTTCTTTTGCCTTCCTATGCTAGCAGTCTTTGGTTTCAACAACTTGTTTGTTTACAAAATTCCCTTGCATAGGAAGTGGGTTAGACTTAAACGTGTGTATTTTTACTTCTTAATCCTCTCTTTCACTTCAATTCATATTCCTATGCGAGCATCATCAAAATTATCATGCCCATCTTAATGGCTATAAAGAAAGAGCTTTTTGGGAGACAACCCAATTTATTTTTTCTTTCAGTTTGTTTTTGTTTATTTGAGTCTTGGAAGTTATTACTTAGGTAATAACCGCTCCTTATCCTTTTTGTTTTGTTTTTGTGTCAAGATCAACCTCTAATGAGAGAGAAGTAAGATTTGGGGAAGTTGCTGTCCCGAAACAGATTTTTGTGCTTCACCATAAAAATTCGTGAGAGATCTATGTCCGTCGGATTGAGCTGTAATTGTTTGTGATTCTGACCCAGGTTGTTATTTAACTTTCATTAGTTTTGCACTTTTTGATTTGAGCAACAGAAGAGTTTCTAAAAAATTGATCTTTACCTGCTGGTCTGTTTTGACAAGTTTTGCCACTTTTGCATTTGCTTCTTTGGTTGATTTCCTTTTTGATTTCTTTTCGGTTTTTCGGAAGGAGTTGCTACAGTAGCTTATGTTTTGATTGTTTTCAGTTGAAATTGGACTCAAAATGTTTTATCACTTCACTTATACTAATGTTGCTAATAAGAACTATGTAAAGTTTTGTGTGAAAGAAATTTCCAGGTTAGTGGAGATAATGGTGTAATATGGAAGTGAAAGGTTTCATGACTCAAGAAATAAGTGTATGAAGATGAAGATATTGATGTTATTCAAGTGGTGACTCTAGAAGAATCTACTAAATACCAAATTCAGAGAACTGCAGAGTCTATTTTCAAATAGGTAATAGTTCTGGTAAGAAAAGTTCCGTGAAAGATCTGTCCAGTTATATTTTTGCAGTTTTTAGCCAATAAGAAGAGATACGAAGCGAAAGAGGGACGAAAACGGAGCTAGGGTGGCTCACACCACCCTATGGCGCGGGCCCACCCCTAGACGCGCCACCAGGTGGTGTGGCCACCTCGGACTCCGTCTCCGACCCGTTTTCTCCCAGTACCTTCCTTTTGTTGTAAAACTTCGTAATATATAATCCCTGGATCCCCCGAGGTTCATATATCATGTTCTCGTCGTGTTTTTGTTTTGGTCTGTTTTGTTCAGATGTCGTTCAGGGGTTCATCTTCAAAGGATTACGAACTGCGACTCCGTCGTGAGCTCTGTCACAATCTTGAGCGTGAAGGCATGGATCGGAACGGCAAGGAGGAAGTAAAGGACATGACAACATGCATGAAGGGGCTGATACCTCCGATTCTAGATCTCAATTGTTGCCCTGCAGCGATGGAGGCTCTACGAGTCACTGATGAGTTCTGCGACAAGTACCGAGTCTTGAAGAGGAAGGTGGATATGCTTCAAGAGGAAAATAACAGACTTCGTAAGATGC
The DNA here is from genome assembly GCA_916181665.1 of Avena sativa. Classification (NCBI taxonomy): domain Eukaryota; kingdom Viridiplantae; phylum Streptophyta; class Magnoliopsida; order Poales; family Poaceae; genus Avena; species Avena sativa. The sequence continues at coordinate 545,511,356 of OV702290.1, read as the reverse complement.
TGGAAGATTTCCCCATGCCAACCGAGAGAATACCACCACCATCGAAGGAGTAATTCGTCATCAAGTTTGGCATCCCCTTGGTTTGTTTCAAGCTTGGGGGAGTGTCGCGGTATCGCATCACTATATTCTATCTTTTTACCTTTTTAGTAGAGTCATATCATGAATAGAGAAGTTATCATGTAGGATGGTTTGCATTATGGAAGTGTCCCCTCTCTCGTTAGATATGTATCCCTTGGTGTGAGTAGCCGTTATGGAATATTAATGAGAAGTTCTATCATTTACTCTTTTGCATATCTTATATTAGTTTTCAATTCATGGTTATATGATTAATCTTGTTGTTAGTATTGGTATCACTTTGGGATCATTGAGTTAATTTAGTTGGTTTTGGCAAACCTGGCTTGGTCAGTAGCAACACTATTTTTGAGAATTGAATGAAAAAGATAAAAGTACTCTCAAAGAAATATAATTTCATCATCTTTCTTTCTTGATTTGCTCATATGTCTAATATTCTCCAGTTAAGATCTTTTGTGCTTCCAAGGAAGATGGCATGTTTGTTTTTATCACTTGTATGTTTATTTGTTTCCTTCAAGTCTTATACTTGCTACCCAGCCTTGCTAGCCAAAAACCTATACTGAGAGGGAATTCTTCTCATGCATCCAATCCTTAAACCAAACCTATGCCATTTGTGTCCACCATACCTACCTATTAGCATTATTGCTATTCCAAGTAAATTCTTGTTTTTATCTACCTTCCAAACTAAACTTGTTATGAAAATTAGTGATTAAAGCTCTCAAGAACTTGATGGCACACTTTACTTTCTTGTACTTAATAAACTTGAACCATTGTGCCCATCTATGTTGCGTATATGCTTGTGCTTTGTAAGTTGTGAATTAGCAGAACCATGCTGTCATGGGGAACACTTTCAGCATTGCACTGGTACTTTTACCTAGTTGATATCATGTTCTTTTGTCTATGGATGTCGTCGGTGTGAAATGAAAGGGGAGCTTGTAAGTCCATGGAGTTATGCATGTGTGTTAGAGAAACGCCTGGGCCGCCGGTCTAATCCATGCTGTCATGGTGGAAACCTGCAGCGTAACCATAACAAGCATCTATGAAGCATTCTTCTTATATATAAAAAAAGATAGAGATTGAGAAAAAGGAAAAGAAAAAGAGATGAGAAAAGAGGAAAGAGAAAAAAATCACCATATTCCCATGGTAATAAGAAGATTGCTGAGATGCTTGTTGTCTGCTTGCCTTGTCCTTTTGATATGGGGATTCTTCCGTATCATCGGGCAAGGGGTACCCCGTTGGCGGTTCTCCATGATACACATGTGCTTACTATGACAAGAACTTACCGGTGACTAAACTTGAGTAGCACGAGGAGCGGCCCTCGTATTCAAGGGACATGAGATTTTCAACTTACAACTTGTAAAGCATATCCTCGTATTTGATCACTTTAACCTTAATCACCTCAAGATGCCTATGATAGGGGCAATGAGAGTTGAAAGCTAATAAGTATCATAATTTTTGGGAGCTCTTTATGAAACTTGAAATCCCTGCTTCCCTCTGCGAAGGGCCTTTCTTTTACTTTTTAGTTGAGTTAGTAAACCTATTCCCTTCTATCTCAGCAAGTATTTTGAGTTGTTGTGTTTCATTCATTCATATGATGATCTATTAAATCATGTTTCTTATGTTCCTTGTTTTGCACTTTGCTCTTATCTTGGTGTTTACTACTTTGAAAGCTATCATTGAAAATCAGTTATTTGTGAACTCCAGCAAATTGTCAACTATTCTTCGACCAAGAGCTTGTTTGCCATTACCAATTATGATTTACTTTATGTATCTTTATTGTGTTTCCTTTACTTATTGCAAGTTAAGTTATATAATAGTGAGTTGTCTTCTATTTATGACTTATGTATTGATGAATGTGATGCTTCTTGTCCGTATTCTTTTATCGACTCTTCACTCCATAAACCTAAGGCCGAGTTTATTGAGCTCAGTTTCGCTTGGGAACAAGCGAAGTCTAAGCTTGGGGGGAGTTGATACGTCCATTTTGCATCACTATTCTATATCATAATTAACTGTTATTCAATGATATATTTCATATTAAGAGATGATACTTATGTTATTTAATTTGTTTTTGCATGGTTGATGACTTTTGGAGCATGGAGCGCTGTAGTCAGGATTCTGATGGAAAATGTGCTGTTTGGAGGCAAAATTCGCGAAGATCAGAAAATCCGGGAAAATATATGGAAAATCCTATTTTTTCAGAAGACAAAGACTGCCAGAAGGAGGAGTGGAGATGGGCCACAGGGGCCCCACACCACCCCCTAGCGCGGGCCTGGCCCGCGCCGCCAGGTGGTGTGGCCACCCTGGCCCACCTCCAGCTCTCCCCTCTAGCGTATATTATCTTCACGGAACCCTAATACCTAGGGAGCGACGACAAAAAGATTCCGCCGCCTCTGTGTGGCGGAAAACACCGAGAGAGAAAGATCTCTCTGGCAGACAGATTTCTGCTGGGGGAATTCCTTCCCAGAGAGGGGAGATCATCGCCATCAACACCACCATCAAGCTGGACTTCATCGGTATCATCATCATCATCACCACCAGCACCATCATCACCATCTCCATATTGCTGTAACAATTGGGTTGAATCTTGCATAGTTTTTAGGGGAAACTTTCCTGGTGTTGATTACTCCTTGTAGTTGATGCTATTGAGTGAGCCATTGAATTATTGTTTATGTTCAGATTGTTATACATCATTACTCCATCTCTAGTCATGATCCATATGATGTCTTGTGAGTAGTTCATTTTGTTCTTGAGGACATGGGAGAAGTCATGTTGTTAGTAGTGGAATTGTGTTGAGAAAGATTCAATAGTTTGATATTTAAGTTGTGGTGTACTTCTTCTAGTGGTGTCATGTGAACGTCGACTACATGACACTTCACCTATATGGGCCTAGGGGAATGCATTGTGTATTTGGCTACTAATCGTAGGGGTTGCCGGAGTGACAGAAACCTGAACCCCCGTTAGGAAACCATTGCACAAGGGATGTCAGGGTCATAGAGTTTAAAGCTATGGTTAGGTTTCTACCGTAATTACTTTCTTGTACTTACGGATGTTTGCAAGGGGTATAATCACAAGTATGTATTAGTCCTAGGAAGGTCGGTACATTAGTACAGGTTCACCCACACAACACTTAGCAAGCTAAAGAAGATTAATAAACTATATGAAGCGAAAGCACTTGACAGAATTCCCATGTGTACTCGAGAACGTTTGGTCATCTTAAGTAATACAACCAGCTTGTCCTTTGCTGAATAAAGGATTGGGACACTTGCTGCATTTATTCTTACTGTCTTTTATTTACTCGTACTTTATTTTCTTGCATTATCAAAACCCCCTAAAATTCCATTTGCTAAGTATTTGCAGAGAATTCCCGATCCATACCACTACCAGCACCTTCTGCTCCTTGTTGGGTTCGACACTCTTACTTATCAAAAATACTGTGATACACCCCTATACTTGTGGGTCATCAGGTACCCCGTCCGCGGTTCTCTATGATACACATGTACTTACTATGACAAGAACTTATCGGTAACTAAACTTGAGTAGCATGAGGAGCGACCCTCGTATTCAAGAGACATGAGATTTCGAACTTATACTTTGTCAAGCATATACTCCATAGTTTGTTCACTTTAACCTTAATCACTTCAAGATGCTTATGATAGGGGCAATGAGAGCTGAAAGCTAATAAGTACCATAATTTTTGGAAGCTCTTTATGAAACTTGAATCCCTGCTTCCTTCTATGAATGCCCTTCTTTTACTTTTATGTTGAGTCTCCATCTTCTATCTTTATGCACCTATTGAGAGAGCTTAGTGGCCATTCTTAGTTTAATGTGCATTGTCCCAAGACTTGTTGATTGATGCATAACTTTGATATTGCTTGTTCTTAAACTATTTGTATCTAGTCACTCTTATAAACTTTGAAGGTGTCCTATGCAATTATGATTTGCTACATTATGAGGGACAAGTTGAATGCCACTATGCTATGTTTTCTTTATGTGAAACAAACAAATGTCTTGCAAAGCATTGTTATTCATGAATCTTTTGTTTGTGCCTTTTCATGTTACAACATAGTTGCTATGTCCTATTGTTAGAACTTTATCTTTCATGCTATGTTGAAGTACTATGATCCCAGCTATCAATGTTTTACAAATACTTTGATCAAGTTTATGATGGTGCATGTCACCTCAAAAATTATTCTTTCTTTTTATCACTTACCTACTCGAGGACGAGTAGGAGTTAAGCTTGGGGATGTTGATGCGTTGCAAACGTATCTATAATTTTTGATGTTCCATGCTTGTTTTATATCTACTTTCTTATGTTTTGTCCACACTTTGGAGTACTTTTAATACACTTTCTTGGACTAACCTATTAACAAGATGCCACAGTGCCAGCTGCCCGTTTTTTGCTGTTTTTGGTTCCAGGAAAGTCGGAAAATGAATATTCTCGGAATTGGACGGGACAAAAGCCAAAGTCAATATTTCACCGAGGGGGACACGGAGCCAGAATACGAGACGGAGAGGGGCCAGGGGCCACCCACACCACCTGGCCCGTGCCAGGGGGTGGTGCGGCCACCTAGGGCACCCCTCGGCCTCCCCTTTCACCTATATATTGCCTCCAATACAAAAACCCTAAGGACCCGATCAAAATTCTATGAAAGAGTCTGTAGCCACCGTCATCTCCATCCCTAAATCGGGAGGGATCTGAAACTCTTCCCGGTACCCTACCAGAGGGGAGAATTCACCCTAGAGGCCTTCTTCATCACCATGCAAGCCTCCGGTGTGATGCGTGAGTAGTTCATCCTTGGACTATGGGTCCATGTAGTAGCTAGATGGTTGGTTCTTCTCCTTTGTGCTATCATGTCTAGATCTTGTGAGCTCCGTTCATGATCAAGATCATCTATTTGTAATCATACATGTTGTATTTGCGGGGATCTGATGGATATTGAGATGCTATTTCAGATTGATTATTGATTCTATCATGTCTTTGTTATTTGTGATCTTGCATGCTCTCCGTTGTTAGTAGATACCTTGGCCGAGTAGATGCTAGCAACTCCAAGAGGGAGTATTTATGCTCGATGGTGGGTTCATGCCTCTAGTAATCTGGGGAAGTGACGGAAATCTCTAAGGTACTAGATGTGCTATTGCTACTAGGGAGAAAACAACAATCCTTTATTCATAGAACAATCGTATTGTTTACTTTACACGCAATATGTAATACAATTATCTGTTGCTTGCAACTTAATACTGGAGGGGGTTCAGATTGATAACCTGAAGGTAGATTATTAGTCATAGATGCAGTTGGATTACGGTCTATGTATAATATTGTAATGCCCAATCAAATCTCATAGGAGTCAAGATGATTAGTATATGCATGTATGTTTTGTCGATGTTTGTTAATTGTCCTGCTGTAATTTATTTACCGAACATGTCATCTATCTTAAGGAGAACCACCACTAGTGAACTATGGACCCCGGTCCTTTCTTTTACCATTAATCTACAACTGTTTACTGTTTTCTGTTTACTTTCTACAAGTTATTACTATCTTCCACACAATACGTTTAATCTTTTGTTTTCAGCAAAACTGGTGAGATTGACAACCTCACTGTAAGTTGGAGGTAAAGTTCTGTGGTTGTGTTGTGCAGGATTCCAAGTTGAAAACAACACCTTGGAGGTGTTTCCTTGCTCCTACTGGTTCGATAACCTTGGTTTCATAACTAAGGAAAAACTTGCTGTTGTGCTCATCATACATTCCTCTTGGGGTTCCCCAACGAGCTCGATATATTTTGGGCCATCAGGGATGCGCCTCTGAATTTTTTTTGGTGATTTTAGGAATAAATATTCCACACGAGCACCGCAAGTACATGAGTACAACCATGGCCTCCAGAATATACTTACAGAAAAACTTTTCAACCAATATTAGATTATGAGATTAGATGACCTCGGTTAGAAACGAACATGCTTCAGGGTGAAATAGTCCGCCTACAGGTACTGAATTCAGTTATTGTGCACCCATTGGTATCACACGATAACTACATGGAAAAATTCATTCTGAACTAACTAAGGTTAAATTAATCAATGATAAAGTAATATAAAATGAAAAATAGGTAGACATAACGTACACAGTGCCAACCTGCGTACAACGGTACCATGCATGTGAACTAAAAAAATGAAATTCAGAGAAACTAACATTGTAACATAAATTTATACTCTGGTAGCATATATTACTCTAAGTTATCAATATGAAGGTCTATCCTTCCTCATGTCTTTGATCGCCATGACCAGAAAAGAGTTCAGATTTCTTGTTACTTATTGTACCATTATACTCACACCACAGGTGCGCGGTGCAGTATAAAGTCTTTAACTGTAAATCTTCTCTTTAAATGAAAATAGCATTGTAGTACCTCACAGTTCTTACAAAAAACTGCAACAAATATTCAAGCAGGACCTAGACTAATTAACAGACTTACATGGAGAAAAAAAGAAATAGCTCAAACTATTGAGAAAATTAAAGCACGTAGTCATAGAAGGGAAATGCAACTTGGATGAAAATTTCTTAACTTCATGTTGATTCTCTAGCTCTGTATCTCAATACATTTTCATTAGTTTGGTGGAATGCCTCTTGTTGCACCGATTAGCTCTAATTGTGAGTCCTGTGTTAGTAAATAATTTGTTCAAGTATCATGAGAACACCATGCCACGAGAATCATGAGAATACATGGACCTTCTTCAAACGAACATGAACTTGGTGAAAGAAAATACTTGGTTCTTGTGTGGCACTGTGGCAGTAGACAATCTACAAATTGTGTACCAAAGTTAACTTTACCTTCTTACAAGGTAAATAGAAGACCTTAAGGAAACAAAATAGGCAACACCAAGTACAAACCGAGTGAGGATGAAGTACAAAATAAAGACATGACACAAAAAAGGTGGAAAACAATAATATAGTATTTTCAGGGTTAGGATGATCTAGTTTTGTGTTTGGTTGAAGGGATGGTGCATGGGTTGTTATAATCACCTGTTTACCATGAGACTGACATTACACCTACATATACACAATTCTCTCATGAAGATATTAACAAGAAAAAACCTCAAAAAATACAAATTGAATTCTCCCATCGAACGAATCAGCTGTATAGACCATTTGAAGAGAACAAATAAATGCAATAACCAGATATAATCAAGTTTCACAATGTATCTTCATTAAGGTGGACTCTAAACAAATATCAACCATTCTTCTTCCGAAACCCAATTTAATACTTCGAGATACTGGTCTGTACAAAGCACGTCTCAAAACACAATCTATCAGTTCGATCAACGGTGCTGAAGTCGGTGATTTAGAAATTTCAACCATATCAGAGCTATCTGCTAGGTATAAATATGTTGACTTATATATGCGAAGACCTGAGACAATCGTAACACATTCAAATAAAATAAAGGATGCACTCTGATTCAAAGGTGAATTCAGAATCAATAATACCAGAGCATCCACACACACCCTTTGTTCTGCTGGACATCGACTTGTTAATATATTCAAGGGTACCCATAGTCTGTAACAGTTGAAGTGTTAACTGCATTTATAAATACAAATATGCTGTTATGTACATATTATTATGATAACCATATTGCATAACTCCAGATATTTGAAGGACGGGCACAACTCAAAAAGGGGAAATATTACCGATTTTAGTAATCTCACACACCCTGTATTGTCTTAATTCTCAGTATTTCTAGCCTATAACTAGGATAAACTTTCAAGCAGCAGTCCATTGTTTCGTTATACAAATTCTACGAATAATAACAATCATCATAATTACAGAATCTGAAGCCAGGGAAATGAATCAAATTCAAACACGATGAAGATTTGCTTGCAAAAATCTTCTTGTCTTCATAAACCCACCTCTTGTCAATGGATCATCACCACCTCGGCCGGCAGAGTCATGCAGGCTGATGAAGGAATTTGTAGGATGAAAGTGGCGCCGCCGACGTACATATCCCAAACCGCATGGAAGAAGTTCAGATGGGAGATGCCACAGCAAAAAATACAGAAAATGAGAATATGGTGCAGGTGGCGGCATACATCGTGGTTGGCTTTGCCATGTTGGTCTTATAGCAGCCAGGCGCAATCCGACCAAGCCATCGGCTCCGCGGTCCAACATGCCGCTGCTTGCTGGGTGCTCCGAGCACGACGGATAAGGGGGAGAGATCGATAGTGGGGCGTTAGCCGGTGGGGTGGACGGCGAGCGACTGGGGGAGATGGTGAATGTGCGGGATTAGGCACTGGTGGCGAGAGGGGATCGAAGGAGGACGGAGATGAGTTTGTTGAGCGGCGAGTCACTGACCAGGAGAACCGCTTATGGTCTTGCATGACTGAATCATGATATTTGACCAAGCGAACCGCCCTACGGTCATGCACGACTGAATATGTGTAGTACAAGTACATGCACACAGAGACGGAGGGACCAGGTTAAGCATATACACGTACATGTACACACAGACAGAGGGATGAGGTTAAGTAGATCAAAGTGCAATCACTCAGAGCAACCAAGGCTCGGGAGTTCTAGGGAGCTTAGAGCTCTTTAAGGATATCCCTTAAAGGCAACAGGGGGAGAAGCCATTCACATGCAGCTTGGAGAAGAGCACCTCCTCCATTGCCAAACTTTGTCATCACCACCATCACTGTAGTAGTTATAATTTTGTACTCCTCCATTCGAGTTTACCATTGCAAGATTCTAAGATGGTAAGCATTAATTTTGAAGTAAACATTTGTATGCTTCTTGTGTTTTCTATGCCTTCGACGGATCGTGAGTAGTCTCCACAGGCTAGAGGCGAAGGTGTAACCTCGTAAATAGCCTACACACGTGATGGTGAGAAGGATCCATGGTTTGATTGAGGGTTATACCTTATTTGTACAATATTCCAAAATACAACCATGGAGGACCTCTCTTACAATCCAAAGAGAATTACATGGGAAAAAGACAAACAATAACAAGATAAACATGTTATATAACCGATGAGTGTATTTTAGACTCATCTTTTTTGGAGTTCAATTTTGATATTACCAATATTCCATATTGGTTTATTTTTGTTATTACCTACTAATGACTAATTAGTTGCAAGTTTAAAAATCTCCTCGTTTTGGTATATTATTGTGAACAGGGCAATAGTCTAGTGGTTGGGTCGTAGTTGGTGCATCCCAACGACCGAAGTTTGATCTCTGTTAGGGATGAATTTCCGGAATTCTCACGCCGACCTGCTTCTACTATATCAAAAAAGTGTCTCGTTCCTCCTAGCATTGTTTCATTTTTTTACTACCAAATTATAAAGCAGAATCAACTAGTTTTCACTCTGCACCACTATTCCATGTATATATGTTTGATTTGCACACATTTATCAAAATCTCACAATTCCGAAAGAAAGTGGAGCTGTCGGCAAAGAGAGCGGAATAAATCTATCTTATCGTTCTTTCTTTTTCGAGAACAGTTCACGAGCAAAACCAAGCGGGCCTCTATTATGTCGTTTGATCTCGGGAGCCGGCTCCTGAAATTGAGAGTTGACAGTAATGTGTTGTGCAGAAGAAAGTTCAAAGATAATTTCAAACCTACAAAAAAGTTGCAAAGGATGTACCTTTGGTATGTCATCAATCTTTGGTGTGAGCCTCCGAATGATCTCTCTTGTTAAAGAAAAGAAAACCTCATGCACATTTAGGTTTGTTTCTGCGCACTGAGCAATAAAATGAACATTATATATGTGCGGAAACGAGAAGGGATTTGGTGCACATGAGCACCAGTGCTCTCTTCATTTTCAAATTTCTAAAAATTTCAAAACCTCACACTTCTATATCTCCAAAAATTATGGCATTAAATATATAAATAGATATATACAGGAGAAGTGTATGCAAAAAAATCCGTTAAAAATACTTTATATTTTGGAAATATAAAAAAACAAATTTTTGGCAAAAAGATATACTATTTTACTAGTATTTACTGTCAGAAATTTGTCTTTTTATATTTCCCAAAATACAATATATTTTTTAACGAAACTTTTTTGCATACACTCCTCTTGTATATATCTAGCTATATATTTAACGCCATAATTTTTGGATACATAGAAGTTTGAGGTTTTGAAATTTTCAAAAATTTAAAAGTGAATGGAGCACTGGTGTCCATATGCCAAAGACACTTTCCGTGCGGAAAGTAAACAAATGCAGGTGAATGCCACATCATGCAGTAGTTGTTTCTTATGATAACTAACCGTTTCAAAAAACTTGATACCGTGTTCGTCAGCAAGCGCTCGCCCCCTTGAAGTATGTACAACCTGTATGAAAAGATAGTCGAGCAGATAAGTGAGCTAGAGTCTCAAAAGAGATAACATTCTATAAAACATGACTCAGCCGAAGTTTCTAGCTTTTACAATTAATAACATGAAACATTTCAAGATATGTTTAGTACTCTGCACATAGGTGAACCTTGTGCTAATTAGGAATAAGAAAATGAAGTCAAGGTGAATGGAACAGCTATACCAGAAATAGATCTAGAAACAAACCAGAATAGCAGAGCATACCCTTTTGCCTTCATCCATATCAGTACCATTGCCCACCAAAATCATGTTCGCATCCTTATTGTGATGTTCGATGCTTCTCTTCCACATTGTTATGTCTGCAGGTTAGTAAGAAAGGAAAATAATCAGAGATAGAAGCTCAAATGCTCAGTTAATTGGTACCACCTTATCGAATGGAGCAGTTAAAATGTGAAACATAATTAAAGGTCCGAACGAACTATTGAACGACGATCATAAATGAGTAACACACCCATTGCTTCCCTGTAGTAGGCTGCAAAGGAGAATTCAAAGATTATCTCACTTGCAAGAAAGCACACTTGATTGCTTTGGCCAGAGTACTACACAAGGATTTATACCAGTAGTTATGGTCCGGAAGCGTTCTTGTCCAGCAGTATTCCATATTTGTAATTTAATCCGCTTCCCATCAAGCTCAATGGTCCTTATTTTGAAGTCGATACTGTTTCAAGAAAGCCCCCAACCAGTAGATTTATCATTAACTTTTCTTAAAAAAGATGGGCCAGATTTACGACGATGTGAGCTTGAGAGATAAAAGAATTATCCTCAACCAGAACTTTTTGGCATATATTTACGTACCCAATAGTGGAAATGAAGCTGGAGGTGAATGTGCCATCTGAGAACCGTAAGAGGAGTTTACTTTTCCCAACACCTACATAAGTATAAACATTGTAATACACTGATCATGTAAGGCCGATTTCGACTCTTAATTCTTGATAACGGTTTTGTGCTAGAGGTTATTTTTTGTTGAGGAAACACTTCATATTGTAACTTTATAAGACGCTTTGACAAACTAAATTGGTTTGCCATATATCGTCTTAACAGATGAGTACTAAATAGCTTCCATCAGTTGAGGCGTGACGTGGATTCCGCTAAATGCATCGCTGGCCTGCATTCTTGCAAGGTTTTGTTTGTTTTGCCGGAGAAAGGTTTGAGGGAAGAAGGTTGAAATATGACATGAATCTGTACCAGTGCCACACTGTACTTTCTAAGAGGAGCCTAATTTAATGATATGACTAATCTAATATCTGGTAAGAAATACTGGAGTACTTGAACTTTTTTAGAGAAACATTTTCTCTTTTGAAGGAAAATATACTACTCTTTTGATGGAAATATACTTGACTACGTGGATTTAATGAGGATCTGGTCCAAATTAATCGACGCAGTCACTCCAGAGTCCAGAGGGAATACTTTTTTTTTTTGAATACTTGACTTGACCAAGTATAGATTGCCAGGTATAGCTTCGCAATGAAAATAACTGCATTCTGCATGCATTGAGTCATACGGAGTCTAGCTTAATCCCTTCGGTAAAAAGGATTGCAAGGGGCGAGAAACTCACCGCTGTCTCCAACGAGAATGAGCCTGAAATTGTAGTCCACCTCAGCCCTGGCTGGCGCTCTGTCAACACGCCACAATGTAAAAGGTGAAGGATGAGTCACAAAATACTCGCCAGGCGTGCTGCATTATCCGTCAAATGATCCAAATATGCATATTAGGATTCCATATGTAATGATTCTTTTTTGAAAATAATACAATCTCAACTTCTTTCTAAAGTATTGGTCTGCCTCACTTTTCTCCCATTTTTTGTTGAGGGTCAAGTACTTATACTCCTAAACTATTCTGCATCAGAGCACCTTACTCCCTAGCAAAAAAATCATGCTTAGGACATTAAGTGAGTTAATTTTTAGTTAAGGACATTAAGTGAGTTCAGAAAATGCTTATGAGAATAATTGAGCCAAGCAAATAATTTAAGACCCATGTTGAAAGAGTCGTTTATTACCAAATAGAGGTATAAAAGTCACTACAAAGGGTTCCCATATAAAATCCGTAACTACCATTTTCACATTACTTTGATAGAAGGTTCGATACTACCTCCTCAAGGACACTAGCTAATATGATTTTTTTAAATGCATATAGATTACTTTTATGCATCTAGATTGCATTTTCTCTCAATTGAATGTTCATTGGTTGTGTGAAAGTAAGCCACATAAATTATTTTGCCAAGACACCCTTTTTTAATACTTCTTCATGTAGATACAAGTTTTATACCTTTCTTTAGTAATATTGTCTACATCAACTGTAATCCTACATGACATGGCGTGGATATAGCTGGTAGTGTATCACTATAATTATATCTACAAAAATAAAGAAACACAGTCTCATTTTATACATATGCAAGAACACTCACTCATATCTTAAGTCAACCACGTTTAATTTTGAACAAGTTTATAAAATAGCAATATCTACTATATCCAATTAATATATTACAAAAAAATGATATAAAGGATATTTATCTGGTATTTAGATGTTGATGTGTTTCTCTAAATTAGTCAAATTTTAACCAGATTTTACTTAAAAAGGAGTAAGTATCATTGTATATATACATGCAGGTAATACTAAATAATGCACCGAAAGTGGAACCAAGGGAGCGGATTTTAGGGGAAGAACAGACGTACAGCTGATCGTTAGTGAGATCATTATCTGAGTCCTTGAATGCATGCCCCTCCTGCTAATTTTTGAAATTCAAGCTCAATGAGGTCATACATCGCATAAGATTAGACCATATCTCTATTTTATAAATGGTAAGCTACTTTTTTATTAATTAGATTACCCTATTACTCTAAGATTTCACAAAATCTAGAATATAAAGTTGAATGGGCATGAGTAATTAAGGAGCACATCTCACAATCATCAATATATCATGCGTATTTCGATATTTGGTGTATTAGGCACAATTAATTGTTCAGCTAGCATCAAAGTCAGACGAAATTTAACAAAGCAACAGATTATGGTGTTGGGCCAGTGAAGTTCAAGTTTCCAACAACCCCATTGACAACTGATCATTTGTGGCAGCCACTTCATCTACTCTCTTATTTTCAGGTCACAAATTGACAAGCTTCCACCATAACCATTATTTTATTCCATCTCTATTTGTACATTTTCCCTTTGGATCCCATTTGCATAAGTGTTGTGAGTACTTTGAACCCCTAAAGTAACAAATAGCATTTCCTATTTGCCCAAAGAAGTCAGTACCTTAGCCCCCTAAGTAAAATATATGTATATACATATACATATATCTATTGATATATATGAAAGTGTCTAGCCAGGTTATAAAAATCTAACTATCTATTCTATAACTGCTAGCATTGAATTATAAAACAATTACCTGAGCAACAGATGATGATTTTGGGTTTGTGAAGCTAAAGTTTCCAGCAACTCCATGTGATTGGGTATTTGTGGCAGGAACTTCTACTACTATATGATTGGCTAGTTCACAACTTGACGAGCTTTTACCATGACCATTATTTTCTTCCATCGTCACTAGTACATCTTTCGTTAGGAGTTCATTTGCATTAGCATTTTCAGTATGGTGGACCCTAGAAATAACACCTAAAATTTCCCGTTTGCCCGGAGACATGCATTATGGTCAACCCTTGAAGTAAAATCAAACATTGCACATTTATTTATTTATCTATATGCAAAAAAATTGCCGAATAATACAAATATAATTATCTAATTTCTAAATCTTAGGATCAAAGTTCAATAAAAGTACCAGAGCAACAAATGATGGTAGTGGGTATGTGAGGCTAAAGTTTTTAGGAATGCCATCTGATTCTTCATTTGTGGTAGAAACGTTTGCTACTATTTGATTAGCTAGTCTTGCTATTATTTGATTAGCTAGTCTACATTGACAAGCGTCTACCATAACCATTATTTTATTCCATCGTTGTTGGTACACTTTTTGTTATTAGTTCATTTGTATCAGTGTTGTTGTCAGTATGATGAACCCCTGAAATAACATCTACCATTTCCTGTTTTGCTAGAGACAGTCAGCACCTGGACTAAATTCTAACATTGTACATATAGGTATTCATATATACGAAAAGATTTCATTGAATTATATAAATAAAACTATCTACTTTATAACCGCTAGCATCGAAGTTAACAAAATTCCCAGAAAAGTTAGCAAGCTCACACCTTGACCTAAAATCTACTCCCTTCGTCCAGAAATAAGTAACTCGGATTTGTCTAGATTCGCATGTATCTATACGCATTTTAGTGTCTATATACATGTGAATCTAGGAAAATCCAAGTAAATTATTTCTGAAAATAGGGAATAAGATTGTACATATTTTTATTCATCTCTATGAAAATATTTCATCGAATTATATAAATAAAACTACCTACTATATAAGAGATAGCATCGAAGTTAACAAAACTACCATAACAAGAGATGATGGTTTTGGGTATGTGAGGCTGAAGCTTCCAACAACACCATCTAACTGGGCATTTGTGGCAGATATTTTTTCTACTATCTTATTGGCTAGTTCACAAGTTGAAAAGCTGCTACCATTACCATTATTTTCTTTCATCGTCACTCAATACACTTTCTGTTAGGAGTTCATTTGCATCAGTTTTCAGTTCAAAGAACACCTGAAGTAACATCTAACATTTCCTTAAGTAAAATCTCTTGTTTGCCTAGTGACAGTTACTACCCTCAGCCCCTGAAGTAAAATATGAACATTGTACATATATTTATTCGCCTATATGATTTTTTGGTTGAATTATACAATATATCTATCTCCTTTATAAAATTATAGGATAAAAGTATGAAGGAATTACCGTATCAACAAATGATGGCTTTGTTTCTTTGAGATTGAAGTTTCCAACAGTTCCATCTGATTGAGAATTTGTTGCAGGCACTTTTGCTACTATCTGATTAGCTACTTCACAAATTAACAAGCTGCTAACATGGACATTATTTTGTTTCATCGCCATTGGTACATTTTCCATTAGGGGTTCATTTGCCTCAGTGTTGTCGGTACATTGAACCCCTGAAGTACCATCTATCATTTCCTGTTTTCCTAGAAACACGCACTACATTTAGACCGTGAAATAAAATCTAACATTGTACATATATTCATACATCTATAAGGAAATGTTTCATCAAATTATTATAAAAATCTAACCATCTACTTTATAACTGCTAGCATCGAAGTCAACAAAATTACCATGGCAACAAATGATGGTTTGTCTCTGTGGCTGGAGGTTTCAGCAATGCCATGTGACTGGGAATTTGTGGTAGGTACTTCTTCTACTATCGGATTTGCTAGTTCACAAGTTTACAAGCTTATACCATGAATATTATCTTCTTCCATTGCTACTGGTACACTTTTATTAGGAGTTCTTTTGCATCAGTGTCATGAGTACGCAGAACCCCTGAAGTAACATCTAGCATTTCATGTTTGCCTAGAGACTTCCAGTACGAGCACTGAAGTAAACTTTAACATGGTACATATATTTATTCATCTATATGAAAAAAAATCATTGAATTACACAAATTTAGCTATGTACTTTATAACTGCTAGCATGGAAGTACGAAGAAATTACTAGAACAACATATGATGGTTCTGGGTTTGTGAGGATGAAGCTTCCAGCAACGCAATCTGACCGGACATTTGTGGCGCACATTTTTGCTACTATGTTATTAGCTAGTTCACAAGATGCCAAGCGGCAACCATGACTATTATTTGCTTCCATCTTTGCTGGTACAATTTCCATTAGGAGTTCATTTGAATTAGAAGTAACATCTACCATTTCCTCTTTGACTAGAGACGGTCAATACGACTCATCCCTAAATAAAAATCTAATAATGCACCTACATTTATTCATCTATATGAAAAAAATTCATAGAATTTTACAAATCTAACTATCTACTTCTTAACTAATAGCATCAAAGTACAATGAAATTACCAGAGCGACGGATGATGATAGTGGGTCTATCATGCTGAAGTTTCCAACAAAGCCATTTGACTGGGAAATTGTCGCGGAAACCTGTGCTACTACATTATTAGATTGTCCACAAGTTGCCAAGCTGCTACCATGACCATTATTTTTTTCCATCGCTGCTGGTAGATTTTCCATTAGGAGTTCATTTGCATCAGTGGTATGAGTACACAGAACTCCTGAAGTAGCATCTACTATTTCCTGTTCTCCCAGAGATAGTGTGAGTACACTCAGCCCCTTGAAATAAATTCTAACATTGTACGTATATTTATTCATCTATATGATTTTTTTGTTTAATTATACAAATCTATCCATCTACTCTATAATAGAGCGTACTGACTAACGCTTAATTCTTGTTTACATACACTAGTACTAAAATGTTAATTAAACAAGATTTAATTTTTAGATGTACTTAGTCCATGTTTCAAGGATAGTGTGGTAGGGTACAAGACACACACAAAAATATTTGATTCTCGGTTATAGTAGGCATAGAACCAAGTTGATATTTGGACAACATTGTACATATACTTATTTGTATATACTCCCTTCGTTCCAAAATATAAGATGTTTTAGTATTTTCTAAAAAAACATGTATCTAGACGCCTTTTAGTGTGTAAGTTCGGAGCAACATGAGTGAACCTACACACTAAAAGGTATCTAGATACATATATGGGGCTAAAACATCTTATATTTTGAAACGGAAGAAGTGCCATATATTTGTTATTATTTATCTATGGGGATATATAAGTTTTTTTACAACATGTTCTACTTATGAAAAAGCTATGCTAATCATCTTCAGCCAATGTTTTAGCTGGTACTATTACTATCAAAATGTTTCTGGCCATCAAGAGATATTGGGTCGACGTGCCTAAATCTTAGTAGTAGTAGTTGAGCTTTATGGTGAGGAGTTCTGGTTTGTGGTAGACACTTACATCGAGGCAATGTATACATACCTCGCTTATAGATGAACTTTTGACGGTATCAATTTTATTCAATTCATTGACAATCTCACTTATAGTAGGCCTTCTCACTCTGTCGACCTCCACACACTTTAGTGCTATTTGAAGGCATGTAAGAACTTCTTCTGATGTACGTGAAGACATTATCTCCCCCGGCCTGTTTCGCCAATTTTCATGTACCTACAGAATTAAAAATAACACAATACTTCCATTCTGATACATGCATTGTAAAAACTAATAGTACTATTCATGGATGATAAGAATTTTGTTCCTACATGGTCGACAAACTCTTGGGGAGAAACATTTGCACATTTGGAGTAGCCTCCATGTCCTGCGACTATTCTTATGACTATAACACCCAAACTGAATACATCGTACTTGGACGTGATTTCGTTTCTCTCAGTGTATTCGGGTGGCATGTATCCGCTGCAGGGTATAAAATACATGATTACGTTTATAACAGGAATACATCTTGACCAGTGCTCAATATGTATCAGCTTACCGTGTTCCTAGGTTTGTTGTTGTGATAAATGTGTGTTCCGGTGGGAAGAGTCTTGATAAACCAAAATCTCCTATTTTTGGCGTCATGTCTTTATCCAACAATATATTGGCAGGTTTTAAGTCCATATGGTAAATAGGATCGTTGTATCCATTATGAAGGAAATTCAATCCTTCGCAACGTACGTCCCAATCCAACCCACACATGATTCGTCTGTTGAAGTAAACAAGAAACTAAAATTTTAGGGAACATGAAAGAAGACGTAATTTTTTTCTTGACATGCAAAACAATACTACTTCTTACCAGAAAGATACTTGTCAAGGCCTCCACCTGGCAGGTATTAGTACTTCTTACCAGAAAGATACTTGTCAAGGCCTCCACCTGGCAGGTATTAGATGCAGAGAACTCTCACTTCCACAAGGGCCAAAATAGGTATACCGTTGTGTTCAACGACTTGACGTCTTGAATCATAGCAGTACCCAACTAACCGGGTAATATTCTTATGTCGGGCTTTCGCAAGGTTACTGAACTCATTTTGAAACACTGTATCATCAAGCCCCTGCATGCAGTGAAGCTTCTTCAGGACAATTTCTTCCCCATTATCTATGACTCCCTGTAAAAAAAATGTTTGTCAATAGACATCGAGTTTTGCAGTTAGGTATGAGAATAAGAGAATCGGGTGGATAGCATATTAACTTCCTTTCACAAAGATATGTCAATGGGAAGTTGGATAGCAAAACCAAATAAGATCATGCATGGCTGAATTGGCTGTCTTGAACCATGGAGCGCCCATATGTAGCCTGAAGAACACGATAGTACTGCTATTCATGGATAAATTGAGTAATTGATCAATTGGTTTCGTTACATGACATCAAGGATCAATCACAGTTATAGGTTGAAGAACAAGAGGACGAAATCAATGGAGAAAAGAGTATCGGACAGAAAATGGAAGCGCATGACTAGCTGGGGTAATTAAGCCGGAAGATCGATCGAGATCTGGGGAACCAAGTTACCTGTAATTGACTTTAGGATCGAATGGTGGGGAGCAAGAGTAGGCTTGCACGGCCGGCAGGAGGTCGATAGATCGTGGGAGGGCCGGGATGAAGGTACACGCGAGTTGCCCACCTAACCTACGTCTATCACTGAAATATGGGTATACTCCAGTTTACAAGCCCCGAGGTCAACTCTCTTGGCAAACACGGTATCCAAATTATGGAGTTTTGTGACATGGAGGAATACACTTGGCGCTCGCTTAGACAATAGGAGGTAATGGTTTAATCAGATATCACTTCCTGGCTTACGTAATCCATGTGGACGTGTTCATCTTATATACAATGCAAAAAAGCCCGTATAAGTAGTATTGTAGCTCATACTACCAATCCAAAGTACTAGTACATCGGTTCACTAATATAAGACCTTCTAGATATTTTAAAATAGACTAGATGGATTCAGATAAAAATGGATGAATCTGAACAATAAAATATGTCAAGATACATGCATTTCAAAAACAACTAGTAGAAAATCTTACTTTAGGGTGTGTTGGTAGACTGTGTCACTTCGAATTCACTTTCCCACTCGAGATATCTGATCTCATGCAAGCCGACATGAGATTTTGTGGTGCGTTTGTTAACTCGTATGTGTTGGGAGAATCTGAACCAATACTTTATTTGGTAGCCTCGTCTGTGCTGAGATTGGCCCAAAAGCTAAGAAATAACAGAGAGATCCAAACTCTTGCACACATGCCCCTAGACAAAACATAAAAACGCAATCGGGCCCTTGTATCTATATATGCCATGCTAGGAACAGATCCTCGTCGCCGACGGGACTTGGGGCGCCGATGGTGCTCACTGATTTTGAGAAGATGGGAGACGAGGAGGGATTTGCGCGGAAGAGGGCTGGCCTGCGCGATTCCCGGTCGTCGGCGGCTGCCCTCCAAGACGGGTGTGCGGCCATGGTGGTGCTGGGTGACAGCGGCCATGGCGGTACCAGTACCGCGAGATTCTCCGCGGAGACCGGCTTCGAGGAGGCGCGGAGGGGTTCGAGGAAGCGGAGGCCGTCGTCGAGGAGGCACGGCCGGCGTCGAGGCGGCGGCGGCGATTCTGTCAAGGACAGGCACGTCCAAAGGTGGAGTGGAAGACCGCCTGAGAGAGAGAGAGAGAGAGAGAGAGAGAGAGAGAGAGAGAGAGAGAGAGAGAGAGAGAGAGACGTGATTTGGGGGAGAATGAGGGTGAGGGGCGGTGACCCCTGTAGGTTTCGGGCCCAGGGGCAAAAGACGCGGCGGGGGTTTCGGGGCGAGCTCAGCCCTGCCAAGGAGCGAAGCTCAATTTCAGCTTCTCTATCGGGCAGGGCTGAGAGCTTTTTTTTGCACAAGGTGGACAGTGCTGAGATGGCCCGGTCCGGGCTAATAAACAACAAAAAGACCTCTTAACTAGGTTGGGAAGAGAATATCTGGGCTTACCCGGTCTACCAAACACGCCCTTAGTGAATGGATCGAGTAAATTTTATCCAGCAATGTCACCGCACCGATGTTTGTCCGACCCGTTCTGGGGCATCAAGCGCACCAACGGACTCGTCCTTACCAAACGACGAACCACGCAGCTGTCCTAACCGAGTTCCACCTCATGGACAGCTACGTCGTGTGCTCTGTGCACCGGAGAGCCAACCCCCTCCACGACTTCTGCCATCGTCGGCCTGGCCGCATGCTCCGTGCACCGGAGAGCCAGCTCTCTGCTAAACACAGTAGTAATACCATTTTATTCTGGAACGATGGTTGGGCTGATTTTGATTCCAAAATTCACTGGCCTCAAATATATATTCTTTTGTGCTTGATGCCAACATCTAAGTTCCCCCGCAAAAAAAAGTCTAAGTTCACGATTTAGTTCTAGCGGAAGATGAGGAACCTATTTTTCACTTGCCACTATTTGTGGAACCTTTCCAGGACGCCAATGGCTAATCAAGTTATACAGATTATGAGCTTATCCCTTACAAAAATATTTGGAAGCGGTCTCTCCCATGTCCTAATCGCCCCAGCACGGGCGACTGGGTGTGCCGTGGTCTCCCTCCCCTAAGCCCTCTCCCCCACCCCCGTTCCTGCTGTCGCCGGCGTGCGTCGCGGGGCTTGGCCCGGACGGTGCCGGCGGCCCCCAGCCTTTCCCCTCTCAGAGGCGCTCCTCGCGCGGGATGGCGCGGTTCCGGGCGGTGCTCCCCGGCGGCGGTGGCCCGGCGTAGTCATGGTGACCTGTTGCTACGGTGCTGGTGTATGGTGTGGTGGCGCCGCCGGTTCGTGGCAATGGCGACGATATGGTTGAGCTCGGAGCCCTGCATGCCCAGATCTAGGCCCGATATGGGTCAAGGCGGGACGGGCTCAACCTTGTTGTCTCTGGCCGGACTTCGAGAAGATTGTGATTTGGATGGCGGCGGCGACACCACCCCTGCTGCAGCATGACAACATGCGCTTCATGGACCCGTCTGACCGGACCTATGGTGTCGAATAAGAGGGTAGGGGCGGCGTCCTACGTGCAACAGTGTGACGGTGGGGACTTTACGGGCCCTTCCGGGGCTTGGCCAGGCCTGCCCGACCTGCTGAGTCCCTGCTGTCGCATCCGGTCGGCACCTGCCGTTGGCGGTGGACGAAGTCCTCCAAGTGGCCGTGATGCTGCCACCTTCCGGCTCCAATGGCCTAGGTGCTCTTGTCGCCGTGTCCGGTTGGCTACCGTCTTTGGCGGTGGAGGTTGTCCCCTCTCACGTGGTTGTGGTACCGCCACTCCTTGTCTACGATTGACTCTTCTCAGTCCGACCGGCCTCGCAACGTTTTCCATGGTGAGATGACATTGGTGACTTCAACATCGTGGTGGTGTATGTTCGTGGCTAGCAAGAGTGGTGGAGTGCTACGGATTGTACGGAGGGGTGGCTTTTGGGATCGGGAGAAATCCTTGTCATCTTGACGCTGACATGATGACGCTTGCGAGTATCACCATTCCTTCCTGAAGGGCGTCGGGTGTACCTCTTTCCCACTCCCCGTAGAGTACCGGGGAAAACCCTACGACCAGTTCGGCCAGCATCGTCGTCGTCGTCACTTTTCTTCTTGGAGGTGTTGCTTGGTACGCGGTGATACAGAGTACTAGGATTGTGGTTGTAATTCTCTGGAGGACGCAACGGTTGCGAGTCATCTTCGATTTCATCGATCCGCCATTGTTGGCCTTGGTTTCTTTTCTTTTCTTCTCTTTGTTTGTTTGGGCTTGATTGTGCTGTTTTGACCCAGCAGTGGTTCTCGTTTGTTGTACCGTGTGATTGCTATATTAATATAGCGGGGCGAAAGCCTGTTTCGAGAAAAATATTTGGAAGCACGCTTGGGGAGACCACTTTTCTGTTTCCAAGGTGCAAATGGAACTTGTAAGAGGAGTTGTTGGGATATGGGTAGCCTACACTAGCACAAAAGAATTTTTCTACTGCGTAAATCAAGATTGTTGTAGTTATAGATCACCAGATTATAGTCGCACATAAGCAAAGTCGGTGTAGCATGTGGGAGCTATGTAACATGTGCTTGATGTTGTGTCGGCCATCGTAGCCGTGAGCCAAACTTGTTGTGCTGCCCGCGAACCATTTCGCATTATGATCCTTATTTAGAGATTTGTTTCTTATTGCGTGTACATGAGTGTCAATTTTTAACGAAAGGTTGCTTCATTTCTGTTTCGTCTAACTTTGGAGACTCAATATGTTCCTTTTTTTTATCAAAAGCTATGGAAAATTTTTTCTAACTATTATCTAAAACAATTAATCTTTAGATCGAAGATGGCAAAAAAAAATCCACCGCGGCCTCTTCTCAGTCCACACATTCGGTAGGATTTATAACTTGTGATCATTTTTGTATATGAATTAGTCATGCTTTCATGTTTCTAATGTTGCATAGGCATCTTATGTGTTGCTAGAAGAAGTGGTACGTGGTGTATCGAGAAGTGGTTCTAGAAATCTATGAGTCATGGGGTGAGTGCAGTAAACAAACGACGGGCTATAGCAACAACTCCTGTGAAGGGTTTCCGGCTGAAAAGAAGGCAGGAGAAGAGTACTTTAACCTGTTAGGGATAAAGAGAAGAAACAATAAAGTTGGAAAGGAAATCGGGCCTACTATTGTTAAGAACTATATAATTGTCATCCAGTTTATCATCATTGTGTTCTTGTGGCTGTTCTATGTTAGGTAATAACATCTTCTATGTACGACTAATGTCATTACTAGCTAAGTTGTTCATGTATTCTATAGTAATGAACTAGCTAATTAGTTAGTTGATCCAATTAGTTCATATGTAACGACGACCAATTTATTATTTAAATGTAATGAAATAATTAGTTCTATTTAAAATGCTGCCAAAGCAGAAAAAAAAACAATTTCCCTGAAAAAACGTGTGGTTACACCAACGCCAATAGAATAGCTTCACCTAGTGGCGTGCAAGCCACACACCGCTAGTACAATCTAATAGTGGTGTGTACACGGGACACCACTGTTATACGCTACTAGCGGCATTCAGATATGTATACGCCACCAGTGTATATGTTACCGGTCGAGTACACTGGTGACCTAGCTATAGGACACCAGTAAACCTGTACCAGTGGCGTGGCATTGTTGCCGTGTGACATGAAAGTCACTAACCATTTTTTTGAAACACCACCAATGAGCTTTTCCCTACTGGTGTTAAACAAGGATGGCCGGTTGTGTGTCCTTGATAGGGTGGGCCTACCACTGACATGTGGAGTTCGTCATAAGTGGCGGGCATGCCCATACATGTTGGGGCACCCCTAGCCGGTTCTAAACCTAATCGTCGCCGGAGTCCAAAAAACAAGAGTGGCTATACCCTAGTAACCGTACAATCCAAAAAAAAGTTACATAGTTAAAAATATAAATGATAACAAGATAAACAGGTTGTATATACAGAGTGGCTACGTGACCTATTACTAACCATTGCCAAATTAAAGCATACTTAGTTAATTTCCACCTTACACCATTGCTGTGAGTATATATATATTTTTACTTCAACCCATTTGTCAAATCACATGCGTGTAGCCGGCTAAAAGAGCGAAAGGAAGCGCTATATCTTATCCTTCCTTCTTCTTCGAGAATAGTTCACGAGCAAAAGCAAGCGGACCTCTGTGCCGTCGTTTGATCTCGGCAACCGGATCCTGAAACCAAGAGATGACGCTAATGTGTTGTGCAGAAGAAAGACCAGAGATGATTTCAACCCGACGAAACGGATCGAAAGTATGTACCTTGGGTATGCCATCAGTCTTTGCTGCGAGTCTCTGAATGATCTCTCTTGCTAAAGATATGAAAACCTGATCGATATTCAGGCCTGTCTTTGCGCTCTAAGCAATAAAAAGAACATTATGGAACTAATCGAATGTAGAGGAATGCCACATGACGCAGTAGCTGTGTCTTCTGACCACTAACCGTTTCAAAAAACTTGATTCCGTATTCGTCAGCAAGCACTTGCCCCCTCGAAGTAGTTACAGCCTGCATGAAAAACAATGGAGCAGATACAAGAGATGATATTCTAGGAAATACGACGCTCTCAAAATTCTATTATTAGTAAGAAACAATTCAAGATACTCCCTCCGATCCAAATTAATTGACTTGAGTTTCTCTAGATTCGGATGTATCTAGACATGTTTTAGTACTAGATACATCCGAATCTAGACAAATCCGAGTCAATTAATTTGGATCGAAGGGAGTATGTTTTTTCTATTCTGCTAGGTGAGAAAATGAAGTCAAGGTGAATGGAATTGCTACACAAGAAACATACATAGAAACAAGCCAGAATAGTAGAGCATACCCTTTTGGTTTCATCCATCTCAGCTTTATTCCCCACCAAAATCTGGGTCACATCTGGAGCAGCATGTTGTTCGATGTCTCTCTTCCAATTTCTTATGTCTGCAGGTCGATAAAAAACAAAAATAATCAGATCCAGAAGCTCAAATGCTCAATCCGTACCTTATCGAAAGAGCATCCGAAGCATAAAGGGGAATGCGAGCAGACTATTGAAAGACGACTCGTCGGTGACATCATAAACAAGTAAAATGCCCATTGCTCCACTGTAGTAGGCTGCAAAGGTGAATTCACGAACTTCATTCATCTGTTCAATTGCAAGAATCAAATTAAATTACTTGTGTCCGAATATGTAAGCATACTGTTAGTTACGGTCCGAAAGCGTTCATGTCCAGAAGTGTCCCATACTTGTAACTTAATCCACTTCTCATCCAGCTCAATAGTCCTTATTCTGAAGTCGATACTGTTTCAAGAGAGCCGCCAAAAAGTAAATTTATCATTATCATTTTTTAATAAACTGAATAAATTAATAAAGGTTATATGCATTGGTCGATGCAGAGGCTGATGCCATACCCCTTTTCCAAAAAAAAATCTCCATATAATTCCGGTGTTCTACGGAACATACCCGATAGTGGTAATGAAGCTAGTGGTGAAGGAGCCACCAGCAAACCGTGAGAGAAGTTGACTTTTGCCAACACCTACATAAGTACACAAAAAAAACACCTGCATAACTATAAACCTTATAACAAATAAGAAAATATAAACTTTGTAGATAAACAATACAAAATAAATATCAACATATACAGGTCTAGTATGCGCCCTAGAAAAAATATAACCGAGAAAGTACTAAATTTGATCTCGCAAAGATCACCAGGGGCAAGAGACTCACAGCTCTCCCCAATGATGATGATCTTGGCAAGAAAGTCGTAGCCAAGCCGAGGCCTGGCTCGCGTCTGCAGGTTAGAGTAGGACAAGCTGCTGGCCTCCATGCTTGTCTTTTTTGGCATTTCCTGTAGACGGTTCTCCTCCTCGTCCCAAGGACTTGCTGCATTCGTCACAACAAACTCAAATGATCCAAATATGCATATTAGCATATGTACTGAATTCTTCTTGAAACAATATTTATTCCCAGAAATTCATTTGTGATCCCAGCAACATATTCTCCATTTACCCAGAAAACACATTTCAAGTTGTCAAAAAATTCTGAAAAAACTTTGTGCATACATCTCCATATTCTCTGTGCACATGTAAAGTTCCACGAAAAATCTACATTTTTGTAGCCTGTGTGGAAAAGACAAAGAAAATGTCCCGGGGAAAGCTTTTTTTAGCACCATCAAACAAAAGTCAGGTTTCCACAGAACGACTTTGTGCGCATATAACAAATCGATGTGAACGCATGGAATTTTGTCCTATAGTCTTTTTAACATTTCAAAATGCGTTTAAAATACATTTTAAATAAAGCGAGAATATGCACCTAGTGCCAAAACGCCCCACCATTCATATTCCCTCCAACACTATTGGTTTGGCATTTTCTCTCATTTTTGTTGATTTTCACTTAATCTCGTAAACTATACCCTATCGGAGCACTTTATTTCGTAATATGTTTTAGTTGAGCATAACTGTGCTTAGGTTAATCTAAAACAATGAATATATATATATATATAGAATGGCGCTATTTGACATCCTGGGTGTAGAATAGTTATTCTTCATCCACCCCCTATCTTTCAAACCGTATAAGATTTTTATGTCACGTAAATTTTCTCTTACCTCAGAAGTTAAGAAGAACATAAGAAAATTTAGACATGTCGTAAAAAAATTGTTTACATGCCGTAAAAAAATACGGCGTAAAATGCGAATTTTCTCTATTTTTTACACTATAATGACTCATAAATCGTATTTTTATATCGATTTTTTTACGTTTCTGATAAATATGAAAATAATTATTAGTATACAAAACATAAATTTATGTACGTAAGAACATAAAAATATGTAAGGTACAAAATAACTATTCTGCACCCTAAATGCTATATATATATATATATATATATATATATATATATATATATATATATATATATATATATATATATATATATAATGGTCCGTGGAGTGTTTAAGCAGTCTAACAAACAACCGTGAGAGTAGTCAAAGGGTACTCCCACTGTTCCATTATTCTTGTCCACGACAAAAATTATGGAATGGAGGGAGTAGAACATTTTCTGATGTAACCTAAAGTGCTACTGTTTCTTACGAATGCAATGATTAGTTACTCGTGTGGTATGCTAAGACGTTTCTGCCGTTAGGCTTGGTTGGAGATTATATGAGGATACGCATACGCATGACACATCATACAAACATGCCAGTGTGGCAGTGTTCTACTATCATTTAGAGCCTTCAGTTTTCCAATCGAACAAGATAGATCAACAACATTATTTATAGGTTTAAGCCTGGTCACATGCAAGCACCGTGAGGGCATCAGCCACTACCATGATGCCGATAGGTCCATGCCAGGTGGGGCCACTTTGACGGTCAATCCTCACGTCGGTTGGCGCAACACGCCGGGCGGCCGAGCGGAGGAGATCCCCTCACTCCGTTTCTTTCTCCCACCATGAAAGAACCTCTTTCCCCTTAGCGGCACATCCTGATTCACCCCTGCTACCGCTTGATTAACGCCAGCCACTGGTGGATCCAGGCTTTCGGCGACTGAATCGAGTTACTGGATCCGGTAATCAAAGCTATCCACTTGAAATACATATTTCATCTACAAGAACTGAATGCCAGCTAACGTGGTAGTAAAATGCCTGCTGATCTGAACTACAACACGATGACCTCTGACTGGCTTTGGAAAACTTCCATCTCTACAATGAAATTTCTTTCTGAAAAAAAAAACACAAGTTCTAAGAAAAAAAAGCCAAACCTGACCACATATAGCCTATAGATATGAAGAGACTGCTTGGAGAGATTCTTTGTGGCTGCCTCAGCAGTTTCATTGCGAAACAAATATCTTGCAGGATAACCCAAAAGCCACCTACAAATATCGCAACACCAAACAAGGAATCGGAAGAGGCAATTGAAATGGACAACTTTGGCAATATGGCAAACATACGAGTGTACAAGAAATTTCCTTCTGATGTCAGAAGAATTACCAAAAAATAAAAGTGTCATGTTCTATAATGAATGAGGATGTGCAATACTTTTAGTTCACGGTGTCAATACAACGATTTCAGTGGACTAGCATTCCATGGTTTTGAGTTTTGGTACTCTGTAAGGAAGTGAGAACCACGAAATTACCCATTCAGAGAAGGCAATGCAATTTGAGTACTCTCTAGGAATGCACTAAGATCAACAACCAGTGAAGTTGTGTCGGCAATGCTGATGCCAGTGCAATCAATATCAGTGGCTCTCTCTGGAAGTCTTGACTTCTGCTTTGTTTTTCCAGGTTCTACATCTCCTTCAACATGGGATGTAGCTGAAAAACGATCTTGGATCGATAAAAGCTCCACCATGGTTTCATTCTTTTCTCGGTCTGCAAGCAGCTATATCTGGAGATCAGCCAGTAATATAAAACGGGAAAACAGACCAAAAAAGAGCAATGTGATCTAAGAAGGTAGAGACTTCGCTACAGCTTTTCTCTAGTTCCACAAAAGCTAGCTGGTGCCGTGACCTTGCACCTTGTATGTGAATCAAATAGAGCACATCGTTGATAACCATCACCCTTAGTGCATTCAAGATGCTTGCTTCCTGCAGGGCAGACATGATATTAACATTTCTGAATTAGATTCACGGTAGTACATTTGCAGTTGAAAGACTACTAGAGATTGATCGAGCATAAATATGCAAACTGACAGAGATCATAACCGCAACACTCAACTATGGCATAATATAAAATTTTGAGATGGAACTGTGATTAAACAACATTAATTTAAAGGCTGGTGGAAAAACAATAAACGAAATCCTCATCACTTGTTAAGACATGAGCCACACATCTTCTCAGTAGGTGAAGGGCTTGCTACTGGTTCAATGAAATAGTCACATCCAATGCCAATAATGACAAGAAGCATAATTTGTAGACATGACTTGCATATTTGCCAATTCACTAGCGGCGAAGGATACCACTCTGCCATGCCTGGTTCTATGTTCCACGCAAGTATACTGAGAATTTAACACATCGAGATTGGGTAATCACCTGCCGAGCGTGAGATTCTCCTGTAGTTGAGGCATTGTGCCACACTAGGCCACCTTAGGCCTTTTAGGGCAATTTGGTAGGGGCACTTCTTCAAACTACCCTAAAAGGTTTAGTTAGGGGTAGTTTGAGCAAAGTGCCCTGAATTCACATGTCATTTAGGGCACTTCTTAGTACTGCCACTAAACTTTATGATTTAGGGGCATTTCTTCAGAAGTACCCTACAATGTATGAACTTTGGTGGCACTTTTTAAAATGTCTCCTGTGTTCAAACGGCAGAAAGCATGTAATACAATTATTAAAATCAGTACTGTAAGATTACTAGACATATTACAAGGTTCAACAAACAAGGCTAAACACCAAAGTACCAGGTTCTCAACAAACTTAGGTAGACATAGTAGCCAAGCTTAGTCCTCAACAAACTTGGATAAACATAGTAGCCAAACTTAAATAAACTAGGCAGCTAGTAGCTTCACTCTTCAAGCTTGAGCAACTCCACCTTTAGCCAAAACCACTTACCTCTACAGCTTGGTGGGAGCTTTCTCTCATCTGTGAAACTAAAAATGCAAATATCACCTTCTTTGATTTTGAATTCCTCCATGACCTTTGCCCATCCTGGAGCAATAATATTTGCTTTGCCCTCCAGGTGAAGCATCAACCTGCAGTATTTGATTCGAGAACCTAACTTGAGCTTGACACCTAAACTGACCACCTGGGACCTGGCTGGTGCACCATATCTATTGACACTCTTATCCATTAGGAACTTCATGAGGTAAGCACTTGTGAACTCTCGTGTAAATTCCTATAATTGTATGACAATTAAGTAAAACATACTATCATGGAATGGATACAACAATGTTTGTATGTACTGGAGTGTAAATATATAGTATCATGGAATGCTCAAAGTTTTACATACTATTTACATGTACTGGAGTACAAATAAACAACCATGTATCTATAGTACCATGAAAAAAATACCATTTTTGCCTCATCGGGATTGACATTTATTTTTTGTCATTGTGCTAACATACTCCTTCACTTCTGGTTGTGGTTAGTCCTCAACATAGCTCATAAGCATCATCACTTCGTTGAAATTCATCACCACCTTATTTCCGAAAATGCAATTCTGGTCAAAAGATTCCTCTCCATTGTATCTAGGTCCTGACAAATGGCAAAAATAAATGACAGTCACACAAAGCTACTTAAATCAAACATAGATAAGTGAAATAACCATAACTAGATGATTATCTAGATGATTAGCCCACCTGTGATAGTGATTTGCAGCTAGTCCAAATAGAATTCATTATCATTGTCACTTTAGGCATCATCTTTGTTGGTCAGGTAGGGTTCTTCCTCCCCACTGAAGTAGTCTTCTCCCACAATATGGTTCCCCTTACTATAGATGCAATTGTAACATTAGCCTAAAATCTTGATTACAATTCATGCTCCTATCAGGCTCCTAAACACAATTGCTACAAGGAGACCATGCCTAGCAAAACAAGAGTTTAATAAGCACGAACCCTAAGCACGAACCCTAGCATCATTACTAAGCAATATCATTTTTCTCCAGATTCTTGAAACTATCAACATTACTAAGCAAGAACCCTAACCCTACAAGGAACCCTAACAACAACCCTAAGCCTACGATGAACTCCAACAAATCTCTAGGCACACATAGAAAATCTACAAGAAACCTAAGCCTATGAGGAACCCTAGAAGGATGGTACAGAGGAAGAGAAGGGAGAATTGGGGCATACCTTCAGGCTCCCAGGGCTTAGCCTCTGAGAGGTGGGGCACTGGATATGATCTGGTGGATGACGCGTCGGAGAGAGTAGGGTTCAAGCGACGGTGTAGTGGATCCATGTCTGCAGCGGCAACTGGATGAGGCGACAAAGAGGGTAGGGTTGTGGGACGAGCAACTAGAGGATCCTCTCTAGAGCCTTATATCCTCTGTGTTTAACTATTTTGGCCTTGGGATTGAAGGGCAAATATTGCCAGGCCCAACCCATATTGGATTGAAGGCCCATATTGGATTGAAGGCCAAATATTGCCAGGCCCAACCCATAATACAAACTGCTATTAAAATTCAGGTAAATAGTTGAAATCGGAGGAAATCATCAAAGTTCAAATCATATTAAAACCTCAATAATATGTTGCAAACATGTATCCAAACTCTTGGGATAAATAGAACAATATCAGAAGGAATTGTTGCATGATAAACAACAAAACATGAGTTGAAATCGAAGGAAATAATCTAGATACTACACAATCACTTACGAGCAAATTCAACATCACTTATACGAAATATCACTTAAACATAGTTGGATAGCAGGTTCTACTTAGTACACCACACAGTTCACTTAATACACATATATATAGGTTCTACTTATTACAACACACAAGTCACTTAATACTATCCATATTTTGGATAACAGGTTCCACTTAGTACACCACACATTTCTACTAATTATAGTACACAGCTCATGCTGAAAAGCATGGGCGTGGTAGGATCACAATCAACATATATATCTCTCCGTCTTCCTCTTCATAGAAGTAGAAGAGATATATGTCTTGGTATTTTATCTTAAACTTCTTGACAACCTTGTCCGAACCAGTTGTCATAATTGCATTGTATGAATTAGCTCCCATCTTCATCCTAACTGCATAAGTCTTATTGTTGTTCATTATCTCAACTTGAACATAAAATGGTTCTCCAAGGTACTCCTGTAGGTACTCCTTTGTGAACTTAGCTCCAAACACCTATGGAAATAAAAGAAATATAGCATGATTAAGTAAGTGTCCCTAATAAAACAAATATAGCATGATTACGAAATATATCATTTTACACTTCTTTGGCATGACATTTGAATTGTTCATCCTATGCACATAATACTTGATATTTGGTCCATCACCCTGACACCAATAGTCAAGGAAATCCATTTGATCATCATTCAGATGCATGTTGTTTCCAAACATACACATCTCATCAAATGGCAAATTCCCCTTGTGTTTAGGTCCTGATACAACAATTTATATAAAATTTAGCAGGTAGTAAATTGTTTATTCAACTATAATCTGATTCTGCATCTAAGAAAGTGGACTTGTCACTGTCATCACTGTCACTACTAGTGACCATGATTGCATCAGTATTGGATGTTCCCATATGATAAAGTAGATTTTCCTAGTTCTTTGCAGCTAGTGATCGATTAAAATATCAATAAATTTTCCATCTACTAGTCATCACTGTCACTACTAGTGCTAGCAACTGCAACCTCACAATAGCAACCAACAATAGTCACAGGATGAATACAGTGATGACAGTTCTAGCAACTGCACCACTAGTCATCACCGTCACTACTAGTGCTAGCAACTGCAACCTGACAATAGTAACCAACAATAGTCACAGGAAGAGAACCCTAATAACTATATAATTCTTCTTCTAAAGAGCATACAATGGTGGAATGACCATTCGTGTTTTGAAGATCATGAAGAGAATCACTAGAGAATAATGAAGAATCCTAATTGAAACCTATTCGAGGAAAGCCTTGTAGAAAAAAGTAAGGGAGGAAGGCCTACCGCAGATGCGTGTTGGATCCAATGGCGGCTTGGCTCCAACGGTGCCTTGGCTCCGACGATGCCTTTGATCTGACGGTGCCTTTGATCTGACGCCGCCTTCACTTGGCTCTGAAGGCGGCTACAGGAGACGATGATGGGGAAAACCTAAGAACAGTGGAGCACACCATTTATTATACCTATGGCCATTTTTCAAAAATCACATGCATTAAAATAAGTTACGAAAGGCACTCCTCCCACCTATGGCTGTTTAATGAAAAACCCCTCTTCTCCACGGTAACTCCTATCCACCCAAACCTCGGTCCTATACACAACTACTTCCTCGTGATCTGGAGGTGATCGTGCAAGCACTTCGTCGTTGCTAACCACCCGCTATTCCCCGTCTTAGAGCACTCCCCCATCGCTGATTACTTTGCCTTCACCGAACACTTCTGGACCCGTTGCTCCCCTTCTCCGACCACTTTCGGATATGTCTTGGAGCACTCCGCCATCACTAATTACTTCACCATTGCTGACCACTTACAGGCCCGCTGCTCCCCATCTTCGAGAACTCATCTATCGTCGGGAACTTCTAGACCCGTCTCATCGTTGATCCTAGAGTATGGATACATGCACCTTTAAATTCGTTCATCCTCGAGTAATTGGCTTGACGTCGCCGCCTTCAGAGCCAAGTAATTTCCCCCTAACTCCTCTGCTCTGTTAAATTTTAGCTGGACTAACTAAATTTTGCATGCTATTGTTCTATGTTGATTTGTACTACCCCACTACTTGATTTGTACTGAAGTTTAAATTGATTCCTTGCTTAGGAATTACTTGTTGATTGGTAAACTACGAAGTCATTGTCTAGTGAAATTTATTTGCAAAGATTGACAAGAGCTGGCTGAATGCTCCTAGGTCCACTTTCTAGTTTGATGAAGGGGTTACTTGTTTCATAGATTTTGCATATGAAAGGGGAGGAATGAGAGGCAGCTTGTTTTGTCCTTTCAGACAATGTCTAAATAGATATTGGTTAAATCCTATCACAGTTAGAGACCAATTGATCTATCATGTCTTCGTGTCAGGTTATAAGACTTGGGTTTTCCATGGGGAGGTGTTAGATATGTCTAGAAATGAGAATGAGATAGAACAGGAATATGCTGACAGTGATGAAATGGACAACATGTTGTTAGAAGGTTATGGCATGTATGACACTACTAGTGTAGGATTAGATGAAGTAGATGAAGATGAAAATCCAGAAGTTGAAGTTGATTTAGAATTTGATGCTGAAACTTACACCAAGTTAGTACAAGATGGCAGTAAGGAGTTATACCCTGGTTGTAAGAAATTTTCAAAGCTTCAATTTCTAGTGAAATTGTTAAATATTAAGAATGTTTGGGGAGTGCAAAGTTTATGCTTTGATGCCCTATTGTCATTAATTAAGGATGCACTACCTGACGGACAAAACCTTTCCAAAAACTTTCATGCCTCAAGGAAAAAACATCAAAGATGTTGGATTAGGAAATGAGAGTATTCATGCATGCAAATATGACTGCACCATGTTCAGATGAGTACATTCAGATGCAGATGAATGTCCTGTATGCAATACTAGCAGATGGAAGAATGTGAAGACTGTAGTTGATGGGAAAAGAGTTTACAAGACTCCTCATAAGGTGATAAGGCATTTAAAATTGAAGCACATAGTTATAAGGTTGTTTCTCTCTTCAAAAACATCAGTAGACATGTCTTGGCATAGCACAAGAAGAACTAAATATGGTCTTATGATACATCCAGCAGATTCACCTTGTTGGAAATCATTTGATGTGCAACACAAATCATTTGGTGTTGATCCCAGAAACATTAGGTTTGCCATTGCAACTGATGGATTTAATCATTTTAAATCTAAGAACATTGCATATATCATTTGGCCCATACTTCCGATTCCTTACAACCTTCCTCCATGGATATGCATAAAGCAATCCAATTTCATCCTCAATGTCATTGTTCCTGGTAGGGAATCTCCAGGAAAGGAGATGGATGTGTACATCCAATTGACAATAGAAGATTTGCAAGAGTTTTGAAAACCTGGAGTGTGGACCTATGATGTTGTTATTGCCAAGAAGTTTAGAGTATGTGCTGCTTTGTTGTGGACTATTAGTGATTGGCTTGGAAGAGGTTGCTTAAGTGGTGAATTTAACCATTTGATCTCACTACCTCACAAACACTTGCAAAGGGTGGTTAAAGCATGGGCATAAAACCTATTATTTAGGTCAGAGAAGATTCCTGGATGAAGGACATGAATTTAGATTTGATGAAAAAATTCAATGGCAGAGTTGAACATAGAGAACCACCAATCCAGCCTGATGGTTTTGAAATTTCTAAGTTGACTACACTTATGGAGACAGAATATGGCAAGTTGCAGAAAACAAAGACTGACAAGAAAAGAAAAAAGGATGTTGGGCTGCATTGTGCCACTCAATACATATGCCGCTGTCAGTCAGCCATCCATTACGTACATACATAAATTTCTTAATGGAAAACACTCCAAACACTAATGTAATGATTTATATGTTGTGTGTACTTCCACATCTCTCTCATCTACCTCCACTTGGTGGTGTTAATCACCTCATGACATGGATAAACAAGGCATTTTGTATAGATCAAACCATTACATGCATCATAGAATATTCCCAAAGTACGACAAACCATAATAGATCCAACACAACGGTAAATGCATAACAAGTATCATCTCATACCACAATATCCACCATAGGAATTACATAGATAGATCGATACTCATACAAGACACATCATATGGACTTCAACAATGATCGTACATAGAGAGATTAGATCAACTTACTAAAAGGGCATTTCCTGCCTTAATGATGTTTTGGTGTTTGTTGTCAACACAAGTTAGTTTTTACTGTGTGCTAAGTATATTGCAGGTATTATCCTTGTAAAGGCACAAGACGGTGTTCTTTCGAGCAATGGAGAAGGGTTCAAAATTTAATCAAGAAAAGGATGCTTGGATGGAAGATGTGGCATGATGCTCCCCTGAGTCCGAAGATTCCAGGGTCCAGGACCGGAGACTCTGGTGTGCCTAGCTAGAGACTCTGGTCTGGTCTCTGGGGCAGTCTCCAGCGCCTTGTGTTGCTCTCTGTATGCCACTAGGAAGGTGGCCCAGAGTCGAGCGTCTCCCCAGGGACTCCAGTGCAGGGGCCTGGAGACTCCGGGTAGGTCTCCGACCAAGTCTCCAGGGTGCCCCGAAATGCATTCAGGACACCCCCTGGAGTCCTGGCCGGAGTCCTACGCCTCGCCCGGAGACTCCGGCCCTACAGACCGGAGACTCTGGGTTAGTGAAGTGCAACGACTCTTTTCTTGGGGGGCTATAAATACCCCCTTCTTCCCCAAGTGCAACCTGCGGCTTCTACTCTCTCTCCTCCATTGTTGTTGAGCTCCAACCTCCTAGTTATCCCTCCTTAGCCACTAGAACTTGATGCCCCTTGGGGAATCAAGGGAGGAGACCTAGACCTAGCTTTCCACCAAAGGGATTTGTGTTTCCCCACCATTTGTGTAAGTTGTTGTTGCTCTAGGGTTTGAGGAAACCCTAACTTGAAGAAGTCGTGCTCCATATCTCATCCTCATGTGTAAGAGCTTTGAGGTTGTCTTGGGAGCCTCCAATTCAATTGTGGAGAAGTACCCCAAGGTTTTGTACAAGGTTTTGCTCGCCGCCTTCAAGGCCACCATATATTGGATTATGTGCTTGCCGTGAGGTGGGTGCGCGGGAGAATCGGGTGAGGCCTTTTGTGGCGTTGGTGGTCTTGGTACCGCCACCCCTCCAACAGATACGTACTTCCCCTCAAAAGGAAGGAACTTCAGGAAAACATCTCCGTGTCCTCTCTCGGTGATTTCTATCCTTTACTCATTATTATTGTTGCTTGCTTGCTTACTTGTCATATTGGTTCTCTCACCTAGTTGCATATATAGAGAACTTACTTTGTGTCAATCCTTAATTTGAAAGGAAGCTAAAATTGAGTAGCACCTATTCACCCCCTCTAGTCACTTTTAATGACCTTTAAATTGGTATCAGAGCAAGGTGCTCTTCTTTGGCATAACCGCCTAAGAGAAGTATGAGCAGTGAGAACAAGGGGAGTGATAGTGTAACACCCCAAAAATATTAACCAAGATTAGCAAGTTCTAATCACCCAAGTTTAGGGTTAACAAAAACTTTTCTTATTAAATCTCATATGAGTGTATGTGTGAATTGCATTAGTGTATGAATGAGTGCAATTTCCATGTTTGATTGCTACAAATGATAAAGAATGGTTTAAAGATGATTATTACATCATCTAGGCCATTTACAAACAAAATCAAAAGAAAAGAAAATCAAATATGAATCATATAATTAAATGGTCATTTTGACCAAAATTATCCACTAGACCACTTTGAGTGTTTCTAGTAAAAGATTTCTAACAGAAACTTTCCCAATTCTTTTCATCCCTTGCTAGATCAAGTAAAAGTGAATCCAAGCAAACTTTACAAAGTGGCAGAAATTATTTTCAAATCTATTTAAAAGACATTGCAAAATTGAATCAAGTGTATGTACTAAGATCACCATTTTTCAAAAACCACCCAAATCAATTCACCTTGGCAAACCCAAGCAACCATAGACTATCAAGAAAGTACTTAGAACACTCACCAAATTTCATCCAAAAATTCAAAGTTTGAATTCATGCAGCCATTTGGTCGAGCACCTAGCAGACACTAGTAAACACTTGCCTAACAATCATTGTTTGGAGCAGTAATTGATCGCCACTAATGCCTCAATTCTCTCCCATGGTCGCCCTAGTGTCCAGAAGCATAGTGGACAAGCATCCCCCTTTGCCGTTCGCACCAGTGCAGCGCCGCCTGAGCTTGCCGTGGAGGTCGACCACGCCCCACTCACCATAGACCGCACCGCCCTCTCCCACAATGTCTAGGAGACAGGCGACACTCCACCGCCACCCTCTGTCCACCCCTCGACCGAAGACACGCTGTGGACCAGTCGTAATCGTCGCGCCCACTTCTCTGTATGCCATGCCAAGACCGCGCCAGAGTGCCGCAGCTGACCCGCGCACACATGTCGCGCCTCGTCCTCTCCACGTGTGCACGCACTCACCGTGACCCTAGCTACCCCCTAGACACGCCCGTTCGCCGTCACGCGAACCGTGGCCACTGTGCGCCGTCTCAAACGTCGCCGTTTCCGCATAGAGCACGGACTGCTCCCGACCGTTCTCGACCGCCCCTTGCCGCGCCATCACTCGCATGACAACTACCCTGAAGCACCGCGTCGACCCCTACGCTCAGCCATGTTGATAGCCCTCTGTAACACCATCGTCGGAGGAGCCCGACCATGCCGCACTGTCCCTCTCGCTGGTGTATAAATAGAGGCCAACCCAGCCCCAATTCTCCATACCAGCTCACTCCCCTCTCTATCAGAAACCTCCCATACCTCTTCCTGGAGCAAGCCGAGCACCACATCGCCAGAATTTCACTGGAGCCTGCCGCTATAGAGGAGAAGAGGAACTGGAGCTAGGAGCCACCCTAGTAGCCGTCGTGACCGCGCCTCGAACCGCTGTAAATGACAACCTCATTCGCCCCTGTCGCCGACCTTAGTTGGAGCCCTGGTGAGCCCCCACGTAGCCCCACCATCGCGTTAGGGTTCAGTTCTCGCCGGTGCTGTGCGACAGAGATGACGAACCACAGCCGCTAGATCCTAGTCTAATCGTAGGGCTGAGATTGAAACTTACCGTTTCGGCTTAGCTGAGTCGCTGACCAGTGGGACCCGCCTGTCAGCAGCCCGCTGCGCGCGCGCCGTGTAGCTGGGCCGGCCCAATTAGTTTCCCGCGCAGAGCCCGTTTATTCAAATAGACTTTTTCCATTTTAGTTAAAACTAGATTCTATCAGTAGATTCAAAAATCAATTCAAAGAGATCCACTAAACCAAATTGCATGATTCCAATTTTGTTGGAAAGATATTCAAAATATCTACCCAAGCCCGTTGGATTCAAACCATTTGAAATTATAGATCACCTATAGTAAAAATAACAAGACAGGGACTTTTCCAACTTCAAACATTTTTCAAAAATCAACCATAAATTCTTTTGAGTTGATTCCAACTCTCAAAAATCACATTTGACAAGATCTATCAGAATATGTAAAAATATTTAGGTTTACATGCAGTGATCTTAGACTAGTACTAAAATAATGCTATATAGGAATTTCTAGTCACTTTAATGTTATTAAATAGTAATATTAAACTTTATAAAATATGACCACCACTTTAAAGCACATTCCCAAGTATTAGAATTTGTGGTGATGACATGTGTCAACATGATCCCATATTTTAATTGGAGAATATTCAATCTTAAGTATTTTCAATGAGTAGAAATTACTTTTCCAAAATAAGATAAATAAGACTTGGTCTTTATTTCATGTGATGTTTGTGATGATGCTAGATCATCAAGTGTGAGCCTTAATGTGCTAAATAGAAGTAGTTAAGTATTGTTTTGTGATTGTGTACCTCGTATTCCTTTATAGACGCTAGTACCGACCCGGGCTACGAGGAGGAGTACTACGAAGAAGAAGAGAACTTCAACCACTTCACCACTCAACGCAAGCCTAACACTACAAGTTAACTATGCAAGCCATCCTTGCAAGATAACCTATGCAAGATGCAGTAGGCATGCTTTGGTTATGCAACCTTGATTATACCAATCCCAAGTTTTACTTGCAAGCTTTATTCTTTTACTTTTACCAAAGTTCTTTACCGTTAGTTAGTGATTTGTGAGTATTGGAAAAATAGGATAGATGCCATAAAGATCATAAAACTAGGCCTAGGTAGTTATGCTTAGATATCATAAAAAGCATAAAACTAGATTTGGATAGTTACACTTGATTAGCACCCCTCATTGCTAGTTGCTAGTGCTAAACTACTACCGATCCCTTTAGATGGGAATACTTGGAGAAAATGATTATGAAAACCTTGGAATGATGATTCATTCTATTGAAATGTGTTGACATGTGTTATGAACACAAAATGATTTGATGATGAAACTTCTTGAGGCATGAGCCTTGGTTTTAATAAAAACTGATGGTTGGATTCGGATGCGATACCATTCCAATTTTACCGTACAACCACAACACCTGAATTGGGTAGGGCTTAATTGGAAGTTTATATGCCATAGTATGGGTTCCCTCGCGGAAAGAGGTTGAGCTGAGGCTACCTCGTGAATGTGAATATCCACCTATGCAGTGCCCAGGATGATAGATGGCCATGGCTGGGAGGCCAAGCTCATAGGGGAGGTGCCTATACTAGAGTGTGTAATTGAAATGTTATGATTGATTATCCGCATACTAAGTATGATGATTCAGGGTTATCCCTGACGGATGTATCGAATCTTGTGGTGAAAGTGTACCACCTCTGCAGAGTGTCAAACTATTCGAATAGCCGCGTCCGTGGTCATGGACAGTTGGAGTGGCCATACTGTTCTGTTGTCAGATGTTTTCAAAAATGACTTGTGAATTGAACTATAACCTTGACTTGACCACAATAGGGTTGTGGACATGAAAACTAGGTTCCCACTTAGGTGATGCAGAAAATTAAATTAGGTTCTTTACTTTTGAACTCCTTATGAAATAAACCTGCCTTTTTGCAAATAAACCTAGAGCTTAAGATTCCTACTAGAACTACCTTACTTGTTAGTGATAGTTTGCGAGTACTTAAAGAGTACTCATGGCTTTTTCCCTGGCTATTCCCGTGGCTAGACTATGAGGAGGACTACCAGGAAGATGGACAGCAGGAGGTCGATGACAACTAGGATCATCTCCCATCGTCAGCATTGCCTGTGACCCTGAAGATGGAGCCCCTACTACGTTTACTTTCTGCTGCTTTGATTGTATTAAGACTGGATCATGAGATCCTTTATTTGTAAGACCTTTATTATGGTTTGTAATGGATGATGTACTGTGGTACCAATTCTGTTATGTCTCACAAAAATGGTTATCCTGGGATTGCGAGGTATGGCATAACAGGCATCTGGGATTAAAAATCCGGGTGTTGACAAGTTTGTATCAGAGCCATCATGACCATAGGAGACCCTGGTTAGAATGGACGTCTGAACAAAAAAACTTAGTTTCAAAACAAAAGAAGTGAGTATTTATGAAAACCTATTCCCACTCTTATCCTTGAGATTCTTTCAAAAAAAATCATGTTCCTCAAAAATTCTTGCAATCCTACATAAAATTTGACACACATGATCACCCCAATAACTTTCTCACCCTAAATTCTTATAGATGGAGGTCAAGTATAACAAGTTCTACCAGCTGGGCAACAGAGGCCACCTAATCTTTGAGAGGGATCTAGATGCACTCGCAGAGCATCTTGAGCGCCCGCACCCGGAGTTCTTCGGGGCACAACTCAATGATCACGTGGGAGGAGAGCTACAGTGGCTGATAGTTGCTGATCTCAGAGGCAAGATGGAAGCACCCACCTCAGAGAAGATCCAATTCAGATTGAGGGAGAACAACTGGTTAGACAGACTAGCCAGGGCTATGCAGGAAGCTCTTGCCCGTCTGTGTGGGCAAAACATCAACCAGATCAATGGCACTCGCTTTGCTCACTATGCAAGGCGTGATTGTATGGGACTTCCCTTGGAGATGCCAGGACACCCGGAGCTGAAGCACCAGGTGGATAATCTTGATTTCATGTTGTATGATAGACAAAAGGAGTTGGACAACGCCCGTGCCTACGCCAACCATAACCATGCCATTGCAGCCAGGAAGGACCAGACCCTCGCCATCCTCGCCAAGGAGCGCCATTCACTTTGTCATCAGCGTGACAAGAAGGATCGCATCATCGATCGTCTTCGCAAGAAGGTGGACACTCTCGAGAAGACCATCCGTGAATAGGAGATCTAGCTTGAAGCGAAGGAGGAGGATGGTGAAGATATCCGTGGAGATCTCTACTCTTACCCCAGTGATGATGATGACTACCTGGAGGACGAGGCCATGGAGGATCACACTGATGTAGATGATGCCGCCTTCATTGATGATGATTAGATGCACTTGAGCACTACCTTAGGAGTGAGTTTTACCCAGTCCCATTGTATCTATTTTCACAGAATGGTTCATAAAACCATATGTTTCCTTGTTGTGGTGTGTGTTTGTATTGGGTGCTATGAATGAATGAATGAAAAGAAAGTTGTTAGTTTGCAAAACCTGAGTCAAAATCCAAGTTTAAAGTTTCTAAAACAAACCCATAAACCCTAGAAATTTCCCCCTTGTCTCATTATCTATCTCAATCTTCAGATGCCTCGCGGTAACGCCGGTGGAAGCAATTCATCTCAGGACCCAATGCTGCAGATTCTGTAAATGTTAGTTTCTGACCATGAAGCTAGTAGAGCCGAACGCCAAGCCAACTTAGCCACTCTCCAATAGATAGCTTAGATGGCCCACAATAATCAAGGTCACGGAAACCAGGATAACCATGGATCCAAGCTCAAGAACTTTTAGAATACCAACACACCTATATTTAGTAAGTCTGAGGAGCCCTTAGATGCTGATGACTGGCTGCAAACCCCGGAGAACAATTTGGAGGTCGCAGGAGTTGAAGACAATGAAAAAGTATTGTTTACCACCCATTATCTGGCAGGTGATGCAAGAGCCTGGTGGATAACACTCGTACCATGAATGAAGGGCAAACAATGACTTGGGAAGAATTCAAGATCAAGTTCAGCCGGACCCATGTGCCCCCAGGTTTGGTCACTAGGATGAGGGATGAGTTCAGGGAATTGAAGCAAGGGAGAATGACTGTGTTGGAATACCGTGACAGATTCTTATCCTTGGCTAGGTATGCCCCTAATGAGATTAGCACTGAAGCAAAGAAGAAGGAAAGGTTCCTGAATGGGTTACATGATGAGATGCAGATAGTGTTAGTCAACATCTGTTTTGCAGATCTAGAAGAACTAGTGGACTCTGCTATCCAGATGGAAGGAAAGGTCAACCAAGCCAATGACAACCGTAAGCGTCGCATGATGCACCAACCTAGATCCCACCATACACAAAAGTATCGCCCCAACCCGTCTGCGGGATATGCCCCGAGAAACAACAGACCCCCTATGTCCCATCCAAACTATCCCAATTGTGGCGGAGGAAACTTGAGATCTGGAGGAAACCACAACAATAACCCAGGCAACTCCAATAACTTCAACCGTGCATCTCCCAAGTCCAACAACAACAACACCAACAACAACAATACTACCCCAAGGACTAGAAGCAATGCGGTGCCTATTGCAGGAAAAGACAAGTCCCTGATTACTTGCTTTGAATGCAGAGTCAAGGGTCACTACTCCAACGAGTGCCCCAAGAATCTTGTAGCAACCACCAATGTGAATGCACCCGCTCAGCAGCAACGCCGTGTCCATCCTGGAAAGAGATTTGCCCCAGGGAACCCGCTCAACCGTAATGGCTGTCTGTTCCACATGAATGCTGAAGAGGCTCAAGAAGCGCCAGATGTCGTGCTGGGTATGTTTTCTGTTAACTCAGTACTTGCAAGACTGTTGTTTGATTCTAGAGCATCGCACTCGTTTGTTACAAAAGAATTTGCATGCACTAGTAAGATTCAACCAACAAAATTGAAGCATGTTATGATAGTTCAAATACCTGGTTCAACCACCAAAGCTAGAAAAATTTGCAAGGCAGTACCTATCAGAATACATGGAATAGATTTTTATGCTAATATAATAGTACTTGGAACCAAAGGTTTGGAAGTAGTACTAGGAATGGATTGGATGTCGAAACATAAAGGATTGATCGGCTGTGCCAAGAAAGCCATAACTATGACCAGTAGCATTGGAGTATCAGTAGATCATGTATCTGAGACGTTGCCCCGTCAATTCAAATGCAACAAGAGTCTAGCCCAACCAACCCTAGACCAAGTCAGAGTAGTCTGTGAATACCCCGACATGTTCCCAGATGAATTGCCTAGTATGCCCCTAGATCGGGATATCGAGTTCATCATTGAACTAGTTCCTGGAACTTGACCCATAGCTTAGAGACCTTATAGTATGAACCCATCTGAATTAGTGGAGCTGAAGAAGCAAGTTGATGCTATGCTAGAGAAAGGTCTGATTCAACCAAGTGCATCGCCATGGAGATCCCCTGTTTTGTTTGTGGATAAGAAAGATGGAGGTAACTGTTTGTGTACGGATTACTCGAAGCTGAATGATGTCACCATTAAGAACAAGTACCCACTACCGAAGATAGAGGATCTGTTTGACCAGTTGACTGGTGCCAAAGTGTTTTCTAAGATTGATCTTAGAACTGGTTATCATCAACTCAAGATTCGTGCAATGGATATCCCAAATACCGCCTTCACCACCAGATATGGATTGTATGAGTACATTATCATGTATTTTGGATTAACCAATGCCCCCGCTTATTTCATGAATCTCATGAATAAGATTTTTATGAACTTCCTAGATAAGTTTGCCGTTGTTTTTATCAACGATATTCTGATCTATTCCAAGTCAGAAGAAGACCATGAGCTACACCTGAGGACCATCCTTGAAACCCTTAGAGATCATTAGTTGTATGCTAAGTTTAGCAAGTGTGAGTTTTGGTTAAAGTAAGTAGGATTCCTAGGACATATCGTGTTGGTAGGAGGAATTGCTGTCGATCCCACCAAGATTAAGGATGTTGAAGAATGGAAAACCCCAATCACTCAAACCCAAGTCCATGCATTTCTCAGATTAGCGGGATATTACCACAAGTTCGTAGAAGGATTTTCAAGCATCGCAAGACCGTTGACCCAGCTGTTGAAGAAAGATCAGAAGTTTGAATGG
This sequence comes from Avena sativa, assembly GCA_916181665.1. NCBI lineage: Eukaryota > Viridiplantae > Streptophyta > Magnoliopsida > Poales > Poaceae > Avena > Avena sativa. Next base: position 545,467,046 of record OV702290.1, on the reverse strand, counting down.
ACGGACAAATGTGAAGCAAGTTTTCAAGAGCTCAAGAAGAGATTGATTTCAGCCCCAATTCTGATAATCCCAGATATCAAGAAGCCTTTTGATGTGTATTGTGATGCATCCAAGATTGGTCTCGGTTGTGTGTTGATGCAAGAAGGCAAAGTCATATCATATCTGTCTAGACAACTGAAGCAACATGAGCAAAACTACCCTACCCATGACCTCGAACTAGCAGTCGTAGTTTTAGCTTTGAAGACATGGCGACATTACCTTATGGGTAACTGCTGTGAGATTTATTCGGATCACAAGAGTCTGAAGTATATTTTCACCTAGAAGGAGCTGAATATGAGGCAAAGGAGATGGATAGAGTTAATCAAGGATTATGACCTTGACATTCACTATCACCCCGGCAAAGACAATGTGGTAGCGGATGCTCTTGGCAGATTGCCGTGTAGTTTGAACACCATGATAAAAGAAGCCCAGCCAAGTTTGCATGAGGAGATGGAGAATTTCAGAGTAGAGCTAGTTAGCGAAGGATCCCTAGCTAGTATTGAACTTCAACCCACTTTGATCAGTCGGATCAAGGAAGCCTAGAAAGGAAATGCATGTATCGACGGAATCAAGTGTCGTATCGGTACAGGGAAGGTACCTAGATTCACCGAAGATGAAGAAGGAGGTTTGTGGTACAAAGGATGTATCTGTGTGCTAGAAGATTCGGAGTTGAAGCAAGTCATTATGCAGGAAGCCCATGATACCCTTTATTCTATCCACCCGGGAGGAACAAAGATGTATCAAGATTTGAAGGAGCAATTTTGGTGGCACAAGATGAAGAGAGAAATCGGAAGCTACATAGCCAAGTGTGATATCTGTCAGAGAGTCAAAGCGAAACATCAGTGAACTGCAGGACTTTTGCAACCATTGTAGATTCTGGAATGGAAATGGAATTCTGTCGGAATGGATTTCATCACCGGTTTGCCTACCTCTAGTAGGGGAAATGACTCTATTTGGGTCATAGTTGATAGACTATCCAAGGTAGCCCATTTTACACCTATCAAGACCACCTACCAGAGTTCGAAGATAGCAAAGTTGTACATTGCTAGAATCATCAGTTTGCATGGAACCCCTAAGACCATAGTGTTGGATCGAGGAACCTATTTTACCTCAAGATTTTGGCAGAAAGTCCAAGAAGGATTAGGAACCAAACTGAACTTCAGCACAGCTTATCATCCGCAAACCGATAGACAAACTAAAAGAGTCAACCAAATCTTAGAAGATATGTTGAGAGATTGTGTGCTAGAATATGGATCAAAATGGGAAGGTTGTCTGCCTTTCGTAGAATTCTCATACAACAATATTTATCAAGCTAGTTTGCAAATGGCCCCATTTGAAATTCTGTATGGAAGGAAGTGACGTACCCCCTGAATTGGTCGCAAGTAGGAGAGAGTCAGATTTTCGGACCCGATATCCTACGAGAAGCCGAAGAGAAGGTTCACAAAGTCCATGAACACCTCAAGACCGCCCAATCCAGACAGAAGAGTTATGCTGACAAAAGACGTCGAGACCTGACTTTCAATATCGGAGATTTTGTGTATCTCAAAGTATCACCCTTGAAAGGAATGCAGCATTTTCAACTTAAAGGAAAGTTAGCCCCTAGATATATTGGACCCTTCAAGATTTTGAATCTCCAAGGAGAAGTATCCTATCAACTAGAACTGCCTAAGGAGATGTCAGCCATACATGATGTGTTCCATATCTCGTTACTTCGCAAATGCCTAGAAGTTCCGGAGAAGACCGAAGTGTTCAAGAACATCGATCACCGAGCCATATATATCAACATGGATATAACCTATCATGAAGTACCCATTCATATCTTGGAAGAAGCTTTCAGAGCCATCAGGACCCGGAGTATAAAGTTTCTCAAGATCTAGTGGAGCAACCATATCGAAGAAGAAGCTACCTGGGAGCAAGAAGATTACATTAGGACTGAGTTTTTAGATCTCTTTAGTTCCTAGTTTTTCTTAAATCTCGGGACGGGATTTTGTTTAAGGAGGGAAGGTTTGTAACACCCCAAAAATATTAACCAAGATTTGCAAGTCCTAATCACCCAAGTTTAGGGTTAACAAAAACTTTTCTTATTAAAATCTCATATGAGTGTATGTGTGAATTGCATTAGTGTATGAATGAGTGCAATTTCCATGTTTGATTGCTACAAATGATAAAGAATGGTTTAAAGATGAATATTACATCATCTAGGCCATTTACAAACAAAATCAAAAGAAAAGAAAATCAAATATGAATCATATGATCAAATGGTCATTTTGACCAAAATTACCCACTAGACCACTTTGAGTGTTTCTAGTAAAAGATTTCTAACAGAAAGTTTCCCAATTATTTTCACCCCTTGCTAGATCAAGTAAAAGTGAATCCAAGTGAACTTTACAAAGTGGCAGAAACTATTTTCAAATCTATTTAAAAGACATTGCAAAATTGAATCAAGTGTATGTAGTAAGATCACCATTTTTCAAAAACCACCCAAATCAATTCACCTTGGCAAACCCAAGCAACCATAGACTATCAAGCAAGTACTTAGAACACACACCAAATTTCATCCAAAAATTCAAACTTTGAATTCATCCGGCCATTTGGTCGAGCACCTGGCAGACACTAGTAAACACTTGCATAACAATCACTGTTTGGAGCAGTAATTGATCGCCACTAGTGCCTCAATTCTCTCCCCTGGTCGCCCCAGTGTCCAGTAGCGCAGTGGACAAGCATCCCTCTTTGCCATTCGCACCAGTGCAACGCCGCCTGAGCTCGCCGTGCAGGTCGACCATGCCCCACTCGCCACAGACCACGCCGCCCTCTCCCACGATGTACAGGAGACAGGCGACACTCCACCGCCACCCTCTGTCCACCCCTTGACCGAAGACACACCATGGACCAGCCGTAATTGCTGCGCCCATTTCTCTGTCTGCCATGTGGAGAGAGCGTCAGAGTGCCGCAGCCGACCCGCGCACAAACGCCGTGCCTCACCCTCTCCACACGTGCACGCACTCATCGTGACCCCAGCTACCCCCCAGACACGCCCATTCGCTGTCGCGCAAACCATGGCCACTGTGCACCGTCTCGAACGCCGTCGTTCCCGCACAAAGCACGTCCCGCTTCTGACCGTTCTCGACGGCCCCTTGCCGCGCCATCACTCGCATGACAACTGCCCTGAAGCACCGCGTCGACCCCTACCCTCATCCATGCCGATATCCCTCTGTAACGCTGTCGCCGGAGGAGGCCGTCCATGCTGCACTGTCCCTCTCGCTGGTGTATAAATAGAGGCCACCCCAGCCCCAATTCTCCACACCAGCTCACTCCCCTCTCTCTCAGAAACGTCCCACACCTCTTCCTGGAGCAAGGCAAGCACCACATCGCCGGAATTTTACCAAAGGCTGCTGCTGTAGAGGAGAAGAGGAACTGGAGCTAGGAGCCACCCTAGGAGCCGCTGTGACCATGCCTCGAACCGCCGTCGATGACAACCTCATTCGCCCCCATTGTCGACCTTAGCTGGAGCCCTGGTGAGCCCCCATGTACCCCCACCATCGCGTTAGGGTTCAGTTCTCGCCAGCGCTGTGCAACGGAGACGATGAAGCATAGCTGCTAGATCCTAGTCTAATCGTAAGGCTGAGATTGAAACTTACCGTTTCGGCTTAGCTGAGTCGCTGACCAGTGGGGACTGCCTATCAGCAGCCCGCTGCAGGCGTGCCGTGTAGCTGGGTCAGCCCAATTAGTTTCCCACGTAGAGCCCGTTGATTCAAATAGACTTTTTCCATTTTAGTTAAAACAAGATTCTGTCAGTAGATTCAAAAATCAATTCAAAGAGATCCACTAAACCAAATTGCATGATTCCAATTTTGTTGGAAAGGTATTCAAAATTTCTACCCAAGCCCGTTGGATTCAAACCATTTGAAATTATAGATCACCTATAGTAAAAATATCAAGGCAGAGACTTTTCCAAATTCAAACATTTTTCAAAAATCAACCATAAATGCTTTTGAGTTGATTCCGACTCTCAAAAATCACATTTGACAAGATATATCGGAATATGTAAAAATATTTAGGTTTACATGCAGTGATCTTGGACTAGTACTAAAAGAATGCTATATAGGCATTTATAGTCACTTTAATGTTATTAATTATCATATTAAACTTTATAAAATATGACCACCACTTTAAATCACATTCCCAAGTATTAGAATATGTGGTGATGATATGTGTCAACATGATCCCATATTTTAATTGGAGAATATTAAATATTAAGTATTTTCAATGAGTAGAAATTACTTTTCCAAAATAAGATAAATAAGACTAGGTCTTTATTTCATGTGATGTTTGTGATGATGCTAGATCATCAAGTGTGAGACTTAGTGTGCTAAATAGAAGTAGTTAAGTATTGTTTGGTGATTGTGTACCTCGTATTCCTTTATAGATGCTATTACCGACCCGGGCTACGAGGAGGAGGAGTACTACGAAGAAGAAGAGAACTTCAACCACTTCACCACTCAAGGCAAGCCTAACACTACAAGTTAACTATGCAATCCATCCTTGCAAGATAACCTATGCAAGATGCAGTAGGCATGCTTTGGTTATGCAACCTTGATTATACCAATCCAAAGTTTTACTTGCAAGCTTTATTCTTTTACTTTTACCAAAGTTCTTTACCTTTAGTTAGTGATTTGTGAGTATTGGAAAAATAGGATAGATGCCATAAAGGGCATAAAACTAGGCCTAGGTAGTTACACTTAGATGCCATAAAAGCATAAAACTAGATTTGGATAGTTACACTTGATTAGCACCCCTCATTAGTGACACCCTCATTGCTAGTTGCTAGTGCTAAACTACTACCGACCCCTTTAGATGGGAATACTTGGAGAAAATGATTATGAAAACCTTGGAATGATGATTCATTCTATTGAAATGTTTTGACATGTGTTATGAACACAAAATGATTTGATGATGAAATTTCTTCAGGCATGAGTCTTGGTTTTGATAAAAACTGATGGTTGGGTTCGGATGCGATATCATTCCAATTTTACCGTACAACCACAATACCTGAATTGGGTAGGGCTTAACTAGAAGTTTATATGCCTTAGTATGGGTTCCCTCGCGGAAAGAGGTTGAGCTAAGGCTACCTCGTGAATGTGAATGTCCACCTATGTAGTGCCCAGGATGGCAGATGGCCATGGCTAGGAGGCCAAGCTCATAGGGGAGGTGCCTATACTAGAGTGTGTAATTGAAAGGTTATGATTGATTATCCGCATACTAGTTATGATGATTCAGGGTTATCCCCGACGGATGTATTGAATCTTGTGGTGAAAGTGTACCACCTCTGCAGAGTGTCAAACTATTCGAATAACCGCGTCCATGGTCATGGACAGTTGGAGTGGCCATACTGTTCCGTTGTCAGATGTTTTCAAAAATGACTTGTGCATTGAACTATGACTTTGACTTGACCACAACAGGGTTGTGGACATGAAAACTAGGTTCCCACTTAGGTGATGCAAAAAATTAAATTAGGTTCTTTACTTTTGAACTCCTTATGAAATAAACCTAGCTTTTTGCAAATAAACCTAGAGCTTAAGATTCCTACTAGTACTACCTTACTTGTTAGTGATAGTTTGCGAGTACTTAAAGAGTACTCATGGCTTTGTCCCTGGCTATTCCCGTGGCCAGACTATGAGGAGGACTACTAGGAAGATGGACATCAGGAGGTCTATGACAACTAGGATCATCTCCCATGGTCAGCATTGCCTGTGACCCTGAAGATGGAGCCCCTACTACGTTTACTTTCCGCTGCTTTGATTGTATTAAGATTGGATCATGATATCATTTATTTGTAAGACCTTTATTATGGTTATAATGGATGATGTACTGTGGTACCAATTCTGTTATGTCTCGCAAAAATGGTAATCCTGGTATTGCGAGGTATGGCATAACAGGCATCTAGGGTTAAAAATTCGGGTGTTGATAGATAGCTGTGAGATTCAATACATTTTTGATGGCTTTTATTGATGGTTTTCCCCCGGATTTGATCATTTTCTAGCTTTACCTAACACTAATACTTCGGTAGCAAAGAAAACTTTGTTTTTAATGTGTGTTTCAGGTTTTGAATGTCAACAGAAGGTTTTAGCTGGAGAAACACAATATTCTGGAGAAAATAAGCAAGTCTCTTTGGAAGCACTCGAGGGGAGCATACAGAGGCTTTAACGAGCAACTATACGGCGGGAATATTTTTCCGGCCATATAGTTCCCACCGAATAGCCGCCGCCACCTCTGTCTTGTCAAAAGGGACAACTTCCATGAACGGATCGGCCACAAAAACACAGCATAGCAGCCGCCATACCATCCAGAAGGGAGAAACAAGAGATCCAGAGAAGAAGGAGAAGACGTTCTTCATCTCGCTCCACGATCTTCGACCTCCTAGACAATACACCCCAAAGCCACTACTTTACTTGAGAGAGAGAGAGGGATCTTCACCTTGCAAGACTAGGGTTTGATATTGTTTCTTCCCATCTTGAATTGTGTTGGATATTTTTCAATTCTTATTGTGGATCTCCATGGTAATATAAAGACGAATTCCCTTTATTTAATTATAACGATGACCCGTTCTTCTCTCATGTGAGAGTAAGTTCCTTGGGCATGGGAGATGTAGGGGATTGGTGAGATGTGATGTGCCTTCATATATTTTCCATTAGTTTGTGATTAATTCTAATTACTATATTATGTCGGCCTGACTATCGGTGGGATGCCTAATGCTTGTTTTCCAATTAAGGGCCCATACAACATGATGCTTTGTTCTACATAGATAAGATCTTGTTCGCTAGCAGACCGGTGACCCCCCGGGTGACACGGAGATATCAATGGAAAACTAGTAGACTCGAGGATAACAAGGAACCAATGTGGTTATTGCATTAGTCCGATCCAAGGAGCTTAATCGTCTAGTGTCTGACCATGGTTTTGGTAACAGGCTAGTAGGATTATTGAAGTTGGGATGAAATCTACCAAGAGGAGTTCCGACTAATTATGGGTTGCTCGCCTACACATATACTTATAAGATTATAATTATTACATTTATCTTTCATCCACCTGGCACAGTCACTATCACCATGAACTAAATCTCCACGTGCCTTCTTTTGCCATATGTAGAAAACAACAAACAATCAAGTCGTTCTTTACTTTTATGCTTTATATTTCTAAAGTTTACATTTTAGTTTTATTTAAATACATCTCATTTAATCAAAACCCCATTCTTATTTCAACACTTGCAGTCAATTCACTCGAAGACCTGTGACAACTTCGGGTGTGACAGAGACTTCACCCATAAAAACTTAAATTTGGGATCCCTGTGGGATCAACATCTATACTTCCAAACTGGCTACAAACGATCTGTGCACTTGCAGACATCAAGCTATTTTCTGGCGCTGTTGCTGGGGAGCTAAGCGCTAAGTGTTTGTCTTTTGACATTTCAGGTGTTGCTACTACAAAATGTTCTCCCTAGGAGACAAAGAGTCTACATGCTCTGGTAGGACCTACCTACCGGATTATATTGAGTGCATGCCTGCTCAAATGCGCGAAGAAATTATTGAAAAACTTTTAAGATCGAATAAAGTTGAAGTTGAAAACCTGAGTGATCACTACAAGAAAAGATTCCTTCCTGAACGACTTGGCCCGACGGTCGTCGTAGAAGGCGCGTCTTCCGCAACGAAATTCTCGGCTCGACCGTGGCCGATGAAAAACTTTTTTTCCGGTTTCGTTGCCCTCTACTACGACGGATCTGCTAAAAACATGGACGAAGCTCGGCCAGCACGTGGCAGAAGCAAGATTTTCATTTCCTCGCACAATGTTGACTCGCCGAAGTCTTTTGAGGCGTGTAGGTCCCAGACATCAGTGTGTCTAGTGGACCATACTTTTCGGTCGCGCCTCCCTGATTTGAACTCGATAACATTGCTCGAGGCGTCTGCCGTTTAGTAAGGCTGCTAGGACCCACATGCCAGCCTCTCATTAGAAGGATCGTGTGTATGATGGAATGTTTTTTCCTTCGCTCGTGCTACCCTGTTCTGAAGTTGATAGCGCTGCTCGATGCATCTACTGTCTAATCAACCTCCTAGGACCCACATGTCATCCTCTCATTAGAAGAAACGTGTGTATGATGGAATTTTTTCCTTCGCTGGCGCTACCCTGTTCTGAAGTTGATAGCGCTTCTCGATGCATCTACCATTTAACCAACGTCCTAAGCCCCACATGTCATCCTTTCCTTAGAAGAAACGTGTGTATGATGGATTTTTTCCTTCACTCACGCTACCCTGTTCTGAACTTGATAGCGTTGTTTGATGCATCTACCGTTTAATCATGATGCTGGGACCCACATGTCATCTTCTCATTAGAAGAAACATGTGTATGATGGATTTTTTACCCTTTGTCGCACCTTCGTGTTTCGAACTTGATAGCGTTGCTCGCTGCATCAGCCGTTTATTCAGGCTGGTGGGTCCCTTATGTCAGCCTCACATTAGAAGAATCATGGGTATGATGGATTTTCTTCTTCTCTAGCGCTACCCTGTTCTGAACTAGATAGCGTTGCTGGACGAATCTGCCATTTGCTCACGTTGTTGGGTCCCCCCATTTCAGCCTCTCATTACAAGAAACTTGTACATGCTAAACTTTTTTCTCGCTCGCGCCTCCCTATTTAGAACTGGCTACGTTGCTCGATGCAGCATCTGTATAAGGTCGTGCTGCTGGGTCCCACATATCAGCCTCTCTGTAAATGAAATGTGCGTATGCTGGACTTTTTTGGCCATGTCCGCTGTTTTGACCTTGGCAATTTGCTGGGTCCCAGATGTCAACCACCTCTGTGCAGGAAACGTGTCTATGATGGGTCCCGACTGACAGCCTCTATTTGAAAGAAACATGTGTATGTTGGACTATTTTTTCGGGTCCTAGATGTTAGCCTCAGAGTACAAAAAATGCTCATAAAGGCTGAATTAAAAAGATTCTAGGCTAACTCGGGGTGGATGCCCTATTCGTCATGACTTATATTCCATGGACTCACTCCTAAATTTAATGGGATATGGTCGGTGGCCACAATACCACAAAAAGGCCGAATTAGAAGGTATAGGACTATGCTTGGGGCTGATAGGCTAATTTCATGGGCTATGCTTGGTCTGCTGGGTCCGACATGTCAGCTTCTCTGTAAGTGCAACGTGTGTATGATGGACTTTTTTTTGGCTGCGTCTACTGTTTTCACCGTGGCAGCCGTGTATGGTCTTACTGCTCATGCCCTTATGTCAGCCTCTCCGGCATGTTCTGGCTTGTGGGTCCCTGATGTAGCCTTGTATGTTCTGTCTGTTGGGTCCCCGATGCAAACCTCTCTATACAAGTATTTAAACTTTTTTCGAACCCACCCTCAAAACAAACTCCAGGGACACTGCATACTAGTGGTCCATGATGTCAGCCTCTCCGTAATGCGATATTGCTAGAAGAAAAAAATGTAAACCTAATATATGATTCGAAAAAAAGACCTTCAAATCAAATAAACATAAACTGAGCGTGTTGCCACTACAACAAATATATTTATAGAATAAATATCATTAAACTTTTATTAGTACTACAATTTATGTATTAGTCTTCTTAAAAATATTTTGTGTGTCTATGTTTATCTCTTTTAAAATATAAAAGAGCAGCGCTCCTGGCATCTCAATTTATAAAATGCCACATAATGGAGTATTTTCCTAAAAACATGGGTAGGCAGAGTTATTTATTTATTTTGAGAGGTGGGGGGAAATGCCCCAAAGACCAGATTAAAAAGATTTTGGCTATTCTACATAGGCTCCTCTACGTGGGTTATACTCCGTAGGCTATGCTTCATTATCAAATTTTAGTGGGCTGTGCACAGTAGTCCCCTGACCCCTAAAAGGCTGAATCAATATGTTCTCGGCTATGCTCCATGGGCTCCTTTTTCAAATTTCACCAGGCTGTGCTCAGTAGTCCCCTGACCCCGAAAAGACCGAATAAAAATGTGCTGGGCTAAAGAGGGGCCGAATGAGCTACTAGATTTCTTCTCCTGGTTAATAAAAATTGCATTGTGATGTGCTTAGCCAGATTCAAAAGAAAGACCTTAGAGAGGGAGGGAGAAAGCGATAATTATTTTTGGCAGTTATTCATGTCAAAATTCAGCAGTATAGAATAAGGTAGAAAAAAACTTGGCGCACAATCAGTTTGCCCTGTTCTCCGAAGAGACCATCGGAGCAAGCAAAACTGACGATCAAGTCTGCTTTTGTGTGAATACCTCCTACTTACGTCGATGCCTGTGTAACCGCCCATATGCAACCCAAACTGCCCAAGACTAATGTAGATAATTGTGACAATGCTAAGTTTCAAAAGAAAAGCAAGACAATCTGATGTACTTCATCTAAACAAGTACTAGTACATCACAGTTCGTTCTACAAAATATTGTACTAATAGTAACGACATAGTATTTGAAAAATTCAGTAGCATTTGAAAGATCCAACAGTATAGAGTAAGACCGTGAAAATATCAGACAGATTCCCAGTTGATATTCAATGGCACTTGATAGAGTCAGCACAACATTCAAAGTGACCAGTTGGCAGTACACAGACAGTGACCAAAAGAAATGACAGATTCAGCAATGCAGACATTGAAATTCAATGGATGTAGCAAGGCCTGACTCAAAAGGAAAGTGAGACCATATTCTGCATTCGGCCGGTCGATCTGAACAAGTACCGAACAAAACTTTTGATAGGTTCAGTAGCATTTGAAAGATTCAGCAGTACATAATAAGAAAGAAAAATATCGACAGATTCCCAGTTAACATTCAGTGGTACTTCGACATATTCGACATCATTTCAAAGTGACAGATTCAGTTTGCCCTTTCCCTGAACACTCGTCATTGGAAGAAACAAAACTGGCTATCGGGGGGATGACCCCCGGATAGGCCAAGATAGGACCAACCGGCCGGCTCCAAAGAGCACTGGCCGTCTGGACCCAAGACAAGGGACCACAGTCGGGTGGAACCCTCCACCCGGTTCACGTCCAAGTTTCCCAGGCTGGCCCGTCTAGCCGGGTAGCCAGAAGAACCAGTTGGGATGCCGCTCCTAGCCGGCCGCCTTGGATCCGCTGGCGGCGGTATGGTGGGCATGACGCTCCGTGCTGAGTGCACCTCTAACCGGACAGGATGGCTAGCCTGGTCGGCGCTACCGAACAACTGCGCCAAAGCTGTCGGCTGACGAGCAAAGCAAGGGCTAACGAGTAAAGCTCCAGCTGACGGATAAAGAGTTGGCTGACGTACAAAGCAAGGGTGTTGGACACTGTAGCGTTGTCCTCCCCTATATTGGAGGCTTGACTGGACCCGGGCCTACCGTTCAGGCCCGTCCAGCTGGCCCACTTTGTAAAGCCCAAATCCAAACAGTAAACCCTAGAACCCATCTTGTAAGCTACCTCCTCAACCAGTATATAAGGGGAGGTAGTGCTAGGGTTCTAGGTGGAGAATTACAAGTTAGAAGTTCTCTAGATTGGACAAGTTGAGTAGTTCCTCTTCTTCTAGCAAGGAGTAGCTAGGAAATTAGCTCAAGGAGCATCTGTACTGGGTGTTCGCCCCTTGATAGTAGATCCTTGCAGGAGTAGGAGCTTTACCTCGCCAAGAGGGCTCTGAACCTGGGTACATTGTTGTGTTTGCAGTATCCGTGCCCAACCCATTGCGAGTAGCCACCGATAGCATCCTGATTATCCCCTATCATGCCATCCCCGATGGTACTGGTGTTCCACACCACGACAGTTGGCGCCTACCGTGGGGCACAGCGCTTCGGTTGGGTTCATCTTTTGCACGGGACATCCGCTCATCACCGGTGAGCGAGTCGCCTCTGTCCTCGTCCTCACCTTGGGCTCCTTCATATGCGTCCTCGACAACGCATCCTGCTTCACCGGGGGAACCTTCCCAAGCGGCGGCTCTATCATGCACTTCGACAAGAACCGCATCTACGTCGCCACCATCGCCGAGGCCTTTCCTCGCGAGATCATCACAATGTCCGGTGTGCCCCTGGCTTCTCCGTTTCGCGTGTCGCCAACGGCAGCGTCGAGGTCATGATGGCGAGCTCGGGTGAGAACTGCCGCCCACCTCTGGAGCGCAACGGGGATGGCCACGCCGCTAACTCGCGCCTCCCGAACCTGGACCTGCCCACCGTGTCCATCGTTCACCACTGCAACCCCATCACCCCCATCGAGGTAGATCTAGCAGCAGCTGCGGCAGCGCTGGAGGCTACTCGCCAGAGCCTCCTGGAAGAAGCTGGCTGCCGCCCAACGGTGGATGAACGCAACCATGCGCGAGTACAACATCGTACACGACTTCTCCTTCCTACCTGGTGCCAGCCGCCTAGCCCATCCCTAAGCCTGAAACCTCTGTTTGAAGATGGATCGTGTTGCTGATCCGCGTACACCCACGATGCAGCCGGTCTACAACACTCCCACCAAAAACATGAGGGTCGCGGAAGCGGCAGTCGCTGAACTAATCCACCTGGAGGGCGAGGAGCTGCTCCGTTAGCAAGCACGTGTCCAGCTCCTCGTGGTAACGGAAAACAAACAGCAGGCTGAGGCAGAGCTCAGCATGGGTGGCAACAGTAAGACCCTACTGGCTCGCCGGATGGCGTATCCGGTCGTAGGTGCCAGCAAAGCCTCTTCCTCAAACGGGGTGAGGCAAAGCAACCATCCACGTGGCGGATCGGCAGGCCGTGGGCACAATGCCCGTGATGCCGCGGCCGTCACCAGCCGGAACCGCGAGCTAGCCGACAAAGCCGGAAAAGGCCAAGCGCTGCCCAAGTCTCGCCTATCTGGTCGACTGGGACCGCTCGAGCCTACTGGTCCAGTCGCACACGCGGGAAGAAGAAAGCCTAGCCGGTCCAAGGTGCTTCGGACCGCGAATCCAGAATGAACCGTTTCCAAAGGGATTTTTGCTCCCAAGGGATACACCAAAGTACAATGGCTTGGTCAAGCCGGAGGACTGGCTGGTGGACTACACCACCACAGTAGGCATCGTGAACGGCAGCCGCCGGGTGGCTGTGCACTATGCCCCCTCATGCTCCTCGAATCGGCCAGGACATGGCTCAACAGCCTCCCGACAATAGCATCAACGCTTGGATCGATTTCGACCAGGCATTCATCCGCAACTTCACCGGCACCTACAAGCACCCGGGTCGACCCGACGAGCTCGCCCTTTTCATGCAGGGTACGGATGAATCCGATCGCTCCTACATCACCCGGTGGACGAGCATGCACAACTCCTGCGAGGGGGTGCGCGAGCACCAGGCGGTCGACTTCTTCGTCAACGGCTGCAAAGATGGCACTATGCTCAAGCAAAGCTTCACCGGGTGGAGCCTACCACCATGGCACAGACCATGGCCATTGCGGACAAGTACTCCACCGCCGAAGCGACAATGAAAAGATCCGTCCGGGTGGACGACCAGGGGCAAATCATCGTCGACATCGATGTGGATCGGCGCCAGCCGGAGGGGAATGGCCACAGCTCCAGGCGGCATGACAACCGCAACAGCAAGAGAAAGGACCACCAGCCGGATAACCAATATGGTTCCAGGCAGGTCGCAGCAGTGCAGGAGGATCCGGCTGCAGGCGGAAGCCGGAGACAGAAGCCCGATGACCGGCCCCCAATGCCCAAGTACACCATTGAGTCAATGCTTGATGGGCCATGCAAGTTCCACAGCGGAGGCAACAAACCGGCTACACATACCACAGGCTAGTGCACCTGGATGAAGAAGATGGCAGAGATTGCTGGTGTGCCGGCTGCACAGGCACCACCACCCCCAGCCGGTGGGCCGCCAGGCGACCGCAATAACCAGTGCCAGAGGGAAAATGATGATGACAACTATCCCCGCCAGGTGGGAAACTACCACATCTTCACGACGGAGCCGGAGACCAAGCATGGCAAGAGACGCCACGAGACGGAGGTGAACGCGATCATGCCCCCCGTCCCCCCAGTACCTCAACTGATCGGAGCAAGAAATTGCATGGAGCCGAAAGGACCAGCCAGCTATGCTACCTCACCCAGTCACTTACGCGATGGTTTTGGATCCCATCATTGTTTCCAAGAAGCATTCCTATAGATTCTCCCGCCTCCTTGTAGACGGCGGGAGCAGCATCAACCTTCTGTACCGCAGTTCGCTGGACCGGCTTGGCATCAACGAGTCGCAGCTGGAGCCATCAAGCATCTCCTTCCATGGGTCCGTTCTAGGCCTGTCGCATTTGCCCATCGGAAAGATCCGGCTAGATGTCATCTTCGACACGGAGGATAACTTCCGCCGCGAGCCCATCTGGTTTGAGGTGGTCAACCTCTCTAGTGCATATCACGCAATCATGGGGCGCCCGGCGCTCACCAAGTTCATGGTGGTACCGCATTATGCGTACCTCAAGATGAAGCTACTAGGGCCAAAGGGTGTCATCACTGTAGCCGGCTGCTACAGACGGTCTGTGGAATGCGCCATAGACGGAACCAAGCTAGCGGAAGCCGTGGTCATCATGGAAGAGAAGCGCATTATAATGCAGAATGTGGTGGCCCTATAGAAGGACATGCCGGCTGGCGAGCCCAAGCCGGTCGGGGAAGCGCAATTCAAGCCATCCAAGGTCACAAAAAAGATCTTATTGGATGAGGCTGAGCCGGACAAGTTTGTCCTGGTCGGAGACGGCCTTGACAGCAAATAGGAAAGCGCGCTCATCGACTTCCTCCGTGAGAATCAGGATATCTTCGCATGGTCCCCCAAGGACATGCCAAGTGTTCTGAGGGAGCTCGCCGAGAAGTCTTTACATGTCAGACCGGATGCAAAGCCGGTCAAACAGTCACTGCGCCGGTTCGTGGAAGAGAAAAGAAGAACCATAGGTGAAGAGATCACCCGGCTCCTCGCAGCCAGATTCATCATGGAGGTTTTCCACCTGGAATGGCTGGAAAACACCGTGCTGGTGTTGAAGAAGAATAAAACTTGGCGCATGTGTGTTGACTACACCAGCCTCAACAAAGCATGCCCCAAAGATCCATTAACCCTGCCAAGGATAAACCAAGTGATCGATTCCACGGCTGGCTGCGAGCTATTGTCGCTTCTGGATGCGTATTCCGATTACCATCAAATCTGGCTGAACCCCGCCGATCAAATAAAGATAGCATTCATTACTCCTTATGGAGCCTACTACTACACCACCATGCCATTTGAATTGAAGAATGCTGGGGCAACATACCAGCGCTGCATGTAGAAATGCCTGCAGACTCAGATCGGCAGAAACATACACGCCTACGTCGATGATGTGGTAGTCAAGACCAAGGAGCGCCAGACACTCCTTGAAGATCTGAAGGAAACATTCACCAACCTCCGCCGGTTCCAGATGAAGCTAAACACGGAGAAGTGCGTGTTTGGCATCCCAGCCGGCCAGCTCCTCAGTTTTCTCGTATCAGAGCGAGGAATCAAGGCAAACCTAGAGAAGATCGGTGCAATTAAGGGCATGCAGCCGCCTAAGAACCTGCGAGATGTCCAGAAGTTCACCGGATGCCTAACCTCCCTCAGCTGGTTCATCAGCTGGCTGGGCGAGAAAGCACTCCCGCTATACTAGCTCGTGAAGAAGACAGACAAATTCATCTGGACATCGCAGGCGGATGAAGCTTTTCACGACCTCAAGTGCATGTTAACCTCACCGCCCATACTGGCAGCACCAGCGGCAAAGGAGCCCATGTTGATGTACATCGTAGCCACCAACCGGGTTGTTAGTGTGGTGGTGGTGGTGGTGGAGAGTCCAGAAGGAGGAAAGACGCAGCCGGTGCAACGACCAGTGTACTATTTGAGTGAGGTACTTTCGCTCTTGAAGCAAAACTACCCCCATTACCAGAAGCTGGTGTATGGCGTGTACATGGACGCCAAGAAGTTGAAGCACTACTTCCAAGAACACTCCGTCCGGGTGGTGGCGCTAGTGCCACTTTCGGAGATCATTGGCAACAGGGATGTAACAGGCCAGGTGGTGAAATGGGCCATAGAGCTCGCCACCCACAACATACAATACGAGCCAAGAACGGCAATCAAGTCTCAGGCCTTGGTAGATTTCCTTGTTTACTGGGCAGACATGCAATACCTGCCGCATTGCCCTGACTCCATGCATGGGAAGCTGCATTTCGACAGCTCCAAGATGTATGGAGGGCTCGGAGCCGGAGTGGTCATCACCTCCCCCAAAGGGGACCGGCTAGAGTGCGTGCTGCAGATCCACTTCCACGCGTCCAACAATGTCGTTGAATATGAGGCGCTCATCCACGACCTCAAGATGGCAAAAGAGATCGGCATCTGGTGCGTCCTATGCTTTGGCGACTCAGACTTGGTGGTGCAGCAAGTGTCAAGCGATTGGGATGCCAGGGACACAAACATGGCTCTATATCGCTTCTTCGTACAACAGTTGTGCACCTGTTTCGAAGGATGTGAGTTTCACCATGTCCCAAGAATAAAAAATGAAGCCACGGACATGCTCGCCCGCATCGGGTCAACAAGGCAGGAAATTCCGCCTGGAGTCCCCCTTGAGCACCTGCGCAAGCGTCAATCACGCCGTCTCCAGAATCCGACTCCATCATATTGGACGCGAATCCGGGGACTGCCGGCTCCAAGACCTCCGCGACGGCTTCACCGCACCTGGGGACTGCTTCACCGCACCCGAGGACTGCCTGCTCCAAGACCTCCGTGACTGCTTCACCATGCCTGGGGACTTCCGCGTCCAGCCTGGAGGCTTTTGGCTCCGCTACTTCGTTGGGTCGGCCACCAGACGAGCCCAACCCGGCCATCCGCGCAAGGTAAACCTGCTCATGCAGGCAGTATGCACCATACGGGAAACTCCAACGTGGGCCAAGCTGTTCATGGATTTCCTAGCCAGAGGAGAGCTGCCCGAAGAGGAGGTCGAGGCAAGGCAGGTGAAGCGCAGGGCTAGCGCGTACACTATCATCAACAACAAGCTCTACAAACGCAGCGTTGGGGGCATTTATCAGCGGTGCGTGAGCCAGGAAGAAGGAATCCGGCTGTGGATCGACATTCACCAGGGCGAGTGCGGCCACCACGCGTCGTCATGAGCCATAGTGGAAAAAGCATTTCGCCATGGGTTCTACTGGCCCACGGTGCTGGAAGACGCCGAACAAATAGTCAAAGCATGCAACGGTTGTCAGCGGTTCAGCCAACAAAAGCACACTCCATCTGCAGCACTCAAGACAATTCCCATCACTTGTCCCTTCGCCGTCTGGGGGCTCGATATGGTCGGCCCTTTCAAAACAGTCCGATCCGGCATGACGCACTTGCTGGTAGCGGTGGACAAATTCACCAAGTGGATCGAGGCAAAACCGATAAAGAAGCTGGATGGGCCAACATGTCAAATTCTTCACGGACATAATCACGCGCTTCGGCTACCCAAACAGCATCATAACAAACAACGACACAAATTTCGCCAAGGGAGCTTTCACACGCTTTTCTGGAGACAAGGGCATCCACCTGGACCTTGCATCTATGGCACATCCCCAGTCCAACGGGCAATGCGAGCAAGCAAATGGTCTAGTCCAAGCCAAAATCAAGACCCGGCTGATCGAACCACTGATGCGATCCCCCGGCTGCTAGATAGAGGAGCTGCCAACTGTTCTTTGGAGCCTCCGCACCACGCCAAATCGGTCCACCGGCTACATCCCATTCTTCCTCGTCTACGGGGCGGAGGTGGTCTTGCCCACAGACATCGAGTTTGACGCACCCCGCAAGCTTCTTTACACAGAGCAGCAAGCCAAGGAAGCACGTGAGGGTAGCGTCGATCTCCTCGAAGAAGCACATGAGTTGGCCCTGTCTAGATCCGCCATCTACCAGCACAACTTGTGTTGTTACCACACCAGCCGGATCCGCAGCGTCTCGTTCCGCGAAGGCGACCTGGTACTAAGGCTGGTACAGGACACCAAGGGGATGCACAAGTTATCTCAACCTTGGGAGGGCCCATTCATCATCAGCCGGGCACTGCAGAACAACTCATACTACCTGATCCACGCCCGCCAGCCGGAAAAGAAAAGGATGGACCGTTTAGGCGAAGGAACTGAGCGCCCAGGGAACGAGAACCTTCTTCGCCCCTTTTACACTTGAACAAGAAGTGTATGTATCTTATCTTTATGTAATGAAAAAGCATGGGAGCCTTTACGCAGTCTCGGGGACTCCGCAATAAATTAGCAAGTCATGCTGAACAATTTGGCTTTTCTGGCTGCATTATTCTAACCCCGGAGCCGGCGATCTCCACCGGGGATTCGCCGGTTGGCCTAGACGGCCGCGCAATCCACGCGGCAAATTACTCTACGCGGCTCCTGGGGCTTCCTCTTCAGTTCCGGCTGTAGACCGCAAGCCGGCTGACAGATCCGGCAAGAGCAGAATGCTTGACGACCCTTACACGAAAAAGCTATGAGGAAAACAAAGTCGTCTGGACGTTTCGGTTGCGCTCGCTTTCCCAAGGCCAATAACCCAAACTTGAAGTATCGTGTAGTACGCCTACTAAGCTACCCCTTCGACTCCGGCTCGTAGCCGGCAAGGCCACAACATCAAATTGGCCAATGCTTACTAAGAAAAGGGAAAAGTCATTGGCTTCACGTGAAATAGCAAAATTTCAAGACTAGTGAACCTCAGATTACAATTCCATTTGCATCTGTTTCACCAGGCAAACAACTTGTTTGTTTTTCATCTTTGCATGATCCAAAGTTCCATGACGAATGCCCGAGCTGGAGGCTAGTCGCTTCCCGGGCGGCAGAAGAGCAAGTAAGGGAGCTTCGACCTGGCTGTATCGTCCAGCCGGCTCGAACCTCGGGGACTACACCCTGTGGGTGCACTCGTGCGCCCCCACACAGAAACCTGCAAATAGACAACAACATAAAGAAGCTTCAATCCGGCTGTATTCTCCAGCCGGCCCAAACCTCAGGGACTACACGCTGTGGGTGTGCTCGCGCGCCCCCACACAGAAATAGGCATGCATTAAACGCAAAACAGAAAGTGCAGATAAAAAGGACGAGCAAATATCCAAATGGAGGCGATGCTCCCACCAGAGTTTAGTACAGAACAAAAAAAGCTATTCACCAACACAAAATAACAAGTTTTTCACCTACAAATACTCCCGGCATACCGGGGATCAAGCTTGCTGACTGGCAGAAGGGCCGGAGGCATCGGCTAGGGCTTGGCAATTAGAGGCGACAGCGGCCGAGGCGGTCTCTAGCGTAGCCGGGGCTTTAGTGCGCGCCACATCTGGACTGAAGTGATACGGCTCTGTGCGATCCGGGTCACTGAAATCTTGGTCCAGATGGACGAAGCTCCCAAACTTCACGCCACAAGAGCGGATGTCAGGAACCTCGGCGTGAAGCTGCTCATAGTTGGTCCCTTGGCGAAATCCGCGAGAGAGACTCCGCAGATCCACGTCCGGGTACCAGGACTTCAGCAGGGCCAGCACCATCTCCGTGCTGCTGTGCGCCGCCCACTCCCGAGCCATGTCCATGAGGTCCGGAGCGCCCGAGAGCCTCTTGGCCAGAGCGTCCATGGTGGCTGGCTGGATGGTGTCAGGCCAGACATAGTCATAGACCTCGAGAGCAGCGCTCCACAGCCGGTTCGCCTCCTCGCTGACAACCGCCACCAACTCCCTCGGGTGGATATCCTGCTCTGGGTCCGTCTCGGGGATGCGCGCCAGCGCCTGGTCAGTCACCTCAGGATACTGAGATGCACCCGGGAAAAGGGAAAATGGTCAATATCGGCCGTAGAAGACAAATGGCAATGCTAGTCTAGTTTGAGAACACTTATTGACGACAATCTCAGCGATCTAGCAAAGCTTCCCCCATGCCACCATCTCCTTGGCCTGGGAGGCCTTGAGAGCATCCGCCTGAGTGGCGTGGAGCTGCTTCAGGTTCTTTAGCGCCTAGGTCCGGATGTCTGCCACCTTCTTGGCTTGGCCAGCCTTGACCTCCATCTGCTGCTGATGCGCAGTTAGCTGGGTGATCTGGTCCTGGCGGGATTTGTTGGACTCCTCCAGCCGGGCAAGCTCCCTCTTCAGCCTGGCCACCTCGCGGTCCTGGTCTGCCAACAGAGCTGCAGGAGGGTACCCAATGGTCAACAAGAAGTGCGAGAAGTCACGCAATCAGGAAGACACGGCAGAGCAAGCAATCTTATGGCCCAGATCCTGCGAGGCCTTGGCAGCATCGGCAAGAGCCCTCTGTGTAAGAGAGAGAAGTAAGAACCAAAGGAACCGGCTACGGTGCAAGGTGCTGAAAGACATTGACATTGGCAAAGGGACACATACCTCGACGGAGGGCCCCAGCGACTTGGCCCGGCCAAGCCTCTACTCAAGCGCCTCCACCAGCTTGCGGTCCTGGCCGACAGCTAGTTGCTTCGCCCCCGACAGTTGCACCAAGGTGGGGTCTAGTGGCAGCACAGCCCGAGCCGGCATCCAACCGGTGACCTGGAGGTCATCGTCGCTCCCCGCGGCCGCGGAGAGCCCACCCTCCGGCTGGGCAGGGACCTCTGGCGGTGGCACCTCCACCGGCTCCTCCACCCGGTAGGCTCCAGAGCCAACTCCCGTCGTCAGGCTAAGGGGAGGTGTGGCCGCACCACTGCGCCCAGGCAGGAGAGCCTCGGCGAGCCGGGAGACGGCGCTGGCCCGGTGCAGGGTCATGGGCACAGCCGGTGACGCCACATCCATCGTGTCCGCATCAGCCCTAGCAGGCGCAGCCTCAGGGGTCACAGCTGGCATACCGGAGTCCCCAGCTCCGGTAGGCGAAGGGGCAGACACGGTGGCGACGGTCGCGAAGCCGGGCAAGGCCATCGCCTCACTGCAGGAAGGACAAGGGCAAAATAAGCAAGTGCAAGCCCACCAATGCAAGCAAGGGGTACAGGAGCATGTACCCGGCGACGCTCGGCATGCCGGTCGCGACTCTGGGACGGCGGCTCTTCTTGGCGGCACCCCCAGCCAGCGTGGTGCTGGTTGAGGCGGCTCGTTTCCCCTGGCCCTGGGTGCGGTGGCTTTGGGCCAGATCCACGTGCTCGCCGTGCGCGTCTGCTCCAACACACAAGCATAATATCAAGTTTACGGCTAAAACTCAGTGCAAGCCGGGCCGACAGGGGTAAGGAAAAACTTCTCACCGGGTGGGAACTCGCAACGCTCGTCAGCCCGAATGGGGAACCGCTCCATCTCCATCTTCGGGTACTTCACGGGCTTGAGGTCCGAAGAGAAGTTAGGGAGCTCGCCATCCCCCATGCCATCCTCTGCTAGCTGTGCCGTAAAAAGCTACTCAACAGGGGAAGATAAGAGGCACGAAGCAAGAATCCCTCAGGAAAAATCCACCTGGAAGAGGGGAAGAAAGGCCTACCTTCAGCGGGAGCCGGCTGCGGTGGTACGGCCGGCAGGAGAACTCTTAGTCCTCTGCCAACGCCTCCTTCGAGATGGTGGTGAGCCACTCGCGGAGGGCCACGTACGGCACGTCCAGCCAGGAGACCCGGGTGGGATCCAGATGGTCGGAGAGGTGGCACATCTTGTGCGACTGCTACTGCAGCGGAAGCATGCGGCTCGCCATCCAGGACAGCAGAATGTCCCGGCCGGTGAGCCGCTCCTTCTCCACCATCACTGCCATCCGGGCGGCCATCCGGTCGATGTCCCCCTGGGCGCCCAAGTGCTGGACGCTCTAGGCCTTCCGAGTGGAGGGGACGTTCGAGAAGACTGGAATTTTGATCCAATCTACCTTGGTGGTGTTGCGCACGTAGAAATACGAGCGCTACCACAGCTTGATGGTGTCCGAGAGATCCAAGCGGGGCATCACCGCCGATGGCCGCAGGTAGATGGCACAGCAGCCCGTCTCCGTCAGCGGACTGCCCTTCCCCACCACTTGAACCTTGAAGTAGAAAAACTTAAAGAAATTTGCGGTGTCGGGGTGGACGCCTAGGCAAGCCTCGCAACAGGCCGCGTGATGCGCCAGCATCGTCACGGCATTGGCTCCGTGGTGGTGGAGCTGGAGGTCAAAGGAGACGAGTAGCTCTAGCACGAACCTGCTCAATGGTAGCCTGAGGCCACGGGCGAAGTGGGCGAGGAAGACGATAGCCTTGCCAGGCTGACGGTTGGGCACCCGCTCGTCCTCCGGCACGAGGCGGTGCTTCACCAAGCGTTCTGGTGGCAGGAACTTCCTCGATGGTACTTCTGCACTAGCTCCTCGGTGACATAGGAGCCGCACCACCCGCCGACGCTCTCCGGCAACATCTTGTCAGGGAGGGTGGCTGTGTTGGAAGCGCGTCGGCCCATCATCATGGAAGAAGAAGAACGGTGCCGGCGGCAAGAGACAGTGGCGCAGGCAAGCAGAAGAAGGCTAGGGCACAGAGGAGAGCAAAGGCAGTGGGCATAGGAAGACGAAGTGAGGAAGCCCGCTCCCTTGCATCCCTATTTATTGGGGAAAAAGAACTGCGCCAGTTGTACTCCCTCCCAACCACGTGGTAGGAAACTACCCCACCTCCACACGATGTTTCAGCGCGGATCGCGTGCGCCCACACAGCATGCACATAAGATCCCGCAGACGTTATCGCGGGAGGCAAAACGCGCCCATGATCCCCGAGAAACCGCAATGATGAAGATGTGCGTGTGGTTACCAAAAACTGTTGCGGCAGACCAAGAGGTCAAACTAATGCGACACGCACCATAAGTGGCAGGCGTGACTGACACAAGCAGCGACGACAACAAACTGACCGCTAACACCCTGTAGGTGGGGCCATCGACTCCGTAGCCGGTAAACCCCAGCCAGGAAATGACGAAGAATCTCAAGATGGTACAAGACAAAAACTACAAGACAACGGCAAATGACAAAGTCCCTGCATCACCAATCATTTCAAAACTCGACCAATGAGCACGCAAGAACTTCCCCATAGGGCGAAGTCCTAACACGCTCGGGGACTTCATTCTCAAATTTTAGTGGGTTGTGCTCAGTAGTCCCCTGACCCCTAAAAGAAAAATATCGACAGATTCCCAGTTCACATTCAGCAGCACTTGGACATATTCGACAACATTTCAAAGTGACAGATTCAGTTTGCCCTTTTCCCCGAACACTCATCATTGGAAGAAACAAAACTGACTGTCAGGGGGATGACCCCCGGATAGGCCAAGACGGGACCAGCCGGCCGGCTCCAAAGAGCACTGGCCGTCTAGACCCAAGACAAGGAACCACAGCCGAGTGGAACCCTCCACCCGGTTTGCGTCCAAGTTTCCCCGGCTGGCCCGTCTAGCCGGGTAGCCAAAAGAACCGGCTGGGATGCCTCTCCTAGCTGGCCGCCTCGGATCCGCTGGCAGCGATACGGTGGGAATGACGCTCCTTGCTGAGCGCACCTCTGAACGGATAGGCTGGCTAGCCTGGTCGGTGCTACCAGACAACTGCGCCAAAGTTGGAGGCTGATGAGCAAAGCAAGGGCTGACGAGTAAAGCTCTGGCTGATAGATAAAGAGCCGGCTGACATACAAAGCAAGGGCGCTGGACACTATAGCGCTGTCCTCCCCTATACTGGAGGCTTGACTGGACCCGGGCCTACCGTTCAGGCCCGTCCAGCCAGCCCACTTTGTATATCCCAAATCCAAACAGTAAACCCTAGAACCCATCTTGTAAGCTACCTCCTCAACCAGTATATAAGGGGAGGTAGTTCTAGGTTTCTAGGTGGAAAATTACAAGTTAGAAGTTCTCTAGATTGGACAAGTTGAGTAGTTCCTCTTCTTCTTCTAGTAAGGAGTAGCCAGGAAAACAGATCAAGGAGCATCTGTACTGGGCGTTCGCCCCTTGATAGTAGATCCTTGCAGGAGTAGGAGATTTACCTCGCCAAGAGGGCTCTGAACCTGGGTACATCGTTGTGTTTGTAGTATCTGTGCCCAACCCGTTGCGAGTAGCCACCGATAGCATCCTGATTGTCCCCTCTCATGCCATCCCCGATGGTACTACCGTGTTCCACACCACGACATTGACGATCAAGTATGATTTTGTGTGCATGCCTCCTTCTCACATCGATGCCTATGTGTGACCTCCATAGGCAACTCAAAATGCCCAAAGCCTTCTCTAGATTATGAGTTTATGACAAGGCCAAGTTACAAAATAAAAGCAAGACCATCCACTGCACTTGATCTAAACTGAGCTATGCTATTACATAGTATTACGATTACTTATGGTAGTTTGATTCCAATCGCGGGCATTGGCGATGCTCAGGATGAACCATAATGGAGTCTCCGGAGATTTCCATGCAACGTTAGTTGAGAAACCAACAACTTCTTCTTCGGTATTTATACTGAAGCAACATATTTCAGGAAACGGCATATATCCAAGTCCTATTGCATGGTGGGACATGTAGACATAGTTGCTTCTCATCAGATATCCTGGGGAAACATCTGCACCACCTACCGCAATATTAATCGGATAGTTCAATCCAAGGAAAAGGGAATATGCTCCCAGGTTAGCAATCTCTAACCCATGGCTTAGGTGGATACAAGTAAGCAGTGTCCTTTGAGTACACCTTGCAGCCAAACCCAGTAGCATCGGTGCCACAAGTGCGACCGCAACGATCGACACTATGATCAGCAACAGGATTTCCATGACCATAATAAGTACCGCCATAAAACTCCTCATCAGTAACGCCCATGGTATGGATAAGAAGAAGCTGAGATTCATCTGCAGATATTGCTAAGAACCATAAACCAGGTTTGTGCTTGTCATCATCTATGGCATCAAGGTTGCCCTTCTCGAGATGCGCGACAGGTGGTGACGGGAGCAGAATAGGACCTACAAAAAGAAATGACGGCCAAATCAGCCAACACTAGTTTACATCCATTAAAACTGAAGCTAGTGTTTAGAATAGGAATGGATCAAACTTACCAAAATACAGATGATTCTAGACATAAACACTGCCACTCTCAGTGGCTACAAACACCAGACCCTTGTGGATAAGTGCATCTCTATATCTGAAATAGCACTGGAACTGGATATCAAGAACTGTCCATGCATACTCATCGCCATCAAGTGTAGCAATTGAGTAGTCAAAGATAGAAACAAGAGAGAAATCTACATAATCCGCCGCAGCTGTGGGACCTCAGCAATAGCAATCTTCCGAAGGAGAATATGGCAATCATTATGCATGAATGTAAACGGATCGTTGGTGGCTACAAACTCATTGACTTGTGGTGAGGAACGCGTTGATGAGTGTACACATTGACAAGCTCCCACTTGCACTCGGACCAAAAGTGGAAATCCAATCTCCATTGGCACCTACCCACTGCTTACCCATACAATTCGGGAACACATCATCGGAGGAGAACCTATCCAGCAGCGTCAGCATGCATGTCGTGCCCTTACTCTCGAAGTACTCATTGCATTCCCATGGTTTCTTAGTCAGGTGAGAATGAATAACACAGGGGAGGCAAAATGGCTGAGAAGCATGTAAAGTTGCACTATATTTTGCCGAGTCAAGAAGATGTTTGGATGAACCGGCAAGGCTCGCGGCGGTGATGGCGTCGCATCTGGTTATGAGTTCTTCAAGAGGGCGTTTGGTAAAAACATGCTAGAACAGCTCAGAATCATCACTGTCCTTGCTCGGTCCTGCCATCATAAGGGAGCTAATGGAAGTTGGGACAGTGGCTTGATTTGGTTTTCTGGAAAAGAGGGAAGATCACTGGTAGGAGGCGGGACAGGGAGAAGAACAAACACTCTCATACTGTGCGGTGAACAAGATCGGAAAGCGGCATTGTGGAGGAGAAGAACGGCGGTGCTTGGCGTAGAGGTAGGGTAATGGGGAAGTGGGGATAGAGCGTATAGGCGAGGTTGAATAAAATGAAAACGGACGCATGTTCCTCTGCTCTAGTTCCCTTCAGAATATTACTACACTGCTCTTAGTTCCCTCCACAATAAATCTTTCTTGTAAATCAAAGAGGGAGTAGTATGAAGAGTAGGGCCCGATCATCTGCTCTCTCGAGGAGCCAAACCCGACTATTTTCTTTGCTAAATTTTATGGTCCTTTATGCTAAATGCATGGACCTCGATGTAATTTTACCTTTTTAGGTCCTTGGTGTAAATGTACCCCCACCATCTGTGTAAAATTATAACCAAAAAGTGTAAGTGGTGAAATTTGAACAAATTTAAGCTTAGTTGTCAACGAGTATGAAAATTCTTGGATTTCAAGTCGAACGACCAAGCTCAAGGCCATATCAACATCATACTTTATGGTGATGATGCCATGTCCAAGAATTAGCATGCCGATAGATTTGGACATATTTTGAAAATAATCGAAGATGAAGTAGTACGAAGAGTATGGCTCGATCAGCTGCTCTCTCGAGAAGGAGCCATACACGACTATTTTCCTTGCTTATTTTTAGGGGGGGTGCTAAATGTATGGACATCAATGTAATTTTCCCTTTTGGGGGCACTTGATGTAAAATGTACTTCCACACACCGCGTAAAATTCTAACCTAAAAGTGTAACTGGTGAAATTTAGATGATTTTAAGCTTACATGTTAATGAGTATGCACATTCTTGGATTTCAGTCGAACGACCAAGGTTAAGGCCATATAAAGATCATACTTTATGCTGATGATCCCATATCAAAGAATCTGCATGGAAACATATTTGGCCATATTTTGAAAATAATCGAAGAGGAAGTAGGACGAATAGTTTGGTTCAGGTAAACTGGTCTCTCGACAAGGAGCCGAAACATAAAGTTTTCTTTTGTAGGGTCCTTTGTGCTAAATGTATGGACCTCCATGTAGTTTTCCCTTTTTAGGTCCTTGATGTAAAATCTACTCCCACCGGCTATGTAAAATTCTAAACTAAAAGTAGATGGTGAAATTTAAACTAATTTAAGCTCAGTTGTTAACGAGTATGAACCATATTCTTGGATTTTCAAGAAAAATGGCCAAGGTCAAGGCCATATCTACATCATACTTTATGCATATGATCCCATATCCAAGAATTTGCATGCCGACAAATTTGGCCATATTTTGAAAACAATCAAAGATGAAGTAGTGTGAAGAGTGTGGCTCGATCAGCTGCTCTCTAGAGAAGGAGTCAAACCTGACTATTTTCCTTGCTTAATTTAAGGGTCCTTTATGCTAAATGTACATACCTCGATGTAATTTTCACTTTTTTTAGGTCCTTGATGTAAAATGTACTTCCACACCCATGTAAAATTCTAACCTAAAAGTATAAGTGGTGAAATTTCGATGATTTTAAGCTTACTTGTCAACGAGTATGACCATTATTGGATTTCAAGCCGAACAGCCAAGGTCAAGGCCATATCAACATCATACTTTATGTTGATGATCCCATATGAGAGAATTTACATAGCAACAAATTGCCCTATTTTGAAAACAATCGAAGAGGAAGTAGTGTGTAGAGTTTGGCTCAGATCAGCTGATCTCTCGAGAAGGAGCCGAACCAGAATTTTTTCCTTTTAGGGAGCTTTATGATAAATGTATGGACCTCAATGTAATTATTGCTTTTTTCGGGTCCCTAATGCCCTAATGTAAAATGTACTCCAACCAACCATGTAAAATCCAACCTAAAAGTAAGTAGTGAAGTTTAAATGAATTTAAGATTAGTTGTCAACGAGTATGAACCATTTTGGGATTTCAAGATGAATGACCAAGGTCATGATCCCATATTCAAAAAAATCACCTCGACAAATTTTGCCATATTTTGAAAACAATCGAAGATGAAGTAGTATGAAGAGTATGGCTCGATCAGCTACTCTCTCGAGAAGGAGCCAAACCCAATTGTTTTCCTTGCTTAATTTTAGGGTCCTTTGTGCTAAATGTATGGACCTCGATGTAATTTTCCCTTTTTTAGGTCCTTGATGTAAAATGTACTTCCATGCCCGTGTAAAATTCTAAACTAAAAGTGTAAGCGGTGAAATTTCGACGACTTTTTTTAGCTTACTAGTCAACGAGTATGACCATTATTAGACTTCAAGCCGAACGACCAAGGTCAAGGCCATATATATCAACCATCATACTTTATGTTGATGATCCCATATGAGAGAATTTGCATGGTGACAAATCTGGCCATATTTTGTAAACAATCAAAGAGGAAGTAGTATATAGAGTTTGGCTTAGATTAGCCGATCTCTCAGGAAGGAGTCGAACCAGAAAATTTTCCTTTTAGGGAGATTTATGATAAATGTATGGACCTCGATGTAATTTTTGCTTTTTTCAGGTACCTGATGTAAAATGTACTCTGGCCAACCATGTAAAATTCTAACCTAAAAGTAAGTGGTGAAATTTAAACGAATTTAAGCTTAGTTGTCAACGAGTATGAACCATTCTAGGATTTCAAGATGAACGACCAAGGTCATGATCCCATATCCAAGCATTTGCATGCCGGCAAATTTGGCCATATTTTGAAAACAATCGAAGATGAAGTAGTATGAAGAGTATGGCTCAATCAGCTACTCTCTCGAGAAGGTGCCGAACCTGACTATTTTCCTTCCTTAATTTTAGGGTCCTTTGTGCTAAATGTATGGACCTTGATGTAATTTTCCCTTTTTAGGTCCTTGATCTAAAATGTACTTCCACGCCCGTGTAAAGTTCTAACCTAAAAGTGTAAGTGGTCAATTTTTAGGGTGCTTTGTGCGAAATGTATGGACCTTGATGTAATTTTCCTTGCTTAATTTAAGGGTCCTTTGTGCTAAATGTATGGAACTCGATGTAATTTTCCCCTTTTTAGGTCTAAAAGTGTAAGTGGTGAAATTTAGCCGATTATTTTAAGCTTACTTGTCAACGAGTACTTGGATTTCAATCTGAATGACCAAGGTCGTGAAGGCCATATCAACATCATACTTTATATGTTGATGATCCCATATCAGAGAATTTTCATGGCAACAGATCTGGCCATGTTTTGAAAACAATCTAAGAGGAAGTAGTATCAATATTTTTGCTCATATCAGCTAATCTCTTGAGAAGGAGCCGAACCAGAATTTTTTCCTTTTAGGGTCCTTTATGCTAAATGTATGGACCTCGACTTAATTTTTGCTTTTTTGAGGTCCCTAATGTAAAATGTACTCTAATCAACCGTGTAAAGTTATAAGTTAAAAGTAAGTGGTGAAATTTAAACAAATTTAAGCTTAGTTGTCAATGAGTACGAACCATTCTTGTATTTCAAGACGAACGACCAAGGTCAAGGCCATATCTACATCATACTTTATGTTGATGATCCCATATTCAAGAATTTGCATACCGACAAATTTGGCTATATTTTGAAAACAATTCAAGATGAAGTAATATGAAGCATGTGGCTCGATCAGCTACTCTCTTGAGAAGGAGCCGAACCCG
Organism: Avena sativa; assembly: GCA_916181665.1. Lineage (NCBI taxonomy): Eukaryota > Viridiplantae > Streptophyta > Magnoliopsida > Poales > Poaceae > Avena > Avena sativa. The sequence goes on along the minus strand of OV702290.1, from coordinate 545,437,659 downwards.
ACTGTTTTGCTTGCCTACTATTAGGGTCCTTTGTGCTAAATGTATGGACCTCAATGTAATTTTCCCCCTTTTTAGGTCCTTGTTGTAAAATGTACTCCCATCGACCGTGTAAAATTCTAACCTAAAAGTGAGTGGTGAAATTTAAACGAATTTTAGCTTATAGTTGTCAACGAGTATGAACATTCTTTGATTTCAAGCCGAACAACCACAAGGTCGAGGCCATATCTCTACATCATACTTTATTCTGATGATCGAGTATCCAAGAATTTGCATGGCGATAGATTTGGCCATATTGTGAAAACAATCGAAGAGAAAGTAGTATGAAGAGTATGGCTCGATCAACTGCTCTCTCGAGAAGGAGCCGAACCCGATTGTTTTCTTTGCTAAATTTTTGGGTCCTTTGTGCTAAATGTATGGACCTCGATGTAATTTTCCCCTTTTTGGTCCTTGATGTAGAATTTACTCCCACCGATCATGTAAAATGATAACGTAAAAGTAAGTGATGAAATTTCAACGAATTTAAGCATAGTTGTCAACAAGTATGAAAAAATCTTGGATTTCAAGCCGGACGACCATGAGGTCCAGGCCATATCTCTACATCATACTTTATGTTGATGATCCCATATTCAAGAATTTGCATGGCGACATATTTGGCCATATTTTGAAAACAATCAAAGAGGAAGTAATATGAAGAGTATGGCTCGACCAGCTGCTCTCTCGAGAAGCCGAACCCGACTATTTTCTTCGCTCAATTTTAGGGTCCTTTGTGCTAAATGTATGGACCTCGATGTAATTTCCCTTTTTAGGTCCTTTATGTAGAATGTACTTAATTCTTATGATCCCATATCCAAGAATTTGCATGCCAACAAATTTGGCCATCTTTTGAAAACAATAGAATATATTAAAAACAAAAAATAATCAATTTCATTTTTCCAAGTGACGGTAATTTATTTTCTGAAAAGCAAGTAAGAGGAATTTATTTCCTTTTTTCTATTGAAAAAATAAAGAGCGAGAAGAGACTATATGAGCACAGAGGAGGCAGTGAGAGAGCTGCGAAGAGGAGGATTTGAAGGCAGTGCAATGTCAGAGAAAAGCTAGCATGGGTTCCTGACACGAGGTACAAGGTACAGTGAGTAGAGTAAATTTCAGGACCACGATATGTATGCACGCAAAATAAAATGTGTTTTCTCTCTCTTTCACTCCCTCATCAGGCTAGTCATAGTGGGAGTAACTTGGGTAGTAGTAACATAGTCTTACATGTATTACCAACAATAAACATGTAGATGACATGGCATGCAATTAAATGATGAAAGAGAGCCTTGTGGTAACTAGATATGTTAACATCACATATTTCAAGACAAAATGAGTCTACATTGCAATAAACGAGGCTTTGCATGATACCACACCTATATTATTTTCCACTATGGAGATAGTAACTTAGACTAGTAACATATGCATGTTAGTACTAAGTTACTCCCCACTATGACCAGCCTAACCACCCCACACCCCGGCCGGCTGATCTCTCCCTCGTCCACAAAGTGGCGCTGCGCATGCGCGTCGACTAACAACCTTCCTTGTGTCGGCAGCTCCGTGTCCGTGTCTGGTGTGTTCGTCAGCTGCGTTGGTGGGAACCATTTTGGTCCTTGGCGGCAAAAAGTATTACTACTACAGTTCAATAGAGTAGCAATTCAAACTTTCCTGGTTTCAAAATTTTCACTTCCTGCACAAACATCCGGGGGGGATATTCAAAAGATCGACATTCGCGGTACTACTAGTACAAGTACGAGTACTACTTAAGTGCTAGACAAAGGATTGGTTGATCTGGCCAGCAAAAAAACAAAATTGTTCCATCACATTGGATGCTCACCATTATGATCTGACCAGCCTTCCTACTCCGCACTACTCCACCTCCATACCCTAGGAAGAGGAAGCACCAAGCACACCCGCAGCAAGCTGGTTTGAAAGTGAGGAGTGCTCCTTTTTTCCGTGAAGCAAGTAGTACTCCCTCCTTCCCAAATTAGGACGAGCATTATTTCTGGTCAGAGTCAAATTTAATAAACTTTGACTAAATGTACTGACATCAACTCAATGATACTAGAATAATCATGAACTATATTTTCATATTATATGCATTTGTCATTAGAAAAGTCAGTATGTTTTTACATATAGTTGGTCAAACTTTATAAAGATTGACTTTGACCAAACCTAATATGCGTCCAAAATTGGGAAAGAGGAAGCAGTATGAAGAGTATGGCTCGATCAACTGCTCTCTCGAGGAATCGTACCCGACTGTTTTCAATTCCTTGTTTGGTTTTAGGGTCCTTTGTGCTAAATTTATGTACCTCGATGTAATTTTCCCTTTATTTTGTCCTTGATGTAAAATGTAGTCCCACCATCCGTGTAAAATTCTAACCAATAAGTGTAAGTGGTGAAATTTAAATGAATTTAAGCTTACTTCTCAATGGGTATGAACATTCTTGGATTTCAAGCCGAATGACCAAGCTCAAGGCCATATCAACATCATACTTTATATTGATGGCCCCATATGAGAGAATTTGCATGCCAACTGATTGGGCCATATTTTGAAAACAATCGAAGAGGAAGTAGTATGAAGAGTTTGGCTCAGATCCGATGATGTCTCGAGAAGGAGCCAAACCAGAAAGTTTTCCTTTTACGGTCCTTTGGGCTAAATGTATGGACCTCCATGTAAATTTCCCTTTTTAGGTCTTTGATGTAAAATATGCTCCCACCGACCGTGTAAAATGCTAACCTAAAAGTAAGTGGTGAAATTTAAACGAATTTAAGCTTAGGTGTCAACGAGTAGGAACTTTCTTGGATTTCAAGCTGAACGACCACATGGTCAAGGCCATATCTCTACATAATACTTAATGTTGATGATCCCATATCCAAGAATTTGCATGGCGACAAATTTGGCCATATTTGTAAAACAGTCGAAGAGGAGGTAGAATGAAACGTATGGCTCAATCAGATGCTCTCTCGAGAAGGAGCCGGACCCGACTATTTTCTTTGCTCAATTTTAGGTCATTTGTGCTAAATGTATGGACCTCAATGTAATTTTCCCTTTTTAGGTACTTGATGTAAAATGTACTCCACCGCCCGTGTAAAATTCTAACCTAAAAGTAAGTGGTGAAATTGAAACGAATTTAAGCATAGTTGTCGACAAGTATGAAAAATTCTTAGATTTCAAGACGAACGACCAAGGTCAAGGCCATATTAACATCATACTTTATGATGATGACCCCATATCAGAGAATTTGCATGGCAACAGATTTGTCCATATTATTTTGAAAACAATCGAAGAGGAAGTAGTATGAAGAGTTTGGCTCAGATCAGCTAATATCTCGAGAAGGAGCCGAACCAATGCAACAAAATGTTTTCCTTTTAGGGTCCTTTGTGCTAAATGTATGGACATCGATGTAATTTTCCTTCTTTTTAGGTCCTTGATGTAAAATATGCTCCCACCGACCGTGTAAAATGCTAACCTAAAAGTAAGTGGTGAATTTTTAATGAATTTAAGCTTAGTTGTCAACGAGTATGAACTTTCTTAGATTTCAAGCCGAACGACCACAAGATTAAGGCCATATCTCTACATCATACTTTACGTTGATGATCCCATATCAAAGAATTTGCATGGTGACAGATTTGACCATATTTTGAAAAAAATCAAAGAGGAAGTGGTATGAAGAGTATGGCTTGATCAGCTACTCTCGTGAGAAGGAGCTGAACCCGATTATTTCCTTGCTTGATTTTAGGGTCCTTTGTGCTAAATGTATGGACCTCGATGTAATTTACCCCTTTTAGGTCAAAAAGTGTAAGTCATAAAATTTATACGATTATTTTAAGCTTACTTGTCAACGATTATGAACATTCTTGGATTTCAAGCCGAATGACCATGGTCGTCAAGGCCATATCAACATCATACTTTATGCTCATGATCCCATGTTAGAGAATGTGCATGGCAACAGATTTGGCCATGTTTTGGAAACAATCAAAGAGGAAGTAGTATTAAGAGTTTGGCTCAGATCAGCTGATCTCTCGACAAGGAGTCGAACCAGAAATTTTTCCTTTTAGGGTCCTTTATGCTAAATGTATGGACCTCGATGTATTTTTTCTTTTTTGAGGTTCCTGATGTAAAATGTACTCCGATCGACCGTGTAAAGTTCTAACCTAAAAGTTAGTGGTGAAATTTAAATGAATTTAATCTTACTTGTCAATGAGTATGAACCATTCTTCAATTTCAAGACAAACCACCAATGTCAAGGCCATATCTACATCATACTTTATGCTCATGATCCCGTATACAAGAAATTGCATGCCGACAAATTTGGCCATATTTTGAAAACAATCGAAGATGAAGTAGTATGAAGAGTATGGCTCGATCAGCTACTCTCGTGAGAAGGAGCCAAACCTGACTGTTTTCCTTGCTTAATTGTAGGGTCCTTTGTGCTAAATGTGTGGACCTTGATGTAATTTTCCCCGTTTTTAAGTCCTTGTTGTAAAATATACTCCCATCGACCATGTAAAATTCTAATCTAAAAGTAAGTGGTGAAATTGAAACGAATTTCAGCTTATAGTTGTCAACGAGTATGGACATTCTTTGATTTCAAGCCGAATGACCACAAGGTCGAGGCCATATCTCTACATCATACTTTATTGTGATGATCGAGTATCCAAGAATTTGCATGGTGATAGATTTGGCCATATTGTGAAAACAATCTGAGAGAAAGTAGTATGAAGAGTATGGCTCGATCAGCTGCCCTCTCGAGAAGGAGCCGACCCCAATTGTTTTCTTTGCTCAATTTTAGGGTCCTTTGTGCGAAATGTATGGACCTCGATGTAATTTCCCCCTTTTTTAGGTCCTTGATGTAGAATGTACTCCCACCAACCGTGTATAATGCTAACCTATAAGTAAGTGATGAAATTTCAACGAATTTAAGCATAGTTGTCTATGGGTATGAAAAAATCTTGGATTTCAAGTTGAACGACCACGAGGTCAAGGCCATATCTCTACACCATATTTTATGTTGATGATCCCATTGTCGTGGTGGTGTCACGGCAGATGCCATGGATAGGCTAAAGGTGGGGACTAATATGCGCTAGGGGAATCCAGGGAGGGATAGTAGAGTGATTCTCTACACAGAAGCTTTGTATTGATGTTCAATCTCAAAGATTACAAGTGCTCCTCGAGCTGTATTGACAAGAGGAGGAAGAAGAAACTCTCTTACTCTTGCCTACCAACTAGCCCAAGAACCCTAGATCCACTAGTGCTCAGCCAACTAGAATTCTCCCAACTCTGTATCAGAAAAAACCCAACCCCTCTACCAGAACCCTAACCCCCCCTTATATAGAGGTGGTTCGGTCCTGGCCTAGGGCATACGTGGAGGCATATTCCTAAGAATATGTCCCCTCCCAAAGTAGTAACCCGACAGGGGTGCTTTTCCCCCGCGTCACACTTGCTTTAGCGACGTAGCCTCTGCGGCGCCCGCGTCAGCCGACGTGAGCGTCGTCACCCTTGTCGGCCATAATCCGGTGGTCCTGCCCTTGCTTTATTCGCTCATCCAGTACGCACCGGACCTTCTTTTTTGACCAAAGAGATTCCTTCCTTCTCCTAGAAGCCAAGCGAGGATCCGGATCACAGTAGATCCGGCCACACCTGTTCCTGCATATAAGTTAGACAAGCATTTCTGACTTACTCCTTAAGTCGGACGAGACAATGTTAGGCGACCCCCCTGGTCCGGGTTACTCCGTGATCCAGCCTGCCTTGAGGTGACTCGGCCAGCATCCGCTTTGACCTTGCCGAACCTCGTCTAACTCGGCCCTTATACCCCGGAGTGACCCTACCCGGGGGTATCCCCCAACATTAGTCCCCGAAGCTGGTGCGGCCTTAGCGGCCTTGGTCGCTAAGGCTACATCAGGTTCATTCGTATTCGAGCCTCGGATGCTTAGTTCTGGGTTAACTTCTTGTCTCGGATTATATGGATTTATGTTCCCTTCGCACGTTCCAAGTTTTCACTTGCCGGCCGGGTTACCATTGTAGCTCGGATCCTATGGTTTTACTTTCCCTCTGCACATTTCAAGTTTTCACTTGTCGGCCGGGTTACCATGGAGGCTCGGATCCGGGCCTTGCTTCCTTCTCTCATATGCCAACCCACGTAAAGGTTAATCATTACGTTGCCTCATTTTAAGGGCATGCACTGTAACTGTCGCAGTAACTGTCAGTGATTACTGTGCGTGGGTTACGTCACGCTTGTCTCCTCGTTTACCGCAACTGCACGTCGTGTCATGGGATCATATTTACTCTGTGGCCTCCGCTGTGGCTTCTCTCTGATTGGCTAATGTCGGTGATACACGGCCACAACGTGTGGCTCTCCGGCGCAGCGCGATCCCACTTATCGATTACTGGGGCAGTTAAATAGGGGAGGGGCGTGCCCCTTAGCACTTTTCCATCTCCGCGCCCCTTCGCCCGTTCCTCTTATTCTTCCTCCTCGCGATCGCGCCGCCGCCAGTGCCCGTTGCAGCAGCACCGCCGCCGCACCTTCTCCGTGCCTCCGCACCACAGCCACCGCTGCACAACTGCTTAGCCACGGGTCCTTGTCAATCTAGACCGCAGAGCCCCGCCGCCGCCAGCTCCAGCGAGGACAGCGGATTTGAGATGACGGAGGAGGAGCTCATCGTCGTTGAGCAGGAGATGGAGGAGGACGCCGGCGCGGCGGACCAAGGCGCGTGGGACGGTTCGTGGGTCTGCCAGGACGACATCGACTGGCTCTACCGGACCCGGCGTATTCCCGCCGGCATCGCCGCTCGTCTCCCCTCCTCGGAATTGGCCCCCTCACCCAATCCGGGTGAGTTCGTTGTTTTCCTATCCCATTTCCAACGGGGATTTGGTCTTCTGGTGAGTGATTTCTTCCGGGACTGGGTCCGGACCTATCACCTGCAACCACATCATCTCCCGGCGAACGCCATCACCTCTCTGTCCGCTTTCGTCTCTTTGATCGAGGGCTACACCGGACTATGGCCCACGAAGGAGCTGTGGATCCAGTTCTTCGGCCTCCGTCGCAACATTGTCCCCAACATCCATGTCGAGTCGGAGGACAAGCAGCTCACTCAATTCGGAGCTGCCTCGATCTTGCCCCGGAGATTTTCAATCTTTTCCCGGGTCACTGGGCTTGACTCCTGCAAAGGATGGGCCCGGACCTTCTTCTACATCCGGAACGAAGGCACCGAAGACTTGATCCGGTTGCTGCCCTACGCGCCGGGTCCCCCGGACACGGATTTCTGGGAGGAGGTCGCCAAAAAACCTATAGCTCTGGCCAACCAAGTCCACAAAAGGTTCGCGGAGCTGAAGAAGCTCGGATTGCGCAACGAAGATGCCATGATCACATTCGTGCGTAACCGAATCTCTCCCCTCCAGCGGCGCACTCACAAGTTGTGCCATATGAGCTTCAGCCGCGACCCCAACCGAACCTCCTCGTTCGAGTTGAGCAATACGTAGATCTTCTGTCGGGTCAAGGCTCTTTTCACCACCCATAAGGATTTTTCCGCCGAATGGACGTGGGGAATCGAGCATTACTGCCGTGACAGGCTCCCTCCCGCGGTAAGCTTCGCGGGGTAAACTCATTTCGGATCAATTACGTGTCGGTTCTTATCATATTTTTGACTCTGCTCCTTGTGCTTTTTCTCAGTTGTTTCTCCAGCAAACCCTCGAGGATGGTACTGATCCGACCCTTAAGTGGGCCCCGGACCGAGAAATCCCGGATGAGGAGGAGCCGGACCAGGAGATGTTCCTCCCCACAACCGACGCCACCAAACGACCCAGCGGTAAATTCTCTTCTCTTAGAGATTGGCCCGACGATGAGGATGACTTGGATATTGACATGATTGAACCTGTTGAGGCTGTCCCTCTTTCTTTTGCCTTCCCGGCATCAGCTAACCCTAGTCGGCACATCCACGAGGATCCTCCACTTGCCACGGGCGAGCCTGTTCCGGTGGCGTCGAAGAAGAAGCGCGGATTCGCGTCAAGTTCTTCTTCTGAACCTTCTCAGCCTACCAAAAGGCAAAAGAAGGCCGGAGACAAGACTGCCTCCAAACGGGCAGGCAAAGCCCCGGCACGGAGGGCCCGGAAACCTAAGGAGGCTGAGACCTCGGATGTGCTAGTCATTTTTCACTGCACAACACACTTCTCCCTGCATCGGGGTAACTTCACTCCTGACATTATTTTCTTTTGCAGGGCTCCTGTGGAGGTCCCTCAGAGCAGATCGAGCATCTCTTCTCCCCTTTGGTCCGGTTTTTCCCCTCCTCGTGACGACGAGTCACGCCCGCTGAGCCCTATTCCGGAGGGCTCTGTGGCCGCTTCGGGTTCCGCAGTACCTCCTCCAGAGGAACGCGGCCTCGGATCAGGAGGGGTCGGATCGGCCGAGGCAACGGCGTCCGCCACTTCGGCATTGCCACAACCAGCAACCACCAAGTCTACCACAACTCCAGCACCAGCAGCAGCTCCAGCACCAGCCACCGAACCAGCGCCTGTCCCGGCTCCGAAGAAACCAACAGCAGCTCCCAGTCCTGCCACCAAAGCTCCCGTGCCAAGTTCGTCTGCCTCGTCCGAGTCATACCAAGCTCGGCGAGGAACCACTCCAGCGGCTTCCAAGGGAAAATCCACTGTGGTCACATCTTCCCAGCAAGCCAAAGGCAAGTCTACCTCCGTCGAGGCCGGGCAGCGAACCTTGTCGTCAATGCTTCCAAAGAAGTCACCAGCAGCGACGGATCCTCCTGCCGAGCCAGCTGATTCGCAGCAGATGGTTCTTCACACCAGCCCAGCTCTTGCCCTGATTGAGAGGAAGGAAGCTCACGCAAAGGGCTTGGTGGCACCCCACATGGCCACTGGCGAACGGTACCCTCCGAGCCTTATCGAGTTTGTTATGAACTGGAATAAGGCGGAGTTCGTCTACAACGACGATCTCCCGGAAAAGTTCGGCCCCGCTGAATTTTCCGCTCAGATGAATACCGCCGCCAAGGCCATTAACCTGGCTGGGCGAATGATGGAGGTACGTCATTTCTTCTTTACATGCTGTAGATAATAACCATTAGTCCCCGAGCCTCCGGTGGAGTAACTTGTTACTCGGTCGGATGCTCATTAGAAGATCAACGTAGCTGCATGTAAACTTCAAATATGCACACACCTAGAGTCGGGTTAAGTTCCACTTGGCCCGGATCTTGCACACTTCGAATATGCACACACCTAGAGCCGGGTTAAGTTCCGCTTGGCCCGGATCTCGTATACTTCGAATATGCACACACCTAGAGCCGGGTTAAGTTCCGCTTGGCCCGGATCTTGTATACTTCGAATATGCACACACCTAGAGCCGGGTTAAGTTCCGCTTGGCCCGGATCTTGTATACTTCGAATATGCACACACCTAGAGCCGGGTTAAGTTCCGCTTGGCCCGGATCTTGTATACTTCAAATATGCAACGAACTAACTTTACACTCCTGTACCTTTGTCAGGTAACTACCAATCGCCGGAGCGCCAAATTTTAGCGCCTGCTTGATACCCACAAGATCTTGCACGCAAAACATCTTGCACTTGGCGCAGAGCATGAAAAGAGGGGTAATTTCCTCTCTTGACACCTCTCCGTTTCATTTGTTTCTGCCGGAATAACCTCCTTATTCGGTTTTTTGCAGCTGGGGTGGAGGCTGAAAACAAAATTATGCGGAAGAACTTGGAGGAAATCCGAGGTATGTCCTTTCTCGGCCAACGTTGTTGTGTTTTCGATTCCTTCTTCTCCTTGGCTCGCAAACATTCACTCCTCGGCTTTGCCGGGTCAACACACTATTTCAGCATCGCTTGAGGATAGTGTGCCCGTGTCTGATATGATGCTACATTTTCTCGAACAAGCAGGACAGCATCAAGCTGAGCTGAAGAAGAAGAACGATGAGCTTGCCCTCCTCCGGACCAAGGACGACGAAATAGCCAAACTCAAGGCCAAGATGGAGAAGGTGAAGGCCCAACACAAAACCGAACTCCAAAAAGTTGGCCAGAACTTCACCGAAGAGCGTGAGCGCTTTACCCTTCAGATCTCCAAGGACCAGGACCTGCTTAAGGAATCCGAGGTCCAGCTTGGGTCGGCGCTCGCTGAGCTTGAACAACTTCGCCAGAGACGCGACAGTTGTATCAAGGAGTTGACCCGGATCCATCGTCATATCTCACGTAAGGTTCTTCCCCTTGTCCGACATAGTTTTCCGGGTTAGCTCATATGCCTTTGCTTCAGCATCTTCCCTTTCCTTATTTTCAGATAACTTTCCAGAGGGTACTCCCATCGCCAGTGCTGCCATTGCCAAATTCTGCCGAGAGAGGGGTACTCCCGTCGCTCCTGATGGTGAGAGCATCCCCTTAGACATGGAGGACCTGTTGGTCAGCGTGTCAGCTCGGGTGGAAACCATCAAGAACTATGGGAAAGATCTCCTCGACGTTGCGGTCCGGATCTTCAACACTTTCTGGCCAAGCGAGAGCGCTCCGAAAAGGATCACACTCCTTGCTGAGAAGCTATTGGAAATCGAGACACATCTTGATCTCTAGAGAGAATCCGCCGGGCGTGCCGCAGCAGATACCCTCCTCCATCATATCCTTACATGGTACGAGAAGATCGACCTGAGCCTCCTCACACGCCGGCGCACCGGATCCAAATGGACCGATGATCCGGAGTGGGTAGCTCGGCGCCAGGCTTGTGCCTATAGCCTTGTTGAATATTCTCCCATCCATGACTGGGTTGAGGGGCCGAGCTTTCTGGAGTCCGGCGAGGAGGAGCAGATGGAGAACATGGAGGATGGGTCGGGCGAGGATGGAGAAGATGCTGCTTCAGATATTGAAGACAGTGATGATGACGCCGAACTTCCTCCTCCTGCTGCTCCTTAGTGGAAAAAACTTGAAAATTTATCAGATCCCCGGTATGCCGGGTGCCATTGTATGCTAAATACATGATATTTTGCTACTATGCTTGTATGCCGGATTAACTTGGGCGTAGTCCCCGAGTTTCATTTTCTTGTTCGTCCAATTCTCCGGCTCGATCCGTGTCTACCTTGATTCGGTTTTACGACTTACGAATCCGAGCCTCAAGAATCCTTTTAACAATACTGAGAAACTTTGAGGCTTGGCTCAAAATAATTCAACATAATAACTTGAAAGTAAATACGGGGTTAGTCCAAAAAAGCAAACGTTAGCTGGAATAAGATCGTTTCCTTAGTGGTTTTTCATGTGCTACGCAATTCCAAACTCGTCCCCTTGCTTGCCATGAAGCCAATTCTTGTTGGACAGCAGCAAGTCGAAGGGTTGGGTTTCTGGTGCTCACACATTACTAATCCGGGTTAAGCGAAACGAGTCATTCCATCTAGCGCATAAAAAGTAACAACAACTGTTTATTAAGGCAGTCCCCGAGTTACTGCTCGAGGCTCCGCTATTTCATTGATAAGCTCATTGCCGACATACATACCGACATATGAGATGACTCGGATACATACACTTCTTAGCTAAGTGTAGAAGGGACGAAGTAGTGCTACATTCCATGGTCGCTTCGATTCCTCTCCGGACCTGTCCGCCTTGTTCTTTTCCTATGGCTTCGCATCTATAAGATAGTAGGAATCATTGTGCAATGCTTTGCTCACAATAAATGGTCCTTCCCATGGGGGGGGATAATTTATGCATGCCAGTGGTACGCTGTACCAACCGGAGCACCAGATCGCCTTCCCGGAAGACTCGGGGGCACACTTTCCGGCTATGATAGCGTCGGAGATTTTGCTGATATATGGCGGATCTAGACAGTGCCAGTTCTCTCGCTTCTTCCAGCAGATCAACATCATTTTGCCGGGCTTCTTGCACTTCGGCTTCTGTGTATTGGGTGACCCTAGGCGAATCATGCTCTATGTCGGCTGGTAATACAGCTTCTGCCCCATATACCAGAAAGAACGGCGTGTAGCCTGTTGATCGATTCGGAGTTGTTCTTAAACTCCACAATACCGCTGGTAGTTCTTCTATCTAGAACCCCGCTGATCTTTGCAGCGGCTCAATGAGCCGGGGTTTTATCCCGGATAGCACTAACCTATTGGATCTTTCCACTTGTTCGTTCGATGCAGGGTGGGCTACCGAGGCTACGTCGAGTCGGATTTTCTTGTCTCGGCAAAAGCGCGCAAATGCTCCTTCCGCGAAATTCGTTCCATTGTCAGTTATAATGCTGTGTGGATAACCGTACCTCAAGATGATGTCTTTGAGAAACGTCACGGCCGTAGCTCCATCACATTTTCTTATAGGCTTCACTTCGATCCATTTTGTAAACTTGTCCACTATGACCAGAATGTGTGTCATGTTTCCTCTTGCTGGTTTGAACGGGCCAACCATATCCAAGCACCACACAACAAATGGCCATGTAATTGGTATGGTTTTGAGTTCTGACACAGGCGTATGTGTCTTGGTGGCGTACCTTTGACAACCATTGCATTTTCTCACCAGATCTTCTGCTTGCTCCAAGGCACTTGGCCAGTAGAATCCATGCCGGAACGCCTTTGCCACTAAGTCCCGGGATGAGGCATGATGCCCGCATTCTCCTTGGTGTATATCTTAGAGGATGTTAAGTCCTTCTTTCGGGTCAACACACCGTTGGAGGACATTGGTTACACTCTGTTTGTACAGCTCAGAATTGATGATGGTGTAAGCTTTGGCTCTCCTCTGAGTTTGCCTGGCTAGCACTTCCTCAGTGGGTAACGTTCCATCTTTCAGGAACTGGTATATAGGCAGTGCCCAAGCTGGTATCGCTCGCGCAGGGAACATCTCCTCATCAATTTCCATCCGATCGACCGGCATAACTTCAGCCGGATCACGCTGAATAGTCCCCGGGTCTAGCGAGGTAGTCCCCGGGTTTGCCGAGGTAATCCCTGGGTTCATCGTGCTACCTCCCATGTCAATGTCCATGGGCTCAACTCTGGATTCCGCGTTTTCCGGGACATAGATTGAGTCGGTTCCTGGGGACGGCCTGATAGATGGTTTTCTGAGGTGCTCCAATGCTACGCCCGATGGAATTGCCTGTCGGGTCGATCCGAGCTTTGGCAGCATGTCGGCAGCTTTGTTTTCCACGCGAGGTACATGGTGAAATTCACATCCCTCAAAGTAACCCGAGATCTTATGCACATGAAATCTGTATAGTGCCATGTTTGGATCCAGGGCGGCCCACACTCCGGACACTTGCTGTATTACTAGATCCAAGTCACCAAAGCATATTATCCGACGTATGCCAATCTCCTTTGCCACTTTGAGACCATGCACAAGAGCCTCGTACTCAGCGACATTGTTTGATGCCGCGAAATGGATCTGCAACACATACTTGAGCTGATCCTTCTTTGGCGAGGTAAGCACAACCCCGGCACCTAACCCGGTTTTGGTTTTCGGTCTGTCAAAGTGCATCCTCCAGTAGTTCGGATCTGGTGGCGGCGGTTCGTATTGTACCTCGGCCCAATCCACGAAAAAGTCCGCCACAGCCTGGGACTTGATCGGTTCTCTCCTATCATACTAGGGTGCGTAAGGTGCTAGCTCAATCGCCCATTTCGCAATTCTGCCATTTGCATCTTTGTTACCCATTATCTCGGATATGGGGGCTTCAATATCACTTTGATGGGATGCTCCTCAAAGTAGTGCTTTAACTTCTTTGCCGCCATATAAACACCGCATGCCACCTTTTGAAAATGAGGGTAGTTCTGTTTTGAGGCAGACAACACCTTGCTCAAGTAATACACTGGCCTCTGCACCGACTTACCCTCTTCATCACGCTCCACTACAATCACTGCACTTACAACTCGGTTGGTTGCGGCTATGTAGAGCAACATTGGCTCCTTTGACAGTGGATAAGCTAACACTGGTGCAGTGACCAACATCTTTTTTAAGTGGGCAAAAGCTTCATCATCCTGCGGCGTCCAAACGAATTTATCTGACTTTTTCATGAGTTGGTAGAGAGGCAGTGCCTTTTTCCCTAACCGACATACAAACCGACTCAACGACGCCAGGCATCCAGTGAACTTCTAGACATCGTTGAGACACTTCGGCAGCTCCATTCGTTCGATGGCTTGGATCTTAGTTGGATTAACCTCGATACCTCGGCTGGAGACGAGAAATCCGAGTAATTTCCTAGCTGGGACACCGAAGGTAAATTTCTCCAGGTTAAGCTTCATCCGGAATCTCCTCAAGTTCGCGAATGTTTGCCTTATGTCGTCAAGGAGCGTTGCGCTTTCCTTGGTCTTAATAACCACATCATCCACGTAGACTTGTACATTTTGACCTATTTGATCGTGCAAACATTTTTGCATACATCTTTGGTACGTTGCTCCTGCATTTTGTAAACCGAACGGCATAGTGCGATAGCAATAAGCCCCGTACGGGGTAATAAAGGCAGTTTTTATTTGATCATCCGGGTTCAGAGGTATCTGGTGGAAACCAGAATAGGCATCAATGAATGACAACAGTTCACATCCCGCGGTAGAGTCGATGACCTGATCTATCCTCGGCAGTGGAAATGGATCTTTTGGACACGCCTTGTTCAGGTTCGTGTAATCGATACACATACGCCAAACCACTGCCACGTTCGGATCATCCTTCTTCTTTTCTACCAGCACCGGATTAGAGAGCCAATCCGGATACATCACTTCCATGATAAATCTTGCTGCTAGCAACCGAGCTATCTTGTCACCAATGACCTTTCTCCTATCCTCGGTGAAGCGTCGGAGAGGCTGCTTCACCGGCCTTGCTCCGGGTCTTACGTTCAAAGAGTGCTCGGCCAACTCCCTCGGAACACCTTGCAAGTCCTGTGTGGACCAAGCAAAAATATCCCGATTCTCACGGAGGAAGTTGACAAGCTCGCTTTCCTATTTGTCAGTTAACCCGGCACCAATTGTTACGGTACGCTCCGGAAACATGTTATCCACTGGAATCTTCTTGGTGTCCTTCGCGGCTTGAAACGAAACGCTTCCATGCGGGTTACTTAACACCGGCATATACTGCTGCGCGGACTGAGCTAATGCCGCCACCTCTTGGATTTTTCTTTTCTCTTGCGCAATCACGAGTGACTCGGCTAGGTTAGACCCGGCTGAGGCGCACTCAATAGAACGTCGGAAATCCCCAGCGATAGTAATTGCTCCATTTGGCCCGGGCAACTTCATCTTCAGATAACTAACGTGGCAACTTGCCATGAATTTGCTCAGTGCTGGTCTCCCGAGTAATGCATGATACGCGCTCTCCAAATTCACCACCTCAAACTCCAGATTCTCAGTTCGGCAGTTATCCCTCGTACCGAATAGCACGTCGACCCGGACTTTGCCTATGGGCTCACACGAGATGCTTGGTATGATACCATGGAAATTTGTTCTTGTAGCCTAGAGCATGTTCTCCGAGATGACCAACTTGCGCATCGTATCCGCATACATGATGTTAATGCTATTGCCATTGTCGATCAGTACCTTGGAGAACCTCACATTAATGTTTGGTCCAATGAACGTCGGATCTAACACTAGTGCATACGAGCCCGGACTTGGCATAAGCTTGGGATGATCTTTGACGCTCCAGGTAATTTCCTGGACCGACCAAGGCATGTACCTCGTCACTGCAGGCATAACCGCGTTAACCTCCATATGTCGGCGCTGCAAGCTCTTCCTATCTGTTTCCTCTGTTGTGAACACACAATAGCTCTGGTGATGTTCCCTGTACTCATTCCTTCCCTCGTTTCCGGAGTACCTCTGATCCGGTTGTTGCTGGTTTTCCACCTGATGCACTGCATCCCTTCTCTCACTGTTGTCATACCTCGGCAGAGGGGGAGGCAACATTAGCTGTTGCGTGTTTGCTCCGAAGAGCAATTGCTGCCGGGGTAACTCCTGCCGAGGTTGATCATTCCGGGGTGCCTGAGCATTCCCCGAACCACCTTGTTCTATCTTACGCATCCACTCGCATTGCCTCGTTGTGTGACCCGCCGGGCTGTTCGGATTTGGTGTGTGAAATTTACACGGCTGGTCCAACATTGACTCATAGGTATACCTCGAACGATCTTTCTTTTCTTGCCATTGCTTCTTCTGCTCCGGAGTCCATGTTTTCTTGCCATCGTTTCGAGGAGTCCATTACCCTCCCGTTTTCTGGCGTTGGTTGCTCCCTGCTCCGGGTTGATCTTGATTCACATCTGCAACTTATTGCGAACTATACCGATGATCCGGTCTATCGTCTCCCCTTTTTCCCCTGTAGTCGTTCCTCCGGGATGACCCAGCTCCGTCCCTCAGATAGTACTCCTCATTTGACTCGTTCGACGCGATCCTAGGTTGAGTCGGATCACCCAAAGCATAAGAATCCGCAATCCGGATCATCTCTGCCAACGTGACTGGCATTTTCCTTTGCAATTTCATCCACAACTCGCTGCCATATCTGCACCCTTGTGCGAACCATGCTATAGCCTGTGACTCTATGACTCCCTCACACGAGTTTCTCACGGTACACCATCGGGTCAAGAATTCACGATCCGTTTTGTTAGATCTCTGCTTGCACATCGCCAGGGTCTGCGGTCTATTCGGTCTCTGATATGTACTTGAGAAGTTGCTGATAAACATTTCTTCAAAATCTATCCAGCAATTGATGCTTCCGGGTGGCAAATTATTCAGCCATACCCTAGCTGGACCTTCCAACATTTGGGGTACGTATCGTACAGCCCATCTCAAGTTGCCAGTTGCAATTTTCACAGCTGTTGCATAGTTTATCAGCCAATCCCCCGGCTTTGTACTGCCGCCATACGTCTTCGTGCCCCTGGGTAATTGGAAATTGGGTACTGGCAGTTCCTTCATGATCCGGGGTCCAAAGCACGCTGGACCCGGAGGACCTTGACATTCGATCTGTTCTGACCTATACAGGCGATCTAGCTTTAACCTGGCATCATCCAACATCAAATCCCTGCTTCCCAATCTCGACCCTATCACATGATAGTCCGGTCTTGTGTATCCCGCATTCATCATTTCCGAGTCTCCATCATTGTATCGGTCTTGCTCTCGTTGTGCTCCTCTCTTTTGCATACCACGGTCGGCACTTTGCTCTTGCCTTGGTATATTCCGCTGCTGCGGTTGACCTGCTCCTGCCGAGTTTCGCTGTCCGGCATTGCCGTTGGCAGCATTCCCTTGACCGGCATTGCCTTGGTCATGATTACCTCGGCCAGCTTCACCTCGGCTCACACTTCGTCGATCTTCGTTTTTCCGCATCTCTTTTTCTTTTCCCGCACGCGTTGGGTCGTACGGAACGATCTACTTGTTCCGTCTGGCCGAGGTTACTACCTCTTATCTCCTTGGGCCACCATGAGGCGACGATGCGGCTCCAGCGGATTTCTCCGGCTTACCCATCGCTGAATGGACGATCTTAGAAGCTCCAACTCTCTCCGGGTTGCCTCTCAGCAGCTCCTCGTTCTGCCTGTTCGCGATCCGAACCAGCTCGTTAACCCGGTCTTGCTGTCTTTGACGGGCTTCACCCGTCAGACCCTCTACCTCGGACGCCGCGGCATCTGCTGCTCTGAGGTTCTTCGCCGGGGTACTATACTTTGGCAACCCCACGGACAGATAGTTTTCCGACCCTTCTAGTCCATCATCACCTTCTCTGTTCATCTCACTCATGAGATTTTTCCCTTTTACCCTTACTACATCAACCTTGTTTGCCTTCGCGTACTCACGCAGCGTCATGTTCAACGACTGCTGAGCCGCTGCTATTTTCTTTGTGCCCTCCAGTATCTTTTGTCGGGTCTCCTCTAGCTCGGCCTGTGCCTGAGCCGGATCTACCACTGCTGCCCCGGGTTTGCCAAGCTATCCATAGCTTCCCTCAGCATGTTCTCGGGCCTCTCTAGCGGAGGATCCCTAGCTTTCCTCGGTGCCTTAGGCGTTACCTCCGGGTCTGGCGCTGGATCCTTGATCATGCCCGCGTCTGGCGCAGTCATCATCACCTATGCATGGTCCGGGGAGCGAGCGATACGCGCCCCGCGAGCCACAGTGAGGGGTGGTTCTCCTGCATCGACGACGCGACGCGGATGAACACAAGACACGTCCACAGCAACATAGACCTTGTGCGCACCGAGCTTGACGAAGATGCGTTGCGCGGAAGGGGGCGCGTGTCGAAGCAGCCAGCGTTGTCGCTGACGTAGTCTAGCGCTCCAAAGCGCTGAACGAGCCCGGAGACGATGCGTTCGCCGGTGCCGATGAGGTTTCCCGTCCGGATCTTCACCCCTGCTAGCGCCGCTAGCCCCACGGTGGGCGCCAACTCTCGTGGTGGTGTCATGGCAGATGCCACGGATAGTCTAAAGGTGGGGACTAATATGCGCTAGGGGAATCCAGGGAGGGATAGTAGAGTGATTCTCTACACAGAAGCTTTGTATTGATGTTCAATCTCAAAGATTACAAGTGCTCCTCGAGCTGTATTGACAAGAGGAGGAAGAAGAAACTCTCTTACTCTTGCCTACCAACTAGCCCAAGAACCCTAGATCCACTAGTGCTCAACCAACTAGAATTCTCCCAACTCTGTATCAGAAAAAACCCAACCCCTCTACCAGAACCCTAACTCCCCTTATATAGAGGTGGTTCGGTCCTGGCCTAGGGCATACATGGAGGCATATTCCTAAGAATATGCCCCCTCCCAAAGTAGTAACCCGACAGGGGTGCTTTTCCCCCGCGTCACACTTGCTTTAGCGACGTAGCCTCTGCGGCGCCCGCGTCAGCCGACGTGAGCATCGTCACCCTTGTCGGCCACGATCCGGTGGTCCTGCCCTTGCTTTATTCGCTCATCCAGTACGCACCGGACCTTCTTTTTTGACCAGAGAGATTCCTTCCTTATCCTAGAAGCCAAGCGAGGATCCGGATCACAGTAGATCCAGCCACACCTATTCCTGCATATAAGTTAGACAAGCATTTCCGACTTACTCCTTAAGTCGGACGAGACAATGTTAGGCGACCCCCCTGGTCTGGGTTACTCCGTGATCCGGCCTGCCTTGAGGTGACTCGGCCAGCATCCGCTTTGACCTTGCCGAACCTCGGCTAACTCGGCCCTTATACCCTGGAGTGACCCTACCCGGGGGTATCCCCCCAACACCCATATTCAAGAATTTGCATGGTGATAGATTTGGTCATATTTTGAAAGCAATCAAAGAGGAAGTAGTATGAAGAGTATGTCTCGACCAACTGCTCTCTCGAGAAGGAGCTGAACCGGATTGTTTTCTTTGCTCAATTTTAGGGTCCTTTATGCTAAATGTATGGACCTCGATGTAGTTTTCCTTTTTAGATCCTTTATGTAGAATGTACTTTATGCTTATGATCCCATATCCAAGAATTTGCATGACGACAAATTTGGCCATCTTTTGAAAACATTCGAAGATATTAAAAAAATCAATTTCATTTTTCCAAGTGACAGTAATTTATTTTCTAAAAAGCAAGTAAGAAGATTTTGTCGATCAGCTGCTCTCTCGAGGAGCAATACCCGACTGTTTTCAATTCCTTGTTTGGTTTTAGGGTCTTTTGTGCTAAATGTATGAACCTCGATGTAATTTTCTGTTTTTAGGTCCTTGATGTAAAATGTAGTCCCACCATCCATTTAAAATTCTAACCAAAAGGTGTAAGTGGTGAAATTTAAAAGAATTTAAGCTTACTTGTCAATGAGTATGAACATTCTTGGATTTCAAGCCGAACGACCAAGGTCAAGGCCATATCAACATCATACTTTATGTTGATGGCCCCATATGAGAGAATTTGCATGGCAACAGATTTGGCCATATTATGAAAAAATCAAAGAGGAAGTAGTATGAAGAGTTTGGCTTAGATCAGCTGATCTCTCGAGAAGGAGCCGAACTAGAAAGTTTTCCTTTTATGGTCCTTTGGGCTAAATGTATGGACCTCCATGTAAATTTCCCTTTTTTAGGTCTTTGATGTAAAATATGCTCTCGCCGATCGTGTAAAATGCTAACCTAAAAGTAAGTGGTGAAATTTAAACGAATTTAATCTTAGCTGTCAACGAGTATGAACTTTCTTGGATTTCAAGCCGAACAACCACAAGGTCAAGGCCATATCTCTACATCATACTTTATGATCCCATATCCAAGAATTTGCATGGCGATAGATTTTGTTATATTTGTAAAACAAACATAGAGGAAGTAGTATGAAACGTATGGCTCGATCAGCTGCTCTCTCAAGGAGCCGAACCCGACTACTACTCCCTCCGGCCCAAATTAATTGACTTGCATTTATCAGATTCGAATGCATCTAGCACTAGAACATGTTTATATACATCCGAATCTAGACAAATTCGAGTCAAATAATTTGAGGGAGTACAATAGAGTAGCAATTCAAACTTTCCCAGTTTTGAAATTTTCACTTCCTTCACAAAAATCGGGGGGAAGGATATTCAATAGATCGTCATTCGCAGTACTACTAGTACTACAGGGTACAGTGAGTAGTAACAAAAGAAACATTTTTTTGACGATAGTACCAAAAGAAAGGACGTCCCAAAAGAAACTTCATTCAACCATTAACATAACAGCACGAGTTTACATATAAAGGACTCACTGCTGAACTAGTGCAGGTCCGGTGCCTCCTAGCACCTAGTCGGCACCGCCAGCGGCAGCTCGTCTGACATCGGCACCAATGCCAGCTCCAGCGACACAGCGGGCTCCTGACTCATCGGCACCTCCGGATAACATGGCGACACCTCCTAAGCCATCGCCGGCACCTCCTTAGTTGTCAGCGGCACCTCCGAATAACGCAGTGGAACCTCTGGATAAGGCAGCAGTACCTCATGAGTGATCAGTAGCACGTCCGGATATGGTGGCAGTACCTCTGGAGCCATCTGCAGCTCCAGGAGGACATTTTGGATGAAGTTCCTGTTGTTGGGGAACCGGTCCCAGTAGTTGGTGAAAATGTTGCCGCCGGTGAACACCACCATCTCGCAGCCACAGTGGAAGGCCTGGACGTAGAGGAGACGGGCATCCCTGAAGTTGACAAACTTGACCTTCAATGTCCCGTCCGGATTGTCATGGAGGTGATACATACGGCACCTGCGGCGACCATACCTAGCGTCGAGGAAGGCGCACACCAGATGCCACTTTGTTCTCCATGGGGAGAAAGCCCAAATGCGCAGGGAATTGTCCGCCTGTGCGATGATGTCGGGGTCTTTGCGCTCCAGTACGGCGGGCGGCAGCCAGAAGGTGGCCATGGATGACAGACAAGGACGGAGATGGTTGCTAGAAGCAGAGGATTAGAGATGGATTGGTGCGGGGAAGCGGAGAGGATAAATAGGAAGGAGATGATCCGAGATTAATGTGGCAGATTACCAGAGCAAGGGGACAATCAATGTCGCTGATGAAGCCGATGCATGTGGCAAATATCGATGACGATGACTAGGGTAAGTGATTGGACGGAACGTTGACTCTGCTTCCCGCACTCGATGGCCCAGTCATAATTTTGTGGTGCATCCAAGGCGACCATGACCTCCCCAATCTGTGGGCCCTACGTAGATGATTGAGTTGATGGGTGAAAACAAATTGATAAAGTGAGCTCTTTCCTACTCCCTCCGGTCCGAGATTTTATCACTTAACACCATATGTTGGTGTCTTTTTTTCACAGAACCACAACCTTTACATTTTGTTTCACAAAACACCAACTTTTGTGGTAATCTTTTGCACAAAACACAGAACATGGTATTAGCTCATTTGATAACTGATTAACTTGTTGGGCCTACTTGTTAGAATCACCGTGGCAGCGTGGGTAGCTGCAGCGTGCCCAGATTTCATTAGTCTGTAAGCAGATTATAACCACACAAATTATCACTCCATGTCCAGGAGATTTTATCACTACAAATTATAACCACACAGAATAAAATATTTAGACAATCAGGACATGGTTCTTTTCATTTCATACAAAATATTTAGACAATCAGGACAAGTTTTGTTTACTTTTAGTGTCTCTCAACACATACAAAATAAGAGTCTAGAACTTCTGCAATCAGGACATAGCTCTTTTCATTTCATACAAAGTTTAGAGGCTTAATTATCTTTTCTCCTGCTGTAATCATTGCTTATTACCAGCTGAGAAGTCAGCGTAAGTACGGGTCTCGGTGTAATGAACCCGTCGCCTTCGTCCATGAACATAATGGAGCTTCGACCTTGGTGGTGATGTATCTTGCCTAGGTGCAGATGAAGGTTGTTGAGGTGATGCGGACCTTGCCAAGGTGGAGCTTGTCGTGGTGGTGCAAATGGGACTTGGCGCTTGTGCTGGTGGAGGTGTTGCAGCTGGTGGCAAGGCAGGACCTGTAGGCATGTGCACATACTCGGCAGCTGTCGGTTGCTTTGAAATAATACAAAACCACAATATTTTGAAAGGAGATGCATTTATATGTCGATCAAAGCCAAATTGTTCTGCCCCAAAAACTAGGGTTCTTCATCTTCCCACTGTAACTCTCTTCAAATCCCTCACGAAAAGAAGAAATTGAAGAATTTTTAGCATTGCTCACGAATCTTACCCACTGAACAATATGGGATCGTCGGAATCCATGGCCTGCATCCTCCATGCTAGCACGCCGCCGAATATGACATGTTTGCATGATATAAGGAAGATGACCACTCTGGACTACTTGATAGTGGGCTAAAATTTACTAATGGGCTATTAGTGTGGTTTATGTGTTCTGTGCAAAATTTTACCACAAAAATTGGTGTTTTATGAAAAAAAAGCACTAAGTGATAAAATCTCCTCTGGTCCTATTTTTTACTTTATTACTCAATATATCCCACTTCATTGGAAGCTGATATAAATAGCATCGAACTTGTATTCATCAAGGCACTCAAGGAAGCAAGAAGGATCCTGACAAGCTACTGTACTTAGTACTACTAGCCACTATTGCTCCTGGATGAAACTATGGAACTTTTAATAGGACTACGAACTAGAAGTACTAGTAGTACTACTCAAGTATTAATCATGTTTGTATTATTAGTACTCATCTTTTAGTGCCTAGTCCATCTTGTACTGCTGCTATATTTTTTAAATAATACGGTTTATTTAACAAATTTCATGAATGATACACGAATTTTAGGAATTGCGAATCTAGTGCGGCATTTGTTAAATTAGCCCTACTATTCATGTATTATTTGTGAAATTTGTTAAACAAATCGTATTATTTTAAAAAAATAGTCGTACTGCTGGCAAGGCGAGCAAGGGCTCCTTCCACCACCAATATTTTGCCTTGTTTTTTTTAAATGCTCCTCCACCCAAAATTTTGTCTCGTTGCTGCCTTTCGTGAGAGAAAAGGCTCCTGGATGAAGGAGAATCATCCTCCCTCTCTCCTCCTCAATGCGGCATTGGCTGCTATGTCCACTCTTGCATCTATGCCTGGCACTAGTTCAGGTGGGAAGCATCATAGCAGTCACCTCTTCCTTCCCATGTAAGCTTCTGTGCAATGGAGTACAACCATGCAGGCGCAGCAGTGCAGAGAAAGTTGGGACCCGTGGTGGTCCAGCCCAACTTTCCTTCTGTTTGCCTCGTGCTTCTGCCCAAAAATGAGCTTTGGCTGGATGTTTTCTTTCTCTTTTATATTAGGCTGCTCTTCATAGTGCTAAATAACTTAGGCTAGTAAAAGTTTCACATGTTACTATAGTACCTTCAAAGTGTATTGGGTGAAAACAAATATACACCGTTACTTTTTACAGATGTGGCTCTTTCATATTTTTTTGAGCTTTACCTATTACAGGGTATAATTTTATATACTGATGATATGTCATACTTTATTATTATGTGGGTCTCACGTGCCAACTTACTAATAAAGGGGTGGTGCACAAATACAAAGAGGTCGCTAATCTTGTCCAACTAAACCAAGAATTTGTAGATAATAAGGCCTCAAAATATACAAAAAGGACCCTAGTACAGAAAGAAAAGGCGCAATCAGGTAGAGCTTCATTGATTATCAGCTGTGGTATATAAAAGAAGGGCACGACTCGAGGCCGGATCAGAGAGTCCTCATTCCCCCCCCACCCAAATCGCAATGCTTGGGACGGTCACTCTGAAGATGGAAGCCACTGTTCTCAACTGTTCCTCCTGCTCCCAGCCCCTCAAGCCCTGGCGGGTCTACAAGGTCTCTCCATTTCTCCCTCACAATCCATTGATTTTCTTTTGTTGGTTCGTCCGTGCAACCATTTTATTTTTAGAACTTCCATTTTTATAGTGCATGGATATTCACCTAGTCTGCCACTGCTCCGTTTGCAAGATCACCTCCTGCCAGAAGTGCGAGCACCCTAGCGGAGGACTCACCCACGAGCCCGCCATGGACGCTGTCCTATCAGCGACTAGGGTCGAGTGCACCCACAAAGGCTGCAGTAGTTTGCTACCCTACTATGAACGCCACGAGCACAAAATCATGTGCCGGTATGCTCCTTGCACTTGCACGGAGACCGGTTGCGACTTTGCCAAACTGCCGCCAGTGCTCGTCGCCCACCTCTAAGCGGTCCACTCGATCCAAGTGCACAAGATCCAATATGCCACGACCAAAGCTTTCTAGGAGCTGGTGCCGCTGCTGGGCGAGGCGTCCCGCTAGCTCATCCTCGTTGGGGAGCAGGACGGCGCCGTGTTTGTCCTGATGATTGGCACATTAAGCATGGTTCCCCTCGTGTCTACGGTCTGTGTTAGGGCCGCGATGTGCGACTTGTCGGTGTACAGGGTAAGGATGTGGGCGGAATGCCCGTCGCTGCTCTCCTAGACGGACGGCAGGAGGAGGAGGACCGGCACCGTGATGGTGGAGCCCGACGCGCTGAGCTCCTGTAAGCCGAGTGACATCGCGTTTGAGGACCTTACGTCTTACCTGGCGGCGCCGCCTCATTACCTGGTCGGTCCTACTACGTCGAAGGAGCTGCATTTCTTCTTTCGCATCGAGTTTTAGTGGTGATGTAAGCTACTGTTAATTGGTTTAATTGCAGAAAGATCCTTTGCATACCAGGAATGGTGGATTTTGTAGTAGTAGTAGTACTCTATCTCCGTCCCAAGAAATAAGGCTCCCTTATTTTTCTTGTTTTTTGTTTGACCAAGATTTACTCTAAATATATATAAAGAATGTTGGTACTGTAGAAATTTAGCATCATTGGAAAGTGCGTTTCAATACGAATTCAACGAAACAAATTTTACACAATATAAGTAAATTTTAGTTGTTCCATTTATTCGGTCAAACTATACTTTGGATCGTGCGTGCGCCTTATTCCTTGAAACGGAGGTAGATGAGTTTGGTGGATGTACTCTCCTGAGTATTTTTTCATGAAGTCTTAACTTTTGATGGGTTGGGTGGATGTACTCTGGTGAGTAGTAAGCTGAATAGGATTAAGGCTCTATGATTAGGAAGGCCAGAGGGCTAATTCACAATACTACCAAGTAGATGAATTATTTACTCTAATTAATTTATGCATGCACCACTAGTTTTACATGCATGAGACCCTAGATAAAAAAAGGGGACATGATGAGAGATGAAACAACATGCATTGGGAGATTGAGAGAAAATAGAGATATCTAAATTAATGAGTAACGGGAATTAAGACAATAAATAGGATATGTCTTATTATAATTTCTAACAATTTAAAAAGCTCTCTGGCCTAATAATCCCAAACAGAGGTCAGAGTACTGGTCAACATACACTCGGGAGTACTAGTATGTACCACTCCGTAGTAGTAGTACAGTAGTGGAGTACGGTAGTAGTAGTACTCCCCTCCGATTCATGTTAATTGTCACTAGATTGGATGTACTCGTATCTAGCACTAAAACATGTCTAGATACATCCATTTTCACGACAAGTAAATATAGCCATTTTTGCAGTAGTACTAGTTTGGTTGGAAGAAATCATATTTTTTCCGCGGTAGGGACGGTGGTTTTTTGCTAGTAGTAGTACTAGTACATAGCAGGTACTAGTAATATATATGTTTATAATGTACTAACTCAACATACATTCGGGCAATTGACAAATGTTCATCTTGCGGTTCTGCTGCTACAGTGCTACTAGCAGTTTTTCAGGTGCCCATTCACCCTCTGTCTTTCAGCAGTACTCTACCTAAGCAGTATAAATGGAATTTCTCAAAGAAAGTCTCTAGAGAAAAATCCAGTGGTTCACAGCACCTGGATTCGTGTTGAATAGTACCTAGAGAAAAATCCACCATATTCTAGAACAATCATGTCACCACCCCCAAAATTTCATAGCATAGTAGGCTGTATTCTCTCTACTACTACAATGGAGCAGTTTTGAATTGGATACATAGCACAAATCCTGACCGTTGGGCTGTTAGATCCAATGGTTCAGAGGAGCTGGATTCGTGTTTAATAGTACCTAGTCGTCTGACATATCACCACCATATAAAATTTTAATAGGTAAAGCATAAAAAATATAAATTTGATCAACATCTATAAAGTATGGGTGTATATTTGTATATCATTTAGAAGTCAAAGATTATTAGCTATCTAAAACTTGAAAATTTTGGTAACATGGTCTAGAGAAACGAGGGAGAAGATTCTAGAATGATGGAGAAGTGTGTTTTGAGTTTTGTGCATACCATTCATTGTGATGAAGACTATCAATAAAATCTTCTAGATGCTAGAATGGAAAAGAAGATCTAACTGCTGGAAATGTTGGGATTCGCAAGTCTTGATCCAACGGTCAATATTCAAAGTTATTCGTACACATTTCCAGTGTTGGATCAAGACTCTCAAATCCCAACATTACCAGCAGTTGGATCTTCTTTTCCATTTTAGTATCTAAAAAATACTACTCCCTCCGTCCATAAATAACTTACTTGGGTTTGTCTAGATTCGAATGTATATATACACTAAAATGCGTCTAAATACATTCGAATATAGACAAAACCAACTCAGTTATTTCTAGACGAAGGGAGTACTTTTGATAGTCTTTAGCACAATGTATGCATATTACTACTCCAAGTTACTTACCACTCAGACCAGCCTTAGAGCATCTCTAGCATGGAAAAAAAATAGTGCGCTATTTCACGCTATGTAGCGTGATATAGTGTATTTGGAGAGTCCATGATATTTTTTAAAGATTTTTCTTGCTATGGCGCTATTTTTTAAATAGCATGCTATATCGCGCTAAAATATCATATCGTTAGCACTATTTCAAGTATACGATGTTATTTTTTTGTTGGTGGGTGTGGAGTAAGATAACATATGATGAATATGTCGAGTAAGCAAACATACAATAAAAATTTGATTGTTAAACTTAAGTGATCGTGTCAAGCTACCGCCTCCTCCTACAGCACCTAGCGTTGTACCTAGATTCATCCATGTCGGTTATCCTCCAACTTGGATAGCGCCGGAATCGATTATGCCTATACAAGTATTACTCTAGGAAATTCATTATATGCTGAAATCGTTTATATTCATGATATACCTATTATATTTTTTAATTTTTATAAAAATATGTTTTATAAAATAGTGCGTTATTAGCACACTATAACTTTCATATCGTCTGGAGAAAAGCCACGCTAAATTAATAACATGCTAGTATTGTTTGCCTTGATCTCTAGTGGCTTGTCTAAATTTGATAGTCTCTTAGGCCTTCTGTAGCGTGTGAAAAAATCGGTGCCCAAATCACTTTACAAGAATCAGCCACAGGTGCCCTCCATTGCCCGATCGGTGCCACAATTTTTTTCCAGGGAACTGGAGCACCTAGGTGCTCCGATGCTCCAAACTCTTCACCCAATAGAAGAGCAATATATGTGTACTATGCATGTTGTTGAGATAAACTTCACCAAAGATAAGCCATGGAGATTGGTCTACTTAATTTGTTTATCACGTTGTGGGCCAGCTATTTATTTTTGGCCAAAGTGATCACATTGTGAGCTCAGTGCCTCAATTTAATTTCTAGGCATCGATCACGCTGTGGAAGGCCATAGAGCATCTCTAGTGGCTTGTCTAAATTTGGTAGTCTACATCTGCACTTTATAGATAATGGTGTAAAAAGATTCCTTTTTACACGACTTTAGTTTTCTAGTGGATAGTCTCAATTTGATAGTCTATATGTCCATCTGCACATATATAGTCAATATACATAGCAAATCAGTACAACAAATGCTCTGATTAGGCGCGGGAGCGAGCTCGCGAGCGACCAACTTTGCTTTAGACATGGTGGCTCAGTTGTCCAAATATGGACAACGAGTAGCCTGTTTGGAGGATGTCTAAATTTTAGACCACTGGATACACAAGACACCAGAGACATTTTTTGGGCCATCGTGGTCTATATTTGGCTTAGACTACCGGATACACTAGCCACTAGAGATCCTCTTAGGCTGGTCATAGTGGGAAAAATACTACTCTAGTTCATGTTACTACGTACCTTCATGTGCGTACGTAATTGAGCCAAAGGTAGAGATCTTATTTTTGCAGAAATGGCTCCGGAAATATTCCGTACCTAGAAAGGCTAGAACATTGCAGTAAACTATTTTTTCTAGTCATTGGACTATAGATACTCCTAGGATAGGATAGGATATGATTATTCTATATCTTTTGAACTGTATAGGCAAATTCAAAATCCCAGAGCGGCAAATTCTCCCGCCTCACCTCCACCGAAATATTTCGAGTGGTCACACGCCCCAAGTTGTAGTCGTACGAAATTCCTTTTCTACCCCTAACAATGGCTATCTACTAATATCGGGGCGTGGGTATGGTTCGTAATCCCCCCCCCCAGGGGGGGCGGGGGTCCCCACAGCTCTGAAGCTAGGTAGTCCACCTTCCACCGACGCCATTTCCCCCATAACACTCCGAAAAACCCAAACCCCTTTTCTCACCTTCGGCTCCTGCACCACCGCATCGGCCCATCCCTGCAGCGCTTCGCCAGCCTACACACCACCCAACCCCCTCTCACCTCCAGCACCTGCACCACTGCACCATAATCATCTCCGCTTCACTTCGCCGGCCTACACGCCACCCAACCCCCTATCTCACCTCCAGCTCTTGCACCACCGCACCGGAACATCACCGTCGCACTTCGTCGGCCCACACGCCACCCCAAACCCCCTATCCCACCTCTGGCTCCTGCACCACCGCACTTCGCCGGCCTACACGCCATACCTCTATACCATATACTCCTGACCAGTCTACGAGATCAGCCGACGTCCACCTTACCAAACCCTAGTTCGCCTGACACCCTCTTCCATACAAACGTGTTAGTTTTGCCAACTCCCTAGTCCACATCACCTGACCTGCTTCACCTACACTGGTGTGCGCTGCATTAGATCTGCTTCACGGACTCAATAGTCCACTACACCAGATCTGTTTCACTGACGCTCTTGTGCAGCACCTCGAATCCATAATCGGTCGTAACAGATCTGATTCACCAATGACATCGTGCACTACACCGGATCTCCTTCATCGACCATCTTGTCAAGCAAGCTAGTCCCATCAACTACCTCCACATATCTGCTTCACAGACGCCGCCGAGATCTATCTACTTCAGCCTGACTCACCACTACCAGGCACCCTCGGCGTCCTTGACGTCACCCGCAAAGATGCCATGTATGTGTAAATGACACCGTGGCCTAGGTAAAACAGATCTGCTTGTTCATTCGTTTCAATATAACAGGTATGAGCCAGCGAAAGTGAACTCCATTTCTATATTGGTGGTAAATTCCTACCTCAATACTGGCTTAATTGATATCCCACTCTCCCTTGATAAATTTGGTGTAGTCTATGTTAAATCCAAGCGTTAAACTACTCCTTCTGTTTCGAGGTATAAGGCATCCTTGTTATGCGGAGTTCATTGGTACTATGCAGTTCATGGCAAATGTTAATTCACTGAACATTTGAAGTTGCCTATCTGTTTAACATTTCACAGGTTATGTCATCATAATGTGCACTTGCTTTGTTTGTTGCTACAATACTGACTGCATGTAATTTTGGAGTTCATTGGTAGTTTTAATCCATTGAACATGTAGGTTAACATTCCCTGTTCTACAAGTTCAGAATTTATGTTATTTTAATTTCAGTCTGCTTGTTCTAAGCAAACATAGTAACTGCCTTCTCTTATGTAATTCATCGCAAATTTTATGTCATTGAACTTGTTGGTTTTGCATTCCCTTTGCAAGTTATGCCATTATTATTTGTTTCAATTAAGCTCTAGCAGTAGTTGCGCCTATTGTGTACTACTCCCTCCGTTTCAAAATAAGATGTTTTAGCTTTGTGATAGGAGTGTATCTAGACACCATTTAGTGAGTATGTTTACTCCAAACCTACATGAACCTACACACTAAAAGTGGTCTATATGATGACTTATACTTTTTGAAACGGAGGGAGTACATCTGTTCTGTAAAAGAAGGCCTATACAACTTTAAAGTTAAACAATGATGACTTTTACCAAGATCATAGAAAATATATTAAGGGTTAAGTTGTGGCATTTGCGTCTATGAAAATATATGCCCCAACGTATCAAATCGCGTTGGTTTGGCATGGTAGATGTTCCTGGTATGTTCTACAAACTTGGTCCAATTTTGCGTCGATTGACTTGCGAAAAATTTATACGCCTTATTTACTTTGGTTTGGATGTAGTATTACATGGAATGTTTGAAGGCACTTAACATGGTTATCTGCATGCCCTGCTCTATAAATTCAAGTTTCTCAATTATAATTTCTGTAGCAGCAGTATCTACCTTCTATTATGTAGTTCATGGCATTTTAAGTCACTTCACAGATGAGTTAGAATTCCCTGCTCTATAAGTTCACGAGATATACCATTGTAATGTCTATCTTGTTCGTACAAATGTTAGTACAGTAACTGCCTGCTCTGTAGATGGTGACACTTTTTATGGCACTTCTCATATTCGTTTGCAATCCTATTTCACAAGTTAAATCATTGTAATTTCTCTCTTGTTCGTGCTAAGGAGTGACTGTAACTACATTCTATTTTGTCGTCATGGCAATCTTTATGTCATTTAAATGTTTGTTTATATTCCGACATTCCCTACTCTACGTGTTCACAAGTGATTATACTATAATGTCTATCTAGTTCTTTGTAAACGGCTACAGCCACTATTTGATATTATTTCCTCTCACAGGGAACATGGAGAATCGTAGAGTGAATCGCCCCTACAATCTTGTAAGTACCTGTTGCTTTGTATTGCTGAATGCAAACCTTTTTTATGTGAATGAGTGGCTTGAACCTATATGCAGAGGAGAAACAATAAAGTAGATGGATCGTCTATCCAAGTACTCGATGCGGTGGATGTCTTCAAAGAACGAATTGACAAGAGGATGTCCTCCAACAGGACTGCACAAAAATAAATAGTAAGTCTCTTGTTTTTACTGAGATGTGCTTAGTGTTAGATGCTTGTTTGTACGAGGTACCACATGATTCGGCTAATGATTAGAACAAGGTTGACCTTAAACAAGAGTGGACAAAACCCAAACGTAAATCCCTCAATTTATAATTCAATGTGCTCACTTGGTTTTGGTGATAATCTATTCTTTCTATATTTGACTTGTGTTCATCTATCTATCTATCTGTCTACCTATATGTTAACTAGACCATGATTAGGTGGTGGTGATTTAAGTATATCCACTTTTATGCTATATTTTTCTGCTATGTAACAAAGACCAATTGTAAATCTCTCGATTTATAATTCATTTTTCTCACAACAATCATCATGATGATCTATTATTTGCTATATTTGACTCATCATCATATCTATCTATCTATCTACATATGCATCAACTAGACTATGATTATGTGGTGGTAATTTAAGTATATCCACATTTATGCTAATTTATAGTCTATTATTGTATTTTCTGCTATAATTAAGAGTTTGTATGCACTCTGGAGGTACTCACATTGTCTAGTGTCGGCACCACATGAGTTGGCCAATGATTAGAACAAGATGACCTTTAACGGTACTACACAAAGACCGAACATAAATCCCTTGATTTATAATTCAATTTGCTCACTCAATCATGGTGGAGATCTATTTTTTGCTATATTTGACTGATGATCTTCTATCTATATATATATATATATATATACGTTAACTAGACCATGATTAGGTGGTGGTGATTTAAGTATATCCACTTTTATGCTAATCTATATTCTATTATAATATTAGAGATCACCACCATGATTGAGCTTATATGCACTCTGGAGGTATTAACATAGTCTAGTGTTATATGAGACTAGAATAAATTACTTGGTCTTGGTGGGGAGTAACTTGGACTAGTAAAAATGCATACAATACTAGTCCAAGTTACTCTACCAACACTAAAGGGTGTCTAGATACATTCATTTCACAAAAGCCATAACATCTTATATTTTGAAACGGAGGGAGTTCTATCTAGACTACTCATAGTGAGATTGCCATAGCTATTATCATCTAATATGATCCCCAGTTACTATATATATGTACTATAACCATGTTAATATGATCTGGAAGTCTATCGTGCACATGTTGTTCGATTGCTTAATTCATTACCTCAATAGCTACTCTACATGATGCACATATAGAGTCTATTGCCAATTTGATTCTTTAGTTTGCTCATCATTAAATCAATGTAATGATTTTATTAACTTAAATGGTCAGAGCACCTCTCTGTCAAGGCGGAAGCTACAGGTTTGAGCCCCATCAGCCCCAAACTAGGGATGGCAATTTCTTTGAGAAATAGAATGTTTGATTAATAATAAACAAGGGATTTTCATCTATACATGATCAGATGATCTTGCGAGTTTAATATTATCCACCATATGGTTCAATTGGTTATGGTTCCTGTGAATTTTTAGTTGACTTGTGATTGCATCAATGCTATATTCTGATGTGGTTCCCAGACATACATTGTTTAAATACTTCATTGACCTTGCATGGTGCACAATGTATCATTTGCTTGTTTGTCTACTGGATTTTCTTGCCTGGTTATATGTACAATGATACTGTCAGCGGTTCTAAATACAATAGTTATAGGCATTACAAAGAAGGTTTGTTCTACTTTTTGGATGCATCCAACTATTGTTTTGGTAGCAAATGACCCATCTCTTTGTTTCTCTTCTTTTTTTATTTACTGGCCTGACGATCAAAATATTTGAATGATCTGGCTACTGAAAAGGAATGGTTGATATCTTGTTTATCTGAAATGATTCTGGTAGTCTATTTAAGACACTTGATCTATTGCTTGTTTTTCCAAGGTACTATCGTAGTTGCCTGATGATTAAAGCAATACCACATATGGTTGGAGGTCAATTTTTTAGCTAGTTCATATTATAGACCATTTTTAAATGTTATTCTTATATTTTAGGTTAATGTTTTGTTGTCCCGACCAGTTCTAAGCAGCTGAAGGAATCTCATGCACCTCTTTTTATTATATTTCCGTTATGTAGTGATATGATTAGTTTATGAGGGAAAGAGTCGAGCTGCTTGATTTCCTACATTCATTGCCACACTAGTTTAGTTAGTCTGCATGAGACACACATGTTGATGGCTTGATTTGTTATATTAGGACAATGCCAATTTTGAAATTCTTTGACAACAAACATGCTGTTTTTTCGCCTGCTTTGCTGCTCTAACTTAATATGTCTTAGTTTTAGCATGCAAATAAACTATAGTGTTTGTTCCAGAGTGGCTATGATACTGGCACATATACGCAACGGTCTAGGACATTGACAGTTCCTATTATTCCAGAAAGAGATGTACGAGGCACATCATTGATTGTTCCTGGCCAATGATGAATTTGAATTATTTTACATATAAGATGGCCGCCAGTTAGCTGGTACGCTGTGCTAACTTGTTTTCTTTGTTTTTGGCCGCACATGAAACTATGGGGGTAGAAGGGAGGAATCCTACGTTAAATATTGAGGTCATTTCACAAAGCAGCAGTGATAGTGATTATTGCTTGCATCAGCCCACGGTTTCAGTTTTTCCAGCAGAAAGAGGTGTTACAATTGCACTCCAAACAATTGATTTAATTGAACAAGAAACAAAGAAAATAGATGGAATAATCACGATTACACGTGAACATATACAAGAACTGAAAGATCGACAAGATTTGACGGACCGTCTACTTGACAGCTGTCATGGTGTGCCAGTTCTTACTTGTATGGGGATGTAAGCTCCATAGCAGAAACCCTATTCCAACACATGTCTCGTGATGTATCTGTAATGATTTATCTCGTTTTTGTTGAAATTCTGGTCTGTAATAAATTTTAAAAATATGTGTTGATGCAATAGGGTGATCCTAGCACGGACATTAGTGGGCCGAAATAAGAACGGATTGTTTAAAACCAGAATTGCGCCATAGTTATAGAATACGCAAATATGCTCGCCAGCAGATGGGCCAAATAAATAGTAAAAGGCCGTAAGTGGTAGGTCAGAATATTGGTGGGCCTCATAAGCGGCCAAGGCCCTGAAAATGTACAGGGCTGAACAACAACAGGCTAGAACAGTAAAAGGCCTGAACTGTAATGGGCATGAATATTGATATACTCGAACAATAAAGAGCTGAAATAGTAAAAAGCCTGAACAGTAAAAATCCCACACAGTAGAGGGCCCGCATAGCAAAACGGACAGAAGAGTAAAAAGGCCTAAACACTAAATGGCCAGAATAGTAGAAGGCCATAAGAGCAAAAGGCCTAAATAGTGAACGGTCGGAACAGTAGAAGGCCAGAACAGTGAAAGGCCAGAATAGTAAAGCATCCTAACATTGGCAACCCAGAAATATAAAATGCCATAACAGTAAATGGGTAGAATAGAAGCGGACCCCATAGGCTGTAGGAACAGTAACGGGCCACCTACAGGCCTTAACAGTGCCTAACCTTCTGGCGCAGGCCCCTAATGGGCTGCATATTATTCTACCAAATCGTACGAGCCCTGGATGGATTCATTAATGGGCCACGTCAAACAGTACATGGCATGAGAGTAAAGGATTGTAATCTTACTAGGCTCTCCTCATGGGCTAGCCCACTTAACAATTAGCAGGCCTTGTCTAGGACAGGCTACTGCCACGGTTTCTGTGACCATTAACGGCGGGTGCCACGTTGCATTTTGCATGATGTCAGCAGTCAACGCGGCTAGCTAACAGATCTACGAGGGAACAAGTTTTCATGGCTAAAGGGTGAGATCCACCATGGTCAGAAAAAAACCGTGGTAGATTCTTTTGTGACGGGGCTTTTACCATGAAGGGCATCCGTCGTAGAAGACTTTTTAGCCACGAAAAAGGGCCTTCAACCACGAAAATCGTCTGTTGTAAAAGCCAACTTTTCTTGTAGTGGATATTATGGAAATCGTATCTATTTATAGGACAACTCCTATGAAACCTGAAAAAACTCTCAGAGAATACAGTGCTCCAAGTTCTGAATATCTTAAACAACCAATAGAATTCCCTAATCCTAGAGTTAGAGAATATCAATTTGATGGTGGAATTATTAAAATTTTGCAGGAAAAAACTTTTAGTGGAAGGGAAGATGAAGACCCAGGAAGACATATTAGAGAGTTCGGCGATGTGGTAACATCACTTGGACCAAAAGGTTTGCCAAGAGACTTCTCTTGTCTAAAATTATTTTGATGGTCTCTTAAAGGTAAAGCTCTAGATTAGTTATATTCTCTCCCTCGCCATTACATTAAATGTTGGGAAAAATGCATTGTTAAATTCACAAAATAGGTTTAATCCTTGTAAAAAGGTAACTGAACTAAGAAAGAATATAGGAAACTTTAGTCAGAACATGGGAGAAAACTACCCACAAGCCTGGGATAGATTCTTTGGAATGATCAATAGCATTCGCAATCATGGCTATTTTGAATCGACTATTTGCCATTTATTTTACCATGGTCCTAATACTCAATGCAGAGAGTTGCTTGACTTCTCAGCAGGAGGATCGATAAATACTTTAACTATTAAAGAATGTTTGGAATTGATATCTACTAGGGCTAAGAATGATTCTTTATATAACCCTGATTTTGGCACTAATCTGGAAAAAGGGATACTTCGGATAACTCCTGATCTTATTCTTGAGGTACGCAAAACAATGAAAGAAAAAGGTATACCTTCTGAACTTGTTAAGAAAAACAAAGTAGATTTGTTACAAGTTTTTAACTTAAGAAGATGAAACTAGAAAAGTTTTTCAAGAATTAAAACATCGACAAGTAAAATCTCATAATAACTTGCATAAGCACTTTCAAAAACATAAAAAGATTTTGGCAGAACTCACGGAAAATTATGATGAGATTGGCCAAGAAATAAAATTATTTCAAAAGTATCTTAGTATGATTGAAAACCAGTGTGAACAAATAGCATCTAGTTATCAAATTTTTCTTTGAGATGATAAAGAAATTCCTGTTTCTACTAATGTTGTCACAAGAAGAGATGCAATTATTACAGGACCATTGGGACCACCAGAATATGAAGCTGAAAAAGAGCGAAAGGAAAAAAGCCTTGCTTGAAGCAAGCCGAGAAGACGATACATTGGTGCATCCTCAAGATGAAACTGAAACACAAGATCAAACCAAGGAGGACCAAAATGATGCACAAGATGACCATTATGACTCTGATGCAGAGACAGTTGATCCAAGAGAAGAAAAGGAGATAAGCAAGGAAGATGAACTTGTTGTAATAGAAAAGAAGAAAAGCAATAAGCAACAACAAAAGAAAGCAACAAAAGAGTCTGACCCCCCATAAAAGGTAAAATACAAGAATAAGTCAGGTGAGAAAAAGCTTCCTTACCTAGATCGAAAAAATAAAGCACCAGATTAGGCAATTTATAATTCTTTTACAAATGCACTTAGTGACCTTCGTCTAGAAATTCCGTTTGCGGATGCAATAAAAGTTCCTACCTATTCTAAGTTCCCCCGTGATATTCTTAGTAGAAAGAAAGAAATAACTGAAACGGTTGCCATGGTAACTAGTTATCCTGCTAATGGGAAGCTCTAGAGATCCCGGAATACCAAATATTTCATGCTCAATAGGTAAAACTGATATTCACAATGCCTTGTGTGATCTAGGAGTAGGAGTTAGTGTAATGCCATACTCCCTCTATAAAAGGTTAGGATTAGGGGAGTATTCTCCTACTACTATCACTTTTATAGATGGCTGACAAGTCCACTAAACAACCCGTTGGTATGATTGAGGATTTTCTACTTAGAATAGATGAGTAGGTTATTCCCACTCATTTTATTATTCTTGAGATGCCTGAAGATGAAAAATTATCCATAATACTTGGGAGACCTTTCCTTAGTACTGCACGGGCTTCGGTTGATTATGCTAAGGTAAAGATAATCTTCAATGTTTATGATGCTGAAATCATCCAGTATTTTCCAAAGAAGATATATTTCACCGACAAAACGAGTACATGTGGTAAGTGAATTTGATAAGGGGCAACCCAAGGTAAGAATTCGAGAATAGAGAAGAGTTTGAGTTACTCAACCATTCTTAATAAAATTCTTAATGGGAGTCAACCCATCTCTTCAATAAAATAAACTAGAGAATAAAAAGTTCATCGCCTTCCTACCACTTTTTCACAGACATTCTTGCAGAAGCGCGCCCATGAAGATGCAGTTGTCAAAAAGTAGTAGAAACATCGACTGAATGAGTATAGAATAAGAATACAAATAAAAGTTTGAGTTTTTCATCTACAGAAGCTAAAATTTTGCTCTTAATACGCTAATGTTAGTCAACAATTTCTAATATCAATTTTCTGTCAAAAAAAGGTATTTCGCTAAGTATTGGTATAATAAGGTATTCTCGAAGAAATATAAATTTTTTGATGACTACTGATGGTTTTACGAGCAACTATACGGCGGGAATAAAAATTCCATCCGTATAGTTCCGGTCGTATAGATATCTTTGCCATCAACAAATTTTCTTCGAAGGCACAAAGAATTTAACGACCAACTATACGGCGGGAATAAAAATTCCGGCTGTATAGTTCTGGTCGTATAGATATCAATGCCTTCATATAATATCTTCTGAAAAGTACTAAGAGTTTAACGACCAACTATACATCGGAAATAAAAATTCGGGTCGTATAGTTCCGGTCATATAGATATCGATGCCTCTCTTAGAAATTTATCCCAAAGGTACTGAGAGTTTAACGACCAACTATACGGCGGAACAACATCACCCCGCCCGTATAGTTCCGGCTGTATAGTTTGGTGCGGCCACAAAATCGCATCAGGGCTGCTAGGTCTCTCACCCCTCCTCATTATTTCTCTCATATTCTCTCTCCAAACCTCTCAAAATCCACCTAGAATTCTTGATTCTTCGCGGATTTCATTCGTTTGAGTGGGGGAATCAACAGATCGGTATGTTTCTCTCCCTATCCATGCTTTATTTTCATATTTCCATGGTTGAAACTCTCACATTGATCTAGTGGATGAACTCAAGCTTATTATTTTTCCTATTAATTTATCATGTTAGGATTGGAGTTTTCCATGTAGGATCTTTCATATATCATATACAAACTATATGCCTAAGGTTTTATGGTGAAATTTTTCAGTGCATCACGATGAACAAAATCGGTAACCTCTTTTGTTCGAGCAAGCGCCAACAGGGTGAGGGCTCGGGCTCGGGGTCCCGAGCCGAGCGCAACCCCAAGTTGGCCATGGTTTCATTGAGGAGGGTGATGCCCACATGTTGGGTCAACCACAGCTTTCTCACCGAGGCGGGGTTGAAGGCGGACTTCGACCTCATGTGTAATAAGGCGAGGTTGACAGTACTTGGCTTCACGAGCCACGACACCTACACCGAGCTTACCCATGAGTTCCTTGCCTCCTTCTACGACGACCACAGGGAGAAAGGTAATATGTGCACGGTAAGCTTCACCCGAACCGACAGCACTATGAAATAAATTTTGAACAATTTTGCGATGCTTTCAGCTTCCCCCATGTTGGGGAGCCAACTATTACTAACCTCTATGGCGTCACAAGCGGAGAGACTTGGGACGTCATTTCTGTTAATGGTGGCACCAACTTCTATCAGAAGAAGATGTCCACCATTTAGAACCCAACCATTTGCTACTACTCCTTGTTCCTCGCCAACACACTACTGGGAAGAGGTGACACTGGTTCCATGGCCAATGCGGACATGGCAATGATCACCAAGGCTCTCTTTCCCACTGCACCACAAAGCCCCAATCCTGCTGCTCTACTCATCCAGCACTTTTGCCACCAAAGCAACAAGACCAAAGGTGATACTCGCATTGGTGGATTGGTAACCCACCTTGCCAATGCATTAAATATTATACTACATGTTATGTAATCTATTGACGGTTCCAAGATTATGGACGTCAAATATTTAACTTCTTGTGGCTTCCTTGGTGTTTACCAAGCTAACCGGAGGCTCCGAGCCTATCAATTTAGTTATCTTGATAATGCACAGGGTGAGCAGGTTTCGTTGCCCTATCCCCAGGCCTTCTCGATTGTGGATAAGGACACTTGGATCCTCACCAAGGACCAACTGATGGAGATCATGGCCGAACTTCAGCCTGGTGAAGAGGAAGATGAAGAAGGAGAGTAGCAGGATGAGGATGAGTAGGAGCATGAGGACGAGCAGGGGAATGACCCTGCTTAGGAGGTACAACAGCAAAAGCAACAAAGGGGAGCTTGGGACCCATGGCCCAACCAGCCACAGCAGGGGTACAGCTACGTCCCCTGTCAGGAATTCCAGCAGCTCAACCAGCGCGTTGGGGAGATCGACCACACTCTTCAAGGAGTGAATGAAGATGTGAGTACTTTGACTCACAACTTCAGTCACTTCATGACCCACTTCCCCGACTACTACCAGCAGTATCCGCACCAGCCGCCAAATGACGGCAACAATTGAGCCTGTCAATAGCCTAAGCTTGGGGGAGGTTTGAAAACCTCCAAACTTTGCATTCGTGTTTTTATTTCTTCTTTTGATTTATTTTATTTCTTCAAATTTGCATGTTTATTTTCAGTTTGCATTCCTAAACTAAAAATACAAAAAAAATATTAGTTGTAACTTTATTTGCAAGTTCGTTTATTTGTTTCTTTTGGAGATTGCTCAATTTCAGGTGACTTGGCAATATGGAAATACAGAAGGGGTTCGACTAAAATACAAGAACGAAGCAAGCAAGAGGAGGTATCACATTCCTTTCATCACCCTCTCTGAAACCTTAAATTGATCCTAAAATTATTTACTCGCTTGCACTGGAGTCACTCCCCGCTTAGCTTGTTATCCTATAAATTCTATTCATTTGCTAGTGTCTCCTTTTTAGCTTTGAAACAATGAGCAATGAATTTGGTTAAAAATACTTCCTACCTTTTTTACAACAAGAAAAGGCATATGAAAGATGACTTGAGTCCATGTTTAGCCCAAAGAATTTAATTTAGAACTACCCCATCCCATTTGAGCTTAATATAAATAGACTCAACAGTACCTTTGAATGAAATTGTTTGATAAAATGGATGCTTCGAAGTAGTAGAAATTATGCCACTAATTTTTCTAATAATTACCATAAGATATTGCTTTACGCGTGTCATTACAACACTGTCGTGCTCCATGGAGAACTATTAACTCCGTTGGCCAACGAACGATCTAAATGTGGGAAACCACTTGATTTCGGCTATTGAGTTATCTAAACATCTGTAGCAGCAATGCTATGATGGGTAAAAAATTTAGTCTCCTCATTGTTTCACGTTCCAAGTGAAGTTGTAGTACTCCTCTGACCCATTATTTCTCAACAATTATTTATTGGCATGGTCACGAAGTGCACAACACAGCCCCAATTAACATGTTAAAAATAGTGGCGTGATTTCTCTACGAAAGAGCTGAAGTTTTTGAAAGGCAAAAGAAAGGAAAAAGGTGTTTTGAGAGTCTCGAAATTTTGACATGCGAGTAGATGAGTTGTTCATAAATTAAATGTTTTGGTGCCAACTTGAGTACTCTTAATTGATTAAACAAACAAGAACAAAAAGTTTTCATCTCTCAATGAAGAGAGACACCAAAAGAATTTGTCTCACTTTCCTAGCTAAACTTTTGACACTTGCTCGGGCATACGATTTATTTGCTAACAAGATATACGTGGTTAGGAAGTGTACTTAGTGCAATCTTGTGAATACTTGTATGATCATATTTAAGATTGTAGGGATTGTGAAGAAAAGAATTTGACACCAATTCAAACTTGTAAGTTCTTTTATTTTCAGTCTCGAATCTCCGCTATTCTTCCTTATTTCCTTGTCACTCGAGGGCGAGCAACATCTAAGCTTGGGGGAGTTGATAGTATGAGATTCTATACATTTTTTATGGCTTTTATTGATGGTTTTCTCCTAGATTTATCGTTTTCTAGCTTTACCTAACGGTAATACTTCGGTAGCGAAGAAAACTTGGTTTTTAATGTGTGTTTCAGGTTCTGAATGTCAACAGAAGGTTTTAACTTGAGAAACACAATATTCTGGAGAAAATAAGCAAGTCTCTCTTTGGAAGCACTCGAGGGGAGCATACAGAGGCTTTAGCGAGCAACTATACGGTGGGAATATTTTTCTGGCCGTATAGCTCCCGCCGCCTCTGTCTTGTCAAAAGGGAAAACTTCCGTGATGGGACCGGACGCGAAAACACAACACAGTAGCCGCCATACCATCCAGAAGGGAGAAAGAAGAGATCTGAAGAAGAAGGACAAGACACGTTCTTCATCTCGCTCCACGATCTTCGACCTCCTAGCCAATACACCCCAAAGCCACTACTTTACTTGAGAGAGAGACAGAGATCTTCACCTTGCAAGACTAGGGTTTAAGATTGTTTCTTCCCATCTTGAATTGTGTTGGATATTTTTCAATTCTTATTGTGGATCTCCATGCTAATATAAAGACGAATTCCCTTTATTTAATTATATCGATGATCCGTTCTTCTTTCATGTGTGAGTAAGTTCCTTGGGCGTGGGAGATGTAGGGGATTGGTGAGATGTGATGTGCCTTCATATATTTTCCATTAGTTTGTGATTGATTCTAATTACTATATTATGTGTGCTTGACTATCTGTGGGATGCCTAATGCTTGTTGTCCAATTAAGGGCCCAGACAACATGATGCTTTGTTCTACATAGATAAGATCTTGTTCGCTAGCAGACCGGTGACCCCCGGGTGACACGGGGATATCAATGGAAAACTAGTAGACTCGAGGATAACAAGGAACCAATGTGCTTATTGCATTAGTCTGATCCAAGGAGCTTAATCGCTAAG
This sequence comes from Avena sativa, assembly GCA_916181665.1. Classification (NCBI taxonomy): domain Eukaryota; kingdom Viridiplantae; phylum Streptophyta; class Magnoliopsida; order Poales; family Poaceae; genus Avena; species Avena sativa. Next base: position 545,395,434 of record OV702290.1, on the reverse strand, counting down.
CGGCCTGAAGGGTCTTAATCATCTAGTGTATGACCATGGTTTTGGTAAAAGGCTAGTAGGATTATTGAAGTTGGGATGAAATCTGCCAAGAGGAGTTCCGACTAATTATGGGTTACTCGCCTACACATATACTTATAAGATTATAATTGTTACATTTATCTTTCATCCACCTGGCACAGTCACTATCACCATGAACTGAATCTCCCCATGACTTCTTTTGCCATTTATAGAAAACAACAAACAATCAAGTCGTTCTTTACTTTTATGCTTTATATTTCTGAAGTTTACATTTTAGTTTTATTTAAATACATCTCATTTAATCAAAACCCCATTATTATTTCAACACTTGTAGTCAATTCACTCGAAGACCTGTGACAACTTCGGGTGTGACAGAGACTTCACCCATAAACACTTACCTTTGGGCTCCCTGTGGGATCAATATATATACTTCGAAATTAGCTACAAACGATATGTGCACTTGCAGACATCAGGGAGTGAAACCACTCCCGATTACTCACCCATCTATAAGAGAGAGCTTGTCGAACCAATGGATACGGTTCGATAAGAGATGAAATCCATGTTCGAGTTATATCTTGGTAAAAAGGAAGTAGTTGTTGCCAATGCCATTGATAACCAATCAAGTGGCACCAAACCGATGGAAGATCCCATCAAGGACTCTTACACCGGTGATGGTAGCAACAAGGATAAAAGTAACCCTATGGGAAGTGTGCCACTACCACCTAGCTATAATACCACTCCCATTCCCACAACTCATATAAACCATCGTGGTCCACCACCTAAGCCTGATGAATCGAATTTCTCCGATTGGCAATATCTAATGCGGTCTCACTTCAAAAGTTCTAGTGTTCATCTTTGGAAGGTTGTGGAGTTTGGCTTCAATTCACATAATCCCTATAACATGACGCCCACCGAGGAAATCAACAATCAACTCAATGCCACAGCCATGGCCATTCTCCAAGATGCTTTGACTCATGAGCAAATGGCCCACAGTCGCTCTTATGACACCGCCAAGGAAGCTTGGAATGACCTTCAATGAGTGTATGTTGGCAATAAAAGCATCTAAAGCTCCAAGTTTGAAGAAATGCATTATGAAATTGATGCCTTCGTTCGAAAGGAAGATGAGACTCCCGAAGACCTCTATCAAAGGGTCACGACCCTTTTGATTAGGATGATTGACCATGGTAGTAGGGATGTGGATGATAAGTGGATCAAGCGCAAGTTCATGCAAGCGATCTTACCCTTCCGAAGATAAATGTCCAACAATATATATTCGCTCAAGGGCGGACTTCTACGCCATGTCTTCCAATGAAGTGTTAAGTGAGTTTGTGGCTGTTGGAATCATGAACAAGACCGTTGATGATCTCTCACTCATGCTCGGAGAATGGATTCTCCAAATCTTGCTTTGAAGGCCAAGGCTCATGTTTATGAAGAAGAAGTTGATTCGTTGGGGATGATAGAAGGATATGACGAAGACATCAAGTGTGTCCTTCATGAGAAATTAGCATTAGTATCAAGAAGGTTTTGGAAGAATCAAGGGAAGGGTAATCCATCAAAGATTACCACAAGTATCTCAAGGCCCAAGTTGAGATCGTGCTACAATTGTGGAGAAACCAACCACTTTGTTGCCGAGTGCCCATATGTGAATAGAGAATACCATGGAGGAAGGCTTATTTTGAAGTCCAAGTTTAAGCCTACTCCAAACAAGAACTTCGTTAAGAAAGTCCAAAACAAGAACTTCGGCAACAAGAACTACCCCAACAAGAAGGAGACACAAAAATATGTTTTGGTGGCTCATGAAGAATACGAAGAGAATAATGAGAATGAGAGTGATGATGAAGATGATGGAGAGATTGTGGGTGTGGCCGCCATTGCTGCCGCTATCTCTCTTCGACTCTCCCAATGAGAACAAGCGCATCACCAACCCTACATGTATCATGGCTAAAGCCTCTATGGTAACTCCTCCGTCCACTATCCTCCATTCTATTGATGCACCTTCATATGATGATACGAGTCTCAAGATTAAGAAGGAGATAGTGGAATACACTAGTTGCTTGAATAACTTGGAAGGTGAAGCAAGGATATGTGTTGAGGCTCTAATGAGTCAACTAGGTGAAGCATGGCATATCATTGAAGAGAGGGATGGTTCCATCTGGGAGATGTTTGGGCATTCTCGTGAGGACGCTATGGAGATTACTGCCTTGACCGGTGCTCTTGAGGAAGAGCAAAGTAAAAGAGTTACTCTTGAAGAGACCTATATTGCTCATGAAGAATCTTTTAACTTAAATGTCTCTAAACTTGTTAAAGAACATGACCATGCTATTGCATTAACTAATGTTCTTAAAAAGGAGAAGCTCGAGTTTGGGGTTGGTCATGATAGACTAAATGAAGGCTTTGAGAAACTCAAGAAGGAACATGAGGCCTTGCTTAGCAAATTCTCTATTCTTTCAAAGTCACATGAACAACTTCAAACTCAAGTGACAAAAAATGTTTCAACCTGGTCTACTAGTATTGCTTCATGTTCTACTAACTCTTGTTGTGAGAATGGAGATCTTCTCGAGGGAACAAGAGGTTGAAGGCTACAATTGAGAAAGGCCTTGTCTCATGCATTCAAGGTGAGAAAATCCTAAATGACCTTTTGAGTAATCAAAAGGACAATGTTACTAAGGAAGCACTTGGATTCACATCCAAGTCAAAGAAGAAGAGCAAGGGCAAGAAGAAGAAGAACTTTCACACTCCCCCTTCCAAAATGATTACCTTTGTGAAGGAGGGGGAGATGGAAAAAAGATAAGGAACCAAGTGTCATTAAGAGTGGTGATGAACCCTCTCATAATGATTTTGTGGGAAAATATAACCCACCCTATGTTCTTATGAAATCTTATGATGGTCATGTCTATGCTAAATATGTAGTAACCTCTTATGGTGATGATTACCACTGGGCCATTTGGGTTCCTAAGATACTTGTGACTAATAAAAGAGGACCCATTTAACAAGGGGTACCTCAAAACAAGCATTGATTTCTTGTAGGGTTATGCTTCTAGTTGAAGAAAATGGGTGGTTGATAGTGATGCCACAAGTCATACGACCGGAAGCAAAGAGATGCTTGATGATATGAGACCTAATACTTCTAACATGTGTGTCACTTATGGAGATGGATCAACCTCTAAGGTATTGGGTTTGGGTAAGGTAGTGGTCACACCGGATATATCCATTGTGGACATTATGCTTGTCAAAACCCCTTCATACAATTTACTTTTCGTTCATCAACTCACGCTTATCGGGTTTGTAGCCTACTTTACCCCTAAGGTTGTGGTTCTCATGTGGAGCAAGACTCTCTCTATAGCCTTTATTGGGTATGCCGATAACGTTTGTACGTGGTAGATTTCTATAAGAAACCCACAACTACCGCAGCTTGCCTAATGGCTAAAGGTGACATGGGATGGCTTTGGCATCACCGTCTTTCCCACGTCAACCTGAGGTCTTTGCAAAGTCTTCACACGGGAGGTCACATCCTTGGACTAAAATGTGTGTAGGGCGTGCATTGATGGGAAGCTCCATGAGATGGCACATCCCCACAACAACCATCTATTTCGATGGGATCTTGGAGCTCCTACACATGGACCTCTTTGGTCCTCCATCCTTTGATAGCCTTGGGGTAAAGAAGTATTGTTTGGTTATTGTGGATGACTACTCAAGATACACATGGGTATATTTCTTCAAGAAGAAGAGTGAGACTCAACAAACCATCATCAACTTTGCCAATGAAGTGCAACATCAACATAACAAGAAGATCTTGGCCATTAGAAGTGACAATGGTATCGAGTTCAATAACAACACCCTTGATGAGTTTCTTGGTGATGAGGGGATCAAGCATCAATATTCCGCTCCATATACCCCTCAACAAAATGGTGTGGCGGAAAGGAAGAAGCAGACACTTATGGATATGGCAAGAACCATGATTGCGGAGTTCAAGTCTCCGTATAACTTTTGGGCCGAAGCTATCTCAACCGCTTGTCACATTGCCAACCAGATTTATCTTCACAAGCACTTGAACATGACTCCACAATGAGATCCTCATCGGCAAGAAGCCAAGAATCCACTATCTTCGAGTGTTTGGGTGTAAGTGCTATATTCTCAAGAAAGGTAACCGATTATCTAAATTTGAGTCTCGAGCTATTGAAGGTATTTTTGTTGGCTATATACATCGTACTCTCGCGCTTATAGGATCTATAACAAGTCCATCGGGCAAGTTATAGTATCCTCTAATGTAAAGTTCGATGAGAATCAAGGCTCCCAAGTGGGGCAAATTTATCTTGGTGACGTAGGTGATGAAATTCCTCCTAAAGACATAAGAATAATGGGTGTGGGATTTTTCTGCCCCGTTGAGGAACCCCTTGTGGTGGAAGGAGAAGGACAATGCTCTACTCATGTGGATCACACACCTACTCAAGATCTACTTCAACCCCATAGCCATCAAGATACCATTGTTGAAGAGATAACTCACGATCAAGGTCAAGCTCAAGTAAATGATGGGTGTTCATCACCCCATATGGACCAAGTAAATCTCATGAAGATGGACAAAGCAAAAATGTAAAGCAAGCTCAATGAAAAGAGCAAGCTAAATTTCAAGGTCAAGATGAGTATCAAAATAGTGGTGATGACCAAGTAGCTTCTCAAGAATCCATTGAGGAAGCTCAAGCTCGTCGTGAAGCAAGGAGGACCGCCAAGATCATCCGAGAAGCACTTACTCTTGAAAAAGTTGTTGGTGATCTTGAAAGGGGCATTACTACTCGTAACCAAGTGGCTAACTTTGTTGGCCACAATAGTTTCATTTCTTGTGTAGAGACCCAAAAGGTGTATGAAGCACTTGAAGACCCGAATTGGATTGAGGCCATGCATGAAGAGCTTCGCAACTTCGAGCATAACAAAGTGTGGTCATTGATGGAGAGACCCAAGGTGTGCTATAATGTCATTGGGACAAAGTGGATCTTCAAGAACAAGCAAGATGCAAATGGGATGGTCATTCTCAATAAGACAAGATTGGTGGGTCAAGGCTTCTCCCAAGTCGAGGGTATCGACTATGGTGAAACTTTTGCCCCCCTTGCCGTCTTGAGTCCATTTGTATCTTGCTTGCATATGCATCTTGTCATAACTTCAAGTTGCAACAAATGGATGTCAAAAGTGCATTTCTTAATGGTCTCCTTAATGAGTTGGTGTATGTCAAGCAACCTCTGGGTTTTGAGGATCCAAAGTTCCTGAACCATGTATACAAACTTGATAAGGCACTGTATGGACTTAAACAAGACCCACGTGCGTGGTATGAGCACCTTAGAAAGTTGTTGGTAGACCGTGGTTTCGAAGTTGGGTTAATCTACCCCACTCTTTTTACTAAGAGAGTTGGAGGAAACTTGTTCATATGTCAAATTTACATTGATGATATTATCTTTGGTTCTCCTAACAAAACTTTCAGTGATGTCTTTGCTAAGCTAATAACCGATGAGTTTGAAATGTCTATGATGGGTGAATTACAATTATTTCTTGGTTTCAAAGTGAAGCAATTGTATAGAGGTATGTTCATTAATCAAGCCAAGTACATCCAAGATATGCTCAAGAGATTCAAGTTGATGGATTTAAATGGAGCCAAGAGTCCCATGCCTCTCAAATGTGATATCACTCTTGATACTAAGGGTAAAGATGTGGATCAAAAGGTATACCGTTCTATGATTGGTTCTTTACTCTAGCTTTGTGCATCTAGACCGGATATCATGTTGAGTGTGGGTATTTGTTCACGGTTTCAAGCCGAACCAAAAGAAAGCCACCATGTGGCGGTCAAGTGAATCTTTCGATATTTAGTTGATACCCCAAACTTTGTCCTATGGTATCCCAAGGGCTCAAGCTTTGTACTTCATGGATTCACGGACTCGGATTGGGCGGGAGACAAAGTTGGAAGGAAATCAACCTCGGGGTCTTGCCAACCTTGGTAGGTCCTTGGTGTGTTGGTCATCTAAGAAGAAAAATTGTGTTTCCTTGTCTTCCGCCGAACCCGAGTATACTGTGGCCGCTAGTTGTTGTGTGCAATTGTTGTGGATGAGGCAAACTTTAAAGGATTACGGTGTCACATATGACAAAGTGCCTCTTCTTTGTGATAATGAAAGTTCAATCAAGATCGCCTACAACACGGTGCAACACACAAGAACGAAGCATATTGATATTCGTCATCATTTCATCCGGGATCATGTAAATAATGGAGATATTGACCTCTCTTATGTTAGCACCGAGAAGAATCTTGCGGATTTGTTCACCAAGCCCCTTGATGAGAAGAGATTCCGAGAGTTAAGGCATGAGCTAAATATCATTGATTCGAGCAATGTGGCCTGAGACCATGCACCCTCACTCATGCATTCATATGTTATCCTATCTGGATGTAGGCATGGATATAGGGGTAGTGTGGTCCTAATTGATTGGGCTATCCCTCCCCCATTATGCCCAAACTAAGAAAATCATCCTCTTAATATCATTTTGGGATATGTGAACTTAAATGACGAGTTTTGGTAATGGACCCAAGATATATCTTCGCGGTGCCAAACCAAGTATAATCAAACATGGTGGCCTCAGCCACAGACCCACAACTTATTGAGGGTTTGGACCTTCTTTACATCTTTGTGATTCTTCGTTTGGATCTTACGACCGTTTCTCTCATACCTAGTTTTTCACCTATCTGCTGTTCTTTCTCAAGCCCTTGCTTGTCTTGCTTGTTTCTAGCGATATCTGGCTGAGGAGGCTGGAGACTCCAGCCCTAGGGCCTGGAGACTCCAGCCTAGATAGTTTCATGACAAATGGATAAGGGAAGTCGGGGTGGGGGTAACTCCCAGTTACTCCTCGCCACCCTCGACCCCCCTTCTCTCCAACCTCCAGTCCCCTCCTCCATCCGTCACTGTCGGAGCTGTCCTCTGCCCCAGATCAGCCGCTGTCATCGGCCAGGTCCACCCCTCCCGCCTCTAGGCCTCCTCCCCACCGGTAGGATCCCCTCTCATGAAGCAAGGTGCCCTCTTTATTTCTCTCTCTCTCACTCTCTAGGGTTTCCCATAGTGGATTTGTGAGGATTGGGGCCCCTTTTCCATGGATTTCGTCTTTCTTGTGGCAATGTCGATCATCTTGGGAAGATTGAGACCCTAATCTAATGCATGGACCAATCCATGAGTCACCTGCCTCTCGCCATACTTCTGGGCCGGAGACTTCGGTCGTCTTGACCGGAGACTCTAGCCGGGCCGGAAACTCCGGGGTTTTCTCTGTTTTTTATCTGGTTCTCTCTCTTCTTCCACCATATGTTCTCGAACAAGCAAACTTATCCCCTATTGTTCTTTCGTGTTCTATTGTTTGTTTTCATAGGTGGTTTCGGTAGCTCTCATCCCCGTCGTACCAAGTCCAAGACTTCGAACTATCGGGGAAATCCTCATAGGGTTGTCAGCCGTCATCCGTATGACAATCGTGAGGAACATGATACAAAGACCCAGGGAAAGAAAGCCATGTCACTTCAGAGGCAAGAGGAAGAGCGTCTTTGTCATGAGGAACTTGCCAAGAAGCGGAAGTATGATAATCTCACCACAGTTAAGAAGATGAACACCAAAGAGTATAGGACCATGAGGAGGCAGTCATTCTATGAGATGGCAAATAATAGTCTAGATGGTCATTTTTGGAGGTGTGAGCAGTTTATGATCATGAATGAAGTGTATGCAAATCTGTCTGTGAAGAAGCATGTGTGCCCATAGAGTCCCCTTGATTTTTTCCTTCATGAACAACAAGTCATATTTCTCTGAGGCACTCTGGATCACCGATAAGCTTGGGTTGCATAATCTCATGGGATTTCAGCAGGATTACAACATTCAGATTATGCATTAGTTTTTTGCCACTCTCGTGTTCGGAGAAGGGAACGAGATCCCTATGACTTGGATGACTGGCGAGGTATGTTGTCATTCTAGCATCAGTGAGTTTGCCGAGGTCTCGGAGTATTCATTCGAGGGCAGGAATGTAGCGGTTGGTCTTCGCATTCATGAGACTTCCAGCCTTGAGTATAAGAAGAAGCCTGTTACTCCTCTCTACAACAAGAATGGTGTCCTTGGTGAAACAAGGAACCTCAGGCCACTGTTTCACATCGTTCTCTGCATGTTCCGTGAGAACATTTATCCTCAAGCAGGCAATCTTGACACTATATGTTCAGCTTTGGTCCCTCTCATGGCTCTTTCTCATTCTGTCTACATCAAGGGCCTTGGCTCTCCTGCCACTCCGCTTGATGTCATGTACTTTATCTTCATGGAGTTGGCAATCAACTTGGGTGAGAATAAGACTCCCACCTATTCTCCCTATGTCATGAGGCTTGTGCTCTACATCTTCAAGAAGATGAACTTGCCTTCCCCGCTTGACGGTCTTCCGGTTGTTAACCATGCCCTTCTCTAGTTATAGTGTAAGGCTCCCACTACCACAACAGATCCTCGTGGCTATTCTGCTCCCATACCAGTTGATGAGATTAGAGAGGATGAGGAGGACAACCCTCCTACTGCCAGCCCCATTCGAGCTAGGAGGAAGAATGCCAGTAATGCCTAGATGTCGTCTCTTTCTCGTGAGTATGTTAAGGGCCAAGTGAGGAAGGCCACCTTTTGGGAAAGGATGTTACTTTATATGAACATTGATATTCGCAAGGGTCAGTATGAAGCATACAAGAGGGACAAGAAGATTCTAAGGAAGTTGAACCAATGGGAGGAAAGTGACGCCGAAGGATCAGGTTCAGCTCAGTAACAACTCTCTCGCACTCTCTCCTATGGTTCGTGGGCTCAAGGTTATGTTGATTGGCGTGTGCTTAAGGATGATGCATCCTTTTCTCTTCGTGCAAAGGGCCCTGTTGCTGCTAACATCAAGGTTCTAAGGAGAGCTCCGAAGATGAAGAGGAGGGCGAGGATGACGAGTGATCTGGTTGGGACATGTAGTCTTGCTCTTTTCCCTTCAGCTTGTACTCTCTCTCCTCCATTGTTGCTGAGCTCCAACCTCCTAGTTCTCCCTACCTAGCCACTAGAACTTGATGCCCCTTGGGGAATCAAGGGAGGAGACCTAGACCTAGCTTTCCACCAAATGGATTTGTGTTTCCCCACCATTTGTGTAAGTTGTTGTTGCTCTAGGGTTTGAGGAAAATCTAACTTGAAGAAGTCACCCTCCATAGCTCATCCTCATGTGTAAGAGCTTCGGGATCATTTTGGGAGCCTTCAATTCAGTTGTGAAGAAGTGCCCCAAGGTTTTGTACAAGGTTTCAGTCATCTCCTTCAAGGCCACCATATAGTAGATCGTGCGCTTGTCATGAGTCAGGTGCGCGGGAGAATAGTGTGAGGCCTTTTGTGGCGCTGGTGGTCATAGTACCACCCATGTTGGGTCCGCAGCATAGAAAACAAAAAATTTCCTACGGTGTGAACTACACGCCAAGATCTATCTACTAGGTACAAAGCAACGGGTGGACATACATCCAATGAGAACTTACCCTCGTAGACAACGAGCTTTGTTAACGAGTAGGAACTCGTGGTTGATGTAGTCGTACACTTGCCGATCTCAAGATCATGATGAAGTCCAGCAGGTCCGGCTCTAGCACGTCCATCAGATCCAGCTCCAGCACCACCAAGTCCAGCACCGCAAAGCAGCGATGCATCCGTGATCGCACACACGTCCGGTACCCCGACAACCTCCGTCCCTCGCTCCAGCAAAGCAGCAGAAGCAGCAACTCCTTTCCATATAAAGCCACCGGGAACATGTATCTCGCTAATCCGAGACCATGGGGAAATAATACTAGAGGGGGAGAGAGATCCTTCACAAGGAGGTGTGTGAGAAGTGAGGAGAGGGGGGACTTTTATAGGAGGAGGGGGTGCCCCTCCTTCATGGCCGGCGCATGGAGGAGGTGACCTTTCACCTCCTCCATTCATGTGGTGGTAACTCCTCCACATTAAAATGCCCCTTCACATTCCCTTTTAAAGTCTCCACTTTAAATGCATTAAATTTCTCCAAATTTAATGCTCTCTCATTTAATAAAACTCTTTTATTATTTTTATTCAGAATTTTGTTAATTACTTTAATTAACAAACATTCACATAAAACCCCCTGCAACATTTCAATATTACATGCAGAACCAATTTCAGCAATTTCACCCGAAAAGTTTCGGTGTCCATTGAAATAATTCCAGCGCTTTCTTAAATCTTTATCTGAAAACATATTTGCTCCAAATGGTGTCGGTATCCCTTAAGTGTGTCACCCTACGGTTCGCGAATAATGCAGACATGATCGAGACCCCTCTCTGATCAATAATCAACAGCGGGACCTGGAGATCCGTACTGACTCCTACACATTCAACGATGACTTCTGTGATCATGAGAACCTTTAACGCTAGTAACTAAATCCCTTTGTCCCGCGATATATTACATGTCCGAGATTCGATCATCGGTATCTCCATACCTAGTTTGATCTTGTTACTGACATGCACTCTTTTCTCGTTCCCGTGATATAACATTCTAGTGATCACATCACTTGCTTGCAAGCTATTTCAATGTGATATCACCGAGAGGGCCCAGAGTATATCTATCCGTCATCAGGATGGACAAATCGCACTCTTGATCCATGAGCCTCAACATAACACCTTCGTAGCACTGAACCCACCTTTATAGTCACCCTGTTACGGTGTGATGTTTGATGTTATCAAGATACTCTTTCGGTGTTAGCAATTAACATGATCTCATGGTCTAAGGATAAAGATTACTTCGTATGATATTATAGCAATATAAACATAATGACTTTGATCGTAATGCTATACTTCGGATGAATGTTCATCACATCATTCCACCAATGGTGTGACCTTGTTATTAACAACATCCAATGTCCATGATTAGGAAACCTTGATCATCTTGTTAATCAACAAGCTAGTCTATAAGAGAGGCATGACTAGGAACCCTTTTTGTTTATTAAACACACATGTATTGATGTTTCCGAATCAATACAATTCTAGCATGTAAAATAAACATTTATCATAAACATGGAATAAGATAATAACCACTTTATTATTGCCTCTCGGGCATATTCCCTTCAACCCACCCCTCCAACGGAGACGTACTTCCCCTCAAAAGGAAGGAACTTCAGGAAAACATTTCCGTGTCCTCTCTCGATGATTTCTATCCTTTACTCTTTATTATTATTGTTGCTTGCTTGCTTACTTATCATATAGGTTCTCTCACCTAGTTGCATATCTAGAGAACTTACTTTGTGTCAAGCCTTAATTTGAAAAGAAGCTAAAAATTGAGTAACACCTATTCACCCCCTCTAGTCGATTGCTTTTACCGATCTTTCAGTTACCACTACAAACCCATAGTCTAGGGGGTGGACTACTCCCTCTTCATCATGGTGATGATGGTGATGATGTTGGAGAGGGTAGAGACCCCCACGACGGCGACGGCGGAGTTTTCCCCTCCAATCTCTGCTGGTTCTGGCTCTGTTTTGGTTTTTCGGTGTTTTTGTGACGCCTTCTATAGGAACTCCCGAGGGGCCCTTTTGATAGTGGTTTTTAGGTCATACGAAGGTGGTGGGCGAAAGATCGGAGCGAATCGGTGGTCGAGGAGGAAAAGGGCATGGGTGGCACGCCAACCCTTACTGGGTGCACCACCTAGGTTCTTTTGGCCATCCTAACTCATCAAGTGAGGTCCAAGTGATCCAGGTGCTTCTCTTGGTGAAATATTGATGCTCCTGAAAGCCCAGATCCATTTGAATTTGTTTAGGTCCCTGAAAGGCAAAAATAGACAAAACAGGGTTTTCCTATTGTGTACAGTTATAAACAAAATAAATGGGATCATAGGTAAATACCCATAAATCAATGTAAAACATGAATATAACATCATATATGTAGCAAATATGTGGGAATTTATAGCAACAAACTACAAAGTTCATGTCTGCATTTTACATGCATCAACATCCCCAAGCTTAACCTATGCTCGTCCTCAAGCATGAAGGTGATAAAACTAACATGGGCTTTGGAGTTTGGTGCTTCTTTGCACTAGAAAGTATCACAAAAAGTGAAACCGTTCATTTCTTTAAGAGAATAACAACAAGTAAGCATACCATAAAGTGATACTACTTATAATTTCATACTTGACAACACAATGTTTATAATGTCTAACACAAATGCATATAGTAATATGAAGCACTAGTGCATTTTTCGCATAGAGAAAAGTATATATATAGTGGCGGTCCTATGGTCAGAATATTTGGCAAAGGAGGTTGGAAAGAATGTATGGCTAGCAAGTAGGGAATATCATATGTGAGACACAAGCTATTTTCCAAACACTATCATTAAGTTTATGGTTGAAGCATAGTTCATCATTAGTGTTTGGTTCCATTGCCCCTCGTTACCTGATTCTTTTTGGCATTCTTATTTTGGCACTTTTTGCTTCTTTCCTATTTTTTCTATGTCACTTTTTGCTTGTTTTGATTATTGGGAAGGTCTAGCATCAGCATACTCACTCTCTCACCTTTTTATATCATATAATTACTTGGAGGGTTTTTGCCCTCATATTAGCGGTGTTACCCTTTCTATGGAGAGTTTTTGCCCCCATATTTTGATGTATGCATCCTCTTATTGCTTTTTGGGAAGAGCTACTCTATGCCTGAGTTCATGGTCACCCCACGACTAACTTCTCCATGTCACCCATACCCATAACAATAGTACTTGGAAAGCAAATAATGTATCACACATGATAATATACTTTGGGATATAGCTTGAGCTATTTGGGTAGGTATTTCCTATATAAAATACTAAGTTTGTTTAGCTAAAGGAGGTTTCTTCAATATGGTGGGGCTAGCAATGGTAACCATTTGACCTTCTACAATAATGCAAAGTGCCCATAGTACTAAGTCATTTCTAGAAGACAATATAAGCATTGAGCATCATTTATGTTGAATATAAGAACTAACACAAGATGATACCTGATACCTTTGATCCGGATTACGGATGTAGTATAGCTTATTTTTTCCTAGTAGACCTAGGTCATCGAATCCTCGGGAAGCGAATGCATAGTGAAGTTACTTTAACTGACCTTCGGGAGTTTTCGAACTACTTTGTGTTTTTACCGGACCAATAGTTTGCATCTTTTTGTTGTTGTCGATGATGGAGAGAGAGGGCCTAGGGCGTTCAGTTTCACCTGTAGCTGTGCAAAACATCTGATGGGAATAAAAGATAGAAATAAAGTATGCATGTACTTGTTAGAGCAAGATAAATTATATGTGGGAAGTGCATCCATAATTGCTATTGCCTCCACAACCGCTTATAGCAATAACCTACTACTCTCATCCATAGAAGAAAGAGAACAAATGATATGCATAGTGATGTCACCGTTAATCCCAAGTAAATCCCTCACATATAGCCGTACTACTCCTTATGTCACTGGGGTTCCCAACCTGCAGATCAGTCATTACGCATACTCCCTATACCTGGATCAACCCTCGGGGTCTTGGGTACCTCACAAGTCCTTGGATTGAGGCAAGAGAGGATACAATAATCATCATGTCATACAAACTAATACACGATCCCATCTATGATAAAGAACATGCACAAACGCTACATGGCTAGGCCTAAGCCCTTAGCCTAAGGAGAATTACTCACACATAGAGATGAGATCAACAAACACAAAGATTGTAATGAAAATCATAATATTGATAGCAATAGCCTTACAATGTCACCAATCGGAGAAGAGATCTACTATTACAAGTGGTGGAATATGGCTATGGATATGGAGAAGGGTTTTGAGATCTAGAGGCGGTTGGTGATCTGGGGCAGAGACTTTTGGCGAGGGTCTGGCTTGTTTTCTTATCGCCCGAGGCTTCTTTATATAGGGGTCCCTTCATGAAAGTTATTCTGTTTGACCTAATGGTGGCGGCGCCAACTATACAATCGGAGCTATATAGATGGAATTTTGCTATGGTCGTATAGTTGGTCATTAAAGCGTCTACATCCGCTTCACGGCTCCTGGTTTCTTCTGGTTGTTGTAAATCTCGTATCTTTGACTTTAATGTAGTGATTCCCATCTTCAAACAACATTATCTGCGCAGGAAAAATATAAAAGAAAGGATTGCATACCCCTTTGAATATTAGGCATTAGTGGCAGGATTTAAAGAGATATTTCATCAAAATTATGAATAATATCCAGTTTAAATGTGGACGTGGATGTCTATATTTCAGAGCCATCAACATCCCCAAGCTTAAACTTGATCGTCCCCGAGTAAGAAAACCAAAATCAAAAAGGAACTCAGCATTTAAACTAAAATAGTGAGATGGTGATCTTACTCATGATTGGTAGTCTCATGTTTCCTCTACTTCATAAATCTGAAAAACTTCAGCATAGATAGAGTAATGGCAAGCATATCATACAGGTTTTATGCATCCTTATAGTGCAACAAAATTATTGTCAACATGGATGATTCAAATGAGTAAACTTTATTCCATGTCATGTAATCAACTCATAGGCTTACCTTTGAACGATAAAATATAATCATGTAAATTGAGAGTGTGAGAGTTGTCATGAAAAGCATATACACTAGAGTATCTCAATTCTCCCACATCAATAAATCAAAACTTTTCAAGCACTACTTTTCTATTCATTGTCCTTCAAGAATTTTTGTTTCTAAGTAATCGAGAGCATGCCAAAGATTTTTATTAGTTTATCGGGCTGTGATGGACACTCGTGGCATCACTAAGGTTTTTGTTCCTTTTGCATAATGATTTCTCATAACATCCAGAGGAGTGATTCCATCATGATTACAGCTACCCGAGAGTGCCAAGAATCTTACCCACTATAGCATTGCTGCTACAAGTGTTTAATCAACTCATAGCCGAAATCTAGGAGTTTCCTCTATGAAGATCGTATGTAGGCCAGCGGAGTTGTTGGCATCCCATGAAGTTTGACACACATAAAGCTATATCATTCTTATGATTAACAAGTCAAACTTTGGCATGCTCACAAAAACCGCTAAACATTAATTCAATCGAACAAATACTTTTAAAGAGAGATATCAAGTCAATCAACATTTTCAGTGGTGTTGAGTGTCTCTAGAAATAATCCTTCAAGACTAAGCACTACAACACCCAAGCCTTCAATTGTGAGACTTTTTCTTATTACAATTGTTTAGCAATTATTAGGCAAGACTTAGTTAATTACGAGAGCTGGAACAAAACGTACCCAATTAAATACCCATGCAAATGAAAATCTTACTACAATACAAAGGCTCACTCCACCAATATAATATCTCAACATTTACTACTAACTAGCATAGGTTTCTGAAACTTCAAAAGTGGGGAGTCATAAGGCATACCTATCATGTTCCACTTCTCTCTTCCTTTTTTATTTGCTTCTTGGAAACTCGAAGTCCATCACTCTCCTACAAATACATGAAAACCTCGAGGCAGAAAGAAAGGAAAGAGGGAAAATAAGGAAAAATAGAGAAATATTTTTGTGGTTTTTAAGAGAGGGAGTTTAAAGAATAGAAAATTGGCGGCAAAGCTCATCAAGAAAATCTCGAAAGCAAATAGAAAGAACTAAAAATAAGATGTTTGGGAAACCAACACAAGTGCTTATAAACTCAAATAAAAAACACAACCTCGAAATAAATAAAAGCAAATGAACGCCAAATAAAGATACATGAGGAAACTTCCCCAAGCTTAGGCTTTTGCAAGTACTTTAAATCATTGTGGTGGCGGGAAAAAGTCGTTACTCCAATTCGCAAATTGAGTTGAGAGGTTACTACTTGATTCTCGGAGGTTCAAAGAGAGGCTATGCATCCTCTCCACAGTCCCTCCGAGTCCTTGGAAGTCTTGGTATGTAGCAAACCGGGTTTGTGCATGCTCCTCTTGATAAGGAGCTTCTTGCTCCTCCTCTTGGTCCTCATCCTCCTCCGGAATCTCCTCCTCGGGTTGGTGTTGCTCAACCTGCAAGTCATATAGCAAACGTCCCTCCTCGATAGAGAAAAGACCATTAGGCATAGGAGCAGGGTAGAGATGCCCAGCTCCAGCAATATGCAGGTAATAAACACCATCTCTCCTAGTGAGCATTCCACAAGCTTTCAAAGTGGAGAAACCAACACATCACTCACCTAGCACGGGTTGCAACTCACCTTGGTCGATGCATAGGGCGGTGGCAAGCACGATGATGACGCCTCCACCTATGATTGGTCCTTGGCTTTGGGAGGCTTGGTGCTCCAAGTAGCGCACAAGGATGGCGCCAAAGTTGAGTGACAAGCCGCAATTGATGTAAGCATCCTTTGTAAGGACTAAGATGTCCTCCTTGTTGAGTCTCGTGAACTCATTACGTTCCTGCAAGATGTTAGCAATAACATAGAACAAATAGCGAATTACAGGATGTTGAATATTCTTACCCTTGTTCACTCTAGTAGTGAAACTCATTCCATTATAGTATTGTTCAGGGTTAGGTTCTAAGCCAGTAAAGGATGCGCGTAAGGTATTAATATCATTGTTTGGCAAATTAAAGCATGTGCACCATTCATCTAATGCTAAAGTGTAGTTGTTGTTCATAAGTCGGAAAGAAATCATGTCCTCTCCCTGCCATTGTCTAACGATGATTTGCAACGAACTTAGGAATTCAATAGTTAAGCGGCGATAAGTAGGCACATCATTGTACACAAAGTTTTGCAGGACAGCTCTATTGCAAAGTAAATTGAAGTAATCAGAAATACCAAGTTAGTTCAATATAATAGGGCAAGCCCACTTGGTGGCCTTCACTTCGTGGTTCTCGATCTTGTTGAAGTGATCATGTTGGGGCTCATCCCTGAACCATATCCCCATGCGTTCTTGAGTGACAGCCCGAGAAGCGCTAGCAGTGGCACGACCACGAGTTTGGATCCTTGTGTTCATCATATAAAACATTGAAGAAAGGCAAAAATAAAACTTTTTGATCCAACAACAGTAAGTGCATCATATTACTCATCATAGCACACTAAAGAATCTCCTCAAAATAATAATCTAGGAAAGAAAATCATGGCAATTGGTTCATAGTAGGTCTCACCCTAGATTGATAATGACAATAGATCGAAGATGAATTTGCAAAAAGTAATTGGAGGATCAGAGGAGAAACATACCGTAGATCACTTGTGTGCGAGGAAATCAAACGAAATTGAGTAGAGATGGAGATCTCTTGAGATTTTGTGAGAGTTTGGAGGTAGAAGAGAGAAAAAGGATTGAAGTTTTGGAGTTGGAGGTACCTTCCCGTGCGTTTTTGTGGTTGGACGCAACTATACAGGCGTAACTACACGGACGGAACAATGTGTTCCCGCCGTATAGTTAGCCTTCTGTCAAAATATTAGGGTTTCCTCCAAGCAGCGCAGCTATACGGGCGTAACTATACGGCCGGAACAAAATGTTCCCACCGTATAGTTGGTCGTCAAACTGTCTGTACCTGGGAAAGAAAATATACAAAGGCATCGATATCTATATGACCAGAACTATACGTCCAGAATTTTTATTTCCGCTATATAGTTGGTCGTTAAACTCTCAGTACATTAGAAAAGAATTTGTACGGAGGCACCGATATCTATACGACCGGAGCTATACGGCCAGAATTTTTATTCCTGCCGTATAGTTGATCGTTAAACTCTTAGTACATATGGAAGAAAAATTGTCGATGGCCAAGATATCTTTACGACTGGAACTATATGGCCGGAATTTTTATTTCCGCCGTATAGTTGGTCGTTAAACTCTCTGTATGCATCAAAAAAATTGTGTTTCTTCGAAAATTATTTCTTTTCCTGTAACTTAGTGATATACCTTGTTTTTGACAGAAAATTGACAATAAATACTGTCAACCAACAATAGCATGAATAAAGCAGGATTTTTAGTACTACCGAACTTCTTCTCTTCAATTGGAGTTTACTAGCACTATTTTTTGAACATAAACTTAAACTAAAACTTAAAAACTTTACGCAAACCTTTATTTCACATGGGTTGCCTCCCATGAAACGCTCTTTTATGGTCAATAGCTTGACCTCAATGTTGCTTACTTAGGCCAGATGAGTGGAACACCCACTCCAAAGTAGTTGGCCTTCAAAGTGATGGCCTCCTTTTCATCATGCTTGGCTTTCTTTTTCCTCGGGAAATGAATAACAAAAAGATCATGCGAAGGCAATTGAAGCTTCACGTTCCCTTCATGTAGATTAATCAAAACCTTAATAGTTCTTAAGAAAGGACGGTCTAATATAATAGCAGCAGTACCATCTTTAGGCATGTCAACAATAACAAAATCAATGAGAGCGAGACAGCCTTTAATGTATACTAAAGTATTCTCCTTAATTCCTACAGCTTGTTTGTAGGTAGAATCTGCTAGATGCAATTTTAACTCAGTGATCTCAAATGAGCCAAGATTTAACTAGTTAAATAGACTCTTCAGAATTGTTGAGATGCTTGCACCTAGATCACAAAGTGCAGCTATCTCATTGGTTCCAATTTTAATCTTAATAGTAGGCTCAAATATGTCATCAAGCTTCACAGGTAATTTTTTAGCAATTTGCTTATATTCTTCCTCAATCTCATGTACCTTTATTGCTACCTGATTAACAAAATGTTGGTACATAGCTTCCTCACTACCTTCACTTACTGGAATCTTGGCATTGATCCTTTTTACGAGATCTTCAATGGTGTAACTTGGTGTAGGAGCATTACTATAATCAAGTTATTCAGGCTCCTCCCTTTGGACTCTCATCATCTTGAGATCTTCAACAGGATTGGGCTCAGCTTTACCTGCAAATTTAGCTAGAATGAGAGTTTGACTCTCGGTTATCTTACCTAGTTGTGCCTCAATGATCCTTGTTCTTTCTTTGAGGGCCTGCAAATCATTTCTCAAACTAACAGCTTGGTTAGATAATTTACCAAGCATAGCATCATGGTTCTCCGTTATTTTAACAAGAATATTGTTTTGTTCATTTTGTGAGTCTATAAAAGACTTTAGTGTTTCTTGGAGACTACTATTACTAGTTCCCATATTATTATTAGAGTTACCTCCAGGACTAGAATAATGTTTCTGAAAGTTAGGATTGTAATTCTTCTTCCAAGCAGGGTTATAATCGTTACGAGCTATGAAGTCTATTTTTTCAATATTTGTTTCAGGGACAGCTCTTACCTGGGTTTCCTTACCTTTTACGGCTAGTATGAGCTCATCCAACTTGGCATTGAGTTCTTCATTTTCTTGTGGTGAGATGGAGTTCACCTTCTTCGTGTTTGATCTATCCACATGCCACTGGGCATGGTTGTCTTGCATATTGTCTAGCAGCTGCTTTGCTTCGGTAATATATTTACCCATAAATGTTCCTCCAGCTGCAGTATCAAGCATAGACTTAGACACGGGGTTAAGGGCATTACAAAATAGATGGAGAATTAACCAGTCTTCCATCCCATGGCTAGGATAGTTTCTCATGCATTCTTTCATCCTCTCCCATGCAAGCATGGGTGAAGCTCCCAGTAGGTCAAGGTAGGGCAGCCACCCTACCTTGATTTTTGGTTAAGAACCTTTAGATGCGTATGTTTTTTCTGAACATTTTGACTGGTCATACGCTGAAAACAGACTTTATATGAGAAAGTTATGCTTGTTTTAGTGAACACTACGCAAAACTAATTCTGGAGTGAAATAAGTTCTAGATATAGTCTAGTTTTAAACCAACTATTTCTATTTGCAACATCTAATTCTCAATCTAATAAAACAAGACTCTAAACAATATCCTAGATGGGGTATCTAAGGAGGACCTGAGAGTAATTTGGCCACCTTATGGCATGTGGCTAGAACCAACTCTAATTATGTGATGGTTGATGTTTCTATTTTGGCTTGTATATACAATTGATATAAAATTCTAGTTGACATTATGGCTCAATTGGAGAGATAATGTTTTAGATCCCTCCTGAAAGATGTGAATTCGCAAAAAATGATGTCACAATCCTAAGTATGGATGAAATGGTAATAAAATGAGTGAAGAGTCATTAAAAGAGAGAAGACACTAGGTCACTATTGATTATTTTGGAGTATGTACACTTCATATTGTCTATAGAATCTATTACAACTAATTTTGATAGTTTCTTTGATGAGTTGTCGTTAGAGTTGTTTCAGAACTTCTTGTTTGACTAAAGTGACTCATTTTAGTTTCAATGTGAATAAGATTTCTCAGCTTACGGAGATTTATATTATTATGAGCATGAGCCTATATAAGATGATAACCTTTAGATATTTGTTATTCATATACAAGAATTAAATACTTCGGAGATTATGTTAGTATTTGAATAATACATCATGCTTCATATCGTTTATCGCCTTGTTGAGTCGGCATTGCTTTTACTTGTAGCAACAACAACAATTGAAAGGGCTTTGTCAATGGCAAAGATCATCAAGACCGAGTTGGTATTTACTTTCATTGGTGTTCGCCCTACCTTAGAACTTTTCCGTCCTCCGCCACTACATGCAAGCGCTAGTGGCTCACGCTCTTCCTGTCTAAAACCAGTAATATTAGATCTGAGTTGCATAGTCTTTGCAGGTGGGAGAAATTTAGTCATAAATAAAGAAGTACATCCCACTCATGATGTAATAGTATTTCTAGGCAAAGATAGCAACCATTCTTTTGCTCTTCCTCTAAGAGAGAAAGGAAATAGACATAATTTGACCGCATCGGGGTCAACGTCTTTTATATGCATCATATCACATATTTCAGTGAAAGTATTCAAGTGCATACTTGCGTCTTCAATAGCAGAGCCTCCAAATTGATTCTGTTGAACCAAACTTAAGTAATGGGGCTTAATTTCATAGTCATCAGCGGTAATTGCTGGCTGAGTAATAGGAGTATGCAAATAATCATTATTGGGAGTAGCAAACTCCCCAAGCTTCTTTTCAGCCATATTTCCTATATTTTGGGGTTTTCTTAAACAAAGACTTATAACAGTAAAAGCAAGAATTTAAAGGCTAACTAATTTTTTTGGTTTATCAAATAAAGACCGAAAGCAAACTAACAAGAATTAAAACTAGCAAGGTTCCTAATAACCTCACCATGGTAGCTATTTCTTCCCCGGCAACGGCGCCAAAAAAAGGGTTGATACCTTTGATCCGAATTACGGATGTAGTATAGCTTCTTTTTCCCTAGTAGACCTAGGTTATCAAATCCTCGAGAAGCGAATGCTTAGTGAAGTTACTTTAACTGACCTTCGGAAGTTTCAGAATTCTTTTTGTGTTTTTACCGGACCAATAGTTTGCGTCTTTTTGTTGTTGTCAATGATGGAGAGAGAGAGGGCCTAGGGCGTTCGGTTTCACCTATAGTTGTGCAAAACATCTTATGGGAATAAAAGATAGAAATAAAGTATGCATGTACTTGTTAGAGCAAGATAAATTATATGTGGGTAGTGCATCCATAATTGCTACTGCCTCCGCAACCGCTTGTAGCAATAACCTACTAGTCTCATCCATAGAAGAAAGAGAACTAATGATATGCATAGTGATGTCACCGTTAATCTCAAGTAAATCCCTCACATACAGCCGTACTACCCCTTCTGTCACTGGGGTTTCCATCCTGCAGATCAGTCATTACTCATACTCCCTATACCTGGTTCAACCCTCGGGGTCTTGGGTACCTAACAAGTCCTTAGATTGAGGCAAGAGAGGATACAATAATCATCATGTCATACAAACTAATACACGATCTCATCTATGATAAATAACATGCACAGACGCTACATGGCTAGGCCGAAGCCCTTAGCCCAAGGAGAATTACTCACATATAGAGATGAGATCAACAATCACAAACATTATAATGAAAATCATAAGATTGATAGCAATAGTATTACAATGTCGCCAATCGGAGAAGAGATCTACTATTACAAGTGGTGGAATATAGCAATGGAGATGGAGAAGGGTTTTCAGATCTGGAGGCGGCTGTTGATCTGTGGTAGAGACTTTTGGCGAGGGTCTGGCTTGTTTTCTCGTCGCTTGAGGCTTCTTTATATAGGGGTCCCTTCACGAAAGTTGTTCTGTTTGACCTAATGGTGGCGGTGCCAACTATACGACCTGAGCTATACGGCCGGAATTTTGCTCCGGTCTTATATTTGGTCGTTAAAGCGTCTGCCTCCGCTTCACGGCTCCTGGTTTCTTCTGGTTGTTGGAAATCTCGTATATTTGACTTTAATGTAGTGATTCCCATCTTCAAACGATATTATCTGCGTAGGAAAAATATAAAACAAAAGGATTGCATACCCCCTTTGAATATTAGGCATTAGTGGCAGGATTTAGAGAGATATTTTATCAAAATTATGAGTAATATCCAGTTTAAATATGGACGTGGATGGCTATATTTTAGAGCCATCAATACCCTTATAATCCATCACTCCATAAAGCATATGAACATTCCAACTTAAAGCAATAACACATATAGTTTGGTTTCCCCCTTTTTTCTACTTCAAGCAAGGCATTCAATCAAGCATGGCATTCATTCAAACATAACATTCATTCATGGGATAGTTTATTTTAGTAGATCTTTACTAATCATGAAAAATATCTATCATTGTTGGCCTATTTATTTCCAAACATATCAAGCAAAACTAAACATAACAACTAAACAAAGACGCTCCAATTTTCTATGATTATTCTATGTTACTCAGAAAACAAAGTTTAGAAGTTTGCAAACCGAGAGTTTAGTAGGTCCAGTGGGGTGCCTTGGGCATCCGCAAGCCTATGGTTTTCACCATTCTTGGATAGCTCTGGGTGTGGTGTTCCTCCATTCCCTTTCAAAAAACTTCAACACAAACATTTTTCCCAATTCTTTTCTACGGGATGACATTAGTGGGTACGAACATATCAAGGTAGCTATGATAAAATGTCCAAATAAAATGTACGAAGATATCAACAAAAATAAAGGGGGTCATTAGTAAATCCCCATAATCAATGTAAACATGAATATAACATCATATATTTAGCAAATATGAGAATTTATAGCAATAAACTACAAAGTGCATGTATGCATTTCACATGCATCGGCACCGGGACAAGAGAACTGAGAAAGAGTTCCCTGCTCAGCAAGAACACCATGCAAATGCTTGGAGATATACTCACCAGCAGAGTCAACACAGAACACACGAATAGGCGTAGAGAACTGAGTAAGAACCATGGCTGCAAAACGCTTATATATGGAGAGAACCTAACTACGAGAAGATATAAAATATAGAAAACTCATCTATAAAAAATGATATAATATTGATCGCCCCCTTTCAAAGTGAAAGGATTCGGACTCCAAACATCATAGTGTACTAAGACGAAAAGACGCTAAGATACGCACGCGCTAGTAGGATAGGGTAACTGAATCTGTTTTCCTAGCTTACAACCGTAACACTATAAAGAAACATCTCCTGAGAAGATCACGATGAACTAATGACGACGGACGAGAACCACAAAGGTGACCTAGACGATGGTGCCACTGCTGAAAAGATCCGGTGGCAGAGGTGCGATAGCAGGAGAACTGGCAGACGAGGTGGAAGCGGAAGGAATACAAAGCCAGTCCAACTCCCAAAGCACTTGAGAATCATGGCGCTGAGGGACAGCTCCAACCAGAGCATGTGTGCGACGATCCTAAATAGAACAAGAATTAGCATCAAGAATGACGCGACAACTAGAATAAGTAAGCTGGCTAGCAGAAAAAAAGGTTCATGGTAAGACGAGGAACATGAGAAATATCAGGAACAAGGAAAGAAGTAGAAAGAGTGCCCCGACTAGAAACAGAAAGAGGAGTACCATCAGCAGTGAGAACACTAAGAGAGAATCAAGAGGTCGAAGAGAAGACAAAGTGGAAGAATCAGAAGTCATATGAAAAGAAGCTCTAGAATCCAGAACCCATGAGGTTGTACATGACTGTGTAGAAGGTGGTGGTCGCGCAGTGCTAGAAGAATCAGTCACGGAGCCAGTAGTACATGTTGAAGAAGAACCTGAGCCAGTGAGCAACCGCTTGAGCCGCACAATGTCCTGCTCTGTGAAGGCAATTGTAGAAGATCCTGACGAACTAGAAGGAGCACGAGCCCCGGAAGAAGTAGACACCTTCTACTGACACAAATGACGCTCGTTCGTGTAGCAGCAAGACTCAGTGTGGCCATCTGTGTCACAGTAGGTGCAGTGAGAGCGTGGACGAGAGCCATGACTCTAGCCCTGACCCTAAGGAGTGGGTAAAAGCGGTGGAAGACCACGAAGGAGTCGATGAAGAAGTCGACAAAGGAGGACCACGGGCAACAAGCACAGAAGGAACCTCAAGAAACTCAACTCCACGTAGATGAGTCTACTCAGCATGAACCTCGGAAATTACCCCAGAGATAGGGACACGACCACGAGCAATCAACTGAGTACGTCGGGGCTGGAACTCCTTGCGAAGCCGAGACAAGAACTCATAGGTGCGCTGAAACTCCAAGTCGGAGTGGACAGTCTGACAACACAGGAAGGTACCATAGACAGTAGAGCGAAGAGAGTCAAGATGACGCCAAACAGTAGCGCTCTGCGTGTAGAAAACTGATCAATGGTAGATTCATCCTGCTAAAGAGCATGCTCCTAATGAACCACATATAGATAAATAGCATCCCCGGACGACTGATGCGGGAGAACACTAGAGGTGAGAACAAACGCATAACAAGCATCATCGTACATCCACTGAGTGTAAGCAGTCAGATCCAGCCAGTAGGTCTCAAGAGTGTCAGAGTGCTCCTAAACCTTCTCGTCATAAGCGGCAATAGCGACATCATCCGCAGTCTTGGCTGCATCCTCATCAGCCTGAGTAGCATTGGCAGCAAGGGCTGGTGGTGTCGGTGCAGTAGGAACCGTAGGAGTAATGGGGCACGTCGGACATGAGACCTCGTCGGAAAGCACGCCCCATAGACGAATACCACCCATATGGGTGTGCATAAAGACAACGAAATCAATAGCGAGGAATCACGACATAGCCCGACGATGTAGACATTTTTTATTATTTTGAGAGCATGCTGAAGTCAAACTGGCCTGATCTAAAACAGATCGAGATCGAGGCTAGCTGGATGGCAGTTGACACAGACAGGAGGGAGCAGCCGTGACCACGGACGCGGGGGGCTAGATGGCTATGGCGGTCACGGATGTGGACAGCCACGGACGGCAGAGGGCAGGAGGCGGTCGTACGGCAGAGAGCAGGAGGACGGACTGTCGCAATGACGCTGGGATGGCGGCAGGCCAGAGAAAGCAGCGGCGCAGCCTTGGAAGCTCGATTTGAGCTGTATGTGGGTGGCGGACATGGGCGGCAGGAACTAGAAAAAATTGCACGAGTTGCACGTACGGGAAACCTAACCTTGCTCTGATACCATGTTAGTAATAAGCAACTTGGATTCTAGGGGATCAAAGGCTATAATATATAGTACATATACATGTGTCAAATATGCAGGGCACCTCTAGCTATCAGGGAAACTATAATATACATATATCTCTATGACAATCTCAGCTTAATCTATTTTTTGGTACCTGCGGTAGCACCAGAGAGTATCGAGCCAGTTAGAGGACTATCTGTCCGGGAGATTTGCAGATGTTCCAAAGTGGAGGAACTAGTTTGTGATCTTCACATGAACTTACATCTGATTTAATGAGCTGTATACGTTGTAACAGGTCATAAATGCTACGACGATGCTAAACTAAATAATGAAAAGAAGCGCAATCTATGGTTAATAGATTTAAACAACTTCTATATAGATTAACAAAACGTAGTTATGATGGTCCATCGAGAAGGATTTGCAATAGTCAACTATTTATCTCTGTTGCATTCCATGCTGCAGGAAAATCTCGATGCATCTAAGAAGCTGAAGGTTCTGCAAACCTAAGAGGAGCTTGAGGCAGTGTTCGAACCCGGAAAAGAGTTTTGCTTCGACGCAGCTGTCCATCTGGCAGTAAGCTAATCCACTGAAGGCAGTTCCCCTGATGCCATTGGTGAGATGACCTCTACAGGGAGGGAGATTCCTAGGCAGCTGTTAAGAACAATTCATATGCCATTGGTCAGATGCAGTTTTGGTTGCCTAGGATACTTGTTAAGAACAAGGAGAAAAAAATGCGGGCAAGTTGTTAGGGCCATCTTCATCCATATACCGTAGGCTTATGCAGACTGCAAAACTTTACATGTTGCATACTTTGAGACTGACTAACATGTGATGTGACATGCAACTCTACGAAATGTAATGATGAATACATCATGATAGATATAACCAAATGTGAAAAAGAAAAACACCAGCAAACTGGATAGAGTCATAGAAAGATAGATATACAGAAGTCGTCCCCAGGCTCACGGTCAACCACACAAGTGATTCAAATGAAGTCTAAAGATAGATATGCAGAAGTCTCGGCTCACGGTCAACGACACAAGTGGTTCAAATAAAGTCTAAAGCACTGATGAATACACAAAATCCATGACACTGAAATTGTTAGCTCAAATTTCCTTGCACTAATCCCTTAGGCGCAGCGGCCTCACGTCCTCCTTGAGCTTCATTAAAGCTTGCTCGACAGCTAGGGTTTGCTTCTCACAGGATCCAATCAGATACTCCTACAAAAATACACAGTGTCAGATGTTAGTGAGTTACAATTCACACGAAATCAAGTTCCAAAACAAAAAACAAAGAAACGTACAAGGTATGGGGACTCCTCTGCCTTAAGCATGTTGTAGTTCTTCTTTAACTCCTTCATGAGTGTGACTGGGTCACACTCACAGCTTCGCAGAACCAAGCTGCGACTATTAGCATCCAGTGCTGGGTTGACCACTCCACGGTAGTCGACGACTGCCTCCCATGTTAGAAGAAGTGTCCTGGCGTGGTTCGCCACCATTTGCTGCATGGTGACTGGGGGTCTGCACGTAAGCCATATGTACACAATAAGATAGTAATAAAGGGCAGACAGAAAAGCCAACTGCATAATTATCCCAGATCGTCCACTTATGCATCAAGATCTGTGCAGGCACTAGTGTACACTGCAAAATAACCCTGCTTCCACCATATTATTCTGTTAGTGCAAAAAACACCACGAATCTATTGACTAACTCTGAGATCCCTGTATTGCTACTCAGTTCTGTGCTACCTCTGATGCATGAACATACAGGAATAAAATAAATTCAGTTTTACCAACAATGTTGTGTTCATGATTATTCGTTCTTACCAACAAAATTCTGTTCAGTTTATATTCCATGATTAGTTTTTACCAATGATGCTACAAACATTCTGCATTTATAATCCTTTCTGGAATAAATTTCTCAATAATTATGTAACTTTCATTATCTCAAAAAATAATGTGGGATCGGGAATTAAGAACAAGTTTCTCAATACTGATATAAAGATGCTCTCCTATATATATACTGCAGGTTGTTTGTGTAAAGGGCAATATGAATCGCAGGCAACTTGCGAACGGCAAGGACAAAGGCGGGACACAAATGAGGTGGTAGAATTTCTGTCCTGGGGGTAGACAAAGCGTATGTACTTACTTGCTTGTGAATGAAAGCAGATCAATATTCTCATGGAGCTTCCCTTCAATGTTAGAGATCTGAAAAATACACGAACAAAAAAAGAAAATTTGGTTATTGATTCAACAGATTTGGAGCTATGACTAGAACTCGCTGAATTTGATTATATAACTGAAATCCATTGTATACAATGATACGGATACTACCATCACCTGAGCAAAAGGGGCACTACACTGAATACAACATTTGTTGAACCTTCGTACTTAATCCCTCGAGATGATTCTAGAATTTTAAGATGTAAAAGGAAAGAATCCTAAATCTAAATGCCTTTTCACTAACCTGGAACTATTATGTAATGTGGAGTGTCAGGTAAAGACTTGAGCACAAGAAAAAGGGAAGCAAAAATGACGCAAACGGTTGAAAACCAGGAATCACTATGAATCGAATAGAAGTGTAGGCAACCAAATTTGAGCACCCTTTCTCAATAAAACTGGCCAAACCCAGGAAGCAAAAAAACTAGTCACTCCACCTAAATGTCATGATTATGCACATGAAACAATCTCATGACTCACAATATAAATAAATAACACAACTGACATCACTTCGGCATTAAACAGGCTCCTTTTATGAAGATTTCAGTATTATGACAGCCATAAGTCTTATCTTGAAAGAAATGAAATTTCCAATAGAACTATTATGACAGTCATAAGTTGTATCTTGGAAGAAATGAAAATTCCAATAGAACTATTATGACAGCCACAAGTTGTATCTTGAAATCATAAAACTGGGCTGGGGCATAGGTGATTATCCAAAAACAAAAACTTGTTTTTCTGTACATATAGTCAAATAGGGGCCCAAAACTTACAGGAATAAAGATGGGAATCTAAATACTTACTGTTTTAAGAAAAAGAGGCGTAACATCATATATTGCACTGTCAAATGGCAGCACCGCCTTACTTGCATCGGTATGCATGATACTGTGCAGAATTTGAGCCTAATACATTCACAAGAAAAAATTAACATCAGCGAACATCATCATGTATTGCCAAATCATCCACCAAGAGGTTAAGAGTTGCAGTTAAATTAAAGGTCCTAGAACATAATGGAAGACACAGAAGATGAAATTACTGCACCATATCATCAAGTATCAAATGCCCTAGAAGTGTAAATCATCCAACCTATCTAGTTCATTTTATATAGGTATGCAAAGCCACACAAAGGTTACTACTGATGACCTACTTACTAAGTTACTGTTCCACACTGCTACTACTGGTACTGCATACATATAACTACAATAAAATACTTATGAAAACTGAATGTCACAATATACAGGCCAAAACCAGTTTGCCCCCATTGATGATTTTTTTACCTCCTTTCCGAACAAAGGATCTTGATGATAAGTAACTTTGAATAACTCACTGGAACTGATAGTGTAGAAGCTATTTTTATTTTTCGTGAGGAATTCTTAGCATAACCTGACTGAAAAGGAGAACAGGTATCTTACTACAGCTACAAACTGACAAGCATCAGGACATGTATCAAATCTTGGTCGATAAGAAACATATTGTATACATATACTCTGCAGAGAGATGTGCATAAATGAACTAATGTCGTTCCAAGAATTTGACACAATAAGCTGCCAATGAAAGTTAACCTGACTACTACCCTATCAGAAATAATCATGAAGTCACAAAACGTGCAGAAACCCAACAACTCTGGTCTTCAACTACAAGACACCATAAGGAGAATGCAAAATGCACAAATAGCACAGGTAATGGACTTGAACGAAACAAGTGTCCGGCGTTCCTCATCACTCCAACAAAATAATGTTCCCACATCAAGCCAGACATAAAGTTTCAGGCTAATTTATAGTTGGATCTAGTCCAGAATACTCGAATGCCTATGCAGCTTATTAGGAGACTGTAAACAATCTGCTATCAAACTAACTGCACGAATTTGTAACCAAGAAGTGCAATGTTTTATGAATTAGTTTTACAGTCAGTCTGATCTCCCGGACAATAGGTGAAAAGTGAAAAATTATGCAAATCTGTAGTCATAGAGACTTCCAAACACTGAATTCCTGAAGAAAGATGCAGTAGTAGCACATTATGAATTACTAGTTTTTTTTTAATTGGTTTGGATTACTTATCACGTGTACGTGCCTAATAGCACTACTTACTTAGTCAGTAGGAAGAACATACAAATTCAATCAGCAAAGTGTTTTTAGGCAAGTAAGTATATAACTTACGGAGAGCAATCTGATGCTTGTAGTGATTGAAGAGGCTGCATTGATTAGAGGAACCTGGGCTATATTGAGATTGTGGAGTTGGACCTTCCAGTCCAAGGTCCATCCATAAATCTCCTCACCAAGCAGTTTGAGGAGCTGGTTCTCCAAGCGGGGCACGACCCAGTGGTGTACAGGTGCTACTGGATCCAGGTCGTGGAGTTTGCTGATCACAGCGCGGAGGTCACGCCTGTAATCCATGGGGACCTATATGGACATGGATCGATGAATCAAGCGGTTAGTTATTTCAAGGCGAGCGAAGACGGTGCAAGTTAATCACGTAGAGGGAGAGGGAGATGTCGAGATGCAAACCTTATCTATCATCACCTCCAGGCGTGCCCGTATCCTGAGGATCTCCGTAACTTGGCTGGCTTGGTTCCTGGCCTCCCAACCCGTGTAGTCCACCACGTCGATGTCGACGCCGCCGTTTCCCGTTCCTGCTCCAAGCGCCATGGGCATGATGGCCGACGCATGGCCTCGGGTGCGGCCGGCGCTCTCCGCCGCGTAGCCTGACCCGCCGATGAGAAGCCCGGAGGCGCGAGTGGCGTGGGCGAGCACGTTGGCAAGGCGTGGACTGGAGTCGGCGCTCGGCGCGGTGGTGTAGGTTTGGCCTGCGGTCGCCGCCGCCTTGTAGCCGAGGCCGTGCGTGAGCAGACCGGAGGCGCGAGTCTCGTGGGCGAGGCGTGGGCGGGAGGCTCGGCGCCCGGCGCGGTGCCGCCGAGGAGCACGGGGCTGAGGCCGTGCGTGAGCAGCGCGGGGCCGCGAGTCCCCGCCTGGGCCTGGGCGATGACGCTCCCGAGGCGGCGGTTGACCGCTGCGACGGCGCGCACGCCGAAGGCTCCGACGAGCAGCAAGCGCGGCACGTGGGAGAGGGCGGGTGCGTCGACGAGCACGAGGCGGTCGGTGGGTACGGCAACGAGGGCCATCTGGGCCGACGGAGGAGCCATGGGATGGGAGGTGGAGGAGAGCAGGGGATGGGATGGGACGAGGATGAGAGCAGGGGATGGGAGGGGTGGGTTTCTGGGAGACTGGGTTGCGATGATATGAGCGCTGAGGAAGGAAGCTGTTCTTGCGTGAGGAGGGGGCGTGGAGGACGGAGAAGGTTTATGCACAAATGCGGTAGGCGCAGCGCTGTGATATTACAGCTTTACCCCTCGCTTTTCTCCCGTACGTACTGGCCACCCTCCAGAGCTGGGCTGACAGACAGCAACGGAAAAGTGGAGAAGCCGGGTGTGCAACAATGAAGAGAACCCTCCAGAGACCACGACTCGATATTTTGAAACCGGCAGGGCAGGCACCATCTGATCGGGCTACTACCATTTATCCGTGTGTGCAACAATGAAGAGATGCTTGGTACGTTTACTAGTAGTACTGTACTTTTTTTGAATTAAAACATTTTTTACAGTAATTAATACTATACTAGACTAGATGCTTAGTTAATTTTACTACAATGTATAAATGAGAGAGGCGCTCTTCTACGGCACCGTTTCATAAATCACGCACCCGCAGTTGCGCCGTGGAGAAGCTTTTGCCAGCGCTGCTAGTATACTTTTACTTTCAGCGACTCCCCGATCCCAATGTAACTTCTCATTCCATTCTCACTTTGTCCCGTAACAAATACTGTACTGTACTAGTATTTGTGTACATAAATAGGGCGTATACGTGAGTATGTGAATGTGTGAAAGGGATTAATTTGCTTTTTCACCAAACGGACGGAGAGCAAATCACATCCGGTGGGGCAGCCACACGCGCCGTGCAGCTGGATCGAGGCTGGCCACAGGGCGCGCGTTTATCTCTCTCTCCCTCCATGCCCCATGCCTATGCGCTACAAGACAGTTTCGGCCGACGCGCGCCCGGCGCTCCTACTCTGCTGCTGCGCTTTGGCTCCTACTCTGCTGCTGCGCTTTGCCCGGCGCTCCTACTCTGGTGTCGATGTTGATTTTGATATGAAGTTCACAAATACGTCAGCTGGATGTGAAGGATCAGCACATGATGCAAGCATTCTTGCTGACAGCTTGGCTAGACTTGATGGCCTAAAAATCCCTGAAGATAAGTTCTACCTAAGAGATGTCGGATATGCTTGTCACCCTGGTATTCTTCCACCCTTCAGGTCAACAAGGTACCATCTCGATGATTTCTCTGTGAGGCACTATCCCTGGGACGTCACGAAACTTTTCAATCTCAAACACTCTAGCCTTAGAGTCACGGTTGAGAGATGCTTCAATGCTCTGAAGAATAGATTAGATCTGTGATCAGAAGCCATTCCATCCTTTATCCACCCAATTTAAGCTTATTCTTGTATGTTGCATCATCCATAATTGGATCTAAGGCTTTGGTGTTGAAGATTTATTCCCGGATGAGAGTGAGGTGACGCCTGAAGACATTGACGTCGGCCATGGTGTAACTCTACATGATAATAGTGCTTGGAAGAACAAGAGGAAACAGTGGGTTGATGAGACGTGGGCTAACAGAGGCCAAGCTATGATCTGAAGAGGAGGAAGAACAAGTGACAAAGTGAAAATGAAGAAGTGAAGAAGCGGAGAAGTGATGCTGTCATGTTCTATGAACCACCCCCTATTTGCAGTAGCTAGGTAATATCGTTGTGAACTACTATTTGCTAGTAGCTAGGTAGCATCATGGTGAATTGCTATGTTGCTGCATGTTAGTTTCATATGATGCATGTTAGGTTAGAGTAGTGTGTGGTAAGGTCAGCAATTGTGAGAAGAGGTAACCCCACCACTAGTATGTATGCAACCAAACAAGCTGAATTTGCATCCTCACGGTCATAACTGTTGGATTATTAGGCATAATTTCCATAATTAATTCCAGAATATAAATCATAATAGTAACAGCTACAATCATGTGAACCATAGCATGACAACAGATCGAATCATGGTATACGTACTGATCGATTGCCGATGAAGTCGCCGTAGTAACGTTGGGGAAGACTGATCGAAGCAGACGGCGGTAAAGACGACGATAGGCAGCACCGCCTGACTTGGATGGAAGACAACTCGTGATGAAGAACTCAAGCAGTCGCGCAGATCGCTTCCCAAAAACCTTATTCGCCATCTCCTGTATAGGATCGCAAAGGCGAGTGGTTCCGGAGACATGCTCTCCCGTCCGCCGGTGCACGCCGGCAAGCGGGATGGAGTAGACTATGGTGGCCTCGCAAGCAGAGAGGCTAGCAAAACCCTAGATTGGTTTTTTCGGTGTGTCTGTGGTGGAAGCCGCACATGCATTTATATAGAGCGGATCGAGAAACCAGCACAGGACACGTCGTGGACCAAGCCCACGTTGCGCACGTTCAGGTCGGTTACAGATAGCCCACGATCCGGAAGCGACCCGAATCTACTAACTATTGATACGTCTGTCAAAACCGCACCAGTTTTTCCAAGCAGCAAAAATAAAGCTCGGCTCGGCGAGATTCCCGCAACCCGCAGCGTGACGAGAGAGACGGACGGGCGGTGCGTGCCTGTGTGCGAGCGACGGTGTCGGAGGAGGAGGAGCGCACGTGTAGTTCTCCTCTTCTCGCTCACTTTACTAAGTGGTGAACCACTCCACCTTATAAGGTGGTGTAACTCTCCTCCAACTTTCCATGTGGACTAAACTTTAGCTCCCACTCCACTCACATGTGAGCTGCCACCAACTTGGACCAAATCACACATGGGCTTCCACACACATGGGCTTTGAGATTTAGGAAAAATCTGAAATCACTTATGGGCTTAAATAGATTAGCCCATTATTTCTAACAATCCCCACGAGATCGCAAATGCCCATTTGAAGATTTGCCAATCCTCGCTACTTGTTTACATACCAGTTTTTCAGTAGAGACTGTTAAGTTGAACTTCCGCCTAGAATCTTGAGCTACGTCTATCAGCAACTTGAACAATGGTCATACTCCCTGGTCTCTTCATGAGTTTACTAGAGACCACCCAAGTCTCATAGACCGCGACGTTTACAGTCGAGCTCATATAGGTGTATTGTTTTAAGAATGCCTTGTAGGATGGCATCTTTGCTAGTTATAGTCAACAGAAACACATTAAGGAATGTTGCCAACCGCCTTATAGATTTTGAGAGTCATGCATCTTCATATAGAGAGGGTTACAAAATACTCTCATCGGTCAAACCACTAGCTTGTTCTTCCCAGATCCTAATTCACGGGATCTCCGATCACATAGGTTGGGTTACCACTATGGTATGCCATCCATGGGTCTCAACCCCATCTCCCTTGATGCATTCTCTATCACAATTCATGATAGTCCCTTTGTAAAAGGATTTGCCAGGTTTTTATCTGTTTGAATATACTTAACAGTTATTAGTCCGGCCTTGTAGGACGGCATCTTTGCTAGTTATAGTCAACAGAAACACATTAAAGAATGTTGCCAACCCGCCTTATAGATTTTGAGAGTCATGCATCTTCACATAGAGAGGGTTACAAAATACTCTCATCGGTCAAACCACTAGCTTGTTCTTCCCAGATCCTAATTCACGGGATCTCCGATCACATAGGTTGGGTTACCACTATGGTATACCATCCATGGGTCTCAACCCCATCTCCCTTGATGCATTCTCTATCACAATTCATGATAGTCCCTTTGTAAAGGGATCTGCCAGGTTTTTATCTGTTTGAATATACGTAACAGTTATTACTCTGGAGTTTCTCAATTTCCTGACAGATTTCAAACGTCTCTTGACGTGTCTTGATGACTTCGCATTATCCTTAAAATTGTTCACTTTGACAATAATAGTTTGGTTGTCATAATTCAAAAGGATTGTCGGCACAGTTTTTTCCACCACAGGAAAGTCCATCAAGAGCTCACATAGCCATTCTGACTCAACAGTGGCTTTGTCCAAAGCAGTAAGTTCTGCTTCCATAGTTGACCTCGTCAATATGGTTTGTCTACGAGATCTCCATGACACTATGCCACCTCCAAGAGTAAACACATACCCGCTCGTGGCGTAGAGTTCATCAACGTCAGAGATCCGGTTCGAATCACTATATCCTTCAAGCACAGCAGGGTGCCCTGAATAATGAATCCCATAGCTCATTGTACAACATAGATAGCGCATGACCCTTTCAAGTGCATGCCAATGATCAATACCTGGGTTAGACATGAACCTACTCAACTTGCTCACAACAAAAGAGATATCGGGTCTTGTAGCGCTTGCTAAGTACATGAGAGAACCAACAATTTGTGAATATTTCAACTGGTCTATTGGTTCCTTCCTATTCTTTCGCAATGTCAAACTAGGATCATAAGGTGTTGGAGAAGTCTTGCCATCAATGAAGCCAAAACGACTCAAGACCTTCTCAACATAATAACATTGCGTTAAAGTAATCCCATTCTCATTCTTAATAAGCTTGATGTTCAGAATCACATCAGTCTCTCCTAGATCTTTCATGTCAAAACTCTTTAAGAGGAAAGACTTGACTTCATTTATCACATTCATGTTTGTACCAAAGATCAGAATGTCATTCATGTACAAACATAATATAACACTATCGCCCCCACCATGGCGATAATACACACTCCTATCAACCTCATTAATGACAAAGCCAGCATAAAGTAGAGTTCTGTTAAACTTCTCATGCCATTGCTTAGGTGCTTGTTTTAGGCCATATAAATATTTTAACAACTTGCACACCTTTTTCTATTCACCTTTTACCATAAACCCATCTGGTTGATCCATATAGATCTCCTCTTCCAACTCTCCATTAAGGAAAATTGTCTTCACATCCATTTGATAAACGAGAAGACCATATATAAGAGGCAGCCAGGGACAGTAGTACTCGAATGGTGGTCAGTCTAGCGACAGGTGAATAGGTGCCAAAGTAATCTCCGCCTTATTTCTGTGTGTAGCCATTTGCTACAAGTTGTGCCTTGTACTTATCTATGGTACCATCAGGCCTTAGATTCTTCTTGAACATCCACTTACAGCCCACAGGTTTACAACCATAGGGACGTTCTGATAATTCCCAAGTTCCATTAGAAAGAATCGAGTCCATCTCATTTTGGACAGCTTCTTTCCAATCATCTGCATTAGGAGATGGATATGCCTCAGCAATGGATTAGGGAGTATCATCCACAAGGTACACGATGAAATCATTACCAAAGGATTTTGCAATCCTCTATCTCTTACTCCTAGTGGGAGGTTCATCGTCATCCTTCTCTAGGACTTCCTCATGTGGTTGTTCAAAATTCTCAATAGATGCACTAGATTCAGGAAGTATTTCATAAGAAATTTATAGTAGTGATATGCATATATTTCATAGGAAACATATTCTCAAAGAATGTTGCATCATGAGATTCCATTATAGTATCAACATGCCTATCAAGAACCTCGGATTTAACCACTAAAAATCTATAGCCTACACTCCGCGGAGCATATCCTAGAAAGATACAATTCACTGTCTTAGGTCCAAGTTTGCGTTTCTTGGGAATCGGCATGTTGACCTTCACCAAACACCCCCAAGTGCACAAATACGAAAGTGATGGTTTTCTCCCAGCCCACTCCTCATAAGGGGTCTTTTCTTTATTCTTCTTATGAACTCTATTCAGGATATGACATGAAGTCAACAAATCCTCCCCCACCATGCCTTTGATAAACTAGCAGTGGCTAACATGGAATTCACCAAGTCAGTCAGTGTGCGGTTTTTCCTCTCGGCAACCATGTTTGATTGGGGCGAGTAGGGAGGCGTCCTCTCATGAATAATGCCATGTTCCTCATAGAATTCGTCAAAGATTTTGGGAAAATATTCACCACCACGATCTGACCTAAGACGTTTGATCTTTCTCTCTAGTTGATTTTCAACTTAGGCTTTATAAATTTTAA
Source organism: Avena sativa (assembly GCA_916181665.1). Lineage (NCBI taxonomy): Eukaryota > Viridiplantae > Streptophyta > Magnoliopsida > Poales > Poaceae > Avena > Avena sativa. Next base: position 545,358,764 of record OV702290.1, on the reverse strand, counting down.
AGTAGTCTAAAGCTTCATCTTTAGTGCGCAACAAATATATATAGCAGTATCTAGTTGCATCATCAATCAATGTCATGAAATATCTCTTTTCACCTTTTATCAACACACCATTCATCTCGTATAGATCAGAATGTATGAGTTGTAGAGGTGCCAAGTTTCTCTCCTCGGCAGCCTTGTGAGGCTTTCGAGGTTGCTTTGATTGCACACAACTATGGCACTTAGAACCTTTGGCAATAGTGAAATTCGGAATTAAACTCATGTTGTACATCCGAGACATCAAACCAAAATTAATGTGACATAAACGAGAATGCCAAACACTGGTATCATCATTAACATTGCCACAAATATGATTCGCGGATTTATAACAAAACTCTGAAAGTGAAAAACGGAACAAGCCTCCGAACTCATAACCTTTACCAATAAATTGTCCATGTTTCGAAACAACGACTTTATTAGACTCTAAAATAACCTTAAACCCATCTCTGCATAGAAGGGAGCCACTAACGAGATTCTTGTTCGTAGTAGGGACATGTTGCACGTTCCTCAGCTGCACGATTTTTCCGGAAGTAAACTTCGGATCCGCCGTGCCAACACCATGAACAGAAGCATGTGATCCATTCCCCATTAGGACGGAAGAATCCCGTGCGACCTGATAAGAAGTGAACATAGAGATGTCAGCACACACATGAACATTAGCGTCCGTATCAATCCACCAACATGGTGATTGAAATACTGAAAGAACAGTAAATAAATTACCATACCCATTAGTGTTGCTAGAAGTCACGATGTTGACAGTCTTCCCGATTTTCCCCTTGCGATCTGCACGTTCTGAGAAGTCCTTGGAAAAGTGACTGAGCTCTCCACAGGTAAAGCAACCTAGCTCGAACTTGTTCGGCTTCTTCTTCTTCTTCTTAAAGGTTGTAGTCTTTTCAGGCTTGTTGAAGGAGGGCTTATAGTTCCTTTGTTCTTGCCGAAGGTCCTCTTCTACACCATGTTGGCGCTAGACTAACCCTCGCATCCTTTATCAGTAGTGTCCTTAGCCCGAGCCTTCTCCTCAACATCAAGAGATACTATAAGGTTTTCAACCAATATATCTTGTCTCTTGTGCTTGAGAGTTGTGGCAAAGTTCCTCCATGAAGAAGGCAACTTTGCAATTATGCACCCAGCCACAAAATTGTCGGGTAAGATACACTTAAGGATTTTAAGCTCCTTAGCAAAGCATTGTATCTCATGAGCTTGTTCGACTACAAAACGGTTGTTAACCATCCTGTAATCATGAAAGTTCTCCATGATGTATAGTTCACTACCAGCATCTGTTACACCGAACTTAGCATTCAATGCCTCCTAGAGCTCTTTTCCATCTTTGATGTGCATGTACACATCAAACAGGTTGTTGTCAAGAACACTCAGAACGCATCCCACAAAGACAAGATTGGTTTCCTTGAACTTGTTCTGATCTTGCTCAGATATAGTTCCTTCAGGTAAACCCTCACTAGCCTCGAATACTTTCAGAGCTTTCATCCACATAGTGGTCTTATACTGCCACCTCTTAAAATGAACACCGGTAAACTTTTCTGACTTCATCGCATCGGCCAAGTGTCCCGTGTTTAACTCGGAAAATTGCCTATAATAAGGTTTTTGGATTGATAGATTATTAGGCATAATTTCCACAATTAATTCTAGAATATAAATCATAACCGTAATAGCTACAATCACGTGAACCATAGTATGACAACAGATCGGATCATGGTATACATATTGATCTGTTGCCGATGAAGTTGCCATAGTAACGTTGGGGAAGACTGATCGAAGCAGACGGCGGTGAAGACGACAATAGGTAGCACCGCTTGACTTGGATGGAAGACGACCCGTGATGAAGAACTCGAGCAGTCGTGTAGAGCGCTTCCCAAAAACCTTATTCGCCCTCTCTCGTACAGGATCACAAAGGCAAGTGGTTCCGAAGACCTGCTCTCCCGTCCGTCGATGCACGCCGGCAAGCGGGATGGAGTAGACTACGGTGGCGGCGCAAGCAGAGAGGCTGGCAAAACCCTAGATTGGTTTTTCCGATGTGTCCGTGGTAGAAGCCGCATATGCATTTATATAGAGCGGCTCGGGAAACCAGCACAGGACACGTCGTGGACCAAGCCCATGTTGCGCGCGTGTTCAGGTCGGTTATAGATAGCCTACAATCTGGGAGCGACCCGATCTACTAACTGTTGACACGTCTGTCAAAACCGCACCAGTTTTTTCAAGCAGCAAAAAGAAAGCTCGACTCGGCGAGATTCCCGCAACCCGCGCGCGTGTCGGGACGGGACAGGCGAGCGGGCGGTCCGTGCGAGCGGTGGAGTCGGAGGAGGAGGATCGCGTGTGTAATTCTCCTCTTCTCGCTCACTTTACTAAGTGGTGAACCACTCTACCTTATAAGGTGGTGTAACTCTCCTCCAACTTTCTACGTGGGACTAAACTTTAGCTCCTACTCCACTCACATGTAAGCTGCCATCAACTTGGGCTAAATCACACATGGGCTTCCACACACATGGACTTTAAGATTTAGGGAAAATTTGAAATCACATATGAGTTTAAATAGATTAGCCCATTATTTCTAACAATAATCAGGGTTGACTCTATATTTTGCAAGGCCAAAGTTGACATCATGACCCCCTAAGACTTCTATATATGTGTGCATATCTAGATATATAGACATATATGTGTCTACTTTCACTTGCAAAATATTACTTCTTCTGTTCAGAAATAAGTGTCCCAGAAATTGAAGTTGTTGTCAGATCTAATAACTTCTTTGACGAACTCACGAAGCTTGTTTAGTATGAACAAGGATAGAGGAGCATACAGGTTGCGGCATGTACATAGTGAATCGTGATTGCATTCCTAGGCTCCAAAGTTGGACTAGTCACATCAGATAGATTAGTATACTCTTCTGGCGAATTTTACTATACTAGTGAATAGCATGCTAAGCATGATGTCCTATAAGAAAATTTCCCTAAACATGCTTACACTAACTACCAACAAGCATGCCATCACGTGCTGACAGATCTATAGAGCATGAACTTTGATGAACTGATTACACATGCTTACACTAACTACCAACAAGCACACCATCAGATAATGCAAATGTACCCAAATGTAACACATACTAATAGATCTACCCACATCTACAACAATGTGAGAGGTTTCTTGCAGTAGCTTCCAAATGATGCAGCACAGAGGTTGGGGATGAGGGAGATGCCGGTAGGCTCACCGTCGCTGTGGTCGAGTGAGATGTCGACATGCCCACCGTCATCGTGGTTGAGGAAGTTGCCGGCATGACCACTGTCACCATGGTCGAGGGAGTAGCCTAAGTGCCCACCAATGGTGTGCTCGTCGGTGAAGCCGGCAGGACCATCGTCTTCATGCTCGACGCAGAAGACTCAGCCGACATCGCCCTAGATCTGATGATAGACGAGCTCGAAGGGGGGGAATGGTGGATTCGGATTGGAGGAGGGCGTCGTCATCTCTAAATAGTGAGATTGGGGCACACAGACATGGTGTGAAAACAACCTCACCTTATCTCCATCTTCATTGTGTCTCTCTCCACCATTTCTCATCCTCTTTCGCCTTCTTCCTCCACAAGAGCACACATTGATTGTTCTCTGTAGATTTTGCCGTGCCTCTTTCGCCCAATGCTCCGCCGCCTATCCCTCTCGCTAGACATGCGACTGCCTCACCGGCATCTCGCTGCTCCTGCCTCGCCGTGCTGTTGCTGCAAATCGGGGCTACCGTGAGAGGTGACAGGCCTAGAACCACCTTTCTTCTCCAAGCTAAATGGTTGCTGCAGGCAGCGGTGCTTAGAGGGGAGTAACCATGCGACTGCAAGCGGCAATCCCGGATGCGATGATGGTGATAATGCAGTGGGCAGCCACTGTCGATGCAAGGACAGGTGGTGCTGCTACGAGTGGCTGTCGGCGGTGCTCTCAGAAGTGGGTGGTGTTGCTACGAGGAGTGGTGACGCTGCTGCAAATGGCAAGCCAGGGCTTCTGACTAGTTGTTAGCGATGCTACGGCTGGTAATACAAGTTGCTACCAACGGTGGCATGTGATGCTACAACGGGTGACATCAAGTGCTACGACCAGTGACTTGAGTAGCTACCAGTGGTGGCACATGATGCTACAAATAGTAGCACCAACTGCTACCGGAGGTTATGGGCGGTACTATGATCGATGACTCAAGCTACTACCAGCAGTGGCCCGTGATGCTACGAACGCCAACACCAATTGCTATCGGAGGTTGTAGGCGGTGCTACGACCGACGACTAAATTTTGCTACCAACGATGGCACGGGATGCTGCAACCAGTAACACCAAATGCCACCGGAGGTTCATGGCGGTGCTATTGGAGGTTGTTGGCAATGCTGCATGCAGCAATGTCGAGCCGGCGAGATCTCTCGCGGGAGCTCTAAGAGACAAGAGGCGACGACGATGGTACTGGCCAAAGTGGGTCGTTGGTGCTCGAAGGGCGGACCGGCCGGCCCGCTGGCCATGGTCGAAGATGTGACCAACCACGACAGTGTCACGACCGGCGATGGCGGTGCTAGGAACTGCCATGAAGAGCGATGCCAGCGACTCGGGCTTCTTCCCAGCGCCGCAGGAAGACAACACAGCGAAGCCGTGGAGGGGATGCAGTGATAGTCGTGGGAAATTTTTCTTCTAGGTAGAGACAACGCGATCCACGTGGCTAGGTCAACAACTGATCTGAACGTACCGACGATCCTACGGCTAGGGACCCGGGGATCGGGGATTTTGATCCCTGGAGACGCTCAGCATGGTTACTTCGATTAGTAGTACGTCCAGCTAAGCTGACACGATTCATTCCTTAATCATTTATTTCTTTTACCATCCAAATATAGAATTTGCTCAGTCTAAATTTTGCAAATGCATCCAAGATCCAACTCAAACTTGCAAGGACAAAATTTCATCCCGTTTCAACTCCTGTTCGGACGAACCGTCAAGGAAAGAACAGGGACCAACGCCGCGCGATCTGCCAACATCGAACGGATCGATTGCTTCGAGCAGTGACCGACCAGACTCCGACTCGTGCGCGCACCACCGTAGGCGCCGGCGCCATGGTCTCCCTCCCCGAGACGACCGGAGTTTTCGAGGCCGCGGTCGGCTCGACGCCGGCCTACGCCAGGGAGATGCTGGCCGGCGGCGTCGCGGGCGTGGTGGCCAAGACGGCCGTGGCCCCGCTGGGCCGCCTGAAGCTCCTCCGCCGCATCGGCGGCGCGCCCGGGGAGGAGGCCGAGGGCGCGGTCCGGACGCTCGTCGGGATCTACCGCCGAGAGGGTTTCGCGGGGCTCTACCGCGGCAACGGCGCCAACACCCTCCGCGTGTTCCCGTCCAAGGCGCTCCAGTTCGCCGCCTACGAGCGGTACAAGGGCTGGCTCGGGGGCGACACGACGGCCCTCCCGTCATCTCTCGTGGACCTCCTCGCCGGCTCGGCCGCCGGCGGCACCGCGCTGCTCGCGACGTACCCGCTCGACCTCGCCCGCGCGCGCCTCGCCTGCGGCGGCGGCGGCGACGGCGACGCCCCCTGCACGAGCGTGCGCGGCGTCCTCCGGGCCGCGTACGCGGAGGGCGGCGTGCGCGGGCTGTACCGCGGCGCGCGCCCGGGGCTGGCGCGCGCGCTGCCCAGGTCGGGGATCAAGTTCTGCGCCTACGAGTGGCTGAAGAGGCGGCTCCCCGAGGAGTGGGACGGGCGCGCGGAGGCGCAGATGGCGTGCGGGGTGGCCGCGGCGCAGCTGGCCAGCACCGCGACGTACCCGCTGGGCGTGGTGCGGCGGCGGATGCAGCTCGGGCTAGGCGCCGGCGGCGGCGTGCTGGAGGGCGTCCGCACCATCGCGCGGGAGGAGGGCGTGCGGCGGCTGTACGCCGGGTTGGGGATCGCGTACGTCAAGGCGGTGCCGTCGGCGGCCATCGGGCTGGTTGCGTACGACCAGATGAAGGCTCTCATGACATGAAGCTGCCGGCGCCGAGTACGTAGTTGGCTGATGAATGCAAGAGAGCTGATGACGTCGTAGCCAGAAATTTTCTTCCGATAGAGATCGTAGGTAGAATTATTTTACTACTCCTACTAATTTATGGAGTAGATGTTTGCATTGGGAGAGTCTATTTAGCACTCCAGTGATTCTGAATTCTCCATCGGTAGTATTTTTTTTCCAGTCGTAACTTAAAAGAGTGAAAAAGAGGAAAACCCATTGTACTCCATTTCAAAACCAAAGTTAGATACAGAAAACACTAGAGAACACATTTTTCCTAGTTACTACCTCCATTTCGTAAATAGTACTTTATATTTAGTCAAAAGTCAAACAATGCAAAGTTTGACAAAGATTTAAGAAAAAACTATCCTCGAAACAGGCTCCGTCCGCTTTATAAATAAAACACAAACATCCTAATTTGATACATGGTCCGAGCAACGAAAAAAAAAGTAATACAGGATAGTCCGCTGGGGGTCACAGCAAAACAAAGGCAAGATACAAGCTCCCACTACGAGAGCCCAACGGCTGACGGAGAGGTGAACTGGCAAGCCGCCGCCAACAAAGCATGAAGAGTGTTGTACAACTGCTCCATGTTCCGCTGCCTATTAAGCAGGTACCACTGCTGTAGAAAAGCAAGAAAAAACTATCAGCAAGTATATAGCTATAGTATGAAATTATACTTCATGTCTTTTTATTTCTCTCTTCTCCAACTCAAAAATCATCATACTTGGCATTGCTAAGATAAGAGTAAGATAAGACCATTGTACATCCCTCACTCCTCGTTTCACCATCTCCTAACACATAACCACCCGGTCCACCCCTCCTTCCAAATTTATTCCATATCTTCGTACCACTACCACTATCCATCCAAGCTCAAATCCTAACCTTGATGAAATGTCACCGGAGTGATTTTCACATAAAGAGAACACGATATGCCAAAGTGGGAGAACACACCACAAACAGGTTGTCATCTCGGGAAGACAAAATGATCGTGAGAGGAAGAAATATGGGCTTGTCATCTCCGTAGGACAAAATGCACACACTAGGAGAACATCAGGAGATCATCGTCTTTGGAGGAAAAAATGTACCGAGTAGGAGGGCATCCCAGTTCCCAGGTACTAGTAGATGCAAACATGTTTTTCTTTTGTTCTCTGCTTTTCGGTTTCATCGTCATTTTTACCCGCAACAACAGAGCTCTTTTAGAGGAGAAAAGGTTTATCATTATTCACAAACACATGGTACTGATTCTTACAATCCTCACCAGGGTTATCAACTATTCAGGACTTGAGAAATCGAAATCCAAACACACTATGATTAAGTTACTACGTCGAGCTGGTTGAGATAAATCGTGCTCTGCCACTTTGTTCACCTTACCTCCTGCTACTGGCACGCACTGGCATGGTGTCACCACACCGGAACCTTGGCTTGAGAAGTTATACAGTAGACAATCCACGTCGCTGCCTCACCCCATCTTCCAGAAACATCGTTTTTAACCAGGCAAGGACCGAACCCAAACAAAAACATGCTCAAATCCAAAATTTGCAGAGGGCATCACATTTCACATCTCAGGCATGAGAAACTAGACAGATCAAATATCTCAAAATGAGAAGAAATGTAATCTGGTCATGACTTACGGATTACAGTTTTCACCAACCAAGACTTGCAACACCAAACTGGTAAGACTGCCACAGATGGCAGATAATCATGTGTGATAACTTTTGGCCATACAGAAAATAAGCATGTAGCTGGGACCTGCACTGACAGCATCATAATATATTCATATCACAGCATACAAATCACAACAGGCCATATATATTACAGCGCAGTAAGATGGCATCCAGTGCCCATCTCAGAAACTGAGCAGTATCAAGGTGGCATCAATCTAACTCCATCAGCAAAACCATTTGCTGCTTAAGGAACCGAACGGAGGCAAGATCAAATATGGCAAGGGAGATGAGAAAATCATGTGATGTTATCCAATGGACGAAAACAGGGAAACCAACACATACAAGCGGTGACGCTGCAGGTTCAAAACTTCCCTAATAACTATGACTGTTTGTACAATGGTGTATGAGGAGCTCGACACCGTATGAAGTATAACAGATGTTGTATAACAGGAGAAGAAAGGCAAAATGGTTGGTGGCATTGAGCTGTTGACAGAAGTATATAGAAACTACTCAGTTTGGTAGCAAGATGAATCGGCGAGAAGGTTGGTGTACGAAGGTATTCTATCCGTCCACCGTTCACCCCCTCTCTTTTGAAAATTGACTTAGACGGCAGTTAAGCTGTGCATTCTTAGCGATTATCTCGTCCCTGTCATCTGTAGTGATCACTGCATGTGGAAGAAGTAAAACATGTTAAACATATGATTTGATTTCAAAACAGAAAAGGTATGGAGGAAAGAAGAAGTCAAAATTTTACTGCAGGGCCCTATACAAAATGCTATGATTAAACTGTTAACCAGATTCTGCATGAGTATGGCCATTTTACAATCAGGTCGTGGTATTGAGCATTAAAATTAACAACAATGTCCACTGCCATGCTAACCTGTGGTACAAGCCTTGGTGATCGTCTGGGAGCCTTGGCCTGCCTAGCAACAGCACTTCTTAAGCTAAATAGTATATTTCTCGTAGGTACACCCTGTAACTCCTCACACGTTCTTTTCTCTACAGAAGCATGACTATTAGCTGCCCTGCAAAACAGTAAGAGCTATGTAAGTAGACGACTAACAAAACAAAGATGTTAACATTGTTTACACAGAACATACTCTGCACCATGCTTTGAGGCCAGGGGAGTGATAGCATTGTCCTGCACAAGAAGATAAAATGAAATACATTAACCAAAAAATCTACAGAATAAAGCAAGCAATGAACCACAATCCAGCAAATAAAACTACACACATGGATAATGATAGCAAAGTGTACAGAAAATAATCATAGATGGAATTCTAGGAAATACATAAGTTTGAAAGAAAAACATAGTCAGTACAAGAAAATGTAGTAAATAGGAGATAAATTACAATGTATTATAGGAATTTTTAATTTTCATTTCACTAATCCCTGTATAAAGAAAGAAAACACTAGATTTGATAAAGTTCGCTTAATATGTTCCTGGTTTTCCAAATAAAAGTGCTAAAGTGCTGGAAGATTTGCCAACCCATTGTACATTAAGGCACTGGTATTGAATACCAAAAATGCCAGTTAAGGAGGTTTGCCGAATATCAGGTACCAAATTAGTAGGTTTGTAGTTGAAGAGCTAAGATTTGGGCATGTAGAGTTGGCTACAGTTAGATCAGAATAATGTAGGCTAGCTTTGTTTCTTTCTTCCCCTTTTACTACAAAGTACAAACCAGTAAAATAAGTCAGCCATGCATCTACTACTTCAGTGAGAGTTGACACTACGACTGGTTCAAACCCTTGCATGGATAACTACATATAGAAGACACCATCTTGAAACGGAAGTAAGCAGAAAACAGCCAGTTCATTTAACAAACGAATAGAAAATTTATGCAGGTGTATATCACCTGTAAGCCTTAGATGATTTAGTTCAACCACAGAAACCACACCTCAAATGAGTGCTTACTTGGCTATATTTACACAAGAAAAAACTCAAGAATTAAGAATAATCTTGGCTACAAGAACGGTTCATTCCTGGTAACGTCAGAAGGTCATTAAGTTTAATATTCTGGCTAGTGAATTTCTTTGATGAACTTTGAAAGTAATGCCTGATTGGCACAAGAATGTCAATATTATTTTACTAGTCTCAAATCGCACTAGATTATTTTGTGGTCATATATTTTTAATGTCCAAATATTGAACTTTTTAGAATGTGATGGCATGATGTCATATTGTAAAATTAAACTACCATTCCCCATCTCGGGTGTTTAAGGTGCAAATTGTTGACCGAGCATGCACACTGCCAATGGCTAACCTAGAGGATGAATTGACAAATCAAGAGTTCACATACCGAATACAAATCCTTAGGAGGTAGTTGGGGGCCATGCAAGTTTGTAGAACAACCTGTCCCGGTACTAAACAGGGGAGGCACCTCAAGATCATGGAGATAAAGGTGCTTAAGATTACAAGAAGCCTCTATTACTGAGGAATTTGACATGGATATGAGCCACAAGGCATGGATATGGAAATGGTGCTTTTGCATTCATCCACTATTACTGAGGAATTTGACAGGGTTTTTGTCAAGCATAAATCTCCATGCCGTGAGAAAGTTTATACACAAAGTTGAGGACAATCTTCAAGATTGGAGGGGCACGGCAAAAGGTTGACATGACCTTTACTCTAGAAAATGAACAGAGTGTTTAGAGTTCTTTTATAGCCCAGAGAAAACTGATGCAGGGAAACCGTAATATGTATAGGCTCCTTGATTTCAAGTTGGCCATTCTCATAGTGGGAATGTTACCCAACATGCTGGGCCACAATGCCCACCATTGTCGTGAATGGTGTGATCTAGCAACTAGAGAGTCATAATACCCACGGCTTGCCTAGGTGATGGCGCTTTTACACCCCGCTGACCCGCTCGGTCGTCTACTGACATCCTTCCATTAAATTTATCTACAGTTTATGAACGTCAAGGAGCAGGTTCAAGTCACAGTTATCGAAGCAGCATAGCAGGTGGTTGATATTACCTTTCGGCTAGAAAATGAACAGTGAATTCTCGAGTTCTGTGGACCAAACAGAATGATGCAGTAAAAATATATTGTGTAGAGATCTTAAGTTTAAATGACCTAGTTCAACAACAGGACACGACAATTCAATGTAGTGCTTGCTTGGCCGACCACATAGGCAAATTCTGTGTTCTTGAGAGAAGGAAAATTAAACATAAGAAAAGGGGGAAAAGGATCCAAGCCAACATAATAACAAGATAATGCATCTGCGTCCAAAGGTCATTAAATATGGATTTCCTAGTTTGGCAAGATTTCTTGCTGAAAGCAAATGTTTTTTAAGTGTTTTTAAGACAACACTGTTTGGATTTTTTAACCAAAAACACTAGGAGAGGCTCCTGCTACAAGATGTTCATGAATATGGTGTGTAAGGTGAGAAGGACCTGAAGGTCCTCATTTTGGAAAACCTGAGCTCCATGAGGCCATAAATTTTAAACTACTTTTTGTTAATTAAATTACACAATTTTTCGTATTCCAGAAAACTTAGAATGCAAAATTAACAAACAGCCATAAGCTAGGACATGGGTAACTAAGCAGCACATCTCATTGGACATGAGCATCATCAACACATCATGCATATTTGCATACTTGGTATTAGGGCAGAGTTAATAGTTTATGTAGCATCAAGGTGCAATGAAATTACCGAAGCAGCAGATGATGGTGTTGGGTCTGCATGCTTGAAGCTTCCAGCAACGCCACGCTCTGTAGAACTAGCATCTGACTGGACACCTGTGCCAGGCGATTCAGCTACTGTCTGCTTGGTTATTTGATCAATTGACAAAGTGTTACCATGACTATTATCTTCTTCCATCGGCACTGCTTCAACTGGTACACTTTCCGTTAGGAGTTCATTTGTATCACTGTTGCAGGTAATCTTAACCCCTGAAGTAACATCTAGCATGTCCTGCTTGCCTACAGATGGTGGACACGAGTTTTCGTCAGAGTCGCTTATAACCACAACATTCTGGGGGCAGCCAGTCTTGACACAAACTTTGGTTTTACCAGGCCTCAAAATGTCTTCGTTAATTGGCTGTATGGAATCATCGGGCAGGGGTGCATGACTTGCTGAGACATCAACAGATTCTTGAGGAAGCACATTGTTACCTAACGCACCAGTCATCATATCAAGTGACATGTTGATCTGAGCATCAGATGTTAAGCATGAATAATGTACCACTGGAACTCCCTCCTGAGATCCAGAAGTTTCAACAAGAGTACCAGGCAGTGTGGATGCATATGACTTTGAGTTTACAGCAGTTGTATCAGGTGGATAGGACCCAGAACGAGAGTTTTCACAATCAGTTGAACCTAGTGATGATTTGGTGCAAGCAGCAATGCTCTCAGGACCCTTGTTTTCTACGGCAATGATATTATCCGATGACGAAATTGTGTTCTGACCATTCCTACTGCGAAGGCTGCTAACAGAGTTAGAGAACATCTCAGTTTCAGAAGGATGTATACTTGGAGGGATACTCACTCCCCCCTTGAAGTCATCAATCCAGTCTCCTGGAGTGGAATCAAGATCAACACATAGATCAATTCCCTCATCTGACATCACAAAAAGTTGAAAAGGAGACTTTTTCTTTGCTGGGATCTCATTACACGATCCATTGCCCTTATCTATGCCATTTGCACCAACTTTCTTATGGCTGCGGGACTCAGACACCACACCATTAGGGACAGGATGACTTGCTATGAAAGCAATTGTGTCATTTACAGGAGCAGCTGATACATGATTTCCAGTTTTGAGCTTCGGATCTGTTAAGCTCGTTGCAATACCATCAGCAGTTTGAGATGTCGTATTATGAGAAATCCCTTGTCCAGAACATGAAGTAAAACAGTCTACTTTTTCGTTGTTAACAGAAACTGGAGGAAGACTCGTTCTGGTACCAAAGTCCTGGTTAAAGATACAGAAACGAATGAAGAAATGCATATAGACTGTATACAAAAAAAAGTTGAGTACACAGACCACAGAGAAACACTGTCAGTACCTTAGATGTAAATGAAAATTCACTACTCCCTCAGATCCAAATTAATGGACTCAGATTTGTCTAGATTCAGATGTATCCAGTCATGTTTTAGTGCTAGATACATCTGAATCTAGACAAATATGAGTCCATTGATTAGGATCGGAGGGAGTAACAAAAATGATGGTAAATCCAAAAGAGTATCACGTATTAAAAAAAGTATGCTACAGAAGACAGGTTTCAGATAAAAATTGCATGGTCCTAGATTTGCAGCTAATTGGACAAAACAGCTACTACGGCAGCACTGTTGGTTGTTGAAGTAATAATCCAGGTACTTGAATTCAAATTTAAGGACACTTCTGTAACACATCTTTTTTTATACACGCTTGAAATTTTACAGCTATTGGCAAACACAACAATACAGGAGAAGTCTCACTCTCATGTTTGGCCTGGTGAATTAGAAAAATAATCATTTCAATGAAAATTCGTAATGTTTCACAAGTTCGTGAAACTATATTCCATGAGTGAGAAGATTTGTCCTATCATACATACGCATGGGCCAATTTGCACAAAATGTCCTAAGAAATCAAAATCCTGGATGACTTGCCAAATTATTGTAACTTGGGTGGAAGTTCATTTCACCCCCGTGCGTTTCAAAACTAATGTACTATCACGGAGAAATAAATAAATTGCATTTCTGTGTAAACACCAATATCATCTAAGATCTAAGGCACAAAAGATAGCTTCAGGTTCAGGTGTCAGGTAAAGAGGATTATGAAACAGATGACTCAGTGAGTTAGTTTACACATGAAAACTAAATAATCTGACTCCTGGAGCACATTTCTCTTGGTCATGAAACAGGACGAGCTGATACATAGAATTTCAGTAGTATTTCGGTCAAAGCAGACTTTAGCAGGACTTGACTAGATAAAATTTAGTTTACAAGCACATGTCATGAAATGCAAATGGGCAACAAATGAAGTTGATTTATACTAGAGTATCAAATTGCCAATATTACTGAAAGTTAAGGAGCCAGCATCCAGTACTCAATTACACAATCAGAACTCGGAGGACTAGTTATATTGCATTGCAGGGACAAATATATTGTTGAAGCGGAGAAAATGTTGTACTGTAACAAGATTAAAAAACAATGGGGACAATTTCTTACACTCGTCAATGTTTTATCCGCCTGTTTTCTAGACACCTTTCTATGCTTTACAGGCGGCCTATCAACATCATCTCTGTCACTATATGTGTCTCGTTTGTGGTTATCTTGCCCACCTGCAGTAAATTAGGTTTCGTCAGATAAACCAACATCCACATATCCCTGAGCGTGTCCGCCAGCATTAACCATGTGGTAACCATTGGCAGTCAGCCAAATTACGCTTAAGATAAAGAAGTTTCTATACATACATCTGGATGCTTCTTTCATATTTGGTAATGTGGCAGTAGAGGTAACAGGAGAAGCCAGTGTGGAGCCATTCATCTTGCCCATTTGAGGTCCTGAATTAAGTTTTTCCTTCTGAAAAAAAAAGAGAAAGATGCACATCAGTATTAAACTTATCTTCTCCGCAAAAAAGGTAGTATTAAACTTATTTTACAATTGGAAGTGAGAAAATAAACTAGCTCACAATATTCGCCTCATAATACATACAGGTACTCAGAGCTCAAACAGATGGTGTATACTAAAGCTCACCTCAAGAAGCATGGCGAGCGAGCGAGCTAGCTGAGAGTGGTTCTTGTTTGCAGGAATGTTATACTGCTTGCACAAAGACTGCAGGTTCTGGTGACTAAGGGAGAGGAGATATTTTTCTGTTTCCTCCCACCCCATCGGATAGAGATAGACTGTAGCAGCACAGAAAAGAGAGGACGGCATTAGTGCAGTTCATCAGGTAAAGATCACAGAGTTACACATACACAAATTCATCGAGATTTCGAAGCAATCTAGGACTCTGAAGAATTAGCCAGCCCAAGAACAACAGTAACACCCAACGGAGTAGAGCACACGGCTCAATCCGAGAGCACGATATCCTAGCTCGCACACGGGGGATATGCAAGCAGCCAGTCGATTTGCTCATCATACTGCCCACTGTAGGCGAGACCCTGATGAAGCACCTCGGAAAATATGCAGTTAAAACAAATGCTCGAGCATTTCGGAATGCCTACAATTCGACAGCACATTGCACTCCCCAAAAGGAAGGCAGATTTATGGAAGCTGGAAACACACGTTTCTGCCAGTCCATGATAGCGTGCCCCCCGTGCACCCTACCCACGCCACGCGGGCAGCACGCGCGCGCGGGGAGAGGGTGAGCCCGAAATGGAAATTCCCGGGCGGATCCACACGGAAGCGAAGGGAACCAGATCTAGGCGACCGGAGACGACACCGGGGGCGACGCGCGGTCCACCGAACCCGCCGGACCAGCCCGCGCGCCTGCCGGCCCCAAAAGTCCCCCAGCTGGACAGCGCACGCGGGGCAGAGAGAGCACCGCCGGGAGCGGCCCCGCTTGCAGGCGCGCCCCACGACGAGCGGCGAGGTGGGAGACGAGCTCCTAGCGAGCGAGCGAGCAGGGAGCTTGCTCGCCGTGGCAGCGTCGAATCGAAGCGAGAGAGAGGGGCAAGGGGAGGGGAGGCGGGGTTGCTTACTTGCCGAGGCGGAGGTGGAGATGGAGGCGGACGAGGAGGAGGCGCGGCGCGGACCGGGGAGCGGGTGGAGCCGGAAGGGAGGATGGAGGAGAGGGCGGCGAGGTGGCCGTGGCGCCGGGGTTTGTGTGCGTGCCTGGGGTTTGTGTGCGCGTGGGGCGGGGCGGGGCGGGCGGATTTGGGAAGGAAAGGACGGCGTGGCGTGTGGCCTGGCCTGGGCAGGGGGGCGAGCAGCTGTGCCCGTTCTGGCTGCCTCTGACGGCGCGTTCACATGGGACGGGACGGGAATATGGGATGACGGGAGGTGCGCCCTGCTGCGTGTTACCTGCCGGATCAGGCCGTTAGTTGCAGCTCACATGGTCGGGTCAGGCAGGGTCGGAACGGATCAGTTACGCGGTGCTCGGAGTTCCGGCAGAGTACCGAGAGAGCCGCGTGCTGCCCGAATTTGAATTTGGGGTTTTAAGCCTAGAGGTGTCATTTTTAAGGCAAGAATTTACTCAAATTCGTCATCACCCTCTATGTGTTGTGTTGTGCGACAATAGCATATTTGTGTACACAACGGTACCAAAAAAATGGTTATATCATCACACCTCAAAACACATTAATTGGGAGGACGCGAAACACGTAGACTATTAGAAATCTGACTTGTGTGCACACGAAAGGACAAATGGTAGTACTACAACAAATTACTAGCGCGGCGCACGCCGCGCCCATGTGCCGAGAAGAAGCGTGAGATAACAAGCAACCGTGAGACGGGGCAGACAGCCTGTTCCACGCGAGGTGGGCACTCTAGAAAAATACCGATGCGGCCACAGCATAATGCCGGACTAAACTAAAACCATGGTTCAGTGTTAAAATATGAACAATACGGTATGGCGCACCAAACCAAACAGATCTCCAACCACTGATCAAGGCTCCTTGAACAAAGCGATGCGGCGTGAGGCGGAAAGAAATCTTGATTCGTCTAGTATAAAAAATGCGTCCAAGTCATTTTCTTTCGTTTTCTATCGCGGTTATTAATTCAAAATTAGCCAATGTAGGCGTTATCTTGGGTAGTTCACAAAAGAAAGTTCTTGTTTCTTCTAATGTACCGAGACATATGGAATTTGAATTTGGGGTGTCATTTTTAAGGCAAGAATTTACTCAAATTCGTCACCATCCCGTGGGTTATGCGACAATAGCATATTTGTGCACCCTATGTAGAAAAAATTGTTAGGCCATCTTCAGCAGGCCGACCTCTTCAACCACTGGCAGGCCAAATCGGTCCACGCGGACGCACGGACGGTGAAAACCCGCTCCAGCGGTCCGACACAAAGGACCACGCGTGTCCGGACTGACCCATTCGTCGTCCAAAAATACGCTGGAAATGCGTCGCCCTAGACGTGTCTCTCGTGTCGTCCACGCACGGGATAGCCTGGCAGTGACCGGATGCTTCGCATGTTGTCGTGGTCTGCTGAACAGAAGCGACGGCTCAACCACCGCATCAACATTAATGGTCGTGGGTGGAGCGGGGGCTCTTAAGTCGAGGGCGCGTGTGGCCTAGTCTCCTCACGCCCTTTTCGTTGCTATTTCGAACCCAGCTAGTCCCCTCTCCACCGACGCCATGCCCAACTGGTGGAAGAAGACGATGAGGTATGTGACATCCTGGCGCATGGCTTAAGAGGATTTGATAGCATACCATCAAGTTGCAACTTGTTTTCCGGAAGCTCATCTGAAAAGAACTTCGAGGTTAAGCGTGTTTGGCCTGGAGCAATCTAAGGATGAGTGACCGACCGGTAAGTTGTTCACAAGTGGGAACAAGTGAGAACAAAGTGAGCATAAAAGACAATGGTTTAGTATGTGGGGCCAGTCTAAAGATCTCAGTAAGCTATGACACCCCTGGGGCCTGGTGGACAGGGTGTTACAAGTGGTATTAGATCCAGGCTCGCGTTACACGGGCGTGTGCTGGTCAGTGGCGAAAATTTGAAGCATGGCGTGTGTGACCCAGAGTGAACACGGCACGACACATATGCCGGCACTAGACGCACAAACATACGCCAAAAGAGGATGTCACGTGCTTGTGGTTGATCGATGAGGGTGTCGATCTTCTAAGAGTGGGTGTATGTGAGATCCTGGCGCATGACTTAATAGGATTGATATGATACTCATACCAACAAGTTGTAACTTACTTTTTGGAAACTCATCTGAAAAGAACTCCGAGGTTAAGCGTTCTTGGCATTGTTTGACACGAGAAAAACATACAGGACGCCTCCGCGAGTATGTGCGGGAGCGGTAGTTTCTCTCATGCGCACCGGGGTACGGTAAAATAAAGGAAAAGTGCGGGCGTGCCAGTGTATAACAAATACACAAAGAAAACAAAAGAAGGGAACAATATTTTATTAATCTTAGAGATCATAAATACAATTCCCACATATTGCGCTCCGTGGCCTACTAGCGCGGCCAGCCTGATAATGGCGATTGTGCGATCTCCTGGTTCCCGGGGCCTCGGAAGGCTCCCGGTTAATTACTCCCGCGGGTTACGCCGCGAGACACCTCCGATTAAGCCGCGTGGTCGTCTTCGTCGTCTTCGCTTCACGTCCTGCATAAATAGTGATGGTGTTGGTGTGTGTGGGCAGCGGCAGAGCCCGTGTCCTCGTCGGTACACACGCCGCTGAAAGCGTGGCCTTTGCTTCGGCCTCGCCTGCCCTCGCCGTTGCGCCTCGCCGGTCTTGAACGGTGATGAAGAGTTGTTGATGTAGATGGATGCAGTCCGCTCGGCTGGGACTTCTCGACGACTATGCGGCTTCGTCGGGGTGCGCAAGGGGTATGCCTCGCGAGAGTAATTTATAAGGAGACCGGTGTCGCTCGTATCGGCATGGCCGACGTGGTCGGCGACTTCGTCTCGGCGCGGCGCCGAGTTTACGGCAGCCCGCGTGACAAAAGGCGTCGTCTCATAGGATCACAGAGTTTAATTTGTAATGTTGGAGGCGCCGTCCGGCTTGTACGCGGGTCGCTTCTCCTCTACGTCAACGAGAGCTCCGAGCTGCACGTCGCCAGGCTGCATCTGGCGTCAGCCGACTTGTACGCTCGCCCGGCCGTGCTGCAACTATCTGTCGATGAACTCTGTACGTCGTCTTCGGCATGTACGCCTCCTGCCGACGAACTTGTCCGCCGGGCTATGCGTAGGGTAGAGTCCAACCTATACACCGTGCATGTCCGCCAGTGAGTCTTGAACCTGTACGCCGAGTACAGGAGAGCTGCGTGCACCTCACGGCTACCTTCCCTGACGAGGCGGGGGACTCCGGCTCTGATAAACGAGACGCGGGCTGGTCCGTGCCATCAGGCTCCATGCATCCGGCAACCGGCGGCGACCGCGAGCCTCGCCGGCGTGGAGGTCGCACCAGCCGACGGGCTGCGCGTAGGCGAGCCCCGGTGTTCTGACGGGGTAGGAGTTGTATTTTCTCGTAGCCTCTGACAGTGGCGATCCGACGACGTGGACGACACACCGGCCAACGGGCTGCTCCGGCAGCTTCGGGCTTCCGCGCCATCTGCCTCGCGCTTCCAACTGGTACGGAGGCGGCAAACTTTGTCGGCGTATCCTATACACCGGTCGACGGGATGCTCGTGGGCGTGCTCCGGCGGTGGTGTTGTTCCGCACACGTTCGACCGTGGGCATGCTAGCTGTGAGAAAACAAAGAAGAAGAAACAATTCAAACATATACTCTACCATTGGGGACGATGGCCTTTGCGTCCATGGTTGATCGGTGCGGTCGCCCTCCTCTCGCTAGCTGCTGCGTCTGGCTCCTCCGATCGCTTTTCCTCCCGTCTCCTCTGCGTCGAGGTGCAGCTCTCCTTATATAGGCAGGAGCTCAACGTCCAGATAAGGATGCGGCCGTCCTTTCCGGGAGTTTTAGCAAGCGGCCGGTTTGTTGTTTAAATATTTATCTCTTATCAGCTTCTCGAACCTCTTCCAGATATATCTTGTTAAGCCCGTGCGATTAGCTTCATGCAGGTTTAAATGTTACGGGACACCTCCCTGCTGCCACGTCTCAACGTGAGTCTGTTCCTGGCCGATCGATCGAGTACGTGCAGGACTCAGCAATCCTCCCGTATGCGCAAAAATCCACCAGCTCAACAGGTAGGCGGGTACGCTTCCTGTTTGGTGGGACCTCCTCCACTCGACGCTGAAGATCGCTCAAAATATAATCTCCAGAGATTCTAGAACCGGACCCAGAGAGTCCAGAGCTGGCCAAATACCCACGCTGGGGTTAACACGTGTGATTTAATCGTAGATTAACCGGTCACGTACGGGACTCTGTCTGTCACGTCTTCGCGTGGGTCTGCTTTCGGCCGGCTAATCCGATATATACATGGTTCATATATCATCGACAGTACGTATAAATTTTGATACAACCGTTTGTTATACAGACGCGTCTCCGGCCGGCCGGCGAACCACCGATTGAAAGTCCATGCACGTATACCTACTTGTGCTTGAGCTGAGACGGAATCCGTGACCTCAACACAAAATTCCATCGAACAAATTGCCCCCTCACTAAGCAAAATTCGAGCGCGAAGCAGATCGGGTTTTAGCTTGGTGAACTTTCGTGATTCGTGTGCAGGCTGGACACAGAGACCTATCCACAGACGTCCGGGCGTTGCGACATGTCGTGAGCTTGATTGACTCTTGTCATGGTCAGGTGAAGACCTCCTATATAGCTCCGGCCTTCCCAATCTTCTCCTCCACACCGATACCTGCAAAAGAAATGCGAGCCCTTCTTTCTTTGCCGCCCTGTGAGCCCTCGCTTCAGCTTTGCAGAACAGGTAAACCGATCTTGCTCTTCATCTCCCAAACTCCCTTAGTACCTGGATGTTAAGGACAATGCATGTTGACACTGACGGCGGAGAAGCGACCGTGCGGACGTGTACTTGGCCTTGCCGGACGGACGTGGTCGGCAATGTCGACCCCTGGCCGCGCGCAGCGCATGGACGATGCGAGGAGCGGGCTGCCCTTTTTTCTTCTTCTTTCTTGATCTGTTTACTTGTTATAGTTTCCATTACGATGTGTACGGAACACTGGGTGCAGATTTGGATCGTCTAGCTGCCTGTATGTTTAATTATTCAAATTTCGTCATGTTTCTTCATCCCTGACCCAGCTGCTTTTATATACCCAGGTTAAGATGACTCACAACGGCCGTGACGACCGCACGAGGAGAACCCGCTGGTCGGATAAGGACAAGAACGAGTCCCTCGTTGCACCTTCCAGTCGGCCGAAGAAGTCCGCATCCAAGTCCGGGTCATCCAAGAGGAGGACTCCATCCCCATCGCCGTCCGTGTCGCCTCCTGCGCTACTGAGACGATCCAAACATAAGTCAAAGGAAGTTGAGTATAAAAGGCTGACGCCGCCAAAGTCTGTGTCGCCGGCGGCTGCTCTTCCGGTGGCCACGGGGCTAGCTGCCACGGTCCCCGTTGCTCGCCGCAGTGACCGCCCGTATTCCGGCAACAAGACCGCACCTGCTCCTAATCTTGTTGTCCTGGACTCGGGAGCTCCTTTAGCTGTTCCAGGGGTATGTCCAGATAAAATCCGCCGTCCTACGTATTTCTTCATGTTCTAATGTTTAACTTCACGTGCCTATCCAGGATCAACTTGAAGATGTATTGCCGCATGTGCCGGTGAGCGCGAGCGAGGCAGAATTAGTAGATTCCATTGTAGATGACGCCGTCAGGAGTGCTCCCGCGAATAAACCCGCAGCTATGATTCCTTCAGCAAGCGCCAACGCTACCTGGCCCGCCCCGCTAGTTGTCCTTGAGGGAAACAAGAGGCAGGTGGAGATATCGCCTGGCAGTGACGTCGAGCCGGTGCAAAAGAAAGCAAAGTCACCTCCTCCCGGTATGCACCGCACGCTTTTTTTTTATCTTTGCAATATTTATCTTTCTCTTGTTCACCTTTGGCTATTCTTCAGTCATGACTGCAGGAGCGGTAAACCTGCAAGAGTATTACTCCTTCGAGGCCAAGGAGCTCCTAGCCTCCATCGAGGAGCACGAGAAGGCATTCGCTGAAGAGGTCACCATTCTTCAGAGGATTGAGGATTCTTCTGGTGGTCCTGCCCCTGCACCGCCTAGCCTTGATCTTCCGGCCGGTGGTACCAGGATGGAAAAGAGCGTCCTGCGGAACTTCCCTTCGGATCTTGCGGAAATCCAAGAGGCCTTGAGGGCGAAGCCCATAGATGAGGAGAAAACAATCCTCACAATAGAGGATATAATGCGGACTTGGACCGTGGGATATGAAGGAAAGCCCTTCCCTCCCGACCTGGAGACGCTGGTTTCCCACCTGAAGGCTGTGGTGGCTCGTCTGGGAGGAGATGGAGGTCACGTCATGGATCCTGCACCAGCTCCCGCCGCTGAGCAGGTGCGCGCGCTGGTTGGGAGGCTTGAGGCAGCCAGTGCGGAGATTGATGGTGGCATGGAACAAATCAAGGGTGACCGTCCGCGCATTGAGAGACGCCTTGTTAACTTCGCGAGTGTGCGTGCGAAGCAGAGGGAGATCATCGCCATACATGAAGAGATGGTTGCGGACGCCCGGAGGCGTGAGGCGACGGTTTCTGACATGGAAGCAGCCGATGCAGCTCGTCTTCGGGCTCACGATGATGCAGTTCGAGTCGCGACCAATGCAGCTAGCATCCTCAGAAAGCGCTGCTCGGAGGCGGAAGCTTTGCTGACCCGCGGTGATGGACTCGCGGGTCATCCTCAAGCAGCCGATGGCCTCCTTCCGGAGGTCGCCATTATCCTGGCGTACAAGGCTCCCGAGTGAGGGGCGTTAACTATCATCACAGCCGTCATAGGCTCCCTTAGTGAAGAGCATAGCATATAGTATAGTTATCCAATCAAATTCCTTAGTCGCCACGGTTTGCTTTAGCTATCTTGAAGGATCTCCCATTATTTCTTGTTAGAAACTTATCATCTTTATTGTAATAAAGCGACGGCTTTTTAGTACTTCTGGCTGCTTGCATTCTGATGCATGTTTTGTTTCTGTTATTTTTGTCGGGCTGCTATCGATTGCCTTGTATTCTGGCTGTGGCGTTGATCAACTGGATTCACAAGGTACTGTTTGCGCCGGCCGCCTCGCATGACCTTGGGTACAAGTCGCATGCTGCTTGGTTTCGCGATCTTCTTGGCTAGCAACCGCTCGTCAAACCTGCCATAAGAAATAATAGAAGACAAAACCAAAGATTACACGTGATTTGCTCTTTTGGCAGTCAGGAATCGTGCATGAGCGGTCGGCCGGCCGACAACTCCATCACCATGTTTGCCGCATGCACGACCGTCGCACGTCCTTGCGACGCGTTTGCTTGCGTTATTGGTACCATCCCGCGCTCGAAGGAGGATGTCGTGGCAAGAATATGCAAATACATTATAGTACGTGCGGTCGGCTCCTCTTTGAGTCATCGCGTGGAGGCCCTGCAATTAGAAAACAGAAAACAACGCATATATTACGGCGTAGGCGTCCTTCTTGTGACAGCCGTGTTTGTTGTGGTGACAGCCGTTTACCCCGATCCTAGAGTCAGGTCGCGGTTAACGTAATTGATCTTCCAATTTGACGCGACATGTCGCATGTCGCCGAGTGTTAGTGAAAATTAGTGCGGGCATGAACATCCGTGACTGTGAAGAAAGCCGGTTGAGACCGTGTATGGTGCTAGTGAACCAGCTAGCCCTCGCTCATCTTCATTCTGTGGCGAAAGAACGTGCCATGTCCTGAAAATAATTTTATCAATCTAGTCGGGACCGCCTAGCCCAGGCAGTGCCAGCCGACTAGACTGAAGGGTTTCACAGATTCACGCTAGCCGCACTGGCGCGCGTCACTGCTCCCGTATCTTGACGCATTGATGTAGATGGGCGCCGGTAAGCCATCGGCGTAGAGACTCCATCCTTAAGGCGGAGAGAGCGTCGTTCCATGGGCATCGCCATTAATGACGAGGTGTATGTCACCGAGGGCAAGGAACACCACCAGTATTGTTGATGTAGGGCGGCATTGGGCCCTCTCGATGATGTACCTGCTCAAGCTTGATGGACAAAGCATCCAAGGGAAAACAAAATAAGCGAGGGACAACATCGACAAAACATGGTTTTGGGTTTGTGTTTTTTTTTAAATGTTGGCTTTCCCGTTATACACTAGCTATATGTGTGATATCCGAAAAAGCCGCCAAAGGACTTGTCATTGGGAATCGTCGCAAGACCATGACGATCATAACTTTTCCTTCCGTGTGCGTGTGTGGAGACGCCGTCTTCGGAGATGCTCCCGAGAGGCAGCGGATAGTCACGCCCTAGCCCATCGCGGTACCGAGGAACCCCACAGCTCAACCATGCCCCCGGCGCGACGCCCCACGAACGCAGAGACTTGGAAATGGTGGATGATGGTAAATGGGCTTTGGTATGCACATTTGAGGTTTTTCATGCCTTCTTGAGGGGTGGTGAACAGCTACCTTCCGCCTTCTTTTCATGATTTGCTTGCTATTTAGAACCATTGGACTTGATTCTTGAACTTCTGGATATTCGCCCTCTTGAGAGGATTGCTTGAATGGACCACTTGGATGGTCACGGACTTCATTAGTTGCTTGAATGTGTGATTTTTTTTGCTTGAATTTCCTTTGGATTTCGTGCTTGCTTGCTTGTGGACCTCCTCGAGAATTTGGAAGGCAACCATTCACCTTGGTGGACTACGTCACCCTCTGGCACTTTATCTGGAGCTTTTAACGCCACGCATCAAATCGGGCAGCCTTTTCCATGATCTTTTCCTATGGTCTTCCCTGGGGCGTGAGTCCCTATGAGCGTGTTGCCCGCCTGGAAGCATGAGGGGCGTGGAGCCTCGGTACGTTGAAGTGCCCAAGAATCTTCTCCGCTGCCTCCGGAAGAATACACCTGGTACGTGTCGTGCTTAGTGGGTGTGAGAGCCGCTCCACCTGCAATTTGACACGTTGTGCCACCCTCTGACAAATCCTAGGGTAGCGAGATCTTCTATCACCAGCATGGTATGATGAGGGAAAGCCGTTTTTTTGTTGTTGGGGAAAATGAATATCCATGTTATGCAAAAGAGAATGCATCATGGATCCGAGCCGACCGAAGAATTCCCCATTAAAAACGAGAAAAAAAAGGCAACAGAAGAGGCAAATATTTTAGCAAAAATACTTTTTGAGAAACCTTCCGTTGATTGGAGGCATAGGCCGGGATCCTTGGGGATCGACCAGTTGGTATGCACCTCCATCGTAGACTTGCTCGATGGCGTAAGGTCCTTCCCACTTCGGCTCGAATTTTCCCTTCGTCTTGTGCGTGACAACGATCAGACGCCTTAGCACCAGGACTAGTTCGCCCTTCCGGAAGACACGCTGCTTGACGAGCTTGTCGTAGGCTCTCACCATGTTCCGGCGATAGAGCTCCAGGTTTTGCACGGCGTTGAGTCGATCCTCTTCTAGGGCGTCGAGCTCCTGGAAACGCAGTTGTACCTATTCATCTTTGGTGAGTTCGTCCTGGATGGCCACCCGTAGAGAGGGTAGCTCGACCTCCAATGGCAAAACTGCTTCACAACCATAGACAAGAGAATACGGAGTAGCTTGAGTTAGGGTACGGACGGTAACGCGGTACGCCCATAGAGACTCGTAGAGACGGTCCGGCCAATCTCTTCTGTGTCTGGTCACCGTCTTCTTGAGTATCTTGCCCAGTGTCTTGTTGAAGGCTTCAATTGCTCCGTTGGCTTGAGGATAGTAGCCGGTGGAGTAGTTCCACTTGATCTTGTATTTCGCCATGAACATGTACATCTTATTGGACTTGAATGCCTTGCCATTGTCGGAGGTGACGCGGTGTGGTATCCCAAAGCGATGGATGATATTTCGCTCTAGGAAGTTGATGACGTTGTCACTCTTCACTTCCCGCAGCGGGACAGCCTCTGCCCACTTGGAGAAGTAGTCCGTCGCTGGAAGGATGAAACGGTGGCCCCTGGAAGATGGTGGGTCAATGGGGCCGATGACGTCTATCCCCCAGGCATCGAATGGCCATGAGGGAATGGTAGGGTGTAGAGGAACCGGAGGTTGGTGCTTGAAGTCGCCATGGATTTGGCAACCATGGCATGACCTGGCTACCCGAAGGCAGTCCCTCATGATACCGGGCCAATAGTATCCAGCCAAGCGTATGGCATGGTACATTTTGGCTCCGCCCTGATGGCCACCGCAGACACCGTGGTGCACCTCCTGCAAAACCTTCTCGGCCTCACTTTGGTTGACCCACTTGGCGCCTCTTAATGGGGTTATCGGGGAAGCTGCCAGTCTTGAAGTAGTCGATGAAGGGTCACGGCCTTGTTCACCCATGGTAATTTGGATTGATGGCTTCTGGGTCCAAGTTGATCCTCTTCTCATTGACGGCCCTTTGGAGCCATTCTTTGAATGCGATGCAGTCCTTGATGACATGACCCACATACCTGTGATATGGGCAAAATAAAGCATTATCAGTCATCCTCACCTGATCCGGTCTTTGAGGTTCTGGTAGGTTCAAGGCTCGGTGTTCCATCAACTGGTTGAACATGTCCTCCACTAGCTCCCTGCGGAAGATGTATTCCTTCTTGAGGATCTCTTGCATTGTTGGTCGTTGCCTTCCTCCAGCTTGCTCGCCTCTTGCGCCCAACATAGGCACATTGCCCTGTGGTGTAGAAGAGAAGACTCTTGTGGCATTCGCCTCCATCGGTGCCTTCATCTTGTCACTGTTATTGCTTGGCTTGGATGTCGAGGTGAAGCGCTTGGACGAGTCGAATGCACCAGCATTCTTGTAGAGCTCCATGATCTGCGGCGATTTCTCGAACTCGAGCTTTGTTGCTGCCACCGCCGTGCTTAGAGCACTAAAGGTTCTAGGCTCGCGCCGAGAGACCTCTAGTGACCAATGTTGTTGCATCCCATGGACGCACATCTCTATGGCATCCTCGAGGTGCATCTCTCGAGCGAGCCGCACATAGCTATTGCGGAAGCGAATGACGTATTCATCGATGGACTCATCTCGTCGCTGTCGAACTTGTGCGAGCTCCACAACTGAGAAGTCCTTCTTCATGGCGACAAAGTGCTTCTTGAAGACTTCCTTCATGCCTGACCAACTTCCGATGGATGCAACCGGTAGACGGCTATACCAATGAAAGGTGGGGCCGGTTAACGATCCTGAAAATTGTCGTAGGAGAAGTGACGAGTTGTTCGCGGTGTCGCCGCATGCCGCCTCGAAGTATGACAAGTGCTCCCTTGCATCGCCCGTCCCATCGAATTGACGGAACTTTGGTGGGTGCCACCCTGCGGGGAATGACACCAGGTCGTGCCATGCTTCATAGGGCTTCTCCAGCTCGCTTCCTGTGGTGCGAGGAGCATTATCGACCTTCAATTGCCTGAAT
Organism: Avena sativa; assembly: GCA_916181665.1. Lineage (NCBI taxonomy): Eukaryota > Viridiplantae > Streptophyta > Magnoliopsida > Poales > Poaceae > Avena > Avena sativa. The sequence goes on along the minus strand of OV702290.1, from coordinate 545,332,063 downwards.
CTCTCGTCCACCATGCCTTTAAGCATATCATGGTAGCCTTTTAGCATGCTTTGCTGTGTCACTTCGGTGGTTGGGACGGTGGGTGTAGCCCAATGTCGAGTGTGTGCACTTGTTCCTTCATGTTGCCGTTCCTGATTGGGTGGCGTAGTCGCTAGAGTGCCAGCCTGCAGCTCCTCCGCTTGCGGGTCTACCACTCCTTGTGGTACGCTTGGGGGTGGAACACCGTTGTTGTTGCTGTTGTTCATCATGAGCTCGATGAATTGGTCGAGCTTTGACGTCAGTTGGTCGATCTTTTGGCGTTGCTCTTGAATCTGTTCTTCAAGCGCGGTTTCTCGTACGACCGCCGTACTTGCTTCGTCGCCCTTTCCACCATCTACCGCCATGCGGGCAGGTGCGGTATGAAGATCTTCAAGGCCATCTTCACAATCGGATGTCACAGACGGTGCAAGGTCATGATATGGAGGAGAGTTTGGAAGCTTCTCCAATGAGGATGAGGAAGAAGAGTCGGATAAGCTCCCTTCATCATCGATGTAGTCGTCCAGTCCTTCCTCTCTAGCTAATCCATTTGTCACACTTTGAAGTGCAACAGACTTTAGCCGTGTCTTGGCCCTGGGTCGACTCGCCATCTGCAATATCTTGTTTGAATTCTGGGGAAGTCGTGAGTTGATGTCGGTGTAGCGATGCGGTGATATGTCCGGATGATACCCCGCATCTCCTTCGGAGAGTGAGCTCTTTCCGGTCATGATAGGAAGGCATGGGGCTTTCGATCTCGCTCCATCTTGAGACGAGGATGTGGTTGGCCTTGATTCTGCCTCGGCGCCTTTGAACCATGAGCGTACATGGCCAAGGCGTGGTAGGAATGCCTTCTTGAAGTCCGCCTTCGGATTTGGCACAATCTCCTCATCCGAGGGATAGCCAAATTCATGAGTGACCTCCGGAGGTTGCCATCCATCGCTTGACTCCATCCCCGGGCGCACCACAAGAGTGCCGCATGGGGCGAGGTTCTTTTCTGCCATTTCTTTCTCCTTGTCTTGTTCTACACCTGCGAGGGAAACAAGAGAAGGTAGCCCGTGGAGCGTCGCGCCTTGTCCTGGGGCAACATTAGTTGTAGCCCCGGGCCCTTCTTCGTGGTTTGGGGAAGTCGTGTGGTGAGACTCCTCCACACCCTCCATTGGCGTGGCCGTCGATGCGGGTGTCTTTTGCTTCTCGGAAGATGAGGCTATCACGGCAGCCTTCACATGTTCACCGTCTTGATGTGTGGTTGCTTGAGGGAGCGAGGGTGGAGCCTCTATGTTCTTCTCCCCCGCATGCCGCGATGATGGCTTGCGTGGCTTCGGTGTTAGGCGACTGAGCAGGTAATTGTACCGCTCGTGTCGCTCCAACTCGGGAGAGATGCGGAAGCCGATCCTGTCGTTTTCTTGCACGACCCCACCATCGGGTCGTACACGGACTTGGGTATACCGAAGTACCAAGTCTTCTAGTTCTTTGTACAGAACTTGTCGGTTCCTTCGACGCCTCTCCCGTTTGCGCTGGTTCTCCATGGCGGCCTTGGAAGTTACGCGAGGTGTAGGCTGAAGAGGTGGTGCAGCACGAGAAGCGGACGTAGACGTTTCCTGTGGTGGCTGCACTCGGAGTTGATCTCCCCGCCTAGAAGGAGAAGAGGGTCGTGGTGGAAGTGGAGCTCGTGGAGGATCCCTTGGTCGCCATACTTGGGTGGGACGAGAGTTCCTCTCATCTCCTTGATGGCGTGACCATTGATTCCACTGTGGGGGCATATTCGGATGCCTCCCGCGAATGGGACGAGTTGGTGAAGGCGGACGTCGCGGCGCCAAGGTACGACGCTCATGCTGAGGACGATAGCTCGGGGCTTGACGTGTCGTCCTGCCCCCAGCTCGTGTCGGTGATGTACGTGGCGCTTCTTGATGATGGAGCCGTCTCTGGATGTTGTCCATTTGCTCCTGGAGTTGGCGAAATTCACGCCGTAGGTCCTCGTTGCGTGGAGCAGGTGCCTCGTTTCGAAGAACGGCAAACCTGTTATCATTTGGAAGGGATCGTCCTTCCATCGTCGAAGTATGGAGGCATGGTGCCCACATGCCTCCCCGAGAAGCGCTGCGGTTGATGGCGATCGTAGGGCCTGACAGAATGGGCTCCTTGCGTGAGCGCCGCTTCCAGAACTCCTTCATGATTGTGCGTCGTATCATCTGCTTGACCTTCAATGGCTCGTTCGCCCATTCATCAGGGAACAAGTTGTATGGTGGGGTGACGGTGTTCGCATAGGTGAACACCTTGTCGGCCAGGTCCCCGGCACTAAGGGACCAGTCTTCCTCGGGCACCGCGCATTGAGCGACGCGCGAGCTTATCTGTTGTTGGAGCCGTTGTACCTTGCGGTACTTCCTCCTGTAGTTCCGAAGTGGGTGCAGGCTATCTGACAAGCGTGCGCTTGCCATTAGCCTCCGCAAGTGGTAGGAGGCGGCCTCCAAGCCCTCGATGAGTTCCACCTCGGTGCGCTTAGCTGTTGGTTTAGGCAACACTGGTGGTGGTGTCGAGGTAGGCGCGCGAAGGGACGCCGCACCTGTCTGTCTGTTGGCAGCCTTGATGCGGAGGCGCTGAGCCGCCTCCACGTCTCCTTTGATCTCGGCCCTTGTTGACTCCTTCAACAGGGCGCGAGCCTCGAGCATCAGCTCGCGGCGCTCCTTCTTTGCTTTGGCGGCTGCCCGCTTTTGCGCCTTCTTGTTCTTCAAGACCTGGAATTGCACAGGGTCTTGAGCTTCGTGCATGTACACCTTGGCGCCCATCTCAAAGAACACCATGGGCGGCCGCGACCCGAACTGGATCGTCATAGGCTCGGTGTAGTTGTACGGTCCTCCTGCATGAACATGATCATTGATCAGCGGGACTCAATACTTGTGCCTTGTCATGCAGTATGCTGTGCGGATGGATGAACGGGCGATTCCGATGACCACGGCGAAGCAAAGATGGGAGGAGAACCATGTCCCACCGGGCGTGCCAATTTGTTTGACACGAGAAAAACATACAGGACGCCTCCGCGAGTATGTGCGGGAGCGGTAGTTTCTCTCATGCGCACCGGGGTACGGTAAAATAAAGGAAAAGTGCGGGCGTGCCAGTGTATAACAAATACACAAAGAAAACAAAAGAAGGGAACAATATTTTATTAATCTTAGAGATCATAAATACAATTCCCACATATTGCGCTCCGTGGCCTACTAGCGCGGCCAGCCTGATAATGGCGATTGTGCGATCTCCTGGTTCCCGGGGCCTCGGAAGGCTCCCGGTTAATTACTCCCGCGGGTTACGCCGCGAGACACCTCCGATTAAGCCGCGTGGTCGTCTTCGTCGTCTTCGCTTCACGTCCTGCATAAATAGTGATGGTGTTGGTGTGTGTGGGCAGCGGCAGAGCCCGTGTCCTCGTCGGTACACACGCCGCTGAAAGCGTGGCCTTTGCTTCGGCCTCGCCTGCCCTCGCCGTTGCGCCTCGCCGGTCTTGAACGGTGATGAAGAGTTGTTGATGTAGATGGATGCAGTCCGCTCGGCTGGGACTTCTCGACGACTATGCGGCTTCGTCGGGGTGCGCAAGGGGTATGCCTCGCGAGAGTAATTTATAAGGAGACCGGTGTCGCTCGTATCGGCATGGCCGACGTGGTCGGCGACTTCGTCTCGGCGCGGCGCCGAGTTTACGGCAGCCCGCGTGACAAAAGGCGTCGTCTCATAGGATCACAGAGTTTAATTTGTAATGTTGGAGGCGCCGTCCGGCTTGTACGCGGGTCGCTTCTCCTCTACGTCAACGAGAGCTCCGAGCTGCACGTCGCCAGGCTGCATCTGGCGTCAGCCGACTTGTACGCTCGCCCGGCCGTGCTGCAACTATCTGTCGATGAACTCTGTACGTCGTCTTCGGCATGTACGCCTCCTGCCGACGAACTTGTCCGCCGGGCTATGCGTAGGGTAGAGTCCAACCTATACACCGTGCATGTCCGCCAGTGAGTCTTGAACCTGTACGCCGAGTACAGGAGAGCTGCGTGCACCTCACGGCTACCTTCCCTGACGAGGCGGGGGACTCCGGCTCTGATAAACGAGACGCGGGCTGGTCCGTGCCATCAGGCTCCATGCATCCGGCAACCGGCGGCGACCGCGAGCCTCGCCGGCGTGGAGGTCGCACCAGCCGACGGGCTGCGCGTAGGCGAGCCCCGGTGTTCTGACGGGGTAGGAGTTGTATTTTCTCGTAGCCTCTGACAGTGGCGATCCGACGACGTGGACGACACACCGGCCAACGGGCTGCTCCGGCAGCTTCGGGCTTCCGCGCCATCTGCCTCGCGCTTCCAACTGGTACGGAGGCGGCAAACTTTGTCGGCGTATCCTATACACCGGTCGACGGGATGCTCGTGGGCGTGCTCCGGCGGTGGTGTTGTTCCGCACACGTTCGACCGTGGGCATGCTAGCTGTGAGAAAACAAAGAAGAAGAAACAATTCAAACATATACTCTACCATTGGGGACGATGGCCTTTGCGTCCATGGTTGATCGGTGCGGTCGCCCTCCTCTCGCTAGCTGCTGCGTCTGGCTCCTCCGATCGCTTTTCCTCCCGTCTCCTCTGCGTCGAGGTGCAGCTCTCCTTATATAGGCAGGAGCTCAACGTCCAGATAAGGATGCGGCCGTCCTTTCCGGGAGTTTTAGCAAGCGGCCGGTTTGTTGTTTAAATATTTATCTCTTATCAGCTTCTCGAACCTCTTCCAGATATATCTTGTTAAGCCCGTGCGATTAGCTTCATGCAGGTTTAAATGTTACGGGACACCTCCCTGCTGCCACGTCTCAACGTGAGTCTGTTCCTGGCCGATCGATCGAGTACGTGCAGGACTCAGCAATCCTCCCGTATGCGCAAAAATCCACCAGCTCAACAGGTAGGCGGGTACGCTTCCTGTTTGGTGGGACCTCCTCCACTCGACGCTGAAGATCGCTCAAAATATAATCTCCAGAGATTCTAGAACCGGACCCAGAGAGTCCAGAGCTGGCCAAATACCCACGCTGGGGTTAACACGTGTGATTTAATCGTAGATTAACCGGTCACGTACGGGACTCTGTCTGTCACGTCTTCGCGTGGGTCTGCTTTCGGCCGGCTAATCCGATATATACATGGTTCATATATCATCGACAGTACGTATAAATTTTGATACAACCGTTTGTTATACAGACGCGTCTCCGGCCGGCCGGCGAACCACCGATTGAAAGTCCATGCACGTATACCTACTTGTGCTTGAGCTGAGACGGAATCCGTGACCTCAACACAAAATTCCATCGAACAAATTGCCCCCTCACTAAGCAAAATTCGAGCGCGAAGCAGATCGGGTTTTAGCTTGGTGAACTTTCGTGATTCGTGTGCAGGCTGGACACAGAGACCTATCCACAGACGTCCGGGCGTTGCGACATGTCGTGAGCTTGATTGACTCTTGTCATGGTCAGGTGAAGACCTCCTATATAGCTCCGGCCTTCCCAATCTTCTCCTCCACACCGATACCTGCAAAAGAAATGCGAGCCCTTCTTTCTTTGCCGCCCTGTGAGCCCTCGCTTCAGCTTTGCAGAACAGGTAAACCGATCTTGCTCTTCATCTCCCAAACTCCCTTAGTACCTGGATGTTAAGGACAATGCATGTTGACACTGACGGCGGAGAAGCGACCGTGCGGACGTGTACTTGGCCTTGCCGGACGGACGTGGTCGGCAATGTCGACCCCTGGCCGCGCGCAGCGCATGGACGATGCGAGGAGCGGGCTGCCCTTTTTTCTTCTTCTTTCTTGATCTGTTTACTTGTTATAGTTTCCATTACGATGTGTACGGAACACTGGGTGCAGATTTGGATCGTCTAGCTGCCTGTATGTTTAATTATTCAAATTTCGTCATGTTTCTTCATCCCTGACCCAGCTGCTTTTATATACCCAGGTTAAGATGACTCACAACGGCCGTGACGACCGCACGAGGAGAACCCGCTGGTCGGATAAGGACAAGAACGAGTCCCTCGTTGCACCTTCCAGTCGGCCGAAGAAGTCCGCATCCAAGTCCGGGTCATCCAAGAGGAGGACTCCATCCCCATCGCCGTCCGTGTCGCCTCCTGCGCTACTGAGACGATCCAAACATAAGTCAAAGGAAGTTGAGTATAAAAGGCTGACGCCGCCAAAGTCTGTGTCGCCGGCGGCTGCTCTTCCGGTGGCCACGGGGCTAGCTGCCACGGTCCCCGTTGCTCGCCGCAGTGACCGCCCGTATTCCGGCAACAAGACCGCACCTGCTCCTAATCTTGTTGTCCTGGACTCGGGAGCTCCTTTAGCTGTTCCAGGGGTATGTCCAGATAAAATCCGCCGTCCTACGTATTTCTTCATGTTCTAATGTTTAACTTCACGTGCCTATCCAGGATCAACTTGAAGATGTATTGCCGCATGTGCCGGTGAGCGCGAGCGAGGCAGAATTAGTAGATTCCATTGTAGATGACGCCGTCAGGAGTGCTCCCGCGAATAAACCCGCAGCTATGATTCCTTCAGCAAGCGCCAACGCTACCTGGCCCGCCCCGCTAGTTGTCCTTGAGGGAAACAAGAGGCAGGTGGAGATATCGCCTGGCAGTGACGTCGAGCCGGTGTAAAAGAAAGCAAAGTCACCTCCTCCCGGTATGCACCGCACGCTTTTTTTTTATCTTTGCAATATTTATCTTTCTCTTGTTCACCTTTGGCTATTCTTCAGTCATGACTGCAGGAGCGGTAAACCTGCAAGAGTATTACTCCTTCGAGGCCAAGGAGCTCCTAGCCTCCATCGAGGAGCACGAGAAGGCATTCGCTGAAGAGGTCACCATTCTTCAGAGGATTGAGGATTCTTCTGGTGGTCCTGCCCCTGCACCGCCTAGCCTTGATCTTCCGGCCGGTGGTACCAGGATGGAAAAGAGCGTCCTGCGGAACTTCCCTTCGGATCTTGCGGAAATCCAAGAGGCCTTGAGGGCGAAGCCCATAGATGAGGAGAAAACAATCCTCACAATAGAGGATATAATGCGGACTTGGACCGTGGGATATGAAGGAAAGCCCTTCCCTCCCGACCTGGAGACGCTGGTTTCCCACCTGAAGGCTGTGGTGGCTCGTCTGGGAGGAGATGGAGGTCACGTCATGGATCCTGCACCAGCTCCCGCCGCTGAGCAGGTGCGCGCGCTGGTTGGGAGGCTTGAGGCAGCCAGTGCGGAGATTGATGGTGGCATGGAACAAATCAAGGGTGACCGTCCGCGCATTGAGAGACGCCTTGTTAACTTCGCGAGTGTGCGTGCGAAGCAGAGGGAGATCATCGCCATACATGAAGAGATGGTTGCGGACGCCCGGAGGCGTGAGGCGACGGTTTCTGACATGGAAGCAGCCGATGCAGCTCGTCTTCGGGCTCACGATGATGCAGTTCGAGTCGCGACCAATGCAGCTAGCATCCTCAGAAAGCGCTGCTCGGAGGCGGAAGCTTTGCTGACCCGCGGTGATGGACTCGCGGGTCATCCTCAAGCAGCCGATGGCCTCCTTCCGGAGGTCGCCATTATCCTGGCGTACAAGGCTCCCGAGTGAGGGGCGTTAACTATCATCACAGCCGTCATAGGCTCCCTTAGTGAAGAGCATAGCATATAGTATAGTTATCCAATCAAATTCCTTAGTCGCCACGGTTTGCTTTAGCTATCTTGAAGGATCTCCCATTATTTCTTGTTAGAAACTTATCATCTTTATTGTAATAAAGCGACGGCTTTTTAGTACTTCTGGCTGCTTGCATTCTGATGCATGTTTTGTTTCTGTTATTTTTGTCGGGCTGCTATCGATTGCCTTGTATTCTGGCTGTGGCGTTGATCAACTGGATTCACAAGGTACTGTTTGCGCCGGCCGCCTCGCATGACCTTGGGTACAAGTCGCATGCTGCTTGGTTTCGCGATCTTCTTGGCTAGCAACCGCTCGTCAAACCTGCCATAAGAAATAATAGAAGACAAAACCAAAGATTACACGTGATTTGCTCTTTTGGCAGTCAGGAATCGTGCATGAGCGGTCGGCCGGCCGACAACTCCATCACCATGTTTGCCGCATGCACGACCGTCGCACGTCCTTGCGACGCGTTTGCTTGCGTTATTGGTACCATCCCGCGCTCGAAGGAGGATGTCGTGGCAAGAATATGCAAATACATTATAGTACGTGCGGTCGGCTCCTCTTTGAGTCATCGCGTGGAGGCCCTGCAATTAGAAAACAGAAAACAACGCATATATTACGGCGTAGGCGTCCTTCTTGTGACAGCCGTGTTTGTTGTGGTGACAGCCGTTTACCCCGATCCTAGAGTCAGGTCGCGGTTAACGTAATTGATCTTCCAATTTGACGCGACATGTCGCATGTCGCCGAGTGTTAGTGAAAATTAGTGCGGGCATGAACATCCGCGACTGTGAAGAAAGCCGGTTGAGACCGTGTATGGTGCTAGTGAACCAGCTAGCCCTCGCTCATCTTCATTCTGTGGCGAAAGAACGTGCCATGTCCTGAAAATAATTTTATCAATCTAGTCGGGACCGCCTAGCCCAGGCAGTGCCAGCCGACTAGACTGAAGGGTTTCACAGATTCACGCTAGCCGCACTGGCGCGCGTCACTGCTCCCGTATCTTGACGCATTGATGTAGATGGGCGCCGGTAAGCCATCGGCGTAGAGACTCCATCCTTAAGGCGGAGAGAGCGTCGTTCCATGGGCATCGCCATTAATGACGAGGTGTATGTCACCGAGGGCAAGGAACACCACCAGTATTGTTGATGTAGGGCGGCATTGGGCCCTCTCGATGATGTACCTGCTCAAGCTTGATGGACAAAGCATCCAAGGGAAAACAAAATAAGCGAGGGACAACATCGACAAAACATGGTTTTGGGTTTGTGTTTTTTTTTAAATGTTGGCTTTCCCGTTATACACTAGCTATATGTGTGATATCCGAAAAAGCCGCCAAAGGACTTGTCATTGGGAATCGTCGCAAGACCATGACGATCATAACTTTTCCTTCCGTGTGCGTGTGTGGAGACGCCGTCTTCGGAGATGCTCCCGAGAGGCAGCGGATAGTCACGCCCTAGCCCATCGCGGTACCGAGGAACCCCACAGCTCAACCATGCCCCCGGCGCGACGCCCCACGAACGCAGAGACTTGGAAATGGTGGATGATGGTAAATGGGCTTTGGTATGCACATTTGAGGTTTTTCATGCCTTCTTGAGGGGTGGTGAACAGCTACCTTCCGCCTTCTTTTCATGATTTGCTTGCTATTTAGAACCATTGGACTTGATTCTTGAACTTCTGGATATTCGCCCTCTTGAGAGGATTGCTTGAATGGACCACTTGGATGGTCACGGACTTCATTAGTTGCTTGAATGTGTGATTTTTTTTGCTTGAATTTCCTTTGGATTTCGTGCTTGCTTGCTTGTGGACCTCCTCGAGAATTTGGAAGGCAACCATTCACCTTGGTGGACTACGTCACCCTCTGGCACTTTATCTGGAGCTTTTAACGCCACGCACCAAATCGGGCAGCCTTTTCCATGATCTTTTCCTATGGTCTTCCCTGGGGCGTGAGTCCCTATGAGCGTGTTGCCCGCCTGGAAGCATGAGGGGCGTGGAGCCTCGGTACGTTGAAGTGCCCAAGAATCTTCTCCGCTGCCTCCGGAAGAATACACCTGGTACGTGTCGTGCTTAGTGGGTGTGAGAGCCGCTCCACCTGCAATTTGACACGTTGTGCCACCCTCTGACAAATCCTAGGGTAGCGAGATCTTCTATCACCAGCATGGTATGATGAGGGAAAGCCGTTTTTTTGTTGTTGGGGAAAATGAATATCCATGTTATGCAAAAGAGAATGCATCATGGATCCGAGCCGACCGAAGAATTCCCCATTAAAAACGAGAAAAAAAAGGCAACAGAAGAGGCAAATATTTTAGCAAAAATACTTTTTGAGAAACCTTCCGTTGATTGGAGGCATAGGCCGGGATCCTTGGGGATCGACCAGTTGGTATGCACCTCCATCGTAGACTTGCTCGATGGCGTAAGGTCCTTCCCACTTCGGCTCGAATTTTCCCTTCGTCTTGTGCGTGACAACGATCAGACGCCTTAGCACCAGGACTAGTTCGCCCTTCCGGAAGACACGCTGCTTGACGAGCTTGTCGTAGGCTCTCACCATGTTCCGGCGATAGAGCTCCAGGTTTTGCACGGCGTTGAGTCGATCCTCTTCTAGGGCGTCGAGCTCCTGGAAACGCAGTTGTACCTATTCATCTTTGGTGAGTTCGTCCTGGATGGCCACCCGTAGAGAGGGTAGCTCGACCTCCAATGGCAAAACTGCTTCACAACCATAGACAAGAGAATACGGAGTAGCTTGAGTTAGGGTACGGACGGTAACGCGGTACGCCCATAGAGACTCGTAGAGACGGTCCGGCCAATCTCTTCTGTGTCTGGTCACCGTCTTCTTGAGTATCTTGCCCAGTGTCTTGTTGAAGGCTTCAATTGCTCCGTTGGCTTGAGGATAGTAGCCGGTGGAGTAGTTCCACTTGATCTTGTATTTCGCCATGAACATGTACATCTTATTGGACTTGAATGCCTTGCCATTGTCGGAGGTGACGCGGTGTGGTATCCCAAAGCGATGGATGATATTTCGCTCTAGGAAGTTGATGACGTTGTCACTCTTCACTTCCCGCAGCGGGACAGCCTCTGCCCACTTGGAGAAGTAGTCCGTCGCTGGAAGGATGAAACGGTGGCCCCTGGAAGATGGTGGGTCAATGGGGCCGATGACGTCTATCCCCCAGGCATCGAATGGCCATGAGGGAATGGTAGGGTGTAGAGGAACCGGAGGTTGGTGCTTGAAGTCGCCATGGATTTGGCAACCATGGCATGACCTGGCTACCCGAAGGCAGTCCCTCATGATACCGGGCCAATAGTATCCAGCCAAGCGTATGGCATGGTACATTTTGGCTCCGCCCTGATGGCCACCGCAGACACCGTGGTGCACCTCCTGCAAAACCTTCTCGGCCTCACTTTGGTTGACCCACTTGGCGCCTCTTAATGGGGTTATCGGGGAAGCTGCCAGTCTTGAAGTAGTCGATGAAGGGTCACGGCCTTGTTCACCCATGGTAATTTGGATTGATGGCTTCTGGGTCCAAGTTGATCCTCTTCTCATTGACGGCCCTTTGGAGCCATTCTTTGAATGCGATGCAGTCCTTGATGACATGACCCACATACCTGTGATATGGGCAAAATAAAGCATTATCAGTCATCCTCACCTGATCCGGTCTTTGAGGTTCTGGTAGGTTCAAGGCTCGGTGTTCCATCAACTGGTTGAACATGTCCTCCACTAGCTCCCTGCGGAAGATGTATTCCTTCTTGAGGATCTCTTGCATTGTTGGTCGTTGCCTTCCTCCAGCTTGCTCGCCTCTTGCGCCCAACATAGGCACATTGCCCTGTGGTGTAGAAGAGAAGACTCTTGTGGCATTCGCCTCCATCGGTGCCTTCATCTTGTCACTGTTATTGCTTGGCTTGGATGTCGAGGTGAAGCGCTTGGACGAGTCGAATGCACCAGCATTCTTGTAGAGCTCCATGATCTGCGGCGATTTCTCGAACTCGAGCTTTGTTGCTGCCACCGCCGTGCTTAGAGCACTAAAGGTTCTAGGCTCGCGCCGAGAGACCTCTAGTGACCAATGTTGTTGCATCCCATGGACGCACATCTCTATGGCATCCTCGAGGTGCATCTCTCGAGCGAGCCGCACATAGCTATTGCGGAAGCGAATGACGTATTCATCGATGGACTCATCTCGTCGCTGTCGAACTTGTGCGAGCTCCACAACTGAGAAGTCCTTCTTCATGGCGACAAAGTGCTTCTTGAAGACTTCCTTCATGCCTGACCAACTTCCGATGGATGCAACCGGTAGACGGCTATACCAATGAAAGGTGGGGCCGGTTAACGATCCTGAAAATTGTCGTAGGAGAAGTGACGAGTTGTTCGCGGTGTCGCCGCATGCCGCCTCGAAGTATGACAAGTGCTCCCTTGCATCGCCCGTCCCATCGAATTGACGGAACTTTGGTGGGTGCCACCCTGCGGGGAATGACACCAGGTCGTGCCATGCTTCATAGGGCTTCTCCAGCTCGCTTCCTGTGGTGCGAGGAGCATTATCGACCTTCAATTGCCTGAATCTCTCGTCCACCATGCCTTTAAGCATATCATGGTAGCCTTTTAGCATGCTTTGCTGTGTCACTTCGGTGGTTGGGACGGTGGGTGTAGCCCAATGTCGAGTGTGTGCACTTGTTCCTTCATGTTGCCGTTCCTGATTGGGTGGCGTAGTCGCTAGAGTGCCAGCCTGCAGCTCCTCCGCTTGCGGGTCTACCACTCCTTGTGGTACGCTTGGGGGTGGAACACCGTTGTTGTTGCTGTTGTTCATCATGAGCTCGATGAATTGGTCGAGCTTTGACGTCAGTTGGTCGATCTTTTGGCGTTGCTCTTGAATCTGTTCTTCAAGCGCGGTTTCTCGTACGACCGCCGTACTTGCTTCGTCGCCCTTTCCACCATCTACCGCCATGCGGGCAGGTGCGGTATGAAGATCTTCAAGGCCATCTTCACAATCGGATGTCACAGACGGTGCAAGGTCATGATATGGAGGAGAGTTTGGAAGCTTCTCCAATGAGGATGAGGAAGAAGAGTCGGATAAGCTCCCTTCATCATCGATGTAGTCGTCCAGTCCTTCCTCTCTAGCTAATCCATTTGTCACACTTTGAAGTGCAATAGACTTTAGCCGTGTCTTGGCCCTGGGTCGACTCGCCATCTGCAATATCTTGTTTGAATTCTGGGGAAGTCGTGAGTTGATGTCGGTGTAGCGATGCGGTGATATGTCCGGATGATACCCCGCATCTCCTTCGGAGAGTGAGCTCTTTCCCGTCATGATAGGAAGGCATGGGGCTTTCGATCTCGCTCCATCTTGAGACGAGGATGTGGTTGGCCTTGATTCTGCCTCGGCGCCTTTGAACCATGAGCGTACATGGCCAAGGCGTGGTAGGAATGCCTTCTTGAAGTCCGCCTTCGGATTTGGCACAATCTCCTCATCCGAGGGATAGCCAAATTCATGAGTGACCTCCGGAGGTTGCCATCCATCGCTTGACTCCATCCCCGGGCGCACCACAAGAGTGCCGCATGGGGCGAGGTTCTTTTCTGCCATTTCTTTCTCCTTGTCTTGTTCTACACCTGCGAGGGAAACAAGAGAAGGTAGCCCGTGGAGCGTCGCGCCTTGTCCTGGGGCAACATTAGTTGTAGCCCCGGGCCCTTCTTCGTGGTTTGGGGAAGTCGTGTGGTGAGACTCCTCCACACCCTCCATTGGCGTGGCCGTCGATGCGGGTGTCTTTTGCTTCTCGGAAGATGAGGCTATCACGGCAGCCTTCACATGTTCACCGTCTTGATGTGTGGTTGCTTGAGGGAGCGAGGGTGGAGCCTCTATGTTCTTCTCCCCCGCATGCCGCGATGATGGCTTGCGTGGCTTCGGTGTTAGGCGACTGAGCAGGTAATTGTACCGCTCGTGTCGCTCCAACTCGGGAGAGATGCGGAAGCCGATCCTGTCGTTTTCTTGCACGACCCCACCATCGGGTCGTACACGGACTTGGGTATACCGAAGTACCAAGTCTTCTAGTTCTTTGTACAGAACTTGTCGGTTCCTTCGACGCCTCTCCCGTTTGCGCTGGTTCTCCATGGCGGCCTTGGAAGTTACGCGAGGTGTAGGCTGAAGAGGTGGTGCAGCACGAGAAGCGGACGTAGACGTTTCCTGTGGTGGCTGCACTCGGAGTTGATCTCCCCGCCTAGAAGGAGAAGAGGGTCGTGGTGGAAGTGGAGCTCGTGGAGGATCCCTTGGTCGCCATACTTGGGTGGGACGAGAGTTCCTCTCATCTCCTTGATGGCGTGACCATTGATTCCACTGTGGGGGCATATTCGGATGCCTCCCGCGAATGGGACGAGTTGGTGAAGGCGGACGTCGCGGCGCCAAGGTACGACGCTCATGCTGAGGACGATAGCTCGGGGCTTGACGTGTCGTCCTGCCCCCAGCTCGTGTCGGTGATGTACGTGGCGCTTCTTGATGATGGAGCCGTCTCTGGATGTTGTCCATTTGCTCCTGGAGTTGGCGAAATTCACGCCGTAGGTCCTCGTTGCGTGGAGCAGGTGCCTCGTTTCGAAGAACAGCAAACCTGTTATCATTTGGAAGGGATCGTCCTTCCATCGTCGAAGTATGGAGGCATGGTGCCCACATGCCTCCCCGAGAAGCGCTGCGGTTGATGGCGATCGTAGGGCCTGACAGAATGGGCTCCTTGCGTGAGCGCCGCTTCCAGAACTCCTTCATGATTGTGCGTCGTATCATCTGCTTGACCTTCAATGGCTCGTTCGCCCATTCATCAGGGAACAAGTTGTATGGTGGGGTGACGGTGTTCGCATAGGTGAACACCTTGTCGGCCAGGTCCCCGGCACTAAGGGACCAGTCTTCCTCGGGCACCGCGCATTGAGCGACGCGCGAGCTTATCTGTTGTTGGAGCCGTTGTACCTTGCGGTACTTCCTCCTGTAGTTCCGAAGTGGGTGCAGGCTATCTGACAAGCGTGCGCTTGCCATTAGCCTCCGCAAGTGGTAGGAGGCGGCCTCCAAGCCCTCGATGAGTTCCACCTCGGTGCGCTTAGCTGTTGGTTTAGGCAACACTGGTGGTGGTGTCGAGGTAGGCGCGCGAAGGGACGCCGCACCTGTCTGTCTGTTGGCAGCCTTGATGCGGAGGCGCTGAGCCGCCTCCACGTCTCCTTTGATCTCGGCCCTTGTTGACTCCTTCAACAGGGCGCGAGCCTCGAGCATCAGCTCGCGGCGCTCCTTCTTTGCTTTGGCGGCTGCCCGCTTTTGCGCCTTCTTGTTCTTCAAGACCTGGAATTGCACAGGGTCTTGAGCTTCGTGCATGTACACCTTGGCGCCCATCTCAAAGAACACCATGGGCGGCCGCGACCCGAACTGGATCGTCATAGGCTCGGTGTAGTTGTACGGTCCTCCTGCATGAACATGATCATTGATCAGCGGGACTCAATACTTGTGCCTTGTCATGCAGTATGCTGTGCGGATGGATGAACGGGCGATTCCGATGACCACGGCGAAGCAAAGATGGGAGGAGAACCATGTCCCACCGGGCGTGCCAATTTGTTTGACACGAGAAAAACATACAGGACGCCTCCGCGAGTATGTGCGGGAGCGGTAGTTTCTCTCATGCGCACCGGGGTACGGTAAAATAAAGGAAAAGTGCGGGCGTGCCAGTGTATAACAAATACACAAAGAAAACAAAAGAAGGGAACAATATTTTATTAATCTTAGAGATCATAAATACAATTCCCACATATTGCGCTCCGTGGCCTACTAGCGCGGCCAGCCTGATAATGGCGATTGTGCGATCTCCTGGTTCCCGGGGCCTCGGAAGGCTCCCGGTTAATTACTCCCGCGGGTTACGCCGCGAGACACCTCCGATTAAGCCGCGTGGTCGTCTTCGTCGTCTTCGCTTCACGTCCTGCATAAATAGTGATGGTGTTGGTGTGTGTGGGCAGCGGCAGAGCCCGTGTCCTCGTCGGTACACACGCCGCTGAAAGCGTGGCCTTTGCTTCGGCCTCGCCTGCCCTCGCCGTTGCGCCTCGCCGGTCTTGAACGGTGATGAAGAGTTGTTGATGTAGATGGATGCAGTCCGCTCGGCTGGGACTTCTCGACGACTATGCGGCTTCGTCGGGGTGCGCAAGGGGTATGCCTCGCGAGAGTAATTTATAAGGAGACCGGTGTCGCTCGTATCGGCATGGCCGACGTGGTCGGCGACTTCGTCTCGGCGCGGCGCCGAGTTTACGGCAGCCCGCGTGACAAAAGGCGTCGTCTCATAGGATCACAGAGTTTAATTTGTAATGTTGGAGGCGCCGTCCGGCTTGTACGCGGGTCGCTTCTCCTCTACGTCAACGAGAGCTCCGAGCTGCACGTCGCCAGGCTGCATCTGGCGTCAGCCGACTTGTACGCTCGCCCGGCCGTGCTGCAACTATCTGTCGATGAACTCTGTACGTCGTCTTCGGCATGTACGCCTCCTGCCGACGAACTTGTCCGCCGGGCTATGCGTAGGGTAGAGTCCAACCTATACACCGTGCATGTCCGCCAGTGAGTCTTGAACCTGTACGCCGAGTACAGGAGAGCTGCGTGCACCTCACGGCTACCTTCCCTGACGAGGCGGGGGACTCCGGCTCTGATAAACGAGACGCGGGCTGGTCCGTGCCATCAGGCTCCATGCATCCGGCAACCGGCGGCGACCGCGAGCCTCGCCGGCGTGGAGGTCGCACCAGCCGACGGGCTGCGCGTAGGCGAGCCCCGGTGTTCTGACGGGGTAGGAGTTGTATTTTCTCGTAGCCTCTGACAGTGGCGATCCGACGACGTGGACGACACACCGGCCAACGGGCTGCTCCGGCAGCTTCGGGCTTCCGCGCCATCTGCCTCGCGCTTCCAACTGGTACGGAGGCGGCAAACTTTGTCGGCGTATCCTATACACCGGTCGACGGGATGCTCGTGGGCGTGCTCCGGCGGTGGTGTTGTTCCGCACACGTTCGACCGTGGGCATGCTAGCTGTGAGAAAACAAAGAAGAAGAAACAATTCAAACATATACTCTACCATTGGGGACGATGGCCTTTGCGTCCATGGTTGATCGGTGCGGTCGCCCTCCTCTCGCTAGCTGCTGCGTCTGGCTCCTCCGATCGCTTTTCCTCCCGTCTCCTCTGCGTCGAGGTGCAGCTCTCCTTATATAGGCAGGAGCTCAACGTCCAGATAAGGATGCGGCCGTCCTTTCCGGGAGTTTTAGCAAGCGGCCGGTTTGTTGTTTAAATATTTATCTCTTATCAGCTTCTCGAACCTCTTCCAGATATATCTTGTTAAGCCCGTGCGATTAGCTTCATGCAGGTTTAAATGTTACGGGACACCTCCCTGCTGCCACGTCTCAACGTGAGTCTGTTCCTGGCCGATCGATCGAGTACGTGCAGGACTCAGCAATCCTCCCGTATGCGCAAAAATCCACCAGCTCAACAGGTAGGCGGGTACGCTTCCTGTTTGGTGGGACCTCCTCCACTCGACGCTGAAGATCGCTCAAAATATAATCTCCAGAGATTCTAGAACCGGACCCAGAGAGTCCAGAGCTGGCCAAATACCCACGCTGGGGTTAACACGTGTGATTTAATCGTAGATTAACCGGTCACGTACGGGACTCTGTCTGTCACGTCTTCGCGTGGGTCTGCTTTCGGCCGGCTAATCCGATATATACATGGTTCATATATCATCGACAGTACGTATAAATTTTGATACAACCGTTTGTTATACAGACGCGTCTCCGGCCGGCCGGCGAACCACCGATTGAAAGTCCATGCACGTATACCTACTTGTGCTTGAGCTGAGACGGAATCCGTGACCTCAACACAAAATTCCATCGAACAGGCATATAGCAATCTGAGGATGGGTGACTGACCAGGAAGTTGTTCCCTGGTGCACACAAATGAGGAAAAAGTGCGTAGAAAAGACAAGGTTTGGTCTATAGAGCCAGTCTAGAGATCCTAGTAAGATTCCAGGAGTGACATCCCCGGGGCCTGGTGGACGGGGTGTTATAAGGAATGACCACAAGGTCGGTGGTTCCTTGTCAGACTGTCGCCATCATCGCGCATCGCATCCTTCTCTATTGTCGTTGCATCCTCCACCAACCATGCGGGGTCCTCGTGCGCCCCTGCGAGCGCGTCCGCGTGCGGGGGACTTCGTCCCTGTGGCCCACACTGGACGCGCTTCTACTGTGGCGGTCCGTCTTCGTGGTACTTCGCCCGTCATGAGAGGGATAGGAATTACGTGCTTATCGCTAAGTGCCAGCGCTGCTGGAAGGAGCGCCACCCCTGCGAGCACCACAATGTGGCTCTACCAGCGGGATGTGTTGGGGATATACTTTCCGGGTATACCCACTGCGACCCGCTGACCAGGGTGGCCCAGTTTCAGGTTAGAGCTATGCTCCACGGACGACCCAGTCATAGAGAAGATGGAAGCCCATCCGGCAACGGGAAGGCCTAGAAGACTTACCGACTTAGGCATGTAGGAATACTTGTAGTCCAAGATGTACTCTGTACCGACTATGTCCTAGGCTGGATGACTATATAAGACGACCTAGGGACCGGCCTTTAGGACACGCACTACCAACCACAACTCACATAGGTGACAGGGTGGCACCTGAACCAGGTGCGCGTCTCTGTGTCGCCGGTGCCAACAGACGAGCACCTTCTCGACTAGGAGATCAGGCGACACTGGTGCTAGCTACCGACACACCTCTGCAACGACCCCGCGTACGCGCAACACAATTTATTGGTTGCCTTCCTCGGCTGGGAGCACAAGCTAGGCGCCGCTAGTCCTACATGGGTGAATTCCCAGTCGAGGGCGACATCAACCTCCCCAAGGTTGACTTATCCGCCACCGATGATGAAGATGAAGGCTGGGAGGAGGAGCTAGAGGACGTCAAGGAGGAGGAGGATCCTATGCCACCCGTCGTGGTCCTGCCGCCGAGCTAAAATGAAGACTAAGCCATTTGCGATTACCACTAGACACGTAGTTGCGGATTACTGATGAAGCACATTAGTTGAAGTAGTGCAACCCTCATGATTCGATCCAATCCACGATCATCGAAGTGCTCATCGTACATCACCTCTGCCGGTATCCACACGTACGAGGAGGAGCACCGACGGTGGACTGCTTGGTCCGGTACGATGGCTGGACTGAAATGGAGCTAGGATTTCCAACGCATGAAAGTGGGCTCCACTCACTTGTGGCCCATTTACTAAATCCTATATTAGTCACCGCGAGTCCAACTTACTGACCCAGTCCGTGTCCGATTCGGGTCCAACCCAAACATATTTCTGGTTCGGGTTCAACCCAAACTTGCTTCCACTCTTAAGTGTGTGACCCGACAGGCTCATGGTGACTCGGACACGATTTGAGTCCTACTCGTAATCGATCAGTCGGTAGCGGCTCCTAGCAGAATGTGTCTATTCCCAAGTACCAAAGAGTCACGACGACATACCTTTTAATGCGAATTGCATCCGAGTCCCTTTTGCCTTACGATACAACTTGTCAAGATATAGGCGAATAATCATCATCCTTCAAATATCTCAACTCTCTTCTCGATCCGAGATAAGTGATTCATCCGGCTAACTCTTAGTCGTACACCTCAGTTAACACTTAACTGAGTTGTGCATGACCATGCTTTCCGAATCATATCATCTGGGAGGGCCCAGAGAATATCTCTCCAGTCGAAGGGGCAAAATCTCATCTTGGTCATCCACATCATGCAACTTGAACCTCAGCCGACCCGAACTCTATCTTTATAACTACCCTTTGATGGAACAACGTTTGACAAAACCTAAGTCGGTGATCCACAACTTGGATTGTGCAATAACCTCAGGTCTAAGGATTACATTGATTGAGATATACAAATGACGACTTATTTGTTTTATCTCAATATGGGTCAGTCTGAGTCGCTAAACTCTTTTATCTGAATCCGTGTGAGTCGAAATAGCATAACCATGCCCATGAAAAGTGGAACCGAGTCATCAGCCGACTTTCACATTAGTCTAAGTTGTGTGTCTAGCACAATCTCAACGACCAAGGACATCTAGTATGAACAACATGAAAATATAGTTCCATAACTGAATCACATATTCAATGATACATATCAGTAGTTCATATAAGGACAATATAATACATTTATGAATACCTCGGGAATAACATCATACATGATTGCGTCTAGGGCATAATCCCAACAACTAGGATGGTTGCTTTGGGGTGGTTTAAAACGGAAACTAAAGGTTCAAAAAAACTAAAGTTGCAAGAAAGTAAAAGTACAAGAAAGTAAATTTGAAAAAAAGTAAAAGTTGTTTTTAGAGAAAGCCTAATCCTCTATGCAGCAAGAGGACAACCTCAAGTGTGTGCTTATATGTGAGACAAATGTTCCCAAGGGCTACATAGACTTCATCGCATAAAGATTTCTAAAACATCATGATAAACATCTTATCGAGTTTTATTCTTGTTGTACAAAGCCTAAAATAGGTGTACCATATACCTGTGCAAGTACACCCCTAATGTTTGGTGCTAAGTCCATTTTCATTTGCAAATAAAGGATTCATCAAGACATAAATGTCCAACTGTTGCTTAAAGTTCTAAGGTCCCCGATCAAGGACCCCCTAATGCAACTCCAAGTCTCAGAACTTGGTTTCTGTCATTTCATCTCTCCCTACTCTCTTCATTACACTAAGGTGTAGCCCTATGAGCCCATAAAGGTGAAGTAACATGCAGTTGATGTTCGCATATTACCATAATAGAACCACATAAAAGATTAAAACTTGAACAAATACTCATTGCATACTTATAGAAATCAATATCAATCCATCTTATGCCCTCAGGTATGTAGGGGTTCCGCGTATGAAAACAATAAATTTTATCCTACGCCCCTGAACCCCCGAAGCTACCAGGAACTATCTATTAGTAATACAGTAACGGGAGGGGCTTTTCGTGAACTTATCCTCGAAGACTGAAAAGCGTTGTCAACGCTCAGGAGAGCGTGGTTGATGTAGACGAGCCGAAGCCGACCTCAAGGTCGTGATGAAGTCCTTGCACTCCTTGGCTCCAACGACTTGAGTGCCTCAAGTGCGACACCTCGCAGGGAGTTACACACGTCTGGTTCCTGACGATGACTCCTGCTTCCCCGATCCAGCAGCAGTTGCGGAAGTAGAGCTCCTGGATCCGAATCCCGCAGCGCGACGACACTCTGCGGTGAAGATGTCTCTCGTTTGCAAAGTCCAGACTTGGGACCACGGTCACGAGAGAGAGAGGGGGAGAGAGAGAAAATATCAATTAGAGGTCCTTCCCAAAAGTGAGAAGACCTTTATTGATTATTGGTGTGTTTAATTTGGCCAAATACCCCCACTATATATAGGGTAGGGGAGGTATTACCTCCCTCAAAGTCCCGGGGTGGGACTAAAGGAGAGGAGGGGGAGGGGTGGCCGCCTGCCACCCTAGTGGGCCCCATGCGGGGGTCTAGGCCCAGCCGGCCAGCCCCCTTGCCCCTTCTCCCTCTCTCCTTTCTCCTACTGGGCCCTCTCCCTCCGGAAATTGGCCCATTAAGCCTTTGACCATTTAATTGATTTTTCTCTTTATTAAATAATTATGAATAAATGATTAAATCAATATTTAACATTCATTCACATATTATTCAACCTCCGTGGCTATGGAACACCTTCCACCTCCACTCCGGACATCCTCCGGACTTACCGAAACCCTTCCGATTTTCTCTCTACTATTTTTCGGCGATTCCACCGATCCTATAAACACTCTCTAAGCATCATCAAGCCCTTAAGAATGATACCCCACGGTTCGGGAATACTCTAGACATGGTCGGGACACTCCCGCACAAATGATCGACAGAGGGGCCTAGATGGCCATGTGACCCCTGTGCGTTCCACGAAGATCTTTCATCGTTTGAACCAGGACAATCGTGTCTTATTCCCTTTGTCTCTCGATACTTGCATTGCCCGAGATCTGATCAATGACATATCCATGTCGTGTTCAATCTCATTACTGAACAACGCTACTTGACTCGTTCCGACAAGTGATATCCCCGTGATCAAATCACACCCTATGTAGCTATTGGATATAACTTCTCCGAGTGGGCCCTTGAGTATCTTCCCGTCACATGGACGGACAAATCCTGTTCTTGACATATATTGCCTCTATGGTTTCCTCTGAATACCTAAACACACCTTTATAACCACTGTATTACCAAGTGGCGCTTGATGCTATCTAAGCACTCTCGGGAGACAGTGATTGATATAGCCTCACAGTCTAAGGAATAGTCTACGAGGATCTATTTCTAATCATCATAACTTGAACTTCGTGACATGATTGGGTCACGATGTTTAGGTTGGGTATTGATTCATCATCTCATTCTTGGAATGAGATGACTCCATTTCCAACCGGCATAAATGCCACATGATCAGGAAACATGATCATCTGTTGACCAATGAACCAGTGACTAGAGTTTCACTAGGAACCCCTGGTTCTTTGTGTATCACACGTGTATTGATGTTTCCACTCAATACAGTTATAGCATGATACAAAACTTAATCATAAACTATATGAAATATGATAATAGTCCTTACTACTATTTGTCTCTATGGCATATTTCCAACAAGGAACATGGGAAACTACTCACAACGGAGAGACATTACAAATATCGAGACTTGATGAAGTTGTTAATGGAGAGGTGTAGGAGCCCAGTGTTGGAGAAGAAGGCCATGATGTCTGTGGTGATGGCAGCCTGCGGCGACGACAACCCCCCGACGCTAGGCAGTGCCGACGGTGACCCTTGGAGAGGCGGTGACCCTTGGCCCCCTTCTTCCTTGGAGATGGAGATGGTGTGGAGAGGCCTCTCCCCCTCTTGGTGTCTGCCAAGGGAGGAAAATTCCTGACAATGGATGGGTGCCTCCAAAACTATGGTTTCGCCTTAATATATAGTGATGGGGATACAATCTACGCCATGTGATGGATGCCCCTTTGATTTTAGGTCTCTTGGCACCTATAGAACCTTCCTAGGCCTTCCTTTTGTCCCAATGAGTCCAACAAACCGACCCATGGTTGAATCCATCAAATATGAGAAGAGTTATGATCAATCCGGTCATAACTTTTGTAATCCCAAAACTCCTTCTGCACCTTTATGTAAAACGGGTCTATAGATCGCATACGAAATCTGTTTTAGACGTATTTTATATTGATCAACACTAAAACTATTTTTTTAAATTATGTTTATTTTTTCCATAAGACGTCAACTTGAGATCGCAATCTTGGCATCATTGAAAATTGTTCTACAGAGACAAATTTTAGGAAACATCGAATTTTACCATAATAAGTGACCTCCTTCCATATTTGTGCAATTCCTACACAATAAAGTGTGAAATAAGAAATTGTGAACATTTTCAACCATTGATAGGTTACTACCAATAAATATAATAAAGTTGCAAAGTAATAGAGATTTTAGCACAATAAACTACAAAGTTCATGTATTCATTTTACATGCATCACCGACTTGTTATGGACTACGCCGCCATATTGAAGATCATGAGAGTGTTGAGTGCATGTTGTGCGATCTCCCTCCATATTGGCGTCGCTACATGTGACTTGGATGGTTTGACTCGCGTCGATGCACATGGTGTCTTAATGCTTTAGTGGCCACCTCGTCTTGCATTGCTGCGTTCACCCAGGTTTGATGGGAGGATTGGGGCATTTGTGTATGCACAAGATCAGTTTGATTCGGGAGGGTGAAAACCCTCGGGCTGACCCTCGTGGTTGTACTGGCAATGGCGGCTTTCTAGTCGTTCCCTTATTGAATGCATTATTTGGAGAAGGGGCCTTCTTCAGGGTGAAAACCTTACATCTGACTAATTGGTAGGATCGGACGATGATGATGTTTGTACACTGTTACCTTCCTAGAGGCGTCGTTTGGGAGAATCTTTTCAGAGTCTATGTATAAGAGCCTCCGTTTATCTTGACATGTTTTTCTCTCTTTCTCTTTTTTTCTTTCTGGTTGTGTGCATTTGTGATATCTAGAGTTGCTCCGGATATTATGTTGTTGCAGAGGTCGGGTGTAATTAGTATCGTCTTGATTTTAATATATTCCTGTCACTAGCAGAAAACAGACCTTTGGTCCAGGGGTATTAACCCTAGTTTTGCTACAAATCGGGACTAATGCCCCGGTCCAACGGCTAGAACTGGCCCCAGGGGGTGGTAGGCACTAGCCCCGGTTCGAACGGGACCTTTAGCCCCGGGTCGTGTAACAAACCGGGGCTAAAGGGTTTTAGGCAGGCCAGGTCGGGCGCCAGACCCTTTAGTCCCGGTTTGTTATACGACCCGGGGCTAAAAGTGGACCTTTAGCCCCGGTTCTAGACACGAACCGGGCTAAAGGTCAGGCTATATCTTCTTCCCCTGCCCGAGCCACCATTCAAGATGGTGGATCTCCTCTCTCTCTCTCTCTTTCTTGCTTCAAGCTCGAGTTCATGCCCTTCTTTTCCTCAAGATTTGTCTATATTTTGTGGTGCCCCATCTATCCAAAGGTTCTAAAAGGTGAGCAACTTCATCCTTTGAACTCTCATTGCTATATTAGCTTATTTCATGCTCTATCTTTTAGATGGATTTGTGGATTTAGTTTGGTAGTAATTTTTTCAATGATAGCATGAGATCGATGTTTAGATTCTATCTATGTTGTATTAATGTAAGGAACTCTAAGGTAAATATCACATATGTGGATTCTATCTATATATATCTTGTTTTGGCGCATAGTCTCGAAATTTGATTTTAGAAGCACACACATGCGTGAGTTCATCATTCTAACTAGCTAGCTGGGCAAAATATATATCCTTCTTCGTCTACCTGCGTTCAACAAACTGAAAAAATTCTAACAAAGATAGGGTTAATTCATAAAAGCTTGATAAGAAGACATCACAATTCACATAATAGGGAGTGCCTCTATGGCGAGCTCCTCGAAGATATCTGAGGACGGGATCCTAAGACATCTTCGAGAAGCTCTGCCATAGTGGTGTCCCTGCTCTCCCACACCATCTTTCGGTTTATATCTTCTCTAGCTAAATCAGTATGCTGGTAGAGCTAACTAATTTCACATATTAGAGAGTGCCTCTACGGCGAGCTCCTCGAAGATGTCCGAGGACGAGGTCCTAAGAAATCTTCGAGAAGCTCCGCCATAGTGGTGTCCCTAGTCTCGCACACCATCTTGCAGTTCTTCACAAGAATGCATACCTATTTATAGATTAAGAAGCACAGCATAGTGTCGGGCACTGATGACATAATGTCGACACACTCACCCTGGCATAGTGCTGCCACCCACCCAAAATAGTGTCGGCATTTAATTTACTGGCTTAGTGCTGCCCACTGAGGACATAGTGTCGACATGTCGTCTCCACATCCACATTTAGTCCCGGTTGGTGCCTCCAACCGGGACTAAAGGTTCATCATATCTTTACTCCCGGTTGCTGGTTTTAATTTTGTTTTTTAGATTAGTACTAATTAATTATGATTATGATGCCACCCACCCAAAATAGTAGAGTCATTTAATTTACTGGCTTAGTGCTGCCCACTGAGGACATAGTGTCGACATGTTTTCTCCACATCCACATTTAGTCCCGGTTGGTGCCTCCAACCGGGACTAAAGGTTCATCATATCTTTAGTCTCGGTTGCTGGCTTTAATTTTGTTTTTTTAGATTAGTACTAATTAATTATGATTATTTTTGATGTACTTAATTAATTATATAATGCAGATGAGCCGGCAATGGATGTACGCTGACCGGCTCTCTAACGAGTTTATTAAAGGCGTGCATTCTTTTCTTGTGGCCGAGGCAAACAAGCGGAATGGTTTTATGTCTTGTCCATGTGGTGTCTGTCGGAATCATAAAGAATACTCTTCCTCAAGAGTCCTTCACAGCCACCTGTTTCGGTCCGGTTTCATGACCGACTATAATTGTTGGACCAAGCACGGAGAAAGAGGGGTTATGATGGAAGACAACGAAGAAGAAGAGAATGACAACGACTACCCTGAATATGATGGTACTACAATGGAAGACATTGATGAAGAAAAAGATGAAGAACGGGCATCAGATCTGCCCGATGATGATCTTAGTCGGGCCATTGCTGATGCCCAGGAAGAATGCGTAACTGAAAGGGAGAGGTTGAAGTTCAAGAAGATGTTAGAGGATCACAACAAATTGTTGTATCCAAATTGTGAAGATGGGCACACAAAACTGGGTAGCACACTGGAATTGCTGCAATGGAAGGCAGAGAACGGTGTGACTGACAAAGGATTTGAAAAGTTGCTTCCAAAGGATAACGAACTGCCCGACGGTACCTACGAAGCAAAGAAGGTTGTCTGCCCTCTAGGATTAGAGGTGCAGAAGATACATGCATGTATTAATGACTGCATCCTCTACTGTGGCGAGGATTACAAGAATTTGGATGCATGCCCAGTATGCACTGCATTGCGGTATAAGATAAGACGAGATGACCCTGGTGATGTTGAGGGCGAGCGTCGCATGAAGAGGGTTCCTGCCAAGGTGATGTGGTATGCTCCTATAATACCACGGTTGAAACGTTTATTCAGGAACAAAGAGCATGCCAAGTTGTTGCAATGGCACATGGAAGACCGTAAGAAAGACGAGATGTTGAGACACCCCGCTGATGGGTCGAAGTGGAGAAAAATCGAGAGAGAGTTTCCGGACTTTGCATGTGATGCAAGGAACTTATGGTTTGGTGTAAGTACAGATGGCATGAATCCTTTTGGGGAGCAGAGCTGCAGTCGTAGCACCTGGCCTGTGACTCTGTGTATCTATAACCTTCCTCCTTGGTTGTGCATGAAGCGGAAGTTCATTATGATGCCAGTGCTTATCCAAGGCCCGAAGCAACCCGACAACGACATTGATGTGTACCTAAGGCCATTAGTTGAAGAACTCTTACAGTTGTGGCGCAGACAAGGTGTACGTGTGTAGGATGAGAACAAGCAGGAGGAATTTAACCTACGAGCGTTGTTGTTCATAACAATCAATGATTGGCCTGCTCTTAGTAACATTTTAGGACAGATAAACAAGGGATACAATGCATGCACACACCGTTTAAACGATACTGAAAGTATATATTTGGATAAATGTAAGAAGAATGTGTACCCGGGGAATCGTCGCTTTCTTTCGCCCACGCACATCCTAAGAAAGAAAGGTAAGCATTTCAATGGTGAGGCAGACAGCCGGTGTAAGCCTATCCGCCGTACTGGTGATGATGTATTTGACATGGTGAAGGATTTAAAAGTAATCTTTGGAAAGGGTTCTGGTAGACAATCTGTTCCGAAGATGTCGGACACGCACCCATGTGGAAAAAGAAATCTATATTTTGGGAGCTACCCTATTGGAAAGTCCTAGAGGTCCGCTCTGCAATTGACGTGATGCACCTGACGAAGAATCTTTGCGTGACGCTGCTAGGCTTCTTGGGCGTGTTTGGGAAGAGCAAAGATACACCTGAAGCATGGCAGGACCAACAACGTATAAATGACCGAGACGGCATGCATCCAGAGCGGTTTGAAGGTACTGCTAGCTATGCTCTTACCAAAGAAGAGAAGGAAATCTTTTTTGAAGTCCTTTACAGTATCAAGGTCCCGTCTGGTTTCTCGTCAAACATAAAGGGAATAATAAATATGGTAGAGAAAAAATTTCAAAACCTAAAGTCTCATGACTGTCACGTGCTTATGACCCAACTGCTTCCGATTGCATTAAGGGGACTCCTGCCCGAAAATGTTCGAGTACCCATTGTGAAGCTATGTGCGTTTCTCAATGCAATTTCTCATAAGGTAATCAGTCTAGATAGTCTACTAAGGTTACAGAAAGATGTGGTCCAATGTCTTGTTAGCTTCGAGTTGGTGTTCCCACCATCCTTCTTCAATATTATGACTCACCTCCTAGTTCACCTAGTCGATGAGATTAACATTCTTGGTCCTGTATTTGTACACAATATGTTCCCCTTTGAGAGGTTCATGGGAGTGTTAAAGAAATATGTTCATAACCGTGCTAGGCCAGAAGGAAGCATCTCAAAGGGATATGGAACAGAGGAGGTCATTGAGTTTTGTGTTGACTTTATTCCTGACCTTAAGCCCATCGGTGTTCCTGAATCACGACATGAGGGTAGAATTAGTGGAAAAGGCACGCTAGGAAAGAAAGCAAGGATATGTATGGACGGACATTCTCTCACTAAAGCACACTACACAGTTCTGCAAAGTTTCACCTTGGTGGCTCCGTATATCGAGGAACACAAGAATATTGTACACTCCAACAACCCGGGGAAGCCTGGCTCCTGGATTAGAGATGAACATATGAGGACTTTTGGCGGTTGGTTGCAGACACATCTCATGAATGACATAAATGTTGGAGAGCAGTTGTACTTGTTGGCAAGGGCACCATCTTCGACTATATTGACTTTCCAAGGGTACGAGATAAATGGGAATACATTTTACACGATCGTCCAAGATAAAAAGAGCACCAATCAAAACAGTGGTGTCCGATTTGATGCAACAGACGAGAATGGGCAAAAGGATACATATTATGGTTACATAGAGGAGATATGGGAACTTGACTATGGACCTTTTTTAAGGTTCCTTTGTTTCGGTGCAAATGGGTCAAGCTGACAGGAGGCAGGGTTGAGGTAGACAAGAAATACGGAATGACAACAGTGGATCTCAACAACCTTGCATATAGAGATGAACCATTTGTCCTAGCCAATGATGTGGCTCAGGTTTTTTATGTGAAGGATATGTCTACTAAACCGAGAAAAAGGAAAGATAATGAAAAGAATATAGCATCCGATGAGCCAAAGCGCCACATAGTTCTTTCAGCAAAAATAAACATCGCTGGGGTGGAGGATAAGACAGACATGTCGGACGATTATGATAAGTTTCATGAAATTCCGCCCTTCGCTGTGAAGGATGACCTAAGCATCCCGTTAAGTAAGAAAGATGCTCCATGGTTACGGATTAGAAGAAAACCCTAACATGTGTGGATGTTGGTGATGTACAATATTATTAAACCTTTATTTTTAATGATCTTCTTATATGTATATGGATATGAACTATCTCGATCTCAATAGGTACTATTGCAACTTGTTGTGGCCAGACATTTATTAATATTAAAACGTAAAAATTAGTCATAATCATATCTAGCCCTGTAGTACACAGCTTCTGGGTCGTCTTCGGAATCGTCATCGTCATCGTCGTCGCTCGTAGCACGTGGATGGATCCTCAACCCTTCCTCGTAGCACGCGGATGGATCCTCCGGCCTCGGATTCACGACGCGCGGGGGAGGAGGCTCCCAGATGACGACCCCAGTATGCCCTAGGCCTTCACCACCGCCACCATTCTTGTGGCTATGCTGCTGGTGAAAGTGTGGGTACCTCAGACGAGGATGGCCTCCCACGGCGATGTAGCGCATCACACCGGCGATAGTCCGGTTCGACCACCACAGGCGGCGACCAGCCTCGTTGTGGTTCACTGGAGTCGGGGCATCACCCTCGTACCTAGCGAGCTCCCTTTCCCGCCGGTTTGCGAAGAAGGCATTCCAGGTATCGAGGTTGTCGGGATCCTAATGGGGATCCATCCGCTGCTCCGGCGTGAGCTCGAGGTAGAAGTGGTTCGTGATGGCCGCCTGGCGGGCCGAACCTTGAGGCACAGGAGGAACAGGAACCCCTCCAGCGCTCAGCATCTAGCCAGCGGGCAGCCGGTACCCCAGCGGGCATGGGTAGCTGGAGGCGCACATCGCCTCGGTCTCCTCGAGCGTCAGAAAAGCCCAGTAAGCGGTGTCCATTGTTGTGAGAGAGAAGGTGTGGATGTGTGGATGGACATGGCGGTCGTCCTAGATATAGAGGGACATGGCGGGAGAACATGGCGGGAAGCGGGGGAAATGGCGGGAGAACATGGCGGAAGCGGGGGAAATGGCGGGAAAATATGTTTTAGTCCTAGTTAATAGTTTTAGTATTAAATATTATATTTATAACGAGTCTATTATTTTTTGTGAATATTTTGGTATATTATATGTATTTTTCCATTTTTAAATAATAAACTATAGTTTTATTATTTTTTGTGAACATTTCTACTAAATATAATACTTGTTAAATAATAGATAATTTCATTTAAGTTGTATAATAAAGTATGATAATAGATTTAAATTATAGATCTTCTTTTTATGAAATTTTTGATATATAATACATAATTTTCTGAAAACTATAAATCATATTTTGTTTTGGCGCCAAAAATAACCTTTAGCCCCGGTTTGTAAGGGTGACCTTTAGCCCCGGTTTGTGTATTACAAACCAGGGCTAAAGGGTTGTGACGCGCGGGAAGTGCGGCGGGCCGAAAACACCTTTAGCCCCGGGTTGTAATACGAACCGGGGCTAAAGGGGCTTTAGCCCCGGTTCGTATTACAACCCGGGGCTAAAGGGGGGGGGGTATAAATACCCCACCGCCACCCCGGGTCGTGGCACGACCCGGAGATCGCCATTCTTCCCAGCGCCCACGCCGTCCGCCACACCGCTGCCCGCGCCCGTGAGAAGGAGCCTCGCGCCCGTCTCCGCCCTGCGCCGCGTCTCCGCGCCGCCCTGCCTCGCGCCGAGCCACCGAGCCGCCGCCTCGCCCTCGTCTCCGCCTCGCGTCGGCCGCCGAGCCGTCTTCAGGTTAGTGTTAATTAGGGTTATTAGTATTGGTTAATTAGGGTTATTAGTTAGGGTTAATTTGGGTTAATAGTAGTGTGTTAGTGTTTGTAAATTAGTAGTATTAGGATTTTAGTTAGTGTTAGTTAATAGTATTAGTATTTTAGTTAGTGTTATTAGTATTTAGTTAGTGTTAGTGTTAATAGTATTAGTATTTTGGTTAGTTAGTGTTATTAGTTAATTTTGGTTAGTGGTAGTGTTAGTGTTTCTAAATTAATAGTATTAGTATTTTGGTTAGTGTTAGTTAGAAGTATTAGTATTTTAGTTAGTGTGTTAGTGTTGGTGTTATTGTTATTAGTAGTATTAGTATTTAGTTAGTGTTAGTGTTAATAGTATTAGTATTTTGGTTAGTTAGTGTTATTAGTTAATTTTGGTTAGTGGTAGTGTTAGTGTTTGTAAATTAGTAGTATTAGTATTTTGGTTAGTGTTAGTTAGTAGTATTAGTATTTTAGTTAGTGTGTTAGTGTTAGTGTTAGTGTTATTAGTACTGTTAGTATTTAGTTAGTGTTAGTGTTAGTGTTAGTAGTATTAGTATTTTGGTTAGTGTTAGTTAGTAGTATTAGTTATTAATATTAGTATTTATCTAGGGTTAGTTAGAATACTTAGTTAATTATGTTTTGTTTAGTTAGTGTTAGGTTTAGGGTTAGTGTTAGTAGTATTAGTATTTAGATAGTATTAATATTAGTATTAGTATTTATCTAGGGTTAGTTAGAATACTTAGTTAATTAGGTTTAGTTTAGTTAGTGTTAGGTTTAGGGTTAGTGTTATTAGGGCAATACTTAGTGATTTAGTTACTGTTTATGTTTTATGATTGTTTATTGCTATTATTTAGTTATGCCACGACCACCTCGTCCGAGCCTACTGGACTCCGTCGGGGATATCCGAGTCTGGGCTCCGCCGGGTTGGCACTAGGAGGTGCTACCTGTCGGGACTCGTACTTTGGTGAGGAATCCGGGTATCATCGTCGACCCGGAGCTTCTTTGGTGGCGTCCACGAGGTCCAAGAGTTGTGCAGAGGGAGCCGGCCCCCGAAGAGGTGGTACATCGTCGTATTAGGGAGGAGGACGAGCATGTACGACGATACATGTATCTTTTGGAGACTAGGTTCTCCAATATCTGGCAGGTTCATGGATCTCACTCGAGCTATTCTCCGGTGATGGTTCCTCTTCTGTGGCTGCAGAGCTCCCGTAGCACAGAACGCGGCAGCCGCATTCGCTAGTTTGATATGAGCGAGATGTATTAATAATGTACTTTATATTATGAGCGAGATGTATTAATAATGTACTTTATCTTATATTATTGTACTTTATCTTAATCACTAAGTACTGTATCTGAGTTGTCGCAGTTGTAATATTCTTTTACTTAATGCAATATTCTTTTTCTGTATTAGTTAAGCTATGGACGGTAGACGGAATGAAGAGGAGCTTCTCAACATTATAGATGAGGGTACTGGGGGGTCTTATTATGATGGCTCCGAATATCTTAATTTGTTTGAAAGAGACGATGGTGAAGAAAATAGTGGAGACGATGGTGCTGACCATGGTGGAGACCATGGTGAAGACACTATAATAATGACAAACTCCGTTGAGGTATATAAAGCCTCTATCGATCGTTCACTAGTATAGATGCACTAATTGATTCGTATATATGTACTGACGAATGTTTCTTCTCTTAGACCTCCGCTTCCGGCCAATCTTCTACAAGGACAAGAGGCCCGACACACAAGTTGCCCACTAATATCCGTTTCAGCATTGACTTAGTCTCTCCGCAGGGTCAACCGCTGGAGCCCAAAGAATCTGCGAATGCATTTACAAGTCAATGCGGAGTGATTGTTAGAGACAAAGTCCCGATCACCACGCGAAATTCGAA
Source organism: Avena sativa (assembly GCA_916181665.1). NCBI lineage: Eukaryota > Viridiplantae > Streptophyta > Magnoliopsida > Poales > Poaceae > Avena > Avena sativa. The sequence continues at coordinate 545,299,813 of OV702290.1, read as the reverse complement.
CAAGCCAGGAAAGAAAAAGGATCCAGCTGAGGCTAGTTTTGTAGATGACAGAGCGAAAGATACGATGTGGAATTCTCTCATGACACATTTCACCCTACCAGTCTTGGAGACTGATGAGCTCACACAGCAAATGATGAGGAAAGTCAAGCACTTTGCTCTTAAGAAGATGGCCGGACTATTCAAGGAATGAAAAAAAATATTGTACCACAAGTATGTCTTGAAGAAAAAAACTCCTCCATTCACTGGCCCACTAGAGTTGCAGCAGGATAACTGGGCCGCATTTATGGAATACAAGACCGCAAAACCAGCTAAGGCAATATCAGCAAAAAATAAGTTAAATGCAGCCAAAAAGAAATATCACCATTATATGGGCACAAGTGGCTGCAGGAGTGCCATGCCTAAGTGGGATAAAGCTGAGGCTGACCTGGAGGCTAAAGGGGTCACTCAAGCTACGTCTAGTTGGCCCTTGAGGTCAAGAAATTGGGTATTCGGGCATGGGGCATCATTAGACCCAGAAACAGGCGAGATTGTTGCAGGAGAAGAAATTTCTTCACCCAAGAAAGAACTTATTAAAGTGATAAAAGAGGTTGAAGAGGGAGCGTTTGTTCCCGACAGAGAGAACGATGAGCTAACAAAGGATCTCGGGAATCCTGAAAAGGCTGGACGAACAAGAGGGTTCAGACCTTCTTATCCATGGGTTATCGGGTTTCCCGAGCACCGTGACACGTACAGAAGCCGATCGAGAAGAACAAAGCGGCAAAAAGAGGAGGATGCGGAGCGGTTCGCGAGGTTTGAAGCCATGCTGCAGGAGCATCGCCAGGAGCTTAATGAACTTAAAGGACTCCGACGGCAAGATCCTGCACCGGACAGTACGGTCGGCCCATCGCAACGGAAAAGCAGTGTGGCTTCCACTGAGGGCCACGGTAATGATGCAACGATGGATGTGTACCCCGTGGATGCAATTAAGGAGAAGACTAGTTGTGAGCTGCATGCTGAACTGAAGAATATTTCCATGAAGGTGGCGGTCGGCTTTGCTTTACCTTCTGCACCGGGAGCGACCTACCATTGCAATCCGATTTCAGCTGGCTATGCTCGTGTCGATGTGGATGAAATTCTACCTATGTGTCAGTCACTACAGCTTGACATCCCTGGAGGTGAAGGGGAGACGACACTTGGAGAAGTCACGAGTGGCTTCATTCTTTGGAAAAAAGAATACATCAAGTTTCTAGGCTCGACACCAAGGCCACCTTCTCCACCGAGAAACAATCCATCACCTCCAAGGCAACCGTCTCCTCCCAGTGCACCGTCTCCTCCAAGTCCACCTCCAAGTGCACCGCCTCCTCCCAGTAATAGTCCAATCCATGATCCCAACACGAGTCCATCTCAATCTACGCAGCCGCCTCCACCCACTAAGGGCCAAAAGCGGAAGAATACCACCGCTCCGTCGAGCGATAACCGACGCCCAAAGCAACAGTTGTCGCTCCTCCCAAGAGTACCGCCGGTTCCTCCCAAGAGGGCTTACGACCTGACCGATGAGGAGACTGATGCGGTCGTACGGGCCGAAGTGGATGCTCATTTTAAAAAGAAACAACCCGAGCCAGAGGTCCAAATAAAACCGGAAACCAAGGAGCACTTTAGGAAATTACTGACACAGCCATCCCAAGCTCAGTTAAATGCGCCAGATGACTATACACGATATCTTCAGAAGACACTGAAACAGAAGAGATCAAGCGGTAGAGGAAGCATCACAAAAGAGGTTCCCCAGCAGGGGGAACAAGCAAAACAATCGAGTGGTAGCGGAAGCATCAGAACAGACGTCCCCCAGCTGGGGAAACAAGCAAAACAATTGAGTGGTAGCCGAAGAACCAAAAGAGATGTTCCCCAGCTGGGGAAACAAGCAAACCAATCGCTCCCCCCACTCTAGGTGCAGATACCCGAGCCTCAACTATATGAGGTAGAACCTATGGATCCGGAAACGGCTAGGATATTGGCCGAGCAATGTGGTATGCCTATTCATGAAATTATTCACGACGATATGCCCAAGGCTGAGGTAGCACCTAAATTTGTTAACGGGGAGCCTCTGGTCAGTTCTGAGAGGCTTCGGGATATGCCAACACAAATGCGACGATTCCATGAATGATACATGAAAGCATCAAAAGAACAGCGAAATTGGCTCTTACTGAAAGTTCGAAAATCGCATTACTTCACTGAAGATGAGGTCTCTATTGAATTTACAGAATTATTTCAGTTATTCAATCTAAAGGAACTCGACAAAACTACCCTCAGTTTGTATTGTCTGTAAGTGATTACTTTATTTATGTAATTAGGTCTCTATCTCAGCTTGTTTAATTCATTGCCGGTAAGTATACTCACTATATTCTTTTGTACGCTATATATAATGATGCGGAATGAAGATGCTCGATTGTAAAAGAAAGGCTATCAATGGATTTGGGTTCATTGACCCACATCGAGTTCATGGATCTATACTAAAGGATAAACCACTAGAGACCGAGCACAACTTGTTGTGGTTTCTCACGAAACAGCATTCTGTAATGAAATACTATTTCCTTACCACGACGACAAGTAAGTTTTTGTACACATTAACTTTTGCTTACTCGATGTTCAGTGTAAATGATGAGTTACCGACGTATGTAAACCTTGCGTAGGTACCACTAGATTCTTCTAAGCATTTCACTTGACTTGGGAAGAGTTCACATCATGGACTCACTAAACAAAGACATTGAAAACTACCGCAGCATTATCGATGCGCTCTAGAGGTAATTTTAACCATTATCGCACTATATCGGTTTCTTTCATTCATTTTCTGGGATATCAAGTAGTTATTAACTCATACATTAATTTTGTTTGTCGGGTAGGGTTTGGACATAGTTCAAGAACCATGTCCGCGGTCAATGGCGTGAGGAGCTATTTTTTAAATCACACTCGGTAAGTAGTACGAGCTAATCCGCGTATCTATTTAATTCTAGTTTATGTGCATTTATCATGCTAGAGTTATTATTTGATTAAATTCTATTCTTGTAAAGTGCGCGAGGCAGCCACAGGAAACTAATCTATGCGGATTCTACGTGTGCGAGTTCATTCGCATCAGTATTGAGAAGCCCTCGAAAAATGTTCGAGTAAGTAAACAATATATTCACCCTTTATTTTTATTACAAAATGTTGTGTTGAGTCTAATTCATACGATCTCCTTTTTATATAGTTGGACACGATGCGAGACAAACTCCTACCAGAGGACCGCCTAATAGCAATCCAAGAGGAATTTGCTGCATTTTTTATCGACGAGGTCATAGACCCACGCGGAGAATATTCTATACGTAGACCCTAAAGCATCCATGTAATGATCTCCATGTAATCAAATAGACATGCTCTGGACCCGGTTGAGACTCCATGTATGCTTGTAAGAGAAATTATATTATATATTGCGTCAATGTGTACAAGTACTGTGTAGTAGCGTTCTGTATGTATACGAAAACTTGTTTCTAATGAAAACACAGAATGAAAAATAATTGAACACAAAACACAAAACAAAAAGAAAAACACAAAACCCTAAAACCCCATCCCCTGCCGCGGCAGCCAAATGGCCTAAAATGCTGCCGCGACAGGGAATTTTTAGTCCCTGTTCGTAACACGACCCGGGGCTAAATGTCCTGCCGCCCAGCGCGCCTCGCAGGCCACGTGGTTGGACCTCTAGCCCCGGTTCGTAACAGAACCGGGGCTAAAGCTTGGACCTTTAGTCCCGCTTTTGCAGTCCCGGTTTGCAATCCGGGACTAAAGGCCCTTACGAACTGGGCAAATGGCCTGGTTTCTACTAGTGTGTTAACGAAAAAAATACATGGATTAATTCGTTATATAGTGATAATGAACGAGATTTCATAGATAGAGAGTCACTTCTAATAGACTTGAACGTCCCCAAAGGAAAAACCGGGCGTCTTATAGTACATTGGAAGGAGTACTAATTAACTCAACCACTCCACCATCATGCTTAAGTCTGCGCACTTAAATTAAAATAAAATTAGCTACATGCAGAGCGCAGTTGTCTCTAACCAAGTGTTTCATATATGGAAGTACAAGTCAATGCAAAACACAACTTGTTTTCTGAGCGTCGAAGGTGATCAGTGTAGGAGACTTTTAATAAATATAAGGGTATGAATAATCGAACAATGTTTAATCATTGCTGCACAGTATTGGCTCCGTAGTTTTTTAGAACAACTAATGAAGATTATTATCCTAGATTCCACAGCAGACATCACTTCGCACGGCGCGCGCAGCACGATATTTACGAGTGAAGAAATGCCATGAAGTGAGCGGCGCACACACACACATGGTAATGTGCTGAAAGGCCAAAAGGAAAGCTATACAGCTAGATGACGGTGGATTAAGAGCAAGTACAATAGGCTGATGTAAGCGGGCTACAAGAGATTAAATAATATATTTTTGCTTAGTTGGAGAAAAGAGAAGAGGAGAGAGAAGTGGAGTGAGCTCTTAGCTAGAGCCAGCTGCAGCACGTGCTTCTATGCACTAGTATGTGAGAATGAAAGGTGGATCATATCCCTAACAAAATATATAATTTATGTTTATCTATTGTACATGTTAGCTCTTAGATTGACTATAGATGACGTAGACAAGCTTATAGCCGGCTGCTAGTTTTACTACTGTCCTTGCTCAAAGTAGCGTAGGTTTTCACGTGTTGCCACTCCATCTTCCGGCCGGTCGTTCAAGATATAGTATCTGCTAGTAGTTTCGTACGTAGCACCCCTTAATATTAATCTTGAACTGCATCGATATAGCTGCTATTAGGGGTAAGTAATCCTGATTTGAGGGTAGAGGATCGGAATCGGATGACCTCTCACATGCATATGCAGGAGCAAGTAATGCAAGAAAGCTGGCCGAGCCGGACGGTGCAGTTCTTCAATTCGTGGGCGATCCGGCTGGCCGTCCTGTCGAGCTTCGCGGCGCATCTCGTGCTGATCCTCTTGGCGGGGGTCCGCCGGCGCAAGGCCTCCGGTGTACGGACGCTCGTCCTGTGGCTGGCGTACCAGCTGGCCAACTGGGCCGCGGCGTACGCCCTCGGCAACCTGTCCCTGGGCAAGAAGACGTCGCGCGAACAGCAGCAGCTCGTCGCGTTCTGGGCGCCGTTCCTCGTGCAGCATCTCGGCGGCCCGGACAACATAAGCGCCTACTCCCTTGAGGACAACCAGCTCTCGGGGCGCCAAGCCATCGGCGTGCTCGTGCAGGTCGTGGGGGCCATCTATGTCCTCTACAAGCACATACTATATATTGGCGGCGGCGGCGGCGGCGCTTTACTCCCGGCATCTATCCTCGTTCTCGCCGTCGGTGTTGCCAAGTACGCGGAGAAGGCGTTGGCGCTACGGCGAGGCGATCTGGGCAACATCCGGATCAGCTCAAGCAAGAAACCGGCAAGCAGCAGGTTCGGTAGTTCTCCTGGCTTCTTCTGGCCCGCAACAGAAATACAACTCTACATATATGAGGGTGTCCCGGGCTTATCACAGCCGTTCGTTTCCTCTTTTTGACTCTGAGATTCATGTTGCTTCTTTACAATAAGCTCCTTAGACTATATTACTTTCTTGTTAGCAAGCCCTCCTGACTTTACGTAATCTATCTGTTTGAAGCAGAAAATTTAGGATCTGCTTGAAGAAATCAACAACAATTTCTGCAGCAATACATGTCCAGGTACCGATCTGGAGCATGGATTCATGTACAAAAACTCCTTCAGAACAATTCAAAGAAGAACAATCAAGAAAGATTCTTCAGGAAAATTAATCAATAACGGATCTGGCGAGGTCCCAAGCATCGGCAGCTCCCAGGACCAGGCCACCCCGGCGCCGTTTGTCCCATCGTCTTCCTTCCTGGCCGGGAGCATGGGCCAGTGCGAATCGGAAACGGGGAAGAGGTTGGAACCGGCGATATCAACGAAGAGACAAACTGGACGACATCTGTTGGGGTACGAGCTGAGCAGAGCAAGCAGGATGGACTCGTACACTTTGTTGCCTATAGGAAGGGGAAGTGGACAATGTCAAGGTTGTGTGTGCAAATTAGGCAACACGGATCTCAAACGTGATATGTATGGTGCAGATAAGCCCGGTACCCCCACATAGTGGAAGAAAAACTGCGTTGTGGCCCGCAACCGCAACGAAGCTGGACGATGAGCAGGCTCTTCTGGTCGCTCACGACATGTTCCCCTTCTGCCAGCGTGCCATGGCTGATTCCTCCGTCGGCATGGATTCGCCTGACCTTGATAGAAGCAGGGCAATATTCTCTGGTGGTGGTGGGTGGGAGGATATGTGCAAGGTAGTGGAGATGGAGCTCTCCCTCATGTACGTACGACATCCTCTACACCAAGGCAGCCATGGTCCACACCTGGGGCGGGTACTTCATCCGTCTCGTGTCGCCGGTGGCCACAGCCGCCGCGACCTTCCTGTTTTGTCTGTACAGCAAGGAAGGCCAGAGGAGGGAGGATGTCATCATCACCTACGCATTGCTGGCAGGAGCATTCCTCCTGGACATGAGATGGCTGCTCAGGGCGCTGGGGTCCACCTGGACGCATGCATTCCTGCAGGCTAGACCACGGTGCTGGCTTCATCATGCCGCTCTGTGCAGCGGGAGATGGCGCCGGCTCCGTGACGTCTTGGTTTCTCTGGATCCGAGCCGCCGGCGGCTGGCCCTCGTCATGGCGCCAACGCCGAAGCCAAACACGCGCAGCTACTACAGGCTGTGGTCGGGCGCCATCGGGCAGTACAACTTGCTCCACGAGTGCACCCGCGACGACACGGCGAGCCTACGCAGCAGAGTTGCAGAGAAGATCAGATCGGGGGAAGACGCCCTTGTGCTTTCAGAAGATGTCAAGGGGTTGGTGTTCCAACGTGTACGGGAGATACTCAGGTCAACGTACGAGGGGAAGGGGAAGAAGACGCAGAATGGCTACTCCATGAGGGACATCACCAACTCCTGGGGCCAGACGACAACCGGGATGCGTCATGGGAAACTGAAGAAGTTCATTCTGGCCTTTGGCCGTGAGTTCCAGGAGGACATCCTCGTGTGGCACATCGCCACCCAGGTTTTCCTCTCCTGCAGCTGCAGCTGCAGCAGCAGCAGCAAGAGCGACCGACGCACGGTCACGGCGGCACCCAATGGCAAAGACGGCGAGGTTTACGCCAGGGCGATCAAGGCGCTGTCCCAGTACCTGATGTTCCTCGTCGCTGTACGCCGGCACATGCTGCCGGACCTTGCGCTCCGCAGCCTGTACGAAGTGACCCGCGATGCCCTGCGGGTCATATGGCGCGACGAGGCCGCCGGCAGCGGCAGCTCGGGCACTTCTTCTTCTAGGTCCGCGGCAGGAGATCCGGAGAAGAAGCTCGCCACCATCCTGCGCAACAAGAAGGACGCGGATGGCCAGTGGGGTCTGGACCTTGACAAGACCCGCCTCGTCTCCGACGGAGCTGATCTAGCCATGGAGCTGCTCAGCGCCGAGCAGTCGTCGGACATGCCGGAGATGCTGGAGCTGGTCTTCAACCTGTGGGTGGATAAGCTGCTCTACGCGGGCACCAGATGCAGCCGGGAATCGCACGCCAAGCAGCTCAGCCGTGGCGGCGAGCTCACCACCATCGTCTGGATCATGGCGGAACACGCTGGACCGTTCCGGATAGGCCAAATCAGCATCCCGGAACCAGAAGAGAAAAAGAAGAAAGAAGCGGAAGAAAAGAAAAGGAAAGAGAAAGAGAAAGAAACTTATGTGCCTATGTATCCTCCGATCTTCAGCAACCAACAGCGACTCGCCAGAGAACCAGGAAGTACGCTACATTGTATCCGGTTTACTGATCGCCTATACTAGATCATTTCTCCGGAAATAAAAAACCACAGATATGTTAGGCTCAACGGGTCTATCTCACCGTTTATTTGTTGGGATTCGTGCTATTCATTTTATAGAGCACCCCTCCCACCTTACTTCTTTAGTCCATTGATGTTTTGCTTATTAGACCCTAATGTTTTTAGATTTTATACACATTTCGTCGCCGGTTTATCTCCTCACAAGATATATTACTAAAACATATCTTACCCGTTTTAGTTAGCGAGATTTGTTTTCGGTCTAACTAAAAAAGTACAAGCCTGTACAGGTTTCTTAAAGGATTCGTACAAATTCATATAACATTTTTAAAGAATATTTAACAAAATTTTATACAAGGTTTATAAATATTAAGATATATTTATTATTCAGTAAATATTCAACAATATCCATACAAGGTTTCCCACGTTCTTTTTTTAAGCTAAAATTATTCGAGGATTTTTCTAGATTCACATAATTAATCTAATAAAATATTATTTGTTTATAATTTATTAATAAGCCAGTTTTAATTACAATATAGTTTCATGATTTTTTTCACGGAATATTTCTTAAATCATATTTTTCACAAAAACAAAACATAGAATATTTTTCACAGACTATTTTTTAATAAGCCTGTTTTAAATACCCAAAAGTTTTATCACAGATTCAACCACACGGAAGGTTCAACAATATTCATACAACAATTTCACATCAAGACTCAAGATTTTCAAGGAATATTCAAGCAAGTCTCACATAAATTTTATACCATTTTTAATAGTATTTTTTCAAGGAATATTCAAGCAAGTCTCACACAAATTTTATACCCGCAAATAAAACATGATTCATACATAATTCACGGGGGATTCATACAAAATCCACGGTTGGTTTAAAGTTTCATACATATATCCATCGAAGATTCATATAGAATGTTTGAAGAATGTTTCGTACAAAGATCTATAGAAGGTTCACACCGAATTCATATGAACTTTCATACACCTATAAAGTTTCATACATAGGAATACAAAGTAGCAATACTCAACTCTATCACCGGATCCATAGAGGTTAAGATTATTTCACGCATGGTTTAGTCAAGATGCACACAGATTCATATATGGAATCATACACTCCAGAAGATTCAACAAAACGACAACCAAGTTACATGCATGTTTCGATCTGCAACATGATTCATACAAAATCGAGCAGATCTATACAAGAAAAAGTGAAGAAAAAATTCCAAAAATACTCCTAGCCAAGATCTATACAATGTTTCTTCTATGCATCAAGAATTCACCGAGACACATGTAAACAGCCAGATTCGTTCGGATGTTGGATTTGATTCAACAACAATATAAACATCATGACTTTGATCGTAATGCTATACTTCGGATAAATGTTTATCACATCATTCACCAATGTTGTGACCTCTTTATTAACAACATCCAATGTCCATGATCAGAAAACCTTCATCATCATGTTAATCAACAAGCTAGTTTATAGAGAGGCATTAATAGGAACCTTGTATTTTGTTTATTAAACATACATGTACTAACGTTTTCAATTAATATTATAGCATGTAAAATAAACTTTTATCATAAACATGGAATAAGATAATAACAACTTTATTATTGCGGGCATATTCCCTTCACTCTCATGAGTAAATCAATGCACCTTTGCAGAGTGTAGAAAAGTGTGACATGTTACTCCCTGTTACGGGAAGGAGCTTCAAACGCTGCAGCCTGCAGGAAAGGAACTCCACAAAGTTCTAATCAACCTGTGAAGACTGACGGACATAATTATTCAGTATAAATTTTTTTTTAAAGAAATGTTTATGAAAACCTACATAACCTACGACCTTTGGTCTGTGGTTGTAGATAGTGCATCAAACTCCTTTTTAGTGAACTTGCTGAGTACGCTCGTACTCAACTGTACCTTGTTAACCCTTGCTAGATTCTAACGTCGATGAAGACGTCATCAACACCAACTGATGTTCAAAGGTATCATCACCAAAAGCTCAAGTTCTTCAACAAAGTCAGTAGAGTCAACATATACATCAACTGAAGTGAAGGCGAAGTTCATGATTAGATAGGAGTACAAATCTATAACCATAGAACCTATTTCTGCAGAGCGTTGAATTAGTCGCAATCGCAAGCCAAATAGTATTATAAATTAACTTATTCTTAGAATAGTTTATGAGTTGTTATTTCTGGTTGTTCTTTTGTAAGATCTTTCTTCCACTTTAGCTTAAGTTTTTCTCTCGATCTATCGTAAAGAGTTGAGTTGTAATCTATAGTCATGTCTTAGACCCGCGATGTTTCTATTGTACCACACTCCGAGAGATGTAATACTAGTGGAACGGTGTTTCATTGGTGTTATGTCAACGACTATAGTATACTACATCATGTAGTGGTATGCTGGTTCAGCGTAGATACTTTACAGAGGTGTTTGGTTCTCAACCACACTTTGCGAAGACAAAGTTTGATAGTTTGGCAAGTGTTCAGTTTTCTCCATATTTTAAACTTACCACACTTTATTATAGCTATGGACCAACATGTCATAGTCACATTCCTGTCAAGTTTTGGGACACTCTGTGGCATCTAAATTCTCAGCCACATTTGCTAAACTTAGGACTTGGTAAAATATGGCCAGAAACCAAACATGCCCTACCTGTCGGAAATGAGATCCCCCATTTTGGCGCAACAAATTTTGGAAATGGAGCAACAATTTGTGCGATTTGGGAAAAAAAGGTTGTCACTTTAACAACTGCTCCATTTTGTAGCATGGCTGCTCCTCCGTCTGCCCTATAATAGGCCCGACTGCCACACCATCACCTCTATTTTTCACACATTTTGCATACATATGAATATAAACTTGAACTCAAATGATAATAAAATAAAAAAACTTAATTAGTACTTAATTATTACATGCCAACACAAATAATTAGTCAAATGGTTCATCAAGTAGCATACAAATCATCAAACAACAACATAGAGTTCATCTCAAACAACAACAAGAACATATAAATGAGAAAGAACTAGTTGTTTGGTGGCCATTCCACTTCCACCACTACTCGATGAGGTCTTTTTGAAGGTCCTCATGCACATCCGCGTCTCTAATGTCACGGTGAGCATCTAGGAAACGAGCTATGCAGTCTACATTCCTTTGTGGCCATACTTATCGCCCCATCAAGTCGTAGATACCGTAGACCTTATTTTTTCCCATGATCATCTTGAATGATCATGTTATGCATGATTACACAAGCAGTCATGATATACCATAGTATCTCTTGATCCCAAAACCAAGCGGAACCTCTAACAATATCAATTTGGGCTTCCAAAATCCTAAATGCCCTCTCTACATCTTTTCTAGACGCTGCTTGAGTATTATGTAAGTGAAGTTCTTTCTTACATTCAGGGTGCAACAAGTGGCTTCACATACGTTTCCCACTTCTGGTAGATTACATCCGCAAGGTAGTAGCACATCTTATTTGTGTTCATAATCTAAACTAAACAACTAAACAAGGGGCAAAAAATGTGCAAATACCTTGTGTACGACGCGCTGGTGGATGCAGCGAAGGGTCGAGACGTAGCTGGTCGAGGGGCAGCTGGACGATTGGGTGAGGGGAAGCAGGGGCGGTGAAGGGATGTGCAACATGGAGGCCAAATCGACAGAGAGGTGATCGGCGGGCGGGGGAGCCCACAGTGGCAAAGTTTCCGAATCAGGTCAGCAGTGGGGCCATGCTGTTGTAGGGATGGCTTGGCGGTGACTGGGCAACGCCATGGCTCGCGGCGGTGGATTGGAGATTGGCGATTGGCGAGGGGAAAATGAAGATTTCGCGTGGCCGTTGGGTCGCGACGTGCGGAGGAAAATAGGGTAGCCACGTGTTGTGGCAAATATGCTACACTTTGGGAGGGGGGGGAGGGGGTTGTTGCCGTAAAAAAAGAGTTAGGGCACTACCATATAATGAGCTTCTGTTGGAGGCATTTTTTGGGTATAAATCTGTTCTATTTGGTACTTCCTCCGTCCTAAAAAGGATATCGCAGATTTTATCTAAATTTAAATATATTTACACACTGTTTAGTATATAGATTTATCTAAATTTAGATATTTTTTTGAGTAGATCTAAATTTAGATAAATTTATGATATCTAGCTTTTCTTTCATTTGAAAAAATGGGCCAGCTATTCGAGATGGTGTTCGAGATGGGCCGAAGATTCGCGGGACTGATTGATACGTTCGAAGTGGCGTGTTCAGGACAGCAGACACAGCCAGTGGAACCCACCAAGTTTCAACTCGATGGCCCACCCTTCAGTGGCTCAGGCACCCTCACTCTGTCTCCCAACGTACTCCGCCCTCTCCATTTCCGAAGTCCCCATCGACCGCTCGTCCGTCAGCTCAGATCTCCCTCCCACACCGAACCCTAACCAGAGCAGCCAGCCATGGCGATCGCGGCGCGGGCCCTGCGCCGCCTCCCGCTCAACCTCGCCCCCGCGCTCTCCCGCCCCTTCTGCGCCGTATCCCCGGCGGCCGCCGCAGCGGCCCCCGCCCCCGCATCCGCCAAGGTCTCCGACCGCATCGTGCGCGTCCTCGCCATCGACGTGGACGGCGCGCGCCGCGAGGTGGTCGGCCTGGCTGGCCAGACCCTCCTCCGCGCGCTCGCCAACGCGGAGCTCATCGAGCCGGCCTCCCACCGCCTGGACGACATCGACGCCTGCTCCGCCGAGTGCGAGGTCCACATCGCGCAGGAGTGGCTCGAGAAGCTGCCGCCGCCCTCCTACGAGGAGCGCTACGTCCTCACGCGCGCCTCCCGGAACAGGGAGCTCAACAAGCACGCCCGCCTCGGCTGCCAGGTCGTGCTCGGCAAGGAGCACCAGGGGATGGTCGTCGCCCTCCCCGAGCCCAAGCCATGGGACATCCCGTAATTTGCGCTCCGCGGCGCAGGGCGACGGTGAGGCTGAAAATTGTGCGGCCCTTGGACGCCGGAGTCCTTTCCTTCTGGTGCTTTGCCGGCATCCGTTCCATGGTACGGATTTGATGAAAGAATAATGAATTTGATGGAGCTGTTTCTGAAACTCTCGTTTCCTTTTGATGTGGGGTGTGCGGATGTTGTAATGTGGAATCCCTTACAATCACCTCAAATTGTTGTTTGTTTTTGTTTGTACATTTGATCAAATTGTTGGTGCAGCTCCCCACCTATCATCTGCGAATTGCTATGCTTGCGTAATTTTGATTTCTTTCTCATACTGAATTCTGTGCTCGTGTAGTTTCACGGTGATGCTGTGAATTGCTACAACTAATAATCTCGACCTGCTAGGGACACTTGTTACAATTCCATCTACAGTATGTTCCTAGCCACAACCAGTGCATATGTGGTTACAACTTGCAACTAGCATCAAGAGGGTTCAGTAGGTAGTTTTCAAAATCTTGATTCGGGCGGTTGTAGAATTTTAAGGTGACGAGAGTGTGAGTCTTCAAGACAGAAAATATATTGCATAACAGGAACAAAGCAGCATCTGTATACTATTAGAATTTTGTGTAATAGAAGCATGGTAGCTGAATGAATTCACCATTGAACTTTTCCTCTGTTTCATTTCTTCTTTCAGCTATTTCATTTGTATATCTGCAAGCTAGAATAATCCATGAATAGTTCCACAATTTAGCTGCTGCTGCCATTGTTTTTCAGCTATTACATTTGAGAAGGTGACATCCACACACCAGGGTAGGCCAATGCCAGTAAATAGGACAGGCTTTTTAATTGTGCATTTTGTGTGAGAATGTACTGCTTCAGAAGCATAAATAGATCATTCAGAATCTTGGAAATTGTAGATTGCATCATGTCATGTTTCTTATTTGATCGAAACAACTGTTGGCGAAAGAACTAGCCTGGGGTGCTTGATTGTTACTCCCTCCGTTTCAAAATATAAGATGTTTTAGCTTTGTGAAGCAAATTTATCTAGACTATTTTTAGTATGTAGGTTCACTCAGGTTTAGAGTGGATCTACACACTAAAAGAAGTCTAGATACATTTTCTTCAGAAATCTAATACATCTTATATTTTGAAACGGAGGGAGTATCTCCTAGATGCTCGAATCAGGTTCTTTGCCATTGACAATGATTCTCAGAAACACGCTTTGGTTCCATTTATATTTTGTCAGGGATTTTAATCCAATGCATTATTTTACCTGATATCCTTTGCACTGCCTATTTGTATCCCTGAGTAGTAAGTTTATATACAATATGTTGATCTGCTCCTTTGCCTGCTTAGTGTTAGCCTAACCAGTTCGTAAATGCCTGAGAATTGGTAGTACTGGGCGATATTGTTTTACTTAGAATTTCACATGGATGAAATTGTCCTTGCCTGCTTTTATTGTTTGTGAATCGGAACTCCGAATGGTTCAGCGTTCGTGTATCTGATCCATTCTAGTATGTCACATGGACGGAACTCTGAATGGTTCAGCGTTCGTATCTGATCCATTCTAGTATGTGACCTAAGCCTGTGCATAGACGGGTTGAGTGGGTTTAGCCGGTTTGTCAACCCGTTGAAATATTCTCAGGTTTAAACAGGGTTGGGTTGGTTTATGCCAGTTGGTCTCATGCATATACGCGGTGTGGTTTGGGCTGGTTTCACAGTTTATACGGTTTGGAACCGTAGAGCAGGTACGTCGAGCAAAGTCGACAGCGACATGCAGCGGCCCGCATGGCGAGGGCGAGGGATAAGCGAGAAAGGCGCATCTGTCCCCAGCGGACGCGAAGAATAAGTCCGGGACAACGTCGGCGCCGGGGGACCGGCCGACGGCCATGGATAAGACAACCAATTCCCGAACCGTAGGCGGCCATGTGATCTCGATGCCGGCCGGAGGCAGCCATGTGATCTCGATGCCGGTGAAGTCGTTCCAGGCCACCGTCAGCAGCCCAAGCCTGTCGCCGAAAACAGCCGCCGGCATCCAAGGAAATACGCCGGCACCACTGAGCCGAGATTGAACCACGGCAGGAGTTCTGTTCTGCGCGTCTTGGTGCGTACCGAAACAAGCTTGTGTCTCCACCTCAACCACGTGTCCTCTCTCTGACTCACCGCTAGATGATTAATTTCATTGCATGTGGATTCGACCGGTTTGAACGGTTTCCACGGCTTCGAGCCGTCTCAACTCGACAAAGCTCTATCGATATGCGGGTTGAATATACGAACTGGAACTGGGGAAACCGAGCAAAACCGCCCGTACGGTGCGGTGCGGTCTGGTGTCACGGTTTAGATGGTTTGGAACCAAACTATGCCCAGGATTAAGTATGTCACATGGACGTAGTTATCTTTGCCAGATATTGTCCACAGATCAGAGCAACAATCTGTTAAGAGCTGGTGTACATCATGCAGTCTCTTTGGTTGAAATCTGTCAAATGTACTGATGTTGCAGATTGGAACTACGTTTTTGAGTCTGAAAGGAGCTAGGAGTAGATAAAATGGAAGATTTTGAGTATTCTAATGGAGCACTAACGGTTCCAGCTTCATGAATAATTCTCTGTTGTCTTCTCGCAAATGCCCATTTTTAACATAAAAACACCTATGACCTTCACTCGGTATGCTAGCAACAATACCAAACGACTGGTCAAACAATGGCAGCAGCAGCTAAATAGTTCGGAAAAGAAAAGGAAAAACTGAATAATCCATGAACGTTGTTAACCAACCAGAATTGCAGAAACAGCTAGACAATTTCTGTGAGTCACATCACAAAACTGACAGTGCAGCTGCAGCGTCACATAACAGTCGGGGGTTTATCACAACATTTATAAAAAAATCCACAACGCAAACAAACAACAGTATCAATTTTGTGATGCACTTCCTAGAAGGTAAAATAGCTAGACAAGGAACAACACGAATTCACGAAGTTCGGTTCAACATCACGACCTTTATAAAAATCCACAACGCAAACAACAACAACACAATGAGTCAATTTCTGGAAGGTAAAATAGCTAGACAAGGAACAACACGAATTCACGGAGTTCGGTTCAAAATTGTATGGGTTCCAGCTGCTTTGAAGGTTCCCAACTTTGGAGTTCAACTAGGCAATTTTGCATCAGGTATCTTGCTATTCTTCTTCCTCTGCCTTCTTCTGAAGCTCCACCATCATATTGTCAGCAGCGGAGCACCTCGCCTCGTGTGGGGTCGGACAAGGACCACCAGAGATGCTCATTTCAAAATCAGCGCATATAAGATGCACACTGGCTCGGAACATTCCTGAAAGAAATAGGAAAATGACTAGTGAAAAAGTGCTCGAAAAAATGTGTTAGAACTCTGAAAGAGACCATGATAGTCAATCAAACAGAAGTTACTGGTTATTGCTAATGCGAGCCCTAATCAGTTCCTCACGAGTGATTGCAATGCTATGGCTAGAGGCGATCTCTAATAAAACCAACAAGATGCACACATGTCTTTCGTAACCATCGGCAGAACCCTCACATTAAATAAACCATAGTCAGAAAGTACGTGGCACAAGACCTATTTGTATGGTAGTATTAATTCTTATGCTTATATGGTCCAAGGACCCAATGCTTGTCCATGCAGAAAAATAGAGATAAAGTGAATATTTATATATACCATCTGCCACTGAAGGTAATATTACGTATCTTGGGAGCATCCATTCACACTTATTGCAGACCTCGTCAAGCTCCTGCATTGACAAATGCCAAAATTACAGGTGGCATTTAAATATTCTGATACATCAGTTCTGCTCGAGGTTTCTTACCTGGCATTTATTGCGTGCGTGGAGTGCCTCCTTCAGTCTCTTCCTCTTACTGCTCATGGTTTGACTGCCATCTCCAGAGCAAGAAGGATTGGCAACTTCCATCATATTTGAGCAAGTTCCCTTATATTTGTCTACTATTGACAGCGCTTTGGGTGTCATATTCCCTTCTGCAAAGGTTTAAACATGATGAGTACTAGAAATGTGGAACTGATATAGAAACACCTTCTTGCCAAATCTTGCCACTTCCGCTGGACGATTTGTTTGTCACAGAGGGCGGTGGACGATTCGTCCGCAATGAAGAGTGTGCCACACCACAACTTAGCACAGAACTTCCGGAAATTTATGGCTCCTAGCAAAACAGTACCATTTAAGATTGTCTGAATGTCCATATCACATTGAATACTTCGTTCTTGAAGTATGCATTCCTTGCGAAGCTGAAACAAGAGAGAACATGATGAGTTCACATCAGCTTCTCAACTAGAAAAAAATTTATAGGATTCATGCATCATTACGTCTGAAATAAAAGATAAGACATATAACATACAATTTCATCCCGTATTTTCTGAATTGATCGTACTGAATCATACATCTGATCAATATTGTTCTCAGTGACGCCGCCTTCATGAAATTCGGAACGCATAGGTTAAGAGCTTGGATGACCAATAACCATTAATAAGAAAAACAAATTGTATTGGGTGGTTTATCGCAACCTGACTTTCCCGTCACTTCCACATTTTGGCATTCCAAAGCACCGTTCTTGATTGCAGGATCAACATATCGTGCCTGATATAACAGTTAGTTATTTAAGTTGAAGCAGAGTAAATAAATCACACAGAAACTTGGCCTACTCATCAGACAGAAACTGTTAGCCAGGACTTGCCTAACTTAGGCAGCTATTTGGTCACCAGAAGATGTTACACTTGCTTGATCATAGTGTAGATGAGACAAGGCTCGACATAGAAACTGACCAATGAAAAGGACAACTACTTCTTTCGTTGATTGAGCATGGACAGTAGAGATGGCTAGCCCCTAACAGTAGGATTTAGTCTTGACAGATCGATACTTTTTTTTGGCGGTGACAGATCGATACTTTCTAACAAGGATATTCTTAACTAGTAAGATGCTATTAATTAATGGGATATAATTCTTTATTAGGTAGAATTGGGTTGGGTCGGCTTTCTCCCCTCATCCTAATCCCTACCACGAGAAGTGTGTCCTATCAACCTCATCAAACTTTCCAAAGCATTCACGTGGCAACATGTGGTAGCCTACAACAGATGCCCCAAGTCCATGTTACTTAGAATAATAATGTCTAGGAAAACACAAACAAATAGAATAAAGCACAACAAACATCAATCATAGAGTTTATAGTTATTACCAGGTCATCATATTTTAAAGTTTACTTCTATAACCATTTCAGATGGTGCATTTGATCCTAATGCGCGCTTCTATTGTAGTTTTTCATTACTGACAAGCTGTAATTTAGCTTACCTCTGTAGGAAAGATAATATTGTCACATACAGAATGCTTCTCTATTTTGTTCTTGTCCACTTGTTCACCTAAAGTTGATTGTATCAGAAAACGACAACGACGATGGACCAGTAATATCTAAATACGGTTAGTATAACTCACTGGACTGTAGGACTATAGATCCTCCTCTTACTGTTGCTATTGTCAGTAGTTTTGAAGCTTCCACATCATCAGCATTAAGTGATCCGTTTTCTATTATGGGGCTCTCACCATATGGACCCTCTGCGGCTATAGCCCTGGAGGCTTGAGCTTTTCTTTTGCCACTTTTCTTGTGATTGCTGATGCTGGAGTTCTGGTAGCTATTGGCACCAGTTGCTTTCATTGCTCGTTTGATTTGCTTTGGAGTTGACACTTTTGTAATTTGTTTTCGCATCTTAGACGTGCTATTTTCGTCTTGCTCTTCAAATTTTTCATCTATCACAGAGTGCAACCCATGTCGGGGGTCAACAGATAATTTCCTGAAACATGTCAAAGTGTTACGACCAATTACCGTCATACCCGGCAAGTTCTATTGCTAGTTTCACACATAAATAGCTGAGAATAATTGTAATGTTACCTGGCGAGTAGTTCTTGTAAAATCTTCTTATATGGAAGAATGTGATAGTACTCAACTACAGTTGTTGTTTTCGGGAATGGATCATTTACAAATACTGGACCGTTCATACTGTCGAAGAGGAAAAGGTGAAAATTGTCAGTATCGCCGAGAAATAGCAAAAGCTACAATCATAAAACATTGAGCAAAACTTCTTCATTTTAGAGGAAAAAGGCAAAAAAAAAAGAGACATGATTTACGCAATAAGCACGAGCAGAACAACATGCCATATACATGAATGCATTACCGCCAGAGGAAAAAAAGGGGGAGAACTATAGAAGCAACTTATACCGACATATTATGCAATAAATGTGTTATTTATCAAACTACACATTTTAAAGGATGTCACATTCCATCAAAATGTACCATACGATGGTCTTATTCAATAAACTAACGAGTGGCTGATCAAAAGGGATCTAACCTACAATCACAGAACTATCTAGTAAGTAGGTAAACGCAAACCTGTTAATCAACTCTTCTAGAGACATTTCCGCAAGTTTGCCCTTCGTGGTTTTCTTATACTCCACAATGAACAACTTGGTAGTCGTCCTTTCTTTACTCAATGAGTATGCCAAAGTTTCGTCGAGAACAAGCAAGTCTGAGCCCTCCATACCTATTAAGACAGTAAGTTTACCATAATGAGCAGCAAACTATGCATAGGTGGATCAAACAGATGATTAAGAAAATCAAGTTCATATATCATACATTTACACAATCATACTTATAGAAACATATAAATAGCGTTCTCTAGCAAACGATGAGCAGCTATTTGTTCATGTACAAGAGAATTAACCATTATACTGCCCTAAGTTATTTTCGGTCTGCTAGTTGATAAAATTAAAAGCAAGTCAGATGTGCATTTTTGGGGTACATTCTGGGACCACGCACTTGTTCTTGTTTTCTGTAAAGCAAGTGGTAAGACTCAAATTCATTTTTGGGGTTCATTAGCAGTTGGATTTACTAGTACAATCTGTAACAGTAACTCATGTAAACCTTTATTTACAAAATTAACAGAAGCTCTGAATCAGTATGTTTGATGACATGAAAAATATATTTGGCAATACTACTAATAACCTGATCCAAGTGGAGGAAAGCATGCTAACTCAAAACTGGAAACAGCAGATATGGATGTGTAAAATCCGACCTGTTCTACTCTCCACCTCTGATAATGCTAGTCGCTGAAGCATCAATGGCCCATCCAAAGCACCAATGGTAGTTTTATTTGCCAATTCCTGGCCTGCTGGATAGTTGGTACTGTGTGAAATACCGGCTGCTGCATCATATTCCTTTTCTACGAATGACCAGACACCCTTGGTTTCAGCACTATACTGAAGCAAACATTTTGTCCTTGTCGGGTCCAGAAGAAGCACAGCAACTTTCGCTACTGGCCACATTCCCACATCTGGATAAACTTCAGTCGCGCAGAGTTCTGCAGCGATCTCACAGGCTTGTATTGCTTCTTTGTCAGTAACAGATAAGCTCAAATCCTTCATAGAATTGTTCTGACGCGCATGGACCATACTCGAGTATGGGAGCAGATCTTCTCCAACAGCGAGAGAAGCGCAGATAAAGAAGCGCTTGGCATCAGCGAAAGCAAGCTGCGGACACCTCTTCCTGTGGTAGTAATTGTACAGAATGATAGCCGCGTGAACCTGCAAAACCACACACCGGTGCGATGAGTTGGCAGCTAACCGGGTACTTATATCACAAGCCTTGTATGCACAGAGGAATATTGCCTTAAATATATCTAAGAAGAAGTAGAATAAGAAACACATTACAATGAACACAAACAAGAATTTCATGGCTATACTGATGGGCATGTCATGAATAGCAAAGGAAAATAGGTAAACTGTCCAGTTTACCTATTTTCCTTTGCTATTCATGACATGCCCATCAGTCCAGTTTACCTATTTTCCTTTGCTATTCATGACATGCCCATCAGTCCAGTTTACCTATTTTCCTTTGCTATTCATGACATGCCCATCAGTATTAGGGGAAATTGTAAGCTACTGCAATCCAACAGAGAAGTTCATTGCATCGACAGACCAAAAGTATATTTAACAATCTCACGCAATCCTAATCCAATTCCATCCAAGTTCATAGAGAAATTTGAAAGGCGTCGCAAGGTCCACTTGATTTGCAAATAATTTCCTTGGAACTAACGGACGCTGACTGAAGCTTCAGCTGTACATTTGCACGGCTACTACCAACCAACAATTGTATTATCCGATTTTATTTTGCCAGAGCTGTTTTCCTCCGATTTCGCAAGTAACAAACAGACCAGAACTGGCAATTTCCACTGACAACGGCGAGAAGAGAACTGCCGAGACCTGGCGACTTGCCTTTGCTGCCTAGCGGAGGCTCCACGGCCGCCCAGGCGTACGGCCCCGTGCTTCCGCCCATCGCTCCGCCTCCAGCCACCCCACTACACGACCGCCGCCGACCGGGAAATGGGACCAGCCAGACCTGCCGCCAAGCAACCGGCTGCCTGGCCGCCGTCGCCGCCGCCATCTCCATCCTACTACATGAGCGGTGGTCTGCTGCATAGGATGGCCGCAATGATTCTCGCCTGGGCCTCAATAATTGGGCCTCCAATGAGGCCCACTACCTCAGCACTAAAGCAACCCACCCCACTACCTTAGTCCACCACCGTGACTACCATTACGGCCCACCACCTCGCCTTCATCTTCCTCCTCCGACCGACGCTTCCCTGCCGGCGCCCCTCCGGGAATGAACCCCCTCGCCCCGGCACGGAGTAGAGAGAGACACCCCCCCTACTATCTAGCACTGGGGTCGGTCTGGTACGTATGCCGGCCACCAAAGAGGACAGATCATAAACGAGCAAGATCACAAGTATCCACCGAAAATTAATCTACACGGCGGGCAATTCCCCGCATCGCTCCCCTCCCAGAGCCACAACCATAAGAAATTCTATGCCAATTCTACAGAGTATACTACAGGCTACATGGCTAGCAATGCTCACCTGCTGCGCGACGTCGCGCTGCTTCTCCAGCGTCATGTGGCGCTCGTTCTGGGCGGCGCGGCGCGGAAGGACCGGCCTGATGAGGTGCTCCACGAGCAGCTTCACCGCGTCCTCCATGTGCACCACCTCCTCCTCCTTGACCACGGCCTCATTTTTTCCTCCTCCGCCGCCAGGCATACCGCCCTGACACAAGTCTCAGCACAAACGAGTCAGCGCGAGCCCGATCTCTAGGGTTTGGGATTCTGTGCGGCGGCGGCGGCGGTGGCTGGCTGGCTGACCCTGCGGTGGGTTGGGGTTTTTCCGTTTTTGTAGAGGGGGGAGTGGTGGGTGGAGAGGGCTAGAAGTGGAAAGGAACGTGAGGCAAAAGTGGAAATGTCGTGATGGGGGCGAGACGACTGATCCGCCATCTGTTGCTCATCCCTCCGCCGTCCATCGCCGTGGTATCCTAGATTGGGCAAGTGTTGAAGAGGGACAGGACAAGACATGACAGCTCTTTGCTTTGCTCTGTTTCGGTTACGAAATGAGCTGCGACTCGTTCAGAACAACTACTCCTAGTACATGTACATGGTTAGTTTTTTAGGGGAAAAAAATACCGGAGTACTACACGTTGAAAATAAGAGAAGTTGAGAACAATTCCATGAACATTATAAAATAAGACGATCATAAGGATAGCATAATCAAAGGCGTAAAATAGTACTCTACCTCCTATTCAAATTAATGTTCTCACGTTTGTCTAAATTTGGATGTATCTAGTCATGTTTTAGTGCTAGATACATCCGAATCTAGCCAAATATCAGAATATTAATTTGAATCAAAGGGAATAGTAATACATAAATGGTTGATGAGATTACCAAAGCAAGAGATGATGGTGCTAAGCCCAGGCGACGGAAGTTCGTTGCCACTTGACAAAAATCTGGCAGCTTATCATCACGATCTACATCTTCTTCTATTGCCACTCCTTCCAGGGGTTCAGTTCTCACCATGGCTTCATGCTTATCGCTCTTGGGAGTAACTCGAGACCCTCCAACTACCGGCGGCTTGTCATGACAATCTGTATCTTCTTGCATAGCCACATCCACTGGCTTTTGATTTTCTATCGGGGTTCTAAGTTGAGCCTCTCTAGGAACGGACAACTTGTCACCACAGCCTATATCTTCTTTCGTCGACACTTCCTTCACGTGTTCATTTTCTAGCGAGGCTTTAACTTGACCCTCTTCAAGAATATCCCCAACTTTAAGATTTCC
Source organism: Avena sativa (assembly GCA_916181665.1). NCBI lineage: Eukaryota > Viridiplantae > Streptophyta > Magnoliopsida > Poales > Poaceae > Avena > Avena sativa. The sequence goes on along the minus strand of OV702290.1, from coordinate 545,276,869 downwards.
TTTTGATGCTACGAGCGGGTTTTCATAGGAGCCAGTAGGAAGAAGTGAATAGTTTTGAGCCAATTCCACTGGAGTGATATCCAGGTCCACACAAAGATCAAGCCCTTCGTCCGAATCTATGAGGAACCGAAAGAAACGTTTTGAACAATTTCCTGGCATTTTACAAGATTTACCAAGAGCTTAATTTATGTGTAGTACTTTCACTAGCTTTAATTATTGATGATAGTTGCAAGAGAGCTAAGAAACATACCGCTTGAGGCTGCAGTTTGATTTGGTTCCAAAGAAGTCCTTTTTTTCGAGTGTTGTGAGAAATCCGAGTATTACGCATTTGTTCTTTGTATTTTGAAACAATATGTCTCCCTGATTCATAGGAAAATAGAGGGACAATATAGGAATGTTAAACGTTTCTTTTATAGAATTACCCATTCATTTTTTGCAAATGAATGGATAAATGCATAATTCAAATATTTTATTATATACCTCAACTAAAAAGGGAATACAAGAACTTTAAAATATGTTTGGACCTCTTCGTAGAATTTATACACATACAAAATGAGACAAAAATTGTGTAATATAATGACATCCATATTATGTATGGAACCAAAACGCATAAAAGAAAGAGTACATCTCACAACCAGATGACCTATTGCTATATACAATCACAATTTCTACCACTGCCTTATGAACATTCCTGGTATGGTATGGGGGCCCATGCAGGCAATTGATTGCTACACTTGGAGCAATGTAACTAAGGGAGGCTCGAAACTTGAAACCATTTAAAATGTGTGTACACTCTAGTCTTTGGTGCGCCAAATGGTTATGACCTTTGTTGACAATATACACACCTAAAATTATAAGACGGTATCACCAGAGGTCTTCCTGCAATTAGAACATAATGGGTTGCACTTGCATATGTTTATGTAAATACTTTTCAATGTAAAAATTCATATGACCAATTGAAAGACGCAAACTTGTCACAATATGTATGATGTGGAACATATACATATCGGACGACAAGCACTTTATTCACTTCTTCATAATAATTTAAGGACTAAATCATTTTTTTTACGATTGGGATCCAACAAAGGAACATAACTAATAGACGGTATAAATAAATGACATGACCATAAAAGCAACAAATGTTACAAGTGAAACCTGAATTAACCTTTAAACTATTGAATCTAGGAGTAAAATTCACAATAAGCAATACAATAGTTGCAAGACTTAACAATGGAAATTTAGATTGGAAACAAATGAATTTTTTCTAAGAATTACCCCGGAGAGTTCATTACAAAATTGAGAATACCATGACATACCTTCGAATATTTTTATAGTTCCTGGTAGCTATGCTTATGGTCGATATAGAGGCGACGTTTGATGGTGCTGGAAACCGGACATAACCAGGTAGATTGGCGACGGGTATGGTTGCTAGGATTCAGATAACTGACATGATAATCCATGAGTGTTACTTCGAAGAAGCAATATAATAACAAAGATAGTTACATTGGAACTTTAGATCTAACTATGTGTGACTTTTATATGAGAATCACAATCCTTTAGAATTCATTAAAAATTGAAAACATGACGCTTTACCTTGAATCCTCGCTTTGGCTCCTAGCAGCGGCTATCGTCGAGATCGGTGGGGAGGAGATACACTAGTTACATGTGGTGGCGGGGGAGGGTGTTATTGAGATCTTCAGGGCAATGACGACTCCATGGGAGTGTCAATGGAGGATAAGAAGGGAAGGAGGGGAAGAGGAGGCGCGGCGTCGCGACATGTGGGGTGGGGGGGGGGGCGGTGTGACATGTTGGTGGTGGATCGTGATTTTTATAGGGAAGATGCTGATGGGAAATTGTGATTTTTGTATTTTGATTATGTTTCCTTCTATTTTTTACACCACAAAAATGAAGCAAACTTTTATTAAGAATTACTATGGATATATGCAGGGAAGAATGTGTGGACGGGATATTATTCTATAATATTATTCGATAAAAAGCATGTGCCACCCTAGAACTCCACCGAAAACTTCTGAGAGCCCATGCTTCTTCCCAAAATGCAAGTGTTTTGGGTATAAATGTTTCCTACAAAGGGGTCCATGTAATCCTATGTGGCATATTGACAAAGTCAAAATAGGCCAACCAAGTCCATGCCATTTGTCATGGTCTACAAATAAAAATATGAAAACAGAAATCCAACGAGAAGGTCCAATGGGAGAGAGAGAGGGAGAGGGAGAGGGAGAGGGAGAGGAGGGAGAGAGAGGGGGATGTGGACAAAGACCTGTTATATCTCTCCTCTATATAGCATGCATGAGGAGGCACTGACCGAACCGCCATGCCATGAAAGAGAAGGACGTGAGTTGGACAAGTACTGAAGTACACACCTTGTTGGGCAAAAAAACAATCTTTCATCAAAACAAGTTCCAAACCTGAACTCGATTCATGCAACACGGCGTGTGCATGGCATGGCGAGCAGCGGCGTAGGAGGAGGAGCATGGGTACAACTCCTATTCTCACTCACTTAGTGAAGATAAAAGAGCTACCCTTATAAACAACTCCAACTCTCTCTACACTAGCAATGTAAGACTAAATTTAGGCCCCTCCATGTCCTGAAGCACACATGCTTTTACTATTTACATTATTGGGTTTAATTCTATATATCACTTCGTGAGTAGACGAGCCACCACTTGTAAGAATGAGGGTGATCTTTCACAGGATAAGGATGTGTGTTGCTTTGTGGTTGGACATGTACGTGGGGAGATGCTGATATAGGGGCCTATGGCGCGGTAGAGGTTGAAACACCAATTTTAGCCTCACATCAAATCAACAGGTGTATCTCATCCGTTCTTATTTCGCAAGTATGTACTGTTAGATCCCATAGGATAATTCATACGTTGCAAACGTATCTATAATTTTTGATGTTCTATGCTTGTTTTATATCTATTTTCTTATGTTTTGTCCACACTTTGAGGTATTTTTATACACTTTCTGGAACTAACCTATTGACAAGATGCCACAGTGCCAGTTGCCTATTTTCTGCTGTTTTTGGTTTCAGAAAAGCTAAAAAATGAATATTCTCGGAATTGGACGGGACAAAAGCCAATATGCCTATTTTTCCCAGAGCAACACGGAAACACGAAGCAGAGACGGAGTAGGGCACTAGGATGGGCACACCATATGGTGGCGCGGGCTAGCCCTGGCCGCGCCACCAGGTGGTGTGGGCCCCCTGGCCAGCCACCGACCTTGCCTCTTCGCCTATAAGAAGCCTCCCGATGCATAAACCCTAAACCGTCAAGCCTCCAGCCACGAAAAGTTCCGTAGCGCCGCCGCCATCGAAGGGGAGATTCGGGGGACAAAAAGTCTCTGTTCCGGCACCCTGCCGGGATGGGGAAGTGCCCCCGAAGCCATCTCCATCGATCTCCACCACCATCTCCATCGCCGTTGCTGATTCCCATGATGATGAGGGAGTAGTTCTTCCTCGAGGCTAAGGGTTCTATCGGTAGCTATGTGTTCATCTCTCTCTCTATGCATGATCATATTGTGATCATGAGCTTTGTAATCAAATAGATCTATTCTGCTACTCAAGTGCTTTAATAGATCTCTGCTCTCCCCATGTGTGTGAAAGTAACAGCATGCACACCATGGTGGCACTTAGGCTAGAGATTACAAATACTTGTTATGAGTTATATTTGGAGTTGGATGTTTCTATGAAATTGTGGTGTTTGTGTTGGGTCCGCAACATAGAAAACAAAAAAAATCCTACGGTGTGAACTACACGCCAAGATCTATCTACTAGGTACAAAGCAAACGGGTGGACATACATCCATAGAGAACTTACCCTCGAAGACAACGAGCTTTGTTAACGAGTAGGAACTCGTGGTTGATGTAGTCGTACACTTGCCGATCTCAAGATCGTGAGGAAGTCCGAGCGCCGCAACTCAGCAGCGCATCCGCACTCGCACACACGTTCAAGCCACCGGACAACCTCCACCTCCTCGCTCCAGCGATCCAGCGGAAGCAGCAACTCCTTCCAGACGAAATGCCACGGGGAACATGTATCTCGCTAATCCGAGACCATGGGGGAATAATTCTAGAGGGGGAGAGAGATCCTTCACAAGGAGGTGTGTGGATGAAGGAGGGAATGGGTGGCCTTTTATAGGAGGAGGGGGGTGCCCCATCTCTCCATGGCCGGCGCATGGGGGGGTGACCCCTCACCTCCCCCATTCATGTGGTGGTAACTCCTCCACATTAAAATGCCTCTTCACATTCCCTTTTAAAGTCTCCACTTTAAATGCATTAAGTTTCTCCAAATTTAATGCTCTCTCGTTTAATAAAACTCTTTTATTAAATTTATTCAGAATTTTGTTAATTACTTTAATTAAAAAACATTCACATATAGCCCCTTGCAATATTTCAATATCACATGCAGAACCACCTTCTGCAATTTCACCCGAAACAGTTTTTGGTTTCTATTGAAACAATTCCTGCGCTTTGCAATTCTTTCGTCTGAAACATATGTGCTCCAAAATGGTGTCCGGTAACTCTTAAGTGTGCCACCCTACGGTTCGCGAATAATGCAGACATGATCGAGACCCTTCTCCGATCAATAATCAGCAGCGGGACCTGGAGATCCGTACTGACTCCTACACATTCAACGATGACTCCTGTGATCGTGAGAACCTTTAACGCTTGTAACTAAATCCCTTTGTCTCTCGATATATTACATGTCCGAGATTCGATCATCGGTATCTCCATACCTAGTTTTATCTCGTTACCGACATGCACTCTTTTCTCGTTCCCGTGATATAACATTCTAGTGATCACATCACTTGCTTGCAAGCTATCCTAATGTGTTATCACCGAGAGGGCCCAGAGTATATCTATCCGTCATCTGGATTGACAAATTCCACTCTTGATCCATGAGCCTCAACATAACACCTTCGTAGCACTGAACCCATCTTTATAGTCACCCTGTTACGGTGTGACGTTTGATGTTATCAAGATACTCTTCCGGTGTTAGCAATTAACATGATCTCATGGTCTAAGGATAAAGATTACTTCGTATGATGTTATAGCAATATAAACACAATGACTTGATCGTAATGCTATACTTCGGATGAATGTTCATCACATCATTCCACCAATGGTGTGACCTTGTTATTAACAACATCCAATATCCATGATCAGGAAACCTTGATCATCCTGTTAATCAACAAGCTAGTCTATAAGAGAGACATGACTAGGAACCCTTTTTGTTTATTAAACACACATGTATTGATTTTTCCTATCAATACAATTATAGCATGCAAAATAAACATCTATCATATACAAGGAATACATAATAACAACTTTATTATTGCCTCTCAGGGCATATTTCCTTCAGTCTCCCACTTGCACTAGAGACAATAGTCTAGTTCACATAGTGATAAATCTAACACCCATGGAGTTCTGGTGTTGATCATGTTTTGCCCTAGGGAGTACTTTAGTCAACAGATCTGCTACATTTAGGTCCGTGTGCACTTTACAAATCTTTATATCTCCATCCTTGACAAGCTCGCGGATGGAGTGAAACCGGCGCTTAATATGCTTGGAATTCTTGTGAGACCTTGGTTCCTTGGCGTTGCCTATGGCTCCATTGTTGTCACAATAGATCACCATCGGGTCCAATGCACTGGGAACCACACCCAGTTCCGTAATGAACTCTTTCATCCAAACCGCTTCCTGCACTACTTCTGAAGCAGCAACATATTCCGCCTCCGTTGTTGATCCAGCCACCACAGGTTGTTTGGAGCTCCTCCAACTAACTGCTCCTCCGTTTGAGAGAAATACGTATCCGGATTGAGACTTAGAGTCATCCGGATCAGTGTCAAAGCTAGCATCGACATAACACTTAGCGACTAGCTCTTCTTCACCTCCGTATATAAGAAACATATCCTTAGTTCTTCTCAAGTACTTAAGGATATTCTTGATCGCTATCCAGTGTTCCAAACCTGGATCAGATTGGTACCTACTAGTCAAACTAATAGCATGTGCCACATCCGGTCTTGTACATAGCATGGCATACATTATAGAGCCTATGGCTGAGGCATAGGGGATCTTATCCATTATCTCTCTTTCTTCCGCCGTAGCCGGACTTTGAGTCTTACTCAATGTCTTGCCTTGCAACATAGGTAAGAACCCCTTCTTACTTCCGTCCATATTAAACTTCTTTAATATCTTATCAAGGTATGTACTCTGCGATACCCCAATTAGGCGTCTTGATCTATCTCTATAGATTTTAATGCCTAATATATATGAAGCTTCACCAAGGTCCTTCATCGAAAATTTGCTGTTTAGATAACTTTTAACACTGTTTAAAAGATCTAAATCATTTCCAATCAATAATATGTCATCCACATATAATATCAGAAATGCCACATTGCTCCCACTCACTTTCTTGTAAATACAAGCCTTCCATAAGTTTGGACAAATCCAAACTCTTTGATCACCTCATCAAAGCGGAGATTCCAACTTCGTGATGCTTGCTTCAGTCCATAGATGGATCACTGAAGTTTGCACACCTTATTAGCATCCTTAGGATCGACAAAACCCTTAGGTTGTATCATATACAACTCTTCTTCAATATTACCATTGAGGAACGCAGTTTTGACATCCATCTGCCAAATTTCATAATCGAAATATGCAGCAATTGCTAACATAATCCTAACCGACTTAAGCATCGCTACGGGAGAGAATGTCTCATCGTAGTCAAATCCTTGAATTTGTCGAAACCCCTTTGCGACAAGTCGAGCCTTATAGATGGTCACATTACCATCAGCATCAGTTTTCCTTTTGAAAATCCATTTATTCTCAACGGCCTTTCGGTCGTGAGGTAAGTCCACCAAGGTCCAAACCTGGTTTTCGTACATGGATTCCATCTCGGATTTCATGGCTTCTAGCCATTTGTTGGAATCCGGGCTCATCATCGCTTGTTCATACGTCGCAGGGTCATCCATTTCATCAACATGAAATTCACAACAGGATTGCCGTACAGTTCAGGAGCTGCACGTGTCCTGCTTGACCTGCGAGGTTCGGTAGTGTCCTCTTTCGGAGTTTCATGATAAATATCATTAGCTCTCTCTTTATTAGGTGAAGTCAACTCCGAAACAACTTCTGGAGCTGCGCTACTCGCCATTTCATGAAGAGAAGGTTCAATAACCTCTTCGAGTTCTACCTTCCGACTACTCACACCTTTCGCGAGAAACTCCTTCTCAAGAAAGGATCCATTCTTGGCAACAAAGACCTTGCCCTCGGATCTGTGATAGAAGGTATACCCAATCGTTTCCTTAGGGTATCCTATGAAGATGCATTTTTCCGCTTTGGGTTCGAGTTTATCCGGTTGAAGTTTCTTCACATAAACATCGCATCCCCAAACTTTAAGAAATGACAGCTTAGGTTTGTTTCCAAACCATAATTCATACGGTGTCGTTTCAACGGATTTAGATGGTGCCCGATTTAAAGTGAATGCAGCTATTTCCAGTGCATAACCCCAAAATGACAGTGGCAAGTCAGTCAGAGACATCATAGATCGAACCATATCCAATAAAGTATGATTACGACGTTCTGACACACCATTACGTTGTGGTGTTCCGGCAGGCGTGAGTTGTGAAACTATTCCACAGTCTTTCATATGTGTGCTAAACTCGTAACTAAGATACTCTCCTCCACGGTCGGACCGCAGAAATTTGATCTTTCTGTTATGATGATTTTCCACTTCATTCTGAAATTCTTTGAACTTTTCAAAAGTTTCAGACTTGTGTTTCATAAAATAGATATACCCATATCTACTCAAATCATCCGTGAAAGTAACAAAATAACGATATACACCTCGCGCCGACACACTCATTGGTCCACACACATCAGTATGTATGATTTCCAATAGATCTGTCGCCCGTTCCATTGAACCGGAAAATGGCGTTCTAGTCATCTTGCCCATAAGGCATGGCTCACATGTATCAAATGATTCAAAATCAAGTGATTCCAAAAGTCCATCAGAATGGAGTTTCTTCATGCGTTTAACGCCAATATGACCTAGACGGCAGTGCCACATATATGTAGATATATCATTATCAAGTTTAATCCTTTTAGCATCAACATTATGAATATGCGTAATACTACTATCGAGATCCAACAGAAACAAACCATTCAACATAGGTGCATGACCATAAAAGATATTATTCATATAAATCGAACAACCATTGTTTTCAGACTTAAATGAATAACCACTTTGCATCAAACACGATCCGGATACAATGTTCATGCTCAGTGCAGGCACCAAATAACATTATTTAGGTTTATAACTAATCCCGATGGCATATGGAGAGGCAGCATTCCGACGGTGATCACATCAACTCTTGATCCATTGCCGACCCGCATCGTGACCTCATCCCTTGCTAGTTGTCGCTTGTTCCGCAGCCCCTGAACCGAGTTACATATATTAGCAACCGATCCCGTATCAAATACCCAGGTGCTACTGTGAGTACTAGTCAAGTACACATCAATAACATGTATATCACATATACCTTTGTTTGCCTTGCCGGACTTCTTGTCCGCCAAATACTTGGGGCAGTTGCGCTTCCAATGGCCAGTCCCCTTGCAATAGTAGCACTCGGTGTCAGACTTAGGGCCAGCTCGGGGTTTCTTTTCAGGCATGGCAACAGACTTGCCACCCTTCTTTCCCTTGTGCTTGCCTTTCTTGTCCTTCTTGAAACCGGTGGTCCTATTGATCATCAACACTTGATGTTCTTTCCTAATCTCCACTTCTGCAGTCTTAAGCATTGACAGAAGCTCGAGAAGAGACTTCTTCATGCCCTGCATATTATAGTTCATCACGAAGCTCTTGTAGCTAGGTGGCAGAGATTGGAGAACACGATGTATACCTAAGTCAATGGGAATCGTTATTCCCAAGGACACAAGCTTATCGGCGTACCCAGACATTTTGAGTACGTGCTCACTAACGGAGCTATTTTCCTCCATCATGCAGCTAAAGAACTTTTCTGTAGCATTATAACTCTCTACGGCAGCATGGGTATCGAAAATCATTTTCAATTCTCCCATGGTATCAAAGGCATTGCCATTTTTGAAACGCTTTCGAAGTTCTGGCTCTAGCCCATACAGTATGCCGCAATGAACTAAGTTGTGGTCCTCCTGACGAGTTATATAGACGTTCTTTTCCTCGTCAGGGGCATCAGGAGCTGGTGGGGGGCCTAGCGGCGCATCTAGCACATATTGCTTTTGTGCAGCAGTGAGGAGAATCCTCAAATTCATAGCCCAGTTGGTGAAGTTGCTACCATTCGCAGCAAGTTTCTCTTTCTCCATGAACACATTGAAATTAAAAGCAGGTGGTGCCATCTACAACAGAATTTGTAAAGTATATTTAGACTAAGTTTATGATAGATTGAGTTCGACTAATCCAAATTACTAATGAACTCTCACTCAAAAACGACATCCCTCGTGTCCTTTTGGTGATTACATGAACCAAATCCACTACACCAAGTCCGATCATCACGTGAGTCGGTGTAGCTTCAAAGGCGAGCATCTATATGGGCATCATATCAACTATATGACTCATGCTTAACCTTTCGGTCCGTGTTCCGAGGCCATGTCTGTACATGCTAGGCTCGTCAAGTAAGAACCTTAGTATTTGCGTGTGTAAAACTGTCTTACACCCGTTGTATGAAAGCGAAGAGTTGAAAACACCCGATCATCACGTGATGCCTCAAAACACGATCCACAAAACGGTGCATACTTAAGGAAGAACACATTTTATCTTGATATCTAAATGAGGGATCATCTTATAATGCTACCAAACGTGCCAAACTAGCAGTATAAGATGCTAACATCTAATGTGTGAAGTGAGGTGATATGGTCCATGCATTTGATCTCTATCATTTGCATCGTGGTATGATCTCTATCATTCCTTTGTGTGTAAGGCCAAGGTCTATGTAACTTACACGTTAAGTGAGTTGTAAGAGTATCTATTATACATCTACTTACAACAATACCATATCAAAACACTAGCCCAGCAACGATCTAAACTAGACGCCTCTAATTTATCAATTGCAAGTTTTACGTGGCTTAGGGCTTTCGGAGATAGAACCTGTCTAACCTACGAACATGAACCACAACGAGGATAACTAAGTTATTAGCAACTCGTTGTAAATCAGATATTGACTATAGTAGGAGAGATAGACACCCGCCAGCCACTTATGCAAAACAAGTTGCATGTCAGTCGTGGAACCGGTCTCATGTACGATGACATGTAAGGTTGGTCCGGGCCGCTTCATCTCACTATGCCACCAATATCCAAAGTACATAGAAGATGCAATAACATGATCATCATCGCCCACATATAAACATATGTGTACTACCCGTGCAAAACACCTACGCATAGATCAGGCTCTGATACCACTGTTGGGTCCGCAACATAGAAAACAAAAAATTTCCTACGGTGTGAACTACACGCCAAGATCTATCTACTAGGTACAAAGCAAAAGGGTGGACATACATCCATAGAGAACTTACCCTCGAAGACAACGAGCTTTGTTAACGAGTAGGAACTCGTGGTTGATGTAGTCGTACACTTGCCGATCTCAAGATCGTGAGGAAGTCCGAGCGCCGCAACTCAGCAGCGCATCCGCACTCGCACACACGTTCAAGCCACCGGACAACCTCCACCTCCTCGCTCCAGCGATCCAGCGGAAGCAGCAACTCCTTCCAGACGAAATGCCACAGGGAACATGTATCTCGCTAATCCGAGACCATGGGGGAATAATTCTAGAGGGGGAGAGAGATCCTTCACAAGGAGGTGTGTGGATGAAGGAGGGAATGGGTGGCCTTTTATAGGAGGAGGGGGTGCCCCATCTCTCCATGGCCGGCGCATGGGGGGGTGACCCCTCACCTCCCCCATTCATGTGGTGGTAACTCCTCCACATTAAAATGCCTCTTCACATTCCCTTTTAAAGTCTCCACTTTAAATGCATTAAGTTTCTCCAAATTTAATGCTCTCTCGTTTAATAAAACTCTTTTATTAAATTTATTCAGAATTTTGTTAATTACTTTAATTAAAAAACATTCACATATAGCCCCTTGCAATATTTCAATATCACATGCAGAACCACCTTCTGCAATTTCACCCGAAACAATTTTTGGTTTCTATTGAAACAATTCCTGCGCTTTGCAATTCTTTCGTCTGAAACATATGTGCTCCAAAATGGTGTCCGGTAACTCTTAAGTGTGCCACCCTACGGTTCGCGAATAATGCAGACATGATCGAGACCCTTCTCCGATCAATAATCAGCAGCGGGACCTGGAGATCCGTACTGACTCCTACACATTCAACGATGACTCCTGTGATCGTGAGAACCTTTAACGCTTGTAACTAAATCCCTTTGTCTCTCGATATATTACATGTCCGAGATTCGATCATCGGTATCTCCATACCTATTTTTATCTCGTTACCGACATGCACTCTTTTCTCGTTCCCGTGATATAACATTCTAGTGATCACATCACTTGCTTGCAAGCTATCCTAATGTGTTATCACCGAGAGGGCCCAGAGTATATATATCCGTCATCTGGATTGACAAATTCCACTCTTGATCCATGAGCCTCAACATAACACCTTCGTAGCACTGAACCCATCTTTATAGTCACCCTGTTACGGTGTGACGTTTGATGTTATCAAGATACTCTTCCGGTGTTAGCAATTAACATGATCTCATGGTCTAAGGATAAAGATTACTTCGTATGATGTTATAGCAATATAAACACAATGACTTGATCGTAATGCTATACTTCGGATGAATGTTCATCACATCATTCCACCAATGGTGTGACCTTGTTATTAACAACATCCAATATCCATGATCAGGAAACCTTGATCATCCTGTTAATCAACAAGCTAGTCTATAAGAGAGACATGACTAGGAACCCTTTTTGTTTATTAAACACACATGTATTGATTTTTCCTATCAATACAATTATAGCATGCAAAATAAACATCTATCATATACAAGGAATACATAATAACAACTTTATTATTGCCTCTCAGGGCATATTTCCTTCAGTCTCCCACTTGCACTAGAGACAATAGTCTAGTTCACATAGTGATAAATCTAACACCCATGGAGTTCTGGTGTTGATCATGTTTTGCCCTAGGGAGTACTTTAGTCAACAGATCTGCTACATTTAGGTCCGTGTGCACTTTACAAATCTTTATATCTCCATCCTTGACAAGCTCGCGGATGGAGTGAAACCGGCGCTTAATATGCTTGGAATTCTTGTGAGACCTTGGTTCCTTGGCGTTGCCTATGGCTCCATTGTTGTCACAATAGATCACCATCGGGTCCAATGCACTGGGAACCACACCCAGTTCCGTAATGAACTCTTTCATCCAAACCGCTTCCTGCGCTACTTCTGAAGCAGCAACATATTCCGCCTCCGTTGTTGATCCAGCCACCACAGGTTGTTTGGAGCTCCTCCAACTAACTGCTGCTCCGTTTGAGAGAAATACGTATCTGGATTGAGACTTAGAGTCATCCGGATCAGTGTCAAAGCTAGCATCGACATAACACTTAGCGACTAGCTCTTCTTCACCTCCGTATATAAGAAACATATCCTTAGTTCTTCTCAAGTACTTAAGGATATTCTTGATCGCTATCCAGTGTTCCGAACCTGGATCAGATTGGTACCTACTAGTCAAACTAATAGCATGTGCCACCTCCGGTATTGTACATAGCATGGCATACATTATAGAGCCTATGGCTGAGGCATAGGGGATCTTATCCATTATCTCTCTTTCTTCCGCCGTAGCCGGACTTTGAGTCTTACTCAATGTCTTGCCTTGCAACATAGGTAAGAACCCCTTCTTCCTTCCGTCCATATTAAACATCTTTAATATCTTATCAAGGTATGTACTCTGCGATACCCCAATTTGGCGTCTTGATCTATCTCTATAGATTTTAATGCCTAATATATATGAAGCTTCACCAAGGTCCTTCATCGAAAATTTGCTGTTTAGATAACTTTTAACACTGTTTAAAAGATCTAAATCATTTCCAATCAATAATATGTCATCCACATATAATATCAGAAATGCCACATTGCTCCCACTCACTTTCTTGTAAATACAAGCCTCTCCATAAGTTTGGACAAATCCAAACTCTTTGATCACCTCATCAAAGCGGAGATTCCAACTTCGTGATGCTTGCTTCAGTCCATAGATGGATCACTGAAGTTTGCACACCTTATTAGCATCCTTAGGATCGACAAAACCCTTAGGTTGTATCATATACAACTCTTCTTCAATATTACCATTGAGGAACGCAATTTCGACATCCATCTGCCAAATTTCATAATCGAAATATGCAACAATTGCTAACATAATCCTAACCGACTTAAGCATCGCTATGGGAGAGAATGTCTCATCGTAGTCAACTCCTTGAATTTGTCGAAACCCCTTTGCGACAAGTCGAGCCTTATAGATGGTCACATTACCATCAGCATCAGTTTTCCTTTTGAAAATCCATTTATTCTCAACGGCCTTTCGGTCGTGAGGTAAGTCCACCAAGGTCCAAACCTGGTTTTCGTACATGGATTCCATCTCGGATTTCATGGCTTCTAGCCATTTGTTGGAATCCGGGCTCATCATCGCTTGTTCATACGTCGCAGGGTCATCCATTTCATCAACCATGAAATTCACAACAGGATTGCCGTACAGTTCAGGAGCTGCACGTGTCCTGCTTGACCTGCGAGGTTCGGTAGTGTCCTCTTTCGGAGTTTCATGATCAATATCATTAGCTCTCTCTTTATTAGGTGAAGTCAACTCCGAAACAACTTCTGGAGCTGCGCTACTCACCATTTAATGAAGAGAAGGTTCAATAACCTCTTCGAGTTCTACCTTCCGACTACTCACACCTTTCGCGAGAAACTCCTTCTCAAGAAAGGATCCATTCTTGGCAACAAAGACCTTGCCCTCGGATCTGTGATAGAAGGTATACCCAATCGTTTCCTTAGGGTATCCTATGAAGATGCATTTTTCCGCTTTGGGTTCGAGTTTATCCGGTTGAAGTTTCTTCACATAAACATCGCATCCCCAAACTTTAAGAAATGACAGCTTAGGTTTGTTTCCAAACCATAATTCATACGGTGTCGTTTCAACGGATTTAGATGGTGCCCGATTTAAAGTGAATGCAGCTATTTCCAGTGCATAACCCCAAAATGACAGTGGCAAGTCAGTCAGAGACATCATAGATCGAACCATATCCAATAAAGTATGATTACGACGTTCTGACACACCATTACGTTGTGGTGTTCCGGCAGGCGTGAGTTGTGAAACTATTCCACAGTCTTTCATATGTGTGCTAAACTCGTAACTAAGATACTCTCCTCCACGGTCGGACCGCAAAAATTTGATCTTTCTGTTATGATGATTTTCCACTTCATTCTGAAATTCTTTGAACTTTTCAAAAGTTTCAGACTTGTGTTTCATCAAATAGATATACCCATATCTACTCAAATCATCCGTGAAAGTAACAAAATAACGATATACACCTCGCGCCGACACACTCATTGGTCCACACACATCAGTATGTATGATTTCCAATAGATCTGTCGCCCGTTCCATTGAACCGGAAAATGGCGTTCTAGTCATCTTGCCCATAAGGCATGGCTCACATGTATCAAATGATTCAAAATCAAGTGATTCCAAAAGTCCATCAGAATGGAGTTTCTTCATGCGTTTAACGCCAATATGACCTAGACGGCAGTGCCACATATATGTAGATATATCATTATCAAGTTTAATCCTTTTAGCATCAACATTATGAATATGCGTAATACTACTATCGAGATCCAACAGAAACAAACCATTCAACATAGGTGCATGACCATAAAAGATATTATTCATATAAATCGAACAACCATTGTTTTCAGACTTAAATGAATAACCACTTTGCATCAAACACGATCCGGATACAATGTTCATGCTCAGTGCAGGCACCAAATAACATTATTTAGGTTTATAACTAATCCCGATGGCATATGGAGAGGCAGCATTCCGACGGTGATCACATCAACTCTTGATCCATTGCCGACCCGCATCGTGACCTCATCCCTTGCTAGTTGTCGCTTGTTCCGCAGCCCCTGAACCGAGTTACATATATTAGCAACCGATCCCGTATCAAATACCCAGGTGCTACTGTGAGTACTAGTCAAGTACACATCAATAACATGTATATCACATATACCTTTGTTTGCCTTGCCGGACTTCTTGTCCGCCAAATACTTGGGGCAGTTGCGCTTCCAATGGCCAGTCCCCTTGCAATAGTAGCACTCGGTGTCAGACTTAGGGCCAGCTCGGGGTTTCTTTTCAGGCATGGCAACAGACTTGCCACCCTTCTTTCCCTTGTGCTTGCCTTTCTTGTCCTTCTTGAAACCGGTGGTCCTATTGATCATCAACACTTGATGTTCTTTCCTAATCTCCACTTCTGCAGTCTTAAGCATTGACAGAAGCTCGAGAAGAGACTTCTTCATGCCCTGCATATTATAGTTCATCACGAAGCTCTTGTAGCTAGGTGGCAGAGATTGGAGAACACGATGTATACCTAAGTCAATGGGAATCGTTATTCCCAAGGACACAAGCTTATCGGCGTACCCAGACATTTTGAGTACGTGCTCACTAACGGAGCTGTTTTCCTCCATCATGCAGCTAAAGAACTTTTCTGTAGCATTATAACTCTCTACGGCAGCATGGGTATCGAAAATCATTTTCAATTCTCCCATGGTATCAAAGGCATTGCCATTTTTGAAACGCTTTCGAAGTTCTGGCTCTAGCCCATACAGTATGCCGCAATGAACTAAGTTGTGGTCCTCCTGACGAGTTATATAGACGTTCTTTTCCTCGTCAGGGGCATCAGGAGCTGGTGGGGGGCCTAGCGGCGCATCTAGCACATATTTCTTTTGTGCAGCAGTGAGGAGAATCCTCAAATTCATAGCCCAGTTGGTGAAGTTGCTACCATTCGCAGCAAGTTTCTCTTTCTCCATGAACACATTGAAATTAAAAGCAGGTGGTGCCATCTACAACAGAATTTGTAAAGTATATTTAGACTAAGTTTATGATAGATTGAGTTCGACTAATCCAAATTACTAATGAACTCTCACTCAAAAACGACATCCCTCGTGTCCTTTTGGTGATTACATGAACCAAATCCACTACACCAAGTCCGATCATCACGTGAGTCGGTGTAGCTTCAAAGGCGAGCATCTATATGGGCATCATATCAACTATATGACTCATGCTTAACCTTTCGGTCCGTGTTCCGAGGCCATGTCTGTACATGCTAGGCTCGTCAAGTAAGAACCTTAGTATTTGCGTGTGTAAAACTGTCTTACACCCGTTGTATGAAAGCGAAGAGTTGAAAACACCCGATCATCACGTGATGCCTCAAAACACGATCCACAAAACGGTGCATACTTAAGGAAGAACACATTTTATCTTGATATCTAAATGAGGGATCATCTTATAATGCTACCAAACGTGCCAAACTAGCAGTATAAGATGCTAACATCTAATGTGTGAAGTGAGGTGATATGGTCCATGCATTTGATCTCTATCATTTGCATCGTGGTATGATCTCTATCATTCCTTTGTGTGTAAGGCCAAGGTCTATGTAACTTACACGTTAAGTGAGTTGTAAGAGTATCTATTATACATCTACTTACAACAATACCATATCAAAACACTAGCCCAGCAACGATCTAAACTAGACGCCTCTAATTTATCAATTGCAAGTTTTACGTGGCTTAGGGCTTTCGGAGATAGAACCTGTCTAACCTACGAACATGAACCACAACGAGGATAACTAAGTTATTAGCAACTCGTTGTAAATCAGATATTGACTATAGTAGGAGAGATAGACACCCGCCAGCCACTTATGCAAAACAAGTTGCATGTCAGTCGTGGAACCGGTCTCATGTACAATGACATGTAAGGTTGGTCCGGGCCGCTTCATCTCACTATGCCACCAATATCCAAAGTACATAGAAGATGCAATAACATGATCATCATCGCCCACATATAAACATATGTGTACTACCCGTGCAAAACACCTACGCATAGATCAGGCTCTGATACCACTGTTGGGTCCGCAACATAGAAAACAAAAAATTTCCTACGGTGTGAACTACACGCCAAGATCTATCTACTAGGTACAAAGAAAACGGGTGGACATACATCCATAGAGAACTTACCCTCGAAGACAACGAGCTTTGTTAACGAGTAGGAACTCGTGGTTGATGTAGTCGTACACTTGCCGATCTCAAGATCGTGAGGAAGTCCGAGCGCCGCAACTCAGCAGCGCATCCGCACTCGCACACACGTTCAAGCCACCGGACAACCTCAACCTCCTCGCTCCAGCGATCCAGCGGAAGCAGCAACTCCTTCCAGACGAAATGCCACGGGGAACATGTATCTCGCTAATCCGAGACCATGGGGGAATAATTCTAGAGGGGGAGAGAGATCCTTCACAAGGAGGTGTGTGGATGAAGGAGGGAATGGGTGTCCTTTTATAGGAGGAGGGGGGTGCCCCATCTCTCCATGGCCGGCGCATGGGGGGGTGACCCCTCACCTCCCCCATTCATGTGGTGGTAACTCCTCCACATTAAAATGCCTCTTCACATTCCCTTTTAAAGTCTCCACTTTAAATGCATTAAGTTTCTCCAAATTTAATGCTCTCTCATTTAATAAAACTCTTTTATTAAATTTATTCAGAATTTTGTTAATTATTTTAATTAACAAACATTCACATATAGCCCCTTGCAATATTTCAATATCACATGCAGAACCACCTTCTGCAATTTCATCCGAAACAATTTCCGGTTTCTATTGAAATAATTCCTGCTCTTTGCAATTCTTTCATCTGAAACATATGTGCTCCAAAATGGTGTTCGGTAACTCTTAAGTGTGCCACCCTACGGTTCGCGAATAATGCAGACATGATCGAGACCCTTCTCCGATCAATAATCAGCAGCGGGACCTGGAGATCCGTACTGACTCCTACACATTCAACGATGACTCCTGTGATCGTGAGAACCTTTAACGCTTGTAACTAAATCCCTTTGTCTCTCGATATATTACATGTCCGAGATTCGATCATCGGTATCTCCATACCTAGTTTGATCTCGTTACCGACATGCACTCTTTTCTCGTTCCCGTGATATAACATTCTAGTGATCACATCACTTGCTTGCAAGCTATCCTAATGTGTTATCACCGAGAGGGCCCAGAGTATATCTATCCGTCATCTGGATTGACAAATTCCACTCTTGATCCATGAGCCTCAACATAACACCTTCGTAGCACGGAACCATCTTTATAGTCACCCTGTTACGGTGTGACATTTGATGTTATCAAGATACTCTTCCGGTGTTAGCAATTAACATGATCTCATGGTCTAAGGATAAAGATTACTTCGTATGATGTTATAGCAATATAAACACAATGACTTGATCGTAATGCTATACTTCGGATGAATGTTCATCACATCATTCCACCAATGGTGTGACCTTGTTATTAACAACATCTAATGTCCATGATCAGGAAACCTTGATCATCCTGTTAATCAACAAGCTAGTCTATAAGAGAGGCATGACTAGGAACCCTTTTTGTTTATTAAACACACATGTATTGATGTTTCCTATCAATACAATTATAGCATGCAAAATAATAATCTATCATATACAAGGAATACATAATAACAACTTTATTATTGCCTCTCAGGGCATATTGCCTTCAGTTTGTTGGAACCATCTAGTGCTCAAGGTGATAGTGTGGGGTTATCTAGATGGGGAAAGCGGACTTTGAGGTGTGCTATTATAGCCCTACCATGGATTAGAGTGTCCAACTGGAGAGTAGTTCAGAGTAGTATCATAAAGAGATGATATTTATATGAGAGTGTTCACTAGCGAAAGTATGATCCCTAGGCCTTGTTTCTAAACATTGAAACGCCGTTTGCAACTAGATCTGTTACATGTTTGCTTGCTGCCATCTTTATTTCAGTTTGCCTTTAGTCTCTTTCACGCCATCAAGCTATTTTCTGGCACTGTTGTCTTTTATCCATACCACTTGTATTTCACTATCTCTTCACCAAATTAGTGCACCTATACACCTGACAAGTGTATTGGGTATGTTGGGGACACAAGAGACTTCTTGTATCTTGATTGCAGGGTTGCTTGAGAGGGATACCTTTGACCACTTCCTCCCTGAGTTCGATAAACCTTGGATGATCCACTTAAGGGAAAATTTGCTGTTGTTCTACAAACCTCTGCACTTGGAGGCCCAACAACTGTCTACAAGAATAGAAGTGCGTAGACATCAAGCTATTTTCTGGCGCCGTTGCTGGGGAGGTAAGGTAAAAGGTACTCACATCTTCTGGCTACTAAGCGACCTTCTAGTGTGGTTGCTGGTGTGTGAGTGCTCGAAGTTATTTCCTTTACATTCTGCAATTTTGTCTTTTTGTTTCTTGTTTTCATTAGTTAGGCTTAATGGAAAACAACAACAAAATTAGAGAGCTTTATAGTATTTATCTTGAGTTAGGACATGAAGTGTTTGAAGAGAAAATTAAAAACCTATGGAACTTTATTTGCATGCTAATAGCAATGTTGTTAGTATGAATTCTTTGGACACCATTATTACTAATGCTATGGAAAAGTCTAAGCTTGGGGAAGCTAGTTTTTATAAAAATGATCTTTTGTAGTTCCCCAGCTTTGGAAGATAGCTATTCTATTGCTTATGATGATACCAAACCTCCAATATATGATGATTACAATGATGAATATGATATTTTCAGTCCACCTACTATTGAGGAGAAAATTAATTATGATTACAGTATGCCTCCTATATTTGATGATTATGGTGATGAGAATAATAATGATAGCTATTTTGTGGAATTTGCTCCCACCACAATTAATAAGAATGACTATGCTTATGTGGAGAGTAATAATCATTTTATGCAAGTGGCTCATGATAAGAATGTTTTATGCGATAGTTATATTGTTAATTTTATTCATGATGCTACTGAAAGTTATTATGAGAGAGAGAAACATGGTTTTATGTATCTCAACATTATTAAGTTCCCCTCTTTATGTTGAAAATTTTGAAGTTGCACTTGTTTTGCTTTCCTATGCTTGTTGCTTTGTGCTTTCATGACTTGTTTCTTTACAAGATTCCTATGCATAGGAAGTGGGTTAGACTTAAATGTGTTTTGAATTTGCTTCTTGATGCTCTCTTTTACTTCAATTTATATTTCTTATGTGAGCATCTTCTCAAACTATCATGACTAACTTAAAGGCGTTAAAGAAAAGTACTTATTGGGAGATAACCCAAAAGTTTTAGTTGAGTCTTGGAAGTTATTACCTCTGTAATAACCGCTCATTATCCTTTTTATTTGCTTTTTGTGCCAAGAGTAACCTCTAATGAGAGAGAAGTAATGCTTGGGAAAGTTGTTGTCCCGAAACAGATTTTTGTGCTTTACTATAAAAATTCGTGTAAAATCTCTGTACGTCGTTTTGAGGCGCGGAATTTTGTGCTTCTGCCCCAGGTTGTTTTCTAACTTTCGTTAGTTCAACACTTTTCGATTTGAGCAACAGAAGGTCTTCGAAAAAATTGGTTTTTACCTGCAGTTCTGTTTTGACAGATTTCTGCCATTATTTGCATTTGCTTCTTAATCTCTTTCTCTTTGAGTTCTCTTTGATCACTTGAACTTTTTAAAGGAAGTGATACGGTAGATTGTGTTTTAATGGAAGATTTACTTGTGTTGAAACTGAACCTAAAGACTTATTATCTTGAATACACTAATGTTGCTAATGAAGATTGTGTGAAGTTTTGTATGAAGAAAATTTTCAGGTGTAGGGAAAGAATGATGTAATGAGATGAAGAATGGACAAAACCTCAAGCTTGGGGATGCCATCCCGTGTCACCCCAAGAAATATTGAAGAGGTACAAGCTTCAAAGCTTGGGGATGCCTAAGGCATCCCCTTCTTCATCAATAAAAATCTCAGGTCTTTCTAGACACTTCATTTTTATTGTTTCATGCACAATTGTGTTATTCTTGGAGCGTCTTTGTTTTTGTTTTTGGTTTTCGTTTGCTTGGTTTGCTTAGTTTGCTTGAATAAATTGGTTGGATCCCAACACACTTCTTTTGGAGAGAGATACACCCTGTTATTCATTGCCTAGACCACTCTAGTTTTCATTCTTTTTATTTTGTGAGTGTTCTCTTTTGCTAGCACTGTGTTTAGCCTTAGTTTTCTTGTGCTTTCAGCTTAAAACTTTTTAGTTCTTATTTTTGGATCTGTGAGACAAGCTCACTGATCTTTATTTATTATTATCTTTGTGGGTTGTTTCAAATAAGTCGATTGGTGTTGGAAAAGAGTAGGAAAGTTCATGCTTAAGTGGTAAAATGGAGCTTGTTTTTGACTGTGGCCTATGCTTTGTCATGTCATGCTTGGTATTGTTTTGGCTTTATGCTTAGTGATCTTTGCTGTAGCATGGCATGTTATAAACAATTGAGATTGCTTAATGTGCCTTGAAAGAATCATGCGTTGTTTTAGTATATTAAAGCATAGTATTGTGGTATTCTCCTTTGATGCTTTATTTGGGTTGACTTGGCGCATGCTCACACCATGTTATGACTATCCAACGTCACCATAGCCTTGATGATCCTTTAGTTTTTGACTTGTAATATCACTTTTGTTCTTTAATTAATGATGTTTTGTCGCTTTGCATGATTATGGCCATTATTGCTCTCTTAGTTGGTCGCCCCTAGTCTTTTGCTAGCTTCCATAACCAAGTATGAGTTCCACTCATGCATCCAAATCCTAAAATCAAGTTATTCGAAAGAGCCCACCATACCTACCTATTAGCATTTTCTATTCCAAGTATATTCATGTTTTTATCTACCTTCCAAATTAAACTTCTTATGAGAAAACTAGTGATAAACGCTCTCACGAACTTGATGG
Organism: Avena sativa; assembly: GCA_916181665.1. NCBI lineage: Eukaryota > Viridiplantae > Streptophyta > Magnoliopsida > Poales > Poaceae > Avena > Avena sativa. The sequence goes on along the minus strand of OV702290.1, from coordinate 545,254,819 downwards.
CACACTTTACTTTTCTTGCCCTTAATAAACTTGAACCATTGTGTCGTCTATGTTGTATATGCTTGCACTTATATGTTGGGGATTAGCAGAACCATGTTGTCATGGGGAACGCTTTCAACGTTGCGCTTGTACTTTATACCTAGTTGATATCATGCTCTTTTGTTTATGGATGTCGTCGGTGTGAAATGAAAGGTCAGCTTGTAAGTCCATGGATTTATGTATATGTGTTAGAGAAACGCCTGGGCCGCCGGTCTAATCCATGTTGTCATGGTGGAAACCTGCAGCGTAACCATAATGAGTTGTCTATGAAGCATTCTTCTTATAAAAAAGAGTCAGATATTGAGAAAAAAAAGAGAAAAAGAAAAAAGAGAGATATGAGAAAAGAGGAAATAGAGAAAAAAGCACCATTTTCCCATGGTAAATAAGAAGATTGCTGAGATGCTCGTTGTCTGCTTGCCTTGTCATTTTGATATGGGGATTCTTCCGTATCATCGGGCAAGGGGTACCCCGTTGGCGGTTCTCTATGATACACATGTACTTACTATGATAAGAACTTACCGGTAACTAAACTTGAGTAGCATGAGGAGCGGCCCTCGTATTCAAGGGACATGAGATTTCCAACTTATACTTTGTCAAGCATATACTCCATAGTTTGTTCACTTTAACCTTAATCACTTCAAGATGCTTATGATAGGGGCAATGAGAGATGAAAGCTAATAAGTACCATAATTTTTGGAAGCTATTTATGAGACTTGAATCCTTGCTTCCTTCTATGAAGGCCTTTATTTTACTTTTATGTTGAGTCTCCATATTCTATCTTTATGAACCTATTGAGAGAGCACAGTGGCCATTCTTAGTTCTATGTGCACTGTCACAAGACTTGTTGATTGATGCATAACTTTGATATTGCTTGTTCTTAAACTATTTGTATCTAGTCACCCTTATAAACTTTGAAGGTGTCCTATGCATTTATGCTTGCTACTCTATGAGGGACAAGCTGAATGCCACAATGATATATTTATTTATGTGAAACAAACAAACGTCTTTCAAAGCATTGTTATTCATGATCTTTGTTTGTATCCTTTCATGTTGCATGCATAGTTACTATGTCTTATTGCTAGAACTATATCTTGCATGCTATGTTAAAGTACTATGAACCCAGCTATCAATGTTTTACAAATACTTTGATCAAGTCTATGATGGTGCATGTCACCTCAAAAATTATTCTTTCTTTTTATAACTTACCTACTCGAGGACGAGCAGGAGTTAAGCTTGGGGATGTCGATACGTTGCAAACATATCTATAATTTTTGATGTTCCATGCTTGTTTTATATCTACTTTCTTATGTTTTGTCCACACTTTGAGGTATTTTTATACACTTTCTGGAACTAACCTATTAACAAGATGCCACAGTGCCAGTTGTATGTTTTCTGCTGTTTTTGGTTTTAGAAAAACTAAAAAATGAATATTCTCGGAATTGGACGGGACAAAAGCCAATATGCCTATTTTTCCCGGAGCAACACGGAAACACGAAGCAAAGACAGAGTAAGGCACCAGGGTGGGCACACCATATGGTGGTGCGGGCTAGCCCTGGTCACACCACCAGGTGGTGTGGCCCTCCTGGCCGGCCACCGATCTTGCCTCTTCGCCTATAAGAAGCCACCCGATGCATAAACCCTAAATCGTCAAGCCTCCAGCCATGAAAAGTTCCGTAGCACCGCCGCCACCGAAGGGGAGATTCGGGGGACAGAAAGTCTCTGTTCCGACACCCTGCTGGGACGGAGAAGTGCCCCCGGAGCCATATCCATCGATCTCCACCACCATCTCCATCGCCGTTGCTGATTCCCATGATGATGAGGGAGCAGTTCTTCCTCGAGGCTAAGGGTTCTACCAGTAGCTATGTGTTCATCTCTCTCTATGCATGATCATATTGTGATCATGAGCTTTATAATCAAATATATCTATTCTGCTACTCAAGTGCTTTAATAGATCTTTGCTGTCCCCATGTGTGTGAATGTGACAGTGTGCACACCATGGTGGCACTTAGGCTAGAGATTACAAATACTTGTTATGAGTTATATTTGGAGTTGGATGTTTCTATGATATTGTGGTCTTTGTTGGAACCATCTAGTGCTCAAGGTGATAGTGTGGGGTTATCTAGATGGGGAAAGCGGACTTTGAGGTGTGCTGTTATAGCCCTACCATGGATTGGAGTGTCCAACCGGAGAGTAGTATCATAAAGAGATGATATTTATATGAGAGTGTTCACTAGCGAAAGTATGATCCCTAGGCCTTGTTTCTAAGCATTGAAACACCATTTGCAACTAGATCTGTTACATGTTTGCTTGCTGCCATCTTTATTTTAGTTTGTTAGTCTCTTCCACGCCATCAAGCTATTTTCTGGCACCGTTGTCTTTTATCCATACCACTTGTATTTCACTATCTCTTCGCTGAACTAGTGCACCTATACACCTGGCAAGTGTATTGGCTGCGTTGGAGACACAAGAGACTTATTGTATCTTGATTGCATGGTTGCTTGAGAGGGATACCTTTGACCACTTCCTCCCTAAGTTTGGTAAACCTTGGGTAATCCACTTAAGGGAAAACTTGCTATTGTTCTACAAACCTCTGCACTTGGAGGCCCACCAACTGTCTACAAGAATAGAAGTGCGTAGACATCAATAATCTAGCTCAAGATTAGAGCCACAAAAGGGAGATCAGATGTTGTGTACCTTGATCTGGAGGTCTAGCCATGGCCTCCTCTTCCTTCTTCCACTTCTGCCTTCTTGTGCTGGTTCTTCCTAGTGCTTTAGGTGCTGGCTTGATCAGTGAGAAGGGAAGAGTGAGAGAGAGGAGAGCCCAGCCGAATGGATTGGGTCAATCCAGCTCAAACCCTAGGATCCCTATTTATAGCACTTGCACTAGGGGAACCTGCACCCCAAAATGGATGGTCAGGATGCCCCTGATCAGGGCATCCAATGGCTGTTATTAAACAGCCCCTAAAAGGCATTATATTGACTTAGTTTTATCATAGAAAACTACATATCACTAATATCCAACATTCTCCCCCTTGATCGTAAGGATAAACTTTATAAGCCCATTTCTCAACAAAACAGCATATGAGACAACAGAATTACAACGGTCATATAGTACCGCAGAACCCAGTTGCTACAATACACCACTTCATTTCAAAACAGAACTCCTTTAACTTAAGAGCTCCATAAACATATACTTATTACAAACTTATGAGCTCAACTCTTTGTTGAAACTTATATAGAGACAATAAATTGCAATGGTCAGTTAAGTACCATTGAACTAATTGACTATAGTACATCGTTCCATCAAAGAGAAAAACCCTTTTTAGACTTATGGGGAGATGTTGTCATAACGATCCCAATTCCAGGATCAAAAGCCTTCTGCCAATCCCATGCTAGCAACATGTTTTTTAAACACACTAGGTGGCAGGCCTTTCGTAAGTGGATCCGCTAACATTGTGTTAGTCCTTATATGCTTAATACTTATTGTCTGATCCTGGATTCTATCTTTCACAACATGATACTTGATGTCAATGTGTTTGGCAGCACCACTTGACTTGTTGTTACTCGAATAGATCACTACGGGTTGATTATCGCAGAAAAGAGTGAGTGACTCAGATATACTGTCAATCACCCTTAAACCTGGAATGAAATTCTTCAGCCATACTGCCTTCCTGGTTGCCTCATAACATGCCACAAACTCTGCCTACATTGTTGATGATGCAGTAACACTTTGCTTGGTGCTTTTCCAAGAAATAGCTCCTTCTGCTAGGGTGAAAATATAACCCGATGTGGATTTTTTAGTGTCAACACACCCTGCAAAATCAGCATCTGAATAACCCACCACCTCGAGGTTATCAGTTCTCTTATATGTGAGCATGAGACCTTTAGTGCCTTACAAATAGCGCAAAGCTTTCTTAGCAGCCTTCTAGTGACCCAACCCTGGATTAGACTGATATCTGCCAAGCATCCCGGTTATAAAAGCTAAGTTAGGGCAAGTGCACACTTGTGCATACATCATACTTCCAATAATTGAAGCATAAGGAACTGACTTCATTTGCGCAGATTCATAATCATTACTTGGGCACTGGAAAGTCCTAAACTTATCACCCTTGACAATAGGAGCAGGCGAGGCTGAGCACTTATGCATATTGAACTTTTTGAGTACATTCTCAATGTGCGGTCTTTGTGATAGCCCCAAGATTCCTCTGGATCTATCTCGGTGAATTTGAATGCCTAAGACATAAGCGGCTTCACCGAGATCCTTCATATCAAACTTTGAGGAGAGAAACCTTTTAGTTTCCAACATCATATTCTTATTGTTACTGGCTAAGAGTATGTCATCGACATACAATATCAGGAAGACAAAATTGCTCCCCCTGAACTTCTCATAAATGCAATTGTCCACTTCATTCTCTTTCAAACCAAAATTCTTTATCACTTGATCAAACTTGAAGTACCATTGCCTTGAGGCTTGCTTTAATCCATAAATGGATTTTTCTTAAGACGATATCCTAAGTGTTCCTTCCCTTCCATAACAGTACCTTCCGGTTGAGCCATGTAAACATCCTCATGTAAGTCACCATTCATAAATGCCGTTTTGACATCCATATGATGCAACTCCAGATCATAATGAGCCACAAGTGCCATAATAATTCTGAACAAGTCCTTAGAAGAGACAGGTGAAAAAGTCTCATTATAATCAATACCTTCTCTTTGAGTGAAGCCCTTAGCCACAAGCCTTGCTTTGAACCTTTCGATATCACCTTTGGAGTCACGTTTGGTCTTATAGACCTATCTACTGCCCACAGTTTTGGCTCCTTTAGGGATTTCTACTAAGTCCCATACATCATTAATGCTCATGGACTTCATTTCATCTTTCATAGCATCAAGCCACTCTGATGAATGATCACTTTGTATAGCTTCCTTAAATGATGCAGGATCATCATCCAACATCGACTCATTCATATCTTTACTCATATAAGTGACATAATCACCAGAAATGGCGGACTTTCTAGCCCGCTTAGACCTTCTGAGCGGTACATTATTTGGTACCTCAACCACAACTTCAAGCTGTTGAGCATCTTCCATAGAAGTATCATTAGGTATGGACTCTGGTGGAGTCACGGGTATCTTAGGAGGGGTACGATTAGCAGTCCTTTAAACTAGAGGTATAACCTCATCATGAATAGGAAACACTGGCTCTTGGATCACAGGGATCGGAACATAATCCCGTTTATCCTCCAAGATTATTTCCCTGGGAGTCATACTCCCCCTCATCATATCACTTTCCAAGAACACAGCGTGTCTTGTTTCAACAAACTTAGTGAATTGCTTCGGACAATAGAAACGATATGCCTTAGATTTGTCAGGATAACCAATAAAGTGGCAGCTGACAGTCTTGGGGTCTAACTTTCCCATAATTGGATTGAAAACTCTTGCCTCAGCAGGGCAGCCCCACACATGCAAATAACTTAGGGTAGGTTTTCTCCCAGTCCATAATTCATACGGCATTTTCAGCACCAATTTACTGGGGACCTTATTAAGAATATGGGCAGCTGTCTTTAGAGCTTCTATCCATAAACCAAGCGGCAAAGTGGAGTGACTTAACATACTTCTTACCATATCCATAAGAGTACGATTCTGCCTTTCAGCGACTCCATTTTGCTGAGGTTCGCCTGGTGCTGAATACTGAGCAATAATACCATTTTCCTGTAGGAACTTAGCAAAAGGTCCAGGAATTTGGCCATAAGAAGTGTGTCTACCATAGTACTCACCACCACGATCAGACCTTACAACTTTGATCTTTTGACCCACTTGATTCTCAACTTCAGCTTTAAATATCTTGAAATTTTCTAATGCCTCAGATCTTTCTTTGATAGGATAGATGTATCCAAAGCGAGAGAAGTCATCAGTGAATGTTATGAAGGAATCAAAAACCATCCACTGATCTCACATTGAACGGACCACGGATATTTGTGTGAACGATTTCTAAAACTCCCGTGCTTCGATTTGCACCTTTCTTGATTCTCTTAGTATATTTCCCTTTGATGCAATCAATACAATGATCCAGATCCGCATCCAAGAAATCCAAAGTATGAAGGACTTGCTCCTTAATGAGACGCTCAATTCTCCCCCTCAAAATATGGCCCAACCGATAGTGACATAGTTTCGAAGAAGTCTCATCATCATCTCGCTTACGCTTGGTACTAACATTCACATTAGAAGAAGCATCAACTTCATTTAGGGAATCACTTAAGGAAACAAGATAAAGTTTGTCTTGTTAGAAGGCAAGACCAACATTATTATTGTCAAACATAATTATACATCTCTTGTTCCCAAAGTCACAGTGAAAACCATCATCATCTAAGCATGACAAGGTTTCGTCTCATAGAGGGTACATAAAAAACATTACATAAACGAAGCGTAAAGCTGCTATGGAGCGTAAGTGTGAACTCTCCAATAGCCTAAGCCTCAGCCTCAGCCTCAACACCATTAGCAACTCTAACGGTTCTTTCCCCTCTTTTTAGGGTCCTCTTCGTATCAAATCCCTGTAAGAAGTTTGCAACATGAATTGTTGCACCTGAGTCAACCCACCATGTATTGGTGGCATAATTAACATAAAGGGATTAGTCAACAAAGGTTATAACATTAGTACCTTTCTTATTGAGCCATTTCATGAACCCAATACAATCCCTTTGGACATGTCCACTTTTTCCACAAAAGCGACATCCATTAGGATCTTTACCATCAGCATTAGGGTGTGCATCTGCATTAGGAGCTTTGTTAGGATTCTTTTGCTGAAAGAACTTAGAAGATTTCCCTTTATCCTTAAACTAAGTAGGCTTAGGCTTCATAAACTTTTGATTTTTCTTCTTCTGAGAGTGCTTGAACTGGTTGACATGATCAACTCGTCCAGCTTTAAGCCTTTCCTCTTCTTGTACACATCTAGCCATCATTTCATCCATGCCCCATTTAGAATCCATCGCATTGTAATTGATGGTAAACAGAGAGAACTCCATGGGCAAGGATGACATAATAAAATGGACAAGGAAACCTTCAGTGATTTCCATTTCAATTGTCTTAAGTTTAGTGACCATGTTGATTTTCCTCATGATATGTTCTCTTAGACTCCCAGTTGGATCGTACCTTTCATCAATAAGCCTTCTAATGAGGCTTGTTGCATAAAATTTGGATGATCCCTTAAACTGGTCCTCAATCTTTCCAAGGTAACCCTTGGTAGTCTGAGAGTCTGGAACAGCTCCCCTCATACTCTGAGTGATGGAGCCCTTAATAATCATGAGGTACTTACGATTTGAATCCTCCCACTTAGTTTTCTCATCATCATAAACCCTTTTCAGGGCATCATAATTCTCATCACCTTCAGTAGGTGCAGTAGGAGGATCTTTAAGGAGGGCATAATCAATATTCAACAAAGCTAAAGTGATCTCGAGCTTTTCCTTCTATGTACCAAAATTGTTACCAGTCAACTGTTCTATGCCATTAATAATTCCGGCAATTTGAGAGGCATTAGATGCTGCAAAAGAAAACAAATGCTTTGAATAAGCATAACCATTTTGAACTTCTTTTATTAACCTAGTCCACATCAGCTTTGGCCAGAAATAGACATGATCAATAAAATTATGCGGTCAAAATACCTGTCAATCAACTTTGGCCAGAATGACAGATATAAGCCACACTTAACTAAATCCTCTCATACAAGGAATTCTTTCATCAATCTGGAACACATCAGCTTTGGCCAAAAGTGAACCAGACCAACAAAATTTCATGGTCAAAATGTCTATCAATCAACTTTGGCCAGAATGATAGACATAAACCATGCTAAATTTAAGGATTCCAAACTTTATTTTGCAGCAAAACATTATTACCACAATTATTTGAAAAACAACACAAAAGAATCAACTAGGCATAATAAACACAACAAAAAGAATTAGCTTATCACAATGAAACACATCCAACTTACTTAAGTGAGATACATAATTGCATGACAAAAGAATAATCTGTCACACAATTGTGTTCCATAATTGACATAATAAAATATGCCAAAAATTTAGCCCCGAAAACATATTTACATTAACCCTAACTGTTAAAATTTTCTAATTCATTAATTGGGCCCAAAAGGAAATTTGACCCACAAAACCTTTAAAACCCCCTTTATTATTTAAATTTTAAAGAAAAAAACTTCTAGACTAGGTCGAATCTGGCCCAGCCCGTCTCCCCTTAGCCCTTTTAGTGGCCCACTAGGCCCGTTAAGCAGCTATCGCTACAAGCCGTTGGATGCGATCCAACGGCAGAGGACGCCTCGGGCTGGAACAAAAATGACACACGACGACGCCCCCGCGAACCCTAGCCTCATTTTCCCCCTTCCCCTCCTCTGCCTCCCCGCTGTGAGCGAGCGAGAGAGAGAGAAGCGGTGGCGGCGACGACGAGCGCCCGCGCTAGAGAAGAAGACACGGCGTCGACCATGCCCCCTCGCCGGAGCTGTGTGCGGCTTTGGCTTGCGCGCACCTCCGTCGAGCGGCTCTGGTCGGCTCCCTCTGCGCAGAGACGGCGGCGGTGGGCAGGTGTCCCTAGACCGGCGTCGACGGCACCGCGCCAAGTCTGGCACGGTGGTGGGCTCCTGCGACGACAAGTGCACGAGGAGACATCACCATGGACCGGTGTGGTGGACGGCGAGGCCGCATGGGCACGAGCCTGAGCGTTTCTGCCGGCTTGAGAGGGTGGCTCCGGCGCCGCCGTGGCCAGCGACAGCGACAAGGCCCGTAAGGTAAGTATCCACCACCACTTAGTCATTAGATTAGGGTTAGGGTTCGTCTGATTTGGGAATTAAGGTGAAGGTTCATCAATAATTGGGGAAATTAGGGTTAGGGTTCATCGATTCGATGAACTAGGGTTAGGGTTCCTCAGGAATTGGGGATTAGGGTTTGCACTAGTACCTGAAATCCCCACATAAAAATTGCATAAAAGCAACCCTAGCACCTGTTCTTTATCGGACATAACTTACACTTAGTGATTTTAGGGCTAAAACATCAACTTTATACTGTTCTGAAGCAACAGAACCTTGATCTTGATAAAAACAACAAGAACAAGCTCACTTAAGAATAAAACCTTAATAAAGAGGGCTCAAACTTGCAGCTAGGTGTTCTGATACCATTGTTAGATCCCATAGGATCATCTAGCTCAAGATTAGAGCCACAAAAGGGAGATCGGATGTTGTGTACCTTGATCTGGAGGTCCAGCCATGGCCTCCTCTTCCTTCTTCCACTTCTGCCTTCTTGTGCTGGTTCTTCCTAGTGCTTTAGGTGCTGGCTTGATCAGTGAGCAGGGAAGAGTGAGAGAGAGAAGAGCCCAGCCGAATGGATTGGGTCAGTCCAGCTCAAACCCTAGGATCCCTATTTATAGCACTTGCACTAAGGGAACCTGCACCCCAAAATGGATGGTCAGGATGCCCCTGATCAGGGCATCCAATGGCTGTTATTAAACAGTCCCTAAACGCCATTATATTGACTTAGTTTGATCACAAAAAACTGCAGATCACTAATATCCAAATGTACTTGTCCCTGCCTCATATTTTTCACGGATATCAGATATTCAAATGGTTAAGAGCTGGTGCATTTCATTCGTTGCTTTGGCTGAAGACTTGAAAGCAGTCACACGTAGGGCTGTTGCAGATTCGAACTAGTACATTATTGATTACTCCCTCCGTTTAGAAATATAAGATATTTTAGCTTTGTGAAATAGATGTATCTAGACGTTTTTTACTGTATAGGTTCACTTCGAACCTTTATGAACCTATACACTAAAAGACGTCTAGATACATTCGATTCACATAGCTAAAACGTCTTATATTTCTAAACGGAGGGAGTACCTGAAAGGATGAAGCCTTCATGTTTGATGAGAGCGAACCTAACAAAATTCATACTATTACCAATGGCCCTTTACGAAAAAATAGTCCTAAAGATCAGATATACTTTAAACTTTGGACCAATTACAAGAGCAGAACAATACACAAACATAGCCAACTAGGTCGATAATTTGTGTCCATCCCCATCACAGAATTGACAGCGCAGATGCAGCGTCACAAGATTTAAAAATAACATTCTGTGTATCTCGCAAACTTAATAAAAAATCCACAGCACAAACAACAACAACATGAGGATTCAACCTCTGGAAGGTAAAGTAGCTAGACAAGGTACCAACACGATCATGTTTCTCACGGAGTTTGATTCAAATGTCTACTGAGGGTTGTAGCTGCATGTTCTCTCGACATTGGGAGTTCGACTAGGCAATTTCGCATCAGGTATGCTGCTATTCTTCCTTTGCCTTCTTCTGAAGCTCCACCATCATATTGGCAGCTGCAGAGAACCTCGCCTCACGTGGAGTCGGACTAGGATCGCCAACGACTCTCATTGTAAAATCAGGGCATGTAAGATATACACTAGCCCGGAACATGCCTGAACAAAAAAAAACAGGAAATTAATAGTGAACAGGTGCTCGAAACAATGTGTGTGAGAGTTCTGAAAGAGAGACGATGATGATCAATCAAACACAAGTTACTGGTTATTGCTAGCTGCAAACCTAACCGGTTCTTCACAAGTGGTTGTGATGCTATGGCTAGAGGTAATCTCTAATAAAGCCTACAAGGCGTACACACGTCTTCAGTAACCATCGACAGAACCCAATAAACCTAATGTGGTAAACAAACAGGTACGTCTATTGATCTGACACCTCGAAAACTCTTTTGGCCCAAAAATGGCTAGTGTAGTACACTGTGTATATTGTCATTTCAATGCACAAAACGTCAGGGAACTGTAGCGACCAAGTCCCAATAAACGATAATCAGAAAGTACGTGGCACATGACCAACTTATATGATATTCTTAATTCTTATGCTTATATGGTACCGTCCAAGGACCCAATGCTTGTCCATGCAGAAAAATAAAGAGATAAAAGTAAATTTTTATATATACCATCTGCTACTGAAGGTACTATTGTGTATCTTGGGAGTACCCACTGGCACAGATTGCAGACCTCATCAAGTTCCTGCATTGACAAGCGTTAAAATTACAGGTGGCATTTAAAATTCTAATACATCAGTTCTGCTCGAGGTCTCTTACCTGGCATTTATTGCGTACAAGGAGTGCCTCCTTCAGTGTCATCCTCTTTATGCTCATGGTTTGACTGCCACATCCAGAGCAAGACGAATTCGCAACTTCCATCATATTTGTGCAAGTTCCCTTATATTTACCTACTATTGACAGCACTTTGGGTGTAATCTTCCCTTCTGCATAAGGTTTAAACCATGATGAGTACTAAAAATGTGAAACTGATACAGAAACACCTCCTTGCCAAATCTTCCCACACTTCCGCTGGGCGATTTGTTCGTCACAAAGTGCGGTCGACATTCGCCTGCAATGAGAAGTGTGCCACACCACAACATAGCACATAACTTTTGGAAATGTATGGCTCCTAGCAAAACAGTACCATTCAAGATTGTCTGAATGTCCATATCGCATTGAATACTCCGTTCTTGAAGTATGCATTCCTCGTGAAGCTGAAGCAGAGAGAACAGGATGAGTTCACATCAGCTTCTTAACTAGAAACAAATTATGGGAAAAATGTGTCATGTTGTCTAACGTAAAAGAGAAGACATGACATACAATTTCATTCCGTGTTTTCTGAATTAATTGTAGTAAATTATAAATCTGATCATTGTTGTCCTCAGTGACGCCACCTTCAATGAAATTGGGAACACATATGTTAAGGACTTGGATGAAAAATAAGTAATAATAAGACAAACGAGCTGTCTTGGCGGTTTATCGCAACCTGGATTTTCTGTCACTTTGATATTATGGTGTTCCAAAGCACCGTTCATGATTGCAGGATCAACATATGGTGCCTGATACAACAGTTAATTATTTAAGTTGAAGCAGAGTAAATAAATCACACAGAAACTTGGCCTACTCATCAGACACAACTGTTAGCCAAGACTTGCCTAACTTATGGCGGCTATTTGGGTACCAGAAGACGTTATGATCACTAGATCATAGTGTAGATGATACAAGGCTCAAGACAGAATCTGATCTATGAAAATGATAAATACTTCTTTGAATGATTGGGCATGGACAGAGTAGCAGTAGGATTTAATCTTAACCCATTGATCATTCCTAACAATAAGGATATTCTTAACTAGTAAGATGCTTTAATTAATGGGATATTAATATATTATTGCTTATTTGGTTGGATTGGATTGGGTCGGCTTCTTCCCCTCACCCTAATCCCTAACACGAGAAGTGTGCTTTATCACACTAACTTACATTCATGTGGCAGCATGACAGATGCCCCAAGTCCATGTTACTTATAATATTAGAGTGTGTAGGAAAACACAAACAAATAGAATAAAGCACAACAAACATCACAATAGCATTTGCATGGATAAGGACAAACCATAAAATTTACAATTATTGTCAGGTCATCATATTTGAAAGTCTACTTCTATTCCAATTTTAGAGGGTGCATGTGGTCCTAATGCACACTACTATTGTGGTCTATCAGTGCTTTCAAGCTGTAATTAAGCTTACCTTTGTTGAAACATCTTGAGGCATATTGCCATCTATAGGCTGCTTCTGTGTTTTGTTGTTATCCACTTGTCCACCTAAAGTTGATTGTATCAGAAGACTAGCAACGAAACATGGATCAGTAATATCGAAATACGGTTAGAATAATCACCAGATTGTAGGAGTATGGGTCTTCCACTTTTTGATCCTGCTGCTTTTGTATTTATTGACTTAGTCATGAGACCTGAACTTTCAACATCAGGAACAATAAGTGATTCATTTTCTATTATGGGGCTCTCAGCAACTGGACCCTTTGCTGCTGTAGCCCTGGAGGCTTCAGCTTTTCGTTTGTTACTTTTCTTGCTATTGGCACCAGTTGCTTTTATTGCTCGTTTGTTTTGCTTTGGAGTTGACACTTTCGTAACTTGTTTTTGCATCTTAGAAGTGCTATTCTCGTCTTGCTCTTCCAATTTTTCATCTATCACAGAGTGCAATCCATGTTGGGGGACAGCGGGCCATTTCCTGAAACATGTCAAGCGTGTTATGACCAATTACCATCATACCCGACAAGTTCTATTGCCCTAGTTTCACGCATAAATAGCTTACCTGTGGAGGAGTTCAAATAAAATCTCCTTATATGGAAGAATGTGATAGTACTCAACTACAGCTGTTGTTTTTGGGAACGGATCATTTACAAATACCGGACCGGTCATACTGTCGAAGAAAAAAAACTGAAAAAAGTCAGAATCTTCGAGAAATAGTAAAAGCATCATATAGCATTGAGCAAGACATCCTCATTTTAGAGGAAAATGAAAAAAAAAGATTTACGCAATAAGCACGAGCAGAAAAACATCACTTATGCATGGAATGTGTTACCAGTATGCTTACCGCCAGAGGGAGAAAAAAGGGAAGAGCTATAGCAAAGCAACTTGTATCGACAGCGACACACTTTAAAGGGTGTCACTTTCTATCAAGATGTACCACAATGCTTTTATTAATAAACTAACGAGTGGTTGATCAAATGTGAGCTAACCTAAAATCACAGGACTATCTAGTAGGTAAAAGCAAACCTGCTAATCAAATCTTCTAGAGACATTTCCACAAGTTTGCCCTTCGTGGCTTTCTTATACTCCAGAATGAATAACTTGGTAGCCGTCCTTTCTTTACTCAATGAGTATGCCAAAGTTTCGTCGAGAATACTCAAGTTTGAGCCCTCCATACCTATTAAGAAAATAAGTTTACCATAATGAGCAGCAAAAGATGCATAGGTGGATCAAACAGAAAATGCACAAAATTATTAACAGAATCAAGTTTATATATGAGACTTATACACGATCATATTTATATAAAAAAAATAGAATTCTATAGCAAACAATGAGCTGTTATTTGTCCATGACAAGGGAATTAACCATTATAGTGTCCCAAGTTATTTTCAGTCTGCTATTTGATAAAATTAAATCAAATTTCATATTAACCCTTTGTACACAACCAAAACAAATGAGAGGAAGAGTGCCATGACCAATCATTAACAAATGAGAGGAACAGTGCCGTCGACCTGGGATGTACACTAAGTCGCTACTGCTCTAAACATGTTGTAAACCTCCCCGGAGGCGTGTAACAAAACTCTACCTTTCCAATATAATGAAACGCAAAGCTTTTGCGTTTTCTCAAAAAAAAAATCATTAACGAGTCTTTGCTGACGTTGTTGTTTTGCCTGAGACAAAATAGTTCTACACGTATTAAAAGCAAGGATTACGAGTCGACGAGTCGAGCCGGGTCGTGGGGGGTACCGAGTCATAGACTAGTCTGGACTAGTCTAGACTCATACTAGACTAGTCGAACTACTAATACCTAGTATATATAACATTATACAATAATATTGAAGGCATGTGAAGTGGTCTGAATCATAAGACAGTAAATAAATATGTTCCATAGGCCATAGCAGAAAGCATAAGATGAACATAAGTGGTCTAAATCACAAAATAAAGCAAGTCTAGCAAAACTTATTAGGGAAAATTGAGTCGATCGACTCAGAAAATAGGACTAGTCTATACTAGTCTAGGACTAGTCTATCGACTCGATCGACTCAAGTTAGTAGTCGAATCGACCGGTTGAGTCGACCTTCAATTTGCGACTTGTGGACTAGTCTAGCGACTAGTCTAGACTAGTCACTCGACTCGTAATCCTTGATTAAAAGCAAGTGATAGGTACATTTTGGGGTACATTCTGGGACCATGCACTTGTTCTTGTTTTCTGTAAAGCAGGTTTACGACTCAGACTCATTTTTTGGGTTCATTAGCAGTTCGAATTTAGTACAATTTGTAACAGTAACTCATGTAAAATTTTATTTACAGAATTAACAGAAAAGCTCTGAACCACACTCTTCTTTTTCTGGTCAGTATGTTTGATGACATGAAAAATATGGTTGGCAATGCTTACTAATAACCTGATCCAAGTGAGGAAACATTGCTAACTCAACACTGAAAACAGCAGATATGGATGTGTAAATTAAGGGCTGTAAGAATAAAATCGGACCTGTTCTACACTCCACCTCGGATAGTGCTAGTCGTTGAAGCATTATCGGTCCATCCACAGCACCAAGTGTTGTTTTATTTGTCGATTCCTTGCCTGCTGGCTGGTTGGTACTGTGTGAAATACCAGCTGCTGCATCATATTCCTTCTCTATGAATGACCAGACACCCTTGGTTTCAGCACTAAACTGAATCAAACATTTCTTCCTAGTCGTGTCCAGAAGAAGCACAGCAATTTTCGCTATTGGCCACATTTCCACGTCTGGATATCCCTGACTCTCACTGAGTTCTGCAGCGATCTCACAAGCTTGTATCGCTTCCCTATCAGTAACAGATAAGCTCACACCATTTCCAGAATCGTTCTCATGCGAATGGACCATACTCACGTATGGGAGCAAATCTTCTCCAACAGAAAGAGAAGCGCACATAAAAAACTGCTTGGCATCAGCGAAAGCAAGCTGCGGAAACCTCTTCCTGTGGTAGTAGTTGTACACAATGATAGCCGTGTGAACCTGCAAAACCACACACCAGTGTGATAAGCTAGCAACTAACCGGGTATTTATCACAAACCATGTATGCACAGAGAGAAACACTGTCAGGTATAGAACAAAAGAATACGCAACTCTGCGCAGAAACAAAACACGGCGAGCATTTCATGGCTAGGCTGAGGGATATTTATCGTCATGAATAGCAAAGGAAAATAAACTAATACAACTACAATGGTAAAATTGACAGGGAAAATGTAAGCATGACCTGGCAAGTACTGCAATCCAATAAACCAGGTCATTACATAGACAGATCAAACATACATTTAACTATCTTATGCAATCCAATCCGATCGAAATTCATAGATAAATTTGAAAGGTCCATTTGATGGGCAAATAATTTCCTCAGAACTAAAAGCACGCCCAACATGTCTGCTTCGGTTGTACATTTGTACGGTTACTACGAGTACCCCCATCTGAAAAGTAATTTTGACAGATCCCGATTTCTCAAGTAACTGACAGGGTGACAAAAGAAGTACAGAAACTAAATAGGCGCTCGCGGCTTGCCTTAATGTGCTGCCTAGCGGCTGCTCCACCGCCGTCCCCGTGGTGCCGACCGTCGCTCCGCCTCCAACCATCCACCTACACGACGCACCAGCCGCCAAGCAACCGGCTGGTTGGCCGCCGCCGCCGCTGCCATCTCCATCGGATGAGAGCGATCTACTTTTTTTTTTGAGGAAAATAAGGGCTATCCACTCAAAGAGTGGGCTCCGCATGGCACGGCCGGGATGGTTCTCGGTTGGGCCCTGGCTGATTGGGCCTCCGACGTGCGCGTCAAGGCCCACTACCTCACAACTAAGGCATGAGTCGGCCACCCCACCTCCACCACCTCACCTTCATCTTCCTCCTCCGGCCGACGCTTCCCATCTCCGATTCCTACCGGTGCCGCTCCGGGAATGAAGCCACCCCCAATTACCCCCGCCGCGGCGCGCTGGTAGACCGAGACGCCCCTACTATCTAGCACCGGCGGTGGCCGGTGGGTACATACGACCGCCACCAACGACGACCACTGAGACGACCAAAATCACCGCGGAAGAGCATTTCCGCGCATCCCTCCCCTCCCAGATCGAACCTGGACCAAAACCGTGAGGAATTCTACCAATTGTACCACCATTACTTGACCAGACCAGCCCAACCCCCGAAAAAAAAACGACCCGTACGTTCTAGCTACAGGGCACACATCTAGCACAGCAATTAGCAATGCTCACCTGCTGCGCGATGGCGCGCTGCTTCTCCAGCGTCATGTGGCGCTCGTCCTGGGCGGCGCGGCGAGGCAGGACCGGCCTGACCAGGTGCTCCACCAGCAGGATCACCGCGTCCTCCATGTGCACCACCTCCTCCTCGGCCACCGCCTCATTTCCTCCTCCTCCTCCTCCGCCGTCAGACATACCGCCCTGGCACAAATTATTCACAAAAACGGGTCAGCGCAGCTCGATCTCTAGGGTTTGGGACTCTGTGCGGCTGGGTGGCTGGCTGGCTAGAAGGACCTGCGGTGGGTTGGGGTTTTTCCGTTTCTGTAGAGAGAGGAGTAGTGGGTGGAGAGAGCTAGAAGAGGAAGGGGACGTGAGGCAAAAGCGGAAAGGGCGTGAGGGGGCGAGACGACCGATCAGCCGTCTGTTTCCCGCCCCTCCGACGGATCGCCGCCGTCCATCGCCGTGGCTAGAGTTTGCAAGCGTTGAAGAGGGGACAGGACACGACAGCTCTGCGTTGCTCTGTTTGCGTTACAAATTGCTTTCCCCGGATTCCAGTTTCTTTACCCCGAACCTGTGAAAGAACTACTCTAGACATGGTCCTTCCTACTCGTCGAAAATAAGGAAAATGAGAACAACGTGACGATATAGCATAATAGTAGAAATTAGTTACTCCCTCCGATCCAAATTAGTTGACTTAGATTTTTCTAAATTGGTTTGTATCTAGACATGATTTATTAGATACATCCGTATCTTGACAAATTTGAATCAACTAATTTGGATCGGAAAAAGTATTTTATTACAAAAATGGTTCGATGAGATTACCAAAGCAAGAGACGATGGTGATAAGCCCACCAGGCGGAGCTCCGTTGCCGCTTGACAAGAATCTAGAAGTTTATCATCACGACCCGCATCTTCTTCCATTGTCACTCTTTCTGGCAGCTGAGACCCTCCACGAACCGGCGACTTGTCACCGCAATCTATATCCTCTTCTACAACCACTTGAAGTGGCTTCTTATTTTCTATCAGGGTATTAGATTGAGCCCCTCTAGCAACGGGCGACCTGTCACCACAACCTACATCTTCGTTCATCGCAACAACATCTTTCACCTGTTTACCTTTTACCAATGCTTTAAGTTGAGCGTCTTTGAGAATATCCAAAATTTTAAATGGTTCTTTGGATGCTACAATCGGGTTTTCGTGAGAGCCACCATGAACAAGTGAATAGTTATGAGCCCATAATTCTGATGGAGTGGTATCCAGGTCCACACATAGATCAAGCCCTTCGTCTGACTGCACGGAGAACTCAAAGGAATGTTTCGAACAGTTTCCTAGCATTTTACAAGATTGACCATCAGCTTAATTCATGTGTAATAGTTCCGTTAGCTCTAGTTATTGATAGTTGCAGAAGTGCTAAGGAACATACCGCTTGGAGCTACAGCTTGGTTTGGTTCCAGAGAAGTCGTATCATTTAAGCTTGGTGTTGGTCCACGAGGGTTCATTGTAACATCAGGACTAGCTACAATGTGGTTGTCAGCTTCCTTGTCAACAGCTACCCTTGGGGTTCTTTTCTTTCGAGGGACGCGAAAAAACTGAGTGTTACGCATTTGTGCTCCCTATTGTTGAAACAATATGCCTCCCTGTTGCATAGGAAAATAGAGGAACAATATAGGAATATTAAATGTTTCTTGTATGGCACTGTCCATTTACTTTTATTCACATCAATGGATAAATGAATAATTAAAATGTTTTCTTATATCCCAACTAAAAAAGGAGATACACGAAACTTTGCAATCTATTTGGACCTCCTCCTAGATTTTATACACATACAAAATGAGTCAAAAGTTTGTGTAATGTAATGACATCCTTATTATGTATGAACCAAGATGCAACTAGTGCATCGCACAACCTGACGATCAGACCGCATGACCATAAAAGCAAAGGATATAGCTAAAATAACTGATAGAAATAAGCGGCATGACCATAAAAGAAACAACTATTACAACTAAATCCCCAACTAACCTTGGAACTACTAAATCTACGAGTAAAATTCACAGTAGCAACACAATAGTGGCAAGACTTAACTCCGCAAATTGAAGATTATAATAAATGAATTTCTTGTGGGGATTACCCCTGAGAGTTCAATACCAAATCGAGAACACCAGGTCATACCTTCGAATATTTTTATTGTCCCCCTAAGATCTTCTTGGGATCTTCGAATATTTTTATTGTCCCTCGTAGATCTTCTTGGGATCTTCGAATATTTTTATTGTCCCCCGTAGATCTTCTTGGGATCGATATAGATCTACTTGGGATCAATATAGATCTTCTTGCGATGTATACTAATGAGACCTCAAGGAGTAGTATGCTAGTTCCAGAAACCACAAATGAGCAGGTAGATTGGTGGTGGGTAGGATATATTGCTAGGAATAAGAAAACTAACATTATAATCAATGGGTGCAACTCATAAAAAGCAATATAATAATAAAGATAATTAACATTTGAACGTTAGATCCAACTATGCGTGATTTTCTACGAGAATAACATCATTTAGAATTCGCTGCCAAATAGGCAACATGACGTCCTACCTTGAACTCTTGTGTTGGTTCCTAGCAGCGGATATCGTCAAGATCAACGTGGAGCAGATACACCAATTATCTATGGTGAGAACGAGAAGTTACCGCTAGTTTGATGATGGGTATGGTTGCTCATGTGGGGGTTAGGAAAAGTGTTATTGAGGTCTTCTAGGAGGTGAGGAGGCCATGGGAGGGTCAAGGGAAGGAGGGGAAGAGAGGCAGCATGGCGGCGGCGGGGGGAGGGGGGAGGGGGGAGGGAGGGGATGAGGAGTAAGTTGGTGGTGGACCGTGATTTTTATAGGGCTAGTGGGAACGCGTGCCTTTTGTGTTCTGATTTTGTTTCCTTCTATTTTTATGGACAAAATATGAAGCAAATTTGTATTAGGAATAACTTGGATTATGTGAATATGAAGGGAAGAGTGGTGGAACCGTGGAATAATTGCATGATAAACACATTCACTAATATTATTGGATAAAAAACATGTGTCACCCTAGCACTGCACCTCAAACTTCTAGAGCGTATGCTTCTGGTTCCTCGCCAACGACCACTTGGTGAGTGCAATGATCCATCTAGGTGATGCTGGTGGGGAGATTTTGGACACCTAATTACATAGGTATACCCAGCGGGCACTTGCCTTGAGACTATCTGGCTTGGCCCAACAAGAGGCCCACATGACAGTCTGCTAAGGTCCATGAAGCCCACTACAGTTCGGCTGATCCGAAGCATATAAAGATATAGATCCCAGGCGTGTCAAACAAGGAGAAGATCCTAACTAGGAAACTAGAGTTTAAACTGTAACCGACTCGGATGATAACTAAGACCTAGCATCCCCATGTAAAGGCTAAGAGGGGGCGCCGAGGAGGAGAGAGACAACCATAACACCGTAGCTTACACCAGATCTAATTTGCGCAATCCTAGACGTCTCGGCAACATTGTAACTTCCATCATCATGAATCAAGAGAATACAAGTAGAAATAAGGTATTACCCTCTAGGGTCTGAACCTGGGTAAATCATGTCCCCTATTGTTTGCTAGCCGGTGAAATCATCGGCGCGCTCCAACTTCCCCAAAACCCAAGTCTATCAATTAGCATCGTATGTGGGAATCGCGTGCGCTGGATCCATGTCTTCAGCGGCTCCAACCTCGGCGACCCACCAGTCGAATCAGGTCCCACGACCTGTCGGACACATCGGCTCGAGCGACCCATCGGTCACGTTGGCTCTAGCAACCCGTCGATCGCATCACCTCCCGTGACCTGTGATTGCATAGGTTCCAATCTCAGTGACCCGTTACCACATCGGTTCTGATCTTGGCGACCCGCCGGTCACATCGGCCCTGGCAACCCACCGGTCACATCGTGTCACGCGACCCACCGGACGCATCGCCTCTGGTGACCCGCCGGTCACATCGGCTCCAATCTCGGCGACCTGCTGCCGCATCGGTTCCGATCTCGGTGACTCACCGGTCACATTGGCTCTCGTGACCCACTGTCACATCATGTCCCGCAACCAGCTAGATGCATCGTCTCTGATGACCCACTGGTCGTATCGGTTCCGATCTCGGCGACCCGCTGTCGCATTAGTTCCCACGAACCACCATCGCATCGGTTTCGCCCACCATGTCGACTACCAATAAAGCTAAGTTGTCCTCTACCAAGAGTCGATATTCATTTTACATTCATCGCACCCGATGCTCAGGGGCTGTACCATACAAGATAATCTTACATGTAATCGACCCCGCGCGGTCAACACCTCACACACGACTGCCCGAGTAGCTGACTCTGCCTAAACATCGAATCCATAAAACATCCAACCCAATTGCAACCCAACTGACAAATTGGTAAGACACAAAGATCAAGGGTGTCAGGCTAACGAAAAGGCCTCTCGTACCGTGGCAACCTGTTGAGTCCAATCACAACCAACAACATTATTGTTGGGTCCGCAGCATAGAAAACAAAAAATTTCCTACGATGAGAACTATACGCCAAGATCTATCTACTAGATACAGAGCAACAGGTGGACATACATTCATGGAGAACTTACCCTCGAAGACAACGAGTTTTGTTAACGAGTAGGAACTCGTGGTTGATGTAGTCGTACGCTTGCCGATCTCAAGATCGTGTGGAAGTCCGAGCGCCGCAAATCAGCAGCGCATCCGTCCTCGCACACACGTTCAAGCCACCAGACAACCTCCACCTCCTCGCTCCAGCGATCCAGCGGAAGCAGCAACTCCTTCCAGACGAAATGCCACCGGGAACATGTATATCGCTAATCCGAGACCATGGGGGAATAATTCTAGGAGGGGAGAGAGATCCTTCACAAGGAGGTGTGAGGATGAAGTAGGGAATGGGTGGCCTTTTATAGGATGAGGGGGCGCCCCCTCTCTCCATGGCCGGCGCATGGGGGGGTGACCCCTCACCTCCCCCATTCATGTGGTGGTAACCCCTCCACATTAAAATGCCTCTTCACATTCCCTTTTAAAGTCTCCACTTTAAATGCATTAAATTTCTCCAAATTTAATGCTCTCTCATTTAATAAAACTCTTTTTATTAAATTTATTCAGAATTTTGTTAATTACTTTAATTAACAAACATTCACATATAGTCCCTTGCAATATTTCAATATCACATGCAGAACCACCTTCTGCAATTTCACCCGAAACAATTTCCGGTTTCTATTGAAACAATTCCTGCGCTTTGCAATTCTTTCGTCTGAAACTTATGTGCTCCAAAATGGTGTCCGGTAACTCTTAAGTGTGGCACCCTACGGTTCGCGAATAATGCAGACATGATCGAGACCCTTCTCCGATCAATAATCAGCAGCGGGACTTGGAGATCCGTACTGACTCCTACACATTCAACGATGACTCCTGTGATCGTGAGAACCTTTAACGCTTGTAACTAAATCCCTTTGTCTCTCGATATATTACATGTCCGAGATTCGATCATCGGTATCTCCATACCTAGTTTGATCTCATTACCGACATGCACTCTTTTCTTGTTCCCGTGATATAATATTCTAGTGATCACATCACTTGCTTGCAAGCTATCCTAATGTGATATCACCGAGAGGGCCCAGAGTATATCTACCCGTCATCTGGATTGACAAATTCCACTCTTGATCCATGAGCCTCAACATAACACCTTCGTAGTACTGAACCCATCTTTATAGTCACCCTGTTACGGTGTGACGTTTGATGTTATCAAGATACTCTTCCGGTGTTAGCGATTAACATGATCTCATGGTCTAAGGATAAAGATTACTTCGTATGATGTTATAGCAATATAAACACAATGACTTGATCGTAGTGCTATACTTCGGATGAATGTTCATCACATCATTCCACCAATGGTGTGACCTTGTTATTAACAACATCCAATATCCATGATCAGGAAACCTTGATCATCCTGTTAATCAACAAGCTAGTCTATAAGAGAGGCATGACTAGGAACCCTTTTTGTTTATTAAACACACATGTATTGATGTTTCCTATCAATACAATTATAGCATGCAAAATAAACATCTATCATATACAAGGAATACATAATAACAACTTTATTATTGCCTCTCAGGGCATATTTTCTTCAGTCTCTCACTTGCACTAGAGACAATAATCTAGTTCACATAGTGATAAATCTAACACCCATGGAGTTCTGGTGTTGATCATGTTTTGCCCTAGGGAGTACTTTAGTCAACGGATCTGCTACATTCAGGTTCGTGTGCACTTTACAAATCTTTATATCTCCATCCTTGACATGCTCGCGGATGGAGTGAAACCGACGCTTAATATGCTTGGAATTCTCGTGAGACCTTGGTTCCTTGGCGTTGGCTATGGCTCCATTATTGTCACAATAGATCACCATTGGGTCCAACGCACTAGGAACCACACCTAGTTCCGTTATGAACTCCTTCATCCAAACCGCTTCATGCGCTGCTTCTGAATCAGCAACATATTCCGCCTCCGTCGTTGATCTAGCCACCACAGGTTGTTTGGAGCTCCTCCAACTAACTGCTGCTCCGTTCAAGAGAAATACATATCCGGATTGAGACTTAGAGTCATCCAGATCAGTGTCAAAGCTAGCATCGACATAACACTTAGCGACTAGCTCTTCTTCACCTCCGTATACAAGAAACATATCCTTAGTTCTTCTCAAGTACTTGAGGATGTTCTTTACCGCTATCTAGTGTTCTGAACCTGGATCAGATTGGTACCTACTAGTCAAACTGATAGCATGTGCCACATCCGTTCTTGTACATAGCATGGCATACATAATAGAGCCTATGGCCGAGGCATAGGGGATCTTATCCATCATCTCTCTTTCTTCCGCTGTAGCCGGACTTTGAGTCTTACTCAATGTCTTGCCTTGCAACATAGGTAAGAACCCCTTCTTACTTTCGTCCATATTAAACTTCTTTAATATCTTATCAAGGTATGTACTCTGCGATAGCCCAATTAGGAATCTTGATCTATCCCTATAGATTTTAATGCCTAATATATATGAAGCTTCACCAAGGTCCTTCATCGAAAATTTGCTGTTTAGATAACTTTTAACACTGTTTAAAAGATCTATATCATTTCCAATCAATAATATGTCATCCACATATAATATCAGAAATGCCACATTGCTCCCACTCACTTTCTTGTAAATACAAGCCTCTCCATAAGTTTGGACAAATCCAAACTCTTTGATCACCTCATCAAAGCGGAGATTCCAACTTCGGGATGCTTGCTTCAGTCCATAGATGGATCGCTGAAGTTTGCACACCTTATCAGCATCCTTAGGATCGACAAAACCCTTAGGTTGTATCATATACAACTCTTCTTCAATATTACCATTGAGGAACGCAGTTTTGATATCCATCTGCCATATTTCATAATCGAAACATGCAGCAATTGCTAACATAATCCTAACCGACTTAAGCATCGCTACGGGAGAGAATGTCTCATCGTAGTCAATTCCTTGAATTTGTCGAAACCCCTTTGCGACAATTCGAGCCTTATAGATGGTTACATTACCATCAACATCAGTTTTTCTTTTGAAAATCCATTTATTCTCAATGGCCTTTCGATCGTGAGGTAAGTCCACCAAGGTCCAAAACTAGTTTTCGTACATGGATTCCATCTCGGATTTCATGGATTCTAGCCATTTGTTGGAATCAGGGCTCATCATCGCTTCTTCATACGTCGCAGGGTCATCTATTTCATCAATCATGAAATTCATAACAGGATTGTCGTACAGTTCAGGAACTGCACGTGTCCTGGTTGACCTATGAGGTTCGGTAGTGTCCTCTTTCGGAGTTTCATGATCAATATCATTAGCTCTCTCTTCATTAGGTGAAGTCAACTTCGAAACAACTTCTGGAGCTGCGCTACTCGCCATTTCATGAAGAGAAGGTTCAATAACCTCTTCGAGTTCTACCTTCCGACTAGTCACACCTTTCGTGAGAAACTCCTTCTCAAGAAAGGATCCATTCTTGGCAACAAAGACCTTGCCCTCGGATCTGTGATAGAAGGTATACCCAATCGTTTCCTTAGGGTATCCTATGAAGACGCATTTTTCTGCTTTGGGTTCGAGTTTATCCGGTTGAAGTTTCTTCACATAAACATCGCATCCCCAAACTTTAAGAAATGATAGCTTAGGTTTGTTTCCAAACCATAATTCATACGGTGTCTTTTCAACGGATTTGGATGGTGCCCTATTTAAAGTGAATGCAGCTGTTTCCAGTGCATAACCCCAAAATGACAGTGGCAAGTCAGTCAGAGACATCATAGATCGAACCATATCCAATAAAGTACGATTACGACGTTCTAACACACCATTACGTTATGGTGTTCCGGCAGGCGTGAGTTGTGAAACTATTCTACACTCTTTAATGTGTGTGCTAAACTCGTAACTAAGATACTCTCCTCCACGGTCGGATCGCAAAAATTTGATCTTTCTATTATGATGATTTTCCACTTCATTCTGAAATTCTTCAAACCTTTCAAAGGTTTCAGACTTATGTTTCATCAAATAGATATACCCGTATCTACTCAAATCATCCGTGAAAGTAACAAAATAACGATATCCACCTCGCGCTGACACACTCATTGGTCCACACACATCAGTATGTATGATTTCCAATAAATCTGTCGCCCGTTCCATTGAACCGGAAAACGGCGTTCTAGTCATCTTGCCCATAAGGCATGGCTCACATGTATCAAATAATTCAAAATCAAGTGATTCCAAAAATCCATCAGAATGGAGTTTCTTCATGCGTTTAACGCCAATATGACCTAGACGGCAGTGCCACATATATGTAGATATATCATTATCAAGTTTAATCCTTTTAGCATCAACATTATGAATATGCGTAATACTACTATCGAGATCCAACAGAAATAAACCATTCAACACAGGTGCATGACCATAAAAGATATTATTCATATAAATCGAACAACCATTGTTTTCAGACTTAAACGAATAACCACTTTGCATCAAACACGATCCGGATACAATGTTCATGCTCAGTGCAGGCACCAAATAGCAATTATTCAGGTTTATAACTAATCCTGACGGCATATGGAGAGGCAGCGTTCCGATGGCGATCACATCAACTCTTGATCCATTGCCGACCCGCATCGTGACCTCATCCCTTGCTAGTAATCGCTTGTTCCGCAGCCCCTGAACCGAGTTACATATATTAGCAACCGATCCCGTATAAAATACCCAGGTGCTACTGTGAGTACTAGTCAAGTACACATCAATAACATGTATATCACATATACCTTTGTTTGCCTTGCCGGCCTTCTTGTCCGCCAAATACTTGGGGCAGTTGCGCTTCCAATAGCCAGTCCCCTTGCAATAGTAGCACTCGGTGTCAGACTTAGGGCCAGCTCGGGGTTTCTTTTCAGGCGCGGCAACAGATTTGCCGCCCTTCTTTCCCTTCTGCTTGCCTTTCTTGTCCTTCTTGAAACCGGTGGTCTTATTGATCATCAACACTTGATGTTCTTTCCTAATCTCCACTTCTGCAGTCTTAAGCATTGACAGAAGCTCGGAAAGAGACTTCTTCATGCCCTGCATATTATAGTTCATCACGAAGCTCTTGTAGCTAGGTGGCAGAGATTAGAGAACACGATGTATGCCTAAGTCAATGGGAATCGTTATTCCCAAGGACACAAGCTTATCGGTGTACCCAGACATTTTGAGTACGTGCTCACTAACGGAGCTGTTCTCTTCCACCATGCAGCTAAAGAACTTTTCAGAAGCATTATAACTCTCTACGGCAGCATGGATATCGAAAACCATTTTCAATTCTCCCATGGTATCAAAGGCATTGCCATTTTCGAAACGTTTTCGAAGTTCTGGCTCTAACCCATACAGTATGCCGCAATGAACTAAGTTTTGGTCCTCCTAACGAGTTATATAGACGTTATGTCCTCGTCAGGGGCATCAAAAGCTGGTGGGGGGCCTAGCGGCGCCTCTAGCACATATTGCTTTTGTGCAGCAGTGAGGAGAATCCTCAAATTCATAGCCCAGTTGGTGAAGTTGCTACCATTCGCAGCAAGCTTCTCTTTCTCCATGAACACATTGAAATTAAAAGCAGGTGGTGCCATCTACAACAGAATTTGTAAAATATATTTATACTAAGTTTATGATAGATTGAGTTCAACTAATCCAAATTACTAATGAACTCCCACTCAAAAACGACATCCCTCGTGTCCTTTTAGTGATTACATGAACCAAATCCACTACACCAAGTCCGATCATCACGTGAGTCAGTGTAGCTTCAAAGGCGAGCATCTATATGGGCATCATATCAACTATATGACTCATGCTTAACCTTTCGGTCCGTGTTCCGAGGCCATGTCTATACATGCTAGGCTCGTCAAGTAAGAACCTTATTATTTGCGTGTGTAAAACTGTCTTACACCCGTTGTATGAAAGCGTAGAGTCGAGAACACCCGATCATCACGTGATGCCTCAAAACACGATCCACAAAACGGTGCATACTTAAGGAAGAACACATTTTATCTTGATATCTAAATGAGGGATCATCTTATAATGCTACCAAACGCGCCAAACTAGCAGTATAAGATGCTAACATCTAATGTGTAAAGTGAGATGATATGGTCCATGCATTTGATCTCTATCACTTGCATCGTGGTATGATCTCTATCATTCCTTTGTGTGTAAGGCCAAGGTCTATGGAACTTACACGTTGACTGTGTTGTAAGAGTATCTACCATACATCTACTTACAACAATACCATATCAATACACTAGCCCAGCAACGATCTAAACTAGACGCCTCTAATTTATCAATTGCAAGTTTTACGTGGCTTAGGGCTTTCGGAGATAGAACCGGTCTTACCTACGAACATGAACCACAATGAGGATAACCAAGTTATTAGCAACTCGTTGTAAATCAGATATTGACTATAGTAGGAGAGACAGACACCCGCTAGCCACTTATGCAAAACTAGTTGCATGTCAGTCGTGGAACTGGTCTCATGTACGATGACATGTAAGGTTGGTCCGAACCGCTTCATCCCACTAAGCCACCAATATCCAAAGTACATAGAAGATACAATAACATGATCATCATCGCCCATATATAAACATATGTGTACTACCCATGCAAAGCACCTACGCATAGATCAGGCTCTCATACCATTGTTGGGTCCGCATCATAGAAAACAAAAAAAATCCTACGATAAGAACTATACGCCAAGATCTATCTACTAGATACAGAGCAACGGGTGGACATACATCCATGGAGAACTTACCTTCGAAGACAACGAGTTTTGTTAACGAGTAGGAACTCGTGGTTGATGTAGTCGTACGCTTGCCGATCTCAAGATCGTGTGGAAGTCCGAGCGCCGCACATCAGCAGCACATCCGTCCTCGCACACAC
Organism: Avena sativa; assembly: GCA_916181665.1. Taxonomy (NCBI): domain Eukaryota; kingdom Viridiplantae; phylum Streptophyta; class Magnoliopsida; order Poales; family Poaceae; genus Avena; species Avena sativa. The sequence goes on along the minus strand of OV702290.1, from coordinate 545,226,468 downwards.
GTTCAAGCCACCGGACAACCTCCACCTCCTCGCTCCAGCGATCCAGCGGAAGCAGCAACTCCTTCCAGACGAAATGCCACCGGGAACATGTATCTCGCTAATCCGAGACCATGGGGGAATAATTCTAGAGGGGGAGAGAGATCCTTCACAAGGAGGTGTGAGGATGAAGGAGGGAATGGGTGGCCTTTTATAGGAGGAGGGGGTGCCCCCTCTCTCCATGGCCGGCGCATGGGGAGGGGGGGTGACCCCTCACCTCCCCCATTCATGTGGTGGTAACCCCTCCACATTAAAATGCCTCTTCACATTCTCTCCACTTTAAATGCATTAAATTTCTCCAAATTTAATGCTCTCTCATTTAATAAAACTCTTTTTATTAAATTTATTCAGAATTTTGTTAATTACTTTAATTAACAAACATTCACATATAGCCCCTTGCAATATTTCAATATCACATGCAGAACCACCTTCTGCAATTTCACCCAAAACAATTTCCGGTTTCTATTGAAACAATTCCTGCGCTTTGCAATTCTTTTGTCTAAAACTTATGTGCTCCAAAATGGTGTCCGGTAACTCTTAAGTGTGCCACTCTATGGTTCGCGAATAATGCAGACATGATCGAGACCCTTCTCCGATCAATAATCAGCAGCGGGACCTGGAGATCAGTAGTGACTCCTACACATTCAACGATGACTCCTGTGATCGTGAGAACCTTTAACGCTTGTAACTAAATCCCTTTGTCTCTCGATATATTACATGTACGAGATTCGATCATCGGTATCTCCATACATAGTTTGATCTCGTTACCGACATGCACTCTTTTCTCGTTCCCGTGATATAACATTCTAGTGATCACATCACTTGCTTGCAAGCTATCCTAATGTGATATCACCGAGAGGGCCTAGAGTATATCTATCCATCATCTGGATTGACAAATTCCACTCTTGATCCATGAGCCTCAACATAACACCTTCGTAGTACTGAACCCATCTTTATAGTCACCCTATTACGGTGTGACGTTTGATGTTATCAAGATACTCTTCCGGTGTTAGCAATTAACATGATCTCATGGTCTAAGGATAAAGATTACTTCGTATGATGTTATAGCAATATAAACATAATGACTTGATCGTAATGCTATACTTCGGATGAATGTTCATCACATCATTTCACAAATGCTGTGACCTTGTTATTAACAACATCCAATGTCCATGATCAGGAAACCTTGATCATCTTGTTAATCAACAAGCTAGTCTATAAGAGAGGCATAACTAGGAACCCTTTTGTTTATTAAACACACATGTATTGATGTTTCCTATCAATACAATTATAGCATGCAAAATAAACATCTATCATATACAAGGAATACATAATAACAACTTTATTATTGCCTCTCAGGGCATATTTCCTTCAGTCTCCCACTTGCACTAGAGACAATAATCTAGTTTATATAGTGATAAATCTAACACCCATGGAGTTCTGGTGTTGATCATGTTTTGCCCTAGGGAGTACTTTAGTCAACGGATCTGCTACATTCAGGTTCGTGTGCACTTCACAAATCTTTATATCTCCATCCTTGACATGCTCGCGGATGGAGTGAAACCGACGCTTAATATGCTTGGAATTCTCGTGAGACCTTGGTTCCTTGGCGTTGGCTATGGCTCCATTATTGTCACAATAGATCACCATTGGGTCCAACGCACTAGGAACCACACCTAGTTTCGTTATGAACTCCTTCATCCAAACCGCTTCCTGTGCTGCTTCTGAAGCAGCAACATATTCCGCCTCCGTCGTTGATCCAGCCACCACAGGTTGTTTGGAGCTCCTCCAACTAACTGCTGCTCCGTTCAAGAGAAATACATATCCGGATTGAGACTTAGAGTCATCCAGATCAGTGTCAAAGCTAGCATCGACATAACACTTAGCGACTAGCTCTTCTTCACCTCCGTATGCAAGAAACATATCCTTAGTTCTTCTCAAGTACTTGAGGATGTTCTTTACCGCTATCTAGTGTTCTGAACCTGGATCAGATTGGTACCTACTAGTCAAACTGATAGCATGTGCCACATCCGGTCTTGTACACAGCATGGCATACATAATAGAGCCTATGGCCGAGGCATAGGGGATCTTATCCATCATCTCTCTTTCTTTCGCCGTAGCCGGACTTTGAGTCTTACTCAATGTCTTGCCTTGCAACATAGGTAAGAACCCCTTCTTACTTTCGTCCATATTAAACTTCTTTAATATCTTATCAAGGTATGTACTCTGCGATAGCCCAATTAGGCGTCTTGATCTATCTCTATAGATTTTAATGCCTAATATATATGAAGCTTCACCAAGGTCCTTCATCGAAAATTTGCTGTTTAGATAACTTTTAACACTGTTTAAAAGATCTATATCATTTCCAATCAATAATATGTCATCCACATATAATATCAGAAATGCCACATTGCTCCCACTCACTTTCTTGTAAATACAAGCCTCTCCATAAGTTTGGACAAATCCAAACTCTTTGATCACCTCATCAAAGCGGAGATTCCAACTCCGGGATGCTTGCTTCAGTCCATAGATGGATCGCTGAAGTTTGCACACCTTATCAGCATCCTTAGGATCGACAAAACCCTTAGGTTGCATCATATACAACTCTTCTTCAATATTACCATTGAGGAACACAGTTTTAACATCCATCTGCCATATTTCATAATCGAAATATGCAACAATTGCTAACATAATCCTAACCGAATTAAGCATCGCTACGGGAGAGAATGTCTCATCGTAGTCAACTCCTTGAATTTGTCAAAACCCCTTTGTGACAAGTCGAGCCTTATAGATGGTTACATTACCATCAGCATCAGTTTTTCTTTTGAAAATCCATTTATTCTCAACTGTCTTTCGATCGTGAGGTAAGTCCACCAAGGTCCAAAACTGGTTTTCGTACATGGATTCCATCTCGGATTTTATGGCTTCTAGCCATTTGTTGGAATCAGGGCTCATCATCGCTTCTTCATACGTCGTAGGGTCATCTATTTCATCAATCATGAAATTCATAACAGGATTGCCGTACAGTTCAGGAGCTGCATGTGTCCTGCTTGACCTACGAGGTTCGGTAGTGTCCTCTTTCGAAGTTTCATGATCAATATCATTAGCTCTCTCTTCATTAGGTGAAGTCAACTCCGAAACAACTTCTGGAGCTGCGCTACTCGCCATTTTATGAAGAGAAGGTTCAATAACCTCTTCGAGTTCTACCTTCCGACTACTCACACCTTTCACGAGAAACTCCTTCTCAAGAAAGGATCCATTCTTGGCAACAAAGACCTTGCCCTCGGATCTGTGATAGAAGGTATACCCAATCGTTTCCTTAGGGTATCCTATGAAGACGCATTTTTCCGCTTTGGGTTCGAGTTTATCCGGTTGAAGTTTCTTCACATAAACATCGCATCCCCAAACTTTAAGAAATGATAGCTTAGGTTTGTTTCCAAACCATAATTCATATTGTGTCTTTTTAACGGATTTAGATGGTGCCCTATTTAAAGTGAATGCAGTTGTTTCCAGTGCATAACCCCAAAATGACAGTGGCAAGTCAGTCAGAGACATCATAGATCGAACCATATCCAATAAAGTACGATTACGACGTTCTAACACACCATTACGTTGTGGTGTTTCGGCAGGCATGAGTTGTGAAACTATTCCACACTCTTTCATGTGTGTGCTAAACTCGTAACTAAGATACTCTCCTCCATGGTCGGACCGCAGAAATTTGATCTTTCTGTTACGATGATTTTCCACTTCATTCTGAAATTCTTTGAACCTTTCAAAGGTTTCAGACTTATGTTTCATCAAATAGATATACCCATATTCTGAGTAGGTAGCATTATTTTTCCCAAGAGCAATTAACTGGTCCAATCCGTCGAGAGCACTAGACATGTTTACCAACATCCTTATGGCTACTAAGCGTCTAAGAACATACGAAATGCTGACGTGGTGCACTTATGAGTCAGTACTTTACTTTATGATACTATCAACTTCGACCATGCATTCAAAACTTGTGACATTTTATTCTCCACCCGAATCTACGATTCGACTGGACACTCGGGAGATACTAACATAGGTATGCCCCAACGGCCACTTGCCTCTAGCCTACCTGGCTCGTCCCAACAGGAGGCCAACATGATGGTCTACTAACATCCACGAATCCCACTACAGTTTGGCTGATACGAAACCCATAAAGATGTCGATCCTAGGCATGTCGAACAAGGAGAAGATCCTAACTAGGAAACTAGAGTTCAACCTATAACTGACTCGAACGGTACCTGAGGCCTAGCCTCCCCATATAAAGCCTAGGAGGTGTCGTCGAGGAGGAGAGATACAACCATAACACCATAGCTTATGTCAGATCCAATCTGCTAGCCATCTCGATGATATTGTAACTTTCATCATCATCAATCAAGAGCAGACAATAAAGAAGTAGGGTATTATCCTCCAGGGGGCTAAACCTGGGTAAATCGTGTCCCCCTGTTGTTTGCTAGCTTACGAAGTCACCAGCGCACTCCATTTTCCTGAAACTCCAAGTCCATCAACCATGGACATTGCCATGTAGACCCCCCAATCCTAATATATAAGTATTGTGGGTATGAATATTTCCTACATGGGGCCCATATGATGTAGATGATTGACATACTCAAGCTTGGTCAATCCAAGTCCATGCCACTTTTCATGGTTAAGATATCAAAATATAAAAGAAAAAAGGCAATGAGAAGGCTTGATACATGTATTTTGTATCATCATATTTACATCATATAGTCGTAGTTTACATTATTATTTGCATTCATCTTGCATTATTTCCACTTATTTAGATTATTTATGAGACTTCCTTACAAATTCCCTTGTTTTGGTATTTAATTTCTGAAAGGCAAAAAACCTCTTGTTTTGTATTTTATGTTTCAAGGACCTTTAGGTACTCAAATAAATCGGAAAAAATATCACAGAAGTTTTCCATCAGATAGAAGACCATGGGCACAAGAATTCAACGAGGGAGTTCACGAGGCCCCAGATGGGCCCCATGGAATGACCTAATACCCTAGTTGTGGCATAGGGGCCCACCGGATCCTCGTGAGTCTCCTCACCTCCGTCTTTTTAGCAGAACCTCCATATCGTGAAAAAAAACCTATGCCATATTTTTCCAAGACAGAGAGATGGCGGTGGAGGCGAAAGTCTTCTACTCCGAGAGAGGGAATATCAAGCTTCTTCGGAGCCTCTGTCAAGGGGATATCGCCGCCATCATCATCGCCAACTTCTCCTTGGCGTAGGAGAGAGTGCCTACATCACCATCTCCATTAACACCAACATCAACACCATCTCCATCTCGAGATTCACTTCATTCCCTCTTATAGTTTGTGATAGATCAAAACCCTAAATAAGGTCCCGTGTTGTGTGCATGCTTATGCCCGGTAGCTTGTTTTTATTTTGTGGTGAAGTTATATTTTCAGATTGTGTTGTAATCCATTTGCCACTAGTCATTATCATATTTCATCATTGTGAGTAGTTCCCCATATTTTTGAGGGCATAGAATGTATTGGCTATGATTTCTATATAGTATTATATGATTATTTGGCGAAGTTAACATGCGAACATCGACTGTGTGTTACTTCACCTATATGGTCTTATAGGGTTGCACCTTAATATAATAAATAGAGTAGGATAGAGGGAGCTGACACAAACCATGTTCTGATCCTTTGAGTTGCATTGGGTGTTTATATGACTGTGGACCCCAAAATGTTAGACAATGGTTGGACATTTATGTCTTAATGAAGCCCTTTATTGCGCATATAAAGGGCCTTAGGACCATTAGGGATGTATTTGTGTATGTATGTTGTTGCACCTATTTTCGACACCGTCTAATGATAATAAATCTTGACAAGATACTTACCACGCTTCTTTTAGAAATCTTGGTGCCATGGAATCCATGTCGCCCCAGGAACGCTTGTATTATATAAGTACACACCACAAGCTAGTCCTCTTGTTAAGTAGGGGATCAGACTTTCTCTAAAAATAGCATTTACTTTACTTGTAATTTACTTTACTCACAATTTATTTTACCTTTCATTTACTTTCTCGCAAACTATAATCTGGAAAATAAAAATATTTGCCTCTATAATTGTTTACTTGTTGAATTGGCTAACCAACCCTTTAGCTCCTCGTGGGTTTGACAAACTTTTCTAGTCGAAAGGTACTTCAATTGATCACCTATACTTGTCGGTTATCAAGGCCCAAGAAGAAAGGATCCCATCCTGGAGAAGGGATGAGAAGGCTTGGTCCACCATAGACCATAACTTTCTCCCCTCCTAGTCGTCCACCATTTACCTCGTAGACCAACATTGAGCTCAGTATCCCTCACATCTATCCTAATCAAGGGTAGCCTATTGGTCTTTTATCAAGCACCGCTAGCCTATAAAATCACCCTCACATGGGCATGTAACCCTCACTCTCACTTGGAATACAAGTTGAGAAGGGCTCTCAAGTGATATGAGAGGAGTTTTTGATGAAGGGTACGATTCGGGGGACCTCTACAAGGCTCGGATCCACCAAAAGGGATTGGGAGTTTCATGGTATCGCCTAGTCGAAATGCTTCTCTCGCGGCCTCTTCCCACGAGCGACAAACCAATTCAAAAGACATCGCTTGTGTAAATCTCGCAAGCATATTGTGTCATGCCTTTTGGAGATTAGATAAACCTACTCAATCATTATGTAACAACAAAAATTGCACCGACCTTGGGGAAGCCATTCGCTCATTGAAAGCCAACGAAGTTATATGGTGCCACATCATCTAGTTCCAAATGAAGTTGAGGCTTCCCTAAAAAAGTGACAATGTATTAACTTGATCAATACATAAAGGAATTACCTCCGACGCCATGAAGGTGTCGGTACTGAAGTCAATTACATTGAAAGAAAGGACACCTATCTTGACCCTATCAACTCTTGTGCCCCCATTCTAGTTGGTGATTGAAGAAGTAAATGTCGTAGAGGCACCACCCACCAAGAAGTGTTGGGGGGCAACGCCTCGCTAATCATGGGAGTGATGAGGTACTTGAATATCCTACCATGCCTTGTTACACCACAAAGTCTCGATAATCTCGCAACAAGCATATGATAGCGAGAACATCGATTTTACGACAATGAAAACCTTACTCGAACCCATTCCAACCATGGAGAGTAGACTGGAGGAACCCAATGCGACACCACCTCGATCAAATTTCTAGCAATATTCCACGACAGTCACGCCCAACCAATACATGCGGAATCACTTGATCGCCATGAAGAGCAGGTGGCCAAATCCAAGGAGGCCATGTCTTTGTGATCATTCTTATCCATGACCGATCTCCAAGCACTTCCAACGATGACAATGATGGTCAGACTTGCCACCGTCGTCTATGTCACCACCCACAAAGGCCCTCTTGCACCGCCTTCACCATGAAAGTTTGGTTTCCCCCACAAGGAGATGGTAGGAGGGATGGAGCGGCGTGTAGGAAGCGTACCGTCCTATCCTTGACTACGACGCGAGTGTGGTGAGCATTACCGCATGTGCGTATACATTTGCATTGCAGAGCCGGCCTTGTGTGGCCCTTGCCACATCGACGCAATCGAAGAGCTGACTTCATGTCGTGAGCATTACTGCGTGTGCATATGCATTAGCATTGGAAAGCCGGCCTTATGTGGCCCTTGCCACATCGACGCGATGGAATAGCTAAGTTCGTGTCGTGCCGCCCCATCCTCCCTGCCCCTGACGCGATCAGACAACATGGAGGCAACATGGCCAACGCTACCCAAGTGTTAGGGCTTTGACTCATCAGCGCTACCTGAGTGTTAGGGCTTGACTCTGCCATCATGCCACTGCCACGTATCCCCATAGGCGGGGCGGCATCAGACAGCTAGGGAGGCCCGCAACGGTCTAGATAGCATGGCTCCGATGGGAAAAATAGATTTGGTGGACAAACTCATTGGAGCCTTTTTTTAAAAAGTTCGAAAATAATATTTTTATGTTTCAAAAATCCTAAGAAAAGCTGTACATGTAGGTAATTATGTATAATTCAAGCGTGCAATACCTCGATCTGGAATAAGTTGTATTATGAGCTATACAAAAAAGACAAAACCTAACAAGAATTGGAGGTTAATGTTCGCCCGCCCAGATCTGTATTTTTTGCCTTTTTTGTGTAGCCTAAAATAGAAATTATTTCGGATTGGACATTTGCACGCTTTTAGTATACATCATTGCTTATTCATATTTTTTCGACACTTTGAAAATACAAATTTTAAGTGTTCAAATTAAAGGGGTTCTAGTGAGCTTATCCGCAAAAACGACGCTCTCTGCTGCAATGTAGCTTCTACTCCCTCCGTTTAGAAATATAAGACGTTACGTTTTAGCTTTGTAAATCGAATGTATCTAGACGTATTTTAGTGTATAGGTTCGTATGGTTTTGGAATGAACCTATACACTAAAAAGCGTCTACATACATTCATTTCACACAGCTAAATGTCTTATATTTCTGAATCGGAGGGAGTTTCACACAGCTAAAATGTCTTATATTTCTAAATCGGAGGGAGTATATTTAATCTGGGAGGTTTGAAGGCTGAACGTATTCTTGCGTTCTGCACGTTGCGCCATTAGTACCAGCCACGTCACACAGTTACTTTTGAGTAGTACTATCAATAGTTTCAGAATCCTCATCTTCCCGTTATCCACCTGAACTAATCCATGTGACAACAACCAAATACTGGCTGCCTTGTGTTCTTGGATCACTGGACATACAAGGCCATCACTTAATTATTTCAGCTAACAACTGCAACAAAGATGGGGGCAAACACTAAGAAACCATCAAATCAACAACAGGGGTGTCATATTTTTCATTTACAATAATACGATTCCATGACAAGTCATAAACTGAGGACAAATTAGAGAGGAAGCGCTAATAGAATAACCCAGTCTCACAGAAAGACAGTAGACTAGTTTCTTGTAAGAACATGAGTAAAGAAAGAAGGCGAACTTAAGACAATCTCCTGTAACCAAGTGCTCAAACCTAAGTTCGAGAATTCCAACACAGGGAAACACCACATCATTTGAGCTCAAAGTTGCCGCCTCACTGAAAACCGAGTCCTGGTCACATCTCCTTCAGATATCGAATACATCATCATACATGGCAGATTCTGAGCCTGCATCGTCGAAATCATCCATATCATCAAATTCAGCCTCATCATCATCCGTGACCACGTCAAGCAGATCGTCATACATATCGACCTCAAAATCAGATCCATGGTCGTCCCCGATGCTGCCCATGTAAGCTCGGTACTTGAAATCAGAGATGGGATCATGAGGAAGCTTGAGATCTCTAATTCTAGCACACCTAGATTTCATAGCATCATCCAGCCGGAGGTTGAAGCACTGGCGTATGTCAAGGGATTCAAGGTGGGGGCAATTGTCAAGGATTGCCATCAGTCCATCATTAGTTAGGTTGTTGCCGATCAACTGAAGGTCTTTGAGCTCAGGCATATTGTTAGCAATCCCTAATGCTTCTGTGTCATCATCCGTGCCCTCATCATAGGCTGCAAACCCCCTTACAACAACATTCCAGCGTTCGTTCAGCCTAAAGTATTTGAGTTGTGGGCAGGCTTTGCCAACTGCCTCACACACATTGCCATACAATGAGCAGAATGTAATATCCAGCTCTTCCAGCTGAGGAAAGCCCTTAATTGCCTCTGCCAGACCTTCATTAGATACGTCATCACACAAGCTGAGTTGAAGGCTCTTCAATAACAATGCCCTGCAATGAAACATGGTAAGTTTTACAACCCTAACATTTAAGCTATGCCAAATCCAAACATGATTTCTAAGCTCACAATAAGAAATATCAAAACATGCTTTCTAAGCTCACAACAAAGAACAAAAGGAACTGATTGAAATAACCATGTGAAAGGAAACCATTCTACGCTGTTACATTAAAAATAATCTCCAGAAATGTCTATAACACCAGTCAAATGCAAATGAACTTCAACATGGAATTCTAAAATAAATACCAAGTGACTTGATACTGTCTGAACTCTACATATCATATCTAGTCAAACCATGAGAAAGCAAGGTTCAAAAAAGCGTTGAGCGCTGACGCTGAGCGAGCGTTTCCAGCCGCTTTTTCACACAATGAAGGCTTAAGTGCTAAGCGCACGCTTAAAGCGCAATTAAACGCTTAAGTGGCCTGAGCATTTGCCCTCCGCTTAGCGCTAAAGCGCGCTTAAGCGAGCTTAAGTGTACGCTTAAAATAACACTGTGAGAAAGGGACAACGAACCATGCTTCTGGCAGAAATCAAACTTGGTATTTCCAGCAAATTCAAACAATAAAAGAGGGATCAGTTTATTTCAATGCATCAAAGAACATGCAACAAAAAGAAAAATATCAATTCTGAGTAGCACCATTACCAAGCAAACAGATGATCACAAGAATACAAAGTTATGGACAACTTGCAGGTTTTACTTCAGAGAGGGGATATAACAGTTGCAGTAGCATAACAGAGAGTAGCTACTGACAAGTACATTATCTTTTCCTTGCATTGTTGTTGATTGATATTTAGTACTCCCTCCATCCGGAAATAAGTGACTTGGATTTGCCTAGATTCACTCACTTATTTCTGGAAGGAGGGAGTACTATGTGATACAGATTAGCACTGAATGGCATGAAAAGTGCATTCAGTCAGGTCCTTCAATTTTCTTATGCAGTAAATGTTATCGAGGAGGCCCTGACTGTACAATAAATATGAACCCGAATTCGAGCACATGAGGACTTTAACCCAGTTGGAAGGCCAACCAAAAATTTAATTATCTTTATGAAATGTGCAGGCACATTAAGGCATTCATCCTTAAGTACATCAGTTATTTTGGAAAGATTCTGATGGACTGAAGAAACTCGATAACAATGTGACAGTTCCTGAGGTTACAAGTTTCTGGATTATCTAAATGCAGGAAACAAATATTGAACATGAGAAATGTACTTGAAGATGCATGAACCAGAAATAGTTACCAGAAGATAAACAGAGAGATGTCTGAAGCTACCAAAGACAGGACTTGGCTGAAATGTCAAATTTCATCATGCATCAATCAAAGATCTGTAGTGGTGAAACTGCCTATCTTTAGGAGATGATAGCCAGCATAAAAGAACACATAGAAGTCCCTCAATTACACCACAGAAGCAAAGAGTCAACATACACCTTTATTTTTAAGTGTTCCTTTACACACCAGTTAATACAGAAGAAAGGACATGTATCATGCTACCCCTATACTATCAACTACTCGAGAACTTTCAGTAACATATACGGTTAGTTAACAATGCAGCTCAGGTCGTCAACGTGATTATTTTGTTTTCTATGGCTCCTGAATACAAGGATTTGAGTGTGTTCATTAGACTTTATCTTTAGAGCTAGTAAATCATCAGGAGAAGATAGTTTGCTGGAAACCAATTGATTTTTTTAGGGGAAGTCCCCAAATTCTATCCAAATAGCACACTGATACCCCCACTCTGCTCAGCTTCATAAATCCTAATCTTGGTTGAGTTAAGTTTGAATAACTCTCTCATGGATAACAAAACCTTCACTATGCTACCCTACATACATGTTACATGTTGCTTCACTGTCTGTCCCAAGCTACTCGCTAGGCAGAATTTAGCAAGGTACACCGAGTCGCACAAAGATGCAGCACTAGTAACATGCAATATGTTCCAAGCATCTTACTGTTGGGTCCTGCTTTGCTCTATACAATTTTATCATGTTACCAAGACGTTTTTTGGTACTAAAATTAATTATCAGGAAAAAGGTTCATTATGTATTTTATACTGATCTGGGGCTGATTCAACCACTCTCAGTTTGTCAGCATGCCATTTGATCCTAACCTAACCAACCATTAACCTTCGGTACGAAATATATTGATTATCACTTGTACAGTTTGAGAAGTTTTATTGTAACAAGTTTCATTTCTATGGATGAAATCCCTATAACTGTCCATATGCCAGCTCTTCTTGTTGACATGATTCCAAGTCGATGGTTCACATCAGAAGGCACAATAAGGTAAATTGGAGGTTCAGGCGGAGAACATGACCAACAATTCAAACAAGGAATGCAAAATGGCCGTCGAATCTGACTGCAGAGAGGTCAATTTCTAAGCAAGAGTGAGCCTATATCGCAGACTAATTTGGAATTAAGAATACGTATTTGGTCTGCAGAACCGTAATTAACGGAAATATAGTTGGGGATTGACATGTAGTAATAGGGAAGCGAGAGCTGTTGCGACCTTTCGGAGATGTAGCGGAGGAGGCCGTCGGTGACGAAGGTGTCGGCCCAGAAGGCTTCCAGGGTGCCAGCGGCGCGGTCGACGGCGGCGCGCGCCATCGCCTCAGCCTCCTCGGTCTCCAGGAGGTCTCCGTGGACGGTCATGTCCACACGGCGCCACAGCGTGGAGTCGTTGTCGACGAGCCGGCGCCACGCGTGGCACACCAGCACGGCCCGCGTGAGGAGCTCGGCCACGTCCAGCTTCCCGAGCACTGCGGAGAGCGCATCTGACGGCATCTCGGCCCAGTCGCGGCTCTCCCCCTCCTCCTCCTCCTCCATGGGTGCGGTCGTGCGGCGATGAGGTAGAGCTAGGGTTTGCTAGAAGGGGGGGGGGGGGGGGGGGGGGGGGGGGAGAAGAAGCGGGTGTTGGGGATGGGGTCGGGGGTGGGTGGGTAGGGGTAGGAGATGCATCACACAGTTCACGGCTTCCCGCTATACACGATGTTCACTTGTCCTAATTGCCCAATGCAGGCTTTAGAACGAGTCCGGCTTTCCTGTTTTTGCCTGAGAGAGTTATGTATGTGGGATGTAGCGAGTAAGCACATAATAGAAAACTGTTGTTTGATTGTCTTCAAAACTGTGGATACGATAAAAATTTCTCGTGAGTGGTGAGGTTACCTTGCACATGACAATAAATAATCATGAGCTATAGTAGCTAAGAACTTAACATCAGGATCCATAATAGTTGATGCATCACAAGTTTGACCCAACAAAAAACAACAGCTCATGATGCATCAGAAGTTTATCATCGAAGGGGTTAGTGTATACCATCTCTCTCAATATTACAAACCAGGGTTCAATTTTCATCAACTCCTAGCTAACAGAGGGATGAGAGATCACCTCGCAACCAAAATAAACATGATCGCATGAACAGATCATGAGCACGATCGACAGCGGCATAGCAAGAGCCCTAATCGAACTGGCTACAATGCCAAGTCCTAAGCCACCCTCCTCTCACTTGGACCATGTTAGCATAGGTGCCACCTTGTTCTTTGTTGTCAGCAAGTAAGTCTATGGTCCCATACAAAAGTTTTAGGTCACTCAGCTGTTTGCGGTCCACAAACTTGGGGGTGAAGATGGTCTTCATCTGAGCATAGTTCGCTATGGACGTGTGTAGCAACTCAGAAGCTTCTGGAAGACTTAAGAGTGAGAATACAATATGTTAGTGTGCATCAATGTATGAATCAAGAAGAACTGAAAACGTTAGACAATGGCATAGCATCTTACCACAAGGAGCTGCTTCAGCATGTCGTCATCGTCAACCATGAAGGACGTGCTCTTCGAACACCATCTCACACCCTCTTTCTTTCTTTCTTAAATTTAGTATCTTGTTCCATTTGACTCTCCACTTTCTCATGTGGTTGTAGAGCTGAAGAGTGGTCACTCTGACCCTAGTGAAGTCTAGAATATTGATGACTGCAAGTGCACAAATTAATTGTAGCTAGTTTCGAAGTAAATATATCGAATCCACAGAGAGCTATTGGTAAAGGTCTTTATGCCCCTCGTTACTCTCCACTAGAGGATACTTATAAGCTGCCTTTGATCTCAAATAAAGGGTGTTTGAAAGGTTTATGGTTGTTTGCAGAAAAGTAATTAAAACAAGTAAAAGAAAATAAGTAACAAGTTTGTATAAAAGCGTGGTTGAATTCAATAGGGATAAAACGTTCTCGGGGATGTAGGATACACCACTAGCATAATATTATTGTTATATGTAATCAAGATAACGTACTCCTTGTGTCATGAGATGTGTGGAGAAAGCTCCATAATAAAATGTTCACTATAAGGCTCGTAGTAGGCAACTTTGTTAAGCCAAGAGTGAGGTCACCTCTAAATAACCACTGCAATGTGTGAGAGAAGTCACTCATATAGACCACTGCAATTAAGGGTTTCCCCGTGGATATCGTAATTAGCTTAGGGAGTCCCTCTTTAATCCTCCTTTGACCGTGTAGATTAGGAGCCGACACCAATTTGTCATGGGGCCATTCCGGGTACGCTTCCAAGACACGTCCAAAGGATTTCTCCCTCCCTTTAGTACCAAAGGAAAATGATATGCGGCCGACTACACATACCATCTAAAGAGAGAGATCAAACACAAATCATAATTATATCATAGACATGCAAGTCATATGGACACAAGAATAGATCATCTTTATTACGAATTCATAATAGTGCTAGGGTTTCTCCATCTCCCCGAGAACAAGGGAACTACTCACTCATGGAAGCAATCAACAACATCATCATAATCAAATGAATGGATAAAAGTACAGAGGTAGATCTAATGCAAACCACAATTGAATCTAAAATTACAACAAGATCTAATAGATGAAAGGTGGGGGTAATGGAGATGCAGCGGTTGCTGATGAAGGGGATGATGTGTTGTCCTCCAATGATCCGTGAAGCAATTGGGATTTTGCCCTAGCCAAGTTCCTCCTTCAGATCCCTTTCAGATGTGTTTTTTCGTGATTTCTGGTGGCTGTGAATGTCGGATCTCCCTCTAATCTTCGCTAGGAGAAAGTATTTGACGAGACGGTCATGATGGCACTTGGTACGGGCAGGCTCCGCCCGTACCACCGGTCGTTATCGGTACTGATTGCTCATCCTCGCTTGGTATTCTCCTAGGTGCGAAGGTAAATCCACAAAATAACTTTTATCACTTAGAAATATCATATAATTGCACAATATGACAACTCTAATTAATATGTTCATATAGGACCCAATGATTTGGGATGTTGTTGAAACAATAACAAAATAGTGCGTGCAAATGTAGTAAATACAAAAATCCTTACTCTATTTATGCAAAAACAAAAGGTAAAAATGCTTCAATTTTGGATTCATCAACTCCCCCAAAATAGGCTCTTGCTCGTACCCGAGCAAGATGGTGGCTTATGGACAAGATCATCATGTTCATGAGACACGAGTCGTTACAATAAATGAGGCAGAAATTGAAACAGGAATACAACATCGGATGTAGAGATATTTCAGGGGTATTACCATACCCTTACACATTTCATAACTTAGAGGCTTCCACACCTTTTCTAGTATTAATGAAATCATAAAAAGCTGCTAGTGATTCAACATATCATATAATCACAGAGTTTAGAGATATAAGGCACTAAGTTTAGTAATGAAGATTCATGATCATTC
This sequence comes from Avena sativa, assembly GCA_916181665.1. Lineage (NCBI taxonomy): Eukaryota > Viridiplantae > Streptophyta > Magnoliopsida > Poales > Poaceae > Avena > Avena sativa. The sequence goes on along the minus strand of OV702290.1, from coordinate 545,210,967 downwards.
TTTTTTCTTCTATGTTTGATTCGTTTGATAGCTGCTCTCTTCTTTTTCTTTTGATAACTGTATGTCTATATTTTTACTTGCTCCCCTTTCTATTTTTCTTTCAGTATAGCTATTTGATCGTGCTCGCTACTTCAATGGCTTTCAAAAACTCTTAATTATAATATGCTACCAGAATTCTTCTTCTCATAACTTAATCGATACTTTTATTGGTGTGGAAGTCCCTAAAATCATGACAGTTGTACAAGTACTATAACACTCAACCTAGTTCAATCATTTAATATAATAATCATGAATCAAACACAACTTCAATTATTATAAAGTCTCACAACTCAACGAATATAAATCTTCTCTTGAACAAAGGGAGCTCAAAGTTGATGCAACTAATGCAAATTCGGGAATTAAAGTCTAACATGCGTGCATAAAAGTAAACATGCTAAAATTGTAAGATAGATTACAAAGTTCTCACAGATCCCCCCAAACTTGGAATCAAGCCGGGTGGACCAAATAATTCCTTGTGATTACTTACTCCCTTTTGGGAGTAAAGAAGTCATCCCCTTCCTCTTCTTCATCCGCCTTGAGACTACAAGCTTGAGAAATATAATCGAGTGGAGATATCTATGATGTCAACATGCAATTATTTAATTACCTTACTTAAGTCTTCATGTCACCGGCCATCTCCATGATAATGTTGGTCAGGAGTTGCACTCTACCGTCGATGTCATCAACCTTATTTTTGAGGTCTTTGCCCATCATACAGTAAGAGTCAACTCCTTCCCCAATAGTTTTAATACAAGCTTTCAAAATCTTTTCAAGGCTCTTAATCTTTTCTCGAATCTCATCTCGGTTTTCCCTTTTTATGGAAGAGGTTCCCGGAGGGGATTTAAGAGAAGATTCTCGAAGGTTATACCTGTAAGGGTTGAGTGGAGATTCTCCTTTGTTCCTTCCTTATTCCACATGCCTAAGCATCTCCAACTTTTGCGGCAACATGTCTTCCCAGTTGGGGAGTGGAACCACTTGTGTGGGCTCATGGGAGGAGGATGAAGTATCTCCTTCGGATCCCTTCTTATTGGTTTGTTCTTCAGAGACGCGCTCCTTCTTGGTCTAGATCTGCTTAATATGAAAAGGTTGCATGGACCTTGAGTGATAAAGTGAGATCTAAGGTTTCATTGTAAAGAGGAAAAATAAGGCTCGAGATCTGAAATATGACGAAAAAGAATGAGAAAGAAGAAAAGTGCAAATTAAAGGGTGAATTCCCTAGATAAAAAGGGCTAAAGTGGGTCGCGAGTAATGGTACGGGAGGGCTACGCCTATACGACATCCACGATACGGACTTCTTACCGCCTTTTATCCTTTTCTTATCAAATAATAAAACATGTCGAATAGACATGGAAAGACATGGCTAGTAACGATCATCGGTACGGGCGCATATGCCCATACGGTCCGACCGTACCGTATCGACGAAAAACAGCCTTGGTACTCCGATTGTTTAACGACCACTGGTTCGGGCGCGTCCGAATGTAAGGTCCGCCCGTACCAGGTCGAAAAATAGCTTAGAATAACCAGAAAAGCTAACTGAGTGAGTGAAAAAGATAAAATTGACTAAAAAGTTTCCAAAGTAGCAAAACTGAACAACTAAAACTTTATTACCTCACTTCCGCTTGTTGTATTCTTCGGCCGAGACTAAAGAGATCAACTCCAGAGTGTTTACCTCGCCAACTCTATAATGCTTCAATCGCTGCCCATTAACAATCCATGATAAAGAAGAGGGCGTAGTATTTTTCAGTCTTACTTCTCCTAAAGTATATGCCTCTTCAACTTCATATGGCCCTTCCCACCTGGAGTTCAATTTTCCTGCAAAAATCTTAAGCCTAGAGTTGTAGAGCAAAAATTTATCTTCAATTTTAAATCCCTTTCTCTCTAACTTTTTATCGTGCCATTTCTTCACCTTTTCTTTAAATATTCTAGCATTTTCATAAGCCCCATTTCTAAGTTCATCTAAAGCATGAATATCTAAGAGTCGTTTCCCCCTGCAGTTTTAAAGTCAAAGTTCATAGTTTTAATAGCCCACCGAGCCTTATGCTCAAGTTCTAATGGAAGGTAACAAGTTTTACCGTAAACCATTTTGTATGGTGTCATTCCCATAGGATTCTTGAAAGCTATACGGTACGCCCACAATGCATCATTAAGCTTCAAAGCCCAATCCTTTCTTGGCTTGTTCACCGTCTTCTAAAGTATGACCATGATTTCTCTGTTAGATAATTCCACTTGTCCACTGGTTTGAGGGTGGTAAGGTGAGGCTACCCGGTGGTCTACTCCATACTTTTGAAGTATCTTGTCAAAAGTTCCCTTCATAAAATGAGTTCCACCATCAGTAATCAAAAATCGGGGTACTCCAAACCTGGGAAAGATGATGTCCTTGATCATCTTGATGGAAGTGGCTGCATCTGCATGAGAAGTGGATATAGCTTTGATGGCCCAAAATATATCGAGCTCGTTGGAGAACCCCAAGAGGAAGCTATGATGAGCACAACAACAAGTTTTTCCTCAGTTATGAAACCAAGGTTATCGAACCAATAGGAGCAAGGAAACACCTCCAATGTGTTGTTTCCAACTTGGAATCCTGCACAACACAACCACAGAACTTTGCCCCCAACTTACAGTGAGGTTGTCGATCTCACTGGTTTTGCTGAAAACAAAGGATTAAACGTATTGTCTCGAAGATAGTAATAGCTTGCAGAAAGTAAATAGAAATCAGTAAATAGTTGTAGATTGATGGTAAAAGAAAGGACCGGGGTCCATAGCTCACTAGTGGTGATTCTCCTTAAGATAGATGACATGTTGGGTGAACAAATTACAGCGGGGCAGTTGACAAACATCGAGAAAGCATACATCCATATACTAATCATCTTGACTCCTATGAGATTTGATTAGGCATTACAACATTATACATAGACCGTAATCCAACTGCATCTATGACTAATAATCCACCTTCAGGTTATCATCCGAACCCCCTCCAGTATTAAGTTGCAAGCAACAGATAATTGCATTAAGCATTGCATGTAAAGTAAACAATACGATTGTTCTATGAACAAAGGATTGCTGTTTTCTCCCTAGTAGCAACAACACATCTAGTACCTTAGAGATTTCTGTCACTTCCCTAGATTACTAGAGGCATGAACCCACTATCGAGCATAAATACCCCCTCTTGGAGTTGCTAGCATCTACTCGACCAAGATAGCTACTAACAACGGAGAGCATGCAAGATCACAAATAACAAAGGCATGATAGAATCAATAATAAATTTGAAATAGCATCTCAATATCCATCGGATCCCCGCAAAGACAACATGTAAGATTACAAATAGATGATCTTGATCATGAACGGAGCTCACAATATCTAAACATGATAGCACAAAGGAGAAGAATCAACCATCTAGCTACTACATGGACCCGTAGTCCAAGGATGAACTACTCACGCATCACACCGGTGGCTTGCATGGTGATGAAGAAGGCCTCCAGGGTGAATTCTCCCCCCCGGCAGGGTGCCGGGAAGAGCTTCAGATCCCTCTCGATCTAGGGATGGAGATGACGACAACTATAAACTCTTTCGTGGGATTTTGATCAGGTACTTAGGGTTTCTATATTGGAGGCAATATATAGGTGAAAGGGGAGGCCGAGGGGTGCCCTAGGCGGCCACACCACCCCCTGGCGCGGGCCAGGCCTGGCTGCGCGGCCAGGTGGTGTGGTCGGCCTCTGGCCCCTCTCCGTCTCGTCTTCTGGCTCCGTGTCCCCCTCGGTGAAATATTGACTTTGGCTTTTGTCCCGTCCAATTCTAAGAATATTCATTTTCTGACTTTCCTGGAACCAAAAACAGCAGAAACAGGCAGCTGGCACTGTGGCATCTTGTTAATAGGTTAGTTCAAGAAAGTGTATAAAAATACTCCAAAGTTTGGACAAAACATAAGAAAGTAGATATAAACCAAGCATGGAACATAAAAAATTATAGATACGTTAGCAACGTATGAAGCTTCCTCTCATTTAGTAACATAATCAACAGTAACAAGAATATGAGTATAATCGTTAGAGGGAATAAATGGTCCCATAAAGTCCATTCCCTATACAACAAATGGCTCTATTACTAAGTTATATTTGATAGTCATTTCTTGTCTTTTACCAATATTACTCATACGTTGGCAAGCATCACAATTTCTAACATATTCATGAGAGTCTTTAACTAGTGTAGGCCAATAGAAACCTGACCGCGAGACCTTAGCTGCAGTACGATTAGAAGCGTGATGACTGCCGTAAGGACTATCGTGACAAGCCTTAAGGATGGCCTTTGCCTCGTGCTCGGGTACACATTTCCGGATTATCCTGTCTATGCCATGCCTGCATAAGTAAGGGTCATCCCAAAAGTAATGTTTTAAATCATTAAAGAATTTCTTTCTTTGATTGTAATCCATTCCTTTTGGTAAAAACTTGCCTATAAGGAAATTAGCATAATCTGCAAACCAAAGATCATGAGATTCTATAACTGCAAGGTATTCTCCTGGCAAAGATTCATTAATAGGAATGGGATCCTCTATGATTCCTTCTATCCATGACAGATGGTCGGCCACAGGGTTATCCTTTCCTCTCCTATCTACTATCTGCAGGTCATATTCTTGTAGTAGCAAGACCCATTTAATTAGATGGGGCTTAGCATCTTAGTTAGAAGGTATCTCAAAGCTTGATGGTCAGTATGAACTATTACTTTTGAGTTGATAATATAGTGTCTAAATTTATCATAAGCAAAAACAATAGCTAGAAATTCTTTCTCGGTTGTTGCATAGTTCCTTTGATCCTCATTAAAAACTCAACTAGCATATTGAATGACGTTGAGATTCGGTCCATCTCTTTGTCCTAAAACAGCCCCACTAGCATAGTCACTAACATCACACATAATTTCAAATGCTTCATCCCAATTGGGTGGATGAATGACCGGTGCAGAAATTAGTGCCTTTTTTAACTGTTTGAAGGAATCATAGCAATCTCTATCAAAAGTAAAAAGAGTATCTTTATCTAAGAGACAAGTTAAAGGGGTAGCTATTCTAGCGAAATCTTTAATAAAGCGTCTATAAAAACTAGCATGTCCAAGAAAAGTTCTTTACTCCTTTTATATCTTGCGGAATCGATAGCGTTTCTAAAGTAACCAAATTTGAATTATCAATCTAAATATTCTTTTCAGAAACCTTATGCCCGAAAACTATACCTTCCCTTACCATGAAGCGACAACGCTCCCAATTGAGAACCATCTTGGTTTGTTTACATCGCTGCAAAACTCTATTAAGATTATAGAGACATTGCTCAAAAATAGTTCCATAAACAACAAAATTGTCCATAAGAACCTCAATGGAACTTTCCACAAAACCATTGAATATTTTTAGAACACACTCTTGAAAAGTAGCAGCTGCGTTACACAAACCAAAAGGAATTAATCGATAAGTATAGGTTCCATAGGGATAGGTAAAAGTAGTTTTTTCTTGATCTTCAGGCTGGATAGCTATTTGAGATTACCCAAAGTATCCGTCAAGGTAACAAAAGTAAGAATTAGTGGACATTCTTTCCATAATATCATTAATGAGGGGTAGTTGCTTATGAAATTCTATGGTTTCTTTGTTCAACTTCCTGAAGTCAATACATATTCTATATCCTGCTATCATTCTAGCATGGATTAATTCATCCTTATCATTATTAATTATTGTTATACATCCTTTCCTGGGTATGCAATGAGTTGGGCTCACCCACTTACTGTCTAAAATTAGATAGATAATACCGATGTCCAACATACGTATGACTTCCTTTCTTACTACCTCTTTGATTTTAGGATTCAACCTTTTTTGATTATCAACAAATGGTTTAGCATCTTCAATCATAGATATCTTGTGAGTTACTATGGAGGGATCTATACTTTAATGTCATTAAGAGTGCATCCAAAAGTTTCACGTTGTTTGACAAGTACCTCTAACAATTTCGTGTTTTCCTCCGAAGAGAGCTTATCATCTAAGATGACTGGGCATTTACCTTCCTTATCTAAGAATTCATACCTGAGACCTAGAGGGAGAGGTCTTTAAACAAGGGGCAGCAGATCCTCATCCCCTTTTCTTTCAAGTTCTTCAAATTCATCCCTGAGGCCTGGCTCGACCTCGGTGCAGTGTTGAGAATCTCATCCAAATCTTCTTTTGCAGAGTCGTTGGTAAGCGAATCATCGCTTTTCAAACTCCTCTCCAACTCAGATTGCGGAGTGCACAAATAGATTGCTGCCAATTCTTCAATAGTCTTCTCCTCCTTAATCTCAACTTTCTTTTCATAAGGTAATCTAGTGAATTGGCTGTAGTTTATTTCTACAGTTTCTTCACCAAACTGCAAAGATAAAGCCTACCTTTTGTTATCAATATCAATGTTCATAGAGTTGTAAAAAAGTTTACCAAAAATGACCGGGCGGGAGGAGTTCAAAGGTATTTAAATAATATGAAAATCAACCGGGTACATAAAAGCCCCAACAGAGACACAAACATTGTAGAGTATCTCGCGGGTAGGATGCAAAGTTCGATTAAAAAACATAAAAGTAGCTTCTGATGGCTCAAGGTAACATTCATCAAGATGATCACGCATTTGTTCATAGATTGTATAAGGCATGATGTTTATGGAAGAACTTAAGTCATAAAACCCTACATAAATAATCCCTCCTAAACAAAAAGGAATTTTCTGTTAACTTCTATTCTTACCATCAAACTTGCCTCCTATCATTTCAGAGGATTCTTTACTTACCATTATCACTTCATCCTTGAACATTTTGGGTTCCAGAAGTTCTTTTACTATCCCAATATTCTCTTTTATGGCTCCTAGATCGTTAGTTAACCTTCCTATTCTTTTATTCCCTTCACCCCTACTATCCATTACTTTAGTTAGAATAGTTTCTTCCTTGGCTAACATTTTCTTCTGCATTTTCGAATATTTATCACTATAGCAAGTTTTAGAGGGTTTCTCTTCCACGGGTGGTGTATAGCGTTCCCAATATTTTGGAATCTACAGGTAGTCAACATAAGATCTAATAATTTGAATAATCATGCGATAGTCAAGATTAAAATTTCCAAGCAGTTTTTCTATTTTTCTCGAAGCTAGAAATCTTGTTAAGCAATTGTACTATATGGGATTCTCTTTATTAAACTCAGCCTCACAATAGGATTTCTCTATCCTATTCACCGTGTCTAGCAAATTCCATGACCTTTCAACACTGAATTCGGTGAACAACCCATTGGTAAGGGAGTCGAGTTCATTTATGTTATTATCATTTAAACCTACGTAGAAGTTGTGTATCACCAGCCAAGGTGGGAAATTATGATGGGTACAGCAATCAAGCAATCCCCGAAACCTTGTATATCCTTCATGTAAGCTTTCTTAAGGTTTTCCTTTAAAATTTGTGTCATGCATCTTGCGCCAAGAGTTTTTGTCCTAGGAAAGAAATCAACTAAAAATAGAGAGGCTAGGCTCTCCCAGGAATTAGTAATCTTTGCAGAACTTTGAATGTACCAAGAACGAGCCTCATCAATGAGAGTTTGAGCAAAGAGAGCAAATTTAACCCCATCCTTAGTTGTAGATTAAGGTGGAAAGTCCCACAAATATCTTCAAAGAACCCTACATTCTCATACGGATCCTCTGTATCATCTTCTGCAAATTTCTTTGCATGCAAAATATCCAAGAGCATGGCGTTAATATCATACCCCCTTGGGTTATTGGATTTTAAATAGGCGTCCATGGGTGGACCAGAATTCCTCACAACCTCCTGCTGGATTATATGTTGGTATTCGCCCATAATGTATCACCTAAAACAAATAAACAACTTTAGTAAAACAATGAGTAAAATAAGTAACCAAGAACAAAGACCAAAAGCTCTTAGCTCCCCAGCAACGATGCCAGAAAATAGCTTTATGACTGCAAGTGCACAGATCAATTGTAGCTAGTTTTGAAGTAAAGATATCGAACCCATAGAGAGATATTGGTAAAGGTCTTTATACCCCTTGTTACTCTCTACCAAAGGATACTTATACGATGCCTTTGATCTCAAGTAAAGGGTGTTTGAAAGGTTTATGGTTATTTGCAGAAAAGTAATTAAAACAAGTAAAAGAAAACAAGTAACAAGTTTGTATGAAGGCGTGGTTGAACTCAATAGGGCTAAAACGTCCTCGAGGATGTAGGATACACCACTAGTATAGTATTATTGTTATATGTAATCAAGATAACATACTCCTTATGTCATGAGATGTGTGGAGAGAGCTCCATAATAAGATGTTCACTACAAGGCTCGTAGGAGGCAACTTTGTTAAGCCAAGAGTGAGGTCACCTCTAAATAACCACGACGATGTGTGAGAGCAGTCACCCATACAGACCACCGCAATTAAGGGTTTCCTCGTGGATATCGTAATTAGCTTAGGGAGTCCCTCTTTAATCCTCCTTTGACCGTGTAGGTTACGAGCCGACCCCAATCTATCACGGGGCCATTCCGGGTACGCTTCCAAGACACGTCCAAAGGATTTCTCCCTCCCTTCAGTCCCGAGGGCAAATGATATGCGACCGACTACACATACCATCTAAAGAGAGAGATCAAACACAAATCATAATTATATCATAGACAGGCAAGTCATATGGACACAAGAATAGGTCATCTTTATTACGAATTCATACTAGTGCTAGGATTTATCCATCTCCCCAAGAACAAGGGAACTACTCACTCATGAAAGCAATCAACAACATCATCATAATCAAATAAATGGATAAAAGTACGGAGGTAGATCTAATGCAAACCACAATTGAATCTGGAATTACAACAAGATCTAATAGATGAAAGATGGGGGTAATGGTGGTAATGGAGATGTAGAGGTTGATGATGAATGGGATGATGCGTTCTCCTCCAATGATCCATGAAGCAGTTGGGATTTTGTCCCATCCAAGTTTCTCCTTCAGGTCCCTTTCAGATGTGGTTTTTCGTGGTTTCTGATGGTTGTGAATGTCGGATCTCTCTCTCGCCTTTGCCAGGAGAAAGTATTTGACGAGGTGGTCACGATGGCACTTGGTATGGGCGGACAGTACGGGAGGGCTCTGCCTATACCACCTGCCCGTACCACCAGTCGTTATCAGTACTGATTGCTCCTCTTCGCTTGGTATTCTCCCAGGTGCGAAGGTAAATCCATAAAATGACTTTCATGGCTTAAAAATATCATATAATTGCATAATATGACAGCTCCAATTGGTATGTTCATATAGGACTCAATGATTTGGGATCCTGTTAAAACAAGAACAAAATAGTGCGTGCAAACGCGGTGAAATACAAAGATCCCTACTCTATTTATGCAAAAACAAATGGTAAATATGCTTCAATTGTGGACTCATCAAACATCATTGTCAATATTCTGCATGTGCCTCTCTCTGAATCCGTTCACACAATATGTCCCATTCCGAATGAGCTCAACCATCTTATTGAGGATGAACTCTGACAAAGAAGGTTCATTACTAGAAATTCATCAGCGCATAGCACCATCACAGACAAATAATATTGATGTCTAGATATTTAACAGATGAGTGTTGAACATATCCGAGTATATGTGTACTATAATATTTCATTATCATACACATAGAGTTACCAATTGGTGCCTACATATTTTGACTACCAAAAGTATGTTGGGCCATGTCCCTCCACATAGAGGTGTGTTGGCAGCCCACATCAGCCTGTAAAAGTCCAACACGTTTCAACTGTTGATCGATGTTCGCATCCAATGACTGAGGTGCTCCTTGGGAGAGGAGTAGAAAAGAAAATCCTAGCCACCCTTGGTGGTTGTGTGCGTGAGACACTCTGTGAAAGTGAGAGTGTGAGATGAGCAAGCAAGCTATCTTGACTGTTGTGTGAGAGGTAGAGAGGACAGACAAGAACACCATAACCTAGTGAGAAGAGAGGAAGAAGAAGGAGAGGTGATTTATGTCTAGATTTTTGAGATCTGACTGGTCTATCTTCAAGTTGGTGTTTGAAGGCTTAAACGTGCTTGGATTGTCTCCAAACTTGGTGAGCTTGTTCCTTACTTTGAGTACTTCGATCTAGTTAGATATTTTGATATTTAGGTTAGTGTAGCACTAGATTTGGAAGCGATTTAGTCAGTTCAGACTACTGTAGTTTTAGCATAGAGCAGTTTTGGTAGACGAGGGGCAGGCAAACAGTATCTGATTGAGCTGAAATTTGGCTTGTATGTTGAGAACTCATATGTCTACTTGTATACCAAGTTTTGTGCTGATTGGATCTGTGGTTTAAGATCAGTTTCCTGATTGCCTAAGGGGACAAAATTTGAGATACTTTGTTTTGCTATAATCTTTCTTTCAAGCGGTTGTTGTTGTTGCCGGTTGGCAACATTCTAAGTGTGTTGTACATCTGTAGATGTTTTAGATAAGACTCTATACCTAGGTTGCTCATAGTGAAGCTCGCGTGGACCGGTTGGTCCATAACCATGGTTTTTTCTTCCTCACCTTGAGGAGGTTTTTCCACGTAAATCCTTATGTCACCTGTGCATGTGCTCATTGTTTTATTTCCACTGCATATCTGTTTATTCAAGCTATCCTCGTAGTTCATTGTAAGCATAGGGGGTTGTGTATCTCCCCCCAACAAAGTGGTATTAGAGTTGAGGTTCAGTTTGTATTCAGTTTTAGAGCGAGGCTTGTTTTGGGCTGAGTCCATTTGCTTGTGGTGAAAGATAGAAGTGAATACCAACAAAATGCTTTCTTTGAATGGTACAAATTATCAAGCTTGGAAGTGTAAGATGAAGGACTTGTTATATGTGAAGGAATACTAGATGTCGATGTTCTCCACTGAGATGCCTAGTGATATGAAAGAAGATCAGTGGGAGGTACTTCATCTCTAAGCTTGTGGGTTCATCCGACAATGGGTGGATGATAATGTTTTGAACCATATCATTGAGGAGACACATGCACATACCTTATGGCAGAAACTGGAGGAGATATATGCCCGCAAATAAGGTACCAACAAGATGTTCTTGATCAAGAAATTGATGTGTTTGAGGTACAATGAGGATACTCCAATTGTAGATTATGTAAATGAATTTTAGGGCATTAGAAATCAGCTATCTTCAATGGGAATCACATTTGAAGATGAAGTGAGAGCCTTGATGCTACTTGGCTCATTAGTGGATGCTTGAGAGACCTTTAAGGTCACTGTGTGCAATTCAGCATCTAATGTAGTTGTCACTTGGAACCTTGTGAAGACCAATGCACTAAATAAAGAGTCCAGAAAAATTGCTGATAAGGATGGTTCTTCCTCACATTCTGAAATGTTAGTAACCGAGTCACGGGGGAGAAGTAAGAGTAAAGGTCCGAGTAAGGGAGAAGAAATAAGTAGAAGAAAATCAAGAGGCAAATACAAGTACGCTGGTATTATATGCCATCATTTCCATGAGAAGGGCCACATCAAGTGGCATTGAGAACAATGAAAGAAAGACAAAAAGAAAAAGAAGAAAGTTCAGAAGAAAACCGACAGTGATAGTGATAGTGAGGGAGGCCGGATTGCTGCGGTAGAAGAGATCATGTTTCTCATGCATGAAGAACATGATGGCAACGGTTGTTCCACTATTGAGGAGAGGATCACCATAGTTTCTACTGATACCATCAACCTTGCAGATGGTGATGAGATGACTTGGATTCCAGACAGTAGTGCTACCATACATGCTACATCTCGTAGAGAGCTCTTCACCAACTACACAACAGGTGATTATGGTGTTGTGAAAATGGAAAATAATGAGAGAGCAAAATCATTGGAAAAAGAGATGTGCACTTAGAGACTGAAAATGGTACACCACTAATCCTCAAGTCGGTGAGGCATGTTGATCCCTTTCGGCTCAACATTATCTTGGTTGGATTGCTTGATGGAGATGGGTACTTGAGTAGATTTGGAAATTCACAATACAAGCTCACCAAAGGAAATATGATTGTTGCAAAAGGCAACATGGTTTCAGTTTTGTATCATGTTCATGCTAAGTTTTCTGTTGCTTGTGTCAATGCATTGTAGAAATAGGATGTGTGTGCCTTATGGCACAAGAGACTTGGGCACATGAGTGAGAAGGGGATGCGGTGCTAGTGAAGAATATTTTTGGTGAAAGGTGTGAAGGGTATTCACATCAAGAAATGTTTAGATTTTCTAGCGCGGAAGCAACAGATAGTTGCATTCAAGAGTCAACCTCCTCACAAGAAGCCCGAGGTCCTGGACTTGATACATTCCAATGTTTGTAAAATGCCAGTGAGGTCATTGGGTGGAGCAAAGTACTTTGTCACATTTATTGATGACTTTTCTAGGAGGTTTGGGTCAATGTTTGAAGACCAAAGATCAAGTACTAAGTGTATTCAAGCAATTCCAAGTCTCAATTGAGAGAGAAACTGATAAGAAGATCAAGTGCATTCACACTGATAATGCGGGAGAGTATATTGACCCATTTGATGCCTATTGCAACGAGTAGGGAATTAGGCACCGATTTACTCCTCCGAAGATACCACAACTGAATGGTCTTGCTGAGAGGATGAACAAGACAATTGTTGAGAGAGTTAGATGATTTATATCGAGTACAAAGCTGCCTAAACATTATTGGGGTGAGGCTTTGTCGACTATAGTTTATCTTATTAATCTCTCATCAAGTTATCCATTGCAGGGAGATGTTCCAAACAAGGTCTTCTATGATAAGGACATTTCGTATGAGCACCTGAAGGTCTTTGGGTGCAAGGTTTTTATTCATATCCCTTAAGATGAAAGGTTAAAGCTTGATTCAAAGACACAATAGAGTATATTTTTTGGCTATGGAGGTGACCAGTTCGGCTATAAGTTGTATGATCCAATAGCAAGAAAGGTTTTGACAAGCCATGATATTGTGTTTGTTGAAGACCAAACAATTGAGGATATTGTGGAAATAAAGGTGCAGGTTCCAGGCCAAGTTCCGGTACATGTTTCTCCTTGAAATCAGCAGCAAGATATATCTGATTCTGGCCCAGTTCCTACAGATTCAGTTCAACAAGAAGCTGATGATGCAGAAGATGTGCAAGATGATGCACATAGTAGTACAGGTGAGGATGCTCTCCAGCAGGAAGAGTATGATGCTGAAGAAGATGATCATGATCAGCAAGCACCTGAACCAGATAATCCACCAGTTGCTCCACTCAGACGATCCAACAAGCTGTACTTGTCTAAAGAGAAATATATTGAGGAGGTACTTCACAAGTTCAAGATGGATAAGGCAAATGAAGTGAGTTGTCCACTAGTAGCTTATTTCAAGTTGAGTAAAAAGCAATGTCCCTCCAATGAAGAGATGAAAAATGAAATGCAGAAAGTTCCTTATGCTTTAGTGGTTAGGAGTTTGATGTATGTTATGGTGTGCACATAGGCTGACATTGCTCAAGCAGGTAGTACTGTGAGAGGATTTATGTCCAATCTAGAAAAACCACATTGGGAAACCGTGAAGTGGATTTTGAGGTATCTCCAGAACAACCATAATTCAATTCTGATTTTGACCAACAACACATGATAAAACATATCTCCTAAATTGAGAATCCTCACTGTTTTCAAATTCTACTTCTTACATTGATAGCTTGGCCTTTTTTGAACAATGGGTTGCAAACTCGTCGCCCTTCCCTTGTATCCGTGCAAAAATCAAAATACAGCTAACATTAAATATGTGTAACATCTGACGCCTCAAACATTAACTAGTATGTGTCCCGATAAAAAAATTAATGGACCATCCGATCCAGTTTTTCGCTTTACTAAAGCAATCAAAATAGCGTGGTGTTAGTAAACCATTTCAAAATGTTCACACCAACCACTAAGGTTGCGTAATGAATCGAGAGCTACACATGCATAGGTAATAATCACTACCTGAATTTTATATTTTGCCTAGTAGCAGAAATACCACTAGTAGAAAATGGGCCTTTGGTTCGGGCCACTAGTCCCGACCGTGGCTGGGGCTGAGACTAATGGTCCAAACCAGACGGCCCGAGGAGGCCGAGGTACTTTGTCCCGGTCCGTAAGGAACCATTAGTCCCGGTTTGAGATACAAACCGGAACAAATTGGTATGGGCACGCGTGCGTGCTCCTGGCAGAACCTTTAGTCCCGGTTTGTATCTCAAACCGGGACTAATGGACGGGCCCTATATATATGCACCCAGCCCTCCACTCTCTCCTGTTTTTTTTCCTATGTGAGAGGTGGGTATAACTTTGTGCTAACTTTTTTTCTTCATATGCACTAGAGGTGTTCGGTGAAATGCCTGTTAGAGCGATGCCACTTGAGTTCACACAAGACAAAATATGATATGAGGTGCCAGAGCGACACTTAAGGTTTCTCCTCTTTGTTTTGAAGTGTCCTAAAAGGTTAGCAACTATTTTCTCGTTTTGACCGCGCGATACTAATTTAAGCATCGTGATTGCCTTTGATATATATGCATGGTTGTATGATGCAGATGAGCCACCCATGGATGTACGGTGACCGATGCTCTGACGCTTACAGAGAAGGCGTTCGTTCTTTTCGCCTTGTGGCCGAGGCAAAAAAGCGGCAGGATGGTTTTATGTGTTGTCCATGTGTTGAATGTCGGAATGAGCAGGCTCACACTTCCTCAAGAGTCATTCAGAGCCACCTGCTTCGGTCCGGTTTCATGTCCGGCTATAATGTTTGGACCAAGCACGGAGAAAGAGGGGTTATGATGGAAGACGACAATGAAGAAGAGAACAATGATGACAACTACCGATCTATGTTCCCTGAATACGATGATACCACAGTTGAAGATAATGAAGAAGAAGGGGGTGAAGAACAGGAACCAGATGAAGCCGTTGATGATTTTGGTCGGGTCATTAGTGATGCAAGGCGAGACTGTGACACAGAAAAGCAGAGGTTGCAGTTCGAGCAGATGTTACAGGACCACAACACATTGCTGTACCCAACTTGTGAAGATGGCCAGAAGAAGCTGGTTAGCACACTGGAATTGTTGAAGTGGAAGGCAGAGACCGGTATGAATGACTCAGGATTTGAAAAGTTGCTGGTAATAATGAAGAAGATGCTTCCAAGAAATAACCAATTGCCCTCCAGTACGTACGAAGCAAAGAAACTTGTCTGCCCTCTAGGATTAGACGTGCAGAAGATACATGCATGCCCTAATGGCCGCATCCTCTACCGCGGTGAGAAGTACGAGAATATGGATAAATGTCCGGTATGCACTGCATTGCGGTATAAGATCAGAAAAGATGACCCTGGTGATGTTGAGGGCGAGCCACCCAGGAAGAGGGTTCCTGCCAAGGTGATGTGGTATGCTCCTATAATACCACGGTTGAAACGTTTGTTCAGAAATAAAGAGCATGCCAAGTTTTTGCGATGGCACATGGAAAACCGTAAGAAAGACGGGATGTTGAGGCACCCTGCTGATGGTCGGCAGTGGAGAAAAATCGAGAGAGACTTCCCGGACTTTGCTGGTGACGCAAGGATCTTATGATTTGGTCTAAGTACCGATGGCATGAATCCTTTTGGGGAGCAGAACTGCAGTCACATCACCTGGCCCGTGACTCTATGTATCTACAACCTTCCTCCTTGGTTGTGCATGAAGCGGAAGTTCATTATGATGCCAGTGCTCATCCAAGGCCGAAGCAACCCAGCAACGACATTGATGTGTACCTAAGACCATTAGTTGATGAACTTCTACAGTTGTGGGCCAAACCAGGTGTACGTGTGTGGGATGAGCACAAACAACAGGAATTTGACCTACAAGCGTTGCTGTTCGTAACCATCAATGATTGGCCTGCTCTTAGTAACATTTCAGGACAGACGAACAAAGGATACAATGCATGCACGCACTGTTTAGATAAGACTGAAAGTATATATCTGGGTAAATGTAGAAAGAATGTGTACCCATACAATCGTCGTTTTCTTCCGCCCAGTCATCCCTTAAAGAAGAAAGGCAAGCATTTCAATGGCAAGGCAGAAACCCGGACGAAGCTTGTCCCCCATAGTGGTGCTGATGTATTTGGTATGGTCAAGGATTTGGATGTAATCTTTGGAAAGGGTCCTGGAGGACAACCTATTCCGAAAGACCCCATTACCGGACACGCACCCATGTGGAAGAAGAAATCTATATTTTGGGAGCTACCCTATTGGAAAGTGCATGAGGTCCTCTCTGCAATCGACATGATGCACCTGACGAAGAATCTTTGTATGAATATTCTAGGCTTCCTAGGCTTGTATGGGAAGTCAAAAGATACCCCGGCAGCACGGGAGGACCAGCAACATCATAAAGGACGAGACGACAAGCATCCAGGGCAGTTTCAAGGGCTTGCCAGCTACGCTCTTACCAAAGAAGAGAAGGAAATATTTTTTGAAGTCCTTTTTAGTATCAAGGTCCCGTCTGGCTTCTCATAGAATATAAAGGGAATAGTAAATATGAAAGAGAAAAAATTTCAAAACCTAAAGTCTCATGACTGCCATGTGCTTATGATGCAATTGCTTCCGGTTGCATTGAGGGGAATTCTACCAGAAAATGTTCGACTAGCCATTGTGAAGGTATGTGCATTCCTCAATGCAATTTCTCAGAAGGTAATCGATCGAGAAAGTCTATCAGGATTACAAATTGATGTGGTCCAATGTCTGGTCAGCTTCGAGTTGTTGTTCCCGCCATCCTTCTTCAATATTATGATGCACCTCCTAGTTCACCTAGTCGAAGAGATTAGAATTCTCGGTCCTGTGTTTCTACATAATATGTTCCCCTTTGAGAGGTTCATGGGAGTCTTAAAGAAATATGTTCATAACCGTGCTAGGCCAGAAGGAAGCATCTCCAAGGGCTATGGAATAGAGGATTTCATTGAGTTTTGTGTTAACTTTCTTCCTGACCTTAAGCCGATTGGTGTTCCTGAATCTCGGTATGAGGGGAGTATGACTGGAAAAGGCACACTAGGAAGGAAATCAATGGTATGTATGGACGGGCATTCTTTCACTCAAGCACACTACACAGTTCTACACAATTCCACCGTGGTGGCTCCGTATATCGAGAAACACAAGAATATTCTACGCTCCGAAAACCCGGGGAAGCCTGAAACCTTGATTAAAGGGGAACACGAGAAGAATTTTGGCAATTGGTTGTAGACACATCTCATGAATAACACCACTATTGGAGATGAGTTGTACTCATTGGCCAGGTTACCATCTTCGACTATATGTACTTTCCAAGGGTACGAGATAAATGGGAATACATTTTACACGATCGCCCAAGATAAAAAGAGCACCAACCAAAACAGTGGTGTCCGCTTTGATGTAACATATGACAATGGCCAGAAGGACACATATTATGGGTACATAGAGGAGATATGGGAACTTGACTATGGACCTACTTTTAAGGTCCCTTTGTTTCAGTGCAAATGGGTCAAGCTGACAGGAGGCGGGGTACATGTAGACCAAAAGTACGGCATGACAATAGTGGATCTCAGCAATCTTGCGTACATGGATGAACCATTCGTCCTAGCCAACGATGTGGCTCAGGTTTTCTATGTGAAGGACATGTCTACCAAACCGAGAAAAAGGAAAGATAAGCAAAAGAGTACAGAATACGATGAGCCAAAGCGCCACATAGTTCTTTCAGGGAAAAGAAACATCGTGGGAGTGGATGACAAGACAGACATGTCAGAAGATTACAATAAGTTTCATGAAATTCCTCCCTTCAAAGTTAAAACTGACCCAAGCATCCTGTTAAATGATGAAGATTCTCCATGGCTACGGTGTAGAAGAAAACCACAACACTAGATGTTGGTGATGTGTAATAATGTATTAAACCTTTTATTTGAGACATAAATCTATGTAATGTATTAAACCTTTTATTTGAGACATAAAGGTCCCCTTTCATGTAATACATCTTGCTCAATCAAACTAGACGTTGATGACTGGGTTCTGAGCCGCGGGAGGTGATCACCCAAAGAGAAGGAACCATCACAAGAGAAGGAACCCACAAACACTAAGGATACATAGCACAACTGAAAATTAAGATACATAGCACAACTGAAAATTAAGAAACATGCCTAATGTTGGAGTGATTCAGTCATGCTCCTGCCTAGCCCTGTAATACGCGCCACTATAGTCATCCTAGTCGCCGGCGCCGTCATCGTTGTCGTCGTCGAGGTCGCCGTAGTCGAACCTTGAAGGTTGGGCACGCGTGGGCTGGATTTGAGGGTACCGCAGGCGGGGGTTATTGCCGGTTGTGTTGTAGGCCATGACACTCTAGAGAGTCCGGCCGCGCCACCACAGCTGACGGCCGGCCTCGTTGAAGTTCGAAGGAGGTGGGCCGTCCTCCTCGTGCCTAGCGAGCACCCTCTCACGCCGATTGATGAAGAAGGCTTCCCAAATCGGGAAATAGTCGGGATGCCAGTTGGGATTCCTCCGCTGCTCTGGCGTGAGCTCGAGGTAGTAGTGGTTCGTGATGGCCATCCGACGCTCCACACCTAGAGGGATAGGAGGGACCGGCATGCCTCCGGTGCTCAGCATCTAGCCGGTGGGGACGCGGTAGCCCGGTGGGCAGGGGTAGTTCGAGGCGCAAAGCGCCTCCGCCTCCCGGGTGGTTAGAGATACGATGGAAGCCATGGGAAGAGAATGATGAGTCTAGATGTGATATGTAAATGGAGGCCAAGCATACATATATATACTGAAAAAATGGCGGGAAGACAGAGGTGGGAACCGGTGGAAAGCGCGGGAACGCAGTGGCGCGGGAAACTTTCATCCCGGGTGGGGGCTCAAACCGGGACAAAAGATGGGGGGAGGGCCTTATCTGGGGGAGGCTTATCTGGGAGGGCCTTATCTGGGGGTGGCTAACCTTTAGTACCGGCTGGTGGGTGCAACCGGGACTAAAGCTGGTTTTTGTGTCATCTGACAAAACTGTCGGTGGGATAAGAACGCGTGGGTAACCTTTAGTACCGGCTGGTGGGTGCAACTGGGACTAAAGCTGTCGGCAGGATAAGGACGCGTGGGTGGACGCATTGCTCGATGAGATAAAGCATGTAGCGCACGACGCCCTGTCGAAGGAAGAAGACAAAGTAGAAGCGGCGCCGTGCCTATAAAAGGAGCATCAATACGCCATGGCAAGCAGCTCAACAAGCCAACATGGATGGAGGAAAGGGTTGAGAAATCTCCCGTGGCGGAACTTCTCGAAGATGCCCTTAGTGCACACGCCCTATGGCATCTTCGGAAGTTCCGCCTCGGAAAATATTTTCCTGCTAGCCCGTGAAAGACTCCACCTCCGCCTCCCTGGGTTAGAGGTATGGTGGAAGCCATGGGATAGAGTGGAGAGAGGCGGCAGATATGAGTCTAGATGTGCTATGGCAACGACCAAGCCTACATATATATAGTGAGAAATGGCGGGAAGTCAGAGGAGGGAAGCCTAAACCCTAAACCCTAAAACCTAAAGGGGCTACCCTCGTACGGAGAAAGCTATAGGGGTAGACGATCCGGGGGCCCCGGTCTAGCGTTTCACCGGAGGAAGACCACCGGAGCGTCGGAATCACATGAAAATGGCAAAATGGTTAATAGTTTGACTAGTTAGAATAATTATTTTATAAAACAGAAAATGGATTTGAATCTCTTATTCAAATTCAAGCACTTTTTATGTTAAAAATTTAGTGAGATTAAAAAATATGCAAAATATAATAGTTAATGCATTTTTAAATTGGAAATGGCAAAATGGTTATTAGTTTCACTAGTTAGAATAATTATTTTATAAAACAGAAAATAGATTTGGATTACTTATTCAAATTCAAAAACTTTTCATGTTGAAAATTTTCTCAAATTCATAAGTATGCAAAAACTGTATAATTCAAATGTTTAAAAAATCTAATAGTTACAAATTGTAATAGGGTGTGGATTTGCTGCCACAGGGGATAGCTTCCCCCCATGCGTCTACCATACGATCTGCCTAGAGATATGTGCTTGGACCTAACCACATTTGGTACAATTGCTGCTAATCAAAAATTATGGTTGTTGTTCGGCTGCCACTTTTCTGTCATATCCAGAGTATGTCTCCTCCTGTAGCCTCTAGAGAAAGAATGAGACAACACGTAATCTCTGCGTCATAGTGTTTGTTCTCTAGCGCGATGTTATTTGGAGTTCTATTTAGTTGACATGTACATAGTAAGATGTTAGACATATGTAGCGTTAATTCTTAAAAGAACCGCCGTTAATTGTCATGTCTGTCTAATTCAAGTGTACATATGACATGTCCATTTCCGGGAGCCTCTCAGGTATCTATACATGGTGATTTTTTTTAAAGATTACTTGCTGAGACAACCACAGTTTTATGAAACCTTCTGCAACTCAACTCGTATATTCATATTTTTTTGTACGATAGTATACACTAAAAGTGATTTGTGTTCGATGTATATGGTTGTATATCTTCACATATAAACTTTCGATACTCCCTCCGATCCAAATTAGTTGACTCAAATTTGTCAAGATACGAAGAAATCTAATACTAAACCATGTCAACCGAATATAGATAAATCTAAGTCAACTAACTTGCATTGGAGGGAGTAATAGATTTAGGAAACAACACAATTTGTTGGTGGTAATCGGGTGTTGCTACACTAGAAAGTGTCAACTTTTGTTCTCGGCAACCTTCGAAGTTCTATATAATGCTAGATAATTGTATGACTTAAATTGTAGGCAGAGCACTTGCTCTTTGTGATTCACACATGTTGACAGTGCATGCATGCAGAGCCTATGTAGCTAAGTAGATAACTTGCATGTGTACAAAATGCATGCATGGTGGAAGCTGACATAGGCCAACTTGCCTAATGCATGCACCATGCATCAGTCACATCATCGTCAACAGTGTCACTCATGGTGAAAGCAGATACTAACCTTGTACAACCTATTGCACTTTGGCTCTTGCATGTTGAGCTAAGCTTACCGACAAATCTATAGCAGTTCGTCCTCTCCTTGTATCACTGCTATTGGCATCTGACATGCAGTCATATGTCACATTTATTACAAATAGTTAACCATACATCATCACAAGGTGCACTCTTAAACAGTCTTGGAACATATCTCGATGTTGTGGATCAGACGACATCCACAAGGGGGACAGCTATCCCCCTTGGCAGCATACTATTAACCATTGTAATATTTGAAAAAACAGGCGCCAACTTAGGCTCAGCGCGCGCAAATTTGGGCTTTTAGTCCCGGCCCAGAACACCATTCGGGACTAAAGGCTCTGCAGGCGAAAATACATCCAAAGCCTTTAGTCCCGGTGCGTGGCTGGAACCGGGACTAAAGACCCCCCTTTAGTCCCGGTTTATGCCACGCACCGGGACTAAAGGGTGTGGGGGTATTTATTGTGCCACTTCTTCCCCGGTCGAATCCATTGACGGGAGCACATCTCGCGAGGAGCTAGCACTACGTCGCCAGGCTGCCGAAATTTGGAGCTACGCCGCCTCGCTACCTCGCCGCCTCTCCGCCCGTCCGCGTAGGCACCCCGCCGTGTTGCCGCGCCGCACCGCCGCCTCTCGAGACGCGCGCACGTCCGCCCCGCTGCTGGGAGGTAATATCCCTCCCCCCACCGCGTGCCGCTCTGCCTCCTCTCCGTCCCCGGCCCCAGCGAGCCCGGGCGGCCCCCCGTGACCGCGCACACTGCCTCCATCCCCGCCGGCCCCGACCGGCGAGCCCGGGCGGCACCCACACCGCCGGCCACTTTTTTTACTAGTATTACTACTAGTATATAGTATTACTAGTATAGTATATATTAATTTCTAGTGTAGTTTTTATATGTTAATAATTATTACTAGTATATATAGATATAGTATATATATTAATTTCTTGTATTTTTTATATATTAATTAAGAATTATTACTAGTAATAGATAGAATTATTACTAGTATTACTAGTATAGTATATATTAATTTCTAGTGTATTTTTTATATGTTAATAATTATTACTAGTATATATAGATATAGTATATATAAATATGTTTGTGTATAATAGTAATAGATCATATAGATATAGTATATATATATATGTTTTTTTATTTCTTGTATCTTTTTTATATTGTAATATTTATTACTAGTATATAAATATAGTATATATATGTGTTTGTGTATAGTAATAGACTATATAGATATAGTATATATAGTGTAATAATATATATAGTAGTATATTATATAGTATGTACCCGGACTTAGGGTTAATGTGGTAGTGCTCGCGGGCCCCCGGACTTAGGGTTAGGGTGGTGGTGCTCGCGGGCCCCCGGACTTAGGGTTAGGGTGGTAGTGCTCGCGGGCACCCGGACTTAGGGTTAGGGTGGTAGTGCTCGCGGGCACCCGGACTTAGGGTTAGGGTGGTGGTGCTCGCGGCCCCCCGGACTTAGGGTTAGGGTGGTAGTGCTCACGGGCACCCGGACTTAGGGTTAATGTGGTAGTGCTCGCGGGCCCCCGGACTTAGAGTTAGGGTGGTGGTGCTCGCGGGCACCCAGACTTAGGGTTAATGTGGTAGTTCTCGCGGGCCCCCAGACTTAGGGTTAGGGTGGTGGTGCTCGCGGGCCCCCGGACTTAGGGTTAGGGTGGTAGTGCTCGCGGGCACCCGGACTTAGGGTTAATGTGGTAGTGCTCGCGGGCCCCCGGACTTAGGGTTAGGGTGGTAGTGCTCGCGGGCACCCGAACTTAGGGTTAATGTGGTAGTGCTCGCGGGCCCCCGGACTTAGGGTTAGGGTGGTGGTGCTCGCGGGCCCCCGGACTTAGGGCTAGGGTGGTGGTGCTCGCGGGCCCCCGGACTTAGGGTTAGAGTGGTGGTGCTCGTGGGCCCCCGGACTTAGGGTTAGGGTTAGGGCATCGCTAGAATTTTGCTATTGTTTAGTATTATTGTAGCAAATTGCGCGTTCATATTATTGTTTAGTATTATTTTATGCAGCAATATTGAATGAAAAATGTTATTGTGTGCATTTTGTAGAAAACTATGGATCCAATCCAGAGAGACCTAGCATAGGAAGAAATTCTCGAGGATGTGATCAACGACACCCCCCATGTTAATCCACTCGAATCTCCGTCGATTTATCTGAACCCCTCCGGTGAGGGGGAGGAGGTCGACCGAAATGATGAAGGAGAAGCCGACGGCTCCGGTGGTGGAGAAGCTGACGGCTTCGGTAGTGGAGAAGCCGATGGCTTCAGTGGACCCTTAACGAAGTCCGACGAGGTATATATATGAAGTCTAGAGATCAGTAGATGCATTAACTGAGTTGTATATGTTTAAATTGACGAATGTTTCTTCTCTTAGGCCTCCCCATCGAGCAAAAAATATTCCAAACGAGGCCCGGCCAAAAAGTTGGACACATCTACGCGTTATACAATTACGGTGGTATCACCACGGGGTGAACCGTTGGAACCCAAAAAGGCTAAAACTGTATTTAAACAACAATGCGGAGTTATGGTTAGGGATCGCATCCCGATCACCGTTCGAGAGTGGAATAAGACCAAAGGGGTGAAAGAGGGTGAGTATGTCGCCGACAGGTGCAAAGAGGGTCTTTGGAATGACCTCATGACACATTTCACCCTACCAGAATGTGAGGATGATGCCGACACAACTGCATTGAGGAAGAAAGTCAAGCAGTGGACTCTTACGAAGATGGCCGAACTATTCAAGAACTGGAAGAAAGCATTATGGCAAAAGTATCAGAAGACGAAGACTCCTCCTATATTTGAATGCTATCTAACGAAGCAGCAGGCTAACTGGGATGCATTTGTGAAGTACAAGGAGTTAGAACCTGCAATGGAAAAGTCAAAAAAAAATTCCGCGATGAAGAAATATCACCATCACCTGGGGCCAGGGAGATACGCGGCTGCCATGCCAAAGTGGGATGCTAAAGAGAATGAGCTGCTTGCTAAAGGGATCACTCTAGAACCAATGTGTGAAGAATGGGATCTGAGGGAAAGGAATTGGTTCCTTGGGCATGGGAGTGAGTATGACGAAAGTACAGGGGACCTTATTTGCAGTGACGGGATTAGGATACCCCGGGATACATGGCAGAAAGTGGTGAAGGAGATTAAAGCGGGGACAACAAAGTTTCGTCCTGATAGAGAGAAAGACTTGCTGACAAAGGTCCTCGGGAATGACGAATGCGGAGGACGTGTACGAGGCCTTGGCCCTAGTTATACGTGGGAGATGGGGTTTCCCAAAGACAGAGATACTTATAGGATCCGAGAGAGAGCAAAGAGGCGACGACAGGAGGAGGAGGGAGACAGGTTCACCGAGTTGCTAGGAACACTTCGAATGCATCAGCAACAGATTGACGAACTTCAAGGAGCAGCGCGCCTGCAAGATCCTCTACTCGATATTACCACCATCCCATCTCAGCGGAGAAGCAGCGTGTCTGAATCGGAGGTCCCTTCTGACGATGCAGGTATGGTAGATGGAGGTCCCGACTACCCCGTGGATGGAATCAAGGAGCAGGCATCTTGTGAGCTCCATCAGAAGGTGAAGAACCTATCCATCAAGGTGGCGTTCGGATGTGCTTTACCTTGTCCACCTGGCGCATGCTGGCATGGCCGTGAGATTCCAGCTGGCTATGCTAAAGTTGCCGTGGATGAAATCGCAATGGGGTGGGACTCAATGGAGCTTGACATCCCTGGACCTGAAGGTGAGAGGACACTCGGAGAAGTACTAGGTGGTATCATTCTATGGGACAAGAACAACATCAAGCTTCCAGTCTGGACGCCAAAGCCAACACCGCCTCCGAGTCATCGCATGTCACCTTCACCTCCATCACCTCCAAGAAGCCCACCCCATGACTACGACCACCACAGCCCGAGTCCATCTCGATCTCCGCCGCAGCCTCCGATTAGTACTAAACGACGCGGTAGCCCAAAATGACAAATGTCGCCCCTCCCAAGAGTACCTCATAAGAATCTTCCCATCAGACCTTACGATCGTACTGACGAGGAAACCGACATGATCGTAAAGGCCGAATGTGTTGCGCAACTTCAAAAGAAGAAACCCGAGCCCGCCCCGTATACACCGAGAAGCAAAAAGCGTATGCACTTTCTTTTCTAAACATAAAATCGCAATATGAATTGCCCCATAAGCCAGATGACTATCGACGCACACTTCAGAAGGAAGTGAAGAAGAGCAAATCAAGTAGAAGTGCAAGCGGGAGCAAATCATCAGGTCAAAGTGCAACCGAGAAAAGAATGGACGTCCCCTAGCTCGGGAAACAGGCCAAAACATCGATCCCACCCCTCCAGGTGTTATCCCATGACACTCCCCAGCAGGATATGGAAGAAGCTAAGAAGCTTGCGGCCGCTATGAATGTGACTGTTGAGGAATTTCTAGGTGCCCAGGACGACAAGTTACCCAAAGCTTAGGTAGTCCCTACATATGTCCCAGGGAAGCCTCTGGTCAGCTTTGAGCAGTTTCAACAACTGCCAACACAAATGCGGAGTTTACATAACTGGTACTTGAAAGCCGTAAAGCAGGAGAGAATAATGATCGTGGCGAAAGTCCCACATGACTACTACTTCCGAGAAGAAGAGGTCCATGTTGAGTTTCCAGAACTCTTCCAGTTATACAGTTTCGACGCCCTCGACAAAAGTCTCATGAGTTGCTATTGTCTGTAAGTTGTCAAATTCATTGTCTATATATAAGTTGTTCATTTTTTCAGTTGTTCAGTTCATTGCATATAATTATCCTCATTATATCCTTTTGTACTCTGTTATTATGCAGAATGAAGATCATGGAATGTAAAAGAAGGTCACTCTTTAGTGTTGGGTTCATTGACCCAGATAAAATACATTGTAGTACGCTAAAGGATAAACCCGAGGAGACGCAGGAAAACCTTCTAAGGTTTCTAACAGAGCAACATTTCTGTGACCACATACTGTTTCCTTACAATTTCCGGTGAGGGTCTTACTATGTTGTACACATTCACTTTTTCTTACTCGATGTTAAATGTAATTGATGAGTTACTGATGTATATATAAACGTGTGCAGTTTTCACTGGATTCTCATGGACATTCAAATTGATAAGGGAAGAGTTGAAGTCATGGACCCATCGAAGAGACCCCCGGAACAGTTTAGGGACATGCAGGACATGCTCCAGAGGTAATTTCCGTGCTACATCGGTCTCTTTATTTGATTTCCTGAGATATCACGTAATAAATAACTCATTTATTCATTTTCTTTGCCGGGCAGGGTTTGGAGCATGTTCAAGAGTAGGGTTAAGGGTTCCTTTAGTAAGGAGATGACGTTTACTCCGGTCTCGGTAAGTAACACGTGATATGTCCGTGCATCTCTTTACTTCTAGTTTCAAGAAAATTATGATGTTAGATTATAATTTTGATTGAATTCTATTCTCATAAAGTGCGCGAGGCAGCCATAGGGGACGAATCTATGTGGATTCTACGTTTGCGAGTTCATTCGCACGTTTTCCACTGAGCACAAAGATTATAGAGTCGATGTAAGCAATACATTCACAACATTATTTTATTACCGTCACTTTTTGTTATCATGATTGATATTCATATTGATCTGCTTTTCTTATATAGTTCGAGAGAATGCGGGATCAGCTCCTACCAGAGCAACGCGTACGAGGAATTGCTGAAGAACTGGCAGGATTCTTGATGAACAAGATGATAGATGACGCCGGGGAATTTAGCGTGAATAGGCGCTACCGATGATCCCGACCGTGTAATTAAATCGTCGAATTGTGATCTCCATGTAACTATCATGATCATGTATATATTTGTATGCTCGATCTTAAGAGAAGTTATCTTATGTATGCACGAACGTGTACGGTATGTGGTAGCGTAGAAAACTATTTTTAAAATGAAAAAGAGAAAAAAAGATACAAATTGAATTCTCTGCCGCGGCAGAGAAAGTGGCTAAACTTCTGCCGCGACAGAGAACCATTAGTCCCAGTTTGTAAGGGGCACCCAGCGCCCACAGAGACGGCCACGTGGATACCCATTGGTCCCGGATGGTAAGCGGTCCGGGACTAGTGTGTGTGTGTGTGGGGGGGGCTTTAGTCCCGCCCCTCCAGTCCCGGTTACCAGGACCGGGACTAAAGCCCCTTACGGGCCGGGACTGGAGGCCCTTTTTCCACTAGTGTACATAGCGACGGAAGCTTTTGCCATGTATTACACTCGGCAAAGAGGACAGGACAACAATCTTTGCCTAGTGTATATATATTTTATTTTGCAGTGTTTTTTGGCCATGTGTATTTTGGGTAGTGTTGGTTTTTGCCGTGTGTATTTTCTAAATTATTGCCAATTATAAGTTTTTGCTAAGTGCCTAGATGGAATTTATCGTTCGGATTTTTTTTGCCGAGTGTTCCAGGCTTTTTACACTCGGCAAAAGATTTACCACTCATCAAAAATGTATTTTTCAGTAGTGAATGGATGGTCTTACTAAGAGCAAAAGATCCAACAAGGAGAAATAGAGGATTCTAGACTCTGAAGGACAACTTTGATAGCAAAAGAACAAAGCTATTTTTTTACAAGTATTTTATTTTATTTTTGAAATAGAGAAAATGATATTTACAGCATCCCATTAACTAAGGAGAGTTTAAACAACACAATTGTCAACAAGCCAAGACAAAAAAAGTATAACTCTTCCGGCATAACAGAACTCAAATGTTTGGCTCCGACATACAGAAACAAACACCATATGCACCCTTTATTTTTGATTTTTGTCAAAATTTAAAATGCCAAAAAAATTCAGAAAACATATGTGCACATAGAACTTTAAGTTTTAGGTGCGCGCAAAGTTGTTTCACGAAAAATGAACATTTTAGGTGGCTTGTGCAAAAAATATAAAATTTGGTGCTAAAGTAAAGTGCTCCAGGACGCAAAAATTTGTCTTTTTTACGCAGCACACAAAACATATCGGTTTTCGGTGGAATGACTTTGTGTGCACCTCAAACATGAAGCTACACATGATCATATTTTTTTCAAAATTTTCAAATTTTGAAAAATGTTTTTATACAGGGTGCATATGCACCTGGGTGTAGAAAGGGGCTTCCGAAACATATATAGCTACTCGATCCAGTGTTATAAGTATAACCAAAGAGGTAACTTATACTATATCCAACAGAGAGGTAAGCAAAGGCAGCCATGCTACATCGTCATACTATGTAAGAACCCTAAGCCACCGCCCCCGACTTCTCCTCCCGCTCCTCCTTCGCTGCCACTAGAGGACGCCGGCGGGCTAAGCCCGGCCGGCCGACGGTGGCGGCGAGGCTGCTTCCTCGCGTGGTGGCCTCTCCCCCGCAGGGAGCCCCTTGGGTGCTCGATAGTTGTCGCCCCGACGACGATCTGATGGCGGCGGGGTCTAGAAGCTAGGGCGGCGGTCTCGGGATTTGATGACGGTTCTCCCTCGGCGGATGGTGGCATGGGTCGCATCTGCTGGCAGAGGCGCGGTCCTAGGATTTCTCTCACACCAAGACGAAGATCTGCCTTCAGCCTGTTTCCATAGATCTGGTGCAGTGTCGTGTTCCATAAGGCTCCGCCGACGAACTCCCATGGGCGATTCATGCCTGGAGATTGCTGGAACGGATGAGATTCGGTCGTGCGCAGCCGTTGTTTTCTGGCCGTTTGGTTTCAGAGGGAGCGAGGCGAAATTTTGTAGTCTGTTGCCATCATGGAACATGTCTTTAGTTTCATGGTGAAGTCAGTGTGCGGAGAATGTCATGGAAGCCAAGATTGGTGGACTAGCTATGGTGGCTCGAGTCCTAGTGGCGATGAGGAATTGGCTTGGTGGTTCGTGAATTGTAGCAGCGGCATCGGAAAGTGGGAGCGGCAGCACAAGACGAGTTCACAGTCTTACCTTGCAGGGTGAAAATCCAAGGTCTGGCCTTAATTGATTGTACCTAGCAATGACATTGTTGAAGACATTGTTTTGTGAGCGAGTACTTTCTCCAGCGAGTACTCGATCCAGTGTTATAATAAGTATAACCAGAGAGGTAAGTTATACTATATCCAAAAGAGAGGTAAGCAAAGGCAGCCATGTTATTACGTCATACTAGTACTATGTAAGAACGTAAAATTATGGAAGATAAAGAGCTTCAAGTTACCTCTTGTGTTTTTGAAGTATTTGGAGAAGACGGCTGGAATTTGGGCACGTTAGAAAAACTGTCTTTCAACTCCATATATATTATCACCATGGTATGGTAGGTCATTGACATACGGGGTACACGAACGCAGCTCGGCACGCTCCATGTCAACCACGATCACCCACGCCTTACCACGGAACTCCTTCTCTCTATGCAGGCACCATAGGAGATCCGGGTCATCGACAGCGATGACAGGGAACTCCGGCAGAAGGCGCTGAGGTATGTCCTGGTCTTGATGGTAGCTGGGGTGCGCCCAAAGCTTACCGAGGTCGATCACACGATGTACCTCCCAGTTGAAGTCGCCATTATCCCTAGTCGTGTTCAAAGTCCAGATGGTGATTTTGGAGGGGTGAATAGCCCCTGTGCGACGTCTTTCCCCGGAAATGGACGAAACGCGACGTTGTTGCTGCAAATGCTGCAAATAGCTAGCATGCGACATCTCTGGACAGATAAATAGCTGTAGTGCGACACATCTCTTAAGCAGCAGTAGACAGCTTATCAGTTCAAATTGGATGGTCAGAGCGGGACCCAAAACTTATCCACCTCAGATGGTGGGACCCACTGCTTGTCCACCTCACGTCGTGGGACCTAGAACAGGTTGCTACTAGAAAGAGCCCCGCGCCGCGCCGGAGCTATTCGACCGTTGCAGAACAGAGCATCCCCTTCTTCTCCGGCGATCCTCTAAGCGCTGCAACGCCGGCGGTGATGTCGACCTCCGCTTCAACCTCGTACTGCCAGTGGCCGCGCTATGGTCCAGTGCCGCTGGGACGGTGCCCTGACTGCCCACGGACGGCGCCCCTGAAGCGCCTGACCACCGTGACCGATGAGAATGGCAACGCTGGGCGCGAGTTTGTGAAATGCGAGAGCAAACTAGAGCTAGGGAAGGTGAGTTCTTAGTTTCCCCTCTCCCAATTTCATTTTATTTTCGTCAATTTTGTGGTTTTCATCCGATTTTGGGAATTACGGTTTCATCGTATTTGGGGAATTTTTGCTCTGTTTTTAGCCAGATCTACGGAAATGCCACCATTTCGAGTGGATTGATGAGTACATCAATATGATTGAAGTGGAGGGCGCCTTTCTGGGGGTCGATTCGCCGCCGCCGGCCGTGCAGTTGGGATCAGCCACGGTGGTTGCTCCGGCGGGGAAAGCGGATGGGGTTGCGGCAGAAGTGAAGGAAACGATGAAGATGAACAAGCACCTAAAGAAGCTTGTCGATCTGAAGAAGCTGGACAATCTGATGTCTGCCATTTTTTATTTATGTGCAATTGCTCTTGGTGTTGTTTATTTGTTGATCATTAGTCAGTAAACAATGTGTAGTGTTGCAGTTAGTTTGGACAATATCTGTATGAGACTTGGAAGTAATGCATGACAGGTGCAAATTCATTTGGTTCCTTCCAATTCCTAAAATGTTGCAAAAGTTTGTTGTCTATTGCTGAGCATTGGTCATTGGTCATTGTAAAATGTTATTCGTGTAATTAGTGTAGCAGCTAGTGTATGGCTAAGACTTGAAAGATATGCATCACAAATCCTAGTTTGGCTAAATTTGTAAATCAGTAGAAATGTTCAGTTCTTTTGTAGAAAAAAACTACGAAAAGGCCAGGCCCAATGTCAAATGATGTGTTGTTTCGGCCAAAAAAAAGCGTGCACACTCCAGGCCCAATAGTAAGAGGATGCTTGTTTTTATTATTTAACCCGTTGCGTAAAAAGAGAAATGTGTTTGCCCTATCTTAATTTTATTATTTGTTTGTGTCTTTTATTTGCACTTTAGTTTTTCTGCCTCTGTTAAGGCATGCTAGCAATATCAAAGGTCATGGGTTTGAATCCACACGTTTGGTTGAGTTTTATTCATTTTCTTTCACCAACATGTGTGACCCACTAATAAGGGCTTTTAATTTGTAGGTTCATTGCAAGACGATAGTAGCCCTTACATAGACAAAAATATAGATCATCACGAACTATAAGCACATAGTTATATATAAGACGATAGTAGCCCTTACATACATAAACCCATCAAGTGACATGACACCCCAAAACAGAGGGTATCCCCTAGCGCACACAACTAGAATGAGAGGGGCATATATGCCCAAGCATGCAACAAACTGAAACAAACATGGAAATATACTAGAATAAACGACATCTCCTTGGCTCCGGGACCTCCTTGGCTCCTCCTTTGGCGGTGGCTCACTGCTCGTCGGCCTGGTTGGGGTAGGGGAGGGCGTGCATGTTGCCCACGGAGGGGAAGATGTCGTGGAAGTTCGTGAAGATGTTGAAGGTGGTGAAGCAGATGAACTCACACCCACACCAGAACGCCTGCCCGAGGAGGGCAAAAGCGTCGTAGGGGTTGCGGAAGCGCACGTAGTAGCCGATGACGAAGTGGTTGTTGCCGTCGTGGTACTCCTCGAGCGTGAACATGGGAGGCGCGCCGTGAGGGAGGCGGAGGTGGCGGTAGCCGGCGTTGAGGAAGAACTCGGCAAGCTCCCGGGCTCCCCTCCACCTAGAGATGGCCCAGACGCGCAGCTCGTTCTCGACGATGACCCGCGCCGGGAACTCCCGCTCGGGCACGGTGGGAGGGTGGCGGAACGTGGTGCCATGGAACTCCTTGGTGGCAGGCTAGGGCACGGATGCGGTGGCGGTTTGAGTGCATTTGAGTGAGGGGGTGCCATTATATAGCCAGGGTAGAGGTGAGGAGCGTGTGAGGGAGAAGAGTAAGGGTAAGAGTAAGTAGTGGGGGTAGTGGTTTGGGGTTAGTGTATTGCCGTTTCAAATTGGAGTAAGTAGTGGAGCGTGTTCAAACGGCACATTGAAACAACACGATAGCATGTGGAACGTGTTTTCGTGTGTGTACATTCAAGCATGCACATTGCTAGGCCGACCATGATTTTTGAAATCTGGAGCAGATCAGTGCGGAGTAAATTGTGTGTGGTGCATTTTAAATTGGCTTAAATCAGAACATAGGCTGCGCCGCTGCTAGAAATAGCTTCACTGCCACACTGAGATGTTGTTTTTGAATTAAATTGCTAGGCTGTGACGCAGGTACGTGCTGCATGGCGCATGCATGCGAAAGGTGGTGACCTGGTCGAGGGCTGCGAGCTGCCGCGCGTGGAAGTGTTTGGCCAGCGGTCCAGCGGTCCAGCGGTCAATAGCGCGCATCCTTATCCTCGCCCCGACAAGAAAAAACGCCAGCCAATTAGACTGGGGAACCAGGCCACCACGGATCGCCCTGACTCTGATTCTTTATGGAAGAGCAATCGGACGGCGACACTTCATTGTTAGGTAGATCGACGGTGCTTGTACAGCAAGATGGTTAACTTCGTTTTGGAGGCAGTCAACGGTGTTTTGAAAAGTTTGCTTATTTCAAAACCTTCATTTTAGAGTGAAGATGAAGTTGGAACAAAAAAAATTTCATTTTCACTTTGACTAGTATGTTTTAAACTTGGTCAATCTTAGGGGTTGACCAAATTTGAAATGAGCAACAAAAATTCAAAAAAAATAGAAAAATGAAAAACCTATGCACATTGTCTTCTAATGTCATGTACTACTGATTGAAGTTGATAAACAAGGTATAGATACATTCAAACTCTTTGTTCATGCATATGATGCGATATCTCGAACTCTGCCGTATGAAGTCAAGGTTGAAGAGAAGTGGTGAAAGGTTTTAAAATTGAAAATTTCGAAAACCTCACAAAAGGTTCATTTTGAAAAGTTTAAGAAGGATTCAGGATTAGTTTTTCATTTTCATGTTTAAAACTTGATTTAATCATGGTCAAACTTAAGGTTTGACCAAATTTGAAATGAGCACCAAAATTTGAAAAAAAAAACAAAAACCAGTGCACATTGTCTTCTAATGTCATGTACTACTGATTGAAGTTGATAAACAAGGTATAGATACATTCAAACTCTTTGTTCATGCATATGATGCGATATCTCAAACTCTGCCGTATGAAGTCAAGGTTGAAGAGAAGTGGTGAAAGGTTTTGAAAATGAAAATTTCAAAAACCTCACAAAAGGTTCATTTTGAAAAGTTTAAGAAGGATCCAGGCTTAGTTTTTCATTTTCATGTTTAAAACTTGATTTAATCATGGTCAAACTTAAGGTTTGACCAAATTTGAAATGAGCACCAAAATTTGAAAAAAAACAAAAAAAATGAAAAACCAGTGCACATTGTCTTCTAATGTCATATACTACTGATTGAAGTTGATAAACAAGGTATAGATGCATTCAAACTCTTTGCAGATGAATTTCAAGTGAAATCTCAATATCTCGCAAAATTTCGTCGAGGCTTGAAGGTGAAGAGAAGGGGTCTATTTTCATGTATGCAATGTGATATCTCAAAATCTCACCAAAGCTTCATTATGGATTGTAGAAGGATGATCTAAAGTTAGTTTTGCAATATCATGTTTTAAAGTTGTTTTTTAATCATTTTGTATTAAAGCAATTATTTTTAAAAATAATTTATTAATATGAAAAATATTCAAAAAAATAATGTGACTTCGTAGTGATACTATATAGGTAGAATATAAGCTAAGAAAAAATATCTGGCTGATTTGGACTAGGTCGAAAAAAAAGTTGCTTAGAAATGGGGTCGTTTCACCTGGCTTTGGAGGCCATTTGTAACACGTTTTCGACGACAATGAGTTGTGTCTCACAAATGACATCAGGGCAACCATGGGAGGTGTTCTACATTAGAGACAAATCACACAAGTTTTCAAGAATCAAATCAAAGTAGCAGTAACAATACATCACACGATACCAAGAACATCATTCATGCTCCTTGTTTTCTTTTCATCACCTTCACTTGGCCATCCCACAATAACTTTTGATTTCTTCTTCTTTGGCTTCGACTTTCTTTTGTTTGCTTTTTCCTCTACACCAAGAATATCATTCATACTCTTTGTTTTCTTTTCATCACCTTCACTTGGCCATCCCACAATAGCTTTTCTTGGAGGGGGAATTTCAGTGTGCACATCCTCCAAAATAACATCAGGTTGCAGCATCATCCTCATAAATTCTCCAGGTTGCACATCCTCCAAAGCAGGTTCAAAATGCACATCATCCAAAACAGGTTCAGTTTGCACAGCCACTGCAACATCGACAGAGCCGAACACACTGTAAACACTCCTCTTCTTTCTACAACCCCCAATTCTTGCCTTTTTGGCTGGACAAAGAGGTTCAGTTACAAGGGGCTGAAACACACGTTTCTTCCTGAAAAACAATTCATGTCATATGGTTAGTGAGTGCAAAAACAGAGATTTTGGATGAATTTGAACATACTTACCCCTTTGACTTTGGCTCGGTGTATCTACACTTGGTAGATCCAGCTCGGTGTCCAAGTTCTTCACAACGCTTGCATCTATTTTTGTTACCTTTTTGGGGCCTCTTTGGCTTGTTGTCCTTCTTTTTCTTTCCCTTCTTACTGCTCCCACCTTTTTCAAACCAAGCCTTGAATCTACTCTATTTTGGCCTGCCAGCCTTCCTTCTCGTCAAAGGAGCACACAAGGTGAATTCAATATCCACTTCAGGCCACTGAGACTGATCTGTAAGTGGAGGAATCGGATGTGCATATGCAGCTCTAAATTTTTCAACTGAGTAATATTCATGCAAATATGGGTGCATATTCAGCCTGGGTTTGGATGCCAAAAAAATTATGGCATGTAAACAAGGTTTTCCAGTGTGTTGTCACTCAAGGCAGGTACCCTCATGCTTTTCAGTGTCAACAACATGCCTTCTGGTAGTCTTTAGATCTTTAACTTCACCACCATGCAATGAGGATTTCACAACAATCAAATGTGCAAGCCCTCTGCTCCTGTTGACTACCTGCTGCACAACAGCAGGCAGTTTATCCTGCCCTTGCAGCTTATCACCAATCCTTGCTCTCAAATCCCATAACCTCATGATCATGATTCTAATTTGGTCAACCATGTCATGGACAGGCAAGTCCTTGAAATCCTTTATCCTGTTGTTAAAACTTTCTGCTAAATTGTTGTTGATATGATCACACTTGATGGCAGTGTTAAATCTTGACCTGTACCACAAAAGAGAATGGTAGGTCTCCATCCAAGGGACAAACTCAGTGCTTGCTTCTTTTATCTTATTCCGATGATACTCCCAAGTACCAAGCTTGTATGCTCTTACTGCTGGCCGCAGGCGGCCAAATGCATCTCCTCTTAATTTTTTGATCACATTCATCCACATATGACCAAAGCACTCCCTCTGCTCAGCATGCGGAAAAACGGCCTTCACTGCATTTTCTAGCCCTTTACAGGCGTCAGTGTGGACTGCCAAAGGGGACACTGGACCAATGCTTCTTTTGAGCTGCATCATGAACCATGTCCATGAAGCCTCTGTCTCAGACTGAAACAAGCCAATAGCTACAGGGTACATCCAATTGTGTCCATCTAGAGCATTGCAAGCTGCAAGTTGACCATTCCACTTGCCAGTCAAAAATGATGAATCTATACTCAAATATGGACGGCAACCTGCTTTGAAGCCATCAATGCAAGGCTTTAAAGCCATGAAGAATTTGGAGAAATACACTTTGCCATCTGGTGTCACCTCAGTATCTATCTCAACAACACTGCCAGGACACCTTTTCTCCACTTCTGCTTTGAAGCTATACAACATTCTAAAGGTATTTGCCCAATCACCAAATAATTGTTTCATTACTCTTTGCTTTGCCTTCCACACTGTAGTATATTTCAGTTGTATTGGGTAATCCTTTTCTAGATCTACTTTCAGTTTCTTTGCAGTTTTGTTTGGTTTCTTGGATAAAATAGGAGTGATTTTCTCTGCCACCCAAAGTTGGGATGTCATTTTTGTAACCATTTGTGAAGTTGTCATACAAGTATGTGCTTTTGGAATTTGATTCACCCTTACTGTCCTTCTATCAGGTTGACGTCTAGCTAATATATACCACTTGCATGGCATGGCACCACCATCAAAACCTTTGCACTTGGCATAGAATTTCTTTTTATCTGTCCATAAAGTCTTGGTTTCAAACTCACGTTTGACTGCATAAGTCCTGAAACACATCCTAAACTCATCCATGCTTGGAAACAATTTACCTACTTCAATAACTGGATTTTCTTTGTCATACACACATAAGAGCTCATCATCATGTCCATCACCCACTTCATCTGCACCATTACGCATCAACTCTTCTATATCTGCATCATCATCTGCATTTGCAGTCCTTGAGTGTCCGTTATTATCATCTGCAGCTCTTTGTTCCTCCCTTTCCTTCTCTGTCTCATCAACAGGAATACCAAACATAGTTGCCATTTCAATGTCAGACATTGGAGCAATGACCAAATCTGTCTTGTCACTTATCTCAACTGTATTCCAATCAATAGATACAACCTCCTCAACCTCCTCAACATGATCAGCTTCCTCTTCTGCACCTGCCTCCTTTGATAACACTGCCAACTCAGTAAATATAGGCATTATCTGCCTTTGTACAACCCAATCATCCTCAGCAATCTGACTAGCCAACTTCGATTCCACATACCCAACCCTAGATTCAGGCTTCAGATCAACGAGCTCTGCCAAAAACAGAGCACTTCTGCCTTTCCAGCCTTCTTGCCGATTGATTTCCTCTACCATGTCTTCCCCTGTCTCAATCCTAATATACTCCTGTTTCCAAATATCAAACCGCGACAAAGAAACTTCTTGCGCTAGCCCCCAAACCACACTTTCCCCAATTTTGGCCACGACATTCCTCACCGCCTCCTCTCCCATCCCATCTAGTTCTTGTGGATCAAATTCTGTCCTAGGTACATCCCATTCAACCACCGTGTCTCTCTCAATCATCCGCATGCTTCCATCAATCAGCAATGCCTTCCCGGGGAAAAATCTGATGGAAATTTTAAATGTATGACCTTCCCTGTTTTTGGCGGCCAACGTGAGCTACGAATCGAGGTAATAAGCAAATAGAACTGAAATTAAGTTTCAAGCTACGGGATATTACCCCTGAGTTGTCCCCTCTTCTGGCTCCATCCCGTTCCCCTCGTTCAGCACCCCCGCCGTCCACAGTCTAGGGATCTAATCAACCATCAGATCTTATTCCAAAAGGATGGGAGGTGAATTTGGGTTTGAAACTCACCAGCTTCGCCGCTGCTGCCGTGAATGGAGCGCCATCGCCGCCGCCGCCGCCGCTGCCGAGAATTGAGCACCGCCGCCGCCACCGCCAGTAAAGCTACAGTGCTGTGGTTGCGGGGGCTCAAATGGAAGAGGTAGTTGTGTTGCGCGCGCTCGACACTAGGTGAGTCATCACATTTATGCCTTAACATAATCATTAACTAACCTAGCTGTCTCCTTGACGGCCGTTTTATGGCTGTTGTGGCCCTGAGCTATTTCCAACCAAAACAACGTTGCATGGGAGCTATTTCTAGCAACGACGTCGCATTTCGTCCATTTCCGGGGAAAGACGCCGCATGGGAGCTAGCAACCCGATTTTGGAGC
The DNA here is from genome assembly GCA_916181665.1 of Avena sativa. Taxonomy (NCBI): domain Eukaryota; kingdom Viridiplantae; phylum Streptophyta; class Magnoliopsida; order Poales; family Poaceae; genus Avena; species Avena sativa. Next base: position 545,173,333 of record OV702290.1, on the reverse strand, counting down.
CGGAGTTTGGGGGAGTATCCTCTGGGACTCTGTCATGATAGCAGTCGTCGTCATCGGTGTCATCGTGGCCTCTCGTCTCCTGCCAGTCGTTGTCGATGTGGACGAAGCGCATCTTGCCGCGGCTAACGGACAAGCTTCGGTATCTGTCCGGCAAATCCTTCCGACGGCGCGGCGCACCTTGTCGGAGTACTGTTTCCCAGGGAAAGGCATGAAGCGGATCACAGTAGGACGCCGCTGAGGTAGTCGACCCAGCAGAGGAAATGGCCGTGGAAGGGGAGCACGGTGCTGGTGATCCAGCGGACGAGGAACTGGCCGCCTTCACTCGGCCGCGTGGCAGGCTCCGTGAAGACTCTCCACCAGTTGCTCCTGGTCTTGGACGCGGAGGAGAAGACGCAGAGGTGGGTATTCTTGTCGCTGCCGGTGCCGGTGCCGCTTGCCTTGGACTCGGCCTCAGAGATGATGAGGTCAGCGAGGACATAGTGGCTTGTGTCCCCGGCGAGCCGCAGGATGCCAATGGCTAATTCGTTCCTCAAGAACTCGCCGATGCCCTTGGGCTTAGGCCCGGTGAAGCACGGGAGCCGCAACAACGAGGGGCAAGGACGGAAGGACCTGAGGCACTGTAGACGGACAGATCGTGCGGCTCCTTGTAGTAGCAAGACAACTGGCTGGGGATGGCGACACGGAGGAGGAGGAGGTCCTCGTCGGCTGCCAGGACGGAGGAGTAGACGGGATGTGCGGGGTCGGAGTCGGGCGACTCGGTTGGGCCTCTAGGCCAGTGGAGGTCGAGGTAAGAGATACTTGGAGATAGGGACGGATCCAGGAATTTAACTTTGGGTGTTCAAATTCCAATGAGCGGAAAATATAAAGGAGAAAAACTGAAAAGGTTCTATTACTTCATGCAAATAAAGTACAAGTTAGCCTTGTAGCAAAAATATCTCAAAAGGTTAAGAAACTTGCGAGTTAATTCTACGAGGGGAAAAAGTCCCCTCCCCGAGTCGCTCCTCTCTCCCCCGGTGGGAGACGAGAGCGCCCCCGGCCTCCTCGGCCCTCCGACCCCCTCTTCCTCCTTCCCCCTATCACCACCGCCGGCCAGGGCCGCCGAGCGTTGCCCGTGTGGTGGCGGCGACGGGTTTCTTCTTCCCGCATCGGGAGGGCAGGGCTAGGGCTCCTCCTATCGGCGGTGGTGCATTTGGGGCGGCGGAGGCCCAGCGTGCTGGGGATGTGGCAGCACGGCTGTAGGCGGCGGGCAGTGCGGACAGCAGCGGCATGCGGAGTTTCCAGCTGGCGGAGCCATGGAGGCCCAAATCGGTCCCCTTTAGGCCCGGATCTGGTTAGGATGGGCCGACACAGATTTGGCTGCTCTGCAGATCTTGGCGGGTAGGGGGATGGGATCCGCGGTGTCCTCGGCCGGCCTGTTGCGGCGTGGTTGTGGACTTTACTGGCCGGTCGGGGCCAGGCCGGACTGCCATGGGACTGGTTTGCCTCCGCGGAGGCTTTACGGGTCTGCTTGGCCCGACCGAACCTATGGAGGACTAGTTTGTCTGTAGCCGCGTCCAGTCGACTACCGCCTCCGGCGGTGGAGGAAGTTCCCTCCCGCGCGGTCGCGATACCATGGGCTCTGTTCCAGTTCTACCTGTGCCGCAATGCTACAGACCCCGCCTCGATTTGCCCGGTGATACGATGATGGCGGATTCGGGACTGGAGTGGCGCATTCTCGTGGGCAGCAAGTTTGGTGGTGGCGAGGTCTCATCCTCGTGGGGCACCTGTGCAACGGATCGCCTAGGGGTTGTGGATAGGGCTTTTTCGGGAGAAATCCTTGTCGGGTCGACCGACACCGACGCGGTGTCGCCTATGGGTGGCATCTTTCCTTCCTGGAGGGTGTCATGTGGCTACCCTTCATCCACTTCCTTCTGTATGCCGGGGGGAACCCTAGGGCTAGTCTTTGGTCCGGCAGCAGCGCTCGCTTTTCCTCTTGAGGGTGCTGCTTGGTGCTTGACGAGCCGGGGCTAGGAGCATGGTGGGATTTCTTTGGAGGGCGCAGCGGTTGCGGTCTTCCTCATTTAGTTGATCCGCCTCCCTCTCCATTTTGTTTTTCTTTGTTTTCTTTCGGGCGTGTGTGTGCTGCTGGGAATCGTGTTTCGTTTTTGATCTTTCCTTTTGGGCATTGTGCTTGCTCTCAAAGTAGGTGCATAAAGATAGAAGGTGGAGCCTCAACATAAAAGTAAAAGAAAGGCCTTCATAAAAGGAAGCAGGGATTCAAGTATCATAAAGAGCTTTCAAAAATTATGGTACTTATTAGCTTTCAGCTCTCATTGCCCCTATCATAAGCATCTTTAGGTGATTAAGGTTAAAGTAAACAAACCATGAAGTATATGCTTGGCAAAGTATAAGTTGGAAATCTCATGTCCCTTGAATACGAGGGTCGCTCTTCATTCTACTCAAGTTTAGTTACCGGTAAGTTCTTGTCATAGTAAGTACATGTGTATCATAGAGAACCATCAACGGGGTACCCCTTGCCCAATGATACGGAAGAATCCCCATATCAAAATGACAAGGCAAGCAGACAATGATCATCTCAGCAATCTTCTTATTTACCATGGGAAAATGGTGCTTTTTTCTCTCTTTCCTCTTTTCTCATATATCTCGTTTTTTCTACTTTTCTCAATCTCTATCTCTTTTTTTATAAGAAGAATGCTTCATAGACATCTCATTATGGTTACGCTGCAGGTTTCCCCCATGATTAGGCATGAATTAGACCGGCAGCCCAGGTGTTTCTCTAACACACATACATAACTCCATGGACTTACAAGCTCCCCTTTCATTTCACACCGACGATATCGATAAACAAAAGAGCATGATATCAACTGAGTACAAAGTACAAGTGCAATGTTGAAAGTGTTCCCCATGACAACATGGTTCTGCTAATCCCCAACATATAAGTGCAAGCATATACAACATAGATGAAACAATGGTTCAAGTTTATTAAGTGCAAGAAAAGTAAAGTGTGCCATCAAGTTTGTGAGAGATTTAATCACTAATTTTCACATAACAAGTTTAATTCGGAAGGTAGATAAAAATATGAATATACTTGGAATAGCAAATGCTAATAGGTAGGTATGGTGGACTTTTTTGGAATAACTTGGTTTTATTTGGAGTTGGATGCATGAGTGGAACTCATACTTGGTTATGGAGGCTAGCAAAAGACTAAGAGCGACCAACTAAGAAAGCAATAATGGCCATAATCATGCAAAGCGACAAAACATCATTGATTAAAGCATAAAGTGATATTACAAGTCGAAAACTAGAGGATAATCAAGGCTATGGTGACCTGGGATAGTCATAACATGGTGTGATCATGCGCCAAGTCAACCCAAATAAAGCATCAAAGAAGAATACCACAATACTATGCTTTAATATGCTAAAACAACACATGATTCTTCCAAGACACATTAAGCAATATCAATTGTTTATAACAAGTCATGCTATAGCAAAAATCACTAAGCATAAAGCCAAAACAATACCAAGCATGACATGACAAAGCATAGGCGACAGTTAAAAACAAGCTCCTTTTACCACTTAAGCATGAATTTCCTACTCTTTTCCAATCCAAACCAAACTTATTTGAAAACTAATGTATGAAAGAGGGGGTCCAACCAATTTATTCAAGCAAACTAAGAAAACCAAGCAAAAGGAAAGCCAAAATGAAAACGAAAAAGAAGACGCTCCAAGAACAACACAACTGTGCATGAAACAATAAAAATGAAGTGTTTGGAAGAAACCTGGGATTTTTATTGATAAAGAAGGGGATGCCTTGGGCATCTCCAAGCTTTGACGCTTGTACTTCTTGGATATTTCTTGGGGTGACACGGGGTGGCATCCCCAAGCTTGAGATTTTTGTCCATTCTTCACCTCATTACATCATTCTTTCCCTACACCTAAAAATTTCCTTCATACAAAACTTCACACAATCTTCATTAGCAACATTAGTGCACTCAAAATAATAAGTCTTTAGATTCAGTTTCAACACCAATAAAACTTCCATTAAAACACAAGATACTGTAGCACTTCCATTTAAAAGCTCAATTCCCCAAAGAGAACTCAAAAAGGAACCAACAAGAAGCAAATGCAAATAATGGCAGCAATCTGTCAAAACAGACCAGCAGGTAAAAACCAATTTTTTCGAAGACCTTATGTTGCTCAAATCAAAAACTGTTGAACTAACAAAAGTTAGATAACAACCTGGGACAGAAGAACAACAATTCACGCTGCAAACCGGCGTACAGAGATTTTACAAGAATTTTTACAGCTAAGCACAAATATCTGTTTCAGGACAACAACTTTTCCAAGCATTACTTCTCTCTCATTAGAGGTTACTCTTGGCACAAAAAGCAAATAAAAAGGATAAGAAGCGGTTATTACAGAGGTAATAACTTCCGAGACTCATCTAAAACTTTTGGGTTATCTCCCAATAGGTACTTTTGTTTAACGCCTTTAAGTTAGGCATGATAGTTTGAGAAGATGCTCACATAGGAAATATGAATTGAAGTAAAAGAGAGCATTAAGAAGCAAATTCAAAACACATTTAAGTCTAACCCATTTCCTATGCATAGGAATCTTGTAAAAAAACAAGTCATGAAAGCACAAAGCAACAAGCATAGAAAAACAAAACAAGTGCAACTTCAAGACTTTCAACATAAAGAGGGGAAACTTAATATTATTGAGATGCATAAAACCATGTTTCCCTCTCTCATAATAACTTTCAGTAGCATCATGAATAACATTAACAATATAACTATCACATAAAACATTCTTATCATGAGTCACATGCATATAATCATTATTACTCTCCACATAAGCATAGTCATTCTTATTAATCATAGTGGGAGCAAATTCAACAAAATAGCTATCATTATTATTCTTATCACCATAATCATCAAATATAGGAGGCATATTGTAATCATAATTAATTTTCTCTTCAATAGTAGGTGGACTAAAAATATCATATTCATCATTATACTCATCATATGTTGGAGGTATAGTATCATCAAAGTAAATTTTCTCCTCCATGCTTGGGGGACTAAAGATATCATACTCATCAAAACTAGCTTCCCCAAGCTTAGACTTTGCCATAGCATTAGCAATAATGGTGTCCAAAGAATTCATACTAACAACATTGCTATTAGCATGCAAATAAAGTTCCATAGGTTTTTAATTTTCTCTTCAAACACTTCATGTCCTAACTCAAGATAAATACTATAAAGCTCTCTAATTTTGTTGTTGTTTTCCATTAAGCCTAACTAGTGAAAACAAGAAACAAAAAGACAAAATTGCAAAATCTAAAGGAAATAGCTTCGAGCACTCACACCGGAGGATGTGAGTATCTTTTACCTTACCTCCCCGGCAACGGCGCCAGAAAATACTTGTTGGCGCGTGGTTGACGTGGGAGCTTCTTTTTCTTTAATCCCCGACAACGGCGCCAGAAAATAGCTTGATGTCTATGCACTTCTATTCTTGTAGACAGTTGTTGGGCCTCCAAGTGCAGAGGTTTGTCGAACAGCAGCAAGTTTACCCTTAAGTGGATTACCCAAGGTTTATCGAACTTAGGGAGGAAGTGGTCAAAGGTATCCCTCTCAACCAACCCTGCAATCAAGATACAGGAAGTCTCTTGTGTCCCCAACACACCCAATACACTTGTCAGGTGTATAGGTGCACTAGTGCGGCGAAGACATAGTGAAATACAAGTGGTATAGATAATTATAAGTGGTAACGGTGCCAGAAAATAGCTTTGATGGTGCGTGGAACAGACTAAAGGAAAACTGTAATAAAGATGGAAGCAAGCAAACATGTAACATATCTAATTGCAAACGACATTTGAATGCTTAGAAACAAGGCCTAGGGATCATACTTTCACTAGTGAACACTCTCATATAAATATCTTATCTTCATGATACTACTCTGAACTACTCTCCGGTTGGACACTCTAATCTATGGTAGGGCTATAGTAGCACACCTCAAAGTAAGCCTTTCCCATTTAGATAACCCCACACTGTCACCTTGAGCACTAGATGGTTCCAACAAACACCACAATTTCATAAAGACATCCAACTCCAAATATAACTTAGAACAAGTATTTGTAATCTCCAGCCTAAGTGCCACCATGGTGTGCACGCTGTCACTTTCACACACATGGGGAGAGCAGAGATCTATTAAAGCACTTGAGTAGCAAGGTAAATCTACTTTATTACAAAGCTCATGATCACAATATGATCATGCATAGAGAGATGAACACATAGCTACCGGTAGAACCCTTAGCCTCGAGGATGAACTACTCCCTCATCATCATGGGAATCAGCAACGTCGATGTAGATGGTGGTGGAGATCGATGGAGATGGCTCCGTGGGCACTTCCCCGTCTTGGCAGGGTGCCGGAACAGAGACTTTCTGTCTCCCAAATCTCCCTTCGGTGGTGGCGGCGCTGCGGAACTTTTCGTGGCTAGAGGCTGTTCTATTTAGGGTTTTTGCATCGGGAGGCATCTTATAGGCGAAGAGGCAAGGTCGGTGGATGCCGGAGGGGCCCACACCACCTAGTGGCGTGGCTAGGGCTAGCCCGCGCCACCACATGGTGTGGCCAGCCCCTGGCCCCTCTCCGTCTCGTCTTCTGGCTCCGTGTCCCCCTCAGTGAAAAACTGACTTTGTCTTTTGTCCCGTCCAATTCCGAGAATATTCATTTTCTGACTTTCCTGGAACCAAAAACAGCAGAAAACAGGCAACTGGCACTGTGGTATCTTGTTAATAGGTTAGTCCAAGAAAGTGTATAAAAATACTCCAAAGTGTGGGCAAAACATAAGAAAGTAGATAAAAACCAAGCATGAAACATCAAAAATTATAGATACGTTTGCAACGTATCACATAACGATGACATCCTAGCCCATAGATTCTAGGCTGCCTACCGGGAACCCCAAGCTACTCGTTGGTGTCGATGTCGTACGAAACTTGTCTTTAGGGGAACACTTATTCTGCTACAAAAGTATCAACAAATCAAGGGTGAGTACATGGTGTACTCTTCATGACTTATGGCTGATGGGGTTATTTTGCATAAAGCCATCTTTGTTTATGAAACATAGAGAGAGAAGAATCTCGTATAATCAAAACATTTTGAAAGGGGATAAGAGAGCGTCATCTCCAAAGAATTGATCATCATCTTTTGATATCCACGTAATAATCATCACCTATCAACTAGGATCGCCCCCTCGTACCCATAAGGAAGCATCCTTAAGCACACGTTGAAACCTTCAAGTTTTACGACTAGGTTAAAGTTCTCTATGATCTTAGAATTGGTCACCAAGCGTTCATAATCGTGAACACGGATTTTCGAAAAGATTTAAACCCTGTAGGGATGTACAACTTTACCCACACGTACCAACCGACTCTTAATGCCACTATAGTTGAGCCCTCTTCCTTGGAAGGCTGGCAGAGGGTGGTTGGACACGACCTTTACCTTCTTTTCTCCGAGACCATGAGTCACGCCCTAAGGAGGGTTCCGCCGTAACGGGTCAAATCCCGAAGCTGGTCCCTAGAGATGTGAGGGGAGGTTGGTTTACAGGGGCTCCATCGACCCCAAGCAACCCCTTCCACGCTTACCTACCTGTTATGATGCACCTTCACCCACCAAATCTTTCAAAACGTTTTGTATGCATATATCAAATGGAACGCATGAACTACGTGACTCATAGAATCTACTAGGCAAGTTAGTTACTCCTAAGGTTTTCCAAGCCCTGTGTGGTTGTACTCTTGTCTTGGTTCCAAAGGCAGGAACTCGGGTCCTACTAGTGGCGAGCTTGGGACTACAAAAACCACATCCCTCCCATACAAGCCTTAGCATGTTTAACCTTTACCATTAATCTAAATCATCACGTTCTCCTGTCATACTAGATTCTTTGTATCTGATACATCATCTGGATGAACCAGAACTAACAGCTAAGCATCGCTAAGGAAGACACAGATAATAGCTCTAGCAGTGCACACAAGCCAAACCTAGTTATGCTAGGAGAAGTGGATCAGGTGCTATAAGCTCAAAGGGAGTAATGCAACATATAGGATACTCTATCTATCGATAATACCATAGTAGAATCGTATGCATCATGGTAAGAATGAAATACTTTCGAAATCATAGGATTGTATAAGGGTGGGGCTTTGCTTGCCTTTGCCTGTTGATAACCAATAAGAAGATCTTCGGAAGCCTTGTGCTTGACTTGATTATAGCTGATCAAGTATTGATCTTCAGGCTTTGATGGTGTTAATCTTGGTCTTCGATGTCGATATCGATATCGTATTCTACCGAGAAGAACCAAACACGGGAAAGAAAGGAGGAAACAATCAACTCATGGCATCGATGCAATGCTCAAGCAAGAATGATGATATGACAAGTTAAATTGTGTTAAATTGAAACCCTAAATAATTGCTTGGCAAATGAAGCGGCATCCAAGGGGTGCAAACCCTAATACAGGAGAGACCCTGGAATCACCCACGGGGTTCAGTTTGTTCTTCTAATTAAACTTGTAATAACAGTTGCTTAACAATGCATGATTATGAGTCTATTGGATAGATCTCATTTTTCTGAACATTTTGATATATGATACATATTTTTTTGGCTTATAAATAATAAGATATGAATTTTCTAGTATTTAAACCATTTATGAAATTATTAAACTATTTAAAAAGTAGTTACTACGTTACCATGACAAAGGACTGACGCCAGTGGATGTTTTAATTCTTTTTACACTACAGTGGATACTAGCCACTCATGCTGACGAGTGAGACCGAGGCCACGTCATCGAGCCAGCTTGGCGAGAAGGGGCCCGCCTCGGGCTGACCCGCGCGGTGGGCGGCGGCCGACCACACAGCAGCGGCGCTACGACGCGTGCGCGGATGCGCACTTGCACGGATCGGAAGCTCCTGAACGCGGGTGACCTAACTAGGGCGGCGCCAGTTCCTGGGTTGGCCGGGAACCTCTCGACAATGACCGGAGTGGAGGCCGCCCGACGACGCTCGGTGTCACGGTGATCCGGAGCTTGTGCAAGCCAAAGGGGAGGTCGAGGAGATGCGCGGGCTCACCCTGAGGGTGCTGGTGGCGACAAGGAGGCCGGAAGAGGTCGGGGCCGATGGTAATAGCGACGACAGACGGCGTCGAGAGCGGGGAAGACGAGCTCGATGCGGTTGATCTAGGGCTTCCCAGCTCGATTCCTTCGATGAGGAGATGTGGTACTTCACGACGGAGCTCAGGGCATGCTCGGTTGGGCAAGGGAAGCACGACAACTGCGCGACTCCGGCGGTCTTCGAGCTAGGGTCCCGGGGCCTCTCGCGGGAGAGAGGCGAGAAGCCAAGGGAGAGAGGGGAAGAGGATGAGGCGAGGACGGGGCGTCGTGGTGGCCTTCTTATCCTCTCCGGTCTGCAATAGACGACAGCGAGTGAGCGGCACGGATCGACGGCGGAGGCAGCGACAGGCAGCAGGTTGCTGTCGTCGACGAAGACGACGAGGGGAGAGGAGGCCAAACCGGTATTGGGCCGGGTGGGCCGCGCATGGCCAGCTACGGGCATGCATGAGCGGCAGGAAAGATAAGAGAGCTGGGCTGCTGTGGGCTGCCGCTCTGCGCGGCATGGAGGGAAGAGGGAAGATGGGCCTGTTCCGGCTGTGCTGCTGTTTTTACTTTCTAAAAACCTTTTCCAAATTAGTTTTCCTTCTCTCTTTTTTATTTTCAAAATAGATCTGTTTTGAATCATTTCAAAAATACCTGAGACTTTTGTAAAATATATAAAATACTCAGGGCCCTTGTAGTCAATTTGGGCTCCATTGTTTTTTGTAGTTTTCAAAATTCAAAGCATTTGAATGTCTTTGAGAGGAAGAGGTAAAATACGGTTTAGGGTTTGTATTAATTTTCTTTGCATGCATTTTAAGAGATGATGCTCATGATGCACAATCAAATCGTAATTAGGATTAGCTAAAACTGGGGTGTTACACGCAGATCCGGAGGGAGGAAGGCATGGCATTTGTGCTGGCCTCGAGGCTGGTATGGACGGAATCGGGACACGAGCCTGCTTGAGGTGCCAGCCGTTTGGGAGGTGGACGTTGGGCCTCGGCAGTGGATCTCCCAACTCCGTGAACACGTGGGCCTCTTCCCCCTAGATAGACGCACTGCTTGAAGGGGGACGCAGGTCGGTGGCGGAGGACGACCTGACCTCGTGGTCATTGTGGCTAGGTCTGAACCAGTGGGGAGTAGAGCGGTTTCCCTAGGGTTTCGGGTTGACTGGGAGTGGACTAGACTGGATAGGATGGGGACAACACGGTCCCCATTAAAAGGGCCAAGGACGTAGGTGGACAATGATGGTTCGTTGCCTTCGGTCGCTGATGAGCAGGCACGACGAGGACATCCGCTGACACATGGGCAATCTGCGGCCGACGCATTCCCAGCTCAAATTTGGGCTGGAAATGGGGGCCTGTCGAATATATCTGTGGATGTTGTCTGTTTGTGGTACCCCGTTGGCTCTGCCTTATGTTTGAACAGACATAAATAGAGAGGCCATATTCATTTGCGTGGTTCCGTTGGAGTTCCCCTTATATCTCATTTAGTAGTATAATCAATTGGGTCAGCTTTCCCCTCATCTAATCCCTAACACAAGAAGTGTGTATCACACTTTTCAAAACATTCAGGTGGCACCAACATGTTGTAGCCTACGAGGCTACGAGAGATGTCCCAAGTCCATGTTACTTATGGTGATAGAGTGAGTAGGAAAACACAAGCAAATAGAATAAAGCGCAACAAGCATCACAATAACATTTGTATAGATAAGGACGGAACAATAAAATTTATAGATATTACCAGGTCATCATATTTGAAAGTTTACTTCTATAACCATTTTAGAGGTCGCATGTGATCCTAATGCGAGCTACTATTGTAGCTTTTCAAAGCTTATCTGTGTAGGAATGACATTTTGGGGCATATTGTGAAATATAGACTGCTTCTATATTTTGTTCTTGTCCGCCTAAAGTTGATTGTATCAGAACACAAATAAAAAATGATGGGTCAATAATATCCAAATAGGGTTAGAATGACTCATCGGATTGTAGGAATATAGGTCCTGCGCTTACTGCTGCTATTACTTTTATATTTATTGACTTAGTCACAAGTTTTGAAGTTTCTAATTCTGCAACAATAAGTGATCTGTTTTCTATTATGGGGTTCTCGCCATCTGGACCCTCTGCTGTGGTAGCCCTGGAGGGTTGAGGCATTTTGATTGTTGTTTTTCTTGTGCTTGCTGATGCTAGAGTTCTTATTGCTACTGGAATCAGTCATTTAGATGTGCTATTCGTTTTCATCGTCAGTTTTTCTTTGGAGTTGACATGTTTGTAATTCGTTTTCACATCTTAGATGGGATATTCACGTCTTGCTGTTCCAAATTTTCTCTCTATCATGGAATGCAATGCATATTGCACGATTGTTTGTTTAGTGAAGAGTCATCGAGCCATTTCTTGAAACATGTCAAGTGTTATGACCAATTACGGTCATGCTCGACAAGTTCTATTGCCCTAGTTTCAGGCATAAATAGCCGAGAACAAATCTGAAGTTACCTGTGGAGAATGTGATAGTACACCACTACAAATATTTTTTTGGAAAGGATCATTTCATATACCGGAGCAAGTCATACCATCAAATAGCAAAAACTGAAAAAATGTCAGTATCGTCGAGAAAAAGCAATAGTTAACAATCATACAACATTAAGCAAAACATCCTCATTTCAGAGGAAAGGAGGACAATAATAAACATGATTTACGTAATAATCACGACCAGACCTGCATCACATATACATTCCCGCCAGAGGACAAAACTGAAGGCATACTTCTAAAAAAATCTGAAGGCATATTACCCAACTAATGTGTTACTAAGCAAGCCACACATTTTAAACGGCGCCACTTTCCATCAAAATGTACCATACAATGGTCTTATTTAATAAACTAAGGGCTGGTTCATTAAAGGGATGTAAACTACAATATAGAATTATAGTATGTAAGAGCAAACCTGGTAATCAATTCTTCTAGAGATATTTCCACTAGGTCGCGATTCATGGTTTTCTTCTACTCAACGATGAACAACTTGATAGTTGTCCTTTCTTTAATGAGAATGCCAAACTCTCGTTGAGAACACGGAACTCTGATCCCTCCATACCTATTAAGATGATAAGTTTACCATAATAAGCCGCAAACGATGCATAGGTGGATCAAACAGAAAATGCACATATTATTAGCAAAATCGAGTTCATAGATCACACTTTTACACAATCATAGTTACATAACAATGTAAATAGTGTTCTCTGGGAAACAATCAGCTTCTATCTGCTCATGTACAAGGAATTTAACCATTATAATGTGTCATGTTATTTTCAATCTGCTAGTTGACAAAATTAAATCAAGTTTTTGTTATTAGCAACTTCTACACAACCAAAACAAATGAGAGGAACTGCGTCACAACAAATTATTAAACAAATTTTCTTTGCTGATGTTACTGTTTTGACCTGAAACAAAATGGCTTTACACTAAGAAGTAAGTGAGAGGTACATTTTTGGGGTACATTCTGGGACCATGCACTTGTTCTTAGGTAATTTTTTGTAAAGCAAGTGTACGGCCCGAGCTCGTTTTTTAGATTCATTAGCAGTTCGAATTTAGGACAATTTCGAACAGAAACTCATGTAAACCTTCACTACAGGAAAAATTGCCGTTGCCGTGTAGACACGGCTTTGCCGTGTGCCAAATAGACTGGAACACGGCAAAGTTTGTCTTTGCCGTGTACAACCTAGAAAGCACACGGCAAAGTACGCGAACACGGCAAATTTCTGAAAAAGAACACGGTAAAGAAATATACACGGCAAAGACATACAAAGAAACACGACAAAGAAAAAACATTCGGCAAAGTTGATAGCGGCACACGACATAGGTGTCATCACGGCAACGAGGTGGGACCCTTGACCCCACATGTCCACTTGACGGGAATGAGCTAACGGCAGCAAACGGTGGCCTCTTTGCCGTGTGCCCTCGCCAGTCCTTTGCCGTGTGTATTCCGCAGTATACACGGCAAATGGTCTTTGCCGTGTGTATTCCGCAATATACACGGCAAAGGGCCTTTGCCGTGTGTATTCCGATATATACACGACAAAGTTCTATTTTTTTTCTTTTTTCTCTTTTATCACATTACTCTTAGGAAAATCATAAAAAAATCATTCTAGTTCAGAAAAATAGAAATAATATATCAAAATTTGCATAAAAATAAGATCTATCTATCTACACTCAAATATTGGATATTTATGTTGAATATGAATCTCCATACTCGCTATTTTAACCATAGCTTAAAACAGACATAAAAAAATACAAAAATGAGCGAAATAATGTGAGACCTTCGCGTGGTGTCATATTTTGTGATATAGTTGGAAGGAAAAATATCAAACTTGGTATATTGATTATATCTCAAAAAACCCTTCACAAAATAACCTATCTCATTCGAGGATTCCTGGCTTTCGGTTCAAATGACCAATGTTATGGCCAGAATCGCAACATAGTTTGTGATAATGTGCCCATATTGTGCATTTATGTGCATCGTGGGATGAAGAACAATGTTGCAAGAGGAAGTTTTCCTTTTCGTTGCACGGAAAAGCCATTTTCTATTTTCGGAGCACAAAAATCGGGACGTTTTGTGAAGCAACACCAAATGTTCAATTCAAAAATGCTACCACCCTATTTTTCAAAAATACTAGACCACCTTACATGAACAATGTCCCAACCGGAGATTTTAAAACCTTTTCGTCCATCCCTGGTGAAAAAGACAAATTTCTCCCGAATCGGTAGGAAGTGAGTAAGATATGAACTGCAGGTACATGATCTGATGCTCATGATTTTTTATAAAAATCATTTTTAGGTTCAAAATATGATGTTTCTTCATAGATCCAATGCAAGTTTAGCGAGGCTCAGCCCGGAGCTAAGAATCGTCATGCCCGCTGTTCGATTAGGGTTTGACGATAGTTTCAAATGATCATAACTAAATCAAAAAATGCGAGACCTTCGCGTGGTGTCATATTTTGTGATATAGTTAGAAGGAAAAATATCAAACTTGGTATATTGATTATGTCTCAAAAAAACCTTCACAAAATGACCTATCTCATTCGAGGTTTCTTGGCTTTTGGTTCAAATGACCAATGTTATGGGCAGAATTATGACATAGTTTGGGATAATATGTCCATATTGTGCATTCATGTGCATCATGGGATGGAGAACAATATTGCAGGAGAAAGTTTTCCTTTTCGTCGCACAGAAAAGCCATTTTCTATTTTCGAAGCGCAAAAATCGGGGCGTTTTGTGAAGCCACACCAAATGTTCAATTCAAAAATGCTACCACCTCATTTTTCAAAAATACTATACCATCTTACATGAACAATGTCCCAACCGGAGATTTTAAAACCTTTTCGTCCATCCCTGGTGAAAAAGACAAATTTCTCCCGAATCAGTAGGAAGTGGGTAAGATATGAACTGTAGGTACATGATCTGATGCTCATGATTTTTTACAAAAATTATTTTTAGGTTCAAATTATGATGTTTCTTCATAGGTCCAATGCAAGTTTAGCGAGGCTCAGCCCGGAGCTAAGAATCGTCATGCCCGCTGTTCGATTAGGGTTTGACGATAGTTTCAAATGATCATAACTAAATCAAAAAAAATCAAAAAAATGCGATACCTTCGCGTGGTGCCATATTTTGTGATATAGTTGGAAGGAAAAATATCAAACTTGGTATATTGATTATGTCTCAAAAAAACCTTCACAAAATGACCTATCTCATTCGAGGTTTCTTGGCTTTTGCTTCAAATGATCAATGTTATGGGCAGAATCACGACATAGTTTGTGATAATGTGCCCATATTGTGCATGCATGTGCATCATGGGATGGAGAACAATGTTGCAAGAGGAAGTTTTCCTTTTCGTCGCACAGAAAAGTCATTTTCTATTTTCGGAGCGCAAAAATCGGGGCGTTTTGTGAAGCAACACCAAATGTTCAATTCAAAAATGCTACCACCTCATTTTTGAAAAAATACTAGACCATCTTACATGAACAATGTCCCAAGCGGAGATTTTAAAACCTTTCCGTCCACCCCTGATGAAAACGACAAATTTCTACCCAATCGATAGGAAGTGGGTAAGATATGAACTACATGTACATAATCTAATGCTCATGATTTAAAAAAATCATTTTAGGTTCACAATATGATATGGATGTCATATTTGGATTCCTCTCATTTTTCTGATCGATTTAGATATTTTATTTGTCGAATTCTGATTTACGGATTTAAATATATGAACTATTCCATATTAAATAGAAAAAGGTAAAAAATTAAAATTATTTTATTTTTTATTTAGTTTCAAGATTATTATTACTTATTTATTGTTGTCTACTTAAATAATTGTTTGGAATCTAAAACCGAGATGTGTGACATCATGGTCCAATAGTTAATAGGATTGATATGAAAGTATTATCGGCAAGGTATGATTTCTTTTTCGGGAAGCTCATTTGGAAGGAACGAAGAAGTTAAGCGTGCTAGCGCTAGAGTAGTGTTAGGATGGGTGACCGTAGGAGAAGTTTGATGATGAGTGCAATTTGACCTAATATTAAGCATACTTAGGATTAAAAGTATCCCATATGAGATTAACAAGTAAAAAATATTCAAAAAGTTTGAAAAAAAATTGAATTTTTTTTTCAATTTATTTTGAAAAGGCAGCCTCTTTGCCGTGTACGTGACACACGGCAAAGGCGCCTTTGCCGTGTAGGATTTATGGACGACACACGGCAAAGGCAGCCTTTGCCGTGTATGTTTTATGGGTGACACACGGCAAAGGTTGTCTTTGCCGTGTTGAATTTATGTATGACACACGGCAAAGAATAGACACTGTCATCTCTAAGGAAAACCGTTATCTCACTTTACTTTATCGTGTCTACGCGTAAGACACACGGCAAAGGCTTTGCCGTGTCTTATTTAGAAAACACACGGCAAAGGGCCTTTGCCATGACAAACGTTGCCGTGTGTCTACACACAGCAAAGACTTTGCCGTATTCTAGAAGGTAGCCACACGGCAAA
Organism: Avena sativa; assembly: GCA_916181665.1. NCBI lineage: Eukaryota > Viridiplantae > Streptophyta > Magnoliopsida > Poales > Poaceae > Avena > Avena sativa. The sequence goes on along the minus strand of OV702290.1, from coordinate 545,157,169 downwards.
GGAAGTTTTTCCCGTAGTGCTTTATGTACAAAATTAACAGAAACTCTGATCCATGCTCTTCTTCTGGTCAATATGTTTGATGACATAAAAATTCTGATGGGCAACCCAAGTGAGGAAACATTGTGAACTCAAAATTGAAATGGGCAGATATGGATGCATAAATTAAGGGCTGTAATGACAAAATCCGACCTGTTCTATGCCCCACCTCTGGAAATACTAGTTGTTGAAGCATCTATGGTCCATCCAAAGTACCAAAGGTTCTTTTATTTATCGATTCCTGGCCTGCTAGATGGTTGGTACTGTGTGAAATAACAGCTGCTCCAACATATTAGTACTTTTTTATGATTGACCACATCCCCTTGGGGTTAGCACTATACCAAATAAAAGTTTTTTTTTCCTTATTGGGTCCAGAAGAAGCACAACAACTTCCGATATTAGCGACATTTCCATGTAGGGATAACCTTTACTCGCATCGAGTTCTACAGTGATCTCACAAGCTTGTATTGTTGCTCTGTCGTATCCTTTCCAGAGTTGTTTTCACGCTCATGCACTGTACTCAAGAATGCGAACAAATCATCAGAAAGCGGAGCACTCATAAAAATAGTTTGGCATCAGCAGAAGAAAACTACGGTTGTCATCAGCCGAGCACGCACAAATCTTCTACATCAGAAAGCGGAGCACTCCTTCCTATGGTAATAATTGTATAGAATAAAACCCAGACAGGTGTGATGGGTTAGAGCATCTCCAGCAGCCGTGCTATAATATATGGCGTTGTATATTCAGTTTGGAGCGCGTTGTAACCAGAAAGAGCGCGTGGCGCCGGCGCGGCCTTCACCGGATGCTGCATTTTGCAGCGCGCGCGTAGGAGCCAAAAACACCCCCACCAGGCGCTGCAAAGTACAGCACGCGGAGCCGGCGCAAACAACTTTTACATACCTCTATACTATCAACAAGATCAAACAAACTCAAAAAAATCAACAATAAATTGTCGGTTTATTATTACAACACAAACAAATAGTACATGGGGCAATACAACAAGTACAACAAATTGTCATCAACAAGTACTACATGGGGCATCCGCAGAAATGATACAATTACTACACGCCAAATACTACCCTGATACAATTCCTCGTGCATCCGCAGAAATGAGTCAGCTCGGCATCTTGCCAGACAATCTCTAGGATTTGGGAATTAGTATAGTGGCGGCATCTAGGTGTCCGGCTGTGAATTGCATAGCAGGGATTTTCGTATGTTTATTGTGAAAAGTGTAACTACAGTTTATTGCACTTTCCAGAGAAATGCTCGGTGAAAAGTGTAACTTGCACTTTTTAGACATTGGTTTAGACATAAGAACTTAAACAAGAGTCGGCATTGAAAGGTAGCAGGGATCGCATCAGCAGCCGACGGCAACCACGAGACGCTTGTCTGCAGAGCAGGGTGACCCTAGACTAAAGCGACATATAAGGGGGAAGCAAGCACGAAGGCGAACATGACGCGAGCTGGCCACCAAAGCCAGACCCCCAGGGCATGCAAGAAGAATGCAAGGAAATTCACGCGAGAACAATGGTGGCTCCGGCACTCTTCTGGGACTGGCCTGATCACCAGGCCACTCGAATAAGAAATAGCAGCATCATTCTAAGATACGGGCGCCCGCTGCGCAACACCACGGACATAGGAAAGTCATGAGATGCCAATGCGGAAGCGATGAAGGACCGAAGGAGGGGTAGGCGCTTGGTGCTATCGGCTTTTGGTTGGGTTTTAATCCTGATTCTTCTTTGTTCTAAATCGGGGTTTGGGTTTTCGACAGCGGGGGAGGTTTCGCTTCGCACCGCGTCGCCTGTGTGGAGACCTCGAAAACGAGGGAGGGAGACGGCAGTACTAGTAACCGGCGTGTGCGGCCCACTAGCAGCGTCCTAGGGCTTGAGGTGGGGTGGTTCCCATGCTTCGCTCGAGAGGCCAACGGTAGTGGGATGTAGGTAGAAAGTGAACTATGAGTTTCAGGCAACCTCCCGTGTCGCTCCCGCGAGTGACCGGGGGGAAAACCCTAGCCGCCTTCTCAGGCCGCCGCCTCGCCCTCCTCCCTCCTCGCCGCCGCCGGGGCGCGCTGGCGGGCGAAGCCCGGCCGGCGTCGGCGGCGGCGAGGCCTCTTCTCCCTCCCCTCGGCGGCGGTTCGCGCGGGCTGGCCACGTGGAGCGGGGCGCGGTGGCGCGGAGGCGGGTGACGGCGACGGAGGTCGTGGCTACTTGGCTTCGGCGTGGAGGGCTGCAAGGTGCGCGTTGATGGCGGAACGTCCCGGTGCTTCTCGGGTGGCGGTGGCGTGGTGGCCTCTCATGGATCTGGCGCATCCGGAGGGCGGCGGTGGCGGCTGTTCCCGAAGCAGCGCTGCGACGACCCCGGGTGGCGCGGCGGCGCGCGGGCGGATCCTGCGGTTGCGACGGGGGCACGTCTCGGAGGTGGCGGCGGTGTGCTCTCCAGGCGGCGCGGGTTGGGTGCAGCGCGGGCCAGGGTCAGCCTCCTCTGCAGTGATGGCAGCGGGGGCGCCGTGGTGCGATGAGGTCCTGCTCGGCGGACGCAGCAGGAGGGTCGGTGGCTCGGCATCCGGGGGCCGCGGCGGCGGTGCGGAGCGCCGACAAGAGCCGACAGGGTGGCGCATCGCGGCCCTGCGTCCTCTGGAAGCCTCGGCTTGCCCTTCTGGAGGAGGGGCGACGGTGTGGGGTATGCAGGATGGCGGCGGCAGCTGCGGCTGCGCTGTTGCAGCGTGGCGGCGGAGACTTTACGGGCCTTCTTTTGGGCCTGGCCGGGCCCGATACCTGGTGTGTCTCTGCTGCCGCGTCCGGACGGCAACCGCCATTGGTGTTGGAGGTTGATCTCCTCCGCGAGGCTGTGCCGCGGCCGCCATCCTACATCAACCAACCCTATCCCCACTTTGCAGGTCACGCAACGTGTCTAGCTCAATGGGTGCGTGTCCGACTCGGTGGACGCCGGGGCGGCGGCCTCGGAAGGTGGACGGCTTCGACTTCTCTCTGTCGGAGGAGGCTCCGGGAGGTGACGTGAGATCCCCAGTCCGATGGCGGTTCGGTAGGCCCGAGGGAGCTCGGTGGCGATGGTGCTATTGCTTGGTGGCCGGGATTTTCCGTGGAGGCGGATCCCCTGGTGGAAGGAGGAGTAGGGCCTAGGGTGGCGGTTGGCGTGTTCGATGGCACCCCTTCTGTAGTGCGGCGGTAGGACTTCACGAGCCTCCGCGGGCTCGGCCGGGCCAGAGGCATGGTTTGTCTTGCTGCTACATCCGGTCGGCTACCACCTGCGGGTGGTGGAGGTAGTTCCCTCCCGCGTGTTGTTGACAGGCCGGCCCTCGCCGAAGTCCCCGCTCTCTCGGCCTACCAGCTTCGCTCCGTGGTGCTCGGTGTGACGGCGGTGGCGACTTCAAGACCGGGATGGCGCGTGCTCGTGGGTGACGTGAGTGGTGGAGTTTTACAAAGTGCTCAGGAGGGTGGTTCCGGAGGGGTCGGAGAAATCCTTGTCTATTGACACTGGCACGATGACGCCCAAGGGTGTCACCTTCCTTCTTGAAGGGTGTCGGAGGCCTCCCTCCTCCACCTCCCGCTGCGTACCGGGGGAAACCCTAGGTCTCGGCCGGACAGCAGTGTCGTCGTCGTCACTCCCCTTCTTGGAGGTGCTGTTTTGGTACGCAGGCACTTTGGATTGCGGGATGTGTGGTGGTACTTCTCTGGCGGGCGCACCGGTTGTGAGCTGGTTCCGTTTTCGGCACACCGCCGTTCTCGGTTTTCTTCTTCTTTTATTTCTTCTTGTTTTTTGTGTTGGGCGTGGGTTCTTTCAGTGCCTTGTATCCTGTGGTGTTTGTTCCTTTGGACGATGTGCTGTCTGGCCCAGCAGCGGTCTCACATTTGTGCTTTATTTATAAAGCAGGGCAGAAGCCTGTTTTGAGGAGAAAGTGAACTATAGAGCGAGGATGAAACAAAATGAAAATAAAAGAAACTAGAGAGGCAGCAGGGTAAGTAGAAAGTATGGTCACTTGTGTGGAGATGCTTGGCAAAGGAGCCGGCGAGCGCGTACCGCCGCATGCAGACCACTTGTCATAAGACCTAGAGTCAACATAACAAGGCATCAGGGATCGCAGCAGTCGAAGACAACCACGAGACACCCTCCTGTAGAGCAGAGTGAGCCCTGACTAGAATGACGACCACAGGGCAAGCAAACACGTGGGTGAACGAGGTATGAGCTTGCCAACAAAGCCATACCCCCGCCCGGGGTACGCAACCAGAATGCAAGGAAATTTACATGAAAACGGCGGCTTCGGTCCTCTTCCGAGACCTATCTGATCACTAGGCCACCCGAATGAGAAAGACCTCCCTGAAGGAGGCCCATGCAGAGCGGGCACGTCAAGCAGTCGGCGAGCGCATCCTGCCGCACACTGACCAGCCCCCGCTTGGTCCCCATCTCTTCGGCGAGGCACGGGGTTGGGGGAACGGAGACGCATTTTAAGTCGTGAGTAAAGGGAGGAAATGGAATTCAAGTCGAACAACCCACCATAGCATATATGTACCTAGCATCCTAGTTAGTAAATCCGTGTTGATATAACAATATCTTCCTCCATTCTTACATCTTCCACCGAACTCATTTTTCATTAGGGATGCATGTGTCACTGTTGGGAGTAAGTTGAGCCCTTCCATGGTCTGACACCTTTCACCACGAGTTGTATCTCCTTGCATCTCCGCTCTTCAATATGTTCAATTTGGATAAGGGCTTTAAGTTGAGCCCCTTCAAGAACTGACACCTTGTCACATAAAGCTTTATAAAAAGTCTTATATTATGGAACGGGGGTAGTAACATATATCTTCTCCAATGTCGCTTCTTCCGGTTGTTCATTTTCTATCGGGGCTTCAAGTTGAGCACCTTCATGAACATCCACATTTTCAAGCATTCCTTCGAATGTTACCCTTGGGTTTTATATGAGACTTAATTCAGGTCCGCAACAACATCAAGACACTCGTCCCACATCACCAAGAGCTCAAAGGAAGGTGCCATATAACTTAATGGGAAAACTCGAACAAGAGTCGACATAGCAAGTTAGCAAGGATCACAACTGTCGACGACAACCACGAGACGCCTCCCTGGAGAGAACGGCGAGCCCCTAATATAACGACGACTACATGGGAAGCCAAACGAAAGGGCGGGCGTGGCACTAGATAGCCACCAAAGCCAATCCCTCAAGGCACACAACCAGAAGGCAAGAAAATTCGCGCAAAGAATGTTGACGGCTCCAACACTCTTTGAGGAACGACCTGATCACTAGGCCACCAGAATATAAACAAAGAATCATCGAACATAGAAGCAACAAGACACGAGGATAGGGGCACCCGCTGAGCAGTTGCCCCTTCAAGAACATCCATATTTTACAACATTCCATCAGATGTTACAGATGGGTTTTATTTCATACTTAATTTAGGTCTACAGCAAGGTTAAGACACACGTACGACATCACCAAGAGCTCAAGGAAGGTGACACATAACTTCATGAGAGAACTCAAACAAGAGTCAACATAGCAAGGTAGTTCACATTTTCTTATGTTTTCGATTATAAAATGTGTAACTACAGCTTATTTCACTTTCCAGAAAAGTGATGGTGAAAAGTGTAACTTACACTTTTTAGACATTGGCCCTGGCATAAGAACTCAAAGAAGAGTCGACATAGCGAGGTAGAAAGGATCGTAGCTACCGACGACGCCCACAAGATGCCCACCTACAAAGAACAGTGAGCCCCAAATAGAACGACGGCCATGAGGGAAGCAAATGTGAGGGCGAACACGGCACGAGATGGCCAACAAAGCCAGAACCCTAGGGCAGGCAACCCAAATGCAAGGAAATTCACGAGAGAATGGCAGCGGTTCAGCAACTATTCAGGGACCGACCAGATCACCAATCCACCTGAATGAAAACAAAGCAGCATCGGATATGAACGCCAAATCAACGCGACACGAGGATAGGGGTGCCCATTGTTGGTGCCACCAGCATAGGAAGGTCGTGAGAAACTGAAGTGTGGGGTGCTGACATTAAAGAGAAGAGTATAGGAAGGACAAAACGAAAAGAAAATAAACCAAAGAGGCGATGGGTAGATAGAAAAAGAACTAACATGTGTGGAGTCACTTGACGAAGGCATTGGCCTCCTTTGGGAGGCCTTGGAAGATAGGGGACATCAAGCAGTCAACGAGCACATATCACCCCCCCTCCACAACCGCCTCTACGTACCGCCGTACACCTTATTGTCACCACTATACTAATTCCTAAACCCTAGAGATCGTCTAGCGAGATGCTAAGCTGACTCATTTGTGCGGAGGGACGAGGAATTGTATCAAGAAGGTGACACATAACTTCCTAGGACTTATGACTCCATGGACCCCTCCCCCCAACGAGTATATGCTTAATTTATGTAATATTCCACTAACTGCTTCTGGTCAAGCACACTTAACCTATGAGTTCTTTGGGGACGAGCTTATAGAAAAAGATGTATCTTTTAGTATAAGTACCCTATTAATCCAATTGATCTCACACATACCCTCTTAGAGTCCTTATCGGTGAACTCCCAAGCCAAAACGTCCGTCTTGGCCACGTCCATGAGTCTAACGTTCACCAGTTAAACTCTACGAGCCTTTTGTTCTAGGACCACGTGATGCGTTCCCGAGACTTCACGGATTAACGAACGGCGTTATACACGCGTTGGTACGTAGATGCATGCGTACCTACCCATCAAGGTAGCGGCTTTCTTCCGTTCACAATAGCAACACAATAGTGGCAAGACTTAACACTGAAAATTGAAGATTAGAAACAAATGAATTTCTTGCAGGGATTACCATGGAGAGTTCAACACCAAATCGAGAACACCAAACCGTACCTTCGAAAATTTGTGTTGTCCCCGATAGATCTACTTGCGATTGATACCGAGGAGACCTCAAGGAGTAGTATGATAGTGTCGGAAACCAGGGATGAGCAGGTGGATTGGTGGTGGGTAGGATATATTGCTAGGAATAAGAAAACTAACATTATAATCCATGAGTGCAACTCATAAAAGAAATAGAATAATGAAGATAATTAATATTTGAATGTTAGATCTAACTATGCGTGGTTTTTCTATGAGAATAACATCCTTTAGTATTCACTACCAAATTGGCAACATGACCTCCTACCTTGAACTCTTGTGTTGGTTCCTAGCAGCGGATGTCGTCGTGATCAGCGTGGAGGAGATATACCAATTACATGTGGTGAGAATGAGAGGTTACCGCTAGATTGATGATGGGTATGGTTGCTCATGTGGGTGTTAGGAAGAGTGTTACTGAGGTCTTGAGGGCGGCGAGGAGGCCATGGAAGGGTCGGAGGAGGATAAGAAGTGAAGGGGGGAAGAGAGACGGCGGGGGTGGAGGGTGGGGGAGGAGGGGTTGATGAGTAAGTTTGTGGTGGGCCGTGATTTTTATAGGGAAGATAGCAGTGGGGAAGCATGCCTTTTGTGTTCTGATTCTGTTTCCTTCTATTTTTGTCGAAAAATATGAAGAAAATTTATATTAGGAATAACTTGATTGTATGAAGGGAAGAGTGGTTAAACCGTGGAAGTGATTGCATGATACACACATCCACTAATATTATTGGATATAAAAAGCATGTGTCGCCCTAGCACGCTACCTCAAACTTCTCGGAGCCTATGCTCTTGGTGCGTCTCCAACGACTACTTGTGAGTTCAAGGATCCATGTAGGTGACGCTCGTGGAGAGACTTTGGACATCTAATCCCAAAATATAAGTATTGTGGGTATGAATATTTTCTATAAGGGGCCCATACGATCCTATGTAGCTGATTGACATAGTCAAGCTTGGTCAATGCAAGTACATGCCACTTTACATGGTTAAGATATCAAAATATAAAAGAAAAAGGCAATGAGAAAGCCTGATACATGCATTTTGTATCATAATATTTGCATCATATATTGGTAGTTTACAATGTTATTCACATTGATCTTGCATTATTTCCACTTATTTAGATGATTTATGAGCCTTCTTAACAAATCCATTGTTTTGGTATTTAATTCCTATGAGGCAGAAAACCTCTGGTTTTGTATTTTGTGTTTGACCTTTAGGTAGTCAAATAAATTGAGGAAAAATATCATTGAAGCTTTTCATCGGACAGAAGACCATGGGCACAAAAGTCAACGAGGGAGGCCATGAGGCCCCAGATGGGCCCCATGGCACGACTTGATACCCTGGTTGTGCCATGGGGGCCCATCGGCGCCTCATGGGTTCTCTTGCCTCCGTATTTTTACTAGAACATCCATATCATGAAAAAAACTATGCCATATTTTTTCTGACATAGAGGCGACGGCAGAGGCGAAAGTATTCTACTCTAGGAGAGGGAAGATCATGCTACTCCAAAGCCTCCAATGAGGTATATCACCGCCATCATCGTCACCAAATCCTCCTTGGCATAGGAGGGAGTGTCCATGATGAGTCCATTTTTGAAGCATTTTTATTGTGTTTTTGCATAAGTAGAGTAGGATTTTGGTATTTTACTGCACTAGCACACACCTTTTTCCCTTGTTTCAGCAGGATCCTGATTTATCAAGTCTTTTATGAATATATGAATTAGGGTTATCATGTTATGTAATAATATGATATTTCTAAGTGATAAATGCCATTTAAATAATTTTCCACGCACCTGGGAGAAGAGGGGATGCAAGGAGAAGTAACAGAAGGTTTAACGAGCTGTGGTACGGGCGAAGTCCGCCCATACCACCTTCCAGGACATCCGCCTCGTCAAATACTCTCACCACACGAAGACAGGTCTGAGATCCGACATTCACAAACACCTCCAGCCTCAAAACACCACACTAGTAAGAGATCTGGAGGAGGAATTTGGAGAAAGGAAAATCCTTGCCGCTACACGGATCATCGTAGGACATCACATCATCCTCTTCATCATCAACCGCTACATATCCATCAACACTACCATTCCCCTCTCTCATTCATTAGATCTTCTTATAATTCCAATATAATTGTGGTTGCACTTGATTTTACCTTTGCACTTTTAATCCATGTATATGAATATGATGATGTTATTGATTGCTTCCATGTGTGAGTAGTTCCATTTTTTCTTGGGAAGATGAAGAAACCCAAGCATTATTATGAAATAAAATAAAGATGATCTATAACTTTGGTCTTTGATCTATTGATTTGTGATATTGTGTTAGATCTCTCTCTCTAGATGGTATGTGAAGTCAACCACATAACATTTGCCTTCGAGACTAGAGAGAGGGTACTACCCTTTGGACATGTATGGGAGTATGCCCGGTGCTATTTTGTGACGGCAAGCATTGGCTAATAACCTAGATGGTCAAAGGCGGATTAAGGGAGATTCACTAAGCTCATAACGATAACCATGGGGAAACCCTTAATTGTGGTGGTATGTAGAAGTGATTTACCCACATGCATTACAATGGTTATTTATAGATGACCTCATCACATGACTCGTAGAAGTGACTTGCTCACGAGACGTGCTGGTGCACATCTTATTATGGAGCTCTCTCCACACATATCATGACGAAAAACATAGATTATCATAATTATAAATAATTCTCATATGCTAGTGGTGTATCCTACATCCCGAGAACATTTAATCCTTATTGAGTTCCAACACCAATTCTAACATTTTTGTTACTTGTTTACCTTCCTTGCCCTTATTACTTTTCTGCACACAAACACAAAAAATTTCAAACACTCTTTACTTGAGATCAAAGGAAACTACACGTATCCTTTGGCAGATAGTGACGAGGGACATAAAGACCTTAATGTAATAGCTCTCTGTGGGTTCGATATTATTATTTCGAAACTAGCCAGTCATCATGCCATTTTCTGGCGCCGTTCACTACAAGAAAAGTGTCCATCTACAATGATTTCGTCCGTCGAGCGTCGTAGAAGGCACGTCTTCTGTGAAGAATTTCTTGGCTCGACTATGGCCAATGGAAAACTTTTTTTTGGTTTTGCGGCCCTCTACTACGATGAAAGCGCTAAAAACATGGACGACGCTCGGCCGACGCGTGGCAGAAGCAAGATTTTTGGTTCCTCGCGTGATGTTGACTCGCAAGTCTTTTGAGGCGTGTGGGTCCCGAATGTCAGTGTCTCTAACGGACCATACTTTTCGGTCATGCCTCCATGGGTTGAACTCAATAACATTGCTCGATGCGTCTTCAGTTTAGTTAGGCTGTTGGGTCCCACATATCCGCATCTCATTAGAAGCATCATATGTATGATGCAATTTTTTCCTTCGCTCGCACTACCTTGTTCCGAACTTGATAGCGTTGCTCGATGCATTTGCTGTTTAATCAGGTTGCTGGGTCCCACATGTCATTCTCTCATTAGAAGAAACGTGTGTATGATGGATTTTTTTCTTGGCTCGTGCCTCCTTGATTTGAACTCGATAACGTTGCTCGATCTATCTCTCGTTTAGTCATGCTGCTGGGTCCTCCATGTCAGCCTCTCATTAGAATAATCATGTGTATGATGGATTTTTTCTTCGCTCGCGCTACCCTGTTTCGAACTTGATAGCGATGCTCGATGTATCTATCGTTTAATCACGCGGCTAGGCCCCACATGTTATCCTCTCATTAGAAGAAATGTGTGTATGATGGATTTTTTTCCCTTGGTCGTGCCTCCGTGTTCCGAACTTAATAGCATTGTCCGTTGCATCAGCCGTTTATTCAGGTTGGTGAGTCCCCTATGCCAGCCTCTCATTAGAAGAACGTGTGTATGATGGATTTTTTCTTCTCTAGCGCTACCTTGTTCTGAAATAGATAGCGTTGCTCAACAAATCTGTCGTTGATCACGCAGAGGTCCCACATGTTAGCCTCTCATTAGTAGAATCAGTTGTATGATTGAATTTTTATCTTTGCTCCTGCCTCCGTGTTTCAAACTTGATAACGTTTCTTGCTATATCAGTCTTTTTCTAGGATGTTAGGTCCCCCATGTCAGCCTCTTATTAGAAGAAACGTGTGTATGCTAAACTTTTTTTCTTACTCGCGCCTCCCTGTTTCGAACTTGACAAGGTTGCTCAATGTAGCACCTGTATAAGGCCTTATTGGTGGGTCTCACATGTCAGTCTCTTTGTAAATGAAACATGTGTATGATGGACTTTTTTTAGGTTATGTCTGTTGTTTTGACCTTGGCAACATTGCTCGATGCGGCAAACGTGTATTGTCTTGATGTTGGGGCCCCTATGTCAGCCTCTCTGGCATGTTCTGACTTGTGGGTCCATGATGCAGCCTTGTATATTCTGACCGGTGGGTCCCTAATGCCAGCCTCTCTGTACAAGTACTTAACTTCTTTTTTTCAAACCCTCCCATTAAACTCGAGGGACGCTATAGGCTAGTGGATCCGTGATACCAGCCTCTCTATAAAGTAAGATTGCTAGAAGAAAAATGCAAACCCAAATCAATATATGTCAAGCATAGAGGATTCAAACTCAAGACTTCAAAATACATATAAACCGTGTGCGTTGCTACTACGATAAAGAAATTAGATTAACATTATCATTAAAAGCTTTATAGTACCTATAACTCTGTTGCCGCTTGACAAGAATCCGGCATCTTATCATCACGACATACATCATCTTCTTCAACTGTCACTCTTTCCGACAGTTGAGACCCTCCACGAACTGGTGACTTGCCACCATAATATTCTTGTTCCGCAATCACTTCCAACGGTTTTTTAGTTTCTATCAGGGTATTAAGCTGAGCTCCTCCAGCAACCGGCGACTTGTCACCACAACCTACATCTCCGGTCATCGCAACTTCTTTCATTTGTTTATCTTTTACTAAGGCTTTAAGTTGAGCATCTTTGTGAATATAAAAAAAATTAAATGATACTTTGGATGCTACAAGCATATTTTCATCGGAGACGTTATGAACAAGTGAATAGTTATGAGCCCATAATTCCGATGGAATGGTATCCAGGTCAACACATAGATCAAGCCCTTCATCTGACCGCATAGAGAACTCAAAGGAATATTTCGAACAATTTCCTAGCATTTTACAAGATTCACCATGAGATTAGTTTATGCGTAATGTTTTTGTTAGCTTTAGTTACTAATAGTTGCAAGGGTGCTAAGAAACATACCGCTTGGAGCTGCACCTTGGCTTGGTTCCAAATAAGTCACACCATTTAAGGTTGATGTTTGTCCACAAGGGTTAATTGTAACATCAGGACTAACTAGAATGTTGTCAGCTTTCTTTTCACGAGCTACCCTTGAGGTTCTTGTCTTCCGACGGATGAGAATTCTGAATGTTACGCATTTGTGCTTTCTATTGTTGAAACAATATGCCTCCCTGATGCATAGGAAAATAGAGGGACAATATAGGAATATTAGATGTTTCGTGTATGGCACTACCCGTTTGTTTTATTCAAATCAATGGATAAATGAGTAATTAAATTATTTTCTTATATCCCAACTAAAAAGGGGGCTACATGAACTTTGCAATCTATTTGGACCTCTTCCTAGATTTTATACACATACAAAATGAGTCAAAAGTTTGTGTAATGTAATGACTTCCTTATTATGTCTGAACCAGAAGACAAATAGTGCATCACACAACCAGAATGCAAATAGTGCATCACACAGCATGGCTATAAAAGCAAAGGATAATAGCTAAAATAGCCGATAGAAATAAACGACATGAGCATAAAAGCAACAACTATTACAACTAAAACCCCAACTAACCTTTGAACTACTAAATCTAGGAGTACAATTCACAGTAGCAACACAATAGTGGCAAGATTTAACACTGAAAATTAAAGATTAGAAACAAATGAATTTCTTGCGAGGACTACCCTGGAGATTTCAACACCAAATCGAGAACACCAGGTTGTACCTTCAAATATTTGTGTTGTTCCCAATAGATCTGCTTGCGATCGATGCCAAGGAGACCTCAAGGAGTAGTATGATAGTGTAGGAAACCAGGGATGAGCAGGTAGATTGGTGGTGGGTAGGATATATTGCTAGGAATAAGAAAACTAACATTATAATCCATGAGTGCAACTCATAAAAGCAATAGAATAATGAAGATAATTAATATTTGAATGTTAGATCTAACTATGCGTGATTTTTCTATGAGAATAACATCTTTTAGTATTCACTACCAAATTGGTAACATGACGTCCTACCTTGAAGGCTTGAACTCTTATGTTGGTTTCTAGCAACAGATGTAGTCGAGATCAGCGTGGAGGAGATATACAAATTACCTGTGGTGAGAATGAGAGGTTACCGCTAGATTGATGAGGGGTATGGTTGAGTGGATTCACTCCCCACGGGGGTAGCTGCGTTGTGCATGTGTGCAGTACCATTGGATCCTAACTCTCTCAATCGGGTAGCTACGGCTGGCCAAAATCAAGGCGGGGTTGGAGGGGACCAAGGAGAGCAGTGCGTTGGTAGAGAAGGCGATAAGGGCTTCCACGGTGTAGCCGGTGCCCAATACGTCAAAAAGCAGCCACCGCATCACCGATGCCTAGGAAAAAAAGCCAGACACCGCTCTCACACTGTTGGGCATCTGCAGGTAAAAGAACACTGGGACCCATATGATAAACAATTACATGTTGTTGTCGTGTAGCGAGGAGAGAGAGACGTTTGTTGTTGGCAGTAGATAGATAGCAATATTTTATTGGCTGTAGAAATTGAGCATCGATGCTTCTACATGCTTCGATGTCTGATTTTTTTTTGTTCGGGCACTGACCCACAACGTACAGGGACCGGCGATCGGAGCTAGAAATCGTTTGGGCACCAGCAAATTGCAACGCTATGGAAGGCCTAAGAGCCAGTACAAGCCTTCTGTTCTAGGACCACGTGATGTGTTCCCGCGACTTCACGGATTAACAAACGATGTTAGACACATGTTGGTATGTTGATACGTGCATACCTACCCATCTCTGGGTAGCGACTTTCTTCCGTTAGACACTTGTGTTGTGTATATGTGGAACAATAATGCCTCCTTAAGTCAAACGAAACTAAAGAGATAGTATACGAATATGAAATGTTACTTCGACTACAAATTCTGCACAGTCATTCATGAATGGAGCAAACAAAAAATAATTTTCCTAGATCTCGACTAAAAAAAGAACCATAGGAGTTTACAATCTACTATGACCTCTTCGAATGGACAGATTGAACAAAACGCCTTTTGGAAATCTAGAACAATGCCAAAGCTAAAGGTATTTACGTGGTTGCTTTATATGGACAGATTGAACACCAAGGATATGATGGCAAGGAGGCAATGGCAAGTGGAAGGAGGTCTGAATTGTATATTGTGTAACTCTCAGAAATAGAGACACGAGACCACCTTTTTTTTACTGCAATTTTTCCACTCAGTGATGGGATTTTCTGAATATTCGGTGGAATATGCATGCTCCAACCCTGGACAGAGTTTCACAAGCAACTATTAATTTTGAAGGTCCTTGTTTTGTTGAGGTGATGGCTTGTGCGACCTGGAACTTATGGAAGGAGAGGAATGACCAGATTTTCAAAGGGCTAGAACCTTCTTTTACTCGATGGAAAGTGAGATTTCAAAGTGACCTGCAGCTTCACCAATGCAGACTAAAGGCAGCTCCTGCTCAACGACTCACTGACTGGTTGTTGACCCTTTTTTGCCTGAACTACCCTTTTTTTGTCGTCCTCTCCTCTCTTTCAATGTAAATACTTCATGTGTACAGCCTGAACTTTATTTTGGTTAATGAATAAAATTAACATCGTAGGGGATTTCCCTGCGGTAGAGCGTTAAAAAAAACCTCTTCATAGAATATTTACGTACCAAAAGAATATATAGATAGTTTTGTGACATAAGCACATCCTTACTATATATGGAACAAATATGCAAAAAAATAAGTACAACCCATACACCCACAACCTACTAGTATATCTAATTGCAACTACTACTATGGCATATTGCACAACCGCATGCATAACATGGGACCCATGTAGGAAATTGCCACTCCAGTATTCTCTAAAGTATAGGAAGCATATGATTTTACGAACCTTTGTTGACAACGAGCTTACTTAAGATCAAAATATGAATCCACCATCATTCCGGAGGTAAGTTGGTGGTGGACGATGTTTTAAATTCTTATAGGGAAGATGAAGGAAGGAGGTGTGCCTCCATCACTAGAAAGTCGTGTTCTATTTACTTTTACCTTCTTTATAATCCTACATCAAAGATACTCAAAAATCTCTTATTAAGACTAACTTGAAATATATGCAGGGAGGGATGGTGGAATGGATCCGAAGATATGTGCATCCCCTAATATTTTTAATAAAAAATGAAAGTATGTTTGTTGGATTATAGTATTTGAGTAGAATCTTAAGATCAAAACTTAGGAGAAAACAAAGGCTTGGAAAAATTATACAAGAAAGTAAATCCACCAACGTCAATGAATCAAATGACAAAACAAGCAAGGGTAGAGGATGTGTAAATAAATATCAATGACTCAAATTCACCACAAGGATATATATTTATGTGATATAATTAACAATGAAAATCATATGGCAAGTTGCCAGATCCACAAAACCATATGGTACGACATAAACATTGTGTTAACATATATGAATCGGATGACAAGCATTTTGTCAAAGTGTTAACAACAATTTCAAGAAGGATGTCATTTACCATTTACCATTAGGATTCCAGCAAATGAGAAAAACACTATACCACCTGGAAATAAATGGTGACACTATAAATTGCCAACATTTACCACTAAACCAACAGTTGACCTCCGAACTACAAAGTATGACTACAACTCACAAAAGGATGTAACACAACAATGACAAGACGTATAAATGGAACTTCAATATTTGACAACGCGTGACTTTCTTGTGAGGATCACATCTTGAGAGTTTGCTACCAAATCGAGAGCAATGTGCCATCTATTCGAATATTACTATTAGTCCTGGAAGCTATAGTTAGGGTCGACCAATGCGAAACACGCCAGGACCAGTACGAAGGTTGTGGGAGCAAGAGACAAGAAGGTAAATAAATGATGAGTATGGTCATAGAATCCTATGAATGAGAAACCTAAGATGATAGTCTATGAGGCTAGTCCTAGTGGGAGTATCGTAAGGAGTATCATGCATGCCACCTTGGCAAAAATCTGATGTGGCACCACAATTAATGAAGAGAGAGGTGTTAGTAGTTTCATAATATGATATCGTATCATAGCTCGTGAAACTAGGTAATTTAATGACCAATACATCTCATACACACGATTGCATTGAGATTGTAGAAAAAATTAAATACAATGGTACTATGATACTACTAGATGATACTAACCACTAGAGAGGTAGTATCATATGCATGATACTAGTAATATGATACTCTCACTGTGACCAACCTAAGAGACGATAGGACCAATATGAGGGTTGTGGGACCTAGAAATTAACAGGTAGATTGACGGAAGGTATGGTTACACAAACCCAGGAATCAAAACCGAGACATGACAACTCGATGTATAAAAGGCTTAATCCAGATGGAGACGAAAGGTCAAGGAACGATGATAATGGAAATGAGGCAGAAAGGAGGGGTAAGTTGGTGTGGGCCATGTTTTCATGATTTTTATAGGGAAGACGCCAGTGGGAAAGTGTGCCTCTAGCACGTGGAATGCACATTCTAATTATAATATCCTTCATATGCCAGGTTATGGATCAAGTTTTATAGAGACAAACTTGGACGATATGCAAGAGGGTAGGGTTAGGCACCCCAAGAAGGGCACAGCATAATTCTTGTATAGCTTAAGCGTGCTAAAAAGCGGGCGTTTTCAGGGCACTTGCCGCGCCTCCTCGCCGATTTGTGCCGCTGCATGTGGCCCTAGTCTGCGGTCTTAATACGCCTGACCCATGGTCGTCTCTCTTCCCCAAAGACCACATCTAGGTTCACAAAGCAGGAATTGACGCATCCTT
The DNA here is from genome assembly GCA_916181665.1 of Avena sativa. NCBI lineage: Eukaryota > Viridiplantae > Streptophyta > Magnoliopsida > Poales > Poaceae > Avena > Avena sativa. The sequence continues at coordinate 545,140,182 of OV702290.1, read as the reverse complement.
CATCCACAATTTCATCGCTTCGCTCTGTCGCTCACCTCCCGCCCTCCTCACTCCGGCGCAACGCCTCCTGCGGGTCTACGGCCTCGCCAGACCACGTGGCGGCGTCGAGGAACGGAAGGAGGTGGTGTCCGAGGTGGACGGCGAGGACTTCTTCGGTGAATCGGCGGCGCAGCGCCTCCTGCAGGTGGATGGCCTCACCGGACCACACGACGACGTTGGGAGGAGACGTACGGCCTGGTCGATGCGCCGGAGAAAGAGTCCCCCATGACCGAACAGGAGGGGGCCGAAGCAGCAAGGGGCCGATGCGGACGAGCGTGGTCATGGCGGAGCTTGCGGGCGTGGCCGACGAGTAGGATGGCGAGCACCGAGGCGTCCGGCACGGCCGCGCGATGCGCTGGGATTCAATACAGTATACATTCGTAGAGAACACGTACACATGAGGTAAAAAATGCATTGCTTCGATGCCTTGTTACATTCCGTAAAAGATTTAACTGAAGGTACTCAGCAAGACTAAGGGAATTTTCAGGAGCTGTCTAAGAAGAAAAGGTGGTCCCGTACCACAACCAATAGTTTAACCGCAGAGGATCAGGATTGAGCAGACACTGTTACAAGATCGGCACGTCCTGTTTCAGGATGAGAGTTATTTATTGCTCCAGTGGTTCCCTTACGTTCATACAAAGGCTGCGGACCCATGCGAAGAAGATTGAGCAGCAAACGCAAAGCAAATACACATGTCCAAATAAAAGTCATTCAGGACCTTGAGGCAGACATCAGAAATGCGGTCATCAGCCACCAGAAAGTTATTATAGACCCCTGCCCTCAGGGTTCACCAAGAATGGGGGATCCTGTTACCATAAGGTAACATTTAACTTACTTCCGTATATGCGGAAAATTTGACCTTAGTTAGTCAGCAGAAAAAGGCATTCGTGGAGAAGGAATTGGAGAACGTACCAGGTAAAACTGAAATCAGTTTTTTTTTTAAAGAGAATGAATTTGAATTACGAAAGGCTAAAAGTAATTTAAGTTCATGAAACTCACCAGACTTGGTAAATTTTGTGGTTAGACTCAGAAATTCGGTCTACAATATTTTCTTCAAAACAGAGCTCACTGAGTAAACACAAATGCCCACTAAAAGGATTGATCGCCGCAGTTCTGCATCAAAAGGAAATGCACGGCACTTGCTACAAAACAACAGCAAACTAGTCTGAAACCATACACCAGTCGCATTCCCGGCCGTGTCTCTCATACATTGGATCGCGGACCGTAAAACTCAAATCATTAAACGTAAAGTCAGGTTCTCTTCCTATATTTAAGATCCAAAGTTTTCTCGAAAACACCATAGTTGTATTGCCTTCGACAACCCACTCGACTATCCACCTACCTACTACACTGCAATAGTGCTCATACCTAATTTGAAGCTTAATCTGCTACAAGCCGTGGGCCACAGTTATACTGTATCAGGGATTGTTTCCGTCACATCTAGGTAGCATGATCATCGCAGTTCAAGCAATCGTCAAACAATCAATCCACCACGGTATAGTTCGACAGCTCCGACACACAAAATTCACTTCACCGTGACAACACGACCTTACAATTCCCAATCCAGTCAAGTACGAATGTGAAGAGAAGGAGAGAACTGAAACAGACTTACAATGTAGTAGTTGCCGGGGTTGAGGCTGATGGCCTCAGTGGTGACACTAGGCCACGGTAAGGATTCTAGGGCACTTTGATTGGGGCACTTTCAAAAGTGTCATGAAAACTCCAATTAGAGGCACGTGACCAAACTGCCTTCATTTCACAAACAATTTAGGGCACTTTGTGGAAGTACCTTCAAAACCAAAGTTTTAGAGGCACGCTTTCAAAGTGCCATAGACACTTTATACTTTGGAGGCACTTTCCAAGTGCCCTAAAATATATATGGTTTTAGAGGCGGTTTTCTAAAGTGCCCTAAAAGCCATACTCCCTCCGTCTGCAAATAAATGTACTTCTACATTTGTCTTAAGTTAACATTTTTTAAAGTTTGACCATTTATTTTGGAAACGTAGCAACATTTATGATACCAAAATAGTATCATTAGATCCGTTTTGAAGTAAAGTTTCATAATATATCAATTTGGTGTCATATATGTTGCTACTGCATACAATAAAGTTGGTCAATTTAAAATCTTTGACATAAGACAATCCTAGAAGTACATTTATTTGGATGGAGGGAGTATACCATATAGAGGCTAGAGCGGAGTGGATTGGTGGAAATCAAGAACAACAACGACACGGGGTCAGTCCACACAGGGGTAGCCCCAGAGTCGAGAGTGAGTGGATTTTAGTCCCACATCGGTAGCTACCAGAGTCATAACCTGACCGAACGAACCTAACCAGCTAAGTAGGAGTCATGAGATAAAGGCGGTGTCAGCTTTTCGCTTGAAATGGGCTTGGTTGGAGTGGACCGCACTAGGCCTTTCTCATGGACTAGCTCCGTTGGTTGAACCAATTGACTCACGAAGGTCCGACTAAGAAAAGGAATTAGGTAGTCTGTAACTAATTTGATCGCACCAATTGTCTCATGAAGGGCTGACTAAGAAAACGAGTTTTAGATGCCTTAAAAAACATTGGAAAAGAGACACATTATTTTCCTCTTCTTCCTAGGGCGGTGAAGTTTTGTTCGTTCATGTTCAAATTTTGTTCCGCACTAACAAAAATGTTTTTTCCATTAGTCAGAGTCGTAGTCATAATTTTTCTGCACACTATACTTTTGTTCCTTTGCCATACTCATGATTGTTCCACCTTTCTAGAATTACGATTTAACTTTTTGTTGCACTTTCTGGTGTTACCTTTTTAGACACTATCTTTTGTTTTATTTTGTCCAAATGTTTTATTCAACCAGGCTCCACGTGAGCAAAAGATTTGTTTAATTTAATTTGACCTTTTCTATTCCATTTTTCGTCGTGAGTAAACTATGACTAGGCCCACTATATGTTTTTACACAAGACAATCCATAAGTTTATTGCTCGTGTTAGCGATCGTGTTGTACAAGTATACACGGTAGCATTAGATAGAGAGATAGGGATAGAAGTGGTTTAAATATTGTAACCGCATGAGATATGATTAGATAGATTAGATTGATTCTATCTCTATCCTCGGTTGTAACCTCTCCTGTAATCTTGGGCATATTGCCATATATAAACACGGAACCGAGCCGAGGCCAAGGCATCGTTCACAGAAAACCCTCATACGATCATATGGTATCAGAGCCGGCCAATTCTTCCTAAAACACATCTATGTGCCTCGCTTCTTCCTCCTCCCCAGCGATGGCTTCCTCCAACCCCCTCGCCGGTCAGGGTGTCAGCGAAAAGCTCACCCGCGACAATTATCTGCTATGGTTGTCGCAAGTCCTTCCTCCGCTCCGAGGCGCCAGGCTGATGGACTTCCTGGACGCCACGAAGACGCCGTCGGAAGAGATCTCCGTCGATCAAGGCGGCGACAAGGGCCATGTCAAGGAGCCCAACTCTGCCTTCGACGCATGGCTGTGCACGGATCAGCACATGTTGTCCTTCCTCCTCAACACCCTCTCCAAAGAGATCTTGGTGTCCATGATCGGCCTCAACTCGGCCGCGGAGGTATGGCTGGCGATCAAGACGATGTTCGCCGCCCAGAACAAGACGCGGATTTCCAATCTGCGCGTCGCCCTCGCCAAAACCAGAAAGGAGGGCATGACTACGCCTGCCTACTTCGCCAAGATGAAGGGGCTGGCCGACGAGCTGGTCGCGGCAAGACGGCCTATTGAAGATGAAGAGCTCGTCGAGTACCTGCTCGCCGGCCTTGATGATCAGTACAATCCCCTCTTCGTCGTCATCGGGGTCAACGGCGGCAAGAACCTCTCCACCAACGACCTCTACGCCCACGTCATGGCCTATGATCATCGCATGGAGCTCCTTATGGATGTGGGAGGCGGCAGCTCCTCCATCAATGCTGCCTTTCGTGGTCGTGGTGGTTCACGTGGGCGTGGCTACCGTGGCGGTGGACGACGTGGCGGCGGCGGCCGCGGCAACGGCCGCGGCAATGGACGACACCAACCACGCGGCGGCAACGCACGCCGTGGAGGAGGACGTGGCAGGGGTGGCGGCAAGGACCGTGACTACACCACTTGCCAAATCTTCGCTACTCCGATGACGAAGAAGAGGAGGAGGAAAAGGGCGCCAATGCGGTGTCCTATGGCGTGGACACCAATTGGTATGGAGATACCGGCGCCACGACCACATCACCGGTGAGCTCAACAAGCTCACCATGAAGGAGAAGTACCACGGCCGTGAGCAGATTCACACGGCCAATGGACAAGGTATGAGTATTAGTCATGTTGGTCATGCAATTGTGAATACCCCCTCTCAACAACTTCATCTAAAAAATGTTCTCCATGTTCCAAATGCCACTAAAAATCTTGTTTCTATTCATCGTTTTACCCTTGACGACAATGTTTTTCTTGAGTTTCACCCATGGTGTTTTTATGTCAAGGATCAGGCAACGAAGAAAGTACTCCTTAAAGGTAGATGTGTGCAAGGCCTCTACCCTTTGATATCCTCGTCGCCAACCAAGAATAAACAAGTTTTTAGCGTCACCAAGCCTTCAGGTTCACGGTGGCATGATCGTTTAGGCCATCCTTCTTTTCGAGTTGTTCAACAAATTCTTAGCAAACATGATCTACCATGTTCAAATAAATCTAGTATTGAGTCTATTTGTGATTCTTGCCTACGCACAAAAAGTCATCAACTACCCTATATGAGATCTACTAGTGTATCTAGTAACCCCCTTCAATTGGTGTTCTTAGATGTCTGGGGACCCGCGCCTAGTTCAGTAGGAAGATACACATATTATGTAAGCTTCATCGATGATTTTAGCAAGTTTGTATGGATCTACCTTCTCAAAAAGAAATCTGATGTGTTTCAAGTCTTTCATAATTTCCAGCAATTTGTTGAACGTCAATTCGATAGAAAAATCCTTGCTTTACAATCTGATTGGGGTGGTGAATATGAGAAATTAAATCATTCTTTAAAAAAATTGGCATTGAGCACCATGTATCTTGTCCACATGCTCATCAGCAAAATGAATCAGCTGAACGCAAGCACCGTCACATTGTATAAGTAGGGCTTGCTCTTCTCGCTAGTGCATCCATGGCTCTAAAATTTTGGGATGAAGCTTTCCTAACAGCTACACATCTTATAAATATGTTGCCTTCTAAAATTATTAGTCATGATACTCCCATGGAGCGACTCCTTCACAAAACACCCGACTATGCATCCCTTCGTACTTTTGGTTGTGCCTGCTGGCCAAATCTTAGACCATACAACAAAAGAAAGCTCGCCTTTCGTTCTAAACAATGTGTATTTCTTGGGTACAGTCCCATGCACAAGGGTGTTAAATGTCTTGATGTTGCGTCTGGTCGAGTCTATATTTCACGCGATGTTGTCTTTGATGAAACTTTGTTTCCCTTTGCAAAACTACATCCCAATGCTGGATCCTTACTTCGGCGTGAAATTCTTCTCCTACCCGAGTCTCTCCAAAATCCATCATCGTCATCTCATGAGGGGGAAAACATTGCACTGAGCTAACATCTAATGACTCTGTAATTCCTAGTGTTTCCAGTGCTCCTCAGGTATAGCAACATGCTGGAGAAAATTCGGTGCAAAATGATGCAGAAACCAGCGAGAATGAAGCAAGTTCGCAAAAGGACACGAGCGACATGGACTCCGAAGAAAATTCTCCTCGGATCGACGCCACCTCGTACGGCAGCGAATCAGCATCGGGATCCGGGGGAAATCTGCCTCGAGCGCGCAGAAACCGGCAGATTCGGCGCGTGGCACCCGGGGCCACGGGGTCCACGACAGCGACTCGACCTGGTCCAAGTGCGCGTGGCGTGCTGGGCGAGACGTCAACGTCACCTGGGCCCACGACCTCGACGGCACGTTCCAGCTCGAGCGACGCGCAAGGAGAGACGTCGCCCTCCACCACCTCGGGCCGCGGGGCGCGCGTGTCCAGCAACGACACGCGGACGACAACGACAGCGCGGGAACGCGCGACGGCGCTAGCGTGGGAACACCCGACAACATCCACTTCGGGATCGGAGCCCGATCTCACGTGTCAGGCGGGGAATCCAGGATCCTCTACATCCTTGCGGCGTGAGGTCCAGCCTGCTCGTGTGACACGATCCAAAACTGGTAATTCGAAACCCAAAATTTATACAGATGGTACCGTTCGGTACGGTTTATCCTGTGCAACAAATGAACCTGCAAATTTACAAGTAGCTTTACAAGACACGTAGAGTGGAAAAACGCTATGGATGATGAGTATAAGGCACTAATGCAAAATAAAACATGGCATCTAGTACCACACCAACATGGTAGAAATCTCATAGATTGTAAATGGGTCTATAGAATTAAAAGAAAAGCTGATGGAACTATTGATAGATACAAAGCTAGACTAGTAGCAAAAGGCTTTAAACAAAGATATGGCATAGATTATAAGGATACTTTTAGTTCTGTTGTAAAAGTTGCTACTATCAGACTTGTTCTAGCTATTTCAGTTTCACAAGGTTGGAGCTTGAGGCAATTAGATGTGAAGAATGCGTTTCTTCATGACGTTCTAGAAGAAGAGGTATATATATGAAGCAGCCACCTGGTTATGAGGACCCACGAGTACCTTCTCATGTGTGTAAACTGGACAAATCATTGTATGGGCTTAAACAAGCACCGAGAGCATGGTTTGCTAAGCTGAGCTCAAAGCTACAAGAGCTTGGTTTTCTGGCATCCAAAGCGGATACATCTTTGTTCATATACAATAAGTCAGGTACTACTATTTATGTGCTAGTATATGTTGATGACATTATTGTTACTAGCTCCTCCAACAAGGCCATTACTTCACTCCTACAAGACCTCAGTTCATCATTTGCCCTAAAGGATCTTGGTGACTTGCACTTTTTCCTAGGAATTGAGGTAAAACAGTTTAATCAAGGTATATTATTAACTCAAGAGAAATATGCTTTAGATCTACTCAACAAAGTTGGAATGAAGAAGTGCAAAGAACTATCAACTCCACTATCAGCATCAGAAAAGCTATCAGTTACAGAGGGGAACCTCTGGGATCTGAAGACTGTACAAGATACAGGAGCATTGTGGGAGCACTACAGTACTTAACATTGACACGATCAGATATTGCTTTCTCTGTCAACAAGGTATGCCAGTTTTTTCATGCTCCCACTACTGCACATTGGACAGCTGTAAAAAGAATATTGAGATATGTAAGTGGCACTGTGAAACTTGGACTGGCCTTCAAGAGGTCACCTTCCACTCTAGTAAGTGCTTTCTCAGATGCTGATTGGGCAGGATGTGTAGATGATAGAAGATCAACAGGAGGTTTTGCAGTATATTTTGGTCCTAACTTAATTTCTTGGAGTGCCAGAAAACAGGCAACAATGTCTAGGTCAAGCACAGAGGCAGAATACAAATCTCTAGCAAATGCTACTACTGAAGTTATTTGGATAGTCTCTTTTAGGAGAACTTGGAATCCAAAGAAAGGAAATCTCTTGTTTATGGTGTGACAATATGGGAGCAACTTATCTCTCTGCAAATCCTATCTTCCATGCTCGAACTAAACACATAGAAATAGATTTCCATTTTGTAAGAGAAAGGGTAGCAAATAAACAACTAGAGATCAGATTTATTCCCTCTAGTGATCAGGTGGCAGATGGCTTCACAAAGGCATTACCAGCTCGACAGTTTGAAGAATTCAAGCACAATCTCAACCTCAAGAAGGTTGTGATTGAGGAGGGGTGTTAGCGGTCGTGTTGTACAAGTATACACGGTAGCATTAGATAGAGAGATAGGGATAGAAGTGGTTTAAATATTGTAACCGCATGAGATATGATTAGATAGATTAGATTGATTCTATCTCTATCCTCGGTTGTAACCTCTCCTGTAATCTTGGGCATATTGCGATATATAAACACGGAACTGAGCTGAGGCCAAGGCATCGTTCACAGAAAACCCTCATATGATCATAGCTCGAACATCAAATTTTTGTTCTATTTTCTACTTTTGTTTTCCTCATTGGCATTCATCCAGCGCGGTGCCAATAAAAGCCTGCAGCAGTCGAACTCTAAGTGGCCGTGGCCTAAATGATGCTGCTGCTGTGTCCGGTCTGAAAAAGAGTATCGAAACAATTCCTAATTTGGATACGGGGACTTTAGAGACTAAAGTTTTTGGGCACTAAAATGGCTCAATAATCTATTATGGCACTTTGGACAAGTGCCCTCGTACCTAGTTGGTGGCGCTTAGAAAAATGTCTTTAAAAGTTTCTATGAGGGAGACACAAGTAAAATCAGCACATTTAGAAGTACCATAAAAAGTAATTAAAGCCAATTTTTTGACATTTAAGGGCAGTTTAAAGTGCCCTTAAAACCCTACCGTCACGTAGTGTGAGGCCGAGGGCGGCAGCGGCGGGAGTGGGGTGTGCTCCCCGGTGGCATAGACGGCGCGCGGAAGTAGTCCATGACCTCACGGAAGTCATCGCAGTAAGCAAAGACGAGCAAGGGGCAGGGCCCGTCGCCCTGTGGCACCGGCATCACGTCTGCCGGCCGTCGGCACCCACTCGTTCCCGACCTCCTCCCGTTCCAACGACGACACCATGGTCCATGGGTGGATCGATCATCGAGTCGTGCGTGGGTGCGTGGGGTATGGCAAGTCGCCCTAGGCAGCGGCTCCACGTCCGCCAGCTCCGGCCGCTGGCTCGGCGGCACCCACTCCTCACCCCGTCCTCCTCTCCCGACGATGATGACATTGGTAGACCGGCGAGCGTGCGTGCGTGGGGAGGGACATCTAGTTTTCCCCCTGTTTGTGGGTATGGGTCAGTTGTGACTGGAGCTGGACGCGAGTCGGTCCGTAATTTTCCCAGGTTGGGGTCTTTGGGTACTCTGCGGAGGACTGTGATCTGACTCCATGGAACCGGAATATTTTCCCTCTATACTTCCAAATTGGAGTTGCACTTCTGTATTTTGTTTTCGCATCTTAGACGTGCTATTCTCATCTTGCTCTTCCAACTTGTCATCTATCACAGAGTGCAATCCATGTCGGAGGTCAGCAGGCCATTTCCTGAAACATGTAAAGTGTTACAACCAAATTACCATCATACCCGACAAGTTCTATTGCCCTAGTTTCAAACATAAATAGTTGAGAACAAATCTTATGGTACCCCGGTCGAGTAGTTCTTGTAAAATCTTGTTATATGGAAAAATGTGATAGTACTCCACTACGAATCTTGTTTTGGGGAATGGATCATTTACAAATACCAGACCAGTCATACTGTCGAAGAGGAAAAAGTGAAAAGTGTCATTAGCATAGAGAAATAGTAAAGCTAGTGATCATACAATATACATGGAATGCAATACTGCCAAAGGAAGAAAAGGGAAGAGATATAACAAAGCAACCATTACCGACATATTATGCAATAAATGTGTTATTAATCAAGCCACACATTTTAAAGGATGTCACTTTCCATCAAGATGTGCCATACAATGGTCTTATTTGATAAGCCGAGTGGTTGGTCAAAAGGGATCTAACCTATAATAACAGAACTACCTAGTAGGTAGAAGCAAACCGAAAAATTCTTTTGGAGCTCGAGCTCACTGGAGCCCTTTATTTTTAAAATTCAAAAATGATATTTTAATGTTTCAAAAATATGAAAAACATATATACATGTAGATTATGATATATACTTAAAGCCTGCAATTTTTCAATCCAAAATACGTTGTATTATGAGCTATACAATAAACACAAAATCTGACAACATTTGAGACGTACTATTCACAGATCTAAGTCTGAAATTTTGTCTTTTTTATGTAGCGTATCATACAACGTATTTCATATTGAAAATTTCCACACTTGAATTATACATTATAATCTATATCTATAATTTTTCCTAAAAAAATTGGCACTTCGAAAATACATTTTTGAATGTTTAAAATAAAGGGCTCACTGAGCCTGGGAGCCAAATCGATAAACTCGAAGCAAACCTGCTAATCAACTCTTCTAGAGACATTTCCACAAGTTTGTGCTTCGTGGTTTTCTTACACTCTACAATGAACAGCATGGTACCCGTCCTTCCTTTACTCAATGAGTATGCCAAAGTTTCGCCGAGAACAAGCAAGTTTGATCCCTCCCTACCTATCAAGACAATAAGTATACAATAATGAGCAAGAACAATGCATAGATGGGTCAAACATAAAATGCACAAATTATCAACAAAATCAAGTTCATGTATCTTACTTTTACACAAACATATAAATAGCGTTCTCTAGAAGACAATGAGCTTGCATGTGATCATGTAAAAGGGAACTGACCATTATAGTGTCCCAGGTTATTTTCAATCTGCTAGTTGACAGAATTAAATCAAGTTTCACTTATTAGCAACTTCTACACAACCAAAACAAATGAGATGAACAATGCCACAACAAATAATTAAACAATTTTCTTTCCTGGTGTTATTGTTTTGTCATGAAACTAAATGGCTTTGCACTAGTTAAAAGCAAGTGAGAGGTACATTTGGGGTTCATTCTTGGGCCATGCACTTGTTCTCATTTTCTGTAAAGCAAATGTAAGACTCAAAATCTTTTTTAGGTTCATTAATAGTTCGAATTTAGGACAATTGGGAACATAAACTCATGTAAACCTTTATTTACAAAATTAACAGAAGTTCTGATCCATGTTGTTCTTCTAGTCAGTATGGTTGATGACATAAAAGTTCTGGTTGGCAACCCAAGTGAGGAAACATTGCTAACTTAAAATTGAAACCTTACAGATGGATTGTGTGTGTGTGTGTGTGGGGTGGGGGGGGGGGGGGGGGAGGGGTACATGGCGCCAGTGAGTATTACACATTTATGTTGCACAAAAATAAAATGTGACAAGGATTTCATTGATACACCAAGGGATCTTGTTAGGAATACGAAAGGAAAACATACTAATATAATTGCAATGGTAAATTTTCAGGAAAAGACTGTATGGCGAGAACATCATGCATGCGCTGCTTCTCTGGCGCCATGTACCCCTCCTCCCCCACACACAATCCATCTGTAACAGTACCGCCTTCGCCAGGTGGTCCCTCAACTTCTTTACCGCGTCCTCCATGTGTGTTTCACCTCGTCCACCACATCATTTGCTCCTCTACGAATGCCACATACCACCATGATACGATTCCTCATGCCTCCGCACAAATGAGTCAGCTCAGTGTCTCGATAGACAATTTCTAGGGTTTGGGAATTAGTGCGGTGGTAGAGGCTATGTGTCTGGCCGTGAATTGCATAGTTGGGATTTTCTTAAGTTTAAGTCTATTGCTAAAAGTGTAACTACTGTTTAATGAACTTTCCAGAAAAGTGTTGGGTGAAGTGTAACTTGCACTTTTAGACGCTAGTGGAAAACGGGCCTCCAGTCCCGGCCCGTAAGGGGCTTTAGTCCCGGTCCTGATAACCGGGACTAGAGGGGCGGGACTAAAGGCCCACTCATTAGTCCCGGCCCTCTTACCACACTACTGCAGAAAGGCTTATAACCTCCATGTGGCTAGTGACGGGTAAAATTGTGTCTGTCACTAGTAAGTATTACCAGCGACGGGCAAGGATTAGCCTGTCACTAATACAAAATACTAGGGACTGGCATATAAAACTGACTGTCACTAGTATTTTTTGTGCACACCGGTTAAATAGAAAAATTACTTAGTGAAAAGCATATATAAATGTATGTCACTGGTAAAACTATGATTAGTGACGACGTCAAAATATGTATGTCACTAGTATTTTTCGTGGAGGCCTACTAAAAATATAAATTTCTTAGTGACGAGTATCTCTAAAGACCTGTCACCGGTAACAGGGATTTTTTTTGCCGATCTTGTGCCCACTAGGCCGATGACACCCGCGCACCTCATCCATTCGGCTGGTCCATCTGGACGTTTCTTCCTAGGCCATGCTCCAGCGCTCGCTCTTGCTCTAGCTCGATAGAGTGAGGTTGGCCCGAAGTCATGATTGACACGACGACACGAGTCTGCATTCTGTTCAGTTTTGTAATGCTCTAGAAAATATTTCGTAGCAATATTTCTTATTACTTTGTTTTCCGCATTATCATGGCATCATCATGCATCTTCTGTCCTAAAACTATTTTTTACTAAAACACCCTTTTGTTTGTTAAATTCAATCCCATCTTTCATTCAAATTAAACCTGTTTTCTACTATTTTAATCATCTAAAAACTATTTACAAAATTGTTTTAAAAACAAAACATCAAAATGTTTGTTAGAAGAAGGCGGCTAGGAAAGCACACCCAGCTGCATACACGTTACACGCACGCACCGGACCACTCACACTACCACACTAGACACACGCACCCGACCCAGCCACCACACGACGCACGCAGCACACCACAACACGCAGCACGTACTCACGCACGGACTCAAACCTGGCCAATGGGCCGTGCTTGAGGCGTGCCGGCCCGCGGCACATGAAATCGGCCCGGCACAAGCCCAGCACGGCACGTGGCTTGGCGGGCCCGTGCCGTCCCGTGGCACGCGGGTGCCGTGCCCGTGCCGCCTCCCCGGACACGCGGGCCAGGCCTGGCACGACCCGTTTAGCAGGGCACGCTAGGGGCATGCGGGCCGGCCCGTCAGGCACGCCAGCGGCCTGCCACTAGGGGAGCAGGGGGCGCGGGAGATTCGAAAACAGCAGGGCCCAGGGGGAGCGGGGGGAGCAGGGGGAGCAGGGGGGGGGGGAGTGGGGCACGGGATTTGAAATTTCGCGGCCCCAGGGGGAGCGGGGGGAGCGGCCGGCCGTTTTTCTGCCATTGGGAGGGTTTGGGCTAGGGTTTTGGGGGTATTTTGGTCCCTTTTTGGGAATTTTTGGGGTTTTAGTTTATTGGGAAGGGTTTTTTAGTCCGAATTTGATCAAATTTTGCCTATAAAAAGGGTAGCACACCCCTCTCAATCTCCACACCATCCAACACCTCTCTCATATCCTACACCAACACAACACATGGCTAATCCCAACTAGTTTGTTTTCGATGCCAAAGATTTGGGGGTCGATCTTCCTCCCAACTTCAATACTTCTCCCTTCCGCGGCTGCGACAGCATCGACACCATGCAATTTCCATATACCCAATCAGATCATCCAACACCAACAAACACAAGTTCTCTCGATACATCCACCACTTCTGCTAGCCAAAATTCGACCGCTGCCGGTAGCAAGTGGCGGAAAAAAACCTTGAAGATCTGGCAGCACTTTGCGGAAGAAGAATATGTTGACGGCCATGGTGTGACGAAGATGAGAGCTCGGTGCTTGCACCCGGGTTGCTCGAGCAAGTTTTCTCTAAAGATGGGAGGAGGGAATGGCCACATGACGAGGCACACGGCGACCCACGCCAATGCAGATGGAGAGGCCACGGCGATCCAGAGCAGGATCAACTTCAACCCCGATGACACTTCCCGAGGTATATTTGTCTATGGTTCAGCTCGTCAAAGAGATGCTCTTGTAACATTAATTGCCGTAAATGATTTACCATTAGGATTTGGCGAGTCTCCTAGTTTTGTCGAATATATTAGAACTGTTCACACCTCTAGTTTTACACCAGTCTCTAGACAAACTACAACTAGGGACATGAAAAGGCTAGCCAAAGCAGGTCGTGATGCCATGAAAGATCAATTAGGATCATCAACTTTTTCTGTCTCCATAACTTCTGATATTTGGAGTGGTCGTGCTAAGCAAGATTATATTACTGTTGTTGCTCATTATGTTAGCTCATCCTGGGAATTAAATAAAAGGATAATAGGATTTGAGTTAATCGATGTATCACATAATGGTGAGAATATTGCTGATGCTATACTGAAAGTTATTACTGAGTTTGGACTTACTGAAAAGATATTTGTAGTAACTTTGGATAATGCTTCTGCAAATACTAGTGCAATGACTAATCTCATTCCTACATTTGAAGTATATGCATCAAAATTTCTACTTCATCAACATTGTGTTTGTCATATAATTAATCTTATTGTTAAAAGTGCTTTAGATGATCTAGAACCACACATTGAGAGATTGCGTACGGCAATATCATGGTTGAATGCTTCTAATACCAGACTTGGTGCCTATAGAAATTATTGTGCTGTTATTAATGTACCATGTCACGGTCTTCATCTAGACATGCCGGTTAGATGGAACTCTACATATTTTATGCTTCAGTTAGTTATACATGACAAGACTCAATTTTCCGCATTTGTTAATGCACATTTTCAGCAAGAGGACGGATATCATCTACTTGATGAAGATACTTGGCACGTTGCTGAATCGATCTTTAAGTTTATGGCAAAATTTTATGAATCAAATGTCACTTTATCTGGGGTTTATTATTCCACATCTCATATGATTGTGCATCATATTTTAGAAATTTCCCAACACCTGAAATAGTATGAAAATGATACCACTTTACTAGTAGCTGTCCATAGCATGAAACTAAAATTTCTCAAATATTGGAAAACCATACCTTTGCTCTATGCTACCACATTTATTTTGGATCCTAGGGCTAAAATGGAAGGGTTTAGTGGGGTTCTTTCACTCCTAAGTTATACCATAAATGTTAGCTATGATCAATATTCACTTGAGGTAAAGGATAAGCTGCAGGATGTTTATGCTAAGTATGAGCTTAAGTATGGCCCAGCTGTGCTACACAGACCTCCGGCGGTACCAGCAGCCGGTAGGGGTAAGAAAAAAGTGTGGGGCAAAATATTTGGTACTTCCACGGTCACGCCGAGCTCTTCCACTCAAACTCCTGTGCTTCAAGGTGGAGGGGAGTTAGCAAAGTATCTGAACAGTGCAGTAGTTGCTACTAATGACGATGACGACGACGACTTCGACATACTTCAGTGGTGGCAGGATAAAAGGTCAACGTATCCGGTGCTTTCCATATTAGCACAGGATGTGCTATCGGTGCCCGTCTCAACTGTCTCATCGAAGTCTGCTTTCAGTCTTGCTGGAAGAATAATTGATGATAGAAGAACTAGTCTCACTCCAGATATGGTGAAATCATTGATGTCTGTCAAAGATGGAGAACTAGCCAGAAGAAGAGTCCAGTACACCACCGAGAACCCAGAACTGATAGCCTCGTTCGAAGCTATGCGGTGGACTGAAGACCAAGAAGAAACTTAATTGTAGGATTTTTTAATCTCTTTGTAATTTTTAATCTCTTCTATAATTTTCTCTTCTTTTTAGAGCTAGATGTACTCTTTTGCCTTCCTAGGAATGGAAGGTTTTGATGAGGCAGCTAATAATAAAGGCCAATTTTTATCCCCATACAAACTTGTCTCCATATTGCCCTTGCCCCAATGCCCCTTGGTCTCACTTCTTTCCCTTTAAATAGAGCAACCCACCCTCTTATTCTCCACACCACCACCACCACTCTCATTCTTCACACCACCCTCTCATTCTCCACACCACCACTCTCATTCTTCACACCACATGGCTGATGAACCAAATCTCAACCCGTGGAACTTTGGAGCAAATCCACCACGACCCCAACCACCAAGAAGAATAAGTCGCATTTGGGAGCACTTCCATCAAGATGTGTGTGAGGTAGATGGTGGACAAGTGAATACAACTAGGTGCAGAAGATGCGGCCGTTTGTTCAGAATCCGTCGTGGAGCTGGAACTGGTCACTTGCATAGGCATGTCTTGTCTCACCAGAGACAAGACGGAGGGAACTAATTAGTCGATGTAATTTTTTCCTTTTCGAGCGGGTTGTACTCTTTTTCCTTACTACGGATGGAAGGTTTTTTAACGAGGCAACATTAATAAAGCTCACTTTTTATCCCATATAAAAATTTGTGTCATTTTACTATTTTTCTGCAATTTTTTAACATTTTTAGCATTTTTTCAGACTCAAATCGAAGGGAAACAAAAAAACAGATAAAACGGGCCACAGCAAGCCCTACGGGCCTAACGTGCCACGGGCCGGCCCGCCAGGCGCCGGGGCCGGGCTCGGGCCGCGAAGCCGGGCACGTGTGCCGGCCCGGCACGACACGTGAGCTTGCCGGGCCGTGGCGGGCCATGCCGGGCCAGGCCCGTTTAACGCGTGCCGTGGTTGGGCCGTGCCGGGCCGGCCCGTTGGCCAGGTTTGCACGGACTGGACACACGCAACACGCGCACACTGCGTCGCCACCCAACAGAATCCCCTCAAACCCTGCCGCCATCTCCTCCGCTCGGTGGCATGCTCCGGATTCCCCTCCTTCCCCTATAGAGCCCATCGCCTGCAGGTCCCCGTGCGCCCGCCGCCGCCTCTATGACACCGCCTCGAGCCTCGTAGGCTCACCCTCGTCCCCGAGAGCCCACGTCTGCGTGCCCCTGCAAGCTCCGGCCGACCAAGTTCGTCGCCCCTTAATCTCCTCCCAGCGCCTCCCCGCCTCGATGCCGATGCCACGGTCCTCCGCTACTCCGCATTCTGGCGTCTCCGAGCTCGACCCGGACATCCCCGCGCCAAACCACTTCCTTCAATGCCAGCGCCACCATGGGCTTTCCCGCCGCTCTGGTACTCCTACATCAAGCCAGGCAGTGCGACCCCGTCCCCTTCTTCCCACAAGCACGCGCCCGTCCACCTGCAGCATGGCTCCACCGGCCTCTATCCCCAAGCCAACGAGCCGACCCCTCTCCTTCACGAGCCCGGACCGGAGACAAGATCCAGTAGGTGAGCAGAGCCCTCCGACGTCCGCAGCCCGCAGCTGCATTGTGCAAGTCAGTTTCTACTGCTCCCATCTCAACTTCTCTATTTCTCTTGTTTAGATTCCGCGTTGGCTTGTCATGGCAGGAGTGGCTGGGCCATGGGGGAACCTGTGAGGGTATGTTCCGGCATCGTAGTTGAAGGGGCCCATCTGCCTATGTACTCTGCATTTTTTCAATCTAGTTCATTAATCATTACAGATTAAGCAGGCCAAATAGAACTATAGATTCTAGATCATAGAAATATTGATTGTAGAACACGTCGATTGAATTTGGATACATTGCAATCCACTAGATTGGCTAGCTTATAATGTCCTGTTACTTCCTCTTCTTGCAGGTCAGCAATGGCTAGCACCGGAACTCAAATGAATACCATAATGATTTTTAATATCCTCTCCTCTACATCTCTGACATATAAACCTCAGCCTGATCCCTGAGATCGCATCACACTTGTGGAAACTATCTTGACTGCACTATAGTATGGATTGACCAACCCGCGCAGGCCATGCTTGCTCGTTATGGAAGCTTGGCATCTAGGAGTATGGACGTGCGCACATGCTGTTCATTGTATGGCGCAAGCAGGGGTTCGTCTAGAAGTCTTATTGACAGGTACATGTACGTCACGTTTGCTTCCTAGGTTGTATCTATTTTATTTTTCTAATGTACTCATGAATTGCATTTCAACTTTTGTAGGAACTGTTTATGCCGTATGTTTTTGTTTCTGATTTTCTTTCCTGATCGAGGGACCTCTATTCTCAGCATGTCAGTATTGACTCCTTTTCTTCAAAAAATAATATGTCATTATTAAACAGGACAAGATGCACAGGTTTGTATATCTGCAGTATGATCTCATTTCTTACTCTACAATTCAGTCTATTGTTTATACTGTAATTGAAATCTCTATCTGAAACCCATCTTCTTGCTTTATGGTTAGAATAAGCTAAATGCATGCGAGTTTGATATTCAAGTTCCAGTAGAAGTTTAAGTCTTTGACGCATTGGAAAAATGAAATACATTGCCTAAGCGTGTATAGTTTTCTAATAGCAGTCACAGTTTTTAATAGAGTACATAATTTTATAATTTTCTAGACACTTGTAAGAGATTCAGTTTGCAATATAAACATTCCTTCTTGCCAAGAATTTCCGTAGCAACACGCTCCAAATGATGATCAGAAGTGGCTGCTATTGAGGTATATCACGAAGAGTGGAGGAGGGAAAGGGGTGATGCCAAAATGATATGCAGGTGTTGTAACCGTATATTACTGGAAGCTACTCAAGAGTGAAAGCACATCTGTTGAAGTTGGTAAATGGGGGAAGATGGTGCCTGCACTTTGAATGCCAGGTATATTAAGACGTTTAATCTTTGTCAGTCTTGTGAAAGGATTAGTAATCGTGCTGGTGTCTACTTACGTTTTAGTGCAATGCAAAATTATCATCAGAATACTAGTGAATCTAACAGAACATAGACACTTCAAATAAACAACTTACACCAATGAGGAATAATTCATAGCTGATAAGCTGTGGTTGGCACAGCTAAACACAAAGGCTGCCGCAGGTCTTAATTCCATATAGAATGCAGTTTTTTTTGACATATTCTGCATTATGTGCATCATGTTCACAAGAATGTGATGCAACGTCATATATTGCATTGGTTTATTGTATCACAGGAGAGCTAGTATCATCTGATATTTTGTCATAAATAATTGCAATCTATTGATTTATTCTGTTAATTAAAAGCTATGTTTAGTTCTCTAATAACAATGTTGTTGCTGTCGTGTCAGATTAATGATTCCTGTGGACTTTGAAGTGGATGCCTGGACATATCTATGCGGACAGCAACATTGTGGAAATATTTTTTGGCTTGTACTATGTGTTTTGGATTGTCCTATCTGTAATAATGTCATGTTGTAATTTGGATCACTCAGTTTATAAGTTCTTATACCATTATGTTATGTGTGTGAATATTTGAATATTATATCATATTGGGTTATGTGAATGTATTATTGATACAACATCATATTGTGCAATCTGAAATATTAGTGTAAAATACATTTAATTTTTTTTTTCATCTGATTGTGCTATCTGGAATATTCATGGAAAACACATTTAATTTTTCTGATTACCGAAATTCAAACCAGTGACAGGCAGGATAATTGGCCGGTCACTACAAAAATCTACTAGGGTGTGGCTTTTGATCGCAACTAGTGACATGCATCTCTTTTGTCTGTTACTAGTATACACATACTAGTGATTGGCACGCGTAAATGCTTGTCAGTAGTACACATACTAGTGACTGACAGATGCTTTACCTGTCACTAGTGGCCCTTTTAGGCCTGTCACTGATAGACTATTCTGCAGTAGTGCCAGCCGGGACCAATGGGCATCCACGTGACTGTCTCTGCGGGCGCTGGGTGTCCCCCATTAGTCCTGGTTCGTATTACGAACCGGGACAAATGGTTCTCTGCCGCGGCAGCATTTTAGGCACTTTCTCTGCCGCGGCAGAGAATTTAATTTGTATTCTTTTTTTTCATTTCAAAATAGTTTTCTATGCTACCACATACCGTACATGTTCGTGCATACATAAGATAACTTCTCTTAAGATCGAGCATACAAATATATACATGATAGTTAATTACACATGGAGATCACAATTATCGGGACTAGAGCCCGTCTATTCAATTACACGGTCGGGGATCATCGGCGCCTATTCACACTAAATTCTCGGCGTCGTCTATCATCTCGTTCATCAAGAATCCTGCCAGTTCTTCATCAATTGCTGCTGATCCCACATTTTCTGGAACTATATAAGAAAAGGAGATCAATATGAATATCAATCATGATAACAAAAAGTGACGGTAATAAAAATAATGTTATGAATGTATTGCTTACATCGACTCTATAATCATTCAGCTCACTGGTAAACGTGCGAATGAACTCGCAAACGTAGAATCCACATAGATTCGTCCCCTGTGGCTGCCTCGTGCACTTTACGAGAATAGAATTCAATTAAAATAATAATCATGCATCATAATTGTATTGAAACTAGAAGTAAAGAGATGCGCCTACTACTTACCGAGACCGGCTTAAATGTCAGCTTCTCAGTAAAGTCACCCGTAACCGCACTCTTGAACTGGTTCTAAACCCTACCCGGTAAAGAAAATGAATGAGTTATTTATTACGTGATATCTCAGGAAATCAACGAAAGAGACCGTTGTAGCGCAAAAATTACCTCTGGAGCATGTCCTTGTTCCAGGGGTCTCTTTAATGGGTCCATGACTTCAACTCTTCCCTTATCAAGTTGAATGTCCATGAGAATCCAGTAGAAACTGTACACGTTTATATATACATCAGTAACTCATCAATTACACTTAACATCGAGTAAGCAAAAGAGAATGTGTACAATAGAGTAAGACACTCACGTGAAATTGTAAGAAAACAGTATGTGGTCACAGAAATTTTGCTCCGTTAGAAACCTTAGAAGGTTTTCCTGTGTTTCCTCGGGTTTTTCCTTTAGCGTCTGACAATGTATTTTATCTGGGTCAATGAACCTAACACTGAAGATTGACCTTCTTTTACATTCCATGATCTTCATTCTGCATAATAATAGAGTACAAAAGGATATAATTAGGATAATTACATGCAATGAACTGAACAACTGAAAAAAATGAACAACTTATATATAGACAATGAATTCAACAACTTACAGACAATAGCAACTCATGAGACTTTTGTCGATGGCGTCGAAAGTGTATAACTGGAAGAGTTCTGGAAACTCAACATGGACCTCTTCTTCTCGGAAGTAGTAGTCATGTGGGACTTTCGCCACGATCATTATTCTCTCCTCCTTTACGGCATTCAAGTACCATTTATGTAAACTCCGCATTTGTGTTGGCAGTTGTTGGAACTGCTCAAAGCTGACCAGAGGCTTCCCTGGGACATATGTAGGGACTACCTGAGCCTTGGGTAACTTGTCGTCCTGGGAACCTAGCAATTCCTCAACAGTCACATTCATAGCGGCCGCAAGCTTCTTAGCTTCTTCCATATCCTGCTGAGGAGTGTCATAGGATACCATCTTGAGGGGTGGGGTCGATTTTTTGGCCTGTTCCCCGAGCTGGGGGACGTCCTTTCTTTTCCCGGTTGCACTTTGACTTGATGATTTGCTCCCGCTTGCACTTCTACTTGATTTGCTCTTCTTCACTTCCTTCTGAAGTGTGCGTCGATAGTCATCTGGCTTATGGTGCAAGTCATATTGCGATTTTGTGTTCAGAAAATAAAGTGCATACGCTTTTTGCTTCTCGGTGTATACCGGGGCAGGCTCGGGTTTCTTCTTTTGAAGCTACGCAACACATTCGGCCTTTACGATAATGTCGGTTTCCTCGTCAGTACGATCGTAAGGTCTGATAGAAAGATTCTTATGAGGTACTCTTGGGAGGGGCGACATTTGTCGTTTTGGGCTCCTGCGTCGTTTAGTACTAATCGGAGGCTGCGGTGGAGATCGAGATGGACTCAGGCTATGGTGGTCGTAGTCATGGGGTGGGCTTCTTGGAGGTGATGGAGGTGAAGGTGACATGCGACCACTCGGAGGCGGTGTTGGCTTTGGCGTCCAGCCTGGAAGCTTGATGTTGTTCTTGTCCCATAGAATGATACCACCCAGTACTTCTCCGAGTGTCCTCTCACCTTCAGGTCCAGGGATGTCAAGCTCCATTGAGTCCCACCCCATTGCGATTTCATCCACACCAACTTTAGCATAGCCAGCTGGAATCTCACGGCCATGCCAGCGTGCGCCAAGTGGACAAGGTAAAGCACATCCGACCGCCACCTTGATGGATAGGTTCTCCACCTTCTGATGGAGCTCACAAGATGCCTGCTCCTTGATTCCATCCACGGGGTAGCCGGGACCGTCATCTACCATACGTGCATCGTCAGAAGGGACCTCCGATTCAGCCACGCTGCTTTTCCGCTGAGATGGGACGGCGGTAATATTGAGTACAGGATCTTGCAGGCGTGCTGCTCCTCGAAGTTCGTCAATCTGTTGCTGATGCATTCGAAGTGTTCCTATCAACTCGGTGAACTTGTCTCCCTCCTCCTCCTGCCGTCGCTTCTTTGCTCTCTCTCGGCTCCTATAAGTATCTCTGTCTTTGGGAAACCCCATCTCCCACGTATAACTAGGGCCAAGGCCTCGTACACGTCCTCCGCTTTCGTCATTCCCGAGGACCTTTGTCAGCAAGTCTTTCTCTCTATCGGGACGGAACTTTGTTGTCCCCGCTTTAATCTCCTTCACCACTTTCTGCCATGTATCCCGGGGTATCCTAATCCCGTCACTGCAAATAAGGTCCCCTGTACTTTCGTCATACTCACTCCCATGCCCAAGGAACCAATTCCTTGCCCTCAGATCCCATTCTTCGCGTATTGGTTCTGGAGTGATCCCTTTAGCAAGCAGCTCATTCTCTTTAGCATCCCACTTTGGCATGGCAGCCGTGTAGCCCCTGGCCCCAGGTGATGGTGATATTTCTTCATCGCGGCATTTTTCTTGTTTTTTTCCGACATTTCCATAGCAGGTTGTGACTCCTTGTACTTCACAAATGCATCCCAGTTAGCCTGCTGCTTCGTTAGATAGCATTCAAATTTAGGAGCCTTCTTCGTCTTCTGATACTTTTGCCATAATGCTTTCTTCCAGTTCTTGAATAGTTCGGCCATCTTCGTAAGAGTCCACTGCTTGACTTTCTTCCTCAATGCAGCTGTGTCGGCATCATCCTCACATTCTGACAGGGTGAAATGTGTCATGAGGTCATTCCAAAGACCCTCTTTGCACCTGTCGGAGACATACTCACCCTCTTTCGCCCCTTTGGTCTTATTCCACTCTCGAACGATGATCGGGATGCGATCCCTAACCATAACTCCGCATTGTTGTTTAAATACAGTTTTAGCCTTTTCGGGTTCCATCGGTTCACCCCGTGGTGATACCCGCGTAATTGTATAACGCGTAGATGCGTCCAACTTATTGGCTGGGCCTCGTTTGGAATATTTTTTGCTCGATGTGGAGGCCTAAGAGAAGAAACATTCGTCAATTTATATATATACAACTCAGTTAATGCATCTACTGATCACCAGACTTCATATATATACCTCGCCGTCGGCTTCTCCACCACCGGAGCCGTCGGCTTCTCCTTGATCATTTCGGTCGACCTCCTCTCCCTCACCGGGGGAGGGGGGGGGGGTTCAGATAAATCGACGGAGATTCGGGTGGATCAACATGGGGGGTGTCGTTGATCATATCCTCGAGAATTTCTTCCTGTGCTAGGTCTCTCTGGATTGGATCCATAGTTTTCTACAAAATGCACAGAATAACATTTTTCATTCAATATTGCTGCATAAAATAACACTAAACAATAATATGAACACGCAATTTGCTACATAATAATACTAAACAATAGCAAAATTCTAGTGATGCCCTAACCCTAACCCTAAGTCTAGTGATGCATAAAATACTACCACCCTAACCCTAAGTGTGGGGCCCCGCGAGCACTATCACCCTAACCCTAAGTGCGGGCCCGCGAGCACTACCACCCTAACCCTAAGTGCGGGGCCCACGAGCACTATCACCCTAACCATAAGTGCGGGGGTCCGCGAGCACCACCATACTATATACTACACTAACATATTATATAATAAACTAATTAACATACTACACTAATATATACTACTAAAAAAATAAAAAATACACTTTATATTACACTACTATATACTACTAAAAAATAAAAAAAATATATACTACACTAATTAACATACTACACTAATATGTAGTACTAAAAAATAAAAAATACACTTTATATTACACTACTATATACTACTAAAAAAATACTACACTAATTAACATACTACACTAATATGTAGTACTAAAAAAATAAAAAATACACTTTATATTACACTACTATATACTACTAAAAAAATATACTACACTAATTAACATACTACACTAATATATACTACTAAAAAATACACTTTATATTACACTACTATATACACTAATTAACATACTACACTAATTAACATACTACACTAAAGATACTACTATATATTAAAAAATACACTTTATATTACACTACTATATACTACTAAAAAATAAAAAAATATACTACACTAATTAACATACTACACTAATATATACTACTATATATTAAACTACTAATATATTACACTACAAAAATAATATTACAATTCTACAAAAAAAGAGCTGCCTGCGCCTGGCCGGCTCGCGCCTGCGCCCGCTCGCCAGCTGCCAGCCGCCGGCCTCCCCTGCTGCGTGCGCGGCCACCAGCCTCCACCCGCTGCGCGCGCGGTCGCCAGCCAGCCGCCGGCCTCCTCTGCTGCGCGCGCGGCCGCCGGCCTCCACCCGCTGCGCGCACGGTCCCCAGGCGCCGCCGGCCTCCCCTTGCTGCGCGTGCGGCCGCGCGCCAATGTACTGCGCTCATCGGTATTACCTAGCCGACGGGGATGACGGCGGCTGGAGAGGCGGTGGTGCGGCGGCGTTCGTCGGTGAGACGATAGCGGCGCGGACGGGCAGCCTGCCGGCGTCGTTTCGTCTAGCTCGCGCGCGATTTTCCCCTGCAGTGAGTAGTGGAGATAGTGGGGGAGTGAAGGAGCGCGCGTAATAAGGAGAAGGCCTTTAGTCCCGGTCTGTATAACGAACCGGGACTAAAGATCCTTTAGTACCGGTGCGTTATACGGACCGGGACTAAAGGTCCCCCCTTTAGTCCCGGTGCGTGCCACCCACCGGGACTAAAGGGTTTTCGGCCCAGCCCAACAGGCGCGCGTCAACGCCACACCTTTAGTCCCGGTGTGTAGCACGCACCAGGATAAAAGGTCCCTTTTTTAAAAAAATTCACCCTGGTACGTGCCTGTTTAAAAAAATTCAATTAACATATTATTTAAACATTTTAATTTTACAGTTTTTGCATACTTATGAATTTGAGAAAAAATTCAATATGAAAACTTCTTGAATTTGAATAACTAATCCAAATCTATTTTCTGTTTTATAAAATAATTATTATAACTAGTGAAACTAATTACCATTTTGCCATTTTCAATTTAAAAATGCATTAAATATTATATTTTGCATATTTTTAAATAAGTGATTCAAATCAATTTTCTGTTTTATAAAATAATTATTCTAACTAGTCAAACTATTAACCATTTTGCCATTTTCATGTAATTCCGCCGCTCCGGTGGTCTTCCTCCGGCGAAACCCTAGACCGGATCGTCTACCCCGCCTTATTTTTTCCCGCCCATTCTCTTCCGGATCGTAGCCCCTTTAGGGTTTAGGGTTTTTGGTTTAGGGTTTAGGGTTTTTGGTTTAGGGTTTTTAGTTTAGGGTTTAGGGTTTTTAGTTTAGGGTTTAGGGTTTAGGGTTCCCTCCTCTGACTTAGGGTTTAGGGTTTAGACTCATATCTGCCGCCTCTCTCCACTCTATCCCATGGCTTCCACCATACCTCTAACCCAGGGAGGCGGAGATGCCATAGGGCGTGTGCACCAAGGGCATCTTCGAGAAGTTCCACCACGGGAGATTTCCCAACCCTTTCCTCCATCCATGGGGATGAAACTCTCCATCTATGTTGGCTTGGTCGTTGCCATAGCACATCTAGACTCATATCTGCCGCCTCTCTCCACTCTATCCCATGGCTTCCACCATACCTCTAACCCCAGGGAGGCGGAGATGGAGTCTTTCACGGGCTAGCAGGAATATATTTTCCGAGGTAGAACTTCCGAAGATGCCATAGGGCGTGTGCACCAAGGGCATCTTCGATAAGTTCCGCCACGGGAGATTTCCCAACCCTTTCCTCCATCCATGGGGATGAAACTCTCCATCCCTGTTGGCTTGGTCGTTACCATAGCACATCTAGACTCATATATCTGCCGCCTCTCTCCACTCTATCCCATGGCTTCCACCATACCTCTAACCCCTGGGAGGCGGAGATGGAGTCTTTCACGGGCTAGCAGGAATATATTTTCCGAGGAGAAACTTCCGAAGATGCCATAGGGCGTGTGCACCAAGGGCATCTTCGAGAAGTTCCGCCACGGGAGATTTCCCAACCCTTTCCTCCATCCATGGGGATGAAACTCTCCATCCATGTTGGCTTGTTGAGTTGCTTGCCATGGCGTATCGATGCTCCTTTTATAGGCACGACGCCGCTTCTACTTTGTCTTCTTCCTCCGACAGGGCATCGTGCGCTACATGCTTTATCTCATCGAGCAGTGCGTCCACCCACGCGTCCTTATCCTACTGACAGCTTTAGTCCCGGTTTGAGCCCCCACCCGGTACTAAAGGTTACCCACGCATCCTTATCCCACCGACAGTTTTGTTAGATGACACAAAAACCACCTTTAGTCCCGGTTGCACCCACCAGCCGGTACTAAAGGTTAGCCACCCCCAGATAAGGCCCTCCCAGATAAGCCTCCCCCAGATAAGGCCCCCCATCTTTTGTCCCGGTTTGATCCCCCACCCGGGATGAAAGTTTCCCGCGCCACTGCGTTCCCTCGCTTTCCACCGGTTCCCACCTCTGTCTTCACGCCAGAGATGCGGAGGAATCCCAACCATTAGGAATGTTTCTTAATTTTCAGTTGTGCTATGTATCCTTAGTGTTTGTGGGTTCCTTCTCTTGTGATGGTTCCTTCTCTTTGTGTGATCACCTACCGTGGCTCAGAACGTCTAGTTTGATTGAGCAAGATGTATTACATGAAAGGGGACCTTTATGTCTCAAATAAAAGGTTTAATTACATAGATTTATGTCTCAAATAAAAGGTTTAATACATTATTACACATCACCAACATCTAGTGTTGTGGTTTTCTTCTGCACCGTAAACATGGAGAATCTTCATCATTTAACAGGATGCTTGGGTCAGTTTTCACTTTGAAGGGCGGAATTTCATGAAACTTATTGTAATCTTCTAACATGTCTGTCTTGTCATCCACTCCCATGATGTTTCTTTTCCCTGAAAGAACTATGTGGCGCTTTGGCTCATCGTATTCTGTACTCTTTTGCTTATCTTTCCTTTTTCTCGATTTGGTAGACATGTCCTTCACATAGAAAACCTGAGCCACATCGTTGGCTAGGACGAATGGTTCATCCATGTAAGCAAGATTGTTGAGATCCACTGTTGTCATGCCGTACTTTTCGTCTACATGTACCTCGCCTCCTGTCAGCTTGACCCATTTGCACCGAAACAAAGGGACCTTAAAAGTAGGTCCATAGTCAAGTTCCCATATCTCCTCTATGTACCCATAATATGTGTCAATCTGCCCATTGTCATATGTTGCATCAAAGCGGACACCACTGTTTTGGTTGGTGCTCTTTTTATCTTGGGCGATCGTGTAAAATGTATTCCCATTTATCTCGTACCCTTGGAAAGTACATATAGTCGAAGATGGTAACCTGGCCAACGAGTACAACTCATCTACAACAGTGGTGTTATTCATGAGATGTGTCTGCAACCAATTGCCAAAATTCTTCTCGTGTTCCCCTTTAATCAAGGTTTCAGGCTTCCCCGGGTTTTCGGAGCATAGAATATTCTTGTGTTTCTCGATATACGGAGCCACCACAGTGGAATTGTGTAGAACTATGTAGTGTGCTTGAGTGAAAGAATGCTCGTCCCTACATACCATTGATTTCCTTCCTAGTATGCCTTTTCCAGTAATCCTCCCCTCATACCGAGAGTCAGGAACACCAATCGGCTTAAGGTCAGGAAGCAAATCAACACAAAACTCAATGACCTCCTCTGTTCCATAGCCCTTGGAGATGCTTCCTTCTGGCCTAGCATGGTTATGAACATATTTCTTTAAGACTCCCATGAACCTCTCGAAGGGGAACATATTGTGTAGAAACACAGGACCGAGAATTCTAATCTCTTCGACTAGGTGAACTAGGAGGTGCGTCATAATATTGAAGAAGGATGGCGGGAACAACAACTCGAAGCTAACCAGACATTGGACCACATTAATCTGTAACCCTGATAGACTTTCTCGATCGATTACCTTCTGAGAAATTGCATTGAGGAATGCACATACCTTCACAATGGCTAGTCGAGCATTTTCTGGTAGAATTCCCCTCAATGCAACCGGAAGCAATTGCGTCATAAGCACATGGCAGTCATGAGACTTTAGGTTTTGAAATTTTTCTCTTTCATATTTACTATTCCCTTTATATTCGACGAGAATCCAGACGGGACCTTGCTACTGAAAAGGACTTCAAAAAAGATTTCCTTCTCTTCTTTGGTAAGAGCATAGCTGGCAAGCCATTGAAACTGCCCTGGATGCTTGCCGTCTCGTCCTTTATGATGTTGCTGGTCCTCCCGTGCTATCGGGGTATCTTTTGACTTCCCATACAAGCCCAGGAAGCCTAGAATATTCACGCAAAGATTCTTCGTCAGGTGCATCACGTTGATTGCAGAGCGAACCTCATGCACTTTCCAATAGGGTAGCTCCCAAAATTTAGATTTCTTCTTCCACATGGGTGCGTGTCTGGTAATGGGGTCTTTCGGAACAGGTTGTCCTCCAGGACCCTTTCCAAAGATTACATCCAAATCCTTGACCATACCAAATACATCAGCACCACTATGGGGGACAGGCTTCGTCCGGGTTTCTGCCTTGCCATTGAAATGCTTGCCTTTCTTCTTTAAGGGATGACTGGGCGGAAGAAAATGACGATTGTACGGGTACACATTCTTTCTACATTTATCCAGATATATACTTTCAGTCTCATCTAAAGAGTGTGTGCTTGCATTGTACCCTTTGTTCGTCTGTCCTGAAATGTTACTAAGAGCAGGCCAATTATTGATGGTTACGAACAACAACGCTTGTAGGTCAAATTCCTGCTGTTTGTGCTCATCCCATACACGTACACCTGGTTTGGCCCACAACTATAGAAGTTCATCAACTAATGGCCTTAGGTACACATCAATGTCGTTGCCGGGTTGCTTCGGGCCTTGGATGAGCACTGGCATCATAATGAACTTCCGCTTCATGCACAACCAAGGAGGAAGGTTGTAGATACATAGAGTCACGGGCCAGGTGCTGTGACTGCAGTTCCGCTCCCCAAAAGGATTCATGCCATCGGTACTTAGACCAAACCATAAGTTCCTTGCGTCACCAGCAAAGTCCGGGAAGTCTCTCTCGATTTTTCTCCACTGCCGACCATCAGCAGGGTGCCTCAACATCCCGTCTTTCTTACGGTCTTCCATGTGCCATCGCAACAACTTGGCATGCTCTTTATTTCTGAACAAACGTTTCAACTGTGGTATTATAGGAGCATACCACATCACCTTGGCAGGAACCCTCTTCCTGGGTTGCTCGCCCTCAACATCACCAGGGTCATCTTTTCTGATCTTATACCGCAATGCAGTGCATACCGGGCATTTATCCATATTCTCGTACTTCTCACCGCGGTAGAGGATGCAGTCATTAGGGCATGCATGTATCTTCTGCACATCTAATCCTAGAGGGCAGACAAGTTTCTTTGCTTCGTACGTACTAGAGGGCAATTGGTTATTTCTTGGAAGCAGCTTCTTCATTATTACCAGCAACTTTTCAAATCCCGAGTCAGTCATACCGGTCTCTGCCTTCCACTTCAACAATTCCAGTGTGCTACCTAGCTTCTTGTGGCCATCTTCACAAGTTGGATACAGCAATGTGTTGTGGTCCTGTAACATCTGCTCGAACTGCAACCTCTCCTTTTCTGTGTCGCAGTCTCGCCTTGCATCACTAATGACCCGACCAAAATCATCAATAGGCTCATCTGGTTCCTGTTCTTCACCCCCTTCTTTTTCATTATCTTCAACTGCGGTATCATCGTATTTAGGAAACATAGATCGGTAGTTGTCATCATCGTTCTCTTCTTCATCGCCGTCTTCCATCATAACCCCTCTTTCTCCGTGCTTGGTCCAAACATTATAGCCGGACATGAAACCGGACCGAAGCAGGTGGCTCTGAATGACTCTTGAGGAAGTGTGAGCCTGCTCATTCCGACATTCAACACATGGACAACACATAAAACCATCCCGCCGCTTGTTCGCCTCGGCCACAAGGCAAAAAGAACACACGCCTTCTCTGTAAGCGTCAGAGCGTCGGTCACCGTACATCCATGGGTGGCTCATCTGCATCATACAACCATGCATATATATCAAATGCAATCACGATGCTTAAATTAGTACCGCGCAGTCAAACCGAGAAAATAGTTGCTAACCTTTTAGGACACTTCAAAACAAAGAGGAGAAACCTTAAGTGTCGCTCTGGCGGCTCATATCATATTTTGTCTTGTGTGAACTCAAGTGGCATCGCTCTAATAGGCATTTCACCGAACACCTCTAGTGCATATGAAGAAAAAAAGTTAGCACAAAGTTATACCCACCTCTCACATAGGAAAAAAACAGGAGAGAGTGGAGGGCTGGGTGCATATATATAGGGCCAGGCCATTAGTCCCGGTTTGAGATACAAACTGGGACTAAAGGTTCTTCACGCCGGCCCAGACCTATTTGTCTCGGTTTGTATCTCAAACCGGGACTAATAGCTTCTTATGGACCGGGACATAGTGCCTCGGCCTCCTCGGGCCGTCTGGTTCGGACCATTAGTCCCGGCCCCAGCCACGGCCGGGACTAATGGCCTGAACCAAAGGCCCATTTTCCACTAGTGGACATTGGCTTAGGCATAAACTGATGGGTTCGTAGCATGGAAAACAAAAATTTTCTACCACAAGAACGAACAAAACCTAGATCTAATCTAGATAAAAGCCAAGATCTAATCTATTAGACATGAGCAACGAGATAGATCTTGTACTAACCCTCGTAGAACCGAAAGCGTTACGAGATTAGATCTCGGGGTTGATGTAGTCGATCACTTGCCGATCTCAAGATCATGTGGACGATCCTTCCGGCGCCGCGTTCCGGCAGCACTTCCGCAGTCGGTCACATGTGCGGAGTCGAAGCAGACCTTCCTCTCCCTGTTCCAGCGAGCAGCGGAGGTAGTAGATCTTCTCCACGGAATCCCAGCAGCACGACGGTGTGGTGGTGGTGGTGGTGGAGAAGAGAATTCTGCAGGGCTTCGCCTAAGCCGGAGCAGAGCGAAGGAAGAGGAGAGAGGCGGCGGCTAGGGATTGTTATGGGAGAGGTCTAGGAGGGGGCGCCCCCTCCCCTCTATTTAAAGGAGGGAGGCACGCCATGGGAGGGGGAGTCCTAGTAGGACTCCCCTCCTTGGTCGACGGGTTGGGAACGGGGGAGGAGTCCTCCTCCCCCACGAATCCGTGTCTAGCCCCCACAAGGTTTCCTTGACCCTTTCTTGGTTTTCAAGCAAACTCCAAGAACTCTTCTAGAACCTTCCAGAACATTCCAAAACCTTCTAGAATCTCTATACAAACACTCCGGAACATTTCCTAACTTAGAAAATGATCCCCAATATATGAATCTTATTCTCCGGACCATTCCGGATCTCCTCGTGATGTCCCAGATCCAATCCGAGACTCCGAACAACATTCGGTCTCCAACGCATATTCCATATCTACTTAAAACAACTTCGAACCTTAAGTGTGTCACCCTACGGTTCGTGAATATGCAGACATGATAGAGACACCTCTCCGATCAATAACCATTAGCGGGATCTGGAGATCCATAACTTATAGCAGGATCACTTTGATATCTGCTAGTCAAACTAACAGCATGTGCTATATTCGGTCTTGTACACAGCATGGCATACATGATAGAACCTATGGCCGAGGCATAGGGAATATTATTCATCTTTTCTCTATCTTCTGCCATAGCCGGACTTTGAGTCTTACTGAAGGTCTTACCTGACAACATGGGCACGAACCCTTTCTTGCTCTCTTCCATTCTAAACTTCTTTAGAACTTTGTCTAGGTATGTACTTTGTGAAAGCGCTATTAGGCGTCTTGATCTATCTCTATAAATCTTGATGCCTAGAATATATGCCGCTTCGCCAAGATCCTTCATTAAAAAACTATTATTCAAATAGGTTTTAACGCTATTAAGAAGTTCTATATCATTCCCAATCAACAATATGTCATCTACATATAGTACTAGGAATGCTATAGAGCTCCCACTCACTTTCTTGTAAATACAAGCTTCTCTATAAGTTTGTATAAATCCAAAGTTTTTGATTACTTTATCAAAACATTGATTCCAACTCCAGGATGCTTGCTTCAGTCAATAAATGGAGCGCTGAAGTTTGCATACCTTGTCAGCATCACTAGGATCGACAAAACCCTTGGGTTGTACCATATACAACTCTTCCTCAATGTCACCATTAAGGAACGCCGTTTTGACATCAATCTGCCAAATTTCATAATCGAAATATGCAGCGATTGCTAACAAAATCCTCACAGACTTTAGCTTCGCTACTGGTGAGAAAGTCTCATCGTAGTTAACTCCTTGAATTTGTCGGAACCCTTTCGCGACAAGTCGAGCTTTATAGACGGTAACATTACCATCAGCATCTGTTTTTCTTTTGAAAATCCATTTGTTCTCGACAGCCTTACGGCCATCCGGTAAGTCCACCAAAGTCCATACTTGGTTTTCGTACATGGATCCCATTTCGAATTTCATGGCTTCTAGCCATTTGTCGGAATTTGGGCTCACCATAGCTTCTTCATACGTCGTAGGGTCATCAGTGTTGTCCACCAACATGACGTTCAATGCAGAGTTATACCACTCAGGAGTGGTACGGACCCTCATTGACCTGCGAGGTTCAGCAGTAATTTCGTTCGAAGTTTCATGATCACCATCATTAGCTTCCTCTCCAGTTGGTGCAGGCGGCACAAAAACATCTTCCGGTGCTGCGCTACTCTCAACTCCAAGAGAAGGTTCAATAACCTTGTCGAGTTCTACTTTCCTTCCAGTCACTTCCTCCGAGAGAAACCCCTTCTCAAGAAAGGATCCATTCTTGGCAACGAAAACTTTGCCTTCGGATCTATGATAGAAGGTATACCCAATTGTTTCTTTCGGGTATCCTATGAAGACGCATTTCTCCACTTTGGGTTCAAGCTTATCAGGCTGTAACTTCTTTACATACTCTTCGCAACCCCAAACTTTAAGGAACGACAACTTAGGTTTCTTACCAAACCACAATTCGTACGGTGCCGTTTCAACGGATTTAGATGGTGCCTATTTAAAGTGAATGCGGCTGTCTCTAATGCATAGCCCCAAAATGATAGCGGTAAATCTGTAAGAGACATCATAGACCGAACCATATCTAAGAGAGTTCGATTACGACGTTCGGACACACCATTACGCTGTGGTGTTCCCGACGGTGTCAACTGCGAAAGTATTCCACATTTCTTTAAATGCATGCCAAACTCATAACTCAGATATTCACCTCCGCGGTCAGAACGCATAAACTTAATCTTCTTGTTACGATGATTTTCCACTTTACTTTGAAATTCCTTAAACTTCTCGAAAGTTTCGGACTTATGTTTCATAAAGTAGACATACCCATATCTACTTAAGTCACCCGTGAAAGTGAGAACATAACGATATCCACCACGTGATGCTACACTCATTGGACCGCACACATCGGTATGTATTATTTCCAATAAGTCTGTAGCTCGCTCCATTATTCCAGAGAATGGAGTCTTAGTCATTTTTCCCATTAGACATGCTTCGCATCTTTCAAGTGATTCAAGAAGTCCATCAGAATGGAGTTTCTTCATACGCTTCACTCCAATATGACCAAGACGACAGTGCCACATGTATGTAGAATTATCATTCAATTTTATTCGTTTAGCATCTATGTTGTGAACATGTGTATCACTACTATCGAGATTCAATAAGAATAAACCATTTTTCTCAGGTGCATTACCATAAAAGATATTACTCATATAAATCGAACAACCTTTATTCTCAGACTTAAAAGAGTAACCGTCTCGCAATAAACAAGATCCAGATATAATGTTCATGCTTAACATAGGCACCAAATAACAATTATTTAAATTTAAAACTAATCCCGAAGGTAGATGTAGAGGGAGCGTGCCAACGGCGATCACATCAACCTTGGAGCCATTTCCAACGCGCATCGTCACCTCGTCTCTTGCCAGTCTTCGTTTATTCCGCAGCTCCTGTTTCGAGTTACAAATATGAGCAATCGAACCAGTATCAAATACCCAGGCACTACTATGACTACTAGTAAGATACACATCAATAACATGTATATCGAATATACCTTTCTTCTTGATGTTGCCGTTCTTCATATCTGCCAGGTACTTGGGGCAGTTACGCTTCCAGTGACCAGCACCCTTGCAGTAGAAGCACTCAGTTTCAGGCTTAGGACCAGCCTTGGGCTTGTTAGCAGGTGCGGCAGCTTTATTGCCGTCCTTCTTGAAGTTGCCCTTTTTCTTAGGCTTGCCCTGTTTCTTGAAATTGGTGGTCTTATTGACCATCAACACTTGGTGCTCCTTCTTGATCTCCACTTCAACAGTTTTTAGCATGGACGATAGTTCAGGCAATGTCTTGTTCATACAGTGCATATTGTAGTTCATCACAAAGTTCTTATAACTCGGTGGCAGTGATTGGAGGACACGGTGAATCCCTAACTCATT
This sequence comes from Avena sativa, assembly GCA_916181665.1. NCBI lineage: Eukaryota > Viridiplantae > Streptophyta > Magnoliopsida > Poales > Poaceae > Avena > Avena sativa. The sequence goes on along the minus strand of OV702290.1, from coordinate 545,105,817 downwards.
AGGAATCGTTATCCCCAAATCTTGGAGTTTGTTTGCATGCCCAGACATGGTGAGCACGTGCTCGCCAACGGAGCTTCCCTCTTCCATCTTGCAGGTAAATAACTTCTCGGAGGCCTCATAGCTCTCCACGGCCGCGTGAGTCTCAAAAATGAGCTTGAGCTCCTTAATGATCTCGAACGGGTCGTGGTGCTCAAAACGCTTCTGGAGCTCTGTTTCTAAACCGTACATGATGGCACACTGAACTGTGGAGTAATGATTTTTCCGAGTGGCGTAAACATTCTTTACGTCATCGGTGGCATCATCTGCAGGTGGGTCACCTAGCGGTGCTTCGAGCACATAGGTCATCTGACCAGCCCTGAGGACAATCTTCAGACCACGGAGCCAGTCCGTGAAGTTGCTTCCATTGTTCCTAAGTTTTTCTTTCTCTAGGAATGCATTGAAATTGATGGAGAGATTCGCCATAATCTACAACAAATTTGCAAGTAGTTTAGACTAAGTTTATGATAAATTGAGTTCTACTTCAATTCTTAAATTAACTAGGTGAACTCCCACTCAAAACAACATCCCTCACATTGTCTTAGTGATTACACGAACCAAGTCCACTACACCAAGTCCGATCTTCACGAGAGAAGATGTAGTTTCATCAGCGAACAATCTTCATGTTCATCATATCACTTATATGATTCATGCTCTACCTTTCGGTATTCTGTGTTCCGAGACCATGTCTGTACATACTAGGCTCGTCAAGATTAACCTTAGTTTCCGCATGTGCAAATCTGGCTTGCACCCGTTGTATACACACGTAGAATCTATCACATCCGATCATCACGAGATGCTTCGAGATGACGAGTCTTAGCAATGGTGCCAACTAAGGACGAACACTTTATTACTTGAAATTTAGTGAGAGGGATCATCTTATAATGCTACCGTCGCGATCTAAGCAATAAAAGATGCATAAAGGATTAACATCACATGCAATTCATAATTAGTGTGATATGATATGGCCCTTTCTTCTTATGCCTTTGATCTCCATCTCCAAAGCACGGACATGATCTCCATCATCACCAGCATTGCGTCAAGGTCAGTGGCGCCGCTTCATGGTTGTCCATCATCACCAGTAACTATTACAACTACTTGGAATAAAGCTATTACAAGATGAATAGACACGCATGTCTTAACAGAATTAAAGACAACCATTAGGCTCCTGCCGGTTGCCATATTACAACAAGGATCATTGCATACATCAAATATAATCACAATCACATGATGGCCATATCACATCACAAAACCCCTGCAAAAACAAGTTAGACGCCTCTAATTTTCTTTGCAAGTTTTACGTGGTTTGGGGCTTTCGAATAAGAACGGATCTTACCTACGAAACTGAACCACAACGTTGATACAAGTGCTATCAAGTGCAAAGTGTAGATTGGATCTATACTATGATGGGAGAGACAGACACCCGCAAAGCCACTTGTGCAAAGCAAGTTACACGTCAAGCGTGGAGCAAGTCTCATGTGCGATGACATGTAAGGTTAGCCCGAGCCGCTTCATCCCACCATACCGCAAGATGCAAAGTACACAACGCAAAAGACGACACGAGCACCAACGCCCACAACATCATTGTGTTCTACTCGTGCAACAGATCTACGCATAGACAAGGCTCTGATACCACTGATGGGTTCGTAGCATGGAAAAAAAAATTCTACCGCAAGAACGAACAAAACCTAGATCTAATCTAGATAAAAGCCAAGATCTAATCTATTAGACATGAGCAACGAGATAGATCTTGTACTAACCCTCGTAGAACCGAAAGCGTTACGAGATTAGATCTCGGGGTTGATGTAGTCGATCGCTTGCCGATCTCAAGATTGTGTGGACGATCCTTCCGGCGCCGCGTTCCGGAAGCACTTCCACAGTCGGTCACACGTGCGAAGTCGAAGCAGACCTTCCTCTCCCCGTTCCAGCGAGCAACGGACGTAGTAGATCTTCTCCACGGAATCCCAGCAGCACGCCGGTGTGGTGGTGGTGGTGGTGGAGGAGAGAATTCTGTAGGGCTTCGCCTAAGCCAGAGCAGAGCGAAGGAAGAGGAGAGAGGCGGCGGCTAGGGATTGTTATGGGAGAGGTCTAGGAGGGGGCGCCCCCTCCCCTCTATTTAAAGGAGGGAGGCGCGCCATGGGAGGGGAGTCCTAGTAGGACTCCCCTCCTTGGCCGGCGGGTTGGGAAGGGGGGAGGAGTCCTCCTCCCCCACGAATCCGTGTCTAGCCCCCACAAGGTTTCCTTGACCCTTTCTTGGTTTTCAAGCAAACTCCAAGAACTCTTCTAGAACCTTCCAGAACATTCCGAAACCTTCTAGAATCTCTATACAAACACTCCGGAACATTTCCTAACTTAGAAAATGATCCCCAATATATGAATCTTATTCTCCGGACCATTCCGGATCTCCTCGTGATGTCCCAGATCCAATCCGAGACTCCGAACAACATTCGGTCTCCAACGCATATTCCATATCTACTTAAAACAACTTCGAACCTTAAGTGTGTCACCCTACGGTTCGTGAATATGCAGACATGATAGAGACACCTCTCCGATCAATAACCATTAGCAGGATCTGGAGATCCATAACGGCTCCCACATACTCAACAATGACTTCGTGATCGATAGAACCATTAACATATGAAACCAATTCCCTTTGTCACATGATATTCTACTTACCCGAGGTTTGATCGTCGGTATCTCTATACCTAGTTCTTCCTCGTTACTGATAAGTACTCTTTACTCGTTCCATGTTATGTCATCCCTTGTGACCTAGTCACATGCTTGCAAGCTAACTAGATGACATTCCACCGAGAGGGCCCAGAGCATATCTATCCGTCATATGGATGGACAAATCCCAATCTTGGTCCATGAGCTTCAACACATACTTTTAGAATACCCAATGACACCTTTATAACCACCCAGTTACGAAGCGGTGTTTGATGTCATCAAAGTACCCATCCGGTGATGGTGATTAACATAACCTCATGGTCGAAGGATTAGGTTACTATGCATTTGAAAGCTTACAGCAATACGAACTTAATGACTTGATCTTATGCTACACTTACTATGGGTGTGTGTCCATCACATCATTCTCCTAATGATATAACCTTGTTATTAATGACATCCAATGTCCATGACCAGGAAACCATGATCATCATTTAATCAACAAGCTAGTTCCACAAGAGGCTTACTAGGGACTCTTTTATGTTTACAAAACACACATGTATCAATGTTTTCTTATAATACAATTATAGCATGGGATGTAAACATTCATCATAAACACAAAGATATAATAATAACCACTTTTATTATTGCCTCTTGGGCATATCTCCAACATAAACTCGAACAAGAGTTGACATAGCGAGGTAGCAGGGATCACAGCAGCCGATGGCAACCAAGAGACGCTTACATGTAGAGTATGGTGAGCCCCCACAAGAACAAAGGCCACATGCAAAGCAAACGCGGGGGCCTCCCGAAAAAGGCCCTAGCAAAGCAGGTACGTCAAGCAGCCAGTGAGCGCATCCCGCCGCACAGAGACCACCCACCACTCAGTCTCCATCTCTCTTTGTTGGCTACAAGCACTACCACATCCTCCTTCTCTTGGTGAATCCTCGGCAACCTCTTCATTAATCCTGCATCGGAGAATCCAAAATACATGGGAAAGGACGATGGAGTGAAGGGCATTGGCCAATGGGTAGAAGGCAGGAGGTGGTAGGGCGGTGGCGGTGGAGATCAAGTGATGCACATAGTTGGGGGACCAGTTACAAAAATGCAAACATCACAAAAAATAGTGTTTACAGACACTAACGTCCGTGTTTGCGATCGCGTGTAAAGAGAGAAAATGGTCTCCAGGTCAAACAACCCATAGTATATGTGTACCTAGCAATGTTGGTAGTTAATATGTCTTAATATTCCATTGCTACATCCTCCACATACTCATTTATCATTGGGGTTCATGTTTAGCACTACCAGGAGTAATTTGAGCCCCTCCATGGTCTAACACATTGTCACCACGAGCTATATCTTCTTGCATCTCCACTTCTTCAACATGTTCCATTTGGATAAGGTTTAAAGTTGAGCCCCTTCAAGAACTAACACCTTGTCACCATAACATATATCTTCTTCCGTTGCCACTTCTTTTGGTTGCTCATTTTCTATTGGGGCTTCAAGTTTAGCCCCTATAGGAACATCAACATTTTCAAGCATTCCCTTGGATGTTACGCATGGATTTGATTTTATATTTATTCTGGATCATGTGCCCTCACCCTGCACCCGTGCCTGCCACCGACACCTCGCTTCCTTCGTTGGCCAGCAGTGAAAAGAGGAAAGAGAGAAAAAAGCACCATATTCCCATGGTAAATAAGAAGATTGCTGAGATGCTTGTTGTCTGCTTGCCTTGTCATTTTGATATGGGGATTCTTCCGTATCATCGGGCAAGGGGTACCCCGTTGGCGGTTCTCTATGATACACATGTACTTACGATGGCAAGAACTTATCGGTGACTAAACTTAAGTAGCATGAGGAGCGGCCCTCGTATTCAAGGGACATGAGATTTCTAACTTATACTTCGTCAAGCATGTACACCATAGTTTGTTCACTTTAACCTTAATCACTTCAAGATGCTTATGATAGGGGCAATGAGAGCTGAAAACTATAAGTACCACAATTTTTGGAAGCTCTTTATGAAACTTGAATCTCTGCTTCCTTCTATGAAGGCCTTTCTTCCACCATTATATTGAGTCTCCACCTTCTACCTTTATGCACCTACTTTGAGAGGATAGTGGCCATTCTTAGTTCTATGTGCATTGTCCCGAGACTAGTTGATTGATGCATAACTTGATATTGCTTGTTTTAAACTATTTATATCTAGTCACTCTTATGAACTTTGAAGGTGTCGTTTGCATTTATATTTGCTACTCTATGAGGGACAAGATGAATGCCACTATGCTATTGTTTCTTTATGTGAAACAAACAAACGTCTTGCAAAGTATTGTTACTCATGAATCTTTTGTTTGTGCCTTTTCATGTTGCATCATAGTTTCTTTGTCTTATTGTTAGAACTTTATCTTTCATGCTATGTTGAAGTACTATGATCCCAGCTTTCAATGTTTTACAAATACTTTGATCAAGTTTATGATGGTGCATGTCACCTCAAAAATTATTCTTTCTTTTTATCACTTACCTACTCGAGGAAGAGCACGAGTTAAGCTTGGGGATGTTGATACATTGCAAATGTATCTATAATTTTTGATGTTCCATGCTTGGTTTTATCTACTTTCTTATGTTTTGTCCACACTTTGGAGTATTTCTATATGCTTTCTTGAACTAACCTATTAACGAGATGCCATAGTGCCAGTTGCCTATTTTCTACTGTTTTTGGTTCCAGTAAAGTCAGAAAATCAATATTCTCGGAATTGGACCGGACAAAAGCCAAAGTTGATATTTTACGGGAAGACTCACGGAGCCAGAAGATGAGACAGAGAGGGGCCAGGGGCCAGCCACACCATAGGGTGGCGTGGGTCCCCCTAGCCGCGCCACCAGGTGGTGTGGGCCCCTCCGGCCTCCACCGACCTTGCCCTCTCGCCTATAAGAAGCCTCCCGATGCATAAACCCTAAATCGTCAAGCCTCCAGCCACGAAAAGTTCCATAGCGCCACCGCCACCGAAGGGGAGATACAGGGGACAGAAAGTCTCTGTTCCGGCACCCTGTCGGGACGGGGAAGTGCCCCCGGAGCCATCTCCATTGATCTCCACCACCATCTCCATCACCGTTGCTGATTCCCATGATGAGGAGGGAGTAGATCTCTCTCGAGGCTAAGGGTTCTACCGATAGCTATGTGTTCATCTCTCTCTCTATGCATGATCATATTGTGATCATGAGCTTTGTAATCAAGTAGATCTATCTTGCTACTCAAGTGATTTAATAGATCTCTACTCTCCCCATGTGTGTGAAAGTGACAGTGTGCACACCATGGTGGCACTTAGGCTAGAGATTACAAATACTTGTTATGATTTATATTTGAAGTTGGATGTCTTTATGAAATTATGGTGTTTCTTGGACTCATCTAGTACTCAAGGTGACATCGTGGGGTTATCTAGATGGGAAAGGCTTACTTTGAGGTGTGCTGTTATAGCCCTACCAACGATTAGAGTGTTCAACCGGAGAGTAGTTAAGAGTAGTATCATAAAGAAGAATATATTTATATGAGAGTGTTCACTAGTGAACGTATGATCCCTAGGTCTTGTTTCTAAGCACTGAAACACCGTTTGCAATTAGATCTGTTACATGTTTGCTTGCTTCCATCTTTATTTCAGTTTTCCTTTAGTCTTTTCCACGCCATCAAGTTATTTTCTAGCACTGTTACCACTTGTATTTCACTATCTCTTGGCCGAACTAGTGCACCTATACACCTGACAAGTGTATTAGGTGTGTTGGGGACACAAGAGACTTCTTGTATCTTGATTAAAGGGTTGCTTGAGAGGGAATACCTTTGACCACTTCCTCCCCGAGTTCGATAAACCTTGGGTAATCCACTTAAGGGAAAACTTGCTGCTGTTCTACAAACCTCTACACTTGGAGGCCCAACAACTGTCTACAAGAATAGGAGTGCGTACAAATCAGTTACACATGGATTTTATTAGACTTAATTCTAGCTCATGTGCCCTCACCACCGTGCCCGCCACCGGCACCTCGCTGTTGTTGCTGGCCATCGGTGACAAGGATGTTAGGACGAGATCCTCAACCGTCAATTGGTATCAGAGGCAAGGTCGTCGTTCATGATCTGCTGAAAGTACTAGGAGGTCATGGCGATGGTGAAGTTTGGCGAGAGCTCGGCAGCGACACTAGTGACGGAGACAGTGGGGGTGGTTTTGTATCCGCGCCTCGATCGCAAGGACTACGGGATATGGGCACTCAACATGGAGGTGGCTGATGTGCTCGTCGTTCGACGTAGAGCTCGTTGGGAACCCCAAGAGGAAGGTACGATGAGTGCAGCAACAAGTTTTCCCTCAGTTATGAAACCAAGGTTTAATCGAACCAGTAGGAGCAAGGAAACACCCCAAAGGTGTTACTAGCTGAGCTTTGGCAGGGCGCACTACCGGTGCTAGTAGCAACGTGGAGACCTGCACAACACAACCACCGAACTTTGTCCCCAACTTGCGATGAGGTTGTCAATCTCATCGTGTTTTGCGGAAAACAAAGGATTAAACGTATCGAATGGAAAGAAGTAAAAGTTTGCAGAAAGTAAACACAAAGCAGTAAAAGATTGTAGATTGTATGTAAAAGACAAGGACCGGGATCCTTAGTTCACTAGAGGTGGCTCTCCTTAAGATAGATAACATGCTGGGTGGACAAATTACAGCGGGGCAATTGACAAACACCGAGAAAGCAATACATGCATATACTAATCATCTTTACTCCTTTGTGACTTGATTGGGCATTACAACATAATACATCGACCGCCATCCAACTGCATCTATGACTAATAATCCACCTTCAGGTTATCATCCGAACCCCCTCCAGTATTAAGTTGCAAGCAACACATTATTGCTTTACAAACTGCGTGTAAAGTAAACAATACGATTGTTCTATGAACAAAGGATTGTTGTTTTCTCCCTAGTAGCAACGGCACATCTAGTACCTTAGAGATTTCTGTCACTTCCCCAGATTACCAGAGGCATGAACCCACTATCGAGCATAAATACTAACTCTTGGAGTTGCTAGCATCTACTTAGCCAAAATAGCTACTAACAACAGAAAGCATGCAAGATCACAAATAACAAAGACATGATAGAATCAATAATCAATCTGAAATAGCATCTCAATATCCATCGGATCCCCGCAAACACAACATGCAGAATTACAAATAGATGATCTTGATCATGAACGGAGCTCACAAGATCTAAACATGAAAGCACAAAGGAGGAGAACCAGCCATCTAGCTACTACATGGATCCGTAGTCCAAGGATGAACTACTCACGCATCACACCGGAGGATTGCATGGTGATGAAGAAGGCCTCCAGGGTGAATTCCCCTCTCCGGCAGGGTGCCGGGAAGAGCTTCAGATCCCGCCTGATATAGGGATGGAGATGACAGCGGCTATAGACTCTTTCGTGGATTTTTGATTGGGTACCTAGGGTTTTCGTCCAGAGGGAAATATATAGGCGGAAGGAGAGGCCGAGGGGGTGTCGAGAGCGGCCACACCACCCCCTGGCGCGGGCCAGGCCTGGCCGCATGGCCAGGTGGTGTGGTGGCTCCCTGGCCCTTCTCCGTCTCGTATTCTGGCACTTGTTTCCTTCCGGAAAAATAGGCACTTTGGCTTTTGTCCCGTCCAATTCCGAGAATATTCATTTTCTGACTTTCCTGGAACCAAAAACAGCAGAAAACAGGCAGCTGGCACTATGGCTCTTGTTAATAGGTTAGTCCAAGAAATCATATGAAAAGTACTCCAAAGTTGGAACAAAACACAAGAAAGTGGATAAAACTAAGCATGGAACATCAAAAATTATAGATACATTTGTAATGTATCAACATCCCCAAGCTTAACTCCTGCTCATCCTCGAGTAGGTAAGTGATAAAAAGAAAGAATAATTTTTGAGGTGACATGCACCATCAAAGACTTGATCAAAGTATTTGCAAAACATTCAAAGCTGGGATCATAGTACTTCAATCATAACATGAAAGACAAAGTTCTAGCAATAAGCAAAGAAACTATGATGCAACATGAAAAGGCACAAACAAAAGATTCATGAATAACAATGCTTTGCAAGACGTTTGTTTGTTTCACATAAAGAAAACATAGCATAATAGTATTCAGCTTGTCCCTCAATAGAGTAGCAAATATAAATGCATAGGACACCTTCAAAGTTCATAAGAGTGACTAGATACAATAGTTTAAAACAAGCAATAACAAGTTATGCGTCAATCAACTAGTCTTGGGACAATGCACATAGAACTAAGAATGGCCACTATGCTCTCAAAGTAGGTGCATAAAGATAGAAGGTGGAGACTCAATATAATGGTGGAAGAAAGGCCTTTTGTAAAAGGAAGTAGGGATTCAAGTCTCATAAAGAGCTTCCAAAAATTATGGTACTTGTAGCTTTCAGCTCTCATTGCCCCTATCATAAGCATCTTGAAGGTGATTAAGGTTAAAGTGACACAACTAAGAGGATATGCTTGACAAGTTATAAACCAAAATCTCATGCCCCTTACTTATGAAGACTGATCCTCATGCTACTCAACTTTAGTCACGAGTAAGCTCTTGTCATTGTAAGTATATGTGTATCATTAAGAACCGTCCACGGGGTACCCCTTGCACATGATACGGGAGCTTTCCCATAATCAAAATGACAAGGCAAGCAGACAATGAGCATCTCAACGATCTTTTTATTTGCTATTTGCATAGGTTTTTATTGAGGATGCTTCATAGAGTGCTCATTATGGTGATGCTGCAAGTTTCCACCATGATTAGGCATGGCTTAGGCTAGCGGCCCAGGCGTTTCTCTAACACACATACAAAGTCCATGATCTTACAAGTTCCACTTTTATTTCACACCGCTGGGATCCGTAAGCAAAAGAACATGATATCAATGGGGTACAAAGTACAAGTGCAATGTTGAAAGCGTTCCCCATGGAACATGGTTCTGCTAATTTCAACTTATAAAGCGCAAGCATATACGCAACAAAGAAGGACCCAATGGTTCAAGTTTATTAGAGGCAATAAAGTAAAGTGTGCCATCAAGTTCATGAGAGCTTTAATCACTAGTTTTCTCATAACAAGTGGAAGGTAAACAAAAGCATGAATATACTTGGAATAGCATAAGCTAGTAGGTAGGTATGGTGGACTCTTTGGAATAACTTGGTTTAGGGAGTTGGATGCATGAGTGGAACTCATACTTTGTTGTGGAGGCTAGCAAAAGACTGGGAGCGACAAACTAAGAGAGCAATAATGGCCATAATCATGCAGAGCGACAAAACATCATTGATCAAAGCATAAAGTGATACTACAAGTTGAAAACTAAAGGATCATAAAGGCTATGGTGACTTTGGATAGTCATAACATGGTGTGAGCATGTGCCAAGTCAACCCAAATAAAGCATCAAAGGAGAATACCACTATACTATGCTTTAATATGCTAAAACAACGCATGATTCATCCAAGGCACATTAAGCAATCTCAATTATTTATAACAAGTCATGCTACAGCAAAGAATACTAAGCATAAAGCCAAAACAATATCAAGCATGGCATGACAAAGCATAGGCCACAGTCAAAAACAAGCTCTTTTTACCACATAAGTATGAACTTTCCTACTCTTTTCCAAACCAATGTATGAAAGAGGGGGTCCAACCAATTTATTCAGAAAAATAAGCAAACCAAGCAAACTAAAAACCAAAAAGAAAACGAAAAAGAAGACGCTCCAAGAAAAACACAACTGTGCATGAAACAATAAAAATGAAGCGTTTGGAAGAAACCTGGGATTTTTATTGATGAAGAAGGGGATGCCTTGGGCATCCCCAAGATTTGACGCTTGTACTTCTTAAATATTTCTTGGGGTGACACACGTGGCATCCCCAAGCTTGAGCTTTATTCCATCCTTCATCTCATTACTCATTCCTTCCATACACCTGAATTTTTTCCTTCATACAGAACATCACACAATCTCATTAGCAACATTAGTGCACTCAAGATAAATAAGTCTCAAGGTTCAGTTCTAACACCCAATAAACTTCCATTAGAACACTAGTTACTGTAGCAATTCCCTCAAAAATCTCAATTCCCCAAAAGAACTCAAGAAGGAACCAACAAGAAGCAAATGCAGAAAATGGCAGAAATCTGTCAAAACAGACCAGCAGGCAAAGACGATTTTTTTCGAAGACCTTCTGTTGCTCAAATCAAAAAGTGTTGAAAGTTAGATAACAACCTGGGGCAGAAGAACAAACAATTACAGATCAATCTGACATACAAAGCACTCTCACGAATTTTTACGGTGAAGCACAAAAATCTGTTTCGGAACAGCAACTTTCCCAATCATTACTTCACTCTCATTAGAGGTTACTCTTGGCACAAAAAGCAAATAAAAAGGATAAGTAGCAGTTATTACAGAGGTAATAACTTCCAAGACTCATCTAAAACTTTTGGGTTATCTCCCAATAAGTACTTTTCTTTAATGCCTTTAAGTTAGGCATAAGAAGCAAAGAAAGAATCAAGTGTTCTCAAATGAAGAAGCATTAAGACCAAATTTTGTTTTCATAGGAGAAGCAAAAGAAATCTTTTCTCTCTTTTTAGGGAAGTGTTTTTATACCTTTCTTGAGTGGGTGTTGATATTTAATGGTGCCTTCTTTCATATCAATGATGGCACCAACAGTTCTAAGAAAAGGTCTTCCCAAAGTAATTGGACAAGAAGCATTGTATTCAACATCCAAAACATAGAAATCAACGGGGACATAGGAATCATTAACCATAATAAGAACATCATTAAGACTCCCCATGAGTTTCTTTTTAGCATTAGCATCAAGTGGGTCATTCAAATAATAATCTTCAAGAGGAGGCAAATCAAGCATATCATAAATCCTTCTAGACATAATGGAAACACCACTATCTAGATCACACAAAGCTTTGAAATCAAAGTCATCCACTTTCATATTAATGATGGGTTCCCAACCATCTTCTTGCTTTATAGGAATAGAAGCTTTATGTTTCATCTTTTCTTCTTTGATCTTTATGAGAGCATTAGTAATGTGTTTTGTAAAAGCCATGTTCATGGCACTAGCATTAGGACTTTTAGCAAGCTTTTGTAGGAACTTAATAACTTCAGAGATATTGCAACCATCAAGATCAAAATCAACTTTATCATCTAAAGTAGTAGAACTATTACTAGCCTCAACACTAGTGGTGGTGATAGTAGAAACACTAATGTTTCTAGCAATTTCATCTTCTCTTTCCCACTTAGCATGTAATTCAGCTAATAGTCTAACATTTTCATCAATTCTTACTTGTATGGCATTAATAGCTGCAAAGGGATTCTCATTAGTTTCAGGTTTAGCAGCCATTTTATTCAAAGTAGATTGAGCTTCAGCCAAAGATGCTATATTTCTTTGGGTTTTCAAATAAGAAAGCAAACTTGTAAAACTAATTTTTGTGTGTTTTTGATAAAGAAACAAGCAAACAAAGCAAAAAGAAACTAAGCAAAACAAAAACAACAAAGTAAAGAGATTGGTTATGAGGGACTCCCCTTGTGAAGATGTCCTTGACTCCCCGGCAACAGCGCCAGAAAATCTTGATGTGCTCGTCGTTCGACGTAGAGCTCGTTGGGAACCCCAAGAGGAAGGTACGATGAGTGCAGCATCAAGTTTTCCCTCAGTTATGAAACCAAGGTTTAATCAAACCAGTAGGAGCAAGGAAACACCCCAAAGGTGTTACTAGCTGAGCTTTGGCAGGGCGCACTACCGGTGCTAGTAGCAATGTGGAGACCTGCACAACACAACCACAAAACTTTGTATCCAACTTGCGATGAGGTTGTCAATCTCACCGTGTTTTGCGGAAAACAAAGGATTAAACGTATCGAATGGAAAGAAGTAAAAGTTTGCAGAAAGTAAACACAAAGCAGTAAAAGATTGTAGATTATATGTAAAAGACAAGGACCGGGATCCATAGTTCACTAGAGGTGGCTCTCCTTAAGATAGATAACATGCTGGGTGAACAAATTACAGCGGGGCAATTGACAAACACCGAGAAAGCAGTACATGCATATACTAATCATCTTGACTCCTTTGAGACTTGATTGGGCATTACAACATAATACATAGACCGCCATCCAACTGCATCTATGACTAATAATCCACCTTCAGGTTATCATCCGAACCCCCTCTAGTATTAAGTTGTAAGCAACAGATTATTGCTTTACGAACTGCGTGTAAGGTAAACAATACGATTGTTCTATGAACAAAGGATTGTTGTTTTCTCCCTAGTAGCAGCAGCACATCTAGTACCTTAGAGATTTCCGTCACTTCCCTAGATTACCAGAGGAATGAACCCACTATCGAGCATAAATACTAACTGTTGGAGTTGCTAGCATCTACTTGGCCAAGATAGCTACTAACAACGGAAAGCATGCAAGATCACAAATAACAAAGACATGATAGAATCAATAATCAATCTGAAATAGCATCTCGATATCCATCGGATCCCCGCAAACACAACATGCAGAATTACAAATAAATGATCTTGATCATGAACGGAGCTCACAAGATCTAAACATGAAAGCACAAAGGAGGAGAACCAGCCATCTAGCTACTACATGGATCCGTAGTCCAAGGATGAACTACTCACGCATCACACCAGAGGCTTGCATGGTGATGAAGAAGGCCTCCAGGGTGAATTCCCCTCTCCGTGAGGGTGCCGAGAAGAGCTTCAGATCCCTCCTGATGTAGGGATGGAGATGACGGCGGCTACAGACTCTTTCGTGGATTTTTGATCGGGTACCTAGGGTTTTTGTCTCGAGGGCAATATATAGGCGGAAGGAGAGGCCGAGGGGGTGCCGGGAGCGGCCACACCACCCCCTGGCGCGGGCCAGGCCTGGCCGCGTGGCCAGGTGGTGTGGTGGCTCCCTGGACCTTCTCTGTCTCGTATTCTGGCACTTGACCCCTTCCGGAAAAATAGGCACTTTGGCTTTTGTCCCGTCCAATTCCGAGAATATTCATTTTCTGACTTTCCTGGAACCAAAAACAGCAGAAAACAGGCAGCTGGCTCTGTGGCTCTTGTTAATAGGTTAGTCCAAGAAATCATATGAAAAGTACTCCAAAGTTGGAACAAAACACAAGAAAGTGGATAAAACCAAGCATGGAACATAAAAAATTATAGATACATTTGTAATGTATAAGTGGCCATGGAGGCTCAGGAGGTTTGGGAGGCCGTCGATCCAGGAGGCGACGAGTACGTCAAGCGAGGCGTGAAGTACCGGAAGGATTGCCAGGCGCTAACGACGCTCTATTTCGTCGTCCCGAAGGACGTGATGCAGCACCTCGTCGGAAAGAAATCGGTGAAGGATGCATGGGAGACGATCAAGATCTTGCACCAAGGTCATGCCCGCGTAAAGGAAGCGCATGTTCAAACTTTGACGAAAAGCTATGAAGATCTGAAGATGGAGGAGAGCGAGACGGTTGATCAGTTTGCCGCCCGTTTTGTTACCCTCGTCAACATAATCAGGGGATATGGCGAGAGATTGGATGAGATCAAGAACATCAGAAGGTTCCTGCGTGCGGCGCCGGCGCGCTACATGCAGATCGTCACATCGATCGAACAATGTCTCAACCTAAATACATTGACGGTTGAGGATCTCGTCGGAAGATTCAAGGCACACGAAGAGAGAATTCGGATCAGCTTCGGTGATCCAGAACAGGTTGAGCACCTGATGCTCACGAAGCAGAAGTGGATGACTCTTTCGAAAGAAAATCAAGGAGGCTCCACGAGTAGCAAGGAGAAGCAACGCCCAGCGAAACAGTACATCGCGGGGCAGGATGATGAAGATGACGCCCCGCCGCGGAGGAAGTTTGACATAAAGAAAGTAAGGTGTCATAACTGCGCGAGCTCGGTCACTTCAAGGCTGATTGCCAGAAACCACCAAAGGAGAAGGAGAGGGCTCTCATCGCCCACCGAAGGAGATGATGGACCGATGATGCTGATGCTCGAAGTAACTGAGCTGAAGGATGAGGAGGATCCTCCATCACCGGCTACGGAGATTGTGGAAGAAGTAGATCACGATCTACCATGTGTGGATCACGAGGAACGGAGTGCCCCGTTACCACGTGAAGCCATGCTTCAGGCAGGTGAAGCTTTGGGACTCGTTCATGGCGGTGCATGTAGTCCAATTTCACCCGTAACCCCGTCCGGCAATGAATTCTTCATGCTTGTGGTGGATGATCACAGTCAATACATGTGGATTGTGTTGCTGAAAAGTAAGGATCAAGCTCTACATGCATTCGAGAACATCAAGGAAGCCGGAGAGGTCGAGGCGGAGGGGAAGCAAAAATCCCTACGCACAGCTTGGGGGGGTGAATATAAAACCGTGGTGGCCTTGGCGAGGAGCATGATGAAGAGCAAAGGCTTGCCAGGAAAGTTCTGGGGTGAGGCAGTCAACATGGCAGTCTATTTGCTGAATAGGGCACCGGCTAGAAGTATGCTTGGTATGACTCCGTACGAAGCATGGTATTGGAGAAAGCCCTAGGTTGATCATCTTCGCACTTTTGGATGCGTGGCACGTGTCAAGACGGAGTCCGGCCATAAAAGAAATTTGGCGGATCGGAGTACTCCAATGATCATGATAGGCTATGAAAGCTCAAAGACATACCGTTTGTGCAATCCCTATACCAATAAGGTGGTTGTCAGGGGCGATGTAATCTTTGAGGAAGGCGAGTCATGGAATTGGGGCTACAATGAACCGGGATATCCAACTTTTCACGTCACGTGGGATCTTGAGTATGAAGAAAATATGGATCAATCAAGCTTATCCTTGTCAGCAAGTTCGGGCCCAGAAGGCGTTAAAGGCCTAGGAGGTGCTCCAGGCATGGACGCCAAGCTAGAAGCACTAGGGATTCTCCGAGAAGACAAAGAGTTTGAAGACAAGGCTAGTCCGTGGCCAGAAGATACAGGTAGAAGATACAGGCGTTGGTCAGGAGCAGGTAGAAGTCAGAATTGCTAGTCACGAGCTTGCTTTGCTAGTCAAAAAATTTGAGGTAGCTCCTACATATTTGTTCTATTGCATCCAAGAGCACCGGCAAGTAGTAGATCAAATATACGAAGCATCGATGAGAAAGTACTTCATCGATCCAAGTATAATATCTCAAGGCATGGACAAAAAAGACAGTCGGCGTGAAGGCATGAAAAAGGGCACGGACAAAAAGAGTTGTCGGCGTGAAGCCATGGAGAAGCCGACGAAAGCAAAGTCGGTGACATGGGTGCTGAGAAAGGAAGCGGCGAAAGCAATGCCGTGGATGACGCCCGCGAGAAGCATCGTGTATATTTGGGATCCAGGTGGATGTTGAAGAGCACATTGTACTTAGGGGGTGATTGTTAGGAATAAACACTATGTGTCCAGCACTAACACGGTGTCACGTATACGAGTTGTATACGTATAGGATTGCACTACACCGAGGTGTGTGTGTGTGTTGAGTCCAATCCGTATACTTGCATGTAACTGAGTACTACTAGGATTAGAGTTGGGCTAGTAGTCGAGTCGGCATACTAGAATCCTAGTATATATATGCATGTACCCGGGTTGTAAACACACCGTGAGTTCAAAGCAATAAAAAGAGGACGCATGATACATGCGTGTAACGATCATATTGTTTCCGTATGTGCGCGTGTGAGTTGCTATGGCCAGGAAAGTAATCTAGCTCTAGCTTCATATACGTACGTGTGTTCACCGGAGTTTTGTCGTCGCAGTCTTTAGAAAGTACTCGGCGGCTGGGTCTGGGCCAACAAAGGAAAGACTAGGGATGTCACCGGCTTCTAGCAAAATGGTGCAAGAGGTGGCCTGTGAGTTCAAGTCCATGTACTGCCCGCGCACGTTCCAGCCCACGTAGGGGCGGGGCTGTCACCAAAATGTTCACCAGGAAAACAAGAAGCCAAACAAAGTCCACCAGAAGCAGAAGCAGAATCGTCGTATCGCTTAAGGTAGGTTGCATGTGCTTGTCTCGTCGTCTTTTTCACATGTCCTGGGCCTAGGAAGCGCTTACTTCAAATTCCACATGCAGTTGTTCAACTCGTACCCCATGCGAATTCACAACTTCCCTAGCTCGACCCGCTCTAGGATCGGGCCTTTCTTCGCCAACACCGGCGTCCTTGCTCCTGACTGACCGTCCTCGGTGGAGGCTAGGTTGGAACCGATGGCCATGTTGGAATCTAGCGTCAAGTGAATCACGAGGAAACTGCCAAGTACTACTCATGGCTGTGCTCCACCATCGTTCCTTTGTTTGTGTCGCAACCTAGAAGCAACAATGGCCTTCCTTAGACTTTGGTTGCTACCCCGACACCGGTGGCGGAAGGTGCTAGCCGGACTGGGGACGGGGTTCATCTTGAGTCCAACAATACATGACTATGTGATCAATCAGGAGGAGACTACCGATGGGATTGACCTAACGTTGAGGCTCTTGGATCTAGTCTTGGGTTCGTTTTGTCACCTCTAGATTTATATTGTTTGTTGAATTGTCTCTCTTTTTTTTATTGATACTGGAATTGTCTGTCAGATTCGTTTTCTCAAACTAGATCTGGACTTCATCGTATTGGCTATTACATTTTGAAAAAAATCTCGTTTAAGGTGAACAGCAAGATCAAGAAACTCATCCAACACAAGAACACAAAGAAAGGTGACACATTAACATCATGAGAGAAATCGAACAAGACTTTGACATAGCAAGATAGATGGGATTTTCTTATGTTTAAATCTATATCAAAAGTGTGACTACAATTTCTTTCTCTTTCTAGAAAAGTGTTGGGGTGAGAAGTGTAACCTCCACTTTTTAGACATTGACTTATGTTTAAGTCGATTATGGAAAGTGTAACTACAGTTTCTTGCTCTTTCGAGAGAAGTGTTTGGTGAAAATTATGCCTTTTACTTTTTAGACAATGGCTTAGGCATAATAACTCGAATTGTATAGCAAGGTAGCAGGGATTGCAGCAGCCGACGACAACCACAAGACACCCGTTCCGCAGAGCACGGTGAGCCACCACTAGAATGACACCCACATGGGAAGCAAACACGAAGGCGTGGGCTTCCCGAAGGAGGCCCTGGCAGAGCTGGCATGTCAAGCAGCCGGTGGACGCATCCCGCCCGCACCTCGATGTTGTTGCTAGCCATCAGTTATGAGGAGAGCCTAGGGCCTTCACCTGCTTCTAGCAAAAAGGTGGAAGAGATGGCCCCTGAGTTGAAGTACACATACTGTTTGCGCACGTACCGACCGCGCGGGGGCTGGGCTTTCACCAAAAGGTGCACCAGGAGAACAATAAGGCGAATAAGGGCCACGAGAAGCAACAACATAATTGTTTTCTTACTCTTGCTTGGTCACAGGTAAGCCTATCGTCATTATTTCCGCATGTCCTCGGACTAGGCAGAGCTTACTTCGAATTCCTCACGCAGCTGTTCAACTCGTATCCCACCCGCTTGCACAATTTCCCTAGCTCGGTCCGCTCTTGCATCGGGCCTTTCTTCGCTGGCACCAGCATCCTTGCTACCGCTCAACCATCCTTGGAGGCGACTAGAGGTGGAGATCAGGTTGGAAGCCGTGGCCATTTTAGAATTTGGGTCAAGTGAATCATGAAGAGACTGCCAAGTACTACTCGTGGCTACAGTCCACCGTCGTCCCTTTGGTTGTATCGTAAACTGGTAGTACCAATGGCTTTCCTCACCCTTTGGTTGCTGCCCAGCACCGGTGGGGGAAGGAGATGGCCGGACTAGACACGGGGTTCATCTTAGATTCTAGGAATACATGACTAATGTAACCAATCAGGAGGATACTACCTATGGGATTGTCCTAACCTTGAGGCTCTAGGATCAGGTCTTTGGTTGCTTGTCACCTCCAAATTTATATTGTTTCATCAAGGTTGAATTGTCTCTCTTTTTTGATTGACACTGGAATTGTTTGTAAGATTTGTTTTCTTAAACTAGTTATGCACATCATGGTCTTAGCTATTATATTTCCAAAAAAATCATTTAAGGTGACCAAAAAGATCAAGACAGTCGTCCAACGCCACCAAGAACTCAAAGAAAGGTGACACATTTACTTCATGAGAGAACTCGGACAAGAGTCTAAGATAGCAATGTAGTTGCAATTTTCTTATGTTTAAGTCGATTATCAAAAGTGTAACTACAATTTCTTGCTCTTTCCAGAAAAAGTGTTGGTGAAAAGTATAACTTGCACGTTTTAGACATTCGCTTATATCTAAGTCTATTATCGAAAGTGTAACTACAGCTTCTTTCTCTTTCGAGAGAAGTGCTGGGTCAAAAGTGTAACATGAACTTTTTAGCCATTGGCTTAGGCATATGAACTCGAGCAGGAGTCTTCATAGCAGGGAAGCAGGGATTTCAGCAGCCGACGGGTACCATGAGACACATGCGCATATCATGGTGCTCCCCCACTAGAACGACACCCACAAGGGAAGCATACACAAAGGAGGGGCTTCCCGAAGGAGGCCCTGGTAGAGCAGGAACGTCAAGAAGCCGGTTAGCACATCCCACCGACACCTCACGACTGTCGCTGTCTACCAGTGATGAGGAGAACCTAGGCCATCATCGGCTTCCAGCATAAAGGTGCAAGAGATAGGCCCTGAGTATAAGTGCACCTACTCTCCGCGCATGTTACTGGCCGCGCGAGGGCGGGGCTGTCACCAAAAGGTGCACCAGGGCAACAAGAAGGCGAAAAAAGGCCACTAGAAGCAGTAGCAAAATAGTCGTCTTGCTCCTGCTATGTCTAGGCAACACTTACTTCGACTTCCAGGCGTAGTTTTTCAACTTGTATCACACGCGCACGCACAACTTCCCTAGCTCGGCCATCTCTGGCATCAGGCCTTTCTCCATCGACACCGGTGTCCTTGCTCCCCCTCAACCGTCCTCGACAGTGACTGGAGGTGGAGGTCTGGTGGAAACGGTGGCCATTGTTGAATCTTGCATCAAGTTGTATCATGAGAAGACTACCAAGTACTACTCCTGGCTACACTCCACTACCGTGCCTTTGTTCGTGTCGCAAATTGGCAGCAACAGTAGGCTTCCTCAGCCATTGGTTGCCTCCCCGGCACTAGTGGCGGAATATGATGGCCAAAATGGAGATGCGATTCATCTTAGAGTTTAGCAATACATGATTAAAGTGATCAATCAGGAGAAGACTATCAATGGGGTTGACCTAACCTTGAGGCTCTAGGATCAGGTCTTGGGTTGTTTTTGTCCCCTTTAGATTTATAATGTTTCATCAAGATTGAATGGTGGTCTCTCTTTTTTGATTAATATTTGAATTATCTATAAGATTCATTTTCTTAAACTAGATATGTACTTATCGTATTGGCTATCATATTTCAAAAAAAATCCCGTTTAAGGTGAACAACAAGATCAAGAGATTTGTCCAACACCACTAAGAACTCAAAGAAAGGATTTTTTCGAGAAAAAAGAGAAAGCTCTTTGCATTTCGTTTCATTGAATAAGCAGAGTTCTTGTTACACACCTCCTAAGAGGTTCTTACAACGATTAACTCAAAGAAAGGTGACATATTAACTTCATGAGAGAACTCGAACAAGAGTCTAACATAGCAAGGTCGATTAGAATTTCTTATGTTTAAGTCGATTATCAAAAGTGTAACTACAGTTTCTTGCTCTTTCCAGAAAAGAGTTGGGTGAAAAGTGTAACTTGCATGTATTAAACATTGCCTTATGTCTAAGTCGATTATGGAAAGTGTAACTATAGTTTCTTGTTCTTTTCTGAGAAATGCTGGATGAAAAGTGTAACATGCACTTTTTAGCCATTAGCTTAGGCTTAAGACCTCGAACAAGAATCTGAATAGAGAGGTAGTAGGGATTGTAGCAGCCGACAGCAACCACAAGACACCTATCCCGTAGAGCACGGTGATCCCCCACTAGAATGACACCCACATGGGAAGAAAACACGAAGGCGGCGGCTACCATAAGGAGGCCCTAGAAGAGCAGGAACATCAAGTAGCAGGTGAGCGCATCCCTCTGACACCTTGTTGTTATAGCCGACCATCAATGGCAAGGTGAGCCTAGGGCCATCACAGGCTTCCATCATAAAGGTGCAAGAGATGGCCCCTCAGTTTAAGTGCACGTACTGCCTGCGCATGTTCCCGGGCTTGAAGGGCCGGGTCTATCACCAAAAGGTGCACCAGGAGAACATGAAGGCGAATAAAGGCCGCCCTAAGCATTAGAAGAACCGTTGTCCCGATCCCGCTGGGTCGCAGGTGTGCCTCTGATTATCTTTTTCGCATATCCCCTGCCTAGGCAGGGTTGACTTTGACTTCCACATGTAGCTGCTCAACACATGTCACATGCGCATGAATAACTTCCCTAGATCGGATAGCTCTAACATTGGGCATTTCTTCACCGGCACTAGCGACCTTTCTCCCGCTCAACCGTCCTCGGCGGCGACTGGAGGTGGATGTCAGGTTGGAAGCGGTGGCCATGTAGGAATCTTGTGTCAAGTGAATCACGAGGACACAGCCAAGTACTACTCCTGGCTATGCTCCACCATCGTGCCTTTGTTCGTGTCTCAAACTGGCAGTACCAGTGGCCTTCCTCGGACTTGGTTGCCGGCCTGGCACCGATGGCAGAAGATGATGGCCATACTGGACATAGGGTTCATCTTAGAGTCCAGCAATACAAGGCTAAAGTGATCAATTAGGAGGAGAGTACCTATAATGTTTACCTAACTTGAGGCTCTAGGATCAGGTCTTGGGTTGGTTTTACCACCTCTCGAGTTAAATTGTTTCCTCAATGTTGAATTATCTCTTTTTTGATAGATATTGGATTTGTTTGTAAGATTTGGATTCTTAAACAAGATATGGACATCATCATATTGGCTATTACATTTCGGAAAAAATGTCTATAAGGTGAACAACAAGCTCAAGACACTCGTCCAACACCACCAAGAACTCAAAGAAAGGTGACACATTAACTTCATGGGAGAACTCGAACAAGAGTGTGACATAGTAAGGTAGTTGCGATTTTCTTATGTTTAAGTTGACTATTGAAAGTGTAACTATAGTTTGTTGCTCTTTTTAGAAAAGTGTTGGGTGAAAAGTGTAACTTGCATGTATTAAACATTGCCTTATGTTTAAGTCGATTATGGAAAGTGTAGCTATAGTTTCTTGCTATTTTCATAGAAGTGTTGGATAAAAAGTCTAACTTGCACTTTTTAGCCATTGGCTTAGGAAAAGGACCTCGAAAAAAAGTCTGCATAGAGAGGTAGCAGGGATTGCAGCAGCCGATGGCAACCACAAGACACATGTCCCGCAGAGCACGGTGATCACCCACTAGAATGACACCCACATGGGAAGCAAACACGAAGGCAGGGGCTTCCATATGGAAGCCCTGGCGCAGCAGGCACGTCAAGTAGCAGGTGAGCGCGCATCCTGCTGACACCTTGTTGTTGTCGTTGAAATATTTACGAGGAGAGCCTAGGGTCGTCACAGGCTTCTAGCATAAAAGTGCAAGAGATGGTCCTGAGTTTAAGTGCACGTACTGTCCGCGCATGTTCTCTGACTCGTTGGGATAGGGCTGTCACAAAAAGGTGCACTAGCAAAAAAAGAAGGCGAACAAAGGCTGCCAGAAGCAGAACCGTCGTATCGCACCCGCTAGCTCACAGGTATGCCTATCGTCGTCTTTTTCGCATGCCCCAGCCTAGGCAGCGCTTATTTCTACTTCCACACGTAGTTGTTCAACTCGTATCCCACGCGCATGCACAACTTGCCTAGCTCGGCTGGCTCTGGCATCGGGCATTTCTTCGCCGACACCGGCGAACTTGCTCCCGCTCAACCGTCCTCAGCCGCGACTAGACGTGGAGGCCAGGTTGGAAGCGGTGGCCATGTAGGAATATTGCGTCAAGTGAATCCTGGGGAGACTGCCAGGTACCACTCCTAGCTAAACTCCACCATCGTGCGTTTGTTCGTGTCTCAAACTGGCAACACTAGTGGCCATCCTTGGCCTTTGGTTGCCGCCCCGTCACCGGTGGTGGAAGGTCACAGCCGGACTGGACACAAGGTTCATCTTAGAGTCCAGCAATACAAGGCTAAAGTTATAAATTAGGAGGAGACTACCGATGGGATTTACCTAACCTTGAGGCTCTAGGATTAGGTCTTGCGTTAGTTTTGTCAGCTCCAGATTTAAATTGTTTCATCAAGGTTGAATTGTCTCTCTTTTTTGATAGATATTCGATTTGTTTGTAAGATTTTTTTCTTAAACAAGATATCGACATCATTGTATTGGCTATTACATTTTGGAAAAAAATCTCATTTAAGGTGAATAACAAGATCAAGACACTCGTCCAAAACCACCAAGAACTCAAAAAAGGTGACACATTAATTTCATGGGAGAACACATAGCAAGGTCTTTGCGAATTTCTTATGTTTAAGTCGATTATCAAAAGTGTAACTACAATTTCTTACTCTTTCTAGAAAAGTGTTGGGTGGAAAGTTTAACTTGCATGTTTTAGACATTGGCTTATGTTAAAATCGATTATGGAATGTGTAACTATAGTTTCTTGATCTTTCCATATAAGTGTTGGGTGGAAAGTGTAACTTGCACTTTTTAGCCATTGGCTTAGGTATAAGAACTCAAACCAGAGTCTGCGTACAGTGATCCCCCACTAGATTGACACCCATAGACGAAGCAAACACGAAGGCAGGGGCTTCCCGAAGGAGGACCTAGCAGGCAGAGAGGGAACGTCAAGCAGCCGGTGAGGACATCACGTCGACACCTCCCTGCTGCCGCTGGTCATCAGTGACGAGCAGAGCCTAGGGCCATCACCGGATTCCAACGTAAAGGTGCAATAGATGGCTCCTGAGTTTAAGTGCAAGTACTATCCACACATGTTCCCAGCCGGGCGAGGGCAGGTCTGTCACCAAAAGGTGCACCAGGAGAACATGAAGGCGAACAAAGGCTACCAGAAGCAGCAGGAGAATCGTCGTCTCGCTCATGCTAGGTTGTAGGTGCACCTCTTGTCGTCTTTCTGCATGTCCCTATGCTAGGCAGCACTTACTTCAACTTCCACACGCTGCTGTTCAACTTGCATCTCACGCGCATGCACAACTTACCTAGCTCGATTGGCTCTGGCATCGTGCCTTTCTTCACCGGCACAGGCGTCCTTGCTCCCGCTCAACCGTTTTCTGCGATGACTGGAGGTGGAGGTCAGGTTGGAAACAATTGCTATGTTGGAATCTTGCGTCAAGTGAATCACGAGGAGAATACCAAGTACTACTCTTGGCTATGCTCCACTGTCGTGCCTTTGATCGTGTCACAAACTCAACGACCTTCCTCATCCTATGATTGCTGCCCAGGCATCGGTGATGGAACGTGACAGCCGGACTGGAGATGGGGTTCATCTTAGACTCCACTAATACATGACTAAAGTGATCAATCATGAGGAGACTAACGATAGGGTTGACCTAACCTTCAGGCTCTAGGATCAGGTCTTGCGGTAGGTTTTTTCACCTCCATGTTTTAATCGATTCGTCAAGGTTGAATTGTCTTTTTTTATTGATAATGGAATTGGCTGTATGATTATTTTTCTTAAACTAGATATCGACATCACCGTATGAACTATTACATTAAAAAGTCATTTAAGGTGAAAAACAATATCAAGACACTCGTCCAATACCACGAAGAATTCAAAACAAGGTGACACATTAACTTCATGAGATAACTCTAACAAGAGTCTGACATAGCATGGTAGTTCGGATTTTCTTATGTTTAAGTCGATTATCGAAAGTGTAACTAAAGTTTCTTGTTCTTTCTAGAAAAGTGTTTGGTGAAAAGTGTAACCTGCACATTCTAGACATTGGATTATGTTTAAGTCGATTCTGGAAAGTGTAACTAAAGTTTGTTTCTCTTTCCAGAAAAGTCTTGGGTGAAAAGTGTAACTTGCACAAAAGTCTGCATAGCGTGGTTGAAGGGATTACAGTAGCTGACAACAACCACAAGAAACCTGCGCCGTAGAGCATGGTGAGCACCCACTAGAATGACGCCCATAAGGGAAGCAAACACGAAGGCAGGGGCTTCCCGAAGGAGGCCCTAGCAGAGCAGGAACGCCAAGTAGCAGGTGAGTGTATCCCTCTAACACCTCGCTGCTGTCGCTAGCCATCAATGATGAGGAGACCCTAGGTCCGTCAGAAGCTTCCAGCATAAAGGTGTGAGAGATGGCCCCTAAGTTTAAGTGCATGTACTATCCGTCCATGTTCCTGGCCTCGTGGTGGAGGGGCTATGACCAAAAGGTGCATGAGAAGAACAAGAAGGTGAACAAATTCCACCAGAAGTAGCATCATAACCGTCGTCTCGCACCCGTTGGGTTGTAGGTGCACTTCTCGTCGTCTTTTTTACATGTCACTGGCCTAGGCAGCACTTACTTCGAATTCCACATGCAGATGTTCAATTCGTATGTCACCCACGTGCACAACTTCCTCAGCTTGGTCAGCTCTAGCATCGGGCCTTTCTTTGCCGGCACCAGCATCCTTGATCCCGCTCAACCGTCCTCAGTAGTGACCGGAGGAGGTGGTTAGGTTGGAAGCGGTGGCCATGTTGGAATCTTGCATCAATTGAATCACGAGGAGACTGCCAACGCTACTCCTGGCTATGCTCCACCGTCGAGCCTTTGATCGTATCGAAAACTAGCAGGACCATTAGCCTTCCTTAGCCTTTGGTTTCCACCCCGGTACCGATGGCGGAAGGTGATGGCCGGACTGGAGACAGGGTTCATCTCAGAGTTCAGCAATACATTACTAAAGTGATCAATCAAGAGGAGACTACTAATATCATTGACCTAAGCTTGATTCTCTAGGATCAAATCTTGGGGTTGGTTTTATCACCTTCATATTTAAATTGTTTCATCAAGGTTGAATTGTCTATATTTTTCGATTTATATTGGAATTATCTATAAGATTTCATTTTCTTAAACTAGATATGGACATCATTGTATTGACTATTACATTTCAAAAAACCATATCGTTTAAGGTGAACACAATATCAAGAAACTCGTCCAACATGAACCAAGAGCTCAAAGAAAGGTGACACATTAACTTCATGAGATAACTCAAACAAGAGTCTGACATAACAAGGTAGTTGGCATTTTCTTTTGTTTAAGTCGATTATCGAAAGTGTAACTATAGTTTCTTGTTCTTTCTAGAAAAGTGTTGGGTGAAAAGTGTAACTTGCATGTTTTAGACATTGGTTTATGTTAAAATCTATTCTGGAAAGTGTAACTGACGTTTCTTGCTCTTTCTAGAGAAGTGTTGGGTAAAAAGTGTAACTTGCACTTTTTAGCCATTGTCTTAGGCATAAGAACTCGAACAAGAGTCTGCATAGCGAGGTAGTAGGGATTGCAATAGCCGACATCAAACACAAGAAACCTTCCTCGTAGAGCACGGTGATCCCCCACTAGAACAACACACATAGGGGAAGAAAACACGGAGGTGTGGCCTTCCCGAAGGAGGCCCTGATAGAGAGGGAACGTCAAGCGTCGATGAGGGCATCCCGTTGACACCTCCCTGCTGTCGCTGGCCATTAGTGATGAGAAGACCCTAGGGCCATAACTGGCTTGCAGCATAAAGGTGCAAGAGATAGCCCCTAAGTTTAAGTGCACGTACTATCCACACAAGTTCCCGGCCACACGGGAGCATGGGTGTCACCAAAAGGTGCACTAGGAGAACAAGAAGGCGAATAAAGGATGCCAGAAATAGAAGCAGGATCGTCATCTCGCTCCTTCTGGGTTGCAGGTGCACCTCTAGTCGTCTTTTTCGAATGTCCCTGGCCTAGGCAGCGCTGACTTCGACGTCCACACGCAGTTGTTCAACTTGCATCTGACACGCATTCACAACTTCCCTAGCTCGTCCAGCTCTAGCATCGGGCCATTCTTCGCTGGCACCAGAGTCCTTGCTCCTACTAAACCATCCTCGACAGCGACTAGAGGTAGATGTGACGTTGGAAACGGTGGACATGTTGGAGGCTTGCATCAATTCAATCACGAGGACACTTCCAAGTACTACTCCTTGATATGTTGCACCGTTGTTCCTTTGTTCATGTCACAAACTGGAAGCACCAACGGCTTTCCTCGGCCTTTGGTTGCTGCCAAGGCACCATTGGCGGAAGGTGACGGTCGGACTAGAGATGGGGTTCATCTTAGGGGGTCCTGCAATACATGACTAAAGTGATCAATCAGGAGGAGACTACCGATAGGATTGACCTAACCTTGAGGCTCTAGGATCTAGTCTTGGGTTTGGTTTTGTCACCTCCAGATTTATATTGTTTCTTCAAGGTTGAATTGTCTCTTTTTTGATTGATATTGGAATTATCTATAAGATTTGTTTTCTTAAACTATATATGGACATCATAATATTGACTATTACATTTCAAAAAGAATCTCATTTAAGGTGAACAACAAGATCAAGACACTCGTCCAACACCACCAAGAACTCAAAGACAAGTGACAAAATTAACTTCATGAGAGAACTCGAACAAGAGTCTTACATACCAAGGTAGTTGGGATTTTATTATTTTTAAGTCAATTATATAAAGTGTAACTATAGTTTCTTGTTCTTTCTAGAAAAGCAAGCGGTGGAAAGTGTAACTTGCACATTTTAGACATTGGCTTATGTTTAAGTCGATTAGGGAAAGTGTAACTAAATTTCTTGCTTTTTCCAGAGAAATGTTTGGTGAAAAGTGTAACTTGCACTTTTAGCCATTGTCATAGGCATAAGAACTTGAACAAGTGTCTGCGTAGCGAGGTAACAAGCATTACAGAAGCTGATAACAACCATAAGACACCTTCCCCGTACGGCCCGGTGAGTCCCCACTAGAACGACACCCACAGAGGAAGCAAAAATGAAGGCGGAGGCTTCCTGGAGGAGGAGCTAGCAGAGAAGGCATATCAAGTAGTAGGTGAGCACATCCCACCGACACCTCACTGTTGTCGCTGGCCATCAATGACGAGGAGAGCTTATGGCCGACACTAGCTTCCAGCATAAAGGTGTCGTCGGATTGATGATAAGTACGCCATGAGGGGGTCCTCGAGGCGTGCGGAAGAGAGGGGTGTGAGACGTATGGTGTTCCAGGATGGTGAGCACACAAGTTTACCCAGGTTCAAATCCGCCGGCTTTGGATGGATCCTACTCCTGCTAGTAATCCAGTAGTATGGAAGAGCCGAAATATAAGTTACAAGGGTTTCTCCTGAGCGAGTTGAGATTGTAGACTATTGTAAGGGTGTCCTAAAGGCTTACCCTAGGACAGCTTATATAGATATCCGGCCTAGGGTTTACAGGAGAGACCTATCCGGCTACAAATAAGAGTCAGTTACAGAGTATATGTTGAACTACAAGTAACATAACAGGCCTATGTCGGTAAGTCTTCTGGGCCTTCCCGTAGCCGGACTGGACTCCGTCTCTTCTCCCTGACTGGGCTGCCCGTGAAGCAAAGCTCTAGCCCAAAGTGGGCCACCCTGGTCAGTGAGGCACAGTGAGGATACCTAGAAAGTATATCCCCAACAGCAGCCCCTGGAAGCCTCCAAGATCCAGAGTCAGATTTCATCATCGTCTAGCTTGATCTTTAGCTTGCAGAATCTTGAAGGGTTCCTGAAACTTCAAAAGAAATGATAGGATCCGGGTCTCAAAATGAGTCGGACCTATGAATACATTATTCGGATTTCCAGCTTGAATTTCAAACTAAGCCGGAACTTGGTCCCTGACGTAACCTAACACCGGTCATGGTCAAGTCACGTCACTGACAGACATTCCCGTCAGCACGACCATTGGTGGGTCCACCTTTCACGGAACCAAGGCGTTGTTTTAATGCGTGCATGGAGATCAAGGCGGCGTAATCATCGCGTGGGGGTTACCCATCTCCTTCCACGACGCGTGTCATGGTTACTGTTCATATTGCACGAATCTTGGCGCGGATGAAGGATATAAGGGGTTGACATTTTCTCCCTCTTCTCTTCACCAGCACTTGTGTTCCTCCCTCCCAACGCCTCCCACGAGAAGAGATCCTCTGCCTCCCCCAAAACCCCCCAAGTGCCGCCCATCCTAGGTCACCTGCACACAGAAAACGACTGATGCCTCATCTTTCAGCACGGCGGCAACGACAGCGACGGTGTCGGTAGCAGAGAAGGAGAGCTTTTGCGGGGTCTGGATCCCCTGCGTCTTAGATGATGCCAAGCTTCGCGTCATTGAGAACTAAGGACTCCTCCGCGCTGGTGACTGGCGGAGTGGCTATGGCCAAACCATCCCCACCCCCAACACCGATGAGCGGGTGCACTTCGGCACCCACCTCGACAGAGGTTTGAGCTTTCCACCTTCAGACTTCTTTTTTGAGGTGATAGATTATTATGGAGTTTAACTCCACCATCTCCCCCCGAACTCTATTTTAGAGATGAGTGCTTATGATTCTTTGTGTGAGGGGTATCTCGGCATTAGGCTGAGTCTCATTCTCTTCTGGTTTTATTTTCATACCCGGAGAAACTCTATCACTGCTGGTAATCCATATATTACCGGGACTCTTAGCTTTTCCGTAAGGAGAGAACGCGTCTATCCTCGGATTAAGGCTAGAGTCGGTAAAACAGTGGCCATCCACCTTTTTCTATCACAAGGATATTCCTGCTCCCGGCAAAGCTAAAGAGTCCTGGGACGCAGATGCGCCGGCTCTTAGTGATGATTGATGTCTACGCACTTCTATTCTTGTAGACAGTTGTTGGGCCTCCAAGTGCAGAGGTTTATAGAACAGCAGCAAGTTTTCCCTTAAGTGGATTACCCAAGTTTTATCGAACTCAGGGAGGAAGTGGTCAAAGGTATCCCTCTCAAGCAACCCTGCAATCAAGATACAAGAAGTCTCTTGTGTCCCCAACACACCCAATACACTTGTCAGGTGTATAGGTGCACTAGTTCGGTGAAGAGATAGTGAAATACAAGTGGTATGGATATAAGACAACGGTGCTAGAAAATAGGTTGATGGCGTGTGGTTGACGTAGGAAAAGACTAAAGGCAAACTAAAATAAAGATGGAAGCAAGCAAACATGTAACAAATCTAGTAGCAAACGGTGTTTCAATGCTTAGAAACAAGGCCTAGGGATCATACTTTCACTAGTGAACACTCTCATATAAATATATCATCTTCATGATACTACACCGAACTACTCTCCGGTTGGACACTCTAATCATTGGTAGGGCTATAACAGCACTCCTCAAAGTAAGTCTTTCCCATCTAGAAAACCCCACACTGTCAACTTGAGCACTAGATGGTTCCAACAAACACCACAATTTCATAAAGACATCCAACTCCAAATATAACTCATAACAAGTATTTGTAATCTCTAGCCTAAGTGCCACCATGGTGTGCACACTGCCAACTTCACACATATGGGGAGAGCAGAGATCTATTAAAGCACTTGAGTAGCAAGGTAGATCTATAGATTATAAGATCATGATCTCAATAAGATCATGCATAGAGAGAGATGAACACATAGCTACCGGTAGAACCCTTAGCCTCGAGAGAGAACTACTCCCTCCTCATCATGGGAATCAGCAATGGTGATGGAGATGGTGGTGGAGATCGATGGAGATGGCTCCGAGGGCACTTCCTCGCTGCCGGTATCACAAGGGAGCACCGCAACTTAGCACCCTTCCTTCATGGATTATTGGGAGCCCTTCCCCATGGAGATGGGATCCATGGGGGAGGCAAAAACATGGCTTTGGTGGCTGCAAATTCGTGGGTGGAGGTGTCTCCCACGAATTAGGTTTCCTCCCTTTATATAGCTTCTCGGATTCCCGTCACCCCATCTTGGGCTGCAGTAAACCGGGTCTATTGGGCCCGTCTGTCGGAATCAGCTAAATTTTATGTCCAGAACATTTGTCGCGAAATTGCCAACAACTTTGTAGTTGAAGAGTTTTCCGTTTGACGCTGTCTTCGACCCGGAACGTGACCATCTTCAAAAAGAGTTCTAAGACAGATTTCTGGAAAATCCCAATTTGACTCCAACAAGGTTTCCACTTGTATTCTTGGTAATTCCTACACATCAAAGTGTAAAACAAGAAGATTGTGCACTTTTGAAACTATTAGTAGGTTAGTCCAAATAATCATATGAAAAGTACTCCAAAGTTGGAACAAAACACAAGAAAGTAGATAAAACCAAGCATGGAACATAAAAAATTATAGATACATTTGCAATGTATCAACATCCCCAAGCTTAACTCCTACTCATCCTCGAGTAGGTAAGTGATAAAAAGAAAGAATATTTTTTGAGGTGACATGCACCATCATAAACTTGATCAAAGTGTTTGTAAAACATGGATAGCTGGGATCATAGTACTTCAACATATCATGAAAGACAAAGTTCTAGCAATAAGACAAAGAAACTATGTTGCAACATGAAAAGGCACAAACAAAAGATTCATGAATAACAATGCTTTGCAAGACGTTTGTTTGTTTCACATAAAGAAAACATAGCATAGTGGCATTCAGCTTGTCCCTCATAGAGTAGCAAACATAAATGCACAGGACACCTTCAAAGTTTATAAGAGTGACTAGATACAAATAATTTGAAACAAGCAATATCAAAGGTATGAATCAATCAACAAGTCTTGGGACGATGCACATAGAACTAAGAATGGCCACTATGCTCTCAAAGTAGGCGCATAAATAAAGAAGGTGGAGACTCAATATAATGGTGGAAGAAAGGCCTTTTGTAAAAGGAAGTAGGGATTCAAGTCTCATAAAGAGCTTCCAAAAATTATGGTACGTATAGCTTTCATCTCTCATTGCCCCTATCATAAGCATCTTGAAGTGATTAAGGTTAAAGTGAACAAACTATGGTGTATATGCTTGACGAAGTATAAGTTGGAAATCTCATGTCCCTTAAATACGAGGGCCGCTCCTCATGCTACTCAAGTTTAGTCACCGGTAAGTTCTTGTCATTGTAAGTACATGTGTATCATAGAGAACCGCCAACGGGGTACCCCTTGCCCGATGATACGGAAGAATCCCCATATCAAAATGACAAGGCAAGCAGACAACGAGCATCTCAACAATATTCTTATTTACCATGGAAATATGGTGCTTTTTTCTCTCTTTCCTCTTTTCATAATCTCTTTTTTCTCTTTTCTCATTTTTCTCAATATAGGACTCTTTTTTTATAAGAAGAATGCTTCATAGACAGCTCATTATGGTTACACTACAGGTTTCCACCATGTCAGCATGGATTAGACCAGCGGCTCAGGCGTTTCTATAACACATATACATAACTCCATGGACTTACAAGCTCCCCTTTCATTTCACACCGACGACATCCATATACAAAAGAGCATGATATCAACTAGGTACAAGTACCAAGTGCAATGTTGAAAGCGTTCCCCATGAAAGCATGGTTATGCTAATTCCCAACAAATAAGTGCAAGCATATACAACATAGACGACACAATGGTTCAAGTTTATTAAGGGCAAGAAAAGTAAAGTGTGCCATCAAGTTTGTGAGAGCTTTAATCACTAGTTTTCTCATAACAAGTTTAATTTGGAAGGTAAACAAAAGCATGAATATACTTGGAATAGCATATGCTAGTAGGTAGGTATGGTGGACTCTTTGGAATAACTTGGTTTAAGGAGATGGATGCATGACTGGAACTCATACTTGGTTGTGGAGGCTAGCAAAAGACTGGGAGCGACAAACTAAGAGAGCAATAATGGCCATAATCATGCAGAGCGACAAAACTTCATTGATCAAAGCATAAAGTGACACTACAAGTTGAAAACTAAAGGATCATAAAGTCTATGGTGACTTGAGATAGTCATAACATGGTGTGAGCATTCTCCAAGTCAACCCAAATAAAGCATCAAAGGAGAATACCACTATACTATGCTTTAATATGCTAAAACAACGCATGATTCATCCAAGGCACATTAAGCAATCTCAATTGTTTATAACAAGTCATGCTACAACAAAGAATACTAAGCATAAAGCCAAAACAATATCAAGCATGGCATGACAGAGCATAGGCCACAGTCAAAAACGAGCTCTTTTTACCAGATAAGCATGAACTTTCCTACTCTTTTCCAAACCAAACTAAACTATTTGCAAACCAATGTATGAAAGAGGGGGTCCAACCAATTTATTCAGCAAACTAAGAAAACCAAAGCAAACGAAAAACCAAAACGAAAACGAAAAAGAAGATGCTCCAAGAACAACACAATTGTGCATGAAACAATAAAAATGAAGTGTTTGGAAGGAACCTAGGATTTTTATTGATGAAGAAGGGGATGCCTTGGGCATCCCCAAGCTTTGACGCTTGTACTTCTTGGATATTTCTTGGGGTGACACGCGTGGCATCCCTAAGCTTGAGCTTTAGTCCATTCTGCATCTCATTACTCATTCCTTCCATACACCTGGAATTTTGCCTTCATACAAAACTTCACACAATCTTTATTAGCAACATTAGTGCACTCAAGATAATAAGTCTTTAGGTTCAGTTTCAACACCAATAAAACTCCCAATAAAACACAAGCTACTGTAGCACTTCCCTCAAAAAGCTCAATTTCCTAAAAGAACTCAAAAAGGAACCAACAAGAAGCAAATGCAAATAATGGCAGAAATCTGTCAAAACAGACCAGCAGGTAAAGACGAATTTTTTTCGAAGACCTTATGTTGCTCAAATCAAAAAGTGTTGAACTACTGAAAGTTAGATAACAACCTGGGGCAGAAGCAAAAATATTCACGCCTCAAAAAGACGTTCAGAGATTTTACACGAATTTTTACGGTGAAGCACAGAAATCTGTTTCGGGACAGCAACTTTCCCAATCATTACTTCTCTCTCATTAGAGGTTACTATTGGCACAAAAAGCAAATAAAAAGGATAAGGAGCGGTTATTACTGAGGTAATAACTTCCAAGACTCATCTAAAACTTTTGGGTTATCTCCCAATAAGTACTTTTCTTTAACGCCTTTAAGTTAGGCATCATAGTTTGAGAAGATGCTCACATAAGAAATTTGAATTAAAGTAAAAGAGAGCATCAAGAAGCAAATTCAAAGCACATTTAAGTCTAACCCACTTCTTATGCATAGAAATCTTGTAAAGAAACAAGTCATGAAAGCACAAAGCAACAAGCATAGGAATGCAAAACAAGTGCAACTTCAAGAATTTCAACATAAAGAGGGGAAACTTAATATTTTGAGATACATAAAACCATGTTTCCCTCTCTCATAATAACTTTCAGTAGCATAATGAATAAAATTAATAATATAACTATCACACAAAACATTCTTATCATGAGCGACATGTTTAAAAGAATTAATACTCTCCACATAAACATAGTCATTCTTATTAATTGTGGTGGGAGCAAATTCAACAAACTAGCTATCATTATTATTCTCATCACCATAATCATCAAATATAGGAGGCATATTGTAGTCATAATTAATTTCCTCCTCAATAGTGGGTGGACTGAAAATATCATATTCATCATTGTAATCATCATATATTGTAGGTTTGGTATCATCATAAGCAATAGAATAGCTATCTTCTAAAGCTAGGGAACTAAAAAGATCATTTTCATAAAAACTAGCTTCCCCAAGCTTATACTTTTCCATAGCATTAGCAATAATGGTGTCCAAAGAATTCATACTAACAACATTGCTATTAGCAGTCAAATAAAGTTCCATAGGTTTTTTAATTTTCTCTTCAAACATTTCATGTCCTAACTCAAGATAAATACTATAAAGCTCTCTAATTTTGTTGTTGTTTTCCATTAAGCCTAACTAGTGAAAACAAGAAACAAAAAGACAAAATTGCAGAATCTAAAGGAAATAACTTCGAGCACTCACAACGGAGGATGTGAGTACCTTTTACCTTACCTCCCCGGCAATGGCGCCAGAAAATAGGCGTTTGCCGTGGGAGGTTCTTATTCTTTAATCCTCCAGTATGAATACCTTTTACCTTTCCTCCCCGGCAACGGCGCCAGAAAATAGCTTGATGTCTATGCACTTCTATTCTTGTAGACAGTTGTTGGGCCTCCAAGTGCAGAGGTTTGTAGAACAGCAGCAAGTTTTCCCTTAAGTGGATTACCCAAGGTTTATCGAACTCAGGGAGGAAGTGGTCAAAGGTATCCCTCTCAAGCAACCCTGCAATCAAGATACAAGAAGTCTCTTGTGTCCCCAACACACCCAATACACTCGTCAGGTGTATAGGTGCACTAGTTCGGCGAAGAGATAGTGAAATACAAGTGGTATGGATATAAGACAACGGTGCTAGAAAATAGGTTGATGGCGTGTGGTTGACGTGGGAAAGGACTAAAGGCAAACTAAAATAAAGATGGAAGCAAGCAAACATGTAACAGATCTAGTAGCAAACAGTGTTTCAATTCTTAGAAACAAGGCCTAGGGATCATACTTTCACTAGTGAACACTCTCATATAAATATATCATCTTCATGATACTACGCTGAACTACTCTCCGGTTGGACACTCTAATCGTTGGTAGGGCTATAACAACACTCCTCAAAGTAAGTCTTTCTCATCTAGAAAACCCCACACTGTCACCGTGAGCACTAGATGGTTCCAACAAACACCACAATTTTATAAAGACATCCAACTCCAAATATAACTCATAACAAGTATTTGTAATCTCTAGCCTAAGTGCCACCATGGTGTGCACACTATCAACTTCACACACATGGGGAGAGCAGAGATCTATTAAAGCACTTGAGTAGCAAGGTAGATCTATAGATTACAAGCTCATGATCTCAATAAGATCATGTATAGAGAGAGATGAACACATAGCTACCGGTAGAACCCTTAGCCTCGAGAGAGAACTACTCCCTCCTCATCATGGGAATCATCAATGGTGATGGAGATGGTGGTGGAGATCGATGGAGATGGCTCCGGTGGCACTTCCTCGCCGCTGGTATCACAAGGGAGCACCGCCCCTTAGCACCCTTCCTTCATGGATTATTGGGAGCCCTTCCCCATGGAGATGGGATCCATGGGGGAGGCAAAAACATGGCTTTGGTGGCTGCAAATTCGTGGGTGGAGGTGTCTCCCACGAATTAGGTTTCCTCCCTTTATATAGCTTCTCGGATTCCCGTCACCCCATCTTGGGCTGCAGTAAACCGGGTCTATTGGGCCCGTCCATCGAAATCAGCTAAATTTTATGTCCAGAACGTTTGTCGCGAAATTGCCAACAACTTTGTAGTTGAAGAGTTTTCCGTTTGACGCCGTCTTCGACCCGGAACGTGACCATCTTCAAAAAGAGTTCTAAGACAGATTTCTGGAAAATCCCAATTTGACTCCAACAAGGTTTCCACT
Organism: Avena sativa; assembly: GCA_916181665.1. Taxonomy (NCBI): domain Eukaryota; kingdom Viridiplantae; phylum Streptophyta; class Magnoliopsida; order Poales; family Poaceae; genus Avena; species Avena sativa. The sequence continues at coordinate 545,069,745 of OV702290.1, read as the reverse complement.
TGTATTCTTGGTAATTCCTACACATCAAAGTGTAAAATAAGAACATTGTGCACTTTTGAAACTATTAGTAGGTTAGTCCAAATAATCATATGAAAAGTACTCCAAAGTTGGAACAAAACACAAGAAAGTAGATAAAACCAAGCATGGAACATCAAAAATTATAGATACATTTGCAATGTATCAATGATCTGCTTCTCGCCAAGAGGCGGATTAAATATCTGATGAAGCACAAGGGCCTTAAAGGGTCCGACTTAATTCACTACTGGCTGGCACGCTGGATCTAGCCTCTCAAACACCATGGTGACCGGCTTATGCACACCATCACGGTGTCTAAGAAGGACTCTCTCCGCATCTGCTCCCGTCCTTGTACGGAAAAGGACTATGAGTCCCAATCAAATGGTTGATAAGTGATGACCCAAAAGTATAGGGGGTGTATCGCAGTATTTTCGATAAGTAAGAGTGTCGAACCCAACGAGGAGCAGAAGGTGCTGGCTAGTGGTATGGATCAGGATTTCTCTGCAAATACTTAGCAAACGGATTTTTATCGGCTTTCAATAAAGCAAGTAAACAAAGTACGAGTAAATAAAAGACAGTAGGAACAAATGCAGCAAGTGGCCCAATCCTTTATGCAGCAAAGGACAAGCCGATTGTATTTCTATAGATGACCAAACGTTCTCGAGGACACATGGGAAGACTGTCAAGTGCTTTCGCTTCATATAGTCGATTAATCTTCTCTAGCGTGCTAAGTGTTGTGTGGATGAACCTGTGCTAATGTACCGCCCCATCCAAGACTAATACATACTTGTGATTATACCCCTTGCAAACATCCGTAAGTACAAGAAAGTAATTAAGGTAGAAACCTAACCATCTAGAAAGTGATTATACCCCATCTAAGACCCTTACGTCCCTTGTGCAATGGTTTCCTAACGGGGGTTCAGGTTTATGTCACTCCGGCAACCCCTACGATTAGTAGCCAAATACACAATGCATTCCCCTAGGCCCTTATAGATGAAGTGTCATGTAGTCGACGTTCACATGACACCACTAGAAGAAGTACACCACAACTTAAATAACAATCTATTGAATCTTTCTCAACACAACTCCACTACTAACAACAAGACTTCTCCCATGTCCTCAAGAACAAAACGAACTACTCACAAGACATCATATGGATCATGATCAGAGATGGAATAATGATGTATAACAATCTGAACATAAACAATAATTCAACGGTTTGCTCAATAGCATCAACTACAAAGAGTAATCAACACCGGGAAAGTTTCCCCTATGAACTATAGCAAGATTCAACGCAATTGTTACAACAATATGTTGACGGTGATGAGGGTGCTGATGGTGATGATGGTGGTGATGATGATGATCCCGATGAAGTCCAGCTTGATGGTGGTGTTGATGGCGACGATCTCCCCTCTCCGGGAAGGAATTCCCTCGGCAGAAATCTGTCTGCCGGAGAGATCTTTCTCTCTCGGTGTTTTCCGCCCCGCAGAGGCGGCGAAATCATTCTATGGTCGCCCCCCCGAGTCTTAGGGTTTCGGGAGGTTGATATACGCCAGAGGGGAGAGGCTGGAGTGGGCCAGGGCGGCCACACCACTCCCAGGCGCGGCCTAGGCCTGCCCGCGCCATGGGGTGGTGTGGGCCCCCTGTGGCCCACCTCCACTCCATCTTCTGGCATCCCGAGTCTTGTGAAAAAATAGGATTTTCTATATATTTTCCCGGATTTTCCGATCTTCGCGAATTTTGCCTCCAAACAGCACTTTTTCCATCGGAATCCTGACTGCAGCGGTCCATGCTCCGAAAGTCATCAACCATGCAAAAATAGATGAAATAACATAAGTATCACCTCTCAATACGAAATATATCAATGAATAATAGTGAATTAAGACATAGAATGGTGATGCAAAATGGACGTATCGACTCCCCCCAAGCTTAGACTTCGCTTGTCCCCAAGCAAAACTGAGCTCAATAAACATGACCTCAAGTTTATGGAGTGAAGAGTCGATAAAAGAATACGGACAAGAAGCATCACATTCATCAAAAGCATAGATCATAATAGAAGACAACTCACCATTATATAACTTAACTTGCAATGAGTAAAGGAAACACAATAAAGATACATAAAGTGAATCATAATTGGTAATGGCAAACTTAGCTCTTGGTCGAAGAATAGTTGATAATTTGCTGGAGTTCACAAATAGATGGTTTTTCAATGATAGCTTTCAAAGTAGTAAACATCAAGATAAGATCAATGTGCAAAGCAAGGAACATAAGAAACATGATTGAATAAATCATCATATGAATGAATGAAACACATCAACTCAAAATACTTGCTGAGATAGAAGGGAGTAGGTTTACTGACTCAACTACAAAGTAAAAGAAAGGTCCTTCAAAGAGGGAAGCAGGGATTACAAGTCTCATAAAGAGCTCCCAGAAATTATGATACTTACTAGCTTTCAGCTCTCATTGCCCCTATCATAGGCATCTTTAGGTGATTAAGGTTAAAGTGACACAAATAAGAGGATATGCTTGACAAGTTATAAGTTGAAATCTCATGCCCCTTACTTATGAGTACCGATCCTCATGCTACTCAACTTCAGTCACGAGCAAGCTCTTGTCATTGTAAATGCATGCGTTTCATTGAGAACCGCCAACGTGGTACCCCTTGCACATGACATAGGAGCTATCCCATAATCAAAATGACAAGGCAAGAAGACAGTGAGCATCTCAGCGATCTTTTTATTTGTTATTTGCATAGGTTTTTATTGAGGATGCTTCATAGAATGATCACTATAGTTATGGTGCAAGTTTCCACCATGATTAGGCATGGCTTAGGCTAGCGGCCCAGGCGTTTCTCTAACACACATATAAAATCCATGATCTTACAAGTTCCACTTTTATTTCACACCACCGGGATCCATAAGCAAAAGAACATGATATCAACTAGGTACAAGTACCAATGAAGTGTTGAAAGCGGTCCCCATGATACATGGTTCGGCTAACTTCAACTCATAAAACGCAAGCATATACGCAACAAAGAAGGACCCAATGGTTCAAGTTTATTAAATGCAAGAAAGTAAAGTGTGCCATCTAGTTCGTGAGAGCTTTAATCACTAATTTTCACATAACAAGTTTAATTTGGGAGGTAGATAAAACAAGAATTTACTTGGAATAGCAATAATACTACTAGGTAGGTATGGTGGACACAAATGGCAAAGGTTTTGGTTTAAAGGAGGTGGATGCACGAGAAGAATACCCTCTCAGTACATGTTTTTGGCTAGCAAGGCTGGGAAGTAAGTATAAGAGTTGAAGGAAACAACCAAACATACAAATGATAAAAACAAACATGCAATCTACCTTGGAAGCACAAAAGATCTTAACTAGAGAATACTAGACTTATGAGCAAATCAAGAAAGAAAGATGATGAAATTATTTTTCTTTAGAGTATTTCTATCTTTTTCTTTTCAACTCTCAAAAAGGTGTTGCTACTGACCGAGCCAGGTTTGCCAAAACCAACTAAATTAACTCAATGATCCCAGAGTGCTACCAATACTAACAACAAGATCAATCATATAACCACGAATTGAAAACTAACATAAGCTATGCAAAAGAGTGAATGATAGAACTTCTCATTAATATTCCATAACAGAAACTCACACCAAGGGATACATATCTAACGAGAGAGGGGACACTTCCATAATGCAAACCATACTACAAAATAACTCCTCTATTCATGATATGACTCTACTAATAAGGTAAAAAGATAGAAGATAGTGATGTGATACCACGACACTCCCCCAAGCTTGGAACAAACCTAGGGGATGCCAAACCTGATGACGAATTACTCCTTCGGTGGTGGTGGTATCCTCTCATCTTCGTCCGTCTTCCAGGGTAAAGGCTTCCCATCAACAAAGGACATCATGGTTTCCAACATCCTGAAACTTGCAGCAGCACTTATGCGTTTACATCTAGCCTCATACTCACAGTTTTGATTTTAAACGTCATAGAACTGTGCTTGCAGTTCGTTGGTTGTTTGGCAGAGTGAGAAGACTTCGTCTTTGAGTTTAGCAGTCTCCTTTTGGTGCTCGGTGATGAGTTCGGAACAAATCTTATGGATGATATCCACTTCGCGCTCTGCCATCTTCCTGTACCTAAAGACTTCTTGCTCCAGTGCTTCCATCATGTCCTCCAGACTTCCTTCACCTTTAGGGCCTTGAACCTCTTTAATCTGAACCTCCCCACCTTCGAGCAACAACTCCTTGGGATGAATCTTCAATTTTCTCATGTATGGGTTGATGATATCTTCTAAAGAATCTCCTTTGGATGATCCAGAGGAAGACATTGTGGCTCCAAATCTGGGATTCTACCTGGCAGAAACAGATTGGAACAAAAACACGACGAAAACACGATATACGGACCTCTGGGGATCTGGGGGGTTATATATTACGATGTTTCATATCAAAAGGAAGGTACTGGGAGAAAACGGGTCGGAGGCGGAGTCCTGGGTGGCCAAACCACCTGGTGGCGTGGCCAGGGGTGGGCCCGCGCCATGGGGTGGTGTGGGCCACCCCGGCTCCGGTTCCGTCCATTTTTCGCTTCGAAACTTTCCTTATCGACTGAAAACTGCAAAAATATAGTTGTATTGTATTTTCGCGGAACTTTTCTTACCAGAACTGTTACCTACATGAAAACAGACTCTACAGGTCTCTGAATTTGGTCCTCAATGAATTTCTCTGGAGTTATAACTTGAAAGGCATCAACATCTTCATTGTAAGAATCTCCAGAAATATAGTGTTTGAGTCGCTGTCCATTCACTACTTGTGTAGTATTATCTTTTAGAGAAGAAATTTTTACTGCTCCTGAACGGTATGCTTCTTCAATGATGAAAGGTCCTTCCCATTTTGATAGTAACTTACCTGGAAAAATCTGAGACGAGACCTATACAATAGAACTTTCTCACCAACATGAAATTCTCTCTTAAGTATTCGCTTGTCATGCCATCTTTTAACTTTTTCCTTAAAGAGCCTAGCATTCTCATAGGCTTCACTCCTCCATTCATCTAAAGAACTTAAGTCAAATAATATTTTCTCACCAGCGAGCTTACAATCTCTATTTAGTTCTTTCACTGCCCAGTAAGCTTTGTGTTCTAACTCTAAGGGTAGGTGGCAAGCTTTCCCATAAACCATTTTATAAGGAGACATTCCCATAGGATTTTTGTAAGAAGTTCTATAAGCCCATAAAGAATCATTCAACTTCTTAGCCTAGTTTTTTCTAGACCTATTAACAGTCTTTTGCAAGATAGATTTAATTTCTCTATTTGATAACTCTACTTGCCCGCTAGTTTGGGGGTGATAAGCTGAAGCAGTTCTATGATTAACATCATATTTAGCGAGGGTCTTCCTAAAACCGCCACGAACGAAATGAGAACCCCCATCAGTCATGAGATACCTAGGCACTCCAAACCTAGGAAAGATAACGTCCTTAAGCATTTTTAGAGAGGTTTCCCCGTCAGCAGTTTTCGTAGGAATGGCTTCTACCCACTTAGTAACATAATCAACGGCAACAAGAATATGAGTGTAACCCTTCGAAGGAGGGAAAGGGCCCATAAAGTCGAATCCCCAACAATCAAAAGGTTCAATAACTAGAGAGTAGTTCATAGGTATTTCATTGCGTCTAGAAATATTACCAACACGCTGACATTCATCACAAGATAAAACAAATTTTCTTGCATCTTTAAAAAGGGTAGGCCAGTAGAAACCTGATTGTAGTACCTTTTGTGCTATTCTATCTCCTGCATGGTGTACTCCATAGGCGCTACCATGACATTTACGCAATATCTCTTTTTGTTCATATTCTAGAACACATCTTCGCATAATACCATCAACTTCTTCTTTGTATAAGTGTGGGTCATCCCAAAAGTAATGCCTCAAATCGTAAAAGAACTTTCTTCTTTGCTGAGCTGTAAAAGTTGGAGGCAAATACTTGGAGACATTAAAGTTAGCATAATCAGCATACCAAGGGCTTCCTCGCGAGCTCACCCCTACTGCAACTAACTGTTCATTTGGGAAACTATCATTAACATGCATAGGATCAAAAGAGATGTTTTCCAAATGAGATAAATTATCAGCTATAGGGTTTTCAGCACCCTTCCTATCTACTATGTGTAGATCAAACTCTTGTAAAAGCAGTACCCATCTAATAAGCCTAGGCTTAGCGTCCTTCTTTGTCATAAGATATTTAATAACAACATGATCAGTATGAATGGTTACTTTTGAGTCCACAATATAGGGCCTAAACTTATCACAGGAAAAAACAACAGCTAGAAATTCCTCTTCAGTAGTAGCATAATTCCTTTGAGCAGCGTCTAGAGTCTTACTAGCATAATGAATAACGTTTAACTTTTTATCAATACGTTGCCTAAGGACAGCCCCTACAGCAAAATCACTAGCATCACACATTATTTCAAAGGGTAAACTCCAATCAGGTGGTTGAACAATAGGGGCTGTAGTTAAAGCCTTCTTAAGAGTTTCAAAATCTTCCCTACAATCATCATCAAAAACAAAAGGTACATCTTTTTGAAGAAGATTAGTGAGAGGTTTTGATATCCTAGAGAAGTCTTTAATAAACCTCCTATAGAAACCAGCATGACCAAGGATACTACGAATACCTTGATGTCTCTTGGACATGGCATCTTCTCAATTGCCTCAACCTTAGCTCTATCAACCTCTATGCCTCTTTCAGAAACTTTATGCCCAAGAACAATCCCTTCATTAACCATGAAGTGGCATTTTTCCCAATTAAGAACAAGGTTAGTTTCTTCACATCTCTGCAAAACTTTATCAAGGTTGTGTAGACAATTATCAAAAGAAGTTCCATAGACAGAAAAGTCATCCATGAACACTTCTACAATTTCCTCACAAAAACCATGAAAAATAGCAGACATGCACCTTTGGAAAGTAGCAGGAGCATTACATAAACCAAAAGGCATACGTCTATAAGCATAAGTTCCATAAGGGAAAGTAAAAGTAGTTTTTCTTGATCTTGTTGTTTAACAGCAATTTGAGAGAAACCAGAATAACCATCAAGAAAACAAAAATGGGTCTTTTTAGACAACCTTTCCAACATTTGATCAATAAAAGGAAGCGGGTAGTGATATTTCTTAGTAACTTTATTGACTTTCCTAAAATCGATGCACATCCTATAGCCTACCACTATTCTTTGAGGAATAAGCTCATCATTATCATTAGGGACAACGGTAATACCTCCCTTTTTAGGAACACAATGAACATGACTAACCCATTCGCTATCAGCAATAGGGTAAATAATACCAGCATCAAGGAGTTTCAATACCTCATTCCTTACCACTTCCTTCATCTTAGGATTTAAATGTCATTGGTGCTCCACTACTGGCTTCGCATCTGGTTCTATGTTCATAGAATGCTGACATATAATTGGTGAAATCCCTTTAAAATCATCCAGAGTATAGCCCATAGCTCATTGGTGTTTCCTCAAAACCTCCAATAATCTTTCTTATTCCTTTCCTGAAAGTTTAGCGCTAATAATAACAAGATATATCTTTTTATCATCAATAAAAGCACATTTAAGATCATCAGGGAGAGGTTTTAGATCGAAAACCGGATCCTTTTTAGGTGGCATCGTGGTACCCAAGTCTTCCACAGGCAAGTCGTGCTTAAGCATCTTAGGTTGTTCACGGAGAATCTTGTCAATCTCATTCCTTTCTTCCATGAAGATTTCACTTTCATGATCTTCCATAAATTGCTACAAAGCATTGTTAGGAGCAAGAGAAATAGAAGCAAGTTGTTCAACCCTAAAATCCTCATTATGGGTTTCCTCTTTGCAAGGTTCTTTAGCAAATTTTGAAAAATTAAACTCATAAGATTCCCCATCAAACTTAGTCAAGATTTTCTCCCTCTTGCAATCAATAATAGCTCCACAAGTACTCAAGAGAGGTCTACCAAAAATGATAGGGTAGGTTTTACTAGCAGCCGAACCAAGTACTAGAAAATCAGTAGGGTACTTAATCTTACCACAAAGAACTTCCACGTCTCGTACAATACCAATTGGAGAGATGGTATCTCTATTAGCAAGGTGAATAACCACATCAATCTCTTCCAACTCGCAAGGACTGATTTCATGCATAATTTCTCTGTAAGGCTCATAAGGAATAGCACTAGAACTTGCACCAATATCACATAAACCATAGTAGCAATGACCACCAATTCTAACAGAAAGCACAGGAACACTAGCCTTTTTAGTTCTATTGGGATGTGAAACAATATTAGAAGCATCCTCACAAAAGACTATGTGCCCATCTTCTACGCTTTTAGTGACAAGGTCTTTCACAATTGCTACCACAGGTTCAATGTTTATTTGTTCATCAGGTTTTACAGTTCTTTTTTCACTTTTGGTGATTACATTAGTTATCATAGGATGGTCCTTTACCTTTTCGGGGAAGGGAATCTTCTCGATATAAGGTTCGGGTAAGATGGGGTCAATAATGCAATACTCAGCACTTCCAATAGGAGCATAGTCAACAATATCTTTGTAAGGTGCATGGTACTTGTTCCATCCCCTTTTTGGAATTTCGATATAGGAAGCAAAAGCTCTAAAGCAATTCGTAATAACTTGCAAATCAAGACCATAAACATTACTAATATTTTGAAAGTCATCAGTTCCCATAAAAGATTCAATGCATTCATAATCATAGTTTATACCCGACTTTCTACCTTTGTCATTCTCCCAAGCTTCAGCATTGTCTTGAATACAGTCCAGAAGGTCCCATTTAGCTTCTTCTTCCATGCGAGTGAATGATCCAGCACAAGAAGCATCCAATAAATCTTTATCATGTAGAGGGAGCCTTGCATAAAAGTTGTTGATAATAATATTGTTGGGGAGCTCATGAATGGGACATTTGAGCATTAGTAACTTCAATCTCCCCCAAGATTGAGTTGTACTCTCTCCATCAAGAGGCCAAAAGTTGTATATTTGATTCCGATCTTTATGAATCTCACTAGGAGGATAAAACTTTGAATAAAAGAGAGGCACTATTTCCTCCCATTCTAGAGCTTGACCATTGTTCAGCAGCTTATACCATTCCTTAGCTCTTCCTTTCAGTGATAATGAGAATAACTTCTTCTTAACTTGGTCTGTAGTAATACCTGCACACTTGAACAACCCGCATAATTCGTGTATAAAGAGAAAATGATCACCGGGATGGACAGTTCCATCCCCAACATAGTAGTTATCCATAACACGATCAATAATTCTTGTAGGTATTTTGAAAACATCTTTCTCAGCAGGTGGTGGCTTATGTACTACCTTAGCAGTGGTAGTAGCATTACCAAATAAGAAACTCAGCGAATTATCCATAGCGAAAATAAAGCCACTAGCAGAAGTAAACAATACTCACAGTAGAAGTTTCCTTTAGCAGTTCTACTCTCCAATAGCGCTTCACTCCCTGGCAACGGCACCAGAAAATAGTCTTGATGACCCACAAGTATAGAGGGTGTATCGCAGTATTTTCGATAAGTAAGAGTGTCGAACCCAACGAGGAGCAGAAGGTGCTGGCTAGTGGTATGGATCAGGAATTCTCTGCAAATACTTAGCAAACGGATTTTTGGGGGTTTTCGATAAAGCAAGTAAACAAAGTACGAGTAAATAAAAGACAGTAGGAATAAATGCAGCAAGTGGCCCAATCATTTATGCAGCAAAGGACAAGCCGGTTGTATTTCTATAGATGACCAAACGTTCTCAAGGACACATGGGAAGACTGTCAAGTGCTTTCGCTTCATATAGTCGATTAATCATCTCTAGCGTGCTAAGTGTTGTCAGGGTGAACCTGTGCTAATGTACCGCCCCATCGAAGAATAATACATACTTGTGATTATACCCCTTGCAAACATCCGTAAGTACAAGAAAGTAATTAAGGTAGAAACCTAACCACAGCTTTAAACTCTAAGACCCTTACGTCCCTTCTGCAATGGTTTCCTAACGGGGGTTCAGGTTTCTGTCACTCCGGCAACCCCTACGATTAGTAGCCAAATACACAATGCATTCCCCTAGGCGCTTATAGGTGAAGTTTCATGTAGTCGGCGTTCACATGACACCACTAGAAGAAGTACACCATAACTTAAATAACAATCTATTGAATCTTTCTCAACACAACTCCACTACTAACAACAAGACTTCTCCCATGTCCTCAAGAACAAAATGAACTACTCACAAGACATCATATGGATCATGATCAGAGATGGAATAATGATGTATAACAATCTGAACATAAACAATAATTCAACGGTTTGCTCAATAGCATCAACTACAAAGAGTAATCAACACCGGGAAAGTTTCCCCTATGAACTATAGCAAGATTCAACGCAATTGTTACAGCAATATGTTGACGGTGATGAGGGTGCTGATGGTGATGATGGTGGTGATGATGATGATCCCGATGAAGTCCATCTTGATGGTGGTGTTGATGGCGATGATCTCCCCTCTCCGGGAAGGAATTCCCTCGGCAGAAATCTGTCTGCCGGAGAGATCTTTCTCTCTCGGTGTTTTCCACCCCGCAGAGGCGGCGGAATCATTCTATGGTCGCCCCCCGAGTCTTAGGGTTTCGGGAGGTTGATATACGCCAGAGGGGAGAGGCTAGAGTGGGCCAGGGCGGCCACACCACTCCCAGGCGCGGCCTAGGCCTGCCCGCGCCATGGGGTGGTGTGGGCCCCCTGTGGCCCACCTCCACTCCATCTTCTGGCATCCTGAGTCTTCTGGAAAAATAGGATTTTCCGTTTATTTTCCCAGATTTTCTGATCTTTGCGAATTTTGCCTCCAAACAGCACCTTTTCCATCGGAATCCTGACTGTAGTGGTCCATGCTCCGAAAGTCATCAACCATGCAAAAATAGATGAAATAACATAAGTATCACCTCTCAATACGAAATATATCAATGAATAATAGTGAATTAAGACATAGAATAGTGATGCAAAATGGACGTATCAATAAGGCAGCGGGTGATGTCTACGCACTTCTATTCTTGTAGACAGTTGTTGGGACCCCAAGTGCAGAGGTTTGTAGAACAGCAGCAAGTTTTCCCTTAAGTGGATCACCCAAGGTTTATCGAACTCAGGGAGGAAGTGGTCAAAGGTATTCCCTCTCCAGCAACCCTGCAATCAAGATACAAGAAGTCTCTTGTGTCCCCAACACACCCAATACACTTGTCAGGTGTATAGGTGCACTAGTTCGGCGAAGAGATAGTGAAATACAAGTGGTATGGATAATTATAAGTGGTAACGATGCTAGAAAATAACTTGATGGCGTGTGGTTGACGTGGGAAGATACTAAAGGCAATCTGAAATAAAGATGGAAATAAGAAAACATGTAATAGATCTAGTTGCAAACGGTGTTTCAATGCTTAGAAACAAGTCCTAGGTATCGTACTTTCACTAGAGAAAACTCTCATATAAATATATTCTCTTTATGATACTACTCTGAACTACTCTCCGGTTGGACACTCTAATCCATGGTAGGGCTATAACAGCACTCCTCAAAGTTTGCTTTCCCCATCTAGATAACCCCACACTGTCACCTTGAGCACTAGATGGTTCCAACAAACACCACAATTTTATAGAAACATCCAACTCCAAATATAACTCATAACAAGTATTTGTAATCTCTAGCCTAAGTGTCACCATGGTGTGCATGCTGTCACTTCCACACACATGGGGAGAGCCAGAGATCTATTAAAGCACTTGAGTAGCAAGGTAGATCTACTTGATTACAAAGCTCATGATCACAATATGATCATGCATAGAGAGAGAGATGAACACATAGCTACCGGTAGAACCCTTAGCCTCAAGGAAGAACTACTCCCTCCTCATCATGGAAATTAGCAACGGCAATGAAGATGGTGGTGGAGATCGATGGAGATGGCTCTGGGGGCCAGAGCCATCTCCATCGATCTCCACCACCATCTTCATTGCCGTTGCTGATTTCCATGATGAGGAGGGAGTAGTTCTTCCTTGAGGCTAAGGGTTCTACCCAGAGCCATCTCCATCGATCTCCACCACCATCTTCATTGCCGTTGCTGATTTCCATGATGAGGAGGGAGTAGTTCTTCCTTGAGGCTAAGGGTTCTACCGGTAGCTATGTGTTCATCTCTCTCTCTATGCATGATCATATTGTGATCATGAGCTTTGTAATCAAGTAGATCTACCTTGCTACTCAAGTGCTTTAATAGATCTCTGGCTCTCCCCATGTGTGTGAAAGTGACAGCATGCACACCATGGTGACACTTAGGCTAGAGATTACAAATACTTGTTATGAGTTATATTTGGAGTTGGATGTTTCTATGAAATTGTGGTGTTTGTTGGAACCATCTAGTGCTCAAGGTGACAGTGTGGGGTTATCTAGATGGGGAAAGCGAACTTTGAGGAGTGTTGTTATAGCCCTACCATGGATTAGAGTGTCCAACCGGAGAGTAGTTCAGAGTAGTATCATAAAGAGAATATATTTATATGAGAGTTTTCTCTAGTGAAAGTACGATCCCTAGGCCTTGTTTCTAAGCATTGAAACACCGTTTGCAACTAGATCTATTACATGTTGTTTCCATCTTTATTTCAGATTGCCTTTAGTCTCTTCCCACGTCAACCACACGCCATCAAGTTATTTTCTAGCATCGTTACCACTTATAATTATCCATACCACTTGTATTTCACTATCTCTTCGCCGAACTAGTGCACCTATACACCTGACAAGTGTATTGGGTGTGTTGGGGACACAAGAGACTTCTTGTATCTTGATTGCAGGGTTGCTTGAGAGGGAATACCTTTGACCACTTCCTCCTGAGTTCGATAAACCTTGGGTGATCCACTTAAGGGAAAACTTGGTGCTGTTCTACAAACCTCTGCACTTGGGGGCCCAACAACTGTCTACAAGAACAGAAGTGCGTAGACATCAGCAGGTCCTCTGAACTTACTGGATTCTGCCTCCACCGAGTCTCGCACTAGCTGGCTTACACAAGTCGGCGATTTGCTTCATGATTTCCACCAATCCTTTGAGGATATTGGCGAAGTACTCAAGGTTCCGGACATGCATAGAATGTCTGTCTTTGAAGTGCGAGACAAGGCCAAGGAGATGCCCCACCTTATCCAGGACTGGAACATGTCCTATGCGTGAACCGCAACATAGAATGCTCTCACCATGGTTATGAGTGATGTCTACGCACTTCTATTCTTGTAGACAGTTGTTGGGCCTCCAAGTGTAGAGGTTTGTAGAACAGCAGCAAGTTTCCCTTAAGTGGATTACCCAAGGTTTATCGAACTTAGGGAGGAAGTGGTCAAAGGTATCCCTCTCAAGCAACCCTGCAATGAAGATACAAGAAGTATCTTGTGTCCTCAACACACCCAATACACTTGTCAGATGTATAGGTGCACTAGTTCGACAAAGAGATAGTGAAATACAAGTGGTATCACTACTAGGAAACATGCTATAGGTGAACCCCTATTCTGTGGCGCACGGAAGGCCATGCGCCACAAAAACTAATTCTGTGGCGCACGAAAGGCCATGCGCCACAGAAAGCAGCAAATTCTGTGGCGCACGGGCACGGATGTGCCACAGAAAGCGCCACTTCTGTGGTGCATCCGTGCCCGTGCGCCACAGAATTCCAGAGGGCTCCACTCCAATCATTGCCGCTGGCCAGACAGCCAACTTTTGTGGCGCATCTGGGCCAGTGTGCCACAGAAATGTGGCTTTTCTGTGGCGCATATAACCACGTGCGCCACAGAAAAGTGCACTTCTGTGGCGCACTGGCCCAGATGCGCCACAGAATTTGCGTACATGGCCCAATATCTATGGCATCTCCCACCTACTCCCACCCACTCCATCCCCTTCTCCTACATACCTCTAGCTAGCTCGACCCCCTTCTCTCTCCTAGGCCATTTTGCTCATATTTTGCTTTATTTTGTGTGTTTAACCTAGATTTGTTTGTATATATTTGGTGAGGGTGATCCTCTCCATAATCTCCTCTCCCACATCTCACCGACCGCGTTCTCGTCCGGGATCTACTAGGTGAGTATAGCTTGGAGAGACATGCATATGCATGTTTTGGCGTGGCGGTGTGTATGTATGTTTGTTGTAGGGGAAGAGCTTGTCGCGCATGGGCGTTTTGCGCGACCAGATTCGTATGGTGATACGATGCTTATGCTATGCAAGAAGCTTTTTGGCGTGGCGCATGCATATTTGGATATGTGCGAATATTCTTTTTGGTGTTGCTTGTGCCGGTGTGGTGCATGGATGTTTGCCGAAATGTTGATTCATTTCTGTTTCGGCAAATTTTTGCACCACCCATATGTCCTAATTTTAGGGGAGGTCATGCCAAATTTTTCCGGCGACCATGCATATGCATGCGTGTGTGTGTGTCGTTCTGTGGGTGTGTGTGCACACGCATGTTGCGGTATTAATAAACATACTTTCTCGCAGGCAATAATTAACCATGGTTCTCGCGATGGACTCCGGTTGTCGTTGTATTGGGAACGGCAGTACCTAAAAAGGTTAGATAGAGGTGGGGGGACTAGCAGGAAGGCTATCGACGGCGTCCGCAGGCGAGATTGGATACGAGCGAACATAGCGGGACGCAAGAAGTACCCAGGTTCGGGGCCCTCGTGGTGAGGTAAAGCCCCTACTCCTGCCTAATCTAACTATGTGGAATACACGAGCTACAAGTGCTCCTCGAGCTGTATCCTTTAACTACTGCCTTAAATGAACTGAGACCAACCCTTTCTACTGAGGCCCTCCCTCTCCTTATATAGGAAGAGAGGCAAGGGTCTCACTGGCTAGTCCGACTGGCGGGCCCCACAGGCGGGTCCCAGCCGACTAGTCATCTACAGTACCCGGCATGGTATGTCACATCGGTGTATGAGCGGCATGGCTGTCGTAGGCACAGTGCACGCCGTGCGAGCCCGTCGTCAGCACAGGCCACTATTCCTGCGTCATCCACGCCAAGTCTTCAATATGGGTGGGTGGTTGCCCGTCTTGTCGTCGTACAGGGCATACCGTGCACTGATACGCACGTCGTCCTGTCTCTCTGATTGGATCCGGCTACCATGCGGTAGTCGGCCTGTCTTGCCTTGTCCGGCTGCATCTGGTCAGCCGGACTCGATCCGGCTGTCCCGTTTCTTATTCGGGTGGGGTACCCGGGGATCATCCCCCTGACACTAGCCCCCGAGCGTGTGTGGATTCCGCCCTTAGGCGAAATGCGCGCGCGCTCCCTTTGCTTTTCGAATTTTGATCCGGCTGAGCCTGGCGGTTGCGCTACCCGTGACGTCAGTGCTGACGCCGGCCACGCGCGCACGCGCCATCATTGCTCTGCGGCAGGCAGCGTAATGTCCCGTCGACGTCACCTCGGGGAGCTGCTGTCCGGCGCTTTGGTTCTCGTCCCAGGATCTTCTGCGCATCCCGTCCCGGCACACGGGATCTAGGCGGCGGTTGGGATGTGGGTCGCCCGGATGCACGCCACGTGGCCCTGCTGACGGTTGCCCTTTCGATCCTTTAAAGGGATGCCGCGGGGGAGGCAGTTCTTTTCCTTCGCTCCCCCGCTGTAATCTTTCTCTCCTTCTCGCGCGCTGCTGCTCCTGTGCTCCTGCCTTCTGCACCGCCCGCTCACCGCCGTCGATGCTATGGGGCACCGTCACTCCTCCGTTGCCGCTCCTTCTCCTCAGCCGGAAATGGCCGCTGACCGCGGAGCCTGGTGCGGCTCCTCCGTCACCAAGGATCAGATCGCGAAGTATCGTGCGACCCGCGTCCTCCCGCCGGCAGAGGAGGTGGCGGTGCGGTTGGCGCCGGTGGGGGAAGTGTCGCCGCATCCGGCGGAGGGGGAGCACGTTATCTTCCTCTCGCACCTGGCGCGCGGGTTTGCGCTGCCGCTCCACCCCTTCTTTCTGACTTTTCTGGCCTTCTTCGACCTCCGCCTCCACCACCTCGGCACCAACGCCATCGGAACGCTGGCGCACTTCATGGCGTTCTGCGAGACATACCTCGGGATCCAGCCGGATCTCGGGCTCTTCTGCCGGCTCTTCTGAGTTCGGCCGCAGGTCCAGTACACGAAGGGCCCGCTAGTCGTCTGCGGTGGCGCCTCCATATACTCCCGCTCCCAATCTGGCTACCCGAAGTTCTTGCTCCAGGACACGGTACGGCTGTGGCAGCAGTCGTATTTTTATGTCAAGAACGTCACCGGCGTCGACCGGATAAACCTGCTGGCCTTCCAAGACGTCGAGTCCAGCCGGCAAAACTGGGACCTGAAGGTCTACAACGACAAGGCGGAGACGGACGCGATGCTGGCACGCATGCGCTCCCTTGTCACCTGCCAGCTAACCGGTCGGGACATCACCCTTAGCTGGATGTCCCGGCTGATGATGCCACTCCAGCAGCGGGCGCACAAGATGTGCTTCTACTCCGGCCGGCTGGACCCGACCCGGCTGTCACACCGCGATCCCCGCTACCACAACTTGAAGGAGTGGTTGTGGACGATCATCAAGGAGCGGCTGCCGGAGAACTGGAAGTTCAGCCTGGCGCCCTACAGCCGGGAGAACCACGCGCCCCGGGTAAGTTCTTGTAGCCGGAATTTTTGCTTATTCCCTCTGTTATCTCCTTGTTCTGTCTGGCTGACCTTTTGCATTCGCTAGATCTTCCCCTACATCCTTCGCGAGGAGGGCGACGCTCCTCTCGAGGTGTTCGCGCCGGACTTGCCCGAGCCGCGCGCTCGGCGATCCGGCGAGGAATCGGATGGGGACGGCGATGCCTTCCTCAGCCGGAACGACGAGCCGGTCGCCGACCCGCACGCGGAGGTGCACGAGGAGGAGGAGGCCGGGCCGACCGCGGAGCCGGCGACACGCTCCGCGGTGGACGGCGAAGCAGGCGGGAGCGGCTCCGGCCATTCCGGCTCTCGCCAGCCTACGGCGGAGGAGCCGGCTCCGAAGAGGGGCCGGACTAGCGCCCTACCGCCAAGCCGTCTTGGCCAGAAGAAAGGGCCGCCCCCGGTTGTGCCGGGGTACGTTTTTCTCCCTCCCCCCTCGGTGCTTTCTGTTTGTTTTTCCTTGTCCTTGTTTTTCTGACTTTAGCATGTTTTGCTCTTGTCTGTTCCTCTTTCCCTTTAGCGCACTGGTTTCTTTTGGCGCCGCGAGCCCGGCTCGGACGCCAGCCGGGTCGCCGCCTCGCGCCCCGACTGATCCAACCGGCGCCTCCCCTTCCTTTGAGGCGTAGCCTCCTTCTCTTCCTCAGGCCGAGCCGGCTGCCCCCTCCCAGCCGGAGGGTCCCCAGCCGGAAGCGGCTCGCTCCCAGCCAGAAGGTTCCTCCGTCGGCGCGCGGGGGGCTACTGGCAAGGAGCTTGTCGTGGTTGGCAACGACGACTCCGACGAGGCGCTCGGGGAGGAGTGGCAGACAGCGGTGCTCGCGGCGAAGGAGTCCTTGGCCGTCAACACCATGGACGATGACGCCTCCTCCACTGCTTCGCTGTCGGATCTTGCCACCACGCTCGAGCTGGCGGTCAAGGAGATCTGGCTGCTTGAGGCCACAGCCGGTGGAACCCGCAGCCTGGAGCAGAAGCTTGCTGCTGCCAACGGGACCTCCCAGAGTAAGTCCGCCTTATCCGTCTGGCTCTTTTTTTTAATAATCGGCTTCGTTGCAGCCATCCTCGTGTGTGCTCAGCGCGAGATCGATCGCTTGAAGAAAGCGAACGACCGGCTGAGCAGGTCCAACTCCACGCTGCGCTTGCAGAACAAGGACTGGCACACACGGGTAGACGGCTTGGAGGCTACCGTCAAGGAGCGCGATTCCTCGCTCGCTAGCCAGGTCGAAGCCTTCTCCCTTCTCGAGGCCCAGAACAAGTACCAAGAGAAGGAGATAAAACGGCTGGCGGTCAAGGAGAAGGAGCTGGTGGAGGAGCTGATGCAAGTTGGCCACACTGCCAAAGGTGAGTTCTTTCTTCCGTCTTCTTTTCTTTCCGGATCCGGTAGCCGGATTTGACTCCTCTTTTCTGACAGCCTTTTACCCCGGCATAGACCTGCTAGCCTACAACCGGCTGCAGGAGAACTGGCCGGGAGCGCAGCCGACGGCTCAGGAGCTTGTCGTTCTTCTTGGCGAGGAGGACGCGAAGCTTCGTCAGGTGGCACGGGACATCTTCTCCTTTATGTGGCCGGAGGCTCCGGTTCCGGAGACGATGGCGCAGCTGGCGGCGAAGGTGGGGGAGGTGCCGGCTGCGGTGGACCGGCTACGGGATCTGGCGGCGCGGGGTGGAGCGGAGATGGCCTTGGCGCTGATGCTTTCCTGGTACAAGGATGCTCGCGTCGAGAAGATCGATGGGGGCTTCCGCGCCGGAGACAATCTTGCCGCCATCCGCCAAGCCCATCCGGAGCTTCGCGGGTCCGCCATCAAGATCGCCGACTATGTGGATCCGGACGAGGTGCTCACCGACTCGGAGTCCCCCGACACTCCGGATGTGGAGTCCTCGGTGCCGCCGTCTGCCAGCGCCGGAGCCGGAACGAGCACTGCGGCTCCGCCCCCGCCTCCAGCATCTGCCAGCCAGGAACCCCCCCCACGGCAAAGGCCCTACCGTTTAGCTGTTGCCCCGGGATGCCGGGTGTATTTGTCTTGTTTTTAGGTTATCGTGGAACTTGTCTGTCTGTACCGGCTATCTTTGATGCCGGGTAACTCTCGGGAGCTTTGTCTCCCTTTTGCTTGTTAATATTGAATTCTTGAGTCTTCCTTTACTTGTGTCTTGAATTTTCTTTTGATATCTTTGCCGGCTCACTTCGCCCGGCTGACCTAGCCCGGCTACACACTTTTAGCCGGACGAACTACACCTCCAGTGGGGGCGCGCCAGCGCACCCACTAGGTGTAGCCCCCGAGATTCGGAGTAGCTGGCGTAGCCAGGTGCTTCGAATCTTTATTGTCTTTTATTGCTCCCGCCCTTGCCCTCACCTGGGCTCCGAACTGCCGGCTAAACGCCCTTAGTCGGCCAGGAACTACAAGATTCCACTGGGGGCGCGCGAGCGCACCCAGTGGGTGTAGCCCCCGAGATTCGTTGTGCTTGATGAAGGCAAGGGCTTCGAATCTTCTTTCCTTGTCCTGAATTCTGACTCGAAGTGGTCGGACAAGAACGCACATATGCATACACATACATCTTCATAGGTTAATAGGTTAGTCCGTCAAATCGTAGCCGGGAAACGGCTTATTTTTTCAAAAACTGGCTTGCTCCTTTCTAGGCACTTAGTCGCTTTCTCGTGTGTTCTGCTGTTTTCGCTGCGTCCTTGCCGAACAGCCGGGTTGCGGTCTGCAGCCTGAATCAAAGGGAACTGACAGTACATTACGCACGGTACTAGCGGCTTAGCGGCTGGATTGGTTTGAGCTAGTTGCGGGGCCGGGACGCCCGATCTGTCACGCCTCTTCCCCGTTTTTCATGTGGGATGCCTCGGGCTTTTGCTCTTGCTAGCCGGACAGCCGAGTTGCGTTCTGTAGCTGAGACGAAGAGTGGGCCTCTGACATCATCGCACACTACTCACCCAGTTTGTTGGCTTAACAGGCCGGGCCAGCCGGCGAGCCCCTGGGTAGGGGTAGCCGGAGCCGGAAAATTTTAATCAGAGAACAGGTACGCACACATTTCCAGAAGGAGCCCCCAAGATTCTCGTGGGAGTCCGCATTTTCATTTATGAGGTTTTCGGGATACATACACTGTTTGGCGACTAGGTGTAAAACGGGCGCAGCAGGGCCGCGTTCCAAGGATGTTCGGTCTCCTCGTCCGATTTGTCCATCTTGTTCTTGCACGGCTGCTGTGCGTCGATGAGGTAGTAAGAGTCGTTGGGCAGCGCCCGGCTGATGATGAAGGGGCCCTCCCAGGGTGGTGATAGCTTGTGCATGCCCTTCGTGTCTTGCACCAATCGGAGAACCAGGTCACCCTCGCGGAATGCGACTGGGCGAATCCGGCTGGAATGGTAGCGGTGTAGTCGTTGCTGGTACAGGGCAGACCTGGACAGGGCCAGCTCGCGGGCCTCCTCTAGGAGATCTACCCCGTCCTCCCGCGCTTCCTTGTTGGCCTGCTCGTCGCAGAGGAGCTTGCGGGGGGAGTCGAATTCGATGTCGGCGAAGAGGACGGCTTCCGATCCGTAGACCAGGAAGAATGGCGTGTAGCCGGTTGACCTATTCGGTGTGGTGCGGAGGCTCCACAGCATAGCCGGAAGTTCTTCGATCCAGCATCCGGGTGACCACTCCAACGGCTCAATGAGACGTGGTTTGATGCCGGCTAGCACCAAGCCGTTTGCTTGTTCGACCTGCCCGTTGGACTGGGGATGTGCGACGGAGGCGAGGTCTAGCCGGATGCCCTTGTTGCTGCAGAACCGGGCGAAGGCCCCCTTGGCGAAGTTCGTGCCGTTGTCGGTGATGATGCTATTGGGGTAGCCGAAGCGGTTGATGATGTTGGTGAAGAAGGTAACAATCGTCGCCCCATCCAGCTTCCGGATAGGCTTGGCCTCGATCCACTTTGTGAACTTGTCCACCGCCTACCAGCAGGTGGGTCATTCCCGCGCGAGCTTGCTTGAAGGGCCCGACTATGTCGAGGCCCCAAACCGTGAAGGGCCAGGTGATCGGTATGGTCTTGAGCACCAAGGTTGGCATGTGCCTGAGCTGCCCGAAGCGTTGGCACCCATTGCACGCGCGGACCAGCTGCTCGGCATCCTCGAGGGCGGTGGGCCAATAGAAGCCGTGGCGAAACGCCTTGGCGACTATCG
Organism: Avena sativa; assembly: GCA_916181665.1. NCBI lineage: Eukaryota > Viridiplantae > Streptophyta > Magnoliopsida > Poales > Poaceae > Avena > Avena sativa. Next base: position 545,048,944 of record OV702290.1, on the reverse strand, counting down.
CCCTTGACGAAGCGTGGTGCCCATACTCGCCCTGGTGGATGTCCTTGAGTAGCCGGTAGCCTGTGTCTACGTCGACTCATCTTTGGAAGATACCGGATACACTGCGCTTGTATAGCTCGCCGTTTATGATGGTGTATGTATGCACGCGGCGTCGGATTTGTCTGGCCTCCACCTCGTCATCCGGGAGTTCGCTGTTGGTGATGTAGTTCATGAAGGGCTATGCCCAGGATGGCACTTCCCGGATGACGAGGACGCTCCTGTCCTCCGGCTGTCGGGTGTCGGTGGGCCGTCCGGGTGGGATATCTGAGGCGGCAGCCCCTGAGCCACTAGGCGAGGCGGTAGCCCCCGGGTCTTGCGAGTCGGAGGGCACCGCCTGGCCGGAGTTGGCACGAGTTTTCTTCTTTGGTGGCTCCGCCGGCTCTGCCTCCGCTGCCCCGGCTGCCGGGACGCTCCCTGCCCAGATGATGGAATCTGATTCCGGTGACGGGTTGATGGATGGCTTGCGTAGGTGCTCCAGGGAGACCCCTGGCGGGATGGCCTGCCTGGTGGACCCTATCTTGGAGAGCGCGTCGGCTGCCTCGTTGTTGGTGCGGGGGACGTGATGAAATTCACACCCGTTGAAGGAGGAGCTGAGCTTCTGGATGTGGAACCGGTAGAGGGCCATGTTGGCATCTCTGGCGTCCCATTCCCCGGATACTTGTTGTACCACCAGGTCCGAATCGCTGAAGCATAGAATCCAGTTGACGCCGATTTCCTTGGCCAGCCGGAGCCCATGCGCCAGTGCCTCGTATTCGGCTACGTTGTTGGAGGCCTTGAAGTGGATCTGCAACACGTACTCTAGCCGGTCTCCCTTGGGCGAGGTGAGCACGATGCCGGTTCCCAAGCCCCCGAGCATCTTCGACCCGTCGAAGTGCATCCTCTAGTGGTCCGAATCTGGAACCGGTGGGAGATACTGGGTCTCGGCCCAGTCGACGAGGAAGTCCGCCATCGCCTGTGACTTGATCGTGAGCTGGGGCTCGTACTGGATGGAGTAGGCGGCGAGCTCGATGGCCCATTTGGCGACCCGGCCGGTGGCGTCCTTGTTGCCGATGATTTGCGAAAGGGGTGCAGTGCACACGACCTTGATCGGGTGCTCCTAGAAGTAGTGCTTGAGCTTCTTGCATGCTAGGTACACGCCGTAGCACATCTTTTGGTAGTGGGGGTAGTTCTGCTTGGAGAGGGAGAGAACCTCGCTGAGGTAGTAGACGGGTCTCTGAACTTGCTGAGCCTTGCCTTCCTCGGGGTGCTCCACCACCAGGACGATGCTGATGACCCGGCTGGTGGCTGCTATATAGATCAACATCGGCTCCTTGCTAGCCGATGTGGCTAGAACCGGCGCTGTGGACAGCATGCGCTTGAGGTCGTGAAACGCGGTGTCGGCCTACGAAGTCCAGGAGAACTTGTCCGTCTTTTTCATCAGCTGGTACAACGGAAGTGCCTTCTCCCCCAGCCGGCTGACGAAATGACTGAGGGAAGCCAGGCATCCGGTGAACTTCTGGATTCCAAGCAGGTTCTTGGGCGGTTGCATCCTTTCGATGGCCGCGATCTTCTCCGGATTTTCCTCGATGCCTCGCTGAGATACGAGGAAACCGAGTAGCTGGCCGAATGGTACTCCGAAGACGCATTTTTCCGGGTTCAGCTTCATCTGGTACTGGCGGAGGTTGCCAAATGTTTCTCGCAGATCCTCGAGGAGGGTGCGCTTTTCCTTGGTCTTGATGACCACGTCATCCATGTAAGCGTGCACGTTTCGGCCTATCTACGAGTGCAAGCATTTATGTATACATCGCTGATAGGTGGCGCCTGCGTTCTTAAGCCGAAAGGCATGGTTACATAGCAGAAAGCCCCGTAGGGGGTGATAAATGATGTCTTAATCTGATCAGCCGGGTTTAGCCGGATCTGATTGTATCCGGAATAATAGTCTAGAAAAGACAACAAATCACATCCGGCCATGGAGTCGATGACTTGATCGATACGGGGCAAGGCGAAGGGGTCTTTCGGGCACGCCTTGTTCAGGCTGGTGTAGTCGATACACATGCGCCAGGTCTTGTTCTTTTTCAACACCAAGACTGGGTTCGCCAGCCAGTCCGGGTGTTATACTTCCATGATGAACCCGGCTGCGAGGAGCCTGGTGATCTCGTCACCGATTATCTTTCTCTTCTCTTCTGCGAACCGGCACAGAGGTTGCTTGATCGGCTTGGCATCCGGACGCACATGAAGTGAGTTCTCGGTGAACTCCCTCGGCACACCCGGCATGTCCTTGGGAGACCATGCGAAGATGTCCCGATTCTCACGGAGGAAGTCGACGAGCGCGCCTTCCTATTTGCTGTCTAAGCAGGCACCAATGGTGACGAACTTAGTCGGGTCGGAGGGGTCGAGCAGGATCCTCTTCGTCTCCTTTGCCGGTTGGAAGGCTCCTTCTCCAGCCGGTTTGCTGCTAGCCGGGACGTCCTGCTGGGCCATGGCCACATTGTGCATGATCGCGTACTTTTCTTCGGCTATGATGAGGGCCTCTGCTAGTTTGGAACCGGCTGAGGCACACTCCATCGATCACCTGAAGCAGCCGGCGACGGTGATCACGCCGTGGGGTCCTGGCATCTTCGTCTTGAGGTATGCGTAGTGGGGGACGGCCATGAACTTGGCGAGGGCGGGGCTCCCGAGGAGAGCGTGGTAGGAGCTCGTCAAATTTACCACCTTGAACCAGATTGGTTCGCGGCGGAAGTTCTCCTCGGTCCCGAAGATGACGTCCAGCTGGATTTTTCCCAGCGGAGCGCAGGCTGGCCCCGACAGTACGCCGTGGAACATCGTGGTAGTCGGGCGCAGGTCGCTTTTGCGAATGCCCAGCTTCTCCAGCGAGGACTGGTAGAGGAGGTTGAGGCTGCTGCCTCCGTCGATGAGGACGCGCGAAAATCGGCAGGTGCGCGCGTTGGAGACGATGAGGGGGTCGAGCACCATGGCGTAGCCCCCGGGAGTCGGTAGATGCTCAGGTTGATCTGCCCGGCTCCAGGTGATGGGGGTTTCCGACCAGTTCAGGTATTGGGGGACCGGAGAAACAATGGCGTTGACCTCCTTGGAGCGTCGCCTGCGGCTGTGCTTGTCGTCCTGCTCCGTCTCGAAGATGTGGTAGGCAGCGTGCGGCTGGGGGTAACCGTTGTTGTTGTTGTCGCCGTTACCATCATTACCAACTCCCCTAGCCAGTGGTGGGGGTCCACCCGGTGGGGGAGGCGGGAGACGAGGCTGGTTGCCCTGGTCCTTTAGCTGGCGAGTCCAGCTGCAGTTCCGGGTGGTGTGCGTAGCCGGTTTGAAGGGACCGCTATGCCACTTGCACGGGCCGTCAATCATCTAGTCGAAGGTGAGCCGGGGCTTCTGCCTTCTTGTGTCGTTAGCCGGTGCGTCGGGCGCACCCTCTACGGCATTGACCTACCGCGTGTGATAGCGAGGCTTCTGATGCCTGTCCTGGCAGTCCCCGTGGAACCGGTTGTCGTTGCCGTGGCGTCTGGAGGATCCGGCTTCACCAGCCGGATTGCTCGGACGGTCGTGAGCCGGCTCCGTGGGAGTCGGACAGCCTTCCGCGTTTACTCGGAGGGGCTTCTTCATGGCGGCATCCGCCATGGCGTACTGGTCGGCAACCGGCATGAGCTCTGCCATGATTTTCGGCTTGTCACACAGTAGCCGGTGGCGAAGCATGGTGCCCTCTCGGCATCCTTCGATGAAGAAACCGATGGCTTGGCTCTCCAGGATGCCCTCGCAAGTGTTGCGGAGCTCCGTCCACTTGGCGAGGTACTCGCGGTCGGTCTCGCGGTCGCCCTGGACGCACAAGGCCAGGTCGCGCGGGCGCCCTGGGCGCTTGTACGTGCCTTTGAAGTTGCGGACGAAAACCTTCTCGAAATCAGGCCAGGCGTTGATGCTGTTGGGCGCGAGGCTATTGAGCCAAGTCCTTGTCGACCCGGTTAGCATGAGAGGGACATAACGCACGGCTGTGCGCTTATTCCCGTGGGCGATGCCGACTGCCGTGGCGTAGTCGGTCAACCAGTCTTCCGGCTTCATGCTGCTGTCGTACTTGGGGGTGTCCCTGGGCAGGGAGAATTTATCCGGAAACGGCTCGTTCCGGATGCAGGGTCCAAAACAAACTGGTCCGGTAGAATCTTCCTCCTCCGTGACGCGTGCTTGAGCAAGCAGCTCGATGCGGTCACGGGCATCCGAACAATCCGGGTTGGGCGCACCCACCCAGCCCGAGAGGCGGGAACCGGCTGGCCTGGGTGCTCCGGCTGGTGGTGGGGGAGGTGGCGGGTTACTGTTGACCGTCTGCTCCTGGCGCGGCTGGCCCCTGTTGCCGGAGCTGCGACGCCTGCTGCGGGCCCTAGCCGGCTGAGGGGAGGACACCTGCTGCGTGTCACGTGGTGCGCCCCTGCTGTTGGCGGGTAGCCTGCTTCCTCTGGAGTAGCTAAGGTCCTCCTGCGTCTGCCGGTTGGCGCCGGCCTGCTCGTCCGCAACGCGAAGGAGCTCCTAGACGCGAGCGTGCTGGCGGGCTCGCTCCTCGCCCTCCAGGCTGGGTAGTTCTTCTGCTGCGGCTCGCGCTGCTCGCAAGTTCTTGATGGGCATGCTGTAGGTGGGTCGTGTAGGGGTAGGCGCGGGATCCGGTTCTCCGTCCTTCTCCATCCTGCCGCCTAGCTCACCGCCCCGACGTCGTACCTGGCCGCGCCGGCTCGGCTCCACGGTAGCCGGGGTGAGGCCGTGCGCGCGGTCATACTCGCGCCTAGCGATCTCCAGCTGCTTGCAGGCTGCTGCCAGGTCCATGGCCTCCTGAGGAGGATCTGTCTCTCCATGGTGAAGTTGGCCTCCGCCTCCTCCGGGTTGTCCCCGAGGGTAACCGGCGTCAGGAGCCGATCAATGGCATCCTCGACCGGGTTCCGCGGCTACGAGGGAGCGGAAGTTCCGACCTCGTCCATGCCTCACTCCCGCGGCCGGCGGGGCTGCGAGCTGGATCCGGCCATCATGACCTCCACGCCGCAAGGTGCGGCGGAGGTGCCGCCGCTTGAGCATGGCGGCCCCGCGACAGAGACGATTTCCCTAGGGAAACGCTCCGGGACGGTGGCGATGTAGACAGGGAGATCGCCGAATAGCAAAACGGTGTCGTTTGCCGGGAAGGAAGTCCCGGCGAAGCAGGAGGCGTTGTTGATGACGCAGTCGAACTTGCCGAGCGTGAGCACCAGGCCGGAGGCCACGCGCTCACCGGCTGAAGTGCGGGGTCCCGTGCGGAACGTGACTTCGGTCGAAGCCATTAGCCCCACGGTGGGCGCCAACTGTCGTTGTATTGGGAATGACAATACCTAAAAAGGTTAGATAGAGGTGTGGGGACTAGCAGGAAGGCTATCGACAGCGTCCGCAGGCGAGATTGGATACGAGCGAGCGTAGCGGGACGCAAGAAGTACCCAGGTTTGGGGCCCTCGTGGTGAGGTAAATCCCCTACTCCTGCCTGATCTAACTATGTGGAATACACGAGCTACAAGTGCTCCTCGAGTTGTATCCTTTAGCTACTGCCTTAAATGAACTGAGACCAACCCTTTCTACTGAGGCCCTCCCTCTCCTTATATAGGAAGAGAGGCAAGGGTCTCACTGGCTAGTCCGACTGGCAGGCCCCACAAGCGGGTCCCAGCCGACTAGTCATCTACAGTACCCGGCATGGTATGTCACATCGGTGTATGAGCGGCATGGCTGTCGTAGGCAGAGTGGACGCCATGCGAGCCCATCGTCAGCACAGGCCACTGTTCCCGCGTCATCCACGCCAAGTCTTCAGCATGGGCGGGTGGTTGCCCGTCTTGTCGTCGTACAGGGCGTACCGTGCACTGATACGCACGTCGTCCTGTCTCTCTGATTGGATCCGGCTTCTTTCTTGATCCGGCTACCATGCGGTAGTCGGCCTGTCTTGCCTTGTCCGGCTGCATCTGGTCAGCCGGACTCGATCCGGCTGTCCCGTTTCTTATTCGGGTGGGGTACCCGGGGATCATCCCCCTGACACCGATCGAATCGCTAGATACAAGAAAGACGCGAAGGCAGACATGATTCGGCGGAACATGCGCCAGATAAGATGCCCCTGTCGATCATGCAAACTCGATAGGTGGATCGACCCTGATTCCGGAATACTGGAGCAGCACCTGCTCAGACGCGGTTTCTTCGAGCTGCCAGCAAATGGTGCGGGTGAAGACGAGGGCCGGCGGCGAGAAGACGAAGAGTCTCCCGGACAAGACCATAATAATGATGAAGGAGATGCCAGCGCAGAAGATCATCATGATGAAGAAGATGATGAAGCAGAAGATGGATCTGCGGACACGGAGATCCCTCGATCGGCCTTTTAGGACATTCATGTTCAAGAACTGCTCCACAAGAAGACGAGCAACGCCGGGGCTGCTGAAAGGGAGAAAGCCAAGCTGGCGCAAATGAAGAAAGATGGGATGACTCCGTTGTTTCCTGGATGCCGGCCCCAGGATACACGCTTGCAAGTAACGCTTGATGCTCTGGAGCTGAAGTCGAATAACAAATGGACCGACACTAGCTTCAGCGAGAACATGGAATTCTAGCACGACCGTCTTCCGGAGGGGAACACATTGCCACGTAGTATCGAGGAGGCCAAGAAAGTCGTGTGCCCTCTTGACCTACCTCACAAGAGATACCACGCCTGCATCAACAATTGCATAATGTATCGGGACGAGTATGAGAACAACACGACATGTCCGAAGTGCGGCCACGGGCGGTACAAGGTTGGGAAAAAGAAGGTTCCTCGAAAGGTGGTATGGTACTTTCCTATCACTCCCCGTCTGCAGCGGTATTACGTGAACCCTAAGGAAGCAAAGCTCATGCAATGGCACGCGGAAAGGGTGAAGCCCGAAGAGGATCCGGAGAAGGGCTATATCCGGACACACCCTGCAGACGCCACCCAGTGGAAAGCATTGGACCTCGCCTTCCCGCAGAAGTTCGGGGATGACGCAAGGAACGTCAGGCTGGGTATGAGCACTGATGGACTCAATCCGTTTGACAACCAGAGTAGCACGCATAGCACCTGGCCCGTGTTTGTATGGCCTTACAACCTTCCCCCGTGGTTGTGCACGAAGAAGAAGTACATACACATGTGTATTCTCATTCAGGGGCCGAAACAACCAGGTGTCGACATACATCTGTATCTCGGGCTGCTGAAAGAGGAGTTAGAATTGTTGTGGAATAATCCACCCCGTACGTGGGATGCCTACAAGGAAGATTATTTTGATATGAGAGTCGCGTTGCTCACGACGGTGCATGACTATCCTGATTATGCATATGTAGCTTGCCAGGTCGGCCACGGATTCTGCGGCTGTGTCAGGTGCATGGATAATACCCCGCATCTCCAGCTACCAAGGGATCCCAGGTCTTCAAAAACCGTGTTCCCAGGTGCTCGAAGGTGGCTTCGCTTGGATCACGCGTGGAGGAAACGCGGTGATCTGTTCAATGGTAAAGAGGAGCCTGACAGAGACCCGCTGCCGAGGAGTGGCGTAGAAATCGACGAGCTTTTGAAAAATTGGGAGGAGTGCCCTTCGCCGGGAAAAATGAAGCGACCGAGGGCGGTAGAGCCGTTGCTGGGTGTATGGAAAGCCAGGTCTGTTTTCCACGACTTGGAGTACTTGAAGTACCTCCACACGCCACATTCCCTCAATGTCATGCACATTACAAAGAACATTACGGAGAGTCTGCTTGGCACTCTTTGCAATTCGGAAAAGGGCAAGGATGGGGCGAAAGCAAGATACGACCTGAAATATCTTGGCATTAGGAAAGAACTACAGGCCCCCAGTAGTGGTGATGAAGCCGCCGATGATGATGATGATCAGACGGAAGGGACTCAACGTCTCCACAAAAGGGCTAAGAAGAACTCTGTGGTGCTTCCAGCTGCATGCTACACGCTTAGTCCGGAGGAGCTCGATCAGTTTTTCAGGTGCCTCCTAGGAGTCAAAGTTCCTCACGGTTACTCATCGAAGATAAGCAGATATCTCGACGCAGCGAAGAAGAGGTTCACCGGGATGAAGTCTCACGACTGTCACGTGCTGATGACGCAGATACTACCCGTCGCGATCCGAGGGATAATGGACGAGCACGTACGTGATACGCTGTTTGGCCTGTGCAAATTTTTCGACGTCATCACCAGGAAGTCGATCGGCGTGAGGCAGCTCCAAAGGCTACATGAAGAGATCGTGGTGATACTATGCGAGCTCGAAATTTACTTCTCGCCCGCATTCTGTGATATTTGCGTGCATCTACGTCTCCATGTCGTTGATGACATCAAGCATCTTGGCCCGACGTTCCTGCACAACATGATGTCGTTCGAAAGGCAGAACGGTGTCATGAAAGGATACGTTCGCAGCAGGTCCCGTCCAGACGCAAGCATGGACAAGGGCTTCCTAACATACGAGTGCATCACCTTCTGCCAGAATTATATAAGGAGCGAGGACGAGGATGTTGGTCTGCCAACCAGGACACACCTCGGTAGGCTCGCTGGAGAGGGTCACCGCGAGGGGTCCCGCTCACTCCATGTCGGCATCGAGAATCGACGCGACGACTTTGACAGGGCTCGCCGGGTCGTGCTACAACACTTGACATTGATCGAACCTTGGGTGAATGAGCACAAACGCGTAGTCGAGCAGAGTAACATCGACCTGGGCCGAACGAGGAAGAATGGAGACGTAACCAGAGAGCACAACTCAAGCTTCGGCCGCTGGTTCAAGAAAACACAAGAGCTTCTCGCAAAGACCATAACACCGTCTACGGAAGAAGAAAAACTCATATTTGCCTTATCACGGGGCCCCGGGCAAAACGTAAAGACCTATCAAGCGTACGACATCAACGGTTACAGATTCGGCACCGAGGAAAAGGACAAGAATAGCGAATACCAAAACTCAGGAGTAACTATGTTATCTTTCGCCGATGACGAGGCTACTATCAAGGAACGGTACTTCGGAAGGATCGAGGAGATTTGGGAGCTCAACTACTGTGGAGAGACGGTGCCAATGTTCCGTGTGAGATGGGCCAAGAACATCGAAAAAGAAGGCCGGTATTTCACCACCATGGTTATACCCGATGCCAAGTCAAAGAACGCATCCGCGAAAAATGAGCCATGGGTACTCGCCAGCCAAGTTGACCAATGCTTCTTCATCACCGACCCGTCAAGACCTAGCCGTGTTGTCGTGAGGAGGGGCAAGAGGAGCATCATCGGAATGCAAGGAGACGCCAACAAGGAAGACTTGGATAAGAACGGTGATCCGAAGATCGAGGAGGAATTCGACAAGCACTTTGACATGCCTACTACTAGTAAAGTAAGAAGGAAGACCTCCCTACCCACCAAAGTTTGTCCATTCACACGAAGAAATCTCAAGGTGGTTGGCATAAAGTATTCAACCGCCAACAAGAAGGGCAAGAAGATTGCGAAGAGACGCTAAAGCTAGCTAGCTTGGAACCGGGACGAAGAAAGAATTTTTTGTGTATCACATGTGTGTCTATGTGAGAGAACAAGCATATATGTATGTGAGTGATATATGTATGTGAGTGATATTTAAGGATATGGAAATAGAAAATCCCTAGTGTTTTCTTTCATTAAATGTAATTAACTAAAATAATTTAAAAGAAGTTAAAAAAATGTGGGGCAACTAGGATTCGAACCTAGCCACCCCAGGTTCCAGGTTAACAGCAGCAAACCACTGGGTTAGTTCTCTGTTGTCAATATAGTAGTGACTTTCTTTTTATTTAATCTAGTCAAAGAATTCTGTGGCGCATCTATTGGTGGGATGCGTCACAGAAATCTATAATTCTGTGGCGCATCTATTGGTTGGATGCGCCACAGAATGTTTACACTTAGCATAAAAATGACACACTGTCCCTTCCCCTCCCCCTCTATCAACATTGCAACTCGATTTGTCGTGTCATCCCACGCCGCCGTCCCCCTCCCACGCCGTCGTCCCCCTCCCGCGCCGCACCGGAGGAGCACCGGAGCGGCCCACCACACCGTCTACGCCGCCACCGGAGGAAGAGCACCACGCCATCTACGCCCACGCCCACGCCGTCTTCCTCGCCATCCCCGTGCAAGAGAGAGGAGGAGGAGGCCCACGCCGTCGACCTCGCGCCCGCAGCCGGAGCACCAGCCGGTAAGGCCCCCTCCCCCTTCCTCCTCCCCCTCCTCCTACTCGTTGGCTAGGGTTCTTTAGGGTAGCCTATCACAGAATACTCAAAGATTTGTGACCTTGATCTACCAACATAAACTGGAAGTCCAAGATACTTTTCGGTTTTTGCCTCAACTCTAATTTTTAATTCTATCAACACTTGGTTCTTTTGTTCCTGTTTAGTATTCTCACTAAACATCACATAGGACTTATCAAAATTAATAGTCAGGCCCGAGCACACCTCATATAAATGTAGGATATGTTGCAGATTCCTGATTAGGTGATATGATTTCCTCCAAGATTTGCTTCAGTCTGTTTTCTAACACTTTGGATATTAATTTGTATACCACAGTGCATAGGTTGATCGGTCGTAAATCCTTCATACTTTCTAGATTGTCCACCTTGGGGATCAAAACAACACAAGTATCATTCCATGATTCGAGCATGGGACCTCCATTCAGTACAGCCATTACCTACCTCCTCAGTCACCTTCTCTCCAACCACCTCCCAAAATTTCTTATACGTATTAAAAGATAAATTGCAAGAAATAAATGATAGAATTAGGGTTTTGATTTCTTCCTTCCTATCATAGATATACAAGGGTAGCCTTATATGAAGTGTGGCCAGCTACAGTATGACATCACAATGAAATACCCTTATAGCTAGTAATGCACTAGTAACCCCATATTACATACTAATACTATTCCCTGACATTCCTTCCCCCTTGAGACCATTGCTCACTAATGGATAAACAAGTTTCTTCAGAAACTTTCATCCTCGTTAAGGAATTTAAAATTGATCAGCCAATGAGGAATTATGTCAGAGTGAAACTGTGAACTCATTGCAATGCATCTCTGTAAAATCTTGCAATAAGCATTGCACCAGCAGTTCCATTGTTCAAGAATCTGTCTACCTGCATCCTTTTCTTCTGAAAACAGCAACCATATGGACCTATACCAGAGTAATATAGTACCAGGGTCCCATACATAAGAGGCATTGATCACTTGACTTTGCCATGTATTCCATGAAATGATATCTGACACTGGCATTATACTTTCTAATAGCACGAAGGCAGCCAATGAGTCCCCACAGCATATGTACATGTGCATCAGAGCATTAACAACTGAAACTGCACTACCAAATCCACACTTGAGGATAAAAGAGTGAACTGCTTTGCCAAAGCTAAGGTCTTCTGGACAAGAGCATGAAGGTATAACAGCTAGTATAGTGGTCAAAGTGCAGCTTAAACCTTCGGAAATCAGGTCTTTGAACATAGCTTGAGCTTCTATTCCCAGTGTGTCATCTCTTGAGTAACTAGTAAGCATTGTGTTCCAGGAGATCAAGTCTCTTATTGGCATTGTCCTGAATAAAAGGTTGGTAGTAGATGAGTCATCGCATTTCATATACAAATCAAGTAAGCTGTTTCCTATAGAAGACTCCTCATGGAAAATGCCTTTTCTGATTATACATCCAGAAATTGTATCTATTCATGTCCTGGGGTGCTACTGAGCACCATATGGGGTGATATATATATGTTGGGGGGGATATGTTTTTGCAGGGATTTCATTGAGTTCCATTTCTCCCGGAATGTTGATTAACTTCCGTTTCGGTTGAGAAATGGGCACTCCTATGTAGAAAAATTAGCAAAGGTCATGCCGAAATTTTGAATTTTTGGGCATGACCTTTGCTAATTATTCTACTACCTAGGAGTGCCCATTTCTCAACCGAAACAGAAGTTAATCAACATTCTGGGAGAAATGGGACTGTACTATATTTTTTTGCCTTCTGTGCTAACTTTTTGCCTCATTATATAAAGCGCAAATAAACATGTCGGGAAACGCGGATGAGCCCGACACTTCTAAGCACATGAGAATTGAAGAACAAGCGAGAGAGCACAACAAGTCATTCTGGAACGAGGAGATGGAGGAGGTGGAGGCCGCCGCCGGAGCTGCTGGTTATGAGGGTGGCCGGGAGGAAGCCGCCGATAATTATGAGGGTGGCCGAGAGGAAAGCACCGATGATTACGGCACCACCGATGGCCAGGAGGACGACGACACCACCGATGGCGGCGACCACGGTGCAAGTGGTAGCGGCACCAATCTGACCGCCGGGAAGAAGGCGGCGAGGCCAAGGAGGCCCCGAAAGGCGCAAGTGCTCGCCAACGTCACAGACGAGTTCACTTCTGTCTCGGAATCTGGCCTACCATTAGAGTCGAAGAAGGCAGCCTCCGGGTTCAACATGCAAATAGGGTGCATCGTCCGGGAGAGTGTTTCAATCAACACTAAGGACATCAGAAGCCCGGAGAATACGGCTATACTCCAAACCATGCTCGATAAGCTTCACCAAAGATACAAGTTCCCGGACGAGGATTCCAAAAAAAGGGCAGAAGCTAATGCCATCACGAAGATGAGCACCACCTTGAGCAGCTGGAGATTCCGGGTGAAGAAGAAGATTAACAAGGGTGACAGTTGGGAGAAGATAAGTAAGGAAGAGCCGCATCTCCCTAGAGAAGACTTCGATGCATTGAAGGAGTCCTTCAACATGGAGATGGCTCGAGAATGGATCGCCTGGGGGAGGGAAATGCAAGAGCTGACCATAGGTAAGCACCATCTCGGAAGCGGTGGCTACCGAGGAAAACAACCGATTTGGGAGAAGGAGGACAATGAGTATATACGTCTGGGAAAAGACAACCCATGGTACAAAATAACGGACGTACAGACGAGGAACTATGTCCGGTCCCGCTACTTCCTCGACTGGAAGACCGGGGAATTTGTTACCAACGATCCGACCGTGAAGGCCTTCAAAAAAAAGCTAGTAAGGAATTTCATCGCTTATATCTCGAGTTGATCTAATTAGATAACAGAGACAAATTTCTAATTGGGTTCACCTTAATTTCCTTTTCCCGAAGGACGAAGTGTTGAAGGATTTGGCTAAGAACCCGCAGTCGTCCGAGGGGTCTACGGAGCCGTGGGACACGGCTTTCAACCGGGCGACGAACGCGATGAAGAAAAGGAAGTTAGATCTGCCGCCGACGTTAGCTGGCCGTGTGTCCGGCTTTGGTTTGAACATGAAGGTACGGGACTACTACGATTCGGATGCCAAGTCCAAAAAGGCGAGGAGGGTGACGGGCGCGGCACACGCCGAGGTTGAGCAGCTGAAGAAGCAGGTGGAGGACCTACAATAGGTCAAAGCGCAGTTGCCCGACATAGTGGCGTCCCAGGTCAACGATATGATAAAGTCGTTGATCCCCCCTAATTTGTGGGAGGGGATAAGTGCTTGGCATGCGAGAGGTCAACAGGGGCCGATACACGTGCCCGCCTGCACCGGCAGCAACTCGAGCAGGAATATGCCCGCCTCGCCTGTAACTACCTCGGTGAATTACGCTCTTAGTTACAAGCCTGGATGAGCGGAAATGGTTAAAATAGTACGGTGGGGCCCAAAGGCCACTCACAGGTAGACCTTTCGGACGTCCTAACCATTTCCAAACATCGGGACAAGAACGAGCGGCGTAATCGGCAGGCGAAGGGATCAACTACATACACAAATGAGTATGTATGCAAGCCACCATACAACAGTCCTCAGAGCCATTCCATCTAAAAGAAATAGAAATATTTCAACGCAATACGGCAAGATCCAAATATCCTAGATAGATATAGTAGTTTAGGATATCTCCTCATACATCAAACATCAGAGTATCAGGTGGAAGCGGAAAACAAGATCCGAGTACGGATAAGAAGCAAATCGGCATAAGATGCCCCATAAATAAACACATCCCGCCCACAGATCTCACGGATCCCCGTTCCCGGAATCTCTACACCGAATGATCGTTGCCCACATCGTCCGTCTCCTCCACCCAGTATCCATCTTGCGGGATCACCTGTTCATCTGAATCAAACAATTTATCGTGTGAGACCCTAGGGGTACTCAGCAAGTCTTTATGCCTCTAAAGGGGACACAACCTGGGGGTGACGCAATTGCAGCAAAAGAGAATACCTAACAATTCTATAGATACTCGCTAACCATCCGCCTAACCAAAGATAGACGGATGTCCGTGAATTAATAACAACAGTGATAACAGTAATATTAACAGATCCATCCTCCTCCTCGCTTACCAACGAGGAAGCGGACGAACAACCCCCCCATCCGTTGGCAGTTTTATTATCCATTCCATGAGTGTTGCACTATTTACTAGTCAAATTAAAAATGGTACTTTAGTTATACTTGTCTATGATCGAGAAACTGTGCTCCAAGTCGTCCATAACCGCGGACACGGCTTTCAGAAAGTTTTACCCTGCAGGGGTGCACAAATAGCAACACACACTCGATCAACCTCGGAAAAACCAAATCAAAACCCAACGAGGCATTCACGACAAAGCGATCACAGGATTCAGAAATATTTCAGGGGGCCACCCCATTAAGCTACCCGCAACGAAGTTAGCCGGCTCCGAGACGGACTCAAGGTTTGCGTCAGTGGCTGTAAACGACTGGGAACCCAAAAGTGTGACTGGGCTTGTCGATACCGCGAAAACACTCCGCTTACCTAAACAGTACAGGTGCTCCTCGCACAATCTTAAATAAAGCAGTAAAGCATGGCATAAGTACAGGATAGTAATAAAGCCCCAAACTACTTTGTGGCCCCAAGAAATAAGAATGAATCAAGCTCTGGCTCAGGGGGGTCCATAGGCCTCCCGGATGTGGATAGCGCGAATATTCAAGGAACAGGAATCAAGTACTCGGGGTCCTACGGGACACAAGTGAGCATGAAAAACCAAATAACAGACATTGCTCACCGGTGCCACTTTCATTAGTTCTCCCATTACTACTCAGGTTAAGTTGTTTAGGTACCTCGTTATCCATCAGACACTCACATACCCTACACATGCTGTTCTACGACTCGCATGGCTCAAACAACTCATGTAGTAATGGCTCATGGGATGGAGGAACAAGCTTCGGTGGGGTTTAAAAGTAAAGGCTATGCAGTACTTGGGATTCAATTTAATGCAATCACGACTCGATGATGCAAGAATAAGATAGAGGCAATAGGTACTGTATGTATGCAAGCATGTGGTAGTGCTTGCCTGGCAGCTCAGTTGAAGCGAGAGAAGGATCTGGGTAGTGCTCCTGGGTTTCTTGATATATCCCCTTCTCAGCGTCTATTCGAAGAAGAACCAAACAAACAAGGGCCAACATAAATAAAGTGCACAAGCATATGAATAAAATGCGACAAGCAAACAATCGTGCCATGATGAATGATGCACAATTTGCATGGCAATAAAGTAGCATGGCATGGGTGAGGTGTGGAATACAAGAAATAAGCATTTTATGGAGTTTTAATCACATTTATACTCAAATAAGTTGCTGTATACTTTATATTTATATGATGCATGCTGCAATTCAGAACATGGAATGCATAAACAGAAAGGTCTCGTCGAGCTGATCATTTTAGACATATCATTTGTCCAATTTGGAGTTATAAAACAAAAGTTATTAAATAATTAAGGAAAAGGGTATTTTCTTGTAAGTTTGATCAACTCGAAAATTAAAGTGTTCAAAATATATTTTGAAGGGCATATTTGAATTCCTCACATTTTCCTGATTCCAAAACATATATCATTTGTATTATTTGGAATTACAAAACAAAAGTTATTAAAAACAGATTTAAATTCATATATAAACATTTTCCAGAAATTGTTTTATTAAATAGATAAACTGCAGAACTTTTTATACCCAGCCGTAGCTAGCCATAGCCACAGGCAGGTGGGGCCGATGCTGCCTGGGCGGAATCGGCGCGCGGCGGACCTCTCTCACCGCGAGCTCATCTAGCCCATGAGACAGACATGTGGGACCGGAGGCTTCGCAGGCCCACGCGACAGCGGGCGACCAGGGGGTGCCACACGACATAGCGGGGACTGCGGGTTGAGGGGCGGAGACTCTGGGCGCTTTTTCGTAAAAGTTCAACCACGGCTGACAGGTGGGGCTCGATGGATTGCGGGTTGAGGAAAAAAGGTTTGGGGGGGTATTTGCAAAGTACGCACAGGCACTGTTGTTCTTCCTCTGACGAAACTGTCGACAGACGGAGACAGCGCGCGGCGCGGAGAGGTGGGGGATCGAACTCACGCTGATCTCTCGCGCGCAGGCGACAGTGACCACTGCGGTTGGGTGGGGTTGCTAGTAGGGAGCGGCTACGGCTAGACATGCTTCTGCGGGGCGCGGCGACGAGCAGAAGCCAGCGGCCGCCGTTGCACCGAGAGCGCTCGGCACAAAGTCCAGCGAGCACAAGCGGCGTCGGTGAGAGAGGGGATATCATGGGGGAAGGGCAGCTCACCGCGAAGTCGTCGGAGGGCTTGGATCGGGCCAGGGAGCAGAAGGGCGACGGCGACGCGGACGCACCGCCGGAGCTAGGGTTTCGGCATCGGCGGCGTGCAGCAGGCTGCAGGGGCTGTTTCCTCCTCGTTGTGGTGTGCAGGGGCGGTCCAGGGGTCGCCTCGGTCTTCCTCGACGCCAACTCTCCACGCCCGCCGCCTGATCTAGAGGGTGGTGGTCTACACCGACATGGTGGCCGGAGTTGGAAGAGGTGGTGGCAGGGAAGGGAGGAAAGCAGAGGGCGAGGCCCTAGGGATCTGGGGACGCAAACATGCGAGAGAGAGGGAATAGATAGGGACGGGAGAGGAGAGGGGGTGCCGTGGGAGGCATGGTGGAGGAAAAAGGTGGCTCGGCCACCTTTTTCTCCTCTACCCCCATGTGCTCGACCGGCTCGGCCAGGGCATGGGAGGGGTGGTCAGGGACGGCCAGGTGGGGACAAGGAGAGGTCAAGGAGGCCAGGCTCGGTGTGGGGCCTTGTGGCAGAGAGAGAATAGAGAGAGAGGCTCGGGTAGATGGTCATGCTCGGCATGGACCTAGGTTTGGGCTTGGTTAGGTTAGGGCTTGAGAGGGGGTGGTTAGGTCGTTAGGGTAGGGGGTAGATGGTTAGCTGGGGCCAGGTTGAGCATGAAAGGCTCGGGTAGGGTTTACACTAGAGGGAGTGGTGCGGCTAAGGTTTAGAGAGAGAGTTAAAGAGAGAGGTTAGGGGTAGGGGTAGAGACTTAGGGTTTTTAGGTCTTGGCATGAGGTGAACAATATCATGCAAGGTTAAAAGAGATGGGGAGGTGATTGGATTTGTTTTAACACAAGGTGTTGGCAAAAGAAGGAAAGAAAGAGATGGGTTTTATGGGTATGATCACCCATGATCATGCATGGATGAAGGAGAAAAGGAGAGAAAGGTGAGGATGAGAGAGAGAGGTTTGATGCACATGGCAAGGTGAGGAGATCAAGATGGTGAGGCTTGGGGTGCACACATGGTGGTGGTAGGAGATAAATGTGGAGCCCCACAAAAATATTAAGGATCACTTGGTATGAAAACAAAGGACAAGATCCACTTTAAAAACAAGGACTAAACCCAAGGAGAAGAGGTGGTGGAGATTTGCATGGCCCATGCAAAAGCATTCAAAGCCATATTTTAACCTTGTGAAAACAAAATAATAAACATGGCATTATTCCTATGCATTACCCAAAATGTGGAGTAAGGCCAAGCAAAAGAATTTAAATGAAAGTTCCAAGTGGAGTAGATGGAGATGATCATATTTGATTATAATTGGGACTTGCTAGTGTGTATATTCCACTAGATGTTTAATAGTCCCAAAAATATCCCAACATGAGCATAAATCCATAGTAATCCATATGAAAGCTAGGAAAAGGAGCACTACTCATAATGCATGCAAAGGTGGCTCCACATATCAATAATGTGAAAACAACATGATGCATATATGAGAGCATGTGGAGATAGAATTGGATCCATCCCAACCCACATGAGCTAGAGGTAAAACCCAATGAAAATAAAATACAAGCTCATGGATAATGGGATGGTGGAATTATAAGGTGGTGAAAAGAAAGGGTGGTGGAGTAGAATAAAAGATATGCCCCCAACTCAACTTGGGCATTAAACAATATATCAATAACCAAATACAATATCAAGAGGCAAATACAATTAATAATGCATATGAGAGAAGAACCAAAGAAAGAGGGTTTTATATGATGCTCAAATGCAAGGTGGCATGATGACATGAGCATGATATAACTATGATGCAACAATTATATATAGGAAGTAGCATATATATAGACTAGGCTAGTAGCATTGCAATTGTTAGACAATTGGGATGCTACATCGCCGGAACTCGTGACCCCACAGCCCAACGCCGCCGGGCCACAGCCGCTCCTCCAGTTGGACGCACCCGACCAGCCGACCGAGGATGATAGGGCGACGATGCATGATGATGCACCCGAGCAGCCAAAGATTGATAGGCCGCCCGCCGCCCTTGTCTCCACATTAGCCGAGATCGACGCCATCATAGTGGTAACTAATTAGTCAGTCTGCACGTAATTTTTTTAATTATGCCTTTGATGACTGTCATATCATCATCCCAAACATGTTTTGACTCAGGAACCGCCTTGCGTAGTGCTGCATAGCGTGGTGCCCGACGGCGAGTTGAAGGAGGTTGCGGCGGGCCAGGTGATTCGCCCAAAGAGCACGGAGGTTATGCACAATGTTAAAATGAGCAAAGACATCATGAGGGTCAGTTTGACTTACATAGTGCCAGAGTACCGCGACATCCTCCCGCCCTTTAACCCTCCGGGAGCCGAGGACAACACTCCCCTCCACGAATGCACCAATTGGGTCATGCCATGGCCGAAGTCCCAGATTCGTCTTGGGGGGGCGGGGGATCTTGTGGGGCCAAAGCTTCCCGCAGGCGGCACCTCGGTCCGCCGGCCCATGCCCATCCGGCCCTCGGCGAAGCGCGCCCCGAAGGAACCGGCGGTCGCCGCCGCTACCACCACCCAGAAGAAGCTTAAGGTACCGTCGGTCATCGTCACCCGGGAGGAACCGGTTCTCGTTGCCAACACCAACCGCCACCAAGAACTGTTGGGACGAAAACCGTTACCGCGCCCACCATCCAAAACCAAGGCCGTTGCACCTCAACCGCCGGCATCGCAACCGCTGCCAGTAACTAAGGACGTTGACATGGCACCACTTGATCATGATGACGGCCACTACCATGACAATGATGACCACAACTATGACAATGATCATGATGAGGATGTCGACGTCGATGCCTACATCAACACTGGCGCCTGCAGCAAGGATGTGTATATGCCTCCTATTGACGTTGATGAAGAAGCCTTCCGTGGTCACGATGATGAACCTAGGCGTCCCAATACAGTACCCTTGCAGCGCCAGCTAGTCTTCAAGGGTTTATCTTAGGAAGAAGACACGCCTCCGGAGGCTGGCGATGCATCTATACAGAAACCGGCTACCATTTTCAGCCCTACCACGCTGAAAAAGATGGTCAACGATGTAGGGGTAGCACCCCCAGAACAAGCTGACAAAAAGAAGAAGGCCAGGAAGAGGAAACCTAAAACTGCCCCGGGTGCCTCTATGAGCCAGCCAACTCAGAAGATATGGCATGACAGCGTGATACCACCCCGTCCGGATGGCTTGACGCGAGTTCATGAAGCTAGGAAACCGATACTACCTCCTGATCTGCTACGCTTGGCAAGTGGATCAATGCACTCTTTGCATAGTCATATCTTATATGTTGAGCAAACCCTTCTCAAGGAGAAAGATCCAACTTACCCGGTGTGCATCGTCAACGTGCCAGAGGACCCAGACTTTGTCCATGAGGAACCCGCAAGTCTGTTCTTCATAGCGTACGAGGACGTCTTCAAACTGTTTCACCTCATACGGCTGGACTATAACTTGGTCCGCCTATTCTCGATCAATCAACAGTTGAAGATCAAGAGAGAGTTACTCCCGCAAGTCGCGGTAGCGGATCCCTACTACATGCGCGACAGCCAGCTGGTGGAAGGATCAGCGACACGGACCCGGGCTGTGGAGTACCTTCAGAATTTCATGCTCAGATACAAAGAGAACACCATTCTTCTGTCCGTCTTTCCTGAGTAAGCACACACATCCGTTCGTCGCCGTCGTAACTAATGCTTTCTTGTAGATTTCTTCCATTGCTTATCCTTTCCAACATTTGTTTCAATTGTGTTGAGCAGGGACTACTACTCTGTAACCATTGCCATTTACCCGACGTATTCAGTAGCCCAGTATTTCGACTCGTCGAATACCACGTACAAGAAAAACTAGGCCAGAATAAAAGCTATTCTCGATGATGCTATGGAGGGATACTTCCAAAAGGGAGGCACCTTTGTAAAGAAAGGGGAATTTGTCAAGACGGATAAAAGACACGGGTTCAAGCACATGACCGAGTTCCCCTGCATCAAGCAGCCAGCTGGCAGCGTGAGGGATAACTTCTACGCCCTCCATTACCTTCACGGGTTGGTCCGGGATGCAGAGCAGATCAAGCGCTCAAACACTGTCCGAGAGTGAACTATAATTGCTTTGTAATAATTTGTATCGACGGATGTGTGTGTGTGTTTTGTCGTATTTTATCGTTGAACTTGCTTTTGTGATATCGATGCAATATGTCTTATATGTTGCATTATGCACTAATATATGCCTTGTGTCTATAGAGATGACGTACTACGTGGTGTTCGAGGGTCGGGTTCCAGGGATTTACGAGGAGTGGGAGGACTGTAAGAAACAGGTGCACAAGTTCAGCGGCAACTGCTACAAAGGATACACGACTAGAGAGGAGGCGGAGGCCAAGTGGAGGAACTACCAGTCGAGGAAGAACAAGAACAAGATGAAGACCGCGGTCGTGCTCATGCTCTTGCTCACCATCGTCGCGTCTCTACTATATTTCATCATAGTGTAGGCGGCGGTGACCACTTCATTTGTAACTTTAGATGATGAACTAATTTATACTTGTGTAAAAATGTGGCACTTATGACTATATGTATGCATGTATGTTGGGATCTAATATTTGATGACATAGTAATGCATATGTTTGCATCTACTGTTTGTCCAGATTATTATTTACTATCTATGTATAAATCCTGTATAAAACCTGTATATGCACTGTATTTTCGGCTGTGTTAGAAATTAAAAAAAATACCGAAAAAACATTCTGTGGCGCATCTTGTAACGTTTATGTGGCGCACAACATTCTGTTTCACATGTGTGCATATGCGCCACAGAAAGCACACTTCTGTGGCGCACGGGACCACATGCGCCACAGAAAGCCCAAATTCTGTGGTGCACGGCTCGTGCGCCACAGAATTACCAATTTAGTGGCGCAAATTCTGTGACGCACAAGGCATGCGCCACAGAAACCAATTTACGTGCGCCACAATTAAGGATTTCCCTAGTAGTGTAAAGATAATTATAAGTGGTAACGGTGCCAGAAAAGAGCTTGACGAACAAGAAGAGACTAAACGCAAACTGAAATAATGATGGCACCAAGCATACGTGTAACATATCTAGTTGCAAACGGTGTTTCAATGCTTAGAAACAAGTCCTAGGGATCATACTTTCACTAGTGAACACTCTCATTTAAATATCTTCTCTTTATGATACTACTCTGAACTACTCTCCGGTTTGACACTCTAATCCATGGTAGGGCTATAACAACACACCTCAAAGTTTGCTTTTCCCATCTAGGTAACCCCACACTGTCACCTTGAGCGCTAGATGGTTCCAACAAACACCACAATTTCATAGAGACATCCGACTCCAAATATAACTCATAACAAGTATTTGTAATCTCTAGCCTAAGTGCCACCACGGTGTGCACGCTGCCACTTTCACACACATGGGGAGAGCAGAGATCTATTAAAGCACTTGAGTAGCAAGGTAGATCTACTTGATTATAAAGCTCATGATCACAATATGATCATGCATAGAGAGATATGAACACATAGCTACCGGTAGAACCCTTAGCCTTGAGAGAGAACTACTCCCTCCTCATCATGGGAATCAGCAACAGCGATGGAGATGGTGGTGGAGATCGATGGATATGGCTCCGATGGCACTTCCCCGTCCTGGCAGGGTGCCGGAACAGAGACTTTCTGTCCCCCGAATCTCCTCTTCGGTGGCGGCAACGCTGTGGAACTTTTCGTGGCTAGAGGCTGGACTATTTAGAGTTTTTGCATCGGAGACTTCTTATAGGCGAAAGGGCAAGGTCGGTTGGTGTACTAGGGGCCCACACCATCTGGTGGCGCGGCCAGGGCTAGTCCGCGCCACCACATGGTGTGGCAATCCCCTAGCCCCTCCCCGTCTCGTCTTCTGGCTCCGTGAGTCTTCCGGTAAAATATCGACTTTGGCTTTTGTCCGGTTCAATTCCGAGAATATTCATTTTCTAGCTTTTCTGGAACCAAAACCAGAAGAAAATAGGCAACTGGCACCGTGGCTTCTTGTTAATAGGTTAGTTCCAGAAAATGTGTAAAAGTACTCCAAAGTGTGGACAAAGCATAAGAAAGTAGATATAAAACAAGCATGGAACATCAAAAATTGTAGATACGTTTCCAACGTATCAACATCCCCAAGCTTAACTCCTGCTCGTCCTCAAGTAGGTAAGTGATAAAAAAGAATAATTTTTAATGTGACATGCTGTTGGGGATCGTAGCAGAAAACAAAAATTTCCCTACGATAGAACCCCAGAAACTGCCTAAGATCTATCTATGTAGTAATGCGGTAACAGCCAATGCGTAGAGAATACATACCCTTGTAGACCATACGCGGTTAACATTCTGTAGGGAACGTGGTTGAAGTAGTCATACTCGTAGCCGACCTCAAGGTCACGAAGCTCCTCGTAGGTCACGCCTTGCTCCTTCTTCATCTTCATCGTGCAACAGCTCCGGATCACGATATTTAAGCACCCCAAGTGTTGCGCCTCGTGTCTTCGTACATATCCGGTGCATGATGAGACCTCTGGCTCCCCGATACCGCCGGGAGTGCGGAAGTTGATATCCGGCTAGGAATCCTTGCAGCGCAACGGCGTACTATAGGTGGCCTCGATCGCATAGCCCATACATGGGGCCATCGTCATAAGGTATAGAGAGAGGGAGGAGGAGAAAGTCAACCAAAGGACTTCTCCAATTGTATGTCTAATCCCACCCATGGGCACCCCTTTATATAGGCGGAGGGGATGTGCCCTCTCCATTAGGTTAGCCATGTGGGACTATTAATAAAGGAAAAACTCAGCAGAAATTCGGACGAGCCGAATGGGCCTAAATCCCACTAGCCCAACAGCATGCAGTAGCACTAGGTAGCAGCCAGCAGCCAGCACGGGTGGGCCTGGTGTTGCGTGCGGCCCAGCTGGCCAGTAGCAGCAGCCAGCGCTGCACAGCTGACCTGGGTGGTGGAGGCCCAGCTCGCCCGCGGCCTGCACCGCCCGCCTGGCAGCTCGCCCGGGTGGGCCGCCTGCCCCCACCGGCCCAGCTGGCTGGCCGGCTCCCCCATGAGCCCCGTATGGGCCGGGGTCGAGCCAGGCCGGCCGCCGCAGCTGGTAACTGGCGCCCGCCCCCCGTGCGGCGGCAAATATCTGCCGCCCACATGGGCTATTTCTGTTTTCCTTTTTCTTTTTCCTTTTATTTTTCTGCAGCTTTTATTCTAGGCCTTTTCCCTCTAGGATTTGGCCTAATATAAAAGTTGCTTTTATAAATCTTAACTTAAATATTATTTAGAATATATTAATTCATAATTAACATATAATAAATATATATTTAAATTCCCATTTATCCGAAAACACTTTTTGGGTCTTTTCCTTTATTCTTTCTCCGAACAACTTCGGATCTCTCCGCGGAACATTTCCGGCTTTCTATCTTTCTCTATTGTGATTCCATCTTACGAATGATCACTCTCATCGTACCCTTAAGTGTATCCTCTCATGGCTCAGGAATGCTCTAGACATGATCTGTATCAATGATCAATAGAGGGACCAGGGATATCCATGCGACCCCTATGCATTCCTGATGACAATGTCGTTTGAACCGCTAAATGTAGCATCACCTTCCTTTTGTTTCTCGATACAACTTGTCCGAGATCCGATCATTGGTATCCCATACCTTGTTCAATCTCGTTCACAACAAGTTCTATTTTCTTGTTATCGTGATATTACATCCCCGTGACCTAGTAACATGTTGCAACATTTATGGATGTAATATCACCAAGCCGGCCGTATGTATCTTTACCCGTCATGTGGGTGAACAAATCCTGGTCTTGCAGTCACATGTCATCTACTGTTCCTTCGGAATACCCAATGTACACCTTTATAACCACTATATTACCAAGTGGCGCTTGATGCAGTCTAAGCAGCCTCGGGAAACAATGAGTAATATGAGCTCACGATCTAAGGAGAAGGAGTCTAGGTATAGCTTTTGCAACAATGAACTATATGACTTGATCGTGTTACAATCCTTTGAGGAATGTCCAATCACATCATTCTCTAATGATATGATCTCGTTGTCAGTCAGCATAAATGCCCATGATCTTGAAACCCAGATCATCTTCGAGACCAATGAACTAGTATGAAAAGAGGCTACTAGGGACTTGGTTATTTCATACCACACCTGTACCAATGTTTCTACTTGGCACAGTTATAGCACAATAAGAAACTATTATAAACTAATTGATATATGACAATAAAAACCTATTTATTATTTGCCTCTAGGGCATATCTCCTTCAGTCTCCCACTTGCACTAGAGTACAAATATTCTAGCTCGCATTTTACTCATATAAACCATATACCATATGTGTTTACAGATCATGCATGCTCATGGGAAACGTCATGTCCATTTTCTGTTTTACCAGATCATTATGTCTTTTGCAAATCGTTAATGTCTTCCTAATTTTGACATTCACTCCATTATCGTATAATGGGTCGAAGCATTTGTATGGCGACAAAGTGAGACTTTGTTTCTAGTGTTTATGATGACGGTCGTTTTCACCGTTGTCATCTAAACTTCGAAACACCCTTTGCTATCCTTTGTGTATATACTATAGTCATGGCAGTAGAACGAGGCCAGATTCCAGGAGCTTACAGTGACTTTAGATCAACCTCGAGGGCTTTCTCATGGGCACTAGGCCCTAGGACTATCATTCTACGTTAAAAGTGAACTAGCCCCGCCATAACATTATACATCACATCAGATGGAGCTTTTATACTTCTATATCTATGTAGATCCTAGTGCATGAAATGCATATATGCCACTTACATTGCTTCTTGCCATTTATGTACAAACTTAATTTTGGTTCAGTGATCAACTCAGGAATCACTTAAAGACACGTTCTTACAGTTAAGACTTTGTCCTATCAACCAGAACTTCAGGTCACATTACGTCGAGTATACAACATGGTTTTATGGAAGAACCTATGACTGAGCCATAGGAGATGCAACACATCTCTTTCTTTCAACCATAGTTGCAATACTCAATGCTTCATATAGTAAGAACTTCTTTCTTACCTTGTTCCACTCTGAGCTACTTCAGAATCTTGTCTTAGGACATTCTGAACATCTTTCAGAATCAAGTCCAAGAAGCATTCAACATTCAGTGTTTATTAAACTCACCAATCTATCTTGATAGATTTTATTGTTTAATAACTTCAACTTCATCCTAACTCAAATGTTATTAACACCAATCATATCATTCATATATGTCGTCCACATATCCCAGAATGATTTCACGCTCCCACTCAAATATGACATTGATGTTTGAGATCTAGGGATTTCACTTAGCTCCCACTTAAAACTAGGTCCTCTCGATAATCTTGGACATTCCAAAATTCTTTGATCATCATCAAATCGAGAATTCCACTAACGAGATTTCAATGACCATTCATTTCGCGTACTTACATCTATCACGCTTCTTTGTAATTCGTAGGTATGTCTTGTTCAAAACATGACAAGTGAATCAACAACATAATACCACAAACTTGTAGAATATATTGTTGAATCCTACTTTCTTTAAGTAAAAGTATTTACGTGAAACTTCATGATCATTATCATTGGTTTCTTCTCTATATGTAGAGTTTGGATTCACGAAACAAATTCTGATGCGCCACTCAACAATCTAGAGGTAAGGTCAAATACCTTGATTTGATCTTTTACTTTCTTCCACCTGTATTTTCATCAAGACACATCAACTTGGGACAACAGCAGGTTTGCCCCTTATGGATCATGCATTCATAGCTTCCTAAGAATGCTCTACAAAGACTTGTTTATTCGCCACGACTTCGACTTGTCGAAATCTCCAGAAACTCGAACTTGCCATAAAACTTATGGTGTTATTTCCACAAATCTTTGGATGTTCCTTTGTATTTCAAATGAGTGTTTGCTTATTTTGATCTCTAACTCTAAACGATAACTATAACCCCGAAAGAGATGATATTATACCATATGTATCTTAATACATAATGATTATGATGTTTAGATATTTCAACACAATTTGAATTCATCCAATTATCATAATTTGTGAAACATCTTTCACAAGTCCCTTTTATGCTAAACTTAACTTGAATACTTCAGTCACGTCGGTCAAATCAAAGAGACCTCGTATTCTTGTTAATTTCAATATCCTATTTTGTTGTGAACTCATTTGAACAATTCAAATCATTTCAAACTTATGTTTCATTAAGTAAATACACTTATTCACTTAAGTCCACAATTACCTAATGATTTCCACTACTTGTTGAAAATACGATACATCATTATGTATAAGTTTCAACATTTCTTCGCATATCACCGTTTTACCAAAATGCGGAGTTTTGGTCATTCCGCCCAAGAGGCATGGTTTTGCAAAGTCTCTAGATTAAGCATCTAGGACCCCGATCTTTCATAAAGAACCTGCAATAACCAAAATGACTTAAACTATAGTGTCATTTCATTATTAAACTTTGGATATCTTTTAGCATTCAAATCCTTTATAAATGTTTAAACCATTATCATTAACATAGTGATGAGAATAACTTATTTATAATTATAATGTGACCATAAGGTATTGTTCATAAGAATAGTACAAACTGGTTTGTAACTTGTTCATATGAATAATCGTCTTGCCAAAAGTAAGACACACAAACAAGGATTACAAAATTATATTCAAGTCCACTAATCCAAATGATAAACTTTGAGGGAAGAAGTAATGTCGGACATCAATTGATTTGCTTGCCATCATCAAGTCACGTTGCCTCAAAACCAGCAATTCGCAAGCAGATCATCCTGTTTTTCACAAAGCAGGACAAGTATCAAATACTTTACAAACTGCAACGAGTTTTGCAAGAACCACATTTATAATCAATATATTTACATATACATTTTTCATCCATGATCTCCTTTTTGCAATCAAGCCCTTCTAAGAGTTCTCAACTCTAATGCAAGATCGCTAAGTGTTTTTCCAAACATTCTGGAGTCATTGAATTATCTCCTAATGGTTATTGTATCAAGAAGAGAAGATCAGCTTTTATGAGGATATCCCTCAGGCGTGAGTATTAATCTATGAAGTTGGACCCTTTTGCTAAGTTCCAAATTAAGCAATATATTCCCATGGTTGCAAAGGACCTCCATGGGATAGGCTAAGATCTACTAAGATATTTGCAAACAGACATCTAGACTAAGTTTATAATAAGAGATCAATTTATAATTGGTCTCCACTAAAATTGTCATCCCCTGGATGATTTTAGTGATCGCATGATCCCTATCCTCTCCACCTCCCCTGATCGTCACGGCCATCAGTGCATTATCAAAGGTAGACATTCAACAATGTCAATCACATCATCCATGTGACTCATGCTCGATCTTTCAATCTCTTGTGTTCCGAGGCCATGTCTGCACATGCTAGGCTCGCCAAATCTAACTTGTATGTATTCGCTGTGCAACATGGCTTACACCCACTGTATGCGAACGTAGATATGTATGACACCTAGGCCTGTACCCTGGATCGCCTCATACTGAAGAACTTTCTTGGTGGTGCACACACAAGGGGAACACAGAACATCAGAATTCCTTAGGGATTATCTTATTTGCTACCGTTGAGTATCTAAATACTAGCACACAATAACATGTAAAAATTGGTATCAACATCATATGTATAATGTGATATGATATGGTCTTTCTTGCGCCTTGATCTCCATCGAGCGCTCCGGCATGATCTCCAACTTTCCCTTGGTTTGACCCCAAGTCCACGACGCCACCACCAGGTCGTCCATCGGAACGATGACTATTACTATACTACTTAGTAACAGAAAAGTAAACTACTTTACCTTAGTATACGACCAATGCCATATCATAATCACATGCCTCCTACAAAATAAATTCAGACGCCTCTACTTTATCTATTGCAAGTTTTACGTGGTTGTTAGGACTTTCGCAGTAGAACCGTTTCTAAACTACAAACTTTCCAACCACAACATGGATCCAACAGTTGTCTCTATTACACCCCTTTCGGGGCCCTCCGTTGTAAATGTTATATCAACTATTGAATGAGAGACAGTCACCCGCTAGCCACTTATACGGTACAAGCCGTATGTTGAGCGTGGAACCAGTCTCGCGTACGAATACGCGTAAGGTCGGTCTGGGCCGCTTCATCAAACAATACCGCGATATAAACAAGTACACGTTAGAGGGTGATACGTCCATTTTGCATCACTATTCTATGTCTTAATTCACTATTATTCATTGATATATTTCGTATTGAGAGGTGATACTTATGTTATTTCATCTATTTTTGCATGGTCGATGACTTTTGGAGCATGGAGCGCTGTAGTCAGGATTCTGATGGAAAAAGTGCTGTTTGGAGGCAAAATTCGTGAAGATCGGAAAATCCGGGAAAATATACGGAAAATCCTATTTTTCCAGAAGGCTCAGGATGCCAGAAGACTGAGTGGAGGTGGGCCATAGGGGGCCCACACCACCCCATGGCGCGGGCAGGCCTAGGCCGCGCCTGGGAGTGGTGTGGCCACCCTGGCCCACTCCAGCCTCTCCCCTCTGGCGTATATCATCTCCACGAAACCCTAAGACTTGGGGAGCGACCATAGAAAGATTCCGCTGCATCTGCGGGGTGGAAAACACCGAGAGAGAAAGATCTCTCCGGCAGACAGATTTCTGCCGGGGGAATTCCTTCCCGGAGAGGGGAGATCGTCGCCATCAACACCACCATCAAGCTGGACTTCATCGGGATCATCATCATCGTCACCACCATCATCATAATTAGCACCCTCATCACCATCTCCATATTGCGGTAACAATTGTGTTGAATCTTGCATAGTTCATAGGGGAAACTTTACCGGTGTTGATTACTCTTTGTAGTTGATGCTATTGAGTGAACCATTGAATTATTGTCTATGTTCAGATTGTTATACATCATTATTCCATCTATGATCATGATCCATATGATGTCTTGTGAGTAGTTCGTTTTGTTCTTGAGGACATGAGAGAAGTCTTGTTGTTAGTAGTGGAGTTGCGTTGAGAAAGATTCAATAGATTGTTATTTAAGTTGTGGTGTACTTCTTCTAGTGGTGTCATGTGAACGTCGACTACATGACACTTCACCTATATGGGCCTAGGGGAATGCATTGTGTATTTGGCTACTAATCGTAGGGGTTGCCGGAGTGACAGAAACCTAAACCCCCGTTAGGAAACCATTGCATAAGGGAAGTAAGGGTCTTAGAGTTTAAAGCTTTGGTTAGGTTTCTACGTTAATTACGTTCTTGTACTTACGGATGTTTGCAAGGGGTATAATCACAAGTATGTATTAGTCTTCGATGGGGCGGTACATTAGCACAGGTTCACCCACACAACACTTAGCAAGCTAGAGAAGATTAATCGACTATATGAAGCGAAAGCACTTGACAGTCTTCCCATGTGTCCTCGAGAACGTTTGGTCATCTTAAGTAATACAACCGGCTTGTCCTTTGCTGCATAAAGGATTGGGCCACTTGCTGCATTTATTCCTACTGTCTTTTATTTACTCATACTTTGTTTACTTGCTTTATCGAAAACCCCTAAAAATCCGTTTGCCAAGTATTTGCAGAGAATTCCTGATCCATACCACTAGCCAACACCTTCTGCTCCTCGTTGGGTTCGACACTCTTACTTATCGAAAATACTGTGATACACCCCCTATACTTGTGGGTCATCAAGACTATTTTCGGGCGCTGTTGCCGGGGAGTGAAGCGCTATTGGAGAGTGGAACTGGTAAAGGAAACTTCTTCTGTGAGTATTGTTTACTTCTGCTAGTTGCTTTATTTTCGTTATGGATAATTCGCTGAGTTTCTTATTTGGTAATGCTACTACCACTGCTAAGGTAGTAGATATGCCACCACCTGCTGAGAAAGATGTTTTCAAAATACCTACAAGAATTATTGATCGTGTTATGGATAACTACTATGTTGGGGATGGAACTGTCCATCCCGGCGATCATTTACTCTTTATACACGAATTATGCGGGTTGTTCAAGTGTGCAGGTATTACTACAGATCAAGTTAAGAAGAAGTTATTCTCATTATCACTGAAAGGAAGAGCTGAGGACTGGTATAAGCTGCTGAAGAATGTTCAAGCTCTGGAATGGGAGGAAATAGTGCCTCTCTTTTATTCAAAGTTTTATCCTCCTAGTGAGATTCATAAAGATCGAAATCAAATATACAACTTTTGGCCTCTTGATGGAGAGAGTACAGCTCAAGCTTGGGAGAGATTGAAGTTACTAATGCTCAAATGTCCCATTCATGAGCTCCCCAACAATATTATTATCAACAACTTTTATGCAAGGCTCCCTCTACATGATAAGGATTTATTGGATGCTTCTTGTGCTGGATCATTCACTCGTATGGAAGAAGAAGCTAAATGGGACCTTCTAGACCGTATTCAAGACAATGTTAAAGCTTGGGAGAATGACAAAGGTAGAAAGTCAGGTATAAATTATGATTATGAATGCATTGAATCTTTTATGGGTACTGATGACTTTCAATATATTAGTAATCTTTATGGTCTTGATCTGCAAGTTATTACAAATTGCTTTAGAGCTTTTGCTTCCTATATCGAAATTCCGAAAAGGGGATGGAACAAATACAATGCACCTTACAAAGATATTGTTGACTATGCTCCTATTGGAAGTGCTGAATATTGCATCATTGACCCCATTTTACCTGGACCTTATATCGAGAATATTCCCTTCCCCGAAAAGGTAAAGGATCATCCTATGATAACTAATGTAATCACTAAAAGTGAAAAAAGAACTATAAAACCTGATGAACAAATAAACATTGAACCTGTGGTAGCAATTGTGAAAGACCTTGTCACTAAAAACGTAGAAGATGGGCACATAGTGTTTTGTGAGGATGCTTCTAATATTGTTTCACATCCCAATAGAACTAAAAAGGCTAGTGTTCCTGTGCTTTCTGTTAGAATTGGTGATCATTGCTATTATGGTTTATGTGATATTGGTGCAAGTTCTAGTGCTATTCCTTATGAGCTTTACAGAGAAATTATGCATGAGATCAGTCCTTGTGAGTTCGAAGAGATTGATGTGGTTATTCACCTTGCTAATAGAGAGACCATCTCTCCAATTGGTATTGTGCGAGACATGGAAGTTCTTTGCGGTAAGATTAAGTACCCTGCTGATTTTCTAGTACTTGGTTCAGCTGCTAGTAAAACTTATCCTATCATTTTTGGTAGACCTTTCTTGAGTACTTGTGGAGCTATTATTGATTGCAAGAGGGAGAAAATCTTGACTAAGTTTGATGGGGAATCTTATGAGTTTAATTTTTCGAAATTTGCTAAAGAACCTTGCGAAGAGGAAACCCATAATGAGGATTTTAGGGTTGAACAACTTGCTTCTATTTCTCTTGCTCCTAACAATGCTTTGCAGCAATCTATGGAAGAACATGAAAGTGAAATCTTCATGGAAGAAAGGAATGAGATTGACATGATTCTCCGTGATCAACCTATGATGCTTAAGCACGACTTGCCTATAGAAGACTTGGGCACCACGATGCCAACTAAAAAGGATCCGGTTTTCGATCTAAAACCTCTCCCTGATGATCTTAAATATGCTTATATTGATGATAAAAAGATATATCCTGTTATTGTTAGCGCTAAACTTTCAGGGAAGGAAGAAGAAAGGCTATTGGAAGTTTTGAGGAAACATCGAGGAGCTATGGGGTATACTCTGGATGATTTAAAAGGGATTTCACCTACTATATGTCAGCATTCTATCTACATAGAACCAGATGCGAAGCCAGTAGTGGAGCACCAACGATGTTTAAATCCTAGAATGAAGGAAGTGGTAAGGAATGAGGTATTGAAACTCCTTGATGCTGGTATTATTTACCCTATTGCTGATAGTGAATGGGTTAGTCCTATTCATTGTGTTCCTAAAAAGGGAGGTATTACTGTTGTCCCTAATGATAATGATGAGCTTATTCCTCAAAGAATAGTGGTAGGCTATAGGATGTGCATCGATTTTAGGAAAGTCAATAAAGTTACTAAGAAAGATCACTACCCGCTTCCTTTTATTGATCAAATGTTGGAAAGGTTGTCTAAAAAGACCCATTTTTGTTTTCTTGATGGTTATTCTGGGTTCTCTCAAAGTGTTGTTAAATAACAAGATCAAGAAAAAACTACTTTTACTTGCCCTTATGGAACTTATGCTTATAGATGTATGCCTTTTGGTTTATATAATTCTCCTGCTACTTTCCAAAGATGCATGTCTGCTATCTTTCATGGTTTTTGTGAGGAAATTGTAGAAGTGTTCATGGATGACTTTTCTGTCTATGGAACTTCTTTTGATAATTGTCTGCACAACCTTGATAAATTTTTGCAGAGATGTGAAGAAACTAATCTTGTTCTTAATTGGGAAAAATGACACTTCATGGTTAACGAAGGGATTGTTCTTGGGCATAAAGTTTTTGAAAGAGGCATAGAAGTTGATAGAGCTAAAGTTGAGGCAATTGAGAAGATGCCATGTCCAAAAGACATCAAAGGTATTCGTAGTATCCTTGGTCATGCTGGTTTCTATAGGAGGTTTATTAAAGATTTCTCTAGGATATCAAAGCCTCTCACTAATCTTCTTCAAAAAGATGTACCTTTCATTTTTTATGATGATTGTAGGGAAGCTTTTGAAACTCTTAAGAAGGCTTTAACTATAACCCCTATTGTTCAACCACCTGATTGGATTTTACCCTTTGAAATAATGTGTGATGCTAGTGATTTTGCTATAGGGGTTGTCCTTGGGCAACGTATTGATAAAAGGTTAAACGTTATCCATTATGCTAGTAAGACTATAGATGCTGCTCAAAGGAATTATGCCACTACTAAAAAGGAATTTCTAGCTGTTGTTTTTGCCTGTGATAAGTTTAGGCCCTATGTTGTGGACTCAAAAGTAACCATTCATACTGATCATGCTGCTATTAAATATCTTATGACAAAGAAGGACGCTAAGCCTAGGCTTATTAGATGGGTACTGCTTTTACAAGAGTTTGATCTACACATAGTAGATAGGAAGGGTGCTGAAAAAATCCTGTAGCTGATAATTTATCTCGCTTGGAAAACATCTCTTTTGATCATATGCCTGTTAATGATAGTTTCCCAAATGAACAGTTTGCCGCAGTAGGGGTGAACTCTCGAGGAAGCCCTTGGTATGCTGATTATGCTAACTTTATTGTCTCCAAGTATTTGCCTCCAACTTTTACAGCTCAGCAAAGAAGAAAGTTCTTTTATGATTTGAGGCATTATTTTTGGGATGACCCACACTTATACAAAGAAGGAGTTGATGGTATTATGCGAAGATGTGTTCCAGAATATGAGCAAAAAGAGATATTGCGTAAATTTCATGGTAGCGCCTATGGAGGATATCATGCAGGAGATTGAACTGCACAAAAGGTACTACAATCAGGTTTCTACTGGCCTACCCTTTTTAAAGATGCAAGAAAATTTGTTTTATCTTGTGATGAATGTCAACGTGTTGGTAATATTTCTAGACGCAATGAAATGCCTATGAACTACTTTCTAGTTATTGAACCTTTTGATTGTTGGGGATTTGACTTTATGGGTCCTTTCCCTCCTTCGAAAGGCTACACTCATATTCTTGTTGCCGTAGATTATGTTACTAAGTGGGTAGAAGCCATTCCTGCAAAAAGTGCTGATGGGGAAACCTCTCTAAAAATGCTTAAAGATGTTATCTTTCCTAGGTTTGGAGTGCCTAGGTATCTCATGACTGATGGGGGTTCTCATTTCATTCATGGCGGTTTTAGGAAGACCCTCGCTAAATACGATGTTAATCATAGAATTGCTTCAGCTTATCACCCCCAAACTAGCGGGCAAGTAGAGTTATCAAATAGAGAAGTTAAATCTATCTTGCAAAAGACAGTTAATAGGTCTAGAAAAAACTAGGCTAAGAAGTTGAATGATGCTTTATGGGCTTATAGAACTGCTTATAAAAATCCTATGGGAATGTCTCCTTATAAAATGGTTTATGGGAAAGCTTGCCACTTACCCTTAGAGTTAGAACACAAAGCTTACTGGGCAGTGAAAGAACTAAATAGAGATTGTAAGCTCGCTGGTGAGAAAAGATTATTTGACTTAAGTTCTTTAGATGAATGGAGGAGTGAAGCCTATGAGAATGCTAGGCTCTTTAAGGAAAAAGTTAAAAGATGGCATGACAAGCGAATACTTAAGAGAGAATTTGATGTTGGTGAAAAAGTTCTATTGTATAGGTCTCGTCTCAGATTTTTTGCAGGTAAGTTACTATCAAAATGGGAAGGACCTTTCATCATTGAAGAAGTATACCGTTCAGGAGCAATAAAAATTTCTTTCCTAAAAGATAATACTACACAAGTAGCGAATGGACAGCGACTCAAACACTATATTGCTGGAGATTCTTACAATGAAGATGTTGATGCCTTTCATGTTATAACTCCAGAAAAATTCATTGAGGACCAAATTCAGAGACCTGTAGAGTCCGTTTTAAACTAGGTAACAGTTCTGGTAAGAAAAGTTCCGTGAAAATACA
Organism: Avena sativa; assembly: GCA_916181665.1. Taxonomy (NCBI): domain Eukaryota; kingdom Viridiplantae; phylum Streptophyta; class Magnoliopsida; order Poales; family Poaceae; genus Avena; species Avena sativa. The sequence continues at coordinate 545,013,796 of OV702290.1, read as the reverse complement.
ATCTAACTATATTTTGCAGTTTTCAGTCAATAAGGAAAGTTTCGAAGCGAAAAAGGGACGAAAACAGAGCCAGGGTGGCCCACACCACCCCATGGCGCGGGCCCACCCCTGGCCACGCCACCAGGTGGTGAGGCCACCCAGGACTCCGCCTCCAACTCGTTTTCTCCCAATACCTTCCTTTTGAGATGAAACTTCGTAATATATAACCCCCGGATCCCTCGAGGTTCGTATATCGTGTTTTCGTCGTGTTTCTGTTTCGATCTATTTCTGCCAGGTAGAATCCCAGATTTGGAGCCACAATGTCTTCCTCTGGATCATCAAAGGGGGGTTCCTTAGAAGATATCATCAACCCATACATGAGAGAATTGAAGATTCATCCCAAGGAGTTGTTGCTCGAAGGTGGGGAGGTCCGGATTAAAGAGGTTCAAGGCCCTAAAGGTGAAGGAAGTCTGGAGGACAGGATGGAAGCACTGGAGAAAGAAGTCTTTAGGTACAGGAAGATGGCAGAGCGCGAAGTGGATATCATCCATAAGATTTGCTCCGAACTCATCAGCGAGCACCAAAAGGAGACTGCTGAACTCAAAGACAAAGTCTTCTCACTCTGCCAAACAACCAACAAACTGCAAGCACAGTTCTATGACGTTCAAAATCAAAACTGTGAGTATGAGGCTAGATTTAAACGCATAAGTGCTGCTGCAAGTTTCAGGATGTTGGAAACCACGATGTCCTTTGTTGCTGGGAAGCCTTTACCCTGGAAGACGGATGAAGATGAGAGGATACCACCACCACCTAAGGAGTAATTCATCATTAGGTTTGGCATCCCCTTGGTTTGTTCCAAGCTTGGGGGAGTGCCGCGGTATCATATCACTATCTTCTATCTTTTTTACCTTATTAATAGAGTCATATGATGAATAGAGGAGTTATTTTGTAGTATGGTTTGCATTATGGAAGTGTCCCCTCTCTCGTTAGATTTGTATCCCTTGGTGCGAGTTTTCGTTATGGAGTATTAATGAGATTTTCTATCATTCACCCTTTTGCATAGCTTATATTAGTTTTCAATTTGTGGTTATATGATTGATCTTATTGTTAGTATTGGTATCACTTTGAGATCATTGAGTTAATTTAGTTGGTTTTGGCAAACCTGGCTCGGTCAGTAGCAACACCTTTTTGAGAGTTGAAAAGAAAAAGATAGAAGTACTCTAGAGAAAAAATAATTTCATCATCTTTCTTTCTTGATTTGCTCATAAGTCTAGTATTCTCTAGTTAAAATCTTTTGTGCTTCCAAGGAAGATTGCATGTTTGTCTTTCTCACTTGTATGTTTGTTTGTTTCCTTCAACTCTTATACTTGGTACCCAGCCTTGCTAGCCAAAAACCTGTACTGAGAGGGTATTCTTCTCGTGCATCCACCTCCTTTAAACCAAAACCTTTGCCATTTGTGTCCACCATACCTACCTAGTAGCATTATTGCTATTCCAAGTAAATTCTTGTTTTATCTACCTCCCAAATTAAACTTGTTATGTGAAAAATAGTGATTAAAGCTCTCACGAACTTGATGGCACACTTTACTTTCTTGCATTTAATAAACTTGAACCATTGGGTCCTTCTTTGATGAGTTCAAGTTAGCCGAACCATGTATCATGGGGACCGCTTTCAACACTTCATTTGCTACTTTGTACCTAATTGATATCATGTTCTTTTGCTTATGGATCCCGGCGGTGTGAAATAAAAGTGGAACTTGTAAGATCATGGAGTTTATATGTGTGTTAGAGAAACGCCTGGGACGCTAGCCTAAGCCATGCCTAATCATGGTGGAAACTTGCAGCATAACTATAGTGAGCATTCTATGAAGCATCCTCAATAAAAACCTATGCAAATAGCAAATAAAAAGATCGCTGAGATGCTCACTGTCTGCTTGCCTTGTCATTTTTATTATGGGATAGCTCCTGTGTCATGTGCAAGGGGTACCCCGTTGGCGGTTCTCAATGATACGCATGTATTTACAATGACAAGAGCTTGCTCGTGACTGAAGTTGAGTAGCATGAGGATCGGTACTCATAAGTAAGGGGCATGAGATTTCAACTTATAACTTGTCAAGCATATCCTCTTAGTTGTGTCACTTTAACCTTAATCACCTAAAGATGCCTATGATAGGGGGCAATGAGAGCTAAAAGCTAGTAAGTATCATAATTTTTTGGAGCTCTTTATGAGACTTGTAATCCCTGCTTCCCTCTTTGAAGGACCTTTCTTTTACTTTGTAGTTGAGTCAGTAAACCTACTCCCTTCTATCTCAGCAAGTATTTTGAGTTGATGTGTTTCATTCATTCATATGATGATTTATTCAATCATGTTTCTTATGTTCCTTGCTTTGCACATTGATCTTATCTTGATGTTTACTACTTTGAAAGCTATCATTGAAAAACCAGCAATTTGTTAACTCCAGCAAATTATCAAATATTCTTCAACCAAGAGCTAAGTTTGTCATTACCAATTATGATTCACTTTATGTATCTTTATTGTGTTTCCTTTACTCATTGCAAGTTAAGTAATATAATGGTGAGTTGTCTTCTATTATGATCTATGCTTTTGATGAATGTGATGCTTCTTGTCCGTATTCTTTTATCGATTCTTCACTCCATAAACTTGAGGTCATGTTTATTGAGCTCAGTTTCGCTTGGGGACAAGCGAAGTCTAAGCTTGGGGGGAGTTGATACGTCCATTTTGCATCACTATTTTATGTCTTAATTCACTATTATTCATTGATATATTTCGTATTGAGAGGTGATACTTGTGTTATTTCATCTATTTTTGCATGGTTGATGACTTTCGGAGCATGGACCGCTGCAGTCAGGATTCTGATGGAAAAGGTGCTGTTTGGAGGAAAAATTCACGAAGATCGGAAAATCCAGGAAAATATACGGAAAATCCTATTTTTCCAGAAGACTCGGGATGCCAGAAGATGGAGTGGAGGTGGGCCACAGGGGGCCCACACCACCCCATGGCACGAGCAGGCCTAGGCCGTGCCTGGGAGTGGTGTGGCCACCCTGGCCTACTCCAGCCTCTCCCCTCTGGCGTATATCATCCCCACGAAACCCTAATACTCGAAGAGCGACCACAGAAAGATTCCGCCGCCTCTGCGGGGCGGAAAACACCAAGAGAGAAAGATCTCTCCGGCAGACAGATTTCTGCCGGGGGAATTCCTTCCGGAGAGGGGAGATCGTCGCCATCAACACCACCATCAAGCTGGACTTCATCGGGATCATCATCATCATCATCACCACCATCATCATCATGCACCCTCATCACAATCTCCATATTGCTGTAACAATTGCGTTGAATCTTGCATAGTTCATAGGGGAAACTTTCCTGGTGTTGATTACTCTTTGTACTTGGTGCTATTGCCTGAACCATTGAATTATTGTCTATGTTCAGATAGTTATACATCATTATTCCATCTCTGATCATGATCCATATGATGTCTTGTGAATAGTTTGTTTTGTTCTTGAGGACATGGGAGAAGTCTTGTTGTTAGTAGTGGAGTTGCATTGAGAAAGATTCAATAGATTGTTATTTAAGTTGTGGTGTACTTCTTCTAGTGGTGTTATGTGAACGTCGACTACATGACACTTCACCTATATGGGCCTAGGGGAATGCATTGTGTATTTGGCTACTAATCATAGGGGTTGCCGGAGTGACAGAAACCTGAACCCCTGTTAGGAAACCATTGCACAAGGAACGTAAGGGTCTTAGAGTTTAAAGCTGTGGTTAGGTTTCTACCTTAATTACTTTCTTGTACTTACGGATGTTTGCAAGGGGTATAATCACAAGTATTGTAACATCCCAAATTTTTCTTTAAAAATCTTCATCATGGCATTCAAATCATCATGGCATGTACTACTTTGCATTAGATTTGTCCTCCAAAAATTTGGTGAAATTTTGAGGCTTTTTGGAGCACTTTTGCTAATTCAAAGAAAACTAGAAAACAAATTCAAAAAGAAAAAGAAAAAGGGAGAAAAAAATATAGCAGCAGCAACAGCATCTGGCCTTTCGGCCCAAGTCAGCCCAACCAGCCCACCCGGGCCAACTCTCCCCCTCTATGTTTTTCTGCACACCCCCTCAACCCACCCCCTCCCACTTACCACTGGGCCCTATGCCACGTCATCGCCACCTCGTCGTCTTCAATCCCAGGCGACGAACACCCCTCCCCCTTCTCTGTCGTTTCGAAATCGGCTCGAATTCGAGCGTTACCCGCATTAAACCTCCATCGTGATCACCCCTTCTTAATCCCCTCCTTCTCCCCAATCGTTTCCCCCCAGTCACTGCCCCTGGAGATCCCCCAGGCTCCCCAATTGCCACCTCAAATCGCTGCCGTCCGAAGCAACTCCAGCGAGAATTCCGGTGAGCCTAGGCCCCGGTGTGACCTCCTCTCTGCTCTGTAATACTTGCCGTGGCCTAGCGCGTGTTTTAACCCCAGCAGCGTGCTTTCTCTTGCACCAGGTCGACGACTCGGACCAAGTACGGCGAACTCCCTCTGCCGCCACCGTCCGACGGTTTTTCCGGTAAGGGCAAGGTTCCCGCCGCTCCTTTTTGGCCACTGCTAGATAGTGCAAAACCAGGCGCATTCCCCTATCCCTTTTATTTGTCTGCTCGAGTACCAGATCGACGCCACCGTCTCGTGGCTGTGACCTCCGCCGTCGACGCAACTCCGACGAGGAATACCGAGCGAAGCAGAGCTCCCCTCTCTCCATCGCGACCACCAACCAGATCGCCGAGACCACCGCAAACCCTCGGTAAGACTGCCTTTTCCCCTACCCCTCTAGAATCACCGGAACGTCGCTCACCTGACGTGCCGCCGCCGCGCGCCGTCGCTAGCGTCGCTAGTCTCCGGCGAGATGTTTAGTAGCCGTTCAATCAGATTTTAGCGGATAGGATTAGATCAGTAATCAAAAGGGTGCGGGCTAATCAGATCCGTCCGTAGTCACTTAAGATCTGACGGCCCACAGCGATCGATCCGACCGAACCGGTACCAGCCAATAGGAAAGCGCCACGTCGCCAGGCTATTTCGTTTAAATAGAAAAATAGACAGATTTAGTATTTAACTTAGAAATTCAATAACTTTTGATCCACAAATCAGAAAAATACAAATTTGGTGTCTATGAATTCAGAAAAATAAGACCTTTATTATAGAGGCCTTGTTTCACACTTTTGCCTCTATAAAATTGGAGTTATAGGCAGAACCTTTTTTAGGAGTATTTTGCTCATGAAAATTGTTCTATAAATTATTTTTGAGTATTTCTTATGCATTTAGATGAGGTATTCTACCCTCAGTACTATAGACTCTGTGAATTATAGAGTTGTGATCATATCATTGCATTTTGCATGCATTCATGTTTTTGTAATGTTTTATTGATTGAATTATTATTGTTGTATTGTTCTTGTGTAGATTGTGTGGATTGTGAAGTTTGTTGCTGTGAGGATTGTACCTATTCCCCTAGCTACCAAGGCAAGTGATATTTCATCCCATGTCCTATTATTTTCACTATTGCACTAGTGATATTTTGGTAGATCTTAGCATGATAGAATTATTCATATGTTACCATACTATGCTATGCTAGTCTATATCTTGGTAGTATCCCCTAGTTAAAAGACTTTGTATGCTAGAATGCTTAGCTATGCTATTAGAATTCGTGGGTGGAATATACACATAAAATAGTATGGAAAGATATTATTTTGTTTAACTAAGAAAACAACTAATGTTAATGAAACACCTGGGTGGATTGGGACTTGCTTGGATTATGTTGAGTGGTTATTCAGGGGCCATGTCTATGGTCAGCTAGTGTATCACACTTGTGCATGGCCACTCAGGAACAAAGAGATTGGAGACATTCTTGTCATGAAGCTTCCAGTGCAACCACATGGCATATGGGCTCTGCCTTGACCAACCAAGTTGCAAGAACTCAGCCAGACGGACAGAAGGTGGTAGATATGATAGGATGGAACGCGTCCGTGGTGGTCTGAGGGATTGCTTCTGAAAAATCTTGTCTCGATGCATGTTGAGTCTTGTGGGGAAAGTGCACCACCTCTCGAGAGGGTAAAAACTAAGTACTTAGCCGTGTCCCCGGTTATGGACATTCCTGAGCCTCAAGACAGTGAAGTAGTTCAATAATCTCCTCATCCAAATTTCTCTAAGTTAAAACTTGTGGGTGAACAAGGGTAGAGGTTCAGTGATGTCTATCATTGGTACCTTAGTGTAGATTGAGAAAAACTTACTCCTCAAAAACTATAAGTTAAACCAGCTTTTTAGCAAAACCAGCCATAACCCCACTTAGCCATATGTTCATATAGTTGTTGGATTATACTAAGTATCTCTGGTATCACTTGCCAATACAATTCCAAATGTACTGACCCTTGTGGCTGTAACTTATTATGTTGCAGGATACTCTGATGATGAGTAGGGTTGCGGGTCTACACTCGACATGCTTTCCTGTGGTGCATGAAGACTAAAGACTCTATTATTATTATGCTATGTAATGTGAACCTTAAGTGTCTTAGCCTTGGGCTAAGTGAGTTGTAAGAACCATTATATTCCTGGATATGCGATGTAATAATGACCTTTGTTTCTGTGTACTTCATCTTAAACTGTGGGTGCTAGCATTTTCGATCCAGGGACTAGCACTGCAATCACAGGGATCTTACCTTATTATGGTGAGATCTTACAGATGGTATCAGAGCATTGTGTTGCCTGTAGGTTCGTGACCCTAGAATGGATTAGACTAAGGAGAACCCTTAGGAAAAATAACTCTATATTTCAGACCTCACACTTGTATTTTCATCTCGTAAAGCTTTCCCTAATCATCCTTCTCATCTATTTTTGTAGATGTCCACCATCAATGAATCTGTCAAGAAGGGACCACTGATGACTATGACCCTGGAGTGTGAGACAGAATTTCCCAATGTACTCAAGAACCTCATGCTCGGCTTGGGGATGAATGGTGAAGCCGTGTACAAGGGATTTCCTGTGATAGATGAAGGACAAGAGTATTGGTGGGTGCAACTCCACTTGTACAAGAACAAGGAAGACGACCCCAAGAGTACGGGATTCTGCATGTTCACCAACTCTGAAATGCACCCGTCATTCTTTGACTCTGCAAGGAATGCTGCATGGAAAGCTATTGAAGAGCTTGGGGAGAGACTCAAGTATAGAATGCTCAATACTCAGGAAGATCTCAAGGAGGAGAAGCGTCTTGTCCAAGACTCAAAGGCCACTGTGAAACGCCTAAGTAAGGATATCATAGGCCTAGCTTTGGAGCTATGTGACCAAGACAAGTAGATGGCTACCAAGGATGCCCAGATTGCCACCTTGGTTAAGAAGGAGTGAGATATTTGTTGGACCACCACCCTTGCCATTTTATCACGTTAGTATTTCGATCATACCATCCTATGTGGTATGGCAAAAATAAGTTATGTCTAGAACCTTGAGTGCTTGAGTTGAATTAATGTAATGCTACTTAGAATGTCTTGTTGGTTGATTTTTCTTTTATTTTGTGACTTGTATTTTCTTTCCCTATTGTATGTTACTAATTTTCTATATACTATGCAAAAGATGCCGAATTTTATCTACAGCACGGTCGAGGATTTCAAAGGGACTCGCTTTGGGACTCGTATGTTGGAGCTAATCCAAGTGCTCGCTCTTCCAATCCCCACCATTCAGGGACTTCAGCTGAGGAAGTTTCAGAGGAAGGACTTATACCTAGCCAGGGCGTGAGACAGAGCCCCAAACTAGGGAGATTACCTTCAAGATTCTCCATGATGACATGGAGAGGGGCCTCGACGTCGCTATGCAAGAGCTGTTGGGACGCCTATGTGGACGTCACTCTTTTGAGATCAAGAGCCACTACTTCCACTTCTTTGGGAGGCGCGACGAGGATGGAGAGCCTATTGTGTTGGACAAGGCCACTAAGGAGTCTATCAAGCCCGTGCGCCACTACCTCCAGGACTTAGAGAGCCTTATCAGACACCTTGATACTGATAGGACTAACGTGGTGCTTAGCAATGATGAACTACGAGTCCAACTCAAGGAGAAGTACAAGGCCTTCTAGGAACAGGAAAATCGAATCAAGGAAATGGAGAAGAAGTTTGAAGTCCAAGAGAAGAAATTCAAGAGCCAAGAGAAGATAGTTCGGGAGAAGAACAAGAAGATTAGAGACTTGGAGACCGAATTAGAGCTGGAGAACATTGAGCTGGAAGCGGATCACGAGGTGATAGAGAGGCTACGCACACAGAAGAGAGAGTTACAAACAAAGATCGATGCTTTGACTACAAGCTTAGAGGAATACAAGGCAGGGTTCACCACAACAGGACTTGCTCTAGTGGAGGAGGAAGTTGACATGGAGGAGTAGTGATACTATTCCATCTACCTATCGTTTTATTATTATTGAGTTGCATAGGTCATACCGACTTGTGGGTGACTATGCTAGTATGTTATTTTTGCAAACTCTGTTATTGTTGTGATGTTAGAACTTTCATGTGCTTGTTTGTCTGATTGTTGTTTTACTTGGGTTATCTATCATTACTTACCCTTACTAAACCAACAGATGCCTCCCCGACGCAACAACGAGGATAACAATGACAATGGCAATGGAATGCAGCATATGATGGCTGTACAGACCCAATTGATGCAAATGATGACTCAATTTATGGCAAACCAGAATCAGAACAACAATAATAACAATAACAACAACCAGAACAATCCACCACCTCTGGATATGTTGACTAGATTTCTAAGGCTGAGACGTGCTAAGTTCTCGGGTACCATTGACCCCATGGTAGCAGATGATTGGTTACGCTCTGTGAATAAGGACCTAGTCACGGTTGGATGTACGGATGCAAAAAAAGTCAGATTCGCAACACACTTATTGGAAGGTCATGCAGCTGCTTGGTGGGACAATTTCCAAATTACTCACCCTATTGACGAAGTGACTTGGGCAATGTTTGAGGATGGGTTTCGCACCACTCACATCTCTTCTGGAATAATGGGGTTGAAGAAAAAGGAGTTTCATAACCTCAAGCAACGCCACCGTAGTATTTCTGAATACATTGAGGAGTTCAATAATTTGTCATGTTATGCACCCGATGATGTTGACACTGATGCGAACAGGAAGGAGAAGTTCCTAGATGGGCTAAATGATGAAATTTCTATGCAACTATCTGTTGCATATGTTCCAACTTATCAATCTTTGTGTGACAAAGCTACCATCCTGGAAAACAAGATGAAACAAGTGGAGGGTAGAAATAGGAAGCACCATTTTGATAAGTTTGGATCAGGATCTCTTCACAAGCGCTCTCATGGTGAAGGAAGTGGGAGTTCAGGATTCCACAAGAATGGGAATCATAATAACCATCGTAACAATAACCACAACCATGATGGAAACAATCATCATGGGCATAACAAAGGTGGATTCAGGAACAATCACAATAATCAGGGCCATGGGAACCAAAATGGTCAGAACCGTCACAGTCAGCCAGCGAAGAAAGACATCAGGCAGGTGGAATGTTTCAAGTGTAAGAAGACAGGACACTATGCTAATGAATGCCTAGAAAAGAAGACTGATGGGGCTAAGCCAAACCCATTCCAAAAGGGTCATGTGAATCACATTAATGTGGAGGAAATTCAAGAAGGAGCTGATGTCGTGATCGGTAAGTTCAAGATTAATGCCTTTCCTGCACTTATCCTTTTCGATACTGGCGCATCACATTCATTCATTTCAAGAGCATTTGTAATCAAAAACAAACTCTCCACTGAAACCATTGGATGTCCCATTAAAGTAAGTTCTCCGGGTGGAGAAATGATAGTAAATTCGGGGTGCCGACAATTAATCCTAGAAATTGGAAAGAACAAGTTTCCGGTTAATTTAATAGTCCTAGAGTCCCAAGGATTAGATGTAATATTAGGGATGGACTGGTTGACCCATTATGAAGGGGTGATTGATTGTGCCAAGCGAACTGTTATGCTCACTACCCCAGAAAAGAAAAGGATCAGGTTCAAGTCTAACTTTGAACCCAAGGGGAGCAAGGTTAATTCTCTTAAGGGGTTAGCCTAGATAATGTGCCAATAGTGAAGGAATATCCAGATGTGTTCCCCGAGGAATTACCTGGCATGCCACCATATAGGGACGTGGAGTTTCTGATAGACCTATTGCCAGGAACGGGGCCTATAGCAAAGAGACCTTATAAATTGTCGGTGGACGAGTTAAAAGAACTCAAGAAACAGCTGGGAGAATAGTTAAAAAGGGATTTATCCAACCAAGCTCGTCGTCTTGGGGAGCACCAGTCTTGTTTGTCGAGAAGAAGGACCGAAGTCAAAGGCTGTGCATAGATTATCGTTCACTTAATGAAGTGACCATAAAGAATAAGTATCCCCTGCCTAGAATAAATGATCTCTTCGATCAGCTAGAGGGAGAATGTGTGTTCTCAAAAATTGATCTTCGATCAGGATACTTCCAACTAAATATTAGAGAACATGACATACCCAAGACCGCATTCACCACTAGATACGGGTTGTATGAATATACAGTGATGCCATTCGGATTGACTAATGCGCCGGCCTACTTCATGAACATGATGAATAAGGTATTCATGGAATTCCTTGACAAGTTCATAGTGGTATTCATCGATGATATATTGGTATATTCCAAGAGCAGCAAAGAACATGAAGAACATCTACGCCTGATTCTAGAGAAACTTAGAGAACATAAACTTTATGCAAGTTCAGCAAATGTGAATTCTGGCTGAATGAAGTGGGTTTTCTTGGACATATAGTATCTGGAAATGGTATAGCTGTTGATCCAGCAAAAGTGGCAGCTGTGACAGAATGGGAACCTCCTAAATCAGTTAAAGAAATCCGTAGCTTCCTTGGCCTAGCAGGGTACTATCGGAGGTTCATTGAAAATTTCTCTAAGATTGCAAAGCCCATGACTAATCTGCTGAAGAAGGAGAATAATTTTAATTGGACAGAAGCTTGCGAAACCAGCTTTCAGGAATTGAAAAAGAGGCTAGTGTCAGCACCAGTGTTATGTTTGCCAGATCTTGAGAAAAACTTTCAAGTATACTGTGATGCATCTCACCAAGGATTAGGAGGTGTACTAATGCAGGAAGGTAGAGTTGTAGCTTATGCATCAAGACAACTCAAAAATCATGAAGTAAGCTACCCTACTCATGATCTAGAGTTGGCATCAGTTGTGCATGCCCTAAAACATGGAGGCATTATCTTATGGGAAAACGTTGTGAGATGTTCACTGATCACAAGAGTCTGAAATACATTTTTACACAGAAAGAACTTAACATGAGACAAAGAAGATGGCTAGAACTTATCAAAGATTACGACTTAAGTTTGCAATACCACCCTGGAAAGGCAAACGTCGTAGCCAATGCATTAAGCCGCAAGGCTCATGTAAATGGCCTCAATAAAGGAGAATTGCTAGAGGAGTTATGTGCCCAATTTAGAGAGCTGAGACTTGAAATTGTGCCTGAAGGGTACCTTGCATCCTTGGAAGTGCAACCCACACTAATGGACAAAATTCAAGAAGCCCAAAAGTTGGACAAAGAAATAGAAGAAATCAAAAGTAAAGTTAGTGAAGGTAAGGCAAAAGGATTCCATGTAGATGATCAAGGAATCTTATGGTACGAAAAACGTATCTGTGTTCCGTAGGATCTTGAACTTAAGAAGTTGATCTTACAAGAGGCGCACAACTCACCATATTCAATTCATCCTGGCAACACCATGATGTATATGGATGTTAAGGAGAGGTTTTGGTGGAATAATTTAAAGAAGGACATAGCAGAGCACATTGCCTTGTGCGACATGTGCAGTCGTGTAAAGGCAGAACATCAGAAACCGGCAGGATTATTACAACCACTACCAATACCTGATTGGAAATGGGATAAAATTGGTATGGATTTTATCACCGGACTACCCAGAACTAAATCTGGATACGATTCCATATGGGTGATCGTTGACCGCTTGACAAAAGTGGCCCATTTCATTCCAGTAAAGACCACTTATACAAGTGCAAAGCTAGCCAAGATTTACATGAATAAAATTGTATGTTTGCATGGGGTACCTAAAATTATCGTGTCCGACAGAGGAACTCAGTTCACTTTGCACTTTTGGCGACAACTTCACGAGTCACTGGGAACTCGGTTAGAATTCAGCACTGCATTTCACCCACAAACTGATGGGCAGACAGAAAGGACTAATAAAATATTAGAGGATATGCTAAGAGCATGTGCGTTAGATTATGGATCCAGTTGGGATGAAAGTCTACCATACGCAGAGTTTTCCTACAATAACAGCTATCAATCAAGCATAGAAATGGCCCCATTTGAATTTCTTTATGGAAGGAAGTGTACTACACCATTGTTGTGGAATGGAGTAGGAGAAAGAATTTGTTTGGGCTAGACCTAATCCAAGAAGCTGAAGAGAAAGTCAAGATGGTAAGGGATAGGCTAAAGATAGCCCAATCTCGGCAGAAGAGCTATGCCGATCCAAAACGTAGAGAGGTTACCTATGAGGTTGGTGATAGAGCTTATCTCAGGGTATCACCACTTCGTGGTGTGAAGAGATTTGGAATCAAAGGAAAATTAGCACCACGCTATGTAGGGCCTTTCAAGATTTTGAGTCGCAAAGGAGAAGTGGCATATGAGATAGAATTACCAGAATCTTTGTCAGCAGTTCATAATGTATTCCATGTTAGTCATCTGAAAAAGTGTCACCCAGAGATGGAAGAAACTTCGTTGAAAGACACTATACCATTGGAGGAGGTTCAGCTAGATAATGATCTCACTTATGAAGAGAAACCTATTAAGATTCTAGAGACCGCAGAAAGAATTACCCGTACCAAGACCATCAGATTCTGCAAAGTGCAGTGGAACCATCACACTGAATCAGAAGCAACCTAGGAGCGAGAGGATGAACTTCGGAGAGATCACCCTCACCTATTTGCTAGCCAACCCGAATCTCAAGGGCGAGATTCATCTTAAGGGGGTTAGATTTATAACATCCCAAAAATTTCTTTAAAAATCTTCATCATAGCATTCAAATCATCATGGCATGTACTACTTTGCATTAAATTTGTCCTCCAAAAATTTGGTGAAATTTTGAGGATTTTTGGAGCACTTTTGCTAATTCAAATAAAACTAGAAAACAAATTCAAAAAGAAAAAGAAAAAGGGAGAAAAAAATATAGCAGCAGCCACAGCATCTGGCCTTTCGGCCCAAGTCGGCCCAACCAGCCCACCCGGGCCAACTCTCCCCCTATCTGTTTTTCTGCACACCCCCTCCCACTTACCACTGGCCCCTGTGCCACGTCATCGCCACCTCGTCGTCTTCAATCCCAGGCGACGAACATCCCTCCCCCTTCTCTGCCGTTTCGAAATCGGCTCGAATTCGAGCGTTACCCGCATTAAACCTCCACCGTGATCACCCCTTCTTAATCCCCTCCTTCTCCCCGACCGTTTCCCCCAGTCACTGCGCCTGGAGAGCCCCCAGGTTCCCCAATTGCATCCTCAAATCGCTGCCGTCCGAAGCAACTCCGGCGAGAATTCCGGTGAGCCCAGGCCCCGCTGTGACCTCCTCTCTGCTCTGTAATACTTGCCGTGGCCTAGCGCGTGTTTTAACCCCAGCAGCGTGCTTTCTCTTGCACCAGGTCGACGACTCGGACCAAGTCCGGCGAACTCCCTCTGCCGCCACCGTCTGACGGTTTTTCCGGTAAGGGCAAGGTTCCCGCCGCTCCTTTTTGGCCACTGCTAGATAGTGCAGAACCAGGCGCATTCCCCTGACCCTTTTATTTGTCTGCTCGAGTACCAGATCGACGCCACCGTCTCGTGGCTGTGACCTCCGCCGTCGATGCAACTCCGGCGAGGAATACCGAGCGAAGCAGAGCTCCCCTCTCTCCATCGCGACCACCAACCAGATCGCCGAAACCACCGCAAACCCTCGGTAAGACTGCCTTTTCCCCTACCCCTCTAGAATCACCGGAATGTCGCTCACCTGACGTGCCGCCGCCGCGCGCCGTCGCTAGCGTCGCCAGTCTCCGGTGAGATGTTTAGTAGCCGTTCGATCAGATTTTAGCGGATAGGATTAGATCACTAATTGAAAGGGTACAGGCTAATCAGATCCGTCCGTAGTCACTTAAGATCTAACGGCCCACAGCGATCGATCCGACCGAACCGGTACCAGCCAATAGGAAAGCGCCACGTCGCCAGGCTATTTCGTTTAAATAGAAAAATAGACAGATTTAGTATTTAACTTAGAAATTCAATAACTTTTGATCCACAAATCAGAAAAATACAAATTTGGTGTCTATGGATTCAAAAAATAAGACCTTTATTATAGAGGCCTTGTTTCACACTTTTGCCTCTATAAAATTGGAGTTATAGGCAGAACCTTTTTTAGGAGTATTTTGCTCATGAAAATTGTTCTATAAATTATTTTTGAGTATTTCTTATGCATTTGATGAGGTATTCTACCCTCAGTACTATAGACTCTGTGAATTATAGAGTTGTGATCATATCATTGCATTTTGCATGCATTCATGTTTTTGTAATGTTTTATTGATTGAATTATTATTGTTGTATTGTTCTTGTGTAGATTGTGTGGATTGTTAAGTTTGTTGCTGTGAGGATTGTACCTATTCCCCTAGCTACCAAGGCAAGTGATATTTCATCCCATGTCCTATTATTTTCACTATTGCACTAGTGATATTTTGGTAGATCTTAGCATGATAGAATTATTCATATGTTACCATACTATGTTATGCTAGTCTATATCTTGGTAGTATCCCCTAGTTAAAAGACTTTGTATGCTAGAATGCTTAGTTATGCTATTAGAATTCGTGGGTGGAATATACACATAAAATAGTATGGAAAGATATTATTTTGTTTAACTAAGAAAACAACTAATGTTAATGAAACACCTGGGTGGATTGGGACTTGCTTGGATTATGTTGAGTGGTTACTTAGGGGCCATGTCTATGGTCAGCTGGTGTATCACACTTGTGGATGGCCACCCAGGAACAAAGAGATTGGAGACATTCTTGTCATGAAGCTTCCAGTGCAACCACATGGCATATGGGCTCTGCCTTGACCAACTAAGTTGCAAGAACTCAGCCAGACAGACAGAATGTGGTAGATATGATAGGATGAAACGCGTCCGTGATGGTCTGAGGTATTGCTTCTGAAAAGTCTTGTCTTGATGCATGTTGAGTCTTGTGGGGAAAGTGCACCACCTCTTGAGAGGGTAAAAACTAAGTACTTAGCCGTGTCCCCAGTTAGGGACATTCCTGAGCCTCAAGACAGTGAAGTAGTTCAATAATCTCCTCATCCAAATTTCTCTAAGTTAAAACTTGTGGGTGAACAAGGGTAGAGGTTCAGTGATGTCTATCATTGGTACCTTAGTGTAGATTGAGAAAAACTTACTCCTCAAAAACTATAAGTTAAACCAGCATTTTAGCAAAACCAGCCATAACCCCACTTAGCCATATATTCATATAGTTGTTGGATTATAATAAGTATCTCTGGTATCACTTGCCAATACAATTCCAAATGTATTGACCCTTGTGGCTATAACTTATTATGTTGCAGGATACTCTGATGATGAGTAGGGTTGCGGGTCTACACTCGACATGCTTGCCCGTGGCGCATGAAGACTAAAGACTCTATTATTATTATGCTATGTAATGTGAACCTTAAGTGTCTTAGCCTTGGGCTAAGTGAGTTGTAAGAACCATTATATTCCTGGATATGCGATGTAATAATGACCTTTGTTTCTGTGTACTTCATCTTAAACTGTGGGTGCTAGCATTTTCGATCCAGGGACTAGCACTGCAATCACAGGGATCTTACCTTATTATGGTGAGATCTTACAAGTATGTATTAGTCTTGGATGGGGCGGTACATTAGCACAGGTTCACCCACACAACACTTAGCAAGCTAGAGAAGATTAATCGACTATATGAAGCGAAAGCACTTGACAGTCTTCCCATGTGTCCTCGAGAACGTTTGGTCATCTTAAGTAATACAACCGGCTTGTCCTTTGCTGCATAAAGGATTGGGCCACTTGCTGCATTTATTCCTACTATCTTTTATTTACTCGTACTTTGTTTATTTGCTTTATCGAAAACCCCTAAAAATCCGTTTGCTAAGTATTTGCAGAGAATTTCTAATCCATACCACTAGCCAGCACCTTCTGCTCCTCGTTGGGTTCGACACTCTTACTTATCGAAAATACTGCGATACACCCCCTATACTTGTGGGTCATCAGAGGGTAACAACTAAGGGATCAACGCCCGCACAATACTTGTGCGTACTGGTCGTACAACACTCCTACGCATAGATCGGCTCTAATACCACTGTTGGGGATTGCAGCAGAAAACAAAAATTTCCCTACGATGGAACCCCAGAAACTCCCTAGGATTTATCTATGTAGTAATGCGGTAACGTCCAATGTATAGAGAATACATACCGTTGTAGACCGTACACAGTTAACGTTCCGCGGGCAATGTGGTTGAAGTAGTCGTACTCGTAGCCGACCTCAAGGTCACGAAGCTCCTCGCAGGTCACCCCTTGCTCCTTCTTCATCTTCATCGTGCAACAGCTCCGGCTCATGACATTTAAGCGCCCCAAGTGTTGCGCCTTGTGTCTTCGTACACATCCGGTGCACGATGAGACCTTTGGCTCCCCGATCCCGCCGAGAGTGCGGAAGTTGATATCTAGCTAGGAATCCCTACAGCGCAATGGCGTACTGTAGGTGGCCTCGATCGCATAGCCCAGACATGGGGCCATGGTCACAAGGTATAGAGAGAGGGAGGAGGAGAAAGTCAACCAAAGGACTTCTCTAATTGTATGTCTAATCCCACCAATGGGCACCCCTTTATATAGGCGAGGGGATGTGCCCTTCCCATTATGTTAGCCATGTGGGACTATTAATAAAGGAAAAAATCAGCAGAAATTCCGACCAGTCGAATGGGCCTAAATCCCTCTGGCCCAATAGCATGCAGCAGCACTAGGCAGCCGCCAGCAGCCAGCCTGGGTGGGCCTGGCGCTGCGTGTGGCCCAGCTGGCCAGCAGCCGCAGCCAGCGCTGCACAGCTGACCTAGGTGGGACGGAGTGTGATGGCTCAATACACGGCGCCCAGAAAAGTGTTTGGTGCGTGGTGTTGATGTAGAGCTCATTGGGAACCCCAAGAGGAAGGTATGATGAGCACAGCAGCAAGTTTCCCTCAGTTATGAAACCAAGGTTTAATCGAACCAGTAGGAGCAAGGAAACACCTCAAAGGTGTTACTAGCTGAGCTTTGGCAGTGCGCACTACCGGTGCTAGTAGCAACGTGGAGACCTGCACAACACAACCATAGAACTTTGTCCCCAACTTGCGATGAGGTTGTCAATCTCACCGTGTTTTGCGGAAAACAAAGGATTAAACGTATCGAATGGAAAGAAGTAAAAGTTTGCAGAAAGTAAACACAAAGGAGTAAACAGTTGTAGATTGTATGTAAAGTAAAAGGACCGGGATCCATAGTTCACTAGAGGTGGCTCTCCTTAGATAAATAACATGATGGGTGAACAAATTACAGCGGGGCAATTGACAAACACCAAGAAAGCAATACATGCATATACTAATCATCTTGACTCCTTTGAGACTTGATTGGGCAATACAACATAATACATAGACTTCCATCCAACTGCATCTATGACTAATAATCCACCTTCAGGTTATCATCTGAACCCCCTCCAGTATTAAGTTGCAAGCAACAGATTATTGCTTTACGAACTGCGTGTAAAGTAAACAATACAATTGTTCTACGAACAAAAGATCGTTGTTTTCTCCCTAGTAGCAACACCACATCTAGTACCTTAGAGATTTCTGTCACTTCCTCAGATTACCAGAGGCATGAACCCACTATCGAGCATAAATACTAACTCTTGGAGTTGCTAGCATCTACTTGGCCAAGATAGCTACTAACAACAGAAAGCATGCAAGATCTCAAATAACAAAGACATGATAGAATCAATAATCAATCTGAAATAGCATCTCAATATCCATCGGATCCCCGCAAACACAACATGTATGAATTACAAATAGATGATCTTGATCATGAAAGGATTTCACAAAATAAACATGAAAGCACAAAGGAAGAGAAACCAGCCATCTAGCTACTACATGGATCCGTAGTCCAAGGATGAACTACTCACGCATCACACCGGAGGCTTGCATGGTGATGAAGAAGGCCTCCAGGGTGAATTCCCCTCTCCGGCAGGGTGCCGGGAAGAGCTTCAGATCCCTCCCGATCTAGGGATGGAGATGACGGCGGCTACAGACTCTTTCGTGGATTTTTGATCGGGCCACTTAGGGTTTTCGTCCCGAGGGAAACTTATAGGCGGAAGGAGAGGCCGAGGGGGTGCTGGGGTCGGCTAGACCACCCCCTGGCGCAGGCCAGGTCTGGCCGCGCGGCCAGGTGGTGTGGTCGGCCCCTGGCCCCTCTCCGTCTCGTATTCTGGCACTTGATCCCTTCCTGGAAAATAGGCACTTTGGCTTTTGTCCCGTCCAATTCCGAGAATATTCATTTTCTGACTTTTTTGGAACCAAAAACAACAGAAAATAGGCAGCTGGCACTGTGGCTCTTGTTAATAGGTTAGTCCAAGAAATCATAATAAAAGTACTCCAAAGTTGGCACAAAACACAAGAAAGTGGATAAAACTAAGCATGGAACATCAAAAATTATAGATACATTTGCAATGTATCAACATCCCCAAGCTTAACTCCTACTCGTCCTCGAGTAGGTAAGTGATAAAAAGAAATAATTTTTGAGGTGACATGCACCATCAAAGACTTGATCAAAGTATTTGCAAAACATTCAAGGCTGGGATCATAGTACTTCAATCATAACATGAAAGATAAAGTTCTAGCAATAAGCAAAGAAACTAAGATGCAACATGAAAAGGTACAAACAAAAGATTCATGAATATCATGCTTCGGAAGACGTTTGTTTGTTTCACATAAGAAAAACATAGCATAAAAGTATTCAGCTTGTCCCTCAATAGAGTAGCAAATATAAATGCATAGGACACCTTCAAAGTTCATAAGAGTGACTAGATACAATAGTTTCAAACAAGCAATAACAAGTTATGCATCAATCAACTAGTCTTGGGAGAATGCACATAGAACTAAGAATGGCCACTATGCTCTCAAAGTAGGTGCATAAAGATAGAAGGTGGAGACTCAATATAATGGTGGAAGAAGGGACTTTTGTAAAAGGAAGTAGGGATTCAAGTTTCATAAAGAGCTTCCAAAAATTATGATACTTAAAGCTTTCAGCTCTCATTGCCCCTATCATAAGCATCTTGAAGCGATTAAGGTTAAAGTGAACAAACTATGGTGTACATGCTTGACGAAGTATAAGTCAGAAATCTCATGTCCCTTGTATACGAGGGCCGCTCCTCATGCTACTCAAGTTTAGTCACCGGTAAGTTCTTATCATCGTAAGTACATGTGTATCATTGAGAACCACCAACGGGGTACCCCTTGCCCAATGATACGGAAGAATCCCCATATCAAAATGACAAGGCAAGCAGACAACGAGCATCTCAGCATTCTTCTTATTTACCATGGGAATATGGTGCTTTTTTCTCTCTTTCCTCTTTTCATAGTATCTCCTTTTTTTTCTTTTTTTTCTCAATATAGGACTCTTTTTTTCTTTATAAGAAGAATGCTTCATAGACAGCTCATTATGGTTACACTGCAGGTTTCCACCATGTCAGCATGGATTAGACCAGCGTCCCAGGCATTTCTCTAACACATATACATAACTCCATGGACTTACAAGCTGCCCTTTCATTTCATACCGACGACATCCATATACAAAAGAGCATGATATCAACTAGGTACAAGTACCAAGTGCAATGTTGAAAGCGTTCCCCATGAAAGCATGGTTCTGCTAATTCCCAACAAATAAGTGCAAGCATATACAACATAGACGACACAATGGTTCAAGTTTATCAGAGGCAATAAAGTAAAGTGTGCCATCAAGTTCGTGAGAGCTTTAATCACTAGTTTTCTCATAACAAGTGGAACGTAAACAAAAGCATGAATATACTTGGAATAGCATAAGCTAGTAGGTAGGTATGGTGGACTCTTTGGAATAACTTGGTTTAGGGAGTTGGATGCATGAGTGGAACTCATACTTTGTTGTGGAGGCTAGCAAAAGACTAGGAGAGACAAACTAAGAGAGCAATAATGGCCATAATCATGCAGAGCGACAAAACATCATTGATCAAAGAATAAGGTGATACTACAAGTTGAAAACTAAAGGATCATAAAGTCTATGGTGACTTGAGATAGTCATAACATGGTGTGAGCATGCGCCAAGTCAACCCAAATAAAGCATCAAAGGAGAATACCACTATACTATGCTTTAATATGCTAAAACAACGCATGATTCATCCAAGGCACATTAAACAATCTCAATTGTTTATAACAAGTCATGCTACAGCAAAGAATACTAAGCATAAAGCCAAAACAATATCAAGCATGGCATGACAAAGCATAGCCACAGTCAAAAACGAGCTCTTTTTACCACATAAGCATGAACTTTCCTACTCTTTTCCAAACCAAACCAAACTATTTGCAAACCAAAGTGTGAAAGAGGGGGTCCAACCAACTTATTCAGAAAACTAAGCAAACCAAGCAAACTAAAAACCAAAATGAAAACGAAAAAGAAGACGCTCCAAGAGAAACACAATTGTGCACAAAACAATAAAAATGAAGCGTTTGGAAGAAACCTGGAATTTTTTTTGATGAAGAAGGGGATGTCTTGGGCATCCCCAAGCTTTGACGCTTGTACTTCTTGGATATTTCTTGGGGTGACACGTGTGGCATCCCCAAGCTTGAGATTTAGTCCATCCTTCATCTCATTACTCATTCCTTCCATACACCTGAAAATTTTCCTCCATACAAAACTTCACACAATCTCATTAGCAACATTAGTGCACTTAAGATAAATAAGTCTCAAGGATCAGTTCTAACACCAAATAAACTTACATTAGAACACTACATACTGTAGCACTTCCCTCAAAAAGCTCAATTCCCCAAAGGAACTAACAAGAAGCAAATGCAGAAAATGGCAGAAATCTGTCAAAACAGACCAGCAGCTAAGGATGAATTTTTTCGAAGACCTTCTGTTGCTCAAATCAAGAAGTGTTGAACTAACAAAAGTTATATAACAACCTGGGGAAGAAGCACAAACACTTACAGCTCAATCCGACGTACAGAGCTCTCTCAGGAATTTTTATGGTGAAGCACAGAAATCTGTTTCGGGACAGCAACTTTCCCAATCATTACTTCACTCTCATTAGAGGTTACTCTTGGCACAAAAAGCAAATAAAAAGGATAAGGAGAGGTTATTATAGAGGTAATAACTTCCAAGACTCAACTAAAACTTTTGGGTTATCTCCCAATAAGTACTTTTCTTTAACGCCTTTAAGTTAGGCATAAGAAGCAAAGAAAGAATCAAGTGTTCTCAAATGAAGAAGCATTAAGACCAAATTTTGTTTTCATAGGAGAAGCAAAAGAAATCTTTTCTCTCTTTTTAGGGAAGTGTTATATACCTTTCTTGAGTGGGAGTTGATATTTAATGGTGCCTTCTTTCATATCAATGATGGCACCAACAGTTCTAAGAAAAGGTCTTCCCAAAGTAATAGGACAAGAAGCATTGTATTCAACATCGAAAACATAGAAATCAACGGGGACATAGGAATCATTAACCATAATAAGAACATCATTAAGACCACCCATGAGTTTCTTTCTAGCATTAGCATCAAGTGGGACATTCAAATAACAATCTTCAAGAAGAGGCAAATCAAGCATATCATAAATCCTTCTAGGAATAATAGAAACACTACTATCAAGATCACATAAAGCTTTGAAATCAAAGTCATTCACTTTCATATTAATGATGGGTTCCCAACCATCTTCTTGCTTTATAGGAATAGAAGCTTTATGTTTCATCTTTTCTTCTTTAATCTTTATGAGAGCATCAGTAATGTGTTTCGTAAAAGCCATGTTCATAGCACTAGCATTAGGACTTTTAGCAAGCTTTTGTAGGAACTTAATAACTTCAGAGATGTTGCAACCCTCAAGATCAAAATAAACTTTATCATCTAAAGTAGTAGAACTATTACTAGCCTCAACACTAGTGGTGGTAATAGTAGAAACACTAATGTTTCTAGCAAATTCATCTTCTCTTTCCCACTTAGCATGTAATTCAGCTAATAGTCTAACATTTTCATCAATTCTTACTTGTATGGCATTAATAGCTGCAAAGGGATTCTCATTAGTTTCAGGTTTAGCAGGCATTTTATTCAAAGTAGATTGAGCTTTAGCCAAAGATGCTATATTTCTTTCAGCATTAGAGAGTTTTTCCTCAATAGTTTTATTGAAAGCAGTTTGTTTACTAATAAACTCTTTAAGCATAACTTCAAGTTCAGAGGGAGCACTCTTATTATTGTCGTAAGGATTTCCATAAGCATTACCATTGTTGGGAGGATATGGCTTATGATTGTTGTTACCAAAATTGTTCCTATAAGCATTATTACCATAAGAATTGTTGCTAAAGTTGTTATTTCTTATGAAGTTCACATCAACTTGCTCTTCTTGAGCAACCAAAGAGGCTAAAGGAACATTATTTGGATCAATATGGGCTTTCCCATTAACAAGCATGGACATAATAATATCAATCTTAGCACTCAAGGAGGAGGTTTCTTCAACAGAATTTACCTTCTTACCTTGTGGAGCTCTCTCTGTATGCCATTCAGAATAATTAACCATCATATTGTCCAAAAGTTTTGTTGCAGCACCCAAAGTGATGGTCATAAAGGTACCTCCAGCAGCTGAATCCAATAGGTTCCTTGAAGAATAGTTCAATCCTGCATAAAAAGTTTGGATGATCATCCAAGTAGTCAGTCCATGAGTGGGACAATTCTTTACCAAAGATTTCATTCTTTCCCAAGCTTGAGCAACATGCTCATTATCAAGTTGTTTAGACTTCATTATTTCACTTCTCATGGATATAATCTTAGCAGGAGGATAGTATTTTCCAATAAAAGCATCTTTGCACTTAGTCCAAGAATCAATACTATTCCTAGTTAAGGAATTCAACCATTCTTTAGCTTTTCCTCTCAAAGAGAAAGGAAACAATTTTAGCTTAATAATATCACCATCTATATCCCTATGCTTTTGCATCTCACAAAGTTCAACAAAGTTATTTAGATGGGAAGCAGCATCTTCATTACCAATACCAGAAATTTTTTCTCTCATAACAAGGTTGAGCAAAGCAGGTTTTATCTCAAAGAAAGTATTTTCAGCCACAGGTGGAGCAATGGGAGTGCTCATAAAATCATTGTTGTTGGTGCTAGTGAAGTCACACAACTTAGTGTTTTCAAGAGTAGTCATTTTTTGGGGTTTTCAAACAAGAAAGCAAACAAGTAAAACTATTTTTTTGGATTTTTTGAAGAACAAAACAAGCAAACAAAGAAAAAAAGGAAACTAAGCAAAACAAAAACAACAAAGTAAAGAGATTGGTTATGAGGGACTCCCCTTGTGAAGATGTCCTTGACTCCCCGGCAACGGCGCCAGAAAATCGCTTGATGGCTCAATACACGACGCCCAGAAAAGTGCTTGGTGCGTGGTGTTGATGTAGAGCTCGTTGGGAACCCCAAGAGGAAGGTATGATGAGCACAGCAGCAAGTTTCCCTCAGTTATGAAACCAAGGTTTAATCGAACCAGTAGGAGCAAGGAAACACCTCAAAGGTGTTACTAGCTGAGCTTTGGCAGGGCGCACTACCGGTGCTAGTAGCAACGTGGAGACCTGCACAACACAACCACAGAACTTTGACCCCAACTTGCGATGAGGTTGTCAATCTCGCCATGTTTTGCGGAAAACAAAGGATTAAACGTATCGAATGGAAAGAAGTAAAAGTTTGCAGAAAGTAAACACAAAGCAGTAAACAATTGTATATTGTATGTAAAGTAAAAGGACCGGGATCCATAGTTCACTCGAGGTGGCTCTCCTTAGATAAATAACATGCTGGGTGAACAAATTACAGCGGGGAAATTGACAAACACCGAGAAAGCAATACATGCATATACTAATCATCTTGACTCCTTTAAGACTTGATTAGGCAATACAACATAATACATAGACCGCCATCCAACTGCATCTATGACTAATAATCCACCTTCAGGTTATCATCCGAACCCCCTCCAGTATTAAGTTGCAAGCAACAGATTATTGCTTTACGAACTGCGTGTAAAGTAAACAATACAATTGTTCTATGAACAAAAGATCGTTGTTTTCTCCCTAGTAGCAACAGCACATCTAGTACCTTAGAGATTTCTGTCACTTCCCCAGATTACTAGAGGCATGAACCCACTATCGAGCATAAATACTAACTCTTGGAGTTGCTAGCATCTACTTGGCCAAGATAGCTACTAACAACGGAAAGCATGCAAGATCTCAAATAACAAAGATATGATAGAATCAATAATCAATCTGAAATAGCATCTCAATATCCATCGGATCCCCGCAAACACAACATGTATGAATTACAAATAGATGATCTTGATCATGAATGGAGCTCACAAGATCTAAACATGAAAGCACAAAGGAGGAGAAACCAGCCATCTAGCTACTACATGGATCCGTAGTCCAAGGATGAACTACTCACGCATCACACCGGAGGCTTGCATGGTGATGAAGAAGGCCTCCGAGGTGAATTCCCCTCTCCGGCGGGGTGCCGGGAAGAGCTTCAGATCCCTCCCGATCTAGGGATGGAGATGACGGTGGCTACAGACTCTTTCATGGATTTTTGATCGGGCCACTTAGGGTTTTCGTCCCAAGGGAAACTTATAGGCGGAAGGAGAGGCCGAGGGGGTGTTGGGGTCGGTTAGACCACCCCCTGGGGCGGGCCAGGCCTGGCCGCGTGGCCAGGTGGTGTGGCCGGCCCCTGGCCCCTCTCCGTCTCGTATTCTGGCACTTGATCCCTTCCGGAAAAATAGGCACTTTGGCTTTTGTCTGTCCAATTCCGAGAATATTCATTTTCTGACTTTTTTGGAACCAAAAACAACAGAAAACATGCAGCTGGCACTGTGGCTCTTGTTAATAGGTTAGTCCAAGAAATCATAATAAAAGTACTCCAAAGTTGGAACAAAACACAAGAAAGTGGATAAAACTAAGCATGGAACATCAAAAATTATAGATACATTTGCAATGTATCAGAGCGCCACCCCGAGGCCCAGCTCGTCCGCGGCTTGCACCGCCCGCTTGGTAGCTCGCCCAGGTGGGCCGCCTGCCCCCGCCGGCCCGGCTGGCTGGCCGGCTCCATCGCGAGACCCGTATGAGCCGAAGTCGAGCCAGGCCGGTCGCCGCGGCTGGTAACTGGCGCCCGCCCCCCGTGCGGCGGCAACTATCTGCCGCCCACGTGGGCTGTTTCTATTTTCCTTTTATTTTTCTACAGCTTTTATTCTAGGCCTTTTCCCTCTGGGATTTGGCCTAATATAAAAGTTCCTTTTATAAATCTTAACTTAAATATTATTTAGAATATATTAATCCATAATTAACATATAATAAATATATATTTAAATTCCCATTTATCCGAAAACACTTTTTGGGTCTTTTCCTTTATTCTTTCTCTGAACAACTTCGGATCTCTCCACGAAACATTTCCGGCTTTCTCTCTTTCTCTAATGTGATTACGTCTTACAAATGATCGCTCTCATCGTACCCTTAAGTGTATCCTCTCATGGCTCGAGAATGCTCTAGACATGATAATGTCGTTTGAACCGCTAAATGTAGCATCCTCTTCCTTTTGTTTCTCGATATAACTTGTCCGAGATCCGATCATTGGTATCCCATACCTTGTTTAATCTCGTTCACAACAAGTTCTGTTTTCTTGTTATCGTGATATTACATCCCCATGACCTAGTCACATGTTGCAACATTTATGGATGTAATCTCACCAAGCCGACCGTATGTATCTTTACCCGTCATGTGGGTGAACAAATACTGGTCTTACAGTCACATGTCATCTGCTGTTCCTTCGGAATACCCAACGTACACCTTTATAACCACTGTATTACCAAGTGGCGCTTGATGCAGTCTAAGCAGCCTCGGGAAACAGTGAGTAATATGAGCTCACGGTCTAAGGAGAAGGAGTCTAGGTATAGCTGTTGCAACAATGAACTATATGACTTTATCGTGTTGCAATCCTTCGAGGAATGTCCAATCACATCATTCTCCAATGATATGATCTCGTTGTCAGTCGGCATAAATGCCCATGATCTTGAAACCCATATCATCTTCGTGACCAACGAACTAGTATGAAAAGAGGCTACTATGGACTTGGTTGTTTCATACCACACTTGTACCAATGTTTCTACTTGGCACAGTTATAGCACAATATGAAACTATTATAAACTAATTCAGATATGACAATAAAAACCTATTTATTATTTGCCTCTAGGGCATATCTCCTTCACATGCACAATCACAATCTTGATAAAACCATTTGCAAGCATTGAAAGCTGGGATCAAAGTACTCTAAACATGAGCACGAAAGATGAAGTTCTAACAATAAGACATAGTAACTATGCATGCAACATGAAAGGACACAAACAAAAGATTCATGAATAACAATGCTTTACAAGACGTTTGTTTGTTTCACATAAAGAAAACATATCATAGTGGCATTCATCTTGTCCCTCATAGAGTAGCAAAACATAAATGCATATGACACCTTCAAAGTTCATAAGGGTGACTAGATACAAATAGTTTAAGAACAAGCAATATCAAAGTTATGCATCAATCAAAAAGTTTTGGGACAATGCACATTATACTAAGAATGGCCACTATGCTCTCTCAATAGGTGCATAAAGATAGAAGATGGAGACTCAACATAAAAGTAAAAGAAAGGCCTTCATAAAAGGAAGTAGGGATTCAAGTCTCATAAAGAGCTTCCAAAAATTATGGTACTTATTAGCTTTCAGCTCTCATTGCTGCTATCATAAGCATCTTGAAGTGATTAAGGTTAAAGTGAACAAACCATGGAGTATATGCTTGACAAAGTATAAGTTGGAAATCTCATGTCCCTTGAATACAAGGGCCACTCCTCATGCTACTCAAGTTTAATCACCGGTAAGTTCTTGTTATATTAAGTACATGTGTATCATAGCGAACCGCCAACTAGGTACCCCTTGCCCGATGATATGGAAGAATCCCCATACCAAAATGACAAGGCAAGCAGACAACAAGCATCTCAGCAATCTTCTTATTTACCATGGGAAAATGGTGCTTTTTCTCTCTTTCCTCTTTTCTCATATCTCTTTTTTTTCTTTTTCTCTTTTTCTCAATCACTTTTTTCTTAAGAAGAATGCTTCATAGACAGCTCATTATGGTTACGCTGCAGGTTTCCACCATGATTAGGCATGGATTAGACCGGCGTTCCAAGCGTTTCTCTAACACACATACATAACTCCATGGACTTAGAACCTCTCCTTTCATTTCACACCGACGACATCCATAGACAAAAGAGCATGATATCAACTAGGTACAAAGTACAAGTGCAATGTTGAAAGCGTTCCCCATGACAGCATGGTTCTACTAATCCCCAACATATAAGTGCAAGCATATACGACATAGATGACAGAATGGTTCAAGTTTATTAAGGGCAAGAAAAGTAAAGTGTGCTATCAAGTTCATGAGACCTTTAATCACTAGTTTTCTCATAACAAGTTTAATTCGGAAGGTAGATAAAAACATGAATATACTTGGAATAGCAAATGTTAATAGGTAGGTATGGTGGACTCTTTGGAATAATTTGGTTTTATTTGGAGTTGGATGCATGAGTGGAACTCACACTTGGTTATGGAGGCTAGCAAAAGACTGGGAGCGACCAACTAAGAGAGCAATAATGGCCATAATCATGCAAAGCGACAAAACATCATTAATTAAAGCATAAAGTGATATTACAAGTCGAAAACTAAAGGATCATAAAGGCTATGGTGACTTGGGATAGTCATAACATGGCGTGAGCATGTGCCAAGTCAACCCAAATAAAGCATCAAAGGAGAATACCACAATACTATGCTTTAATATGCAAAAACAACGCATGATTCTTCCAAGGCACATTAAGCAATCTCAATTGTTTATAACATGTCATGATACAGCAATAATCACTAAGCATAAAGCCAAAAAAATATCAAGCATGACATGATAAAGTCTAAGTCACAGTCCAAACAAGCTCCTTTTGTACCACTTATAAGCATAAACTTTCCTACTCTTTTCTAATCAAACCAACTTATTTGAAAGAACTCACAAAGATAATAATAAATAAAGATTAGTGAGATTGTCTCACAAATCCAAAAATAAGAACTAAAAATTTCTAAGCTGAAAGCACAAGAAAACTAAGGCTAAACACAGTGCTAGCAAAAGAGAACACTCGCAGAACAATAAGAGTGAAAACTAGAGTGTTCTAGGCAATGAACAACATGGTGTATCTATCTCCAAAAGAAGTGTGTTGGGATCCAACCAACTTATTGCAGAAAACAAAGCAAAATAAAACTAAAAACAAAAACAAAGACGCTCCAAGAACAACACAACAGTGCATGAAACAATAAAAATTAAATGCCTAGAAAGACCTGAGATTTTTATTGATGAAGAAGGGGATGCCTTGGGCATCCCCAAGCTTTGACGCTTGTACCTCTTGAATATTTCTTAGGGTGACACGAGGTGGCATCCCCAAGCTTGAGCTTTTGTCCATTCTTAATCTCATTACATCATTCTTTCCCTACACCTGAAAATTTGCTTGATACAAAACTTCACACAATCTTCATTAGCAACATTAGTGCACTCAAGATAACAAGCCTTTTTGGTTTAGTTTCAACACAAGTAAAACTTCCATTAAAACACAAGCTAATGTAGCACTTCCTTTTAAAAAGTTCAAATAATCAAAGAGAACTCAAAGAGAAAGAGATTAAGAGGCAAATGCAAATAATGGCAGAAATTTGTCAAAACAGACCAGCAGGTAAAAACCGATTTTTTTCGAAGAACTTCTGTTGCTCAAATCGAAAAGTGTTGAACTAATGAAAGTTAGATAACAACCTGGGGCAGAAGCACAAAACATTACAGCTCAAACCAACGCACAGAGATTTTTCACGAATTTTTACAGCGAAGCACAAAAATCTGTTTCGGGACAGCAACTTTCCCAATCATTACTTCTCTCTCATTAGAGGTTACTTTTGGCACAAAAACCACACAAAAATGATAAGGAGCGGTTATTACAGAGGCAATAACTTCCAATACTCAACTAAAACTTTTGGGTTATCTCCCAATAAGTACTTTTCTTTAACGCCTTTAAGTTAGGCATGATAGTTTGAGAAGATGCTCACATAAGAAATATGAATTGAAGTAAAAGAGAGCTTCAAGAAGCAAATTCAAATCTCATTTAAGTCTAACCCACTTCCTATGAAAAATAATCTTGTAAAGAAACAAGTCATGAAAGCAAAAAGTAACAAGCATAGGAAAGCAAAATAAGTGCAAATTGAAAACTTTCAACATAAAGAGGGGAAACTAAATATTGTTGAGATGCAAAAAACCATGGTTCCCTCTCTCATAATAACTTTCAGTAGCATCATGAATAAAATTAACAATATAACTATCACATAAAACATTCTTATCATGAGCCACATGTATATAATCATTATTACTCTCCCTATGAGCATAGTCATTCTTATTAGTTGTAGTGGGAGCAAATTCAACAAAATAGCTATCATTATTATTCTCATCACCATAATCATCAAATATAGGAGGCATATTGTAATCATAATTAATTTTCTCCTCAATAGTAGGTGGACTGAAAATATCATATTCATCATTGTAATCATCATATATTGGAGGCTTTGTATCATCATAAGCAATAGAATAGCTATCTTCCAAAGCTGGGGAACTAAAAAGATCATTTTCATAAAAACTAGCTTCCCCAAGCTTAGACTTTTCCATAGCATTAGCAATAACGGTGTCCAAAGAATTCATACTAATAACATTGCTATTAGCATGCAAATAAAGTTCCATAGGTTTTTTAATTTTCTCTTCAAACACTTCATGTCCTAACTCAAGATAAATACTATAAAGCTGTCTAATTTTTTTATTGTTTTCCATTAAGCCTAACTAGTAAAAAATAAAAACAAGAAACAAAAAGATATAATTGCAGAATCTAAAGGAAATAACTTTGAGCACTCACACCGAAGGATGTGAGTACCTATTACCTTACCTCCCCGGCAACGGAGCCAGAAAATAGCTTGATGTCTACACACATCTATTCTTGTAGACAGTTGTTGAGCCTCCAAGTGTAGAGGTTTGTAGAACAGCAGCAAGTTTCCCTTAAGTGGATTACCCAAGGTTTATCGAACTCGGGGAGGAAGTGGTCAAAGGTATCCCTCTCAAGCAACCCTGCAATCAAGCTACAAGAAGTCTCTTGTGTCCCCAACACACCCAATACACTTGTCAGGTGTATAGGTGCACTAGTTCGGCGAAGAGATAGTGAAATACAAGTGGTATAGATAATTATAAGTGGTAATGGTGCCAGAAAAGAGCTTGACGGGCAGGAAGATACTAAAGGCAAACTGAAATAAAGATGGAAGCAAGCAAACATGTAACAGATCTAGTTGCAAACGGTGTTTCAATGCTTAGAAACAAGGCCTAGGGATCATACTTCCACTAGTGAACACTCTCATATAAATATCTTCTCTTTATGATACTACTCTGAACTACTCTCCGGTTGGACACTCTAATCCATGGTAGGGCTATAACAACACACCTCAAAGTTCACTTTTCCCATCTAGGTAACCCCATACTGTCACCTTGAGCGCTAGATGGTTCCAAAAAACACCACAATTTCATAGAGACATCCAACTCCAAATAACTCATAACAAGTATTTGTAATCTCTAGCCTAAGTGCCACCACGGTGTGCACGCTGTCACTTCACACACATGGGGAGAGCAGAGATCTATTAAAGCACTTGAGTAGCAAGGTATATCTACTTGATTATAAAGCTCATGATCACCATATAATCATGCATAGAGATAGATGAACACATAGGTACCGGTAGAACCCTTAGCCTTGAGAGAGAACTACTCCCTCCTCATCATGGGAATCAGCAACGGTGATGGAGATGGTGGTGGAGATCGATGGAGATGGCTCCGGGGGCACTTCCCCATCCCGGCAGGGTGCCGGAATAGAGACTTTCTATCCCCTGAATCTCCTCTTCAGTGGCAGCGGCGTTGTGGAACTTTTCGTGGCTGGAGGCTGGACTATTTAGGGGTTTTGCATCGGAGGATTCTTATAGGCGAAAGGGCAAGGTCGATGGGTGGACCAGGGTCCCACACCACCTGGTGGCGTGGCCAGGGCTAGCCCACACCACCACATGGTGTGGCTAGCCCCTGGCCCCTCTCCGTCTCGTCGTATGGTTCCGTGAGTCTTCCGGTAAAATATTGACTTTGGCTTTTGTCCGGTCCAATTCCGAGAATATTCATTTTCTGGCTTTTCTGGAACCAAAAACAGAAGAAAATAGGCAACTGGCACTGTGGCATCTTGTTAATAGGTTAGTTCCCGAAAATGTGTTAAAGTACTCCAAAGTATGGACAAAGCATAAGAAAGTAGATATAAAACAAGCACGGAACATCAAAAATTATAGATACGTTTCTAACGTATCAATGAGCCACCATGGAAGCATGGAAATCTGGCAAGTAACCAGAGGGTATTTGACTGTGGATGAAGACGGACAGGATCAGGACATCAAGGCCATCATGGACTCCTGTGCCGGATATGGGTGTCACGTAGCTGACTTGACCAGCTATGACACTCTTTTCTTTACTCGCGTGGATACGCCTCCTTCGCATGTCGAAGTAACAGTTGAAGTCTCCGACGACGAACAAACCATTTTGGATTTGAACGTCTCGGAGAGATATCAAGGCGAGGTTGATGTCTCCAATGAACCGACAGCTCCTACCTCCCTCCTACATCGTAGATCATCAGAAAAAACTTTGTGTTATTCTGAAAACAATTTGGGTTGTAAATAAGTAGTCTAATACTTTTGCTAGTGCTAAGATTTGCTACTTGCTATTTAGCATGTTTGGCTTTATACTTATCGTGTCTGAAATTTTTACATAAGAACTTTTTGTTTTGCCTGTACTTATTGTTTATCTGGCTTTCCACCTTGTCCCTGTCGTGAGCCCGCCAACCTTCAACACGGAAACTTTTCCGAGTAACGGAGCTCAATTGCTAAACCAGTTTAAACTCAGAATCAAAGCCGGCTTCTAGTACCAACAATTCACTACTCGGAAAATGCCCGCATCCAGCAATCAGATAAATAACCAAAGTACAGACTAGAAAATTTAGAGTTATACGCGAAGGTAGCATTTTTAGAATCAAAAATCTAAACCAGAACAAACATGAGCATAAAGTACTTTCAAGTATTCTAGGATTTTCGACTATGACATGATCATTCGGAAATAAAATGGTAATATAAAACTTCTCAGAAAAAATGAGGCAACCAATATTTTATTTCTCATTGAACATGTACACATATATGATTACAAAGAAAGATCAATTAAGAATACAAGGGACATAGCTGAACAATATTCCACGGCTTGTCTAATTCTTCCGGGTCTGTACTGCCTCCAGCTCTCTTTATTTTCTTAGTAGCTGGTAATTCTTTGACTGGCCGCATATCAGTTAGATAGTAAGAATCATTGTGCAGTACTCGGCTAACCAAAAATTGCCCTTCCCATATTGTGGGAAGTTTGTGCTTTCTTTTCAGCACAAGCCGGAGAACGAAATCGCCCTTATTGAAAGACTAGTTTCTGACTCTCTGGCTATGATACTTGCGTAACTTCTGCTGATAGGCTGTTGATCTCATCTCAGCAACGACGTGAACTTCTTCGATTAAATCGAGATCATTTTGTCGAGAAATTTCGGCATCCTCTTCAATATACGCAACGACTCGGGGAGAAGTATGAATCAAATCGCTAGGAAGAACTGCTTTTGCACCATAGACCAAGAAGAAAGGTGTGTATCCGGTTGACCTGTTCGGAGTTGTTCGTAAACTCCATATCACAGTGGGTAATTCCTCTCCCCAAGCCCCTGCAACACGTCGTAGTGGTGCTTCGAGTCTTGGTTTTAGGCCTTGTAGGATTAAAACATTTGCTCTTTCAACTTTTACATTAACCTATGGATGTGCGACTGACGCAATGTCAAGCCGGATATTTTGTTCATCGCATAATTCGGCAAGCTCTCCTATATAAAAGTTACTCCCATTGTCCATGATAATGCTATGCGGATAACCGTATAGGGTTATGGCATCCTCGACAAATCTTCTGGTTGTTGCTCCATCACAGCTGGTGACAGGTTTAGCCTCAATCCATTTTGTGGATTTATCCACCATCACTAAGAGATGAGTAAATCCACTTGGAGCCCATTTAAACGGTCCTACCATGTCAAGCCTGAAGGAAATATGCCCTGAGAGGCAATAATAAAGTTGTTATTATGTATTCCTTATATATGATAGATGTTTATTTTGCATGCTATAATTGTATTGATCAGAAACATAAATAGATGTGTGTTTAATAAACAAAAATGGTTCCTAGTTATGCCTCTCTTATAGACTAGCTTGTTGATTAACAAGATGATCAAGGTTTCCTGATCATGGACATTGGATGTTGTTAATAACAAGGTCATAGCATTTGTGAAATGATGTGATGAACATTCATCCAAAGTATAGCATTACAATCAAGTCATTATGTTTACATTGCTAT
This sequence comes from Avena sativa, assembly GCA_916181665.1. Lineage (NCBI taxonomy): Eukaryota > Viridiplantae > Streptophyta > Magnoliopsida > Poales > Poaceae > Avena > Avena sativa. Next base: position 544,979,885 of record OV702290.1, on the reverse strand, counting down.
AACATCATACGAAGTAATCTCTATCCTTAGACCATGAGATCATGTTAATTTCTAACACTAGAAGAGTATCTTGATAACATCAAACGTCACACCGTAACAGGGTGACTACAAAGATGGGTTCAGTACTACGAAGGTGTTATGTTGAGGCTCATGGATCAAGAGTGGAATTTTTCAATCCCGATGACAGATAGATATACTCTGGGCCCTCTCGGTGATATCACATTAAGATAGCTTGCAAGCAAGTGATGCGATCACTAGAATGTTATATCACAGGAACGAGAAAAGAGTGCATGTTGGTAACGAGATCAAACTAGGTATTTGGATACCGATGATCGAATCTCGGACATGTATTATATCATGAGACAAAGGGATTAAATTACAAGCGTTAAAGGTTCTCACGATCACAGAAGTCATCGTTGAATATGAAGGAGTTAGTATGGATCTCCAGGTCCCGCTTCTGATTATTGATCTGAGAGGAGTCTCAATCATGTCTGCATTATTCACGAACCGTAGGGTGACACACTTAAGAGTTAACGGACACCATTTTGGAGCACATATGTTTCAGACGAAAGAATTGCAAAGCGCAGGAATTGTTTCGATTGAAACCCGAATTGTTTCGGGTGAAATTGCAGAAAGTGGTTCTGCATGTGATATGGAAATATTGCAAGGCATTATATGTGAATGTTTGTTAATTAAAGTAATTAAAAAAATTCTGAATAAATTTAATAAAAGAATTTTACTAAATGAGAGAGCATTAAACTTAGAGAATTTTAATGCATTTAAAGTGGGGACTTTAAAAGGGAATGTGAAGAGGCATTTTAATGTGGAGGGGTTACCACCACATGAATGGGGAGGTGAGGGGTCACCCCCCATGAGGCGCCGGCCATGGGGAGGGGCACCCCCCTCCTCCTATAAAAGGCCCCCCTCTTCCTCCTTCCTCACACCTCCTCGTGAAGGATCTCTCTCCCCCTCTAGAATTATTCCCCCATGGTCTCGGATTAGCGAGATACATGTTCCCGGTGGCATTTCGTCTGGAAGGAGTTGCTGCTTCCGCTGGATCGCTAGAACGAGGAGGTGGAGGTTGTCCGGTGGCTTGAACGTGTGTGTGAGGACGGATGCGCTGCTGATTTGCGGCGCTCGGACTTCCACACGATCTTGAGATCGGCAAGTGTACGACTACATCAACCACGAGTTCCTACTCGTTAACACAACTCGTAGTCTTTGAGGGTAAGTTCTCGATGGATGTATGTCCACCCGTTGCTCTGTACCTACTAGATAGATCTTAGCGTGTAGTTCTCATCGTAGGAAAAAATTTGTTGTCTATGTTGCGGACCCAACAGTGGTGTCAGAGCCTGATCTATGCGTAGGTGCTTTGCACGAGTAATACACATATGTTTATACGTGGGCGATGATGATCATGTTTTTGCATCTTCTATCTATTTTGTATATTGGTGGCATAGTGGGATGAAGCGGCCCGGACGAACCTTACATGTCATCATACATGAGACCGGTTCCACGACTGACATGCAACTTGTTTTGCATAAGTGGCTGGCGGGTGTCTGTCTCTCCTACTATAGTCAATATCTGATTTACAACGAGTTGCTAATAACTTGGTTATCCTTGTTGTGGTTCATGTTCGTAGGTAAGAACGGTTCTATCTCCGAAAGCTCTAAGCCACGTAAAACTTGCAATTGATAAATTAGAGGCGTCTAGTTTAGATCGTTGTTGGGCTAGTGTCTTGATATGGTATTGTTGTAAGTAGATGTATGATAGATACTCTTACAACACATTCAACGTGTAAGTTCCATAGACCTTGGCCTTACACACAAAGGAATGATAGAGATCATACCACGATGCAAATGATAGAGATCAAATGCATGGACCATATCATCTCACTTTACACATTAGATGTTAGCATCTTATACTGCTAGTTTGGCGCTTTTTGTAGCATTGTAACATGATCCTTCATTTAGATATCAAAATAAAAATGTGTTCTTCCTTAAGTATGCACCGTTCTGTGGATCGTGTTTCGAGACATCATGTGATGATCGGGTGTACTCGAATCTACGCTTTCATAGGAACGGGTGTAAGACAGTTTTACACACGCGAATACTAAGGTTCTTACTTGGCGAGCCTAGCATGTACAGACATGGCCTCGAAACACGGACCGAAAGGTTAAGCATGAGTCATATAGTTGATATGATGCCCATATAGATGCTCACCTTTGAAGCTACATCAACTCACGTGATGATCGGACTTGGTGTAGTGGATTTGGTTCATGTAATCACCAAAAGGACACGAGGGATGTTGTTTTTGAGTGGGAGTTCATTAGTAATTTGGATTAGTTAAACTCACTCTATCATAAACTTAGTCTAAATAAAATTTACAAATTCTGTTATAGATGGCACCACCTGCTTTTAATTTCAATGTGTTCATGGAGAAAGAGAAACTTGTTGCGAATGGTAGCAACTTCACCAACTGGGCTATGAATTTGAGGATTCTCCTCACTGCTGCACAAAAGCAATATGTGCTAGAGGCGCCGCTAGGCCCCCCACCAGCTCTTGATGCCCCTGACGAGGAAAAGAATGTCTATATGACTCGTCAGGAGGACTACAACTTAGTTCATTGCGGCATACTATATGGGCTAGAGCCAGAACTTCAAAAGCGTTTCGAAAATGGCAATGCCTTTGATACCATGGGAGAATTGAAAATGATTTTTGATACCCATGCTACCGTAGAGAGTTATAATGCTTCTGAAAAGTTATTTAGCTGCATGATGGAGGAGAACAGCTCCGTTAGTGAGCACGTACTCAAAATGTCTGGGTACGCCGATAAGCTTGTGTCCTTGGGAATAACGATTCCCATTGACTTAGGCATACATCGTGTTCTCCAATCTCTGCCACCTAGCTACAAGAGCTTCGTGATGAACTATAATATGCAGGGCATGAAGAAGTCTCTTCCCGAGCTTCTGTCAGTGCTTAAGGCTGCAGAAGTGGAGATTAGGAAAGAACATCAAGTGTTGATGATCAATAGGACCACAGGTTTCAAGAAGGACAAGAAAGGCAAGCACAAGGGAAAGAAGGGTGGCAAATCTGTTGCTGCACCTGAAAAGAAACCCCGAGCTGTCCCTAAGTTTGACACCGAGTGTTACTATTGCAAGGGGACTGGCCATTGGAAGCGCAATTGCCTCAAGTATTTGGCGGATAAGAAGGCTGGCAAGGCAAACAAAGGTATATGTGATATACATGTCACTCCTAGGGAAACCCTTATTTGTGGCGCACGTAAATTGGTTTCTGTGGCGCATGTCTCGTGCGCCACAGAATTTGCGCCACTAAATTGGTAATTCTGTGGCGCACGAGCCGTGCGCCACAGAATTTGGGCTTTCTGTGGCGCATGTGGTCCCGTGCGCCACAGAAGTGTGCTTTCTGTGGCGCATATGCACACATGCGCCACAAAATGCTGCGCGCCACAGAAACGTTACAAGATGCGCCACAGAATGTTTTGTCGGTATTTTTTTAAATTTCTAACACAACCCAAAATACAGTGCATATACAGGTTTTATACAGGATTTATACATAGATAGTAAATAATAATCTGGATAAACAGTAGATGCAAACATATACATTACTATGTCATCAAATATTAGATCCCAACATACATGCATACATATAGTCATAAGTGCCACATTTTTACACAAGTATAAATTAGTTCATCATCTAAAGTTACAAATGAAGTGGTCACCGCCGCCTACACTATGATGAAATATAGTAGAGCCGCGACGATGGTGAGCAAGAGCATGAGCACGACCATGGTCTTCATCTTGTTCTTGTTCTTCCTCGACCGGTAGTTCCTCCACATGGCCTCCGCCTCCTCTCTAGTCGCGTATCCTTTGTAGCAGTTGTCGCTGAACTTCTGCACCTGTTTCTTACAGTCCTCCCACTCCTCGTAGATCCCTGGAACCCGACCCTCGAACACCATGTAGTACGTCATCTCTATAGACACAAGGCATATATTAGTGCATAATGCAACATATAAGACATATTGCATCGATATCACAGAAGCAAGTTCAACGATAAAATACGACAAAACACACACACACATCCGTCGATACAAATTATTACAAAGCAATTATAGTTCACGACACCTGGGAACACGACACAATACACACATGTGTCCATGATCAATGAGCCTACTTGCCGGACGGCACCGGGAACGGTTTGTAGCAGTCTTTCGTCGTCCACGTCCTTCGATCACCCTGCGCATCTAGGAGTTTTTCGATCGCCCTCTTAGACGGCTTCCAGCGTACGTTTAAGCACCCCCCCCATGGTTTCGACATCTTCCTTGATTATCTCTGATAACTTCCTTTGGATGCGATGGAAGTGTTCTCTAAGATCAGCATCGCTGATTTCCCCTATATATCTTGCAGACCACTCTCGGACAGTGTCTGGGCGCTTGATCTGCTCTGCATCCCGGACCAACCCGTGAAGGTGATGGAGGGCGTAGAAGCTATCCCTCACGCTGTCATTCGGCTGCTTGATATAGGGGAACTCGGTCACGTGCTTGAACCCGTGTCTTTTATCCGTCTTGACAAATTCCCCTTTCTTTACGAATGTGCCTCCCTTTTGGAAGTATCCCTCCATAGCATCATCGAGAACAGCTTTTATTCTGGCCCAGTTTTTCTTGTACGTGGTATTCGATGAGTCGAAATACTAGGCTACGGAATACGTCGGGTAAATGGCGATGGTTACAGAGTAGTAGTCCCTGCTCAACACAATTGAAACGAATGTTGGAAAGGATAAGCAATGGAAGAAATCTACAAGAAAGCATTAGTTATGACGGCGACGAACGGATGTGTGTGCTTACTCGGGAAAGACGGACAGAAGAATGGTGTTCTCTTTGTATCTGAGCATGAAATTCTGAAGGTACTCCACAGCCCGGGTCCGTGTCGCTGATCCTTCCACCAGCTGGCTGTCGCGCATGTAGTAGGGATCTGCTACCGCAACTTGCGGGAGTAACTCTCTCTTGATCTTCAACTGTTGATTGATCGAGAATAGGCGGACCAAGTTATAGTCCAGCCGTCTGAGGTGAAACAGTTTGAAGACGTCCTCGTACGCTATGAAGAACAGACTTGCGGGTTCCTCATGGACAAAGTCTGGGTCCTCTGGCACGTTGACGACGCACACTGGGTAAGTTGGATCTTTCTCCTTGAGAAGGGTTTGCTCAACATATAAGATATGACTATGCAAAGAGTGCATTGATCCACTTGCCAAGCATAGCAGATTAGGAGGTAGTATCGGTTTCCCAGCTTCATGAACTCGCGTCAAGCCATCCGGACGGGGTGGTATCACGCTGTCATGCCGTATCTTCTGAGCTGGCTGGCTCATAGAGGCACCCGGGGCAGTTTAGGTTTCCTCTTCCTGGCCTTCTTCTTCTTGTCAGCTTGTTCTGGGGGTGTTACCCCTACCTCGTTGACCGTCTTTTTCAGCGTGGTAGGGCTGAAAATGGTAGTCGGTTTCTGTATAGCTGCATCGCCGGCCTCCGGAGGCGTGTCTTCTTCCTGAGATAAACCCTTGAAGACTAGCTGGCGCTGCAAGGGTACTGCATTGGGACGCCTAGGTTCATCGTCGTGACCACGGAAGGCTTCTTCATCAACCACAATAGGAGGCATATACACATCCTTGCTGCAGGCGCCAGTGTTGATGTAGGCATCGACGTCGACATCCTCATCCTGATCATTGTCATAGTTGTGGTCATCATTGTCATGGTAGTGGCCGTCATCATGATCAAGTGGTGCCATGTCAACGTCCTTAGTTACTGGCAGCGGTTGCGATGCCGGCGGTTGAGGTGCAACGGCCTTGGTTTTGGATGGTCGGCGTGATAACGGTTTTCATCCCAACAGTTCTTGGTGGCGGTTGGTGTTGGCGACGAGAACCGGTTCCTCCCAGGTGACGACGATCGGCGGTACCTTAAGCTTCTTCTGGGTGGTGGTAGCGGCGGCGACCGCCGGTTCCTTCGGGGCGCGCTTCGCTGAGGGCCGGATGGGCATGGGCTGGCGGACCGAGGTGCCGCCTGCGGGAAGCTTTGGCCCCACAAGATCCCCCGCCCCCCCCCCCAAGACGAATCTGGGACTTCGGCCATGGCATGACCCAATTGGTGCATTCGTGGAGGGGAGTGTTGTCCTCGGCTCCCGGAGGGTTAAAGGGCGGGAGGATGTCGCAGTACTCCGGCACTATGTAAGTCAAACTGACCCTCATGATGTCTTTGCCCATTTTAACGTTGTGCATAACCTCCGTGCTCTTTGGGCGAATCACCTGGCCCGCCGCAACCTCCTTCAACTCGCTGCCGGGCACCACGCTATGCAGCACTACGCAAGGCGGTCCTGAGTCAAAACATGTTTGGGATGATGAGATGACAGTCATGAAAGGCATAGTTAAAAAAAGTTATGCGCAGACTAACTAATTAGTTACCACTATGATGGCGTCGAGCTCGGCTAATGTGGAGACAAGGGCGGCGAGCGGCCTATCAATCTTTGGCTGCTCGGGTGCATCATCGTGCATCGCCGCCCTATCATCCTCGGCCGGCTGGTCGGGTGCGTCCAACTGGAGGAGCGGCTGCGGCCTGGCGGTGTTGGGCTGTGGGGTCACGAGTTCCGGCGAGGCGGGCCTGTTCCTGCTCGAGTTGCTGCCGGTGCAGGCGGGCACGTGTATCAGCCCCTGTTGACCTCTCGCATGCCAAGCACTTATCCCCTCCCACAAATTAGGGGGGATCAACGACTTTATCGTCTCGTTGACCTAGGATGCCACTATGTTGGGCAACTGCGCTTTGACCTGTTGTAGGTCCTCCACCTGCTTCTTCAGCTGCTCAACCTTGGCGCGTGCCGCGCCCGTCACCCTCCTCGCCTTTTTGGACTTGGCGTCCAAATCGTAGTAGTCCTGTACCTTCATGTTCAAACCAAAGCCGGACACACGGCCAAATGACGTCGGCGGCAGATCTAACTTCCTTTTCTTCATTGCGTTCGTCGCTCGGTTGAAAGCCGTGTCCCACGGCTCCGTATATCCCTCGGACGACTGCGGGTTCTTAGCCAAATCCTTCAACGCTTCGTCCTTCGGGAAAAGGAAATTAAGGTGAACCCAATTAGAAATTTGTCTCCGTTATCTAATTAGATCAACTCGAGATATAAGCAGTAATGAAATTCCTTACCAGCTTTTTCTCGAAGGCCTTCACGGTCGGATCGTTGGTAAAAAATTCCCCGGTCTTCTAGTCGAGGAAGTAGCGGGACCGGACATAGTTCCTCGTCTGTACGTCCGTTATTTTGTACCACGGGTTGTCTTTTCCTAGACGTATATACTCTTTGTCCTCCTCCCAAATCGGTTCAACAAGTTAAACAAGCACTTCCGACTTACTCCTTGAGTCGGATGAGACAATGTTAGGCGACCCCCCTGGTCCGGGTTACTCCATGATCCGGCCTGCCTTGAGGTGACCCGGCCAGCATTCGCTTTGACCTTGCCGAACCTCGGCTAACTCGGCCCTTATACCCCGGAGTGACCCTACCCAGGGGTATCCCCCCAACATTAGTCCCCGAAGCTGGTGCGGTCTTAGTTGCCTTGGCCGCTAAGGCCACATCAGGTTCATCTATGTTCGAGCCTTGGACGTTTGTTTCCGGGTTAGCTCTTTATCTCGGATTATATGGATTTACGTTCCCTTCGCACATTCCAAGTTTTCACTTGCCGGCCGGGTTACCATTTTGGCTCGGATCCCATGGTTACCATGGTTTGATCCGGGCCTTGCTTCCTTCTCTCATACGCCAACCCACGTGGAGGCTAATCATCACGTTGTCTTATTTTAAGGGCCTGCACAGTAACCGCCGCAGTAATTGTCAGTTATCACTGTGCGTGGGTCACGTCATGCCTTCCTCCTCATTTACCGCATCAGCGCGTCACGTCATGGGATTGCTTCTGCTCTGTGGCCCTCTGTGTGGTTCTTCTCCGATTGGTTGAGGCGTGCAATACACAGCCACACCATGTGGCTCGCTATCGCATCGCGATCCCACTCACCCTCTCAGGGGGTGGTTAAGTAGCGGAGGGGTGCACCCCTTAGCGTTTTTCTCACTTCTGCGCCCCTCTGCTTGTTGCCCTTCTCCTTTGTCTTCCTAGCGACCGCGCCGCCGCCAGTGCTTCTAGCAGCAGCGACACTGATGTGCTTTTCCCGTGCTTCTGCATCGCAGCCACCACTGCGCAACTTCTTCGCCACGGGTCCACGCCAATCCAGGCCTCAGATCTCCGCCGCCGCTAGCCCCAGCGAGGATAGTGAATATGAGATGACGGAGGAGGAGCTCGTCGTCGCCGAGCAAGAGATGGAGGAGGACGCCGGCGCGGCGGACCGTGGCGCGTGGGCCGGATCATGGGTCTATCAAGATGACCTTGACTGGCTCTACCGGACCAGGCGCATTCCTGCCGGCGTCGCCGGTCGTCTCCCCTCCGCCGAATTGGCCCCCTCACCCAATCCGGGTGAGTTCGTCGTGTTCCTTTCCCACTTCCAACGGGGATTTGGTCTGCCTGTGAGCGATTTCTTCCGGGATTGGGTTAGGACCTACCACTTGCAGCCACACCATCTCCCAACCAACGCTATCACCTCTCTTTCCGCCTTTAACTCTACGATCGAAGGCTACACCGGACTATGGCCCATGAAGGAGCTGTGGATCCGGTTTTTCGTCCTTCGTCGCAACGTCATCCCCAACATCCAAGTAGAGTCGGAGGATAAGCAGCTCACCCAATTCGGAGCTGCCTCCATCTCGCCCCGGAGACTTTCCGTTTTCCCCCGGGTTACCGGGCTTGACTCCTGCAAAGGATGGGCCCGGACCTTCTTCTATGTCCGGAATGAGGGAACTGAAGATTTGATTCGGTTGCTGCCCTACGCTCTGGGTCCACCTGACACGGAATTCTGGGAGGAGGTCCCCAAGAAGCCTACAGCTCTGGCCAACCAAGTTAACAAGAGGTTTGCGGAGCTGAAGAAACTCGGATTGCGCAACGAGGATGCTATGATCACGTTCATGCGTAACCGAATCTATCCCCTCCAGAAGCGCACCCACAAGTTGTGCCACATGAGTTTCGGCCGTGACCCCAACCGGACCTCCTCCTTCGAGCTGAGCAACACGGAGATTTTTCGCCGGGTTAAGGCTCTCTTCACCACCCACCGGGACTTCTCCGCCGAATGGACGTGGGGAATTGAGCACTACTGTCGTGACAGGCTCCCTCCCACGGTAAGCTTCACGGGGCAAACTTATTTCGGATCAAATATGTGTCAGTTTTTGTTGTATTTCTGACTTTGTTCTTCATGCTTTTTCTCAGCTGTTCCTTTAGCAAACTCCCGAGGATGGTACAGATCCGACCCTTAAGTGGGCACCGGACCGAGAAATCCTGGATGAGGAGGAGCCGGACCAGGAGGTGTTCCTCCCTATGACCGACGCTACCAAATGACCTAGCGGTAAATTCTCTTCTCTTAGAGATTGGCCTGATGATGAGGATGACTCGGATGTCGACGTGATTGAACCTGTTGAGGCTGTCCCTCTTTCTTTTGCCTTTCTGGCATCAGCTAACCCCGGTAGGCATATCCACGAGGATCCTCCACTTGCTACGGGCGAGCCGGTTTCGGTGGCGTCGAAGAAGAAGCGCGGAGCCGCATCAAGTTCTTCCTCCGAACCTTCTCAGCCCACAAAAGGCAAAAGAAGGCCGGAGACAAGACTGCCTCCAAGCGGGCAAGCAAAGCCCCGACACGAAGGGCTCGAAAACCCAAGGAGGCCGAAACCTCGGATGCGTAAGTCATTTTTCGTTGCGTAACTCACTTTTCCTTGCATCGTGGCAATTTCTCTTCTGACATTATTTTCTTCTTCAGACCTCCGGTGGAGGTCCCTCAGAGCGGATCAAGCATCTCTTCACCACTTCGATCCGGCCCTTCTCCTCCTCGTGACGACGAGTCACGTCCACTGAGCCCTATTCCAGAGGGTTCTGCGGCTGCTCCGGGTTCCGCACTACCTCGTCGAGAGGAACGCGACCTCAGAGCGGGAGGGGTCGGTCTAGTCGAGGCGACGGCGTCCACCACTTCGGCATCACCAAAACCAGCAACCACCGAGTCTATCTCAACACCAGCACCAGCAGCAGTTCCAGTACCAGCGGCCGAGCCAGCCCCAGCACCTGTTCCGGCACCAAGGAAACCAACAACAGCTCCAAGTTTAGCTACAAGAGCTCTAGTGCCAAGTTCTTCCGCCTCATCCGAGTCATCTCAGCCTCGGCGAGGAACTACTCCAGCAGCCTCTAAGGGGAAATCCACTGCAGTTACTTCTTCCCAGCAAGCTAAGGGCAAAAAGGCTCCGGATGCCACCAAGTCTGCATCTGTCGAGGCTGGGCAGCGAACCCTAGCATCGATGCTTCCCAAGAAAGCACCAGCAGCGAAGGATGTTCCTGCCGAGCCAACTGATGCACAACAGATGGTTCTGCATACCAACCCAGCTCTTGCCCTGGTTGAGAGGAAAGAAGCTCACGCAAAGGGCTTGGTGGCACCCCATATGCCCAACGGTGAGTGGTACCCTCCGAGTCTTATTGAGTTCGTCATGAACTGGAATAAGGCGGAGTTCGTCCACAACGACGATCTCCCGGAAAATTTCGGCCCCGCAAAATTTTCCGCCCAGATGAATACCACCGCTAAGGCAATTAACCTCGCGGGGCGAATGATGGAGGTATGTCGTTTCTCCTTTACATGCTGTAGATAATAACCATTAGTCCCCGAGCCTCCGGTGGAGTAGCTTGTTACTCGGCCGGATGCTCATTAGAAAACTAACGTAGCTCCATGTAAACTTCGAATATGCACACACCTAGAGCCGGGTTAAGTTCCACTTGGCCCGGATCTTTTATACTTTGAATATGCACACACCTAGAGCCGGATTAAGTTCCACTTGGCCCGGAACTTGTACACTTCGAATATGCACACACCTAGAGCCGGGTTAAGTTCCACTTGGCCTGGATCTTGTACACTTCGAATATGCACACACCTAGAGCCGGGTTAAGTTCCACTTGGCCCGGATCTTGTACACTTCGAATATGCATACACCTAGAGCCGGGTTAAGTTCCACTTGGCCCGGATATTGTACACTTTGAATATGCACACACCTAGAGCCGGGTTAAGTTCCACTTGGCCCGGATCTTGTACACTTCGAATATGCACACACCTAGAGCCGGGTTAAGTTCCACTTGGCCCGGATTTTGTACACTTCGAATATGCACACACCTAGAGCCGGGTTAAGTTCCACTTGGCCCGGATTTTGTACACTTCGAATATGCACACACCTAGAGCTGGGTTAAGTTCCACTTGGCCTGGATTTTGTACACTTCGAATATGCACACACCTAGAGCCGGGTTAAGTTCCACTTGGCCCGGATTTTGTACACTTCGAATATGCACACACCTAGAGCTGGGTTAAGTTCCACTTGGCCTGGATCCTGTACACTTCAAATATGCACACACCTAGAGCCGGGTTAAGTTCCATTTGGCCCGGATCTTGTACACTTTGAATATGCACCAAGCTAATTTTACACTTCTGTACTTTTTTTTAGGTAACTACCAATCGTCGGAGCGCTGAATTCCAACGCCTGCTGGATACCCACAAGATGTTGCGTGCAAAACATGTTGCACTTAGTGCAGAACATGAAAAGAGGGGTAATTTTCTCCCTCAGCACTTCTCCTTTTTTCTTCACCTTCTTCTGCCGACCTAATCTCCTCATTCGGTTTCTGTAGCTAGGGTGGAGGCTGAGAACAAGATCATGCAGAAGAACTTGGAGGAAATCCGGGGTATGTCCTCTTTTGTCCGACCTTGCAATGTTTTCCATTTCCTCTTCTCCTTGGCTCGGCAAACATTCACTCCTCGGCTCTGCCGGGTCAACATACTATTTCAGCATCACTTGAGGATAGTGTGCCCGTGCCTGATATGATGCTGCATTTTCTCGAACAAGCAGGGCAGCATCAAGCCGAGTTGAAGAAGAAAGATGACGAGCTTGCTCTCCTCTAGACTAAGGACAACGAGATTGCTAGGCTCAAGGCTGAGATGGAGAAGATGAAGGCCCAGCACCAAACCAAGCTCCAAAAGGTTGGCCAGAACTTCACAGAAGAGCGTGAGCGCCTTACTCTCCAGATCTCTAAGGACCAGCAGCTACTTAAGGAATCCGACGTCCAGCTTGAGTCGGCAAACGCTGAGCTTGAGCAACTTCGCAAGAGACGCGATGACTGCATCAAGGAGTTGACCCAGATCCTTAGCCACATATCACGTAAGTTCCTTCCGACCTACTTTTCCGGGTTGCTTCATGTGTATTTTTTTTACCTTCTTCCCTTGTCTAGCTTTCAGGCAAATTTCCTGAGAGCATCACTATTGCAAGCGCAGCAGTTGCAGATTTTCGCCAAGCGAGGGGTACTCCTGCCGCTCCTGCTGGTGAGGAGGTTCCTTACGACATGGAGGACCTGTTGGTCAGCTTGTCGTCTCGCGTGGAGATTGTCAAGAATTACGGCAAGGATATCCTCGATGTTGCAGTTCGCATTTTCAACACGTTCTGGCCCGGAGAGAGTAGCCCGGAGACCACCGCGATTCTCGTCGAGAAGTTAATGGAGACTGAGACCCAGCTCGATCTCTGGAGAGAATCCGCTGGGCGTGCCGCAGCTGATACTATCCTTCACCATATTCTCACATGGTACGAGAAGATCGACCTCAGCCTCCTTACACGCCGGTGCACCGGATCCATATGGACCAATGATCCGGAGTGGGTAGCTCGGCGCCAGGCTTGCGCCTGCAGCCTCGTCGAATATTCTCCTATCCATGACTAGGTTGAAGGACCAAGCTTCCTGGAATCTGGTGGGGACGAGCATGCTAAGAACGATGAAGATGGGTCGGATGAGGGTGGAGAAGATGATGCTTCAGATATTGAAGACAGCGACGACGACGCCGAACTTCCTCCTCCTCCTGCTCCTGCTCCTTAGTTCAAAAAACTTGAAAATTTATCAGATCCCTGGTATGCCGGGTGTAACTGTATGCTGGATATGTGATATTTTGCTACTACATTTCTATGCCGGATTAACTTGGGCGTAGTCCCCGAGTTTCATTTTCTTGTTCGTCCAATTCTCTGGCTCGGTCCGTGTCTACCTTGATTCGGTTTTACGACTTACGAATCCAAGCCTCAAAAATTGTTTTAACAATACTTAGAAACTTTTAGGCTTAGCTTAAAATAATTCAGCATAATAACTTGAAAATAAATACAAGGTTAGTCCGAAAACAAACGTTAGATCAAATAAATTCGTTTCCTTAGTCGTTTTTCATGTGCTACGCAATTCCAAACTTGTTCTCTTGCTTGCCATGAAGCCAATTCTTGTTGGACAGCAGCAAGTTGAAGAGTTGGGTTTTTGGTGCTCACACATTACTAATCCGAGTTAAGTAGAACGACTTATTCCAGCTACCGCATAAGAAGTAACAACAAACATTATTAAGGCAGTCCCCGAGTTACTGCTCGAGGCGCTGCTATTTCATTGATAAGATCATTGCTGACATACATACCGACATATGAGACGACTCGGATACATACACTTCTTAGCTAAGTGTAGAAGGGACGAAGTAGTGCTACAATCCACGGTCGCTTAGATTCCTCTCCGGACCTGTCCGCCTTGTTCTTTTCCTGTGGCTTTGCATCTATAAGATAGTAAGAATCATTGTGCAATGCTTTGCTCACAATTAATGGCCTTTCCCATGGGGGGGATAATTTATGCATGCCAGTAGTACGTTGTACCAACCGGAGCACCAGATCGCCTTCCCGAAAGACTCGGGGGCACACTTTCCGGCTATGGTAGCATCGGAGATTTTGCTGATATATGGCGGATCTGGACACTGCCAGTTCTCTCGCTTCTTCCAGCAGATCAACATCATTTTGCCGGGCTTCTTGCACTTCGGCTTCTGTGTATTGGGTGACCCTAGGCGAATCATGCTCTATGTCGGCTAGTAATACAGCTTCTGCCCCATATACCAGAAAAAATGGCGTATAGCCTGTTGATCGAATCGGAGTTATTCTTAAACTCCACAGTACCGCTGGTAGTTCTTCTATCCAGCACCCCGCTGATCTTTGCAGCGGCTCAATGAGCCGGGGTTTTATCCCGGATAATACTAATCCATTGGATCTTTCCACTTGTCCGTTCGATGCGGGGTGGGCTACCGAGGCTACGTCCAACCGGATCTTCTTATCTCGGCAGAATCGTGCAAATGCTCCTTTAGCAAAATTTGTGCCATTATCAATTATGATACTGTGAGGATAAACGTATCTCAAGATGATGTCTTTGAGAAATGTTACGGCTGTAGCTCCATCACATTTTCTTATAGGTTTCACTTCAATCCATTTTGTAAATTTGTCCACCATGACCAAAATGTGTGTCATGTTTCCTCTTGCTGGTTTGAACGGGCCAACCATATCCAACCACCATACAGCAAATGGCCACGTAATTGGTATGGTATTGAGTTCCAACATAGGCATATGTGTCTTGGTGGCGTACCTTTGACAACCATTGCATTTTCTCACCAGATCTTCCGCTTGTTCTAAGGCACTTGGCCAGTAGAACCCATGCCGGAACGCCTTTGCCACCAAGGCTCGGGATGAGGCATGATGCCCGCATTCTCCTTGGTGTATATCTCACAGGATGTCAAGCCCTTCTTCCGGGTCAACACATCGTTGGAGGACGTTGGTTACACTCCGTTTGTACAGCTCGGAATTGATAATCGTGTATGCTTTTGCTCTCCTCTGAGTTTTCCTGGCTAACACCTCCTCAGCGGGTAACGTTCCGTCTTTCAGGAATTGGAATATAGGCAGTGCCCAAGCTGGTATCGCTCGTGGAGGGAACATCTCCTCATCAATTTCCATCTGATCTACCGGCATAACCTCAGCCGGATCACGCTGAGCAGTCCCTGGGTCTAGCGAGGTAGTCCCCGGGTTTGCTGAGGCAGTCCTCGGGTTGGCTGATGCAGTCCCCGGGTCTCGCGTACTACCTCCCGTGTCAATGTCCATGGGCTCAGCTCCGGATTCCGTGTTTTCCAGGACATAGATCGAGTCGGTTCCTGGGGACAGCCTGATAGATGGTTTTCTGAGGTGTTCCAATGCTACACCTGGTGGAATTGCCTGTCGGGTCGATCCGAGCTTCGACAGCATGTCGGCAGCTTCGTTTTCCACTCGGGGTACATGGTGAAATTCACATCCCTCGAAGTAACCAGATATTTTTTGCACGTGAAATTTGTATAGTGCCATATTTGGTTCCAGGGCGTCCCACACTCCGAACACTTGCTGCACCACCAAATCCGAGTCGCCAAAGCATATTATTCGACGTATGCCAATCTCCTTTGCCATTTTGAGCCCATGCACAAGAGCCTCGTACTCAGCGACATTGTTTGATGCCGCGAAATGGATCTGCAATACGTATTTTAGCTGGTCCTTTTTTGGCGAGGTAAGCACAACCCTGGCGCCTAATCCGGTTTTGGTTTTCAACCCGTCAAAGTGCATCCTCCAGTAGTTCGGATCTGGTGGCGGTGGTTCGTATTGTACCTCGGCCCAATCTACGAAAAAGTCCGCCACAGCCTGAGACTTGATCGCTTCTCTTCTATCGTATTGGGGCGCATAAGGGGCTAACTCAATTGCCCATTTTGCAATTCTGCCACTCGCATCCTTGTTACCCATTATCTCGGATATGGGAGCTTCACATATTACTTTGATGGGGTGCTCCTCAAAGTAATGCTTTAACTTCTTTGCCACCATATGCCACCTTTTGAAAGTGCGGGTAGTTCTGTTTCGAGGCAGACAATACCTCGCTCAAGTAATATATTGGCCTCTACACCGACTTACCCTCTTCATTGCGCTCCACTACAATCACTGCACTTACAACTCGGTTGGTTGCAGCTATGTAGAGTAACATTGGCTCCTTTGATAGTGGAGAGGCTAACACTGGTGCAGTGGCCAACATCTTTTTTAAGTGGGCAAAAGCTTCATCGGCCTGAGGCGTCCAAACGAATTTATCCGATGTTTTCATGAGTTGGTAGAGAGGCAGTGCCTTCTCTCCCAACCGACATACAAACCGACTCAATGATGCCAGGCATCCAGTGAACTTCTGGACATCGTTAAGACACTTCGGCGGCTCCATTCGTTCGATGGATCGGATCTTAGTTGGATTAACTTCGATACCTCGGCTGGAGACAAGAAATCCGAGTAATTTTCCAGCCAGGACACCGAAGGTACATTTTTCCGGGTTAAGCTTCATCCAGAACCTTCTCAAGTTCGCGAATGTTTGCCTTATGTCGTCAAGGAGCGTTGTGCTTTCCTTGGTCTTGATAACCACATCATCCACATATACTTGTACGTTTTGACCTATTTGGTCATGCAAACATTTTTGCATACATCTTTGGTACGTTGCACCTGCATTACGTAAACCGGACGGCATAGTGCGATAGTAGTAAGCCCCGTACGGGGTAATAAACGCAGTCTTTATTTGATCATCCGGGTTCAGAGGTATCTGGTGGAAGCCAGAATATGCATCAATGAATGACAACAGTTCACATCCCGCGGTTGAGTCTATGACATGATCTATCCTCGGCAGTGGAAATGGATCTTTTGGACACGCCTTGTTCAGGTTCGTGTAATCTATACACATACGCCAAACCACTGCCACGTTCAGATCGTCCTTCTTCTTTTCTACCAGCACCGGATTAGAGAGCCAATCCGGATACAGCACCTCCATGATAAATCCTGCTGCTAGTAACCGAGCTATCTCGTCTCCAATGACTTTTCTCCTATCCTCGGCGAAGCGGCGGAGAGGTTGCTTCACCAGCCTTGCTCCGGGCCTTACGTTCAAAGAGTGCTCGGCCAACTCCCTCCGAACACCTTGCAAGTCCTGTGTAGACCAAGCAAAAATATCCCGATTCTCACGGAGGAAGTTGACGAGCTCGCTTTCCTATTTGTCAGTTAACCCGGCACCAATTGTTACGGTGCGCTCCGGGAACATGTCATCAACTGGAACCTTCTTGGTGTCCTTTGCGGCCTGGAATGAAACGCTGCCATGCGGGTTACTCAACGTCGGCATATATTGCTGCGTGGACTGAGCTAATGCCGCTACCTCTTGGATTTTTCTTTTCTCTTGTGCAATCACGAGTGACTCGGCTAGGTTAGACCCGGCTGAAGCACACTCAATGGAACATCGGAAATCTCCAGCAATGGTAATCACTCCATTTGGTCCGGGCAATTTCATCTTCAGATAACTGATGTGGCAGCTTGCCATGAACTTGTTCAATGTTGGTCTTCCGAGTAACACGTGATATGCACTTTCCAAATTTACCACCTCAAACTCCAGATTCTCAGTTCGGCAGTTATCCCGTGTGCCGAATAGCATGTCGACCCGGACTTTGCCTATGGGCTCACAAGAAATGCCTGGTACAATGCCATGGAAAGTTGTTCTCGTAGCCTGGAGCATGTTCTCCGAGATGCCCAACTTGCGCATCGTATCCGCATACATTATGTTAATGCTACTGCCATTATCAATCAGTACCTTGGAGAACCTCACATTGATGTTCGGTCCAATGAATGTCGGATCTAGCACTAGCGCATACGAACCTGGACTCGGCATAAGCTTAGGATGATCTTTGATGTTCTAGGTGATTTCCTGGTCCGACCAAGGCATGTACCTCGTCACTACTGGCATTACCGCATTGACCTCCATATGTCGGCGCTGCAAGCTTTTCCTATCTGTTTCCTCAGTTGTGAACACACAATAGCTCTGGTGATGTTCTCTGTATTCATTCCTTCCCTCGTTTCCGGGATACCTATGATCCGACGGTTGCTGATTTTCCACCTGATGCACTGCATCCCTTCTCTCATTGTTGTCATACCTCGGCGGAGGGGGAGGCAACATTAACTGTTGCGTGTTCGCTCCGGAGAGCAATTGCTGCCGGGGTAACTCCTGCCGAGGTTGATCATTCCGGGGTGCCTGAGCATTCCCCGAACCACCTTGTTCTATCTTATGCATCCACTCACATTGCCTCGTTGTGTGACCCGCCGGGCTATTCGGATTCCGCGTGTGAAACTTACACGGCTGGTCCAACATCGACTCATAGGTATACCTCGGACGGTCTTTCTTTTCTTGCCACTGTTTCTTTTGCTCTGGAGTCCATGTTTTCTTGCCATCGTTTCTTGGAGTCCATTGCCCTCCCGTTCTCTGGCATTGGTTGCTCCCTGCTCTGGGTTGATCTTGATTCACGGCTGCAACTTGTTGCGAACCGTAGCGGTGATCTGGTCTATCGTCTCGCCTTTTTCCTCTGTAATCGTTCCTCCGGGATGACCCGGCTCCGTCCCTCTGATAGTATTCCTCGTTGGACTCGCTTGATGCGAGCCTAGGTTGAGTCGGATCACCCAAGGCATACGAATCAGCAATCCGGATCATCTCTGCCAACGTGATTGGCATTTTCCTTTGCAACTTCATCCACAGCTCGCTGCCATATCTGCACCCTTGCGCAAACCACGCTATGGCATGTGACTCTATGACACCCTCACACGAGTTCCTCACGGTACACCACCGGGTCAAGAATTCACGATCCGTCTCGTTAGGTCTTTGCTTGCAGATCGCTAGGATCTGCGGCCTATTTGGCCTTTGATATGTACTTGAGAAGTTGCTGATAAACATTTCTTCAAAATCTATCCAGCAGTTGATGCTTCTGGTGGTAAATTATTCAGCCATACCCTGGCCGGACCTTCCAACATCTGGGGTACGTACCGTACGGCCCATCTCAAGTTGACTGTGGCAATTTTCACAGCCGTAGCATAGTTTATCAGCCAATCCTCCGGCTTGGTACTGCCGGCATACGTCTTCGTGCCTCTGGGCAGCTGGAAGTTGGGTACCGGTGGCTCCTTCATGATCCGGGGTCCAAAGCACACTGGACCCGGGGGACCTTGACATTCGATATGTTCTGACCTATACAGGCAATCCAGTTTCAACCTGGCGTCATCCGGCATTAAATCCCTGCTTCCCAATCTTGACCCTATCACAGATAGTCCAGTCTGGGGTACCCTGCGTTCACCATCTCCGAATCACCGTCGTTGTATCGGTTTTGCTCTCGTTGCGCACCTTTCTGTTGCATACCTCGGCCGACGCATTGCTCTTGCCTTGGTATATTCCATTGTTGCGGTTGTCCTGCTCCTGCGGAGTTTCGCTGTCCGGCATTGCCGTTGGCAGCGTTCCCTTGACCGGCATTGCCTTCGTCGTGGTTACCTCGGCCAGCTTCACCTTGGCTCACACTTCGTCGATCATCATTTTTCCGCGTTTCTTTTTTCCTTTCCCGCGCCCGTCGGGTCGTACGGGACGATCTGTTTGTTCTGTCTAGCCGAGGTTACTACCTCTTCTCTCCTTGGACCACCATGAGGTGATGATGCGGCTCCAGTGGATTTCTCCGGGTTACCCATCACCGAATGGACGATTTTGGAAGCTCTAGCTCTCTCCGGGTTAGCTCTTAGTAGCTCTTAATTCTGTCTGTTCGCGATCCGAACCAGCTCGTTAACCCTATCTTGCTGTCTCTGACGGGCCTCACCCGTCGACCCTCTAACTCGGATGCAGCCGCATCTGCTGCTCTGAGATTCTTCGCCGGGGTACTATACTTCGGCAACCCCACAGATAGATAGTTTTCCGACCCTTCGGCTCCATCATCACCTTCTCTGTTCATCTCGCTCATGAGATTTCTCCCTTTTACTTTTATCGTATCAACTTTGTTTGCCTTTGCATACTCACGCAGCGTCATGTTCAGCGACTGCTGAGCCACGGCTATTTTCTTTGCGCCCTCTAGTATCTTTTGCCTAGTTTCCTCTAGCTTGGCCTGTGCCTGAGCCGGATCTACCACTGCTGCTACCGGGTTAGCCAAGCTATCCATAGCTTCTCTCAGTACGGCCTCTCTAGTGGAGGTCCTCTACCTTTCCTCGGTGCCTTAGGCGTTACCTCCGGGTCCGGTGTTGGGTCCTTGCTTGCGCCTGCACCTGGCGTAGTCATCATCACCTCCGCATCGTCCGGGGAGCGAGCGATACGCGCCCCGCGAGCCACAGTGAGGGGTGGCTCCCCCGCATCGACGACACGGCGCGGATGAACGCATGATACGTCCACCGCAACGTAGACCTTGTGCGCACCGAGCTTGACGAAGAGGCCGTTGCGCGGAAGTGGGCGCGTGCCGAAGCAACCAGCGTTGTCGCTGACGAAGTCTAGCGCTCCAAAGCGCTGAACGATCCCGGAGACGATGCGTTCGTCGGTGCCGATGAGGTTTCCCGTCCGAATTTTCACCCCTGCTAGCGCCGTTTGCCCCACGGTGTTTAGCACACACATGAAAGAGTGTGGAATAGTTTCACAACTCACGCCTACCGGAACACCACAATGTAATGGTGTGTCGGGACGTCGTAATCGTACTTTATTGGATATGGTTCGATCTATGATGTCTCTGACTGACTTGCCACTGTCATTTTGGGGTTATGCACTGGAAACAACTGCATTCACTTTAAATCAGGCACCATCTAAATCCGTTGAAACGACACCGTATGAATTATGGTTTGGAAACAAACCTAAGTTGTCATTTCTTAAAAGTTTGGAGATGCGATGTTTATGTGAAGAAACTTCAGCCGGATAAACTCGAACTTAAAGCGGAAAAATGCGTCTTCATATGATACCCTAAGGAAACGATTGGGTATACCTTCTACCACAGATCCGAGGGCAAGGTTTTTGTTGCCAAGAATGGATCCTTTCTTGAGAAGCAGTTTCTCGTGAAAGGTGTGAGTAGTCGGAAGGTAGAACTCGAAGAGGTTATTGAACCTTCTCTTCATGAAATGGCGAGTAACACAGCACCGGAAATTGTTTCGGAGTTGACTTCACCTAATTAAGAGAGAGCTAATGATATTGATCATGAAACTCTGAAAGAGGACACTACCAAACCTCGCAGGTCAAGTAGGACACATGTAGCTCCTGAACTGTATGGCAATCCTGTTGTGAATTTCATGGTCGATGAAATAGATGACCCTGTGACGTATGAAGAAGCGATGATGAGCCCAGATTCCAACAAATGGCTAAAAGCCATGAAATCCGAGATGGAATCCATGTACGAGAACCAGGTTTGGACCTTGGTGGACTTACCTCATGATCGAAAGGCCGTTGAGAATAAATGGATTTTCAAAAGAAAAACTGATGCTGATGGTAATGTGACCATCTATAAGGCTCGACTTGTCGCAAAGGGGTTTCGACAAATTCAAGGAGTTGACTACGATGAGACATTCTCTCCTATAGCGATGCTTAAGTTGGTTAGGATTATGTTAGCAATTGCTGCATATTTCGATTATGAAATATGGTAGATGGATGTCAAAACTGCGTTCCTCAATGGTAATATTGAAGAAGAGTTGTATATGATACAACCTAAGGGTTTTGTTGATCCTAAGGATGCTAATAAGGTATGCAAACTTCAGCGATCCATCTATGGACTGAAGCAAGCATCCCGGAGTTGGAATCTCCGCTTTGATGAGGTGGTCAAAGAGTTTGGATTTGTCCAAACTTATGGAGAGGCTTGTATTTACAAGAAAGTGAGTGGGAGCAATGTGGCATTTCTGATATTATATGTGGATGACATATTATTGATTGGAAATGATATAGATCTTTTAAACAGTGTTAAAAGTTATCTAAACAACAAATTTTCGATGAAAGACCTTGGTTAAGCATCATATATATTAGGCATTAAAATATATAGAGATAGATTAAGGCGCCTAATTGGGCTATCGCAGAGTACATACCTTGATAAGATATTAAATAAGTTTAATATGGACGGAAGTAAGAAGGGGTTCTTACCTATGTTGCAAGCCAAGACATTGAGTAAGACTCAAAGTCCGGCTACGGCGGAAGAAAAGATAATGGATAAGATCCCCTATGCCTCGGCCATAGCCTCTATAATGTATGCCATGCTATGTACAAGACCGGATGTGGCACATGCTATTAGTTTGACTAGTAGGTACCAATCTGATCCAGGTTCGGAACACTGGATAACGGTCAAGAACATCCTCAAGTACTTCAGAAGAACTAGGGATATCTTTCTTATATACGGAGGTGAAGAAGAGCTAGTCGCTAAGTGTTATGTCGATGCTAGCTTTGACACCGATCCGGATGACTCTAAGTCTCAATCCGGATACGTATTTCTCTTGAACGGAGCAGCAGTTAGTTGGAGGAATTCCAAACAACCTGTGGTGGTTGGATCAACGACGGAGGCGGAATATGTTGCTGCTTCAGACGCGGCGCAGGAAGCGGTTTGGATGAAAGAGTTCATTACGGAACTAGGTGTGGTTCCTAGTGCATTAGACCCAATGGTGATCTATTGTGACAACAATGGAGCCATAGCCAACACCAAGGAACCGAGGTCTCACAAGAATTCCAAGCATATTAAGCGCCGGTTTCACTCCATCCGCGAACATGTCAAGGATGGAGATATAAAGATTTGTAAAGTACACACGGACCTAAATGTAGCAGATCCGTTGACTAAAGCTCTCCCTAGGGCAAAACATGATCAACACCAGAACTCCATGGGTGTTAGATTTATCACTATGTGAACTAGATTATTGTCTCTAGTGCAAGTGGGAGACTGAAGGAAATATGCCCTGAGAGGCAATAATAAAGTTGTTATTATGTATTCCTTATATATGATAGATTATTTTGCATGCTATAATTGTATTGATCGGAAACATCAATACATGTGTGTTTAATAAACAAAAAGGGTTCCTAGTTATGCCTCTCTTATAGACTAGCTTGTTGATTAACAAGATGATCAAGGTTTCCTGATCATGGACATTGGATGTTGTTAATAACAAGGTCACAACATTTGTGAAATGATGTGATGAACATTCATCCGAAGTATAGCATTACTATCAAGTCATTATGTTTACATTGCTATAACATCATACGGAGTAATCTCTATCCTTAGACCATGAGATCATGTTAATTGCTAACACCAGAAGAGTATCTTGATAACATCAAACGTCACACCGTAACAGGGTGACTATAAAGATGGGTTCAATACTACGAAGGTGTTATGTTGAGGCTCATGGATCAAGAGTGGAATTTGTCAATCCCGGTGACGGATAGATATACTCTGGGCCCTCTCGGTGATATCACATTAAGATAGCTTGCAAGCAAGTGATGTGATCACTAGAATGTTATATCACGGGAACGAGAAAAGAGTGCATGTCGGTAACGAGATCAAACTAGGTATTTGGATACCGATGATCCAATCTCGGACATGTATTATATCATGAGACAAAGGGATTAAATTACAAGCGTTAAAGGTTCTCACGATCATAGAAGTCATCGTTGAATATGCAGGAGTCAGTATGGATCTCCAGGCCCCGCTTCTGATTATTGATCTGAGAGGAGTCTCAATCATGTCTGCATTATTCGTGAACCGTAGGGTGACACACTTAAGAGTTACCGGACACCATTTTGGAGCATATATGTTTCAGACAAAAGAATTGCAAAGCGTAGGAATTGTTTCGGGTGAAATTGCAGAAAGTGGTTCTGCATGTGATATTGAAATATTGCAAGGGGTTATATGTGAATGTTTGCTAATTAAAGTAATTAACAAAATTCTGAATAAATTTAATAAAAGAGTTTTATTAAATGAGAGAGCATTAAACTTAGAGAATTTTAATGCATTTAAAGTGGGGACTTTAAAAGGGAATGTGAAGAGGCATTTTAATGTAGAGGGGTTACCACTACATGAATGGGGGAGGTGAGGGGTCACCCCCATGAGGCACCGGCCATGGGGAGGGGCACCCCCTCCTCCTATAAAAGTCCCCCCTCTTCCTCCTTCTTCCTCACACCTCCTCGTGAAGGATCTCTCTCCCCCTCTAGAATTATTCCCCCATGGTCTCGGATTAGCGAGATACATGTTCCCGGTGGCATTTCGTCTGGAAGGAGTTGCTGCTTCCGCTGGATTGCTGGAGCGAGGAGGTGGAGGTTGTCTGGTGGCTTGAACGTGTGTGCGAGGACGGATGCGCTGCTGATTTGCGGCGCTCGGACTTCCACACGATCTTGAGATCGGCAAGCGTACGACTACATCAACCACGAGTTCCTACTTGTTAACAAAACTCATTGTCTTCGAGGGTTAGTTCTCGATTGATGTATGTCCACCCGTTTCTCTATACCTAGTAGATAGATCTTGGCATGTAGTTCTCATTGTAGGAATTTTTTGTTTTCTATGCTGCGGACCCAACAAAGCCCCCAGACCGTGAAAGGCCATGTTATAGGTATTGTTCGCAACTAATCAGCCGAAACGTGAGCTTGTTTGGCGTATTTTTGGCAACCTTTGCACGTCTTGAGCAGCCATTCGGCATCTGCGTTGACTATAATCCAGAAAAAAACCATGTCGAAAAGCTTTTGCCACTAAAGATTTGGCTGCAACATGATGACTGCATTCTCCTTCGTGGATTTCTCGTAAGATTTCCACTCCTTCCGGAGATACACAACACTGAAAGACCCTAGACACACTCCGCTATAGATCTCATCATTAATTATAGTATAGGCTTTTGCTCATCGGATGATCTGCCGGCTCAGAACCTCATCCTCGGGTAATTTGCCATCTACCAAGTAATCAAGGTATTGTTGAGTCCAGCTAGGAATTACTGCCAGAACTACCACTAAAGGTGAGTCGGATTTGGTCGGATATTCCTCATCTACTCCTTTTATAGAGGGAACTTTGAGGTGCTCTAAAAAAGCGCCATTTGGGACCTTTTTCTGTGCAGAGCCTATTCGAGATAACGCAATCTGCTTCCTCATTTTCTGTTCGAGGGATGTGTTGAACCTCAAACCCTTCGAACAATTTAGATAGTTCATCCACGATGGCTCTATATGCTGCCATGTGCTTATTCGCATTACAGATATCCGACACTTGTTGAGCCACAAGATCCGAATCTCCATAACACATTAAATGTCGGATGCCGATATCCTTAGCAATCCGGATTCCATGTAGTAGTGTTTCATATTCGTCAATGTTATTCATTGCCATGAAGTGGATCTGCAACACATAGAAAAGTTTATCTCCTTGGGGTGATTTGAGCACCACGCCAGCCCCCGAGCCCCCGAGCGCCTTAGACCCGTCAAAATGTAGGGTCTAGTATTCTGACTCCTGGAGGGTCTTGTTCTCCATTGTCTCTGTCCAATCAGCAACAAAGTCAGCGAGGATTTGGGATTTGATTGTTGTACGAGGTTTATATTCAATGTCGAAAGCTGAAAGCTCTATGCCCCATTTTGCGACGCGTCATGTAGCATCATTGTTGTTGATTATATCTCTCATGAGAGTTGTGCTCACCATGGTAATTGGATGTCCCTGAAAATAATACTGTAACTTATAGGATGTGAAGAACACACCATAAGCCAGCTTTTGATAGTGCGGATACCGCTGCTTTGATTCAGTTAGGACCTCGCTAAGATAGTAAGTCAGACGCTACACCAGGTGTTCCTGTTTTTCATCTGGTCTCTCCACCACCATGACGACACTGACGACTCTGATTTTCGCAGCGAGATAGAGCAACATCGGTTCCCGTGGTTCTGGTGCTTGAAGGATAGGAGCAGATGAGAGTACTTCTTTCAGGTCTTGTAGTGCAGCTTCAGCTTCATCAGTCCAAACGAACATTTTGGTCTTTTTCAGGAGCTTGTAGAGTGGTGCGGCTCTTTCATCGAGCCAGCTTACAAACCGACTGACTGCAGCAATGCAACCAGTTTGTCTTTGAACGTCCTTCAGGCGAGTCGGCCTGTAAATATTGAGTATAGCCTTAATATTTTCTCGGTTCACCTCTATGCCTCTTTGAGACAGGATGAAACCTAACAACTTTCCGGCTGGTATTCCAAAGAAACACTTCTTCGGGTTAAGCATTATGTTGTATTTTCGTAAATTGGCGAACGTTTCCTCCAAGTTGGAAATTAAGGTTTCCTTCTTTTTGGACATCACCGCAATGTCGTCCACATATGCATGTACATTGCAACCGATTTGGTCGTGGAGGCAACGCTACATAGTGCGCTGGTATGTAGCTCCTGTGTTCTTGCGCCCAAAGGGCATGGTAACAAAACAAAAGGTTCCAAAAGGGGTTATGAATGAAGTTTTGACTTTGTCTGATTCCTTCATCTAGATTTGGTGATAACCAGAATATGCATCGAGAAAACATTGGAGCTCCGAGCCTGCCATAGAATCGATAACTTGATCAATTCTAGGCAGAGCGAACGGATCTTTGGGACAAGCCTTGTTCAAGGCAGTATAATCAGCACACATCCTTAAATCAGTGGTGTCCTTTTTAGGGACCATTATAGGATTGGCCGACCACTCAGTGTGGATGACCTCTTCTATGAATCCGGCTAACTCAAGACGGGATAGCTCCTTAGCTATTGCCTTACGCTTTTCATTGCCAAAACGGATTGTTTGACGGGTTTAGCGTTTGGGTGTACATTTAGAGAGTGATCAGCAAGTTCCCTAGGTACTCCGGTCATGTTAGATGGCTGCCATGCGAAGATATCTTGATTTTCTTGGAGGAACTTGATGAGTGTGCTTTCCTATGCGCTATCTAGCCTACACCTCTCTGGGTCACCATGGAGGGGTCATCACCCTTCAACAACGTCTTCTTCATCTCTTCCGATGCCTTGAACTCCGGATTCGGCTTTGTCACCTCTTTATTTGTCGCGGGCATCTCAGACAGATCAATGGTCTTCTTAATCTCCTGGTACTCCTGGGTGTGCAGCACGGCTTCAGCAAAGGCGGCATTTCTGTCCTCGCACTCTTGCGCCTTCTTCGGGTCTCCCATGATAGTGATCACACCTTTGGGACCTGGAATTTTCATCATATTGTAAATGTAACATGGATGAGCCATAAAATCCCAGTAAGCCGGACGTCCGAATATAGCACGGTACGCGCTCTTGAACGGGAACACTTCGAAGGAAAGTGCCTTTGTCCGATAGTTCTTTGGAGTTCCAAAGGTAACATCCAAAGTGATCTCTCCCAGGGAATTTGCTTGTCTTCCTGGGACAACCCCGTGAAAGATCACAGAGTTGTGGTTCAGCTGCATCTCCGAGATCCACATCTGGTGTAGTGTTTCGACAAACAGAATATTGAGGCGGCTGCCGCCGTCCATGAGAGTCTTGGAGAAACCATAGCCGTCAATAAGTGGATTGACGACTAAGGCATATTTTCCTTGCATGTGCAACTTAGGCAGATGATTGGCACGATCAAAGGTGATTGCCACTTGCAACCTATCCAAAAATTGTGGGACAGCCGAAACAGTTGCGTTTAGTTCATGCAGAACTACTTTCTTGACCTTAGCTGGTTGAGATCTAAGGAAGGTGACGTAAGTGTTTTTCTTTGTTGGGAAGTTCTTCTTTCCATCTGGCTTGGGATTTGAAGGGCTAGCTTCCTCCATGTCGGATTCTTCCTTGGTCTCCTTCTCTTTGTTGGGATTCTTCTTTACCTTCTTCCGCTTAGCCCTGTAGCCAGCGGTATCGTCTTTCTTGATGTCGTGATTGAAATGACACTCGGTGTTTGTGTGAGACAAGCCCCCACTAGCATCTAAGTGATGCACACATGGGTTGTTGGCAATGTCGGCCCAGTAATAGGTTTTGCCGGGTTGTTGGTCTCCTCTACCCTAGACTCTTGATGTCCCACGACCGCGTCCACAGCCACCTCCATGCCCTCCTCATCCTCTAGACCCAAAAGTAGCAGTGACCACTACCGTTTCCATGTTGGTCTTTTCTTCCGAGGTGTTCTTGCTCTTCTAATCTTGTTGCTTTCATTATTTTTCCGACTGTGGCATATCTAGGGCGTTCATTAATCCCTCTGCATCGTCGTCAGCATCTGCATACTTGCTCCCTGCTTTTATCATCTCTCCCAAATTAGAGACCTTGTCGCACTTTAAGCAGTGACGTAGTAAACCAATTGGGAGTCCTGCAATGAAAGCTTCAATCGTAGTTTGGTCGTTTACTCCTTCACATGAGTTCTTGGTGTCGATCCATCATCCGAGGTAATCTCGGCAAGTTTCTCCGGCTTTTTGGGTGCAACACTATAGGTCTCCTACCGTATAGGGCCTTGATACATTGCAAATGTATCTATAACTTTTGATGTTCCATGCTTGGTTTTATCCACTTTCTTGTGTTTTGTCCACACTTTGGAGTACTTTTCATATGATTTCTTGGACTAACCTATTAACAAGAGCCATAGTGCCAGCTGCCTGTTTTCTGCTGTTTTTGGTTCCAGGAAAGTCAGAAAATGAATATTCTCGGAATTGGACGGGACAAAAGCCAAAGTGCCTATTTTCCGGAAGTCATCACATGCCAGAATATGAGACGGAGAAGGGCTAGGGGCCGGCCACACCACCTAGCCACGCGGCCAGGCCTGGCCCGTGCCAGGGGGTGGTCTGGCCGACCCCAGCACCCCCTCGGCCTCTCCTTCCGCCTATATATTGCCCTCGGGACGAAAACCCTAAGGACCCGATCAAAAATCCACGAAAGAGTATGTAGCCGCTGTCATCTCCATCCCTAGATCGGGAGGGATCTGAAGCTCTTCCCGGCACCCTGCCGGAGAGGGGATTTCACCCTGGAGGCCTTCTTCATCATCATGCAAGCCTCCGGTGTGATGCGTGAGTAGTTCATCTCTAGACTACGGGTCCATGTAGTAGCTAGATGGCTGGTTCTCCTCCTTTGTGCTTTCATGTTTATATCTTGTGAGCTCCGTTCATGATCAAGACCATCTATTTGTAATTCTGCATGTTGTGTTTGTGGGGATCCGATGGATATTGAGATGCTATTTCAGATTGATTATTGATTCTATCATGTCTTTGTTATTTGTGATCTTGCATGCTTTCCGTTGTTAGTAGCTATCTTGGCCAAGTAGATGCTAGCAACTCCAAGAGTTAGTATTTATGCTCGATAGTGGGTTCATGCCTCTGGTAATCTGGGGAAGTGACAGAAATCTCTAAGGTACTAGATGTGCTGTTGCTACTAGGGAGAAAACAACAATCCTTTGTTCATAGAACAATCGTATTTTTTACATTACACGCAATTCGTAAAGCAATAATTTGTTGCTTGCAACTTAATAGTGGAGGGGGTTCAGACGATAACCTAAAGGTGGATTATTAGTCATAGATGCAGTTGGATGGTGGTCTATGTATAATGTTGTAATGCCCAATCAAATCTCAAAGGAGTCAAGATGATTAGTATATGCATGTATTGCTTTCTTGGTGTTTGTCAATTTCCCCGTTGTAATTTGTTCACCCAGCATGTTATCTATCTTAAGGAGAGCCACCTCTAGTGAACTATGGATCACGGTCCTTTCTTTACATATAATCTACAAACTGTTTACTTCTTTGTGTTTACTTTCTGCAAACTATTACTTCCTTCCATTCGATATATTTAAACCTTTGTTTTCGGCAAAATCGGTGATATTGACAACCTCATCGCAAGTTGGGGACAGAGTTCTGTGGTTGTGTTGTGCAGGTCTCCACGTTGCTACTAGCACCGGTAGTGCGCCTTGCCAAGGCTTAGCTAGCAACACCTTTGGGGTGTTTCCTTGCTCCTACTGGTTCGATTAAACCTTGGATTCATAACTGAGGGAAACTTGTTGTTGTGCTCATCATACCTTCCTCTTGGGTTCCCCAACGAGCTTGTTAAAACACGAGGCATCAAGCACTTTTCTAGCGCCGTTGCCAGGGAGTCAAGGACATCTTCACAAGGGGAGTCCCTCATAACCAATCTCTTTACTTTGTTATTTTTATTTTGCATAGTTTATTTTTGCTTTGTTTTCTTGTTTCTTTATCAAAAACACAAAAAAAATTAGTTTTACTAGTTTCCTTTCTTATTTGAAAACACACAAAAATTAAGTCTCCCTTAGTTGTTGCCTCTTCCTTAGATCACCATGTGGAACCCTAAATTCACCCTGAAAGACCTTTCAATTGGTAGTGGTTCTGTAATTGGGAAAGATAATATTGAAGAATTCTTTAATCATGTTAGTAAGCATGAAGATACTGAGGATAGATCCCTTGCAGAACTTGCTCCAAACTATGAGATTGTTGCAGCTTCTTTAATTCACATGTTAGAAGCTAGGTTTGTTAACCTCAACCCCTTAATGCAAGTAATGTTTCTTAAGCTTAAAGAGATTGAGGACCCTGAAAAGAGGGATTTTATTCTAGAAACTTTATTTAAGGAGTTCTATGATGTTGCCAAGGAAGCTAGAAAAGTCTTTGAACGCTTCAATATGCTAGGCGCATGTGTAGATGTTGTTGGTACACGAGAAAAGATGAACAAAACCGAACCTAATGGGGAGGAACCTAAGATACCAATACCCTTTAAACTAGTAGCAATACATGAAGCCATAGAAAAGAATCTTGATTGGATTGTTCCTGAAAACCCTTTTGATGAAAATAGTGAACCTAAGAGCATTGAGAGAGGATTCTCTAGAACTTATTTGGATGATATACCTTGCCCTGTTGAAGATATTTCTGGTATTAATCTTAATGCTTCTTCATTTGAGAACACTTGATCCTTTTTCTTGCTTCTTATGCCTAACTAAAAGGCGTTAAAGAAAAGTACTTATTGGGAGATAACCCAAAAGTTTAAGATGAGTCTTGGAAGTTATTACTTCAGTAATAACCGCTCCTTATACTTTTTATTTTCTTTTTGTGCCAAGAGTAACCTCTAATGAGAGAGAAGTCATGATTGGCAAAGTTGCTGTCTCGAAACAGATTTCTATGCTTCACCGTAAAAATTCTTGTAAACTATCTGTACGTCCTTTTGAGGCATGCATTTTTGTGCTTCTGCCCCAGGTTGTTATCTAACTTTCGTTAGTTCAACAGGTTTTGATTTGAGCAACAGAAGGTCTTCGAAAAAATTCATCTTTACCTGCTGGTCTGTTTTGATAGATTTCTGCCATTTTCTGCATTTGCTTCTTGTTGGTTCCTTTTGGAGTTCTTTTGGGGAATTGAGTTTTTTTTAGGGAAGTACTTCAGTAGCTAGTGTTCTAATGGAAGTTTATTTGGTGTTAGAACTGAACCTTAAGACCTTTTATCTTGAGTGCACTAATGTTGCTAATAAAGATTGTGTAAAGTTTTGTATGAAGGAAAAAATTCAGGTGTATGGAAGGAATGAGTAATGAGATGGAGGATGGACTAAAGCTCAAGCTTGGGGATGCCACGCGTGTAACCCCAAGAAATATCCAAGAAGTACGAGCGTCAAAGCTTGGGGATGCCCAAGGCATCCCCTTCTTCATCAATAAAAATCCCAGGTTTCTTCCAAACGCTTCATTTTTATTGTTTCATGCACAGTTGTGTTGTTCTTGGAGCGTCTTCTTTTTCGTTTTTGTTTTGGTTTTTCATTTTCTTGGTTTGCTTAGTTTTATGAATAAATTGGTTGTACCCCCTCTTTCATACATTGGTTTTCAAATAGTTTGGTTTGGTTTGGAAAAGAGTAGGAAAGTTCATGCTTAAGTGGTAAAAAGAGCTTGTTTTTGACTATGGCCTATGCTTTGTCATGCCATGCTTGATATTGTTTTGTCTTTATGCTTAGTATTATTTGTTGTAGCATGACTTGTTATAAACAATTGAGATTGCTTAATGTGCCTTGGATGAATCATGCATTGTTTTAGCATATTAAAGCATAGTATTGTGGTATTCTCCTTTGATGCTTTATTTGGGTTGACTTGGTGCATGCTCACACCATGTTATGACTATCTCAAGTCACCATAGCCTTTATGATCCTTTAGTTTTCAACTTGTAGTATCACTTTATGCTTTGATCAATGATGTTTTGTCGCTCTGCATGATTATGGCCATTATTGCTCTCTTAGTTTGTTGCTCCCAGTCTTTTGGTAGCCTCCACAACCAAGTATGAGTTCCACTCATGCATCAGACTCCCTAAACCAAGTTATTCCAAAGAGTCCACCATACCTACCTACTAGCTTATGCTATTCCAAGTATATTCATGCTTTTTTTACCTTCCAAATTAAACTTGTGATGAGAAAACTAGTGATTAAAGCTCTCACAAACTTGATGGCACACTTTACTTTTTTGCATCTAATAAACTTGAAACATTGGGTCCTTCTTTGTTGCGTATATGCTTGCGCTTTATAAGTTGAAGTTAGCAGAACCATGTATCATGGGGAACGCTTTCAACATTGCACTTGTACTTTGTACCCCGTTGATATCATGTTCTTTTGCTTATGGATCCCGGCGGTGTGAAATAAAAGTGGAACTTGTAAGATCATGGAGTTTGTATGTGTGTTAGAGAAACACCTAGGCCGCTAGCCTAAGCCATGCCTAATCATGGTGGAAACTTCCAGCATCACCATAATGAGCACTCTATGAAGCATCCTCAATAAAAACCTATGCAAATAGCAAATAAAAAAGATCGCTGAGATGCTCATTGTCTGCTTGCCTTGTCATTTTGATTATGGGATAGCTCATGTATCATGTGCAAGGGGTACCCCGTTGGCGGTTCTTTATGATACATATGTACTTACAATGACAAGAGCTTACTTGTGACTAAAGTTGAGTAGCATGAGGTTCGGTCTTCGTAAGTAAGGGGCATGAAATTTCGGTTTATAACTTGTCAAGCATATCCTCTTAGTTGTGTCACTTTAACCTTAATGACTTCAAGATGCTTATGATAGGGGCAATGAGAACTGAAAGCTACAAGTACCATAATTTTTTTAAGCTCTTTATGAGACTTGAATCCCTACTTCCTTTTATAAAGGCCTTTCTTCCACCATTACATTGAGTCTCCACCTTCTATCTTTATGCACCTACTTTGAGAGCATAGTGGCCATTCTTAGTTCTATGTGCATTGTCCCAAGACTAGTTGATTGATGCATAACTTGATATTGCTTATTTTAAACTACTTGTATCTAGTCACTCTTATGAACTTTGAAGGTGTCCTATGCATTTATATTTGCTACTCTATGAGGGACAAGCTGAATGCTAATATGCTATGTTTTCTTTATGTGAAACAAACAAACGTCTTGCAAAGCATTGTTATTCATGAATCTTTTGTTTGTGCCTTTTCATGTTGCATCATAGTTTCTTTGTCTTATTGCTAGAATCTTGTCTTTCATGTTATGATTGAAGTACTATGATCCCAGCTTTGAATGTTTTACAAATACTTTGATCAAGTCTTTGATGGTGCATGTAACCTCAAAAATTATTCTTTCTTTTTATCACTTACCTACTCGAGGATGAGCAGGAGTTAAGCTTGGGGATGTTGATACATTGCAAATGTATCTATAATTTTTGATGTTCCATGCTTGGTTTTATCCACTTTCTTGTGTTTTGTCCACACTTTGGAGTACTTTTCATATGATTTCTTGGACTAACCTATTAACAAGAGCCACAGTGCCAGCTGCCTTTTTCTGCTGTTTTTGGTTCCAGGAAAGTCAGAAAATGAATATTCTCGGAATTGGACAGGACAAAAGCCAAAGTGCATATTTTTCCGGAAGTGATCAGATGCCAGAATACGAGATGGAGAAGGGTTGGGGGCTGGCCACACCACCTGGCCGCGCAGCCAGGCCTGGCCCATGCCAGGGGTGGTCTGGCCGACCCCAGCACCCCCTCGGCCTCTCCTTCCGCCTATATATTGCCCTCGGGACGAAAACCCTAAGGACCCAATCAAAAATCCACGAAAGAGTCATTAGCCGCCGTCATCTCCATCCCTAGATTGGGAGGGATCTGAAGCTCTTCTCGGCACCCTGCCGGAGAGGGGAATTCACCCTGGAGGCCTTCTTCATCATCATGCAAGCCTCCGTTGTGATGCGTGAGTAGTTCATCTCTGGACTACGGGTCCATGTAGTAGCTAGATGGCTGGTTCTCCTCCTTTGTGCTTTCATGTTTAGATCTTGTGAGCTCCGTTCATGATCAAGATAATCTATTTGTAATCCTGCATGTTGTGTTTGCGGGGATCCGATGGATATTGAGATGCTATTTCAGATTGATTATTGATTCTATCATGTCTTTGTTATTTGTGATCTTGCATGCTTTCTGTTGTTAGTAGCTATCTTGGCCAAGTAGATGCTAGCAACTCCAAGAGTTAGTATTTATGCTCGATAGTGGGTTCATGCCTCTAGTAATCTGGGGAAGTGACAGAAATATCTAAGGTACTAGATGTGTTGTTGCTACTAGGGAGAAAACAACAATCCTTTGTTCATAGAACAATCGTATTGTTTACATTACATGCAATTCGTAAAACAATAATCTGTTGCTTGCAACTTAATGCTGGAGGGGGTTCGGATGATAACCTGAAGGTCGATTATTAGTCATAGATGCAGTTGGATGGTGGTCTATGTATAATGTTGTAATGCCCAATCGAATCTCAAAGGAGTCAAGATGATTAGTATATGCATGTATTGCTTTCTCGGTGTTTGTCAATTGCCCCGCTATAATTTGTTCACCCAGCATGTTATCTATCTTAAGGAGAGCCACCTCTAGTGAACTATGGATCCCGGTCCTTTCTTTACATATAATCTACAAACTGTTTACTACTTTGTCTTTACTTTCTGCAAACTATTACTTCCTTCCATTCGATACGTTTAATCCTTTGTTTTTGGAAAAACCGGTGAGATTGACAACTTCATCGCAAGTTGGGGACAGAGTTTTGTGGTTGTGTTGTGCAGGTCCGCATGTTGCTACTAGCACCGGCAGTGCGGCCTGCCAAGGCTTAGCTAGCAACACCTTTGGGGTGTTTCCTTGCTCCTACTGGTTCGATTAAACCTTGGTTTCATAGCTGAGGGAGATATGTGCCTTCCTCTTGGGGTTCCCCAACGAGCTTGTTAATACCTTCCTCTTGGGGTTCCCCAACGAGCTTGTTAATACACGAGCCATCAGGCCTCCAATATGTGCCTTTGAAATTCCCAAAGAACGCTCTTTGCATGTCATACCAGTTGTGGATGGTATTATCCGGAAGGTCATTGATTCATGATCGTGCCGTCTTCCGCAACATAAGTGGGAGATATCGGGTTGTGACCAAGCTGTTTCCGCCTTTGGCGATGCAGCAAGCCTGGAAAAAATCCTGGAGCCAAGTATCTGGCCAGGCCACACCGTCGTAGGGTTTGATGTGTCTTGAGATAGCAAATCCTTACGGGAAGTTTGTTTGTCGAATGCGTGGTCCGAAGCAATTTGGACCTACGTAGATATTATCTGACTCATAGCACCGCACCTCTATGTTGGAGTTAATCTGGTGTCTCGCATCACTTGGTGACAGGGAATGCCGTGTTGGTTGTTCGCTATAGCTGCGGTGCCTTGGAGCCGGACTTCGGCTTCTGCCACCACCTCCTCTTCCAAGACGCCCTCCTTGGCCTCCTTGAGAGGCGTTGTGATGGCTGCTTGGTGGAGAGGGTGGATCGAGTGGATTGTTTCCGGCTGATCGCCGACCTCCGTCCGACGCGTCATTATTCCGGTTCTAGGGAGGGTCTTCATTGTGACGATCCCCCTGCTAGCTTGACTCGGCACGGTGTCCATCGTTCCTTTGCCCGTCACTCCCACCACGATGGGGTTCACCTGGACGGCTCGTGTGTCTAGGAGGTGGCATTCTTTGACGGTCCTCCTCCCGATGTTTATATTTATCTTCTTCCCTGCGCTCATTCGACTCTCGCCGGGGAGGATTTCTTGGACACAGTGCACCAATTCCTTCCTGCTCTACAGCTGGAGCAACGTTGCGCCAGTCACATGCGGTTCTGTGGCGCTGCCCTGAAGATCCGGTTCTTGAGTAGTTGTCTTCCCGATGGTCGGAACGGTGATGCTGTTCTGGAACCCGTTGGGGCCTTACGTCATTCCAGGCTGTATCCGTGCGACATTGGTCAGATCGAGAGACCAGTTTTCTGCTTCCAGATTTCACGACCTTCTGCTGCTCCAGACCTTTGGTGTGTAGCTTTATGCCCAACCGGACCTGTTTTGCGCCTAGATTATTTGCCAGGATATCTTGAGTTGCGGTAGTGTTTTGTACTGGTGTTGGGTACACCAGATCACCCTTGCTATCGAGCCGAGGCATCCTTGGGTCGCCCTCAAAGAGAACCTTGTGGACTCCCGGAAATTGATTGTCACGCGTGTGTCGTTTCCGGGTCTTCTGATGTTGCAGAGAGATGAACTTCTCCGCAGTAGCTATGCACTTCTTCTCTTCCTCGATGTTGTTGCGTTCATCCAGGAGTACTTGGCGACGTGCTTCTAGGGCTTGAGCCCTTTCTTCCAGCTCTTCAGTAGTAAGTTCTGCAGCTGTAGGGATAGGTGTAGTTAAAGCAGCATCAATGAGTTTACGGGCACCAGCAGTGACCACGTGTCCATCCACCAAAGCTTCTTTTGGCTTGTCTAGGATTAGAGGTCCATCCGAGTCTTCTTCATATTCCTCGGCAACCACTTCCTCTGTTGGAGGATCTTTTGTCAGGTCTTGTTCTTCTTGTTTTTCTTCTTTGCTTTCTTGGCAGCACCGGTAGCAAAGACGCTTTGTGTCCATTTCCCGGAGTCAAGCTCTGATCGGTACTTTTGGGCATCTGGACGTCAGGATTGTCTGCGAGATCCATACCATCCTGCGCTTTAGGAGAGTTTTCTCCAGATCCTACGTCCATGGCTTCTCCTTCTTCTATAGCTGTGGAGTTAAACTCCTCTTCGTATTCCACGGAGAACTTCCAGAAATCTGCCGACATCATGGAATCATCCAAAGATCCCAGTAAGTCGACATTTGTCCCAATCGCCTCCAGCACCGAGTATTCGTTGTCTCCAGCATCGGCAGAGCCGGATCCGGCTCCAACATATCCCACAAAGTGTGATGCGTGTGTCCTGAGGTAGTTGCGGCTTTCCTCATGGGCTTCCTCAAAAATTCCGATGGTCTCGAGAACCTCATCCATGTTTGCACCTTGCAGCATCATGCGCCTCAACGTATGCCTCAGGAAAGGTTGATCTATTCCGGCATTAGCAGAGCTAGAACCAAGGTTGTTGCCTTGATCCTCCTGGATTTCGACCTCAGCAGGTAGATCGATCTGGGATTCAGCCTCGCTAGGGAGATCCACTCCAGATTCAACTTGCCCCGCCAGATTTGCTTTAGATTCAGCTTTCTCCACTATCTCCGCAATAGGTGCGGGCTGGGTGGGATTAGTGTTTTATGAGATCCGGAACTTTGCCGCCTCTGCGGACAAAGTGGACCCAGAGATTTCTTCTGCCTCTATTATCACCACTGGGGTGGGTGGGGCAGCTTCAGCGAAACCGATGTACACATCGATCTCGCCAAAAGACATGATGGTGTAGGCAGTCACAACCTCCCTAGCCGGAATCCAGGTCTATTTGAGAACGATGAGAGGGACATCGCTGGTGTAGGGCACGCGACCAACGGCGATGGTCTCGCCGATTCCAATTCTTGCAGATTCCGCTCGGAACGCAGATCCGAAGCTCACTTGCCCCACGGTGGGCGCCAACTGTCGTCAGATTGATGACAAGTACGCCATGAAGGGGTCCTCGAGGCGTGTAGAAGAGAAGGGTGTGAGACGTACGGTGTTCCGGGACAGTGAGCACACAAGTTTACCAAGATTCCAATCCACTGGATTTGGACGGATCCTACTCCTGCTAGTAATCCAGTAGTACGACAGAGTCGAAATATGGGTTACAAGGGTTTCTCCTGTGCGAGTTGAGATTGTAGACTATTGTAAGGGTGCCCTAAAGGCTTACCCTAGGACGGCTTATATAGATATTCGGCCTAGAGTTTACAGTAGATACCTATTTGGCTACGAATAAGAGTCGGTTACAGAGTACATCTTAAACTACAAGTAACATAATAGGCCTATGTCGGTAAGTCTTCTAGGCCTTCCCGTAGCCAGATTGGACTCTGTCTCTTCTCCCTGACTGGGCCGCCCATGAAGCAAAGCTCTAACCCGAAGTTGGCCACCTTGGTCAGTGAGCACAGTAAGGATACCCGGAAAGTATATCCCCAACAAAAGGTGCGAGAGATGGCCCCTGAGTTTAAGTGCACGTACTGTTCGCGCATGTTCCCAGCCACGTGGAGGCGGGACTATCACCAAAAGGTGCACCAGGAGAACAAGAGGGTGAACAAACGCCACCAAAAGCACCAGCAGAACCGTCACCTCGCTCCCGCTCGGTCATAGGTGCACCTCTCGTCGTCTTTTTTGCATGTCCCTAGCCTAGGAAGCACTTACTTTGACTTCCACATGTAGTTATTCAACTCATATATCACGTGTATGCACAACTTCCCTAGCTTGGCTAGCTCTGGATTTGGGCCTTTCTTTGCCAGCACCGGCATCCTTGCTCTAGCTCAACCGTCCTCAATAGCGACTGGAGGTGGAGGTCAGGTTTGAAGTGGTGGCCATGTTGGAATCTTAAATCAATTGAATCATGAGGAGACTATAAAGTATTACTCCTGGGTATGCTCCACCGTCATGGATTTGATTGTGTCACAAACTGGTAAGACTAGCGGTCTTCCTCAACCTTCGGTTGCCACCCTTACACCAGTGACGGAAGGTGACAGGCGGACTGGAGATAGGGTTCATCTTATACTCTAGCAACACATGACTAAAGTGATCAATCAGGAGGAGACTACCGATAAGATTGACATATCCTTGAGGCTCTAGCATCATGTCTTGGGATTGGTTTTGTCACCTCCAGATTTAAATTGTTTCATCAAGGTTGAAATTTCTCTCTATTTCGGTTTATATTGGAATTGTCTAAAAGATTCATTTTATTAAACTAGATATGGATGTTTGTCGGGATATGCTAAATGGGTATTGTCGTCGGATTGATGACAAGTACGCCATGAGGGGGTCCTCGAGGCATGCGGAAGAGAGGGGTGTGAGACGTATGGTGTTCCGGGACGGTGAACACACAAGTTTACCTAGGTTCGAATCCGCCGGCTTTGGACGGATCCTACTCCTGCTAGCAATCCAGTAATACGGCAGAGCCGGAATATGGGTTACAAGGGTTCGCCTGTGCGAGTTGAGATTGTAGACTATTGAGGTGTTGCCCTAAAGGCTCTCCCTAGGACGGCTTATATAGATATCCGGCCTAGGGTTTACAAGAGAGATCTATCCGGCTACGACTAACAGTTGGCTATAGAGTACATCTTGAACTACAAGTAACGCTATGGGCCTAAGTTGGTAAGTCTTCTGGGCCTTCCCGCAGGCGGACTGAACTCCGTCTCTTCTCCCGGACTGGGCCGCCTGTGAAGCAACGCTCTAACCCGAAGTGGGCCACCCTGGTCAGTGAGGAACTGTGAGGATACCCGGAAAGTATATTCCCAACAGCAGCCCCTGGAAGTCTCCAAGATCCAAAGTCGGATTCATCATCGTCTGTGTAACCATAACCGTTAATAAGTGGATTGACGATTAAGGCGTATTTTCCTCGCCTGTGTAACTTAGGCGGATGATCAACACGGTCAAATGTGATTGCCACTTTCAACCAGTCCAGAAATTGGGGGACAGCCGGAACTATTGCATTGAGCTCATGTAGAACTGCTTTCTTAACCTTTGCTGGTTGAGATCCGAGGAAGGTGACATAAGTGTCTTTCTTGGTCAGAAAATTTTTCTTCCCTTCCGGCTTGGGATTTGAAGCATCAGCTTCCTCCATGTTGGAATCTTCCTTGCTCTCTTTATCTTTTTCGGGATTCTTCTTTCCCTTCTTCTGCTTAGCTTTGTAGCCTGCATTGTCATCTCTTTTGATGTCATCATTGAAACGACATTCAGCGTTAGTGTGGGATGAGCCCCCATTGGCGTCTAAGTGATGCACACATGGGTTGTTGGCAATGTCGGCCCAAGAGTAGGTTTTGCCTGGTTGCTGGTCTCCTCTACCTTGGACCCTTGAAGTCCCACTGCCACGCCTGCAGCCTCCGCCGCGTCCTCCTCGTCCTCCAGACCCGAAAGTAGCAGTGACCACTGATGTTTCCGCGTTGGGTTTCTCTTCCGAGGTATTTTTGCGCTTCTGAGCTTGTTGCTTTGGTTGTTTTGCCGACTGAGGCACAGCTAGGGCATTGAGCAATCCCTCTGCATCGTCGTCAGCATCTGCATACTTGCTCGCTGTTTCTATCATCTCTCCCAAATCAGTGACTTTGTCACACTTCAAACGATGACGCAGTAGACCAATTGGGAGACCTGCAATGAAGGCTTCAATCGTAGTTTGATCATTTACTCCTTCACAGGAGTTTTTGGTGTCGATCCATCATCCGAGATAATCCCGGCAAGTTTCTTCGGCCTTCTGGGTGCAACGTTGTAGGTCTCCGACCGTATAGGGCCTCCAATATGTGCCTTCGAAATTCCGAAAGAACGCACTTTGCATGTCATACCAGTTATGGATGGTGTTCTCCGAAAGTTCATTGAGCCATGATCGTGCCGTCTTCCGCAACATAAATGGGAGATATCGGGTTGCGACCAGGCTATTTCCGCCTTTGGCGATGCAGCAAGCTTGGAAAAAATCCTGTAGCCAGGTATCTGGCCGAGAATGCCGTCATAGGCTTGGATATGCCTTGAGATAGCAAATCCTTCTGGGAATCTTGTAGCTCTGATGCGTGGTCCGAAACATTTTGGGCCCACGTAGATATCATCGTTTTCGTAGCACCGCGCCTCTATGTTGGAGTTGATCATGTACCTTGCGTTGTTCGGGGATAGAGATCGTCCCGAATGTCGGCTGTGGTTGCGGTACCTTGGAGCCGGACTTCGGCTTCTGCCACCACCTCCTCCGCCATGTCGTCCTCCTTGTCCCCCTTGAGAGTCGTTGTGATGACTGCTTGGTGGAGAGGGTGGGGCAGCTAGATTGTTTCCGGCTGATCGCCGGCCTCCATCCGGAACGTCATTATTCCGGTTCCGGGGAGGGTCTTCACTACGACGAGCCCCCTGCCGGCTTGGCCCGGCATGGTTTCCATCTTTCCTTCGTCCGTTGTTCCCACTATGTTGAGGTTCAGCCGGACGGTTTGTATGTCTAGGAGGTGGCATTTTTTGATGATCCTCCTCCCGATGTTTCTCTTTATCTTCTCCCCTTCGATCATTCGACTCTCGTCGGGGAGGATTCCTCGGATATAGTACAGCAATGGCCTCTTGCTCGGCCGCTGGAGCGACGTCGCGCCAGCTACGTGCAGGTTTGTGATGTTGTCCTGATGATCCGGTTCTAGAGTAGTTGTCTTCCCGTCGGTCGGAATGGCGATGCTGTTCCGGAACACGCTGGGGCCTTATATCATTCCAGGCTGAGTCCGTGTGACATTGGTCGGATTTGGATACCAGCTTTCCACTTCCGGATTTCGCAGCCATCTGTTGCTCCAGACCCTTGGTGAGTAGCTTGATGCCCAATCGAACCTGTTCTGGGCCTAGGTTATTTGACAGGATATCTCGAGATACGACAGTATTCTGTACCGGTGTCGGATACACCAGATCTCCTTTGCTGTTGAGACGAGGCATCCCTGCATCTCCTTCAAAGAGGACCTTGTTTACTTCCGTAAATTGTCGTCACGCGTGTAACGTTTCCGGGTCTTCTGATGCAACCGAGACATGTAATCCTTGGTTGACATGCGTTTCTTTTCCTCCTGGATGTTCTTGGCTTCATCCAGGAGTTGTTGTCGACGTGCTTCTAGGGCTTGGGCCCTTTCATCCAGCTCTTCAGCAGCAAGTTCTGCAGTTGTAGGAATAGGTGTGGTTAATGCAGCATCGATGAGTTTACGCGCACCTTCAGTGATCACATGTCCATCCATCGATTCTTCTTTTTTTGGCTCGTCTGGGATAAGTGCTCCATCTGAGTCTTCCTCATATTCCTCGGCAATCACCTCCTCTGTCAGAGGGTCTTTTGTCGGGGTCTTGTTCTTCTTGTTCTTCTTCTTTGCCTTCTTGGCAGCACCGGTAGCAAAGACGGCTTTGGGTCCATTTCCCGGAGTCAAGCTCTGGTCGGTACTTTCGGACATCTGGACCTCGGGATTATATCTGATTTCCATGTCATTCTACACTTTGGGAGAGTGTTCTCTGAATCCTTCATCCATGGTTTCACCTTCTTCTGCAGCTTTGGAGTTGTACTCCTCTTCATATTCCACGGAGAACTTTTGGAAATCCGCTGACGTCATCGATTCATCCGAGGATGCGGGTACGTCGATGTTTGTTCCAATTGCCTCCAGCACAGAGTTGGTGTTTTCTCCAGCATCGGCAGAGCCGGATCCGGATCCCACATACCCGACGAAGTGTGATGCGTGCTTCCTGAGGTACCTGCGGCTCTCGCGATCAGCTTTGTCGAAACTTTTGATGGTCTCGAGAATTGCATCTGCGCTTGCATCTTGCATTATCATACGTCGCAGTGTGTACCTTAGGAAAGGCCTGTCTGTTCCGGTGTCATCAAAGCTAGAATCAGTGTCATTGATATGCTCCTCCTGGATTTCGACTTCTGCGGGTGGGTCGATTTGGGATCCGGCTTCTCTAAGGAGATCCACTCCAGATTCGACTTTGACCGCTAGGTCTTCCTCAGGCTCGGATTTCTCCACTATCTCCGCAACTGGTGCGGGCTGGGTGGGATTAGGGTTTTCTGAGATCCGGAACTCTGCCACCTCCGCGGACAAAGGGGACCCAGAAGATTCTTCTGCCTCTATCATCACCGCTGGGGTGGGTGGGGCAGGTTCAGTGAAACCGATGTAAACATTGATCTCGCCAAAAGACATGATTGTGTAGGCAGTCACGGCCTCCCTAGCCAGAATCCAAGTCTCGTCGAGAACGATGAGAGGGACGTCACTGGCGTAGAGGATGCGACCGACGGCGATGGTCTCGCCGATTCTGATTCTTGCAGATTCCGCTCAGAACATAGATCCGAAGCTCACTTGCCCCATGGTGGGCGCCAACTGTCATCGGATTGATGACAAGTACGCCATGAGGGGGTCCTCGAGGCGTGCGGAAGAGAGGGGTGTGAGACGTATGGTGTTCCGGGACGGTGAGCACACAAGTTTACCCAAGTTCGAATCCGTCGGCTTTGGACGGATCCTACTCCTGCTAGCAATCCAGTAATACGGCAGAGCCGAAATATGGGTTACAAGGGTTCGCCTGTGCGAGTTGAGATTGTAGACTATTGAGGTGTTGCCCTAAAGGCTCTCCCTAGGACGGCTTATATATATATATCCGGCCTATGGTTTACAAGAGAGATCTATCCGGCTACGACTAAGAGTTGGTTACAAAGTACATCTTGAACTACAAGTAACGCTATGGGCCTAAGTCGGTAAGTCTTCTGGGCCTTCCCATAGCCGGACTGAACTCCGTCTCTTCTCCCTGACTGGGCCGCCCGTGAAGCAAAGCTCTAACCCGAAGTGGGCCACCCTGATCAGTGAGGAACTGTGAGGATACCCAGAAAGTATATCCCCAATAGGTATCACCATTGCATGTATCTAATCCGGATAACCTGAGTGGCCCATGGTAGCATGGCCCATGGTCTGCTGGGCGGCCCAGTTAGACGGATCTAGAAGGGAGGCCCATGCTAGATAAAGGAAGGCTATGTGGCAGTCACGGACCTACCTAGAACTTTGGAGTACAGGACACGAATACTAGTTAGTATTAGTGTAGGACTCTGTAACTTGTCCGGCTAGGTCCTTTCCCTGTAACCCTAGGTTCTGGCTTCTTTATAAG
The DNA here is from genome assembly GCA_916181665.1 of Avena sativa. Lineage (NCBI taxonomy): Eukaryota > Viridiplantae > Streptophyta > Magnoliopsida > Poales > Poaceae > Avena > Avena sativa. The sequence goes on along the minus strand of OV702290.1, from coordinate 544,936,197 downwards.
CCAGACCTGTGGGAGCCTTTAGGGCACAATGTACAACGATTCATAACACCTCGCATAGCAAAACGATCCCTATAACTCGACGTATTGCTATTATAGTGATCTATAGCAGGAGTATAGTTCCGCCAACGTCGCGGGACTTGAACTTAGGTAAGATGTGTTACCTCGTACCCATCTACTAACTTCCTTCCCCCACCTCTCTAAACATGCTATGTGAGGACCCCTCCATGGTGTACTCGTCGGCAATACCAAAACAGTTGGCACCCACCATGGGTCAAGAGGCGCTTCGAGCTCTGCATCGGGCAAGGCCAATATCTTCGCGGGAATAAGTGACACCGTAGCCATTGGGTGCGTTCTCTTCTCCGGCAAAGTTCTGATCGTCCCTCCGAATGAGTTCTGGATCCCGGCGAAGGCGACCCCCACCCGCTGCTGATGATTGGATTCCTACACCAACAATAGGGTTATTGCAGTACTTGTAGCAGCAAATATTTAAGAGTTTGTCCCGATGGGAGATCGATGAACGGAAACAACACGACCCCGTAGCCACGTTGTCAATGCGGCCATGTTTCGCACCCAAACCGTGGTTTGGAAATAGCCTATTCTATAAGTTACTAGAACAATGATAATTGAGAGAGGTTTAAAATATCTAATAACAATGGGCTTTTAACGAGAACAAAATAAACTAAGACGGAAAGTAAACATGAATATGAATTGAATTAAAGGGATTCTAGGATTCGGTCTCACTAGTACTAGATGGGCAAATATATGTGTGATCTATAAGAGATTTCTCAGACAAATAAACATTCCCCAATTGATTACCGGGTTGTCACACTGTTTGCACTATGCATGGATCTCGCGCGTCACCGCAAGGCAAAAGGCACTTCACGACCAAAGGATCACATAAACTCATCTTAGCTCATAATAGATTCTAACTTAGTGCACTAGATCATACCTTAACCTAGAATTGAATCAATCAATCACACATGGATGAACAGCAAAACATATATAATGATATAATGATATCACAACCGTGTTCAATCTTACAATTACTAAACACAAGAGAGAGGGAGATGGAGATGATGATGGAGATGGAGATCGATGCGTGGTGGTGGTGATGTCTTCCTTCTCCTCCCCTTATTCTTGCTTGGATGCCTTGATGGTGATGGTGTTGAGGGAGATCTAGATGTCGGAGGTGTGGTTGAGGCAGAGCTCCACCGCAATGGAGATCGGATGGGTGGCGGCGGCGGCAGAGCTCCGCCCCTGAAGGGCTATGGGTTGGTGGCTCTTTCTTGGGTCCTCCCTCCTTTATATAGGCCTTGGGGTGCCCTAGGGTTCCCCCAATACCGTCATATGACTTAGGGAAGGTTTTGGAGTTTTTCTGGGGCGAAATCCTGTATTTTCCGACCCTTTTTACAACTATACGGTCGCAACTATATGGCCGGAATTATTTCTCTGGTTGTATAGTTGCTCGTTAAACCGTCTGTATGTTTTAGTATTTTGGTCGCCATTTCTTCATACGAACTCCGTTTTGGGTGTTCTTGGGGTCGTTGAGTTTATATCGTCGAGGGCTATTTTGGTCTTGGATCTTTATTTTGAGAAGTTGGAAAAATTCACTTTTCCAACACCTCAAATGGCTAAGTCTAGTCCCTGCAGCTCCTCCATACTATGCTCTCTTTGTTCCTTTTGCCTTTGTTTGTCCATAATCATCATCAACACCTACACACATGTCAAAGACAAGGAAGATGGATAAAATTCTACCTAAACTACTATAAATGTCCAAAGCTTATATTGAATTTAATAAAAACAAGTAATCATGCATATCATGCATAGCAATAGTTAGATGGAGCATGATATGATAAGCAAATGACATAATTTATATTGCTAAAAAGTGCTGTATATCACAGCCATCAACTTCCCCAAGCTAGATCTTGCTCGTCCTCGAGCAAATGGGATCGATAAATTAATGGATGTGATCTTGCTTATCATTGGAAATCAATGCACCGTATCCTTGTTTTTCCTGCAAGCTCAAAGTAAGAGAGTACATAATCATACAAGGAAATATAGGCTCGGTTATATTATTCCAAACCACTAGAGATTAGTAAAAAACTTTATGCCCCATGTCAAAGTTAAATCTAGCTTGAAAGTAAACTTGTGATCCTTCCATACGCACTTTATTGTATTTTTATATTTTTATTTGTATAAGGCAGAGCTGAACACGGTTAGTTGTCAATCATAAATAGAAACAGAGTTTTCCAATGCTGCCCACTCATGCCATCTATTAAAGTCTCTCAAGTGCAAACTTCAATTGTTGAGCTCATAGAAAATATATTTCTTAGTAACGAGACCATGCCAAAAGAGTGGTAGATGTTCAATCGAAACTATGCAGGCTAGGAAGGACACTCATGACCATTACCAAGGTTTCCCTTTTCGGTATAATGATTTCTCATAACGGTCAGAGGAGTATTCTGACTTTTACTTTTAACGCAGGCCCATGAGAATACCAATGCATACCTAAATATAGCATTTTTTGCTAGATATGTTGGGTAACTCGTAGCCAAACTCCAAGAGTTTCCTCTTTTTGGATTGTCCAAAGGCCAGCAGAGTTGTTAGCATCCCATGTTGTGCAACAGTGGCGTAAGACACGCATAAAGAAATATCTCACTTTGATTTCCAAGAATTTTTTTTTTGGCATATGTAATCTCGAAACTTTGAAACATCATTTATTATTTGCCAACTCACTCAGTAAGCATCTATTAAGACCATCATATCCAACACTATGGGGTCGTGCTACTCCATAACCATTCACTTAAGACAATTCTGAACAATATCAACTAGCAAGTTTCGAAGAACTACTTTATTATATATTTTTTCAAAATATAGAGAACATGGAAATGTATATTTAGAGGATCACAATATTTTTCACAAGCTAGATAAAAGTTGAACAAGGTGCATCAAAGCTATGGCTTGTCTCCTATGGGGCCTAACATGAGCAAGTATATCCCTTATATAAATATGAACAAAAACTCACCTAAGCAAGCATTCAAAAACAGAGGGATACATAATAGCATGAAAACCTTTTAAGATAAAGAACTTTGCACAAGACTCTACGCATGCAAAATAACCTCCCCGAGCTAAACTTGAGAAGATCATGAAAATAAAAGAGAAAATGCAATTATCAAAAGAGAGTATAAGACGTGGTTACCTCCCCAAGCTTAAGTTAAATCAAGGGTGACACACTTTACCGTTGAGGTGCTTTTAACCTCTACTTTGATGGACAAAGTACCTTCGCTTCAATGAATGCTTCACGATTTGGTGTATGCCTTCCTTTAGAACCTGGTAGGAACAAGACTAGAAAGAAGACAAAATATTTTTGTGTTTCTGAAGACACGGGTTTAGCTCACAAGTGATAAAATACAAGTCCCAGTGAGTCGGTTCATCAACCTAAGCACCACGCTTAAGTCAACAAACTAGTTCTAGAAGTGGCCTCTCCTAGATTATGATGAGGTGCAAGTGAAACAGGATACGAGACACGAGTGTGCAGCCCCTATGCGCTTATTTAAAAGAGGATCGAGTTGGAAGGTTTTACCAGGCACTGATTGTTGAAACGTTGAATTGAAGCAACCAAGTGGCTCATGCGAGTGTTTGCATGGTTGGCATTACTGTACATGTCGTCACACAAGGTTCAAGTCCCTGTGAAAATAACACACAAAATAAAAGACAACGGTTTGGTGTACGAACGAAGTTCGTTCACCCAACTAATGAAAGAAAACGAAAAGAAAACATGAACTACTAAAGAGAATTACAACTTAAAGAATTTATTAGATAGAACTTTGTTTTTAACATACGCTCGGCTTCTCTAAAACATGGGAGAAGCTCCCAGGTGGTGCTTCGAGGTTTTTAGAAGAAGAAGGGAGAAGAAAGAATGAAATTTTGAGCAATGGTTACCTTCCAGTTGGCGTCTGAGGGGTTTTCCAAACTATACGGGTGCAGCTATACGGCTGGAACAATGCGTTCCTGCCGTATAGTTGGCCTTCTGTCAAAGTTTTAAGGTTTCCTCCTAGCGGCGCAGCTATACGGGCACAACTATACGGACGGAACAAAATGTTCCCGCCGTATAGTTGGTCGTCAAACTGTCTATCCCTGGGAAAGAAATTGTATGAAACCATCGATATCTATACGACCTGAACTATACGACCGGAATTTTTATTATCGCCGTATAGTTGGTCGTTAAACTCTCTGTATCCTGAAAAGAATTTTGACGAATGCATCAATAACTATACGACCGCAACTATACATCCAAAAAAATTATTCCCGCTGTATAGTTGGTTGTTAAATCCTCGGTACATACGAAAGAACAATTATCAATGGCAAAAATATCTATACGACCGAAACTATACGGCCGTAATTTTTATTCCCGCCGTATAGTTGGTCGTTAAACCTTCTGTATATATTAGAAAATTTCTATTTCTCCGTGAATTCTTTCTTATCTTGTAACTTAGTGAAATACCATGTTTTGATAGAAAAATAATAGATTAAAATTTTGACCAATAAATACATATAATTGAAGGATTCACCTAAAACTAATTTTCTCTTCCATTTTACCGAGTTTATGCAACACATAATATAGTGAAAATAAATTCTACCTTTTGAAAACTTCAACAAGATTACTCCAATAGAAAGACATGTGAAGAATAAAAGTGCCAATGTAACATGAATGCAACTAGACTCAAGACACAAAACTAAGAAAGACGCCTAATGACTTCCGGGATGCCTCTCGGGAAGCGCTCTCTTTAAAGCTATAAAGCCAGACTAGGATGCTCTATACATTAACCACCTGGATCCCAAGGGATATTGACTCTAGGTGAGGTTGTACATACCGACTTGGAGCATCTCGAAGTAGAGTTCGGTCCGAGTCCTACCCGCTTACGGTGCATCGGCATCATGTAGATGAACAAGTTATCGCTTTCAAGCGAGTGGTGATGCACCAAGCTTGGTGAACATGCCTCCATGTATAGCTGCAATGAGAGGATTTGAGATTCATATAAAATTATTAAATCTTTACCTTGGTTACCTGTGTAGGGAAACACTTCATAGTATTCTTCCTTCATAGCAGGGAGTTCAGAACCCTGCATGTTAGTATAGCAAGGTTCTATCTCTAGTTCAATATAATTAATGCTCTCCATATGAGTGTCTAGGCACAAGGCCTCCATAGAACAACTATCAACAGTTTTAGCATCATAAAAATCACTACTAGAGTGAGAGGCATCACAAACACAAGTTGTAGTGTGACTCTCTTTGTCAACCTTACCTTTTTGTTCCTCCTTTTCATCGACTAGTGTTTTAATAGCAATGATAGAATCAAAAGTAGGAGTCGAAGGTATGAGTGGGTGATCAATCCGTTCTTCCTCCTTGTGCTCCTTTTCCTCTCCACTTAAGTTATTTTCACAAAAAATAAATATGAGGTATACTAAATTAAAAACTCCATCAAGTGCTTCACTTTCAACATAAATACTTCCTAGTCTAAATACCATTTTAGATGCACCTTTGAAAAGAACGTATTCTAGTACTTCCAAACTAGCATAGGATTTATCTCTATTATAATTTGCTAGAGTAGAATTGTTGGAATACTTACATTGAAAATTAAGGTGGTCATCTGTTCTACAAATTGTGCAATAAGATCCATCATTAGCACGCAACCATAATGAATGCATTTCCAATTGGTCTAGCAATTTCTTTATCAGCCCATGTCTCGCAACCATGCTTGATGAACTTGAATCCTTTATCTCCTCCAATGCTTGTATTATATCCTGAACAAAATTTATCTCCGAAGACATGATTAGTAGCAACAGTTTTTATAAATTTTTGGTTTTGTAATTTTTTTATTGTTTCCAATATAAAAGAAAGCAGTAAGATAATAGCAACAAACTGAAATAAACTATGTACGAGTAGATAACCGAACGCTTTGCTCCCTGACAATGGCGTCAATTTGATGGCTGGATTCCTGCACCAATAACAGGGTTATTGCAGTACTTGTAGCAGCAAATATTTAAGAGTTTGTCCTGATGGGAGATCGACGAACGAAAACAACATGACCCCGTAGCCACATTGTCAATGCGGCCACGTTTCGCACCCAAACTGTGGTTTGGAAATAGCCTTAACTGAGAGAGGTTTAAAATATCTAATAACAAAGGGCTTTTAACAAGAACAAAATAAACTAAGACGGAAAGTAAATAGGAATATGAACTAAATTAAAGAGATTGTAGTTGTAGGATTGAATGGAATGAGAGAGGGCTTCTAGGCTTCGGTCTCACTAGTACTAGATGGGCAAATACATGTGTGATCTATAAGAGATTTCTCAAACAAATGAACGTTCCCCAATTGATTACCGGGTTGTCACATTGTGTGCACTATGCATGGTTCTTGCGCGTCACCGCAAGGCAAAAGGCACTTCCGGACCAAAGGATCACATAAACTCATCTTAGATCACAATAGATTCTAACTTAGCGCACTAGATCATACCTTAACCTAGAATTGAATAAATTACTCACACATGGATTAAAAGCAAAACATATATAAATATATAACGATATCACAACCGTGTTCAATCTTACAATTACTAAACACAAGAGAGAGAGGGAGATGGAGATGATGATGGAGATGGAGATCGATGTGTGGTGGTGATGATGTCTTCCTTCTCCTCCCCTTTTCTTGCTTGGATGCCTTGATGGTGATGGTGTTGAGGGAGATCTAGATCTTGGAGGTGTGGTTGAGGCAGAGATCCACCACAATGGAGATCGGATGGGTGGCAGCTGCGGCACAGCTCCGCCCCTGAAGGGCTATGGCTTGGTGGCTCTTTCTTGGGTCCTTCCTCCTTTATATAGGCCTTGGGGGTGCCCTAGGGTTCCCCCAATACTGTCATATGACTTAGGGAAGGTTCTGAAGTTTTTCTAGGGAGAAATCCCGTCTTTTCTGACCCTTTTTACAACTATACGGTCGCAACTATATGGCTGGAATTATTTCTCTGGTTGTATAGTTGCTCGTTAAACCGTCTATATGTTTTAGTATTTTGGTCGCCATTTCTTCATACGAACTCCGTTTTGGGTGTTCTTGGGCTCGTTGAGTTTATATCGTTGAGGGCTATTTTGGTCTTGGATCTTTATTTTGAGAAGTCGGAAAAATTCACTTTTCCAACACCTCAAATGGCTAAGTCTAGTCCCTGTAGCTCCTCCATACTATGATCTCTTTGTTCCTTTTGCCTTTGTTTGTCCATAATCATCATCAACACCTACACACATGTCAAAGACAAGGAAGATGGATAAAATTCTACCTAAACTACTATAAATGTCCAAAGCTTATTTTGAATTTAATAAAAACAAGTAATCATGCATATCAGGCATAGCAATAGTTAGATGGAGCATGATATGATAAGCAAATGACACAATTTATATTGCTAAAAAGTGTTGTATATCATAGTCATCACTGCTCCATTGTTCCAATCGGGGACATCCATCTCTTCATCGGTGAAACTGACTCGGGTCCTAGCTCCTAGGAAGTTGGAAACACTCCAAGCCCCGCACGGACCGCCTCCAAGAAGGACATGTTCACGGAAGGATCGGGCTCGGATCTCCCTTCGGGGCATGCCGGCTCAGATTAGGAAAATTCAAGGCCCACCCAAACCGCCCCTTTGCAGGATATAATGGTGGAAGGACCCCACAGATCCGTTTGGCTTCCCCAAGTGTTTGAGAAACGGAGGTCACACTTTGTCGGTGTCGTCACCATCTTCGATCTAGCTAGATGTGTATAGAGGACCGAGAAATCTCCTTGTGATTACCTCGCTAGATGGATGAGGGTGAGGGAAACCTTGGATGGTGACCGCGCTAACAAACTCGTCTACCACTTCATGAAGGGGCTTACGCCCAGAATACTTCTCCGACATACACTTAGGAGGGGATAGGCTGCCGGCTTGCTTACCCTCAATGAGATGATCGCAACTGTTAATAGTTTCGCTAACGCCAACGAGGAAGCTGAGGCTGAGATCGCCACCACAAGCGGAGGAGGCAACAACAACAACCCTGCATCATCCCCCTCCAACTCCACCATCAAAAAGACCAAGGCCAACTCTGACTCAATGCTTGACGCACTTTACGCCAACATCAACATGGATGGTGGTGGTTCTGAGGCCAACTCGGAGGAATACGATGCTGCTATGAGGGATATCGAGAAGGAGTTTAAGAGGGAGGAGCATAGGCGCCTAGCTGGACAGGGACATGGCCAAGGCGTAGAAATCGATCAAGGCGGCAAGAGCAATGGAGGATGAGTAGAAGCAGTTGTTGTTGAAGCACAAGGCAAATAATTCCCCAGATCAGGTCGTCAATGATCCAGGCATGCGACGCAATTTCCGCTAGGCTCCATCCAAATCGGCAAAAGCTACCCCCTACATTTATTCGGATAGGAAGCAAGTCATGCCAACTCCCTCCCTCAATATGTTCGTCACCAAGAACTTACTCGAACAAGATAGGTCGCATGAAGCGATGGCTCAGGTCTATGACCTTGTAGCCAAGGCTTGCAAGAAGCAGGAGAAAGCCACTTGACAGAGGCTCGAGTCCAATCCGGAGCTTTGTCGGTCAAGCATGAACAATCGCCGAAGACCAAGATCTCCTCATGATGAAGGATCGCACACGGGCTCCACGGAACATAGACGGAGGGACGCGCGTAACAGGAATGACGCCATCCCAATATCCTCCGACAACAGAGTCAAGGCTCACCCCCGCGGTCTCGACGTCACAAGAAACCATAGCCATGCCATCATACAAGCATGCCACCTCCTAGGTGTCCCCAAGTCGGTATCGTTATATGCGACCAAGGGGAGCAGCCCTAGATGACGGAGAGCGCAGCGGCAATGAAGGACACAGGAGCAAATCTCACAAAGAGGCCCCGTGTCTGGCAAGCAACCGTGATAGGCATGAGGATCCTATCGCCGCCACCACCGCCATCACCACCCAGCAGCCACCATGGTGGAGGACCTCACGGGTCCCAGGGATCACATCACAACTCTCCTCTCCATGGCAGAAAAGGAAACAATAAAGAATCAGAGTCGTACGATGCGCGATCGTGCCTTGATAAGATCCAAGAAGCCTGGGAAGAGCCATACTTGGGGCCATGTTGCTTTGGACCGGTTATCCGGGCTACCACCTACCCCAAGGTCCTCTAGATTGACAAGACTATCAAGCCCTATGACAGCACTGCCAAGCCAGTCACGTCATTGCAGGACTACCGCGAAGCGATTCAAATTGCCGGGGGAAACCCCATTGTCACTATCAAGTACCTCCCACTCATGTTCACCGGCACCACCTAATAATGGGTCGACGACTTGCCGGAGAAATCAATCTATAATTGGCTTGACATGCATGAAGCGTTCACCAAGAACTTTGAGCGTACGTACAAACGTCCCTATACTGTCGATAACCTACAGTGGTGTGTGCAAGAAAAGGACAAATCTTCTCGTGCCTACCTCTTGACATGAAAAACTCATGCGCAGGAGTACACGATCAAACCGCTATGGCCGCCTTCATCGACGACCTAGAAAAGGAAACATTGCTCTGACATATGCTCAAGCGCCATCAAGACAACGGCAAGCTTGACCTCAACTCAATGATTGCCATGGCCAGAGAGTTCACCGCTGCCGATGATGATGCTTGTGGATCACTGGCGGCGTTGGCCGTCAACACCTAGGCCAAGAAGAAGAAGAACAACAACAACAACAACAACAACAAGCAGAAAAATGTGCCTAAAAACAAGTAGACAGTTGACATGGTCGCCATGACGTTCACTGGCAGCGGCAATGGCGGGCATCATCGTCGTGGCCAGGGGGACTATTCGTGGGAAGCAGTGGAGTGACTCTACATCCGCAGTGCCTCGTGTTCCCTAGACATATGAGGAGTACCACGATATGCCATGTTTCGTTCATCTCGACGCAAACGGCAAAGCCACCCACACCAACCGCTAGTTCAAGTTTGTAAATGACCTCAATGAGGACCCTGAGTCTGGCTACAAGCAAAGTTGGAAGAACAGACCCCGCGGAAATGGCAAGGGGAAGAAGAAGGAGGAGGAGTCCAAGGATTCAGATGACATGGATGAAGATTCGGACCCTAAGCCCACGTACAAAGGCGATGGTAAGGGCAAGAACCCCTTTGAAAAGAAGGCTCCGGTCTACCACACCTTCCTTAGCACTCCCACCGTCCGGTCCCAGAAATCCTCTCTGAGGATACTGATGGCCACCCTCCCTGCAATCCCCTAGTATGTTATGTGGTCAGAGATTCCAATCACTTGGGACAGAGAAGATCACCCAGATCTCATCCCAACAGAGAACCAGTGTGCCATAGTCATCAACCGTGACGGCAGTGAGTTCACCAAGTGCCCCGTGGACAGTGGAAGCAGCATCAACATCATGTACCTAGATACACTACACAAGATGAACTTGATGGAGACCCAGCTAAGGAAGAGCAATACCGTGTTACATGGCGTCATTCCTGGCCGACAAGCTAATTCCCTTGGCTGCATCACCCTTCCGGTCACTTTTGGTGATGTTAATAATTACCTGCCAAGAACACATGACCTTTGAAGTGGTGATCTTCAAGAGCATGTACCACGTCATATTTGGATGCAACATCTTCCACTCCTACCTCGCCAGGCCATGTTTCGTCTACAACAAGATCAAGATATATACCTAGACCAAAAAGCAATATCACTGTTGCCAGAAGCTTCACCAAGGCAAGGGAGTGCAAGCTGAGTGAAGCTGCCTTCATTGAAGCGGTCCTTTACAGTGAAGAGTTCCAAGAGATCTAGTGCCAGGTCGATGCCTCGGAGATGCCGGCTTTGAAGAAGCAGATTCCTAACTTCGAACCCGCATTCAAGATCGCCATCAAGACCAAGCAGGTGGAACTTGTTGAAGGAGATTCCTCCAAGACCACCTCCATTGGCACAGACCTAGATCCCAAATAGGAAAGGGCGCTCGTCGAGTTCCTCCGCGTGAATAGGGACATCTCCGACTGGCAACCTGCCGACATGAAGGGTGTACCTAGGGAACTTGCCGAGCACAATTTAAACAACGATCCTAAATCAAAACCGGTGAAACAACCTCTACGATGCTTCGGTGATGAAAAACGACGGGTTATAGGAAAAGAGCTTGCTAGGTTACTTAAGGCTAGTTTTATCTGAGAAGTTATTCACACCCAGTGGCTGGCCAATCCTGTACTTGTCCCCAAAAAGGGAACCAAAGAATTAAGAATGTGCGTTGATTACACCGGCTTGAACAATGAGTGCCCGAAGGATCCATTTGCTAAGCACTACCAGAAGCTAGCTTATGGAGTTTTCCTTGCTTCACGAAAGCTAAGGCACTACTTCCAAGAGCACCCTATCATAGTGGTGAGCAAACCTCCACTGCCCGACATTATCAACAACAGCGACGCTATAGGAAGGGTGGCAAAGTGGGGTATCGAGCTTGCCATCTTTGAAATCACCTACAAGAGGCGAGACACTATCAAATCACAAGCATTGGCGGCTTTTATTGCAGATTGGATAGAACAGTCGGAAGACACTCCTATGCTAGAGCCAGAGTATTGGGTTATTCACTTTGACGGATCCAAGTTGCTCAACGTCTCGGGGGCTAGTGTATTGCTACAATCACCAACAGGGGAAAAGCTACAGTTCATCTTGCGGATCTACTTCAAAGCTACCAACAACATGGTGGAATATGAGGCCTCATTCACCGACTCCGTATGGCCAAGGATATTGGCATCAAGCACATAGTTTGCTATGTAGATTCCGACTTCATTGCCCAGCAGGTGGCTAGCACCGGCTCGTAGAGTCTTCGGGAACTCACTAGGGTTGTAGCCTGCCCGAAAGGGGGCTTAACAGAGGTGTAGTCAGCCCCGGAGGATCGTGCAGACATATGGGGTCACGGAGAGGGCAGTGATTGGCTTGGATCTTAAGTTGGGCCTCAAACCATGGAAGTTTGAACGGGGACATACTCCCGGCTGTGTAACAAAGCTTAAGGTCTCTTGTGGGAAAAGTGACGCACCTCTGCAGAGTGTAAGAATTGTGACATGTTACTCCCTGTTCCGGGAAGGAGCTACGAACGCGGCAGGAAAGGAACCCCACGAAGGTTTTGGTCAACCTGTGAAGGCTGTCAGACATAGTTTTCAGAATAAAAGCAACCTTTGAAGAAATGTTTACGAAAACCTCCATTGCCTACGACATATGGTCTGTGGCTGTAGAGATAGTGCATCAAATACTCCTTTTTAGTGAACTTGCTAAGTACGCTCGTACTCAATCGTATCTTCTTAACCCTTGCTAGGTTCTAAGCCATTTAAGACGACGTCAACATCAGTTTCTACTCAAGAAACCATCATCGACATCTCAAGTTCTTCAACAAAATCAATGAAGTCAACATATACGTCAACCGAAGCGAAGACAAAGTTCTTGAGTAGATAGGAATAGATTCTCTAGCCATAAAACCTACTTCTGTAGAGCATTGCAATAGCAGCAATGGCAAGCCTGATAGTTTAGATACTAGTCTTAGTTACTAGATAGTTCTGAGTTATTATTTTTGGTTCTTCTTTGTAAGAAGTTTCTTTCTCTCTCTTTAACCTAGAGTGTTCTCTGGATCTTATGTAAAGAGTCGAATTGTAACCTATAGTCATGTCTTGGAGCTGCTGTGTTTCTGTTGTACCACTCTGAGGGATGTAATACTCGTGAACGGTGTTTCATTGGTGTTATGTCAACGACTATAGTATACTACATCATGCAGTGGTATGCTGGGTCACCGCACAAAACGACCAGTACAGTAAAAGACCAGAACAGTAGAAGGTCAGTACAGTAAAAAAGCCAATATAGTAAAAGGCCATAACAGTAAAAGGCCATAACAGAAAAAGGCTAGAACCATAAAAGGCCAGAACAATAAAAACCATAGCAGTAAAAGGCTAGAACAGTAAAAGGCCAGGCTAGAACAATAAAAGTCCAGAGTAGAGAAAGGCCAGAACAGTAAAATGCCAGAACAGTAAAAGGCCAGAACAGTAGAAGACCAAAGCAGAGAAAAGGCCAGAACAGTGAAAGGTCGAAACCGCGAATGGTATCAACAGTAATAGTACGGTGGCAGATCAGTACAGTAACAGGCTGAACAGTCCCTGATGGAGGAATATCAATCGTGGTAAGCCCACGAAGCAAAGTCGGCAGGTGGAGCGAGCCGACTGAAGCCAAGCCAGAGTGGATCAACTCGCCAAATACGGCGACTGGCACGTACTGGACACCGACTGGAGGCCTAAGACGATGACTCCAATACAAAGCCCATTAGTGCACTTGTAAACCCTAACTGGCTATATATATAAAGCCACCAAGGACACCCCCACGGGGACTTCTCTCCCACATCATATTAGATCTCATTAGATAGATACATCTCTCTCCCTCCGCCTACGACGACCCCATGTAAACCAATCTATGATCATATACTGGATTGACAGCACGACGTAGCGATCCTCCATCGAGGGGACGTGAACCTGGGTACATCGTGTGCCAATCTCGCTTCCGGATTCTCCTACGTCGTTTTGCTCTTTCCTCTACATAAGCTATCCTGTAGCATCTGCCGTGGCCAATTCCACGACAGTTGGCGCCCACCGTGAGGCAAGCGGTGTTTGGAGGTGATGATCCGGGCGGAATCCCTCATTGTCAACGTCAACAGATCGCTTCCGGCCAGCTCAGTCTTCATCAACAGCGACATTAATTTCTTCACCAATCCGGCAAGATCTATGTCCATGCGCGTGGCACACGCGATCAGATCACACCTGTCGGCTCAGGCGGCAACGCGCGCACTCGCCGTGAGATGGCGAGGTTATGAAGCACCGCGGTGAGTCTACGTGAAAACAATTGGAATCAAAAGGTATTCGTTTTTTCATGGAATCATGGTACGTGCTTGTTTCTATGACCGATCTAGTACAATTTATTTTTCATAAGCCAGGAACGGTTCTAGTCTCCCAATCTAGCACTAGTACTAATTATTTCTGATCAAAAGCATCGTTATATCAAACTCTTGATCTATATTATCGTTGAATCATCTATCAACGCTAATTCTTGATTTCACCTTGAACTTGTGCGAGGAATTGATCTGGAAGAATATGTGCGTGCCGCTCGGCAGCTTGTACGCCTTGGAGGTTAGGCAATCTTACACCAGCAAACGGCAAAGGGGGGCTTGACTATTTTGGTAAGCGACTCGTAGGCCACGTCGACTCCGTCCAAGAGACTCCGTTGCGACTCCGATTCCGTTCGAGTGACTCCACCGCGACTTCATCCGACAAATGGTCCGAACGAGCTCGCTACCACTGCCCGTCGCCGTGTTCACTCCTTTCGGCCAGACGCCATACTCGGGGACTCGCGAGTCTCCACTCGCGAACTCGCCCCCGCGGACTCGCCACACTCGGGGGATCGCTATCGCGCACTGGCGTCGCAGACTTGTCATGCTAACAGGTAAGTTTCTTTACACTCATACATGCTACGAGTCCAAAACATATATGCATCTTCATTCGATCTCCGAAACCGACTATGCAGTCGCATATGACCCTTTCAGGGACCAAAATCTTACTTGGGATCGGTTTCAGCTTTGTCTGCCGTTTATTCGCGTCCATCGAAGTAGTGAGGCTAGGTACCAAAAGGTCGACCTTGTCTTCGGGTTCAATAGTCTGGCATCGCGTCCATGTTACCCAACAAGCGTTTGATGCTGGAGGTCTGCCTACTCATGAAAAGATACGCATAAACCTTTCATACTGCTAATTGATCCATTTAACAACATGCATTTTATTTCAACATCTACGAATGACACTCTTTACGAATGTTCAATATATTTCATAAATACACCTTACTGTAGTTGTACCTTCTTCTCCTTCTCAGCAAAACGGTCTGGTGTCTTTCTCGCCAGTCGCCGCACTTGGGGACTCGGTGCGCTCCAGAGAGCGGCACTCGCCGGTCACCCGACCTCGCCACTTGCCGCGCTCGGGGACTCGGCGCGCTACATACAGCACCACTCGCCGGTCGCGCGGCCTCGCCACTCGCCGCGCTTGGGGACTCGGTGCGCTCCAGAGAGCGACACTCGTCGGTCGCCCGACCTCGCCACTCGTCGCGCTCGGGGACTCGGGGCGCTCCAGACAACGGCACTCGCTGATCGCCCGACCTCGCCACTCGTCGCGCTCGGGGACTCGACACGCTCCAGACAGCGCCACTCGCCGGTCGCCCAACCTCGCCACTCGCCACGCTCGGGGACTCGGTGCGCTCCAGACAGCGCCACTCGCCGGTCGCCCGACTTCGCCACTCGCCGTGCTCGGGAACTCGGCGCGCTCCAGATAGCAGCGCTTGTCGGTCGCTCGACCTCGCCACTCACCGCGCGTGGGGACTCGGCGCGCTTCCGACAGCGCTAGTCGCTGGTCGCCCGACCTCGCCACTTGCCGCGCTCGGGGACTCGCCGCGCTACATACAGCGCCACTCGCTGGTCGCCCGACCTCGCCACTCACCGCGCTCGAGGACTCGGCGCGCTCCAGACAGCAGCGCTTGTCGGTCGCTCGACCTCGCCACTCGCCGTGCTCGGGGACTCGGCACGCTTCCGACAGCGCTAGTCGTCGGTCGCCCGACCTCGCCACTCGCCATGCTCGGGGACTCGGCACGCTTCCGACAGCGCTAGTCGTTGGTCGCCCGACCTCGCCACTCGCAGCGCTTGGGGACTCAGCGCGCTTCCGACAGCGATAGTCGCTGGTCGTCCGACCTCGCCACTCACCGTGCTCGGGGACTCGGCGCACTCAGACAACGCCACTTGCTGGTCGCCCGACCTTGCCACTCGCTGTGCTCGGGGACTCGGCGCGCTCCAGACAGCAGCACTCGCCGGTCGCCCAACCTCGTCACTCGCCGCGCTCAGGGACTCGGCACGCTCCACGGTCGGGGACTCACCGCAACTGGCGGCTTCACCGACTCCCTGCTCCTTTCGCCAACTGGCCCACACCGACTGGCTTTCGTCGATTGGTTCTCGCTGACTAGCCCACGCCGACTAGCTATCGCCAACTAGTTATCACCGACTGGCTCACACCGATCTCCGACCGCCTCCCGCTTCATGGTTCTTTCCTCTGTTCAGGAGCTCGTCGCCGATTCGCCACGATCCATCGCCAAGACTCTCCGCACCCCGCCTCAAGCCCGCGTCGAATCCACGACGCGCTCGGGGACTACTGATAGGGGAATACCAATCGGGGTAAGCCCACGAAGCAAAGTCGGCAGGTGGAGCGAGCCGACTGAAGCCAAGCCAGAGTGGATCGACTCGCCAAATACGGCGACTGGCACATACTAGATGCCGACTGGAGGCCCAAGACGGTGACTCCAATACAAAGCCCATTAGTGCACTTGTAAACCCTAACTGGCTACATATATAAAGCCACCAGGGGCACCCCCACGGGGACTTCTCTCCCACGTCATATTAGATCTCATTAGACAGATACATCTCTCTCCCTCCGCCTACGATGACCCCATATAAACCAATCTATGATCATATACTGGATTGACAGCAGGACGTAACGATCTTCCATCGAGGGGACGTGAACCTGGGTACATCGTGTGCCAATCTCGCTCCCGGATTCTCCTACGTCGTCTTGCCCTTTCCTCTATGTAAGCTACCTTGTAGCATCTGCCGTGGCCAATTCCATGACAGTGCCGACCTGGAAGGGCAAAATTCCAAACACCAAAGGGCCTAAATAGTAACGGGGCGAAATTCCTAAAAGGCTAGAACAGTAACAGGACCGAATAGTAAAAGGCTAGATTGGCAACAGGCTTGAATAGTGTCAGGCCGTCTTGGTGCAGGCCTCAAGTGACGTCATAGTGCTGGGCTAACCTGGGCCTTATATAGGCCAAAATAGTGTCGGGACCGAAAGTGTACGTGTCGCTGTTGGCTGCAGTACTGGGCTGATTCTAAACATTGCAGGACTAAATAATAAAGGGTCGTGTTCCCATTGAGCTCTCCACATGGGTCGGCCTATTTAGTTATTAGTAGGCCTTGGCTGGGCCTGGCTTCCACCACGGTTTCTGCGACCGTTAACGGCGGTAACCGGATGTTAACGGCGGTTGCCACGTGACAGTTTGCGTGATGTCAGCAGTCATCGCGGCTGGCGAACAGATCTACGACAGAACAAGTTTTCGTGGCCGAAGGATGCGATCTGCCACGGTCGGAAAAAAACCATGGTTGATTACGGGCTTTTACCACCAAAGGTATCCGTCGCGGAAGACTTTCGCCACGAAAAACAGGCCTTTAACCACGAAAATCGTCCGTTGTAAAAGCCAATTTTTCTTATAGTGTAGTGGAAACAACGCAACATTAATAATCCTTAGTAGCGTTTAGTTTCTAATGGACATTGTTGGCGATTTTTATGAGGAAGACGAGGAATGTGTGTTCTGGTTATGTTTTTTCTTCTATGTTATGCAAACATTAATAGAGACTAATTTGGAAGGTATGCAACTAGAGATGCAAATCCCTCCAATAAAATTTGTGTCCACGTAGATCACGATAGAAAAAAGAATCTCAGGATAAAAGCTAAGGAGAAAATAATGGCTTGAAAAAGCTCTACAGGAATCTATATTCACCTAGCTATGTCTTAATCGAAACCAGCCAATGCACGGTCAAACGACAAAACAGGGGTAGGCAGAGGGCATGCTTCCACATGGATATATTTATGTGATTAATTATCAGTTTAAATCAGATAGCCAATTGGAAGGTCTGAAAATACCAAATGGAAACGTCACCGTCATGTACGTTAAGTGGACATAAATCAGTTGACAAGTATCTGTTAGGCTAGTCATAGTGGAATGTAATAACATGCATGTATATGCAGTGTTAACTAGCCATTTTGGTGACACGGCATGTTATTAAATAATGAAAGAAAAGATTATACTAACTAGCTATGTTACCATAATATCACACATTTTAGTGCAAGATGAGTCTATAACCTTATTAATGAGAGCTTGTATGATTTTAGACATAAGTTACTAGCCACTATGAAGATAATGACATATGATAGTATCATATGTGTGACACTAACATATGTTACTCCCCACTATGACTAGCCTTAAAATGTTCACAATTTCTTTAAGGAAGAAGCCATTTTGGCATTTTTTTTTCAATTAGGATTCCCACAAACAGAATAACATACCAGGTTGAAATGAACGATGACACCACAGAAGCACCACTTCCATTCAAATAAGCAGTGTCTCCGGTCATCTTCATTCTTCAACTATTCTTAAAAAAACGTAATCTATCTTCAAAAAAAACGTAATCTATCAATAATCAATTCTACGTTTGACCACAATTTGGTTTTTTTTAATAGAAAAAGGGTCAAGAAGATCCTAGAAGCTGCTTATAGAAACACGTGACAGGTACATGATAACAGGAGGCCTTTTACATCAAGCACCCTAGCCAGGCTAGACAAAACAGAAAAAAGGCCTCCAAAAGGCAAAAAGCACCCTGGGACTAAGAAATAAAATGCAATCAAGTCCTATAGCACCTCCACCACCACTCTCCGGAGACCTCCAGCCAACGGCGAGGTCTAGGGGGTCTCTTGCCATGACGCCCCACGAACCGGAGAGGAAGCGACGTCGCCGGCCATCTCGCAATCAGCGGGGACAAACCACTTGCCAACTACGAGCTGTCGAGCTCCGGCACCGCGCTTCAGAAAAGGGCCTCCAATGGAGGTTGAATCCCTTGGCCGCCATTCGACCAGAACAGGCAGCAGCCCGGTAGCCCCGCTACCATAAGACCACTGCGAAAGAGAACAGGTGGATGCAGCTTCAAAAGGTCCCCGCCGCACTTCCGCATCGAACATCCTCCCCCTCTCGATCCACGCCACCGTGGCGGTTCCAAGGAGGAGGGAGAAAGAGGATGCGGACGAAGAGGACAGAGACCAGCGACGCTCGAAAAAATCGCCCGCCTCACTCTCCGTCCAGAGGACAAAGCACAAGGACCGCCTGGCACCACGTCGGAGCACCGAAACGTACGAGCGTCGGGTTCTTGTAGCCGCCGAAGAAGCCAGGCGCCCGGAGCACTCCCCCCCCCCCCCCCCCCCCCCCCGCCACCTCGGCCGGCCAGGAGAAGATCTGGGACAAAGCTACTTCCAAAAACGACGATGCACCTCCCCTCCTCGCCTCCACGGCCGGCCAGGGGAGTTGCTGCCGTCGGCAACGCCGGGAACCCAGGAGCAGCAACTCGCCGGCGGACAAGAACCTCGTTTCCTCCCCCGCCACCTCGGCCGGCCAAAGAAAAGAGGAGCAGCCACCAAACAGAGCTCCGCCCGGGGGGGGGGGGGGGGGGCCTTATTGGGGGTGCAGCAAGACTTCCAACTCCGCTGCGCCGTCAGACGCATGGCAGGGAGGAAGAAAGGTCGCTGTCGTCGGCTTCGGCCCAAGAAGCACGGCGAGAGCCCCCCGGCATGGTGCCAACTACCGGCAACAAGCCAAATCCTACCACTACTATTCACAGGGGAGCCTCCGGCGCCGGTCCTCCGCCTCCCTCCACCGGCAACGCCGGCGAGGTTGGCTTCAGATCGGGCCGGAGCGGGGGGCGGCGGGCTTTGGAACTGTAGCAGAGAGGGAGGAGATAAGGTTCCGCTACTACTACTACTCGCTACGCTAGAACAGGCAGGCACACCACAATTTGGTTGACAGCAAACCTTAACTCCTAAAGAATCAATCAGCTTATCAGCGTAAGAGAGAGAAATCACCGTGAGCAGCTGAGCCGTTAGCGCGGAGGTCTCCGGAAGTATCTTGTGGCGCACGCCGCCGGCGAGGGGCAGGACATGACCGGCGCGCGTTAGAGCATCTTCGGTGTCACGATTCAAATGGTTCTGTCGCGTTTGAACTCGTTTGACCGAACCCGAGGGATGGACATGCCCTCTCGAGCGGCGCGATCAGTGGCGGAGCTGGCATGTAACAGTTGGATTCAAGTGAACACAGTGGACCTGTGCTAATCTAGTATAAATTGCTACTTAGTACGGTTTGTCACTTAGTTAGACATCACAGTCATGTAGAGATGAACCCGTTGATTTATCTTGCTGCATTCGCCCCTGGACGCGATCCATCCGGGACATAGTGCGACCTGATCCATCAGCGTACCAAATATAGGTGGACGATGCGTCTGCGCGAACATGGTCGGACCGAATGCGTGTCCGGGCACCGGACAGTGGGACCAGTATGTAGGCGGCACAGCAAGATCGGCCTCCTGCAACACCGATTCGCCCCATCCGGTGGGCGGTACGAAGGCATCCCCATCACACTGGTGCCCATTAGCAGACACGAATGCAATGTCCGTTTCACCACAAAACAATCAGATAAAAAATTTCATTTAAATTTAGAAGATTTGACAAAGATGCGAACGGAAACAACTAGCTAAACTACATGTGCCCTCCGGCGATGGCGCCAATAATCCTCACATGCCATGGCGCCGCATGAAGGCTTCGACGCTGCCCGGGTGCGACGGGTCAACGAAACCCCACTCCTATTCGAGAGAGCCGCAGATCGCCCTCTGTGTGTCCATCTCCTACTTTGCTAGGTCGAGGTGGACGTGCAATGTCTCGTCGCCGGGCGGGCGCGTACAACCTCGAGTATCCCCGTGTACGCCAACTCTAGTTCTTATTGTTGGAAGTGCTTCGGCAACATGACATCGCCGAGGACATCCCAACTAAAGGGTTGGCCAGTCGTGCGGTTGACAGCCATTCGCCACACGGAGGGACCGGCCTCGGGCCTCCGGCCGCTCTCGCGCTGCTCGATTGGCGGCTCCATCGACTGGTTGAAGTCGGGGAGGTTGCCCAACTCCTCCCCCAGGCGGCGGCGCGAGCGTGGCGAGTATTAGCCGGAGCTTGTACCCCAGGGTTGCGTGTACGTGTGGTGGTAATTTGGCGGCCATGCATGGTGGATATTGTGACGTGGGGTGAGTTCACCGTATCGATCTTTATAGTCCGCGGTGAGAACTAACCAGAAACGGCGGGAAATCGTCAAAAAAGACGGGAAGTCATCAGAAACAGCGTGTTCATGCGGGAAAGGCCAGAGCTGACAGGTTTGGTTGTCCGCTGGGCGCGCCGGCCAGACAGGTCGGACCGCAACTCAAATTTCTCGGCGGTCCGATTCATCCGGATCAAATCGGACGGTTTTACCTTATTGCATTAGGAAGAACGGGGAGGTCCGGAGAGAGCTACGGTCCTGCGGAGCGGGACGGCGAGCGAAGGTAGCGTCGATCTTTCGACCTCTGGCGGTGGCGGCTGGCTGCTCCGGTGGTCGCGAGAGACTGCGGCCGTGCGGGAGGGACAAAGGCGATCCCCTTGCACTATGGTATATGGGCCAGCAAAAAGTCCCATGGCGGAGCACCCTCGAGATCCGTCCCCTTTGTCTAAAAAAAATATACTTCCTCATCTCAAAATAGACGTCGCAGATTTTTTAAAATTTAGATGTATATAGATACTATTTAGTATTTAGATTCATCTAAATTTAGACAAATTTCGACACCTATTTCGAGACAGAGGGAGTAATCAACATCCACCCACTGCTAGACTGACAGCGTGTGTGTACGGATGCTGATTGTGAGGAACTTCTGGGAGTTCAACTCGGAAGAAGCAGCACAGAAATGGCAAGATTAGCAACAGAACTCCAGGTCTTACAATGTATGATTGTTTTGTGAGGATCGTATACATCAGATTAATAAATACGCAGAGAAAAATGCAGTACGAATTCGTAGAGTACACACCGGGTAAACTATGCGTTACTTCGATGACTCTTCATATGTATGGACCACAACAGATTTAACTGTTTACAAAAGAAGTAACTCGAAGTAACATATTCACACAACTGAAACAAGACATTGTTGCATAATGTCACTGATCGACTAAAATTAGTACACATGTTGCACAATGCCAGGATCACATGAAAGGTTTCTCATACACTCTCAACCCATTCGATTGAGTTCAAATCACGCTGCTAAAAACTATGTCCGACCGAATTTTCAGAGATGTCTAAGAAGAAAGAGTGGTCTGGTACCATGACCAATAGTTTATCCGCAGGGGGTCACATTTCTGCAGGATCGAGCAGACAGCTGTTGCAAGATCAGCATGTCCCGCTCCAGGATCAGGATTATTTATTGTTTCGATCGTTCCCTTGAGTTCATCCGAAGGCTGCAGACCCAAGCGGAGAAGATCGAGCAGCAAGCCCAGAGCAAACACACATGCCCAATCATTATTCAGGACCTTGAGGCAGACATCAGAAATGCGGTGGTCAGCCACCAGCAAGTTATTATCGCCCTTATATAGACCCCTGAGGTATCTCCAGGAGCTTTCGTTCTGAGGGTTCGCCATAATAGCCTCAACTGTGTAATCTACTTCTGAGTCACGCATTGCCGCAAGACCCCCAAGAATTGGGGATTGTGTTACCACAAGGTATCTCTGTTGCAACAAAAACATTTATTAACATACTTCAGTATATGCAGAATCTTTGGCCTAAATTAGTCAGAAGGTACTTCCGAGGAAGGAATTGGAAAAATTAACATGTAAAACTGAAATCAGTTTTTAAAATAGATCCATGGTGAACTAACAAAAAAATATAGGCAAGAATCTAAATTGAAATCGCATGTCATACACACAAATAATGCATCCAAAGATGGACGAGTAAATGACCTGATTCCAAGCAGAGTTATTGAAGACATCTTCCGCAAGCAGCTGGTTGCAGTACTGCAATTCACTCTCCCATCCACCTAATGCTTGAAGAACCCACTGCAGCAATTATAGCAAATCGATTACATTATTATAACCTAGATTCTCTTGATGGTACACGGCATTGCTTAGTACAGTTGCCAAGTGTGAAGTAGTGAGCTTAAAGGATATATCGACACTAAACTTGCACTGAACATCGAAAGGAGATATTGCATACCTGCCTATGGGACCAAGCATGGTAATTTTTAGAATCGCTGTCAAGTATCTTCCTTGTAAATTCATGTTCGCTAGTTGCAACTTCTGGTCCTAATTTCTCAGCAAGCCATCTCTTGTGATGCCTGAGGCAAAAAAATCATCTCTGGAGGGTTAGTTGGGATTTTTGCACAAAGAAAAAAGAGGAATGGGTTTGAATTATGAAAGGCTAAACGTAATTTTAAGTTCATGAAACTCACCAGACTTGGTAATTTTTGTGATTACACTCGGCAATTCGGTCTACGAAAATAATTTCTTGCAACAAATCAGCATCCAGTGCCTCTAGAACAACACGCCTGTAATGCCAGACCTATCAAGCAAAACAGAGCTCACTTAGTCAACACAAATGCCCACTAGAAGGATTGATCAGCAGTCCTGCATCATTCATCAAAAGGAAATCCACGGCGCTAGCTACAAAACCACAGCAGACTCTACACGCTGAAACTTTCCAGTCGAAACCATACTCCAATTGCATTCCCCTGACTCTCATACACTGGATCAGAGACCGTAAAAAACTCAAATCGCTAAACAGCAAGTCAAAATCCTGTTCCTAAATCCGGCTCCATCATTCTTTTGAAAACGACGTAGCTCCATTTCCCTCCATAACTCAGGATGCAGGCAGACATGGACGTCCGCCTGTCCGCGCCGCTCAGAATGCCCAAACGGCTTAGCGGGCAGGCCGCATAACTGAGCCGGATTCATGAACGCAGCCCGCTTCAGCCGCCAGGCCCGTCCATCCCGCTAGAAAAAATCTGGTCACCCTTGAGCCTCCCAGTATTTAGCCTGCTCCCAGTAGAAAGGGCACGCCGCCACGCTGGTCGCCGCCATCAGGCCGGCGCCTCGCTCGTCCCCTCCCAGCGCCCAGCTCGTGACCGGCTACACCTCACTCTACGTAGCCGGACGCCATCCCCTCTGCGCTTGCGCCACCCCCGGCTCCCTTGTCATCGATGCCTTGAGAGAACGATGGGTGCAGCGGTGGGGGAGGAGAAGAAACTAGCGGAGGGAATGAATCTAGCAAAGGATGAGGTGGACAGGAATTTGGCAGAGGAGGAGGCTGACAAGAATTTGGCACAGGTCTGCTTTCTCTTCCCTCCATGGATGGAGTAATTAACTACATAGATTGCTCGGTATAGAGCAGACTGTTTCTTGCTCTGTTAGATCCTGGATGCACGTGTTAGTAGTTAAGCATAATAATTACTTCTGCTTATTTGTTTGTAATAATGCTTGACAGAGACTATAGTTAGATTCAGTCGCTGCAATAGTTAGATTCAGACTTTGCCTGTTTCCAAATAAGTAGGAACTGAACGTGTGCCTGTACATGTTCAGATATAGCGACTTTGTAGGATCGCTCAGCATGAGCTAGATATCTCGGTATATCTATGCATCCAGTCCTACTAGTTTCAGAGAACTGAATCATTTGAATTACTGAATTTTTTGCAATGCTATTTCTATGTGTGTAATGTTATGTCTACTCTGAAAATGGTGGGATTTATTTCAGACATCATACATGGTGGGATTTACCATACAAAGATTTATTCCTGCGACACCATTGCTTTAATGTGCTTATTAAGAACTGAACATTTTCCAGCAGATCATATACAGACCAATAGTGTGAGGGTGGCCGTGCAATGATCAACAAGGAACAAGCTTTGATGGCTATTCTAGAGGAAGAGGATGGCTCGAAAAATCTGCAATTAAAGAAAAAGAAAGAGAAGAAAAGAAAGAGGAGTGAACTTTTGGAGATCAAGAAAGAGCAGCACGATGGTGCCGAGATGACCCAGGTACTTGTTGACGTAGAGAAGCCAGCAAGCGAAGGCTGTTGTGGTTGGAAGTGGCGTGCCTCCTACTCTAATAGGCTGCACCACAAACATCAGAAGAAGCTATACAAGGGCCCGGTCCTCCTCGATGCTGAGGTGAACCGCACCGTCCTCCTTGACGCTGACAAAACGGTCACTGATGCCTATTACCTCAAGGAAGGAGAACTAATCAATCCAGGATCAGAGTTTGAGTTCCCGTGCCACAAGGTTGAGATTGGGAGAAAATTGATGAATAAGAAGAGGTTGGAGAAGAAGATATGTGATAAGAATTGGGAGAGAACACAAGAATTAAGGAGGAAGAACCAGGCCACGATAAAGGAACTAAATAAGAAAATGGTGAGATCTTCGATTTATTGTTGGGTCACATAAATCAGTTGTGGTTGTCTAAATTGCCCTGTGATAGCCTTTGTAACCTGCCATCTATATACTAATCCGCTATGAATATATAGGATATGCACGACCATGTTCTACATCATTTTTACTCTGACATATGGCATAGTCCATAGATATACAGTTAATTTTCTAATGAACAATGTCTTATTGCAGAATGAATTGATGTATGCCGAAGTCTATACGCAGAAGAGTGAGGCACAATCAGAGTGCCTCTGTATGCTGATATTCTAGCCTCTGTGTGTAATATCTGAATTTTTCACACTAGAATTTTTCAGTACTAATTGAATTATGGTTTATGTTGATATTCTAGCCTCTGTGTGTTATTAATTTATGGTTATTTACTCCAGTAATGGATTGATGCCCAAGTTGTATTTGTGCTCTTCCTCCATCCCGGAAAGAAATGTCGCAAATTTTTCTAAATTTGGATGTATCTACTATTTTAGGACGGAGGAAGCACTAATTTTAGCTAGGGCCTTTTGCAACAAAATTCTTGATCTACTCACTGAACCAAAGCTAGTTGTGAAAAGATTTGTTGTTGAAAGCTAGCTGCACTAGCGGCAGCGGCTGGCCTGCCTTTCTCCGCCAGATAAAATGGACATCCCAATTAGCGGATGCAGACACCGCTAATCCTGCATTTAGCGTTTGCGGATGAAGCGGCTGAAGCGGACGCACCGGCGGCCCGTCCGCCAGCATCCTGATCCATAACCCGCTCGACTATCCACCTACCTACTGCAGTGCTGCTCATACACTAATTTCAAGCCTCATCTGCTACAATTTAGTGGATCAGGAATTTTTTCCATCACATCCAGTTAGCATCAGCATCATCATAGTTCAAGCAATCGCCAAACAGTGGAACCACCACGGCACACAGTTCGACAGCTCCCACTTATAATTCCAATCCAGTCCAGTACGAATGTGAAGAGAATAGGAACAGTCTTACAGTGTAGTTGCCGGGGTTGAGGCCGATGGCCTCGGCGGTGAGGCGGAGCGCGCGGGGGCTGCGCTCGCCGGCGGCGTAGAGGGCGCGGAAGTAGTCCATGACCTCGCGGAAGTCGTCGCGGTAGGCGATGGCGACCACGGGGCAGGGCCCGTCGCCCTGCGGCAGCGGCGTGACGTCCGCCAGCTCCGGCCGCCGGCTCGGCGGCACCCACTCCTCGCCGCCCTCCTCCTCTCCCGACGACGACAACATGGGTGGACCGCCGGGCGCTCGTGCGGAACAGAGATCTGGTTCGCCTTGCCCTTTTTTTTCCCGTTCGTGGGTATGGTATGGTACTGGATGTGGGGGTTTGGCAGGCGAGTCCGGAGTTTTCCGTGCCCTTTCCGGTTTGGGTACTCTGCCTCGCGATCTGACTCCAAATTGGAACTAGAATCGTTTCCCGCTATGGCAGGTGGACTCCACGGATGCTATACAAATTCTGCACATTACTATTTTTATTACGTAAATGGAAGATCCAACAGAAATCTGGCTTTTCGTATTAAGTATATAGGAAAAAAAGGTTTACACTTAACCACCTAAGTGGAGTTACATCAAAGCATAAGTAGTCTACGCCAAGTGCTTCTTTGTCTACCCGCAAAAGAAAAGTGCTTCTTTGTCACAAGCACGAGCTGCAAAATTTGCAGATCTATTCAAATAAAGAAACTTAAATGCCTGGAACGAACGACTCAGGGTTTTTAATTCATCTACTCCCTCCGTCTCAAAATAGATGTCTCAGATTTATTAAATTTTAAATGAATCTAGACATTATTTAGTATATAGATTTATCCAAATTTTGACAAACCTACGACAACTATTTTGAGAAGGAGGGAGTAGAATATACCCTCCATCCTCACTTGCCATGCGTCGTGCCAGGGGGAAATTAAAGAGGAACAATCCATCTCCAATAACTTTGGGGGATCTGACGAGCTGCTTCTAGACCCTCTCTGCACGTAAGAAGTTACTGATGAATGGATCAACTATAGACGAGTGTCTCCAGCAACCGCCTTCGATCAGCCTTCCTACGTAATCATGAATCACATTGCCTGAGCCCACGTTTTTATTAATCAGATCAATCGAACCATCAGTATTGATAGTAACCCAGTCCTAATGGGAGGATTACAAGAAACTTTTAGCGGTCATGTGATCTTTTATTTTGGAGGCAACTCCAAGCTAGAAACCAGTTCATCAACAGATAACAGTGATCTAGCCGGTTGAAATATGTTCTCTCCATGCACAAACAGGGTTTCTACTTGCCTAGATGCTCCACATCAAAGTGATATAAACAGCTTTATCATAGAAATGAAAAAATAAAACAGTGTTAGGAGGAATTAGACACTTTTGATATAGTAGAAGCGGGTCGGCGTGAGAATTCCAAAAATCCATCCTTAACAGGGATCGGACTCCGGTCGCTAGGATGCGTCAACTGCGACCCAACCACTAGGCTACTGCCCCGTTCTCAAACAGCTTTATCATCATTTTAAAATATTATTACCCACTGTAAAATCAGAAGCCTAGCTCCTAGGATGTAGGGTAGGCAAAGGAATACCTC
This sequence comes from Avena sativa, assembly GCA_916181665.1. NCBI lineage: Eukaryota > Viridiplantae > Streptophyta > Magnoliopsida > Poales > Poaceae > Avena > Avena sativa. The sequence continues at coordinate 544,908,453 of OV702290.1, read as the reverse complement.
GTTGTTCCTTCAGAGATAGCCAAAAAAATCCTTTGCATGCTGACAAAGCATGGAAGAGAGATTCCTTGTCATGACCACATAGTTTGCAGTTTGTAGAGTTCATAACGTGCCTCCTCTCCAACTCACCAAAACTGTGATGGAGCTCCTTCACTACCCTCCACCAAAAGATTTTGACTTTGGGAACAATTGCCAACTTCCATAGTTTTTTCCAAACTCCTCCCCCATCGTTATTTGAACTACTAGACTATGTATCCACATTGGACTTGCGGACTAGCATTCTATAAGCCGATCTAACCATAATAAATTCCCGACTTCTCTTCGCCCCATGACCAAATGTCATCAAAGTTACCTCTTGGTCTGGGTATACATATGACAACATCAACATCACGACCAAACATATATTTCTTGCCCGTAGCATCTAGCAGATCCTCCACCAAATTTGGTGTAACATCATCATCACACTTCCGACCCATAGGTTTGTGAGATGGCATGGAATCCATCTTCATCCCATATGGATGTTGACTGACCATTGCCCACTCTCTTGATTGTCCCTTGTTTCAGCACCTCACGGCCACAACATATAGCTCTCCAAGTATTTGAGGTTGTCTTTGGACACCCCGTTGACAAAATATCACTATTTGGGTAGTACCTACCTTTTAGTACTCTAGCACACAGGCTATCAGGGTTCACGAGACGTCGCCAAGCTTGTTTCCCCAACATAGCATTGTTGAACAACTCAAAGTTTCGAAAGCCTAGTCCACTTGCACATTTTGGAACAACCATCTTATCCCATGACTACCAATGCATACCTCGTTTATCAAGTGATCCACTCCACTAGAATTTGGACGCAATTGTCCTTAATTTGGAGCACAACAAGGATTCTCCAAGCAGATTGTAATCATGCCCTTTTGGTTTGAATAAATTGGATTATGGTGTAAAAAACCACCTAAGTGGAGAAAGTAAAAAGGAAGAAAAAAGAGGTTGAAACTTGCGGATTAGTCAATCCCTAGCAAAGGCTCCCCAAAATGGTAAAAACATTTTGCTCCGGCAAGACGCCAGGAGTCCAGCGAACTACAGATAACAAAGGTGGTCTCCTTCATCAGCATGATCTTATGGTTGAAGACATGGCGATTGCGTTCGAGCAAACTTTCCCAAGACAACGGGATACGATGGAGTTTATACCTTGAGGATTGGTGACGAGCCAGCTAGAGAGGATGACGTGTGTCAGAGATGAGAGAGAGATGGAAACAACACAAGTACACTAGATCAAGGACAACGCATCCTTCCTGACGAGAGACCCGAACCCAAACCTAGCGAGTGACAGAGCATGAAGAGAGGATATGCATAGAGTAGTGTTTTGGCCAGCGAGTACGCATCAAGTGATTGGTGCACCAAAGGCTATCATGTAGAATCAACCATGTGAAAAAAAATCCCCGGTTTGCTTGTTGAAAGGCAAGATGCTTGGGGCCTCACGTTATCTAGAATAGAAAAAACCCTTAGAAAATAGCATAGAGTGGAGTCCAAGACAGCTTCACACCTTTCCAGCTTAGCAAGTGACATTATCTTGCATCTTGACCTTGCCCAGAAGAATGCCCCCCCCCCCCCCCCCCTCGCACGAAGAGATCTTGAAGCTAACTTTTAGGTTAAGTTGTCATTGAAAGAGAGCTAGATGGTGACAAAGGCCCGGCATGACTTGGATTAAAGATGGTCACATGTTGGCAAAGTTGTTATCGTCATGAGAACCATGTTATGTCATTCTTACGATTTAAGAGTTAGGTGTTACATCATTATATCTTTTGGTGTCACATTCATCACACATGTGATCATTGTTGCAGCTTTGTTATCTGGTGTAGTCTATTTCGTATGGTAGATATTGTATCTAGTTTTATTAATTCATATAATAGAATCATCCAAGTTACCTCACTTCCGTTTTGTTGAGCATGTGCAAATCATCATTCCATCGACCATTCAGTCATTTGCTTCTTATCTTCCAGGTTTCCATTGGTCTGTCTAGTTGGATCGAGCTTGGGTCCCCTATGTCATCATTGTTGATGCGCATTCGCTCTCTTGGTCCTCTTGTAGCCTTCCTGCTACTCTTCTCATGTCAAAACTTCTGAACCATGATTTTCTATCGCCATCTTCTCATTCTTTGGCCAAGTTGGCCTTTTATTGGCTCATTGAGCCCGTACCCATTTTTGCCATCCTTGACACATCTTTATATACTTGACATTTTCTACATATCCAAAGAAATTTGTATATGAAGAGCTGAAGTACAATTAGTGAAGGCATTGAAATATAGATGTGGGGGATTTTGTTGCTGTATTGACATACTTTGTTCCACAAAAAACACCCTAAGATAAAGATTTCCAAGGTGATACCCAAATGTGTTAATGTCCACGAGGTTAACACCCAAGTAGTGTAGGAGGGTGGTGCATAAATGTGTAAGTGTAGGTACTCGAAAGTATGAGGGTAGTGCCCAATTAGTGTGTCGTGTTAAGGTTATTTGTGGTATTTCACAAGTACTAATATATGGTTGTGTTTTCTCATGTAGCCATGTGGGCCAAAGTTAATACAACAAAGTCAATTCTATAATTAACACAATATATCATCTTTTCATTGTGTTTTTCCAAAGCTCCTTGAACGCGCTTTTCCATTTCTGCTCTCCTTCCCTCTGGTTTTGGCAGTCTTGTCCCCTCCATTCATGCTCTAGGGCGAGCTTCTCTAACTTCTAATTGTACGACACTCTTCGAGCTAGAGCGGCGCGCGGGGGGGGGGGGGGGGGGGGGGCTCTTCCGACGTGGAGAAGGATGGTGTAACGGTGACGGAAAGCCTTTCTTCTAGTAAACGTGGTAATGGCTTCTCCTTTGGCCCGTCTTCTCCGACATCAAGTTCCTGCAACTGCGTCCCCTTCAATTAAGTGATTGTTGCGGGTTTTAGAGTAGTTTGAAGCAGCGCTCCTTTTTTATCTTTTGTTTTGCTTGTAAGCTGATTTCCTGAGCATCTTGTATCATCCTTGGTCGTTCGTGGTTTTATTAATTTAAAGACGGACATTATCGCCTTCTGTTTAAAAGCTCTTTGAGTGGCGACTTCTCATCCTCCATTCAAAGATATGGCTGATCATGCGAGCTCTAAACATCAAATTCATCCGAGACAGAGTAGTCTGTCATCAAATACTCATGTGCCCAACCCACCCATCCCAACGATGAGAAAGACCACGGGATCGATTTGAAATGTTAGCTGGAGTTAACCTCTGGATTATGCATCAACCTACCACAATCTGAAGTGACGATTGTACACAAGTTTGGTCACTAGAAGTTTATCTGCAGCGTTGTTAGACACATAAAACACTCTTTATGAAGCTCGATAAGGGAAATCAACTTGTCACTGCCCCATCTGTCAGTAGCTCCGGATTCATCCGGTATTTTTTTTGGACATGAGAGAAATATTTGGCAGAAAACAGAGAAAATTAGAGAAATTTAGCCAGCACTTGTATCGTGGCGGCAGAAGAAGAGATATAGATGAGCTTGTACTTGCCTGTTCAGTGAGCCTCTAGGCCAGGGAATCTATTTCGAGAGGAGTAAAGAATTAGGAGATAACAGAGACAACTAATTGGACAAACCTCTGGGGGAATCTTAATTTCTTAATACTACTAGTATCAAAAGTTGATCATTATGAGAACCAACCAGTGGTTGGATGGTTAGGAGGGCAGTGGTACTCCCAGCTCATCAGAGTTCAAACCCCGGGTTTAACGCTTTGGTGTCTCATTAAGGCGGAATATTCTTTCAGTGGGAGGCGACGTTCCCGTCGATAGCGGCGCCTACGGTGACTTCGTCAATCTTAAGACCCGCCGGCTTAGTCTCTCGAAGATGCTCATAGGGGTAGGGTATGCGTGCGTGTGTTCATAGGGATGAGTGTGTGTACGCATCGTGAGCGTCTGTGTTCGTACTGTGTTTCTCAAAAAAAAAGTTGATCATTATGTTATATGTAGCCGTGCCAGGCTGTCAGCACGTGTCGGGTGCCAGTTCCCAAATAACGAAGCGCTTATTTGGCTTTGAACTTATATTAACAAATATAAGCGTTAACCCACATATGACATATGTGGAGCAACCTGCAAAAAACAAATACATGCATTATTTTCGCATAAGAAAGAACATGCATTATTTTCACAGCTCATTCCCAATCACCACGCGGCAAAAACTGACTGTCACACTAAAATGGCGACTCGACGAAAATTGTTGATTCCAAGTCTAGCAAAGTAAAGCAAACAAATGTTACTACAACGAAAGGAGCCACACTGAGGTAGATGATCGACACAACAAAAAAGACAAAACAAAATTTAAAAAAAAAATACTCAGAAAGAGAGCCCCGATCCTTGGAGCTTCTCTCGGACAACCAGATCCAATTTTTCACCCATCTCTCGGCTCATATGGTTGGCCCAGTCCCCTGTTACCCCCTTCCTAAAGAAAGCAGAGTTAGGCATGTAAAAGTGTCCATGATCAACACCGCCAGCCTGGTTAACCGGAAGGCCGGTGAGCGTCTCGAAGCTGCACAGCCGCACCACCGCCTGGGGCACACCGGAGCTCTCCTCCTCCTCGCTGAACGGGGCGCCGAGGAACCCCGCGAGCTTCCTCACGGCTCGCACCGGATCCGCCACGATCTCTTCGTACTTGAGGAAGACGACCTTGTCCGGCCTCGCCAGACTCTCCTTCCAGTACTCGAGGCAGTGGTCCCAGAACGGGCCGCACTCCGAGACGCCCTCGCAGAACATGGCCAGAGCTTCCTCCAGCTCCATGTGGTGCCCGCCGTCTACTTTCCTCTCGAAATGCCACCTGGACACCAGGGCGTCCTTGGGGTCGCGGCACAGGTACACGATCCGGCACCGGTCGCCGGAGCTCATCTCGCGTGGGAGCAGCGAGAACAGTGGCAGGTGTGTGGCCAGAAGCCGAGGAGAAGGGAGCGTGTCTACGTGCGCATGGCCTAGGATGTGCGGATCGGGCATCTCGATGAACTGCACCAGGTGCTGAGGGTGGCGGGTGAGGAGCGGGTGGTCGGCGTCGGCGAAGCTGAGGCGGGCACGGTTGGTGATGGCGAAGGCGAGGGCCTTGAGCCAGGTCGTGCCGCACTTGGGCTGCGTCACGAGGATGGTGTCGTCGGCGCGGGGACGGAAGGTGTCCTGCACGCGCAGGGTCTCCTTGAGGATGTGAGGCCTGTGCCAGTACTTTTTGTACTGGATCAGTGGTGTCGACCACCCCTCTCTCGTTGGGAGTGTGGAGATGAAATCTTTGGGGCGCGTGGATGATCTGGATGGAAGGGCGTCTTCAGCCGGCCTGGTGGTGGCACTCTTCTCTCTCTTTGATGGCATGGCTGTGATTTGCGCCGTTCTTACTCATCGAGGTAGGAAGGACGACTCTTATATATAGAGGAAGAGGACCAAGAGGAGGCTCTTCTCGCCTCCGGTGGCAAGACCAGACACTATCACACTAATGGCTGTCCATTACTCCCTCTTTTTTCAAACGGTGTATATGCATACAAGGGTACGAGAAGATCATCATCATCGATCTTTTTTTCGTCGCCACCGACCAGAGAGGAGCAGCCAAACTTGATGACCTCCAAGCCTCCTTCACGTGCATACATGACATACGTGTACACTTTGTTTTTGTTTTGAGAATGACGTGTACACTTTGTTGATTCCCTTGTGTGGAAGCATCTGCCACCTGGCCGTGTTCTCATCTCCGGATGTGTGCATGTCGCCCACGTGTCCACACGACGCCGATTCGTCCACGTGGAGCCGTCAGCCGCTTATAAAACGCACTCGGCCGGCCCAGCACAGCCATAGAAGCCAAGCAGCTCGAGCAATCATCTGACCGAGTGACAGAGCGAGTGAAGAATTAATCAAGAGACACAGGCGTACGTGCCGGCGGTGGTGAAGATGCAGCACGTGAAGGAGAAGCTGAAGGACGGCGTGAGCGCGGCCAAGGCCAAGACCAAGATCACGCGTGCCAAGGCGGAGGAGAAGGCCGAGGCGGCCACGGCGAGGTCGCACGACGAGCGGGAGCTGGCGCACGAGCGGGGCAAGGCCAAGGTCGCCGCCGCCAAGATGGAGCTCCACCAGGACAAGGCGATCCACCGCGAGGAGGCCATCGAGCACCGCCTCCACAAGCACGCCGCAACCGGGTGCCTCGGCGGACACGGCCACCACAAGAACAAGCATAGCGTCGCCGCAGCCGCGCCCGTGCCGCCGCCTGGTGCGGGGGCCTACTACCCTCCTGCCGCCGGCGCTGGCCACTACTACTGAGCAGCCGGCCGCCTGCTAAGCTTGATAATGTAATCTCCTACTACTGTAGCATGTGCTTTGCTTGTGTTTGACGTGATGGCTTTTAATTTGGACTTGGATTTAGAGATGCACAATCTATAGCGGTTATTTTTTTTAGTGGCGCGGCATAATTTTTGCACGCCGCGGTTTCTAGGAAAAATACTAAGAGCTAACGGTCCGCGGTGTTTCTTTTCCGGCGCGCTAAAACAGGTGCGCGAAAACAGAACATAAAATAGCCCAGCAAGCGCGTGAAAATATGATGCGCTAACGCATGCGTAAACATGTTTCACAATTACTAGATCAAGAAAATCAAATAAATTTAATAAAAAATTGTCTATTAACTATTACGACGTAACCAAATGGTACATGAATAGTTTTTTATCAATACTATAACAAATTATTTTTCAATAATACAACAAACTCTCCGGTAGCATTCCTCCTTCGCTCGAAGAACTACAAAAATACTCCTCCGAAAAGGTGACATTGTCATTGAAATATATTCTCATCAACATCTCGTACCCTTTGATCCGTTCCCTCCACAACTCGCGTCTACCAAAAACCGAGCCACCGCGCTTCTGTTCTTTCGTCCCGGGCCAAGCTAATAGCATCAGTATGTTTTCATCTTTCTCGAACTCTAGTTCATCTTCGGATTAATCATATGAGATCCTCTACAAGCACGAATATACACTCACATCGTCTATTAAAACTAAAATAAAATTTGGAGGACAAATAGCGCGGCCGGCGGCGGAACGTACCTTGCGGCGGTGAAAAATCATGCACCAAGTAGCGTCCCGGCTTGAGGAGGACATGGTCGAGGGCAGCGCGGCGTCGCAGTCGCCGAGGCAGCTCGGCCGAGGCACGGTAGCGGCAGTTCGCTCGGCGGCGTGAAAGGATGCGCGGCGCCAACAACTCGCGTCGATTCTCGCCGCGGCGAGCTCGGCGAAGGTGTGGGGAGGCGTGGCGGTGGCGGATTTGCATCTACTGCGCGCGGACGGACGGCGGCGGCGGCGAATCGAAGCGGCGGCGCCGACGGAATCGCTTGCGGGAAATGGAGCAGCGCACGCGCGAGTGACTTTTCAGTGGCGGTTGGGCGTTTGCGCGCGAGAGAGATAGCGTGTGTTGGCGGCCGAGCACCAAATTTGGGGCGTGCACGAGGACAAATTGACGCGCACCGGATTTTGTCGCACGAATTTCACGCGCCTGCTAGCGGAGGGAAAAGTGTCACGCGCGCTGCGGTTATTTTTCCGATGCCAAATTTTAGCGCGGCTGTTGGAGTTGCTCTAAGGACGTTCGAAAAAACACAGACGCCACCACTAATCCGTACTAGTGGCGTTACGAAAAGCCAAACACCGTCACTAAGCCGGACTCATAGACCCAACCGGGACAAATATAGTGGTGGCGTTCAATTATATTCAGCCTACTAGCACCACTAGTAGTGTTCGTAAAGTTAAATGCCACTACTTATTTTGGATATGATTGATTTGGATGTCTCAAGCCACGTAAGATCCTACTAGCACCACTAGTAACTCACTAGACCCAAATCCAAGCCCCTCACACTGTCTACCCCCTTATTTTTGACACTTTGCATGTATCTGGCACCTCCTCTTTCTCTCCCCTCTTTCTCCCATATGCTCGCAGCGCCGCCCGTAGCTCGCCCTCGACACACATCGCTCTGTCTACGGTCACTTCAGTAGCCACACCTCGGCGAAACCCTCCCATCTCCGGCGTGGTTCTTCGCCACCTCCACCACCTCTCCCGCCCGCTAGCATGACCCCTTGGTTGTCGCCAACGTATATCATCAATTTCGACCGCCTACTCCTCATCTCCCACCAGCTAGTACGACCTCCTGGCCACCGCACCTCGTGTCAAATTCTCTTGTTCTGAGTTGCCTCATATCCTCGTCTCTCGCTAGTCAACACGAGAACGTGGCTTCCAGCTATCTCCCCACGAGTGAGCAACATTCGTCGTACGCCTCCTGCTGGTGAACCGAGCTAGCACCGGCCAGATCTAGAGTTGAGAGCCCGCTATGAGTGGGTTGGGTATGTGGGCTTGCCCACACCTAATGCTAAAGACAACAGAACAACCCAAAAAAAATGAAAATACAGACTTCCATACACGTCTAAGCAGACTAATCAGACTACACTATGTATCCTTCCTTCCTCATCCGGAGCAAGACCTCCTCCTCCATACACGTACGTCTTCTCGTCTGTGTCGAAGGCACAGCGTCACCGTAGGCCCGCGGCGAAGTTTCGGCACCTGGAAAGCACGACGTAGGAGTTTGGAGCGTCGAAATACATCGTCACCTGGCGAGACTGGCGAGGTGGTGACGCTTGGTAAGTAGGATGCCAGAGCGACACCAAAAAACACGGCGAGAGGCGCTTCTCTAGAGACGGCCTACACGAGAGGCATCAGCTAGAAAAGTGCCTTCTCGTCAGGCGATGTTGGCGAGACGAAGGAACGAACCAGAGACGACCGGAACCAACCATCCATGAAGGGCCACCGAGCAGCCATGAAGCGCCACCGAAACAGCAGGAAAGACCGCGCTTAGCGGTGACATCAGGGCGTCTAACGCGAAGAGATGAAGAGAGGCTGGCGAGGTGAGATGCATCGCAAGGTCAAACAGCCCCACCCTGCTCCGCACAGAGCTCAACCGTAGTGACCGGCGAGCTCCACGAAAGAAGCAGGGTGCAAGAATCCAAGCCTTTAGAACCATGGTATGGAAAAGAAATATTTGACAGAATGCCGAAAAAGAGATGCAACAAGACGTTTATATAGAAGAGGGAAGCGTAAGGTTTAAGCTATAGGGTCATCGTAGACCGAAGCGGATTTTCACGACGCAGTCTAGGCTACAAGTTGTGCTACCGGTCGCGATAAACCGCTGACGTCTACAGTCTACGTTGTCAGCTCGGTCCTCATTCGCGAGGAACCGCGTCCGTCTAGGGCCTACGATGCCACATAGGATGTCCGCGGGCCCCTCCACCATGAAAAACCGCGGTCGAATATAGTCTACGAAGCCCCATTGGTCTAGACGGGCTCCACATACGCGAGAAACCGCGTCTGGCATGGCTTACGATGCCACATCATCTGTGGACGGGCCCCGCATACGCCAGAAACCGCAACCGACATGGTCTTACGGCGCCACCTCCATAATGCGCGGGCCCTGCATCAGCAAGAATATGCGGCCGATATGGGCTTACGACGCCACGTTGTCTTTCGTGGGCCCCATGTCCGCGAGATTCCGCAACCGGTATGGGCTCAAGGCGCCACTTTGGCTTTCGCACTAGTAGGAAAAGGCTTATCCACAAGGGTCATACTTGTGGCGCACATCCAAAGGTTGCCCCACGGATAGTTATTCGCGGCGCACGCCAGCAAGATGCGCAATTGATATAGGCTTAATCGTGGCGCACTTGGAAGTGTGCCACACATATGTGGACCCCTGTGCCGGGGTCGCCCCCATCCATGGGTGCCATATCCGTGGCGCACGAAATCGATGTGCGCCACGGATAAGTCAGGTATTAGTGGCGCACGTTGTTTCGGTGTGCCACAGATATGTGTGGGCCTAGGCCTCTAAAAAGGTGGCAGAATATCTATGGCGCACCACAATAGGTGCGCCACAGATAAGTTTTAAAAAATCTGCTCTCCACACCCCCCACCCCCTCCCGCGCGCATCGCCTTTTTGTTTTGCAAAAAATTGAAGAAAATGAACATCTCTCACAGAGCGTGTTCCTGCTCGCGTATGCTGACAGCGGGCCCATGTTTCACGCACGACCCACCATCCTGCGACGTGAGGTAAGACGGCGCGCGCGACACCAACCTGCGGTCTGGAATATTCCAGCCTAGCCCGCCGTGGGTCCCACCTCACAGGACAGCAGGGCTCCGTTGCGACTTTGTCGTGTGTCCTTTTCGACCTCCATCCCACGACCTAAAAGAGTTGGTACGATGTGGGTAGCAGTTTGAGCTGAAATAATCTAGCTCTATTATTTACTCTGATGGATGCAAAAGCATCAACATAATATCAAATAAGCAATATATACAATCTGATGCCTAAGCATCAGTACACATCAATTATAGTCGAAATACAACATTTGGAAGCAAACAACAATTACATACATCCAACAACCTTCCAAATCACAAAATAAAGAATATTACATGTCCCAATCATCACTTACAAGCTCATAGATGAATATTACAAGTAGGAATGAATATTACAAATCATGATCAAATAAGAACTTGAATATAAAACAAACTCACAAAGAATAATTACATGACAAGTGAATACAAAAACAAATAAATCATAATCTATCTTGAACAACCAGATCTTCTCATCTCCATTGCATCTTCTTTTTCCTATCTTATTCTTATATTTTTATTTCCTTCTTCTCACATGCAAGCAAACAAGCAAATAATTAATATGGGAATAAGCAAATTATCCTTAGGAAATTAACCAAAACATCGATCTACTAAAATCAAGCGAAACCTCTGTGCATGCATTTTCTACTTACAACTAGTAGTAGAACATGTGCAACAATGGCTAAAAACTAGCTGAAATAATAGCAGCTACAGTAACCCAAAATTTTATCTTGTCCAAGTGGACAATCTAAACCAATAGAACTACTTAAAATACTAACTAACAAAGACCACTAAAGAAAACTATCAATCCGCAAGAACTAGTATAACATCCCAAAATTCCATTTTGTTCAAGTTCCAAAACCAAACCAATGGTTGATCATCAAACCTTTATAGAAACCATTTGACCGAAAGAAAATTTAGAGTGCCCAGTACTACTACCATAGCCTAAATTTCCATCTTATTCAAGTAGAAATAATAAACTATAGAACTATTGAAGGACACACTACTAACTAATCCACCAAAGGAAATCACCTGAAGCTTTGTTCTTGAGAAACTCAAAATCTACAAAAAAAATGAAAGATTGCTAAATCAGAAACTAAACCAATCAAACTATAGCACAACTACTAGTAGGAAGACTCATCCAAGTATAATCTTAAGGGAAGGAATCAAAACACTAGTAAAAAATTAAACCTAGTGCTTATTGTCACTGTCTAAATTGGCTAGGGACAGAAAAGGCAACTAGACAAATCCTACTTGTAACAATCCAAACTAAGCTAGGAACCAAATCTGCTGCTTATCACATTCCAAACTACACTAAAGTTAGAAAAGCATGGGCTTGACCACCTAAAGTGGCCATGCCATCTCCACATAGGACAACCTACAAGGACGGTTGCACGCTTTTCCAAGCAGCTTACTCACCTATATGCATGGATGTGGTGCCAACACCACATACATCCTAGAGCATTATAAATAGCTGGGTACCCCTGACCCCGTATCTCACAACTCACTTGGTCAGTTCAGACCAAAACACACACACTCCTAGTTGAGAGAGATTTGAGAGGGAGAGCAAGATAGGAAGTAGAGTGCAAGGAGGAGGAATAGCTGAAGAACAACTGCAGCTAGAGAAGGAAGAAGCACTACTCTATAAAGGTTTTTAGTATAGATCCCTAAGAATATACGTAGAATATCAACAATAGTAGTAGTAGTAGCTAATTTACTAGGAATAGAATTAGAAATAAAAAGAGAGGAGAGTGGGGCAAATTAGTAGGATAATTAGTAGTAATCTGGCCAGCAACCAAATGTTGTCCAGAAACACACATTTAAGCACATCTACACACTATCTTTATATCTAGAATGATGTCCTAGATCATGTCCATGATCTAGACAACATCTATACACTATCCAATTACCCAAAATCAATTCCAAGAGCATCTACTTGATCCAAAAATTATCCCATATCACTAGATGATCTTGTGATCATCTAGAACACTTAACAGGTGATTAAGAACACCCAAGAACATCTTAATTATACTCAAGAACAATTAAAAATAGAAAGAACGCAATCAAGAAATCACCTATATACCTATCTAATCAAGAAACTCATCTAAGTATCCAGATTTTACATGCATACACTACAACATTACACTTACACATTGATTGATTGATGATTGAGTGGATCGTATGCATCTGAGGATGGATATGATCACATTTACTGCTACAAAAATTATTCTACTACATCAACATCTCGGAATTGTCTAGCCAGATGAATAAATTAAGCAAACCACCCAAATAGGAATCACTTACATGAACATTTGCCTGTAGTAATACATGTCCTAGTAACCATATAAAAACTATCAAAAGCATCTGCTAATGATTTAAGATCAACTTTATAGTATAAACACCAGGACCAAATCATCTAGAATGAATTACTACAAGAACTGATCAAAATCATCAAGGCCAAATTCATTTCTGTAACTTCTATGTAGTTCTAAAATACTAAGATGACATGAACATCTAGCCAATCAAAGAAGTTAATTAGAAGAGACAATTACTCCTGCCTATTGAGCTAACTTACCAAACATGAGTAGATTATACACTCCCATTTATCAAGAACATAAATTAAAAATAGCCACTAACATGTACAAAAATTGTATCACTACCATAGTCTTAAGTAATTAATTCACTAAAAAGAACTACACCACTTGCTATGCACTAGTGTTCATCTATAATGAACCAAATCCTAATCCAAATTAGGCAGCCACAACTAATCGTATTCATCAAATTGTGGTGAATAGGAGATGAAACCCTAAACTTAACCCCAAACCTAAACCTAGCTAGTGCATCGGCTAGAAGGTCGGTCACAGATACAAATTTTACCTAGCCATAGTAATAAGGTGGTTGATGGAGGCGACACAGTAGGCGAAGTAGAGGTGGTAGGCAGCTGCAGGCTATCACCACACCACTATGTGGGAAGCCATGACCGGCATGTGCCAGGCAGCAGCCGCAACACATCACCCACCACCAAACCACCACACCTCGGGGCTCGCTGACAGTAGTGAGAGGACGGAGAGACTAGAGCGATGCCCTGCTAATGGTCTACTATGCCGGTAGCCGTCCACGACGTCTTGTTGTAGAAGCTAGGGGTGGAATTAGGGTTAGGGTTACTGTGGGGATTCAGGCAGGAGGCACCAGGCTTGGCAGCAGGGAAAGGAGTAGAGGAGAGGAAGGTGGAGATGCTAGGGCATGCAACGGTAGCTAGGGCAGCACCAGCGGTGGTGGTGGGGAAGAGGCGCATCACCTAGGGGCGTGTGGGGCAAAGTGCATGGGTGCGAGTGGGTTGGGGAAGGAATGCGAGCGAGAGAGGGATGAGAGCGAGAGGGAGTCGGGGTCACGACCTGGTCCAAGGTCCGGTTGGACCAGGTGGTCTAGCCCTCTAGAGCCCATGGGCACAACCCAATAAGGCTTAGACAATTTTTCCTTTCTTCTTTTATTTAAAATTCAAATGATTCAACCCCACTTTAAAATAAATGCCTAATTTAAACAAAAATAATAAAACACTAGTAACTTTCTAAACCCTAAAAAAGTAATAATAATTTAGTAACATTTTATTTTAAACTTTAAGAAAAAGAAAATAAATTAAAATATAAAAGACTTAAGGAAATTGAAAAATTCAATCCTATTCACTTAAAAATCCCTAAAAATATATAAAAAATCACTAAACATATCCAGCCCGAAATTCCAAATATTTATAAAATATTTCCATCATAAGGAGTAAAACGAAATGAATTTACAACTTAAACCTAATAAAGGAAACAAAAAATTCAAATTATATAACAAAAATTATAAATAAAAATGAAATGGTTTAGAAAATTAATTTTAGATCATATAAAACACTTATAAAATCCTATAAATATTATGAACCACTCTAAAATATTTTCCACCCAATATTTAGAATTTTATGAATTTTCCATTTAACCTTAAATAACTTAATGAAGAAAATCGGGACTTATATATTTAATAAAAAGAAAATTCTCTAAAACCCTAAAATACATTTCTTAAATAGAAAAGAATAAGAAAATTGTTTGAGATTAATAAATCCTCTTAAAATAATAAGAATACACTATCACACAAAAAACAATAATTCAAACAACCATGGAAATAAATACTTTAAAATAATTCAAACCAAATCAAATTGTTTGCCCTTAGATGCAAAACGATTTTGACATTTACCTATAAAATCCTTATGAATGAACCTTGAATGAGTGATCACAAGTGAAATAAAAATTTATTATCTGAATTGAATTATCTATCATTGTTTGAATGTGTGAATGCCATTTATATTGAATTATTACTCCATTCACCTAAAACCACCACCTAACCATTTCCACAAGTGATCACACCTTAACACTTGTGCTTCCAAGAGTATACCATTAGGAACATGACCCCAAGCCAAGAAATTATGATCCATCACACTTACTTCTACATTGATCAAGTTGCCATCACTTGATAACAATATCTTCTTAAAGAATACATTCCATCCAGTTAACTCCTAAATCCATATACCTTATACCCAAGGTATATATGTAACTCTACACCATCAACAAACCTCGTTTCCTACTTGATATCCTAGTGTACCACTACACTTGTGTAAATCCTTTGAAACCCTAAATATTCCTTTAACACCATCATCCCAAATCCTATATCACTAAGTGACATCAACCAACATCTATTTACTTACGACAAACCCTATCTTTTGCTCCAAGTGTGTTATTCGAGTAGTTTATACTCATAAGACTAGACTCTGATAGACATCATATTATTAGGAGTAATATAGTGGGGAGGGAAACGATAGTTACTTAACATTTATATCTTATTGATAGTCTTTAAACATTAGTCTTTACCGGACCAATGATGATATTTAAACATTGACACTCTTTATGAAATGAAATGTAAAATGGTGGGCAATGAAATCATGGATTGAGACATATGGTTGGGAAACCATGTGGTGGAGATTTTATTTTACCTGGAAAGTTAGGGCTTAACAGCCAATGTTGTTAGTGATTCAAAATCCTCGTATAATAAACCATGCTAACCACAGATCCAGAAATGGAACTGGCATGCCAGTTAGACCTTCTTACTTTTGTTTGTCCTCGTATGTCCAGTCGGGCTGAGAACCACAGAGGTGATCAATGGGTGGGTGCTCGCGACATCCCTATCATGTGCTTCAGGATAACATCTAGGTATATTAGAAGGGAGGGTAACTAGCACTACTGCAGAATTCTTATAGCCTCCAGGTGGTTAGTGGCAGGCAAAATTGTGTCTGTCATTAATGTTTATTCCTAGCAACAGGCAAGAAAAAGCATGTCACTAGTGCAAAACACTAGTGACAGGCAAACAAATGTAACTGTCACTAATATTTTTTTGAGGCCCTTCGGATGGAAATATATTTTAGTGATTGGCGCATGTAAATGCCTGTCACTGAAAATCCTATAAGCAGTGACATGTTAAATTTGTGTCCGTCGCTAGTATTTTCTATGTAAGGTGACTCTAAATGATACAAATTCTTAGTGACATGTATTATAAAGGACTGTCAGCTGGTTTAAGCATCTATTTTTTTTTTTACCAACTGACCCGACTAGATCGGCAGCCTCACGCATCTGGGCCGGACCACCCATGTTTGTGCTCCACTTGATTAGCTACAAAAAGAACGAGAACGAGAACCCATCTATCTTTATCTTCTACTTAAAAAAAACTATCTATATCTACAGGGGGCAGATCCAACAAATCTGGCTCGAGACGCCTTCCACTCCTAATCAAATCCTCGCTAATTAATCCCCTCAAGCACCATCCCTTTTCCCTGGAAGAATTGATCCCACGACCGCTCGTCGCCGGCACTCCTGCCGTCAGCCGCCGCCCTGCCTCCACCCCGGCCGCGCTGCACTCTACTGTTGTTCTGCCCTCCACGGCTGCCAAGCTGCTCACCGGCGGCCCTTGCCTCTGCTACCGGCCCACCGTCGCATGAGCGTGCCCGCGCCGCCGCACTGCAGGCCGCCACACGTGTGCTCGTCGCCGCACGGCCCTCCAGAGACACCCTGTTGCTCTAGGAAGATCCGTCTCGGACTTGCTATTCATCCGAAGGCCACCATTTGGACAAGCGTCCACACGCCACGCGCCGCTTCAGGATTTTCATCTTCCTGATCTGAATCCATGAACAGAGCAAGGTCAGTAAAATTTCTAACCGGTGCAGATTTTTGGATTAGGCTGCTTTTAAGTACATGTTCTTGGATTGCAGATGGAGGGGGACCATGTTCATGGATTCATCGAGCCCCATGGTTGGCATTGGTGCTTGGTTAGTGATGGTTTCTCTGTGGCTACACTAAGATGACAATTCTAAACAGGATCTAGAAGCCCTCAAACCAGATCAAGCTCAGTACACTAGAGTCGGGTAATTACAAGTTCAGAATTCTAAAAACTGATTTATATTTGGTTGTACCATATTTTTCTGAACTAAAGTAGATGCTCGATCTGTGTTCATATGATTTTAAACAGGTCCATAGAGATAATCCCTAATGTGTTGCCAAGATTCAGGGAGTTGATCCAGGTTCCTGAGAAGGTTAGTTGCTTGTGCAATTTAGTTCAGATGTAGCTTGTTGTTGGAGGAGTAGAGTTTGAATTGAATGGATGAGCATTACTTGGTACTTTATAGTGGTTAAATATAGGATATGCACATGTGATCTATATCTTCTTATAAAGTAGACCCCCACTAACTATTCTATCTCAACATGCAAGTTATCCACATCACCTACTTTAATAGCCACTCAAAAGTCCATGTCATCCCACTAACAATCATTTATAATAGTGTATTTTACATGCAAATAATCCATGTCATCTATTTTCTTCCATCCAACTATTCACGTCACCAATTTATGTTCGTCAAATATATGATAATTTTACATCAATTTAATTTACGATTTCGACTAATTTGAACAAATTCAATCTTTCTCTATAAATTCTTTTAGAAAACTTCAAGTTCTATACGTATTATACCTTTTTATTTATACAATGTCATTTTTTAGGAGATTTCCGCTGCAACGCGTTATAAAGTTGACCCCCAATAAGTAGTCTATCTTGACATGCAGGCTGTCCACATCATCATGTATTCATAGCCATTCGATTCTATTAATCCGTCCATTCATTTGTGTCGTCTAACCGTAGAAAGTGTGGTCTACGTGAGATGCACCTACCCTAAGAAAAAAAGGTATTACCTGACTCTGAACCAACCACCCTGCTCGCTCCGTCGCCATTTCTGCCTCTTCCTCTTCCTTTGGCCACTAAATCAATCGCATGAGCTGGAGGGTAGGTGAGCAGCCAGCTAGCAAGAGCCACCACGTATTCTCGCCAGGCAGCGTTGTTCTGCCTTCTAAGTTCCAATCATTGTCTTCTCTTCACACGCCCCATCTATCCGTTTTCCATCTCCGATGCATGGCCAACAAGAACCAGGATGACACAAAGGGAGGCTGGAGAAAGTACGCCTAGGTGGCAGATGGCGAGAAACCTCCATCCCAAGGTTAGTTGCTCCTGTCTTGACTAGATTTGCACTGGTTTTTTTGGGTATTTGCAAGTAAAGGATGGAGAAGAAACCTCCATCCCAAGTAGGCCCTAATCCCAAGGTTAGTTGCTCCTGTCTTGACTAGATTTGCACTGGTTTGTTTGGGTATTTGCAAGTAAAGGATGGAGAAGGCTAATAAGGTCGAGCCTGATCTCTTCCTTCACTTGGAGAGTCCACGGCCAAGGTATTCCCTTATAAAGCAGATGATCAGAACATAATGCAGGTTCCATCCGATCCCGTTCATCTCCTACCATTTTTTCTGTTCTTGCATTTGCTTTGCTTATGGTCGCATCCTTAGTCTAGGGACGCGTACCAATTGTCTGTTTCTGATCTGATAAATATGCTCATGGTTGCATCTTTTCTAGGGACCCATAGCAATTGATGGAATAATCTTTTTTTTGGATTGTTCAACCGTGGATATGTTGGTGGATTAAACAGTATGTTCTTGGACAAGATGTTGGTAAGCAGGTAAGAAATGATAGTGCATATTACTGTATATTTACATATATTGTTGCAGGCGCCTCAGAAAGTGAGAAATCACAAGGTAAATGTTCTTTGCATAGTCGAGCCACATTTATACTACCTTATATACATATATTCTTATTTACCTATCAGTATATAGGATTAGTCACCTTACAACATTAATTGTAAGTTTTCAAATTATATTTTTGCAAGCAAATTTCATATCAATAATGTCATGATTGTATTTATTTGCTGCTTTCCATTAGTCACCTTCAAAACCGATTGTAAGTTTTCAAATTATATTTTTACATATTTTTTGCACAAATTTCATAAGAAAATGTGTTGGTTGTGTTTATTGGCTGCTCATTTACTATTACATTTCTTCTATGAGTTAAATATTTTTAGTACTTTCCGGTTCACTTTCACATAAACGTTCAGTCACAATCTATTGATACTGTAAAAAAATCACAAAGTTCTTCAAATTAGTAGGTTTTCACTTTTTAATGCAATCTGTAGCAAGTTCAAATAACAGAATAAAATAATTGTTTTTACATCATGGCACACATAATTATACCATTTTTAGCCGTCCAATTTACAAAATCCCGCTGCAACGCGTGGGGTATCCTTCTAGTTTGTATATAGAAAAAATCCCGTCCATTCATGGTGCATCCTTTTGACTTACATATGATGTGTTCATCGATGCCATTGGTGTCTCATGTGCAATGAGACCGTGGCAGCCATGGAGAATATATGCAGTAAGGAGTGAGCAGGTTACCTATTTATTGTTGTTGGCCTTTTCAGTTAGATTTAGTATAGCTGGATTACCTGCCTCGTAGATGATGAAGAAAGACCGTATCGTTATAGTATTGCATCTTATACCCTCAGTGTGACGAAAAAACCTTATCATTTTCATTTAAAAAATTAATATCATATTGGATGGATCAGTTGGAACTGAGACCTAAAATTGCTGTTTTTTTGCATGCTTAATCATGGTGTGGTTATACCAATTATCTACTCCTAGATAGGCATGCATAAGTATTCAGTTTGATTCATGAGTCATATTACAATAGGAAGATGAAGTCAATCAAGTGATCTCGAACACAACAGCTTATCTGCTATTTTATCTCTTAACTAGCACACTCAATAGTCATGTTTGTTGATCTTATCTACAATCATACCTAAGACCTCTGAAAGTAAGCAATCTGTGGAACTTCTAATGAAAGCGAGGTTTATTGCTCATGTTAATTGTTGTGAGACCTACGAGATGACAAACTGCTCTCAAAGGTACTAAAAAAACTCGATCAGTTTTCATAGATGGATCAAAACTATGCATGTGGTGTAATACATGTAATGAGTTCTTCAGGTTATGCATCGCGTTGCTACCGTGGAAGCATTGCCATATTAGGTAGATATAAAATTCATGGTGCAATGCGGCTATGCCTAATATTTTTGTACAAATGGTCTTGCATATTTCAGGAGTGGGGATTGGATAAAGGATGGGGTGACACTGCCGAAAAGTGTAAGGAGACTCTGAATTTCCTATCCGAAGTGCTCCAGGCACCTATCCTATCAACATGAATAAGTTCTTGGGCACTATTTTATCCATATTAACATTGGTGTATTCTCTATCCATGGTTATTTTGGCCAAGAGAAGGTTTTAAGCTTGGCAAACACGTGGAGTCAGGTACTGATATTAGGCTTGGCAGACACATGTGGTCAGGTATTGATATTATCAATAGTAATGAATATGTGTTCATACCTTCCAATTTATAAATTGTTCTAAGTAATATATAATTATATATTTTCTAATGATCCACGTGTACCTTCTATTATGCTCCTCTGATCAAAAACCTTATTTTCATACCTTCATCCTGAAAAAGGTAAGTACATATGTGATGATTTTATTGGATATTTCTTCTGTTGAAAAATAAGCTCGGTTATTTTCTTTCTTTTACCACTTTAATGTATGGGAATCCCCTAGGGTTGCTTCACTGTCATTTTATGGATGATGAGACTTACAAAATGGGTTGCCACCTTTTTACGTCCTTGTGCTACTGTTGTGTACATTGACGAGCTCTGTTAGCGCATATAGATTAGATATATCTATTTAGGTTGAAGTTAATATGTCCATTCATTTGTTCAGCCGGCTGAGCAGATCGGTGTGTTGCTTGGATAACCTGCACCTCCTATGATTTCACACAAATGATATCGGGTAGTTCCATGCCCTATTTTCTCATGAACCGATAAATGCTATGCTCTGAAAATCAGTGTAGTTGGCGTTTTATGTCATATTTGTTAAAATAGTAATAATGATAATACCACAAATCAAGTTATGCTTTCAGTTTAGTTTTTTGGTGTTTACAAATGTTATTTTTTGCTATGCTCTGAAAATCAGTGTAGTTGGCGTTTTATGTCCTATTTGTTAAAATAGTAATAATGATAATACCACAAATCAAGTTATGATTTCAGTTTAGTTTTTTGGTGTTTACAAATGTTATTTTAGGCATCACGTGCATTCCACGTGCACGATTACTAGTTCGTGTCAGGAACCGATTAGGTGGACCAGTACATGTTCCCTGAAAAAAGTGGATCAGTACATGAGACCCATCTCCAACCGCCGCCCTTGCTCCCCGTCTCCTACCCGATTCCTACTCCCCAACTGACACCACCCATCCAATTTGATCATAGCAAGTGTTAGTGGTAGTTCTAGACAAGTTACAACAGTAGGATATACTGTAACAGATGTGAATGTGCAACCACGTGATTCAATATAGATTCTACATCTTGGAACTAGACCAACTTAAGAGCGAATTTGTAGTAATGGAATCATCCAGCAGAAAGTATTGACCCCGCAAAAATCGATACAACAATTGGAGATCAATATAATTGTAATTCCAGTAGTTATTCTAGATGCTCACCAAATTTGTTGGTTTCAGATCATGCAACTGTTAGATCTATGGTCGCCTCTATAAAGGACACATGGAGATGCAACTGTTAGATCTGTGGTCACGTCTATAAAGGACACATGGAGAATGGACAGGTTGATTATTTTCCAGCTCTTGTTCACTCTGTATTCCTATTCCGTCAAAGTAGTTGTGTTCTCTGTGACGGACTGCTAATTAGGAGATTGATTTACTGTTAATTGACATGATTTTCTTACTGACATTGGCTGTGTCATTTATCAGGCTATTGCTATGAAACAACTCGATAGAAGTGGTTTTCGGGGAAGTCATGAATTTCTTGTAGAGGTTCTCATGCTAAGCCTCTTGCACCATCTCAATCTTGTCAGATTAATTGGATATTGCGTAGATAGTGATTGTACGTATGTGTCTGGTCGTGTAAAAATTATGTCATAGATTACTACTTAAGAGATAGTTAGGGTTTGCATGGTTGGCAACCCTAATTTTTTTTCGGCAGAGATTGTACTTATGTGTCTTGTCGTGTAAAAGTTATGTCATATACGATTATGTGAACGTATTAATGGTTAAACATTTTATTGTGCTATCTGAAATATTAGTGGAAAATGTATTTAATTTTAGAATAATTGTGGAAACCGAATTTATTTTTTTATTATCAAAATTCAAACTATTGACGGGCACAATAACAGGCCTGTCACTATAAAACCTCGTAGAGCTACGCCGTTGATTGCAACTAGTGACATGCATCTCTTTTGCCTGTCACTGGTACACATATTGCCTGTCACTAGTAACCATGTACCAGTGACTAGTTATTGCTGACAGGCGCTTTGCCTGTCACTAATGGGCCATTTGAGTCTGTCACTGATGGTCTATTCTGCAGTAGTGTAGGCGTAGGTCTCTTGACCGAAACCCATTACAAAGGGTGGGCAATGGGTCCGTGGAGAGGCTAGTGATTGTCTAGTCTTTAGATTGGGCCTCAAATCATGGAATTTTGAACGGGAAAGATCATCCAGATGTACAACAAGGCTAAAGACGTTTGTTTGTAAAGTACCACACCTCTCAAGCGTGAATAAAATATGTCATGATACTCCCTATTCTAGGAAAGAACTATGAATGCCACGTGGAAAGGAACTCCATGAAAAGCTTTGTACAACCCGTGAAGACTGATAGACATAGAATTTTATAAACTAAAACTTACCTTTTCTAGAAACCTGATTTTGAAAACCTGCACAAGTCTAGGATGTATGATCTATGACTATTCATCAAACAACCACATAGTTCAAACTTGCTGAGTACACTCATACTCAGTCTATCCTCCTTATCCCTTGCTTAGTATTGAAGTCAATGATGGGACCGAAAACGTGCTACTAGAAGACTAAGGAGGCATCCATATGAACTCAAAGTTAGCTCAACGAAGTTAAAGGAACAAGTTACTCAAACTATTGATGGACGAAATAAAGTTAAACTTAGACGAGATACAATCCCCAAGGATAGGAACCATACCCTAAGAAGTTGCTACTAGAGCAAATAGACAACCTTTAGTTAATAAGATAGGACTAGAGGTAGATCTAGTGCTAGACTAGATTACAAGCTGCTTCTTCTGGATTTTTGTTGAAGGAACTTACCTGGCGAGCTCATTGTGTCATGGAAGTTCCGAGGAATTTACCTAGCGAGTTATACCTTGGACATGTAATGTTTCCGTTGTACTACTCTGGTAGGTGTAATATTCACGGAACGGTATTCATTGAGTGTTATGTCGATGATTCGCGCTTTACAACATGCAGTGGGGCGCTAGGTCACCACATGGACTCATGTCGCGGAGACCTTACTAAGCCGAATTCTAGTTCAGTAGATATGCACCCAACGCCTCTGTTGGGATTTTCATTGCACCTGTAGGCGCGATATTTATCTAGTAGAGCACAGCGGATGCGGTTGCCAGGCCATCAGATTAGATCTATAGGTATTACCTTTATATTGTAGACGTAGAATCCGAATGTTTATCACCGCGGAGGCGATTCAGGTGGTCAAGGAGATGTGGTCTCTAAACCTGAGAATGTAGTGTAAAACGTGCGAAGTCACCAATGTGTACGTTTGCTGTAAGGAGTCGACATCATGGACGCAGAACGGATTATGTTGTGAATATTTTTGTTTTTTATAGGGTGCGCGACCAGCGCTCCCTATGTGAGTAGCCCCCGAGTGTCTATTCGAGTCGTAGATTCGAGCAGGGACTTATAGTCGTTGGTTGTGCACTCGTCATTCAATAAGATGATCTAGAAGTGCTTCGGATGTCCCTACGAATGCCATCAACACTAGTGCTTTTTATTTTCAAATGCGCGACCAGCGTTCCTTATGGGAGTAGCCCCAAAGTTCTTAGTCGAATCATTGATTCAAGTAAGGATTCGGAGCATCGTTACTCTTCTTCAAAAAAGTTCCTCGGTGCACGACCAGTGCTCCTGATAGGAGTAGCCCCCGAGTGTCTAGCTGAATTATAGATTCGGGCAGAGACTCCAGTCTTGCATCTTGCGATCACGGTGGATAGTCTTATATTCTTTCACTGAACCCATGAAGTCATCGGGTTCGCGACCAACACTCCTCATAGGAGTATCCCCAAAGTGTCTGAACATGAACTGAGATCTTGTTCTTGTCAACTTGTCTCTTCATGGCACCCGAGGAGGTGCTCGAATCGGATGTCTTGCTTCGAATTGTAGCCGAATACTTTGATTGGTCCTCTCTGATGAGTTTTGAATGATTGCTACGTCAGGGATGACGCCAAGTGACCTCAACCATCAGCCTAAGCAGATGATGGGACACGACGATGTGGGCCCTAGTATTAAAGTTGACCTAGACTTGACCACATGTTGCGCAAAAAATGGGTTTTAGTAGCGGTTCCTCGTTTTGCGTGCATAGTGGAGTACCTGTGGTGATGGTTTATATCGCATCCTCCACGTGTCCTCCTAGATGTGTGCCACGCGTTCTTGATTGTTTTTCCACGACTGATATTGGTTCCATTGGTAGTATAAGAAAAAGGTAGGGGCGCACTAATTTTTCCCCGTTCTCTTCGTCATCTTCATCTTCTTCCTTTCCTTGCACTCCGCCATTGCTATTCTCCTTAGCTGCGCTGGACATATTGAGAGTATCCCCTAGTGCCTTCCTTGAGCGCCGCATTCAACCACTCCAAGCCAGGGCTCATCCGATGTGGTCGTATACTACCCAATCAGATCCAACACGCTGTTAGGAGGAGAACTTGTCATCTGCTGAGCTATAAAAAAGATCAAGTCCATTATGAGCTTGATTAACGACGATCCGTTGCGGAAGTACTTGCCGGTGGCACCATTCAATGTTATCAAGAAAGTGCCCAAGGTAAAGGTCTCGCTTTTCCCTTGTCTCTATCTTGTTCCTTTGTAGTGTTTGTGATTTATTTTGTTCTGATTTTGCCTTTGACTACAGAATTATAAGGTCAAGCCTCTGCTTCCACCTTTTCCCAAGCAATACGGAGTGGCAGAGGGTGCTGAACCGGATAAGTCAGACTCAACCATCTTCCCACTGATATTGGTCATGAGGTTAGCGACAAGGACACTCGCAAGCGAAGCCGGAGTAAGGATATAGATGCTTCAACGGCTCAAGATCCTAAAGGACCCAACGCATCCCCGGATGAGTCGGAGCCTATTTCCGAAGTGCCACTTTGGGCTGCACCGCCGGCATCTCCAACCAAAAAGCGCAAGACTCCTCCATTTGATCTTGATGAAATTAGCTCCTAAGTTTTCTTCCGTGCTTCTTCGTTGTTGATTAAACTATTGCGCAGGCCTATAATGATTTCGGCGATTTTAGCATTCATTCGTCACTTGGTGATGAAGCCGGAGAGAAAGTGGACGAAGGAGATTCTGAGGCGCTCATAGAGATTGCCAAGGTAGCGAATCCCCATGACAGCGACAACTCCTCTAGCTCCTCAACCTTCGGAAGCACAAGAGGGTTGTCACCCAAGTTGCTCCTCAAGGTCCTTCGCTGTCTACTGATGATCATGTAAGTGCGCTGTGACTTGTTGAATTTTCTTTTTGCGTAGTGTCTTTCGTGAAGTCCCCGAGTTATTGTTGTTGACTAGAGTATTATGCAGCCGTTCCTACACGACATGGTTGAGATCGACCTAAGATGCTCTTAGAAGGTGTCATTTTGGGCTGAAAATACTCATAAGAGCATCTCCACTCGGAGGCCCTAAAGCCCCCTAAAGGACAATACGGGGTGTCGGCGCTCAAAATCATGCCCCCCAATCCTGTTTTCATGTTGGTGTGGCCTGTTTTGTTATCCGGTGCCCCAGGCCGAACCCAACCCACGGGAGGGGGGGGGGCTAGCGGGGGCGTCAGACGAAGATAAAAACGATGTGGGCCATCCTTTGCAGTGGCATGGGCGGCTAGTCTCCCGAGCGTTGTCCCGTCGACGACCACGCGGCGGCAATATTGCCCGCCAGCGTGTGCTCCCGCCATGCTCTTCCCGTCTTTTCCACTACTTCTCGCCCGGGCTTCCAGCCCTTTTCTCGCTATATGTAGGCGCGACGGCCCTCGCCATTGTAGATCTATACCTTGCCCATACCCTTCTTCCTCTATACCTAGGGCGGTAGCGGCTGAAGGTGCTATTAAAATGGCCTCGTCGGCACTGTTCTTCACTCAACCTGCCCGCAATCTTTAGCGTCAAAACTGTAGCCGAAGCCCCACCACCGATGGAGCATTTTCTAGAAGATGGGTCCTCCTTCAACAGCTTTGGGCGGCGGTGCCTACACGTACATGAGGCGCAGGCTCTCTGGGACACCTAGTACCTAGTCCCTCTAGACTCTCGGTTGCCGAGGGGATGGGTGCTCAGCGCTGGCGGTCTGACTGTGCCTCCGCTGCCGACCGACGCTGCCCTACCCGCGGCCATCTTTACCCACTTCTGGTCCGGCCTCACGCCAGATGAGGGACGACCCCCTATGGCATCCTGACAACCACCACAGGTGGATGATCTTCTTCAAACAGCAGTGCATGGGCCGCATGATCGCCTATGACGGCAGCGGCCCGCCGCCGGTGAACAACAATCTCGATGGCCAATGGCGATGGTGGAACGCACCAGGGCGCACGGTCGACTGGGTGCTCGACTACATCGATGTATGGAACCATCCGCATCTGGGGATGCCATTGCCACAAGCGAATTAAAATTCCTGCTATGGCCTCCAGGCTAGGGCTCGGCACCGGAATCGACCTCCTCCTCGCCCAGCCAACTGTGGCTACAAGTAGTTCCGTCTTTTTCCCCTTGTTTGTTTAAATTATGTGTAAACTTGTTTGAACCTCCTGTGAAATCGTTGTTTCAACGAATTTGTCAATAATTTCAAATGTTTAAATTTTTGTTGGGGGCATGGCTGCCCCCCCCCCTCAATCTGTGATCTATCCGGCGCCCCCCACATGGGCGAAAAACAACCGCACCGGACGCTGTATCGGGGGGCGAGTGGAGATGCTCTAAGTGTTTGTCTGATCTGTTCCATATCACCCTTGCAAAAAGGAAAATTATTGGCCTCTCCCGGGGGATCGCTCACTTTCTATCCCCCGGGTCGCACGGATCGGTGCGTAACGAATCGACATATAGGGAGTGGGTGGGGCCAGTCTTAACTCTTCCTCTTCTTTCACCTTCCTCCATCCAAATATCTCTGCCGTCCACCCCACGATGTTGTTGCCTTGCTGAGTTGTCTCGCAACTCCTCTGCCTCGCAGCCCCTCCACCTCACAGCGTTGTCATGCCTCCTCCGTGACTCTCTCCCATCGTGCCTTCCTCCGCCATGCCTCATCCTCCGTGCTCGCATAGTGGTCGTGGACGGCGCCGCCACGTGCCTCCACCACCACCGTACCCTCTTCCATTCTACTCGACTCCACGGCCACGAGGCAGTGCTGCAACGGCGGCTGGTGTTGCTACCGCTGGCGGCGACGGCAGGGCGGTGTTGCAATGACGATGGGCGCCCTTTAGACGATGTCAGGCGGTGCTGCTACTGTTGGAAATATGCCCTAGAGACAAATAGTAATAAGGACTATTACCATATTTCATATAGTTTATGATTAAGTTTTATATCATGCTATAACTGTATTGAGTGGAAACATCAATACATATGTGATATACAAACAACCAGGGGTTCCCAGTGAAACTCTAGTCACTGGTTCATTGGTCAACAGATGATCATGTTTTCTGATCATGTGGCATTTATGTCAGTTGGAAATGGAGTCAACTCATTCTGAGAATGAGAAGATGAACCAATACCCAACCTAAACATCGTGACGCGATCATGTCACAAAGTTCAAGTTACGATGATTAGAAATGGATCCTCGTAGACTATTCCTTAGACCGTGAGGCTATATCAATCAATGTCTCCCGATAGTGCTTTGATAGCATCAAGCGCCACTTGGTAATACAGTGGTTATAAAGGTGTGTTCAGGTACTCGGAGGAAACCGTAGAGGCAATATATGTCAAGAGCGGGATTTGTCCGTCCATGTGATGGGAAGATACTCAAGGGCCCACTCGGAGAGGTTATATACAATAGCTGTGCAGCGTGTGATTTGATCACAGGGATATCACTTGTCGGAATAAGTCAAGTAGCATTGTTCGGTAACGATATTGAACACGGCATGGTGATTTCATTGATCAGATCTCGGGCAATGCAAGTATCAAGAGACAAAGGGAATAAGACACGACTATTCCGATTCAAACGACGAAAGATCTTCGTGGAACACACAGGGGTCACATGGCCACCCAGGTCCCTCTGTTGATCATTGGTGCGGGAGTGTCCCGACCATGTCTGGAGTGTTCCCAAACCGTAGGGTATCACGCTTAAGGGTTTGATGATGCTTAGAGAGTGTTTATAGGATCGAAAGAATCGCCGAAGAATAGTAGAGAGAAACCGGAAGGGTTTCGGTAAGTCCGGAGGATGTCCGGAGTGGAGGTGGAACTGTTCCATAACCATAAAGGTTGAATAATATGTGAATGAATGTTAAATATTGATTTAATCATTTATTCATAATTATTTAATAAAGAGAAAATCAATTTAAAAGGTCAAAAGGCTTAATAGGCCAATTCCCGGAGGGGAGAGGGCCCATTAGGGAAAGGAGAGAGGGAGAAGGGACAAGGGGGTGGTCGGCTGGGCCTAGCCCCCCGCGCGGGGACCACTAGGGTCGGCCGGCGGCTGCCCCTCCCTCTCCTCTCCTTTAGTCCCACCCCGGGACTTTGAGGGAGCTATTACCTCCTTTTCCCCTATATAGTGGAGGTATTTGGCTAGATAAATATACACAATAATCAATAAAGGTCTTCTCACTTTTGGGAGGACCTCCAATTGATATTTTCTCTATCTCTCTCTCTCTCGTGACCGTGGTCCCAAGTTCGGACTGCGTGAACGAGAGACATCTTCACCGCGGAGCGCCATCGTGCTACGGGATTCGGATCCAGGAGCTCTACTTCCGCAACTGCTGCTGGATCGGAGAAGCGGGAGTCATCGTCAGGCACCGGACGTGTGTAACTCCCCGCGAGGTGTCACACTTGAGGCACTCAAGTCGTTGGAGCCAAGGGAGCGCGAGGACTTCATCACGACCTTGAGGTCGGCTTCGGCTCGTCTACATCAACCATGCTCTTCTGAGCGTTGACAACGCTTTTCGGTCTTCAAGGGTAAGTTCGCGAAAAGCCCCTCCCGTTATTGTATTACTAATAGATAGGTCCTGGCAGCATCAGGGGTTCAGGGGCGTAGGGTAAAATTTTATTGTTTTCATACACGGAACCCCCTACAGCTACATACGGTGGCGATCGACACTGCTACGGGCGGCGGGCGACGATGTTACATATGCGCGGCGACCCTCCTACATAAGCACCAAAGTGCTGCTACAACTAGTGGCATGCCCTGATACAGAGGTGCGACGACGTTGCTACAACTCGCGGCCAACCCTGCTATAGAGTCCTGGCAATGCTGCTATAGAGGCGCAGAGGCGTTGCTACAAGCGGCGTGAGGTTCTGCTACTAGAGGCGCGAGGCTCTGCTATAAGAGGTGGCTCGTGTTGCTACCGCTGCAACAACGGCTTCTCTGATGACATCCAGCTCTCCGGCGAAGTCAACTTTTTGCTACACTAACATAAACTATTTGCTATAATTTTTCTCCGGTTTTGCTACATTAGCATAGTTTTTTTTCTACGAAGTATCCGGCGAGTCTTCGGCGAATAGGTTTTGCTACATTAGTATACTCCCTCCGACCTATATTAGTTGACTCGAATTTGTCTAGATTCGGATGTATCTGGACATGTTTTAGTATTAGATATATCCGAATCTAGAAAAATCCAAGTCAACTAATATGGGTCGGTGGGAGTAATTTTTTTGCTACGATGTCTCCGGCGAGGTCTCTGCTGAGGTCTCCGACGAGGAATAGTCTTTTTGTTCTGTTTTGTGCGAACGTTTTTCTGTAGCAAAATCGGGATATTATGTAGCGAAAGCGGGATTTAGTGTAGAAAAATGGACACGTCAGCAGGAAGGAACTTGGGGGATCGCAAGTTTTGATCACGAGGACGCGTAGCACCCTCAACACAATAATGCTTCACTTGTGTAAAATTTACGTAAAAGTTTTACGGGATTAGGTGGAAAAAGTCTACTGGTGCAGATATTTTCCCCTGACCGTGATTTGAGCAACCGTAATCAATCCATGCTCCCCACGTCAGCCCGTAAGTCACATCACTTAAGAAGAATCCCGTAAGTGTAGCATTATTGCCCTCAACAAGGCCTCGCGCGAGTACGGGCCGGCCCAGCGTGCTTGCTTCCGTACGCCGGCTGTACGGTTGGCCTAGATTTGCCACGCAAGAAGTGGCACCCGCGCGCCGACTCCGAGACCAGCGGCCATCCACGGGGTCCTCCTCCTCCTCAACCGGTGGCTTTCCCTTTGCCTCCCACCTCCCCGCGCACGCGCGCAGCAACTCACGAAATCAATTCGAGCCGAGGGAGGAGGAAGGGGGTGCGCGTGCGCGTGCGGCGGAGACAGGCGAGCTCCCGCGGCGTCAGGGCGGAGGCGCCATGGGTGTCTGCTACTCTGTCATCGCGGCCTCTAGGATGCTGCAGATGCAACGGAGGCGCGGTACCGCCGCCATCCTCCCCGCGCCGAGCAGCGACGAGCCAGGCCGCTGCTCCCCCGACGCCGATAGCAAGAAGAAGCGCAAGGGGAAATGGAGGAGGAGCGCGCCCATCCTCGGGGAGGCCGACCAGTGCGGCCCGTCGGTGGGGGAGTGCTTCGCGAGGCGGTACCGGCTGGGCGCGGAGGTGGGGCGCGGGGAGTTCGGGGTGACGCGGCGGTGCGAGGACGTGGCCACCGGGGAGTCCCTGGCGTGCAAGACGATCCGGCGGAAGCGGCTGCGCCAGCGCGCCGACGCCGAGGACGTGCGGCGGGAGGTGGAGATCCTCAGGCGCATGTCGGCGCTGGAGGCCGGCGAGGGCGACTCGGCCGTGCCGGTGGTGCGGCTCCGGGAGGCCTGCGAGGACCCCAAGGGCGTGCACCTGGTCATGGAGCTCTGCGAGGGCGGCGAGCTCTTCGACCGCATCTTCGCCCGCAGCCACTACAGCGAGCGCGCCGCCGCCAAGATCGGCCGCACCATCGCCCAGGTCGTGCAACTCTTCCACGACAACGGGGTCATGCACAGGGACCTCAAGCCGGAGAACTTCCTCTTCGCCAACAAGTCTGAGGACTCGCCGCTCAAGGCCATCGACTTCGGCCTCTCCGTCTACTTCAAGCCTGGTTCGTTCGTCCCAGCAACAATTCTACAAATGCATGTCTAACACGATCATGCTCTCAGATTAATTACCTGGTATGAAGTTCTTCAGGGGAAAGGTTCACCGAGGTGGTCGGCAGCGGGATCTACATGGCGCCCGAGGTGCTCATGAGGAGCTACGGCCCAGAGGCGGACGTCTGGAGCGCCGGCATCATCTTCTACATCCTCCTGTGTGGAGTCCCTCCTTTCTGGGGAGGTGCATACATGCTTTGCTTGCTCCCTTGATTCTTCATCCTCTCTTCCAGTTCCTCCTGTTTCCGGCTTTGATGAGATTTTCGTGCACCATTCGAATCAAGTGCAGACACCGACGAGCGAATTGCGGAGTCGATAATCCGGGGTGAAATCAACTTCGAGAGGGAGCCATGGCCCAAGGTCTCCAACACTGCAAAGGACCTTGTCAAGAAGATGCTTGATCCGGATCCTTCTACCCGGTTGACGGCTAAGCAAGTCTTTGGTAATGCCTACCTTAATCTGGTGTAGTTTCAACTTCACAGACAGACCAAAGAAACACAATGTGCATTCATCATCCACATGCTAGAAATTTGATATAAACTTTCGTATTTCTTGATGTTATTGCAAAATGAGTAAGTCTAGCGAATAGTGTTATGCACTGAACTAAGAGGATTGATCTCTCCTCCTACAAAACAGAGCATCCGTGGCTCAAGAATGCCGACAAGGCTTCAAATGTGTCGCTCGGAGCGCTTGTTCGATCCAGGCTTAAGCAATTCTCATCCATGAACAAGTTCAAAAAGAAGGCACTTGGAGTAAGTTGTACAGAACTGTGTGACACCGTTCTTAATTTTCTTCCAGTGCTATACTCTTCAGTATGAATAATTTCCAAATGATTAATGAAGATCGTTGCCAAGAATCTACCGGTGGAGGAGATCGACAACTACACTCAGATGTTCCACACAATGGACAAGGACAAGGACGGAACTTTGACGCTTGAGGAGCTCAAGGAGGGCATGCGCATAAATGGTCATCCTGTTCCAGACACAGAGATACAAATGCTGTTAGAAGCTGTGAGTGCCTATGATATGCACTTCGTTAGCACAACGTTTTTAGTGCTGTAATGTGAAAAAATAGTTAGGGTGACTGGAATAACGGAAGCCAGATTAAAATACTTAAATCAAATGGAAGCTGCACAAATACAGTGAAAAATATTATGGGAAATCTAGATAAATGCTATTGCAAAGTACTCAGATCCTGAGATATGCCGCCACAAAGTTTTACTTTCGAAACTTTTACTGCTAACTAGTTGCAATTGTTTCAGATGACATTGTGAGGCACGAAAAGAAGAATATGTGCCATTTTCGTTCTTTAGAGAAGGGGTTTTTTCTTCTATCTAAAGGGGTATTTTGTTTATAATGAGATTAGAACAACCTTAACAAATCAGCAGTGCCTTTTTTCAAAAGAAAAGTGGAACTTCCTAGGGAATATCACATAATGGAGTACTTGGCATTGGAATATATCTAACTTCCCCAATTTTGACAGGAGTTCAGATGCAATTGGAACCAAGCATTACTCACTATTATGTTCTAACGTACTTTCTTCCTTTTCTAGGGTGACATAGATGGAAATGGCACATTAGACTGTGAGGAGTTTGTGACAGTCTTACTTCACATCAAAAAGATGAGTAATGAAGAGTACCTACCGAAAGCTTTCAAATACTTTGACAAAGATGGTAATGGATATATTGAAATGGAGGAGCTGATGGAGGCTTTAGGTGATGATGAACTAGGCCCTGATGAGCAAGTGGTCAAAGACATTATACGTGATGTTGACACGGATAAGGTCAGTTCGCAAAAAAAAAATCAAAACATTTGATCACATGATGCTAACGTACCACACTGTATTTTAAAAAGTGGTGCTCGGTTATTTTGAATCCTGAAACTGTAGACAATATCTATCCATTTCAAATAAATTCAAGGTAATTTTTAGATTGGCTGGATCGTTTACCTAAACCCCAGTTTTAAATCCTGAAATCATAGACAACATGTATCCATTTCAAATAAATTCAACATAGTTTTAGGCAGGCTGGATCCTTTGCCCTAAAGCCCGAACCAGGCCAAAAAAAAAAAGAAGACCAAGTTTCAAGCTGTTTCCAGTGAAAAGAGGAAGTTAGGAAACTATCCCTTTTCCCCTCTTTGTTTTCATGAAGCGCAAACTAATGTTTGAAAAAGGAAATTATTACACCTTGAAAGAAGCGTAAATCAACAACAATCCCCATAATTTGCTGAAATGTCAGCATAGTTTACCTAGTTCTAGTGTAATAAGA
Source organism: Avena sativa (assembly GCA_916181665.1). Taxonomy (NCBI): domain Eukaryota; kingdom Viridiplantae; phylum Streptophyta; class Magnoliopsida; order Poales; family Poaceae; genus Avena; species Avena sativa. The sequence continues at coordinate 544,875,227 of OV702290.1, read as the reverse complement.
AACCCATGAACCAACCGTAACTTAACTGTTACTGCCATGCATGGGATTTTCCAATCCCGATTACTCAATAACATTCTCTTATAGCATAACTACTCCCTCCGATCCATATTATTGTCATTGAAACGGATGTATCTAGTACTAAAACATGTCTAGATACATCCATTTCTGCGACAAGTAATATGGATCGGATGGAGTAACATTTTATATGTATATGCAACAGGACGGCCGCATTAGCTATGAGGAGTTCGAAGTGATGATGAAATCTGGATCAGATTGGAGGAACGCTTCTCGGCAGTTCTCGAAAGCAAATTTCAGCAGCCTCAGTCATAAGCTGTGCCAATGACCTTTATGTAACGAGAAGGATCCAAGCAGCAGTTGCCCACTGAGTGCATCGACTAGAAATAAGGCATCAGTAGATCTACTGGGTTTGGAGGACATCAGGGTGAAAGGATAGCCCATGACCCAGTTGCATGGATGACAAAGTTTCTCAAGCAGAAGAAGCAAACCGTATGACATCGTCCTTTGTACTAAAACCAATTTCACACCTAGGATACATGCTAATACTTAGGTACTGGCAGATGTAAGGGATGAACGAGCATGCAACTCACTTCCCAATTTTTGACATTTTACTACTGTGTCAAAATTTAAAAGAAATTGAATCCAGTAGACACAAAATGGATCTACATTATGAATTGCCAAAAGGAGTATGGAATTTTTATCCACTATACTTTGTGCAATAAACTGATACGTGGCATGCAGAGTTGTGATGAACTCGAATGAGAATTGAGAAGTTCAGAAGAAAACTGCCAGTTAAAAACCAAGGCACACATAAATTAGGGTAACTGCCTCCCTTTGGAAGCTAAGGTAAATTGTGTTGATATGTTATGTAGGTCTCTGTCCAAAAACATGAGGAACTATATGTATTACATAAATTCACCTTCAGAACTAGCTTTCGAGGAGACTATTGCAGACATAAAAATGGATGGTGATGCTGAACCGTACAAGCAATTTATTAGCGAAAAGAAATTTACCACGATATTCATCCTTACCTGAAAATCTATTTTCTATGGAGAAAGGCGTGAAGTCCACTCTTCCAGGATTACCAAGAATCATATCTGTGACCATTTCAGCAGTACCTAGTGACTGAAGTAAAATTGGCACAAGAAGAATATCAATTCTCGTTACTTCTTAAAAAGGGAAATACCAGTAAAATTTATCTCCACAATTAAGAATTTCGGAAATTCACTTTTGATCTATGCTCCCTTTAGCAAAAACATACATTTCAAATTGTTCAAAAAAAAAATCCAAAAAAATTTCTGCTTGTGCATCTGCACATTCTATGTGCTTACGTAAAGTTTCGCGGAAAACCTATATTTTTTATGGGCTTGTGAAAAAGACAAAAAGTGTGTCGTGACAAGCCTTATTTTAGCACCAAATTTTGTCTTTTTTAAACAGACCACACAAAATTTTGATTTTTCGTGAAAATGACTTTGTGCGCACCTAGAATATGAAGATATATGTGCGGGTATTTGTTTTGAATTTTTTTGACATTTCGAAATTATTTTAAAATAGAATTCAAATAAAGGGCGCATATGCACCCAAGAGCCAAAACAGCGTGTTTGACAAAGGCATACCACAGTTTCAGCGATTTCTTTATGCTGAAAGGAAGATACTTCAAACAGAATATTACATATATTTACTGGTAAATATGTTATGTTATGTTGCGTAAAGTGTGTACTCATCAATATTAGGATTCAAACTTCCGCTATGTCTCTGTAGATATGAACAATGTTTTGAGCTACTTGTAAGTAAATTGGTTCAGAGTGCCAATATTAGCACGTAAATAACTAATAAAAGTGTCATTTACCCAAAAAATCTAAGTTGACTGCACTTGATCACGCACAACAACAAAATGCTTTAGGCTTTAGGTTTCAGGTGGTCGAAATTCACCACTGTCTGCATCGCAGTAAAGCTTCATTCTGCGCTCTAGATAGCACTGGCATTCACGACTTCCAGCTTATGTATATGGAAACTCAAAAGGCAAAGATCAACACTGTAGTAAAAATGTCTCAAAATAAAGCAGTGACAATGCCCAGGAATGGGGGTTGTGGTTGGGCTATCTGTGCTGTAACTCCAGTTGTCCAGGAGCCTGGGGATGTCTTATGCTCAACTGCTTAAATAAATAGAAAGCAAAAAGAAGGAAAACATTAACTGAAGAAGGTTCAGTTCACTTACCAAAGCAAGTCCACTTCCTTCGTGTCCTGTTGCAATCAAAACATTTGACAGATCTGGAACAAAGCCAATGACTGGCTTCCCATCAGGCACTGAAATAGATAGTCATTTCTTTCCGTTAGTATAAAAAAATACTGCAAAGTTAATGATATCGCATTGAACAATCCTTGAGGTTATATCATTTTATATTTCCGCATTGTTCAAACAGAAAAGGCCCTTACTATATGGGCGGTGCCCGATTCTTATTTCTTTGTTCTCATCAATATCAAGACGAACATTGTTCAGGGCAGGAAAGAATTCCCCTGCACGGTCCCATATACTCTTCAATATTGATTTGTCAACCTCCCTCGAAAATCCTTTAAACTCTCGACTGCTTCCTGTAAAAATACGAATGCGGTTATCAAGGATTGAACTTTTTCTAATATAGCTGACAAAAACTTTATAGGAAAAGATATTCTTGTCAGAATCAGGAAATTCTTTACTCAGAAAAAACTTGGTTCTGATCATCCAAAGACTTATTTCAGGAACTTTGTAAAGTGGCTGCAAAGGTGGAACAAAAGGATAGATTTGAACTCTGTAGATTACCTAGAACTAAATGCCCCTTTGTATTTAATGTTGCGGTCATTGATATGGATGAGGCGTCATGCTCATCTTCGTTGGATTTCGAAGACAAAGGTAAGCTATTTGACTTGTCACCCTGATGGTCAACATATCCTAGCTCCATTATGCCATGATTCAGCTTAAGCTTGTCAAATTTCTCCAACACAAGCAGATGACCCTGAAATGGGTAATGTAAACATCACATTGCTTATGTTGTTAGATGTTGGAACAATCAGTTCTTGAATACAACACAGAAAGGGCCAACATGTGAATACTATATTAGAGAAGAAATGCTGTCAACAATTTGCCGTAGTTTACTGTTAGCTAAAGTGAGTATGTCATTTCCGTGGGCTAGTTTCGAGTGTTGGGTGCATGCTTAGTATATGCAAATAGTGTTTTGCAAGAAATGTTATTTACAAAGCAGGTACAAACTGATTTGATACCATAAAGAAGATTGGAAAGTACACAATAGTGTCACTGTAACTGCTGCATAACAGAGATTCCTTAAGTTTACTATCTCAAGGTCGACTAAATAAAAAGAAGCACGGAAACAAAAACATAAAGAGCAGATGTTATAGTCTCAGTCCAGCTTGTTTGTACTTACTATATTAGGGAACAATTGATGATTTTTACTACGAGAGTGCCAAGAAAATCTAATGAAAAGATTTTCATATCAAAGCTTAACCCAAGAAACTTTAAAATATCACTTACCTTTCGTGGCTTTACAGGAATATCCAGCGTAGAAGTTGGTCCTAGGAAGCTATGCAATAAAGATCGAGTCCAAGCACCAGAAGCAACTACAACGGCTTTTCTGCCAAATAAGATGTTCTTAGAAGTTTGGACACCTTCAACTCTTCCAGTAACCTCTGATCTGTGTAAGATAAAACCAAAATCAGTAACACAGAAGAATGGAAATGGCTTTGGGATGACTGAGAAAGCATCCTAACAGATAAGTAGACAACATCATCGTCAAGCTAATCACAGAAGCTACATTTCTGCAATTCCAGCAGCATGGTGGCTCTAGTGCTCTCGTGTTAACAACAAAAGTTGTCCGAAAAGAAGAGACCGTCATACCTTATCAACGACATGGCAGGATCATTGTAGAGCGCCATATATCTCCCTTTTGGGGAAAATGAGCTGTTGGTCTAAATATAGGAAAGCTAACAGTTAGAGATGTGCGAGATTCTTCTAATTGCACCTATTATAGATCAAAGTAGTATAGAGAAGAAACCTTTTCAATCAAAGACACGGCCTGGAACGCATCAATTTGGCGGTCTTCAGGTAAGAACATGGCACCGCCATCGTCTCCGACGCTGAGTGCTGGTTCTAACGCACGCAGTGAAGAGGCAGACAGGCACTCTGCATTTATGCCTGCCTGAGACAGGACCTTTGTCTTCTCCTCAAGTGTAGCCAGCTCTTCAGAGGTTCTTCCAACTAATAAGCTTCCTTAACAAACATTTCACATTCTATTCAGTCTCTTGTCGTGAGTGAGAAACGAGAAATAAATAACACGCCATGGAGTACGTACAGTGTATTCACTGAACAAGCATAGTCATTTCAAGCACCGTATACATATGTGCAGCTGCACATAGCATCAGAAAGTCCTGAGTCTAGAGTAGCCTTGGTTAATTTAGTCTTCAAAGACAAATTAATGTACTAACCACAGGAGATGCCATTCACTTTTACTGCTATTTCCAAGCAAGTTATACTGCTATTACGGTTATTCCACTAATTTGCAGTCATAGGATGCTAGTTGTTGCTTGAATTTGAGGAAGAGAAGCTAATTAATACGCGATTCTATCACAAATTCACAGCGAGTCAACGACTTATCGATCACTGTCACAAGGTCATGGCTCTACCTGTCTTCATCCACCCGAGACTGTCACGCGCGCCGCCGCCGCCGAGGCCGTCCATCTCGGCCGCGAGCTCCTCCCACAGCTTCTTGCTCCGCACCGCCAGCTCCCAGGTGTCGCTCCCGGGCGTCCGGTGCGACATCCACACGTACCCCTGCCCTGCAGCAGAAGCACCGAGCCCGAATAAGGACCCTACGGGATGCGTCCCCGAAATACGCGCACGCGAGTAGGGGAGGGGTACCTGCGCCGGTGGCGCCTGAGCACGGGACGGCGGCATCGGCGACGGCGACGGAGAGCGGGGTGTGGAGGAGGAGGTGGCGGGCGATGGAGAGCCCGACGATCCCGGCTCCCACCACCACCACGTCGTGGTGGGAGGTGGAGGCGGGGTCGGAGGGATGGGATCGTAGGGCCGGGAGCGGGTGGCGCCGCCGCCGGGGGCCGCGGAGGGAGAGGCGGTGCGCGCGAGAGGACGGGGAACCGGAGGAGAAGGGCACGGAGCTGTTCTTTGGGGCGGAGGAGAAGGCAACGGCGTCCATGATCGGAAGCGGGGAGGAGAGGCGATCAGGCGGGGAACTGAACTGCCGGAGGTGGTGAACTCAAAGAGTGGTGAGGTAGGTGAAAAGAGACGACGGAGGGAGCGGCAGCAGGTCAACGTCTTTGTTTTGTAACGAGATGCTGACGTGGCGGGTGTCGTCTGGCCCCACGATCATGTCAGACTGGGCCGTATCTACGTTGGGCCTCCATATGATTCTTCGTAGTGAACATCAATTTCGGGTTCTAGATCAACTTTGTTGGATTATTTTGAAAAGAAAAGGAGATGTAAGAAATAAAGTGACCACGTTGTTCAGACAGAGATAATTACCCTACTCTTGAAACACATACGCTACAATATCCAGTAAATCTAAAAGGTTAAATATTCAATAAATGCACCTCATAATTCGTAAAAACAAAATGTGCTTAGAGCACAATATATAGTGCATTTGGTCACAGAAAATTCATCCGCCATATCAAACCTTCTACGTACAATATTATTTTTGCAACCATAAATTGTTAGCAAACATTCTTGCATCAGACACCATAAAAGAAAAAGAAAGAGTACTATATATACTACCAGCTAATGCCAAGACTCCCCCCAGCTAATATTGAGTCCATTGCTACCTGTACACCGGCGCATCCTCTGGGAGCTCCGCTTCAAGTCCATGGCACCCGAATGCCTGGACGACCTAACTAGCAACTGGACTTGCTATACAAATTCTGGTGAGGAGCCTCTGCATTGCTCCTATCTATCAATCTCTAAGCGCCTATATTGACCTCCGACCATCGCAGGTATCTGCGAAAATGGGTCGACTAAATGCGCATCAGCAGCGCTTACAAGGCCAGCCGCATAGCTGAATGCTAGCGGGATGTTCTTGCCGCCTTATTCCTGCCCGCCCTGCCTCTGGCGGATGGTTTCTTGCAGTTGGCACCGGCGTTATCGTCCGGTCTTCTCTTCGACGTCGACTGGCCCGCACCACGCACATCCTCCAACCCTGCTTCCAGTGCTTGAACAAGGTTCTCAAAGTAGGTGCGGGTTACACTGTAACAAAAAGTTTAGCTTAGCCACTGCTATTTAAAATTAGCTCAGATATATCATATTAATTGATATGGAACTCGTGCAGTACAGAATGGCAAGTACAATTAGGTACTTTAAGGATACAGTGAGCCTTCGCAGGATGTTGGTACATGACATCATCAAACATGTACTTCAGTGAAATGAAAAGGAACAGCAGCATTGACCTAAACACCCATTCAAAATGCTTCGCAGGTTACATAACTCCTACTAGATCACATGATTGGACCTTCGCTCTGAACGGTCAACCAATTATAAACATGAAATTCAGATCAAGCAGAAAAAATGGCCAATAAGCAGCTAAATTGTGATTTTGACAGGATAACATAGATCACAAAGACTAAACTACCACAAATTTTACTTTATGGAACTGCATGTCTAGTGATAAAGACTAAACTACCACAAATTATACTTTATGGAATTGCATGTCTAGTGATAAAGACATCTCGACAATACCTTGTTAGACCAGCAAGTTTCACACGAAATTCGCTGAAGTCTTGCAATGAAGGAAGTTTGGTTTTATCAGCTTTAGGTAAAAATTCATGAATATCCTTCTCGGCACATTTATGGAGACGCTCCAAACCAGACTCAGCTTCGCCTGCAAAACATCCAGATTTATGGTGTCAAGCACACGATAGATCTTAAGTTGCAAGGAAAAATTATTCTACCTTGAAGGTACACAAAAAATTCACTCTTGGCTTCATCATCGAGATAATACCCATAAGCATATGTCCATTTCAGCACTCGTCTGCATTCTATAATCTGTCGCATTGAAGGATGAGAGGGTAGGTGCGTCAGGAAATGAAGGACTTGTTAAAGTACAGGGTCAGTTCACGGACATTATAAAATAAATATAATTTAACCTGTGACCAAGCTTCAGGTATGAATTTTAGTTGGGTCTCTGGAATTCCAAGAAAGTCACTTAACTTGGCAAGCTAAAGTGAGAATAAATAGTCAGGCACAACCATGATAAAACGTGTACGAGTATGCATGGCACAATGTAAGATTTTAAACACTTACATTTTCCCTTTCGAACTTTTGCATATCTGCTTGTGCCTTCTGCCTCGACTGTCAACAAAGACCAGTAAAGTAAATAACCCAAGGCATTATACACAAATAACCCGTGCCCGTAGTTATACACATAAAATAAACCATAATGGCTGACAGGAAATGTATAATCACAAGAGTTCAGAACAAAGGAAATAATCGATTTGGTAAGGACCAGAGATGGCTCATGTACTTTCAACTTTCAAGCAGAGATATAAATTTTTTGATCCTGAGACTCTCAACATTATTAATGTAACAAAAACTTATTTGGGCTAGTTTTTAGCGAAACTAACCTCTCCACAACAACAAACTAATGGGCAACAGAGTTAGACACGTCACACATGTTTGAATAATAGTAATAAGGAAAAATTTAACTCTCCACCGCTGAACTCTGAGCAAAGTCTCAACTTTCAACCAGTTAGTGTAACATGTCAAGCTGTTAACTTGCTAATAATAAAGGGGGTATTAAAATGACATGTGGGCTCCAGTGCTGACTAGCACTCGGTTAACAATGAGGATCCAATCTAGGAGGTGCAGTGAATGGTTTGTTAGTCGGACCTTGGATAAAGTTCAAGGGTTGCAAATGCGTGCTTGTCTATAATAAAACAGGACAATGTACTCATGAATGCCCTAAGAAAAAACATTGCACTCTAGCTAAACAATGGCAAGCATCCAGAATTTCAGATAATGAGATGACTGCGACAGGAAGCTGAAGAACATACCGTTTGATTGGATGCCCAGCGCTCATAATAATGTGTGTATCTCACAAGTGAGTTTTTAGCCCGTTCTCTCTGTGCTTCAGCTTCATCATACTAAAAGAAAAGAAAATGAACACAAATAAACAGGTAAACTGACAACAAAATGCAGAGTCAAGGAACCATGGAATTGAGTAGCATGCAAAAGCAAACTACTCATGGGATCAAACCCAAGAATGTGATTCGTCCTCAATACACAGAAGGACAATGTCCAAAGGAGAACATACTATGCCTTGCTTCTTTGCTGATTCATAGCGATTGCAAGCATAATTGCCGCCTGTGGTTGTACTTCCGTGTTCTGACCACGGACCTAGACACAACCTGTGGTCATGTAAGAGCATCAGATCAAAGAAATCACATAACTTCATAGCAAAATATCCATGACTCAGCAGCAAAACAGAGTACGCAAGCAAAAACGCTCAGGTGATGAGAGCGTACCAGCAAAATTGAAAATTACAAGGAGGACGGCACGTCATATGCATGCACCCTTGATTCTTCTCTATTGGTTTTTTGCATTTAGGACAGGGCTTTGAATTAGCTATTATCCTGAAAAATGAATCCCTTCAGAGATTGTTTTGATGTTTCCTTATGTACGCAGAAATTACAGTATTACACAACAGGACTAATAAAGATGGAATTGGTCAATTACAATGAAGAGTTAAGAGCAGGGTAAAGTTTTCAAACTTCCACTGTTGTGTCACAGGTTCTAAATACTAACAAACTGCATATTTTAGTACTCCACTTGCATTAAGCGAGTCACGAGATGTTCATGAGTAACAAGACTGGATGCCTTTGACTGCCCACATATCAGTTTCACTGTTGTGCGAAGCAAGGGTGAGGGTACCACGTGAGCAAACATCTACATCCTGGACTAGCAGGACTAAAGTGATTAGCTTAATGCACCACTAAGACTAAAATGTTCATTTTCAAGTACCGGGACCTAGGAGGCAACACACTTTTGTAGGTTCAAGAATCAAGACGCCCAATAAAACACTAGCACTAACTGAAATATCTGATGGAAGCAAGAAACTATGTGTTGTAACAAACCAATTCACATTCTCAGATTCTGCACTGTTCTTTAATATCCATTTTGAGACAGTCTCACAGCTGACTGGTCGATGAGTTTCCTCTGTACACTGCATATATTTGGAAAGGTAGAATTGTAAAAAAAAAAAAATTGAGTAATAATATAGATCCAACCAGATACTGTAAAAGCTCAAACCAAAATAAAATACTGACATTCCAGCAGAAGCTGAATCTGCACATGCACGAGACATCATAGTTCCCGTCACCAAGAAACTCCACTGCACAGGTACAATCAGGAGCTGGACACCATTTTATCTGATAATTAACATAATATCATAATAAAATTCCAGAATCCATAGAATGCAAATGACATAAAATAAACTCTTAATTACACTCTCTTTAAATTAAGCGGTAGCCCACAAACAAGACAAGTGCTGGGCTAGTTCAAGGAATTTACCTTCTTGTTATCTTCAATGTATGAATGCAATAATAATTGTTTGTACTTTACTTTATCCTCATCTTTAGCCAATCTATTAATGGTCTCTTCAAGAACCATGGCAGTACAAGATGGCTCAGGGCACCGCAGTGCCAAACATCCTGCACCATTATTTATTGAAGTACTAATGTACCCTGCAATAATTAACTTACTTTAGCATTACAAATTCCACAGTTCACTACAAAAAAGGAAAGCACAAAATATCAGAAGTGAGAATATGAAGCATAGCAGGGCGAGGGGGAGGGGGAGCATTTGCATTTATGTCAACAAGCATAACTATCCCTATTCAGGCCTCTTTGAAAGAAATTATTTATATATCTTCTGGGTAAAATCTAGGAGGTAGAACTTCAACCCTTGGACTCCTGTTACCTAGTAACCTATGTTAGTTAGGCTATGCCACAATGTTAAGATTGCAGCCATGCTTTCCCGCTACATCAAAGTAACAGATTACACACAGGCAAAATGCTTAGCGGGCTGCCTAAATGAGATTACACACAGACAAAATGCTTAGCAGGCTGCCTAAATGAGATTACACACAGGCAAAATGCTTAGAAGGCTTCCTAAATGAGTGTGACATGCACAAACATGTGCCTGCTTATATGTACCAAGTTACCAACATCACAAGTACAGACATCGGTATGGATATTTGCGGTCTTATTTGAGATTTTCCTAACAGGGCTAGAAAGGAGGGATGGGGAAGTGGATCCAACATCAATGAGATTCCTCATCCCTGACAGGTGTAAAGACTTACAACTGCATAGGGCTGATAGTTGTGCAAAATCCCCTGTTTAAACCTTGTGCATTTATCTATTGTGTATATTATTAACATTAATCAAGTTGGTTATGCTCAGAGAGAGAGAGAGAGAGAGAGAGAGAGAGAGAGAGACCTTCCCAACATTCATGGCAGTAGAAGTGAACACAACTAGCAGAACTCAGTGCACTTGGGGAATATCCATCAAAACATATTCCACAAGTTAGCTGCAACCAAGGGAACCATCAGAACTAAAACATGTAGCTAAGTCACTGATTTAACCAGATATGACACCAGCTGATAAGAAAAGCTACCTTCTGGGAATCAGGACGAACAACCCCATTTGCAGGCAAGCCAACAGAATTACGGACACGTTCTTCATCTGCGAACCACTCATCACTCAACTTGCTAATATTCCTGAAAAAAATCAAGATAGAAAACCTACAATTTTTTAGTTCACAAGTCTTCCAACTTTGCAACAATTTTAGAAAGAATCTTATATGCATGCAGCATAGTTTACATTCAAAAATGCTTATAATGTCCATTAAATCTAGTAAACCTCATAAACCTTCTCAAGATGAAGATTTCATGTTCATCACAACAGAACTAGAACAAAATCAGAAATAACATGTGACTTCATTTCATGTATCGAACATGGCAAGCTACATATAATTTTTGGCAACAGAACTGACCATTTGTATTGTCGAAGGAGGATGCATGCTGATCCTCTTGGAATTGAAAATACTGAAGATACCCGTCTTATGCCTTCCTCTTGCCGCTCGTTTATATCTTTTTCAGTTAAGATGACGTATCTCTGTTTGTCGTGAACAAGAAGACAAGATCTTTGAGTGGCTTTTTTAGAACTAATATGAGAAGACGACAGAAGAGAAAAGGCAAATAATAAGCATGCAGGAAAGAACCATCCACGGGCATATCTCCTGATCTAGCGGAATAGTTGTATCAAAAATAACGCCACTTGCAGATCCTCAAAACCTAGCAGCTGATAAATACACTGCAATCCGCCATTTAGAAACATTAAGTGACGTAAAAGAAACTATGGCTTAGAGAAATTGACAAAACATCTTATTTTGTAAGCTTCATGGCGAATGTATCGGCATTTTTGGCAGGTTCACTACGCAGGTAGCGACAAAACTAACAAGCAACTTGCGTTGAACCGCTAGGCCTGGACAACGCCGAACACGTATCCCAGATCGCAAACAACAAGTTCCGACAAAATGCAGCCTAAAAAAACTAACTGATGTTAGCCTGAAATAACCAGTTGTTGTTCACTGTCCATTTATATTCACCACAAATAGAAGCGATTTCTCGCGCCACCGACGCTGAAACCTACCGCGCAATGGGGAAGCTGCCCGAACTCCCGTCGTCACACGTGTCTCGCAACGTCTACCCACGACAAGGTACAGAGTAAAAGGGCTTAAATTCTACACGCCCATTGGCCAGAACCGACCAAGATCAAAACCACAGCCCTTCTTCCCTCCGCAGCAAGAACCCAAGAAGGCCCCTGGATTGGGCACCGGGAGCCCGGGACGCCGCCGCATTTATTGAAGCCGCCGCCCACCCAACCCCGAGATTCCGCAGAAGAGTACCGCGCGGCTATCCCGCATTCGCATCATGGAACGAACAAGAAGAGGGTACCGGGGAGCGCGAGGGACGGCCGCGCTTACCTTTTCGCGCATCGAGTCGACCTCCTCGCGGACCTCATAGTCATCGCGGCCGCAGTCGGATTCCTCCTCGCCGCTCCCGCCGCCGCCGCTGCTCTCCCCGTCGCTGCTGATGTAGATGATCTCCGAGTCTCTGGCGCCCCGCAGCTCGTCGTCGGAGTCCATCGCGGCCGGGCGGGGATCCGGGCGGGAGCGGGGGCGATCGGGGGTGGGGGCGATTGGGGTTTTGGGGTGTTGGGGAAGGAGGGGGAGGGGGAGAGGGACGGGGGTCTTCCTTGCTCGAGTCAAGCCGACGGCAGAATGCGATGGGGAGTTCCGGGTTCGTGCGATGCGAGCGTGTCTCGTACGTGGCGTGTGGGCCCAGCGTTTGGGGAAAAAAGCGAGGTGAATGTATCCGTGACAGCGATCCCGGCGGTAATTGCGGGGCTTGCCGTTAATGATCCCGGCTTTGTTCCTAGTGGTGGCTGAGGTGGATGGAAGGACTATCTGGAAAGCAATCCTAAGGGCACGTACTACGCGGGCGTTATAAGCGAGCGCTAGCCGATTTTTTCTCGCTTTATTGGTCTGTATCGGAGCGATCTCGAGATTTGTCGAAGCGTCGATGCAAACTTAGACGCTGGCACTTGCGCTTCCACTTTCCACGCGAGAGGCAGTTTTACTGGTGTGGGCCTCTATCCAGGACGTACGATTAGCGATCGGAATAAGCACCGAGCGTTGCAAAGCTTGGACGCTTACCTGCCAATTTTTATTTTATATTTTTTTCTTCATGGCTTAAACGTTCATATAAACGCCTGGCGTTAAACATGTCCTAAGGCAGCGAGAAGGACTTTGCACGCAGTTGAAAGGACAAAGTGGTTTTGCCCTGGATGTGTGTGGTGATTCTAATGAAATCCTCCAAACAAATGAACATTTTGGCGCGAATGATACCGAGGAATGGCAAATGCGAGGGTTTAGGGAGGTAGCGGATGACTGTGAATTCACAAATTTGGGGTGTACCATCTACATGGGATAATAGACAGTTAGCCGATCCGAAGTTCCTAGATTTGTATGTCGGCATGGTGATCAAACATGTGCCGACCCCTTGTTCTAATCACTATGTACTTGGCATTAAGATTCATCCGACATTAATGAGACATAACAGGAGAGGTGTTTCCGCTACGAAGATGCTTACCACAAAGAAGAAACATATGTGGCAACCATGACTAATAGAAGGAGCATTGAGCTAGGCCTAGAGGCGCTTGTTGCATTAATGATGCTTTAATGGTTATGCTAGCCAAACTGTCAAGTTGGGGGGGCTTGAAAGTTTGGAGACCTCGGGAAGAGGATCAATAAGGCCTGCAAAGAGTTCCAAAACGTGTGGGGATATCTCTGTACCAGGACATCAGAAAGTGAGCGAGTTCATGCTAGGCAATTGTAGATCTCTTACATAAAGGAGGAGATCACAACGAGTAATCGGTTGTCATGATGGTGGCACGGCAGATGCCATGTATAGGCTAAAGATGGGACCAATGAGCACTAGAGGTATTCAGGGAGGGATAGTGTGTTGATTTCACACACATATGTTTGTATTTTCTCTTATCAATGGCGGATTACAAGGGATCCTTGAGCTGTTCTTGGGGAGGAAGAGGATGAAGTTCTCAACTATCCTCACAACTCTCTCTAGGGTTTTCCCTTAGTAAAAATGGCCGGCCTTCTCTATGGAGATCATGCCCCTCCTTATATAGGGGGACTAGGTTACAAGTTAGGACATGCGTGGAAGGCATATTCTCCGAATATGTCTCTCCCAAAATAGCAAAGCGGTGCTCCTCTTTCTCTATCTAAGCTAATCCGGACTCATGGCGTGAGCCTCTCTGCGGCACGGTGTCACCCGACATAGGTGGCGTCACCCGACATAGGCAACGTCACCCTTGTCGGCCACAACCCGCTGGTCCTCCCCTCTGTCCGTTGCGCTCACGCTACAGTGGAGAGAGAAAACCTTTGACCAGCAAGATTCTTTCCTTCTCTTGTAAGCCAAGTGGTAACCCGGCTCAAGCTCGATTAACTCGGCCTCGTGGGTACCTGCAAACAAGTTACATGGAGCTTGCCGACATATGTTTTATGTCAGCCGGGGTAACGTTAGACGAACATCCTTCGGGCCGGGTCTACCGTAAGTCAGCCTGCCTTAAGCTGACTCGGCCAGCTCCTGCTTTGACCTTGCTGTACCTCAGCTATCACGGCCATTATACCCTGGCGTGACCCTACTCGGGGTTATCCCCCAACATTAGTCCCCGAAGCTGGTGCGGTCTTAGCAACTTCAGCTGATAAGGCCATAGCAGGTTCAACCCACAAAGTTCTTTACTCTTCTTGCCGAGTTATCCCTTGACTCGGCTTGTTCATTGTAGACTTTGCTTTCCTTGACTTCGCTTGGCTCATTTCGAGTTGTTCCTCGCTGGCCAGGTTACTCTCTCTTTACCCGGATTACCCCTTAGATTCCTTCCTTCTCTCGTACGCTTCTCCACGTCCTACGTGGAGGGTAATCATTCTTTTGCCTCATTTTAAGGGCATGCGCCAGTTACTGTGCTTATTATCAGGAATAACTGCTACGGACGTCATGTCGTGGTTGTAGGGTTCCGCGCATGAAAACAATAAAATTTTACCCTACGCTCCTGAACCCCTGAAGCTGCCAGGACCTATCTATTACTAATACAGTAACGGGAGGGGATTTTCGCGAACTTACCCTCGAAGACCAAAAAGTGTTGTCAATGCTCAGGAGAGCGTGGTTGATGCAGACGAGCCGAAGCCGACCTCAAGGTCGTGATGAAGTCCTTACGCTCCGTCTGGCTCCAACGACTTGAGTGCCTCAAGTGTGACACCTCGTGGGAGTTACACACGTCCGGTGCCTGACGATGACTCCCGCTTCCCCGATCCAGCAGCAGTTGCGGAAGTAGAGCTCCTGGATCCGGATCCCGCAGCGCGACGGCGCTCCGCGGTGAAGATGTCTCTCGCTCGCGCAGTCCAGACTTGGGACCACGGTCACGAGAGAGAGAGAGAGAGAGAGAGAGAGAGAGAGAGAGAGAGAGAGAGAGAGAGAGAGAGAGAGAGAGAGGGAGAGAGAAAATATCAATTGGAGGTCCTTCCAAAAGTGGGGAGACCTTTATTGATTAGTTGTTGTATTTTCTAGGCCAAATACCCCACTATATATAGGGGGAGGGGAGGTACTACCTCCCCTCAAGTCCCGGGGTGGGACTAAAGGAGAGGAGGGGGGAGGAGGTGGCCGCCGGCCACTAGTGGGCCCTGCGGGGGTGGGGGGCTAGGCCCAGCCAGCCTCCCCCTTGTCCCTTCCCCCTTTCTCCTTTTCCCTAATTGGCCCTCTCCCTCCGGAAATTGGCCCATTAAGCCTTTTGACCTTTTAATTGATTTTCTCTTTATTAAATAATTATGAATAAATGATTAAATCAATATTTAACATTCATTCACACATTATCTAATCTCCGTGGCCATGGAACACCTTCCACCTCCACTCCGGACATCCTCCGGACTTACCGAAACTCTTCCGGTTTTCTCCCTTCTTTTCTTCGGTGATTCTACCGATCCCATAAACACTCTCTAAGCATCATCAAGCCCTTAAGCGTGATACCCTACAGTTCGGGAACACTCCAGACATGGCCGGGACACTCCCGCACCAATGATCAACAGAGGGACCTGGATGGCCATGTGACCCCTGTGCGCTCCACGAAGATCTTTTGTCGTTTGAACCGGAACAATCGTGTCTTATTCCCTTTGTCATTCGATACTTGCATTGCCCGAAATTTGATCAATGACATCACCATGTCGAGTTCAATCTCGTTACTGAACAATGCTACTTAACTCGTCCCGACAAGTGATATCCCCGTGATCTAATCACACGCTGCGCAGCTATTGGATATAACTTCTTCGAGTGGGCCCTTGAGTATCTTCCCGTCACATGGACGGACAAATCCCGCTCTCGACATATATTGCCTCTACGGTTTCCTCCGAATACCTGAACACACCTTTATAACCACCATTTTACCAGATGGCGTTTGATGATATCTAAGCACCTTCGGGAGACAGTGATTGATATAGCCTCACGGTCTAAGGAATAGTCTACGAGGATCCATTTCTAATCATCGTAACTTGAAATTCGTGACATGTTGGGTCATGATGTTTAGGTTGGGTATTGGTTCATCATCTCATTCTCCGAATGAGATGCCCTCATTTCCAACTAGCATAAATGCCACATGATCAGGAAACATGATCATCTGTTGACCAATGAACTAGTGACTAGAGTTTCACTGGGAACCCCTGGTTGTTTGTATATCACACGTGTATTGATGTTTCCACTCAATACAGTTATAGCATGATATAAAACTTAATCATAAACTATATCAAATATGATAATAGTCCTTACTACTATTTGTCTCTAGGGCATATTTCCAACAGTCTCCCACTTGCACTAGAGTACAAATACACTAGCTGCATTTGTTCTAAATCATTGGCACCATATACCCGGTCCCCTGAACATGCTTGCTCATGGAAGAGGTTGAGTCTTGGGTCTGTACTTTACAATCCCAAATCCTTTGCAACTTACTAATGTCACCTTGATTGACATTAATACTCTATCATCACATGATAGCATCTGTGTGTATGCATCGTCGCCATGGCAGCAGAACGAGGCCTGATTCCAGGAGCCTACAGTGATGTTAGATCAACCTCGAGGACTTTCTCATGGGCACTGTGCCCTAGGACACATCATTCTATGCTAAAAGCAAATTAGCCCCGCCATAACATTATACAACACTAGATGGTACCCTTATCTATTATTATAAATGTATTCATCGAAACACTAGTGCACTATGTGCAACTTTCGATGTTTTGTTCACCTCGCTTCCTACTTGACTTTAATTGGTATCTACAGGAGTTTCCAACATATTCCCTTATAACATAACTCCTTATGCTTTAAGATATGTTATCCTTTATGGATTTGGAAAATATGTCTACAGTTCTCTACTAGATACTGCAGACAAACTTAACTCAACGTTCCGTGATTCGAACTTAATCACTTTCAAACGTTCTTTATTTGGATTACATATTATGCTAAGTTATCATCATGGTTTACTAAGATAGAACCTATGTCTTAACATAGTGGATGACGATCATCCTTTTCTTTCTTTCCACCATTGATGCTATTCCTAATTTGAGTTATTAAGGACCAGTTCCTTAATTAACTTCTATTCCGAAACACTTTTCAGAATCCCTTAAGGAATACTACATAATATCATAATACACCTATTATCAACTTCTACATCTTATAAATCATTATTTATAAGTATTTGCACTTTCATCCTTAACTTACTTTAAGAATTACTCCTATAAGCTCCCACTCAAACAATGTTGTTAACATATTCGGGTATGAGTCAGTACTCTTACTCAAACATGTTCTTACATATTTGAATTTAAGTCTTATATTGCTCCCACTTAAGAATATGTCAATCACATATTGTTTTAGGAAGACTTTCATAGCTCCCACTCAATTTTATGCAAATTGCATATCTCCTCAACTATTTTGAACAATTTCAAAATCCTTCGATCAAATATCAAAGTGAGAGATTTACTATGAGATACTAGTACTCTGCTAGTTCTAAATCCACTAGACATTTAGCACACATGAATCAAATTCATTTGAATTCATCCAATACCTGATAAATTGTGCTTTTGTCATTCACCCCCTTTTTCCTCTATGGCTTTGCAGTCATTTGGGAAAATTCCAAGTAACCCCTTTGTTGGAGATATGCCCAAGAGGCAATAATAAAGTGGTTATTATCATATCTTCACACTTATGATAAATGTTTACATACCATGCTATAATTGTATTAACCGGAAACATTAATACTTGTGTGATTTGTAAACTAAAATAAGAGTCCCTAGTAAAGCCTCTTGTTAAACTAGCTTGTTGGTTAATATATGATCATGGTTTCCTGATCATGAACATAGAGATGTTATTAACAACAGGATCATATCATTAGGAGAATGATATGGTGGACATACTCCTATAGATAAGCGTAGCATAAAGATCAAGTCATTTCAATAGTTCAAATTGCTATATGCTTTCTGATACATAGTAACCTAATTCCTTCAACCATGAGATCATGCATATCACCTTTACCGGATGGATGCTTTGATGACATCAAACACCACACCGTAACAGGGTGGCTATAAAAGTGGCATTGAGTGTTCGGAAAGTATTGGTTGAAACACATGGATCAAGAGTGGGATTTGTCCATCCATATGACGGATAGATATACTCTGGGCCCTCTCGGTGAAATGTCATCCAATTAGCTTGCAAGCATGTGACTGGGTCACAAGGGATCACATATCACGGGAACGAGAAAAGAGTACTTATCAGTAACGAGGTTGAACTAGGTATGCAGAGATACCGACGATCATAACCTCGGATAAGTAAACTATCGTGAGACAAAGGGAAATTGGTATCGTATGTAAGTGGTTCATTCGATCGCAAAGTAATCGTAGAAATATGTGGGAGCCATATGAATTTCCAGATTCCTCTATTGGTTATTGTTCGGAGAAGTGTCTCGATCATGTCCGCATAATTCACGAACCGTAGGGAGACACACTTAAGGATTCGACGTTGTTTGAGTAGTTATGGTATTATGAGAAAGAGACCGAATGTTGTTCGGAGTCTCGGATGGGATCCGGGATATCACGAGGTGATCCGGAATGGTCCGGAGAATAAGATTCATATAAGGAAAGTCCCGTTTCGGAGTTGGGGAATGGTTCCGATGTTTTCATCGGGAACATTCTAGAAGGTCCCGGAATGTCCGGCACTCCGGAAGGGGAAGGGTACATGAATGTGTCATTGTAAGTTGGAATGATTGCATCATGTACTAGGTGTTCTTGCTGTCCAAAATAAAGGGTTTATTTAAATCCTAAATTGAAAAGTCAAACGGCTAGTTTGAAAGTCAAACGGCAAGTTTTTGGAAAGTGGAAAGAGGAGGAAAAGAGGGAAACCGAGTTGGAGAGGGAGACCTCCTCCAACCGGCGGCCAACTCCAATGCCGAGTTGGGGAGGGACTCCACTCCCTCCCCCTGGCGCGCCAGCCCCCTCCCACCTATATAAGGAGGGGCAGGGCTCCCCTCCACACACACACAAGTTCCTATCCTCTAAACTAAACCCTAGACCTAAACCCCGGTTTAGAGCTATTTCGGTTTAGAGCCTTCTAATTGGTTTAGAGCCTTCTAATTGGTGTGTCTAATTACTAGACCACTAATAGCCTCTCTCATAAGCTCCACCATACTCGCACCGGCTTAAGGCGAAGCCCTGCGGGATTTCCCCTCTACTTCCGGTACCACGCCGTTGTGCTGCCGGAATCGCGAGGAAAATACTACAACCTCCGCTGCCTGCTGGAACAAGGGAGAGGAAGGTCTTCGTCGAGTACCGAACGTGTGACCGACTACGGGAGTGCTGCCGGAACGTGGCGCCGGAAGGATCGTCTACGCGATCTTGAGATCGGAAAGAGTACGACTACATCACCCACGAGAATCTGCTCTCGTTAAACACTTTGGAATCTTCGAGGGTGAGTTATTCCATCGACTCGTTGCTACAATCTAGTAGATAGATCTTGGCTTGTTTGTTTGTATGCGATAGAAAATTTTTGTTTTCCATGCTACGAACCCTTACAGTGGTATCAGAGCCGTGTCTATATGTAGATCTGTTGCACGAGTAGAACACAATGGTCATTGTGGGCGTTGATGCTCTTATTGTCGATTGCTTTTTGTGTACTTTGTATCTTGCGGTATGTTGGGATGAAGCGGCCCGGGCTAACCTTACATGACATCGTTCATGAGACTTGCTCCACGCTTGACATGCAACTTGTATTGCATAAGTGGCTTTGCGGGTGCCTGTTTCTCCTAGCATAGTTAAGATCCAATTTACAACGGGTAATCAACAATGCTAGTATCAATGTTGTGGTTCTTGTTCGTAAGTTAGAACGACACTTATTGAAAGCCCCAAACCACGTAAAATATGCAAAGAAAGTAGAGGCGTCTAACTTTGTTTTGCAGGGGTGTGCAGTGATGTGATATGGCCATGATTGTGATTATATATGATGTATGCAATGTTCCTTATTGTAAGTCAGCAACCGGCAGGAGCCATATGGTTGTCTTTAAATTCTGTTAAGACCCGCATGTCTATTCAAAGTAGTTGTAATAGTTGAAGCCGGTGGACGACAACCATGGACAAGCATTATTGACCTTGATGCAATACCGGTGATGATGGAGATCATGTTCGTGTTTGAAGATGGAGATCGGAAGCACAAAGAAGAAAGGCCATATCATATCACATATTATGAATTGCATGTGATGTTAATCCTTTATGCATCTTGTATTGCTTAGTAGACGACGGTAGCATTATAAGATGATCCCTCATGCACATAAATTTCAAGTTCTAAAGTGTTCACCCTTAGTATGCACCGTTGCCAAAGCTTGCTGCTTCGAAGCACCACGTGATGATCGGGTGTCTTTGATTCCGCGGGTGAATACAACGTAAGCAAGCCAGATTTGCTTATGCGGTAGCTAAGGTTTGATCTTGACGAGCCTAGCATGTACAGACATGGTCTCAGGAACACGAATCACCGAAAGGTAGAGCATGAGTCATATAGTAGATATGATGAACATGTTGATTGTTCGCCATTGAAGCTATATCAACTCTCGTGATGATCGGTTTTGATGTGGTGGATTTGGTTCGTGTGATCACTAAAACAATGTGAGGGATATTGTTTTGAGTGGGAGTTCACCTAGATTAATTTAATTATTAATTAGAACTCAATTTATCATAAACTAAATCAAAGTGAATTTGCATAGTTGTTGTAGTCATTGGCATCCGTTTACCACCTTGCGCTTAGTTATAATTGAGATAATAGAACTATAGAATTCTGGTTAGTTACTTTACGAACTGGTATCGTATTGTTTTTAAGTGTTAATCTAAAGTTTAAAAGTCCTATTGCAAACTTTCAGTAAGTTCCGGTTACTCCATGAAGTTTAATAATTAGTATTAAATCAAGAGTAACAATTCCAAGTGTTAGTATATAAGTATCATGTTTGTCTCCATGATTCTTGATATTCAAAGGATTCTCCTAATATCAAGGTTATCTAAGGATCTGAAAGAGTTGTTTCAGAAACCATATTTGTGGAAGATATTGTGATATCTGAAACGAAGTATTGGTTACAACATGATAGAGTATAATATGGCAAAAGTCATGTTCTCATATTTGATGAGAATTTGAAAAAGGTTGGAGACACTTGTTGTCCTAATCCTCCAAAAGGTTTTTGGATAGCAACATTATACTCATGAATTCATCGTTACAAGCTAACAGTAGCTTGATCATGGACAATTCCATGATAAGGGTGAATATTTGATGTAGGTAAAATGTTTACTATACCAAGAGATTACTAGAGAAAGGAATTTGAAAGAACACCAAACATTTGATGATGGTGATCTACTTCAAAGTGCAAGTCCAAAGACATTGGTATTTAACTATACACGCTTTGGACTATATGTCATATGTATGACTCCACTATTGATGTTGATAGATTCTTTCAAACTAAAAAGGAAAAACTGAAAGAGAATCTCATAAATATATGCCAGAAAAGAAAAGACTAGAATCGTTCAGTTTAAGTATATAGATGATATACATGTTATGGCTATATTCTTTGCTTGTTAAACAATGTGGTTCTCAAGTATTTGATACTGAATTTGTTGGTGTGAATCGTCATACGAAACAACTCAATTCATGAACTACAATGGCCTAAGTAACTAGCAAAAGAATATGTGATGATGTTCATCGAGAACAAATAAAGGGTTATTGTGTTGCTCGTTAAACATCAAAGCTTGCCTTCAAAGATTTGTTTTATCAGGTATTATGAGAACAAAAGGGTTGTTCAAATAATTGCCGTAATCCATAAAAGATGGATGATTCACAAATCTCGTTGGAGAAATCACATCCATAAAACTAGTGCTAAAATGTCGAAAGACAAATTGATTGAAAGATCACTTAGGAAGTGACATCGCCGTTTAAATTATATTTGAAAGAAAACATGAAGAAACTCCATGTTGATGGAATTTTGGAGTCTTCTGATTTTTGATCAAATGACGCTTGTGAAACTTTCCTAGAGATAATTAAAACTTCGTTCATAGGCCAAAAAGGAACGAATGACTAGCTTATTGGAACTTGTACATATTGTTGTACGAAGTCCGTTATGTGTAGTCAAGAGCGATGGATTTCGACTTCATATGCTTTCTCCGAAAATTTGAGTGAATATATGAATATTTACTTAATAAGGATAAAGTATGAAACACTTGAAAAGTTCAAAGACTTTCAAGATGAAGTGCAAGATCATTGTAACAAGAATATAAATAGTTTATGATAAGATCATAAAGGAAGATATTTGAGTTACAAGTTTAGCATAATACCTAAGATTTAAGGAATCGTTCCGTGGATTTGCATTTTCCCGAAACACCATAAGAGTATGGAGCGTTCGAGATATGTAATTAAACCTTGTTTGACATGGTAAGATCAAAGGTATAATTCATAAAACTGCCATTGTATTTTAAAGATTAAAAGCTTTAGAGATTACCGTTTTTCCACTGAAAAGAGCTCCATCATAATCCGTTGAAATGACACCATATAAGGTTATGGTTTGGGATAAAACCCAAGTTGTCCTTTCTTAAACATTGGTGTGCTATGCATAAGAAAGATGTTTGCAACCAAAGTCGGATGAACCTGTCTTTGTATGTTATTTCGAATAACTGTTAAGTACTCCTCCATAACATCGGAGACAAAAGTGTTTGTCACTTAAAACGTCAAGTTTCTTTGAGAAGGAATTTTTCGTGAAAAGTTAAGTGGGAGGACAATAGAAACTTTGATAAGGGTAAAAGAACCTTAGCTATATGTGCAGAATTGCGCAGCACCGAAAAGTGTTTCGGAGGCAGCAACAATGCTCATGGTTCACGTACCTCAAAAGGTTGTGGTCACGGAGATCCAAGTTCCTATTGAAACAAGTAGGTCGGATGAACAATCAAATACCAAGATTTGAGGGTTGAATCATTATTTGAGAATAATGAACCGACTACATGCAGAGAAGCGATAATGGGCCCTGACTCCGTAAAATGGCTTGAAGCCATAAAATCCATGATAGTTCCATACACGAGAAATCAAGTTTTGAACTTGAAGGACCCTCGAGAAAGGTGTAAGACCTTACAGTTGTGTCTGGATCTATAAAGAAATAGACATGGATGTTTTACATCTATGAAATAGTCGACATGTTGGGAAAGAGTTCACAACAATGTTCAAAGGTTGACTATGACAAGATTTGATCTATCATAATGATATTTAGTCTAGATGGATTAATGTAGCAACCACTACATATAATTTGTTATATGGTAGTTGAATAAACAAAACAAATTCTTCTAATAGAATCGTTACCTAGGACATGTGCATAACACGGTCCATAGGGTTTTGTTAATTCAAAAGGATGCTAAAAGTATATGCAAACTTCAATGGTTAAAGTGAGCATCGCGGAGTTGGAATCTTCACTGTGATGAAGCTGTTAAAGGAGTTTAAAAGTTCATCAGAGACGATGGAGATGCTTGCATTTGCAAGAAATTAAGTGGGAGCACTAAGACATGTTTCTAATATGTTATGTGGAAGACATATTGTTGATTGGAAATAATGTATCTTTTATTAACACATATTAAGAATTTCATCCCGATGAAAGACTTGGGCAAAACCCAAATATTTGGCATCAATAGACGCTAATATGGTTGTGCCAGAAGTACATAGACAAGATATTGAATGAGTTCAATATAGAAACTACAAGAGAAGGTTCTTGTCGCACAGAAAGGATTGAATGAGTTCAATGTTGATGATATATTCAAGTGTATTGACATTTGGTAAAGTGAAACAAATAGTCAAGTATAGATTGATACTTGATGTATGAAATCACAAAGAGTATTTATATCAATCATACTATGATATGTACAAATCCAGATATGTCCTATGCTCTAAATGTTGAGAGCATATACCAGAATGATTCGTTAGATGATCATTGGACAATAGTAAGGATATTCTTATGATCTTCTGAAAGAACTAAGAGTATAATATTTGTAGAAGTGACAAATAGATGGTTAGTTCATTGTAAAAGTACTACATTGATACTAGCTTTGTCACAAAGTACGAATTAAGTTTATCTCAATCTAAACTAAGGGTGGCACAATATAATGGAAAGTGAGTTCCATAATGGATTTGGATGATTTCCAAAGTTAAGACATTGTGACAGATACTACAACAAAAGGCTAAGTATATGACTGCTATTATAGCAGCAAAAGAGGGCATTTGTGTCAAGAAGTTTGTTATCAAACTAGGTGTAGTTCACAGTGGGATAATACTATGAAGATGTATTGTGCGACAATATTATCAACATGTTTTAACCCCAAAGAGCTAAAGGTCACACCGAAAGACCAAATTTATACAAAGCCATCTCATTAGAGAATGAGTGATGCGTAGAGACGCAAAGACATGCAATTACACACGGACCTGGAAGTGTCAGATCCGGAGATCAGTTGACCACTAGCAATCGTGTACATACAACACCGGAAAGCCATAGGTGTTGAATACACAAAGATTTGAAACTAGATTATTGACTCTAGTGCAAGTGGGAGACTGTTGGAGATATGCCCAAGAGGCAATAATAAAGTGGTTATTATCATATCTTCACACTTATGATAAATGTTTACATACCATGCTATAATTGTATTAACCGGAAACATTAATACTTGTGTGATTTGTAAACTAAAATAAGAGTCCCTAGTAAAGCCTCTTGTTAAACTAGCTTGTTGGTTAATATATGATCATGGTTTCCTGATCATGAACATAGAGATGTTATTAACAACATGATCATATCATTAGGAGAATGATATGGTGGACATACTCCTATAGATAAGCGTAGCATAAAGATCAAGTCATTTCAATAGTTCAAATTGCTATATGCTTTCTGATACATAGTAACCTAATTCCTTCAACCATGAGATCATGCATATCACCTTTACCGGATGGATGCTTTGATGACATCAAACACCACACCATAACAGGGTGGCTATAAAAGTGGCATTGAGTGTTCGGAAAGTATTGGTTGAAACACATGGATCAAGAGTGGGATTTGTCCATCCATATGACGGATAGATATACTCTGGGCCCTCTCGGTGAAATGTCATCCAATTAGCTTGCAAGCATGTGACTGGGTCACAAGGGATCACATATCACGGGAACGAGAAAAGAGTACTTATCAGTAACGAGGTTGAACTAGGTATGCAGAGATACCGACGATCATAACCTCGGATAAGTAAACTATCGTGAGACAAAGGGAAATTGGTATCGTATGTAAGTGGTTCATTCGATCGCAAAGTAATCGTAGAAATATGTGGGAGCCATATGAATTTCCAGATTCCTCTATTGGTTATTGTTCGGAGAAGTGTCTCGATCATGTCCGCATAATTCACGAACCGTAGGGAGACACACTTAAGGATTCGACGTTGTTTGAGTAGTTATGGTATTATGAGAAAGAGACCGAATGTTGTTCGGAGTCTCGGATGGGATCCGGGATATCACGAGGTGATCCGGAATGGTCCGGAGAATAAGATTCATATAAGGAAAGTCCCGTTTCGGAGTTGGGGAATGGTTCCGATGTTTTCATCGGGAACATTCTAGAAGGTCCCGGAATGTCCGGCACTCCGGAAGGGGAAGGGTACATGAATGTGTCATTGTAAGTTGGAATGATTGCATCATGTACTAGGTGTTCTTGCTGTCCAAAATAAAGGGTTTATTTAAATCCTAAATTGAAAAGTCAAACGGCTAGTTTGAAAGTCAAACGGCAAGTTTTTGGAAAGTGGAAAGAGGAGGAAAAGAGGGAAACCGAGTTGGAGAGGGAGACCTCCTCCAACCGGCGGCCAACTCCAATGCCGAGTTGGGGAGGGACTCCACTCCCTCCCCCTGGCGCGCCAGCCCCCTCCCACCTATATAAGGAGGGGCAGGGCTCCCCTCCACACACACACAAGTTCCTATCCTCTAAACTAAACCCTAGACCTAAACCCCGGTTTAGAGCTATTTCGGTTTAGAGCCTTCTAATTGGTTTAGAGCCTTCTAATTGGTGTGTCTAATTACTAGACCACTAATAGCCTCTCTCATAAGCTCCACCATACTCGCACCGGCTTAAGGCGAAGCCCTGCGGGATTTCCCCTCTACTTCCGGTACCACGCCGTTGTGCTGCCGGAATCGCGAGGAAAATACTACAACCTCCGCTGCCTGCTGGAACAAGGGAGAGGAAGGTCTTCGTCGAGTACCGAACGTGTGACCGACTACGGGAGTGCTGCCGGAACGTGGCGCCGGAAGGATCGTCTACGCGATCTTGAGATCGGAAAGAGTACGACTACATCACCCACGAGAATCTGCTCTCGTTAAACACTTTGGAATCTTCGAGGGTGAGTTATTCCATCGACTCGTTGCTACAATCTAGTAGATAGATCTTGGCTTGTTTGTTTGTATGCGATAGAAAATTTTTGTTTTCCATGCTACGAACCCTTACACCCTTTACTTGTGAGATTCAGCAACGAATTGCTTTCTAGTCTCAAGGGAATTTTGCTATTAGGATTTCTCATAATTCTAGTTTACCATTATTTCCTTTGTAGTTCTTAGGTATGTCATATTTCAAAAATCATGACAAATGATTCACAAATGTCTCCATACAAGATGGATTTACATTTTGAATCCTACTTCATATAGTGAAAACAATAGTGGAGGTAAAAACACAATGATCAAAATCATTGATTCTTTCCTTCTGTGAAGAGAATCGTTCAGGAACATTGTCTGTTGCGCTTCTCAACACTCTGATGCAGGGTTTTGAATCCCCATCATGTTTTACACTAATTTCCATTTGCTCATAATTGAGAAACATCACTAGAGGTGAGCTTTCTCAATAATGACCAAAATCCAAGCAATACAAGTTTTGCTTTCCTTTTGGTTTAGTTATGGATTTCGTATTCAAAGTTTCCAATGAATACTCTACAAGGACTTATTCGCTATTGTTTTGGTTATATAAAATAACCCCAAAACTTTCACGAATTCAAATGGTTCACTAATTCTAATTGAGTGCTAACTATTTCTAAGCTAATGGTCTCTACATATACTCTACAACGATTTGTTTGGTGCCTTCTATTCAACCCCTTTTGATATCTAATATCACATTGTGATGCTTTGCATTTTGACGTTTCAAAACACTTTGCATTCCACGATTTCTTTCATGCCATTCTTATAAATTTGAATTTCATTACTATTGATCAAATCATAGTAATTAGATTCTCTTTTATATTTATACCATTTGTTGATGAAACACTTTGATCAAATCAAATAGTTTCATATTCATGTTTCCTTTGGTAAACTTACTTTACACATTTAAACGATCATTTAATGATAATTACTATTTTCGTTAAAACCCAATACATCGAATATGTATTTACTTTTAACAATTTATTAAACACTTTGTATTCAAGTAATACACGGTGTTCAAGTTATTTTGCCGAACTTAGGCAAGATTTATATGTGAAAAGAAATCGAATGTCTTTCACATATTATCACATAACTTTTGAATTTAAACAATGGTTTCATTCATTAATGAAATATCATTAAGTTGGGTATTTTAAACAAGGTATTTTAATATTTTACAAATGTTCATACATTATCAATTAGTTTCAAACAATAAGGATAATTCACACATAATCAAACAAGATATGAACACGAATAGAAATCATTCATAAAAGCAGAACAATTGTTTGTTACAAACTTATATGAATAACCGTCTCACGAAGTGTGAGACACACTAAAGAAGTTCACAATCTCTTGATTCAATAATCATCCTAAACATAAACTAAGTGATAAATGTCGAGGGAGTGTGTCGTCGGCCATCATCAACATGCTCGCCATCAACACGCAACGTCACCTCCTCTCCAGCAAGCACCTCTATGCAGAAGGACCTATTTTCAGTAAAACAGAACAAGTATCAGATATACTTTAACACTGCAATGTGTTTGCAAGATTATAACATTTATAAAACTGTATATCAAATATATACCTTCGTTGTTGACGACTCCAGCGACGTTGGGTTCATCTATCACATTTCTAAAATGTGATATGAACTCAAGGAAATCCAGTGTTTCCGTGTCGCCTCTCATAACGCAGATCCTGACTTGTGCTTGGAAGCTTGGAGAAAACGACCGAAGCACAACTCTCATCGCAAATGAGCTTGAGTACCAGTTGTCCAGGTAGTATGCCAGACTCATATACGCATCGTAGAGGCGCAATAAGTGCTCATCTAGTGAGGAGCCCTCCTCCATCTTTATGGAGAGGAAGTCCCCCATCAGCTCATACTCCCACATGTGCACTTGTTCCACGAAATGTGCTCTCAGATGTGCCATGACCATTCAGGGCTTGAGACTCCCCACCATTGGCCACAGCCCATCCTCCATTCTGAGGCGCATGGTCACTGATATAAATGTGGCCATCACCCGACGACGACAACGCAGATCCCGCTGCTCCTGGGTCTCATGAGAATAGGGTGGCTCCAAATACATCTCGCAGGTCATGTAGTCATCTACATCGTTCTCCCTAAGGAGATCAAATAGGTGTATGACCCATGCAGAAAAGTTGGATCCATCTAACTTGAGCTTTTCTCCTTTTAACCAATCGTCGATAGGAAAGGTAATCTCGACAGAAACCATTTTCTACATTTATAATTGCAAAAGGAATTTAGACTAAGTTTATAATTAAATGAGTTAATAATAACTCCACTCAGAAACACCTATCCCCAAAGAGGGTTCCTAGTGATAACACGACCCCTATCAGCCACATCTCCCCCGATCATCACAGCCATCAATGTGGGTTCAAGGGTGGACGCTAAATATTGGTCACATCATTCATGCGACTCGTGCTCGATCTTTCGACCATCCGCGTTCCGAGGCCATGTCTGTACATGCTAGGCTCGCCAACTCAACCTTAGTGTATTCGCTGTGCAACATGGCTTGCACCCACTGTATGCGAATTTAGATATGTCTAACACCCGATCATCACGGCCTGCCTCATACCGAAGAACTTTCTTGGTGGTGCACACTAAGGGGGAACACAATCGTTGGTTATTTTAACAGGGATCATCTTATTAGGCTACCGTCGAGTATCTAATACTAGCACACAATAAGACATACAAACAATAACATTGAATGTAAATGCTATGTGATATGGTCCTTCACGTCGTGATCTCCATCCGCCGTCACCAGGTTCCGGCGCGAGGGTTCCGGCGCCGTAGACACCAGGGTACCAGTGTCATTCCGGCATGGTAGTTCGTCACCTCCGTGACTATCTACTACTATGTAACAAAAGGTAATTACTTTACCTTTGCCACAACCATATCACAAAGCAACGCCCCCCTGCAAAACAAAGTTAGACGCCTCTACTTTATCTTTGCATGTTTTACGTGGCTGAATGGGCTTTCGTACAAGAACCGTTCTTACCTACGAACTTTCAACACAACGCTGATCAAGTAGTTGTCTCTACTACACCCCTTTCGGGGCCCTCCATTGCAAATGGTATACCAACTAATGCAAGAGAGACATACACCCCCAAAGCCACTTTATACGGTACAAGCCGTATGTCAAGTGTGGACCAGTCTCACGAATGAACGCGTAAAGTCGGTTGGGGGCCGCTTCATCAAGCATTGCTGCGGTATACACAAGTACACGTGGGAGGGTAACAAATAAAAGATCAACGCCCACACGCTACATCTCGTGTGTTCTACCCGTACTAGCATTACTACGCATAGATCTAGCTCTGATACCACTGTAGGGGTTCCGAGCATGAAAACAATAAATTTTACCCTACGCCCCTGAACCCCTGAAGCTGCCAGGACCTATCTATTAGTAATAAAGTAACGGGAGGGGCTTTTCGTGAACTTACCCTCGAAGATCGAAAAGCGTTGTCAATGCTCAGGAGAGCGTGGTTGATGTAGACGAGCCGAAGCCAACCTCAAGGTCGTGATGAAGTCCTTGCGCTCCTTCTGGCTCCAACGACTTGATTGCCTCAAGTGTGACACCTCGTGGGAGTTACACACGTCCGGTGCCTGACGATGACTCCCGCTTCCCCGATCCAGCAGTAGTTGCAGAAGTAGAGCTCCCGGATCCGAATCCTGCAGCACGACGGCGCTCCGCGGTGAAGATGTCTCTCGCTCACGCAGTCCAGACTTGGGACCACGGTCACGAGAGAGAGAGGGGGAGAGAGAAAATATCAATTGGAGGTCCTCCCAAAAGTGGGGAGACCTTTATTGATTATTGGTTGTATTTTCTAGGCCAAATACCCCACTATATATAGGGGGAGGGGAGGTACTACCTCCCCTCAAGTCCCGGGGTGGGACTAAAGGAGAGGAGGGGGGAGGAGGTGGCCGCCAGCCACTAGTGGGCCCCGTGGGGGGGGGGCTAGGCCCAGCCAGCCTCCCCCTTGCCCCTTCTCCCCTTTCTCCTTTTCCCTAATGGGCCCTCTCCCTCCGGAAATTGGCCCATTAAGCCTTTTGACCTTTTAATTGATTTTCTCTTTATTAAATAATTATGAATAAATGATTAAATCAATATTTAACATTCATTCACACATTATCTAATCTTCGTGGCCATGGAACACCTTCCACCTCCACTCCGAACATCCTCCGGACTTACCGAAACCCTTCCGGTTTTCTCCCTTCTTTTCTTCGGTGATTCTACCGATCCCATAAACACTCTCTAAGCATCATCAAGCCCTTAAGCATGATATGGTTCGGGAACACTCCAGACATGGTCGGGACACTCCCGCACCAATGATCAACAGAGGGACCTAGATGGCCATGTGACCCCTGTGCGCTCCACGAAGATCTTTTGTCGTTTGAACCGGGACAGTCGTGTCTTATTCCCTTTGTCATTCGATACTTGCATTGCCCGAGATCTGATCAATGACATCACCATGTCGGGATCAATCTCGTTACTGAACAATGCTACTTAACTCGTCCCGACAAGTGATATCCCCGTGATCTAATCACACGCTGCGCAGCTATTGGATATAACTTCTCCGAGTGGGCCCTTGAGTATCTTCCCGTCACATGGACGGACAAATCCCGCTCTCGACATATATTGCCTCTATGGTTTCCTCCGAATACCTGAACACACCTTTATAACCACCGTTTTACCAGATGGCGTTTGATGATATCTAAGCACCCTCGGGAGACAGTGATTGATATAGCCTCATGGTCTAAGGAATAGTCTACGAGTATCCATTTCTAATCATCGTAACTTAACTTCGTGACATGATCGGGTCATGATGTTTAGGTTGGGTATTGGTTCATCATCTCATTCTCCGAATGAGATGGCCTCATTTCCAACTGGCATAAATGCCACATGATCAGGAAACATGATCATCTGTTGACCAATGAACTAGTGACTAGAGTTTCACTGGGAACCCCTGGTTGTTTGTATATCACATGTGTATTGATGTTTCCACTCAATACAGTTATAGCATGATATAAAACTTAATCATAAACTATATGAAATATGATAATAGTCCTTACTACTATTTGTCTCTAGGGCATATTTCCAAGAGTGGTTGTATCCTCGTTAACCGTAATTCCATGTCTTATCGTGGGATTCGCTGCGCCCTGTGGCCCTCCATGTGGCTCGCCTCTGATTGGTTAACCCGGTTGATACACGACCACACTGTGTGGCTTCGTTGTACAACCCGATCCCACTACCCCACTCAGGGGCGTGGTTAAACAGGGGGTGAGGGACGCCCCTTGGTCATTTCCCCCACCCACGCACACATTTGCTTCTTCTTCTTCCTCCTCTTCCGCGCAACTGCATCGCCGCCACCGCCACTGCTTCGCTTAAGCGCCACGCCGCCGCTGTTGCGCCTCGTCGCTGTGCTTCTCTACCATAGCAGCGCTGCCGCTCTAGCGTAGCCACACGACCATGGGGCCTCGTCAATCTAGGCCTCTG
Organism: Avena sativa; assembly: GCA_916181665.1. Classification (NCBI taxonomy): domain Eukaryota; kingdom Viridiplantae; phylum Streptophyta; class Magnoliopsida; order Poales; family Poaceae; genus Avena; species Avena sativa. The sequence continues at coordinate 544,843,055 of OV702290.1, read as the reverse complement.
CCCCGTCACGGATTGGATTTACGAGGGCAGAGATCTATAAATGGCGGAATCGGAGGAGGTCGTTGCCAAAAGGTGTGGGGATATGCTCTATACCAGGGACATCATAAAGTGAGAGAGTTCCTGCTAGGCAACTGGTGGATCTCTTACATAAAGGAGGAGATCACAACGAGGAATCGGTAGCAGGTCGGCTGGCTTAAAGATGAAAACTGCAACACCATGTTTTTCCATGCTCATGCTTTGGCCAAGAAGGCACAAAATCATATCAAAGTGCTAAGGCAAAGTGGTGGAGTTATTTGCAGGGAGAAGAGTGATATTGAAACATAGGTATGATAATTGTTCTCAAATTGTTATTGGACATAAGAGGATTTGAATTTGAATGCAGTGTTTAATTAATGTGCCTGAAAAGATAACCACCGCGATCAATGAGAGGCTTGGTAGACCTTTTATGGAGGATTAAGTGGAGAACACTTTATTTCGAATGGGATAATTAAATTCCTCGGTTATGTATTAATGGTTTTTATGCATGATTTTACTAGAGACACCGGTCGCTCATTGATAAAGATGTGATTGTCGCGGTACTAAGTTTCCTAGAAGCAGGGCATCTTTCCAAGGTTATTAATTTCATAGTAGTTGTCCTAATACCAAGAGTTAAATTTGGATATCATTCTGTTTATGCCAATTTATGCAATGTGCTACTCCCTCTATCCCTGTTTAAAGGGCACATATAGCAAATCTCTAGGCCCTAGACTTTCTTTGATTGGGGCTAATTTGGATATCACTAATCCTATGATTGGCTCTTTCTCTGAAATTAAATACTTATGTGCCTAGGAGGTAGGGGAGTTTTGGGATTGCATGTTTTGTAATATGTGTCCTTTAAACCGGGATGGAGTAAGTATATAAAATATGTTCAAAGATGTTGGGAAACTGACTCGGGTTTTTTCTTGATGAAGTTATAGCTAAGGGGCAAAGCGTATGGACCTGGTATTTCAGCTCACACTTGAGGCATGTTTTTCCTTTATTTCTTATTTGGGATTGCCTCTATTTAAAAGTGGCACCCCATCTCCATTCATCAACAAACTAACTATTGAGTAGAGTGAAGAAGGGATGCAGAGGACTATTCAGTTCAAAATAAGTAGTCTTGTCTTCGATCAAAAACTTGCATATGCATTTGTTCCAGGAAGATTAATCACTAATAATGTATCTCTTGCTTATGAGCGCATTCGTTGAACGAATAGGAGGAAAGGTAAAGAATGGTCATGTATTGTTAAAATAGATATGATGAAAGGCTCATGATTGAGATAAATGGCTATATTTATAAGGAATCAAGGGGAAATTGGTTTTCCTAAGGGATGAATTTCTTTAACTATGAAGTGCGTTTCAAGAGTAAGCTTCTAGGTTAAAGTTACAGGAACTTTATTTCCATCCTTATGTTGATCTCAAGGGATTAGGCATGGGGGTCCTATATCGGCATATTTGTTTCACTGTGTGGGGAGATTTGTCATATATGTTGAGGAACTATGATGGAGGATGGATTGATCATTGTATAAAGGCGAGTTTCAGGGGCACCTCTGGCATGCACATTTGCTTTTAGCAAATGATTGTATGGTTCTATGTATACAGTTTGCAGAAGTACAATCCGTGTGAATGAGATTGTGTAAAACTATAGCCTTGGCTCGGGCTAAAAGCCTAAAAGTGAAAATAAGCATAGGAGTTCCATATATTCCATCCATAACTGTGATGATCAAATGAAAGATGAAATTAGAGGAACCTTCCAAACTAATAGGAAAGCGTTGATGGAGAAATATCTCGGACTTCCCACAACGTATGTGCATGTCACCTAAGATTAGATCGCTCATTTAAAAGAGAGGGCACAATCTAAAGTTCAAGGGTGCTGTGAAAAGAAAATGTCTTGTGCTGCAAAAAAGGTGATTATTAAAGTAGTGATTCATAATCTGTCGGTCTATTTTATGAGTTGTTTTAAACTCACAACATGTGTGTGTGCAAGAAGATCGTGATAGTCATGTCCAAGTTTTGGTGGGTTGGATCACTGGATAAAAAAAGGGATGCATGGACATTCCTAGAAAAAATCAGCAATGCCAAAAGGTGAAGGAGGACTAGCATTTTTTAGTTGGAAGGGTTGGCTTTTAGAGACCTAGAAACTTGTAATGATGTTATGTTAGAAGAACATGCATGGAGATTGTTTGAGAGTCTGACTGGTCTACGTGTAAAGAAAGGTACTCCCTCCATCTAGAAATAACTGACTCAAGTTTGTTTAGATTTGAATGTATCTATACACTAAAATGCATGTAGATGCATTCGAATCTAGACAAACCCAAGTCAGTTATTTATGGACGGAGGGAGTACTATCCCGAAGAGGACTTGCTCTTGGGTGGGTTCCCCCAAGCGGGTAGGGATGTCAAAAAAAAAAAAAAGGTGCTGAAATAGGGCATTAGGAGAAGAATTGAAGATGGCAATACATCTGATATTTGGCACGAAAATTGGATATATGGGACTCTCTCAGCCAAAACCAGGGGACGGGGTCGGATAAACAAGCTAGTTTCATTTGACAGATTTTGTAATTTTTATGTAGCTTCAAATGCCAAGAATTTCACTATGATTTTGCACGCTTGAAAGGTTCATCATCGAATACATCTATAGCTTGGCCAACGGAAGGGGTCGTGGCCCTAGACATGGTGGCAGAGTTGGAGGACGCGGTAATCCCAATGGGCGAGAATATGATGCGCATGATTTCGATGGCGATGATGCAATGAGTGAGGATAATCTGACGAGCATGGACTCTATGAGGAAGCGGCAAGCTCTTCCATCTCAACCCCTCCCTATCGAGGGTGCGGGGAAGGAGCATGCGGCTGTTGCGGATTTGCCGAACAAGGTGGGCGCTATGATCACACAGTTCGATCCAGGGGCACCTCTAAGTCCAAATCCCATGCAAGGCCCCAAAGAGAAAGAAGATAGGGGATGATGTTGATGACACTGCTACTCATAACAATGGCGCGTTGGCAGGATCCTCCTTGTAGTACCGCCAAGCCCAATGAATCTTTTCGGCTTGAACTGTCGAGGAGCGGGCAATGCCTCGACAGTCAGGGAGCTACGTGACTTTGTCAGAAAGTTTGCCCCGGGTATCTTTTACATTGTTGAAACACATATTAGTAAAGTATTAGTAAAGTACGTGTAGATAATTTGGTCGATTCCTTAGGCTATGACCGAGCTTTTGGTGTTGGAAGTGAGGAAAGAAGCGGGGGCATATGTATTTTCTAGAACAATAATATAAACCTCAATATTTTTGGTTATTCTCGTAATCATATTGATACTAAAGTTGAGGCTATAGGGGATACTCCATGGAGGTTCACTTGCATTAATGGCGAGGCGCATGTTCAGGAGAGATTAAAAACATGGGACATGATGAAAGACATCAGCACTACTAGTACTCTTCCTTGGCTATGCATTGGTGATTTCAATGAGGTACTACTTTGGATGAGCACGTTGGAGTTGGGCAATGTAGTAATGCACAAATCCAAGGCTTCCGGGATGCTGTAGATGTGTGTGCTCTGCTTGATCTAGGTTTCAAGGGGCATTTTTGGACGTGGGAGAAGAAAGTCGCCAGGGGATCTTATACCAAGGTTAGATTAGACCGAGCCCTAGGATCGACGGAATGGAGCGCGCAGTTCCCGTTTGCATGTTTGCGTCACCTAGAGGCTGCCACATCAGATCATTCGGCACTCTTGCTGCAGTTAATAGAAGAGGTTTCAAACCATGTCGGCGGCGGGAGACAGTTTCGGTATGAAACTATGTGGGAGACTCACGCAGATTTCAAGCATCGCATTTTGGAAGGGTGGTCTGACTCAGTCGCGGAGCCTACAGTTTAAGGTGTGAAGGATAAGCTAGGTACGCCGGCAGATGGTCTCGGCAGATGGTACAATGACACTTTTGGCAGTGTCGGGAAGGAGATCAAGTAGTTGAAAGCGCAACTGGAGGCTTTGCGTAATCAACCAGCTCGTGTAATCACAAGTCATTTGGAGATAAAAATAAATGATCGACTCATTGAACTCTATCGCAGAGAGGAAATTATGTGGTGCCAACGTTCGAGAATTGAATGGCTCTCGGCGGGTGATAAGAACACCAAGTTTTTTCATCAGCGAGCAAGCATGAGGAGAAGGAAGAACTTAATAAAGGCCCTTGAGCGCCAAGATGATCAGATTACTAATGACAGCAATGAGATGCAGAGTATGGTCTAAGACTTTTATAGCAACCTTTATACATTTTAAGGAACTAGTAATATGGACGTCGTCCTACAACATGTCCCTAGGAAAGTGATGGCCCAAAATATATCGAGCTCGTTGGGGAACCCCAAGAGGAAGGTATGATGAGCACAGCAGTAAGTTTTCCCTCAGTTATGAAACCGAGGTTATCGAACCAGTAGGAGCAAGGAAACACCTCCAAGGTGTTGTTTCCAACTTGGAATCCTGCACAACACAATCACAGAACTTTGCCCCCAACTTATAGTGAGGTTATCAATCTCACCAGTTTTGCGTAAAAACAAAGGATTAAACGTATTGTGTGGAAGATAGTAATAGCTTGCAGAAAGTAAACAGAAAACATTAAACAATTGTATATTGATGGTAAAAGAAAGGACCGGGGTCCATAGTTCACTAGTGGTGATTCTCCTTAAGATAGATGACATGTTGGGTGAACAAATTACAGCGGGGCAATTGACAAACATCGAAAAAGCATACATACATATACTAATCATGTTGACTCCTATGAGATTTGATTGGGCATTACAACATTATACATAGACCATAATCTAACCGCATCTATGACTAATAATCCACCTTCAGGTTATCATCCGAACCCCCTCTAGTATTAAGTTGTAAGCAATAGATAATTGCATTACGTATTGCGTGTAAAGTAAACAATACGATTGTTCTATGAACAAAGAATTGATGTTTTCTCCCTAGTAGCAACAACACATCTAGTACCTTAGAGATTTTTGTCACTTCCCCAGATTACTAGAGGCATGAACCCACTATCGAGCATAAATACTCCCTCTTGGAGTTGCTAGCATCTACTCGGCCAAGATAGCTACTAACAACGGAAAGCATGCAAGATCACAAATAACAAAGACATGATAGAATCAATAATCAATCTGAAATAGTATCTCAATATCCATCGGATCCCCGCAAACACAACATGTAGGATTACAAATAGATGATCTTGATCATGAACAGAGCTCACAAGATTTAAACATGATAGCACAAAGGAGAAGAACTAACCATCTAGCTACTACATGGACCCGTAGTCCAAGGATGAACTACTCATGCATAACACCGGAGGCTTGCATGGTGATGAAGAAGGCCTCTAGGGTGAATTCTCCCCTCCGGTAGGGTGCCGGGAAGAGCTTCAGATCCCTCTCGATCTAGGGTGGAGATGACAGTGGCTATAGAATCTTTCGTGGAGTTTTGATCCGGTACTTAGGGTTTCTATATCGGAGACAATATATAGGCGAAAGGGGAGGCCGAGGGGGTGCCCTAGGCGTCCGCACCACCCCTGGCGCGGGCCAGGCCTGGCCAGGTGGTGTGGTCGGCCCCTGGCCCCTCTCCGTCTTGTATTCTAGCTCTGTGTCCCCCTCGGTGAAATATTGACTTTGGCTTTTGTCCCATCCAATTCCGAGAATATTCATTTTCTAACTTTCCTGGAATCAAAAAAGTAGAAAACAGGCAGCTGGCACTATGGCATATTGTTAATAAGTTAGTCCAAGAAAATGTATAAAAAGTACTCCAAAGTGTGGACAAAACATAAGAAAGTAGATATAAACCAAGCATGGAACATCAAAAATTATAGATACGTTTGCAACGCATCAACATCCCCAAGCTTAACTCATGCTCGTCCTCGAGTAGGTAAGTGATAAAAATAAAGAATAATTTTTGACGTGACATGCACCATCATAGACTTGATCAAAGTATTTGTAAAACATTGATAGGCTGGGATCAAAGTACTTCAACATAGCATGAAAGATAAAGTTCTAACAATAACACATAGCAACTATGTTGTAACATGAAAAGGCACAAACAAAAGAATCATGAATAACAATGCTTTGCAAGATGTTTGTTTCACATAAAGAAAGCATAATAAGAATGGTATTAGCTTATCCCTCATAATGTAGCAAATCATAATTGCATAGGACACCTTCAAAGTTCATAAGGGTGACTAGATACAAATAGTTTAAGAACAAGCAATATCAAAGTTATGCATCAATCAACAAGTCTTGGGACAATGCACATTAAACTAAGAATGGACACTATGCTCTCTTAATAGGTGCATAAAGATAGAAGATGGAGACTCAACATAAAAGTAAAAGAAAGACCTTCATAAAAGGAAGTAGGGATTCAAGTCTCATAAAGAGCTTCCAAAAATTATGGTACTTATTAGCTTTCAGCTCTCATTGCCCCTATCATAAGCATCTTGAAGTGATTAAGGTTAAAGTGAACAAACTATGGAGTATATGCTTGACAAAGTATAAGTTGGAAATCTCATGTCCCTTGAATACAAGGGCCACTCCTCATGCTACTCAAGTTTAGTTACCGGTAAGTTCTTGTCATAATAAGTACATGTGTACCATAGAGAACCGCCAACGGGGTACCCCTTGCCCGATGATATGGAAGGATCCCCATATCAAAATGACAAGGCAAGCAGACAATGAGCATCTCAGCAATCTTCTTATTTACCATGGGAAAATGGTGCCTTTTTCTCTCTATCCTCTTTTCTCATCTTTTTTTCTTTTTCTTTTTTCTCAATCTCTATCTCTTTTTTTATAAGAAGCATGCTTCATAGATTGCTCATTATGGTTACACTGCAGGTTTCCACCATGATTAGGCATGGATTAGACCAGTGACCTGATGTCTACGCACTTCTATTCTTGTAGGCAGTTGTTGGGCCTCCAAGTGCAGAGGTTTGTAGAACAGCAGCAAGTTTTCCCTTAAGTGGATCACCCAAGGTTTATCGAACTCAGGGAGGAAGTGATCAAAGGTATCCCTCTCAAGAAACCCTGCAATCAAGATACAAGAAGTCTCTTGTGTCCCCAACACACCCAATACACTTGTCAGGTGTATAGGTGCACTAGTTCGGCGAAGAGATACTGAAATACAAGTGGTATAGATAATTATAAGTAGTAACGGTGCCAAAAAATAGCTTGATGGAGTGGAAGAGACTAAAGGAAAACTGAAATAAAGATGGAAGCAAACAAACATGTAACAGATCTAGTTGCAAACGGTGTTTCAATGCTTAGAAACAAGGCCTAGGGATCATACTTTCGCTAGTGAACACTCTCATATAAATATCTTCTCTTCATGATACTACTCTGAACTACTCTCCGATTGGACACTCTAATCCATGGTAGGGCTATAACATCACTCCTCAAAGTTTGCTTTTCCCATCTAGATAACCCCACACTGTCACCTTGAGCACTAGATGGTTCCAACAAACACCACAATTTCATAGAGACATCCAACTCCAAATATAAATCATAACAAGTATTTGTAATCTCTAGCCTAAGTGCCACCATGGTGTGCACACTATCACTTTCACACACATGGGAATAGCGGAGATCTATTAAAGCACTTGAGTAGCAAGGTAGATCTACTTGATTACAAAGCTCATGATCATAATATGATCATGCGTAGAGAGAGAGATGAACACATAGCTACCAGTAGAACCCTTAGCCGCGAGGAAGAACTACTCCCTCATCATCATGGGAATCAGCAACAACGATGGAGATGGTGGTGGAGATCGATGGAGATGGCTCCGGGGGCATGATACATTGCAAATGTATCCATAATTTTTGATGTTCCATGCTTGGTTTTATCTACTTTCTTATGTTTTGTTCCAACTTTGGAGTACTTTTCGTATGATTTCTTGGACTAACCTATTAACAAGAGCCACAGTGCCAGTTGCCTGTTTTCTGCTGTTTTTGGTTCCAGGAAAGTTAGAAAATGAATATTCTCGGAATTGGACGGGACAAAAGCCAAAGTTCCTATTTTACCGGAAGACTCATGGAGCCAGAATACGAGACGGAGGAGGGCCAGGGCCTGGCCACGCACCCCAGGCGCGGGTCACCCCAGGCCGCGCTAGGGCATGGTGTGGTCCCCCTTGGGACCCCCTCGGTCTCTCCTCTCGCCTATAAGAGTCTCTCGATACCAAAACCCTAAAACGTCAAGCCTCCAACCACAAAAAGTTCCGCAGTGCCGCCGCCACCGAAGGGGAGATTCGGGGGACAGAAAGTCTCTGTTCCGGCACCCTGCCGGGACGGGGAAGTGCCCCCGGAGCCATCTCCATCGATCTCCACCACCATCTCCATCACCATTGCTGATTCCCATGATGAGGAGGGAGTAGATCTCTCTCGAGGCTAAGGGTTCTACCGGTAGCTATGTGTTCATCTCTCTCTCTCTATGCATGATCATATTTTGATCATGAGCTTGTAATCTATAGATCTACCTTGCTACTCAAGTGCTTTAATAGATCTCTGCTCTCCCTATGTGTGTGAAAGTGACAGCGTGCACACCATGGTGGCACTTAGGCTAGAGATTACAAATGCTTGTTATGAGTTATATTTGGAGTTGGATGTCTTTATGAAATTGTGGTGTTTGTTGGACTCATCTAGTGCTCAAGGTGACAGTGTGGGGTTTTCTAGATGGGAAAGGCTTACTTTGAGGTGTGATGTTATAGCCCTACCATGGATTAGAGTGTCCAACCGGAGAGTAGTCCAGCGTAGTATCATGAAGAGAATATATTTATGAGAGAGTGTTCACTAGTGAAAGTATGATCCCTAGGCCTTGTTTCTAAGCATTGATACACCGTTTGCTACTAGATCTGTTACATGTTTTCTTGCTTCCATCTTTATTTCAGTTTGTCTTTAGTCTCTTCCACGCCATCAATCTATTTCCTAGCACCGTTACCACTTATAATTATCCATACCACTTGTATTTCACTATCTCTTCGCCGAACTAGTGCACCTATACACCTGACAAGTGTATTTGGTGTGTTGGGGACACAAGAGAGTTCTTGTATCTTCATTGCAGGATTGCTTGAGAGGGAATACCTTTGACCACTTCCTCCCTGAGTTCGATAAACCTTGGGTGATCCACTTAAGGGAAAACTTGCTGCTGTTCTACAAACCTCTGCACTTGGAGGCCCAACAACTGTCTACAAGAATAGAAGTACGTAGACATCAAGCTATTTTCTGGCACCGTTGCCGGGGAGGTAAGGTAAAAGGTATTCACACCGGAGGATTAAAGAAGAAGAACCTCCCACAGCAAACGCCTATTTTCTGGTGTCGTTGCCGGGGAGGTAAGGTAAAAGGTACCCACATCCTCTGGTGTGAGTGCTCGAAGTTATTTCCTTTAGATTCTTCAGTTTTGTCTTTTTGTTTCTTGTTTTCACTAGTTAGGCTTAATGGAAAATAACAAAAAAATTAGAGAGCTTTATAGTATTTATCTTGAGTTAGGACATGAAGTGTTTGAAGAGAAAATTAAAAAACCTATGAAACTTTATCTGCATGCTAATAGCAATGTTGTTAGTATGAATTCTTTGGACACCATTATTGCTAATGCTATGGAAACGTCTAAGCTTGGGGAAGTTGTTTTTTATGAAAATGATCTTTTTAGTCCCCCAAGCATGGAGGAGAAAATTTACTTTGATGATACTATGCCTCCAATATATGATGATTACAATGATGAGTATGATATTTTAAGTCCACTTACTATTGAGGAGAAAATTAATTATGATTACAATATGCCTCATATATTTGATGATTATGGTGATGAAAATAATAATGATAGCTATTTTGTTGAATTTGCTTCCACTACAATTAATAAAAATGACTATGCTTATAGGGGGAGTATTAATTCTTTTATGCATGTGGCTCATGATAAGAATATTTCATGTGAAAGTTATATTGTTAATTTTATTCATGATGCTACTGAAAGTTATTATGAGAGAGGGAAACATGGTTGTATGCATCTCAATAATATTAAGTTTCCCCTCTTTGTGTTGAAAATTTTGAAGTTGCACTTGTTTTGCTTTCCTATGCTTATTGCTTTGTGCTTTCATGACTTGTTTCTTTACAAGATTCCTATGCATAGGAAGTGGGTTAGACTTAAATGTGTTTTTAATTTGCTTCTTGTTGCTCTCTTTTACTTCAATTCATATTTTCTTATGTGAGCATCTTCTCAAACTATCAAGCCTAACTTAAAGGCGTTAAAGAAAAATACTTATTGGGATATAACCCAAAAGTTTTAGATGAGTCTTGGAAGTTATTACCTTTGTAATAATCTCTCCTTATCCTTTTTATTTGCTTTTTGTGCCAAGAGTAACCTCTAATGAGAGAGAAGTAATGATTGGGAAAGTTGCTGTCCCGAAACAGATTTCTGTGCTTCACCGTAAAAATTCGTGTAAAATCTCTAAACGTATTTTTGAGGCGTGCATTTTTGTGCTTCTGCCCCAGGTTGTTATCTAACTTTCTTTAGTTCAACACTTTTCGATTTGAGCAACATAAGGTCTTCGAAAAAATTCGTCTTTACCTGCTGGTCTGTTTTGACAGATTTCTGCCATTATCTGCATTTGCTTCTTGTTGGTTCCTTTTTGAGTTCTTTTAGGGAATTGAGCTTTTTAAGGGAAGTGCTACAGTAGCTAGTGTTTTAATGGAAGTTTATTTGGTGTTAGAACTGAACCTTAAGACTTATTTATCTTGAGTGCACTAATGTTGCTAATAAAGATTGTGTGAAGTTTTGTATGAAGGAAAATTTTCAGGTGTATGGAAGGAATGAGTAATGAGATGAAGAATGGACTAGAGCTCAAGCTTGGGGATGCCACTCGTGTCACCCCAAGAAATATCCAACAATTACAAGCGTCAAAGCTTAGGGATGCCCAAGGCATCCCCTTCTTCATCAATAAAAATCTCAGGTTTCTTCCAAACGCTTCATTTTTATTGTTTCATGCACAGTTGTGTTGTTCTTGGAGCGTCTTCTTTTTCGTTTTTGTTTTGGTTTTTCGTTTGCTTGGTTTTCTTAGTTTGCTGAATAAATTGGTTGGACCCCCTCTTTCATACATTGGTTTGCAAATAGTTTGGTTTGGTTTGGAAAAGAGTAGGAAAGTTCATACTTATGTGGTAAAAAGAGCTTGTTTTTTACTGTGGCCTATGCTTTGTCATGCCATGCTTGATATTGTTTTGGCTTTATGCTTAGTATTCTTCGCTGTAGCATGACTTGTTATAAACAATTGAGATTGCTTAATGTGCCTTGGATGAATCATGCGTTGTTTTAGCATATTAAAGCATAATATAGTGGTATTCTCCTTTGATGCTTTATTTGGGTTGACTTGGCGCATGCTCACACCATGTTATGACTATATCAAGTCACCATAGCCTTTATGATCCTTTAGTTTTCAACTTGTACTATCACTTTATGCTTTGATCAATGATGTTTTGTCGCGCTGCATGATTATGGCCATTATTGCTCTCTTAGTTTGTCGCTCCTAATCTTTTGCTAGCCTCCACAACGAAGTATGAGTTCCACTCATGCATCCAACTCCCTAAACCAAGTTTTTCCAAAGAGTCCACCATACCTACCTACTAGCTTATGCTATTCCAAGTATATTCATGCTTTTGTTTACCTTCCACTTGTTATGAGAAAACTAGTGATTAAAGCTCTCACGAACTTGATGGCACACTTTACTTTACTTGCCCTTAATAAACTTGAACCATTGTGTCTTCTGTGTTGTATATGCTTGCACTTATTTGTTGGGAATTAGCAGAACCATGCTTTCATAGGGAACGCTTTCAACATTACACTTGGTACTTGTACCTAGTTGATATCATGCTCTTTTGTATATGGATGTCGTCTGTGTGAAATGAAAGGGGAACTTGTAAGTCCATGGAGTTATGTATATGTGTTAGAGAAACGCCTGGGCCGCTGGTCTAATCCATGCTGACATGGTGGAAACCTGCAGCGTAACCATTATGAGCTGTCTATGAAGCATTCTTCTTATAAAAAAAGAGTCCTATATTGAGAAAAAAAGAGAAAAAAAGAGATACTATGAAAAGAGGAAAGAGAGAAAAAAGCACCATATTCCCATGGTAAATAAGAAGAATGTTGAGATGCTCGTTGTTTGTTTGCCTTGTCATTTTGATATGGGGATTCTTCCGTATCATCGGGCAAGGGGTACCCCGTTGGCGGTTCTCAATGATACACATGTACTTATGATGACAAGAACTTACCGGTGACTAAACTTGAGTAGCATGAGGAGCGGCCCTCGTATACAAGGGACATGAGATTTCTGACTTATACTTCGTCAGGCATGTACACCATAGTTTGTTCACTTTAACCTTAATCACTTCAAGATGCTTATGATAGGGGCAATGAGAGCTGAAAGCTATAAGTACCATAATTTTTGGAAGCTCTTTATGAGACTTGAATCCCTACTTTCTTCTATGAAGGCCTTTCTTCCACCATTATATTGAGTCCCCACCTTCTACCTTTATGCAACTACTTTGAGAGCATAGTGGCCATTCTTAGTTCTATGTGCATTGTCCCAAGACTAGGTGATTGATGCATAACTTGATATTGCTTGTTTTAAACTATTGTATCTAATCACTCGTATGAACTTTGAAGGTGTCCTATGCATTTAGATTTGCTACTCTATTGAGGGACAAGCTGAATATATTATGCTATGTTTTCTTTATGTGAAACAAACAAACATTTTGCAAAGCATTGCTATTCATGAATCTTTTGTTTGTGCCTTTTCATGTTGCATCATAGTTTCTTTGTCTTATTGCTAGAACTTTGTCTTTCATGTTATGATTGAAGTACTATGGTCCCAGCTTTGAATGTTTTACAAATACTTTGATCAAGTCTTTGATGGTGCATGTCACCTCAAAAATTATTCTTTCTTTTTATCACTTACCTACTCGAGGAAGAGTACGAGTTAAGCTTGGGGATGTTGATACATTACAAATGTATCCATAATTTTTGATGTTCCATGCTTGGTTTTATCTACTTTCTTATGTTTTGTTCCAACTTTGGAGTACTTTTCGTATGATTTCTTGGACTAACCTATTAACAAGAGCCATAGTGCCAGTTGCCTGTTTTCTGCTGTTTTTGGTTCCAGGAAAGTCAGAAAATGAATATTCTCAGAATTGGACGGGACAAAAGCCAAAGTTCCTATTTTACCGGAAGACTCGCGGAGCCAGAATACGAGACGGAGGAGGGCCCAGGGCCTGGCCACACCCCCCCAGGCGCGGGTCACCCTAGGCCACGCCAGGGCATGGTGTGGGCCCACTGGCACCCCCTCAGTCTCCCCTCTCGCCTATAAGAGCCTCCTGATACCAAAACCCTAAAACGTCAAGCCTCCAGCCATGAAAACTTCCGCAGCGCCACCGCCACCGAAGGGGAGATTCGGGGGACAAAAAGTCTTTGTTCCGGCACCCTGCCGGGACAGGGAAGTGCCCCTGGAGCCATCTCCATCGATCTCCACCACCATCTCCATCACCATTGCTGATTCCCATGATGAGGAGGGAGTAGATCTCTCTCGAGGCTAAGGGTTCTACCGGTAGCTATGTGTTCATCTCTCTCTCTATGCATGATCATATTGTGATCATGAGCTTGTAATCTATAGATCTACCTTGCTACTCAAGTGCTTTAATAGATCTCTGTTCTCCCTATGTGTGTGAAAGTGACAGCGTGCACACCATGGTGGCACTTAGGATAGAGATTACAAATACTTGTTATGAGTTATATTTGGAGTTGGATGTCTTTATGAAATTGTGGTGTTTGTTGGACTCATCTAGTGCTCAAGGTGACAGTGTGGGGTTTTCTAGATGGGAAAGGCTTACTTTGAGGTGTGCTGTTATAGCCCTAGCATGGATTAGAGTGTCCAACCGGAGAGTAGTTCAACATAGTATCATGAAGAGAATTTATTTATGAGAGAGTGTTCACTAGTGAAAATATGATCCCTAGGCCTTGTTTCTAAGCATTGATACACTGTTTGCTACTAGATCTGTTACATGTTTTCTTGCTTCCATCTTTATTTCAGTTTGTCTTTAGTCTCTTCCACGCCATCAATCTATTTCCTAGCACCGTTACCACTTATAATTACCCATACCACTTGTATTTCACTATATCTTTGCCGAACTAGTGCACCTATACACCTGACAAGTGTATTTGGTGTGTTGGGGACACAAGAAACTTCTTGTATCTTGATTGCAGGATTGATTGAGAGGGAATACCTTTGACCACTTCCTCCATGAGTTCGATAAACCTTGGGTGATCCACTTAAGGGAAAACTTGATGTTGTTCTTCAAACCTCTGCACTTGGAGGCCCAACAACTGTCTACAAGAATAGAAGTGCGTAGACATCAGGGCACTTCCCCGTCCCGGCAGGGTGCCGGAACAGAGACTTTTTGTCCCCCGAATCTCCCCTTCGGTGGCGACAGTGCTGCGGAACTTTTTGTGGCTGGAGGCTAGATGATTTAGGGTTTATGCATCGGGAGGCTTCTTATAGGCGAAGAGGCAAGGTCGGTGGACGGTCAGGGGGCCCACACCACCTGGTGGCGTGCCTAGGGCTCGCCCGTGCCACCATATGGTGTGCCCACCCTAGTGCCCTACTCCGTCTCTACTTCGTGTTTCCGTGTTGCTCTAGGAAAAATAGGCATATTGGCTTTTGTCCCGTCCAATTCCGAGAATATTCATTTTCTGACTTTCTGGAACCAAAAACAACAGAAAACAGGCAACTGGCACTGCCGCATCTTGTTAATAGGTTAGTTCTAGAAAACATATAAATATACCTCAAAGTGCTGACAAAGCAAAGCAAAGTAGATACTAAACAAGCATGGAACATCAAAAATTATAGATAGGTTTGCAACGTATCACGGCCCAGGCATTTCTCTAACACACATACATAACTCCATGGACTTACAAGGTCCCCTTTCATTTCACACCGACGACATCCATAGACAAAAGAGCATGATATCAACTAGGTACAATGTACAAATGCAATGTTGAAAGCGTTCCCCATGACAACATGGTTCTGTTAATCCCCAACATATAAGTGCAAGCATATACAATATAGATGACACAATGGTTCAAGTTTATTAGGGGCAAGAAAAGTAAAGTGTGCCGTCAAGTTCGTGAGAGCATTAATCACTAGTTTTCTCATAACAAGTTTAATTCGGAAGGTAGATAAAAACATGAATATACTCGGAATAGCAAATGCTAATAGGTAGGTATGCTAGACTCTTTGGAATAACTTGGTTTTATTTGGAGTTGGATGCATGAGTGCAACTCATACTTGGTTATGGAGGCTAGCAAAAGACTGTGAACGACCAATTAAGAGAGCAGTAATGGCCATAATCATGCAAAGCGACAAAACATCGTTAATTAAAGCATAAAGTGATATTACAAGTCGAAAACCAAAGGATCGTATAGGCTATGGTGACTTGGGATAGTCATAACATGGTGTGAGCATGCGCAAGTCAACCCAAATAAAACATCAAAGGAGAATACCACAATACTATGCTTTAATATGCTAAAACAACGCATGATTCTTTCAAGGCACATTAAGCAATCTCAATTGTTTATAACATGACATGCTACAACAAAAATCACTAGGCATAAATCCAAAAAAATATCAAGCATGACATGACAAAGCATACGCCACAGTCAAAAACAAGCTCCTTTTACCACTTAAGCATGAACTTTTCCTACTCTTTTCCAAATCAAACCAAAAATATTTGAAAACTAATGTATGAAAGAGGAGGTCCAACCAATTTATTCAAGCAAACTAAGAAAACCAAGCAAATGAAAACCAAAACCAAAAACAAAGACGCTCCAAGAACAATACAACTGTGCATGAAACAATAAAAAATGAAGTGTTTGGAAGAAACCTGAGATTTTTATTGATGAAGAAGTAGATGCCTTGGGCATCTCCAAGCTTTGACGCTTGTACTTCTTGGATATTTCTTGGGGTGACACGGGGTGGCATACCCAAGCTTGAGCTTTAGTCCATTCTTCATCTCATTACATCATTCTTTCCTTACACCTAGAATTTTTCCTTCATACAAAACTTCACACAATCTTTATTAGCAACATTAGTGTACTCAAGATAATAAGTCTTTAGGTTTATTTTCAACACCAATAAAACTTCCATTAAAACATAAGCTACTGTAGCAATTCCCTCTAAAAGCTCAATTCCCCCAAAAGAACTAAAAAATAAATCAACAAGAAGCTAATGCAAATAATGGCAGAAATCTGTCAAAACAGACCGGCAGGTAAAAAACAATTTTTTGAAGACCATCTGTTGCTCAAATCGAAAAGTGTTGAACTAACGAAAGTTGTATAACAACCTAGGGCAGAAAAAAAAATCACAGCTCAAACCGACGTACAGAGATTTTACACGAATTTTTACAGCGAAGCACAAAAATCTGTTGCGGGACATCAACTTTCCTAAGCATTACTTCTCTCTCATTAGAGGTTACTCTTGGCACACAAAAAACAAAAAAAAAGGATAAGGAGCGGTTATTACAGAGGTAATAACTTCCAAGACTCATCTAAAACTTTTGGGTTATCTCCCAATAAGTACTTTTCTTTAACGCCTTTAAGTTAGGCATGATAATTTCGATGATGCTCACATAAGAAATATGAATTGAAGTAAAAGAGAGCATCAAGAAGCAAATTCAAAACACATTTAAGTCTAACCCACCTCCTATGCATAGGAATCTTATACGCAAATAGATTCACAAAGAACAAAGTGACAGGCATATGAAGATAAAACGAGAGTAACTTCAAAAGTTTCAGCACATAGAGAGGTGTTTTAGTACCATGAAAACTTTTACAACCATATTTTCCTCTCTCATAATAATTTTCAGTAGCCTCATGAATAAACTCAACAATATAACTATCACATAAAGCATGCTTTTCATGATCTACAAACACATAATTTTTATCAAGCTAAAAAATAGTGGGATTAAAACCTTCATACCCACTTTTAACAATTTTATAACAAGATGACTTATCAATCTCATTTTCAATAGTAGTATAATTAATATTATCAACCAATATAGTATCATCATCTAGAGATTTATTATAAACATTTTCAAAAGAATCCACAGGAACATAACATTCATCCTCCTTTGATAAGCATGGAGGACAATCAAATAATGTAAGGGGTCAAGAGTTACTCTCATTAGAAGGTAGGCATGGGTAGATCCATTCTTCCTCCTATAGGTCATCCCTCTCCTCCTCTTTTTCATCCAATGAGCTTCCAGTTTCAGCAATTTCTTCTTCCATAGGCTCTTGCAAGGCATTAGTCTCTTCCGTTGGTGGAGAGCATCTATTAAGATATTCAAGAATATATCCATTCTCTACCTTGTAATTATCAAAGAAAAAATTAAGTATATCATCAACCTCATATTTATAAGGTGCATCATCAGTATTTTCAAGCAAATAAGCAAGTTTGAATGCATCCTTCCAAGCAATAAATTCTTCAATTTGTTCCACATCATAAAAGTCATAATTTCCCTTAACGTAAGAAGATATGGTAACATCATCATTATACTCACATTGAAAAGGGAGGTGTTTATACCTCCTACAGCAACAAGATTTATCAAAGCAATAAGTAACATTATAAGTAGAGCACACGTTTCTAGCAATGGTATCCAATTTATTAGTTTGTTCCCATAAGTGTTTCCCTTTTTGTGTCAGGTGGTGTTCCTTATAATAATATTTTTTGTTCTTCCGTGAACCCACCTTGCCAATAAGATTCAGTTCAAAGAAACCAATCATTGATAGAAAGCATGATAAAGCAATATAATAACAGACCAACGAAAATAGCCACTATAGTAGGAACTATTTTTTTTGTATTTTTGATAAAAAGAGACAAGCAAACAAAACAGAAAATAAACGAAGCAAAACAAAAATAACAAAGTAAAGAGATTGGTTATGAGGGACTCCCCTTGTGAAGATGTCCTTGACTCCCCGATAATGGCGCCAGAAAAATACTTTGATGGTGCGTGGTTGACGTGGGAGCTTCTTCTTCTTCAGTCCCCCGCAATGGTGCCAGAAAAAATAGCTTGATGACCCAAAATATATCGAGCTCGTTGGGGAATCCCAAGAGGAATGTATGATGAGCACAACAACAAGTTTTCCCTCAGTTATGAAACCGAGGTTATTGAACCAGTAGGAGCAAGGAAACACCTCCAAGGTGTTGTTTCCAACTTGGAATCCTGCACAACTCAACCACAAAACTTTGCTCCCAACTTACAGTGAGGTTGTCAATCTCACCGGTTTTGCGGAAAAACAAAGGATCAAACGTATTGTGTGGAAGATAGTAATAGCTTGCAGAAAGTAAATAGAAAACAGTAAACAATTGTAGGTTGATGGTAAAAGAAAGGACCGGGGTCCATAGTTCACCAGTGGTGATTCTCCTTAAGATAGATGACATGTTGGGTAAACAAATTATAGCGAGGCAATTGACAAACATCGAGAAAGCATACATGCATATGCTAATCATCTTGACTCCTATGAGATTTTATTGGGCATTACGACATTATACATAGACCGTAATCCAACTGCATCTATGACTAATAATCCACCTTCAGGTTATCATCTGAACCCCCTCTAGTATTAAGTTGCAAGCAACAGATAATTGCATTACGCATTGTGTGTAAAGTAAACAATACGATTGTTCTATGAACAAAGGATTGATGTTTTCTCCCTAGTAGCAACAACACATCTAGTATCTTAGAGATTTCTGTCACTTCCCTAGATTACTAGAGGTATGAACCCACTATCGAGTATAAATACTCCATCTTGGAGTTGCTAGCATCTACTCGGACAAGATAGCTACTAACAATGGAAAGCATGCAAGATCACAAATAATAAAGACATGATAGAATCAATAATCAATCTGAAATAGCATCTCAATATCCATCGGATCCCCGCAAACACAACATGTAGGATTACAAATAGATGATATTGATCATGAACAGAGCTCACAAGATCTAAACATGATAGCACAAAGGAGAAGAACCAACCATCTAGCTACTACATGGACCCATAGTCCAAGGATGAACTACTCACGCATCACACCGGAGGCTTGCATCGTGATGAAGAAGGCCTCCAGGGTGAATTCTCCTCTCTGGCAGGGTGCCGAGAAGAGCTTCAGATCCCTCTCGATCTAGGGATGGAGATGACGGCGACTACAAGCTCTTTCGTGGAATTTTGATATGATACTTAGGGTTTCTGTATCGGGGGAATATATATGCGAAAGGGGAGGCCGAGGGGGTGCCCTAGGCGGCCGCACCACCCCCTGGCGTGGGCCAGGCCTAGCCACGTGGCCAGGTGGTGTGGTCGGCCCCTGGCCCCTCTCCGTCTCGTATTCTCGCTCCGTGTCCCCCTCGGTGAAATATTGACTTTGGCTTTTGTCCCGTCCAATTCCGAGAATATTCATTTTCTGACTTTCCTGAAACCAAAAACAGCAGAAAATAGGCAGCTAGCACTGTGGCATCTTGTTAATAGGTTAGTCCAAGAAAATGTATAAAAAGTACTCCAAAGTGTGGACAAAACATAAGAAAGTAGATATAAACCAAGCATGGAACATCAAAAATTATAGATACGTTTGCAACGTATCAGAAGGTCACAACGGCAATGAACAATATATTGCTGGCAGAATATACCCTTGATGAGTAAAGAAGGCACTTTTTCAGATGTTTCCTACTAAAGCGTCGGGTTCGGATGGCTTTCCGGCACATTTCTTTCAGTGACATTGGGATGTTTGTGGTGGGAATGTCTCAAAGGCAGTTTTGGATATTATGAGGGGAGAAGAATCAGCGGAGAGCATCAATGATACTATTCTAGTTTTAATTCCAAAGGTACAAATCCCACTTTGCTGCCTCAGTTTAGACCGATCAGCCTCTGCAATGTGTTTTATAAAATTGCATCTAAAGTCATGGTGAATCGCTTAAAAATGATACTTCCTGATATTATTTCTGAAGAACAATCGGCCTTTGTTCCTGGGAGGCTGATAACTGACAATATTATCTGTGCATATGAGTGCTTACACTTTATGAAAAGGAGCAAAGCAAAGAAGGAGGGTATCTGTGCTCTAAAGCTAGACATGATGAAAGCTTATGATCGTGTCGAGTGGGGTTATTTAGAGGCAATTATGCAGACCCTTGGTTTTGCACAACAATGGATAGATGTTGTCATGGGGATGGTAGAATCAGTTTCTTTTTCTGTTCTTTTCAATGGAACAAAGTTGGATGGTTTCAAACCTACAAGGGGAATCAGACAGGGAAATCCAATCTCATCATGTCTCTTCTTATTAGCAGTAGAGGGCCTTTCGTTCCTCTTGAACTCTAATCAGTCATCGCACCTCAGCGGTATCAAGGTGGCTCCATCGGCTCCGATGGTTAATCACCTTTTATTTGCGGATGACAACCTACTATTCTTTAAGGGGAGTAATGGTTGTGCGGTTGAGGTATCAAACTTTCTTGAAACCTATTGTCAAGCTTCAGGCCAGAAGATAAACAAAGACAAATCGTCAGTCTTTTTTAGCAAGGGGTGCTCGCAGGCTATCCGGGAAAGTATGATGCACATTTTGGAAATTCGGAAGGAGTCTTTATCTGACAGGTACCCTGGGATGCCCACTAATGTTGGGAGTTCAAAGAATGGAACTTTCAAGTACCTTAAAGATCGTGTCTGGAATAAAGTGAAGGGGTGGTTAGAGAAAATCTTATCTTCTGGTGGTAAGGACGTCCTCCTCATTAAATCTGTAGCCTAAGAAATCCCGGTCTTTACTATGTCCTGTTTCAAACTCCCAAAAGGACTGTGCGAGCATATTAACAAAATTATAAGGCAGTTTTGGTGGGGGAGTAAACAAGGGAAGCGGAAAGTTAATTGGGTGTCGTGGGAAGTAATGACATGACCAAAGTTCATGGGAGGTTTAGGATTCAGAGACCTCGAGCTGTTCAACCTTGCTTTGCTTGCTCGCCAGGCATGGAGATTATTACAGGAGCCCGATTCTTTAAGTGCGAGGATCTTGAAAGCTGCATACTATCCCAGTAGTTCAATATTGGAGGCTGAGCTGGGGTCTCATCCTTCACAGGTGTGGCGGTCCATTATGGAAGGAAGGGACGTGCTGGCTCAGGGCTTAGTGCGGTGCATTGTTGATGGTATATCAACAAATATTTGGACTGATAACTGGATTCCTAGAGATTCCATGTTGCGGCCTATTGTTTATCACAAAGATGATCCTCCAGAAATGGTTAGCTCTCTGATTGATGAGACATCTGCTGAATGGAAGCAGGGCATGCTTCAGGAGAATTTTATTCCAATGGATGTGGAAGCCATTCTGAATATCCCTATTTGTACAAGTCAACTTGGGGACTTTTGGGCCTGGAATTATGAGAAAAAGGGGGTCTTTTCCGTGCGTTCTGCTTATCGGATGCTGTGTAAGACTAAATTTACTCGTGAAGATTACTTTGAAGGCAATGCAGGATCCTTGAGGTTTCAGGAAGACCAGAGGGGATGGTGTTCTTTATGGGGTATCTCAGTGCCTTCCAAAGTCAAAGTTTTCTTGTGGAGATTGGCTCATCATTCTTTGCCATCCGCAGATGTTTTGGAACACAGAAATATGGCCACGACAAGCAACTGCTCTTTGTGTGGAAATTCAGATTCTTGGAAACACTCCCTCTTTGCGTGTAACATGGCACATGCAGTTTGAGCTTTATCTGATGCAGAGATGGTGGGATTTCTCATTGCTAACTGATGCTAGACGCTGGCTGTTTGAGATGATCGAAGCTTTGCCGCATGAACAGTTTGTGAGATCTGCTATCACTCTATGGGCAATTTGGACGACGCGTCGGATGGCTATCCACGAGGATATTTTTCAGAGCCCATACTACACCAACTCTTTCATTAACTCTAACTCAAGATGGTAGGCGCGAAACCTGTAGAACCGACGAGAAGAAGTGCTTCTGATAATAGAGCCGCCTGGAATCCACCTCCGGATGGATGTGTGAAAATAAATGTGGATGCTTCCGTCTCTCGCTCGGGGAACAAGGGCGCTGTTGCGGCTATCTGTCGTGACTTTCAAGATGTGTTTACGGGAGCTTCAGCGCTGGTCATTCAGACCCTGCAATTCTGGAGATGATAGGGTGCCGAGAAGCTATGGCTTTTGTCAGCGTCCACTTGGCCCAGCCCAGCACTCAGCCTACGTTCTGGACGTTCATGCGCTCACAGCCCAACTATAAGAAGAAAGCCCACTCCATCCCAAAAGCCCGGACTGAAAGGAGGAAGAAATCTCTCTCTTATAAGGTGGGTGTGGCCTCCTTCCGTAGGCGAGGTGGGACTAAACTTCGTGTAGCCTCACCGGTCAACAGCAGACTAACATCCCATCCCCCTGAGAAGCCCCTCAGGAAGACATGGCGATCGCTAGCTCTGATACCAGATGTCAGCGTCCACTTGGCCCAGTCCAGCACTCAGCCTACGTTCTGGACGTTCATGCGCTCACAGCCCAACTATAAGAAGAAAGCCCACTCCATCCCAAAAGCCCGGACTGAAAGGAGGAAGGAATCTCTTTCTTATAAGGTGGGTGTGGCCTCCTTCCGTAGGCGAGGTGGGACTAAACTTCGTGTAGCCTCACCGGTCAACAGCAGCCTAACAGCTTTGGCTGAAGATTTGCACGTGAGGAACATCTGTGTGGCATCTGATTGTAAAACAGCGGTTGATGATATCTGTGATGGAACAACGGGTAAATACGGCTCACTAGCAAGGGAGATCAAGGTACGGTGTTTATCTTTTGAGAGGTGCAACTTTGTGCATGAGAAGAGATCCTACAATGTTGAAGCTCATAATCTAGCCAAGTATTCGGTAGCTTTAGATAAGGGGTGCCACTTGTGGTTTCAGATCCCTAATTTTATCACAATTTCTGTAAACATTCTTGTTGATCCCTAATTTTATCACAATTCCTATAAACATTCTTGTTGATCAATAAAAAGCAGGATTGTTCTAAAAAAAGCAGGATTGTTTAAAAGCTATACTTTTTTGAAAGTTTGAAATATGATTTTGAAATTTTTCATCTAGAGGGCTTCTAAAGCTCGGTAGCCATTTGTTACAGTGTTCCCTTGTTTTCCGGGTACAATTGTAACACCAGAGCTTATAGTTACTCCCACCGACCCATATTAGTTGACTTGGATTTTTCTAAATTCGGATGTATCTAGTACTAAAACATGTCTAGATACATCCGAATCTAGACAAATTCGAGTCAACTAATATGAGTCGGAGGGAGTATATAGTTTGAGTAATGAAGAGATGGACGATGGTTTTAAAGAAAAGGTCAAGTCCAACAGTCACACTCATTTTCCTTTTTTTTTAAAGAAGCTAACGGCACACTCACGAATTGATCTGGACGAGAGAGATAACGTACGTATGTCCACAAAACATTAGACTCTTTCCCTTCGGCATCTCGCTCCCTCTCGCGCGCTATTTTCCTTCGGCATCTCGCTAAGGTACTGGAGAACCTCGCCGACACGAGCCAGTGACGTCGCCTTGTACCCGAGCTTTGCAAAGCCGTTGGCCACCTTGTTGCCGAGCCATGAGAGCAGCTCGGCTGCTTCAGGTCCTTCTTCACCCGGACATGCGAACGGCTACTCATGGAGTCACGGAGTCGACGCCGTCTTGAAGTCGCCCTTGATGGAGGTGTTGCGTCACCCGTTCTTCATTGCAAGCTCGAGCTCGCGCTTGAGCGGCAGGAGCTCGTCCGCGGAACTTGTCGAGCAGCAGCAGCAGCGCTCGCAAGGCATCTGACCGCTAGCAGGATGTTCTTGCCGCCTTATTCCAGCTGGGGTGGCTTCCGGCGGTATTTTTCTTGTAGCCAACACCAGTGTTATTGTTCGAAGTTGACTTGCCCGTATCACGCACTAGTCATTCAGCCCTGCTTCCAGTGCTCGAACAAGGTTCTCGAAGTAGTTGCGCGCTACACTGTAACGAAAAACAATCAGCTTAGTGGTCATTATTCATTCATAGCTCGTGAGGAGGACATACTGAGCCGTCACAAGATGTTGGTGCAGTGGAATGAGAAGGGAACAGATAGTACATGGAACAATAACAGTGACCTAAACATCCATTCAAAATGCTTTGCAGGTTACAGGACTACTACTACTACTACATCACATGATGCACACATGGATCTTTTCTCTGACAAACTTCAAATCAAGAAGATAAAAAGGGCCAAAAAGCATCTAAAGCAGGACTTTGACAATGATAACATACAGCAGAAGAAAGACCAAACTACCTGAAGTTGGTAACTTTGTAAAAAAAAAATAATACTGTATGTAACTGCAAATGTCTAGTGATGTAGACATCTCGGCAATACCTTGTTAGACCAGCAAGTTTCACCCGAAATTTGCTGAAGTCTTGCAAAATGCATGACCGTCCAGCTTTATATAAAAATACATGAATATCCTTCTCTGCACATTTGTGGAGACGCTCCAAACCAGACTCGGCTTCGCCTATAAAATATCCAGATTGATGGCTGTGTCAAGCACGCGATAGAACCTCAGTTGCAAGCAAAGTTTATTCTACCTTGGAGGTACACGAAAAAATCACTCTTGGCTTTATCATCCAGATAATACCCATAAGCGTATGTCCATTTCAGCACTCGTCTGCATTCTACAATCTGTCGTAGTGAGGGTGTGAGGGTAGGTGTGTCAGAATAATGAAGGACTTGTTAAAAGTACAGACCCGGTTCATGGCCATCATAACATAACATAGAATTTAACCTGTGACCAAGCTTCAGGTATGAACTTTAGTTGGGTCTCTGGTATTCCAAGGATGTCACTTAACTTCGCAAGCTAAAGTGAGAATAAATAGTCAGGCACAACTATGATAACTAGTGTACAAGGAAAAAAGAAGACTTGAACTGCAGGAGCCCAAACTAAAGGGAGTGGCAACGTTCATCTTTTTCAGTTAATTTTGCTATTAAGTATTAATTGAACACAATAACGAGACTTGTGCACTGACATAAAAATACTGGGTGCAGGACATAATTTTAAAAGGATGCATCGCACAATGTAAGGTTTTAAATACTTACATTTCCACTTTCGAGCTTTTGCAGATCTGCTTGTGCCTTCTGCCTCGACTGACAGCAGGCAAGACAAGAAAAGTAAGCACCCAAGGTGTCTACGTAAAAACTCATGCCCATACTTCACAGTACACACGATGCATGCTTTGTAGTAAACACGTATAGGAAATGAAATAAACTTTGATAATCACAAGAAAAAACGTCACAAGTTGAGAAGAAAGAAAATAATTAATTTGGTAAGGGCATGAGAGATGGATCTGGTACTTTCAAGCAGACATATAAAACTAGATCCTGAGATTCCTAACATTATTAACCTAACAAGGACTTGCTTGGGCCAGTTTTTAGGGAAACTAAAATTTTCCACAATAGCCAACTTTATGTGCGTACGTACACATCACACATGTATGCACTTATTTTAATAGTATTAAGGAAAAAAGTCAACTCTCCACCCCTGAACTCCGACCAAAGCTAGAGTTCAGGGTTGAAAATGTGGACTTGTCTACAATAATACATGACACTGTACAATCATGAATATGCAAAGATTTTTTTTACTCTAGTTAAACAATAGCAATGATTCAGAATTTCAGGATCCTGAAGAACATACTGTTTGATTGGAGGCCCAGCGCTCATAATAATGTGTGTATCTCTCAAGTGAGTTTTTAGCCTGTTCTCTCTTTGCTTCAGCTTCATCGTACTAAAATAAAATAAAATGAGATAATATATGAACAGAAGAAACAAAATGCAGTTGACGGTAGCAAACAGAGCCAAGGAACCAGGGGCGGATCTGCACCCAGGCCAACCCGTGCTGCAGCCCTGGTCTTAGGGCCAAAACTACACTAGAATTCCTTTAAAAATTGAAAACAATTGTGTAAAAAAGTAACTAAATGCCTAAACACAAGGGCCAGCCCAGGGCTTAGCCCATTTCTGGGTCTGCCCCTGCAAGGAACCAAAGAATTGATTAGCATGCCAGTAGCAAGCTACCCAGGAATGTTATTCTTAATACACAAAATGATATATTTAGAAAAAGAACATACTATGCCCTGCTCCTTTGCTGATTCATAGCGATTGCAAGCATAATAGCCGCCAGTGGTCCTATTTCCATGTTCTGACCATGCACCAAGACACAACCTGTGATCATGAGTATTGGATGGAAGAAATCACATAACTTCAAGGGAAAATGTCCATTTTTCATCAGCAAAACAGAGAGTACGCAAACAACTAAGATCAGAAGACATGAACATACCAGCAAAACTGAAAATTGCACGGAGGGCGGCATGTCATATGCATGCACCCATGATTCTTCTCTATTGGTCGTTTGCACTTGGGACAGGGCTTTGAATTAGCTATTATCCTGGAAATCGAATCGCTTCAGAGATAGTTTTTGGTGTTTCCTCATATGTGCAAAAGTTAAAATGAAGTATTACGCACAAGGAATAATCAAGATGGAATGGGTCAATTATAATGAAGTGTGTGGTGAGAGTCTTCAAACTTCCACTGTTGTGTCACAGGTCCCGATACTACAAAACTACATGTTTTAGTCCTTGACGTGCATTAAGCTAGTCGCCACAGGTTTAACCAGTAGCAAGATTAGATGGACTTTCAACTTTGACTGACCACATACTTGACCCGATGCATGTCAGATGAGAGCTTGTCCCTCTTTCTCCCATCAAACGTGAGAGCTTGCCATTCCAGTGAGTCTCTTCTCGAAGCACCACGAGGCGGCCATTACATCCAGACCACCCGCTGCTTTGGCCTTCTCCATGCCCATAGCTTGGTAGCAATCCCCTGTGTGGGTACCATCACTTTTGGTCCTGTCGTGGTGGTGTCACGGCATATGCCTGGTATAGGCTAAAGTTGGGGCCGATGGACGATGGAGGAATCCAGGGAGGGAGATGAAGTGAAGACCTCATACGGAAGAACTCAAAGAGACACGATATACCCAGGTTCAAGGCTCTCCTAGTGAGATAACACCTCTACTCCTGCATCTAATCTCATATATCTTTCCATGCTTGTGGCTACAATGGTGCTCCTTGAGCTGTACTCTTATGCCTCTCATGGAGAGAGTAGAGGAAGAAGAAACCATGCTCCTAGTGAGCAGAGGGAGAGGAGCCCTTCAGGGGGGCCTCTCATGTAACGTTACCCCTGGTGCTCCTTATAAAGGGAAGCCCAGGGGACAAGGTATGTCATCTAAAGTACTCCTATAAGCTGTCTAGTGGGGTCTTGCCCAGTCACCTTGTCCTTTATTGAGTCACCGGTCTTATCCCTTCGGCATATTTCTTAGCATCTTTAGGAGATGCTCGGCATATTCCCTAGCATCTCCCAAGATGCCCAGCATATTCCTTAGCATCTTGGATCAAAGGGGCCAGTCTGAGCAAGGGGCGTCCCAAGACTAGCACCTGACGTAGGCTTGATCTGACTTGGAGGTACGTTGATGTAGAGGTTGATGGTGGGTCTAGATATGAGAAAAGTGACGTCCGGGACGAAGTAATTCGGCCCGGGGAAGTGAAATTCGGCCAAGGAAGAAAATAACTCGGCTCGGGGGATAAACGGGGCCCACCTAGACCATGAACAGTACCCTAGCCGGATTATTTTCCTCCCAGCCGGATTATGAAGTAATTCGGCCCAGGCAGATTGAGTAGAAAAGAGCCCTGTCGGGTTAGGTCTTGATTCGGCCCAGGTGGAGGCATTCCCGGAGTGTGGCCCAGCCAGATTCCATGTCGGCCCGGACGGGGCAGCAGCTGGAAGGAGAGGAGGCCCTGCGGTGGGCCGAGGTAACCGGTTACAGACCACCCGGGTTGCCCCTCCTGCTTCGGGCGATGCGGTGGAAGTCCCGCGGTGGGCCGTGCTGGCTCCTTGCCGGCCCACCCGGGCGACGATGAGGAATGACGCGGGGGAGCTGGCGATGTTGGCGGGATGGCGTGGCGTTGAGGTTGAGGTTGACCCGGCACGGGAGCAGGAGCGGTGGCATCGGGGAGATTCGGCGGGAAACGGTCCTGGCGGGAGCGAGGCGTAGGAAGAGGCCCACGGTGGTCCGAATTTCCCTGTGTCGGCCCACCCGGGGGAGGATGCTGGCGTGGTGACGGTGGCGGGCCAGTCTGGGCGAATTGGCCCGTCTGGGTCAAGCAGTAATTCGGCCCTCACAGGGCAGGATTCACCTGAGACTATCTTAACCAGGCCGGGTTACATATAACTCGGCCCATATCAGTCTTATTCCTTTTTCTTTATCTCTTTTCTTCCTTAATCATATTAAGTGTCTTCTCTCTTCATATATACTTCATAGAAATTATCCCATACATTATAGAGGTCTCATTATTCCTCAACTCTGGGGTGTCTGGGGTCACATCCCCAACAGGTCCATGCCACTCTGCTGCTACAAGCTGACACACTTGACACTTGTATCAACTGCACCTGAGGCCACACCTTTTTGTTCACCACTATATGGCAAGGGTGAAGGTACCACATGAGCAACCTCTAAATCCTGAACTAGAAAGACAAGAGTGAATACTTAATGCACCACTAGGACTAAAATGTTCATTTTCAAGTACCGGGACCTAGGAGACAACATGTTGTAAGTTCAAGGCACCCAATGCACTTTACTCGACAATGAAACACTAGCAATAACAGAAATATCTCAAGGAACAAAGAATAACGAACCATTTCATGTTCCCAGATTCTGCACTCTTCTTAAATATCCACTTTGAGACAGTCTCACAGCTAACTGGTCGATGACTTTCCTCTGTACACTGCATATATTTGGAAAAGGTAGCATTGCAAAAATAATTTTTTGGAGTAATAATATAGATACAAGCAGATAATGTAAGAGCTTAAACCGAAATAAAATACTGACGTTCCAGCAGAAGCTGAATCTGCACATGCATGAGACATCATAGTTCCCATCACCAAGAAACTCCACTGCATATGTACAATCAGGAGCTGGACACCATTTTATCTAATAATTAACATAATATTATAAATAAAATTTCAGAATCCATATAATGCAAATGACAAAAAATGAACTTTAAATTACACTCTCTTTAAATTGACCGGTAGGCCACAAACAAGACAAGTGCTGGCTGGTTCAAGGAATTACCTTCTTGCTATCTTCAATGTATGAATGTAACAATAATTGTTTGTACTTTACTTTATCTTCATCTTTAGCCAATCGATTAATGGTCTCTTCAAGAACCATGGCACTACAAGATGGCTCAGGGCACTGCAGTGCCAAACATCCTGGGCCATCATTTATTGAAGCACTAATGTACCCTGCAATAATTACCTTATTTTAGAACAAGAAATTCCATAGTTCACTCGAATACGGAGAACAAAAAATATCAAAAGTGAGAATACTACCCTACCAAGCAGACTGGAAGTGGAAAAAACAGGGGGTCTGGTTGATTCCAGCTTAGATCCATAGACATAACATATGAAGCTATCAAGCTAAAAAGGCTGACATGTACTAACTGGCCCTATTTAGGCCCCTTTGGAGAGAATTTTTTAAATATCTTTTGGGTAAAATGTAAAAGGAAGAACTTCAATCCTTGGACTCATGTTATCTACTTTAGGTATGTGACAATTGCACCAACTACATCGAAGTAAATAACATGATTACAGACAGGCAACAGGATTAGCAGCTTGCCTGAATGAGAAAGCCATGAAGAAAGACATGTCTGCTTACATGTACCAGCATGACAAGATCAGACATTGGTATGGATATTTGCGGTCTTATTTGAATTTTTTTTCTAACGGAGCAAGGAGGAACGGGTAAGTGGATCCAATCTCAGTGAGATTCCTAACCCTGACTGGTGTGCAGACTTACAACTGCATACTCTGATCAGTGGGCTGATTGCTGTGTTCTCACAGCCCAAAATCCCCTTTTTGAACCTTACGCATTTATCATCAATTGTTTATATTACTAATATTAATCAAGTTGGTTATGTTCAGAGAGAGAGAGAAACCTTCCCAACATTCAGGGCAGTAGAAGTGAACACAACTGGCAGAGCTCAGTGCACATGTGGAATATCCTTCAAAACATATTCCACAAGTTAGCTGCAACCAAAGGAACCATCAGAACTAAAACATAGAGCCAAGTCACTGATTTAATCAGATATGACATGAACTAATAAGAAAAGCTACCTTTTGGCAGTCAGGGAGAATAACTCCTTTTGCAGGCAAGCCAACAGAAGTACGGACACGTTCTTCATCTGCGAACCACTCGTCACTCAACTTGCTAATATTCCTGAACAAAATCAAGATAGAGAATATATCCTTCTAGTTCAGAAATGTTCCAACTTTGCAACAATGAAAAAACAGAATGTTATATGCACGCAGCATAGTTTACACAGGAAAATGTTAAGTATATTATGTCCACTAAATCTAGTAGATCTCAGAAACTTCCTCAATATGAACTTTTCATGTTCATTACAGCAGAATTAGAACAAACTCAGTAATAAGATGTACTGGAACATGTGACTTCATTTCACGGAATCTAACATGGCAAGCTACATATATTTTTCGGCGGCAGAACTGACCATTTGTATTGTCGAAGGAGGATGCATGCTGACCCTCTTGGAATTGAAAATACTGAAGATACCTGTCTTATGTCTTCCTCTTGTCTCCCATGTAAATCGTTTTGAGTTAAGACAACGTATCTCTGTTTGTGATGAACAAGAACAGAGGCTCTTTGAGTGATTTAAGATGAAAAGACAGCGCAACAGAAAAGGGAAATAAACATGGAGGAAAGAACCATCCACATGCACCCCTTGATCTAAAGGAAATAGTTCTATCAACAATAACGCCGCTTGTAGCACCTCGAAACCTAGTAGCTGACGATACAGTGTGATCCTCCATTTTGAAACATTAAGTGAGGTAAAAGAAGCTATGACTAGATAAAACATCTTATTTTCTAAGCTTCATGGTGAATGAATGATTCTAGGACACAGAGGGTCACTCATGTTATTTTTGGTAGGTTCACTACGCAAACTGCTAACGATGAACCTATATATATGCTTTAGCAATTAGCATCCCCAAAATGGTGTAGCCTATGAAGACTCACCTATCACAGATCGCAAACATCAAGTTCCAAAAATGTGTGGCCTGAAACAACTAATCACCGTGCATTATTATCTATTTATTCCCCCACACAAGAGGAGCCGTATGCCCTCGCTGAAACCTGCTGCCTGCTCTCACAACCCCACTTACAAGAAGACCCGCCCCCTCGATCGGGCATCAGCACTCCAGGACGCCGCCGCATTTCGCTATCGAGCCGCCGTCTATCCCCTAGATTTCACCCGAGAGCACCGCGGTCAGCCATCCCGCATTCGCGTCCAGTCCCCCATCCCCATGGAAGGAGCAAGAAGAGACGCTACCAGCGGGCGCGACTGACGATCACACCTACCTCTTCGCCCGTCGAGACGGCCTCCTCGCGGAAATCGTAGTCGTCGCCGACACAGGCCGATTCCTCCCCGCCGCTCCCGCTGCTCTCCCCGTCGCTGCTGCAGTCGTAGCAGTAGTCCCCGACGGCGACCAGCTCCGAGCCGCTGGAGCCCCGCGGCTCGCCGGCGGAGTCCATTGCAGCCGGGCGGGGTTCCGACGGGGATCGGGGGTGGGAGATTTGGGGTTCTGGAGCAGAGGGGGGAGGGAGTGACGGAGTTGTTCCTTGTTCGAGTCAAGTCGACGGCAGAAACGGCGGCCGGTGCGGGTCAATTTTATTGTAAATAGGAATCGAACGAGCAGAGAGACGAGTGAATAGTGAAAAATGTTGTATTGATTGATGATGATCACAGGGGGTGAAACGACGTGTTTAAGTCGGTTCCATGGAGACGACGCTCCAGGAGAATAACCGCTTAATGACGGTTCCTTTACAAGTAGGGATTAACCCATTTAATTAAAGGCTAATTAAATTCTAACACTCCCTCTAATCTATGCTTGTCTTCGTGAATCTTCATTATCTTTAAATAGTCTTCTCCAAAAATCCTGTGGGAAAAATGTGAGGAGTTGAGTAGGATATGCTGTTAAAACTCCTTCAAACCCATTGGGAAAATAAGGAGAAAATGACACAACATATAATGATTATTGCCTCTGTTAACTCGATATGAAGTAAATCCATAGAATATAGAGGTCAATAAATATGTCGTTTATACCTTCCTAAAACCCCGGTGGAGAAAACGGATAGTATGACATATAATCTTATGTTGATATTACCTCATTAAAAACCTTAATGAGAACCTGAATAGTAAACTCATTAAGGGAAAAAGAGTATAGTATGATGCTTTGAACAGGTATAGTTGAGGAAGACACTCCCCCTGATTCTTGCAAATCCCGAAACCGTCGCATACCAATTCCATGAATGTATTTCTGGAATGTTGAAGTTGGTAGAGACTTCGTAAATAGGCTAGCGAGATTATCACATGATTTGACTTGCAAGATGTTTATTTCCCCACTCTTCTAGAGTTCGTGGGGATAAAAAAACTTAGGGGCAATATGCTTAGTGATATTGCTCTTGATGTATCCTGTTTGCATCTGTGCAACACAAGCCGCATTATCCTCATAGATAATGGTAGGTGATTCGATAGAACCAATTCCACATGATCGTTGTATGTGGTTTATCATTCTGCGAAGCCACACACATTCGCGTGTTGCCTCATATAATGCAATTATTTTAGAATGATTGGTAGAAGTTGCAACTAGAGTCTGTTTCGAAGACTTCCATGATATAGCAGTTCCACCATGTAGGAACACAAAGCCGGTCTGCGATCTGGCATTACGGGGATCAGATAAGTAGCCAGCATCAGTGTATCCAATCATACTAGAGTCCAGATTTCTCTGAAACTGAAAGTATAGGCCAAGATCCTTTGTGCCTTGGAGATATCGAAAGACATTCTTGACTCCCGACCAGTGGCATTTGGTGGGAGCTGCGCTATGTCTAGCAAGCAGATTCACTGCAAATGCGAGGTCAGGTCTCGTGCAATTTGCAAGATACATTAGCGCTCCAATGGCACTGAGATATGGAACGTCGGGTCCCAACATCTCTTCTCCATCATCCCTTGGCCTAAACGGATCTTTCTCTACGTCTAGAGAACGAACCACCATGGGAGTTTTAGATGGATAGGATTTGTCCATATTGAATTTCTCCAATATTTTCTGGATATAGGCAGCTTGGTGTACCATTATTCCTGAGGGAAGGTGCTCGAGTTGGAGACCCAACCAAAATTTGGTTTGACCCAAATCCTTCATCTCAAATTTTGTCTTTAGATGATTGCGTGCTTCATCAATATCTTGTGTGTTGCCAATAATGTTGAGATCATCAACATACACTGAAATGATGCAAAATCCTGAAGAGGACTTCTTGATAAAGACACATGGGCAGTCATCACTATTGGAGTAACCCTTCTGAAGAAGGAACTCACTAAGTCGGTTGTACCACATCCGTCTCGACTGTTTCAAGCCGTACAAAGACTTGTTCAGTTTTACACAGTACATGTTGCGTTTTGCGCTTGCATCCGGGACAGAGACTCCATAAGGAACCTTCGTGTATATGTCCGAATCTAGTGACCCGTAAAGATATGCGGTCACGACATCCATCAACTGCATAGATAGACGATTTTGCACTGCCAAAGATGTTAAATATCGGAAAGTGATACCACTCATTACCGGAGAATATGTCTCATTGAAATCAATGCCGGGTCTCTGCGTGAAACCCTGTGCTACGAGCCTTGCCTTGTATCTCACCACCTTGTTGTTCTCATTCCGTTTCCGAAGGAAAACCCATTTGAATCCCACAGGGAAAACTTTGGGAGGTGTTGGTATTGCTTCAGTGAATACCTTTCTTTTGTTAAGCGAGGCTAATTCCGCTTGTATTGCATCCTTCCATCGAGGCCAGTCGGAGCGTTTTTCACACTCAACGATAGTCCTTGGATCATGATCATTGAGAAGGGTATTTGCAATTGTAGCAGAAAAATAAGTGTCGACAATCGTAGACTTACGATTAAATGATTCTCCAGAATCGATATAGTTGGTGGATATCTCCTGCACCCTTGGTGACTCTTCGTGATTTCCCAATACGTGTGAGTCTGGGTGTTCCGATGTCCCAGCCAGTGTGTGCAAGCTAGAGCTGGGTTGTGGAGGTTGCCCTTCCACTGGGTGTATACTACCCATAAGGTGTTTATCAACGTTGAGTTGACTTGCATTTACTGATTTTGAGGATTTTCTCCTCTCTCTCCTTTGTTGCTTGCGAGAAGCAGGTTCTGGATCAGAAGCCTTACTACTCCCCCTCTTTTTCGGAATAGGTAGTTGAGTGGTTTTAGTTGGTACCTCCACTCTTTCGGGCGCATTTCTGGCCGGAATAAAGGATTTTGTAACACCTTTTAGATCAGTAAATGAATCTGGCAGATTATTTGCAAGATGTTGCAAATTAATGATTTTCCGAACTTGGAGTTCGGTCTCTTGGATACGTGGATCAGAGGTTGAAATGGCGATAGCATTCCAATCAATTTCCGGGCATTCTTTCTGGTACTTGAAATCTCCCCCTAATGCCGGAAAATGTTCCTCATCAAATATGCAATCAGCGTGACGGGCCGTGAATAGATCCCCAGTAAGGGGTTCTAGGTACTTAATAATCGACGGCGATTTGTACCCCACATAGATCCCTAGTTTTCTGTGTGGGCCCATGGATGTCCGCTGAGGTGGTGAGATCGGGATGTATGTAGCACATCCGAACTTACGCAGATGGGAAATGCTAGGTGGATTTCCACGTACCAATTGCAGAGGGGAAGTACTGTGATATGCAGTAGGCCGCAATTGGATTAAGTCAACAACGTGTAAAACTGCGTGACCCCAACACGAGGTTGGCAAGCTACAATTCATTAACAAAGGTCTTGCAATGAGTTTGATCCTCTTTATTAGAGATTCAGCCAAACCATTTTGAGTATGGATATATAGAACAGAGTCTTGAACTTCAATCCCCAAGGCCATGCAATAGTCATTGAAGGCGCGTGAAGAGAATTCTGCAGCATTGTCCATGCGAATTGATTTAATTCGACTTTCTGGATAATGAGCCTGTAACTTAATTACTTCCCTCATTATCTTGGCAAATGCATGGTTTCGTGTGGAAAGAAGACACACATGTGACCATCGTGTAGATGCGTCAATCAAAACCATGAAATACCTGAATGGTCCAGATAATGGTTGGATGGGACCACAAATATCACCTTGAATCCGTTCAAGGAATTGAAGTGGTTCAGCTTGTATTTTAAGGTGTGAAGGCCTCAAAATTAGCTTCCCTGTGGCACATGATGTACACACAAAGTCTGATGACTGAGGGAACTTTGACTCTTGCAAATTATGACCAATGGAATTGCTAGTAATCTTCCTCATCATCCCGATGCCGGGATGGCCTAGCCGATCATGCCAAGTTTGGAATGCGTCAACATTCTGAAAGATTACCTTATAAGCAACATGTTCTACGGGCTTGATGTACGTATAGTACAGTCCGGACGACAAAGAAGGAATTTTTTCAAGTACTTGCTTGCCATATCCGTAATCTTTTGTAAAGAGTAGATACTCTTCTTTGTTGTCTTCATGGGTTTCAATGTGAAAACCATTCTTACGGATATCTCGATAACTGATTAAGGTACGTGACGAATCGGGATACAATAAGGCAACCTCAATTGTCACTTGTGTACCGGTTGGGAGGGTAAATATGGCACGTCCAGTGCCAACAATTATCGTATCGCGTCCAGCGATAGTCAAAATATCTCCATTCATCTTTTTCAGAGTTTGAAAATACTTCAACTCCCTCAGTATGGAGTTTGTGATAGCACTGTCCACAAGGCATAATTCCTCTTCCATCGGATTGTCCCCGTAGAGAGCTTTTCTCGTCTCCAGTTCTCGCCGGAATCGATTTCGCTGGGAGCGTGCTGATAACGTATTGTAAATAGGAATGAAACGAGTAGAGAGACAACTGAATAGTG
This sequence comes from Avena sativa, assembly GCA_916181665.1. NCBI lineage: Eukaryota > Viridiplantae > Streptophyta > Magnoliopsida > Poales > Poaceae > Avena > Avena sativa. The sequence continues at coordinate 544,806,942 of OV702290.1, read as the reverse complement.
AAAACTGTTGTATTGATTGATGATGATCACACACATATATAGGGGGTGAAACGACGTGTTTAAGTCGGTTCCATGGAGACGACGCTCCAGGAGAATAACCGCTTAATGACGGTTCCTTGGGGATTAACCCATTTAATTAAAGGCTAATTAAATTCTAACAAATTTGGTGCGGGTTCGTGCATGCGAGCGTGTTTCGTACGTGGCGTTGGGCTTGGGCCCCCGTGTTTGGAGAAAAGAAGGGCGATGCGGGGCGATAATTATTGGGCTCCCGTTACACAGAATCTAATTCCTGCCTAAGCACTGTGTTTGGCGGAAATTAATTCTACGAGATCGGATTTATTAATAGATCCTCCCTTTATGCTCACACGTATCTTTTTCTCAGTTTTCTAACTTTTTTTATCTATTTAAAATTGAATGGAGCAATCGTTATGTATTGAGATGGGTTTATCAATAGACCGGGTCTCGTACCTCACAGAGTGTGCACCGTCGATGAAATCCTAAGGACAAAATGCCTACCGGTGGCTGGTATTCGAATCGGGAGAAACTGAGTTCACCAACAGCTTACCATATTTACTTTGGGTAAGCAAAGTGGTATGGATTAGGAAGAGAAGGTCCCTCTTATCTAATTTTTTTTTCTCCAATAGCTTACCTATTTTTTGCTAGACAAAATACAACCAGGTCTAAAATAGAATAAATTACGGTAGGGTCTATCTTTCTTACAGCAATGACCTTGGATGAAAAAGAAAAAACCAATCAGGTCCTTGCACTTTTGGTATCAATTAAGACATCGGTTAACCAATAGAACAATATCTTTCAAGAGCTCTAAGCTCCCTAGAATTGGAGAGCTGTGGTTGATCCACCGTTTCCCTCCTTGCTACCTATCAGCTCGACGTTTTTTTTTCATCGTGTACATGTTCTGTCGGTTCGTGCATACGATAACGTCGGTTCGTTCTTCACATAGCAACGTCGGTTCGTTTTGACCCACGCTTGCACGTTCTTGGGAGCCCATTCCCCGTACAACACACATACCATCTTCATCCTCCTCTTTAGAATCAACGTCTGCAGCGTGGAGCTGCTTGAGCCGGAAAAGATGCTGCCTCTGCATCGGAGATCCGTACGATGGTGGCGTCGCCGGCTGTGAGTGATATGTTGGACTTCGGGGCTGCGTCGGCGTCGGGTTGGCGTCGAGCGCGGCACACTTTCCCTTCCGGCTGAGAGGAGGTGCCCGGACTATCTTCTGGTTGTGCTGGTGGAATGAGGCGACGACGACCATGCCGCGTGCCCGTGTCGCCAGCGGCGGCTGCAGTCCCGTGCTTGAGTGCGCCCGTCATCAACTCCAGCCCGTCCCGTAGCAACGTCAAGGGCGCAGGCTGGGGCGATTGACGCCCATATTGAAGACGGAGCGGTTCTTGGCGCAGTCCCCAAACGGTCGATTTGGATGAGGGGTCTTCTCAGCTCCCACGTTGCATGCGCCTTATTACGACCTCAATGTCAGGTTAATTCGTTGATTCGGTGTACTGCTACTCCAGTCAAGGTGATACGCGGCTTCTGCTTATCCATTCCTTTGATTAGGGATGATGAGGTATGGATGCTATGGAGTGCTCCAGCTTCACGAGTGCTTCAGGCGTGGCGCCCTGGCACCGAGCGGCGGGATCCAAAGAGGATGCGAGCACGATGGCTCTACCCGTGAGAAGGGGGTTCAGATTATATTGATTCACATGTTGGATAGTGTGAATTGTTACAAAATAACTCTTAAGCTAAATTTCCATCCTCATCGGTCTGCATAAGAACCGATTCACCTTGAGACATTTTCATTCGTCCCTTTCCCCGCTATTTTGGCGGTCTTGGAATAGCTTCCTCTCTCTGCCTTGATCTCCGGATCATAGTTGTAAGTAGTCCCCAAGATCCATGATTTTAGTAATTTGTTTCTCGCTCTAAATGTTTCCAGAGCTATTGCAAGGCTTGGAGATAGCCTCTGGGTCAGATCAATTTCTATGAAATCTTTCTGCTTGCGGACTTCTCGGTGATAGATCTTGTTATGAAATTAAGCAAAAAATAATGTAGCGTGCTGGTTCTTATGTTCAATCATCAGAAACATCGAAAACAAATCCTTGTTGAACAACAGTCATTGAACTGTGGTGTGCTTGTGAGAACAAAATACTATTTCAGCTCTACATGTGAATCTTAATTAACTTAGAGCATTTTTTTATTTTTAGTTATTTCTCTTTGGTCTTGGATATGTAGAATTCTTAAAAATTGCATTGGGAGCCTATTAGAACAATCTGTCCCATGCTTGAAGGATGGTTGTGCAATCCTTAGAGCATATGAGTGTTGGACTGTTGGTGCATTATCTATCTCATTTTAATGTCATGAACTCAAATGCCATGATCTAGGGTGTTAGTTTTTCATAAGTGTAATATCCACCTCTAGTATGCGTAAAGCACACCCCAGTTCAGTGTATGTATTTTTCTAACCTCTCGCCTTTTGTTTTCAGCAAAAATTCAAGTAAACAATGGAGAAGTTTTAACAAGAGGAGTGACACTAGACTACAGTTATCTGGTAACTTTTATAAAGAGAGAAGGGGACACATTGCATCATATGCTAAAGGTTAGAAAGAAGTAATAACCAATACTAATAAACTTCGGCAGGTGCTACGCTGAGTCATGCATGTTCGACAGGTGCTAAGCACGACAGATCCTCCGGAGACTTCAAGCTATGTTGGTTGGTGGTACTTGGTGGCATGGTGTTGTGGGGTACCGGTGGCGACCGCAACGTGCTTTGGATATAGTGTGCAGGGAGGTGGTGTTATTTGGCACCGTGGTGGTGTCGGTGGCTGGTGTGGCAAGAGTCAGCGCATCAATCTACATGATGAAGATGATTTCGCGGGAGATAGTGGAGGCATCGAGATCCGGAGTGAGTGTGTGGGCGCTGTTTCATGGATAAACTGGGTGGTTCTAGGCTCCTGACTTGCATGAGGCAGTTGGGTGTTTGCTAGGTCTCGTCGGGAAGCTGGCGATATGGTTATCGTTATGCTCGGTATTTTGTTTTGACGGTCTTTGTTGTATGATCTTTGTAATGGATTTTGCCAGACTTTTGTTATTCGAATAATGAATAAAGGTTGTGTGCATCGCTTGATGCAGAGGCCGGGGCTTCACTCCCCATTTAAAAAAACACTAATAAACTTGATTATTTCCCCTAGTAAAAATATAAGAGTGTGATGATCAAAAGGCACATCTTTGGTGGAAAGGTACTCGGGTCGAGCATCCAGGTGACAAAGTATTTGGAAAGATTTTTGTTGTACTCTTTGTGTATGCTCCACAAATTATCGTCTAGAAATGTAGAAGAAATGAGTAACACTCATGACAAATTGAACAAACTGATTAAACATGATTCCTAAAAACGTGTTTATTAAACAACCTCAGTTCTATAAGAGAGCTCCAGATTCAGTTGAGACGGCTATTATCAACGTCTTGCGGTTAATTATGGTACAATTAAAGGTTTCTTAATACCTTGATTTCTTGAATATATTTTACCAACTATATGGTGAATGTTAATCAATGTCTGCAGGAACCAATTATAAAGGTGTAAGGAAGATGAAGTGACCGCGAAAGGTTTGACTGATTCCTATGTGTCCCATTTCAATGCATCAATCTCTTTCTTTAACTACATAGTGCATTTATACCCAAATGATATGGTACAGAGTATTAGAACGCATATGCCAGCTAATTTCCAATCTATAGTAGACCATATGTTATTTTTTTCCTTAATAACACATGTGTTATTTTTTCCTTAATAACATAGAACACGATGCTCAACCACTGTTTTTAGCAACAACAGTATAAGTACTTGTGATCTAGCCCTATGCTAGGATTCAACTTAGGCCCTTCATATAAGCTTACCGGCTGTTTTAAGGAATAGTCGTACATGTACTTGTGATATATTCATAGAAAACATACATAGTACTTCATGGAAAACATACATAGTACGGAGTCCGTTCATTCTCTTGTTTTAATGAAGGTCTAGGTTTGTCTAACATGTGGGAAGATCTGCAAGATCAGAGGGAAGGGGTGTTGGATGGATAACTAAACAATCTATAGTAGTCTAGATTAGATTCAGCATATTCCCTCTGGTTTCATATTTTCATTTTGAAGGCATGCATAGAACCTGAAACTTTGCATTATGTTTTATAGGTACATAGTTCACAACGAGACAGATGTATGTTGCTTAGAATTCATAGATCTGTAGCACTAGAAAAGTAATTAAATTGTGAACTGAGTTAGTAGAGGTTAGATGTTTTTCTTGTTTGGGTGACATGCTATTATGGTGTTTGTGACTGATGGTGTTAGTGTTATTTCAAAGGTATGATCCTGAATGTGTGAGACACTGAAATGCATTTAAGTTAAAAAGAATGAGATACACCAAAATTGATTAACCATGCGACAATTTGCAACAATTTGCAACACCTAGGATGGGTTGAAGGGACAAAGGAGGAAGCAATCAACAACTTTCTTGGCCAGCCTGGGCCTTGGTGGTGAAAACAAACTGTAGTTTTGTTACCAATATGTATTTATATACTATTAATAAGTGTTACTCTTATCTCCTTGCAAAAACTTTATTTGTCCTTACAGAAAATTTGTTACTGTAGCGATACTTAATGTATGCATTATTTGGACTCGGAACTATGTGATTCCAATATGGGTACAACTCTTTTAGAAAGAGAGTCTTATTTTATGGGTGCGCTGCATGTTTCTTGACTTTAGTTTCTTGCAGGATCGAGTCACTGTTACATCTGAAAAATCTAACAAATCTTGTTTTCTAATGTAGTTCAATTATATTGGAGACAAACTAAAAAATCAAGAACTACAATGAAGAACGGTAATCACAAATTTACCATGAGTTTTGCTTGTGTCAATGAAGAATATGAATAGCAAGCAAAACCCCATATGATTATTCCATAAAGTTCTACTGCATGCGTCTTGTACACATGAACCAATTGTAGTTTACTTTTTCGTTATTGGCAATAATACCCTCTTCCGGTACATTGGTAGTCTGATATACATATGTTCTTGACACAAAACTCTTTATATATTAGATGATGCATACCATAGTAGATGATTGGCGGGACAGTTCCGTTTCTTTTTCTTCCAGCGCGTGTTGAGGCGTTTGAAGGGCATCCATCACAAAGCACCTCTCGGATAAGGCCAAATAGGCACACATCACAGAAAAGACAAAACGGAAACAACTGAAAACGGCGTAGCAAAGGGCGCAAGGTCCTTCTAGTATCTTAACTAAATAGACAGATATCGCAAAGCCCAGACCATCTTTATCTTTAGTCAAGATCAGTTTGTTGAGCCGGGCTATTTATTCTCTTTTGATTCTATATATCGCAAAATTTCTTTTTGTGTAGACCATTATATATCGTATTTCTAATTCAAACTTTACATGGTTAAAGTATACATCATTATCTACATGTATATATGTTTTCCAGAATTTTCCAAACTTCAAAATATTAATTTCAAATTTTAAAATAAAGTGCTCCAGTGAGCTCAGGCTCCAAAAGCAATTTTTGGTGTCCATGTACGTTACACATACTAAAACTGTTGTTAGATATACAGAAGGTTCCAGATATTGTTATATGTTGATCCAAATTCTATAAAGTAAATGCCAACTTCTGACGGAGCGGAGCAAGGCCCGTCGCCGGAGGCTTGGGCCGAAGACTTAGGTTTCCACCGTTATATATACCTCTGACGAAGCGGTACGGATTGTCAATGCTTTCAAATTCTACAAAGTAAAGGTCAACTTCTGACGAAGCGGTATGGATCGTCGAAGATCTAGGTTTCCACCGTGATATATACCTCTTGTAAGCCGCCGACTGGATAAGTCGCATCTGTGAAAATCTCTGGCGTTGTGTAAACACTCCCCGATATAGTAAAGTTCCGCTGGCTGGCGCCCGTGGTTTTTTCTCTCTTTGTTGGAGGGGTTTTTCCACATTAAATCTGTGTCCCCTTTGCTGTGATTTCTTTATCGTTCTTCATTATTTGATTGTCGCAAAGCTAACAAGTGGTATCAGAGCCCCAGGTTCTAATCTAGGGTTTGCGACATGTCGTCATTGAAGTTCGGTCTTCCGCAGCTGGACTACACCACAAGATTCTCCTTGTGGCGGGTGAAGATGCGGGCGATTCTCGCCCGAACTTCAAATCTGGATGAAGCGCTAGATGGATTCGATGGAAAGGATGCTAAGGGATAGTCCAACGAAGAGAAGCAGAAGGACCGTAAGGCTTTGTATTAATTCAACTTCACCTATCCAATAATATCTTGCAGGAAGTATTGGTAGAGAAATCTGCTGCTGATCTTTGGGCGAAACTGGAATCGATCTGCATGTTAAAGGATCTAACCAGTAAGATGCATGTGAAGATGAAGTTGTTCTTGCATAGGCTACAAGAAGGTGGATCGGTAATGAGTCACTTATCCATTTTTAGAGAGATCATTTCTGACTTGCAATCTATGGAGGTAAAAATATGATGATGAGGATCTAGGTCTCTTACTCTTATGCTCGCTGCCTAGTTCTTATGCTCACTTCCTTGATAAAATATTGTTGAGCTGTGATATACTAACCCTTGATGAAGTACAATAGGCCCTCAAACAGAGGGAAAAGATGAAAACTATGGTACAAGCAGATCGAGCGTCATCCAAGGCTGAAGCTCTGTAGGTTCGTGGCAGGACTGAGCAGAGATTTAACAACTATGGCAACCGAGATAAGAGCAAGGATGTCAGAAGTCATTCGAAGTCCAAGGGAAAGGACAAGTCCTGCAGATATTGTAAGAAATCTAATCATGTTATTGATTATTGTTGGAAGCTGCAGAATAAGGAGAAAAGGAACAGAACTTACCAACCGAAAGATAAGTCTAAAGATACTGGTAAGGCTGGTGTTGTTTCTAATGATAGTTCTGACGGTGAATGTTTTGCCGTTTTTGCTGCTTGTGCTTCTCGTGATGATGAATGGATACTTTATACTGCATGTTCGTTTTATATTTGCTGTAACAAAGATTGGTTCAGTTCATATGAGTCTGTGTAGACTGGAGATTTTGTACGTGTGGGGAATGACAACCCATGCCATATTGTCGGAGTTGGATCTGTTAAGATCAAGACAAATGATGGCGTGATGTGTATGTTGACTGAGGTGAAGCACATACCAAGCATGGTCAGAAATTTGATCTCCCTGAGTACCATGGACGTTGATGGATACAAGTATGTCGGTGGGCGTAGATTGTTAAAGGTATCAAAAGGTTCTCTTATTTATATGATAGGTGATATGAATTCTGCTAAGTTATATGTTCTTAGAGGTAGCACTTTGTCTAGTATTGCTGTTGTTGTTCCTTCTAATAATTCTAATGATTGTGGTAAAACAAATCTGTGGCATATGCGTCTTGGGCATATGAGCGAACATGGCATGACAGAGTTGGTCAAGAGAGAGCTGATTGATGGTTGCAACTTGGGTAAGTTTCAGTTCTGTGAGCACTACGTTTTGGCAAGCATAAAAGAGTTAAATTCAATGCTTCCATTCATATCACCAAAGGCATATTAGATTATATGCATGCTGATGTATGGGGACCTTCCCGTAAGACTTCTATTAGTGGTGCTAATTACATGCTTACTATTATTGATGACTACTCAAAAAAAGTGTGGCCATATTTTCTGAAACATAAATCTGATGTTTTTGATGCTTTTAAGAAGTGGAAAGTTATGGTTGAAAAGAAAACTGAAAAGAAGGTAAAGATACTACGTACTGATAATAGTATGGAATCCTGTTCTAATGAGTTTGAGGAGTTTTGCAATAATGATGGTATGATCAGGCACCACACCATACCTTACACTCCTTAGCAGAATAGCGTGGCTGAGCGCATGAACAGAATCATCATCTCGAGGGCTCGTTGTATATTGTCAATGCAGGTATGCATAGACGTTTCTGGGATGAAGCAGCCAACACAACATGCTATCTTATCAACAGGTCACCTTCTATTCTACCTGAAAAGAAAACTCCCATTAAGGTATGGTCAGGTTCGCCTGCTGATTATTCACAGTTGAGAGTTTTTGGTTGCACTGCTTATGCTCATGTTGATAATGGAAAGTTAGAGCCTAGAGCTGTTAAGTGCATATCCCTTGGTTATGGTTCAGGAGTTAAACCATATAAACTAGGGAATTCTGAAACTAAAAAGATTTTGTTGAGTAGGAACGTTGTTTTCAATGAATCCGTTATGTATCATGACATCTTGCCATCAGATTCCTCTCATGTTGCTATTGGAGAGGAGGGAGTTAGTGTGCAGGTGGAGCCACTACAGAAAACTATTGATAATAATGTTGTGGTTGATGATACTCATGAGGAAAACATTGATGATCATGTTATTCAGCACTCACCTACTATTTTGCAGCAACCACATGAGTCTATTGCTGCTGATAGATCGAGGCATAACATAGTTCCTCCTCGTCGTTAAATTAAAGAGTGTAATCTTGCTCATTATGCTTTGAGTTGTGCTGAACAGGTGGAGCATGATACTGAACCTACTACATATAATGAAGTCATTGCATCCGTTGACCGCGATAAGTGGATTTCTGCTATGCAATAAGAGATGCAATTGCTTAATAAGAATGGCACATGGGAAGTTGTGCGCTTGCCTAAACAGAAGAAGGCCGTCCGCTGTAAGTGGATATACAAGAGAAAGGAAGGTTTGTCTCCTAATGAGCCTCCAAGGTTTAAGGCAAGGTTAGTAGCAAAAGGTTTCAGACAGATTTCAGTTATTGACTATAATGATGTTTTCTCTCTGGTTGTGAAGCATAGTTCTATTAATGCTTTTTTTTTGGTATTGTTGCTATTGATGATCTTGAGCTTGAGCAGCTAGATGTAAAGACTGCTTTTCTGCATGGTGAACTGGAGGAGGAGATTTACATGGACCAACCTGAAAGGTTCATAGTCCTGAAAAACAGGATTGCAAATTGAAGAGATCGCTTTATGGTTTGAAGCAATCTCCAAGGCAGTGGTACAAAAGGTTTGATTCATTTATGATCTCACAAGGTTTTAAGAGGTCTCAGTTTGATAGCTATGTTTATATTAAGTTTGTTGATGGATCACCTATATACTTGATGTTATATGTTGATGATATGTTAATTGTTGCCAAGAGCATGAAAGAAATCACTACTTTGAAGGCACACCTAAGTAGTGAATTTGAGATGAAAGATCTTGGTGCTGCTAAGAAAATCCTAGGTATGGAAATTAAACGGGATAGAAAATATAGGTTGTTATTTCTTAGTCAGCAAAGTTATGTTGAGAAAGTTCTCCAACGTTCTAATATGCATGATGCAAAGTCCTAGTTCTGATGAAGATATTGAGTACATGTCACGAGTTCCTTATTCTAGTGTTGTTGGTTCCTTGATGTATGCCATGGTTTGTTCTTGTCCTGATTTATCATATGCTATGAGTTTGGTGAGTCGTTATATGGTTAATCCTGGTAAAGAATATTGGAAAGTTGTTTAGTGGATTTTCAGGTACCTCCGTGGCACATCAAATGCTTGCTTGAAGTTTGGCAAGACTGGTGAGGGACTCGCAGGCTATATGGATTCAGATTTTGCTATCGATTTGGATAAGAGGAGATCCCTCACAAGTTATGTGTTCACGGTAGGTGGATGTGCTGTGAGTTGGAAGACAACGCCGCAACCAGTTATTGCTCTATCTACAACTGAAGCAAAATATATGGCTATTGCTGAAGCTTGCAAAGAGTCTGTTTGGTTGAAAGGTTTGTATGCTGAGATTTCTCAGGATGATTCTTGCATTAACATGTTCTATGATAGTCAAAGTGCTATTTAGCTTACTAAGGATCAGATGTTCCATGAGAGAACAAAGCACATTAATATCAAGTATCATTATGTTTGTGACGTTGTGGCACATGGTACACTAAAGGTATGCAAGATAAGCACTCAATAATCCTGCTGATATGATGACAAAGCCTGTTCCTGTTGCTAAGTTTGAGCTATGCTCAAGCTTAGTTGGTATAACTACTTAGCCCAAGCGGCTTGTTGGCACCGAAAGTGTTTTCTTTGTTTGTTTAGGGAGATGATTACTGTTGATGCTACAAGAAGGAATTTGTCTCAGGGTGGAGTTTGTTATATGTTAATCCAAATTCTACAAAGTAAATGCCAACTTCTGACGGAGCGGAGCGAGGCCCATCGCCGGAGCCCCTCGCGGTATGGATCGTCAAAGACCTAGGTTACCACCGCTATATAAACCTCTTGTAAGCCGCCAGCTGGGACAAGTTGCATCTGTGAAATCCCCGGCGTTGTGTAAACACTTCCCGTTATAGTGAAGTTTCGCTGGTTGGCGCCCGTGGTTTTTCCTCTCTTTGTTGGAGAGGTTTTCTACGTTAAATCTGTGTCCCCTTTGCTGTGATTTCTTTATCGTTCTTCGTTATTTGATTGTCGCAAAGCTAATAGATACAACCAAAAATACCATTGTCCCCTGCCAGGCTTCCGAAGCATTTATTGAGAAGACCATATCAAGCAAATAATTACCTTAGGTCTAGTACTTATAGCCCTTAGAGGTCGAGTGACCAAACTTTCCAGAGTACTATGAATTAATGAGACATCACGAGCTTGCGTATGGTAGTATTTTTAGAGCAAAAGGGCCCCGAAGGGGAAGCCCCGATCCCATTTTCACAGAAAATGAAACCAGAGTTTTATCAGATTACAGGACAACTAATCCGAAAGCAAAGAAACAGAGAGGAGCTAAAATCACACAAAGTCCAGACCTGAAATTAGGCTATTGATGACCCACAAGTATAGGGGTGTATCGCAGTATTTTGGATAAGTAAGAGTGTCGAACCCAACGAGAAGCACAAGGTGCTGGCTAGTGGTATGGATCAGGAATTCTCTGCAAATACTTAGCAAACGGATTTTTAGGTTTTTTGATAAAGCAAGTAAACAAAGTACGAGTAAATAAAAGACGGTAGGAATGAATGCAGCAAGTGGCCCAATCCTTTATGCAGCAAAGGACAAGCCGGTTGTATTACTTAAGATGACCAAACGTTCTCGAGGACACATGGGAAGACTGTCAAGTGCTTTCGCTTCATATAGTTGATTAATCTTCTTTAGTTTGCTAAGTGTTGTGTGGGTGAACCTGTGCTAATGTACCGCCCCATCCAAGACTAATAGATACTTGTGATTATACCCCTTGCAAACATCCGTAAGTACAAGAAAGTAATTAAGGTAGAAACCTAACCACAGCTTTAAACTCTAAGACCCTTACGTCCTTTGTGCAATGGTTTCCTAACGAGGGTTCAGGTTTTTGTCACTCCGGCAACCCCTACGATTAGTAGCCAAATACACAATGCATTCCCCTAGGCCCATATAGGTGAAGTGTCATGTATTCGACGTTCACATGACACCACTAGAAGAAGTACACCACAACTTAAATAACAATCTATTAAATCTTTCTCAACACAACTCCACTACTAACAGCAAGACTTCTCCCATGTCCTCAAGAACAAAACGAACTACTCACAAGACATCATATGGATCATGATCAGAGATGGAATAATGATGTATAACAATTTGAACATAAATAATAATTCAATGGTTCACTCAATAGCATCAACTACAAAGAGTAATCAACACCGGGAAAGTTTCCCCTATGAACTATGCAAGATTCAATGCAATTGTTACAGCAATATGGAGATGGTGATGAGGGTGGTGATGGTGATGATGGTGTTGATGATGATGATGATGATCCCGATGAAGTCCAGCTTGATGGTGGTGTTGATGGCGATGATCTCCCCTCTCCGGGAAGGAATTCCCCCGGCAGAAATATGTTTGCCCGAGAGATCTTTCTCTCTCGGTGTTTTCCGCCCCGCAGAGGCGGCGAAATCTTTTTGTGGTCGCTCCCCAAGTCTTAGGGTTTCGGGAGGTTGATATACGCCAGAGGGGAGAGGCTGGAGTGGGCCAGGGTGGCCACACCACCTCCTGGCGCGGCCTAGGCCTGCCCGCGCCATGGGGTGGTGTGGGCCCCCTATGTCCCATCTCCACTCCATCTTCTGGCATCCTTAGTCTTCTGGAAAAATAGGATTTTCCGTATATTTTCCCGGATTTTCTGATCTTCGCGAATTTTGCCTCCAAATAGCACCTTTTCCATCAGAATCCTGATTGCAGCGGTCTATGCTCCAAAAGTCATCAACCAGGCAAAAATAGATGAAATAACATAAGTATCACCTCTCAGTATGAAATATATCAATGAATAATAGTGAATTAAGACATAGAATAGTGATGCAAAATGGACGTATCGGCTGATATAGCCGAAAAACAGATTAGAGAAACTACGCGGGGAGGGGGAGGGGGGAGTGGAGATCTTCATGCTCTGTATCTCCCACCGATTCCCAGAGCTTCTCTTTCGTCTCCTTTGCAGGCAGCAGGCCTAGGGGTTTGACCATGTACCACACCAGAAAGGCGTGAGAGGTGAGGAAGCCGGTGCTCTGTCAATGCTTGGAGGTGTCAGGAGGCCTAGGGCGATTGCTGTGTGTAACGATTCCACCAGGGACGCCATAGAGATGGCTCCGGATGTCATTTCCACGCGAGGGGGCTTGGAGCTCGGAGAAGAATAATGACTTGGTTGGAGAATTGGCCCATCCTCTCCAGCATGGTAGTATGTCTTGACTAAATAGACAGACACGGCAAAAGCCCAGACCATCTTTTATCTTTCGACAAGATCAGTGTTTGTCGAGCCAGGCCATTTATTCTCTTCCGATTCTCAACCACCCAGCATTAAATCAGCAGTTAACTATGGTTATTTGGAAGTAGGTCATGCTTAAAAAGATTACTTGTTTTGGATCACAAAGTACAATGGGATAATATAATTAATGGACCTCTCTGCTGGCTTCGCCATATGATAAAATCTTATTAGAGCCAACTTATGATGGAAGGTAAACATATTTTTTTGTTTTGACATACAAAGAGATCATGTAAGGGTGTGTTTGGTAGACTGTGTCACTTCGAATTCACTATTCCATTTGAGATATCTGACCTCATACAAGCTGTCCTGAGATTTTGGGGTGTGTTTGTTAGCCCGCATGTGTTAGGAGAATCTGAATTGAATACTTTGTTTGGTATCCCCATATGGGTGGAGATTGGCCCAAAACAAAATAATAACAGAGAGGTCCAAACTGTTGCACCAAGGTCCCTAACCAAAACATCTAAAAAGCAATCAGGCCCTTGTATGCAAGACGCTGCGCTGGGAGCAGATCCCTCCTCGTCGCCGGTACACGGGGCGTCGGCGGTGGTCGCTGAGCGACGCGGCATCGGGAGTTGCGCGGTCCGGGAGCTCCCCGTCGGTGGCGCCGGACGGAGGTGACGAGAGATGAGGAGGGGGGCTGGCGCGTGAGGAAGGTCTCTGGGAGTGCGGCGGTCATCTGCAGCGGAGGCGACGGGGCTAGGCGGCGGGAGGAGGAGGACGACAGGGCCGTGCAGCGTATGGGGGCAGCCACGCGAGGCCCGACCGCGTCGGCGGCGCCTGGACGGGACCACTCCACCGGCGCGGCGGCGCCTAGGTACAGAGAGGCGGGCGGTGGTCCGAGTCCACGTCCGGTGCGTCGGGGACTACTGCAGATGTGCCGGAGATCCTCGTCCTGCACCTGCGTCCATGGCGGTGATGCGGAGCTTCGGACGAGCATGGCAGGGCGGCGCGACGGGGGGGGGGGGGGGAGTGAGCTCGGCGGTTAGGGGAGGTTGAACGGCGGCGGGGGAGGGTAACCGACGGCGGGATCTGGGGGACTGGCGGCCTGGCGATATGGCAGCGAGGAAGGGCAGGGGGAAACGCGTGTGTGGTCGAGGTCGGGTGGGGACTGGGGGTACAGCGGAAAAAATTCGGGACGAGCGGGACCTTTTTTCGGGATGGATTTGGCAGGGCCGAAGAGCGAAGCTCGATTTCGGTTTCGCTAGCGGGCAGTGCCCAGGCGCTGTTTTCGTACCGAGTCGGCAGTGCCCAGAGCACGGACCCGATCTACCAAACACCTAAATTTCATCTAAGTTGAGAAATTCTGAGTGGAGGCACTCTACCAAACACGGTAAAGAGGGGATCATCAACAACTAAACCCGCCGGCCACCGCCGACTCAACGACAACGACACGCCGCGCTTACAGCCAGCATAAGCAAAAAGACGGACGGCATGATCGTTTACTCTCCTCGTTCGACCGAAACACCTCACGTGGTACCACTAATCGCCGCCGCTGCCGGCGCCGCCGGAGGGGGCAAGACCTGCGGCCGGCAGACCTTGACGCAGTCGGCCTCGTTCCCGAAGCAAGGGTCCTCGGGCGTCGACAGACAGCAGAAGCAGCTACTCTTGCTGTCGAGGCCATCAACTGCAACGCAAGTACTCTTCACGCACTTCCCTGGCAGCGGTTTGATGAGCGTCTTGATGCCGCGCCTGGTCTGGCCGTCGCCGCCGCCGTCTAGCTCACGGCCGCCTGCGGACAGGATACATATTATTCTTAGCTTCCTATAAATCATAACGATGGAAGCAGCATGTGTTATGTTACTTACAGTGCGCCGAGAAGGCGTGGCATCCGAGAAGGAGGACCACGAGGAGCAAGGTCAGCGCCGCCGTCTTGCATCTCATCATCTGGCTGCCGGACATCGTGCGCGTCTTCTCGATATATTGTCTCTGTATTCTGCTACTACTGCTGCTAGATCGACGAACACAAGTGCGCTTGATAATCGAGTATCGCCTTGTGCTATTTATAGATCATCGAGAGGTAGATAAAAGGGATGTTCAAATTATTGGGCGCTCGTTATGGCTATAACTATAAAGTATCCAGCATTAAAAGGATGCCATCCTTTTTTTCCAGCTAAATATTAGGAGATTTTGTCGCAGCAATATATGGTACCCTCCCTCTAATCCATATTAATTACCGCTCAATTGGATATATCTAGCATTAAAACGTGTCTAGATATAGACAAATTAATATGGATCAGATGGAGTACTCTATATGAATGTTTTTAGTAATGGACTATTTACAGAGCGGAGAGGATGCTACCCATTTATCAAAACTTTTTTTCTCGGTCTTCTTTTCTCTCTGGCAACAAGCCTAAGATCATGATATATTTTCACCGTGAATTCGTCGCCACAAGAGCTTCAAACCTATACTGGGTGTAGTACATTTGATCGATATGTTTTCGATGTCCACTTAACCAACGGCATTGCACAATTACTTGCGCGGGCTAGGAATAAGGTTCCCAAAATATCCAAGAAAAAGGAACAAAAACTGTATAAAACCCTATACACGCATATATCTGAACTTCTGCCACGAGCTTTTCGGCTTGGTCCGAGCTTTGGCATTATCGGGACACATGTCAGTATCACGCCAAGCGGACGAAGCGGTGACAAATCAGGACCGCTGCGACGAGCACTCGGACAATTGAACAGAGCCTTGTCAAATAAGCGTCGCATAGGCAGGGCCGGTCCTGAGATTTCGGAAGCTCAGGGCGAAACTAAAATTTTGGGCCCCTGCTAGTATATATATTTCTGAATATACATGTATGAATAATGAAAATAAAGAGTTCAAGTGTACCCAATTGCAATACTCATACAATAATAACAATGTTTACATTTAACCTTAATTTTTTCTCCATAAATTACTAGAAGCAAAGTTAGTGACAAATAATCAAAAACAAAGATTTCAAAATAACGTCTTCTCGCACAGAGTTGCCAAAAAATTTAACCTCTCTTGAGACATTAAGATCTCAAATAGTTCTTGATAATTTTAACTTTGAAAAGCTTCTTTCAGCGGGTGCAAGACACGAGTATAGTAAATAAGATCCGATAAGCGGTAGAAATAGTAGGATAGCAATCTGCTTTTCTAACAAATTCAAAAATCTCCATAGCAGCCATTGATCTATCAAGAAGAGTGAACTTCATATTAGTTAACTCATAAAAAAGATCATTTAACTCAAATCAGATGTACTAGATGAACCAGGTCGAGAGAAAGTTTCTGCAAATTTAGTGCAATAGTCTTTTAGTTGACAGTCATTACATAGTTAACCACAATGCAAATAAAATAGAAATTATTAATCAAACTAGAATTAAAGCATAAACTAGCAGCGAAATCCATGGAGAACCGGGACATACTTTTTGATACCTTCTACATAGGGTTGGAAGGGGGGATCATCTCTGGGAAAGGATTGAACGAAAGGAACAACCTCCGAGTGAATTGCAATCGAGTGAGATAGGCTCAAGAGGAGACGTAGAGAGACGTGTGACGGCGTGCTCCTGTTTCTGGTCAGGAGCTTGAGAGCATGAGTTACAGAAGGAATCGATCGCTAGATCAGGCCGAAGTCGATCGACCTCGCAGGTAGGTACGTGTCCAGGAAATCATAAGGCTCAATCCGGACCAATCGGAAACATAGAAGTACAATCTCATTTTTTCCCTAGGATATATACTAGGCCCTATATAGAGGCACATATCTAGGAAGGTCCCCAATTTTTCTGGGCCCGGGGCGGCAGCCCCTCTAGACCCCCTCCAGGGCCGACCCTGCACATAGGCAAGGGGTCCAAGAGATTTGATGTGATGAAAATGGCAACATTTAGCGGCTATAATTGTAGGGGTTCATGTATGAAAACAATAAAATTTTACCCTACGCCACTGAACCCCTGATGCTGCTAGGAACTATCTATTAGTAATGCAGTAATAGGAGGGGCTTTTCGTGAACTTACCCTTGAAGACCGAAAAGCGTTGTCAACGCTCAGGAGAATGTGGTTGATGTAGACGAACCGAAGCCGACCTCAAGGTCGTGCTAAAGTCCTTGCGCTCCTGAGGCTCCAACGACTTGAGTGTCTCAAATGTGACACCTCACAGGGAGATACATGCATCCGGTGCCTGTCGATGATGTTGGGTCCGCAACATAGAAAATAAAAAAATCCTACGATGAGAACTATACGCTAAGATCTATCTACTAGATACAGAGCAACGGGTGGACATACATCTATGGAGAATTTACCCTCGAAGACAACGAGTTTTGTTAACGAGTAGGAACTCGTGGTTGATATAGTCGTACGCTTGCCGATCTCAAGATCGTGTGAAAGTCCGAGTGCCGCAAATCAGTAGCGCATCCATCCTCGCACACACGTTCAAGCCACCGGACAACCTCCACCTTCTCGCTCCAGCGAATCAGCGGAAGCAGCAACTCCTTCCAGACGCAAGGCCACCGGGAACATGTATCTCGCTAATCCGAGACCATGGAGAAAATCTAGAGGGGGAGAGAGATCCTTCACGAGGAGGTGTGTTTTGTGAGAGGAGAGGGGGGCTTTATATAGGACGGAGGGAGACCCCTCCCCTCCCATAGCCGGCGCATGAGGGGGGGGGACTCCTTCCCTCCTTCATTCATGTGGTGAACCTCCACTCACATAAACATGGCCTCCACCCAAAATCTCACTCACATGTATTTAATTTCCACCAAATTAAATATAACTCTCAATTAATAAAACTCTTTTATTTATTTTACTCAGAATTTTGTTAATTACTTTAATTAACAAATATTCACATAAAACCCCTTGCAACATTTCAACATCACATGCAGAACCACTTTCTGCAATTTCACCCGAAACAATTCCGAATTCTATCGAAACAATTCCTGTTTCTATCGAAACATTTCCTGCGCTTTGCAAACCTTTTGTTTGGAACATATGTGCTCCTAAATGGTGTCCGGCAACCCTTAAGTGTGTCACCCTACGGTTCGCGAATAATGCAGACATGATTGAGACTCCTCTCAAATCAATAATCAGAAGCGGGACCTGGAGATCCATACTGACTCCTGCATATTCAACGATGACTTCTGTGATCGTGAGAACCTTTAACGTCAGCAATTTAATCCCTTTGTCTCATGATATAATACATGTCTGAGATTCGATCATCGGTATCCAAATACCTAGTTTGATCTTGTTACCGACATGCACTCTTTTCTCGTTCCCGTGATATAACATTCTAGTGATCACATCACTTGCTTGCAAGCCATCTTAATGTGATATCACCGAGAGGGCCCAGGGTATATCTATCTGTCATCGGGATTAACAAATTCCACTCTTGATCCATGAGCCTCAACATAACACCTTCATAGCACTGAACCCACCTTTATAGTCACCCTGTTACGGTGTGACGTTTGATGTTATCAAGATACTCTTCCGGTGTTAGTAACATGATCTCATGGTCTAAGGACTAAGACTACTGTGTATGATGTTATAGCAATATAAACATAATGACTTGATCGTAATGCTATACTTCGGATGAATGTTCATCACACCATTTCACAAATGTTGTGACCTTGTTATTAACAACATCCAATATCCATGATCAGGAAACTTTGATCATCTTGTTAATCAACAAGCTAGTCTATAAGAGAGGCATAACTAGGAACCCTTTTTGTTTATTAAACACACATGTATTGATGTTTCCAATCAATACAATTATAGCATGCAAAATAAACATCTATCATATACAAGGAATACATAATAACAACTTTATTATTGCCTCTCAGGGCATATTTCCTTCAGTCTCCCACTTGCACTAGAGACAATAATCTAGTTTATATAGTGATAAATCTAACACCCATGGAGTTCTGGTGTTGATCATGTTTTGCCCTAGGGAGTACTTTAGTCAACGGATCTGCTACATTCAGGTCCGTGTGCACTTTACAAATCTTTATATCTCCATCCTTGACATGCTCGCGGATGGAGTGAAACCGGCGCTTAATATGCTTGGAATTCTTGTGAGACCTTGGTTCCTTGGCGTTGGCTATGGCTCCATTATTGTCACAATAGATCACCATTGGGTCCAACACACTGGGAACCACACCCAGTTCCGTAATGAACTCTTTCATCCAAACTGATTCCTATGCTGCTTCTGAAGCAGCAACATATTCCGCCTCCGTTGTTGATCCAGCCACCACAGGTTGTTTGGAACTCCTCCAACTAACTGCTGCTCCGTTCAAGAGAAATACGTATCCGGATTGAGACTTAGAGTCATCCGGATCAGTGTCAAAGCTAGCATCGACATAACACTTAGCGACTAGCTCTTCTTCACCTCCGTATACAAGAAACATATCCTTAGTTCTTCTCAAGTACTTAAGGATATTCTTGACCGCTATCCAGTGTTTCGAACCTGGATCAGATTGGTACCTACTAGTCAAACTAATAGCATGTGCCACATCCGGTCTTGTACATAGCATGGAATACATTATAGAGCCTATGGCTGAGGCATAGGGGATCTTATCCATTATCTCTCTTTCTTTCGCCGTAGCCGGACTTTGAGTCTTACTCAATGTCTTGCCTTGCAACATAGGTAAGAACCCCTTCTTACTTCCGTCCATATTAAACTTCTTTAATATCTTATCAAGGTATGTACTCTGTGATAACCCAATTAGGCGTCTTGATCTATCTCTATAATGCCTAATATATATGAAGCTTCACCAAGGTCCTTCATCGAAAATTTGCTGTTTAGATAACTTTTAACATTGTTTAAAAGATCTATATCATTTCCAATCAATAATATGTCATCCACATATAATATCATAAATGCCACATTGCTCCCACTCACTTTCTTGTAAATACAAGCCTCTCCATAAGTTTGGACAAATCCAAACTCTTTGATCACCTCATCAAAGCGGAGATTCCAACTCCGGGATGCTTGCTTCAGTCCATAGATGGATCGCTGAAGTTTGCACACCTTATCAGCATCCTTAGGTTGTATCATATACAACTCTTCTTCAATATTACCATTGAGGAACGAAGTTTTGACATCCATCTGCCATATTTCATAATCGAAATATGCAGCAATTGCTAACATAATCCTAACCGACTTAAGCATCGCTACGGGAGAGAATGTCTCATCGTAGTCAACTCCTTGAATTTGTCAAAACCCCTTTGCGACAAGTCGAGCCTTATAGATGATCAAATTACCATCAGCATCAGTTTTTCTTTTGAAAATCCATTTATTCTCAACGGTCTTTTGATCGTGAGGTAAGTCCACCAAGGTCCAAACCTGGTTTTCGTACATGGATTCCATCTCGGATTTCATGGCTTCTAGCCATTTGTTGGAATCAGGACTCATCATCGCTTCTTCATACGTCGTAGGGTCATCTATTTCATCAATCATGAAATTCATAACAGGATTGCCGTACAGTTCAGGAGCTGCATGTGTCCTGCTTGACCTGCGAGGTTCGGTAGTGTCCTCTTTCGGAGTTTCATGATCAATATCATTAGCTCTCTCTTCATTAGGTGAAGTCAACTCCGAAACAACTTTCGGTGCTACACTACTCGTCATTTCATGAAGAGAAGGTTCAACAACCTCTTCGAGTTCTACCTTCCGACTACTCACACCTTTCGCGAGAAACTCCTTCTCAAGAAAGGATCCATTCTTGGCAACAAAGACCTTGCCCTCGGATCTGTGATAGAAGGTACACCCAATCGTTTCCTTAGGGTATCCTATGAAGACGCATTTTTCCGCTTTGGGTTCGAGTTTATCCGGTTGAAGTTTCTTCACATAAACATCGCATCCCCAAACTTTAAGAAATGACAACTTAGGTTTGTTTCCAAACCATAATTCATACGGTGTCTTTTCAACGGATTTAGATGGTGCCCTATTTAAAGTGAATGCAGCGGTTTCCAGTGCATAACCCCAAAATGACAGTGGCAAGTCAGTCAGAGACAACATAGATCGAACCATATCCAATAAAGTATGATTACGACGTTCTGACACACCATTACGTTGTGGTGTTTCGGCAGGCGTGAGTTGTGAAACTATTCCACAGTCTTTCATATGTGTGCTAAACTCGTAACTAAGATACTCTCCTCCATGGTCGGGCCGCAGAAATTTGATCTTTCTGTTACGATGATTTTCCACTTCATTCTAAAATTCTTTGAACTTTTCAAAGGTTTTAGACTTATGTTTCATCAAATAGATATACCCGTATCTACTCAAATCATCTGTGAAAGTAACAAAATAATGATATCCACCTCGCGCCGACACACTCATTGGTCCACACACATTAGTATGTATGATTTCCAATAAATCTGTTGCCCGTTCCATTGAACCGGAAAACGGCGTTCTAGTCATCTTGCCCATAAGGCATGGCTCACATGTATCAAATGATTCAAAATCAAGTGATTCCAAAAGTCCATCAGAATGGAGTTTCTTCATGCGTTTAACGCCAATATGAACTAGACGGCAATTCCACATATATGCAGATATATCATTATCAAGTTTAATCCTTTTAGCATCAACATTATGAATATGCGTAATACTACTATCGAGATCCAATAGAAATAAACCATTCAACATAGGTGCATGACCATAAAAGATATTATTCATATAAATCGAACAACCATTGTTTTCAGACTTAAACAAATAACCACTTTGCATCAAACACGATTCGGATACAATGTTCATGCTCAGTGCAGGCACCAAATAACAATTATTCAGGTTTATAACTAATCCCGGCGGCATATGGAGAGGCAGCGTTCCGACGGCGATCACATCAACTCTTGATCCATTGCCGACACGCATCGTGACCTCATCCCTTGCTAGTTATCGCTTGTTCCGCAGCCCTTGAACCGAGTTACATATATTAGCAACCGATCCCGTATCAAATACCCAGGTGCTACTGCGAGTACTAGTCAAGTACACATCAATAACATGTATATCACATATACCTTTGTTTTCCTTGCCGGCTTTCTTATTCGCCAAATACTTGGGGCAGTTACGCTTCCAATGGCCAGTCCCCTTGCAATAGTAGCACTCGGTGTCAGACTTAGGGCCAGCTCGGGGTTTCTTTTCAGGCGCGGCAACAGATTTGCCACCCTTCTTTCCCTTGTGCTTGCCTTTCTTGTCCTTCTTGAAACCGGTGGTCTTATTGATCATCAACACTTGATGTTCTTTCCTAATCTCCACTTCTGCAGTCTTAAGCATTGACAGAAGCTCGGGAAGAGACTTATTCATGCCCTGCATATTATAGTTCATCACGAAGCTCTTGTAGCTAGGTGGCAGAGATTGGAGAACACGATGTATGCCCAAGTCAATGGGAATCGTTATTCCCAAGGACACAAGCTTATCGGCGTACCCAGACATTTTGAGTACGTGCTCACTAACGAAGTTGTTCTCTTCCATCATGCAGCTAAAGAACTTTTCAGAAGCATTATAACTCTCTACGGCAGCATGGGTATCGAAAATCATTTTCAGTTCTCCCATGGTATCAAAGGCATTGCTATTTTTGAAACGTTTTCGAAGTTCTGGCTCTAGCCCATACAGTATGCCGCAATGAACTAAGTTGTGGTCCTCCTGACGAGTTATATAGACGTTCTTTTCCTCGTCAAGGGCATCAGGAGCTGGTGGGGGGGGCTAGCGGCGCCTCTAGCACATATTGCTTTTGTGCAGCAGTAAGGAGAATCCTTAAATTCATAGCCCAGTTGGTGAAGTTGCTACCATTCGCAGCAAGCTTCTCTTTCTCCATGAACACATTGAAATTAAAAATAGGTGGTGCCATCTACAACAGAATTTGTACAATATATTTATACTAAGTTTATGATAGATTGAGTTCAACTAATCCAAATTATTAATGAACTCCCACTCAAAAACGACATCCCTCGTGTCCTTTTGGTGATTACATGAACCAAATCCACTACACCAAGTCCTATCATCATGTGAGTCGGTGTAGCTTCAAAGGCGAGCATCTATATGGGCATCATATCAACTATATGACTCATGCTTAACCTTTCGGTCCGTGTTTCGAGGCCATGTCTGTACATGCTAGGCTCGCCAAGTAAGAACCTTAGTATTCGCGTGTGTAAAACTGTCTTACACCCGTTGTATGAAAGCGTAGAGTCGAGAACACCCGATCATCACGTGATGCCTCAAAACACGATCCACAAAACGGTGCATACTTAAGAAAGAACACATTTTATCTTGATATCTAAATAAGGGATCATCTTATAATGCTACCAAAAGCGCCAAACTATAAATATAAGATGCTAACATCTAATGTGTGAAGTGAGATGATATGGTCCATGCATTCGATCTCTATCATTTGCATCGTGGTATGATCTCTATCATTCCTTTGTGTGTAAGGCCAAGGTCTATGGAACTTACACGTTAAGTGAGTTGTAAGAGTATCTATCATACATCTACTTACAACAATACCATATCAAGACACTAGCCCAGCAACGATCTAAACTAGACGCCTCTAATTTATCAATTGCAAGTTTTACGTGGCTTAGGGCTTTCGGAGATAGAACCGGTCTTACCTACGAACATGAACCACAACGAGGATAACCAAGTTATTAGCAACTCGTTGTAAATCAGATATTGATTATAGTAGGAGAGACAGACACCCGCTAGCCACTTATGCAAAACTAGTTGCATGTCAGTCGTGGAACTGGTCTCATGTACGATGACATGTAAGGTTGGTCTGGGCCGCTTCATCCCACTATGCCACCAATATCCAAAGTACATAGAAGATGCAATAATATGATCATCATCGCCCATCATATACAAGGAATACATAATAACAACTTTATTATTGCCTCTAGGCATATTTCCTTCAGATGACTCCCGCTTCCTCGATCCAGCAGCAGTTGCGGAAGTTGAGCTCTTGGATCTGAATTCCGCAGTGCGATGGTGCTCCGCGGTGAAGATATCACTCGTTCGCGCAGTCCAAACTTGGGACCATAGCCACGGGAGAGAGAGAGAGATAATATCAATAGGAGGTCTCCCCAAAAGAGAGGGAACCTTTATTGAATATTGTGTGTATTTATCTAGCCAAATACCCCCACTATATATAGGGGGAAGGGGAGGTACTACCTCCCTCAAAGTCCCGGGGTGGGACTAAAGGAGGAGGAGGTGGGGGAGGCGCCGCCAGCCACCCCCATGGACCCCACGTGGGGGGCTGGCCCACTAGGGCCGCCGGCCACCCCCTTGGCCCCTCCAAGGGAGGCGTCCCCCTCTTGGGCCCTTTCCCCTCCGGGATTTGGCCCATTAAACCCTTTTGACCTTTTAATTGATTTTATCTTTATTAAATAATTATGAATAAATGATTAAATCAATATTTAACATTCATTCACATATTATTCAACCTACGTGGCTATGGAACACCTTCCACCTCCACTTCGGACATCCTCCGGATTTACCGAAACCCTTCCGGTTTTCTCTCTTCATATTCTTCGTGATTCTTCCTATCCTATAAACACTCTCTAAAACATCACCAAGCCCTTAAGTGTGATACCCCATGGTTCGGAAACACTCCAGACATGATCGGGACACTCCCGTACCAATGATCAACAGAGGGACCTGGATGGCCATGTGACCCCTGTGCATTCCACGAAGATTTTTCATCGTTTGAACCGTGACTGTCGTGTCTTATTCCTTTTGTCTCTCGATACTTGCATTGTCCGAGATCTGATCAATGACATCACCATGTCAGGTTCAATCTCGTTACCGAATAATGCCACTTGACTCGTTTCGACAAGTGATATCCCTGTGATCAAATCACACGCTGCGCAGCTATTGGATATAACTTCTCTGAGTGGGCCATCGAGTATCTTTCCATCACGCGGATGGACAAATCCTGCTCTTGACATATATTTCCTCTACTACTCCTCCGAATACCTGAACACACATTTATTGTTACTGTATTACCAAGTGACGTTTGATGCTATCTAAGCACTCTCGGGAGACAGTGATTGATATAGCCTCACAGTCTAAGGAATAGTCTACTAGGTCTATTCTAATCATCGTAACTTGAACTTTGTGACATGATCGAGTCACGATGTTTAGGTTGGGTATTAGTTCATCATCTCATTCTCAGAATGAGTTGACTCCATTTCCAACTGGCATAAATGTCACATGATCAAGAAATATTGATTATATGTTGACCAATGAACCAGTGACTAGAGTTTCACCGGAAACCCCTGGTTGTTTATATATCACACCTGTATTGATGTTTTCTTTCAATACAGTTATAGCATGATATAAAACTTAATCATAAACTATATGAAATATGATAATAATCCTTATTATTATTTGTCTCTAGGGCATATTTCCAACAATAATCCTCGCTCTCAGGTCTCCTGGAGTGAGCACGGTCACCGTGCCTCTGGCGGCCATCGTACCGGCTATTGCCACCATCATCTTGTGTCCGCTTGTCGTGATGCCTCTACTCCCTATCAGACCAACGAGGGTCATTATTACTCGTATCACGGGTCCTGGCGCTATAAACGCCGATGCACATGTCTAGTCGTCACGCTCGTGTTGGCGCGACAAATAAAAGACCGTCAGGAATAACTGCATCGGGAAAAGTTTTTAGGCGGTGCTTTTTTGGCTCGGCATATCGATATCCGCCGAGGTAGTGCTCCAACGACACCGCAGAGGTTGCGCCTCGGGACATAACGGAATACGGCGAAAGTTTAGTGTCGTGTAACGTGTATTACTCTGTCGTCGTATTCGGTACACCTTTCAACGGCACAACTCTTAATGACAATTAAGCTAAAAAATTAGCTTCTCCATTAGATTTGGATTGTATTAAACATTTATTAATAATATATAAAATATATTTCATTAACAATAAAACTCATCGCGTTACACTAAAACCCTTTCATACGGATAAAGGTGCTAATTACATTTTTCAGAGAAGCCTATTGAGCTTATCTTTATTTAGCACCCTAATCCAAAAATATATTAAATAATCTCATAATGAGTATTCTCCATGTTGAACATCTCTCTAATCAATATACTTTTGTAGCATGACTGGGTGAAGGATCTCGGGCGCCATCCATCTTCGAGCGCTATCTTCTTCAAACACCATCTTCGAGTGCCATCTTTGAACATCATCTTCGGATTTGGGCGATGTTGGCGAGCTAGATAAGCTAACGACGCGGATTTGAAAAGGGGATGGACTGATTGAAGAGAAAGAACATACTCTTAGACAACAAACAAAGAAGCAAAAAATCTGCAGGACAAGTCGAAACGCGATTTATAGAAAGGTTGACGAACAAACCTAAAACACTAGTGGACCAATGATTGGAAAAGTGTGGTTTTTGTCTAAATACTGGGAAAGAAATTGCTAGATGTATGGTTAGTTTTAATCGTGGAGATCTAAGTCACTAACTTGGTGAGTGTTGAGGTGTATGGTGTATATTTAGTTCTATTCGTGCAGATCTGGGATACTAGGGAGTGGGGAGTGCTGCGGCATGAGGGAGAGGAGTGGGAGCTGGAGATCCCTGTCTTATATAGAAAATTGCATGGGCCCTTTGAACAAGTGCGCCCAGTATATGGACCGCATTTTCTCAAATGGATATTGACAGTAATGACAGTAATATTATTAATGACAGTAATATTATAATACTTAGGCCTTGTTTGGTACTGGAGTTTTTCTGGTGATTAGTAGGGAGTATCCCCTAGAGTATTTGGTGAAACCTCTACCTTCACCCAATCCCCATAAAACCCCATCCACAGTTCACTAGGTACGGGTAGAGTATTGGGGATTGGGAAAAATACACTAGAATTTGGGAAAAAGTGGGAATAAGCGGGAATTAAACTCGCTCAATACTCTAGTACCAATTTTTTTTTAAAGTAAGTGGGGATTTAGGGTTTGGTGGGGATTATCCCCACTAATCTCCACAAAAACTCTAGTATCAAACAAGGCCTTAACGAGTATACTCTGAGATAACTAACACAGTTTAGACTGTATTATTTATTTGAAGAAAATCAACCAAACTATAGTGACGATGGAAAGCAAATATAGTAAGAAAACAAGTTCAAAGAAATAAAGCTCACAAACATACATATTTCATGTCATCATTACTCCATCAATTAATAGCCAAAAATTAATAATCAACACGAGCAAGGCCATCGAGTTGTTCCCAAATCGTCTGCAGCTCATTGGCTAGAGACGAGCACTTCGATTTAATCGCCTGCTCGAGCTCCTTATTCGACACTTTGATTTTTTTCTCCTCGGTCACCGCTCACATCTTCTTGAGCGCACGAGAAAGCTCCTACGTGTGCGATTTATCAACCCACTCCACGAATGTGCACCTCAGATATTTGTAGTGGCATCCTATGAACAGGCGGCCCATATCTACGCCCTCGTATTCTACTAGCCCACGCGGGAACAAGTCACAGTCACAATGGCGACGCTACTTCTCATCGATGTCGTTCCAACTGTCGCTCTCGGTCCATCTCGGCACCTTGTCGTCCCGAGACCGTAAAACGTACCCCAATATGATTGAGACATCGTATCGAAAAAACAAACTTAGAAGAATAAAATAAACCTTTAATGAAGATAACGTACGATGTCGCTGTCGCGCTCGTTCGTCATCGATCGGATTCATCCTAGTATGGTGTGTCACCTATGCCATCGCGGGCCAACCAAATTTGATCATCGGGTGAGTGAGCGAGATATGATTGGAGGTGGGTTGGAGAGGATGAGTGGTGGATGGATCTCGAGGATAAGTGCGTACCGTGGACGATGTATAAATAGTGGCCATTCAAATAGCACACCGGTGGTGGGTCACACCTGTCACCGAGACATGTCTGAACAAGCACAGAGATACGGCGCAATACGGAATGCCTCCTTCGACAAAGAGCGACATTTCGTAATATGGAATGCCTCCTTCGATGAAGAGCGACATTAAGAAATGTCGCTCTTACATGCCCCTAGCACGGCACTAATATGTGCCGATATCGAGTGTGCCACAGCATATACTTAGCCACCGCGATAAAATGGTGACGTGATAGCTCATCCGCCGGCTAACCAAGTTTTCGAGATACTTTTTGCTTGTGCCGTCCCAAAGAGTGTCGGAACGGGGTCGTTTTGTAGTGGGTGTGGCTGAATTCAGTAGGCGGGACCATGCCCTATTATAAGCGGCAGCCGTGTCCATGCCCTATTATAGGACATCTATTAGGGGATGCTCTAGTTAGATAGACATCGCAGAAGCCCGGACCATTAATTTTTAATCTTTCGCCAAGATTAGTTTTTTTTAGCCAGGCCATTTATTCTCTTCCGATTCTCAACACCTCACCATATATAAGATGAGATCTTATTCGAGCCAACTTATGATTATAGGTAAAAAAAGATATTGTTTTGTTTTGACATGCAAAGAGATGTAAGTGAAAGGTAAAGAGAGGAGACCATCAATCAACAACTAAACCAGCGGGCCACCGCCGACTCGACGACACGCCACAGTTCCAACCAGCAGAAGCACAAAGACGGCCGGTACGATCTCTTATTCTCCACCATCGTTGGATCGAAACATCTCCACCACTAATCGCCGCCGCTGCCGGGCGCCGGATGAGGAGGGGGCGGCGACCACGGCAACACCTGCGGCCGGCAGACCTTGACGCAGTCGGCCTCTTTCTTGAAGCAAGGGTTCTCGGGCGTCGACAGACAGCAGAAGAGGCTGATGATGGTGTCGAGGCTATCCTGAGTGCATCTTTTGTTCACGCACTTCCCTGGCAGCGGTTTGAGCATCTTGATGCCGCGCCCGGTCTGGCCGGCGCCGCCGCCGCCGTCTTCTAGCTCACGGCCGCCTGCATGCACACGACGGAACGGACGGCGACAGGATGCGTACGTGTTAATTGGCTTCGTAAATCCTACTGTACGAAGGAATTCTTCGATTGATGAAGAAGCATGTGTCATGTTACTTACAGTGCGCGGAGAAGGCGTGGCATCCGAGGAGGAGGACCACGAGGAGCGAGGCCAGCGCCGCCGTCTTGCCTCCGATCATCTGGCCGGTGATGGATCCGTAGGACATCGTGTACGTGTTCTCGATAGACTATCTGTACTGTGCTACTACTACTAGATCGACCGACGAACACGGGTGCGCTTGATCGGGTATCGCCTGCTTGGCTGCTTGTGCTATTTATAGATCATCGACAGCTTGATCCAGTATCGCCGCTCGTTATGGCTATAAAATATCTAGTATTAAGAGGATGCGATCCTTTTTGATTTTGCTAAAATATGAGGAGATTTTATCGCAGCAACAGCATGATATAAGATACTGTATATGAATGTTTTAGGAATGGACTATTTGCACAGCGGAGAGCATGCTGTCCATTTGTCCAACCGTTTTCTCGGTCTTCTTGTCTCTCTGGCAGCAAGTCTATTCACATGTATCTATGCACCAAAGTACGGTTAGATACATGTAAATCTATACAAATCAAAGCCACTTATTTCTGGAGGGAGAGGGTATACTTTCACCGTGAACTCGTCACGGCAAGAGCTTCAAACCGATACTGTACATTTGACCGATATTGTTTTTGAGGTCCAGTTAACCAACAAGGGCAACGGCATTGCACAATTACTTGCGCGGGCTAGGAATGAGGTTCCCAGAATATCCAAGAAAAGAGAACCAAAACTGTATTCAAGCCTACACACACGCTAGCATGAGTAGCATCACGCGTATCAGATTAAGCAGCGCGGCTCCAGGATCTTTCTCATGGTGAAAATGGCAGCATCTAGTGGCATTGCACGTTAACTTGCACGGGCGTGATATGGTGTTACCAAAATAGTCACAAAAATCCGCCCGAGAACTACGCACGTGTACAAAGCATACACACATGCCAGCATCATTCCAAGCGGCCGCAGCAGTGACAAATCAGGAGTGCGGCGACCAACACTCAGACAACTGAACAGACCCCTGTCAAATAAGCACCCATATGCGAGGGGTCCAGAAGCTTTGACATGATGAAAATGGCAGAGCATTTAGCGGCTGTAATCTCCGCTCGCGGATCTCCTGGAGTGAGCACGGTCACCGTGCCTCCGACGGCCATCGTCCCGGCTATTGCCGCCATCATCGTGTGTCCACTCGTCGTGATGCCTCTGCTCCCTATGAGACCGGCGAGGGCTGCGGCCAGCTTCATCGGAGGTTCTTCCTCTTCTGACACTGCCATCCTCCCTGCCAGGAGACAACTCTCCCGGCTCTCGGCTCCTCTTCCGCTTGTGATGCCCGCCGTGATCTTTGCTAGGGCTTCTCTGCCTACTATGGCTGCTGATATCTCCAGCCTCTCGGCTTCTTCTTCGCTTGTGATGACCAGCGTCATCTTCAGGCTCTCGGCTTCTTCGCTTGCGATGATCAGTGTCATCTTCAGTTGGGCTTCTCTGCCTTCTATCTCTATGCTCTCGGCTTCTTCTCTGCTTCCGTTGATGATCGTCATCGTCTTCAGCCAGGCTTGCATGCCTATCATAGCTGCTGATATCTCCCTGCTCTCGACGGCTTCTCCGCTTGCGATGGTCGCTCCCATCTTCTTCAGTCGGGCTTCTCTGCCTACTGTGATGGCTGGCCTCCCTGTAAGTAGATGATCTTATCCTCGTTTGCGATTCTTCCCTGTGGTCATGGCTGCTTTTGCGCCTGCGGGGGCTGCCTTCGTCTTCAGTTGGACTTCTCTGCCTTCTGTAGGTGCTATCAGGCCTATCTTTGGATCTCCTCCTAGGAGGTGGCGACTCTTCCCTCTCAGTATCGCCGCCTCTTCGTCTCGGTGGTGGAGGAACCTGTAGTAGTGGGAGTTAACAGTGTCATTTCATTCCATGGCAGTAAGCAGGCAAGGAATAACCAAAACATGCCCCAGCTACAAGACGCGCAAATGCAAACGTAAGAAATATTATGGGAGAGCAGACTCAATTAAATCCAGTCCTCTTTCTTTGTCAGCACACACAAATGCAACTGTTAACATACCAGTGTTCCTCCCTGTCACTGCTCGTGTGGGTTCAGTAGTGGCAATTATGAGTGGATATTCAGGATACAAGCACATATAAGAGGATTTCTTCCTAATTTTTGAAGCCAATAACAGCCAAGTTTCCAAATTCCCCTCTACATATGTAATTATTTGTGTTAAACATTGTCTCTGGACTATTAATTTGCACTTATTCTGACCATTTAAAATACAGAATGCAACATGTTTACGATTCTAACAGGATGAAATCCTAGAGCATATTTATTGGTAATACCTCATGCACATAAAACAATATCCCCCTTTAGCAGTACATGGTAAAATTGACAGAGGTCACAAAATTACCTGAAAACGTGTCATATACCGACCCTCAGGTGGTGGTGGGATCCCAAGCTTTTTCAGTTCATCATAAGGAATAGGCCGCCTACATTTTACAGTAGTACATAATGTCATTGTAGGTCTAAAACTCCGAAGTGCAATTCTCCAAACTTTGACGACTCTCGTAGTAAGAAATACTGAAGTGCAATAACGAATGTTTGGGTTCATACAAGGGAGCACGAAATGGCCTCTCTCGACCTCCAAATCGAAGCTGGCCAGATTCTTTCTTTCCTCCAAGCCCTCCTCCTGTAAAAAGACAATTCAAAGTAGTATGCAGATCAGCTCAAATACTATGTCTGAGTTCGACATCATACTTCAGCAAGGAACATACCTAGCCTCCTCGGTATCCATCCAGGCATAAGCTGCTGCCTGTAGTAGTCTACGATGACTTCACTGCCATCGATAATGGAATGGTGTGCATCCTTCAGGAAAAAAGGCAGTATGGAATTGTTTCCTTTTAGAATTTATTAAGTGTACCTAGAATGCAACAGGAAACAAACAGCCAAAAGAACTTAAAACACAGCTCGGACCTCATAAGCACGACGCATCTCTTTGTCTGTTTCATACTCAACAAACGCATAACCACGAGAAGCACCGGTAACTGCAAATGAAGTAGCCCGATAAGTAAAAAACAGACTGCAAAAGGCAAACGATATGAAATGTGCAGACATTGTAATTTGTTGTCCACTGACAAGGACAACTGAAAAGATGCTACAGCACAAACAGTTTATTTCAGAGTTGGAGTGGTGCTACACTTAAGATTACATGATTAAACACCCTTAAGCTTACGTAAGGAACACTCGGTTCCACTGTGCTATCGAAGTACCCATACCACACAATAAAACTAACTAGTTTGCATCGAGGAGAACTGTACTAATGTTATTTTCACTAGATTATCATGAACCCATTCCTGCTGTACATATGCAAGGTTCACAAATCAAGCTATTCTAGACAACAAAAATTTGTTTCATGGAGCCACATGTTTAGCTCACCAATGTCCCGTACCAGCCGCATGCTCTTCACCTTCCCGTACCTGCCCATCGCCTGCTCGACACGCCGAATCGACAGAACAGTTCAGACCATCAGACAGGAAAGGATACAACACCAACCCAGCACAGAGGCGCAAGCGGGAGAAGCGGCACCTTCCGGAGCGTTTCGTCATCGGTGAGGTGGGAGAGGTGCCCGACGAACACCGTGCAGTAGGGGTCGCCGGCGGCCTTGGGGTCCCCGAACGGGTCATCTACAGAAGAAGAAGAAACGGGAACGGGGGCCAAGTGAGTGAGCTGGGCGTACAGATGGGAGAGGGGGGAGGGACGGAGAGCACGCACAGAGGCCCGCGGTGGAGCAGAGGAGGGCGCGGAGGACGGCGTTGTCGTGGGGGGCGACGTCCGTGCCGTCGATGCTGCCCGCCTGGATCGGGTGGTACTTGTCCGCGTAGAACACCGCGCCGACGCTCCCGCCGCCGACGCTGACGCCAGCTCTCATCTCGCCGCCGACGCCGACGCCGACGCCGACCGCCGCTTGACCAACCCGGGCCGCCTCGTAAAAAAAAGCCGCCGCCGCCGGTGGAGAGAGAGCTGGGCCCGCGGCTGCTCAGGGGAGCGGGGAAGAGAAAGGAGATTGGGCCGGGTCGGGTCGGGTCGGGCCGGGCCGGGCAGGTTGGCTCGACCGGTGCAACAGTATCTTGCTCATACGGTCACAGTCACACCGTGGTGTAGTGTGGCGCGGGCAGTGAACCAGACCACCAATTCGAACTCCAGGCTTTCAGTATCATGCAACGGTTTATTTCTGTCAGTTCAGGATCAGAGAGACAGAGATTCTTCTTGCCATGGTAGCGTGTATCTTCTTTGCCGGGATCACCTAACTGGAGATACGTTAACGAATTTGCTAGTTCTCAGGCGTGTCTTAAGAGCAAGTCTAACAGCACCATTATTCCTCCGGCCTTAAAACCCGAGTAAGGGGGCCTGTACTGTGTTTTTATACATTAAAAACCGTCGACGGAGATCAGTACCTTTATTCACATGCTGTAAAACTGAATATTCTATTTTACAGGTGTGATAAGGACGCTGATCGACGACACATGTTTCCCGGCCCGTAAAAACAGGAATTGTAGCACAAATGCAAGTTGCAAACATTAACATTGAATCAACAACATAGTTCGCATCAAATTCATACGCAGAACAGTTCACGGCAAATCCATATGCATAGTTCATAGGGCTACCAACATGTAAGGGAGAATCAAGCTCCGGAATTGTCTCCGTGCTCAACCGAAGCACCTCCGGTTTCACTTTGACGAAGGAGCCTTCTTCTCTCTGTAATCTTCGTGGTGGTCTCTTTTCACCACTCTAATTGTTGCTCATTCGTGTTCTTCATGTTCATCATCATGATCTCCCTCTCCTCGGTTAGGAGTGCCTTCATCAGTGGCGGATCTACAGGGTATGCCGGGTGGGCCATGGCAATACCCTGTAGCCCAGCCCATATACGTATATACTAGCAAGGAAACTGCAACGCGCAAGGTGAGTTTGGTAAAAAAAAAGACAGCTATCGATCGGCAAAAAAGACTAGCTATCGATCGGCAAAAGAAGACCAGCTATCAGCGCAGCAGTTGCACCAGATCGCTTCTAATCGATCTAATAATTTTCCTGCTCTCCGGCAGCCCAGTGGCCACGGCCACGCCGCCACGCCCAGCAGGAGTAGTTCTTGCCGATTGTCGTCAAGGATCCACTATCGACAGTACCGATTGCCGATCGGATTGGGACTTCGGGAATCAGCGCCGTCCGGCTCCCCGACAGCCGGGAATTAGTAAGTTCGTGACAACCGTGATTGTCCTTTTTTAATCGATCAAAGCTAATTTCTGGTCTTGTGTTAGCTATAGTATGTTCTACTAGCTAGTATTCTACTAGTATTAAACGATGCCATATATACTGCCAATTTGTTATTTTTTTTTTTCTGGAAAGTTTTTTTTTTAAAGCAACCAGCAGGAGCATTGTCTTTTCCATTAGAAGAAGAGAATTAGCCGATTTGGAAGGAAAACCGCCAAAACCCGAAACAGACGTATAAACACACGGGTCCAGTTAAAAGAGGAACCGGACCAAAAAAAAGACCCAAAACGGCACAGTTTTAAGGAAAAACTGGCAGAAACCACACGAGGCCGCACTACCTAGGTCGACTAGGTCTGGAGCACCGCCGAAACGATACGAACACAACGACAACAGCGAGCGCTACAAAGAGCATGGTCCACGTCCCCGGAGAGGAAGTCAGAGCCGAAGGAACGGCTAGGCCTCTCAGACTTCATGGCGAGAGGCAGGCCGCAGGGGACTCGCCAGCGGTACTCGCATGCCGACAGGGCCCGAAGACATCGACTCAACCGACATCACTAGCACCCCAAGCAAAAGGCTCCACACACTTCGAAAAATGACGCCTCCAAGGGGGTAACGACGTCCATAAGACGCCGCCGTCATCCAATCCGGCAAGCCAGATTTGGGCTTTCACCCCGGAATGAAGAACATAGGGGCGTCGGGGCTCCACGACAACGCCCCAAGAGGGATAACGGCGCCCACAGGCGTCGCCGCTGTCGGCACCGACCAAGTCGGACTGGACTTTCGTCCGGAGACCACGACCACCACCTCCAAGGGACAGCCACTGAGGCAGTCCCTGCCGCCCGATGAGCTAGCTCACCGGCAAAAGAGACGACGTCAACGCCCGTGGAGCCAAACCCCGCCGCCCACCCGGCCGAGGCAGAGCATCACCACCATCGCGATCCGGAGCCGCCGCTCCGGCTTTCGCGCGCAGCACCACAACACCCCATGCCGATTGCCACTGCCGCAGACAAAACAAGCCACCCCGCGACGACCATTCGCAGCCGCCCAAGCACCGCCGGAGCAGGGCACGGCCTCGACGAGACCACCGCGCCGAGACACCCCCAGCCCGCCGTCCTCCACGCCACCGAAGCATCGAGGCAAACCTGTGGCCGCATCCCACCCGAAAGATGCCGCGTCCCCAGGGCCGTCGCCCCGGCTTCCTCGCCCCACTTGCACCACCGCCACGAGCGCTGCCCCTGCCACCCCCGCAGCCAGGGAGCAAGCGCACACCGCCGAGACTCGGGGCCGCCGCCCCGGCTTCCGAAGGCCAGCAGCCGTCGCCGAGCAGAGCAGCAGCGCAGGGGAGGCGTGGCCCGTCGAGCCCATCTGAGCCCAGATCGGGCCCTGGCCGCGCCCGGCAACCGCAGCAGCGCCGAGGCGCCGCACTTGCCGCCCTCCGCTCCGACGTCGTCCGCCGCTGCAGCCTGCAACCCACCGCGCCCCCACGCCGCTAAGCCGACGAGCTCGCCGGCGAGAACGAAATGCAACCGCCCGGCCCCCTCGCGTCCACCGCGGGATCCCCCCACAACCTTTGGCGGCAGGGGCCGCCGCCACCGCGGGCCAGCGGCAGCGGCGGGAGGAGAGCGCGGCCGGGGCGACCGGCGGCTGTGCGCGCGGGGTTCCCCCGAGTCGCCCGTGGGGGACGACGCGAGGTTGTGCTATCGGCAGCCTTCCTTTTTCTAGAAAGTTTCAGTCATGAAGAGAAGCGGAGACATTGTGTATTGCTTCTATATTGTATTAAAATTCAACTTTATACTTATTTATTGTATTGGTAAATAGTTATCGTCTAAATAGCCATCAATTTTGTTATCCGACATACCCATCGGTAAAATTCTAGGTCCGCCACTAGCCTTCATTGCCTTGTCCTTCTTCACTTTGATCTTCATCTCCTCCAACTCGGCCTTTGCGCCTTGCTTCTTCTCATGTGGCTTTCACAATTGCAAGCTTCACCTCTCTCTTCTTCTTGGTGATAGCAAGCTTTGCCTCCAATGTCTTTATCGTCATAGACTCCTTGGTCTTCATCATTTGATCAAACTTGTCCCTTAGCAATGATGAATCGGCCTCCATCTTAATCCTCTCCTTGGCCTTCTTGCACCCCTCCGGCTTGTCCCACCTTCCTCCTTACTTATCATCATCACTATCATCCATTTTACCCATCGCTCATTTCTTTAGTGGAGCTTCTTGGTCCCTCAATTGCCACTTGGGAAGATACTTGAGCACGTCATGGCAATGCTTGAATGCAAACCTCTTGCCCTTGCTGCCGTTCCTGTGTTTGTACCGCCCTTGCGTAAGGTCGTCCTACGATCGCAACACTAAAGGTTATATGACGAAGAAATGGTCGTAATTAGTGAAGATGTGGTGTTGAACAAACTCACATATTGGTCAATAGTTACACCACTAGGAGGATTCAACGTCACTGCATCAATGGCCGCACTCCACCGGCTACAAGCCGGTTTGATCACCACCCAATGGCCTTGGAACGATCGGAAACTGTGAGCCATAGGTTGCCGCACTCGAGGCATGAGCTGGTAAAACCTGTCCTCAATGCGCTGCCAATACCGCTTCCCGGTTTGATCAGTGCCCGACGCAGCATCCATTCCAACTTGTGCCCAAGCACGGCACAAAGTTGTATCCTCGATCTCTGTGTAGTTCATGGCTCACTTCTTCGCCTTCTTCATCGCGCCCGTCTCGACCTCGATCACCTGTACCATCTCCTCGCCGCCCGTCTCCTCGTCGTAGGTCGGCTCATCGGCATCAACGTCAATGTCACCCAAATTCTGCTCTTGTTCACCGCTGAAAGGATCGAGAGGTGGATCGGAGGTGTCGACAGTGGTGCCGTTCAACATCTCCATGAACAAACCATGTGTAGGGGTGCTAAAATTGGAGTAATTGGCATAAATTATGCGAGGTGACACAGAGGGACTCAGGGGAAAATTGACACACCTTTCGGGCAACGGGTCAAACGGTTGCGGGGCGGGGGAGACGGTGGGAGGCGGAGATGGAGTGATAGCGGGGGAAACGGCGGGAGACGGAGATGGGACGGGAGCCGCAGGGGCAGGAGTCGGCCGCTTCTTGCTCACCCGCTTCCTCTTAGGCTTCGACGCCGCCGTAGGGGCGGGAGCCGACGCAGATGTTGTCTGGATGAGGTGCGCACCCGCCCTCTTCCTCTTCTTCACGCTAGTGGCCGCGACCAGCTTGGCGACATCCGTGGAGGTCGGAAGACCTCCGGCAGCCCCAGGAGAAACGGTGAGCGGCGGAGAGGGTGCCCCAGGCTGCGGCGTGCCGCCAGCGGACAACGAGATCAATCCGTGGTCCATGCCGTCAATATCCGGCCGTGGCGGCGCAGGAAACGACGGGGGCACAGAGATCGGCGGCGGCGGTGAACGGGAAGGGGAGAACGAGCTGAAATCTCTCGCGCGCAAAGGAACGGTGGAGTACGAGGCGCGTTCGTGTCGCCCTCTCCAACCCTGGTTTGTGCGGGTGGAGAGCGGGTTTACGAGTCGGCCCTTACTTTTTTTAAGGATCGCGTGATTTCAGGGTACTAATAGCCGCCGATTTGTCGCCGAAAACCTTAAAACCGCAGTTATTTTGAGGGTTTAGCCCGTTTAAGGGTGCTGTTAGACTTGCTCTAAAATTTGTTAGATCTCAGTCACCTCTTTCACCATTCAATTTACCTCGTGATTTGTGCAATGTGAGAGTTATATATGAGTTGCAACTAGAGTGTAACTAAGAATTTAATGAATTAGTACAAATCTTATAAGTTGTAACTAGATTACAACTGAGAATTAGCACAAATAGTAGGAAGACATGAACGACTTAGACTTAAAAAGTTCGGCGCCTAAGATCTAGGCACTCTCGTACATTATGGTGCACACTACGAAGATAAAAGCCGTCAAATTACATCTTACACTTGCATTGCAGTATTATCTTATTGGCACCATAACGGATGTACTGCACTATCATCTTGTAGGCATCACAACGCTTTAACTCACAGGATAATTCAACTCATGTGCACAAGCTAATTGCAAAATGTAAATTTCTCTGCAATCCCTACAAGGCCAACCGCAGTAGTACACTGTGTCCAGGTTCCTGACATAATTTGGAGGAGGCAAAGCAGATAACAAAAAAATGGACAAGAATGCAACCATTCCTCACATCTCACGCAAGCTTCAGGTTTCAACAGATTACAGTCGGTGGGTGTACTGTCAGCTCAAAATCACAATGGCAAACCCAGAAATGTAAGGCATGAGTTACTTACAAGTTTACAACCTTCCCAATTTCAGAGCACGATTACTGAGGTAATCACAACACATCTTGCACATCACTCAGCAAAAACACAGTAAAGCCTGTCGTTGAACTCAGTAAAGCAAGGCTAGTACTCTCAATATACTGTAGAAAATCTCACGCACAAGGTCATACGAGGGCATGCCGCTTAGCACTCTTTTTACATCCATGCGCTTGAAACGGGTAGGTCAGGTATCTGAAGCTGTAGTATCAGGAGCAGCGGCTGGTGGAGGTTGAGGTTTATGCTGAAGAAGGGGAGAGAGTGCCTTGACGACAATACTCATGCTGGGTCTGAACTCGGATTCGTACTGCACGCACAGCGCTGCCACCGCCGCAAGCTGCAATCAACAAAAGAAAACCACTTGGTGTTCAGATTTGGTCAGGGCTGTTTTCTTAGCTAGTGATAGTGTAAGAGAGGGAGGGTGCATGAAGAAGGGAGGGAACAAGAGAGGCAGACCTTGGCGACGCCTTTTGGGGGATAATCGCCCTTCAACCTTGGGTCAATACATTGTTTAACTGTATCCTCAGTCAAACGAGGAGTTGCCTGTGTCCACGGAGAGTAGTAGCGACCAGACAGAAATATGCAAATCAGCTTATGCACCTTAGAATAGTTTGTTATGCAACGATACTACACGAGCACAAAATATAGTAAGCACCCTGAACTGGAGGACATAGATCAGGAATAACATAAAATTTTATTTAATTTCTGACCATTTTTTTATGTTCATTCACTTGATGTTGATGTGAAGGCTAGTCTGAGACTCTTTGAAGTTCAAATCATTGGGTTCACCAGTTTTATGCGGTTATGCCCTACACTCTTGTTGCTAATGCATGGTTTCCCCGTTTTATTAGCCAATTGGGTTCACCAGCTAGTCTGATACCAATTTTACAAATCTAGTTCTCATAGCCAAGGTTGTAGCTGGTAAACATCTCATGCTGAATAGTCTAGTATTATGAGATTGTTACAAACCAGATACTTACCCATGTAACTAGACTTTGCTGACCTCTAGGCATTGTATGATCTACCGGTTTCCTTCCTGTTAGAAGCTCTAAAAGAACAACTCCAAAGCTATATACATCACTTTTCTGGGTTAGCTGGCCAGTCATGGCATACCTGCATTGTCAATAAAGGGCAATTCTTAAATGAAGCAAGAAATAGTGTAAAGTATTAATTAATAAAACATTGTGCAATGGCAGATCTGCATATGTAAAAGTAAAGAATATGTGGGACTACAACGATCCGTTCAACCATAAATCTTGTTTTAGAAATGACAGTCTTGTTTAGCTATAGACAGTAGTGAATAATATCTGAATAATACTATCAGTCTATCACCAATACCTAAAAATGAAAGCAAATAAGCAGGTATAATCTAATAATAATTATGGGCAATGTCTCTGCGCAGAAAGGAACAGCTAATCTGCAAATACATATAATGTTAAAGTATTGAAGTTTGGTAATTACTCAGGAGCATGATAGCCGAAGGTTCCAAGGACACGGGTGGAATGCAAACGAGCAGCCATATCAGGAGACTGATTTGAAAGATTAAAATCTGCAACTTTCGCTCTGTAGTCCTCAAATAGAAGGACATTGCTAGACCGTATGTCCCGATGGACGATGGAAGGTTGAACCTTCTCATGAAGATATGCTATCCCTTTAGCAGCATCTATAGCAATTTTGACCCGCTGCAACCAGTCAAGTGCTGGGCCAGGTTGTGCGCCAGGGACACCTTTCCTTCCTTGTTTATGATTAAAAAGCAGAAACAAAAAAGTGAGACCAGACCACTCTCCTATATGAATTGCTTTGATCAAGAGGGGCTAGTGAAGAAATAGGCCACATAACATAGCAAGCGTACCATGCAAAATATCATGTAGGGAACCCATTGTAGCAAATTCATAGGCCACCAGTCGTTGATTTCCTTCCACACAGTAGCCAAGCATTTCCACAAAATTTTCATGCTTTAATCTTGACACAATTGAGAGCTACAACCAAAAGAGGAAAATTAGTTCAACAGTTGAAGGTTGTAGGCAATCAGAGTAAAGCTACAATAACTGGCAAAAGCTGCACTTTACCTGTGTCAAAAATTCGTTATCAGGCTCAGGGTCTGCTGAAGTATCAAGCTTTTTAACAGCGATATGCTTTCCGCTATCTAGAGTAGCGTAATACACTCTCCCGTATGATCCTTCACCGATCAAAGCTTTTGACCCAAAATTGTCGGTCTTTTCTTTCAGTTCATCAAGTGACATTTCAGGTATTTCAATAGGAGGAGGTGCTTTTGTTGGATCACTTTTGGAAGCAAAGCCATTTTCTGTTAACCATGTTTGTGCAAACAACTTAGGTCCAAGCAACAAAAGCACA
The DNA here is from genome assembly GCA_916181665.1 of Avena sativa. Classification (NCBI taxonomy): domain Eukaryota; kingdom Viridiplantae; phylum Streptophyta; class Magnoliopsida; order Poales; family Poaceae; genus Avena; species Avena sativa. The sequence continues at coordinate 544,766,326 of OV702290.1, read as the reverse complement.
ACCGGAGAACAGCGGATAACTAGAAAGCAATCAGGCTTGCATGACACAATCCCTTATGATAAGCAGAATAAATAAAATAAATATTTAACCCATGAAATATGTTACATGGCTCAGCTGATAGTAAAGATGGTCTGAAAAGGTGTTGACGACTACTGAGAATGCACTACATTGCAGTATGTAAGTTGTAACATTAGCGTTGTAGGTCCATTTTGGTGCTCATGCTTAACTTGTTATATATCAACTAACGAAAGATCATGAATACATGCTGAGTGGAGATAACTAAAAAAATTCAGCACATCCTGATGCCATGGATACATGAAACCAAATTGCCGAAAGTGGATGCTATGATTCTGGAGAACCCAAAACGACTATGTTTAAAGCTAGCAAGAAAAATTGAAGTTTCTACGAGAGTTCCAAACCCATTGCTGGGTGGTATTATGAGTCTAGAACATAGGACAGCAAAAAAACAGGACACGGTATGGAGGATTGGTACCTTCTTTCTCATCTGGGCTGGAAGGAAATTCATGTTCATGTTCACGATATGAAGCATGAAACTGAGTGCAGCAAAACCACCGGCGCATAATGGCCCCCTTTTAGCTCTTCCTGTCTATTTACCTCTGATTCCTAAGGAGAAGGGAGAAACACGAGAACAATTTTGGCATCAGTACAGATGTTTACTGAGGGTAGTAATCTCAGTCAGGACACTGATAGCCACCATGGAAAACGTTCCAGTGAGAAAAACTAGTGCATAAGATTGCAGGCAGGCAGTCATCATGGAGCAACGATTACATATCCGCTGGCTAGGGAACGGAAACGAGGTTTGCATCTAGTTCTATCAACCACCCACCCATGCAAGTGACCTATCATTGTCGTGTTATTATACGCCTGTCCTAATAAACTCCTAATGTTAACTTTGGCCATGTCCAGTTTTTTTTTTTTTTTTGGTTTCAGTCCATGCGCAGCCTCACGCACAAGGATGCTGATACTAGACAAGTGCACATTGCGTGTGTCGTCCTTGTCGATTCCTACCGTAACCTAACCATGAACCGGTACTGCAGAAAACACAGCTACTACTAAGTCTGAACTGAAAGCAGAACTGAAAGTCTGAACTAACTGAAAGCAGAAAATGTAGGCGAAGAGACCTCCCCGAACCACAAAGACCACGGCACCAAGCTGTACAAATTACGGGCGGCGCCTCCCCATCACAAGCGCCAAGCGGCAGCACCTGAAGGCACCATCGCGTAGCAAAGCCCCCAATCCCATGCTGACCCCGCCGCCAGTCCCAATTCACACCGGACGGTTAACCCCCGCCCCGCTGCGCGCCCAGCGGAGTCCCGCACACACACACACACACACACACACACACAATTCATGCCAAAATCGAGCACCATCCGGTGCCTCCTCCGCCAACGGAGTCCCCGGAAGCCCCCAGTCGGAAGCTGACCCCGCCGCCAGTCCCCAATTCACACCGGACGGTTCACCCCCGCCCAGCGGAGTCCCGCGCACACACACACACACACCCACACCCAATTCAGGCCAAAATCAAGCACCATCCGGTGCCTCCTCCGCCTGTTCCTGGAACGGAATCCCCGGAGGCCCGCGACCTCGAGTACCGCCGCGCCAGAAAATTCAGCGGAAGCGTACTCGCAGGAGCGCCAGGTCTGCGCGGCCCGGGTCTCGCACGCCCACAGAGGCACAGACCCCGGCGCGTGGAAGGAACTGAAGGAAGAAGGGAGGGGAGGACCAGAAGCGTCACCTGCGAGGGGTCAACCCGGGAGGCCGGCTGGGCTGGGCGGGCACCCACGAGACGTCGTCGCCCCCGATCCGCGATCGGGCTCCGCCTCCGGTACTCCGGCGGCGAGGAGGAGGAGGAGGAGAAGCGGCGGGCGACGGGCGACGGGCGACGGGCTGGCTGGCAGACAGCTGCGGGGGAGGGATCCTCTGGTGGTGGTGGTGGTGGTGTGGGGGAGGGGAGGGGTTTAATTCGTTCCGTCGCGGGGTGGCGTGGCGTGGCAGGCAGGGCCGAGCCACCGAGGGAACGGGAGGAGACGACGAGGCGAGGCCGAGTTGACAGCAGTCATCGCGCTACAGAGACAACGGGGACGCCGCTGGCTGTCGCGCTAGCTAAGCCGAGGCTGGTCCTGCCCTGCCGTGCCGTCCTAGCAACCGCTACCTGCCCGCCCGTCCGCCCGCCCGCCCGCGCACCGGTCGCCACCACAGTTTCGATCGCACCGTGCGCCGCCGCCGCGCGCCCCCACTTTCGGTGCGGGTTTGGTTCGCTTTGTCCGGCTAGCTGGCTAGCTCGCGTGCGCGTCGCCTGTTGCTGCGACCGCAAGCATTCGTGCCTTTGGGGGACCCTTTTCCCGGACCGTGCTGTCGTACGTGTTTGCCCGTCAAGCTCGCTCGCCGCGTGGGAGTTGGCCAAGACTTCGGTTTGAGGCAGCTCGGGTTGATGGTCACTCGACGCAGACTGATCGGACTTGATGGTTTTAGTCAATGTTGTACTTACAAGACTTTTGGATGGTTAGGAGACATGTGACTAGGACTTTCATGCTTCCTAGCACTAGCGGTCACTTTATTTGCTGAAATTCGAAAAATCATGTTTACAAGTTGTGAAAACATTGTAGCGTATGATTTTTCATGTACTAGATGATGTATCCTATAAAAGCGCATAGTCTCAATATTTTTTTCAAACAGGACTTTGGCATTAAAAGAATGGAGTGCCTCGATCTCAGGCGTCTGAGAATTTCTTATATCTAAGTCGCTAATGTCATCCTACTATTTATGTTAATTCTCAGTTGCAACCTAGTTGCAACTTATAAGATTTGTACTAATTCTCAGTTGCAACTCATTAAATTCTCAGTTACACCTAGTTGCAACTCATATGTAATTCCCACATTGCAGGAATCACGAGGTAAATCAAACGGTAAAAGAGGTGACTGGGACCTAAGCGCCTAAAAACTAGCAAATCCGTTAAAAGAAACATCGAAGTACAAATTAATAAAAACTAAAATTACATCGAAATCCTTGAGATGTGATTCATCTTGAACCTCCACACGTGCCGATGGTGCTTCATCGCTGCCGCTCCTCCTAGAGTTGGCCTGGTGTTATTGGTTGCGGACGGAAAGTCGCCGAACGAGCCAGGAAGGTCACATCTATCTTGGAGACAAAGAAGAAGGATGAATCGTCAATGAAGCTCCTTGACAATCCGAATATCCCCACGGCCAGCATAAGTCCTTAAGGACCACACCACTCCCACAAGCTTCTCGACGTCACTGCAAGGTGGAACTGAAGCCGGAAAGAATTTATTGGATAAAACATCGCCGCCACCACCTGAATGCCGCCCTACCAAACTTTGAACCTAAAAATAAGAAAACGGAGCCCTCCCACCAACGGAGGGCGAGATCCACCTTGCCTCCATGACCCAACCACAAGAGCGGGGCGGATTGCCGGCGGTGCCGACAGGAGGCATGGAAACCCTAATCACCTCCTCACGCTCTTTGGAGGCGAAGGGGTACGCAACAATCTTCTGCTTTTGAAATATATTTTCTACTCCGAGCTACATAGAAATGAGAGAAGTATGAATATGAGTGAACAAAACGAGGTTTGGATGAAAGGTGCCTATTTTCAAAACTATATATAACTAGTAAGTTCCACGTACTCAACACGTAAGACCAGATAATAAACGTATGACATATCATTATTATATAAAAATATAATAGATAATGCTCCAAAAATTATAAATTTGATCGACATCTATAAAGTATGGGTGCATATTTGGTTCTTTTGCTTTGTATCATGTATAAGTCAACGTTTATTAGCTACCTAACACTTGAATTTTTTGTTAACATGGTCTAGAGAAACGACGGAGGAGATTCTAGAATGATGGAGAAGTTGATTTGAGGGTTATGCATAATGTTCAATCTTCTAGATGCTAGAATGGAAAAGAAGATCCAGCGGCTAGAAATATTGGGTTTCGCGAGTCTTGGACCAACGGTTAATATTTAAAGTTATTCTTACACTATATAGTAGTAAGATTTATCAGATTTTTTCATTTCGTGTAGCTATAAAAATTCAAAGGAACGGTGACTATTTTCAAAACTATAGAATTTGTCAGATTTTTTCATTTCGTGTGGCTATCGGAATTTAAAGAATCCAGCGTTGTGATATTGCATGCTTATTGGATACACATCATTTCTACTAGAAACTTCTTATTTGGTTTGGTTTTCACCTCAGTGGATCTAGAAACTTCTTCAGATTTTCTTTAACACATGTAATTATGACTGTCGAATCTTTCTACTAGATCACTGGAGTCGTGGCCAAAAAGAGAGTTTTCGATATGTTTACACGCTATTACAATCTAAAGGAAGATGCTGCGCGCGCGGAAACTGTCTTTTGTTACATGGGCACCCGTGCTCATTTTTTCAAAAGAATTTAAAACTTGTACTTTTATATCTCCAGTTTTTTTTGGGAAAACATATAACTAGATACATACATCCACAATATACGCCATAAATTTTGTTTTAAAATATGTTGTATTTTGGGCTAAACAAAAAAGATAAATTTATGATAAAAAAATATGTATTTTTAATCGTATTCACTGTAAGAAATTTATCTTTTTCTGTAGCCTAAAATAAAACGATTTTTTACTAAAATTTTGTACAAATATATAGTATACATGTATTTCCGAGATTATTTTTTTGAAACTTAAAAGTATCTTTTTTTAAACGAAGGGAGTACTTTTTTTTTGCAAAATTCCACCAACCTATTAATAATCATCATCAACAATTGTGCTCGTGTGCACCAAATCTCCACTCCTGCTGCGAGCATATAAAGCTTTTATTGTCAGCAGGAGAGACGGCTACGTGACATTCGTTTTTGGTTTGGTTGGCTTTGCCGCGTACGTAGTGTGCAGAAGCGTGTCTCTGCTTGTTGATGCAACCACAAGCATCATCCGTGCCTTTGGGGCGTTTGCCGCGTGGGAGTTGGCGAGGGGATTTGGTTTGGTTTTCGCCTTTTGGGGCAGATGGCAGCTCGACCGGGTGCATGATAGTTGGAATTAACTGGATGGTTTTAGTCAGCGATGTACTACTAGTACCCCTTTCGTTTTAAAATATAAGATGTTTTTAGCTTTATAAAGATAATGTATCTACCATCTTTTAATGTGTAGATTCTAAATCTATATACTAAAAGATGCCTAAATATATTATTTTCGTAAAGCTAAAACATCTTAAACGGAGGGAGTACTTTGTAAGAAGATGCTGAGAGCATATATGAATTGTAGGGCCAGAGAGGAAAATACAGTATGCACAGCAAGGAGGTTCAGCAAATGAAACAGACGAAAGATAGCGATGGAGCAGGGCTGCACCCAGCGAATTGAAACTAATGGGCTGTACTACATCCATCCAGCTCGTCGGCCTCCAATGGTCGGGCTGCTTCTCCTCGTTGGGTGCCACCCCAAATTGGCACTGTTAAAGCGAACGTCGATGGAGCAGTGTCTAGAGATTTGGCAAAAGGATCCGCAGCGGTTGTATTCAGGAGTATCGATGGTCGCTATTTGGGATCGTCGGCTATTGTTTTTGCTGGGATAAAGGATCCGCCAACACGGAGCTGTCTTTGGCGGCTGATATATCAATCCAAAATGTGGCAGTGACTGCAAGCAGGTCGTGTCGGATATTGCAGATGGTACTGGTGGCCAATATGCTTCTATTATCAGGGAGATCAATCTACAGAGAAGGGACTTCAAGGAGGTTTCGTTCAATTTTGAGGGAAGGAAGTCGAATGTAGATGCCCATAACTTGGCTCGTTTTGCTTTGTCTTTAGATCCGGGGCGCCACATGTGGCTTCTAGAATCCCATGATGTTTTGATTATCCCTGTAACTTTGGCTGTTGATCAATAAAACACGGAAGTTATTCTCATTTTTTTTTTTTTTTGGAAATCATCAATCAGCATCCATCCATCCATCCAGCAGAGTTGGGATTAACATTATACAGCATGTTAGCTTCGGGAGATACTACACACAGTAACTAGCTTCGTGAACTTCAGACTGACACATGACCTGAATCATGCAGCAGTAGTAGCGCTCAGCCTCCTCTCTTGTACTGCCAACTTCAGCGCCGGCTCGTCCAGACACTCTTGCCGTCTTGCCCTCCTACACTTGTAAGTATGTCGCTATATATCCAGTTACAGACTGATTCCAAAGGTCACTGTTATAACCACAATAACCAACCATGATTTCTAAGGTCCCCTGCTCCAAAGATCCTCATAGCTTCACAAAAATATTTCAACCTACACAATACTGCCTTCGTCTTCTCTGAACACTGCCTCAGTCTTCAGATAATCTGAACCTCTTGTGGAAACCTGACAGTAGGTAACGTTTTGATCCAAATCTGTGACATGAATCCTATGAATCACTCCATGGTCCGTTCGCTATTGTTAGTATAAGCTTGACACGATGTTTGTTCAGTCATCATTCGATGAGAAAAGAAACAAAGGAATGGCAACATCTGAATGTTATTCCCACTTGCATCACACTTGCATATTTAATTTCAGGATATTTGTTCAAGCTGAGTGCAATCGCCAAGGAAAATGTGTTGTGGCCAACCATCTGGTTATGCTGGATAAAAGCAGTTTGATAATACATAATTTCTATAAACGGTTGACATCAACGTCAACTGGGACAGTTTGATCACATCACTGACCCCAAAGCTTAGAACCAAGTCTGCACAAAAAGGAGAGAAGAAACTCTCAGCAAGAGGGAGGTTTCTAATGTCATTTTAACAAGTTACTTTTGCATTTTCTTTTCACAAGTAACCCAGTGAGGTCTTATCTCGGATAATGAAAGGCAATGAAGTTAACCATTGAAATAATCCGAGACCTTATTAGGCATCCACAGAGCTATGATATCATAGTCTGGATCATTAATTATTATTACACAGTCAGACATACATGGAGCTGGATTAAATACCCCAAGAATCACTGAATTGCTGAATTTAACATGTTATATGAGTTAACCCACGTCAAGAGGAGCAGACCGAGTTCTACATTTCTACCCACACAAACAACAATAAAATTGCTGGACTTTTCATGTAATCTAAGAGTTCAGTTTGCAAACAAAAAAAGTAACTAGCCAAACTGTCACCATGGAAGTTAAAGATCTTCATCCAGGCAAAGAGGAACCAATACTTTTACGGTTTTAACTTGCTCAAAATGAGCACATCTCCAACTCACTTCTACCAAAAGGACACCAAATTCTAGAGGCAAAAGCGGCACAGAACAAGAATCTGGCAACACTATGAGCCTGCCAACATACACCCAAAGTACCACATTCTTTCTCAACTGCCAAGATTTTCAACAAATAGAGAAGAATGGACATATAACTCTACCGAGTCCCAAACTGAACAAATGTATGCAAGTTTGCTGGCAAAAACACCACCACACAAAGAGCAGGAGGAACTAAGTCAGGTGCTTAGGACAAACTATTGAACTTGGAAGGATAGATCCAAACTAACCATTTCAATTGCTCAAAATGCCACAAGTACTTCTAATGCTAGAATGGATTCTTTAAACAGAAGTACTTACTCGAAGAACATGACTAAGACTGAATATCTCATATTTTCTTGACAGCATGTGTACCAACGGTATTTCTCGGAGAGAAAGCAGGGTGGCAAGTCATTCGTCTACTGATTCTGGAGCAGCACGAAGTCATTCCACAAAATATCTCAGGGAGCAATTACTAATTTCTAATTGCAACCATGGCGCCTTTCGTGATTCTTAAAAATGCAAAGTGAAAGTAAATGAGACAATAAAATACTAGAATATATCCATAGCAGAGTCGACATACTTCAGAACTTCAACACGATGCTAAATGCAAAATAATACACTAGAGAAAACAAGGCTCATATAGAATAGATATACTCCAATGGAACAACAAACCCGTAGTGTAGAACATCCCTCCAGGCCAAGCACTGCGTTCTATAGCCCTACGAAAAATGGAGGCTCATCTTCTTCTCTCATCTCATGGAATAGTGGAAGGGGAATAACACTCTCCTTGAGATAATGCTTGGTAATCCCCAAGCTGATTTCTTGGCCCTCTTCGCTTTTCACATATCCTAAGAACTTGCCGTCCATGTCATAACGCAACACACGCCTAGGAGCGAACTGGATCAGCAGCTCACCCTCATTGAGCACGACCATCCTAGGGCACATCGTCACCTTTGGATCGGAAGGTAATATTGGATCCACCCCTGACAAATTAATCCGATGCTTGAAAGACCAGGTTCCAGCATCGTAGTCTTGTATCACCCAGACATCTATGATGTCTAATTTGCTGCTGAAGCTGCATAAAGCAAGAGAGTCATCCATCTCCAAAAACAACAAATTCGGTGGGCACAAATGGGCAGGTTGACATATCAGCCGAAATGTTTCAGCTTCTGTCTTGAACGCCATTATGTAGTTGTCATCACATCCGTGGAATTTTCCAAGTCTCCAATGCAGGCTGCCACGGTGGTGGACCGGTGGAAAAATAGACGACATGCCCAGACCCCCACGTAACGCCAGGTCCAAGGAAGGCGACGAGGATGTTGGTTGTGGGATGCATCCTTGTCGAATTAATCTCGGATCATTGGATCCCACGGCTACGACGTAGTTAAAATGAAACGGTACAACCCACAAGGATTGCACCTCTATATATTACGTCAATCCCTAGATCGGTTCATTGGCATACATAGTATCGATAGACATTAAAGAATTAACAGTGCATCATTATTACAGCGGTATGATCTAAAATATTGCATTTATTACAAGGTTTGCAAAGCATAACGCTCTCACAAAAACAAGTAGCAAATAGATAACATAAATAAAGTAGCTCCAGTCTCTATTAGACGCCACAGGCGAACAAAATCTTGAGTGGAGGGTCGCAACCAACACTACTACTCAGAGTAACCGGAAGAGTAACCTGCAACATGAAACGTAACAGCCCCGAAAGGTCAGCACTTGGAATGCACTGGCAAGTGGAATAATGAGAGAAACAACAAAGCTAATAGCTATATGCATATCTGGCTTGTGGGGTTCAGGCTTAGTTGCAGCAGCAAAATACTTTATCCTAACCTTTATAAATCATTTGTAAAACATTTAATCTTCAACAAACAACCCAATTAAGTTTCAACCACAAGTTTTAGCAATTACAAGTTAGAATAAAGGAGAACATGTCATAGCACCCACAATTCAGCAACTCAATCGTCCATTACCGGGGACACGGCTAAGCACTTAGTTTTACACCCTGCAGGGGTTGCACACTTTACCCATATGACTTGGTCGACCCGCTCGTACCACGACACGCATATTGAGTCATGATAGGGAGAAGCCCAAGAAGAGACAATTCGGAAAGTAGCTCCCCAAGCTCATCCACGCATCGTACCAACCTATCACATTCACTACATCTCTGGATACGAAGAGCTCGGGTCGCCACAACCTACTAAGTCCATTCAGCCACCCATAACTCACTGGCATATGGTTGCACACGGAAGCTACCAGATCAAGACACTAATCATTTCTCAGAAACCTGGGTGGCCATCCACAAGTGAGCTACTCGGGTAAACCATAGACATGGGCCCGGCATTCACGAACCAAGCAATTACCAATCCACCCAGATAGTTCATTAATTAAGTTATTTTCACTTTCCAAACACGTTCTTTCAAAACAAGCTTTGCCATGGTGTATCCCACCCTCGTCTACATAAGCACAGCTACTTATGACGGCTCGCCTAACAAGATAGACTACGGCATAATAGGATAGCATAGCAATAGATAATACTTGTAAAACAAAACAAGCTACAATGCATATAGAAAGTAAATAGGACATTTATGAAGCTCCACTTGCCTTGGTAGTTGCCGAAGTCAAAAGCACAGTCCGGACAGTCACACGGGTTACAATCCTCATAATCTACACGAAAGCAATTCAAACAATAAACAAACCACACATAGAGATCAACAAATGCAACACAATGCATGCATGTTACTTTAACAAAGCTTCAGTAGCTTGCTCAAGTTCTCTGATCAATTCTACTACTGGATGATGCATGAGAAAACATTTAATGGAAAGAAAACAATTTATGCATAAAAGAGGTCTAGTTAATAGGTCTTTAGTCAAAACATTGCACCAAAGATGTAAACAGTGCAGTACAAGTTTGACAAAAATACTACTGGAAGGGTAACTCCAAATAGAGCCTAGACCAAAAGGATTTACGTCAAAAAGGTTTACATACCCTTTTCTGCGAATTAAATACTACTTTAAGCCTTTTTTATAATCTCAGGAAAATACTTACAGTAAACCTGGGATATTATTGCAGAATAAAATTCTACACAATTTTGCGAATCCAACGATACCTTATTTGCAATTTTTGGCCAAACAGATCTTTTTCTATGAATAATTGAAGTTAGACATTTTTTTCTGGAAAATAAATAAACTCTAAAAATCGACGGGGAATATTCCGGGGAATATGCCGGGGAATATTCCCGCTGACGAGCGGGTCCCAGTGGACCGGCGGTTGACCGGTCAGCCCGCGGTCAAGGGAAGATCTGGGCCGTTCGCGGCCAGATCGACGGCAGCGGCGGCGCTGGCTCACCTGGCGTCCGACGGCGGCGGCTCCGGCGAGTGGCGGCGGCGGCGGGCGGCAGGTGGCCTACGGCGTAGGGCGGCGGGCGGCGGGTGCAGTAGCGGGGTTGGCGCGGCCGGCGGCGAGCTCGGGCGGCGGCGGCGGGCGGATTCCGGCGAGGAATTCCACCGCGTGCGACTGCTTGCCGCTAGGGCTAAGAGGGGGAAAAAGAGCGGTGTGGCGGCGGCTTTAAGGGCTGGGCAAAAGCTTGGATTCTCGGCACCGATTCCCCGAGGAAATCGGCGAAGAAAACGGCCACAGTTCGTGTCCGTGGCGGACACGCCGACGACCTGACGGGTGGGGCCCGGTGTCGAAAAAAAACGAAAAGGAAAAGAAAACAAAAAGAAGAAAAGAAAAGAAAGGGGGAAGGGGAAGGCCGCGCGGCGATGGGCCGCTGGCGGGCCGGTGCTGTTCGCGCGCGGCAGCTGCGGCGACTGGGCCCCGGGTGGCTTGCTGGGCCGCCCGGCTGGCTGGCGCCAGTTTTTTTTTCTCAGTTAACTGAACTGCTAATTGTCTATTTTTCTGAAATATCTGAATCTGAAAATTCAGTCCACACTAAAACTATTATAACTTTTGATCTACAGCTCCGAATTGAGTGAGACAAAAACCTACGGGTTCTTATTGACGAACTCTACGCATCCATGCATCTGGAATACCCAAAAAGGGTCTCTCTTGCAGATGCAAGGCAAAAGTCCTAGTAGGCTTGCAAAAAGGGATGGACTAGCAAAAAGAGGTGTTTTGGCAAAACCTTTAAAGCTGAAACTTTTTGCAAAGATGCTCATGATGCAATGACATGTATGTATGCAGTGCCAAATCTAAAATTTGGGATGTGACAAGACTAACCCCCTTAAGATGAATCTCGTCCCCGAGATTCGACGTGGCTAGCAAATAGGTGCGGGTGGTCCTCTCGGAGGTCATCCTCTCGCTCCCAGGTGGCTTCCTCCTCGGTGTGGTGGCTCTATTGCACCTTGCAAAACCTGATCGTCTTGCTGCGTGTAAACCTCTCCGCTGTTTCCAAGATCTTGACCGGTTTCTCCTCATAGGTCAGGTCACTCTCTAGTTGAACCTCATCTAATGGCACGGTATCCCTCAACGGTGTATCTACCATCTCCGGGTGACATTTCTTCAGCTGAGACACATGGAACACGTCGTGAACCATGGATAGAACCTCTGGCATCTCCAGCTGGTACGCAACCTCTCCTTTGCGTGCCAGGATCTTGTAGGGCCCTATAAACCGAGGTGCCAGCTTGCCCTTAATTCCAAACCTCTTAATTCCACGTAGTGGCGAAACTCTGAGATATGCTCGATCTCCGATCTCATACGCCACTTCCTTGCGCTTAGAATCAGCATAGCTCTTCTGTCTCGATTGTGCTACCTTCAACCTGTCCCGAACCAAACTAACCTTCTCTTCAGCATCCTTGATCAAATCCGGTCCAAACAGTTGACGTTCGCCTACACCATCCCATAACAATGGTGTTCTGCACCTCTTACCATATAGTATATCAAAGGGCGACGTCTTGATGCTGGATTGGTAGCTGTTGTTGTAGGAGAACTCAGCATAAGGTAAATTTTCATCCCAACTAGCACCATGAGCCAAGGCACAGGCTCTCAACATATCCTCCAAAATCTGATTAACCCTCTCGGTCTGACCATCCGTCTGGGGGTGGAAAGCTATGCTAAACTCCAACCTTGTTCCCAACGACTCATGGAGCTGGCGCCAAAAAAGAGAAGTAAATTGGGTGCCTCTATCTGACACAATGCTCTTAGGAACTCCATGCAGGCACACAATTCTGTTCATGTAGATCTTGGCTAACTTAGCACTGGTATAAGTGGTCTTTACGGGTATAAAGTGAGCTATCTTGGTCAAATGATCTACCACTACCCAAATAGAATCATATCCTGACTTGGTCCTGGGTAATCCTGTGATGAAGTCCATTCCAACTCTATCCCACTTCCATTCAGGTATCGGTAATGGCTGTAGTAACCCTGCTGGCTTCTGGTGCTCAGCCTTCACTCTACTACAGACGTCACATAGAGCAATATATTCCGCAATCTCCCGCTTCATGTTAACCCACCAAAACCTTTCCTTCAAATCCATGTACATCTTCGTGTTACCTGGATGTATAGAATATGGCGAGTTATGAGCTTCCTGAAATATCAGCTTCCTCATCTCCGGATCGTTGGGCACACACAAGCGGTCCTTGTACCATAGCGTCCCTTGATCATCCTCGCGAAAACCTTCAGCCTTGCCTTTGGGTATGTTTCCTCTTATCTCCTCCAGGTCACTATCCTTCTTTTGTGCTTCTCTAATCTCGTCCAGAAGCGTTGGCTTAACTTCCATTGTTGCCAAGTATCCCTCGGATACTACCTCCAACCTGAGGTCCTTGAGTTGTTCACACAAATCCTTGGGTAACTCCACCACTGTTAGGCCATTTGCATAAACCTTGCGACTCAGCACATTCGCTACAACATTGGCCTTCCCTGGGTGATATTGCAAACTCATGTCATAGTCCTTTATGAGCTCCAGCCATCTCCTCTGTCTCATATTCAGCTCCTTCTGAGTGAATATGTATTTCAGACTCTTGTGATCCGTAAACACATCACAATGCTTACCCATCAGGTAGTGCCTCCATACCTTGAGCGCGTGCACAACCGACGCTAGTTCCAAATCATGCGTGGGGTAATTCCTCTCGTGATGTTTGAGTTGGCGCGAGGCATAGGATACTACTCTTCCATCCTGCATCAATACACTACCCAGTCCTTGACGAGAGGCATCACAATACACTTGGAAATCCTTCTGAATATCTGGCAAACATAGGATAGGTGCGGTCACTAGGCGTTGCTTCAGTTCCTGGAAACTAGCCTCGCACTCCTTGGTCCAATCAAACTTCTTCTCCTTCTTCAGTAGTTCAGTCATTGGCTTTGTAATCTTGGAGAAGTTCTCTATAAACCTCCTGTAATATCCAGCAAGTCCTAAGAAGCTCCTAATATCTCCCACATTCTTGGGTGACTCCCATTCTGTAACTGACACCACCTTGCTTGGATCAACTGCGACTCCTTCACCTGACACCATGTGTCCAAGAAATCCAACGGTGTTCAACCAGAACTCACACTTGCTAAACTTGGCATACAATTTGTGCTCCCTCAGCTTATCCATAATTAGTCGCAGGTGTTTCTCATGTTCAACATCATCCTTGGAGTATATCAATATGTCATCAATAAATACCACCACGAACTTATCCAAGTACTCCATGAATACCTTGTTCATCATGGTCATAAAATATACCGGGGCATTTGTTAGTCCAAAAGACATAACTGTATACTCATATAACCCATACCTAGTGGTGAAAGCGGCCTTTGGTACGTCTTCCTCACGGATCTTCAATTGGAAATATCCCGACCTTAAATCAATCTTGGAAAACACCTTTGCTCCTTCCAACTGATCGAACAGATCATTTATATTGGGCGATGGGTATTTATTCTTGATAGTCACTTCATTAAGTGAGCGGTAGTCAACCACCAATCTCTTACTACTGTCCTTCTTCTCCACGAATAGAACAGGCGCGCCCCAAGATGATGAACTGGGATGGATAAATCCCTTGTCCAATTGCTCCCTAAGTTGCTTCTTTAACTCTTTCAGTTCCTCAACATCCATCTTATACGGCCTCTTGGCTATCGGTCCTGTTCCCGGCATCAAGTCAATAAGAAACTCCATGTCCCTGTCAGGTGGCATCCCTGGCAGCTCATCCGGAAACACATCGGGGTACTCCTTTACTACGGCTACATCCTCTAGGCTAACCCCCTTAAGAGAATTCAACTTGGCCACTCCAGTCCTGAAAGGCGACTTATATCTGATCCGTACTCCCTTTGGTGTGGTGAGTGAAATTGCTCGTTGAGCACAATCTATCTGACCCTGATGCTCCGACATCCAGTCCATGCCCAATATGACATCTAGACCCTGGGATTCTAGTATAACCGGGTGTGCAGGAAATGCATAAGCACCAATTTCTAGTGTCAGTCCTCGACATGCTGCACTAGCTATCATCTCTCCCCCAGGGGAGCTTACTCTAATAGATCCTCTAAGAGCCTCAGTAGGTAGCTTATACTTATCCACAATGCCCTTGATATGAATGTATGCGATGCACCAGTATCGAAAAGAACAAACGCGATGTGGGTATTGATTGGAAACTTACCAACCACTAGCTCCGGTTCATTCTGAATCTCCTCGACGTTCACATGGTTGACCGTCGCCTTCTGGTTTGCATTGGGCTTGCTTCCTGCTTCAATCCTCTTCTCTGGGCAGTTATCAGCATAGTGCAACATCTTCTTGCACTTGAAGCATTCCACTTCACTGAGAACCCTCCTGCCAGAGCGGTTGTGTCCATTGTTCCTTCCAGAGTTGCTGTTGTAGCTCTTGTGGCCATTGTGGTGGTGGCCATTATGGTGGTGACCATTTCCTCCACGGTGGAGATCGTCACTCCTGTGGCCCTCGTGGCGATGTCCACTACTTCCATGGTGGTTACGGTCATCTCCGCCATGCTTAGAGTATCCAGAGTGTCCATCATAGGAGGTACGAGCACGGTGGTGTGATCCTGAGGAATGATGGCTGCTCTTCCTCTTACGCCTTTCCACCTGCTGCTGTTTCCCCTCCAGAATTCTAGCCTTGTCCATCAGCTCCTAAAATGTCGGACAATAAACCACAGATAGCTGAAGTGAGAGCTCATCACCGAGACCATCCAGGAACCTCTCCCTCCTCTTGGCATCAGTGTCCACATCCTCAGGGGCATAGCGAGAGAGATTGTTGAATTCCTCTATGTAATCCGCCACAGTGGGGTTGGTCTGGCGCAGGTTGCGGAACTCCTTCCTATTTAGGCTCATGGTCCCGGCAGATACGTGGTTTGTCCTGAATCCTTCCTCAAACATAGCCCAGGTAACTGTCTCCAGCGGGTGAGTAATCTGGAAAGCATCCCACCATGAGGCAGCTGATCCCTCCAGCAAGTGAGCAGCAAACCTCACCTTCTCAGCATCAGTGCAGCCAACGGTCACCAGGTCCTTGTTCACAGAACGAAGCCAGTCGAGAGCAATCATGGGTTCAGGTGCAGAGGAGAACTTAGCTGGCCTCAGCCTCAAGAACCTAGTGAGAGCATCCCCCTGCGGCGGATTATTCCTGTTGTTGTTGTTGTTGTTGTTGTTGTTGTTGTTGTTGTTGTTGTTGTTGTTGTTGTTGTTGTTGTTGTTCTGAGTTGCCATGAATTGTGTCATCACTTGGGTCAGCTGTGCTTGAGCGGCCATGAGCTGAGCCATCTCATCTGGTCGGCGGCGTGACATTTGCGGTTCAGCACAGGTAAGATTAGAGAGAAACAACTACAGATAAGCGATAGCCCTCTACCCATGCAACAAGCTCAAGCCACAACAATCATAAGCAATCACCACATGATTAAACACACACACAAACCTTGTTCCAGGTTTTCACTAACAGTATATAGCTACAAAATAGTTTAGGAACGCTGACAACAGCGTTTGGCAAAGCAAAACAGCAGAATAAGCAAACCAGAAAATCTGGCAGAACAGTTCTGTCCTGTTCATGAATTTTATGGGCACCTTAAACTCATCAGGAATTTTAGCCATTTTTTGTGCAGATGCTACAAGTAAGTATGCTCCAGATCCTAAAATATGAGCGCAATCCGAGTTACCAGTAAGGAATTACAAATCGCGCGGTAAAACTGGTCAGGCAGAAAACTGCAGCAGTAAACTCACGAAAATTACCAAAACTTGTTCAAAAATCATTTAATAAATCTCACGAAAAATTCCTGGAACTTCAAGGTACTTAACTGAGCAATCTAAACACAATAGGCTAATAGTGTAGAAGTTTACATTGATCGATGCCTAAGACTAACGAATATCCCTAACAAAGACTAATTTTGGAGGACCATCTCTAGCTATTTGATGAATAGGTTGCAGTAGGTTCTGGAGTCCATGCGCCAACGCTTCGCTCCTGGTGCATGCCATGGTGGTGGTGTGTACACCTCTCCCGAGTCTTCTTCACTTGAGTCCTCGAATTCCACCTCTCCGGGGTCCTCCTCATCACTTCCTTCAGCAAAAGCGCCCGCTGCATCTCCTCCATCATCGTCATCACTTCCTCCACCATCACTGCCTCCACCATCATCATTGTTACCTCCTCCACCATTGTTACCTCCATCTCCATTATCCGCATCATCATCATCACTATCATCATCATCATCGTTCCCATCATCATTGTTGCCATTGTTTGGTGGAGGATTCTGCTGTGCTTGAAGGGCAGCAATCTGGGCAGCCATGTCCACAATGGTTTGATCACGTTCAGCCACAACTTGATTCCTCTGCTCAATGGTTTGGTTCAGCGCTGCAATCGTGGCATCCCTTCCAATGAGGGCTTGCTCCATTGTATTCACAGCAGTGTGCAAGGTTTCCATCTCATATCCTTGCAAGTGCACCGTGCCCTGAAAATAGTCCAACTGCTCCTTTTGCTGCATCAACTTCTCTTCCCTCTCCCAAGCTTTGATCTCCATGTCTTCTAACTGCTTCACTTGAAGCGGCATGTTGTTCCGATCACCTGTGGTAATCATCACAAACCCTTGCTCATTCCGACCTCCAAATGCAAGGAAGGGTGAACCTGCGGGTAGTCGGTGCCGGTGGAGATAGCACAGGCGCGACAGGGTCTCGTGCATGGCCGACTCCACTCCTTGCTCCCAGGTAAGGTACTTCTTGGTGAGGTTCAGGTTCTCAATACCAGGCACGGTGGGGTCTGCAAGAACAATCGCGGTGATCTCCCACACGCGATCTCCATGCACATAGGTGTTCATCCTTCTCCCTTTGAACATCGGCATTAGCATGCCCAGTGTCTTGCAAAGCTCCGTCAGCTGTCCCGCGAAGGGCCTTGGTGATTGGAGCTCAACATACTCAACTCTGGTAGCATCTCCCATCTATCAATTGTAAAGAGGAAAGAGTGAGAATAGCAAAAGAAAAGAATTTACTAGAATGAAAGGCATAAGAGTAAAGACAGAATTTAAAATAGACTTAAGTAAACATAAGGCTTTCTATTCCAATCCTAGGTCACGATCCTACAGTCAACACACTGCTCTGATACCATCTGAAACGGTACAACCCACAAGGATTGCACCTCTATGTATCACGCCAATCCCTGGATCGGTTCATTGGCATACATAGTATCGATAGACATCAAAGAATTAACAGTGCATCATTATTACAGCGGTATGATCCAGAATATTGCATTTATTACAAGGTTTGCAAAGCATAACGCTCGCACAAAAGCAAGTAGCAAATAGATAACATAAATAAAGTAGCTCCAGTCTCCATTAGACGCCACAGGCGAACAAAATGTTGAGTGG
Source organism: Avena sativa (assembly GCA_916181665.1). Classification (NCBI taxonomy): domain Eukaryota; kingdom Viridiplantae; phylum Streptophyta; class Magnoliopsida; order Poales; family Poaceae; genus Avena; species Avena sativa. Next base: position 544,748,283 of record OV702290.1, on the reverse strand, counting down.
AGGGTCGCAACCAACACTACTACTCAGAGTAACCGGAAGAGTAACCTGCAACATGAAACGTAACAGCCCCGAAGGGTCAACACTTGGAATGCACTGGCAAGTGGAACAATGAGAGAAACAACAAAGCTAATAGCTATATGCATATCTGGCTTGTGGGGTTCAGACTTAGTTGCAGCAGCAAAATACTTTATCCTAACCTTTATAAATCATTTGTAAAACATTTAATCTTCAACAAACAACCCAATTAAGTTTCAACCACAAGTTTTAGCAATTACAAGTTAGAATAAAGGAGAACATGTCATAGCACCCACAATTCAGCAACTCAATCGTCCATTACCGGGGACACGGCTAAGCACTTAGTTTTACACCCTGCAGGGGTTGCACACTTTACCCATATGACTTGGTCGACCTGCTCGTATCACGACACGCATATTGAGTCATGATAGGGAGAAGCCCAAGAAGAGACAATTCGGGAAGTAGCTCCCCAAGCCCATCCACGCACCGTATCAACCTATCACATTCACTACATCTCTGGATACGAAGAGCTCGGGTCGCCACAACCTACTAAGTCCATCCAGACTCCCATAACTCACTGACATATGGTTGCACACAGAAGCTACCAGATCAAGACACTAATCATTTCTCAGAAACCTGGGTGGCCATCCACAAGTGAGCTACTCGGGTAAACCATAGACATGGGCCTGGCATTCACGAACCAAGCAATTACCAATCCACCCAGATAGTTCATTAATTAAGTTGTTTTCACTTTCCAAATACGTTCTTTCAAAACAAGCTTTGCCATGGTGTATCCCACCCTCGTCTACATAAGCACATCTAAGCACAACTACTTACGACGACTCGCCTAACAAGATAGACTACGGCATAATAGGATAACATAGCAATAGATAATACTTGTAAAACAAAACAAGCTACAATGCATATAGAAAGTAAATAGGACATTTATGAAGCTCTACTTGCCTTGGTAGTTGCCGGAGTCAAAAGCACAGTCCGGACAGTCACACGGGTTACAATCCTCACAATCTACACGAAAGCAATTCAAACAATAAACAAACCACACATAGAGATCAACAGATGCAACACAATACATGCATGGTACTTTAACAAAGCTTCAGTAGCTTGCTCAAGTTCTCTGATCAATTCTACTACTGGATGATGCATGAGAAAACATTTAATGGAAAGAAAACAATTTATGCATAAAAGAGGTCTAGTTAATAGGTCTTTAGTCAAAACATTGCACCAAAGATGTAAATAGTGCAGTACAAGTTTGAAAAAAATACTACTGGAAGGGTAACTCCAAATAGAGCCTAGACCAAAAGGATTTACGTCAAAAAGGTTTACAGTCCTTTTTTTGCGAATTAAATACTACTTTAAGCCTTTCTATAATATCAGGAAAATATTTACAGTAAACCTGGTATATTATTGCAGAATAAAATTCTACACAATTTTACGAATCCAACGATACCTTATTTGCAATTTTTGGCCAAGAAGATCTTTTTCTATGAATAATTGAAGTTAGACATATTTTTCTGGAAAATAAATAAACTCTGAAAATCGACGGGGAATATTCCGGGGAATATGCCGGGGAATATTCCCACTGACGAGCGGGTCCCAGTGGACCGGCGGTTGACCGGTCAGCCCGCGGTCAAGGGAAGATCTGGGCCGTTCGCGTCCAGATCGACGGCAGCGGCGGCGCTGGCTCACCTGGCGTCCGACGGCGGCGGTTCCGGCGAGTGGCGTCGGCGGCGGCGCTCCGGCGACGGCGTCGGCGGGCGGCAGGTGGCCTACGGCGTAGGGCGGCAGGCGGCGGGTGCAGTAGCGGGGTTGGCGCGGCCGGCGGCGGGCGGATGGAGCAGCGGCGGCAGGCGGATTCCGGCGAGGAATTCCGGAGCGTGCGGCTGCTCGCAGCTAGGGCTAAGAGGGGGAAAAAGAGCGGCGTGGCGGCGGCTTTAAGGGCTGGGCAAAAGCTTGGATTCTCGGCACCGATTCCCCGAGGAAATCGGCGAAGAAAACGGCCACAGTTCGTGTCCGTGGCGGACACACCGGCGACCTGACGGGTGGGGCCCGATGTCGAAAAAAAAAACGAAAAGGAAAAGAAAACAAAAAGAAGAAAAGAAAAGAAAGGGGGAAGGGGGAGACCGCGCGGCGATGGGCCGCTGGCGGGCCGGTGCTGTTCGCATGCGGCAGCTGCGGCGACTGGGCCCCGGGTGGCTTGCTGGGCCGCCCGGCTGGCTGGCGCCAGTTTTTTTTCTCAGTTAACTGAACTGCTAACTGTCTGTTTTTCTGAAATATCCGAATCTGAAAATTCAGTCCACACTAAAACTATCATAACTTTTGATCTACAGCTCCGAATTGAGTGAGACAAAAACCTACGGGTTCTTATTGACGAACTCTACGCATCCATGCATCTGGAATGCTCAAAAAGGGTCTCTCTTGCATATGCAAGGCAAAAGTCCTAGTAGGCTTGCAAAAAGGGATGAACTAGCAAAAAGAGGTGTTTTGGCAAAACCTTTAAGGCTGAAACTTTTTGCAAAGATGCTCATGATACAATGACATGTATGTATGCAGTGCCAAATCTAAAATTTGGGATGTGACATAAAAGTACGGTAATTTGTGTCATGTGCATAGTAGGATGAAGGATGAGAGACTCAAATCACCCTGTATTCTCCGGATGGTTGGTGGCGATAGAAGCCAGCAATGTAGTGGACAAAACCTGCTGGGCTTGGAGGCTTCCATAGGGGAGCACACTTGCGGGTGGCCGGATTGCAGATGAAGAACTCCTTGGTCGGTTCTCCGTGGGAAACGATGAGGAGGCCATCGAGGGCAACCTGGAGTTTACCATAGCCGTAGGACCGGAGGACGGGGCAGATCCGTTGTTGCTGTCCCGCACCGGCGTCCCGGGAAACAAAGAGGCGGTGGTTCCGCTGGTCGTGGGCGTGTCTGAGGATCGGCAGCAAGGGCTGGCGGTGGTGGTGGTCCATGATGAACTTGTCGGTGGAGGTGGCACCGCGCCAGCACTTGCGGACGGCGCGGCAGCGGAGGAGATCCTTGGGCGACAAGCGGACGAGGATCTCTTCGAGGACGATACACTCGGGAAGGTCGTCCAAGACGGCCGCGCCTCCGCTGTCCGGCATGGTGACTGGTCGCTGGTGCTCCGTCAGATCCGATTCTGATCAGCTAAGAAAAAGAGCTATATACACTAATGGTACCACAACTTGCTCGCTACGTGCAAATTAGTCCCATAACTTGCGAAACGTCAACCCGTGATACCACAACTTGCATAGAGGGTGCAAACAGGTCCAAACACAATCTATAGCTGACACGTGTCATTGTGACTTTTTTGCAAACAACCCTGTATATTTTAGTTTAAAGGTTGTGACCCACGGTGCTAGTGGCTAAACGAATTAACAAAAATTTATTATAATGGATGGACTCGAACCCACGACCAACAGCAATCGCACACAAGACCTTGCCACGAGGGTACCTACTAATTAATTGATTTTATTAACACGCATTTTTAATATATCAATACAACGCCCAACCAGAGCAACCATCACCCACGAGTACGTGCTGTTGGCCATGAGCCGCCTCAGCTTCGACGCCTACATGGATTTCCTCAGCGTCTACATACACTGCTTCCGCGAGTTTGAGGGTGAGAAACGCGGCAGCTACCTCGGCATCAGTGTCGGCGGAGCGTGAGGCATGCAGAGGGGCATGCCGCCGATGATGCTCATGTAGCAGAGTCCATAATATCGCACTACGACAAGCAGATTCATGTCGTATCCATGTATGGGTCAGCCTTTGCAACCACACCACTGGCAGAAGGCCGTCGCGTTCTGTTGCTATGGTTGACACCTGATGCACCGGGAATGCGAGCGACGTTGTCCATGCACATGCTTTGTCTTGCCAAAGCACGTCCACCGTGTGCACACCGACGCTGTCGACCGACGGCGTGAAGAGGGGCTCTCTTGAACCCTCCGGCAGTGGAGCTTATGGTGTGGCTGTCGTCGCTAAGTTATCGGTGAGGTGCAGGTTGACGCGAGGACGCCCTGGCTCATTGCATACATGTGCACGTTCGACTTTATTTAATACTCTCTCCGTCTTAAAATTTATGTCGAAATTTACCTAAATTATAATGTATTTAGACACTATTTAGTATTAGATATATCTAAATTAATTTGCGATATCTATTTTGAAACGGAGAGAGTGGGAGTTTGGATATGTAATTAACATAAAGTATTTATTAAGCATTTGGACTAAGAAATTAAGCATATTGTAACTTGCTGTAGGGGCAAGAGCTTGTGAGCTGGCACTGATGGTCCTGGGTTCGAGTCTTCCCTCCTGTGATTTTATTTTAATTAGCTATTTGGTCTTATGCTTGGTGATTGGACCCACATGTAAGGCACAACTTAGGTCACAAGTGGCAAACAAAAATATACATGGTCTCTTCATAAAATTTATAACGACATGTGTCAGCCTCGGATGACTTTTGGACCTATTTGCTCCTGCTATGCAAGTTGTGGTACCGTGGGTTCATGTTTTACAAGTTATAAGACTAATTTGCACGTAGCAAGCAAGTTGTGATACCAATAGTGTATATGACTCTAAGAAAAAAGCGGAAACGTGAACGTGAGGATGGCGCATGAGGATGGCACGCAGATGCGAGAGGGTTTACCTGGAGCCGGAGGAAGAGGACTGTAGATCCGCGTGCGAACCACGGCCGGGCTGCAGGGTCGCAAGTCTCGTCGTGCGTTAGCACCGCGCTGGACACGGGTGGGTTCAGACTTTGTGAGTAGCGCTAGCGCCCGGTCGTCGTTCGCTCCCTTGTTTGTTTTCCTCACGCGCACAAATAGTTTAGCTATACGTATTACCTGATTTGAACCCCGGCCGGTCTTGGCTAGCTACCTCCTCCTACACGCGCGCCTGCGCCTGCATCCTTGGCTAGCTACCTCCTCCTACACGTGCGCCTGCGCCTGCATCACGAGAGGATCTGCAGCAGCTCCCGGCCCGCTCTTCTGCCTTTTTCTTTTTCTCGTATCTCAGTCAAAATCAAGAAACAAATCTTTAGCCTGCTACAGAGAAAATTGATTGAACAATTTCACGTCTACATAGAAAATAAATACTCCCTAAACAATACGAATCAGTTTTCTGTTTCTTTGCCTTAGTCGTGGACGTGAGACCGGTGGACTTTGTTCAGAAATCGGATTTAATTTGTACATCGCCTCGCCGCCTACGGCATACCACTGCATCACCATGGGACTAATAATAGATTATTCATGGAACTCGTGCATGGAGAGAAAAAAAGGAGAGAAGATGGCTGGGATTAGGGATTACCTACTACTGTACATCACAATAAGAACTCGCCACCGGCCAGATTAGTTGCTGCCCGCTCGCCCGTCGAATTGACATCCTTCTCCACGCCGCGCCTCGACAAAGTTGGCGGGCGAGTCGACGACGCCACCATGGACGCCACTCACCTCTCCTCTCCTCGACAAAGTTGGCCGGCAAGACGACGACGACGCCACCATGGACACCACTCACCTCACCTCTCCTCTCCTCGGGTGGATGCACGCACCGACAAAGGGCAAAGGGGGCGCCGCCATGCTTCTCCGAGCTGGCTCGCTGTTTCGCGGTTTCGTGCTAGGAAGGGGACAGAAAGAGGGAGAAGGGGGAGAGGAGCTCACGTCAGAGGGGGAGGGGCTCGTCGCTGATGGCTCGGTGTTGATGTAGAGCTCGTTGGGAACCCCAAGAGGAAGGTATGATGAGCACAACAGCAAGTTTCCCTCAGTTATGAAACCAAGGTTTAATCGAACAAGTAGGAGCAAGAAAACACCCTAAAGGTGTTGCTAGCTGAGCCTTGACAGGACGCACTACCGGTGCTAGTAGCAACGTGGAGACCTGCACAACACAACCACAAAACTCTGTCCCCAACTTGCGATGAGGTTGTCAATCTCACCGTGTTTTGCTAAAAACAAAGGATTAAACGTATCGAATAGAAAAAAGTAATAGTTTGCAGAAAGTAAACACAAAACAGTAAACAATTTATAGATTGTATATAAAAGAAAGGACCGGGATCCATAGTTCACTAGAGGTGGCTCTCCTTAAGATAGATAACATGTTGGGTGAACAAATTACATCGGGGCAATTGACAAACATCGAGAAAGCAATACATGCATATACTAATCATCTTGACTCCTTTGAGATTCGATTGGGAATTACAACATTATACATAGACCGCCATCCAACTGCATCTATGACTAATAATCCACCTTCAGGTTATCATCCGAACCCCCTCCAGTATTAAGTTGCAAGCAACATATTATTGCTTTACGAATTGCGTGTAAAGTAAACAATACGATTGTTCTATGAACAAAGGATTGTTGTTTTCTCCCTAGTAGCAACAACACATCTAGTACCTTAGAGATTTCTGTCACTTCCCTAGATTATCAGAGGCATGAACCCACTATCGAGCATAAATATTAACTCTTGAAGTTGCTAGCATCTACTTGGCCAAGATAGCTATTAACAACGGAAAGCATGCAAGATCACAAATAACAAAGACATGATAGAATCAATAATCAATCTGAAATAGCATCTCAATATCCATCAGATCCCCGCAAACACAACATGCAGAATTACAAATAGATGGAGCTCATAAGATCTAGACATAAAAGCACAAATGAGGAGAACCAGCCATCTAGCTACTACATGGATCCGTAGTCTAAGGATGAACTACTCACGCATCACACTGGAGGCTTGCATGGTGATGAAGAAGGCCTCCAGGGTGAATTCCCCTCTCCGGCAGGGTGCCGGGAAGAGCTTCAGATCCCTCCCGATCTAGGGATGGAGATGACGGCGGCTACAGACTTTTTCGTGGATTTTTGATCGGGTACTTAGGGTTTTCGTCCCGAGGGCATCTTATAGGCGGAAGGAGAGGCCGAGGAGGTGCTGGGGTCGGCCAGACCACCCCCTGGCGCGGGCCAGGCCTGGCCTCACGACCAGGTGGTGTGGCCGGCCCCCAGCCCTTCTCCGTCTCGTATTCTGGCATCTGATGACTTCCAAAAAAATAGGCACTTTGGTTTTTGTCCCGTCCAATTCCGAGAATATTCATTTTCTGACTTTCCTGGAACCAAAAACAACAGAAAACAGGCAGCTGGCACTGTGACTCTTGTTAATAGGTTAGTCCAAGAAATTATATGAAAAGTACTCCAAAGTATAGACAAAACACAAGAAAGTGGATAAAACCAAGCATGAAACATCAAAAATTATAGATACATTTGCAATGTATCAACATCCCCAAGTTTAACTCCTGCTCATCCTCGAGTAGGTAAGTGATAAAAAGAAAGAATAATTTTTGAGGTGACATGCACCATCAAAGACTTGATCAAAGTATTTGTAAAACATTCAAAACTGGGATCATAGTACTTCAATCATAACATGAAAGACAAAGTTTTAGCAATAAGACAAAGAAACTATAATGCAACATGAAAAGGCACAAACAAAAGATTCATGAATAACAATGCTTTACAAGACGTTTGTTTGTTTCACATAAAGAAAACATAGCATAATAGTATTCAGCTTGTCCCTCATAGAGTAGCAAATAAATGCATAGGACACCTTCAAAGTTTATAAGGATGACTAGATACAAATAGTTTAAGAACAAGCAATATCAAAGTTATGAATCAATCAACAAGTCTTGGGACAATGTACATTAAACTAAGAATGGCCACTATGCTCTTAAAGTAAGTGCATAAAGATAGAAAGTGGAGACTCAATATATAATAGTGGAAGAAAGACCTTCATAAAAGGAAGTAGGGATTCAAGTCTCATAAAGAGCTTCCAAAAATTATGGTACTTATAGCTTTCAGCTCTCATTGCCCCTATCATAAGCATCTTGAAGTGATTAAGGTTAAAGTGAACAAACTATGGTGTACATGCTTGACGAAGTATAAGTTAGAAATCTCATGTCCCTTGTATACGAGGGCCGCTCCTCATGCTACTAAAGTTTAGTCACCGGTAAGTTCTTGTCATCGTAAGTACATGTGTATCATAGAGAACCGCCAACGGGGTACCCCTTGCCCGTTGATACGGAAGAATCCCCATATCAAAATGACAAGGCAAGCAGACAACGAGCATCTCAGCAATCTTCTTATTTACCATGGGAATATGGTGTTTTTTTCTCTCTTTCCTCTTTTCATAATCTTTTTTTCTTTTTTTTTGTCAATATAAGACTCTTTTTTTATAAGAAGAATGCTTCATAGACTGCTTATTATGGTTACGCTACAGGTTTCCACCATGTTAAATTTAAGTTGAGTTGAGTTGAGTTGCATTAAAAAATATTAACCAGCCAACAATGACCATATAAACTAAAAATCTTCTTCCAGGCAAAGAGGAACCGGTACTTTTACTTGCCTCCAAATGAGCTCATCTCTGACTCACTTCTTACCAAGGACACAAAATTCTAGACACAAAAGCAGCACGAAACAAGATCCTCGCAACCAAACGAGTCTGCTAACATACATCCAAAGTACCAAATTCTTTCTCAAAACATGTCAAGATTTTCATCAGATAGAAAAAAAATGGACATATAACTGTACTGAGTACCAAACTGAACAAAGGCATGCAAATTTGCTGACAAAAACATCACCACACAAAGAGCAGGAGCAACCAAGTCAGTTGATTAGGACAAACTATTGAACTTGGAAGGATAGATCCAAACTAACCATTTCAACTGCACAAAATGTCACAAGTACTTGTAATGCTAAGTACTTACTCGAAGAACATGACTAAGACTGAATATCTCATATTTTCTTGACGGCATGTGTACCAACAGTATTTCTCAGAGAGAAAGCAGGGTAGAAAGTCATTCGTCTACTGATTCAGGAGCAGCACGAAGTCATTCCACATAATATCTCACGGAGAAATTACTCATTTCTAGTTGCAATCATGGCGCCTTTTGTGGTTCTTAAAAATGCATAGTTAAAATAAATGAGAGAATAAAATAGAATATATCCATAGCAGAATGGACATACTTGAGAACTTCAACATGATGCTAAAGGCAAAATAAAACACTAAATGTTCAGTTCAAGTAGGAGCACTAAGAAGAACAGGAAACAAGGCTCATATAGAATAGATATACTCCAATGGAACAACAAACCCGTAGTGTAGAACATCCATCCAGGTCAAGCACTGCTTTCTATAGCCCTACGAAAAATGGAGGCTCATCTTCTTCTCTCATCTCATGGAATAGTGGAAGGGGAATAACACTCTCCTGGAGATAATGCTTGGTAATCCCCAAGCTGATTTCTTGGCCCTCTTCGCTTTTCACTCTCCTGGAGATAATGTATGCAACAACCACCAGTTCACTCCGGAATTTATCACAGCCATTCACTCCGGAAGCAGATGCCTCTGGCTATGGCATTAATGTTGTGCTCATGCAGAATGGGAAAGGCGGTAACAAATTTAAATGTATTCTAATACCGTGAAATCATCCAATGCACATCACTAATATATATAAAGGTACCTTAAAAATATAACCAACTCACGTCGAAAAACAAAAACTTAACAGTATCTTTTACTGCTCCTAAAGTATGATAAGTATAATTTGATCTGACGGTCGAGAAAGATTAGGTCCATGAGGCCCAGCTTATAACTAGGTGGAAAACATAAAGACGAACGTCTGCTAAAAAAACATAACGACTAACGAGACCAGATTGAGTTGTTGACGAACAAAACCCATAGAACCTATCGCCCCCGCCTCCAATCCCCCTCTCCGCTCTGAACGCTGCCGCCTCCAATCCCCTTCTCCGCTCTGAGCGCCGCCGCCACCACCGCCTCCAGACGGGGGGTCGCATACGGCGACCACCTCCAACCCGCATTTGCGTCGCCGTCGCTCTCTCTCTGCTTTCCAAGTCTGACTGCACGTCGCCGCCGCCTCCACTCGGGAGGTCGCGTCCATCCATGTCCCTCATACCGGCGGCGCCATCGATACACCTCAGTCGTACGTCGCACGCTTCCCGTGCACCCGACAAATCGTTCCTCCGTCGGAGGCTGACGCGCCCGCGCCCTGCTTCTTGAACTCGGCGGCAACCAATGGACCACGCTCCCGGCGTGCGTGTCGTTTGTTGTTTCCGTCAGCCGAGGTAAGCTGACAGGGCCGTGTAATTCAGAGGTAGACACCACCTCTATATTTCATGGAATGTCAGCATATTTGGGATATTGTGTTAGTTTGATCTCCCCACTTTTGTCCCAACAGACGATAAACTTGGTCTCACGCCCTGATCGGGGGCGCCCAATGTCACTATCGTTGGTGGGCCCCCGTCGTGCAGCGCATATAAAAGAGGTGGGGGCCGGGGGCTCGGACACCAAGGTTCGTCGTTCCCACTCACCCCACCGAACACCCTGAACCCTAGAGCCTCCGATCGGGCTAGCGCTGCAGCGGCGGGAAGTGCCACCTCACCACCGCCACCACTCCGTCGCCCTCCATGACGAGCTCATCGTCAAACTCTAAGGCCGACGGTATGTCTCTCATGTATTTTCTCACTAGATCGACACCTAGCGATCCTAATAGATCTAACAATGGTATCAGAGCAAGCTAGTGCTTGTTGATCTAGTTGAGATAGTAGCAAATCCAGAAAGAAAAGTAAAGGGCTAGGGTTTCCAGAAGCGCCGCCGCGAGGCCGCGTCGTTCCTCTCGATTCCGACGCATCGGCAAGCCGAGGTCGGGAAGAAGAACACGACCCCATCTGGGGTAAAGAAAACAGAAACCCAAAAGCCAAAGACCCCTCTTTCCCCGGATAAAATCGATCTAGAATCGAGAAGAAAAGCCAAGAAAAGAAAAGCCCCGTATTTTTATTTTTTCTCCCTACCCGAATCAGAAAAACCAAGAAATCAACTACCAGCCGCCGCCGTGCACCGGCAAAGGGAGCCACCGCCTGGGCCGTTTGACGGCGGCGCACCCACCCTCGGGTGGATGCACGCACCGGCAAAGGGCCAAGGGGGGCGCCGCCATGCTTCTCCGAGCTGGCTCGCTGTTTCGCGGTTTCGTGCTAGGAAGGGGACAAAAAGAGGGAGAAGGGGGAGAGGAGCTCACATCAGAGGGGGAGGGGCTCGTCGCTGATGGCTCGGTGTTGATGTAGAGCTCGTTGGGAACCCCAAGAGGAAGGTATGATGAGCACAGCAGCAAGTTTTCCTCAGTTATGAAACCAAGGTTTAATCGAACCAGTAGGAGCAAGGAAACACCCAAAAGGTGTTGCTAGCTGAGCCTTGGCAGGGCGCACTACCGGTGCTAGTAGGAACGTGGAGACCTGCACAACACAACCACAAAACTCTGTCCCCAACTTGCGATGAGGTTGTCAATCTCACCGTGTTTTGCTGAAAACAAAGGATTAAACGTATCGAATGGAAAAAAGTAATAGTTTGCAGCAAGTAAACACAAAGCAGTAAACAGTTTATAGATTGTATATAAAAAAAGGACCGGGATCCATAGTTCACTAGAGGTGGCTCTCCTTAAGATAGATAACATGTTGGGTGAACAAATTACATCGGGGCAATTGACAAACATCGAGAAAGCAATACATGCATATACTAATCATCTTGACTCCTTTGAGATTCGATTGGGAATTACAACATTATACATAGACCGCCATCCAACTGCATCTATGACTAATAATCCACCTTCAGGTTATCATCCGAACCCCCTCCAGTATTAAGTTGCAAGCAACATATTATTGCTTTACGAATTGCGTGTAAAGTAAACAATATGATTGTTCTATGAACAAAGGATTGTTGTTTTCTCCCTAGTAGCAACAACACATCTAGTACCGTAGAGATTTCTGTCACTTCCCCAGAATACCAGAGGCATGAACCCACTATCGAGCATAAATACTAACTCTTGGAGTTGCTAGCATCTACTTGGCCAAGATAGCTATTAACAACGGAAAGCATGCAAGATCACAAATAACAAAGACATGATAGAATCAATAATCAATCTGAAATAGCATCTCAATATCCATCGGATCCCCGCAAAGACAACATGCAGAATTACAAATAGATGATCTTGATCATGAATGGAGCTCATAAGATCTAGACATGAAAGCACAAATGAGGAGAACCAGCCATCTAGCTACTACATGGATCCGTAGTCCAAGGATGAACTACTCACACATCACTCCGGAGGCTTGCATGGTGATGAAGAAGGCCTCCAGGGTGAATTCCCCTCTCCGGCAGGGTGCCGGGAAGAGCTTTAGATCCCTCCCGATCTAGGGATGGAGATGACGGAGGCTACAGACTTTTCGTGGATTTTTGATCGGGTACTTAGGGTTTTCGTCCCGAGGGCATCTTATAGGCGGAAGGAGAGGCCGAGGAGGTGCTGGGGTCGGCCAGACCACCCCCTGGCATGGGCCAGGCCTGGCCGCACGACCAGGTGGTGTGGCCGGCCCCCAGCCCTTCTCCGTCTCGTATTCTGGCATCTGATGACTTCCGGAAAAATAGGCACTTTGGCTTTTGTCCCGTCCAATTCCGAGAATATTCATTTTCTGACTTTCCTGGAACCGAAAACAGCAGAAAACAGGCAGCTGGCACTATGGCTCTTGTTAATAGGTTAGTCCAAGAAATCATATGAAAAGTACTCCAAAGTGTAGACAAAACACAAGAAAGTGGATAAAACCAAGCATGGAACATCAAAAATTATAGATACATTTGCAATGTATCAACATCCCCAAGTTTAACTCCTGCTCATCCTCGAGTAGGTAAGTGATAAAAAGAAAGAATAATTTTTGAGGTGACATGCACCATCAAAGACTTGATCAAAGTATTTGTAAAATATTCAAAACTGGGATCATAGTACTTCAATCATAACATGGAAGACAAAGTTCTAGCAATAAGAGAAAGAAACTATAATGCAACATGAAAAGGCACAAACAAAAGATTCATGAATAACAATGCTTTGCAAGACGTTTGTTTGTTTCACATAAAGAAAACATAACATAATAGTATTCAGCTTGTCCCTCATAGAGTAGCAAATAAATGCATAGGACACCTTCAAAGTTTATAAGGGTGACTAGATACAAATAGTTTAAGAACAAGCAATATCAAAGTTATGAATCAATCAACAAGTCTTGGGACAATGTGTTCCGAGGGAGTTGGCCGAGCACTCTTTGAACGTGAGACCCGGAGCAAGGCCGGTGAAGCAACTTCTCCGCCGCTTCGCCGAGAATAGGAGAAAAGTCATTGGAGATGAAATAGCTCGGTTACTAGCAGCAGGATTTATCATGGAAGTACTTTACCCGGATTGGCTATCTAATCCGGTGCTGGTGGAGAAGAAAAAAGATGATCCGAACATGGCAGTGGTTTTGCGTATGTGTATCGATTACACGAACCTGAACAAGGCGTGTCCAAAAGATCCATTTCCACTGCCAAGGATAGATCAGGTCATAGACTCAACTGCTGGATGTGAACTGTTGTCATTCATTGATGCATATTCTGGTTTCCATCAGATACCTCTGAATCCGGATGATCAAATAAAGACTGCATTTATCACCCCGTATGGGGCTTATTGTTATCGCACCATGTCATTTGGTTTACGTAATGCAGGGGCAACGTACTAAAGATGTATGCAGAAATGTTTGCACGACCAAATAGGTCAAAATGTACAAGTGTATGTGGATGATGTGGTTATCAAGACCAAGGAAAGCAAAACGCTCCTTGACGATATCAGGCAGACATTCGCGAACTTAAGAAGGTTCCGGATGAAGCTTAACCCGGAAAAATGTACCTTCGGTGTCCCGGCTAGAAAATTACTCGGATTTATCGTATCCAGCCAAGGTATCGAAGTTAATCCGACTAAGATCCGGGCCATTGAACGAATGGAACTGCCGAAGTGTCTTAACAATGTCCAGAAGTTCACTGGTTGCCTGGCATCGTTAAGTCGGTTTGTATGTCGATTGGGAGAAAAGGCATTACCTCTCTATCAACTCATGAAAAAGTCAGACAAGTTCATATGGACGCCGCAGGCCAATGAAGCCTTTATACAATTAAAGAAAATGTTAGCCACTGCACCAGTGTTAGCCTCTCCACTATCAAAGGAGCCAATGTTGCTCTACATAGCCGCAACCAACCGAGTTGTAAGTGCAGTGATTGTGGTAGAGCGAGACGAAGAGGGTAAGTCGGTGCAAAGGCCAGTGTATTATCTGAGCGAGGTATTATCTTCCTCAAAACAGAATTACCCACACTATCAAAAGGTGGCCTACGGTGTCTATATGGAAGCTAAGAAGTTGAAGCATTACTTTGAGGAGCATCCCATCAAAGTAATATGTGAAGCTCCCATATCCGAGATAATTAGTAACAAGGATGCGAGTGGTAGGATTGCGAAATGGGCAATTGAACTAGCTCCCTATGCACCACAATATGACAGAAGAGAAGCAATCAAGTCTCAGGCTGTGGCCGACTTTTTTGTGGACTGGGCTGAGGTACAATACGAACCACCGCTACCAGATCCGAACTACTAGAGGATGCACTTTGATGGGTCAAAAACAAAAACCAGGCTAGGTGCTGGAGTTGTGCTTACCTCCCCAAAGAATGACCAGTTGAAATATGTGCTACAGATCCATTTCGCAGCGTCAAATAATGTCGCTGAATATGAAGCACTTGTGCATGGGCTAAAAGTGGCAAAAGAAATTGGGATACGTCGGATCCAATGCTTTGGCGACTCGGATTTGGTAGTTCAGCAAGTGTCGGGGCTGTGGGATGCTCTTGATCCAAACATGGCATTATATCAATTCCATGTGCAAAAAATATCGGGTTATTTTGAGGGATGCGAATTTCGCCATGTACCCCGGGTGGAGAATGAGGCTGCCGACGTATTGTCGAAGCTCGGATCAACCCGACAAGCAATTCCACCGGGTGTAGCATTAGAGCACCTCAGAAAACCATCTATCAGACCGTCCCCAGAAACCGACTCAATCTACGTCCCGTAGGATACAGAATCCAGAGCTGTGCCCATGGACATTGACATGGGAGGTGGTACGCAAAACCCGGGGACTGCCTCAGCGAACCCGGGGACTGCCTTGCAGGACCCGGGGACTGCTCAGTGTGATCCGGTTGAAGTTATGCTGGTGGATCAGATGGAAATTGATGAGGATGTGTTCCCTGTGCGAGCAATACCAGCTTAGGCACTGCCTATATTTCAATTCCTGAAAGATGGAACTTTACCCACTGAGGAGGTGCTATCCAGGCAAACTCAAAGGAGAGCAAAGGCATACACAATCATCAATTCCGAGCTATACAAAAGGAGTGTGACCAATGTCCTCCAGCGATGCGTTGACCTGGAAGAAGGGCTTGACATCCTCCGAGATATACATCAAGGGGAGTGCGGGCATCATGCCTTGTCCCGAGCCTTGGTGGCAAAAGCTTTCCGGCATGGATTCTACTAGCCAAGTGCCTTAGAACAAGCAGAAGATCTGGTGAGAAAATGCAATGGTTGTCAGAGGTATGCTACCAGGACACATATGCCTATGTCGAAACTCAAGACCATACCAATCACATGGACATTTGCCGTATGGTGTTTGGATATGGTTGGCGCGTTCAAACCAGCAAGGGGGAATATGACTCACATTTTGGTCATGGTGGATAAGTTTACAAAATGGATCGAAGTGAAGCCAATAAGAAAGTGTGATGGAGCTACGGCCGTGACATTTCTCAAAGACATCATCTTGAGATACGGTTATCCTCACAGTATCATAACTGATAATGGCACAAATTTTGCTGAAGGAGCATTTGCACGATTCTGCCGGGATAAGAAGATCCGGCTGGACGTTGCCTCGGTAGCTCATCCCGCATCGAATGGACAAGTGGAAAGATCCAACAGATTAGTACTGTCCGGGATAAAACCCTGGCTCATTGAGCCGCTGCAAAGATCAGCGGGGTGGTGGATAGAAGAACTACCAGCGGTACTATGGAGTTTAAGAACAACTCCGAATCGATCAACAGGCTATATGCCATTTTTTCTGGTATATGGGGTAGAAGCTGTATTACTAGCCGGCATAGAGCATGACTCGCCTAGGGTCACCCAATACACAGAAGCCGAAGTGCAAGAAGCCCGGCAAAATGATGTTGATCTGCTAGAAGAAGCGAGAGAATTGGCATTGTCCAGATCCGCCATATATCAGCAAAATCTCTGATGCTATCATAGCCGGAAAGTAAGCCCCTGAGTTTTCCGGGAAGGCGATCTGGTGCTCCGGTTGGTACAACGTACTGCTGGCATGCATAAGTTGTACCCCCATGGGAATGGCCATTCATTATGAGCAAAGCATTGCACAATGATTCTTATTATCTTATCGATGCAAAGCCACAGGAAAATAACAAGGCGGACAGGTCCGGCGAGGAATCTAAGCGCCCATGGAATGTAGCTCTACTTCGTCCTTTCTACACTTAGCAGAAAAGTGTATGTATCCGAGTCTTCTCATATGTCGGTATGTATGCTGGCAATGAGCCTATCAATGAAATGTGGGCACCTCGAGCAGTAACTCAGGGACTGCCTTAATAATATTTGTTGTCTTTTATTATTTATTTATACGTCAGCTGGAGTAAGTTGTTCTACTTAACTTGGATTAGTAGTGTGTGAGCACCAAAAAGCCAACTCTTCGGCTTGCTGCTGTCCAACAAGAATTGGCTTCATGGCAAGCAAGAGAACAAGTTTGGAATTGCGTAGCACATGAAAAACGACTAAGGAAAAGAACTTAATCGAGCCGACATTGGTTTTTCGGACTAACCTTATGTTTACTTTCAAATTATTATGCTGAATTATTTTGAGCTAAGCCTAAAAGTTTCCAAGTATTGTTAAGATAATTTTTGAAGCTCGGATTCGTAAGTCGTAAAACCGAATCAAGGTAGACACGAACGGAGCCAAAAGATTGGACGAACAAGAAAATGAAACTCGGGGACTACACCCAAGTTAATCTGGCATAAAAACTTAGTAGCAAAATATCACATGTGTACTGGATACAATTCCACCCGGCATACTGGGGATCTGATAAACTTTAAAGTTTTTTCACTTAAGGAGTAGCAGGAGGTGGAAGTTTGGCGTCATCTTCGCTGTCTTCAATATCCGAGGCATTGCCCTTTTCATCCTCATCCGAGCCGTCTTCAATATTCTCAGCATTTTCGTCACCAGCGGCTTCCAGGAAGCTCGGACCCTAAGTCCATTCATGAATGGGAGCATATTCGATGAGGCTATGGGCGCAAGCCTGGCGCCGAGCTACCCACTCCAGGTCACTGGAAGCGACCCGGTCGGCTTACTATTTTGGGAGGGAATATGCCTCCACGTATGCCCTAGTTGGAGACCTAGCCGCCCCTATATAAGGAGGGCTAGGGCCTCTGTAGAAAGGGTTGAGTTTTACTGGGTTAATCTCTATTGGCTAGCTTCTACTTGGTTCCTGAGGGCTAGCTAGCGGTGAGAGTAAGAGAGTACCTTCTTCCTCCTCTCTCCAATACAGCTCGAGGATCATTTGTAACCATGGAAGTGAATCAAATACGAAACTTCTGTGTGTGGAATCACCACACTATCCCTCCCTGGATTCCCCTAGTGCAATTAGTCCCCACCTTTAGCCTATCCATGGCATCTGCCATGACACCACCACGACACAAACATCCATAAGTACAAGAAAGTAATTAAGGTAGAAACCTAACCACAACTTTAAACTCCAAGACCCTTACATCCCTTGTGCAATGGTTTCCTAACGGGGGTTCAGGTTTCTGTCACTCCGGCAACCCCTACGATTAGTAGACAAATACACAATGCATTCCCCTAGGCCCTTATAGGTGAAGTGTCATGTAGTCGACGTTCACATGACACCACTAGAAGAAGTACACCACAACTTAAATAACAATCTATTGAATCTTTCTCAACGCAACTCCACTACTAACAACAAGACTTCTCCCATGTCCTCAGGAACAAAATGAACTACTCACAAGACATCATATGGATCATGATCAGAGATGGAATAATGATGTATAACAATCTGAACATAAACAATAATTCAATGGTTCACTCAATAGCATCAACTACAAAGAGTAATCAACACCGGGAAAGTTTCCCCTATGAACTAATGCAAGATTCAACGCAATTGTTACAGCAATATGGAGATGGCGATGAGGGTGTTGATGGTGATGATGGTGGTGATGATGATGATGATGATCCCGATGAAGTCCATCTTGATGGTGGTGTTGATGGCGACGATCTCCCCTCTCCGGGAAGGAATTCCCCTGGCAGAAATCTGTCTGCCGGAGAGATCTTTCTCTCTCGGTGTTTTCTGCCCCATAGAGGCGGCGGAATCTTTCTGTGGTCGCTCCCCGAGTCTTAGGGTTTCGTGGGGATGATATACGCTAGAGGAGAGAGGCTGGAGTGGGCCAGGACGGCCACACCACCCCCAGGCGCGGCCTAGGCCTGCCCGTGCCATGGGTTGGTGTGGGCCCCATGTGGCCCACCTCCACTCCATCTTCTGGATCCTGAGTCTTCTAGAAAAATAGGATTTTCCGTATATTTTCCCGGATTTTCTGATCTTCGTGAATTTTGCCTCCAAACAGCACCTTTTCCATCAGAATCCTGACTACAGCGGTCCATGCTCCAAAAGTCATCAACCATGCAAAAATTGATGAAATAACATAAGTATCACCTCTCAATACGAAATATATCAATGAATAATAGTGAATTAAGACATAGAATAGTGATGCAAAATGGACGTATCAACTCCCCCCAAGCTTAGACTTTGCTTGTCCCCAAGTGAAACTGAGCTCAATAAACATAGCCTCAAGTTTATGGAGTGAAGAGTTGATAAAAGAATACGGACAAGAAGCATCACATTCATCAAAAGCATAGATCATAATAGAAGACAACTCACTATTATATAACTCAACTTGCAGTGAGTAAAGGAAACACAATAAAGATACATAAAGTGAATCATAATTGGTAATGGCAAACTTAGCTCTCGGTCGAAGAATAGTTGATAATTTGCTGGAGTTCACAAATAGCTGGCTTTTCAATGATAGCTTTCAAAGTAGTAAACTTCAAGATAAGAGCAATGTGCAAAACAAGGAACATAAGACATGATTGCATAAATCATCATATGAATGAATGAAACACATCAACTCAAAGTACTTGCTGAGGTAGAAGGGAGTAGGTTTATTGACTCAATCTACAAAGTAAAATAAAGGGCCCTTCAAAGAGGGAAGCAGGGATTGCAAGTCTCATAAAGAGCTCCCAAAAATTATGATACTTACTAGCTTTCAGCTCTCATTGCCCCTATCATAGGCATCTTTAGGTGACTAAGGTGAAAGTGAGGTCCAATCTAAGTTATATGCTTGACAGACTATAAACTAAAAATCCCAAGTCCCTTGAGTACGAGGGCCGCTCCTCATGATACTCAACTTTAGTTACCGGTAAGTTCTTGTCATCGTAAGTATGTGCGTATCATTGAGAACTGCCAACAGGGTACCCCTTGCCCGATGATACAGAAGAATCCCCATATCAAAATGACAAGGCAAGCAGACAATGAGTATCTTAGCGATCTTCTTATTTACCATGGGAAAATGGTGCTTTTTTCTCTCTTTCCTCTTTTCATAGTATCTTTTTTTTTCTTTTTTTCTCAATAGCTATCTCTCTCCTTTTTTATAAGAAGAATGCTTTATAGATATTATTATGGTTACGCTGCAGGTTTCCACCATGTCAACATGGATTAGACCAGCAGCCCAGGCGTTTCTCTAACACACATACATAACTCCATGGACTTACAAGCTCCCCTTTTATTTCACACCGACGACATCCGCAAACAAAAGAGCAAGGTATCAACTGGGTATATATTTACAAGTGTTGAAAGCGTTCCCCGTGACAGCACGGTTCTGCTAATCCCCAGCCTATAATTTGCAAGCATATAACTTTCATGGAGAGTTCACAATGGTTCAGGTTTATTAAGTGCAAGAAAGTAAAGTGTGCCATCAAGTTCGTGAGAGCTTTAATCACTAATTTTCACATAACAAGTTTAATTTGGGAGGTAGACAAAACAGGAATTTACTTGGAATAGCAATAATGCTACTAGGTAGGCATGGTGGACACAAATGGCAAAGGTTTTGGTTTAAATGAGGTGGATGCACGAGAAGAGTTCCCTCTCAGTACAGGTTTTTGGCTAGCAAGGCTGGGTAACAAGTATAAGAGTTGAAGGAAACAAACAAACATACAAATGATAAAGACAAACATGCAATCTTCCTTGGAAGCACAAAAGATCTTAACTAGAGAATACTAGACTTATGAGCAAATCAAGAAAGAAAGATGATGAAATTATTTTTCTTTAGAGTACTTCTATCTTTTTTTTAAACTCTCAAAAAGGTGTTGCTACTAACCAAGCCAGGTTTGCCAAAACCAACTAAATTAACTCAATGATCCCAAAGTGCTACCAATACTAACAACAAGATCAATCATATAACCACGAATTGAAAACTAACATAAGCTATGCAAAAGAGTGAATGATAGAACTTCTCATTAATATTCCATAACGGCAACTCACACCAAGGGATACATATCTAACGAGAGAGGGGACACTTCCATAATGCAAACCATACTACAAAATAACTCCTCTATTCATGATATGACTCTACTAATAAGGTAAAAAGATAGAAGATAGTGATGTGATACCGCGGCACTCCCCCAAGCTTGGAACAAACCAAGGGGGTGCCAAACCTGATGATGAGTTACTCCTTCGGCGTTGGTGGTATCCTCTCGATGAGCTCCTTGATCAATTTCCCAAAGTCCTCAATCTCGAAGGTGAGATTACGAATCAGCTGTGAGTTTTGCTCAATGCGGCTCATGATCATGTCGTGTTGAGAATTCTAGCTCTTGCTATTCTTTCCCCACTCTTCCTCCTTGAAGTCTTCTTTTCCTTCATGGCTAGAATGAGGCAAATCCCAATTGGAGGGTAATTTCTCCTTGGGCATATTCTAGTATTGATGCTCATGGATAAGGGTATGGAAAGGATTCCTGGTCCGTGGAGGAAGTGACCGTGGAGCCAAACTGTGACGAGGAGCTTTCCCCTAGTCTGCATTCGTGCAGTCCTTCTAATCTTGGCAGGTTTCACCACTCCAATGCTTGCAATGGTGGTGCCGGTATGCGGATGTTGGCGTTGCTCCTCTTCACCTTCACTCTTGATCTCCTTCTCCTTCCTGGGGTCTTGGAGGTCTTCCTCCATGGGCTCCTTCCCTTTATCCTTGGCGGACACCATTGTGCTTCTAAGCTCTCAAAGAGTATGTCCTGACAGAAACAAATCGAAACAAAAACACGACAAAAACACAATATACGAACCTCGGAAGATCCGGGGGGTTATATATTACGAAGTTTCACATCAAAAGGAAGGTACTGGGAGAAAACGAGTCGGAGGCGGAGTCCTGGGTGGCCTCACCACCTGGTGGCGCGGCCAGGGGTGGGCCCGTGCCATGGGGTGGTGTGGGCCACCCCGGCTCCGGTTCCATCCCTTTTTCGCTTCGAAACTTTCCATATTGACTGAAAACTGCAAAAATATAGTTGGATTGTATTTTCGCGGAACTTTTCTTACCAGAACTGTTACCTATTTGAACACGGACTCTGCAGGTCTCTGAATTTGGTATCTAGTAGATTCTTCCGGGGTCATCTCTTGAATATCATCGATATCTTCATATACTTATTACTTGAGTCATAAAACCTTTCTCTTCCTTATTACACCATTGTCTCCATTTCCTGGGAATTTCTTTCACACAAAACTCCACACAGTTCTCATTAGCAACATTAGTATATAAGAAGTGATAAAACCTTTTGAGTCCAACTTAAACTGAAAACCATCAAAACAAAAGCTACTATAGCAACTCCTTCCGAAAACCCAAAAAGAATTCAAAAATGAAATCGAATAAAGAAGCAAATGCAAGAGTGGCAAAATCTGTCAAAACAGACCAGCAGGTAAATATCAATTTTTTCGAAAATCTTCTGTCGCTCAAATAAAAAAGTGCAAAACTAATGAAAGTTAAAGAACAACCTGGGGCAGAAGCACAAAAAATTACAGCTCAATCTGACAGACAGAGGTCTCTCACGAATTTTTACGGTGAAGCACAAAAAATCTGTTTCGGGATAGCAACTTCCCCAAATATTACTTCTCTCTCATTAGAGGTTGATCTTGACACAAAAACCAAACAAAACTGATAAGGAGCGGTTATTATCGAAGTAATAACTTCCAAGATCAAAGAAACAAAAACAAACTGAAAGCAAAAACAAATTGGGTTGTCTCCCATAAAGCTCTTTCTTTATAGCCTTTAAGATGGGCATGATAATTTTGAAAAAGCTCTCATAGGGATATGAATTGAAGTGAAATAGAGCATTAATAAGCAAAAACACACACATTTAAGTCTAACCCGCTTCCTATGCAAGGGGATTTTGTAAACAAACAAGTTGTTAAAACCAGAGGCAACTTGCATAAGAAGGCAAAAGAAGTGCAACATAAAAACTTTCAGCATAAAACGAGGAAACTTGATATTATTAAGATGCATAAGAACACTTTTCCCTCTCTCATAATAGCTTTCAGTATCATGCATAAACTTAACAATATAGCTATCACAAGGAATATCATAGCAATGATCACTTATTCTAACAAAAAACACAGGAATACCAGCTCTCATGACACTACTTTGTGAAACAATATTAGAGGTATCCTTACAAAGGATAGGGTGTCCCTCTTCCTCATACTTAGTGACAAAGTCTTTCACACTTGCTATTATAGGTTCATCAACCATTTGTTTATCAGGTTCAACAGCCTTATTCATACTTTCATTAACCATACTAGCTATCATAGAATGTTCCTTTACCTTAACTGGGAAAGGCATTTTCTCAATATAAGGTTCAGGTAAAACATGATTAGCAGTATAAACTTCAGTATTTCTTGCAGGAACACTCTTAGCAATATCTTTATAAGGTTCGTGATACTTATTCCACTTCTTTTTAGGCACTTCAATATAAGAAGCAAAAGCCTTAAAATAAGAAGCAATAGCTTGAGAGTCTAGACCATAAGCATTTTTAATATTTTGAAAGTCATCAGTTCCCATAAAAGATTCAATGCATTCATAATCATAATTTATACCTGACTTTCTACCTTAGTCATTCTCCCAAGCTTCAGCACTGTCTTGAATACGGTCCAGAAGATCCCATTTAGCTTCTTCTTCCATGCGAGTGAATGATACAACACAAGAAGCATCCAATAAATCTTTATCACGTAGAGGGAGCCTTGCATAAAAGTTATTGATAATATTATTGTTGGGGAGCTCATGAATGGGACATTTGAGCATTAGTAACTTCAATCTCCCCCAAGCTTGAGCTGTACTCTCTCCATCAAGAGGCCAAAAGTTGTATATTTGATTCCGATCTTTATGAATCTCACTAGGAGGATAAAACTTTGAATTAAAGAGAGGCACTATTTCCTCCCATTCTAGATCTTGACCATTCTTCGGCAGCTTATACCATTCCTCAGCTCTTCCTTTCAGTGAAAATGAGAATAACTTCTTCTTAACTTGATCTATAGTAATACTTGCACACTTGAACAACCTGCATAATTCGTGTATAAAGAGTAAATGATCACCAGGATGGACAATTCCATCCCCAACATAGTAGTTATCCATAACACGATCAATAATTCTTGTAGGTATTTTGAAAACATCATTCTCAGCAGGTGGTGGCTTATCTACTACCTTAGCAGTGGTAGTAGCATTACCAAATAAGAAACTCAGCGAATTATCCATAACGAAAATAAAGCAACTAGCAGAAGTAAACAATACTTACAGTAGAAGTTTCCTTTACCAGTTCCACTCTCCAATAGCGCTTCACTCCCCGGCAACGGCGCCAAAAAATAGTCTTGATGACCCACAAGTATAGGGGGTGTATCGCAGTATTTTCGATAAGTAAGAGTGTCGAACCCAACGAGGAGCAGAAGGCGCTGGCTAGTGGTATGGATCAGGAATTCTCTGCAAATACTTAGCAAACGGATTTTTAGGGGTTTTCAATAAAGCAAGTAAACAAAGTACGAGTAAATAAAAGACAGTAGGAATAAATGCAGCAAGTGGCCCAATCCTTTATGCAGCAAAGGACAAGCCGGTTGTATTTCTATAGATGACCAAACGTTCTTGAGGACACATGGGAAGACTGTCAAGTGCTTTCGCTTCATATAGTCGATTAATCTTCTTTAGCTTGCTAAGTGTTGTGTGGGTGAACCTGTGCTAATGTACCGCCCCATCCAAGACTAATACATACTTGTGATTATACCCCTTGCAAACATCCGTAAGGACAAGAAAGTAATTAAGGTAGAAACCTAACCACAACTTTAAACTCTAAGACCCTTACGTCCCTTGTGCAATGGTTTCCTAACGGGGGTTCATGTTTTTGTCACTCCGGCAACCCCTACGATTAGTAGCCAAATACACAATGCATTCCCCTAGGCCCTTATAGGTGAAGTGTCATGTAGTCGACGTTCACATGACACCACTAGAAGAAGTACACCACAACTTAAATAACAATCTATTAAATCTTTCTCAACGCAACTCCACTACTAACAACAAGACTTATCCCATGTCCTCAAGAACAAAACGAACTACACACAAGACATCATATGGATCATGATCAGAGATGGAATAATGATGTATAACAATCTGAACATAAACAATAATTCAATGGTTCACTCAATAGCATCAACTACAAAGAGTAATCAACACCGGGAAAGTTTCCCCTATGAACTAATGCAAGATTCAACGCAATTGTTACAGCAATATGGAGATGGTGATGAGGGTGCTAATGGTGATGATGGTGGTGGTGATGATGATGATCTCGATGAAGTCCAGCTTGATGGTGGTGTTGATGGCGACGATCTCCCCTCTCCGGGAAGGAATTCCCTCGGCAGAAATCTGTCTGCCGGAGAGATCTTTCTCTCTCGGTGTTTTCCGCCCCGTAGAGGCGTCGGAATCTTTGTGTGGTCGCTCCCCGAGTCTTAGGGTTTCGTGGGGATGATATACGCCAGAGGAGAGAGGCTGGAGTGGGCCAGGGCAGCCACACCACTCCTAGGCGCGGCCTAGGCCTGCCCGCGCCATGGGGTGGTGTGGGGCCCCTGTGGCCCACCTCCACTCCATCTTCTGGCATCCTGAGTCTTCTGGAAAAATAGGATTTTCCGTATATTTTCCCGGATTTTCTGATCTTCGTGAATTTTACCTCTAAACAACACCTTTTCCATCAGAATCCTGACTGCAGCGGTCCATGCTCCAAAAGTCATCAACCATGCAAAAATAGATGAAATGACATAAGTATCACCTCTCAATACGAAATATATCAATGAATAATAGCGAATTAAGACATAGAATAGTGATGCAAAATGGACGTATCAAGGAACTTTCCCCCTAGTCTGCATCCGCGCAGTCCTTCTAACCCTGGCAGGTTCCGTCACCACTCCAATGCTTTCAATGGTAGTGCCGGTGAGCGGATGTTGGCCTTGCTCCTCTTCATCTTCACTTTTGATCTCCTTCCCTTTATCCTTAGCGGACACCATTGTGCTTCTAAACCTTCAAAGAGTATGTCCTGGCAGAAACAGATTGAAACAAAAACACGATGAAAACACGATATACGAACCTCGGAAGATCCGGGGGGTTATATAATACGAAGTTTCATATCAAAAGGAAGGTACTGGGAGAAAACGAGTCGGAGGCGGAGTCCGGGGTGGACTCACCACCTGGTGGCACGGCCAGGGGTGGGCCCGCGCCACAGGGTGGTGTGAGCCACCCTAGCTCCGTTTCCGTCTTTTTTTCGCTTCTTAGCTTTCCTTATCGACTGAAAACTGCAAAAATATAGTTGGATTGTATTTTCGTTGAACTTTTCTTACCAGAACTGTTACCTATTTGAAAACAGACTCTACAGGTCTCTGAATTTGGTATCTAGTAGATTTTTCCGGATTCATCTCTTGAATATCAATATCCTCATCTTCATACACTTATTACTTGAGTCATAAATCCCTTCTCTTCCTTATTACACCGTTATCTCCACTTCCTGGAAATTTCTTTCACACAAAACTTCACATAGTTCTCATTAGCAACATTAGTATAAGTGAAGTGATAAAACCTGTTGAGTCCAACTTCAACTGAAAACCATCAAAACATAAGCTACTGTAGCAACTCCTTCTGAAAACCCAAAAAGAATTCAAAAAGGAAATCGAATAAAGAAGCAAATGCACGATTGGCTAAATCTGTCAAAACAGACCAGCAGGTAAAAATCAATTTTTTCGAAACTCTTCTGTTGCTCAAATCAAAAAGTTCAAAACTAACGAAAGTTAAGTAACAACCTGGGTCAAAAGCACAAAAAATTACAGCTCAATGCGACAGACATAGGTCTCTCACGAATTTTTACGGTGAAGCACAAAAATCTGTTTCGGGACAGCAACTTCCCCAAATCTTACTTCTCTCTCATTAGAGGTTGATCTTGACACAAAAACCAAACAAAACGGATAAGGAGCGGTTATTACCGAAGTAATAATTTCCAAGACTCAAAGAAACAAAAACAAACTAAAAGCAAAAACAAAATGGGTTGTCTCCCATAAAGCCTTTTCTTTATAGCCATTAAGATGGGCATGGTAATTTTGAAGACGCTCTCATAGGAATATGAATTGAAGTGAAAAAGAGCATAAGAAGCAAAACACACACACACTTTTAAGTCTAACCCACTTCCTATGCAAGGGAATTTTGTAAACAAACAAGTTGTTGAAACCAGAGGTTACTTGCATAAGAAGGCAAAAGAAGTGCAACACAAAAACTTTCAGCATAAAACAAGGAAACTTGATATTATTGAGATACATAAGAACACTTTTCCCTCTCTCATAGTAGCTTTCAGTATCATGCATAAACTTAACAATATAGCTATCACAAGAACCATCATAGAAATGATCACTTATTCTAACATAAAACACAGGAATACTAGCTCTCGTAACACTACTATGTGAAACAATATTAGAGGTATCCTTACAAAGGATAGGGTGTCCCTATTTTTAATATTTAGTAACAAAGTTTTTCACATTTGCTATTATAGGTTCATCAACTGTACTAGCTATCATAGAATGTTCCTTAATCTTTACTGGGAAAGGCATTTTCTCAATGTAAGGTTTAGGTAAAACATGATTACCAGTATAAACTTCAGTATTTCTTGCAGGAACACTCTTAGCAACATCTTTATAAGGTTCATGATACTTATTCCACTTCTTTTTAGGCACTTCAATATAGGAAGCAAAAGACTTAAAATAAGAAGCAATAGCTTGAGAGTCTAGACCATAAGCATTTTTAATATTTTGAAAGTCATCAGTTCCCATAAAAGATTCAATGCATTCATAATCATAATTTATACCTGACTTTCTACCTTTGTCATTCTCTCAGGCTTCAACATTGTCTTGAATACGGTCCAGAAGATCCCATTTAGCTTCTTCTTCCATGCGAGTGAATGATCCAACACAAGAAGCGTCCAATAAATCCTTGTCATGTAGAGGGAGCCTTGCATAAAAGTTATTGATAATAATATTGTTGGGGAGCTCATGAATGGGACATTTGAGCATTAGTAACTTCAATCTCCCCCAAGCTTGAGTTGTACTCTCTCCACCAAGAGGCCAAAAGTTGTATATTTGATTCCGATCTTTATGAATCTCACTAGGAGGATAAAATTTTGAATAAAAGAGAGGCACTATTTCCTCCCATTCCAGAGCTTGACCATTCTTTAGCAGCTTATACCATTCCTCAGCTCTTCCTTTCAGTGATAATGAGAATAACTTCCTCTTAACTTGATCTGTAGTAATACCTGCACACTTGAACAACCCGCATAATTCGTGTATAAAGAGCAAATGATCACCAGGATGGACAGTTCCATCCCCAACATAGTAGTTATCCATAACACGATCAATAATTCTTGTAGGTATTTTGAAAACATCATTCTCAGCAGGTGGTGGATTATCTACTACCTTAGCAGTGGTAGTAGCATTACCAAATAAGAAACTCATCGAATTATCCATAACGAAAATAAAGCAACTAACAGAAGTAAACAATACTCACAGTAGGAGTTTCCTTTAGCAGTTCCACTCTTCAATAGCACTTCACTCCCTGGCAACGGCGCCAGAAAATAGTCTTGATGACCCACAAGTATAGGGGGTGTATCGTAGTATTTTTGATAAGTACGAGTGTTGAACCCAACGAGAAGCCGAAGGTGCTGGCTAGTGGTATGGATCAGGAATTCTCTGCAAATACTTAGCAAACGGATTTTTAGGGGTTTTCGATAAAGCAAGTAAACAAAGTACGAGTAAATAAAAGACAGTAGGAATAAATGCAGAAAGTGGCCCAATCCTTTATGCAGCAAAGGACAAGCCGGTTGTATTACTTAAGATGACCAAACGTTCTCGAGGACACATGGGAAGAATGTCAAGTGCTTTCGCTTCATATAGTTGATTAATCTTCTTTAGCTTGCTAAGTGTTGTGTGGGTGAACCTGTGCTAATGTACCGCCCCATCCAAGACTAATACATACTTGTGATTATACCCCTTGCAAACATCCGTAAGTACAAGAAAGTAATTAAGGTAGAAACCTAACCACAACTTTAAACTCTAAGACCCTTACGTCCCTTGTGCAATGGTTTCCTAACGGGGGTTCAGGTTTCTGTCACTCTGGCAACCCCTACGATTAGTAGCCAAATACACAATTCATTCCCCTAGGCCCATATAGGTGAAGTGTCAATGTAGTCGACGTTCACATGACACCACTAGAAGAAGTACACCACAACTTAAATAACAATCTATTGAATCTTTCTCAACACAACTCCACTACTAACAACAAGACTTCTCCCATGTCATTAAGAACAAAACGAACTACTCACAAGACATCATATCGATCATGATCAGAGATGGAATAATGATGTATAACAATCTGAACATAAACAATAATTCAATGGTTCACTCAATAGCATCAACTACAAAGAGTAATCAACACCGGGAAAGTTTCCCCTATGAACTATGCAAGATTCAACGCAATTGTTACAGCAATATGGAGATGGTGATGAGGGTGCTAATGGTGATGATGATGATGATCTCGATGAAGTCCATCTTGATGGTGGTGTTGATGGCGATGATCTCCCCTCTTCAGGAAAGAATTCCCTCGATAGAAATCTGTCTGCCGGAGAGATCTTTCTCTCTCGGTGTTTTCCGCCTCGCAGAGGCAGTGGAATCTTTCTGTGGTCGCTCTCCGAGTCTTAGGGTTTCGGGAGGATGATATACGCCAGAGGGAAGAGCCTGGAGTGGGCCAGAGTGGCCACACCACCTCCTGGCGCGGCCTAGGGCTGCCCACGCCATGGGGTGGTGTGGGCCCCCTGTGGCCCATCTCCACTCCGTCTTCTGGCATCCTTAGTCTTCTGGAAAAATAGGATTTTCCAAATATTTTCCCGGATTTTCTGATCTTCGCGAATTTTGCCTCCAAACAGCACATTTTCCATCAGAATCCTGACTGTAGTGGTCCATGCTCCAAAAGTCATCAACCATGCAAAAATAGATGAAATAACATAAGTATCACCTCTCAATACGAAATATATCAATGAATAATAGTGAATTAAGACATAGAATAGTGATTCAAAATGGATGTATCAAATACTAAGCATAAAGCCAAAAGAATATCAAGCATGGCATGACAGAGCATATGCCACAGTCAAAAACGAGCTCTTTTTACCACATAAGCATGAACTTTCCTACTCTTTTCCAAACCAAACCAAACTATTTGAAAACCAATATATGAAAGAGGGGGTCCAACCAATTTATTTAGAAAACTAAGCAAACAAAAGCAAACGAAAAACCAAAATGAAAACGAAAAAGAAGACGCTCCAAGAACAATAGAACTGTGCATGAAACAATAAAAATGAAGCATTTGGAAGAAACCTGGGATTTTTATTGATGAAGAAGGGGATGCCTTGGGCATCCCCAAGCTTTGACGCTTGTACTTCTTGGATATTTCTTGGGGTTACACGCGTGGCATCCCCAAGCTTGAGCTTTAGTCCATCCTCCATCTCATTACTCATTCCTTCCATACACCTGAATTTTTTCCTTCATACAAAACTTTACACAATCTTTATTAGCAACATTAGTGCACTCAAGATAAAAGGTCTTAAGGTTCAGTTCTAACACCAAATAAACTTCCATTAGAACACTAGCTACTGAAGTACTTCCCTAAAAAAAACTCAATTCCCCAAAAGAACTCCAAAAGGAACCAACAAGAAGCAAATGCAGAAAATGGCAGAAATCTATCAAAACAGACCAGCATGTAAAGACGAATTTTTTCGAAGACCTTCTGTTGCTCAAATCAAAAAGTGTTGAAATAATGAAAGTTATATAACAACCTGGGGCAGAAGCACAAAAAATTCACGCCTCAAAAAGACGTTCAGAGATTTTACACGAATGTTTACGGTGAAGGACAAAAATCTGTTTTGGGACAGCAACTTTCCCAATCATTACTTCTCTCTCATTAGAGGTTACTCTTGGCACAAAAAGCAAATAAAAAGGATAAGGAGCGATTATTACTACAGTAATAACTTCTAAGACTCATCTAAAACTTTTGGGTTATCTCCCAATAAGTACTTTTCTTTAACGCCTTTAAGTTCGGCATAAGAAGCAAGAAAAAGAATCAAGTGTTCTCAAATGAAGAAGCATTAAGACCAAATTTTGTTTTCATAGGAGAAGTAAAAGAAATCTTCGCTCTCTTCTTAGGGAAGTGTTCTATACCTTTCTTGAGTGGGAGTTGATATTTAATGGTGCCTTCTTTCATATCAATAATGGCACCAACAGTTCTAAGAAAAGGTCTTCCCAAAGTAATAGGAGAAGAAGCATTGTATTCAACATCCAAAACATAGAAATCAACGGGGACATATGCATTGTTAACCATAATAAGAACATCATTAAGACTCCTCATGAGTTTCTTTTTAGCGTTATCATCAAGTGGGACATTCAAATAACAATCTTCAAGTGGAGGCAAATCAAGCATATCATAAATCCTTCTAGGCATAATAGAAACACTACTATGAAGATCACATAAAGCTTTGAAATCAAAGTCATTCACTTTCATATTAATGATGGGTTCCCAACCGTCTTCTTGTTTTATAGGAATAGAAGCTTTATGTTTCATCTTTTCTTCTTTAATCTTTATGAGACCATTAGTAATGTGTTTTGTAAAGCCATGTTCATAGCACTAGCATTAGGACTTTTAGCAAGCTTTTGTAGGAACTTAATAACTTCAGAGATGTTGCAACCATCAAGATCAAAATCAAAATTATCATCTAGAGTAGTAGAACTATTACTAGCCTCAACACTAGTGGTGGTAATAGTAGAAACACTAATGTTTCTAGCAATTTCATCTTCTCTTTCCCACTTAGCATGTAATTCAGCTAATAGTCTAACATTTTCATCAATTCTTACTTGTATAGCATTAGTAGCTACAAAGAGATTATCATTAGTTTCAGGTTTAACAACCATTTTATTAATCAATGAAGATTGAGCTTTAGACAGAGATGATATATTCCTTTCAGCATTAGAGAGTTTCAATTGTAAACTAGGAATTTCCCTATTTAGACTCTCAAGTTGATGGCTAATGTTCTTCAAAATGGTAGATTGTTCCTCCATAGTTTTAGTAAATAGTTTATTTTGCTCATATTGCATTTGCATGAAGATTTTGTGGCTCTTTCAACTTCTAAAATTCTCCCTTCACTAGGTAAACCAGGTTTACCATTATAACCATAAGTATTATTAGGAGGGTAGGGCTTATAATTGTTATTACCATAAGCATTGTTGCAAAAATTATTATTCCTTACAAAGTTCACATCAACTTGCTCTTCTTGAGCAACCAAAGAGGATAAAGGAACATTATTTGGATCAATATGGGCTTTCCCATTAACAAGCATAGACATAATAATATCAATCTTATCACTCAAGGAGGAGGTTTCCTCAACAGAATTTTCCTTCCTACCTTGTGGAGCTCTCTCGGTATGCCATTCAGAATAATTAACCATCATATTGTCCAGAAGTTTTGTTGCAGCACCCAAAGTGATGGTCATAAAGGTACCTCCAGCAGCAGAGTCCAATAGGTTCCTTGAAGAATAGTTCAATCCTGCATAAAAGGTTTGGATGATCATCCAATCAGTCAGTCCATGAGTGGGACAATTCTTGACCAAAGATTTCATTCTTTCCCAAGCTTGAGCAACATGCTCATTATCAGATTGTTTAAACTTCATTATTTCACTTCTCATAGATATAATCTTAGCAGGAGGATAGTATTTTCCAATGAAAGCATCTTTGCACTTAGTCCAAGAATCAATACTATTCTTAGTTAAGGAATTCAACCATTCTTTAGCTTTTCCTCTCAAAGAGAAAGGAAACAATTTCAGCTTAATAATATCACCATCTACATCCCTATGCTTTTGCATCTCACAAAGTTTAACAAAGTTATTTAGATGGGCAGCATCATCTTCATTACCAATACCAGAAAATTGTTCTCTCATAACAAGATTGAGTAAAGCAGGTTTTATCTCAAAGAAAGTATCTTCAGGCACATGTGGAGCAATAGGTGTGCTCATAAAATCATTGTTGTTGGTGCTAGTGAAGTCACACAACTTAGTGTTTTCAAGAGTAGTCATTTTTTTGTGTTGTCAAATAAGAAAGCAAACTAGCAAAACTAATTTTTTTATGCTTTTGATAAAGAAACAAGCAAACAAAGCAAAAAGAAACTAAGCAAAACAAAAATAACAAAGTAAAGAGATTGGTTATGAGGGACTCCCCTTGTGAAGATGTCCTTGACTCCCCGGCAACAGCGCTAGAAAAGTGCTTGATGGCTCGGTGTTAATGTAGAGCTTGTTGGGAACCCCAAGATAAAGGTATGATGAGCACAGCAGCAAGTTTCCCTCAGTTATGAAACCAAGGTTTAATCGAACCAGTAGGAGCAAGGAAACACCCCAAAGGTGTTGCTAGCTGAGCCTTGGCAGGGCGCACTACCGGTGCTAGTAGGAACGTGGAGACCTGCACAACACAACCACAAAACTCTGTCCCCAACT
Source organism: Avena sativa (assembly GCA_916181665.1). Classification (NCBI taxonomy): domain Eukaryota; kingdom Viridiplantae; phylum Streptophyta; class Magnoliopsida; order Poales; family Poaceae; genus Avena; species Avena sativa. The sequence goes on along the minus strand of OV702290.1, from coordinate 544,715,123 downwards.
TGCGATGAGGTTGTCAATCTCACCGTGTTTTGCTGAAAACAAAGGATTAAACGTATCGAATGGAAAAAAGTAATAGTTTGCAGCAAGTAAACACAAAGCAGTAAACAGTTTATAGATTGTATATAAAAAAAGGCCGAGGGGGTGCTGGGGTTGGCTAGACCACCCCCTGGCGCGGGCCAGGTCTGGCCGCGCGGTCAGGTGGTGTGGCCGGCCCCCAGCCCTTCTCCATCTCGTATTCTGGCATCTGATGACTTCCGGAAAAATAGGCACTTTGGCTTTTGGCCCGTCCAATTCCTAGAATATTCATTTTCTGACTTTCCTGGAACTAAAAACAGCAGAAAACAGGCAGCTGGCACTGTGGCTCTTGTTAATAGGTTAGTCCAATAAATCATATGAAAAGTACTCCAAAGTGTGGACAAAACAGAAGAAAGTGGATAAAACCAAGCATGAAACATCAAAAATTATAGATACATTTGCAATGTATCAGTCGCCGGCCAATCGTCGGGCGGCGCGGCCTCCTCGCCACGTGCGGGGCGCTGCGCCGCCACAGCGGGCTGGACACGAGCTCGCGGGGGAGTGGGAGGCAGACGAATGGGGCTAGGGTTAGGAATGAATGGTAGCTGTTGGTTTTGATCCCACCGAAAAGCGCTCCCATCTGTCCGATCGCGATGGACGGTCAGGATCAGCAACGCGCACAGCGGCAGGCGGTGGCGGGCCAAGCAGGCCATGGTCGGCCATGGGCCGATGCGGGCCGAGGGGCGCTACATGCTGCATAGGGGCTAGTGGGCCGTTATCCACTGCCGCGCGCGTGAACAGTACCAGTTTTCTAGTTTATTCTTTTACAGAAGCTGTTTTTGATGTTTTTTTGCACAGTTTTTTCTATAACAAAATTATCCAACGAAATTTTGTGTAGAAAATTAATAAAGTAACAGTAAAGCTTCTGTAAATTATAAAGTTGATGTTTTTTATTCATGTTTTTCCGCTGCAAATAGTTAAAAGTAATTGCTTAAATGCAATAAAGTGATAATTCTATTTGATGACCAACGTTGTTAGTAAGATTTTCACTATGGATAGTAAGTTTCATCACCGTTAGTTCTATTTTTGCCCAACGGTGATGTAGAATTAATGTTGAGAAGGTTCATGTTTTAATTTGACCAACATTGAATTAACTCATTTTGATGATATTTTGTTTTCAGGCAATCCTATGAGTTTCATCTCGGCTATTGAGCCCCTCAATGGAGGGAACTACGGCTCATGGAGAGAGAAGGTTGAGATGGGGCTTGCTTTGCTTGACCTCGACTTGGCACTGATTGAGACTTGCCCCAAAGAACCCGAGGACCCCGTGAGGGGCGAAAAAGAAAGTGAAGATGACTTCAACAAAAGGGTCCATGACCATGGACCAATAAGAATGAAGTACGACCTCGATCGTGCAAAGTGGGACTCATCCAACAAAAAGTGCTTGATGGTCATTAAGAGCTCCATTATGGAGGCCATAAGGGGAGCAATCCCAGAGTGTAGCACTGCCAGTGAGTACCTGAAGAAGGTAGAGAGTCAGTTTACTAGGTCTTCAAAGGCCTATGCAAGTTCTCTTATTAAGAAACTTGTTACTACAAGATACACTGGTGGTGGAGTAAGGGACCACATATTGCGAATGAGCAACATGTCTTCCAAGCTTAAGCCCATGGGCATGGAGCTTCCAGTCGAGTTCATTATTCATCTGATCTTTGCGTCACTACCAAATCAATTCGAGACCTTTGTTGTGAACTACAACGCACAGCCAGAAAAGTGGGGCATTGAGAAGATGATGGCCATGTGCGTACAAGAAGAAGAGAGGCTCAAGGGGAAATCCGGTGATTCTGTGAACTACCTGAGCCCAACCAAGAAGAGGAACTTTCAGAGTTCCAAGCCACAACGGAAACCTCAGGGGCATCCCTCTTCTTCTAGGCCGCATGGAAAGGCTCCTGATCACTAGATGCAGGAGGTGGACAAGGACACTTGCAGATGGTGCAAGGAAAAGAGCCACTACATGAGTGACTATGTGAGTTTCCTAAAGCATCTATGCAAGAAAGGTGAGGATTTAATTACTTTTGTTGATGAATCCCTATTTTTAAGTTATGCAAAATCTACTTGGTGGATTGACTCGGGTGCGACTGTCCATGTTGCAAATTCATTACAGGGATTCCATATGAGAAGGACCCTGCAAAGAGGAGAAAGAAGAATTAAAGTGGCAAATGGCGTCCAAGATGAAGTCGTAGCTATTGGAGATCTCCCATTAGAATTATCAAATGGCTTTGTACTTTTACTAGTAGATGTACTTTATGTACCCTCTTTGCATCGAAACTTAATAAGTGTATCACGCTTAGATGATGATGGTTTTGCTTGCCATTTTGGTGATGGACAATGTAAAATCAAGCTTAATAATGAGATTGTTGGTATTGCCTTCAGACAAGACAAGCTTTATTTGTTATCACTTTGTGAGAATGTGTATGCATTAAGCATTGAGAATGAGAATGCCTCCTCATCCCTGAATGGAAAGAATAAGAGAAAAAGAATTAACGATATCTCTTCGAAATTATGGCACTATCATTTATGCCATATTTTGAGGGGGAGAATAGAACGCCTAGTAAAAGAATCAATCTACCGCCTTTAGAATTTTCAAATTTAGAGAAATGCATCGATTGCATTAAAGGAAAGTTTGTAAAGAACATTAAAAAGGGCGCCAAAAGAAGCACATGCATTTTAGAAATAATTCATACGAATATATGCGGTCCGTTTCCTGTGACATCTGTGGATGGATATGATTCCTTCATAACATTCACAGATGATTATTCGCGTTATGGTTATATTTATCCAATTAGAGAGCGTTCAGAAGCATTGGATAAATTTAAGATATTTAAGGCTGAAGTTCAAAATTAGCATAGTTTAAAAATTAAAGTAGCAAGGTCCGATCATGGAGGCGAATACTACGGTCGGCACACCCCATATGGCCAAGTTCCTGGACCCTTTGCAAGGTTTCTACAGGAACATGGTATAGTTTCCCAGTATTCAACGTTGGGCAAGCCTCAACAGAATGGAGTAGCTGAAAGACGTAACCGTACCTTGATGGATATGGTGAGAAGCATGTTAAGTTACTCCACCTTACCAGTTGGCTTGTGGATGGAGGCGCTAAAAACCGCCATTCACATACTTAATCGAGTTCCTAGTAAGTCGGTGTCTAAAACACCATATGAGTTATGGACTAGTCGCGAACCTTCACTCAATTATTTGCGAGTGTGGGGCTGTCCAGCTGAGGCTAAACTCTTCAACCCAAACCTTGAGAAGTTAGATCCTAAAACAGTAAGTTGCCATTTTATTGGCTATCCAGACAAGTCGAAAGGTTATCGTTTCTATTGTCTAGATAGAATTACTAAGTTTGTGGAAATAAGACACGCTATGTTTCTAGAGGATCACATGATCAGGGGGAGCACGATATCGCGAGAAATCAACCTTGAGGAGAAGCGGGTACATGCACCCACTCCGATGATTCAGGAACCGTTTTTCTCGATACCTACTGCTGCACTGACACAGGACAATGTCGATGTGACACCTGTTGTTAGTTCTCCCGTGGCAACAATGAATGAAAATGAAGACCCTGTTGTCACACAAGAGGGAGAGCTGCAACAGCCCCACACAGAGAATGTGCCAGAAGGCGAGACCCTTAGAAGGTCTCAAAGAACTAGAAAGCCAGCTATTCCTAACGATTTTGAAGTCTATGTTAGTGAAGAAGTTCAAATGGAGGGTGATCCCACCACATTTGAAGAAGCCATTAAAAGTGCTCACTCATCAAAGTGGCTTGAAGCCATGGAAGATGAAATGAGATCCATGAGTAACAACAAAGTTTGGGATTTAGAAGAAATTCCTAAAGGAGCCAAAACAGTAGGCTGTAAATGGGTCTACAAAACAAAATGTGACTCTAGAGAGAATATTGAAAGATATAAAGCACGACTTGTTGCTAAAGGTTTCACCCAAAGAGAAGGAATAGATTATAATGAGACATTTTCTCCAGTCTCAAGTAAGGATTCCTTTAGAATCGTAATGGCTTTAGTGGTACACTATAATTTAGAATTGCATCAGATGGATGTAAAGACGGCTTTCCTAAATGGAGACTTGGAAGAAAAGGTTTACATGGCACAACCCAATGGTTTTGTCATGGAAGGAAAAGAACGTATGGGATGTCGTCTGAAGAAATCCATTTATGGATTAAAACAGGCCTCCAGGCAATGGTACTTAAAGTTCTATGAAACAATAAGGAAGTTTGGATTCGATGAGAATGAGGAGGACAATTGCATATATGCAAAGTTCAAGAATGGGAAATTCATTTTCCTTATCCTGTATGTGGATGACATTATACTCGCTAGTAGTGATGTCAGTCTACTATTGGAGACAAAGAAGTTCTTGTCCTCGAACTTTGATATGAAAGATCTTGGTGAAGCTTCATTCGTTCTAGGAATTGAAATTCTCCGAGATAGAGAAAAGGGGCTTTTAGGGCTATCGCAGAAGGCATACTTAGAGAAGATTCTGAAGAAGTATAGTATGCATGCGAGTAATCCTACGCCTGCCCCTACAGTCAAGGGCGATAGATTTGGGAATTTTCAGTGTCCCAGGAACCAATATGAGATCGATCAAATGAAAGCGGTTCCATATGCTTCTGCTGTCGGAAGCTTGATGTATGCTCAAGTATGTACACGCCCTGACTTAGCTTTTGTTACCGGGGTACTTGGTAGATTTCAAAGTAATCCAGGAATAGATCATTGGAAAATGGTAAAGAAGACATTGCATTATGCAAAAGGCACAAAAGGCCTCATGTTAACATACAGAAGATCCAATTCCCTTGAGATAGAAGGGTATTCAGATGCAGACTATGCGGAAGATATAGATGAAAGAAAATCCACGTCAGGATATATATTTACTCTTGTAGGTGGAGCTATATCGTGGAAAAGATCCAAGCAAACCATCACGGCATCGTCCACGATGGTAGCTGAATATGTAGCATGTTATGAGACCACGGGCCAGGCAAACTGGTTAAAGAAGTTTATACCCGGGTTGAGAGTAGTGGACATCATTCAAAGACCACTCAGAATGTACTGCGACAATGAGCCAGCAGTATTCTATGCTCACAACAATAAGTCAAGTGTTGCTGCCAAACACATTAACATTAAGTTTTATGTTGTGAAAGAAAGAATCTAGGATCATACCATAAGTTTGGAGCATATAAGTACAAAACAAATGCTCGCGGATCCGCTCACAAAAGGCTTACCACCCAGTATGTTCAGAGAACACTTAGCCGACATGGGTTTACGGGAAAGCCTATGATACCTGGATATTAAGGGCCTAGAACAAGAATCTATTTCAAATAGAGGTGTATAGTGGCTGTTGAATCTATGGTGCGTAACTGACCATTATGACGAAACATGCTTTGTATGTTGATCTATGATGAAATGGATACCAAAGTATAAGTTTAAAGTATAAGTTAAATGAAGGATGGGATATTAGTTTGATCTCCCCACTTTTGTCCCAACGGACGATAAACTTGGTCTCGCGCCCTGATCGGGGGCGCCCAACGTCACTATCGTTGGTGGGCCCCCGTCATGCAGCGCATATAAAAGAGGTGGGGGCCGGGGGCACGGACACCAAGGTTCGTCGTTCCCACTCACCCCACCGAACACCCTAAACCCTAGAGCCTCCGATCGGGCTAGCGCTGCAGCGGCGGGAAGTGACACCTCACTGCCGCCACCACTCCGTCGCCCTCCATGACAAGCTCATCGTCAAACTCTAAGGCCGACGGTATGTCTCTCACATATTTTCTCACTAGATCGATGCCTAGCGATCCTAATAGATCTAACATATTGCTCGGTGCTGAACAATTTTCAAATTGGGCATATGTGTTAATAATGCTAGGTTGTCTTCAGATTTGAAATCTTGAGGTATGAGCTAGTGTAATACTGCAGTAATAAATTGCTGTAGGAGCAGAAATCAATCTAGAGTAAGACACTTACATGGAGCAATGTCTTCTTTTTCAGTCCCAAAAATATAATTTTTCCGTCCCAAAATAAGTGATGTGGCTTTTTCTAGATTCGGATGTATCTAGGCGTGTTTTAGTGTCTAGATACATGTGTATCTAGACAAAGTTCCGTCACTTATTTTGGGAAGGAGGGAGTATTTGGTTGACGATTCATTACTTGCAAGATTGATTGATGTTGTTGTGTGATGAAGTAAATGATAACCTGAGTAGAGACTGTAACTTACTATCTGTTTGCATATTCGGGCAATCATGCCATTGCATATTTTGTTTGAACCTGAAATCGATGAAACCAGTTGCATTCCTTGTTGCACATAAAGTTTTATTCAAAGCTTCAATGATCATGGAGGAATCAAGAAGTGATAGAATTTTTTAACTATGTTTCGTATGATAACACCAAGAATGACGAGAATGACAAGAGTATTGAGGCGAGAACATTTGGTCCTTTGCCTGCATATTTTTCAGCTTTCAACCAAGCTTTTACCGGCAAAGTCTTGGATCCAATAACGATAAAACCTCATAGTGTAAGAAGTCTTAAGGCATTCCATGAGAGATTCATTTCCAAGAACAAAGGTAATTGCACGATATGAATTATTTGTGTGCACCATGGGATGAACAATTGAACACCAAGTATTTTTCTATCATTTTTTTGGGCTATACTATGCTTATTATTTATTATCTCTTTCTTTTTATAAATCAGGAATTTATTGATGGCCTCCATGGAGTGTCAGCTGTAGCAACAAGATCAGCTCATCAACATGACAACTGCACTTGAGGCACTGCCCCCCTTGATGAACAACCCGCGACGGACTGTCATCCTGGTGGAAGATTTCACATCAGTTGTCATGGCGCTACTGCAATGGTGGCATGAAACCTTGGCTTGATTTTGGAATACATGATTGTAAGAGCAGAGTATAGTGCAATATACATTAACGGCAACGAAAATGAGATATGACACACACTGTATGGTTTACATTGGTGGAAATTTGAAGCGACAAAGATCATGAATTTTCTTTAGGAAAGGGATATTTTTAGGATAATCTCGATGCACTATTTATGATGAATGAAGTACACCTCCAGAGACAAGGGTGAAACCGTGTCGATTCTAGAAAGAAAAATATGCCAAATCACTTTCGGCCAAAATAGTACCAGTTTTACATTATTATTCATCTTGGCCAGCCCTGGTGCCAAATTAAAGATGCTCCAATTATTTAATTTGATTACTAAGGCAGTATGATTTATGTGTATTTGCCACTTGATATTGATTTCTGTTAATCAATATAATTTGGCTTGTGAGTTCTTAATTTTCTTACACATATTTGATGTAAGTTATTAAAGTTTACCTACCAATGTATATATTTGATTAGTAAACTTGACAAATGATGCATTACGAATCCTTTATGCAATAACTATATATGTTTGAGAAATACACAGAAATGCAGCCGTCACATACTGTTTTCGCTGCCAATTCGGTCACATTCCAATACTATTTGATATGCCCCATTTGCACTATGAGTACACTGATGTAACTGAATTCAAATTACACAGAAACCGAATACAAGTTAAACTGACAAAACTTAATACAAAGAAAATTGTCAAAACTGAATCTTCAAACGGAGGTGCCGTCTTTGAGCTTGCTATCCATTCCATCATTCCCAGCCTCCTAGGACCCCTAAACGGGTGGCCGCCACTCTTTGTTTCGTCACTGGGGCAGCTGTCGTCAATCCAGCCAAGCCAAACTAGGAAGAAATGCATCCTAGACAAGTCGTGTCCCAGTTAACATCGATAATAACGAGCGGCAAATGAAAAGTGAGAGGGGAGGGGGGGGGGGCTATCAAGCACATCCACTGTGTGCACAATTACTGGGTAAGTTAGTGAGCGCCACACTGTATGCTTCACTGGTGCCAGTGGCGAGTAAGGCTCGTCGAAATCGGAACGCGCCATCGTGTATGCTGCACAAACAGTAGATTAAGTTATTATTACACATTGATTTTTTTTAATCATTCATGCAGGTTATGCTAAAAATAGAGAAGTACAAAATAGTTTACCTTGCAGCCATTACAATAACTTCTTGAAATCGGTCCCCGGACAGCCCTCGGTCTCAGAAAGTTGAGATATGTTAGCTCTCAAGAGTTGACAGCAGTTGCAAGCCAAGCATATCACCAACAAGCTGGAAGCTTGCCTATCTTTTCTCCTTGCACTCCGGTAAAACTGAATTACCTTCTACACTGATCCTGTACCACAAATTTATTTCAGAGAAGCACATGTACTGCATTAGCATGCCTTCATGTTTACTTAGGAGAACTCAAATCTAAGAACCAGCAGGTTATGCATAAAAGAGTTACGCAAGCTCAGCTGATGTGTAAAATTTGGTTATTAATTTTTTTTGACAACTAGGCTGATGTAGTCAACAAATTTTGACAGCTGGCTCTACAAAGACAATTAAATGGTTCCACAGTAATGTAAACATTACTATGCTAGCCAAATGGACATCACAAAATGAAATATTTTCAGAAACTCGAGTAATGGAATTATTAGGACTTGGTTCTCTTTCTTTTGCAGGGACCAATAATTGATCAAATCATCAAAACATGCATACTGGCCAAACGAATTTATGAGAGCAGGAATGGGAACTCAAATCCCAGCAACCATATTAGAGATTGATGTGTTGCTTACCTACCAAGGAACATACAGCTACCAGCCATCTATCACAAGTTCTGTGACCCTGAGTGTACTGCACCACAGAGTTAGCATCAGCAGGAATCACATTTCACCTAGTGGACGATATCACCAGACGTATAATTGGTACTGATTCTGCAAGAAACGAAGATTTACGACCAATTTAGCGGCCAATGTTCTGCTTACCAGCAGCAAGTGGTACCAATTGGCTCTCATCCAAATGCTCAGATTGTCGCTTTCTCTCTGACTTGGAGAAGGCCATTTCTGAAAACCTCCGTCTTGGTACCAGTAGCGACCTGAATCAGAGGAGGCCCCGCCATACCCATGGCCCGTCAAGGCCGAGGAGGAACGGGATTTGCCGCAGCCGTACCCGAAGCCACACGAACCAAGGGAGGGGAAGGTGCGGAGGTCATAATCGGCGCGGCGACTGTCGTCGTAGAGGACGTGGTAGGCGTCTTACCCTCGCCCACCTTCGGATGATCGAACAGCCGTTTCATCACTCCAAGATCGAGACGAAGGTTTTTTGACGATTTCAGGTCAAGAGCGCCGGCCTGACTATCGATCTGTTGCTCATGGCGGCACGCGGAAGAAGCGAGCAAGGACACGCTCTCGTCGACGAGATGCACCGGAGCGCTGCGGCGACATGATGGAGGTGGACTTCATCGGGAGCAGTATTGGGCGAGCTCGCTCGATTTAGGGTTAGAATGTTTTCTTGAACGATAGCACAGTCAAAACTAGTTAAACTGTCTTGGGCCGGGGAGGGCTTTTGGGCTGGGGCCATTCAATTTTTTTGGTGCGGTGCTGATATTTCTCACCAGTATGAATCGTACCGATCTACTTTTTGACAGCAGTATGAAGTGTTATGGTCCATTAGATGCACGGAAATGAACGGCTGTTATTTATTTAAGGGTACCACAAAACATATAATTATATAATGTACTGAAGAGGATCAGTCACTGTCTCAATAAGCCCATAGGCGATCCACCAATTCTGCAAAACTACCCAGATAATCGACTACAGTGTCACTCTGAGATATTGCTTATAAACAACATCTGAATCAAAGCTATGTGATGGTTAAGACCAAACGATGACGCTGCGACCAAGTTCAAAACTCCTGGCAGTCAAATGTGTCGAGACCAAAACAACGTTGATGCTGACTAGTAGAATTTATTCCTCTTTGCCCTCACAAAAATAACATAAATGGACTTGCAGTGCATGTAACTCTGCAACTTGCAGATTCATCAACATCAGGCAGACTTCACTCCAGAAAACAAGAAAGAAAAAACATCAGAGACAGATTAGCTGAAGGAAGCAAGTCTCTTTGATCCTGCTCCCATGGTGTTCGGCTGTGTAATGCTCCAAGAGGAAAGATTACCTGAAATGGGGTTCAGCGGGAAGTTTCTGTTGGAAGCAAGCTAGATTTCACATTTCTGCAAACCCCATTAATCAACAGCCCAGTGTCGAATAGAAGTTCTAAACCTCTGAAATCATAAGAACTCATTTGTTGTACATATTCGTTTGCAATCAATGAAATGCTTATATTGACCACATAAAGGAAGGACTGTAGACAATCAAAATAAAATATGGAAGGTCATGTATCGAGATATCTATGCTATGGTTGTAAAGAATGTTGCTGACAAAATGTAGGGTCCAGGGAGGCATAGTTGGAGCACAAACACTGTTAGCTCTCTAATCAAATAACCTCATGGTATTTTCTGTCTTTCCTACACACAAAGAAGAGCCATTCATGTAAAATTTTAATATAAGTGTAATTGGGTAGCAGTGTACTGACAGGAACATTAACATGGCTACACTAAGTTCCAAAGTTGAAAACTGAACCGTCAGAAAGAAGGTGAAAGCTGAGCCATCTGGATATGTACCAGTCCCCTAAATCTTTTATGTTGATGACATCAATTGTACAATCAAACTACAAATCAGAGGCCTTCACCTCCGAGTGTACTGTAATGACTCTTATTCCTTACTAATAATACACAAAGTATAACCTCCTTATTTGAGCAATGAAGTAGACAACATAAGCTGTTTGTAAAAAGGACCTGCATCGAAAGAAACATCTGAAACATGAGACTATTAATATCTATTAGGATGGCCATGCATGTAAACAGAATAAACCTGAAACAAAATGTGTTCTAACAGAAACATTAGCGTGAAAATAGTCAAAGAAAGCCACATAAAACTGGGCCAATTGGTTAATCCCCCAAAAGCAACAACACGTCTGATTTTTTAAGCTGAAATACCTCTGATTCTGCAGTCCAGGGAAGTAAATAGCAAAACATGACAGTAAACACAGGAAGGTGATTCTACCCTTTTATAATCTTATTATCTCAGATTATAAAAGGCAATGAAGTTAACCATTAAAATAAAGTGAGGCCATATTTGGCATCCACAGAACTATCATATGGTAGTTTGGATCATTTTGTTAATATGTTATATGCAACTGAGATATACAAGGAACTAAATTAAATACCAAAATAAGCATCACTGAATTGCTGCATCAAACATGTTAATAGTTAATCCACATGAAGAGTAGGCATAATTCTACATTTCTACCCTCATAAATAACACTGAAATTGCTGTTCTTTCCATGCAATCTAAGAGTTCACATAAAAATAATGATTAGTTAGATTGTCACCATACAAATTAAAAATCTTTAGGCAGGCAAAGGGGAACCAACATTTTTAATAGGCTCCATATGAGCAAATCTCCAACTCACTTCTACCCAAAAGAAAATAGAATCCAGACACAAAAATGACACAAGACCCTGGTTGCACAACTAGTCTACCGACATATACCCGAAGTACCAAATTATTTCTCAAAAGATGTCAAATTCAGGGAACCAAAATTACTTACTAAGATAAATGATATCAGTAATAAAATAAGAATGGACTCAAAATAGTGTCGAGTACCAAACTGAACAAACTTACTGTAACATCCCAAAACTTTAATCCAAGGTTATTAAGATCCAAATCACCCAATTTAGGGTTAACAAAAACTTTTTCCCATTTAAAACATTTAAGCATGCATATGTGTGTTGCATTAAATATGAATTGTTTTGGATTGCCATCATTGAGTGATCTATTGGTTGTAAAATGACTCTAAGGTGAATTACACATCATCTAGATCATCCCCAAGCAAATCCCAAAGAAAAAGAAATCAAAAAGAATAAATAATGAAAATGGTCACTTTTGCCATTTTAATCAACTAGCCCACTTTGGGTGTTCCTAGGACTCAATTTCCAACAAAGACAATTGTGGATCTTTGCACCTCTTGCTAGTACAAGTAGTGATGTGCCAAGACCCACCTTGTGATCTTTCATAAACATTCAAACTCTAAATTTAAATGACTTTTCAAAATTGAATCAAGTGTATGTATCTAGATCACACTTTTTCAAAAACCATCTAACTGAACTCCATTTGACAAATCCTAGCAACCACAGATACTCAAGCATGAGACCAACCACTCCACCAAAAATCTTTAAAAAATTCAAATCTTTGTGTCATGCGGCCATTTGGTCGAACACTTGGCCTGCACTGATCACACCCTAGTTTAGCTTCACTGTTTCTACAGGGTTTTGCCACCCATTTGACCTCAATTTACTCCCTTTGTCCCTCTTTGATCTAACCAGACCATAATCAGCCCACCCCCTTGTCCCTAGCAGCAGTGCACCGCCACCCCGAGGACATGCCCGCCGACCAACCTTGCCCAAGCCACAGGCGACCACCAGCCCCTCTCCGCCGCTCCAGGAAGCAAGGCGTGATCTCACCGCCGTCCACGGTCCACCCCACGGCCACTGCCAGTCACTGGACCACCGAGGCCAACCCCCGCACTATCCTCTCTACGCCGCGCCAGAGCACGCCAGAGCGCCTTCACCGCCAGCACGCCACAGACCGCGCCTCGACCATAGACCATGTGCGCCGCTCCGCCTTGACCACATTACCCAGCAGACACGGCCGTACTCCGCCGCGCGACCCATAGTCGCCGGGAACCACGTCGAGTACCGCCTCTGTCTCCCAGAGCGCGAGACGCGCCCGACCACTATCCCCCGCCCCTAGCACCACCATTACGCCCTAGCTGACCGCCAGGGAACCGCCCACCGTCCGCCTACCTCGCCCACGCCGATAGCCCCCTGTGCCGTCATCACCGACGAGATCCGCCCATGCTTCTCTGCCGCCTCGCCGTGCCTATAAAAGGAAGCCTCCCCAGCACGAATTCCTCACACTCTCACACTCCCCACTCACCACCAGTCCTTTCCCACCTCTCACCGGAGCAGCTCGAGCAGAGAGTCATCGGAATTTCACCGGAGGAAGCCGCAGCATAGGAGGAGACGCCCCCGTCGATTTCGTCCACCCCCGGAGCTACCGCGACTTCGCCTGAGCCCGCCGTCGTCGACTCCTTCGTTTGCCCGCCTTGCCGCACTCGCTGGAGCCCTGGTATGCCCCTGCTGCACCCCCGCCGCGTCGCTAGGTTTCCGTCTCACCAGCGACGTGTTCATCGTCGACGACGATCATGAGCCGTTGATCTAGTTCTAATCCTACGGTCCATACTGCCCCGTACCGCTTCGCGTTTAATGAGCCACTGACAGGCGAGACCCCCCTGTCAGCAGTCCTCAGCGCCGCAGAGTGAATCTGGGCTGGCCCAATTAGTTTTCCGCGCGACCCATTTGATTCAAATAAATCCTTTTCTATTTTAGCTGAAACTTAATTATGACCCTTAATTTAAAAATCAATTCAGAAAGTTTTACAAATCCAAATTGAGTGATTCCAATTTTGTTGGAAAGATAATTAAAATCTTTATCCAAGCCCGTTGGATTTAAATCATTTAGAGTTAGAGATCTCTCCTAGTAAAAATAACAAGACAGAAGCTTTTTCACATTCAAACATTTTTCTAAAATCAACCATGATAGATTTTGAGTTGATTCCAACTCTCAAAAATCACATTTAACCACACCTATCTGAATATGTAATAATATTAAGGTTTACATGCGGTGACTTCGGACTAGTACCAAAATAATGCTATATAGACATTTCTAGTCACTTTAAATCATTAATTATTAAACTTAAACTTATTAAAATGTGATCCAACCTTTAAATCACATTCCTATATATTAGAATATGTGGTGATGGCATGTGTCCACATGATCCTATATTTTAATTGGAGAAGATTAAATCTTAGTTAATTTCAATGAGTAGAAATTACTTTTCTCAAATAAAATAAATGAAACTAGTCCATTAAACCTTGTGATGTTTGTGATGATGCTAGATCATCAATTGAGTGCCTTAGAGTACTAAATAGACTAGTTAAGTATTGTTTGATGATTTGTGTATTCCGTATGTATTTATAGACGGTAGTACCGACCAAGCTTACGAGGAGGAGGAGTTCTGACAAGAGGGCGAGGAAGAGAATTTCAACCACTGCACTACCCAAGGCAAGCTAACACTTGCAAGTTTCCTAACTATGCAAGCCTAACACTTCAAGTAAACTGAGCAAGCTTTTATTAGCAAGCCATCATTAACCATGCAAGTTAACCCTTGCAAGCTAGATGACCTAAGAAAGATGCTTTAGGCATGCTTTGGTTATACATTTTGACTTATACCTACCCCAAGTCTTATGTACAAGCTTTACTTTCTTTACCTTATCAAAGTTCTTTATCTTGTTTATAGATAGCATAAAAAGTATACAACTTGGCCTATCTAGTTAGACTTAGATGTCATTCTATGGCATGAGATTGATATTAGCACCCCACCTTAGTGAACACTCTTAACTTAGTAGTTTAGAGCTAATCCAAGACTTGATCACTGTAGATGGGAAATACTTGGTGAAAATGATTATGAAAACCTTGGAATGATGAGTCATTCTATTGAGATGTTTTGACATGTGTTGAGAAACACAAATGGTTTATGATAATGAAAATGTTGAGGCATGAGCCTTAGCCCTTTTATAAAAACTGATGGTTGGGTTCAGATGCGATACAATTCCAAATTTACCGTACAACCACATTACCTGAATTGGGTAAGGCTTAGCCAGAAGTTTATATGCCTTAGTATGAATTCCCTCACGGGAGAGGTCTGAGCTGAGGCTACCTCTCAATGTTGTCCACCTATGCAGTGCCCAGGATGACAGATGGTCATGGCTGGGAGGCCAAGCTCATATGAGAGGTGCTTATACTAGGGTGTGTAATTGAAAGATTATGTTTGATTATCCGCATACTAAGTATGATGATTCAGGGTTATCCCTGACAGATGTATCGAATCTTGTGGTGAAAGTGTACCACCTCTGCAGAGTGTCAAACTATTCGAATAGCCTCGTCCGCGGTTATGGATAGTTGGAGTGACCATACTGTTCCGTTGTCAGATGTTTTCAAAATGACTTATGAAATGAATGATGAATCTTGACTTGACCAGAACAGAGTTGTGACTATGAAAACTAGTTCCCAACTTAAGTGATTCTAGAACTTTATTTTATCTTTCTTTGTCTCTGAACTCAGCTTAGGTCTCAAACTTAACTTCCCAAATAAACTTAGAGTTAGCATTCCTACTAGAACTACCTTACTTGTTAGTGATAGTTTGCGAGTACTTAAAGAGTACTCATGACTTTTGTCCCTGGCTATTCTCATGGCCAGACTATGAAGAGGACTACCAAGATGAAGGACAACAGGACGGCTACGACAACTAGGATCATCTCCCATCGTCAGCATTGCCTGTGACACTGAAGATGGACCCCACCACTACGCTTATTATTTTATTCCACTGATTGTTGTATTAAGACTGGATCATGAGATCCTTTATTCGTGTAAGACCTTATTATTGTTTGTAATGGATGATGTACTGTGATATCCAATCTGTTATGTCTCGCAAAAATGGTAATCCTGGGATTGCGATGTATGGCATAACAGGCATCTGGGATTAAAAATCCAGGTGTTGACAAGTTGGTGTCAGAGCCATCCTGACCATAGGAGACCCTAGTTAGAATGGACGTCCGAATAAAAACTTAGTTTCAAAACCAAAGTGAGTATTTATGAAAACCTATTTCCACTCTTATCCTTGGGATTCTTTCTCTCAAAAAAATACATGTTCCTCCAAATTCTTACATTACTACATAAAATCTTGACACACTTGATCACTTCACTAACTTTCTCATCCTAAATTATTATAGATGGAAGCTCAATACAGCAAGTTCTACCAGTTGGGAAAGGAGGCCAACTGATCTTCAAGAGGGATCTTGATGCACTATCTGAGTACTTGGAGCGTCCGCATCCGGAATTCCTTAGAGCTCAACTTCCTGGTCCCCCAGGAGGAGATTTACAATGGCTAGTGACTGTTGATCTTCGAGGCAAGATAGAGGCACCCACGTCCGAGAGGATTCAGTTCTCCGTGAGAGAGAACAACTGGCTAGATGGATTAGCCAGGGCAATGCATGAAGCTATTGCTCGCCTTTGCGCACAGAATGTTAACTTGATCCAAGGAACCCGCTTTGCCCACTATGCAAGGCGTGATTCTATGGGAATGCCGCTGGAGATGCCAAGTCACCCGGAGTTGAAGCGTCAAGTGGAGAACCTTGACTTCCTGCTGTACGACAGATAGAAGGAATTGAACAATGCTAGAGAGTTCGCCAACCACAACCTCGCCATTGCCGCCCAGAAGGCCCAGACTTTCTCACTGCTTGTCAAGGATCATCAATCACTTCACCGTCAACGCACAAAGAAGGATCGCACCATCGACCGTGTTCGCAAGAAGGTGGCCAAACTCGAGAAGACCATCAAGGAGTAAGAAGCGCAGATTGCAGCAAAAGAAGAAGAAGAGGAAGGTGAAGACATCCAAGGGGATATTGACTCCTACCTCAGCAATGATGATGACTATCTGGAGGATGATGCCATGGACGTCTACACCGATGATGATGACTCTGACTTCATCGACGATGAGTAGATGCACTAGAGCACTATCGTAGGAGTGAGAAGTATCGGTCCCATTGTATCGTAGCTCAGAGAATGGTTCTTAAAATTATCTGTTTTCCTTTGATGTTGTGGTGCGTGTGTGTTTGTATCATGTGCTTTGCTTAAATGAATGAAAAGAAGTTAGTTACCAAACCTGAGTCAAACTCAAAGTTTTAGCTTTGAAAACAAAACCATGAACCTTAGAACTTTCCCTCTTACCCTTTTATCTATCTCAATCTTCAGATGACTCATGGAAACCAAGGAGGGAGCAGCTCATCGCAAGACCCAATGCTGCAGATTCTGCAGACTCTCATTGCAGACCGTGAAGCTAGTAGGGAAGAGCGCCAAGCTAACCTAGCAACCCTGCAGCAGATCGCCCAGATGGCTCACAACAATCAGAACCATGGAAATCAGGATCATCTAGGATCCAAACTTAAAAACTTCCAGAATACCAATCCCCCTATCTTCAGCTATTCAGAGAACCCACTAGATGCAGATGACTAGTTACAGACCATGGAGAATAACCTAGAAGTAGCCATAGTTGATCCCAATGAGCAAGTTCTGTTTGCCACCCACTACCTGGCAGGAGATGCAAGAGCATGGTGGAACAGCACCCGCACAATGAACCACGGTTAAGTGATGACGTGGGAAGATTTCAAGACCAAGTTCAGTCGCACCCATGTGCCGCAGGGATTATTCACCCGCATGAGAGATGAATTTAGAGAGCTAAAGCAAGGCAGAATGACTGTAGTAGAGTAGCATGACAGATTCCTGTCGCTTGCTATGTATGCACCGGATGAGATCAACAAAGAAGCCAAGAAGAAGGAGAGATTCCTGAATGGACTACATGATGAGATGCAAACGGTGTTAATGAACATCCGTTTTGATGATCTTGAAGAGCTAGTCAACTCTGCCATCCAGATGGAAGGAAAGATCAACCAAGCCAATGACAACCGCAAACGTAGAATGATGCACCAGAGTGGATCCAACCATGTTCAGAAGTATCGTCCCAACCCTTCTGCAAGATATGCCCCACGGAACAATCGACCCCCAATGTCCCGTCCAAGCAACCCCAACCGTACCAGAGGAAATGTGAAGTCCGGTGGAAATCACAACAACAACAACCCCGGTAACTCCAACAATTTCAACCATGCTCCGCCCAAGTCCAACAATAACAACAATACTGCACCCAGAACTGGAAGCAATGCTATGCGTGTTGCAGCCAAAGACAAGTCTTAGATTACTTATTTTGAGTGTGGAGTTAAGGGTCACTACTCCAACGAGTGTCCTAAGAAGATTGCCGCCACTGCCAATGTGAATTCCCCAACTCAACAGCAACATCGTGTTCAGCCAGGAAGAAGGTTTGGCCCAGGGAACCCTCACAACCGCAATGGTCGTCTCTTCCACATGAACGCCGAAGAAGCCTAGGAAGTGCCAGATGTCGTGCTGGGTATGTTTTCTGTCAACTCAGTTTTAGCAAGAGTGTTGTTTGATTCTGGAGCATCACACTCATTTGTCACCTAAGAATTTGCATGCACTAGTAAGATTCACCCAACCAACTTGAAGCATGTCATGATAGTTCAAATTCCCGGTTCAACTACAAAAGCTAGAAAAATTTGCAAAGTTGTGCCTATCAGAATACATGAGATAGATTTTTATGCCAATCTAATAGTACTTGGAACCAAAGGTTTGGAAGTAGTACTAGGAATGGATTGGATGTCAAAACATAAAGGATTGATAGACTATGCTAAGAAAGCCATCACCATGACCAGTAGCTCTGGAGTATCAGTAGAGCATGTATCTGAAACCTTACCTCGTCAATTTAAGTGCAACAAGAGTCTAGCCTTACCCACCATTGACCAAGTCAGAGTAGTCTATGAATACCCCGACATATTCCCAGATGAATTGCTTGGTATGCCCCTGATCGGGATATTGAGTTCATTATTGAACTAATCCCTGGAACCAGACCCATAGCCCAGAGACCCTATAGCATGAACCCCTTAGAGTTAATGGAGCTGAAGAAGCAATTGGATGCTCTGTTGGCCACAGGCTTGATTCAACCAAGCGCATCGCCATGGAGATCCCCAGTTCTGTTCATCGACAAGAAAGATGGAGGCAACCGTTTGTGCATAGATTACCGGAAGTTGAATGATGTCACCATCAAGAACAAGTACCCACTACCAAAGATCGAGGATCTGTTTGATCAGTTGACTGGTGCCAGCGTGTTCTCTAAGATTGATCTTAGGACTGGTTATCACCAACTTAAGATTCGTGCAACGGATATTCCAAAGACCGCCTTTACTACCAGATATGGATTATACGAGTATACGGCCATGTCTTTTGGATTAACCAATGCCCCTGCTTATTTCATGAATCTCATGAATAAGATCTTTATGAATTTTCTAGATAAGTTTGTCGTTGTGTTTATCGACGACATTCTTATCTACTCCAAGTCAGAAGAAGAGCATGAGGAACATCTAAGAATCATCCTTGAAACCTTGAGAGAGCATTGGTTGTATGCCAAGTTCAGCAAATGTGAGTTTTGGCTGAAGGAAGTAGGATTCCTAGGACATATTGTGTCAGCCGGAGGAGTCGATGTTGATCCAGCAAAGATCAGAGATGTTGAAGAATGGGAAGCCCCAACCACTCAAACCCAAGTCCATGCATTTCTCGGATTAGCGGGATATTACCGCAAGTTCGTTGAAGGATTTTTGAGCATCGCAAGACCAATGACCCAATTATTGAAGAAGGACAAGAAGTTTGAATTGACCGACAAATGTGAAGCAAGTTTCCAAGAGCTCAAGAAGAGATTGATTTGAGCCCCAATATTGATTATGCCAGATATCAAGAAGCCGTTTGATGTGTATTGTGATGCATCCAAGATTGGACTCGGATGTGTATTGATGCAAGAAGGCAAAGTCATAGCATATTTGTCGAGACAACTGAATCAGCATGAGCAAAATTACCCCACCCATGATCTAGAATTAGAAGCTGTAGTTCTAGCATTGAAGACATGGCGTCATTATCTTATGGGTAATTGCTGTGAGATTTATTCAGATCACAAGAGCTTGAAGTATATTTTCACTCAGAAGGAGCTAAATATGAGGCAAAGGAGATGGATAGAGTTAATCAAGGATTATAACCTTGGCATTCACTATCACCCCGACAAAGCCAATGTGGTAGCGGATGCTCTTAGCAGATTACCATGTAGGTTAAACACCATTATCAAGGAGAAGCAACCAAGTTTGTATGAGGAGTTGGAGCAGTTTAGAACTGAGCGAGTTAGCAAGGGATTCTTAGCTAGCATTGAACTTCAACCCACATTGATCAGTCAAATCAAGGAAGCCTAGAAGGGAAATGAAAGTATCGACGGAATCAAGCGTCGTATTGAAGGTACCTGGATTCACCGAAGACGAAGAAGGAGTTTTGTGGTACAAAGGACGTATCTGTGTGCCAGTAGATTCAGAGCTGAAGCAAGTTATCATGCAAGAAGCTCATGATACTATTTATTCTATCCACCCCGGAGGAACGAAGATGTACCAAGATTTGAAAGAGCAATTTTGGTGGCACAAGATGAAGAGAGAAATCGGAAGCTGCATCGCCAAGTGTGATATATGTCAGAGAGTCAAAGAGGAACATCAGAGACCCGCATGACTATTGCAACCATTGCAGATTCCGGAATGGAAATGGGATTCCGTTGGAATGGACTTTATCACCGGTTTGCCTACTTCTAGTAGGGGAAATGACTCAATCTGGGTCATAGTTGATAGATTATCCAAGGTAGCTCATTTTATACCCGTTAAGACAACCTACCAGAGTTCAAAGCTAGCAGAGTTGTACATTGCTAGAATCTTCAGTTTGCATGGAACCCCCAAGACCATAGTATCGGATCGAGGAACCCAATTTACCTCGAGATTTTGGCAGAAAGTCCAAGAAGGATTGGGAACCAAGTTGAATTTCAGCACAACTTATCACCCGCAAACTGATGGACAGACTGAAAGAGTCCACTAGATCTTAGAAGATATGTTGAGAGCTTGTGTACTAGAGTATGGATCAAAATGGGAAGACTGTCTGCCTTTCGTAGAATTCTCATACAACAACAGTTATCAAGCCAGTTTGCAAATGGCCCCATTTGAGTTCTTATACGGAAGAAAGTGTACCCCTTTGAATTGGTCGCAAGTAGGAGAGAGTCACATTTTTGGAACCGACATCCTACGAGAAGCCGAAGAGAAGGTTCACAAAGTACGTGAGCACCTCAAGACCGCCCAATCTAGGCAGAAGAGTTATGCTGACAAGAGAAGGAGAGACCTGACTTTCAATGTCAGAGATTTCGTGTATCTCAAAGTGTCGCCATTGAAGGGAACCCAACGTTTTAGCCCCCAGATATATTGGACCCTTCAAGATTCTGAATCGTCGAGGAGAAGTATCGTATCAATTGGAACTACCTGAGGAGATGTCTGCCATCCACAATGTGTTCCATATCTCATTACTTCGCAAATTCCTAGAAGTACCGGAGAAGACCGAAGTTTTCAAGAACATCGATCACCGAGCCGTTGATATCAACAAGGATCTGACATATCGTGAAGTGCCCATCCGTATCTTGGAAGAAGCTTACAGAACCACCAGAACCCGGAGTATCAAGTTTCTCAAGATCCAATCGAGCAACCATACTGAAGAAGAAGCCACTTGGGAGCGAGAAGATTATATTAGGACGGAGTTTCTAGATATCTTTAGTTCCTAGTTTCTTTCTTAAATCTTGGGACGAGATTTTGTTTACGGGAGGAAGGTTTGTAACATCCCAAAACTTTAATCCAAGGTTATCAAGATCCAAATCACCCAATTTAGGGTTAACAAAACCTTTTTCCCATTTAAAACATTTAAGCATGCATATGTGTGTTGCATTAAATAGGAATTGTTTTGGATTGCCATCATTGAGTGATCTATTGGTTGTAAAATGACTCTAAGGTGAATTACACATCATCTAGATCATCCCCAAGCAAATCCCAAAGAAAAAGAAATCAAAAAGAATAAATAATGGAAATGGTCACTTTTGCCATTTTAATCAACTAGCCCACTTTGGGTGTTCCTAGGACTCAATTTCCAACAGAGACAATTGTGGATCTTTGCACCCCTTGCTAGTACAAGTACTGATGTGCCAAGTTCCACCTTGTGATCTTCCAAAAACATTCAAACTCTAAATTTAAATGACTTTTGAAAATTGAATCAAGTGTATGTATCTAGATCATACTTTTTCAAAAACCATCTAAATGAACTCCATTTGACAAATCCTAGCAAACACAGATACTCAAGCATGAGACCAACCACTCCACCAAAAATCTTTGAAAAATTCAAATCTTTGTGTCATGCGGCCATTTGGTCGAACACTTGGCCTGCACTGATCACATCATAGTTTAGCTTCACTATTTCTACAGGGTTTTGCCATCCATTTGACCTCAATTTACTCCCTTTGTCCCTCTTTGATCTAACCAGACCATAATCAGCCCACCCCTTGTCCCTAGCAGCAGTGCACCGCCACCTCGAGGACATGCCCGCCAACCAACCTTGCCCAAGCCATAGGCGACCACCAGCCCCTCTCCGCCGCTCCAGGAAGCAAGGCGTGATCTCACCGCCGTCCATGGTCCACCCCACGGCCACTGCCAGTCACTAGACCACCGAGGCCAACCCCCGCACTATCCTCTCTACGCCGCACCAGAGCACGCCAGAGCGCCTTCACCGCCAGCACGCCACAGACCGCGCCTCGACCACAGGTCGTGCGCGCCGCTCCGCCTTGACCACATCACCCCATCAGACACGGCTGTACTCGGCCGCGCGACCCATAGTCGCCGGGAACCACGTCGAGTACCGCCTCTTTCTCCCAGAGCGCGAGACGCGCCCGACCGCTATCCACCGCCCCTAGCACCACCATTACGCCCTAGCTGACCGCCAGGGAACCGCCCACCGTTCGCCTACCTCGCCCATGCCGATAGCCCCCGTGCCGTTGTCACCGACGAGCTCCGCCCAGCTTCTCTGCCGCCTCGCGGCGCCTATAAAAGGAAGCCTCCCCAGCACGAATTCCTCACACTCTCACACTCCCCACTCACCACCAGTCCTTCCCCACATCTCGCCGGAGCAGTTCGAGCAGCCAGTCACCGGAATTTCACCGGAGGAAGCCGCAGCAGAGGAGGAGACGCCCCCGTCGATTTCGTCCACCCCCGGAGCTGCCGCGACTTCGCCTGAGCCCGTCGTCGTTGACTCGTTCGTTTGCCCGCCTTGCCGCACTCGCTGGAGCCCTGGTATGCCCCTGCTGCATCCCCGCCACGTCGCTAGGTTTCCGTCTCACCAGCGACGTGTTCGTCGTCGACGACGATCGTGAGCCGTTGATCTAGTTCTAATCCTACGGTCCACACTGCCCCATACCGCTTCATGTTTAATGAGCCACTGACAGGGGGGACCCCCTGTCAGCAGTCCTCAGCGCCGCAGAGTGAATCTGGGGTTGGCCCAATTAGTTTCCCGCGCTGGCCCTGTGATTCAAATTAGGATTTTTGTTTTTAGACTTAAACTAGAATCTGTCCCTTAGTTTGAAAATCAATTCAGAGAGTTTTACAAATCCAAATTAGATGATTCCAATTTGTTGGAAAGATAATTAAAATCTTTATCCAAGACCGTTGGATATAAATCATTTAGAGTTAGATATCTCTCCTAGTAAAAATAACAATACAGAAGCTTTCTCACATTCAAACATTTTTCTAAAATCAACCATAAGAGCTTTTGAGTTGATTCCAACTCTCAAAAATCATATTTAACCATACCTATCTGAATATGTAATAATATTAAGGTTTGCACGCAGTGACTTTGGACTAGTACCAAAATAATGCTATATAGGCATTTATAGTCACTTTAAATCATTAATTATTAAATTTAAACTTATTAAAATGTGAACCAACCTTTAAATCACATTCCCATATATTAGAATATGTGGTGATGACATGTGTCCACATGATCCCATATTTTAATTGGAGAAGATTAAATGTTAGTTAATTTCAATGAGTAGAAATTACTTTTCTCAAATAAAATAAATGAAACTAGTTCATTAAACCTTGTGATGTTTGTGATGATGCTAGATCATCAATTGAGTGCCTTAGAGTACTAAATATACTAGTTAAGTATTGTTTGGTGATTTGTGTATTCCGTATGTATTTATAGACGGTAGTACCGATCAAGCTTACGAGGAGGAGGAGTTCTACCAAGAGGAGGAGGAAGAGAATTTCAACCACTGCACTACCCAAGGCAAGCTAACACTTGCAAGTTTCCTAACTATGCAAGCCTAACACTTCAAGTAAACTGAGCAAGCTTTTATTAGCAAGCCATCATTAACCATGCAAGTTAACCCTTGCAAGCTAGATTACCTAAGCAAGATGCTTTAGGCATGCTTTGGTTATACATTTTGACTTATACCTACCCCAAGTCTTATGTGCAAGCTTTACTTTCTTTACCTTATCAAAGTTCTTTACCTTGTTTATAGATAGCATAAAAAGTATAAAACTTGGCCTATCTAGTTAGACTTAGATGTCATTCTATGGCATGAGATTGATATTAGCACCCACCTTATTGAACACTCTTAACTTAGTAGTTTAGAGCTAATCCAAGACTTGATCACTGTAGATGGGAATACTTGGTGAAAATGATTATGAAAACCTTGGAATGATGAGTCATTCTATTGAGATGTTTTGACATATGTTGAGAAACATAAATGGTTTATGATGATGAAAATGTTGAGGCATGAGCCTTAGCCCTTTTATAAAAACTGATGGTTGGATTCGAATGCGATACCATTCCAAATTTACCGTACAACCACATTACCTGAATTGGGTAAGGCTTAGCTGGAAGTTTATATGCCTTAGTATGAATTCCCTCACGGGAGAGGTCTGAGCTGAGGCTACCTCTCAATGTTGTCCACCTATGCAGTGCCCAGGATGACAGATGGTCATGGTTGGGAGGCAAGCTCATAGGAGAGGTGCTCATACTAGGGTGTGTAATTGAAAGGTTATGTTTGATTATCTGCATACTAAGTATGATGATTCAGGGTTATCCCTGACAGATGTATCGAATCTTGTGGTGAAAGTGTACCACCTCTGTAGAGTGTCAAACTATTCGAATAGCTGCGTCCACGGTTATGGACAGTTGAAGTGGCCATACTGTTCCGTTGTCAGATGTTTTCAAAATGACTTATGAAATGAATGATTAATCTTGACTTGACCACAACAGAGTTGTGACTATGAAAACTAGTTCCCAACTTAAGTGGTTCTAGAACTTTATTTTATCTTTCTTTGTCTCTGAACTCAGCTTAGGTCTCAAACTTAACTTCCCAAATAAACTTAGAGTTAGCATTCCTACTAGAACTACCTTACTTGTTAGTGATAGTTTGCGAGTACTTAAAGAGTACTCATGGCTTTTGTCCCTGGCTATTCTCATGGCCAGACTATGAAGAGGACTACCAAGATGAAGGACAGCAGGACGGCTACGACAACTAGGATCATCTCCCATCGTCAGTATTGCCTGTGACACTGAAGATGGACCCCACAGCTACGCTTATTATTTTATTCCGCTCATTGCTGTATTAAGACTAGATCATGAGATCCTTTATTCGTGTAAGACCTTATTATGGTTTGTAATGGATGATGTACTGTGATATCCAATCTGTTATGTCTCGCAAAAATGGTAATCCTGGGATTGCGATGTATGGCATAACAGGCATCTGGGATTAAAAATCCGGGTGTTGACACTTACACAAGTTTGCTTGACAAAAAACATCGACATATGAAGGTTTAAATATTAAATTTTGATCAAAGGATCCAAGCTAACCATTTCAGCAATGTAAATACCACAAGCAATAGTATTCTCTCAAAGAACATGACTAAGAATTAATATCTGAACTTTTCTTGACGGCATGTGTACCAGCATAAGAAAGAAAACATGATGTCAACTCTGGGGTTTCTGCAATAGCACGAAGTCATTCCAGATGGTATCATAGATATCAATTACCTTTTTCTAACTGCAACCATGATGCCTTTCGTCGATCTTAAAAGTGCAAAGTGAAAGTAAATTAGGAGAATAAAAAATAGTATGTCTATAGCCAAGAGTCTCCATAGTTCAGAACTTCTAAACTATTCTAAAAGCAAAATAATAGACACCAAATGTTTAGTTCTACTAGCAGCACTAAAAAAACAACTAAGAACAGAAGGCAATGTTCATATAGAATAGATACTCCAACGTTGCAGCGAATTAGCAATGTAGGCAATGCAGATCAAGCACTGCATCCTATAGCCCTATGAAAAAGGGAGGTTCCTGAATAGCAACATCTTCTATTGTCCCATAGAATGGTGGGAGAGGAATAACACTCTCCTGGAGGTAATGCTTGGTAATCCACAAACTGATCTCTTGGTCATCTTTGTTTTTCATATATCCCAAGAACTTGCCATGAATGTCATGATGCAAGACACACAAAGGTCTAGGATTGAACTGGACTAGCAGCTCACCCTCATTTAGCACATCCATCATAGGGAACATTATCACGTTTGGATGAACAGGTGGTGATGGATCTGCCCTGACAAATTAATCCGATGCTTGAAAAACCAGGTTCCAGGATCGTAGTCTTGTATCCCCAAACATCTATGGTGTCTTTGTCAGTGCTGATGTTGCACAAAGTAAGAGTGCCATCCATCTCCAAGAGCAGTGAATCCAGTGGGCGCAACTGGGCAGGACGACACATCAACCTAAATGTTTCAGCTGCTGTGTTGAACACCATGATCCAGTGGCCGTGGAATGCGTCACATCCGGGGTAGTTTCCAAGTATCTAGTGCAGGCTGCTGCTGTGGTGGGCTGGTGGACAATCAGACGAACTGGAGAACCCATTCCGTAACGCCAGGTCCAAGGACGGCAACGACACTACAGGTCGTGCACTACAATAGAGCGGCCCTTTGCCGTGTGGGTAATATAACACGACAAAGTCTTTCTGGAACACGGTAAAGGCTTTTCCGTGTGTATACACATGACAAATGCCACACGAAAACGTTTTCATTGCCGTGTGTTTTCTAAATAAGACACGACAAAGGCTTTGCCGTGTGTCTTACGCGTAGACACGGCAAAGTAAAGTGAGATGGCGGTTTCCCTTGGAGATGACGGTGTCTATATTTTGCCGTGTGTCGTTCATAAATCCAACGCGACAAAGGCTGTCTTTGCCGTGTGTCACCCATAAATCCTATTGCCTTTGCCGTGTGTCACGTACACGGCAAAGAGGCTGCCTTTTCAAAATAAATTGGAAAAAAATTCAATTGTTTTTTCAAACTTTTCTGAATATTTTTTACTTGTTAGTCTCATATCGGATACTTTTAATCCTAAGTATGTTTAATATTAGGTCGAATTGCACTCATGATCAAACTTTCCCTACGGTCACCCATCCTAACACTCCTATAGCCCTAGCACGCTTAATTTCTTCGTTCCTTCTGAATGAGCTTTCGAGAAAGAAATCATACCTTGTTGATAATACTTTCATATCAATCCTATTAACTCTTGGACCATGATATCACACATTTTAGTTTTAGATTCTAAACAATTATTTAAGTAGACAACAATGAATAAGTAATAATAATCTTGAATCCAAATAAAAAATAAAATGATTTTATTTTTTTGCCCTTTTCTATTTAATATGGAATAATTCATATATTTAAATCCGTAAATCAGAATTTAACAAATAAAATATCTAAATCGATCAAAAAATGAGAGGAATTCAAATATGATATACATATCATATTGTTAACCTAAAAATGATTTATATAAAAAATCATGAGCATCAGATCATGTACCTGCAGTTCATATCTAACTCACTTCCTACCGATTCGACAGAAATTTATCTTTTTCACTAGGGGTGGACGGAAAGGTTTTCAAATCCCTGATTGGGACATTGTTCATGTAAGATGGTCTAGTATTTTTTAAAAATTAGGTCGTAGTATTTTTGAATTGAACATTTGGTGTTGCTTCACAAAATGCCTCGATTTTTGCGCTTCGAAAATAGAAAATGGATTTTCGGTGCAACAAAAAGGAAAACTTTCTCCTACAATATTGTTCGACATCCCATGATGCACATGCATGCACAATATGGGCACATTATCACAAACTGTGTCACGGTTCTGCCCATAACATTGGTCATTTGAACCGAAAACCAAGAAACCTCGAATGAGATAGGTCATTTTGTGAAGGTGTTTTTGAGACATAATCAATATACCAAGTTTGATATTTTCCCTTCCAACTATGTCACAAAATATGATACCACGCGAAGGTCTCGCATTTTTTTGATTTTCTTTGATTTAGTTATGTTCATTTGAAACTATCGTCAAACCCTAATCGAACGGCGGGCATGAAGATTCTTAGCTCGGGGTTGAGCCTCGCTAAACTTGCATTGGATCTCTGAAGAAATATAATATTGTGAACCTAAAAATGATTTTTGTAAAAAATCATGAGCATTAGATCATGTATCCGCAGTTCATATCTGACCCACCTCCTACCGATTCGACAAAAAAATGTCTTTTTCACCAGGGATGGACAAAAATGTTTTAAAATACCCGGTTGGGACATTGTTCATGTAAGGTGGCCTAGTATTTTTGAAAAATGGGGTAGTAGCATTTTTGAATTTAACATTTGGTATTGCTTCACAAAACGCCCCGATTTTTGCGCTCCAAAAATAGAAAATAGTTTTTCCGTGCGACGAAAAGGAAAACTTCCTCCTGCAACATTGTTCACCATCCCATTATGCACATACATGCACAATATAGGCACATTATCACAAACTATGTCACAATTCTGTCCAGAACATTGGTCATTTGAACCGAAAGCCAGGAAACCTCGAATGAGATAGGTCATTTTGTGAAGGTTTTTTTGAGACATACTCAATATACCAAGTTTGATATTTTTCCTCCCAACTATGTCACATAATATGACTCCACACGAAGGTTTCATATTGTTTCGATCATTTTTGAATTTTTATGTCTGCTTTAAACTATGGTCAAAACAACGAGCATGAAGATTCATATTCAACATAAATATCTAATATTTGAGTGTAGATAGATAGATCTTATTTTTCTGCAAATTTTGATATATTATTTCTATTTTTCTGAATTAGAATGATTTTTTATGATTTTTCTAAGAGTAATGTGATAAAAGGGAAAAAACAAAAAAAGGAACTTTGCCGTGTATACTGCGGAATACACACGGCAAAAGACCGACGAGGGCACATGACAAAGTGGCCACCGTCTACAGTCGTTAGCTCATTCCTGTCAAGTGGACCTGTGGGGTCACGGGTTCCACCTCGTTGCCGTGATGACACATATGTCGTGTGCGGCTGTCGACTTTGCTGAGTGTTTTTTCTTTGCCGTGTTCCTTTATAGGTCTTTGCCATGTATATTTCTTTGCCGTGTTCTTTTTTAGAAATTTGCCGTGTTCGTGTACTTTGCCATGTGTTTTCTAGGTTACACATGGCAAAGACAAACTTTGCCGTGTTTCAATCCATTTGACACATAGCAAAGCCGTGTCTACGCGGGCAGCGGCAGTTTTTTCCGTAGTGGTGGAATGCGTCCCTGTCGGATGCATCTCGGATTGTTCGATCCCACCGCTTGGACATAGTACAAAATCCGGTAATCTGTGTCGTATGCATTATAATATGTATTCTCCCGATGGCTGGTGCCCATGGAAGTCGTCAATATGGTGATGAAAGCCCGGTTGACATGGAGGCTTCCCCAGGGGAGCACACTTGCGGGTGACTGGATTGCAAATGAAGAACTCTGGCCAGTGGACGACTATGAGGAGGCCATCAAGGGCAGCCTGGAGTGTACCATAGTTGGAGGACCGAAGGACAGGGCAGATCCACTGCTGGTCAGAACCGGCATCCCTGGAGACGAAGAAGTGGATGTTCCCCTGGCCGACAGAGTGGCTGAGGATCGGCAGCAAAGGCTGGCAGCGGTGGTGGTCCAGCATGAACTCGTCCGTAGAGGTGGCAGTGTGCCAGCACTTGCGGACGGCGCGGCAGCGGAGGAGGTCCCTGGGCGGCAAACGGATGAGGATCTCTTCGACGACAATCCACTCGGGGAGGTCGTCGAGGACGGTCTCGCGTCGATGGTCCGGCATGGTGACTGGTTGCCGGTGGCGTCGCGGATCCAGGTTCGCCTGCCGTAACTCACCTCACGCCCCCGCCTGTCCGGCCCGCATCCTGGCCATACCGGCGGACACGCCTAATAGCTCTCTAGCCGCTCTACCTGTATCCCCTCAAGGGGAAGCAAACACCCACTAGCTCACGCTGGTGCCGTGCCTCCTCGTCTTCGCGTCCGGCTAGTTGCAACGCCTCCCGTCACGCCGTTTGCTTCGTGCTCCACGGACCGAGTCCCCTATCAAGGCTAGGCTTGGCGGGTCCATGACCCGGTGGCCATCGTGGACCTTCCGGCCGGCTAGGATCAGCGGCGGCGGCAGGGTACGGCTGGTCTGGTGCGGCAGCAGGTGGTGCCGTGGCGGTAGCCCTCCAGCGCGGCGGAGGCATGCGCTGGCGTAGGCCGCGATGTGGACGGGGAGGTCATGCGTCGGTGTGGTGTACGCGGAGTTGTTTATTTCCAACTTTACAACGAGCGAAACTTCCATGTGCGGGACATACACAAAGGGGTCGACGAAAGAAGCGACGTAGTGGGAACCGGGGTAGAGTCTCCTCTTTTTTAGACAACAGATAGAGATAGAGATAGAGATAACAAAATTAGACCGATGTTGTTGATGTGATGTGTGCTGAGGTGGATAGGCTGCATGTTGAGAGAAATAGTTAGTGAGGATGACCTATTTAGATATAATAGATCCCTCTGTCCAAAATTAGTGTCGTACTGTTCGAGTTATAAGAAAGAATCCTTAAAAAATAAAAAGCTTTTTCTCTGTTATACTACTATATTATATGTTTTCCTTATTAACAGAATTTTCTACTAAAATTAATTAATTCTTATTAGTTATTAGAGATGACAATGAGAGATACTAACAGATTGTACGATTTATTTTTTATTATGTTTTCTAGATGGTATAGAGGCTAAGAGAAGACACATCTTCTCCATCATTCTACATTTATGTCACGGATTTATTTAGATTCGTATTTATCTAGACAAAACTATGACATCTAATAATCAGGATAGAGTGAGTATATCATCATCTTAAAAAATAAAAAAAGATTTTTTCCATTATATCATATGCCTTTCCTTATATTAACATAATTTTCTACTCCTCGTTCATAATAAGTGTCATTGATTAGTATAACTTTGTACTAAATCGACAACACTTACTTTGGTTCGGAGGGAATACTGAAATTTAATTAATTCTTATTAATTGCTAGAGATGATGATAAGAGAGAATATATTGTACGACTTATTTTTATTATCTTCTCTAGATGACATGAAATGGCTAAGAAAAAACTCGTCTTTTCACCATTGTATATGGCCTTAGATGTCACATATTTGCTCAAATTCGTATATATATCCAAAGGAATCCATAACTTCTAATAATCAGGACAGAGTAAGTATATCATCATCCAAATTGAACGAGTGATTATTATAGAAAAATAGGTCCAATCCAGGAGTGCCAAATCGCAAAGATCTGTGGCAGATAATACCGGAACTCGTTCGCAGCTAAATCGAGAAAGACCGGCATTAGGCAAAAAGGGAGTTAATAGCATAAAACCACCACAATTGTAGCCAAATTTACTGATTGGTACTACTTTGCGTTTTGCGTAAAAAAACTACCACATTTTTCTGAGGTTGTCTCAAAAAACACCAATCCCTCTCTAAACGTGAATTGATCATGAAGTGACATCGATACTGACAGGTGGGACCCACCTGTAAGGCTGGCGTGGATTATTGACACTGAAACTGACAGGTAGGACCCATCTGTCAGGATGAGTTGGCAAAAAAAAAAGAAAAAATAAATCACCTAACAAACTAAATATCTAAAAAATGGAAAAGAGGTTGTCTCCTTCCTCCAACACGGCCTCCCCCATGGCACGGCACCTGCACCCCCCACGCCGGCCTCCCCCATGGCTCACGCCGTCTAGCCCTCAGGGAGCCGCTGCGCCACAACGGAGGAATTTTGCAGGGAGCTGCGCGTGGGCGTGGCCACACCGGTCGCGGTCCCTATCCTCGGAGCGCCGCCATGGTCATACACCGGCGTGTGCCCTGCCTCCCTAGACCGTCTCCCCCGAGCGAGAAATGTCCGCATGACCTAGATGTTGGGGTTCCGCGTATGAAACCAATAAATTTTTACCCTACGCCCCTAAACCCCTGGACCTATCTATTAGTAATACAGTAACAGGAGGGGCTTTTCGCGAACTTACCCTCGAAGACCGAAAAGCGTTGTCAACGCTCAGGAGAACGTGGTTGATGTAGACGAGCCGAAGCCGACCTCAAGGTCGTGATGAAGTCCTTGTGCTCCTTAGCTCCAACGACTTGAGTGCCTCAAATGCGACACCTCGCAGGGAGTTACACACGTCTGGTGCCTGACGATGACTCCCGCTTCCCCGATCCAGCAGTAGTTGCGAAAGTAGAGCTCCCGGATCCGAATCCCGCAGCGTGCCGGCGCTCCGCGGTGAAGATGTCTCTCGTTCGCGCAGTCCAGACTTGGGACCACTGTCTCGAGAGAGAGAGGGGGAGAGAGAAAATATCAATTAGAGGTCCTCCCAAAAGTGAGAAGACCTTTATTGATATTGGTGTCTTTTATTTGGCCAAATACCCCCACTATATATAGGGGGAGGGGAGGTACTACCTCCCCCAAAGTCCCAGGGTGGGACTAAAGGAGAGGAGGGGGAAGGGTGGCCGCCGGCCACCCTAGTGGGCCCCGCGTGGGAGGGGGGCTAGGCCCAGCCGGCCAGCCCCTTCTCCCTCTCTCCTTTCCCTAATGGGCCCTCTCCCCTCCGGGAATTGGCCCATTAAGCCTTTGACCATTTAAATTGATTTTCTCTTTATTAAATAATTATGAATAAATGATTAAATCAATATTTAACATTCATTCACATATTATTCAACCTCCATGGCTATGGGACACCTTCCACCTCCACTCCGGACAACCTCCGGACTTACCGAAACACTTCAGTTTTCTTCCTACTCTTCTTCGGCGATTCTACCGATCCTATAAACACTCTCTAAGCATCATCAAGCCCTTAAGTGTAATACCCCACGGTTCGGGAACACTCCCGCACCAATGATTGACAGAGGGACCTGGATGGCCATGTGACCCCTGTGCGTTCGACGAAGATCTTTCGTCGTTTGAACCGAGACAGTCGTGTCTTATTCCCTTTGTCTCTTGATACTTGCATTGCCCAAGATTTGGTCAATGACATCACCATGTCATGTTCAATATCGTTACTGAACAATGCTACTTGACTCGTTCCGACAAGTGATATCCCCGTGATCAAATCACGCACAACACAGCTATTGGATATAACCTCTCCGAGTGGGCCCTTGAGTATCTTCCCGTCACATGAACGGACAAATCCCGCTCTTGACATATATTGCCTCTATGGTTTCCTCCGAGTACCTGAACACACCTTTATAACCACTGTATTACCAAGTGGCGCTTGATGCTATCTAAGCACTCTCGGGAGACAGTGATTGATATAGCCTCACGGTCTAAGGAATAGTCTATGAGGATCCATTTCTAATCATCGTAACTTGAACTTCATGACATGATCGGGTCACGATGTTTAGGTTGGGTATTGGTTCATCATCTCATTCTCAGAATGAGAATGACTCCATTTCCCAACTGGCATAAATGCCGCATGATCAGGAAACTTGATCATCTGTTGACCAATGACTAGAGTTTCACTGGGAACCCCTGGTTATTTGTATATCACACGTGTATTGATGTTTCTGCTCAATACAGTTATAACATGATATAAAACTTAATCATAAACTATACGAAATATGATAATAGTCCTTACTACTATTTGTCTCTAGGGCATATTTCCAATAGTCTACCACTTGCACTCGAGTACAAAAACACTAGCTGCATTTGTTCTCAATCTTTGACACCATATCCGGTACCCTGAACATGCTTGCTCATGGAAGAAGTTGAGTCTTGGATCTATACTTTACAGTCCCAAATCCTTTGCAACTTACTAATATCACCTTGATTGACATTAACATCTGTGTGTATGCATCGTCGCTATGGCAGTAGAACGAGGCCTGATTCCAGGAGCCTGCAGTGACTTTAGATCAACCTCGAGGGCTTTCTCATGGGCACTGTGTCCTGGGACACATCATTCTACGTTAAAAGCGAACTAGCCCCGCCATAACATTATACAACACTTTAGATGATACCCTTATCTATTATTATAAATGTATTCATCGAAACACTAGTGCACTCTGTGCAACTTTTGATGTCTTTGTTCACCTCGCTTCCTACTTGAGTCTCATCGGTATTACGAGAGTTTCCAACATATTCCCTTATAACATGTTTTAAGATATGTCATCCTTTCGGATTTGGAAAAACATGTCTGCAGTTCTCTATTAGACACTACGAACAAACTCAGCTCAATGTTCTGTGGTTCAAACTTAATCACTTTCAAACATTCCTTATTGGATTACATATTATGTTAAGTTGTCATCATTGTTTTATAAGATAGAACCTATGTTTCAACATAGTGGATGACGATCATCCTTTTCTTTCTTTCAACCATTGATGTTAAACTTAATACTATTCCTAATTTAAGTTATTAAGGACCAGTTCCTTAATTAACTTCTATTCTGAAACCCTTTTCATAATCCCTTAAGGAATACTACATAATATCACAATACACCTATTATCAACTTCTACACCTTATAAATTATTATTTATAAGTACTTGCGCTTTTATTCTTAACACCCTTAAGAATCACTGTATAAGCTCCCACTGAAAAATATGTCACCAACATATTGTTTTAGGAAGACTTTCATAGCTCCCACTCAATTTCATGCAAATTGCATATCTACTCACCATTTTGAACAACTTCAAATCCTTTGATCAAATATCAAAGTGAGAGATTTATTATGAGACACTAGTACTTTTACTAGTTTTAAATCCATTAGACATTTAACACACTTGAATCAAATTCATTTGAATTCGTCCAATACTTGACAAATTGTGCTTTTGTCATTCACCCCTTTTCCACTATGGCTTTGCAGTCATTTGGGAAAATTCCAAGTAACCCCTTTTACTTGTAAGATTTAGCAACGAATTGCTTTCTAATCTCAAAGGAATTTTGCTTCTAGGATTTCTCATAATTCTAGTTTACCATTATTTCTTTAGTAGTTCGTAGGTATGTCATATTCCAATAATCATGAAAAATGATTCTCAAATGTCTCCATACTAGATATGGATTTCATTTTGAACCCTACTTCATGTAGTGAAAACACTAGTGGGGAAGATACAATGATCAATATCATTGATTCTTTCCTTCTATGAGGAGAATCGTTCAGGAACATTGTCCGTTGCACTTCTCAACACTCTGATGCAGGGTTTTGAATCCTCATCGTGTTTTACACTATTTTCCATTTGCTCCATAATCGAGAAATATCACTAAAAGTGAACTTTCTCAAGAATGCACCAAAATCCAAGCAAAACAAGTTCTGCTTTTCCTTTTGGTTTTAGCTATGGATTTCGTATTCAATGTTTCTAATGAATACTCTACAAGGACTTATTCGCTATTGTTTTGGTTATATCGAATAACCCCAAAACTTTCAAGAATTCAAATGGTTCACTATATATTCTAATTGAGTGCTAACTATTTCTAACCAATGGTCTCTACACTACACTACAACTATTTATTTGGTACCTTCTATTCACCCACTTTGATATCTAATATCATATTGTGATGCTTTGCATTTTGACGTTTCAAAATGCTTTGCATTCCATAATATCTTTTATGCCATTCTTATAAAGTTGAATTTCATTACTATTGATCAAATCATAGTAATTAGATTCCCTTTTATATTTATACCCTTTTATAGATGAAACTCTTTGATCAAATCAAATAGTTTCATTTTCATGTTTCCTTTGGTAAACTTCTTTACACATTTAAACAATCATATTACGACAATTACCATTTTTGTTAAAACGCAATACATCGAATATGTATTTACTTTTAACAATTCATTAACCACTTTGTATTCAAGTAATACACGGTGTTCAAGTTACTTTGCCGAACTTAGGCATGATTCATATGTGACAAGAAATCGAATATCTTTCACATATCATCACATAACTTCGAATTTAAACAATGGTTTTCATTCAAAATGATTATATCATTAAGTTGGGTATTTTAAAGGCATTTTAATATTTTACAAATGTTCATGCATTATCAATTAGTTTTAAACAACAAGGATAATTCACACATAATCAAACAAGATATGAACACAAATAGAAATCATTCATAAAAGTGGAACAACTGTTTGTTACAAACTGATATGAATAATCGTCTCACGAAGTGTGAGACACACTAAAGAAGTTCACAATCTCTTGATTACAATAATCATCCTAAAACATAAACTAAATGATAAATGTCGAGGGAGAGTGTCATCGGCCATCATCATCATGCTCGCCATCAACACGCAACGTCACCTCCTCTCCAGCAAGCACCTCTCATGTAGAAGGACCTGTTTTCAGCAAAACAGAACAAGTATCAAATATACTTAACACTGCAAATGTGTTTGCAAGATTATAACATTTATAAAACTATATATCAAATATATACCTTTGTCATTGATGACTCCAGCGACGTCAGGTTCATCCACCACATTTCTGAAATGTGATATGAACTCGAGGAAATCTAGTGTTTCCGTGTCGCCTCTCATAATGCAGATCCTGACTTGTGCTTGGAAGCTTGATGGTAGCGACCACAGCACAACTCCCATCGCAAAAGAGCTTGAGAACCAGTTGTCCAAGTAGTATGCCAGACTCATGTATGCATCGTAGATGCTCAATAAGTGCTCGTCTAGTGAGGAACCCTCCTCCATCTTTATGGAGAGGAAGTCCCCTATCAGCTCATACACCCACATGCGCACTTGTTCCACAAAATGCAATCTCAGATGTGCCATGACCATTCGGGGTTTAAGACTTCCCACCATTGGCCATAGCCCATCCTCCATTCCGAGGCGCATCGTCACTAATATGAATGTGGCCATCACACGACAACGACAATGCAAATCCCGCGACTCCTGGGTCTCATGAGAATAGGGTGGATCCAAATACATCTCGCAGGTCATGTAGTCAGCTACTTGGTTCTCACCAAGGAGATCAAACAGGCGCATGACCCATGCAGAAAAGTTGGATCCATCTAACTTGAGCTTTTCTCCTTTTAACCAATCGTCAATAGGAAAGGTAATCTCGGGGAGAACCATTTTCTATATTTATAATTGCAAAAGGAATTTAGACTAAGTTTATAATTAAATGAGTTAATAATAACTCCACTCAGAAACACCTATCCCCACAAGGGTTCCTAGTGATAACACGACCCCTATCAGCCACATCTCCCCCGATTGACACGGCCATCGATGTGGGTTCAAAGGTGGATGCCAAACGTCGGTCACATCATTCATGCGACTCGTGCTCGATCTTTCGACCATCCGTGTTCCGAGGCCACACTTCTATGGCGTGCTAGGCTCGCCAACTCAACCTTAGTGTATTTGTTGTGCAACATGGCTTACACCCACTGTATGCGAACGTAGATATGTCTGACACCCAGGCATGTACCCTGGATCGCCTCATACTGAAGAACTTTCTTGGTGGTGCACACTAAGGGGGAACACAATCGTTGGTTATTTTAACAGGGATCATCTTATTAGGCTACCGTCGAGTATCTAATACTAGCACACAATAAGATATACAAACAATAACATTGAATGTAAATGCGATGTGATATGGTCCTTCATGTCGTGA
The DNA here is from genome assembly GCA_916181665.1 of Avena sativa. Lineage (NCBI taxonomy): Eukaryota > Viridiplantae > Streptophyta > Magnoliopsida > Poales > Poaceae > Avena > Avena sativa. The sequence goes on along the minus strand of OV702290.1, from coordinate 544,677,462 downwards.
TCTCCATCCGCCGTCACCGGGTTCTGACGCCAGGGTTCCGACGCCGTAGACACCAGGGTACCGGTGTCACTCCGGTGTGGTAGTCCTACTACTACGTAACAAAAGGTAATCACTTTACCTTTGCCACAACCATATCACAAAGCAACGCCCCCTGCAAAACAAAGTTAGACGTCTCTACTTTATCTTTGTATGTTTTACGTGGATGAATGGGCTTTCGCACAAGAACCGTTCTTACCTACGAACTTTTAGCACAACGTTGATCAAGTAGTTGTCTCTACTACACCCCTTTCGGGGCCCTCCGTTGTAAATGGCATACCAACTAATGCGAGAGAGACATACACCCCCCTAAGCCACTTTATACGATACAAGCCGTATGTCAAGCATGGACCAGTCTCGCGAATAAACGCGTAAAGTCGGTTGGGGGGCGCTTCATCAAGCATTACTGCGGTATACATAAGCACACGTGGGAGGGTAACAACTAGAAGATCAATGCCCACACGCTACATCTCGTGTGTTCTACCCGTACTAGCATTACTACGCATAGATCTAGCTCTGATACCACTGTTGGGGTTCTGCGTATGAAAACAATAAAATTTTACCCTACGCCCCTGAACCTGCCAGGACCTATCTATTAGTAATACAGTAATGGGAGGGGCTTTTCGTGAACTTACCCTCGAAGACCGAAATGTGTTGTCAACGCTTAGGAGAATGTGGTTGATGTAGACGAGCCGAAGCCGACCTCAAGGTCATGATGAAGTCCTTGCGCTCCTTGGCTCCAACGACTTGAGTGCCTCAAGTGCGACACCTCGCGGGGAGTTACACACGTCCGTTGCCTGATGATGACTCCCGCTTCCCCGATCCAGCAGCAGTTGCGAAAGTAGAGCTCCCGGATCCGAATCCCGCAGCGCGACGGCGCTCTGCGGTGAAGATGTCTCTCGTTCGCGCAGTCCAGACTTGGGACCACGGTCACGAGAGAGAGAGGGGGAGAGAGAAAATATCAATTAGAGATCCTCCCAAAAGTGAGGAGACCTTTATTGATTATTGGTGTTTTTTATTTGGCCAAATACCCCCACTATATATAGGGGGAGGGGAGGTACTACCTCCCTCAAAGTCCCGGGGTGGGACTAAAGGAGAGGAGGGGGAGGGGTGGCCGCTGGCCAGCCCCCTTGCCCCTTCTCGCTCTCTCCTTTCCCTAAGGGGCCCTCTCTCCTCCGGGAATTGTCCCATTAAGCCTTTGACCATTTAAATTGATTTTTTCTTTATTAAATAATTATGAATAAATGATTAAATCAATATTTAATATTCATTCACATATTATTCAACCTCCATGGCTATGGAACACCTTCCACCTCCAGTCCGGACAACCTCCGGACTTACCGAAACACTTCCGGTTTTCTCCCTACTCTTCTTCGGTGATTCTACCGATCCTATAAACACTCTCTAAGCATCATCAAGCCCTTAAGCGTGATACCCCACGGTTTGGGAACACTCCAGACATGGTCGGGACACTCCCGCACCAATGATCGACAGAGGGACCTAGATGGCCATGTGACCCCTGTGCATTCCACGAAGATCTTTCGTCGTTTGAACCGGGGAAATCATGTCTTATTCCCTTTGTCTCTCGATACTTGCATTGCCCGAGATCTGATCAATGACATCACCATGTCGTGTTTAATATCGTTACCAAACAATGCTACTTGACTCGTTTCGACAAGTGATATCCCCGTGATCAAATCACACGTTGCGCAGCTATTGGATATAACCTCTCCGAGTGGGCCCTTGAGTATCTTCCCGTCACATGGTCGGACAAATTCCGCTCTTGACATATATTGCCTCTACGGTTTCCTCCGAGTACCTGAACACACCTTTATAACCACTGTATTAACAAGTGGCGCTTGAAGCTATCTAAGCACTCTCGGGAGACAGTGATTGATATAGCCTCACGGTCTAAGGAATAGTCTACGAGGATCCATTTCTAATCATCGTAACTTAAACTTCGTGACATGATCGGGTCACGATGTTTATGTTGGATATTGGTTCATCATCTCATTCTCACAATGAGATGACTCTATTTCCAACTGGCATAAATGCCACATGATCAGGAAACTTGATCATCTGTTGACCAATGAACCAATGACTAGAGTTTTACTGGGAACCTCTGATTGTTTGTATATCACACGTGTATTGATGTTTCTACTCAATACAGTTATAGCATGATATAAAACTTAATCATAAACTATACGAAATATGATAATAGTCTTTACTACTATTTGTCTTTAGAGCATATTTCCAACACTAGATCCAGTCGACGGTGAGCTCGTCAGTCGAGCAGAGCGGCGCAGGTGACTTTCCCCCGAGGTCTCGCCATGGCCGTGCCTATGGAGCTCAGAGGCGGACGAGGCGGAGATCCTGGAGCTCGAGGACGACGCGTCGGAGGTTTCCCCGCCGTCGATTTCACCCCTCCGTCGACTCGGCCTTGCACCGCGAGTCCGCCGTGCCCTCACCCTCACAGCGGCGGCGCCGACGAGGTCGAGGTCGTCCTCTGTCGTGCATGACCCGCGTCGGGTCGGTTGATGGCCATGTATTTTTTTTCATTTTCATTTTTTTCTAATATTTTGTATATTTCTTTTTTAATTGGGTTGACACGTGGGACCCAGTTCACATCAACAAATAGCCCCATTTATATTATGAAATTACTCAGGCTTCTACCACGTCAGCCTTACAGGTGGGGCCCCATGTCAAAATGTGTGTCAATTCGCGTTTAGAGACAAATTGGTGTTTTTTGAGACAATCTTAAATAAATGTGGTAGTTTTTTGTACGCAAAACGTAAAGTGGTATCAATCAGTAAATTTAACTACAATTATGATGGTTTTATGCTATTAATTCGGCAAAAATGTGACTTGGCACAAGAAGGGATTGGGCCAAGCCACCATTATTCGAGACAAACCTGCGGGACCGGCCACCCCGATCCTCACGAGCCATCAGGCCAAGCTAGACCGGCAGAAGAGAAGTATTGTCCTAGGCTTACCCGCACGCAGCTGACATCGAGGCTAGGACAAGCCGCGCGATAGCCTCCTCCAGCGGGGGCTGTGGGTGGGTTCTCTGTTGGCGGCGTGGGGGTCGCCTCGGGATCACCTGGGAGCGACTCGTAGGATTGTGACATAACAACCAAAGTTTGTTCCTTTTTGTACACAGATGCTAGTCTACACATGTATATGGGCGAACCGCTGCGCACGTCTCACCTACCCCGCTGCCCTTGAGACTTGAGAGTCGACTCCCGCTTAGCCGCCCCAAATCCGGCCTCTCCTTCCACTGGTGGCCTCGCTGACCGACTACGAGATGTGCCAGGACAAGGGATAGCTATTGTACTACATAGTAGATGTAGGTTCTTCTTTGGTTGTATGCTGGTTTTGGGCTTGTTGCCTCTATTTTTCTTCCTCATTGGCTGGCATCCGGCGACCCCCTGCGACGCCGGAGCTAGGCTACTCCCCTCCAGCAGTCCATGTCCATGGTGAATATCTTGCAGGGATGGAGATGCCCAAGGTCGTTTCAATAAGTCTGCTGGTCTAGTGTTTTTCTTGTCGATCTGGAGCAACACTTCTGCGTTTCATCTCATGGCCGACCATGGTGGCGGGGTGGAGAAGTGCAGAGTGTTGTCTTTTGGAGCTAGAGGAAGGCGGGGAGGTCAGGTTGTGCTGCGATCTGGAGAATACTACACGGTGGCCTTCATCGCCATGATATGTGGCCGATAAGGCGGCATCTCTAGGCGCCAAGTTTCGATGTTTCTTCAACCTCCTGTGCGGAGGCCTCTTTTGGTAACACTCGTCACCGTTCAACATTACTGTTCTATATTTTGTTCCAGGGTGCTCTATGCAGATTTCTAGGATTGTGTTGTATCTTCTTAATTTTATGATGGTCGTATGTCTCCCACCGATGATCCAACAATGCAGGGTTAAAAAAACACGTATATGGGCTGGTGATAGTGTTTACTTGGTGTACGTTTTTTTTCGAAATGGAGAAATAACCTCGGCCTGTGCATCAATCGATGCACACGGTCTTATTTATCAACGTTTCAGACCAAATTCGAATTATTACACTCATAGATCAGAAAGGGTTGAAACATGTATAAACCATCTAAAAAAAAGTAGCACCTAAAAGTTATCCATTTTGAATTCTACTAACGTACCGCCACCCAGTATCCTGGAAGTAGAAGTCATGTGTAACTATAAGCAGTCGGCTACATCCAACCTCCATAGGTTCCCGCTGATCCGCCGGGAGTAGGTAGGACCATAGCTATATCCAGTGTATCGTCAGTCGAATAACCTGCAAAAAATTACTTCCCGTTTGTTTGTTAAAAACAATGTTGTTTCTAGTCGTCCAAATGGACCAACATAAGGCCGCCACTCCAATGAGTAATCTAGCTTTATCAGTTTTTTCAACACCATTAAGCCAACTACCAAACATGTTAGAAATATTAGATGGTGGAGGAATGTTATAAATAAAATAAACAATTCTACAAATAATGCGGGCAAAAGGGCATGAAAGAAACAAGTGATCCATAGATTCCACCGAATCACAAAAACAACATTCCTGACATCCCTTCCAGTTACGCTTTGCTAGATTATGCTTGGTTAGAAGGACTTTATGCTTGAGAAACCACATAAAGATTTTAACTTTCAGAGGTATTTTAAGTTTTCATAAGTATTTTTGAAAAAATCTTGTATGACCATTCATCTGATCTAAATACAAAGATTTGACACTAAAAATACCTGTATTAGTTAATTTCCACATAAATTTATCTGGAGTATCGTTTAAATGAACCAACATTAGCCTTTGACACAAATGTAACCAATATGTCCACTTATTGCCCGTCAAACCCCTTCTAAAACTAATGTTAAGAGGTGTTTGTGTACGAACAGTTGATACCCTAATATTTTTTCTATTAGCAATATTGTATAAAGATGGGTACTGCTAGGCTAATGTGGTGTCCCCTAACCAAACATCTTCCCAAAAACTAACACTTTCGCCATTACCTATTGTAAAAGAGCCGTGGGTAAAAGACATATCTTTTACTCGCATTAGACCTTTTCAAAAGGGGGGAGTCTATTGGTTTTATGTCCACTTGAGATAGAGTTTTTTCACCAAGGTATTTGTTTTGTAAAAGTTGTTGCCACATACCCTATTCAGTTAAAAGTTCGAATAGCCATTTGCTAAGTAAATATTTATTATTTATCTCAAGCACCTCTATTCCTAATCCTCCTTGATCCTTTGGACGACACACAATACTCCATTTTGAGAGCCTATACTTCTTCTTAGTATCTGTACTTTGCCAAAAGAACCTTGATCTATAAAAGTCTAGATGTTTTGTTACTCCCTTAGGAATTTCCAAAAAATAAAGCATAAACATTGGGAGGCTAGTTAGGACTGAGTTTATAAGAATCAGTCGATCCCCATAGGATAAATTTTTCCCCTTGCCAACACCCAAGTTTAGTTAAAAGGCGACTCTCAACTGGATTCCACTCTGAATTTTTCAATTTTCTGTAGTGGATGGGTACACCCAGGTATCTGAAAGGAAGTGAACCAGATTCACATCCAAAGATTTGTTTGTATTCTGATTCCATATCTTTTGTCTTTTCAAAACAGAAAATCTCACGCTTATGAAAATTAATTTTCAAACCCGACAACCGTTTGAAAATAGAGAGAATAAGTTTCATATTAGCAGCCTTTTCCAAATCATGCTCCATAAATAGAATCGTATCATATGCATATTGAAGTATAGAGACCCCACTCTCCACCAGATGTGGGATAAGACCTCCAACTTGACCATCCTATTTTGCTCGACTGATTAACACACCTAGCATATCTGCCACAATATTGAAAAGAATTGGAGACAGATGATCACCTTGTCGTAACCCTTTTCTAGTTTGAAAATAGTGACCGATGTTGTCATTTACTCTTATTCCTACACTCCCACCTTGCACAAATTGTTTAATCCACTTACACCATTGTGAATCAAAACATTTCATGCGTAGAACTTGTTGTAAAGAAGGCCACTTCACTTTATCATAAGCTTTTCCGAAGTCAATTTTAAAAAGCACACCATCCAACTTTTTACGGTGCAATTCATGGATAGTCTCATGCAAAAACGACTACACCCTCAAGAATATGGCGTCCAGGCATGAAGGCTGTTTGAGTGGGTTTGATTACTTTACTTGCCACTTGAGTAAATCTATTAGTTGCCACCTTGGTAAAAAATTTGAAGCTGACATTAAGTAAACAGATAGGTCGATATTGTTGTATCTGTGTGGCGTTTTCTTTTTTAGGTAGAAGAGTAATCGTCCCAAAGTTCAATTTAAAAAGAGGCAAGTCTCCTTTTTTCAATTGAACAAATAGAGCCATGAGGTCCTCCTTTATAACATCCCAAAAAGTCTGATAAAATTCTGCGGGTAACCCATCTGGACCGGGCGCTTTATTATGTTCCATCTGAGATAAAGCTTCAAAAAATTCCTTTTCTGTGAATTCAGCAGTAAGAATGGCATTTCCTTCCGCTGATAATTGAGGGATATCATCAGTCCTATCTTCCATTAAGACAACACCATTATGATCAGGCTCCCCAAAAAGTTTTTTATAATATTCAGTAATATAGACCTTTAAATTATCCTCCCCAACAACAATTCCTTCATCTTGCTTGAGTTGATTTTTTTTTCTTTTTCTATGTTTGCCATTTGCAATCAATTGAAAGTACTTAGTATTATTTCCACCTTCTTGAAGATGTTTAACCTTAGCTCATTGGGCCCATTGGTCTCTTCATCACGTCTAAGTTTATTCATATTTTCATTCGCATTCTTAAGTGTGTTCTTATCTTGATCAGACAAAGGAGTAGACTCGGCCTTAATATCCAATTCATCAATAATGGATAATAGACGCTCTTTTTTTTTCTTGTATCTACCACTAAGGTTTTTGCCCAACCTCTCAAAAACGTCGTAAATGTCTAATTTTATTCTGCCATCTAAGAATAGGAGTATTAAAGATTCCCATTCCCTTTTAATCATTTCGAAAAAACCATCTAGACGCAGCCAAGATAGCTTGAAAGAAAAATTAGCTTTATTTCCCATAAAGGTTTCATGACCAGAGTCAATTAGTAGAGATGTATGATCCGATCCCAATCGTGTCAAAGCACGTACAATTACCAAAGGGGATTTTTGCTCCCATTCAACACTCGTCAGGATATGATCCAATTTTTCGAATGTTTAATTATCCCGTCTATTTGCCCATGTGAATTGTCGGCCTGATAATGCAATCTCGCGTAGATCAAGGCTTTCAATGATCGCATTAAACACAAATGGCCACCTAGGATTAAAATTCTGATTACTTTTCTCTTCACTTTTTCGTAAGATATTAAAATCTTCCCCTATCAAGATAGGTAGAGTCTCTGACTCACACATACGAACTAACTCCGACAAAAATAATGGTTTTTGTTAGTCCTGTGCCGCCCCATAAACAGGCAGAAGGATCCATTTAAAGCCATCATGTTTAGATCTCTTTGAAGTTTAACACCAAAATCACCTGTTTCTACCTTTTTAACTTGTAATGTTTCTACATTGATCCCCACCAGGATTCCTCCAGATATCCCATGTGGAGGGAGGCAAAACCAAACGAAGTCCGTATCGGCAGCAAGGTGTTTCAGAAATGGCCCCGTAAAATTAGATCTACCCGTTTCCAATAATGCAATAAAATCTAACCGATGATCCCTAATTGCCTCATTCACGAAAAGGTGTTTCGCCGGGTCTTTAAACCCCTCGCTATTCCAAAAAAACCCTCTCAATCCTGACATCAAAATTTAGTGTTTTTATTTCTCACACGTGTACTTCGTCTCACGTTTGTCTTATCATAAGACTTCCGTCTCCTTGATCGTCCCCCTTTCGGGCGTAGGACATCTAAATCCAAGAGACAGTAACTCACTGGACTATTGTCATCTAGTAAATCTTCACAAAGGGTAGAAGCATGAGCAACCAACTGGTTTTGTTCAGGAGTACAAGTGTCCACTTTTTTTAGGCATAGTAAAATTTCGATTTATTTCAGTATCTAATAATAACCTGGCTGCTTTTTCTTTCTCTTTTGAACTATTTCCCATCGAAACCCCCAAACAATTCGCCCTAGCAATAACTTCCTTCTCAGAAAAAGACGAAACATTAAAATTGTTCAAAAGATTCGTACCTTGTTGTCCATAGACATTGTTTCGGCGCTGAGCCAACAAGATTGCCCTTTCCATTTGCGGAACATCAACATTAGGCTGAGCTTGAATTCACCCACTTGATCGCACCCCAACAGGTGGCTGTACTCCACCAAAGCGGATGATCTCTTCCTTCGACGGTTTGGACTGAACATATGTCTCCTTCTCGACCACCTTGCTGTTCCGAGTCAAGCCAGGGAGCACCTCTCCCTTAGTCGACAGCCGAGACAGAGACGCCCCAGAATTCTGCAGCTTCAAATCGGCATTGCTGCAAACCTCTGCCCTTAATTCAGGAGCAGGCATTCCTAGCGTTTTAGAAAAAAACAACGAATCAGACAGGTGGCTAATACATTTTTTAGGCACCGAATGTTCAGAAATAACCGAACCTGCTTGGTGTGTTGAGATATGCACATGATTAGATCGTATGTTACTCCCACTTGGAGATTCTTTAAATGGGGATATATGCGATGCACCTGTCAAAGAATGCATTAGATCTATATCGTATGTATCACCATGTGACACATCATCAACAACATGTGAAATATATTCTTGGGGATAAAAAAATTCATCTGAAACACTAGACATACCCGCAGGAGAGATGTCTGAGCTCGGTTTCTGCCCCAGAGGCTGCTGGCCAAGCATCGCGATAGGCTGCGGAGGCGCCGCGTCACGCTGTCCAGGGCTCGCAACAGGCTGCTGAAGCACCTTTGCAGGCTGTCCAGGGCTCGCGGCAAGCTGCCGAAGCACCGCCGCAGGCTGCCCAGAACTCGCGGCAGACTGAATCATTGCAGGATGCGATATCATCACATCAGATCGGCAATCAGCAGTGATCTTCGGAGGAGCCGATTTTGAGAGACGCTCATCTTCTTCAACCATATCTGCCCATGATTTTTTCTTTTCTTCTCGGATTGGCAAATCCAAAACCCCAACTCTTAAAGATAGGTATGAATTGTTTCCCTCCATCGGTACATTCTGCACACCTGGACCTCCACCCAAATTGTTTTGGTCATTTACCTTGTTTGTATTTTCCTTTGCATTCCCATCTGACACATTCTTGCCATCCTCATTAGCATGGTCATTGCCACCCTCGTCATTATCCGGAGCATCCATCGTGGGCACATCCTCATTTGGAGGTTGAACCATCCCCTCAACTTCAAATCTCAGCTTATAGAACTCCCCATGAATCCTAATATCCAATCTTGACGAAATCAGACTTGCATCGGGACAGTCAATTCTGATTCTTAAAACATCTGTTCTCCTAGTAAACTCCATATCAATGTCAATGGTTTGACCAAAAAGGTTACCAAGAGCCGAAAGACCAAGGTAGTCATCAAGAGCTTCTGAGGGTACATCATATACCCTCACCCAAACACTATCAATAGTCCAAGCAGCAGGGTCGACTCTGACCCATGGCCAACATGGGCAACGCCCTAGGGCCATGTCGCAGAGGGGCCCAAAATTTTATCCTCCCATATACATATGTACATACTTATATTGGGTTAAAAAGAAATGAACTGACAACCGAGCAGATCAGCAACTAGAAACACTAGCCTTAGAAAACATGAGCGATCGTGTTGGTCTAATCGTCTGGTACTATTCTGATCGCTAGGCCCGCTCGGCCGCTCGCCTGCTAAAATGGAATTCCGCAATTATCATGTCACTATCTTGTCTCCTGGAACGAACCAAATGAAGGAAACTGCCCAGCCTCGTCATCTCTAGTCCCCTTTCATCATGCACCTCATCATTCGTGCCTCGGCTACTCGCTGGCTCCAACGTTTCAATTGTAAGGGTCATCATTTGACCCATCTATATATTTTTTTAGATCGATTCATCTATACTCATATCTCAATTCGCCTGTAGTTTTTAGGGTTTGATGATTTATATAAAGTTTCTTAAATGTTTGTGCTTTGTTGTAAGTTAAAACATTTGTTTGGTGGTCTGGTCACATGGTGAAGTAGCATTTAAAAGTCTTCCCTCCATCACAAAGTTAAGTTAGATTAATTTCATCAATATGATCATGTGGTATACATTTTAGTACTACAAAATATCTTGCTAATTTGGCGGATTCTAAAGATACTATGGATTGCTTTCTAAATTTGAAAAAAAATCTCACCCAACTACATCTAGTGAAGGATCATCCAACATTATATGTACTCATACATCCCAAGAAAGGTAAATTTGTATGAGCTTCCTTATAGCCCTACCAAAGATACAAAATATCACTATGAGCTACAAATTAGTTCTACTTGTGTTTTGACCCCACGACTATTTTTCCTAGATCCGATCTTGACGGCATATATATTAGCCTTAGGGGGGCATGTTGTCAATTTCGTCCTAGGGCCCCGCAAAATATAGCCGGCCCTGCCAAGCAGGTTCAATTGGCTTCTTCCAAGTTTCAAATGTCATAGTCATATTACTATTTGGGATATTGTACCGTCCAAAGTATTGTGCCCTCTCAAGATCAGCTTTGCTAGGGAAAGTAACTCTGAACACATTCCTATCAATTTGTCTCACTTCCCATTGATAATTCACATCCGGCACAATCCATCTAAGCTGATTGATAATCTCATCTATAGTCAACAGTCCATTAGAGATTGTGACTCTGCTTAAGCGGGTGTTATCCAGCCTAGGCCTGACCGAACCTGATCTTGGGAAACCCCAAAACATAAGTTCTTCATGAGCAGTTCGTAAAGTTCCATAGACGGCTTAGGAGCAGTAATCAGAGGACAGTTCCTCGATTCATGATCAGGACTCTGACATCATAGGCACAGTTCAGTAGTACAATCATTTAAACAATGCCCACTTCTGCCACACCTAAAACAATCTGCCATCCTCTTCTTTCCACGTACAGCAGCTACTTCTTGTGTGTTTGCAACGTTCACCGATTGGGGATTAGTAGCTTCATTGTTTTGTCTCTGAACTGGTCTTGGCTGATTCAAACCAGCCACCGCCATGCCATCAGCGTTTCCACAGGAGATCGCTGTCCCTGCTGGGAAACCTGAGTCTGTCTCTGATCGCTGGCAGGAGCCTGCCCCACCATATGTGCCGCGACATTAATAGCAGGCGTAGGCAAAGTATTAGCCGTTGGCGGCACCAGCTGCTGGGGTAGATCTGCCAGTTGCCGCGCAAAAGCAGCCGCAGTTTCCTTCACCAGTTGATTCTGCACTTCAGTCAGCACCGGTCCATTGCTCCTACCCCTGAACATATTATGAGCACCTCTATTGCTACGAAAGCCACCACAGTTCCAGCTATTGTGCCCATTAGATCGACGACCATTGCCCCGGTAGTGGCCCTGGTTGAAACCACCTCTTCCACCATCTTGATTCCCTTGCCCCGCACGGAAAATACCATCGCCAAAAACATTGTTTTCCCGGTTACCATCTTCCTGACCAGCGGTACCACTCGAGCTACCTTGGTAGAAATTTCCTCAGCCTCCATGAGGCCCATCCCAGCGGTCATTACCACGACCACCACCAGCACCTCCACCACGGTTAGGGAACTGACCCCCACCTCTGTTCACCATTGCAGCAGCGTCAGATCCACCAAGATCAGGATCCGAAAAGGGCACCAGAGGCGCCGACAATGTCAATTTTCGAGAGGGAAACCCTAGAGGTGCACAACGCCCTCTATTTGTACATCTCGTCATCGTGTGCTCAGCCACGAGCGATCTGGTGCCCATCTGGCCATCAGATCGAGCCGCCTTGAGATTAGAAAATCTCAAAGAAGTTTGGCCCAAATGGCCCACCTAGAAAACTCCGAAAATTGGGACAAAATTTGAAAAGAATTGGAACTGGAATGATCTACCACCGCCGAGGAGACCGCCGGAGATGATGCTAGCCGAGGCCTGCAAGTAGGGTTGAAAACGGATGGAAACATGCGTTATCATTTTCATTTCCTCTTGTATCGTCGGAATCAAAAACGAAACGGAATACTCCGAAAACGAACACGGAATCGGAAATCATCGGAGACGGATATGGAACGGATACGGGACGGATATGATACGAAAACAGACATTTGTCGGAATATAGTACTGGCATAATATCATGGTCTGTACACCAAATGAAACATATAATACACAAGGAATGGCTCACGTAACACACATAATTCAACACTTTGACAAGTACATAAGTTCACATAAATAGTTTTACGTAAATGCTAAGACACTCACTTGATTAGTATGTAGACTAGGTTGGTTGTATGTATTACGTAGACCCAATATATATTCTATGCCCCGACAAGAGCAATGAAAATTACTGATGCAAAGTACTATTTCATACATAGGCATGCATGGATGGTTATATTACCAGAAAGTTTTCGTATTTGTTTATCCGGAATTTTCTTACCGTTTCCGTTTCCGCGGGAAATAGCTCCGTCGTTTCCTTTTTCGTTTCCATTTAAAAGATTCCGTTTCCGTTCTTTTTCCGTAAAATACCGTTTCCGTTTTCTTTTTAGCTCTCCATTTCCTTTTTCTTCGGAAGCGGACGGAAAGTTTCCTTACCGTTTTCAATCCTACCTGCAAGCAAACCCACGTCCCCGATGCCAAGAAGTTTTCCTCGACATCTTCCTCCTATGGATCATCGTCCATTCCGCCGCATTGAATTCATCAAGGAAGAAAGTCGACGGAGGTAGCACCAACTGTTCCTTGCCGATCTTGATCTGACCACCTGCACAATGAACAGACGAAAACTGGTCATTTACCTTACTCAGATCGTCGTCAAGGATCCAGACCATCTCCCACTAGTAGAAAAAATGGGCCTTTGGTTCGGGCCATTAGTCCCGGCCGTGGCTGGGGTCGGGACTAATGGTCCGAACCAGATGGCCCGAGGAGGCCGAGGCACTATGTCCCGGTCCGTAAGGAACCATTAGTCCCGGTCCCGGTTTGAGATACAAACCGGGACAAATGGGTCTGTGCCGGCGCGCGTGCTCCTGGCAGAACCTTTAGTCCCGGTTTGTATCTCAAACCAGGACTAATGACCTGGCCCTATATATATGCATCTAGCCCTCCACTCTCTCCTGTTTTTTTCCTATGTGAGAGGTGGGTATAACTTTGTGCTAACTTTTTTTTCTTCATATGCACTAGAGGTGTTCGGTAAAATGCCTATTAGAGCGATGCCACTTGAGTTTACACAAGACAAAATATGATATGAGGTGTCAGAGCGATACTTATGGTTTCTCCTCTTTGTTTTGAAGTGTCCTAAAAGGTTAGCAACTATTTTCTCGTTTTGACTGCGCGGTACTAATTTAAGCATCGTGATTGCGTTTGATATATATGCATGGTTGTATGATGCAGATGAGCCACCCATGGATGTACGGTGACCGACGCTCTGACGCTTACAGAGAAGGCGTGCGTTCTTTTCGCCTTGTGGCCGAGGCGAACAAGCGGCGAGATGGTTTTATGTGTTGTCCATGTATTGAATGTCGGAATGAGCAGGCTCACACTTCCTCAAGAGTCATTCAGAGCCACCTGCTTCGGTCCGGTTTCATGTCCGGCTATAATGTTTGGACCAAACACGGAGAAAGAGGGGTTATGATGGAAGACGGCGATGAAGAAGAGAACGATGATGACAACTACCGATCTACGTTCCCTGAATACGATGATACCGCAGTTGAAGATAATGAAAAAGAAGGGGGTGAAAAACGGGAACCAGATGAGCCCGTTGATGATTTTGGTCGGGTCATTAGTGATGCAAGGCGAGACTGCGACACAGAAAAGGAGAGGTTGTAGTTCGAGCAGATGTTACAGGACCACAACGCATTGCTGTATCCAACTTGTGAAGATGGCCAGAAGAAGCTGGGTAGCACACTGGAATTGTTGAAGTGGAAGACAGAGACCGGTATGACTGACTCGGGATTTGAAAAGTTGCTGGTAATAATGAAGAAGCTGCTTCCAAGAAATAACCAATTGCCCTCCAGTACGTACGAAGCAAAGAAACTTGTCTGACCTCTAGGATTAGACGTGCAGAAGATACATGCATGCCCTAATGACTGCATCCTCTACCGCGGTGAGAAGTACGAGAATATGGATAAATGTCCGGTATGCACTGCATTGCGGTATAAGATCAGAAAAGATGACCCTGGTGATGTTGAGGGCGAGCAACCCAGGAAGAGGGTTCCTGCCAAGGTGATGTGGTATGCTCCTATAATACCACGGTTGAAACGTTTGTTCAGAAATAAAGAGCATGCCAAGTTGTTGCGATGGCACATGGAAGACCGTAAGAAAGACGGGATGTTGAGGCACCCTGCTGATGGTCGGCAGTGGAGAAAAATCGAGAGAGACTTCCCGGACTTTGCTGGTGACGCAAGGAACTTATGGTTTGGTCTAAGTACCGATGGCATGAATCCTTTTGGGGAGCAGAACAGCAGTCACAGCACCTGGCCCGTGACTCTATGTATCTACAACCTTCCTCATTGGTTGTGCATGAAGCGGAAGTTCATTATGATGCCAGTGCTCATCCAAGGCCCGAAGCAACCCGGCAACGACATTGATGTGTACCTAAGGCCATTAGTTGTGGGCCAAACCAGGTGTACGTGTGTGGGATGAGCACAAACAGCAGGAATTTGACCTACAAGCGTTGCTGTTCGTAACCATCAATGATTGGCTTGCTCTTAGTAACATTTTAGGACAGACGAACAAAGGATACAATGCATGCACGCACTGTTTAGATGAGACTGAAAGTATATATCTGGATAAATGTAGAAAGAATGTGTACCCATACAATCGTCGTTTTCTTCCACCCAGTCATCCCTTAAAGAAGAAAGGCAAGCATTTCAATGGCAAGGCAGAAACCCGGACGAAGCCTGTCCCTCGTAGTGGTGCTGATGTATTTGGTATGGTCAAGGATTTGGATGTAATCTTTGGAAAGGGTCCTAGAGGACAACCTGTTCCGAAAGACCCCATTACCGGACACGCACCCATGTGGAAGAAGAATTCTATATTTTGGGAGCTACCCTATTGGAAAGTGCATGAGGTCCGCTCTGCAATCGACGTGATGCACCTGACGAAGAATCTTTGCGTGAATATTCTAGGCTTCCTGGGCTTGTATGGGAAGTCAAAAGATACCCCGGCAGCACGGGAGGACCAGCAACATCATAAAGGACGAGACGGCAAGCATCCAGGGCAGTTTCAAGGGCTTGCCAGCTACGCTCTTACCAAAGAAGAGAAGGAAATCTTTTTTGAAGTCCTTTTCAGTAGCAAGGTCCCGTCTGGCTTCTCGTCGAATATAAAGGGAATAGTAAATATGAAAGAGAAAAAAATTCAAAACCTAAAGTCTCATGACTGCCATGTGCTTATGACGCAATTGCTTCCGGTTGCATTGAGGGGAATTCTACCAGAAAATGTTCGACTAGCCATTGTGAAGGTATGTGCATTCCTCAATGCAAGTTCTCAGAAGGTAATCGATCGAGAAAGTCTATCAGGGTTACAGATTGATGTGATCCAATGTCTGGTCAGCTTTGAGTTGTTGTTCCCGCCATCCTTTGTCAATATTATGACGCACCTCCTAGTTCACCTAGTCAAAGAGATTAGAATTCTCGGTCCTGTGTTTCTACACAATATGTTCCCCTTCGAGAGGTTCATGGGAGTCTTAAATAAATATGTTCATAACTGTGCTAGGCCAGAAGGAAGCATCTCCAAGGGCTATGGAACAGAGGAGGTCATTGAGTTTTGTGTTGACTTTCTTCCTGACCTTAAGCCGATTGGTGTTCCCGAATCTCGGTATGAGGGGAGGATGACTGGAAAAGGCACACTAGGAAGGAAATCAATGGTATGTAGGGACAGGCATTCTTTCACTCAAGCACACTACACAGTTCTACACAATTCCACCGTGGTGGCTCCGTATATCAAGAAACACAAGAATATTCTATGCTCCGAAAACCCGGGGAAGCCTGAAACCTTGATTAAAGGGGAACACGATAAGAATTTTGGCAATTGGTTGCAGACACATCTCATGAATAACACCACTGTTGGAGATGAGTTGTACTCGTTGGCCAGGTTACCATCTTCGACTATATGTACTTTCCAAGGGTACGAGATAAATGGGAATACATTTTACACGATCGCCCAAGATAAAAAGAGCACCAACCAAAACAGTGGTGTCCGCTTTGATGCAACAGATGACAATGGGCAGATTGACACATATTATGGGTACATAGAGGAGATATGGGAACTTGACTATGGACCTACTTTTAAGGTCCCTTTGTTTCGGTGCAAATGGGTCAAGCTGACAGGAGGCGGGGTACATGTAGACGAAAAGTACGGCATGACAACAGTGGATCTCAACAATCTTGCGTACATGGATGAACCATTTGTCCTAGCTAACGATGTGGCTCAGGTTTTCTATGTGAAGGACATGTCTACCAAACCGAGAAAAAGGAAAGATAAGCAAAAGAGTACAGAATACGATGAGCCAAAGCACCACATAGTTCTTTCAGGGAAAAGAAACATCGTGGGAGTGGATGACAAGACAGACATGTCAGAAGATTACAATAAGTTTCATGAAATTCCACCCTTCAAAGTGAAAACTGACCCAAGCATCCTGTTAAATGATGAAGATTCTCCATGGCTACGGTGCAGAAGAAAACCACAACACTAGATGTTGGTGATGTGTAATAATGTATTAAACCTTTTATTTGAGACATAAATCTATGTAATTAAACCTTTTATTCAAGACATAAATCTATGTAATGTATTAAACCTTTTATTTGAGACATAAAGGTCCCCTTTCATGTAATACATCTTGCTCAATCAAACTAGACGTTCTGAGCCGCGGTAGGTGATCACACAAAGAGAAGGAACCATCACAAGAGAAGGAACCCACAAACACTAAGGATACATAGCACAACTGAAAATTAAGAAACATGCCTAATGGTTGGAGTGATTCAGTCATGCTCCTGCCTAGCCCTGTAATACACGCCACTGTAGTCGTCGTAGTCGCCGGCGCTGTCGTCGCTGTCGTCGTCGGGGTCGCCGTAGTCGAACCTTGAAGGTTGGGCACGCATGGGCTGGATTTGAGGGTACCGCAGGCGGGGGTTATTGCCGGTCGTGTTGTAGGCCATGACACTCTGGAGAGTCCGGTTGCGCCACCACAGTCAATGGCCGGCCTCGTTGAAGTTCGAAGGAGGTGGGCCGTCCTCCTCGTGCCTGGCGAGCATCCTCTCACACCGATTGATGAAGAAGGCTTCCCAAGTCGGGAAATAGTCGAGATGCCAGTTGGGATTCCTCCGCTGCTCTGGCGTGAGCTCGAGGTAGTAGTGTTTCATGATGGGCATCCGGCGCTCCACACCTAGAGGGACAGGAGGGACCGGCACGCCTCCGGTGCTCAGCATCCAGCCGGTGGGGACGCGGTAGCCCGGTGGGCAGGGGTAGTTCGAGGCGCAAAGCGCCTCCGCCTCCCGGGTGGTTAGAGATATGGTGGAAGCCATGAGAAGAGAATGATGAGTCTAGATGTGATATGTAAATGGAGGCCAAGCGTACATATATATACTGAAAAAATGGCGGGAAGACAGAGGTGGGAACCGGTGGGAAGCGCGGGAACGTAGTGGCGCGGGAAACTTTCATCCTGGGTGGGGCCTCAAACCGGGACAAAAGATGGGGGGCCTTATCTGGGGGAGGCTTATCTGGGAGGGCCTTATCTGGGGGTGGTGGGTGCAACCGGGACTAAAGGTGGTTTTTGTGTCATCTAACAAAACTGTCGGTGGGATAAGGACGCGTGGGTAACCTTTAGTACCGGGTGGGGGCTCAAACCGGGACTAAAGCTGTCGGTAGGATAAGGACACGTGGGTGGACGCACTGCTCGATGAGATAAAGCATGTAGCGCACGACGCCCTGTCGGAGGAAGAAGACAAAGTAGAAGCGGCGCCGTGCCTATAAAAGGAGCATCGATACACCATGGCAAGCAACTCAACAAGCCAACATGGATGGAGAGTTTCATCCCCATGGATGGAGGAAAGGGTTGGGAAATCTCCCGTGGCGGAACTTCTCGAAGATTCCCTTGGTGCACACGCCCTATGGCATCTTCGGAAGTTCCGCCTCGGAAAATATTTTCCTGCTAGCCCGTGAAAGACTCCATCTCTGCCTCCCTGGGGTTAGAGGTATGGTGGAAGCCATGGGATAGAGTGGAGAGAGGCGGCAGATATGAGTGTAGATGTGCTATGGCAACGACCAAGCCAACATGGATGGAGAGTTTCATCCCCATGGATGGATGAAAGGGTTGGGAAATCTCCCATGGCGGAACTTCTCGAAGATGCCCTTGGTGCACACGCCCTATGGCATCTTCGGAAGTTCCGCCTCGAAAAATATTTTCCTGTTAGCCCGTGAAAGACTCCATCTCCGCCTCCCTGGGGTTAGAGGTATGGTGAAAGCCATGGGATAGAATGGAGAGAGGCGGCATATATGAGTCTAGATGTGCTATGGCAACGACCAAGCCTAAACCCTAAACCCTAAACCCTAAATTTGAAAAAGGGACCTTTTTTTAAACAGGCGCGCCCTAGGGTGATTTTTTTGAAAAAGGGACCCTAACCCTAACCCCTAAACCCAAAACTCTAAACCCTAAACCCGAAACCCTACCCCTAAACCTTAAACTCAAAAATCTAAACCCTAAACCCTAACCCCTAACCCTAAACCCGAAACCCTAAACCCGAAACCCGAAACCCTAAACCCGAAACCCTAAACCCTAAAATATTGTAAACTTTTATCAGATTTAATAATATTGATATATAGTAGTTTATTTAATAACATAGTATGCAATAAGGCGGGAAACAGAGGTTGTAGTCAAATTTTTAAAAAAGGGGCCTTTAGTCCCGGGTTGTGGCATGGCCCAGGACTAAAGGGTGCCGTTGGCGCGCACCCCGTGGGCAGTGCCGAAAAGCCTTTAGTCCCGGGGCAAGCCACGGGCCGGGACTAAAAGTCATATCTTTAGTCCCGGTCCGTGGCTCGCCCCGGGACTAAAGGTCCTTTAGTCCAGGTGCGAGCCACGAACCGGGACTAAAGGTTCATCCATTTAAATACGCGCCGCTTCGCTCCCCTAATCTCCATCTCCACACTCTGCAGACGCGCGCGAGGACGACGATGACGCCGACAGGCTGCCAAAATTTTGGACTGCCTCTCGCCGCCTCTCCAGCCGTCTGCACAGCCGCCCCGCCGCGCCGCCGCCTCTCCAGATGCCACGGACGTCCGCCCGCTGCGCGTCGTGCCTCCTCCCTCCCCCCGCCGCGCGCCACGCCTCCTCCATCGTCCCTGGCCCCGGCGAGCCCCGCCGGAGGTAACTCTCCCTCCTCCCGCCGCGCGCCGCGCCTCCTCCATCCCCGGCCCCGACGAGCCCGGGCGGCGCCCCCGACCGCGCGCTGCCTCTCCAGCTCTGTCCCCGCCGGCCCCGGCCACTTTTTTAATTTCGTGTATCTTTTTTATAGTATATTGTATATATAGTATATGTTTTTATAGTATATTATAGATATAGTATATTGTATATATGTTTTTTATAGTATATTATAGATATAGTATATTGTATATAGTATATTTTATAGTATATTATAGATATATAGTATATTATATATATGTTTTTTTCTTTCGTGTATCTTTTTTATATGTTAATAATTATTACTAGTATATAGATATATATAGTATATATATATATGTTTGTGTATAGTAATAGAATATATATAGTATATATATATGGTTTTTTATTTCTTGTATCTTTTAGATATAGAATATTGTAATATAATAGATATAGTATATTGTATATATATGGAGTATATTATATATGTGTATAGTATATATGGAGTATAGTATATATGTGTATAGTATATATGGAGTATATATAGTATGATGGTGAGAGGCCAACGGCACTATCGGTTGTCGATGATGCGTCGATGACTCGGTGGTGCTTGCGGGCCGCCCGGACTTAGGGTTAGGGTTAGGGCATCACTAGAATTTTGCTAATGTTATTGTGTGCATTTTGTAGAAAACTATGGATCCAATCCAGAGAGACCTAGCACAGGAAGAAATTCTCGAGGATATGATCAACGACACCCCCCATGTTGATCCACCCGAATCTCCATCGATTTATCTGAACCCCTCCGGTGAGGGAGAGGAGGTCGACCGAAATGATCAAGGAGAAGCCGACGGCTCCGGTGGTGGAGAAGCCAACGACGAGGTATATATATGAAGTCTGGTGATCAGTAGATGCATTAACTGAGTTGTATATATATAAATTGACGAATGTTTCTTCTCTTAGGCCTCCACATCGAGCAAAAAATATTCCAAACGAGGCCCGGCCAAAAAGTTGGACGCATCTACGCGTTATACAATTACGCGGGTATCACCACAGGGTGAACCGGTGGAACCCGAAAAGGCTAAAATTGTATTTAAACAACAATGCAGAGTTATGGTTAGGGATCGCATCCCGATCACCGTTCGAGAGTGAAATAAGACCAAAGGGGCGAAAGAGGGTGAGTATGTCTCCGACAGGTGCAAAGAGGGTCTTTGGAATGACCTCATGACACATTTCACCCTGCCAGAATGTGAGGATGATGCCGACACAGCTGCATTGAGGAAGAAAGTCAAGCAGTGGACTCTTACGAAGATGGCCGAACTATTCAAGAACTGGAAGAAAGCATTATGGCAAAAGTATCAGAAGACGAAGAAGGCTCCTAAATTTGAATGCTATCTAACGAAGCAGCAGGCTAACTGGGATGCATTTGTGAAGTACAAGGAGTCACAACCTGCTATGGAAATGTCAGAAAAAACAAGAAAAATGCCGCGATGAAGAAATATCACCATCACCTGGGGCCAGGGGGCTACGCGGCTGCCATGCCAAAGTGGGATGCTAAAGAGAATGAGCTGCTTGCTAAAGGGATCACTCCAGAACCAATACGCGAAGAATGGGATCTGAGGGCAAGGAATTGGTTCCTTGGGCATGGGAGTGAGTATGACGAAAGTACAGGGGACCTTATTTGCAGTGACGGGATTAGGATACCCCGGGATACATGGCAGAAAGTGGTGAAGGAGATTAAAGCGGGGACAACAAAGTTCCGTCCCGATAGAGAGAAAGACTTGCTGACAAAGGTCCTCGGGAATGACGAACGCGGAGGACGTGTACGAGGCCTTGGCCCTAGTTATACGTGGGAGATGGGGTTTCCCAAAGACAGAGATACTTATAGGAGCCGAGAGAGAGCAAAGAGGCGACGACAGGAGGAGGGAGACAAGTTCACCGAGTTGATAGGAACACTTCGAATGCATCAGCAACAGATTGACGAACTTTGAGGAGCAGCGCGCCTGCAAGATCCTGTACTCAATATTACCGCCGTCCCATCTCAGCGGAAAAGCAGCGTGGCTGAATCAGAGGTCCCTTCTGACGATGCACGTATGGTAGATGGCGGTCCCGGGTACCCCGTGGATGGAATCAAGGAGCAGGCATCTTGTGAGCTCCATCAGAAGGTGAAGAACCTATCCATCAAGGTGGCGGTCGGATGTGCTTTACCTTGTCCACCTGGCGCACGCTGGCATGGCCGTGAGATTCCAGCTGGCTATGCTAAAGTTGGTGTGGATGAAATCGCAATGGGGTGGGACTCAATGGAGCTTGACATCCTTGGACCTGAAGGTGAGAGGACACTCGGAGAAGTACTGGGTGGTATCATTCTATGGGACAAGAACAACATCAAGCTTCCAGGCTGGACGCCAAAGCCAACACCGCCTCCGAGTGGTCGCATGTCACCTTCACCTCCATCACCTCCAAGAAGCCCACCCCATGACTACGACCACCACAACCCGAGTCCATCTCGATCTCCGCCGCAACCTCCGATTAGTACTAAACGACGCAGGAGCCCAAAACGACAAATGTCGCCCCTCCCAAGAGTACCTCATAAGAATCTTTCTATCAGACCTTATGATCGTACTGACAAGGAAACCGACATGATTGTAAAGGCCAAATGTGTTGCGCGGCTTCAAAAGAAGAAACCCGAGCCCGCCCTGGTATACACCGAGAAGCAAAAAGCGTATGCACTTTCTTTTCTGAACACAAAATCACAATATGACTTGCACCATAAGCCAGATGACTATCGACGCACACTTCAGAAGGAAGTGAAGAAGAGCAAATCAAGTAGAAGTGCAAGCGGGAGCAAATCATCAAGTCAAAGTGCAACCGGGAAAAGAAAGGACGTCCCCCAGCTCGGGGAACAGGCCAAAAAATCGACCCCACCCCTCAAGGTGGTATCCTATGGCACTCCCCAGCAGGATATGGAAGAAGCTAAGAAGCTTGCGGCCGCTATGAATGTGACTATTGAGGAATTGCTAGGTTCCCAGGACAACAAGTTACCCAAGGCTCAGGTAGTCCCTACATATGTCCCAGGGAAGCCTCTGGTCAGCTTTGAGCAGTTCCAACAACTGCCAACACAAATGCGGAGTTTACATAAATGGTACTTGAAAGCCGTAAAGGAGGAGAGAATAATGATCGTGGCGAAAGTCCCACATGACTCTACTTCCGAGAAGAAGAGGTCCATGTTGAGTTTCCAGAACTCTTCCAGTTATACACTTTCGACGCCATCGACAAAAGTCTCATGAGTTGCTATTATCTGTAAGTTGTTGAATTCATTGTCTATATATAAGCTGTTCATTTTTTCAGTTGTTCAGTTCATTGCATGTAATTATCCTAATTATATCCTTTTGTACTCTATTATTATGCAGAATGAAGATCATGGAATGTAAAAGAAGGTCAATCTTCAGTGTTGGGTTCATTGACCCAGATAAAATACATTGTCAGACGCTAAAGAAAAAACCCGAGGAAACACAAGAAAACCTTCTAAGGTTTCTAACGGAGCAAAATTTCTGTGACCACATACTGTTTCCTTACAATTTCGCGTGAGTGTCTTACTCTATTGTACACATTCTCTTTTGCTTACTCGATGTTAAGTGTAATTGATGAGTTACTAATGTATATATAAACGTGTACAGTTTCCACTGGATTCTCATGGACATTCAACTTGATAAGGAAAGAGTTGAAGTCATGGACCCATTAATGAGACCCCTGGAACAGTTTAGTGACATGCAGGACATGCTCCAGAGGTAATTTTTGCGCTACAGCGGTCTCTTTCGTTGATTTCCTGAGATATCACATAATAAATAACTCATTCATTTTCTTTACCGGGTAGGGTTTGGAACCAGTTCAAGAGTGCGGTTACGGGTGACTTTACTGAGAAGCTAACATTTAAGCCGGTCTCGGTAAGTAGTAGGCGCATCTCTTTACTTCTAGTTTCAATACAATTATGATGCATGATTATTATTTTGATTGAATTCTATTCTCGTAAAGTGCGCGAGGCAGCCACCAAAGACGAATCTATGTGGATTCTACGTTTGCGAGTTCATTAACACGTTTACCAGTGAGCTGAATGATTATAGAGTCGGTGTAAGCAATACATTCATAACATTATTTTTATTACCGTCACTTTTTGTTATCATGATTGATATTCATATTGATCTCCTTTTCTTATATAGTTCGAGAAAATGCGGGATCAGCTCCTACCACAGCAACGCGTAGTAGCAATTGCTGAAGAACTGGCAGGATTCTTGATGAACGAGGTGATAGATGACGCAGGAGAATTTAGTGTGAATAGGCGCCGATGATCCCCGACCGTGTAATTGAATAGACGGGATCTAGTCCCGATAATTGTGATCTCCATGTGTAACTATCATGTATATATTTGTATGCTCGATCTTAAGAGAAGTTATCTTATGTATGCACGAACATGTACGGTATGTGGTAGCGTAGAAAACTATTTTGAAATGAAAAAAAAAGAATACAAATTAAATTCTCTGCCGCGGCAGAGAAAGTGCCTAAAATGCTGCCACGACAGAGAACCATTTGTCCCGGTTCGTAATACGACCCGGGACTAATGGGGGGCACCCAGCGCCCGCAGAGACAGCCACGTGGATGCCCATTAGTCCCGGCTGGTAAGAGGGCCGGGACTAATGGGTGGGCCTTTAGTCCCGCCCCTCCAGTCCCGGTTACCAGGGCCGGGACTAAAGCCCCTTACGGGCCGGGACTGGAGGCCCGTTTTCCACTAGTGTCCCATTGCCTTAGTTTCTTCTTCTCCTTTCTTTTAATCGAAGCCAAAGGTGCCTCCACAAGGTCATAGATCTCTGAATCCACTGACGTACAGAGATACGCCCAGGATTCCGCACGGCCTGTGGCTTGACCGACCCCCACCGCGTCCTCCGGTGACGAGACCCCATCCTCTTTGTCGGAATCCGGCGAGATTGCACTAGTAGAAACCAGGCAATTAGCCCCGGTTCGTAAGGGCCTTTAGTCCCGGATTGCGAACTGGGACTGCCAAAGCGGGACTAAAGGTCCAAGCTTTAGCCCCGGTTCTATTACGAACCGGGGCTAGAGGTCCAACCACGTGGCCCTGCGAGGCGCGTTGGGCGGTAGGACATTTAGCCCCGGGTCGTGTTACGAACCGGGACTAAAGGTTCCCTGCCGCGACAGCATTTTGGGCCATTTGTCTGCCGCGGCAGGGGATGGGGTTTTAGGGTTTTGTGTTTTTCTTTTCAATTTGTGTTTTGTGTTCAATTATTTTTCATTCTATGTTTTCATTAGAAACAAGTTTTCGTATACATACAGAACGCTACTACATAATTCTTGTACACATTGACGCAATATATAATATAATTTCTCTTACAAGTATACATGGAGTCCCAACCGGGTCCAGAGCATGTCTATTTTGATTACATGGAGATCATTACATAGATGCTTTAGGGTCTACGTATAGAGTATTCTCCGCGTGGGTCTATGACCTTGTCGACAAAAAATGCAGCAAATTCCTCTTGGATTGCTATTAGGCGGTCCTCTGGTAGGAGCTTGTCCCACATCGTGTCCAACTATATAAAAAGGAGATCGTATAAATTAGACTCAACACAACTTTTTGTAATAAAAATAAAGGGTGAATATATTATTTACTTACTCGAACATTTTCCTAGGGCTTCTCAATACTGATGCGAATGAACTCGCACACGTAGAATCCACATAGATTAGTTCCCTGTGGCTGCCTCGCGCACTTTACAAGAATAGAATTCAATCAAATAATAATTCTAGCATGATAAATGCACATAAACTAGAATTAAATAGATGCGCGGACTTAGCTCGTACTACTTACCGAGAGCGATTTAAAAAATAGCTCCTCACGCCATTGACCGCGGACATGGTTCTTGAACTGTGTCCAAACCCTACCCGATAAAGAAAATTAATGTATGAGTTAATAACTACTTGATATCCCATAAAATGAACGAAAGAAACCGATATAGTGCGATAATGGTTGAAATTACCTCTGGAGCCCATCGATAATGCTGCGGTAGTTTTCAATGTCTTCGTTTAGTGAGTTCATGATGTGAACTCTTCCCAAGTCAAGTGAAATGCTTAGAAGAATCCAGTTGTACCTACGCAAGGTTTACATACGTCAATAACTCATCATTTACACTGAACATCGAGTAAGCAAAAGTTAATGTGTACAAAAACTCACTTGCCGTTGTGGTAAAGAAATAGTATTTCATTACAGAAATGCTATTTCGTGAGAAACCGCAACAAGTTGTGCTCGGTCTCCAGTGGTTTATCCTTTAGTATAGCTCCATGAACTCGATGTGGGTCAATGAACCCAAATCCATTGAGCCTTTCTTTTACAATCGAGCATCTTCATTCTGCATCATTATATATAGCGTACAAAAGAATATAGTGAGTATACTTACCGGCAATGAATTGAACAAGCTGAGATAGAGACCTAATTACATAAATAAAGTAATCACTTACAGACAATACGAACTGAGGATAGTTTTGTCGAGTTCCTTTAGATTGAATAACTGAAATAATTCTGTAAATTCAATAGGGACCTCGTCTTTAGTGAAGTAATGCGATTTTCGAACTTTCACTAAGAGCCAATTTCGCTGTTCTTTTGATGCTTTCATGTACCATTCATGGAATCGTCGCATTTGTGTTGGCATATCCCGAAGCCTCTCAGAACTGACCAGAGGCTCCCCGTGAACAAATTTGGGTGCTACCTCAGCCTTGGGCATATCGCCGTGAATAATTTCATGAATAGGCATACCACATTGCTCGGCCAATATACTAGCCGTTTCCGGATCCATAGGTTCTACCTCATATAGTTGAGGTTCGGGTATGTTCACCTAGAGTGGGGGAGCGATTGGTTTGCTTGTTTCCCCAGCTGGGGAACATCTCTTTTGGTTCTTCGGCTACCACCCGATTGTTTTGCTTGTTTCCCTAGCTGGGGGACGTCTGTTCTGATGCTTCCGCTACCACTCGATTGTTTCGCTTGTTCCCCATGCTGGAGAACCTCTTTTGTGATGCTTCCTCTACCGCTTGATCTCTTCTGTTTCAGTGTCTTCTGAAGACACCGTGTATAGTCATCTGGTGCATTTAACTGAGCTTGGGATGGCTGCGTCAGTAATTTCCTAAAGTGCTCCTTGGTTTCTGGTTTTATTGGACCTCTGGCTCAGGTTGTTTCTTTTTAAAATGAGCATACACTTCGGCCCGTACGACCGCATCGGTCTCCTCATCGGTCAGGTCGTAAGCCCTCTTGGGAGGAACCGACGGTACTCTTGGGAGGGGCAACAACTGTCGCTTTGGGTATCGGTTATCGCTCGACGGAGCGGTGGTATTCTTCCGCTTTTGGCCCTTAGTGGGTGGAGGCGGCTGCGTAGATTGAGATGGACTCGTGTTGGGGTCATGGATTGGACTATTACTAGGAGGAGACGTTGCACTTGGAGGTGGACTTGGAGGAGACGGTGCACTGGGAGGAGACGGTTGCCTAGGAGGTGATGGATTGTTTCTCGGTGGAGAAGGTGGCCTCGGTGTCGAGCCTAGAAACTTGATGTATTCATTTTTCCAAAGAATGAAGCCACTCGTGACTTCTCCCAGTGTCGTCTCCCCTTCACCTCTAGGGATGTCAA
This sequence comes from Avena sativa, assembly GCA_916181665.1. Lineage (NCBI taxonomy): Eukaryota > Viridiplantae > Streptophyta > Magnoliopsida > Poales > Poaceae > Avena > Avena sativa. The sequence goes on along the minus strand of OV702290.1, from coordinate 544,650,282 downwards.
GTTGTAGTGACTGACACATAGGTAGAATTTCATCCACACCGACACGAGCATAGCCAGCTGGAATCGGATTGCAATGGTAGGTCGCTCCCGGTGCAGAAGGTAAAGCAAATCCGACCGCCACCTTCATGGATATATTCTTCAGTTCAACATGCAGCTCACAACTAGTCTTCTCCTTAATTGCATCCACGGGGTACACATCCATCGTTGCATAATTACCGTGGCCCTCCGTGGAAGCCACACTGCTTTTCCGTTGCGATGGGCCGACCGTACTGTCTGGTGCAGGATCTTGCTATCGGAGTCCTTTAAGTTCATTAAGCTCCTGGCGATGCTCCTACAGCATGGCTTCAAACCTCGCGAACCGCTCCGTATCCTCCTCTTTTTGCCGCTTTGTTCTTCTCGATCGGCTTCTGTACGTGTCAAGGTGCTCGGGAAACCCGATAACCCATGTATAAGAAGGTCCGAACCCTCTTGTTCGTCCAGCCTTTTCAGGATTCCCGAGAGCCTTTGTCAGCTTATCGTTCTCTCTGTCGGGAACAAACGTTCCCTCTTCAACCTCTTTTATCACTTTAATAAGTTCTTTCTTGGGTGAAGAAATTTCTTCGGCTGCAACAATCTCGCCTGTTTCTGGGTCTAATGATGTCCCATGCCCGAATACCCAATTTCTTGACCTCAAGGGCCAACTAGACGTAGCTGGAGTGACCCCTTTAGCCTCTAGGTTAGCCTCAGCTTTATCCCACTTAGGCATGGCACTCCTGTAGCCACCTGTGCCCATATGATGGTGATATTTCTTTTTGGCTGCATTTAACTTATTTTTTGCTGATATTGCCTTAGCTGGTTCTGAGGTCTTGTATTCCACAAATGCGGCCCAGTTATCGTGCTGCAACTCTAGTGGGCCAGTGAATGGAGGAGTTTTTTTCTTCAAGACATACTTGTGGTACAATCTTTTTTTCCATTCCTTGAATAGTCCGGCCATCTTCTTAAGAGCAAAGTGCTTGACTTTCCTCGTCATTTGCTGTGTGAGCTCATCAGTCTCCAAGACTGGTAGGGTGAAATGTGTCATGAGAGAATTCCACATCGTATCTTTCGCTCTGTCATCTACAAAACTAGCCCTAGCTGGATCCTTTTTCTTTCCTGGCTTGTTCCAATTTCGCGTGGTGATCGGGACTTTGTCTCTAACAAGCACTCCGCATTGACTTGTAAATGCATTCGCAGATTCTTTGGGCTCCAGTGGTTGACCCTGCAAAGAGACTAAGTCAATGCTGAAACGGACATCAGCGGGCAACTTGTGTGTCGGGCCTCTTGTCCTTGTAGAAGATTGGCCGGAAGCGGAGGTCTAAGAGAATAAACATTCGTCAGTACATATATACGAATCAATTAGTGCATCTATACTAGTGAACGATCGATAGAGGCTTTATATACCTCGATGGAGTTTGTCATTATTATGGTGTCTTCACCATGGTCTCCACCATGGTTAGCACCATTGTCTGCACTATTTTCTCCACCATCGTCTCCTCCAGACAAATTAAGATATTCGGAGCCATCATAATAAGATCCCCCCAGTACCCTCATCTATAATGTTGAGAAGCTCCTCTTCATTCTGTCTACCGTCCATAGCTTAACTAATACAGAAAAAGAATATTGTATTAAGTAAAAGAATATTACAACTGCGACAACTCGGATACAGTACTTAGTGATTAAGATAAAGTACAATAATATAAGATAAAGTACATTATTAATACATCTCGCTCATATCAAACTAGCGAACGAGGCTGCCGCGTTCTGTGCTACGGGAGCTCTGCAGCCACAGAAGAGGAACCATCACCGGAGAATAGCTCGGGTGAGATCCGTGAACCTGCCAGATATTGGAGAACCTAGTCTCCAAAAGATACATGTATCGTCGTACATGCTCGTCCTCCTCCCTGATACGACGACGCACCACCTCCTCGGGGCCCGGCTCCCTCTGCACAACTACTGGACCTCGTGGACGCCACCAAAGAAGCTCCGGATCGACGATGATACCCGGATTCCTAACCAAGGTACGAGTCCTGACAGGTAGCACCTCCCAGTGCCAACCCGGCGGAGCCCAGACTCGGACATCCCCGACGGAGTCCAGTAGGCTCGGACAAGGTGGACGCGGCATAACTAAATAATAGCAATAAATAATCATAAAACATAAAAAGTAACTAAATCACTAAGTATTGCCCTAATAACACTAACCCTAAACCTAACACTAACTAAGCTAAACCTAATTAACTAAGTATTCTAACTAACCCTAGATAAATACTAATACTAATATTAATACTATCTAAATACTAATACTGTTAACACTAACTAAACTAAACCTAATTAACTAAGTATTCTAACTAACCCTAACTAACCCTAGATAAATACTAATATTAATAACTAATACTACTAACTAACACTAACCAAAATACCAATACTATTAACACTAACACTAACTAAATACTAATACTACTAATAACACTAACACTAACACTAACACTAACTAAAATACTAATACTACTAACTAACACTAACCAAAATACTAATGCTACTAATTTACAAACACTAACACTATTACTAACCAAAATTAACTAATAACACTAACTAACCAAAATACTAATACTATTAACACTAACTAAATACTAATACTACTAATAACACTAATACTAACACTAACACTAACTAAAATACTAATACTACTAAATAACGCTAACCAAAATACTAATACTACTAATTTACAAACACTAACACTACTACTAATCAAAATTAACTAATAACCCTAATTAACCAAAATTAACACTAGCTAACTATTAACACGGCGATCTCACCTGAAGACCGCGAGGCAACGCGGGGCGGAGACGACGCGGTAGAGCGGCGGCGCGTCGCGGCGGCGGGGCGGCGCGGCGCAGGGTAGAGACGGGCGCGAGCGGCGGCGCGGGGCTCCTTCTCACGGGCGCGGGCGGCGGTGTGGCGGACGACGTGGGCGCGACGGTATGATCTGGCGGCTCTCTGGGTTGTGGCATGACCTGGGGTGGGGGTGGGGTATTTATACCACCCCCCCTTTAGCCCCGGGTTGTAATACGAACCGGGGCTAAAGGTCCCCCTTTAGCCCTGAGTTGTATTACTACCCGGGGCTAAAGGTGTTTTCGGCCCGCCGCACTTCCCGCACGCCACAACCCTTTAGCCCTGGTTTGTCACCCTTTAGCCCCGGTTTGATTACAAACCGGGGCTAAAGGTTATTTTTAGCGCCAAAACCAAAAATGGTTTATAGTTTTCAGAAAATTATGTATTATATATCAAAAAATTTAGAAAAAGAAGATCTATAATTTAAATCTATTATCATACTTTATTATACAACTTAAATGAAATTATCTATTGCTTAACAAGTATTATATTTAGTACAATTGTTGGAAAAATATAGTTTCCTGCCATTTCCCCCGCTTCCCGCCATGTTTTCCCATCATTTCCCCTGCTTCCCGCCATGTTCTCCCGCCATTTCCCCCGCTTCCCGCCATGTCCCTCTATATCTAGGCCGACCGCTGTCCATCCACACATCCATACCTTCTCTCTCACAACAATGGACACCGCTTACTGGGCCTTTCTTATCATGAGCCACATGCATAAAAGAATTAATACTCTCCACATAAGCATAGTCATTCTTATTAATGGTGGTGGGAGCAAATTCAACAAAATATCTATCATTATTATTCTCATCACCATAATCATCAAATATAGGAGGCATATTGTAATCATAATTAATTTTCTCCTCAATAGTAGGTGGACTGAAAATATCATATTCATCATTGTAATCATCATATATTGGAGGTATAGTATCATCAAAGTAAATTTCCTCCTCCATGCTTGGGGAACTAAAAATATCATGCTCATCAAAACCAGCTTCCCCAATCTTAGACTTTTCTATAGCATTCCAAAAAATTCATACTAACAACATTGCTATTAGCATGCAAATAAAGTTCCATAGGTTTTTTAATTTTCTCTTCAAACACATCATGTCCTAACTCAAGATAAATACTATAAAGCTCTCTAATTTTTTTGTTGTTTTCCATTAAGCCTAACTAGTGAAAAAAAAACAAAAAGACAAAATTGCAGAATCTAAAGGAAATAACTTCGAGTACTCACACCAGAAAATAGGCGTTTGCCGTGGGAGGTTCTTCTTCTTTAATCCTCCGATGTGACTACCTTTTACCTTTCCTCCCCGGCAACAGCGCCAGAAAATAGCTTGATGTCTACGCACTTCTATTCTTGTAGACAGTTGTTGGGCCTCCAAGTGTAGAGGTTTGTAGAACAGCAACAAGTTTTCCCTTAAGAGGATCACCCAAGGTTTATCGAACTCAGGGAGGAAGTGGTTAAAGGTATCCCCTCTCAAGCAACCCTGCAATCAAGATACAAGAAGTCTCTTGTGTCCCCAACACACCCAATACACTTGTCAGGTGTATAGGTGCACTAGTTCGGCAAAGAGATAGTGAAATACAAGTGGTATGGATAATTATAAGTGGTAACGGTGATAGAAAATAACTTGATGGCGTGGAAAAGACTAAAGGCAAACTGAAATAAAGAAGGAAGCAAGCAAACATGTAACAGATCTAGTAGCAAACGGTGTTTCAGTGCTTAGAAACAAGGCATAGGGATCATACTTTCACTAGTAAACACTCTCTCATATAAATATCTTCTCCTTATGATACTACTCTTAACTACTCTCCGGTTGAACACTCTAATCGATGGTAGGGCTATAACAGCACTCCTCAAAGTAAGTATTTCCCATCTAGAAAACCCCACACTGTCACCTTGAGTACTAGATGAGTCCAACAAACACCACAATTTCATAAAGACATCCAACTCCAAATATAACTTATAACAAGTATTTGTAATCTCTAGCCTAAGTGCCACCATGGTGAGCGCGCTCTCACTTTCACACACATGGGGAGAGCAGAGATCTATTAAAGCACTTGAGTAGCAAGGTAGATCTATAGATTACAAGCTCATGATCTCAATAAGATCATGCATAGAGAGAGAGATGAACACATAGCTATCGGTAAAACTCTTAGCCTCGAGAGAGAACTACTCCCTCCTCATCATGGGAATCAGCAATGGTGATGGAGATGGCGGTGGAGATCGATGGAGATGGCTCCGGGGGCACTTCCCCGTCCTGGCAGAGTGCCGGAACAGAGACTTTCTGTCCCCCGAATCTCCCCTTCGGTGGCGGCGGTGCTACGGAACTTTTCGTGGCTGGAGGCAGGACGATTTAGGGTTTTGGCTTTCGGAGGCTTCTTATAGGCCAGAGGGCAAGGTCGGTGGAGTGCCAGGGTGCCCACACCACCTGGTGGCGTGGGTAGGGCTAGCCCGCGCCTGGGGGGGTGTGGCCAGGCCCTGGCCCTCCTCCATCTCGTATTCTGGCTCCGTGAGTCTTCCGGTAAAATAGGAACTTTGGCTTTTGTCCCGTCCAATTCTGTGAATATTCATTTTCTGACTTCCTGGAACCAAAAACAGCAGAAAACAGGCAACTGGCACTATGGCATCTTGTTAATAGGTTAGTCCAAGAAATCATATGAAAAGTACTCTAAAGTATGGACAAAACATAAGAAAGTAGATAAAACCAAGCATGGAACATCAAAAATTATAGATACATTTGCAATGTATCAACATCCCCAAGCTTAACTCCTGCTCGTCCTCGAGTAGGTAAGTGATAAAAAGAAATAATTTTTGAGGTGACATGCACCATCAAAGACTTGATCAAAGTATTTGCAAAACTCAAAGCTGGGATCATAGTACTTCAATCATAACATGAAAGACAAAGTTCTAGCAATAGGCAAAGAGACTATGATGCAACATGAAAAGGCACAAACAAAAGATTCATGAATAACATGCTTTGCAAGACGTTTGTTTGTTTCACATAAAGAAAACATAGCATAATAGTATTCAGCTTGTCCCTCAATAGAGTAGCAAATATAAATGCATAGGACACCTTCAAAGTTCATAAGAGTGACTAGATACAATAGTTTCAAACAAGCAATAACAAGTTATGCATCAATCAACTAGTCTTGGGACAATGCACATAGAACTAAGAATGGCCACTATGCTCTCAAAGTAGTGCATAAAGATAGAAGGTGGAGACTCAATATATAAGTGGAAGAAAGGCCTTCATAGAAGGAAGTAGGGATTCAAGTCTCATAAAGAGCTTCCAAAAATTATGGTACTTATAGCTTTCAGCTCTCATTGCCCCTATCATAAGCATCTTTAAGGTGATTAAGGTTAAAGTGACACAACTAAGAGGATATGCTTGACAAGTTATAAACCGAAATCTCATGCCCCTTACTTACGAAGACCGATCCTCATGCTACTCAACTTCAGTCACGAGTAAGCTCTTGTCATTGTAAGTATATGTGTATCATTAAGAATCGCCAACGGGGTACCCCTTGCACATGATACAGGAGCTTTCCCATAATCAAAATGACAAGGCAAGCAGACAATGAGCATCTCAGCGATCTTTTTATTTGCTATTTGTATAGGTTTTTATTGAGGATGCTTCATAGAGTGCTCATTATGGTGATGCTGCAAGTTTCCACCATGATTAGGCATGGCTTAGGCTAGCGGCCCAGGCGTTTCTCTAACACACATACAAACTCCATGATCTTACAAGTTCCACTTTTATTTCACACCGCCGGGATCCGTAATCAAAAGAACATGATATCAACGGGGTACAAAGTACAAGTGCAATTTTGAAAGCGTTCCCCATGAAACATGGTTATGCTAATTTCAACTTATAAAGCGCAAGCATATACGCAACAAAGAAGGACCCAATGGTTCAAGTTTATTAGAGGCAATAAAGTAAAGTGTGCCATCAAGTTCGTGAGAGCTTTAATCACTAGTTTTCTCATAACAAGTGGATGGTAAACAAAAGCATGAATATACTTGGAATAGCATAAGCCAGTAGGTAGGTATGGTGGACTCTTTGGAATAACTTGGTTTAGGGAGTTGGATGCATGAGTGGAACTCATACTTGGTTGTGGAGGCTAGCAAAAGACTGGGAGCGACAAACTAAGAGAGCAATAATGGCCATAATCATGCAGAGCGACAAAACATCATTGATCAAAGCATAAAGTGATACTACAAGTTGAAAACTAAAGGATTATAAAGGCTTATGGTGACTTGTGATAGTCATAACATGGTGTGAGCATATGCCAAGTCAACCCAAATAAAGCATCAAAGGAGAATACCACTATACTATGCTTTAATATGCTAAAACAACGCATGATTCATCCAAGGCACATTAATCAATCTCAATTGTTTATAAAAAGTCACGCTACAGCAAAGAATACTAAGCATAAAGCCAAAACAATTCAAGCATGGCATGACAAAGCATAGGCCACAGTCAAAAACAAGCTCTCTTTACCACTTAAGCATGAACTTTTCCTACTCTTTCCAATCCAAACCAAACTATTTGAAAACCAATGTATGAAAGAGGGGTTCCAACCAATTTATTCAGCAAACTAATAAAACCAAGCAAACTAAAAACCAAAACGAAAAAGAAGACGCTCCAAGAATAACACAACTGTGCATGAAACAATAAAAAATGAAGCGTTTGGAAGAAACCTGGGAATTTTATTGATGAAGAAGGGGATGCCTTGGGCATCCCCAAGATTTGATGCTTGTACTTCTTGGATATTTCTTGGGGTGACACACGTGGCATCCCCAAGCTTGAGCTTTAGTCCATCCTTCATCTCATTACTCATTCCTTCCATACACCTGAAATTTTTTCCTTCATACAAAACTTCACACAATCTTTATTAGCAACATTAGTGCACTTAAGATAAATAAGTCTTAAGGTTCAGTTATAACACCAAATAAACTTCCATTAGAACACTAGCTACTGTAGCACTTCCCTAAAAAAGCTCAATTCCCCAAAAGAACTCAAAAAGGAACCAACAAGAAGCAAATGCAAATAATGGCAGAAATCTGTTAAAACAGACCAGCAGGTAAAGACGAATTTTTTCGAAGACCTTCTGTTGCTGAAATAGAAAAGTGTTGAACTAACGAAAGTTAGATAACAACCTGGGTCAGAAGCACAAAAAAGTACAGATCAATACGACATACAGAGCTCTCTCACGAATTTTTATGGTGAAGCACAAAAATCTGTTTCGGGACAGCAACTTTCCCAATCATTACTTCTCTCTCATTAGAGGTTACTCTTGGCACAAAAAGCAAATAAAAAGGATAAGGAGAGGTTATTACAGAAGTAATAACTTCAAAGACTCATCTAAAACTTTTGTGTTATCTCCCAATAAGTACTTTTCTATAACGCCTTTAAGTTAGGCATGATAGTTTGAGAAGATGCTCACATAAGAAATATGAATTGAAGTAAAAGAGAGCATCAAGAAGCAAATTCAAAACACATTTAAGTCTAACACACTTCCTATGCATAGGAATCTTGTAAATAAAGAAGTCATGAAAGCACAAAGCAATAATCATAGTAAAGCAAAACAAGTGCAACTTCAAGACTTTCAACATAAAGAGGGGAAACCTAATATTACTGAGATGCATAAAACCATGTTTCCCTCTCTCATAATAACTTTCAGTAGCATCATGAATAAAATTAACAATATAACTATCACAAGAAACATTCTTATCATGAGCCACATGCATAAAAGAATTAATACTCTCCACATAAGCATAGTCATTCTTATTAATGGTGGTGGGAGGAAATTCAACAAAATATCTATCATTATTATTCTCATCACCATAATCATCAAATATAGGAGGCATATTGTAATCATAATTAATTTTCTCCTCAATAGTAGGTGGACTGAAAATATCATATTCATCATTGTAATCATCATATATTGGAGGTATAGTATCATCAAAGTAAATTTCCTCCTCCATGCTTGGGGAACTAAAAATATCATGCTCATCAAAACCAGCTTCCCCAATCTTAGACTTTTCTATAGCATTCCAAAAAATTCATACTAACAACATTGCTATTAGCATGCAAATAAAGTTCCATAGGTTTTTTAATTTTCTCTTCAAACACATCATGTCCTAACTCAAGATAAATACTATAAAGCTCTCTAATTTTTTTGTTGTTTTCCATTAAGCCTAACTAGTGAAAACAAAAAACAAAAAGACAAAATTGCAGAATCTAAAGGAAATAACTTCGAGTACTCACACCAGAAAATAGGCGTTTGCCGTGGGAGGTTCTTCTTCTTTAATCCTCCGATGTGACTACCTTTTACCTTTCCTCCCCGGCAACAGCGCTAGAAAATAGCTTGATGTCTACGCACTTCTATTCTTGTAGACAGTTGTTGGGCCTCCAAGTGTAGAGGTTTGTAGAACAACAACAAGTTTTCCCTTAAGTGGATCACCCAAGGTTTATCAAACTCAGGGAGGAAGTGGTTAAAGGTATCCCCTCTCAAGCAACCCTGCAATCAAGATACAAGAAGTCTCTTGTGTCCCCAACACACCCAATACACTTGTCAGGTGTATAGGTGCACTAGTTCGGCAAAGAGATAGTGAAATACAAGTGGTATGGATAATTATAAGTGGTAACGGTGATAGAAAATAACTTGATGGCGTGGAAAAGACTAAAGGCAAACTGAAATAAAGAAGGAAGCAAGCAAACATGTAACAGATCTAGTAGCAAACGGTGTTTCAGTGCTTAGAAACAAGGCCTAGGGATCATACTTTCACTAGTAAACACTCTCTCATATAAATATCTTCTCCTTATGATACTACTCTTAACTACTCTCCGGTTGAACACTCTAATCGATGGTAGGGCTATAACAGCACTCCTCAAAGTAAGTATTTCCCATCTAGAAAACCCCACACTGTCACCTTGAGTACTAGATGAGTCCAACAAACACCACAATTTCATAAAGACATCCAACTCCAAATATAACTTATAACAAGTATTTGTAATCTCTAGCCTAAGTGCCACCATGGTGAGCGCGCTGTCACTTTCACACACATGGGGAGAGCAGAGATCTATTAAAGCACTTGAGTAGCAAGGTAGATCTATAGATTACAAGCTCATGATCTCAATAAGATCATGCATAGAGAGAGAGATATGAACACATAGCTACCGGTAAAACCCTTAGCCTCGAGAGAGAACTACTCCCTCCTCATCATGGGAATCAGCAATGGTGATGGAGATGGCGGTGGAGATCGATGGAGATGGCTCCGGGGGCACTTCCCCGTCCTGGCAGAGTGCCGGAACAGAGACTTTTTGTCCCCCAAATCTCCCCTTCGGTGGCGGCGGTGCTGCGGAACTTTTCGTGGCTGGAGGCAGGACGATTTAGGGTTTTGGCTTTCAGAGGCTTCTTATAGGCCAGAGGGCAAGGTCGGTGGAGTGCCAGGGGGCCCACACCACCTGGTGGCGCGGGTAGGGCTAGCCCGCGCCTGGGGGGGTGTGGCCAGGCCCTGGCCCTCCTCTGTCTCGTATTCTGGATCCGTGAGTCTTCTGGTAAAATAGGAACTTTGGCTTTTGTCCCGTCCAATTCTAAGAATATTCATTTTCTGACTTCCTGGAAGCAAAAACAGCAGAAAACAAGCAACTGGCACTGTGGCATCTTGTTAATAGGTTAGTCCAAGAAATCATATGAAAAGTACTCCAAAGTGTGGACAAAACATAAGAAAGTAGATAAAACCAAGCATGGAACATCAAAAATTATAGATACATTTGCAATGTATCAGAGACCATCCTCGCCTGAGGTACCCGCACTTTCACCAGCCGCATAGCCACAAGAATGGTGGTGGTGGTGAAGGCCTAGGGCGTACTGGGGTCGTCATCCGGGAGCCCCTTCCCCCGCGCGTCATGAATCCAAGGCCGGAGGATCCATCCACGTGCTACGAGGAAGGGATGAGGATCCATCCGCGTGCTAGGAGCGACGACGATGACGATGATGATTCCGAAGACGACCCAGAAGCTGTGTACTATAGGGCTAGATATGATTATGACTATTTTTTATGTTTTAATATTAATAAATGTCTGGCCACAACAAGTTGCAATACTACCAAATATCGAGATAGTTCATATCCATATACATATAAGAAGATCATTAAAAATAAAGGTTTAATAATATTGTACATCACCAACATCCACACATGTTAGGGTTTTCTTCTAATCCGTAACCATGGAGCATCTTCCTTACTTAACGGGATGCTTGGGTCATCCTTCATAGCAAAGGGCGGAATTTCATGAAACTTATCATAATCGTCTGACATGTCTGTCTTATCCTCCACCCCCACGATGTTTCTTTTTCCTGAAAGAACTATGTGGCGCTTTGGCTCATCGGATGCTGTATTCTTTTGCTTATCTTTCCTTTTTCTCGGTTTGGTAGACATGTCCTTCACATAAAAAACCCGAGCCACATCATTGGATAGGACAAATGGTTCATCTCTATACGCAAGGTTGTTGAGATCCACTGTTGTCATTCCGTATTTCTCGTCTACCTCAACCCCGCCTCTTGTCAGCTTGACCCATTTGCACCGAAACAAAGGAACCTTAAAAAAGGTCCATAGTCAAGTTCCCATATCTCCTCTATGTAACCATAATATGTGTCCTTTTGCCCATTCTCGTCTGTTGCATCAAATCGGACACCACTGTTTTGATTGGTGCTCTTTTTATCTTGGGCGATCGTGTAAAATGTATTCCCATTTATCTCGTACCCTTGGAAAGTCAATATAGTCGAAGATGGTGCCCCTTCCAACAAGTACAACTGCTCTCCAACATTTATGTCATTCATGAGATGTGTCTGCAACCAACCGCCAAAAGTCCTCATATGTTCATCTCTAATCCAGGAGCCAGGCTTCCCCGGGTTGTTGGAGTGTACAATATTCTTGTGTTCCTCGATATACGGAGCCACCAAGGTGGAACTTTGCAGAACTATGTAGTGTGCTTTAGTGAGAGAATGTCCATCCATACATATCCTTGCTTTCTTTCCTAGCGTGCCTTTTCCACTAATTCTACCCTGATGCCGTGATTCAGGAACATCGATGGGCTTAAGGTCAGGAATAAAGTCAACAAAACTCAATGACCTCCTCTGTTCCATATCCCTTTGAGATTCTTCCTTCTGGCCTAGCACGATTATGAACATATTTCTTTAACACTCCCATGAACCTCTCAAAGGGGAACATATTGTGTAGAAATACAGGACCAAGAATGTTAATCTCATCGACTAGGTGAACTAGGAGGTGAGTCATAATATTGAAGAAGGATGGTGGGAACACCAACTCGAAGCTGATAAGACATTGGACCACATCTTTATGTAACCTTAGTAGACTATCTAGACTGATTACCTTCTGAGAAATTGCATTGAGAAACGCACATAGCTTCACAATGGGTACTCGAACATTTTCTGGCAGGAGTCCCCTCAATGCAATCGGAAGCAGCTGGGTCATAAGCACGTGGCAGTCATGAGACTTTAGGTTTTGAAAATTTTTTCTCTGCCATATTTATTATTCCCTTTTATGTTCGACGAGAAACCATACGGGACCTTGATACTGTAAAGGACTTCAAAAAAGATTTCATTCTCTTCTTTGGTAAGAGCGTAGCTAGCAGTACCTTCAAACAGCTCTGGATGCATGCCGTCTCGGTCTTTTATACGTTGTTGGTCCTGCCGTGCTTCAGGTGTATCTTTGCTCTTCCCATACATTCCCAAGAAGCCTAGCAGCGTCACGCAAAGATTCTTCGTCAGGTGCATCACGTCAATTGCAGAGCGGACCTCTAGGAGTTTCTAATAGGGTAGCTCCCAAAATATAGATTTCTTTTTCCACATGGGTGCGTGTCTGACATCGTCCTTCGGAACAGATTGTCTACCAGGACCCTTTCCAAAGATTACTTTTAAATCCTTCACCATGTCAAATACATCATCACTAGTACGATGGATAGGCTTACACCGGCTGTCTGCCTCACCATTGAAATGCTTATCTTTCTTTCTTAGGATGTGTGTGGGCGGAAGAAAATGACGATTCCCCGGGTACACATTCTTCTTACATTTATCCAAATATATACTTTCAGTATCGTTTAAACAGTGTGCGCATGCATTGTATCCCTTGTTTGTCTGTCCTGAAATGTTACTAAGAGCAGGCCAATCATTGATTGTTATGAACAACAACGCTCGTAGGTCAAATTCCTCCTGCTTGTTCTCATCCCACACACGTACACCTTGTCCGTGCCACAACTGTAAGAGTTCTTCAACTAATGTCCTTAGGTACACTTCAATGTCGTTGCCGGGTTGCTTCGGGCCTTGGATGAGCACTGGCATCATAATAAACTTCCACTTCATACACAACCAAGGAGGAAGGTTATAGATACACAGAGTCACAGGCCAGGTGCTATGACTGCAGCTCTGCTCCCCAAAAGGATTCATGCCATCTGTACTTAGACCAAACCATAAGTTCCTCGCATCACCTGCAAAGTCCAGAAACTCTCTCTCGATTTTTCTCCACTGCGGCCCATCAGCGGGGTGTCTCAACATCTCGTCTTTCTTACGGTCTTCCATGTGCCATCGCAACAACTTGGCATGCTCTTTGTTCCTGAATAAACGTTTTAACCGTGGTATTATATGAGCATACCACATCACCTTGGTAGGAACCCTCTTCATGCGACGCTCGCCCTCAACATCACCAGGGTCATCTCGTCTTATCTTATACCGCAATGCAGTGCATACTAGGCATGCATCCAACTTCTCGTACTCCTCGCCACGGTAGAGGATGCAGTCATTAATGCATGCATGTATCTTCTGCACCTCTAATCCTAGAGGGCAGACAACCTTCTTTGCTTCGTAGGTACTGGCGGGAAGTTTGTTATCCTTTGGAAGCAACTTCTTCATTATTTTCAGCAACTTTTCAAATTCTTTGTCAGTCACACCGTTCTCTGCCTTCCATTGCAGCAATTCTAGTATGCTACCCAGTTTTTTGTGCCCATCTTCACAATTTGGGTACAACAATTTGTTGTGATCCTCTAACATCTTCTTGAACTTCAACCTCTCCCTTTCATTTACGCATTCTTCCTGGGCATCAGCAATGGCCCGACTAAGATCATCATCGGGTAGATCTGATGCCTGTTCTTTATCTTTTTCTTCATCAATGTCTTCCATTGTAGTACCATCGTATTCAGGGTAGTTGTTGTCATTCTCTTCTTCTTCGTTGTCTTCCATCATAACCCCTCTTTCTCCATGCTTGGTCCAATAATTATAGCCGGTCATGAAACCAGACCGAAACAGGTGGCTGTGAAGGACTCTTGAGGAAGAGTATTCTTTATGATTCCGACAGACACCACATGGACAAGACATAAAACCATTCCGCTTGTTTGCCTCGGCCACAATAAGAAAAGAATGCACGCCTTTAATGAACTCGTTAGAGAGTCGGTCAACGTACATCCATTGCTGGCTCATCTGCATTATATAATTAATTAAGTACATCAAACATAATCATAATTAATTAGTACTAATCTAAAAAAACAAAATTAAAGCCAGCAACCGGGACTAAAGATATGATGAACCTTTAGTCCCGGTTGGAGGCACCAAACGGGACTAAATGTGGATGTGGAGAAAACATGTCGACACTATGTCCTCAATGGGCAACACTAAGCTAGTAAATTAAATGACTCTACTATTTTGGGTGGGTGGCAGCATAATCATAATTAATTAGTACTAATCTAAAAAACAAAATTAAAACCAGCAACCGGGACTAAAGATATGATGAACCTTTAGTCCCGGTTGGAGGCACCAACCGGGACTAAATGCGGATGTGGAGACAACATGTCGATACTATGTACTCAGTGGGCAGCACTAAGCCAGTAAATTAAATGCCGACACTATTTTGGATGGGTGGCAGCATAATCATAATTAATTAGTACTAATCTAAAAAACAAAATTAAAACCAGCAACCGGGACTAAAGATATGATGAACCTTTAGTCCCGGTTGGAGGCACCAACCAGGACTAAATGTGGATGTAGAGACAACATGTCGACACTATGTCCTCAGTGGGCAGCACTAAGCCAGTAAATTAAATGCCGACACTATTTTGGGTGGGTGGCAGCACTATGCCAGGGTGAGTGTGTCGACATTATGTCATTAGTGCCCGACATTATGTTGTGCTGCTTAATCTATAAATAGGTATGCATTCTTGTGAAGAACTGCAAGATGGTGTGCGAGACCAGGGACATCACTACGGCGGAGCTTCTCGAAGATGTCTGAGGACAGGAGCTCGCCGTAGAGGCACTCTCTAATATGTGAAATTAGTTAGCTCCACCAGCATACTGATTTAAACCGAAAGATGGTGTGCGAGAGCAGGGACACCACTACTTCAGAGCTTCTCGAAGATGTCTTAGGATCCCGTCCTCAGACATCTTCGAGGAGCTTGCCATAGAGGCACTCCCTAATATGTGAATTGTGATGTCTTCTTATCAAGCTTTTATGAATTAACCCTATCTTTGTTACAATTTTTTCAGTTTGTTGAACGCAGGTAGACAAAGAAGGATATTTTGCCCAGCTAGCTAGCTTGTTAGAATGATGAACTCACGCATGTGTGTGCTTCTAAAATCAAATTTCGAGACTATGTGCCAAAATAAGATATATATAGATAGAATCCACATATTGTGATATTTACCTTAGAGTTCCTTACATTAATATAAGATAGATAGAATCTAAACATCGATCTCATGCTATCATTGCAAAAATTACTACCAAACTAAATCCACAAATCCATCTATAAGATAGAGCACGAAATGAGCTAATATAACAATGAGAGTTCAAAGGATGAAGTTGCTCACCTTTTAGAACCTTTGGATAGATGGGGCACCACAAAATATAGACAAATCTCGAGGAAAAAAAGAGCATGAGCTCGAGCTTGAAGCAAGAAAGAGAGAGAGAGAGGAGAGCCACCAGCTTGAATGGTGGCTCGGGCAGGGGAAGAAGATTTAGCCAGACCTTTAGCCCCGGTTCGTGTCTACCGGAGCTTAAGGTCCACCTTTAGCCCCGGGCCGTGTAACCAACCGGGACTAGAGGGTCTGGCGCCCGACCTGGCCTGCCTGAAACCCTTTAGCCCCGGTTTGTTACACGACCCGGGGCTAAAGGTCCCGTTCAAATCGGGGCTAGTGCCTGCCACCCCTGGGGCCAGTTCTAGCCGTTGGACCGGGGCATTAGTCCCGGTTTGTAGCAAAACCGGGGCTAATACCCCTGGACCAAAGGTCTGTTTTCTACTAGTATTGCCTAGAATCGCCCGCCAGAGCGCCCCAGCGGCCCTCCGGGAAAAACGCTCATTGCATCCTCCAAAGTCATTTTTACTTGGTGTACGTACTGGTTCGATGCCCATGCAGTCAAAGTTTAACTGGCAAACTTCAACTCTCTTTTTGTTTTGAACATATAAGAAGGTAAACATTTTTTCTAACTTACGACATTCAAATGTCCACAGACATATTGTGTGTTACAAGTGTCAGCATACTATTAAATTGAAAGCATCCACTAGTTCACCAAAAAAAGCTTATGACAACGAGGAAAACGGGGCAATATATGCAAGTAGATTCGGAGCAAAGAGTGGGAATATGGCTATATATATGGAGGTATGCGTTGAGAACATGAATGAGAATATCAAGCTCCATCTCTCGCTATCTCAGTTTCATGCATTTTCCGACAATTAATTAGTAGTTATTATATAACAACAGGTACTTCTAATGTGATAGAATGCAATAGTGAATCCCGCAAACAGTAGTATTCACTCAAATAACATGACTAATACTGATTATCTCATCTTTTCTTGATGTCACTACCGGAAATCGAGATTTTGTTGGGTATTTTTTACTTTGACGAGTGTTTAAATACCGGACACTCGGCAAACATCTCTTTGTCGTGTATCATACTGATGACACCTGGCAAACAGGTCATTCAGAGCAAAGTTACCTCTTTGCCGTGTATGCACCACGAAAACACTCAGTAAACACAAACATACACGACAATGTTCTTAAAAACACTCGGCAAAAGATGGATACACGGCAAACCGTCCTGCCACACGTCCTCCGCCCGCGGTTGACGGCGCAGCTTACGGCGTTATGATTTACCGAGTGTCGTCACAAGTACACACAGTAAAAGTTCACGCCAAATTTCTTCTCCCACGCGCGCCAAAAATCTTAGGGTATGAAACACCCCTATGATGTGTATGTTGAAACTTTGTTGTGTGTTAGTCTAAAACACTCGGTAAAGAGGTAATTTGTTGTGTGTCTTAGTTTTTACCGAGTGTTTACGTCAGATATACGGTAAATTAGTAGGAAAATGGGATTAGGGCTGAGGTGGGTCTATGTTGAAATTAGCTAGGTTCAAGCCTCACTAAACTTGAAGGTTTCACATGGTTTGCTATTTTTCGTTACAACTATGTCACATAAAATAACTTCACGCAAGTTTTTATATTGTTCGGACCGTTTTTGAATTTCTTATGTCCATTAAAAACTAGGCCCGCAGATCAGGGTTCCACAGCAAAACGTGCTCCGGGGCATCGAAATACCTCAAGGACCTGCATGTGGCCCTAGCACATGCATGAAAGTTTGGTTCATGTTGAACCATACAAAACCTACTAGTCTCCAGGTGCTTGCATGTGTCCCCCCTCGCATGCATGTGCTCTAACCTAGAAGTGAAGGTTCTGAACTTGTATAAGGGGGAAACTCTCCGTTCCGGTGAAACCGGGTAGGATAGTACCCCACCTTGTGAACCAACACGGCTTTACATTATCCTATGACCTAAACAAACACAAAACAATAGAGAGCTATGACAGGCTACCCCATCAGAAGAATGTCTAGGAGGGTAGACGATCCGAGACCCGCACATTAGGGTTCCGCAGCAAACCGCGCTCCGGGGCATCGGAATACCTCAAGGACCTGCATGTGGCCCTAGCACATGCATGAAAGTGTGGTGTTATGTTGAAACATACAAAACCTACTAGTCTTCGGGGTGCTTGGATGTGTCCCCCCTCGCATGCACGCGCTCTAACCTAGAAGCGAAGGTTCTGGACTTGTATAAAGGGGAAACTCCCCGTTCCGGTGAAACCGGGTAGGATACTGCGCTACCTTGTGAACCAACATGGTTTTACATCATCCTATGACTTAAACAAACACAAAACAAAAGAGATCTATGCCAGGCTACTCCCATCGGAAGAATGTCTAGGGGGGTAGACGATCCGAGGCCCGCAGATCAGGGTTCTGTAGCAAACCGTGCTCCGGGGCATCGGAATACCTCAAGGACCTACATGTGGCCCTAGCACATGCATGAAAGTGTGGTGCTATGTTGAAACATACAAAACCTACTAGTCTTCGGTATTGTGCTCTTGCGTAACCTGAAAATAATACAGTGGGGTAGCCAAAGTAGATTGGTTAGACACGAGATCACGAGTAGGCTGTCAGTGCTTAGGACAAAAATTTCCGAGTAACCGTTGAACTTGGAAAGAAGGATCCAAACTAACCATTTCTACTGCTCAAAATGTCACAGGTACTTCTAATGTGATAAAATGCAATAATGGATCCCGCAAACAGTAGTAATCAAATCACTCAAAGAACATGACTAATACTGAATCTCTCATCTTTTCTTGATGTGTACTGATATTGTTTTATCAGAAAGAAAGTAGGATTGGCAAGTCATTGGTGGTACTGATTCTGTTATAGCATGCATGAACTCATTCCAGATAATATCATAGGGAAAAATTTACCTGCGCTAATTGCAACGATGCCTTTCATCATGGTTCTTAAAGATGCAAAGTAAAAGTAAACGAAGGGAAATAGCAAAGATTCTCCACATTTCAGAACTTTACATGACGCAATTAATATAATAGACACCAAATGATATTAGTAGAGGTGCTCTGCTACTATCCAAAATGTAGGCACAGTGGCACAGCAAATTACCAGCAGTGTAGAACATCCAGATGAAGCACTCCATCTTACAGCCCTACGAAAAATGGAGGCTCCTGAATCGACCATCTTCTTCTCTGGTTTATGGAATAGTGGAAGGGGAATAACACTCTCCTGGAGGTAATGCTTGCTAATCCACAACTTGACTTCCTGGTCCTCTTCTCTTTTCACATACCCTAAGAACTTGCCATCAACGTCATAACGTAGCACACGCCCAGCAGGAGGGAACTGGATCAGCAGCTCGCCCTCATTGAGCACAACCATCTTAGGATACCTTGAATACATTAAATCCAAAGACGATGGTGGATCCACGAAGGACAAACTAATCCGACGTTTGAAAGACCAAATTTCGGCATCGTAGTCTTGTATCACCCAAATATCTATGCTGTCTCTGCTGATTCTGCAGAAAGTAAGTGTGCCATCCATCGCCAACAACAGCTCCTGCGAGGGCAACTGCGCAGGACTAGACATCAAACGGAATGTCTCGGCTACCGTGTCGAACACCATTATGCCGGAGTTTCCGATCTTCCAGTGCAGGCCGCCACGGTGGTGGACCGGTGGCTCGTTGGACGAACTGTACAGCCCGCCCCGTAACACCACTTCCAAGATAGAGGACGATGCAGCTGGCTGCGGAATGCATACCAGTCGGATGCATCTTGGATTATCGGATCCCACCGCTACTACGGAGTAAGCCGTCGTGTAGTTCTTGTCTGGTGGGGCACTGTCTGTCGGACCAGTGAACCAGAGCACCCGGTATTCTCCGGATGGTTGGTGCCGATAGAAGGCGACGATATGGCGGAGAAAATACCACTGGGATTGAGGCGTCCATAGCGGAGCGCACTCGCGGGTGACCGGGTTGCAGATGAAGTACCCAGGTCTCTCGCAGGCGATGAGGAGACCATCGAGGGCACCATGGAGTGTACCATTGCGCGAGTATCGGAGGACTGGGCTGAGCTGTTGCCGGCCGGCACCGGCGTCACGGGGGACGAAGAGGCGGGTGTCCTTCTTGTCAAGGTCTTGGCGGAAGCCGTAGCCGAGGATCGGGAGCAAAGGCTGGCGGCGGTGGTGGTCCAGGATGAAGCTGTCAGTGGAGGTGGCACTGCGCCAGCACTTGCGGACGGCGCGGCAGCGGAGGATGTCCTTGGGCGGCAAACGGACGAGGATCTCTTGGACGACGATCGATTCGGGAAGGTCGTCGAGGACGGTCGCGCCTACGCTGCCTGGCATGGTGGCTGACTGGCTGCCGCCTGCTGGTGCTCCGTCAGATCAGATCCGATTCGGGCAACTACAAAAGGAGGAGGAAACGTGAGGATGCATGGCGGGCGACGGATTACTGCGGCATATGGCACACGGAGGCGAGAGAGGGGATTAGTGGAGGATAGGGGAGAGCCGATGGTGTGCTATGCCGACAGTGCAAACCTACCCGTCGACACACCAAGAGAATAGAAAGGGCAGAGGATAGATGGAGAAAAAGTTACTAATTCGAACGGGGTGGATCTCGCATGGCCGATTTTGGGGGGAGGCGAACCTGTTTAGTGATGTCCGGGAAGAGGAAACTCCGGCGAGCAACTCGTTATGATCCGGCGAGGAAGAGGATGGAAATTGAAAGGGGGATTTGGGAGGGTTGGAGCACCGCTTAGGGTTGTGGGTTCTCGCGAAATAGCGATTTATCTTCTTAGCATTTTATTCAGTTAAAAAAGTATTTTTTATTGATATAATCGTGACTAAGGCTGGTCATAGTGTAAAATATAGTATAATATTAGATCATGTGTACGTTTGAGACAACTCCCTCCATCCTAAAGAGGATGTGGCGAATTTGGTTAAATTCGAATGTATCTAGACAAATTTAGTTTATATATTCATTCAAATTTAATAAATCCGGAAATCCTTTTCAGGACGGAGGGAGTATCTCATAATGTATAGACATATAAATTTAGTCAAAAACCAATGACTTATAAGTTTGGCCAATATTTGATAAAAATATGAAGAATTACAATATAAATGTCAACATATTCACCATAAAGTATATTTTAACAGTGTGTCTATTGTGTATCATAGATGTTGTTATATTTTTCTATATCTTAGTAAAGTTTGATTTTGACTAAATTTATAAACCTTATTCATTTGAATGGAGCAAGTATCATATTTTCAAAACATTTAATAAGAAGATTTGTTTTTCATTAAATTTCTTAGTTCTATGTTCTATGGTGTACAAGATGTGTTCGCCATTATGATACCAATGAGAAACCAACCAATGTTCAACACTCTAGTCGCTGCGAGCGGTCGTTGCCCTCCCAAGGAGTCCGCTTCAGCTTCTGTAGAGACAAGCCTCGTGCACGCCATGTCTACCTCGAGCCTCGTGTAGAGACGAGCCTTCGGATACAGTGCTTTGGTAATTCGGATTTGGTGGTGCAGTAAGTTTCTGGTCATTGGGATGCGTTGGACGCAAACATGGTCTTGTATAGATTTCACGTCCAAAAGATATGTGGATACTTTGAAGGATGTGAATTCCATCATGTGTCACGAGCTGAAAATGATGCAGCCGACGTGTTATGTAAACTGGGTTCATCTCGGCAATCCATCCCACCAGGTGTTGCTTTGGAGCATCTTAGAAAACCATCTATTAACCCCTCACCAGAATCCGAATCAATATATATCCCGTCCAATCCAGGATCAGAAGTTGTCCCAATGGATTGACTGGGAAACACCTCGACACACATGGGGACTACCTCGGCAAACCCGGGGATTGCCTCGCAGAACCAGGGGACTGTTCAGCTTAATCCGGCGGAAGTTATGTCGGCTGATCCAATGGAGGTTGATGAGGTGCTTTTCCCGTCCCGTCTTGTACCAGCATGGGTGCAGCCGATCTTTGGCTTCTTGAAAGATGGAGTTTTGCCAAGTGATGAGGTACTTTCCACGCAAGTTCAGAGAAGAGCAAAGGCATATACCATAATCAATACCGAGTCATACAAGAGAAGTGTCACAAGTGTCCTACAACGGTGAGTTGATCCGGCAGAAGGGCAGGAAATCCTCCGAGATATACATCAGGGCGAATGTGAGCATCATGCCTCGTCTAGGGCCTTAGTAGGCAAAGCTTTTCGGCATGGATTTTACTGGCCTAGTGCTTTTCAACAAGCTGAGGACCTTGTGAAGAAATGCAATGGGTGGACAAGTTTACAAAGTGGATACATATGCCGGCCTCTGAACTCAAAACTATACCTATCACTTGGCCATTTGATGTGTGGTGCTTGGACATGGTTGGACCATTTAGGCTAGCTCGAGGAAACATGACTCATATCCTAGTCATGGTGGACAAGTTTACAAAGTGGATTGAGGTAAAGCCAATCAGAAAATATGATGGAGCTACTGCCGTATCATTCCTCAATGACATCATCTCGAGATACGGATACCCACATAGTATCATAACAGACAATGACACAAATTTTGCTGAAGGTGTATTTGCTCGGTTCTGCCAAGACAAAAGAATAAGGCTAGATGTTGCGTCAGTTCCACACCCCGCATCGAATGGGCAAGTGGAGAGATTCAACGGACTAGTATCGTCCGAGATAAAACCCTGGCTCATTGAGCCGCTATAAAGATCAGCGGGGTGTTGGATCGATGAACACCCAACAGTACTATGGAGCCTAAGAACAACTCTAAATCGATCAACTGGCCATACGCCATTCTGTCTGGTATATGGGGCAGAAGTTGTATTACTAGCCGATATAGAGTATGACTCGCCTAGGGTCACCCAATGCATAGAAGCCGAAGTGCAAGAAGCCCGGCAAAATGATGTTGATCTACTATAAGAGGCAAGAGATTTGGCACTGTCCAGATCCGCTATATATCAGCAGAATCTCCGACGCTATCATAGCCGGAAAGTAAGCCCCCGAGTTTTCCGGGAAGGTGATTTGGTACTTCGGCTAGTGCAACGCACTGTCGGCATGCATAAGCTCTCACCTTCATGGGAAGGACCATTCATTGCAAGGAAAGCACTACACAATGATGCATACTATCTTATAGATGCTCAACCACAGGAGAAGATAAAGGCAGACAAGTCTGGAGAAGAATCAAAGTGGCCATGGAATGTAGCATTTCTTTGTCCATTTTACACTTAGCAGAAGTGTATGTATCTTAAACTATCATATGTCGGATTGTATGTCGACAAGGAGTCATTAATGAAACCTCGGTACCTCGAGCAAAAACTCGGGGACTGCCCTAGTAGTAATTGTATTTTTCTGTATTTACATTTTATATGTCGGTTGGCTTAAATTTCTTACCCCTTAGTGATGGCTCTGAAATATAGCCATCTACGTCCATATTTAAACTGGATATTACTCATATTTTTTATGAAATATCTCTCTAAACCATGCCACTAATACCTAATATTCAGAGGGGTATGCAATCCTTTCTTTTATATTTTTTCTACGCAGATAATGTCGTTTAAAGGAGGGAATCACTACATTAAAGTCAAAGATACGAGATTTCCAACAACCAGAAGAAACCAGGAGCCGTAAAATGGAGGCTGGTGCTTTAACGACCAACTATACGACCGGAGCAAAATTTCGGCCGTATAGCTCCGGTTGTATAGTTGGCGCCACCACCGTTAGGTCAAACAGAACAACTTTCGTGAAGGGCCCCCTATATAAAGAAGCCCCGGGCGACAAGAAAACAAGCCAGACCTCGCCAAAAAATCTCTGCCATAGATCACCAGCCGCCTCTAGATCTTCAAACCCTTCTCCATCTCCGTAGCCATATTTCACCTCTTGTAATAGTAGATCTCTTCTCCGATTGGCGACATTGTAATACTATTGCTATTAATCTTATGATTTTAATTACAATGTTTGTGATTGTTGATCTCATCTCTATGTGTGAGTAATTCTCCTTGAGCTAAGGGCTTTGGCCTAGCCATGTAGCAATTGTGCATGTTATTTATCATAGATGAGATCGTGTATTAGTTTGTATGACATGATGATTATTGTATCCTCTCTTTCCTCAATCCAGGGACTTGTCAGGTACCCAAGACCCCGAGGGTTGAGCCAGGTATAGGGAGTATGAGTGATGACTGATCTGCAGGTTGGGAACCCCAGTGACAGAAGGGGTTGTACGGCTGTATGTGAGGGATTTGCTTGGGATTAACGGTGACATCACTATGCATATCATTAGTTCTCTTTATTCTATGGATGAGACTAGTAGGTTATTGCTATAAGCGGTTGCAGAGGTAATAGAAATTATGGATGCACTGCCCACATATAATTTATCTTGCTCTAACAAGTACATGCATACTTTATTTCTATCTTTTATACCCATCAGATGTTTTGCACAACTACAGGTGAAACCGAATGCCCTAGGCCCTCTCTCTCCATCATCGACAACAACAAAAAGACGCAAGCTACTGGTCCGATAAAAACATAAAAGGAATTCTAAAACTCTCGAAGGTCCATTAAAGTAACTTCACTACGCATCCGCTTCCCGAGGATTCGATAACCTAGGTCTACTAGGGAAAAAGAAGCTATACTACATCCGTAATCCGGATCAAAGGTATCACTTAGCCGAGTTAGTAATGTGTCGGCACCATAACCTAAATCTTCGACTTGCTACTGTCCAAAAAGATTGGCTTCATGGCAAGCAAGAGAATAAGCTCGGAAATACTATGCACATGAAAAACGACTAAGGAAGGGAATTTAATCGAGCCGACATTTGTTTTTTGGAGTGTAGCGCCCCGGGTAAAACCACTACTAGAAAATCACTGGGTTTTGCCTTTGTGCATCATCATGATAGAATATTCATGTCATCATGCCACATTGCATTTCAGCATCATAATCATCATGCATATGTTTGCCTAAAACTATTTCCCAAAGGCCCTCGACAAGATCTCCTTCCTGGATCCGATGGTCGAGACCAAGCTGAAGTCCCCGATCTCGGAGTGCGAAGCCGGGCCCGATCCCTCGAGACCCCAGCATCTTCGGACCTTGATGTGTGACCCTTATCTGCCTTATTTTGATAATATAATACAACTTGTTGCATATAATTATTCATGCTTGCACACATGTTTGGTGGGTTGGGGGCATTATATCGATTCACCTAATAATTAAATGTGGAGCGCATATGTGGGCTATTCTAGGTTTATATTGGCTCCATTTAAATTTGTGTAGAGAACTGATGCCATGTTTTTCCTTTTTAATACAACATTTAAATTGCAGGATATCTATACAGCATGAACCATCTAATTAATTGTCGGGACCCTGGTTTCGCTTAATATTGCTTAGTTGCACCATGATACGTCCATTTTGCATCACTATTCTATGTCATAATTCACTGTTATTCATTGATATATTTCGTATTGAGAGGTGATACTTATGTTATTTCATCAGTTTTTGCATGGTTGATGACTTTTGGAGCATGGACCGCTGTAGTCAGTATTCTGATGGAAAAGGTGCTGTTTGGAAGCAAAATTCGCGAAGATCAGAAAATCCGGGAAAATATACGTAAAATCCTATTTTTCCAGAAGACGAAGGAAGCCAGAAGGAGGGCTGGAGATGGGCCATAGGGGGCCCACACCACCCCTTGGCGCGGGCCAGCCTAGGCCGCACCACCAGGTGGTGTGGCCGCCCTGGTCCACCCCTAACACTCCCCTCTGGCGTATATTATCCTCCCGAAACCTTAAGACTCGGGGAGCGACCACAGAAAGATTTCGCCGCCTCTGCAGGGCGGAAAACACTGAGAGAGAAAGATCTCTCCGACAGACAGATTTCTGCCGGGGGAATTCCTTCCCAGAGAGGGGAGATCATCGCCATCAATACCATCATCAAGCTGGACTTCATTGGGATCATCATCATCATCACCACCACCATCATCATCATCACCCTCATCACCATCTCCATATTGCTGTAACAATTGCGTTGAATCTTGCATAGTTCATAGGGGAAACTTTCCCGGTGTTGATTACTCTTTGTAGTTGATGCTATTGAGTGAACCATTGAATTATTGTTTATGTTCAGATTGTTATACATCATTATTCCATCTCTGATCATGATCCATATGATGTCTTGTGAGTAGTTCGTTTTGTTCTTGAGGACATGGGAGAAGTCATGTTGTTAGTAGTGGAGTTGTGTTGAGAAAGATTCAATAGTTTGATATTTAAGTTGTGGTGTACTTCTTCTAGTGGTGTCATGTGAACGTCAACTACATGACACTTCACCTATATGGGCCTAGGGGAATGCATTGCGTATTTGGCTACTAATCGTAGGGGTTGCCGGAGTGACAGAAACCTGAACCCCCGTTAGGAAACCATTGCACAAGGGACGTAAGGGTCTTAGAGTTTAAAGCTGTGGTTAGGTTTCTACCTTAATTACTTTCTTGTACTTACGGATGTTTGCAAGGGGGTATATTCACAAGTATGTATTAGTCCTAGGAAGGTCGGTACATTAGCACAGGTTCACCCACACAACACTTAGCAAGCTAAACAAGATTAATCAACTATATGAAGCGAAAGCACTTGACAGTCTTCCCTTGTGTCCTCGAGAACGTTTGGTCATCTTAAGTAATACAACCGGCTTGTCCTTTGCTGCATAAAGGATTGGGCCACTTGCTGCATTTATTCCTACTGTCTTTTATTTACTCGTACTTCGTTTACTTGCATTATCAAAAACCCCTAAAAATCCGTTTGCTAAGTATTTGCAGAGAATTCATGATCCATACCACTAGCCAACACCTTCTGCTCCTCGTTGGGTTCGACACTCTTACTTATCGAAAATACTGCGATACACCCCCTATACTTGTGGGTCATCAAGACTATTTTCTGGTGCCGTTGCCGGGGAACGAAGCGTTATTGGAGAGTGGAACTGGTAAAGGAAACTTCTACTGTGAGTATTGTTTACTTCTGTTAGTTGCTTTATTTTCGTTATGGATAATCCGCTGAGTTTCTTATTTGGTAATGCTACTTCCACTGCTAAGGTAGTAGATGAACCACCACCTGCTGAGAATGATGCTTTTAAAATACCTACAAGAATTATTGATCGTGTTATGGATAACTACTATGTTGGGGACGGAACTGTCCATCCCGGTGATCATTTACTCTTTATACACGAATTATGCGAGTTGTTCAAGTGTGCAGGTATTACTACAGATCAAGTTAAGACGAAGTTATTCTCATTATCGCTGAAAGGAAGAGCTGAGGAATGGTATAAGTTGCTGAAGAATGGTCAATCTCTTGAATGGGAGGAAATAGTGCCTCTCTTTTATTCAAAATTTTATCCTCCTAGTGAGATTCACAAAGATCGGAATCAAATATACAACTTTTGGCCTCTTGATGGAGAGAGTACAACTCAAGCTTGTGGGAGATTAAAGTTACTAATGCTCAAATGTCCCATTCATGAGCTCCCCAACAATATTATTATCAATAACTTTTATGCAAGGCTCCCTCTACATGACAAGGATTTATTGGATGCTTCTTGTGCTGGATCATTCAGTCGCATGGGAGAAGAAGCTAAATGGGATCTTATGGACCATATTCAAGATAATGCTGAAGCTTGGGAGAATGACAAACGTAGAAAGTCAGGTATAAATTACGATTATGAATGCATTGAATCTTTTATGGGAACTGATGACTTTCAAAATATTAAAAATGCTTATGGTCTTGACTTACAAGTTATTACGAATTGCTTTAGGACTTTTTCTTCTTATATTGAAATTCCAAAAAGGGGATGGAACAAGTACCATGAACCTTATAAAGATATTGTTGACTGTGTTCCTATTGGGAGTGCTGAGTGTTGCACTATTGATCCCATCTTACCCGAACCTTATATCGAGAAGATTCCCTTCCCAGATAAAGTAAAGGATCATCCTATGATAACTAATGTACTCACCAAAAGTGAAAAGAGGACTGTAAGACCTGATGAACAAATAAACGTTGAACCTGTGGTAGCAATTGTGAAAGACCTTGTCACTAAAAGCATAGAAGATGGACACATAGTCTTTTGTGAGGATGCTTCTAATATAGTTTCACATCCTAATAGAACTAAAAAATCTAGTGTCCTTGTGCTTTCTATTAGAATTGGTGATCATTGCTATTATGGTTTATGTGATATTGGTGCAAGTTCTAGTGCTATTCCTTACGAGCTTTACAGAGAAATTATGCATGAAATCAGTCCCTGGGAATTGGAAGAGATTGATGTGGTTATTCACCTTGCTAATAGAGAGACCATCTCTCCAATTGGTATTGTACGAGACGTGGAAGTTCTTTGTGGTAAGATTAAGTACCCTGCTGATTTTCTAGTACTCGGTTCAGCTGCTAGTAAAACTTATCCTATTATTTTTGGTAGACCTTTCTTGAGTACTTGTGGAGATATTATAGATTGCAAAAGGGAGAAAATCTTGACTAAGTTTGATGGGGAATCTTATGAGTTTAATTTCTCGAAATTCGCTAAAGAACCTTGTGAAGAGGAAACCCATAATGAGGATTTTAGAGTTGAACAACTTGCTTCTATTTCTCTTGCTCCTAACAATGATTTGCAGCAATTTATGGAAGATCATGAAAGTGAAATCTTCATGGAAGAAAAGAATGAGATTGACGAGATTCTCCGTGATCAGCCTATGATGCTTAAGCATAACTTGCCTGTAGAAGACTTGGGTACCACGTTGCCACCTAAAAAGGATCCGGTATTTGATCTAAAACCTCTCCCTGATGATCTTAAATATGATTATATTGATGATAAAAAGATATATCATGTTATTATTAGCTCTAAACTTTCAGGAACGGAAGAAGAAAGGTTATTGGAGGTTTTGAAGAAACACCGAGGAGCTATGGGCTATACTCTGGATGATTTAAAAGGGATTTCACCTACTATATGTCAGCATTCTATCAACATAGAACCAGATGCAAAGCCAGTAGTAGAGCACCAACGATGTTTAAATCCTAAGATGAAGGAAGTGGTAAGGAATGAGGTATTGAAACTCCTTGATGCTGGTCTTATTTACCCTATTGCTGATAGTGAATGGGTTAGTCATGTTCATTGTGTTCCTAAAAAAGGAGGTATTACCATTGTTCCTAATGATAATGATGAGCTTATTCCTCAAAGAATAGTAGTAGGCTATAGGATGTGCACTGATTTTAGAAAAGTCTATAAAGTTACTAAGAAAGATCACTACCCGCTTCCTTTTATTGATCAAATGTTGGAAAGGTTGTCTAAAAAGACCCATTTTTTTTCTTGATGGTTATTCTGGTTTCTCTCAAATTGCGGTTAAACAACGAGATCAAGAAAAAACTACTTTTACTTGCCCTTACGGAACTTATGCTTATAGACGTATGCCTTTTGGTTTATGTAATGCTCCTGCTACTTTTCAAAGGTGCATGTCTACTATTTTTCATGGTTTTTGTGAGGAAATTGTAGAAGTGTTCATGGATGACTTTTCTATCTATGGAACTTCTTTTGATAATTGTCTGCACAAACTTGATAAAGTTTTGCAGAGATGTGAAAAAACTAATCTTGTCCTTAATTGGGAGAAATGCCACTTCATGGTTAATGAAGGGATTGTCCTTAGGCATAAAGTTTCTGAAATAGGCATAGAAGTTAATAGAGCTAAGGTTGAGGCAATTGAGAAGATGCCATGCCCAAGAGACATCAAAGGTATTCGTAGTATCCTTGGTCATGCTGGTTTCTATAGAAGGTTTATTAAAAACTTTTCTAGGATATCAAAACCCCTCACTAATCTTCTTCAAAAAGATGTACCCTTCGTTTTTGATGATGATTGTAAGGGAGCTTTTGAAACTCTTAAGAAGGTTTTAACTACAGCCCTTATTGTTCAACCACCTGACTGGAGTTTACCCTTTGAAATAATGTGTGATGCTAGTGATTTTGCTATAGGTGCTGTCCTTGGGCAACAAATTGATAAAAAGTTAAATGTTATTCATTATGCTAGTAAGACTTTAGACGCTGCTCAAAGGAATTATGCTACTACTGAAAAAGAATTTCTAGCTGTCGTTTTTGCTTGTGATAAGTTTAGACCTTATATTGTAGACTCAAAAGTCGCCATTCATACTGATCATGCTGCTATTAAATACCTTATGACGAAGAAGGACGCTAAGCCTAGGCTTATTAGATGGGTGTTGCTTTTACAAGAGTTTGATCTACATATAGTAGATAGGAAAGGTGCTGAAAACCCTGTAGCTGATAATTTATCTCGATTGGAAAACATCTCTTTTGACCCTATGCCTGTTAATGATAGTTTCCCAAATGAGCAGTTAGCCGCAGTAGGGGTAAGATCGCGATAGAGCCCTTGGTATGCTGATTATGCTAACTTTATTGTCTCCAAGTATTTGCCTCCAACTTTTACAGCTCAGCAAAGAACGAAGTTCTTCTATGATTTGAGGCATTATTTTTTGGATGACCCACACTTATACAAAGGAGTGGATGGTATTATGCGAAGATGTGTTCCAGAATATGAACAAAAGGAGATATTGCGTAAATGTCATGGTAGTGCTTATGGAGGACATCATGCAGGAGATAGAACTACACAAAAGGTGCTACAATCAGGTTTCTACTGGCCTACCCTTTTTAAAGATGCAAGAAAATTTGTTTTATCTTGTGATGAATGTCAGCGTGTTGGTAATATTTCTAGACGCAATGAAATGCCTATGAACTACTCTCTAGTTATTGAACCCTTTGATTGCTAGGGATTTGACTTTATGGGTCCTTTCCCTCCCTCGAAAGGTTATACTCATATTCTTGTTACCGTTGATTATGTTACTAAGTGGGTAGAAGCCATTCCTACGAAAAGTGCTGACGGGGAAACTTCTCTAAAAATGCTTAAGGATGTTATCTTTCCTAGGTTTGGAGTGCCTAGGTATCTCATGACTGATGGGGGTTCTCATTTCATTCATGGTGGTTTTAGAAAGACCCTTGCTAAATATGATGTTAATCATAGAATTGCTTCAGCCTATCACCCCCAAACTAGCGGGCAAGTAGAGTTATCAAATAGAGAAATTAGATCCATCTTGCAAAAGACTATTAATAGATCTAGAAAAAACTGGGCTGAAAAGTTGAATGATGCTTTATGGGGTTATAGATTTGCCTACAAAAAACCTATGGGGATGTCTCCTTATAAAATGGTTTATGGGAAACCTTGTCACCTACCTTTAGAATTAGAACATAAAGCTTACTGGGCAGTTAAAGAACTAAATAGAGATTGTAAGCTCGCCGGTGAGAAAAGATTATTTGACTTAAGTTCTTTAGATGAATGGAGGAGTGAAGCCTATGAAAATGCTAGGCTCTTTAAGGAAAAAGTTAAAAGATGGCATGACAAGCGAATACTTAAGAGAGGATTTCATGTTGATGAGAAAGTTCTATTGTATAGGTCTCATCTCAGATTTTTTGCAGGAAAGCTACTGTCAAAATGGGAAGGACCTTTCATTATTGAAGAAGTATACCGTTCAGGTGCAATAAAAATTTCTTCTTTCAAAGATAATACTACACAAGTAGTGAATGGGCAGCGACTCAAACACTATATTGCTGGGGATTCTTATAGTGAAGATGTTGATGCCTTTCAAACTATAACTCCGGAAAAATTTATCAAGGACCAAATTTAGAGACATGCAGAGTACGCTTTCAAATAGGTAACAGTTCTGGTAAGAAAAGTTCCACGAAAATACTAGCCAACTATATTTTTGCAGTTTTCAATCAATAAGGAAAGCTACAAAGTGAAAGAGGGACGGAAACAGAGCCATGGTGGCTCACACCACCCTGTGGCGCAGGCCCACCCCTGGCCGCGCCACTAGGTGGTGAGTCCACCCCAGACTCCGCCTCCGACTCGCTTTCTCCCAGTACCTTCCTTTCATCATGAAACTTCGTAATATATAATCCCCCGGATCTCCTGAGGTTCGTATATCGTGTTTTTGTTTTGATCTGTTTTTGACAGGTAGGAGTCCTAGGTTTGGAGCTAAAATGTCTTCCTATGGACCAGCCAAGGAAGATTCTTTAGAGGATATCATCAACCCATACATGAGAGAGTTGAAGATTCATCCCAAGGAGTTGTTGCTTGAAGATGGGGAACTCCGGATAAAAGAGGTTCGAGGCCCTAAAGGTGAAGGAAGTCTGGAGGACATGATGGAAGCACTGGAGCAAGAAGTCTTTAGGTACAAGAAGATGGCGGAGCGCGAAGTGGATATCATCCATAAGATTTGTTCCGAACTCATCGCCAAGCACCAAAAGGAGACTGATGAACTCAAGGATGAAGTCCTCTCGCTCCGCCAAACAACCAACAAACTGCAAGCACAGTTCTATGACGTTCAAAATCAAAACTATGAGTATGAGGTTAGGATTAAACGCATAAGTGCTGCTGCAAGTTTCAGGATGCTGGAGACCACGATGTCCTTTGTTTATGGGAAGCCCTTACCCTGGAAGTCGGACGAAGATGAGAGGATACCACCATCACCGAAGGAGTAATTCGTCATCAGGTTTGGCATCCCCTTGGTTTGTTCCAAGCTTGGGGGAGTGCCGCGGTATCACATCACTATCTTCTATCTTTTTACCTTATTAGTAGAGTCATATCATGAATAGAGAAGTTATTATGTAGGATGGTTTGCATTATGGAAGTGTCCCCTCTCTCGTTAGATATGTTCCCTTGGTATGAGTTGCCGTTATGGATTATTAATGAGAAGTTCTATCATTTACTCTTTTGCATATCTTATATTAGTTTTCAATTCATGGTTATATGATTGATCTTGTTGTTACTATTGGTATCACTTTGGGATCACTGAGTTAATTTAGTTGGTTTTGGCAAACCTGGATCTGTCACTAGCAACACTATTTTTGAGAGTTGAATGAAAAGATAGAAGTACTCTAAAGAAAAATAATTTCATCATCTTTCTTTCTTAAATTGCTCATAAGTCTAGTATTCTCTAGTTAAGACCTTTTGTGCTTCCAAGGAAGATTGTATGTTTGTCTTTATCACTTGTATGTTCGTTTGTTTCCTTCAACTCTTGTACTTGCTAGCCGAAAACCTGTACTGAGAGGGAATTCTTCTCGTGCATCCATCCCTTAAGCCAAAAACCTATGCCATTTGTGTCCACCATACCTACCTATTAGCATTATTGCTATTCCAAGTAAATTCTTGTTTTATCTACCTCCCAAATTAAACTTGTTATGTGAAAATTAGTGATTAAAGCTCTCACGAACTTGATGGCACACTTTAATTTTCTTGCATTTAATAAACTTGAACCATTGGGTCCTTATTTGTTGCGTATATGCTTGCGCTTTATGAGTTGAAGTTAGCAGAACCATGTATCATGGGGAACGCTTTCAACACTGCATTGGTACTTTGTACCTAGTTGATATCATGTTCTTTTGCTTATGGATCCCGGCGGTGTGAAATAAAAGTGGAACTTGTAAGATCATGGAGTTTATATGTGTGTTAGAGAAACACCTGGGCCGCTAGCCTAAGCCATGCCTAATCATGGTGGAAACTTGCAGCATAACTATAGTGAGCATTCTATGAAGCATCCTCAATAAAAACCTATGCAAATAGCAAATAAAAAGATCGCTGAGATGCTCACTGTCTGCTTGCCTTGTCATTTTGATTATGGGATAGCTCCCGTGTCATGTGCAAGGGGTACCCCGTTGGTGGTTCTCGATGATACACGTGTATTTACAATGACAAGAGCTTGCTCGTGACTGAAGTTGAGTAGCATGAGGTTTGGTACTCATAAGTAAGGGGCATGTGACTTCAATTTATAACTTGTCAAGCATATCCTCTTAGTTGTGTCACTTTAACCTTAATCACCAAAAGATGCCTATGATAGGGGCAATGAGAGCTGAAAGCTAGTAAGTATCATAATTTTTGGGAGCTCTTTATGAGACTTGCAATCCCTGCTTCCCTCTGCGAAGGGCCTTTCTTTTACTTTTTAGTTGAGTCGGTAAACCTATTCCCTTCTATCTCAACAAGTATTTTGAGTTGTTGTGTTTCATTCATTCATATGATGATTTATTCAATCATGTTTCTTATGTTCCTTGTTTTGCACATTGCTCTTATCTTGGTGATTACTACTTTGAAAACTATCATTGAAAACCAGTTATTTGTGAACTCCAGCAAATTATCAACTATTCTTTGACCAAGAGCTAAGTCTGCCATTACCAATTATGATTCACTTTATATATCTTTATTGTGTTTCCTTTACTCATTGCAAGTTGAGTTATATAATAGTAAGTTGTCTTCTATTATGATCTATGTATTTGATGAATGTGATGCTTTTTGTTCGTATTCTTTTATCGACTCTTCACTCCATAAACCTGAGGCCATGTTTATTGAGCTCAGTTTCGCTTGGGGACAAGCGAAGTCTAAGCTTGGGGGGAGTTGATACGTCCATTTTGCATCACTATTCTATGTCATAATTCACTGTTATTCATTGATATATTTCGTATTGAGAGGTGATACTTATGTTATTTCATCTGTTTTTGCATGGTTGATGACTTTTGGAGCATGGACCGCTGCAGTCAGGACTCTGATGGAAAAGGTGTTGTTTGGAGGCAAAATTCGCGAAGCTCAGAAAATCCAGGAAAATATAAGGAAAATCCTATTTTTCTAAAAGACGAAGGAAGCCAGAAGGAGGGATGGAGATGGGCCACAGGGGGCCCACACCACCCCCTGGCGCGGGCCAGCCTAGGCCACGCCACCAGGTGGTGTGGCCGCCCTGGTCCACCCCTAGCACTCACCTCTGGCGTATATTATCCTCCCGAAACCTTAAGACTCGGGGAGAAACCACAGAAAGATTTCGCCGCCTCTGTAGGGCGGAAAACACTGAGAGAGAAAGATCTCTCCGACAGACAGATTTCTGCCGGGGGAATTCCTTCCCAGAGAGGGGAGATCATCGCCATCAATACCATCATCAAGCTGGACTTCATTGGGATCATCATCATCATCACCACCACCATCATCATCATCATTGCCCTCATCACCATCTCCATATTGCTGTAACAATTGCGTTGAATCTTGCATAGTTCATAGGGGAAACTTTCCCGGTGTTGATTACTCTTCGTAGTTGATGCTATTGAGTAAACCATTGAATTATTGTTTATGTTCAGATTGTTATACATCATTATTCCATCTCTGATCATGATCCATATGATGTCTTGTGAGTAGTTCGTTTTGTTCTTGAGGACATGGGAGAAGTCATGTTATTAGTAGTGGAGTTGTGTTGAGAAAGATTCAATAGTTTGATATTTAAGTTGTGGTGTACTTCTTCTAGTGGTGTCATGTGAATGTCGACTACATGACACTTCACCTATATGGGCCTAGGGGAATGCATTGTGTATTTTGCTACTAATCGTAGGGGTTGCCGGAGTGACAGAAACCTGAACCCCCGTTAGGAAACCATTGCACAAGGGACGTAAGGGTCTTAGAGTTTAAAGTTGTGGTTAGGTTTCTACCTTAATTACTTTCTTGTACTTACGGATGTTTGCAAGGGGTATAATCACAAGTATTTGCAGAGAATTCCTGATCCATACCACTAGCCAGCACCTTCTGCTCCTCGTTGGGTTCGACACTCTTACTTATCAAAAATACTGCGATACACCCCCTATACTTGTGGGTCATCACACCACATCTTGGCCATGTCATGCATCATACATGCATCATGCTCGGTCTTCTGCCGTAGTATTAAATAGTGCATCCGGTGCTTCTTTTAGTGCTTTGCTTCTTCACGGATTAGGTCGTTGAGTTGATGTGAGTGTCGACAAGTTCTTCGGATAATATACCTTCAGCAATGTTTCCCAGGCGAGCATTCTTCCCCTTTCTACCTATTTTGTCCTTATGGTCTTTACTTCCTCCTATTGCTCTATTGCTATCCGTGCTGCGATGTTTTAGTTCTCGTGCACCATTTATATTCCTTGCAGCCTCTATATTTCCTTAGACACATCTTATTGCATGTTGTTTGATAGACAATCGGCCTTGCGAGTCCTAGTTGCTTGCTCAGGTGTTGGTTCGAGTCGTCGAGTTCCACCGTTGTTGGGAGATTGGCACATGCTTAATGGTGGAGATGATCATATCGGATCTGACAACAAGGGTTGAAGTGTGTGTGTGGATACTTTGGTGCACCCCTGCAGGGTTAAATCTTTTCGAAAAGTCGTGTCCGAGGTTATGGACGACTTGGACCACAGTTTCTCGATCATAGACAACTATAACTAAAGAATTGCTGTTATAATATGACTTGGATCTTATATGACTAGTAAGTTGGACAACCACCATGGAATGAATGAATAAAAATGCCAACTGTTTGAGTTCCTCGAAAAGACTTTCTCGTTTGGTCTCGAGAGGGAAATACCAGGATGGGTATGTTTGGTGTTAGTATCAAGTTGGTTCCGAATAGGTCGTTCCAATCCCTCTCTGATAGCCGAAAGTTGTATCGAGTCTCTATAGGTTGTTTAGTACATGCTTCGCTACCGCTTCAGTCCACCATACCTATGTAGGCGAGAGCCGCCAAATTGTAGACTCGCCGTGTACTAGCCTCAGTACTGCCCGCTCTATTTTTCCTTTGCCCTTTGTCGGCACCCCTTTTGTTTTAGCAGGTATAAATTCGACGTCATTAGCAAGGTTACCCCTCCAGCTTGGCCTAGGCAGGGTTATGGACGCCATTGGTTATTCTTTAGGTCTCTTAGCCCAATTTGCTTCTTATCCGTACTCGGATGTTGTATCGTTTTCAAGGTGATTTGGATCTTTGTACTATATATCTGTATTCTCGACTCATCGAGTCGTTGTTGTATATATATGTTTTGTGGGTTCCATCATGGACTATTGTGTAATGATATTACTTCATTTTTACACCCACACGCAAGTGCCTAGTGGGCATCCTTGAATCGTTGCTATGCGGGTTTGGCGGGTATCGCTAAAATCTGCATAGAGCCGATTCGAGGGTGTTACAAAGTGGTATCAGAGCCCAGTAGTTACAATACCCCACTGGTCCAGCATGTAGGATAACCTATCTAACGGATGATGTAGAGTGTCAAAACTATTTTGCAAAATCAGTTGGATAGATCTGATTAGGTTTGCTTTTACTGCTTACCTCTATGTTATTCT
Source organism: Avena sativa (assembly GCA_916181665.1). Taxonomy (NCBI): domain Eukaryota; kingdom Viridiplantae; phylum Streptophyta; class Magnoliopsida; order Poales; family Poaceae; genus Avena; species Avena sativa. The sequence continues at coordinate 544,613,308 of OV702290.1, read as the reverse complement.
TCTCTTACCTTGTGTGTTTTGAATCTGTTCTCTTACCTCTCTTCGAGTCTAGGTTTCTCGTGGTTGGGTTTCCGTCGTACCTTTAGGGTTTCGCTTCCTCCCTTTTATAATGGTGGAGCTACAATCATCAATCTACATCTCATTTATTGTACCCTTCATCCAATCTTTTTGGTCCTTGAACTCTTTATCTGTATCTGCACCTTGACGGATATCCATATTGTTGAAAAACATATGAGAAGGATGAGCATTGATGAAGTTGGAGTATACCTTGAGCATGTGTTGTTCATGCCAATGGAACCATCGTGAAACCTAATCATTGTGTCTTTTCATACAATTTCTTTGGTATATTCCGGTGGTTTCCAAAGCGACGAAATCGTCTACATCAGAAAATCCTATATCAATCCTTTCTTTCCGAACATCGCTTGTAAAGATCTTCAGTCTGAATTCCGAGAGTTGGTTGCATGATTCTTTTGTTCATGTATAAAGTAATGCTTTGAGTGCGGGATGGAGTAGCTACCATACCGCTACTCTTATAATTTGCTTTTGTACATTGAATGGAGATCAATGCGATTTTACTCCTTTCACAGAAGTTAGAGGTGACCTTATCTTTTGAGACCTTTACCTTCATCCTTTGTTTTCTCCGGAGTGTTCTCTCGACGAACATGAGAAACGGCCCCTTGTTGGTGGTGTCGCCGAATTCAAGATGGAGCAATGATCTTTGTTAGTGGTGTCGCGAGGATCTACATGAAGCGACAAGATTCATATCGTCTACTGATGAGTGCATATTTGCATCATATTTTACATTATTATTTTACATTGTAGATGTAGGATCTTGGTATTTACGTCGCTCACGCGCACATTTTATGTCTGTTTTCACCAAGATCAGGACATATGATGGATCCAATGGATACAATTCTTGGAGCAGTTGTACTATGGAGAAAAGGAGTCAAAAACAACGTAAATCGCTTATTTGGGAAATATTAATAATATCAAAAGAAAACCAGAAGCGAACAAGGGAGGCAGAGAGCCAAACGACCAACTATACGACCGGAGCAACTCTTTCGCCCGTATAGCTCCAGCCGTATAGTTGGTGTCGCCTCCGTCTCGTCAAATAGTTTCACCCCGTGCAATTGGTTTGGAGAGACGACATACAGAACAACCAGAAATCACGAAGACCTCACCTCCGGAAGGCATCTGGAGGGGGAACTCATCCACAAGGGATCCATCTTCGCCCTGCACAGATCCGGGAGGCTAAGGCATCGATCTTCATCATCCACCGCTGCATCACCACCATCTTTATCCATCCCATCTACATCTTGTCTAGATCTTGTTGTAATTCCTATACTCGTTGTGAATTTATACAAGTACTATTCATCTATGATTGTTTCCATTAACATTGATATGATGTTGATTGCCTCTATGTCTGAGTAGATCTCTAGTTCTTGGGGAGATGGAGAAACCCTAGCATATAACTAATATGAGATAGAGATTATTATGTTATACATCATTGTGTGTACGTGTTAATTGTATTCATCTTGATATTGGGAGTTGTGCACCTTCTTAATATTTGCTTCTCATGAGGACTTGATGAAAGGGATTACTTGTTAGTAGACGGAGGGATGGTAGCACTTACTGTGACTATAAAGTTGTTGTCATTCTTTACATACTAACTTGGGGAATCAAGGAGAACTCACCAAGCCATGTCCATGCCACGGGAGAAATCCCTTAATAGCACGGTAACGCGATGGTTGTCGGTTACTGTCTTCTGTGGTTATGAGGACGATATGTGCAGCGGTTGCTGGCAAATCGTCCATATATGGAGCTCCTCCCACATACATACACATTATGAGAATATTCATTATAATACTCTCAATTACTTAGTCCAAATTGCTAGCGGTGTATCCACTATTCCCCGAGAACACCTTTTTCCCTATTGTAGTTCCAAAGTTCTATTACACACGCGATTCTTACTTTCTACATTAAGTTCTGCTTTACTTTAAATTACCTTGTTCAACCAAAAACCCAAAAACACAAAAACAACTTTACTTATCTTGCATCTTAAAGTTATTTTTTAAGTACTTCATTTAGTTATAGTTAAAAGCATTTTAGTCTTTTGCCTACTGCTCCCTGTGGGATCAATATCTTTATTTCGAAACTAGCTAAAAAGATATGTGCACTTGCAGTCATCAAGCTATTTTCTGGCGCCGTTGCCAGGGAGCTGAGCGCTATAAGTCAATTTACTTTTAGTCATTTACTTTCATTGTACTAATTTTTACTTGAGTTGCATGATACGTCCAAAACGTATCTACTTTCTCGAACACTTTTACTATTATTTCTCCTCTAAATTTGTGTGATTTGGATGCAACTAACACGGACTGACGCTGTTTTCAGCAGAATTGCCCTGGTGTCTACTTTTTGTGCAGAAAATCAACTATCAGGAAAAATCCCGGAAAATATGCCGAAAATCCTATTTCACCAGAAGACTCCCGGAGCCAGAATACGAGACGGAGGGGGGCTGGGCCCAGGCCACACCACCTGGCCGCGCGGGCAAGCCCAGGCCGTGCCAGGGGGTGGTCTGGCCGCCCCAGACTCCCCCTCGGTCTCCCTCTTCGCCTATAAGTTGCCTTCTAACGTAAAAACTCAGGGGGTTTGACGTTTTTCTAGAAGGAGTTCCGCTCCGCCGCCACCACCATATTCCACGAAACAGCACCGGAAACTCCATTCTCGCACCCTGCCAGGACGGGCAATTGGAGGAGATCATCGACATCATCATCACCATTGCTTCTCCATCGACCATCCATGTTTCCCACATCTGTGACTGAGTAATCCCCCGTTGTAGGCTATGGGGATGGTAGGGGTTGGATGAGATCGTTCATGTAATGGCATCAGATTGTTAGGGCATGGTGCCTATATTAGTGCTTTATGACTTTGTTGCTACTTGTTATGCTTAATGCTTGTCACTAGGGCCCGAGTTCCATGATTTCAGATCTGAACATGTTATTGATTCATTATGATAGTTATACACACGTTGTTGTCCGGAACCAATGGCCCAAAGTGACAGAAATAAGGATAACCGGAGGGAATGGCTTTGATGTGAGGATCACATGTGTTCATGGAGTGTTAATGCTTTGCTCCGGTTCTCTATTAAAAGGAGCACCTTAATTGCCAGTAGTTCCCTTGAGGCCCTGCTGCAAACGGGCTGGCAGGACAAAAGATGTTGTGCAAGTTCTCATTGCGAGCACGTATGACTATATATAGAACACATGCCTAGGATTATCTAGTACTTGGATGCTTTATCTTATTTATCTGTAATTGCCCTATGTTCTGATTGCTATGTGAATTGTCTTGTCCATGCAACGCCCGTCCATCCATCCCTATGCCTACCGCACTCGAATCCTACTGTTTACTGCTATTGTTACTACTGTCTTTACTTTACTACTGTTGTTACTTTACTATTCCTACTACAAAACTGTTGCTACTGATAAACTGCTGTGAGCAAGATTGTTTCCAGGTGCAGCTGAATTGAGAACTCAGTTGTTAAGGCTTATAAATATTCTTTGGCTCCCCTGAATCAATAAATTGGGTTTCACTTCCCTCAAAAATACTGCAATACACCCCCTATACGTGTGGGTCATCAAGACTATTTTCTGGCGCCGTTGCCGGGGAGCATAGCTTTATTTATTAAGTTCACTTGGATTCTCTATTGTCCGCTGTTATCTGATACATTGCAAATGTATCCATAATTTTTGATGTTCCATGCTTGGTTTTATCCACTTTCTTGTGTTTTATCCACACTTTGGAGTACTTTTCATATGATTACTTGGACTAACCTATTAACAAGAGCCACAGTGCCAGCTGCATGTTTTCTGCTGTTTTTGGTTCCAGGAAAGTCAGAAAATGAATATTCTCGGAATTGGACGGGACAAAAGCCAAAGTGCCTATTTTTCTGGAAGACTCACGGAGCCAGAATACGAGACGGAAGAGGGCCAGGGGCTGGCCACACCCTCCCAGGCGCGGGCCCCCCCAGTCCGCGCCAGGGCATGGTGTGGGCCCCTAGGCACCCCCTCGGTCTCCCTCTTCGCCTATAAGTTGCCTTCTGACCTAAAAACTCCAGGGGGTTCGTCGTTTTTCCAGAAGGAGTTCCGCTCCGCCGCCACCACTAGATTCAATGAAACAGCACCAAAAACTCCGTTCTGGCACCCTGCCGGGACGAGCAATTGGAGGAGATCATCGCCATCATCATCACCATCGCTTCTCCATCGACCATCCATGTTTCTCCCATCTATGAGTGAGTAATCCCTCGTTGTAGGCTATAGGGATGGTACGGATTGGATGAGATCGTTCATGTAATGGCATCAGATTGTTAGGGCATGGTGCCTAGTATCTTCTATTAGTGCTTTATGACTTTGTTGCGACTTGTTGTGCTTAATGCTTGTCACTAGGGCCCGAGTGCCATGATTTCAGATCTGAACATGTTATTGATTCATTATGATAGTATTGTTTTTGGTCTTATCTGCAAGTTGTATACACACGTTGTTGTTCGGAACCAATGGCCCCAAAGTGACAGAAATCGGGATAACCGGTGAGAATGGCTTTGATGTGAGGATCACATGTGTTCACGGAGTGTCAATGCTTTGCTCTGGTGCTCTATTAAAAGGAGCATCTTAATTGCCAGTAGTTCCCTTGAGGCCCCGCTACAAACGGGCTGGCAGGACAAAAGATGTTGTGCAAGTTCTCATTGCGAGCACGTATGACTATATATGGAACACATGCCTAGGATTATCTAGTACTTGGATGCTTTATCTTATTTATCTGCAATTGTCCTATGTTCTGATTGCTATGTGAATTGTCTTGTCCATGCAACGATCGTCTATCCATCCCTATGCCTACCGCACTCGAATCCCACTGTTTACTGCTATTATTACTGTTGTCTTTACTTTACTACTGATGATACTTTACTATCGCTACTACAAAACTGTTGCTACTGATAAACTGTTGCGAGCAAGATTGTTTCCAGGTGCAGCTGAATTGACAACTCAGTTGTTAAGGCTTATAAATATTCTTTGGCTCCCTTTGTGTCGAATAAATAAATTGGGTTTCACTTCCCTCGAAAATACTGCGATACACCCCTATACTTGTGGGTCATCAAGACTATTTTCTGGCGCTGTTGCCGGGGGGCATAGCTTTATTTATCAAGTTCACTTGGATTCTCTATTGTTCGCTGCTATCCATCCATCATGGGTAAGTCTCGTGATGGCAAGGTTCCTATTTTACCATCCACTACAAGAAGAGGTACGGTTCTGAACACCTCTATTGCTCTTGATTCACCATCTGTTATGAGTAAGCTCGTTACACCACCACATACACATGTTACACACACTGCTACTACTGCTGAATCTGAAACTTCTGATGCTTATGATGCTGCTTCTACTATGCTTGATAAGAGTGGTTCATTAGGTCCTTTCCTAGATGCTACGATTGCTAGAACTATAGCTGGAAATACCGAAACTCCTAATGAAGACACTACCACACCTGTTAGTTCACCTGAGTCTAGTGAGAGCTATGATATTGAAGATGGTTATGTTGAGATGACCGATGAATTTATTAAAGAATGTAAAAACACCCATGATAGGAGCGCTGCTAAGAGTTTCCTTGAGAGGCGTACTATTAGACCCAAATTATCTCCTATTGCTAAGTTTGCTGCTTCTCCCATAAACATTATAGATAAATATTATGACTTCTCTCTTGATCTATCTTACATAGCTATGGTCGAGAAAGAACCTTTTTGTGGGACTAAGAATGAAAGTGCGGTAGCACATATGAATGAACTTTCTACCATGAGTGGCTTGTTTTCTGATGATATTAAGGTGCGTACTTACTTTGTTGCTAAGATTTTCCCCTTTTCACTAAAAGGAGAAGCTAAAACTTGGTTTTGTAATTTACCTCCTGGATCTATTGATAGCCCTGATTGCTTGATTAGTACTTTCCTGTAGAAATATTTTCCTCCTAGTGCTAGACATGCTATTTTGCAGGAACTTTTTGATTTTAAACAGGGAGAAAAAGAGGTATTACCCGAATCTTGGGCAAGGTTTTGTGCTTTGATTCATGCACAAGCTGGAAGTCCATTACCTAAGAATGAGCTTCTTGATATATTTTATAATGGACTAACCGAAGAATCTAGGACATACCTAGATAGTTGTGTTGATTGTGTTTTCAGGAATAGGACTACTAAGGAAGCTGAGGAATTAATGGCTAAGATAAGTAAGAACTATGAAGATTGGACTCCTTCTAAACAAGCTATACCTGAAGTAATTGTACATGTACCTACTATTCTGGTGCCTATTCCAACATCAAAGAAGAGGGGAGTTATTGAATTAAATGATGAAGTGATGAAGGAAGCTAAGAAATGTCTTAAGGAGAAGGGAATTAAAGCTGCAGATGTCAAGAATGTACCTCCTATAGAAGAATTATGTAAGCCTATTCCCTACTCATCCAGTATCGAGGTACACTCTCTCCAACACTTTGATGAAGGTGATATCCCTTACTCTAAACCTCCCGATCAATGCTTAGAAGAATTCGATATCTTTATTGTTAAGCAAGATAATTTTAATAAAAGGGTGCAAAATCATCTAATGGAGAACACTAGAGCTATTGTTGAGTTGAAAGATATTGTGGAAAGAACCTCTAATGATGTTAAAATGATTGTTAAACACTTTCAAATGGTTCAAACCCAAATAGATCAACTCGTTAAAGTGCAAAAAGACTTGCTAGTTAATGCTGCTAAAGAAAAACATGCTTATGAAATTAGAACTAGAAGTGGTGCTGCTACCCAGGATCCTCTTTATCCTGAGGGGCATCCCAAAAGAATTGAGCAGGATTCTCAACAAGCTGAAAATAGTGGCTCTACTCCTAAGAAAAGGAAAAAGAAACATAAAACTATTGTAGAACCCTCTGAACCTGCTATAGATCCTAATAGTATATCTATCTCTGATGCTGAAACTGAAAGTGGTAATGAAGAAAATGAAGTTCCTAATGAAGAAAAAGTTGAAGAAGAACCTGAAAGCCACACTAAGAATACTAAATACACCAAAGAAGATTTTATTGCTAAGAAACATGGTAGTGAAAGAGAACCTTGGGTCCAAAAACCTATGCCTTTCCCTGATAAGAAACACAAGTCAAAGGAAGATGAACACTATAATAAGTTTTGGGAGTGGATGAAACCTTTATTCCTGCAAATTCTTTTGACTGATGCTATTAAATTGCCTCCTTACTCAAAGTATATGAAGGATATTGTCTCAAATAAAAGGAAGATCTCTAATGAAGAAATTTCTACTTTGCTTGCTAATTATTCTTTTAATGGTAAGGTTCCTAAGAAACTTGGAGACCCAGGGATTCCAACTATCCCTTGCTCTATTAAAAATAGTTATGTTAGAACTTCTTTGTGTGATTTGGGAGCTGGAGTTAGTGTTATGCCTTTCTCTCTCTATAAGAGGCTTCAACTAGAAAAATTAATACCAACTGATATACCTTTGCAAATGGCTGATAAATCTACCGCTATTCCTGTTGGTATATTTGAGGATGTACCTGTTCAAGTGGCACATAATTGCTTGATATTAACTGATTTTGTTGTGCTTGAAATGCCTGAAGATGATAATATGTCTATTATTCTTGGGAGACCTTTTCTTAATACTGCAGGAGTTGTTATTAACTGTAATCAAGGGAAGGTGACCTTCAATGTTAATGACAAGGAACATACTGTCTATTTCCCCAAGAAGATTGAAAGGACTTATGGTTTGAATTCAATTGAACATGTTGAGGGCATTCAAGTTGGAGAAATATATTGTCCCATACCAAGAGAAAAATTTGAAACTATTATGATTGGGACCATTGCTATCAAGGTTGAGGTAACATAATCATTAGTGGAATACAAAGTTTTGTCTCATATGAAATTGTTTTGGTAACAAGACCTGATCAACCTTGTTAACAAAAGGATTTCATTGAACAAAAAAATGTTTCCACCATGATTATCTCTGCTTACTTCTATTCTATCCATTTTAGTTTTTGCTTATGCCTAACTTAAAGGCGTTAAAAAAAAGTACTTATTAGGAGATACCCCAAAAGTTTTAGATGAGTCTTGGAAGTTATTACTTCAGTAATAACCGCTCCTTATCCTTTTTATTTGCTTTTTGTGCCAAGAGTAACCTCTATTGAGAGAGAAGTAATGGTTGGGAAAGTTGCTGTTCCGAAACAGATTTCTGTGCTTCGCCGTAAAAATCCTTATAAATTCTCTTTACATCCTTTTGAGGCGTGAATTTTTTCGCTTCTGCCCCAGGTTGTTATCTAACTTTCATTAGTTCAACACTTTTTGATTTGAGCAACAGAAGGTATTCGAAAAAATTCGTCTTTACCTGCTGGTCTGTTTTGATAGATTTCTGCCATTTTTGCATTTGCTTCTTGTTGGTTCCTTTTTGAGTTCTTTTGGGGAATTGAGCTTTTTGAGGGAAGTGCTACAATAGCTAGTGTTCTAATGGAAGTTTATTTGGTGTTAGAACTGAACCTTAAGACTTATTTATCTTGAGTGTACTATGTTGCTCCTAAAGATTGTGTGAAGTTTTGTATGAAGAAAAAAAAATCAGGTGTATGGAAGGAATGAGCAATGAGATGAAGGATGGACTAAAGCTCAAGCTTGGGGATGCCACACATGTCACCTCAAGAAATATCCAAGAAGTACAAGCGTCAAAGCTTGGGGATGCCCAAGGCATCCCCTTCTTCATCAATAAAAATCTCAGGTTTCTTCCAAACGCTTCATTTTTATTGTTTCATGCACAGTTGTGTTGTTCTTGGAGCGTCTTCTTTTTCGTTTTCGTTTTGGTTTTTTGTTTGCTTGGTCTTCTTAGTTTTCTTAATAAATTTGTTGGACCTCCTATTTCATATATTGGTTTTCAAATAGTCTGGTTTGGTTAGGAAAAGAGTAGGAAAGTTCATACTTAAGTGGTAAAGAGAGCTTGTTTTTGACTGTGGCCTATGCTTTGTCATGCCATGCTTGATATTGTTTTGGCTTTATGCTTAGTATTCTTTGCTGTAGCATGACTTGTTATAAACAATTGAGATTGCTTAATGTGCCTTGGATGAATCATGCGTTGTTTTAGCATATTAAAGCATAGTATTGTGGTATTCTCCTTTGATGTTTTATTTCGGTTGACTTGGCACATGCTCACACCATGTTATGACTATCCCAAGTCACCATAAGCCTTTATGATCCTTTAGTTTTTAACTTTTAGTATCACTTTATGCTTTGATCAATGATGTTTTGTCGCTCTGCATGATTATGGCCATTATTGCTCTCTCGTTTGTCGCTCTTTTCTATTGCTAGCCTTCACTTGTGCTGAGTATAACCTTTACTCGTGCATCCAAATCCCCAAAACCAATATTGCCAAAAGTGTCCACCATACCTACCTATTAGCATCATTTGCCACTTCCGTGCATATTCAATATGCCTTGTTTTCTTCCGAATAAAATGTTTGCTTGTTATGAGAAAGTTAGTTAGTAAAGCTCTCACGAACTTGATGGCACACTTTATTTTCTTGCATTGAATAAACCTGAACCATTGCGTCCTTCTTTGTTGCGTATATGCTTGCGCTTTATGAGTTGAAGTTAGGAAAACCATGTATCATGGGGACCACTTTCAACACTTCATAGGTACTTTGTACCTAGTTGATATCATGTTCTTTTGCTTATGGATCCCGGCGGTGTGAAATAAAAGTGGAACTTGTAAGATCATGGAGTTTTTATGTATGTTAGATAAACGCCTGGGCCGCTAGCCTAAGCCATGCCTAATCATGGTGGAAACTTGCAGCATAACCATAATGAGCATTCTATGAAGCATCCTCAATAAAAATCTATGAACATAGTAAATAAAAAGATCGCTGAGATGCTCATTATCTGCTTGCCTTGTCATTTTGATTATGGGATAGCTCCTGTATCATGTGCAAGGGGTACCCCGTTGGCGGTTCTCTATGATACGTATATACTTACAATGATAAGAGCTTACTCGTGACTGAAGTTGAGTAGCATGAGGATCGGTCTTCGTAAGTAAGGGGCATGGGACTTCGATTTATAACTTGTCAAGCATATCCTCTTAGTTGTGTCACTTTAACCTTAACCATTTAAAGATGCTTATGATAGGGGCAATGGGAGCTCAAAGCTAATGAGTACCATACTTTCAGCATTTGGAAGCCTTTCAAACTTTTGAAAACCTGTTCATTTCCTTGTTGAGTCTCCACACATTCTATGAGCACTTTCTTGAGAGCATTGTGGCCATTCTTAGTTCTATGTGCATTGTCCCAAGACTTGTTGATTGATGCATACCTTGATATTGCTTGTTTTAAACTATTTGTATCTAGTCACTCTTGTAAACTTTGAAGGTGTCCTATGCATTTATGTTTGCTACTCTATGAGGGACAAGCTGAATGCCACTATGCTATGTTTTCTTTATGTGAAACAAACAAACGTCTTGCAAAACATTGTTATTCATGAATCTTTTGTTTGTGCCTTTTCATGTTGCATCATAGTTTATTTGTCTTATTGCTAGAACTTTGTCTTTCATGTTATGATTGAAGTACTATGATCCCAGCTTTGAATGTTTTACAAATACTTTGATCAAGTTTATGATGGTGCATGTCACCTCAAAAATTATTCTTTCTTTTTATCACTTACCTACTCGAGGACGAGCAGGAGTTAAGCTTGGGGATGTTGATACATTGCAAATGTATCCATAATTTTTGATGTTCAATGCTTGGTTTTATCCACTTTCTTGTGTTTTGTCCACACTTTGGAGTACTTTTCATATGATTTCTTGGACTAACCTATTAACAAGAGCCACAGTGCCAGCTGCATGTTTTCTGCTGTTTTTGGTTCCAAGAAAGTCAGAAAATGAATATTCTCATAATTGGATGGGACAAAAGCCAAAGTGCCTATTTTTCCAGAAGACTCACGGATCCAGAATACGCGATGGAGGAGGGCCAGGGGCTGGCCACAACCCCCCCAGAGGCAGGTCCCCCTAGGCCGCGCCAGGGCATAGTGTGGGCCCCCCAGGCACCCCCTCGGTCTCCCCCTTCGCCTGTAAGTTGCCTTCTGACCTAAAAACTCCAGGGGGGTCGACGTTTTTCCAGAGGGAGTTCTGCTCCGCCGCCACCACTAGATTTCACGAAACAGCACTAGAAACTCCGTTCTAGCACCCTGCCGGGACAGGGAATTGGAGGAGATCATCGCCATCATCATCACCATCGCTTCTCCATCGACCATCCATGTTTCCCCCATCTATGAGTGAGTAATCCCCCGCTGTAGGCTATGGGGATGGTAGGGATTGGATGAGATCGTTCATGTAATGGCATCATATTGTTAGGGCATGGTGCCTAGTATCTTCTATTAGTGCTTTATGACTTTGTTGCGACTTGTTGTGCTTAATGCTTGTCACTAGGGCCCGAGTGCCATGATTTCAGATCTAAACATGTTATTGATTCATTATGATAGTATTGTTTTTGGTCTTATCTGCAAGTTGTATACACACGTTGTTGTCTAAAACCAATGGCCCCGAAGTGACAGAAATCGGGATAACCGGAGGGAATGGCTTTGATGTGAGGATCACACGTGTTCACGGAGTGTTAATGCTTTGCTCCGGTGCTCTATTAAAAGGAGCACCTTATTTGCCAGTAGTTCCCTTGAGGCCCCGCTACAAACGTGCTGGCAGGACAAAAGATGTTGTGCGAGTTCTCATTGCGAGCACGTATGACTATATATGGAACACATGCCTGGGATTATCTAGTACTTGGATGCTTTATCTTATTTATCTGCAATTGCCCTATGTTCTGATTGCTATGTGAATTGTCGTGTCCATGCAACACCCGTCTATCCATCCCTATGCCTACCGCACTCGAATCCCACTGTTTACTGCTATTGTTACTGCTGTCTTTACTTTACTACTGCTGTTACTTTACTATCGCTACTACAAAACTGTTGTTACTGATACACTGCTGTGAGCAAGATTGTTTCCAGGTGCAGCTGAATTGACAACTCAGTTGCTAAGGCTTATAGATATTCTTTGTCTCCCCTTGTGTCGAATAAATAAATTGGGTTTCACTTCCCTCGAAAATACTGCGATACACCCCCTATACTTGTGGGTCATCACTATCCATCCATCATGGGTAAGTCCCGTGATGGCAAGGTTCCTATTTTACCATCCTCTACAAGAAGAGGTACGGTTCTGAACACCTCTGTTGTTCTTGATTCACCATCTGTTATGAGTATGCTCGTTACACCACCACACACACATGCTACACACATTGCTACTACTGCTGAATCTGAAACTTCTGATGCTTATGATGTTACTTCTACTATGCTTGATAAGAGTGGCTCATTAGGTCCTTTCCTAGATGCTACGATTGCTAGAACTATAGCTGGAAATACTGATACTCCTAATGAAGACACTACTACACCTATTAGTTCACCCGAGTCTAGTGAAAATTATGATATTGAAGATGGTTATGTTGAGATGACCGATGAATTTATTAAAGAATGTAAAAACACCCATGATAGGAGCGCTGCTAAGAGTCTCCTTGAGAGGCATACTATTAGACCCAAATTGTCTCCTATTGCTAAGTTTGCTGCTTCTCCAATAAACATTAAAGATAAAGATTATGATTTCTCTCTCGATCTATCTTACTTAGCTATTGTCGAGAAAAAACCTTTTTGTGGGACTAAGAATGAAAGTGCGGTAGCACACATGAATGAACTTTCTACCACGAGTGGCTTGTTTTCTGATGATATTAAGATGTGGACTTACTCTGTTGCTAAGATTTTCCCTTTTTCACTGAAAGGAGAAGCTAAAACTTGGTTTAGTAATTTACCTCCTGGATTTATTGATAGCCCTGATTGCTTGATTAGTACTTTCCTGCAGAAATATTTTCCTCCTAGTGCTAGACATGCTATTTTGTAGGAACTTTTTGATTTTAAACACGGAGAAAAAGAGATATTGCCCGAATCTTGGGCAAGGTTTTGTGCTTTGATTCATGCACAGGCTAGAAGTCCATTACCTAAGAATGAGCTTCTTGATATATTTTATAATGGACTAACCAAAGAATCTAGGACATACCTAGATAGTTGTGCTGATTGTGTTTTCAGGAATAGGACTCCCAAGGAAGCTAAGGAATTAATGGCTAAAATAAGAAAGAACTACGAGGATTGGAATCCTCCTGAACCAGCTATATCTGAAGTAATTATACCTGAACCTACTATACAGGTGCCTATTCCAACATCAAAGAAGATGGGAGTTATTGAATTAAACGATGAAGTGATGAAGGAAGCAAAGAAATGTCTTAAGGAGAAGGGAATTAAAGCTGCAGATGTCAAGAATTTACCTCCTATTGAAGAATTATGTAAGCCAATTCCCTACTCACCCACTATGGAGGTACACTCTCTCCAACACTTTTATGAAGGTGATATCCCTTACTCTAAACCTCCTGATCAATGCTTAGAAGAATTCGATATCTTTATTGTTAAGCAAGATAATTTTAATAAAAGGGTGCAAAATCCTCTAATGGAAAACACTAGAGCTATTGTTGAGTTGAAAGATATTGTGGAAAGAACCTCTAATGATGTTAAAATTATTGTTAAACACTTTCAAATGGTCCAAACGCAAATAGATCAACTCGTTAAAGTGCAAAAGACTTGCTAGTTAATGCTGCTAAAGAAAAACATGCTTATGAAATTAGAACTAGAAGTGGTTCTGCTACCCAGGATCCTTTATATCTCGAGGGGCATCCCAAAAGAATTGAGTAGGATTCTCAACAAGCTGAAAATAGTGGCTCTACTCGTAAGAAAAGGAAAAAGAAACATAAAACTGTTGAAGAACCCTCTGAACCTGCTATAGATCCTAATAGTATATCTACCTCTGATGCCGAAACTGAAAGTGGTAATGAAGAAAATGTTGTTACTAATGAAGAAAAAGTTGAAGAAGAACCTGAAAAGCACACTAAGAATACTAAATACACTAAAGAAGATTTTGTTGCTAAGAAACATGGTAGTGAAAGAGAGCCTTGGGTCCAAAAACCTATGCCTTTCCCTGATAAGAAACACAAGTCAAAGGAAGATGAACACTATAATAAGTTTTGTGAGTGGATGAAACCTTTATTCTTGCAAATTCCTTTGACTGACACTATTAAATTGCCTCCTTACTCAAAGTATATGAAGGATATTGTCTCGAATAAAAGGAAGATCCCTAATGAAGAAATTTCTACTTTGCTTGCTAATTATTCCTTCAATGGTAAGGTTCCAAAGAAACTTGGAGACCCAGGGATTCCAACTATCCCTTGCTCTATTAAGAATAGTTATGTTAGAACTGCTTTGTGTGACTTGGGAGCTGGAGTTAGTGTTATGCCTTTCTCTCTCTATAAGAGGCTTCAACTAGAAAATTAATACCAACTGATATATCTTTGCAAATGGCTGATAAATCTACCACTATTCATGTTGGTATATGTGAGGATGTACCTGTTCAGGTGGCTCATAATTGCTTGATATTAACTGATTTTGTTGTGCTTGAAATGCCTAAAGATGATAATATGTCTATTATTCTTGGGAGACCTTTTCTTAATACTGCAGGAGCTGTTATTAATTGTAATCAAGGAAAGGTGACTTTCAATGTTAATGACAAGGAACATACTGTCTATTTCCCCAAGAAAATTGAAAGGACTTATGGTTTGAATTCAATTGAACATGTTGAGGGCATTCAAATTGGAGAAATATATTGTCCCATACCAAGAGAAAATTTTGAAACTATTATGATTGGGACCATTGCTATCAAGGTTGAGGTAACATAATCATTAGTGGAATACAAAGTTTTATCTCATGTGGAATTGTTTTGGTAACAAGACCTGATCAACCTTGTTACCAAAAGGATTTCATTGAACAAAACAATGTTTTCACTATGATTATTTCCGTGTACTTCTATTCTATCCTTTTTAGTTTTTGCTTTCGTTTAGTTCTCCTTTTTGTTGTTAGTTGCTTGCATGTTAGAGTGTCTTAGAACTCCTGTAGTTCTAGCCTTGTTTTGTCATTGCATCATTCCAAAAATAATCTGTCTGTCAGAAAATCATTCTTCTATATCTAAAAAATGCCCAAAAATAAAGTGTCTCGAAAAATTCCAGAAAATTCATATTAAATTTTTACGTGAAAAAAGGGGCAGAGGAGTGCCTGGGAGGTGCCAGGGGGACCCACCAGGAAGGCTCACCACCTGGTGGCGTGGCCTGCCCTAGGTGGCGCCATGCCATGGTGTGGGCCACCCCTGGCCCTCCACTAACTCTCTCACATGCCACTTTCTTCTCTCTCCCGAGCAAGATCTAGTTCATTGCTCAAAATCGTGTTCTTGCTGTGCTTGCTCTCGATTTTTTTCGATCTCCTTGCTCAGCCCATCTTTGTTGCTGAAATTTGGAGCACTTGTTCTCCGGTATGTGACTCCTCCCCTTGTCCAAGTAGATTTGAGTTTAGTGGATTATATCTTGAGTATTTTGCTGCTGTAGGTGACAGGTTATGAGAGCTTGTAAGCTTGTTTGATGCTTAGAGATATAGTTTTGATGCATGTTTAGGCCTCTTACAAGTCCCTATGAGTAGTACCCTTCATTATATTCACTTTGCAATCACTTGTTTAATAGGTGTTTAAATTTTAGAATAGAAGATGAATGAGCATCAACTAAACCAGCATGAACTATGGGTGTCTGAGGTCATGAAGGTTCACCGGGAGGAGGAAGTTTTTCCTTCCATTTACCCATGCTCTGAGTTCATGAGAGCTGCAGGAATTCTCCAAGATTTCCACACTTTGGTTTCTAATGCAGGGTTGGAGCACTTTTTGGAAGATGAACCTTGTCAATTTGTGAAGCTAACCATGTATGTGGTGCAGGACTTTCAATTTAGCTACTCTTTGCCTAACCCCATGGTCCACTACAAAATTTACAATATTGTTGTCGACCTTTCTCTCGATGACTTTTGTGCAGCTATTAAGGTACCTCAGTGGGGATCATGTGGGAGGATTAAAGAGCGACCTGCACCACTCATGGATTTATACGCAGAAATTTTCCAAGGGAGCAGCTTCTCAAAGGAGAGTGGAAAAATCCATAACATTCATCTCCCCTCCATTCGCTACTTTGCCTACTTTATTGCCAAGTGTGTTCTTGCTAGGAAAACTACCAATAAGTTATCTTCATATGATTTAGCATTTATCTCTGCTGCTCTTAAACGAGATAGGTCTTACAACTTGGGTGCTTTGATAGCTTTCCGTCTTGCTGCTAACCGCGAGAAAGGTGGAATTTGTGGGGGCCTCATTGCTTCTCGTTTACTAGCATTGCATG
This sequence comes from Avena sativa, assembly GCA_916181665.1. Taxonomy (NCBI): domain Eukaryota; kingdom Viridiplantae; phylum Streptophyta; class Magnoliopsida; order Poales; family Poaceae; genus Avena; species Avena sativa. The sequence continues at coordinate 544,596,911 of OV702290.1, read as the reverse complement.
GCTTAGTGCCTCATCATTTAGACCTGCAGTTTCCCATAGAAAGGCTTGATCTTAATTCCATGATACAACATAAATTTGTTTCCTCGTGGGCAAGTTTGAGTGAGTTGTCTTATGAAATAACCTTTCTCAAAGCTGGTTGGAGAAAGAGCAAGTCCGAGCGTGTCATTCTTTTGCCTGCACCTATTTTGTTTAACCTTGATAGCAGGGTAGGATGGTCCCTCACGGAGGAGGAGCTTGATACGTACTTGGGAGAGCTCTTCCAACAGGAGTAGAATACTAGAAGGGCGTTCATAGATGATTCGGTCCAGCCCTCGAATGAGGGGGAGTCTTCATATCAGCAGCCTACCTATGATTGGGGAGCTTCTTCTTCTTCCCACGGGTCTAACTACGATCATTCTTACAATGATCCTCCTGCTTGGAACCCTTACCCGTATCTGGATTGATACCCACTTAGGCCAAAAGCCTAAGCTTGGGGGGAGGTACGCCGACATCGCACTCATCTCCTTATCATGTTGCGTCGGTACTTTGTATATTCACGTTTTGTTTTCTTTTTAGTTTTTGTTCTTTCTTTACTTTTGCTTTCTAAAACACAAAAAGAGCAAAAATATTTATGTTGTTTCTCTTTGGTTTGCTTCTTGCTTTTTGCCTTGGTTTGCTTGCTTTGTTTGAACTATTCAAAAAACCCAAAAAGATTTTGCTTTGCTTGTTCTTCCCTTTTGGTTCTTCTTTTAAAAATCGAAAACACCAAAAATATTTGTTGTTCTTCTTGGTTCTGTGAGTTTGTTGCAGGGTTCAGCAGTCCTCAGTGGATATTGGTTTCATATTAGTATTCAAGCCACACAAGTGAAGAGAAATGATGAGGATTAATGACAACTTGAGGTGTGGTAAGAGGTTGGTAACGAACTCTATTTGTTTTCATTTTTGTACATATACTCATCACTGTGGGCATGCTTAGTCTGTTCGTGTAGGGTGTATGGTATCTCTGGATGCTTAGTAGTTTTTGCTTTCATATGATTAGTTCCAGCTTGCTAATAGTTTGTAGCATGTCTTATGTTATCCTCCTCTGAATGTTTCATTTGAATTGACTTGGCACATGCTCACGCATGCATATGACTGAAATAATCAGTTAAGCCTCAATGAATTATTTTGCCTTGAAGATCTTGAATCACTTTCATGCCATGTTTAGTCCTGTTTTGTTGCAAGCATGATTATGACAGCTATTGCTCTCTCGTTCATCGCTCCCTTACTACTGCTAGCCTTCGCTTTCACTGAGTATGTTTTACTCATGTTTCCAACTCCCTAAAACCAAATATTGCCAAAGTGTCCACCATACCTACCCATTAGCATCATTTGCTATTTCCATGCATATTCAATATGCCTCGTTTTCTTCCGAATAAAATGTTTGCTTGCTATGAGAAAGTTAGTTAGTAAAGCTCTCACGAACTTGATTGGCACACTTTATTTTCCGCACTTAATAAACCTGAACCATTGTGACTGTCCATGAAAGTTATATGCTTGCAAATTATAGGCTGGGGATTCGCAGAACCGTGCTGTCACGGGGAAGGCTTTCAACACCTGTAAATATATACCCAGTTGATACCATGCTCTTTTGTTTGTGGATGTCATCGGTGTGAAATAAAAGGGGAGCTTGTAAGTCCATGGAGTTATGTATGTGTGTTAGAGAAACGCCTAGGCCGCCGGTCTAATGCATGCCGTCATGGTGGAAACCTGCAGCGTAACCATAATGATATCTATGAAGCATTCTTATTATAAAAAAAAGAGATATAGCTATTGAGAAAAGGAGAAAAAAGAGATTTATGAAAAGAGGAAAGAGAGATAAAAAAGCACCATTTTCCCATGGTAAATAAGAAGATTGCTGAGATACTCATTGTCTGCTTGCCTTGTCATTTTGATATGGGGATTCTTCCGTATCATCGGGCAAGGGGTACCCCATTGGCGGTTCTCTATGATACGCACGTATTTACGATGACAAGAACTTACCGGTAACTAAAGTTGAGTAGCATGAGGAGCAGCCCTCGTACCCAAGGGACATGGGATTTCCAGTTTATAGTCTGTCAAGCATATAACTCAGAGTGGACCTCACTTTCACCTTAACCACATTAAAGATGCTTATTATAGGGGCAATGAGAGCTCAAAGCTAATGAGTACCATACTTTCAGCATTTGGAAGCCTTTCAAACTATTCAAAACCTTTTTATTTCCTTGTTGAGTCTCCACATATTCTTTGAGCACTTTCTTGAGAGCATAGTTGTCATTCTTTGTGCTTGTCTCATTACTTGATTATTTGTGTTATGACTTTGATGCTTGTATCTTTGACATCTTTACTTATAGTCTTCACCTGAACTTCAGAGGTGCCTTGGCATTCACAATAAAAAGGCAAGCGAGATACCACTCTATCATACCTTGTTATGAGCATTGTAATGTTGCTTATGTTTATGCTTCATGCTACTTATTATTTTTGAGTTGGAATCTCTTCATAGCTTGCAATGCCTATTAAGTAAACTTAGTTGCATACTCCTTATTATGAATTGTCTAAGTAGTTGATTAGATGCTGAGAATATATACATCATATGAAGCAAATGTGTTCGTGAAAGTTCTTTTATCGCACTTAGTTTGAAGGGAATATGACCGAGAGGCAATAATAAAGTGGTTATTATCTTATTTCATGTTTATGATAAATGTTTATTTTGCATGCTATAATTGTATTGATCGGAAGCGTCAATACATGTGTGTTTAATAAACAAAAAGGGTTCATCATGTTGATTAACAAGATGATCAAGGTTATGCCTCTCTTATAGACTAGCTTGTTGATTAACAAGATGATCAAGGTTTATCATGGACATTGGATGTTGTTAATAAGAAGGTCACGGCATTTGTGAAATGATGTGATGAACATTCATCCGAAGTATAGCATTACGATCAAGTCATTATGTTTATTTTGCTATAACATCATACGAAGTAATCTTTATCCTTAGACCATGATATCATGTTTATTGCTAACACCGGAAGAGTATCTTGATAACATCAAACATCACACCGTAACAGGGTGACTATAAAGGTGGGTTCAGTACTACGAAGGTGTTATGTTGAGGCTCATGGATCAAGAGTGGAATTTGTCAATCCCGATGATGGATAGATATACTCTGGGCCCTCTCGGTGATATCACATTAAGATAGCTTGCAAGCAAGTGATGTGATCACTAGAATGTTACATCACGGGAACGAGAAAAGATTGCATGTCGGCAACGAGATCAAACTAGGTATGGAGATACCGATGATCTAATCTCGGACATGTAATATATTGCGAGACAAAGGGATTTAGTTACTAGCGTTAAAGGTTCTCACGATCACAGAAGTCATCGTTGAATGTGTAGGAGTCAGTATGGATCTCCAGGTCCCGCTTCTGATTATTGATCTGAGAGGGGTCTCGATCATGTCTGCATTATTCGCGAACCGTAGGGTGACACACTTAAGGGATACCGACACCATTTTGAGCAAATATGTTTTAGATAAAGATTTAAGAAAGTGAAATGGATCGTATGGGCACCTAGAGGGGGGTGAATAGGTGCTACACCAATTTTTAATTCTTTTTCAATTTTAGTCTTAGCACAAAGGTAAATTATCTAGATAAACTAATGTGTGGAATTTCCCTATATGCAAACCTATCTACTAGCAAGTAAGGAGAGAGTGGAAGAGGAACGAGTGAAACGAAGTGAAGCACGCGGAGACACAGGATTTGTTTGACCGCAGTTCCTTCCTTGTTAAGGGAAGTATGTCTGCGTTGGAGGGGTGGGCGGTACTAAGACCACCACGCCACAAAAGGCCTCACCCTGTTCTCCGATGGATCTCACCACAACAGGCCTGATCCACCTTCCACTATAGGTACCCTTCGAGGCGGGCACCGATGCCTTTACACAACTAGTGGGGCAACGACTCCACAACAACTTGGAGGCTCCCGAAGTGACAACAAGCTGCCATAAGAACAAAGTTGTCAAATACAATAACACGATCTAGGTATTAACGAGAATACTAGATCAGGGATTTCTCCAAGTGAATGGAGAGGAGTTGGAGCGCTTGATTCTTGATATTGATGATGAACTTCTCCTCCTTCAATTCCACCAAAGATCAAGACCTTAGGGTGGTTGAAGTGGGAGATCGAGATTTAGAGCTCTTGCACAGGGTCTGGTCAAATTCGAATGAATCAAGAGTTTTGGACGTTGGGGAAGAAGGGGTACTTATACCCCCTTCCAAAAAACCAGCCGTTGCACACTTTGGGGGCCGGATTATCCGGTCTGGGGAAACTCCGCCTCAGACTCGGAATATCCAGCAGAAAATCCATCCCCTCTCTGAGCGTCGCGCCGAGCTTGCCCTTGATCAACCTCTGGGGGCCGGATTATCCGGCCCTATGCGAAGGCCGGATTATCCGGCCTGGGGAAGAAAAACCACCCTAGTTCGGATTTTCAGGTAGAAAATCCGACCGGATACCGAGCGACGCGCCTTGGCTCCTTTTGCTCGAAAACTGGGGGCCGGATTATCCGGCCCTTGCGAAACCTGGATTATCCGGCCTGGGGAGGAAAAACCGCCCCAGTTCGGATTTTCCGGGAGAAAATCCGACTAGTCACAGAGCGACGCGCCTTGGCTTCCTTGAGAGATGAGGTAGGCCGGATTATCCGGCCCTTGGAGGGGCGGATTATCCGGGCCCCCTCAAAACTTCCTGCACACTTAGCACACATGAAAAGTCTCCATAGTATTGTTATCTAACACGCAAAACATAGGAAAACATGAAATGTTCTTTCAATCTCCCCCTTTTTGGTGTTAGATGACAATACCAGGATTTGCAGGAGAAAGACACAAGACAAACAGAGATAACTATGGAAGGGACTCCCCCTCAATGTGTGCATAAAAGAGTTTTGTATTGGAATACAAATGCACACAAATAGGTGAATCTATTCCATAGACAAAAGGGCAAAAACACATACCACCGAAGTAGAGAATAGGCATCCTTGACATAAATCACAATTATTATTGGATAACCATTATGAGCGCGCGCCTTCCGTGATAAACCTCCAGCAATAGGATATGAATAGATATAACCATGAGCATAATCCATGAGATGAAGTCCATAGGTATCATCCAGACAACCACAAAAAGTCTCAACCACAAATCACAAACCACGAATATAAAAGTTCAACGCTAAATGGGCATAAACAAGAAATAACGAATAAAAAGTGCAAGTGCTTATGCCCGACCCATGCAAATCCACGGACAACCTAATAGAACTACTTCTCCCCCTTTGGCATCGAGACACCAAAAAGGAAGAAGAGCGATGCTAGCGCCCCAGGGGATCACTCATCATAGTCCTCGTCCTCGTCCTCATGCTCTTCCTCATCCTCATCTTCAAGCTCCTCAGTGTCACCTTCCTCATCATCAGCATCAGCAGCAGGCGCAGAGGGGAACAAGTGATGCTCCAGCTCACCATAGTTTAGCCCGGAGGAAGAGTTCCACCGAGCATATGGAGTGGGAGGTGTAGGAGCCGGAGGAGCACCCGAAGCGCCAGACACGTGGTGGAGAATGAGCTACAGGGAGTGAGCCAACTCATGGCGTTGCATGTAGGCCTCATACTGACCCTTGCGTGTGTCCATGCCCATGCAGAGGATGTGACGCTGGAACCAGTTCAGCTGCTTGATCTCGCGGGCCACGGGAGGCACTGGGGGCCTACGAGCATCCCTCATGAGACCCTCAGGAGTAGAGGAGGGGTGAGCAGTCTTCCAAACCTTGTTGTAAATCTTCTTGGCCTTGTGCACCGAGTCAATGTGGAACTCCTCGGCAGGAAGCAGGTGGCGGATGAGCAACATAATGTAGGGCGCATAGGGAATGGACAGACGGTTGAATATAGCATCACACAGCTCATGGTAAATGAAGTCCATGACATCCAGCCTGTACTGCACTGACTCGTCCTCGCAGGAGGCAACCTCATGAGAAAATTGAAGTAGCTGAACAAGGTGACCAAGGATGCTGTCATTGTTGCCCCCACTTGGTGTTATAGAGTCACGAAAGAGACCCACCAATGCAACATAGATGGGAGCAAGACCAGCCACAATACCGACAATTCCATTGTCCACTGCACGGAGAGAGAGCAGCATCCTTGTTGGGCTTCAACTGAGTGATGATGCGGTGGCCACTGGCTCTATCCCTGCTGCAGAAGGAGTACCCCAAAACCTCAGCAAACACATGAAAATCAGCAGTCATGGGCCTGTCATGAGTCATCAACTTCATAGTGTGACGCTCATCACCACAAATCACCAGATTGGAGAAGAATTGCTTCACCACCTCAGAGTCAAAGGAGCACTGGAGGGACATGAGATGGTGCAGCCCCATCCTCTCAGCCATAAACATTGCATCAACAAGATGCGCCTTCTCCAAAGCATCAGCAAGTACCAGAGGGTGCATAGGCCTAATGTTCAGCCTGGCATAGATGTCTTCATAAATCCCTTCCTGTTCTGCACACCAAAACCGGGTATCCCCCAGCTCATCATCACGAGGCAGCTCAGCAAACAAGTCACGGTGACGTATGGCAGAGAAGAAGACCGCATCCAGAGCCATGTAGTTGATCTTGGGATCCTTGCCCTTCCTCTTGGACACACCCTTCCTAGTCCTCTTGGATTGTTCAGCCATGCGCCTCTCTTCGTTCTTCCTTCTCCACAATTCAACTTCGTCCACTAGGTTACCGTGACCGTCGTCCCGAAAGTACTTGGTGCGAGGACGGCGCTTGTAGGTCTTGGGAACACCGGAACCACCTGTGAGGAGAATAAGGGCGATAGCAAGGGCATAAGCATACACACAAGTCCAGGAGAGAGTATGGAACAAGTAGGCAAAAAATTCATAGGTCAAAACTACTCAATACATACACCATAGTGAAACTGAAGGAGACTTGAATCTGTCAGGCCGGATTATCCGGCCCTGGCAGAAATTTTTGATTTCACCAAGAATGCATGTAAAAAAGTAGATCGAGCCTAGAAATTGTAAGACTACAAGTTCTATGCGAAAACACATCCTTCTAGACAACGTTCCATCCAACAAGATACACATCTAGACAAAGATGGGGAGAGAGGGAGTTACCCTCACTCATTGGAGGAAGAACGCGGAGGAGAAGGTACCCGGAGGCACGGAGAAGAGGATCCGGGAAGGCCCAGAAAATCCGGTGGCTGGAGAGGCTCCGGGGAGGGTGAGGGGCAGCAGGCGGCGGCTGGGGAGAAGGAGAGGGCTGGGGGAGAAGTGCTGCTCGATATGAGCCCTTCCCCCCGAGCCCTACCCTTTAAGATCGAATCCGCCAGGGCCGGATTATCCGGCCAACACTTGGGCCGGATTATCCGGCCTAAAATCTGGGATTCTGTTATACACAGAACCAGGCCCGCGCGTCCCCAAACAACACCACCACAAGGTGTACAAGGGACTTGTGTGCAAGAATAGATGTCTTAGGGGTAGGGAAGGCTTAGGATTGAGAATGCCAAACTGAGATGGTACTAGACACTCAAAATTGCAAAATCCAAATCAAATAAAAGCCAAGATTGAGTGTGATTCCCATAAGAACATGAGAGAGCAAATAACATCCAAAAAGATCCAATTCTCCACAAGTGAGAGGGCGGTGGCCGAAGCCACCTTGTTGGAGTGTATGGTGTGACACCGCGAAGATATATCTTGGGTTCACGACCAATACTCATCAATAAGCTCACATATCACAACATGATATTAAGAGAAATGATATACTTGCTATTGGCATTATGGGGGGAGGGTTAGCCCAATAAGTTAGGACCACACTCCCCCTATATCCATGCCCACATCTAGATCAAACAAGGAATGAGACGTATGAGTGAGTGCGTGGGTAATCAAGACAAACTCCCGGAATCAATGATATTTAGCTCATTCCTCAAATAGCAGAATCTTGCTTCATCAAGTGTCTTTGTAAAGATATCCGCCAGTTGGTTCTTCGTGCTCACAAAAGATAGATCAATATCGCCTCGAGCAACATGGTCACGAATAAAATGGTTCCGAATCTCAATATGCTTCGTCCTTGTGTGTTGAACTGGATTGTACGCAATTTTGATAGCACTTTCATTATCACATAAAAGAGGCACTCTGTCACAATTGACACCGTATTCCTTTAAAGTTTGCCTCATCCACAATAATTGAGTACAAGCGCTGGCCGCAGCAACATATTCAGCTTCGGCGGTGGAGAGAGATATACAATTCTGCTTTTTGGAGGACCAACATACAAGAGATCTTCCCAAGAATTGACAAGCTCCAGAAGTTGACTTCCGATCATCCTTATCACCAGCCCAATCTGAGTCAGTATAACCACATAAAGAGAAATTGGAGCCCTTGGGATACCAGAGACCAAAGTTGGGGGAATGAACTAAATATCGAAAGATCCTCTTGACCGCCACTAAGTGGCTTTCTTTAGGAGCTGCTTGATACCTTGCACACACTCCCACACTCAACACAATATCGGGTCTAGATGCGCAGAGGTAAAGAAAAGAGCCGATCATGGACCGGTATACCTTTTGGTCCACATCTTTACCATGAGGGTTGAGTTCGAGATGACACTTTGTTTGCTCAATATCTCATCAATAACCCCTTTACCTTTGTGTTGAGAACTCCTTGCAAGATCTTCTTTTCCAAAGGATGAAGATGAGGTACTTGGTACATTATACCGTTTCAATTGAGTTTGGAGCTGGTCATGAGACTCATTTAGAGTAGAATGATCACTCTTCAATCCCTTGTGAGCACTTTCAAGATCATCAAACTTCTCCAAAAGTCTAGCATGAATAGCCCCAAAATCAATCTTTTCTTTCTTTAGTTTCTTTACCTTGGCAAGGGCATGGTCATGTTCTTTAATGAGCTGAGCTACAGCTTCTTCTTATGACTCCTCTAGGGATTCGAGTCTTTCTTCCAAAGAAACTCGAGTTTCCTCTTCCTCTTCCAAGGCATTCTTCAAAGAGGCTATCTCCAAAGCATCTTCTCTTTCAATTCTGCCCTTTTCTTCAAGGAGATCTTCGGCTCGAGCAAGTTGACTCATAAGAGTATCAAAATGGAGTTTGTGCTCACCTTGTAGGTTAGTGAAAAAAGTATCCAAGGCAATAACTTCTTCTTTCATTTCAAGACTGTCATGATCGTCCATATCCAAAATTATGTTAGTCTTAGAAAATGAGGAGTTAGAAGTCGATACCTCGGATCCTCTTGCCATTAGGCAAGTGGCGTTGTTGTTGATGGCATTCTCGTTTGGCGAGTCGAAGAGAGAGGAGGGAGTCGATGTGGTGGCTATAGCAGCCACTTCGCGGGAACTATCATCATCCTCTTCATCTTCACTTGCGGAGGAGTATTCCTCTTGAGCTACAAGGACCATCTTGGGTTGCTTCTTGAAAGGACCATTCTTCTTAGCAAATGGCTTCTTCTTAGGAACTTTGGATTTCTCTTTGAGAATGAGCCTGCCACCATTGTCTTCTCTATTTTCATAAGGACACTCGGCTACAAAGTGCAGTCTATCTCCACAGTTGAAGCAAGTTCTCAATCTTGGGCCACTTTCTCTTCTTCCATTTAACCCGTTCTTGTGCTCAAGTTCAGACTTGGCTTTGGCAGGGTCCTTCCAAAAGTTCCTTGCATAGAATGCCATGAACTCACCATGAGCACGTTTGACCTCATCGGGGCAGTCCATGGATATCCTCTCAAATGCTCCTTCATCATCCTCTTGCTCAGCAATATTGGCTTTGAGAGCCACATTTACACCCTTTTGCATTCCAATGGCCCGAGCACGGGCATCTTCAGCATTCTTTGCCGCCACTTTGAATGACGCCATTTCTTGCATGACTTCATTGGATGTCATTTGATGATAGTTGTGTCTACCATGCAAGCTCTTCAAATCCGTCGGTTCGAAAGGCATTAAGGCACTCACATACTTCCTTTTTATCCATGCATCATCAATGTGAGTGGCCCCATGCTTCCGAAATGTTGTTGCGATGCCCTTGAGTCTTCTATACATGTCCTCATGGTTTTCACCATCCAACATGTAGAATCCCTCAGCTTCGTTACTAAGGGCATCATACTGGTTTCTTCTCATGCTTTCATTTCCAACAAAAAGGTCCGTAAGAGCATCCCACGCCTCTTTAGCCGTGTTGAGATGTTCAATGTGTGGCATGTCCTTGGGACCCACACCCAGCTGTATCATGTGGAGAGCAGTGGCATTCAACTGGCTATCCACAACTTCCCTTCTTGTTAGATTGGTTTGATCTCCAACATGAAGACCTTCTTCAATGATCCTCCACAATTCAATAGAGGAGCTATAAACATGAGATTTCATTAGAAATTGCCATTGGTTAAAAGAAGATGCAGTGAGCTTGGGTGGATCACCCCTATTGTTTATATGAGTATGAGGGATAGGTGGGTCGGGGGAATATACGTGGCGAACCTCACTATATTCCTCCTTGCCACTTCCCTTTTTGGAGGTGGAACCATTTAGTTTTTCACCTTCCAGATCATCATCCTTAGATCCGGTGTTACCCTTTTCCTTAGATGATGGTGAGGGAGCCTCAGAGGAGGATGGAGATGGGGCTATGGATGATGTAAGGCGAGCAATCATTTGATTCATCTCCTCCATCTTGGCCTCAAAGGATTTCAACAAGGTTGTTTCCAACGACTTGAGATCATCCATTGTGACCTTATCCACAGCCTCATTTCCATCATCCCTGGTACCCCTACTACTCTTAGGCGGTTAAGCCCGAATTAAGAGCCGGGGCTCTGATACCAATTGAAATGGATCGTATGGGCACCTAGAGGGGGGTGAATAGGTGCTACACCAATTTTTAATTCTTTTTCAATTTTAGGCTTAGCACAAAGGTAAATTCTCTAGATAAACTAATGTGTGGAATTTCCCTATATTCAAACCTATCTACTAGCGAGTAAGGAGCGAGTGGAAGAGGAACGAGTGAACCAAAGTGAAGCACGCAGAGACACAGGATTTGTTTGACCGCAGTTCCTTCCTTGTTAAGGGAAGTACGTCTGCGTTGGAGGGGTGGGTGGTACTAAGACCACCACGCCACCAAAGGCCTCACCATGTTCTCCGATGGATCTCGCCACAACAGGCCTGATCCACCTTCCACTATAGGTACCCTTCGAGGCGGGCACCGATGCCTTTACACAACTAGCGGGGCAACGACTCCACAACAACTTGGAGGCTCCCGAAGTGACAACAAGCTGCCACAAGAACAAAGTTGTCAAATACAATAACATGATCTAGGTATTAACGAGAATACTAGATCAGGGATTTCTCCAAGTGAATGGAGAGGAGTTGGAGCGCTTGATTCTTGATATTGATGATGAACTTCTCCTCCTTCAATTCCACCAAAGATCAAGACCTTAGGGTGGTTGAAGTGGGAGATCGAGATTTAGAGCTCTTGCACAGGGTCTGGTCAAATTCGAATGAATCAAGAGTTCTGGACGTTGGGGAAGAAGGGGTACTTATACCCCCTTCCAAAAAACTAGTCGTTGCACACTTTGGGGCCGGATTATCCGGTCTGGGGAAACTCCGCCTCAGACTCAGAATATCCAGCAGGAAATCCGCCCCCTCTCTAAGCGTCGCGCCGAGCTTGCCCTTGATCAACTTCTGGGGGGCCAGATTATCCGGCCCTATGCGAAGGCCAGATTATCTGGCCTGGGGAAGAAAAACCGCCCCAGTTCGGATTTTCCGGTAGAAAATCCGACCGGATACCGAGCGACGCGCCTTGGCTCCTTTTGCTCGAAAACTAGGGGTCGGATTATCCGGCCCTTGCGAAACCCGGATTATCCGGCCTGGGGAGGAAAACCCGCCCCAGTTCGGATTTTCCGGGAGAAAATCCGACTGGTCACAGAGCGACGCGCCTTGGCTTCCTTGAGAGATGAGGTAGGCCGGATTATCCGGCCCTGGAGGGGCGGATTATCTGGCCCCCCTCAAAACTTCCTGCACACTTAGCACACATGAAAAGTCTCCATAGTATTGTTATCTAACACGCAAAACATAGGAAAACATGAAATGTTCTTTCAAAGCGCTGGAATTATTTCAATAGACACCGAAACTGTTTCGGGTGAAATTGGTTCTGCATGTAATATTGGAATGTTGCAGGGGTTTTATGTGAATGTTTGTTAATTAAAGTAATTAACAAAATTCTGAATAAAAATAATAAAAGAGTTTTATTAAATGAGAGAGCATTAAATTTGGAGAAATTTAATGCATTTAAAGTGGAGACTTTAAAAGAGAAAGTGAAGGGGCATTTTAATGTGGAGGGGTTACCACCACATAAATGGGGAGGTGAGGAGTCACCCTCCCATGGGCGCCGGCCATGGGGGAGGGGTACCCCCCCTCCTCCTATAAAAGGCCCCCCTCACACCCCTTCTTCCACACACCTCCTCGTGAAGAATCTCTCTCCCCCTCTAGTATTATTCCCCCATGGTCTCGGATTAGCGAGATACATGTTCCCGGTGGCTTTATCTGGAAAGGAGTTGTTGCTTCCGCTGCTTTGCTGGAGCGAGGGACGGAGGTTGTCGGGTACCGGACGTGTGTGCGATCACGGATGCACCGCTGCTTTGCGGTGCTGTACTTGGTGGTGCTGGACTTGCTGGAGCTGGATCTGATGGACGTGCTGGAGCCGGACCTGCTGGACTTCATCATGATCTTGAGATCGGCAGGTGTACGACTACATCATCCACGAGTTCCAACTTGTTAACAAAGCTTTGTTGTCTTCGATGCTAAGTTCTCTATGGATGTATATCCACCCGTTGCTTGTATCTAGTAGATAGATCTTGGCGCATAATTCCCATCGTAGGAATTTTTTTGTTTTCTATGCTGCGAACCCAACAGTGGTATCAGAGCCTGATCTATGCGTAGGTGCTTTGCACGGGTAGTACACATATGTTTATATGTGGGCGGTGATGATCATCTTATTGCTTCTTGAATGTACTTTGGATATTGGTGGCATAGTGGGATGAAGCGCCCCGGACCAACCTTACATGTCATCGCACATGAGACCGGTTCCATGACTGACATGCAACTAGTTTTGCATAAGTGGCTGGCGGGTGTCTGTCTCTCCTACTATAGTCAATATCTGATTTACAACAAGTTGCTAATAACTTGGTTATCCTTGTTGTGGTTTCATGTTTGTAGGTAAGACCAGTTCTATCTCTAAAAGCCCTAAGCTACGTAAAACTTGCGATTGATAAATTAGAGGCGTCTAGTTTAGATCGTTGCTGGGCTAGTGGCTTGATATGGTATTGTTGTAAGTAGATGTATGATAGATACTCTTACAACACACTCAACGTGTAAGTTCCATAGATCTTGGCCTTACACACAAAGGAATGATAGAGATCATACCACGATGCATATGATGGTGATCAAATGCATGGACCATATCATTCCACTTTACACATATGATGTTCACATCTTATATTGCTTGTTTGGCGTTTTAGTAGCATTATAAGATGATCCCTCATTTAGATATCAAGATAAAAATGTGTTCTTCCTTAAGTATGCACCGTTTTGTGGATCGTGTTTTGAGACATCACGTGATGATCGGGTGTACTCGAATCTATGCTTTCATAGAAACGGGTGTAAGACAGTTTTACACACGCGAATACTAAGGTTCTTACTTGGCGAGCCTAGCATGTATAATACTTAGCATTTAAACCAGCTTGAGGAAGTAAGGAGAATGGGTTCGCCCATGGATGCTTTTATAACTATCAACAAAAGCATAAATCCATATGGAGTGGAGATCCATCCTTTATTATTCGAATTGTTACATTCTAAGAAATTTTCAGGAACCAATGAAGAAAGTCCATATGGACACTTACAGTTCTTTGAAGACATTCTCAGTTTCTTTATTTTTAATGACTGTAATCTTGATATGGTTAAAATCTAGTTGTTTAGACAAACTCTCTCTAATAATGTTTGCGATTGATACAGATCTTTTTATGCAGAAGCACCAAGGACTTGGATAGAATTGACAACTAAGTTCCTATCAAAATATTATTCTGAAAGCAAAGCTCACAGGATGAGAGGTATTATTATTAGTTTCAAAAATAATCCTAGTGAGGGCTTATATGAAGGATATCTAAGGTATAAAAGCTATCTAGATAATTGCCCTCATCATCGTTTGCCTGATTGGTTAATCACCCATACATTTTATGGAGGGCTAAATATTGAAAATAGGACGAATCTAGACACTGCTTTAAATGGCAGTTTTCTATCTTATACCTATGATGAGGCTTGGAATCTAATAATAAAATGAGAGAAGAAACTAAAAATTTTAAAGATAAGGAAAATATTACAAATAGTTTTTCTGAATATGCTTACATTAACAATTTCCTTGCAGATGAGAGGACAGATACAATGATTAAACCCTCGGTATTGATTTTTACTCAGTAAAGAAAATTATTGAGAATTATGCAGGGCATTTGTAGGTACCTACAGAATGGGAGCCTCATAAACCCCTCGAAGAAAAGAAGCGTGCAAGATCACTAATGGAAAAGTTCTCCTCGATACCTATACAGGGGATATTTGAAAAAAGACAAAGAGAGGAAGAACAAATAAAAAAGAGACCGAAGAAACTAGAAAGGAATTCTGAAGCTACAAATATAAATAATGTTATAATAAAAGATCTTATGAAAGCACGAATAGTGGAAGATGAAGTGGTTATGTTAGACCGTGAAACTTCAGAATTCATCCAAGGTAAGGTTCGAGGTAACGAAACTTCAAAACATATGACCCCTATATATTGTGGAGAAACTTTCTTATATGGAATTTGCGAACCAATTTCCACCATAAATATTATACCGTCATCACTTTATGAAAATCTTTGCTACAACTTAAATAATCCAGATGTTGAACCGGTAGACACTATTATTAAATTGTCTAATAGAACCAATATAAAACCAGAAGGGGTAATCAGAAATATCTATGTCTTTATTGGCTCACTCATGTATCCCATTGATTTTCATATTGTTGATATGCCTCAAGATTCTTTTTGCCCTATTCTTTAGGTAGGCCTTTTATTTCCATCACCAAAGCTCAAGTAGATAATCAGAAGGAAACTATTTCACTGAAGTTTGGAGAAGAGGAAATGACATTCCACTTCGCCAAACTAAAGAAGAGGCCATATGAAGTGGAGGATATCAAGGAAGAAAAGATGATTGCCGAGCTAGCGACAATTCATTTCAGTACTCCATAAGATGAATTAGAAAGGAGCTTGATTAATTGGGAAGAAGCACCGGATGATGAGAAGAAAGAATACATGGATGATTACCTTGATTCAATTCCGGAAGCACAAAATCTACATGACTATAAAGAATTGGTAAGAACAGGAGATGAAGAACCTCCACCAATAGAATTGAAAAAACTTCTAGACAATATGAGGTATGAGTTTTTAGATAATGAAAATAAATATCCTATTATTATTAGCAAGAATCTATCGGAAATGAAATGAATAAACTCATTTCACTTTTGGTTAAGCATCGTGAAGCTTTTGGATATACATTGAGTGATATTAAAGGAATAGATCGATCTATTGTAACACATAAGATTACCATGCTTGATGATGCTGAACCCATAGTAGATACCCAAAGAAGGCTTAATCGTAAGATGAAGGAAGTAGTAAGAAGAGAAGTTATACGGTTACTTGATGCTGGCATAATATATCCTATTTCTGACAGTAAGTGGGTTAGCCCAGATCATTGCATACTAAGACAAGGTGGTCTTGATGCTGCTATGAATGAAGAAGGTGAACTAGTTCCTGTGAGACCAATTGTAGGAAATCGTATGTGCATTGATTTTAGGAAACTAAACCATGAGACACAAAAGAATCATAAACCTATACCATTCATGGATAAAATTCTAGAAAGACTTAGTAATAATTCTTACTTTTGTTTTCTTGATGGTTATTCTAGATATTCTCAAATTGCCATACAGCCGGAAGATCAAGAGAAAATGACTTTCACTTGTCCTTATGGTACGTATGCTTATAGATTAATTCCATTTGACTTATGTAATGCAGCAGCAACTTTTCAGGAATGTGTTCTAAAGATTTTTGATGATTTTGTTGGGAAGACTATGGAAGTCCTAACAAACGATTTTGGCGTTTGTGGAACAACTTTTGATAATTGCCTCTACAATTTGGCCAAAGTTTTGCAGAGATGCATGCAATCAAACCTAGTCTTGAATTGGGAGCAATGTTGTTTCATGGAAAGAGAAGGTAAAGTTTTCGGGCACAAAGTTTTAGAGAAGGGAATAGAAATAGATAAAACTAATATAAATGCTACCCCCTCTGTCCCAAGGCTTAAGGCCTATAATTTTTTTGAAAAGTCAAGCTACTGAAAGTTTGACCAAACTTTTTGAAAAAACTATCAAGAACTATGATATTATAAAGATACCACGTGAAAATAGGTTTCATGATGTATCCAAGGGTATATATTTCATATTATAAATATTAATATTTTTTCTAAAAAATTGGTCAAACTTTACATAGTTTGATTTTTTAAAAAAATTATATGCCTTAAGCCTTGGAATGGAGGTAGTATAGAAAATCTTCCAATACCTCAGGACATTAAAAACTTAAAAATGTTTCTAGGACATGCAGGATTTTATAAGCGGTTTATAAAAGATTTTGCTAAACTTGCTATACCCCTGACCAATCTTCTTGATAAAGAAACTCCATTCTATTTAGACCATGACTGCATTACGGCTTTTGAGAACCTTGAGGATAAACTAGTTTCAGCACCTATCATGCAATCTCCAAAGTGGGATGAACCTTTCGGAATTATGTGTGATGCTAGTGATTATGCTTTAGGGGTTGTGTTGGGACAGCGAGATGGAAAGAATTTGAATGTTATTTATTATGCTAGTAGACCTCTTAATAAGATTCAAAAACATTATGCTACTATAGAAAAAGAGTTTCTAGCTATCATTTTTGCTTGCGACAAATTTAGATCTTACACAATTAATTCTAAGGTAATAATTCATACGGATCACCAAGCTTTGCGTCACCTCCTTGTGAAAAAGGATGCTAAGCTCGGGTTAATTAGGTGGGTTTTATTACTGCAAGAATATGATTTGCAAATAGTAGATAGGAGGGGTAAGGATAATCCGGTAGTAGATCATCTCTCTAGGATGGAGGGGATAATTAATGACCCCGTACCTATTAATGAATCATTTCCAGGAGAATATTTAGCGAAGGTAGAAATTGTTGATCCATGGTATGCAGATTATGCTAACTATCTAGCAACAAGATTTTTACCTCCCGGTATGTCAAGAAATCAAAGAATGAATTTTTTTAATGATCTTAAATATTACTTTTGGGATGATCCGTATCTATATCGTGATGGACTTGACGGAATGATTAAGAAGTGTGTTCCTAATCACAAAATGAATGCGATATAGAAGGCTTGTCATGACAGTCCATATGGAGGGCATCATGCAGGTAAAAGAACTGCGACAAAGGTACTTCAATCCGGATTCTATTGGCCTATCCTGCTCAAGGATGCACACATGTATGTGGAATACTGCGATGTTTGCCAAAGAAGAGGTAATATAGGTAGGCGACAAGAAATGGCAATGAATTATAGTCTCATAATTGAACCCTTTAATGTATGGGGAAGGGATTACATGGGACCATTTATAGAATCTAATGGTTATACTCATATTCTTGTTGATGTTGACTATGTTACTAAATGGGTTGAAGCTATCCCAACAAATCATGTCGATGCAGCTACCTCAGTGAAGATGATCAAGGATGTCATATTCCCTAGGTTTGGAGTTCCTAGATTTTTAATTACTGGCGGTGATTCTCATTTTATGAAAGGGACTTTCAGGAAAATCCTTAGCAAGTATGGAGTAACCCACCACGTCACTTCACAATATCATCCCCAAACAAGTGGTCAAGTGGAACTCTCTAATAGAGAACTGAAGACCATACTCGAGAAGACGATGGACAAATCAAGAAAGGATTGGTCATCCAAGTTAAATGACACTCCATGGGCATATCGTACTACATTTAAAAATCCAATGGGTATGACACCTTATAAGATGGTGTACGGTAAGGCATGCCATTTACCTTTAGAACTAGAACACCAAGCTTTTTGGGCAATCAAGAATATAAATTATGACCTCAAAGCAGTAGGGGAAAAGCGTTTATTAGATATGCATGCTTTAGATGAGTTTAGAAGTGAAGCCTATGAGAATGGTAGGTTATTTCAGGAAAAAGTTAAAAGATGGCATGATAGGAAAATAGAGAATAAGACTTTTAAAAGTGGAGACAAAGTGTTGCTCTATTATTCTCGTCTTAAATTGTTTCCATGAAAACTCAGATTGAAATGGGAAGGTCAATATTTAGTTGAAGAAGTCTATCCATCGGGAGTAGTTAAACTCCAAGGAAAGGCACCCTCTCTTGCGTGAGTAGTAAATGGACAACGCTTGAAGCATTATTGGGTAAAAGAAGATATAAGTGCAATCACCATAGAGTTGAGCACCCCCGAAGAAGTGATAAAGCGAAGATATACGAAGAACGGTAATTACAAGAAGAATGGACTCAAGATGGAATGAGCGGTACCATGGTCAAGCTATTGACTATAAAAGAGTGCTTCATGGGAGGCAACCCATGTGAAATAAAGGTTTGAGTAAGTTTTTAAATTTTCAGTTAAAATCTAGTTTGAGTATTATGTTAAAAGATGCACAATTCATGCTCTAACAAAGAGGAAGGAAGAATTGATAATGCCAAAATTGGTTAAAAATCTAAGCTGACATTTCTCTGTGAAAACTCGATATTTCGTTAAGTTTCGGATTCATAAAGAATTCTTGGAGAAGCAAAAACTTTTTGGTGGACATAGAAGGATTAACGACCAACTATACGGCGGGAATAAAAATTCTGGCCGTATAGTTGTTGCGACATCAACACTTCCATCCACAAAAAGGTACTGAGAGTTTAACGACCAACTATATGGTCGGAATAGAAATTTTGCCTGTATAGTTGCGGTCGTATAGTTGTCAACGCCATTGACAAAATAATTTCTGGATTACAGAGAGTTTAACGACCAACTATACGGCCGGAATTAAAAATTCCGCCCATATTGTCGTAGTCATATAGTTTTCGACCTTTCTCCAAAATTTCTTATGAATGATTGATGACCCACAAGTATAGAGGGTGTATCGCAGTATTTTCGAGGGAAGTGAAACCCAATTTATTGATTCGACACAAGGGGATCCAAAGAATATTTATAAGCCTTAACAACTGAGTTGTCAATTCAGCTACACCTGGAAACAATCTTGCTCATAGCAGTTTATCAGTAGAAACAGTTTTGTAGTAGGAATAGTAAAGCAGCAGTAGTAAAGCAAAGACAATAGTAACAAAAGCAGTAAACAGTGGGATTCGAGTGCGGTAGGCATAGGGATGGATGGACGGGCATTGCATGGACAAGACAATTCTCATAGCAATCAGAACATAGGGCAATTGCAGATAAATAAGATAAAGCACCCAAGTACTAGACAATCCTAGGCATGTGTTCCATATAGTCATACGTGCTCGCAATGAGAACTTGCACAACATATTTTGTCCTGCCAGCCCGTTTGTAGCAGGGCCTTTAGGGAACTAGTGGCAATTAAGGTGCTCCTTTTAATAGAGCACCGGAGCAAAGCATTAACACTCCGTGAACACATGTGATCCTCACATCAAAGCCTTTCCCTTCCGGTTATCCCGATTTCTGTCACTTCGGGGCCATAGGTTCCGGACAATGACGTGTGTATACAACTTGCAGATAAGACCAAAAACAATACTATCATAATGAATCAATAATAAGTTCAGATCTGAAATCATGGCACTCGGGCCCTAGTGACAAGCATTAAGCACAACAAGTGGCAACAAAGTCATAAAGCACTAATAAAAGATACTAGGAACCATGCCCTAACAATCTGATGCCATTACATGAACGATCTCATCCAATCCCTACCATCCCCATAGCCTACAGCGGGGGATTACTCACTCATAGATGGGGGAAACATGGATGGTCGATGGAGAAGCGATGGTGATGATCATGGCGATGATCTCCTCCAATTCCCGTCCCGGCAGGGTGCCAGAACGGAGTTTCTGGTGCTGTTTCGTGGAATCTGGTGGTAGCGGCGGAGCGGAACTCCTTCTAGAAAAACGTCGAACCCCCTGAAGTTTTTAGGTCAGAAGGCTCCTTATAGGCGAAGAGAGAGGCCGAGGGGGTGTCTGGGGGGCCCACACCACCCCCTGGCGCGGCCTGGCCTCACCCGCACCAGCAGGTGGTGTGGCCACCCCCTGGCTCTTCTCCGTCTCGTATTCTGGCTCCTAGTGTCTTCGGGTGAAATAGGATTTTTGGCATATTTTCCAGGATTTTAACTGATAGTTGATTTTCTGCACAAAAAGTAGACACCAAGGCAATTCTGCTAAAAACAGCGTCAGTTTGCATTAGTTGCATCCAAATCACACAAGTATAGAGGAGAAACAATAGCAAAAGTGTTCGGGAAAGTAGATACGTTTTGGACGTATCAACTCCCCCAAGCTTAGCTTATTGCTTGTCCTCAAGCAATTCAGTTGAAAACTGAGTGTGATAAAAGAACTTTCACGAACACATTTGCTTCATATGATGTAAATATTCTCAGCAATTTGATCAACTACTCAGACAATTCATAATAAAGAGTATGCAACTGAGTCTACTTAATGGTCATTGCAAGCTATGAAGAGATTCCAACTCAAGAATAATAAGTAGCATGAAGCACGAACATAAGCAACATTACAATGCTCATAAAAAGGTATGATAGAGCAGTATCTCGCTTGCCTTTGATTATGAATGCCAAGGCACCTCCGAAGTTCAAGTGGTGACTAGAAGTAAAGATATCAAGGATACAAGCATCAAAGTCATAACACAAATAATCAAGTAATGGAACAAACACAAAGAATGACAACTATGCTCTCAAGAAGGTGCTCAAAGAATATATGGAGACTCAACAATAGAAGAAAAAGGTTTTGAATAATTTTGAAAGGCTTCCAAATGCTGAAAGTATGGTACTCGTTAGCTTTGAGCTCTCATTGCCCCTATCATAAGCATCATTAAAGTGGTTAAGGTGAAAGTGACATAACTAAGAGGATATGCTTGACAAGTTATAAATTGAAGTCTCATGCCCCTTACTTACGAAGACCGATCCTCATGCTACTCAACTTCAGTCACAAGTAAGCTCTTGTCATTGTAAGTACATACATATCATAGAGAACCGCCAACGGGGTACCCCTTGCACATGACACGGGAGCTATCCCATGATCAAAATACAAGGCAAGCAGACAATGAGCATCTCGGCGATCTTTTTATTTACTATGTGCATAGATTTTTATTGAGGATGCTTCATAGAATGCTCATTATGGTTATGCTGCAAGTTTCCACCATGATTAGGCATGGCTTATGCTAGCGGCCCAGGCGTTTCTCTAACATACATACAAACTCCATGATCTTACAAGTTCCACTTTTATTTCACACCACCGGGATTCATAAGCAAAAGAACATGATATCAACTAGGTACAAAGTACCTATGAAGTGTTGAAAGTGGTCCCCATGATACATGGTTTTCCTAACTTCAACTCATAAAGCGCAAGAATATGCGCAACAAAGAAGGACGCAATGGTTCAGGTTTATTAAGTGCAAGAAAATAAAGTGTGTCATCAAGTTCGTGAGAGCTTTACTAACTAACTTTCTCATAACAAGCAAACATTTTATTCAGAAGAAAACAAGGCATATTGAATATGCACGGAAGTAGCAAATGATGCTAATGGGTAGGTATGGTGGACACTTTGGAAACATTTGGTTTAGGGAGTTAGAAACTTGAGTAGAACATCCTCAGAAAAAGTGAAGGCTGGCAATAGTAAGGGAGCAACAAACGAGGGATCAATAGTTGTCATTATCATGCTTGCAACAAAACAAGACTACTCATGGCATGAAAGTGATTCAAGATCCTCAAGGCAAAATAATTCATCGAGGCTTAACTGATTATTACAGTCATGTGCATGCGTGGGCATGTGCCAAGTCAATCAAATGAAACATTCAAAGGAGGATACCACAGTGTCATACCAATTTATGAATATAGTAATGCAAGCAAACATTCATGAGACATGCTACAAACTATTAGCGGGCTGGAGATAATCATAAAAAAGCAAGAACTACTAAGCATCCAAAGATAACATACACCCTACATGAACGGACTAAGCAAGCTCACAATGATGAGTATATGTACAAAAGTGAAGACAAATAGAGTTCGTTACCAGCCTCTTACCACGCCTCAAGTTGTCATTAATCCTCATTATTGCTCTTCACTTGTGTGGCTTGAATAATAATATGAAACCAATAATCCACTGAGAACTACCGAACCCTGTAGCAAACTCGCAAAAACCAAAGAAGAACGACAAATATTTTTGGTGTTTTTGATTTTTAAACAAGAACCAAAAGAGAAAAACAAGCAAAGCAAAATCTTTTTGTTTTTTTCGAATAGTTCAAACAAAGCAAAAAGGGAAAAACAAACCAAGGCAAAAAGAAGAAGCAAACCAAAGAGAAACAAAAAAAATATTTTTGGTCTTTTTGTGTTTTTTTAGAAAGCGAGAGCAAAGAAGAACGAAAACTAAAAAGAGAACGAAAACATGAATATACAAAGTACTGACGCAACATGATATGGAGATGAGTGCGATGTCGGCGTACCTCCCCCCAAGCTTAGGCTTTTGGCCTAAGTGGGTATCAATCCATGTATGAATAGGGGTTCCAAGCGGGCAGATCTTGGTAAGAATGGTCGTAGCTGGGCCCATGAGAAGAGGAGGAAGCCCCCCAATCATAAGCGGGCTGCTGATATGAAGACTCTCCCTCATTCGAGGGCTGGACCGAATCATCCGTGACCTCCCTTCTAGTGTCCTGCTCCTGTTGGGAGAGCTCTCCCAAGTACGTGTCAAGCTCCTCCTCAGTGAGGGACCATCCTTCCCTATTATCAAGGTTAAACAAGACAGGTGCAGGCAAATGAACAACATGCTCGGACTTGCTCTTTCTCCAACCAGCTTTGAGAAAGGTTATTTCATAAGACAACTCACTCAAACTAGCCCACGAGGAAATAAATTTATGTTGTATCATGGAATTAAAATCAAGCCTCTCTATGAGAAACTGTAGGTCTAGATGATGAGGCACTAAACCATGCAATGCTAGTAAACTAGAAGCAATGAGGACTCCACAAATTCCACCTTTCTCGTGGTTAGCAGCAAGACGGAAAGCTATCAAAGCACCCAAGTTGTAAGACCTATCTCGTCTAAGAGCAGCAGAGATAAATGCTAGATCAAACGAAGATAACTTATTGGCAGTTTTCCTAGCAAGAACACACTTGGCAATAAAGTAGGCAAAGTAGCGAATGGAGGGAAAATGAATGTTACGGATTTTTCCATTCTCCTTCGAGAAGCTACTCCCTTGAAAAAATTCTGCATATAAATCCATGAGTGGTTCCGGTCTCTCTTTAATCTTCCTACATGATCCCCATTGAGGTACCTTAATTGCTGCACAAAAATCATCAAGAGGAAGATTGACAGCAATATTGTAAATTTTGTAATGGACCATGGGGTTAGGCAAAGAGTGACTAAATTGGAAATCCTGCACCACAAACATGGTTAGCTTCACAAATTTACAAGGTTCATCTTCCAAGAAGCGCTCTAACCCTGCATTAGAAACCAAAGTGTGGAAATCTTGTAGAATTCCTGCAGCTCTCATGAACTTAGGGCATGGATAAATGGAGGGAAAAACTTCCTCCTCCTGATGGACCTTCATGACCTCAGGCACCCAAAGCTCATGTTGGTTTAGGTGGTGTTCACTCATCTTCTATTCTGAAATTTAAACACCTATTAAACAAGTGATTGCAAAGTAAATATAATGAAGGATTCTACTCATAGGGACTTGCAAGAGGCCTAAACATGCATCAAAACTATATCTCTAAGCATCAAACAAGCTTACAAGCTCTCATAACTAGTCACCTACATCAGCAAATTACTCAACATATAATCCACTAAACACAAATCTACTTGGCCAAGGGGAGGAGTCACATACCAAGGAACAATTGCTCCAAATTTCAGCAAGAAAGCTGGGCTGAGCAAGGAGATCGAAGAAATCGAGAGCAAGCACAGAAATAACGCGATTTTGAGCTATGAACTGGAGCTTACTCGGAAGAGAGAAGAAAGTGGCAGATGAGAGAAGTAGTGGGGGGCCAGGGGTGGCCCACACCAGGTCATGGCGCCACCCAAGGCTAGCTGCGCCACCACATGGTGTGCCTGCCTGGTGGGCCCCCTGGTACCTACCAGGTACTCCTCTGCCCCTTTTTTCACGTAAAAATTTAATATGAATTTTCTGGAATTTTTTAAGACACTTTATTTTTGGGCATTTTTTAGAAATAGAAGAATGATTTTTCTGACAGATAGACTTTTTTTCTTTTTTGAAACATGATGCAAGGACAAAACAAGGCTAGAACTACAGAAGTTCTAGCATGCAAGCAACTAACAACACAAAGAAAACTAAATGAAAGCAAAAACTAAAATGCAAAGGATAGAAATAAACGGAGATAATCATAGTGAAAACATTGTTTTGTTCAATGGAATCCTTTTTTTAGCAAGATTGATCAAGTCTTGCTACCAAAACAATTGCATATGAGACAAAACTTTGTACTCCACTAATGATTATGTTACCTTAACCTTGATAGCAATGGTCCCAATCATAATAGTTTCAAATTTTTCTCTTGGTATGGGACAATATATTTCTCCAACTTGAATGCCTTCAACATGTTCAATTGAATTCAAACCATAAGTCCTTTCAATCTTCTTGGGGAAATAGATAGTATGTTCTTTGTCATTAACATTAAAGGTCACCTTTCCTTGATTACAATTAATAATAGCTCCTGCAGTATTAAGAAAAGGTCTCCCAAGAATAATAGACATATTATCATCTTCAGGCATTTCAAGCACAACAAAATCAGTTAATATCAAGCAATTGTGAGCCACCTGAACAGGTACATCCTCACATATACCCACAGAAATAGTGGTAGATTTATCAGCCATTTGCAAAGATATATCAGTTGGTATCAATTTTTCAACCTGAAGCCTCTTATAGAGAGAGAAAGTCATAACACTAACTCCAGCTCCCAAATCACACAAAGCAGTTCTAACATAAATGTTCTTAATAGAGAAAGGGATAGTTGGAATCCCTGGGTCTCCAAGTTTCTTAGGAACCTTACCATTGAAGGAATAATTAGCAAGCAAAGTAGAAATTTCTTCATTAGCGATCTTCCTTTTATTCGAGACAATGTCCTTCACATACTTTGAGTAAGGAGGCAATTTAATAGCATCAGTCAAAGGAATTTGCAAAAATAAAGGCTTCATCCACTCACAAAACTTATTATAGTGTTCATCTTCCTTTGACTTGTGTTTCTTATCAGGGAAAGGCATAGGTTTTTGGACCCAAGGTTCTCTTTCACTACCATGTTTCTTAGCAATAAAATCTTCTTTGGTGTATTTAGTAGTCTTAGTGTGGTTTTCAGGTTCTTCTTCAACTTTTTCTTCATTAGGAACTTCATTTTCTTCATTACCACTTTCAGTTTCAGCATCAGAGATAGATATACTATTAGGATCTATAGCAGGTTCAGAGGGTTCCACAACAGTTTTATGTTTCTTTTTCCTTTTCTTACGAGTAGAACCACTATTTTCAGCTTGTTTAGAATCCTCCTCAATTCTTTTGGGATGCCCTTCAGGATATAGAGGATCCTGGGTAGCAGCACCACTTCTAGTTCTAATTTCATAAGCATGTTTTTCTTTAGCAGCATTCACTAGCAAGTCGTTTTGCACTTTAACGAGTTGATCTATTTGAGATTGAACCATTTGAAAGTGTTTAACAATCATTTTAACATCATTAGAGGTTCTTTCCATAATATCTTTCAACTCAACAATAGCTCTAGTGTTTTCCATTAGATGATTTTGCACCCTTTTATTAAAGTTATCTTGCTTAACAATAAAAATATCATATTCTTCTAAGCATTGATCAGGAGGTTTAGAGTAAAGGATATCACCTTCATCAAAGTGTTGGAGAGAGTGTACCTCAATAGTGGATGAGTAGGAAATAGGCTTACATATTTCTTCTATAGGAGGTAAATTCTTGACATCTGCAGCTTTAATTCCCTTCTCCTTAAGACATTTCTTAGCTTCCTTCATCACTTCATCATTTAATTCAATAACTCCCCTCTTCTTTGATGTTGGAATAGGCACAGGAATAGATGGTTCAGGTACAATTACTTCAGGTATAGCTTGTTTAGGAGGAGTCCAATCTTCATAATTCTTGCTTATTTTAGCCATTAATTCCTCGGCTTCCTTTGGAGTCCTATTCCTGAAAACACAATTAGCACAACTATCTAGGTATGTCCTAGATTCTTCGGTTAGTCCATTATAAAATATATCAAGAAGCTCATTCTTAAGTAATGGACTTCCAGCCTGTGCATGAATCAAAGCACAAAACCTTGCCCAAGATTCGGGAAATACCTCTTTTTCTCCCTGTTTAAAATCAAAAAGTTCCTGCAAAATAGCATGTCTAGCAATGGGAGGAAAATATTTCTGCAGGAAAGTACTAATCAAGCACTCAGGGCTATCAATAGATCCAGGAGGTAAATTACTAAACCAAGTTTTAGCTTCTCCTTTCAGTGAAAAGGGAAAAATCTTAGCAACAAAGTAAGTACGCATCTTAATATCATCATAAAACAAGCCACTCATGGTAGAAAGTTCATTCATATGTGCTACCGCACTTTTATTCTTAGTCCCACAAAAAGGTTCTTTCTCGACAATAGCTATGTAACATAGATCAAGAGAGAAATCATAATCTTCATCTATAATGTTTATGGGAGAAGCAGCAAACTTAGCAGCAGGATACAATTTGGGTCTAATAGTACGCCTCTCAAGGAGACTCTTAGCAGCGCTCCTATCATGGGTGTTCTTACATTCTTTAATAAACTCATCGATCATCTCAACATAATATTCTTCAATATCATAACTCTCACTAGACTCAGGTGAGCTAACAGGTGTAGTAGTGTCTTCATAAGGAGTTTCGGTATTTCTAGCTATAGTTCTAGCAATCGTAGCATCTAGGAAAGGACCTAATGAACCACTCTTATCAAGCACAGTAGAAGCAGCATCATAAGCATCAGAAGTTTCAGATTTAGCAGTAGTAGCAGTGTGTGTAGCATGTGTATGTGGTGGTGTAACGAGCTTACTTATAACAGACGGTGAATCAAGAGCAACTGAGGTGTTCAGAACCATACCTCTTCTTGTAGTGGATGGTAAAATAGGAACCTTTCCATCACGAGACTTACCCATGATGGATGGATAGCAGCGAACAATAGAGAATCCAAGTGAACTTGATAAATAAAGCTATGCTCCCCGGCAACGGCGCCAGAAAATAGTCTTGATGACCCACAAGTATAGGGGGTGTATCGCAGTATTTTCGAGGGAAGTGAAACCCAATTTATTGATTCGACACAAGGGGAGCCAAAGAATATTTATAAGCCTTAACAACTGAGTTGTCAATTCAGCTGCACCTGGAAACAATCTTGCTCACAGCAGTTTATCAGTAGCAACAGTTTTGTAGTAGGAATAGTAAAGCAGCAACAGTAGTAAAGCAAAGACAATAGTAACAAAAGCAGTAAACAGTGGGATTCGAGTGCGGTAGGCATAGGGATGGATGGACGGGCGTTGCGTGGACAAGACAATTCACATAGCAATCAAAACATAGGGCAATTGCAGATAAATAAGATAAAGCATCCAAGTACTAGACAATCTTAGGCATGTGTTCCATATATAGTCATACGTGCTTGCAATGAGAACTTGCACAACATCTTTTGTCCTACCAGCCCGTTTGTAGCGGGGCCTCTAGGGAACTACTGGCAATTAAGGTGCTCCTTTTAATAGAGCACCGGAGCAAAGAATTAACACTCCGTGAACACATGTGATCCTCACATCAAAGCCTTTCCCTTCCGGTTATCCCGATTTCTGTCACTTCGGGGCCATAGGTTCCGGACAACGACGTGTGTATACAACTTGCAGATAAGACCAAAAACAATACTATCATAATGAATCAATAATAAGTTCAAGATCTGAAATCATGGCACTCGGGCCCTAGTGACAAGCATTAAGCACAACAAGTCACAACAAAGTCATAAAGCACTAATAAAAGATACTAGGCACCATGCCCTAACAATATGCCATTACATGAACGATCTCATCCAATCCCTACCATCCCCATAGCCTACAGCGGGGGATTACTCACTCATAGATGGGGGAAACATGGATGGTCGATGGAGAAGCGATGGTGATGATGATGGCGATGATCTCCTCCAATTCCCTGTCCCGGCAGGGTGCCGGAACAGAGTTTCTGGTGCTGTTTCGTGGAATCTGGTGGTGGCGGCGGAGCGGAACTCCTTCTGGAAAAACGTCGAACCCCCCAAAGTTTTTAGGTCAGAAGGCTCCTTATAGGCAAAGAGAGAGGCCGAGGGGGTGCCTGGGGGGCCCACACCACCCCCTAGCGCGGCCTGGCCTGGCCCGCGCCAGCAAGTGGTGTGGCCACCCCCTGGCTCTTCTCCGTCTCATATTCTGGCTCCTGGAGTCTTCGGGTGAAATAGGATTTTTGGCATATTTTCCGGGATTTTTTCTGATAGTTGATTTTCTACACAAAAAGTAGACACCAAGGCAATTCTGCTGAAAACAGCGTCAGTTCGCATTAGTTGCATCCAAATCACATAAGTATAGAGGAGAAACAATAGCAAAAGTGTTCAAGAAAGTAGATACGTTTTGGACGTATCAATGATACAGAGAGTTTAACGACCAACTATATGGCGGGAATCAAAAATTCCGCCCGTATAGTTCCGCCCGTATAGTTAAGTTCTATCGTAGATCTAATCTATAGTCGGTTCACAACTATACGGCATGAGCTATATGGGCTGTGCACATATACTTGCTCGTTATGCAAGGCGTCTAGGGTTTTTGACCCCTCCTTTTAAAGCTGATCGCATCTAATCTTTTTCATTAAGTTGCAGAGCCACATCCTCCAGCCTCGAAAGATCTTCGTCGTCCCTACACAGGCCCCTTTAACAACATCCATGCAGCGAAGCCATGCATCCCTTCCACGTCAACAAGATCTGGAAGAAGAAAGAATACAAGCCCATGAAAAGGATTGAAGAAGCCAAACCAAAAGGATCGCCGTCATCATCCAGCTCAGAGATCAAGCCTCTCCCAAATTGGGAGGACATGTTCCCGCAAAGGATGGAGATGATGAGACAAGCTGAGCAAGGGAGTAACAAGGATGAGTATCACCCTAACCCTTATCGTTACAACATAGGATCCTATTATAAACATCCTCTTGGCCCATCACCTCTTAAACCTAAGAAGGTGCGGCAAGATGAGATTCATGATAATATTCAGGAGTTGGAAAAGGCTTCCAAGGCATGTGTTGAAACAATTGGAGAAGGAATTGACTCATACTGGATGATGAGCAAAGACCTTGAGAAGAAGGTCGATGACATCGATGGTAGAGTTGGTTTCTTAATCAAGACTATCTTTGAGTAGACAGATGAGAAGAAATTCCTCAAGAGGAAAATGTTGAAGCTCCAATACGACATGGCCGAACTCAGCATTCGTTTTGCAAGCATAGTTAACGAGGGCAACGTGAAAGAAGAAGGTGACGCTCTTTCTACCCAGGAGGAGGAATAGGTACCAACAAGGAGTTAATTGATCCCGCCTGGCTTGATTCCAAGCTTGGGGAGATATTTAAGGACCTTCTAATCTTTCTTACAAGTTTTATATTATCGTTTCTGCATTAGTTCGAACTACAAATAAAGTTCACATCATTAGAATTCCCTTCAGGAATAGTCGATCCCTTTTATGAAATTCCAAGTTTATTATTATATATGGAGCGATATTGAGTTTGAGTTTGCTTTAATGATATATGAATGGCTTGAGTATGATTTTACTTGCATTTGATGATGGCAATAGGAGTCTTCCACACCATTGGTATTAATGGAACACATAAAGATAATTTGGTCAACATGTTGTAAGTCTACGGTTTGATTTACAAAGAGAAATTATCTGTACAATTAAGTGAAAAAGAAACTTTGAACAAAGGAAAATGAAAGTGCCATCAAAATAGAATGAGAACAAGTCGCGGTAGAATCTCCAAGTCATAAGAATGCTTCATATACAGTTGGGATTTGATAATTGAGATCGTTGAACTTTGAATTCCTACATAAGGTGAAATATATGGCTAGCTCCTTTGCACAACACTTAAAAACAAAAGTGTGAGCATATATGCAATATAAAAAAAGAGCAAGTGTGCAAAGAGCAAATAGGCATATACCACTGTATTGTAGTATGACAAAGAGACACTTTTGAGATTTTGAATCCCAAGTGAATATGTTGATCCTAAAACACTTGGGACTACCTCGTTAACTCATTCGGTTGAACCGGATACTTTTACATTATGTTGAGATTCATCTTTTATGAACTGTTGATAACTAAGGTGTGGAAGCCTACTAATACTATTCAGATGGTTCGAGTAAGGTACTATTCATGAACTTGTTCCTATGTATCATATATGATAAACACATGATGCAATTGCCTCATTTATTTTATCGACTTAGCTTCATGAATATGAGGATCACATCCATTAAGCCAAAACTTGCTCGGGACGAGCAAGATTCTAAGCTTGCGGAAGTTGGTGAGTGCATATTTGCATCATGTTTTACATTATTATTTTACATTGTAGATGTAGGATCTTGGTATTTTACAGTGCTCGCACGCATATTTTATGTCTGTTTTCACTAGGATCAGGACAGATGATGGATCCAATGGATACAATTCTTGGAGCAGTTGTACTATGGAGAAAAGGAGTCAAAAACAACGTAAATCGCTTATTTGGGAAATATTAATAATATCAGAAGAAAACCAGAAGCGAACAAGGGAGGCAGAGAGCCCAACGACCAACTATACGACCAGAGAAACTCTTCCGCCCGTATAGCTCCAGCCGTATAGTTGGCGCCGCCTCTGCCTCGTCAAATAGTTTCACCCCGTGCAATTGATTTGGAGAAACAACATACAAAACAACCAGAAATCACGAAAACCTCACCTCCAGAAGGCATCTGGAGGGGGAACTCATCCACAAGGGATCCATCTTTGCCCTGCGCAGATCCGGGAGACTAAGGCATCGATCTTCATCATCCACCGCTGCATCACCACCATCTTCATCCATCCCATCTACATCTTGTCTAGATCTTGTTGTAATTCCTATACTCGTTGTGGATTTATACAAGTACTATTCATCTATGATTGTTTCCATTACCATTGCTATGATGTTATTGCCTCTATGTCTGAGTAGACCTCTAGTTATTAGGGAGATGGAGAAACCCTAGCATATGACTGATATGAGATAGAGATTATTATGTTATACATCATTGTGTGTACGTGTTAATTGTCTTCATCTTGATATTGGGAGTTGTGCACCTCCTTAATATTTGCCTCTCATGAGGACTCGATGAAGGGGATTACTTGTTAGTAGACGGAGGGATGATAGCACTTACTGTGACTATAAAGCTGCTGTCATTCTTTACGTACTAACTTGGGAAATCAAGGAGAACTCACCAAGCCATGTCCATGCCACGGGAGAAATCCCTTAATAGCGCAGTAACACGATGGTTGTCGGTTACTGTCTGTTGTGGTTATGAGGACGATGTGTGCAGTGGTTGCTGGCAAATCGTCCATATATGGAGCTAATCCCATATACATACACATTATGAGAATATTTGTTATAATACTCTCAACTACTTAGTCCAAATTGCTAGCGGTGTATCCACTATTTCCTAAGAACGCCTTTTTCCCTATTGTAGTTCCAAAGTTCTATTACACACGCGATTCTTACTTTCTGCATTAAGTTTTGCTTTACTTTAAATTACCTTGTTCAACCAAAAACCCAATCTTGCATCTTAAAGTTATTTCTTAAGTACTTCGTTTAGTTATAGTTAAAAGCATTTTAGTCTTTTGCCTACTGCTCTTTGTGGGATCGATATCTTTATTTTGAAACTAGCTACAAACGATCTATGTACTTGCAGTCATCATCAGCCTTCTTCCTCGAACCGTGAGGTGGATCTCGAGGGAGAGATCCCTTGTTAGTGGTGTGATGTCTGGAAGTGCACAGATCGTTTGTAGCTAGTTTCAAAGTATAGATGTCGATCCCACAGGGAGCCCAAAGGTAAGTGTTTATGGGTGAAGTCTCTGTCACACTCAAAGTTGTCACAGGTATCGAGTGAATTGACTGCAAGTGTGGAAATAAGAATGAAATTTTGATTAAACTGGATGTATTTAAATAAAACTAAAATGTAAACTTCAGGAATAAAAAGCATAAAAGTAAAGAACGATTCGATTGTTTGTGGTTTTCTACAGATGACAAAGAAGGCACGGTGATATAAAGTTCATGGTGATAGTGACAGTGCCAGGTGGATGAATGATAAGTGTAACAATTATAATCTTATAAGTATGTGTGTAGGAGATCAACCCATAATTAGCACGAACTCCTTTTGGTAGATTTCATCCCAACTTCAAAAATCCTACTAGTCTGTTACCAAAACCATGGTCAGTCACTAGACGATTAAGATCCTTCAGGTTGCTTAGCAATTAAGCTCCTTGGATCGGAATAATGCAATAAGCACAGTGGTTCCTTGTTATCCTCGAGTCTAACTAGTTTCCCATTGATATCCCCATGTCACTCGAGGGTCGCCGGTCTGCTAGCGTACATGATCCTATCTATGTAGAGCAAAGCATCATGTTGTATATGCCCTTAATTGGACAACAAGCATTAGGCATCCCACAGATAGTCAAGCACACATAATATAGTAATTAAAATGAATCACAAACTAATGGAAAATATATGAAGGCACATCGTATCTCACCAATCACTTACATCTCCCACACCCAAGGAACTTACTCACACATGAGAGAAGAAAGCATCATCGATATAATTAAATAAAGGGAGTTCTTCTCGATATTACCGTGGAGATCCACAATAAGAATAGAAAAGTAATCCAACACAATTAAAGATAGGAATAAACAATCTCAAACCCTAGTCTTGCAAGGTGAAGATCTCTCTCTCTCTCAAGTACAAGTAATGGCTATGGGGGTGTGTTGTCTAGGAGGTCGAAGATTGTGGAGCGAGATGAAGAACATCTTCTCCTTCTTCTCCGGATCTCTTATTTCTCCTCTCTTGATGGGATGGCGGCTACTGTGTTCTGATTTCGCGTATCTCCTCTTCACGGAAGTTGTCCCTTTTGACAAGACGGAGGTGGCGGCAGCTATACGACGGGAACTATATGGCTAGAAAAATATTCCTGTCGTATAGTTGCTCGTTAAAGCTTCTATACGCCTCCCTTGATTGCTTCCAAAGAGAGACTTGCTTGTTTTCACCTGAATATTGTGTTTCCCTTGTTAAAACCTTCGATTGATGTTCAGAACCTGAAACACACATTAAAAACCAAGTTTTATTCGCTACCGAAGTATTAGCGTTAGGTAAAAACTAGAAAACGATCAAATCTAGAGGGAAACCATCAATAAAAACCATAAAAAATATGTCGAATCTCATGGCTATCAACTCCTGATGTCTACACACTTCTATTCTTGTAGACAGTTGTTGGGCCTCCAAGTGCAGAGGTTTGTAGAACAGCAGTAAGTTTTCTCTTAAGTGGATCACCCAAGGTTTATCGAACTTAGGGAGGAAGTGGTCAAAGGTATCCCTCTCAAGCAACCCTACAATCAAGATACAAGAAGTATCTTGTGTCCCCAACGCACCCAATACACTTGCCAGGTGTATAGGTGCACTAGTTCGGCGAAGGGATAGTGAAATACAAGTGGTATGGATAATTATAAGTGGTAACGGTGCCAGAAAAGAGCTTTGATGGTGCGTGGTTGACGCGGGAAGAGACTAAAGGCAATCTGAAATAAAGATGGAAGCAAGCAAACATGTAACAGATCTAGTTGCAAACGGTATTTCAATGCTTAGAAACAAGGCCTAGGGATCATACTTTCACTAGTGAACACTCTCATATAAATATCTTCTCTTTATGATACTACTCTGAACTACTCTCCGGTTGGACACTCTAATCCATGGTAGGGATATAACAACACACCTCAAAGTTCGCTTTTACCATCTAGATAACCCCACACTGTCACCTTGAGTGCTAGATGGTTCCAACAAACACCACAATTTCATAGAGACATCCAACTCCAAATATAACTCATAACAAGTATTTGTAATCTCTAGCCTAAGTGCCACCATGGTGTGCACGCTATCACTTTCACACACATGGGGAGAGCCAGAGATCTATTAAAGCACTTGAGTAGCAAGGTAGATCTACTTGATTACAAAGCTCATGATCACAATATGATCATGCATAGAGAGAGAGAGATGAACACATACCTACTAGTAGAACCCTTAGCCTCGAGGAAGATCTACTCCCTCATTATCATGGGAATCAGCAACGGCGATGGAGATGGTGGTGGAGATTGATGGAGATGGCTCTGGGGGAACTTCCCCATCCTGTCAGGGTGCCGGAACAGAGACTTTCTGCCCCCCGAATCTCCCCTTCGGTGGCGGCGGCGCTGCGGAACTTTTCGTGGCTAGAGGCTGGATTTTTTAGGGTTTTCTCATCGGGAGGCTTCTTATAGGCGAAGGGGCGATGTCAGAGGGTGGATCAGGGGCCCACACCACCTGGTGGCGTGGCTAGGGGGACCCGCGCCACCACATGGTGTGGCCAGCCCCTGGCCCCTCTCCGTCTCGTGTTCTAGCTTCGTGAGTCTTCCGGTGAAATATCGACTTTGGCTTTTGTCCGGTCCAATTCCGAGAATATTCATTTTCTGGCTTTTCTGGAACCAAAAATAGAAGAAAACAGGCAACTGGCACTATGGCATCTTGTTAATAGGTTAGTTCTAGAAAATATGTAAAAGTACTCCAAAGTGTGGACAAAACATAAGAAAGTAGATATAAAACAAGCATGTAACATCAAAAATTATAGATACGTTAACAACGTATCAACATCCCCAAGCATAACTCCTGCTCGTCCTCGAGTAGGTAAGTGATAAAAAGAAAGAATAATTTTTGAGGTGACATGCACCATCACAATCTTGATCAAGGCATTCATAAAACATTGATAGCTGGGATCATAGTACTCTAAACATGAGCATGCAAGATGAAGTTCTAACAATAAGACATAGTGACTATGCATGTAACATGAAAGGATACAAACAAATCATGAATAACAATGAATTGAAATACGTTTGTTTGTTTCACATATAGAAAACATAGCATAGTGGCATTCAGCTTGTCCCTCATGGATTAGCAAAACATAAATGCATAGGACACCTTCAAAGTTCATAAGGGTGACTAGATACAAATAGTTCAAGAACAAGCAATATCAAAGTTATGAATCAATCAACAAGCTTTGGGACAATGCACATTAAACTAAGAATGACCACTATGCCCTCTCAATAGGTGCATAAAGATATAAGACGGAGACTCAACATAAAAGTAAAAGAAAGGCCCTTCATAGAAGGAAGGAGGGATTCAAGTTTCATAAAGAGCTTCCAAAAATTATGGTACTTATTAGCTTTCAGCTCTCATTGCCCCTATCATAAGCATCTTAAGGTGGTTAAGGTTAAAGTGAACAAACTATGGAGTATATGCTTAACAAAGTATAAGTTGGCAATCTCATGTCCCTGAATACGAGGGCCGCTCCTCATGCTACTCAAGTTTAGTTACCGATAAGTTCTTGTCATAGTAAGTACATGTGTATCATAGAGAACCGCCAACGGGGTACCCCTTGCCCTATGATACGGAAGAATCCCCATATCAAAATGACAAGGCAAGCAGACAATAAGCATCTTAGCATCTTCTTATTTACCATGGGAAAATGGTGCTTTTTTCTCTCTTTCCTCTTTTCTCATCTTGTTTTTCTTTTTTCTCAATCTCTATCTCTTTTTTATAAGAAGAATGCTTCATAGAATGCTCATTATGGTTACGTTGCAGGTTTCCACCATGATTAGGCATGGATTAGACCAGCCGCCCAGGCATTTCTCTAACACACATACATAACTCCATGGACTTACAAGCTCCCCTTTCATTTCACACCGACGACATCCATAAACAAAAGAGCATGATATCAACTAGGTACAATGTATAAGTGCAATGTTGAAAGCGTTCCCCATGACAGCATGGTTCTGCTAATTCCCAACATATAAGTGCAAGCATATACAACATAGATGACACAATGGTTCAAGTTTATTAGGGGCAAGAAAAGTAAAGTGTGCCATCAAGTTCGTGAGAGCTTTAATCACTAATTTTCACATAACAAGTTCGGAAGGTAGATAAAAACATGAATATACTTGGAATAGCAAATGCTAATAGGTAGGTATGGTGGACTCTTTGGAATAACTTGGTTTTATTTGGAGTTGGATGCATGAGTGGAACTCATACTTGGTTATGGAGGCTAGCAAAAGACTGGGAGCGACCAACTAAGAGAGCAATAATGGCCATAATCATGCAAAGCGACAAAACATCATTAATTAAAGCATAAAGTGATATTACAAGGCAAAAACTAAATGATCGTCGAGGCTATGGTGACTTGGGATAACATGGTGTGAGCATGCGTCAAGTCGACCCAAATAAAGCATCAAAGGAGAATACCACAATACTATGCTTTAATATGCTAAAACAACGCATGATTCTTTCAAGGCACATTAAGCAATCTCAATTGTTTGTAACAAGTCATGCTACAGCAATAATCACTAAGCATATGGTCAAAGCAACATCTAGCATGACATGATAAAGTCTAAGTCATAGTCAAAACAAGCTTCCTTTTATACCACTATAAGCATGAAACTTCCTACTCTTTTCCAACACCAATCGAAAACTAAAGCTAAACGCAGTGCTAGCAAAGGAGAACACTCACAGAACAATAAGAGTGAAAACTAGAGTGTTCTAGGCAATGAATAACGGGGTGTGTCTCTCTCCAAAAGAAGTGTGTTGGGATCCAACCAACTTATTTAACCAAACTAAGCAAAAGAAAACTAAAAACAAAAATGAAGACGCTCCAAGAACAACACAACTGTGCATGAAACAATAAAAATGAAGTGTTTGGAAGAAACCTACGATTTTTATTGATGAAGAAGGGGATGCCTTGGGCATCCTCAAGCTTTGACGCTTGTACTTCTTGAATATTTCTTGGGGTGACACGGGTGGCATCCCCAAGCTTGAGCTTTTGTCCATCTTCATCTTATCACATTACTCTTCCTTACACTTTAAAATTTCCTTCATACAAATCTTCACACAATCTTCATTAGCAACATTAGTGTACTCAAGATAATAAGTCATTTGGTTCAGTTTCAACACAAGTAAAACTTCCATTAAAACACAAGATACTGTAGCACTTCCTTTAAAAAGTTCAAATGATCAAAGAGAACTCAAAGAGAAAGATATTAAGAGGCAAATGCAAATAATGGCAGAAATTTGTCAAAACAGACCAGCAGGTAAAAACCGATTTTTTTCTGTGACCTTCTGTTGCTCAAATCGAAAAGTGTTGGACTAACGAAAGTTAGATAACAACCTGGGGCATAAGCACAAAAAATTACAGCTCAATCCGACGTACAGAGATTTTCACGAATTTTTACAGCGAAGCAAAAAAACTGTTTCGGGACAACAATTTTCCCAAGTCTTACTTCTCTCTCATTAGAGGTTACTCTTGGCACAAAAACCACACAAAAAGGATAAGGATAGGTTATTACAGAGGTAATAACTTCCAAGACTAAACAAAAGATTCCTAACAAAATTTGGGTTATCTCCCAATAAGTGCTTTTCTTTAATGCCTTTGAGCTAGGCATGATAATTTCGATGATGCTCACATAAGAAATATGAATTGAAGTAACAGAGAGCATCAAGAAGCAAATTCAAAACACATTTAAGTCTAACCCACTTCCTATGCATAGGAATCTTGTAAAGAAACAAGTCATGAAAGCACAAAGCAACAAGCATAGGAAAGCAAAACAAGTGCAACTTCAAGACTTTCAACATAAAGAGGGGAAACCTAATATTATTGAGATGCATAAAACCATGTTTACCTCTCTCATAATAACTTTCAGTAGTATCATGAATAAAATTAACAATATAACAATCACATAAAACATTCTTATCATGAGCCACGTGCATATAATAATTATTACTGTCCACATAAGAATAGTCATTCTTATTAATTATAGTGGGAGCAAAATCAACAAAATATCTATCATTATTATTCTCATCACCATAATCATCAAATATAGGAGGCATATTGTAATCATAATTAATTTTCTCCTCAATAGTAGGTGGACTGAAAATATCATATTCATTATTGTAATCATCATATATTGGAGGTGTAGTATCATCATAAGTAATAGAATAATTATCTTCCAAAGTGTGTACATTTGTAAACATATCATCATTGGAAGGAACATGGATAGCACTAATAGTACAGCAATTATTAATATCATCATTTTTAGAAATTGTACCGTAGAGATTTTCAATATCAAAATAAGTGTGATTTTCCCAATCATGATCACTACTATAGGTAACAGGTATAAGAACATCATCGAGTTCGGACTCATCAAAAACTATAATAGGAGCAACATTCTTGGGGGGAAATACTGTTTCCTCTCTCCTTTTACTCCTCCTTTTCTTCTTTTTCTTCTTCTCTTTAGGAGGGAGAGGCTTGAAAGGAAGCTTCTCCATATACCCTAGTTTATTGTTAGAGACAACAGAAGAAACGTTGGAGGATTCCTCCTTTTCATTAATAAGATCAAAACACATATTAGTCTTGTCATATTTTGGTAAAACCTCATCTTTTATAATATAAAGTACAGACACAAGACTCAACCTCTTCCATGAGCAAGCATGTTCAGGGTACCGGATATATGGTGCCAATGATTGAGAACAAATGCAGCTAGTGTATTTGTACTCTAGTGCAAGTGGGAGACTGTTGGAAATATGCCCTAGAGACAAATAGTAGTAAGGAATATTATCATATTTCATATAGTTTATGATTAAGTTTTATATCATGCTATAACTGTATTGAGTGGAAACATCAATACACGTGTGATATACAAACAACCAGGGGTTCCCAGTGAAACTCTAGTCACTGGTTCATTGGTCAACAGATGATCAAGTTTCCTGATCATGTGGCATTTATGCCAGTTGGAAATAAGGTCATCTCATTCTGAGAATGAGATGATGAACCAATACCCAACCTAAACATCGTGACCCGGTCATGTCACGAAGTTCAAGTTACGATGATTAGAAATGGATCCTCATAGACTATTCCTTAGACCGAGGCTATATCAATCACCGTCTCCCAAGAGTGCTTAGATAGCATCAAACGCCATCTGGTAAAACAGTGGTTATAAAGATGTGTTAAGGTATTTGGAGGAAACCATAGAGGCAATATATGTCAAGAGCGGGATTTGTCCGTCCATGTGACGGGAAGATACTCAAGGGCCCACTCGGAGAAGTTATATCCAATAGCTGCGCAGCGTGTGATTAGATCACGGGGATATCACTTGTCGGAACGAGTCAAGTAGCATTGTTCAGTAACGAGATTGAACACGACATGGTGATGTCACTAATCAGATCTCGGGCAATGCAAGTATCGAGTGACAAAGGGAATAAGACACGACTGTCCCGGTTCAAATGACGAAAGATCTTCATGGAACGCACAGGGGTCACATGGCCATCTAGGTCCCTCTGTCGATCATTGGTGCGGGAGTGTCTCGACCATGTCTAGAGTGTTCCCGAACCATGGGGTATCACGCTTAAGGGCTTGGTGATGCTTAGAGAGTGTTTATAGGATCGGTAGAATCACCGAAGAAAAGAAGGGAGAAAACCGGAAGGGTTTCGGTAAGTCCGGAGGATGTCCGGAGTGGAGGTGGAAGGTGTTCCATGGCCACGAAGGTTGCATAATCTATGAATGAATGTTAAATATTGATTTAATCATTTATTCATAATTATTTAATAAAGAGAAAATCAATTAAAGGTCAAAAAGGCTTAATGGGCCAATTTCCGGAGGGAGAGGGCCCATTAGGGAAAGGAGAGAGGGAGAGGGGGCAAGGGGGCTGGCCGGCTAGGCCTAGCCCCCCCCCCCCCCCGCACGGGTCCCACTAGGGGTTGGCTGGCGGCCTCCCCACCCCCTCCTCTCCTTTAGTCCCACCCCGGGACTTTGAGGGAGGGTGTACCCCCTCATCCCCTATATATAGTGGGGTATTTGGCCAAGATAAATACACCAAGAATCAATAAAGGCATCCCCACTTTTGGGAGGACCTCTGATTGATATTTTCTCTCTCCCCCTCTCTCTCTCTCTCTCGTGACCGTGGTCCCAAGTCTGGACTGCGCGAGCGAGAGACATCTTCACCGCGGAGCACCGTCGCGCTACGAGATTCGGATCCAGGAGCTCTACTTCCACAACTGCTGCTGAATTGGGGAAGCGGGAGTCATCGTCAGGCACCGTACGTGTGTAACTCCTCGCGAGGTGTCGCACTTGAGGCACTCAAGTCGTTAGAGTCAAGGAGCGCAAGGACTTCATCATGACCTTGAGGTCGGCTCCGGCTCGTCTACATCAACCACGCTCTCCTGAGCGTTGACAACGCTTTTCGGTCTTCAAGGTAGGGTAAAATTTTATTATTTTCATACGCGGAACCCCTACAGCAGTCCCACATGGCACGGCCCCACACATCAGCATAACACGTTCCTGACCAATCGGCCCCACATGGTTTCATACCGCGCGGCCCCACACGTCAGCCAATAGTCAACCTGACGGCAGCTGCCGTTCGAGCTCTTTGATAAGTTTCTAAGAAGGAGATGGGCAAAAGTGAGGAAACGTTAAGCGGCTGAGGAAAAGTGAGTACAACTAACGAACCAGGGGCACGAAAATAGAAAACCCTTCAATATATGGCTTTAAGTCGGTGTCATGATAGCATCATTAGTTGAGCTATAGTTGACTAAGATTTAGATCATGTAATCAAATAAAGAGTTCCTTATGTACCTCAAGACATTGAGATGGAGCATGATAAGATACTTGGTTGACCGATACAAAGAATGAAGAGTGATTTCAAGTTGATCAACACATGAAGCATAAAGAATGTACCACATGGATCTTGTGGTATGTAAGCCTTGTCAATTATGCATCATGAACTAACCCATTATATATGTGCCTTTGCGTTTTCTATATGGGATAGGTATCTTTCCATGGGCATGCTTGAAAAGTGAAGATCTCATATAGTCCATGAGAGGATGACATCAAGTGGTGATCGTCATAAAGGTTGAGAAGGGCAAGTTCAAGATAAGAACCTCGAGAATATCATTTGCTTGAAGCTTGCCATCCATATTGGTGATAATGGACATGTGAAGATGTGTCTTAATGAAGCTATCACATAGTGGTGTACAGGGGAGCAAATTATGAGTCTTTAAGAAGCAACAATGATCAAGTGATGCTGTCCAGCTTGGATGGAGCTTGAAGCATTGTTATCAATATCAAGCGATATGCACAAGGCAAAGGTATGGCCTTTCTAGGTTTTCCTTTTACTGGTCTCAAGGTGGTTGTTGGGAGACCGGGTTATAGGATAGATAGCCGCACTATCAAGAGGCGCTTTCAGTTGGGTAACTTGATCACATCATCTTAGGGAGCTCAATCCTTTGCATCTTCTTATTTTATTCTTCTTGGTGTTTCTCCATGTGAGGTTTTTGAGCTTGTTTCTAGCTCTTCAATAAGCCCAAGTTCATCGAAAACGGAATTCGTATGCATCTTCTATGGCATTTTCAAGTTTGAAGGTTTTACCGGTTCTTCTTATAGGGAAGCTTCATACCTTTATTCATTTGGTTCTATACTCCTTTGTTTTACTATGATGTTTCTCTACACCATCTTGTAGAGCTTGTTGTCCTCGTCAAAACAAGCCTAAGATCATCAAAATCGAAGTCTGGATGCAAAAGTTATTGTATTTTTGTGAAGTCTGTTGGATCCCGGTTGTGGATCCGGTTCAACCGGTTCCCACACCGGACGGTCCGTTCCTGGTTTCGCAACCAATTCTATTCCGAGTTGCAGCCGAGTCTATTCCTAGATGGCACATAGAGACTTTCCGGTCTGTGAGCCGGTCAACCAAACTTGAAACCGAGTCGTCCGGTCTGTGAGCCGGTTCCACTGAACTTGAAACCAGGTTCTCACAGATTTCTCCCAACGGCAAAATTTTCTTTCCCCTATAAAAGTGGGTTCTTCCCGACCCGTTTTGAGTGTTCTTGAGCTCAAAATTGACCTCCTTTGTTGACTCTCTTGAGCTTGCTTCCTCCCATTCCTTCCTATGATTCTTGCATCTTTTTGAGGGTTTTGGAAGAGGAAACCTAGATCTACAATCCCCACCAATCAATTCCTCCTCTAAGTGAGGGGGACCCATTAGATCAAGATCTTGAAGTCATTTGTTAATTTCCACCATTGGTCCCACACCACGTCCCCCATAACGCGTTCCCAACAAACCGGCCTCACGCAATCCCACATGGCACGGCCCCACACGTCAGCATAACATATTTCTGACCAATCGGCCCCACGTGGTCCCACACCGCGGGGCCCCACACGTTAGCCAACGGTCAACCTGACGGCAGCTGCCGTTCGAGCTCTTTGACGAGTTTCCGAGAAGGAGATGTGCAAAAGTGAAGAAAAATTAAGCGGCTGGGAAAAAGTGAGTACAACTAACGAACCAAGCTAAACGAGCCAAGTTTTGGATTTAAACTTGTTTGTTCACCCAAGCTAAACGAGCTACTTGTTTAGCTCGTTAAACTTGTTCAAATACGGATTTTAAAATTTTCCATAAATGAGTACCAAATTGTTAATGTTTATTGAACCTTTAATGGTGTAGAGATACTATATTTTTCATTAATCTTGCTTTTGTGGAATTATGGAAGTAATATCATTGTTCTAGTTCCAAAATAATTACTAGTTTTTTCTTATA
This sequence comes from Avena sativa, assembly GCA_916181665.1. Taxonomy (NCBI): domain Eukaryota; kingdom Viridiplantae; phylum Streptophyta; class Magnoliopsida; order Poales; family Poaceae; genus Avena; species Avena sativa. Next base: position 544,553,720 of record OV702290.1, on the reverse strand, counting down.
TGTGCCCATATTCCATCTTATAATGAGCTAAACGAGCTACTTGTGAGTTTACGGGTTGAGTCAAGTTTCAAATCTGAACTCGTTGCTTAAACGGCTCTTAAACGGCTCGACTGGGCTCGGTTCGAATTCCAGCCCTATCCAGATCAACCTTTCGGCCGGAAGCACCACGCTCCAGATCATTTTCGAAAGCGTGTATACAGTATACGGGGAGCAGTGGCGACAACGACTACGGCGAGCCGAACGGCGCTGGACCGTGGGACTGGGCTAAGAACTCCGGCCAGAGCAGCTTCCGGCTGTCAGTCACGCTGACAACAACATACTGTTCATGCTACGGTACCCGGAGAAGCTGACACCGAGAACTCGAGCCGTGTTCGGCATGAACAAGTGCGGCGTCGGAAGATAGATGACGGCGGGTGACAGGAGGAGCCTGTCCACCCTGTCCGACAGCCTCACGCTCTGCTCCGATCTTGACCGTGCCAGGCCTGTTCCGACACGAGTCGATTGAGCGGCCGGTCCTTTCTCTTGGACGTCATCTCCCTCGAGCAGCTCATTGATGATCGCCATGTATAGGCCTCCAAGAGTGTTGGAAATAAACCAATGGAGCAGTACGTTCAGTAGTTTTAGAGTTTCAGTTAGCCGTCTCTTTTGTTGTTTTTCAGCAGAGTTTTAGGCTCCAAGTTTGTAACAAACTTGGCACGGCGATTCTTTCGCGTGTACACCATCCGTCCGCGGGTGGGATGGCGCGGGCATCGTGCAGTCGTTGTAGCTCAAATAAAAGTGAAGTCGTGCGCGGCGCAAACTTTCTCTGTCTCAGTTGGTGTGCACGCTCGTCAAACTCCGTCGTCGTTCTTAGAACAGACTGGATCGGAGCCGAGGCATCGTCCGTTACTCATCATTTTTCAGGATCGCTGGCCTCAAAACTCTGTGATGTCCTCTGGAGGGCGTGTAGTACGATCTAGAGGACGGCCGGATGCACTTGTGCCGCGGCGAGCCAGCAGAGACCTGGAACTCGGGGAATGGATGGACTGCTCCATCGAGGTGAAAATGGAGTAGCCACCCACGATGAAGCACTTGTTTATCATGGTTGAGATAGCAATGCAAGCACGAGGTCGCATTTCGATGCGCTGAAGCTCAGGGCTCTAGTGGCCCCGTCGTCTACCCGCAGCCACGTCTGGGTGGGTTCTACCGAGGCGTCGTCGATTGCGTGCTCCGTATCGTGCTGCTGTCAGACACCCTCGCCGCCCTGCTCGGACAGCTGCGCTACCTCGAGTCGCACACGCATAAATTGCGCCACACATCTCCCTTGTCATGCTCGCCGTCCAGGCTCTCGGGGTACGGCATGCCGCTGATCACCGGCGTCGACGCAATCCTGGCGAGGGTAACCTTGGGCGACCTTGCCAGTTTGCCACTGCACCGTCCTTGTCTTCCGGCCGGTGAAGGCCATCAGCCTATGCGCTGGTCCTCACGCTGTGTCTCGGGTAGAAGGTGCGGTGGTCAGGCACAATGGCGCGGTCGACGATGGACCCGAGCGACGGCAGGGTGTTGGTCTACCACTACGGCATCCACCTGACCATCTTCATACTCATCCTCGCGCTGAACAGGACGGCCGTGACAGTGGATCAGCAGGTCACGCTGATGCAGGACCTGTTCTTGCACCCCCGAGGTGATCGGCAACTCCGTGCGGTACGTCAACTGCAGGCCGCTCAAGGGGAGCTTCTATGTTGGCGTCACCGTCAGTGCGCGCTGCGTTCATCAACCTGCGCTACTCAGGCGAGCAGCTGTCCATGGATGAAGCCAGCCGTGGGCGACTCTTTGCCAAAGCCGGTGATGTGGCGATACCGCTGGCCACTGTCGGACAAGCCGGAGCAAAAGAAGCTGCAGCACATCTTCTAAGCAATTTCTTCCAGGCGTCCTTGGTTGGCCCTTGCCCTGTTCCTCATTCAAACAGTCAAGAACATCAGCTGGGCCTATGTTTGCATCCCATCCATCTGTGATGGCTCCAGATGAATGATAAAGTTGTTGTGCGTACATCAATAACCCTAGACTGCTCGAATGCCTTCACTCTGAACTGTTAAATCCATCAAAATATTAGGCCAGAGTTGCCTCTTTACTCTGGTGCGAGATTGGTAACTACGTACATGGCAGCATAGACCACAAGATTCGACCAATTCTTGCTCCTACGTGAATCAGGTGTGCTAATAAGAAGGGTCTCACTTCTTGTTCTTCAAACAGGACGAATTGATCTGAGATTGATAGAGGAATCAGTAAACCAAATGCCAGAAGTCCAGCCTGCAAGCTCTTAGAAAGCAAGAAAATCTAGCACAGATCACATAGCCCCACATGATTCAGCATAAGTTGCAAGAACAATGTTATGTCCCCGTCGCCTCAGGATATGATCGCTGTCATGGCAAGACCACAACAGCACAGAAAAAGGGGAAAAGAAAGCAGGAAAGGAGATGATCAATTGGAGAGAACAGCCGTCGCTTTTCATTACTTGAGAAAGACTGAGGGACGGTGTAGCTTTTACATCAGTCTAATTCAGCCACTGTTGGGCCCACTGCTCACTCCCATTAGTACACAACAGAATGCAATCCACGCCGATCCAGTATCTGGGCCAGCTCATCAGCAAGCAGCCAACTGCGGCGCCGATTTACTCTGTTCCTGCCCCCCTGCTGCTACTGTATCCAGTAATGCACGCACTGTAGCCCGTTATGACAAATAGCTAGGGAAAGAGTATATATGCCGTAAAGCCACATGTGGCATTTTGAGATGCAGAATGCCAAATGATAAGATTGCACTCCATTAGAATAGATTCAGCTCTGACCTGGATTAGATGAACTTTAGCGCTGTTTACAGCTGGTCCGCGAACAATCGAGAGGGACCATAGGCAGCAGAGAGCGTTAGCAATGTGGCATGCATGGCGAGAATTCATCCACAGAAGTCAGGTGTAGGTAGTTTGCAGTGCAGGGGAGTTCCTTGTTGCCTTTTCCCCTGCAGTTGTCATGCAAGAACTTTCAGCAATTCGAAGTTGATCTTCTATGCCTTTCTGCTAGCAAGAGATGCCCATCTGATCTGCAAGACTGTACCTTTATTCCAACAAGATTGTGACATGTTGAGTATATTCCCTATGCATACAAAAAAGTAGGTTGTGATCTCACTGTATATTAGCATCTCCACACCAAAAATCTGTACCAATACACGTGCAAAAGTACTTATCTAAATGTCAAAAACAGTTCGTACCACGGGGAGAGCTTCCTTGATGCCAAAGGTAGCCGTGGCCCCCCTCCTTTGTTGACGAGTCTCTTTGGAAAACAATAATTTGCACCACTTAAATATTGACAAAGAAAAATACTAGGTTGAGTGTCCTTTTCTTAGCCTGTTTCCCTCAATTGTTTTTCCTCGAGATCGTGGTACTACATGCAATTATGTTTTCCGGAAGACTTATGGTACCCTTTACCACATGATTTCCTTAAGGCCCCATTTGCATGAAGGGATTGTGTAGCAATTTTGGAGACTTAACTTGTTTTCTGCAAAGTGTCACCCGTATACCAGTAGGTCTAATATTGTCTCGCATGCGGCCTGACCAGAAAAGGCGAAAGAAATGGCTTAGCGCAGTACGGAGCACTTATTCTGAAGTTGATGCGGAAGTAAAGGATACAAAATGTAGCAGCCAGTGGTCCTCACCTTTTATTACCAGCTGAAAATACAAAATCTGCATGGATTCTTCATGGTGCTCCTTATTAGCTGATATTGATGTTTATGTGGAGAGCCGAGACAGCTGCATGTGGTATTCTTGCAGGTACTGGTACAGTTTGGATGTAAGCTCCTCCGTAGAATGATAGCACCTATCTCAACTTGAACCAGGAGATGCTCATCCTGTTCCTGTTTGGGTAAGAATGATTCTGTACAGCTGTGTATTCTGTGCACAAGGAAAGAAGTAGCTAAACATGACTACATGATGATGGTATAACATACATTAAACAGTTATTATCTTACATATATTAAACCATGTAGGAATATCACAGATTAACATCACCATGGTAAGAAAATATACTGGTGGATAAAATATTAAACTGTGGTGAAGTCCTGTGCGATTACCACCTCTGAAAGAAGTATCTACAGAGTAATTTGTCGTACACTCCAAAAGTGTAGTTAGCAGATGTTATGATGTAGTTAAGGAATTATTTTTCTCCCAAACATATGCACATTAACATTTTTTCCTTGTCTGAGCTCAAAAAGGATGTATTTTGTCAAATTCTTGTACAAGAATCGCATTATAGACTCGTGGTCACCAGAAAAAGTCTTAATTTATCAAGCAGCTGAAGCCATAAGCTTCATTGAGATAATTGAGCAATGGAAGTGGTCAATACAGGTTTCCCAAACCCATTATATTAGATTCTGCAATTGGTTAAAACATAATGAGAAAAGCTGGAGATGAGTCAAGAACCAGTTCTCCCAAGCAAAAGCTTCCAAGTATCAATCATAACAGTTGCCACTATTGACCACCTTGTCCTCCTGATCAAAACTTGTCAGTTGCTACATTCTCTAAAAAAAACGTGGCCAACGGGGGAATGATCCCTCCCTTGGTTATACGTTGTTAGATAGATATGAGACCTCTCTGCACTTTTTCAGCGCAAATAACACCCCTGAGGAGTCCGCGCCTTGCGCAGGATTCGAACTCGGGTGGGCGGGTGCAGCACCCTGAACGCCAGCCACTGAGCCAGTTGCTACATTCTCTAGCTAGTAGATAACCAACAATACAGCATAGAAGAACTAACCAGCCTCACAAAGTCAAGCAGGTACTCATGATGTCCCAATATAGGAACTGTTAGCTTGCCTAATCTGGTTACAAGATGTCAAAGTCAAAGGAGGCCCAAGCTTACTGAAAATGAATCACAATAAGACAACCTGCTCTTCTCAAGAACACAAGGATAACCACAACATGCTAGTTTAATTGCAAATATTTGAAGTTTTGAACATCTATCTTGTCTCTCATGAAACCTGTCTGACAGTTTTGTCCATAAGAAGCCTCAGTAGGTGACTCACTCAGCTAGTATACAAGGGATAAAAACACATAAACAGGGGTATTGTAGGACAGGTCCTGCGAATAGTTATCCCATCGAGGGTGAAGGGCGAAGTACTAGATACTCCCATTGCCGTCAAGGGAAAGCATAAAAGATGAAAGAAGATTGCTAATGACCTGTTTCTACCTCCCCAGGTTTCATACTCTTGCATTCTGATGTTGATCAAAATATTCTTTCTACAGCTGAGCGCTCACCACTCACAGAAGTATCGTTGAACATGAAATGACTCGCGGCAAACCTTTGTCCTAGCCCAGGCAAGGCGCCATGCAGGGGAGGCTAATTCTTGGAGCTTTAAGCATACCTCCAGATCTTTGGAGAATATATGCAGGAACAACTGACCACAGAAACCATTCACAAAGATCATACAGCCACAACTACAACTAGGCCATCTGGAGGTTGATAGGCGCTCAATATTTCCATGCAATAGAGAAGCAACTATAGGGAAAATAATATGATATGAAAAGTTAGATTCCATTTGCTCATAGTGCACAATAGAATGTTGAGAACATAAAGGTGGATGCCTCGCTCCTAATATAAATCTACGTCGAATTACACTGCTCTTCCACACAGAAATTTTCTGGCTAGCCCTTCCACCACATTGAATATTTCCCACCCTTAGTCGCCACGACCAAGGCGTCAGTAAAATCCTCTCATACAGTTTTCAGTTCAGTAATAATACTGAGTTATGTCGCGGGGAAGGGATCCTTTGGCATTGAGCCAGGTAATTGGTGATGTGTTGGATCCTTTCGTAAAGTCAGCTACAATGAGGATTAATTATGGTGAGAAGGAGATTACAAATGGCACTGGGTTACGAGCATCTGCTGTGCTCAATGCACCACAGGTTGAGATTGAAGGTCATGACCGGACGAAGCTCTACACACTTGTAAGTGATGCAATAAATTGTAGGATCATGATATGTATAGTGTACAAGGTTTTCCAGGCATTGTGTTAGGCGTCAAACATAACCTTTCATTGGAAAAACAGCTTCAACTAAGAGATAACTCTCATGTACGAAGAGGTAATGCCTTGAATATAATCAGATAAATTCTCAGCAACACATGTATAACACGTACTGTATATAAGTTCCTTACTCAAAAGGAACCTACATTTTAAAGAAACATAAGCACAAAAAAAATAGGTTATTGTAGAAATCCAGAGGTGATATTTTATAACAAAAACACCATAGATATAGGTTATACAGAATATTTCTGTGAGAAAAAATTAGACCACCACCCCAGATAGTATGTGTTTCTTATGCAAAGAGGATCACCTAATAACCTGTTGGAAATGATCAAGTACATCGATGGTACATGAATTTTAGCATATGCACCCGCACCCTATCTTGTTTGTACAGTACAGTATAAGAATATTGGCTGGGATGAGACCCTGAGCCATCTGCTTTGCTTAAAGGTGGAGTTTTTGAAGCTCTCTAGTATTAAAGTTGCATAGTTGCTGCTATGAACATCCTCTACTCGACCAAAAAGACAGAGCTACACAGATAAGTTAATTAGAATGTCTGTCGAATATTCAACATCCAATCACCAGTCTGAACCTACTATGGAAAAGTACATAAATGAACCCCACCCCCCTCTCTTGCTCTCTTTTTTTTCCTCTTTTCTTTAGCTTTGTAGAGTTGTGTCATAATTCTTCTATTAGGCATGCAACTGCCGCTTTATATAAAAATGTAAATGCTAAGATAAAGAACTTACCTCTTATAAGGTCATGGTGGATCCTGATGCGCCAAGTCCAAGCAAACCAGAATACCCGGAATATTTGCATTGGTGAGCTTATATTGTATTTATTACACAAGTATTTTATAAATACTGTAATAAACTCTCGATAATGAAAATTACTTCAAAAAACTATGAGCGCTACTTGCCACGTTCTTTTATATGTTTATAGTTCAAGAACCCCTTACTTAGATAACCTGCAGGATTGGAATGCAGCCCTCTCGAAAAAGGAGGGGGGTGTTTCTTTTCCATACATCAACAGCTGAAGAACTCTTGTTCTATATGCTATTGGGTAAGAAAATACAGTTTCTGCGGTAATCTAATTCCTTTCTAGCACCATAATTCCCCTTAAGCTAAGTCTCATTGTTCAGATTGTCATTCTTACCAACTTCCATTGGTTCTCAAATTGATAACATCCGGTAGCTTGGAAATTAGATAAACAATAGAGTGGATTTTTAATCATCTTAATAGTTTCTCCAGTCCCTAGGCAAATATTTTAGCCCTTTATAACTTCAAGGACTTCAACAGTTACGAACAAATGCATGTGATGTAACTGAAACTGGCATTTAATATGCGTTTGATCTAAATAATACAGTTAGAGAAAATATAAGCAATGTAAGGATGCCATGCAATGCTTACAAAGGGACTCTTCAACAGACCAAAGTGGTGGCACTATGCCACTATGCTAATTGGTTTTTTGAAACGACTAGTGCTTACTGGTAGAAGATATACTCCTATTGCTTAAACAACACTTATTCATATTAAACACAGCTATGGTTTTTGTTTATAAACCAGAATAAACTGCAATTTTTAGTTTAAGAATGTCAATATTTTGTGGTGAAAAATATAAAAGCTAGCAGAAAATTTTAGGAAACTTGCCTATCACAAAATAATGTAGAATTTGGCATCAATCAGTATACCATAGAATGGTATAATAAAACATGTTGGCTATTTGCAACACCAAGTTCTTAGTTCGAATGATTCATAAAGTTCTCTCTAGCTACTTACTATCAAGAATTTGGCAATAAATAAATGTAAAAATACCATATAAATGATAGTTTAATCTGATCCAGGTTTGGAAACTCAACTATCCTTACAGAAACTTACAATATGACCAACAATGAAGATTTTTGTTAATAACATGATTTACCATTTAATAGGTTATTTTGCATCATATATGAGCAGTTCTGTTGCAGATCAAAGATCTAAGTTGGTGTCTTGCTTATTTTTCTTCTTGGTTGATTTGTACAGGTTGGTGACAGACATCCCAGAGGCAACAGATGCACGTTTTGGTGGGTAACACCTTACACAACCTCTAACGATTGAATAATTATACATGGCATACGCAGATCGCTGAACTTATTCAATTGTCAACAGTGCCAATGTAAGTAGTTAGAAAATTTTATGTCAAATGGAAAACAAAATGATGATAGAGATGGGAATAAGTAGTTATGGCAACACAGCTATTGCCGATGCAATGTGTTCCATAAAAACATAGTTGTAAACTAAGCATATACATGTAATTCTTTGATGGAATAATCAAGTAAACTTTTTTTTTGCTACAAAATGATGTTTGCATAGATTTTGAAGATGACAAGTAACATATTTACAATGCGCACGGTGCCTTAATTTGTGTAGCCAGGGCATTATAGAGTTTAGGGTACAATCTGTAAATTGTGTTTACCTATGCAAGTACTCGTATTTATGTGACACCTGTTAAGGAATCAGTTATTTCAAAGAAAATGCTAGGGAATCAGAAAATTCAAGAGAGCACATCACTTCTTATAGTTCTAAGCCTGCATCCAAGCTTAGTATTCCCAGAAGAATAAAAAAATTCAAGGGAAGATATCCACAAGGATTTTAGAAAACTAATGCACCTACTGAACTAAAGAATATGATCAAGTCAATAGTTGTTCAAGACTTAAAGTCATCACAAACTGATTTCAATGTGTGCTACATACACTATTAGTCACTGACATCTGCATATCAGATTGATTTAACAAGTTACCGTACCATATGCTGAGATTCTTTGTCCTTACTAACGCATTTTGGCTATATATCCATATACTTCTCGTCTTTCTGGATTTAAGGTGACACTGCAGCAACTGAGAAGAATAAAAACTAGGTAGTTTTCAAGTGCTGAACACTAAACTACACAGAAATATTTCAAGTGCACATACCTGTGAATCAAATGCAAAGCACGTTAGAGAGAGGGGGTGGACCCTGCCCTAACATGTGACTGCACCTGTTTTGGATGCAGGTTAAGCAGTTGGACGGTTGTTGTCTGCCCAACAGCGCCCCAAGTTGAGTATCTGAAACCGTGTAACTTTTTGTGGGACCCACTTGTTTGATATTTGTGAATGTGGCGAGACTTCCACTGGAAATCAAGTTGATGGACAAGTGTCACCTGCTTCACTGCTAGACAGCATATAATGTTTGAGCAACGGTATCTTCTGTGCAGGTCCACAGAAATACAAGATACACCGACATTCCAAATATATGAGATATACTTGAGATTTTTCAAACAAGCTAACTTCCATTTCCAACTGAAAATAAAACACTAAATATCTCGCTTAAAATACCAAGCTGTACAGTTGTCACTGTGCATAATATCCTATAAAAGATGCTGCCTACTAGTACTAGCGCACAGGTATTTATTAGCACGAGCACACAAAACATAGTTATGGCTATCAGAAAACACTACTGCAAATGTCCCCCAGAAAAAATACCAGCACTATGTCTTAGCCACATTGCTACATTAGCAGCCAAATATATCTTTAGTAATACATGGACCAAATATTAGCCTAACCTATTTATCTGGCTTGGGCTAGTAGATAGATATGTTTTTCTACTATTCAATCACGAGCTAGTTTTAAAATTTTAAGCAGACATTAAAACATTTTAAATGGATTAAACAGAAATACCATAACATGCCCTACCTAATGCATTTACTAATTTGAGGGAATTGTCACAATTAGTGGTAGGCTATCAAATTATCTATGTCACTTTTTCATAAGCTCACCAATAGAAAAAAATTCACCTATATATAATCTATCTTCAACTTCAACAGATATGTGTTCTGAAGGTACATGGTATTTGCCTTGCCACGATACTTCTGTCGCAGAGACCCATAGTAGATATACTTAGGTATATAACTTTGAGATAAGGTAAATAAATAAGGCAGCATAGGGCTGAGCAATAATGCACAGAACTACAGGAAATATCTATGTCAAGTCGTCGAGGAGCATATAGTCCAAAATAGTTAGAACAGTGACAGTGTGTAATGTCAAATGGTGAAATCTATCCTCCACCTTTACAAAAATCGAGTCATTGAGAAGCAAGTCTAATATAGAATACACAATGTTTCAGGCAATGAAATAGTTCCCTACGAAGCTCCACGGCCACCAGCCGGAATTCATCGGCTTGTTTTTGTGCTATTCAAACAGGAAGCACGGCAGACAGTTTATGCACCAGGATGGCGACCCAATTTTAACATCAGAGACTTCTCAGCATTCTACAATCTCGGACCACCAGTTGCTGCACTATTCTTCAACTGCCAAAAGGAGAGTGGTGTTGGTGGCAGAAGGTACATATTTTGGATTAATTTTCTGGATTTAACCCCGATACCAGTTCTGAACAGATTCATTTTCTGGATTAATAGGTTCCAAGGACCAAGCTGAAGGATGGGCGCAGAAGTTTCTAGAACAAAGCAGGACCACTCATGATTTAGAAACTATATAATCCACAAAAAGTTATTCACAGCCCATATAACATCAGTAGGCAATCAAGTAGTCCAGACATTTGATTCATCAGATATGAAACAAAGTAGCATTGGAGTTCTCATACTGTCATGTGTCTAAATAAATCAAGAAATATAATAATATACTATATAACGTCCATATTATCAGTTGTGAGCATAAGTATGATCGGATAACTCAGTTGCTAACGACAATAGTTTTGATTTTCCTTCTCTGTTTAATGAGTGTGGATGTAAACCAGATCAGTCAAGTCTGAACTCCGAAGTACTACCTCTGTACCGAAATACAAGACGTTTTGGTAGGCTATTTTAGCTTACCAAAAGATCTTATATTTCGGAACGGAGGTTGTACATACTAAAATTATCGAGATAGTGTACAGATCGAAGTCATCAGACTGAACTGCTTGAGCTCACTGAGGTCATAAGAGCCAATCTGAGTGCATTTGCTAAAGATATGTGCACACAAATAGCACCATCTGGCCTCGTTTCCAGGCAGCTGACCTCATTTCAGCAACTAAACTCCATTTAGCTATGATCTACGGCGCAAGGCGACAAATGCGCCTATGGGATTTAAGCGCGAATCAACGAAATTCCGCATTTGAGGTGCGAAAGCCTGTCCTCAAACACGCTGTCATCATCCGACATGCATAAATAATAATACTGAATTGCTAGCACAGGTACGAACATACCAGTGAAACCTAGACAAGCAGCGAATAACACGGAATCATGAGATCACGGGAGTGGGTATCGGGGCAGCGGCATTACCGTTTACGCGGCCCGGCGATCCCGGCCGACCGAGACGGACGCATTTCCAAATTCTGGCCGCTCATCGGTCTCGCTGGCGCTGGGGAAGTGGAACAGGGGAGAGAGAGCGCGTGTGACTGTAGTATTCACTCTCCTCGCTCCGACACCGGCGCCGCCTCCGCCGTATCTGGGGTTTGGTGGAGGGGAGGAGGCGGTGGAGGACGGCATCGGCGGAGTCCGGCGCCGACGAGGAGATGGTCACTAGGGAAGGAGTGGACCGGGCCGAGCCTCTGGGACCTAACAGGCCAGGACAGGCCCGGCTGAGCAGAAATTGCGTAACGAGCCTATGATTAACACACTGGGATGGGGGCCCAACCAGTATCGTCTCTACACGAAAGAAAAACGAATCCTTTAATATCTCATCGTATAGAAAAGATAAATATGAAGGAGGAGAAAAAATAGTAACATGGTCTCAGGCATTTGAACGGTTTTCTTTCCATCCGTTTACAACTGACTTTTCATGCTTTTTAAGAGATGTTTTAAAAGAAATTATGTGAAATCATATCTGAATCAACGGTGCAGTTTTGGTTTCTACATGTCACATATGTATGTCCTTGGTAGAAACATTGTCAACAAGGAGGACAGAGCTAAAAGGGAACAAAGTTTCATATTTCTTTTTCTGCCTTCTCTACTATAGTTGTTGTAGCTGACAAGACCAATATAGTGAATGTGGTGCTTTGGTAATGTGGATCATGTTGATCCTGCGGCTAGTTGTCTGGCTCTTTGGCTTGTCTTCGTGGTGATAAGAACTATGATTGTTTCAAGTATGATTCCGTCGGATGTTTCTCCAATTTTGATATTCTTGTGCTATTTTTACCAACACCAACAATATTGTCAAGGAAGGATTCAATATCTTTCCTTGTAAAAAAGGCCATTAGAAGCTGAGAAAAACAGTATAGAGTAGCAATTGAGCACGCATCGCCGGAGTTCGGCCCCTCCCAGGTCCTTCCGCTGGAATAGTCGGCCGGAGTAGGACTGGGAGGGGCGCCGGAGTAGCTAGAGCTAGTAGTTATAGTCTAGTTGTGGGCTCTATGCCTGGTAGCACGAGGCTAGCTCGGGATCTCGGTGCCTAGATCCATCGAGCTGTTGGGCTCTCTCTTCTTGTGCTCCTTCTCTGATGGGCGGAGTTGGGAGAGAAGGGGAGGGCTGAAGTCTCCATCAATAAATATGTGGTTGCCTGCCATCTGGAGTTGTAGAGGAGTTGCGAGCGGTTTCCCTTCCCGGACGGCCGTAAAGGCAAGGGGGAAGGCCATGAGGCAACGAGCGGTGTGGGGTCTTTGCTCTTAGCCTGCCCTGGCGGCGAGGGAGAGCAACGACGTGGTGCTGCTACATCTTCTTCGACTTGGTGGTGTTGGCCTCCTGAGGTAGGGGTTGGTTCGTGTGTGGATCCCCTGCTCAAGCAGATGCGAGCGCCTCCTGGCTTGTGCTGTCGTCATGGTGGCGGCAACCTACAAGAGGTTGGCCTCCTTGCTCTTCTTGTGGCTGGAGAGCCACAGAATGGTGAGCGTCGTGTCCTCGCACAGCCTCCCAAAGCTTCACAAGATGGTGATCCCAAGCGACATTGTTCTCGTCGGAGCTATCCTTGGCCGATGTGGCATGTTTTCTCTCAGAGGTTCCTGAGCTCTCTCTTTAGCGAAGTCAGCGTGATGCAAGAGTGCTGACTAGTGCCTGTGCAGAAGTTCGTCTTCAACCACGACAATGGACCCAAGGCCGGTGATGCCCCAAGTGACTCGTTCCCCGGTGGCGACGCGGCCTCCCTTGCCGGATGGTCGTGCAGAAGCGGTGAAGAAGAAGGCCAAGGACCTGATTGCTTTTCATTTTTTTAGTCATAGGGTCTTTTTTGCAAAAGATTGCAATACTGCTTTCAACTACCCCTTTCTTCAGTGGCCTAGATGTAATATGTACCCACCTACTGGTTAATTCAAGCAGCTTTTAGGGTCTTCGGATCCTATCCTTGTTCAAAAAAAAATATCTTTCCTCGAAAGGGATATACCCCGCGCTATCGAACTAGGCTCATGTGGGTCTCAAGTTAGTCCAACGTATGTGCAAGTTTAGATTATTGCAGTTTCTTCATTGCGAGTTATGGTTGAATGTCCAGATGCAATAGGTGAAGCACTAATCTTGATGTAAATTTTAGTTTCATCAAAGGTCTTTGTCGTTCATTTGTTTTGCTTGTTTGTTTTACTTCGTATACTTAGCTTTCTTCAATAGTCAGATTGTGCTATAAAGTATCTAACATGTGAACAATGTCATGGTATTGAGCTAAATAAATTACAGTTTAAGAGCATCTCTAGCAAATACTGCATATAGGCGATACTGCAAAATTTTGGGCCGATATGCGGTATCGCGGCTAAAAAATGGCCTTTCCAGATACCGCAAAACGGCCTGAACCACAATTTTTTTTGCGGTTTCCCGCATCGAGGCCCGTCCATCCCGCATATATTCGGTGCGGGGGGCGCTGGATGCAGTATCCCGCATCCATTTTCCCTTCCTCCCCCGCCCACAAACCCTCGCCGCCACCCCCATTCTTCTTTGATTCCGACCGATTCCGCCGACAAAAAGCACATCGCCGCCGCCAACCTCCGTGTGCACCCCCCCCCCTCTTTCCATGGCCGGCCAATCGAGCCACCATTTGGGCGGATGCGACTGCTGGTGTCGCTGCCGTCTGACGCGGAGGAGCTCCGGGCAGTGAGCTCGCCCGCCGCCCCCGTCGGTGGAGGGGGAGCGTGATACGTTGCAAACGTATCTATAAATTTTGATGTTCCATGCTTGTTTTTATCTACTTTCTTATGTTTTGTCCACACTTTGGAGTACTTTTTATACACTTTCTTGGACTAACCTATTAACAAGATGCCATAGTGCTAGTTGCCTGTTTTCTGCTATTTTTTGGTTCCAGGAAAGTCAGAAAATAAATATTCTCGAAATTGGACGGAGCCAGAATCAGTTTTTCACCGAGGGGGACAAAAGCCAAAGTCCTCAGTTTTTCACCGAGGTGGAATATTCTTGGCTTTTTGGGACAAAAGCCAAAGTCAGTTTTTCACCGAGGGGGACACGGAGCCAGAATACGAGACGGAGAGGGGCCAGAGGGCCGCAACACCACCTGGCTGCGTGGCCAGGCCTGGCCCGCTCCAGGGGGTGGTGTGGCCGCCTAGGGCACCCCCTCGGCCTCCCCTTTCGCCTATAAGATGCCTCCGATACAGAAACCCTAAGTACCCGATCAAAAATCCACGAAAGAGTCTGTAGCCGCCGTCATCTCCATCCCTAGATCGGGAGGGATCTGAAGCTCTTCCCGGCACCCTGTCGGAGGGGAGAATTCACCCTGGAGGCCTTCTTCATCACCATGCAACCGGTGTGATGCGTGAGTAGTTCATCCTTAGACTACGGGTCCATGTAGTAGCTAGATGGTTGGTTCTTCTCCTTTGTGCTACCATGTCTAGATCTTGTGAGCTCTGTTCATGATCAAGATCATCTATTTGTAATCCTACATGTTGTGTTTGCGAGGATCCGATGGATATTGAGATGTTATTTCAAATTGATTATTGATTCTATCATGTGTCATCAGATTGATGACAAGTACGCCATGAGGGGGTCCTCGAGGCGTGCGGAAGAGAGGGATGTGAGACGTACGGTGTTCCGGGACGGTGAGCACACAAGTTTACCTAGGTTCGAATCCGCCGGCTTTGGACGGATCCTACTCCTGCTAGCAATCCAGTAATACGGCAGAGCCGGAATATGGGTTACAAGGGTTTCGCCTGTGCGAGTTGAGATTGTAGACTATTGAGGTGTGCCCTAAAGGCTCTCCCTAGGACGGCTTATATAGATATCCGGCCTAGTGTTTACAGGAGAGATCTATCCGGCTACGACTAAGAGTTGGTTATAGAGTACATCTTGAACTACAAGTAACATCATGGGCCTAAGTCGGTAAGTCTTCTGGGCCTTCCCGTAGCCGGATTGGACTCCGTCTTTCTCCCTGACTGGGCCGCCCGTGAAGCAAAGCTCTAACCTGAAGTGGGCCACACTGGTCAGTGAGGAACTGTGAGGATACCCGGAAAGTATATCCCAACAGCAGCCCCCGGAGGCCTCCAAGATCCAAAGTCAGATCTATCATCGTCTAGCTTGATCTTCGGCTTGCAGAATCTTGAAGGGTTCCTGAAACCTCACAACAAAAATACGATCCGGGTCTTAAAAATAAGTCGGGCCTATCAACAGGTTACTCGGATTTTCCAGCTTGATTTCAAACTAAACCGGAACTTGGTTCCCAACGCCACCTGACACAAGTCATGGTCAAGTCACGTCATCTGACAGGCATTCCGTCAGCACGACCGTTGGTGGGTCCGCGGTTCGTGGAACCGAGGTGCCGTTTCAATGCGTGCGTGGAGATAGAGGTGACGCAATCATTGCATGGGTCCTTCCCAGTTCCTTCCACGACGCGTGGCGGTTACACTGTAGCATTTGCACGAATCTTGGCGCAGTTAGGTGGATATAAGGGGTTAGGATTTTCTCCTTCTCCTTCCACCAGTCCTTTGCCTTTTCTTCTCCTGCCAATCTCCCTGCACGCACAGAGCTCCCCCGTTCCTCCCCCACAGAACTCCCAGCGCTGCCCCTTTTAGGTCAACTCCTCGCCGGAGAAATGGCTTCATCTTCTTCCTCCGGCTTGGCGGCAGCGGCGACGACAGCGGAAGCGGAAGCGGTGGCGGAGAAAGAGAGCTTTCGCGGGCTATGGATTCCCTGCGCGCTCAACGAAGAGGGCCTCAAGAACATGGAGAAGGAGGGGATTCTTGCCGCCGGCGACTGGCGGAGCGGCTTCGAGGAAACCGTCCCCAACCCGCGCGATGGTGAGCGGGTCCACTTCGGCACCCACCTCGACAGAGGTTTGTCGTTTCCTCCCTCAGAGTTCTTCTCCGAGGTGATTGATCATTATGGAGTTCAACTTCATCATCTTCCTCCCAACTCTCTCTTAGAGATGAGCGCGTACGCTTCATTGTGTGAGGGCTTTCTCGGCATTAGGCCGAGTTTGACTCTTTTCCGGTACTATTTTCATGTCCGTAGAAACTCCATCACCGCCGGTGTTCCTTATATCACTGGCACTATTAGCTTTTCGCTTAGACGCGAGCACGCGTATCCCAAAATTTTAGCTAGTGACTCGGTCAAACAATGGTCAGCCACGTTTTTCTATCATAGGGATATTCTGGCTCCCGGCAAAGCCACTGCTCTGCCGGCTTTCATCGATGGAGCCGCCATGGCCCAACCATCCTGGGACGGGCTGCTCTGGCTCTCACCGACGATCTGATCCTCGCTAAGAGGCGGATCGAATACTTGATCAAACACAAGGGTCTGAAGGGATCTGACTTGGTCCAGTGCTGGGTCTCACGTCGGATCCAGCCCTTCAGTACCACGGGACCTGACTGATGCACTCCATCACGTCGTCCAAAAAAGACTCCCTCCGCATCAGCCCCAAAGCCTACACCACTCAAGGCTACATAAGCCAGATCAAGTGGCTGGTTCGGGAGCGGATCGAGAGGAGAATCCCGGAGGTTTCTCTGGATATGCATACGGCGGATAACCCCGTAGTGCCGGTAAGCTTCTAACAGTACACCTTTTTATGTGTTTCAATCTTTGAGTTATATTGCAATATTGATATGTTTTCTTCTTTTCAGCTTACTGACCTCCCCGAGTCGGAACTTGCTCCGCTCGAAGGATATCCTCCGGAGTTCTCTCAGGAGGTAGAGGTGGTCCCATTGCCGGATCTTGCGCTCAAGAAGCGCAAAGCTCCGACAGTGGCTGTTGGCACAAAGGAGGTGCCCGTCGTGAAGAGGTAACTTTCAATCACAACTTCCGCCTTTGTACTTTACCCGAACTTCTTTCCGAGATGTAATGTTTCCGACTTTACTACATTCTCAGAGCAAAACCGCTCGTCAAGGGCAAGGGGAAGGGAACTTCTTCAAAGCCCCTGTGACAGACGAAGCTCACCATAGCTTCCCCTGCCGTGGCTCCTCCGACTCCTGCCCCTCAACCTTCTACAACGTCGGTGACCATACCTTCTCCGGTCGTCGCAGAAGATCCGGCTCCTTCAACGGAGCCTGTGATCCTTGAATCGCAAACTGACGTCACCATGGGTGAGTCAAATTTAGATAAGGGTGAACCCTCTTTGGGTAATGATCCCTCGGCAGAAACCTTCGCCGAAAACCTTATCAGCAATCCAGGACTTGCCAAGTTTGGCCTGTCCCAGAAATCTGCTGAAGAGATCCAGCGGCTAACCAGACAATGCCTGGAGAAAAGAAACTTATCTGCCGAAGAAGAAGTGCAAGAAGCAGAGGACGTCAAGTTCTCCGACCTTCTCGCCTAGGTGCGCCTTCGCGACGAGAGGATTAGGAGTGGTGAGCTTCCAACAGCCCCAGTGATTCCTCTGACTCTCGCCGAAAAGGTGGCCGCTGAAGTGAATGCGGGTTTGGATAAACTCACCCGCGAACAATATGTAAGTCGGAATTCCAACTCCTATTTTTTCCATTGTTTTATATCATATCCTCTAGCCCCCAAGCATTAAGTAGGATATATAATCCGAGTTTATGCTTCATTAGGATGCCAAAGAACGAACTAGTGTAGCCCCCAAGGCTCGTGCTGATATTAGCAAAAATATTAGCCCGAGTCTTAAGTAGCTTTCTGACTTTAGGTATTCTGACTTACAGAAAGTATGTTCCTATAACCAGGATTTACTGAGAAATGTCTGCGATAAGCGAAGAGAGATCAAAGCTCTCCGGCTTAAAAATGCTGAACTTAAAGTTGCCAAGGATGAGGCCGAAGGTAAACATTCCGAGACTCAAACCTTGTCTTTGTTATTTTCAATGTCGAATTTTTCTGAACTGTTGTTCTTTTTGAATTACAGCGCTGGTGAAACAATCCTTCGCCATGATTGAAGAGGCCGAGAACCTCAAAACCTTGGTGGTGGAGAACAAGGAGCTTCGCCAAGAGCTAGACCAGCTCAAGGCAAATCATGAAAAGAGCATAGCTCAAGTCCTTGAATCCTCCTCCATGGCTACTAAAGAGCGTGATCGCAAGATCGCTGCTCAAGATAAAATAATCTCGGACCTCAAGAATGAGCTTAGCAGAGAGAGGGATCTTTCCCAGGCGCTCTGGGCTGAACTCTAGAGTCTCCGAGAGGAGAAGACCAAAATTGACGACGTCATTTTCGGTACATTCCATCTTTCTAACTTATCTTTTTCTTCGAGTTCCTTCAATGTCAGATTTTTCTTAACTTGTTTTGTATATAGGTCCTCTGAACTTGACGGACTCTTCCTCCACCGAGCCCCGCACCCACCGGCTTACCCAAGTCGGTGACCTGCTTCATGACTTCCGCCAATCCATTGAGGACATTTGCGAAGCCCTCAAGATTCCGAACATGCACAGCATGTCAGATTTACACGTGCCGGACAAGTCAAAGGAGATGCCGCAGCTTGTTCAGGATTGGAACATGTCCTACACGTGGACTGCAGCGCAGAACGCTCTCACCATGGTCATGAGCCACCATGGAAACATGGAAATATGGCAAGTGACCAGAGGGTACTGCAAAGTAGATGAAGACGGCCAGGAGCAGGACCTTCAATCCATCATGCACTCCTGCGCCGGATATGGGTGTCACGTGGCTGATCTGACCAGCTACGAGACCCCTTTCTTCACCCGCGCGGATACTCCGCCTCCTCCTCCAGAAGAATCCGCAGAAGTTTCCGACGATGAACGCACCACCTCGGATGCGGACATCTCGGAACGATACCAAGGCGGCGTAACCAGCGAGCCGGCAGCTCCTTCATCTCCTCCTACATCATAGATCAGAAATTTTTGTATTATTCCGGAAAAACATGATGCGTATGTAAATATGCAGTACTTTTAACTTTGCTAGTGCTAAGCTTTTGATCTATTCAGCACTTTTTGGCTTTGATTTTTTTTTGTGTGCCTGAAATGTTTACACAAGCACTTGCATTTTTTCGTCTATACTTATCGTTTATCTGGCTTTCCGCCTCGTCCCTTTCGTGAGCCGGCTAAACCTTCCACCGGAAACTTTGCCGAGCAATGGAGCTCAATTGCTAAACCAGTTTAAACTCGGAAACAAAGCCGGCTTCTAGTACCAACAATTCACTACTCGGAAAATGCCCGCATCCAGCAATCAGACAAATAACCAAAGTAAAGACTAGAAATTTTAGAGTTATATCCGAAGGTAGCAATTTTAGAATCGTAAATCTAGACCAGAACGAACATGAGCATAAAGTACTTTCAAGCATTCTAGGATTTTCGATTATGACATGATCATTTGGAAATAAGATGGTAAAAAACTTCTCAGAAAAACTTGAGGCAACCAAAACTTTTATTTCTCAGAGAACATGTACATATGTATAATTACAAAGAAGGATAAACTAAGAATAAAAGGGACGTAGCTGAGCAATATTCCACGGTCTGTCTAACTCATCCGGATTTGTACTGCCTCCAGCTCTCTTTCTCTTCTTAGTAGCAAGTCTTTCTTTGACTGGCCTCATGTTAGTTAAGTAATACGATATATTGTGCAATACTCGACTAACTAAAAAGGGCCCTTCCCATACTGGGGAAAGTTTGTGCTTTCTTTGTTGCACAAGCCGGAGAACGAAATCACCTTTATTGAAAGATCTATTTCGAACTCTCTGGCTATGATACTTGCATAACTTCTGTTGATAGGCTGTAGATCTCATTTCAGCAATGACGCGAACTTCTTCGACTAAGTTGAGATCATTTTATCGAGAAATCTCGGCATCCTCCTCGATATACGCGTCCACTCTAGGAGAAGTATGAATCAATTCACTAGGAAGAACTGCTTCTGCACCATAGACCAAGAAGAAAGGTGTGTATCTTGTTGACCTGTTTGGAGTTGTTTCATAAACTCTAAATTATAGAGGGTAGTTCCTCTGCCCAAGCCCCCGCAGCACGTCGTAGTGGTGCTTTGAGTCTCGGCTTTAGCCCTTGTAGGATTAAACCATTTGCTCTTTTGGCTTGTCCGTTAGCCTGTGGATGCGCGACTGACGCAATGTCAAGCCGGATATTTTGCTCGTTGCAGAATTCAGCCAATTCTCCCATAGAAAAGTTACTCCCGTTGTCCGTGATAATGCTATGCGGATAACCATACCGGATTATAACATCCTCGACAAATATTTTGGTTGTTGCTCCATCACAACTAGTGATAGGTTTAGCCTCAATCCATTTGGTGAATTTATCCACCATCATTAAGAGGTGAGTAAATCCACTTGGAGCTCGTTTAAATGGTCCTACCATATCAAGCCCCCAGACCGCAAAGGGCCATGTTATAGGTATTGTTCGCAGCTGATCAGCCGAAACATGAGCTTGCTTGGCGTACTTTTGGCAGCCTTTGCACGTCTTGACTAATCGTTCGGCATCTGCCTGAGCTGTAAGCCAGAAAAATCTGTGTCTAAAAGCTTTTGCCACTAAAGATTTGGCTGCAGCGTGGTGACCACACTCGCCTTCGTGGATTTCTCTTAAGATTTCCACTCCTTCTTCCGGAGATACACAGCGCTGAAAAACCCCAGAAACACTCCGTTTATGGAGCTCACCTTTAACAATAGTATAGGATTTTGCTCGTCGGATAATCTACCGGCTCAGCACCTCGTCTTCGGGTAATTTGCCATCTACCAAATAATCAAGGTAGGGTTGAGTTCAGCTGGGAATTATAGCCAGAACTGTTATCAAAGGTGAGTCGGATTTGGTCGGATATTCCTCATCTACTCCCTTTATTGAGGGAACTTTGAGGTGCTCTAAAAAAGCGCCATCCGGGACCTCTTTCTGCGTAGAACCTATCCGAGATAGTGCGTCTGCTTCCTCATTTTCTGCTCGAGGGATGTGTTGAACTTCAAACCCTTCGAACGATTTAAATAGATCATCCAAGACAGCTTTATATGCTTCCATGTGTTTATTTGCATTACAAATATCCGACACTTGTTGAGCAACAAGATCCGAATCTCCGTAACACATCAAACGTCGGATGCCAATATACTTAGAAATCCGGATTCCATGCAGCAGTGCTTCATACTCGGCAATATTGTTTGTCGCTGTGAAGTGTATCTGCAACACGTATAAAAGTTTATCTCCTTGGGGTGATTTGAGCACCACGCCAGCCCCCGAGCCCCCTCGAGCCTTAGACCCATCAAAAAAGAGGGTCCAATATTCCGACTCAGGGAGGATCATATTCTCCTTCGTCTCTGTCCAATCAGCGACAAAGTCAGCAAGGATCTGGGATTTGATTGATGTCCAAGGTTTACACTCAATATCGAAAGCTGAAAGCTCTATGCCCCATTTGGCGACGCGTCCTGTGGCGTCACTGTTGTTGATTATATCTCTCATGGGAGCTGTGCTCACCATGGTAATTGGATGCTCCTGAAAGTAGTGTCGTAACTTACGAGATGCTAGAAAAACACCATAAGCCAACTTTTGATAGTGCGGATACCGCTGCTTTGATTCTGTCAGGACCTTGCTGACAAAGTAAGTCGGACGCTGCACCAGGTGTTCCTGATTTTCCTCTTGTCTCTCCACCACCATGACGATACTAACGACTTTATTTGTCGCAGCAAGATAGAGCAACATCGGTTCCTTAGGTTCCGGCGCTGCAAGGATAGGAGCAGATGAGAGTACTTTCTTAAGATCTTGTAGTGCAGCTTCAGCTTTGTCAGTCCAAATAAAATCCTTGGTCTTTTTCAGAAGTTTGTATAATGGTGCGGCTCTTTCACCAAGCCGGCTTACAAATCGACTGACCGCAGCGATGCAACCAGTTAGTCTTTGTACGTCCTTCAGGCGAGTTGGCCTGGAAATATTGAGTATAGCCTTGATTTTGTCTCGGTTCACCTCTATGCCTCTTTGAGACACGATAAAACCTAACAATTTTCCGGCTGGTATTCCAAAGAAGCTTTTCTTCGGGTTAAGCATGATATTGTATTTTCGTAGATTGACAAATGTTTCCTCCAAGTTGGAAATCAGCGTTTCCTTCTTTTTGTACATTACCTCGATATCATCCACGTATGCATGTATATTGCGTCCGAGTTGGTCATGGAGGCAACAATGCATCGTGCGCTGGTACGTAGCTCCTGCGTTCTTCAGCCCAAAAGGCATCATAACAAAACAGAAGGTTCCGAAAGGGTTATGAATAAAGTTTTGACTTTGTCAGATTCCTTCATCCGAATTTGGTGATAACCGGAATATGCGTCGAGAAAACAGAGGAGTTCCGAGCCTGCCGTAGAATCGATAACTTGATCAATTTTAGGCAGAGCGAACGGATCTTTTGGACAAGCCTTGTTCAAGGCAGTATAATCAACACACATCCTTAAATCAGTGATGTCCTTGAAGGAAATATGTCCTAGAGGCAATCATAGAGATGATTGTATTTCATGTGTATCCATAAGTTATTATAATGTTCCTTGAATATCCATATAACAGGCAACTTGTATTGATTGGCAATTATGTGAATTGTTTGTGAAACTCTTTACTTGTATGGTTATCTAATAATTGTCCCTAGTCGGATTTCATGTGAGGACACACGTGAATATTAGACTAGCACATCGATTGGTTGATGACTATGTTTCGCAAGTCATAGATATGGAGATGTCAAACCAATGATGTGGACACATGTTATGAACATGGGGTTGGACTGACCCAACATGAGACTAGCAATATTACTTGCAGCTCTCTCTACACATCGTGTATGTTTTGTCCTTAGACCTGAGATTGTCGCATGTACTTGAGATGTGGATCGACCTACTTTGGGGCTATCAAACACTACTCCGTAACTGGGTAGTTATAAAGGTAGCTTTCGGGTTTGTCCTGATACATGATTCAAGGCATCGGTCAATCAAGATGGGATTTGCCCCTCTCTACTTGAGAGAGATATCTCTGGGCCCCTCGAGTGATCGGATCCAGAAATGCATGGCCGTGCTACATATGGTTAAGAGTTAACCTAGTAAAGGGATTCCGAATCACAGTATCGAGAAAGAGAGGTCAGCTTGGAGCTAGACCAAATATCGTGAGGCAAAGGGAAAGACATGTACTCAACCTTGTGATGGTTCGTCCGAATGATCTTTATATTCGTTTAGGAGTTGGCACGTCTTGCTAGAGGCCGCTACCAACTATTGACAGAGTAAGTGTACTCGTGTCATGTCTATATGTGTATGAACCTATAGGGTCACACACTTTAGGGGCTGGAAGCCTAATGAGGATTGGATCCGAATTAGACCAGGCTTAGGCTGCTAATGTAGAAGCCCACCAGGGATGCCTATATAAGAGAGGGTGAGGTGAGCTGAATAGGGTTGAGCATTCCACCCAGCCGCCACTCCTCTTCCGCCTGTGTTGCACGTGCAGACCTAGCAGTCTAGCGTGTGACGGCTTCCACTCCGGACGTGTGGATACCTCGGAGGTGCTGCATCTGTAGCACTTGGATGAGCCGCGCAAAGGGGAGCTGCTCGTGGAACGAGGGCAAGGAGGAGACGTAGAACATCTACACTGCCGCGACGTGCTTCATCGAGTTCCGCACCTGCGCGTCTAGTGGTATTCCCGTGATCTATGACAATAGTATTCCTGGTTGACGCGGTAGAAATTTTTGATTTTACGCTAGTGTAGCCTACCGCGAGGGGCGCTGCCCCTTCGAACCCCGCTGGGGGAGACCCCCTAGACCCCCCTTAGTCGTAGCCCCCTTTTGTATCACGTTAAGGTTCATAGGTGCTACGATTTCACATGATCCGGTAGAATGCGATTCTATGCACAACTTGTTTTTGCAGGATGTATGTGATCAGTATGGCCCAAAAATGTATGTGATGCATGTATGTATTTTTTCATGACCTGCGTGTCATGAGTAGGGCAACACGGCTGGAGCCATATGTGTTGTCAATTATTGTAATGGCCTACGTGCCAACTTGTGATGATCCCATTACCATGTAATTTTGATTACTAGCTGTTAGGAGTAATAGCTCGTATTAGTTCTTGGAGAACTCATCACTTGGAGGATGGCTCGCATAGAGCATGAAGATGGAGATCACCATGGTGGAAAGGTTCTATGGCGATGGAGATCACCATGAGAAAAATGGGCCATACTGTATCACATCTATGTGAATGCTATTCTTATACGTTTTACTACTATGTATGCTTAGATGATAGAAGTAGAACGATCCCTCACAAATTTTAAGTTAAACCATGCCCTCCCAACCAAACCTTGCACCATCCTATGCCCTGTACAATCGTTGGTGGGTCTATGAAATTATGGTGCCACGGTTTTCCTTGGCTGGATGGGTTTGTATCGGATACCTACACGCATAAGGGTTGGTGAGCTTAACAAGGTCATCTTAATAGTTAAGGACCTTGGGGCATAAAGGTTGGGCGCCTAGTTTTGACATAGAGATGTCACCCAACAACAAGAGTCATATGTGATATGATTAGCAAAGGTTGCTTACCGATTTATCTTGTCTTCTAGCAGTGATGCTAAAGCTCACTAGTCGACTTGTTAATTGTGGATCTTGAATCACTTAGTATCAATAGAGGGATGTTGATTTAAGTGGGAGTATATGCTATTAAATTGTTTAATATGTTTTACTCTTTCATGGTTACATGGCTTAGTATTTTGCATATTTTTGTTGTAGATCAATGGCACCGAACAATTCATCACCTTTTTCTTTGCGTTCGATTCTTGAAAAGGATAAACTAAATGGAACAAACTATTCGGACTAGGTCCATAACCTAAGAATTGTTCTTAGGGCTGAGAAAAAGGAAACTGTTCTGGATACCCCAATCCCGGATGAACCTGCTGATAATGCAACTGTTGCCCTTAAGAATGCCTACAAGAAAGCATGTGATGAATCTCTTGAGGTTAGTTATATTATGCTTGCATGCATGGAACCTGATCTTCAAAAGCAGTTTGAGGATCAGGAAGCGTACGATATGATCGTTGCGCTTAAGGACATGTTCCAGACTTAGGCTAAGACTGAGAGGTACAATGTCGCTAAGTCCTTTGTGGAATGCAAGCTGGCAGAGGGAGCAGCTGTAGGCCCCCATGTGATCAAAATGGTTGGTTACAGTCAGACTTTGGAAAAGCTTGGTTTTCCATTAGGCCAAGAGTTGGCCACTGATTTCATTTTGGCATCTCTTCCATCTAGCTATGGGCATTTCATTTCGAACTACCATATGCATGGGGTGGAGAGGGGCCTTAATGAATTATGTGGGATGCTGAAAACAGCAGAATGTGACATTAAGAAGTGTGCAGGGCATAGCCATGTGATGGCTGTGCAGAACAAGCCTAGCTTCAAGAAAAAGGGCACTTCTTGGCAGAAGAAGAAGGGCAAGGCTAAGGATACGATCTCTAAGCCAAACCCTGCACCCAAGCAAAAGGCTGGACCTGCAGAAGACACTGAGTGTTTCTTTTGTCATGAATATGGCCATGGAAGAGAAACTGCAGCAAGTACCAGGCTTCTTTGAAGAAGGGTGGAAGTAAGAGTACTTCCCACTCAGGTACGCTTGTTGTAAATGTTGTGGACATTTTTCTCACAGATTCTTATGTTAACTCTTGGGTATTTGATACCGGATCGGTTGCTCATATTTGCAATTCGATGCAGGGGCTAATAAGAACTAGAGAAGTGCAGAAAGGCGAAGTGGATTTTCGCGTCGGAAATAAAGCAAGGGTTGTTGCATTGTTCGTCGGCGTCATGCAACTTCACCTTCCGTCAGGATTTATTATGGAGTTAAATAATTGTTATTACATTCCTAGTATGGGTTGAAACATTTTATCACCTTCATGTTTGATGAGGGATGGTTATTCATTCGCGAGTACAAACAATGGTTGTGTAATCTCTAAGAATGCTATGTTTGTGGCTGATGCACCCATTGTGAATGGGTTATTTATTTTAAATCTTGATAATGCATGTGTTTACAATGTTAGTGCTAAAAGGCTTCGGCCAAATGATTTTAGTCCTACCTATTTATGGCATTATCGTTTGGGGCATATAAGTGAAAAATGCATGAAGAAGCTCCATGGTGATGGTCTTATAACTTCGTTTGATTTTGAATCATACGAGACATGGAAAGCTTGTTTACTTGGAAAGATGACCAAGACGCCTTTTACGGGGTTTCCCGAGAGAGCGACAGACTTGTTGGAACTCATACATACTGATGTATGTGGACCAATGAGCACGACAGCCAGAGGAGGATATCACTACTTCATTACTTTCACTGATGATTTCAGTAGATATGGCTATGTCTACTTGATGAAGCATAAGTCTGAAACTTTTGAAAAGTTCAAAGAGTTACAGAATGAGGTAGAGAGTCAACGTGGCAAGAAAATAAAGGCCTTGCGATCTGATCGCGGAGGTGAATATTTGAGTCACGAGTTTAGCAATCATCTTAAGAGTTGCGGAATTGTTCCACAGCTCACGCCACCCGGAACGCCTCAAAGAAACGGGGTCTCTGAACGGCGTAATCGAACTTTGTTGGACATGGTTCGATCAATGATGAGCCAGTCGGAGTTACCATTATCATTTTGGGGTTACGCGCTAGAAACAGCAGCTTTCACACTAAACAGGGTACCGTCTAAATCCGTAGTTAAGACACCATATGAGATGTGGACTAGAAAGAATCCCAGTTTGTCTTTTCTAAAGATTTGGGGTTGTGATGCATTTGTCAAGCGACTTCAGTCGGACAAACTAACACCCAAATCGGATAAGTGCATTTTTGTGGGACACCCAAGGGAAACCTTAGGGTATTACTTCTACAACCGAGAAGAGGGCAAAGTGTTTGTCGCTCGTAGCGGTGTTTTCCTAGAGAAAGAGTTTCTCACAAAGGGACCGAGTGGAAGGTCGGTGCGACTTGAAGAAGTTCAAGATGAGCCAGTCAGGGATGCTTCTATGAGTGATGCTATTGTAGCAGAACAAGTTGAGGAACCTGTGGCAACAGAAGCACCACAACCACGAAGGTCGGCGAGGCTCCGCGAAGCGCGGGAATTATTATTGTTAAACAATGATGAGCCTGCGACCTATGCAGAAGCAACGGTGGACCCAGGCTCTGAGAAATGGCTGATTGCCATGAGATCCAAGATAGAGTCCATGGGAGACAATCAAGTTTGGAACTTGGTTGACCTGCCTGATGGTTTTAAAGCCATCGAGTGCAAATGGATCTATAAGAAGAAGATTGATATGGATGGAAATGTTCACATCCATAAAGCTCGACTTGTTGCAAAAGGTTTTCGACAAGTTCAAGGAGTTGACTACGATGAGACTTTCTCGCTCGTAGCGATGCTTAAATCTATACGGATCATTCTAGCCATTGCTGCATATTTCGACTGTGAGATATGGCAGATGGACGTCAAGACGGCTTTCTTAAATGGAATCCTTACTGAGGACGTGTATATGATGCATCCCGAAGGTTTTGTCGATCCAAACAATGCTAGAAAGGTATGCAAACTTCAAAAGTCTATTTATGGGCTGAAGCAAGCATCTCGGAGTTGGAACATTCTATTTGATGAAGTTGTAAAGGAGCTTGGCTTCACCAAAAATGAGCAAGAACCTTGTGTGTATAAGAAAGAAAATGGGAAATCACTTGTGTTTCTAATATTATATGTGGATGACATATTACTGATTGGAAATGACATTCCTCTGCTCGAGTCTGTTAAGACCTTGTTGAAAAATAGTTTTTCTATGAAGGACTTGGGAGAAGCGGCATATATTCTTGGTATCAAGATCTATAGAGATAGATCAAGGAGGCTAATTGGATTAAGCCAGAGTACATACATTGACAAAGTGTTGAAACGGTTCAGCATGGAAGAGGCTAAGAAGGGGTTCTTGCCCATGTCTCACGGCATTAAACTAAGCAAGACTCCGTGTCCTTCGACCACTGATGAGCGAGAGCGCATGAGTAGGGTTCCATATGCTTCGGCTATTGGATCCATCATGTATGCGATGACATGTACTCGCCCAGATGTTTCCTATGCTCTAAGTGTTACAAGCAAATACCAGGCTGATCCAGGTGAGAGTCACTGGACAACGGTAAAGAATATCCTTAAGTACTTGAGAAGGACTAAGGATATGTTCCTAGTTTATGGAGGTGAGGTTGAACTCAGTGTAAAGGGTTACACAGATGCAAGTTACCTTAACGACTCAGATGGCTCGAAATCGCAATCAGGTTATGTGTTTGTCATGAATGGTGGTGCTGTGAGCTAGAAAAGTTCCAAGCAAGATACAGTGGCCTCCTCTTCAACAGAAGCTGAATATATTGCTGCCTCGGAGGCTACAAAGGAAGTTGTTTGGATTAGGAATTTCCTGATCGCTCTTGGTGTGGTTCAGGGCTCGTCCTGGACGTTTATTGTGACAACAATGGTGCTATTGCACAAGCCAAGGAACCTAGACAGCACCAGAAGAACAAACATATTCGCATGCGTTACCATCTGATTCGTGAGTTCATTGATGATGGTAGTGTCATGTTATGCAAAATACATACAGACTCAAATGTTGTTGATCACTTGACTAAGCCACTCCCGCAGCCTGCGCATGAAGCGCACACAAGAGCAATAGGTATTAGATACTGTCTAGATTGACTCTAGTGCAAGTGGGAGTCTGAAGGAAATATGCCCTAGAGGCAATCATAGAGATGGTTGTATTTCATGTGTATCCATGAGTTATTATAATGTTCCTTGAATATCCATATACCAGGCAACTTGTATTGATTGGCAATTATGTGAATTGTTTGTGAAACTCTTTATTTGTATGGTTATCTAATAATTGTCCCTAGTCAGAGTTCATGTGAGGATACACGTGAATATTAGACTAGCACATCGATTGGTTGATGACTATGTTTCGCAAGTCATAGACATGGAGATGTCAAACCAATGATGTGGACACATGTTATGAACATGGGGTTGGACTGACCCAACATGAGACTAGCAATATTACTTGCAGCTCTCTCTACACATCATGTATGTTTTGTCCTTAGACCTGAGATTGTCGCATGTACTTGAGATGTGGATCGACCTACTTTGGGGCTTTCAAACACTACTCCGTAACTGGGTAGTTATAAAGGTAGCTTTCGGGTTTGTCCTGATACATGCTGTAAGGCATCGGTCAATCAAGATGGGATTTGCCCCTCTCTACTTGAGAGAGAGAGATCTCTGGGGCCCTCGAGTGATCGGATCCAGAAATGCATGGTCGTGCTACATATGGTTAAGAGTTAACCTAGTAAAGGGATTCCGAATCACAGTATCGAGAAAGAGAGGTCAGTTTGGAGCTAGACCAAATATCGTGAGGCAAAGGGAAAGACATGTACTCAACCTTGTGATGGTTCGTCCGAATGATCTTTATATGCATTTAGGATTTGGCACGTCTTGCTAGAGGCCGCTACCAACTATTGACGGAGTAAGTGTACTCGTGTCATGTCTATATGTGTATGAACCTATAGGGTCACACACTTTAGGTGCTGGAAGCCTAATAAGGATTGGATCTGAATTAGACCAGGCTTAGGCTGCTAATGTAGAAGCCTACCAGGGATGCCTATATAAGAGAGGGTGAGGCGAGCTGAATAGGGTTGAGCATTCCACCCAGCCGCCACTCCTCTTCCGCATGTGTTGCACATGCAAACCTAGCAGTCTGGCGTGTGACAGCTTCCACTCCGGACGTGTGGATACCTCGGAGGTGCTACATCTGTAGCACTTGGACGAGCCGTGCAAAGGGGAGCTGCTCGTGGGACGAGGGCAAGGAGGAGACGTATAACATCTACACTGCCGCGACGTGCTTCATCGAGTTCCGCACCTGCGCGTCTAGCGGTAATCCCGTGATCTATGACAATAGTATTCCTGGTTGACGCGGTAGAAATTTTTGATTTTACGCTAGTGTAGCCTACTCGTTACCCTACAGTCCTTTTTAGGGACCATTACAGGATTGGCTGACCACTCAGTGTGGATGACCTCTTCTATGAATCCGGCTAACTCGAGCCGCGCTAGTTCTTTAGCTATTGCCTTACGCTTTTCGTCGCCAAACCGTCGTAAGGACTGTTTGACGGGTTTAGCGTTCGAGTTTACATTTAGAGAGTGCTCGGCAAATTCCCTAGGTACTCCGGTCATGTTAGATGGCTGCCATGCAAAGATATCTTGATTTGCTTGGAGGAACTTGACGAGCGCACTTTCCTATGCGCTACCTAGGCCTACGCCTATCTGGGTCACCTTGGAGGGGTCATCATCCTTCAACGGTGCTTTCTTCGTCTCTTCTGATGCCTTGAACTCCCAATTTGGCTTTGTCACCTCCTTCTTCGTTGCGGGCATCTCAGACGGATCTATGCTCTTCTTGATCTCCTGGTACTCCTGGGCGTGCAACACGGCTTCGACAAAGGCAGCATTTCCATCCTCGCACTCTCGCGCTTTCATCGGGTCTCCCCTGATGGTGATCACACTGTTGGGACCTGGGATTTTCATCATATTGTAAATGTAACACGGACGAGCCATAAAATCCCAGTAAGCCGGACGTCCGAATATAGCGTGGTATGCGCTCTTGAACGGGACCACTTCGAAGGAAAGTGCTTCCGTCCGATAGTTCTTTGGAGTTCCAAAGGTAACATCCAAAGTAATCTCTCCCAGGGAATTAGCTTGTCTTCCTGGGACAACTCCATGAAATATCACAGAGCTATGGTTCAGCTGTGTTTCCGAGATCTTCATCCGGCGTAGCGTTTCGACATAGAGAATATTGATACTGGTACCACCGTCCATGAGGGTCTTGGAGAAACCATAACCGTCAATTAGTGTATTGAGGATTAAAGCGTATTTTCCTCGCCTGTGTAACTTAGGCGGATGATCATCACGGTCAAATGTGATTGCCACTTCCGACCAGTCCAGATACTGGGGGACAGCCGAAACTGTTGCATTGAGCTCATGTAGAACTGCTTTCTTGACCTTTGCTGGTTGAGATCCGAGGAAAGTGACATAAGTGTCCTTCTTGGTGGGAAAAGTCTTCTTCCCTTCCGGCTTGGGATTTGAAGCATCAGCTTCCTCCATGTCGGAATCTTCCTTGGTCTCCTTGTCCTTTTCGGGATTTTTCTTTCCATTCTTCCGCTTAGCTTTGTAGCCCGCGGTGTCATCTCTTTTGATGTCGTCATTGAAACGACATTCATTGTTGGTGTGGGACGAGCCCCCATTGGCATCTAGGTGATGCACACATGGGTTATTGGCAATGTCGGCCCAAGAGTAGGTTTTGCCTGGTAGCTGTTCTCCTCTACCTTGGACCCTTGAAGTCCCACGGCCACACCCGCGGCCTCCGCCACGTCCTCCTCGTCCTCCAGACCCGGAAACAGTAGTAACCACTGTTGTTTCCGTGTTGGGTTTTTCTTCCGAGGTATTTTTGCGCTTCTGAGCTTGTTGCTTTGGTTGTCTTGCCGACTGAGGCACAACTAGGACGTTAAGCAATCCCTCTGCATCGTCGTCAGCATCTGCATACTTGCTCGCTGTTTCTATCATCTCTCCCAAATCAGTGACCTTGTGACACTTCAAGCGGTGACGTAGTAGACCAATTGGGAGTCCTGCGATGAAAGCTTCAATCGCGGTTTGATCGTTTACTCCTTCATAGGAGTTCTTGGTGTCGATCCATCGTCCGAGGTAATCCCGGCTGAAATGGATCATATGGGCACCTAGAGGGGGGGGGTGAATAGGTGCTACACCAATTTTTAATTCTTTTTCAATTTTAGGCTTAGCACAAAGGGTAAATTCTCTAGATAAACTATTGGATGGAATTTCCCTATATGCAAACCTATCTACTAGCGAGTAAAGAGCGAGTGGAAGAGGAACGAGTAAACCGAAGTGAAGCACGCGGAGACACAGGATTTGTTTGACCGCAGTTCCTTCCTTGTTAAGGGAAGTACGTCTGCGTTGGAGGGGTGGGCGGTACTAAGACCACCACGCCACAAAAGGCCTCACCCTGTTCTCCGATGGATCTCGCCACAACAGGCCTGATCCACCTTCCACTACAGGTGCCCTTCGAGGCGGGCACCGGCGCCTTTACACAACTAGCGGGGCAACAACTCCACAACAACTTGGAGGCTCCCGAAATGACAACAAGCTACCACAAGAACAAAGTTGTCAAATACAATAACAAGATCTAGGTATTGACAAGAATACTAGATCAGGTATTTCTCCAATTGAATGGAGAGGAGTTGAAGTGCTTGATTCTTGATGTTGATGATGAACTTCTCCTCCTTCAATTCCACCAAAGATCAAGACCTTCGGGTGATTGAAGTGGGAGATCGAGAATGAAAGCTCTTGCACACGGTCTGGTCAATTTCGAATGAATCAAGAGTTCTGAACGTTGGAGAAGAAGGGGTACTTATACCCCCTTCCAAAAACTAGTCGTTGCACACTTTGGGGGCCGGATTATCCGGCCCAAGTGAGGGCCTGATTATCCGGCCTAGGGAAAACACCGCCCCAAACTCGGAATATCCGGCAGAAAATCCGCCCCCTCTCTGAGCATCGTGCCGAGCTTGCCCTTGATCAACTTCTGGGGGCCAGATTATCCGGTCCTATGCGAAAGGCCGGATTATCCGGCCTAGGGAAGAAAAACCGCCCCAGTTCGGATTTTCCGGGAGAAAATCTGAATGGATATCGAGCGACGCGCCTTGGCTCCTTTTGATCGAAAACTGGGGGCCGGATTATCCGGCCATTGCGAAACCCGGATTATCCGGCCTGGGGAGGAAAAACCGCCCCAGTTCGGATTTTCCGGGAGAAAATCCGACTAGACACAGAGCGACGTGCCTTGGCTTCCTTGAGAGATGAGGTAGGCCGGATTATCCGGCCCTTGGTGGGGCGGATTATCCGGCCCCCCTCAAAACTTCCTGCACACTTAGAACACATGAAAAGTCTCCATAGTATTGTTATATAACACGCAAAACATAGGAAAACATGAAATGTTCTTTCACCGGCAAGTTTCTCCGGCTTTCTGGGTGCAACGCTGTAGGTCTCCGACCGAACAGGGCCTCCAATATGTGCCTTCGAAATTCCGAAAGAACGCACTTTGCATGTCATACCAGTTATGGATGGTGTTCTCCGGAAGTTCATTGAGCCACGATCGTGTCGTCTTCCGCAACATAAGTGGGAGATATCGGGTTGCGACCAGGCTGTTTCTGCCCTTGGCGATGCAGCAAGCTTGGAAAAAATCCTGTAGCCAAGTATCTGGCCGAGCGATGCCGTCGTAGGCTTGGATGTGCCTTGAGATAGCAAATCCTTCCGGGAATCTTGTAGCTCTGATGCATGGTCCGAAGCACTTCGGGCCCACGTAGATATCATCGTTTTCATAGCGCTGCGCCTCTATGTTGAAATTGATCCTGTGCCTTGCGTCGTTTGGGGATAGAGATCGTCCCGAATGCCGGCTGTGGCTGCGGTGCCTTGGAGCCGGACTTCGGCTTCTGCCGCCACCTCCTCCGCCTTGTCGTCCTCCTTGCCCTCCTTGGGAGCCGTTGTGATGACTGCTTGGTGGAGAGGGTGGGGGCAGCTAAATTGTTTCCGGCTGATCGCCGGCCTCCGTTCGGAGCGTCATTGTTCCGGTTCTAGGGAGGATCTTGACTATGATGAGCCCCCTGCCGGCTTGTCCCAGCATGGTTTCCGTCGTTCCTTCGTCCATTGTTCCCACCACAATGAGGCTCAGCCGGACGGCTTGCATGTCTAGGAGGTGGCATTCTTTGGCGATCCTCCTCCCGACGTTTCTCTTTATCTTCTCCCCTTCGATCGTTAGACTCTCGTCGGGGAGGGTTCCTCGGATTCAGTGCAGCAATGGCATCTTTTTCGGCCGCTGGAGCGACGTTGCTCCAGTTACGCGTAGTTCTATAATGCTGTCCTGACGATCCGGTTCTTGAATAATTGTCTTCCCGGCGTTCGGGGCGATGATACTGCTCCCGGACGTGATGGGGTATTATGTCAGCCCATGCTGGATCTGTGCGACATTGATCAGAATCCGAGACCAGTTTTTGACTTCCGGACAGGGCGACCTTTTGCTGCTCCAGTCCCTTGTTGAGTAGTTTGATACCCAAACGGATCTCCTCTGGTCCTGGATTAGCCAATAGAATTTCTCGGGCCGCCACGGTATTCTGAACTGGGGTTGGGTATACCCAATCTCCTTTGCTATCTTTCCGTGGCTTCCCCATCTCATCTCCAAAAAGGACGGCACGGACATGTGGGAATTGGTCGTCATCGGTGTGACGCTTCCGTGTCTTTTGATGCAACCGAGACATGTAGTCCTTAGTTGCCCTGCGTTTCTTCTCCACCTTGATGTTTTTGGCTTCATCGAGGAGTTGTTGACGACGCGCTTCTAGGGCTTGGGCCCTTTCTTCCAGCTCTTCAGTAGTAAGTTCTACAGCTGTAGGGATAGGTGTGGTTAATGCAACATCGATGAGTTTACGCGCACCTTCGGTGATCACGTGTCCATCCATCGATTCTTCTTTTTTCGGCTCTTCTGGGATAAGTGCTCCATCTGAGTCTTCTTCGTATTCCTCGGCAATCACCTCCTCTGTCAGAGGGTCTTTTGCCGGGGTTTTGTTCTTCTTCTTTTCCTTCTTGGAAGCACCGATAGCAAAGACGGCTTTGGGCCCGTTTCCCGGAGTCAAGCTCTGATCGGTACTTTCGGACATCTGGACCTCGGGATTATCTCCGACATCCATGTCATCCTGCGCTTTGGGAGAGTGTTCCCCGGATCCTTCATCCATGGCTTCTCCTTCCTCTGCAGCTTTGGAGTTATACTCCTCTTCATATTCCACGGAGAACTTTTGGAAATCCGCTGACGTCATCGATTCATCCGAGGATGCGGGTACGTCGGCGTTTGTTCCAATTGCCTCTAGCACAGAGTCGGTGTTTTCTCCAGCATCGGCAGAGCCGGATCCGGATCCCACGTATCCAACAAAGTGCGACGCGTGCTTCCTGAGGTGCCTGTGGCCTTCGCGATCAGCCATGTCAAAACTCTTAACGGTCTCGAGGATTGCATCCGCGCTTTCGCCTTGCAGTATCATGCCTCTGAGTGTATACCTCAGGAAAGGCTTGTCTGTCTCGGTGTCATCGGAGCCGGAATCAGTGTCATTGTTATGCTCCTCCTGGATTTCGACTTCCATGGGTGGGTCGATCTAGGATCCGGCTTCTCCAGGGAGATCCACTCCAGATTCGACTTGGACCGCTAGGTCTTCTTCAGGCTCAGATTTATCCACTATCTCCGCAACTGGTGCGGGCTGGGTGGGTTTAGGGTTTGCTGAGATCCGGAACTCTGCCGCCTCCACGGACAAAGGGGACCCAGAAGATTCTTCTGCCTCTATCATCACCGCTGGGGTGGGTTGGGCAGGTTCAGCGAAACCGACGTAAACATCGATCTCGCCAAAATACATGATTGTGTAGGCAGTCACAGCCTCCTTAGCTGGAATCCAGGTCTCGTCAAGAACGATGAGAGGGACATCGCTGGCGTAGAGGATGCTGCCGATGGTGATAGTCTTGCCGATTCCTATTCTTGCAGATTCCGCTCGGAACGCAGATCCTAAGCTCACTTGCCCCACGATGGGCGCCAACTATCGTCGGATTGATGACAAGTACGCCATGAGGGGGTCCTCGAGGCGTGCGGAAGAGAGGGGTGTGAGACATATGGTGTTCCGGGACGGTGAGCACACAAGTTTACCCAGGTTCGAATCCGCCGGCTTTGGACGGATCCTACTCCTGCTAGCAATCCAGTAATACGGCAGAGCCGGAATATGGGTTACAAGGGTTTCGCCTGTGCGAGTTGAGATTGTAGACTATTGAGGTGTGCCCTAAAGGCTCTCCCTAGGACGGCTTATATAGATATCCGGCCTAGTGTTTACAGGAGAGATCTATCCGGCTACGACTAAGAGTTGGTTATAGAGTACATCTTGAACTACAAGTAACATCATGGGCCTAAGTTGGTAAGTCTTCTGGGCCTTCCCGTAGCCGGATTGGACTCCGTCTTTCTCCCTGACTGGGCCGCTCGTGAAGCAAAGCTCTAACCCGAAGTGGGCCACCCTGGTCAGTGAGGAACTGTGAGGATACCCGGAAAGTATATCCCCAACATCATGTCTTTGTTATTTGTGATCTTGCATGCTCTCTGTTGTTAGTAGATATCTTGGCCAAGTAGATCCTAGCAACTCCAAGAGGGAGTATTTATGCTCGATAGTGGGTTCATGCCTCTAGTAATCTGGGGAAGTGACAGAAATCTCTAAGGTACTAGATGTGCTGTTGCTACTAGGGAGAAAACAGCAATCCTTTGTTCATAGAACAATCGTATTGTTTACTTTACATGCTATGCGTAATGCAATTATCTGTTGCTTGCAACTTAATACTGGAGGGGGTTCGGATGATAACCTGAAGGTGGATTATTAGTCATAGATGCGGTTGGATTACGGCTATGTATAATGTTGTAATGCCCAATCAAATCTCATAGGAGTCAAGATGATTAGTATATGCATGATTGCTTTCTCGATGTTTGTCAATTGCCCCGCTGTAATTTGTTCACCCAACATGTTATCTATCTTAAGGAGAGCCACCACTAGTGAACTATGGACCCTGGTCTACAACTTTTTACTGCTTTCTATTTACTTTCTACAAGCTATTACTTTCTTCCACACAATACGTTTAATCCTTTGTTTTTACCAAAACCGGTGAGATTGACAACCTCACTGTAAGTTGGGAGCAAAGTTATATGGTTGTGTTGTGCAGGATTCCAAGTTGGCAACAACACCTTGGAGGTGTTTCCTTGCTCCTACTGATTCGATAACATTGGTTTCATAACTAGGGGAAACTTACTGTTGTGCTCATCATACCTTCCTCTTGGGGTTCCCCAACGAGCTCGACATCAACCATGAGTCAGCAAGTATTTTTCTGGCGCCGTTGCCGGAGAGTCAAGGACATCTTTACAAGGGGAGTTCCTCATAACCAATCTCTTTACTTTGTTGTTTTTTGTTTTGTTTAGTTTATTTTTGCTTTGTTTGCTTGTTTCTTTATCAAAAACACACAAAAATATTTGTACTAGTTTGCTTTCTTTATTAAAAACACACAAAAAATTAAGTCTTTCTATAGTTGTTACCTCTTCCTTAGCTCACCATGTTGATCCCGAAATTCACTCTAAAAGACCTTTCAATAGGTAGTGGCTCTATAATTGGAAAAGATAATATTGAAGAATTCTTTAATCATGTTAGTAAGCATGAAGATATTGAGGATAGATCCCTTGCAGAACTTGCTCCAAATTATGAAATTGCTGCAACTTCTTTGGTTCACATGTTGGAAGCTAGGTTTGTTAACCTTAACCCCTTAATGCAAGTAATGTTTCTTAAACTTAAAGAAATTGAGGACCCTGAAAAAAGAGATTTTATTCTGGAAACTTTGCTTAATGAATTCTATGATGTTGCCAAGGAAGCTAGAAAAGTCTTTAAACGTTTTAATATGCTAGGCTCATGTGTAGATGTTATTGGTACACGAGAAAAGATGAACAAAACCGAACCTAATGGGGCGTAAATTAAGATACCAATACCTTTCAAACTTATAGCAATGCATGAAGTCATAGAAAAGAATCTTACTTGGATTGTTCCTGAAAACCCGTTTGATGAAAGTGGTGAACCCAAAAGCATTGAGAGAGTATCCTCTAGAACTTATTTGGATGAGATACCTTGCCTTGTTGAAGATATTTCTGGTATTAATCTTAATGCTTCTTCATTTGAGAACATTTGATTCTTTTTCTTGCTTCTTATGCCTAACTTAAAGGCGTTAAAGAAAAGTACTTATTTGGAGATAAGCCAAAAGTTTTAGCTTGGAAGTTATTACTTCAGTAATAACCGCTCCTTATCCTTTTTATTTGCTTTTTGTGCCAAGAGTAACCTCTAATGAGAGAGAAGTAATGCTTGGGAAAGTTGTTGTCCCAAAACAAATTTTTGTGCTTCATCGTAAAAATTTGTGTAAAATCTCTGTATGTCCTTTTGAGTCGTGAATTTTTGTGCTTCTGCCCCAGGTTGTTATCTAACTTCTGTTAGTTCAACACTTTTGATTTGAGCAACAAAAGGTCTTCGAAAAAATTGGTTTCTATCTGTTGGTCTGTTTTGACAGATTTCTGCCATTATTTGCATTTGCTTCTTGTTGGTTCCTTTTTGGGTTCTCTTTGAGGAATTGAGCTTTTCAAGGGAAGTGTTTCAGTAGCTTGTGTTTTAATGGAAGTTTTATTGGTGTTGAAACTGAACCTAAAGACTTATTATCTTGAGTGCACTAATGTTGCTGATAAAGATTGTGTGAAGTTTTGTATGAAGGAAAAAAATTCAGGTGTATGGAGAAAATTATGTAATGAGATGAAGAATGGACTAAATCTCAAGCTTGGGGATGCCACCCCGTATCACTCCAAGAAATATTCAAGAAGTACAAGCGTCAAAGCTTGGGGATGCCCAAGGCATCACCTTCTTCATCAATAAAATCCCAGGTTTCTTCCAAACACTTCATTTTTATTGTTTCATGCACAGTTGTGTTGTTCTTGGAGCGTCTTCGTTTTTTGTTTTTGGTTTTCGTTTGCTTGGTTTTCTTAGTTTGCTGAATAAATTGGTTGGACCCTCTCTTTCATGCATTGGTTTTCAAATAGTTTGGTTTGGATTGGAAAAGAGTAGGAAAAGTTCATGCTTAAGTGGTAAAGGGAGTTTGTTTTTGACTGTGGCCTATGCTTTGTCATGTCATGCTTGATATTGTTTTGGCTTTATGCTTAGTGATTTTTGCTATAGCATTACATGTTATAAACAATTGAGATTTCTTAATGTGCCTTTGAAGAATCATGCGTTGTTTTAGCATATTAAAACATAGTATTGAGGTATTCTCCTTTTATGCTTTATTTGGGTTGACTTGGCGCATGCTCACACCATGTTATGATTATCTCAAGTCACCATAAACCTTTATGATACTTTAGTTTTCGACTTGAAATATCACTTTATTCTTTGATTGATGATGTTTTGTCGCTCTGCATGATTATGGCCATTATTGCTCTCTTAGTTGGTCGCTCCCAGTCTTTTGCTAGCCTCCATAATCAAGTATGAGTTCCACTCATGTATCCAACTCCTAAAACCAAGTTATTCCAAAGAGTCCACCATACCTACCTATTAGAATTTTCTATTCCAAGTATATTCATGTTTTTATCTACCTTCCGAATTAAACTTGTTATGTGAAAATTAGTGATTAAAGCTCTCACAAACTTGATGGCACACTTTACTTTTTTGAACTTAATAAACTTGAACCATTGCATTCTTTGTTGCGTATATGCTTGCGCTTTATAAGTTTAAGTTAGCAGAACCATGTATCATGGGGAACGCTTTCAACATTGCACATGTACATTGTACCTAGTTGATATCATGTTCTTTTGCTTATGGATCCCGACGGTGTGAAATAAAAGGGGAACTTGTAAGATCATGGAGTTTGTATTTGTGTTAGAGAAACGCCTGGGCCTCTAGCCTAAGCCATGCTTAATCATGGTGGAAACTTGTAGCATAACCATAATGAGCACTCTATGAAGCATCCTCAATAAAAACCTATGTAAATAGCAAATAAAAAGATCGCTGAGATGCTCATTGCCTGCTTGCCTTGTCATTTTGATTATGGGATAGCTCCTGTATCATGTGCAAGGGGTACCCCGTTGGTGGTTCTCTATGATACATATGTACTTACAATGACAAGAGCTTTCTTGTGACTGAAGTTGAGTAGCATGAGGTTCGGTCTTCGTAAGTAAGGGGCATGAGATTTCAACTTATAACTTGTCAAGCATATCCTCTTAGTTGTGTCACTTTAACCTTAATCACCTAAAGATGCTTATGATAGGGGCAATGAGAGTTGAAAGCTAATAAGTACCATAATTTTTGGAAGCTCTTTATGAAACTTGAATCCCTACTTCCTTCTATGAAGGCCCTTCTTTTACTTTTGTGATTGAGTCTCCACCTTCTATCTTTATGCACCTATTTTGAGAGCATAGTGTCCATTCTTAGTTCTATGTGCATTGTCCCAAGACTTGTTGATTGATGCATAACTTTGATATTGCTTGTTCTTAAACTATTTGCATCTAGTCACTCTTATGAACTTTGAAGGTGTCCTATGCATTTATGTTTGTTACTCTATGAGGGACAAGCTGAATGCCACTATGCTATGTTTTCTTTATGTGAAACAAACAAACGTCTTGCAAAGCATTGTTATTTATGAATCTTTTGTTTGTGCCTTTTCATGTTGCAACATAGTTGCTATGTCTTATTGTTAGAACTTTATCTTTCAAGCTATGTTGAAGTACTATCATCCGAGCTATCAATGTTTTACAAATACTTTGATCAAGTTTATGATGGTGCATGTTACCTCAAAAATTATTCTTTCTTTTTATCACTTACCTACTCGAGGATGAGCAGGAGTTAAGCTTGGGGATGTTGATACGTTGCAAACGTATCTATAATTTTTGATGTTCCATGCTTGGTTTTTCTCTACTTTCTTATGTTTTGTCCACACTTTGGAGTACTTTTTATACACTTTCTTGGACTAACCTATTAACAAGATGCCACAGTGCCAGTTGCCTGTTTTTTGCTGTTTTTGGTTCCAGGAAAGTCAGAATGAATATTCTCGGAATTGGACGGGACAAAAGCCAAAGTCAGTTTTTCACCGAGGGGGACACAAAGCCAGAATACGAGACGGAGAGGGGCCAGAGGGCCGCCACACCACCTGGCCGCGCGGCCAGGCCTGGCCCGCGCCAGGGGTTGGTGTGGCCGCCTAGAGCACCCCCTCGGCCTCCCCTTTCGCTTATAAGATGCCTCTGATATAGAAACCCTAAGTACCCGATCAAAAAACCATGAAAGAGTCTATAGCCGCCGTCATCTCCATCCCTAGATCGGGAGGGATCTGAAGCTCTTCCCGGCATCCTGCCGGAGGGAAGAATTCACCCTGGGGGCCTTCTTCATCACCATGCAAGCCTCCGGTGTGATGCGTGAGTAGTTCATCCTTGGACTACGGGTCCATGTAGTAGCTAGATGGTTGGTTCTTCTCCTTTGTGCTACCATGTCTAGATCTTGTGAGCTCCGTTCATGATCAAGATCATCTATTTGTAATCCTACATGTTGTGTTTGCGGGGATCCGATGGATATTGAGATGCTATTTCAGATTCATTATTGATTCTATCATGTCTTTGTTATTTGTGATCTTGCATGCTCTCCGTTGTTAGTAGATATCTTGGCCAAGTAGATGCTAGCAACTCCAAGAGGGCGTATTTATGCTCGATAGTGGGTTCATGCCTTTAGTAATCTGGGGAAGTGACAAAAATCTCTAAGGTACTAGATGTGTTGTTGCTACTAGGGAGAAAACAATAATCCTTTGTTCATAGAACAATCGTATTGTTTACTTTACACGCAATGCGTAATGCAATTATCTGTTGCTTGTAACTTAATACTGGAGGGGGTTCGGATGATAACCTGAAGGTAGATTATTAGCCATAGATGTAGTTGGATTACGGTCTATGTATAATGTTGTAATGCTCAATCAAATCTCATAGGAGTCAAGATGATTAGTATATGCATGATTGCTTTCTCGATGTTTGTCAATTGCCCCGCTGTAATTTGTTCGGCCAACATGTTATCTATCTTAAGGAGAGTCACCAGTAGTGAACTATGGACCGCGATCCTTTCTTTTACCATCAATCTACAATTGTTTACTACTTTCTGTTTACTTTCTGCAAGTTATTACTTTCTTCCACACAATACGTTTAATCCTTTGTTTTCAGCAAAACCGGTGAGATTGACAACCTCACTGTAAGTTGGGAGCAAAGTTTTGTGGTTGTGTTGTGCAGGATTCCAAGTTGGCAACAACACCTTGGAGGTGTTTTCTTGCTCCTACTGGTTCGATAACCTTGGTTTCATAACTGAGGGAAACTTACTGATGTGCTCATTATACCTTCCTCTTGGGGTTCCCCAACGAGCTCGACATCAACCACGAGTCAGCAGAGCGCAAGCGCGTCCCCTTGCAGGGACAGAGCGGCGGTGCCCGTGACCGCATCCCCCCGTTTCTGCCCGATGATACCGCCGACGAGGCAGAAGAGCTCCTCCTGGCGGATATGTGCGCCCTTCCGCCGGTCGTTCGCGAGCCGGCTGTCAACGACGAGCAGGAGGAGGTCTTGCTCACTGAAGCCAAATACCACTCGTTGTGCACCGCGGTGATGCAGATCATGCAGCGCCAGAAGCACGGCCGCGACGCGCGCAGGGCCGAGAAGCGTGACCTTCTCTGTGCTTGGCGCATCTCCT
This sequence comes from Avena sativa, assembly GCA_916181665.1. Classification (NCBI taxonomy): domain Eukaryota; kingdom Viridiplantae; phylum Streptophyta; class Magnoliopsida; order Poales; family Poaceae; genus Avena; species Avena sativa. The sequence continues at coordinate 544,511,058 of OV702290.1, read as the reverse complement.
TCCGCGAGCAAAGCGGGCGGCTCGAGGCCCTGGAAGCCCACCTACCCGACGAGTACTTCATGGCAGACGACTTCGGCGACCTGGCAACCAACAAGGAGTAAGCGTCGTCATCTATGAAGATTAGGTGAGATTAGGTACCGCCGGTAAGAGTAGATGCTAGGTGAAGTATGGATGCAAGGCGCGGCATCAAATTCTGCTAAACTACATATGTAGATCTATATGATCAAAATCCTCCTCTATGTAATCTGGCGTCAATGTGTAATGAATTTTAAATATGCAGTTCGGATTAGTGCATCTGTTCCGCCGCGTGTTTCTCCATACGCAAAAAGGGTTTCGGGTTTACCGCATCTGCGTTTTGCGGTACCGCGATATGCGGTATCTGCTAGAGATGCTCTAACAACCTCTTTACTGTTACAACATCAAAATAAAAACACATCTTACAAAGGGGGCACGTTTAATGTTTTTTAACTATTTTGTAATTAGATGTAGTTCGGATTGTTCATCCGAACAAAAAATAAAATAGACAAGCAAATAAAAGCGTTCAACCAAACAAGATTATTATACCCCAGTTTTTGGGAACGGAGACAAAAACTTTGCCTCATCCATTAATTAAGAAGAAAATGCTCAGTTTTTTAAGGAAAAAACCGGGCAAAAACTTACAACATCAGGGGCAAGCACACCTAAACACCAATAACACGGGGGAAACATCCACACACGGCGACAAACAAGGTTAAGAAGACCCACAGAGCCACATGAATGTACACACCAAACACGACCCTTCTACGGCGTGCCGATAAGGACATACCAGAACAAAGAGCGGCATCAATCAAGCAACTGCAGATGAATTTCCTGTAGCACCCATTTTTTTGCTTGAATTCTCCTTCCCAAAGGCTGATCTTGGCCTAGCATCACCTCTCGCGGACTTAACCTCACCCAATCAGTTTGTTGGTTCCAGGATAGGCAGCAATCAAGGTGGCGAGAAAATCGCAAATCTCTCCGACGACGACAGCTCTAGACACAAGAGTCAACTCTCCTGACTCAACATTCCTGATTTAACACTCCTGACTTATACCCCACTTTGATGTCAACTTGACATGAGCATATTAATATAGCATGATCTACTCCTTCCGTTTTAAAATATAAGATGTTTTAATTTTTGTGAAATAAATGTGTCTAGACGGCTTTACTGTGTAGATTCGAAGTGAACTTACACACTAAAAGACATCTAGATACATTAATCCCACAAAAGCTAAAGCATCTTATATTTTGAAACGGAGGGAGTAGTACGATAGAAAGCAAACTTTTTGGGTGAATATCTCATCTCGTTGCTGTCAAGAAACATTGCGCGCAGGTTAGAAGGCAAATGCCAGTTTGCATGTACAAAGTATTATGTTTTGAGATTAGGGAGAGCATAATCACGAGTTGACCTAACATATACACGAAGTGACGTCGTGTGATGGTGTGGGAGTGTCCATCATGCAACTATATCCGAAGAAACACTGAACGGAAAACTATGGATTATCGTAGATGCCGCATTTGTTGACTTCGCGCCAATAAATATAATACACAAGTAGCACAAACGTCAACTTATGACAGTTTTATGAAAAAAGAATGTACATTGCAAAAGTAGTAGAATATATGAAACTCCATCATTACCACATGATAATTAAAAATCCTTAAAAATAGTACACCATGACACCTTGGTGGATAGCAATAGATCCATCTTGTATGCTAGTCTCTGATATTCAACATGTTATTTCTTTTTCTTATAAGGATGTTCTTCTGAAGGCTGGTTTCAGATAATATATGACATGCGGTCATTTCCGCAAAAAAAAAAAAAAACCAAGAGCATATGCTTTTAGATAAAATAAATGATATACTTAGTAGATAAAACGATATGAAAATTTTATGAAGTACATGTCTATGTCCTATGTGTATATATAAGTTCCCATGGAGAAGATATGTTTTATGGCATGAGCGAAAAAGTAAATTTTGTGCTCCCAATTCCTTTTTCGGATCATATATAAACAATTTGTAGATGAAACTTTGTGCCCAGACAAAAGACACAGACATATATCGCCAAAAATGTGATTTTTTTTAAATTTTGTTTACCATTTTACGGTCCATTCAGAGCGCCGAAACTATGCCCCATTTTATTGACATTTCTCCTTTTTTGTGGAGAAAGAGAGTCCGATGTGTTAGAGTATACGTGTACGGTTAGGTAACCTAGCATAGAGATAGGATTTATGTCTTGTCTTGCACTCCAAGATGATTCATGTATGTCTATATATACTCGCTCATGAGGCTCAATAATGCATCAATCATATTCCGCCAATCTCTCTCTCTCTATCGTTCTACATGGTATCAGCCTAACCACGATTCCCCTACCCTACCCGCAACCCCCTCCTCCCAGGCGCCGTCGGCTCTCCCGCCCCCAAACCCTAGCGCCGCCGTCCCCATGGCATCACGCTAGCCGTCGCACACACTTCCCCGCCGCGTCGCCCCCGGGGAGGTCGATCTCCATGATCTCCGCCGGGGGCCACGCAAACCCGTATGCAGGGTTCCTCCGCTGATCCGTGATCGGCTGTCCTGTCGGCCTTTTTTTCTATCTCTTGATCGGTTTTCTTTTTTGGTTTACCAATCTTAGATCGGATTGAGTCGCCCACCGTCGTCGTCATCGCCGCGCCTCTACTCCGACCATCGGCATCGAGGGTCTACACCGCGTCTGTGCGCCTGCCTCCTCCGCTGTTGTGCCTGCCTCGACAGGCTGTCGCGGCCTCAGGGCAGGCTACCGCGCACCACAGACGGCTGCTACGCCTTCCATTGGAAGGCTGCCGCGGCCGCCCCCCTCGGATCGTCTTCGTCGTCATCGTCCGGGACTTCACCGACAACGCCGCCATCGACTCCGATCTACGCGTCGTCCACGCCATGGAGCATACGGTGCACCATCGGTTTGATCAATCGATCACGTGCCTGTCTACGCTAGGCACATCCCCGAGCACGTGCCTACCCCCGATCGAGCTACGGGCTTCCGCTGTGTCGCCCCTTCGGGCCGCAACGCCGCCGCCTTTGGTCCACGCTACTGGCTTCCAACGCGTCTTCCTTGGCGTGTACGTCGATGGTGGTCTCCCAACCGCTGCACCGACTTGCGCCCTGCAGCTATGCCGCCCCCTCGGATCGTAGCGTGGCTGTACGCAGTCTACTTCGCCGTCCTCGTGCATCAACGGCCTCGGCTTTCACCGCGCCATCTCCTACGGCGCCGATCGCCGCCGTCTGCACATGGTCTTCGTCACGTCGTTGGGTCTTCCTCGCCTACTTCGAGCACCGCCGCCGCACTTCACAAGGTAACCTGCAGGGCGCCCTCTCGCCGTCGCAGGTCCCGCCGACTATCCCATCGCCACTCTAGGCATCCAGCATGACTAACCCAGGTCGTCGTTGGTTTCGCCGCCTTCTACGTCTTCGTCCACTACAACTTCGCCGCTAGCGTCATCGCCTCATCCCCGACTACACCACCTGCTACTCTACTCTGACAACCGCGGACAGCGCCGACATCTCTCCCTTAGCCGCTCTGCGCGTCATAACCGTTCTAGAGGCTTCCTCTGCTAGTCTTTCTGACATGGCGACAAGTTCATGATGGTCCCTGCCCTCGCACGCCTGGTATTGGCAACACCGGGAGTGCCTTCGTCTTTGACGCGTTCCTGAGTCTGGCAAGCTCGGATTGGCGACTCGTCTTCATCAGCTTCGACAACGTCTTCTTCGGCATCGACCCCTCTATGACTGCCTCAACCGTGTCACCGACGAGTTCTTCTTTGCATACACGGTTCTGGCAAAACCGGAGTGTGCGTTCATTCCCGACGTGTGTCTAGTTCTGGCAAAACTATGGCCGCACCTCGTCCTCGATGGCTCGGACTGCATCGACTTCAGCATCGACACCCTCAACGACTGCCTCGACGCGTCTTCGTCATCCTCCTCGCGCGCTATGCGCATGCGGCTTCACGTGCGGCTACCTCGACACCGGCATCCCCAACCACGACATCGACCACGGCGACCAATCGCACGGCTACCTCGACCATGGCACCGCCTCACGCTCTCGGCTCCCTCGATATCAGCACAAGGGCTACCACCTCGCTTGAGCATCACTAGCTTCCTCTACAGTCCAATCTACCGCACTGCGACACCGTCCACGACGTTCCCGCTCGGACTGCAGGGGGATATCAGCCTACTAGATGCTACTTCGGTTATCTCCAGTCTGACCGTCCGCGATGTTTCAGTTGTTCACGACGCTACCGCTACGACTGTAAGGGATGTTAGAGTATACGTGTACGGTTAGGTAATCTAGGATAGAGATAGGATTTATGCCTTGTCTTGCACTCCAAGATGATCCATGTACGTCTATATACTCGCCCATGAGACTCAATAATGCATCCATTATATTCCGCCAATCTCTCCCCCTCTCTATCGTTCTACACGATGCAATTTCTGCTATCTTGGATCGATGGTAAAACAACATAATTAATTTTGTATTGCTTTGATCATTAATATATATGTAAAGTTAAAATGATGTCATCAAGGTTGTCGTAAAAAATGTTCCCTAATAATGTTTTAATAAGTTAATGGTCATCAAGGATGCGGAAAGAGTTAATGCCCTCATATATTTGAGTGGAACTTGTAATCCTTATTATATGAAGATTGTCTGATTTGTAGGATTGCAATCTTTATTTTTATTTTCAAATGTTCCTTTGCTTAGAAAAATGGCAGTTGACCTCAGCCTCTTTTTCGCGAAAACGCAAAAAGCTTTCCGTTTCGATCCATTGATAGAAAAATGAGTTTAATTTGCAAGTCTAAGAAAAGGCCAAAACACCCATATATACAACACACCCAACACTCAAGACAAGACTACGGTTAACGTCAAAATCCGTCGAGTGCTTCTTCAGGACGTCACAGAGCGAGCTCCTCTGCCAAACAGAACCCTTGCCGATGAAAGTCGCATAGCTTGCGCATCGTCGATATCGCTAGGAGCATGCCATTCGCAGCCAAGATGGGTCCCACCTGGATCCCGCGAGCCATCCAGGCTCAGCCTAGATCCGGGGTACGCCGCCGGCGCAATGGCTACCTCCCTACAACCTCAACAGACTTACTAGCATGCAGTCTTCACCGACCCGCCATCAACCACAGAGGCCATCCCACCACTGGTCATCCGGAGGCTTGCTTGCGCCGTCCAAGGAGGATCCCTGTCGCGCAAGCCATCCGCAATACCACTCGAGAGGCCGACACTCCAACTGCACTAAGACGCCGCATGAGGCCAACACCGAAGACCATGACGATGAGCAACGACTCGTACCAGGGAATCGGGTTTCCAAGACGACGCCACCATGGAGGGTACGACATCGAAGACGCCGCCGTCGCCCGATCTGGCAAGCCAAATCTGGGTTTTTCACCTAGAACCTGATACCCTAGGCGAGGGAGGTGCCAGAGCTCCTCGATGACGCCTCAACAGGACACGACACCCACATGCGTCGCCATGACCGGCCCAAAGGCAAGCCTTTCGCCCGAGGCTTGGTACCTCACTGCCGCGACCGAGCACCCTGTTCCTCACATGCCCCCCCCCCCCCCGCGCTAGCCCTAGGAGGAGTCACCGACAGTTTTACGCATAGCCACCTCAGAGAAGCATCGCCAGCCGCCCAACACCGTCACCCCCACCACCGACATCAGAGAACGCCTCGAGCCGCCACACCAAGAAGGTGTTGGGCTCAGGGTCGGGGAGGACGGCCAAGGGGAAGTGGGGGAGGCGCGCCCGGCTGCCGGCGTCGTCGCCGTTGCGAGCAACGTCGCCCAGACGACCCAACCTGCGCGGAGCAGAGCTCACGCACACACCCAGCACAGGGGCTAGCAGGCTAGGGCCCGCACAACCCAGATCGAGCCCGAATGGGCCCAGATCTGGGCCGGCCGACCCGCACTGCCGCCAGTCTCCGCGCACGGCTGCTGCTCGGGGAGCCACTCCGACGTGCCAACCTCCGCCTGCTGGAAGCGCCGTGCCTGGAGCGTCGCCGCCGGCTCGAGCAGCCCGCCACCACCGCGTCACGCCTCCCCCCACCGCCGTAGAGGGAACCGGCCGCGGCCAGCGCCGCCCTCGGCCCCCGCCGCCTAGGCCAGCAAGCGCCAGCCCATGACACGCCACCGTCGCGCCGCCCGTCGCGCCGCCATGGCGCCCGGCGTCAGCGCCACAATCTGCCCCGGACGGACGCCCCCGCGACCGCCCCCCCGTGGGAGACGACGAGATCTCCCCGCCGCCGCCGGCGCCGGCCGGGCTTCGCCCAGGCGCACCCTCCTGGCGGCGACGAGGGAAGGAGAGGGGAGTTGGGGGGCGGCGGCGGACGGGAAGCAAGGGTTCCCCTGTCGCCTCGCGGGGGCGACGAGGGGAACCTTGACCTCAGCCTCTTACTCCCTCCGATTCATAATAATAAATCGGCGATAGTTATTATGGATAGGATAGAGTATGAAAAACACTTGTATATATTTGTTACAAGCATTCTTCCCCCCAATTGTTTTTTGTTACAAGCAATCAACCATATATAGAAGTAAAATGATAGGAGTACTATATCCTTCTTGTATAATTTTATAATCCTGCAGTTTAACCCTATCATAAATCCAGCGCACCATTTTTAAGGATGGAAATCAAGAAAAAGCCACCAGCTGCCATCGTCTGCACGGCCCACATGGCAGGGACGCAACCACGCAACTGAGTCGTCCGTACAGACCCCTGGAAAAAACAATACTCCAATAGGAAGCTTTGGTGTTTACGCCAACAGTCTGTGGTTACTGTCAAAAAAACAGTCTGTGGTTGGCTGCGCTATAGCTATACGACAAGGTTGGCGAGGAGGGACAAAGAAGAGTAGGTAAGCTAGCTAGCAATGGCGCTGCCGGCGGCGAGGTGGCTCCGGCGGGAGGTGCTGGTGGGGCTCGCGCTCGGGCAGCTCGTGTCGCTGCTCATCACCTCCACCGGCTTCTCCTCCTCCGAGCTCGCCCGTCGAGGTACGGCGCCGCCGCCCGTTTACCGCGATCCATGCGTGTTGTGCAATGCTATTTGTGCCTCCTTTCGTCTGAGCTCGATAGGAATTTCTGGGAGTACTGCTCAGAAAGTCAGAAGTCTGAACCCACACACACACAAAAAAAAAAGGTGTTCTTGCTTTCAGTTCTAATGTGTGTCAGGCTAAATCGAACATGATTAGCCTAATCTTCCGCAATGCGAAACGAAGCCTCAGACATCAACATTTGACCTATCCTCCTTTGCTTGTCTTCTTTCTTGGGATTTGGGAGGGGGGAAATCATGTTGCAGACCACAGCAACGTTCACATGGCAGAAACCTGCTGTTCTCTTCTTTGTTTTTGAAGTTTATAAACCTGCTGTTCTTTCCCCTCTTCATTTGAGCAAAATGGCAAGATGCACGGTTGCCTGTGAGGGGAGGTTTGCAATATACTGAATTAGGTGCCAGGATTGAATTCTGGTGTTTGCTTTCAGGCGTCAATGCGCCGACATCGCAGTCTCTGCTGAATTACATCCTTCTCGCGCTTGTCTATGGAGGAGTGCTGATCTACAAACGGCAGAGCGTGAAGGTATACATGTTCGGGTGCCGCTTTTTACGGTCGAAAAAAGATGTTTCGATATCATTTTGGTTTAAATTTTTTGAAACTAGGAGATGGCACTCAATCATAACTTGCTCTCCAGCTCTTAGCCTTCAAAGAAATCTCAGTAGCAGGGTTTGAAATGGAACAATACAGAAGTGAAATGCTAAAAATCCTTATGGATTTTCTCGTTGTTGCGTGTTACGATGCGTGTCTATTGCATCTTATCCCCCTACGTTTTTTTGTTATCATCAAAGATATTTTATGCTTATTCTGATTCTCATATTCACAATTTGCTCATGATGTTTCTTCATCACCAATGGTCCAAGGTGTTTATGTGGTGGCACAGCAGTAAGAAATCGCGAATGTTTCTATCAGCAAAGGATCCTGAAACTGTTCTTTACCTTTTTGTTTCTTCGCGTTCTATTTCTGCAGATTAAATGGTATTACTACTTGATCCTCGCCATCATCGACGTGGAGGCTAACTACATCGGTACAGCATTCCCTACCATTACTGAAAAGATTGTGGTCTCTATCGGAACTTCGGTTCCTGTTTCATTACCTGGGTAGAAGCTGAACTGGCATCATTTTTGGTTCATAAAGTTGTGAAGGCTTACCAGTACACATCCTTGACAAGTGTGATGCTCCTGGACTGCTGGGCCATTCCATGTGTCATTCTCTTCACCTGGATCTTCTTGAATACAAAGTATGGGTTGAGGAAGCTGCTTGGTGTCGGAGTTTGTGTGGCTGGCCTCGTATTGGTCGTATTCTCTGATGTGCACGCATCTGATCGTCAATCAAGTAAGAACAAAATTTCTTATAATTCCTTTACGTGAAAGTTCTCGCACAATCATCTATGTAGCCTATATGAACTTAATTTAGCATTCCATTATCTGCTCAGTTTCAAGCTTTTGTTGTTGTGTACAAGCCTGAAGAACAAACAAAAAAAAAATGTGTTTCTCAACTTACATTCTGGAGTGTCTTGCAGAAGGACCCAACCCACTGAAAGGTGATTTGCTTGTATTTGGTGGGGCTACGCTTTATGCTGTCAGCAATGTTACCGAGGTATCAACTAATCCTCAGCTGTCAATACTTTACCGCCGTAGTTATGTAATGGTAGTTTATATCTGTTTTATACACATTTCTTGTCTACAACATTTCAGGAGTACATTGTCAAAAAAGGTAGCAGAGTTGAGCTGATGGCAATGCTAGGTGTTTTTGGAGCAATTATAAGTGCTATACAGATGTATCCTTTGGCTTAATGCAATCATGAGTTACTACATTCCTGTTTCCTTGACTACTTTCTTCCATGGTGATTCAACTTTGACAAATAAAAGAAGCAAGTCATATTTTGATAGCAATCAACAGATTCAACTAGTAGATCATTCCGTAATGTTTGACCATTTGGTCTCGTTGCTTGGCAGATATTTAGCAACTCATACTTATGCTAAAATAATCAAGTAATAACTGGTTCCGCACGAGTTAAAAGTGATAAGTATTCTTAAGAGACCGCTCAAAAAAAGTATTGTTAAGAGTGTATCTCGATGCTAAAGGAAGCACGCATTTTTTTTATCAATCCTCGATTAGTTGTTTAGTTACTACTCCCTCCGTTCAGAAATATAAGATGTTTTAGCTTTATGAAAAGAATGTATCTAGACATGTTTTAGTGTGTAGGTTCATCAAGGTTTGGAGTGAACCTACATACTAAAAGAGGTCTAGATACACTTCTTTCACAAAGCTAAAACATCTTATATTTCCGAACGGAGGGAGTAGATCAAAGCAAGGAAGTAGTAGGCCTTCTGGGAAAAAACAATCAAGTAGTTGGACCGGAATGTATTCTACTGTAAACATGAGTGTGGTTTCTTCAAACTTTATATTACCTCGTATGAATTCCCTTTACATGGCAACAGAAGCATACTTGAGCGAGAAGAACTTAGATCGACCGACTGGAACGCTGGTGCGGTGCGTGTTCCTCAATCCCTGCGCTTCATTCATTCTGATTTTGTTTTTGACACCAGCCTTCTGTATCCTTTCAGCTGCTCCCTTTTATTGGATTTGCTCTAGCAATGTTCTTGTTCTACTCCACAGTACCTATTATCCTGAAGGTAGACCACTATTGTCCTTGTGGTCAAATTCATTATTGGCCTGAAATATTTCTGCACAACTTAATTCATATTCGATTGTTTCAGATATGCGGCGCAACTATGCTGAATCTCTCGCTTCTAACCTCCGACATGTGGGCTGTCTTGATCCGTATATTTGCTTACCATGAGAAGGTTTGTGTACATCAATTCCTGCGAATACTGAAATGTTTCGAATGAAATTCCTACATTCCAAACCGCGGCTCTGTTCTGAACTTATGGGAGCAACTTTGGGCGTCTGCAGGTTGATTGGATGTACTTCGTTGCTTTCGCTGGCACGGCAATTGGGCTCGTCATCTACTCATACAAGTATCCCCTTTTTCTTCTCTTACTGCCTCTGAGCATTCATAAGAGTAGCTAAAAGTATCTGCTCTGAAAGTGTAACAAGCTCACAACTCACCACTGATAACTACTGCAAGCAGGGGTTCCAGGGAGGCTGCCGAGGACACGGCTCAGGTTAACGGCGCAATGGATGAGGAGGCAGCAACAGAGAATGACACGGCAGGACAAGTTCCCGCCGCAGGAGAAGATGATGGAACAACCTCAAACAAGCTCCATTAGCAGCTACCAACTGAAGGTGGCAGAAAACCGCCTGCTGCGAACCTGACATGTGACTGAACATGTATATAACAGGATGATGAGTTTACATAGGAATATTGCATGACGTCAAAATTATACGTGTATACTAAGTTCATTATTGTTTGTGAACATGGAGTAATAATGATTTTCTCAAGATCAAATGAGATGCATTACAGTTTGTTTCTCAGTGGTGTGTGGCTGATTAATCTGTTCAAAATGCCAATGAATCAGAGCTCCGCTCAATTTCAGTTTTTTCAGAGATCATCCAGAGTTATCAAAGGAAGTATGCACAGGACAGAAACTAGGCATATTGGCAATGAACTATAAAAGGAACTTGCAATTCACTGATACACATCAATCGACGTACTGTGAAATCCACGAAGTTACAGAGAAAACATCCTCTGAGGACTTATAAGCTTCTTAACAAACTATTCATTGTTCACTCTCTGATTTTCCTGACAATAGTAGAACTGTAGCAAGTCATTCACCATCTAACAAAAGTTGAACTGTGACACATCTTTCACACAAACTATGTTAATGACAGTATCTAAACATAGTGAAATGTCATTAAAAAATTCTAGCTACAGTATCCAGGAAGCACCAGCTTCTTAGCCTCTTAGGAATCATCAAGCACTCAGGCTGTTCATAAAACATGGATCGTTGAAATTGACCTCACTCAGAGCCCACATCGACACCCTTCTTAGCTAAGAATCCCTTGGCCTCTGCAATATCCTGCATACCAAGTCAAGCTCAAACAACTTAGGAATGGAAATAAACCAAGGACACAGTCTACAGAGAACTGGGAGCTTCAGTATAAGTTGGCTCGGAGTGCTCAACAGTTTGTACTATACTGCAAGGAAGACGTTTAAAGAATTTTCAAAGTTCTATTTCTATTCGTGCGTTTGAATAAATCACACCCTCTGACCAAAAAGGATACTAGTAGAACATGCAAAATCATATGAGCAAACCAAGAAAGAGCCTAGGCCCTAACCACAACTAGCCAGTTTGCAAAACAGCGACGAGATTGCAATAGAGCGAAATTTAGTCTGCAAATGCCACATCAGGTACCTGCTGCAGTAGCACGGCTTCTCGAGGACACGTCGGGAAGAACATGAGCCCATATCCAACCATGAAAAGGCCGTAGCACCCGAGCGCCACTACCAGGTAGATGGGAAGCTACAACAACAGAATTCAGAGGCAAACATCTTAATCTGAACAGAGTGTCTTGACTTGCAGAAATTAGCTGAGTGAACAGATTGATGGCACTCACCAGCCAAGTATAGCTGCGTGGAACGGTGGAGGTTTCGAGGAGCGCGACCCAGGCGGCCGAGACCGCCGCCAGCACCGCGATGATCTTGTGTATGTGCTTCATTTCAGGAAATCCGGTGTCTCTCTGCCTGCCATAAAAAGAGCGAAGCACAAGTTCAGAGCTACAACAGCTAGCTAGTTTGCTTGCGACTGCTCTCCTAGAGGAGCCAAATCGGTCTCAAGCACGGCCTCACGGATTTCATCAATCTATGAAAAAAAAAGGCAATTCAGGTACTGGCTATAAGATTTATTTAAGTCCCGCTTCCGCGATTGACGCTCCAGAGTGAGCTCGGTCAGAGAGATCCCCACGGTAGACAAACTTAGGGTTCGGAGACAGTCCAAACGGATCGCGGCTCCGGCCACCTGCGCAGTTAGCAGTCCTGGCATGTGGGGATTCGGATGGATTCCTACGCATTGGATTGTGCTCCCAACCGGATTGGGTCGACATGCTTGTGAGATGGATCGCCCGGAGAAGAGAGAGATCTAGTTGGAAGAGAGGAATAACTAACGGCAATTGGGGAGACCGAGGGCTTGCTTACCAGGAGGAGGAATGAACGTCCAGGTGGATCTTCGCCCCGTGGAACTGACGGAGGGAGAACGCCTGCGAGAGAACCGTGGCCCCTCCACTTCGAGGGCGGGTGAAGGACGGCTAAAGATTGGGCGGCGCGGTCGGCCGGCGAAGGAGGAAGCAAAGAGAGTCTGGCCGGGCGAAGGAGGAGGTGGAGAGAGGATTGCTGGGCCTGGGCGTGGGGAGGGGGCACGGGATCGCCCGGACGGGAGGGGGACTGAGGAGACGGCGCGGCCGCGGCAGGGTGCGGTGGGACTTGGGAGTAGCGAACACGAAGAAGAAGAATTGAAGGTACACATGGTCGCTTCAAATAATCACATCTGTATGTTTCTAAAAAAAAACTAGTACTACTAGTAGTAAAAAAAAACGTACATGCATATTTTTGGATTCATGTAAATTTTAGCAAAAATAATTACTCCCTTCGGCTAAAACATCTTATATTACTGAACAGAGGGAGTACATAGTTCTGGCTAAACTAGTACGGCAATCACCAAGATACCAGACGCAACATTCGGTGAGGCTTGTTTTCGATACAGCGGCATAGGGTTTGCTTACACAGAGTAGCAACTATCAATTACCAATTTACCGTAAAGAATTTGTGTACACAACCCCTAGAATACTACACTTTTTTTGCGTGGAAAGTGGTCTCTTCATCAAGAGAAAAAGGACCAAAACAACCACTCTCCCGAAGATATTGATGCCTATAGGATCATCACCGGACCAGTCTCCACAGAGAGTGACGACCTCATCAGGGGCTCCTTCCTCAGGGCACGTCCATCACTTGCGATTTCGACACGCGACGCCCTCGTGTCTTCTCGCTTACGCCGAGCCATGTCTTGAGAAGCTCCAGCACATTCTCGTCGCACAGAAGCCCCCGGTGGTCTGCCCTGACGCCGACTCTCTCTTTCGCCACGAAACCATCAGCCTGTCAATGAAATGCAGATACTAGTAAAGTCAGTTTAGCGCACCAAAAGCTTCTGCTTCAGATATTTGATACTAGAAAGGGTTGAGATGCTAGTTCGCTATGAGGGAAACAATATGGTTACCATGGCTGATTCCACGGGAACTGTGCAATCTCCGTCCACATAAGTGTACATAGGCTGACAATTGGATAACAGGGCGTGTCATTACCGTGAGCAAAACATATGTTCAAGTTCACAAAAGGAACATGTCAGATTTCGAGTAACAGAGTACAGTACCACTGTGCGGCACACTTCTGACAGATCTCCAATTGGGGAGCTTTCAGAGCCATAGCTGTGCCAAAAAAGAAAGCCAGGAGGAATTACACTCAGTACATTCTCTATCAGATTCATCAGCTTCTGGATTTAGATAAATTATAACAACTCCACATGAAACAAAAGGAAATTGGACAACAAGCTGATAGCTCCTGCTTTGGAACTTTGGAAGTCTATTGTGAGGCAAACATCCACACGAAACTGATTCGTTCATAATCATAAGAGCTATAGTATATGAAGAGCCCAAGCAATGATCAGTGCTAGAGTTATCGACTTATAGTACCTTAACTTTGTGTACCGTGCTAAGATTACTGCCCAAAACAATAATGATGAATGACACAATTTTTTCTATAATAACAGTAAAAAGATTCATGATGCCAGTATTAGTTGTCGTCGTAATACTTACCAGACATCATATGGTGTTTCATAAGATGTTCCATATATGCTATAGAAACTCACAGTATCTGGTAGTTTAGCATTTTCCAGAATACGGCGAGTCTCAGTAGCCCATTTGAAGATGGCCATATTGAATGGTAGTGCAATTGTCTTCCCATTATACTTAAGCTACATACAGATGAAAGAATAGAATGAAGTATCAAGCAAGTAGCTGGCCAAGAGTCAGCAAAGTCATTAAATCATTGTATACAAAGCTCTGTGTAAGAGTCATGTCAACTTTCACAATTTCAAAAACTTCAAAGGAAGGAAAAGTTCTCTTTGAGAATAATAAAAACAAAATGACAGTGTCTAAATAGTTCATCACGTTTTTTAGGCTAGACACAGCATAATAATCAAGGGGCAACATGCACAGCAGTTAGGACTTGGTATGAAGCTTATAGTTTCAGCTGGTGCACTGCCCCTACCCACAAACAATAAAATGATAAAATCATTTGTAATGGACATTACCCTAATTGTCAATAGTAAAAAAGTTCCGGAAACCACAAATAATGTGTACACTGTGAAATTAATGTACTGGGCATTGTTCATGCGGTTTCATGTGCAATGCAATGCAACAAGACCTTCTGTATGCACTATCTACATGTTTTCTGTCCCCAGTAAATGAGCTTGCAAATACAAACAGCATCATTATATCAAAAACATGTGCATGGTGAGTATGGATACCTCATTATTCTGTAAAGCTTCTTCAAACAGAGAAACGCAATCAGTTGCTTCATATAAAACTAGCTCCGCTGTTCCATCCTTGTCAGGATTCTTTCGCCAAACCTGAACGATTGGTTTTTCCTTCCACTTGAAGTTCGGATTTGGAAGCATTTCGTAGATTGAAGGACACTCAACAAGCTACATAGAGAGAAGTGATGGAGATTATTTTAAGAAGGCATGGAATAGCAAGTGTACAGTAGCAAATACTGATGAGTTCACGAAGTCTAGTTCAGCATGGTCAAGAAATTACCAGTTGGTGCATCGCCCATCGAGAAACAAAAAAGAAACTTTCAAAACCATAAACAAACTGCAGTCCAGTTAGTAGAGAATCATTTATGCATCCTGGGGCACCTGCCAAGATATGAGAACTAATATAAGAACTAAGAAGTGTATTCTAGCAACGGTCAGCGGTGACAGAGTACATCAATTGATTGAAAGCGCATTACCTTGAAACGGACAAGCAATGCATATCCATTTATTGACATACTTCGAAAATATCTACAAAAAATGAAAAGGGGAGGTGTTTGAGGAACGGATTTTGGTCGAATAAGCAACGTGACATATCAAACAAGAAAACTCACATCATGATTCATAGACATGAAACAGCGCACTAGCAATCCTCCCATAGAATGTGAGATTATGGTAACCTTTTTCCCACCAGAGGCCTTATAAGCTGTCTCAAGTTTTGTTCTCAAACCAACCATTGCTTTGTCTATCCTGCCAGACAAAACCATTGTTACAGCACCTTGTGCTTGTGCAACAGTAAAATGCTTTTGGCTAATCAATTCATCAACTGATGCTAATGATTACAGAATGCAAAAGAGCCCACTTAAGAGTTGATTTAGAGGATTCTACCTGTTGCTTTGACGAAAATCATAACCATATCCAAATAGTGTTGTTCCTTTCTCGTATCCACAGTCAATGAGCATATCAATCATATCATGGAAATGATACACCATAGAGAGATGGAGTAGCTCTATAAACTGAAATTAAAAGAGATGGAGCACAAATCAGATCACAAAAATTATGCTCTTTGGGGCAACTGGTTAGGTGATTCAACTCTTGAATATATTTCTATTCAAGAGGTGATTCGCCTCTTGAATGTTGGTTTGAACTACAGGATTAAATACCCATCACATGAATTCTGGAAAGCAAAATTATTCGGTATCAACAGCTAATATACTATATTTTCTGGAAGTAAGATTCTCTTATTAATTTTGTACAAAAAAATGATCTGTATTTTTTAACTTAATAAGGAAGGAATTCCATCGGAAAATGAAATTAATGCCAAAATGTTCAAGTACCAAGAGCAATTATGCAGCATTAGCATCACTTTCACCAACGGCTTATTTGTTCTAACACAAATCTCGTAGACATGGCATGCAAGCATGTTAGAAACTTAGCTTGTATTATCACGGTCTCACTGCTCTATTTTAAGCAAACAGTACAACAACACCAGTATTAGCTCTCTAACTCCTCACATACTGCATAGATCGCATGTTTTCTTTTGGAAATTTGCCTGAGCACTTCATGAGCCAAAGCATAAGTTCATGCCTTAAAATTAAGAAAATATATGAATATAAATTAGATGGAGTATGTTAGCTACGACTCAGTACTTTGTCCTGTCAGTGGTAAACAACATTGCCCACATAAATCCAATTTTTTTCTATCCTTCCGTCTCCGCAACCTAAACACAACCATATCTACCAAATGTTTGTCCCTATTCTGTTATCCATTCCTCGAGAGCAGTAGCAAGTCAAAAGACAAAAAAGCATGTTTGTCCCTATTCTGTTATCCATTCCTCAAGAGCACTAGCAAGTCAAAAGACAAAAAAGCATGTTTGTCCCTATTCTGTTATCCATTCCTCAAGAGCCCTAGCAAGTCAAAAGACAAAAAAGCTTTTCATAACACCAATAACCATGAGTGGCTCCTGCATCTCTATGTGTCCATTTTCTCTTCTCCCATTTTCCCCAATTAACAGACACCAAGTGTCACAAGAATCACCCCCAAAAATCTCCCACGGAAGAAAAGGGGCAAAAATCTAACCCCATCGCCAAAGCACCATTCATCGAAGGCACGAAAGAACTCCATTCAGTGAAGTAACACCGAGAAGCTCACTCACCCAGGAAGGATCGAGAATGTCGATGGCGAACAGGCCGTGATCGTCTTCGGGCACCACGATCTCCACGTCGTCGTCCAGCGACTCCACGTACCCTGCGCGAGCGATCGATCGATCACGCGTCAATCAACCACCCAAACATTTCATTGAACACCTGAAGAGCACGGACAGGCAGTCCAATCAAGCAGACCAACCGGTGTCGGCGTTGTAGAGCGACCAGAGGTACTTCTTGAAGTCGGCGTCGGCGCGGAGGATGCGCACCCAGGCGCGGTGGTCGAACTTGGGGTCGGACCGCCGCCGCGCGTGCAGCACCGACCCGCCCATCCCGGACACGAGCAGCACCGGCTCGCGCGCCCCCTCCTCCGCCGCCGCTGCCGGGCCGCCGCCCCGCCGGGACCGCGGGCGGCGCCGGCGGCCGCGGATGCGGAGGTGGCGGCGGAGCACGCGCAGACGCATCCGGACGACGGCGCCGAGCATGGTGCCTGCGGCCGCGCTCGCGCTCGGTGCGATGGGCCGATGGCCATGGGAAGCAACGGAGGGAGTATTAAAATGCTGCCGTACGGTTTCACTCCAGCACTCCACCGCCCGGTCAACAGACGGGAAGGCGAACGGGATAAGCAACGGGTGTGATCGCCAACGTCGGTTTACGATCGGACGGCTACTGCTGGTCAGCGGCTTTGCCTCCGCGGCGACGATCAGCCGGTGGGTTTCGCACTTTCGCGAGGCGAGAGACACCGTTACGGTTTCCGGGTGGGCCCCGGGATCTAAATGGACCCAGTGTCAGCGTGCCGTAACCGCACGCGCACGCGCACGCGGATCAGCCGCGGCATATTCTGCCCTGCAACGCACCCAGTTCGGCGTGGGCCCACTAGACGGTGGCGGATGATAGAAGCTTCGCACACGTTCGCTCCTTCATTCCGTCACGGAAAGGATCGTCGCATCGGACACTCGCCGTCGTCGTCGGTGAGACGGGGAGACGCAACGCCCGTGTTTCGGCGCCTGTTCGCTTGCTCCGGCAGAAATTTTCCGTTTTGGTTTCGCGAATGTTTTTGCGAAATTTCACCGATCTATTAATAATCATCAACGGCAGTACAAAGAGTTTTAAAAGTAATAAAAATATAAATAGGTTATTGTACCATCTAGCGATGACTACAAACACTGGCACGAGCCGAAAGCGCGTCACCGTCCTCGCCCCTCCATCACCGGAACCGGGCAAAGCTTGTCGTAGTAGAGCTTGTTGTAGTAGACGTATGAGAAGTCGTCGTGCTAAGTCTCCAAAAAACCAGCGCATCAGATCAGCAACCATCGCCGAAGATGAATAACGTAGATCGAAAGAGACTGACCTCAAAATACACATACGAAAAACAACCGGATCCCAAGGAACCCATCGGACACGTGTATCTTCTTTCTGGGAACATGCTAAACCAGAAATTCCTATGTTCGTGATTCTTCATCCACCGATGCAGAAAATATTCTAGTTTTCCATTCTCATACGAGGCAGGAAAGTTTATGGGCAATAGGTCGGCACGAAGTGATTCATCATGTTCAAACATGAACCTTTCGCTCGTTGGGGACGTTTATAAATCATCAAATTTCCACAAATAGAATGAGAAGTGGGTCCATGTAAATGATCGAGACCTCGCAAACAACAACATTCCTTCCTCATATGGAGTTCGGGACCCAAAGGCAATCGTTGGGTGAACTGTATCTTATTCGTATTAGTTGACCTAAGCCGCACCATTATTGCTGGGGTGGGGCTCGGCCTTCGAGCCGTACGTGGGACGAGTTTCTGCCTCATACAGCTCGGGCTGAGGACCGGGGAAGTTGAGAGATGGGGAGACCCAACTGCTGCCGGTCGGGACGGACAGGAAAGGGGGCAGGGATAAGCTTGTGAAGAAGCAAGCTTATTGCCCCCCACCCCCAAAAAAAACGAACCAGCAAAAAAATGTATCCGCTTTAGCAACAAAGCGTTCATCCCTTGCTTGTTGCTTCGCGTTCTTTCTATTCCATTCCGGGATAGGCGGCTAATATAATATGTGCAGTAGTCGTCGTCTGACCAATCGGCTCGGATACCAGACCGTTTGTGCCCGCCCATTCTGTCTCGCCCTAAATGGAATGGCTCTCTTAGTTACGCTGTGCCCTGACCCGAGTCCCCACGTCCGCTTTTATCCGCCCACAACCCGGCCAACACAACATTAGGGTCCCCCCCCATTCTATGCTAACCCAGGCCGGGGCTCGCTTTTTGGGAAGCCCATTTCCACCGCGCTCACGACCCGGCTGGCCTGCCAGTGGTAGTGGGAATTCTCCCGTTCCCTGGGCAAAAAAGGGTTTCAGTGATAGTGGGAATTCTCCCGTTCCCTGGTCAAAAAAGGGTTGGTTGGATGCGGGATCTACTCCACGAGGAGCGGTACGGACGTAGATGATATCATCATGACCTCTCTTTCCGTACCACTAGGGATGCTTAACGCCACTTCGCCAACTGGCATTACCTGCGCTTTCGTGTCTCTCGGTGTGGTCAGCACTGGGTGTTTTCGAGCAGCGAGGCTTACACCCATTCGCATTAATTCATCCAAAGTTCCTTACCCTTATGCACGAATTTAGGAATAATCCCCTTCCTATCAAGGTTAAGGAGTCAACTGAGCATCTCAGCGGCGGGATTGAATACCCGGATCGAATCAGAGTTCACGCCTCACGCCACCCGCCCTAAATAAATAGAATAGGAGGCGTGGGCCACCGGTCGCACATAAGCCATCGGATCGCACGACAGAACAACACCCAACATAAAGATGCACACTCCTCCAGGTGAAATAGAAAGATTCATCTTCATTTTTTGTAGTAGTCGTGACCAATAGCCATCAGCAGTCGGCTCGTTGGTAAGGCGAGAGCTTCAAGTCCAATTTCACGTGGCACACCCTCCAAACAAGCACCACTCGATGAGGGGGCGGGGAAAGCTACCGGCCCAAAACCTTCGACCCTTCTTTCTATATGGGGGTGCCCGAGGCACGCCATCTTGTCATTCTGTTGCTCATTACCCTTAGGCCGAAGTGTTTGGCCTCGGAGCGCCCGCTCACGCTTCGCTGACCTATCGCGTGGTAAAGATAAGAGAGTACGAAAGAATTGTAAACAGACCAGACCGCAGAAAGATTCTAAATACGACAA
This sequence comes from Avena sativa, assembly GCA_916181665.1. Taxonomy (NCBI): domain Eukaryota; kingdom Viridiplantae; phylum Streptophyta; class Magnoliopsida; order Poales; family Poaceae; genus Avena; species Avena sativa. Next base: position 544,491,169 of record OV702290.1, on the reverse strand, counting down.
GTCCTCCATGGATTCGATAATAAGGAAATGAAGAACGGGAACGAAACGAAATAAAACATTTCTAGCGGATGAGCTTCTCCCAATTTTGTCTGGTAATAGAATAGGGCGGCTTGCTTTGACCAACACTCCACTTTTTGCTCTATCCATGGAGCTAATGAATTTCCTTAAATGTAGATAGACTAAAAAGGGGAATAAAGGGATAGGAATAGGAATTATAGTACCATTGGAAGAAGAGACACCAGTGGGAACATATCTACTAACGAACCATTTCAATAGTATGGGTGCTGCCGTGCCACGGGGCATGACCATGGAAGTAATGAAAAAGAAGAAGTTCTGTAGTTGGACCATCTACTCTATCCGTTCGATTTGAGCTTCTCCGGAGAAGATGAGACGCTAAAAATGCAAGTGTTCACAACACATACCGAAAAAGGCTATGTTGTCGATCATTAATGACTAGTTCGAAGACCAGGAGTAGGGGCACGTGCCAAGAAAGATTTGTTACTTTTCCTATGGTTTTCAAACGTTTTCAGTAAAACCTTCTCGTAGAAGTATTTTCACAAAGTTTTCGGTAATATTAATAGATGCTATTCGAACCCTTCCTTTTATTAAGATTTGAATTCTTATTCTTATATAATTATTCTTTTTCTTTCATTTATATGCGTCAGACACAGTCTACTAATTGATCTATATTCTGATACCCTACTATATCATTCTACTACTAGTATTTAGAATACCTCAGGAGCTCATGAGATTAGTGAAATTCATAAGTCTCAATTCCCGAGCGATCGCACCAAAAACTCGAGTTTCTTTTGGATTTCCTTCTTGATCAATGCAACCGTCATCATATCGTATTATCGTACCGTTGTCATGTTTGAGTTCTTTATATGTACGTACAATTACAACTCATCTTACTTCTGTATGATCTTTCTAAAGGCATTTTAGGCACTGCTTCTTTGATTACAGCAACAATGACGTTACTAATATGAGCATATCAGTGATTACCAGCTCCTAAGATTCGAATACATATCAATTCGATAGCCCCACTCTATTGTTATCCGCTATATTCTAAAGGGTCTGAGTGAGATGGATCTTGGAAGTCTGGTTTTTGATTGGATAGTGATCTCGAGTATGAGTGGTTGATCTTCGCGGGCCGTGAATGGCCATGGTTGATGTCAATATGTTTGATCGAGAAGATTGGACAATGAAAGACAGATCCTTTGTGGTTTGAATAATAGGATGTGGTCTCGATATTGGGCTATGTGTTCATTGCTTTCTGTATGAGCCTCTTGTGATTGGGCTCTCGTGGGCAAATTACCCGATGTGTACTCATCTTCCAACAAAGAGGAGAGGACAGGGCTACTGCTGGTCCACGCATGAGAGCTCCTCAGTGTCTTTCCAGAAATTACTTCGACTCGCAAAGGTGAAACTAGAGGAGATTCAGAGGCTCAGTTGGAGAACAACAAGCATACAATCAATCGGTGTATGCAAGTTCGGTGAAGTTATATGAAAACAGAAGATTGAGGGGCACAATATGTTCTGGCTGAGACCTGCTATTGGAAGGAAGAAGGAAGTCTACAAAGTGCCAATTCTAAGTAAGTTCGGGTCCAATTTGGTTATCCCATTTTTCTAGCAACCACTTTGAAATTCTCACTCTTGTGCTTCGAGCTCTTTCCAAAAACAAAACCGCCCAACATCGATCCGATTGAACTTATGACTCCTCGCTCTTCGCCCCTGCCCCTGCCCCTCCACCCAAACCTCCTGATCCCTAGACCAACCCACGACGGAACCCTCAACAGCAGGAAGCTTTATATATTAGGAACCCCGTCCAATGGAGCACCCTTTTTGGTAATGGATCTACGGGCGACATTGAGAGAAAACTCGACTACTTTACACCTTAAACTAGGGCTGATAAGATCGTGGCCGTCTGCCAGAGCTCGTGGAGAACGAAAAAAGTTGGAAGAAGACCCTCTAAGGGTATACTATTTATTCGGAGAGGCACGCCTTTCGAATATCTCAATAAAGACCTCCCTAAGATCTAGGAACCCAGAGGGGCTCTTGAGACCATTTCATAAATGAATGGCTTTTTCCTCTTTCAATTCCTACTGGGTGGCTCCAAAGTGCTCAAAGGCGAACCTTGGCTTATTGGTGGTCTGGTTTTCATCCTACAAAAATGGAAAAGAGGATTGGATGTCCGTAAAGTCCTCTTGCAGAGCATCTCTATGAGGGCACGGTTCCCTCAGCTCGGGCTCCACCTCTCGTCATCCAATATTATAGGAAGGAAGTACTATAGGTAAGCCACTTTATATGGAGAAGCAGACTTATACCAAATCCCCTCTCGTGTTTGCGTATTGAAATTAATAGAGCAAAGAAGCTGCGTTCGAATGTTCGAATCGACGTCGGAAATTGAAGCCTTGAGGAAGAATGTGTCGAATATGAATGGAACTTTCCAACCTTCGATAAAAGGTCCCATCCTCGGGAAATTCTTTTTGCATTTTCCCATCGGCCTAGAATTTCCTTTCCTTTTTTCCTTCTCCTTTTGATTTTCGTATCATTATTATTACTTTGGTTTCTTAATAGGGGATGATTCATCGTGTAACCGTTCCCCCAACGAATTGCATTTTATTTTTCTTTGATTTTGGTTTACCCATGGATTTGGTTTAAAACTATTTTATTAGATGACGGAGAGAAAGTTTTACCAAACCCTGCGGGGGGTCAGACTCAACCCGCAGATGCACCGCCAGTTTAAGAGATCCAGCAGGGGATCGGGCTCAACCCGCGGACGCCCCCCTGCTCTGCCTGCTCCACCAGTTGAAGTCCCTGCCATTTTGAACCCTCCCCAGGTTCCATCATCCTTGGATCCAGGCAGAAGGCCGAAGGATCGAGTGCAAGATGGAGCAGAGGCAGCATCCATGGGGGCCCTCGTCTTTTGTCGAGTGTCTCTGCACCATGTGGTGCGATAGCTTTTAGTAGGGTGCAAATATAGGAAGGCTCTTCTGAACATCGTACCTTTCACTTTATGTGAAAGTAGCACAAATTAGATAAATAAGAATAAGAATAAGAACGAGAAGCGTAATGTTACCGTGTTGTCGGCTTTGTATGTAAAGCCTCCCGATCCGAAGAAACTCAATAGATTCGAATACAAAAGATCGGAAAATGTAGTTTTGAACTCGTACTTGATTGGAAAGAATTTGGACCTAGGGACCCTGGATCTATCGGCCTGTCGTACTGTGGCATCCCGCTAAAACCACTATTAGAAAATCGCGGTGTTTTGTGCATTGCATCATCATGACCGCATACTCATGTCATCATGCCACATTGCATTTAAGCATCGTCGTGTCATCATGCATATGTTTGTCTGAAACTATTTTCCAAAAGCCTATATTTGTTTTCTAAACCTCCCTTGTCTTTATTTCAAATTAAAACCTAGCCTCTTTTGGATATTTTGTTTTGTCTAAAAACTGTTTGCGAAAGGTTTTATAAAATAAAAACAAAACAAATATTTTTTTATTCGGGGAGGCAGCCCAGCCGTTAGGCCATGCCACCTACTACCCGGCCCATTTAAAAACCTAGCATATACCTAACCCTAAGCCCCAGCCTCCACACCACCCTACCCTCTGCCGCCGACACCTACCAAGCTGCACCCGCGCGCAGCGCTGCAGCAAACCACACACGCAAACACAGCCACACACACACACTCACACACCCGCAACCGCGCGCAGCCAGCCGCGCAGCGCGCGCCTCCCGCCTGGCCCACCCACCGACCCAACCCGCACGTTTCCCTCTTCCACACGTTTCCCCACCCCGACCGAAAACCTCCTGGGCGCGCTCCCCGCCACCATCTCCCGCCCACCTGCGTCTCCCCCCACCACCTGGCCACCGACCAGCCCCACCTATTTTCCCCACCTACCGCGTCGTCAGCCCGGCCCCACCCAGCGATGGACACGCACGCCTCCCGATCCCCACCTGCACCGATCCCCACTCTCGCCACCTACCGCTCCTGGTCCCACCAGGGCGCGTCGCTCCTCTCTCTCTCCTCGTCTCTCTCCTCGTCTCTCTCCTGGCGACCCAGACCCGAGCGCCCCGCTCCCCTCGGCCTCCACCACCGCTGGCCCTCCACCTCGACCCCGCCCCTCTCCTTCCTCGCGAGAACAACCGCCGTTGCCATGCTCCGTCCCCGCCTCGTCCTCCGTTCACCTCCGCTCGCGATTTCGCCGCCCTGGGACGCCCTCAACTCCGGCCGCGCCCTCCTCCTCGCCTACGCCTCGCCGGGCCTTCCCCGTCGCCTCGCAGGTTCTCGCGCCGCCCGCTGACGAGCTCATTGCGCCGCCTCGCGTCCCTGGGCCACCGCGTGCCTCCGCCTCGGGCGTCCTCTGCTCCGGCCGAGCCCGGCCACCCTCGCCTCGAGCGCCACCAGGGATGTCGCCGAGCCACGCATCCTCTGATCCGCGCGTGTCACCGCCTCTGCCTCCGTGCTCACTCTCCGTCGCGGCCGCCCAGGTGCTGCCTTCCGCGAGCGCTGCCGCCACCCTGCTAGAGACCACCGCCGCAACTCGCCGGCCCTGCCTCCTCCCCGAGCCCAGCGTACTTCCCCGACCGGAGCCTCTTGCCGTTCTCCTCCCCGACGTCCAGCTCGGCCTCTGCCTCGCCGGTATAGCGCCAGTTCGCCGCCGGCCTGCCTCATCCTCGGCCTGGGCCTCGCTAGCCTTTTTCAGTGTGCATCTTGCAGGCTCTACACCTAGAGGCCTCAAGAACCAGCTCAGTGCCCCTTGTTGTTTTTCGTTTGCAAGTTGTTCGAGCAATGTCTGTATGGGACAAGGCCCTTGTAGCACTCTTCACGATCTGTTGTCCGCGCGCATGTTGACGCCAAGACCTACTGGCATTGAAAACCCGAGTACGACATGGACCGTCAAGCTAGAACTGCAAGGCCTCCTTCCCAGTTTCGAAGACCGCACCCGGTGGCACCCGATGAACCATCGATAAGACCTTCTTCATGGAGCTGAAGAACCCTGGAACCGAGAACGCCTTCATGGACCCGAAGACCGATCCGGAGCGCCAAGGCCTTCGACATGGAACCGACAAGATCTCCTTCCTGGAATATCAAGATCTTCCGGCATCAAGACCCAAGACCGACACCGTCACCCGAGGACCACGACAAGATCGTCCCAACCCGCCAAGTTCGCCTACCCGGACACCGTGCGACAAGACCTACTTCACAGATCCGAAGACCCCCGGTACCCGATCCACTCAAGTTCGCCATCGACGGCAAGATCGACCGCTTGGACCCAAGTTCTCCATCACGACACAACAAGTTCTCCATCTTGAATCTGAACCTCGATCCCCGTCAAACCCTAAGACCGGACCCTAGACCCCCGGGACCCAAGATCTTCCGAACCCAGATGTGTGAACCATTTCTCGAGCCCCTATTTTATAAATGCTATATATAAAACTTGTTGCATATTAAATTGTTCATGCTCGCATCTCATCATGGGGTTTGGGGGCATTATGTCGATTCATCTAATAATTAAATATGGAGCCTATATGCGGAATATTGCTGTCTTATTCCGGACTCCATTTAAATTGGTGTAGCGAACCGATGCCATGTGTTGCCTTGATAATACAACATTTAAATTACGAGGTAGTTAAATAACTCGAACCGTCTAATTAAATTGTCGGGACCCCGATTCCGCTTAATAATTCCTAATTGCACCGCATCTGCATCATATCATAATCATGCCGGATCTTTTGCCGTAGTATTAAATATTGCATCTGGTGTTTGTTCTAGTGTTTGCTTCTTCGCGGATTAGGCCGATGAGTTGATGCGAGTATCGACAAGTTCTCCGGATATGAACCTTCGGCAGTGTTTCCCAGGCGAGCATCTCTCCCCCTTCTACCTATTTTGCATTTATAGTCTTTATTTCCTCCTGTTGATCTATTGCTATCCGTGTCGTGATGCTTTAGTTTCCGTGCAACAGTTATATCCCGTGCAGCCTCTATATGCCATGGACACCTCCTAATACCTGTTGTTTGGTAGATAGCTGGCCTTGCGAGTCGTAGTTGCTTGCTTAGGTGCGATCTCGTGTTGTCGGGTACCCCAGTTGTTGGAATGCTGGCAGATGTTTCTGGTGGAGATGCTTAATGGTGGAGATGATCATGACTTTAAATACAACTATTAAAATACTAGATATAACTAATGCAGAGGCATCGGTGGGCAATAGATGTTATCTGGTTCTTCCACGCTCACTTGTGTCCCGTAGGACCCCGAGTACTTGATACCTGTTCCTTGATTTTTCGCACTATCCACATCCGGGAGGCCTTATGGACCCCCTGAGCCAGAGCTTGATTCATTTCCATTTCTTGGGGCCACAAACTAGTTTGGGGTTTTATTTACTATCCTGTACTTATGCCATGTTTACTGCTTTATTTAAGATTGTGCGTGGAGCACGTGTACTGTTTTGGATGCGGAGTGTTTTCACGGTATCGACAAGCCCAGTCATATTTTCGGGTTCCCAGTCGTTTACAGCCATTGACGCAAACCCTGGGTCCGTTCCGGAGCCGGCCAACTTTGTTGCGGGTAGCTTAGTGGGGTGGATCCCTGAAATATTTTATGAATCCTGTGATTGCTTTGTCGTGAAAGCCTCGTTGGGTTTTGATTTGGTTTTTCCGAGGTTGATCGAGTGTGTGTTGCTATTTATGCACCCCTGTAGGGTAAAACTTTCTGAAAGCCGTGTCCGCGGTTATGGACGACTTGGAGCACAGTATCTCGATCATAGACAAGCATAACTAAAGTAGTGCTATAAACTTGACTTAATATATGACTAGTAATCAGATTCAACTATCACGGAATGGATATTAAAAATGCCAACAAATGGTGGATCTGGGGTTGTTTGGTGACATGCTGTACCTGCCTAGTAAGTATCGCAACTTCAATGGAATGAAATAAAAGTGCCAACAACTACTGGGTTTGGAATTCCTTAGGACAATTATATCTGACTAGTAAGTGTTCCAACTACAACGAAATGTTAACTAAAATCGCCCACTACTTATGGTATCAGGATGACTCATGCTATCTATATCTGATTAGTAATTGCTGCAACTATAACAGAATGAGTAAAATTGCCAACTGTGTGAGTTCCTTGGTCCGACTTCCTCGTTTGGTCTCGAGGGGGAAATATCAGGATGGGTTTGTTTGGTGTTAGCTTCAGGTTGGATCCGAATAGGTCTTTCTTACCCCTCTCTGATAACCGCCAGTTGTCTCGAGTCTCTATAGGTTGTTTAGTGTCGCTGCGCTGCCGCTCCAGCCCACCATACTTGTGTAGGCGAGAGCCGCCGAATTCTAGCCTCGCCGTGTACTGGCCTCAGTACTGACGCTCCTCTTTTTCCTTTGCCCTTTGTCGGCACCCCTTTTGTTTTAGCAGGTTTGAGATCGACGTCGTTAGCAGGGTTACCCTTCCGGGTTGGCCTGGGCAAGGTTATGGACGCCATTGGTTATTGTTCAGGGCTCTTCGCCCCATTTGCATCTTGTCCGTAGTCGGACGCTCTATCGTTTTCAAGGTGATTTGGATCTTTGTATATTATATCTGTATTCTTGACTCTTGGAGTCGTGCTGTATATATATATCTGTTCTGTGGGTCCCATCGAGAACTATTGTGTAATGGTATTACTTCGTTTTCCACCCGCACGAAAGTGCCTGGTGGGCATCCTTGAATCGTTTCTATGCGGGTTTGGCGGAAAGGGTTAAAACTTGCATAGGGCCGATTCGAGGGTGTTACACGTACTCATTTTCCTATGTGAGGACCCGGTATTTCAGCTCACGCTTGAGTGCTTGCCTGTTTTTCCTTCAATTCTTATTCGGGATTGCCCCTATTTAAAAGTGGCACCCTGTCTCCATTCACCAACAAACTATTGAGTAGAGTCAAGAAGGGACGCAGAGCCAAGGCCTATTTCAGTTCAAAATTAGTAGTCTTGTCTTTGATCGACAACTTGCATTCTGCGATTCTTCAAAAGTCCTACTTAGCTCAGTTTGTTTGGTCTTATACTTGAAAGCCTTTGCCCTTTAGGTTGTCTTGAAGGCGTAGTGCCAGCGTCAGCTAGGAGCTACCATTCAGTGTGGAATATTTCCTCGGTCATCTCGCACGCAGTCATGTCGAGAAAGGGAAAAGGAAATAAGAGATCTATTAGCGTATGTAGACGTAGACCCGAGCTCTCTCCTATCATAAAAAACCTGCCTTCTGCCCTGGAAGGAAAGAGTTCCTATCTTTACCTTGGGAAGAGAAATGCAATAACTTACTAGTGAATAGAAAGAAGTAGAAACAGCTCTGCATGCCATCCCTTCCTCAAGCAAACAACGCGAGACTTAGTTAACAAAACATGAACTCCATCCCTTGATACTAATTTATGATACAGAAGTCGAATCAAAAAAATGCAGGCAAAATTCATTCAGTATTGAGAAAATGTTGCGTAACTGCCCTTGCTTCAAGGTATTGAGAAACCAGAAACTAGCGAAGGTTCGATCCCTCATTCATATTTGGTTTATCTTTATCTAAATCGGTAGTCGAAGACAGTTCTTAAAATGAATGCCTTCACGGTTAAGGAATGGGAGCTATGAGAAGGTACGACTTATCCAATAACTTCTTACCTCGACTTCGTAACCCCATTCTTTTCTTTAGAACTTAAGGAAGAAAGCTGGTCGGATTGCTATATAAATAATCATTTCTTTTTCCTAACAATGCGTGGGGGTATTGACTTCTCCATGCGTCATGAAAATGGGATAAAGAATCCAATTGGAATCGAGGGGTCAAGTCTAGTGGAGTAGTGAGGGTAGCAAAGCAGTTGTTACCCTTGTATGGTTAATAGGAAGGAATGCTTCTTTCAGCCAAAGACTACGAATTTCTCATTTATGAAATTGGGTGAAGGCCTGACGTGTAATCTATCGTTAAGGGTGCCTATCATCAATTCTCACCTTTAGAAAGAATCGAATCATCTTGTCAATCCTCACTTCAATCGTAAGTTGATTCAAGTCGGCGAGAAAGAAGGGAATTGCTTGCTTGATAGGGTCCCGCCCTTCGAGTTTGTCTCCATCCCGTACTGATTAGAAAGATTTATGCACTTAGATCAAAATTACTTAAATAGGAGGAAAATGAGCCTAGTTTGCTTTGATGGGAAGGAGAAGATATCTTACTAACCTAGGTTGTTTTTTATATCGCAAATGGGGAAGCAGATGCGCAAAGGCTCTATGGCTGGATATTGTAGATATTGTTGACTTAGTGAAGACTCAAAGAAGGGAAGGCTGGCATAATGGAAAAAGAGACAAACTGTTTTCAGGAATCTATACTAGCAAGGTTCCTCCTTTTCGCAAGCAGTGGAGTGGTAGTCACAAAGCCTGCACATTCCAATTCGATCATAACATGACTTGACGATGGTGCTGGTGCTGGTGGTGGTGTGCGTCTCCTCACTGGCGACGCATGCATTGACGAGCTAGATGGCCTGGCGCCGCTCCACCTACTCGCGGATGATCTCCGCCTCGCACAACATCAGCTTAAACACGAGATGCTCCTCGTCGAAGTCGTTCATGTAGTCAGCGGCGACGACGATGGCCGCACGCGAGGGGATGACTCACTCCACTCGTCTGAGTCATAGCAGGAAGAGGGGACGGACGGAGGAGCGGCGCGTGAGCTCCCCTCTTCAAAGGGTGGCAGATCAGTTGATACCTTCGATCCGGATTACGGATGTAGTATAATAGCTGTTTCCCTAGTAAACCTAGGTTTATTGAACCTTGGAAAACAATTGCTGTATAGAAATATAAGGAAATTCTACAAGACTTGTTTACTCGTTTTACCTTAGGTTTACCAGACTTTTCTAGTTTACTTTAAATCGTTGGTTATTGCAATGGATGGAAATAGACCAGGGTTGAAGATTCACTTGCAGTTGCACATATATATGGGATAAAGATAAGGGCTTTATCATTTCTACCAGTATGACCGATTCAATACTCAGTTTTACCATTTGACCGATCGAAACTCCAATTTTGCCACTACTCCGATAGAACACTCCTCAAATTTGCCATTCCATCATATTTCCACTATTAGTCTATAATCATTTTTGTCATTCTAGTTTCTCCACCCCTTTTCTATTTATTTTATATTTAATTTTTTCATTCTGGCATCTCACTTAGCATTGTTGGTCCGCGTAGAGAAGCTGAGTAGGTACTACACCAAATCTAGCTCGAGCGATATCTCCGACCACACCATCCGACTCGACGCGATACACACCGCTCGTATGGTGCAGTATGTCTTGCAGTGTGCTCCTCGCCCAAACGCTTGCGGTAGGGCATGCCTGAAAGCAGTAAACTACCAATGGCATGCATGTGTATCAAATGGCCAGATCCAATCTTGTGCACTTAGACGCAGGGCAAGCTAGTTGTGAGCACGTAGTTGACGAATACCTGATTACCCTGTTAGTGTTCGGCATGGATATGCGTATGACAAACATCTTGATGCGGCCCATGCAGGCGTCCTTGGGCGGTAGCTTCCTAGCGTCACCTGGCAAAATTGAGGTTGGAATTGGTCACAGTGGCAGAAATGATAAAAACCCTAAAGATAATAATAAGCATATTCATGTGTAAAATGATCTAATATAGATAGGATCGTGGGTAGCATATCCATAAACACTAAAGCCTCTGCGAGCCACTAACATAGCAATAGACTTTTGATCCAACTGTTATACCACGAAGCACCGGGTTATAAGAATTATTAAGTAAAATACATATCAAAGCCTTAAAAATGATGATGTTGTTGTTACTCCCAATTGGATCCCTAAACAAAGATCGTACTCCTCTTGTTGTCGCTAGGTTTCGCGTGAAGTCGTCATTCACCACCCATATCACCTCAAGCCTTTATCAATACCGGATCTTAGATACCTACAAGTCCATGGATCGAGACAAGAGACAAACAAATAAAGATACATATCTCCTATTAAATCACCACACAATATGCCCATGTATTAGATGCACATCATTGGTGCGAGGTTTCACCCCAACCCGTAGCCCGTGAGGACTACGCACTCATAACAATAAGATCAAGGATAGACAACATTGTACAAAATATTTAGATTGAAATCAAATATTCTTACAATGGTCGCCAAATCACAAGGATAGCTCAAGTACAAGATGATGGTTATGGCTATTGTTGGGGGGATACCCCCGGGTAGGGTCACGCCGGGGTATAAAGGCCGAGTTAGCCGAGGTTCGGCAAGGCTAAAGCGCATGCTGGCCGGGTCACCTCAAGGCAGGCCGAATCACGGGGTAACCCGGACCAGGGGGCATCCACCTAACTAGGTCTCAACCGACTTAAGCCGTAAGTCGGAATGGCGTATTTAACTTGTATGCAGGACGGGTGTGGCCGGATCAACTATGATTCGGGTCATATCTAGCTTCTAGGAGAAGGAAGGAATCTCACTGGTCAAAAGAAGCCCCGATATGCACTGCATGAGCGAAGCAAAAGAGAGCAGGACCACCGAGGCGTGGCCGACAGAGGTGACGACGCCCATGTCGGCTGACGCAGGCGCCGTAGAGGCTCACGTAGCCTCTGCATGGGTGACGCGGGGGAAAAGTACCCCGGTCGATTTGCTATTTTGGGAGGAGGCATATTCCAGGGAATATGCCTCCACGTATGCCCTAAGTGGAGACCTAGCCACTCCTATATAAGGAGGTCTAGGGCCTATTCTGTAAGGTTCTAGGTTCTAAGGGTCTTGTACGGGTTAACTGTGGGTGAGAGTAAGAGAGATCCTTCTTCCTCCTCTCGCCAATACAGCTCTAGGAGCACTTGTAATCTGTGAACCGAATCGAATACAAAGCTTCTGTGTGGGGAATCACCTCACTATCCCTCCCTGGATTCCCCTAGTGCTATTAGTCCCCACCTTTAGCCTATCCATGGCATCTGCCGTGACACCACCACGACAGTTGGCGCCCACCGTGGGGCTAGTGGCGCTAGCAGGGGTGAAGATCCGGACGGGAAACCTCATCGGCACCGGCGAACGCAGCGTCTCCGGGCTCGTTCAGCGCTTTGGAGCGCTGGACTTCGTCAGCGACAACGCTGGCTGCTTCAGCACGCGCCCACTTCCGCGCAACGGCCTCTTCGTCAAGTTGGGTGCGCACAAGGTCTACGTTGCTGTGGACGTATCATGCGTTCATCCGCGACACGTCGTCGAGGCAGGGGGGCCACCCCTTAGCGTGGTTCACGGGGCGCGTATCACTCGCTCCCCGGACCATGCTGAGGTGATGATGACTACGCCAGGTGCAGGCGCAAGCAAGGATCCAACACCGGATCCGGAGGTAACACCTAAGGCACCGAGGAAAGGTAGAGGACCTCCACTAGAGATGCCTGAAAATGTACTGAGAGAAGCTATGGATAGCTTGGCAAACTCGGTAGCAGCAGTGGTAGATCTGGCTCAGGCACAGGCCGAGCTAGTGGAAACTAGGCAGAAAATTCTAGAGGGAGCAAAAAAGATTGCTGCGGCTCAGCAGTCGTTGAACATGATGCCGCGTGAGTACGCAAAGGCAAATAAAGTAGATGCTGTAAAAGTGAAGGGGAGAAATCTCATGACTGAAATGAACAAAGAGGGTGACACTCGGATTGAGGAGTCAGAAAACTGTTTGTCCGTGGGGCTGCCGAAGTACAGTACCCCGGCGAAAAACCTCAGAGCAGCGGATGCAGCTGCATCCGAGCTAGAGGGTCTGACGAGTGACAGCAAGATCGGGTCAATGAGTTGGTTCGGATCGTGAACAGGCAAAATGAGGAACTGCTCAGGGCAAACCCGGAGAGAGCTGGGGCCTCCAAGATCGTTCATTCAGCGGTGGGTAACCCGGAGAAATTCACTGGAGCCGCATCATCTCCTCATGGTGGTCCAAGGAGAGAGGAGGTAGTAACCTCGGCCAGGAGAAACAAGCAGATTGTTCCGTATGACCCGACGAGGGCAGGAAAGGCAAAAGAGGTACAAAGAAACAACGATCGACGGAGTGTAAGCCGAGGTGAAGCTGGCCGAGGTAACCGTGACCAAGGCAATGCCGGTCAAGGAAACGCTGTTAACGGCAATGCCGGACAGCACAACTCTGCAGGACAACCACATCAGTGGAATATACCAAGGCAAGAGCAAAGTGCCGACCGAGGTATGCAACAGAGAGATGCGCCACGAGAGCGAGACCGGTATAATGATGGAGATTCGGAAATGGTGAATGCAGGATACCCAAGGCCGGACTATCATGTGATAGGGTCGAGATTGGGAAGCAGGGATTTGATGCCGGATGATGCCAGGTTGAAACTGGATCGACTGTATAGGTTGGAGCAGATTGAAAGTCAAGGTCCTCCGGGTCCTGCGTGTTTTGGACCCCGGATCATGAAAGAGCCACCGGTACCTAACTTCCAGTTACCCAGAGGCACGAACACGTATGATGGCAGCACTAAGCCAGAGGATTGGTTGATAAATTATGCTACGGCTGTGAAAATTGCTACAGGTAATTGGCGATGGGTGTGAGATACGTACCCCAGATGTTGAAGGGGCCAGCAAGGGTGTGGTTGAACAATTTGCCGCCCGGAAGTATTAACTGCTGGATCGATTTTGAGGAAATGTTCATCAGCAATTTCCCGAGTACGTATCAGAGGCCAAATAGGCCACAGACCCTAGCTATGTGCAAGCAAAGACCGAATGAGACGGACCGGGAGTTTTTGACCCGGTGGTGTACCGTGAGAAACTCGTGTGAGGGCGTGATAGAGTCACAGGCCATAGCATGGTTTGCGCAAGGATGCAGATATGCAAGCGAGCTGTGGCAAAAGTTGCAAAGGAAAATGCCAACTACGTTGGCAGAGATGATCCGGATTGCTGATTCGTATGCTTTGGGTGATCCGACTCAACCTAGGCTCGTGTCCAACGAGTCGAATGAGGAGTACTACCAGAGAGATGGAGCCGGATCATCCCGGAGGAACGATTACAGAGGTAAAAGGAGAGATGATAGACCGGATCACCGGTACAGTTCACAACAAGTTGCAGCTGTGAGTCAAGATCAGCCAGGAACAGGGAGCAATCAGCGTCAGAAAACTGGAGGGCAACAATGGACACCAAGGAATGATGGCAAGAAAACTTGGACGCCAGAACAGAAGAAACAGTGGCAAGAAAAGAAGGACCGTCCGAGGTATACTTACGAGTCGATGTTGGATCAGCCGTGTAAGTTTCACACACCAAATCCGAGTAACCTAGCGGGTCACACAACGAGGCAATGTGAGTGGATGCGTAAGATAGAACAAGGTGGTTCGGGGAATGCTCAGGCACCCCGGAATGATCAACCTCGGCAGGAGTTACCCCGGCAGCAATTGCTCTCCGGAGCAAACACGCAACAGCTAATGTTGCCTCCCCCTCCGCCAAGGTATGATAACCATGAGAGAAGGGATGCAGTGCATCAAGTAGAAAACCAGCATCAGCCGGATGAGAGATACCCCGAAAATGAGGGGAGAAATGAGTACAGGGAGCATCATCAGAGTTACTGTGTGTTTACCACCGAGGAAACAGATAGGAAGAGCTTGGAGCGCCGACATATGGAGGTCAATGCGGTAATGCCAGCGGTGACGAGGTATATGCCTTGGTCGGACCAAGAAATTACTTGGAACATCAAAGATCATCCCAAGCTTATGCCGAGTCCTGGTTCATATGCATTAGTGCTGGACCCAACATTCATTGGGCCTAACATCAATATGAGGTTCTCCAAGGTACTGATTGACAATGGCAGTAGCATTAACATCATGTATGCGGATACAATGCGCAAGTTGGGTATCTCGGAGAACATGCTCCAGGCTACAAGGACAACTTTCCATGGTATTGTACCAGACATTTCTTGTGATCCCATAGGCAAAGTCCGGGTTGACGTGTTATTCGGCACGAGAGATAATTGCCGAACTGAGAATCTGGAGTTCGAAGTGGTGAACTTGGAAAGTGCGTATCACGCGTTACTCAGAAGACCAGCATTGAACAAGTTCATGGCAAGCTGCTACATCAGTTATCTGAAGATGAAGTTGCCCGGGCCAAATGGAGTGATTACCATTGCTGGAGATTTCCGACGTTCCATTGAGTGTGCCTCAGGCGGGTCTAACCTAGCCGAGTCACTCATGATTGCGCAAGAGAAAAGAAAAATCCAAGAGGTGGCGGCATTAGCTCAGTCCGCGCAGCAGTATATGCCGGCGTTGAGTAACCCGCATGGTAGCGTTTCGTTCCAAGCCGCAAAAGATACTAAGAAAGTGCCTGTTGATGATATGTTCCTAGAGCACACCGTAACAATTGGTGCCGGGTTGAATGATAAATAGGAAAGCGAGCTCGTCAACTTCCTCCGTCAGAATCAGGATATTTTTGCTTGGTCTACACAGGACTTGCAAGGTGTTCCGAGGGAGTTGGCCGAGCACTCTTTGAACATGAGACCCGGAGCAAGGCCGGTGAAGCAACCTCTCTACCGCTTCACCGAGGATAGGAGAAAAGTCATTGGAGATGAGATAACTCGGTTGCTAGCAGCAGGATTTATCATGGAAGTACTCTACCCAGATTGGCTCTCTAATCCGGTGCTGGTGGAGAAGAAGAAGGATGACCCGAACGTGGCAGTAGTTTGGCGTATGTGTATCGATTACACGAACCTGAACAAGGCGTGTCCAAAAGATCCATTTCCACTGCCGAGGATAGATCAGGTCATAGACTCAACCACGGGATGTGAACTGTTGTCATTCATTGATGCATATTCTGGTTTCCACCAGATACCTCTGAATCCGGATGATCAAATAAAGACCGCATTTATCACCCCGTATGGGGCTTATTGCTACCGCACCATGCCGTTTGGTTTACGTAATGCAGGTGCAACATACCAAAGATGTATGCAAAAATGTTTGCACGACCAAATAGGTCAAAATGTACAAGTGTATGTGGATGATGTGGTTATCAAAACCAAGGAAAGCAAAACGCTCCTTGACGACATCAGGCAGACATTCGCGAACTTAAGAAGGTTCCGGATGAAGCTTAACCCAGAAAAATGTACCTTCGGTGTCCCGGCTGGAAAATTACTCGGATTTCTCGTCTCCAGCCGAGGTATCGAAGTTAATCCAACTAAGATCCGGGCCATTGAACGAATGGAGCTGCCGAAGTGTCTTAACGATGTCCAGAAGTTCACTGGGTGCCTGGCATCATTAAGTCGGTTTGTATGTTGGTTGGGAGAAAAGGCATTGCCTCTCTACCAACTCATGAAAAAGTCAGATAAGTTCGTTTGGACACCACAGGCCGATGAAGCCTTTGCCCACTTAAAGAAGATGTTAGCCACTGCACCACTGTTAGCCTCTCCACTATCAAAGGAGCCAATGTTGCTCTACATAGCCGCAACCAACCGAGTTGTAAGTGCAGTGATTGTGGTAGAGCGCAACGAAGAGGGTAAGTCGGTGCAGAGGCCAGTGTATTACTTGAGCGAGGTATTATCCGCCTCAAAGCAGAACTACCCACACTTTCAAAAGGTGGCGTATGGTGTCTATATGGCAGCTAAGAAGTTAAAGCATTACTTTGAGGAGCACCCCATCAAAGTAATATGTGAAGCTCCCATATCCGAGATAATGAGTAACAAGGATGCAAGTGGTCGAATCGCAAAATGGGCAATCGAACTAGCTCCTTATGCGCCACAATATGACAGAAGAGAAGCAATCAAGTCTCAAGCTATAGCGGACTTTTTTTGGATTGGGCCGAAGTACAGTACGAACCACCGCCACCAGATCCGAACTACTGGAGGATGCATTTTGACGGGTCAAAAACAAAAACTGGGCTAGGCGCCGGAGTTGTGCTTACCTCGCCAAAGAAGGACCAGCTGAAATATGTGCTGCAAATCCATTTCGCGGCATCGAACAATGTCGCTGAGTATGAAGCACTTGTCATGGGCTCAAAGTGGCAAAAGAGATTGGGATACGTCGGATACTATGCTTTGGCGACTCGGATTTGGTAATACAGCAAGTGTCGGGGTTGTGGGACGCCCTTGATCCAAACATGGCTCTATACAGATTTCATGTGTAGAAGATATCTGGTTACTTTGAGGGGTGTGAATTTCACCATGTACCCCGGGTGGAAAATGAGGCTGCCGACATGCTGTCGAAGCTCGGATCAACCCGACAAGCAATTCCACCGGGTGTAGCATTGGAACACCTCAGAAAACCATCTATCAGGCCGTCCCCAGGAACTGACTCAATCTATGTCCCGGAAGATACATAATCCGGAGCTGAGCCCATGGACATTGACATGGGAGGTGGTGCGCGAAACCCGGGGACTACCTCAACGAACTCGGGGACTGCCTCGCAGGACCCGGGGCCTGCTCAGCGTGATCCGGCTGAAGTTATGCCGGTGGATCAGATGGAAATTGATGAGGATGTGTTCCCTATGCGAGCAATACCAGCTTGGGCACTACCTATATTTCAATTCCTGAAAGATGGAATGTTACCCACTGAGGAGGTGTTATCCAGGCAAACTCAGAGGAGAGCAAAGGCATACACAATTATCAATTCCGAGCTGTACAAACAGAGTGTGACGAATGTCCTCCAGCGATGCGTTGACCCAGAAGAAGGGCTTCACATCCTCCGAGATATACATCAAGGGGAGTGCGGGCATCATGCCTCGTCCCGAGCCTTGGTGGCAAAAGCGTTCCGGCATGGATTCTACTGGCCAAGTGCCTTAGAACAAGCAGAAGATCTGGTGAGAAAATGCAATGGTTGTCAGAGGTATGCTACCAAGACGCATATGCCAATGTCGGAACTCAAGACCATACCAATTACATGGCCATTTGCCGTATGGTGCTTGGATATGGTTTGCCCGTTTAAACCAGCAAGGGGAAATATGACTCACATTTTGGTCATGGTGGATAAATTTACAAAATGGATTGAAGTGAAGCCTATAAGAAAGTGTGATGGAGCTACGGCCGTAACATTTCTCAAAGACATTATCTTGAGATACGGTTATCCTCACAGTATCATAACTGATAATGGCACAAATTTTGCTGAAGGAGCATTTGCGCGATTCTGCCGGGATAAGAAAATCCGACTGGACGTTGCCTCGGTAGCCCACCCCACATCGAACGGACAGGTGGAAAGATCCAACGGACTAGTGTTATCCGGGATAAAACTCCGGCTCATTGAGCCACTACAAAGATCAGCGGGGTGCTGGATAGAAGAACTACCAGCGGTACTGTGGAGTTTAAGAACAACTCCGAATCGATCAACAGGCTATACGCCGTTTTTTCTGGTATATGGGGCAGAAGCTGTATTACCAACCGACATAGCGCATGATTCGCCTAGGGTCACCCAATACACAGAAGCCGAAGTGCAAGAAGCCCGGCAGAATGATGTTGATCTGCTGGAAGAAGCGAGAGAATTGGCATTGTCCAGATCCGCCATATATCAGCAAAATCTCCGACGCTATCATAGCCGAAAAGTAAGCCCCCGAGTCTTTCAGGAAGGCGATCTGGTGCTCCGGTTGGTACAACGTACTGCTGGCATGCATAAATTATCCCCCCATGGGAAGGGCCATTCATTGTGAGCAAAGCATTGCATAATGATTCTTATTATCTTATCGATGCAAAGCCACAGGAAAAGAACAAGGCGGACAGGTCCGGCGAGGAATCTAAGCGTCCATGGAACGTAGCCCTACTTTGTCCTTTCTACACTTAGCAGAGAAGTGTATGTATCCGAGTCTTCTCATATGTCGGTATGTATGCCGGCAATGAGCTTATCAATGAAATGTTGGCACCTCGGGCAGTAACTCGGGGCCTGCCTTAATAATATTTGTTGTCTTTTATTATTTATACGTCAGCTGGAGTAAGTTGTTCTACTTAACTCGGATTAGTAATGTGTGAGCATCAAAAACCCAACTCTTTGACTTGCTGCTGTCCAACAAGAATTGGCTTCATGGCAAGCAAGAGAACAAGTTTGGAATTGCGTAGCACATGAAAAACGACTAAGGAAAAGAACTTAATCGAGCCGATGTTTGTTTTTCGGACTAACCTTGTATTTACTTTCAAATTATTATGCTAAATTATCTTGAGCTAAGCCTAAAAGTTTCTAAGTATTGTTAAAACAATTTTTGAAGCTCGAATTCGTCAGTCGTAAAACCGAATCAAGGTAGACACGAACCGAGCCAGAAGATTGGAAGAACAAGAAAATGAAACTCGGGGACTACGCCCAAGTTAATCCGGCATACAAACTTAGTAGCAAAATATCACATAAGTACGGGATACAATTCCACCCGGCATATCGGGGATCTGATAAGTTTTCAATTGTTTTTACTTAAGGAGCAGCAGGAGGAGGAAGTTCGGCGTCATCTTCGCCTTCTTCGATATCCGAGGCATCGTCCTCTCCATCCTCGTCCAAACCATCTTCAACATTTTCAACCTCTTCGTCGCCAGCGGCTTCCAGGAAGCTCGGACCCTCAGTCCATTTATGAATGGGAGCATATTCAATGAGGCTATGGGCGCAAACCTGGCGCCGAGCTACCCATTCCGGGTCATTGGTCCAGTTGGATCTGGTGCGCAGGCGCATCAGGAGGCTGAGATCAATCTTCTCATACCACGTGAGTATGTGGTGAAGAACGGTCTCAGCTACAGCACGTCCAGCGGACTCCCTCCAAAGGTTGAGCTGGGTCTCGATCTCCATCAACTTTTCAGCAAGGATTGCGATTCTCTCCGGAGTGTCCTCACCAGGCCAGAACGTGTTGAAGACTCGGACTGAAACGTCAAGGAGATCCTTGCCGTAGTTCTTGATGATTTCCACGCGAGATGACAGGCTGACCAACAGGTCCTCCATGTCATAGGGAATGTCCTCACCGTCAGGAGCGACGGGAGTACCCCTCTCTCGACGGAAATTGGCAACAGCGGCGCTCGCAATGGGAGTACCCTCTGAAAATTTGCCTAAAAACGGGACAAGAGAAGCAAGTAATGAAAAGACATGTGAGGTAACCCGGAGAAATATGCCAGAGAAGGAAAATAAACTTACATAAAATGTGGCTGTGGATCCGGGTCAACTCATTGATGCAATTATCGCGTCTTTGGCGGAGCTGCACCAGTTCAGCGTTCGTCGACTCGAGTTTGACGTCGGCCTCCTGGAGAAGTTCGTGGTCCTTAGCAATTTGGAGATTGAGGCGCTCGCGCTCTTCGGTGTAGTCCTGGCCAGGCTTTTGAAGCTCAGTTTGGTGCTGCGCCTTCATCTTCTTCATTTCTGCCTTTAACTTGGCAATCTCGTCATTCTTGGTTCGGAGGAGGGCAAGCTCACCGTCTTTCTTTTTTAGCTCGGCCTGATGCTGCCCTGCTTGTTCGAGAAAATGCAGCATCATGTCAGGCACGGGCACACTATCTTCAAGAGATGCTGAAATAGCGTGTTGACCCGGCAGAGCCGAGGTATGAATGTTTTCCGAGCCAAGAAGAAAAGGAGATGGAAAACAAAGCAGGGTCGGACAAAATTAGCTTACCCTTAATCTGATCCAGATTCTTCCTCATGAGCTTGTTCTCAGCCTCCACCCCAGCTGCGAAACCGAATGACGGATTAGTTCTGCAGAAAAAGATGAAGGAAAACAGAAAAATGTGAAGAAGGGAACTTACCCCTTTTCTCATGCTCAGTGAGATGTGCATTGTGCTTTGCGAGCAGCATCTTGTGGGTATCCAGGAGACGCTAGAACTCAGCACTCCGGCGGTTGGTGGTCACCTGAAAAGAGTACAAAAATTTGGCTTAAGCCTTGTGCATATTCGAAGTGTACAAGATCCGGGCCAAGTGAAACTTAACCCGGCTCTAGGTGTGTGCATATTCGAAGTATACAAGATCCGGGCCAAGTGGAACTTAACCCGGCTCTAGGTGTGTGCATATTCGAAGTGTACAAGATCCGGGCCAAGTGGAACTTAACCCGGCTCTAGGTGTGTGCATATTCGAAGTGTACAAGATCCGGGCCAAGTGGAACTTAACCCGACTCTAGGTGTGTGCATATTCGAAGTGTACAAGATCCGGGCCAAGTGGAACTTAACCCGGCTCTAGGTGTGTGCATATTCGAAGTGTACAAGATCCGGGCCAAGTAGAACTTAACCCGGCTCTAGGTGTGTGCATATTCGAAGTGTGCAAGATCCGGGCCAAGTGGAACTTAACCCGGCTCTAGGTGTGTGCATATTCGAAGTGTGCAAGATCCGGGCCAAGTGGAACTTAACCCGGCTCTAGGTGTGTGCATATTCGAAGTGTACAAGATCCGGGCCAAGTGGAACTTAACCTGGCTCTAGGTGTGTGCATATTCGAAGTGTACAAGATCCGGGCCAAGTAGAACTTAACCCGGCTCTAGGTGTGTGCATATTTGAAGTTGTAAGGGAGCTACGTTAGTTTTCTAAGGAGCATCCGGCCGAGTAACAAGTTACTCCCCCGGAGGCTCGGGGACTAATGGTTATATCGCTAGTGCATGCTAAGGAAAAGGTGAAGTAACGTACCTCCATCATCCGGCCCACGAGGTTAATCGCCTTAGCGGTTGTGTTCATCTGAGCAGCGAACTCAGCGGGACTGAACTTCTCCAGGAGATCGTCGTTGTAGACGAACTCTGCCTTGTTCCAGTTGTTCATAAACTCGATCAAGGTCGGAGGATATCGCTCTCGCTGAGCATGTGGGGCGCCACCAAGCCCTTCGCATGTGCCTCTCTCCTCTCAACCTGAGCAAGGGCCAGACTGGTGTGCAGAACAAGTTGTTGCGCACTAGTTGGCTCTGCAGGGGCGTCCTTCGGTGTTGGAGCTTTCTGGGCAAGCATGGACGCGAGGGTGCGCTGTCCAGACCCGGTGGACGCTGCCTTGGTGACGTCAGGGGCTTTCTTGCCTTTGGCTTGCTGAGAGGAGGAAGTGGTTGCGGAAGATTTCCCCTTAGGAGCTGCCTGGGTACTTCCTCGCCGATACTGAGAAGACTCGGACAAGGCGGAGGAGCTTGGCGCTGGTGCCCTTGTTGCTGGAGCTGGTGCTGCTGCTGATGTCCTTGCTGCCGGAGTTGGTGCTGGTGCCGGAGTTGATGCTGGTGCGGAGGTAGTCTCGGTAGTTGCTGGTTGCGGCGGAGCCGAAGTGGTGGATGCCGCTGCCTCGGCTGGGTCCATCTCCCCCGCTCTGGGGTTGCCCCCCTCTTGACAAGGTGAGATAGAACCCGGAGCAGCCGTAGAACCCTCTGGAATAGGGCTCAGCGGGCGTGACTCGTCATCACGAGAGGGAGAAGGGCTAGGTCGGAGCAGCGAAGAGATGCTAGATCCACTCTGGGGAACATCCTCCGTAGCACTGCCAAATCAAATAATGTCAGAAGAGAGACTAAAACAATGCAAGGAAGAATAAGTTGCAGAGGGAAAAGAGGCTTACGCATCCGAGGTCAGGGGCTCCTTGGGTTTCCGAGCCCTTCGTGCTGGGGCCTTGCCTACTGGCTTGGAAGCAGTTTTGTCTCCGGACTTCTTTCGCCTTTTGGAGGGCTGAGAAGGTCCGGAGTAGGAACTTGATGCAGCTCCACGCCTCTTCTTCGGCGCTGCTGGAACAGGTTCACCCGTGGAAAGGGGAGGGTCCTCGTGGATCTTCCCACCAGGGTTAGCTGATGCCGGAAAAGCATAACAAAGGGGGACAACGTCAACAGCTTCCATCACCTCAGTATCCGAGTCATCCTCATCGTCGGGCCAATCTCTAATAGAAGAGAGTTTACCGGTGGGTCGCGTCGGACATTGGGAGGAACATCTCCTGGTCCGGTTCTTCCTTGTCCGAGCTCTCCCAGTCAGGCGCGCATTTGAGGGTAGGGTCGGGGCCATCCTCAATTGTCTGCTGAAGGAATTGCTAAAGGAGAAAAAGACAACGGAGTTAAAAAATAAGACGGCAACCGACATAAGATCTAATCCGGAGAGAGTTGGTGGCACGAAGCTTACCACAGGAGGAAGCCTATCCCGGCAATAGTGCTCAATTCTTGGACCTCCACTCATAGGAGAAGTCCTTGTGGGTGGTGAAGAGCGTCTTGACCCGGCGGTATATTTCGGTGTTGCTAAGCTCGAAGGACGAGGTCCGGTTGGGGTCGCGACCCCAGCTCATGTGGCACACCTTGTGAGTGCGCTTCTGGAGAGGGGAGATCCGGTTGTGGACAAATGTGATCATGGCATCCTCGTTGCGCAACCCGAGATGCTTCAGCTCCTTGAACCTTCTGTTGACCTGGTTGGCCAATACTGTGGGCTTCTTGGGGACAACGTCCCACAATTCCGGGTTAGGTGGACCCGGAGCATAGGGAAGCAGCCGGATCAAGTCTTCAGTGCCCTCGTTCCGGACATAAAAGAAAGTCCGGGCCCATCCTTTGCGGGAGTCCAGCCCGGAGACTCGGGGGAAAACGGATAGCCTCTAGGGCGAGATGGATGCAACTCCGAATTGAGTGAGCTGCTTGTCCTCCGGATCGAGTTGAATATTCGGAATGACATTACGACGAAGGCCGAAAAAACGGATCCATAGCTCCTTCGTGGGCCATAATCCGGCGTAGCCCTCGATCGTAGAGGCAAAAGCAGAAAGAGAAGTGATTGCATTGGCAGGAAGGTGGTGCGGCTGGAGTTCGTATGTGCTTAACCAATCATGGAAGAAATCGCTGACCGGCAAACCAAACCCCCGTTGGAAGTGCGACAAGAACACAACGTACTCACCTGGATTGGGTGAGGGGCGAGTTCGGCGGAGGCAAGGCGCGCGATGACTCCGGCGGAAATGCGTCTGGTGCGGTAGAGCCAGTCCAGGTCGTCCTGGCAGACCCAGGACCTAGCCCACGCACCATGGTCCGCCGTGGCGGTGTCTTCCTCCATATCTTGTTCGGCGACGGCGAGCTCCTCCTCTATCATCTCTAGCTCGTTGCCCTCACTGTCGCTAGCCGCGGTGGGGGGCAGCGGCCTAGATTGGCAACGACCCGTGGCGGAGGAGGCGCATAGCGGTGGCGGTGATGCAGAGGCATGGGGAAGCAGTGCGGCAGCGGCACTGCTACTTGGAAGCAGTGGCGGTGGCGCTGTCGCGAGGAAGACGAAGAAGAAGAAGAAGTGCTAGAGGCAGAGGGGCGCGGAAGGGGGAAAAGACCTAAGGGGTGCGCCCCTCCCCTATTTAACCACTCCCTCGAGGGGGAAGTGGGATCATGTCAAATGAGTACGCCGCACGGTGTGGCCATGTATTGCCCGCGTCGACCAATCAGCAACAAGCCACACGGAGGGCCACAGGGTGTAACAGATCCCATGACGTGACGCACTGATGCGGTTAACGAGGAGGCAGGCCAGACGTGACATGTTCCATAGTGATAACTGACAAATTACTGCAGCAGTTACTGTGGCTGGCCCTTAAAATGAGGCAATCTAATGATTAGCCTCCACGTGGGCTAGCGTACGAGAGAAGGAAAGAAGACCCGGATGAGACCGTGGTAACCCGGCCAGCAAGTGAAAACTTGGAATGTGCCACGGGAAAGTAAAACCATGAGGTCCGAGTTAGGGTGGTAACCCGGACAACAAGTGAGAGCTTGGAACGTGCCAAGGGAAAGTAAATCCAGAGAATCCGAGACAAGGAGGAAACCCGGAGAAGGAGCACAAAGCTCGGTGGAATTGAACCTGCTGTGGCCTTAGCGGCTAAGGCAGCTAAGACCGCACCAGCTTCGGGGACTAATGTTGGGGGGATACCCCCGGGTAGGGTCACGCCGGGGTATAAAGGCCGAGTTAGCCGAGGTTTGGCAAGGCTAAAGCGGATGCTGGCCGGGTCACCTCAAGGCAGGCCGAATCACGGGGTAACCCGGACCAGGGGGCATCCACCTAACTAGGTCTCAACCGATTTAAGCCGTAAGTCGGAATGGCGTATTTAACTTGTATGCAGGAACGGGTGTGGCCGGATCAACTATGATCCGACTCATATCTAGCTTCTAGGAGAAGGAAGGAATCTCGCTGGTCAAAAGAAGCCCCGGTACGCACTGCATGAGCGAAGCAAAAGAGAGCAGGACCACCGAGGCATGGCCGACAGAGGTGACGACGCCCGTGTCGGCTGACACAGGCGCCGCAGAGGCTCACGTAGCCTCTGCATGGGTGACACGGGGGAAAAGTACCCCGGTCGATTTGCTATTTTGGGAGGAGGCATATTCCCTGGAATATGCCTCCATGTATACCCTAAGTGGAGACCTAGCCACTCCTATATAAAGAGGGCTAGGGCCTCAGTAGAAGGGGTTCCTCTATTCTGTAAGGTTCTAGGTTCTAAGGGTTTTGTACGGGTTAACTGTGGGTGAGAGTAAGAGAGCTCCTTCTTCCTCCTCTCGCCAATACAGCTCTAGGAGCACTTGTAATCTGTGAACTGAATCGAATACAAAGCTTCTGAGTGGGGAATCACCTCACTATCCCTCCATGGATTCCCCTAGTGCTATTAGTCCCCACCTTTAGCCTATCCATGGCATCTGCCATGACACCACCACGACAGCTATGGAGTGGATGGAGGATGTAGAGGATGAACTATGGTGGTAGATCTCCTTTAGTGGTGTTGTGATGTAATCTAAAAATGACGGCCCTCTGTACGACAGATAGAGTCTTAAAATATATAGCCGTCTTCACAAAAATTGTTGCGTTTGATCTAGCAAAGCCAACACCACTAAGTATGGGTGGACCGTACAGCTGGTCATTAAACCTTCAGTAGGCTCCTCTTCGGTCCCAATTAGCTTGGCTGAGTAGGCAATGTGATAATTCATACGTCGTAAACGTATCTATAATTTTTGATGTTCCATGCTTGTCTTATATCTACTTTCTTATGTTCTGTTCACACTTTGAGGTATTTTTATACATTTTCTGGGACTAACCTATTAACAAGATGCCACAGTGTCAGTTGCCTGTTTTCTGCTGTTTTTGGTTTCAGAAAATCTAGTAAGGAAACATTCTTAGAATTGGACGGGACAAAAGCCAAAGTCAATATTTTACCCGGAGCAACACGGAGTCCGGAGGGGAGATGAAGTGGCGCACCAGGGCGTCCACACCTGGTGGCCGTGCAGCCTCGGGGGCACGCCACCAGGGGGTGTGGGCCCCCTGGTGCTCCACCGACCTTGCCCCTTCGCCTATAAAAGCCTCCCGGGACGAAAACCCTAAGTACCCTGATCAAAATTCCACGAAAGAGTCTATAGCCGCCGCCATCTCCATCCCTAGATCGAGAGGGATCTGAAGCTCTTCCCGGCACCCTGCCGGAGGGGAGAGATCACCCTGGAGGTCTTCTTCATCACCCTGCCTGCCTCCGGTGTGATGCGTGAGTAGTTCATCCTTGGACTATGGGTCCAGGTAGTAGCTAGATGGTTGGTTCTCCTCCTTTGTGCTATCATGTTTAGATCGTGTGAGCTTCGTTCATGATCAAGATCATCTATTTGTAATCTTACATGTTGTGTTTGCGGGGATCCGATGGATATTGAGATGCTATTTCAGATTGATTATTGATTCTATCATGTCTATGTTATTTGTGATCTTGCATGCTCTTCGTTGTTTGTAACTATCTTGGCCAAGTAGATGCTTGCAACTCCAAGAGGGAGTACTTATGCTCGATAGTGGGTTCATGCCTCTAGTATTCTGGGGAAGTGACATAAATCTGTAAGGTTGTAGATGTGCTGTTGCTACTAGGGAGAAAACAACAATCCTTTGTCCATGGGATAATCGTATTATTTACTTTACACACTTTGCTTAATGCAATTATCTATTGCTTGCAACTTAATACTGGAAGGGGTTCGGATGATAACCTGAAGGTGGATTATTAGTCATAGATGCAGTTGGATTACAGTCTATGTATAATGTTGTAATGCCCAATCAAATCTCATAGGAGTCAAGATGTCTACTATATGCATTGTATGCTTTCTCAAATCTGTCAATTGCCCCGCTGTAATTTGTTCACCCAGCATGTTATCTATCTTAAGGAGAATCACCTCTAGTGAACTATGGACCCCAGTCCATGCTTTTACCATTGCTATTTCTTCTACTATTACTATTTACTATTTACTTTCTGCAAACAATTACTATCTTCCACACAATACGTTTAATCCTTTGTTTTCAGCAAAACCGGTGAGATTGACAACCTCACTGTAAGTTGGGAGCAAAGTTCTGTGGTTGTGTTGTGCAGGATTCCAAGTTTCTAGCAACACCTTGCAGTTGTTTTCTTGCTCCTACTAGTTCGATAACCTTGGTTTTATAACTGAGGGAAAACTTGATGCTATGCTCATCATACCTTCCTCTTGGGGTTCCCAACGAGCTCTACATTTTGAGACATCAAGCACTTTTTCTGGCGACGTTGTCGGGGAGTAAAGGACAGCTTCACAAGGGGAGTCTCTCACAACCAATCTCTTTACTTTTTTTTTGCTTATTTTATTTTTGCTTAGTTTGTTTGTTTCTTTTATCAAAAACACAAAAAATTAGTTGTACTAGTTTGTTTCTTTTATTAAAAACACACAAAAAAATTATGTTTCAAGTTGCCATTATGTCTAGCATTGCTCCAATCACTATGACACCTAAGGAAATGAGTTTTACCTTCAAACAAGGAATTGAAGAGAGTTTCAAAGAAGCTTGGTCTAGAATTTCTGATTTACATGAAAAAACTGAACCTAAAATGACCCAGTGCTTGTTTCTTAGCAGTTTCTACTTTGGTCTTGCCCTTTGTTATAGATATGCTTTGGATGCTGTAGTAGGAGGAGATTTCCTCTAGTGCAATGAGGATGAAGCTTTTAATGCCATAAAAAAGTTGGTTACAACATATGACTTGTCTAGAAAATCTGATTCTTCCATTACAAACATTATTGCTAGATTGAATACTCTTGAGACCAACACAACTAGTTTAAAAGAATGCTATAACATGCTTAGAGAGCATCATGGACATGTTCCTATAAATTCTGAATCTTCAAAATGGCTTCCCACAGTAAAAATTGTTATAAACAATGAAACATTTTATGCTCGTTGTGATATCATGTCTGAATTCTGTCTTATGCCTAAAGATATCTATGAATCTTTGAATCTTTGGGGACTTTCTGAGGGAGGAGAAGAAATATCTCTTACCAACAATGCCACAATATTGCCCATTGGAATAGCTGAAGGAGTGTTTACGAAGATCCTAGGGAAAGTGGTGTCTATTATTTATCTTGTTATTGAATGTGTAGGAAAAGGACAAATTACACTTGGAAGATCCCGACTGAAACTCCTTGGAGCAATAATAGATGTGGAAAAAGGCATCATGAATTTTGCTTCTCTACCAAACAATCATACATTCCCTAAAGATAAGAATAAAGGTAAGAAAGGTAGGGGCAAGAAATTTGGTCTTAATGCTTCTTCATTCGAAAATACTTGAATCTTGCTTCCCATGCCTAGCTCAAAGGCGTTAAAGAAAAGCACTATTGGGAGATAACCCAAATTTTTATTCAGTAAGTTTTTATTTTTGAGTCTTGGAAGTTATTGCTTCAGTAATAACCTCTCCTTATACTTTTTTTGTGGTTTTTGTGCCAAGAATAACCTCTAATGAGAGAGAAGTAAGACTTGGGAAAGTTGTTGTCTCGAAACAGATTTTTGTGCTCCACTGTAAAAAATAGTGAAAAATCTCTCAACGTCGGATTGAGCTGTAATTTTTTGTGCTTATGACACAGGTTATTATCTAACTTTTGTTAGTTCAGCACTTTTCGATTTGAGCAACAGAAGGTCTTCGAAAAAATTGGTTTTTACCCGCTGGTCTGTTTTGACAGATTTCTGCCATTATTTGCATTTGCCTCTTAATCTCTTTCTCTTTGAGTTCTCTTTGATCACTTGAGCTTTTAGAAGGAAATGCTTCAGTAGCTTGTGTTTTAATGGATGTTTTACTTGTGATGAAACTAAACCATAGGACCAATTATCTTGAATACACTAATGTTGCTAATGAGGATTGTGTGAAGTTTTGTATGAAGGAAAATTTTCAAGTGTAGGGGAAGAATAATGTGATAAGATGAAGTATGGAAAAAGCTCAAGCTTGGGGATGCCACCCGTGCCACCCCAAGAAATATTCAAGAAGTACAAGCGTCAAAGCTTGGGGATGCCCAAGGCATCCCCTTCTTCATCAATAAAAATCTCAGGTTTTCTTCCAAACACTTCATTTTTATTGTTTCATGCACAATTGTATTGTTCTTGGAGCGTCTTCGTCTCTGCTTTTAGTTTTTTTTGTTTAGTTTTCTTAAATAAATTTGATGGACCCCCGTAATCATAAATGATATTTCAAATAAGTTGATTGGTTTTGGAAAAGAGTAGGAAAGTTCATGCTTATAAGTGGTACAAAAGGAGTTTTGTTTTGACCGTGGCCTAGAATTTATCATGTCATGTTTGATATTGCTTTGACTTTATGCTTAGTAATTATTGATGTAGCATGACTTGTTCCAAACAATTGAGATTGCATAATGAGCCTTGAAAGAATCATGCGTTGTTTTAGCATACAAAAGCATAATATTGTGGTATTCTCCTTCGATGCTTTATTTGGGTTGACTTGGCACATGCTTACACCATGTTAAGACTATGTATCAGTCACCTTAGACTCTATGATCATTTAGTTTTTTGACTTGTAATATCACTTTATGCTTTAAATTAATAATGTTTTGTCGCTTTGCATGATTATGGCCATTAGTGCTCTCTTAGTTGGTCGCTCCCAGTCTTTTGCTAGCCTCCACATGTACCAAGTATGAGTTCCACTCATGCATCCAACCCCCAAGAAACCAAGTTATTCCAAAGAGTCCACTACAAACTCCTATGCATGGTGTGTTATACCATTCCAAGTATATTCATGCCTTTATCTACCTTCCAAATTAAACTTGTTATGTGAAAATTAGTGATTAAAGCTCTCACGAACTTGATGACACACTTTACTTTTCTTGCACTTAATGAACTTTAACCATTGCGTCCATCTATGTTGCGTATATGCTTGCACTTTATAAGTTGAGAATTAGCAGAACCATGCTGTCATGGGGAACGCTTTCAACATTGCACTTATTATTCAGTTGATATCATGTTGTTTTGTTTATGGATCCCGGCGGTGTGAAATAAAAGGGGAACTTGTAATCTCACGGAGTTTGTATATGTGTTAGAGAAACGCCTGGGCGGCTAGCCTAAGCCATGCCTAATCATGGTGGAAACTTGCAGCATAACCATAGTGAGCATTCTGTGAAGCATCCTCAATAAAAACCTATGCAAATAGCAAATAAAAAGATCGTTGAGATGCTCATTGTCTATTGCCTTGTCATTTTGATATGGGATAGCTCCTGTATCATGGGGCAAGGGGTACCCTATTGGCGGTTCTCCATGATACACATGTACTTACAATGACAAGAACTTACTTGTGACTAAAGTTGAGTAGCATGAGGTCCGGGACACGTATGCAAGGGGCATGAGATTTTCGGCTTATAACTTGTCAAGCATATCCTCATATTTGTTCACTTTAACCTTAATCACCTAAAAGATGCTTATGATAGGGGTAATGAGAGCTGAAAGCTAATAAGTACCATAATTTTTTGAAGCTCTTTATGAAACTTGAAATCCTTGCTTCCCTCTTATGAAGGGCCTTTATTTTTTACTTTTATGTTGAGTCTCCATCTTCTATCTTTATGCACCAATTGAGAGAGCATAGTGACCATTCTTAGTTTAATGTGCATTGTCCCAAAACTTGCTGATTGATTCATAACTGTGATATTGCTTGTTCTTAAATTATTTGTATCTAGTCACCCTTATGAACTTTGAAGCTGTCCTATGCATTTATGTTTTGCTATAACATGAGGGACAAGCTGAATACCATTCTTATTATGTTTTCGATATGTGAAACAAACAAATGTCTTTTAATGCATTGTTATTCATGAATCTTTTGTTTGTACCTTTTTCATTTACAACATAGTTGCTATGTCTTATTGTTAGAACTCTATCTTTTATGTTCATGTTAGAGTACTTTGATCCTAGCCATCAATGATTTACAAATACCTTGATCAAGATTATGATGGTGCATGTCACTGATGGCTCAATGCACTGCGCCCAGAAAAGTGCTGGTGCGTGGTTGATGTAGAGCTCGTTGGGAACCCCAAGAGGAAGGTATGATGAGCACAGCAGCAAGTTTACCTACGTTATGAAACCAAGGTTTAATCGAACCAGTAGGAGCAAGGAAACACCCCAAAGGTGTTACTAGCTGAGCTTTGGCAGGGCGCACTACCGGTGCTAGTAGCAACGTGGAGACCTGCACAACACAACCACAGAACTTTGTCCCCAACTTGCGATGAGGTTGTCAATCTCACCGTGTTTTGCGGAAAACAAAGGATTAAACGTATCGAATGGAAAGAAGTAGAAGTTTGCAGAAAGTAAACACAAAACAGTAAACAGTTTATAGATTGTATGTAAAGAAAAAGGACCGGGATCCATAGTTCACTAGAGGTGGCTCTCCTTAGATAGATAACATGCTGGGTGAACAAATTACAGCGGGGCAATTGACAAACATCGAGAAAGCAATACATGCATATACTAATCATCTTGACTCCTTTGGAACTTGATTGGGCATTACAACATTATACATAGACCGCCATCCAACTGCATCTATGACTAATAATCCACCTTCAGGTTATCATCCGAACCCCCTCTAGTATTAAGTTGCAAGCAACAGATTATTGCTTTACGAACTGCGTGTAAAGTAAACAATACGATTGTTCTATGAACGAAGGATTGTTGTTTTCTCCCTAGTAGCAACAACACATCTAGTACCTTAGAGATTTCTGTCACTTCCCCAGATTACCAGAGGCATGAACCCACTATCGAGCATAAATACTAACTCTTGGAGTTGCTAGCATCTACTTGGCCAGGATAGCTACTAACAACGGAAAGCATGCAAGATCACAAATAACAAAGACATGATAGAATCAATAATCAATCTGAAATAGCATCTCAATATCCATCGGATCCCCGCAAACACAACATGCAGAATTAGAAATAGATGATCTTGATCATGAACGGAGCTCACAAGATCTAGACATGAAAGCACAAAGGAGGAGAACCAGCCATCTAGCTACTACATGGATCCGTAGTCCAAGGATGAACTACTCACGCATCACACCAGAGGCTTGCATGGTGATGAAGAAGGCCTCCAGGGTGAATTCCCCTATCCGGCAGGGTGCCGAGAAGAGCTTCAGATCCCTCCCGATCTAGGGATGGATATGACAGTGGCTATAGACTCTTTCGTAGATTTTTGATCAGGTACTTAGGGTTTACGTCCCGAGGGCATCTTATAGTCGGAAGGGGAGGTTGAGGGGGTGCCAGTGGCCACCACACCACCCCCTGGCACGAGCCCAGCCTGGCCGCGCGGCCAGGTGGTGTGGCCGGCCTCTGGCCCTTCTCCGTCTTGTATTCTGGCACTTGATGACTTCTGGAAAAATAGGCACTTTGGCTTTTGTCCCGTCCAATTCCGAGAATATTCATTTTCTAAATTTCCTGGAACCAAAAACAGCAGAAAACAGGCAGCTGGCACTATGGCTCTTGTTAATAGGTTAGTCCAATAAATCATATGAAAAGTTCTCCAAAGTTGGAACAAAACACAAGAAAGTGGATAAAACCAAGCATGGAACATAAAAAATTATAGATACATTTGCAATGTATCAACATCCCCAAGCTTAACTCCTGCTCGTCCTCGAGTAGGTAAGTGATAAAAAGAAAGAATAATTTTTGAGGTGACATGCACCATCAAAGACTTGATCAAAGTATTTGTAAAACATTCAAAGCTGGGATCATAGTACTTCAATCATAACATGAAAGACAAAGTTCTAGCAATAAGCAAAGAAACTATGATGCAACATGAAAAGGCACAAACAAAAGATTCATGAATAACAATGCTTTGAAAGACGTTTGTTTGTTTCACATAAAGAAAACATAGCATAAAAGTATTTAGCTTGTCCCTCAATAGAGTAGCAAATATAAATGCATAGGACACCTTCAAAGTTCATAAGAGTGACTAGATACAATAGTTTAAAATAAGCAATAACAAGTTATGCATCAATCAACTAGTCTTGGGACAATGCACATAGAACTAAGAATGGCCACTATGCTCTCAAAGTAGGTGCATAAAGATAGAAGGTGGAGACTTAATATAATGGGTGGAAGAAAGGCCTTCATAGAAGGAAGTAGGGATTCAAGTCTCATAAAGAGCTTCCAAAAATTATGGTACTTATAGCTTTCAGCTCTCATTGCTCCTATCATAATCATCTTGAAGTGATTAAGGTTAAAGTGAACAAACTATGGTGTACATGCTTGACGAAGTATAAGTCAGAAATCTCATGTCCCTTGTATACGAGGTCCGCTCCTCATGCTACTCAAGTTTAGTCACCGGTAAGTTCTTGTCATTGTAAGTACATGTGTATCATAGAGAACCGCCAACGGGGTACCCCTTGCCCGATGATACGGAAGAATCCCCATATCAAAATGACAAGGCAAGCAGACAACGAGCATCTCAGCATTCTTCTTATTTACCATGGGAATATGGTGCTTTTTTCTCTCTTTCCTCTTTTCATAGTATCTCTTTTTTTTCTCTTTTTTCTCAATATAGGACTCTCTTTTTTTATAAGAAGAATGCTTCATAGACAGCTCATTATGGTTACGCTGCAGGTTTCCACCATGTCAGCATGGATGAGACCAGCGGCCCAGGCGTTTCTCTAACACATATACATAACTCCATGGACTTACAAGCTCCCCTTTCATTTCACACCGACGACATCCATATACAAAAGAGCATGATATCAACTAGGTACAAGTACCAAGTGCAATGTTGAAAGCGTTCCCCATGAAAGCATGGTTCTACTAATTCCCGACAAATAAGTGCAAGGATATACAACATAGACGACACAATGGTTCAAGTTTATTAAGGGCAAGTAAAGTAAAGTGTGCCATCAAGTTCGTGAGAGCTTTAATCACTAGTTTTCTCATAACAAGTTTAATTTGGAAGGTAAACAAAAGCATGAATATACTTGGAATAGCATAAGCTAGTAGGTAGGTATGGTGGACTCTTTGGAATAACTTGGTTTAGGGAGTTGGATGCATGAGTGGAACTCATACTTGGTTGTGGAGGCTATCAAAAGACTGAGAGCGACAAACTAAGAGAGCAATAATGGCCATAATCATGCAGAGCGACAAAACATCATTGAACAAAGCATAAAGTGATACTACAAGTTGAAAACTAAAGGATCATAAAGGCTATGGTGACTTGAGATAGTCATAACATGGTGTGAGCATGTGCCAAGTCAACCCAAATAAAGAATCAAAGGAGAATACCACTATACTACGCTTTAATATGCTAAAACAACGCATGATTCATCCAAGGCACATTAAGCAATCTCAATTGTTTATAACAATTCATGCTACAGCAAATAATACTAAGCATAAAGACAAAACAATATCAAGCATGGCATGACAGAGCATAGGCCATAGTCAAAAATGAGCTCTTTTTACCACATAAGCATGAACTTTCCTACTCTTTTCCAAACCAAACCAAACTATTTGCAAAACAATGTATGAAAGAGGGGGTCCAACCAATTTATTCAGAAAACTAAGCAAACCAAAGCAAATGAAAAACCAAAACGAAAACAAAAAAGAAGACGCTCCAAGGAAAACACAACTATGCATGAAACAATAAAAATGAAGCGTTTGGAAGGAACCTGGGATTTTTATTGATGAAGAGGGGGATGCCTTGGGCATCCCCAAGCTTTGACGCTTGTACTTCTTGGATATTTCTTGGGGTGACACGCGTGGCATCCCCAAGCTTGAGCTTTAGTCCATCCTTCATCTCATTACTCATTCCTTCCATACACCTGAAAATTTTCCTTCATACAAAACTTCACACAATCTTTATTAGCAACATTAGTGCACTCAAGATAAATAAGTCTTAAGGTTCAGTTCTAACACCAAATAAACTTCCATTAGAACACTAGCTACTGTAGCACTTCCCTCAAAAAGCTCAATTCCCCAAAAGAACTCAAAAAGGAACGAACAAGAAGCAAATGCAAAAAATAGCAGAAATCTGTCAAAACAGACCAGCAGGTAAAGACGAATTTTTCGAAGACCTTCTGTTGCTCAAACCAAAAAGTCTTTAACTAACAAAAGTTAGATAACAACTTGGGGCAGAAGCGCAAAAAATCATGCCTCAAAAAGACGTTCAGAGATTTTACACGAATTTTTACAGTGAGGCACAAAAATCTGTTTCGGGACAACAACTTTCCCAATCATTACTTCTCTCTCATTAGAGGTTACTCTTGGCACAAAAAGCAAATAAAAAGGATAAGGAGAGGTTATTACTGAAGTAATAACTTCCAAGACTCATCTATAACTTTTGGGTTATCTCCCAATAAGTACTTTTCTTTAACGCATTCAAGTTAGGCATGATAGTTTGAGAAGATGCTCACATAAGAAATATGAACTGAAGTAAAAGAGAGCATCGAGAAGCAAATTCAAAACACATTTAAGTCTAACCCACTTCCTATGCATAGGACTCTTGTATGCAAATAAATTCACAAAGAACAAAGTGACAGGCATAGGAAAATAAAACAAGAGTAACTTCAAAACTTTCAGCAAATAGAGAGGTGTTTCAGTACCATGAAAACTTTTACAACCAGATTTTCCTCTCTCATAATAATTTTTAGTAGCCTTATGAATAAACTCAACAATATAACTATCACATAAGATACCTTTTCATGATCTACAAGCACTAGAGCTTTATTATAAACATTTTCAAAAGAATCCAGAGGAACATAACATTCATCCTCCTTTGGTAAGCATGGGGGACAATCAAATAATGTAAGGGGTAAAGAGTTACTCTCATTAGAAGGTAGGAATGGGTTGATCCATTCTTCCTCCTCTTGATCATCACTCTCCTCCTCTTTTTCATCCAATGAGCTTCCAGTTTCAGCAATTTCTTCTTCCATAGGCTTCTGCAAGGCATTAGTTTCTTCCGCTGGTGGAGAGCATCTATTAAGATATTCAAGAATATAGCCATTTTCTTCCTTGTAATTATCAAAGCAAGATTGAAGTATATCATAAACCTCATATTTATAAGGTGCATCATCAGTATTTTCAAGCAAATAAGCTAGTTCGAATGCACGCTTCCAAGCAAAAAATTCTTCAATTTGTTCCACATCATAAAAGTCATATTTTCCCTTAACATAAGAAGATATGGTAACATCATCATTATACTCACATTGAAAAGGGAGGTGTTTATACCTCTTACAACAACAAGATTTATCAAAGCAATAAGTAACATTATAAGTAGAACACACGTTTCTAGCAATGGTATATAATTTATCAATTTGTTCCCATAAGTGTTTCCCTTTTTATGACAAGCGGTGTTCCTTACAATAATATTTTTGTTCTTCCGTGAACCCCCCTTGCCAATTAGATTCAGTTTCAAACAAACCAACCATTGATACACATCATGATAAAGCAAGACAATAACAGACCAACGAAAATAACAACTATAGTTGGAACTAATTTTTTTTGTATTTTTGATAAAGAAACAAGCAAACAAAACAAAAAGAAACTAAGCAAAACAAAAATAACAAAGTAAAGATATTGGTTATGAGGGACTCCCCTTGTGAAGATGTCCTTGACTCCCTGGCAACAGCGCCAGAAAAATGCTTGATGGCTCAATGCACGGCGCCCAGAAAAGTGCTGGTGCGTCGTTCATGTAGAGATCGTTGGGAACCCCAAGAGGAAGGTATGATGAGCACAGCAGCAAGTTTCCCTCAGTTATGAAACCAAGGTTTAATCGAACTAGTAGGAGCAAGGAAACACCCCAAAGGTGTTACTAGCTGAGCTTTGGCAGGGCGCACTACCGGTGCTAGTAGCAACGTGGAGACCTGCACAACACAACCACAGAACTTTGTCCCCAACTTGCGATGAGGTTGTCAATCTCACCGTGTTTTGCGGAAAACAAAGGATTAAACGTATCGAATGGAAAGAAGTAGAAGTTTGCAGAAAGTAAACACAAAACAGTAAACAGTTTATAGATTGTATGTAAAGAAAAAGGACCGGGATCCATAGTTCACTAGAGGTGGCTCTCCTTAGATAGATAACATGCTGGGTGAACAAATTACAGCGGGGCAATTGACAAACATCGAGAAAGCAATACATGCATATAATAATCATCTTGACTCCTTTGGAACTTGATTGGGCATTACAACATTATACATAGACCGCCATCCAACTGCATCTATGACTAATAATCCACCTTCAGGTTATCATCCGAACCCCCTCTAGTATTAAGTTGCAAGCAACAGATTATTGCTTTACGAACTGCGTGTAAAGTAAACAATACGATTGTTCTATGAACGAAGGATTGTTGTTTTCTCCCTAGTAGCAACAACACATCTAGTACCTTAGAGATTTCTGTCACTTCCCCAGATTACCAGAGGCATGAACCCACTATCGAGCATAAATACTAACTCTTGGAGTTGCTAGCATCTACTTGGCCAGGATAGCTACTAACAACGGAAAGCATGCAAGATCACAAATAACAAAGACATGATAGAATCAATAATCAATCTGAAATAGCATCTCAATATCCATCGGATCCCCGCAAACACAACATGCAGAATTAGAAATAGATGATCTTGATCATGAACGGAGCTCACAAGATCTAGACATGAAAGCACAAAGGAGGAGAACCAGCCATCTAGCTACTACATGGATCCGTAGTCCAAGGATGAACTACTCACGCATCACACCGGAGGCTTGCATGGTGATGAAGAAGGCCTCCAGGGTGAATTCCCCTATCCGGCAGGGTGCCGGGAAGAGCTTCAGATCCCTCCCGATCTAGGGATGGATATGACAGCGGCTATAGACTCTTTCGTAGATTTTTGATCAGGTACTTAGGGTTTACGTCCCGAGGGCATATTATAGTCGGAAGGGGAGGTTGAGGGGGTGCCAGTGGCCACCACACCACCCCCTGGCACGAGCCCAGCCTGGCCGCGCGGCCAGGTGGTGTGGCCGGCCTCTGGCCCTTCTCCGTCTTGTATTCTGGCACTTGATGACTTCTGGAAAAATAGGCACTTTGGCTTTTGTCCCGTCCAATTCCGAGAATATTCATTTTCTAAATTTCCTGGAACCAAAAACAGCAGAAAACAGGCAGCTGGCACTGTGGCTCTTGTTAATAGGTTAGTCCAAGAAATCATATGAAAAGTGCTCCAAAGTTGGAACAAAACACAAGAAAGTGGATAAACCCAAGCATGGAACAACAAAAATTATAGACACATTTGCAATGTATCAGTCACCTCAAAAATTATTTTTTTTTATCACTTACCTACTCGAGGACGAGCAGGAGTTAAGCTTGGGGATGTTGATACGTCGTAAACGTATCTATAATTTTTGATGTTCCATGCTTGTTTTATATGTACTTTCTT
The DNA here is from genome assembly GCA_916181665.1 of Avena sativa. Classification (NCBI taxonomy): domain Eukaryota; kingdom Viridiplantae; phylum Streptophyta; class Magnoliopsida; order Poales; family Poaceae; genus Avena; species Avena sativa. The sequence continues at coordinate 544,452,728 of OV702290.1, read as the reverse complement.
ATGTTTTGTTCACACTTTGAGGTATTTTTATACATTTTCTAGGACTAACCTATTAACAAGATGCCACAGTGCCAGTTGCCTGTTTTCTGTTGTTATTGGTTTTAGAAAATCTAGTAAGGAAATATTCTCGGAATTGGACGGGACAAAAGCCAAAGTCAATATTTTACCCGAACCAACACGGAGTCCGGAGGGGAGACGAAGTGGCACACCAGGGCGACCACACCTGGTGGCCTGCGGCCTGGGGGCACGCCACCAGGGGTGTGGCCCCCCTGGTGCTCCACCGACCTTGCCCCTTCGCCTATAAAATCCTTCCGAGAGGAAAACCCTAAGTACCCCGATCAAAATTCCACGAAAGAGTCTGTAGCCGCCGCCATCTCCATCCCTAGATCAGGAGGGATCTGAAGCTCTTCTCGGTACCCTGTCGGAGGGAAGAGATCACCCTGGAGGCCTTATTCATCACCATGTCTACCTCCGGTGTGATGCGTGATTAGTTCATCCTTGGACTATGGGTCCATGTAGTAGCTAGATGGTTGGTTCTCCTCCTTTGTGCTATCATGTTTAGATCTTGTGAGCTCTGTTCATGATCAAGATCATCTATTTGTAATCTTATATGTTGTGTTTGCGGGGATCCGATGGATATCGAGATGCTATTTCAGATTGATTATTGATTCTATCATATCTATGTTATTTGTGATCTTGCATGCTCTCCGTTGTTTGTAACTATCTTGGCCAAGTAGATGCTTATAACTCCAAGAGGGAGTATTTATGCTTAATAGTGGGTTCATGCCTCTAGTATTCTGGGGAAGTGACAGAAATTTGTAAGGTTGTAGATGTGTTGTTGCTACTAGGGAGAAAACAACAATCCTTTGTCCATGGGATAATCGTATTATTTACTTTACACACTTTGCTTAATGCAATTATCTGTTGCTTGCAACTTAATACTGGAAGGGGTTCGGATGATAACCTGAAGGTGGATTATTAGTCATAGATGCAGTTGGATTACAGTCTATGTATAACGTTGTAATGCCCAATCAAATCTCATAGGAGTCAAGATGTCTAGTATATGCATTGTATGCTTTCTCAAATCTGTCAATTACCCCGCTGTAATTTGTTCACCCAACATGTTATCTATCTTAAGGAGAATCACCTCTAGTGAACTATGGACCCCAGTCCATGCTTTTACCATTGCTATTCCTTCTACTGTTACTATTTACTATTTATTTTCTGCAAACAATTACTATCTTCCACACAATACGTTTAATCCTTTGTTTTTAGCAAAACCGGTGAGATTGACAACCTCACTGTAAGTTGGGAGCAAAGTTTTGTGGTTGTGTTGTGCAGGATTCCAAGTTGCTAGCAACACCTTGCAGTTGTTTCCTTGCTCCTAGTAGTTTGATAACCTTGGTTTCATAACTGAGGGAAAACTTGCTGTTGTGCTCATCATACCTTCCTCTTGGGGTTCCCAACGAGCTCTACATTTTGAGCCATCAATAATCTTCAATAAATGCTCCTGATTTCATCTTAAAAGTGTGATTTCCTACATAACACAATTAAAACCAGTAATTCTACATCTTTGCAATAATTAGTCATCAGTAGCAAGGCTAGAGAGATTCTTGTTCAATTATTTGACTTAAAATATGATTTAAACACGGAGAAAGATGGTTATTTTCATAGCCATCAACTACCCCAAAGTTCAAACCTTGATCGTCCTCGAGCAAGAATAAAAAAAGACCATAAGGAACTCATCGTTTAAACTAAAATAACGAGAAGAATAATTCACTTACAGTTGGTAGTCATATGTATCCAAGACCTCTTCTGTTTGAAAGGCTCATCGAAATTAGAGAAGTGCCAAGAGTACTATACAAGCTTTGTTAACTCAAAACAATCAAAGCAAAGTTGATAGAAGTATAAAGAACTGAAAGTATAACAATCATTCCAATTCCTTTAGTTAGCTCCCAGCTTGCCAAGGAACACTAGAAAGTTTCATATTAGCAGAATTAAGTATGGGAGATCATGTCCAAAGTAGCTTAACAATGAAGTGTCTTATTGACACCCACATCAATAGATTAGGACTATCAAAACACTACTATTCTATTCATTGTCTTTCAAAAAAATCATGAAGTAGTAACGAGACCATGCCAAAGACTCTTTGTGTGAATCTCTTTTAATTTTAAAGATAGTTTCCAACAAAGATCATTGAATGACCTTTTAGCAACATTTTGCACAACCTTCAAGAGTACCAATATTTTTTTCTATTACTGTAATAGTTACTACCCATGTCGTCAACTCAATAGACGAAATCAGGGGTTGTATCATTGATCGTTCACAGGCCAGCAGAGTTGTTGGCATCCCAAATATGTGCATCAACAATTTGTAAATAAGCCTTAAGCAATAAAACATTTCGACTCACAACTTTCAATCTTGGCATGTGATGACCCACAAGTATAGGGGGTGTATCGTAGTATTTTCGATAAGTAAGAGTGTCGAACCCAACGAGGAGCAGAAGGTGCTGGGTAGTGGTATGGATCAGGAATTCTCTACAAATACTTAGCAAACGGATTTTTAGGGGTTTTCGATAAAGCAAGTAAACAAAGTACGAGTAAATAAAAGACAGTAGGAATAAATGCAGCAAGTGTCCCAATCCTTTATGCAGCAAAGGACAAGCCGGTTGTATTTCTATAGATGACCAAACGTTCTCGAGGACACATGGGAAGACTGTCAAGTGCTTTCGCTTCATATAGTCGATTAATCTTCTCTAGCTTGCTAAGTGTTGTGTGGGTGAATCTGTGCTAATGTACCGTCCCATCCAAGACTTAATACATACTTGGAATTAAACCCCCTTGCAAACAACCGTAAGTACAAGAAAGTAATTAAGGTAAAACCTAACCATAGCTTTAAACTCTAAGACCCTTATGTCCCTTGTGCAATGGTTTCCTAACGGGGGTTCAGGTTTCTGTCACTCCGGCAACCCCTACGATTAGTAGCCAAATACACAATGCATTCCCCTAGGCCCATATAGGTGAAGTGTCATGTAGTCGACGTTCACATGACACCACTAGAAGAAGTACACCACAACTTAAATAACAATCTATTGAATCTTTCTCAACACAACTCCACTACTAACAACAAGACTTCTCCCATGTCCTCAAGAACAAAACGAACTACTCACAAGACATCATATGGATCATGATCAGAGATGGAATAATGATGTATAACAATCTGAACATAAACAATAATTCAACGGTTCACTCAATAGCATCAACTACAAAGAGTAATCAACACCGGGAAAGTTCCCCCTATGAACTATGCAAGATTCAACGCAATTGTTACAGCAATATGGAGATGGTGATGAGGGTGCTGATGGTGATGATGGTGGTGATGATGATGATGATCCCGATGAAGTCCAGCTTGATGGTGGTGTTGATGGCGACGATCTCCCCTCTCCGGGAAGGAATTCCCCCGGCAGAAATCTGTCTGCCGGAGACATCTTTATCTCTCGGTGTTTTTCGCCCCGCAGAGGTGGCAGAATCTTTCTGTGGTTGCTCCCCGAGTCTTAGGGTTTCGGGAGTAAGATATATGCCAGAGGGGAGAGGCTGGAGTGGGCCAGGGTGGCCACACCACTCCCTGGCGCGGCCTAGGCCTGCCCGCGCCATGGGGTGGTGTGGCCCCCTGTGGCCCACCTCCACTCCATCTTCTGGCATCTTGAGTCTTCTAGAAAAATAGAATTTTCCGTATATTTTCCCGGATTTTCTGATCTTCGCGAATTTCGCCTCCAAACGGCACCTTTTCCATCAGAATCCTGACTGCAGCGGTCCATGCTCCAAAAGTCATCAACCATGCAAAAATAGATGAAATAACATAAGTATCACCTCTCAATACGAAATATATCAATGAATAATAGTGAATTAAAACATAGAATAGTGATGCAAAATGGACGTATCAACTCCCCCCAAGCTTAGACTTCGCTTGTCCCCAAGCGAAACTGAGCTCAATAAACATGACCTCAAGTTTATGGAGTGAAGAGTCGATAAAAGGATACGGACAAGAAGCATCGCATTCATCAAATACATAGATCATAATAGAAGACAACTCACTATTATATAACTCAACTTGCAATGAGTAAAGGAAACACAATAAAGATACATAAAGTGAATCATAATTGGTAATGGCAAACTTAGCTCTTGGTCGAAGAATAGTTGATAATTTGCTGGAGTTCACAAATAGCTGGTTTTTCAATGAAAGCTTTCAAAGTAGTAAACTTCAAGATAAGAGTAATGCACAAAGCAAGGAACATAATAAACATGATTGAATAAATCATCATATGAATGAATGAAACACAACAACTCAAAATACTTGCTGAGATAGAAGGGAATAGGTTTACTGACTCAACTACAAAGTAAAAGAAAGGGCCCTTCAAAGAGGGAAGCAGGGATTACAAGTCTCATAAAGAGATACCAAAAATTATGATACTTACTAGCTTTCAGCTCTCATTGCCCCTATCATAGGCATCTTTAGGTGATTAAGGTTAAAGTGACACAACTAAGAGGATATGCTTGACAAGTTATAAGTTGAAATCTCATGGCCCTTACTTATGAGTACCGATCCTCATGCTACTCAACTTCAGTCACGAGCAAGCTCTTGTCATTGTAAATACATGCGTATCATTGAGAACCGCCAACGGGGTACCCCTTGCACATGACATAGGAGCTATCCCATAATCAAAATGATAAGGCAAGCAGACATTGAGCATCTCAGCGATCTTTTTATTTGCTATTTGCATAGGTTTTTATTGAGGATGCTTCATAGAATGCTCACTATAGTTATGCTGCAAGTTTCCACCATGATTAGGCATGGCTTAGGCTAGCGGCCCAGGCGTTTCTCTAACACACATATAAACTCCATGATCTTACAAGTTCCACTTTTATTTCACACCGCCGGGATCCATAAGCAAAAGAACATGATATCAACTAGGTACAAGTACCAATGAAGTGTTGAAAGCGGTCCCCATGATACATGGTTCGGCTAACTTCAACTCATAAAGCGCAAGCATATACGCAACAAAGAAGGACCCAATGGTTCAAGTTTATTAAATACAAGAAAATAATGTGTGCCATCAAGTTCGTGAGAGCTTTAATCACTAATTTTCACATAACAAGTTTAATTTGGGAGGTAGACAAAATAGGAATTTACTTGAAATAGCAATAATGCTACTAGGTAGGTATGGTGGACACAAATGGCAAAGGTTTTGGTTTAAAGGAGGTGGATGCACGAGAAGAGTTCCCTCTCAGTACAGGTTTTTGGCTAGCAAGGTTGGGTAGCAAGTATAAGAGTCGAAGGAAACAAACAAACATACAAGTGATAAAAACAAACATGAAATCTTCTTTGGAAGCACAAAAGATCTTAACTAGAGAATACTAAACTTATGAGCAAATCAAGAAAGAAAGATGATGAAATTATTTTCCTCTAGAGTACTTCTATCTTTTTCTTTTCAACTCTCAAAAAGGTGTTGCTACTGACCGAGCCAGGTTTGCCAAAACCAACTAAATTAACTCAATGATCCCAAAGTGATACCAATACTAACAACAAGATCAATCATATAACCACGAGTTGAAAACTAACATAAGCTAAGCAAAAGAGTGAATGATAGAACTTCTCATTAATATTCCATAACGGAAACTCACACGAAGGGATACAAATCTAACGAGAGAGGGGACACTTCCATAATGCAAACCATACTACAAAATAACTCCTCTATTCATGATATGACTATACTAATAAGGTAAAAAGATAGAAGATAGTGATGTGATACCGCGGCACTCCCCCAAGCTTGGAACAAACCAAGGGGATGCCAAACCTGATGACGAATTACTCCTTATGTGGTGGTGGTATTATGCTCTTAGTTGACGTGAGGAAATCTTCCAGCATCTTGCGAAGCCTATTATTCTCCCATTGAAGCATGTCCACCTTCCTCTTCAAGTCCCGGTACTTATCGCAGAACTCCTTAGTGACTCGTAGGGCTTCCATTGATGCAGGGCAAGAGACTAAAGGTGTCAGCCTCTGCTTGGGGTCTTGAAGATCCTCCTCCATGGGCTCCTTCCCTTTATCCTTGGCGGACACCATTGTGCTTCTAAGCTTTCAAAGAGTATGTCCTAGCAGAAACAGATCGAAACAAAAACACGACGAAAACATGATATACGGACCTCGGGGGATCCAGGGGGTTATATATTACGAAGTTTCATATCAAAAGGAAGGAGCTGGGAGAAAACGGGTCAGAGACGGAGTCCTGGGTGGCCTCACCACCTGGTGGCGCAGCCAGGGGTTGGCCCGCGCCATGGGGTGGTGTGGGCCACCCTGGCTCCGATTCCGTCCCTTTTTCTCTTCGTAGCTTTCCTTATTGACTGAAAACTGCAAAAATATAGTTGGATTGTATTTTCGCGGAACTTTTCTTACCAGAACTGTTACCTAGTTGGAAACGGACTCAGCAGGTCTCTGAATTTGGTATTGAGTGGATCCTTCTGGAGTCATCACTTGAATATCATCGATATCTTCATCTTCATATACTTATTACTTGAGTCATAAAACCTTTCTCTTCCTTATTACACCATTATCTCCACTTCCTGGAAATTTCTTTCACACAAAACTTCACACAGTTCTTATTAGCAACATTAGTATAAGTGAAGTGATAAAACCTTTTGAGTCCAACTTCAACTGAAAACCATCAAAACAAAGCTACTGTAGCAACTCCTTCCGAAAACCCAAAAAGAATTCAAAAAGGAAATCGAATAAAGAAGCAAATGCAAGATTGGCAAAATCTGTCAAAACAGACCAGCAGGTAAAGATCAATTTTTTCGAAAATCTTCTGTTGCTCAAATCGAAAAGTGCAAAACTAACGAAAGTTAAATAATAACCTGGGGCAGAAGCACAAAAAATTAGAGCTCAATCCGACATACAGAGATCTCTCACGAATTTTTACGATGAAGCACAAAAATCTGTTTCGGGACAGCAACTTCCCCAAATCTTACTTCTCTCTCATTAGAGGTTGATCTTGACACAAAAACCAAACAAAACGGATAAGGAGCGGTTATTACCGAAGTAATAACTTCCAAGACTCAAAGAAACAAAAACAAACTGAAAGCAAAAAACGAATTGGGTTGTCTCCCATAAAGCTCTTTCTTTATAGCCATTAAGATGGGCATGATAATTTTGAAGAAGCTCTCATAGGGATATAATTTGAAGTGAAAGAGAGCATTAAGAAGCAAAAACACACACATTTAAGTCTAACCCACTTCCTATGCAAGGGGATTTTGTAAGCAAACAAGTTGTTGAAACCAAAGGCAACTTGCATAAGAAGGCAAAAGAAGTGCAACATAAAAACTTTCAGCATAAAACGGGGAAACTTGATATTATTGAGGTGCACAAGAACACTTTTCCCTCTCTCATAATAGCTTTCAGTATCATGCATAAACTTAACAATATAGCTATCACAAGGACTATCATAGCAATGATCACTTATTCTAACAGAAAACACAGGAATACTAGCTCTCATAACACTACTATGTGAAACAATATTAGAGGTATCCTTACAAAGGATAGTGTGTCCCTCTTTTTCATACTTAGTGACAAAGTCTTTCACATTTGCTACTATAGGTTCATCAACCATTTGTTCAGATTCAGCAGCCTTACTCATACTTTCATTAACCATACTAGCTATCATAGAATGTTCCTTTACCTTAACTGGAAAAGGCATTTTCTCAATATAAGGTTTGTGTGAATCTCTTTTAATTTTAAAGATAGTTTCCAACAAAGATCATTGAATGACCTTTTAGCAACATTTTGCACAACCTTCAAGAGTACCAATATTTTTTTCCATTACTGTAATAGTTACTACCCATGTCTTCAACTCAATAGCCGAAATCAGGGGTTGTATCATTGATCGTTCATAGGCCAGTAGAGTTGTTGGCATCCCAAATATGTGCATCAACAATTTGTAAATAAGCTTTAAGCAATAAAACATTTCGACTCACAACTTTCAATCTTGGCATGTGATGACCCACAAGTATAGGGGGTGTATCGCAGTATTTTTGATAAGTAAGGGTGTCGAACCCAACGAGGAGCAGAAGGTGCTGGCTAGTGGTATGGATCAGGAATTCTCTGCAAATACTTAGCAAACGGATTTTTAGGGGTTTTCGATAAAGCAAGTAAACAAAGTACGAGTAAATAAAAGACAGTAGGAATAAATGCAGCAAGTGGCCCAATCCTTTATGCAGCAAAGGACAAGCCGGTTGTATTTCTATAGATGACCAAACGTTCTCGAGGACACATGGGAAGACTGTCAAGTGCTTTCGCTTCATATAGTCGATTAATCTTCTCTAGCTTGCTAAGTGTTGTGTGGGTGAACCTGTGCTAATGTACCGTCCCATCAAAGACTTAATACATACTTGTGATTAAACCCCCTTGCAAACATCTGTAAGTACAAGAAAGTAATTAAGGTAAAACCTAACCACAGCTTTAAACTCTAAGACCCTTACGTCCCTTGTGCAATGGTTTCCTAACGGGGGTTCAGGTTTCTGTCACTCCGGCAACCCCTACGATTAGTAGCCAAATACACAATGCATTCCCCTAGGCACATATGGTGAAGTCTCATGTAGTCGACGTTCACATGACACCACTAGAAGAAGTACACCACAACTTAAATAACAATCTATTGAATCTTCCTCAACACAACTCCACTACTAACAACAAGACTTCTCCCATGTCCTCAAGAACAAAACGAACTACTCACAAGACATCATATGGATCATGATCAGAGATGGAATAATGATGTATAACAATCTGAACATAAACAATAATTCAACGGTTCACTCAATATCATCAACTACAAAGAGTAATCAACACCGGGAAAGTTTCCCCTATGAACTATGCAAGATTCAACGCAATTGTTACAGCAATATGGAGATGGTGATGAGGGTGCTGATGGTGATGATGGTGGTGGTGATGATGATGATCCTGATGAAGTCCAGCTTGATGGTGGTGTTGATGGCGACGATCTCCCCTCTCCGGGAAGGAATTCCCCGGCAGAAATCTGTCTGCCGGAGAGATCTTTCTCTCTCGATGTTTTCCTCCCTGCAGAGGCGGCGGAATCTTTCTGTGGTCGCTCCCCGAGTCTTAGGGTTTCGGGAGGAAGGTATACGCCAGAGGGGAGAGGCTGGAGTGGGCCAGGGTGGCCACACCACTCCCTGGCACAGCCTAGGCCTGCCCACGCCATGGGATGGTGTGGGCCCCCTGTGGCCCACCTCCACTCCATCTTCTGGCATCTTGAGTCTTCTGGAAAAATAGAATTTTCCGTATATTTTTCCGGATTTTCTGATCTTCGTGAATTTTGCCTCCAAACAGCACCTTTTCCATCAGAATCCTGACTGCAGCGGTCCATGCTCCAAAAGTCATCAACCATGCAAAAATAGATGAAATAACATAAGTATCACCTCTCAATACGAAATATATCAATGAATAATAGTGAATTAAGACATAGAATAGTGATGCAAAATGGACGTATCAGCATGTATCTCAATTACCACTAGACATTCTTTCAATCAAACAACTCCTTCAAGAGTGTCATCAAGTCTATTGATGGCTAGCTTCCTGCATCAACCATGGTTATTACAGTACTTAAAGCAACAAATATTATTTATAAATTTTGTCCCTTCGAAGCTTTGTGGATGGAAAGAACACAACCCCGTAGCCACGTTGTCAGTGAGGCAATGTTTGCATCCAAAATGATGTTTCAAAATAGTCTACACTATAAGTTGCTAGAATAAAAGTAAACAAGAGATATTTAATGTAACTAGTAACAAAGTAAATAATAAAAGTAAACTAAATCAAGAGAGTGTTTATGAATTGTGGTGTGATGTTTGAAATCCAACTAGCATATCCTGAAATCTCTCTTGTTTGGCATAGCCTGATTGAGATCCCCGAAATCAATGCATACCCGTAACTTGTCAGAACCTTTCTTCTCAACCGACACGATGTTTGAAATCCAACTAGCATATCTACATATTCGAATAAAATTGGTTTTCAACAATCGGCATATTTCTTCCTTAATCTGGTGGTACATGGCGGTATTGAATTTTTGTGGGCCCTGCTTATAGGGGCAAAAGTCGGCTTTAATTGGTAATCGATGTTCCACCAATTCCCTACTCAAACCTGGAATCTCGTGATACTCCTAGGAAAAGCAATCATTGTACTCCCGGATAAGACCGATTAACTCTAGCTTGTAATCAGTTTCAAGACTTTGGTTTTCATAAGTCGGCCTAGGCATTGTTCCATCTCTAATGTCTACCTCTTCTAACGGATTGGCTGACTTAAAGCTTTGTCCCAACTTTTCCATGTCCTCTAGCTCTTCTATAGTCTCATACATATTGTCCTTGTTGGCCTGATACTCCACCAGCCTCTTATGGAGCCACTCGTCATTTGGATTCATTGGCTGGACAACTTCGCCAACCAATCAAGATTAATCGGCCCTAGTGATACAAGCACGAAGCCATTCCTAGTGGTACTCATAAAGTCATACCCGGAAAATTCTCGTCTGAAAGACAAATAGTATTAGGGTGCTGCTAGTCTATGAGCACATCGTCCATAGAAATGCAAGCCGACTCATCAGCATGGACACTTCATCACCGATCCACTACATCAACAATTGGTGCAAGATAGATGTTACACACTGATTACCATGGAGCCAATCCTGACCAAGTAATATGTTGTAATGGTCATGTACGTTTGCTACGAAGAAATTTGTGGCTAAGGTCTTATTTCCAATAGTTAGCTCTAGTGTGATCATCCCCTTAGCCAAAATATTGTCTCCTCCTTCAAACCCACTCAGCACCATGTTGGTTTTCATCAGCCGGCCTTTCCCCAAACCCAATTTCTTGAACACCAAGTATGACATTAGATTTACTATAGAACTGATGTCCACCAACATTCGGCCAATCGGCTTTCCATCTATGTGGCCCTTTAGAAAAAAGGCTTCAGATGCTTGACCATATTCTCCGGCTTTTCGAATACTGTGTTCTTTGGGATGAGGTCTAGCCTAGCTATTTCTCCTACATCAGCAATCTTGAATTCATCCAGCAGATAGTATACCATGTTGATATCGACACTTCTAACGAGAGAAGGAATGTAGTCGACCATCTCCTCATCATCTTCATCAACCGGCATCAGTGTGTTCTTCGCTTCCTACTCATGTAACTCGGCTGCTTCATCGGCCCATGATGCATGAGTGGTAGCCGACGTTGGTACTACATGCTCATTGTCCCCAACAGGAGCAAGGCAAGTTGGCGCGGGTTCAGTGACATCCATAATCGACGACACTACACTAGCAGGTGCAACCAGATCCGTCGGTTTAGGTACCCACACCTGGGACTCGATCATGGGCTCGATTTGCTCGAAAAGGTTTTCATGATCCTGATTCACCTCCTTCTCACTCCTCTATTTGTTCCGAAGCTGCTGTAGTTTTCTCTTCTTAGTCTTGGTCAAACCCCGAGGACACCACCTGGGTTGCACATACCTCGGATCAACTAGTTTCATAGTTGGCTTCGGTTTTCCCGGGTCATCCAGTACATCTTTACTGGATCCTACCTCATGGTCATTAGCTAGCGGTTGGATTGTGAGGATAGCGTTTCTAGAGTTTCCCTTGTTCCTGAACAAGGTGTCACCTTGCGTACTTAGCATCTAAGTTCCAATTACCAAAGAACTGGCACTGATATTCATTTTGAAATTATTGACGCCGAATGACACATTGTTGCGTGTGCGCCAGGTCGTTGTACCGGGACCGGGGCACTGAGCCGGCAGTCTGTATAGATCGCTTCTGGTTGACCTACCGGATGATCCTTTTTATAGAACTCTTGGGCAACAGCCTCCTGGAATTTCTTTCAGAGGAACTACTAGTTGACCGGCCACCCGAGTTGTGCTCTTGACTCGGGGGCGGGCTATCTCTTGATGAGATTGGCAGTGCAGGTGCAACTTCCTGCTGTGGATCTTTCTCGACACTAAAATTGGACCTCTGGTGAGGCGGTCACTCGTCAAAGTAGCCACCACCGGCTAACCACACCCGAGTGCCGCTAGCTGTTCTTCCATACCAGAGCTTGCGCTATCGGTAGTTAACCTTCCAGATGTATTTGTCCCTCAACATATCGAAAGTTGGTTTGAAGTCCTTCTTTGGCTTCCCAATTAAGTTACACTTCCACTTGCCAACCTCCAGCTTCCGAGGCTTCAGGAACCTAGCCAAGGATTCCGGCTGCTCCTTGTCTTGCCCCTGAGCACAAGGTCACTGATGGTGATCTTCATAGTATCCTCGTCGTCAGGTTGTTGACTGATCATAACCTCCCGCACCTGGGCTCCTTCCGAGTCCTCCATGTTCCTGGGCTCACCGACGACAATGTTAGCTTCTTTTGCTGATTCGGCTATCTCAGGACGAATGAGGAATTTCTACCCTTCTAGCACGTTCATACGGAACGACTGCTCATCAATCGCCATGTTGGCTATGCTTAATCATTTTTCATTGATGGTCGATTGTATGTATCGTCGGAAAACATTACAGTCATTAGTACTATGTGAATAGACATTATGATATTTAATCAGTCGGCAGCATAACATGATCGATTTGAATAACTTTATCCTTTAACAAAGCATCGAATATTTTTTCGCATTTACCTACATCAAATTGCATTTGAATTCATTTTCCTGATCCCTCTTGATTGGCTTAAGGTCATCGCACACGTGCGGTTTAGACTTAGCTGGCCATATAAACTTGGCTGCATAAAGTTTCGACTCTTTAGATGAGTCGATGTCTTTTGGATTACTGATGACTCTGAAATATAGCCATATACGTCCACATTTAAACTGGATATTATTCATATTTTTGATGAAATGTCTCTCTAAACCCTGCCACTAATGCCTAATGATCAAAGGGGTATGCAATCCTTTCCTTCTATTCTCCCTACGCAGATAATGACGTTTGATGATGGGAATCACCACATTAAAGTCAAAGATACAAGATCTCCAACAACCAGAAGAAACCAGGAGTCGTGAAGCGAAGGCAGACACTTTAACGACCAACTATACAGCGGGAGTAACAATTCCGGTTGTATAGTTGCCATCGACACCGCTAGGTCAAACAGAACAACTTTCGTGAAGGGACCCCTATATAAAAAGGCATCGGGTGACGAGAAAAGGGCCTCGCGAGTCCCTGCCCCAGATCATCAGCCGCCTCCATATCTCCATCCACCACACCAAATAGCCGCTGGAAGAATAAACTTAGCTCTAATCTCCAAACTCTTCTCCACCACCATAGCCATATTCCATCACTTGTAATAGTAAATCTCGTCTTCGATTGGCGACATTATAAGACTATTTTCTATCAATCTCATGATTTCCATTATAATGTTTATGATCTTTGATCTCATCTCTATGTGTGAGTAATTCTCTTTGGGCTAAGGGCTTTGGCCTAGCCATGTATTTGTGCATGTTATTTATCATAGATGGGATCATGTATTAGTTCGTATGGCATGATGATTATTGTATCCTCTCTTTTCTCAATCTAAGGACTTGTCAGGTACCCAAGTCCCCGAGGGTTGAGCCAGGTATAGGGAGTATGAGTAATTACTAATTTGCAGGTTGGGAACCCCAGTGACATAAGGGGTAGTACGGCTGTATGTGAGGGATTTACTTGGGATTCTCTTTCTTCTATGGATGAGACTTGTAGGTTATTTCTATAAGCGATTGCGGAGGCAATATCAATTATGGATGCACTGCCCACATATAATTTATCTTGCTCTAACAATTACATGCATACTTTATTCCTATCTTTTATTCCCATTAGATGTTTTGCATAGCTACAGGTGAAACCGAATGCCCTAGGCCCTCTCTCTCCATTATCGAAAACAACAAAAGACGCAAACTCTTGGTCCGGTAAAAACACAAAAGGAATTTTAAAACTCCTGAATGTCCATTAAAGTAACTTCACTACGCTTCTGCTTCCCGAGGATTCGATAAACCTAGGTCTACTAGGGAAAAAGAGCTATACTACATCCGTAATCGGGATCGAAGGTATCAACCCTTTTTATGGCGCCGTTGTCGGGGAAGCAATAGCTACTCTGGTGAGGTTAGTAGGAACCTTGCTAGTTTTAATTCTTGTTTTTAATTTTAGTTAGCTTTCAGTCTTTATTTGAAAAACCATAAAAATTAGTTAGCCTTTAAATTCTTGCTTTTACTATTATAAGTCTCTGTTTAAGAAAACCCAAAAACATAGGAAATATGGCTGAAAAGAAGCTTAGGAGTTTGCTACTCCCAACAATGATTATTTGTATACTCCTATAACTCATCCATCAATTGCTGCTGATGACTATAAAATTAAGCCCCATTATCTAAGTTTGGTTCAATAGAATCAATTTGGAGGCTCTATTTGTGAGGACGCGGGTATGCACTTGAATACTTTCACTAAAGTATGTGATATAATGCGCATAAAAGATGTTAACCCCGAAGCGGTCAAATTGTGTTTATTTCCTTTCTCTCTTAGAGGAAGAGCAAAAGAATGGTTGCTATGTTTGCCTAGAAATACTATTACATCGTGGGTGGAATGCACTTCTTTATTTATGACTAATTTTTTTCCACCTGCAAAACTATGCAACTAGGATCTAATATTACTGGTTTAGACAGGAAGAGTGTGAGCCACTAGCGCTTGCATGGGAGAGGATGAAAGAATGCATGAGAAACTGTCCCAGTCATGGGATGGAAGACTGATTAATTCTCCATTTATTTTATAATGCTCTTAATCCTGTGTCTAAGTCTATGCTTGATACTGCGGCTGGAGGAACATTTATGGGTAAACATATTACCGAAGCAAAGGAGCTGCTAGAAAATATGCAAGACAACCATGCCCAATGGCATCTAGATAGATAGAAGACGAAGAAGGTGAAGTCCGTCTCACCACAAGAAAATGAAGAACTCAATGCTAAGTTGGATGAGCTCATATTCCGTAAAAGGTAAGGAAACCCAGGTAAGAGCTATCCCAGAAATAAATATTGAAGAAATAGACTTCATAGCTCGTAATGATTATAACCCTGCTTGGAAGAAGAATTATAATCCTAACTTTCAGAAACATTATTCTAGTCCTGCAGGTAACTCAAATAATACTTTGGAAACAAGTAATGGTAGTGTCCAAGAAACATTTAAGTCCTTTATAGACTCACATAATGAGCAAAATAATATCCCTATTAAAATAACGGAGAACCATGATGCTATGCTTGATAAATTATCTAACCAAGTTGTAAGTTTGAGGAATGATTTGCAGGCCCTCCAAGAAAGAACAAGGATTGTTGAGGCACAGCTAGGTAAGATAACTGAGAGTCAAACTCTAATTCTAGCTAAATTTGTAGGAAAAGATGAGCCTAATCCTATTGAAGACCTCAAGATGATGAGAATCCAAAGGGAGGAGCCTAAAGAACTTGATTATAGTAATCTTCCTTCACCAAGTTACACCGTTGAAGATCTTGTAAAAAGGATCAATATTAAGATTCTGGTAAGTGAAGGAAATGAGGAAGCTATGTACCAACACTTCGTTAATCAGGTAGCAATAAAGGTACGTAAGCTTGAGGAAGAATATAAGCAAATAGCTGAAAAATTACCTGTGAAGCTTGATGATATATCTGAGCCTACTAATAAGATTAAGATTGGGACTAATGAGATAGCTACACTTTGTTATCTAGGTGCAAGCGTTTTATCAATTTCAAAGAGTCTTTTTAACTAGTTAAATTTTGGCTCCTTTGAAATCACTGAATTAAAATTGCATCTAGCAAATTCTACCTACAAACAAGCCGTAGGAATTAAGGAGAACACTTTAGTATACATTAAAGGCTATCCCGCTCTCATTGATTTTGTTATTGTTGACATGTCTGAAGATGCTACTGCTCCTATTATATTAGACCGTCCTTTCTTAAGAACTATTAAGGCTTTGATTAATCTACATGAAGGGAACATGAAGCTTCAATTGCCTTCGCGGGATCCTTTTGTTATTCATTTCCCCAGGAACAAGAAAGCCAAGCATGATGAAAATGAGGCCATCACTTTGAAGGCCAACTATTTTGGAGTGGGTGTTCCACTCATCTGGCCTAAGTGAGCAACATTGAGGTCAAGCTATTGACCATAAAAGAGCGCTTCATGGGAAGCAACCCATGTGAAATAAAGGTTTGAGTTAAGTTTTTAAGTTTTAGTTTAAGTTTATGTTTAATAAAGAGTGCTAGAAAACTCCAATTGAGGATAAGAAGTTTGGTAGTACTAAAAATCCTACTTTATACATGTTGGTCGATAATATTTACTATCATTTGTCTGTCAAAAACAAGGTATTTCACTAAGTTACATGATAAGAAATAATTTTCGAAAAAATAGATTTTTTATGCATATAGAATGTTTAACGACCAACTATATGACGGGAATAAAAATTTCGGCTGTATAGTTCCGGTCGTATAGATATCTTTGTCATCAACAATTTTTCTTTCATATGTAGTGACGGTTTAACGACCAATTATACGGCGGGAATAAAAATTTCGGCCGTATAGCTCCGATCGTATAGATATCGGTGTTTTTGTATAAATTCTTTTCCATGTACTGACAATTTAACGACCAACTATACGGCGGGAATAAAAATTCCGGCTGTATAGTTCTGGTCGTATAGATATCGATGCCTTCGTACAATTTCTTTTTCCAGGTATAGAGAGTTTGACGACCAACTATATGGCGGGAATAAAAATTCCGGTCGTATAGTTCTGGTCGTATAGCTGCGCCGCTAGGTGGAAACCCTAAAATTTTGACAGCAGGCCAACTATACGGTGGGAACACATGTTTCGGCCGTATAGTTCCGCCCGTATAGTTGCGTCTGACTACAAAAACGCCACGGGAGGTACCTCCAACCCCAAAACTTCAATCCTTCTCTCTCTTCTACCTCCAAACCCTCTCAAAACCTCAAGAGATCTTCATCTCTACTCGATTCCATTTGATTTCCTCGCACACAAGTGATCTACGATATGTTTCTCCTCCGATCTTCCAATTACTTTTTGCAAATTCATCTTTGATCTATCATCATTATCAATCTAGGGTAAGCCTACTATGAACTAATTGCCATGATTCTCTTGCCTAGATTATTATTTTAAGGGGACTCTTTAGTGTGCTATGATGAGGAACATGTTATACTTACTATTGTTGGATCAAAAAGTTTTATTTTTTTCTTTCTTCATTATTTTAGATGATGAACATAAGGAGCCAAACTCGTGCTCGTGCCGCCGCTAGCGCTTCTCTGGCTGTCACTCAAGAACGCATGGGGATACGGTTCAGGAATGAGCTCCAACATGATCGCTTCGATAGGATCAAGAACTGAGAAGTGAAGTCAACCAACTGGGCTTGCCCCATTATTTTGAACCAACTCGGTATTTCTAATGACTTCAATTTACTTTGTAATAGAACTAGCTTGCAAAACTTTGAGTACAATGATGTGCCTACTTATTGTTGATTAACTATTGAATTTCTAAGTTCTTTGCAAAGCACCATTAAACTATGGCAAGGAGAGGACACGATTTCTTTCCGATTTATGAACAACAATTACACTTTAACACTAGATGAATGGTGCGCATGTTTTAATTTCCCAAAAATGATGTTAATGTCTTGCATGCATCCTTTACTAGCTTAGACCCTTCCCCTGCACAATATTATAATGGAATAAGTTTCACTAGTAGAGTAAGCAAGGGGAAGAATATTCAACATCCTGCAATTTGCTATTTGTTCTATGTTATTTCTAACACCTTGTAGGCAAGAAATGAGTTCACAAGACTCAGTGAGGAGGACACTTAGTCCTTGCAAAAGCTGCTTACACCAACTGCGACTTGTCACTCAACTTGGGCACAATCCTTGTGCGCTACCCGGTGGAGCACTGATACATTGCAAATGTATCTATAACTTTTGATGTTCCATGCTTGGTTTTATCTACTTTCTTGTGTTTTATCCACACTTTGGAGTACTTTTCATATGATTTCTTGGACTAACCTATTAACAAGAGCCACAGTGCTAGCTGCCTGTTTTCTGTTGTTTTTGGTTTCAGGAAGTCAGAAAATGAATATTCTCGGAATTGGACGGGACAAAAGCCAAAGTCACTATTTTACCAGGAGACATCTGGAGCCAGAATACGAGATAGAGAGGGGCTAGGTCCTAGCCACACCACCTGGCCGCGCGGCCAGGCCTGGCCCGCGCCAGGAGGTGGTCTGGCTGCCCCAGGCACCCTCTCGGCCTCCCCTTCCGCCTATATATTGCCTCTGATATGGAAACCCTAAGTACCCGATCAAAATTCCACGAAAGAGTCTATAGCCACCCTCATCTCCATCCCTAGATCGGGAGGGATCTGAAGCTCTTCCCGGCACCCTGCCGGAGAGGGGAATTCACCCTGGAGGCCTTCTTCATCATCATGCAAGCCTCCGGTGTGATGCGTGAGTAGTTCATCTCTGGACTACGGGTCCATGTAGTAGCTAGATGGCTGGTTCTCCTCCTTTGCGCTTTCATGTCTAGATCTTGTGAGCTCCGTTCATGATCAAGATCATCTATTTGTAATTCTGCATGTTGTGTTTGCAAGGATCTGATGGATATTGAGATGCTATTTCACATTGATTATTGATTCTAGCATGTCTTTGTTATTTGTGATCTTGCATGCTTTCCGTTGTTAGTAGCTATCTTGGCCAAGTAGATGCTAGCAACTCCAAGAGTTAGTATTTATGCTCGATAGTGGGTTCATGCCTCTGGTAATCTAGGGAAGTGACAGAAATCTCTAAGGAACTAGATGTGCTGTTGCTACTAGGGAGAAAACAACAATCCTTTGTTCATAGAACAATCGTATTGTTTACTTTACACGCAATTCGTAAAGCAATAATCTGTTGCTTGCAATTTAATACTGGAGGGGGTTCGGATGATAACCTGAAGGTGGATTATTAGTCATAGATGCAGTTGGATGGCGGTCTATGTATAATGTTGTAATGCCCAATCAAGTCTCAAAGGAGTCAAGATTATTAGTATATGCTTGTATGCTTTCTCGATGTTTGTTAATTGCCCCGCTGTAATTTGTTCACCCAGCATGTTATCTATCTTAAGGAGAGCCACCTCTAGTGAACTATGGACCCCGGTCCTTTCTTTTACATTCAATCTACAAACTGTTTACTGCTTTGTGTTTACTTTCTACAAACTATTACTTCTTGGGGACAGAGTTATGTGGTTGTGTTGTGCAGGTCTCCACGTTGCTACTGGCACCGGTAGTGCGCCCTGCCAAAGTTCAGCTAGCAACACCTTTGGGGTGTTTCCTTGCTCCTATTGGATTGATAACCTTGGTTTTGTACTGAGGGAAAACTTACTGCTGTGCTCATCATACCTTCCTCTTGGGGTTCCCCAACGAGCTCGATATATTTTGGGCCAGCAAGACTTTTTTTCTAACGCCGTTGCTGGGGAGTCAAGGACATCTTCACAGGGGGAGTCCCTCATAACCAATCTCTTTACTTTGTTATTTTTGTTTTGCCAGTTTACTTTTGTTTTGTTTGCTTGTTTCTTTATCAAAAACACAAAAAAATGACTACTCTTGAAAACACTAAGTTGTGTGACTTCACTAGCACCAACAACAATGATTTTATGAGCACACCTGTTGCTCCACCTGTGCCTGAAGCTACTTTCTTTAAAATTAAACCTGCTTTACTCAATCTTGTTATGAGAGAACAATTTTCTGGTATTAGTAATGAAGATGCTGCTGCCCATCTAAATAACTTTGTTGAACTTTGTGAGATGCAAAAGCATAGGGATATAAATGGAGATATTATTAAACTTAAATTGTTTCCTTTCTCTTTGAGGGGAAAAGCTAAAGAATGGTTGAATTCATTAACTAGGAATAGTATTGATTCTTGGACTAAATACAAAGATGCTTTTATTGGAAAATACTATCCTCCTGCTAAGATTATATCTATGAGAAGTGAAATAATGAAGTTTAAACAATCTGATAATGAACATGTTGCTCAAGCTTGGGAAAGAATGAAATCTTTGGTTAAGAATTGTCCCACTCATGGACTGACTGCTTGGATGATCATCCAAACTTTTTATGCATGATTGAACTATTCTTAAAGGAACCTATTGGATTCTGCTGCTGGAGGTACCTTTATGACCATTACTTTGGGTGCTGCAACAAAGCTTCTAGATAATATGATGGTTAACTATTCTGAATGGCATACTGAGAGAGCTCCACAAGGTAAGAAGGTAAATTCTGTTGAGAAAACCTCCTCCTTGAGTGATAAGATTGATATTATTATGTCTATGCTTGTTAATGGGAACACCCATATTGATCCAAATAATGTTCCTTTAGCTTCTTTGGTTGCTCAAGAAGAGCAAGTTGATGTGAACTTCATAAGAAACAACAATTTTGGCAATAATGCTTATAGGAATAATTTTGGTAACAACAATTATAAGCCATATCCTCCCAACAATGGTAATGCTTATGGAAATTCTTACAACAACAATAGGAGTGCTCCCTCTGAACTTCAAGTTATGCTTAAGGACTTTATTAGTAAACAAACTGCTTTCAATAAAACTATTGAGGAAAAACTCTCTAATGCTGAAAGTAATATAACATCTCTGGCTGAAGCTCAATCTTTTTTGAATAAAATGGCTGCTAAACCTGAAACTAATGATAATCCCTTTGCAGCCACTGATGCTATACAAGTAAAAATTGATGAAAATGTTAGACTATTAGCTGAATTGCATGCTAAGTGGGAAAGAGAAGATGAAATTGCTAGAAACATTAGTGTTTCTACTATCACTACCACTAGTGTTAAGGCTAGTAATAGTTCTACCACTCTAGATGATAATTTTGATTTTGATCTTAATGGTTGCAATATCTCTGAAGTTATTAAGTTCCTACAAAAGCTTGCTAAAAGTCCTAATGCTAGTGCTATGAACATGGCCTTTACAAAACACATTACTGATGCTCTCATAAAAGATTAAAGAAGAAAAGATAAAACATAAAGCTTCTATTCCTATAAAACAAGAAGATGGTGGGGAACCCATCATTAATATGAAAGTGAATGATTTTGATTTCAAAGCTTTATGTGATCTTGATAGTAGTGTTTATATTATGCCTAGAAGGATTTATGATATGCTTGATTTGCCACCACTTGAAGATTGTTATTTGAATGTACCACTTGATGATAATGCTAAAAAGAAACTCATGGGGAGTATTAATGATGTTCTTATTATGGTTAACAATGCCTATGTCCCTGTTGATTTCTATGTTTTGGATGTTGAATGCAATGCTTCTTGTCCCGTTACTTTGGGAAGACCTTTTCTTAGAACGGTTGGTGCCATTATTGATATGAAAGAAGGCACCATTAAATATCAACTCCCACTCAAGAAAGGTATAAAACACTTCCCTAAGAAGAGAGAGAAGATTTTTTTTGCCTCTCATATGAAAACAAAATTTGATCTTAATGCTTCTTCATTTGAGAACACTTGATTCTTTTTGCTTCTTATGCCTAACTTAAAGGCGTTAAAGAAAAATACTTATTGGGAGATAACCCAAAAGTTTTAGATGAGTCTTGGATAATAACCACCCCTTATCCTTTTTATTTGCTTTTTGTGCCAAGAGTAACCTCTAATGAGAGAGAAGTAATGATTGGGAAAGTTGTTGTCCCGAAACAGATTTCTGTGCTTCACCGTAAAAATTCGTGTAAAATCTCTGTACCTCCTTTTGAGGCGTGAATTTTTTTGCTTCTGACCCAGGTTGTTATCTAACTTTCTTTAGTTCAACACTTTTTGATTTGAGCAACAGAAGGTCTTCGAAAAAATTCGTCTTTACCTGCTGGTCTGTTTTGACAGATTTCTGTCATTTTCTGCATTTGCTTCTTGTTGGTTCCTTGTTGAGTTCTTTTGGGGAATTGATCTTGTTGAGGAAAGTGCTACAGTATCTAGTGTTTTAATGAAAGTTTTATTGGTGTTAGAACTGAACCTTAAAGGCTTATTATCTTGAGTGCACTAATGTTGCTAATAAAGATTGTGTGAAGTTTTGTATGAAAAAAAAATTACAGGTGTATGGAAGGAATGAGTAATGAGATGAAGGATGGACTAAAGCTCAAGCTTGGGGATGCCACGCGTGTCACCCCAAGAAATATCCAAGAAGTACAAGCGTCAAAGCTTGGGGATGCCCAAGGCATCCCCCTCTTCATCAATAAAAATCCCAGGTTTCTTCCAAACGCTTCATTTTTTATTGTTTCGTGCACAGTTGTGTTGTTCTTGGAGAGTCTTCTTTTTCGCTTTTGTTTTGGGTTTTCGTTTGCTTGGTTTGCTTAGTTTGCTGAATAAATTGGTTGGACCCCCTCTTTCATGCATTGGTTTTCAAATAGTTTGGTTTGGTTTGGAAAAGAGTAGGAAAGTTCATGCTTAAGTGTTAAAGAGAGCTTGTTTTTGACTGTGGCCTTTGCTTTGTCATGCCATGCTTGATATTTTTTTGGCTTTATGCTTAGTATTATTTGTTGTAGCATGACTTGTTATAAACAATTGAGATTGCTTAATGTGTCTTGGATGAATCATGCGTTGTTTTAGCATATTAAAGCATAGTATTGTGGTATTCTCCTTTGATGCTTTATTTGGGTTGACTTGGCGCATGCTCACACCATGTTATGACTATCCAAAGTCACAGTAGCCTTTATGATCCTTTAGTTTTCAACTTGTAGTATCACTTTATGCTTTGATCAATGATGTTTTGTCGCTCTGCATGATTATGGCCATTATTGCCCTCTTAGTTTGTCGCTCCCAGTCTTTTGCTAGCCTCCGCAACCAAGTATGAGTTCCACTCTTGAACCCAACTCCCTAAACCAAGTTGTTCCAAAGAGTCCACCATACCTACCTACTAGCATATGCTATTCCAAGTATATTCATGTTTTTTGTTTACCTTCCAAATTAAACTTGTTATGAGAAAACTAGTGATTAAAGCTCTCATGAACTTGATGGCACACTTTACTTTTCTTGCCCTTAATAAACTTGAACCATTGTGTCGTGTGTGTTGTATATGCTTGCACTTATTTGTTGGGGATTAGCAGAACCATGCTATCATGGGGAACGCTTTCAACATTGCACTGGTACTTTGTACCTAGTTGATATCATGCTCTTTTGTCTATGGATGTCATCGATGTGAAATGAAAGGGGAGCTTATAAGTCCATGGAGTTATGTATATGTGTTAGAGAAACGCCTAGGCCACTGGTCTAATCCATGCTGACATGGTGGAAACCTGCAACGTAACCATAATGAGCTGTCTATGAAGCATTCTTCTTATAAAAAAAGAGTCCTATATTGAGAAAAAAGAGAAAAAGAGAAAAAAAAGAGATTATGAAAAGAGGAAAGAGAGAAAAAACACCATATTCCCATGGTAAATAAGAAGATTGCTGAGATGCTCGTTGTCTGTTTGCCTTGTCATTTTGATATGGGAATTCTTCCGTATCATCGGGCAAGGGGTACCCCGTTGGCGGTTCTCTATGATACATATGTACTTACGATGACAAGAACTTACCGGTGAATAAACTTGAGTAGCATGAGGAGCGACCCTCGTATTCAAGGGACATGAGATTCCTAACTTATACTTTGTCAAGCATGTACACCATAGTTTGTTCACTTTAACCTTAATCACTCCAAGATGCTTATGATAGGGGCAATGAGAGCTGAAATGTATTAAGTACCATAATTTTTGGAAGTTCTTTATGAAACTTGAATCTCTGCTTCCTTCTATGAAGGCCTTTCTTCCACCATTATATTGAGTCTCCACCTTCTACCTTTATGCACCTACTTTGGGAGCATAGTGGCCATTCTTAGTTCTATGTGCATTGTCCCAAGACTAGTTGATTGATGCATACCTTGATATTGCTTGTTTTAAACTATTTGTATCTAGTCACTCTTATGAACTTTGAAGGTGTCCTCTGCATTTATATTTGCTACTCTATGAGGGACAAGCTGAATGCTACTATGCTATGTTTTCTTTATGTGAAACAAACAAACGTCTTGCAAAGCATTGTTATTCATGAATCTTTTGTTTGTGCCTTTTCATGTTGCAACATAGTTTCTTTGTCTTATTGCTAGAACTTTGTCTTTCATGCTATGTTGAAGTACTATGATCCCATCTTTGAATGTTTTACAAATACTTTGATCAAGTTTATGATGGTACATGTCACCTCAAAAATTATTCTTTCTTTTTATCACTTACCTACTCGAGGACGAGCAGGAGTTAAGCTTGGGGATGTTGATACATTGCAAGTGTATTTATAATTTTTGATGTTCCATGCTTGGTTTTATCTACTTTCTTGTGTTTTGTCCACACTTTGGAGTACTTTTCATATGATTTCTTAGACTAACCTATTAACAAGAGCCACGGTGTCAGCTGCATGTTTTCTGCTGTTTTTGGTTTCAGGAAGTCAGAAAATGAATATTCTCGGAATTGGACGGGACAAAAACCAAAGTCACTATTTTATCGGGAGACATCTGGAGCCAGAATACGAGACGGAGGCTGGGGCTTGGACACACCACCTGGCCGCGTGGCTAGGACAGGCCCGCGCCAGGGGGTGGTCTGGCCGCCCCAGGCACCCCCTCGGCCTCCCCTTCCGCCTATATATTGCCTCTGATACGGAAACCCTAAGTACCCGATCAAAATTCCATGAAAGAGTCTGTAGCCGCCCTCATCTCCATCCCTAGATCAGGAGGGATCTGAAGCTCTTGCCGGCACCCTGCCGGAGAGGGGAATTCACCCTAGAGGCCTTCTTCATCATCATGCAAGCCTCCGGTGTGATGCGTGAGTAGTTCGTCTCTAGACTACGGGTCCATGTAGTAGCTAGATGGCTGGTTCTCCTCCTTTGTGCTTTCATGTCTAGATCTTGTGAGCTCCGTTCATGATCAAGATCATCTATTCGTAATTCTGCATGTTGTGTTTGCGGGGATCCGATGGATATTGAGATGCTATTTCAGATTGATTATTGATTCTATCATGTCTTTGTTATTTGTGATCTTGCATGCTTTCCGTTGTTAGTAGCTATCTTGGCCAAGTAGATGCTAGCAACTCCAAGAGTTAGTATTTATGCTTGATAGTGGGTTCATGCCTCTGGTAATCTGGGGAAGTGACAGAAATCTCTAAGGTACTAGATGTGTTGTTGCTACTAGGGAGAAAACAACAATCCTTTGTTCATAGAACAATCGTATTGTTTACTTTACACGCAATTCGTAAAGCAATAATCTGTTGCTTGCAACTTAATACTGGAGGGGGTTCGGATGATAACTTGAAGGTGGATTATTAGTCATAGATGCAGTTGGATGGTGGTCTATGTATAATGTTGTAATGCCCAATCAAGTCTCAAAGGAGTCAAGATGATTAGTATATGCTTGTATGCTTTCTCAATGTTTGTCAATTGCCCTGCTGTAATTTGTTCCCCAGCATGTTATCTATCTTAAGGAGAGCCACCTCTAGTGAACTATGGACCCCGGTCCTTTCTTTTACATTCAATCTACAAACTATTTACTGCTTTGTGTTTACTTGCTGCAAACTACTACTTCTTTCCATTCGATACGTTTAATCCTTTGTTTTCAGCAAAACCGGTGAGATTGACAACCTCATCGCAAGTTGGGGATAGAGTTCTGTGGTTGTGGTGCAGGTCTCCACGTTGCTGCTGGCACCGGTAGTGCACCCTGCCAAAGTTCAGCTAGCAACACCTTTGGGGTGTTTCCTTGCTCCTACTGGATTGATAACCTTGGTTTCGTACTGAGGGAAAACTTACTGCTGTGCTCATCATACCTTCCTCTTGGGGTTCCCCAACGAGCTCGATATATTTTGGGCCAGCAAGCACCAATCCTCCCAAAGCCAAGGACCAATCACAGGTGGAGGCGTCATCACCGTGCTTGCCACTACCCTAGGCATCGACCTAGGTGATTTGCAACCTATGCTAGGTGAGCGACGTGTTGGTTTCTCTACTTTAAAGGCTTATGGAATGCTCACTAGGAGAGGTGGTGTTTATTACCTGCATATTGCTAGAGTTGGGCGTCTCTACCCTGCTCCTATGCCTAATGATCTTTTCTCTATCAAGGAAGGACGTTTGCTATATGATTTGCAGGTTGAGCAACATCAACTCGAGGAGGAGATTCCGGATGAGGATGAGGACCAAGAAGAGGAGTAAGAAGTTCCTTATCAAGAGGAGCAGCCACAAACTCGATTCGCCACATACCAAGACTTCCAAGAACTCAGAGGGACTATGGAGAGGATGCATAGCCTCTCTTTGAACCTTCGAGGAACAACTAGTAATTTATCAACTCAATTTGTGAACTGGAGTAATGACTTTTCCCGCCACCGCAATGATTTGAAGGGCTTGCAAAAGCCTAAGCTTGGGGAAGTTTCCTCATGTATCTTTATTTGGCGTTCATTTGCTTTTATTTATTTCGAGGTTGTGTTTTTAATTCGAGTTTATATGCACTTGTGTTGGTTTCCCCAACACTTTATCTTTAGTTATTTCTATTTGCTTTCGAGATTTTCTAGCCGAGCTTTGCCCCACAATTTTCTTTTCTTTAAATTCCCTCTCTTGAAAACAACAAAAAAGATTTCTCCATTTTCCCTCTTTCTTTTCTTTCCGCCTCGAGGTTCTCATGTATTTGTAGGAGAGTGATCAACTTCGAGTTTCCAAGAAGCAAATCAAAAAAGAAAGAGAGAAGTGGAACCAAACATGAGAGGTATGCCTTATGACTCCCCACTTTTGAGTTTGAGAAACCCATGCTAGTTAGTAGTAAATGTTGAGATGTTATATTGGTGGAGTGAGTTTTTGTATTGTAGTAAGATTTTGTTTGCATGGGTACTTAGTTGGGTGTGTTTTGTTCTAGCTCTTGTAGTTAACCAAGTCTTGCCTAAAAAAATTGCTAAACAATTGTAATAAGAATAAGTCTCACAATTGAAGGCTTGGGTATTGTAGTGTTTTGTCTTGAAGGCTTATTTCTAGATACTCAACACCATTGAAAATATTGATTGACTTGATAGCTCTCTTTAAAAGGATTTGTTTGATTGAATTAATGTTTAGCGGTTTTTGTGAGCATACCAAAGTTTGACTTGTTAATCATAAGAATGATATAGCTTTATGCGTGTCAAACTTCATGGGATGCCAACAACTACGCTGGCCTACGAACGATCTTCATGGAGAAAACTCCTAGATTTCGCCTATGAGTTGATTAAACACATGTAGCAACAATGCTATAGTGGGTAAGATTCTTGGCACTCCCGAGAAGCTGTGTTCATGATGGAGTCACTCCTCTGGCTATTATGAGTAATCATTGTACAAAAGGAATAAAAACCTTAGTGATACCACGAGTGTCCATCACAGCCCGATAAACTATTTTTTTTGGGCATGCTCTCAATTACTCAAGAACTGAAATTCTTAAAGGACAATGGATAGAAAAGTAGTGCTTGAAAAGTCTTGATTTATTGATGTGGGAGAATTGAGATACTCTGGTATATATGCTTTTCATGACAACTCTCATGTTCTCAATTTACATGATTATACTTTATTGTTCAAAGGGAAACCTATGAGTTGATTACATGATATGGAATAAAGTTTACTCATTTGAATCATCCATGTTAACAATGATTTTGTTGCGCTATAAGGATGCATAAAACCCCGTATGATATGCTTGCCATTACTCTATCTATGCTGAAGTTTTTCAGATTTATGAAATGGAGGAAACATGAGACTACCAATCATGAGTAAGATCATCATCTCGTTATTTCAGTTTAAATGCTGAGTTCCTTTTTGGATTTTGGTTTTCTTGCTCGAGGACGATCAAGTTTAAGCTTGGGGAGGTTAATGGCTCTGAAATATAGCCATCTACGTCCACATTTAAACTAGATATTATTCATATTTTTGATAAAATGTCTCTCTAAACCCTGCCACTAATGCCTAATGATCAAAAGGGTATGCAATCATTTCCTTCTATTTTTCCCTGCATAGATAATGGCGTTTGATGATGGGAATCACTATATTAAAGTCAAAGATACGAGATTTCCAACAACCAGAAGAAACCAGGAGTCGTGAAGCAGAGGCAGACGCTTTAACGACCAACTATACGGCGGGAATAAAAATTACGGCCATATAGTTCTGGTCGTATAGTTGTCATCGACACCGCTAGGTCAAACAGAACAACTTTCGTGCAGGGACCCCTATATAAAGAGGCCTCGGGCGACGAGAAAAGGGCCTCGCGAGTCCCTGCCCCAGATCATCAACCGCCTCTAGATCTCCATCCACCACACCGAAGAACCGCCAGAAGAATAGACTTAGATGTAATCTCCAAACTCTTCTCCACCACCATAGCCATATTCCATCACTTGTAGTAGTAGATCTTATCTTCGATTGGCGACATTGTAAGACTATTTACTATCAATCTCATGATTTCCATTATAATGTTTATGATCTTTGATCTCATCTCTATGTGTGAGTAATTCTCCTTGGGCTAAGGGCTTCGGCCTAGCCATGTAGTGTTTGTGCATGTTATTTATCATAGATGGGATCATATATTAGTTTGTATGACATGATGATTATTGTATCCTCTCTTGCCTCAATCTAAGGACTTGTCAGGTACCCAAGACCCCGAGGGTTAAGCCAGGTATAGGGAGTATGAATAATGACTAATCTGCAGGTTGGGAACCCAGTGACAGAAGGGATAGTACGGCTGTATGTGAGGGATTTACTTGGGATTAACGGTGACGTCACTATGCATATTATTTAGTTCTCTTTATTCTATGGATGAGACTAGTAGGTTATTGCTATAAGAGGTTGCGGAGGCAATAGCTATTATGGATACACTACCCACATATAATTTATCTTGCTCTAACAATTACATGCATACTTTATTTCTATCTTTTATTCCCATCAGATATTTTGCACAGCTACAGGTGAAACCGAACGCCCTAGGCCCTCTCTCTCCAATATCGAAAACAACAAAAGACGCAAACTCTTGGTCCGGTAAAAACACAAAAGAAATTCTAAAATTCCTGAAGGTCCGTTAAAGTAACTTCACTACGCTTCTGCTTCCCGAGGATTCGATAAACGTAGGTCTACTAGGAAAAAAGAGCTATACTACATCCGTAATCTAGATCGAAGGTATCAATTACTCGCATAGTTAATTTGGCTTCTACCCGAATGATGAGCATCATTCTTCTCGTTTTTTCTGGCTTTCATAAACCAGAGCTTTTTGTAACACCTGACCGGTCGTGATGTACTCAAAACCCTCCAGTTTTTTCTTTAAGTGGGGTCTTAGGCCATTGAGTACCGGATCATCCATGTCTTTGTCGGTTGTTACCAACTTGTAGCACTGGTTTTTTGTGTCTCTGAATCCCTGAACATAATCGGATACCGACTCATCATGCTATTGTTTAACCGATGTTAAGTGTGATAACTTCAACTCGCTCTCACATGTATAGAAATGTTCATGAAATTTCTTCTCCAGGTGATACCAAGTGAGGACAATACCTGGACCCAAAGATGAAAACTAGGAAAAGTCGGTGCCGGTTAATGATAAAGAAAACAAACAGATTTTAAGGGCGTGGCTATTGCTAGCTTCACTCGTATGGGATAGATATTGGCTAATGTGTTCCCAGATAGTTCAACCATCTCTTCCACTAAACTTGATAAACTCGGACACCCTAAAGCCTACGGGGTACACTACGTTGTCGAAATAGTCTGGTAGGGTTTTTGGTGAAGTACATGAGTAGGTTTCGGTTCAACGCCGAATTTCTCGTATAATATTTTTTGTATCTCTGTCCTAAACTTTTTGAACCCTGAATCAAAATCTGATGAAGATCTTTGTGGCAGGGTTGGAACAGAAGGTGTCGGCACAACAATAGGGTTGTAGATCAGGATGGTACTCGAAACTAGAGGATAAATAGGTGCGCTGGGTCTAGCTAAGTAAGGTATCGTTGCCATTGGTTCTAGAGAGAAGACGTTCTAGAGAGAAGACCAACGAGTGACTAGGGTTTGGAATTGGACTTGCCAGATAAACCGGTGGCCCAGAGTTTGAGTCGGACGTGTTGGCGGTGTTTTTCGTGGTGTCGGCATACTCGAATTAAGGAGCATGAAGCAGGTGGTGCCAGTTGATACGATGTTGCCCAATCAATTCTTCTTGAACCCTATTCCAGACGAGAGGCATCAATCCGGTGGTGACGTGGCAGCAGCCTGCCCGGATCCTCCGTCCAGAAGAGACTACGGTCAGTGTGCCGGGAATGCGGTTGGGCTCTGGACCAAGAGCAACCTCGAGTGGTTCTGAATTTGTCCTCCAGTTCTCGTTCTTCTCCATGGACAAAAACTATACTAGCGTACTGCAATCTCAACTCTGATAGGTTGCAGCTGAAGATGCGTCGCCAGTACCAGCACCAGCACGCTGCATGTTAGGTCTTCCAAGAAGGAAGCACAAGGCTGAGTCCAAAGATTCCAAGAAGGAAGCACAAGGCGAGTCCAAAGATTGAGGTAAAGGAATATCCAATCTGTCGTATCATGAAAAACACGGAGAAATATTCACGACCCAACATCAGCCCAGACAGTTCCCACGGCAAATAGCAAGAACAGGCTCACCAGTCACCACTGCCCACAGGGTTCCGGAGATGGCACTTCTTAAACTTACACAGCAGGATCAAACCAACGTCGAGCAAGAAGAACCAAGAGCATGCGTGTCAAGAAGCAACCAAAGGGCCACACAGGTTTTACAGGCAAGAGCTACCAAGGAGAAGCAGCCACCACCAACCAACACGCCACCAGAAGACACACTACCGAGAGTCTATAACCAAAGGGAGTTTTTTATGGCTCGATGCACGCCGAGTCTCGTCCGAGGATTCAGTTCATAGGAACACGTCCTGCTCGAGCAGCTTGACCACCTCGTCCTGGCTGTTGAGCTTGGCCACCTCGATGGCGGTCTTCCCGTCCATGTTCTGGAGCGTGCTGCAAACATTCAGAAGGTTGAATCAAAACCAAGGGATCAGCAATTTAACAAAAAGTTAATTAAAAAAACAGGTGGTTTAACTTACACAGCAGCGCCATGCTTCAAGAGAAGATCCACACATTCCTTCCGGCCATACCCAGCGGCGTAATGCAGTGGGGTGTTCTTGTTCTTATCCAGTGCATCCACTGCAGCACCTGCCTCCAGAAGGATTTCTGCACACTTGAACTGAAAAATACAAAAGTTCATCCAATTAGTTGCGGACAAACAACTCTCTTTTTCTAGATTATTATGGGCGACCCCCTAGAAGATATCTAACAGATACAAATAGCCATACAGCACAGCTGCCCTCTCAATTCGGAACTCGGGTTAGTGTATATGTCATGTAACTAACGTCCAGTGATTGTTAAGAAACACCTTGTAAACGAAGTATTGGCAAACATACTTAGGATGTGTTTGGTAGCAAAGTATTTTTAAAGTATTTCAGCAATACTTTAGTTTCTCAAAATACTACAGTTTAAAATACTTTGATGGGTTTGGCTATGATTAAATACCATGGTATTAATACTTCATTATCTCTCAAAACGTGCAATTTTTGAAGTATTGAAAAAACAACTCCGGATCTCTTTTTCTAAAACTGAAGTATTGCTAGCCCAGGCAAGTAAATACTATAATCTTGTAATACTTCAGTTTTGTGAAAACTTTCTTGCCAAACTAGGCCTTACTATGTTTGGTAGCAAAGTATTTTTGAAGTATCTGCAAACATACTCTGTTTTGTAGCAGAGTATTTTTGAAGTATCTGCAAACATACTCTGTTTTGTGGCAAAGTATTTTGAAGTATTCCAGCAATACTGTAGTTTCTCAAAATACCACAGTTGAAAATACTTTGATGTGTTTGACTGTGAATAAAAACTGTGGTATTAATAATTCAGTATCTCTCAAAACATGCTATTTTTTAACTATTGGAAAAACAACCTCGAAACTCTTATTCCGAAACTGTAGTTTTGTAAACTTAAGTTTTAGAAAAACTTTGTTGCCAAACTGGATTACCCAAATTGGCTGCAAAGAAATACGCCACGGCTGGAAACAAGTCAACCAAGCTAGGTCTGTTAACCAACTGATGAAATTTAAAACTTACAGG
Source organism: Avena sativa (assembly GCA_916181665.1). Classification (NCBI taxonomy): domain Eukaryota; kingdom Viridiplantae; phylum Streptophyta; class Magnoliopsida; order Poales; family Poaceae; genus Avena; species Avena sativa. Next base: position 544,420,536 of record OV702290.1, on the reverse strand, counting down.
CATGACAGAACGAGAAAAGCCAAAATTTGGAAACATAGTACAGTATAAGGGGATATTCACATTAGTCTGACCAGTGCGTCATTGGTTTAAGTTTACAAAAGTAAAGCACATCACGCACCTCACCATATCCACATGCAAAATGTAAGGCCCTCCTTCCCTCTGCATCATCTTCATCCTTGTTTGCTCCGCCATCTAATGCTTTCTTCAGACCCTGTTGTCTTATTCAACTTGTCAATGCAGCACTTAATAGTAAAAAAGTACAACGATTTCATAGAGATTTCCTCAAACGCAAATAAAATATCAAAGATGGTAGAAACTATATCTAATGCAAAGTTCGGAGAAATGTCCATTTAAAAGGGAAAAGAACAATAACAGCGGTATCCAGAGAGCAATGCGCTGAAGCCTGAAAGATAAACCTCAGAGAGGTCTACTGCAAAGAGAAACAATCATCTGAGAATGAACCCATTTTCAGAATGGACACCATTGTAAGATAATTTGTGAGCTTTCTTTTAAACAAACAGTTTAGATGGCTCACTTAATAAGCACACTACTGACTACCCGTAAGCTATAAGCCCAGAAAGCCTGATTATGATGTAAAACCATAAGAGGGAGGGAGCATTCCTTGGTCGTATAAATCAGTTTATGTACTCGGGTGGAGGTATGTGCATTGAACTAACCAAAAAGTGGTTAGATACTGATATATACTGTAAACACTACAGGTTAACTACTATGTAGCACAAGTGAGCATTCTTCTGGAGATACTTGCATGGATAAAATACCAATGAGCAAATCAACTAGCAGCAGAAACTAATTAATGCAATTACCTCTGCATCACCAACACTTGCGGTATGATGGACAACAGACTCATCATCATACTCGCCTTCCTCCTCGGTTTCTTGAGGTCCAGATAGTACAGTGGAAGTAGCATCATCCCCTGGGAAGTTCAATGACATAGCCTGGCCAATCTTTTGAAGAATCTCAGGGTCATTCCAGTACCTAGATTGAGTAAAGAAAACTATCTCAGCAACTTTCAGCTGTAATGAGGTATCAATACACGCATCCGATACCTACTTCACCATTGCAGATGGACCACCGCTCTCTATCTCCTCAAGAATAGGCTTCAAAGATGGATCATCCTTGATACGGGCCATTCGCTCTTCAAGCTGCTCTTTGTGAGCTGGACTGGTCATGTTCTCAAGCATACTGGACATTGCAGGATCCTGTCATACATACAAAAACACTTCAGACAAAATACCATGGTCCATGGAGCATAACACTAGGTTGACAAATGAGAAAATAAGATATCATACCTGCATAAGAGTATTCCCAAGACGCTCTGCCATTGACATAAACTGAGGGTTCTGCATAACTTGTGTCATGGTTTCCATGTACGCTTGAGGATCCAAATTGGGAAGACCCTGTTCCCCAGTAGCCTGGGCGCTTTTCTGAAGCTGCTCAGCCATCTGGTTGAACACAGGGTCGCTCGCAATTTGCTCAGCCATCTCCCTTATGGACGGATCCTGCACGTGACAACCAAAAAGTTGGACATATACAACAAAAAACAGAGTAGAACTGCTGCAATGCACAGAAGAGAATATATCTCATGAATCCAGAACACCAGGGGAAAAGAACATTTCAAGTGCGTACTTAACAGAACATATCAAAGGCATAAGGAGAAAACATACGTTGAGCAAGCTGCTCATATTGGAAAAATCAAAAGGGCTGGGAAGGCCTGTACTAGCTGTCGGTGAAGACCCTTTTTGTGCCTCAGACGACCCATCCGCCTTTGGACTTTTGTTCTGGTCTGAAATGCAATTGGCAGACAGAAAAAGGAGTACATCAGAGGCTATATAGAATTATGCATTATTAGAAATATAAAGGCCAGACTACCATTGCTTGTCTTCTGTCTTAATCACATAACTGAAGTCACAAGTGCTATTTAAGTGTCTTTAACTCAATGCCGATTTCATGCTCAACACAATTCCAACTAGGATAATAATTTACTTAAAAAGAGCAAGCTCCAAGGCTCTAAGCTACACCATATATCACCATCAGATGGTTTCATGTTCTCCACCTACACATGTCTTGCTCACCATCATGGCACAGCAGCATGAAGATCAAGGTAGAAGATCACATCTAGCTAGGCACTGTAAGCACACTGCTCTTTATGTTCACAATTAACAAACGACACAACAGGGCAACGGTGTTACTACTATGTTATAGCATAATCGATCCAGAAGCTACAGAATTAACTCCAACTGACACGTAGCACGAACAAAGCGAACTCCGAAACCACCATTCCACACTAGTTCCCCTTACCCTCAGCCGCATCCCCAAAATCGATCTAAGCCGCGCGCACCAAACACTGCGATTCCCACGCCGCGACCACTAGAACTCCCCAAACAACAGCCCCTACCGCGGATCTAGCGGCTGGCCGCTGGCGGACGAAGGAATCACGGAGCAGCGCGGGTAGGAAGGAAGAGCGCCTAAAAATCCTGCGAAAACCCTTTGAGCGGCGGGGGAGACCGATAGCGAGGAGCGTATGGAGCAAGTTACCGGAAGCCATGGCGGATCGGACGGCGGGCCGCGGGCGGCGGCAACGCGGAGGCGGAGGGAGACTTGCGGGGGAGGTAAGGCAGCAGTGGCGAAGGCTCGGAGTCGGAGAGGAAAACCCTCGAGGGCTTGGGGACAAAAGAAAGAGGGGAGGTTGCTGATCGGGACAATTCGGAGCAAGTAGACGTATTTTTTGTACTACCTTTCCCCTCTAACAAGAAAGTATTTTATGACAAAATTCTGAGAATATTTTTGTACTATACAAAATTCTGAGTTTTTTTTGTATACAAGATGCACATATTTAAAATATATGGGAAAAGATGACTGACATATAGATGAACAAATCACTCTTCACTAATAAATAATAATAATAAAGGCAAATACTACCTCTCCTACCAAACAAAACATCTTATATTTTGGAACGGAGGTTGTCATGTTGAGTCTTGTCATCTTTCGAAACCCGTCGCTGTTCTCCTTATAATAACAAATAATTCTCATCTTGAGTCCATCATCTTTCGAAACCCGTCGTAGTCTTCTACTACACATCGGCGCATTCATAACGACAAGGATGTATATCTACTTTCAAATGATCGGTATTGTACAACAATTTCGGATTTGTATTGCACATTACAACACTTCCAAATGATCGCCTCTCATACACCAATGTTTTCACATTCGATGTGTTCTTCATTGCAGATTACGTCCTCAACTGGCTCAACACATCCTTGCAGAGTCACCCTCAAACTTAAAGCTGAACAATTTCTGGAATTGCAAAATAAACATATGGAACTGACCACACGCAAGGACTGAACAGTAAACAAGATAATACAGTTCCATATCTTCTGACTGCCCTAACGGAGCAAAGTGACAATGGACACATCTGGATTCTGGAGATACAATCAACGAAATAGTTCCAATGAAATGTCAGGACAAGTTCACTTCGAACTCAGACCAGTCTCGGGGGAATCCTCGTCACTAACGACCAGATCACATACACAAGGGGAAACATCCATCGTCAGAAACAGTTGAGCAGATCACATCATATGTACATTATTACTGAGAATTGGACTGAATCCGACAGTGTTGTCCAAGATCAAACTATACTTAATCACATTCCTTCGTGACAATCACCAGAAAGACAGTAAACACGCATGCTCATAGGAACCACAGATATCATCGAGGACGCATCCACTTCGCTATTAGGCCAAGACATTAGTACACATTATCAGCAGGGCCATGGTAGTTTCTCCTCCTCAGCTGGGATTCTGCAGCAGGCTGCTGAAGGAAAATCTTGGTAGGATCATTCGGATCAACGTACCTGCAGTAAATGCCAAAGCTTGTGAGTTTACATCATAGAAATTGCTGGAACAGGGAGATAATGGAAATATCAGGTTCTGCACTCACGCATGGTTCATCATATCGTCAACAGGAATCTGCGCCGCTTGCAGAGGGTCCATACGGGGAGCAGCAGCGGACTGAGCTTCAAACTGATTGTAGCGCCGCACCGATGTGATCAGGTTGAGGAAGAGAGGGACAAAGGTACCACAGCCGCCTTCCTTGAACAGGATCTTGAAGGTGTGGGTTGAGTACAGAGCCCTGTTCTGGCTATCTGCAACAACCTGCATTAAAAAGAACAAGGTTAGTACCTTGTGGATTGGATCTAGGATGCACAAGTATGCTCTAGTTTTACCATAAAATGTTCTGTGACAACTCACCGGCTCAACGAATCCGGAGATATTGTTGCAGTGGAATATCGGCTGGTTAAATTTCTCACCATGCACATACAACTGCGAGCAAGTTTCCCATGTCAGACGATTTACACTTTGTCTTGAACTCATGATGTAATAATGAAATAATCAAGGGAGAAACAACAATTGTTCCTTCCAAAGTTTTACCATAAACAGTTTACCATGCAAGACAATTTACACTTTGTTCCTGAACTCATGACGTAATGGAATTCACAGGGGACGAGGAAGAGACAACTTTCAGGATGCAATTACTCACCAGGGGCATATCAAAAGCAAAGAAGTTCCCAACAGGCTTTGCGGCAACAAACACCATCCTTATGTTGGACAGGTAAATGGTGCCCTTTGTTTTTGCGTGACCGCCAGGCGCTCTGAGAACAGGCCAATGGTATTTGGTTAGTTATGTTTTTGCCCGCAGGAGCGTTTAGTAAGACAAAATCTCAAGATGAACATAACGGACAAAAGCTTTCTAAGTGACTACAACAACGAAAGCAGCCGTCATCTAACTCGGGTGCTCAACATGATAAGCAAATTGAAAATATCCGCAGTTACGAATTGTGCCGCAAAGTCACCGTAATTCGTTCCTGACTCCCAACCCATACAATATTCAGAATTGTTTTCCTTCATCTCGTCCGAGTTCTATATTGGTGCACAAAATAAGCTAGTATACAGGGCATACACACCAACGGCAATCTGGCCTACGATCCTCCATGTTGTACAAGGATGAACACGCGACAGCGCTAGCTCTACTGACAGGCAAAAAAAAATCCCCTGCTAAATTCCGGTTACCGGGCAACCCGCCTGCAATTTCGGAATGAAGTAGTAATTCTGAAGCCAATCCCCACACGCTTTCCCCCCATCCAAACCTAACCTAATCCCTAGACAAAATCCGCGTCCAGACAGCGTGAATCTCCCGGCGAGATCGCGAACCCTGATCCGTCTCGGCGCGGGCAGAGACGATTGCGGGGCAAGGTAAAGGGGAGAGGGTGTTAGTGACGTACGAGGGGATCTTGTCGACGTGGAACTCGACGCCGTCGCGGGCGAGGACGAACATCTCGCCGTTGAAGGGCACGGGCATCCCGTTCCCGAACAGCTGCGGGTTCTCCGCCATCTCTCCCGGGCCGGGCTCCGCCTGCTCCGCCGCGTCGCCGAACGGGGGATCGGAGAAGAGAAGAGGAGAGAATGGGGTAGGCGGGTCTGGGACGCGTTTCCGGTTCCGGGGTCGCGCCTTGACGAGGCTTCTCGAAGCGGTCGGGTTATTTCGTTGCAACTCTCGCGGGGTCGGGCGTGGCCGTGTGTGTGTTGTGGGGACGACGGGGCCGTGTGGTGGCGTCTATCGGTCTATGTACGCGTTGTGTGCGTTGCTGGATTTCCTGCGAAAACGGCAGAGTGTTCCAGATGGGCCCAGACGAGGGCCTGCCGCTTCCTGAGGCCTCGTTCGTTTACACCTAAACCCGGCGGTGTTGGCCTGGATTGCAGCCCCGTTAATTTGGCCAGCTCGGCCATGCAATATTTCTAGCCCAATGAATATCTGTCCTTCGTTTAAGTCCCGGTGGGAACCTGTACCAACCATCTCGTACAATTTCTCTGGTCTGGACTTGGAAATTTTTCTCTCCACCTGACATATGGATTATTTCCACGCGAAAGACGGACGGAAGCAATGAGTTTTGACGGCATGCCGTTTAATTTTGGGATTGGATAGTGTTTTGGGATCAGCCAAATCCATGCGGGCCTCAGTTCCATGCATGGATTCGTTCCACGACAACCGAACGAGGCCTGAATAATTGTGTTTATCCTCTGTTCTAGAAAAACAGTTTTGTTCACAGAAAACAAAACAGTTAGGAAACTATAGATTTTCTTAGAAACAGACTTAGACGCTCACGGCTAATTTTTCAAAAATATACATTTTCTTATTCATTTTCAGAAATAATACATAATTCTAAGAAATTTCAAATCTACCACACCCTCAGCGTAGACCAAACCGAGTGGACCCTGTGTCGGCCTTGGCAAGGCCGACCAGAACTAAATTGGTTTAGGCCATATGCCGAATGAAACCTACCAGGTTCGTTCATGTTGTCGGTCTCCCTCAGGCTGATCAGTGCATCTCTAAAGAGTACTAAGCTCCCTAGAATTGTTGGGTGCTGGTTGCTCCTGGGCTAGCTCCAATTGAGTCATGGCACCTCCTGGGCTAGCTCCAATTGAGTCGTGACAACAAGATAGTAGGTTCATGTGTTTCCTACGTGTCGGTCGGGCGACAGAACATGGTCGGTTTGTGTGTTGGCGACTCTGGCTTATTCTGTCCTGCATATTTGGGTCACCGTCCGAGAATACCCGATCGCCCACGTCAACGCGCTTTCGACTTCGGTCCGCTTGACCAGAGCATCCTGACTGCCTCAATTCCTCCCGTCCAGTGACCTGGTAGCTCGTGATTGAGGCATGGTGTTGGGGATATATTTTCCGGGTATCTTCAATGTGCCTCACTGACCAGGGTGGCCCACTTCGGGTTAGAGCTTTGCTTCACAGGTGGCCCAGTCAGGGAGAAGATACGGAGTCCAGTCCGACTACGGGAAGGCCCAGAAGACTTACCGACATAGGCCCATAGTATTACTTGTAGTTCAAGATGTACTCTGTAACCGACTTTTAGTCGTAGCCGGATAGGTCTCTCCTGTAAACCCTAGATCGGATATCTATATAAGCCGTCCTAGGGAAAGGCTTTAGGGCACCCACACAATAGTCTACAATCTCAACTCGCACAGGCGAAACCCTTGTAACCCATATTTCGGCTCTACCGTATTACTGGATTGCTGATAGGAGTAGGATCCGTCCAAAGCCGGCGGATTCGAACCTAGGTAAATGATACATTGCAAATGTATCTATAATTTTTGATGTTTCATTCTTGGTTTTATCTACTTTCTTGTGTTTTGTCCACACTTTGGAGTACTTTTCATATGATTTCTTGGACTAACCTATTAACAAGAGCCACAGTGCCAGCTACCTGTTTTCTGCTGTTTTTGGTTCCAGGAAAGTCAGAAAATGAATATTCTTGGAATTGGACGGGACAAAAGCCAAAGTGCCTATTTTTCCGGAACACATCTGATGCCAGAATACGAGACGGAGAAGGGTTGGGGGCCGGCCACACCACCTGGCCGCACGGCCAGGCCTGGCCCGCGCCAGGGGGTGGTCTGGCCGACCCCAGCACCCCCTCGGCCTCTCCTTCCGCCTATATATTGCCCTCGGGACCAAAACCCTAAGTACCCGATCAAAAATCCACGAAAAAGTCTGTAGTCGCCGTCATCTCCATCCCTAGATCGGGAGGGATCTGAAGCTCTTCTCGGCACCCTGCCAGAGAGGGGAATTCACCCTGGAGGCCTTTTTCATCACCGTGCAAGCCTCCGGTGTGATGCGTGAGTAGTTCATCCTTGGACTACGGATCCATGTAGTAGCTAGATGGCTGGTTCTCCTCCTTTGTGCTTTCATGTTTAGATCTTGTGAGCTCGGTTCATGATCAAGATCATCTATTTATAATTCTACATGTTGTGTTTGCGGGGATCCGATGGATATTGAGATGCTATTTCAGATTGATTATTGATTCTATCATGTCTTTGTTATTTGTGATCTTGCATGCTTTCCATTGTTAGTAGCTATCTTGGCCAAGTAGATGCTAGCAACTCCAAGAGTTAGTATTTATGCTCGATAGTGGGTTCATGCCTCTGGTAATCTGGGGAAGTGACAGAAATCTCTAAGGTACTAGATGTGCTGTTGCTACTAGGGAGAAAATAACAATCCTTTGTTCATAGAACAATCGTATTGTTTACATTGCACGCAATTCGTCAAGCAATAATCTGTTGCTTGCAACTTAATACTGGAGGGGGTTCGGATGATAACCTGAAGGTAGATTATTAGTCATAGATGCAGTTGGATGGCAGTCTATGTATAACGTTGTAATGCCCAATCAAGTTCCAAAGGAGTCAAGATGATTAGTATATGCATGTATTGCTTTCTCGATGTTTGCCAATTCCCCTGCTGTAATTTGTTCATCCAACATGTTATCTATCTTAAGGAGAGCCACCTCTAGTGAACTATGGATCCCGGTCCTTTCTTTTACATTCAATCTACAAACTGTTTACTGCTTTGTGTTTACTTTCTGCAAACTATTACTTCCTTCCATTCGATACGTTTAATCCTTTGTTTTTAGCAAAACCGGTAAGATTGACAACCTCATCGCAAGTTGGGGACAGAGTTCTGTGGTTGTGTTGTGCAGGTCTCCACGTTGCTACTAGCACTGGTAGTGCGCCCTGCCAAGGCTCAGCTAGCAACACCTTTGGGGTGTTTCCTTGCTCCTACTGGATTGATAACCTTGGTTTCGTACTGAGGGAAACTTACTGCGGTGCTCATCATACCTTCCTCTTGGGGTTCCCCAACGAGCTCGATATATTTTGGGCCATCAAGTACTTTTTCTGGCGCCGTTGCCGGGGAATCAAGGACATCTTCACAAGGGGAGTCCCTCATAACCAATCTCTTTACTTTGTTATTTTTGTTTTGCTTAGTTTCTTTTTGCTTTGTTTGCTTGTTTTGTTATCAAAAACACAAAAAAAAATAGTTCTACTAGTTTGCTTTCTTATTTGAAAACACAAAAAAAATAGTTCTTATTTTAAGTTGCCACTATGTCTAGCCTTGCTCCAATCACTATGTCACTCGAGGAAATGATTTTCACTTTTAAACAAGGAATTGAGGAGAGCTTCAAGGAAGCTTGGTCTAGAATCTCTGATCTACATGAAAAAACTGAGCCTAAAATGACTCAAAGCTTGTTCCTTAGCAGCTTTTACCTTGGAATTGCTCTTTGCTTAGATATGCTTTAGATGCTATTGTGGGAGGAGATTTCCTCCAATGTAATGAGGATGATGCTATTAATGCTATAAAAAAATTGATCCTTACTTACAACTTGCCTAGCCAAACTGATATTTCTTTTGTAAGCATATTTGCCAGATTAAACACTCTTGAGACCAGCGCTTCTAGATTGAAAGATTGATATAAAACACTTAGGGATCATCATAATTATGTTCTAATAAATTCTGAACCATCAAAGTGGCTCCCCACAGTAAAGATTGATATAAATACTGAAACTTTTCAAGCTCGCTGTGATATCATGTCTGAATTTTGCCTTATGCCCAAAGATATTTATGAATCTTTGAATCTTTGGGGGCTTACTGAAGGAGGAAAAGAAATATCTCTTGCTAATAATGCTACCATATTACCTATTGGAATAGATGAAGGAGTGTTTACAAAGATCCTTGGGAAAATGATTTCTACTGATTATCTTGTTATTGAATGTGCAGGAAAAGGACAAATTACACTTGGAAGGTCCCTATTAGAACTCCTTGGAGCAATAATATATGTGGAAAAGGGGACCATGCACCTTTCTTCTCCACCAAACAATCATATTTTCCCCAAGGTTAAGAATAAAAGTAAGAGAGGTAAGGGCAAGAAATTTGGTTTTAATGCTTTTTCATTTGAGAACACTTGATTCTTTCTTGCTTCTTATGCCTAACTTAAAGGCGTTAAAGAAAAGTACTTATTGGGAGATAACCCAAAAGTTTTAGATGAGTCTTGGAAGTTATTACTTCATTAATAACCGCTCCTTATCCTTTTTATTTGCTTTTTGTGCCAAGAGTAACCTCTAATGAGAGAGAAGTAATGATTGGGAAAGTTGCTGTCCCGAAACAGATTTTTGTGCTTCACCGTAAAAATTCGTGTAAAATATCTGAACCTCTTTTTGAGGCGTAAAGTTTTGTGCTTCTGCCCCAGGTTGTTATCTAACTTTAGTTAGTTCAACACTTTTTGATTTGAGCACCAGAAGGTCTTCGAAAAAATCGTTATTTACTTGCTGGTCTGTTTTGACAGATTTCTGCCATTTTCTGCATTTGCTTCTTGTTGGTTCCTTTTTGAGTTCTTTTGGGGAATTGAGCTTTTTGAGACCTAATGGAAGTTTATTGGTGTTAAAAATGAACCTTAAGACCTATTATCTTGAGTGCACTAATGTTGCTAATAAATATTGTGTGAAGTTTTGTATGAAGGAAAAATTTCAAGTGTATGGAAGGCATGAGTAATGAGATGAAGGATGGACTAAAGCTCAAGCTTGGGGATGCCACACGTGTCACCCCAAGAAATATTCAAGAAGTACAAGCGTCAAATCTTGGGGATGCCCAAGGCTATTGGGGATCGGTGCGGAAAACAAAAAATTTCCTACGTTGAAACCCTAGAAACTTGTCTAGAATCTATCTATGTAGTAATGCGGTAACGGCCGATGCGTAGAGAATACATACTCTTGTAGACCGTACGCGGTTAACGTTCCACGAGGAACGTGGTTCATGTAGTCGTACTCGAAGCCGACCTCAAGGTCGCGAAGCTCCTCGCAGGTTACCCCTTGCTCCTTCTTGATCTTCATCATCTTCATCGTGCAACAGCTCCGGCTCACGACATTTAAGCGCCCAAGTGTTGCGCCTCGTGTCTTCGTACACATCCGGTGCACGATGAGACCTCCGGCTCCCCGATCCCGCCGGGAGTGCGGAAGTTGATATCCGGCTAGGAATCCCTGCAGCGCAACGGCGTACTGCAGGTGTGCCTCGATCGCACAACCCATACTTGGGGCCATGGTCACAAGGTATAGAGAGAGAGGGAAGGAGGAAGTCAACCAAAGGACTTCTCCAAATATTAGTGTGTTCAATCCCACCATGGGCACCCCTTTATACAGGGGGAGGGGGTGTGCCCTCCCCTTTGGGTTTCCCATGTGGGACTAAACAAGGGAGAGGGGGGAAGGCGCATGGGCCTTAATGGGCCAGCAGGCCTGGGGTGGGCCCCACCCTACGCACAGCCCTAGGCTGGCCGGGTGGGCCCCCTCAAGGCGCCTGGGCCTTGGCCCTTTGGCCCTTGGCCCTTCCCTCCTCCGGTTTTCCCTCATGGGCCTTTATTCCCTAGGAAGTTTGGCCCATTAGTAGAATAACCCTTCAAATTAGATTTTAATATTATATTTAATATTAATTACATTAATTAATATGTAAATACATATTACAAAACCTGATTCAACCCGAAACACCTTTTGGTTCCCTTTCGATTTCCTCCGAACGACTTCGGATCTTCCCCGGAATGATTCCGGTCCTTTATTCTTTCTCCGAACAACTTCGGATCTCTCTGCGGAACGATTCCGGCTTTCTCTTTCTCTATTGTGATTCCGTCTTACGAATGATCGCTCTCATCGTACCCTTAAGTGTATCCTCTCATGGCTTGGGAATGCTCTTGACATAATCTGTATCAATGATCAACAGAGGGACCAGGGATGTCCATATGACCCCTATGCATTCCTGATGACAATGTCGTTTGAACCATCTAAATGTAGCATCCTCTTCCTTTTGTTTCTCGATACAACTTGTCCGAGATCCGATCACTGGTATCCCATACCTTGTTCAATCTCGTTCTCAACAAGTTACGTTTTCTTGTTACCGTGATATTACATTCCCGTGACCTAGTCACATGTTGGAACATTTATAGATGTAATCTCACCAAGTCGGCCGTATGTATCTTTACCCGTCATGTGGGTAAACAAATCCCGGTCTTGCAGTCACATGTCATCTACTGTTCCTTCGGAATACCCAACGTACACCTTTATGGCCACCGCATTACTAGATGACGTTTGATGCAGTCAAAGCAGCCTAGGGAAACAATGAGTAATATGAGCTCACAGTCTAAGGAGAAGGAGTCTAGGTATAGTTGTTGCAACAATGAACTATATGACTTGATCGTGTTGCAATCCTTCGAGGAATGTCCAATCACATCATTCTCCAATGATATGATCTCGTTGTCAGTCGGCATAAATGCCCATGATCTTGAAACCCAGATCATCTTCGTGACCAACGAACTAGTATGAATAGAGGCTACTAGGGACTTGGTTGTTTCATACCACACCTGTACCAATGTTTCTACTTGGCACAGTTATAGCACAATATGAAACTGTTATAAACTAATTGAGATATGACAATAAAAACCTATTTATTATTTGCCTCTATGGCATATCTCCTTCAAAGGCATCCCCCTCTTCATCAATAAAAATCCCAGGTTTCTTCCAAACGCTTCATTTTTATTGTTTCATGCACAGTTGTGTTGTTCTTGGAACGTCTTATTTTTCGTTTTGGTTTTGTTTTTCGTTTGCTTGGTTTGCTTAGTTTGCTGAATAAATTGGTTGGACCCCCTCTTTCATACATTGGTTTTCAAATAGTTTGGTTTGGTTTGGAAAAGAGTAGGAAAGTTCATGCTTAAGTGGTAAAGAGAGCTTGTTTTTGACTGTGGCCTATGCTTTGTCATGCCATGCTTGATATTGTTTTGGCTTTATGTTTAGTATTCTTTGTTGTAGCATGACTTGTTATAAACAATTGAGATTGCTTAATGTGCCTTGGATGAATCATGCGTTGTTTTAGCATATTAAAGCATAGTATAGTGGTATTTTCCTTTGATGCTTTATTTGGGTTGACTTGGCACATGCTCACACCATGTTATGACTATCTCAAGTCACCATAGCCTTTATGATCCTTTAGTTTTCAACTTGTAGTATCACTTTATGCTTTGATCAATGATGTTTTGTCGCTCTGCATGATTATGGCCATTATTGCTCTCTTAGTTTGTTGCTCCCAGTCTTTTGCTAGCCTCCACAACCAAGTATGCGTTCCACTCATGCATCCAACTCCCTAAACCAAGTTATTCCAAAGAGTCCACCATACCTACCTACTAGCATATGCTATTCCAAGTATATTCATATTTTTGTTTACCTTCCGAATTAAACTTGTTATGAGAAAACTAGTGATTATGATGACGGTCGTTTTCACCGTTGTCATCTAAACTTCAAAACACACTTTGTTATCCTTTGTGTATATACTATAGTCATGGCAGCAGAACAAGGCCGGATTCTAGGAGCTTACAGTGACGTTAGATCAACCTCGAGGGCTTTCTCATGGGCACTGGGCCCTGGGACACATCATTCTATGTTAAAAGCGAACTAGCCCCGCCATAACATTATACATCACATCAGATGTAGCTTTTATACTTCTATATCTATGTAGATCCTAGTGCATGAAATACATTTATGCCACTTACATTGCTTCTTGTTACTTAAGTACAAACTTAATTCTGGTTTAGTGATCAACTCAGGAATCACTTAAGGACATGTTCTTACAGTTAAGAGCTAGGCCTTCCAACCAGAACCTTGGGTCACTTTATGTCGAGTATACAACATGGTTATGTGGAAGAACCTATGACTGAGGCATAGGAGATGCAACGCATCTCTTTCTTTCAACCATAGTTGCAATACTCAATGCTTCATATAGTAAGAACTTCTTTCTTACCTTGTTCCATTATGAACTTCTTCAGAATCTTGTCTTGGGACATTCTGAACATCCTTCAGAATCAAGTCCAGGAAGCATTCGACATTTAATGTTTATTAAACTCACCAATCTATCTCGATATATATCTTTGTTTAATAACTTCAACTTCATCCTTATTTATCTAACTTAAATGTTATTAACATCATTCACATATGTTGTCTACATATTCCAGAATGATTTCACACTCCCACTCAAATATGACGTTCATGTTTGAGATCCAGGGATTTCACTTAGCTCCCACTCAAAATATGTCAGCTACATATTATGAATTAGCCAAGCTAATCTGCTCCCACTCAAATCTAGGTCCTTTCGACAATCTTGGATATTCCAAAATTCCTTGATCACTATCAAATCGAGAATTCCACTAACAAGATTTCAATGACAATTCATTTTTCATACTTAGGTCCATCACGCTTCTTTGCAATTATTAGGTATGTCTTGTTCAAAACATGACAAGTGAATCAACAATATAACTTCTACGAACTTGTAGTATATGTAGTTGAATTCTACTTTCTTTAGTAAAAGTATTCACTTGAAACTTTATGATCGTTATCAATAGTTTCTTCTCTATTTGCAGAGTTTGGATTCACGAAACAAATTCCGCTGTGCCACTCAACAGTTCGGAGGTAAGGTCAAATACCTTGTTTTGATCTTTTACTTTCTTCCACCTGTATCTTCATCAAGACACATCAACTTAGGACAACAACATGTTTGTCCCTTGTGGAAGATGCATTCATAGCTTCCTAAGAATGCTCTACAAAGACTTGTTTATTCGCCACGATTTTGACTTATCGAAATCTCTAAAACTCGAACTTGCCATAACACTTATGGTGTTGTTTCCACGAATATTTAGGATGTTCCTTTGTATTTCAAACGAGTGTTTGCTTATTTTGATCTCTAGCTCTAAACGATAACTACAACCCCGATAAGAGATAATATTATACCATATGTATCTAATACATAATGATTATGATGTTTAGATATTTCAACAAAGTTTGAATTCATCCAATTACCATAATTTGTGAAACATCTTTCACAAGTCCCTTTTATGCTAAACTTAACTTGAATACCTTAGTCAAGTCGATCAAATCGGAGCGACTTCGTATTCTTGTTAATTTCAATATCCTCCATTTAGTTATGAACTCATTTGAACATTTCAAATCATTTCAAACTTATGTTTTATTAAGTAGATACACTTATTCACTTAAGTCCACAATTAACTAATGATTTCCACTACTTGTTGAAAATACGATACATCCTATGTATAAGATTCAACATTTCTTCGCATATCACCGTTTTACCAGAATGCGGAGTTTTAGTCATTCTGCCTGAGAGGCATGGTTTTGCAAAGTCTCTATATTAAGCATCTAGGACCCCGATCTTTCATAAAGAACATGCAATAACCAAAATGACTCAAACTGTAGTGTCTTTTCATTATCAAGCTTTGGATATCTTTTAGCATTCTAATCCTTTATAAATGTTTAAACTAGTATCATTAACATAGTGATGAGAATAACTTGTTCGTAATCACAATGTGACCATAAGGTCTTGTTCATAAGAATAGTACAAACTGGTTTGTAACTTGTTCATATGAATAATCGTCTCGCCAAAAGCAAGACACATAAACAAGGATTACAAAATTATATTCAAGTCCACTAATACAAATGATAAGCTTTGAGGGAAGAGGTGATGTCGGCCATCAACTGATTTGCTTGCCATCATCAAGTCAGGTTGCCTCAAAACCAACAATTCTCAAGCAGATCATCCTGTTTTCACAAAACAGGACAAGTATCAAATACTTTGCAAACTGCAACGAGTTTTGCAAGAACCACATTTATAAACTCTATATCTTACATATACATTTTCATCCATGATCTCCTTTTGCAATCAAGCCCTTCTAAGAGTTCTCAACTCTAATGCAAGATCACTAAGTGTTTTTGCAAACAATCCGGAGTCATTGAATTATCTCCTAATGGTTATTGTATCAAGAAGAGAAGATCACCTTTTACGAGGATATCCCTCAGGCATGGGTATTAATCTAAGAAGTTGGACCCTTTTGCTAAGTTCCATATTAAGCAATATATTCCCATGGTCGCAAAGGACCTCAATGTGATAGGCCAAGATCTACTAAGATATTTGCAAACAGATATCTAGACTAAGTTTATAATAAGAGATCAATTTGTAATTGGTCTCCACTAAAACGGTTATCCCCTAGAAGATTTTAGTGATCGCATGATCCCTATCCTCTGCACCTCCCCCGATCATCACGGCCATTAGCGCATTATCAAAGGTAGACATTCACTAATGTCAATCACATCATCCATGTGACTCATGCTCGATCTTTCGATCTCTTGTGTTCCGAGGCCATGTCTGTACATGCTAGGCTCGCCAAATCTAACTTGTGTGTATTTGCTGTGCAACATGGCTTACACCCACTGTATGCGAACGTAGATATGTCTGACACCCAGGCCTGTAACCCTGGATCGCCTCATACCGAATAACTTTTTTGGTGGTGCACACACAAGGGGAACACGGTACATTGGAATTCAATAGGGATTATCTTATTTGCTACCGTTGGGTATCTAAATACTAGCACACAATAAGATGATAAAAACTGGTATCAACATCACATGTATAATGTGATATGATATGGTCTTTTTTGCGCTTTGATCTCCATCGAGTGCTCCGGCATGATCTCCATCGTGCCCTTGGTTTGACCCCAAGTCCACGACGCCTCCACCAGGTCGTTCATCATAACGATAACTATTACTATACTACTTAGCAACAGAAAAGTAAACTACTTTACCTTTGTAACGACCGATGCCATATCATAATCACATGCCCCTGCAAAATAAAGTTAGACGCCTCTACTTTATCTATTGCAAGTTTTACGTGGTTGTTAGGGCTTTCACACTAGAACCGTTTCTAAACTATGAACTTTCCAACCACAAAACGGATCCGACAGTTGTCTCTATTACACCCCTTTCGGGGCCCTCCGTTGTAAATGCTATATCAACTATTTAATGAGAGACAGACACCCGCTAGCCACTTATACGGTACAAGCCATATGTTGAGCGTGGAACCAGTCTCGCGTACGAATACGTGTAAGGTCGGTCTGGGCCGCTTCATCAAACAATACCGCGATATAAACAAGTACATGTTAGAGGGTAACAACTAAGGGATCAGTGACCGCACAATACTTGTGCGTACTGGCCATACAGCACTCCTACGCATAGATCGGCTCTGATACCGCTGTTGGGGATCGGTGCAGAAAACAAAAAATTTCCTACGTTGAAACCCTAGAAACTTGCCTAGGATCTATCTATGTAGTAATGCGGTAACGGCCGATGCGTAGAGAATACATACCCTTGTAGACCGTACGCAGTTAATGTTCCACGAGGAACGTGGTTGATGTAGTCATACTCGAAGCCGACCTCAAGGTCGCGAAGCTCCTCGCATGTCACCCCTTGCTCCTTCTTGATCTTCATCATCTTCATCGTGCAACAGCTCTGGCTCACGACATTTAAGCGCCCCAAGTGTTTTGCCTCGTGTCTTCATACACATCCGGTGCATGATGACACCTCCGGCTCCCCGATCCCATCGGGAGTGCAGAAGTTGATATCCGGCTAGGAATCCCTACAGCGCAACGGCGTACTGCAGGTGTGCCTCGATCGCACAGCCCAGACTTGGGGCCATGGTCACAAGGTATAGAGAGAGAGGGAAGGAGAAAGTCAACCAAAGGACTTCTCCAAATATTAGTGTGTTCAATCCCACCATGGGCACCCCTTTATATAGGGGAAGGGGGTGTGCCCTCCCCTTTGGGTTTCCCATGTGTTTGGGTTTCCCATGTGGGACTAAACAAGGGAGAGGGGGAAGGCACATGGGCCTTAATGGGCCAGCCGGCCTGGGGTGGGTCCCACCCCGCGCACAGCCCTAGGCTGGCTGGGTGGGCCCCCTCAAGGTGCCTGGGCCTTGGCCCTTTGGCCCTTGGCCCTTCCCTCCTCCGGTTTTCCCTCATGGGCCTTTATTCCCTAGGAAGTTTGGCCCATTAGTAGAATAACCCTTCAAATTAGATTTTAATATTATATTTAATATTAATTACATTAATTAATATGTAAATACATATTACAAAACCTGATTCAACCTGAAACACCTTTCGGTTCCCTTTCGATTTCCTCCGAATGACTTCGGATCTTCCCCGGAATGATTCCGGTCCTTTATTCTTTCTCCGAACAACTTCGGATCTCTCTACGGAATGATTCCGGCTTTCTCTTTCTCTATTGTGATTCCGTCTTACGAATGATCGCTCTCATCGTACCCTTAAGTGTATCCTCTCACGGCACGGGAATGCTCTAGACATGATCTGTATCAATGATCAACAGAGGGACCAGGGATGTCCATGTGACCCCTATGCATTCCTGATGACAATGTCGTTTGAACCGTGTAAATGTAGCATCCTCTTCCTTTTGTTTCTCGATACAACTTGTCCGAGATCCGATCACTGGTATCCCATACCTTGTTCAATCTCGTTCTCAACAAGTTATGTTTTCTTGTTACCGTGATATTACATCCCCGTGACCTAGTCACTTGTTGCAACATTTATAGATGTAATCTCACCAAGTCGGCCGTATGTATCTTTACCCGTCATGTGGGTGAACAAATCCTGGTCTTGCAGTCACATGTCATCTACTGTTCCTTCGGAATACCCAACGTACACCTTTATGGCCACCGCATTACCAGATGACATTTGATGCAGTCAAAGCAGCCTAGGGAAACAATGAGTAATATGAGCTCACGGTCTAAGGATAAGGAGTCTAGGTATAGCTGTTGCAACAATGAACTATATGACTTGATCGTGTTGCAATCCTTCGAGAAATGTCCAATCACATCATTCTCCAATGATATGATCTCGTTATCAGTCGGCATAAATGCCCATGATCTTGAAACCCAGATCATCTTCGTGACCAACGAACTAGTATGAATAGAGGCTACTAGGGACTTGGTTGTTTCATACCACACCTGTACCAATGTTTCTACTTGGCACAGTTATAGCACAATATGAAACTGTTATAAACTAATTGAGATATGACAATAAAAACCTATTTATTATTTGCCTCTAGGGCATATATCCTTCAAAGGCATCCCCCTCTTCATCAATAAAAATCCCAGGTTTCTTCCAAACGCTTCATTTTTACTGTTTCATGCACAGTTGTGTTGTTCTTGGAGCGTATTATTTTTCGTTTTGGTTTTGGTTTTTCGTTTGCTTGGTTTGCTTAGTTTGCTGAATAAATTGGTTGGACCCCCTCTTTCATACATTGGTTTTCAAATAGTTTGGTTTGGTTTGGAAAAGAGTAGGAAAGTTCATGCTTAAGTGGTAAAGAGAGCTTGTTTTTGACTGTGGCCTATGCTTTGTCATGCCATGCTTGATATTGTTTTGGCTTTATGTTTAGTATTCTTTGTTGTAGCATGACTTGTTATAAACAATTGAGATTTCTTAATGTGCCTTGGATGAATCATGCGTTGTTTTAGCATATTAAAGTATAGTATAGTGGTATTTTCCTTTGATGCTTTATTTGGGTTGACTTGGCACATGCTCACACCATGTTATGACTATCTCAAGTCACCATAGCCTTTATGATCCTTTAGTTTTCAACTTGTAGTATCACTTTATGCTTTGATCAATGATGTTTTGTCGCTCTGCATGATTATGGCCATTATTGCTCTCTTAGTTTGTTGCTCCCAGTCTTTTGCTAGCCTCCACAACCAAGTATGAGTTCCACTCATGCATCTGACTCCCTAAACCAAGTTATTCCAAAGAGTCCACCATACCTACCTACTAGCATATGCTATTCCAAGTATATTCATGTTTTTGTTTATTAGTGGCAATAAACTTATAAAGAAGTGTGCCATCAAGTTTAGGGAGTTTAGTGGCAATAAACTTATTAGTGGCAATAAACTTATTAGTGGCATGAATATACTTGGAATAGCATAAGCTAGTAGGTAGGTATGGTGGACTCTTTGGAAAAACTTGATTTAGGGAGTTGGATGCATGAGTGGAACTCATACTTTGTTGTGGAGGCTAGCAAAAGACTGGGAGCGACAAACTAAGAGAGCAATAATGGCCATAATCATGCAGAGCGAAAAAACATCATTAATCAAAGCATAAAGTGATACTACAAGTTGAAAAATAAAGGATCATAAAGGCTACGGTGACTTGTGAAAGTCATAACATGGTGTGAGCATGTGCCAAGTCAACCCAAATAAAGCATCAAAGGAGAATACCGCTACACTATGCTTTAATATGCTAAAACAACGCATGATTCATCCAAGGCACATTAAGCAATCTCAATTGTTTATAACAAGTCATGCTATAGCAAAGAATACTAAGCATAAAGCCAAAAAAAATAAACTTATTAGTGGCAATAAACTTATTAGTGGCATGAATATACTTGGAATAGCATAAGCTAGTAGGTAGGTATGGTGGACTCTTTGGAAAAACTTGATTTAGGGAGTTGGATGCATGAGTGGAACTCATACTTTGTTGTGGAGGCTAGCAAAAAGACTGGGAGCGACAAACTAAGAGAGCAATAATGGCCATAATCATGCAGAGCGAAAAAACATCATTAATCAAAGCATAAAGTGATACTACAAGTTGAAAAATAAAGGATCATAAAGGCTATGGTGACTTGTGAAAGTCATAACATGGTGTGAGCATGTGCCAAGTCAACCCAAATAAAGCATCAAAGGAGAATACCGCTACACTATGCTTTAATATGCTAAAACAACGCATGATTCATCCAAGGCACATTAAGCAATCTCAATTGTTTATAACAAGTCATGCTATAGCAAAGAATACTAAGCATAAAGCCAAAAAAATATCAAGCATGGCATGACAAAGCATAGCCACAGTCAAAGACAAGCTCTTTTTACCAGATAAGCATGAACTTTCCTACTCTTTTCCAAACCAAACCAAACTATTTACAAACCAATGTATGAAAGAGGGGGTCCAACCAACTTATTCAGAAAACTAAGCAAACCAAGCAAAATAAAAACCAAAACGAAAACGAAAAGGAAGACGCTCCAAGAAAAACACAATTGTGCATGAAACAATAAAAATGAAGCGTTTGGAAGAAACCTGGAACTTTTATTGATGAAGAAGGGGATGCCTTGGGCATCCCCAAGCTTTGACGCTTGTACATCTTGGATATTTCTTGGGGTGACACGCGTGGCATCCCCAAGCTTGAGCTTTAGTCCATCCTTCATCTCATTACTCATTCCTTCCATACACCTGAAAATTTTCCTTCATACAAAACTTCACACAATCTCATTAGCAACATTAGTGCACTTAAGATAAATAAGTCTCAAGATTCAGTTCTAACACCAAATAAACTTCCATTAGAACACTAGATACTGTAGCACTTCCCTCAAAAAGCTCAATTCCCCAAAAGAACTCAAGAAGGAACCAACAAGAAGCAAATGCAGAAAATGGCAGAAATCTGTCAAAACAGACCAGCAGGTAAAGACGATTTTTTTTGAAGACCTTCTGTTGCTCAAATCAAAAGTGTTGAACTAACTAAAGTTATATAACAACCTGGGTCATAAGCACAAAAAATTACATCTCAATCCGACGTACAGAACTCTCTCAAGAATTTTTACGGTGAGGCACAAAAATCTGTTTCGGGACAGCAACTTTCCCAATCATTACTTCACTCTCATTAGAGGTTACTCTTGGCACAAAAAGCAAATAAAAAGGATAAGGATAGGTTATTACAGAGGTAATAACTTCCAATACTCATCTAAAACTCTTGGGTTATCTCCCAACAAGTACTTTTCTTTAACGCCTTTAAGTTAGGCATGAAAATTTGAGAAGATGCTCTCATAGGAAATATGAATTGAAGTAAAAGAGAGCATCAATAAGCAAATTCAAAACACATTTAAATCTAACCCACTTCCTATGCATGGGAATCTTGTATGCAAATAAATGCACAAAGAACAAAGTGACATGCATAGGAAGATAAAACAAAAGTAACTTCAAAACTTTCAGCACATAGAGAGGTGTTTCATTACCATAAAAACTTCTACAACCATATTTTATTCTCTCTTAATAATTTTCAGTAGCCACATGAATAAACTCAACAATATAACTATCACATAAGGCATGCTTTTCATGATCTACAAGCACTAGAGATTTATTATAAACATTTTCAAAAGAATCCTCAGGAACATAACATTCACCCTCCTTTGATAAGCATGGGGGACAATCAAATAATGTAAGGGATAAAGAGTTACTCTCATTAGAAGGTAGGCATGGGTAGATCCATTCTTCCTCCTTTTTTCCATCACTATCCTCCTCTTTTTCATCTAATGAGCTTTCAGGTTCAGCAATTTCTTCTTCCATGGAGGTTCTAGCAGGCGGTGGTTCATCTATTACCTTAGCAGTCATAATACTGTTCCCAAATAGGAAACTGGGTGAGCTATCCATAATGAAATAGTGATTGGAGCAGAGCTAGTCATAAATGCAATTTAAGAAAGGAACTATTTTTTTTGTTTTCCAATAAGAAAGCAAACTAGTAAAACTATTTTTTTTGTGTTTTTGAAAGAACAAAACAAGCAAACAAAGCAAAAAGAAGCTAAGCAAAACAAAAACAACAAAGTAAAGAGATTGGTTATGAGGGACTCCCCTTGTGAAGATGTCTTTGACTCCCCGGCAACGGCGCCAGAAAAATGCTTGATGGCTCAATGCATGGCGCCCAGAAAAGTGTTGATGGCTCGTGGTTGATGTAGAGCTCGTTGGGAACCCCAAGAGTAAGGTATGATGAGCACAGCAGCAAGTTTCCCTCAGTTATGAAACCAAGGTTTAATCGAACCAGTAGGAGCAAGGAAACACCCCAAAGGTGTTACTAGATGAGCTTTGGCTTGGCGCACTACCGGTGCTAGTAGCAACGTGGAGACCTGCACAACACAACCACAGAACTTTGTCCCCAACTTGCGATGAGGTTGTCAATCTCATCGTGTTTTGCGGAAAACAAAGGATTAAACGTATCGAATGGAAAGAAGTAAAAGTTTGCAGAAAGTAAACACAAAGCAGTAAAAGATTGTAGATTGTATGTAAAAGACAAGGACCGGGATCCATAGTTCACTAGAGGTGGCTCTCCTTAGATAAATAACATGCTGAGTGAACAAATTATAGCGGGGCAATTGACAAACACAGAGAAAGCAATACATGCATATACTAATCATCTTGACTCCTTTGAGACTTGATTGGGCAATACAACATAATACATAGACCGCCATCTAACTGCATCTATGACTAATAATCCACCTTCAGGTTATCATCCAAACCCCCTCCAGTATTAAGTTGCGAGCAACAGATTATTGCTTTACGAACTACGTGTAAGGTAAACAATACAATTGTTCTATGAACAAAGGATCGTTGTTTTCTCCCTAGTAGCAACGACACATCTAGTACCTTAGAGATTTCTATCACTTCCCCGGATTACCAGAGGCATGAACCCACTATCGAGCATAAATACTAACTCTTGGAGTTGCTAGCATCTACTTGGCCAAGATAGCTACTAACAACGGAAAGCATGCAAGATCTCAAATAACAAAGACATGATAGAATCAATAATCAATCTGAAATAGCATCTCAATATCCATCGGATCCTCACAAACACAACATGTATGAATTACAAATAGATGATCTTGATCATGAACGAAGCTCACAAGATCTAAACATGAAAGCACAAAGGAGGAGAAACCAGCCATCTAGCTACTACATGGATCCGTAGTCCAAGGATGAACTACTCACGCATCACACCGGAGGCTTGCATGGTGATGAAGAAGGCCTCCAGGGTGAATTCCCCTCTCCGACAGGGTGCCGGGAAGAGCTTCAGATCCCTCCCGATCTAGGGATGGAGATGACAGCGGCTACAGACTCTTTCGTGGATTTTTTGATCGGGTACCTAGGGTTTTCGTCCTGAGGGCAACTTATAGGTGGAAGGAGAGGCCGAGGGGGTGCTGGGGTCGGCCAGACCACCCCCTGGTGCGGGCCAAGCCTGGCCGTGCGGCCAGGTGGTGTGGCCGGCCTCTGGCCCCTCTCCGTCTCGTATTTTGGCACTTGATCCCTTCCGAAAAAATAGACACTTTGGCTTTTGTCCCGTCCAATTCCGAGAATATTCATTTTCTGACTTTCCTGGAACCAAAAATAGCAGAAAACAGGCAGCTGGCACTGTGGCTCTTGTTAATAGGTTAGTCCAAGAAATCATATGAAAAGTACTCCAAAGTTGGAACAAAACACAAGAAAGTGGATAAAACCAAGCATGGAACATCAAAAATTATAGATACATTTGCAATGTATCAAGCTTCTTGATGTATTTTATAATGGACTAACCGAGGAATCTAGGACATACCTAGATAGTTGTGCTGATTGTGTTTTTAGGAATAGGACCCCTAAGGAAGCTGAGGAACTAATGGCTAAAATAAGCAAGAATTATGAAGATTGGACTCCTCCTAAACAAGCTATTCCTGAAGTAATTGTACCTGAACCATCTATTCCGGCACCTATTCCAACATCAAAGAAGAGGGGAGTTATTGAATTAAATGATGAAGTGATGAAGGAAGCTAAGAAATGTCTTAAGGAGAAGGGAATTAAAGCTGCAGATGTCAAGAATTTACCTCCTATAGAAGAATTATGTAAGCCTATTCCCTACTCACCCACTATTGAGGTACACTCTCTCCAACACTTTGATGAAGGTGATATCCCTTACTCTAAACCTCCTGATCAATGCTTAGAAGAATTTAATATCTTTA
Organism: Avena sativa; assembly: GCA_916181665.1. Classification (NCBI taxonomy): domain Eukaryota; kingdom Viridiplantae; phylum Streptophyta; class Magnoliopsida; order Poales; family Poaceae; genus Avena; species Avena sativa. The sequence goes on along the minus strand of OV702290.1, from coordinate 544,395,998 downwards.
TTGTTAAGCAAGATAACTTTAATAAAAGGGTGCAAAATCATTTAATGGAAAACACTAGAGCTATTGTTGAGTTGAAAGATATTGTGGAAAGAACCTCTAATGATGTTAAAATGATTGTTAAACACTTTCAAATGGTTCAAACTCAAATATATCAACTCGTTAAAGTGCAAAACGACTTGCTAGTTAATGATGCTAAAGAAAAACATGCTTATGAAATTAGAACTAGAAGTGGAGCTGCTACCCAGGATCCTCTATATCCTGAGGGGCATCCCAAAAGAATTGATCAGGATTCTCAACAAGCTGAAAATAGTGGTTCTACTCATAAGAAAAGGAAAAAAACATAAAACTGTTGTAGAACCCTTTGAACCTGCTATAGATCCTAATAGTATATCTATCTCTGATGCTGAAACTGAAAGTGGTAATGAAGAAAATGTTGTTCCTAATGAATAAAAAGTTGAAGAAGAACCTGAAAACCACACTAAGAATACTAAATACACCAAAGAAGATTTTATTGCTAAGAAACATGGTAGTGAAAGAGAGCCTTGGGTCCAAAAACCTATGCCATTCCCTGATAAGAAACACAAGTCAAAGGAATATAAACACTATAATAAGTTTTGTGAGTGGATGAAGCCTTTATTCTTGCAAATTCCTTTGACTGATGCTATTAAATTGCCTCCTTACTCAAAGTATATGAAGGACATTGTCTCGAATAAAAGGAAGATCCCTAATGAAGAAATCTCTACTTTGCTTGCTAATTATTCTTTCAATGGTAAGGTTCCTAAGAAACTTGGAGACCCAGGGATTCCAACTATACCTTGCTCTATTAAGAACAATTATGTTAGAACTGCTTTGTGTGATTTGGGAGCTGGAGTTAGTGTTATGCCTTTCTCTCTCTATAAGAGGCTTCAACTTGAAAAATTAATACCAACTGATATATCTTTGCAAATGGCTGATAAATCTACCACTATTCCTGTGGGTATATGTGAGGATGTCCCTGTTCAGGTGGCTCACAATTGCTTGATATTAACTGATTTTGTTGTGCTTGAGATGCCTGAAGATGATAATATGTCTATTATTCTTGGGAGACCTTTTCTTAATACTGTAGGAGCTATTATTAATTGTAATCAAGGAAAGGTGACCTTCAATGTTAATGACAAGGAACATACTGTCTATTTCCCCAAGAAGATTGAAAGGACTTATGGTTTGAATTCAATTGAACATGTCGAAGGCATTCAAGTTGGAGAAATATATTGTCCCATACCAAGAGAAAAATTTGAAACTATTATGATTGGGACCATTGCTATCAAGGTTAAGGTAACATAATCATTAGTGGAGTACAAAGTTTTGTCTCATGTGCAATTGTTTTGGTAGCAAGACTTGATCAACCTTGCTAACAAAAGGATTCCATTGAACAAAACAATGTTTTCATTATGATTATCTCCGTTTATTTCTATCCTTTGCATTTTAGTTTTTGCTTTCATTTAGTTTTCTTTGTGTTGTTAGTTGCTTGCATGCTAGAACTTCTGTAGTTCTAGCCTTGTTTTGTCCTTGCATCATGTTTCAAAAAGAAAAAAAAATCTGTCTGTCAGAAAAATCATTCTTTTATTTCTGAAAATTGCCCAAAAATAAAGTGTCTCGAAAAATTCTAGAAAATTTTTATTAAATTTTTACGTGAAAAAGGGGCAGAGGAGTACCTGGTAGGTACCAGGGGGGCCCACCAGGCAGGCACACCATGTGGTGGCGCGGCCATCCCTGGGTGGCGCCATGCCCTGGTGTGGGCCACCCCTGGCCCCCTACTACTTCTCTCACCTGCCTCTTTCTTCTCTCTCCCAAGTAAGCTCCAGTTCATAGCTCAAAAACGCGTTCTTTCTGTGGTTGATCTCGATTTCTTCGATCTCTTTGCTCAGCCCATCTTTCTTGCTGAAATTTGGAGCAATTGTTCCTTGGTATGTGACTCCTCCCCTTGTCCAAGTAGTTTTGTGTTTAGTGGATTATATATTGAGTATTTTGCTGCTATAGGTGACTGGTTATGAGAGCTTGTAAGCTTGTTTGATGCTTAGAGATATAGTTTTGATGCATGTTTAGGCCTCTTGCAAGTCCCTATGAGTAGAATCCTTTATTATATTTACTTTGCAATCACTTGTTTAATAGGTGTTTAAATTTCAGAATAGAAGATGAGTGAACACCACCTAAACCAACATGAGCTTTGGGTGCCTGAGGTCATGAAGGTCCATAGGGAGGAGGAAGTTTTTCCCTCCATTTATCCATGCCATGAGTTCATGAGAGCTGCAGGAATTTTACAAGATTTCCACACTTTGGTTTCTAATGCAGGGTTAGAGCGTTTCTTGGAAGATGAACCTTGTCAATTTGTGAAGCTAACCATGTCTGTGTGCAGGATTTCCAATTTAGTCACTCTTTGCCTAACCCCATGGTCCATTACAAAATTTACAATATTGCTGTCAATCTTTCTCTTGATGATTTTTGTGCAGCTATTAAGGTACCTCAATAGGGATCATGTAAGAAGATTAAAGAGAGACCGGAACCACTCATGGATTTATACGCAGAAATTTATTTCCTCGTGGGCTAGTTTGAGTGAGTTATCTTATGAAATAACCTTTCTCAAGGCTGGCTAGAGAAAGAGCAAGTCCGGGCGTGTTGTTCTTTTGCCTGCACCTATTTTGTTTAACCTTGATAACAGGGAAGGATGGTCCCTCACTGAGGAGGAGCTTGACACGTACTTGGGAGAGCTTTCCCAGCAGGAGCAGGACACTAGAAGGGAGGTCACAGATGATTCGGTCCAGCCTTCGAATGAGGGAGAGTCTTCATATCAGCAGCCCACTTATGATTGGGGAGCTTCCTCTTCTTCTCATGGGCCCAGCTACGACCATTCTTACCAAGATCCGCCCGCTTGGAACCCTTATTCGTACATGGATTGATACCACTTAGGCCAAAAGCCTAAGCTTGGGGGGAGGTACGCTGACACTGCACTCATCTCCATATCATGTTGTGTCGGTACTTTGTATATTCATGTTTTCGTTCTCTTTTTAGTTTTTGTTCTTCTTTGCTTTTGCTTTCTAAAAACACAAAAAGACCAAAAATACTTTTGTTGTTTCTCTTTGGCTTGCTTCTTCTTTTTGCCTTGGTTTGCTTTTTTCCTTTTTGCTTTGTTTGAACTATTCGAAAAACCCAAAAAGATTTTGCTTTGCTTGTTTCTCTCTTTTGCTTCTTGTTTAAAAATCAAAAACACAAAAAATATTTGTCATTCTTCTTTGGTTTTTGCGAGTTTGCTTCAAGGTTCGGCAGTTCTCAGTGGATTATTAGTTTCATATTATTATTCAAGCCATACAAGTGAAGAGCAATAATGAGGATTAATGACAACTTGAGGCGTGGTAAGAGGCTGGTAACGAACTCTATTTGTCTTCATTTTTGTACATATACTCATCTTTGTGAGCTTGCTTAGTCCGTTCATGTAGGGTGTATGTTATCTTTGGATGCTTAGTAGTTCTTGCTTTCTTGTGATTAGCTCCAGCCCGCTAATAGTTTGTAGCATGTCTCATGAATGTTTGCTTGCATTACTCTATTCATAAATTGGTATGACACCGTGGTATCCTCCTCTGAATGTTTCATTTGAATTGACTTGGCACATGCTCACGCATGCACATGACTGTAATAATCAGTTGAGCCTCGATGAATTATTTTGCCTTGAGGATCTTGAATCATTTTCATGCCATGAGTAGTCCTGTTTTGTTGCAAGCATGATAATGACAGCTATTGCTCTCTCGTTTGTTGCTCCCTTACTTTTGCTAGCCTTCACTTCCACTGAGTGTTTTACTCATGTTTCCAACTCCCTAAACCAAATATTTCCAAAGTGTCCACCATACCTACCTATTAGCATCATTTGCTATCTCCGTGCATATTCAATATGCCTTGTTTTCTTCCGAATAAAATGTTTGCTTGTTATGAGAAAGTTAGTTAGTAAGCTCTCACGAACTTGATGGCACACTTTATTTTCTTGCACTTAATAAACCTGAACCATTGTGTCCTTCTTTGTTGCGCATATGCTTGCGCTTTATGAGTTGAAGTTAGCAGAACCATGTATCATGGGGACCGCTTTCAACGCTTCATAGGTACTTTGTACCTAGTTGATATCATGTTCTTTTGCTTATGGATCCCGGCGGTGTGAAATAAAAGTGGAACTTGTAAGATCATGGAGTTTGTATGTATGTTAGAGAAACGCCTAGGCCGCTAGCCTAAGCCATGCCTAATCATGGTGGAAACTTGCTGCATAAACATTATGAGCATTCTATGAAGCATCCTCAATAAAAATCTATGCACATAGTAAATAAAAAGATCGCCAAGATGCTCATTGTCTGCTTTCCTTGTATTTTGATCATGGGATAGCTCTCGTGTCATGTGCAAGGGGTACCCCGTTGGCGGTTCTCCATGATACGTATGTACTTACAATGACAAGAGCTTACTTATGACTGAAGTTGAGTAGCATGAGGATCGGTCTTCGTAAGTAAGGGGCATGAGACTTCAATTTATAACTTGTCAAGCATATCCTCTTAGTTGTGTCACTTTCACCTTAACCACATTAAAGATTCTTATGATAGGGGCAATGAGAGCTCAAAGCTAACGAGTACCATACTTTCAGCATTTGGAAGCCTTTCAAATTATTCAAAACCTTTTCTTCTACTTGTTGAGTCTCCACTTATTCTTTGAGCACCTTCTTGAGAGCATAGTTGTCATCCTTTGTGTTTGTTCCAATACTTGATTATTTGTGTTATGACTTTGATGCTTGTATCTTTGATATCTTTACTTCTAGTCATCACTTGAACTTCAGAGGTGCCTTGGCATTCATAATCAAAGGCAAGCGAGATACCACTCTATCATACCTTTCTATGAGCATTGTAATGTTGCTTATGTTTGTGCTTCATGCTACTTATTATTCTTGAGTTGGAATCTCTTCATAGCTTGCAATGACTATTAAGTAGACTTAGTTGCATACTCTTTATTATGAATTGTCTAGGTAGTTGATCACATTGCTGAGAATATTTACATCATATGAAGCAAATGTATTCGTGAAATTTCTTTTATCGCACTCAGTTTTCAACTGAATTGCTTGAGGACAAGCAATAAGCTAAGCTTGGGGGGAGTTGATACGTCCAAAACGTATCTACTTTCCCGAACACTTTTGCTATTGTTTCTCCTCTATACTTGTGTGATTTGGATACAACTAATGCGAACTGACGCTGTTTTTAGCAAAATTGCTTTGGTGTCTACTTTTTATGCATAAAATCAACTATCAGGAAAAATCCGGGAAAATATGCCAAAAATCCTATTTCACCCGAAGACTCCAGAAGCCAGAATACGAGACGGAGAAGAGCCAGGGGGTGGCCACACCACCTGCTGGCGCGGGCCAGGCCAGGCCGTGCCAGGGGGTGGTGTGGCCCCCAGGCACCTCCTCGGCCTCTCTCTTCGCCTATAAGGAGCCTTCTAACCTAAAAACTTCGGGGGGTTCGACGTTTTTCAAGAAGGAGTTCCGCTCCGCCGCCACCACCAGATTCCACGAAACAGCACCAGAAACTCCGTTCCGGCACCCTGCCGGGACGGGGAATTGGAGGAGATCAGCGCCATCATCATCACCATCGCTTCCCCATCGACCATCCATGTTTCCCCCATCTATGAGTGAGTAATCCCCCGCTGTAGGCTATGGGGATGGTAGGAATTGGATGAGATTGTTCATGTAATGGCATCAAATTGTTAGGGCATGGTGCCTAGTATCTTTTATTAGTGCTTTATGACTTTGTTGCGACTTGTTGTGCTTAATGCTTGTCACCAGGGCCCGAGTGCCATGATTTCAGATCTAAACGTGTTATTGATTCATTATGATAGTATTGTTTTGGGTCTTATCTGCAAGTTGTATACACACGTCGTTGTCCGGAACCTATGGCCCCGAAGTGACAGAAATCGGGATAACCGGAAGGGAAAGGTTTTGATGTGAGGATCACATGTGTTCACGGAGTGTTAATGCTTTGCTACGGTGCTCTATTAAAAGGAGCACCTTAATTGCCAGTAGTTCCCTAGAGGCCCCGCTGCAAACGGGCTGGCAGGACAAAAGATGTTGTGCAAGTTCTCATTGCGAGCACGTATGACTATATATGGAACACATGCCTAGGATTGTCTAGTACTTGGATGCTTTATCTTATTTATCTACAATTGCCCTATGTTCTGATTGCTATGTGGATTGTCTTGTCCATGCAACGCCCGTCCATCCATCCCTATGCCTACCGCACTCGAATCCCACTGTTACTGCTTGTGTTACTACTGTCTTTGCTTTACTACTGCTGTTACTTTACTATTCCTACTACAAAATTGTTGCTACTGATAAACTGCTGTGAGCAAGATTGTTTCTAGGTGCAGCTGAATTGACAACTCAGTTGTTAAGGCTGATAAATATTCTTTGGCTCCCCTTGTGTCGAATCAATAAATTGGGTTTCACTTCCCTCGAAAATACTGCGATACACCCCCTATACTTGTGGGTCATCAGCCCCGCTGTAATATGTTTACCCAGCATGTTATCTATCTAAGGAGAGCCACCTCTAGTGAACTATGGATCCCGGTCCTCTTTTTCTTTACATACAATCTACAACTGTTTATTGCTTTGTGTTTACTTTCTGCAAACTTTTACTTCTTTCCATTCGATACGTTTAATCCTTTGTTTTCCGCAAAATACGGTGAGATTGACAACCTCATCGCAAGTTGGGGACAAAGTTCTGTGGTTGTGTTGTGCAGGTCTCCACGTTGCTACTAGCACCGGTAGTGCGCCCTGCCAAAGCTCAGCTAGTAACACCTTTGGGGTGTTTCCTTGCTCCTACTGGTTCGATTAAACCTTGGTTTCATAACCGAGGGAAACTTGCTGCTGTGCTCATCATACCTTCCTCTTGGGGTTCCCAACGAGCTCTACATCAACCACGAGCCATCAAGCACTTTTCTGGCGCTGTTGCGGGGAGTCAAGGACATCTTCACAACGGGAGTCCCTCATAACCAATCTCTTTACTTTGTTGTTTTTGTTTTGCTTAGTTTTCTTTTTTGCTTTGTTTGCTTGTTTTGTTCTTAAAAAAAACACAAAAAAAATTAGTTTTACTAGTTTGCTTTCTTTATCAAAAACACACAAAAAAATTTAAGTCTCCTTTAGTTGTCACCTCTTCCTTAGCTCACCATGTTGATCCCTACATTCACCCTGAAAGACCTTCCAATTGGCAGTGGTTCTATAATTGGGAAAGATAACATTGAAGAATTCTTTAATCATGTTAGTAAGCATGAAGATACTGAGGATAGATCCCTTGTAGAACTTGCTCCAAACTATGAGATTGCTGCAGCTTCTTTAATTCACATATTAGAAGCTAGGTTTGTTAATCTCAACCCCTTAATGCAAGTAATGTTTCTTAAGCTTAAGGAAATTGAAGACCCTGAAAAGAGGGATTTTATACTAGAAACTTTGTTTAAGGAGTTCTATGATGTTGCCAAGGAAGCTAGAAAAGTTTTTGAACGTTTCAATATGCTAGGATCATGTGTATATGTTGTTGGTACACGAGAAAATATGAACAAAACCGAACCTAATGGGGAGGAACCTAAGATACCAATACCCTTTAAACTAGTAGCAATACATGATACCATAGAAAAGAATCTTGATTGGATTGTTCCTGCAAACCCTTTTGATGAGAATAGTGAACCTAAGATCATTGAGAGAGGATCCTCTAGAACTTATTTGGATGATATACCTTGCCTTGTTGAAAATATTTCTGGTATTGATCTTAATGCTTCTTCATTTGAGAACACTTGATTCTTTCTTTGCTTCTTATGCCTAACTTAAAGGCGTTAAAGAAAAGTACTTATTGGGAGATAACCCAAAAGTTTTAGATGAGTCTTGGAAGTTATTACATCAGTAATAACCTCTCCTTATCCTTTTTATTTCCTTTTTGTGCCAAGAGTAACCTCTAATGAGAGAGAAGTAATGATTGAGAAAGTTGCTGTCCCGAAACAGATTTTTGTGCTTCACCATAAAAATTCGTGAGAGAGCTCTGTATGTCGGATTGAGCTGTATTTTTTTTGAGCTTCTGCCCCAGGTTGTTATCTAACTTTTGTTAGTTCAACACTTTTTGATTTGAGCAACAGAAGGTCTTTGAAAAATTCGTCTTTACTTGCTGGTCTGTTTTGACAGATTTCTGCCATTTTCTATATTTGCTTCTTGTGGGTTCCTTTTTGAGTTCTTTTGGGGAATTGAGATTTTTGAAGGAAGTGCTACAGTAGCTAGTGTTCTAATGGACGTTTATTTGGTGTTAGAACTGAACCTTAAGACTTATTTATCTTAAGTGCACTAATGTTGCTAATGAGATTGTGTGAAGTTTTGTATGAAGGAAAAATTTCAGGTGTATGGAAGGAATGAGTAATGAGATGAAGGATAGACTAAAGCTCAAGCTTGGGTATGCCACGCGTGTCACCCCAAGAAATATCCAAGATGTACAAGCATTAAAGCTTGGGGATGCCCAAGGCATCTCCTTCTTCATCAGTAAAAATTCCAGGTTTCTTCCAAACGCTTCATTTTTATTGTTTCATGCACAGATGTGTTGTTCTTGGAGCGTCTTCTTTTTCGTTTTTGGTTTGGTTTTTCGTTTGCTTTGTTTGCTTAGCTTTCTGAATAAATTGGTTGGACCCCCTCTTTCATACATTGGTTTGCAAATAGTTTGATTTGGTTTGGAAAAGAGTAGGAAAGTTCATGCTTATGTGGTAAAAAGAGCTTGTTTTTTACTGTGGCTTGTGCTTTGTCATGCCATGCTTGATATTGTTTTGGCTTTATGCTTAGTATTCTTTGCTGTAGCATGACTTGTTATAAACAATTGAGATTGCTTAATGTGCCTTGGATGAATCATGCGTTGTTTTAGCATATTAAAGCATAGTATAGTGGTATTCTCCTTTGATGCTTTATTTGGGTTCACTTGGCGCATGCTCACACCATGTTATGACTGTCTCAAGTCACCATAGCCTTTATGATCCTTTAGTTTTCAACTTGTAGTATCACTTTATGCTTTGATCAATGATGTTTTGTCGCTCTGCATGATTATGGCCGTTATTGCTCTCTTAGTTTGTCGCTCCCAGTCTTTTGCTAGCCTCCACAACCAAGTATGAATTCCACTCATGCATCCAACTCCCTAAAGCAAGTTATTCCAAAGAGTCCACCATACCTACCTACTAGCTTATGCTATTCCAAGTATATTCATGCTTTTGTTTACCTTCCAAATTAAACTTGTTATGAGAAAACTAGTGATTAAAGCTCTCACGAACTTGATGGCACACTTTACTTTACTTTCCCTTAATAACTTGAACCATTGTGTCGTCTATGTTGTATATGCTTGCACTTATTTGTTGGGAATTAGTAGAACCATGCTTTTCATGGGGAACGCTTTCAACATTGCACTTGGTACTTGTACCTAGTTGATATCATGCTCTTTTGTATATGGATGTCATCGGTGTGAAATGAAAGGGGAGCTTGTAAGTCCATGGAGTTATGTATATGTGTTAGAGAAACGCCTAGGCCGCTGGTCTAATCCATGCTGACATGGTGGAAACCTGCAGCGTAACCATAATGAGCTGTCTATGAAGCATTCTTCTTATAAAAAAATAGTCCTATATTGCGAAAAAAAGAGATACTATGAAAAGAGGAAAGAGAGAAAAAAGCACCATATTCCCATGGTAAATAAGAATAATGCTGAGATGCTCATTGTCTGCTTGCCTTGTCATTTTGATATTGGGATTCTTCCGTATCATCGGGCAAGGGGTACCCCGTTGGCGGTTCTCAGTGATACACATGTACTTACAATGACAAGAACTTACCGGTGACTAAACTTGAGTAGCATGAGGAGCGGCCCTCGTATACAAGGGACATGAGATTTCTGACTTATACTTCGTCAAGCATGTACATCATAGTTTGTTCACTTTAACCTTAATCACTTCAAGATGCTTATGATAGGGGCAATGAGAGCTGAAAGCTATAAGTACCATAATTTTTGGAAGCTCTTTATGAGACTTGAGTCCCTACTTCCTTTTACAAAGGCCTTCCTTGCACCATTATATTGAGTCTCCACCTTCTACCTTTATGCACCTACTTTGAGAGCATAGTGTCCATTCTTAGTTCTATGTGCATTGTCCCAAGACTAGTTGATTGATGCATAACTTGATATTGCTTGTTTTAAACTATTGTATCTAGTCACTCTTATGAACTTTGAAGGTGTCCTATGCATTTATATTTGCTACTCTATTGAGGGACAAGCTGAATACTTTTATGCTATGTTTTCCTTATGTGAAACAAACAAACTTCTTGCAAAGCATTGTTATTCATGAATCTTTTGTTTGTGCCTTTTCAAGTGGCATCATAGTTTCTTTGCTTATTGCTAGAACTTTGTCTTTCATGTTATGATTGAAGTACTATGATCCTAGCTTTGAATGTTTTGCAAATACTTTGATCAAGTCTTTGATGGTGCATGTCACCATAAAAATTATTCTTTCTTTTTATCACTTACCTACTCGAGGACGAGCAGGAGTTAAGCTTGGGGATGTTGATACATTGCAAATGTATCTATAATTTTTGATGTTCCATGCTTGGTTTTATCCACTTTCTTGTGTTTTGTTCCAACTTTGGAGTACTTTTCATATGATTTCTTGGACTAACCTATTAACAAGAGCCACAGTGCCAGCAGCGTGTTTTCTGCTGTTTTTGGTTCCAGGAAAGTCAGAAAATGAATATTCTCGGAATTGGACGGGACAAAAGCCAAAGTGCCTATTTTTCCGGAAGGGATCAAGTGCCAAAATACGAGACAGAGAAGGGCCAAAGGGCGGCCACACCACCTGGCCGGGTGGCCAGGCCTGGCCCGCGCCAGGGGGTGGTGTGGCCAGCCCAGGCACCCCCTCGGCCTCTCCTTCCGCCTATATATTGCCCTCGGGACGAAAACCCTAAGTACCCGATCAAAAATCCACGAGTCTGTAGCCGCCGTCATCTCCATCCCTAGATCAGGAGGGATCTGAAGCTCTTCCCGGCACCCTGCCGGAGAGGGGAATTCACCCTGGAGGCCTTCTTCATCACCATGCAAGCCTCCGGTGTGATGCGTGAGTAGTTCATCCTTGGACTACGGATCCATGTAGTAGCTAGATGGCTGGTTCTCCTCCTTTGTGCTTTCATGTTTAGATCTTGTGAGCTCCGTTCATGATCAAGATCATCTATTTGTAATTCATACATGTTGTGTTTGCAGGGATCCGATGGATATTGAGATGCTATTTCAGATTGATTATTGATTCTATCATGTCTTTGTTATTTGTGATCTTGAATGCTTTCCGGGTTAGTAGCTATCTTGGACAAGTAGATGCTAGCAACTCCAAGAGTTAGTATTGATGCTCGATAGTGGGTTCATGCCTCTGGTAATCTGGGGAAGTGACAGAAATCTCTAAGGTACTAGATATGTTGTTTCTACTAGGGAGAAAAGAACAATCCTTTGTTCATAGAACAATCGTATTGTTTACTTTACACGCAGTTCGTAAAGCAATAATCTATTGCTTGCAACTTAATACTAGAGGGGGTTCAGATGATAACCTGAAGGTGGATTATTAGTCATAGATGCAGTTGGATGGTGGTCTATGTATTATGTTGTAATGCCCAATCAAGTCTCAAAGGAGTCAAGATGATTAGTATATGCATGTATTGCTTTCTCGGTGTTTGTCAATTGCCCCGCTGTAATTTGTTTACCCAGCATGTTATCTATCTAAGGAGATCCACCTCTAGTGAACTATGGATCCCGGTCCTCTTTTTCTTTACATGCAATCTATAACTGTTTACTGCTTTGTGTTTACTTTCTGCAAACTTTTACTTCTTTCCATTCGATACGTTTAATCCTTTGTTTTCCACAAAACACGGTGAGATTGACAACCTCATCGCAAGTTGGGGACAAAGTTCTGTGGTTGTGTTGTGCAGGTCTCCACGTTGCTACTAGCACCAGTAGTGCGCCCTGCCAAATCTCAACTAATAACACCTTTGGGGTGTTTCCTTGCTCCTACTGGTTCGATTAAACCTTGGTTTCATAACTGAGGGAAACTTGCTGCTGTGCTCATCATACCTTCCTCTTGGGGTTCCCAACGAGCTCTACATCAACCACGAGCCATCAACCCGCACCTGTTGCGGAGATAGTGGAGAAAGCCGAACCTGAGGAAGATCTTAAGGTTCAAGTCGAATCTGGAGTGGATCTCCCTAGCAAGGCTGAATCCCAGATCGATCTACCCGCCGAGGTCAAAGTCCAGGAGGGGCAAAACAATAACCTTGGTTCCGGCTCTACCAACGTCGGAACATACCAACCTTTCATGAGGCAAACGTTGAGGCGCATGATGCTGCAAGTCGCAAACGTGGATGAGGTTCTCGAAACCATCAGGATCTTCGAGGAAGCCCACGAGGAAAGCCGCAACTACCTCAGGACCCACACATCGCACTTTGTCAGATATGTTGGATCCGGACCCGACTCGACCGATGCTGGAGACAACGAACACTCGGTGCTGGAGGCGATCAGAACAAACACCGACTTACTCGCATCCTCGGATGACTTGATGATGTCGGCAGATTTCCGGAAGTTCTCCGTGGAATATGAAGAGGAGTTCAACTCCAAAGTTGCAGAAGAAGGAGAAGCCATGGATGAAGGAGCCGGAGAAAACTCTCCCAAAGCGCAGGATGACATGGATCTTGGAGACAATCCCGAGGTCTAGATGTCCGAAAGTACCGACCAGAGCTTGACTTCAGGAAACGGACCCAAAGCCGTCTTTGCTACCGGTGCTGCCAAGAAGGCAAAGAAGAAGAACAAGAAGAACAAGACCCCCGGCAAAAGAACTTCCAACAGAGGAGGTGATTTCCGATGAAGGGTTCGCAACATAGAAAACAAAAAATTCCTACGATGAGAACTATACGCCAAGATCTATCTACTAGATACAAGCAACTGGTGGATATACATCCATGGAGAACTTACCCTCGAAGATAACAAAGTTTTGTTAACGGGTAGGAACACGTGGATGATGTAGTCGTACGGTTGCCGATCTCAAGATCGTGTGGAAGTCCTAGCGCCGCAAACCAGCAGCGCATTGATGACCCACAAGTATAGGGGGTGTATCGCAGTATTTTCGAGGGAAGTGAAACCCAATTTATTTATTCGACACAAGGGGAGCCAAAGAATACTTATCAGCCTTAACAACTGAGTTGTCAATTCAGCCGCACCTAAAAACAATCCTGCTCACAGCAGTTTATCAGTAGCAACAGTTTTGTAGTAGGAATAGTAAAGTAACAGCAGCAGCAAAACAAAGACAGTAGTAACAAAAGCAGTAAATAGTGGGATTCGAGTGCGGTAGGCATAGGTATGGATGGACGGGCGTTGCATGGACAAGACAATTCACATAGCAATTAGAACATAGGGCAATTGCAGATAAATAAGATAAAGCACCCAAGTACTAGACAATCCTAGGCATGTGTTCCATATATAGTCATACGTGCTCGCAATGAGAACTTGCACAACATCTTTTGTCCTGCCAGTCCGTTTGCAGCGGGGCCTCTAGGGAACTACTGGCAATTAAGGTGCTCCTTTTAATAGAGCACCGGAGCAAAGCATTAACACTCCGTGAACACATGTGATCCTCACATCAAAGCCTTTCCCTTCCGGCTACCCCGATTTCTGTCACTTCGGGACCATAGGTTCCGGACAATGACGTGTGTATACAACTTGTAGATAAGACCCAAAACAATACTATCATGATGGATCAATAATAAGTTCAGATATGAAATCATGGCACTCAGGCCCTAGTGACAAGCATTAAGCACAACAAGGTTGCAACAAAGTCATAAAGCACTAATAGAGATATTAGGCACTATGCCCTAACAATCTGATGCCATTACATGAACGATCTCATCCAATCCCTACCATCCCCATAGCCTACATCGGGTGATTACTCACTCATAGATAGAGGAAACATGGATGGTCGATGAAGATGATGGTGGAGATCGATGGAGATGGCTCCGGGGGCACTTCCCCGTCCCGGCAGGGTGCCGGAACAGAGACTTTCTGTCCCGCGAATCTCCCCTTCGATGGCGGTGGCGCAGCGGAACTTTTCATGGAAAAACGTCAAAACCCCCCGAAGTTTTTAGGTCAGAAGGCTTCTTATAGGCGAAGAGGGAGACCGAGGGGGTGCCTGGGGCCACCACACCAGGCCCTGGCGTGGCCAGGCCCAGCCCGCGCCTGGGGGGGGGGGGGGGTGGACAGCCCCTGGCCCTCCTCCGTCTCGTATTCTGGCTCCGTGAGTCTTCTGAAAAAATAGGCACTTTGGCTTTTGTCCCGTCCAATTCCGAGAATATTCATTTTCTGACTTTCTTGGAACCAAAAACAGCAAAAAACAGGCAGCTGGCACTGTGGCTCTTGTTAATAGGTTAGTCCAAGAAATCATATGAAAAGTACTCCAAAGTGTGGACAAAACACAAGAAAATGGATAAAACCAAGCATGGGGCATCAAAAATTATAGATACATTTGCAATGTATCATGCATCCGCACTCGCACACACGTTCATGCCATCGAACAACCTCCGCCTCCTTGCTCCAGCGATGCAGCGGAAGCAGCAACTCCTTCAAGACGAAATGCCACCAGGAACATGTATCTCGCTAATCCAAGACCATGGGGGAATAATTCTAGAGGGAGAGAGATCCTTCACGAGGAGGTGTGTGGAAGAAGGGTGAGAGGGGTGGCCTTTTATAGGAGAAGGGGGTATCCCTCCCCATGGACGGCGCCCCATGGGGGTGACCCCTCACCTCCCCCATTCATGTGGTGGTAACCCCCTCCACATAAAAGTGTCCCTTAACATTCCTCTTTAAAGTCTTTACTTTAAATGCATTAAATTTCTCCAAATTTAAAGCTCTCTCATTTAATAAAACTCTTTTATTAAATTTATTCAGAATTTTGATAATTACTTTAATTAACAAACATTCACATAAAACCCCCTGTAACATTTTAATATTACATGCAGAACCAGTTTCAGCGATTTCACCTGAAACAGTTTCGGTGTCTATTGAAATAATTCCAGCACTTTGCAATTCATTCATCTGAAACACATTTGCTCCAAATGGTGTTGGTGTCCCTTAAGTGTGTCACCCTATGGTTCATGAATAATGCAGACATGATCGAGACCCCTCTCAGATCAATAAATCAGAAGCGGGACCTGGAGATCCATACTGACTCCTACACATTCTACGATGACTTCTGTGATCGTGAGAACCTTTAACATTAGTAACTAAATCCCTTTGTCTCGCGATATATTACATGTCCGAGATTCAATTATCGGTATCTCCATACCTAGTTTGAACTCGTTACCGACATGTACTCTTTTCTCGTTCCCGTGATATAACATTCTAGTGATCTCATCACTTGCTTGCAAGCTAACCAATGTGATATCACCGAGAGGGCCCAGAGAATATATATCCATCATCGGGATGGACAAATCCCACTCTTGATCCATGAGCCTTTACATAACACTTTTGTAGCACTGAACCCACCTTTATAATCACCCTTTCATGGTGTGACGTTTGATGTTATCAAGATACTCTTCCAGTGTTAGTGATTAACATGATCTCATGGTCTAAGGACTAGGATTACTTTGTTAGATGTTATAGCAATATAAACACAATGACTTTGATTGTAATGCTATACTTCGGATGAATGTTCATCACATCATTCCACTAATGTTGTGACCTCGTTATTAACAACATCCAATGTCCATGATCAGGAAACCTTGATCATCTTGTTAATCAAAGAGCTAGTTTATAAGAGAGGCATAACTAGGAACTTTCCTTTTGTTTATTAAACACACATGTATCAACATTTCCAAATTAATACAATTATAGCATGCAAAATAAACATCTATCATATACTTGGAATATGTATACTAACAACTTTATTATTGCCTCTCAGGACATATTCCCTTCAGTCTCCCACTTGCACTAGAGACAATAAATCTAGCTACATGGTGATAAATCTAACACCCATGGAGTTCTGGTGTTGATCATGTTTTGCTCAAGGGAGAGTTTTAGTCAATGGATCTGCTACATTGAGATCCGTATGTACTTTACAAATCTTTATATCTCCATCCTTGACATGCTCACGGATGGAGTGAAACCGGCGCTTAATATGTTTGGAATTCTTATGAGACCTTGGTTCCTTTGCGTTGGCTATGGATCCATTGTTGTCACAATGGATCACCATTGGATCCAACGCACTAGGAACCACACCCAATTCAGTAATGAACTCCTTCATCCAAACCGCTTCCTGTGTTGCTTCTGAAACAACAATATATTCAGCCTCCGTTGTTAACCTTGTTACCACGGGTTGTTTGGAGCTCCTCCAACTAATTGTTGCTCCGTTCATGAGAAATACGTATCCGGATTGAGACTTAGAGTCGTCTGGATCAGTGTCAAAGCTAGCGTCGACATAACAATTAGCGACCAGCTCTTCTTCACCTCCGTATACAAGAAACATTTCCTTAGTTCTTCTCAAGTACTTAAGGATATCCTTGACCGCTATCTAGTGTTCCAAACCTGGATCAGATTGGTACCTACTAGTCAAACTAATAGCATGTGCCACATCTGGTCTTGTACATAGCATGGCGTACATTACAGAGCCTATGGCTGAAGCATAGGGGATCTTATCCATTATCTCTCTTTCTTCCGTCGTAGCCAGACTTTGAGTCTTAGTCAATGTCTTGCCTTGCAACATAGGTAAGAACCCCTTCTTACTTTCGTCCATTTTAAACTTCTTTAAAATATTATCAAGGTATGTACTTTGCGATAGCCCTATTAGGCGTCTTGATCTATCTCTATATATCTTTATGCCTAATATATATGACGCTTCACCAAGGTCTTTCATAGAAAATTTGCGGTTTAGAAAACTTTTAACACTGTTTAAAAGATCTATATCATTTAAAATCAATAATATGTCATCCACATATAATATCAGAAATGCCACATTGCTCCCAGTCACTTTCTTGTAAATACAAGCCTCTCCATAAGTTTGGACAAATCCAAACTCTTTGATCACCTCATCAAAGCGGAGATTCCAACTCCGGGATGCTTGCTTCAGTCCATAGATGGATCGCTGAAGCTTGCACACCTTGTTACCATCCTTAGGATCGACAAAACCCTTTGGTTGTATCATATACAACTGTTCTTCAATGTTACCATTGAGGAACGCATTTTTGACATCCATCTACCATATTTCATAATCGAAATATGCAGCAATTGCTAACATAATCCTAACTGATTTTAGCATCACTACGGGAGAGAATGTCTCATCGTAGTCAACTCCTTGAATTTGTCGAAACCCTTTTGTGACAAGTTGAGCTTTATAGATGGTTACATTACCATCAACATCAATTTTTCTTTTGAAAATCCATTTATTCTCAACGGCCTTTCGGTCATGAGGTAAGTCCACCAAGATCCAAACCTGGTTTTTGTACATGGATTCCATCTCGGATTTCATGGCTTCTAGCCATTTGTTGGAATCTGGGCTCATCATCGCTTCTTCATACGTCGCAGGGTCATCTATTTCACCAACCATGAAATTTACAACAAGATTCCCGTACAGTTCAGGAGCTGCACGTGTCCTACTTGACCTGCGAGGTTCAGTAGTGTCCTCTTTCGAAGTTTCATGATCATTATCATTAATTCCTTCTTCATTTGGTGAAGTCAACTCCGGAACAACTTCTGGTGCTGCGCCACTCGCCATTTCATGAAGAGAAGGTTCAATAACCTCTTCGAGTTCTACCTTTCGACTACTCACACCTTTTGCGAGAAACTCTTTCTCTAGAAAGGATCCATTCTTGGCAACGAAAACCTTGCCCTTGGATATGTGATAGAAGGAATACCCAATTGTTTCTTTAGGGTATCCTATGAAGACGCATTTTTCCGCTTTCGGTTCGAGTTTATCCGGTTGAAGTTTCTTCACTCAAACATCGCATCCCCAAACTTTAAGAAATGACAGCTTAGGTTTGTTTCCAAACCATAATTCATACGGTGTCGTTCCAACAGATTTAGATGGTGCCCGATTTAAAGTGAATGCAGCGGTTTCCAGTGCATAACCCCAAAATGACAGTGGCAAGTCAGCCAGAGACATCATAGATCGAACCATATCCAATAGAGTACGATTATGATGTTCTGATACACCATTACGTTGTGGTGTTCCGGCAGGCGTGAGTTGTGAAACTATTCCACACTCTTTCATGTGTGTGCTAAACATATAACTTAGATACTCACCTCTACAGTCGGACCGCAGAAATTTGATCTTTCTATTACGATGATTTTCCACTTCATTCTAAAATTCCTTAAACTTTTCAAAGGTTTCAGACTTATGTTTCATCAAATAGATATACCCATATCTACTCAAATCATCCGTGAAAGTAACAAAATAACGATATCCACCTCGCGCCGGCACACTCATTGGACCGCATACAATGAGTATGTATGATTTCCAATAAATCTGTCGCCCGTTCCATTGAACCGGAAAATAGCGTTCTAGTCATCTTTCCCGTAAGGCATGGCTCACATGTATCAAATGATTCAAAATCAAATGATTCCAAAAGTCCATCAGAATGGAAATTCTTCATGCGTTTAACACCAATATGACCTAGACGGCAGTGCCACATATATGCAGATATATCATTATTAAGTTTAATTCTTTTAGCATCAACATTATGGATGTGCGTATGAGTACTATCGAGATTCAATAGAAATAAACCATTCATCATGGGTGCATGACCATAAAAGATATTATCCATATAAATCAAACAAGAATTGTTTTCTGATTTAAACGAATAACCACATCGCATCAAACAAGATCCAGATATAATGTTCATGCTCAGTGCAGGCTCCAAATAACAATTATTTAGGTTTATAACTAATCCCGATGGTAGGTGGAGAGGCAACATTCCGACGGCGATCACATCAACTCTTGATCCATTGCCGACACGCATCTTGACCTCACCCCTTGCTAGCGGTCGCTTGTTCTACAGCCCCTGATTCCAGTTACATATGTTAGCAACCGATCCGGTATCAAATACCCATGTGCTACTGCGAGTACTAGTCAAGTACACATCAATAACATGTATATCATATATACCTTTGTTTGCCTTGCTGGCTTTCTTGTCCGCCAAAAACTTGGGGCAGTTGCGCTTCCAATGGCCAGTCCCCTTACAATAGTAGCACTCTGTATCAGACTTAGGGCTAGCCCGGGATTTCTTTTCAGGCATAGCAACATATTTGCTGCCCTTCTTTCCCTTCTGTTTACCCTTCTTGTCTTTCTTGAAACCTGTGGTCCTATTGACCATCAACACTTGATGTTCTTTCCTAATCTCCACTTCTGCAGTCTTAAGCATTGACAGAAGCTCGAGGAGAGTCTTCTTCATGCCCTGCATGTTATAGTTCATCACGAAGCTCTTGTAGCTAGGTGCCAGAGATTAGATAACATGATGTATGCCTAAATCAATGGGAATCGTTATTCCCAAGGACACAAGCTTATCGGTGTACCCAGACATTTTGAGTACGTGCTCTCTTACGGAGTTGTTCTCTTCCATCATGCAGCTAAAGAACTTTTCTAAAGCATTATAACTCTCTATGACAGCATGGGTATCGAAAATCATTTTCAATTCACCCATGGTATTAAAGGCATTGCCATTTTTGAAACGCTTTCGAAGTTCTAGATCTAGCCCATACAGTATGCCGCAATGAACTAAGTTTTGGTCCTCCTGACGAGTCACATAGACATTCTTTTCCTCGTCAGGGGCATCAGGAGCTGGTGGGGGGACTAGCAGCGCTTCTAGCACATATTTCTTTTGTGCAGCAGAGAGGAGAATCCTCAAATTCATAGCCCAGTTGGTGAAGTTGCTACCATTCGCAGCAAGTTTCTCTTTCTCCATGAACACATTGAAATTAAAAGCAGGTGGTGCCATCTACAACAGAATTTGTAAAGTTTATTTAGACTAAGTTTATGATATATTGAGTTCAACTAAACTCCCACTCAAAACAACATCCCTCGTGTCTTTTTTTTGGTGATTACATGAACCAAATCCACTACACCAAGTCCGATCATCACGTGAGTCGGTGTAGCTTCAAAGGCGAGCATCTATATGGGCATCATATCAACTATATCACTCATGCTTAACCTTTCGGTCCGTGTTCCGAGGCCATGTCTATACATGCTAGGCTCACCAAGTAAGAACCTTAGTACTCGCATGTGTAAAACTGTCTTACACCCGAAATATGATCGTGGATTCAAGTACACCCGATCATCACGTGATGTCTTGAAGCGGCGAAACATAAACGGTGCGTACTTAAGGAAAAACACATTTTTATCTTGATATTTAAATGAGGGATCATCTTATAACGCTACTAAAACGCCAAACTAGCAATATAAGATGCGAACATCATATGTGTAAAGTGAAATGATATGGTTCTTGCATTTGATCACTATCATATGCATCGTGGTATGATCTCTATCATTCCTTTGTGTGTAAGGCCAAGGTATATGGAACTTACACATTAAGTGTGTTGTAAGTGTATCAACTATACATCAACTCACAACAATACCATATCAAGACACAAGCCTAGCAACGATCTAAACTAGACGCCTCTAATTTATCAATTGCAAGTTTTACGTGGCTTAGGGCTTTCAAAGATAGAACCGTTATTACCTACGAACATGGAACCACAAAGATGATAACCAAATTATTAGCAACTCGTTGTAAATTAGATATTGACTATAGTAGGAGAGACAGACACCCGCCAGCCACTTATGCAAAACTAGTCGCATGTTAGTCGTGGAACCGGTCTCATGTGCGATGACATGTAAGGTTGGTCAGGGCCGCTTCATCCAACTATGCCACGAATATCCAAAGTATATATAAGAAGCAATAACATGATCATCACCGCCCACATACTCTTATGTGTACTACCCGTGCAAAGCACCTACGCATAAACCTGGCTCTGATACCAGTGAAGGCTTCGCAGCATAGAACACAAAAATTTTCCTACGATGAGAACTATATGCCAAGATCTATCTACTAGATACAAGTAATGGGTGGATATACATCCATGGAGAACTTACCCTCGAAGACAACAAAGTTTTGTTAACGAGTAGGAACTCGTGGATGATGTAGTCGTACACTTGCCGATCTCAAGATCGTGTGGAAGTCCTAGCGCCGCAAACCAGCAGCACATCCGCACTCGCACACACGTTCAGGCCATAGAACAACCTCCGCCTCCTTGCTCCAGCGATGCAGTGGAAGCAGCAACTCCTTCTAGATGAAATGCCATCGGGAACATGTATCTCGCTAATCCGAGACCATGGGGGAATAATTCTAGAGGGGGAGAGAGATTCTTCACGAGGAGGTGTGTGGAAGAAGGGTGAGTGGGGTGGCCTTTTATAGGAGGAGGGGGGTACCCCTCCCCATTGCCGGCGCCCCATGGGGGGTGACCCCTCACCTCCCCCATTCATGTGGTGGTAACCCCCTCCACACAAAAGTGTCCCTTAACATTCCTCTTTAAAGTCTTTACTTTAAATGCATTAAATTTCTCCAAATTTAATGCTCTATCATTTAATAAAATTCTTTTATTAAATTTATTCAGAATTTTTATAATTACTTTAATTAAAAAACATTCACATAAAACCCCCCGCAACATTTCAATATTACATGCAGAACCAGTTTCGGCAATTTCACCCGAAACAGTTTCGGTGTCTATTGAAATAATTCCAGCACTTTGCAATTCATTCGTCTGAAACACATTTGCTCCAAATGGTGTTGGTGTCCCTTAAGTGTGTCACCCTACGGTTCGTGAATAATACAGACATGATCGAGACCCCTCTCAGATCAATAAAATCAGAAGCAGGACCTGGAAATCCATACTGACTCCTACACATTCTACGATGACTTCTGTGATCGTGATAACCTTTAACATTATCCGAGATTCGATCATCGGTATCTCCATACCTAGTTTGATCTCGTTACCAACATGTACTCTTTTCTCGTTCCCGTGATATAACATTCTAGTGATCTCATCACTTGCTTGCAAGCTAACCAATGTGATATCACCGAGAGGGCCCAGGGAATATCTATCCGTCATCGGGATGGACAAATCCCACTCTTGATCAATGAGCCTCTACATAACACTTTTGTATCACTAAACCCACCTTTATAATCACCCTTTCACGGTGTGACGTTTGATGTTATCAAGATACTCTTCCAGTGTTAGTGATTAACATGATCTCATGATATAAGGACTAGGATTACTTTGTTAGATGTTATAGCAATATAAACACAATGACTTTGATCGTAGTGCTATACTTCGGATGAATGTTCATCACATCATTCCACTAATGTTGTGACCTAGTTATTAACAACATCCAATGTCCATGATCAGGAAACCTTGATCATCTTGTTAATCAACGAGCTAGTTTATAAGAGAGGCATAACTAGGAACTTTCCTTTTGTTTATTAAACACACATGTATCAACATTTCCAAATTAATACAATTATAGCATGCAAAATAAACATCTATCATATACTTGGAATATGTATAATAACAACTTTATTATTGCCTCTCAGGACATATTCCCTTCAGCCGAGGAATATGAGGAAGACTTGGATGGAGCACTTATCCCAGACGAGCCCAAAGAAGAATCAGTGGATGGACACGTGGTCACCGCAGGTGCCCATAAACTCATCGATGATGCATTAACTACTCCTATCCCTACTGCGACAGAACTTACTGTTGCAGAATTGGAAGAAAGGGCCCAAGCCCTAGAAGCGCGTCGCCAAGTACTCCTGGATGAAGCCAAAAACATCGAGGAAGAGAAGAAGCGCATGGCTACTACGAAGAAGCTTATCTCTCTACAACATCAGAAGAACCGGAAACAACACACACGTGACAATCAATTTCCAAAAGTACGCAAGGTTCTCTTTGAGGGAGATCCAGGGATGCCTTGGCTCGACAGTAACGGAGATCTAGTGTATCCAACACCAGTGAAAAACACTGCTGCAGCCCGAGACATCCTAGCGAATAATCTAGGCCCAGAACAGGTTCGATTGGGCATTAAGCTACTCACCAAGGGTCTGGAGCAGCAGAAGGTCGTGAAATCCGGGAGCGGAAAGCTGGCCTCTCAATCAGACCAATGTCGCACGGATCCGGCCTAGAACGACATAAGACCCCAACGGGTTCCGGAACAGCATCACCGTTCCGACCGTCGAGAAGACAATCACTCAAGAATCGGATCTTCAGGATAGCACCACAGAACTGCACGTGACTAGCACAACGTTGCTCCAGCCGCCGAGCAAGAGGCGATTGCTGCACTGTATCCGAGAAATCCTCCCCGGCGAGAGTCGAACGATCGCAGGGAAGAAGACAAAGAGAAATGTCGGGAGGAGGATCGACAAAGAATGCCACCTCCTAGACATACAAGCCGTCCAGCTGAACCCCATCGCGATGGGAATGATGAACGAAGGAACAACATACACCATGCCGAGTCAAGCCGGCAGGGGGCTCATCGTAATGAAGACCCTCCCCGAACCGGAATAATGACGCTCCGAACGAAGGCCGGCGATCAGCTGGAAACAATCCACCTGCTCCACCTTCTCCACCAAGTAGCCATCACAACGTCTCTCAAGGAGGCCAAGGAGGGCGTCGTGGCGGAGGAGGTGGTGGCAGAAGCAGAAGTCCGGCTCCAAGGCACCGCAGCCACAGCCGTTAATCGGGACGGTGATCTCTGTCGCCAAGCAACGCGAGATGCCGGATTAACTCCAATATAGAGGCGCAGCGCTATGAAAACGATGATATATACGTGGGTCCAAAATGCTTCGGACCACACATAAGAGCAACAAGGTTCCCGGAAGGATTTGTGATGGCCCAAAATATATCGAGCTTGTTGGGGAACCCCAAGAGGAGGTATGATGAGCACAGCAGCAAGTTTTCCCTTAGTACGAAACCAAGGTTATGAATCCAGTAGGAGCAAGGAAACACCCCAAAGGTGTTGCTAGCTGAACGTTGGCAGGGCGCACTACCGGTGCCAGCAGCAACGTGGAGACCTGCACAACACAACCACAGAACTCTGTCCCCAACTTGCGATGAGGTTGTCAATCTCACCGGTTTTGCTGAAAACAAAGGATTAAACGCATCGAATGGGAGGAAGTAATAGTTTGCAGAAAGTAAACACAAAGCAGTAAATTGTCTGATTGTAGATTGAAAGTAAAAGAAAGGACCAGGGTCCATAGTTCACTAGAGGTGGCTCTCCTTAAGATAGATAACATGCTGGGTGAACAATTACAGCGGGGCAATTGACAAACATCGAGAAAGCATACAAGCATAAACTAATCATGTTGACTCCTTTGAGACTTGATTGGGCATTACAACATTATACATAGACCGCCATCCAACTGCATCTATGACTAATAATCCACCTTCAGGTTATCATCCAAACCCCCTCCAGTATTAAATTGCAAGCAACAAATTATTGCTTTACGAATTGCGTGTAAAGTAAACAATACGATTGTTCTATGAACAAAGGATTGTTGTTTTCTCCCTAGTAGCAACAACACATCTAGTACCTTAAAGATTTCTGTCACTTCCCCAGATTACCAGAGGCATGAACCCACTATCGAGCATAAATACTAACTCTTGGAGTTGCTAGCATCTACTTGGCCAAGATAGCTACTAACAACGGAAAGCATGCAAGATCACAAATAACAAAGACATGATAGAATCAATAATCAATCTGAAATAGCATCTCAATATCCATCGGATTCCCGCAAACACAACATGTAGAATTACAAATAGATGATCTTGATCATGAACGGAGCTCACAAGATCTAAACATGAAAGCACAAAGGAGGAGAACCAGCCATCTAGCTACTACATGGACCCGTAATCCAGAGATGAACTACTCACGCATCACACCGGAGGCTTGCATGGTGATGAAGAAGGCCTCTAGGGTGAATTCCCCTCTTTGGCAGGGTGCTAGGAAGAGCTTCAGATCCCTCCCGATCTAGGGATGGAGATGACGGCGACTACAGACTCTTTCGTGGAATTTTAATCGGGTACTTAGGGTTTCCGTATCAGAGGCAATATATAGGCGTAAGGAGAGGCCGAGGGGGTGCCTAGGGTGGCCACACCACCCCCTGGCGTGGGCCTGGCCTGGCCGCGCGGCCAGGTGGTGTGGCCACCCTCTGGCCCTTCTCCGTCTCGTATTCTGGCTCCAAGTGTCCCCCGGAAAAATAATAACTTTGGCTTTTGTCCCGTCCAATTCCGAGAATATTCATTTTCTGACATCCTGAAACCAAAAACAACAGAAAACAGGCAGCTGGCACTGTGGCTCTTGTTAATAGGTTAGTCCAATAAATCATATGAAAAGTACTCCAAAGTGTGGAAAAAACACAAGAAAGTAGATAAAACCAAGCATGGAACATCAAAAATTATAGATACATTTGCAATGTATCAACATCCCCAAGCTTAACTCCTGCTTGTCCTTGAGTAGGTAAGTGATAAAAATAAAGAATAATTTTTGAGGTGACATGCACCATCATAAACTTGATCAAAGTATTTGTAAAACATTCAAAGCTGGGATCATAGTACTTCAATCATAACATGAAAGACAAAGTTCTAGCAATAAGACAAAGAAACTATGTTGCAACATGAAAAGGCACAAACAAAAGAATCATGAATAACAATGCTTTGCAAGACATTTGTTTGTTTCACATAACGAAACCATAGCATAGTAGTATTCAGCTTGTCTCTCATAGAGTAGCAAATATAAATGCATAGGAAACCTTCAAAGTTCATAAGAGTGACTAGAGACAAATAGTTTAAAACAAGCAATATCAAGGTATGCATTAATCAACTAGTCTTGGGACAATGCACATAGAACTAAGAATGGCCACTATGCTCTCAAAGTAGGTGCATAAAGATAGAAGGTGGAGACTCAATATAATGGTGGAAGAAAGGCCTTCATAGAAGGAAGCAGAGATTCAAGTTTCATAAAGAGCTTCCAAAAATTATGGTACTTATAGCTTTCAGCTCTCATTGCCCCTATCATAAGCATCTTGAAGTGATTAAGGTTAAAGTGAACAAACTATGGTGTACATGCTTGACGAAGTATAAGTTAGAAATCTCATGTTCCTTGAATACGAGGGCCGCTCCTCATGCTACTCAAGTTTAGTCACCGGTAAGTTCTTGTATCATAAGTACATGTGTATCATAGAGAACCGCCAATGGGGTACCCCTTGCCCGATGATACGGAAGAATCCCCATATCAAAATGACAAGGCAAGCAGACAACGAGCATCTCAACAATCTTCTTATTTACCATGGGAATATGGTGCTTTTTTCTCTGTTTCCTCTTTTCATAATATCTTTTTTTTCTTTTTCTCTTTTTTCTCAATATAGGACTCTTTTTTTATAAGAAGAATGCTTCATAGACAGCTCATTATGGTTACGTTGCAGGTTTCCACCATGTCAGCATGGATTAGACCAACGACCCAGGCGTTTCTCTAACACATATACATAACTCCATGGACTTACAAGCTCCCCTTTCATTTCACACCGACGACATCCATAGACAAAAGAGCATGATATCAACTAGGTACAAAGCACCAGTGCAATGTTGAAAGCGTTCCCCATGACATCATGGTTCTGCTAATCCCCAACAAATAAGTGCAAGCATATACAACATAGAAGACACAATGGTTCAAGTTTATTAAGGGCAAGAAAAGTAATGTGTGCCATCAAGTTCGTGAGAGCTTTAATCACTAGTTTTCTCATAACAAGTTTAATTTGGAAGGTAAACAAAAACATGAATATACTTGGAATAACATAAGCTAATAGGTAGGTATGGTGGAATCTTTGGAATAACTTGGTTTAAGGAGTTGGATGCATGAGTGGAACTCATACTTGGTTGCGGAGGGTAGCAAAAGACTGAGAGCGACAAACTAAGAGAGCAATAATGGCCATAATCATGCAGAGCGACAAAACATCATTGATCAAAGCATAAAATGATACTACAAGTTGAAAACTAAAGGATCATAAAGGCTTATGGTGACTTGGTATAGTCATAACATGGTGTGAGCATGCGCCAAGTCAACCCAAATAAAGCATCAAAGGAGAATACCACAATACTATGCTTTAATATGCTAAAACAACGCATGATTCATCCAAGGCACATTAAGCAATCTCAATTGTTTATAACAATTCATGCTACAACAAAGAATTCTAAGCATAAAGCCAAAACAATATCAAGCATGGCATGACAAAGCATAGGCCACAGTCAAAAACAAGCTCTCTTTACCACTTAAGCATGAACTTTCCTACTCTTTTCCAAACCAAACCAAACCAAACTATTTGAAAACCAATGTATGAAAGAGGGGGTCCAAACAATTTATTCAGAAAACTAAGCAAACAAAATCAAACGAAAAACCAAAACAAAAACAAAAAAGAATACGCTCCAAGAACAACACAATTGTGCATGAAACAATAAAAATAAAGCGTTTGGAAGAAATCTGGAATTTTTATTGATGAAGAGGGGATGCCTTGGGCATATCCAAGCTTTGACGCTTGTACTTCTTGGATATTTCTTGGGGTGACACACATGGCATCCCCAAGCTTGAGATTTAGTCCATCCTTCATCTCATTACTCATTCCTTCCATACACCTGCAATTTTTCCTTCATACAAAACTTCACACAATCTTTATTAGCAACATTAGTACACTCAAGATAATAAGTATTTAGGTTCAGTTCTAACACCAATAAAACTTCCATTAAAACACAATCTACTATAGCACTTCCCTCAAAAAGCTCAATTCCGCAAAAGAACTCAAAAAGGAACCAACAAGAAGCAAATGCAGAAAATGGCAGAAATCTATCAAATCAGACCAGAAGGTATTGAAGAATTTTTTCGAAGACCTTCTGTTGCTCAAATAAAAAAGTGTTGAGCTAACAAAAGTTAGATAACAACCTGGGGCAGAAGCACAAAAATTCATGCCTCAAAAGGACATACAGAGATTTTACACAAATTTTTACGGTGAAGCACAGAAATCTGTTTCTGGACAGCAACTTTCCCAATCATTACTTCTCTCTCATTAGAGGTTACTCTTGGCACAAAAAGCAAATAAAATGGATAAGGAGCGGTTATTACTGAAGTAATAACTTCCGGATCATCTAAAACTTTTGGGTTATCTTCCAATAAGTACTTTTCTTTAACGCCTTTAAGTTAGGCATAAGAAGCAAGAAAAAGAATCAAGTCTTCTCAAATGAAGAAGCATTAAAACCAAATTTCTTACCCTTACCTCTCTTACTTTTATTCTTAACCTTGGGGAAAATATGAATGTTTGATGGAGAAGGAAGGTGCATGGTACCCTTTCCCACATCTATTATTGCTCCAAGGAGTTCTAATAAGGACCTTCCAAGCGTAATTTGTCCTTTTCCTGCACATTCAATAACAAGATAATCAGTAGAAATCATTTTCCCAAGGATGTTTGTAAACACTCCTTCAGCTATTCCAATAGGTAATATTGTAGCATTATTAGCAAGAGATATTTATTTTCCTCCTTTAGAAAGCCCCCAAAGATTCAAAGATTCATAAATATCTTTGGCATAAGACAAAATTCAGACATGATATCACAGCGAACTTGAAAAGTTTCATTATTTATATCAATCTTTACTGTGGGGAGCCACTTTGATGGTTCAGAATTTATTGGAACATAATTATGATGCTCCCTAAGCGTATAATAGCAATCTTTCAAACTAGCAGTGCTGGTCTCAAGAGTGTTCAATCTAGCAAATATGTTTGTGAAAAAAATATCAGTTTTGCTAGGCAAGTTGTAAGTAAAGACCAATTTCTTTATAGCATTAACAACATCATCCTCATTGCATTGGAGGAAATCTCCTCCCACAAAAGCATCTAAAGCATATCTATAGCAAAGAGAAATTCCAAGGTAAAAACTGCTAAGGAACAAGCTTTGAGTCATTTTACGCTCAGTTTTTTCATGTAGATCAGAGATTCTAGACCAAGCTTCCTTGAAGCTCTCCTCAATTCCTTGTTTAAAAGTGAAAATCATTTCCTCAGGTGACATAGTGATTGGAGCAAGGCTAGACATAATGACAACTTAAGATAGGAACTAATTTTTTTTGTGTTTTCAATAAAGAAAGCAAACTAGTAAAACTATTTTTTGTGTGTTTTTGATAAAGAAACCAGCAAACAAAGCAAAAGTAAACTAAGCAAAACAAAAATAACAAAGTAAATAGATTGGTTATGAGGGACTCCCCTTGTGAAGATGTCCTTGACTCCTCGGCAACGCCGCCAGAAAATATGCTTGATGGCCCAAAATATATCGAGCTCGTTGGGGAACCCCAAGAGGAAGGTATGATGAGCACATCAGCAAGTTTTCCCTCAGTACAAAACTAAGGTTATAAATCCAGTAGGCGCAAGGAAACACCCCAAAGGTGTTGCTAGCTGAACGTTGGCAGGGCGCACTACCGGTGCCATCAGCAACATGGAGACCTGCACAACACAACCACAAAACTCTGTCCCCAACTTGCGATGAGGTTGTCAATCTCACCGGTTTTGCTGAAAACAAAGGATTAAACGCATCGAATGGGAGGAAGTAATAGTTTGCAGAAAGTAAACACAAAGCAGTAAACAATCTGATTGTAGATTGAAAGTAAAAGAAAGGAGCGGGGTCCATAGTTCACTAGAGGTGGCTCTCCTTAAGATAGATAACATGCTGGGTGAACAAATTACAGCGGAGCAATTGACAAACATCGAGAAAGCATACAAGCATAAACTAATCATGTTGACTCCTTTGAGACTTGATTGGGCATTACAACATTATACATAGACCGCCATCCAACTGCATCTATGGCTAATAATCCACCTTCAGGTTATCATCCGAACCCCCTCCAGTATTAAGTTGCAAGCAACAGATTATTGCTTTATGAATTGCGTGTAAAGTAAACAATTGATTGTTCTATGAACAAAGGATTGTTGTTTTCTCCCTAGTAGCAACAGCACATCTAGTACCTTAGAGATTTCTGTCACTTCCCCAGATTACCAGAGGCATGAACCCACTATCGAGCATAAATACTAACTCTTGGAGTTGCTAGCATCTACTTGGCCAAGATAACTACTAACAACGGAAAGCATGCAAGATCACAAATAACAAAGACATGATAGAATCAATAATCAATTTGAAATAGCATCTCAATATCCATCGGATCCCCACAAACACAACATGCAGAATTACAAATAGATGATCTTGATCATGAACGGAGATCACAAGATCTAAACATGAAAGCACAAAGAAGGAGAACCAGCCATCTAGCTACTACATGGACACGTAGTCCAGAGATAAACTACTCACGCATCACACGGAGGCTTGCATGGTGATGAAGAAGGCCTCCCGGGTGAATTCCCCTTTCCGGCAGGGTGCCGGGAAGAGCTTCAGATCCCTCCCAATTCCGAGAATATTCATTTTCTGACTTCCTGAAACGAAAAACAGCAGAAAACAGGCAGCTGGCACTGTGGCTCTTGTTAATAGGTTAGTCCAAGAAATCATATGAAAAGTACTCCAAAGTGTGGACAAAACACAAGAAAGTAGATAAAACCAAGCATGGAACATCAAAAATTATATATACATTTGCAATGTATCAATTTACTATCTCAAGACACATCCAGCCCTATGACGGTGTAGCTCGGCCAGATACTTGGCTCCAGGATTTTTTCCAAGCTTGCTGCATTGCCAAAGGCGGAAACAGCCTGGTCGCAACCCGATATCTCCCACTTATGTTGCGGAAGATGGCACGATCATGGCTCAATGAACTTCCAGAGAACACCATCCACAACTGGTATGACATGCAAAGCGTGTTCTTTCGGAATTTCGAAGGCACATATCGGAGGCCCTGTATGGTAGGAGACCTACAGCGTTGCACCCAGAAAGCCGGAGAAACTTGCCGATATTACATCGGACGATGGATCGACACCAAGAACTCCTGTGAAGGAGTAAATGACCAAACTGCAATTGAAGCTTTCATTGTAGGACTCCCAATTGGTTTACTACGTCATCGCTTGAAGTGTGACAAGGTCACTGATCTAGGAGAGATGATAGAAATAGCGAGCAAGTATGCAGATGCTGACGATGACACATAGGGATTACTGAACGCCCTAGCTGTGCCACAGTCGGCAAAACAACCAAAGCAGCAAGCTCAGAAGCACAAGAACACCTCGGAAGAAAAACCCAATGCGGAAACGGCAGTGGTCACTGCTACTTTCGGGTCCGGAGGACGTGGCAGCGGCCGCAGACGCGGTCGTGGGACATCAAGAGTCTAGGGTAGAGGAGACCAGCAACCTGGCAAAACATACTCTTGGGCCGACATTGCTAATAACCCATGTGTGCATCACTTAGATGCCAATGGGGGCTCGTCTCACAGAAACGCCGAGTGTCGTTTTAATGACAACATCAAGAAAGACGATACTGTTGGCTACATGGCTAAGCGGAAGAAGGGAAAGAAGAATCCCGAAAAGGATAAAGAGACCAAGGAAAATTCCGACATAGAGGAAGCTAATCCTTCAAATCCCAAGCCGGAGGGAAAGAAAAACTTCCCAACAAAGAAAGACACTTACGTCACCTTCCTCGGATCTCAACCAGCTAAGGTCAAGAAAGCAGTTCTGCATGAGCTCAACGCAACCATTCCGGCTGTCCCCCAATTCCTGGACTGGTCGGAAGTAGCAATCACCTTTGACCATGCTGATCATCCGCCTAAGTTGCACATGCGAGAAAAAATATGCCCTAGTCATCAATCCACTTATAGATGGCTATGGTTTCTCCAAGACTCTCATGGACAGCGGCGGCAGCATTAACATCCTATATGTCGAAACGCTACACCGGATGCGGATCTCGGAGACTCAGCTGAATTACAACTCTATGATCTTTCACGGATTTGTCCCAGGAAGACAAGCAAATTCCCTAGGAGAAATCACTTTGATGTTACCTTTGGAACTCCAAAGAACTATCGGACGGAAGCACTTTCCTTCGAAGTGGTCCTGTTCAAGAGCACGTACCACGCTATATTCGGACATCTGGCTTACTGGGCTTTTATGGCTCGTCCGTGTTACATTTACAATATAATGAAAATTTCAGGTCCCAAGGGCGTGATCACCATCAGGGGAGACCCGAAGAAGGCACGAGAGTGCGAGGATGGAAATGCTGCCTTTGCTAAAGCCGTGCTACATGCCCAGGGGTACCAGGAGATCAAGAATACCATTGATCCATTCGAGATGCCCGCAACAAAGAAGGAGGTGACAAAGCCGAAGCCAGAGTTCAAGGCATCAGAAGAGACAAAGAAGACGCCGTTGAAGGATGATGACCCCTCCAAGGTGACTTAGATAGGTGTAGGCCTAGATAACACATAGGAAAGCGCGCTCGTCAAGTTCCTCCAAGTAAATCAAGATATCTTCGCATGGCAGCCATCTGACATGACCGGTGTACCTAGGGAACTTTTCGAGCACTCCCTAAATGTACACCCGAACGCTAAACCCGTCAAACTGTTCCTACGATGTTTCGGTGATGAAAAGTGTAAGGCAATAGCTAAGGAACTAGCCCAGCTCGAGTTAGCCGGATTCATAGAAGAGGTCATCCACACTGAGTGGTCGGCCAATCCTGTAATGGTCCCTAAAAAGGACACCACTGATGTAAGGATGTGTGTTGATTATACTGCCTTGAACAAGGCTTGTCCCAAAGATCAGTTCACTCTGCCTAGAATTGATAAAGTTATCGATTCTACGGTAGGCTCGGAACTCCTATGTTTTCTTGACGCATATTCCGGTTACCACCAAATCTGGATGAAGGAATCTGACAAAGTAAAAACTTCATTCATAACCCCCTTCGGAACCTTCTATTTTGTCACGATGACCTTTGGGCTCAAGAACGCAGGAGCTACGTATCAGCGCACTATGTAGCGTTGCCTCCACGATAAAATCGGACGCAATGTACATGCATATGTGGACGACATTGCGGTGATGTACAAAAAGAAGGAAGCGTTAATTTCTGACTTGGAGGGAACGTTCGCCAATCTACGAAAATACAACATAATGCTTAACCCGAAGATGTGGTTCTTTGGAATACTAGCCGGAAAATTGTTAGGTTTTATCGTGCCTCAAAGAGGCATAGAGGTAAACCGAGACAAGATTAAGGCTATACTCAATATTTCCAGGCCAACTCGCCTGAAGGACGTTCAAAGATTAACTGGCTACATTGCGGCTGTCAGTCGGTTTGTAAGCCGGCTCGATGAAAGAGCCGCACCACTATACAAGCTCTTGAAAAAGACCAAAAAGTTCGTTTGGACCGACGAACCTGAAGCTGCACTACAAGACCTGAAAGCAATACTCTCATATGCTCCCATCCTTGCAGCACCGGAACCACGGGAACCGATGTTGCTCTATCTCACTGCGAAAAATAGGGTCGTCAGTGTCGTCATGGTGGTGGAGAGACCAGAGGAAAATCAGGAACACCTGGTGCAGCGTCCGACATATTATCTCAGCGAGGTCTTAACTGAATCAAAGCAGCGGTATCTGCACTATCAAAAGCTAGCTTATGGTGTGTTTTTTGCATCCCATAAGTTACGGCATTATTTTCAGGAACATCCAATTACCGTGGTGAGAACAGCTCCCATGAGAGATATAATCAACAACAGGGATGCTACAGGACGCGTCGCAAAATGGGGCATAGAGCTTTCAGCTTTCGATATTGACTACAAACCTCGTATAGCAATCAAATCTCAAATCCTCGCTGACTTTGTCACTGATTGGACAGAGACATTGGAGAATATGACCCTGCCAGAGTCGGAGTACTGGACCTTACATTTTGATGGGTCTAAAGCGCTCGGGGGCTCGGGGGCTAGCGTGGTGCTCAAATCACCCCAAGGAGAAAAACTTTTCTATGTGTTGCAAATCCACTTCACGGTGACGAATAACATTGCCGAATATGAAGCAGTACTGCATGGAATCCAGATTGCTAAGGATATCGGCATCTGACGTTTGATGTGTTATGGAGATTCAGATCTTGTTGCCCAACAAGTGTTGGATATCTGTAATGCAAATAAACACTTGGCAGCATATAGAGATGTCGTGGATGAACTGTCTAAATCGTTTGAAGGGTTTGAAATTCAACACATCCCTCGAACAGAAAATGAGGAAGCAGATGCACTATCTCGTATAGGCTCTGCACGGAAAAAGGTCCCAGATGGCGCTTTTTAGAGCACCTCAAAGTTCCCTCTATAAAAGGAGTAGACGAGGAATATCCGACCAAATCCGACTGACCTTTAGTAGCAGTTCTTGATGTAATTCCCAGCTGGACTCAACCCTACCTTGATTACTTGGTAGATGGCAAATTACCCGAAGACGAAGTTCTGAGCCGGCAGATCGTGCAACGAGCAAAAGTTTATACTATAATTAGTGGTGACCTCTATAAGCGAAGCGCGTCTGGGGTCTTTCAGTGCTATGTATCTCTGGAAGAAGGAGGGGAAATCTTACGAGAAATCCATGAAGGCGAGTTTGGTCACCATGCTGCAGCCAAATCTCTAGTGGCAAAAGTTTTCCAACATAGTTTTTTCTGGCTTACAACCAAGGAAGATGTCGAACGGCTAGTCAAGACATGCAAAGGCTGCCAAAAGTACGCCAAACAAGCTCACATTCCGGCTGATCATCTGCGAACAATACCTATAACATGGCCTTTTGCGGTCTGGGGGCTTGACATGGTAGGACCGTTTAAACGGGCTCCAAGTGGATTTACTCATCCCTTAGTGATGGTAGATAAATTCACAAAATGGATTGAGGCTAAACCCGTCACTAGTTGTGATGGGGCAACAACCAGAAGATTTTCCGAGAATGTCATAATCCGATACGGTTATCCGCATAGCATTATCATGGACAACGGGAGTAACTTTTCTATGGGAGAACTTGCTGAATTCTGCAATGAGCAAAATATTCGACTTGACATTGCATCAGTCGCACATCCACAGGCTAATGGACAAGTCGAAAGAGAAAATGGTTTAATCCTACAAGGCCTAAAACCAAGACTAGAAGCACCACTACGACGTGCTGCGGGGGCTTGGGCAGAGGAATTACCTTATGTAATATGGAGCTTACGAACAACTCCGAACAAGTCAACCAGATACACACCTTTCTTCTTGGTATATGACGCAGAAGCAGTTCTTCCTAGTGATTTGATTCACACTTCTCCTAGAGTTGCTGCGTATATTGAAGAGGATGCCGAAATTTCTCGACAAAATGATCTCGACTTAGTCGAAGAAGTCCGCGTCGTTGCTGAGATAAGATCAACAGCCTATCAGCATAAGTTACGCAAGTATCATAGCCAGAGAGTCAAAAACCGGTCTTTCAATAAGGGCGATTTAGTTCTCCGGCTTATGCAGAAAAGAAAGCACAAACTTTCCTCAATATGGGAAGTCCCCTTTTTAGTTAGCTGAGTAATGCACAATGGTTCTTACTATCTAACTGATATGCGGCCAGTCAAAGAAAGACCTGCTACTAAGAAAAGAAAGAGAGCTGGAGGCAGTACAGACCCGGAAGAATTAGACAGACCATGAAATATTGCTCAGCTACGTCCTTTTTATTCTTAGTTTATCTTTCTTTGTAATCATATATGTGTACATGTTCAATGAGAAATAAAGTATTGGTTGCCTCAAAAAAATTCTGAGAAGTTTTTTACCATCTTATTTCCGAATGATCATGTCACAGTCGAAAATCCTAGAATACTTGAAAGTACTTTATGCTCATGTTTGTTCTAGTTTAGATTTCCGATTCTAAAATTGCTACCTTCGGTATAACTCTAAATTTTCTAGTCTATACTTTGGTTATTTATCTGATTGCCAGATGCGGGCATTTTCCGAATAGTGAATTGTTCGTACTAGAAACCGGCTTTCTTTCCGAGTTTAAACTGGTTTAGCAATTCAGCTCCGTTGCTTGGCAAAGTTTCCGTGTTGAAGGTTGGTCGGGTCATGAAGGGGACGAGGCGGAAAGTCAGATAAAAGATAAGTACATACAAAAAACATAAGTGCTTATGTCAACATTTCAGGCACGAAAATTATAAAGCCAAAAGTGCGAAATAGATAAAATAAAACTTAGCACCAGCAAAAGTATCATACTACTTATTTACAACTCGAATTGTTTTCAGAATAATATATTGTTTGTTCTGATGATCTAAGATGCAGGGGAGAGGAAGGAGCTACTGGCTCACTAGACACATCAGCCTCGCCTCGATATCTTTCCGAGACGTTCAAATCCGAGATGGTTTGTTTGTCATCGGAAGCTTCACCAGTTTATTCAGTGGGCGGAGGCGGCGTCTCTACGCGAGTGAAGAAGGGAGTGTCGTAGCTGGTCAAGTAAGCTACGTGGCATCCATATCCGGCACATGAGTCCATGATTGCTTTGATGTCCTACTCCTGACCGTCTTCATCCATAGTAGAATACCCTCTGATCACTTGCCAGATCTCCATGCTTCCATGGTGGCTCATGACCATGGTAAGAGCGTTCTGCGTTGCGGTCCGCGCGTAGGACCTATTCCAGTCCTGGATGAGCTGGGGCATCTCCTTGGCTTTGTCTCGCACTTCGAAGCCGGACATTCTATGCATGTCCAGAACCTTGAGAACTTCGCCAATATCCTCAAGGGATTGGCGGAAATCATGAAGTAAATCGCCGACTTGGGTAAGCCGGCTAGTGCGAGACTCGGTAGAGGCTGAATCCAGTAAATTCAGAGGACTTGTGCATGTAATGCAAAAGGTTAGCAAATATATCCGAATTCCATAAGTCAGAAAAGACAGAAATTCAGAAAGGGGGAAACATACCGAAGATGACATCGTCAACTTTGGTCTTCTCTTCATGAAGACTCTGGAGTTTAGGCCGGAGTGCCTCAGTAATATCCTTCTCTTTGAACAGTTCATCGTTAATATCCGAGATCCTTTGATCCTGGGTCATGATCCTTCGATCACGTTCTTCGGTGGCCATGGAGGAGGATTCAAGAACTTGAGCAATGCTCCGTTCATGATCCGCCTTTAGCTTTTCCAGCTCCCGACGTAAGTCGGTGTTCTCCACCTCTAGGGTCTTCAGGTTTTCAGCTTCTTCAATCATAGCACAAGATTGCTTTACCAGTGCTATAGTGAAAAGAACAACAGTTGAATAAAAATTCGACTATGAAATAAAAGGCAAGGTTTGAGTACTAAATTTTTTACCTTCAGCCTCATCCCTAGAAACTTTCAGTTGAGCATTTTCAAGTTGGAGAGCTCTGATTTATCTCTGCTTGTTGCAAATATTCTTCAATAATTCCTGGTTATATAAATTAACTTTCTGTAAGTCAGAATACCCAGAGTCAGAAGTCTACTAAAGACCCGGGCTAATATTTTTACTAATATCAGCACGAGCCTTGGGGGCTACACTAGTTCATTCTTTGGCATCCTAAGGAAGCATAAATCTGGATTGTCTATCCAACTTCATGCTTGGGGGCTAGAGGGTATGATATGGAATAAAGTAAAAAAGATAAGTTGGAATTCGACTTAAATGATGTTCATGGGTAAGTTTGCTTAGGCTCATGGACACCTCAGTGCTAACCTTCTCGGCGAGGGTCAGCGGGATCACTGGTGGTGGCGGAAGCTCACCAGATCTCAGTCTCTCGTCGCGAAGACGGACTTGTTCAAGAAGTTCAGAGTACTTGACATCCTCTACTTCTTGTGCCTCTTCCTCGACAGTTATATTCCGGCTCTCCAGGCATTGCTGGGCTAGCTATTGGATTTCCTCCACAGATTTCCGAGTAATGTCAAGTTTGGCAAGACCCGGATTGTTGAGGAGGTTCTCAGCGAAGACCTCTGCCGAGGGATCATTACCCGAAGAGGGTTCACCCTTATCAAAACCTGAGTCACCCATGGTGACGTCAGTTTGCGATCCGAGGATCACTGGCTCTGCTTGATGAGCCGGATCTTCTGCGATGGTCGGAGATGGAGTAATCTTCGGCGCCGCAGAAGGCTGAGGGGCAGGAGTCGGGGGTGATGCGGCAGGAGAAGTCAAATTCAGCTTTGACTGGCGCAGGGGCTTCGACGATCCTCCTTTCCCTTTGCCCTTGGTGAGTTGTCTAGCTCTGAGGAAGTAATAGAACAGAGAACATTACACCTCGGAAAGAATAAGACATTAAAGTATAACGACCTTGTGAGGAAATATCACCTCTTCACAACGGGCACCTCCTTTGTGCCAATAGCAACTGTCAGAGCCTTACACTTCCGAGGAATTATGTCCGACAGTGGAACCAACTCTCTGTCGTCCTGAGAAATCTCAGGAGGATATCTCTCGATAGGAGCAAGCTCCAACTCGGGGAGGTCGGTAAGCTGAAAAGAAGAGATACCTTAGTATTGCAAAAAGAAATGACAATGTAAAGATGAGCACATAATTCGAGTTACTGCTGGAAACTTACCGGTACCACAGGATCTTCAGCCGTATGCATGTCCAAAGACAGCTCCGGGATTTTCCTCTCAACCCGCTCCCTTATCAGCCACTTGATTTAAGACTCGTAATCCTTATCCGTGTAAGACTGGGAGAAGATTCGGAGGGGGTCTTTCTTGGATGCCGTAATGGAGTGCCTAAGCCGGTCTCCATGATGTTGAAGAGGCTGGATCCGGTGTGCCACCCAACAGTGAACTAAGTCGGACCCCTTAAGGCCCTTGTGCTTCATCAAATATTTGATCCGCCTCTTGGCAAGAAGCAGATCGTCACTGAGAGCCGGAGCATCTATGTCCCAGGACTCTTGGGGTATGGCAGCACCATCGACAAAAGCCGGCAAAGCAGTAGCTTTGCCGGGAGCAGGAATATCCTTGTGATAAAAGAAAGTGGACGGCCATTACTTGACCGACTCACTGACCCTAATCCGAGGATACACACGCTCTCTTCTAACAGAAAAACTAATAGTACCGATAATGTATGGGTTACCGACGGTGATAGAGTTTCTTCGGACATGAAAGTAAAACCGGAAAAGAGTGAGACTCGGCTTAATGCTGAGATACCCCTCGCACAAAGATGCGTACGCGCTCATCTCTAAGAGAGAGTTCGGGGGAAGATGATGGAGTTGAACTCCGTAATGATCGATAACCTCAGAAAAGAAGTCTGGGGGAGAGAAACTCAAACCTCTGTCGAGGTGGGTGCCGAAGTGTACCCGCTCGCCGGTGCGGGGATTAGGGACGGTCCTCCGGCTCTCGGCATCTCCTCTTCCCCCAGGCTCAACGCCATCCATTGTACCCTCGTCCGATCTCCACCGGAAAAGGCGCAGGTAAA
This sequence comes from Avena sativa, assembly GCA_916181665.1. Lineage (NCBI taxonomy): Eukaryota > Viridiplantae > Streptophyta > Magnoliopsida > Poales > Poaceae > Avena > Avena sativa. The sequence continues at coordinate 544,356,524 of OV702290.1, read as the reverse complement.
GATCCCTATCACACCTTCCTCTTACGCATGGACGCATGGTGGAACTTTTACTATCCTGGAAGAAGTGGAAAACGACAACAAGATGGTAGAGGCGCATGAGCGGGGTGCGGCCTGGTAATGTTGGTACGGTGAAGGCCTAGCTAGCTTTTTTGGAGGCCATATGAGCAAGCTTGCTTTGGTAAATTTGGCTGATCTTTTGCCTGCCGAACTGGCTGCAAGGGATGGAACCTGACTAGATTTTTTTATTCAAAATCGATCTTAGTTTGCCCATCATATCCAGCTCGCCGAATAGGATGCTATTAATATCCCCCATGTCCATGTATTTTTCCATGAACTAATACACTAATAATATTTTCAATGAAGAAAAAATAACTGGTATTGTTTGTATGAAACTACGCCTACAGGATTGGGGCATTTGGCTGCGGTTGTTTGCTGATTTTAGACATTTCATATGGGTATGTTATTGTGTTAGGGTGATGTCTGTCTTAGACATGTGCATAGCATGGAAGACAAATCTGACGCCATGCTTTTAAGCTCCAGGGCTTATAGTTAGGGTGATGTTCTCCACATTTTGAAGTTTCGTGATTGCTTGTTTTGAGTATGATGATTCTATTATATTGGACATATTCTCTACAATATTACACTTTGGTCTGATAATCGAACTGGATTATGATGACTTCATCATGTGTTTAGACAAACTTAAGTGGCTGCATGTTTACTACATCCTGGTTCGAGAGAATTTAGTGTTTATTACTATGTGTTTTACCCATCAAAATCCTGTAGTAGGGCTTAACTGTTGTTCATGCCCCTGTACGAGTCTAATAGTTCATGTTCTCTTTCGTATAAAAAATTCAGTTGGCATGTCGTCTTTTCTTTGTTTTTTCCTGTCCATAAAAAGTTTGAAATGCTCCTTAGTTTCAAATAATGTTTAATACAATTGGTTTGTATGGTAGAAGTCTCATAGTTCCAAACCACCTTATTTCTTATACCAAAATTCAGGTGCATGTTGCATTTTCTCTACCCACAGAAAGTAGGAACCACTCCCAAAATTCACTTAATTAATCATGTTTGACCGAAGTTGTTAGTATCGTTCCAATTGTACATGTGAAAAGTATACAGTGAATCAAGTAATTTGTAAGGACGATAGAGGCATTCCTGTCTCATGCTTATGTCTGCCATATTTAAAGCTCAAGTTCAAATTACTGATCTATACACATCAATCTGTGTTCAGATTACTTATAAAAATAATATGTAGATCGAGCAGTTATTCCTAGCACGAGCAATTTCGATGTGGAATAGGAGTTGTTGCCTGAAGCAGAGAGTATAAAAGCATTATGGTTATGGCAGATTTCTATATAATCAAATATTAAAAGCTCAATGACATGTATTTGTGCACTGACTTGAAAAATAGCATACATTATCCAACTAACCAGTTTTAGATGTCAATGGATCAGAAACCTTTACATAGTGCACCTTTTCGTTTGTATTCCTATTCACATTTTATCCTTGGTTGGATTAGGTTTTCACAGTTCTTAGGTATGTATAGCTCAACCTTCTTTCTAACTATTTTCATGTTGTGGTACAGGGATGTGGCCGCCTATGGAAGAAGGACCAGAATGGACAATATCAAACTTGGTTTTCTCACTATCTGTACAACATATGAAGAGTTTTTCCTTTTATGAATCAGATACTGCAAGTTAGGACAGATAAAAAATAATGAAAACAAGTAACGAGTTCTCTTACCTCTATGCCAAATATAATTCTATATTGTTTGGTCGAATATATTTTTGACATGTTTTGGTAACTGATCCAGTTAATTGTGTGCAAACATATTCTGCTATTATAGTTGTAATAGGTGCTCACTTACATAACTTTGTTTTGTTGTGCATTTTGTCACATATATTTGAGAGGAGTTTTGGTTTAGATGTAAGTTCTTTTTCTGCACATAGTATTTAAACCTTCAACAGCTTCTCATATGTTTTCATCTTTAAAGAGCTCTAAGCTCCCCGATTTGAAAGCTTTTGGTTGCTCCGACCGCTTTTTGCTAGATGAGCCCCATCTATTGGCGTGAAAACGGTTCGCTACTGCTTGGATTGGGACTATGTGGTTCATCGGGCCCTTTTATGTTGACTAGGGCCCACTTGCGTGCTGCCATATATCGCCACATACTCCATGCCTTGCCAAGTCCAGACCGTACCTGAAAAAATTGACATGTACGCTGGCACAAAATTAGACGCCGTTAGCAGAGGTTGGTGCAGCGAAGCACGTTGGGTCCATCTAGTACTCCCCCATGCCTGGCCGAAACTGATAGGTTTCATTCGGCCTGGTCTAAGCGGATTCCTGTCAGTTGGTCTGGCCTACATCGAGGGTGTGCTAAATTTGGAATTTCTTAAAATTGTGTATTATTTCCAAAATAAAAAGTGTATTATTTTAAAAAAATAGCGACGCTCACAACACGCACTTGTTAATACCCCCCATGCCTGGCCGAATTCCTGTCAGTTGGTCTGGCCTACATTGAGGGTGTGCTAAATTTGGAATTTCTTAGAATTGCGAATTATTTCTGAAATAAAAAGTGTATTATTTAAAACAAATAGCGACGCTCACAATACGCACTTGTTAAATTATCTCTATCAGATGATGCAAAATATGTCCTTAAAAACTCTAACAGATATCCTATATGTATTTGGTGATGCAAAAAAATTGGAGTAGCCCCAAATTTCCTCCCTCGTGCTGCTAATATACAGCAGTGTGTTGCTACCGTAAAACAAATCTCAAGCGTGTGATCCCAGCCGACACGATGAACCTTTCAGCGCGCCGCCCCGCCTTCTGCCACGGAAGATGCGTCTCTGTCATCGTTTGCATCGTAGGCCGCCTTTCACGTGATCAATGATATGTTACAAAGGCATGCGAAAAAAATGTTATTTCAAATTTTTGACCAATGGAAGTGGCATGAGTGCCATGGGAGGTGTCATGGGTGCCATGGAAGGTGGTGTGGGAGATGCTTCCAACAACACCCATGTTGATAATGACAATGGTGAACAAAAAGGAGATGCAAAGGATGGCAATGATGAGCGGTTATGATATGTGTTTGTGTTTAGTTTGAACTATTCTATGCTTTGAACTATGCATAAGACATTTCTTTTGTTTCTTGAAGTACGGTATGCTTTGAACTATGCGAACTATAATTTCATATGTGTGTGGTGATCTTGCAAAGTTTAAATTTCATCTGTTGTTGCTATGCTTGTGGTGATCTTGCGTAGTTAAAAAAATATGTGAGTGATGCCCTATTTTACATTGCAGTTGTGCTCTAAAATACACCAGAAAAGCACAAACTGTTTTGATGCCATGTATCCCAATTTTTTGTGCCCTATAACTTTTTACAGGTACCAGATTTTACATCATCTATTAGAGATGCTCTTATCTATGAAACTTATACCATCTCTACTAATCTTCCTTTTGTAAGTTCCAAGAAAATATGCAATGATCCGTGGGTGTAAGCATGTTATATAGGCTTCTAGCAACTTGAGACGTACTGCAAAAAGATATTTTTTATCATATTCATGTGCCTGGTATATAATTCGAGCTTTATTTCTTCATGTCAAGTCTATTTTTTGTCTAGATCACAAGTGGGAAGTGGCCATATCTTTTCTGAACTTCTGCAAATGCACGTGACTTACTCTTCCAGTGAACTATTCTTTGAAAATGCAGCAAGGAGAGGAAAGAATAGAGAGATTACTTGGCCATTTTGACCACTCTTTATAAGAAGTGATATATTCCCTCCAGTCTTTAGAAGGATTTTGCACATGGACAGTCTTGCAACTACTATTTGGCTGGTGAAATGTGCTGATTTTTTTTTAAACGAAGGCAAAAGCCTTGACTTTTCCATTAACTAAGAAGAAGGGTGCCGAGTTAATTAGGGAAAACCGGGTGAGAACCATACAACAACAACATAGGGCCAAGCCCACCCACAACCTAGAACAACCAACCACGAACTAGAAACATCACTCCACAAAGCCCTGATGACCCTTCACACCCGCCGAGAGAAAACGCCGAGACCACTATGGGAGGAGCAGACACAGGATTCTCGAACGCTCAAGAAGAAGTCCATCCTCCAAGGAACTGCGCCAAAGGGATGCCAATGATCAACACCAAGGGCAACCTCATCGCCCGCACGACCCAAGATCACCACCTTCCGGGACCGCCATCCCGACTTGCCACCGCTCGCACTCGAGCCGCAACGCCGCACGACGCAGCCACCCGTGGCCCAAGCTACACAGGGCAAGCCGCTCGTAGACCACGGCCATCGCACCACATCCAAGGCCACCGCCCTGGCTTAATGTAACATCCCAAAACTTTAATCCAAGCTTATCAAGATCAAATCATCCAAGTTAACAAATTTTTTTCCAAATTTAAAATAAGAGCATTCATATATGTGTGCATTTAAAATAGGAGTTGTTTGAATTGCCATGATTGATTGATCCATGCTTGTAAAATGTTTCTTAGGTGATTTAAACATCATCTACATCATTCCCAAACTTTTCCTAAAGAAAATCAAATCAAAAAGAATTAAAAAGAAGGAATGGTCATTTTGGCAAATTTAACTCTCATGCCTACTTTGGCTATTCCTAGTACTCAATTCTTAATAGAAACAATTCTTGATCTTTGCACCCCTTGCTAGTACACATAATGAGGTACCAAGTACCACGTTTGGATCTGCTAAAAACATTTTGTTAACTATTTTAAATGACAGTTTAAAATTGAATCTAATGCATATGCATAGATCACCCCTATTTCAAAAACCATCTTTTTGAGCTCCATTTTCAGAACCCTTGCAACCAGAGACTATCTATCACTAGTGGAGATCACTCAAAAATTTTGAACTCAAAATTCAAAACTTTTTCTCTTGTGGCCATTTCATCAAACACATGGCAGGCAGAATCAAACACAATTAGCTAGCTCACTGTTTCTACAGGGTTTTGCCACCCAATTGACCACAAAATACTCCCCCTGTCTCCACTTGATCAAACTATGCCATTACCACCCCATCTCCTATACCCTAGTGGAAAGGCCAAGCCATGTCGAGCACCAACTCGCCGGCCAACCTTGCCCTCATCCCAGCCGACCACCTCCCCCTCTCTCTCCATGTCTAGGAGGTAGCCAGCACCTCACCGCCACTCCCTGTCCCTTGCCCGAGCCAAGAGCAGCAGTGGAATACCGAGCACAACCCGCGCCCAGTGCCACCGCACCAGGCCGAGAGCACGCCAGAGCGCCGCACCCGGCACGCGTGCACACGCCGCCGCTCGACCGCAGCCCGCGTTCGCCGCTCCGCCTTGACCTGGAGAACACCCCAGACATCCCCGTTCGCCGCCCAAAGCCTCACAGCCACCGCTCGCCGTGGACACCGCCGCTTCGGCCGCGCAGAGCGCCACCTCGCCCAGACCGCGTGCCACCGCCCCTATGGCCGCATTTAAGTCCTAGAGCACCGCCAGGGAACCGCCCATCGATCGCCACTCCCAGCCATGCCTATACCCCGCCGTAGCCATGTCGCCACCGTCGACCGCCCATCCCGTCGGGCCTATAAAAGGAGCCCTACCCAGCCATTCTTCTCCACACCATTCCACTCTCCTCACCTCTCTGAACCTCACCCACCTTTAGCCAGAGCAACTGGAGCAGCAGCTCGCCGGAATTGGAGCCGGAGCCGCCGCCTCTGGAGGAGAAGGGTGTCGTTGATTTCTAACGCCCCAAGCTCCGCCGCGAGCACGCCTCGCCTCGTCGTCGTCTTCCACTTGGTTTGCCCGCCTCGCCGACCCTGCTGGAGCCCTGGTACGCCCCCAGTAGACCCCCACCGAGCCGCTAGGGTTCGAGCTCGCCGGCGACCTGTTCGTCGTCGATGACGACCCTTAGCCGTTGATCTCGCTTCTAATCCTACGGCCCACAGCGCGCGTACCGTTTCACATGTTAAGTGCCGCTGACAAGCGGGACCCCCCTGTCAGCTGAGCTCCACGCCGCGGAGCGCAACTGGGCTGGCCCAAGTCCTTTCCCGCGCTAGCCCATAGATTCAAATCTGGTTTTTCCTTTTTAGTTAAATCTAGTTTATGTCCCCTATTTCAAAATTCAATTTAGAGAGTTTTATAAATCCAAATTGTATGAAACAAATTTGCTCTGAAAGGTATTAAAATGATCTATCCAAGCCCATTGGATTTAATTCAATTAGAGTTATAGATCTCTCCTAATAAAAATAACAAAACAGAAGCTTTTGCAACTTGCAACATTTTTATAAAATCAACCAAGTTAGCTTTTGAATTGATTCCAACTCTCAAAAATCACATTTCATCATATCTATCTAACCATGTAATAATATTAAGGTTGACATGCAGTGACTTTGGACTAGTACCAAAATAATGCTATATAGGCATTTCTAGTCACTTTAAATCATTAAATAATGAACTTAAACCAAAGTAATATTGATCCAACCCTTAAATCTCATTCCCACATGTTAGAATATGTGGTGAGGACATGTGTCCATATGATACCATATTTTGGTGGTGAATATTAAAATTTTAGTTAATATTTCAATGAGTAGAAATTACTTTTCTAAAATAAAAAGGATGAAACTGATGAATTAAAACTTATGATGTTTGTGATGATAATAGATCATCAAATGTGTGTTTTAGAATTCTACTTAGCCTAGTTAAGTACTGTTTGGTGATTGTGCACTCCCTATGTATTTATAGACGCTAGTACCGACCAAGCTTTCGAGGAGGAGGAGTTCTACCAAGAAGAAGAAGAAGAAGAAAACTTCAACCACTGCACCAACCAAGGCAAGCTATTGTTAGCAGGCTAAAATTAAATTGATGGTTTAGCAAAGATGCCTTAAGCAGGCTTTGATCACACCCCTTTAACTATTAGTACCCCAAGTATTATTGACAAGTTTTACCTCCCTTAGTTTACACAAAGTTCTTTACTTAATTTTGAAGGTAGCATAAAAAGTATAAAACTTGACCTACTTAGAAACCTTTAGATGTCACTCTATGGCAGGAGATTGAACCCATCACTTCCACCTTAGTGAACTCTCTTAACTTAGTATCTTAGTATAGATCAAAAACTTGAGTCACTCTAGATGGGAATACTTGGTGAAAATGAATTATGAAAACCTTGGAATGATGAGTCATTCTATTGAGATATTTTGACATGTGTTGAGAAACACAGCTGGTTTATGATGATGAAAATGACGAGGCATGAGCCTTAACCCTTTTATAAAACTGATGGTTGGATTCGGATGCGATACCATTCCAAATTTACCATACAACCACATTACCTGAATTGGGTAAGGCTTAGCTGGAAATTTATATGCATTAGTATTAGTTCCCTCACGGGAGAGGTTTGAGCTGAGGCTACCTCTCAATGTTGTCCACCTATGCAGTGCCCAAGATGACTGATGGTCATGGTTGGGAGGCCATGCTCATAGGAGAGGTGCTTGTACTAGGGTGTGTAAAGGGAAGGTTATGTTTGATTATCTGCATACTAAGTATGATGATTCAGGGTTATCCCTGACAGATGTATCGAATCTTGTGATGAAAGTGTACCACCTCTGCAGAGTGTCAAACTATTCGAATAGCCGCGTCCACGGTTATGGACAGTTGGAATGGCCATACTGTTTCATTGTCAGATGTTTTCTAAATAACTTGAAATGATTGATGAACTTTGACTTGACCACAACAGGGTTGTGTTGATGATAATAGCTTCCCAACTTAAGTAATTCTAGAACCTTATTTTATCTTTCTTTGCTTCTGAACTCAGCTTAGGTTTCAAACTTAACTTGATAGTTAACTTAGATTCAGCACTTTAACTTAGATTTATACTCCTTGCTAGTAGTAGTTTGCGAGTACTTAAAGAGTACTCATGGCTTTTGTCCCTGGCTATTATCATGGCCAGACTATGAAGGAGATTATCAAGATGATGGTCAGCAGGACGACTATGATAACTAGGACTATCTGCCTTCGTCAGCATTGCCTGTGCCCCTGAAGATGGAACCCACCGCTACGCTATCGTTTATTTCCGCTGCTTGTTGTATTAAAGACTGGATCATGAGATCCTTATTTGTGTAAAACCTTATGTATGGTTTTGTTGAGGGCAAACCTCTAGGGTGGCCCGATCTTTCACGATTCCCTTTCAAATCGAGGGTGGAGTGCGGGGGAAGGAGGGGAGGATGAACACGACGAACACACGCATGAAGAACGCGATGAACACACACACGCAAAACCATGATAAACACCAATAGCTCACGCCGGCGGTGACCGGTCCGGCGCAATCCCTAGGATCGGCGTCGGGTGGAGGACTCTCTCTCGAACCGGCATGGCGAGATGGGAGACTCGGTGAGATCTTGACGTCTAGGCAAAGGGACATCGATGCCTAGGCCTTGTACAACGCGGAGGCACGATGCAAACTCCAACGAGGTTTGGGGATATTGGTGCTCCTTAGTCAAGGAGCATGAGGCAAGAATTAGATAGATCCACAAAGGGGTTTCCACTAATTCCAATATCAAGCCTAGGGTTTACAATAGAGGTGGGGGGCTATATATAGGCCAGCCACAAGTTCAGGGGTAGTTTAGGCATTAAAGTAGAGTTATGGGCGAAGTAGAGGGGTACATGGGCCAAAGGGCCCAGCTAGGCTCGCAGGCCCATTGCTTGGGCCGGACAGTCCGGGTCGGATCGACCGGACAGTCCGGGGTGGCCGGACACTCCGGGTAGTGTCCGGACAGTGTCCGATTCGACCTTCTGAATGTCCACGCCAGGTCCGGGCTCGAGCAGGCCGGACACTCCGGCTGAGTCGCGCCGGATACTCCGGTGACGCCGGACACTCCGGCTTGATCTGGGCGGACACTCCGGCTCAGGCATCTTCAGGACAGGTGCAGCTTCAGGGCTCAAGGGTCGACGTGGCGGGGGCTCGTACCTGATGATGCACAAAGTAGTGGTATGAAGTAGCATGCCATCCAAGGAGGTATCAAATTGGGACGAAGCGAGGAGCAAGTTCACCTTAGCTTGGAGGAGTTTGGCTCGGGCATGAGTCATGGGTCCACTTGGGGGACTTGTTGGTGTAGATGTAGAAGCGTCCGTAGGACGGGCTGCATTAGCTCCCCCCCTTGGGAAAGAGTCGTCCTCGACTCTTCATGGATATCATCTTGAACATCTCCATGGTAGGGTGAGAGATCCTTGACATTGAATGTATTGCTGGCAAGGTACTTGGAGGTCGGGATGTCGATGATGTAGGCATTGTTGTTGATTCGTTTGAGGACCTTGAAGGGACCATCTCCTCTTGGCTTGAGCTTGGAGTCACGTTCCTTGGGGAAGCGGTCCTTGCTTAGGTGTATCCACACAAGGTCACCTTCTTCAAATATCATCTCCTTCTTGTCCTTGTTTAACCTTGAAGCTTGGCGAAGGACTTGTTGTTCGATAGTTTCTCTTGTTTCTACATGAAGCTTCTTCATAGCTTGTGCATGCTTCTCGACGTCCATGTTTGTGCGCTCATGGAGAGGTGGTGGTAGGATGTCGAGCGCGGTGAGGGGCTCGAAACCATAGACGATCATGAATGGACTCATCTTGGTTGTTGAGTGCTTGGCTCGATTGTAGGCGAACTCGGCATGTGGAATGCATTCCTCCCAATCCTTTAGGTTTTTCTTGATCAACACACGAAGGAGAGTTTCGAGGCTTCGGTTGACAACTTCCGTTTGTCTATCAGTTTGAGGATGTGATGCGGATGAGAAGAGGAGCTTGACGCCGAGCTTGGCCATGAGGGTCTTCCACAAGTAGCTCATGAATTTGACGTCGCGGTCGGAGACGATTGTCCTTGGTACACCGTGAAGACGGACTATTTCCCTGAAAAACAGATTTGCAACATGTGAAGCATCGTCGGTCTTACGGCACAGTATGAAGTGTGCCATTTTGGAAAATCGATCCACAACAAAAAATATAGAATCCTAACACAAAATCCATGCTAATGTCGGACCAAGGTGTATGAGGAATAGGCAAAGGCATATAAAGACCATAGGGATTCGCTTGCGACTTACCTTGAACACATGTCGTGCATCATTGAACGTAGCGTTCCACGTCACGCTTCATCTTGGGCCAAAAGTAGTGGTTGGAGTGTACAAAATCCAGGCCAAGTGGAACTTAACCCGGCTCTAGGTGTGTGCATATTCGAAGTGTACAAGATCCGGGCCAAGTGGAACTTAACCCGGCTCTAGGTGTGTGCATATTTGAAATGTACAAGATCCGGGCCAAGTGGAACTTAACCCGGCTCTACGTGTGTGCATATTCGAAGTTTACATGGAGCTACGTTAGTTTTCTAATGAGCATCCGGCCGAGTAACAAGCTACTCCACCGGAGGCTCGGGGACTAATGGTTATTATCTACAGCATGTAAAGGAGAAACGACATACCTCCATCATTCGCCCCGCGAGGTTAATTGCCTTAGCGGCGGTATTCATCTGGGTGGAAAATTCTGCGGAGCTGAACTTTTCCGGGAGATCGTCGTTGTGGATGAACTCCGCCTTGTTCCAGTTCATGACGAACTCGATAAGGCTCGGAGGGTACCGCTCACCGGTGGGCATATGGGGTGCCACCAAGCCCTTTGCGTGCGCTTCTTTCCTCTCAACCAGGGCAAGAGCTGAGCTGGTATGCAGAACCATCTACTGCGTGTCAGTTGGCTCGGCGGGAACATCGTTCGCTGCTGGAGTTTTCTTGGGAAGCATCGACGATAGGGTTCGCTGCCCAGCCTCGACGGATGCTGACTTGGTAGTATCCGGAGCCTTTTTGCCCTTAGCTTGCTGGGAAGAAGTAACCACAGTGGATTTCCCCTTAGAAGCTGCTGGAGTAGTTCCTCGCCGAGGTTGAGATGACTCGAACGAGGCGGAAGAACTTGGCACTAGAGCTCTTGTAGCTGAACTTGGAGCTGTTGTTGGTTTCCTTGGTGCCGAAACAGGTGCTGGTGCTGGCTCGACCGCTGGTACTAGAACTGCTGCTGGTGCTGGTGGTGAGATAGACTCGGTGGTTGCTGGTTGCGGCGATGTCGAAGTGGTGGACACCGTCACCTCGGCTGGACCGACCCCTCCCGCTCCAAGGTCCCGTTCCTCGCGACGAGGTAATGCGGAACCCGGAGCAGCCACAGAACCCTCCGGAATAGGGCTCAGCGGGCGTGACTCATCGTCACGAGGAGGAGAAGGGTCGGATCGAAGCGGTGAAGAGATGCTTGATCCGCTCTGAGGGACCTCCACCGGAGGTCTGAAGAAGAGAATAATGTCAGAAGAGAAATTACCACGATGCAAGGAAAAGTAAGTTACGCAACAAAAAATGACTTACGCATCCGACGTTTCGGCCTCCTTGGGTTTCCGAGCCCTTCGTGTCGGGGCTTTGCCTGCCCGCTTAGAAGCAGTCTTGTCTCCGGCCTTCTTTTGCATTTTTGTGGGCTGAGAAGGTTCGGAGGAAGAACTTGATGCGGCTCCGCGCTTCTTCTTCGACGCCACCGGAACCGGCTCACCCGTAGCAAGTGGAGGATCCTCGTGGATAGGCCCACCGGGGTTAGCTGATGCCGGAAAGGCAAAAGAAAGAGGGACAGCCTCAACAGGTTCAATCACATCGACATCCGAGTCATCCTCATCATCGGGACAATCTCTAAGAGAAGAGAATTTACCGCTGGGTCATTTGGTAGCGTCGGTCATAGGGAGAAACATCTCCTAGTTCGGCTCCTCCTTATCCGGGATTTCTCGGTCCGACGCCCACTTAAGGGTCGGATCCGTGCCATCCTCGAGAGTTTGCTGAAGGAACAACTGAGAAAAAGCATGACGAACAGAGTCAAAAATACAACAAAAACCGACACGTATTTGATCCGAAATAAGTTTGCCCCGCGAAGCTTACCGCGGGAGGGAGCCTGTCACGACAGTAGTGCTCAATTCCCCACGTCCATTCGGCGGAGAAGTCCCGGTGGGTGGTGAAGAGAGCCTTAACCCCGCGAAAAATCTCCGTGTTGCTCAACTCGAAGTAGGAGGTTCGGTTGGGGTCGCGGATAAAACTCATGTGGCACAACTTGTGGGTGCGCTTCTGGAGGGGAGAGATTCGGTTGCGCACGAACGTGATCATAGCATCCTCATTGCGCAATCCGAGTCTCTTCAGCTCCATGAACCTCTTGTTGACTTGGTTGGCCAGAGCTGTAGGTTTCTTGGGGACCTCCTCCCAGAATTCCATGTCAGGTGGACCCGGAGCGTAGGGCAGCAACCGAATCAAATCTTCAGTGCCCTCATTCCGGACGTAGAAGAAGGTCCAGGCCCATCCTTTGCAGGAGTCAAGCCCGGTAACCCGGGGGAAAACGGAAAGTCTCCGGGGCGAGATGGAGGCAGCTCTGAATTGGGTGAGTTGCTTATCCTCCGACTCTACTTGGATGTTGGGGATGACGTTGCGACGAAGGCCGAAAAACCGGATCCACAGCTCCTTCGTGGGCCATAGTACGGTGTAGCCTTCGATCGTAGAGGCAAAGGCGGAGAGAGAGGTGATAGCGTTGGCTGGGAGATGGTGCGGCTGCAAGTGGTAGGTCCTAACCCAATCCTGGAAGAAATCGCTCACCGGCAGACCAAATCCCCGTTGGAAGTGGGACAGGAACACGACGAACTCACCCGGATTGGGTGAGGGGGCCAGTTCGGCAGAGGGGATACGAGCGGCGACGCCGGCTGGAATGCGCCTGGTCCGGTAGAGCCAGTCAAGGTCATCTTGACAGACCCATGATCCGGCCCACGCGCCGCGGTCCGCCACGCCGGCGTCCTCCTCCATCTCCTGCTCGGCGACGACGAGCTCCTCCTCCGTCATCTCGTATTCACTATCCTCACTGGAGCTAGCAGCGGCGGAGATCTGAGGCCTGGATTGGCGTGGACCCGTGGCGAAGAAGCTGCGCAGCGGTGGCTACGATGCAGAAGCACGGGGAAAGTGCGGCGGCGGCGCTGCTGCTAGAAGCACTGGCGGCGGCGCGGTCGCAAGGAAGACGAAGGAGAAGAACAATGGGCAGAGGGGTGCAGAAGTGGAAAAATGCTAAGGGGTGCGCCCCTCCGCTACTTAACAACCCCCTAAGAGGGTGAGTGGGATCGCGCTGCGCCAACGAGCCACAGGGTGTGGCTGTGTATCGCACGCCTCAGCCAATCGTAGAGGAGCCACACAGAGGGCCACAGAGCAGAAGCAATCCCATGACGCGACGCGCTGATGCGGTAAACGAGGAGGCAGGCATGACGTGACCCACGCACAGTGATAACTGACAATTACTGCGGCGGTTACTATGCAGGCCCTTAAAATAAGACGAGGTAATGATTAGCCTCCACGTGGGTTGGCGTATGAGAGAAGGAAACGGGGCCCGGATCAAACCATGGTAACCATGGGATCCAAGCCAAAGTGGTAACCCGGCCGACAAGTGAAAACTTGGAACATGCGAAGGGAACGTAAATCCATGTAATCCGAGATAAGGAGCTAACCCGGAATTAAACGTCCAAGGCTCGAACATAAATGAACCTGATGTGGCCTTAGCAGCCGAGGCCGCTAAGACCGCACCAGCTTCGGGGACTAATGTTGGGGGGATACCCCCGGGTAGGGTCACTCCGGAGTATAAGGGCCGAGTTAGCCAAGGTTCGGCAATGTCAAAGCAGATGCTGGCCGGGTCACCTCAAGGCAGGCCGGATCACGGAGTAACCCGGACCAGGGGGGGTCACCTAACATTGTCTCGGCCGACTCAAGGAGTAAGTCGGAAGTGCTTGTCTAACTTATATGCAGGAACAGGTGTGGCCGGATCTACTATGATCCGGATCCCCGCTTAGCTTCTAGGAGAAGGAAGGAATCTCTCTGGTCAAAAAGAAGGTCCGGTACGCACTGCATGAGCGAAGAAAGCAAGGGCAGGACCACCGGGTCATGGCCGACAAGGGTGACGACGCCCATGTCGGCTGACGCGGGCGCCGCAGAGGCTTACGTCGCTAAAGCATGTATGACGCGGGGGAAAAGCACCCCGGTCGGGTTACCACTTTGGGAGGGGGCATATTCTTAGGAATATGCCTCCACGTATGCCCTAGGCAGGGACCGAGCCTCCTCTATATAAGGGGGGCTAGGGTTCTAGTAGAAGGGGTTGGTTGAGCTCTAGTGGGTTTGAGTATTCCATAGTGACTAGTGGAGCTGAGGTTCTAGGGAAAAACAGTAGGCAAGAGTAAGAGAGCTCCTTCTTCCTCCTCTCGCCAATACAGCTCTAGGAGCACTTGTAATCTTGAGAGTTAAGCAATACAAACTTCTGTGTGGAGAATCACTCCGCTATCCCTCCCTGGATTCCCCTAGCGTGTATTAGTCCCCATCTTTAGCCTATCCATGGCATCAGCCGTGACACCACCACGACTGTTGGCGCCCACCGTGGGGCTAGCAGCGCTAGCAGGGGTGAAGATCCGGACGGGAAACCTCATCGGCACCAGCGAACGCATCGTCTCCGGGCTTGTTCAGTGCTTTGGAGCGCTGGACTTCGTCAGCGACAATGCTGGCTGCTTCGGCACGCGCCCACTTTCACGCAACAACCTCTTCGTCAAGCTCGGTGCACACAAGGTCTACGTTGCGGTGGACGTATCGTGCGTTCATCCGCGCCGCGTCGTCGACGCGGGGGAACCACCCCTCACTATGGCTCGCGGGGCGCGTACCGCTCGCTCCCCGGACCATGCGGAGGTGATGATGACTGCGCCAGGTGCAGGCGCAAGCAAGGATCCAACACCGGACCCGGAGGTAACACCTAAGGCACCGAGGAAAGGTAGAGGACCTCCACTAGAGAGGCCTGAGAACATACTGAGAGAAGCTATAGATAGCTTGGCTAACCCGGTAGCAGCAGTGGTAGATCCGGCTCAGGCACAGGCCGAGCTAGAGGAAACTAGGCAAAAAATACTAGAGGGCGCAAAGAAAATAGCCGCGGCTCAGCAGTCGCTGAACATGACACTACGTGAGTATGCAAAGGCAAACAAAGTTGATACGGTAAAAGTAAAAGGGAGAAATCTCATAAGCGACGTGAACAGAGAAGGTGATGATGGAGCCGAGGGGTCGGAAAACTATTTGTCTGTGGGGTTGCCGAAGTATAGTACCCCGGCGAAGAACCTCAGAGCAGCGGATGCGGCTGCGTCCGAGTTAGAGGGTCTGACGGGTGAGGCCCGTCAAAGATAGCAAGATAGGGTTAACGAGCTGGTTCGGATCGCGAACAGACAGAATGAAGAGTTACTGAGAGCTAACCCGGAAAGAGATGCAGCTTCCAAAATCGTTCATTCGGCGATGGGTAACCCGGAGAAATCCGCTGGAGCCGCATCGTCACCTCATGGTGGTCCAAGGAGAGAAGAGGTAGTAACCTCGGCCAGACGGAACAAACAGATCGTCCCGTATGACCCGACGCGTGCGGGAAAAGAAAAAGAAATGCGGAAAAATGATGATCGACGAAGTGTGAGCCGAGGTGAAGCTGGCCGAGGTAACCACGACCAAGGCAATGCAGGTCAAGGAAATGCTGCCAACGGCAATGCCGGACAGCGAAACTCCGCAGGAGCAGGACAACCGTAGCAGCGGAATATACCAAGGCAAGAGCAAAGCGCCGGCCGAGGTATGCAACATAAAGGTGCGCAACGAGAGCAAAACCGATACAATGACGGTGATTCGGAGATGGTGAATGCAGGGTACCCCAGACCAGACTACCATGTGATAGGGTCAAGATTGGGAAGCAGGGACTTGATGCCGGATGACGCCAGGTTGAAACTGGATCGCCTGTATAGGTCGAAACAGATCGAATGTCAAGGTCCCCTGGGTCCAGCATGCTTTGGACCCCGGATCATGAAGGAGCCACTGGTACCCAACTTCCAGCTGCCCAGAGGCACGAAGACGTATGACGGCAGTACCAAGCCGGAGGATTGGCTGATAAACTATGCTACGGCTGTGAAAATTGCCACAGGCAACTTGAGATGGGTTGTACGATACGTACCCCAGATGTTGGAAGGTCCGGCCAGAGTATGGCTGAACAATTTACCACCCGGAAGCATCAACTGCTGGATAGATTTTGAAGAAATGTTTATCAGCAACTTCTCAAGTACATATCAGAGGCTGAATAGGCTGCAGACCCTAGCAATGTGCAAGCAAAGACCTAATGAGACAGACCGTGAATTCTTGACCCGGTGGTGTACCGTGAGAAACTCGTGTGAGGGTGTCATAGAATCACAAGCCATAGCATGGTTTGCACAAGGGTGCAGGTATGGCAGCGAGTTGTGGATGAAGTTGCAAAGGAAAATGCCAATTATGTTGGCCGAGATGATCCGGATTGCTGATTCGTATGCTTTGGGTGATCCGACTCAACCTAGGATCGCGTCAAACGAGTCGAACGAGGAATACTATCAGAGGGATGGAGCCGGGTCATCTCAGAGGAACGATTACAGAGGAAAAAGAAGAGATGATAGACCGGATCATCGCTATGGTTCGCAACAAGTTGCAGCTGTAAATCAAGATCAACCCGGAGCAGGGAGCAACCAATGCTAGAGAACGGGAGGGCAATGGACTCCAAGAAACGATGGCAAGAAAACATGGACTCCGGAGCAAAAGAAACAGTGGCAGGAAAAGAAAGACCGTCCGAGGTATACCTATGAGTCGATGTTGGACCAGCCGTGTAAGTTTCACACGCCAAATCCGAATAGCCCGGCGGGTCACACAACGAGGCAATGTGAGTGGATGCGTAAGATAGAACAAGGTGGTTCGGGGAATGCTCAGGCACCCCGGAATGATCAACCTCAGCAGGAGTTACCCCGGCAGCAATTGCTCTCCGGGGCGAACACGCAACAGCTAATGTTGCCTCCCCCTCCGCCGAGGTATGACAACAATGAGAGAAGGGATGCAGTGCATCAGGTGGAAAATCAACAACAGCCGGATCAGAGGTACCCCGGAAATGAGGGAAGGAATGAGTACAGGGAGCATCACCAGAGTTATTGTGTGTTCACGACTGAGGAAACAGATAGAAAGAGCTTGCAGCACCGACATATGGAGGTCAATGCGGTTATGCCAGCAGCGACGAGGTACATGCCTTGGTCGGACCAGGAAATCACCTGGAACATCAAATATCATCCTAAACTTATGCCGCTCTAGGCTCGTACGCGCTAGTGCTAGATCCGACATTCATTGGACCGAACATCAATGTGAGGTTCTCCAAGGTACTGATTGATAATGGCAGTAGCATTAACATAATGTATGCGGATACGATGCGCAAGTTGGGCATCTCGGAGAACATGCTCCAGGCTACGAGAACAACTTTCCATGGCATTGTACCAGGCATTTCTTGTGAGCCCATAGGCAAAGTCCGGGTCGACGTGCTATTCGGCACAAGGGATAACTGCCGAACTGAAAATCTAGAGTTTGAGGTGGTGAACTTGGAAAGTGCGTATCACGCGTTACTCGGAAGACCAGCATTGAACAAGTTCATGGCAAGCTGCCACATCAGTTATCTGAAGATGAAGTTGCCCGGGCCAAATGGAGTGATTACCATTGCTGGAGATTTCCGACGTTCCATTGAGTGTGCTTCAGCCGGGTCTAACCTAGTCGAGTCACTCGTGATTGCGCAAGAGAAAAGGAAAATCCAAGAGGTGGCGGCATTAGCTCAGTCCCCGCAGCAGTATATGCCGGCGTTAAGTAACCCGCATGGCAGTGTTTCATTCCAAGCCTCAAAGGACACCAAGAAGGTTCCAGTTGATGACATGTTCCCGGAGCGCACTGTAACAATTGGTGCCGGGTTAATTGACAAATAGGAAAGCGAGCTCGTCAACTTCCTCCGTGAGAATCGGGATATTTTTGCTTGGTCTACACAGGACTTGCAAGGTGTTTCGAGGGAGTTGTCCGAGCACTCTTTGAACGTAAGGCCCGGAGCAAGGTCGGTGAAGCAACCTCTCCGCCGCTTCGCCGAGGATAGGAGAAAAGTCATTGGAGACGAGATAGCTCTATTGCTAGCAGCAGGATTTATCATGGAAGTGCTGTATCCGGATTGGCTCTCTAATCCGGTGCTGGTAGAAAAGAAGAAGGACGATCCGAACGTGGCAGTGGTTTGCCGAATTTGTATCGATTACACGAACCTGAACAAGGCGTGTCCAAAAGATCCATTTCCACTGCCGAGGATAGATCAGGTCATAGACTCAACCGCGGGATGTGAACTGTTGTCATTCATTGATGCATATTCTGGCTTCCACCAGATACCTCTGAACCCGGATGATCAAATAAAGACTGCGTTTATTACCCCGTACGAAGCTTACTGCTATCGCACTATGCCGTTCAGTTTACGTAATGCAGGTGCAACGTACCAAAGATGTATGCAAAAATGTTTGCACGACCAAATAGGTCAAAATGTACAAGTATACGTGGATGATGTGGTTATCAAGACCAAGGAAAGCAAAACGCTCCTTGACGACATAAGGCAAACATTCGCGAACTTGAGAAGGTTCCGGATGAAGCTTAACCCGGAAAAATGTACCTTCGGTGTCCCGGCTGGAAAATTACTCGGATTTCTCGTCTCCAGCCGAGGTATCGAAGTTAATCCAACTAAGATCCGAGCCATCGAACGAATGGAGCTGCCGAAGTGTCTTAACGATGTCCAGAAGTTCACTGGATGCTTGGCATCGTTAGTCGGTTTGTATGTCGGTTGGGAGAAAAGGCACTGCCTCTCTACCAACTCATGAAAAAGTCGGATAAGTTCGTTTGGACGCCACAGGACGATGAAGCCTTTGCCCACTTAAAAAAGATGTTGGCCACTGCACCAGTCTTAGCCTCCCCACTATCAAAGGAGCCAATGTTGCTCTACATAGCCGCAACCAACCGAGTTGTAAGTGCAGTGATTGTAGTAGAGTGCAATGAAGAGGGTAAGTCGATGCAGAGGCCAGTATATTACTTGAGCGAGGTATTGTCTGCCTCAAAACAGAACTACCCGCACTTTCAAAAGGTGGCATATGGTGTTTATATGGCGGCAAAGAAGTTAAAGCATTACTTTGAGGAGCACCCCATCAAGGTGATATGTGAAGCTCCCATATCCGAGATAATGGGTAACAAGGATGCGAGTGGCAGAATTGCAAAATGGGCAATTGAGTTAGCCCCTTATGTGCCCCAATATGACAAAAGAGAAGCGATCAAGTCTCAGGCTGTGGCGGACTTTTTTGTAGATTGGGCCGAGGTACAATACGAACCACCGCCACCAGATCTGAACTACTGGAGGATGCACTTTGACGGGTCGAAAACCAAAACCGGATTAGGCGCCGGGGTTGTGCTTACCTCGCCAAAGAAGGACCAGCTAAAATACGTCTTGCAGATCCATTTCGCGGCATCGAACAATGTCGCTGAGTACGAGGCTCTTGTGCATGGGCTCAACGTGGCAAAGGAGATTGGCATACGTCGGATAATATGCTTTGGCGACTCGGATCTGGTGGTGCAGCAAGTGTCCAGAGTGTGGGATGCCCTGGATCCAAACATGGCACTATACAAATTTCACGTGCAGAAAATATCTAGTTACTTCGAGGGGTGTGAATTTCACCATGTACCCCGAGTAGAAAACGAGGCTGCCGACATGCTGTCGAAGCTCGGATCGACCAGACAGGCAATTCCACCGGGTGTAGCATTGGAACACCTCAGAAAACCATCTATCAGGTCGTCCCCAGGAACCGACTCGATCTATGTCCCGGAAAATACAGAATCCGGAGCTGAGCCCATGGACATTGACACGGGAGGTAGTACGCGAGACCCGGGGACTGCATCAGCAAACCCGGGGACTGCCTCAGCAAACCCGGGGACTACCTCGCTAGACCCGGGGACTTCTCAGCGTGATCCGGCTGAAGTTATGCCGGTAGATCAGATGGAAATTGATGAGGAGATGTTCCCTCCACGAGCGATACCAGCTTGGGCACTGCCTATATTCCAATTCCTGAAAGACGGAACTTTACCCGCTGAGGAGGTATTAGCCAGGCAAACTCTGAGGAGAGCAAAAGCATACATGATTATCCATTCCGAGCTGTACAAACGGAGTGTAACCAACGTCCTCCAGCGATGCATTGACCCGGAGGAAGGACTTGACATCCTCCGAGATATACACCAAGGAGAATGCGGGCATCATGCCTCATCCCGAGCCTTGGTGGCAAAGGCGTTCCGGCATGGGTTCTACTGGCCAAGTGCCTTAGAACAAGCAGAAGATCTGGTGAGAAAATGCAATGGTTGTCAAAGGTATGCCACTAAGACACATATGCCTATGTCGGAACTCAAGACCATACCAATTACGTGGCCATTTGCTGTATGGTGCTTGGATATGGTTAGCCCGTTCAAACTAGCAAGAGGAAACATGACACACATTTTGGTCATGGTGGACAAGTTTACAAAATGGATTGAAGTGAAACCTATAAGAAAATGTGATGGAGCTACTGCCGTAACATTTCTCAAAGACATTATCTTGAGATATGGTTATCCCCACAGTATCATAACTGATAATGGCACAAATTTTGCGGAAGGAGCGTTTGCGCGATTTTGCCGAGATAAGAAGATCCGGCTGGACGTAGCCTCGGTAGCCCACCCCGCATCAAACGGACAGGTGGAAAGATCCAACGGATTAGTATTATCCGGGATAAAACCCCGGCTCATTGAGCCGCTGCAAAGATCAGCGGGGTGCTGGATAGAAGAACTACCGGCGGTACTGTGGAGTTTAAGAACAACTCCGAATTGATCAACAGGCTATACGCCATTCTTTCTGGTATATGGGGCAGAAGCTGTATACCAGCCGACATAGAGCATGATTTGCCTAGGGTCACCCAATACACAGAAGCCAAAGTGCAAGAAGCCCGGCAAAATGATGTTGATCTGCTAGAAGAAGCGAGAGAACTGGCACTGTCCATATCCGCCATATATCAGCAAAATCTCTGACGCTATCATAGCCGGAAAGTGTGCCCCCGAGTCTTTCGGGAAGGCGATCTGGTGCTCAGGTTGGTACAACATACTACAGGCATGCATAAATTATCCCCCCATGGGAAGGACCATTCATTGTGAGCAAAGCATTGCACAATGATTCTTACTATCTCATAGATGCAAAGCCACAGGAAAAGAACAAGGCGGACAGGTCCGGAGAGGAATCCAAGCGACCGTGGAATGTAGCACTACTTCGTCCCTTCTACACTTAGCTAAGAAGTGTATGTATCCGAGTCGTCTCATATGTCGGTATGTATGTCGGCAATGAGCTTATCAATGAAATAGCAGCGCCTCGAGCAGTAACTCGGGGACTGCCTTAATAATGTTTGTTGTTATTTCTTATGCGGTAGCTGGAATAAGTCGTTCTACTTAACCCGGATTAGTAATGTGTGAGCACCAAAAACCCAACCCTTCGACTTGATACTGTCCAACAAGAATTGGCTTCATGGCAAGCAAGAGAACAAGTTTCGAATTGCGTAGCACATGAAAAACGACTAAGGGAACGAGTTTATTTGAGCTAAAGTTTGTTTTTCGGACTAACCCTATATTTATTTTCAAGTTATTATGCTGAATTATTTTGAGCTATGCCTAAAAGTTTCTAAGTATTGTTAAAACAATTTTTGAAGCTCGGATTCGTAAGTCATAAAACCGAATCAAGGTAGACACGGACCGAGCCAGAGAATTGGACGAACAAGAAAATGAAACTCAGGGACTACGCCCAAGTTAATCCGGCATAGAAACATAGTAGCAAAATATCACATATACAGCATACAATTGCACCCGGCATACCGGGGATCTGATAAACTTTCAAGTTTTTTGGAACTAAGGAGCAGCAGGAGGAGGAAGTTCGGCGTCGTCGTCGCTGTCTTCAATATCTGAAGCATCATCTTCTCCGCCCTCATCCGATCCATCTTCAACATTCTCAATGTGCTCGTCCCCAGCGGATTCCAGGAAGCTCGGTCCTTCAACCCAGTCATGAATAGGAGAATATTCGACGAGGCTGTAGGCGCAAGCCTGCCGCCGAGCTACCCACTCCGGATCATCGGTCCATTTGGATCCGGTGCACCGGTGTGTAAGGAGGCTGAGGTCGATCTTCTCGTACCATGTGAGAATATGGTGAAGGATAGTATCAGCTGCGGTGCGACCAGCGGATTCTCTCCAGAGATCGAGCTGGGTCTCAGTCTCCATTAACTTCTCGACGAGAATCGCGATGGTCTCCGGGCTACTCTCTCCGGGCCAGAACGTATTGAAAATGCGAACTGCAACGTCGAGGATATCCTTGCCATAATTCTTGATAATCTCCACGCGAGACGACAAGCTGACCAACAGGTCCTCCATGTCGTAAGGAACCTCCTCACCAGTAGGAGCGGCAGGAGTACCCCTCTCTTGGCGAAATTTAGCAACAGCAGCGCTTGCAATAGGAGTACCCTCTGGAAAGTGGCCTGGAAACAAGGCGAAGGAAGAAGCTGAAGCAAAGACATATGAACTAACCCGGAGAATTATGTCGGATAAGGGAAAGGAACTTACGTGAAATATGGGTGTGGATCCGGGTCAACTCCTTGATGCAATCGTCGCGTCTCTTGCGAAGTTGTTCAAGCTCAGCATTTGCCGACCCAAGCTGGACGTCGGATTCTTTAAGTAGGTCCTGGTCCTTGGAGATCTGGAGAGTAAGGCGCTCACGCTCCTCTGTGAAGTTCTGGCCAACCTTTTGGAGCTCGGTTTGGTGCTGGTCCTTCATCTTCTCCATCTCAGCCTTGAGCTTGGCAATCTCATTATCCTTAGTCCGGAGGAGAGCGAGCTCATCATCCTTTTTCTTCAGCTCGGCTTGATGTTGTCCTGCTTGTTCGAGAAAATGCAGCATCATATCAGGCACGGGCACACTATCCTCAAGCGATGCTGAAATAGTATGTTGACCCGGCAGAGCCAAGGAGTGAATGTTTGCCGAGCCAAGGAGAAGAGGAAATGGGAAACACTACAAGGTCGGACAAAAGAGGACATATCCCGTATTTCCTCCAAGTTCTTCCGCATGATCTTGTTCTCAGCCTCCACCCCAGCTGCAGAAACCGAATGAGCAGGTTAGTTCGGCAGAAGAAGGTGAAGAAAAACGGCGAAGTGCCGAGGGAAAAAATTACCCCTATTTTCATGTTCTGCACTAAGTGCAACATGTTTTGCACGTAGCATCTTGTGGGTATCCAGCATGCGTTGGAATTCAGTGCTCCGGCGATTAGTCGTTACCTAAAAAAAGCACAGAAGTGTAAAATTAGCTTGGTGCATATTCGAAGTGTACAAAATCCGGGCCAAGTGGAACTTAACCCAGCTCTAGGTGTGTGCATATTCGAAGTGTACAAGATCCGGGCCAAGTGGAACTTAACCCGGCTCTACGTGTGTGCATATTCGAAGTGTACAAAATCCGGGCCAAGTGGAACTTAACCCGGCTCTAGGTGTGTGCATATTCGAAGTGTACAAGGAGCTACATTAGTTTTCTAAGGAGCATCCGGCCGAGTAACAAGTTACTCCCCCGGAGACTCGGGGACATAAGGCTCGGAGGGTACCGCTCACCGGTGGGCATATGGGGTGCCACCAAGCCCTTTGCGTGCGCTTCTTTCCTCTCAACCATGGCAAGAGATGAACTGGTATGCAGAACCATCTGCTGCGTGTCAGTTGGCTCGGCAGGAACATCCTTCGCTGCTGGAGTTTTCTTGGGAAGCATCGACGATAGGGTTCGCTGCCCAGCCTCGACGGATGCTGACTTGGTAGTATCCGGAGCCTTTTTGCCCTTAGCTTGCTGGGAAGAAGTAACCACAGTGGATTTCCCCTTAGAAGCTGCTGGAGTAGTTCCTCGCCAAGGTTGAGATGACTCGGACGAGGCGGAAGAACTTGGCACTAGAGCTCTTGTAGCTGAACTTGGAGCTGTTGTTGGTTTCCTTGGTGCCGAAACAGGTGCTGGTGCTGGCTCGGCCGCTGGTACTGGAACTGCTGCTAGTGCTGGTGGTGAGATAGACTCGGTGGTTGCTGGTTGTGGCGATGCCGAAGTGGTGGACGTCGTCGCCTCGGCTGGACCGACCCCTCCCGCTCCGAGGTCCCGTTCCTCGCGACGAGGTAATGCGGAACCCGGAGCAGCCACAGAACCCTCCGGAATAGGGCTCAGCGGGCGTGACTCGTCGTCACGAGGAGGAGAAGGGTCAGATCGAAGCGGTGAAGAGATGCTTGATCCGCTCTGAGGGACCTCCACCGGAGGTCTGAAGAAGAGAATAATGTCAGAAGAGAAATTACCACGATGCAAGGAAAAGTAAGTTACGCAACAAAAAATGACTTACGCATCCGACGTTTCGGCCTCCTTGGGTTTCCGAGCCCTTCGTGTCAGGGCTTTGCCTGCCCGCTTAGAAGCAGTCTTGTCTCCGGCCTTCTTTTGCATTTTTGTGGGCTGAGAAGGTTCGGAGGAAGAACTTGATGCGGCTCCGCGCTTCTTCTCCGACGCCACCGGAACCGGCTCACCCGTAGCAAGTGGAGGATCCTCGTGGATAGGCCCACCGGGGTTAGCTGATGCCGGAAAGGCAAAAGAAAGAGGGACAGCCTCAACAGGTTCAATCACATCGACATCCGAGTCATCCTCATCATCGGGCCAATCTCTAAGAGAAGAGAATTTACCGCTGGGTCGTTTCGTAGCGTCGGTCATAGGGAGAAACATCTCCTAGTTCGGCTCCTCCTCATCCGGGATTTCTCGGTCCGACGCCCACTTAAGGGTCGGATCCGTGCCATCCTCGAGAGTTTGCTGAAGGAACAACTGAGAAAAAGCATGACGAACAGAGTCAAAAATACAACAAAAACCGACACGTATTTGATCCAAAATAAGTTTGCCCCACGAAGCTTACCGCGGGAGGGAGCCTGTCACGACAGTAGTGCTCAATTCCCCACGTCCATTCGGCGGAGAAGTCCCGGTGGGTGGTGAAGAGAGCCTTAACCCCGCGAAAAATCTCCGTGTTGCTCAACTCGAAGTAGGAGGTTCGGTTGGGGTCGCGGCTAAAACTCATGTGGCACAACTTGTGGGTGCGCTTCTGGAGGGGAGAGATTCGGTTGCGCACGAACGTGATCATAGCATCCTCATTGCGCAATCCGAGTCTCTTCAGCTCCACGAACCTCTTGTTGACTTGGTTGGCCAAAGCTGTAGGTTTCTTGGGGACCTCCTCCCAGAATTCCATGTCAGGTGGACCCGGAGCGTAGGGCAGCAACCGAATCAAATCTTCAGTGCCCTCATTCCGGACGTAGAAGAAGGTCCAGGCCCATCCTTTGCAGGAGTCAAGCCCGGTAACCAGGGGGAAAACGGAAAGTCTCCGGGGCGAGATGGAGGCAGCTCTGAATTGGGTGAGTTGCTTATCCTCCGACTCTACTTGGATGTTGGGGATGACGTTGCGACGAAGGCCGAAAAACCGGATCCACAGCTCCTTCGTGGGCCATAGTCCGGTGTAGCCTTCGATCGTAGAGGCAAAGGCGGAGAGAGAGGTGATAGCGTTGGCTGGGAGATGGTGCGGCTGCAAGTGGTAGGTCCTAACCCAATCCCGGAAGAAATCGCTCACCGGCAGACCAAATCCCCGTTGGAAGTGGGACAGGAACACGACGAACTCACCCGGATTGGGTGAGGGGGCCAGTTCGGCAGAGGGGAGACGAGTGGCGACGCCGGCTGGAATGCGCCTGGTCCGGTAGAGCCAGTCAAGGTCATCTTGACAGACCCATGATCCGGCCCACGCGTCGCGGTCCGCCACGCCGGCGTCCTCCTCCATCTCCTGCTCGGCGACGACGAGCTCCTCCTCCGTCATCTCGTATTCACTATCCTCACTGGAGCTAGCAGCGGCGGAGATCTGAGGCCTGGATTGGCGTGGACCCGTGGCGAAGAAGCTGCGCAGCGGTGGCTACGATGCAGAAGCACGGGGAAAGTGCGGCGGCGGCGCTGCTGCTAGAAGCACTGGCGGCGGCGCGGTCGCAAGGAAGACGAAGGAGAAGAACAATGGGCAGAGGGGTGCAGAAGTGGAAAAATGCTAAGGGGTGCGCCCCTCCGCTACTTAACAACCCCCTGAGAGGGTGAGTGGGATCACGCTGCGCCAACGAGCCACAGGGTGTGGCTGTGTATCGCACGCCTCAGCCAATCGTAGAGGAGCCACACAGAGGGCCACAGAGCAGAAGCAATCCCATGACGCGACGCGCTGATGCGGTAAACGAGGAGGCAGGCATGACGTGACCCACGCACAGTGATAACTGACAATTACTGCGGCGGTTACTATGCAGGCCCTTAAAATAAGACGAGGTAATGATTAGCCTCCACGTGGGTTGGCGTATGAGAGAAGGAAACGGGGCCCGGATCAAACCATGGTAACCATGGGATCCAAGCCAAAGTGGTAACCCGGCCGACAAGTGAAAACTTGGAACATGCGAAGGGAACGTAAATCCATGTAATCCGAGATAAGGAGCTAACCCGGAATTAAACGTCCAAGGCTCGAACATAAATGAACCTGATGTGGCCTTAGCAGCCGAGGCCGCTAAGACCGCACCAGCTTCGGGGACTAATGTTGGGGGGATACCCCCGGGTAGGGTCACTCCGGAGTATAAGGGCCGAGTTAGCCAAGGTTCGGCAATGTCAAAGCAGATGCTGGCCGGGTCACCTCAAGGCAGGCCGGATCACGGAGTAACCCGGACCAGGGGGGTCGCCTAACATTGTATCGGCTGACTGAAGGAGTAAGTCAGAAGTGCTTGTCTAACTTATATGCAGGAACAGGTGTGGCCGGATCTACTATGATCCGGATCCCCGCTTAGCTTCTAGGAGAAGGAAGGAATCTCTCTGGTCAAAAAGAAGGTCCGGTACGCACTGCATGAGCGAAGAAAGCAAGGGCAGGACCACCGGGTCATGGCCGACAAGGGTGACGACGCCCATGTCGGCTGACGCGGGCGCCGCAGAGGCTTACGTCGCTAAAGCATGTATGACGCGGGGCAAAAGCACCCCGGTCGGGTTACCACTTTGGGAGGGGCATATTCTTAGGAATATGCCTCCACGTATGCCCTAGGCAGGGACCGAGCCTCCTCTATATAAGGGGGGCTAGGGTTCCAGTAGAAGGGGTTGGTTGAGCTCTAGTGGGTTTGAGTATTCCATAGTGACTAGTGGAGCTGAGGTTCTAGGAAAAAACAGTAGGCAAGAGTAAGAGAGCTCCTTCTTCCTCCTCTCGCCAATACAGCTCTAGGAGC
Source organism: Avena sativa (assembly GCA_916181665.1). Classification (NCBI taxonomy): domain Eukaryota; kingdom Viridiplantae; phylum Streptophyta; class Magnoliopsida; order Poales; family Poaceae; genus Avena; species Avena sativa. The sequence continues at coordinate 544,329,298 of OV702290.1, read as the reverse complement.
ACTTGTAATCTTGAGAGTTAAGCAATACAAACTTCTGTGTGGAGAATCACTCCGCTATCCCTCCCTGGATTCCCCTAGCGTGTATTAGTCCCCACCTTTAGCCTATCCATGGCATCTGCCGTGACACCACCACGACAGTTTTGCATAAGGACTCCTCCAATGCCAATACCACTAGCATCACACTCTATCTCAAAAGTTTTTGTGAAATCCGGTAAAGCAAGAAGAGGTGCTTCGATGAGCCTCTTTTTAAGTTCATCAAAAGCTTTTTATTGTGCTTTGCCCCACATGAAGGTGACATTCTTTTTGGTCAATTCGTTAAGGGGACAAGCAATGGTTGAAAAGTCTTTCACAAAGCGACGATAGAAACCGGCCAACCCATGAAAACTTCGGAGTTCACTCAGATTTGTTGGTATGGGCCAATCTCGTATGTCCTTTACCTTGGAAACATCAACTTCAATTCCCTTTGAAGAAACGACAAATCCAAGAAAAATCAACTTGTCTTTAGCAAAAGTGCACTTGGGAAGATTAGCATAAAGCTTTTCATGTCGAAGGATTTGCAAAACTTCCTTGACATGTGTTATATGGTCCTCAAGTGATTTGCTATAAACAAGAATATCATCGAAATAGACAACAACACTTTTTCCAATGAGAGAACGCAAGATGTGATTCATAAGGCGCATGAAGGTGGATGGGGCATTTGATAAACCAAAGGGCATAACCAACCATTCATAGAGACCAAGTTTGGTCTTGAAGGCGGTTTTCCACTCATCACCTTCAGCCATGCGTATTTGATGGTAACCACTACGAAGATCAATTTTCAAAAAAAATAGTGGCTCCACACAACTCATCAAGCATGTCATCGAGACGTGGTATGGGATGTCGATAACGCATGGTGATAGCATTGATTGGACAGCAGTCCATGCATAACCGTAACGTATCATCCGTCTTTGGAACAAGAATCACGGGTACGGCACTTGGACTAGTGCTAACTTGGATCAAACCTTTGGAGACGAGTTGGGTGATTTGACGTTCAATCTCATTTGTCTCCTTCGGGTTCGTGCGGTAAGTGGCGCGGTTTGGAAGTGGTGCACCGGGGATGAGGTCAATGCGATGTTCGATGCCGCGAAGAGGAGGTAGTCCATGTGGAAGTTCTTCGGGGAACACATCCTTGAATTCCTGCAAAACACTCATCAAAGATGGAGGAACATTGGTTAATTCGTTAGTTCCTTGCGCTAGTCCTTTGCAAAGGAGGACATAGTGCAAGATGGATGGGTTGTTCCGAACATCTCTCATCTCACTTTTGGTGGCAAGGAGAACACTCTTAGTTTTTCCACTCGAATTTGGCTTGTGGCTCTCACTCACTATGAGGTGGTTCTCTCTCTCACCGCTCTTCTCACAAGTAGGTGTTATGCTTTGCGCCCTCGCTAAAGCCTTTGCATTGTCCGCAATTATTTGCCTAGGAGTCATCAGTTGCAAAACACATGTTTTGTTGAGCCATTTGAATGTGTATATGTTGGTGCGGCCATCATGTTGAGCAGCCTTGTCAAATTGCCACGGTCGACCAAGAAACACGTGGCAAACTGTCATAGGAACCACATCACACTCCACCGTATCTTTGTAAGGACCAATGGCGAAGGAGACTGATACGGTATGCTTGATCTTCACGGACCCTTGGTCACTTAGCCATTGCACGTGGTAGGGGTGCTTGTGTGGATGGAGGGTGAGGTTGAGCTTCTCACACAACTCGATGCTAGCAAGGTTGTGACAACTCCCTCCGTCAATGATCACCTTGATAGATTTGTCATTAATGCCTGCTCATGTTTGGAAGATATTGGAGCATTGGTCTTCATGCTCTTGTGCTTGAGTGGTCAAGATCCTTGTGACTACAAGTGATGTACTTGCGTCATGTTCACACATGAGGAGTTCTTGATCATCTTCCACTCGTTGCCTTGCCATTGCTTCCTTGACACGGGCATCAAACTCATCTTCACTCAAGTACTCTTCATCACCATTGTCGTGGATGAACAAGACTTTCTTGTTTCCACATTCGGCCGATTTGTGTCCTTTACCTCCACACTTGTAGCATTCACCGTTGAAAGGTGTATCACTCTTTGCTTGCTTGCCACTTGGGTGCAGTTTTCCTTGAGGAAGTGTGGGCTTGAAGGAAGTCTTGGAGGTACTTGAGGAGCTACCATTTAAAGTTGTTGGTGTAGCGGTTGAAGCTTGCTTGTAGGTGAAGTACGTCTTGGGCTTGTTGTACTTGATGTCCTCTTGCACTTGACGTTCAGCCTTTGTTGCTATGTGCACAAGTTCAACCATTGTGTTGTATGTTTGGAACTCGACGATGCGCTTGATTGGGTGATTCAAGCCAATAAGGAAGCGTGCCATTGTTTGCTCCATGCGTTCATCAATGTTGGCGCGAATCAAGTTGAGTTCCATTTCCTTGAAGTACTCTTCCACGGTCTTTGTCCCTTGACGAAGTGCTTGGTGGTTGTTGAAGAGGTCACGCGTGTAGTGCGCAGGGACAAACCGGGATCTCATGTGAGCCTTCATGTCATGCCAAGTTGTGATTGGCGGTTCTTGTCTTGCATCACGAGCAACTTGAACTTGTTCCCACCAAAGGTTGGCGTAATCATCAAACTCTAGCGAAGCCATGGCGACCATCTTCTCGTTGCTATAGTTGTGCATTCGAAAGATCTTGTCGACTTTGAGTGCCCACGAGAGGTATTCTTCGGGGTCATTGGATCCGGTGAACTTGGGCATTGTGAACTTGAGCTTGCCAAAAGTTTCTTCATTGTTGCGGTCATTGCGACGAGCTTGGTGACCTTGTTGATGATCTTGTAGTTGGGGAGGTGGAACTTGGTTCTCGCGTCCTTGTTGCGGAGCTTGCTCTTGATATTGTTGTTAAAGAGCTTGCTCTTGCTCTTGGCGCGGTTATTGACGTGGTTGAGGCGCTTGGGCCTCATGGTGGCGAAGGTGTGGAGCCTCTTGACGCGGTTGATGACGAAGACGAGGCTCGTTCCTTGGTTGGTGATGTTGGTTAGGCACCTGGGCCTCACGGCGAAGAACATGGTCATGAGCCTCTTGACGTGGTGGGTGTCGCTCAACTTGTATCACTTGACGCTCCAAGTTTTGTTAATGGGGAGGAGGCGCCGCGTGATGACCATGGTGTTGTTGTTGACATTCATGACGTTGATGATGAGGAGGAGGATCTTGGAGAGCTTCACGTCGATGACGAGCTTGATTCTCTAAATTGGAGTCATCACTTGTTGAGTCAAGTATGTGTCGCGGTCGATGTTGGTAGACTTGCGGTTGTACTTGCGGTTGCGCTTGCGGCTCCTCTTGTGGTTGCTCTTGTTGGATCACTAGTGCCCTTGCGTGATGACGGTGTGCTTCTTGCCTCGCGCGTGGCCTTGAAGAGAGGTCACCATCATAGCTTGGCGTTGCGGCGTGCCGTGGGGAAGGTATATAGTTCGAAGAGATTCCATCTTCAACCACGGGGGCATCATTGCGTCTTTGAGCACTTTGATGTAGATCTTGTGGAAGAGGTGCATGACGATGCGAAGAACTTGTCGAGCTTGATGCGCGTGAACATGGTCTTGCCATGCCATCGATGAGGCGTCGAAGATTGTCATTTGTTTTGGCGACGAAATGTTGAAGCGCTTCATTTTGGTTGCCGAAGTTGTGTGCATTGCATGCATTTGTCGTTCGAGGCCGTTGAAGCGGTTGTCGATGTTCTTGAACTCGGCTTGTGTCTCACCAAATTGTTCATCTTGTCTCGTCTCAAGTGCTTGGCAACGTTTACGGAACTCTTGTCGAACAATGAAGTGACTTGCACGCGTCATGTACGGACCTTGATCTTCTTCTTGGGGAGGTGGTTGGCTCGTCTCACCGTGCCTATCCATCATGCAAAACACACAAGTATTGTATATGGAAGTGGAGTATGGTGGTGTTAGCCTTGTACCTCACCTTGGGGATTGCACTAAACTAGAAACCACAAGTGAGAGCTATTAGCGTGCAAAGTGGAATTGCAAAGAAAACTCAAACTAAAGAAAGAACTAACTCTCAAAAGCTTGTTGGTGGTAGGTTAGGATTGTGGAAAGCCAAAGAACCAACCAAAAGAAAAGGGATAGTCAAAAGTGGTAAAAATCCAACAAAACTCAAGTCAAAGGCGAAGGTCAACAACTCAAAAGGGTGACGGGAACCTACGACTATGTACACACACGTGGAGAAAGTTGGGATTGACACGACTATGAAAATGAGCAAACCAAATGTCCTAACGAAGACTAAGCTTGTTGTCGTGCCAATGCAGGGAGAGACCGTGGATTGTTTGCAAAGAGGAAAAGTGAGCAATGGATTTGTGCACTTGCCTTGGGCGCTCTTATTTCTCTCTTGCTTACAAGCTTTGAGACTCTCTTTGTCAATGGGAGGCTATTTTTTCTTTTGCTTTTTCTTTGTATCTTTTTCTATATTTTTTTTTGCTCTCCCTTGGTGCTACCTAGTCACACTTGCTATTGCTCTTGAACTCTCACTAAACAAGGACAAATGCACAATGCTCAAGCAAACACAAGATGAGCCACTCTCATGGGATAGGTACACACAAAGGAAGATGGGGGTTAACAAGGTGACGCAAGTTATACCTTCTTTGATGATGAACTTGGCGTCGGTGGTGCGGGATGATGTTCGTGGTCCGTGGTGTCGATGAGCGCGGAAGTTGATGATGCGGAAGCTTGCTGGTACTTTCTGACACGCACCCGGGACACGAGCAAACAAAGGAGATTAGCCAATGCGAAACATGAGGCAAAACTGTCAAAACTGGCGTTACAACCGGACACTCCGGTCTGTCTAGGCCGGATACTCCGGTCTAGCCGGACACTCCGGTCTGGTTCGGCCGGACACTCCGGTCGGGCCGGACACTCCGGTCGGTATTGGCCGGACACTCTGGCGCGGGTTTCCTGCTCGTGTTCTTGAGCGGAAATCCTCGCCTTCGGGCCTCAAATCCGCGAGAAACTGGCCAAATCAGGCTGGGGAAACGCAGGATAAAGCTGGACCAACTCCTTAGATAAGGTTTGGTCGGATCAAAACCACAAATAACACTCCAAATCAAGAGATCGATCCAAAGGCAAATATGGGCTGTTTTTTATGGGGATTTTCTAATTTTTGGAGGATAGAAGAAAAATTTGTGGGGGAAATCGTGAGCAACGAAGCTCTTGATACCAATATGTTGAGGGCAAACCTCTAGGGTGGCCCGATCTTTCACGATTCCCTTTCAAATCGAGGGTGGAGCGCGGGGGAAGGAGGGGAGGATGAACACGACGAACACATGCACGAAGAACGCGATGAACACACACACGCAAAACCACGATAAACACCAATAGCTCACGCCGATGGTGACCGGTCCGGTGCAATCCCTAGGATCGGTGTCGGGCGGATGACTCTCTCTCGAACCGGCACGGCGAGATGGGAGACTTGGTGAGATCTTGATGTCTAGGCAAAGGGACACTGATGCCTAGGCCTTGTACAACGCGGAGGCGCGATGCAAACTCCAACGAGGTTTGGGGATATTGGTGCTCCTTAGTCAAGGAGCATGAGGCAATAATTAGGTAGATCCACAAAGGGGTTTCCACTAATTCCAATATCAAGCCTAGGGTTTACAATAGAGGTGGGGGCTATATATAGGCCAGCCACAAGTTCAGGGGTAGTTTAGGCATTAAAGTAGAGTTTTGGGCGAAGTAGAGGGGTACATGGGCCAAAGGGCCCAGCTAGGCTCGCAGGCCCATTGCTTGGGCCAGACAGTCCGGGTCGGATCGACCGGACAGTCCGGGGTGGCCGGACACTCCGGGCAGTGTCCGGGCAGTGTCTGATTCGACCTTCTGAATGTCCATGCTAGGTCCGGGCTCGAGAAGGCCGGACACTCCGGCTGAGTCGCGCCGGACACTCCGGTGACGCCGGACACTCCGGCTTGATCTGGGCGGACACTCCGGCTCAGGCATCTTCAGGACAGGTGCAACTTCAGGGCTCGTGGGTCGACGCGGCGGGGGCTCATACCTGATGATGCACAAAGTAGTGGTATGAAGTAGCACGCCATCCAAGGAGGTATCAAATTGGCACGAAGCAAGGAGCGAGTTCACCTTAGCTTGGAGGAGTTTGGCTCGGGCACGAGTCATGGGTCCACTTGGGGGACTTGTTGGTGTAGATGTAGAAGCGTCCATAGGACGGGCTGCATCAGGTTTGTAATAGATGATGTACTGTGATATCCAATCCGTTATGTCTCACAAAAATGGTAATCCTGGGATTGCGAGGTATGGCATAACGGGCATCTGGGATTAAAAATCCGGGTGTTGACAAGTTGGTATCAGAGCCATCCTGACCATAGGAGACCCTAGTTAGAATGGACGTCCAAACCAAAAACCTAGCTTCAAAACCAAAGTGAGTATTTATGAAAAACTATTTCCTCTCTTACCCTTGTGAACTCATTCTTTCTCAAAAATTCATGTTCCTCAAAATTCTTACATTAATACTTAAAATTTGACACACTTGATCACTTCAGTAACTTCCTCATCCTTTAATCCTTGTAGATGGAGACTCAGTTCAGCAAGTTTTACCAGTTAGGAAACAGAGGTCAGCTGATCTTTGAGAGGGATCTGGATTCGCTGTCGGAGTTACTGGGACGCCCACATCCGGAGTTTCTTGGAGCTCAACTTCCAGGACCCCCAGGAGGAGACCTAAAGTGGCTAGTCACCGTGGATCTTCGGGGAAGCATCGAAGCACCAACTTCCGGGAGAATTCAGTTCTCCGTGAGAGAGAACAACTGGCTAGATGGATTAGCCAGGGCAATGCATGAAGCTCTCGCACGTCTATGTGCCCTCAGCGTCAACAAGATCCAAGGAACCCGTTTTGCCCACTATGCAAGACGTGACTTCATGGGAATGCCGATGGAGATGCCAAGTCACCCAGAGTTGAGGCGTCAAGTGGAGAACCTTGATTTCTTGCTTCATGACCGACAGCAGGAACTGGACAATGCCAGAGAGTTAGCCAACCAGAACCATGCCATCGCCGACCAGAAGGCCCAGACTTTCGCACTGCTCGTCCAAGATCGTCAGTCTCTTTGTCGCCAGCGTGCAAAGAAGGATCGCACCATCGCCCGTCTTCGCAAGAAGGTGGCCGACCTCGAGAAGACCATCAAAGAGCAGGAAGCTCAGCTTGCCGCCAAAGAAGAAGAAGATGAGGGTGAAGACATCCAGGGAGATATGGATTCTTACCTCAGCAACGATGATGACTTTCTGGAGGAGGATGCTGTGGACTTCTACACTGATGATGAAGACTCTGACTTCATCGACGATGAATAGATGCACTAGAGCACTATCGTAGCATGAGATGTAGCATCTCATTGTATCGTAGCTTGCAGAATGGTTCTTCAAACCATCTGTTTTCCCCTTTGCTTGTTGTGGTGTGTGTTGTATCGTGTGCTTGCTTGCATGAATGAAAAAGAAGTTAGTTGAAACCTGAGTTTAACTCAAAGATTTAGCTTTGAAAACCCAAAACCATGAACCTTAGAATTTCCCTCTTACCCCTATATCTATCTCATCTTCAGATGACTCGTGGAAACCAAGGAGGGAGCAGCTCGTCGCAGGACCCAATGCTGCAGATCTTGCAGAATCTTATCGCAGACCATGAAGCAAGTAGGGACGAGCGTCAAGCCAACTTAGCAACATTGCAGCAGATTGCCCAAATGGCTCTCAACAACCAAGGACATGGAAATCAGGATCACCAAGGATCCAAACTCAAAAAATTTCAGAACACAAATCCCCCAATCTTTAACCAATTTGAAAACCCATTAGATGCTGATGACTGGTTATAGACCATGGAAAACAACTTAGAGGTTGCCAGAGTTGATGAGAATGAGAAAGTTCTCTTCGCCACCCACTATCTGGCGGGAGATGCATGAGCTTGGTGGAATAGCATCCGCAATATGAACCATGGCCAGGTGATGACCTGGGAAGCATTCAAGGTCAAGTTCAGCCGCACCCACGTGCCGCAAGGTCTTGTCAACAGGATGAGAGATGAATTCTGCGAATTGAAGCAAGGAAGAATGACTGTGGTGGAGTACCATAACATATTCTTGTCACTTGCCAGATATGCACTGGATGAGATCAACACGGAGGCCAAGAAGAAGGAGAGATTCTTAAACAGACTGCATGATGAGATGCAGACTGTCCTCGTCAACATCCATTTTGATGATCTCGAAGAGCTAGTCCACTCTGCCATTCATATGGAAGGGAAGATTAACCAGGCAAACGACAACCGCAAGCGCCGTATGATGCAGCAGTCTGGATCCGGTAGTCACCAGAAGTATCGTCTTAACCCCTCACCAGGATATGCACCAAGGAACAACCGACCCCCAAATTCTCGCCCAAGCTACCCCAACCGTAGCGGAGGCAATGTGAAGTCCAGAGGAAACAATCACAACTCCGGCAATGCCAACAATTTCAACTGTGCCCCTCCCAAGAGCAACAACAACAACAACACTGCACCCAGAATTGGCAGCAATGCTGTACCTGTCGCAGTCAAGGACAAGTCCCAGATCACTTGTTTCGAGTGTGGAGTGAAGGGTCACTACTCCAATGAGTGTCCCAAGAAGACTGCCGCCAATGCCCCTGTGAATGCCTTAGCTCAGCAGCAGCGTCGTGTTCAACCAGGAAGGAGATTTGCCCCAGGGAACCCGCACAACCGCAACGGTCGTCTCTTCCACATGAACGCAGAAGAAGCCCAGGAAGCGCCAGATGTAGTGCTGGGTATGTTTTCTGTCAACTCAGTTTTAGCAAGAGTATTGTTTGATTCTGGAGCATCACATTCATTTGTCACCAAAGAATTTGTATGCACTAGTAAGATTTTCCCAACCAACCTGAAGCATGTCATGATAGTTCAAATCCCCGGTTCAACAACAAAAGCTAGAAAAATTTGCAAAGCTGTACCTATCAGAATACATGGGATAGATTTTTTATGCCAACCTAATTGTACTTGGAACCAAAGGATTGGAAGTAGTACTAGGTATGGACTGGATGTCAAGGCATAAAGGACTGATAGACTGTGCTAAGAAAGCCATCACCATGACCAGTAGTTCTGGAGTAACAGTAAAGCATATCTCTGAAACCTTACCCCGTCAATTCAAGTGCAACAAGAGTATAGCCCTGCCTACCATTGACCAAGTCAGAGTAGTCTGTGAATACCCCGACGTATTCCCAGATGAATTGCCAGGTATGCCCCGGATAGGGATATTGAGTTCATTATCGAACTAATCCCCGGAACCGGACCTATAGCCCAGAGACCCAATACCATGAACCCCTCAGAGTTAGTAGAACTGAAGAAGCAGTTGGATGCCATGTTAGCAATAGGTTTGATTCAACCAAGTGCATCGCCATGGAGACCACCAGTGTTATTCGTTGACAAGAAATATGGAGGCAACCGTCTGTGTACAGACTACAGAAAATTGAATGATGTCACCATCAAGAACAAGTACCCTTTGCCAAAGATAGAGGATCTATTTGATTATTTGACCGGAGCTCAGGTATTCTCAAAGACTGATCTTAGGACTGGTTATCACCAACTTAAGATTCGTGCAACGGATATTCCGAAGACCGCCTTTACTACTCGCTATGGTTTATACGAGTATACGGTTATGTCTTTTGGATTAACCAATGCCCCTGCTTATTTCATGAATCTCGTGAATAAGATCTTTATGAATTTCCTCGATAAGTTTGTAGTTGTGTTTATCGACGACATCCTTATCTACTCCAAGTCAGAAGAAGAGCATGAGCAACATCTGAGAATCATCCTAGAAATCCTGAGGGAGCATTAGTTATATGCCAAGTTCAGCAAGTGTGAGTTTTGGCTGAAAGAAGTAGGATTCCTAGGCCATATTGTGTCTGCCGGAGGAGTCTCTGTTGATCCCACCAAGATCAAAGATGTCGAAGAATGGGAAGCCCCAACCAATCAAACCCAAGTTCGTTCATTTCTCAGATTAGTGGGATATTACCGCAAGTTCGTAGAAGGATTCTCGAGCATAGCCCGACCAATGACCCAATTGTTGAAGAAGGACAAGAAGTTTGAATGGACAGACAAGTGTGAAGCCAGTTTCCAGGAGCTGAAGAAGAGATTGATATCCGCCCCGATTTTGATCATGCCAGACATCAAGAAGCCGTTTGATGTGTATTGTGATGCATCCAAGATTGGCCTAGGATGTGTATTGATGCAAGAAGGCAAAGTCATCGCGTATCTGTCTCGACAACTGAAGCAGCATGAGCAGAACTATCCGACCCATGATCTTGAGCTAGCAGCCGTGGTTCTAGCGTTGAAGACATGGCATCATTATTTGATGGGTAATCGCTGTGAGATTTACTCAGATCATAAGAGCTTGAAGTATATCTTCACCCAGAAGGAGCTGAATATGAGGCAAAGAAGATGGATAGAGTTAATCAAGGATTATGACCTTGACATTCACTATCACCCCGGCAAAGCCAATGTGGTAGCGAATGCTCTTAGCAGATTGCCGTGTAGGCTTAACACCATGATCAAAGAGAAGCAACCAAGTTTGTACGAGGAGCTGGAGCAGTTCAGGACTGAGTTAGTTAGCAAAGGATTCCTAGCTAGCATTGAACTTCAACCCACTTTGATTAGCCAAATCAAGGAAGCCCAGAAGGGAAATGAAAGTATCGATGGAATCAAACGTCGTATTGGTACAGGAAAGGTACCTGGATTCACCGAAGACGAAGAAGGTGTACTGTGGTACAAAGGATGTATCTGTGTGCCAGCAGATTCGGAGCTGAAGGAGGTTATCATGAAGGAAGCTCATGATACTCTTTATTCTATCCACCCCGGAGGAACAAAGATGTATCAGAATTTGAAAGAGCAATTTTGGTGGCACAAGATGAAGAGAGAGATTGGAAGCTACATCGCCAAATGTGACATCTGTCAACGAGTCAAAGCAGAGCATCAGAGACCTGCAGGACTATTGCAACCATTGCAGATTCCGGAATGGAAATGGGATTCTGTCGGAATGGACTTTATCACCGGTTTACCTACTTCTAGTAGGGGAAATGACTCAATCTGGGTCATAGTTGATAGACTGTCCAAGGTAGCCCACTTCATACCAGTCAAGACAACCTACCAGAGTGCAAAGCTAGCAGAGCTGTATATTGCTAGGATTGTTAGTCTGCATGGAACCCCCAAGACCATCGTCTCAGATCGAGGAACCCAGTTTACTTCAAGATTTTGGTAGAAAGTTCAGGAAGGTTTAGGAACCAAGTTGAATTTCAGTACCGCTTATCACCCGCAAACAGATGGACAAACTGAGAGAGTCAACCAGATCCTAGAGGATATGCTTAGAGCTTGTGTGTTGGAATACGGATCAAAATGGGAAGACTGCCTGCCTTTCGCAGAATTCTCATATAACAATAGTTATCAGGCTAGTTTGCAGATGGCACCATTCGAATTCCTATACGGAAGAAAGTGTCGTACCCCTTTGAATTGGTCGCAAGTAGGAGAGAGTCAGATCTTTGGACCCGACATTCTCCGAGAAGCAGAAGAGAAAGTTCACAAAGTCCGTGAGCACCTCAAGACCGCCCAATCCAGACAGAAGAGCTATGCTGACAAGAGAAGGAGAGACCTGACTTTCAATGTCGGAGATTTCGTATATCTCAAGGTTTCACCATTGAAGGGAACTCAACGCTTTAGTCTAAAGGGAAAGTTAGCTCCTAGATATATTGGACCTTTCAAGATTCTGAACCGCCGAGGAGAAGTATCGTACCAACTGGAACTGCCTGAAGAGATGTCAGCCATCCACAATGTGTTCCATATCTCGTTACTTCGCAAATGCTTGGAAGTGCCTGAGAAGACTGAAGTTTTCAAGAACATCGATCACAGAGCTGTGGAAATCAACAATGACCTGACCTATCGGGAAGTACCCATCCGTATCTTAGAAGAAGCCTACAGAACCACCAGGACCAGGAGTATCAAGTTTCTCAAGATTCAGTGGAGCAACCATACAGAGGAGGAAGCTACTTGGGAGCGCGAAGATTACATTAGAACAGAGTTCCCAGATCTCTTTAGTTCCTAGTTTTCTTTGTAAATCTCGGGACGAGATTTTGTTTAAGGGGGGAAGGTTTGTAACATCCCAAAACTTTAATCCAAGCTTATCAAGATCAAATCATCCAAAAATAGGGTTAACAAAAACTTTTCCAAATTTAAAATGAAAGCATTCATATATGTGTGCATTTAAAATAGGAGTTGTTTGAATTGCCATGATTGATTGATCCAATGCTTGTAAAATGTTTCTTAGGTGATTTAAACATCATCTACATCATTCCCAAACTTTTCCTAAAGAAAATCAAATAAAAAAGAATTAAAAAGAAGGAATGGTCATTTTGGCAAATTTAACTCTCATGCCTACTTTGGCTATTCCTAGTACTCAATTCTTAACAGAAACAATTCTTGATCTTTGCACCCCTTGCTAGTACACATAATGAGGTACCAAGGCCCACCTTTGGATCTGCTAAAAACATTCTGTTAACTATTTTAAATGACAGTTTAAAATTGAATCTAATGCATATGCATAGATCACCCCTATTTCAAAAACCATCTTTTTGAGCTCCATTTTCAGAACCCTTGCAACCAGAGACTACCTATCACTAGTGGAGATCACTCAAAAATTTTGAACTCAAAATTCAAAACTTTTTCTCTTGCGGCTATTTCATCAAACACATGGCAGGCAGAATCAAACACAATTAGCTAGCTCACTGTTTCTACAGGGTTTTGCCACCCAATTGACCACAAAACACTCCCTCTGTCTCCACTTGATCAAACCATGCCATTACCACCCCATCCCCTACACCCTAGTGGAAAGGCCAAGCCATGCCGAGCACCAACTCGCCGGCCAACCTTGCCCTTACCCCAGCCGACCACCTCCCCCTCTCTCTCCATGTCTAGGAGGTAGCCAGCACCTCACCACCACTCCCTGTCCCTTGCCCGAGCCAAGAGCAGCAGTGGACCACCGAGCACAACCCGCGCCCAGTGCCACCGCACCAGGCCGAGAGCACGCCAGAGCGCCGCACCCGGCACGCGTGCACACGCCGCCGCTCGACCGCAGCCCGCGCCCGCTGCTCCGCCTCGACCTGGAGAACACCCCAGACATCCTCGTTCGCCGCCCAAAGCCTCACAGCCACCGCTCGCCATGGACACCGCCGCTTCGGCCGCGCAGAGCGCCACCTCGCCCAGACCACGTGCCACCGCCCCTACGGCCGCATTTAAGTCCTAGAGCACCTCCAGGGAACCGCCCATCGATCGCCACCCCCAGCCATGCCTATACCCCGCCGTAGCCATGTCGCCACCGTCGACCGCCCATCCCGCTCGGTCTCACCGTCGGGCCTATAAAAGGAGCCCTCCCCAGCCATTCTTATCCACACCATTCCACTCTCCTCACCTCTCTGAACCTCACCCACCTTTAGCCGGAGCAAGTGGAGCAGCAGCTCGCCGGAATTGGAGCCGGAGCCGCCGCCTCTGGAGGAGAAGGGTGCCGTTGATTTCGAACGCCCCAAGCTCCGCCGCGACCACGCCTCGCCTCGCTGTCGTCTTCCACTTTGTTTGCCCACCTCGCTGACCCTGCTGGAGCCCTGGTACGCCCCCAGTAAACCCCACCGAGCCGCTAGGGTTCGAGCTCGCCGGCGACCTGTTCGTCGTCGACGATGACCCTCAGTCGTTGATCTCGCTTCTAATCCTACGGCCCACAGCGCGCGTACCGTTTCGCGTGTTAAGTGCCGCTGACAAGCAGGACCCCCCTGTCAGCTGAGCCCTGCGCCGCGGAGCGCCACTGGGCCAGCCCAAGTCCTTTCCCGCGCTAGCCCATAGATTCAAATCTGGTTTTCCCTTTTTAGTTAAATCTAGTTTTTGTCCCCTATTTCAAAATTCAATTCAGAGAGTTTTATAAATCCAAATTGTATGAAACAAATTTGGTCTGAAAGGTATTAAAATGATCTATCCAAGCCCGTTGGATTTAATTCAATTAGAGTTATAGATCTCTCCTAATAAAAATAACAAAACAGAAGTTTTTGCAACTTGCAACATTTTTATAAAATCAACCAAGTTAGCTTTTGAGTTGATTCCAACTCTCAAAAATCACATTTCATCATATATATCTAACCATGTAATAATATTAAGGTTGACGTGCAGTGACTTTGGACTAGTACCAAAATAATGCTATATAGGCATTTCTAGTCACTTTAAATCATTAAATAATGAACTTAAACCAAAGTAATATTGATCCAACCCTTAAATCTCATTCCCACATGTTAGAATATGTGGTGAGGACATGTGTCCATATGATCCCATATTTTGGTGGTGAATATTAAAATTTTAGTTAATATTTCAATGAGTAGAAATTACTTTCCTAAAATAAAAAGGATGAAACTAATGAATTAAAACTTGTGATGATAATAGATCATCAAATGTGTGTTTTAGAATGCTACTTAGCCTAGTTAAGTACTGTTTGGTGATTGTGCACTCCTTATGTATTTATAGACGCTAGTACCGACCAAGCTTTCGAGGAGGAGGAGTTCTACCAAGAAGAAGAAGAAGAAAACTTCAACCACTGCACCAACCAAGGCAAGCTATTGTTAGCAGGCTAAAATTAAATTAGATGGTTTAGCAAAGATGCCTTAAGCAGGCTTTGATCACACCCCTTTAACTATTAGCACCCCAAGTCTTATTGACAAGTTTTACCTCCCTTAGTTTACACAAAGTTCTTTACTTAATTTTGAAGGTAGCATAAAAAGTATAAAACTTGACCTACTTAGAAACCTTTAGATGTCACTCTATGGCAGGAGATTGAACCCATCACTTCCACCTTAGTGAACACTCTTAACTTAGTATCTTAGTATAGATCAAAAACTTGAGTCACTCTAGATGGGAATACTTGGTGAAAATGAATTATAAAAACCTTAGAATGATGAGCCATTCTATTGAGATGTTTTGACATGTGTTGAGAAACACAACTGGTTTATGATGATGAAAATGAGGAGGCATGAGCCTTAACCCTTTTATAAAACTGATGGTTGGATTCGGATGCGATACCATTCCAAATTTACCGTACAACCATATTACCTGAATTGGGTAAGGCTTAGTTGGAAATTTATATGCATTAGTATTAGTTCTCTCACGGGAGAGGTTTGAGCTGAGGCTACCTCTCAATGTTGTCCATCTATGCAGTGCCCAAGATGACTGATGGTCATGGTTGGGAGGCCATGCTCATAGGAGAGGTGCTTGTACTAGGGTGTGTAAAGGGAAGATTATGTTTGATTATCTGCATACTAAGTATGATTATTCAGGGTTATCCCTGACAGATGTATCGAATCTTGTGGTGAAAGTGTACCACCTCTGCAGAGTTAAACTATTTGAATAGCCGCGTCTGCGGTTATGGACAGTTGGAATGGCCATACTGTTTCATTGTCAGATGTTTTCTAAATAACTTGAAACGAATGATGAACTTTGACTTGACCACAACAGGGTTGTGTTGATGATAATAGCTTCCCAACTTAAGTAATTCTAGAACCTTATTTTATCTTTCTTTGCTTCTGAACTCAGCTTAGGTTTCAAACTTAACTTGATAGTTAACTTAGATTCAGCACTTTAACTTAGATTTATACTCCTTGCTAGTAGTAGTTTGTGAGTACTTAAAGAGTACTCATGGCTTTTATCCCTGGCTATTATCATGGCCAGACCATGAAAGAGATTATCAAGATGATGGTCAGCAGGACGGCTATGATAACTAGGACTATCTGCCTTCGTCAGCATTGCCTGTGCCCCTGAAGATGGACCCCACCGCTACGCTATCGTTTATTTCCGCTGCTTGTTATATTAAAGACTGGATCATGAGATCCTTATTTGTGTAAAACCTTATGTATGGTTTGTAATGGATGATGTACTGTGATATCCAATCCGTTATGTCTCGCAAAAATGGTAATCCTGGGATTGCGAGGTATGGCATAACGAGCATCTAGGATTAAAAATCCGGATGTTGACACTTAAAAGTCAAGACCTCCTCCGCTAAGACACGTCGATAGACAACCTCGCCACCCTAGCGACTCAAGATTGCCACCCAAGCCAAGCCAGGCAGAATGTTATTAGTAAGAGAAAGTTTCTAAAAAAAGAAAAAAAAATACATCCCAGAAACTAATATACCAGCAAGAGGCAGGAAATACAGCAGCAAAGTGATGAACACGTCTTTCAAGTTCTTTCTGGTGTATCCCTAACTGGATAAATTCTGCCAGGGGAGACCGACAACACCAGAGACGGTAACAGAAGAACAATTTACAGGCTTCTTGCATAAGCACCAGGGATAGCACGCTTCATGGTCTGAAATTTCCTCGGGAAACAAAAAACAAATTATTCCAGACTCGGAGTTCCTACCAACGTGCCTGAAAGTTGACGTCCTCCCTACATAATCTCATCCTGGTGGTACAGGTACAGGCCAAAACCAAACCGTGCGCAGGCCTTGCTGAAAGCTGTTTCCTCCGCAGCCGCGATGGCGTCGTCGCTACGTCCCTCGAGCACCTTTGCTGTGCCTGTGGCGTCTCTGAAAGCCTATACCACACAGATACAAGTGTCTAAGTTGAAATGGAAGAAAATGGGACAAGGAAAGTGAAGACTGTCCTCATTTACGCTATGATGCTCAACTAAAACGAATTTGTACAGTTGGTTCGACTCTCCATGAGTCCATGTATTACTTCAACAATTTCTACTCTATATTTATTCCATTCAAAAGTGATTAGTGCAGCATATATAGTGATAGATGTTCTGCAGAAAAGGGAGAATAAATACCTCTCCATCCGTTCCTTTCAGAATCACCCGATAGACCACAGTCACAGTTCCATTGTTGGAATAAATAACATCGCGAACTTCACCACACCAACCTGAAAAAATAGGAATCATTGATCACTTTTCTTTACTCTGTCTCTGTATGGTGCTTTCTGTGTTCGATGTTACACAATTTTTTCCTTCTATTTTTCTACGTGGGTATCTCCTAGTGTTGATGTGCGATCACAATAGTTCACTATCCGATGTAATGAGATTAAGAACTTTTAGTAGCTGAAACATGACACCTTTTCCAAGCACTATCTCTGCAGAGCACAATGAGCCATCATTCTGGTTCTGTATAGAAACTACAGATACAGCATGGTATAAGCTTGTCATGTGTACTTAATAAGTTGGTATTGCTCAATATGAAATTTATGAGGACACAAATACATGCATCAAAATGCACACTTGGAACAAAAGTTGTATTCTAACAAATGGAAGCACCAGGGTGAGTAGACTTGGAATCCACCAGAAGAGAAAATTTTGATCACAGGGAAGTTTGTAAGTTCAATGAGAAATTACCTGGTGCATAAAAACTCAGCATTCTGTTGGCATGGTACCTGCGCATTCAGAGATAACAAAGAATTTTGTTAGGGAAAAAGTATCACCTAAGAGCAGTCATAGTAGAAGCTCAATTTATGTCATTACAAAATATTACCAAATGACTACTATTGTATGTTAATGTTTCTCAGGCTTACTTCCACTGTATCTATTAAAATAAAGGTTTCACTGAATCCAAGTAATTCATTGCTAGCTTAACAAAGGATATGTAGCTACAGCCTTTCTTATCAAAAGGCTAGGGGCAGTGTTAATTATTCCACTCTTCATCCAGAAGTCCACCCATGGCGAAAGAAAATGCTATAAAGTAATGTTAATTAGTGGACAGGACAAGCTTCAAGATTAAGGGATGTAAGCTTGGTTGTACTTTTAGCTTAAGAGATCTGCATATAGGCTAGGCATGTCACTTTCTCCTGATAAGAGGTAGATGCAATGTGTAACTTATACTTGAGTTGCATTCTACTCTCGTATTATTTAACCTCACAATATTTTCTCCATTGGCTAGGATAACAGATATATCAATGTGATTTATTTGTTTCGCCATAACTAAAAGTATGCATACCACTATATTATTTCTTGTTATGAAAAAGGAGGCAGAAATGAAGTAGTTCAGATAGGTCCAATTTAACTACCAGGAAACGATTTAAACTTGCTGCGTAATTTAATAGCTAAAAGGACTGTACATTTACTTAATTGTTTTATGCTACAGGTATACAATACTTTGTAGAGATAACCCCAGATCCCCACGCTTCATCTTAAAGCAACATAGGTACAACGGTTTTAAAACAGGATGATATGACAGCATGCACTGCCACTAATATCCGTTCACTACCAGAACTCTTCATCTTTTTGGACCAACAGGATTGTCCTCCAACCTGTCCTTGTCTAAAATGTAAATTAATCAACGACACCCAATGATAGACCATTGACTTTAGATATCCTATCAACCAAATCATAAAAGTAAAGTAAAAGACAAGCTGCTCAAGTAACTTCTCCACCTACCGAATGTTCCGGACCTACCGAACAACCTGGGTTGCAAAACTTTAAACTATTAGTGCATAAGCTAGTGCCTAAGCTTATTTTATTTTAAGCCAGCGAAAAGTTGTCGACTTGGATAGGTGAAATCACTGCAGACCACGTCAACTTCACAACCATCCTATGGAATCTAACAAACAGGAAGTGCTTCTAGTTGGACTTTCGATGAGAATTGTGAGCAGTGGAATTTCGATGAGCTACCACGGTATCGAACCAATACAAAAGGCTATGCCAGGACCAAAATGCATTGGTGAGGGCCTTTTCTTTTGTCCAATCGAGCCAATTCAATTCAGAGGCAAACCAACCAGAGGAGAAAGAGACGGCAGCTGCAGAAATTATGACCTTCAATTGGCAAGCCACAACAACTAATCTAGCAAAACTCTGTGTGTCGACGAATCTCCGGAGCACATTTTGGGTATGTAAGTAGAACGATAGATAATTAGGCGGGAATTGTCCCAGGGCGGTGACTCAAGAAGGATCATGGTTGGCCTCTACAGCCATGACGGACTGGTAACTGACGGCAAGAGCAGTATCACAAGGCGGAACAGATCGAGTCGGGGAGACAATAGAATGTGCACCGGGGCCAGGGAGCGGGTGGGTGACTCACCAGGGGACGGTGTTGGTCTCGGGGTCGATGATCTTGTCGGGGACGCGCTTGTTGAGGTCCCTGAGGATCTCGACGAGCGGGCGGGTCATCCCGGTGGCCTTGTCGAGCGGCACGACGTAGTTGGTGGTGGACACCCCCTTCCCCAGGCCCCCCTCCAGCCTGGCCACCACGGACAGCCCCCGCCGCCGGGAGGGCGCGCACCGCCAGCCCGCCCTCGCGGCGTTGAGGGGCGCTCCCGGCGAGGGGAAGGGGCGGAGCGCCGCTGCCGCCTCCATGCGTGCCGCCGCGGGTGGAAAAAGAATGTGCGCTGGGAGGTGGACTGGGGGTGGGGAGTGGAGGCGATGGAGGCGGAGGAGGAGGGCGGGTTCTGGGGTTGTGGGAAATGGCCAGCCGGGCTACCTACCCGCGGGGGCGGGGGCGGGGATAGATCCTAGACTCCTAGTGGGCGTGTCACGCGACGGGGCACGGGTGGGGTCGTGAGAGGAGAACGAGAAAAGGACTGGGTCGCGCCGCGCGCGCGTGCGGTGGGGAGTGCTCGAGTTGGAAGGGGCGCGGCGGGGAGTACGTGAGTGTCCTTCGGGAATTTGAACAAAATTGATTCAAAATCGAAAGAAATTCATAACTCACGGTAAGAGTATTTCACTAGATCTAACCTCTTTTGCGCGTCGTATAGAGTGGCGTTGTACTCTACAGTGTAACATCATTGCACGTGGCGTTGCACAACACAGTGTAGCACCGTCGGTCATGACGTTGCACTTACAAAGTGTGGCGCCACAGGTCATGGCGTTGCACAACACAGTGCAACGCCGTCGGTCATGGCGCTGCACTGTAGAATGTAGCGTCACTCTATACGGCACCATAAAAAGGGTTAGATCTAGTGAAATACTTTTGCCGCGAGTTTAGTTTGTGAAATTCTTTCGACTTTGGGTCAATTTTGTGCAAACAGTCGTGTCCTTCCTACCACGACGGTGGTCACGGAGCAAGGAAGGACGTGGTCCACAGCGCGCCGGATCGGGGACGATAGCGCTCTGTTCATCGCTCTTGATGGCGTGTCACCTGCCTCGCTGACCACGGGGGCCGAGCGAAAGTTTTTTTTTCCGAAATTTCACCGATCTATTAATAACCAATATTAGTATAAAGTTCCAAAAGTAATAAAAAATAGAAATAGGTCATTGGACCACCTAGCGACGACTACAGACACTAGCACGAGGCAAAGGCGTGTCACCGTCCTCGCCCCTCCGTCACTGCAGCCAGTCACCTCGCTAACCACTGGGGCCGAGCGAAAGGTTCTGATATGCACATACCGTGGCATCAACCTTCAAATATGCATTGTTCGGCCTTCTTGATCGATTCAGTGTAGAGCAAACAAAACGACCCCAATGGCATTGACACTTTTCCCCCCAAAACTCTCCCGTGTCGCTCCTTGTATAGCGGGGCGACACAGGCGAAATCCTAGATGCATCGTCATAGCCGCTCCCCTTCCGCCCTTGTCGCCGCTGGAGGGTGTCGCCGAGTAAAGCCCGCGCGGCATGAGCCGAGGGCGGCGACTCTCCAGGGTGGTTTTAGTGTGATGCTTGGTGGGGCGTGTTTGGGATATGATAAATGGCACCATTGCATGTCTCTAATCCGGCTAACCCGGGTGGCCCACAGTTGGTAGCAAGGCCCATAGTCTGCTGGGCGGTCCAGTTAGACGGATCCAGAAGGGAGGCCCATGCCGGATAAAGGAAGGCTACGTGGCCGTCACCGACCTACGCGGAGCCTTGGAGTGCAAGACACGAAAGACTAGTTAGTATTAGTGTAGGACTCTATAACCTGTCCGGCAAGATCCTTTTCCTGTAACCCTAGGTTCTGGCGCCTTTACAAGCCGGACCTATGGGAGCCTTTAGGGTACAACGATTCATAACACCTCGCACAGCAAACCAATTCTTGTAACTCAGCGTATTTTTATTATAGTGATTTATAGCAGGAGTAGAGTTCCGCCACCGTCGCGGGACTTGAACCTGCGTAAGCTCTGTTACCTCGTACCGGTCAACTCACTGCCTTCTCACACCTCTCTAAACATGCTCTGTGAGGACCTCTCCATGACGTACTCATCGGTAATACCACGACAGGACGGTACCAGTAAGAGGTCGTCCTTGGTGCAGTAGAGGTGGCAGATTCGGCTGGCCAATAAGACCGGAAGGGACGACGTGAATCTACGGTGCTTGCGCTAGGGGTGTCACATCTTGCTCCTACTGGTGGGTTCTGCTTGCGGCATGAAGAGGAAGTTGGACGACAGTCTTGTAGTTAAGGCCACGACGGCTTGGTCGTCTTGGTGAGTGGTGACCGGGACGAGGTGCTCCCATGTGGTTCTAGTCCCGACGTGCACGTCAACGTCTCTCTTGCATAGTCTTCATGCGCCTTGAGCTTGGTGATCGATGATGGAGGCGCATGATGCAGCGGGCATGGCTGATCTGCATGCTCTCGTTGTGTGCTCCAGATCTGTAGGTTCATGTATTCCTCTTCCCACGTGGGTCGGGCCTCTCTGCGTGAAAACCTAAGCTCTGGATGGTTTCTAGAGCGAGCGACAACGTGATTTTGTCGCTTCCCTCTTGGGGTGTACCTTAGAGGGCTAGCTTGTGCTTGTTGCGTGAGGTTTTTGCCCATGTCAAGTCTAGTGGATGTAACGGCCATGGGTGGCTCATGCATGCTGAGGCAATGGCCTCGGAAAGCGATGCATTGGAGACGTCTCTATGAGACAGGGCAGCGTCTCGGTCATTCGCTTGGGTGGCAATCTTCGACCACTAGGGTGCGTATGTGCCATGCTCTCGTCCATAGCAACCCTTTAAACATGAAGTGACATAATGTGTAAATAACTTAGTCTAGAAGTAACTTAATCTCGAAGTTTTGAAAGATATTTTCTAGTGGACAAAGGCAAGATTATCAACATGCAAGTCTTTATTTTGAATCGTAACAAGTGACATTTATCACCAGATGGGATTTGGGATGAATTAGACATGTGGGTTGATTTGCATATTTAAGTTAAATTTTATATTGCAAATATGAACTAATCATTGTAGGCCTTTATAATAATTAAGTAAAAACTTAATTAAAAATTTGGATGTCAATAAGGATCTAATGATGGCTTTTGTTTCAATGGTTATATTTTATTTCATTAAGTCATGATTATTTGAGTTGCTAAACACTCACAGTTAATTTTATTAAAATTGTTTGAGCTCTTTAACATAATGCAAACGAGTTTAGTTTTATTAGATTTCATATATTTTGTAAGTTATGATTTGAATAACAATGCATAACCATTATGCACTTCAGACATTATGGTTTTCCATATTTGTGTATAACGTGTTAAGATATCTTTTGAGTGGTTTATGATTTAGGTAAAAAAGAATATATTTGATCAAGATTGGGAAGATCAATATTTGATTAGAATACTTGATGATTTTCCATGAACCAGAAAATTATCTAGCAAGACAATAATAGGATGGTGATCAAAATAAGATAACAATAGATCTAGTATTTGTTCCTTAAGGATTTCTTTATGTTATGATTCACTTTTATTTACGAGTATTATTTGTAACCCTTAAAATAGAGTTTTATCAAAGGTAATATTAAAGTTTATAGCATTCAATTTGATGAACTAAGTCCAACTCATAAACTTAAGCGAAACATTAATCACTTTGACCAGTTCTATTAAAAAGTTTTAAATTTCTCCAAAATTTACGTGCATGAATGCAATGCACATATCTATTTTTCTACCCACTTAGAGTCTCTTGAACTGCGGAATGTTACACATTCGGTGTCGGCCTCGAAAGGCCGTCAAAAACTCAAGACCTAGTCATCATTTTGTTCGAACGATAATGGAAGTTGCTGTTGTCGAAGAACCAATGTTGTTGTCCCTTTTGCCAAACTCCCGCGCCATAAATGGAAACACAATGAAGTGATTGCCACCAGACCACCACCGCTTGACCGACTACCAGCTACCGTGCCGCCGTGCAGCAACAGCCTCTGGTAGTCACCACCTCTCGGCCATAAGATGCTCTAGATCCCGCTCCATAGTCCCATTAGCCCGAAGAGACGAGGCTGTCGTAGCTGACGGGCAATCATCAGTTGCCCCACGCAACCACTGGTAGCCAGGCCACCACCGTCTATACCTGAACACGAGCTGGCTCGGTCCAGCTCGCCGGCGAGCCAGGAAAAGCTCGAGCCCAACGATAAATCCCCCAGGGTTACGGGTCCGAGGCAAATACAAAAGATATTAAAAAATTGAACCAACATAACTGAAATAGAAAAGCGGTCCGAGGGGATAGAGGCTCCGCTCCCAACGATAAATCCCCCAGGGTTACGGGTCCGAGGCAGAAATTATCTAACTCCTACTTGAGCTCGCTAGAGTTGTATCGAAATTATCAAACTCCCACCATTGACCTAGTCCTTTTTGGAGTTCTATAGCTCCCTGGAAATTAAAAACACTAATAGAAGTTTTTTCTGTCAGACATAGTTAGAACAAAAAAGAGAGGATTGTTTAGAAAATCCCTGAAATCATCAAAAAAATGATAATAACTACTATCAGCCGTTTCCCTCCATCTCTCCATTGACGTCGTCAGGTTATGCCCCACGGGACAGAGATGGCGAGTTTTGCTACAAGCGGGGTTTTTGCCATGGTGTCGGGTTTTGCTACATGTGGTCGGTGGCGGTGCTACAAGCGAGCTTTAATTTTGCTACATGTGGCTAGCGGTGGAGCTACGAGACCTTCGGCGGTGCTAGGCGCAGTGTCGATTTTTGCTATAATTGTTTTGCTACAAAGGATTTCTTGTTTTGCTACAATAGTATATATGACTTGCTACAAGATATCCGACGACATCTCCGGCGAGGTCTCCGACGAAACTCCAGGGATTAGCACAATTTTTTTTGCTAGATAGTCTCCGGCAAAACTCTGGCGAGATTGTGTCTTTTTATTTTCATCTCGTGGACGTAGCAAAGACGGGTTTTTTTAAGCAAAAATGGGTTGTTTGTAGCAAAAGTAGACCCGGGGAGTTATTATTATCAGGAATATGAACAAATGGAGTTCTTATTATCAGGAATATGAACAAATGTGACGAAACTAGTAGGAAAAAAGTAACGGATTTTTTTAAAAAAAAGTAGTTTGGAGGGATAGAGGTTACGCTCCTTATGTGAGTTCAGTAGCCAAGGTTACAGGCCCTGGCAGGGACCCAGCAATACCTACGGCACCGACCAAACTATTTACCCCCAAAGCTAGGCTAGGAGCCCACGCTACTAGGCTCGGCAGTACACTGCTCCTCAAGCCGTAATTTAAGGTGTTACGCGCACAACGAGCAATGCGAGGTGGGACTATACAAAACTTTTGCTATCGTTGCTCGCTTTGCTCGGCCGGAGCGGTGCGACCGCTGGATACGGCCAAATAATTGGGCCCGATATGCGCGCGCGGCCCGGGTAGAGTAGTAGGCCCAGCTGAGTTATTTGCTCATGGGTTTATATTTATTACCTTCGGCAAGCAAAAGTCCGTCCAGGAGTAACCAGTGAGTGCATTACTCAACTACAAAAAAAATTGTCTCTAACAAAAAAATTGTATACTAGGCGACGGTAACCAGTGAGTGCAGTACTACTCTAGTCATGCAAACAAGAAATAATACTGCAGTCCAGCAAGTGTCTAGCCTATCGTTCCATGCTACTCAGCATCAGATCCGTCCCGGCAGGTCGCAAGCAGGAGAAATGCGAGTTAGCTGCCTCGGTCATGTTAGGAAATTAGTTCATTAATTCGTTTATTTGCCAACGAAGAAGCCTTGCGCTACTCGGAAAAGTACTGACTAGAGGGGCGTGTTGGATCCCCAGACAATGGCCATAGCTGCACCTCCGCTGAAGCTTTTGCACTTGTTTACTTACCTCCTTGAGCTTTTGCTGGTTGAGCATCTGGACTTCTCTCTGGAGGGTGTCGACCTCCCCAGCGTACTTCTTTTGCTCCTCTGATGGCAACTCCTCCAGCTGCACCCCCAGTCTATACATCACGCTGTTGAGTTCACAGGACTCCGAGTCTGTAGCGCCTGTCGTGGGAACATTCAGTAAACTCCAAATGGCCAACAAAACCTGCATAAAAAGTCACCGTCACTCAAAACCTTGCTTGAATCTCTAGAGAGCAAAATATTACATGTCTACACTCTCCTGTTAAGCGTACAGTGCATAGTGGCATACAGATAGATGACATAAATTGCATTGGCAAAATAAGTAATGCTTCAGATTACATTAGACGACAAGATAAGGGCACACAAGGCACAACTGTCTATACATAACCAAAATGATTTACAGAACTAGAGGCAACTTTGACCATACCTTTTCTTGAAGGTCAAGGTCAAACTTTGATAGCATATCAACCGTTAACTCTAGGAAAAACACGTTCACTTAAGAAAGCAAGCCCTGAGTTCCCAGAGTTTAGCTGAAAGTCCGCTAGATCTGTTACTAAGAACACTGCCTTCTTCTGAGGCCGAACATCGGCACTGTCGCTTCCCGGTATGTACTGCAAAAGGGAGAAGTATTGTCACAGCTGAACCAATTTATGTGCTTGTATTCCAAAGAAGGATTCTCACTTTCTCACTACCTGCAACATTGCACTTCCCCTTTCAGAACAGAACGCCTTACGTTATCTCTGATCAAAGCAGATATAGCATACATTGCCTTTGCAGCTTCTTCTGCCGAACTAGAATAGCCCATCTTCACTAATCGTGCCAAAGCTCCATAACCAAGGATCTGGCCATGAAGGAAACAGTCAGCTTATATTACATGGCTTGATGGCTATAACAGAAAACGACGATAGGAAATACTTCAACAAGAGGCACCCTTGTGCCCTGGTATGAAATAGGCAAGGCAATTAACTGTTAAACTATCAAAACAATAGGAAAGGAAGATATAAAAGAAAGCATCCTTCTGCTCTGAGTCTGAGCTAACATGAAAGAACATTTACTCTAAAAATCGGCACAACACTACTAACGATGAAGCAGACACTCTCCAGGAACAAGATACAACATTGAAATCAAATTGTTCCTTTGTGTACAATTAATGGCATTACCTGGCTTTGGACAAGAGCAGTATTCTGATTGGCTTTACCCAAAATCCATGCACGGTTGGTCCGTATTTCTCCATTTGCATTATTAAGATCTTGAATCACAGCAACAAGGCCCCAATTTTTTTCAAGGTCTGATCAGAGATGCATGAACAATAAACATTTTAGAGAATCTTCAAAAGGTCAGACAGACAAGTCTAAGCTTTTGTTGCATTCAATGTTGACTCTTTCTTTTTCTATAGAAGGTAGTAAGAACACATAGGCTTGATATATGGCGCACGTTAGTAATTTGTTACAAATCTTATACAATATCTATGAAAAAAAAACAGAATATTTCATTGGTGTAAGCTCTAAATGGTAAAAGTTAGATGTCTCAGTTATAAGTGGACATTCTGGTACATCTGCAGGGCAGTGAGATATTAGCATATCGATGGAGGAATAAAAGAAAGTGCAGATTTACCATCGGCGTTGTCAATGGGCTCAACAAGAATTAATAGCTCATGCAATGCACGTTGGCGATCCTCCAGTGAAAGTGAAGAATTGTTCAGGTCAGCAATTGCAATCTTCATTAAGTCAGCATCCGATGGCATCTTTAACTTCTCCATCAACTCCTGTAAGAAAAATGATAAGATTCGGTACAGCGTGCAACTGCAATCATGCTTCTGCTTTGTCTTTCATCTATGTAGAGGAGATCAGCTGTCCACGCAACTACGTATTCATAGACCAGCTGTTTGCCTAAATTATGCCCATCTTATCAAGTCAACAAAGATCCACAGATAAAATTAACATAGGAATTACAAAACAGTGCTTGTCTTCTGTTGGACTATCATAGTTATACTAGGAATAAATGCAAATTCCCCACACAAAAAAGTAAGGCATGAAAAAAATGCAGAACTTGCGAAATTTAACAAGAATATGTGTTAGTGACACAGGGTTCTTCAGGATTAAGGATACTAAGGCAAATCAGAAATACGGCAATGAACACTAGAAGTTCGTTAAATTGACATCAAAGCACATGTGGTGGTAATCCCAATCACATAAAGCACACATCTGCAGCTACAAACAGATTAATTCAACAACTAGGGATACTGTATGGTGCAGCTGAACATTCCAAAATAGCACTACTAAATTATGATGTTCAGAGATGCCAAGTTAATGTATATACTATATACACACAAAATAGAGCTGCATTAGCAAAAACTGTTTCCCCAAAATGTTTCATGCACAACCAACAGAGCTAGTTATCTCTGTATATGATGCTAACAACGCAGGTCATTAGCAACAAACGTCTCAAGATTGACTCTTTAGTAACAACAGGAAACCCACTATCTCCAGAAGACGAATTCCGAGGAAGCAATCTCAACTTAATCTCCACACGGCACTTGAGCACCTCATCCTCTGATAACTTCTGCACATCCGCAGCCTCTTCTTTCAGCTTTCCTGGATTAGAATTCCCTGCATCACCAATACCAGGTAGAACTCAGCCAAATGCAGGTGGTTTTCAAATCCAACTAGACTGTCCAAGTTCAGTAGTTCACAACGCAATTACAACCATAAACTGCAAGTTCCTATATCTTAAAAACAGTTATTTCCCTGATCCTAAAATTCGGAGTAAATTACCAATGGGACAGACAGAATACAATTAGTAATTCCAATACAGAAAGCTAACTCAAATCTTAAACAGGTTGGCAAAATTCTCTGTGATCCTAACGCTAAGCTACCTGGCATCGCTGATAAAATCCCTAAACTATACTATCCCGAATTAAGCATTTTCTGGAGTGAATCGAAATAATGAGGGGGGTTTGGGGCTTCCGGTACCAATTGCCCACTACAGCATGCTGTCGAGGGAGCCGAAGCTTCCCGCGAAGTCGTCCTCCACAACGGAATCCCCGCCAGCGGCAAGGTCCCCCTTGTCCTTTCCCGTCGCCCACTGCGCCGCCGACCTGTTCTCGCCGTCCCCCTCCGCCACCGCCACCGGAAGGAGACGAAATGCGGAGACGATAACAACGGCAGCGAGGAGTAGGAGGAGGTCGCGGTGACTGGATCGCTTCGAGTGCGTCCTCGCCTTCGACATGGCCACTGACGCCAGAGAGCAGCAGCTCCGGCGAAGTGGAGAGGAAATGAGTTAGTATTTTTTGTTTGGAATTTTCGAGATGGCGAGGTAGTCTCTGCGTACGCTAATTTCTTCTAATAATACGTTTTAAATCAATTCTCAAAATAATACATAAAATTTGAAATTTCGGAGACTAGTGCGGCACACGGTATACCGACAGCCACTAAGCCACTAATCGCGTATGGTGAGCCGACTAGATCCAGTCGCCTCACGGTGTGACCATTGTCGTGACACCGCTTTCCAAATAAAAGTTGGTGAAATCCAATGTAAAACCAAGCAGTAAGAGAAATAAATAACGGTATTTATTATCGAAAACCAAAGATAAATCGTTTTTCAATTTACATTCGGATCTTACCTACTTAGTTGTAGTCATTGCCCCTGAAATAGAATTTTTCGGTTAGATACCCAGCTTTTGCTATGGGGCTAGCGGGTTCACTCCTTGCCATGAATAGATTTGGCTCCTTCCCCGTAAAAGCCAAGCCCACCTTGTTTGGGATGGAGTTAGGGCCCTCGCCCCCTACGAATCGTCTGACGGAAAGCTGTTTCTGACTGAGATAAAAGAACTTGGATAGCCGCTCTGCATATGTTTTGATTACCGGTTTTAAAGGCATCGCATGCAGCAGCGCACGCACGACCAGCTGGCTAAGGGCATGTATAGTAGTCCAAATCAGCTGTCTATAAGAAGGTGCCACCTAGGATTTTATGTGATGTGGATGATAGAGAAGGAAGAGAGAGAATGAAGGTGTCTACAATTATACCGACGGTCGACTTCCGCAAAATTCTCTACATTATCGGTAGCATGTCCGTATGGATGGCTCCAAGAGAAATCTCATTGGCCAGATCCCACTAAATCACGTTATAGATTAACTGTTTTCATTTTTTATAGACAGTTTAAAAAACAGGCTGTTGTAGAAGGTATCTATACCATCGTCTCTAGATGACATGGACTCTCGTTCTAGACAGCTTTCGTCTTAACTAATGTCCATGCCCTAACACGCGTGCGCACATGGCAGTGGGCACACAAGTGCCGATTAGTGCGCGCCAGTTTCCGAAATTTCAATTTTTGTTTATTATTTTAAAAATTGATAAAAAATATGTTTACTATAAAAAGTCAGGTAGGTTGGTCTACACAGAATTTCCGTCCGAATATTTTGGGACTATAATACCCCTCTGGTTGTAGCTATTTACAGACAGTGCCACCGCTCAGTTCCACCTCTCGTCCGGTGAACTGCCGTCCTCACCTCGGGCTACGCACCATCGACCCGACGCCGGAGTTCGTCGGTCGAAGTTGGCGAGGCAGGGGCTGGCGCAGCAGACCGCATGGAGCGGCGGGCGCTGAGCTCGCTGGGCGTGGCGGCCTACCTGCGCTGCACCACAGCCCCACCACCTCGGAATAGCCACGTCACCGCTGCTTCCGCCGCCGCACGGCGTGCCGACCGTTCCTATGCGCCGCCGCGGATCCACGTTCGATTCCGGCGACCCCTGCCACCGCAGCTCGATCCTGCGCACCCGGAGCCTGAACATCCACCCACGCGCACGCGTATGGTGTAGCTGAGCGATGCATGTAAGCATGTGCTCCATGGACGTGCCGGTGCCGCGGTGCGCTTGCTCTGCTGCGCACATGGAAGCAGATGGGCTTGGTGGGTAATGCACGCATCGTGTTTGTTTAAATGGCTAAACGCCTTGACTGGAGTACATGTTCGTCTTGTGTTTTCGTTCTTCTAGCGAGCCCACAGCCCCACACTTCCAGCATACGACATCGTTGTTAGATCTGTCGTTGCATAGACAGGGAACAAATTAGACGTCTCCTCTATGTGGTCCATAGAGAAAGAGAAGCTGATGCTTCTTGAGGGCTAAAAGAATTTAGTGCTTGCTTCAAACAATTGCAGTCTTGTACTATCACTTGATCTCTTTTTGGTTATTCGATCTTTCTCAATGCCAGTATGAAAAATCATATATTTGTTTTATGTAGGATATTTTGGTAGACTATACAAAGATTCGGTTAAGAGGCCTCAAATGTTCTCACAGTTCAGGTTATGTTCATGGCAGTTCCACAATTTGCAGTACAACGTCAATTAAGGAGATTAATCAATGAGATACTATGTTCATTATTTCTTCACCAATATGAGAATGGTTAAAATGTTCTAATCCCCCATGATTGGAAGCACACAATAATGAATGTGAAGGTTGCCAGATGGATTCTACCAACTAATGTGTGGATAAAGGTCGTTATGATGCTATGACAGAGAGAGTTGGGATGGGTGCTGTGAGAAAAAAAACAGATTTCTTTGTCATTTGATCAGCTTGGAAAAAAATGATGGATTCATTGCTTGCTCAGGTTGTGTATGTTCAGAGAGCATTGTGCCAATCACATGACAATCTGAAAGTCCGATTGTGCAGGCGTTTTTTTCTGACAATCTCTTTGATCTTAATAACATAATCAATGGAACTATGATATTAGTAACCAAAATCTACCGTGAGGAAGCAAAGTTTCCTATGTGTTGTTGCTATGCTAGGAGAGGTCTGAGTTAGGACTAATCTATCTTCTGTGTTGGTTTTAGTTAACTGTATTGTAATCAGACTGTTCAATGTTGATTGACATAACCTCTGACTTTTCAAAATGGATGTATTCGCGCCTGTGTTTTGTAAATTTGGCTATAGTCCATTTAATCTTTTAAGTTTCCATCTTTTTTTCAATTCTCTCTTAAGCTATATGTTTATTTTCGTATAGAACTGAGTAAAATTTGCATTACTGATGTAGACATCTTATATCACTTGATTCAAACCACATGGCAGAGCTGTGGGTGAAGAACATAAAAAGAATAAGAAGAACGCAGTTTTTATACATAGGTGTGGGTGTCCCGGGCTTATCGGATGGCTTGCAAAGTTTCACGATCGGTGCTGCTCTATTTTGCATTTTCAACCTGTACAAAGAACACCTTCGCACTTCTATAGAGGCCAAAGTGTACATGTCCACTTCATCCTTCCTCTGATTCTTGCCCCACCTCTCACGGTTGCCCCTCCTCTAACCTCTCTCCTAAATCCTCCTCTAACCTCTCCCCATAACCTACGGTGAATCAACCTCCTCCTCGACAACCTGAAATCCTCAAAGAATCGCGTTGCCTCCTAGTGGATGTGCACTCGTCGTTCAACGAGCCATCTCCACCATCCCTGCTCTGAAAGGCCGCCATTGCCGGCCGCCGAGTCGCCCAGCGAAGGCACCGCGCCGCCGAAGCCCCATAGGATCCGCGTCGAGTCCTTCTATGGCGGAGGAATCCTTGATCTGTCCCATGGGGATTGAATTTGTATTCATGTTTTGTAGCTCAGATCTCTTCCTAATATATTCTGAATTTCCTTCTGTTTTCCTTTTTTTTTTCTCCTATCCTTCTCCCTCTTCCTCGAACATTGAACAAAATCAGGAAAAAGTCAGCTCATGATTTTTCCAACTTGGTTACGTGCGGTAATTCCTGTACTAACGGATCCAAACCGAATGGGACTGATTCTGTGCTAACAGATACAAATATCGTACATGTTCAATGCTAATTCCTGTACTAATTCTGTGCTAATTCCTGAACTAACTGAATTGAGCTAATTATGTGTTAATTCCTGTACTAACTACTCCAAACTAAATGGAACTAAGTATCGTACATCTTCAGATGCAACGAAACAGAGACATAGGAACGAGCGGTCTGTATATGTAAGGTACTGCTTGACAAGAAAGCAACACAGCTGAGGGGGCTTTTTGCAAAACAATCTCAGCAATCTAGAGCTAGTGGATGGGCCTGATAAGCCCGGGACCCCAACGTGTATGTAGAGTTGGTTTTTCGGAATAAGAAGGCAAAACTTTGAGATCCCATTGCTATTATGTTCTTCGGAATTGTGTCAAGTTCAACCTGCACAGAGAGATAAAACATGTCAGTAGCTTCTCAAAGAACCACGTAACACACATATTTCAGAAGTTCATTTTGTTCACTATATAATGGCTCAAAAAATGAGACATTCTAGGCGATGTAGACCAAAAGAAAATTAAAATTTTCGTTAGATTATGAGAAAAGGGCAATTCAAGTAATAGTTAGTTTCAGTTGTTTGGACCAGACGAGATGTTCAAGACTTCAAGCCAAATGGCCAATTGCCATGGCTTATTTTATGTCGTCACATACATCATACTACCAAATACGTCATACTCCCTTCCGTGTCAAAATAAGTGATGTGGTTTTATCTATATCCTAACGTATATAGACGTGTTTTAGTGTCTAGATACATGCATATCTAGACAAAGTCACGTCACTTATTTTGGGATGAAGGGAGTAATATAAATTATACATAAATATTAAAATAGATAGCAATATATTATTTTAGATATTAAAATTTTACTTTGCATAGTTCAGTGGCATGTGTACAACAAACAATGATTAAGCTATGTCTTATTAACTAAGATATACTCTGTTGAAATGCTTGGATTCTTTTGTAACATCGACAAAATCAATTTATTTCCTGCTCTAACGTGCAAAAGAGAAACGTTTATCTAACTAAAATTTAAATATCGTATATCTAATTTATTTTTTATGCCACTTCTCCTTTACGTGTAAGCAAGAAAAAATGTGATGGACCGTTGCAACGCAGGGACACTGTGCTAGTATTATTTAAAAAATTACCTCTGGTTTGGTGATAGCATAAATTCTCTGAAGCACACGGTATTTGCGTTGGACTATGATCACAATGCATCAAGGCTGAGTGTCCTCGTCCGACCGGACCTAGTGTTCAAGGTGAACAAAAGAGAGAGAGAGAGGAGAGCACCTCCCGAGGCTATGGCGGTGTGCAGCTCCCGAGGCGACGGCGGCGGAGCTCTCCAACGAGATCGATTCGAGGCTAGTATTTTCCAAACAGCGAAAAAAAGGACAAGGCAGGATGCGGGGTATTTTATATGGGGACCGGCGTACGGAAAGGGGCAAAAACACGAACAGATTGACCGGATTTAGTGTTGATCGGGATCGAACCGTGCGGGATGCGATCTCCCGTCGTGAGGAACGAGAAGGTCGGGGCGGGTCCCACCTGGCAACGAGGGAGTAGTGAGGGGAGCGGGCTGGCGCGACTGTTGTGGTGGCTGGGCCTCTGCCGTGCTGCACTGACGCGGGGTGTGGAGCGGGTGAGTAGGGCTGGGCCCAGTTTTGGCTAGCTGAGCCGGCTGGTCTTTTTTTGTTTATTCATTTTTCTTTTATTTCTTTTGTATAATTTGATTTTAAACTTAGATTTGAATAAAATCAAATCCTACAGGTTTGTAAAAAAAAAGTGAACAAGTTTAGAACATTAGGGAATCTTTTACTATTCAGCAAAAAAAAACATATTTTTCAAATAGAACCTTAATAAGTAGAGTTTGGGAATTTTAAATAGGATTTTGACAAAACGGTTTTAAAATTAAGATTTTTGCATGATGCTTTATGCAATCCACACGAATCCTATGAAAAATTTTCCATTCTAAAATATGGGATGTTACACAAAGATCATCAACCATTAGATTTAGTCTATGGACAAAATCGTGGATAGAGAGCGAAGTAAACACGTTATATCAATGAGTCTGGTGCCACGTCGAGGGAAACACACGGCCATAGAGTGAACACGTTTGTTTTTAAAGACATCGTAGCACACTCTCGAGTTTGAACAAAGTATTTAATCTACATGTTACATGCTCTATAGTAATGTGTTATCAATCTGACGATAGTATCAACTACGTCACGTTCGTGGAAAAAGTAGAAGGCGCCGAGGAGATGAAACTACCATTCTAACACGCTATCTAGACGTAGCAAATTACTTGCTTTGCATGACGCGTGCTCTGTAGTATTGTCTTGTCAAACTAACTATAGTACCAAGCTGACAAAAAATTATATCTCATTCGTGGGAAACGGCGAAGGCATCAATAAGATGAAGCTACCGTTGATGCGTTCTGCGACGGTTGTGTGTGTAGGAGTAGAAATGATTGAAACTTCTTTCATATCAGTCTGTCTCTCTGTCTCGTTTTACCCAAATCCATCCAAAAAGTCGATATTTCAGATGACATAACAATATTTAAGGCAACGTGAGTTGCAACATGGAATAGCGAAAGTCGGAACTTAATTCAGATTCAGACATACAAAGTACTAAAACTTTATTGCAACTTCTTAACAAAAGATTTTCACATTGTTCAAAAAAAAGCAACATAATAAAAAAATACTAAGGTACCGCTATACTACTATTGGGACCCTACATCGTATTATTCTTTTTTGAGGGCCTAGGTGCTTCGTTGTGCTCGAGGAAGCGTCTCCGACGTCGTCGTTGGTGTCGAATACGGAGTCGCAGTTGTCGCCATCGTCCAGCTGCTCGCCGCCGCCATCCACCCTCGTGCTGCTTGAACACATGCCACCATCGAATTCATCCCACTTCCACGCCGCCTTGGATTTTTTGAAAAATGCCCAATCAAGGCCATCATCTGCAACAACAACAACCTCGACATTGTTCTCCTCAACATGGGCATTGGCCTGGGCATCATTGTCCTCGTCCTCGCCGGGGTCGGTGTTAGTGTCGGCGTAGTCGTCCTCGTCGGTGTCCTCGTCCTCATCACTGCTGCCGACGCCACGCTCCACGTCGAAGTCGGAGTCGGTGTCCTCGTCGTCGTCGACAGTGGCGTCCTCGTCCTCGTCGGTACTATCGGCGCCACACTAGGGATCAACATCCTCGTCGGTGTCGATGCGCTCGTCGTCCTCTAGCGTCAATGCATCCGTGTAAGATGCCTCCGTATTGTTCTCCTCGTCGTCCTTGGAGGGAGAGCTTGGCGGTGTCACTCGCGGAGAACTTACCGGTGATGATGGAGGCGGTGTAAATAAGGAGTCAACCATGGCGACGCGTGCAAAGAGAGTACATAGAAAGCAGACACGGAGAGAGAACTTGATAAGAAGCGATGAATGCGGTAGTTGTATGTACGTGTGGCCACTAGGGAGAGTGGAAAAGGGTGTGAGAGCGGACAGTTATAATTTTTTTAATCCAAGACTCCTTCCACATTCAGAACCAGACGCGTAAATATTAAAGCATTCGAAAGGGTGCCGTGTATATTTTTTTTGAATGCATCCCCATTCTCATCTCGTTTTGTTTTTTGTCATGCTCGCATGCAATGCGTTCGCATCTAACATCTTCGCATACAAACAACATGCTCATATCCGATGGGTTCGCATTCAACGGGTTCATTATTAAGCACATAAGAAAAGGTAAAAAAATCGAGAAATAGAAGCGAAGGAAGCAACGATTAATTTACACACCTTTATCCTACGAAGATTCTTATCCGAGATTTCTCATGCTTTCATTAGTCGAATATTATAGTAAACGTTTTTCGATCCTCAACGTATTTCCATTCTAAAAAAATTCACGTCTGGCCGTGTTTGCATCCAACGCTTTCGAAGTCAAAAATCTCACATCAAACATTCTCAGAGTGAATATTTTCGTAGTCATCATGTTTGTAGTCATCGTGTTCGCACTCAACGTGTTCACGCTTTTGCGTGTAAGAAAGAAAAAGAAATCAAAAAAAAATAAAGGCGCGAAGAAGAAGTCGAAAAAATAAAGAAGACCCCAAAAGTCAAAAAGAAAGGAAAAAAAAGAAATACTTACCTGACACCCGCATCATCATCGATAGCTACATCACTAGATCACTACCGCCCGCAATTCGAGCAGCACCGCCAGCAGCCTAGATGAGACGAAACACGTGTGAGAGTGATACACATGCTACGACCACACCAAAGTGCGAGAGGATAGGTGGTTGCTGCGTGTACCACCGTCTAGCCGACATGTGGCCACCCGTGTCTCCGGCATAGGGTGTGCTCTCTGGTCCATCACACGTGAATGGTGAGGGGAGAAATCTAAAAGAGGAGGCGGAGGTGGAAGAGGAGAGAACCTAATCTAGCGCGTAGCGATACAACGAGAGGAGTCTAATACTCCACTCGCTGGCCATGGCGCGAAACTACACAATACGTGAGAACCCGTGGACGTCTACGATCTATGTTTTCAGCTTGTTTCTAAACGGGACACACGGTACGCTTTCGCCGCAATAACTCAATGTTGCTTCACAAGCGACTCCCCACATCGTCTACGGTTTGCGCAGACGGCATGGGTCTACGTCGACACGTCGTCTATGGATGGGCCCCATGTATGAGAGAATACGCGACCAGCTATGGTCTACGCTGCCACGTCAATTCCGACCGAGGCCCATGTACGCGAGATTTCGCGTGCAACATGGGCTCACGGCGCCACGGCGGCTACGAGAGGGTCCCGTCACCCGGCGGGTGCGAAGGCATATCGTGGCTGAAACTCCTCTCGCAGAGGAAAACTCTGCTTACGTACACTGACGGTGACCAAATTAAGAGCGCACGTCCCACTGTCTGACGACACGAGGTACGGTGGCACACGGTAACCCGTATATGGTAGGGAATCTTCTGGCATGGCCCGCAGTGCGGCCTGCCTCACAGGATAATAGGGATCCGTTGCGACATCGCCGTGTGTCGTTTTCGGCCTCTATCCCACGGCCGAAAAGAACCAGACGACATGGATAACAGTCTGAGTCAAAGCAATCTAGCGCTATTATTTACTCCAGATTCCAAATGCATGTACGGGTATTTTGTACCATCTCCTACAAACCTATTAGAAGGCAACAATTCAAGTATATTGATATAGCTCTTATTGAAATAAGCTTTCATTGGTGGGCCGAATATTTTATAGTGTCGAGTTGAATTGGATGTTATTTAGGTGAAATTTCCTCCATAACATCCTTCAAAGTGCCCTGCAAAAGGTTAGCTCTCTCCTCAACGGCTTTAATCAGCATAACAATAAATGCATTATTGATAAAGTTATCTCGGCAATAACAGTCTATATGATGATTGGTTTATAGTTTATATGAAGTGATTTACTTTCTACCTCTATATTTCTCAGATGAGTTGTCAACTCGTTGCATCTAGTAAAAAGCACAAATTGTATTGTCCCTTCACTAGCACCATACTTAAACTCATCACTATTACAATATGCTAGATCAAGATCAAAATTATACTCACATTGATACTTCAGGTGATCTTTAGATTTGCAGTATTCACAATGTGTTTAGCAAAAGGCGTATAGTATGAATGACAACTTTTCCACCCAAGCCATCCATTTTTTCAATATTTCATTGAAAGTATAGAGATGTCGCCTAGAGGGGGTGAATAGGCAATTTCAAAACTATTATGGTTTTGGCTTGATAGAATACGGAACTAAACTAACGTTTATTTTACATGCACAAAACCTAAATACACTAGGCTCAACTAAGTGCACCACCAACAAGTTAAACTAAGCAAGACAACACAAGATATATATACCACGAGTGATAAGCAAGATATTAGTACTTCAAGCTCGATGACTATCACAAGGAAAGTAAGCTTGGGTATAGAGATAACCAAGGAATGCAGAGACGAAGATGTATTCCCATGTTCCCTTACAAGTAAGGTACGTCATGTTGAAGAGGTGTGGGATTCCATGAGGAATTTCCCAACACCACGAAGGCTCACCTTATTCTCCAAGTCTATCTCACGAAGGAATAGGCGCTTTACTTATGGCTAGCTTTTCCTCCACTCCGAAGATGGCAAGCTCCACAACTATAGCTGGGCATGGGCAGCCCGGCTCGAAAAATCGCGACGGGGCGGGCTTTTCTAGCCCGTGGGCCGGGCCTTGGCTGCACTTTTGAGGCATGTGGACAATATGGGGCCGGGCTTAGGCCTGAGGAAAGTCGGAAGTAGGGAAGGCCCGACCCGATGGCCTGGTGGTATTTTGCGTAGCTCGGGCCGGGCCTGGTCAGAGGTTTTAGGCCCGATAGCAGGGCTGGGCTGGGCTCGGGCCTAGGATTTGCGTGGGCGAGCTTTGTCAATCCCGGCCCGAGTCCGTCCCAGCCCGGAACATGCCCAGGTATGTCCACAACCACTTCACAAGCTCCACAAAGAAGAAGCCCGTGTCTCTTCTCAATCTTCCACGAAGAGGACACCACGACACCAATCGCTAAGCCAACTAGGAGATCACCCTCCAAGATAAATAAGCTCATGGTCTCTCACTCGAACAAATCGTAATGGAGAGTTCAACACTTATGCAAAAATGCAAATCAAGAACACCAAGGGTGCCCAAATCCTTTACTATCAAATCCCAGCAAAGCAAGTGCTAGGGAGGAAGTAGAGAGGAAGAACAATGGTGAAAATCAACCAGTGACTCCAAGATCTAGATCCAATAGGTTCCCCTCACTTAGAGGATGAATTGATTAGTGAGGATTGTAGATCTTGATCTCATCTTCCAATGCCCTCAAAAAGGTGCAAGAATCATAGGAGGGAAGGGATAGGAAGCAAGCTCAAAGGGGTCAACGATGGTGGTCAATTTCTTGCTCAAGAATCCTAAAAAACCTTTGGGAAGAAGCCTCTTTTGTAGGAGAAACAAAATTTGCCTGTTGGGGCTAAAAACGTGCAGTCTAGGAAAAAATGGCTATAAGTCTTTCAACGCCAGAATGCACGCCAGACGGATTGGCGCCAGGTCCGGTGGGCTGGAGCCTACGCCGGATGAACCGACGACCGCCGGAATGATCGGTGGCCCACCGGACCACTATACCATGTTCCATATTGGTGGGCCCTAGAATGTTCGGCAATGGCTGAAACATTTCAGCGGCAGCTCTAGCGGCGCCGGTTTGCTTGCCGATTTTCTAGATAGAAAACAACGATGACGAAAATGGTGATAACTTTTGCGTCCAAACTCCTATTAAAGCAAACTTGGGCTTTTTGAAAAACTAAGAACAATATTTTTCTAACAACGAAATAAGGAGAGGTATGAAACCTCCCCAAGAGAAGAACTGGTAAAACCTCCAACCTTGAAAACACAATATAATATGCATACTAATTCCATTTTCGTTGAGCTTGGGCTTGTTGAAAATCTAGCAACAAGCTCAAGAACCTCACACGGAGAAACACCAAGAAGCAACCAAATAGGTAGATTCAAAGTATGCAAATGATTGAGCTCCCTAAGACGATGTGATCAAGTTACCTAATCGAAGCCCCTCTTGATAGTGCGACTATATATCCTATAACCCGGTCTCCCAACAACCAGCTTGAGACCGTTAAAAGGAAAACCTAGAAAGGCCATACCTTTTCCTTGCACATACTGCTTGATCTTGATGACAACTTTTCAAGCTCCATTCAAACTGGAATGCTTCATTTGATCGATGTTGCTTCACGAGGGCTCATAATTTGCTCCCCGTACACCACTATGGGATAGCTTCATTAAGGCACATCTTCACATGTCCATTATCACCAAATGGATGACACACTTGAAGTATATTATCTTCTTGAGATTCTTATGTTGAACTTGCACTTCTCAACCTTGATAACGATCACCACTTTATGTCATCCTCTCATGGCTATATGAGATCTTCACATTTGATGCATGCCCATGGAAAGATACCTAGCCCGTATAGAAAACAGAGAGGCACACATATATAATGATTAGTTCATGAAGCATAATTGACAATGCTTACAATACCACAAGATCCATGTGGTACATTATTTATGCTTCATGTGTTGATGATGGCCCACAAGTATAGGGGGTGTATCGCAGTATTTTCAATAAGTAAGAGTGTCGAACCCAACGAGGAGCAAAAGGTGCTGGCTAGTGGTATGGATCAGGAATTCTCTGCACATACTTAGCAAATGGATTTTTAGGGGTTTTTGATAAAACAAGTAAACAAAGTACGATTAAATAAAAGACAGTAGGAATAAATGCAGCAAGTGGCCCAATCCTTTATGCAGCAAAGGACAAGCCGGTTGTATTACTTAAGATGACCAAACGTTCTCGAGTACACATGGGAAGACTGTCAAGTGCTTTCGCTTCATATAGCTGATTAATCTTCTTTAGCTTGCTAAGTGTTGTGTGGGTGAACCTGTGCTAATGTACCAACCTTCCTAGGACTAATACATACTTGTGATTAAACCCCTTGCAAACATCCGTAAGTACAAGAAAGTAATTAAGGTAGAAACCTAACCACAACTTTAAACTCTAAGACCCTTACATCCCTTGTGCAATGGTTTCCTAACGGGGGTTCAGGTTTCTGTCACTCCGGCAACCCCTACGATTAGTAGCCAAATACACAATGCATTCCCCTAGGCCCATATAGGTGAAGTGTCATGTAGTCGGCGTTCACATGACACCACTAGAAGAAGTACACCACAACTTAAATATCAAACTATTGAATCTTTCTCAACACAACTCCAATAATAACAACATGACTTCTCCCGTGTCCTCAAGAACAAAACAAACTACTCACAAGACATCATATGGATCATGATCAGAGATGGAATAATGATGTATAACAATCTGAACATAAACAATAATTTAATGGTTCCACTCAATAGCATCAACTACAGAGATAATCAACATCGGGAAACTTTCCCCTAAGAACTATGCAAGATTCAACTCAATTGTTACAGCAATATGGAGATGGAGATGAGGGTGCTAATGGTGATGATGATGATGATCCCGATGAAATCTAGTGATACGTCCATTTTGCATCACTATTCTATGTCTTAATTCACTATTATTCGTTGATATATTTCATATTGAGAGGTGATACTTATGTTATTTCATCTATTTTTGCATGGTTGATGACTTTTGGAGCATGGACCGCTGCAGTCAGGATTCTGATGGAAAAGGTGCTGTTTGGAGGCAAAATTAATGAAGATCAGAAAATCTGGGAAAATATATGGAAAATCCTATTTTTCCAGAAGACTAAGGATGCCAGAAGACGGAGTGGAGATGGGCCATAGGGGGCCCACACCACCCCCTGGCGTGGGAACACCTAGGCCGCGCCTAGAGGTGGTGTGGCCACCCTGGCCCACTCCAGCCTCTCTCCTCTGGCGTATATCATCCTCCCGAAACCCTAAGACTCGGGGAGCGACCACAGAAAGATTCCGCCGCCTCTGCGGGGCGGAAAACACCGAGAGAGAAAGATCTCTCTGGCAGACAGATTTCTGCCGGGAGAATTCCTTCCCGGAGAGGGAAGATCGTCGCCATCAACACCACCATCAAGCTGGACTTCATTGGGATCATCATCGGCATCACCACCACCATCATCACCATTAGCACCCTCATCACCATCTCCATATTGCTGTAACAATTGGTTGAATCTTGCTATAGTTCTTAGGGGAAGTTTCCCGGTGTTGATTACTCTTTGTAGTTGATGCTATTGAGTGGAACCATTGAATTATTGTTTATGTTCAGATTGTTATACATCATTATTCCATCTCTGATCATGATCCATATGATGTCTTGTGAGTAGTTCGTTTTGTTCTTGAGGACATGGGAGAAGTCATGTTGTTATTAGTGGAGTTGTGTTGAGAAAGATTCAATAGATTGTTATTTAAGTTGTGGTGTACTTCTTCTAGTGGTGTCATGTGAACGTCAACTACATGACACTTCACCTATATGGGCCTAGGGGAATGCATTGTGTATTTGGCTACTAATCGTAGGGGTTGCCGGAGTGACAAAAACCTGAACCCCCGTTAGGAAACCATTGCACAAGGGATGTAAGGGTCTTAGAGTTTAAAGTTGTGGTTAGGTTTCTACCTTAATTACTTTCTTGTACTTACGGATGTTTGCAAGGGGTATAATCACAAGTATGTATTAGTCTTGGATGGGGCGGTACATTAGCACAGGTTCACCCACACAACACTTAGCAAGCTAGAGAAGATTAATCAACTATATGAAGCGAAAGCACTTGATAGTCTTCCCATGTGTCCTCGAGAACGTTTGGTCATCTTAAGTAATACAACCGGCTTGTCCTTTGCTGCATAAATGATTGGGCCACTTTCTGCATTTATTCCTACTGTCTTTTATTTACTCCTACTTTGTTTACTTGCTTTATCGAAAACCCCTAAAAATCCGTTTGCTAAGTATTTGTAGAGAATTCCTGATCCATACCACTAGCCAACACCTTCTGCTCCTCGTTGGGTTCGACACTCTTACTTATCGAAAATACTGCGATACACCCCCTATACTTGTGGGTCATCAAGACTATTTTATAGCGCCATTTCCATGGAGTGAAGCGCTATTGGAGAGTGGAACTGGTAAAGGAAACTTCTACTATGAGTATTGTTTACTTCTGTTAGTTGCTTTATTTTCGTTATGGATAATTCGCTAAGTTTCTTATTTGGTAATGCTACTACCACTGCTAAGGTAGTAGATAAGCCACCACCTGCTGAGAATGATGTTTTCAAAATACCTACAAGAATTATTGACCGTGTTATGGATAACTACTATGTTGGGGATGGAACTGTCCATCCTGGTGATCATTTGCTCTTTATACACGAATTATGCGGGTTGTTCAAGTGTGCAGGTATTACTACAGATCAAGTTAAGAAGAAGTTATTCTCATTATCACTAAAAGGAAGATCTGAGGAATGGTATAAGCTGTTGAAGAATGGTCAAGCTCTAGAATGGGAGGAAATAGTGCCTATCTTTTATTCAAAGTTTTATCCTCCTAGTGAGATTCATAAAGATCGGAATCAAATATACAACTTTTGGCCTCTTGACGGAGAGAGTATAGCTCAAGCTTGGGGGAGATTGAAGTTACTAATTCTCAAATGTCCCATTCATGAGCTCCCCAACAATATTATTATCAATAACCTCTATGCAAGGCTCCCTCTACATGACAAGGATTTATTGGATGCTTCTTGTGCTGGATCATTCACTCGCATGGAAGAAGAAGCTAAATGGGATCTTCTGGACCGTATTCAAGACAATGCTGAAGTTTGGGAGAATAACAAAGGTAGAAAGTCAGGTATAAATTATGATTATGAATGCATTGAATCTTTTATGGGAACTGATGACTTTCAAAATATTAAAAATGCTTATGGTCTAGACTCTCAAGCTATTGCTTCTTATTTTAAGGCTTTTGCTTCCTATATTGAAGTGCCTAAAAAGAAGTGGAATAAGTATCATGAACCTTATAAATATATTGCTAAGAGTGTTCCTGCAAGAAATACTGAAGTTTTTACTGCTAATCATGTTTTACCTGAACCTTACGTTGAGAAAATCCCTTTCCTAGCTAAGGTAAAGGAACATTCTATGATAGCTAGTATGGTTAATGAAAGTACAAATATAGCTGTTGAACCTGATAAACAAATGGTTGATGAACCTATAATAGCAAGTATGAAAGACTTTATCACTAAATATGAAAAAGAGGGACACACTATCCTTTGCAAGGATACCTCTAATATTGTTTCACATAGTAGTGTTATGAGAGCTAGTATTCATGTGTTTTCTGTTAGAATAAGTGATCATTGCTATGATGTTCCTTGTGATAGCTATATTGTTAAGTTTATGCATGATACTGAAAGTTACTATGAGAGAGGGAAAAGTGTTCTTATGCATATCAATAATATCAAGTTTCCTCGTTTTATGCTGAAAGTTTTTATGATGCACTTCTTTTGCTTCCCTATGCAAGTTGCCTCTGGTTTCAACAACTTGTTTGTTTACAAAATTCCCTTGCATAGGAAGTGGGTTAGACTTAAATGTGTGTGTGTTTTTGCTTCTTAATGCTCTCTTTCACTTCAATTCATATTCCTGAGTGAGCATCTTCACAATTATCATGCCCATCTTAATTTCTTTAAAGAAAGAGCTTTTTGGGAGACAACCCAATTTGTTTTTGCTTTCAGTTTGTTTTTATTTCTTTGAGTCTTGGAAGTTATTACTTTGGTAATAACCGCTCCTTATCCGTTTTGTTTGGTTTTTGTGTCAAAGATCAACCTCTAATGAGAGAGAACTAAGATTTGGGGAAGTTGCTATCCCGAAATATATTTTTTGTGCTTCACCGTAAAAAATTGTGAGAGATCTCTGTATGTCGGATTGAGCTGTAATTTTTTGTGCTTCTGCCCCATGTTGTTTTTTAAGTTTCTTTAGTTTTGCACTTTTTGATTTGAGCAACAGAAGATTTTCTAAAAAATTGATCTTTACCTTCTGGTCTGTTTTGACAGATTTTGCCACTCTTGCATTTGCTTCTTTATTCGATTTCCTTTTTGAATTCTTTTTGGGTTTTCGGAAGGAGTTGCTACAGTAGCTTATGTTTTGATGGTTTTCAGTTGAAGTTGGACTAAAAAGGTTTTATCACTTCACTTATACTAATGTTGCTAATGAGAACTGTGTGAAGTTTTATTGAAAAAAATTTCCAGGAAGTGGAGACAATGGTGTAATAAGGAAGAGAAGGGTTTTATGACTCAAGTAATAAGTGTATGAA
The DNA here is from genome assembly GCA_916181665.1 of Avena sativa. Taxonomy (NCBI): domain Eukaryota; kingdom Viridiplantae; phylum Streptophyta; class Magnoliopsida; order Poales; family Poaceae; genus Avena; species Avena sativa. The sequence goes on along the minus strand of OV702290.1, from coordinate 544,284,708 downwards.
GATGAAGATACTGATGATATTCAAGTGATGACTCCGGAAGGATCTACTAGATACCAAATTCAGAGACCTGCAGAGTCTGTTTTCAAATAGGTAACAGTTCTGGTAAGAAAAGTTCCGCGAAAATACTATCCAACTATATTTTTGCAGTTTTCAGTCAATAAGGAAAGCTACGAAGCAAAAACGGGACGGAAACGGAGCCAGGGTGGCTCACACCACCCTGTGGCGCATGCCCACCCTTGGCCGCGCCACCAGGTGGTGAGTCCACCCCGGACTCCGCCTCCGACTCGTTTTCACCCAGTACCTTCCTCTTGTTATGAAACTTTGTAATATATAATCCCCCGGATCCTCCGAGGTTTGTATATCGTGTTTATGTCGTGTTTTTGTTTTGATCTGTTTCTGCCAGGACATACTCTTTGAAAGCTTAGAAGCACCATGGTGTCCACCAAGGATAAAGGGAAGGAGCCCATGGAGGAAGACCTCCAAGACCCCGGGAAGGAGAAGGAGATCAAAAGTGAAGCTGAAGAGGAGCAAGGCCAACATCCGCTCACCGGCACTACCATTGCAAGCATTGGAGTGGTGACAGAACCTGCCAGGGTTAGAAGGACTGCGCAGATGCAGACTGGGGGAAAAGCTCCTCGTCACAGTTTGGCTCCACGGTCACTTCCTCCACACACCAAGAATCCTTTCCATACCCTTATCCATGAGCATCAATACCAGAATATGCCCAAAGGGAAATTACCCTCCAATTAGGATTTGCCTCGTTCTAGCCATGCAGGAAAAGAAGACTTCAAGGAGGAGGAGTGGGGAAAGAATAGCAAGAGCTGGAATTCTCAACACGACATGATCATGAGCCGCATTGAGCAAAACTCACAGCTGATTCGTAATCTCACTTTCGAGATTGAGGACTTGGGGAAATTGGTCAAGAAGCTCATCGAGAGGATACAACCACCACCGAAGGAGTAATTCGTCATCAGGTTTGACATCCCCTTGGCTTGTTCCAAGCTTGGGGGAGTGCCGCGGTATCACATCACTATCTTCTATCTTTTTACCTTATTAGTAGAGTCATATCATGAATAGAGGAGTTTTTATGTAGTATGGTTTGCATTATGGAAGTGTCCCCTCTCTCGTTAGATATGTATCCCTTGGTGTGAGTTTGCCGTTATGGAATATTAATGAGAAGTTCTATCATTTACTCTTTTGCATAGCTTATATTAGTTTTCAATTTGTGGTTATATGATTGATCTTGTTGTTAGTGTTGGTATCACTTTGGGATCATTGAGTTAATTTTGTTGGTTTTGGCAAACCTGGCTCGGTCAGTAGCACACTATTTTTGGGAGTTGAATGAAAAAGATAAAAGTACTCTAAAGAAAAATTATTTCATCATCTTTCTTTCTTGATTTGCTCATAAGTCTAGTATTCTCTAGTTAAGATCTTTAGTGCCTCCAAGGAAGATTGCATGTTTGTCTTTATCACTTGTATGTTTGTTTGTTTCCTTCAACTCTTGTACTTGCTACCCAGCCTTGCTAGCCAAAAACCTGTACTGAGAGGGAATTCTTCTCGTGCATCCACCTCCTTTAAACCAAAACCTTTGTCATTTGTGTCCACCATACCTACCTATTAGCATTATTGCTATTCCAAGTAAATTCCTGTTTTATCTACCTCCCAAATTAAACTTGTTATGTGAAAATTAGTGATTAAAGCTCTCACAAACTTGATGGCACACTTTACTTTCTTGCATTTAATAAACTTGAACCATTGGGTCCTTCTTTGTTGCGTATATGCTTGCGCTTTATGAGTTGAAGTTAGCAGAACCATGCATCATGGGGACCGCTTACAACACTTCATTGGTACTTGTACCTAGTTGATATCATGTTCCTTTGCTTATGGATCCCGGGCGTGTGAAATAAAAGTGGAACTTGTAAGATCATGGAGTTTATATGTGTGTTAGAGAAACGCCTGGGTCGCTAGCCTAAGCCATGCCTAATCATGGTGGAAACTTGCAGCATAACTATAGTGAGCATTCTATGAATCATCCTCAATAAAAACCTATGCAAATAGCAAATAAAAATATCACTGAGATGCTCACTGTCTGCTTGCCTTGTCATTTTGATTATGGGATAGCTCCTGTGTCATGTGCAAGGGGTACCCCGTTGGCGGTTCTCAATGATACACATGTATTTACAATGACAAGAGCTTGCTCGTGACTGAAGTTGAGTAGCATGAGGATCGGTACTCATAAGTAAGGGGCATGAGATTTCAACTTATAACTTGTCAAGCATATCCTCTTAGTTGTGTCACTTTTACCTTAACCACCAAAAGATGCCTATGATAGGGGCAATGAGAGCTGAAAGCTAGTAAGTATCATAATTTTTGGGAGCGCTTTATGAGACTTGCAATCCCTGCTTCCCTCTAAGAAGGGCCTTTCTTTTACTTTGTAGCTGAGTCAGTAAACCTACCCCCTTCTATCTCAGCAAGTATTTTGAGTTGTTGTGTTTCATTCATTCATATGATGATTTATTCAATCATGTTTCTTATGTTCCTTGTTTAGCACATTGCTCTTATCTTGATGTTTACTACTTTGAAAGCTATCATTGAAAAACCAGCTATTTGTGAACTCCAGCAATTTATCAACTATTCTTCGACCAGGAGCTAAGTTTGCCATTACCAATTATGATTCACTTTATGTATCTTTATTGTGTTTCCTTTACTCATTGCAAGTTGAGTTATATAATAGTGAGTTGTCTTCTATTATGATCTATGCATTTGATGAATGTGATGCTTCTTGTCCGTATTCTTTTATCGACCCTTCACTCCATAAACCCGAGGCCATGTTTATTGAGCTCAGTTTCGCTTGGGGACAAGCGAAGTCTAAGCTTGGGGGGAGTTGATACGTCCATTTTGCATCACTATTCTATGTCTTAATTCACTATTATTCATTGATATATTACATACTAAGAGGTGATACTTATGTTATTTCATCTATTTTTGCATGGTTGATGACTTTTGGAGCATGGACCGCTGCAGTCAGGATTCTAATGGAAAAGGTGCTGTTTGGAGGCAAATTCACGAAGATCAGAAAATCCAGGAAAATATACGGAAAATCCTATTTTTCCAGAAGACTAAGGATGCCAGAAGACGGAGTGGAGATGGGCCACAGGGGGCCCACACCACCCCCTAGCGTGGGCAGCCCTAGGCCGCGCCTGGAGGTGGTGTGGCCACCCTGGCCCACTCCAGCCTCTCTCCTCTAGCGTATATCATCCTCCCGAAACCCTAAGACTCGGGGAGCGACCACAGAAAGATTCCGCCGCCTCTGCGGGGCGGAAAACACCGAGAGAGAAAGATCTCTCCGGTAGACAGATTTCTGCCGGGGGAATTCCTTCCCGGAGAGGGGAAATCGTCGCCATCAACACCACCATCAATCTGGACTTCATCGGGATCATCATCATCACCACCATCATCACCATCAGCACCCTCATCACCATCTCCATATTGATGTAACAATTGGTTGAATCTTGCTATAGTTCATAGGGGAAACTTTCCCGGTGTTGATTACTCTTTGTAGTTGATGCTATTGAGTGAACCATTGAATTATTGTTTATGTTCAGATTGTTATACATCATTATTCCATCTCTGGTCATGATCCATATGATGTCTTATGAGTAGTTCATTTTGTTCTTGAGGACATGGGAGAAGTCATGTTGTTAGTAGTGGAGTTGTGTTGAGAAAGATTCAATAGATTGTTATTTAATTTGTGGTGTACTTCTTCTAGTGGTGTCATGTGAACATCGACTACATGACACTTCACCTATATGGGCCTAGGGGAATGCATTGTGTATTTGGCTACTAATCGTAGGGGTTGCCGGAGTGACAGAAACCTGAACCCCCGTTAGGAAACCATTGCACAAGGAATGTAAGGGTCTTAGAGTTTAAAGCTGTGGTTAGGTTTCTACCTTAATTACTTTCTTGTACTTACGGATGTTTGCAAGGGGTATAATCACAAGTATGTATTAGTCTTGGATGGGGCAGTACATTAGCACAGGTTCACCCACACAACACTTAGCAAGCTAGAGAAGATTAATCAAGTATATGAAGCGGAAGCAGTTGACAGTCTTCCCATGTGTCCTCGAGAACGTTGTTGGAAATATGCCCTAGAGACAAATAGTAGTAAGGACTATCATCATATTTCATATAGTTTATGATTAAGTTTTATATCATGCTATAACTGTATTGAGTGGGAACATCAATACACGTGTGATATACAAACAACCAGGGGTTCCTAGTGAAACTCTAGTCACTGGTTCATTGGTCAACAGATGATCATGTTTCCTGATCATGTGGCATTTATGCCAGTTGGAAATGAGGTCATCTCATTCTGAGAATGAGATGATGAACCAATACCCAACCTAAACATCGTGATTCGATCATGTCACGAATTTCAAGTTACGATGATTAGAAATGGATCCTCGTAGACTATTCCTTAGACCGTGAGGCTATATCAATCACTGTCTCTCGAGAATGCTTAGATAACATCAAACGCCATCTGGTAAAACGGTGGTTATAAAGGTGTGTTCAGGTATTCGGAGGAAACCGTAGAGGCAATATATGTCAAGAGCGGGATTTGTCCGTCCATGTGACGGGAAGATACTCAAGGGCCCACTCGGAGAGGTTATATCCAATAGCTGTGCAACGTGTGATTAGATCACGGGGATATCACTTGTCAGAACGAGTCAAATAGCATTGTTCAGTAACGAGATTGAACACGACATGGTGATGTCATTGATCAGGTCTCGGGCAATGCAAGTATCGAATGACAAAGGGAATAAGACGTGATTGTCCCGGTTCAAATGACAAAAGATCTTCGTGGAATGCACAGGGGTCACATGGCCATCCAGGTCCCTCTGTTGATCATTGGTGCGGGAGTGTCCCGACCATGTCTGTAGTGTTCCCAAACCGTAGGGTATCATGCTTAAGGGCTTGATGATGCTTAGAGAGTGTTTATAGGATCGGTAGAATCACCGAAGAAAAGAAGGGAGAAAACCGGAAGGGTTTCGGTAAGTCCGGAGGATGTCCGGAGTGGAGGTGGAAGGTGTTCCATGGCCACGAAGATTAGATAATATGTGAATGAATGTTAAATATTGATTTAATCATTTATTCATAATTATTTAATAAAGAGAAAATCAATTAAAGGTCAAAAAGGCTTAATGGGCCAATTCCGGAGGGAGAGGGCCCATTAGGGAAAAGGAGAAAGGGGAGAAGGGGCAAGGGGGAGGCCGGCTGGGCCTAGCCCCCCCCCCCACGGGTCCCACTAGGTGGCCGGCGGCCACCTCCTCCCCCTCCTCTCCTTTAGTCCCACCCCGGGACTTGAGGGGAGGTAGTACCTCCCCTCCCCTATATATAGTGGGGTATTTGGCCTAGAAAAATACACCCAATAATCAATAAAGGTCTCCCCACTTTTGGGAGGACCTCCAATTGATATTTTCTCTCTCCCCCCTCTCTCTCGTGACCGTGGTCCCAAGTCTGGACTACGCGAGCGAGAGACATCTTCACCGTGGAGCGCCGTCGCGCTGCGGGATTCGGATCCGGGAGCTCTACTTCCGCAACTGCTGCTGGATTGGGGAAGCAGGAGTCATCGTCAGGCACCGGACGTGTGTAACTCCCCGCGAGGTGTCGCACTTGAGGCACTCAAGTCGTTGGAGCCAGAAGGAGCGCAAGGACTTCATCACGACCTTGAGGTCGGCTTCGGCTCGTCTACATCAACCACGCTCTCCTGAGCGTTGACAACGCTTTTCGGTCTTCAAGGGTAAGTTTGCGAAAAGCCCCTCCCGTTACTGTATTACTAATAGATAGGTCCTGGCAGCTTCAGGGGTTCAGGGGCGTAGAGTAAAATTTATTGTTTTTATGCGCGGAACCCCTACAAACGTTTGGTCATCTTAAGTAATACAACTGGCTTGTCCTTTGCTGCATAAAGGATTGGGCCACTTGCTGCATTTATTCCTACTATCTTTTATTTACTCGTACTTGTTTACTTGCTTTATCGAAAACCCCTAAAGATCCGTTTGCTAAGTATTTGCAGAGAATTCCCGATCCATACCACTAGCCAGCACCTTCTGCTCCTCGTTGGGTTCGACACTCTTACTTATCGAAAATATTGCGATACACCCCCTATACTTGTGGGTCATCATCCAGCTTGATGGTGGTGTTGATGGCGACGATCTCCCCTCTCTGGGAAGGAATTCCTCTGGCAGAATTCTGTCTGCCGAAGAGATCTTTCTCAATCGGTGTCTTCCGTCTCATAGAGGCGGCGGAATCTTTCTGTGGTCGCTCCCCCAGTCTTAGGGTTTCAGGAGGAATATATATGCCAGAGTGGAGATCCAGAGGTGGGCCAGGGCGGCCACACCACCTAGTGGCGCGACCTAGGGTAGCCCGCGCCAGGGGGTGGTGTGGGCCCCCTGTGGCCCATCTCCACTCCCTCTTCTGGCTTCCTTCGTATTCTAGAAAAATAGGATTTTCCGTATATTTTCTCGGATTTTCTGACCTTCGCGAATTTTGCCTCCAAACAACATCTTTTCCATCAGAACATCTTTTCTGACTGCAGTGGTCCATGCTCCAAAAGTCATCAACCATGCAAAAATAGATGAAATAACATAAGTATCGTCTCTTAATATGAAATATATCAATGAATAACAGTGAATTATGATATAGAATAGTGATGCAAAATGGACGTATCAGTTGACCAACTTGAATTCACTATTCACTCTTTGTATTGGTCAAACATGTATCTTCTCATGCTCTATCTCAATATCTTGGGGTACATAAAAAATTCTTCATTCGATTGCATGCACTAAATCTTAGTCAACCATATCCCAACTCATGAGGCTATAATGACACCGACTTAGAGTCATATCTTGAGTTCTCCTCTTGATTAAACTCTCAATATATTGATCATATCATATTCTTCCCTTCAACCCAATGATCTTGATGCCATTATTCAAGGTATATCTTTATTTTCATGGAATCCATACTTGAATCCAACACATGGACTACAAGCATGACCTAAGGAATATTCCGACATATAAAACTCTAATGAAAACATTAGACCATAGGGATTGTCATTAGTTACCAAAATCACACATAGGGACAATTACCATTATAGCCATGCCTCTTCATCAAACTTCCCATAGTCTCTCCCTTTGACTCCTCCATTATAAGTTTCATCTATTGAAAGGTAGTTGATACATTGCAAATGTATCTATAATTTTTGATGTTCCATGCTTGGTTTTATCTACTTTCTTATGTTTTGTCCACACTTTGGAGTACTTTTCATATGATTTCTTGGACTAACCTATTAACAAGAGCCACAGTGCCAGCTGCCTGTTTTTGGTTCCAGGAAAATCACAAAATCAATATTCTCAGAATTGTACCGGACAAAAGCCAAAGTCGATATTTTACCGAAAGACTCACAGAGCCAGAAGATGAGACGGAGAGGGGCCACAGGGTGGCCACACCACCCCTTGGCGCGGGCAACCCTAGGCCGCGCCAGGGCATGGTGTGGCCCCCCTGGCCGCCCACCGACCATGCCTCTACGCCTATAAAATGCCTCCTGATGCATAAACCCTAAATCGTCCAGTCTCCAGCCACGAAAAGTTCCACAGCGCCGCCGCCACCGAAGGGGAGATTCGGGGGACAGAAAGTCTCTGTTCTAGCACCCTGCCGCGACGGGGAAGTGCCCCAGGAGCCATCTCCATCGATCTCCACCACCATCTCCATCGTCGTTGCTGATTCCCATGATGATGAGGGAGTAGTTCTCTCTCGAGGCTAAGGGTTCTACCGGTAGCTATGTGTTCATCTCTCTCTATGTGTGATCATATTGTGATCATGAGCTTTATAGTCAAGTAGATCTACCTTGCTACTCAAGTGCTTTAATAGATCTCTGCTCTCCCCATGTGTGTGAAGTTGACAGTGTGCACACCATGGTGTCACTTAGGCTAGAGATTACAAATACTTGTTATGAGTTATATTTGGAGTTGGATGTCTTTATGAAATTGTGGTGTTTGTTTGAACCATCTAGTGCTCAAGGTGATAGTGTGGGGTTTTCTAGATGGGAAAGATGAACTTTGAGGTGTGCTGTTATAGCCCTACCATGGATTAGAGTGTCCAACCAGAAAGTAGTTCAGCGTAGTATCATAAAGAAGAATATATTTATATGAGAGTGTTCACTAGTAAAAGTATGATCCCTAGGCCTTGTTTCTAAGCACTGCAACACCGTTTGCAATTAGATCTGTTACATGCTTGCTTGCTTCTATCTTTATTTCAGTTTTACTTTAGTCTTTTCCACGCCATCAAGCTATTTTCTATCACCGTTACCACTTATAATTATCTATACCACTTGTATTTCACTATCTCTTCGCCGAACTACTGCACCTATACACCTGACAAGTGTATTGGGTGTGTTGGGGACACAAGAGACTTCTTGTATCTTAATTGCAGGGTTGCTTGAGAGGGGATACCTTTGACCACTTCCTCCCTGAGTTCGATAAACCTTGGGTGATCCACTTAAGGGAAAACTTGCTACTGTTCTACAAACCTCTGCACTTGGAGGACCAACAACTATCTACAAGAATAGAAGTGCATAGACATCAAGCTATTTTCTGGCGCCGTTGCCGGGGACTGAAAAAGAAGAAGCTCCCACGTCAACCACGCGCTAGCAAGTATTTTCTGGCGCCGTTGCCGGGGAGGTAAGGTAAAAGGTACTCACATCCTTCGGTGTGAGTGCTCCAAGTTATTTCCTTTAGATTCTGCAATTTTGTATTTTTGTTTCTTATTTTCACTAGTTAGGCTTAATGGAAAACAACAACAAAATTAGAGAGCTTTATAGTATTTATCTTGAGTTAGGACATGAAGTGTTTGAAGAAAAATTAAAAAACCTATGGAACTTTATTTGCATGCTAATAGCAATGTTGTTAGTATGAATTCTTCGGACACCATTATTGCTAATGCTATGGAAAAGTCTAAGCTTGGGGAAGCTAGTTTTTATGAAAATGATCTTTTTAGTTCCCCAGCTTTGGAAGATAGCTATTCTATTGCTTATGATGATACCAAACCTCCAATATATGATGATTACAATGATGAGTATGATATTTTTAGTCCACCTACTATTGAGGAGGAAATTAATTATGATTACAATATGCCTCCTATCTTTGATGATTATGGTGATGAAAATAATAATGATAGCTATTCTATTGAATTTGCTCCCACTATAATCAATAAGAATGACTATGTTTATGTGGGGAGTATTAATTCTTTTATGCATGTGGCTCATGATAATAATGTTTCGTGTGATAGTTATATTGTTAATTTTATTCATGTTGCTACTAAAATTTATTATGAGAGAGGGAAACATGGTTTTATGTGTCTCAACAATATTAAGTTTCCCCTCTTTATGTTGAAAATTTTGAAGTTGCACTTGTTTTGCTTTCCTATGCTTGTTGCTTTGTGCTTTCATGACTTGTTTCTTTACAAGATTATTTTTCATAGGAAGTGGACTAGACTTAAATGTGTTTTGAATTTTCTTCTTGATGCTCTCTTTTACTTAAATTCATATTTCTTATGTGAGCATCTTCTCAAACTATCATGCCTAACTTAAAGGCGTTAAAGAAAAGTACTTATTGGGAGATAACCCAAAAGTTTTAGATAAGTCTTGGAAGTTATTACTTCAGTAATAACCGCTCCTTATCCTTTTTATTTGCTTTTTGTGCCAAGAGTAACCTCTAATGAGAGAGAAGTAATGCTTGGGAAAGTTCCTGTCCCGAAACAGATTTCTGTGCTTCACCGTAAAAATTTGTGTCAAATCTTTGTACGTCCTTTTGAGGTATGAATTTTTATGCTTCTGCCCCAGGTTGTTATCTAACTTTCGTTAGTTCAACATTTTTCGATTTGAGCAATAGAATGTCTTCGAAAAAAATCATCTTTACCTGCTGGTCTGTTTTGACAGATTTCTGCCATTATTTGCATTTGCTTCTTGTTTGTTCCTTTTTGAGTTCTTTTGGGGAATTGAGCTTTTTGAGGAAAGTGCTACTGTAGCTTGTGTTTTAGTGGAAGTTTTATTGGTGTTGGAACTGAACTTAAAGACTTATTATCTTGAGTGCACTAATGTTGCTAATAAAGATTGTGTGAAGTTTTGTATGAGGGAAAAATTTTAGGTGTATGGAAGGAATGAGTAATGAGATGAAGGATGGACTAAAGCTCAAGCTTGGGGATGCCACAAGTGTCACCCCAAGAAATATCCAAGAAGTACAAGCGTCAAAGCTTGGGGATTCCCAAGGCATCCCCCCTCTTCATTAATAAAAATAACAGGTTTCTTCCAAACACTTCATTTTTATTGTTTCATGCACAGTTGTGTTGTTCTTGGAGCGTCTTCTTTTTTGTTTTCGTTTTGGTTTTTCGTTTGCTTTGTTTTCTTAGTTTTCTGAATAAATTGGTTGGACCCCCTCTTTCATGCATTGGTTTTCAAATAGTTTGGTTTGGATTGGAAAAGAGTAGGAAAGTTCATGCTTAAGTGGTAAAGAGAGCTTGTTTTTGACTATGGCCTATGCTTTGTCATGCCATGCTTGATATTGTTTTGGCTTTATGCTTAGTATTCTATGTTGTAGCATGACTTGTTATAAATAATTGAGATTGCTTAATGTGCCTTTGAAGAATCATGCGTTGTTTTAGCATATTAAAGCATAGTATTGTGGTATTGTCCGGGGGCCTGAACCTGGGTAAATCTCGTGTCCCCTGGTTGCTTGTCTGTTAACCGTGCCACGATCTCCAGCATCCCCATCTTCTACAAAACCCAAGTCCATAACAATGGGCATTGACGAGATTAAACCTCGTCAATTGGCGCCGTCTGTGGGAATTGGGGCTGCTGATTGTGCGGTCGTGACGGTTCCGACCCGATCGATCTACAACTCCGCGGCGACGGAGAATCACCTCCTCTTCGGCGCTTTCGACTTCACCGCCCACTCGCCGGATACCATGTAGGATTTCGAGCCCGTAGGCGACGGACTCGAAATTCTGTCCGGGAGCTTCTGCTTCCAGGTGGGACAAACTGGCACCCTCCGCCTCCCTGAGCGGGTGCCCGTGCCGTCAATCAGGCCTGCTTCATGGGCTCCACACCCCGTGCTATGCACGTCACCATCAACAGATGAGTTCTACAGCAGCAGCAGCTGCAACTCCGATCTGTGCGATCCACCTTCGGATGAAGGGACCTACGGTTCCGGATCCGAAAGCTGCGACAGCAGCCAACCAATCTGCAGGCGCTATCTGTGCGCCGCAGTCATCCAAACCGACGAGGAAACTCCTAACCCACCGCCCAACCCCAACCCGCAGGACAGAAACGGCGAAAACGGTGGAAACGGCGAAAACGGGGAAAACAGGGGCCACCTCATCCAACTTAGCAAAGAAGGATGGGTCGAAGCACGCCGCGCCGTCGCAGGCGAAATAGTCCTACCTCTGGACTCCTCACATGACCTACTGATGGCATACCACTACCTCCTCATCGAGGAGCACAAGAAGCAAGTCAAGATGCAGGAGACGCTCGACAAACGCAAGCAAGCAGCCTCTGAGTCCAGTGTGCGACGAGCTGCGCTCTTCGCCAAAGGACCCGGCTCTAGCACAAACGGAAACCAGGGAAACAAGCACCACTCTCGGGTGGAAAACATGGACCCGAAGGAGCGGCGTGACGTGACCCGAACTCTCCATACATCGTTCATGGATATGGACGCCGACGGCAACATCATCCCGAAGACGCCACAAGCTGCGATCATGGCAGCCACTGCGTATCTCGCGGCTCATCCACCTCCGGAGGGGGACCCGAAAAGGGCCATGCATAGGTCCGCACTGACCGGACTAGGACTAATCGGAGCTGCGCTCCACGAAGACGCTCCTATGGAGCCGAAGAAGAAAGCTCCGGCCAGGCGCGACCGGAGCCCCACTCCCTCATCCGAAGATGAAGAGGAACACGATCTTCCTCGAAGGAAGAAGAGCTCGCACCGCCATAAACGCAACCACGACGCTAGAAACAAGCTTACACAGCGCAAGATCGACAAAGCACGCGCCAAACGCGCATGCTCGTCTGAATCTGAGATGGATGAAGACGAAGGAGAACTCTGCGGGGCTCGATGCTTCAGCAGATCCGTCCGACGAACACAGATGCCACGCAACTTCAAGCTTCCTTCGGATACTCCGAAGTTCAACGGCACGCAAGATCCAAAGTCCTGGCTCAGTGATCATCTGTCATCCGTCAAGCTTCACGGAGGCAACAAAGAAACCGCCATGCAATGCCTTCAGCTACAGCTGATAGGCGCGGCGCGGGTCTGGCTTAGCAGCCTATCATCAGGATCCATCCGAAGCTGGGAGGAGCTCGCTTATAGCTTCATCCGAAATTTCAAAGGCACCAGCAAGAGACCCGCCTCAATCAAAGAGTTGCGAGCCTGCACTCAGAGAACGGGTGAATCTATTCGCTCGTACATACTACGCTGGTCTACAACCAAGAACTCCACAACACACATCTCCGAAGAAAGGGCCATCGACGCCTTCAGGGACGGCGTCAAGCGCCCAGACTTCAAGGAGGAACTTGGGCGCGTAAAGCCCAAGACACTCGACCACCTCATGGAAATCGCCAACAGTTGGGCAGACGGCGAAGATTGCATCCAGTCGGCGCAATCAGATGAAGAGGACGACTACGGCCGAAGACGCGAACGCCGCAGCAAGAGGAGACCGCGCGTCTACGAGGACCGCGACGGACCTGACATGGTCGCAGCCGGCTACGCCGACCGCCGTAACGACAACAGCCGCAACAGTGGAGGATACCGCAGCGGAAACTTCCGCGACAACGGACGACCAACGCAGTCGTGGCAACGCCGCGACCGCGACAACGGACCCTCAGCATTCGACAAACTTTCGGGTCCATGCACCATCCACTTCTACATCGACAAACAAGATGGCAAAAAGAAAGCTAGCCACATGCTCAAGGACTACCGCGAGTTCCAGAAACTCAGTGAAGGCATGATGCAGATGAGGCAACAAGCTCCAATTCCTGCGTTCGGAAACGCACCTGCGCCAGGTGAAATAGCACACGGAGCTCCTCCACCGCCGCCTATTGGAGGCCCAAATCAACCAGTCGCACCAGCGCAAAACAACGCCGGAGTCGCATACCCCCCACCAAAGGGAGCGCTAAATATGATCCAGAAGGGACGCCCCACCAACAGGGTGCAGAAGAAAATCACCCGACAAATCAACTTGGCCGTGGCAACTCCGCCCGCAATCCCTGAGTACCTCAGCGGATCGGAGTCCTGCATCACATTCACTCGCGCGGATCACCCTTGCCAGATCCCTCGCCCAGGTCATGCTGCCCTGGTGCTGGAGGCGCAGATCGGAGGCTTCGAGATGAGTCGCGTCTTCATGGACGGCGGCAGCGGCATCAACCTAATGTTCGCAAGCACTCTAGCAGCTATGCGGATCCCACAATGCAGCCTGGAACAATCAGACACAACGTTCCAAGGCATTGTCCCAGGGAAGGGCATCTCCCCCCTGGGCAAAATAGGGCTCGATGTCATCTTCGGGAAGCCGGACAACTTTCGGCAGGAGCGCCTAGAATTCGAAGTGGTGGACTGGCCGTCGCAATACCATGCCATCCTGGGACGTGTAGCATTCACAAGGTTCCTGGCCGTCCCACACTACGCATACCTACTACTCAAGATGCCAGGACCAAGGGGCATCATCACAGTCCACGGGAGCTTCACCCGATCGGACCAATGCGACAGGGATTTCAACAAAATCTCCCAGTCTTTCGGCATGCAAGAAGAGCTTGTAAGGCTCCGTGAGGTGACGGACAATGGGCTACCCCCAGTCACCAAGCAGAACGCACCTGACATGTCTTTCGACTCCACCATCAACACCAAAAAAGTGCAGGTCCATCCAACGGATGCCTCCAAAACGGCGCTGATCGCCAACGACCTCAGCACTGCATAGGAAGGCGCGCTCGTCGAATTCCTCCGTGAGCACTGGGAAATCTTTTCCTGGTGTCCTGCGGACATGCCAGGAGTTCCCAGGGAATTCGCCGAGCACGCACTCAATGTCTTCCCAGACACCAAGCCAGTCAAGCAGTCCATCCGAAGACTATCAGAGCCACGAGCCGAAGCTATCGGCAAGGAGATCAACAGATTACTCGCAGCAGACTTCATCCAGGAAATCAAGGAAAGCGAGTGGCTGGCAAACACGGTGATGGTCCCGAAGAAGGACACGAACATCCTGCGGATGTGTGTGGACTTCATGTCACTAAATAAACATTACCCTAAGGACCACTTCCCTCTTCCTCGGATCGACCAGATCATCGATTCGACTGCAGGTTGTGAGAAACTCTCCTTCCTCGACGCCTACTCAGGCTATAACCAGATTCGACTCAAGGTCGAAGATCAAGAGAAAACGGCGTTCATCACACCGTTCAGAGTATACTGCTACAACACAATGCCCTTCGGGCTAAAGAACGCGGGTGCCACATACCAGCGATGCATGCAGGCCTGCCTCAAAGACCAGATCGGTCGCAACGTCCAAGTCTATGTCGACGACATAGTCATAAAAACCAAGGAGGCAAGAACACTTATCGACGATCTCCGCGAGACGTTCGACAACCTTGATCGCTACAGGATCAAGCTCAATCCAGAAAAGTGCGCCTTCGGCGTCCCCTCGGGTCAGCTGCTCGGGTACTTCATCTCTCAACGAGGGATCGAAGCGAACCCGAAGAAAATCAAAGCTATCATGACAATGGAGAAGCCGAAAAACCTCAAGGGCGTTCAGCAGCTCGCAGGGCGAGTAGCGGCACTAAGCAGGTTCATCAGCCGCATGGGCGAGAAGGCCCTACCATTTTACCAGCTGCTGCGCAAGGCAGACAAGTTCGAGTGGACACCAGAAGCCAACGACGCATTCGAAAGCCTCAAGCGGCTCCTCTCCACCTCGCCAGTTTTGGTCACGCCAAAAGAGCCCGAGCCCCTGTTGCTGTACATAGCAGCCACACACCAGGTGGTCAGCACAGTACTCGTGGTCGAACGACCTGAAGAAGGCAAGACCCATGGGGTACAATGCCCAATTTACTACCTCAGCGAGGTTCTCACTCCAACAAAACAGCGGTACCCGCACTACCAGAAGCTGGCCTACGGCATGTTCATGACGGCTCGACGACTGAGCCACTACTTCCAGGAGCATCAGGTGATGGTCGTCAACGAGGCACCCCTAAACAGCATCCTGAATAACCCAGAGGCCACAGGGCGCGTGGCCCTGTGGGGCATTGAACTATCACCCCTAGACATCATCTACGAGAAGCGACACGCAATCAAATCTCAAGTCCTTCCGGACTTCCTGGTGCACTGGATGGAGCTGCAGCTGCCTGACACCCCAGACATGTCGCAGTCCTGGACAATGCATTTTGACGGCTCCAAACGCGAAGCCGGAGCAGGGGCAGGAGTCATACTGACCTCCCCGCAAGGTGACAAGATGAAGTACGTCCTTCGGATGAAATTCAGAGCCTCCAACAACGAGGCCGAATACGAAGCCCTCATCCATGGCATGAAGATGGCAAAAATATGAGGCGCAACGCGCCTGGTCATCTACGGTGACTCCAACCTTGTGGTACAGCAGACGATGAATGAGTGCGACGCACACGCCGAAAACATGATCGCGTACCGCGCGCTATACAACGCACTCGAAGGAGAATTCGACGGCTGCGAACTTCGGCACGTTGGAAGAGAGAGCAACGAGGAGGCCGATAGACTCGCCAACATCGGCTCCACTTGTGCAAAGGTACCACCAGGTGTGTTCCTCGAATAGATCTGCGTGCCATCCATCAAGCGGAAATTCCCCAAGGGATCACCCGAAGAAGCAGAACACTCGGGGGCTACGCTACCCGAAGGTCATGAAGGACCCGAAAAGTTGGATACCGAAGTTGCCATGGTCAACCTGATGCAGGTCATGGCAGTCGAAGAAACTTGGACACGTCCATACCTCTAGTTCCTGATAAACGGAGAATTGCCAGACAGCCTGACAGATGCCCGACGCGTATCTCGTCGGTCAAAAGCCTTCACCATCATCAACGGCGAGCTGTACAAACGTAGCATTACGGGCGTACTACAACGGTGCGTCACCATCAATGACGGCAAGGCCATACTCCAAGATATCCACGAGGGCATCTGCGGCCACCATGCAGGCAGTCGCTCCCTCGTCGCCAAAGCTCTGCGAGCAGGATTCTACTGGCCCACGGCCATGAGTGACGCAAAGGACATCGTCCGAAGATGCAACGGGTGCCAACGGTTCGCCGACAAACCGCACGCACCTGGGTCCGAACTTCGACCCATACCCATAGCCTGGCCTTTTGCCCAATGGGGCCTTAACATGATCGGCAAACTGCCAAAATCCTCGAAGGGAGGACACGTCTTCCTCCTGGTCGCAGTCGACAAATTCACCAAGTGGATCGAAGCCATGCCAGTCACCAACCAGAAGGGAAAAACCGCCGTCAAATTCTTTGAATCCATTGTCTACAGGTTTGGCGTACCGCACAGCATCATCACCGACAACGTATCGAACTTCATCTCCGAAGAATTCCAGAACTTCTGCGAAGGCCTCGGAATCAATATCACGTATGCCTCAGTGGCACACCCGCAAACAAACAGGCAAGTGGAAAAGGCCAACGGCCTAATCGGCGCCGGCATCAAGAAACGCCTCATGAGCTCACTCGAGCACAAAGCTGGAAACTGGACGAAAGAGCTACCGTCTGTCCTGTGGAGCTTACGTACTACGCCAAACAGCTCCACCGGCTACACACCGTTCTTCATGGTGCACGGAGCTGAGGTCGTGCTACCAGCCGAAGTACGCCATCAGGCTCCACGAGTCGTCGCGTACAGCGAAGCCGAATCCACGGCTGCACTCGAAGATGCCATCGACACACTCGACGAAGCACGGGATATAGTAGCAGCTAGATCAGCGGTGTACCAGCAAAGTCTCCGCAACTACCACAGCCGCTGGCTGCGCCCAAGATCCTTCGTCGAAGGAGACCTCATCTTGCGACTTAAGCAAAAGCGACCGAATAAACTCGAGTCACCATGGGAAGGACCCTATGCCATCACCGAGGTCATCCCAGGTGGCGCCTATCGCCTCAAGCACGTGAAGTCTGGAGTCGCATACTCCAACCCATGGAACATCTCGCACCTGCGATGATTCTACCCATAGCAATGTACCCCCTTTTTACTTTCGATAAGGCTTACAGCCAAGGCTACTCAGCCGAACCATGTACCTCCTCCACTACACTACAAATAAAGCTAAGTGTCTCGCCCCCAACCTTCGGTTGACTATTTCTCTGCAACTTTATTACATGCTACAAACGCACTCGGGGGCTCCCCCCACCTCACGTATTCATCGACTGAGGACAAAACGTGTACACCTGAGTAGCTGACCACGTCAGGCAAACGAAAAGGGCACGTACTAAATCAAAGCACTGCGTGCTCGCCAACAGGCAAACCTTTACAACAAAGGGCACATACACGCCCAGCCGCAATATACAAATTTTACATCTATCTGTTTATTTTCAGGTCCTACCTATTCTGAAGAATAACCTGAGCACGATGCTCAAACAAATCTACAATCTGTTCGGCATACTGCCTTACAGCAGCGTAATGCGGACGCATATTCCACTCACCACCATCTGGTCGAGGAGGTGGCCCAGTCGCCACAGCAGCCAAATCTACGTCAGGGCGGTGCACCCTCACAAGAGACAAGGCAGCCTTCACCCCTGCGACGAGCTGCTGCCGCACCAGCTCCTTGACATTGCTGGCACTCCGAAACTTCGTCAGAAGACCTACAAGGGTCGTTGGCACGGCATCCAACGGAAACATGACATGCAGCACCGAGGAAAGCGATGTCTGCACCTGGCGGAGCACCCGCGAAACCTGGTAGACACGATCCTGCACCGTCGCCAGAACTATGGCGCGATCACGATCCATCCAGAAGAAGCCGCCAGCCTCCATGTCCTGTTGAGTCAAGCAATTGACTCGAACAGCAATACGCTCCTTTTCTTCCCTTGGAGCAAGATTCGCACCTGCGACAATCACACAAAACAAGAGTAAGGCCAGCAGGCTCACCCGAAGAACTGAGCTACAGCCCGAAAGAAGGATCAACTTACATTGCAGCTGCTCGGACAGCCGACCCAGCTCCGCCATCAAATACTCCTCTCTGGCTGCACCACGGTCTGCTTTGGACTTCCAAACGTCAGCGCGACCGCGTAACCCAAGCAAATCTCTCTCCAAGCTGCGCACGCGATCTCGAAGAAACGCGAGCTGCGAGGAATCATCAAATGATGCTCGCAAGGGCCTTTCGGATGAAGTGTCAACTGGGTCAGCACCCGAAGGAACCTATAGCAGCAGAAAAAAGAAGGCACACAGACATTCAGCCAAGGATAGAGCACAACTCGGAGGAATTCATTATAAGGCCACTACGTGGCACAAGGATGGTACTACAAAAGATATTCACAACAAAAATAGACTACAAGCTACCCTACGTCTACTACGCCTCAGGTGGAGGGCACTGAGTCGCCTCAGAACCAGACTGCCTAGCTTTGGCCTCGCCCTGCTGCCGCAATGCGTACTCAGACAGCAAGTCAATGAGCTTGGGCCCATATCGTCTGCAGCGAGCAGAGTTCGTTGCGAAGGCTACCTCGGATCCATCCGCAGCCGTAGGCATCCGAGAATTAATCTGGGGCAGGTCCAGCTCCGCCCCAGCCGCCATGGCCATTGCCAGCCCGACGGACGCGTCGATGCCCTTCTGCTTGCACTTGTACGCTGCAGGCGCTTCGGCTGACAGAGCCTCTGCCAGGGCACCCACGTCTTCAAGGGATGCGCCCTTCGGGAAGAGCTCCTGGTAGAAGCGACCAAGGACCTCTTTCGCCTTGGCAAGGGAGTTGACGACGGTGCTGCAGCGGTCTTCGACCGCTACAGTGGCATCATCTAGAGCACTCCCGTGCTCCAGAGCACCGCGGTCAAACTCGATGCCTGTGGCATCTGAGAAAAAAAAGAAGAAAACATGAAGAAAGGCAACATAGAAGAAGATCCGTAGAAAAAGCAAGTACAAAAGCTAGCGCTCACCCGAAATAGCCTTGGCAGCAGCCATGAGCTTCTCCGCCACCCCCTTTTCGCGAGCAGCCGCAACGGTGGCCAGCTGCTCCTCACGATCTGCGGCCTCCTGCTGCAGACGCTCTTTCGCTTCAGCTGCCTTCGTCAGCTCCAGCTCAAGGCGCTCTCTCGCCCCAGCGGCAGCTTCGGCCTTCTGCTCCGATTGTCCAAGGCTCTTCTTCAGAGCATCGACCTCACGGAGAGAGTCGTTATGCTCCTCTGCATTTACAACAAGCAAGCGTCAAAGAACAGGACCAGGATAAGCAAGAGAAGTACTACAAGGCAGACGAATACCTTGAAGCTGCCACAGTTTCGCCTCCAGCGTCAGGCGTTCCTCCACCAGCCGCTTGGCCTCTTGGACAAAAGGCTGCAGCAACAGGCAATAGTAGTAAGAGCAGGACTTGGGGGCTACGCCCAACACAAAGAAGCATAAACAACATCAGCATACGAAGACACTCGGGGGCTCCCCCCGTAACATCAAGTAGAAAAACTTACGTGCTCCGAAGGTGAACCTGCAGGCCCGCCTGCGAAATTCTGAGGTGCAACCACCAGCCTCTCCTGCACAGGAGGAACCGGCGCAGCGTCACCCGAAGTCGCCACCGTCTGAGGAGGAGGCGACGCAATGTTCGACTCCCCCATCATCTCCCCCGCACCATCACTGGTGCCGTCGGAGGATTGCCTGCATACGAAGCCAATCAACACAGGTGCAAACATCATAAAAAGAAAAGGATAACAGTGGCAACAAGAAAACTTACGAGCCCAACGCGCTCAGGTCGAAGATAGGAGAAGCCCTTCGGGCCCTCTTCTCCTCCTTCTTTTCTTCCTTCTTCTCCTCTTTCTTCTCTTCCTTCTTCCGCTTTGCTGGCAGGTGCGGAGCAACAGCCCGCACAGGAATGGCAGGAAGGGGAGAGGACGAACCCCCATGAATATCATCATGACGCTCAAGGCCCAGAGGATTTCTGGGAGTCGGAGGAGTTGAAGCATCCGAAGACTCGCTCGAGCTCCGTGATCGCTTGCGCAAATGGTCCTCACTCGATTCGTCGGCATCCTCCGCTGGGGATCGCGCTGACGGTAGCTCGGACACAGAATCCACCACTTCATTATCTGGGGCATTCGGATACCTTTCGGGCAATGGTGGTGCCATGCCCGGCACTTTGAAGCTCTACAAGATGAGAAGAAACTTTGTTAGCAAACAAAGGACACAAGTAAACACCCAACAAAAAAGGGGAGCACTACGTGCATAAATCTACACCTTTGGCACGGCCAACATCGAAGAAAAGGGAGGAGTCAGCGACTTCTCCGGGAGTCCCTCGTCGGCCTTGAACTTCAACAGCGCGCGAAGAGCCTTGTCAAGTTCCACCTCGGAGATTTTCTCACTCGAAACCCTCGTCGGATCATGGAGCCTAGAGTAAAGAAACATCGGATGCGCCCTCGCTTGGAGAGGCTGCACCCGACGCTCAAGAAACGTCCGGATGATGTCGACACCGTTCACCTCCTTCTCAGGAATCAATTGGAGATCCCCTACCCGACGATACAGGGCCTCTATCTCCGCCACCTCACCGTCTAAGATTTGGTTTTTCCAGGATCTTTTCTTCTCAATCAATTGGGAGGGGTCAAAAGGAACGAGACCAAAATCTTGCCCAGGCAGTACGGAGTCACGGATGTAAAACCATTTCCTCCGCCAGTACTGGACAGATTCGGACATGGAAAAGGAAAAGAATTGCACATTGGGACTGAGGGAGATGATGAAACCCCCAATGGGATACACACCATCCGAACCAGACTGCCTCTTCACGGAATAAAGCTTCCGGAAGAGGCCAAAGTGCGGCTCAATGCCAAGCCAACACTCGCAAAGCGTGATAAAACATGCAATGTGGAGAAGGGAGTTGGGAGACAGATGATGGAGTTGAACCCCATAGAAAAAGAGCAGTCCACGAAGGAAGTCATGGACCGGAAAAGAAAACCCGCGAATCATGAAGGCAACAAACATAACCCGATACCCAGACGGGGGACGGGGGATTACCTCATTGCCGGGGAGTATCACGGCCGTCGTGTCTTGCAGGATCAGGCTCCGCTCGCGCAGTTTGCGGAGATCGCTCTCCCGCGTTTCTGATCACCGCCAGCCACCGTCGGTGACGCGAGCAGTGGCGGTGCCCTTCTTGCCTCCGGCGGCGCTGGTCCCAACTGCAGATGAGGACTTCTTTGGTTTCCCCATGGCGCTACGGCGGTGGTGGCGTTGCCAACAAAGACAAAGGAAATGTGGAGGAAACTCTCAGCGCAAGAATAGCTCAAGAACGAGGGGGCAGTGAATAGATGAACTGCTGTGGTGAAAAACAAAACCACGATTTCACCAGGGATTATAACAGCGAAGACGACGCACGCTGGCCGTCCATCGGGAAGACCTAACGCCAACGGTAGATCTGGCCATACACGTGTCAGCACCAAAACGAACCGTCGTTACCACGCCGTCAACTACGTGCGGAAATCAAGGAGACGCCGTAATCATCTCCACGCCACGCGTGACCGGTCAATTCAAAGTCAGCAAGTGGGACCCACGCTTCGTCCAGTCAAGTCATCTCTGGCGTAGCAGACGCTTGAGGTCATCGATCGTAAGCACTGACGTCATCAAAAGCTATACTAGCACCACTTCGGCTCCATAGCTAAAAGTACTCACTCGAATCTACGATTCGACTAAATACTTGGGGGCAACTCCTATCAGGAGCGCTGGCTGCGCACCCGACAGACAAATGAGGACAAAATTATTTCTTTGAGTCCTACGTCGAGTTTACGACTCCACTACGGACTCGGGGGCTACTCCCATAGGGAGGATGGATTTAAGCATCCGAAAATTTTCGAGTCCTACGGACCTAATGATTGAAACAATGCTTGAACTAAAAGTCTCCGTTCGAGTCTACGACTCAAACAGACACTTGGGGGCTACTCCCATAGGGAGCGCTGGTCGAGCACCCTATGAAATCTTCGACTGCGATCTTTCGGATCAGCACGCAAAACTTTTCGGCAACTCTGCCCCAATTAATGCTAAGTGAGTAACATCCTCCTTGGCCACCCGAAACACCTCCGCGGTGATAAACATTCGGATGCTGCGTCTGCGACGCAAAGATAAGACCTACAGATATCATCTGATGGCCTGGCAACGCACCTGACTACGCTCTGCTAGTATGAATCCGTACCAGCAGGTACGATGAAAAATCCCGACGGACGCGTTGGGTACACCAATTAAAATCACTGGAATTCCACTCCTGTAAGTCCTCCGCGGCCTGAGTCGAATTACGCCAGCATATGTTCCGGGTTCGAGTCGAGGGACTCGAATCTGACGAAGATCGTGTTGTTTTGTCCTAAGACAGTTAACTTACCTTGATCTATCGGGAGAGTCAGGCACACGCATCAACAATCCCTACACACTCAAATCATTCTCTAGACAAACAAAGGTAGCTGCACCCGAAGGGTCGAAGAGTCCTCAGCCGAATCTACGATTCGACTGATCACTCGGGGGCTACTGACATGGTTATACCCTACGGGTACATAACTTCAGCATACCTAGTCCAGCCCAAGGAAGGCCCATGGCAGACATACGCTGGCCCATGAAGATTTTCGGGTGGCCAAGGCCCATGACGTCTTCGGATCCTTGGAGAGCAAGACTAGAGGAGATAGGAAATTCAAAGGGGTAAAACCCTAGAACTTGTAACCGACTAGGACTACGCCCGAGACCTGTCTAAGTCTATATAAAGGCCAGGAGGGCACGTCCTAGGGCAACTCGACTCATACTTTCGCACACGCATCCACGCCAGATCGAATCTGTGCACCTTGTAACCTTCGGTTCCGCCGTAATCAAAGAGCAGACAAGCAGGAGTAGGGTTTTCCCTCCGGGGGCCTGAACCTGGGTAAATCTCGTGTCCCCTGGTTGCTTGTCTGTTAACCGTGCCACGATCTCCAGCATCCCCATCTTCTCCAAAACCCAAGTCCATAACAATGGGCATTGACGAGATTAAACCTCGTCAGCTTTATTTGGGTTGACTTGGCGCATGCTCACACCATGTTATGACTATCCTAAGTCACCATAAGCCTTTATGATCCTTTCAAGTTTTAGTATCACTTTATGCTTTTATCAATGATGTTTTGTCGCTCTGCGTGATTATGACCATTATTGCTCTCTTAGTTTGTCGCTCCCAGTCTTTTGCTAGCCTCCGCAACCAAGTATGAGTTCCACTCATGCATCCAACTCCCTAAACCAAGTTATTCCAAAGATTCCACCATACCTAACTACTAGCATATGCTATTCCAAGTATATTCATGTTTTTATCTACCTTCCAAATTAAACTTGTTATGAGAAAACTAGTGATTAAAGCTCTCACGAACTTGATGGCACACTTTACTTCCTTGCATTTAATAAACCTGAACCATTGCGTCCATCTTTGTTGCATATATGCTTGCGCTTTATAAGTTGAAGTTAGCAGAACCATGTATCATGGGGAACGCTTTCAACATTGCACCTGTACTTTGTACCCCGTTGATATCATGTTCTTTTGCTTATGGATCCCGGCGGTGTGAAATAAAAGCGGAACTTGTAAGATCATGGAGTTTGTATTTGTGTTAGAGAAACGCCTGGGCCGCTAGCCTAAGCCATGCCTAACCATGGTGGAAACTTGCAACATAACCATAATGAGCACTCTATGAAGCATCCTCAATAAAAACCTATGCAAATAGCAAATAAAAAGATCGCTGAGATGCTCATTGTCTGCTTGCCTTATCATTTTGATTATGGGATAGCTCCTGTATCATGTGCAAGGGGTACCCTATTGGCGGTTCTCTATGATACATATGTACTTACAATGACAAGAGCTTACTTGTGACTAAAGTTGAGTAGCATGAGGTTTGGTCTTCGTAAGTAAGGGGCATGAGATTTTGGTTTATAACTTGTCAAGCATATCCTTTTAGTTGTGTGATGACCTACAAGTATAGGGGGTGTATCGCAGTATTTTCGAGGGAAGTGAAACCCAATTTATTGATTCGACACAAGGGGAGCCAAAGAATATTTATAAGCCTTAACAACTGAGTTGTCAATTCAGCTGCACCTGGAAACAATCTTACTCACAGCAGTTTATTAGTAGCAACAGTTTTGTAGTAGGAATAGCAAAGTAACAGCAATAGTAAAGTAAAGACAACAGTAACTATAGCAGTAAACAGTGGGATTCGAGTGCGGTAGGCATAGGGATGGATGGACGGATGTTGCGTGGACAAGACAATTCACATAGCAATCAGAACATAGGGCAATTGCAGATAAATAAGATAAAGCATCCAAGTACTAGATAATCCTAGGCATGTGTTCCATATATAGTCATACGTGCTCGCAATGAGAACTTGCACAACATCTTTTGTCCTGCCAGCCCGTTTGCAGCGGGGCCTCAAGGGAACTACTGGCAATTAAGGTGCTCCTTTTAATAGAGCACCGGAGCAAAGCATTAACACTCCGTGAACACATGTGATCCTCACATCAAAGACATTCCCTCCGGTTATCCCGATTTCTGTCACTTCGGGGCCATTGGTTCCGGACAACAACGTGTGTATACAACTTGCAGATAAGTGATGGGTTCATAGCATGGAAAACAAAAAATTTCTACCGCAAGAACGAACAAAACCCAGATCTAATCTAGATAAAAGCCAAGATCTAATCTATTAGACATGTGCAACGAGATAGATCTGTACTAACCCTCGTAGATCCGAAAGCGTTACGAGATTAGATCTCGGGGTTGATGTAGTCGATCACTTGCCGATCTCAAGATCATGTGGACGATCCTTCCGGCGCCGCGTTCCGGCAGCGCTTCCACAGTCGGTCACACGTGCGGAGTCAAAGCAGACCTTTCTCTCCCCATTCCAGCGAGCAGCGGAGGTAGTAGATCTTCTCCACGGAATCCCAGCAACACGACGGTGTGGTGGTGGTGGTGGAGTAGAGAATTCTGCAGGGCTTCGCCTAAGCCAGAGCAGAGCGAAGGAGGAGGAGAGAGGCGGCGGCTAGGGTTTGTTGTGGGAGAGGTCTAGGGGGTGGCGCCCCTCCCCTCTATTTAAAGGAGGGAGGCGCCATGGGAGGGGGAGTCCTAGTAGGACTCCCCTTCCTCCTTGGCCGGCGGATTGAGAGGGGGGGAGGAGTCCTCCTCCCCCACGAATCCGTGTCTTGCCCCACAAAGACTCCTTGATCCTTTCTTGGTTTTCAAGCAAACTCCAAGAAATCTTCTAGAACCTTCCAGAACATTCCGAAACCTTCTAGAATCTCCATACAAACACTCCGGAACATTTCCTAACTTAGAAAATGATCCGCAATATATGAATCTTATTCTCCGGACAATTCCGGATCTCCTCGTGATGTCCCGGATCCAATCCGAGACTCCGAACAACATTCGGTCTCCAACGCATATTCCATATCTACTTAAAACAACTTCGAACCTTAAGTGTGTCACCCTACGGTTCGTGAATATGTAGACATGATGAAGACACCTCTCTGATCAATAACCATTAGCGGGATCTGGAGATCCATAACGGCTCCCACATACTCAACGATGACTTCGTGATCGATAGAACCATTAACATACGAAACCAATTCCCTTTGTCACGCGATATTCTACTTATCCGAGGTTTGATCGTCGGTGTCTCCATACCTAGTTCTACCTTGTTACTGATAAGTACTCTTTACTCGTTCCATGTTATGTCATCCCTTGTGACCTAGTCACATGCTTGCAAGCTAACTAGATGACATTCCACCGAGAGGGCCCAGAGCAT
Source organism: Avena sativa (assembly GCA_916181665.1). NCBI lineage: Eukaryota > Viridiplantae > Streptophyta > Magnoliopsida > Poales > Poaceae > Avena > Avena sativa. Next base: position 544,258,723 of record OV702290.1, on the reverse strand, counting down.
ATCTATCCGTCATATGGATGGACAAATCCCAATCTTGGTCCATGCGCTTCAACACATACTTTCAGTATACCCAATGACACCTTTATAACCACCCAGTTACGAAGCGGTGTTTGATGTCATCAAAGTACCCATCCGGTGATGGTGATTAACATAACCTCATGGTCGAAGGATTAGGTTACTATGCATTTGAAAGCTTACAGCAATACGAACTTAATGACTTGATCTTATGCTACGCTTACTATGGGTGTGTGTCCATCACATCATTCTCCTAATGATATAACCTTGTTATTAATGACATCCAATGTCCATGATTAGGAAACCATGATCATCATTTAATCAACAAGCTAGTTCCACAAGAGGCTTACTAGGGACTCTTTTATGTTTACAAAACACACATGTATCAGTGTTTCCTTATAATACAATTATAGCATGGGATGTAAACATTCATCATAAACACAAAGATATAATAATAACCACTTTTATTATTGCCTCTTGGGCATATCTCCAACAATAAGACCTTAAACAATACTATCATAATGAATCAATAACATGTTCAGATATGAAATCATGGCACTCGGGCCCTAGTGACAAGCATTAAGCATAACAAGTCGCAAAAGTCATAAAGCACTAATAAAAGATACTAGGCACCATGCCCTAACAATCTGATGCCATTACATGAATGATCTCATCCAATCCCTACCATCACCATAGCCTACAGCGGGGGGATTACTCACTCATAGATGGGGGAAACATGGATGGTTGATGGAGAAGCGATGGTGATGATGATGGCGATGATCTCCTCCAATTCCCCGTCCCGACAGGGTGCCAGAACGGAATTTCTGGTGCTGTTTCGTGGAATCTGGTGGTGGCGGCGGAGCGGGACTCATTCTGGAAAAATGTTGACCCCCCAGAGTTTTTAGGTTAGAAGGCTTCTTATAGGCGAAGAGGGAGACCGAGGGGATGCCTAGGGGGCCCGCACCACCCCTGGTGTGGCCTGGCCTGGCCCGCGCCACCAGGTGGTGTGGCCACCCCCTAGCTCTTCTCCGTCTCGTATTCCGGCTCCTGGAGTCTTTGGGTGAAATAGGATTTTTGGCATATTTTCCGGGATTTTTCCTGATAGTTGATTTTCTGCACAAAAAGTAGACACCAAGGCAATTCTGCTAAAAACAGCGTCAGTCCGCGTTAGTTGCATCCAAATCACACAAGTTTAGAGGAGAAACAATAGCAAACGTGTTCGGGAAAGTAGATACATTTTGGACGTATCAACTCCCCCCAATCTTAGCTTATTGCTTGTCCTCAAGCAATTCAGTTGAAAACTGAGTGCGATAAAAGAACTTTAATGAACACATTTGCTTCATATGATGTAAATATTCTCAGCAATGTGATCAACTACTTAGACAGTTCATAATAAGGAATATGCAACTAAGTTTACTTAATAGGCATTGCAAGCTATGAAGAGATTCCAACTCAAAAATAATAAGTAGCATGAAGCATAAACATGAGCAACATTACAACACTCATAAAAAGGTATGATAGAGTGGTATCTCGCTTGCCTTTGATTATGAATGTCAAGGCACCTCTGAAGTCAAGTGATGACTAGAAGTAAAGATATCAAAGATACAAGTATCAAAGTCATAACACAAATAATCAAGTAATGGAACAAGCACAAAGAATGACAACTATGCTCTCAAGAAGGTGCTCAAAGAATATGTGGAGACTCAACAAATAAAAGGAAAGGTTTTGAATAATTTTGAAAGGCTTCCAAATGCTGAAAGTATGATACTCATTAGCTTTGAGCTCTCATTGCCCCTATCATAAGCATCTTTAATGTGGTTAAGGTGAAAGTGAGGTCCAATCTGAGTTATATGCTTGACAGACTATAAACTGAAAATCCCATGTCCCTTGAGTACGAGGGTCGCTCCTCATGCTACTCAACTTTAGTTACCGGTAAGTTCTTGTCATCGTAAATATGTGCGTATCATAGAGAACAGCCAACAGGGTACCCCTTGCCCGATTATACGGAAGAATCCCCATATCAAAATGACAAGGCAAGCAGACAATGAGTATCTCAGCAATGTTCTTATTTACCATGGGAAAATGGTGCTTTTTTCTCTCTTTCCTCTTTTCATAAATCTCTTTTTTTTCTTTTTCTCAATAGCTATCTCTCTTTTTTTATAAGAAGAATGCTTCATAGATATCATTATGGTTACGCTGCAGGTTTCCACCATGTCAACATGGATTAGACTAGAGGCCTAGGCGTTTCTCTAACACACATACATAACTCCATGGACTTACAAGCTCCCCTTTTATTTCACACCGACGACATTGATACATTGCAAATGTATCTATAATTTTTGATGTTCCATGCTTGGTTTATCCACTTTCTTGTGTTTTGTTCCAACTTTGGAGTACTTTTATTATGATTTCTTGGACTAACCTATTAACAATAGCCACAGTGCCAGCTGCCTGTTTTCTGCTATTTTTGGTTCCAAGAAAGTCAGAAAATGAATATTCTAGGAATTGGACGGGACAAAAGCCAAAGTGCCTATTTTTCTGGAAGGGATCAAGTGCCAGAATACGAGACGGAGAAGGGCTGGGGGCCGCCACATCACCTGGCCGCGCGGCCAGGCCTGGCCCATGCCAGGGGGTAGTCTGGCCGACCCCAGCACCCCATCGGCCTCTCCTTCCGCCTATAAGATGCCCTCGAGACAAAAACCCTAAGTACCCGATCAAAAATCCACGAAAGAGTCTATAGCCGCTGTCATCTCCATCCCTAGATCGGGAGGGATCTGAAGCTCTTCTCGGCACCCTACCGGAGAGGGGAATTCACCCTGGAGGCCTTCTTCATCACCATGCAAGCCTCCGGTGTGATGCGTGAGTTGTTCATCCTTGGACTACGGATCCATGTAGTAGCTAGATGGCTGGTTTCTCCTCCTTTGTGCTTTCATGTTTAGATCTTGTGAGCTCCGTTCATGATCAAGATCATCTATTTGTATTTCATACATGTTGTGTTTGCGGGGATCCGATGGATATTGAGATGCTATTTCAGATTGATTATTGATTCTATCATGTCTTTGTTATTTGAGATCTTGCATGCTTTCCGTTGTTAGTATCTATCTTGGCCAAGTAGATGCTAGCAACTCCAAGAGTTAGTATTTATGCTCGATAGTGGGTTCATGCCTCTGGTAATCTGCGGAAGTGATAGAAATCTCTAAGGTACTAGATGTGTTGTTGCTACTAGGGAGAAAACAATGATCTTTTGTTCATAGAACAATCGTATTGTTTACTTTACACGCAGTTCGTAAAGCAATAATTTGTTGCTTGCAACTTAATACTGGAGGGGGTTCGGATGATAACCTGAAGGTGGATTATTAGTCATAGATGCAGTTGGATGGCGGTCTATGTATTATGTTGTAATGCCTAATCATGTCTCAAAGGAGTCAAGATGATTAGTATATGCATGTATTGCTTTCTCAGTGTTTGTCAATTGCCCCGCTGTAATTTGTTCACCCAGCATGTTATCTATCTAAGGAGAGCCACCTCTAGTGAACTATGGATCCCGGTCCTTCTTCTTTATATACAATCTACAACTATTTACTTCTTTCTGTTTACTTTCTGCAAACTTTTACTTCTTTCCATTCGATACGTTTAATCCTTTGTTTTCCGCAAAACACGGTGAGATTGACAACCTCATCGCAAGTTGGGGACAAAGTTCTGTGGTTGTGTTGTGCAGGTCTCCACGTTGCTACTAGCACCGGTAGTGCGCCCTGTCAAAGCTCAGCTAGTAACACCTTTGGGGTGTTTCCTTGCTCCTACTGGTTCGATTAAACCTTGGTTTCATACCTGAGGGAAAACTTGCTGTTGTGCTCATCATACCTTCCTCTTGGGGTTCCCAACGAGCTCTACGTCGATCGTCGAGCGCATCAAGCTATTTTATGGCGCCGTTACCGGGGAGTCAAGGACATCTTCACAAGGGGAGTCCCTCATAACCAATCTCTTTACTTTGTTGTTTTTGTTTTGCTTAGTTTTTTTTGCTTTGTTTGCTTGTTTTGTTCTTCGAAAACACAAAAAAATTAGTTTTACTTGTTTGATTTCTTATTTGAAAACCCAAAAAAAATGACTACTCTTGAAAACACTAAGTTGTGTGACTTCACTAGCACCAACAACAATGATTTTATGAGCACTCCTATTGCTCCACCTGTGGTTGAAAACACTTTCTTTGAGATAAAACCTGCTTTGCTCAATCTTGTTATGAGAGAACAATTTTCTGGTATTGGTAATGAAGATGCTGCTTCCCATCTAAATAACTTTGTTGAACTTTGTGAGATGCAAAAGCATAGGGATATAGATGGTTATATTATTAAGCTGAAATTGTTTCCTTTCTCTTTGAGAGGAAAAGCTAAAGAATGGTTGAATTCCTTAACTAGGAATAGTATTGATTCTTGGACTAAGTGCAAAGATGCTTTTATTGGAAAATACTATCCTCCTGCTAAGATTATATCCATGAGAAGTGAAATAATGAAGTTTAAACAACTTGATAATGAGCATGTTGCTCAAGCTTGGGAAAGAATGAAATCTTTGGTAAAGAATTGTCCCACTCATGGACTGACTGCTTGGATGATCATCCAAACTTTTGATGCAGGATTGAACTAATCTTCAAGGAACCTATTGGATTCAGCTGCTGGAGGTACCTTTATGACCATCACTTTGGGTGCTGCAACAAAACTATTGGATAATATGATTGTTAATTATTCTGAATGGCATACTAAGAGAGCTCCACAAGGTAAGCAGGTAAATTCTTTTGAGGAAACCTCCTCCTTGAGTGATAAGATTGATATGATTATGTCTATGCTTGTTAATGGGAAAACCCATATTGATCCAAATAATGTTCCTTTAGCCTCTTTGGTTGCTCAAGAAGAGCAAGTTGATGTGAACTTCATAAGAAATAACAACTTTGGCAACAATGCTTATGGTAATAATGCTAATAGGAACAATTTTGGTAACAACAATTATAAAGCCTACCCTCCTAGTAATACTTATGGCTATAATGGTAAACCTAAATTACCTAGTGAAGGAAGAATTTTAGAAGTTGAAAGAGCCACTAAAAACTTCATGCAAATGCAATATGAGCAAAATAATCTATTTACTAAAACTATGAAGGAACAATCTATCATTTTGAAGAACATTAGCCATCAACTTGAGAATCTAAATAGGGAAATTCCTAGTTTACAGTTGAAACTCTCTAATGCTGAAATAAATATATCATCTTTGTCTGAAGCTCAATCTTCATTGATTAATAAGATGGCTGCTAAACCTGAAACTAATGAGAATCCCTTTGCAGCTACTAATGCCATACAAGTAAGAATTGATGAAAATGTTAAACTATTAGCTGAATTACATGCTAAGTGGGAAATAGAAGATGAAATTGCTAGAAACATTAGTGTTTCTACTATTACTACCACTAGTGTTGAGGCTAGTAATAGTTCTATTACTTTAGATGATAAAGTCGATTTTGATCTTGATGGTTGCAACATCTCTGAAGTTATTAAGTTCCTACAAAAGCTTGCTAAAAGTCCTAATGCTAGTGCTATGAACATGGCTTTTACAAAACACATTATTGATGCTCTCATAAAGATTAAAGAAGAAAAGATGAAACATAAAGCTTCTATTCCTATAAAACAAGAAGATGGTTGGGAACCCATCATTAATATGAAAGTGAATGACTTTGATTTCAAAGCTTTGTGTGATCTTGATAGTAGTGTTTCTATTATGCCTAGAAGGATTTACGATATGCTTGATTTGCCTCCTCTTGAAGATTGTTATTTGAATGTCCCACTTGATGCTAATGCTAAAAAGAAACTCATGGGGAGTATTAATGATGTTCTTATTATGGTTAATTGATTCCTATGTCCCCGTTGATTTCTATGTTTTGGATGTTGAATACAATGCTTCTTGTCCTATTACTTTGGGAAGACCTTTTCTTAGAACTGTTGGTGCCATCATTGATATGAAAGAAGGCACCATTAAATATCAACTCCCACTCAATAAAGGTATAGAACACTTCCCTAAAAGGAGAGAAAAGATTTCTTTTGCTTCTCCTATGAAACAAAATTTAGTCTTAATGCTTCTTCATTTGAGAACACTTGATTCTTTCTTTGCTTCTTATGCCTAACTTAAAGGCGTTAAAGAAAAGTACTTGTTGGGAGATAACCCAAGAGTTTTAGTTGAGTCTTGGAAGTTATTACTTCAGTAATAACCTCTCCTTATCCTTTTTATTTGCTTTTTGTGCCAAGAGTAACCTCTAAAGAGAGTGAAGTAATGATTGGGAAAGTTGCTGTCCCCAAAACAGATTTCTGTGCTTCACCGTAAAAATTCCTGAGAGAGCTCTGTATGTCGTATTGAGCTGTAATTTTTTGTGCTTCTTCCCCAGGTTGTTATCTAACTTTCTTTAGTTCAACACTTTTTGATTTGAGCAACATAAGGTCTTAAAAAAATTCGTCTTTACCTGCTGGTCTGTTTTGACAGATTTCTGCCATTTTCTGCATTTGCTTCTTGTTAGTTCCTTCTTGAGTTCCTTTGGGTAATTGAGCTTTTTGAGGGAAGTTCTACAGTATCTAGTGTTATAATGGAAGTTTATTTGGTGTTAGAACTGAATTTTGAGACTTATTTATCTTAAGTGCACTAATGTTGCTAATGAGATTGTGTGAAGTTTTGTATGAAGGAAAATTTTCAGGTGTATGGAAGGAATGAGTAACGAGATGAAGGATGGACTAAAGCTCAAGCTTGAGGATTCCACGCGTGTCATCCCAAGAAATATCCAATAAGTACAAGCGTCAAAGCTTGGGGATGCCCAAGGCATCCCCTTCTTCATCAATAAAAATTCCAGGTTTCTTCCAAACGCTTCATTTTTATTGTTTCATGCACAGTTGTGTTTTTCTTGGAGCGTCTTCTTTTTCGTTTTCATTTTTTTAGTTTGTTTGGTTTGTTTAGTTCTCTGAACAAGTTGGTTGGACCTCCTCTTTCATACTTTGGTTTGCAAATAGTTTGGTTTAGTTTGGAAAAGAGTAGGAAAGTGCATACTTTTGTGGTAAAAAGAGCTCGTTTTTGACTTTGGCTATGCTTTGTCATGCCATGCTTGATATTGTTTTGGCTTTATGCTTAGTATTCTTTGCTGTAGCATGAATTGTTATAAACAATTGAGATTTCTTAATGTGCCTTGGATGGATCATGCGTTGTTTTAGCATATTAAAGCATAGTATAGTGGTATTCTCCTTTGATGCTTTATTTGGGTTGACTTGGCACATGCTCACACCATGTTATGACTGTCACAAGTCACCATAGCCTTTATGATCCTTTAGTTTTCAACTTGTAGTATCACTTTATGCTTTGATCAATGATGTTTTGTCACTCTGCATGATTATGGCCATTATTGCTCTCTTAGTTTGTCGCTCCCAGTCTTTTGCTAGCCTCCACAACAAAGTATGAGTTCCACTCATGCATCCAACTCCCTAAACCAAGTTATTCCAAAGAGTCCACCATACCTACCTACTAGCTTATGCTACTCCAAGTATATTCATGCTTTTGTCTACCTTTCACTTGTTATGAGAAAACTAGTGATTAAAGCTCTCACGAACTTGATGGCACACTTTACTTTATTGCATCTAATAAACTTGAACCATTGGGTCCTTTGTTGCGTATATGCTTGCGCTTTATAAGTTGAAATTAGCAGAACCATGTTTCATGGGGAACGCTTTCAACATTGCACTTGTACTTTGTACCCCGTTGATATTATGTTCTTTTGCTTACGGGTCCCGGCGGTGTGAAATAAAAGTGGAACTTGTAAGATCATGGAGTTTGTATGTGTGTTAGAGAAACGCCTGGGCCACTAGCCTAAGCCATGCCTAATCATGGTGGAAACTTGCAGCATCACCATAATGAGCACTCTATGAAGCATCCTCAATAAAAACCTATGCAAATAGCAAATAAAAAGATCGCTGAGATGCTCATTGTCTGCTTGCCTTATCATTTTGATTATGGGAAAGCTCCTGTATCATGTGTAAGGGGTACCCCGTTGGCGGTTCTTAATGATACACATGTACTTACAATGACAAGAGCTTACTCGTGACTAAAGTTGAGTAGCATGAGGATCGGTCTTCGTAAGTAAGGGGCATGAGATTTCGGTTTATAACTTGTCAAGCATATCCTCTTAGTTGTGTCACTTTAACCTTAAACACCTTAAAGTTGCTTATGATAGGGGCAATGAGAGCTGAAAGCTAATAAGTACCATAATTTTTGGAAGCTCTTTATGAGACTTGAATCCCTACTTCCTTTTACAAAGGCCTTTCTTCCACCATTATATTGTGTCTCCACCTTCTACCTTTATGCACCTACTTTGAGAGCAAAGTGGCCATTCTTAGTTCTATGTGCATTGTCCCAAGACTAGTTGATTGATGCATACTTTGATATTGTTTGTTTTAAACTATTGTATCTAGTCACACTTATGAACTTTGAAGGTGTCCTATGCATTTATATTTGCTACTCTATTGAGGGACAAGCTGAATACTATTATGCTATGTTTTATTTATGTGAAACAAACAAACGTCTTGCAAAGCATTGTTATTCATGAATCTTTTATTTGTGCCTCTTCATGTTGCATCATAGTTTCTTTGTCTTATTGCTAGAACTTTGTCTTCCATGTTATGATTGAAGTACTATGATCCCAGCTTTGAATGTTTTGCAAATACTTTGATCAAGTCTTTGATGGTGCATGTCACCTGAAAAATTATTTCTTTTTATCACTTACCTACTCGAGGACGAGCAGGAGTTAAGCTTGGGGATGTTGATACATTGCAAATGTATCTATAATTTTTGATGTTCCATGCTTGGTTTATCCACTTTCTTGTGTTTTGTTCCAACTTTGCAGTACTTTTATTATGATTTCTTGGACTAACCTATTAACAAGAGCCATAGTGCCAGCTGCCTGTTTTCTGCTGTTTTTGGTTCCAGGAAAGTCAGAAAATGAATATTCTCGGAATTGGACGGGACAAAAGCCAAAGTGCCTATTTTTCCGGAAGGGATCAAGTGCCAGAATACGAGAGGGAGAAGGGTTGGGGGACGGCCACACCACCTGGCCGCGCGGCCAGGCCTGGCCCGCGCTAGGGGGTGGTCTGGCCGACCCCAGCACCCCCTTGGCCTCTCCTTCCGCCTATAAGATGCCCTCGGGACGAAAACCCTAAGTACCCGATCAAAAATCCACGAAAGAGTCTGTAGCCGCCGTCATCTCCATCCCTAGATCGGGAGGGATCTGAAGCTCTTCCCGGCACCCTGCCAGAGAGGGGAATTCACCCTGGAGGCCTTCTTCATCACCATGCAAGCCTCTGGTGTGATGAGTGAGTAGTTCATCCTTGGACTACGGATCCATGTAGTAGCTAGATGGCTGGTTTCTCCTCCTTTGTGCTTTCATGTTTAGATACTGTGAGCTCCGTTCATGATCAAGACATCTATTTTTAATTCATACATGTTGTGTTTGCGGGGATCCGATGGATATTGAGATGCTATTTTAGATTGATTATTGATTCTATCATGTCTTTGTTATTTGAGATCTTGCATGCTTTCCGTTGTTAGTAGCTATCTTGGCCAAGTAGATGCCAGCAACTCCAAGAGTTAGTATTTATGCTTGATAGTGGGTTCATGCCTCTGGTAATCTAGGGAAGTGACAGAAATCTCTAAGGTACTAGATGTGCTGTTGCTACTAGGGAGAAAACAACGATCTTTTGTTCATAGAACAATCGTATTGTTTACTTTACACGCAATTCGTAAAGCAATAATCTGTTGCTTGCAACTTAATACTAGAGGGGGTTCAGATGATAACCTGAAGGTGGATTATTAGTCATAGATGCAGTTGGATGGCGGTCTATGTATTATGTTGTAATGCCCAATCAAGTCTCAAAGGAGTCAAGATGATTAGTATATGCATGTATTGCTTTCTCGGTGTTTGTCAATTGCCCCACTGTAATTTGTTCACACAACATGTTATCTATCTAAGGAGAGCCACCTCTAGTGAACTATGGATCCCGATCCTTCTTATTTACATGCAATCTACAACTGTTTACTTCTTTGTGTTTACTTTCTGCAAACTTTTACTTATTTCCATTCGATACATTTAATCCTTTGTTTTCCGCAAAACACGGTGAGATTGACAACCTCATCGCAAGTTGGGGACAAAGTTCTGTGGTTGTGTTGTGCAGGTCTCCACGTTGCTACTAGCACTGGTAGTGCGCCCTGCCAAAGCTCAGCTAGTAACACCTTTGGTGTGTTTCCTTGCTCCTACTGGTTCGATTAAACCTTGGTTTCATAACTGAGGGAAAACTTGCTGTTGTGCTCATCATACCTTCCTCTTGGGGTTCCCAACGAACTCTACATCGATCGTCGAGTGCATCAGACATCCGCAAACAAAAGAGCATGGTATCAACTGGGTATATATTTACAAGTGTTGAAAGCGTTCCCCGTGACAGCACGGTTCTGCTAATCCCCAGCCTATAATTTGCAAGCATATAACTTTCATGGACAGTCACAATGGTTTAGGTTTATTAAGTGCAGAAAATAAAGTGTACCATCAAGTTCGTGAGAGGTTTACTAACTAACTTTCTCATAACAAGCAAACATTTTATTCGGAAGAAAACAAGGCATGATGAATATGCACGGGAGTAGCAAGTGATGCTAATAGGTAGGTATGGTGGAAACTTTGGCAATATTTGGTTTAAGGGAGTTGGAAACATGAGTAAAATACTCAGTGAAAGTGAAGGCTAGCAATAGTAAGGGAGCGACAAACGAGAGAGCAATAGCTGTCATAATCATGCTTGCAACAAAACATGACTAATCATGGCATGAAAGTGATTCAAGATCCTCAAGGCAAAATAATTCATCGAGGCTTAACTGATTATTTCAGTCATATGCATGCGTGAGCATGTGCCAAGTCAATTCAAATGAAACATTCAGAGGAGGATACCACGGTGTCATACCAAGTTATGAATAGAGTAATGCAAGCAAACATTCATAAGACATGCTACAAACTATTAGCAAGCTAGAACTAATCATACGAAAGCAGGAACTACTAAGCATCCAAAGATAACATACACCCTACACGAACAGACTAAGCATGCCCAGAATGATGAGTATATGTACAAAAATGAAAACAAGTAGAGTTCGTTACCAGCCCCTTACCACGCCTCAAGTTGTCATTAATCCTCATTATTGCTCTTCACTTGTGTGGCTTGAATAATAATATGAAACCAATATCCACTGAGGACTGCTGAACCCTGTAGCAAACTCACAAAACCAAAGAAGAACGACAAATATTTTTGTTGTTTTCGATTTTTAAAACAAGAACCCAAAAGGAAAAACAAGGAAAGCAAAATCTTTTTGGGTTTTTCGAATAGTTCAAACAAAGAAAAAAAGGAAAAACAAACCAAGGCAAAAAGAAGAAGAAGAAGCAAACCAAAGAGAAACAACAAAAATATTTTTGGTCTTTTTGTGTTTTAGAAAGCAAAAGCAAAAGAAAGAACGAAAACTAAAAAGAGAAAGAAACATGAATATACAAAGTACCGACGCAAAATGATATGGAGATGAGTGCGGTGTCGACGTACCTCCCCCCAAGCTTAGGCTTTTGGCCTAAGTGGGTATCAATCCCAAGCCGGCCAGGATGACGTGTCACCGTGGTATGACGAGGAGGTACCCTCGTCCTGGTGCGATCTCGAGTACGTCCCCCGTAGTGTGCGGAGTAATCGTAGGAGGGTACATCCTCCTGGTGCTGCTCGTGGAACCCCAGCAAGCGAAGCTACTCGTCCACCTCCTCCTTGGAGCGCGACCATGGTCTCCTATGAACACTAAACAAAGAAGGCTGTGGCAAAGGGATCTCCCTTTCATCCCCGTCAGTGAAGAGCATCCTATATACTAGATTGTCCAAATCAGAAGTAGCAGTGACAAAGTGATGAGTTTTCATAGCAACAAGGTCAAGCCTCTGTGGTGTCAGTATAGCATCATTGGGATCCACTAAAAGACCTAATGCATTGACTATACGCGAGGCAATAATGCCCCCATAGATAGGCCCCCTAGCAGCTAGGCGATGAGCAATAAGCGAGCCAAGATTGTACGAGTGTCATTGTTAAGCGCAGCAGCAAGGAATGCCAAATGATAGTTGGAGATATTACTTGTGTTCTCCCTACCCAGTACACTAGTTGCAAGATAATATGCAAAGTATATAAGAGCGGGGAGTTGGATATTTCTTATCTTTCCGCGTTGTGCCATGCGGTCATCATCATTGGTCACCCCTCGGTAAAGCTCCAACAAATCAGCGGGCCGTCCTTGAATTTTCTTCACGGTCCCTGTCATGCGTACACCTACAATACTGCAAAATCTCTCCAAAGGCATGGTGAAGGGCAGATTATAAATTTTGAAAGAGACAGTCGACTGATAGGATGTGTTAGTAAACGTGAAGCTCTCAACGAAGGTTTTAGTGAGCATAGCGTATTGCTCACTCTCATCTTGCATATATGAGGTCAAACCAACCCTCTCAATCAGTAGCAATAAATCATCAAGAATACCTGCATCTTGTAAGAAAGTAAAACAAGGAAAAGTGGATGGGTGAGCATCCCCATCATCCCTTTCGTTACCAATACGAGTTGCAATTAGATCTTCATTGTATGATGGCCTAAACTGAGAGGCCGATCTTGAGGGCCTCGTCCTCCTAGGTGCATCACTCTCAAATATCTCTCCAAAGGTATGGTTGTTCATGCTTGGTATTCTGAAATTTAAACACCTATTAAACAAGTGATTGCAAAGCAAATATAATGAAGGATTCTACTCATAGGGACTTGTAAGAGGCCTAAACATGCATCAAAACTATATATCTAAGCATCAAACAAGCTTACAAGCTCTCATAACCTGTCACCTACAGCAGCAAAATACTCAATATATAATCCACCAAACACAAATCTACTTGGACAAGGAGAGGAGTCACATACCAGGGAACAATTGCTCCAAATTTCAGCAACAAAGATGGGATGAGCAAGGAGATCGAAAAAAATCAAGATCAAGCACAACAAGAACGTGATTTTGAGCAATGAACTGGAGCTTACTCGGCAGAGAGAAGAAAGTGGCAGGTGAGAGAGCTAGTGGGGGGGCAGGGGAGGCCCACACCAGGGCATGGCGCCACCCAGGGCAAGCCGCGCCACCAGGTGGTGTGCCTGCCTGGTGGGTCCCCCTGGTACCTCCCAGGTACTCCTCTGCCCCTTTTTCACGTAAAAATGTAATATGAATTTTCTGGAATTTTTCGAGACACTTTATTTTTGGGCATTTTCAGGCATAGAAGAATGGTTTTTTGACAGACAGATTTTTTTGGAAACATGATGCAAGGACAAAACAAAGCTAGAACTACAGAAGTTCTAAGACACTCTAACATGCAAGCAACTAACAACAAAGAAAACTGAATGCAAACAAAAACTAAGATGGATAGAATAGAAGTAAACGGAGATAATCATAGTGAAAACATTGTTTTGTTCAATGAAATCCTTTTGTTAACAAGGTTGATCAGGTCTTGTTACCAAAACAATTCCATATGAGACAAAACTTTGTATTCCACTAATGATTACGTTACCTCAACCTTGATAGCAATGGTCCCAATCATAATAGTTTCAAATTATTCTCTTGGTATGGGACAATATATTTCTCCAACTTGAATGCCCTCAACATGTTCAATTGAATTCAAACCATAAGTCCTTTCAATCTTCTTGGGGAAATAGACAGTATGTTCCTTGTCATTCACATTGAAAGTCACCTTTCCTTAATTACAATTAATAACAGCTCCTGCAGTATTAAGAAAAGGTCTCCCAAAAATAATAGACATATTATCATCTTCAGGCATTTCAAGCACAACAAAATCAGTTAATATCAAGCAATTATGAGCCACTTGAACAGGTACATCCTCACATATACCAACAGGAATAGTGGTAGATTTATCAGCCATTTGCAAAGATATATCAGTTGGTATTAATATTTCTAGTTGAAGCCTCTTATAGAGAGAGAAAGGCATAACACTAACTCCAGCTCCCAAATCACACAAAGCAGTTCTAACATAACTGTTCTTAATAGAGCAAGGGATAGTTGGAATCCCTGGGTCTCCAAGTTTCTTAGGAACCTTACCATTAAAGGAATAATTAGCAAGCAAAGTAGAGATTTCTTCATTAGGGATTTTCCTTTTATTCGAGATAATATCCTTCATATACTTTGAGTAAGGAGGCAATTTAATAGCATCAGTCAAAGGAATTTGCAGGAATAAAGGTTTCATCCACTCACAAAACTTATTATAGTGTTCATCTTCCTTTGACTTGTGTTTCTTATCAGGGAAAGGCATAGGTTTTTGGACCCAAGGTTCTCTTTCACTACCATGTTTTTACCAATAAAATCTTCTTTGGTGTATTTAGTATTCTTAGTGTGGTTTTCAGGTTCTTCTTCAACTTTTTCTTCATTAGGAACTTCATTTTCTTCATTACCACTTTCAGTTTCAGCATCAGAGATAGATATAGTATTAGGATCTATAGCAGGTTCAGAGGGTTCTACAACAGTTTTATGTTTCTTTTTCCTTTTCTTATGAGTAGAACCACTATTTTCAGCTTGTTGAGAATCCTGCTCAATTCTTTTGGGATGCCCCTCAGGATATAGAGGATCCTGGGTAGTAGCTCCACTTCTAGTTCTAATTTCATAAGCATGTTTTTCTTTAGCAGCATTAACTAGCAAGTCGTTTTGCACTTTAACGAGTTGATCTATTTGAGTTTGAACCATTTGAAAGCGTTTAACAATCATTTTAACATCATTAGAGGTTCTTTCCACAATATCTTTCAACTCAACAATAGCTCTAGTGTTTTCCATTAGATGATTTTGCACCCTTTTATTAAAATTATCTTGCTTAACAATAAAGATATCGAATTCTTCTAAGCATTGATCAGGAGGTTTAGAGTAAGGGATATCACCTTCATCAAAGTGTTGGAGAGAGTGTACCTCGATAGTGGATGTGTAGGGGATAGGCTTACATAATTCTTCTATAGGAGGTAAATTCTTGATATCTGCAGCTTTAATTCCCTTCTCCTTAAGACATTTCTTAGCTTCCTTCATCACTTCATCATTTAATTCAATAACTCTCCTCTTCTTTGATGTTGGAATAGGCTCCGAAATAGTAGGTTCAGGTACAATTACTTCAGGTATAGCTTGTTTAGGAGGAATCCAATCTTCATAGTTCTTACTTATTTTAGCCATTAATTCCTCAGCTTCCTTAGGAGTCCTATTCCTGAAAACACAATCAACACAACTATCTAGGTATGTCCTAGATTCTTCGGTTAGTCCATTATAAAATATATCAAGAAGCTCATTCTTAGGTAATGGACTTCCAGCTTGTGCATGAATCAAAGCACAAAACCTTGCCCAAGATTCAGGCAATACCTCTTTTCCTCCCTGTTTAAAATCAAAAAGTTCCTGCAAAATAGCATGTCTAGCACTAGGAGGAAAATATTTCTGCAGGAAGGTACTAATCAAGCAATCAGGGCTATCAATAGAAAGAGGAGGTAAATTACTAAACCAAGTTTTAGCTTCTCCTTTTAGTGAAAAGGGGAAAATCTTGGCAACAAAGTAAGTATGCATCTTAATATCATCAGAAAACAAGCCACTCATGGTAGAAAGTTCATTCATATGTGCTACCGCACTTTCATTCTTAGTCCCACAAAAAGGTTCTTTCTCAACAATAGCTATGTAAGATAGATCGAGAGAGAAATCATAATCTTTATCTGTAATGTTTATGGGAGAAGCAGCAAACTTAGCAATAGGAGACAATTTGGGTCTAATAGTATGCCTCTCAAGGAGACTCTTAGCAGCGCTCCTATCATGGGTGTTTTTACATTCTTTAATAAATTCATAGCCTATAGTGGGGGGATTACTCACTCATAGATGGGGGAAACATGGATGGTCGATGGAGAAGCGATGGTGATGATGATATCGATGATCTCCTCCAATTCCCTGTCCCGGCAGGGTGCCAGAACAGAGTTTCTGGTGCTGTTTCGTGGAATCTGGTGGTGGTGGCAGAGCGGAACTCCTTCTAGAAAAACATCAAACCCCCTAGAGTTTTTAGGTCAGAAGGCTTCTTATAGGCGAAGAGGGAGACCGAGGGGGTGCCTAGGGGGCCCACACCACCCCCTGGCGCGGCCTGGCCTGGCCCGTGCCACCAGGTGGTGTGGCCACCCCCTGGCTCTTCTCCGTCTCGTATTCTGGCTCCTGGAGTCTTCAATGAAATAGGATTTTTGGCATATTTTCCGAGATTTTTCCTGATAGTTGATTTTCTGCACGGAAAGTTGACACCAAGGCAATTCTGCTAAAAACAGCGTTAGTTCGTGTTAGTTGCATCCAAATCACACAAGTTTAGAGGAGAAACAATAACAAAAGTGTTCAGGAAAGTAGATACGTTTTGGACGTATCATTGTGTCACTTTAACCTTAATCACCTTCAAGATGCTTATGATAGGGGCAATGAGAGCTAAAAGCTATTAAGTACCATAATTTTTGGAATCTCTTTATGAGACTTGAATCCCTACTTCCTTCTATGAAGGCCTTTCTTTTACTTTTATGTTGAGTCTCCACCTTCTACCTTTATGCGCCTACTTTGAAAGCATAGTGGCCATTCTTAGTTCTATGTGCATTGTCCCAAGACTTGTTGATTGATGCATAGCTTTGATATTGTTGGTTTTAAACTATTTGTATCTAGTCACTCTTATGAACTTTGAAGGTGTCCTATGCATTTATGTTTGCTACTCTATGAGGGACAAGCTGAATGCCACTATGCTATGTTTTCTTTATGTGAAACAAACAAACGTCTTGCAAAGCATTGTTATTCATTAATCTTTTGTTTGTGCCTTTTCATGTTGCAACATAGTTTCTTTGTCTTATTGCTAGAACTTTGTATTTCATGTTTTGATTGAAGTACTATGATCCCAGCTATCAATGTTTTACAAATACTTTGATCAAGTTTATGATGGTGCATGTCACCTCAAAAATTATTCTTTCTTTTTATCACTTACCTACTCGAGGACGAGCAGGAGTTAAGCTTGGGGATGTTGATACATTGCGAATGTATCTATAATTTTTGATGTTCCATGCTTGGTTTTATCTACTTTCTTATGTTTTGTCCACACTTTGGAGTACTTTTCATATGATTTCTTGGACTAACCTATTAACAAGAGCCATAGTGCCAACTGCCTATTTTCTGCTGTTTTTGGTTCCAGGAAAGTCAAAAAATCAATATTCTCGGAATTGGACTGGACAAAAGCCAAAGTCGATATTTTACCGGAAGACTCACGGAGCCAAAAGACGAGACGGAGAGGGGCCACAGGGTGGCCACACCACCCCTTGGTGCGGGCAACCCTAGGCCATGCCAGGGCATGGTGTAGGCCTCCTGGCCGCCCACCGACCTTGCCACTTTGCCTATAAGATGCCTCCCGATGCATAAACCCTAAATCATCTAGCCTCCAGCCACGAAAAGTTCCGCAGCGCCGCCGCCACCGAAGGGGAGATTCGGGGGACAGAAAGTCTCTGTTCCGGCACCCTGCCGGGATGGGGAAGTGCCCCCAGAGCCATCTCCATCGATCTCCACCACCATCTCCATCGTCGTTGCTGATTCCCATGATGATGAGGGAGTAGTTCTCTCTCGAGGCTAAGGGTTCTACCGGTATCTATGTGTTCATCTCTCTCTCTCTATGCGTGATCATATTGTGATCATGAGCTTTGTAGTCAAGTAGATCTACCTTGCTACTCAAGTGCTTTAATAGATCTCGGCTCTCCCCATGTGTGTGAAGTTGATAGTGTGCACACCATGGTGGCACTTAGGCTAGAGATTAGAAATACTTGTTACAAGTTATATTTGGAGTTGGATGTCTTTATGAAATTGTGGTGTTTGTTTGAACCATCTAGTGCTCAAGGTGACAGTGTGGGGTTTTCTAGATGGGAAAGATGAACTTTGAGGTGTGCTGTTATAGCCCTACCATGGATTAGAGTGTCCAACCGGAGAGTAGTTCAGCGTAGTATCATAAAGAAGAATATATTTATTTGAGAGTGTTCACTAGTGAAAGTATGATCCCTAGGCCTTGTTTCTAAGCACTGAAACACCGTTTGCAATTAGATCTGTTACATGCTTGCTTGCTTCTATCTTTATTTTAGTTTTACTTTAGTCTTTTCCACGCCATCAAGCTATTTTCTATCACCGTTACCACTTATAATTATCTATACCACTTGTATTTCACTATCTCTTCGCCGAACTAGTGCACCTATACACCTGACAAGTGTATTGGGTGTGCTGGGGACACAAGAGACTTCTTGTATCTTGATTGCAGGGTTGCTTGAGAGGGGATACCTTTGACCACTTCCTCCCTGAGTTCGATAAACCTTGGGTGATCCACTTAAGGGAAAACTTGCTGCTGTTCTACAAACCTCTGCACTTGGAGGCCCAACAACTGTCTACAAGAATAGAAGTGCGTAGACATCAGTAGTCATCTTGGAAGACATGATTAGTAACAATAGTTTTTATAAATTTTTGGTTTGTAATTTTTTGTTCTTTTCAAATAAATAAAAGCAATAAGATAAAAAATCAATAAATATAAATAACTTGAAACTCATAAACAACTTTAGTACAACAATAATAAGTAAATACCTAAAGACAATAACCTAAAGCACTTAGATCCCCGACAATGGCACCAGAAAATAGCTTGATGACTGCAAGAGCACACTTTGTATGTAGCTAGTTTCGAAGTAAGAGTATCGAACGACAGAGAGCTATTGATAGAGGTCTTTATGCCCCCCGTTACTATTCACTAGAGAGTACTTGTAAGTTATTTCTAATTCCAAGTAACGATGTAGAAATGGTGTTTGTGTTTGAAGTCAAAAGTAAACAAGAACAAAGTAATAAGCTAAAGTAAACAAGAGCAACGAGTATGGTTGTGGAAGTGACAATATGGCTAAGGAGTCCTTAGGAAGTGTAGGTTCCACCACTAGCATTGATACTATTTATGATTAGGATGAATCTATATCGTCCTTCATGTGCATTTATGGTAAGAGCTCCATAATAATATGATCACAGAAAGCCATCTGCTATTTCATCCCTAATAACCACTACAATGATCGTAAGCAAGCCACTCTGATCCCTCACAATTAATTTTCCTAGGATATTGATATGAACTTAGTGAATCCCTTCTAATCCCCGTTACCCACATGAATATCAAGCCGACACGTAATGTCACTTAGCATCGTACTTACTACCATATGACCAATGGTAGTTACCTCACTAGTCCAGAGGCAAATATTACATGGTGCACTTCATATAATATCTAGAGAGAAAACTAATACATGTTCATGAATTGAAATTATGTATCATCTTTATTTCATCTCATAATAGTGCTAGGGTTTCTCCATGTCTCCTCAAGAACAAAGGAACTACTCACATATGAAGGGAATCAACATGACTCAAGTATATGAATGGAATATGAACGTACAATTGAATACAAGTGCAAATCCCCACTAAGATTTGGATTACAACCAAGTAAACAAAGGAGATCAGTGTTGGAGATGTTGGTGATGATGATGTAGACTGGTGTTGAGGCTTTCAAGATCCTATTTCATCCTCCTTGTATGTGGTGGTGATAGTGGAGATCTGAGTGGAGACGATAGCTATAGAGGCAGCGACTGCGGCATGGCTCCATCGTGGAGGTGTATGGAGAGGATGCCTTCTCCCTTGGCTCCTCACCTCTTTATATGTTGTAGGAGGATCCTCAATAGCCCCTTCTACATTTCCTATGACCTAAGGAAGGTCTAGGTACGAATGGGGGGAAATTCTGTGAAGAAACACGGAAGTTATGGATGTTTTCGTGCTCCCCGACCCACGGTACAGGCAAGCGATAAGACCATATCGGCCCGTACCGACGATTGTTAAGCTTGCAGATGCTTTTCATATTTTGGACGTATACGAACTCAGATTTGGGTGTTCTTCATCTCGTTGGATTCGTATGGACGAGAGTTACAACACCATGGTCTTGGGTCTTTATTTGGATTTGATGGTAAAATCCACTTTCTCCACCCCTCATTTGTTAAGTCTGGTGCCTACAGCCCTTCCATATTGCATACTGATACGTCCATTTTGCATCACTATTCTATATCATAATTCACTGCTATTCATTGATATATTTCATATTAAGAGGTGATACTTATGTTATTTCATCTGTTTTTGCATGGTTGATGACTTTTGGAGCATGGACCGCTGCAGTCAGGATTGTGATGGAAAAGGTGCTGTTTGGAGGCAAAATTCGTGAAGATCAGAAAATACGGGAAAATATATGGAAAATCCTATTTTTCCAGAAGACGAAGGCTACCAGAAGAGGGAGTGGAGATGGGCCACAGGGGGCCCACACCACCCCCCCTGGCGCGGGCTACCCTAGGTCGCGCCACCAGGTGGTGTGGCTGCCCTGGCCCACCTCTGGCTTTCCCCTCTGGCGTATATATTCCTCCCGAAACCCTAAGACTCGGGGAGCGACCATAGAAAGATTCTGCCGCCTCTGCGGGGCAGAAAAGAACGAGAGAGAAAGATCTCTCCGGTAGACAGAATTCTGCCAGGGGAATTCCTTCCCGGAGAGGGGAGATCGTCGCCATCAACACCACCATCAAGCTGGACTTCATTGGGATCATCATCATCATCACCACCACCACCATCACCATCAGCACCCTCATCACCATCTCCATATTGCTGTAACAGTTGGGTTGAATCTTACATAGTTCTTAGGGGAAACTTTCCCGGTGTTGATTACTCTTTGTAGTTGATGCTATTGAGTGAACCATTGAATTATTGTTTATGTTCAGATTGTTATACATCATTATTCCATTTCTGATCATGATCCATATGATGTCTTGTGAGTAGTTCGTTTTGTTCTTGAGGACATGGGAGAAGTCATGTTGTTAGTAGTGGAGTTGCGTTGAGAAAGATTCAATGGTTTGATATTTAAGTTGTGGTGTACTTCTTCTAGTGGTGTCATGTGAACGTCAACTACATGACACTTCACCTATATGGGCCTAGGGGAATGCATTGTGTATTTGGCTACTAATCATAGGGGTTGCCAGAGTGACAGAAACCTGAACCCCCGTTAGGAAACCATTGCACAAGGGACGTAAGGGTCTTAGAGTTTAAAGTTGTGGTTAGGTTTCTACCTTAATTACTTTATCGTACTTACGGATGGTTTCAAGGGGTATAATCACAAATATGTATTAGTCCTAGGAAGGTCGGTACATTAGCACAGGTTCACCCACACAACACTTACCAAGCTAAAGAAGATTAATCAACTCTATGAAGCGAAAGCACTTGACAGTCTTCCCATGTGTCCTCGAGAACGTTTGGTCATCTTAAGTAATACAACCGGCTTGTCCTTTGCTGCGTAAAGGATTGGGCCACTTGCTGCATTTATTCCTACTGTCTTTTATTTACTCGTACTTTATTTACTTGCTTTATCAAAAAACCCTAAAAATCCGTTTGCTAAGTATTTGCAGAGAATTCCTGATTCATACCACTAGCCAGCACCTTCTGCTCCTCGTTGGGTTCGACACTCTTACTAATCGAAAATACTGCAATACACCCCCTATACTTGTGGGTCATCAAGACTATTTTCTGGCGCCGTTGCCGGGGAGTGAAGCGCTATTGGAGAGTGGAACTGGTAAAGGAAACTTCTACTGTGAGTATTGTTTATTTTTGTTAGTTGCTTTATTTTTGTTATGGATAATTCGTTGGGTTTCTTATTTGGTAATGCTACTACCACTGCTAAGGTACTAGATGAACCACCAACTGCTGAGAATGATGCTTTTAAAATACCTACAAGAATTATTGATCGTGTTATGGATAACTACTATGTTGGGGATGGAACTGCCCATCCCGGTGATCATTTGCTCTTTATACACAAATTATGCGGGTTGTTCAAGTGTGCAGGTATTACTACAGATCAAGTTAAGAAGAAGTTATTCTCATTATCACTGAAAGGAAGAGCTGAGGAATGGTATAAGCTGCTGAAGAATGGTCAAGCTCTGGAATGGGAGGAAATAGTACCTCTCTTTTATTCAAAGTTTTATCCTCCTAGTGAGATTCATAAAGATCGGAATCAAATATACAACTTTTGGCCTCTTGATGGAGAGAGTACAGCTCAAGCTTGGGGGATATTGAAGTTACTAATGCTCAAATGTCCCATTCATGAGCTCCCCAATAATATTATTATCAATAACTTTTATGCAAGGCTTTCTTTTCATGATAAAGATTTATTGGATGCTTCTTGTACTGGATCATTCATTCGCATGGAAGAAGAAGCTAAATGGGATCTTCTGGACCGTATTCAAGATAATGCTGAAGCTTGGGAGAATGACAAAGGTAGAAAGTCAGGTATAAATTATGAATATGAATGCATTTAATCTTTTATGGGAACTGATGACTTTCGAAATATTAAAAATGCTTATGGTCTTGACTCTCAAGCCATTGCTTCTTATTTTAAGGCTTTTGCTTCTTACATTGAAGTGCCTAAAAAGAAGTGGAATAAGTATCATGAACCTTATAAAGATGTTGCTAAGAGTGTTCCTGCAAGAAATACTGAAGTTTATACTGCTAATCATGTTTTACCTGAATCTTATATTGAGAAAATGCCCTTCCCAGTTAAGATAAAGGAACATTCTATGATAGCTAGTATGTTTAATGAAAGTACAAATAAAGCTGTTGAACTTGATAAACAAATGGTTGATGAACCTATTATAGCAAATGTAGAAGACTTTGTTACTAAATATGAAGAAGAGGGACACACTATCCTTTGTAAGGATACCTCTAATATTGTTTCACAAAGTAGTATTATGAGAGCTAGTATTCCTATGTTTTCTGTTAGGATAAGTGATCATTGTTACGATGGCCCTTGTGATAGTTATATTTTTAAGTTTATGCATGATACTGAAAGTTACTATGAGAGAGGGACAAGTGTTCTTATGCATCTCAATAATATCAAGTTTCCTCGTTTTATGCTGAAAGTTTTTATGTTGCACTTGTTTTGCCTTCCTATGCTAGTAGCTTTTGGTTTCAACAACTTGTTTGTTTACAAAATTCCCTTGCATAGGAAGTGGGTTAGACTTAAATGTGTGAATTTTTGCTTCTTAATGCTCTCTTTCACTTCAATTCATATTCCTACGTGAGCATCTTCAAAATTTTCATCCCCATCTTAATGGCTATAAAGAAAGAGCTTTTTGGGTGACAACCCAATTTATTTTTGCATTCAGTTTGTTTGTGTTTCTTTGAATCTTGGAAGTTATTACTTCGGTAATAACCTCTCCTAATCTGTTTTGTTTGGTTTTTGTGTCAATATCAACCTCTAATGAGAGGGAAGTAAGATTTGGGGAAGTTGCTGTCTCGAAACAGATTTTTGTGCTTCACCGTAAACATTCCTGAGAGATCTCTTTATGTCGGATTGAGCTGTAATTTTTTTTGCTTCTGCCCCCGGTTGTTATTTAACTTTCGTTAGTTTTGCACTTTTTGATTTGAGCAACAGAAGATTTTCGAAAAAATTGATCTTTACCTGCTGGTCTGTTTTGACAGATTTTGCCACTCTTGCATTTTCTTCTTTATTCGATTTCCTTTTTGAATTCTTTTTGGGTTTTCAGAAGGAGTTGCTACAGTACTTTATGTTTTGATGGGTTTCAGTTGAAGTTGAACTCAAAAGGTTTTATCACTTCACTTATACTAATGTTGCTAATGAGAACTGTGTGAAATTTTGTGTGAAAGAAATTTCCAGGTAGTGGAGATAATGGTGTAATAAGGAAGTGAAAGGTTTCATGACTCACAATAAGTGTATTAAGCTGAAGATATTGATGTTATTCAAGTGGTGACTCCGGAAGAATCTACTAGATACCGAATTCAGAGACCTGCAGAATCCGTTTTCAAATAGGTAACAGTTCTGGTAAGAAAAGTTCAAGAAAATACTATCCAATTATATTTTTGCAGTTTTTAGTCAATAAGGAAAGTTACGAAGCAAAAGAGAGACGGAAACGGAGCCAGGGTGGCTCACACCACCCTGTGGCACGGGCCCACCCCTGGGCGCGCCACCAGGTGGTGTGGCCACTCCGGACTCCTTCTCCGACTCGTTTTCTCCTAGTACCTTCCTTTTGTTATGAAACTTCGTAATATATAACCCCCCCGGATCTCCCGAGGTTTGTATATCGTGTTTTTGTCGTGTTTTTTTTCGATCTGTTTCTGACAGGTAAGTCCCAGATTTGGAGCCACAATGTCTTCCTCTGGATCAGCCAAGGAAGATTCTTTGGAGGATATCATCAACCCATATATGAGAGAGTTGAAGATCCATCCCAAGGAGTTGTTGCTTGAAGATGGGGAGGTCCGGATAAAAGAGGTTCAAGGCCCTAAAGGTGAAGGAAGTCTGGAGGACAGGATGGAAGCACTGGGGCAAGGGGTCTTTAGGTACAAGAAGATGGCGGAACGCGAAGTGGATATCATCCATAAGATTTGTTCCGAACTCATCGTCGAGCACCAAAAGGGGACTGCTAAGCTCAAGGATGAAGTCCTCTCACTCTGCCAAACAACCAACAAACTGCAAGCACAGCTCTACGACGTTCAAAATCAAAACTGTGAGTATGAGGTTAGGTTTAAACGCATAAGTGCTGCTGCAATTTTTAGGATGCTGGAGACCATGATGTCCTTTGTTGATGGGAAGCCCTTATCCTGGAAGTCGGACGATGATGAGAGGATACCACCACCACCGAAGGAGTAATTCGTCATCAGGTTTGGCATCCCCTTGGTTTGTTCCAAGCTTGGGGGAGTGCTGCGGTATCACATCACTATCTTTTATCTGTTTACCTTTTTAGTAGAGTCATATCATGAATAAAGAAGTTATCATGTAGGATGGTTTGCATTATGGAAGTGTCCCCTCTCTCGTTAGATATGTATCTCTTGGTGTGAGTTGCCGTTATGGATTATTAATGACAAGTTCTATCATTTACTCTTTTGCATAGCTTATATTAGTTTTCAATTCGTGGTTATATGATTGATCTTGTTGTTAGTATTGGTATCACTTTTGGATAATTGAGTTAATTTAGTTGGTTTTGGCAAACCTGGCTCGGTCAGTAGCAACACTATTTTTGAGAGTTGAATGAAAAGATAAAAGTACTCTAAAGAAATATAATTTCATCATCTTTCTTTCTTGATTTGCTCATAATTTTAGTATTCTCTAGTTAAGATCTTTTGTGCTTCCAAGGAAGATTGCATGTTTGTCTTTATCACTTGTATGTTTGTTTGTTTCCTTCAACTCTTATACTTGCTACCTAGCCTTGCTAGCCAAAAACCTGTACTGAGAGGAAATTCTTCTCGTGCATCCACTTCCTTTACACCAAACCCATGCCATTTGTGTCCACCATACCTACCTAGTAGCATTATTGCTATTCCAAGTAAATTCATGTTTTTATCTACCTTCCAAATTAAACTTGCTATGTGAAAATTAGTGATTAAAGCTCTCACGAACTTGATGGCACACTTTACTTTCTTGCACTTAATAAACTTGAACCATTGTGCCCATCTATGTTGCGTATATTCTTGCGCTTTGTAAGTTGTGAATTAGTAGAACCATGCTGTCATGGGGAACGCTTTCAACATTGCACGGGTACTTTGTACCTAGTTGATATCACGTTCTTTTGTCTATGGATGTTGTCGGTGTGAAATGAAAGGGGAGCTTGTAAGTCCATGGAGTTATGCATGTGTGTTAGAGAAACGCCTGGGCCGCTGGTCTAATCCATGCTGACATGGTGGAAACCTGCAGCGTAACCATAACGAGTATCTATGAAGCATTCTTCTTATAAAAAAGTCCTATATTGAGAAAAAAGAGAAAAAGAAAAGAAAAAATAGATTATGAAAAGAGGAAAGAGAGAAAAAAGCAACATATTCCCATGGTAAATAAGAAGATTGCTGAGATACTTGTTGTCTGCTTGCCTTGTCATTTTGATATGGGGATTCTTCCGTATCATCGAGCAAGGGGTACCCCGTTGGCGGTTCTCTATGATACACATGTGCTTACGATGACAAGAACTTACTGGTAACTAAACTTGAGTACATGAGGAGCGGCCCTCGTATTCAAGAGACATGAGATTCTCAATTTACAACTTGTCAAGCATATCCTCATATTTGATCACTTTAACCTTAACCACCTAAAGATGCCTATGATAGGGGCAATGAGAGCTGAAAGCTAATAAGTATCATACATTTTGGGGGCTCTTTATGAAACTTGAAATCCCTGCTTCCCTCTGCGAAGCGCCTTTCTTTTACCTTTTTGTTGAGTCAGTAAACCTATTCCCTTCTATCTCAGCAAGTATTTTGAGTTGTTGTGTTTCATTCATTCATATGATGATTTATTCAATCATGTTTATTATGTTCCTTGTTTTGCACATTGCTCTTATCTTGGTGTCTACTACTTTGAAAGCTATCATTGAAAATCAGTTATTTGCGAACTCAAGCAAATTATCAACTATTCTTCGACCAAGAGCTAAGTTTGCCATTACCAATTATGATTCACTTTATGTATCTTTATTGTGTTTCCTTTACTTATTGCAAGTTAAGATATATAATAGTGAGTTGTCTTCTATTATGATCTATGTATTGATGAATGTGATGCTTCTTGTCTGTATTGTTTTATCGACTCTTCACTCCATAAACCTGAGGCCATGTTTATTGAGATCAGTTTCGCTTGGGGACAAGCGAAGTCTAAGCTTGGGAGGAGTTGATATGTCCATTTTGCATCACTATTCTATATCATAATTCACTGTTATTCATTGATATATTTCATATTAAGAGGTGATACTTATGTTATTTCATCTGTTTTTGCATGGTTGATGACTTTTGGAGCATGGACCGCTGCAGCCAGGATTCTGATGGAAAAGGTGTTGTTTGGAGGCAAAATTCGCGAAGATCAGAAAATCCGGGAAAATATATTGAAAATCCTATTTTTCCAGAAGACGAAGGCTGCCACAAGAGGGAGTGGAGATGGGCCACAGGGGGCCCACACCACCCCCTGGTGCGGGCTACCCTAGGTCGCGCCACTAGGTGGTGTGGCCGCCCTGGCCCACCTCTCGCTCTCCCCTCTGGCGTATATATTCCTCCCGAAACCCTAAGACTCGGGGAGCGACCACAGAAAGATTTTGCCGCCTCTACGAGGCGGAAAACACCGAGAGAGAAAGATCTCTCCGACAGACAGAATTCTGCCGGGGGAATTCCTTCCCGGAGAGGGGAGATCGGCGCCATCAACACCACCATCAAGCTGGACTTCATCGGGATCATCACCATCTCCATATTGCTGTAAAAATTGGGTTGAATCTTGCATAGTTCTTAGGGGAAACTTTACCAGTGTTGATTACTCTTTGTAGTTGATGCTATTGAGTGAACCATTGAATTATTGTTTATGTTCAGATTTTTATACATCATTATTCCATCTCTGATCATGATCCATATGATGTCTTGTGAGTAGTTCGTTTTTGTCTTGAGGACATGGGAGAAGTCATGTTGTTAGTAGTGCAGTTGTGTTGAGAAAGATTCAATGGTTTGATATTTAAGTTGTGGTGTACTTCTTCTAGTGGTGTCATGTGAACGTCGACTAAATGACACTTCACCTATATGGGCCTAGGGGAATGCATTGTGTATTTGTCTACTAATCGTTGGGGTTGCCGGAGTGACAGAAATCTGAACCCCCGTTAGGAAACCATTGCACAGGGGATGTAAGGGTCTTAGAGTTTAAAGCTGTGGTTATGTTTCTACCTTAATTACTTTCTTGTACTTACGGATGTTTGGAAGGGGTATAATCACAAGTATGTATTAGTCCTAGGAAGGTCGGTACACTAGCACAGGTTCACCCACACAACACTTAGCAAGCTAAAGAAGATTAATCAACTATATGAAGCGAATGCATTTGACAGTCTTCCCATGTGTCCTCGAGAACGTTTGGTCATCTTAAGTAATACAACCGGCTTGTCCTTTGCTGCATAAAGGATTGGGCCACTTGCTGCATTTATTCCTACTGTCTTTTATTTACTTGTATTTTATTTACTTGTTTTATCAAAAACCCCTAAAATCCGTTTGCTAAGTATTTGCAGAGAATTCCTGACATGGATATGCCCAATAGGCACTCGACTATAGCCTACCTGGTGCGGCTCGACGGAAGACCCACTCGACGAATTGCCAAGGTCCATGATGCCTATGATGGTTTGAGTGGTATGAAGCACATATGGACACGGACTCCCAAACGCACAAGACAAAGAAACCTCAAGACTAGAGTTTGAATACAACTTGTAACCAACTCATATTGGTACCTGAGACCTAGCCTCCCCATATATAAAGGCTAGGAGGGTCCAACGAGAAGGCAACCTCTCAATCGCGACTCCCACAATACACAATAGATCTAGACATACGCCAGATCCAATCTACGCGACACCGCCATCGGCGACCTTGTAATCCTTCGGATCATTATCAATCGAGAGCAGACAAGCAGGAGTAGGGTCCTCTACGAGGCCTGAACCTGGGTAAACCTTGTGTCCTTGTGTGCTTGTTTGCTAGCCGATCGAGACTTCCAGCGCTCCCTCCTTCTCCAAAACCCAAGTCCATAACAATGGGCATTGATGAGTTAAACCCTCGTCAATTGGCGCCGTCTGTGGGAACTGGGAGCGCCGATGTTGCGATCTCGACGGTTCCATCACCTGCGATCTACAATTTGTCGATTTCCGGCAAGAAGATCTACTTCGGACCCCTCATCGTCAAGGGCGATCAGGTCACATCAGATTGATTCATCTGCATCAGCGCGCTCAGTTTTCATCATAAACAAATCCGTCATGGCAAATCTCGTCTTCGACGCACGTGTGTGACCGATTCACCGTCGGGCGTGTTGTGCAATCGCCACTCGGCAGAATCCTGTGTCTCACATTCAGCGATTCGCTGGGTTGCCATGGTCAATTTATTATGCGTCGAGTGGTATACTGTTTAAACCGATGAGCTCGAGGAAGCAATATCCAAAGAACCCCGCTGCACGTACGAATACGACGCAGCTAATCTACAGTTACCATGGTGTTGGAAGCGGTTGTTCACCGTCCGTGTAGTACGCAAATCAGATAGAAGAGATCGGACGTGAGCTAGCTCTGATATCCAAAAGAAAAGTAAACCAAGAGATTTGTGTTTGAAAACATCCTGCTACGTCACGTGATGAAAGAAAAAAAGGTGCCAGAGGAATCGTGGCAGCACACGACTTGCCAACCGAATCAAATACACATGCATGGGCTCAATTATTTTGATTTTTCCATGGACAAATGCGTCAGTTTCAATGTGGGAAACTCTTAATCCGCCACATTGATTAGCTCTGCTGTATCAACTCTACGCTCGGGGGGCTGCGTCAACTTTGCCGTGCGACCCACTGCGGTCTTCGACTCGGGGATCCCTCGGCTGTGGCGACCCACTTTGGTCTTCAGTTGCCACGACCTGCTGCAGTCTTCGACTCCGGAGACCCGCTGCGATCTTCAGCTCCAGCGACTCGGGGGCTCCCTCCTCTATGGTGACCCGCCGCGTCATTCGACTTCGGCGACCTTCTGCGGTCTTCGGATAAGGCGACCCGATGTCGTCTTCGACTGATATGGCCCGTTACAGTCTTCGGATGCGGCAATTCTTCATCACCACGCGATTTCGATCCGCCGCGTCGACTACATCTGCCGCGTGACCCACTAATACGTCAACTACATGACCGCTTCACAACTTTCGACCGCCACGTTGACTACTCATCCAGTGTCGATCTCGCGACCTGCTGCAGTCTTCAACTCTAGCGATTCGCTACGATCTTCGACTCCAACGACTCGAGGGCTCAGGGGCTCCGTCGGCATCAACGACCCATTGCGGTCTTCGACTCCGGTGATACGCTATCATCATCGGCTAAGACAAATCGCTACCGCCACCGGCCTTGGTGACCTGCTGCCGTGTTGACCCTAGTCCATCGCACCAGCTCTCGGATGTCGCTTCGACTACATCGACCACATCGAATCTACACTCGGGGGCTCCGCCGACTCCGCCGCGAGGCCCATTACCGCCTTTGGATACGGTGACTCACTGCGGTCTTCAACTCCGTCGACCTACTGAGTCTTCGACTCCATCACGCGACTCGTTGCGGTCTTCGGCTGCGGCGACGTGCTGTGGTCTTTGATTTCGCCGGCCTGTTGTGTCTTCGACTCCATCACGCGACCCGCTGTCACGTCGACTACGTCCGCGATTGCATCAATTTCGTCCACGATAACTACCCATAAAGCTAAGTTATCTATTCACAGGTGATTTATTTCTTATTTTAATCGCACTCGAAACACTCGGGGGCTGCGCCCTCTTCGAGTAACTTAACGTGTCGTCGATTCCACGCACTCGAGCACCTCATACGCGACAACCCGAGTAGCTGATTCTGCCTGATCGTCGAATCTTTGAACTCCGAGCACCTCGGAAAGGTACTAAGACTAAAGGTAATCAGGCTAACGAAAAGGCCTAGCAAACAGTGCAAAAGTGTTGACTCGATTGGCACCAGAAAATATTATTGACAAGCCGACATGCAAATATTCTTTAGAAGATATAGATACTTCACAATTCTTTGCATTTTATGTAGCATACAAAGATGTCGACTGTATTGAGCTATTGTATCGGATCCTCCAACAGGAGTCGAAAAAACAACTGGCTACGCCATACACTCAAGTCCCGAGTCGAGTTCCTCCTCGAATGGTTGCATCGCTGGATGCTACAAAAGACACGACCCTCACCGCGCACTAATAGAAGTGATTGCGTCAAATCCATCCGCATCATCGACTCACTCGGCTAGAACTCCTAGTTTCTCCTCACATGATTTTTGACTACGACTGCAAGATACAAGATTTAAGTCTCTGCCCGAGTTTACGACTCCGCCGGACACTCGGGGGCTACTCCAAACTGGAGCACTAGACGCGCATATACAAGATTCTCGAGTGACACGCTCTGAATCCTCACTCGAATCCACGATTCGACTAAGGACTCGGGAGCTACGCCCATAGGGAGCGTTGGCCGCGCACCTGAAGAAATTTGTGAAGATATCCAAGCATTATGAAAACCCTTCACTCGAATCTACGATTCGATTGTGGGCTTCGAGTTACTTCTATAGGGAGCGCTGAAAGCATATTCGACTAAAACAAGCAACAAAAGACGACAGCAGTCGCAAAAGTTCTTGAGTCCCTGCCTGAGTCTTCGACTCAACCAAACACTCTGGGGCTACTCCTATAGGGAGCGCTGGTCGCGCACCCTATGATTATTTTTCTTTGTACAGCGTACTGTGTATCGATAACATCCACACTCGAATGCTATGACGACTCCGCCTTATATTTTCCCTGCAAAGAGATTACGTCTCCTGGGCCACCCGAATCATCTCCGCGACGACAAAATTCGGATGCCGCGCTTACAGTGTGAAGATAAGACTTGAATAGGGCCTGGCAACGCATCTGCTGCGCACTACCAGAGATATATCCGTGCCTGCAGGTACGATGAATATGCCTTGACGGACACGTCGAGTGCTCACATTTATACACTGGAATTCGACTCTATAAGACCTCCACAGCCTGAGTTGAATTACACCAGCACTTTTTCAAATTCGAGTCCGGGGACTTGAGTTTGAGTAGGTAGCGTTGTTTTTGCCCTAGAGCAATTAACTGGTCCCGATCCGTTGAGCGCACCAGGCACGTTTACCATCATCCCTATGAACTACTACAAATTCGACTGACCTGATGAAATTCCGGGTGAAGTGCTTCGCACTCGACACAATTGTCGACTCCGACATCCTAATGCAAGATTCAAGATCAAGACTTCTAAGTCTCCACCTGAATCTACGATTCGCATGGACACTCGGGGGCTACTGACATGGGTATGCCCAATAGGCACTCGACTACAACCTACCTGGTGCGCCTTGATGGAAGGCCCACTCGACGAATTGCCAAGGTCCATGATACCTATGACGGTTCGAGTGGTATGAAGCACATATGGACACGGACTCCCAAACGCACAAGACAAAGAAACCTCAAGACTAGAGTTTGAATACAACTTGTAACCAACTCGTATTGGTACCTGAGACCTAGCCTCCCCATATATAAAGGCTAGGAGGGTCCAACGAGAAGGCAACCTCTCAATCGCGACTCCCACAATACACAATAGATCTAGACATACGCCAGATCCAATCTACGCGACACCGCCATCGGCGACCTTGTAATCCTTCGGATCATTATCAATCAAGAGCAGACAAGCAGGAGTAGGGTCCTCTACGAGGCCTGAACCTGGGTAAACCTTGCGTCCCTATGTGCTTGTTTGCTAGCCGATCGAGACTTCCAGCGCTCCCTCCTTCTCCAAAACCCAAGTCCATAACAATGGGCATTGATGAGTTAAACCCTCGTCAATTCCTGATCCATACCACTAGCCAGCACCTTCTGCTCCTCGTTGGGTTCGACACTCTTACTTATCAAAAATACTGCGATACACCCCCTATACTTGTGGGTCATCACATCCTCTTGGCTCATATTGCCTTGCTTTATCCATTATTGTCCATAACACCTACACACATGTCAAAAACAAGGAAAAATAATAAAATCCTAATAAAAATTAATAGTTATGCAAAGCTCACATGAAAATGAATGAGAACTAGTAATCATGCATAATTGGCATCATTGTAGCTATATATATCATGAGATGAGTGGTAATACAAGTGTTCTGTATGCTTAAATATGTGTCATAATTGCACTCATCAAATGTGGACGCAATTCTCCTCCTCTCGCGGATCGATCCTGAAATATGCACAACCAAGAAAAAGGTCAAACACTAGACAGGATCAAACCCCAAGACTCGGGGGGCTTATGGATTCTCACATAGAAACTTCTTGCTAGCCTTTACCACTTTCATCAAGAAAATACTTTTCAAGCTCAATAGCCATTTGAGCCTTTGACTTCCATACATCAACAAGGCCCTTCACGCTCTTATACATCTTATCTAGTTCCCTCACCCGATCGCGAAGATGGGAAAGCATTGACAGCTCAACTACCCTACTTGTTGGCTGCTCCTACACTAGAGTACTCTCAAGAGTTGAAGCATTCGACGGACTGCCAGCTGCATCTTGTGAGATAAAGGGAGCAATACTTGAGCATACAACACATCAAATAGTTGCCCGAGATTATGAAGCTCTCTTCGAGTCGAGTCATATGCTCAGGGGCTGCATTAAAAGACAAACATTTGGAATTCGAGCAAAGAAGAAGCTTATATTAACACATGGTCAATGTCACCACAACAAAAGCAGAGGCAAGTTCATTACACGAAAGAAGCAAGGGCTACAACACTAAGATAGACTACACTACATTTTAGGATGGCTTGGAGGTCTTGGCTGGTTGATTCCCGGCCTAGCGCAACTCTTCATTGTACTTCTCTATGAGAACTGTCAGCTGCCTGACATATTTCTGCAATTGTTGTCCTTCACTGGGTCCTCCATGGTGTGGAAGGCATCGTCGATCCCCTTGATATTCTCAATGGAAACAACCTTTGAGAATATTTCCTTGTGGAATCACCCCAACACCCACTTGTCCTTTGCTAGTAGATCTTGTAGGTGGCCACTCTGATCCTCGACTAAGGCAGCATCGTCAGTCAAAGAGTCGGCACGGGTCTAGGCATTGCAATCCAGAGGGATCCCGACAACATCTACAAGTAAATACAAAGAACTTAGTGCAAAATAGCTAAGGATTAGAAAGTAAAAACATTAGTAAACACTCACCCGACAATACTTGGGTTGTGGCAAGCAACTAACTACTCAAGGCATCCTCACTCTCAATGGCCTTGGCTAGGAGTTCCACTTCGTGCCACTCTGCTTTAGCCTTGGCCTTGTCGAGTGTGCTCTTGGCCTCTTTTTCAATGTCCCCAAGCTTCTCTTCTAGGTCCTCGACTGAGCACAAAGCGTTATCCTTTTCGACTTCATCAAACATCTCATCATTAAGATAAAATTATGAAGATATGAAGATCAGGAGAGGTGTAAAGAAACTTACGCTGTAGTTGATTGCACTCGGCCTCGATCTGGATGAAACGATGGCCTATCTCCATGGCTGAGTGCATGATTGGCTGCATAACATAGCATTCAAAGTCAGGTTCCAACTGAGCCTATACTCAGCTATAAGCAACTAAGCATAGCCTCTGGGGCAACTCGAGTGGTACTACACAATCAAGTAAAATGGACAAATTTCAGAAGTACTTACGTGCTGATCAGAAGAAGTTGATGGTTTCTTAGGTGTCGTTTGAGCGGCCACCCTTTTGCGCTTATGTAGTGTGAGGAGTTGGAGACACTGACATCACTGCGGGGGCTCAACGATTTCGTGGACCCCTCAGTCAACTCTGGCGCTAAAGCCTTTGAGTCCACGACTCCTTCCTCCACCTACTTTGTGGCGGAATCTGCAGGTGTCTAGTCCCAAATGGCAGAAAGATAAAGCTACTTAGCTATGCAAATAAAGCCAATATTCTCATTGAAATAATAAATTGAAAGAAGAACTCATGAGATGATGGCATGAAGGTCGAACAAGTTAATCTCTGGATTCTTTGCCACTAGTGTTAGAGGAGCCGATCGGATCGATATTGCATTGATGGGCTCTTAGGATGTTCCCTTAGGCTAGAGCGCAGCCGAATATTCAGAGGTGTCGTCCTTTTTGGCCCCTTTAGAAGATCGACCTTGTTTGCAAGTGGTGTCGTCGCTCACCTTGTCCTCTGACTCGATCTAGGGGGGAAGCATGGATTGCGACTCCTCTATATCATCATCTTCCGGTGCATCATACTCCCCCGACAACGGCGGGAGACACTTGACTTGCTTATGAACCTTTCATCAGAGAAGCAATCAAGATTTGAACTACATAAGCACAACTGAAAATAAACAAAGGCAACGAATGTGCAGTTCTTACCTTAGGAAGCTTATTGCTTGCGTTGGTAAGGCGCCACTTGCGGTTCCCAGGAAGCTCCTCGTCGGTAGTAAAGGTGGTGAGGCATTTGATTTTGTTTTCAAGCTCAGCCCTCAACCAATTCTCCACCTGGGTCCATGTCGGGTCCGAGGGGCCGGTTTACTTCCACATGGGCTGGATCCTGACCTGGAGCGGTTGAATGCAATGTCGGATGAAGGTTGGGATTATATGAACCATGGACACCTCCGTGTTGAGGATATTTTGAATCTCCTTAACCCAGTCATAGAGAACCTTGACTTAGGCTTCCTTGGCCTTTGTCATCTCATTCTTACAGGACCTCTTCTTCTTTGTTGGTGCATTCACGATGAACTCAGACATCCCATACTTCTAATTGGTGACTAGCTCATCACGGATGTAGAACCACTTCTTCCTCCATCTTTGAGCGGAGATGCCGAATCCACCACCAACTCCCTAGTTCCCTCACTGCCTCTTCACAGAGTACAGACTCTTCTAGAGACCCAGTGGGGCTCGATGCCTAGAAAACATTTGCACAACATGATAAAATAGGTAATGTGTTGTAACTACCTCGGACCCTACACTCTAAGTTCAAGCCTGGATGAACCGGAAGTGGTTAAAATAGTACAGCGGGGGCCCAGGGGCCACCCACATGTAGACCCGTCGGCCGTCCTAACCACTTCCAAGACATCGGGACAAGAGCGAGCGGCGTAGGCAACATGCAAAGAGATCAAATACATACACAAGTGAGTATGTATGCAAGCTACCATACAACAGTTCTCAGAGCCATTCCATCTAAAAAAATAGAAATATTGCAACGCCATACGGCAAGATCCAAATATCCTAGATAGAGATAATAGTTTAGGATAGCTCCTCATACATCAAACATCAGAGTATCAGGCGGAAGCGGAAAACAAGATCCGAGTAGGGATAAGAAGCAAATCGGCATAAGATACCACATAAATAGACACATCCCGCCCACAGATCTCGCGGATTCCCATCCCCGGAATCTCTACACCGCGTGATCGTTGCCAACATCATATGTCTCCTCCACCCAGTATCCATCTTGTGAATACACATGTTCATCTGAATCAAACAATTTATCGTGTGAGACCCTAGAGGTACTCAGCAAGTCTTTATGCCTCTAAAGGGGACATAACCTGGGGTGACGCAACTGCAGCAAAAGATAATAACTAACAAGCCTATAGATACTCGCTAACCATCCGCCTAACCAATGATAGACGGATGTTCGTTAATTAGAAACAACAGTTATAACAGTATAAGTAACAGATCCATCCTCCTTCTCGCTTACCAACGAGAAAGCGGACGAACAACCCCTCTGTTGGTAGTTTTATTAACCATTCCATGAGTATTGCACTATTTACTAGTCAGGTATTTAGTCAGGTTAAAAGCGGTACTTTAGTTATACTTGTCTATGATCGAGAAACTGTGCTCCAAGTCGTCCATAACCGCGGACACGGCTTTCAGAAAGATTTACCCTGCAGGGGTGCACAAATAGCAACACACACTCGATCAACCTCAGAAAAACCAACTCAAAAACCAACGAGGCATTCACGACAAAGCGATCACAGGATTCAGAAATATTTCAGGGGGCCACCCCAATAAGCTACCCACAACGAAGTTGGCCGGCTCTGAGACGGACCCAGGGTTTGCGATAATGGCTGTAAACGACTGGGAACCCGAAAATGTGACTGGGCTTGTCGATACCACGAAAACATTCCGTATTCTTAAACAGTACAGGTGCTCCTCGCACAATCTTAAATAAACAAGTAAATCATGGCATAAGTACAGGATAGTAATAAAGCCTCAAACTACTTTGTGGCCCCAAGAAATAGAAATGAATCAAGCTCTGGCTCAGGGGGGGTCCATAAGGCCTCCCGGATGTGGATAGTGCGAATAGTCAAGGAACAGGAATCAAGTAATCGGGGTCCTACGGGACACAAGTGAGCATGAAAAACCAAATAGCAGATATTGCCCACCGGTGCCTCTTTCATTAGTTATCCCATTACTACTCAGGTTAAGTTGTTTAGGTACCTCGTTATCCATCAGACACTCACATACCCTATATATGTTGTTCTACAACTCGCATGGCTCAAACAACTCCTGTAGTAATGGCTCATGGGATGGAGGAACAAGATTCGGTGGGGTTTAAAAGTAAAGGCTATGCAGTACTTGGGATTCAATTTAATGCAATCGCGACTCAATGATGCAAGAATAAGATAGAGGCAATAGGTACTATATGTATGCAAGCATGTGGTAGTTCTTGCTTGGCAGCTCAGTTGAAGCGAGAGACGGATCTGGGTAGTACTTCTGGGATTCCTGATATTTCCCCTTCTCGGCGTCTATTCGAAGAAGAACCAAACAAACAAGGGCCAACATAAATAAAGTGCACAGCATATGAATAAAATGCGACAAGCAAACAAGCATGCCATGATGAATGATGCACAATTTACATGGCAATAATGTAGCATGGCATGGGTGAGGTGTGGGGTACAAGAATAAAGCATTTTATTAAGTTTTAGTCATGTTTTGCTCCTAAATAAGTTGCTGTATACTTTTATACTTATATGATGCATGCTGCAATTCAGAACATGAAATGCATAGTTAGAACGGGCTCGTCGCGCTGATCGATTTAGACATATTATTTGTCAAAATTGGAGTTGTAGATTTAAAGTTATTAATTAATTGAGAAAAGGCATTTTTATTGCATTTAAACAATTTCGAAAATTTAAATTAGTCAAACATTATTTTGGATGGCAGATTTGAAATCCTCCCATTTTTATGGTATATTATTTGTCAAATTTGGAATCACCAATTAAAAGTTATTAAACTCTAGATTTAAAATCATATTAAACATTTTCTGATATTGTTTTTATTTAAAATAGAAAAGAACAGACACTTTTATACCCAGAGGGATCTAGCCACAGACACGGACAGGTGGGACCGCGCTGAGCTGGCGACACTGCGCGCGACAGAGAGTTTTCTTACCACGCGCCCAGCCAGCCACAGCAACTGACAAGCGGGACCGACGTTCGTGCGGACCCACACACGGGTGCGCCAACGGGGGCCTGCCACGTGGGGGATCCGGGGAAGCGCGGGCGTGAAACCACAAAAGACGAGGTGCCTTTTCGTAAAACGGCATCAGCCGATGATAGGTGGGGCCTGGGGAGCGCGGGTTGAGCCGGCAAAAAGGTGGGGGTTTCTGGAAAAGTGCACCGACTACTGTTTTTCTTCTCACGGATGACTGACGAAACTGACAGAGACGCGCGGTGCGGCGCAGCGGGGCTCAAACTCGCGACCTCTCGCGCGCGCAGGCGGCGGCGACCGCTGCGGTGGATGGGGATTGGTGTTAGGGGAAGGCTGCGCGGCTAGTTGTCCTTTTGCGACGCCACGGTGAGGAAAACCGACCGCGAACGCCGGCGCACAGAAGGCGTTCGTCAAAACGAGTGGCGCGTCCAGGAAGCAAACACGACCAAGAGGGTGTCAGGGAGATGCGGCGGCTCACCGCGGTGACGTTGGTGGTGATGGATCGGCCGGTAGCGCAGAGGATCGGCGACATTGCTGGCGGCCGGCGAATTAGGGTTTTGGCTCGGCCTTGACGGCGTGCGGCGGGCTGGACCGTCTCCTCCTCGGCTCCGTGCATAGGGGCGACGCCGGGGACCTTCCTGGTGTAACACCCCGTCCACTCCTGGGCCCGGGGGGTGTCACTCCTAGCAACTTAATAGGATATCTAGACTGGCCCCACAGACCAACACTAGTCTTTTCTGCACACTTTGTCCTCACTCGTGCGCACCCGGTTATGGAAGAGGTGGTGGCAGGGGGAGATGGGGAAGGAGTTGCGGCGCAGGGGCCTAGGGAAGGTGCGGCGGAGGAGAGAGAGGGGGTAGATAAAGTAGAGGGGAGAGGGAATGTCGTGGGAAGGCTCGGTGGAAAAGGTGGTAGGGTGGCCACCTTTCTCCTCCTCCTCCTCACGTGCTCGGCGTGGCTCGGGTCCAGGGTGGCTGCAGCTGGGCCAGGTAGGAAGGAAGGGCAGGAGGCTCGGGTGGGACCTGCTTGCAGCGAGAGAGAGAGGGAAACCGAGAGGGGAGGGGTAGATAGCATGGGGGTGTCGAGCAAGGGAGGCTCGTGCTAGGGTTAGGGTTTGAGAAGGGGTGGATGGGGGTGGTGCCTCGGCATGGGGCTGGTTAGGGTGGTGGGATAGATGGGTTAGGGTTAGGGTAAGGTGGAGGGTTAGGGTTTAGCTATGATCACACTTGATCATGCATGGATGGAGTGGTGGGAAGTAGAGGAAGGTGAGGTGAGGTTTGGGGTTTACATGCCTTCCTAGATCATGGCAAGATCAAGCCCCATCAAGGGGTGAGATGGATATGGAGAGGGATGGGTTTGAAAGGGAGGTTTGAGATGGCCACACATGTGAGGGGTGAGATTTGGTGGGCACATGGTAAGGAGAGAACAACCAAGATGGTGAGAGAGATAAGGGAGTAGAGCTCAACAAAAGAAAAGATTCACTCAAAAGCCAAGTAAAACCCAAAAGAATAGGATGGTGGTGATTGTTGCATGGCCCATGCATATTTATCAAGTGCCATGTTTAATATTGTGAAAACAAAATAAAATCCCATGGCCTTGATTCACATGCATTCCAAAAATATGGATCTAGGGCTAAACCAAAAGAATTAAAAGGATGTTCCATGTGGGGTAGATGGAGATGCTCAAATTTGAATGTAATTTGGACATGCTAGTGTGTATATTCCACTAGGTGTATAATATCCTCAACAATATTCCAACATGAGCAACTATTCCAAAACAATCCATATGGAAGCTAGAAAAAGGGGTACCACTCACAAGGCATGCAAAGGTGGCTCCACATATCAATAATGTGAAAACAACATGATGCTAGTGTGAGAGCATGTGGAAATAGAAGTGGATCCATCCCAACCCACATGAGCTAGATTTAAATGCCAAAGGAAAAATATAAAAGCTCATGTATAATTAGGATGGTGGAATTATAAGGTGGTGACAAGTGAAGGTGGTGAAGTTAATAAAAGATATGCCCCTAACTCAACTTGGACATCAAGCATTTATCAAGAACCAAATACAAGATATCAAGAGGCAAATACAATTAATAGTGCATATGAGATAAGAGCCAAATGAAAAGGGTTTTATATGATGCTCAAATGCAAGGTGGCATCATGACATGAGCATGATATAATTATGGTGCAACAATTATATATAGGAAGTAGCATTTTATTATTAGACCATGTAGCATTACAGATGTTAGACAAATGGGGTGCTACATGTGCAGAATGGAATTGGGCATCACTGATGAAGCTGAATGTTATAAACAAAGAGAAGCCCATGAAGAAATTCATGGGCAGGAAGGGAGAGACCCCGAAGAACATATGCAATGAATATAACCCTCCACCCATGATTGGGTTTGGGGATTACCTCGTCTCGTGGGAGGTGGATCATGTCATCAGTGGGCAGCTACCCTACCAACTTCAATGGGTGGAGATCCTTGGCGGTGCAAGTCGATCACTACCAATCCCCATTGGTCTTCCTCTTCCCGGTGGTGCTAGTGACCTTGTCCATGACGGTGCTGCCGGAAGTGGATCCTAAAATTCTCTTTGGCTTTCCCATATCTACGTGCAAGAAGTTGCTGGGGGAACTTTGAGAACGTCCAGAGCGATGGAAGCACTGGCTGTGGTGGAGAAGAGCAAGGTAGAATATGATGGCGGCGGGAATGATGGGAAAATGAGATCCCACTATTCTCTCCTTTATAAAGTTACCGTGGTCAATTGTGGCTATCGAAGAAATGGTATCGCCACACGGCACACATCCGTGGGGACACGTGTGTCGTGCGGTCAAACCTGTCAGCTTTTACGGTGGGCCCACACTGTCGTGTCTTAGGCTAACGCTTGAGTGCACATAGTATCATCCCTGACATCATCGACCTCTTCACTTTATTGGGTCCTCCAAAAGGAGTCTATAGAAAACCAACTGCATCTACAAATGCGCCAACTGAGCCGAGTACCTCCTCGGGTGCCATGAAAAGGTGAACCTATGCTCGACAACAAGTTACCCATCATAACCTCGAGGGCTAATCCCATCGGAAGTGCTGGTCTCGCACCCGACATAAATACTTACATCGAAAACAACCACATTATCAACTTTTAAATATTACATGAATTCCATCATGTCGACTACATGCGTGGTGTCGATTGGCGATCAACCAAACTACAAATAAACGCTGACCCGATGAACTTTCAGATCAGTGTCTTCTTCTTATAGGGTTTTCGATTGACAACTAATCGATGCATGATTAATGACTCTGAGTCTCTTTCCGAATCTACGACTCGACCAGACACTCGAGGCTACTCCCACAGGGAGCGTTGGTCGCACACCCTATAATTTTTTTCCATTGTGTCGACCGCATCCACAACGTCGACTCCCGGTTATCAATGACCATATACTTGCCGGCTCCGCCCATTATGCACCTTATGTCAATGTCGAGTGCAAAGATAACATCTCCTTGACTACCCAGATCGTATCTGCTGCGAAAAACATCTGGATGTTGTGTCTACGACACAAATATTAGACCTATAGATCCAATCAGCTGGCCTAGTAACCGCATCTGCTGTGCTCTACTAGATAATTACCATATTGCGTGAAGAAAATCTCGACGAACGTGTTCGGTATACACTTTTCGACTGGAATTTGACTTAGTAAGTCCTCTGTGGCATGAGTCGAATTACTACAGACTATACCAAGTTTAAGTCCAGAGACTCGAGTTTGAATAAGTAACATTGGTTTTGTCCAAAAGCAATTAACTGGTCCTGATCCATCGAGAGCACCAGACGTGTTTGCCAGCATCCCTATGGCTACTAAGAATCTGCAGTATATACAATTTACTCATCTGATGTACTTTCAGGCTAGTACCTTCACCTTATAAAACTATCGACTTCAACCATGCATTCCAGGCTTCAAAGTCTTTACCTGAATCTTCGATTTGACTAGACAACTGGGGGCTACTGACATAGGTATGCCCAACGGGAACTTGACTCTAGCCTACCTGGCTTATCCCAATATAAAGCCTACACGATGATCTCCTAAGGATCCGTGAAGCCCACTACAACCTGGTGGATACGAATCCCATAAGGACACTGACTCCTGACATACAAGGCAGGAGCAAGATTAGAGATAAGAAAGTACTAGAGTTTCACCCTCGATATGTAACCGACTCGGACAGTACATGGGACCTAGCTTCTGCATATATAAGCTAGGAAGGGCCGCCAAGGAGGGCACCACACAATCCGCAATCTCAACACCCGTAGCTTACGCCAGATCTAATCTGCGCATCCACCGCCATCTCGGCGACTTGTAATCTTCTTCATCAATCAAGAATAGACAAGCAGTAGTAGGGTTTTCCCTCCAGGAAACTGAACCTGGGTAAATCGTGTTCCCTTGTTTATCTGTCAACGAAGTCAGTAGCGCATATTTCCTTCCTGAAAACCCAAGTCCATCAAGTATGTATATTGTCGTGGAGACCCCACGCCAGTATGGCTTCACAAAAGGATGAACTTTGTCCAAGGTTTAAGTAGGAATGGTTCGTCGGAATCACCCACCATTGCCTATGAAGATAATACTGCTTGTATTGTACATATGTAAACATGTTATATTACGAGCAATATTAAAAAACATATTGCTCCTAAGAATCTATAGTGGAGAAATAAGTATTTTTCAAACGAAGTCCATGTGACAACCTCGCTGATTTGTTCACCAGGTCCTTACAAGTTCGTTGCTTAATACTATGTACACGGAGTTGCTACGAGGAGACTTAGAAATCTCCTAGGTTATAAACTATAGAGGATCATCAGATCTTCCAAATTGCACTATTTTCCTTTCTGAGTTTTTCCTAATAGTTTATCATGTAAGATTTTCAATGAGGTAACAACAATACAAGCACGGATGATATATGTGTCTTTTTTCCCTTATTTTTCCACTGATTTTTAGAAAGATTTTTTCATGGCATATCGTATATTTTTCCTCTATTTTTCTCAGAGGGTTTTTGGAAGAAATTATTCTCGAGACGATCTCGCAAGGACAAAAAAAAAATAGGGGTGGTGTTACAATTTATTTGTTTGTAGAAGTAAGAAGATAATCCTTTATTTGTAAAGACCACGTGATGTTGATCATATAACATAAGTCCCCACAATCGAACGCGACTCCTCGGCCATGTCTTTTCGCTTGTATATAAACCTTGATCATTGTTTAAATAGACACGAGTGAGATTCATTCTTTATTCGACTCTTTGTGAGTACACTATATCAGATAGAGAGACGGAAAGTCTGGCCCGTGAGCTTCCGTGCTCCTTGCATATTAAAATAAAATAAAACTGTATTTACAAGTTTCAAAAAACTACGAAACAAAATCTCGAGAGTAGCTAACAATGTATTCCACAAACGTGCAAAATCTCAATTCAAAAACATGTTTGTGGATACCCCACTCGCTACATTCAGATTTATTTCCAAATTTTGTGAAACTCGGAAATATGATTTTCTTTTTTTTTTAGAACCGGATCTCCGTCATATAGAGCTTGCTAGAATGTTTAAATCGTACACTAATAAAATATATTGAAGAGAAGGCGATCGGGATGGGACCACTAAAACCCATATAGGATTCTTTTTCTCTCGTCGGTGACGACGTTGGTCCGCTTCTCCTTTGGTGATCTTGGTCTTGGAAGTGTGACAGACCACTGTATCTCGCTGACGGGAGATTTTTCCTTTTTGTTTAACCTGTTTTCAGTGTCTTTTTGGGCATGTTGAGGCAACAGCTATATCCTGAAATCAGAATAAGGTCCTCACCGCTCTCTCCTCGCCCTGATGGTACATCTAGCACCGTTGGAGAGTGTGTGGAGTCAGGTGCCCGATGGGTTCGCAGGATCCGGTCGGTTTTCGTGTTTGTTGGTGTGATTTCAAGTTAGTCTCTTCTAATTTACGATTGTTGTCATCAATTCTAGTGCGCCGGTCCTTCATGATATTAACTCGACGATTTACCGTTCTTTCAATTATAACAAACTCTACTGCGACAAGTTTTGCCCGATTCTGATGATGGAGGGGCAAGGGCGATGCTTTCAGCTCGCGTTAGTGATTGTCGTCGTCGCTAGGTGGTTCAAATATCTAATTATAATTTTTTTATTTTTAGACCTCTTGGTACCGTTGCTGGTGATTTTTAATAGACCTATGGAATTTCGCCAAAAATTAAAATGAATATAAAGGGAGTTAGCTTTGAGATTTTCATCGCTCCGTCCATTACCGAACGAACGGTCTATGGGTGCCCCGGGTACGTTCTCCGACGTGATGTCCCTCGACCAATGAGAGCCTCCCGAACACCGAACCAAGAGGCCACGAAGTAGATTTACCACCTCGACATCTCGAA
This sequence comes from Avena sativa, assembly GCA_916181665.1. Lineage (NCBI taxonomy): Eukaryota > Viridiplantae > Streptophyta > Magnoliopsida > Poales > Poaceae > Avena > Avena sativa. The sequence goes on along the minus strand of OV702290.1, from coordinate 544,214,165 downwards.
AATTCCAAACAACAAAAATAGCCCCTCTTCCCTCTCCACTTCGCCGCAGCTGCTCTGCCGTCTGTGGCCATGGCGAAGGTGAGGGCGCACTCGGAGCGGTCCATTCACCGCCACCTCCTCCTCGTCGGTGCCGTTGCTCTCCTCTGCACGGTTCTTCTCCTTCCGGCGGCTACGGCCTCCGCAGCTGTGGCGGTGGCGGCGGAGGGGGACGGCGAGAACAGGTCGGCGGCGCAGTGGGCGACGGGGAAGGACGAGGGGGAGCTTTCCGCGGAGCGGGAGGCATCTGGCGGTGGGTCGGTTGTGGAGGACGACTTCGCGGGCGGGTTCGGCTCCCTCGACAGCATGCTGCAGTGGGCGATCGGTACGGCAAGACCCAAACTCCCCTCAGATTCTATGATCAATTCTTTCGATTCGCTCTGGAAAATGCTTAATTCGGGATAGTTTAGCTTGTGTATTATATCAGGATGCATACGGTGTCGCTTAGTAGTAGGATCACATCGAATTTTGCCAGACTGTTCAGGCTTTGAGTTAGCTTTTGGTATTGGAAGCAGAGGCAAATTACTAGTTAGTATTCTGTCCATTCGTGATTTACTCCGAATTTTAGGATTGCAGAGGGAAATAACTGGTTTTAAGATATAGGAACTTGCACTTTATGGTTGTAATTGCATTGTGAACTAGTACTGAGCGTGGACAGTCTGGTTGGATTTAGAAATATACCTGCATTTGGCTGAGTTCTACCTGGTATTGGTGATCCAGGGAATTCTGATCCAGGAAAGTTGAAAGAAGAGGCAGAGGATGTGCAGACGTTATCAGAGGATGAGCTGCTCAAGCGTCGTGTGGAGATTAAGGTGAGATTGCTGCTTTAGAAATTAGAATCCGTCTTCTGGAGTTTTTTGTTGTTATCACTAAAGCATTTTCTTGAGACTTCTGTTGCTAATGACCTGTGTTGTTTGCAGCATACACAGATTTTTTTTGCTAACCAGCTCTTTTGGTTGTGTCATATGCATAAAACAATTCGGGGAAACATTTTTTGCTAACCAGCTCTATTTGTATATGCATAAACTTGCTATATCTGCTTCTGTTCACATCAGAATTTAGTAGTGCTTTTCTGGAATGCTCAGCTGCACCATACAGTATCCCTAGTTGTTGAAGTGGCCTGTTTATAGCTGTAGGTGCGAGCTTTATGTGATTTGTATTACCACCACATGTGCTCTGATGTCAAGTTAACAAACTTCTAATGTTTATTGCTGTATTTATGATTTGCCTTATAGTATACTTAATACTGAAGAACCCCGTGTCACCAACACATATTCGTGTTACATTTTGCAAGGTCCGCATTTTTTCATGCCTTACTTTTTTTTCGGGGAATTTTCACTCCTTGTTGTAACTATCATGGTCCAACAGAAGATAAAGCACTGTTTTGTAACCTATGATGGTGTTTTCTGTGGAACCTATGTTGACTTGATAAGATGGGCATGAGCTAGGCAAACAGCTGGTCTGTGAATAGGCAGTTCGGCGGGCAGTTGGTGTCCTCTGCGTAGACGAAAGATAAAGCATAAACATGATTGCAGTTGCACGCTGTACTGAATCTTATCAATCTTCACAGGAGTTGATGGAGAAGTTAAAGATGCCATCAGATGCTGACTTAATGAAGATTGCAATTGCTGACCTGAACAATTCTTCCATTTCACTGGACGATCGCCAACGTGCACTGCAAGAGCTTTTAGTTCTTGTTGAGCCCATTGATAATGCCAATGGTAACAATTTGCACTTTCTTTTACCCCCCATCAATATGCTAGTATCTCACCACCCTAGAATGTCTACTTGTAACGACGTATAACTGAAACATCTAGCACTTAGCAGTTAGAGTTCACACCAATGAAATATTCTCTGGTTTTTACGTAGCCACTGTTTTAGACTTGTAACAAATTACTAGGGTGCTCCATATATCTATGTAGTTTTACTGCCTACTCCGTTCACTTTTATAATACCTTGTAGATATTTCAACGTGGACTGGATACAGACAAAAATGCATGAAATATCTAAAAGGTCTTATAATAGTGATCGGAGGGAGTACCTTTTATAGAAAAAGGAGTCAACATTGAATGCAACAAAAGCTTACAGTTGTTTGTGAGACCTTTTGGAAGATTCTCTGAAATGTGTCTTGCTCATGCATTTGTGATCAGACCTTGACAAACTTGGGGGCCTTGTTGCTGTGATTCAAGATCTTAATAATGCAAATGAAGAAATACGGACCACCTCTGCATGGATCCTGGGTAAAGCCTGTCAGAATAATGCCCTTGTCCAAAGCCAGGTAAAGCCATTAATCGTACACAAAGGAACAATTGGATTTAAATGCTGTATCTTGTTTCTGCAGAGTATCTGCATCATTATTAATAGTCTTGTGCTGGTTCTAGGAGTATATATATTCTCTCATGTTAGCTCAGACTCCGAGCACAGGGATGCTTTCTTTTACTTTCCTTTCATGTTGTTTTGATAGTTAACAGTTAATTCCCTTGTCTATTTCCTCCCAGACCACAAGGGGTACCTCTTCTTGAAGTATTTCTTATCATCATTTTCCGTTCAAGCCATGTAATATGATCTGAGTATTTCTTTCTTGGCCAGATCCTTGGTTATGGAGCTTTGGAAAGACTAGTGAAGATGGGCTACTCCACTTCGGCAGAAGAAGCTGCGAAGGCAATGTATGCTATATCTGCCTTGATCAGGGATAACGTAAATGGTCAGGAGGCATTCTGTTCGGAAAGGGGAAGCGCAATGTTGCAGGTAGTGAAAAATCCCGTCTTAGGCATACACTCACATAAATTGGTTCAGCTGTGACAAAACTTCCCCCCTTCTGCAGCACATATTGGCAAGCGACAGTACCGACGTCCGGCTTCAGAAGAAGGCGGTGTTTTTAGTAACAGATCTAGCGGACTTTCAGCTAAACTCTGGAAACTCGGGGCTTGCTTTCCTAAGTGAACGTGTTTTCCTGAAGTTAGTGGTTGATATGGTATCAAAGTTTGACCTTGATCTTCAAGAAAAGGTATGTATGGTGAGAGTCGCCTCTAGTTCTGTAAATCATTTTGGTTATGTCTAGACAGTTGTGCCTTGTGTGCCCTTATCTTGTCGTCTAATGTAGTCTTGAGCACTCGTTATTTTGCCAATTCAATTTATGTCATCTATCTGTATGCAGCTATGCACTTCATGCTTAACAGGAGAGAATCTACACATATACTCCCTCTGTTCTAAAATACAAGATGTTTTAGCCTTTTTCTAAAACACATGTATCTAGACGCATTTTAGCGTGTATGTTCACTAAAAGGCGGCTAGGTACATGTCTTCCAGAAAAGGGCCTTATAGTTTGGAACGGAGGGAGTAATATTTTGCTCGTCTGGAGATTCAAACATGGTTTTAAGCGACAGTCACTTTTTACGCAGGTTTTGTTGGCCATTAGGAGTTTACTGAATCTTCCCACGACCGACGCTACAGACTTGGAGTCCTGCGACCTCAACAGCGTGCTGTACAGACTGGGGGTGCAGCTGGAAGAGTTGCCGTCCGAGGAGCAAAAGGAGTACGCCGGGGAGGTGGACGCCCTCCGGAGAGAAGTCCAGATGCTCTACCAGCAGAAGCTCAAGGAGGTAAGTAGACAAGTGCAAAAGTTTTGACTTGAGCGGAGGTGCAACTGTGGCCATTGTCTGATTCCGAGGCGGCTAACTCTCGTTTCTGCAGGGGCGGAGTACAGCCACCCTGGCGTTGTAGGATACTCTGATGATCCGGTGATGAGTTGAATGCATTTGGTTGGAGAGATTAGTGTTGTTAGCGACTGCTGCTGATGAATGCATTGAGTTAGTTGAATGCATTAGCGTTGTAGGATACTCTGATGATCAGGCAGAAGAAACTGTTAGCGACTGAAACTAGAGAAACTGTTACATAATGTAAAAATATTTAAAAAGCAGTTTGGAGGGATAGAGGTTACGCTCCTTATGTGAGTTCAGTAGCCAAGGTTACAGGCCCTGGCAGGGACCCAGCAATACCTACGGCACCGACCAAACTACTTACCCCCCAAAGCTAGGGCTAGGAGCCCACGCTACTAGGCTCGGCGAGATCATATCCTGGAAGTGGTAATTTAAGCTGGTTCCTGCAGAGTTACCGATCCGAGGTGGGACAAAAGAAAAGAAAAGCCAAGCGATCGGTGCGATCAAAGCGACGCGAGGGCGGGATGCGGCCTAAATAATTGGGCCCAATATGCGCGCGCGGCCTGGGTAGAGTAGTAGGCCAGCCGAATTATTTGCTCATCGGTTTAGGTTATTTTATAACCTTTGGCAAGCAGAATTACGAGTAGGATGCACTGCTCACTGCAGAGCCACGTCACGTCACAGGCGACACCGACACCAGTACACCCCCCCCCACCCCCCCATTATACCAGTAATGAGTACTAACTGGTAATATAGGTCTCGAGACATAAAAATATTGTATGTGAGGCGACTCGTACTACTGTAATCATGCAAACGATTTAAAAACCAGTGAGGCCTTATGGCATCTTCACCGGGCCGACACAAACGCGTGATCGAAATAGTCCGTTTTTATATGTTTGGGTCTATCTGTGGTTACTTTGGGCTGCGATCCGGCCTGTCCGGACGACCGCGCACAGCGGCGCGACCCGAATGTCTGCGTCTGCAAAAGAGCCCGTCACCGACACCGGCGCCTGTATATCCAGTTCGCTCCCGCCGCCTGCCGGCTTTCTTCCAGTCGTTTCCCGCCTTCCCCGCCGATTCCCTCCTCTTCTAGGCGTTTCCCGTCGCGTCCAGGCGCGTCTATAAAAAGGGGAGGCCGACCGATGTAGGTACAAACCAGAAACCCTACCTCTAAGGCTTGAATAAAGCTTTTCATTGTAAGTGTGGCCAATGCCTAGATCGATACATGGTACATGGCGCGCGCGCAGCCTAAACCTACTCGTCGGTGTTTGAGATCGGGCGGTACCGTCTCCGGCACATGCTGTCGTCGAAGACGCTGACGCCTAGCCTTCCTTCACCGTCATACTTGAAGACGAGGATGTTGCCCGCTTCAATCTTGTGCGCGCGGGCGAAACACTCCTAGCCATTACCGAGGTACAACTGGCCGAGGTGGTCGAACTGTAGAGCGACCGGGTACCTGCTGGTCCTGAGACCGTTCGCCCGTAGGATGATAATCGGGGGCGGCTAGTCGCCGACCAGGGTCATGAATGTGCGGGGTAGGAGCAGTCTGTCACTCGGCATGCCGGCGTGGATGGCCACGACGAACTGGATGCTTGGGTCGACCTCGTCGGGCGACGACGACATCGAGGGAGAGCGTGGTGGCGCGCTGACTTGGTCGTGTCCTCGGCGTCCCCTCGACGTCCATGGCCGGCACGCCCTCTCGTCGATCCCTCGCCGCCGGCCATCGCTAGCTATAGGTAGTGGAGAATGGAAAGGAGGAGAGGCGAGAAAGGTGTGGTGTAGGAGAAACTTGCCGCGGACGACCAGTTAAAAAGGCCCGGCATCGGATGCCGGCGCGAAGGCTGAAGAGACGGCATTGATGCGTCCAGTCAGTTAGTGTGACGTTGATGACCCACAAGTATAGGGGGTGTATCGCAGTATTTTTAATAAGTAAGAGTGTCGAACCCAACGAGGAGCAGAAGATGCTGGCTAGTGGTATGGATCAGGAATTCTCTGCAAATACTTAGCAAACGGATTTTAGGGGTTTTTGATAAAACAAGTAAATAAAGTACAAGTAAATAAAAGACAGTAGGAATAAATGCAGCAAGTGGCCCAATCCTTTATGCAGCAAAGGACAAGCCGGTTGTATTACTTAAGATGACCAAACGTTCTCGAGGACACATGGGAAGACTGTCAAGTGCTTTCGCTTCATATAGTTGATTAATCTTCTTTGGCTTGCTAAGTGTTGTGTGGGTGAACCTGTGCTAATGTACCGACCTTCCTAGGACTAATACATACTTGTGATTATACCCCTTGCAAACATCCGTAAGTACAAGAAAGTAATTAAGGTAGAAACATAACCACAACTTTAAACTCTAAGACCCTTACGTCCCTTGTGCAATGGTTTCCAAACGGGGTTCAGGTTTCTGTCACTCCGGCAACCCCTACGATTAGTAGACAAATACACAATGCATTCCCCTAGGCCCATATAGGTGAAGTGTCATTTAGTCGACGTTCACATGACACCACTAGAAGAAGTACACCACAACTTAAATATCAAACCATTGAATCTTTCTCAACACAACTGCACTACTAACAACATGACTTCTCCCATGTCCTCAAGAACAAAACAAACTACTCACAAGACATCATATGGATCATGATCAGAGATGGAATAATGATGTATAACAATCTAAACATAAACAATAATTCAATGGTTCACTTAATAGCATCAACTACAAAGAGTAATCAACACCGGGAAAGTTTCCCCTATGAACTATGCAAGATTCAACCCAATTGTTACAACAATATGGAGATGGTGATGATGGTGATGATGGTGGTGGTGATGATGATGATGATCCCGATGAAGTCCATCTTGATGATGGTGTTGATGGCGACGATCTCCCCTCTTCGGGAAGGAATTCCCCTGACAGAAATCTGTCTGCCAGAGAGATCTTTCTCTCTTGGTGTTTTCCGCCCCGCAGAGGCGGCGGAATCTTTTTGTGGTCGCCCCCTGAGTCTTAGGGTTTCGGGAGGATAATATACGCCAGAGGGTAGAGCCAGGGGTGGACCAGGGCGGCCACACCACCTGGTGGCGCGGCCTAGGCTGGCCCGCGCCAGGGGGTGGTGTGGGCCCCCTGTGGCCCATCTCCAGCCCCCCTTCTGGATTCCTTCGTCTTCTGGAAAAATAGGATTTTCCGTATATTTTCCCGGATTTTCTGATCTTCGCGAATTTTGCCTCCAAACAGCACCTTTTCCATCAGAATCCTGACTGCAGCGGTCCATGCTCCAAAAGTCATCAACCATGCAAAAACAGATAAAATAACATAAGTATCATCTCTTAATATGAAATATATCAATGAATAACAGTGAATTATGATATATAATAGCGATGCAAAATGGACGTATCAGACGTCTTGTCGCCATTGATGGCGTAGGATGCCGCCGGTCAGCCTTCTACCACTCTGAATCACTGCCCCGGTTGCGTCTGAGTCGATGCTGCTGCGCTCGTCTGAACCAACGCCGCGGTGGCTGATGGGTGGGCCAGAGGCACCAACGGGGAGGACATGCCCGCGACTAGCCCGTGTCTGGGCTAACCCAGTGGTCACGCAAATTAGGTGCGCCGATGGGTCGAGCCGGACACGTCAGGACGGATAAGAGTGGGAATAGGTTTTCATAAATATTCACTTCTTTTCTTTTGAAACTAAGTTTTTGTTCAGACATCCATTCTAACTAGGGTCTCCTATGGTCAGGATGGCTCTGATACCAACTTGTAAACACTCGGATTTTTAATCCCAGATGCCTGTTATGCCATACATCGCAATCCCAGAATTACCATTTTTGTGAGACATAACAGAATTGGTACCACAGTACATCATCCATTACAAACCATAATAAAGGTCTTACAAATAAAGGATCTCATGATCCAGTCTTAATAGAATCAAAGCAGCGGAAAGTAAACGTAGTAGGGGCTCCATCTTCAGGATCACAGGCAATGCTGAGATGGGAGATGATCCTAGTTGTCATAGACCTCCTGCTGTCCATCTTCCTGGTAGTCCTCCTCATAGTCTGGCCACGGGAATAGCTAGGGACAAAGCCATGAGTACTCTTTAAGTACTCGCAAACTATCACTAACAAGTAAAATAGTTCTAATAGGAATCTTAAGCTCTAGGTTTATTTCATAAGGAGTTCAAAAGTAAAGAACCTAATTTAATCTTCTACATCACCTAAGCGGGAACCTAGTTTTCATGTCCACAACCCTGTTGTGGTCAAGTTAAGGTCATAGTTCAATTCACAAGTCCTTTTTGAAAACATCTGACAACAGAACAGTATGGCCACTCCAACTGTCCATAACCGCGGACGTGGCTATTCGAATAGTTTGACACTCTACAGAGATTGTACACTTTCACCACAAAATTCGATACATCCTTCAGGGATAATCCTGAATCATCATACTTAGTATGCGGATAATCAATCATAACCTTTCAATTACACACTCTAGTATAGGCACATCCCCTGTGAGCTTGGCTTCCTAGCCATGGCCATCTGCCATCCTGGGCACTGCATAGGTGGACATTCACACTCACAAGGTAGCCTCAACTCAACCTCTTTCCGTGAGGGAACCCATACTAAGGCATATAAACTTCCAGTTAATCCCTACCCAATTCAGGTATTGTGGTTGTACGGTAAAATTGGAATGGTATCGCATCCGAACCCAACCATCAGTTTTTATAAAGGGTCAAGGCTCATGCCTCAACATTTTCATCATCAAATCCTTTTGTGTCCATAACACATGTCAAAACATTTCAATAGAATGAATCCTCATTCCAAGGTTTTCATAATCATTTTCACCAAGTATTCCCATCTAAAGTGATCAACTTTTATGCTTAGCACTAACCACTATAGTTGAGGGTATTCACTAATGAGGGACTAATCAAGTGTAGCTATCCAAATCTAGTTGTATGCTTTTGATGACATCTAAGTATAACTACTTAGGCATAGTTTTATACTCTATGGTATCTATCCTACTTTTCCAATACTCACAAAGCACTAACTAAAAGTAAAGAACTTTGGTAAAGTAAAAGAATAAAGCTTGCAAGTAAAACTTGGGATTGGTATAATCAAAGTTGTATAACCAAAGCATGCCTAATGCATCTTGCATAGGTTATCAAGTTTGCAAGTGTTAGCTTGCATAGTTCTAGCTTGCAAGTATTAGCTTGTATAGGTATGAAACTTGCAAGTTTTAGCTTTCCTTGAGTAGTGCAGTGGTTGAAGTTCTCTTCTTCTTCTTCTTCTTGGTAGTACTCCTCTTCCTCGTATCCCGGGTCGGTACTATCGTCTATAAATGAATACGAGGTACACAATCACCAAACAATACTTAATTACTTCTATTTAGCACACCAAGGCTCACACTTGACGATCTAGCATCATCACAATCATTACATAAAATAAAGATCTAATTTTATTTATCTTATTTTGGAAAAGTAATTTCTACTCATTGAAAATACTTAAGATTTAATATTCTCCAATTAAAATATGGGATCATGTTGACACATATCATCACCACATATTCTAATACTTGGGAATGTGATTTAAAGTGTTGGTCATATTTTATAAAGTTTAGTATTACTATTTAATACAATTAAAGTGACTAGAAATGCCTAAATAGCATTCTTTTAGTACTAGTCCAATGTTACTGCATGCAAACCTAAATATTCTTACATATTCAGATAGATCTTGTCAAATGTGATTTTTAAGAGTTGGAATCAATTCAAAAGCATTTATGGTTGATTTTTGAAAAATGTTTGAATGTGGAAAAGTCTTGGTCTTGCTATTTTTACTATAGGTGATCTATAATTTTAAATGGTTTGAATCCAACGGGCTTGGATAGATATTTTGAATACCTTTCTAACAAAATTGGAATCATGCAATTTGGTTCAGTGAATCTCTTTGAATTTATTTTTAAATCTACTGACATAATCTAGTTTTAACTAAAATAGGAAAATTCTATTTGAATCGATGGGCTCTGCGCAGATAACTAACTGGGCCGGCCTAACTGCATAGCGCTGGCGCAGCGGGCTGCTGACAGAATGGTCCCACGCGTCAGCGACTAAACTAAACTGAAACGGTATCTTTCAATCTAGGCCGTGCGATTAGACTAGGATCTATGGATGTGGTTCGTCGTCTCCGGCGAACAGCTCCGGCGAGGAACAAACCCTAACGCGATGGTGGGGGTACGTGGGGGCTCACCTGGGCTCCAGCTAGGGTCGACGATGGGGGAAAACGATGTTGTAGACGACGGCGGTTCGAATGATGGTCGCGACTGCTCCTAGCTCCGGTTCCTCTTCTCCTCTGCAGCGGCGGGCTCCGGTGAAATTCCGGCGATGTGGTGCTCGCCTTGCTCCAAGAAGAGGTGTAGGAGGTGTCTAAGAGGGAGGGGAGTGGAATGGTGTGGCGAATTGGAGCTGGGGCGACCTCTATTTATACACCTGCGAGAGGGACAGAGCGGGATGGCTCGGGCTCGTCGGCGACGTCGATACAGGGGGCTAGCAGCATGGCTAAGGGTAGGGGTTGACGCGGTGCTTCAGGGCGGTCGTCGTGCGAGTGATGGCGCAGCAAGGGGCGGTCTAGAACGGTCGGCGCTCTAGGCGGAAATGGCGGCGTTCGAGACGGTGCAAAGTGGCTACGGTCCACACGGCGGCGAACGGGCATGTCTGGGGTGTAGCTAGGGTCACGGCGAGTGCGGGCACGCGCGGTGAGGGCGAGGCGCGGCGTGTGTGCGCGTGTCGGCTGCGGCGCTCTAGCGCGCTCTCGGCATGGCACACAGAGAAATGGGCACGACGCTTGTGGGTGGTCCATGGCGTGTCTTCGGTCGAGGGGTGGACAGAGGGTGGCGGTGGACGGTTGCCTGTCTCCTGGACATCGTGGGAGAGGGCGGCGCGGTCTGTGGCGAGTTGTTCTTGGTCGACCGGCGTGGTGAGCTTCGGGCGGCGCTGCACTGGCGCAAACAACAAAGGGGGTTGTGTCCACTGCGTTGCTAGGCACTAAGGGAGACCAGGGGAGAGAAATGAGGGGCTAGTGGCAAGTGATCACTGCTCAAAACAGTAGAAGTTAGGCAGTGGTTTATCTGTGTCTGCAAGGTGTTCAACCAAATGGCCACATGAGATTAAGATTTAAATTTTTTGAATGAAATTTTGTGAGTGTGTTTGTCACATGCTTGAGTGTCTATGGTTGCTTGGGTTTGCCAAGGTGAATTGATTTGAGTGGTTTTTTGCAAAATGGTGATCTATGCATATGAACTTGATTCAATTTTGAATTGTCCTTTAAAATGATTTGGGAATTGTTTTTGTTTGTTTGTAGAGTGGGCTTGGGTTCACTTTTACTTGGTCTAGCAAAGGGTGAAAAGAATTGGAAAAGTTTATATTAGAAATCGTTTACTAGAGACAACCAAAGTGGGCTAGTGGTTAACTTTGGTCAAAATGACCATTTGATCATATGATTCATATTTGAATTTCTTTTCTTTTGATTTTGTTTGTAATTGGCCTAGATAATGTAGTATTCATCTTTAAACCATTTCTTATCATTTATAGCAATCAAACATGGCAATTGCACTTATTCATACACTAATGCAATTCACACATACACTCATATTGGATTTAATAATAAAAGTTTTTGTTAACCCTAAACTTGGGTAATTAGAACTTGATAATCTTGATTAATATTTTTGGGGTGTTACAACCCCCCTCTTGCCATGGCCGGCCAATCAAGCCGCGATTCGGGCAGATGCGACTGTCGGTGCTGGTGCCGTCTGAGGCGGAGGAGCTCCGGGCGACGAGTTCACCCGCCAAGGCCATCGATGGAGGGGGAGCGCGAGTGCATTCCCGTGCAGGGACATGGCATCGGCGCCCGTGAGTGCACCCGCACCCCCATTTCTGCCCGACGATGCCGCGGACGATGCCACAGACGAGGCAGAAGAGCTGCTCCTAGCGGATATGTGCGCGCTGCTGCCGGTCGTCGGCGAGCCTGCTGTCAGCAACGAGCAGGAGGCGGTCTTGCTCACTGAGGCCAAATACCACTCGCTGTGCACCACGGTCATGCAGATCGTGCAGCGCCGGAAGCGCCGCCACAACGCGCGCAGGACGGAGAAGCGCGACTTTCTTTGTGCTTGCCGCATCTCCTTCCGCGAGCATGACCATCGGCTCGAGGCCCTGGAAGCCCACTTACCCGACGAGTACTTCATGGCAGACGACTTCGGCAATGTGGCAACCAACGAGGAGTAAGCGCCGCCATCGATGATGATCCGGTGAGTAGGTACCGCCGGTAATGCGTAGATGCTAGGTGAAGTATGGATGCAGGACGCAACATCAAATTCTGCTAAAACTATATATGTAGATCTATATGATCAAAACCTCCTCTATGTAATCTGGTGCCAATGTATGATGATTTTTAAATATGCAGTTCGGATTACCTTAAAACGTTTCCAGTTTACCGCATCCGCCTTTTGTGGCACCGCGATATGTGGCATCTGCTAGAGATGCTCTTAGAGCAACTCCAACAACCACGCTAAAACCAGGCGCTGTAAAAATAACCATCGATATAGCGCGCACGACACTTTTCCCTCCTCCAGCAGGCGCGCGATAATTGTGTGCGAGGTAAAAAAATTCCAGTGCGCGTCAGTTTGCCCACCCGCACGCCCAAATTTGGTGCCCGGCTGCCAGCGCCCGCTATCTCTCCAGCTCGCGCACGAATGCCCAACAACCGCTGAAACTTCCCCCAATCCACCCTCGCCTGTGTGCACGTCGGCGATGTTCCGACGATGGATCCGGCCTCCTCGTCGTCGTAGTACATGGTCCCCGTCAATGGTGTCGGCGTGGGATTTCCGGCGGCGGCGAACCCTAACCCTACTACTGGCGCAGCCGCCGGCGCCGCTGTGAGCTCCAGCGCTCGCCAACTTAACTTCGTGCCACCGCGCACGACCACGACTACAGCCGCCGCCGCGGGCTCCGCTACGCCTCTACTGCTGAAAGGAAGGGCAAACACGGGCAAGCGACTGGCCATGACCACGGCAGCCAGGGCCAACAAGCCGGCCAAAATGGTCAACTCGCGATGCCCTCCTGCAGCCGTGCGTGCACAGGTGCCTGCGCCAGCTCCCCACCAGCCATCGCCACCACCACAGCCGCCGGCGCCGGCTCCACAAATGAGCGCACGCCAACTGCTCGATACATTGATAACAAGGTAAAAACTTGTTTTTTGTTGTTGTGGTAGATGCATTTGCCATGGTTTCTAGCATTGTCATATTCATATGTGGTCGTTTTACATTGTAGTGTTGACGAGGAGACATTCATGGCACACATGGATGTTGGCTCATCTTTCACCGCCGAGCAAGGAAATGGTGAAGAAGAAGAGTATGTGGTGGATGAGCAAGGTGAAGGTTTGATTGAAGCGCCAGTTGGTAGGACGGTTAACTACACCGCCGAGGAGGATAGGTTGCTATGCTGAGCATGGTTGGCGATTGCCATGGACCCGGTGGTTGGCACCAACCAATCAAGAGGCACCTATTGGGCGAGGATGAAGGAGTTCATCGATGCACACAACACAAGTGGCAATGAGCGCACCGATCGTTCTCTTTGGTCCTGGTGGTCGATCATAAACACCGATTGTCAAAAATGGGCTAGTGCTTTGGCGGGTGTCGACGTAATCAATCCAAGTGGCACGACTTTTGATGATAGGGTAAGTTGTTCATTGGGTGATCCCGTCTCATGTTTATGCGCATATGTTTGTTCATATCCGTGACTCATTCTTGTCTTATGTTCACCATGTAGAATACCATTGCCCAAAATTTGTTCAAGGATCAAGGGAGGAAAGACAAGAAGGGGAAGAAGATTATTGGCAAGTCATTTGTGCTCCACCATTGCTATGACGAGCTGTCGGACGAGAAAAGGTGGAAAAGCCGTGATGGGTTGGATGTGCACAACTTAGGGATGAATGCCATCGAAGCAAAAGCAAGTGATGAAAACAAGAAGAGAAGCTCCACTCCTCACTCGGTTGCATTCACGAAGAGGTCTGTGCTTGGAAGGAAGGCCGCCAAGGAGTTGATGAGGGGGAAGAAGACCGGTGATGATGACATAGAAAAAGCTATGGATAGGATGGCCAATGCAAGGTTGGAGTACAACGAAGATAAAAAGTTGGCGAGGACTATGGAGGCCGAGGCCGAGGCGCGTAGGGTGGCTTTGGAGGAGAGGATTGCGGCCGCCGAAGAGAGGAAGTTGGTTTTGGAGGAGAAGAAGGTGGTCGCCGCCGAGCAAGCGCACCTATTGGAGGAAGAGAGGAAACTCTTTACCATTGACACGTCCAACATGGATGAAAGGGAAAAGGAGTACATAAACCTTGCTCGTGATGAAGTGTTGACTAAGAAAAGAATGACGGCAAACCACTTGAAGACCCAAAGTGAAGGAATGAATGCATCTAGAGGTATGGGTGGCTTTGGAGGCATGGGAGCAACACCGAGGGCTTTTGGAGGCTATGGTGGCATGGGTGGCATGAGTGGCATGGGGCTCGGAAGCATGGGAGGCTTCGGTGGCATGGGTGGCTTCAGTGGCATGGGAACAACACCGGGGGGATTCATGGCCTCCATGGTGAATCCATCAACTAGGATCCATGTTGATACCTATGGCATGTCCTCCATGGGGAATCAATCACCTTCTATCAATGTTGATGGCTATAGAGATTCGTCACATGCCAACACCATCAACACCACTGTCCAAGACTTCCAAAGAGAAGAAGCACAAGATGAAAGTGGCAATGGCTATGATGATGTTGACAAATGATGTGTCAACATGTTAAATTAGTGTTGAACTTGGTTGTGTGAACTTATGATTTTCATTTGAACTATGTCCTAAATTTGTGTTGAACTTGGTTGTGTGAGACAAGCATTTGGTGATTGTTGAGAGCCATTTATTGGTCTATTTATTTTGTTTTGTTTGATCTTGTTGATGCATTGTGAGCTTGTGAAACATGTTTGCGCCGGCGCCCGTACGCTATATTTTCGCGCGCCTGCTGGGGGATTGTTTTGTGCTTTATTTTCACGCGTCTATTTTAGCGCGTTTGTCGAAGGAGAAACACCATGCGCGTGCTAAAACGGGATCGCGCGCTGCATAGCACTTTTACAACGCCTGGTTTTAGCACGGCTGTTGGAGTTGCTCTTACTAGCAGAAGGTTGTAAGTTCGATTCATGTTGCAACATATTGTTTTCACTAGTTTTTTTTTTGGACCGTTGCCGTTTAAAAAACCAGTGAGACCATCGGTTCAGCATTGGTCTTCGGGCGGCGGCGGCGTGGCTCGGGGTGGTCGATTCAGCGGGAGGGGGGCTACTGGGAGGTGGCCGGATCTGGTTGATAAACGACGATGGGACGGCGAATTCGACGGCGGCCGCTGCTTGTAGGGAATGCAGGAGAGCGACGGGAGGGTTCAACGTGGCAGGTAAGGCACACGTGTGAGACTGGTTTTGCGGCAGCTATGCGGCTGCTACAAATATGCGGTAGGAGGGAACAAACTTCGACTAGATGCAAAAAAAAATTCAACACCAAATGGGTATAGGACAGCTGTTGGAGACATTTTTTTAGACGTGCTGTCCTATAAATCTGTTCTTACAACACTTGTGTTGTTTTATGGTAGCTATTAGAGATGCTCTAAATAAAACTAATGCCAGTCGAGACTTACGGCAGGTTAGGCTTTGCCAGCGCCGGGAAATTTAGTGAACTGCACTAGTCGCCATGGCCACGAACGCCACAAAATTTCGTCTTTGACGTAATTGCTAGCTCTCTTGTTTGTGAGAATGTGACGAAAATCGGCCGTAGCTCACGACCTGTGTCGATCTTGTTTTAAAACAATTGTAAGAGTTTAGGTTTAGGTCTAAAAATTCTGAAAAAAACATACAAATACATATATGTCTAGTATGTACAACCAATTTTTATCGAAATTTATCTTCAACTAGCACAAATACCCGTGCGTTGCACCGGGAAAGAAATAGATGGGCATCACTCAGCCATCGGCGCTCGTTCTGCATCAGACCGCCATCTTCCGCTCCAACAATACAGCCACCTCGCATGCAAGGTTGACCGCCAAGCTAGATTATTCGTGTTACCGTGGGTCTGACCTCCAAGCTAGATTATTCGTGTTACCGCGGGCCTGCTGCTGCCTCATATGACGAGCTCAATCTAGACAGGTGGGTATTTGTGGCGATGCATGTAGGTCATGCGTATACGGGTGAGGCACTCAAGTGGTGACATTTTTAGGATCCATTAATTATTTGGGAATTAATAGTAGGCATTTTTTCCTTTTTTAACATCTCTATCTTTTAATAGTTGCATTAACAATTTTTTTTTGAAAAATATGTAAAGACTAAATATTGACCGAGCAAAAATCCATTTAGCGCTAAGACCTTGTGATAAAGATAGTTCACTTTTAAAAATAAAATAGATATAGTAGTTACCTTTAGAAATCACCTTCCAATATGAATTGAGTCAATTAATTGGTCTACATAGAAGGTGAAAAGTCATTTTCCTAAGTAACCTGATACAGGTCCAGAATGAATCGGAGATGCTTATGGAATCAGTACTCGTAGAATCAGTACTCGTAGAATCAGTACGAAGGAAATGTTAAATCCATTGACAATTAAATTAGCCTCGCAAATGAGCAATTCGATTGTTACATTTGACAACACTTTCTTTTGTGAAAAAAATAAACACTACAAATCAGAATAAATTTGAACCCATGAACACAAAAACCAAGCTGGCTGGCTGTTGATTTTGGTACTTTCTACTTTGATTTTGGGTCCCAAGCGTCCTTGTTGCCTCCAACATACACCGTGCCATCATATCGGGGTCAAGTCAACCCGCACCACAACATCACGTGCCCCTCTCACGAACCCCTGCATGCGACACAACACACCACGCAGGCCCACCGCCCCCCGTCACACACGCGCAGCACGCGAACGTCACCTACCCCCATCATCGTCTCCAATCTCTTGGATTCCAACATCACCGCTGATTTCTCCTCTCCCTGCCTGAGGCTAGAGCCGCCGGCCTCAGCGCCCCCTCTCGCGGCCGTGCCAAGCCCGCCGCCGCGCTGGCCGGCCTGATTTGGTCCTCTGCCCCGACCACGCGACTCCGCAGGGTGCCGTGTATGCCGTCCGCCGCGACACCTGAGCGCGCGCCGCGCCGCGGGCTCCCCTCCGCCTCCGACCATGAAGCACCGGCGCCACCCCGTCCTCGACCTGTTTGCCTTCGCACGTCGCCAAGAAGACGGTCCGATTCTCCTCGTTCCGCCCGGGACCTTCCCCACCCGACCTTGTCTTCCTCCGGCCGAGGCAGTCTGATTCTCCCTTGTTCCGTTCGGGACCTTCCACAACCGACCTCATCTTCCTCCGACCGAGGTCGGTTTTCCCTCTCTCCCCCCGCTGGAAACATGCCCTTTCTATCACTTGATTTCCGATCCGCTCGCTGATTTCAGGCTCCTTGACAACGTATATGAACCGGTTGGATCCACCCTAAGGGAGCGAGGTGGGATTATTATTCGTGTCCTCTCATTGCTTACGGACGTATAGATTAAGCGGTTGTTCGTTTGCCGGAGGGAACGGCCACCTGCGCCTGCGATGTGGCCCTGTTCATTTGCCGGAGGGAGCGGCCACCTGCGCCTGTGGTGTGGCCCAGTTATGGATGAAAAGCCCAGATTTTTAGACGGAGACCCGGTTCAGCCACGAAAAGAAATATTAGCATTTTGGTGTAATATTGCGATCGTTTGTTGGGTGGCTTTGGTGGGTAATTATGTGGTTTACTGGGAGAGCAAAAAGGTCTAAAAAATTGTTGGACCGGAAGAAATAATCCGTCCTTTATTATTAGGTATAGATGTGTAATATGCACAAAATAAAAAAATATTGGAAGGAAACCCGTGATCTGTTCACCCATCCTTGATGGCTTGTCACGTGCTCGGCTGACTGCTAGACTTGTGCGCCTGAGCAGAAGGTTATGAAGCTGTCATACATCGCTGAGCTTATCCAAATCAACCTTGTTTGCACACCATCCACGCGTGTCCTCGTGGCTCACCGACAAGGAAAGGAAGAAAAGACGACAGCGGGAACCCACTCCATGCACCGAATTGCTCTGTGTGCTGGCTTGAAGAGTTGTGTGCAGCATCAGTTGGAGTTGAACATGGACCTCTTCATCGGCCATCTTGAGGAGAGGCGATCGCCGAGGATAAGGGCATCTTGAGGTGGAGCGCATCACCCTCGAGCCCGCTGGCTAGCACCCTGATCAGGCGTGCATAGGAAGCATTGCCGATGCACATCCAAGGAGGCAGAGGGAGCGGGCAAGGTCGAAGCCCGCGTACTAGGTGGAGGTGGCATGGAGGACACACTACTAGGGTTCGTTCGGGGCTACAGTTGGGGGCAAAACCTCTCATGTGTCCGGATAGTATGTCCGACAACCCCAATGGCGTGCTATTGTATGGATTGCGACATCTGGATAAGCTATTTGGGGTTCCTGGTGTATATACCCTAAGCTCCCTAGGTCAGTCCGTTCTGCGCGTGGCTTCGTTGTTCCTCGCTCCATCCACGTGAGGCATGTCGTGCTAGAGCGGGAGTCGGAATACATCGACATAACATGTTTCACCTTCGAGATAGTTTCATCGCATCTTCAATGGCCACACGGAGTTGTGCCACCAAGCCGCCCATATACCCTCCTTCTCGCTCCCCCCAGGGTCCCATAGGAGGGATCGATGCGGAAAAAGTTTAGCAGTCATACTCATGATAAATCTCTTATTTTCTTCCTTGTTGAGACATCTTGTCTCATCGCAATCCCCATCCTATCTCTCTCTTGCGGTCAGATGCAAATGGATACCTTGGAAAACTAAGCCACCAAAAATGGCACTAAACGAAGCGATTTCATCTTCACAAGTCCGGCAATCTCCCTATCTTCAAATTTTGGAGTGCGGAGGGCGCTCAAAAGACATGAAAAAGGTTTTGTTCGAAAAGAAGAAAATGATCGTCGATTGAGATGCTTGATCACTCCGTATTTCTCATTTTGAGTGTTTGTATGAACCGTGTGTCGTTTACGATCGTTTTGATAATTTGATGAATGTAAGCACGACTTAACTAAAAACTTGGGGTACGTATTTTCTATCATGTTTTGCTTTATTATTAGGAAAACGATACTACTCCCCCGAGGGATAACGACGCATCGCGATCCCCGGGTCGCTTCCTCGCTCGCGCATCCTGCGCCCAGCCGCGCCTCCCGCTCGCGCTACCGTGTCCTTGCGCCTGCCCGTGCTGTCCCGCGCATGCGCCGCCCAGCCATGCGGCCCCACCCTCGCCGGAGTAGAGTACCTACACCGTCGCCTCCCCCATCCTCATTGTTCCTCTCGCCAAAGAGCCGCCCGATCCCGCCGGCGCGCCGCCTGGGATTCACCGCCACACGCGTCCCTTGCTGCTTCGCCCATCTCGCACCTCTTGCCATCCGCCAAGATCGCGTCGGCCGTTTCCCTCCATCTCTCCATTGACGTCGTCAGGGTATGCCCCACATGACAGAGATGGCGAGTTTTGCTACAAGCGGGGTTTTTGCCATGGTGTCGGGTTTTGCTTCATGCGGTCGGTGGCGGTGCTACAAGTGATCTTTAATTTTGCTGCATGCGGCCAGCGGTGGAGCTACAAGACGCGGTGCTATGCACAGTGTCGATTTTTGCTATAATTTTTTTTGCTACAAAGGCTTTCTTGTTTTGCTACAATAGTATATATGGCTTGCTACAAGATATCCGACGAGGTCTCCGACGAAACTGCAGCGATTAGCACAATTTTTTTTGCTACATAGTCTCTTTTATTTTCTTCTCGTGGACGAACCGTAGCAAAAACAGTTTTTTTTGCTATAATTTTTTTACTACAAAGGCTTTCTTGTTTTGCTACAATAGTATATATGGCTTGCTACAAAATCTCTTTTTTTGCTACATAGTCTCCGACAAGATCTATCTTTACTAGCAGACTGCCCGTGCGTTGCCACGGCCTCTAAATACTTTTAGGGTCTCACATGTAAATACAGTTGACGTGAATAGAAAATATATTATAATTTTAAATTTTCACTTCACTTGATAAAAGTAACAACGGAAGTCTCCTTGTTTAAATCAAGCTTAACTGATTAAGTTACAGTAATAGCTTGGAACTATATTTGCAAATAAGAGTGTGTCTCATGTCCCAGCTAACATTTAACAAGAACCTAGATGTTTAAAAAAAAACAAGAACCTAGAAATATTGATCATGCATCATCATATTTTATATTAGGCCAATTTCATATCTCTAGCAAAAACAAAACCATATCAGTGTCATCGCCATCCCCCGCCAACGTTAGTAATAGTACTCAAACAGTGAAGGAGGTATATATTGGAGGTAGACCTAGACCATGTCATTGGGTTGGTCGTGTGCCTGATCTTTTAGCCTGAATATTAACACATCAATGTTGATCAACAATTCATGCAAAAATCTAACATAGTAATCAAAGATATTTCAAATTACATTGGATCTTGCCATTGCCGATGTAACTCGTTGGACCATCGCCCTTGGTATGATAGTCTCTCCAGTTTGGTATAGAAGGCTGCCATCTCAATTTTTAGTCAACTAATAAAATGACACAGTTAATTGTGTGAAAACCTCTTGTGCAATTAATTCTAGTTTTTTTTAGAGATCAATTCTCGTTTTAATGAGCACCACGTACGAGTTATAAATGTAAGAAATAGTGACCTTGTATATTTGCAAATTGTAATTTTTTTACGAATAAGTAAATTGTATTTTCAAAAAGTGGTCTTGTACCTTTCTATACTACTCCCTCCGTCTAAAATTAGTTGTCTTAGATTTTTCAAAATTTGGATGAATCTAAACACTATTTAGTTAGATTCATCCAAATTTTAATAAATCTAAAACATCTATTTTAAGATGGAGTGAGTATATTTTTTCTTATCTAAGTTCGTCGTATAGATTTTTCCGTCTGTTTTTTTCTTTGGGTTTTGCCCCCAACTATTCGGCAGAATTATGTGTCAAACACTATAAAAATTTAAATCTAAGTACTCCGTTGGATGGGATACTGAACAATCTTCAGAAAATTTCTTATAACTACTAATAGATCAATTACATAGTTTTTAGGTAAAAACTTGAGGCAGCCCCTAGCTACTGCTTATTACCTGATCCTTCACGGGTCCTTTCGCCATTCGTCTACGACATCTATAACTTCGTAATATCGTCCCTTGCTACACATATTTTTGACACACCTACGAATCAGTATCCTGAGTCACACAGACAGCTGCAAGAGGGTCGACCTCAGAGTCGGAACAAATCCTCTGCCTCTCTCCTCTTATTGACAAAATAATATCGTTTTCTTTCTGAAACAAATCGATGGCTGCTTGGCTTCTTTCTCCCCTTGTGAATCGTCGAATCGATTCCTCTAGATCTTCTTTGATCTATTCACACAGGTGAATCCTCATCCCTGGGATCCAACCGTGCCTCCCTAAGTGACTACCTAGGACAAGTGAGTAGGCGAAGCCAACAGATATAGAGTTAAACGGATGAACAGAGCAGGTGTGCAGACCGCAGTTCGGCGGCGGCGTGAGAGGCCTTCCGGCCGGCCGCCGGCTTACCAATCAGCGGCGGGACGGAGATGGATCTGGCCACGAAGAAAACAGTCAGCTCATATTACATGGCTTGATGGCTAGAACAGAAAATGACGATAACAACTCTAAGCTTTTGCTGCCGTCCATGTTGACTCTTCTTTTTCTATATAAAAGGTAGTAAGTTCACATAGGATTGATATATGGAGCACCCTAGTAAATTGTACAAATTTCATACAGTATTTATGAAAACCCAAAGAATATTTCATTGGTGTAAACTCTAAATGCTAAAAGTTAGATGTTTTGGTTATAGTACATAGTTATAAGTGGACATTCTGGTTCATCTGCAGGCGGTGAGATATTAACATATTGATGGAGGAATAAAAGAAAGTGCAGATTTACCATTGGCATTGTCAATGGGCTCAACAAGAATTAAAAGCTCTTGCAATGCACGTTGGCGATCCTCCAGTGAAATGGAAGAATTATTCAAGTCAGCAATTGCAATCTTCAGTAAGTCAGCATCCGATGGCATCTTTAACTTCTCCATCAACTCCTGTAAGAAGATCGAGAAGATTCAGTATAGCGTGCACCTGCAACCATACATATGCTTTGTCTTTTAGGGCATCTCCACCGGGTCGACCCAACACGTCCGAGCGCGTCCGAACGCATCCGCGCGGACGTGCGGGACATGTGCGGCCTCCCAGCGGCCCGACCCATCCGGACCGACGCGTCCGGCTCGACCCATCCGTGCACCTAATTTGGGCAACGGTTGCGTCGGCCCAGACAGCGCGCGCGGCCTCCCGTGTCCTCCCTTCACCTTTGGCGGACCCTCCCGTGTCCTCGCTTACTTCTGTTTGCCTGCGACCGATACTAGGGGGTATTATTGTAGCTTGGAAGAGTAGGGTGGCGTAGCTCGGTAGTGCACACATCAACACTAACAGCGTCACGGCTCAGGGAGCGCCGTGGTGGCTGACTTGCGTGTATGGGTCTCAAGAAGATGTGGATAAGATTAACTTCCTTGCAGACCTGAGGGAGGTCAGACGCGTCCATCCTGGCCCTTGGGTCCTCTGCGGGGACTTCAACATGATATACCGTGATGAAGATAAGAACAATGACAACCTTCACCGCCGGATGATGAGTCGACTGCGTGTTGAAGGAAATCTAGACGATACACATGGTCAAACGAGCGGGAATCCCCGACGCTTGTTAGGCTGGACAGGGTCTTCTGCAAGTCAGAATGGGACGAGTTGCATGGTAGCTGCTCCTTGCGCTGCCTCTCCACGGTGATATCTGACCATTGTCCCCTCCTCCCCTCCTCCTTGATTGTACGCCTATGGCCGCCGGACGGAAGAGATTCCAGTTTGAGAGTTACTTGATGAAGTTTGAAGGTTTTAGTGACGTGGTAAGCGACACGTGGACCGTCATTGACGGAGATCCGGATCCCTTTCGACGGCTTGTCACTAAGATGAAGCAGACAGCCCGCCAGCTGATGAGCTGGGTGGATAAGAAGGTGGGGTCAGTAAGGCTGCAGCTAATGATAGCGCGGGAGGTGGTGTACCTTTTGGATGTTGCCATGGACTATAGGCAACTAACGACCGATGAGCGCGCCTTACATGCACAGCTCAAAAGCACGAGACAGAAGAACATGATCCATAGCCTGGAGTTGATGGCGCAGTCATGGTCGACCATGCCGCCATGGCCGAGGCAACCTTCGATCACTTCCAATCGCTCCTAGGTACAGCTGCTGACCGGGGATTCTTGCTCGACCTAGACTTTCTAGGAACCTACGCTGAGGATCTCTCAGCTCTGGATGCCCTGTTCACGGAGGAAGAGGTCTAGGACGTGGTGAGGCGCCCACCTTATGGCAAAGCGCCAAGCCCAGACGGCTTCACGGTGGAATTTCTCCAAAGTTGCTGGGGGACGGTGAAGGCAGATTTCATGCTTGCCTTTACCAAGCTACATGCCATGAGTGGGCGTGACTTTTAGCGCCTCAACCAGGCACTAATCACACTGCTGCCAAAACGCACTGACGCAACATCCCTAGGAGATTACCGGCCGATCAACCTCATCCATATCTTTGCCAAACTTTTGGCGAAGGTTTTGGCTACAAGACTGGCGTCTGGGCTGGGTGCCATGGTGGACATGAACCAGTGCACTTTCATTCAGAAACGATGCATTCATGATAACTTCATGATGGTTCAATAGACGACAAGGTTGCTACACCGGCTCAAGGAACCTAGAGTCATGCTCAAATTGGACGTCATACGAGCTTTTGACTCGGTTTCCTGGCCTCTACTATTCGAGGTGCTTCAGAGGGTGGGTTTCGGCCCCAGGTTCAGGGAGCTGGTGGCAATCCTACTATGCATGGCAAGCACACGAGTGATGCTCAACAGCGAGCCAGGCCCCCCAATATGGCATCGACGGGGCCTGAGATAGAGAGATCCCCTATCGCCCATGTTGTTCGTATTGTTCATCAACACACTCAACAAGTTGTTAGCTAAGGCCAAGGAGTTGGAGGTGTTGAAGCCTATTACACCCCGAGGGTTGGGTACGTCCATTGCACTCTATGCAGATGATGTGATTATCTTCTGCCATCCAGATGAGACGAAGTTGCGCGCCGTGCAGGCTATCCTAGGGCTCTTTGGGGAGCCATCTGGACTGCACATGGACTTTGCTAAATGCTCGGTTTCTCTGATCGTGTGTACATAGGTTGAGGCCCTACAGGCTACGATGGTGATGGAGTGCCAATTAGCACCCTTTCCTGTCAAAAACCTGGGGATCCCACGAACGATTGGACGGTTACCGGCATCAGCACTCCAACCCCTAGTAGACAGCATCGCGGACCGCGGACCAACATGGAAAGCCTCCATGATGACGAAGGCCGGTCGGCTTGCCCTGGTCAAGTCTGTTCTCATGGCGATCCCGCTACACCAAATCATTCTTCTAGGACTCAACAAGAAGGTCCTTAAACAGGTCGAGAGGATTCCTTTAGGCTGGGAGAGCAGATGCAAATGGCAGCCATTGCCACATCAATTGGGACAAAGTATGCTGACCTTTGAGCTAACGAGGGTTGGGGATCCCCGACCTCCCTTGGACAACCATAGTCTTTGGACGCGTTGGCTTTGGAGGATGCACACGAACCCACATAGGCCTTGGCGAGGTGTGGGTATGCATTTCTCGAGGACCGAGCTACAGGTGTTCGACGCATCCACTAAGATGGTGGCGGGGGACGGTAACACATCTCTCTTTTGGGTGGACAAATGGTAGGACCATCGAGGAGATTGCTCCGAACCTCTTTGTGTTGATCTCGAAGCACGCTCAAAAGCGCCGCACGGTGAGAGGCCCTGATCGAGCGTTGTTGGATTGTCGATATACAGGGTGCAGTGAGTTCGCTAGCCCTATTGGAATACATACAACTGTGGATTGCGCTGCGGGAGGTCCAATTCTCGGTCATGCCAGACACTATCCTATGGACGTGGACGGCGGATGCGCAGAATTCTACCAAATCTTGTTATGAGTTCCTCTTCCAGGGGTCCTTGCTATCGAGACCATGGAGGATTAACTGGCGCACGTGGGCTCCTCCAAGGGTTGAGTTCTTCGTCTGGCTAGCATGCCAAGACTGATGCTGGACGGGTGAGAGGCTAGCGTAGAGGGGGCTTCAGCACCCTCCGTGCTACCCGCTAGGTGACCAATCGGAAGAGACCATGAGGCACCTTCTCACAGGGTGCCCTTTCTCTCGGACGATATGGCACGAGGTCCTATCTTGGATCGTATCCACGGCTAGACTTCCGGATGAGGAGGATGACTTCGTAGGTTGGTGGAAGCTGGCGCTCCTATCTATCCCCCGCGCGATGCGCAAAGGGACCTCATCGCTGGTGATGCTGACGACATGGTGGATATGGAAACACCGCAACGCGGTCATCTTCGACAACGCGAGCCCCAGCAGCGGTAGTCTCCTCGACATGATTCGATCCGAAGCAAGATCTTCGCTTTGGCTAGCGCGATTGGCTTAAAAGCCTTGATCCCCACCATAACGTAGGTCTAGTGAGTTGATTTCTACCTCGGGTGTGGCTCTTTTCTGAAGCTTGCATATATGTACGAAACTCCTTTTTTCTGTCAATGAATCGAAACAACGAGGCTTTTGCGTTTTCTCGAAAAAAATGCTAAAAGTTACTCCCTCCGTCTCAAAATAGATGTCGCAGATTTGTCAAAATTTGGATGAATCTAGACACTATTTAGTATATAGATACATCTAAATTTTGATAAACTCCCGACATCTATTTTGAGACGGAGGGAGTAGATGTTTTGGTTACAGTACATAGTTATAAGTGGACATTCTGGTTCATCTGCAGGCAGTGAGATATTAACATATTGATGGAGGAATAAAAGAAAGTGCAGATTTACCATTGGCATTGTCAATGGGCTCAACAAGAATTAAAAACTCTTGCAATGCACGTTGGCGATCCTCCAGTGAAATGGAAGAATTGTTCAAGTCAGCAATTGCAATCTTCATTAAGTCAGCATCTCATGGCATCTTAACTTCTCCATCAACTCCTGTAAGAAGATCGAGAAGATTCAGTATAGCGTGCACCTGCAACCATGCATATGCTTTGTCTTTTATCTACGTAGAGGAGACCAGCTATCAGCCCAACTACCTATTCTTAGACCAGCTGTCCGACTAACTCATGCCCATCTTATCTAGTCAACGTAGGTTCCAAGGACAAAAAGTAACATAGGAATTACAAAACAACGCTTCCCTTTTTGTTGGACCATGATAGTTACTACGAGGAAGGAAGGAAAATTGCCCGCCAAAAAATGGAGGCATGAAAGAAAGGCAAACCTTGCGAAATTTAACACAAATATATGTCAGTGACATGGTTTCTTGTCGATTAAGGATACTAAGGCAAATCAGCAATAGGGCAATAAACATTAGAAGTTTGTTAACTTGGCATCAGAGCACATAAAGCACACATTTGCAGCTATAAACAGACCACTTGAACAACTAGGGATACTGTATGGTGCAGCTGAGTATTCCAGGAAAGCACTACAAAATTCTGATGTCAGACATGCCATGTTTAAGTATATACACACACAATAGAGCTGGTTAGTACAAACTGTTTCCCCAAAGTGTTTCATGCATATGACACAACCAACAGAGCTGGTCAGCAAAAAATAGGTATGTATATGATGCAAACAAGATGGGTCATTAGCAACAGAAGTCTCAAGATGATTCCTTGGTAACAACAGGAAACCCACTAACTCCAAGACGAATTCTGAAGAAGCAATCTCACCTTAATCTCCACACGCCGCTTGTGCAGCTCCTCCTCTGATAACTTCTGCACATCCGCTGCCTCTTCTTTCAGCTTTCCTGGATCAGAATTCCCTGCATCACCAATACCAGGTAGAACTCAGCCAAATGCAGGTATATTTCCAAATCCAACCAGACTGTCCGAATTTAGTAGTTCACAATGAAATTACAACCATAAACTGCAATTTTTTATATCTTCAAACCAGTTATTTCTCTCTGCAATCCTAAAATTCGGAGTAAATTACCAATGGGACAGAATACTATCTAGTAATTTGCCTCTGCTTCCAATACCGAAAGCTAACTCAAAGCCTGAACAGTTTGGCAAAATTCGCTCTGATCCTACTACTACTAAGCGACACCGTGTGCATCGCTGATATAATATACAAACTAACTATCCCGAATTAAGCATTTTCCAGAGCGAATCGAAAGAATTGATCGTAGAATCTGAGGGGAGTTTGGGTCTTGCCGTACCGATCGCCCACTGGAGCTGTGGAGCATGCTGTCGAGGGAGCTGAACCCGCCCGCGAAGGCGTCCTCCACAACCGACCCACCGCCAGCTGCCTCCAGCTCCGCAGCAACCCCCCCCCCCCCCCCCCCCCCCCCCCTCGTCATTCCCCGTCGCCCACTGCGCCGCCGACCTGTTCTCGTCGTCCCCCTCGGCCGCCGCGGCGGAGGCCGTCGCCGCCGGAAGAAGAAGAACCGCGGAGATGAGAGCAACGGCACCGACGAGGAGGAGAAGGTGGCGGTGAATGGTCAGCTCCAAGTGCGCCCTCGCCTTCGCCATGGCCACAGACGACAGATTTAGCATTTGTTTGTCTTTTATGTGCAAGTGAGCAGTTCTAATAGCAGCTCTAACCGATCCGGAATATTTAGAAGACTCCCTTTCTGTTAACTTCATATATTTAGTCCTCTAAATTTTGTGCGCTGAAACTGATCTCAATAACTTGAAGGACTAAATCTATAACTAATAATAAAATACGAAGTATTTTTTACGGGTTTTGCATTTTTTAGATCAATTTATCCTCCCACCAGTACATAATATACAATATTTCCCATTGTACCGGTTTGAAACGTTTTTTTTTCTTTTTCCTCGCTTGGACACGCGCGGTGGAACTGGCGTCGGGAGACGGCGAGCCGACGAGAAGCAGCACTGTGAGTGGCGTAGTGTTGGGTTTCAAACACCGTGTACGTGCGTGTCGGTGGCCATGTGCGCGCTGCTTTGCTTGACTAAAAAAATTGACAACGAGGTGTCAGAGCAGAAATCAATCCCATCTATCTGCTCTTGCGCACAACAAGGCACTGACGGCTGCATGCCTGTTGACTCCACGTGCTGCTTATGTACTCCCTCTCTTTCAAATTACTCTGCACGCACTCTTATCTAGGTAGACTAGTACTCCTTTATTTTTTTATCTAAAAAAATTCAAATTTTTTGAACTAGATAGTATGAAATGTGTACTAGCTATTTCAAAAATCTCGGAATTTTTTAAAACAAAAAAAGAGAATACTAGTCCACCTAGATAAGCGTGCGTGCGGAGTAATTTGAAACAGAGGAAGTATCATCACCAACTGATACAAGGACACATAGGACCGATGATCATACCCAAGACAACAATCAGTGCCGGTTTAGTTTTCTGATGTCCCCTGACTGAATGGAACTGTTGAGGTAAGGGCATGATTGAATAGTTCCAGCCCTGCTTGCGCTGCCCTGTA
Source organism: Avena sativa (assembly GCA_916181665.1). NCBI lineage: Eukaryota > Viridiplantae > Streptophyta > Magnoliopsida > Poales > Poaceae > Avena > Avena sativa. The sequence continues at coordinate 544,185,833 of OV702290.1, read as the reverse complement.
CTTGCCATCGGCGCCGCTAGCTGCTGCCCCAGCGCGCCCACCCTTGAAGCTTGCCGCACGGCACTGCACTTCCGCTGCCTATTGTTACATGTGCGCGAGAGCACTCTCCTCTGACGTGGCGTCGAGTGCGTGCCACATTTGCCAAAGGAATGAAGATGGGTCCGTTGCCCGCTGGCTGTCATGGCTGCTGTCGCAGCACCGATAGTTCTTGGAGTGGATTATGACGACCATTTGGAAGAGAGGCTCCGCCACCAAGCTCTTCCTTAGGTCACGCCGCTCCTCTTTTCAAACGGGGAGATATGCTCCCCGTCAAACGTGACCTTCGACAGCACCATCAAACTGAACACAGAGACACCACGACCACCCGTAGGTCTCCGGACACTAGAGCCCCCGACCTACTCCGGCCATTACGAAAAGAGTGTTAATAATAGATATATGATCACTTGAGTATTCTCAATTCTCAATTTGAGAAAATGAGTTCAATTCTGTTTTTGAAATATTTGACAACTGTGTTGGTGGTTAAAGGCACATACTTTGCCAATGTACGTCGAAAATTGCTTTTAGGTCTCGGCTTGATGCACACTAATGGCAAACAACGCATATTATCGCATTTTTTGTATGGAAATAAAAAATATCTTGCAAGATTAGTAAATTATGTTTAGTTTCTCTTTAGTGTTTAGTTTCTCTTTAGGTCACATCTCACCGTAGCCTGAAAACATAATAATGATAAGTGATATTCCTTCTCCCGGTGCAACGCACGGGCACTTTTGCTAGTTTTTTATTAAATTTGTAAATTTGACCAACATGAATGCAATACAACATATATAATAAGTAGATTTATAATGCATATTAAGTCATATAAATGATTACAAGCATCATAAACCCGAAAAATTAGGTTTTTTCACCGTCTACGGTTTTTTCCTACCTCATCACTAGAACCATCAGAGTTGGGTTCTAACTCATCACTAGAACCATCACATGGTTCCTGCGGGGACTCGATTCCGTCGAAGGCGGCGGCGGATTTGCGATGGTGATTGCGGCTTCCGATTCCGGCAAAATAGGGGGCCGTCAGGTCGGGGGAGAACGTGGGAGGGTGGGGGAGCCTACTACGGGTCGAGGGTGGCCGGATCTGGTCGCCGGACTCGTCGACGGCGAGTAGGCGGCGGATTTGCGACGACGCCAGGCGAGAGGTGGAGGCCAAAGTGGACCAGTAAAAATATAGTCCAGCGCCCGTGATCGGCCATATTTAGGAGCCGCGAAGAGGCTGGATTAAAATTATTCTCCGCTAACGGCCGCTTGGGGATCGGTTCGGTGCGTCCCCGGACGTTAGCGGCCGAAAAAAAAGTTCTCTAAAGGCCGAAAGGAGATGGGTTAGAATTGCTCTAATGATTTAGCACTTGTCTTAATTAACTGGGTCACCATGACACACTGTGCTACTGAGAGATGACACACTGTGCTGCAGAAGATGTGAGGAAACCCGGAAAATGGCTTTGGCACCCGTGCTCCACAAAGGATTTTATTTAAAAAATCTGAAATTTTGATTTTTAAAGTTTCAAAAAATTAAAAAAAAATACATGGACGTAGTAAACTGTGTACATTACGGGCGTGCAAAATTTTTAATGTAAAATAATTTGTATATAGGCTTAGAAAAAAAGACAATTTGGATAATTCAAAAGTTGCACTCCACGCTCCTAGATCTGCATTTTTGTCATTTTTGCCTAGGATAGAATATTTGGTATTTTGTATTGAAGTTTTACATACTGGTATAATAAATCATTGACTACAGCCTGGTATTTTTTATGAAATTTTTGAAACTTTAAATTTGAATTTTTCAATGATCTCGAAAAAGCCATCCATGGAGGACGGTTGCCAAAACGACGCACTCGGAGCAAACCCAGATACTTTCACTCACCAAAGTCAATTCACATTATGGTTTGAGTTCCTCATCATCGGTATACCTAGATGTCCGGACCAAGCTTTTCGGCTTGGCCGAGCTTTGGTGGGCTCACCCCGAGTTTGGCTCGGCCCGCTGGAGCTCTGGACCGAGCCAAGCCAGTTTTCCTGGATCGCCGTGAGCTTGGACCGAGCTAGGCTCGGCTCGGTCCAGCTTGTTCTGTACGCGCGACAACCAGCGGCGGGCCTAGGATTTTGAGCGCGTGTATTCAAAATTTAAAGGGTGTAATATTATTTTTTGACAATCAAAAGCCTAATTTGAAAACCAGTAATGATGCCTCGTACTGTTCTAATGATAACTTTCACATGCTTCAAGGCTTGAAAACTAGTAATGATGTCTTCATCCTTGACTTGCAAAAATAAAGTCTTCGGGATCAGCAAAATGACTACTCTTTCTCTTCATATTTCAGACCGAACGCAATGACCTATGCAATCTGAAAGACAAAAGCAACTAGATCTTCTGAATTTCTGACAAATTTTATCTGAAGTTCTTCTAAATTTGTACAATACCACGAGTCCTCAACGGTAGTAACGCACGCACTCAAGAGTAGCGATCGGTAGCAGTCACTTGAACGGCAAACTGAATTTCAAGCCAAGAGGAAGACGTCCTAGTCAACAGCTGCAGGCGAAAAATCGAGGAGAAGGGAAGCAGCAGGGAGTTAAGGGCGAGGACGGTCGACGAGATTCAGAGAAGCCTAGCCGCGCCGCGGCGGAGGGACGAGGAGTCGAGGATGAGTGCTGATAGCTGCATCGGCACAGGAATTCCTCCGTCTGTATCGCCGTCGCTCGTGTTGCCTGATTCAGTTTAGAACGACCGATCGGTATTCCGGAGCGCCGACGACGAACAGACAGTATATGTCGTGTGTTATGCAACTTAAGCTAGGAACGTGTGCGAGCAGAGGCTGAGCGATAAAGCAATTGGACCTGCTAGCTAGTTGGGCCACGAGTAGGGACTAGGAAGGTGGGATGTGAGCTGGTTACGCTGTCCACTTTCTGTTTCTCTATTTTCTTTCATATATGTACTGAATATATATCTAATACATGTAGTTTTTCGTCAAAATTTTTGGGTATGCATTTGATTACCTTTGAATTGAACTGGGCCCGCCCCTGGCGACAACCACGTCAAAAATCATGCTGCTCGTGTTCCCGGTGATCTACACCTGCTCATGGCAAATGCTTATGTCATGGAGTGTTCCTCACTACCGTAAGCTACATGGTGCGACTAGATCAAGGAAATGATCAAGTTAGTGATGCCAACATCTAATTAAATTGTATATGTACATGCAAGTTGTTTGATAAAATGAAAACATAATAAATTTGTACATGGCTGCTTGCCACAGCGTCGCTCTACCACACCATGGTGCCGCTGCACGCTCGCAACGCCGCCTCCCTTCCTATTGCTCCACGACAACCTTTGGCACGTTGCTCGCTGCCATGGAAGATGACCCCACCTGTCACTGACACAATCTCGCTCGGATCGCGATCGAGCTGCACCGAGCTAGACTGAACTCACTTTTGTGGCTCGCCGGCCACGTCGAGCTGGCTCGGGCTCGACATGTCCAGCCCGAGCTTTTTGCTGGCTTCGCACCGAGCTGGACCGAGCCAGCTCGTGTCGAGGTATAATCGTAGGTCATTTTCATCAGTTAACAATTCTAAGATCTGCAAAATATATCTTGTAACCACCCCTAGCCCAAGGGTCTAATTTTTGGAATGTATTGACGATGGCAGGGCATTCTCACGACAAATCTACCAGGGATATTGCAGCAGATCAATATCATCATTACAAGGTTAGCATTGTCGAGATCTATACAGTTACTTACAAAGGAAAACACAATGTGATGTTGAAGGACAAGATGATAACTAGTTAAACAAATGGAAATCATACATCACCCTTTATGAGAAAACCTCGAAGTCAAGCTTTCCCTCTTCTGTTTAGAATTCTTAATCTTGCACGCGCGTTTGTCCCTGTTATAAAATATTGGGCACATTACTTGACTTGAGTGTTCAATAATCAGTATGTTTCTTATCGTTGCAAATTCTAGTAAAGTGTGCTTTGTGCGCTCATCAAATTAATTAGTACCAAACTTTGGAATACACTTGAGAAGAGAAAAAGCAACCAGCCTACAGGCCGTATGTGTACTGTGCATATTGCGTTGTTAATGTTTGTGGTGAGCTAGTTAGCACATAGTATCCCATTTCATGGGCTTGGATATCTGCAATGAGGACGCCGGCCGAAGTGCGTCAGCGGCTCCTATGTCCAGCATAATATAATCCAACGACTCATGCAGACGAGTTTGATTTCTTCTTTCAAACATTAGGATGATGTGAAGCTTAGAGCATCTCTAGCAGATACCGTATCCCGCCCTACCGTAAAACGCAGATGCGGTAAACCGCAACTTGACTTTACGATTGGAAAATGGCGGGGCGGATCAGATGGGCATGTTGTACCGGAAAACACAATATTCCATTTTACGGTTCAGTTGTACAGCATCGGTTCCGCCACGTCACGCGTACCGCAAAACACACAATTCAGTGTAGAATTGGTATGAACTAGAAATAGAACACCATGGATTAGTAATTGAGGCGACATAATTCAATGACGAGCTTTTCAATCGAAGTAATTAAATCGACATAGCGAACGATTAACCCTAATCGACAATCTCGCTTCCGTTGTCATCTTCCTCGCTGCCGTCCTCCTCTGCACCACCGTCCTCCGCCTCCTCGGCGCCACTGTCCTCCGCCTCCACATCGTCGCTGCCACTATCGAAAATCTCGATGATTCCAGCGCGGTTTGCCTCCCTCAGGAACTCTTCCCTAAGCGCATCATTGATGGCGGTGCTAATGGTGCGTCCAGGAACCACCCAGAATTGCACCCTCCCTTTGGGGTTGCGGTCGTCGGGGTGGACCTCGCTCCGGTGTTCGAGGCAAATGGCAAGCGCCGCCCTGCTCTCCAGCTTGAATAGCATATGCCAATAGGAGCTCTAAGCCGCGTATCGGGGCATTGTTCTCTTCCACCCCAGCAGTTCGAGGCGGCGCTCTTCGATCCGGCGAGTCAACTCGGCACCACGTGGAACCGGCGCCACCGGCACCCCGAAGTGGCTAAGCTCGAAGCCTGCCAGAATCATCGCGCAAGGCGGTGCTAGGATGCCGTGGTGGGCGAACATCGAGGCCTCGTAGTAGTTTAGATTGGGTCTGGCCATGGCTGCAGCGAGGAGAGAGAGTGATGGGAGGGAGGAGAGGGATATTGGGGGTGGAAACAGCCGGCGGCGGCAGATCGGTGACTCTGGCGGCTGAGCGGGAAGCGGGGAAGGGGAAACTTTCCTCCCGCCAACAGGCGCGTTTGGATGCGGTGAACCGTATCGGCAACCCTCGGTACGGTATATATGCGGCACGGAAGCGACGATTTGCGAGAAACCGTAAAAAAAAATCGGATGCTGTACGGTTTAGGGTATCCGGAATGGCCACTTTTTTGGCCTCGTAACGTAAACGGGCAGTTATTTTGCGGTACGGGGCGGGATGTGGTATCTGCTAGAGCCGCTCTTATGCATGAGATGGGTTTAGACGCGTACCCTTTTTCTATTGCATGGCCTCGGCTTATACCAGGAAATTGTACAGTACCTGAGTAGTACATCTCTGAAATTTTATGATACTGAATGTCAGAGTGTGTAGATGGAAGAGGAAAGATCAACCAGAAGGGTTTGGAGTAGTACAACAACTTAATAGATGAATTAATACGATACGGTAAAGATTGATTTCTTTACGTAACATCTTTTTGTCGTGAGGATCTATCTAACATATGACAAGGCATAAACATGTTGCCAGCTAGGAAAGTTCACTCATACATGGACATATCCTTCACTCTCATCTCCATTTCACATGTGTTGCAGGCATACAGCCTCATGTCACAATCTACCATTTCGATCTCAGTCTCTTGAGGACGAATATAATGCTCAGCCCTAGATTCATGTGAGTCCAAACTTTCTGGCACGACATGATACCTGCAAAACAAGACTGAATTATGACTTTAAGATGCTCTTCATTAATTTGAATGTGTTTGTGATGCAGAGATGATTACACTGCGGATGCTGACATCTGCTTCAAGAGATTTGGGGATAGGGTGAAGCATTGGGTTACCCTCAACGCCAATATCAAGACATGTGCAGGACGACGTTGAGTCTCCTTCGGCTTTAGGGAAGCTACTACTGGAGCACCTGAAACTTAAGTACGGAAATCCTCCGGTAATGATCTACGAAAACGGTAGGTGGACTCTGTTTGATTATCTTTTGGTGGAAGGAAAAGGAAAACCTAAATTCTCAAGTACCGCTGACGCTGTAAGATGATCTGAAAAGAAAAACATGTTGACCTTTGTAAAAGAAAAATAAAGACATGGGAAATCTCCTATTTGATGATTCAGGATATGTAGACATCCCCAAAACCCCTAGCAAGATTGATTACGACGACAACTACAGATCAGAGTTCCTGCAAAATTACCTGGAAAGTTGTATACCTGTCCATACAGTGAGTTCATTTTCCTCCAAATATACGGTGTTCATTTATCCCGATCAAAATGTCTTGTCATAAATTTCAACTGAAGCCATACCTCGGGAACCATCAAGATACAGATTCAACCTAACTCCTGGGGTTTAAGATATAAAGAAGGAATGCGATTGAGATCAAGTGATTCCTCGAAATACACCGTGTTCATTTTATCCTGATCAAAATGTCCTATCATAAATTTCAATCGAAGCCATACCTCGAAAAGGATCAAGATACAGATCAACCCAACTCTTGGGGATTAAGATATATGGGTTTATACGATATAAAGAACGAATGCAATTGAGATAAAGTGATTCCTCGAAATACACCGTGTTCATTCATCCTGATAAAAATGTCTTATCATAAATTTCAACCGAAGCCATACCTCAGAAGGATCAAGATATAGATTCAACCTAACTCTTGGGATTTAAGATATAAAGAACGAATGTGACTGAGATCAAGTGATTCCTGATTTTGAGTACTACCTCTGTTCCGAAATGTAAGCCTTTTTAGAAAGCTAAACTAGCTATCTAAAAATGCTTATATTTTGGAACGGAGGTAGTAGTTTCTTAGAGAAAACTGTTTGACTGCAGGAACGGATCGAACGCACAGGGATACTTTGTGTGGTCGTTCCTCGACGTGTTTGAGTTCCTGTATGGCAAACGGAGGCGCTTCGGACTGTGTGGCGTCGACATGAACTCCGAAGGGAGGGCGAGTTACCTGAGGAACTCTGCTTTCTGGTACTCTGGCTTCGTCAAGGGAGGTGAGCTGCGGCCAGTGTCAAGGAAAGCCTACAGCATTGCATGATATGGTTTCTTATATACTCTGAAAGGAGGATTAGGTTTCTTCCATTTTTACCATAACATGCATACAAGACTGCAATAGACTGCATCCGACGAATCCCAGATGTTGCGATCTACAAAATGAACATATAAGCTGAAGGTCATAACATGATCTCAGATGTTCTTCTTCTGTTTCGATGTGCGAGATATGTGTCGATGTTATCAATCTTAAAGACTGTTCATAACTTTAAGGCTGCTACACCGATCGGTGGAAGCCCGGTAATTCAAATATCAGGAGATCGAACAACTTTGGATTTATACTTCATACTTTGCTCTGTCCTGTGTTGTATTCCTGTGAAATGTTATGTTTAAACATTTACAGATAAATGTATGAAGCATCAGCTCGCGATGTGTGGCTTCGATCTGAACTCTGAAGGGAGGACGAGATACGTGAGGAGCTCTGCCCGCTTCCTCCACGGCTTCGAGCTGCGGCCGGTGTCATCGCCAAGGAAAGCCTCACTACAGCAGAAGCTAAAAACGCCGACGGCCTAATCCTACGCCGACGGCCAAATGTCGGGGCCGTCGGCGAAGGTTTTCGGGCTCGTCAGCCCGGCAAAGGGGCCGTCGGCGTAGAAACACCGTCGGCGTATATCAAAATCCCTGACGGCCGCCGTCGGCGTAAATATACCGTCGGCGTATGCATACTATAGCCCGACGGTTGCCGTCGGCCTTCCCTATACCGTCGGCGCAGGAGGACATGTGTCCCCAGTTAACGGCCCACCTGACGGGGCGGTCCGCGGCGTTAGGCGCGTAGCTACGCCGACGGCCAGGCCGTCGGCCTAGCGAGTCTATCCCCCTACGCCCCGTCGGCCTAAGTCTTTTTTTTTTTGGGTACAGTTGTTTTATTTTTTCCCACTAAAATTTTAATGTATATGTAATTTATAAATAAATTGGTGATTGTAAAATAACCACGCGAATCTTCGGCATCCTGCCACACCCACATAGAATAACGACGCGCACACGCCGACAGTAAATAAATTGGCTTGGAGATTACCAGCGGGCGGTTTCGAGCTGCCGAGGGGCTCCGGGTGGCTGCGGCTTCGGGCGGGCGGCGGCTTTGGGTGGCGGCTGCTTCAGACGGGCGGTGGTGGCGGCTGCTTTGGGTAGGAGGAGTAGGAGGCAGCGGAGTGGAATGAAAGAAGAGGGGGTATTTAACCTAAACAATCGGGCGGTGGCGGCGGCAGCTTCGAACATGCGTTAACACTTAGCGAAATCCTGGATCTGTACGTGGAAACTCCCGCCGCGGGACAACCGGGGCCTAGAATGTGGCAAAGTTGGCCCAACCATTGCTCTCCATGTACATATGTACTAAACAAACCAAAACAAATAGAAAGGTCCACCGGGCTACCCTCGTACGGAGATAGCTATAGGGGTAGACGATCCGGGGCCCCCGGTCTAGGGTTTCGCCGGAGGAAGACCACCGAAGCGTCGGAATCACATGAAAACTTGCATGTGTCCCTAGCATATGTGTGTGAGAGTGGTGCAAGGTTGGTAGGGGCCATGTCCTGGTGTGACCCCCTTCCCGAACATGCGTTAACACCGTCGACGTAGGGGAAACCCTAGATCGAGTCAAAATATTAAATTATTTGAAATAGTAAATATATTAAAGTATTTGAAATAGTAAATATATTAAAGTATTTAAAATAGTAAATATGTTACTTAAATAGATTGAAAATGGAAAAAACAAATAGAAGGTCTACGCCGACGGCCACCGTCGGCGTAGGTGTGCCCTAGGTCGAGTGAAACGAATAGACCAAATTTACTTTGAAAAAAATAGCAGCTGTACGCCGACGGTGGCCGTCGGCGTAGGTGTGCCCTAGATCGAGCGAACGCACCCTATCTGCAAAAAAAAATAGCACCGCTACACCGACGGTAGCCGTCGGTGTAGGCAAACCGCTTAGATCGAGTCAACAGGCTGGCCCGTGACCCACCACGCACACACGCAGCTCTGCTTGGCCGCCCCTCCTCGTCTCCACGAATCCCCGCCGCCGCCACCACGTCTGCTCCCCGCGCCCTCGTCTCTGCCCGGGCGCCGCCATCTCCCCTCCTCGTCTCCACCGCCGCCACCGCGTCTCCTCCCCGGCCGCACCCTCTCCTCCAAGCCCGGCGGCCTGCCGCGCGAGCCACCAGGGCCTCGAGCTCGCCGATGCCCTCCCCTCCCAGCTCACTGGCACCCTCCCCTCCCACCTCGTCCACCCCGAGCTCGCCGGTGCCCCCCTCCCACCTCGTCCACCCCGAGCTCCGGCCGCCCGCGCCCTCCCCTCCCTGCTCGCGTCCACCCCGAGGTAGGGCCTACAATTCGGCTCAGATGAAATTAGATTGTTTGCTATAATTGTTAGATGAAATTAGATTGTTTGCTATAATTGTTAGATGATTGTTTGCTATAATTGTTAGATGATTGTTTGCTATAATCGTCCATATATGAAAAATATGAATGGAATAGCAAATCTTTCATATCCCTGACTAGTGTAGAATCTCCTGTGATAGTGCTCCATGTTCCATCCTGCATTTCAATTTCGCTGCTCATATAAAACTAGTATTTAGAATTTTAGAAACCCACTTTTGAACTTTACAAAATCGTAAGAAAGAGCTTTAGAATATAATGGAATGGTAGTCGTTTTGTACACCATATAACCCACTTATTATTGGATTGAGTTTTTTGAATGGGCATAAATATACATGTTGTGAATAAAGTGTTGTCTTTATATTTCTTCGTGTAGGTTTCTCGGAGCTCCCATCGTCTCGGAGCCCCCTTCGTCTCGGAGCCCCCGCCATCTCGGAGCCCCCGCCGTCTCGGAGCCCCCGAGGGTGAGCTAAAACTCCGTCTCCTCCCGCACATTTGTTATGTTACTAGATTCCATTTCCACGTCAAGTGGCATCACTTAGGTGTCATTTCCCGTCCGCGAGCGTTACGCGGATAATTATGCATTAGAGGTCGGCATATTATGAACCGTAACGCTTGCGGCATTTACGGGACAGTCGGCGGATGCGTAGTTGGGTATGTTTTCCATGTTCTGCTCTGGTCCGAGTCAGGATTTCGGCAGCACCTCCCCGTTGTTCTCCGGATGCACATCCTCTCGGCTTTTTGCCGAGACGTGTGTCGGGAGAGCAGCGGGGAGGTGCTGCCGAAATTCTGTCTCGGAGCGGGGTAGAGCATGGAGAACGTACCCAATCTACGGATCCGGCGGCTGCTAGGAACCTCTATGCCTATTAGAGATGTAGGTTATGCGTGTTGCCCCGTAGAGAAATAAAAAATATGATGCATTTAGTTTCATGCTATTATTTGATATGAAATGCCATGTTTATTGTTTGGCTCCCAATAAAGCAGAGGATGGCTGATAATGGGTGGATGTACAGTGGCCGTAGTAGTGTTGTTGACAAAACAGAGGAGTGGCTATGGAAGACCGATATCTTAGTGAAGGAGTTATCGCGTGGTTCTAGGGCAGGCCTACTTCCAACTTGCCCTTGCGCTCGTTGTAATAAGCGTCATCATCAGTCCAAGGATGATATGAAAAAACACCTTTTGAAATCTGGGTATATGCCGGACTTCGTCACGACGATCGACTTTACTCAGTACGACCGTGACAGAGGTGAGGTGATGCGGCAGCGGATCAATGGCAATGAGGGCGATGGGATTAGGAACTTGCTAGATGATCTCCGTGATGCAAACATGGTAGATTCGCCACCTTCAGGTGAACCAGAGGAACCACCAGAACCGGAAGAACCGCGTGAACTGGAGGAACCAGAGCCAAGCGCGAAGGCCTTCTATGATATGATGGCCTCAGCTAAGAGGCCTCTATACGAGGGTTCAAAGATTTCTCAGCTCGATGCCATCTCGCAAGTACTAACTAAAAAGCTCCAGTACGGCATCACCCGTTCATGCTTTAAAGATCATCTGCAGACATATGGTAACATGTTGCCCGAAGGGCATTGTCTGCCTAAAACCATGTACGAAGTGAAGAAAATAGTGCAAGCGCTCAACATGGAATACGAAAAGATAGATTGTTGTCCAAAACGCTGCCTCTTGTTTTGGAAACAGTTTGCGGGTGACAAGTACTGTAGCAAGTGTGGGGCCTCTAGGTATCATGAGGTAAAGGGAGCCGATGGTCAGATGACACAGTCAAAAGTCGCTATGAGGATTCTTCGTTATCTCCCGTTTATAAAAAGAATCCAGCGGCTTTACATGACCAAGGAGTCTGCCACACAAATGACATGGCACTAGACGGGGAAGAGATACGAGGACGAGCACGGACGGGTAAAGATGGGACATCCATCTGATGGTAAGGCATGGAAGAACTTTGATAGAGACCACCCCGATGAGGCAGCAGAGGCTCGGAACGTCAGAATTGCGATTGCAATCGATGGATTCAATCCATATGGTATGTCGACTGCCTCGTACAGCTGCTGGCCCGTATTTGTTATTCCGCTCAATCTCGAGCCCTAATGCAAAGGAAGACCATATTCCTGTCGCTGATCATTCTAGGGCCTGAATACCCGGGGAAGAATTTGAGTGTCTACATGCAACCGCTTGTGGAAGATCTGAACCACTCTTGGCACCACGGGACGTTGACATACGACCGTGCATCAAAGACAAACTTCTACATGAAAGTTTGGTTCCACTATTTCATGCACGACATGCCCGGGTACGCCCTATTCTGCGGATGGTGTACAGCTGGTAAGTGGCCATGCCCAGTGTGCAGGCACCTACTTGAGTTCCTTTGGCTAAAGGCAGGTAAAAAGTATTCCGCATTTGACATGCATCGACCGTACCTCACAAGAGAGCATCGATTCAGACAAGACAAAAAGAACTTCATCAAGGGAAAAGTTGTGCTTGAAGAAAAAAAGATACCAACGTTCGATGGTGTAGCTGTTGATGCTGAGCTACGTGCTCTCGTGCGTACTGAGTCCGGTGTCCCACAATTTGCAGGATATGGTGTAACGCACAACTGGACTCACGAGGCAGGCATAACGAAGCTCGCGTATTACAAGGACCTCGAACTTCCCCATAACATCGATGTGATGCACACTGAAAAGAACGTTGCAGAGTCCCTCTTTTACACAGTCCTGAACATTCCTGAGAAGTCAAAGGACAATGTCAAGGCTAGAGTCGATGTTGAGGAGCTATGTGATAGGAAGAGACTACACATGCAACCTCCTGAACGCAATCGGAAAAATTGGTTCAAGCCGCATGCCAACTACTGTCTTGATGGCCTCCAAAGGAAGGAGTCATTACAGTGGCTCAAATTCGTCGTGATGTTCCCTGATGGTTATTGTTCGAATATGAGCAAGGGAGTCAATCTTTCAACTAGAAAAGTCAACGGGCTCAAGAGTCACGACTATCATATATGGATTGAGCGGCTGATGCCGGTGATGGTTCGAGGGTATCTCCCTGAGCATGTCTGGAGAGTGCTTGCAGAGTTGAGCCATTTCTTCCGCACGCTCTGTGCTAAGCAGATATGTCCCCTGATTATTGAGAAGCTGCATGATGTAGTGCCGGAGTTGCTATGCAAGTTAGAGAAGATCTTTCCGCCTGGCTTCTTTACTCCGATGTTACATCTCATTGTGCATCTCGCAAACGAGGCACTCTTGGGTGGGCCGGTGCAGTTTTGTTGGCAGTTTTGTATTGACAGAGAGTTTAAGTATATTAGATACAAATGTGGAAACAAAAGTGCTATTGAAGCCAGCATAGCTGAGGCAACTATCCTCCAGGAGATAACAAACGCCACGACAACGTACTATGACGATGATGTTCCCACTATGCATAACCCGGTGTGTCGGTACAATGTCGACGAGCCCAAGCATGACCCCAAGCTCCTCCTCTTCCAGTGTCCCAGTGGCAAGGCCGGTGGCGCAACCATTTATACCTTAAAAAAGGAAGAGAAGGATTGCATAATGCTCCATGTGCTTATGAACATGAAGGAAGTGGTCCGCGGTGAGAAGGAAGAGGAGGATGAAGAAAATCAAGTGCCCAGTTTCCTTAGGTAATATGGTGAACAAATTACTTTGCAAATAATAACTCGGTTTCGGTCTAATATGAATTTTCTCATTTTAGCCAATTCACGGATGAAATGTGGTCGGGAACGACAGATCCCTCTGATGCGGAGTTGGACACTCTTCTGAAAGAGGGTGCCCCCGGAAAGAAAAATTTCACGTCTTGGTTCTATGAGAAGGTAATTTTTAACCTGTCCCTCTTACCCGGCAATCCGCGGCTTGTCCCTCTTACTACACATAACTAATGCACAATTTGTACTGAACTTGTAGGGAGCTGATCCCAACGTTGAGATGTCGGATGAGTTGAGATGTGTCTCCCAGGGTTGTAATCATCGAGTCGAGATGTATGAGAAGTATGATGTGAATGGGTATCGCTTCCATACAGAGTCTCACCAGAACCGTCGGCCTAATGCAAAAACTATAAATACCGGGGTCTTCACAAGAGGTGCTGATGACTTTGATTACTACGGAAGGTTACAAAACGTATACGAGCTGACGTTCAATAATACACCCCTAGAACTCAAGCTTGTTGTGTTCAAGTGCCACTGGTTCGACCCACACGGTGGACAGAGAAGTACCCCTTCCATTGGGTTAGTTGAAGTACGGCCTTCAACCACTTATAGCGGATCCGATGTCTATGTTGTGGCTCAACAAGCCAAGCAAGTTTATTATTTGCCCTACCCATGTCAGAAAGAGGAACTCAAGGGCTGGGAAGTCATGTTCCAGGTATCGCCACATGGTAAGCTACCCATGCCCTCCGACGACGATTACAACAACATTGACACTAGAACATATGAGGGAATTTTCTATCAAGAGCAAGAGAACTTTGGGGACTTTGAATTACAAGATCTTGAGGACCTCGAGAACGATGGTCAAACTCGTGGTGAGGTAGTCACGAATATAAAGGACATAAATATGCTCAGCAAGTTATATTCAGAAAACGGCAACGATGATGAGCCTACACCGTGCGATGAGCCTCCAACTTTCGTCTCACGTGATAGTGATGTTGATAGTGCTGTTGAGAACCCAAGACATAACGATGAGAGTGATGAGGGTCTTTTATGTCTTTTATGTCTTTATTATGTCTTTATTTCATCTTTTATGTCTTTATTAGGTCTTTATGCTTCTTAATTGGATCATGTCCTTAATTATGTCCTTAATTGCATTGCGTCTTTATTTTTCTTAATTATGTCTTTATTTTTCATCTTTATTATGTCCTTAATTACATTGCATATTTATTTTTCATCTTTATTATGCTTAATTGTTTACCTCTTCTCAATGCAGGTGATTGACCAATATGAGCCAAGGCAAGGAATCATCGTCCTCTTTGCTTAAGGTGATGAAGCAAAAGAAGGTTACCAAAAGTGGAAGAGCACCCATTCCGAACTCGCGTTACACTGACGCCAGTGAGAGAGGAGGAGGTGCAGGACGAGGTGAGGGAGGAGGGGGGCTTCCCCCGAGGGAAGGACGAGGTGGAGGATGAGGTGTACGCCTTCTGAGTGACCTACCCTCTGCTTCTGGCGACGTGGCTTTCCAGTCTGCTTACTCAGAGTCTCTTGACGAGGAGTCTCGAGACTTGGAGGGGGAGTCTCGAGACTTGGAGGGGGAGTCTCGAGACCAGGAGGGGGTTCTCGAGACCAGGAGTCGGGGCCGTCTGCGCCGCCGAAGAAGCCAAAGATTCGTGGGGAATCAGGTGTCCCTAAAGAAAAATATGAACCGCGATCCGAGGAGGAAAAACCCATCATTACGCCTAACGGCATTGAGTAAGTGGCATGTAATTTCATTTTGGTCATAACAATTTGGCATGTACTAATGTTTGATTATTGTGCAGCAATTGGACATTTCCTCCGGGTACCCGTGCGCCTAACACCTTAGTTGGAGCTCTAATTAGGAAGTTTTGGCCGGGCTTCTACACTCCCGTCCCCAACGACGAGAGGAAGCTAGCCACGCAGTGGGCACACTATGAGGCCGCCGAATACCCGGGCTATGGGAAAGCTTCTGATGCCGTGATCACCAAGTTTTGGGTAAGGCAAACTTTTCGAGTTTTGTTCATAGTTGATGACCCCACCATGCTAAATTTTCGAGTTTTGTTCACAATTTTTTTATGCATGATGGAAGAGATTCTATAGGGTGCTTCCAGAGGAGCAGGACAGGGCAGACAAGACCTTGTGGGGGGCTTGTACGAGGTTGACACGGCAACAGTTCTACAATCAGAAGCATACCACCACCAATCTATACAGCTGCCAGAAGTTGGGCAAGAAGGCGCCGAAGCATGTGATTGTGAAGGAACAACCAACATTGTCTGAGGAAGATTACGCCGGGGTAAGTAAATTGTCAATGAGATTCTATGTTGTTGCTAAGTTGCAATTGCATTATCCGTTCTTCAAACGAGTATTGATTTTTCAGGTTATGCCCGCGTGGGCCGATGGTAAGAATGATGCATGGGCGGCGTTGACGGCGAGGTGGCACGGGGAAGACCCTGAGTTCAACGCCTTGAGCGAGCAGAACAAGGCAAACCGCGGCTCTGAGGGGACACATTGTGCGGGAAACCTCAACCATGATCGCTTCAAGGCCAAAATGGTATACATGCAACAACCTGCATTTATTTTCCCTCATGTTCCTACTTGATACGCATAACACTTCTTTGGTGATGCAGGAGGCAAAAGCTGGGAGGCCTGTTTCCGACTATGAAGTCTGGGAAAGGATGAAGCAGAAGAGGCCCGATCTGTCCCAGCCTCAGCCCTCGCTTCCCGAGTTCTACGGCACTGCCGAGGTGGATGGTGCTAACTACCTCGAGGCGTTCAGTGGTTTTCACCCGGAGGTGGAAGACCCTAGGTATGAGGAGACCGATGTGAGAGCGTTGGTCGTGGCAGGGCACGGCCGGGAGCACGGCCGTTTGAAGGTTCTCGATAGGGTGACCCCGCGAACTCCTGCTTTGAGCCTCACGCGTGTCAAGGCTACCCTCACCGCCGACGACCCCACTATTCCACCTCGTCGACGGCCTTCCCAAGCGAACGCCGATGTAAGTTTTTCTTATTTCCATCCTCTTTCTGACATTTGTTCCCGAGTGGCTAAGTTGACGAGATTCATTATTTTTGAAATTGTAGCCGGCTTTGGACGCGGCCTACAAGGCCTCTCATATGGAACATGTGGTGGCGCTTGAGGCGTGGAAGCAGACCCGAGATGCCTACGAGGTGTGGGCAGAGTGTCGAGATGTTGTAAGTTTCAACCTTTTTTTTGCAACAGATGACAAGTCCCGCTTTCCCTAGTTTAAACATTTAATTCTACAACGCTTGACACCAAAACTTTCTTGCAGGCTGACGAGAAGTTTTATGCCACTGGAGAGCGGGATATGCTACCGCCACGGCCAGCTAGGCCGGGGTTGCAGCCAATCTTCCCATCGAAGGACGAATTCGCTTTGACCTTCTACTCAGGGACTCTGGTAAGTTATTTGCCAACTACGTCATTACCGCGCAACTGTGTCTTGGTGGTTGCTAACTCTGGCTCAAACGTGTAGGGAGCAGGATCCTCCACCATGGTACCCTTTGGTCGAGCAGCCGCCTCGCCGACTTTCTCGCGCACGATGACACCGGTTTATACCGGCCGTGGTTCTCCTGGTGCTTCCGGTGGTGCTTCCGGTGGTGGTGATTCTACTCCTGATGATGATGCTTCTCCTTCTACCGGTCGTGGCGGTGGTACTCCTCCTTCTTCCGGTGCTAGTTCGACGGCGGCTGTTCCACGTCGTCGTACGCCTGACTTCACGCAGGGAGACATGGGTCTCTCTAGCTCTCCGGATTTGTAGGGAACTTTTGTATCGATACTACCTATGTGGATGATCTACCTATCATGTACCTATATGATATTTTGATGATGATGACCTTATGTTTGCCTTTATGTGTATGTGTTGAATGCTCTGCCTGGAATCTGGGTTACGGGAGTTTTAAACGTGCAGGAAATGAAGCAAAACAGACCCAAATAAATAAAACTGGGCAGACTCTATGCCGACGGCATTGCCGTCGGTGTAGAGACGACCATATGGCACCTAGTCAACCTGGGCCGACGGCATTGCCGTCGGCGTACCGTCCTGCGTGGCCCAGCAAGTCAGCCTGGGCCGACGGCATTGCCGTCGGTGTAGGGTCCTGCGTGGCCCAGCAAATCAACCTGGGCCGACGGCATTACCGTCGGCGTAAGGACCACGCAGGAGCTGCAGGGACGGGCACGTGGCGTGCTAGGCCGACGGTGAGGCCGTTGGCGTATAGAGGAGGGAGCTGACGGACGTTACCTGCGCCAAGTGGGCCCCGCGGTGCCTACGCCGACGGCGCGTGCACCGACGGCTCTAACTTCCCGTCGGCCTAGGTTATACGCCGAAGGGTTTTCGTACGCCGACGGGATCCGTGTATACGCCTACGGGGTGCTACGCCGACGGGTTTACGCCGACGGCCACCGTCGGCGCAGCCTACCCCGACGGTATACTGGGTGTACGCCGACGGGTTCCGGCCGTCGGCGCTAGGCTCATTTCCTGTAGTGCCTACAACGCCGCATGATCTGGCTTCTTCCATACTCCAGAGGTTGATATGTTGTACTTCATCTGTTTCATAATATAGAACGTTGTGGCAAACAAATTTAGTTTGTCAAAACATTGTACAATATGGAATGGAGGTAGTAATACACTAATAGGATTAAATACTTGAAAAATCCTTGTTGAGAACTGGAATATCAGGCCATCTCCAACGGGGCTGAGCATTTGCACATTTGGTGTCTGAATGGGCCGTTACAGACAGCTGGACACCAAACCCACGACCCAAGCCGCGACCCAAACAGACCGCAGTGCCTCGGACCGAGGCCCAAATTTGGGTCAGGTTTGTGCTCTGCCCGGCGTGTCCAGGGGCTGGGCCCTCCCGTCAGCGGCACCCACACCATTTTCTCCCTTTCCTCATCTCACGGCTCCAAGCCCTAGCGACCCCATGGCGAACGCTCCGCTGGCCACCACCATCGCCCCCACCCGCCATGGCCCGGGCCAAGCCTAGAAGGAGTTGACGCCGGCGCAGAGGGCCAAGGAGAGCCAGAAATCTTGCATGGGGCCAACACCATCGCGTTGCAGGCTACCTTGAAGGAGATGATCACCGACAAGGAGGTGTCAAGTGAGAAGAAACGCAAGGAGAAAGATGACCAACTGAAGAGCTTCCTCGAGTTCCAAAATAAGAAGCTCGAACTTGATGAGTCAATAGTCAAGTCAAAGACCATTGAAGTTGAGCTCAACTTTCAATCTAGGCAAAATGAAGTAGAGCTCGGACAAAAATAAGTTGAGCTCCATGCCCAACAACTTTCCAAGGAGTATGAGCTCAAGAAAAGGTCATGAAGTTGAGCTCAAACTACTCGCCGAGGAGAACAATCTCACGACCGCCGACTTTGAGCAAGATGGATGATGATCAAAGAGCTTGGTTCGAGAAAAATAGGAAGATGTTGACGAACGAGATGAGTGATCGCTCCATACTTATCTTGGTTTAGTACCTATTAATGTGTCAAACTATGTGTGGCTTTCTATTCGAACTATTTGTGTGGCCGGTGTGGCCTAGTATTTGAACTGTTTGTGCGGCCGGTGTGGCCTTTTATTTTCATTGTTTATATGGCCTTTTATTTGATTTATTTCTAGTGGTTTTTGTGTGTTAAAAGTGAGACAAAACATGCCAAGGTGGCCGAACTTGTCAAGAAGGCCGAACCAGCGCGAAAATAGGCCAGGGAGGCCGAAGATAATGGAACAATTGTGCCGCCCCGTTGGGCACATGTCCGGACATGGGGATCATAGCCTGTCCACATTTGTCCTCCCGAGGCCACGCAAACGGACTAAATCGGCCTGATTTCGTGTCCAAAATGCACCTCGTTAGGAGACACGCAACAAAATAACCTGATACTGAACACATCCCAATGGTAGGACTTGCCGCGGACAGAGTAAAAGAGGTAGGAGAAAGAGCGAACGGAAACATGTCAGTTGGATCGAATCATGGCCAACGGCCATTGGAATTTGATCTGCCCTTCTATTTTTCAAGATAATTCGGATTCCAATCTTAAAGAAAAAAGATAATTCGGATTTGTTGGCAAAAAAGTGAAGAAATAAGTCCATCATTCCATTACAATACCATCAAGAACCAGAGAAAGAACAGTAGTAAATCCTGTGATGCATGTAGTTAGTTAGATCATGTAGATCAGGACCTTAGTCGTACCTTAGGGCTGTGCTGGTTTCAGGTTATTTTGTTGCGTGTTCTGCTCTTGATGGCACAGCCTGGCATTCCAGTTCTCAACAAGGACTCAAGTCCACAAAACGCAGTCGCGGGAGATATGTCCAAACTCGCCACAGGAGCGGCACCCGCGGCCGCCGCCCTGAGGGCAGTCCCTGAAGATGTGGCCCTTCTCGCCGCACATGTAGCACCCACGGCCGCCGCCATCACCGGCACCGATGCAGCATCCGCCTACGTCGCCGTCGATGCCGCTGATGCGGTATCTGCATCCGCCGACACACCTCTGAGGGCAGTCACTGAAGATGTGGCCCCTCTCGCCGCACATGTAGCACCCACGGCCGCCGCCGAAGCGGCATAAGCCTACGTCGCCGCCCTGAAGGCAGTCCCTGAAGATGTGGTCCTTCTCGCCGCACCTGTAGCACCCACGGCCGCCGGCACCACCACTGCAGTCCCCTCCGCCGCCGTCGGTGCACACTCCGCGATCATCGCCGGGGCGGGAGCCGCCGGAGAGCGCGCTTCCTCCTGGCGTCGTTACTGTTGGAGGAATAGCAACTTATATTCCAAGGGGGCCAAAGGCCACAATATATAGTACATGTACAGGTGTAAAATATGTAGGAAAACCCCCTAACTAGTAGGAAAACTACAATATACAAATATATCTCTAACACCCCCCCTCAAACTCATGGTGGATCCACAACACTGAGTTTGGAGAGAAAGAAACTATGATGTGCTCTAGTCTGGGCCTTCGTAAAGAAATCCGCCAACTGTAACTCTGAAGGCACATGCTGGAGCGCAATAACATGATCCTGCACACTAGCACGGACAAAAGAAGCATCAACACCAATATGCTTGGTAAGCTCATGCTTTACCGGGTCACGTGCAATACTGATAGCACCTGTACTGTCAGACAAGAGAGTGGTAGGTGTCGTAATGGAGACACCAAAATCTGCAAGTAACCACCGCAACCAAGTCACCTCAGCAGTCAAAAGAGCCATAGCTCGCAACTCAGCCTCTGCACTCGAACGGGAAACTGTGTCCTGTTTCTTTGTCTTCCATGCAATGAGAGAACCACCAAGAAACACACAGTAGGCAGAAAGTGAGCGACGATCCGCAGGATCACTGGCCCACGTAGCATCAGAGTAGGCCTGGAGCTGGAAGGAGCTGGAACGAGGGAAGAATAGACGACGTGTGCTCGTGCCACGGAGATAGCGAAGAACACGAAGGAGATGACTATAGTGAACTGAGGTGGGAGTAGAGACAAACTGACTAAGAATATGGACATGATAGAATATATCGGGGCGAGTGACAGCAAGATAGACAAGGCTCCCAACAAGATAAAAATAGCGTGTCGGATCAGGGAGAGGATCACCATCAGAAGCGCGAAGCTGAACATTAAGCTCCATAGGAGTCTCAACAGTGCGCTCATCCCCAAGAGCAGCACGCGCAAGAAGATCCTGAATATACTTTTTCTGGGAGATATAAAATCCATCAGAAGTGGAGGAAACCTCAATCCCAAGAAAGTAGCGAAGAGGACCAAGATCAGTCATAAGAAAATGCTCACGAAGACGGGCCTTAACAAAGGCAATATACTCAGAGTCATCGCCGGTGATAATCATGTCATCAACATAGAGGAGGAGAAGAGTGCGTCCACGAGGATAAGTGTGAACAAACAACGCGGGATCATGAGCGGTAGGGGAGAAACCAGTAGTAGTCACCATAGAGGCAAAGCTCTCAAACCAGGCACGAGGGGCCTGTTTCAAGCCATAAAGAGAGCGCCGAAGACGACAAACCATGCCATCAGGGACAGAGTACCATGGAGGAGGCTGCATGTAAACCTCCTCACGCAACTCACCATTGAGAAATGCGTTCTGAACATCAAGCTGAGACACAGACCAGTGGCGAACAGAGGCCACAACAAGAAGAGTGCGCACGGTGGTCATATGTGCCACAGGGGCAAAAGTATCATCATAGTCACGGCCCTGCTCCTGCTGGAAGCCACGAGCCACAAGACGCGCTTTGTAGCGCTCAAGAGATCCATCAGAGCGGGTCTTAATCTTATAGACCCACTTGCATGTGATGGGACGAACACCGGGAGGAGGAGAGACAAGATCCCAGGTGCTAGTACGCTCAAGCGCAGCAATCTCCTCGGCCATGGCAAGCTGCCATTCGGGATGACGCTCAGCATCCCGATAAGAAGTCGGCTCAATGGCAATAGAAAGACCATAGTGACTAGGAGAGTAGCGATCAGGTGGACGACGATGACGAGTAGGAAGAGGAGGAGGCTGCTCATCAGAGGAAGAAGACGCATCAGAAGAAGAAGAAGCATCGGAGGAAGCATCCGGAACATGAGAGCGACGAGAATAATGGAAGGGCAAAGGAGACAACGGTGAGGTGAGTGGAGGGCCAGAAGAGGAATGATTATAACTAGGTGGCGAGGAGGGTGGCGTTGTGGAAGGAGAGGCATCGGCAAGGGCGGGGCATGTAGGAGGATCAATAGGAACAGAGGGTGGTGTGTCAGGAAACAAGAGAAAAGATATATCCTCCACCGAGAAGGCCGAGGAGGAGGGGCGAGGATATAAGGGACGTGACTCATCAAAAGTAACATCACGAGAAATGCGCATCCGACGGCCAATGGGGTCCCAACACCGATATCCCTTATACTCATCACTGTATCCAAGAAAAACACACTCAACAGACTGAGCGGTCAGTTTGGTGCGTTCACGAGGGGCAAGAAGAACATAGCAAACGCAACCAAACAAACGAAGCACCGAGTAATCAGGAGAACGACCAGAGAGACGCTCGAGAGGAATACCACCCCGCAGAGCAGCAGAGGGTTGAATATTGACGAGATATGTGGCAGTGGAAACAGCCTCAGCCCAAAAGTGAGGCGGGAGAGAAGCGGCAATCATCAACGCACATGCCGTCTCAAGAAGGTGACGATGCTTACGCTCAGCCACGCCATTCTGAGCATGAGCACCAGGAAAAGAGAACTGAGCAAGAGTACCCTCCTCAGCAAGAAAAGCGCGCAGTGAATGAGAGATATACTCGCCAGCAGAATCTGCACGAAATACACGAATAGGAGTGGAGAACTGGGTACGAACCATGGCAGCAAATTTCTTATAGATAGACAAAACCTCACTACGAGAAGACATGAAATATATCCAAGTGTGGCGAGAAAAATCATCTATAAAGATAACATAGTAGCGATGTCCCCCTTTCAACGCGAAGGGAGCTGGACCCCAAACATCGGAGTGAACAAGGTCGAAAGGACGCTTAGACATAGACTCACTGTGTGGATAGGGTAGCTGAATCTGCTTACCCAGCCGACAACCCAAACAATCCAAAGAGGCGTTTCTAGAGACAGACCCCAGAACACCACGATGAACTAAAGATGAGAGGCG
Source organism: Avena sativa (assembly GCA_916181665.1). Lineage (NCBI taxonomy): Eukaryota > Viridiplantae > Streptophyta > Magnoliopsida > Poales > Poaceae > Avena > Avena sativa. The sequence goes on along the minus strand of OV702290.1, from coordinate 544,162,874 downwards.
AGAACCACATAAGTGTCCAAGACGATGATGCCACTGCTGAAAAGAGCTAGTAGAGGCGGCAACAGGGGCCGAGAGACTGGCGGCAGTCGCAGCGGAGGGAAGAAGAAGCCAGTCAAGCTCCCATAGGCCATCATGGCGTCGGGGGCCAGCACCAAGCAAAGCGCCGGTGCGACGATCCTGAATAGAACATGAATCAAAGTCGAGAGTGATGCTACAACGAGAGTCAATGATCTGACTACCAGAAAAGAGTTGCATGTTAAGTTGAGGAACATGCGCAACAGAAGGAACATGAAACGAGGAGGTACTAAGAGTGCCTCGATTAACGACTGGGAGAGGAGTACCATCAACAGTAAGAACATGATCAGGAGACTCAACAGGTCGAACAGAAGTCAAAGAGGAAGAATCATAGGTCATATGAAAATAAGCGCCAGTATCAAGAATCCATGAGGATGTACCTGAATGAGGAGAAGGTGGTCTCTTGATGCTAGAAAAGTCTGTCGCAGAACCAGCAGAACCTGTCGGTGAAGAATCCCAAGCAGCAAGCAGGCATCGAAGCTGCGCTATCTCATGCGCAGACAGGGACACGGTTGAAGAGGTCGAGGTAGAATCATGAGCCGACGAAGAGCGGTCATCAACACACATAGAGGCCGCCAAAGGTGGTGATGTAGAGCAACGCGCCGATAAAGACAGAGCCGGCGAAAAGCGGTCACAACCGCCTAAAGAAGTCGCGAGAGTCGATGTAGAGCGGCGAGTCGACGTAGACGGAGTCGGCGAAGGGCGGCCATGACCGCGTGAAGAGACCACGAAGGTCGACGAAGAGCGGCGAGCCGATGTAGGAGTCGACGAAGGGCGGCCATACCCGCGTAAGGAGGCCGCGAAGGTCGACGAAGAGCGGCAAGCCAATGTAAACGGAGTCGGCGAAGGGCAGCCATAACCGCGTGAAGGGGCCGCGGAAGTCGACGAAGAGCGGTGAGCCGACGTAGACGGAGTCGGCGAAGGGCGGCCATAACCACGTGAGGAGGCCGTGAAAGTCGATGAAGAGCGGCGAGCCGACATAGGCGGAGTCGGCGAAGGGCGGCCATAACCACGTGAGGAGGCTGCGAAAGTCGATGAAGAGCGGCGAGTCGACATAGGCGGAGTCGGTGAAGAGCAATAAGTCGACGGAGACGAAGGCGACGAAAATGCACAAGTAACGAGGGGACGGGAGCAGCCAGGAAGGGGGCAGCCGGGCGGGCGGCGGCAGACGTGGCCGGGCGAGCAAGCAGCAACCGGACAGGCGGCGGCAGGTGGCGCGGCCAGACGAAATTGTGGGTGGCAGCAGTGAGTTTTTTTTTTTTGGATAGGTCAATAACCGATCAACAAATAGATCTCAGAGAAGCAGCCAGGGGGCACGCGCGAGAAGGAAAAAATCGATTGCAGAGGTGCACGTGCAAGCTAGCACCAGATTGATACCACACGCGCTAGCAGTATGGCATTAGAGAAGGACGGGCGGGCGGTGGCCAGGCGGGCGGAGACTACGCGAGCGGCGGCCGGGCGGGCAGCGGCTAGGCGAGCGGCGGCTGGAGAGAGACGGACGGACGGTGACCGGACGAGTTATCGATTGGTGGCGGCGGTAGCAAATTAGCGGACGAGTTGCGCGTCCAGAAAAAGGCCTAATCTGGGCTCTGATACCATGTTGGAGGAATAACAACTTATATTCCAAGAGGTTCAAAGACCACAATATATAGTACATGTACATGTGTAAAATATACAGAAAAACCTCCTAACTAGTAGAAAAAACTACAATATACAAATATATCTCTAACAGTTACGTCGTAGATCTTGGTGCGTCTGCCGTTGCCGGTGACGACGATGAACCCAACGTCGTCGTTCTCGTCAATGCTGCTGTAGCAGTCAGACTTGCTGCCAAAGTACTGGGGCACGAACTCCTTGGGGACGTTGAACCAGTTCACCCGCATCTTGTGCCGCCGCCGCCGGAAACGAAAACCCTACTGTATATCTTTTTGTTTTGAGCTGCAAAAACCCTTTATCGGCGGGGAGGAGGTGTGGTACCAAATCGCTCGATCTGGATTTATTATAGGACAGTACAAAGAATTGTACCGACCCGACGAGATGATATACCAGCGGGCTCCTATGTGTAACACAACCAAATTTTTCTGGAAAGATAGAGTAAATTTACACAATATGTTTTTTTTTTGAAAGGGCAACGACTTTATTCATCAAATAATAGCCGCGTCATTTGCAATAAAGGATGAAACAAAGTCAGGGACATCGTCATCCCAAACGGCCGAGCTTCTCAAACGAAAAGCATACTTTGCTAGGATATCAGCTACTCCCTCTATTTAGAAATATACGTTTTAGCTTTGTGAATCGAATGTATCTAGATAGCTTTTAGTGTATAGATTCGTAGAGGTTCGGAGTGAACCACTACAGGAGAAACCGGATACGTCGGTGGCCGGAAAACTACGCCGACGGCCATTTGTCGGTGCCAACGGCGTAGAGCACTACAGGACAAATCAGAGACGCCGACGGCCAGAGGACTACGCCGACGGCCATTTGTCGGGGCCATCGGCGTAGAGGCCTGCCCCGGCCAGCTGCCCACCACGGCCGTCGGCGGAGCCTCGGCCATCGGCGTAGGCAAAGAAACCCTCGGCGTAGAGGAGCTATCGGCGTAGCAGGCCCGGGTGTGCCGACGGTGGCCCTCGGCGTACTCCCAGCCCTCGGTGTAGCCCCAGTTCGAACACGGCGGTGGGAACGGCGTTAGGTAGTCAGTCTGTGCCGACGGCCAGGCCGTCGACGTAGGTCTTAGAGGGGCGCTACGCAGAGTTGGTTGGCCTTGGGGGCGCTACGCCGACGGCTAAGCCGTCGGCACAGCCTCCCTATTTTCCTTCATTTTGTTTTAGCCTTATATTTGGTACTAATTTATGTATTACTCCGACTGTAGTCATTTGTACCGTCCCAATAGCAGTCTCCATTGACGTAATTGCAGGAATCCCACGAAAACTTGTGTGTTGCCCTAAAATACCTGAACAAGTGGGGTGAAAGACAGTTCGCGCGCATGCGATAACACTTCGAAACAAACTCAAACTGTAAAGAAGGTCAGACCGGGGATCTAGACATTGCATCCATGGACCTTCCACCACACTTGGACACATATACTAGATCCACATGCAAGTTCCACTGGGATTCCGGAGCTCCGGCGGTCCTTTTCCAGCGAAACCCTGGTCGGTGGGGCCCACGGGTCTACCCCTGTAGCTTTCTTAGTACGAGGTTCAGACAATGCGCTTTTTTGTTGGTTTAGCTTTGTTTAGGTCATATCTACATCGAAAACAAAGGTTGGGACCTTAGAGCACATGCTAGCCCCCCGGTATACCCGCACCGGGACTGTTACCCCTACATGTCCAGGAATCTACTAAGTGTTATCGCCCGCGGGTCTACCCCTGTAGCTTTCTTAGTACGAGGTTCAGACAACGCGCTTTTTTGTTGGTTTAGCTTTGTTTAGATCATATCTACATGGAAAACAAAGGTTGGGACCTTATAGCACATGCTAGCCCCCAGTATACCCGCAGCGGGACTGTTACCCCTACACGTCCAGGAATCTACTAAGTGTTATCGCACGCATGTGAAGAAGGTCAGACCGGGGATCTAGACATTACATCCATGGACCTTCCACCACACTTGGACACATATACTAGGTCCACGTGCCAGTTCCAGTAGGATTCCAGAGCTTCGGCTGTCCTTTTCCAGCGAAACCCTAGTCGTTGGGGCCCGCGGGTCTACCCCTGTAGCTTTCTTTGTACGAGGTTCAGACAACGCGCTTTTTTGTTGGTTTAGCTTTGTTTAGGTCATATCTACATGGCAAACAAAGGTTGGGACCTTATAGCACATGCTAGCCCCCCGGTATACCCGCAGCGGAACTGTTACCCCTACACGTCCAGGAATCTACTAAGTGTTATCGCCCGCAGGTCTACCCCTGTAGATTTCTTAGTACCAGGTTCAGACAACGCGCTTTTTTGTTGGTTTAGCTTTGTTTAGATCACATCTACATGCAAAACAAAGGTTGGGACCTTATAGCACATGCTAGCCCCGCGCTATACTCGCAGCGGGACTATTACCCCTACACGTCCAAGAATCTACTAAGTGTTATCGCACGCATGTGTAGAAGGTCAGACCGGGGATCTAGACATTGCATCCATGGACCTTCCACCACACTTGGACACATATACTAGGTCCACCTGCAAGTTCCACTGGGATTCCGGAGCTCCGGCTGTCCTTTTCTAGCAAAACCCTAGTCGGTGGGGCCTGCGGGTCTACCCCTGTAGCTTTCTTAGTACGAGGTTCAGACAACGCGCTTTTTTGTTGGTTTAGCTTTGTTTAGGTCATATCTACATGGAAAACAAAGGTTGGGACCTTATAGCACATGCTAGCCCCCTGGTATACCCGCAGCGGGACTGTTACCCCTACACGTCCAGGAATCTACTAAGTGTTATCGCACGCATGTGAAGAAGGTCAGACCGGGGATCTAGACATTACATCCATGGACCTTCCACCACACTTGGACACATATACTAGGTCCTTGTGCCAGTTCCAGTAGGATTCCGGAGCTCCGGCGGTCCTTTTCCAGCGAAACCCTAGTCGGTGGGGGCCCGCGGGTCAATCCTTGTAGCTTTCTTAGTATGAGGTTCAGACAATGCGCTTTTTTGTTGGTTTAGATTTGTTTAGGTCATATCTACATGGAAAACAAAGGTTGGGACCTTATAGCACATGCTAGCCCCCCGGTATACCCGCAGCGGGACTGTTACCCCTACACATCCAGGAATCTACTAAGTGTTATCGCCCGTGGGTCTACCCCTGTAGCTTTCTTAGTACGAGGTTCAGACAACGCGCTTTTTTGTTGGTTTAGCTTTGTTCAGATCATATCTACATGGAAAACAAAGGTTGGGATCTTATAGCACATGCTAGCCCCCCGGTATACCCGCAGCAGGACTTTTACCCCTACACGTCCAGGAATCTACTAAGTGTTATCGCACGCATGTGTAGAAGGTCAGACCGGGGATCTAGACATTGCATCCATGGACCTTCCACCACACTTGCACAAATAAACTAGGTCCACGTGCAAGTTCCACTAGGATTCCGGAGCTCCGGCGGTCCTTTTCCAGCGAAACCCTAGTCGGTGGGGGCTCGCGGGTCAATCCTTGTAGCTTTCTTAGTACGAGGTTCAGACAATGCGCTTTTTTGTTGGTTTAGCTTTGTTTAGGTCATATCTACATGGAAAACAAAGGTTGGGACCTTATAGCACATGCTAGCCCCCCGGTATACCCGCAGCGGGAATGTTACCCCTACACGTCTAGGAATCTACTAAGTGTTATCGCCCGTGGGTCTACCCCTGTAGCTTTCTTAGTACGAGGTTCAAACAACGCGCTTTTTTGTTGGTTTAGATTTGTTCAGATCATATCTACATGGAAAACAAAGGTTGGGACCTTATAGCACATGCTAGCCCCCCGGTATACCCGCAGCGGGACTATTACCCCTACACGTTGAGGAATCTACTAAGTGTTATCGCGCGCATGTGTAGAAGGTCAGACCGGGGATCTAGACATTGCATCCATGGGCCTTCCACCACACTTGGACACATATACTAGTTCCACCTGCAAGTTCCACTAGGATTCTGGAGCTCCGGCGGTCCTTTTCCAGCGAAACCCTAGTCGGTGGGGCCCGTGGGTCTACCTCTATAGCTTTCTTAGTACGAGGTTCAGACAACGCGCTTTTTTGTTGGTTTAGCTTTGTTTAGGTCATATCTACATGTAAAACAAAGGTTGGGACCTTATAGCACATGCTAGCCCCCCAGTATACCCGCAGCGGGACTGTTACCCCTACACGTCCAGGAATCTACTAAGTGTTATCGCACGCATGTGAAGAAGGTCAGACCGGGGATCTAGACATTACATCCATGGACCTTCCACCACACTTGGACACATATACTAGGTCCACGTGCAAGTTCTAGTGGGATTCCGGAGCTCCGGCGGTCCTTTTCCAGCGAAACCCTAGTCGGTGGGCCCCGTGGGTCTACCCCTGTAGCTTTTTTTGTACGAGGTTCAGGCAACACGCTTTTTTGTTGGTTTAGCTTTGTTTAGGTCATATCTACATGGAAAACAAAGGTTGGGACCTTATAGCACATGCTAGCCCCCCCGGAATACCCGCAGCGGGACTGTTACCCCTACACGTCCAGGAATCTACTAAGTGTTATCGCCTGCGGGTCTACCCGTGTAGCTTTCTTAGTACGAGGTTCAGACAACGCGCTTTTTTGTCGGTTTAGCTTTGTTTAGATCATATCTACATGGAAAACAAAGGTTGGGACCTTATAGCACATGCTAGCCCCCCGGTATACCCGCAGCGGGACTATTACCCCTACACGTCGAGGAATCTACTAAGTGTTATCGCATGCATGTGTAGAAGGTCAGACCGGGGATCTAGACATTGCATCCATGGACCTTCCACCATACTTGGACACATATACTAGGTCCACATGCAAGTTCCACTGGGATTTCGGAGCTCCGGTGGTCCTTTTCCAGCGAAACCCTAGTCGGCGGGGCCCGCGGGTCTACACCTGTAGCTTTCTTAGTACGAGGTTCAAACAACGCGCTTTTTTGTTGGTTTAGCTTTGTTTAGGTCATATCTACATGGAAAACAAAGGTTAGGACCTTATAGCACATGCTAGCCCCCGGTATACCCGCAGCGGGACTGTTACCCCTACACGTCTAGGAATTTACTAAGTGTTATCGCCCACGGGTCTACCCCTGTAGCTTTCTTAGTACGAAGTTCAGACAACGCGCTTTTTTGTTGTTTCTTAACTTTGTTTAGATCATATCTACATGGAAAACAAAGGTTGGGACCTTATAGCACATGCTAGCCCTCCGGTATACCCGCAGCGGGACTGTTACCCCTACACGTCCAGGAATCTACTAAGTGTTATCGCACGCATGTGAAGAAGGTCAGACCGGGGATCTAGAAATTACATCCATGGACCTTCCACCACACTTGGACACATATACTAGGTCCACGTGCCAGTTGTAGTAGGATTCCGGAGCTCCGGCGGTCCTTTTCCAGTGAAACCCTAGTCGGTGGGGCTCGCGGGTCTACCCCTGTAGCTTTCTTTGTACGAGGTTTAGACAACGCGCTTTTTTCTTGGTTTAGCTTTTGTTTAGGTCATATCTACATGGAAAACAAAAGTTGGGACCTTATAGCACATGCTAGTCCCCCGGTATACCCGCAGCGGGACTGTTACCCCTACACGTCCAGAAATCTACTAAGTGTTATCGCCCGCGGGTCTACCCCTGTAGCTTTCTTAGTACGAGGTTCAGACAACGCGCTTTTTTGTTGGTTTAGCTTTGTTTAGATCATATCTACATGGAAAACAAAGGTTGTGACCTTATAGCACATGCTAGCCCCCCGGTATACCCGCAGCGGGACTATTACCCCTACACGTCCAGGAATCTACTAAGTGTTATCGCACGCATGTGTAGAAGGTCAGACCGGGGATCTAGACATTGCATCCATGGACCTTCCACCACACTTGGACACATATACTAGGTCCACCTGCAAGTTCCACTGGGATTCCGGAGCTCCGGCGGTCCTTTTCTAGCAAAACCCTAGTCGGTGGGGCCTGCGGGTCTACCCCTGTAGCTTTCTTAGTACGAGGTTCAGACAACGCGCTTTTTTGTTGGTTTAGCTTTGTTTAGGTCATATCTACATGGAAAACAAAGGTTGGGACCTTATAGCACATGCTAGCCCCCTGGTATACCCGCAGCGGGACTGTTACCCCTACACGTCCAGGAATCTACTAAGTGTTATCGCACGCATGTGAAGAAGGTCAGACCGGGGATCTAGACATTACATCCATGGACCTTCCACCACACTTGGACACATATACTAGGTCCACGTGCCAGTTCCAGTAGGATTCCGGAGCTCCGGCGGTCCTTTTTCAGCGAAACCCTAGTCGGTGGGGGCTCGCGGGTCTACCCCTGTAGCTTTCTTTGTACGAGGTTCAGACAACGCGCTTTTTTGCTGGTTTAGCTTTGTTTAGGTCATATCTACATGAAAAACAAAGGTTGGGACCTTATAGCACATGCTAGCCCCCCGGTATACCCGCAGCGGGACTGTTACCCCTACACGTCTAGGAATCTACTAAGTGTTATCGCCCGTGGGTCTACCCCTGTAGCTTTCTTAGTACGAGGTTTAGACAACGCGCTTTTTTGTTGGTTTAGCTTTGTTCAGATCATATCTACATGGAAAACAAAGGTTGGGACCTTATAGCACATGCTAGCCCCCCGGTATACCCGCAGCGGGACTATTACCCCTACACGTCGAGGAATCTACTAAGTGTTATCGCACGCATGTGTAGAAGGTCAGACCGGGGATCTAGACATTGCATCCATGGGCCTTCCACCACACTTGGACACATATACTAGTTCCACGTGCAAGTTCCACTAGGATTCTGGAGCTCCGGCGGTCCTTTTCCAGCGAAACCCTAGTCGGTGGGGCCCGTGGGTCTGCCCCTATAGCTTTCTTAGTACGAGGTTCAGAGAACGCGCTTTTTTTGTTTATCTTTTTTAGGTCATATCTACATGTAAAACAAAGGTTGGGACCTTATAGCACATGCTAGCCCCCCGGTATACCCGCAGCGGGACTGTTACCCCTACACGTCTAGGAATCTACTAAGTGTTATCACACGCATGTGAAGAAGGTCAGACCGGGGATCTAGACATTACATCCATGGACCTTCCACCACACTTGGACACATATACTAGGTCCACGTGCAAGTTCCAGTGGGATTCCGGAGCTCCGGCGGTCCTTTTCCAGCGAAACCCTAGTCGGTGGGCCCCGTGGGTCTACCCCTATAGCTTTTTTTGTACCAGGTTCAGGCAACACGCTTTTTTGTTGGTTTAGCTTTGTTTAGGTCATATCTACGTGGAAAACAAAGGTTGGGACCTTATAGCACATGCTAGCCCCCCCGGAATACCCGCAGCGGGACTGTTACCCCTACACGTCCAGGAATCTACTAAGTGTTATCGCCTGCGGGTCTACCCGTGTAGCTTTCTTAGTACGAGGTTCAGACAACACGCTTTTTTGTCGGTTTAGCTTTGTTTAGATCATATCTACATGGAAAACAAAGGTTGGGACCTTATAGCACATGCTAGCCCCCCGGTATACCCGCAGCGGGACTATTACCCCTACACGTCCAGGAATCTACTAAGTGTTATCGCATGCATGTGTAGAAGGTCAAACCGGGGATCTAGACATTGCATCCATGGACCTTCCACCACACTTGGACACATATACTTGGTCCACGTGCAAGTTCCACTAGGATTTCGGAGCTCCGGTGGTCCTTTTCCAGCGAAACCCTAGTCGGCGGGGCCCGCGGGTCTACACCTGTAGCTTTCTTAGTACGAGGTTCAAACAACGCGCTTTTTTGTTGGTTTAGCTTTGTTTAGGTCATATCTACATGGAAAACAAAGGTTAGGACCTTATAGCACATGCTAGCCCCCGGTATACCCGCAGCGGGACTGTTACCCCTACACGTCTAGGAATTTACTAAGTGTTATCGCCCACGGGTCTACCCCTGTAGCTTTCTTAGTACGAGGTTCAGACAACGCGCTTTTTTGTTGGTTTAGCTTTGTTTAGATCATATCTACATGGAAAACAAAGGTTGGGACCTTATAGCACATGCTAGCCCTCCGGTATACCCGCAGCGGGACTGTTACCCCTACACGTCCAGGAATCTACTAAGTGTTATCGCACGCATGTGAAGAAGGTCAGACCGGGGATCTAGAAATTACATCCATGGACCTTCCACCACACTTGGACACATATACTAGGTCCACGTGCCAGTTGCAGTAGGATTCCGGAGCTCCGGCGGTCCTTTTCCAGTGAAACCCTAGTCGGTGGGGCTCGCGGGTCTACCCCTGTAGCTTTCTTTGTACGAGGTTTAGACAACGCGCTTTTTTCTTGGTTTAGCTTTTGTTTAGGTCATATCTACATGGAAAACAAAAGTTGGGACCTTATAGCACATGCTAGTCCCCCGGTATACCCGCAGCGGGACTGTTACCCCTACACGTCCAGAAATCTACTAAGTGTTATCGCCCGCGGGTCTACCCATGTAGCTTTCTTAGTACGAGGTTCAGACAACGCGCTTTTTTGTTGGTTTAGCTTTGTTTAGATCATATCTACATGGAAAACAAAGGTTGGGACCTTATAGCACATGCTAGCCCCCCGGTATACCCGCAGCGGGACTATTACCCCTACACGTCCAGGAATCTACTAAGTGTTATCGCACGCATGTGTAGAAGGTCAGACCGGGGATCTAGACATTGCATCCATGGACCTTCCACCACACTTGGACACATATACTAGGTCCACCTGCAAGTTCCACTGGGATTCCGGAGCTCCGGCGGTCCTTTTCTAGCAAAACCCTAGTCGGTGGGGCCTGCGGGTCTACCCCTGTAGCTTTCTTAGTACGAGGTTCAGACAACGCGCTTTTTTGTTGGTTTAGCTTTGTTTAGGTCATATCTACATGGAAAACAAAGGTTGGGACCTTATAGCACATGCTAGCCCCCTGGTATACCCGCAGCGGGACTGTTACCCCTACACGTCCAGGAATCTACTAAGTGTTATCGCACGCATGTGAAGAAGGTCAGACCGGGGATCTAGACATTACATCCATGGACCTTCCACCACACTTGGACACATATACTAGGTCCACGTGCCAGTTCCAGTAGGATTCCGGAGCTCCGGCGGTCCTTTTTCAGCGAAACCCTAGTCGGTGGGGGCTCGCGGGTCTACCCCTGTAGCTTTCTTTGTACGAGGTTCAGACAACGCGCTTTTTTGCTGGTTTAGCTTTGTTTAGGTCATATCTACATGAAAAACAAAGGTTGGGACCTTATAGCACATGCTAGCCCCCCGGTATACCCGCAGCGGGACTGTTACCCCTACACGTCTAGGAATCTACTAAGTGTTATCGCCCGTGGGTCTACCCCTGTAGCTTTCTTAGTACGAGGTTTAGACAACGCGCTTTTTTGTTGGTTTAGCTTTGTTCAGATCATATCTACATGGAAAACAAAGGTTGGGACCTTATAGCACATGCTAGCCCCCCGGTATACCCGCAGCGGGACTATTACCCCTACACGTCGAGGAATCTACTAAGTGTTATCGCACGCATGTGTAGAAGGTCAGACCGGGGATCTAGACATTGCATCCATGGGCCTTCCACCACACTTGGACACATATACTAGTTCCACGTGCAAGTTCCACTAGGATTCTGGAGCTCCGGCGGTCCTTTTCCAGCGAAACCCTAGTCGGTGGGGCCCGTGGGTCTGCCCCTATAGCTTTCTTAGTACGAGGTTCAGAGAACGCGCTTTTTTTGTTTATCTTTTTTAGGTCATATCTACATGTAAAACAAAGGTTGGGACCTTATAGCACATGCTAGCCCCCCGGTATACCCGCAGCGGGACTGTTACCCCTACACGTCTAGGAATCTACTAAGTGTTATCACACGCATGTGAAGAAGGTCAGACCGGGGATCTAGACATTACATCCATGGACCTTCCACCACACTTGGACACATATACTAGGTCCACGTGCAAGTTCCAGTGGGATTCCGGAGCTCCGGCGGTCCTTTTCCAGCGAAACCCTAGTCGATGGGCCCCGTGGGTCTACCCCTATAGCTTTTTTTGTACCAGGTTCAGGCAACACGCTTTTTTGTTGGTTTAGCTTTGTTTAGGTCATATCTACGTGGAAAACAAAGGTTGGGACCTTATAGCACATGCTAGCCCCCCCGGAATACCCGCAGCGGGACTGTTACCCCTACACGTCCAGGAATCTACTAAGTGTTATCGCCTGCGGGTCTACCCGTGTAGCTTTCTTAGTACGAGGTTCAGACAACACGCTTTTTTGTCGGTTTAGCTTTGTTTAGATCATATCTACATGGAAAACAAAGGTTGGGACCTTATAGCACATGCTAGCCCCCCGGTATACCCGCAGCGGGACTATTACCCCTACACGTCCAGGAATCTACTAAGTGTTATCGCATGCATGTGTAGAAGGTCAAACCGGGGATCTAGACATTGCATCCATGGACCTTCCACCACACTTGGACACATATACTTGGTCCACGTGCAAGTTCCACTAGGATTTCGGAGCTCCGGTGGTCCTTTTCCAGCGAAACCCTAGTCGGCGGGGCCCGCGGGTCTACACCTGTAGCTTTCTTAGTACGAGGTTCAAACAACGCGCTTTTTTGTTGGTTTAGCTTTGTTTAGGTCATATCTACATGGAAAACAAAGGTTAGGACCTTATAGCACATGCTAGCCCCCGGTATACCCGCAGCGGGACTGTTACCCCTACACGTCTAGGAATTTACTAAGTGTTATCGCCCACGGGTCTACCCCTGTAGCTTTCTTAGTACGAGGTTCACACAACGCGCTTTTTTGTTGGTTTAGCTTTGTTTAGATCATATCTACATGGAAAACAAAGGTTGGGACCTTATAGCACATGCTAGCCCTCCGGTATACCCGCAGCGGGACTGTTACCCCTACACGTCCAGGAATCTACTAAGTGTTATCGCACGCATGTGAAGAAGGTCAGACCGGGGATCTAGAAATTACATCCATGGACCTTCCACCACACTTGGACACATATACTAGGTCCACGTGCCAGTTGCAGTAGGATTCCGGAGCTCCGGCGGTCCTTTTCCAGTGAAACCCTAGTCGGTGGGGCTCGCGGGTCTACCCCTGTAGCTTTCTTTGTACGAGGTTTAGACAACGCGCTTTTTTCTTGGTTTAGCTTTTGTTTAGGTCATATCTACATGGAAAACAAAAGTTGGGACCTTATAGCACATGCTAGTCCCCCGGTATACCCGCAGCGGGACTGTTACCCCTACACGTCCAGAAATCTACTAAGTGTTATCGCCCGCGGGTCTACCCCTGTAGCTTTCTTAGTACGAGGTTCAGACAACGCGCTTTTTTGTTGGTTTAGCTTTGTTTAGATCATATCTACATGGAAAACAAAGGTTGGGACCTTATAGCACATGCTAGCCCCCCGGTATACCCGCAGCGGGACTATTACCCCTACACGTCCAGGAATCTACTAAGTGTTATCGCACGCATGTGTAGAAGGTCAGACCGGGGATCTAGACATTGCATCCATGGACCTTCCACCACACTTGGACACATATACTAGGTCCACGTGCAAGTTCCACTGGGATTCCGGAGCTCCGGCGGTCCTTTTCTAGCAAAACCCTAGTCGGTGGGGCCTGCGGGTCTACCCCTGTAGCTTTCTTAGTACGAGGTTCAGACAACGCGCTTTTTTGTTGGTTTAGCTTTGTTTAGGTCATATCTACATGGAAAACAAAGGTTGGGACCTTATAGCACATGCTAGCCCCCTGGTATACCCGCAGCGGGACTGTTACCCCTACACGTCCAGGAATCTACTAAGTGTTATCGCACGCATGTGAAGAAGGTCAGACCGGGGATCTAGACATTACATCCATGGACCTTCCACCACACTTGGACACATATACTAGGTCCACGTGCCAGTTCCAGTAGGATTCCGGAGCTCCGGCGGTCCTTTTTCAGCGAAACCCTAGTCGGTGGGGCCCGCGGGTCTACCCCTGTAGCTTTCTTTGTACGAGGTTCAGACAACGCGCTTTTTTGCTGGTTTAGCTTTGTTTAGGTCATATCTACATGAAAAACAAAGGTTGGGACCTTATAGCACATGCTAGCCCCCCGGTATACCCGCAGCGGGACTGTTACCCCTACACGTCCAGGAATCTACTAAGTGTTATCGCCCGTGGGTCTACCCCTAAAGCTTTCTTAGTACGAGGTTCAGACAACGCGCTTTTTTGTTGGTTTAGATTTGTTCAGATCATATCTACATGGAAAACAAAGGTTGGGACCTTATAGCACATGCTAGCCCCCCGGTATACCCGCAGCGGGACTATTACCCCTACACGTCGAGGAATCTACTAAGTGTTATCGCACGCATGTGTAGAAGGTCAGACCGGGGATCTAGACATTGCATCCATGGGCCTTCCACCACACTTGGACACATATACTAGTTCCACGTGCAAGTTCCACTAGGATTCTGGAGCTCCGGCGGTCCTTTTCCAGCGAAACCCTAGTCGGTGGGGCCCGCGGGTCTGCCCCTATAGCTTTCTTAGTACGAGGTTCAGAGAACGCGCTTTTTTTTGTTTATCTTTTTTAGGTCATATCTACATGTAAAACAAAGGTTGGGACCTTATAGCACATGCTAGCCCCCCGGTATACCCGCAGCGGGACTGTTACCCCTACATGTCCTGGAATCTACTAAGTGTTATCGCACGCATGTGAAGAAGGTCAGACCGGGGATCTAGACATTACATCCATGGACCTTCCACCACACTTGGACACATATACTAGGTCCACGTGCAAGTTCCAGTGGGATTCCGGAGCTTCGGCGGTCCTTTTCCAGCGAAACCCTAGTCGGTGGGCCCCGTGGGTCTACCCCTATAGCTTTTTTTGTACGAGGTTCAGGCAACACGCTTTTTTGTTGGTTTAGCTTTGTTTAGGTCATATCTACATGGAAAACAAAGGTTTGGACCTTATAGCACATGCTAGCCCCCCCGGAATACCCGCAGCGGGACTGTTACCCCTACACGTCCAGGAATCTACTAAGTGTTATCGCCTGCGGGTCTACCCGTGTAGCTTTCTTAGTACGAGGTTCAGACAACGCGCTTTTTTGTCGGTTTAGCTTTGTTTAGATCATATCTACATGGAAAACAAAGGTTGGGACCTTATAGCACATGCTAGCCCCCCGGTATACCCGCAGCGGGACTATTACCCCTACACGTCCAGGAATCTACTAAGTGTTATCGCATGCATGTGTAGAAGGTCAGACCGGGGATCTAGACATTGCATCCATGGACCTTCCACCACACTTGGACACATATACTTGGTCCACGTGCAAGTTCCACTGGGATTTCGGAGCTCCGGTGGTCCTTTTCCAGCGAAACCCTAGTCGGCGGGGCCCGCGGGTCTACACCTGTAGCTTTCTTAGTACGAGGTTCAAACAACGCGCTTTTTTGTTGGTTTAGCTTTGTTTAGGTCATATCTACATGGAAAACAAAGGTTAGGACCTTATAGCACATGCTAGCCCCCGGTATACCCGCAGCGGGACTGTTACCCCTACACGTCTAGGAATTTACTAAGTGTTATCGCCCACGGGTCTACCCCTGTAGCTTTCTTAGTACGAGGTTCAGACAACGCGCTTTTTTGTTGGTTTAGCTTTTTTTAGATCATATCTACATGGAAAACAAAGGTTGGGACTATATAGCACATGCTAGCCCTCCGGTATACCCGCAGCGGGACTGTTACCCCTACACGTCCAGGAATCTACTGTGTTATCGCACGCATGTGAAGAAGGTCAGACCGGGGATCTAGAAATTACATCCATGGACCTTCCACCACACTTGGACACATATAGTAGGTCCACGTGCCAGTTGTAGTAGGATTCCGGAGCTCCGGCGGTCCTTTTCTAGCGAAACCCTAGTCGGTGGGGCTCGCGGGTCTACCCCTGTAGCTTTCTTTGTACGAGGTTCAGACAACGCGCTTTTTTCTTGGTTTAGCTTTTGTTTAGGTCATATCTACATGGAAAACAAAGGTTGTGACCTTATAGCACATGCTAGCCCCCGGTATACCCGCAGCGGGACTGTTACCCCTACACGTCCAGAAATCTACTAAGTTTATTTCCTGCGGGTCTACCCCTGTAGCTTTCTTAGTACGAGGTTCAGACAACGCGCGTTTTTGTTGGTTTAGCTTTGTTTAGATCATATCTACATGGAAAACAAAGGTTGGGACCTTATAGCACATGCTAGCCCCCCGGTATACCCGCAGCGGGACTATTACCCCTACACGTCCAGGAATCTACTAAGTGTTATCGCACGCATGTGTAGAAGGTCAGACCGGGGATCTAGACATTGCATCCATGGACCTTCCACCACACTTGGACACATATACTAGGTCCACGTGCAAGTTCCACTGGGATTCCGGAGCTCCGGCGGTCCTTTTCCAGCGAAACCCTAGTGAGTGGGGTCCGCGGGTCTACCCCTGTAGCTTTCTTAGTACGAGGTTCAAACAACGCGCTTTTTTATTAGTTTAGCTTTGCTTAGGTCATATCTACATGGAAAACAAAGGTTGGGACCTTATAGCACATGCTAGCCCCCGGTATACCCGCAGCGGGACTGTTACCCCTACACGTCCAGGAATCTACTAAGTGTTATCGTACGCATGTGAAGAAGGTCAGACCGGGGATCTAGACATTACATCCATGGACCTTCCACCACACTTGGACACATATAATAGGTCCACGTGCCAGTTCCAGTAGGATTCCGGAGCACCGGTGGTCCCTTTTCAGCGAAACCCTAGTCGGTGGGGCCCGCGGGTCTACCCCTGTAGCTTTCTTTGTACGAGGTTCAGACAACGCGCTTTTTTGTTGGTTTAGCTTTGTTTAGGTCATATCTACATGAAAAACAAAGGTTGGGACCTTCTAGCACATGCTAGCCCCCCGGTATACCCGCAGCGGGACTGTTACCCCTACACGTCCAGGAATCTACTAAGTGTTATCGCCCGTGGGTCTACCCCTGTAGCTTCCTTAGTACGAGGTTCAGACAACGCGCTTTTTTGTTGGTTTAGCTTTGTTCAGATCATATCTACATGGAAAACAAAGGTTGGGACCTTATAGCACATGCTAGCCCCCCGGTATACCCGCAGCGGGACTATTACCCCTACACGTCGAGGAATCTACTAAGTGTTATCGCACGCATGTGTAGAAGGTCAGACCGGGGATCTAGACATTGCATCCATGGGCCTTCCACCACACTTGGACACATATACTAGTTCCACGTGCAAGTTCCACTAGGATTCTGGAGCTCCGGCGGTCCTTTTCCAGCGAAACCCTAGTCGGTGGGGCCCGCGGGTCTACCCCTATAGCTTTCTTAGTACGAGGTTCAGAGAACGCGCTTTTTATGGTTTAGCTTTTTTAGGTCATATCTACATGTAAAACAAAAGTTGGTACCTTATAGCACATGCTAGCCCCCCGGTATACCCGCAGCGGGACTGTTACCAATACACGTCCTGGAATCTACTAAGTGTTATCGCACGCATGTGAAGAAGGTCAGACCGGGGATCTAGACATTACATCCATGGACCTTCCACCACACTTGGACACATATACTAGGTCCACGTGCAAGTTCCAGTGGGATTCCGGAGCTCCGGCGGTCCTTTTCCAGCGAAACCCTCGTTGGTGGGCCCCGCGGGTCTACCCCTGTAGCTTTTTTTGTACGAGGTTCAAGCAACACGCTTTTTTGTTGGTTTAGCTTTGTTTAGGTCATATCTACATGGAAAACAGAGGTTGGGACCTTATAGCACATGCTAGGCCCCCTGGTATACCCGCAGCGGGACTGTTACCCCTACACGTCTAGGAATCTACTAAGTGTTATCGCCCGTGGGTCTACCCCTGTAGCTTTCTTAGTACGAGGTTCAGACAACGCGCTTTTTTGTTGGTTTAGCTTTGTTCAGATCATATCTACATGGAAAACAAAGGTTGGGACCTTATAGCACATGCTAGCCCCCCGGTATACCCGCAGCGGGACTATTACCCCTACACGTCGAGGAATCTACTAAGTGTTATCGCACGCATGTGTAGAAGGTCAGACCGGGGATCTAGACATTGCATCCATGGGCCTTCCACCACACTTGGACACATACTAGTTCCACGTGCAAGTTCCACTAGGATTCTGGAGCTCCGGCGGTCCTTTTCCAGCGAAACCCTAGTCGGTGGGGCCCGCGGGTCTACCCCTATAGCTTTCTTAGTACGAGGTTCAGAGAACGCGCTTTTTTTTGGTTTAGCTTTTTTAGGTCATATCTACATGTAAAACAAAAGTTGGTACCTTATAGCACATGCTAGCCCCCCGGTATACCCGCAGCGGGACTGTTACCTATACACGTCCTGGAATCTACTAAGTGTTATCGCACGCATGTGAAGAAGGTCAGACCGGGGATCTAGACATTACATCCATGGACCTTCCACCACACTTGGACACATATACTAGGTCCACGTGCAAGTTCCAGTGGGATTCCGGAGCTCCGGCGGTCCTTTTCCAGCGAAACCCTAGTCGGTGGGCCTCGTGGGTCTACCCCTATAGCTTTTTTTGTACGAGGTTCAGGCAACACGCTTTTTTGTTGGTTTAGCTTTGTTTAGGTCATATCTACATGGAAAACAAAGGTTTGGACCTTATAGCACATGCTAGCCCCCCCGGAATACCCGCAGCGGGACTGTTACCCCTACACGTCCAGGAATCTACTAAGTGTTATCGCCTGCGGGTCTACCCGTGTAGCTTTGTTAGTACGAGGTTCAGACAACGCGCTTTTTTGTCGGTTTAGCTTTGTTTAGATCATATCTACATGGAAAACAATGGTTGGGACCTTATAGCACATGCTAGCCCCCCGGTATACCCGCAGCGGGACTATTACCCCTACACGTCCAGGAATCTACTAAGTGTTATCGCATGCATGTGTAGAAGGTCAGACCTGGGATCTAGACATTGCATCCATGGACCTTCCACCACACTTGGACACATATACTTGGTCCACGTGCAAGTTCCACTGGGATTTCGGAGCTCCGGTGGTCCTTTTCCAGCGAAACCCTAGTCGGCGGGGCCCGCGGGTCTACACCTGTAGCTTTCTTAGTACGAGGTTCAAACAACGCGCTTTTTTGTTGGTTTAGCTTTGTTTAGGTCATATCTACATGGAAAACAAAGGTTAGGACCTTATAGCACATGCTAGCCCACGGTATACCCGCAGCGGGACTGTTACCCCTACACGTCTAGGAATTTACTAAGTGTTATCGCCCACGGGTCTACCCCTGTAGCTTTCTTAGTACGAGGTTCAGACAACGCGCTTTTTTGTTGGTTTAGCTTTTTTTAGATCATATCTACATGGAAAACAAAGGTTGGGACCTTATAGCACATGCTAGCCCTCCGGTATACCCGCAGCGGGACTGTTACCCCTACACGTCCAGGAATCTACTGTGTTATCGCACGCATGTGAAGAAGGTCAGACCGGGGATCTAGAAATTACATCCATGGACCTTCCACCACACTTGGACACATATAGTAGGTCCACGTGCCAGTTGTAGTAGGATTCCGGAGCTCCGGCGGTCCTTTTCTAGCGAAACCCTAGTCGGTGGGGCTCGCGGGTCTACCCCTGTAGCTTTCTTTGTACGAGGTTCAGACAACGCGCTTTTTTCTTGGTTTAGCTTTTGTTTAGGTCATATCTACATGGAAAACAAAGGTTGTGACCTTATAGCACATGCTAGCCCCCGGTATACCCGCAGCGGGACTGTTACCCCTACACGTCCAGAAACCTACTAAGTTTATTGCCTGCGGGTCTACCCCTGTAGCTTTCTTAGTACGAGGTTCAGACAACGCGCGTTTTTGTTGGTTTAGCTTTGTTTAGATCATATCAACATGGAAAACAAAGGTTGGGACCTTATAGCACATGCTAGCCCCCCGGTATACCCGCAGCGGGACTATTACCCCTACACGTCCAGGAATCTACTAAGTGTTATCGCACGCATGTGTAGAAGGTCAGACCGGGGATCTAGACATTGCATCCATGGACCTTCCACCAGACTTGGACACATATACTAGGTCCACGTGCAAGTTCCACTAGGATTCCGGAGCTCCGGCGGTCCTTTTCCAGCGAAACCCTAGTGAGTGGGGTCCGCGGGTCTACCCCTGTAGCTTTCTTAGTACGAGGTTCAAACAACGCGCTTTTTTATTAGTTTAGCTTTGTTTAGGTCATATCTACATGGAAAACAAAGGTTGGGACCTTATAGCACATGCTAGCCCCCGGTATACCCGCAGCGGGACTGTTACCCCTACACGTCCAGGAATCTACTAAGTGTTATCGCACGCATGTGAAGAAGGTCAGACCGGGTATCTAGACATTACATCCATGGACCTTCCACCACACTTGGACACATATAATAGGTCCACGTGCCAGTTCCAGTAAGATTCCGGAGCACCGGTGGTCCTTTTTCAGCGAAACCCTAGTCGGTGGGGCCCGCGGGTCTACCCCTGTAGCTTTCTTTGTACGAGGTTCAGACAACGCGCTTTTTTGTTGGTTTAGCTTTGTTTAGGTCATATCTACATGAAAAACAAAGGTTGGGACCTTATAGCACATGCTAGCCCCCCGGTATACCCGCAGCGGGACTGTTACCCCTACACGTCCAGGAATCTACTAAGTGTTATCGCCCGTGGGTCTACCCCTGTAGCTTCCTTAGTACGAGGTTCAGACAACGCGCTTTTTTGTTGGTTTAGCTTTGTTCAGATCATATCTACATGGAAAACAAAGGTTGGGACCTTATAGCACATGCTAGCCCCCCGGTATACCCGCAGCGGGACTATTACCCCTACACGTCGAGGAATCTACTAAGTGTTATCGCACGCATGTGTAGAAGGTCAGACCGGGGATCTAGACATTGCATCAATGGGCCTTCCACCACACTTGGACACATATACTAGTTCCACGTGCAAGTTCCACTAGGATTCTGGAGCTCCGGTGGTCCTTTTCCAGCGAAACCCTAGTCGGTGGGGCCCGCGGGTCTACCCCTATAGCTTTCTTAGTACGAGGTTTAGAGAACGCGCTTTTTTTGGTTTAGCTTTTTTAGGTCATATCTACATGTAAAACAAAGGTTGGGACCTTATAGCACATGCTAGCCCCCCGGTATACCCGCAGCGGGACTGTTACCCCTACACGTCCTGGAATCTACTAAGTGTTATCGCACGCATGTGAAGAAGGTCAGACCGGGGATCTAGACATTACATCCATGGACCTTCCACCACACTTGGACACATATACTAGGTCCACGTGCAAGTTCCAGTGGGATTCCAGATCTCCGGCGGTCCTTTTCCAGTGAAACCCTCGTTGGTGGGCCCCGCGGGTCTACCCCTGTAGCTTTTTTTGTACGAGGTTCAGGCAACACGCTTTTTTGTTGGTTTAGCTTTGTTTAGGTCATATCTACATGGAAAACAGAGGTTGGGACCTTATAGCACATGCTAGGCCCCCTGGTATACCCGCAGCGGGACTGTTACCCCTACACGTCTAGGAATCTACTAAGTGTTATCGCCCGTGGGTCTACCCCTGTAGCTTTCTTAGTACGAGGTTCAGACAACGCGCTTTTTTGTTGGTTTAGCTTTGTTCAGATCATATCTACATGGAAAACAAAGGTTGGGACCTTATAGCACATGCTAGCCCCCCGGTATACCCGCAGCGGGACTATTACCCCTATACGTCGAGGAATCTACTAAGTGTTATCGCACGCATGTGTAGAAGGTCAGACCGGGGATCTAGACATTGCATCCATGGGCCTTCCACCACACTTGGACACATACTAGTTCCACGTGCAAGTTCCACTAGGATTCTGGAGCTCCGGCGGTCCTTTTCCAGCGAAACCCTAGTCGGTGGGGCCCGCGGGTCTACCCCTATAGCTTTCTTAGTACGAGGTTCAGAGATCGCGCTTTTTTTTGGTTTAGCTTTTTTAGGTCATATCTACATGTAAAACAAAAGTTGGGACCTTATAGCACATGCTAGCCCCCCGGTATACCCGCAGCGGGACTGTTACCCCTACACGTCCTGGAATCTACTAAGTGTTATCGCACGCATGTGAAGAAGGTCAGACCGGGGATCTAGACATTACATCCATGGACCTTCCACCACACTTGGACACATATACTAGGTCCACGTGCAAGTTCCAGTGGGATTCCGGAGCTCCGGCGGTCCTTTTCCAGCGAAACCCTCGTCGGTGGGCCCCGCGGGTCTACCCCTGTAGCTTTTTTTGTACGAGGTTCAGGCAACACGCTTTTTTGTTGGTTTAGCTTTGTTTAGGTCATATCTACATGGAAAACAAAGGTTGGGACCTTATAGCACATGCTAGGCCCCCCTGGTATACCCGCAGCGGGACTGTTACCCCTACACGTCTAGGAATCTACTAAGTGTTATCGCCTGCGGGTCTACCCCTGTAGCTTTCTTAGTACGAGGTTCAGACAACGCGCTTTTTTGTCGGTTTAGCTTTGTTTAGATCATATCTACATGGAAAACAAAGGTTGGGACCTTATAGCACATGCTAGCCCCCCGGTATACCCGCAGCGGGACTATTACCCCTACACGTCCAGGAATCTACTAAGTGTTATCGCACGCATGTGTAGAAGGTCAGACCGGGGATCTAGACATTGCATCGATGGACCTTCCACCACACTTGGACACATATACTTGGTCGACGTGCAAGTTCCACTGGGATTTCGGAGCTCCGGTGGTCCTTTTCCAGCGAAACCCTAGTCGGTGGGGGCCATGGGTCTACCCCTGTAGATTTCTTAGTACGAGGTTCAAAAAGGTTAGGACCTTATAGCACATGCTAGCCCCCGGTATACCCGCAGCGGGACTGTTACCCCTACACGTCTAGGAATCTACTAAGTGTTATCGCCTACGGGTCTACCCCTGTAGCTTTCTTAGTACGAGGTTCAGACAACTCGCTTTTTTGTTGGTTTAGCTTTGTTTAGATCATATCTACATGGAAAACAAAGGTTGGCACCTTATAGCACATGCTAGCCCTCCGGCATACCCGCAGCGGGACTGTTACCCCTACATGTCCAGGAATCTATTAAGTGTTATCGCACGCATGTGAAGAAGGTCAGACCGGGGATCTAGAAATTACATCCATGGACCTTCCACCACACTTGGACACATATAGTAGGTCCACGTGCCAGTTGTAGTAGGATTCCGGAGCTCCGGCGGTCCTTTTCCAGCGAAACCCTAGTCGGTGGGGCTCGCGGGTCTACCCCTGTAGCTTTCTTTGTACGAGGTTCAGACACTGCGCTTTTTTGTTTGTTTAGCTTTTGTTTAGGTCATATCTACATGGAAAACAAAGGTTGGGACCTTATAGCACATGCTAGGCCCCCGGTATACCCGCAGCGGGACTGTTACCCTTACACGTCCAGAAATCTACTAAGTTTATTGCCTGCGGGTCTACCCCTGTAGCTTTCTTAGTACGAGGTTCAGACAACGCGCTTTTTTGTTGGTTTAGCTTTGTTTAGATCATATCTACATGGACAACAAAGGTTGGGACCTTATAGCACATGCTAGCCCCCCGGTATACCCGCAGCGGGACTATTACCCCTACACGTCCAGGAATCTACTAAGTGTTATCGCACGCATGTGTAGAAGGTCAGACCGGGGATCTAGACATTGCATCCATGGACCTTCCACCACACTTGGACACATATACTAGGTCCACGTGCAAGTTCCACTGGGATTCCGGCGCTCCGGCGGTCCTTTTCCAGCGAAAACCTAGTCAGTGGGGTCCGCGGGTCTACCCCTGTAGCTTTCTTAGTACGAGGTTCAAACAACGCGCTTTTTTGTTAGTTTAGCTTTGTTTAGGTCATATCTACATGGAAAACAAAGGTTGGGACCTTATAGCACATGCTAGCCCCCGGTATACCCGCAGCGGGACTGTTACCCCTACACGTCCAGGAATCTACTAAGTGTTATCCCCCGCAGGTCTAACCCTGTAGCTTTCTTAGTACGAGGTTCAGAGAACGTGCTTTTTTGTTGGTTTAGCTTTGTTTAGATCATATCTACATGGAAAACAAAGGTTGGGACCTTATAGCACATGCTAGCCCCCCGGTGTACCCGCAGCGGGACTGTTACCCCTACATGTCAAGGAATCTACTAAGTGTTATCGCACGCATTTGAAGAAGGTCAGACCGGGGATCTAGACATTACATCCATGGACCTTTCACCACACTTGGACACATATACTAGGTCCACGTGCCAGTTCAGGTAGGATTCCGGAGCTCCGGCGGTCCTTTTCCAGCGAAACCCTAGTCGGTGGGGCTCGCGGGTCTACCCCTTTAGCTTTCTTTGTACGAGGTTCAGACAACGCGGTTTTTTGTTGGTTTAGCTTTGTTTAGGTCATATCTACATGTAAAACAAAGGTTGGGACCTTATAGCACATGCTAGCCCCCCGGTATACCCGCAGCGGGACTGTTACCCCTACACGTCCAGGAATCTACTAAGTGTTATCGCACGCATGTGAAGAAGGTCAGACCGGGGATCTAGACATTACATCCATGGACCTTCCACCACACTTGGACACATATACTAGGTCCATGTGCCAGTTCCAGTAGGATTCCGGGGCTCCGGTGGTTTTTTTCCAGCGAAACCCTAGTCGGTGGGGCCCGCGGGTCTACCCCTATAGCTTTCTTAGTACGAGGTTCAGGCAACACACTTTTTTGTCGGTTTAGCTTTGTTTAGGTCATATCTACATGGAAAACAAAGGTTGGGACCTTATAGCACATGCTAGCCGCCCGGTATACCCCCGACGGGACTGTTACCCCTACACGTCTAGGAATCTACTAAGTGTTATCGCACGCTTGTGAAGAAGGTCAGACCGGGGATCTAGACATTACATCCATGGACCTTCCACCACACTTGGACACATATACTAGGTCCATGTTCCAGTTCCAGTAGGATTATGGAGCTCCGACGGTCCTTTTCCAGCGAAACCCTAGTCGGTGGGGCCCACGGGTCTACCCCTGTAGCTTTCTTAGTACGAGGTTCAGACAACGCGCTTTTTTGATGGTTTAGCTTTTCTTAGGTCATATCTACACGGAAAACAAAGGTTGGGACCTTATAGCACATGCTAGCCCCCCGGTATACCCGCAGCGGGACTGTTACCCCTACACGTCCAGGAATCTACTAAGTGTTATCGCCCGTGGGTCTACCCCTGTAGCTTTCTTAGTACGAGGTTCAGACAACGCGCTTTTTTGTTGGTTTAGCTTTGTTCAGATCATATCTACATGGAAAACAAAGGTTGGGACCTTATAGCACATGCTAGCCCCCCGGTATACCCGCAGCAGGACTATTACCCCTACACGTCCAGGAATCTACTAAGTGTTCTCGCACGCATGTGTAGAAGGTCAGACCAGGGATCTAGACATTGCATCCATGGACCTTCCACCACACTTGGACACATAAACTAGGTCCACGTGCAAGTTCCAGTAGGATTCTGGAGCTCCGGCGGTCCTTTTCCAGCGAAACCCTAGTCGGTGGGGGCCCGCGGGTCAATCCTTGTAGCTTTCTTAGTACGAGGTTCAGACAATGTGCTTTTTTGTTGGTTTAGCTTTGTTCAGATCATATCTACATGGAAAACAAAGGTTGGGACCTTATAGCACATGCTAGCCCCCCGGTATACCCGCAGCGGGACTATTACCCCTACACGTCGAGGAATCTACTAAGTGTTATCGCACGCATGTGTAGAAGGTCAGACCGGGGATCTAGACATTGCATCCATGGGCCTTCCACCACACTTGGACACATATACTAGTTCCACGTGCAAGTTCCACTAGGATTCCGGAGCTCCGGCGTTCCTTTTCCAGCGAAACCCTAGTCGGTGGGGCCCACGGGTCTACCCCTGTAGCTTTCTTAGTACGAGGTTCAGACAACGCGCATTTTTGTTGGTTTAGCTTTGTTTAGGTCATATCTACATGTAAAACAAAGGTTGGGACCTTATAGCACATGCTAGCCCCCCGGTATACCCGCAGCGGGACTGTTACCCCTACACGTCCAGGAATCTACTAAGTGTTATCGCACGCATGTGAAGAAGGTTAGACCGGGGATCTAGACATTACATCCATGGACCTTCCACCACACTTGGACACATATACTAGGTCCACATGCAAGTTCCTGTGGGATTCCGGAGCTCCGGCGGTCCTTTTCCACCGAAACCCTAGTCGGTGGGCCCCGCGGGTCTACCCCTGTAGCTTTTTTTGTACGAGGTTCAGGCAACGCGCTTTTTTGTTGGTTTAGCTTTGTTTAGGTCATATCTACATGGAAAACAAAGGTTGGGACCTTATAGCACATGCTAGCCCCCCCGGAATACCTGCAGCGGGACTGTTACCCCTACACGTCCAGGAATCTACTAAGTGTTATCGCCTGCGGGTTTACCCCTGTAGCTTTCTTAGTATAAGGTTCAGACAACGCGCTTTTTTGTTGGTTTAGCTTTGTTTAGATCATATCTACGTGGAAAACAAAGGTTGGGACCTTATAGCACATGCTAGCTCCCCGGTATACCCGCAGCGGGACTATTACCCCTACACGTCCAGGAATCTACTAAGTGTTATCGCACGCATGTGTAGAAGGTCAGACCGGGGATCTAGACATTGCATCCATGGACCTTCCACCACACTTGGACACATATACTAGGTCCACGTGCAAGTTCCACTGGGATTCCGGAGCTCTGGCGGTCCTTTTCCAGCGAAACCCTAGTTAGTGGGGCCTGCGGGTCTACCCCTGTAGCTTTCTTAGTACGAGGTTCAGACAACGCGCTTTTTTGTTAGTTTAGCTTTGTTTAGGTCATATATACATGGAAAACAAAGGTTGGGACCTTATAGCACATGCTAGACCCCCGGTATACCCGCAGCGGGACTGTTACCCCTACACGTCCAGGAATCTACAAAGTGTTATGGCGCGCATGTGAAGAAGGTCAGACCGGGGATCTAGAAATTACATCCATGGACCTTCCACCACACTTGGACACATATACTAGGTCCACGTGCCAGTTGCAGTAGGATTCTGGAGCTCCGGTGGTCCTTTTCCAGCGAAACCCTAGTCGGTGGGGCTCGCGGATCTACCCCTTTAGCTTTCTTTGTACGAGGTTCAGACAACGCGCTTTTTTGTTGGTTTAGCTTTGTTTAGGTCATATCTACATGGAAAACAAAGGTTGGGACCTTATATAACATGCTAGCCCCCAGGTATACCCGCAGCTGGACTGTTACCCCTACACGTCCAGGAATCTACTAAGTGTTATCGCCCGCGGGTCTACCCCTGTAGCTTTCTTAGTACAAGGTTCAGACAATGCCCTTTTTTGTTGGTTTAGCTTTGTTAGATCATATCTACATGGAAAACAAAGGTTGGGACCTTATAGCACATGCTAGCCCCCGGGTATACCCGCAGCAGACTATTACCCCTACACGTCCAGGAATATATTAAGTGTTATCGCACGCATGTGTAGAAGGTCAGACCGGGGATCTAGACATTGCATCCATGGACATTCCACCACACTTGGACACATATACTAGGTCCACGTGCAAGTTCCACTGGGATTCCGGAGCTCCGACGGTCCTTTTCCAGCGAAACCCTAGTCGTTGGGCCCGCGGGTCTACCCCTGTAGCTTTCTTAGTACGAGGTTCATACAACGCGCTTTTTTGTTGGTTTAGCTTTGTTTAGGGCGTATCTACATGGAAAACAAAGATTGGGACCTTATAGCACATGCTAGCCCCCCGGTATACCCGCGACGGGACTGTTACCCCTACACGTCTAGGAATCTACTAAGTGTTATCGCACGCTTGTGAAGAAGGTCAGACCGGGGATCTAGACATTACATCCATGGACCTTCCACCACACTTGGACACATATACTAGGTCCACGTTCCAGTTCCAGCAGGATTCCGGAGCTCCGACGGTCCTTTTCCAGCGAAACCCTAGTCGATGGGGCCCGCAGGTCTACCCCTGTAGCTTTCTTAGTACGAGGTTCAGACAACGCGCTTTTTTGTTGGTTTAGCTTTTATTAGGTCATATCTACATGGAAAACAAAGGTTGGGACCTTATAGCACATGCTAGCCCCCCCGGTATACCCGCAGCGGGACTGTTACCCCTACATGTCCAGGAATCTACTAAGTGTTATCGCCCGTGGGTCTACCCCTGTAGCTTTCTTAGTACGAGGTTCAGACAACGCGCTTTTTTGTTGGTTTAGCTTTGTTCAGATCATATCTACATGGAAAACAAAGGTTGGGACCTTATAGCACATGCTAGCCCCCCGGTATACCCGTAGCAGGACTATTACCCCTGCACGTCCAAGAATCTACTAAGTGTTATCGCACGCATGTGTAGAAGGTCAGACCGGGGATCTAGACATTGAATCCATGGGCCTTCCACCACACTTGGACACATATACTAGTTCCACGTGCAAGTTCCACTAGGATTCCGGAGCTCCAGCGGTCCTTTTCCATCAAAACCCTAGTCGGTGGGGCCCGCGGGTCTACCCATGTAGCTTTCTTAGTACGAGGTTCAGACAACGCACTTTTTTGTTGGTTTAGCTTTGTTTAGGTCATATCTACATGTAAAACAAAGGTTGGGACCTTATAGCACATGCTAGCCCCCCGGTATACCCGCAGCGGGACTGTTACCCCTACACGTCTAGGAATCTACTAAGTGTTATCGCACGCATGTGAAGAAGGTCAGACCGGGGATCTAGACATTACATCCATGGACCTTCCACCACACTTGGACACATATACTAGGTTCACGTGCAAGTTCCAGTGGGATTCCGGAGCTCCGGCGGTCCTTTTCCAGCGAAACCCTAGTCGGTGGGCCCCGCGGGTCTACCCCTGTAGCTTTTTTTGTACGAGGTTCACGCAACGCGCTTTTTTGTTGGTTTAGCTTTGTTTAGGTCATATCTACATGGAAAACAAAGGTTGGGACCTTATAGCACATGCTAGCCCCCCCGGTATACCCGCAGCGGGACTGTTACCCCTACACGTCCAGGAATATACTAAGTGTTATCGCCTGCGGGTCTACCCCTGTAGCTTTCTTAGTACGATGTTCAGACAACGCGCTTTTTTGTTGGTTTAGCTTTGTTTAGATCATATCTACATGGAAAACAAAGGTTGGGACCTTATAGCACATGCTAGCCCCTGGTATACCCGTAGCGGGACTATTACCCCTACACGTCCAGGAATCTACTAAGTGTTATCGCACGCATGTGTAGAAGGTCAGACCGGGGATCTAGACATTGCATCCATGGACCTTCCACCACACTTGGACACATATACTAGGTCCACCTACAAGTTCCACTGGGATTTCGGAGCTCCTGCGGTCCTTTTCTAGCGAAACCCTAGTCGGCGGGGCCCGCGGGTCTACCCCTGTAGCTTTCTTAGTATGAGGTTCAAACAACGCGCTTTTTTGTTGGTTTAGCTTTGTTTAGGTCATATCTACATGGAAAACAAAGGTTAGGACCTTATAGCACATGCTAGCCCCCGGTATACCCGCAGCGGGACTGTTACCCCTACACGTCTAGGAATTTACTAAGTGTTATCGCCCACGGGTCTACCCCTGTAGCTTTCTTAGTACGAGGTTCAGACAACGCTCTTTTTTGTTGGTTTAGCTTTGTTTAGATCATATCTACATGGAAAACAAAGGTTGGGACCTTATATCACATGCTAGCCCTCCTGTATACCCGCAGCGGGACTGTTACCCCTACACGTCCAGGAATCTACTAAGTGTTATCGCACGCATGTGAAGAAGGTCAGACCGGGGATCTAGAAATTACATCCATGGACCTTCCACCACACTAGTACACATATACTAGGTCCACGTGCCAGTTGCAGTAGGATTCCGGAGCTCCGGCGATCCTTTTCCAGCGAAACCCTAGTCGGTGGCGCTCGCGGGTCTACCCCTGTAGCTTTCTTTGTACGAGGTTCAGACAACGCGCTTTTTTGTTGGTTTAGCTTTTGTTTAGGTCATATCTACATGGAAAACAAAGGTTGGGACCTTATAGCACATGCTAGCCCCTCGGTATACCCGCAGCGGGACTGTTACCCCTACAGGTCCAGAAATCTACTAAGTGTTATTGCCTGCGGGTCTACCCTTGTAGCTTTCTTAGTACGAGGTTCAAACAACGCGCTTTTTTGTTGGTTTAGCTTTGTTTAGATCATATCTCTACATGGAAAACAAAGGTTGGGACCTTATAGCACACGCTAGCCCCCCGGTATACCCGCAGCGGGACTATTACCCCTACATGTCCAGGAATCTACTAAGTGTTATCGCACGCATGTCTAGAAGGTAAGAATGGGGATCTAGACATTGCATCCATGGACCTTCCACCACACTTGGACACATATACTAGGTCCACGTGCAAGTTCCACCAGGATTCCGGAGCTCCGGCGGTCCTTTTCCAGCGAAACCCTAGTCAGTGGGGCCCGCGGGTCTACCCTTGTAGCTTTCTTAGTACGAGGTTCAGACAACGCGCTTTTTTGTTAGTTTAGCTTTGTTTAGGTCATATCTACATGGAAAACAAAGGTTGGGACCTTATAGCACACGCTAGCCCCCCGGTATACCCGCAGCGGGACTGTTACCCCTACACGTCCAGGAATCTACTAAGTGTTATCGCACGCATGTGAAGAAGGTCAGACCGGGGATCTAGACATTACATCCATGGACCTTCCACCACACTTGGACACATATCCTAGGTCCACGTGCAAGTTCCACTAGGATTCCGGAGCTCCGGCGGTCCTTTTCCAGCGAAACCCTAGTCAGTGGGGCCCGCGGGTCTACCCTTGTAGCTTTCTTAGTACGAGGTTCAGACAACGTGCTTTTTTGTTGGTTTAGCTTTGTTTAGGTCATATCTACATGGAAAACAAAGGTTGGGACCTTATAGCACATGCTAGCCCCCGGTATACCCGCAGCGGGACTATTACCCCTACACGTCCAGGAATCTACTAAGTGTTATCGCTCGCAGGTCTACCCTTGTAGCTTTCTTAGTACGAGGTTCAGAGAACGCGCTTTTTTGTTGGTTTAGCTTTGTTTAGATCATATCTACATGGAAAACAAAGGTTGGGACCTTATAGCACATGCTAGCCCCTCGGTATACCCGCAGCGGGACTGTTACCCCTACATGTCCAGGAATCTACTAAGTGTTATCGCACGCATGTGAAGAAGGTCAGACCGGGGATCTAGACATTACATCCATGGACCTTCCACCACACTTGGACACATATACTAGGTCCACGTGCCAGTTTAGGTAGGATTCCGGAGCTCCGGTGGTCCTTTTCCAGCGAAACCCTAGTCGGTGGGGCCCGCGGGTCTACCCCTGTAGCTTTCTTTGTACGAGGTTCAGACAATGTTTTTGTTGGTTTAGGTTTGTTTAGGTCATATCTACATGGAAAACAAAGGTTGAGACCTTATAGCACATGCTACCCACCCGGTATACCCGCAGCGGGACTGTTACCCCTACACGTCCAAAAATCTACTAAGTGTTATCGCACGCATGTGAAGAAGGTCAGACCGGGGACCTAGACATTACATCCATGGACCTTACACCACACTTGGATACATATACTAGGTCCACGTGCCAGTTTAGGTAGGATTCCGGAGCTCCGGCGGTCCTTTTCCAGCGAAACCCTAGTCGGTGGGGCTCGCGGGTCTACCCCTTTAGCTTTCTTTGTACGAGGTTCAGACAACGCGATTTTTTTGGTTTAGCTTTGTTTAGGTCATATCCACATGGAAAACAAAGGTTGGGACCTTATAGCACATGCTAGCCCCCCGGTATACCCGCAGCGGGACTGTTACCCCTACACGTCCAGGAATCTACTAAGTGTTATCGCCCGCGGGTCTACCCCTGTAGCTTTCTTAGTACAAGGTTCAGACAACGCGCTTTTTTGTTGGTTTAGCTTTGTTTAGATCATATCTACATGGAAAACAAAGGTTGGGACCTTATAGCACATGCTAGCCCCTCGGTATACCCGCAGTAGGACTATTACCCCTACACGTCCAGGAATCTACTAAGTGTTATCGCACGCATGTGTAGAAGGTCAGACCGGGGATCTAGACATTGCATCCATGGACATTCCACCACACTTGGACACATATACTAGGTCCACGTGCAAGTTCCACTGGGATTCCGGAGCTCCGGCGGTCCTTTTCCAGCGAAACCCTAGTCGGTGGGGCCCGCGGGTCTACCCCTATAGCTTTCATAGTACGAGGTTCAGACAACGCGCTTTTTTGTTGGTTTAGCTTTGTTTAGGTCATATCTACATGGAAAACAAAGGTTGGGACCTTATAGCACATGCTAGCCCCCCGGTATACCCGCGACGGGACTGTTACCCCTACACGTCTAGGAATCTACTAAGTGTTATCGCACGCTTGTGAAGAAGGTCAGACCGGGGATCTAGGCATTACATCCATGGACCTTCCACCACACTTGGACACATATACTAGGTCCACGTTCCAGTTCCAGTAGGATTTCGGAGCTCCGACGGTCCTTTTCTAGCGAAACCCTAGTCGGTGGGGCCCGCGGGTCTACCCCTGTAGCTTTCTTAGTACGAGGTTCAGACAACGCACTTTTTTGTTGGTTTAGCTTTTCTTAGGTCATATCTACATGGAAAACAAAGGTTGGGACCTTATAACACATGCTAGCCACCCGGTATACCCACGGCGGGACTGTTACCCCTACATGTCAAGGAATCTACTAAGTGTTATCGCACGCATGTCAAGAAGGTCAGACCGGGGATCTAGACATTACATCCATGGACCTTCCACCACACGTGTACACATATACTAAGTCCACGTGGAAGTTCCAGTGGGATTCCGGAGCTCCGGCGGTCCTTTTCCAGCGAAACCCTAGTCGGTGGGGCCCGCGGGTCTACCCGTGTAGCTTTCTTTGTACGAGGTTCAGACAACGCGCTTTTTCGTTGGTTTAGTTTTGTTTAGGTCATATCTACATGGAAAACAAAGGTTGGGACCTTATAGCACATGCTAGCCCCCGGTATACCCGCAGCGGGACTGTTACCCCTACACGTCCAGGAATCTACTAAGTGTTATCGCACGCATGTGAAGAAGGTCAGACCGGGGATCTAGACATTACATCCATGAACCTTCCACCACACTTGGACACCTATAATAGGTCTACGTGCAAGTTCAAGTGGGATTCTGAAGCTCCGGCGGTCCTTTTCCAGCGAAACCCTAGTCGGTAGGGCCCGCGGGTCTACCCCGGTAGCTTTCTTTGTACGAGGTTCAGACAATGTTTTTGTTGGTTTAGCTTTGTTTAGGTCATATCTACATGGAAAACAAAGGTTGGGACCTTATAGCACATGCTACCCACCCGGTATACCCGCAGCGGGACTGTTACCCCTACACGTCCAAAAATCTACTAAGTGTTATCGCACGCATGTGAAGAAGGTCAGACCGGGGATCTAGACATTACATCCATGGACCTTCCACCACACTTGGACACATATACTAGGTCCACGTGCCAGTTCCAGTAGGATTCCGGAGCTCCAGCGGTCCTTTTCCAGCGAAACCCTAGTCGGTGGGGCCCGCGGGTCTACCCGTGTAGCTTTCTTAGTACGAGGTTCAGACAACGCGCTTTTTTGTTGGTTTAGCTTTGTTTAGGTCATATCTACATGGAAAACAAAGGTTGGGACCTTATAGCACATGCTAGCCACCCGGTATACCCGCGGCGGGACTGTTACCCCTACATGTCAAGGAATCTACTAAGTGTTATCGCACGCATGTGAAGAAGGTCAGACCGGGGATATAGACATTACATACATGGACCTTCCACCACACTTGGACACATATACTAGGTCCACGTGCAAGTTCCAGTGGGATTCCGGAGCTCCGGCGGTCCTTTTCCAGCAAAACCCTAGTCGGTGGGGCCCACGGGTCTACCCGTGTAGCTTCCTTTGTACGAGGTTCAGACAACGCGCTTTTTCGTTGGTTTAGCTTTGTTTAGGTCATATCTACATGGAAAACAAAGGTTGGGACCTTATAGCACATGCTAGCCCCCCGCTATACCCGCAGCGGGACTGTTACCCCTACACGTCCAGGAATCTACTAAGTGTTATCGCACGCATGTGAAGACGGTCAGACCGGGGATCTAGACATTACATGCATGGACCTTCCACCACACTTGGACACATATACTAGGTCCACGTGCAAGTTCCAGTGGGATTCCGGAGCTCCGGCGGTCCTTTTCTAGCGAAACCCTAGTCGGTGGGGCCCACAGGTCTACCCCTGTAGCTTTCATAGTACGAGGTTCAGACAACGCGCTTTTTTGTTGGTTTAGATTTGTTTAGGTCATATCTACATGGAAAACAAAGGTTGGGACCTTATAGCACATGCTAGCCCCCCGGTATACCCGCGACGGGACTGTTACCCCTACACGTCTAGGAATCTACTAAGTGTTATCGCACGCTTGTGAAGAAGGTCAGACCGGGGATCTAGGCATTACATCCATGGACCTTCCACCACACTTGGACACATATACTAGGTCCACGTTCCAGTTCCAGTAGGATTTCGGAGCTCCGACGGTCCTTTTCTAGCGAAACCCTAGTCGGTGGGGCCCGCGGGTCTACCCCTGTAGCTTTCTTAGTACGAGGTTCAGACAACGCGCTTTTTTGTTGGTTTAGCTTTTCTTAGGTCATATCTACATGGAAAACAAAGGTTGGGACCTTATAACACATGCTAGCCACCCGGTATACCCACGGCGGGACTGTTACCCCTACATGTCAAGGAATCTACTAAGTGTTATCGCACGCATGTCAAGAAGGTCAGACCGGGGATCTAGACATTACATCCATGGACCTTCCACCACACGTGTACACATATACTAAGTCCACGTGGAAGTTCCAGTGGGATTCCGGAGCTCCGGCGGTCCTTTTCCAGCGAAACCCTAGTCGGTGGGGCCCGCGGGTCTACCCGTGTAGCTTTCTTTGTACGAGGTTCAGACAACGCGCTTTTTCGTTGGTTTAGTTTTGTTTAGGTCATATCTACATGGAAAACAAAGGTTGGGACCTTATAGCACATGCTAGCCCCCGGTATACCCGCAGCGGGACTGTTACCCCTACACGTCCAGGAATCTACTAAGTGTTATCGCACGCATGTGAAGAAGGTCAGACCGGGGATCTAGACATTACATCCATGAACCTTCCACCACACTTGGACACCTATAATAGGTCTACGTGCAAGTTCAAGTGGGATTCTGAAGCTCCGGCGGTCCTTTTCCAGCGAAACCCTAGTCGGTAGGGCCCGCGGGTCTACCCCGGTAGCTTTCTTTGTACGAGGTTCAGACAATGTTTTTGTTGGTTTAGCTTTGTTTAGGTCATATCTACATGGAAAACAAAGGTTGGGACCTTATAGCACATGCTACCCACCCGGTATACCCGCAGCGGGACTGTTACCCCTACACGTCCAAAAATCTACTAAGTGTTATCGCACGCATGTGAAGAAGGTCAGACCGGGGATCTAGACATTACATCCATGGACCTTCCACCACACTTGGACACATATACTAGGTCCACGTGCCAGTTCCAGTAGGATTCCGGAGCTCCAGCGGTCCTTTTCCAGCGAAACCCTAGTCGGTGGGGCCCGCGGGTCTACCCGTGTAGCTTTCTTAGTACGAGGTTCAGACAACGCGCTTTTTTGTTGGTTTAGCTTTGTTTAGGTCATATCTACATGGAAAACAAAGGTTGGGACCTTATAGCACATGCTAGCCACCCGGTATACCCGCGGCGGGACTGTTACCCCTACATGTCAAGGAATCTACTAAGTGTTATCGCACGCATGTGAAGAAGGTCAGACCGGGGATATAGACATTACATACATGGACCTTCCACCACACTTGGACACATATACTAGGTCCACGTGCAAGTTCCAGTGGGATTCCGGAGCTCCGGCGGTCCTTTTCCAGCAAAACCCTAGTCGGTGGGGCCCACGGGTCTACCCGTGTAGCTTCCTTTGTACGAGGTTCAGACAACGCGCTTTTTCGTTGGTTTAGCTTTGTTTAGGTCATATCTACATGGAAAACAAAGGTTGGGACCTTATAGCACATGCTAGCCCCCCGCTATACCCGCAGCGGGACTGTTACCCCTACACGTCCAGGAATCTACTAAGTGTTATCGCACGCATGTGAAGACGGTCAGACCGGGGATCTAGACATTACATGCATGGACCTTCCACCACACTTGGACACATATACTAGGTCCACGTGCAAGTTCCAGTGGGATTCCGGAGCTCCGGCGGTCCTTTTCTAGCGAAACCCTAGTCGGTGGGGCCCACAGGTCTACCCCTGTAGCTTTCTTTTTACGAGGTTCAGACAACGCGCTTTTTTGTTGGTTTAGATTTGTTTAGGTCATATCTACATGGAAAACAAAGGTTGGGACCTTATAGCACATGCTAGCCCCCCGGTATACCCGCGACGGGACTGTTACCCCTACACGTCTAGGAATCTACTAAGTGTTATCGCACGCTTGTGAAGAAGGTCAGACCGGGGATCTAGGCATTACATCCATGGACCTTCCACCACACTTGGACACATATACTAGGTCCACGTTCCAGTTCCAGTAGGATTTCGGAGCTCCGACGGTCCTTTTCCAGCGAAACCCTAGTCGGTGGGGCCCGCGGGTCTACCCCTGTAGCTTTCTTAGTACGAGGTTCAGACAACGCGCTTTTTTGTTGGTTTAGCTTTTCTTAGGTCATATCTACATGGAAAACAAAGGTTGGGACCTTATAACACATGCTAGCCACCCGGTATACCCACGGCGGGACTGTTACCCCTACATGTCAAGGAATCTACTAAGTGTTATCGCACGCATGTGAAGAAGGTCAGACCGGGGATCTAGACATTACATCCATGGACCTTCCACCACACGTGGACACATATACTAAGTCCACGTGCAAGTTCCAGTGGGATTCCGGAGCTCCGGCGGTCCTTTTCCAGCGAAACCCTAGTCGGTGGGGCCCGCGGGTCTACCCGTGTAGCTTTCTTTGTACGAGGTTCAGACAACACGCTTTTTCGTTGGTTTAGTTTTGTTTAGGTCATATCTACATGGAAAACAAAGGTTGGGACCTTATAGCACATGCTAGCCCCCGGTATACCCGCAGCGGGACTGTTACCCCTACACGTCCAGGAATCTACTAAGTGTTATCGCACGCATGTGAAGAAGGTCAGACCGGGGATCTAGACATTACATCCATGAACCTTCCACCACACTTGGACACCTATAATAGGTCTACGTGCAAGTTCAAGTGGGATTCTGAAGCTCCGGCGGTCCTTTTCCAGCGAAACCCTAGTCGGTGGGGCCCGCGGGTCTACCCCGGTAGCTTTCTTTGTACGAGGTTCAGACAATGTTTTTGTTGGTTTAGCTTTGTTTAGGTCATATCTACATGGAAAACAAAGGTTGGGACCTTATAGCACATGCTACCCACCCGGTATACCCGCAGCGGGACTGTTACCCCTACACGTCCAAAAATCTACTAAGTGTTATCGCACGCATGTGAAGAAGGTCAGACCGGGGATCTAGACATTACATCCATGGACCTTCCACCACACTTGGACACATATACTAGGTCCACGTGCCAGTTCCAGTAGGATTCCGGAGTTCCAGCGGTCCTTTTCCAGCGAAACCCTAGTCGGTGGGGCCCGCGGGTCTACCCGTGTAGCTTTCTTAGTACGAGGTTCAGACAACGCGCTTTTTTGTTGGTTTAGCTTTGTTTAGGTCATATCTACATGGAAAACAAAGGTTGGGACCTTATAGCACATGCTAGCCACCCGGTATACCCGCGGCGGGACTGTTACCCCTACATGTCAAGGAATCTACTAAGTGTTATCGCACGCATGTGAAGAAGGTCAGACCGGGGATATAGACATTACATACATGGACCTTCCACCACACTTGGACACATATACTAGGTCCACGTGCAAGTTCCAGTGGGATTCCGGAGCTCCGGCGGTCCTTTTCCAGCAAAACCCTAGTCGGTGGGGCCCACGGGTCTACCCGTGTAGCTTCCTTTGTACGAGGTTCAGACAACGCGCTTTTTCGTTGGTTTAGCTTTGTTTAGGTCATATCTACATGGAAAACAAAGGTTGGGACCTTATAGCACATGCTAGCCCCCCGCTATACCCGCAGCGGGACTGTTACCCCTACACGTCCAGGAATCTACTAAGTGTTATCGCACGCATGTGAAGACGGTCAGACCGGGGATCTAGACATTACATGCATGGACCTTCCACCACACTTGGACACATATACTAGGTCCACGTGCAAGTTCCAGTGGGATTCCGGAGCTCCGGCGGTCCTTTTCTAGCGAAACCCTAGTCGGTGGGGCCCACAGGTCTACCCCTGTAGCTTTCTTTTTACGAGGTTCAGACAACGCGCTTTTTTGT
Organism: Avena sativa; assembly: GCA_916181665.1. Classification (NCBI taxonomy): domain Eukaryota; kingdom Viridiplantae; phylum Streptophyta; class Magnoliopsida; order Poales; family Poaceae; genus Avena; species Avena sativa. The sequence goes on along the minus strand of OV702290.1, from coordinate 544,124,790 downwards.
TGGTTTAGATTTGTTTAGGTCATATATACATGGAAAACAAAGGTTGGGACCTTATAGCACATGCTAGCCACCCGGTATACCCGCAGCGGGACTGTTACCCCTACACGTCAAGGAATCTACTAAGTGTTATCGCACGCATGTGAAGAAGGTCAGACCGGGGATCTAGACATTACATCCATGGACCTTCCACCACACTTGGACACATATACTAGGTCCACGTGCAAGTTCCAGTGGGATTTTGGAGCTCCGGCGGTCCTTTTCCAGCGAAACCCTAGTTGGTGGGGCCCGCGGGTCTACCCCTGTAGCTTTCTTAGTACGAGGTTCGGACAACGCGATTTTTTGTTGGTTTAGCTTTGCTGGTACCCTATAGCACCTTCGGTCCTTTTTTAGCGAAACCCTAGGAAGTGAGGGCCCCGGACTAGGGTTTCACGGGAAAAGGATAGTCGTAGAGCCGGTCTATATTTTATACGAAATAAATGAAAAGGAAGAGAAACAAAATATTTTAACTAGTTGCAAATATGAAATTAAATATATTAAGTAGGAGCAAATAAAAAAGAACCGGCAAAAAATAATAGGGCTATGCCGACGGCAATGCTATCGGCGTAGGTCCTTTTTTGTTTAGCCCGAACCGGAAAAAATATTATGGCTGTGCCGACGACAATGCCGTCGGCGTAGGCCTTATTTTTGGTTGGACCAAACCCGGCCCACCCCGAGCCTCTCGCCTCCACATTTGCCTCACCCCGCGTCGCCATCACCCCTCACCCCGCCCCCTCACCCCGTGTTGCCGCCGTCGACCATCCCCTCACCCTGCGCCGCCGCCGACGACCATCCCCTCCTCCGCTATTTCGGTGCCGCCCCGTCCCTGGGCCGCCGGCGCGCCGCCTGTCCCCTAGTCCCGCGCCACCGCCATCCCGCCCCATCCCCTAGTCCCGCCGCCGTCGTCCCCTAGTCCCGTGCCGCCGTCCCCTGGCTCTGTCACCTCCCCTGCACCGCCACCTCCCGTACTCCTCCCCTGCTGGGCAGTGATCTCCGGGTGAGGAGGAGAGGCCCCCGCACCGCCACCTCCCCTACAGCTACACCACCTCGCCGGAGCTCCCTGCAAGTAATTTCCTAGCTATTTTTCTCTGTTTTAGGTAGTTTAGGTAGTATTGGGTAGTTTTAGGTAGTTTAGATAAATAGGTAGTATTGGGTAGTTTTAGGTAGTTTAGTTAATTTATTTGTGTTTGCAATCTGCATACTTTGAGGTGGACACTAGACCCCATCGGAGAGGTTGCCATCCCGGAGGTCGTCACCACCCTGCAAATTAGACCCTGACGTCGTCCCGGAGGTTGCCATCGGAGAGGTCGTCGTTCTGCTACTCGACCTTCCTCGACTATTCGCTCACGCTTCGAGGGTACCTAGGTTTTTTTTGTGTCTAGATCACCTAGTCAGTCACGAAACCTAGGCGTCTCCCGTTCGAAAGGGTTACACGAATAAATATGCATTCGATCGCATATTTAAAACTGTAACTCTTTTGAATTGTCCACGTTTTTTGGACAGCCGGAGGATGTGTAGATTGGATATGTTCTCCACGGTCTACCCCGAACCGAGGCGGGATTTCGGCAGCACCCCCATGTTGTTCTCCGGATGCACATTCCTCTCGGCAATTTTGTCGAGACGTGTATCGGGAGAACAGCGGGGAGGTGTTGCCAAAATTTTGTCCCAGTTCGGGGTAGACCGTGGAGAACGTATCCAATCTACACATCTTCAGGTGGGATTAGGACATATCTTTTCCTATTAGACATGTTAGGTGTATGCATGGAATAACAACGCAAGATTTGTGTATTTAGTTTGATGTCATTAATTAAAATGAAATGTTATATTTGTATTGTGGCTCCCGATGAACAGAGGATGGCTGGTAATGGTTGGATGTACAGTGGTCGTACTAATGCGCTTGAAAGAACAGAGGAGTGGGTATGGAAGACCAATTTTCTGGTGAAGGAGTTAGCGCGTGGTTCAAAGGTAGTTCGTGCAAGGTGTCCTTGTGCTCATTGCATGAGGCTTCGTCGTCAGACAAAGGATGATATGAGTAAACACCTATGGCAGTATGGGTATATGCTTGAGTACGAGCCTTCAGTCGACTTTTCTTAGTATGAATGTGATGGAGCTGAGGTGATGCGACAACGGATCGATGGCATTGAGAATGATGGGATTAGAAACTTGCTAGAGGATCTTAGTGATGCCGACATGCCAGATTCGCCACCTCCACAGGAGGAACCGCCAGAACCGGAGGAACCAGAGGAACCAGGTCAACCGGAGGAACCGGAGGCAACCGCGAAGGCCTTCTATGATATGATGGCCTCGGCTAAGAGGTGTGGCATCCCGCTAAAACCACTACTAGAAAATCGCTGTGTTTTCGTGCATTGCATCATCATGACCGCATGCTCATGTCATATGCCACATTGCATTTGAGCATCGTCATCATCATGCATATGTTTGTCTAAAATTATTTTCCAAAAGCCTATATTTGTTTTCTAAAACATTCTCCCGTCTTTATTCAAATCAAACCCCGGCCTCTTCCGGATATTTTGTTTGTCTAAAAACTATTTACAAAAGTCATTTAAATAATAAATAAATATTTAATTTATTTTTGGGAGGCAGCCCGCTAGGCCCGAAAGCCCGGCCGGCCACCTCCAAACCCTAGTCTAAAAATATCTAGCCCTAAGCCACCTGCCCAAAACCCCAGCCCCACCTCTTTTCCCGCCCACTCCCTTCCACCCTGCCGCCACCTGGCACACCTCCACCTCACCCCAGCCAACCACCAGCCGCCACCTCCCCTCACACCCGCCACCTCACCGGTGGACACACACAACCACACCGCACGCACGCACTTCCAGGCCCGCTGCCCGTCGCCCAGACCGCACGCCCCCACCTACCGCCTGGACACGCCCTCCCACGCGCGTCCCCGGCCCCACCACTCGGCCCCGCTCGGCCCGCTCCCCTCTCGTGCCCTGGTTTCCTCCCCAGTTTCCGCACCGCCGCTGCCCTGCTTCCTCCTCTCAGCCTCCACGAGCTCACCGACCGCCCCTCCTCCCGTGTTCGGCCTTGGCCCCCGAGCTCCCCGTCCCCCTCGCCGCCACCAACCCCTGCCGCCTCTTCTCGTCGTCGGGCCTACCCTGCTTCCTCCTCCCCCGCGTATCACCCTGCCGCCAGCGAGCTCCTCCGCCCGACCCCGCCCCTCGTCCGCGACCTCGAGCTTCTTCCCCGGCCGTCCTTCCCCGCCTCGACGTCCGTCCGTCCGCGCCGCCCTTCTCTCCTCCGCCTCGGTCCCCCCTCGCCTCTCCCTCGCCGCCGCGCCTCTGCTGCCTCCGCTCGACCTCGCGCCTTCCCGCGAGCGCCGCCACCTCCGGTCGCGCTTCCACCGCCCCGTCGGCCTCCTCGCACCGCCGTTCGCCTCCTCCCTCGCCGTTGGCCCGTGCCCCTCCGTCGCGCCCTTGACCTCGGCCCCGTCGAGCGCGACCTCGCCCGCCTCCTCCCTGGCTCGCCTCCGACTGCTGGCCAGTGGCCTCGCTTTGTCGCCCGTCCCCGGTTGATCTCCGCCCCACCGCCCTGCTCTCGGCCATCGCCTACCATAACGACCCTGCCCCAGTTCGCCAGTGCCTCCCGCCACCATCAAGGCCCTCCCCTGTCTGCTCCAGCCAGCCGTGTTCCCTCCTATTGCAGGTTGAAGCCGCTCCGCATGTGTCCTCTGGGCCCAAGATGGTGGTTCCCCTTTTGTTGTTTTCGTTTGCCACCATCGAGTTTGCTAGATGCAAGCACCCGTGTGCAGTTGCCTTTGACAAGATCTTCACCGAGGATAAATATAGCCTCTTGTTCGGGGCTCATCCGCAAGACAAAAACCAGTGGACAACAAGATCGCCCTCATGGACTCGAAGGACGCTGCCCCTCAAGAGCTTCGTCCCGTGGCCTTTGACACGGAGCACCGAGACCCGGACCCGGAGAATCCCTGGACACCAAGATTTACCGGCGCCGAACCCAAGACCGACAACATCACCCGAGAACTCCGACAAGGACTCCAAGCTCTCCTTCCATTGTCCGAGAACGATCCCGTCAAACCCTGAACCCTGAGACCGAACCCCGAACCCCCCGGAACCCAAGATCTTCCAAACCTAGATGTGTGACCCTAAGCCTCTATTTTTATAATATGACATTATCTTTTCTCGCATATTAAATTGTTCCTGCATGCATACATGTTTGTGGTTTGGGGGCATTATGCCGATTCACCTCATAATTAAATATGGAGTCAATGTGCGGGATACTTTTGTCTTATTCCGGATTCCATTTAAATTTGCGTAGCGAACCGATGCCCTGTTTCGCCTTATTAATACAACATTTAAATTGTGGGGGTTCTAAATAACTTGAACCGTTTAATTAATTGTCGGGACCCCGGTTCCGCTTAATATTGCCTAATTGCACCGCACCTGTGCCATGCCATGCATCATATCATAAGCATGCCGGATCTTCTGCCGTAGTATTAAATATTGCATTCGGTGTTTCTTCTAGTGTTTGCTTCTTCGCGGATTAGGCCGATGAGTTGATGCGAGTATTGACAAGTTCTCCGGATATGAACCTTCGACAGTGTTTCCCAGGCGAGCATCTCTCCCCCTTCTAACTATTTTGCATTTATAGTCTTTATTTCCTCCTGTTGATCTATTGCTATCCGTGTCGCGATGCTTTAGTTTTCGTGCACCAGTTATATCCCGTGCAACCTCTATATTGCCTTGGACACCTCCTATTACCTGTGTTTGGTAGATAGCTGGCCTTGCGAGTCGTAGTTGCTTGGTCAGGTGCAATCCCGTGTTGTCGAGTACCATAGTTGTTGGAATGCTGGCAGATGTTTATGGTGGAGATGCTTAATGGTGGAGATGATCATGACTTTAAATACAACTATTAACATGCTAGATATAACTAATGCAGAGGCATCGGTGGGTAATAGATGTTATTTGGTTCTTCCACGCTCACTTGTGTCCCGTAGGACCCCGAGTACTTGTTACCTGTTCCTTGACTATTCGCACTATCCACATCCGGGAGGCCTTATGGACCCCCCCTGAGCTAGAGCTTGATTCATTTCTATTTCTTGGGGCCACAAAGTAGTTTGGGGCTTTATTACTATCATGTACTTTGCCATGCTTTACTGCTTTATTTAAGATTGTGCGTGGAGCACCTGTACTATTTTGGATCATGGAATGTTTTTGCGGTATCGACAAGCCCAGTCACACTTTCAGGTTCCCAGTCCTTTACAGCCATTGACACAAACCTTGGGTCCGTTCCGGAGCCGGCCAACTTCGTTGCGGGTAGCTTAGTGGGGTGTCCCCCTGAAATATTTTATGAATTCAGTGATTGCTTTGTCATGAAAGCCTCGTTGGGTTTTGATTTGGTTTTTCTGAGGTCGATTGTGTGTGTGTTGCTATTTGTGCACCCCTGCAGGGTAAATCTTTCTGAAAGCCGTGTCCGTGGTTATGGACGACTTGGAGCACAGTATCTTGATCATAGACAAGCATAACTAAAGTAGTGCTATAAATTTGACTTAATATATCTGACTAGTAATCAGCTTCACTATAACGGAATGGATATTAAAAATGCCAACCACTGGTGGACCTAGGTTGTTTTGTTATATCTGCCTAGTAAGTATTGCAAACCCAATGGAATGTGATAAAAGTGCCAAAAAATGCTGGGTTTTGGGATTCCTCAGGACAATTATATCTGACTAGTAAATGTTCCAACTACCACGGAATGGTTAATTAAAACTGCCCACTACTTATGCTTCAGGATGACTCACACTATCTATATCTGATTAGTAAGTGTTGCAACTATAACGGAATGAGTAAAATTGCCAACTATGTGAGTTCCTTGGTCCGACTTCCTCGTTTGGTCTCGAGGGGGGAATACCAGGATGGGTATGATTGGTGTTAGTATCAGGTTGGATCCGAATAGGTCTTTCTTATCCCTCTCTAATAGCCGCCAGTGATACCGAGTCTCTATAGGTTGTTTAGTGCCGATGCGCTGCCGCTTCAGCCCACCATACCTATGTAGGCGAGAGCCGCCGAATTCTAGCCTCGCCGTGTACTGGCCTCAGTACTGACGCTCCTCTTTTTCCTTTGCCCTTTGTCGGCACCCCTTTTGTTTTAGCAGGTTTGAGATCGACGTCGTTAGCAGGGTTACCCTTCTGGCTTGGCCTGGGCAGGGTTATGGACGCCATTGGTTATTCTTCAGGGCTCTTAGCCCCATTTGCATCTTGTCCGTAGTCGAACGCTCTATCGTTTCAAGGTGATTTGGATCTTTGTATTGTATATCTATATTCTTGACTCTTTGAGTCGCTGTTGTATATATATCTGTTCTGTGGGTCCCATCAAGGGCTGTTGTGTAATGGTATTACTTCGTTTTCCACCCGCACGAAAGTGCCTGGTGGGCGTCCTTGAATCGTTTCTATGTGGGTTTGGCGGAAAGGGCTAAAACTTGCATAGGGCCGATTCGAGGGTGTTACAAGAGGCCTCTATATCCGGGTGCGAAAGTGTCTCAGCTCGATGCCATCTCGCAAATACTAGCCGACAAGTCCCAGTACGCCACCACCCGAGCAAGCTTTGAACGTAATTTGTTTATGTATGGTAAAATGTTGCCCGAAGGGCATTGTCTACCTAAAAGCATGTACGAATGCCGGAAAATGATGAAAGCGCTCACCATGGATTATGTAAAGATAGATTGTTGTCCAGCAGGCTGCCTTTTGTTTTGGAAACAGTTTGAGGATGAAAAGTACTGCAGCAAGTGTGGGGCCTCTAGGTATCATGAGAGAAAGGGACGTGATGGTCAGATGACACAAACAAATGTCGCCGTGAAGATTCTTTGTTATCTCCCATTCATAAAAAGAATCCAACGACTTTACATGACCGAGGAGTCTGCCACACAGATGAAGTGGCACAAGATAGGGAAGAGATGCCATGACGAGCACGGACATGAAATGATGGGACATCCATCTGATGGTAAGGCATGGAAGAACTTCGATGCAAAACACGAGACATTTGCAAGTGAGGCTCGGAATGTCAGAATTCCGATAGGAACCGATGGATTCAATCCATATGGTATGTCGACCGCCTCTTACAACTGTTGGCCCGTGTTTGTTATTCCGCTCAATCTCCCTCCCGGAGTTCTAATGCAGAGGAATACCATATTCCTATCACTTGTCATTCCAGGGCCTGAATACCCGAGGAAGAATTTGAGTGTCTACATGCAGCCGCTTATTGATGATTTGAACCACTCTTGGCACCACGGGACATTGACATATGACCGAGCATCTAAGACAAACTTCCTCATGAGAGTTTGGTACCAGTATTCCATGCACGACATGCCGGGCTACGCCCTATTTTGCGGATGGTGTACATCCGGTAAGTGGCCTTGCCCAGTTTGCATGCTCAAACTTGAGTTCTTTTGGCTAACCGCGGGTGGCAAGTATGTCGCCTTTGACAAACATCGACCTTTCCTCAAAAGAGGGCACCGATTCAGACGAGACAAAAAGAACTTCATGAAGGGCATAGTTGTGAATGAAGAAAAAGCAATACCAACGTTTGATGGTGCAACTGTTAAAACCGAGCTACTTGCTCTTAAGCGTACTGAGATTCCAGGCCCACAATTTGAGGGATATGGTAAAACGCACAACTGGACTCACGAGGCAGCCATAACGAAGCTCGAGTATTACAAGGACCTCGAACTTCCCCATAACATCGATGTGATGCACACTGAAAAGAATGTAGGAGAGTCCCTCTTTCACACAATTTGCAACATTCCTGGGAAGTCAAAGGATAATGTCAAGGCTAGGGTCGATGTTGAGAAGCTATGTGATAGGAAGAAACAACACATGCAGCCTCCTGACCGCAATCGAAGAAATTGGTTCAAGCCGCATGCCATCTTCTGCCTTGATATTGACCAAAAGAAGGAGGCATTCAAGTGGCTCAAATACGTCATGATGTTCCCTGATGGTTATTGTTCAAATATTAGTAAGGGAGTCAATCTTGCGACGGGAAAGTCACCGGGCTAAAGAGTCATGACTATCATATATGGATTGAGCGGCTGATGCCAGTGATGGTTCGAGGGTATCTCCCTGATCATGTATGGCGAGTGCTCACGGAGTTGAGCCATTTCTTTCGCACTCTTTGTGCTAAGCAGGTATCTCCCGAGCTGATTGAGAGGCTGCATGAACTAGTGCCAGAGTTGCTATGCAAGTTGGAGATGATCTTTCCGCCAGGCTTTTTTACTCCGATGGCACATCTCATTGTGCACCTCGCGAACGAGGTACTCTTGGGTGGACCAGTGCAGTTTTGTTGGCAGTTCTGTATTGAGAGAGAGTTTAAGTATATTCGGATGAAATGTGGAAACAAAAGTAAGATTGAAGCATGCATAGCTGAGGCAACTCTGATCGGGGAGATAGCAGACATCACGACTAAGTACTATGCCGATGATGTTCCCACTCTGCATAACCCGATCACTCAGTACAATGTTGACGAGTTGGAGGAAGACCCCAAGATCCCACTCTTTCAATCTCCCGGTGGCAAGTCCGGTGCTGGAAAAGAGTACTTATTGAAGCCGAACGAAAAGGAGGGCATAATGTTCTATGTTCTCATGAACATGAAGCATGAACTTATCAGTTTCATGAGGTAAACTGATGAACAAATTACTTATTCCAACTAGTAACTCGGTTTCGATCTAACACGCGTTTTCTCCTTTTAGCCAATTCAAGGATGAACAATGGTCGGAAATGAGGGATACCAGTGTCGCGGAGCTGGACACTCTTCTAAAAGATGGTGCCCCGGGAAAGAAATATTCCGTGGCTTGGTTCAGGGCCAAAGTAATTTCTAACCTGTCCCTCTTTCCTTGCAGTCCGTGACTTGTCCCTATTATTACACATATCCCTCTTACCTTGCAATTTGTGACATGTAGGGAGTTGATCGCAACGTTGAGATGACGAATGAGATTCAATGTGTTTCACAGGGTTGTAGGCGTAGAGTCATGAGGTATCAGAAGTACGATGTTAATGGGTACCGCTTCCATACAGAGTTTTACCAGAACAATCGGCCTAATGCAAAAACTATAAATACCGAGGTCTTCACCGGAGGAACCGATGAAGTTGATTACTACGGGATATTAGAGGACGTATACGAGCTGACGTTCGAGACAAACATAAAACTCAAGCTCGTTGTGTTCAAATGCCACTGGTTCGACCCCATTGATGGACAAAGAAGTACCCCTTCCATTGGATTAGTTGAAGTTAGGCCTTCAAACACCTATAACGGAGCCGATGTGTATATAGTGGCTCACCAAGCCAAGCAAGTTTATTATTTGCCCTACCCATGCAAGAAAGAGGAACTCCAGGGTTGGGAAGTCGTCTTCCAGGTATCGCCACATGGTAAGCTACCCAGGCCCAACGCCGACGATTACGTCAACATTGACCCTGTAACATACGAGGGAGTTTTCTATCAAGAGGAAGAGAACTTCAGGGGTTTTGACATACAAGTGGGTCATGAGGGCCTCGAGAATGATGCACAAACTCGTGGTGAGACAGTGGTGGATTTAAAGGACGTTGATATGCTCACCAAGTTTCATCAGGCGAATTTCAACACTGATGAGCCTCCACCGTGCGACCAGCCTTACTACTCACGTGATAGTGATATTAATAGTGAAAATGAGAACAACCAAGTACTTTATGATAGTGATGATTAGAGGTGAGGGTCTTTTATGTCTTTATGCATAGTATTAATTTCTCAACATGCTTCTAAATTTCATTATGTCTTTATTTATACTTAATTGTTTACTCTTTCTCAATGCAGGTGATTGACCAATGCCTCGGGGGAGCAAGGAATCAACGGCCTCCCTTCTCAAGTTGATGAACCAAGAGAAGATTACCCAAAGGGGAAGGGTACATTGTCCCAACCCGTGCTACCCGAGAGCCGAGGACCCACCTCCCTCACAGGGAGAACTTCCCTCGATAGGAGGACGAGGATGAGCATGAGGAGGTGCAGCACGGGGAGGTGCAGCACGAGGACGAGGAGGTGTAGCCTCGAGTACATACTCATCTCCCCCATTGTTTATGAATTACGTCTATATTTTTTATGTCTTCAAGCTAAATTGTTTACTCTTTCTCAATGCAGGTGCAAGACTCGATTCAGAGGATCCAGACTCGTCTCCCCCGCGGCGTGTTGCTCGTTTGTCTGACTTACCCTCTGCTTCTGGCACCATGGCTGTTGGGTCCGTAGCATAGAAAACAAAAAATTTCCTACGGTGTGAACTACACGCCAAGATCTATGTACTAGGTACAAAGCAACAGGAGGACATACATCCAACGAGAACTTACCCTCGTAGACAACGAGCTTTGTTAACGAGTAGGAACTCGTGGTTGATGTAGTCATACACTTGCCGATCTCAAGATCGTGATGAAGTCCAGCAGGTCCGGCTCCAGCACGTCCATCAGATCCAGCTCCAGCACCACCAAGTCCAGCAACACAAAGCAGCGGTGCATCCGTGATCGCACACACGTCTGGTACCCCGACAACCTCCATCCCTCGCTCCAGCAAAGAAGCGGAAGCAGCAACTCCTTTCCAGATAAAGCCACCGGGAACATGTATCTCGCTAATCCGAGACCATGGGGGAATAATACTAGAGAGGGAGAGAGATCCTTCACGAGGAGGTGTGTGTGAGAAGTGAGGAGAGGGGGGGCCTTTTATAGGAAGAGGGGAGGGTACCCCTCCCATGGCCGGCGCCCCATGGAGGTGACCCTTCACCTCCCCCATTCATGTGGTGGTACCCCCTCCACATAAATTTGCCTCTTCACATTCTCCATTAAAGTCTCCACTTTAAATGCATTAAATTTCTCCAAATTTAATGCTCTCTCATTTAATAAAACTCTTTTATTATTTTTATTCAGAATTTTGTTAATTACTTTAATTAACAAGCATTCATATAAAACCCCCTGCAACATTTCAATATCACATGCAGAACCAATTTCAGCAATTTCACCCGAAACAGTTTCGGTGTCTATTGAAATAATTCCAGCGCTTTCTTAAATCTTTATCTGAAACATATTTGCTCCAAATGGTGTCAGTATCCCTTAAGTGTGTCACCCTACGGTTCGCAAATAATGCAGACATGATCGAGACCCCTCTCAGATCAATAATCAGAAGCGGGACCTGGAGATCCATACTGACTCCTACACATTCAATGATGACTCTTGTGATCGTGTGAACCTTTAACGTCGTAACTAAATCCCTTTGTCTCGCGATATATTACATGTCCGAGATTCGATCATCGGTATCCAAATACCTAGTTTGATCTCGTTACCGACATGCACCCTTTTCTCGTTCCCGTGATATAACATTCTAGTGATCACATCACTTGCTTGCAAGCTATTTCAATGTGATATCACCGAGAGGGCCCAGAGTATATCTATTCGTCATCGGGATGGACAAATACCACTCTTGATCCATGAGCCTCAACATAACACCTTCGTAGCACTGAACCCACCTTTATAGTCACCTTGTTACGTTGTGACGTTTGATGTTATCAAGATACTCTTTTGGTGTTAGCAATTAACATGATCTCATGGTCTAAGGATAAAGATTACTTCGTATGATGTTATAGCAATATAAACATAATGACTTTGATTGTAATGCTATACTTCGGATGAATGTTCATCACATCATTCCACCAATGGTGTGACCTTGTTATTAACAACATCCAATGTCCATGATCAGGAAACCTTGATCATCTTGTTAATCAACAAGCTAGTCTATAAGAGAGGCATAACTAGGAACCCTTTTTGTTTATTAAACACACATGTATTGATGTTTCCGATCAATACAATTCTAGCATGTAAAATAAACATTTATCATAAACATGGAATAAGATAATAACCACTTTATTATTGCCTCTCGGGCATATTCCCTTCAGTATCCCACTTGCACTAGAGTCAATAATCTAGTTTGAAAAACTTTGCATATTGAACACCTATGGCTTTCTGGTGTTGCATATACGCAATTGCTAGTGGTTAACATAATCTCCGGATCTAACAGTTTCAGGTCCGTGTGTATTTGCATGTCTTTGCGTCTCTATGCATCACTCATTCTCAAATGAGATGGCATTGTATAAATTTGGTCCTCTGGTGAGACCTTTAGTTTGTTCGGGTTTAAATATGTTAATATTATTGTCACACAATATATCTTCATAGTATTAGCCCACTTTGAACCACACCTAGTTTGATAACAAACTACTTAACACAAATGCCCTCCTATGCTGCCACTATAGCAGTCATATACTTAGCCTTTTGTTGTAGTATCCGTCACAATATCTCAACTTTGGAACTGGTCCAAATCCATCATGGAACATCCTTTCCATTATATTGTGCCACCCATAGTCTAAATTGAGATAAATTTAATTTGTATCTTGTGACAAAACTAGTATCAATGTAACACTTTACAATGAACTACCTTTCACTATTTGTCACTTATACATGATATATTCTTAGTTCTTCCAAAGCTCATAAGAATATCTTTACTATTGTCTAATGATCATCTTATGAATCATTCTTGTATATGCTCATAACATTTAGATCATAGGACATTCTGGATATATACATATCATGGTATAATCGATCAAAATTTTCATGTGATTTTACTCACCAAGTGTTGAAACACTTGAATCTTGATACAATCCTTTCCATGCAGCAAGAACCTTTCTTGTTGTTTCCATATTGAACCCTTTCAATATCTCATATTGAACCCTTTCAATATCTTATATATGTATGTCTGGCACAACCATATTAGCGCCTTAATCTATCCATATAGATATTGATGCCTAATATTCTGGGTTTTCCCAAGTCTTTCATCGAAATCTTATTTTAATGAAATCCTTAACTTGTGTCAATTCAAGATACATCATTTCCAATCAACAATATGTCCTCTACATAATGTATTAGAAATATGTCTCAGCGCTCCCACTTAATTTCTTGCAAATGCAAGCATCTTCATCATCTCCGATGAATTTAAACTCTTTTAACAGTTTCATCATGGTGAAGATTCCAACTCCGCTATGCTTACTTCAACTATTGAAGTTTACATGCCCTTTTAGCACCCTTTGAATTAACAAAACCCTTCGGACCATGTCATGTACATGTCCTAGGTTACCGTTCAATTAGAAGAACCTTGTTTTGTTTATTCAACTACCATATACCAAATTATATGTAGTGGTTGCTACATTAATCCGTCAAGACTATATATCGCTATGAAAGATCAAATCTTGTCATAGTCAACTCCTTGAACATTGTCGTAAACTTCTTTCTGACATGTCGACTATTTCATAGATGTTAAACATCCATGTCTTATTTCTTTATAGATCCAAACATGACCGATAGGCTTCACACCTTTCCAGAGGGTCTTCCAAGTTCAGAAACTTGATTTCTCATGTATGGATACTATCACGGATTCTATGACTTCTAGTCATTTTATGGAGTCAGGGCCCATCATCGCTTCTTTGCATGTAGTCGGTTCATCATTGTCAAAACAATAACGACTTGCTTATCAAATCTTACTATTTGATTCTTACCGACCCACGCGGTTCTATAGGAACTCTAATCTCCAAGATCACACCTTTTGTAATCACGAGAGCCATGAGCATTGTGGCCGCCACCGGGACACTTTCCGGCGCTGCGCTACTTAGCACATATAGCTAAGGTTCAACAACCTTATCAAAGTTCTATTGTCCTCCCACTTAACTTTTCACGAAAAATTCCTTCTCAAGAAACTTGACGTTCCAAGTAACAAACTCTTTTGTCCTCGGTGTTATGGAGAAATTCCCAAGAAATTCTTTGGGATAACCTACAAAGACGTGCTTATCCGACTTTGGTTGTAAACATTTTACTTATACATAGCATACCAACATTTAAGAAAAGACAATTCGGGTTTTATCCCAAACCATAACTCATATGGTGTCATTTCAATGGATCACGATGGTGCTCTTTTCAGTGTAAAAGCGGTAGTCTCTAAAGCTTTAATCCTTAAAACATAATGGCAGTTTTATAAATGACACCCTTGATCTTACCATGTCAAACATGGTTTGATTTTATCTCTCGAATATGCCATACTCCTATGGTTTATCGGGAAACACAAATCATGGAACAATTCCTCAAGTCTTAGGTGTTTTTGCTAAACATGTAACTCAAATATCTTCCTTTATGATCGAATCATAAACTCTTTATTTTCTTGTTACAATGATTTTCCACTTCATCTTGAAAGTCTTTGAACAATTTTCAAATGTTTCATACTTCTTCCTTATTAAGTAAATATACAGTTATATTCACTCAAATTTTCGGAGAAAGCATATGAAGCAAAAAGATCCATCGCATATGGCTACACATAATGGACTATGCATATCAGCATGCACAATTTCCAATAAGCTAGTCATCCGTTCCTCTCTGGCCTATGGACGGAGTTTCAATTATCTCGAGGAAAGTCTCACATGCGTCAATTGATCAAAATCAAAGACTCCAAAAATCCATCAACATGGAGTTTGTTCATGTTTCCTTTCAAATATAATTTAAACAGCGATGTCACTTCATAAGTGATCTTTCAATCATTTGTCTTGCGACATTTTAGCAATAGTGTTTATGGATGTGATTTCTCCAACTAGACTTGTAAAAGTTCATCCATCCTTTATGGAATATGGTAATTATTTGAACAGCCATTGTTCTCATGATACCGGAACAAAATAACAGTTATTTAAACAAATCTTGAAAGCTTGGTTTGATGACAACGAAAAACACAATAACACTTTATTTGTTTTCGATGAACATCATCACTCATTCTCTTGCTGGTTACTTAGGCCATTGTAGTTCATGAATTGCGTTGTCCTGTATGACACTTCATACCAACCAATCCGGTATCCAATACCGGTATCCAATACCTAAGAACCACATTGTTTAACAAGCAAGGAATATAGCCATAACATGTATATCTTCTATATACCCAAGTTGGACATCTCCAACCTTTTATTTTCTGCCAAATATTTTATAGATTCTCTTTCAACAATTCCTTTTTCTTTTAAAAGAATCTATCAACATCAATAGTGGTGTCATCAACATGACACATGGTACAAAGCGTATATAGTCAACTACTAATACCTTTGGACTTGCACTTTGAAGTGGATCACCATCATCAAATGTTTGGTGTTCTTTCAAAAATCCATTCTTTAGTAATCTATTAGTGTAGTAAACATTTTACTTACATCTTCTATTCATACTTATCATGACAACTTTCATGATCAAGCTACTATAGCTTATAAGGAAGAATCACGAGTATAATATCAGTTCCCAAAACCTTTTTGGTAGATTCGGATGCCTAGCATCTCCATCCTTCACAAATTCTCATACAATATGAGAACATGTATTTTGCTAAATTATACTCTATCATAATGCAACCAAAAAACATTATTTCAGATATCACAATATCTTTCACACATGATGGTTTCTGAAACAATTTTCAGCTCCAATATAATCTTGATATTAAAACAACTTTTGAATATCAATAATCATGGAGGCAAACATGATACTTTAGATACCAACATTGGAATTATTACTCTTGATTTAATACTACTTATTAAACTTCATGGAGTAAATAGAGTTTGCTGAAAGTTTGCAGTAGGACTTATAAACTTTAAATTGACATTCAAAACAATACGATACCAGTTCGTAAAGTAAATATCCAGAATTCTATAGTTCTATTATCTCAAATAAAAACTAAGCATAAGGTAGTGAACAGATGTGAATGACTACAACAAATTATGCAAATTCACTTCGATTTAGTTTATGACAAATTGAGTTCGACTAATCCAAATTAGAAATGAACTCCTACTCAAAAACGACATCCCTCGTACCTTTTTGGTGATTACATGAACCAAATCCACTACACCAAGTCCGATCATCACGTGAGTCGGTGTAGCTTCAAAGGCGAGCATCAATATGGTCATCACATCAACTATATGACTCATGCTTAACCTTTCGGTCTGTGTTCCAAGGCCATGTCTGTACATGCTAGGCTCGCCAAGTAAGAACCTTAGTATTCGCGTGTGTAAAACTGTCTTACACCCATTGCATGAAAGCGTAGAGTTGAGAACACCCGATCATCACGTGATGTCTCGAAACACGATCCATAGAATGGTGCATACTTAAGGAAGAACACATTTTATCTTGATATTTAAATGAGGGATCATCTTACAATGCTACAAAAAGTGCCAAACTAGCAGTATAAGATGCTAACATCTAATGTGTAAAGTGAGATGATATGGTCCATGCATTTGATCTCTATCATTTGCATCGTGGTATGATCTCTATCATTCCTTTGTGTGTAAGTCCAAGGTCTATGGAACTTACACGTTGAATATGTTGTAAGAGTATCTGTCATACATCTACTTACAACAATACCAGATCAAGACACTAGCCCAACAACGATCTAAACTAGACGCCTCTAATTTATCAATTGCAAGTTTTACGTGGCTTAGGGCCTTCGGAGATAGAACCGTTCTTACCTACGAACATGAACCACAATGAGGATAACTAAGTTATTAGCAACTCGTTGTAAATCAGATATTGACTATAGTAGGAGAGACAGACACCCGCCAGCCACTTATGCAAAAAAAGTTGCATGTCAGTCGTGGAACCAGTCTCATGTACGATGACATGTAAGGTTGGTCTGGGCCGCTTCATCCCACTATGCCACCAATATCCAAAATACATGAAAGAAGCAATAACATGATCATCATCGCCCACATATAAACATATGTGTACTACCCGTGCAAAGCACCTACGCATAGATCAGGCTCTGATACCACTGTTGGGTCCACAACATAGAAAACAAAAAATTTCTTACGGTGTGAACTACACGCCAAGATCTATCTACTAGATACAAAGCAACGGGAGGACATACATCCAACAAGAACTTACCCTCGTAGACAACGAGCTTTGTTAACGAGTGGGAACTTGTGGTTGATGTAGTCGTACACTTGCCGATCTCAAGATCATGATGAAGTCCAGCAGGTCCGGCTCCAGCACGTCCATCAGATCCAGCTCCAACACCACCAACTCCAGCACCGCAAAGCAGCGGTGCATCCGTGATCGCACACACGTCCGGTACCCCGACAACCTCCGTCCCTCGCTCCAGCAAAGCAGCGGAAGCAGTAACTCCTTTCCAGATAAAGCCACCGGGAACATGTATCTCGCTAATCCGAGACCATGGGGGAATAATACTAGAAGGGGAGAGAGATCCTTCACGAGGAGGTGTGTGTGAGAAGTGAGGAGAGGGGGGGGGCTTTTATAGGAGGAGGGGAGGGTACCCCTCCCATGGTCGGCGCCCCATGGAGGTGACCCTTCACCTCCCCCATTCATGTGGTGGTAACCCCCTCCACATAAATTTGCCTCTTCACATTCTCCATTAAAGTCTCCACTTTAAATGCATTAAATTTCTCCAAATTTAATGCTCTCTCATTTAATAAAACTCTTTTATTATTTTTATTAAGAATTTTGTTAATTACTTTAATTAACAAGCATTCATATAAAACCCCCTGCAACATTTCAATATCACATGCATAACCAATTTAAGCAATTTCACCCGAAACAGTTTCGGTGTCTATTGAAATAATTCCAGCGCTTTCTTAAATCTTTATCTGAAACATATTTGCTCCAAATGGTGTCAGTATCCCTTAAGTGTGTCACCCTACGGTTCGCAAATAATGCAGACATGATCGAGACCCCTCTCAGATCAATAATCAGAAGCGGGACTTGGAGATCCATACTGACTCCTACACATTCAACGATGACTCTTGTGATCGTGTGAACCTTTAACATCGTAACTAAATCCCTTTGTCTCGCGATATATTACATGTCCGAGATTCGATCATCGGTATCCAAATACCTAGTTTGATCTCGTTACCGACATGCACTCTTTTCTCGTTCCCGTGATATAACATTCTAGTGATCATATCACTTGCTTGCAAGCTATTTCAATGTGATATCACCGAGAGGGCCCAGAGTATATCTATCTGTCATCGGGATGGACAAATCCCACTCTTGATCCATGAGCCTCAACATAACACCTTCGTAGCACTGAACCCACCTTTATAGTCACCCTGTTACGTTGTGACGTTTGATGTTATCAAGATACTCTTTCGGTGTTAGCAATTAACATGATCTCATGGTCTAAGGATAAAGATTACTTCGTATGATGTTATAGCAATATAAACATAATGACTTTGATCGTAATGCTATATTTCGGATGAATATTCATCACATCATTCCACCGATGGTGTGACCTTGTTATTAACAACATCCAATGTCCATGATCAGGAAACCTTGATCATCTTGTTAATCAACAAGCTAGTCTATAAGAGAGACATAACTAGGAACCCTTTTTGTTTATTAAACACACATGTATTGATGTTTCCGATCAATACAATTCTAGCATGTAAAATAAATATTTATCATAAACATGGAATAAGATAATAACCACTTTATTATTGCCTCTCGGGCATATTCCCTTCAATGGCTTCACAGTCAGATTCGGACGAGGAGTTGGAGGGGATGTCGGATGAGGAGGCGGAGGGTGAGGCGCCGCCGGAGGGTGAGGCGCTGCCGAAGAAGTTGCCGACTCGTGGGGAGGCGCGTGTCCCTACAAAGGAGCCTCACCCGGAGGAGAGACCTACGATTGAGCCCTATGGCAAATAGTAAGTGACTTTACTAATTTGATCACCATCGTTCTTTTTTTCACCATCATGCTAACTCATGCTTTTGGTCATAACAATTTGGCATGTACTAATGTTTGTTTATTGTGCAGCAATTTGACACATCCTAAGGGGGTCCGCCACCCTAATAGCTTGCTTGGATCTTTGATTAGGAAGTATTGGCCGGGCTTGTACACTACAGTCCCCAACGGCCAGAGGAAGCTAGCTTGGTTTTGGGCGGACTATGAGGCCTCCACCGATTGCCCGCGCTTCGGGAGTGCTGTTGATGCTGTGATTAGCAGCTTTTGGGTAAGGCATACTTTTGCTCACCATCGTGCTAACTCATTACTTTCATAATTATTTTGCCCACCATCGTGCTAACTCATGACTTTTGGGTTGCATGATTGAAGGTCTTCTATCAGGTGAGACCTGAGCACCAGGTGGCGGCGGAGAAGACTTTGCTTGCAGCTTGTCGGAAGTTGACAACGCAGCAATGGTACAACACCAAGAATACGTTGATCAATCACTTCCAAGCTGAGCACGGCCTTAAGATACGGAAGGATGAGATTGCCAAGGGTCAGAAGTCAAAAATGACGGTGGCTGATTTCATGATGGTAAGTAGATTATCAATGAGAAGTTCCATAGATGCTAAGTTCCCATTGCATTATCTGTTCTTCAAATAAGTGTTGTGGTTTCAGGTTATGCCAATGTAGTGTGAACACAAAGAAGACGCTTTTGAGGTGTTGGCTGGTAGGTGGATCGGGGAAGACCCTGACTTCGAGGTCGTGAGCAAGCGGAACAAGAAAAACCGCGGCAGTATGGGAACACACAGCGGGGGAAGCCGCAACCATGGTCTCTTCAAGAAGCACTTGGTATATACATATATGGAACAACCTGCATTTATTTCCTATCATGTTATTAGTTGACACACATAATTAACTTTTCTTTGGCGATGTAGGTGGAGACGGAGGGGGAGGTTGATAACCCTATTACCGACCTAGTCGTGTGGGAGAAGATGAAGACGAAGAAGCCCGACCTACAGCAACCTCAACCCCAGCTTTCCCAGTACTACGGCAACGCCAAGGAGAAGCTCAACATCTACTGCGAGAAGTTCAAGGGTTTGCATCCGGAGGTGGATGAGCCCATGCACGTTGAGGTCGATGAGACTGCATTGATCATGGCGATCCACGGCAAGCTGCATGGCCGTTTCAACATTCTTGATGCGGTGGTCCAGCCTACCATGACCCTCACACAAGTCAAGGCTACCCTCACCCCCGATCACCCCTCTATCGCGCCTCGTCCTCGGCCTACTACCTCCACCGTCGATGTAAGTGTTTCTCATTTTCACCGTCTTTCCGCAATTTGATCCTAAATGGCTAAGCTGACGAGATTCTTTATTTTTGAAATTGTAGCATGATTTCCAGGATGCCTACAAGGCCATCCAGGAAAATTATAACAGGGAGTATGATGCATGGCTTGAGCTGAGAGCAGAGTGCGATGCGTACTCTAGGAAAGTGACGACTGTAAGTTTTAACCTTTACTTTTGCAAATGATGACAAGTCCCACTTCCTCTACTTTGAGCCTTTGTTTCTGCAACGACTGACATATAACTATCATGTAGGCGATGAATCACTACTTTACCACTAGACAGCGGGTTCCAGTAGAAGGTGATCAGCCACCTAATCCTGGGATGCCGCCTCGCTGCATATCGATGGAAGATTTCGCTGCCAGATACTATGGAGGGACCCCGGTAAGTTCTTTGACAAACCACTTGTTACCGCTTTCATATGCCTCGCAAGTTGCTAAGTTTTGCTCAAACATGTAGGGCACGGGACGCTCCGGGACATCACCCTTTGGTCGTGCCCCGATCTCGCCTAGTCCGCCACGCGATGGCGCACAACTTCGTCTCATGGCGCCTGGTGGTTCAGCTAGTGGTTCTACTTCCCCGATGGCCCGACGTGCGTCTCCTGAGCTCGGGACGGGAAGCCTCGGGCTCCTTGACACACCGACACATACACCGAGTTCGAGACCATGATCATGGACATGGTTAGAGCTAGAGCTAGATCTTGATCTTGTGTATGCACTTGTGATGATGTTGTTTGGATAACGAATATGTTTTGTGGATGATTGTGTTGTTGTTTGCATGATGATGGATATTGCAATGTCATGTTGATTGCTTCAATATTTTATTTGTGAATTTTGAAATTATTTTGCTGGTGCTAAAATGGATCTAAAATTGAAAATAATCAAAAAAAATGCCAGGAGCTATGCCGACGGCAATGCCGTCGGCATAGCTTGCTGCCACCCAGCCTATTATGTGCCATATGGCACAGGCTGTGCCGACGGCCTGGCGCTCGGTGTAGCATATGGGCCTGTGTCGACGGCCTGACCGTCGGCACAGATGGGCATCGTCGCTCCGTAGGTTGGGCCTGTGCCCGACGGCCGGGCTGTCGGCGTAGGGGGACACGCGGCGGGCTCTGCCTACGTCCTGGGCGGGACCTGTGCCGACGGCTCGGCCGTCGGTGTAGCTTCAGGACTGAGCCGTTAGCAGACGGCCGTTGCCTGACAAGGTGGGTCCCGCTGCAGGAATTGTGCCGAGAGGGTTCTGCTACGCCGACGGGATTTTCGCTACGCCGACTAGGTGGTACGCCGAGGGGGCTACGCCGACGGCCACCGTCGGCACAGCCTCTGCCGACGGCTATATTGGACTGTGCCGACGGCATCCGGCTGTCGACGCCTCCACCGTTTCCTGTAGTGGAGGCCTGCCTCGGCCAGCTGCCCACCCCGGCCGTCGGCATAGGAAAAGATTCCCTCGGCGTAGAGGGGTTGTCGGCGTAGCAGATCCGGCTGTATCGACGGTGGCCCTCGGCATACTCCCAGCCCTCAGCGTAGCCCTAGTTCAGACACGATGATGAGAACGGCGTTAGGTAGCCAGGCTGTGCCGACGGCCAGGCGCTCGGCGTAGTGGCTAGGCCTGTGCCGACGGCTAGGCCATCGGCACAGATGGGCAACGTGGCTGGCCCGTGTCGCTCCTAGTCTGGGCCTGTGCCGACGGCCAGGCTCTCGGCGTAGACGGAGACGTGGCGGGCTCTGGCTACTTCCTGGGCGGGACCTGTGCCAGCCGTCGGCGTAGCTTCAGGACTGGACCGTTATCAGACGGCCGTTGCCTGACAAGGTGGGGCCTGCTGCAGACATTGTGCCGAGGGGGTTCTCCTACGCTGACGGCAGTTTAGCTACGTCGACCAGCTGCTACGCCGGACGGTGCCGACGGCTATATTGGGAGTTTAGCTATGTAGTCCATCCTGTAGTGAACCTATATATATAATAAAAAACGTCTAGATATATTTATTTTACAAAGCTAAAATCTCTTCTATTTCTGAACAGATGGAGTACTTCATTAACCTCAGGAATGCTAATGTTGAAAGGTTCTCTCTCTCCAAATTGCGTCGCCAATTGGTGACACTCCGCAATGATGCCCAGGTGAATTCCCGCCTTACATTGCTTCAATGACGTACGTCGTCTGCACAATATGACTCGATCACAATTTGATTATTACATCCCTGGTGGCTAGCCAGATAAAGACCGTTTCTGAGCGCTGGGGTTTCTGCTGAGCACGCACTGCTCACATGCAGTAGTGCAGTAGGAACTACGTCGCCACCGCAATAAAGTGACCCCATTCATCTTGTATAAGAACCCTTGTTCCTCCTGCTCTTGTTTCTGCCGAAAAGGATGCATCCACATTGATCTTGACAATTCCATGTGATGATTTCACCCACTTGTGTGTGTGACTTCGGTTTATACTTAGCATCTGAAAGGGTGAGTACATCTGGCTGTACTTAATTAGGCTTCACACACACCTGATGTTCGAGAGTAACCGATCCCGACCGACCTTCATTGCACGCATGTGAACATTGCATGTCGGGTATCTTCCGCACTTAGTGAACAGATTGGACATTCGGCACTAGTAGCTACTGTACTTATATATGTCTATTTGGAAGCATACAGGGACACGGTAGAGCAACATGCAAGGATTTCCATACCAATTTTTTTATTTTCCATGGGACACGCAGCTTCCACGTACGCTGCCATACTGGGTTGACTCGTGCACTACCTTGCCCATCAGCTCCAACTTGACGTCGACCAAACTGGTGTACCCATTCTCTATGATATGCTTGAACGAACAGAAAATGTGTCCGATTTTGTATAATGCCAGGCGGCAAAGTCGTCCAATCCTTCAACAATTAAGCGGTATATTTGCAAGATCCTATGAACATCCAATGGGTTGAAAATACTCTTGATCAGATCTTCATCCTGTTACAATCGCGACAAGAAGATAACGAAGAACGAAAACGAAAAACACAGCAAGGAGACACAGATTTAACGTGGAAAACCTCTCCAACAAAGAGAGGAAAAAACCACGGGCGCCAGCCAGCGAAACTTCACTATATCGAGGAGTGTTTACAAACGCCGGGGATTTCACAGATACAACTCTCCCAACCGGCGGCTTACAAGGGGTTTATATATCGGTGGAAACCTAGGTCTTCGACGATCCGTACCGTACCGCGGGGGGCTGTCGCCCCCCGCACCCCCCACAGGCGTCCCCGTTGGGCACGGTGTGGGCCGACTCGTTACACTCGGCCCAAGCCTCCCGGCGACGGGCCTCGCTCCACTCGTCAGAAGTTGGCCTATACTTTGTAGAATTTGGATCAACATATAACAAACTCCACCTTGAGACAAATTCCTCCTTGTAGCATCAACAGCAACCATCTCCCTGAACAAACAAAGCAAATACTTTCGGCGCCAATAGCCACTTGGGCTAATCAGTTAAACCAACTAAGTTCGAGCAAAGCTCAAACTTAGCAACAGGAACAGGTTTAGTCATCATATCAGCAGGATTATCAAGAGTGCTGATCTTGCATACCTTTAATTTACCTTGAGCAACAATGTCTCTAACAAAATGGTACTTGACATCAATGTGCTTAGTTCTCTCATGAAACATCTGATCTTTTGTAAGGTATATGGCACTTTGACTGTCACAAAACAAAGTAATGCAAGAATCATCTCCACAAAGCTCAGCAAACAAACCTTTCAACCAAACAGATTCTTTGCAAGCTTCAGCAATAGCCATGTATTCAGCTTCAGTAGTAGATTGTGCAACAACAGCCTGCAATGTAGCCTTCCAGCTAACAGCACAACCTCCAACATTAAACACATAACCTGTGAGGGATCTTCTCTTATCCAAATCGGCAGCAAAATCTGAATCCACATAGCCAACGAGTCCCTCACCGGTCCTGCCAAACTTCAAACAAGCATTGGAAGTGCCAAGAAGGTACCTGAAAACCCACTGAACAGCCTTCCAATGTTCTTTACCAGGATTAGCCATGTATCTACTTATCAAACTCATAGCATATGATAAATCAGGACGAGAACAAACCATGGCATACATCAAAGAACCAACAGCACTAGAATATGGCACCTTTGACATGTACTCAAACTCTTCATCAGTAGTAGGACATTGAGAAACTGACAATTTAAAGTGAGGAGCAATAGGAGTACTAACTGAGTTGGCACCATCCATATTAAAACGATGAAGAACTTTCTTAATGTAACTTTGCTGACTAAGAAATAACAAACCAGATTTTCTATCTCGGGTAATCTCCATACCTAAGATCTTCTTAGCAGCACCAAGATCCTTCATCTCAAACTCACTACTTAGGTGTGCCTTCAAAGTAGTGATTTCTTTCATGCCCTTGGCAGCAATTAACATATCATCAACATATAGCAGCAAGTATATAGGTGACCCATCAACAAACTTGATATAAACACAACTATCATATTTAGACCTCTCAAAACCATGTGAGATCATAAATGAATCAAACCTTTTATACCACTGTCTTGGAGATTGCTTTAAGCCATAAAGAGACTTCTTTAATTTGCACACAAAATCCTCTTTACCAGGCACTATGAACCCTTCTGGTTGGTCCATGTATATTTCCTCATCAAGCTCTCCATGCAGAAAAGCAGTCTTGACATCTAACTGCTCAAGCTCAAGATCACGCATAGCCACAATACTAAAGAAAGTACGAATGGAACTATGCTTCACAACTGGAGAGAACACATCATTGTAATCAATACCTGGAATCTGGCTGAACCCTTTTGCTACTAATCTTGCCTTGTACCTTGAAGGCTCTTTGGGAGATAGACCTTCCTTTTTCTTGAAGATCCACTTGCAGCGGACCGCCTTCTTTTGTTTAGGCAAGCGCACAACATCCCATGTGCCATTTTTCTCAAGCGATTGCATCTCTTCTTGCATAGCAGAAACCCACTTCTCGCGGTCAACAGATGCAATGGCTTCATTATATGTAGCAGGTTCAGAATCGTTCTCCACCTGTTCAGCACAACTCAAAGCATAATGTACAAGATTACACTCTTCAATTAAACGACGAGGTGGAACTATGTTACGTCTCGGTCTATCAGCAGCAATAGATTCCTGTGGCTGCTGCAAAACAGTAGGTGAGTGTTGAACAACATCATCATCAATATTTTCCTCATGAGTATCATCAACAACAACATTATTATCAACAGTTTTCTGCAGGTGCTCCACCTGCACACGAACTCCCTCCTCTCCAATAGCAACAGGAGAGGGATCTGATGGCAAGCTGTCATGATACATAACGGATTCATTGAAAACAACGTTTCTACTCAACAAAATCCTTTTTGTTTCAGGGTTCCATAGTTTATATGCCTTAACTCCTGAACCATAACCAAGGAATATGCACTTGACAGCTCTAGGCTCTAACTTTCCATTATCAACATGAGCATAAGCAGTGCAACCAAAAACTCTCAACTGTGAATAATCAGCAGGTGAACCTGACCATACCTCAATAGGAGTTTTCTTCTCAAGTGGAATAGAAGGTGACCTGTTGATGAGGTAACACGCTGTGTTGGCTGCTTCAGCCCAGAAACGCCTATGCATACCTGCATTAGACAACATACAACGAGCCCTCGAGATGATGGTTCTGTTCATGCGTTCTGCCACGCCATTCTGCTGAGGAGTATATGGGATGGTGTGATGCCTGATCATGCCATCGTTACTGCAAAACTCCTCAAACTCATTAGAACAGAATTCCATACCATTGTCAGTACGTAGTACCTTTACCTTCTTCTCAGTCTGTTTTTCAACCATAACTTTCCACTTCTTAAAAGCATCAAAAACATCAGATTTATGCTTCAGAAAATAAGGCCACACCTTTCTTGAGTAATCATCAATAATAGTAAGCATATAATTAGCACCACCAATAGAAGTCTTACGGGACGGACCCCATACATCAGCATGCACATAATCTAATATGCCTTTGGTGGTATGAACGGAAGCATTGAATTTAACTCTTTTATGCTTACCAAAGATGCAGTGCTCACAGAACTCAAACTTACTCAAGTTGCAACCATCAATCAGCTCTCTCTTGACCAACTCTGCCATGCCTTGTTCGCTCATATGCCCAAGACGCATATGCCATAGATGTGTTTTACCACAATCATCAGAATCATTAGAAGTAACAGCAGCAGCAATACCAGGCAAAGTGCTACCTCTAAGAACATATAATTTAGCAGAATTCATATCACCTATCATGTGAATAAGAGAACCTTTTGATACCTTCAGAACTCGATGCCCACCGGCATACTTGTATCCATCAACGTCCATGGTACTCAGGGAGATCAAATTTCTGGCCATGCTTGGTATGTGCTTCACCTCACTCAACGTGCGTGTCACGCCATCATGTGTCCTAATCTTAACAGATCCAACACCAACGATATGGCATGGGTTGTCATTCCCCACACGCACAAAATCTCCAGTCTGCACAGACTCATATGAACTGAACCAATCTTTGTTACAGCAAATATGAAACGAACATGCAGTATCAAGTATCCATTCATCATCACGAGAAGCACAAGCAGCAAAAACAGCTAAGCATTCACCATCAGAACTATCAGAAACAACAGCAGCCTTACCATTGCCTTGATCTTTATCTTTCGGTTGGTAAGTACCGTTCCTTTTCTCCTTATTCTGCAGCTTCCAGCAATCATCAATAACATGATTAGATTTCTTACAATACCTGCAGAACTTGTCCTTTCCCTTGGACTTCGAACGACCTCTGCCGTCTTTGCTCTTATCTCGGTTGCCATGGTTGTTAAATCTCTGCTCGGTCCTGCCACGAACCTGCAGAGCTTCAGCCTTGGAGGACGCCCCATCTGCCTGCACCATAGATTTCATCTTTTCCCTCTGTTTGAGGGCATCTTGCACTTCATCAAGGGTTATCTTCTCACGGCTCAACAACATTGTATCACGAAAGTGTGTATAAGAACTAGGCAGCGAGCATAAGAGTAATAGGGCTAGATCCTCATCATCATATTTTACTTCCATAGATTGCAAATCAGAAATAATCTCTCTAAAAAGAGATAAGTGATTCATTACCGATCCACCTTCCTGCAATCTATGCGAGAACAACTTCATCTTCACATGCATCTTACTGGTTAGATCCTTTGACATGCAGATCGTTTCCAGCTTTCCCCATAGGGCAGCAGCAGATTTCATCTCCAGTACTTCCTGCAAAATATTATTGGACAGATGAAGTTGAATCAAAGACAAAGCCTTACGGTCCTTCCGCTTCTCTTCAGCGGACCAGGTCTTAGCATCCTTTTCACCGAATCCATCCAGCGCTTCATCCAGATCAGAAGTTTGGGCGAGAATCGCCCGCATCTTCACCTGCCACAAGGAGAATCTTGTGGTGTAGTCCAGCTGTGGTAGATCGAACTTCAATGACGACATGTCGCAAACCCTAGATTAGAACCTGGGGCTCTGATACCACTTGTTACAATCGCGACAAGAAGATAACGAAGAACGAAAACGAAAAACACAGCAAGGAGACACAGATTTAACGTGGAAAACCTCTCCAACAAAGAGAGGAAAAAACCACGGGCGCCAGCCAGCGAAACTTCACTATATCGAGGAGTGTTTACAAACGCCGGGGATTTCACAGATACAACTCTCCCAACCGGCGGCTTACAAGGGGTTTATATATCGGTGGAAACCTAGGTCTTCGACGATCCGTACCGTACCGCGGGGGGCTGTCGCCCCCCGCACCCCCCACAGGCGTCCCCGTTGGGCACGGTGTGGGCCGACTCGTTACACTCGGCCCAAGCCTCCCGGCGACGGGCCTCGCTCCACTCGTCAGAAGTTGGCCTATACTTTGTAGAATTTGGATCAACATATAACACATCCCACGTGCCAGTATAGGGACCAATTAGCTCTCCAAGCTCCTCTTGGTGTCAGCACCTTGCGATCGGGACTTGATGGAATCCAATTATCACGCCAATTGCCATATATTAATTTGTGCCCCCGTATAGTACCAATTCACCATATAGTATAATCTCTATGAAAGGTTTGCAGTCCGGCTACAATACTCTGCCATGTGTATGAAGATCCAATCTTAGGACCTGCCTTTAACAAATTTTCGCCAGGATAATACTTCGCTCTTAGAAATCGTGCAACCAGAGATTCTGGATCCTGGACTAGGCGCCAACACTGCTATGCTAACATTCCGCCATCCTTCTTTGGAACACATATCTTCTACCATGCAAACCTATTCATCTGGTTCCTAGACTCATCATCACCCCACCAAAACCTTGCAATCTCATTAGTGCCTTAGAAATTGCGTTAGGTAGACTGTACACAGACATCGCATAGGAGGGAATTGCTTGCGCCACTGCTTTTAACAAGATTTTTTTCCACCTAGCGAGAGAAATTTTTATTTCCATCCTTTTAGGCACTGACAAACACGATGGAGTATATATTGAAAGAAATCAGTCCGCTCAAGCCATACCATAGTTGGTAGGCCTAGATATTTGTCTAACAAAGCTTCAGTTACAATGTCGAGTTCAGTACATATATCCACATGGCTCTATACCGCTGTGTTTGGACTGAAAAATATACTAGATTTTGCTATGCTTACTAGCTGTCCCGAGCTACGATAGTATATATCCAAGACCCTTTTCAAAGTACAAGCATTCTTCATACTCGCTTTCATTAGAAGCAAAGAGTCATCCGCAAATAGTAGGTGTGAGACCGAAGGGGTGTTCCTACTCACAAGAAATCCTTCCAAGCCTCACATTTCCTCTTCATGAGTCAACAAACTAGAGAGGCCCTCAGAACAAATTAGAAACAAGTAGGGGGATAGAGGACCTGCCTTAACCCACGAGATGACACAACCTCTTCTTTCTCGGTATTGTTAAATATTACGTTGTAACTAACCGATAAAATGCACTCCACGATCAAATATATCTAACTTTCTTGGGATCCCATCTTAACCATCATTTTCCTGAGGAAGTTCGACTCCACATGGTCATATGCCTTGTGCATATCGAGTTTGACTACACATAAACCAGAACCACCTTTAGTTTTCTTCTTTATTGTATGAAAGCATTCATATGCAACCAAGACATTCTTGGTGATCAACCACCCTGGTACAAATGCACTCTGCATCGGAGAGATAATCTCCTAAGCTTGTTCGCTAGCATTTTGGAAATAATCTTGTACACCACACTACATAAACTGATAGGACGTTATTGGGTAATCAGCTCTGGCCCTTTAGTTTTTGGAATTAGCACAATATTCATCGCATTCTAGCCATCTAGAAATTTACGCTCATTCACAGCCAGCAAAACCTCCTTCGTTAGATCATCTCCTAGAATGTTACAGAATTGCTTGAAAAATGGCATGTAGTCCATCAGGCCCTGGTAAAAGGGACCGATATGAGCAACTAGAGAAGGGTGATTAGGCACTACCAAATTTTATATATTTCTTAAGTTTAGGCTTGACACAAAGATAAATTCTATAGATATGCAACTAAGTGAATTTCCCTAGATGGAAAACAAGCATACAAGTAGATAAACAACAATAATGATATAAGGATAGAGATAACAGCAAGTTGACACAAGGATGTTATTCCTATAGTTCCTTCCTTATTAATAGAAGTATGTCTCTGTTGGAGAGGTGTTGGGGCCAAACAAGGTCTCCCAAACGCCACAAAGGCCTCACCTTCTTCTCCCGAGTATGCACCACAAGAGGTGGGTACTTGTTCCACTATGCGGTTCCCTTATCAGTGGCAACCAGAACCTCGCACAAAACCTGGGGCACTTCTTCACAACCGAATTGGAGGCTCCCAATTTGACCACGAAGCTCTTACACACAAGGATGAGCTTCGAGGGTGACTTGTTCAATTTAGGGTTAAATCCTAGAACAACAAGCTTCTTACACAAAATTGTGGGAAAATACAAATCACCTTGGTGGAAGTCTAGGTCTAGGTATCCTCCCTTGATTCCCCAAAGGGCGTCATGTTACAGTGGCTAGGGATGGAGATATTGAAGGATTGAGCTCAGTAACAATGGAGAGAGAGAGAGTGAAAGATGCAACCCCCAAAGGTGGAAGAATGGGATATTTATATGTGAAGGAGATATGCCCTAGAGGCAAATAATAAAGGGTGTTTATTATCATATTTTATTAATTCATAATAGTTTTATACCATGCTATAATTGTATCAAGCAGAAACATTGATACACGTGTGATATAAAACAACCAGAGTCCCTAGTAGCCTCTAGTTATACTAGTTCATTGGGAAGATGATGATCAAAGTTTTCTGATCATGGTGCATTTATGCCGACTGACAGTCGATTCACATCATTGTTAAATGATGTGGTGGACATTACCCTAATTTACATGTATTACAACACGATCAAGTCACATGTTCATCGTTACAATATTAGAAGCGTGGTATCCTTCTCCTTTGACCGTGAGAGCATATTAATCACTATCTCCCGAGGATGCTTTAACTACATCAAACACATGACCATAACTAGGTGACCATAAAGATGTATGTTAGGTATTGCAGATGAATAGTTGAGGCCTATTACATCCATGAATATTGCACAACATGTGACTAGATCACGTGGATGGAATATCACGGAATGAGTAAAAATGCATTTGTCAAAAACGAGATTGAACAAGGTATTGGATACTAATGATCAGGTCTCGGATAAATCACGTATTGAAGTAACAAAGGGAATTGGACTCGACGTTTAAGGTTCAAACGACAACAGTCTCGTTGAATGCACACATGTCATTATGAGCATCCCGGTCCTGCTTATGATCATTGGTTCGAGAGAGATCTCAATCATGTCTGTGATATTCCCGAGCCGTAGGGATAACACACTTAAGGGTACGATGACCAATGTAGATATTTGGTAGAAAGGAATCAACGAAGTATGAAAGACAAAGAACTTCAGAATTGTTCCGAAGAGAGAATGTCGGAAAAGTTCTGAAGAGGATCTGAAATGGTTTGAAAGACAGGAAAAGCCGAAAAGGTGTTTTTGGATTAATAAAGGTTTTATAATATGCATTTATATATTAATTATGACTTAATATATTAAATAAATATTTTAATTATTTTATTATGGGGCAACATCCTCTACTGGGCCGAATCCCCGGAGAGAAACGACCCAGAGGGAAGCCACCCCGGGAGAAGCAACCACAATCGTTGGTGGGCCCTAGCTGGCCCACATAGCAGGCGGGCGGCAACAGGTGTTGCGCGGGCGGCAGCTAGCCACTGCCTGGTGGGCCACTGCAAGGAAGCCCACTCGAGCGTGCGTGGCGCACGGCAGGCTGGCCCATGAGGGCGGGCGGACACTAGTAGGCATGGGGGCAGCATGCCCCAACGACAATGACTTAGCAGGCCGTGGGGCGAGGCCCACCCGACCTGGCCGCAGCAGCTTCACGCGCTGTAGGCCACGGGCGCTGGGTTGGCTCGAGTAGCCCACCCGGCCACCGGTGGCAGCCCAGCCGGTTGGTTGCTCCTCTCCTATTTATTTCTTTTAACTATTAGTCCCACCTCGGGGCTTTAGGGAAGGATGTGTTTCCTTTTCCCCTATATAAAGAGGGGCTTGGGGTGGGAATAAAACACACCAATCCAATATTTCTCTAAGGCAATTTTCTTAGAGAAGTACTCTCTCTATTTCTCTCTTGCAACCACAACTCCCAGTTGGGATTGTGCGTGCAAAGGAAGGACTCCGTCGCGGCACAAGGAGGTGTTGCAAGGATTCCAAGCCAGATATCTATTTCCGCAACCCCAGAAGGGATCAGGGCCCAGAAGTCCTCATCGTACACCGTATGTGTGCGAAACCTTGGAGAGACTTCCATTAGTAGCGCCAAGTTGTCATGCTGGAACCTGGGGTGACTTGCGAGGAGATTCGTGACCTTGAGGTCAGCTATGGCAACGTCTACATCAACAACGTTCCCCTCAGAACGTCAAACGCGTTCGGCCCAAGGGTATGTTACCGAAACCTCCTTCGTTACAGCTTTACTCGTAGATAGATCCTGGTTAAGTGCGTTCCATTGTAGGATTTTTTTTGTTTTCTGCCACGGGACCCCTTTAGTGGTATCAGAGCCATATGTATGCGTAGTACTATTGTACGGCCAATATGCACATGAATTGTGTGGACATTGATCCTACAGTTGTTACCTTCCCATATGTATTTGTATATATCACGGTATTGTGAGATGAAGCGGCCGGGACCGAATTTACGCATACTCTTACACGAGACTGGTTTCACGCTCGACATATGGCTTGTACCATATAAGTGAATAGCGGTGCCTGTCTCTCTCACAGTACTTGATATAGCATCTACAATGGAAGACCCCGAAGGGGGTGTAGTAGATACAACTGTCTGGTCCATGTTGTGGCTGAAAGTTCGTAGTTAGAACCGGTTCTTTGCGAAAGCCTAACAACCACGTAAAACTTTTAAAAGAAAATATAGAGGCGTCTAACTTGGTTTTACTTGGTTTTGCAAGAAGCACATGATGTGATATGGTCTAATTCATATTAAAGGTAAAGTAGTTTGCTTTATTGCTAAGTAGCATAGTGATAGTCATCTTTGTGATGAGCTACGAGTTGGTGGTATTGTGCTTAACACCGTACTGATGGCAAGATGGAGATCATGCTAGGACGCATGATGGAGATCAAGGCGCATGAAAAAGACCATATCATATCAATTTAATATGCATATGATGTTGGTTGTTTGTACATCTTGTTGTGTGCTATTATTAGGAAGGCTAAATATTAGCTCTGATAAGATGATCCCTATTAAAATCCAACCGTAGTGTTCTCCTATTAGTGTGCACTACCAAGAAAGTTCACAGTTATGAAGCGGGTCATGATGATTGGGTGCTAGACATCTCTATGTTCGCATACGGTGGGTGCAAGCCATGTATGCACTATGAATACACTAAGGTTAAGTTGACGAGCCTAGCATGTACATGTATGACCTCAAAACACAGTGATCGAAAGATCGAGCATGAGTCACAAGTATGTTGTGATTGACAGATTACAGTCGACCCTGACACATGTATCAAAGGCCGTGATGATCGGGAATTATACGGGATAAAATGATCGTGTGATCGCTAAAACTATCTTGGGGATGATGATTTTAGTGGGAGTCTGATGGTAATTTGATTACAATATCGAGCTCATAGTATGAATTAGTCTAAAGTACTTTGCAAATAACCTTGTATATTATGGCCAAATTCTTCCCGTTCGGAAACTTCATGAATACAGGAGAGCTTAAGGCAGATGGTTCAAATTTCATAGACTGGTTTGAACGCCTCCGAGATACCCTCGAGTTCAATGACCTGCTCCACATGATAGAAGAGGAATTAGGAGATCGCCCCGATGAATCAACACATGATCTTGAAGTTGAGAGCTATCGAGCTCGCTACAACTGCTCCATCCTTGTCCAATGTGTGATGCTAAACTCAATGGAAAATGAGATGCATCAACGTTACTTCAACACTCACTCATATCAGATGATTGAAGAGTTGAAGGTATGTTTTGCACCACAAGTCTGGCTCATGACATATGACCTGATAGAGAAGTTCTTCTCACGGAAGATGAGGGAGGATGGATGCCTTCATAGCCATCTGACGTTCATGCAAAATATGTATGATCGGCTTGCGAGCGATGTGGACTGCCAGTTGTCGGATGACTTCGCCATAAATGCAGTGCTGCGTTTGCTACATCCGAGTTATGCGGATGTCGTGAATGGCTGCATCATGATAGGAGGAGGGTCCACCTTTCAGATGTTCATGACCGACTTGAAGTACCTGGTGGAATATGTCGATTCATCGGATGAAGATTATGAAGATATATTTGATACACAAAAGTTATAAATATTTCATGCAAACACTTGTTGTAGTTGATCAAGTATGCTGATACTTGTTTTCCTGTTTTATGAAAACATAATAGTCTGCATGAGAGCTTGCTAAAGAGGTTATGACCACGCGTTGAAGATATTCAAGCCAGTTGATGATCGACGAACACGCTCCCTCTACATTTATCGTTGAGATTAATAAGTTTTAAATAAAGTTTGTAATCATATCAAGTGTGAGGACCTTATTAGTAGGTCTTGCTTTTAGCAGGAGGGTTATTCAATAAGTTTGTAACAAGACAGTTGTGTCAATCTTATGAATACAATATTTTATGGTCACTTCTTAATTATGAATGATTGTTCATGTTTATTGATCTTGATAATAAAGCATTTATAAAATAATCCTAATAAATATATCCAAAGTTTAAATGTTAAACTTATTCTTGAAATAGTGTTGTAGTTTAAGTCATGCTAAGTATTAAACTGTGATTTTCAGAAATGATGAAAAGTCCTTAGATATTGGACCTTTGAACTCACATGCAATACTTCTTCTCATACGGAGAAAGTGACTAAAACTTTGTACTCCGGTAAAACAAATGTGTATGGATTGTTGAAAATCATGTGATGATCAAAATTCAACAAGATAGTGGAAATTGTGGTAAATCAAGTAAATGATGGATTTACAAGAAAAACACAGAAGTCAAAACTATTTAGAATAGGGTTGGATATTGAATACCAGAGTCTTAGGGATTTGATCAAAATGACTAAGTATTCAAAGATAAATTTAAGGAATTAAGACTTATGAAATTGTTTCATAAATTACGGAGTCAGGACACATCAAACCGTATTGATGTGTCTATACCTCGTAATCATACAATATTAGATACTTATGGTCTGTATTTGATCTCTAACTAAAATCTAAGTATCATTTGGAATTAGCATTAGAAATAGCAAACACCCATAAAGAACATCCAACAATTCGTGGAAACAACACCAACGCATAGTTGCCCTCTCGGAGGAGAAGACACAGAAGTGGTGCATCGCCCCTCGATCTGACCTACCCAGATGAGGGATATATGTGCTTTCATCTAGCGTTGCGCAGAGACAGGGATTCGACTAGGTATATGGAGGAGCTCCCGCCGCACGCTGCGTGGAAACTGCGTGGAAACGAGGATTTGATTGGGGTAGAGGAGAGAGAAGAGGGAGGATACGGCGATGTGGAGAGTTTTCCGCTTAACACCATTTCTTTTCTTACACCGCTATTTGGGGTAGCATAATGCACGGATCACAAAACTTGCAATTAGGCATTTTTGACAAAAAAAAAATTAGGCAGTCGGGCCCACAGCAGGAGCAACGTGGCTTAGAGCAACATGAGCGGGATGGAACCTTATCTCTTCGGTCAATCATTGTTCATTGGCCCGATTCCCCGCCGCCAGTTCGTTTTTAAATTGCGACGAGCAGCGGTGCTAGCTCTGTATCATGGCGCTGCTGCTGCTCTTCTTCCTCCTCCTACTGTCCGCCTTGCCGAGAGACGCCGCCGCGCTCACCCGCAGCGATTTTCCAGGTGGGTTCATCTTCGGCGCGGGCACCTCGGCTTACCAGGTATTAAATTTCTCAATGTACGTCTTTTTAGCAGTTCAAATTAAACTTACTAAAAAGCCTTACATTTTGGAACTGAGAGAGTAGTATATACGTAGTACGATTTTTTTATGCTCATACCTATCTGCGTTCTAATTTGAGTTACCATGACACACTATGCTGCTGAGGAAATAATACTTTTAGGTGCCTTAGGTGGAAGGGGCAGCCGCAGAAGATGGAAGAAAGCCCAGCATTTGGGACACCTTCACTCATCAAGGTCATTTCAGATTATGATTTATTGTTATGTGCATAGGAAGATGCTGAGCCCGGGAGGCCTGCCCTTCCTTTTCGAAGGGATTTTGTTTTTCAGATTATGATTTGTATGCCCTCATCATTACAATTCAACGCCTGCAAAATGTATGTTCTCATGGTCTGTACTCTGTAGGGTCTAATATCAGGAATGTTTTGGTGATGGCAGGTTATTCTCCCGACAAATCCACCGGCGATGTTGCAGCAGATCAGTATCATCATTACAAGGTTACTACTGTCTTCGTATATACCGATTACTTTTGCCGAGGAAATAAACAATGAGATAATGACAGATGTTAACCGGTTCAGCAAATGGAAATCCTGCGCGTTTAATTGTCTCTTGGTAGAAATTTGGACCATTTGCTTCGGTGCATGGCAGATAGCACACTAATTAATATGTTCTTCTAACTGCAAATTCTAGTACAACGGCCTTGTGAATTTTCCAAATTAATTAGTATCAAACTAGGAGTCTACTGAATAATTAAAAGACCTGCCTACAAGCACTAGGTGAATTGTGCATTGCTTTCCTAATGTTCTCGTTGTCAGCTAATTAATCTTCTCTTGGTAGAAATTTGGACCATTTGCTTCAGTGCATAGCAGATAGCACACTAATTAATATGTTCTTCTAATTGCAAATTCTAGTACAACGGCCTTGTGCATTTTCCAAATTAATTATCAAACTAGGAGTGTACTGAATAATTAAAAGACCTGCCAACAAGCACTAGGTGAATTGTGCATTGCTTTCCTAATGTTCTCGTTGTCAGCTAATTAACCTATTCCAGTTCATGGGCACGGATCTCACAGAACCGTATAATTTAAAGCTAACTAATTAAACGAGTTTAATTTTTAATTTAACATCAGGATGATGTAAAGCTTATGCATGAGATGGGTTTAGATGCCTACAGATTCTCCATTGCATGGCCCCGGCTTATTCCAGGTACCTAACCAGTAGTTGAGTAGTACATCTCTGAAATTTCGTGATACTGAATGCCACATTGTGTAGATGGAAGGGGAAAGATCAATCCGAAGGGTTTGGAGTATTACAACAACTTAATAGATGAACTGATTCTCCACGGTAAAAACATGTTGCGGTAGTGTCAAACTTGCCCCCTTGTTGCCAGTTGGAGGAAAACTCACACAGACATGGACATGCCCTTACACTCTGATCTCTATTCCTACACATGTTGCAGGCATACAACCACATGTCACAATCTACCATTTTGATTTCCCTCAGTCTCTTCAGGACGAATACAACGGACTACTCAGCCCCAGGTTCATGTAAGTCCAACCTTTGTGGCATGACATGATACCTGCAAAACAAGATGGTGTTATGATGAAGATCCAGAATTTTGTAGACAAAAGGTCCACATTTTTCCAGATTCTCTTAATTAATTTGAATGTACTGTGATGCAGAGACGATTACACTGCCTACGCCAACACCTGCTTCGAGAGCTTTGGGGACAGGGTAAAGCACTGGGTTACCGTCAACGAGCCCAACATCGAGACTATAAGTGGCTTTGATGATGGCACGCTGCCACCGCGGCGCTGCTCCTATCCCTTCGGCGCGAACTGCACCGGAGGGAACTCCTCAACAGAGCCGTACATAGCCGCTCACAATCTCCTGCTTGCACATGCCTCAGCAGTATCACTGTATAGAGACACCTACCAGGTTCGTCAAAATAGATATTACAGTTATACCAGTAACTAACATGACCGTGCATTGTTATGCTTACTCCATAGGTAACTCAAAAAGGACATATAGGAATTACCCTCTTGGGCTTGTGGTATGAGCCTGCTACAAATACATCCCAGGATGCAGCTGCCGCAACGAGGATGAATGACTTCCACATTGGATGGTTAGTACTGCTGGTTGTAATCTCTCGGATTACCTAAAAGGTGTCATCGACGTGATCTTCCAAGCACAACCCTTGTTGGACAGGTTCATGTATCCTCTGGTGTATGGGGATTATCCCCCGGTAATGAGGAGCAGGGTCGGCGCACGGATGCCACGTTTGACAGTGGAGCAGTCGAAGAAAGTGTCTGGATCGTTCGACTTCATCGGCTTCAACCATTACCCTGATAATCGCGCGCGAGCCGACAAGAGCGCCTTCAATCTGAAGCAGAGGGATTACTATGCCGATGCAGCCGTAATTGTAGGTAATTAAATTAAGCATCTGCTGTAAACATCAATCCAAATCAGCATTACTTACATTATGCAACACTTTCATCCTTGTCATCAGATCCAGTTACAGACATTCAAGAGGTAGATATACTGCAGTCAATCAAACTATTTCAGCAAACTCAGGAATTCTGCCGTGTTACGGTGATGATTTCGTTCGTATTTTTTTGAATTGTATAAGGTTTGTAAATTTTATTGATGTAAACATGTGCAGGGCTACGTTGAGCCTCCTTGCGCTTTAGGGAAGCTACTGGAGCACCTGAAACTCAAGTACGGAAATCCTCCAGTCATGATTTATGAAAACGGTAGGCGTACTGTTCAGTTTTATTTCACAATTGATGCCTCACTGTGACCAATTTCATCGAAAAAAAGTACTCCTTGGCCTTTCTTGTTACATGTGTTGTCCCGTTTTCTGAAGACGAGCTGACGCTGCAACATGATCTGAAAAGAAAAAACATGTCCTCCTATGTAAAATATAATCAAAGACATGGAAAATCTCTTGTTTTTTATGATTCAGGATACGGAGACATCCCCAAAACCCCTAGCAAGATCGAGTATGACGATGACTACAGATCAGAGTTCCTGCAAAATTACCTGGAAGTTCTATACCTGTCCATACGGTGTGTACACCTTCCTACATATATATGGTGTTTTCTTTATTGATCAAAATTCCCGTCATAAACTCCAACTGAAGGCATAACCAGGAAAATGAAAAAGATACGAATTCGCCAGAAACTCTTGGGTTCAAGAAATGGATAAACAAATTTAACTGAGATTAAGCGATTCTTGATATAGTTTCTGAGAGAGAGAGAGAAGTGTTCTGGTTGCAGAAACGGATCGGACGTACGTGGATACTTCGTGTGGTCATTCCTGGATGTGTTTGAAGTCCTGTATGGCAATGTCAGGCGCTTCGGCCTCTATGGCATCGACATGAACTCAGAAAGGAGGACGAGGTACGCGAGGAACTCTGCCCGCTGGTACTCCAGCTTCCTCAACGGCGGCGAGCTCCGGCCGGTGTCTCCTTCCTGGAAAGCCTACGGTGCCGCATGACTTGGCTTCTTCGGTACTGCCTGAGGATTTTGTTTCATTTCGCCATAATGCATAGTTTGTCGTGGGTACTGACACTCGGTCGTTTCAGTTCTGTTCTCTATCTGTGGGTACTTCTCTGTGCAAAATTTGGGCGGGTGGTGAACATGTATTGTAACTTAGAGCGATCATGTCTTGTGGAGTATATTTTTCTGTTGACATTTTGCAAGTATCGGAAATACTTATGGTTGGAGTATTTACAGTTTTTTGGTTGATATTTTGTACAGTAGTATTTTTTTATTTACATTTTGCAAGTATCACAAATATTTGTGGTTGGCCTAAATTTCAAAAAAAAAAAAAGACCCAGCCTATGAGCTGGCCCAGCTCGACCAAGGACGACGCTGCTTCCCCACTGGGCCGCCGAATTCCTCGTCTTCCCTCGAGAAGTCCGGTCTCTTCTCCGTCGAGCAATTTGGCGGCCAGCTAGTGGTGGCTAATTAGCTCACAGCGGCGGCTGGCGGGAACTCGCGATCAGCGCGGGAGCCCATCCATTCCATCCCCATTTTCCCCTCTTTCCGGTTTTCTCCTTCCGAACACCCAATCATCCTCCCTCCCTCCCGAATCCCTCGAACCAACGAGCCGACGCCAAACTCCATCGCCACGGTCCGGCTATCCCGTGCGGGTCGCGTTCGGCTCCGACGGGGACGATCCACGACCTCGTCCGCCCACCGAGATCGATCCCCGCCCGGCGTCGTAGGTCGGCGCTCCGGTCGCGGAGATGGACGCGTCGAGATTGGCTTCGCCGTGGCGGCCGCCCGCAGCAACCATAGTCGCGGCGAGGTCACGGTCGCCGTCGATGGCGCTGGCGAGCAGGTGGGTTCACATGGCCGGTGCCATGGAGTACTCGCGTTTTCATGCCGCCATTTTACATTTTTACTACGTACTGCTTAGAAAAATTGGGTGAGAAGTCTTCGGATGCGAACTGTCCAAGTTATTCATGGCACTTAGCATGTGACCAGCAGCTCGTGGAGAGGCGCCGCTCTATTAAATAAGCCGCAAGTCTTCTCCACTCCCGTTGCCCGAGGTGAGGTCTCATCAGCACTGGCATAGCTTCCCCAAGGGGTTCATCTTCAGTGCAGGCACCTCGGCCTCTCCTCTGCCTCCCCAAATGGTGATAATGGCGCTGCTGCTAATCTTTCTCCTCTGTCTCTCCACCTCGCTGAGAGACACCGCTGCACTCACCCGCCATGACTTCCCCAAGGGCTTCATCTTCGGTGCAGGCACCTCGGCCTTCCAGGTACATCTACCTCTCGCTGTATGTTGCAACTGTGCATCTTACTACTTGTGAGTAATTCTACCGCGTCACTCACCTGTGACAAAGAAATGCAATAGTACTAGAGAGGCAGGTAGACTGGAAAACACATTTAGTAGAAAGTAAATCTTACTTATTTATGCCTTAGGTGGAAGGGGCTACAGATGAAGATGGAAGGAAGCCAAGCATCTGGGACACCTTCACAAATCAAGGTCAACCCACATTATGATTTGTACTAGTATTACCCATCGTCATCCATTCATAATAAGCAATTTAACTCATACAAAACATATCTTGCCATATAGCCTATCTAGGATCTAATGTCTTGTACTAATGAGCATGGCAGGTTACTCTTTCGACAAAGCTACCGCGAATGTTTCAGCGGATCAGTACCACCATTACAAGGTAAGTGTCCAGATCTAGCTAGCACTACCAGTTTCTTAGGAAGGAAAACACAATGGGATAAGCACAGCGCAGATGCTTACTAATTGATGAGGCCCCTGTTGAACACTAGGATGACGTAAAGCTTATGCGAGATATGGGTCTGGATGCCTACAGATTCTCCATTGCATGGTCACGGCTTATTCCGGGTAACCTTGTAGTAATAGTTGAGTTCTACATCTCTCAGATTTTATGATAATGAACGCCACACTGTGTAGATGGAAGAGGAGAGATCAATCCAAAGGGCCTGGAGTACTACAACAACTTAATAGATGAACTGATACGGCAAGGTGCGATTAATTTCTCTATGTAAACATGGCATAAACTTGTCGCGGTAGTGGCAAGTGGCAACCTTACTCCCCTTGTTGCGATCTTGAAAAGTTCGCTCTCATATCGATCAACCAACATTAGTTCCCTGTCATGAGTTCCAGGTATACAGCCTCATGTCACAATCTACCATTTCGATCTCCCTCAGTCCCTTCAGGACGAATATGACGGACTTCTCAGCCCCAGATTCATGTAAGTGCTAACCAATTACGACACCTGCAAATCAAGGATGAATTAAGATGAAGATCCAGTATTTTTAGATGCTTCTTTAAATGTGAATGTGTTCTGTTGCAGAGAGGATTACACTGCATACGCCGAAGCCTGCTTCAAGAGCTTCGGAGATAGGGTGAAGTACTGGGTCACTATCAATGAGCCCAACATCGACACGATAGGCGGCTTTGACACTGGCACGCTGCCACCGCAGCGCTGCTCCTATCCGTTCGGCGTGAACTGCACCGTAGGAGACTCCACGACGGAGCCGTACCTAGCCGCTCACCATCTCCTGCTTGCACATGCCTCGGCAGTGTCCCTGTATAGAGACAAGTACCAGGTAAGTCTCATATCAATAGTGGACTGGTACTACTCATACTAGTAATTAACATGACCATGGAATGCAATGCTCACTCTGTAGGCGACTCAAAGAGGACAGATAGGAATTACTCTCTTGGGCTGGTGGCATGAGCCTGCTACCAATTCATCGCAGGATGCAGCTGCTGCAACGAGGATGAATGACTTCCACATTGGTTGGTTAGTACTTTGTTTTTGTTTGGAATGCATTGTATTGAATTTTTTATATGCTAATTTTGTGGATGCAAGCAGAAAGAACTCATGCCCTCTCTGGACAGGTTTATGCATCCTTTGGTACACGGGGACTACCCTACTGTGATGAGGAGCAGAGTAGGCGCACGGTTGCCAGGCTTAACAGCGGAGCAGTCAAAGAATTTGGTCAGATCATTCGACTTCATCGGCTTCAATCACTACATCGTTCTTCAGGTGCAAGCCGACAAAAGGGAATTCAGTCAGATGCAGAGGGACTACTATGCTGACGCAGCTGCCATTCCAAGTAAGTATATTTATTAGCTGTTCCAGTCTAACTTTGTTCGACAAAAAACTTGAGCCTAGCATCATCATCTTTAATGCAATTCAACATCACTAACATGCAACATCTTCTTGTATGGATTCAGGCCAATTCGAACATATCCGAGAGGTAGGTATAAATCAGCGAAGTTTTCTTTCTTTCCTTCTGAAATATAAGGCGTGTAAATTGTATTGATGTAACATGCAGGGGCACCTTGACGATGCTCCTTGGGCTCTAGGAAAGCTACTAGACCACCTGAGATTATTATACGGAAATCCTCCAATCATGATCCATGAAAATGGTAGGCTAAAAGAAAACAGAACTTCCCTGCTGCATATATTGTCCTGTTCTCTGAACATGAGTTGACACTTTAAATGCTTTTTAGTTTTATGTGAAACGAAAACCAAAGCATGCTAACCTCTGAAAAATTCGAAGGCATGAAGAATCTTTTGTTTGATGATTCAGGATTCTCAGACACCTCCGAAGTCCCGGGAAAGATCGAGTACGATGACGACGACAGATCAGAGTTCCTTCAAGATTATATTGAAGTTCTCTACCTTTCCATGCAGTGAGTTCATCTTCCTGAGAAATATGTGGTATATCACGTTTTTGTATCCTGATCGATATGCCTATCATAAATTCCAGCCAAAGCCCTTGGTTCAAGAAATAAAAAAATCCAGTTGAGATAAAGTGCTTCTTGATCTGGAGTAGCTTTCTGAGTTAGAGCTTTGTTCTGGTTGCAGGAACGGGTCGAACGTGCGGGGGTATTTCGTGTGGTCTTTTCTCGACGTCTTTGAGTTCTTGTTCGGCTACCGTTCACGCTTCGGCCTGTGTGGCGTCGACATGAACGTCGAGGGGAGAACGAGGTACATGAGAAAGTCCGCACATTGGTACTCTGGTTTTCTCAACGGCGGCGAGCTACGGCCGGTGTCGCCCTCTGCTAAAGCCTACAGTGCCGCTTGACCTGGCTTCTTCCTTACTGGCACAAGGGAATTCGGTGTTATTTAATTTTGTCATGCATTCACTGTAGTTTAAGCTATGGTGCCGCCTGGCTACACTTGATTATATCCGCAACATTAGTTGATAACATCTACTGTAACGGGGAGGTGTTGCCTTGAAAAGCCTTAGGAATGCAACAATGTAGACCACATCAGACTGCATGAGAGAGTTTATCCTAGCTGATTTGTTCTGACTCTGTTTCTTTGCTACAATCTCGTTTTCGAGACACCGGGAAGAAGTCCCATTGTCCCCCGAA
This sequence comes from Avena sativa, assembly GCA_916181665.1. Classification (NCBI taxonomy): domain Eukaryota; kingdom Viridiplantae; phylum Streptophyta; class Magnoliopsida; order Poales; family Poaceae; genus Avena; species Avena sativa. The sequence goes on along the minus strand of OV702290.1, from coordinate 544,081,250 downwards.
TAGCCACGGTAGAACCCGGGCACAGGCAGGTAGTGGTTTTATTTTTCAGAAACTTCAAAAAATTGAATTCAAAAGTTCTCAAAAAATTCAGAAGAAAATACCGTCATGTAGGCAACTATGTGATCTAGGCGTGTGCAAATTTTCAGCTCAAAACACATTATATTTCAGGTTCAGAAAAAATGACAAAATCGCACAAAAAAACAAAACTGCCATCGTGCTGTACTGTTCAACACTGTTCACCGACGATAAAAACTCGATTTCTCATTTTTGTTGAGCCTAAAATACAAAGTGATGAGAGCTAAAAATTTACAGTGATAGGTCACAAACTTACACATACCCAGGTCTTTTTTCGGAATTATTTGAATCATTTCAAATAGCAAGTTTTTGACTTTTCAAAAACCAGGCTCCATGGAGCTCGGATTCCACCACGCCGCACTCCACTATCCCCTTCATTTTCTAAACATATGTCCAAGACTCTCTAGTCTCACTTTCCCTCTCCCCTCTCTTGTGTAGCTACAGTAGTTTGAGAGGTGTTCCCTTCCCTTCGGCCTGAACCGAAGCCTCTTTGGCCAGTGTTGCTGGCCGGAAATGGTGAAGGGGAAATGCCGGCCTATGTAGAGTAGGTTGTAGTCTATGTTTTCTTCCTGTAGTGGTTTCTTGGAGTAGAGGGTCGGATCTTTTGGACCAGATATGGTTGTTCCTGGTTCGAGTGTTCTTCACTGCTTCTCTCCGGTGGCAGGAGGTGGAGCAATTGGAGGAGTTCGCGCCAGAAATCTCCATAAATAAGCCATGTTCGACCTTTGCTGCTCTAGTGCTCCAGCGCAGCACCGGGCAATCATCGTCGAGCCTCCTATTTTCTCGGTCGGCCGCGGTGGTGAGGGAGGAAATAGTTGGAGCTTTGCTGCGAGCTCAAGGAATAAGTGATGTTGCATTGTTCCTTGTAAAGCGAGAGATCAGGTAGCGTAAGGGACTACTCGGATACCCGAGTCCCTCCGTCAATCGTGTATATATATATGTGCGTACACCAGGTTACAATGGAACATGTACAAGTATAGGATTTAGACTCTTATACGACTAGGATTCTATTCTATCTAACACCCTCCCTTAATCTCAAGTTGGTCAAATTGAGATTACGTTTAAACTCTTCAAAGCTACGAACAGGAAGAGCCTTGGTGAATCCATCTGCAACTTGATCCTTAGAAGGAATAAACCGAATCTCCAACTCCTTGTTGAGAACTCTCTCTCTCACAAAGTGAAAGTCTATCTCAATATGTTTGGCACGTGCATGAAACACAGGATTTGCAGACAAATATGTAGCTCCCATATTATCACACCACAAACAAGGTGGTTGAGTTAACTTAACTCCAAGTTCAGCAAGGAGTGATTGTACCCACATTACTTCTGCAGTTGCATTGGCTACAGATTTATATTCTGCTTCTGTGCTGGACCTGGACACCGTGGCTTGCTTCTTAGCACTCCATGAAATGAGATTAGGTCCATAGAATATAGCAAAACCTCCAGTAGATCGACGATCATCTACACATCCTGCCCAGTCAGCATCGGAGAAAGCACTCACTAGAGTAGAGTTAGACTTCATGAATGTTAGTCCAAGATCAACTGTATGCTTAACATATCTCATAATGCGTTTTGCTGCTGTCCAGTGCAACGTAGTGGGAGCATGCAAATATTGACATACTTTGTTGACTGCAAAGCAAATATCAGGTCTTGTGAGAGTAAGATACTGTAACGCACCTATCATGCTCCTGTATTTGGTGCTATCCTCAGGACCCAATAATTCTCCTTCATGAGCTGTGATTTTTTCAGAAGAAGATAATGGAGTGGGCGACCCCTTACAGTCTGTCATGCCAATCCGTGCCAGAATATCTCGAGCATATTTTGTTTGACTAAGCACTAGTCTATCATCAGTTTTCTGAACCTCAATTTCCAGAAAAAAGTGTAGATCGCCTAGATCCTTCAGAGCAAATTCCTTTCTCAAATCCTTCAACAAAGAATCTGTTGCAGTTTTGGATGAACTAACAACTATGATATCATCAACATAGACAAGCATAAATATGCTAACATTGGACTTGTGATAAATGAATAAAGATGTATCAGATTTTGAAGCAATAAAACCAAGTTGAATTAATTTAGAACTCAATCTTGAATACCATGCCCGAGGTGCTTGCTTCAATCCATATAGTGCCTTGTCAAGTTTACAGACATAGTTCGGCCTTCTCTTGTCCTCATAGCCCGGCGGTTGTCTCATATAGACTTCCTCTTCCAGAACACCATGTAAAAACGCATTCTTTACATCCAACTGTCGCAAATTCCATCCCCTAGAAACGGCAATTGCCAGGACAAGCCGAACAGTAGCAATTTTAACCACAGGACTGAAGGTATCTTCATAATCGATGCCATACCTTTGCTTGAACCCTTTTGCTACTAATCTAGCCTTGTATCGATCAACGGAGCCATCGGCTCTTTTCTTAACCTTGTAAATCCATCTACAATCAACAATATTTGTACCATGCCGAGGGGGTACCAAGTGCCACGTTTTATTTTTTATGAGTGCATCATATTCTTCATTCATTGCATCTCTCCACTTTGTATCTGTCAATGCTTTCTGCAAATTATCTGGTTCATCTTGGGTAGCAGAAAGGCACCACCGAACGGTACCGTCCGTGTATGTTTTGGGCTTGTGGACTCCCTTTGACGCACGTGTACCAGGACGAGAAGTAGGAATCACATGATGCTGGTTATCACGATCGCGTGTTGTAGAAGATCCTTGCCTGCCGTCGCTGTCAACAGCAGTTGATACTTGCCTCCTGTCGCTGTCAACAGTAGGAGACACAGCGTCCGTCGCTGTGCTTGGAGACATAGAAGCTGTGCTTGGGGGCGCAGGTGATCCTGTGGCCGAACGTGTGGCGGGTTCTGCGGCCTGTGAGCTACCAGAGGAACGGGCAGAAACAGAAGATCCTGGCTGAGACTGGGTCCATGCATGTGAAGTGAACGTACGTGCTGAGTGGACGGGAGAGCTGTGCCTGTGCGTGTGAGCAGAGGGCACGTCAGAGCTGTCCTGCAGCTGATCCGACGTTGACTGTTGTGCCAAGCTCGATGGTGATTGCGCCAGGAAATCAGTGTTGTGTTCTGAGCCCGTTATTATTTCATGTGAGCTGTTTTCACCTATTTCAGTATCATTTGACCCAAAATTTTCACCAGCAGGCTCCCAGCGACAAGCTGCATCCTGTAGAGGAACAAAAACAGATCTAGAACCAGTGTTAGTAGCATGAGTATTTATCATGTGTAAATCATCAATGTGTACGTCCCCATGTTCAGAATTGCGAAGAGACGAATCAAGGAGCAGAATTTCCTGCCTAAGCAGTGCACCAGCATTGGGATGAAGTGATTTGAATGGAAAAACTGCTTCATCAAAGACGACATCACGAGACACATATACTCGGCCAGTAGATACTTCAAGACACTTAACCCCCTTGTGACGAGGACTATAGCCTAGAAAGACACATTGTTTGGAGCGAAAGGCGAGTTTTCGTTTATTGTAGGGACGAAGATTAGGCCAACAGGCACACCCGAATACTCGAAGGGAATTATAATCAGGCCGAGTGCCTAAAAGGCGGTGAACTGGTGTGTCATTGTTGATGACTTTGCTGGGGAGCATATTAATAAGATAGGTGGCGGTCATGAAAGCTTCATCCCAAAATTTTAAAGGCATATGGGCGTGGGCGAGTAGGGAGAGACCTACTTCAACGATATGGCGATGCTTTCTTTCAGCGGATCCATTTTGCTGGTGTGCATGAGGACATGAAACATGATGAGCGATTCCTTGGGTTTGGAAGAGGGCATTTAATTTGACATACTCACCTCCCCAATCAGATTGAACAGTAAGAATTTTTTTTATCAAGCTTACGTTCAACAAGTTTTTGAAAATTCACAAAGGCAGCAAAGGCATCAGATTTTTTTAAGCATATATATCCAAGTAAACTTGCTATAGTCATCAATAAAGCTTACATAATAATCATGGCGTCCAACGGAAGTGGGGGCAGGACCCCAAACATCAGAAAAAACTAACTGAAGGGGTGTTGTAGAGACACTGGTGGAGATGGGATAGGGAAGCTGGTGACTTTTAGCCTGCTGACATGAATCACACACTGACTCTAAACTGGAATCTCTAACATATGGAAGTCTATTTTTACTAATAATTTGACTAACAATGGAGAACGAAGGATGACCAAGACGACTATGCCACTTTGCTTGAGAAGGCTTGGTGGCAACAAAAGCATGCTTCTGTGGTTGGGAAGATGACTCCAAGGATGAAATAAGGGGGTAAAGACCACCGACACATCGCCCTCTATGGATTATTTTCCGCGTGACCTGATCCTTGATCAAAAAGAAGAAGGGATGAAATTCGATAAAAACGCGGTTATCATAGGTGAAGCGATGAACAGATAAAAGATTTTTAGAAGCATCTGGGACATGCAAAATATTGCGAAGATGAAAATTCTGAACAGGGTGACGAACAATTGAATGTCCAACATGAGAAATATTCATACCATGTCCACTAGCGGTGTTGACCTTGTCGTAGCCCCGATAATTGTCACAGACGGTCAGGTTGTTCAACTCGCCGGTGATGTGATGTGTGGCACCAGTGTCGGGGTACCAATTTGTGTCAACACCGTACGAGGCTCCATGGACTTCCTTATCACCAAAGGACTCATCATCGTCCTCGAAACGCCACCAACAATCCTTGGCGGCGTGTCCTTCTTTATTGCAGATCTGGCACGTGACATCAACCCAGGGTGTATTACGTCGACGGCCACGTCCACGACCGCGTCCCCCTCCTGGGGGTGTAGCACGGCCACCACCGCGCCCTTGGCGAGAGCGGTCATCGCGACGATCATCCCGCTGATAATCTCGACGGTCGTCTCGGAAATCATCATTACCACGGTCAGCACGGTAATCAGTACGGCCGCCCCTGTTTCCTCCAGAAGTGCGTGGGCGGCGTTGACGTGAGGCAGCATTGGCGGAGGTCTCAAAACCATCGCTGGGCTGCACACCAAGCATCTCTTGCCTCTGATCATATGCATGCAGATGGGAGAACAGCTCAGCCAAAGTCAACTTGTTGGCAATCACACCTAGTGCAGCGACCAGGGAATTGTAGTCAGCACCAAGTCCGGCCAGGATGTAGGAGACGAGTTCATCATCAGGGACAGGACGAGTGGCGGCGGCGAGTTCATCTGCGAGGCTTTGCATCTTGGACAGGTATACCGCGGTGTGTGAAAACTGAACCCGTTTGGTGTTCGCCAGGGCAGTCCGCAGATTGGTGACCTTGGACTGATTTTGTGAGGCGAACATCGCTTCCACCGCGGCCCAAACGCCGGCGGTGTGTTCGATCCGGAGAACGTATGTGAGGATCTCCTTGGAGAGGGATTTTAGCAAATAACTGAGCACGATTTGGTCGCGCGACAGCCACATCGCATACTCTGGATTGGGCACCGTCTTGGGTGCCTTGTCTTTGTCAGAATCTGCTGGGGCAACGGCCAGCGTTTTTGCCGGAGCCGCATCCGTTCCGTCGAGGAGGCCAACGAGCTGAGCGCCGCGGATGGCAGGGAGGATCTGCGCCCGCCAATGGGGGTAATTGGAGCGGGTCAGTTTCTCAGAGGGAGGCTCGCCAAGATGGAAGCCGGGGCTACTGCTGGAGGAGGTAGCCATGGCGCTCGAGATGAGCGATAGCGGCGGCGACGGGGATGGCTAGGTTTGTTTCTCGCGATCAGTTTCGGCGAAAGAGGTGGCCTGATACCATGTAAAGCGAGAGATCAGGTAGCGTAAGGGACTACTCGGATACCCGAGTCCCTCCGTCAATCGTGTATATATATATATGTGCGTACACCAGGTTACAATGGAACAGGTACAAGTATAGGATTTAGACTCTTATACGACTAGGATTCTATTCTATCTAACATTCCTGGCAGTCTTATAGCCTTCTTCTTCCTCTCCGCTGGTTGTGGTGGCGGGGGAGAGGATAGAGAGAATTGCTTCACTGCTGGATCAAGAAGGTGGTGGAGTGGTTGAGTGCTAGCTTTGGCAAGCATTCGGAAGGGACCAAGATCAATGAGCTACGTCAACACCGGTAGCGATGCGCTGGAGTTATCCATGGCAACTGGAGCCATTCTCAGTCGGGAAGCATTGATCTTCCGTGGCGTCTCTTCCTTCTCTGGAGGATCTTCCTCAACCTTGGCTTGGGATTCATGACCGGTGTTTCCCCAAGCGGCTTGTTCCCTAGCGGCGACGGTACCCAAGCCTGGAGGTTGCCCAGACGCGGTGGAGAAGACCATGTTTTCATCTTTCCCCTAGGGTAGTTTCTGCAAAATATTTTGCTTTACTTAGATTCTCCTTATCTCTTTGTGGCATGGCTATAATTATGTACCCGCTGTTGTGTTAATGAAGATTCCAGGGCTCTCGGGCCCTAACTCGTTCAAGAAAACATATCTCCAAGCATAGGCTTGCCATGTCATGTGTGTGAAAAAAAATTGTGCTGTCAAGTTGGACATGATGGAAGTATATGACCATGTGCATTGGAATTATCTGGAAGGAATTATGAACACACTAGCTTTTGGGGATCGGTGGATCTCTTTAGGCAGTGCCTGACTACCGTGAGTATGGAAGGTAAAAAAAATGAATGGTAAGCTTCCAATGTTTAACCAACTAGGGGCACGGTATCCGAGGCGACCATATTTCACCATAGTTGTTTCTGATATGTGTAGAGGATTTATCCAGTCTTCCAAAAAATATGATATGGATGGGTTGATATAGGCATCAGGAGGAGTTTCCAAGCATATTGGATTTCACACTTGCTATTTGCAGATAATTGTTTGGTGTTCCTCAAACCTTCAGAATGCAACAATTATAGACCACAACCAGGGGCGTCGGTGGCTTGGGTCTTTAACACCCTAAGTTGTGTATCCCATTTTGGAGGTAATTGGGCTTGGGTGACCGCATCAAATGGGTTAACCTCATTAGGGAGAATGAGGGCACTCAAATCTCGACCCTCCCAGTCAGTATCTCCTAGTCCCTGAAACCTTCGGGTAGGTTCTCGGTGCCCTCCTTCTGTCGGAAGCTATGCCAAGGCATTCCGAGATCTACAAGATCGACATTCCCCTGAAGATAAGAGTGTTTCTCTGGTTGCTCGTGAGGAAAAAGTTGACATCAAATGAAAACATCTAGCATAGGCAGGGCCCTCCATAGGCTTGTGTGACCTTTGTAGGAGCAACCGTCAAAGGCAGGGGCCTTCCACATGCTCATGTGCCCTTTCTGGGGAGTATGAGGATACCAATCATATTTTCTTATCATGTACCCTTGGCAAATTTATGTGGACCGCAATTAGGAAATTGTTAGCTTGATAACCCCTCATGTTTTGCTAATGTATATAGGATCTTGCACAACCATGTAGGACAAATTAAGCGAGTCTTTTTTATTTCTTGTGCCACCTTATGTTGGACGTTGTAGAACCTTCGGAAATTTTCATGATTGAGGGGTCTTTCCCGTATCAAATGGTTGATAGCCTCTATAAAATGTCTATGTATTTGCAGGTGTAGAAGCTAGTGGCTAGAAGACAAAGCGGTGATGTGGTGGAGCTAACTATTGGGAGGATTTCGCCAACTTCACGCAGTGCACGATAGCTCGGAGTAGCCTTATTTGATCGAGCTAGGAAACCATGAGGAAGTGTTGGGTGTTGTCCGCCTACCATATCCTGTCATTATCTTTGCATCCTTATCCTTAGTTAGGGTGTGAGATTTTAGGCGTATGTTGGGGCTCTGGTCTGGACTATCTAGTGCTAGCATCTGCGTTGCTGCCTTGTGTGTTTTTAGATTGTCAATCTCACCGTTGTGTACTCTACTGGTTATGACTTTAGAGAATTTCCAGCCCCCAAATGGCTATTGGGATGCCAGACGCGAAAACCACGCCTAACCGCCAACAACTGTTTTTCATCTGGCTCGCCCCAACTCGATGTACGGAGCTCCCAGGTCGCACCCAACCCACAGGAAGGAGCAGGGGCGCCGGATGGAGGCGAAAATTTGGTGGTCTCATTTTGTGTTTACCTCCATTTTCCCCATATTCCCTCCCCCACCCACACCATCTACACTCTGCCATTTTCCCTCCCTAGTGATCCAGCACCTCCGCATTGTTGCCATGCCGCCATCCCACAGAAGAAGCCACTCGTCGTCCCTCATTCGGAAGATGCGCCGATGAAGAAGCCGAGGCAACCGAAGTAGTGCCCAACTAGCATGACCAACGCCGAGTGGGTGGCAGAGTCCAGCATCGGGCGGTGCTTTCGGATGACTACCGCAGCTGCCATGAAGTCATTGGTGGAAAAGGCTACCTTGGACATCATTGTGCCTCTGCCTCATGCTGACTAGTACTTCCCTGGCGTTTGGGAGAGCCAAGGGAGCATCTCCTCGTCGATAAGCCTCTCGTTGTTCTCTCTGACAATGTTCCATGAGGGTGCCAGCCATGCAACACCATTGTCAAGGTTCTTCCCGGACTACCTTGACAGTGACCCGCACGACGGCTTCAACCCCAACACCACCTTCTTCTCGCTGTTCACCGGCACTAATCGTGCTCACGTCGGGTTCAACATCGATCTCAACCACCATTACACTGCCTCGCTGTCCATGCGATGCAGTCCACTCCCGTTTAGCTAGGCTATAGGAACTCAAGGAGCCGGAGTGCAGCGTCCAACGGTGGCAACAAGGATATTCATAGTGTGTTCGGTGGAATGACGCATGGTGATTCTATCATGCATGAGCTCATACAAACTGGCACCTAGGCCACCACCGGTGCCTTTACACAATAGGAATCCCATGCGTATGTCGAGAATGGAGTGGAGGAGGCGCCCCCAGCTAGTGACGCTATCAGTAAGAAGAAGGCCAAGCTATGCAAATGTGGAGGAACCCAAGGACCCAAATGGAAGTCCAAGGAGGACAAGTGCCTCACCGAAGCTTGGAAGTTGGTAAGGGTCGATCCTCTCATCAGTGCAAATCAAAATTCTGACACCTATTGGGCGAGGGTCAAGGTGGCATTTGATGAGCGCAAACTTGTGGATGCTGACTTCAACATGATGGAGATGGAACCCAACGAGTCGGGCTTGTCACGGTGTTGGGGCATTATCCGACATGCTTGCAAAAAGTGGCATGGACTCCAAGAGGAGATTACCAATCAATCAGATAGTGGCACGGACATCGCGGATCAAGTATGCCACTTGTGCACATTCTCTCTTCATTTGGCATGCTACATTTTGTGTCCATTTCCTTATAGTTTCTCAACATGTTCCAAGACTACCGGGATGACAACGACGATGTCAAATTCAAGTTCATCCATGTCTTCAACATGATTGAGAATTGCGACAAGTGGGCCGAGACTCGGCTGGATCTCGCCAAGGACGCCTCCTTCGACCCAAAATCGGCGACATCGGAGGGGCGTCCCATTGGCAACAAGAAGGTTGGGTTGGCAAGGTATGTGGCACCGACATCGAAGAGGTTGCAATCATCGATCGAGAATGCATTGTCGACGCCGCGCCCGATGCCATCTTGAGAGACCAAAAGTATGATGTAAGGTGGGCGGTCGTGTTGGAGAAGCAATAGTAAAAGACTGAACTTCAAAAGACAAAAGGTTGTTACGAAGCAGAGGAATACATCTTCTTGATGGCCGGCATGTCTACGACGGATGAGGAGGTGAAGAAGTGGTGCAAGGCGCAACGCGACCTCATCTTGTAAGAAATGGGGGCACCACCGGCGAGTTCTACATCACCGGCAACATCGGCTACACTAGATGCGCCGTTAACCTTGGCGGAGGAGGATTTGCGGCATCCATTTGAATTTCGCAGCTTTGTAATATGTGGCCATACTTGGACTCTTTAGTTCGCCGAGTTTTTGAACTTTGTGGTGTTTTTGGTGATGAGACAGTGAATTCGTGGGGTTTTGGTGGCGAGAAATCAAATTTCTATTGCTATATGTTTGCAATCTGAAAAGTGAAAAAAAATAAAGCCTTACTCCCTTCGTTCACTAATGTAAGACCTTCTAGCTATTTTTAAAAATACATATATCTAGATATATTTTATTGTTTCGATTCATCTACTTTAGTCGGAATCTAGTCTACTTTCAAATATCTAAAGTTTTACATTAGTGAAGGGAGGAGTATATTAGGCTGGTCATAGTGGAGAGTAACATAGGCTAGTATACGTGATGTTACAGTAACCAAATATGTTACTCCATCCTCCTCTCTCTTCATTAACTCAATGTCACATAAGCAATTTTGCTGAGTTAGACATTTAGTTACTTTTGAAGTTTGTACGGTGCATTCGACGTGTGTCTGTGCTGGAGGCCGTGTGGGGGCGGCCGGAGATAGATACGCTTATTATTTATTTGTCGTATGTTCAGCAACAGCATGTTCCATCGGAAAACGCAGCACTTAAATAATCAGAACGATTATTACGACATGGAGATGGTAAGCTGAAAGCGACCTTGTGTCGACCGACTGTCAAACCATGTAGAAACTGCTAAAAGTTGGGGGGCCCACCTTGTAGAACCATGCCAAACCATGGGAACAGAAGGTCTCGAGCTGACGAGAAGAGAGAGCGGGACGTGACGCAGTTACGCTCACCAATTTGAGTTCGCCTTCGCACGAGTTCTCGATGGCCTCTCCTGCCCGCGTTGTCATTGGCAACGACACGGTGCTCACGAACGACAGGACTGTTAATTACAGTACACAGCACGTACGTATGTGTGTTTTTTTTTTCTCTACCATAAGAAGACGACGAAGAAGAAAAGGTTAGGCAGGCGCCACCGCGCCACGGCGCGCATGCAGAAGGCCACCTAGGACGGAGGAGAACGATGTGGAAACGCCGCAGGTCAGTAGCGTTTGCGGAGCAGAGCTGGTGCGCGCAGCTACTCCATAGGCTAATCAACACTGACCTTTTTTTTTTATGAAAAGGAGGTCAACTACTCGACTGAGCTAGGCTATCAGTTTGGTATGCTGCAATTATCCTAGCTTTTAGGGGCGAGCTAGCTCACACGGCCAGAAAAATCTCGCCGGCTCTCCTCCGACGGCAAAATATCGCAAAAACTGCTCAACCGCCTAGGAAGCACGGACTAATCTCCTTGAACTTGCACGTGGCATACTGGAGGACCCTAATTAGTTTCTATCAGCCGGCTAGGGCGCTAAGACAACAAACCAAATACCTCGCCATGGCAAGCACGACGAGGCTCTGATGGGCTAGCTAAGCTATAGCTCAAGTGGGCAAAGAACCAAACACACCGTATGTCGCACCAATCGCTGTATGGCTGAAAATGTCGACGTCGGCAGAACCAGTGGTCGGTAGACGTGGCCAGTGGCATCGACGGGATTTTGGGCCCGTTTGTTTCCGCTTCAGCTTTAGATTTTGGGGCTTTTTGAGTCCAGAATCTGTACAAGAAACAAACAGGTAAATTTTCATCAGCGCTGGCGAGAAGCGGGACCAGAAAACACACTATGGAGCGCGTTCGGCCAAAAGCAGGGCGAGGGCCGGTTCCCGAACTTCCATCCGCTTCTCAGTTGTAACAGTCGAAACTGCCCCCTACAGTTTAGAATAATTACGATGTAACTGCCATCGAGACCAAACCCGAGTCCGGACCACAGCCTCTGTCCCCGACCCATCGATTTGTCTCCTCCCATCCCCATGGAAGCAGAGGATTAGGGTTTCCCGGCGTCGTCCCTCACGCCGCCTCCCTTCCCTCCACCGGTCGCCGTCCCCTCCTCCGGTCTCCTCCGAGGCTGACCTCCCTCACGCCATCCTCGCCGCCGTCGTTCCCGGCCGCAGCCCACCCTCCCCGACGCCATCCTTGTGGGCTCCCCCAGATTAACCATCCGAGAAATCCCTGTTAGGTATATATATATCCATGTTCCCATGATCAGTGAGCCGTGGAACATAACCGACAAGTATCATTATAACATCCGAAACATAACGAATTTACAAGACTTACATAAATGCCATTATGGCTATATCATCTTTAGCAGCGGAATATCATCACGCGTAGAGCACAATCATGCCTCAACCTACAGGCGACTGACTGGGAAGACGCCCTAGCTCGCTGGACGTCACCTTAATCATCCGCTGTCGAACCTCTGAAAGCCTGGCCAAGTAAATAGCCAGGGACAATGCCATGAGTACTTTTGAATATACTCGCAAACCATCAAGATAAGTGAATTAAGGAATGCAGATATGGCTGTGGCGACATAGCTCTATCTAGGGTTGCTTTCGAAGAGCCTAGACTATCTCTTGTAGATATGGCATCTTCATATCTTTGTTGAAAAATAGTTTTGAAACATGTCTCTGTTTTATAAATCAAGATATCTCATGTCCTTGTTGAAAACCTTTTCGAAAACAGTTTTGGAGTAAAACCCTTTTTAAACCTCTTTGACCACCTCTGGTTAAAATAAGACTTTAAACTCAGGTTCCCCCGGAACCTCCATATTTTCATCCATTTTTCCAAACAAGCACCATTTGGGTACTCCTAGCCAACACCTTTCCAACCGTCCTTGACCGTGGACACGGCTATTCGAATAGATTATACTCTGCAGAGTTTGCGCACTTTCCCCACAAGAATCAATACATCCGCCGGGATAAAACCACGACCCACTACCACGGTAGATGGGGGTCCGGATAATCAAACCTAACCTTTCGCTTGTTGACCCTAGCACAGGCCACTTTTCCTTTTGGGTTTGTTCTCCCCGGGAACGAGTATGTGGCTCCCAGCCATAGTCCTGCCTTCCGTACACGCGTATACCCAACCGTAGCTTGGCGTATACCTTAACTTGGTGACTCCACTTCCTTCCGTACCACCTAAGTCATATCGTCCGCGGGAGACCCAATTGTTGCACCGGCACTCCTGCCAAGACATACCCAATAATAATAAGGAGTCCCTTTCTTCTCGTCGTCAAACAATCACACTATCGCTGTTATCGAGTATACATGCAAGCAGACAATACCACAATCAATACAAGGCATAAATGCATCAAACCATACAGCAAACAAACATAAGGGAAACTACTTAACTTAGTAGGTTTTGGAGAAGTTGGGTATTAATAGTGGAATTACTAGATTGCCATAGAGGTGTTTTTCCCTTGGAAGATAGTTGTCTAGGTTATATACCAAGGACTTGTGGTGCAGACTTGAGGTATGTAGGATATCAATGTGCAACCATGATATCCTCAGATAGGTCTTGTCAAAACAAGACCAACACAAGTGGTTTCACTAGATTATCCTTTAGCTAGATTTAGTTATGCTTTTTATAGTGGAATAATCTCTAGTTTGAGGAAATAACTCACCAGGATTTATCTAGAGGCCCAAAAATTATTTCCTTGGGTGGTTAGGTAGTGTTTGATGTACTGAACCACATAGAAGTGGAATCTTGTCGAAATAATTACCAGAATGCCCTTAATAAATCATCAAAGGCAGTTATGCAAGGTTTTTGTCTTTTACACCAAATTTCTTTTACAGAAGGTTTTAGTGTGATTCCAATCTTACATGGTATGTACTGGAACTACCTTTCTGTAGAAATTGGAATTACCCATTTTGGATAACCAGAACTACTGAAGGGATTTATCTAGTGAATAAGGGGTACACAGAGCAGTTTAATTCACTAGAATTTAACCAGAGATCAATAAAATCTGAGCTGCTGGGGTTTGGTAGATGATGATAAAACACAACCCTGGGAGTTGGAAATAGGTCAATACCTCATTTGGCTTGCCCTAGGGAAATTTCCTAAGGCAGATAATGGCTGTTTTTATTATTTTTGCTAAAGGTGGTTCATAGCCCCACTTGGCATGGGACCAAATCTAGTTGCTAGATATTGTCAACTTCTCCCTGAGGAAGTTGGATTTACTCAATTTAGATCAATTAAACTCACTGAGGAAATTCTTGAGTGCAAAGGACACCTGTTGGGAGATAAAATGTCATTAATTAAAGAAAAAATGTTTTTGGAAAGGGAGAAGTTCTGCATGTTGCACAGAACACCCAGGAACATGATGAAAATTTTCTCTGGAAGAAATACCCAGTTTTCATTTTCAAAACGATTTAGTTTGAACAATTATAAACAGAACAGATCTGAACAGATTTAAATAAAAAGAAAAAAGGGAAACAGGGGCTACTGGGCTGGATCTGGGTGAGGAGATGGGCCGGGGAGGCGATTTCGGCCCACGGCCCGATGGCGCAGCGCGCGGGAGCCCATGGCTTGAACTGCCAGGCGGGGCCCGGCGTTAGTGACCGCGGGGCAGCGAAGAGGTATCGGGGAGCTGGAGCCGTTCGATCTAGTGCCGATCGACGGCTCCCAGTCATCGTCTACGACGAAAGGAGAGGCCGGCGGCGGAAACCCTAGGGGACGACGGGGCTCGCCGGGGAAGCTTACCAGGGGCTCGGGGGAGGTCGGGAAGGCGACGGGGCGACACGGTGGACGACGGCGAGCTCGGGGATGGGCGGAAGAAGGGGGTTCTTCGCCGGGATCTGGCTCACGCAATGACGACCTAGGAGAGCTCGTCGGAGCTCGTCGGTGCGACTCGAGGGGGCTGTCCTGGGCCCAAATAAAAACATGGTTAGATGCAAGGGAGGTAGGGGAGTTTAGTCAGGTGACATGCAGAGGGAGAAAGAGGGGGAGGAGGGAGCCTTGCTCGGTTTTTGAGGGAGGTCGAGGCTCCTCCTTCTTCTTCTTCCGGGTAGCACAGAGCAAGGGAAGGGGTGGAGCTAGGGGAGGTAAGTGGAGGGGAAGAGGGAGCAAATGAGGGGCAGGGGCGTGCTGGGGGTGGCCTCTGGCCTTTATACCGAGGGGGAGAGGTAGATGGTGGAAATGTCCACTTTGGACATGGGGGAGGGGTAGTGCTGGCCTTTGATTGGCTTAGAGGGCGGTGAGGAGGGGTAAGAGTGGTGTTTGGTCGGGCAGAGAGGGGTAGGGAAGCTGTGGTAATTAAATGGGGGAAATCTTGGTAAGATATGGTGGCCTCTCTCCCTCTCTCTACTAATCCAAGGGTAAAAGGGGTAAGGGCAGGGGTGGAGCTACAGTGCTCACGACCAGGGGAGTATTGGTTTCTGGGGAGGAGTGCTTGACCAGCTTTGGGGAGGGCTTGGTCTTGGTTTAGCTCAAGTTTATTTGTTTTGGCAAGATTTTGATCACAAGAGAGATTGTGAAGGAGTTCAAGGATTTGCATTGGAAGAGATGGAGGAGATAGTACTGGTGGATGGGCATGGTCAAGGTACACTCCTAGGATTTATTTGGGATTTTTATAAGGGGTTTTAGTCCTCTTAAATCCATTTATTCAAAAAGGGCAGAAGTAGTTTCTAGAAGATCATTTGATATATTTACATTGGACAAGGTTGGTTTTTGGTGTGAGAGGGTCCCAAATGTGAATGCACACTTAGGGAAATTTCCTAAGATTTATTGGGGCATAGAAGTATTTAAAGCATTTATTTTGTTGTTTCTGCCATTTAAGAAAAAGGGCAAAAAGAAATAATAAGGAATCTCAAAAATATTTATTTTTAAGGTGGGAAGATAGAGTATGATATATGGAACTCATATGAGCCAAAATTTGGGGAGGTGTTTTGACAAAAACCAAACTTTCCATTGGGAAAGGGGATTTGAGATTTTGTTTATTAAAGGAATTAAATAGATTTGGAACCATAATAATTATGGGTAATATTTGATAAATCTTGGTGATAAAGGTAGATGATGTAGACAAGGGGTAGCAAGCATTTGCAACCTTGTAAATTGGAAATCCAACTTGAATTAGATGGAAAAACAAGGAATTGAGGATCTAGGGTGATGTTATTTTTATACCACCAAAACCTTGTTGGATCTTGGAGATCAGAGCTCACCTTGATGCAAGGGATAGATGCTTAGTTAGACCAAGTCATATAGATGATCATGGCAGAAGAAGTTTGGATTGGTTACCTTAGAGATGGTCTGGAAGTGATGGCAAACTTTGTTGAAAATAAGACTGCCATACTAGATGAGTCATGATGCCTTATAAACCAAGTGGGTTTAAGAAGCACAGAGATACACTTGGAACAAGTGAAGTAGATTTTGATAGACCTATATGAGTATAACACAACCATGCAGAGAGTTGGTCCATACAAGGTTGGATGATGGTGTGAGCTTCTGTCAAAGTAGGCATGATGACTAGATTTGCAGGAAAAGTTGTTTTCTTGCCTGCAAAACCATCAAGAACAGGTGGGTTGGAGGATAATTTATCCAAAGGTAAGAGTGGGACTTGGTAGTACTTAGGATGGTTAACAAGATGGTTCAGGTCCATTTTCAAAAATGCCCAAGGGTTGAGAAAGGGAGGCATTCAAAAAGGTGATGTTGAAACAGATTCCAGACTTAGCCAAATTTGGTAGATTTAGGGTTTTTGACTAGAATATGGGTGGTGATGATTTTGATGGGTTGCAAGGTACCAAAGCATTATCAAGTGGATGATCTTGAAGAGTAGATTGAGTATAAGGGATCCATGCTTGCTATTGGTCTTCATTGGCTTGGAGACTTCTGGAATGGATCACTTCAGAATTGATCTGGTTAAGGGTTATAGATGATCACCTAGTATCTAGTGATTTGATCTTGCTTTGTAGTCTTGCTTAGGGTGTGGTGATTTGGAAACCTCTGGATCCTAGTGATGAGCTCCTAGGGTAGCTCATACTACTTCCTAAGCAAACAAGTCAAACAGCAGATCAATGCAACTCATCTTATAACTAAGCAAATCCACTACTGGGGTTACCATCAAGCTTAGCTTGAGGTAAGGTTGGGGAATTTTGAAGAGGTTGGGGATTGAATAAGATAAGAGTCCTTGGTATCTCTACCAAGAGTAGAATTTCAAATGCTTTGAAAAGTGGTTTTGGGAAAACTAGAGATAAGATTAGTTGATGGTTTTGTCTTAAAAACATAAGGAGGTTATAGCTCTCCATAGTTTTGTCAATGGAAGCTACTAAGCACTGCACCCATGAACAAGAATTTTTTTTGATCCCCCTGATTTTTGCATTCTGGACAGCTAATCAGGGTTGCTGAAATTGGGATGTTGCAGACCTTTCCCCCTTAAAAGAATCTCGTCCCGAGATTTGGGAGGGTACGGTTAGGGGATTTCGTGTGGGAGTTAGTGCTATGTGCTTCTCGCATACTAACTTGTCGGCTTAGTCTTTGAACAGGGTCACCACGACAGTGAGGTTGAACTTCAAACGTCTTGAAACACGAGTGTTGAGCCGGCTTCGACCAAGATTGTGAGGAGTGATCTTCCTGCTGTAAGGATTTACGGTGCCTCTCCTAAGGGGTTATCGTATCCTAGTTTGCGTCTTTGGGTCCAACTGTTGGATTGCTTCTGGCAGAGGGTTCTTCTATTTTGCGGGAAAGACGTCGTCTTTCCCCCTTAGGATTAGAATGGGACAGATTAGAGAGTTGACATAGTCCTCCCTTCTTGGAGTCGCAGATGGATGGTTTGAAGGCTGACTTCCATATTTCTCCTGGAGTCGAGGTCGTCAGAAGGCGTCCCAATCTGGAGGTCTTCTGAAGTATCCTTGGGTAGACAGTCTTCTGAGGATTGAGTGGAAAGACGCCGTCTTTCCACCTTAGAGCTTCATTAAGGCGTCGTAGGAGTGGTGCAAATCTTCTGTCTGGGAGTGCTGTCCTGGGGGAGGGGGGGTTAGCGGAAGGCTGCATCTTCCTAGAGTCTTGAGTTAAGGTCGTCAAGTGACGCCCTATTCTATACACCTTGGCGAGGGGGTTTCCTAACGAAGCTTTATGGAGGGAGCTCAGGGCAAGCTAGCGGTTTATGACTCTCCTGGCTAGGGTTAGTCGGGGTGGATGCATTCAGCATCGGTGAAGAGGTCCTCACTTGAATCTCTTGCATTGCTTCTGCTTGAGGGTGGAGTGGACTCGTTGTCTTCATGCATCCTTGTCTTCGGGGAACTGAAGTATTCTGGCCTTCTAGTGAGGAACTTCCCGTTGGTGGTAAGCGTTCCGGGTTAGGTCTGATGCAACGTCTTGGGTAAAACACACAAGAGGGAGAACATCAAGCAAGCATAGCAATCCAAGGAAGTTATTACATACTCAACCAGTCTGCACCCGAGGGGGATAATAGTACTTAAACATTACAAAACGCGTTCAGGGACGATACATGACTCTACCCTATTGCTAGATGGGAAAGTACCGCAACGTGGGTGATTACTCGGAGGGTGCATCTATGGTTCGTTGTTGACTCCGGGGGGGGGGGGGGGTCAGCTACTACAGATCCTCTAGGGTCTGTGGGATATTTAGCTCGGCTTCAGTGAAGGTGAGAGTGGTGCCTTCCCAAGGTGCATGGTTGGATGTTGGCTCGGTCGGCACGGGTGACTGTACGATAGGGTGGTACTCATTGAGGAAGTGGAGTTCGTCATCAGTACCGGGATTCTCGTCTTCAGGGGTTGGGGTACTTCAATGGTCAGCTTCTTCTCCAATCGAGCATTGGTGGCTCTAAGACCTCTTTATCGCTTACGGAGTAGGTTGATATCCATCTTTAGAAGCAGATTCTCTCGCCTGGCCTTGTCAAGATCTTCCTGGGAACGTTGGAGTAGGTATTCCATGTTCTCTAACTAATTCCCGATGCAGCAAGTGCGGAAGGACTCGGTAGGAAGTCCATCTTGGTCACGCTTTCCAAACAGGTGGTAAGGGGTATCCTTCAACTCATCTTCATGGATCTTGCAGAGGCGCGCCATGATCTCCTGTATGGCTCGCACCACGCCATCCACCCAGTTGCTGTCGAGGAAGGTGAAGATTGTGGGCACGGTGTCCTCATCGGGGGAGGGAATCACAGCCTTGATGACCCATTGATCACATTGGTGTTACTGTGAGTAAGTTTGGTTCCTTCGATCATCGGCAAGGGCCTATTGACTCTCTTCAACAGGTCGTGAAGCTGCTCTTCAAAAGGCCAGAAACTCTCTCCAATGATGATGCGTTCCGAGAGGAAAGAGGCCATCTACAACAAATTTTTGAGATGGGGTTGGGTTAGTGACAAGTGTGCAGGATTTTACAATTAGAAAATCATAGTAACGCAAGTAGTTTTAAAAATGGAGGGGAAAAGACATAAGCACTTTTGCAAATAGTCATATCTTCCCTTTTGTCTTTTAGAAAGTAGGTTTGTCATTGCCTGTCTAACGTCCATGCTAACTAAGGTCTCCTACAGTCACGATGGCTCTAATACCAAGTCTGTGGGCTCCCTCGGATTAACCATCCGATAAATCCCCGTTAGCTATATATCCTTGTTCCCATGATCAGTGAGCCGTGGAACATAACCGACAAGTATCATTACAACATACGAAACATAACGAATTTACAAGACTTACATAAATGCCATTATGGTTATATCATCTTTAGCAACGGAACATCATCACGCGCAGAGCCCAATCATGCCTCAACCTATAGGCGACTGACTGGGAAGACGGCCTAGCTCGCTGGACGTCACCTTAATCATCCGCTGTCGAACCTCTGAAAGCCTGGGCAAGTAAATAGCTAGGGACAATGCCATGAGTACTTTTTAGTGTACTCGCAAACCACCAAGATAAGTGAATTAAGGAATGCAAATATGGCTATGGCGAGATAGCTCTATCTAGGGTTGCTTTCAAAGAGCCTAGACTATCTCTTGTAGATATGGCATCTCCATATCATTGTTGAAAAAGAGTTTTGAAACATGCCTCTGTTTTATAAATCAAGATATCTCATGTCCTTGTTGAAAACCTTTTCAAAAACATTTTTGGAGTAAAACCCCTTTTTAAACCTCTTTGACCACCTCTGGTCAAAACAAGACTTTAAACTCAGGTTCCGCCGGAACCTCCATATTTTCATCCATTTTTTCCAAACAAGCACCATTTGGGTACTCCTAGCCAACACCTTTCCAACCGTCCTTGACCGTGGACACGGCTATTCGAATAGATTATAGTCTGCAGAGTTTGCGCACTTTTGTTGGGTCCGCAGCATAGAAAACAAAAAATTTCCTACGGTGTGAACTACACGCCAAGATCTATCTACTAGGTACAAAGCAACGGGTGGACATATATCCAACGATAACTTACCCTCGTAGACAACGAGCTTTGTTAACGAGTAGGAACTCGTGGTTGATGTAGTCGTACACTTGCCGATCTCAAGATCGTGAGGAAGTCCGAGCGCCACAACTCAGCAGCGCATCCGCACTCGCACACACGTTCAAGCCACCGGACAACCTCCACCTCCTCGCTCCAGCGATCCAGTAGAAGCAGCAACTCCTTCCAGAGGAAATTCCACCGGGAACATGTATCTCGCTAATCCGAGACCATGGGGAATAATTCTAGAGGGGGAGAGAGATCCTTCATAAGGACGTGTGAGGATGAAGGAGGGAATAGGTGGCCTTTTATAGGAGGACGGGGGTGCCCCCTCTCTCCATGGCCGACACATGGGGGGGGGGGTGACCCCTCACCTCCCCCATTCATGTGGTGGTAACCCCTCCACATTAAAATGCCTCTTCACATTCCCTTTTAAAGTCTCCACTTTAAATGCATTACATTTCTCCAAATTTAATGCTCTCTCATTTAATAAAACTCTTTTTATTAAATTTATTCAGAATTTTGTTAATTACTTTAATTAACAAACATTCACATATATCCCCTTGCAATATTTCAATATCACATGCAGAACCACCTTCTGCAATTTCACCCGAAACAATTTCCGGTTTCTATTGAAACAATTCCTGCGCTTTGCAATTCTTTCGTCTGAAACATATGTGCTCCAAAATGGTGTCCGGTAACTCTTAAGTGTGCCACCCTACGGTTCACGAATAATTGAGACATGATCGAGACCCTTCTCCGATCAATAATCAACAGCGGGACCTGGAGATCCGTACTGACTCCTACACATTCAACGATGACTCCTGTGATCGTGAGAACCTTTAACGCTTGTAACTAAATCCCTTTGTCTCTCGATATATTACATGTCCGAGATTCGATCATTGGTATCTCCATACCTAGTTTGATCTTGTTACCGACATGCAATCTTTTCTCGTTCCCGTGATATAACATTCTAGTGATCACATCACTTGCTTGCAAGCTATCCTAATGTGATATCACCGAGAGGGCCCAGAGTATATCTATCCGTCATCTGGATTGACAAATTCCACTCTTGATCCATGAGCCTCAACATAACACCTTCGTAGTACTGAACCCATCTTTATAGTCACCATGTTACGGTGTGACGTTTGATGTTATCAAGATACTCTTCCGGTGTTAGCAATTAACATGATCTCATGGTCTAAGGATAAAGATTACTTCGTATGATGTTATAGCAATATAAACATAATGACTTGATCGTAATGCTATACTTCAGATGAATGTTCATCACATCATTCCACCAATGGTGTGACCTTGTTATTAACAACATCCAATGTCCATGATCAGGAAACCTTGATCATCCTGTTAATCAACAAGCTAGTCTATAAGAGAGGCATGACTAGGAACCCTTTTTGTTTATTAAACACACATGTATTGATGTTTCCAAATCAATACATTTCTAGCATGTAAAATAAACATCTATCATATATAAGGAATATATAATAACAACTTTATTATTGCCTCTCATGGCATATTTCCTTCAGTCTCTCATTTGCACTAGAGACAATAATCTAGTTCACATAGTGATAAATCTAACACCCATGGAGTTCTGGTGTTGATCATGTTTTGCCCTAGGGAGAACTTTAGTCAACGGATCTGCTACATTTAGGTCCGTGTGTACTTTACAAATCTTTATATCTCCATCCTTGACATGCTCGCGGATGGAGTGAAACCGGCGCTTAATATGTTTGGAATTCTTGTGAGACCTTGGTTCCTTTGCGTTGGCTATGGCTCCATTGTTGTCACAATAGATCACCATCGGGTCCAACGCACTGGGAACCACACCCAGTTCCGTAATGAACTCTTTCATCCAAACTTCCTCCTGCGCCGATTCTGAAGCAGCAACATATTCCGCCTCCGTTGTTGATCCAGCCACCACAGGTTGTTTGGAACTCCTCCAACTAACTGCTGCTCCGTTCAAGAGAAATATGTATCCGGATTGAGACTTAGAGTCATCTGGATCGGTGTCAAAGCTAGCATCGACATAACACTTAGCGACTAGCTATTCTTCACCTCCGTATATGAGAAACATATCCTTAGTTCTTCTCAAGTACTTGAGGATGTTCTTTACCGCTATCCAGTGTTCCGAACCTGGATCAGATTGGTACCTACTAGTCAAACTAATAGCATGTGCCACATCCGGTCTTGTACATAGCATGGCATACATAATAGAGCCTATGGTCGAGGCATATGGGATCTTATCCATCATCTCTCTTTCTTCCGCTGTAGCCAGACTTGGAGTCTTACTCAATGTCTTGCCTTGCAACATAGGTAAGAACCCCTTCTTACTTTCGTCCATATTAAACTTCTTTAATATCTTATCAAGGTATGTACTCTGTGATAGCCCAATTAGGCGCCTTGATCTATCTCTATAGATTTTAATGCCTAATATATATGATGCTTCACCAAGGTCTTTCATCAAAAATTTGCTGTTTAGATAACTTTTAACACTGTTTAAAAGATCTATATCATTTCCAATCAATAATATTTCATCCACATATAATATCAGAAATGCCACATTGCTCCCACTCACTTTCTTGTAAATACAAGCCTCTCCATAAGTTTGGACAAATCCAAACTCTTTGATCCCCTCATCAAAGCAGAGATTCCAACTTCGTGATGTTTGCTTTAGTCCATAGATGGATCGCTGAAGTTTGCACACCTTATTAGCATCCTTAGGATCGACAAAACCCTTAGGTTGTATCATATACAACTCTTCTTCAACCTTACCATTGAGGAACGCAGTTTTGACATGCATCTACCATATTTCATAATCGAAATATGCAGCAATTGCTAACATAATCCTAACCGATTTAAGCATTGCTACGGGAGAGAATGTCTCATCGTAGTCAACTCCTTGAATTTGTCAAAACCCGTTTGCGACAAGTCGAGCCTTATAGATGGTCACATTACCATCAGCATCAGTTTTCCTTTTGAAAATCCATTTATTCTCAATGGCCTTTCGGTTGTGAGGTAAGTCTACCAAGTTCCAAACTTGGTTCTCGTATATGGATTCCATCTCGGATTTCATGGCTTCTAGCCATTTGTTGGAATCCGGGCTCATCATCGCTTCTTCATACGTCGCAGGGTCATCCATTTCATCAACCATGAAATTCACAACAGGATTGCCGTATAGTTCAGGAGCTGCACGTGTCCTGCTTGACCTGCGAGGTTCGGTAGTGTCCTCTTCGGAGTTTCATGATCATTATCATTAGCTCTCTCTTCATCAGGTGAAGTCAACTCCGAAACAACTTCCGGTGCTGCGCCACTCGCCATTCCATGAAGAGAAGGTTCAATAACCTCTTCGAGTTCTACCTTCCGACTACTCACACCTTTCGCGAGAAACTCCTTCTCAAGAAAGGATCCATTCTTGGCAACAAAAACCTTGACCTCGGATCTGTGATAGAAGGTATACCCAATTGTTTCCTTAGGGTATCCTATGAAGACGCATTTTTCCGCTTTGGGTTCGAGTTTATCCGGTTGAAGTTTCTTCACATAAACATCGCATCCCCAAACCTTAAGAAATGACAGCTTAGGTTTGTTTCCAAACCATAATTCATACGGTGTCGTTTCAACGGATTTAGATGGTGCCCGATTTAAAATGAATGCACCTGTTTCCAGTGCATAACCCCAAAATGACAGAGGTAAGTCAGTCAGAGACATCATAGATCAAACCATATCCAATAAGGTACGATTACAACGTTCCGACACACCATTACGTTGTGGTGTTCCGGCTGGCGTGAGTTGTGAAACTATTCCACACTCTTTCATGTGTGTGCTAAACTCATAACTTAGATACTCTCCTCCACGGTCAGACCGTAGAAATTTGATCTTTCTATTACGATGATTTTCCACTTCATTCTGAAATTCCTTGAACTTTTCAAAAGTTTCAGACTTGTGTTTCATCAAATAGATATACCCGTATCTACTCAAATCATCCTTAAAAGTAACAAAATAACGATATCCACCTCGCGCCGACACACTCATTGGTCCACACACATCAGTATGTATGATCTCCAATAGATCTGTCGCCCGTTCCATTGAACCGGAAAACGGCGTTCTAGTCATCTTGCCCATAAGGCATGCCTCACATGTATCAAATGATTCAAAATCAAGTGATTCCAAAAGTCCATCAGAATGGAGTTTCTTCATGCGTTTAATGCCAATATGACCTAGATGGCAGTGCCACATATATGTAGACATATCATCATCAAGTTTAATCTTTTTAGCATTAACATTATGAATGTGCGTAATATTACTATCGAGATCCAATAGAAATAAACCATTCAACATAGGTGCATGACCATAAAAGATATCATTCTTATAAATCGAACAACCATTGTTCTCAGGTTTAAAGGAATGACCACTTTGCATCAAACACGATCCAGATACAATGTCCATGCTCAGTGCAGGCACCAAATAACAATTATTTAGGTTTATAACTAATCCCGATGGCAAATGGAGAGGTAGCGTCCCGACGGCAATCACATCAACTCTTGATCCATTGCCGACCCGCATCCTGACCTCATCCCTTGCTAGTTGTCGCTTGTTCCGTAGCCCCTGAACCGAGTTACATATATTAGCAACCGATCCAGTATCAAATACCCAGGTGCTACTGCGAGTACTAGTCAAGTACACATCCATAACATGTATATCACATATACCTTTGTTTGTCTTGCTGGACTTCTTGTCCGCCAAATACTTGGGGCAGTTGCGCTTCCAATGGCCAGTCCCCTTGCAATAGTAGCACTCGGTGTCAGACTTAGGGCCAGCCCGGGGTTCCTTTTCAGGCGTGGCAACAGACTTGCCACCCTTCTTTCCCTTGTGCTTGCCTTTCTTGTCCTTCTTGAAACCGGTGGTCCTATTGATCATCAACACTTGATGTTCTTTCCTAATCTCCACTTCTGCAGTCTTAAGCATTGACAGAAGCTCGGGAAGAGACTTCTTCATGCCCTGCATATTATAGTTCATCACGAAGCTCTTGTAGCTAGGTGGCAGAGATTGGAGAACACGATGTATGCCTAAGTCAATGGCAATCGTTATTCCCAAGGACACAAGCTTATCGGCGTACCTAGACATTTTGAGTACGTGCTCACTAACGGAGCTGTTTTCCTCCATCATGCAGCTAAAGAACTTTTCTGTAGCATTATAACTCTCTACGGCAGCATGGGTATCGAAAATCATTTTCAATTCTCCCATGGTATCAAAGGCATTGCCATTTTCAAAACGCTTTCGAAGTTCTGGCTCTAGCCCATACAGTATGCCGCAATGAACTAAGTTGTGGTCCTCCTGACGAGTCACATAGACATTCTTTTCCTCGTCAGGGGCATCAGGAGCTGGTGGGGGGCCTAGCGGCGCATCTAGCACATATTTCTTTTGTGCAGCAGTGAGGAGAATCCTCAAATTCATAGCCCGGTTGGTGAAGTTGCTACCATTCGCAGCAAGTTTCTCTTTCTCCATGAACACATTGAAATTAAAAGCAGGTGGTGCCATCTACAACAGAATTTGTAAAGTTTATTTAGACTAAGTTTATGATAGATTGAGTTCAACTACTCCAAATTACTAATGAACTCCCACTCAAAAACGACATCCCTCGTGTCCTTTTGGTGATTACATGAACCAAATCCACTATACCAAGTCCGATCATCACGTGAGTTGATATAGATTCAAAGGCGAGCATCTATATGGGCATCATATCAACCATATGACTCATGCTTAACCTTTCCGTCCGTGTTCCGAGGCCATGTCTGTACATGCTAGGCTCGCCAAGTAAGAACCTTAGTATTCACATGTGTAAAACTGTCTTACACCCGTTCCTATGAAAGCGTAGATTCGAGTACACCCGATCATCACGTGATGTCTCGAAACACGATGCATAGAACGGTGCATACTCAAGGAAGAACACATTTTTTTATCTTGATATCTAAAAGAGGGATCATCTTATAATGCTATCAAACGCGCCAACCTAGCAGTATAAGATGCTAACATCTAATGTGTAAAGTGAGATGATATGGTCCATGCATTTGATCTCTATCACTTGCATCGTGGTATGATCTCTAGCATTCCTTTGTGTCTAAGGCCAAGGTCTATGGAACTTACACGTTGAGTGTGTTGTAAGAGTATCCACCATACATCTACTTACAACAATACCATATCAACAAACTAGCCCAGCAACGATCTAAACTAGACGCTTCTAATTTATCATTTGCAAGTTTTACGTGGCTTAGGGCTTTCGGAGATAGAATCGTTCTTACCTACGAACATGAACCACAACGAGGATAACTAAGTTATTAGCAACTCGTTGTAAATCAGATATTGACTACAGTAGGAGAGACAGACACCCGCCAGCCACTTATGCAAAACAAGTTGCATGTCAGTTGTGGAACCGGTCTCATGTACGATGACATGTAAGGTTGGTCCGGGCCGCTTCATCCCACTATGTCACCAATATCCAAAATACATAGAAGATGCAATAACATGATCATCATCGCCCACATATAAACATATGTGTACTACCCGTGCTAAGCACCTACGCATAGATCAGGCTCTGATACCACTGTTGGGTCCGCAGCATAGAAAACAAAAAATTTCCTACGGTGTGAACTACACACCAAGATCTATCTACTAGGTACAAAGCAACGGATGGACATACATCCAACGAGAACTTACCCTCATAGACAACGAGCTTTGTTAACGAGTAGGAACTCGTGGTTGATGTAGTCGTACACTTGCCGATCTCAAGATCGTGAGGAAGTCCGAGCGCCGCAACTCAGCAGCGCATCCGCAGTCGCACACACGTTCAAGCCTCCGGACAACCTCCACCTCCTCGCTCCAGCGATCCAGCGGAAGCAGCAACTCCTTCCAGAGGAAATGCCACCGGGAACAAGTATCTCGCTAATCCGAGACCATGGGGAATAATTCTAGAGGGGGAGAGAGATCCTTCACAAGGACGTGTGAGGATGAAGGAGGGAATGGGTGGCCTTTTATAGGAGGAGGGGGGTGCCCCCTCTATCCATGGACGGCGCATGGGGGGGTGACCCCTCACCTCCCTCATTCATGTGGTGGTAACCCCTCCACATTAAAATGCCTCTTCACATTCCCTTTTAAAGTCTCCACTTTAAATGCATTAAATTTCTCCAAATTTAATGCTCTCTCATTTAATAAAAATCTTTTTATGAAATTTATTCAGAATTTTGTTAATTACTTTAATTAACAAACATTCACATATAGCCCCTTGCAATATTTCAATATCATATGCAGAACCACCTTCTGCAATTTCACCCGAAACAATTTCCGGTTTCTATTGAAACAATTCCTGCGCTTTGCAATTCTTTCGTCTGAAACATATGTGCTCCAAAATGGTGTCCGGTAACTCTTAAGTGTGCCACCCTACGGTTCGCGAATAATGCAGACATGATCGAGACCCTTCTCCGATAAATAATCAGCAGCGGGACCTGGAGATCCGTACTGACTCCTACACATTCAACGATGACTCTTGTGATCGTGAGAACCTTTAACGCTTGTAACTAAATCCCTTTGTCTCTCGATATATTACATGTCCGAGATTCGATCATTGGTATCTCCATACCTAGTTTGATCTCCTTACCGACATGCACTCTTTTCTCGTTCCCGTGATATAACATTCTAGTGATCTCATCACTTGCTTGCAAGATATCCTAATGTGATATCACCGAGAGGGCCCAGAGTATATCTATCCGTCATATGGATTGACAAATTCCACTCTTGATCCATGAGCCTCAACATACAACCTTCGTAGTACTGAACCCATCTTTATAGTCACCCTGTTACGGTGTGACGTTTGATGTTATCAAGATACTCTTCCGGTGTTAGCAATTAACATGATCTCATGGTCTAAGGATAAAGATTACTTCGTATGATGTTATAGCAATATAAACATAATGACTTGATCGTAATGCTATACTTCGGATGAATGTTCATCACATCATTCCACCAATGGTGTGACCTTGTTATTAACAACATCCAATGTCCATGATCAGGAAACCTTGATCATCCTGTTAATCAACAAGCTAGTTTATAAGAGAGGCATGACTAAGAACCCTTTTTTGTTTATTAAACACACATGTATTGATGTTTCCGAATCAATACATTTCTAGCATGTAAAATAAACATCTATCATATATAAGGAATATATAATAACAACTTTATTATTGCCTCTCAGGGCATATTTCCTTCAACTTTCCCTACAAGAATCAATACATCCGCCGGGATAAAACCACGGCCCACTACCACGGTAGATGGGGGTCTGGATAATCAAACCTAACCTTTCGCTTGTTGACCCTAGCAAAGGCCACTTTTCCTTTTGGGTTTGTTCTCCCCAGGAACGAGTATGTGGCTTCAAGCCATAGTCCTGCCTTCCGTACACGCGTATACCCAACCGTAGCTTGGCGTATACCTTAAATTGGTGACTCCACTTCCTTCCGTACCACCTAAGTCATACCGTCCGCAGGAGACCCAATTGTTGCACCGGCACTCCTGCCAAGACAGGATCACTCTTGCCGAAGCAAGCTACAGGCTCAAGATCCGTAGATCTGTTAGCGCCTGCCCGGAGTTCAGGGAATTTCTCCCCATAAGCATTGTACAATCTGCCTCGGCTAATGAAGACAAACTACGAGCTAAGCCCAGCACCTGGGGTAATGTGGTTGCACGGATAAATTGTTCCGATAAAGGCGTAGAACATCCCTTCACTTTCTCATTTCTCATCATCACCACTTCTTTAGTTAAAACATCCACTTTTGAACAATGCCTCTTCCCAAGGGTTTTACAAAGCCGTGTTGAAACATTTGTTGTAGAGTAAAATCCCAAAACAATTATTTAACAAAAATCCGTGGTTTCCAACGAGGTAGGATGCTAATCATCATAACCTCGATCTAAAGGGGTAAAATGGTGGGTACATACAAGGGTGGGTGTCATTCTAAACACCAGGTCATAACTTGGAGGAGCCAAGTTATATCGCAGTGTTTGTAAAACAAGACATGCATCTAATAATGCAATTTACAAAGGGGATACAAACAGATAATAAACAGAATAGGACAAGTATCAAAATTAGGGAAAGGTGGCTTGTCTGTGATCAGCAATAAGTCCCTGGACTTCCTTAGACGACCAAGAATACCCAATAAATAATAATAAGGAGTCCCTTTCTTCTCGTCGTCAAACAATCACACTATCGCCGTCATCGAGTATACATGCAAACAGACAATACCACAATCAATACAAGGCATACATGCATCAAACCATACAGCAAACAAACATAAGAGAAACTACTTAACTTAGTAGGTTTTGGAGAAGTTGGGTATTAACAGTGGAATTACTAGATTGCCATAGAGGTGTTTTTCCCTTGGAAGATAGTTGTCTAGGTTATATACCAAGGACTTGTGGTGGAGACTTGAGGTCTGTAGGATATCAATGTGCAATCATGATATCCTCAGATAGGTCTTGTCAAAACAAGACCAACACAAGTGGTTTCACTAGATTATCCTTTACCTAGATTTAGTTATGCTTTTTATAGTGGAATAATCTCTAGTTTGAGGAAATAATTCACCAGGATTTGTCTGGAGGCCCAAAAATTATTTACTTGGGTGGTTAGGTAGTGTTTTATGTACTGAACCACATAGAAGTGGAATCTTGTCGAAAGAATTACCAGAATGCCCTTAATAAATCATCAAAGGCAGTTCTGCAAGGTTTTTGTCTTTTTCACCAGATTTCTTTTACAGAAGGTTTTAGTGTGATTCCAATCTTACATGGTAGGTACTGGAAGTACCTATCTGTAGAAATTGGAGTTACCCATTTTGGATAAATAGGGATTTATCTAGTGAATAAGGGGTACACAGAGCAGTTTAATTCACTAGAATTCAACCAGAGCTCAATAAAATTTGAGCTACCGGGGTTTGGTAGATGCTGATAAAACCGAACCCTGGGAGTTGGAAATAGGTCAATACCTCATTTGGTTTGCCCTAGGGAAATTTCCTAAGGCAGATAATGGTTGTTTTTGTTATTTTTGCTAAAGGTGGTTCATAGCCCCACTTGGCATGGGACCAAAGCTAGTTGCTAGATATTGTCAACTTCTCCCTGAGGAAGTTGGATTTACTCAATTTGGATCAATTAAACTCACTGAGGAAATTCTTGAGTGCAAAGGACACCTCTTGGGAGATAAAATGTCATTAATTGAAGAAAATTGTTTTTGGTAAGGGAGAAGTTCTGCATGTTGCACAGAACACCCAGGAACATGATGTAATTTTTCTCTGGAAGAAATACCTCAGTTTTCATTTTCAAAACGATTTAATTTGAACAGTTATAAATAGAACAGATCTGAACAGATTTAAATAAAAAGAAAAAGGGAAACAGGGCTACTGGGCTGGATCTGGGTTAGGAGATGGGCCGGGGAGGCGATTTTGGCCCACGGCGGACAGCGCATCGCGTGGGAGGCCGTGGCTTGAACTTCCAGGCAGGGCCCGACGTTAGTGACCGCGGGGCGGTGAAGAGGTACCGGGGAGCTGGAGCCGTTCGATCTCGTGCCGGTCGACGGCTCCTAGTCGTCGTCTACGACGAAAGGAGAGGCTGGCGGCGGAAACCCTAGGGGACGGCGGGGCTCACCGGGGAAGCTTACCAGGGGCTCGGGGGAGGTCGGGAAGGCGATGGGGCGACACTGTGGACGACGACGAGCTCGGGGATGGACGGAAGAAGGGGGTTCTTCATCGGGATCTGGCTCGCGCGATGACGACCGAGGAGAGCTCGTCGGAGCTCGTCGGTGCGACTCGAGGGGGCTATCCTGGGCCAAAAGAAAAATATGGTTAGATGCAGGGGAGGTAGGGGAGTTTGACCAGGTGACATGAAGAGGGAGAAAGAGGGGGAGGAGGGAGCCTTGCTTGGTTTTTGAGGAAGGCCGAGGCTCCTCCTTCTTCTTCTTCCGGGCAACACAGAGCAGGGGAGGGGGAGTGGAGCTAGGGAAGGTAAGTGGAGGGAAAGAGGGAGCAAATGAGGGGCAGGGGCATGCTGGGGTGGCCTCTAGCCTTTATACCGAGGGGGAGAGGTAGATGGTGGAAATATCCACTTTGGACATGGGGAAGGGGTAGTGCTAGCCTTTGATTGGCTTAGAGGGTGGTGAGGAGGGGTAAGAGTGGTGTTTGGTCGGGCAAAGAGGGATAGGGCAGCTATGGTAATTAAATGGGGCAAATCTTGGTAAGATATGGTGGTCTCTCTCCCTTTCTCTACTAATCCAAGGGTAAAAGGGGTAAGGGCAGGGGTGGAGCTACAATGCTCACGACCAGGGGAGTATTGGTTTCTGGGAGGAGTGCTTGACCAGCTTTGGGGAGGGCTTGGTCTTGGTTTAGCTCGAGTTTATTTGTTTTGGCAAGATTTTGATCACAAGAGAGATTGTGAAGGAGTTCAAGGATTTGCATTGGAAGAGATTGGGGAGATAGTATTGGTCGATGGGCATGGTCAAGGTACACTCTTAGGATTTATTTGGGATTTTTATAAGGGGTTTTAGTCCTCTTAAATCCATTTATTCAAAAAGGGAAGAAGTAGTTTCTAGAAGATCATTTGATATATTTACATTGGACAAGGTTGGTTTTTGGTGTGAGAGGGTCCCAAATGTGAATGCACACTTAGGGGAATTTTCCCAAGATTTATTGGGGCATAGAAGTATTTAAAGCATTTATTTTGTTGTTTCTGCCATTTAAGAAAAAGGGCAAAAAGAAATAATAAGAAATCTCAAAAATATTTATTTTTGAGGTGGGAAGATAGAGTATGATATATGGAACCCATATGAGCCAAAATTTGGGGAGGTGTTTTGACAAAAACCAAACTTTCCATTGGGAAAGGGGTTTTGAGATTTTGTTTATTAAAGGGATTAAATAGATTTGGAGCCATAATAATTATGGGTAATATTTGATAAATCTTGGTGATCAAGGTAGATGATGTAGACAAGGGGTAGCAAGCATTTGCAACCTTGTAAATTGGAAATCCAACTTGAATTAGATGGAAAAACAAGGAATTGAGGATCTAGGGTGATGTTATTTTTATACCACCAAAACCTTGTTGGATCTTGGAGCTCATAGCTCACCTTGATGCATGGGATAGATGCTTAGTTAGACCAAGTCATATAGATGATCATGGCAGAAGAATTTTGGATTGGTTACCTCAGAGATGGTCTGATAGTGATGGCAAACTTTGTTGAAGATAAGACTGCCATACTAGATGAGTCATGATGCCTTATAAACCAAGTGGGTTTAAGAAGCACAGAGATCCACTTGGAACAAGTGAAGTAGATTTTGATAGACCTATATGAGTATAACACAACCATGCAGAGAGTTGGTCCATAGAAGGTTGGATGATGGTGTGAGCTTCTGTCAAAGTAGGCATGATGACTAGATTTGCAGGAAAAGTTACTTTCTT
Organism: Avena sativa; assembly: GCA_916181665.1. Classification (NCBI taxonomy): domain Eukaryota; kingdom Viridiplantae; phylum Streptophyta; class Magnoliopsida; order Poales; family Poaceae; genus Avena; species Avena sativa. The sequence goes on along the minus strand of OV702290.1, from coordinate 544,048,621 downwards.
GCCTGCAAAACCATCAAGAACAGGTGGGTTGGAGAATGATTTATCCAAAGGTAAGAGTGGGACTTGGTATTCCTTAGGATGGTTAACAATATGGTTCAGGTGCATATTCAAAAATGTCCAAGGGTTGAGAAAGGGAGGCATTCAAAAAGGTGATGTTGAAACAGATTCTAGACTGCCAAATTTAGCAGATTTAGGGTTTTTGACTAGAATGTGGGTGGTGATGATTTTGATGGGTTGCAAGGTACCAAAGCATTATCAAGTGGATGATGTTGAAGAGTAGATTGAGTAGAAGGGATCCATGCTTGCTATTGGTCTTCATTGGCTTGGAGACTTCTAGAATGGATCACTTCAGAATTGATCTGGTTAAGGGTTTTAGATGATCACCTAGTATCTAGTGATTTGATCTTGCTTTGTAGTCTTGCTTAGGGTGTGGTGATTTGGAAACCTCTGGATCCTAGTGATGAGCTCCTAGGGTAGCTCATACTACTTCCTAAGCAAACAAGTCAAACAGCAGATCAAGGCAACTTATCGTATAACTAAGCAAATCCACTACTGGGGTTACCATCAAGCTTAGCTTGAGGTAAGGTTGGGGCATTTTGAAGAGGTTGGGGATTGAATAAGATAAGAGTCGTTGGTATCTCTACCAAGAGTAGAATTTCAAATGCTTTGAAAAGAGTTTTTGGGAAAACTACAGATAAGATTAGTTGCTGGTTCTGTCTTAAAAACATAAGGAGGTTATAGCTCTCCATAGTTTTGTCAATGGAAGCTACTAAACTAGTTTTGGTTACACAAGCATCTTGGCTCAGGTTTTGAAATGTCAGAACATTTGAGAATATGTAAAATGGGCCAGGATAGTTTTGTTAAGTAGCTTTTGTCAACTGAGGGTGAGGTAAGGAGTATCATATGGTATACACTCATATGCACAAGTACAAGCAAACAGCCAACAAGCACTGCACCCATGAACAAGAAAAAGTTTTTGATCCCCTGATTTTTGCATTCTGGACAACTAATCAGGGTTGAAAAAATTGGAATGTTACAATCCTCGCCTCCTCTATTCCCGGCGGCACCACCCTTCCCTGACACCATCCTCGACTCTGCCGTTACCGGCCGCAGCACCACCCCTCTCCGGCGCCATCCTTGTCGCCGCCATTCCCCACAACCACCACCGTTCCCAGCAACAGTCTCCGCCGCTGTTCCCAGCAACCGCCGTCGCCGTCGCTGCCGTTCCCAGCAACCGCCGCCGCCGTCGCTGCCGTTCCTAGTGTCTGGTCAACAGGTGGTGGTGTTTGTGCGTGTTCAACAGTTGGTGTTCATGCGTGTCCAACAGAGGGTGTTCGTGTTGAAATTGGATCAGGGGAATTATACAGCAAGTTTAATGTGTACATAAATAAAATTATGCCAAATAAAAAGGTGTACATAATTATTTAGGAAAAAAGGCGAATCGAAATGGTAAATAAAGCTATAAGCCAAAATAAAGCTTGTTTACAATTTAGCTAGTAAAAAGTTTATTTTAGAAAAAATGGTAAAATGAGATAATTTAGCTCTTAAGTACGATATACTTATATAAAAACGGTCAGAAAGAGCTAATTCATTTCAAATCAACACTTATACAATATCTTCAGCACTCAGGGCCATTTCAGGTCTAAAACCCACAACATCAGTCATCAAAAGCACTCGTGCTAAACACCAAATCTCTGCTTCAACAATTGCTTTCTACAGCTGATTTTTCACAGCTGCTTTTCAACAGCTGCAGCCCAAACAAACACAGCCTTTGTCCTCCTATCCTCAAGGAGGAATGAAGGAAACGATAGCGTGGTAAAAACAATAAAAATAACCCTAGGTTAAAAAAATATAGACTTTGCTAAACTAATTCACAAACTAATCCTCGAGAGTACCGTATATAACGTTAATGCTACCCTCATTGCCAGCGTGATAGAGGGGGACCCAGGGGCAGCGATGGTAGTGCCTGGAATAGGTAGCCCACACGAGCTGGCGCTATCCGATTGCATGGTTAGGTCGGGCCGGCCGGTCCAGTCTGACCCACCCCATTCTTTCCCCCAACTCGACCAGGAGGAACACAAATAGAAACACGGCGGCGGCAGTGGTTTCCTCTCTCCCTCTCTCATCTTGCACCAAAATCCTCAAGATCTGAAGGACTAGTCAGAAGTTTACTTCCAAACAGAGGGTCACGTCTCCGCCAACGGCGCTACCCCAACACTTAGAAATATTTTCGAAAACTCTTGTTTTCTGCTGCTCGGGTTGTGCAAACGAGACTCAACCTTCTTTGTGGAAATTAAGTCGAGAGCGTTGTCTATTGATTGAGCCATCGTCTTCTTGTATGCAACCCAACATTGTTCGGAGTAGGTACGCATTGTATTCCAACGAATGTGCATTCTGAAACCAACATTTTATCTACCCTCCAGTTCAACTACATCACTTGACTCAATCCAATTCACTTCAATCTTCACTTCATTTTTCCAAATCCTTGGAATAGGTAGGAACGGTCGACCAACAAATCAATCTCCTACGAGTCCAGATCGATATTGCCTTTCAATAAGGAGTCCTTGTTCACATGATGGATATTCACTATTTTATCCATCTAAACCACAATTAAAATAACAAAATGCATTAACGGTAAACATACATTTACAAATATATATGCATTTCAAAATAACAAGATCTAACTTTTTTTCCAGAAACACAGTACAAACGCAGACGCTCACAAATGCGTACATACACTCACCCCTATGAACACACGCATGCACACCCTACCCCTATGAGCACCTCCGAGAGACTGAGCCGGCGGGTCTTGAGATTAACGAAGTCACCACAGGCGCCTCGCTATCGACGGGAACGTCGCCTCCCAATGAAAGAATATTCCGCCTTTATGAGACACCAAAGCATCAAACCTGGGGTTTGAATTCTGGTGGGCTGGGGGTACCACTGCCCTCCTAACCATCCAACCACGGGTTGGATCTAACTAGTTGTACCGAGTTTAACACAATATCTTATGCACATCACATAACCCTCACTTGTTGAAGGCCTAACCCTCACCCCTAATCTGAAATTATCACTAAAGCCCAAACCCTAACCCACAAAACTTAAACAATAGAATTCATAGCCATCATAGAAGCTACCATCGAGAAATACAAAAAGAATAAAACACTAATATTAGGTCAAACGAAAAATCTAGGGTTTCCGAAATTTGGACAAATATCACCAAAATACAAGATTTCAATTGGACAGAAGTAAAAGAGATGAGCGAGAGTACCTCTTTACACTTGGGGATGTAAAAGTCCACGAAGAAATCCCATCAAAATGGAGGGATTTGAGGGGGAGGGGTGACTTGGGGGGAGACAGAGGGGGAGGGGTGACTTGAGGGAGACAGAGGGGGAGAGAGTGAAGGAGGGGGTCGGGTTGGGGAAGAAAGAGTGGTGTTGGGTCGGGTTGGGCCTGCCAACGCGACCTAACCATTCCAGGGGTAGCTCCCTCGCGTGTGGCACTACCATTGATGTGATAGCGCCCTCTGCAATGGCACTACCACATCCCGCCCCTAGCAGTGGCGTACGCAAGGGGTGCACGGCCCACCTTGAATTTTAGAAATTTCTGTTATTATCTCCAATCTTATATTTAGAATTCTGTTTAGTTGGTCTTTTTCTACGTGTGTCCACCCTGCATTTTTCTGTTGTGTCCTCCGCTGGTCCCTAGGCTGCACTCTGCCACGCTTGCAGTGAGGGTAGCGCCGTTGCAGCAGAGCTACCAGGTTGAGGATAGTAGCCTCAAGACATGCACTATACTCGGGGTTTATTCTACGAATTTGTTTCGCCAAAGGTTTATTATTTTAATTTTTCTCGGCCTATTATTATTTTTGTCTTTTTTATGGCGGCATGTTCTATCGTCTAATCCTTGGTTTTTCCCTTGCACAACCGTGGACCCTACACGCATGTCCGGTTCAAAGTACTGCACTACTCTGTTTTATATTACTCTGCACGTTAGGCTCGGTCAAGATCAAACTTTATTAGGTTTGACCAGTTATATAGAAAAATATATGAATTTTGTTTTATGCTAATTCTACACTAATAGAAACATAATTAATTCTAAGTTCATATTATATCTATTTGGTATTGTAGATTTTAATATTTTATCCCATATACTAGATCAACCGTTGTGAAGCTTGACTTTGACCGAGACCAAAGTGCAGAGTAATATGTAAAAGAGGGAGTAGCTTTTAATAAAATGAAAACCCTAGTTCAATAAATTAATTCGACAGGCGCTTTCAGGTGCACAAGTTGCACTACTAGTCTCAGGTCGAGACTCCTACGTACGTGTGGCGGGCCTGTCAGCCGTAACAGTGTGCCCGTCACCCCATCACCACCACCACCACCAAACACGTATTGAGTAGATGAAAGAAGACCAGAAGAGGAAAACGAGAAGGCGTTACCCAAACGACCAGGGTTCATGTCCCCTCCACCGGCGATGTCGTCGGTCACCTCCATGTCCGACGGCCTCTCAGGCTTGGAGGATGGTAGATCCTGGTCTCTCGTCGGTGGGAGGATTCCGTTTCATGTTTTAGAAAGCTTTTGTGTCGTCATTTGGATGGTGAGGCGGCATCTACATCCTAAGTGTCAGAATAATGTATTTCTTGCGCTATCTCCGCTCGGGTGGTGCGTCTTGTGTCGGTGGGAAAACGCATGGAGTTGAGTGTCCGACGGATCTTCTAGGATCTCATCTATTTTTATCTTCGTTGGTTTAGTTTCAGGTCATTGTCATCATTGGTGACTGTTGTTGCTCTAATGCATTGGTCTTTTGGGGTCTTAACACGATGACTTTCCGATTGTCTACTATAGCAAGCTCTATTACAAGTCTTTTTTTGGCCATCATTGGTGATGGAGGGGTGAGGACGACTACAAGCTGAGACGTGCTTTCGGCTTGTGCCAGTATCTGTAGCCTGTCTCTGGGTCAATTTATAATTTGATCATGTGCTTCCGTGAATCCGAACTAGTTTTAATAAAATAATTTGGTCCTCAGTTAATTAACCCAATCATTGTTACCCACAAGCTAAGGTGCTTCAACATTTTTTAATGACTCTACCTTGGGTATGAAGATTTTCCCTGGCTGAGCCTGCTCCTTGTCAACAGTGTTGCCTACGACTACGGTGTCGTCGCCGTCACCTTCGCCCTCCAACCTTCCTCATAAACTGCTTCACACGCTGGTACCATGACGCCATGGGCATCCACACCGAGTTTCTCCCACCGATGTTGTGGCAGCATGACGAGGACGATGGCGCCTCGCTCATACCGAGAGCATCTCTAACAGACTCCTTATACATTCGCCCCTTATAACGCGTATAAGGATCGAGTTTTCATTCGGTTTTGCTCTAGAAAGTCGTTTGCCAGAACATAACTGATAAATTGAAACCTGAAACCTAAAATCCGAATATTCTGAGCATCTCCTTTTTCTTGTAGGTGTTCTTCCTCAATGCGCAACTGGCCGCGCCACCGGCTGGGCATCCCGCCCCGCTTCATCTGCCGCAACAGTATCGTCCAGCCAGCTACGCAGCTAGCTAGCTAGCCATCCGATGGAATCAGCAGCTAATCGTGACCAGCCGGCCGCTCGTTGCTGTGGGCCGCCCGCCCGTCTTCCGCTCGCTAGCTGCTGCCGCCCGACCCGTGCGCACGCTGTTGCTGCTTGCTCGCTCGCCCGACCCCCATGCCCGTAGCTGCTACCGCCACCGCTCGCCAGCCAGTTTGCCGGCCACATCGGCGCAGTTTATAGGCTACTCTTTGACGCTGCGTGCCCGAATTTATGAACGGCAGCGAACAATTTTGGCGGAGTTGCAAGAAATTCATGGCCGGAGGCGGTTGCACTACGACGCCGTGGCGGTGTTGGTGTAAAAATCCGGCAAGTTTGTGATCCTTAAACCATCCTCGAAACCTTATAACACTCTTTCAAAATCATAAATCCAAACTAAACCAACAATTTTAAGTGAATTTTAAACATCATAAAAGTGAATGCTATTTATCTCTTAACTATTCTTAAACATGATTCCAACTCTAATAGATTATTCAAATCATCTAAATTTACTTTCCTTAATAAGATAAACTATATTCATAATAACAAATCACATTTAAACTCATCATTCACTTAAACTAAAAGTGAATGATCCCATACCTTTAAACATGCTTGTTGCAAGGTTTAAACCTTATTAATACTTTTAAACACATCACACCCTAGATCTACTTATGTTTTAAAGTTAACTTTGGTACATCAAGTCATACATAATGCATGAAGTATATTTATGTTTTTATAGTTAACTTTTGTCTATTCTAAATTAAGTCGTAAAGCATTTCAAGTCCAAGCTTACGAAATAAGCGCAAACAACATCGATCACATTCTATTAACCATAAGAATTGTATAATCCTGTAAAAGAAATATTTTCTTTAAAAGTTATTTGTTTTGCCACTTCAAACAATAATTTTATAATAAATCCTTTAACTCTTAACAACTTAACATAATAAGTCCCATCATAATTACCAGATAGCATTCCACATCTGAGTGCTTTAATATTGTATGCTACTTATTGTATTTACATATTGTTTCACACACTCTCACAAGCCTTAATAAGAAGCACAAGTGTGAAGCTGGTATAAAAGTGAAACACATTCTAAAGAAACCATCCACAGCTTCTAAACCCTAGATCAGATACAATTATCTCGGGGATTCGCCTTTATCCAATTGCATTACATTACTTATGCATACTTTCATCTTGCTTCTTTAAACATTCGTCCTTACCGGACCAATGATGCTGTTTACAGAATTTGGATCTTCTATTGTCTTGAAGACCGTGAGTGCATTATCGTGCAATCACAAAATGCAAGTTCACAACTTGCTCATGTCCTTTGATTATTTTCTATCAAATGCTTGTAACTTAAATGTTGTCATCACCTGCATTTCAAAAAGTCAGAAAACACTATTTTCATAATAATATGATTATGGATTATTTACCAAATGGTAATAATCCATTGATGCAGTTCTAGTGGTAAAGGAACATAATATCTAGGACTTAACAACCAATTCGCCAGTGATTCTAGCGTCGTATATTACGCGTTAACCATGAGATCTGGAATGAGACGGAGAAGTCAACTGGATCTTCTTCCTTTCGCATGGATGGATGACCTTATCGTGAAGCTACAGATTTCTCGTGGAGAATCCAGAGAATCCAGCACATGGGTGGGACCCTTAGTGCCCCCCGATCTAGGTGTTTAGATTATCTGTGCATAACTGTCCCGGTGGAGGTTCACCATAGTTGTTGGTGGCTGCCAGGCAGAGCTACTTACAGAGTCTTCGAGGGGCTACCCGGACTGTACTCGTGGTAGTGCTCTTGGGGGATCGTGTCTTCATGCGGGGTCATGGAGAAGGGCAGCGATTGGCTTGGATCATCTACTAGCCCCACATCAAGGAATTGTAGATGGGAAAGATTCGCCTGGTTGTACAACAATGATTTGTTCTCTCATGGGTAAAGCAACACACCTCTACAGAGTGTAAGAACTGTGACATGTTACTCCCTGTTTCGGGAAGGAGCTACGAACGCGGCAGGAAAGAAACTCCATGAAAGTTCTGGTCAACCTGTGAAGGCTGTCAGACATAATTTTCAGAATAAAAGCAACCTTTGAAGAAATATTTACGAAAACCTGCATTGCCTACGACCTTTGGTTTGTGGCTGTAGAGATAGTGCATCATACACTCCTTTTTAGTGACCTTGCTGAGTACGCTCGTACTCAACCATACTTTCTTAACCCTTACTAGGTTCTAAGCCGTTGGAGATGACGTCAACACCAACTCATCTTCAACAACTCATCGGCAGCTCAAGTCTTCAATGAAGTCAACGTATCCATTAACCAAAGTGAAGACAAAGTTATTAAGTAGATAGGAGTAGATTCTCTAGCCATAAAACCTACTTCTGTAGAGCATTGCATTAGTAGCAATTGCAAGCTAGATAGTGTAGATAGTCTTATTAGTCAGGTAATTCCGGAGTTATTATTTCTGGTTCTTCTTTGTAAGAAGTTTCTTTCCCTCTCTTTAACCTAGAGTGTTCTCTAGATCTTCTGTAAAGAGTCGAGTTGTAATCTATAGTCATGTCTTGGACCTTCTGTGTTTCTGTTGTACCACTCTAAGGGATGTAATACTAGTGAATGGTGTTTTATTGGTGTTATGTCAACGACTATAGTGTACTACATCATGCAGTGGTATGCTGGGTCACCGCAGGATTCTTCAGCACCGGTGCGGCAGAGTTCGTTGTCTCCAGCATCCCAAGTGGTTTCGTCCCCTGCGGCATCTATAGCGGCTGCAACCGGCGACAAAGCGGTGAAGCTCAAGGACTCGGTCGTGTTTCGCGGGCCAATGTGATTTATTATGAGGTGCGATTTGTAAAAATTAGTGTCTCGTGTGTACAGTATCAGTGCCACTCAGGACGCTTTTGTAAAATTATACTCACCGCTATTTAATGCAGTTTTCGGGTCCTTCAGAACCTTTTCCCGTGCAATAAAAATAAGCTATGGCCTTACACAATACAATGAGGTCCGAAAAGAAACCAAAAATTAAAATTCAGACATGTAGTTTTACACAAAGGACCCCCAAAAGGAAAGGACAAACGCAATCAAGTCCTTGAGTGACTTCTCCGCCACTGCATCTTGCAAAGCTCGACTGACAGGGACAAACAACTTGGAACAACACCTCTTTGCCTAGTCGGGCTTGAGCGGAATATCCTCTGGCATGGCCCGAAGGAAGAACAACCATCTGCACGAGGTCGAGGAGGGTCGCCATTTGATCGTAAGAAGCAGGGGCAAGGCAGATGTTGCCGTCATGACTCCCCTATTTTTGAACTCCCGAGGAAAGAGTAGCACACAATCCTCATCGAGTAGAGCACAACCAAGCGGTTCCCCTCTCCTCCTCGCCACCACCACGATGGTTGAAGAAGAGTTGAGAAGCAACGAACCTAGAGTCCTCAGCACCGGCTAGAGCCTCCCACCGCGGAAACCGCCCAGAAGCTCCGTCAAGCAATTCCCTATCGACATATCGCCAGACGCCATGGTGACAAACCAGGATGAAGCCCAAACACTAAACCTAAACCTAATACTACTTAGTACAACCCTAGGCCACATATCCACCTAGATACCAGCTGGCAACACCGTCGGAGAGGATGAAAGAGCGAGTCGGGAAGCCAGAAGGGACTCTCAACCGGGGGGGCGGGGGGCGGGGGGGGGGGGGGGGGGGGGGTAGAGGGGGGAGCGGGAAGAGGAGAGGGGAAAAAGTGTAAAGGTGTTACCCTTTACCATTGGTGTCGTTTATTCATGCTCCTTAAGTATTTAACTGATCTTTATCTCACATCGATAGCACGTACACATTGAACCTTCAGCACCATACGAGCCCTATTAATACTTGTATTTATTCTTTTCCGTTTTACTTTTTTCCTAGATCGTTGCGTTGCGTTGTGTGCATTCTAGTAATACAGAGCGGAGCTTCCGTGCATTATATCCGCTGATACGTCATAAAGCACCATCGATTGCAAAGAACATATTAGTCAGATAAAGACCATGACCATCAATTTTTTTTTGATTCTATATTAATCATCTACTCCATGTCTAGAGTATTGCTCTTTTTTTTTTTAAAATCCACTATGAAAGTTGTACTGGCAACGCACTCGCACGTCGTTACGGCAGCTAGCGGTGGGAGACTGACTGGGAGTTGTCGACGTGGGCGGAAACGGAAACGGTGGTCGGTTGCCGACATGGTAGCTAGGCAGGCTACGGGTGGAGGCGTCCCGGAATTGCACTCCTCTACTTGCGTGCTGTTCGATCACTCCGCTCCGCAGAGCTGCCAGATACGTTTTTCCCGACGGCGACATGTCAGCTCAGGTTCCAGCCGACCGTGACCATAACGGGAGCTAGCGCGGTATACCGCGCGCGCGCGCAAAATCCGTCGAGGCCACGCCAAAGGCCACGGTCACGGTCACTCGTGTTCAAAGTAGTAGAATGGAAACCCCAGTTCAGTAAATTCAGTCGACGAGCGCTTTCAGGTGCACTGGTGGTAGGACTCAGGGAGTGTACGTGTACCACATACACATACTGAAAACGGAATTTGCTGGGTGGATCGATGAACGCCACACGAAGAGTTTTAAGCACACACGCGTACGAGTACGAGTAGATAGATAAACTGAAGGACGTGGGACCCGCCTTCCTTCTAGAACCATGACAGGCACGGGAAGAAAAGATGACCCAACGGAGGTCGATCTCGAGAAGACGACACGCCTGGGTTCGCGCGAGAAGAGTAGACGCACCTCCGTCGCTGTACGGCCACGCGTACATACGACGCACATCATACGGATGCGTGGCTGGCTCGCTGGCTAAGGGCATCTCCAGCGACACAGCAGATTTAATAAAACCCCTAAACTGTCCATTTCGACCGGTCTTGAACAGGAAATAGGCCGCCGGCTGGTAGCCCAGACCGCCGGAGTCAAAATAAATGTTTTGCCCTGAATCATCCCCACCATCGTGGGGGTCTCTTTATATAACACAAATACATGTACATGTACAAGGCAGGCATTAATCACAATCCGATCAGCCAATGAATTAGAAGATCACAACCACCGATCCTATCTAATAAAAGGAGATACGCACGATCACTAGAATCAGGGAAAATAATGCCTACCGATTCTATCTTTAATGCCCCTCAATCTAAACCGTTCGTGCACAAGGTTGAGATCGGACCGAAACTTGCGGAGCATCATCTGAGCGACCCGTTTAGTGAACATGTTGGCGATCTGATCTGTAGATGCGATAAAACGGACATGAAGAGCTCCCAGGGCAACCTTATCGTGTACAAAATGAAATCGATCTCGATATGTTTGGTACGAGCGTGAAAGACGGGATTGGCGGCAGGCGAGGGCGTCATTCCCCCATATCTTGCAGATTTAGCATTGGGGACGGGAACGGCCTCGGCCATTGCCGTTACGCGCTCCCTCGTTGTTGTTGTTCGCATTGTTGTTTGCGCCTCCAAACCTGTTGGCACCGCTGCCGTCGCGGTTGCCACGGTTACCTTGTTGCCCACCACCGTTGTAGGTGTTGGCACCATTGCCTTGCTACTGTCCACCGTTCGGGAGGCCACCGGAGCGGCCGTTGTTGGGGGCGCCATCAAAGGGGCGCCCATCACCATGTCCTTGATCCTCGCGGCGAGCTGGAGAGTTAGTCGAGGAAACAAAATTGTCGGCCTGTGGCTTTTTATCATGGATGGGGTTACACGAGAGGAGCATGGAGTAGAAGTCGGAGACGGTGAGCATGTGGCCGATGATGTTGAGGATGGTTAGGGTGGACTGCAGGCCTTTGAACAACAAGCCGAGGCCGACCACCATGTAGTCGATCAGCTCTTCATCAGAGATGGGGATGTCGACCATGGCTAGGGCGTCGATGAACCCTTTCATCTTGTGGAAGTAGTCCGCTGCGATCATGTCGTTTTTCCCAATTGTCGCCATCTGACGACGGATCTGGCAAATGCCCGCCCGATTTCGGGCAGCAAACATGGATCCGACAGTGCTCCAGACAGTTGCCGAGGTAGTCCGCCCTACCATCTGCTCAAGGACGTCCTCAGACATCGACCCAGGGAGGATGCTCAGCACCTTCTAGTCGATGTGCCACCAGATCGCATAGGTTGGATTGGGCTGGGTGGTGGTAGTCGTGCCCTCGCCTGTGGTGATTTTCATCGGCGGAGTTGCGCATGACCCATCGAGGAAGCCGAACCATCCCTGGCCGACGATGTTGGGAACCACTTGGGTCCTCCACAGCGAGTAGTTGGTGCGATCTAGACGCACAGTGATGGTGTTGGTGTATTGGTGGCGATAGTGGTAGGGAGGGTGGAGGTGAGTGCGCCAGTGGATAGGGAGGCGGAGAGGAAGGTGGTGGTGGCACCGACGGAGGTGGAGGGTTGCATCGTGGATGTTGTCATCGGCGAAACGCAAGCCCTAGACGAGAATAAGTCGAAATAAACGTTTTGACTGTGAATCATCCCCATCGTGGGGGTCTCCTTATATGACACAAATACATGTACATGTACAAGGCATTGATCACAATCCAATCAGCCAATGAATTTGAGGATCACAACCAATCCTATCTAATAAAAGGAGATATGCACAATCACTAGAATCGGGGAAAATAATGCCTAACCGATTCTATCTATAATACTCGGTGTGTCAGCGGGGCGATCTATTTGGTCTGTGATGACCATTTTGGTTAGCGCTGGGTAGTTGTCCAATTCATATGAATATTTCACCAATTTAGCCAGACATAGATAAATTGGCAAGTAAATAAAATGACAAACATGTTCCATTGCCCTTCAGGCACCGCCAAAAGTGACAAGCTCCTCCCAAATGCGCAAAAATGAGACACAACATGTCCCAAAAATGTCAAGTTTCTCCCAAATGACATTTATCTATGCCATTGCTTCAAGCATGGTGAGCTCATATGATCTTTTGCTTCTTCTCATTCCAAGACCTTTGTTCGGGGTCGGTGATGCTCCCCGAGTTGGTCATCATTATTTGGTTCTCCTCATCCATGACCTTGGCTTCGTCCTCCATGACTCTAGACTTGGCATTTGGTCTCTTCCTTCTTAGTGATCAACTCCCTCAAGGTTTCTTGGAACGCGAACGAGGTAGTTGCACGGTTGATGTCGGTCTTGGTGGACTTGTGGCCCCTTGGTAGCCCGCATGGGCAGTATTGCTTGGCTTGTCTTAGATTAGGGCACTAATGTTGGGGCCATCATTGTTAACATTGATGGCCTCGTTCGTTGACACATCACGATTTCCCTTCTTCTTCGCATCCTTGGTCTTGTGCCAAAGGGCATAGCTAGTTTCACACTTTTTAGTATCCTTGATCTAGCTCCAATAATGGCTCAATATGAATGGCTTGTTCTCAAGGCTTTCCTTGAGGTGCTCCAAAGTGCGACAAACCTGCACATATGGACGACAATCTGTGACACATGCCCACATGTATGCAAGGTATATTGGCAAGAGAGGAAGAGGTTTTACCATGTCAATCGCGCTGAGCCTGCTTATTCGCCTTCTCATCATCGCCTCGTATGAACCTTGGAATTTTCTACACTCCGGATGGATGAAGCTCTATCTCTTTTGAAGAGAAAGATCATTTTGATCACTAAAGAAAGGCAATGGTGGAAACTTCCTTCGCTCATGGAAGTACTTGCCCACTCGTCGCCAATATGCATGTCCCTTTTTCTCGGTGCCTCGGAGTGGATCTTGGGAAATCTGGATCCAAGATTGACATAGCAACTTGTCCTCTTGGATGGTGTACCTCGTGGTACTTTGGCTCACCTTCTTGGCCTCTAATGTTGCAGCTAGTGTGGAGGTATTGCCTTGGGTGATGCCCTCGCCCATGGTGTCACCATCGTTCCCAAACAATGGCTCACCATTGATGGAGTAGGCCTCTTGTTGAGTCTCAAAGCCATAGCACACATGCCCACATCTATTGATCATGTCATGCATGATGTGCTCGACATAGTTCTCCATGATTTCCTACAGACAAGTTGACAATTACTAGCCGCTAGCGCATGGCACTGGCCGTGGGAAAGAATGTTGCGACCTTACCGTCTTCGTGGGTGATGGCAGGAGGCCGATCATTTCATCGAACAGGTTGCGAAGCAGCGACATGTTGGCAGCAGGGATGTGTCGTTGCTTATTTGATGCCTCCAGTGTTGAGTCATGTAATTGTGATGCTATCTTCCAACCATTTTATTACAAAGAAACTATGTGTTGATGATGCTGGAATATTTTGTTTTTGCAACCTTTTGATGGCTGGACAGAAATATAGCATTTGTTGTATTGGAACCATGTACTTGTGATGCTCTAACATCACAATTTTCAACTTTTTGATGGTTGGATAGAAATGGATAGTGCTAAAATCACCTGTGCAAGTGGACACAAGCAAGAAAGAAGTGGTTCATTGGATCAATCCCATGTCCGCCATGATGCTTGCCTTTTTGGCTAAACTTGTGGCTAGTGGTGCTAGAACTTCAAGTGGATTCAAGACTTTCATCACAACCAATGTGCTAAGGTTTCGAATGAACATTTGAAGCTAACCCTAACTAAAGATCAGTGTAGCAACCATCTTAAGAAGTGGAGGAAGATTTAGGGCAGGCTAATCCAATTGAAAATTTCGAGTGGAGCTCGATGGGATGAGGATACTTACTATTAGGCTGAGTGATGTACACTATGCTGGGCATTGCATTGTAAGTTTGTTACATGAACATTTGTGTGATTTATGCTACGCACTTGCACTCTTTGTGTCTATCATATGTTAATCACTTGTGCAGTTTTTGTTAGTACAACAAATCTGATATCCCCTTGTTGAATAACCCAATTGAACATTATCGTGCAATGGAAACAATTTTTGGGTCAACCACGACTACAGGGGAATATGCCAATTCCAGGAATGATCCTCTCTACATTGATCTTGAATATGAAAGTGAGGTGCACATGTCACCAAATGTAGGTGATGAAGGGAATATGCCCGAGAGGCAATAATAAAGTGGTTATTATATTATTCCATGTTTATGATAAAAGTTTATTTTGCATGCTATAATTATATTAATGGGAAACGTTAATACATGTGTGTTTAATAAACAAAATACAAAGTTCCTAGTAATGCCTCTCATATAAACTATCTTGTTGATTAACAAGATGATCAAGGTTTCCTGATCATGGACATTGGATGTTGTTAATAACAAGGTCACAACATTGGTGGAATGATGTGATGAACATTCATCCGAAGTTTAGAATTACGATCAAAATCATTATGTTTATATTGCTATAACATCATACAGAGTAATCCTAGTCCTTAGACCATGAGATCATGTTAATCACTAACACCAGAAGAGTATCTTGATAATATCAAACATCACACCATAAAAGGGTGATTATAAAGGTGGGTTCAGTGCTACGAAGGTTTATGTAGAGGCTCATGGATCAAGAGTTTGATTTGTCCATCCCGATGATGGATAGATATACTCAGGGCCCTCTCGATGATATCACATTGAAATAGCTTGCAAGCAAGTGATATTATCACTAGAATGTTATATCACGGGAACGAGAAAAGAGTGCATGTCGGCAACAAGATCAAACTAGGTATAGAGATACCGATGATCGAATCTCAGACATGTAATATATCGCGAGACAAAGGGATTTAGTTATGACATTAAAGGTTCACACGATCACAAGAGTCATCGTTGAATGTGTGGGAGTCAGTACGGATCTCCAGGTCCCGCTGCTGATTATTGATCGGAGAGGGGTCTCGATCATGTCTGCATTATTCGCGAACCGTAGGGTGACACACTTAAGGGATACCGACACCATTTGGAGCAAATATGTTTCAGATAAAGATTTAAGAAAGCGCTAGAATCATTTCGATGGAAATCAGAATTGTTTCGGGTGAAATTGCAGAAACTAGTTCTGCATGTGATATTGAAATGTTGTAGGGGTTTATGTAAATGTTTGTTAATTAAAGTAATTAAAAAATTCTGAATAAAATAAATAAAATAGTTTTATTTAATGAGAGATTGCATTAAATTTGGTGGAAATTTAATGCATGTGAGTGGACATGAGTGGAGGTGTGTGTTTATGTGATTGGGAGCTCCACCCACATGAATGAGGGAGAGGTGGGGCACCCACCATGGCTGGCGCCATGCCCCTTTGGGCTGCCCCCTTCCCTATATAAGGAGCACCTCCTCCTCCTCCACTCTCACACCTCCTCATGAAGGATCTCTCTCCCCCTCTAGAAATTATTCCCCATGGTCTAGAATTAGCGAGATACATGTTCCCGATGGCTTTATCTGGAAAGGAGTTGCTACTTCTACTGCTTTGCTAGAGCGAGGGACGAAGGTTGTCGGGGTACCGGATGTGCGTGCGATCACGGATGCACCACTGCTTTGCGGTGCTAGACTTGGTAGTGCTGGACTTGCTGGAGCTAGATCTGATGGACGTGCTGGAGCTGGACCTACTGGACTTGCTGGACTTCATCATGATATTGAGATCGGCAAGTGTACGACTACATCATCCACGAGTTCCATCTTGTTAACAAAGCTTTGTTTTCTTCGAGGGTATGTTCTCTATGGATGTATATCCACCCGTTGCTTGTATCTAATAGATAGATCTTGGCGTATAATAGTTCGCATCATAGGAAAAATTTTGTTTTCTATGTTGCGAATCCAACAGTGGTACTAGAGACCGATCTATGCGTAGGTGCTTTGCACGGGTAGTACACATATGTTTATATGTGGACAATGATGATCATTTTATTGCATCTTCTATGAATTTTGGATATTGGTGGCATAGTGGGATGAACCGGCCCGGACTAACTTTACATGTCCTCGCACATGAGACCGGTTCCACGATTGACATGCAACTAGTTTTGCATAAGTAGCTAGCGGGTGTCTGTATCTCCTACTATAGTCAATATCTGATTTACACAAGCCATGTAAAACTTGCAATGGATAAATTAGAAGTGTCTAGTTTAGATTGTTGTTGGCCTAGTGTCATGATATGGTAATGTTGTAATTTGATATATAGATGATACTCTTATAACACACCTACAGTGTAAGCTCCATAGACCTTGGCCTTACACACAAAGGAATGATGGAGATCATACCACGATGCACATGATAGTGATCAAATGCATGGACCATATCGTTCCACTTTACACATATGATGTTTGCATCTTATATTGCTAGTTTGGCGTTTTAGTAGCATTATAAGATGATCCCTCATTTAGATATCAAGATAAAAATGTGTTCTTCCTTAAGTACGCACCGTTTATGTTTCACCCCTTCAAGACACCCCGTGATGATCAAGTGTACTTGAATCCACGATCATATTTTGGGTGTAAGACAATTTTACACACGCAAGTACTAAGGTTCTTACTTGGCGAGCCTAGCATGTACAGACATGGTCTCGGAACACGGACCGAAAGGTTAATCATGAGTCTTATGGTAGATATGATGCCCATTGATACATTGCAAATGTATCTATAATTTTTGATGTTCCATGCTTGGTTTTATCCCCTTTCTTGTGTTTTGTCCACACTTTGGAGTACTTTTCATATGATTTCTTGGACTAACCTATTAACAAGAGCCATAGTGCCAGCTGCCTGTTTTCTGCTGTTTTTGGTTCCAGGAAAGTCAGAAAATGAATATTCTCGGAATTGGACGGGACAAAAGCCAAAGTGCCTATTTTTCCAGAAGACTCACGGAGCCAGAATATGAGACGGAGGAGGGCCAGGGGCTGGCCACACCACCCCCAGGCGCGGGCTGGGCCTGGCCGTGCCAGGGCATGGTGTGGTGGCCCCATGCACCCCCTCGGTCTCCCTCTTCGCCTATAAGAAGCCTTCTGACCTAAAATCTCTGGGGGGTCGACATTTTTTCAGAAGGAGTTCCGCTCCGCCGCCACCACGAGATTCCATGAAACAGCACCAGAAACTCCGTTTTGGCACCCTGCCGGGACGGGGAATTGGAGGAGATCATCGTCATCATCATCACCATCGCTTCTCCATCGACCATCCATGTTTCCCCCATCTATGAGTGAGTAATCCCCCGCTGTAGGCTATGGGGATGGTAGGGATTGGATGAGATCGTTCATGTAATGGCATCAGATTGTTAGAGCATGGTGCCTAGTATCTTTTATTAGTGCTTTATGACTTTGTTGCGACTTGTTGTACTTAATGCTTGTCACTAGGGCCCGAGTGCCATGATTTCAGATCTGAACATGTTATTGATTCATTATGATAGTATTGTTTTTTGGTCTTATCTGCAAGTTCTATACACACATTGTTGTCCGGAACCTATGGCCTCGAAGTGACAGAAATCGGGATAACCGGAAGGGAAAGGCTTTGATGTGAGGATCACATGTGTTCACGGAGTGTTAATGCTTTGCTCCGATGCTCTATTAAAAGGAGCACCTTAATTGCTAGTAGTTCCCTAGAGGCCCCGCTGCAAACGGGCTGGCAGGACAAAAGATGTTGTGCAAGTTCTCATTGCGAGCACGTATGACTATATATGGAACACATGCCTAGGATTGTCTAGTACTTGGATGCTTTATCTTATTTATCTGCAATTGCCCTATGTTCTGATTGCTATGTGAATTGTCTTGTCCATGCAACGCCCGTCCATCCATCCCTATGCCTACCGCACTCGAATCCCATTGTTTACTGCTTTTGTTACTACTGTCTTTGCTTTACTACTATTGTTACTTTGCTATTCCTACTACAAAACTGTTGCTACTGATAAACTGTTGTGAGCAAGATTGTTTCCAGGTGCAGCTGAATTGACAACTCAGTTGTTAAGGCTGATAAATATTCTTTGGCTCCCTTTGTGTCGAATCAATAAATTGGGTTTCACTTCCCTCAAAAATGCTGCGATACACCCCCTATACTTTTGGGTCATCAAGACTATTTTCTGGCACCATTGCCGGGGAGCATAGCTTTTTTTATCAAGTTCACTGGGATTCTCTATTGTTCGCTGCTATCCATCCATCATGGGTAAGTCTCGTGATGGCAAGGTTCCTATTTTACCATCCACTAAAAGAAGAGGTATGGTTCTGAACACCTCTGCTGCTCTTGATTCACCATCTGTTTTGAGTAAGTTCCTTACACCACCACATACACATGCTACACACACTGCTACTACTGCTGAATCTGAAACTTCTGATGCTTATGATGCTGCTTCTACTGTGCTCGATAAGAGTGGTTCATTAGGTCCTTTCCTAGATGCTACGATTGCTAGAACTATAGCTGGAAATACCGAAACTCCTAATGAAGATACTACCACACCTGTTAGCTCACCTGAGTCTAGTGAGAGTTATGATATTGAAGATGGTTATGTAGAGATGACCGATGAGTTTATTAAAGAATGTAAGAACACCCATGATAGGAGCGCTGCTAAGAGTCTCCTTGAGAGGCGTACTATTAGACCCAAATTATCCCCTACTGCTAAGTTTGCTGCTTCTCCCATAAACATTATAGATGAAGATTATGATTTCTCTCTCGATCTATCTTACATAGCTATTGTCGAGAAAGAACCTTTTTGTGGGACTAAGAGTGAAAGTGCGGTAGCACATATGAATGAACTTTCTACCATGAGTGGCTTGTTTTCTGATGATATTAAGATGCGTACTTACTTTGTTGCTAAGATTTTCCCCTTTTCACTGAAAGAAGAAGCTAAAACTTGGTTTAGTAATTTACCTCCTGGATCTATTGATAGCCCTAGTGCTTGATTAGTACTTTCCTGCAGAAATATTTTCCTCTCAGTGCTAGACATGCTATTTTGCAGGAACTTTTTGATTTTAAACAGGGAGAAAAAGAGGTATTGCCCGAATCTTGGGCAAGGTTTTGTGCTTTGATTCATGCACAGGCTGGAAGTCCATTACCTAAGAATGAGCTTCTTGATATATTTTATAATGGACTAACAGAGGAATCTAGGACATACCTAAATAGTTGTGCTGATTGCGTTTTTAGGAATAGGACTCCTAAGGAAGCTGAGGAATTAATGGCTAAAATAAGCAAGAATTATGAAGATTGGACTCCTCCTAAACAAGCTATGCCTGAAGTAATTGTACTTGAACCATCTATTCCTGTGCCTATTCCAACATCAAAGAAGAGGGGAGTTATTGAATTAAATGATGAAGTGATGAAGGAAGCTAAGAAATGTCTTAAGGAGAAGGGAATTAAAGCTGCAGATGTCAAGAATTTACCTCCTATAGAAGAATTATGTAAGCCTATTCCCTACTCATCCACTATTGAGGTACACTCTCTCCAACACTTTGATGAAGGTGATATCCCTTACTCGAAACCTCCTGATCAATGCTTAGAAGAATTTGATATCTTTATTATTAAGAAAGATAACTTTAATAAAAGGGTGCAAAATCATCTAATGGAAAACACTAGAGCTATTGTTGAGTTGAAGGATATTGTGGAAAGAACCTCTAATGATGTTAAAATGATTGTTAAACACTTTCAAATGGTTCAAACTCAAATAGATCAACTTGTTAAAGTGCAAAATGACTTGCTAGTTAATGCTGCTAAAGAAAAACATGCTTATGAAATTAGAACTAGAAGTGGTGCTGCTACCCAGGATCCTCTATATCCTGAGGGGCATCCCAAAAGAATTGAGCAGGATTCTCAACAAGCTGAAAATATTGGTTCTACTCGTAAGAAAAGGAAAAAGAAACATAAAACTATTGTAGAACCCTCTAAACCTGCTATAGATCCTAATAGTATATCTATCTCTGATGCTGAAACTGAAAGTGGTAATGAAGAAAATGTTGTTCCTAATGAAGAAAAAGTTGAAGAAGAACCTAAAAACCACACTAAGAATACTGAATACACCAAAGAAGATTTTATTTCTAAGAAACATGGTAGTGAAAGAGAACCTTGGGTCCAAAAACCTATGCCTTTCCCTGATAAGAAACACAAGTCAAAGGAAGATGAACACTATAATAAGTTTTGTGAGTGGATGAAGCCTTTATTCTTGCAAATTCCTTTGACTGATGCTATTAAATTGCCTCCTTACTCAAAGTATATGAAGTACATTGTCTCGAATAAAAGGAAGATCCCTAATGAAGAAATTTCTACTTTTGTTGCTAATTATTCCTTCAATGGTAAGGTTCCTAAGAAACTTGGAGACCTAGGGATTCCAACTATCCCTTGCTCTATTAAGAACAGTTATGTTAGAACTGCTTTGTGTGATTTGGGAGCTGGAGTTAGTGTTATGCCTTTCTCTCTCTATAAGAGGCTTCAACTTGAAAAATTAATACCAACTGATATATCTTTGCAAATGGTTGATAAATCTACCACTATTCCTGTGGGTATATGTGAGGATGTACCTGTTGAGGTGGCTCACAATTGCTTGATATTAACTGATTTTGTTGTGCTTGAAATGCCCGAAGATGATAATATGTCTATTATTCTTGGGAGACCTTTTCTTAATACTGCAGGAGCTGTTATTAATTGTAATCAAGGAAAGGTGACCTTCAATGTTAATGACAAGGAACATACTGTCTATTTCCCCAAGAAGATTGAAAGGACTTATGGTTTGAATTCAATTGAACATGTTGAAGGCATTCAAGTTGGAGAAATATATTGTCCCATACCAAGAGAAAATTTTGAAACTATTATGATTGGGACCATTGCTATCAAGGTTGAGGTAACATAATCATTAGTGGAATACAAAGTTTTGCCTCATATGAAATTGTTTTGGTAACAAGACCTGATCAACCTTGTTAACAAAAGGATTTCATTGAACAAAACAATGTTTTTCACCATGATTATCTCCGCTTACTTCTATTCTATCCATTTTAGTTTTTGCTTATGCCTAACTTAAAGGAGTTAAAGAAAAGTACTTATTGGGAGATAACCCAAAAGTTTTAGATGAGTCTTAGAAGTTATTACTTCAGTAATAACCGCTCCTTATCCTTTCTATTTGCTTTTTGTGCCAAGAGTAAGCTCTAATGAGAGAGAAGTAATGATTGGGAAAGTTGCTGTCCCGGAACAGATTTATGTGCTTCACCATAAAAATTCGTGTAAAATCTCTGAACGTCTTTTTGAGGCGTGAATTTTTGTTCTTCTGCCCCAGGTTGTTATCTAACTTTATTTAGTTCAACACTTTTTGATTTGACCAACAGAAGGTCTTCGAAAAAATTCGTCTTTACCTGCTGGTCTGTTTTGACAGATTTCTGCCATATTCTGTATTTGCTTCTTGTTGGTTCCTTTTTGAGTTCTTTTGGGGAATTGAGCTTTTTGAGGGAAGTTCTAAAGTAGCTAGTGTTCTAATGGAAGTTTATTTGGTGTTGGAACTGAACCTTAAGACCTTTTATCTTGAATACACTAATGTTGCTAATAAAGATTGTGTGAAGTTTTGTATGAAGGAAAAATTTCAGGTGTATGGAAGGAATGAGTAATGAGATGAAGGATGAACTAAAGCTCAAGATTGGGGATGCCACGCGTGTCACCCCAAGAAATATCCAAGAATTACAAGCGTCAAAGCTTGGGGATGCCCAAGGCATCCCCTTCTTCATCAATAAAAATCCCAGGTTTCTTCCAAACACTTCATTTTTTTTGTTTCATGCACAGTTGTGTTATTCTTGGAGCGTCTTCTTTTTCGTTTTCGTTTTGGTTTTTAGTTTGCGTGGTTTTCTTAGTTTGCTGAATAAATTGGTTGGACCTCCTCTTTCTTGCATTGGTGTTCAAATAGTTTGGTTTGGTTTGGTTTGGAAAAGAGTAGGAAAGCTCATGCTTAAGTGGTAAAGGGAGCTTGTTTTTGACTGTAGCCTATGCTTTGTCATGACGTGCTTGATATTGTTTTGGCTTTATGCTTAGTATTCTTTGCTGTAGCATGACTTGTTATAAACAATTGAGATTGCTTAATGTGCCTTGGATGAATCATGCGTTGTTTTAGCATATTAAAGCATAGTATAGTGGTATTCTCCTTTGATGCTTTATTTGGGTTGACTTGGCGCATGCTCACACCATGTTATGACTATCTCAAGTCACCATAGCGAGAGAGGGGACACTTCTATAATGCAAACCATACTACAAAATAACTCCTTTATTCATGATATGACTCTACTAATAAGGTAAAAAGATAGAAGATAGTGATATGATACCGCGGCACTCTCCCAAGCTTGGAACAAACCAAGGGGATGCCAAACCTGATGACGAATTACTCCTTTGGTGGTGGTGGTATCCTTTCATCTTCGTCCGTCTTCCAGGGTAAGGGCTTCCCATCAATAAAGGACATTGTGGTTTCCAACATCCTGAAACTTGCAACATCACTTATGCGTTTAAATCTAGCCTCATACTCATAGTTTTGATTTTGAACGTCATAGAACTGTGCTTGCAGTTTGTTGGTTGTTTGGCGGAGTGAGAGGACTTCGTCTTTGAGTTCAGCAGTCTCCTTCTGGTGCTCGGTGATGAGTTCGGAACAAATCTTATGGATGATATCCACTTCGCGCTCTGCCATCTTCCTGTACATAAAGATTTCATGCTCCAGTGCTTCCATCATGTCCTCCAGACTTCCTTCACCTTTAGGGCCTTGAACCTCTTTAATCCGAACCTCCCCACCTTCGAGCAACAACTCCTTGGGATGAATCTTCAATTCTCTCATGTATGGGTTGATGATATCTTCTAAGGAATCTCCCTTGGATGATCCATAGGAAGACATCGTGGCTCCAAATCTGGGATTCTACCTGGCAGAAACAGATCTAAACAAAAACACGACGAAAAACACGATATACGGACCTCGGGGAATCCGGGGGTTATATATTACGAAGTTTCATATCAAAAGGAAGGTACTGGGAGAGAACGAGTCGGAGGCGGAGTCCTGGGTGGCCTCACCACCTGGTGGCACGGCCAGGGGTGGGCCCGCGCCATGGGGTGGTGTGGGCCACCCCGGCTCCGTCCCTTTTTCGCTTCGAAACTTTCCTTATTGACTGAAAACTGCAAAAATATAGTTGGATTGTATTTTCGTGGAACTTTTCTTACCAGAACTGTTACCTAGTTGGAAACGGACTCTGCAGGTCTCTGAATTTCGTATCTAGTAGATTCTTCTAGATTCATCTCTTGAATATCATCGATATCTTCATCTTCATACACTTATTACTTGAGTCATGAAACCCTTCTCTTCCTTATTACACCATTATCTCCACTTCCTGGAAATTTCTTTCACACAAAACTTCACACAGTTCTCATTAGCAACATTAGTATAAGTGAAGTGATAAAACCTTTTGAGTCCAACTTCAACTGAAAACCATCAAAACATAAGCTACTATAGCAACTCCTTTCGAAAACCCAAAAACAATTCAAAAAGGAAATCGAATAAAGAAGCAAATGCAAGATTGGCAAAATCTGTCAAAACAGACCAGCAGGTAAAGATTAATTTTTGCGAACATCTTCTGTTGCTCAAATCAAAAAGTGCAAAACTAACGAAAGTTGGATAACAACCTGGGTCAGAAGCACAAAAAATTACAGCTCAATCCGTCAGACAGAGGTCTCTCACGAATTTTTACGGTGAAGCAGAAAAATCTGTTTCGGGACAGCAACTTCCCCAAATCTTACTTCTCTCTCATTAGAGGTTGATCTTGACACAAAAACCAAACAAAACGGATAAGGAGCGGTTATTACCGAAGTAACAACTTCCAAGACTCAAAGAAACAAAAACAAACTAAAAACAAAAACAAATTGGGTTGTCTCCCATAAAGCTCTTTCTTTATAGCCATTAAAATAGGCATGATAATTTTGAAGAAGCTCTCATAGGGATATGAATTGAAGTGAAAGAAAGCATTAAGAAGAAAAAACACACACACATTTAAGTCTAACCCACTTCCTATGCAAGGGAATTTTGTAAACAAACAAGTTGTTGAAACCAGAGGCAACTTGCATAAGAAGGCAAAAGAAGTGCAACATAAAAACTTTCAGCATAAAGCGAGGAAACTTGATATTATTGAGATACATAAGAACACTTTTCCGTCTCTCATAATAACTTTCAGTATCATGCATAAACTTAACAATATAGCTATCACAAGGACCATCATAGCAATGATCACTTATTCTAACAGAAAACACAGGAATACTAGCTCTCATAACACTACTTTGTGAAACAATATTAGAAGTATCCTTACAAAGGATAGGGTGTCCCCCTTTTTCATACTTGGTGACAAAGTCTTTCACATTTGCTATTATAGGTTCATCAACCATTTGTTTATCAGGTTCAATAGCTTTATTCATACTTTCATCTACCATACTAGCCATCATAGAATGTTTCTTTACCTTAACTGGGAAAGGCATTTTCTCAATATAAGGTTTAGGTAAAACATGATTAGCAGTATAAACTTCAGTATTTCTTGCAGGAACACTCTTAGCAACATCTTTAGAAGGTTCATGATACTTATTCCACTTCTTTTTAGGCACTTCAATGTAGGAAGCAAAAGCCTTAAAATAAGAAGCAATAACTTGAGAGTCTAGACCATAAGCATTTTTAATATTTTGAAAGTCATCAGTTCCCATAAAAGATTCAATGCATTCATAATCATAATTTATACCTGGATTTCTACCTTTGTCATTCTCCCAAGCTTCAGCATTGTCTTGAATACTATCCAAGAGGTCCCATTTAGCTTCTTCTTCCATACGAGTGAATGATCCAGCACAAGAAGCATCCAATAAATCTTTATCATGTAGAGGGAGCCTTGCATAAAAGTTGTTGATAATAATATTGTTGGGGAGCTCATGAATGGGACATTTGAGCATTAGTAACTTCAATCTCCCCCAAGCTTGAGCTGTACTCTCTCCATCAAGAGGCCAAAAGAAGTATATTTGATTCCGATCTTTATGAATCTCTCTAGGAGGATAAAACTTTGAATAAATGAGAGGCACTATTTCCTCCCATTCCAGAGCTTGACCATTCTTCAGCAGCTTATACCATTCCTCAGCTCTTCCTTTTAGTGATAATGTGAATAACTTCTTCTTAACTTGATCTGTAGTAATACCTACACACTTGAACAACCCGCATAATTCGTGTATAAAGAGTAGATGATCACCGGGATGGACAGTTCCATCCCCAACATAGTAGTTATCCATAACACGATCAATAATTCTTGTAGGTATTTTGAAAACATCATTCTCAGCAGGTGGTGGCTTATCTACTACCTTAGCAGTGGTAGTAACATTACCAAATAAGAAACTCGGCGAATTATCCATAACGGAAATAAAGCAACTAGCAGAAGTAAACAATACTCACAGTAGAAGTTTCCTTTACCAGTTCCACTCTCCAATAGCGCTTCACTCCCCGGCAACGGCGCCAGAAAATAGTCTTGATGACCCACAAGTATAGGGGGTGTATCGCAGTATTTTCGATAAGTAAGAGTGTCAAACCCAACGAGGAGCAGAAGGTGCTGGCTAGTTGTATGGATCAGGAATTATCTGCAAATACTTAGCAAACATATTTTTAGGGGTTTTTGATAAAGCAAGTAAACAAAGTACGAGTAAATAAAAGACAGTAGGAATAAATGCAGCAAGTGGCCCAATCCTTTATGCAGCAAAGGACAAGCCGGTTGTATTTCTATAGATGACCAAACGTTCTCGAGGACACATGGGAAGACTGTCAAGTGCTTTCGCTTCATATAGTTGATTAATCTTCTTTAGCTTGCTAAGTGTTGTGTGGGTGAACCTGTGCTAATGTACCGCCCCATCCAAGACTAATACATACTTGTGATTATACCCCTTGCAAACATCCGTAAGTACAAGAAAGTAATTAAGGCAGAAACCTAACCACAACTTTAAACTCTAAGACCCTTACGTCCCTTGTGCAATGGTTTCCTAACGGGGGTTCAGGTTTCTGTCACTCCGGCAACCCCTACGATTAGTAGCCAAATACACAATGCATTCCCCTAGGCCCATATATGTGAAGTGTCATGTAGTGGACATTCACATGACACCACTAGAAGAAGTACACCACAACTTAAATAACAATCTATTGAATCTTTCTCAACACAACTCCACTACTAACAACAAGACTTCTCCCATGTCCTCAAGAACAAAACAAACTACTGACAAGACATCATATGCATCATGATCAGAGATGGAATAATGATGTATAACAATATGAACATAAACAATAATTCAATGGTTCACTCAATAGCATCAACTACAAAGAGTAATCAACACCGGGAAAGTCTCCCCTATGAACTATGGCAAGATTCAACCAATTGTTACATCAATATGGAGATGGTGATGATGGTGCTGATGATGATGATGGTGGTGAAGATGATGATGATGATCCCGATGAAGTCCAGCTTGATGGTGGTGTTGATGGCGACGATCTCCCCTCTCCGGGAAGGAATTCCCCCGATAGAAATCTGTCTGCCGGAGAGATCTTTCTCTCTCGGTGTTTTCCGCCCCGCAGAGGTGGCGGAATCTTTCTGTGGTCGCCCCTCGAGTCTTGGGGTTTCGGGAGGATGATATACGCCAAAGGGGAGAGGCTGGAGTGGGCCAGGGCAGCCACACCACCTCCAGGCGTGGCCTAGGCCTGCCCGCGCCATGGGGTGGTGTGGGCCCACTGTGGCCCACCTCCACTCCATCTTCTGGCATCCTTAGTCTTCTGGGAAAATAGGATTTTCTGTATATTTTCCCGGATTTTCTAATCTTCGCGAATTTTGCCTCCAAACAGCACCTTTTCTATCAGAATCCTGACTGAACCGGTCCATGCTCCAAAAGTCATCAACCATGCAAAAATAGATGAAATAACATAAGTATCACCTCTCAATACGAAATATATCAATGAATAATAGTGAATTAAGACATAGAATAGTGATGCAAAATGGACCTATCAACTCCCCCAAGCTTAGACTTCGCTTGTCCCTAAGAGAAACTGAGCTCAATAAACATGGCCTCAAGTTTATGGAGTGAAGAGTCGATAAAAGAATACGGACAAGAAGCATCACATTCATCAAATACATAGATCATAATAGAAGACAACTCACTATTATATAACTTAACTTGCAATAAGTAAAGGAAACACAATAGAGATACATAAAGTGAATCATAATTGGTAATGGCAAACTTAGCTCTTGGTCGAAGAATAGTTGATAACTTGCTGGAGTTCACAAATAGCTAGTTTTTCAATGATAGCTTTCAAAGTAGTAAACATCAAGATAAGAGCAATGTGCAAAGCAAGGAACATAAGAAACATGATTGAACAGATCATCATATGAATGAATGAAACACAACAACTCAAAATACTTGCTGAGATAGAAGGGAATAGGTTTACTGACTCAACTACAAAGTAAAAGAAAGGCCCTTCGCAGAGGGAAGCAGGGATTGCAAGTCTCATAAAGAGCTCCCAAAAATTATGATACTTACTAGCTTTCAGCTCTCATTGCCCCTATCATAGGCATCTTTAGGTGATTAAGGTTAAAGTGACACAACTAAGAGGATATGCTTGGCAAGTTATAAGTTGAAATCTCATGCCCCTTACTTATGAGTATCGATCCTCATGCTACTCAACTTCAGTCACGAGCAAGCTCTTGTCATTGTAAATACATGTGTATCATTGAGAACCGCCAACGGGGTACCCCTTGCACATGACACATGAGCTATCCCATAATCAAAATGACAAGGCAAGCAAGCAGTGAGCATCTCAGCAATCTTTTTATTTGCTATTTGCATAGGTTTTTATTGAGGATGCTTCATAGAATGCTCACTATAGTTATGCTGCAAGTTTCCACCATGATTAGGCATGGCTTAGGCTAGCGGCCCAGGCGTTTCTCTAACACACATATAAACTCCATGATCTTACAAGTTCCACTTTTATTTCACATCGCCGAGATCCATAAGCAAAAGAACATGATGTCAACTACGTACAAAGTACCAAATGAAGTGTTGAAAGCGGTCCCCATGATACATGGTTCGGCTAAATCTGTCTGCCGGAGAGATCTTTCTCTCTCGGTGTTTTCTGCCCGTAGAGGCGGCGGAATCTTTCTATGGTCGCTCCCCAAGTCTTAGGGTTTTGGGAGGATGATATACGCCAGAGGGGAGAGGCTAGAGTGGGCCAGGGCGGCCACACCACCTCTAGGCACGGCCTAGGGCTACCCGCACCATGGGGTGGTGTGGGCCCCCTGTGGCCCATCTCCACTCCATCTTCTGGCATCCTTAGTCTTCTGGAAAAATAGGATTTTGCGTATATTTTCCCGGATTTTCTGATCTTCGCGAATTTTTCCTCCAAACAACACCTTTTCCATCAGAATCCTGACTGCAGCGGTCCATGAATACCCTCCATTTCGTTGAAATTGTTCGTTTGGAAATTTCCTGAAAAGCTAATTATAGGTTCTTCTCTCCATCGGAACAATAGGTCCGTTATGCTTATTACTAAACTTGTTGAAGAGATGAAATAGAACCAAGGTCTATCTTTTTGATCAGAGGTTGAATCGATCATCAGAAGAAGAATTAGGCCAAAAATTAGGATACATTCTGGTAAAATGGAACTTCCATGGAAGAGAAGCAAATGAAACGCTTTCATAAAAATTCTCGTAGAATCGAGAATGAAGTTTTCATTCTGTACATGCCAGATCATGAATTAGTAACTGCATCCAATCTCCGAAAAGTCCCGATTGTTTCGATTTTTGGACAGGTTTTTGGCTAGCAAGGCTGGGTAGCAAGTATAAGAGTTGAAGGAAACAAACAAACATACAAGTGATAAAAACAAACATGCAATCTTCCTTGGAAGCACAAAAGATCTTAACTAGAGAATACTAGACTTATGAGCAAATCAAGAAAGAAAGATGATGAATTTTTTTTCTCTAGAGTACTTCTATCTTTTTCTTTTCAACTCTTAAAAAGGTGTTGCTACTGACCGAGCCAGGTTTGCCAAAACCAACTAAATTAACTCAATGATCCCAAAGTGCTACCAATACTAACAACAAGATCAATCATATAACCACGAATTGAAAACTAAAATAATCTATGCAAAAGAGTGAATGATAGAACTTCTCATTAATATTTCATAACAGAAACTCACACCAAGGGATACATATCTAACGAGAGAGGGGACACTTCCATAATGCAAACCATACTACAAAATAACTCCTTTATTCATGATATGACTCTACTAATAAGGTAAAAAGATAGAAGATAGTGATATGATACCGCGACACTCCCCCAAGCTTTGAACAAACTGTTGGAGATATGCCCGAGAGGCAATAATAAAAGTGGTTATTATTATATCTTTGTGTTTATGATGAATGTTTACATCCCATGCTATAATTGTATTATAAGGAAACACTAATACATGTGTGTTTTGTAAACATAAAAGAGTCCCTAGTAAGCCTCTTGTGGAACTAGCTTGTTGATTAAATGATGATCATGGTTTCCTGATCATGGACATTGGATGTCATTAATAACAAGGTTATATCATTAGGAGAATGATGTGATGGAAACACACCCATAGTAAGCGTAGCATAAGATCAAGTCATTAAGTTCGTATTGTTGTAAGCTTTCAAATGCATAGTAACCTAATCCTTCGTCCATGAGGTTATGTTA
Source organism: Avena sativa (assembly GCA_916181665.1). NCBI lineage: Eukaryota > Viridiplantae > Streptophyta > Magnoliopsida > Poales > Poaceae > Avena > Avena sativa. The sequence goes on along the minus strand of OV702290.1, from coordinate 544,018,490 downwards.
ATCACCATCACCGGATGGGTACTTTGATGACATCAAACACCGCTTCGTAATTGGGTGGTTATAAAGGTGTCATTGGGTATTCTGAAAGTATGTGTTGAAGTGCATGGACCAAGATTGGGATTTGTCCATCCATATGACGGATAGATATGCTCTCGGCCCTCTCGGTGGAATGTCATCTAGTTAGCTTGCAAGCATGTGACTGGGTCACAAGGGATGACATAACATGGAACGAGTAAAGAGTACTTATCAGTAACGAGGTAGAACTAGGTATAGAGATACCGACGATCAAACCTCGGATAAGTAGAATATCGCGTGACAAAGGGAATTGGTTTTGTATGTTAATGGTTCGATCGATCACGAAGTCATCATTGAGTATGTGGGAGCCGTTATGGATCTCCAGATCCCGCTGATGGTTATTGATCGGAGAGGTGTCTTCATCATGTCTGCATATTCACGAACCGTAGGGTGACACACTTAAGGTTCGAAGTTGTTTTAAGTAGATATGGAATATGCATTGGAGACCGAATGTTGTTCGGAGTCTCGGATTGGATCCGGGACATCACGAGGAGATCCGGAATTGTTCGGAGAATAAGATTCATATATTGGGGATCATTTTCTAAGTTAGGAAATGATTCCAGAGTGTTTGTATGGAGATTCTAGAAGGTTTCGGAATGTTCTGGAAGGTTCTAGAAGAGTTCTTGATGTTTGCTTGAAAACCAAGAAAGGGTCAAGGAAACCTTGTGGGGCTAGACACGGATTCGTGGGGGAGGAGGACTCCTCCCCCCCTTCCCAACCCGCCGGCCAAGGAGGGAGGGGAGTCCTACTAGGACTCCCCCTCCCATGGCGTGCCTCCCTCCTTTAAATAGAGGGGAGGGGGCGCCACCCCTAGACCTCTCCCATAACAATCCCTAGCCGCTGCCTCTCTCCTCTTCCTTCGCTCTGCTCCGGCTTAGGCGAAGCCCTGCAGAATTCTCTCCTCCACCACCACCACCACACCGTCGTGCTGCTGGGATTCCGTGGAGAAGATCTACTACCTCCGCTGCTCGCTGGAACGGGGAGAGGAAGGTCTGCTTCGACTCTGCACGTGTGACCGACTGCGGAAGCGCTGCCGGAACACGGCGCCGGAAGGACCGTCCACACGATCTTGAGATCGGCAAGTGATCGACTACATCAACCCCGAGATCTAATCTCGTAACGCTTTCGATTCTACGAGGGTTAGTACATATCTATCTCGTTGCTCATGTCTAATAGATTAGATCTTGGCTTTTATCTAGATTAGATCTGGGTTTTGTTCGTTCTTGCGGTAGAAATTTTTTGTTTTCCATGCTACGAACCCATCAGTGGTATCAGAGCCTTGTCTATGCGTAGATCTGTTGCACGAGTAGAACACAATGATGTTGTGGGCGTTGGTGCTCGTGTCGTCTTTTGCTTTGTGTACTTTGCATCTTGCGGTATGGTGGGATGAAGCGGCTCGGGCTAACCTTACATGTCATCGCACATGAGACTTGCTCCACGCTTGACGTGTAACTTGCTTTGCACAAGTGGCATTGCGGGTGTCTGTCTCTCCCATCATAGTATAGATCCAATCTACACTTTGCACTTGATAGCACTTGTATCAACGTTGTGGATCAGTTTCGTAGGTAAGATCCGTTCTTATTCGAAAGCCCAAACCACGTAAAACTTGCAAAGAAAATTAGAGGCGTCTAACTTGTTTTTGCAGGGGTTTTGTGATGTGATATGGCCATCATGTGATTGTGATTATATTTGATGTATGCAATGATCCTTGTTGTAATATGGCAACCGGCAGGAGCCTAATGGTTGTCTTTAATTCTGCTAAGACCTGCGAGTCTATTCATCTTGTAATAGCTTTATTCCAAGTAGTTGTAATAGTTGCTAGTGATGATGGACAACCATGAAGCGGCGCCACTGACTTTGACGCAATGCTGGTGATGATGGAGATCATGTCCGTGCTTTGGAGATGGAGATCAAAGGCATAAGAAGAAAGGGCCATATCATATCACACTAATTATGAATTGCCTGTGATGTTAATCCTTTATGCATCTTGTATTGCTTACATCATGACGGTAGCATTATAAGATGATCCCTCTCACTAAATTTCAAGTAATAAAGTGTTCGTCCTTAGTTGGCACCGTTGTTAAGACTTGTCGTCTCGAAGCATCTCGTGATGATCGGATGTGATAGATTCTATGTGTGCATACAACGGGTGCAAGCTAGATTTGCACATGCGGAAACTAAGGTTTATCTTGACGAGCCTAGCATGTACAGACTTGGTCTCAGAACACGGAATACCGAAAGGTAGAGCATGAATCATATAAGTGATATGATGAACATGAAGATTGTTCGCTGATGAAACTACATCTTCTCTCGTGAAGATCGGACTTGGTGTTGTGGACTTGGTTCGTGTAATCACTAAGACAATGTGAGGGATGTTGTTTTGAGTGGGAGTTCACCTAGTTAATTTAAGAATTAAAGTAGAACTCAATTTATCATACACTTAGTCTAAACTACTTGCAAATTTGTTGTAGATTATGGCGAATCTCTCCATCAATTTCAATGTGTTCCTAGAGAAAGAAAAACTTAAGAACAATGGAAGCAACTTCACGGACTGGCTCCGTGGTCTGAAGATTGTCCTCAGGGCTGGTCAGATGACCTATGTGCTCGAAGCACCGCTAGGTGACCCACCTGCAGATGATGCCACCGATGACGTAAAGAATGTTTACGCCACTCGGAAAAATCATTACTCCACAGTTCAGTGTGCCATCCTGTACGGTTTAGAAACGGAGCTCCAGAAGCGTTTTGAGCACCACGACCCGTTCGAGATCATTAAGGAGCTCAAGCTCATTTCTAAGACTCACGCGGCCGTGGAGAGCTATGAGGCCTCCGAGAAGTTCTTTACCTGCAAGATGGAAGAGGGAAGCTCCATTAGCGAGCACGTGCTCACCATGTCTGGGCACGCAAAAAAGCTCCAAGAGTTGGGGATAACGATTCCTAATGAGTTAGGGATTCACCATGTCCTCCAATCACTGCCACCGAGTTATAAGAACTTTGTGATGAACTACAATATGCACTGCATGAACAAGACGTTGCCTGAACTATCGTCCATGCTGAAAACTGCTGAAGTGGAGATCAAGAAGGAGCACCAAGTGTTGATGGTCAATAAGACCACCAATTTCAAGAAACAGGGCAAGCCTAAGAAAAAGGGCAACTTCAAGAAGGATGGCAAGAAAGTTGCCGCACCTGCTAAGAAGCCCAAGGCTGGTCCTAAGCCTGAAACTGAGTGCTTCTACTGCAAGGGTGCTGGTCACTGGAAGCGTAACTGCCCCAAGTACCTGGCAGATCTGAAGAACGGCAACATCAAGAAGAAAGGTATATTCAATATACATGTTATTGATGTGTATCTTACTAGTAGTCGTAGTAGTGCCTGGGTATTTGATACTGGTTCGGTTGCTCATATTTGTAACTCGAAACAGGAGCTGCGGAATAAACAAAGACTGGCAAGAGACGAGGTGACGATGCGCGTTGGAAATGGCTCCAAGGTTGATGTGATCGCCGTCGGCACGCTCCCTCTACATCTACCTTCGGGATTAGTTTTAAATTTAAATAATTGTTATTTGGTGCCTGCGTTAAGCATGAACATTATATCTGGATCTTGCTTATTGTGAGACGGTTACTCTTTTAAGTCTGAGAATAAAGGTTGTTCGATTTATATGAGTAATATCTTTTATGGTAATGCACCTGAGATAAATGGTTTATTCTTATTGAATCTCGATAGTAGTGATACACATGTTCACAACATAGATGCTAAACGAATAAAATTGAATGATAATTCTACATACATGTGGCACTGTCGTCTTGGTCACATTGGAGTGAAGCGTATGAAGAAACTCCATTCTGATGGACTTCTTGAATCACTTGATTTTGAATCACTTGAAAGATGTGAAGCATGTCTAATGGGAAAAATGACTAAGACTCCATTCTCTGGAATAATGGAGCGAGCTACGGACTTATTGGAAATAATACATACCGATGTGTGCAGTCCAATGAGTGTAGCGTCGCGTGGTGGATATCGTTATGTTCTCACTTTCACGGATGACTTAAGTAGATATGGGTATATCTACTTTATGAAACATAAGTCCGAAACTTTCGAGAAGTTTAAGGAATTTCAAAGTGAAGTGGAAAATCATCGTAACAAGAAGATTAAGTTTCTGCGTTCTGACCACGGAGGTGAATATCTGAGTTATGAGTTTGGCATGCATTTAAAGAAATGTGGAATACTTTCGTAGTTGACACCGTCGGGAACACCACAGCGTAATGGTGTGTCCGAACGTCGTAATCGAACTCTCTTAGATATGGTTCGGTCTATGATGTCTCTTACAGATTTACCGCTATCATTTTGGGGCTATGCATTAGAGATAGCCGCATTCACTTTAAATAGGGCACCATCTAAATCCGTTGAAACGACACCGTACGAATTGTGGTTTGGTAATAAACCTAAGTTGTCGTTCCTTAAAGTTTGGGGTTGCGAAGCGTATGTAAAGAAGTTACAGCCTGATAAGCTTGAAAACCAAAAGTGGAGAAATGCGTCTTCATAGGATACCCTAAAGAAACAATTGGGTATACCTTCTATCATAGATCCGAAGGCAAAGTTTTCGTTGCCAAGAATGGATCCTTTCTTGAGAAGGAGTTTCTCTCGAAAGAAGTGACTGGAAGGAAAGTAGAACTCGACGAGGTTATTGAACCTTCTCTCGGAGTTGAGAGTAGCGCAGCACCGGAAGATGTTTTTGTGCTGCCTGCACCAACTGGAGAGGAAGCTAATGATGTTGATCATGAAACTTCGAACGAAGTTACTGCTGAACCTCGCAGGTCAACGAGGGTTCGTACCACTCCTGAGTGGTATGACTCTGTGTTGAAAGTCATGTTGGTGGACAACACTGATGACCCTGCGACGTATGAAGAAGCTATGGTGAGCCCAGATTCTGACAAATGGCTAGAAGCCATGAAATCCGAAATGGGATCCATGTACGAAAACCAAGTATGGACTTTGGTGGACTTACCGGATGGCCGTAAGGCTGTCGAGAACAAATGGATTTTCAAAAGAAAAACAGATGCTGATGGTAATGTTACCGTCTATAAAGCTCGACTTGTTGCGAAAGGGTTCCGACAAATACAAGGAGTTGACTACGATGAGACTTTCTCACCAGTAGCGAAGCTGAAGTCTGTGAGGATTTTGTTAGCAATCGCTGCATATTTCGATTATGAAATTTGGCAGATGGATGTCAAAACGGCGTTCCTTAATGGTGACATTGAGGAAGAGTTGTATATGGTACAACCCAAGGGTTTTGTCGATCCTAGTGATGCTGACAAGGCATGCAAACTTCAGCGCTCCATTTATGGACTGAAGCAAGCATCCCGGAGTTGGAATCAACGTTTTGATAAAGTAATCAAAAACTTTGGATTTATACAAACTTATGGGAAGCTTGTATTTACAAGAAAGTGAGTGGGAGCTCTGTAGCATTCCTAGTACTATATGTAGATGACATATTGTTGATTGGGAATGATATAGAACTTCTTAATAGCGTCAAAACCTATTTGAATAATAGTTTTTCAATGAAGGATCTTGGCGAAGCGGCATATATTCTAGGCATCAAGATTTATAGAGATAGATCAAGACGCCTAATAGTGCTTTCACAAAGTACATACTTAGACAAAGTTCTAAAGAAGTTTAGAATGGAAGAGAGCAAGAAAGGGTTCGTGCCCATGTTGTCAGGTAAGACCTTGAGTAAGACTCAAAGTCCGGCTACGGCAGAAGATAGAGAAAAGATGAATAATATTCCCTATGCCTCGGCCATAGGTTCTATCATGTATGCCATGCTGTGTACAAGACCAGATATAGCACATGCTGTTAGTTTGACTAACAGATATCAAAGTGATCCTGGAATGGAGCACTGGACATCGGTCAAGAATATCCTAAAGTACCTGAATAGGACTAAGGATATGGTTCTTTCTTATGGAGGTGATGAACAGCTTGTTGTAAACGGTTACACTGATGCTAGTTGGAACACCGATCCAGATGACTTGAAGTCACAGTCTAGATACGTATTTATTTTGAATGGTGTTGTAGCGAGCTGGAGGAGTGCCAAGCAAAGCGTTGTGGCCAAATCTTCAACTGAATCAGAATACATAGCTGCTTTGGAGGCTGCACAAGAAGCCATATGGATGAAGGAGTTCATTACTGAACTTGGCATGGTTCCCAGTGCATTGGACCCGATGGCCATCTACTGTGACAACGCAGGTGCCATAGCTAATGCACAGGAGCCAAGGTCACATAGCAAGCTGAAGCACATCAAGCTACGTTTCCATGCTATTCACGAGTATGTCCGAGATGGTGACATAAAGATTTGCAAAGTACACGCTGATCTGAATGTGGCAGATCCGTTGACTAAAAATCTCCCTAGAGCAAAGCATGACCAACACCAGAACGCCATGGGTGTTAGGTATATTACCATGTAATCTAGATTATTGACTCTAGTGCAAGTGGGAGACTGTTGGAGATATGCCTGAGAGGCAATAATAAAAGTGGTTATTATTATATCTTTGTGTTTATGATGAATGTTTACATCCCATGCTATAATTGTATTATAAGGAAACACTAATACATGTGTGTTTTGTAAACATAAAAGAGTCCCTAGTAAGCCTCTTGTGGAACTAGCTTGTTGATTAAATGATGATCATGGTTTCCTGATCATGGACATTGGATGTCATTAATAACAAGGTTATATCATTAGGAGAATGATGTGATGGAAACACACCCATAGTAAGCGTAGCATAAGATCAAGTCATTCAGTTTGTATTGCTGTAAGATTTCAAATGCATAGTAACCTAATCCTTCGACCATGAGGTTATGTTAATCACCATCACCGGATGGGTACTTTGATGACATCAAACACCGCTTCGTAACTGGGTGGTTATAAAGGTGTCATTGGGTATTCTGAAAGTATGTGTTGAAGCGCATGGACCAAGATTGGGATTTGTCCATCCATATGACGGATAGATATGCTCTGGGCCCTCTCGGTGGAATGTCATCTAGTTAGCTTGCAAGCATGTGACTGGGTCACAAGGGATGACATAACATGGAACGAGTAAAGAGTACTTATCAGTAACGAGGTAGAACTAGGTATAGAGATACCGACGATCAAACCTCGGATAAGTAGAATATCGCGTGACAAAGGGAATTGGTTTCGTATGTTAATGGTTCTATCGATCATGAAGTCATCGTTGAGTATGTGGGAGCCGTTATGGATCTCCAGATCCCGCTGATGGTTATTGATCGGAGAGGTGTCTTCATCATGTCTGCATATTCACGAACCGTAGGGTGACACACTTAAGGTTCGAAGTTGTTTTAAGTAGATATGGAATATGCATTGGAGACCGAATGTTGTTCGGAGTCTCGGATTGGATCCGGGACATCACGAGGAGATCCGAAATTGTCCGGAGAATAAGATTCATATATCGGGGATCATTTTCTAAGTTAGGAAATGATTCCGCAGTGTTTGTATGGAGATTCTAGAAGGTTTCGGAATGTTCTGGAAGGTTCTAGAAGAGTTCTTGATGTTTGCTTGAAAACCAAGAAAGGGTCAAGGAAACCTTGTGGGGGCTAGACACGGATTCGTGGGGGAGGAGGACTCCTCCCCCCCCTTCCCAACCCGCCGGCCAAGGAGGGAGGGGAGTCCTACTAGGACTCCCCCTCCCATGGCGCGCCTCCCTCCTTTAAATAGAGGGGAGGGGGCGCCACCCCTAGACCTCTCCCATAACAATCCCTAGCCGCCGCCTCTCTCCTCTTCCTTCGCTCTTCTCCGGCTTAGGAGAAGCCCTGCAGAATTCTCTCCTCCACCACCACCACCACACCGTCGTGCTGCTAGGATTCCGTGGAGAAGATCTACTACCTCTGCTGTTCGCTGGAACAGGGAGAGGAAGGTCTGCTTCAACTCCGCACGTGTGACCGACTGCAGAAGCGCTGCCGGAACGCGGCGTCGGAAGGATCGTCCACACGATCTTGAGATCAGCAAGTGATCGACTACATCAACCCCGAGATCTAATCTCGTAACGCTTTCGGTTCTACGAGGGTTAGTACAGATCTATCTCGTTGCTCATGTCTAATAGATTAGATCTTGGCTTTTATCTAGATTAGATCTGGGTTTTGTTCGTTCTTGCGGTAGAAAATTTTTGTTTTCCATGCTATGAACCCATCACAAACCAAGGGGATGCCAAACCTAATGATGAATTACTCCTTTGGTGGTGGTGGTATCCTTTCATCTTCGTCCGTCTTCCAGGGTAAGGGTTTCCCATCAACAAAGGACATTGTGGTTTCCAACATCCTGAAACTTGCAGCAGCACTTATGCGTTTAAATCGAGCCTCATACTCACAGTTTTGATTTTGAACGTCATAGAACTGTGCTTGCAGTTCGTTGGTTGTTTGGCGGAGTGAGAGGACTTCGTCTTTGAGTTCAACAGTCTCCTTCTGGTGCTCGGTGATGAGTTCGGAACAAATCTTATGGATGATATCCACTTCGCGCTCTGCCATCTTCCTGTACCTAAAGACTTCATGCTCCAGTGCTTTCATCATGTCCTCCAGACTTCCTTCAGCTTTAGGACCTTGAACCTCTTTAATCCGGACCTCCCCACCTTCGAGCAACAACTCCTTGGGATGAATCTTCAATTCTCTCACGTATGGGTTGATGATATCTTCTAAGGAATCTCCCTTGGATGATCCATAGGAAGACATCGTGGCTCCAAATCTGGGATTCTACCTGGCAGAAACAGATCGAAACAAAAACACGACGAAAAACACGATATACGGACCTCGGGGAATCCGGGGGGTTATATATTACGAAGTTTCATATCAAAAGGAAGGTACTGGGAGAAAACGAGTCGGAGGCGGGGTCCTGGGTAGCCTCACCACCTGGTGGCGCGACCAGGGGTGGGCCCGCGCCATGGGGTAGTGTGGGCCACCCCGGCTCCGTCCCTTTTTCGCTTCGAAACTTTCCTTATTGACTGAAAACTGCAAAAATATAGTTGGATTGTATTTTCGTGGAACTTTTCTTACCAGAACTGTTACCTAGTTGGAAACGGACTCTCCAGGTCTCTGAATTTGGTATCTAGTAGATTCTTACGGACTCATCTCTTGAATATCATCGATATCTTCATCTTCATACACTTATTACTTGAGTCATGAAACCCTTCTCTTCCTTATTACACCATTATCTCCACTTCCTGGAAATTTCTTTCACACAAAACTTCACCTAGTTCTCACTAGCAACATTAGTATAAGTGAAGTGATAAAACCTTTTGAGTCCAACTTCAACTTAAAACCATCAAAACATAATCTACTATAGCAACTCCTTCCAAAAACCCAAAAAGAATTCAAAAAGGAAATCGAATAAAGAAGCAAATGCAAGATTGGCAAAATCTATCAAAACAGACCAGCAGGTTAAGATTAACTTTTTAGAAAATCTTCTGTTGCTCAAATCAAAAAGTGCAAACATAACGAAAGTTGAATAACAACCTGGGTCAGAAGCACAAAAAATTACAGCTCAATCCGACAGACAGAGGTCTCTCACGAATATTTACGGTGAAGCACAAAAATCTGTTTCGGGACAGCAACTTCCCCAAATCTTACTTCTCTCTCATTAGAGGTTAATCTTGAAACAAAAACCAAACAAAACGGATAAGGAGCGGTTATTACCAAAGTAATAACTTCCAAGACTCAAAGAAACAAAAACAAACTAAAAGCAAAAACAAATTGGGTTGTCTCCCATAAAGCTCTTTCTTTATAGCCATTAAGATGGGCATGATAATTTTGAAGAAGCTCTCATAGGGATATGAATTGAAGTGAAAGAGAGCATTAAGAAGCAAAAACACACACACATTTAAGTCTAACCCACTTCCTATGCAAGGGGATTTTGTAAACAAACAAGTTGTTGAAACCATAGGCAACTTGCATAAGAAGGCAAAAGAAGTGCAACATAAAAACTTTCAGCATAAAGAGAGGAAACTTGATATTATTGAGATACATAAGAACACTTTTCCCTCTCTCATAATAACTTTCAGTATCATGCATAAACTTAATAGTATAGCTATCACAAGGACCATCATAGCAATGATCACTTATTCTAACAGAAAACACAGGAATACTAGCTCTCATAACACTACTTTGTGAAACAATATTAGAAGTATCCTTACAAAGGATAGGGTGTCCCCCTTTTTCATACTTGGTGACAAAGTCTTTCACATTTGCTATTATAGGTTCATCAACCATTTGTTTATCAGGTTTAACAGCTTTATTCATACTTTCATCTACCATACTAGCCATCATAGAATGTTTCTTTACCTTAACTGGGAAAGGCATTTTCTCAATATAAGGTTTAGGTAAAACATGATTAGCAGTATAAACTTCAGTATTTCTTGCAAGAACACTCTTAGCAACATCTTTATAAGGTTCATGATACTTATTCCACTTCTTTTTAGGCACTTCAATGTAGGAAGCAAAAGCCTTAAAATAAGAAGCAATAGCTTGAGAGTCTAGACCATAAGCATTTTTAATATTTTGAAAGTCATCAGTTCCCATAAAAGATTCAATGCATTCATAATCATAATTTATACCTGGCTTTCTACCTTCGTCATTCTACCAAGCTTCAGCATTGTCTTGAATACGATCAAGAAGGTCCCATTTAGCTTCTTCTTCCATACGAGTGAATGATCCAGCACAAGAAGCATCCAATAAATCTTTATCATGTAGAGGGAGCCTTGCATAAAAGTTGTTGATAATAATATTTTTGGGGAGCTCATGAATGGGACATTTGAGCATTAGTAACTTCAGTCTCCCCCAAGCTCGAGCTGTACTCTCTCCATCAAGAGGCCAAAAGTTGTATATTTGATTCCGATCTTTATTAATCTCTCTAGGAGGATAAAACTTTGAATAAAAGAGAGGCACTGTTTCCTACCATTCCAGAGCTTGACCATTCTTCAGCAGCTTATACCATTCCTTAGCTCTTCCTTTCAGTGATAATGAGAATAACTTCTTCTTAACTTGATCTGTAGTAATACCTGCACACTTGAACAACCCGCATAATTCGTGTATAAAGAGTAGATGATCACCGGGATGGACAGTTCTATCCCCAACATAGTAATTATCCATAACACGATCAATAATTCTTGTAGGTATTTTGAAAACATCATTCTCAGCAGGTGGTGGCTTATCTACTACCTTAGCAGTGGTAGTAGCATTACCAAATAAGAAACTCAGCGAATTATCCATAACGGAAATAAAGCAACTAGCAGAAGTAAACAATACTCACAGTAGAAGTTTCCTTTACCATTTCCACTCTCCAATAGCGCTTCACTCCCTGGCAACGGCGCCAGAAAATAGTCTTGATGACCCACAAGTATAGGGGGTGTATCGCAGTATTTTCGATAAGTAAGAGTGTCGAACCCAACGAAGAGCAGAAGGTGCTGGCTAGTGGTATGGATCAGGAATTCTCTGCAAATACTTAGCAAACAGATTTTTAGGGGTTTTTAATAAAGCAAGTAAACAAAATACGAGTAAATAAAAGATAGTAGGAATAAATGCAGCAAGTGGCCCAATCCTTTATGCAGCAAAGGACAAGCCGGTTGTATTTTTATAGATGACCAAACATTCTCGAGGACACATGGGAAGACTGTCAAGTGCTTTCGCTTCATATAGTTGATTAATCTTCTTTAGCTTGCTAAGTGTTGTGTGGGTGAACCTGTGCTAATGTACCGCCCCATCCAAGACTAATACATACTTGTGATTATACCCCTTGCAAACATCCGTAAGTACAAGAAAGTAATTAAGGTATAAACCTAACCATAGCTTTAAACTCTAAGACCCTTACGTCCCTTGTGCAATGGTTTCCTAACGGGGGTTCAGGTTTCTGTCACTCCGGCAACCCCTACGATTAGTAGCCAAATACACAATGCATTCCCCTAGGTCCATATAGGTGAAGTGTCATGTAGTCGACGTTCACATGACACCACTAGAAGAAGTACACCATAACTTAAATAACAATCTATTGAATCTTTCTCAACACAACTCCACTACTAACAACAAGACTTCTCCCATGTCCTCAAGAACAAAACGAACTACTCACAAGACATCATATGGATCATGATCAGAGATGGAATAATGATGTATAAAAATCTGAACATAAACAATAATTCAATGGTTCACTCAATAGCATCAACTACAAAGAGTAATCAACACCGGGAAAGTTTCCCCTATGAACTATGGCAAGATTCAACCAATTGTTACAGCAATATGGAGATGGTGATGAGGGTGCTGGTGATGATGATGGTGGTGAAGATGATGATGATGATCCCGATGAAGTCCAGCTTGATGGTGGTGTTGATGGCGACAATCTCCCCTCTCCGGGAAGGAATTCCCTCAGCAGAAATTTGTCTGCCGGAGAGATCTTTCTCTCTCGGTGTTTTCCGCCTCGCAGAGGCGGCAGAATCTTTCTGTGGTCGCCCCCGAGTTTTAGGGTTTCGGGAGGATGATATATGCTAGAGGGGAGAGGCTGGAGTGGGCCAGGGTGGCCACACCACCTTCAGGCGCGGCCTAGGCCTGCCCGCGCCATGGGGTGGTGTGGGCCCCCTGTGGCCCACCTCCACTCCATCTTCTGGCATCCTTAGTCTTCTAGAAAAATAGGATTTTCTGTATATTTTCCCGGATTTTCTGATCTTCGCGAATTTTGCCTCCAAACAGCACCTTTTCCATCAGAATCCTGACTGCTGTGGTCCATGCTCCAAAAGTCATCAACCATGCAAAAATAGATGAAATAACATAAGTATCACCTCTCAATACGAAATATATCAATGAATAATAGTGAATTAAGATATAGAGTAGTGATGCAAAATGGACGTATCATCCACCATACCTACCTATTAGCATCATTTGCTACTTCCGTGCATATTCAATATGCCTTTTTTTCTTCCGAATAAAATGTTTTCTTGTTATGAGAAAGTTAGTTAGTAAAGCTCTCATGAACTTGATGGCACACTTTATTTTCTTGCACTTAATAAACCTGAACCATTGCGTCCTTCTTTGTTGCGTATATGCTTGCGCTTTATGAGTTGAAGTTAGCAGCACCATGTATCATGGGGACCGCTTTCAACATTTCATTGGTACTTAGTACCTAGTTGATATCATGTTCTTTTGCTTATGGATCCCGGCAGTGTGAAATAAAAGTGGAACTTGTAAGATCATGAATTTTGTATGTATGTTAGAGAAACACCTGGACCGCTAGCCTAAGCCATGCCTAATCATGGTGGAAATTTGCAGCATAACCATAATGAGCATTCTATGAAGCATCCTCAATAAAAATCTATGCACATAGTAAATAAAAAGATCGCTGAGATGCTCATTGCCTGCTTGCCTTGTCATTTTGATTATGGGATAGCTCATGTATCATGTGCAAGGGGTACCCCGTTGGCGGTTCTCTATGATACATATATACTTACAATGACAAGAGCTTACTTGTGACTGAAGTTGAGTAGCATGAGGATCTGTCTTCGTAAGTAAGGGGCATGAGACTTTGATTTATAACTTGTCAAGCATATCCTCTTAGTTGTGTCACTTTAACCTTAACCATTTAAAGATGCTTATGATAGGGGCAATGAGAGCTCAAAGCTAACGATTACCATACTTTCAGCATTTGGAAGCCTTTCAAACTTTTCAAAACCTGTTCATTTCCTTGTTGAGTCTCCACGCATTCTTTGAGCACTTTCTTGAGAGCATGGTGGACATTCTTAGTTCTATGTGCATTGTCCCAAGACTTGTTGATTGATGCATACCTTGATATTGCTTGTTTTAAACTATTTGTATCTAGTCACTCTTGTAAACTTTGAAGGTGTCATATGCATTTATGTTTGCTACTCTTTGAGGGACAAGCTGAATGCCACTATGCTATGTTTTCTTTATGTGAAACAAACAAACGTCTTGCAAAGCATTGTTATTCATGAATCTTTTGTTTGTGCCTTTCTCATGTTGCATCATAGTTTCTTTGTCTTATTGCTAGAACTTTGTCTTTCATGTTATGATTGAAGTACTATGATCCCAGCTTTGAATGTTTTACAGATACTTTGATCAAGTCTTTGATGGTGCATGTCACCTCAAAAATTATTCTTTCTTTTTATCACTTACCTACTCGAGGACGAGTAGGAGTTGAGCTTGGGGATGTTGATACATTGCAAATGTATCTATAATTTTTGATGTTCCATGCTTGGTTTTATCCCCTTTCTTGTGTTTTGTCCACACTTTGGAGTACTTTTCATATGATTTCTTGGACTAACCTATTAACAAGAGCCACAGTGCCAGCTGCCTGTTTTCTGCTGTTTTTGGTTCCAGGAACGTCAGAAAATGAATATTCTCGGAATTGGACGGGACAAAAGCCAAAGTGCCTATTTTTCCAAAAGACTCACGGAGCCAGAATATGAGACGGAGGAGGGCCAGGGGCTGGCCACACCACCCCCAGGCCCGGGCTAGGCCTGGCCGCGCCAGGGCATGGTGTGGTGGCCCCAGGCACCCCCTCAGTCTCCCTCTTTGCCTATAAGAAGCCTTCTAACCTAAAAACTCTGGGGGGGGTTCGATGTTTTCCAGAAGGAGTTTCGCTCTGCCGCCACCACCAGATTCCACGAAACAGCACCAGAAACTCCATTCTGGCACCCTGTCGGGACGAGGAATTGGAGGAGATCATCGCCATCATCATCACCATCGCTTCTCCATCGACCATCCATGTTTCCCCCATCTATGAGTGAGTAATCCCCCGCTGTAGGCTATGGGGATGGTAGGGATTGGATGAGATCATTCTTGTAATGGCATCAGATTGTTAGGGCATGGTGCCTAGTATCTTTTATTGGTGCTTTATGACTTTGTTGCGACTTGTTGTACTTAATGCTTGTCATTAGGGCCCGTGCCATGATTTCAGATCTGAACATGTTATTGATTCATTATGATAGTATTGTTTTTTGTCTTATCTGCAAGTTGTATACACACATTGTTGTCCGGAACCTATGGCCCCGAAGTGATAGAAATCGGGATAACCGGAAGGGAAAGGCTTTAATGTGAGGATCACATGTGTTCACGGAGTGTTAATGCTTTGCTCCGGTGCTCCGGTGCTCTATTAAAAGGAGCACCTTAATTGCCAGTAGTTCCCTAGAGGCCCCGCTGCAAACGGGCTGGCAAGACAAAGGATGTTGTGCAAGTTCTCATTGAGAGCACGTATGACTATATATGGAATACATGCCTAGGATTGTCTAGTACTTGGATGCTTTATCTTATTTATCTGCAATTGCCCTATGTTCTGATTGCTATGTGAATTGTCTTGTCCATGAAACGCCCGTCCATCCATCCCTATGCCTACCGCACTCGAATCCCACTGTTTACTGCTTTTGTTACTACTGCTGTTACTTTGCTATTCCTACTACAAAACTGTTGCTACTGATAAACTGTTGTGAGCAAGATTGTTTCCAGGTGCAGCTGAATTGATAACTCAGTTGTTAAGGCTGATAAATATTCTTTGGCTCCCCCTGTGTCGAATCAATAAATTGGGTTTCACTTCCCTCGAAAATACTGCGATACACCCCCTATACTTGTGGGTCATCACCCACATAGATGCTCGCCTTTCAAGCTGCACCGACTCACGTGATGATCGGACTTGGTGTAGTGGATTTCGTTCACGTAATCACCAAAAAGACACGAGGGATGTCGTTTTTAAGTGGGAGTTCATTTCTAATTTGGATTAGTCGAACTCAATTTGTCATATACTAAATCAAAGTGAATTTGCATAATTTCTTGTAGTCATTGGCATATGTTTACTACCTTATGATTAGTTTTAATTGAGATAATAGAACTATAGAATTCTAGGTATTTGCTTTACAAATTGGTATCGTATTGTTTTGAATGTCAATTTTAGAAGTCCTATTGCAAACTTTCCGCAAACTCTATTTACTCCATCAAGTTTAATAAGTAATATTAAATCGAGAGTAAGAATTCCAATGTTATTATCTAAAGTATCATGTTTGCCTCCATGATTCTTGATATTCAAAAGTTATTTTTAATATCGAGGTTATGTAGGAGCTAAAAGAATTGTTTCAGAAGCCATCATGCGTGGAAGATATTTTGATATCTGAAATAATGTTTATGGTTGCAATATGATAGAGTATAATTTGGAAAAATACATGTTCTCACATTGTATGAGAATTTGCGAAGGTTGGATAGGCTAGACGTCCTAATCTCCTGAAAAGATTTTGGGAACTGACATTATACTCACAATTCGTTGTTATAAGCCATAGTAGCTTGATAATGAAAGTTGTCATGATAAGGATGAATAGAAGATGTAAGTAAAATGTTTACTACACTAAAAGATTACTAAAGAATGGATTTTTGAAAGAACACCAAACATTTGATGATGGTGATCTACTTCAAAGTGCAAGTCCAAAGGTATAAGTATTTTACTATACATGCTTTGGACTATGAGTCATATGTATGGCGCCACTATTTATGTTGATAGATTCTTTTAAAAGGAAAAGGAAATGCTGAAAGAGAATCTATAAAATATTTGGCAGAAAATAAAAGACTACTAATGTCTAGCTAAGGTATATAGATGATATACATGTTATGGTTATATTCTTTGCTTGTTAAACAATGTGGTATTGGATACCGAATTGGTTGGTATTAAATATCATATAGAACGACACAATTCATGAACTATAATGGCCTAAGTAACTAGCAAAATAATATGTGATGATGCTCATCGAAAACAAATAAAGTGTTATTGTATTTCTCATTGACATTAGAGCTTGCCTTCAAGATTTGTTTAAATAATTGTTATTTTGTTCCGGTATAATGAGAACAATAGTTGTTCAAATAATTACTGTATTCCATAGAAGATGGATGAACTTTTACAAGTCTAGTTGGATAAATCACATCCATAAAACCGATGCTAAAATGTCGCAAGACAAATGATTGAAACATCACTTATAAAGTGACATCACCGTTTAAATTATATTGGAAAGAGAACATGAAGAAACTCCATTTTGATGGATTTTTGGAGTCTATGATTTTGATCAAATGACGCTTGTGAGACTTTCCTCGAGATAATTGAAACCCCGTTCATAGCCAAAGAGCAATGGATCACTAACTTATTGGAAATTGTGCATGTTGATGTGCATAGTCCATTATGCGTAGCCATATGCGATGGATCCTTTTGCTTCATATGCTTTCTCCGGAAATTTGAGTGAATATATCTATATATTTACTTAATAAGGAAGAAGTATGAAACATTTGAAATTATTCGAAGACTTTCAAGATGAAGTGGAAAATCATTGTAACAAGAAAATAAAGAGTTTATGATTTAATCATAAAGGAAGATATTTGAGTTACAGGTTTAGCAAAACACCTAAGATTTTAGGAATTGTTCCATGAATTTGCATTTCCCGATAAACCACAGGAGTATGGTATGTTCGAGAGATCAAATCGAATCTTGTTTGACATGGTATGATCTAAGGTGTCATTTATAAAACTGCCATTATGTTTTAAAGATTAAAGCTTTAGAGACTACCGCTTTTACACTGAAAATATCACCATCGTGATCCGTTGAAATGACAACATATGAGTTACGGTTTGGGATAAAACCCGAGTTATCTTTTCTTAAATTTTGGTATGCTAAGCATAAGTAAATGTTTACAACCAAAGTCGGATAAGCACGTCTTTGTAGGTTATCCCAAAGAATTTGTTGGATATTCCTCCATAACACCGAGAACAAAAGAGTTTGTCGCTTGAAATGTTATGTTTCTTGAGAAAGAATTTTTCGTGAAAAGTTAAGTGGGAGGACAATAGAACTTTGATAAGGTTATTGAACCTTAGCTACATGTGCTAAGTAGCGCAACGCCAAAAAGTGTTCTAGTGGCTGATACGTTGCAAACGTATCTATAAATTTTTATGTTCCATGCTTGGTTTATATTTACTTTCTTATGTTTTGTCCACACTTTGGAGTATTTTTATACACTTTCTTGGACTAACCTATTAACAAGATGCCATAGTGCCAGTTGCCTGTTTTCTGCTATTTTTGGTTCCAGGAAAGCGAGAAAATGAATATTCTCGGAATTGGACAGGACAAAAGCCAAAGTCAATATTTCACCGAGGGGGGCATGGAGCCAGAATACGAGACGGAGAGGAGCCAGGGGCCACCCACACACCTGGCCGCACAGCCAGGCCTGATCCTCGCCAGGGGGTGGTGCGGCCGCCTAGGGCACCCCTCAGCCTCCCCTTTCGCCTATATATTGCCTCTGATATAGAAACCCTAAGTACCTAATCAAAAATCCATGAAAGAGTCTGTAGTCGCCATCATCTCCATCCCTAGATCGGGAGGCATCTGAAGCTCTTCCCGGCACCCTGACGGAGGGGAGAATTCACCCTGGAGGCCTTCTTCATCACCATGCAAGCCTCTGGTGTGATGCGTGAGTAGTTCATCCTTGGACTACGGGTCCATGTAGTAGCTAGATGGTTGGTTCTTCTCCTTTGTGCTACCATGTTTAGATCTTGTGAGCTCCGTTCATGATCAAGATCATCTATTTGTAATCATACATGTTGTGTTTGCGAGGATCCTATGGATATTGAGATGCTATTTCAGATTGATTATTGATTCTATCATGTCTTTGTTATTTGTGATCTTGCATGCTGATGGCTCAATGCACGGCGCCCAGAAAAGTGTTGGTGCGTGGTTGATGTAGAGCTCGTTGGGAACCCCAAGAGGAAGGTATGATGAGCACAGCAGCAAGTTTCCCTCAGTTATGAATCCAAGGTTTAATCGAACCAGTAGAAGCAAGGAAACACCCTAAAGGTGTTACTAGCTGAGCCTTGGCAGGGCGCACTACCGGTGCTAGTAGCAATGTGGAGACCTGCACAACACAACCACAGAACTTTGTCCCCAACTTGCGATGAGGTTTTCAATCTCACCGTGTTTTGCCGAAAACAAAGGATTAAACGTATCGAATGGAAAGAAGTAATAGTTTGCAGAAAGTAAACACAAAGCAGTAAAAGATTGTAGATTGTATGTAAAAGACAAGGACCGGGATCCATAGTTCACTAGAGGTGGCTCTCCTTAGATAGATAACATGCTGGGTGAACAAATTACAGCGGCGCAATTGACAAACATCGAGAAAGCAATACATGCATATACTAATCATCTTGACTCCTTTGAGACTTGATTGGGCAGTATAACATTATACATAGACCACCATCCAACTGCATCTATGACTAATAATCCACCTTCAGGTTATCATCCGAACCCCCTCCAGTATTAAGTTGCAAGCAACGGATTATTGCTTTACGAACTGCATGTAAAGTAAACAATATGATTGTTCTATGAACAAAGGATTGTTGTTTTCTCCCTAGTAGCAGTAGCACATCTAGTACCTTAGAGATGTCTGTCACTTCCTCAGATTACTAGAGGCATGAACCCACTATCGAGCATAAATACTAACTCTTGGAGTTGCTAGCATCTACTTGGCCAAGATAGCTACTAACAACGGAAATCGTGCAAGATCACAAATAACAAAGACATGATAGAATCAATAATCAATCTGAAATAGCATCTCAATATCCATCGGATCCCCGCAAACACAACATGTATGATTACAAATAGATGATCTTGATCATGAACGGAGCTCACAAGATCTAAACATGAAAGCACAAAGGAGGAGAACCAGCCATCTAGCTACTACATGGATCCGTAGTCCAAGTATGAACTACTCACGCATCACACCGGAGGCTTGCATGGTGATGAAGAAGGCCTCCAGAGTGAATTCCCCTCTCCGACAGGGTGCCGGGAAGTGCTTCAGATCCGTCCCGATCTAGGGATGGAGATGATGGCGGCTACAGACTCTTTCGTGGATTTTTTATCTGGTACTTAGGGTTTACGTCTCGAGGGCATCTTATAGTCGGAAGGGGAGGCTGGGGGGGTGCCGGGAGCGGCCACACCACCCCCTGGCGCGGGCCAGGCCTGGCCGCGTGGCAAGGTGGTGTGGTGGCCCCCTGGCCCCTCTCCGTCTCGTATTCTGGCACTTGATGACTTACAGAAAAATAGGCACTTTGGCTTTTGTCCCGTCCAATTCCGAGAATATTCATTTTATGACTTTCCTGGAACCAAAAATAGCAGAAAACAGGCAGTTGGCACTGTGGTTCTTGTTAATAGGTTAGTCCAAGAAATCATATGAAAAGTACTCCAAAGTGTGGACAAAACACAAGAAAGTGGATAAAACCAAGCATGGAACATCAAAAATTATAGATACATTTGCAATGTATCAACATCCCCAAGCTTAACTCCTGCTCGTCCTCGAGTAGGTAAGTGGTAAAAAGAAAGAATAATTTTTGAGGTGACATGCACCATCAAAGACTTGATCAAAGTATTTGTAAAACATTCAAAGCTGGGATCATAGTACTTCAATCATAACATGAAAGACAAAGTTCTAGCAATAATACAAAGAAACTATGATGCAACATGAAAGGGCACAAACAAAAGATTCATGAATAACAACGCTTTGCAAGACGTTTGTTTGTTTCACATGAAGAAAACATAGCATAATAGTATTTAGCTTGTCCCTCATATAGTAGCAAATATAAATGCATAGGACACCTTCAAAGTTCATAAGAGTGACTAGATACAGTAGTTTGAAACAAGCAATATCAAAGTATGCAGCAATCAACTAGTCTTGGGACAATGCACATAGAACTAAGAATGGCCACTATGCTCTCAAAGTAGGTGCATAAAGATAGAAGGTGGAGACACAATATAATGGTGGAAGAAAGGCCTTTGTAAAAGGAAGTAGGGATTCAAGTCTCATAAAGAGCTTCCAAAAATTATGGTACTGATAGCTTTCAGCTCTCATTGCCCGTGTCATAAGCATCTTGAAGTGATTAAGGTTAAAGTGAACAAACTATGGTGTACATGCTTGACGAAGTATAAGTCAGAAATCTCATGTCCCTTGTATACGAGGGCCGCTCCTCATGCTACTCAAGTTTAGTCACCAGTAAGTTCTTGTCATTGTAAGTATATGTGTATCATAGAGAACCGCCAACGGGGTACCCCTTGCCCGATGATACGGAAGAATCCTCATATCAAAATGACAAGGCAAGTAGACAACGAGCATCTCAGCAATCTTCTTATTTACCATGGGAATATGGTGCTTTTTTCTCTCTTTCCTCTTTTCATAATATCATTTTTTTTCTCTTTTCTCTTGTTTTTCTCAATATAGGACTCTTTTTTTTATAAGAAGAATGCTTCATAGACAGCTCATTATGGTTACGCTGCAGGTTTCCACCATGTCAGCATGGATTAGACCAGTGGCCCAGGCGTTTCTCTAACACATATACATAACTCCATGGACTTACAAGCTCCCCTTTCATTTCACACCGACGACATCCATATACAAAAGAGCATGATATCAACTAGGTACAAGTACCAAGTGTAATGTTGAAAGCGTTCCCCGTGAAAGCATGGTTCTGCTAATTCATAACAAATAAGTGCAAGCATATACAACATAGAAGACACAATGGTTCAAGTTTATTAAGGGCAAGAAAAGTAAAGTGTGCCATCAAGTTCGTGAGAGCTTTAATCACTAGTTTTCTCATAACAAGTTTAATTTGGAAGGTAAACAAAAGCATGAATATACTTGGAATAGCATAAGATAGTAGGTAGGTATGGTGGACTCTTTGGAATAACTTGGTTTAGGGAGTTGGATGCATGAGTGGAACTCATACTTTGTTGTGGAGGCTAGCAAAAGACTGGGAGCGACAAACTAAGAGAGCAATAATGTCCATAATCATGCAGAGCGACAAAACATCATTGATCAAAGCATAAAGTGATACTACAAGTTGAAAACTAAAGGATCATAAAGGCTATGGTGACTTGAGATAGTCATAACATGGTGTGAGCATGCGCCAAGTCAACCCAAATAAAGCATCAAAGGAGAATACCACTATACTATGCTTTAATATGCTAAAACAACGCATGATTCATCCAAGGCATATTAAGCAATCTCAATTGTATATAACAAGTCATGCTACAGCAAAGAATACTAAGCATAAAGCCAAAACAATATCAAGCATGGCATGACAAAGCATAGGCCACAGTCAAAAACGAGCTCTTTTTACCACATAAGCATGAACTCCCCTACTCTTTTCCAAACCAAACCAAACTATTTGCAAACCAATGTATGAAAGAGGGGGTCCAACCAATTTATTCAGAAAACTAAGCAAACAAAAGCAAACGAAAACCAAAACAAAAACAAAAAAAGACGCTCCAAGAACAGCACAACTGTGCATGAAACAATAAAAATGAAGCGTTTGGAAGAAACTTGGGATTTTTATTGATGAAGAAGGGGATGCCTTGGGCATCCCCAAGCTTTGACGCTTGTACTTATTGGATATTTCTTGGGGTGACACGCGTGGCATCCCCAAGCTTGAGCTTTAGTCCATCCTTCATCTCATTACTCATTCCTTCCATACACCTGAAATTTTTCCTTTATACAAAACTTCACACAATCTTTATTAGCAACATTAGTGCACTCAAGATAAATAAGTCTTAAGGTTCAGTTCTAACACCAAATAAACTTCCATTAGAACACTAGCTACTGTAGCACTTCCCTAAAGAAGCTCAATTCCCCAAAAGAACTCAAAGAGGAACCAACAAGAAGCAAATGCAGAAAATGGCAGAAATCTGTCAAAACATACCAGCAGGTAAAGATGAATTGTTTCGAAGACCTTATTTTGCTCAAAACAAAAAGTGTTGAACTAACGAAAGTTATATAACAACCTGGGGTAGAAGCACAAAAATTCACGCCTCAAAAAGACGTTCAGAGATTTTACACGAATTTTTACGGTGAAGCATAGAAATCTGTTTCGGGACAGCAACTTTCCCAATCATTACTTCTCTCTCATTAGAGGTTACTCTTGGCACAAAAAGCAAATAAAAAGGATAAGGAGCGGTTATTATTGAAGTAATAACTTCCAA
The DNA here is from genome assembly GCA_916181665.1 of Avena sativa. Taxonomy (NCBI): domain Eukaryota; kingdom Viridiplantae; phylum Streptophyta; class Magnoliopsida; order Poales; family Poaceae; genus Avena; species Avena sativa. Next base: position 543,995,382 of record OV702290.1, on the reverse strand, counting down.
GACTCATCTAAAACTTTTGGGTTATCTCCCAATAAGTACTTTTCTTTAACGCCTTTAAGTTAGGCATAAGAACCAAAGAAAGAATCAAGTGTTCTCAAATGAAGAAGCATTAAGACCAAATTTCTTGCCCTTACCTCTCTTACTTTTATTCTTAACCTTGGGGAAAAATGATTGTTTGGTGGAGAAGAAAGGTGCATGGTCCCCTTTCCCACATCTATTATTGCTCCAAGTAGTTCTAATAGGGACCTTCCAAGTGTAATTTGTCCTTTTCCTGCACATTCAATAACAAGATAATCAATAGAAATCATTGTCCCAAGGATCTTTGTAAACACTCCTTCAGCTATTCCAAGAGGTAATATGGTAGTATTATTAGCAAGAGATATTTCTTTTCCTCCTTCAGTGAGCCCCCAAGTATTCAGAGATTTATAAATATCTTTGGGCATAAGACAAAATTCAGACATGATATCACAACGAGCTTGAAAAGTTTCAGTGTTCATCTCAATATTTACTGTAGGGAGCCACTTTGATGGTTCAGAATTTATTGGAACATAATTGTGATGCTCCCTAAGTGTATTATATCAACTTTCTAAGCTAGTAGTGCTAGTCTCAAGAGTGTTCAACCTAGCAAATATTTTTGCGAAAGAAATATCAGTTTGGCTAGGCATGTTGTAAGTGAGGATCAATTTCTTTATAGCATTAATAGCATAATCCTCATTACATTGGAGGAAATCTCCTCCCACAATAGCATCTAAAGCATATCTATAGCAAAGAGTAATCCCAAGGTAAAAACTGGTAAGGAACAAGCTTTGAGTCATTTTAGGCTCAGTTTTTTCATGTAGATCAGAGATTCTAGACTAAGCTACCTTAAAACTTTCCTCAATTCCTTGTTTAAAAGTGAAAATCATTTCCTCGGGTGACATAGTGACTGGAGCAAGGCTAGACATAGTGGCAACTTAAGAAAGGAACTAATTTTTTTTTGTGTTTTTGAAATAAGAAAGAAAACTAGTAAAACTATTTTTTTTGTGTTTTTGATAAAGAAACAAGAAAATAAAGCAAAAAGAAACTAAGCAAAACAAAAATAACAAAGTAAAGAGATTGGTTATGAGGGACTCCCCTTGTGAAGATGTCCTTGACTCCCCGGAATGGCGCCCGAAAAATGCTTGATGGCTCAATGCACGGCGCCCAGAAAAGTGCTGGTGCGTGGTTGATGTAGAGCTTGTTGGGAACCCCAAGAGGAATGTATGATGAGCACAGCAGCAAGTTTCCCTCAGTTATGAAACCAAGGTTTAATCGAACCAGTAGGAGCAAGGAAACACCCCAAAGGTGTTACTAGCTGAGCCTTGGCAGGGCGCACTACTGCTGCTAGTAGCAATGTGGAGACCTGCACAACACAACCACAGAACTTTGTCCCCAACTTGCGATGAGGTTGTCAATCTCACCATGTTTTGCGGAAAACAAAGGTTTAAACGTATCGAATGGAAAGAAGTAATAGTTTGCATAAAGTAAACACAAAGTTGTAAAAGATTGTAGATTGTATGTAAAAGGCAAGGACCGGGATCCATAGTTCACTAGAGTTAGCTCTCCTTAGATAGATAACATGCTGGGTGAACAAATTACAGTGGGGCAATTGACCAACATCGAGAAAGCAATACATGCATATACTAATCATCTTGACTCCTTTGAGACTTGATTGGGCATTACAACATTATACATAGACCGCCATCCAACTGCATCTATGACTAATAATCCACCTTCATGTTATCATCCGAACCCCCTCCAGTATTAAGTTGCAAGCAACAGATTATTGCTTTACGAACTACGTGTAAGGTAAACAATACGATTGCTCTATGAACAAAGGATTGTTGTTTTCTCCCTAGTAGCAACAACACATCTAGTACCTTAGAGATTTTTGTCACTTCCCCAGATTACCAGAGGCATGAACCCACTATCGAGCATAAATACTAACTCTTGGAGTTGCTAGCATCTACTTGGCCAAGATAGCTACTAACAACGGAAAGCATGCAAGATCTCAAATAACAAAGACATGATAGAATCAATAATCAATCTGAAATAGCATCTCAATATCCATCGGATCCCCGCAAACACAACATGTATGAATTACAAATAGATGATCTTGATCATGAACGGATCTCACAAGATCTAAACATGAAAGCACAGAGGAGGAGAAACCAGCCATCTAGCTACTACATGGATCTGTAGTCCAAGGATGAACTACTCACGCATCACACCGGAGGCTTGCATGGTGATGAAGAAGGCCTCCAGGGTGAATTCCCCTCTCTGGCAGGGTGCCAGGAAGAGCTTCAGATCCCCCCCCCCCCGATCTAGGGATGGAGATGACGGCGGCTACAGACTCTTTCGTGGATTTTTGATCGGGTCCCTAGGGTTTTCGTCCCGAGGGCAACTTATAGGCGGAAGGAGAGGCCGAGGGGGTGCTAGGGGCAGCCAGACGACCCCCTGGCGTGGGCCAGGCCTGGCCGCGCGGCCAGGTGGTGTGGCCGGCCCCCAGCCCTTCTCCGTCTCGTATTCTGGCACTTGATCCCTTCCGAAAAATAGGCACTTTGGCTTTTGTCCCGTCCAATTCCGAGAATATTCATTTTCTGACTTTTCTGGAACCAAACACAACAGAAAACAGGCAGCTGGCACTGTGGCTCTTGTTAATAGGTTAGTCCAAGAAATCATATGAAAAGTACTCCAAAGTGTGGACAAAACACAAGAAAGTGGATAAAACCAAGCATGGAACATCAAAAATTATAGATACATTTGCAATGTATCACATGCTCTCCGTTGTTAGTAGATATCTTGGCCGAATAGATGCTAGCAACTCCAAGAGGGAGTATTTATGATCGATAGTGGGTTCATGCCTCTAGTAATCTAGGGAAGTGACAGAAATCTCTAAGGTACTATATGTGATGTTGCTACTAGGGAGAAAACAGCAATCCTTTGTTCATAGAACAATCGTATTGTTAACTTTACACGCAATGCTTAATGCAATTATTTGTTGCTTGCAACTTAATACTGGAGGGGGTTCGGATGATAACCTGACGGTGGATTATTAGTCATAGATGTAGTTGGATTACGGTCTATGTATAATGTTGTAATGCCCAATCAAATCTCATAGGAGTCAAGATGATTAGTATACGCATGTTTGCTTTCTTGATGTTTGTCAATTGCCCCGCTGTAATTCATTCACCCAACATGTCATCTATCTTAAGGAGAATCATCACTAGTTAACTATGGACGTCGGTCCTTTCTTTTATCATCAATCTACAATTGTTTACTATTTTCTATTTACTTTCTGCAAGATATTACTTTCTTCCGCACAATATGTTTAATCTTTGTTTTTAGCAAAACCGGTGAGATTGACAACCTCACTGTAAGTTGGGGGCAAAGTTCTGTGGTTGTGTTGTGCAGGATTCCAAGTTGGAAACAACACCTTGGAGGTGTTTCCTTGCTCCTACTGGTTCGATAACCTTCGTTTCATAACTGAGGGAAACTTGCTGCTGTGCTCATCATACCTTCCTCTTGGGGTTCCCCAACGAGCTCGATATCAACCATGAGCCAGCAGTGGCAACCACAATACTCATGGCTCCCATGATTACAAAGGTTGTGATCTTGGAGATTAGAGTTCCTATTTGAACCATATGCATCGGGTAACAATCAAATAGTGATATTTGACAAACAAGTCGTTATTGTTTTGACAATAATGAACCGACTGCATGCAAAGAAGCGAATATGGGCCCTGACTCCACAGAATGACTAGAAGTCATAAAATCCATGATAGTTTCCACACACGAGAAATCAAGCTTTTGAACTTGGAAGACCCTCCGAAAAAGGCATGAAGCCTATCGGTCGTGTTTGGATCTATAAAGAAATAGACATGGGTGTTTGACATCTATGAAATAATTGCTAGGTCAAAAAGGAATTTATGACTATGTTCAAGGAGTTGACTATGACAAGATTTGATCTTTCATAGCGATATTTAGTCTTGACGGATTAATCTAGTAACCACTACATATAATTTGGTATATGGTAGTTGAATAAACAAAACAATATTCTTCTAATAGAATGGTTACCTAGGACGTGTACATGACATGGTCTAAAGGGTGTTGTTACATCAAAGGGTGCTAAAAGGGCATGCAAACTTCGATAGTTGAAGTGAGTACATCGGAGTTGGAATCTTCACCGTGATGAAGATGTTAAAGGAGTTTAATTTCATCGGAGATGATGAAGATGCTTGTATTTGCAAGAAATTAAGTGGGAGCATTGTGAAAAATTTCCAATACATTATGCAGAGTACATATTGTTGATTGGAAATGATGTATCTTTTATTGACACGGGTTAAGAATTTCATTAAAGTTAGATTTTGATGAAAGACTTGGGAAAAAGCGGAATATTCGGCATCAATGTCTATATGGATAGATTAATGCGCTAATATGGTTGTGTCAGACGTACATATATGAGATATTGAAAAGGGTTCAATATGGAAACAACAAGAAAGGTTCTTGCTGCATGGAAAGGATTGTATCAAGATTCAAGTGTTTCAACACTTGGTGAGTAAAATCACATGAAGATTTTGATCAATAATACCATGATATGTACATATCCAGATATGTCCAATGCTCTAAATGTTATGAGCATATACCAGAATGATTCATAAGATGATCATTATACGATAGTAAAGATATTCTTATGAGCTTTGGAAGAACTAAGAATATATCATGTATAAGTGACAAATAGTTGATAATAGTTCATTATAATATGTTACATTGATACTAGTTTGTCATAAGATACAAATTAAATTTATCTCAATTTAAACTATCGGTGGCACAATATTATGGAAAGAAAATTCCATGATGGATTTGGATGAGTTCCAAAGTTAGGACATTGTGACGGATACTACAACAAAAGTCTAAGTATATGACTGCCATAGCAGCATCAAAGGAGGGCATTTGTGTCAAGTAGTTTGTTATCAAACTAGGTGTGGTTCATAGTGGGATAATACTATGAAGATATATTGTACGACAATACTATCGTTACGACGTTAAAGGTTCACACGATCACAAGATTCATCGTTGAATGTGTGGGAGTCAGTACGGATCTCCAGGTCCCGCTGCTGATTATTGATCAGAGAGGGGTCTCGATCGTGTCTGCATTATTCGCGAACCGTAGGGTGACACACTTAAGGGATACCAACACCATTTGGAGCAAATATGTATCAGATAAAGATTTAAGAAAGCGATGGAATTATTTCGATGGAAACCGAAATTGTTTCGGGTGAAATTGCAAAAACTGGTTCTGCATGTGATATTGAAATATTACAGGGGGTTTTATGTGAATGTTTGTTAATTAAAGTAATTAACAAAATTCTGAATAAAATAAATGAAATAGTTTTATTTAATGAGATCTTGCATTAAATTTGGTAGAAATTTAATGCATGTGAGTGGACATGAGTGGAGGTGTGTGTTTATGTGAGTGGGAGATCCACCCACATGAATTAGGGAGAGGTGGGGGCACCCACCATGGCCGGCAACATGCCCCCTTGGGTTGCTCCCTTCCCTATATAAGGAGCACCTCTTCATCCTCCACTCTCACACCTCCTCGTGAAGGATCTCTCTCCCCCTCTAAAAATTATTCCCCATGGTCTCGGATTAGCGAGATACATGTTCCCGGTGGCTTTATCTGGAAAGGAGTTGTTGCTTCCGCTTCTTTGCTGGAGCGAGGGACGGAGGTTGTCGGGGTACCGGGCGTGTGTGCGATCATGGATGCACCACTGCTTTGCGGTGCTAGACTAGGTGGTGTTGGACTTGCTGGAGCTGGATCTGATGGACGTGTTGGAGCTGGACCTGCTGGACTTCATCACGATCTTGAGATCGACAAGTGTATGACTACAACATCCACGAGTTCCATCTCGTTAACAAAGATTTGTTGTCTTTGAGGGTATTTTCTCTATGGATGTATATCCACCCATTGCTTGTATCTAATAGATAGATCTTGGCGTATAATAGTTCCCATCGTAGGAATTTTTTTGTTTTCTATGCTGCAAACCCAACAGGTGAGGCTTCTACCAAAGCACCACCAAAAAAGAAGACTAAGATTGTGTATATTGAAGATGATCCATTAGTCACCGTTCCCAAGGATGGGTTCAAGGTGATGGCTGATGCTCTTGTGAATTCTAGTGGAGATAATGATGCTATACCCGATGTCTTGTGGGATGTTTTGACATCCATTCAGGGGCCTGATGAGGGACATAGCTCATTGATATGCTCATCCTGTTGACAATCCTAAGATCGACCACAAATGCATTCATGATGCTTAGCCTTGCCAACACGTTGGTTTGGGTGAGTAGGTATGTGGATAAGACCTTTGGAGTGATCTATAATTTTAATTGATGGTATGAACTTCAATTAGGTAATCATAGATGACTATTATGCATAGTATTCTAGATTTACTCGATCGTTGTTACTCGATGGATTGTAATTAACTCTAACTATTGCTTTTGGATGCATGGCTACTATGACATGAACTAGACATGATTTAATTTGGATTATTTCTATGATTTAAATGGTTGTATGGATTGAAATATGTGTTATGCATGCCAGTATATATGTTATTGCTTTTTCTAAAAATATAAACAAAATGCTGCTGATTTTTTTATTAGTACGGGTCACCATATCTTTGAAGGTGGTGTTATGTGGGAGGTATGTTCACCATAGCTATGTAAGTGGTGAGCTGAATCCAATCCTAGACATTCCATTCCACCTTTTTTCCCAACCAAAAAAACAAACTAAAACCATTCCATTCTACCTTTTTGTCCCAACTAAAAACAAGAATGGGAGTCCATCTAATCATCCATTAGTAACTGAAACCACAACCTAGGGTAACTGAGTTCTTTCCTTTCCTCTCTTAGTATCCTCTCATGTGAAAGGCCGGGTTGATCCTGAGCCCTCCCGATGGCGCAGCCGACCGGAGATGGAAGAGGAAAGGCGTCGGAATACCCATGTACATAGTAGTTGTAGGTTTTCTTCCTAGGTGTGTGGTTTCAGCCTTGTGCCAGTGTGGAGTAGAGTTCTAGGTCTTCTAGGTCAGATCTGGTGCTCTTGACGATTCCTTATCTTCATGTAGAGCTCCATCATTCCAAGCCGAAGGAAGGGAATGAGGTACTTGCTGGTATCTCCGGAAATAAGGTCCCTTTTGGCAGATTTGGTGACAGTCAGCGTGCTCTCTTCTTCTCATCGTGGAGGCAAGACATGAGGGACTCTCGATGCCTCTGTTGCTGGTGCCCGAGTCTGGCACGCGAGAGCATTGTTGCTTCTCTTTGGAGGTTCTTCACGGTGGTGTCTTCTTCATCGTCGTTGCTCGTGGTCGAAAGGCGACCCATCCAACCTCTTGCGTCGGTGACAGTGATCTCCGGCCGGTGTATGATGGTCTTCAACAACCTTCAGGCTACCATGCCACTTTGGAGGCCCTTTGGCTTCGGTGCAGTTCGCTCCCGCCCCCTCGTCCCAAGTGGCTTCGCCCCCGGTGACATTGAGGTTGGCGCTTCGAGCCCAATCGCGATGGAGTTGGAGCGGGACCTGATTGCGTTTTTTATTTCATGTTTGAGGTCCTTTATGAAAATTTTAAGGGTTTGGGTGTACTTTGATGTTTCTTTAGGGTCCTTCTTATAAATTGTATCTCAATCGTTGAATATACGTGAAGCTCTCACTCATTTGGAGAGTTAATAGCATAAAACCACCACATATCTGCAGAAAGTTTGATTAACCACCACTTTTCAAAATTTTCGCAAAATTTGACCACTTTTCAGATGATTTTTTGCAATTCGCGCCAAATCTCGATTTTAGGCCGATTGACAGCGTTTCTGACATGGAGGTCCCACCAGGACGATGACGTGGCGAGGGGGTGACGGCTCTAGGCCACAGCCATTGCACACTGTTAACGGCCTGTCTGAAAGAGGGGGAAACAACGAGTTAGGTTTCAGTTCCCCCCCATTCCACGCGCGTGCTCCCGCTCCCGGAGGAAGATGGTGGTGGCTACCCCCGGCGGCGACCCAGACGGCGGCGCCTCTTTCAGCACCGGCGACGACGGTGCTCAATCAAGCGGCGGCGGCATCGATTCACCTGCAGGCGGCGGTGGTGCCCCTCTATCCCCGCGCGATCGCCGGAGCGTTCCACTGGACCCGCTTTGGCTAGGGCGGTTCTGGCTTCACCTACGAAGACTAGCTATCGTTGGGGGTACTCCCTTGGCGGCATCGAGTAAGCTCTCACCTCACTTCTCTCTCGCCCTCTTGCATCACCATCTTCCTCTGTCTAGGGTTTGAATCTTGCACGTTAGGGTTTGCATTGGCTTGTTCCACTGAATTGGGATTATGAGTATGAACTGCACTGACTCGCCTGCTAAGAAATTATGATTATTAAATATTTAGTAGTGTGAACTGATGTAGAATTAGCAAGAAAGTAGGATTGTTCTCTACTATGCTACTGTGCCAAGTTAGTAGGATTATCAAGTAATTAGGGGTATGAATTGATGCATTGACAGTAGAAAAAATTTGTATGTTTTTCCCTATCATGCTACTATGCCATACCTGATTTGTTACTTATGTCAACCATTATTTGTTGTATGCAATTTGGATGATGACATCTGGGATATTAGATTTAATTTCCCTGGGGAGGACAATCTAGAGAGGACCTTGTGTAGTTCAAACATCACTTACATGAATCTGTTGGCCCTTATTGAAGAATTTGGTGGTTATAATGTTAATGACACCATGTACTACATCAAAGAAAAGGGGAAAGGGTTGGAGGGATTGGAGGCTCTTACCAGCATGGGAAAGGTTATTAAGATGAAAGAACTTTTTGAGGATAAGAAGGTTCTTGAGTTTATAGTGATCAGACACAATTTAGTGGTACCACATGGACTGAATGAAGAAGAAGTTGAGGCTGTCATATCATTAGAAGATCCAACCATACTAAGGGTGGACAAAGATGGAGTGTCCTATGTTAGTGAGGAGGAACAGTTATATCCAGTTGCAATGGATGTCTCAGATTGTCTCTTTATAGGAACTCAACAAAGCTGGAATTTTGGGAAGGATAATCTGCATAAGGACAAGGGAAAATCAGTTCTTTCTTATGGTGATGTCCCTGTTGATGTAGTGGATTCTGATGACGAATGGATATGAGCTGCAGTACAACCTTGCTGATCATGACAAGTTTGTTGCAACAGAGCTGGAGTACATCAAGGACTTGAAGAGAGAGAGGCAGAGACAAGAAGCAGGAGATTGTTCTCTACACTTTGAAGGTGAAACTGATGTGGAAGAGATTTATGAAGAAGAAGAGGAGGAAGAGAGTGAACCAGAGGCTATGGTTGAAGAGTGCTTTATTTCTGAGAAGAATAAGAAAAGGAAAGGACCTACAACAAGTAGATCACATTATCAAGAAGAGGAGGTTGATGAATACTATTTCATACCCTCAGGTGATGAGGACAGCAGCCCAGATGATTTGCCTAACAGTGATGATGATGGTTTTGTGCCAAAGTGGGTATTGCCTAGTGGGCAGAAGAGGAGGTTGATGTACAGCGGGCATAGAGGGGCACCACCGCCGCCTGCAGGCGAATCGATGCCGCCGCCGCTTGATTGAGCACCATCGTCGCCGGTGCTGAAAGAGGCGTCGCCGTCTGGGTCGCCGCCGGGGGTAGCCGCCACCATCTTCCTCCGGGAGCGGGAGCGCGCGCGTGGAATGGAGGGGGGGGCTGAAACCTAACTCATCGTTTCCCCCTCTTTCAGACAGGCCGTTAACGGCGTGCAACGGCCTTGGCCCGGAGCCGTCACCCCCTCGCCACGTCATCGTCCTGGTGGGGCCACCATGTCAGAAACGCTGTCAATCGGCCTAAAATCGAGATTTGGCGCGAATTGCAAAAAATCATCTGAAAAGTGGTCACATTTTGCGAAAATTTTGAAAAGTGGTGGTTATTCTGCAGATATGTGGTGGTTTTATGCTATTAACTCCTCGTTTGGACCATTCTCATATTCAAAAGAACACAAAAATGGAACCGTCCGATTATAGTGAAACAGAACCACCACGATATTTCATTCCACTTCATCATGTTACCAAAGACGTCTTAAGTCGCGCCGGTTGGCCTTGCTGGACCGGCCGTCGATGGTCAGTAGAGACGGTACTCGACGTCGCGGGTGGTCTCGGTTGTCGATCAACATGGCTCAGGCCACGGCGGTCCCGGAATCGCACTCTCCTATTCTCGGGAAGGAACGAGTGAGCAAGCAAGCTAGCTAGCCCCCGCTGCTTGCGTGTAGCTCCTTGGTTCCGCCACTGCCAGATTCGTTTTCGCCGACGGCGACAGCAGCTCAGATTCCGGCCGACCATTACCATAACGGGAGCTAGCGCGGTAGTCTACCGCAGTGGCAGGCCATGCCAAAGCAGCGGTCGCATCACACCGGGAGCGCCACGTGCCCGCGCCCGCGCGCCGCGATCGGCGAGGAGCCGCGGCAAAGGTCAAGCCAGCTATAGCCTAGCGCGCGTCACTACTCACTAGCCAGCCAAGCGAGCGTAGCCAAAGCTCCCCGTGCCACGCCGTGCGTCAGCGAGGACGTGGCCCACCCGGTTGGACCGTAGCGGCGGCGTCAGTGGTGAACGGCCGTAGTATAAAACTGGCGCGCCCGGCCGGGGCCTGCAGCAGACTGCAGAGACAGCTAGAGACCACTAGCTAGTAGTAATAACACCACCAGCACCACGCAGAGAGCGGCGGCCGGCTAGCGAGCGAGCGCGTACGGTCGGCAGGCATGAGGACGCGGTCGAGGTCGTCGGCGCCCTCCTGCGCCGTCCTCTTTCTTCTGCTCGCCGCGGCGTCTCCGTCGGCGGCGATCACCAAGGGCGACTTCCCGCCGGGGTTCGTCTTCGGCACCGGCTCCTCCGCCTACCAGGTACGGTACGCCCCGCCCAACTCCTCGCCTAAGTAGAGTATGTACGTACGTCGTCGGGCAATCCTCCTCTTTCTCGCTCGTCGACCAAAACCGCTGAATCAACCTCAAGTTGCAGAGGTACATAGGCGAGCCTGCAGAAAGCTATCCACAGATAGTTGATCGATACAGTACATAATTATCCTCGATAGGCGACCAAAGATAATTAATTACCCTCGATCGAGCAGGGAATGTCTGGTAGCAGCAGAACACGCCAGCCAAGCCAAGCTTTATTGGTCAACATCCTACTACCCGTACCGTACGTCGCCGATTAGTCCGAGCCACTCACTCGTCCGCACGTTCATACATACTCGTACACTAGAAAGCTCTCCCTGCACTCCTATCTTCCAAGCAAGGAAGAAAAACAGAGGCTAGGGGTTTCGTAATTCCTAGCAACATTTGATGGTGGCCTTCCACGTGCACCGTCGTCTACCTCTCGACGAGACTTTACTGAATTTCGGTCACGCGTGACGCATCCTCTATATCAGAGAAAAGGAAGAAGAGACTGAGCCATCGAAGCTGGACGTATTCTATTTTCCTTCCGTCGTGCATCAGTCTCGTCAGCTGCCTGCAAAGTCGATCCTTTTCAATACGTAACATAATCTGGTGGTCTGAATCGAATAACTAACCTGCTAGTAGTAGTAAGATGCCGGGATAATTGATGCGCCCTTGAGCATGCATCGCACACATCGCTTTGTTATTAAGTTCGGGACGACGCCGGCCGTACGTCTTCCTTGCGTAGAGGAGGAGCGAGGAGCCCTTCTGGAAGCTTTGGTTCATCATCTAATAAGCAGCCATCTCTGATCTCTGACCGTGACGCTTTTCTACGGCGTGGTTATTATCCCTGCTGCCGCCCGGCCACACACCAGAGGCGACGCGCTATCTGCTCCGTGGTGAGCAGAGATCGACTGAACCAAGTGTGTGACTTAGGAGTAATCAAAGTATCCTGCCAATTCTCACCTCGATCGCTAAACATACAGCAATCATCCGTCCATCACCGTGCATGTGCGCTTGCTTACCGTTGATCGTGATCATTACAACTACTACATGCCAAGTACTCTAATATATAGTAATATACTCCACTAGTAGAATATAATATCCTCGACTCGAGCAGGGCATGCCAAGTAGAATAGGCCAGCCAACAAAGCTGTTCGTCAACATCCTACCTACTAGCAGCTAGAAGAACCATCACCGCACGTCCTGGATTTGCCCACCCCGTCGCCGATCAGCCGACTCCACTCGTCCACACGTTCATACATCGATAGACTAAACATCCCTGGAAATTCACTTCTCATCTCACGTGCATATGTGCTCTATTTAGCAAAAACATATGTTTCAAATTGTTCAGAAAACATTCTATGTGCAAAGTTCCGCAAAAAAACAATATTTTAATGGATTGTATAAACAAGAAAAAAAAAAGTGTTGTGACATAGCCATATTTTATGACGAAAGATCCTTGTAAAGTATCCCAATTCTTTTTTAAATATTTTAGGAAGTTGACATTTATGCTAAATGCTTGGCATGTGTGTGTGCGCGGGCAGCTTCAGTGCCGGGGCAATGTACAAGATGTTGAAGAGTTCTGGCTGCGTCACTCCCCTCCATGACTTGAATTGGGCGGGGTATGCGCCGTGTGCTTGGGCCTCGGCGGTGCCCCCTCCCCTGACTGCCGACGCGTCATGGGTGTCGCTCGGGGCCAGCAACCCTTCCTAGAGCGCTCCAGTATGCAGCATTGTTCTTTCCGGTGTCCTCTAGGTTGTCTGAAAAAGCAGGAACCAGATGGTTTTCGACGCCGTCCGTCTCTCCCCCTCGGCGATCCTCGAACAAGCAGTTGAGCACTTGCGCTTGTGGCGGGTGCGTGTCCCACCTTTTGAGTCAGCTATGAGTGTGTGGAGCAATGGTGTGTCTCGCTCTTGTAACATGGGATCCGCCTCTGCCTCCACCTCCCCCTTTAACTCTTGACCCGTTTGTTTGATGGCTTTTTGTCTGTTTTAATGGGAAAAACCAGGTGGGCAGTTCGCCCCCCGTTGTGCTGCTCAAAAATAATATTTAGTACTGATTTTTTTTTTTTGCTTTCTACACAAAAAAATCGATTTTTCGTGAAACCACTTTATGCGCACCTAGATTATGGATGTGTATGCTATTTGATTTGAATTTTTTATTTTTTAAAATAAAGGCAGTGTACGCCATCCAAGAGCCAATAGGCCAATACGCCGCATCCAAAGATCCCACCTTACTACCATCCAGGGTTTCACAGCAACATTTGTTTTTCTTCCCATGAACCTATTGTTGTGTGATTTTTCTCGACCCCCAAAAGTTACTGTCGTGCCCTTCCCTTTCCATCCACCTGCTCTCGACGAGACACTGCTCACTTTCGGTCAGAAGTTAACGTACTGAGCCATCGATCTGGCCGATGGAACATATTTTTTTTCTTGCCAGAGAGGAGGATCCTTCTAGAAGATCTGATTCAGTTCAGCATCCATCTCCGACCCAGACGGTTTTGTAGCGTTATCCTTCGTCGCTTAGGCTTTTGTTTATGACGACGACATGTTCGTATAGTGTCTTGAGAAGAACCACCGAGATGTCATTTTCGTGCCCCATTTCTTTCTCCGTCGGTTCAGTGTCACAGGATTACTCTCTTGGCTGCTTGCTCCGTGTGGCTGGCAGGCACCCGGCCCTGGCTGGAGTGAAATTGATCGGCGCAAGTTGAAAATTAGGCACTGACTTTTGGCAGAATCGCACCGAAAGTATAAATTGGGCTTCAAATTATTAATTAACACTTGGGGGGGGGGGGGGGGGGAAGAGAGACAATTATAGTAAGATTTTGGAAGTACTTTTCGAGAGAAAAGTGTGCATTCCATTTTTAATTTCCAGCCTAATTAAGCAAGTGAAACGTGATATGAATTGGTACCAAGGTTTTGGCTATCGGATTAGAAAATTTTACCAGGGGTGGTCGATATTTTGAGTTACCATGGTTACCGGATGGTTACCGAAAATTACCGAATGAAATAAAATTTAAATTTTAAAACGAGAAATTTTAAAATTTCCGGTTACCTGGTAACCGGCCGGTCACCACTAATTTTTCAAACATTGTACAAATATGGACCAAATTTAAACATATTTTTTGCCCTAAAAACCAATTTACCGGGAGGTGTCGGTAAAATGGGTTACCGGCCGGTAACCAAAACCCTGATTGGTAGTCAATGTTTTGAAGTTTGAGTTTAGTCGATCCAAAAAAGGCCGAGTTTCCCTCATACAGAGCGAGCTGGGTGCCGTGTCTCCCTGACCTTAGCTATCGCCTGATTTTTCAGATTGAAGGTGCGGTCGATGAGGACGGAAGGAAACCCAGCATCTGGGACACCTTCACGCACGCAGGTTCATATTACAACTACTAGTTCTTTCGGTTATACTTACTCCGCAATGCATTTCCACGTTCCTGATCATGACATGGATATTCTTTGACTTCCCCACAGGGTACTCCAGCGACGGATCGAACGCCGACGTGACTGCGGATCAGTACCACAAGTACAAGGTTAGTTCTGCAATAAATGACACTTGTTCAGATCAACGACTTGATGTCCAACTTACAGTGGTATAACACCCACTCTCTGTTCGGCAACAGGAAGATGTGCAGCTTTTGAGCGAGATGGGCGTCGACGCCTACCGCTTCTCCATTGCCTGGCCTCGGCTTATTCCCGGTAATCAAGTCTTTACTCCCGGTGGAGCTCAACGCTGTGCCGGCAGCATCAGTACTTAGAACCGCTAGCTGCACATGTTTGAATAACGTGTCTTGAAGAAAATTGAATGGGCCTTCACTGACAGACTTGGTTGTGTGCAATTCGTGCAGATGGGCGGGGAGCTGTCAATCCCAAGGGGCTGGAGTACTACAACAACCTGATCAACGAGTTGCTGAGCCACGGTACGTAATTCAGTCTCTTGGAGTAAGAACGAACTCGATGATTTTTCAGATGTCCAGCTCCGTGGAGATATATAATAATTCATGCGAGTACATCTTTCTGTGCTTCGTGCAGGAATTCAGCCTCACGTGACGATATACCATTTCGACTTCCCTCAGGCTCTTCAGGACGAATATAACGGGATGCTCAGCCGTAAATTCATGTAAGTACTTCCTTCTTTCTTGCTCCGCTAGCTTGCCAACACCGTTACTGCAGATGCGATTCTATGAGATCAGCAAGAAGAAATAATGTTGTTGTTGTTGTTGTTGTTGTTGTTGTTGTTGTTGTTTTTTTACCCTGTTCTGTGACATGATTGCAGTGACGACTACACGGCGTACGCGGACGTGTGCTTCAAGAACTTCGGCGACAGGGTGAAGTACTGGAGCACCGTGAACGAGCCAAACATCGAGCCGATCGGCGGGTACGACCAGGGTATCCTCCCGCCGCGGAGATGCTCGTTCCCCTTCGGCAGCTTCAGTTGCGACAACGGCAACTCTACCACCGAGCCATACATTGTGGCGCACCATCTTCTGCTTGCGCATGCCTCCGCGGCGACCCTGTATAAAGAGAAGTACCAGGTTAGGAACACTGCCACCCTTTTACAAAACCAACAACATGTTCAATTGGGGTTAGTCGTTCTCACAAGTGAAAGTAACCTTCCCCTTCTGTTTCTTACTGGTCAGGCCACGCAAGGAGGCAGAATTGGACTCACATTGCTCGGTTGGTGGTACGAGCCCGCGACGCAAACGCCTGACGATGTAGCGGCGGCTAAGAGGATGAATGATTTCCACATTGGATGGTATGTTCTTCTATACATATCAAGTTTAAGACAACTACTACTAGGATTTGAATGTAACTACAGCTAAAGGTCATGCTATCATGACGCAGGTATATGCATCCGTTGGTGCATGGCGACTACCCCCCAGTGATGAGGAAGAATGTTGCATCCAGGCTACCATCTTTCACGGCCGAAGAGCTGAGGAGAGTTAAGGGATCTTTCGATTTTGTCGGATTTAACCACTATATTGCTGTGTATGTGAAGGCTGATCTTAGCAAGCTGGATCAGAACCTCAGAGATTACATGGGTGATGCAGCCGTGAAATATGACCGTAAGAATCCTAATGCCTCAAGCTCTGTTGTATGTTATGTCCCATGATGCAAAAGGAGAAATGTTTTATAAACTAACTGAACTCTGTAAATGTATTCTTGCAGTGCCATTTTTGAACTCAAAGGACAAGGTATTCGCGGATGCAATTCATTTCATCTCTAAATTTAGTTGGAAAAAAAATTGTGTCTAACATAACTAAATCATTTATCTTCCTGTGTGGCTAAACATAAACTGTAACAGTTGCTGTTCGGTTTGAAAACCGATTTCATGACGTCGACCCCGTGGGCTCTGAAGAAAATGCTGGAGCATCTCCAGGTCAAATACAAGAATCCTGTGGTCATGATCCATGAGAACGGTAAATTCTAGTGGAACTTTAAACACCCAGATCTATCATCAACCTGACAAACCATCAATATTTCAGCAACTCATCTTTGTGTTTCCTCAAATGTTCATATCTATCAGGAGCTGCTAGCCTACGTGACCCCTCTGGCGGGAACAACAACGACGACGACTTCAGGTCGCAGTACCTGCAGGATTACATCGAGGCCGCCCTCGAATCCAGCAGGTACCAATTCCATCCATTCATCTCACTACAGGAGCAATACGACAACTGAAATAAATTGACGCACCGGTTTACTCACCATTCTCCTCTGTTGGTGGGTGATCAGGAACGGGTCGAACATTCAGGGCTACTTCGTGTGGTCCTTCCTGGACGTGTTCGAGTACCTGTTCGGCTACCAAATGGGCTTCGGCCTCTACGGCGTCGACTTCAACTCTGCGGAGAGGACAAGGTACCAGAGGAACTCCGCCAAGTGGTTCGCCAGCTTCCTCCGTGGCGGCGAGCTCAGGCCGGTGGCTCTGCCCGGCAAGGCCTACTCCCAGTGATCTTTGCACATTCGCGGCTGCTGGACATAGGTGATGATGAGAATGCACGAATAAGCCTGAAAAAGCCTGGACAGTTGGGTGGTGACATGATAGTAATTACGTTTCTTGTTTTCTTGGATGTAAGTTGATTTTTGTTTGGGTATAGGGTTGCCTCTGCTTCTTTGGGTTTTGTTCCTGGTATATCCATGTCTTATGTATGTTCTGAAAATAATACTATAAGATGTACAATATAAAGTGTCAAAAGTTTTGTCAATAACTCTGCGTTCAAAATCATATACCTGAGTAGAGATAGTGGCTACGGAATAATTTTCCGAATGTATCATCAGAGCCTGCTATTTTCTTCAAATATACATATGGCCGAACATGATTCAGACATTTAAGTTCGAATTTGCATACCTTGCATTCAGATAGTACCTACATAGTTCTCCGAATTCCGAGAACTAACACCAGCGGCAGTACTTGAGAGAAGATGACAGCAATCTGATACTGCAGCTGGTTTCCAAATGCCACTGCTTGTAACCAGCAACAAATCAGGTACAGCTGCAACCGGTACACAAACATGATTAACACAAAACACCAAACACGACGAATTCTGCACAATCTTTACTAGCTAGAGAATATTATCCAGGTTTTGGTAGTTACATATGTCGGTTGCCATAGGTACCGAAAACAGTGGCTCATCAGGATTACCTATTCTCTTCTATCTATTCTGCTGCCAAATAGATATCTTCTCTCTGCATATGGAAGGGCCGATGCGGGTAAAGCATGAGTCCTTTGCTAGAGGGCATCTCGTGGTTGGGAATGGTTTAAGCACTAGGTTTTAGGAGGATACATGGTTGGAAGATTCCCCTTTAGCATAACAATATCCATCTCTTTACAACATTATACAACGGAAAAATGATACGATGGCACATGTGTTAACCCAGGTACCTCTTAAGTATCGGGTTCAGGAGAGTACTAACTGGTAATAGATGGAGATATAATGAATGGTTCAGTTATCAATGGATCATGATAAGTTTATGTGGAACTTGGCATCATCTGGGTATTCTCAGTAAAATCCATGTATGAAAACATAATGAATGATCATACGGTTTTCCCGCGGAAATAACTTTGGCAATTAAAAATCTCACTAAAAATAAAGATTTGTATGTAGTTCCTTAATAATGGGGTTCTTCTCACAAAGGACAATCTGGTAAAGCGTAAATGGAAAGGGTGTACCAATTGTTGGTTTTGTGGGTCACAGGAAACCATAGAGCATTTGTTTATATCATGTCTTTTTGCTCGCCTCTGTGGCGTATTATTCATTTTGCATATGACTTACCCCCTCCAACTAATGTAACAGATATGTTTGGGAACCGGTTTAATGCTTTTGATAAATCACCTAAAGCTAGAGTTCACATTGGTGTCTGACATAGGTATGATTACTTGGATACCTATGATTTGCTACCTGGGCTTGCAGAAAGGCTTATGGCCCATGAAGAGTCAAGATGAAGGTCCAAAAGAGTAACCGACAAAGGCTATAGTTGTATTAGGAAAGAGGAGAGAAGACCGACATTGTGTTGGTATCGTAATCATGTATATGTAACCTATCCGCAGACAGTTTTGAGACCCGGCCTATTATATATAGGACAGGAGAAGCCTAGGCAAGATCACCGAACAATCCCCAAGCGATTTGTAATAGTGCGATCCACCAAATATTCAGGCGACTTTAACTCCATTGTTTTCCTGACATCCGACAAAATCCCCAGCGTTCTCTTTTCCGTGAAACCCTAAGTCCTTCATGGACATTGCCGAGGTTACCTCTCGTCAATTGGCGCCGTCTGTGGGAAACCTGAACACTGGAACCATGGATTTGGTGGAATTCTCTTTTTCAAACGGCAACCCAACAAAAGTGATTCTACACCCACCCACCCCTATGATAGTACCCGCCGAGTTCAACAGCGGATCCGATCTAATCATCGGAATCTGCCACTTCCAAGTAGAAGACTCCCAAAAATCACACCCTTCGGCCCTGATTACATCAGAACAGTTGGTGGAAAAGACTACGCTTACAGCGATACCAGCATCATTTGTCGGATCCTCCATGGAGGTCACGGCAGACATCGAAGCAACACCAGAAGAAAACAAGCAAGATGAGACGGATCTGGGGGACTTTAACGGTCTTCACGACAATCTCTCCTTCTGATCAGATTCTCCACTAACTCCACCACGTGGAACAAGCCCAGCAAACTCTGAACCCGAGGAAAGCAGTGAAAGCATCGACTTTGGGATAAGGATGGCCAAAATCTACCCAGAACAGGAACTAACGGACTTCACTAATCCACCCGATAGTGTCTCCCTCAATTTAGATGACGATGCCACCAGTTCATATATTACCCAGCACCAAGTATGCGTGATCATCGGAGACGCGTCGACCCAGCAAGACTCCAACGGTAATCCTATTTTTAACCCTGACGATATCCTATCAAGAGACAATGCAGGAAACCACAGAAACAAAGGAAATCGCGAAAACAGGGAAGACCTAGCAAACAACTACGTAACCCCAGGAGGAGGAGAACCACGCGAAGGTGAGAGGCAAACTCTCCGGCTGCCAGCCGAAGCATGGAAAAAGCAAGAGTGGCAATTTTGGGTGCAGTCCCCATGATAGGTGACGCAACACGTGAAGATCTATTAGCGTACCAATATTTGCTGCTTCGTAAAAAAAGATACCTGCTAAGGATGCAGAGGCAGCTCGACGAACAAAAAAGGCTTGCCGACGAATCCAGCCTGCAACGGGCACAGTTAAGCTCTACCCGAACATCAGGGAGCGTAACAGGAGGAGCACCGCCAAGAAGGGGAACATTTCGACTACACAACATCCCCAAAACAGAAAGAAGCGAACTGATCCGAGATCTGGATCTATCTTTCATGTCAATAGATCTAGCAGGAAATATCAAGGAAAAAACGGCTCAAGCAGCAATCATGGCAGCACAAACATACCTGATCACAACTCAACCTGCACCCGACGATCCTCGTGAAGCTCTCCATCGCTCTACCCTGATGAACCTCGGCATGGTGGGAGCATCTCTTGCAGGCAGAGCAGGAAACCATACGGCAACCCGATAGATCCTCATGCCATTACAGCAGCCCTTGGCAAGTAGGTCACACCCGACGATCACGATTACCACATCGAGTCCACTTCTTGGTATCAGAGCCACGGAATGACGCAAGAAACGATATTACACAATGATGGATCGATCGATCCAGGGAAGATCGTAGCAGTCGAAGATACTATGACGGTGAAAGCGAGGAAGAGCAAGAACTATGTGGAGCCAGTTGCTTTACCCGATGGGTTCGCAAGACTATAGTACCAAAAGACTTCAAATTACCTCACGATCGCTAGAAATACGACAGCCTCCAAGAACCCGAAGCTTGGTTGACAGATTGTCTGGCCACAGTTAAGCTACAATGTGGCTCCAAGACTACCGAAATGCAAAGTTTGCAGCTGCACTTAACCAGCGCAGCTCGCTCTTGGTTAAGACAACTACCTGAAGATTCTGTCAGCAGCTAGAACGACCTGGAGAACAAGTTCACCCGAAATTTCCAGTCCGCTATCAAGCGACTCGTGTCTCTAGAACAATTGCGAGCTTGTAAATAAAAATCAGGAGAGTCAATACGAGCTTTCGTTCAGCGGTGGAACATTATCAAAAACTTGGCTGAAACCATATCTGATGAAAGAGCAATTGATGCTTTCAACGATGGACTTCGATGGCAAGAATTCATTGAAGAGTTGGGACGAATCAAACCAAGGACAATTTCACAGTTGATGGACATAGCCAACTGTTGGGCAGATGGAGAAGACGCATTACACAACAAAAGAGCCCGCTCGCCCGAAGAATACAGGGACAGGCGCAATAACGATAGAAGGCGACGAAACAATGATGGGTATAGCACACTAAGTTACGTCGCAGCTTCAGGCGCGAAAAACTAGAGTTCGAAGTCATGGACTGGCCATCACAATACCACACGATCCTGGGACGACCGGCTTTTGCTAGATTGATGGCAGTAACCCACTATGCATACCTGGTGCTAAAAATGCCAGCCCCCAAGGGGGTCATAACAGTAAAAGGAAGTTTCACCCGTTTAGATAGCTGCGATCAAGAATTCAACAAAATATCAGAATCCTTCGGGATGGAGATGCAATTTGGCCAGATGAAAATAGCGGATGAAGAACTACTACATGAAGGACACGGTGAGCGAAGCCCAGAAAGTTAGGAGCACCGTGCACCCGCAAAAGCTACTTATTTGGCCTCCACTTCTGGTCCCGCATAAGAGGGCGCACTCGTTGGCTTCCCCAAGTACAAGCGACCCAGTAAACCAACTACTTTGCTCTCTGGTCCGCCATGCAGACACGGTGCCTCCAGTCGAAAAAGATTGCACCTACCTCCAGCCAACAAGGAGCGTGATGGAGCACCTCAAAACAGAAGCCGCCGTTTTTAGGAAAATTCGTTACTCTTATATTAAATAAGGCCAACTGCCAGGCGATTACGCCCATGTAATGTATCCATTTATGCTTATCAATGAATAAAGAAAGTACTTCTCGACATAAATTTTTTTAAGGCACACGAAGGCAATTTTGCAAAAAGATATCAGTTCGTCGGGTCCTCAACAAAAGAATACAATATACAATCAAAATCTCGTATAAAGCATACGTCATTTTTGACAAGTATAAAGTATCTCTATACAATATTTCTTCTACAAAGTACAAAGCTACACAATAGAAGCAGAAACAGTCAGATAGCAAAGTTCATAAAAAACTCCTCGTCTGCCTCTAGGCACCTTTGAACAATCCTAATTGCAGGTCTACGAGCGGCGGAATAATAAGGCGTCATATTGACAAGACCACCATCAGCAAGAGAAGGCAGCTCTGATGATATGGCGTCCAAATCCAGTGTCGGATGATGCACATGTACCCAAGATAGTGCAAGCTTGGCACCCGCCACAAGTTGAAGCTTTCAAAATGATGAATTCATTCACCCTGTTGAAACTTTTTCATCAAATCAGCCAAAGTCTAGGGCTGGGGATCCCGAGGAAACATAGCATTGTAAACAATGGCTAGCGATCTACGACAGCTCTCGGAAAACTGCTCCACTTAGGATACGCGGTCCTAAAGTAGAGCCACGGCATAAGGACGGTAGTGATCAATCCAAAAGTCCGTCTCGAAATTTTGCGAAGAAGACACGAGGGCTTGAATTCGGTTGTGTATACGTTGGGTTTCTTCCCTCTCGCACAATCGAATGCCTACAAAACAAAAAAGAAAAAAAACATTGGCATCCCGCAAAAAGAGAGCAGCAGGAAGCAAAAGTAAAAGGACTTACACAACATCTTCTCACTTGCACCAGAAATCTCGTCCAAGAAGTACGCCTCACGATCAAGGGCCTGGCGTGTTTTCGACTAGGCAACATCCACCATTGATTGAACAACACGGAGTTTCCTCTCAAGCTTCTTCACCTGCTCAATTTTTCCAGCATATAACTGCGGGTCCATTGTACGGGCAAGGGTAGTCTTGGTTGCACCCATCCCAGATGTGGACGGGGTTGCATCTGACGTCTACGTAGGCACAAGAGGAACCACAGAATCACTCAGGATCTGGCAAGGCACACGAAAGATAGGAAACCTTTAGCAAACAGAGAACCACTCATATGCATATGTACAGAAATTTCTTTCTTCGACAAAAGGAAGCATTCCAGTAGTAGGACAAGTTCAATATTCATTACAGATATATAAGAAGAAGCACGGACAACTATGAAACAAAGCTACGGAGATGATTTCTCCAAAGACAAAGTCGCACTAGCAGAAAGAGCACTAGCTATAGCAGGAGTAGCAGCCGAAGAAGCAGCACCAGTCAAGGAAGGGGCAGATGACTTCTCCAGCCCTGAGCTTATGCCCAGAAGCAGCCGAGAGTATTTCTTGGCTCTCTTAATGAAAGGCTTCAAATCAACTTCTTGGCCTTTAGAGTTGACTGGGACAGAGGAGATAACCTTCTCCCAGTTGACTTGCTCGTCGTGCGCCATCGCCAATGCCATTGAAGTTTCAGCACCGCTCTTCGATTGCGTCACACCAACCAGAGGGCTTGGATCAGCACCAAAAATAGCGACGAGGTCATTCAAATCAGTAGACATTTCCTTCGACGGAAAGACTTCGGCATGTAGGCTCTTGAAGGCACGTCGTGATCGGACAAGAGGTTGCGCACACGAACACTATTAGCCTCCAAAGTGCTAACAGCATCCGATAAGGGATCAACCTTCTTATCTTCATCCAGTGACAAATTCTGGCCTGACAGCTCTGCACATACAAAAAGAAGGGGAGGATAGGAAAACAGAAGCAAAGAGAACTAGGACAGAAATTCTCCTCTGCCAAAACAAAAAACTTACGAGTTAAAGAAGCAGTAAGGGTATCCAAGCGCTTCCGAAGATTTTCCTCTCGGATGGCGGCTTGTTTGGCTCTTTCTTTGGCATTAGTATGGGCTTTCTGTTTAGCCTCCTCCAAAGCTTTTTCAGCAATCTGCAGTTTGGCCTCCAGATCATCGGCACGCTTCAACGCCTCGTCCTGGATGACCTCAAACGCCTTAGAAGCGGCTGAAGAAATCATAAAGTCATGCACAAAGTCAGAAAAATGAAGGAAGCGCAAAAATCGCAAAAAGATGAAAATATACCTCTCGGACCTTCGGCTTCATTACAGATCTTGATGAAGTGAGAGGCCATGTCAACAATCTCACGCATCACGGGCTGCAAAGAAGGACATTAGGAAAGACAAGTAAAGGAGGATCCATGGTGAAATTAAAAATCATGGATGTACTTATGTCTCGCATATACACCTCGACAGGGCTCTCATATATAACCATGCCTTTGCCAGCCAATTTAGTTTTCTTCAGCAGTGGTGGTTTCGGCAAAGTGGCAACATCCTTCTGGATAAGTGGATCCGCAGAAGATGTGACCAAACCCTTCGGATCCGTGCTAGCAGGAACAAAAGAAGTACCAGGAGGAGACAAGGGCGGATCTTCACCATCATCACCACTACAAGAGCAAGAATGAAAATAGGGAAGCAATAGCAACTGAGTCATCTGACAAAACAGTAAAGAGGAGATAAGTACTTACGAAGATACATCCTGCGCAAAGCGGAATAGGTTGTTCTGGGGAGGAGCCGGCGATAATGGAATAACACCCAAAGGTTTCGAGGCCGTAGAATCATCTGAGTCTTTAATGGTTTTCGCGGCGTCAGGACATTTCTTCTTTTCGCCAATAGGCGCGACGCGAAAATCTTCGGAACGAGTCGATGGAAGCGACAACATTCCTGATGAAGATTCTGCGGCAGATGTCTCCACCTCCTCATCAACGGCAGTCCTAGTCATAGGGAGATCATAGGATGCAGAAGGATTGGCGGGAAGCTCACCGCTCTCAGGAAGTGGAGGAAGGCAAGATAGATGATCATGATCTTGCGTAAACAAAAGACTAAAAATCACAAAGGAGGACAATTGCAACAACAATGAACAAAGAGCAAACAGATCAATGAATTTACCTCGAGAAGGCGGTTCTTATTGCCGAAAGGTTCTACATGACAATTAGCAGGCACTGAGAGTTTCTGCATACGGGTCATAAAATTTCGAACCCTTTTTTCATACACCTTGAAGGTAAGATCATCCTGTGAAATCCTCATGGGATCCTTTTGCCGGCATATGCCCACATACCAAAAGGCCTGGCCTGTAGAGGCTGCACATGGATCCGCAAGAAATATTCCAGAATTTGAAGTCCCGACAGTTCTTTGCCAACCTCATGACGTAATTTTGAAATATGGGCAAGAAGGGTTTCAATCTCCATCATTTCTTCAGAGTGGGATGTTGGTCCCGAGAATCAAGTTTGCGACAAGGCTTCTTGGGGTCAAAGGGAGCTAAGCCGAAAGACTGACCTTCGACTGACTGATCCTTGATGTAAAACCATTTAGTTTTCCACCCTTGGATGGAATCAGTAAGCTTAAAATCAAAATAGTCTACATCGGGGTGGACAAAAAAATGGCACCATAGACGTCATGGACAATGGTGTCGGTAGCATTTCGACGAACATAAAAGAAGTACTTCCACGGGCCCCAATGGGGATGGATCCCAAGGAAGCATTCACAAAGAGTAACAAAGAAAGCAGCATGGAGAATAGAATTGGGCGTGAGCTGATACAGCTGCACTCCATAAACAAAAAAGGAGACCACGAAGAAATTCATGGACAGGGTGCGAAAGGCCGCG
Organism: Avena sativa; assembly: GCA_916181665.1. Lineage (NCBI taxonomy): Eukaryota > Viridiplantae > Streptophyta > Magnoliopsida > Poales > Poaceae > Avena > Avena sativa. The sequence goes on along the minus strand of OV702290.1, from coordinate 543,970,177 downwards.
AAAGATAAAGGAGAGAAACATTACCCTCCAGCTCGATTCGGGGATTGGAGTAGCTTCGTCCCTAGGAAGCTTGAAGGTACCCTCTGCCAGATGGCCGGAGTTACACGCTTCACGTAGGCAAGGAAGCAGAAGCAAGGCAACGACACAAGGAAGAAGATGAAGTTAGCAAGGAAGGGGTAAAAGGAAGTAAAAGAATCCCCCTTCCCTTTATAAAGAGCAAGAGCACATAGCTTGGACCGTTCGATGTAAAATCGAACCATCTAAAGAACACACGATGGTGACACGTCTCAATAGATTCTGTAAATGAAAATATCTTAAGAAGTTATTATTGCAGTAAAAACAGGATAACAGCGCACGCTGCCTTGATATTCGCGCAAAAAAGGGGACGTGCAGTCAGGAAACTACGCTGAATACGCCACCACGCGTCATCACTACTGTTGCATGGGCCCACATTCGAAGCGTCTCGTCAAAGGCATATCTTTTGAGAATCAAGCAGCGTAAAATTCATCATCAATGATGTCATAGCAAAAATGGTTCAGTGGAAAGGATACACACCCGAAGAAAAATAGGGAGTCGAAGTAAATTCCTCCATGAAAAAGATTGAGACTATAATCGAAAATGAAAATTTCGATTGTAGCCTCGGGGGCTACTCCTATCGGGAGCGCTGGTCGCGCACCCAACAAATATTTGAGGAAACATTGACATCATAGTAAAAGATTTTCGATTATATGTCCTGATGCATACATCCGAACATAGCCATAGGGGCTACTCCTATCAGGAGCGCTGACGTGCGCCTGATAAAAGAAAAAAACTCCTATCGGGACAGCCTGCAGAGAAACAAAAATCAGGCATCCGACAAAAGTCATAAACAAATAATCTCGGATCGCATCCAGACACAATAAAAATCCGAATGCCATGTTCAAAAACATGTAGGTAAGACTCCGGGATTCGTCCTGTGTGTCCTGGTAATCGCATAAGAATGTGCTTTGCCAGTAATATATCCGTATCTATGATACGATGAAAAATCCTGACGGACGCGTTGGGTACCCGATAAAATAGAACTGGAATTCAGTATTCGATAAGACCTCAGCGGCCCAAACTGAGTTACGCCAGTAATAAATTCGAGTTCAAGCCTAGGGACCTGAATTCTATGTAGGACAACCTTGCTTTTGCCAAGAAGTAATTAACTGATTCCCGATCTATCGCATGCATTAGGCTCATTGTACCAAATCCCTATAAAACTAAAAATAGTAAAAACAAAAGAAAAAGAACTAAACATATCCTTGAGACTCGACCCGAATCTACGGTTCAAGTAGAGTCTCGAGAGCTACTGACATAGGTATGATTACTTGGATACCTATGATTTGCTACCTGGGCTTGCAGAAAGGCTTATGGCCCATGAAGAGTCAAGATGAAGGTCCAAAAGAGCAACCGACAAAGGCTATAGTTATATTAGGAAATAGGAAAGAAGATCGACATTGTGTTGATATTGTAATCATGTATATGTAACCTATCCGTATATAGCTTTGAGATCTAGCCTATTATATATAGGACGAGAGAAGCCTAGGCGAGATCACCGAACAATCCCTAAGCGATATGTAATAGTGCTATCCACCAAATATTCAGGCGACTTTGACTCAATTGTTTTCCTGACATCCGAAGAAATCCCCAGCATTCTCTTTTCTGCGAAACCCTAAGTCCTTCTTCATGGACATTGCCGAGGTTAACCCTCGTCAGGGTCTCAGCCTTATGTTGGTCTATCTAGAGATGTAGAAATGATATCATTTTTAACAGATCAAAACCGTTCAATCTTTTGCAGGTTATACATATGGTGGCCCATTGGGTGAAGCTATGGGAACTCTTATCGCCGCAACACCAGCGGGATATCATGGCTACTGGGTGCAGCCGTCTCTTGATGGTCGCTGGGCACATCTTCAGCCAGTCTGGTTGGCTACGTTTTAATAGACTGAAAAATGATATTTAGTCCTTTGTTTCATATTTTTCGCTGGTTGACCTTTGTCTTGACCTTGTGTGATCGCTGAACTTGTAATAGTTTTGAATTATGTTTTTAAATAAAAGGCTGTGTGCATCAACCGATGCAGAGACCGGGTTTTATTCCCCTTTTCGAAAAAATCACTACTTCAGAGAGTATGTAGCATAAAACCACCACATTGGTGGTCAAATTTACCGGATACCACCACTTTACACTTGGAGGGAAAAATCCACAAATTTGATGACAAAAAAACACCGATTTATGGTCAAATTTATCGAAATCCTGTGGGATTTTGTCCTCCAAATGTGAAGTGGTGGCATTTGGTAAATTTGGCTACTAATGTGGTGGTTTTATGCTACATACTCCTACTTCAGAAGAGTGCTTAACGACATCTGTCTGGTAAGAATAAATTGTTGTTGTTGCTACATACCCCCGGCCTCTACATCAGAAATATGCACACAACCTGCTTTATTTATTATTCAACGAAACCTTGAAAGGGAATACAAAGATCAACCGAATCCATATCTCTAAAACAACTTGATGAAGGGGGTGGCCATGTCAGAACACTCTAACCTCACACCTACACACATCATCATCATACGAGAAGTCCCAAAACTACCACACGATGATTCAGGAGCACCAACTGGTCCAGCTGATCCGTAGCGCACACCATCGTGCATGCTCAATCTTCTGCTGCTGCTGTCTTCCTCCAACCCATCTCCAAAAGAATCAAAGTAGTGCCCTGGTCAAGCCACTCGTCAATGCCACCAAGACGCCAAACAGTGCCACTGCCCTACATGCGTCCATCTAATGCACGCGTGGTTGCCACCGAGACCCCTTGGCACCATGCCACCGAGTCCCGCCATCCGACGGAGCTAGAAACCTTCGGAAGATTTGTCGTGCGTAGCACTAACCGAACCAGACATGACTAAGCATAGCACCTGGAGGTTAGACATGACTTGACATCTCTGCCGAAGACATTGTGCAAGACAAAGCCGCTCCACCCTCTTCCCCTTTGACCAGTAGCTACTCCAAAAACGATTCCCCCATGAGGGAGAACGACGCATTGCATCGCCATCATCCGATCAGGGAGACCCAGATCTAGGGTTACCCCAAAGTAGAATGAGCGAAGATGTGATATTTGTGTCAATGATGCCTTCGGCAAGGGGATTGGTGCAGAAGCGTCGCCATTGTCTGTCATGACCGGAGTTAACTCAGTTTTCACCTAGAGTCGTGCAACTCAATTTCCTGATCCGCGATGCGGCCACCGAGAGTGACCCGATGGATGCACGGTGACTATGGCATGCCTAGGTCCTAAGATCGAGCCGTAGCTGCCTTCTCACTATGCTGACTTCGGCCAACAAGCAGCCATGGAGCCTGATACATTGCAAATGTATCTATAATTCTTGATGTTCCATGCTTGGTTTTATCCACTTTCTTGTGTTTTGTTCCAACTTTGGAGTACTTTTCATATGATTTATTGGACTAACCTATTAACAAGATCCACAGTGTCAGCTGCCTGTTTTCTGCTGTTTTTGGTTCCAGGAAAGTCAGAAAATTAATTTTCTCGGAATTGGACAGGACAAAAGCCAAAGTGCCTATTTTTCCGGAAGGGATCAAGTGCCAGAATACGAGACGGAGAGGGGCCAGGGGCCGGCCACACCACCTGGTCATGCGGCCAGGCCTGGCCCGCGCCAGGGGGTGGTGTGGTGGCTCCCGGTACCCCCTCGGCCTCTCCTTCCGCCTATATATTGCCCTCGGGATGAAAACCCTAAGTACCCGATCAAAAATCCACGAAAGAGTCTGTAGCCGCCGTCATCTCCATCCCTAGATTGGGAGGGATCTGGAGCTCTTCCCAGCACCCTGCCGAAGAGGGGAATTCACCCTGGAGGCCTTCTTCATCACCATGCAAGCCTCCGGTGTGATGCGTGAGTAGTTGATGCACTCGACTTTCAACGTAGAGCTCGTTGGGAACCCCAAGAGGAAGGTATGATGAGCACAGCAGTAAGTTTTCCCTCAGTTATGAAACCAAGGTTTAATCGAACCAATAGGAGCAAGGAAACACCCCAAAGGTGTTACTAGCTGAGCCTTGGCAGGGCGCACTACTGCTGCTAGTAGCAATGTGGAGACCTGCACAACACAACCACAGAACTTTGTCCCCAACTTGCGATGAGGTTGTCAATCTCACCATGTTTTGCGGAAAACAAAGGATTAAACGTATCGAATGGAAAGAAGTAATAGTTTGCATAAAGTAAACACAAAGTTGTAAAAGATTGTAGATTGTATGTAAAAGGCAAGGACCGGGATCCATAGTTCACTAGAGGTGGCTCTCCTTAGATAGATAACATGCTGGGTGAACAAATTACAGTGGGGCAATTGATCAACATCGAGAAAGCAATACATGCATATACTAATCATCTTGACTCCTTTGAGACTTGATTGGGCATTACAACATTATACATAGACCGCCATCCAACTGCATCTATGACTAATAATCCACCTTCATGTTATCATCCGAACCCCCTCCAGTATTAAGTTGCAAGCAACAGATTATTGCTTTACGAACTACGTGTAAGGTAAACAATACGATTGCTCTATGAACAAAGGATTGTTGTTTTCTCCCTAGTAGCAACAATACATCTAGTACCTTAGAGATTTTTGTCACTTCCCCAGATTACCAGAGGCATGAACCCACTATCGAGCATAAATACTAACTCTTGGAGTTGCTAGCATCTACTTGGCCAAGATAGCTACTAACAACGGAAAGCATGCAAGATCTCAAATAACAAAGACATGATAGAATCAATAATCAATCTGAAATAGCATCTCAATATCCATCGGATCCCCGCAAACACAACACGTATGGATTACAAATAGATGATCTTGATCATGAACGGATCTCACAAGATCTAAACATGAAAGCACAGAGGAGGAGAAACCAGACTACGGATCCATGTAGTAGCTAGATGGCTGGTTTCTCCTCCTTTGTGCTTTCATGTTTAGATCTTGTGAGCTCCGTTCATGATCAAGATCATCTATTTTTAATCCATACATGTTGTGTTTGCGGGGATCTGATGGATATTGAGATGCTATTTCAGATTGATTATTGATTCTATCATGTCTTTGTTATTTGAGATCTTGCATGCTTTTCGTTGTTAGTAGCTATCTTGGCCAAGTAGATGCTAGCAACTCCAAGAGTTAGTATTTATGTTCGATAGTGGGTTCATGCCTCTGGTAATCTGGGGAAGTGACAGAAATCTCTAAGGTACTAGATGTGTTGTTGCTACTAGGGAGAAAACAACGATCCTTTGTTCATAGAACAATCGTATTGTTTACTTTATGCGCAGTTCGTAAAGCAATAATCTGTTGCTTGCAACTTAATACTGGAGGGGGGTCGGATGATAACCTGAAGGTGGATTATTATTCATAGATGCAGTTGGATGGCGGTCTATGTATTATGTTATAATGCCCAATCAAGTCTCAAAGGAGTCAAGATGATTAGTATATGCATGTATTGCTTTCTCGGTGTTTGTCAATTGCCCCGCTGTAATTTGTTCACCCAGCATGTTATTTATCTAAGGAGAGCCACCTCTAGTGAACTATGGATCCCGGTCCTTTTTCTTTACATACAATATATAAACTGTTTCTGCTTTGTGTTTACTTTCTGCAAACTATTACTTCTTTCCATTCGATACGTTTAATCCTTTGTTTTCCACAAAACACGGTGAGATTGACAACCTCATCGCAAGTTGGGGACAAAGTTTTGTGGTTGTGTTGTGCAGGTCTCCACGTTGCTACTAGCACCGGTAGTGCGCCCTGCCAAATCTCAGCTAGCAACACCTTTGGGGTGTTTCCTTGCTCCTACTGGTTCGATTGAACCTTGGTTTCATAACTGAGGGAAACTTACTGCTATGCTCATCATACCTTCCTCTTGGGGTTCCCAGCGAGCTCTACGTCGAAAGTCGAGCGCATCCGAGCCTGCACCGCCCGCCGCCCCGATCGACAACCTCCGGTGGAGGAGGGGCCACCACCACCATGCCCGAGGAAGAAACCTCGGCTTCTTCGTGCCACAAAACTGGCCCAAAAGATCCACGTCCTGCCATCCCTGTGGTTGTCGAGGTGATGCTACAACAAAGAGGCCTATCCAAGCCTAGGGCTCAGATCGCGACCTGCTTGCGTTGCCGCCCGCTGTGCCGACCTCCACCCTACACAGAGGAGGACCTCCTTACCACCGTCAATCTGCCGCACAACCGGCAAAGGGGCGGAGAGTGTACGACACCTCCTCAACCCAGACGACAGAGGAGCGCTACCGCCGCCATGCCACGCCACATAGATTGTCCATAGGAAATGCTTCAACCATGTGTGGCTTCAAGGTTGAAAGAAGAAGAAATCAAAGAAGATCAAGTGATGACCAAGGTGATATTCAAGAAAAGATCCAAACTATGGTCATGTGAGAGTTGAGCCTACTGCAAGCATTTCTTGTAGAATGAGAAGGTTGAGTTTATCTTCGAGACATCATCATATTATGAATCAAGAAGAAAGAAGTCAATGGATTCATGAAGGTGTGCTTAAGTGAGTCTTTCTGATGACTGTGAAAATATCCATCTTTCTCTGTGTTTAAATCGCATTTTAAGTCAAGTAATTGACCAAGAATATCTCTAGCCTTGCAACTAATGACTAATTATTGCAAAGATGTGCAATCCATGGATTTAATTTGTGTTGTGCAGGAAATCATACTTTTAAGGGAAAATCAGGAGCATTCATTGAAGATTATCACGTTACCGACTCATCCAAGCTAATTAGGACAAAAAGGAGGCATCTGTAAGCTTAACGACCAGCCGCACGGGCAAGGCCCACCAGTATGGTGTGGTGTTGGCTTCATTAGGTCAAACACTACAACTTTCGTGAAGACACCTATATATATTGAGACTCAAGCCACCGTGCAGGAGGACACCATTCCCAGATTGCATCACAACACCATCGAAGGAGATCCACCACCATAGTTCATCCTCTCCATCCTCCATCCACTCCATAGTCATAGTCATTATCTTGTATTTGAGATCTTCTTGTGATTCGGCAACCATTGTAAAAATATTTGATTTCAATCTAAGTATTTACACAATGTTTTCTATCATTGATCTTATTATTATGAGTGCGTAGTCCTCACGTAGTACAGGTTGAGATGAAACCTCACATCGATTATGTGCATATAATACATGCAAATATTATGTGGTGATTAAATAGGAGATATATATCTTTGTTTCTTCATCTCTTATCTCGATCCATGGACTTGTAGGTACCCAAGATCCTAGGGATTGATAAAGGTTCGAGGTAAGATGAATGGTGAACGACGACTTCACGTGAAACCTAGTGACAACAAGGGGAGTACGGTCTTCATTTAGGGATCCACTTGGGAGTAATAGCAACATCACCGTTCTTAATGCTTTGATATGTATTTTACTTAATAATTGTTATAGCCCGGTGCTTCCTAGTACAACGGTTGGATCAAAAGACTATTGTTATGCCTATGGCTCACAGGGGCTTTAATGTTTATGGATGTGTTGCACACAGTCCGATCTATATTAGATAATTTCGCACATGATGTGCTTGTTATTATCTTTATCCCATATGTATATGTACAGCTGCAGGTGAATCTTCAACCCTATACTATTTCCATCCATTGCGACAACCAATGATTCAAAGTAAACTAGAAAGGTCTGGCAAACATAAAGTAAAACAAGTAAATGAAGTCTTGTAAATGTGCCTTATTATTTCCATACAACAATCGTTTCCCAAGGTTCGATAATCCTAGGTCTACTAGGGAAAAAGCTACTATACTACATCTGTAATCCGAATCGAACGTATCAATTCTTTTTCTGGCGTCGTTGTGGAGGAAGCAATTTTATATCTTGGTGAGGTCACTAGAGACCTATGCAGCTAATATCCAACATAACAAGCTTTAGAAAAGAAGGCCGCGAGCCACTAGCGCTTGCTTGGGAGAGAATGAAGGAAGCGGTCACGAATTGTCCTAGTCATGGGATGGAAGAATGTATTATTTTACATTTATTTTATAATGCTCTTAACCCAATGTCTAAGTCTATGCTAGATACCGTAGCAGGAGGAACCTTCATGGGGAAGCAAGTGAACATTGCAAAACAACTTCTTGATGATATGAAAAGCAAACATGCCCAATAGCATGTAGAGTGAACTTCCTCAAAAAGGGTGAATTAAATCACCAAGGAGCACAATGAAAAGCTTATTTCAAAGGTAGATGAGATTTTAAATATTGTAAAGGGTAAGGAAGATACCCAAGTTAATGGTATCACTACCGATGCTAACGAAGTTAATTTTATAGCTCGTAATCTTTATAACCCTGCATGGAACAGTTAAGACTATGGCTCGAACTTTCAAAAACAATATTCTAATCTAGCAAGTGCTCAAATAATAATAACTATTATCATAATGGAGCAAATCATGATACTCTCCCTTTGGATAATTCTTTAAAAACCTTTATGCAAGCACAAACTGATCAAAATAATGTGCTTATTTAAATAGCGGAGAACCATGACAAAATTATTAGTAAATTATCTAACCAGATCGTTGCTATTCGAAATGATGTGCATGCTCTGCAAGAAAGAACCAAGATCATGGAGACATAATTAGGCAAGATAGCCGAGAGTCAAACTCTAATACTTGCAAGATTTGCAAAAAAAGCTCGAGCCAAACCCGGTGGAAGACCTCAAAATGATGATAGTAGAAGAAAAGGACAAGAAGCCTGAAGAGGTAGACTATAGCAATGCGTCATCACTAGACTATACTGTGGAAGATCTTCTGAATATGATCACCATTAAAAATCCCGATATTTAACAAGGTAACGATTTCATGTACCAAACAATTTATAAAATAAGTAGCATCAAAGGTACGTGATTTAGAGATGGAATATAAAAGGCTAGCTAATAAAATTTGGGCTAAGCTTGATGATATCTTTGAGCCCACTATTAAAATTAAAATTGAAGTTAATGAATTAGCTGCACTTTGTGATCTTGGTGCAAGTATTTCAACAATTTCTAAAAGTTTATTTGATAAAATAAACCTAGGGCCATTTGCAACTGCTGAAATGAGACTCCATCTTACTGACTGAACTTTTTTAAACAAGTTGTAGGCATCATAGAAAAAATAGTAGTTGAAATTAAAGGATGTCCTACTCTTATTGATATTGTTATAGTGGACATGCCTAAAAATCCCATAGCACCTATAATTCTGCATAGGCAATTCCAAATAACTATTAAAGATCTAATAAATTTATATGAAGGGAATGTAAGAATAGGACTACCATATAGAGAACCTTTTGTAGTTCACTTTCCTAGGGAAAATAGGCCAATCCTAATGATGATGGTGTCATTACTTTGAAATCTAACTATATTGGAGTGGGTGTTCTAGTTCTAAAACCCAAATGATCACTATCTGGGTCAAACTAATTGACCTTATATAGAAGCGCTTCATGGGAGGCAAACCATGTGAACTAAAGTTTTTTTACTTGTGTTAGTTTTGTTTTTGTTTTTGTTTTTAATAAAGGAGTGTTCAAGAAGACCCTTTAAAGAGAGGAGAAGAAATCAAGATAACTTTCACCCTATAATATTTGCTAACACTTGGCCAAAGAAGGTACATAATTTTAGTGAAGTATTTGTGTTGTCATTGTTTTGTTATAGTAGATGTGCAAAGGCGTATGAAGTTTCTACTGAGTTTTGTTAAGTTTTGATGTTTTTAGAGGCTTTAACAACTAGCAGTATGACCAGAACCAGCCATACCATGCGCCCGTACCACATCTCGACACCAAAGGATGAGATTTTAAATTTTTGTTTCTAGGAGACAGACGTTTTAATGACCTGCCATACAACAGGAGTTGCCCGTACAAAGGCCCGCATCGTACCCTGGAGCAAAACATTAGAAATTAAGAAAAGGTATTGCACACTTAACGACCAACAGTACGAGAGCGTGCGACTGTACCACCCGCCCATACCGAGTGCATCACATGGAGTATGCGTCGACTCCAAGGTAACTACAACTGGTACGGGCGGGCTGCAACCGTGCCACCCGCCTGTACCACCTGTTTGGCCGCGATTTTAACCCCAAGGAGGAGATAAAACTAAACCTAAAACACTTATTCTCTTTCTTATTCCTTCAAAAACCAAATCACCTCCATTGGATTTTCAATCCTACTTGTTCTTTCTTCGATTCCTCACACACAAGTGATCCAAGGTATGTTTATCCTCCGATCGTCTACTTATTTGCATCAAAACCTTGCTCAATCCTTTGCCATTATAAATCTAGACTTTGGTCTTGTTCTTGAACTTATCTTGATTATGAGATTGCTTAGGAGATTCTTTTGTAGAAAGTGTAGAGGATTACTTTTGCTAAGTTTTTATTGGATCAAAATTTTAATTAGCTTTAATTTTATTTTTGGATGAACATAAGGGGTCGTACATGTGCAATGGCTGCAGAACAAGCCGCACCACCCGTTGATGAGCTAACCCCCGAGTCACCTTGTGTCGAGTTCACTAAGGAATACCACCTCAACTGTCTCAAGAGCCAAGAAATCAAGTCCACCAAATGGGTGTGTCCTTGTATTCTTAACCAACTAGGTCGTGGCCATGATCTCAATTTACTTTGCAATAATGTTGGTTTGCTTCACTTTGTTTTTCAGGATGTTGCCACTTATTGCCGCTTGACACTTGAGTTCCTCGGCACCTTGTTGCCTACGGCGTGTCTAGTCTATTGCTCCAAGGGATATAGCCCGGTATTTGATCATATCACCTTCCGCCTAATGAACCGTGAGTATGACTTAACACTCGATCAATGGGCTCAATGTTTTGGGTTTGCTAACAACAACACTGACATCCGCTCCACTAGTTTCATTATGAGTCCTACGCCCTTGGAATACTTTAACTCTATGAGAGGTCCTTCAACTACACCCAAGGGTAATCAAATTGAGTGTCCTACTGATCATTATTTGTTCTATGTTATTGCTAATACCTTGCAGTCATGTGGTTAGTTTACTAGAGTCAATGAAGAGGACATGATGATCATAGCAAGAGCTGCTATTCCCAACTGTATTAAGCTCTTCAAGTCTGTGGTCCCATATGCGGAGGAGGAGTTGTCACCGCTCTCGCTCGAGTACTCTTGTCATTTCTCTAATTTTGATAAGCCTTTCAAATGGAAGAAGTGATGGATGCATATGACTACCAACCATAAGTGATATCATCTTCTCATTATTTTAGTTTAAATGTTGAGTTCCTTATGGTTTCTTTTGTTTTTTGCTCGAGGACGATCAAGGTTTGAGCTTTGGGGAAGTTGATGGTTGTGAAACATTTTAAGTCAAATAATTGACCAAGAATCTCTCTAGCCTTACTATTAATGACTAATGTATTGCAAAGATGTGCAATCCATGGTTTTAATTTGTGTTGTGCAGGAAATCACACTTTCAAGGAAAAATCAGGAGCATCCATTGAAGATTATCATGTTACTAACTCGGCCAAGCTAACTGGGGACAAAAAGGAGGCGTTTGCAAGCTTAATGACTAGCCGTACGGGCAAGGCCCGCTCGTACAGTGTGGTGTGGCTTCATTAGGTCAAAAACTGCAAATTTCATGAAGACGCCTATATATTTTGAGACTCCAACTGCCACGCAGGAGGAAGCCATTCCTAAATTGCATCACAACACCACTGAAGGAGATCCACCACCATAGTTCATCCTCTCCATCCTCCATCCACTCCATAGCCATAGTTGTTATCTTGTACTTGAGATCTACTTATGATTCGGCGACCATTGTAAGAATATTTGAGTTCAACCTAAGTATTGCACAATGTTTTATATCATTGATATTATTGTTATGAGTGAGTAGTCCTCATGGGCTAGAGGTTGGGGTGAAACCTCGCAGCGATTATGCGCCTACAATACATGGGAATTGTGTGGTGATTGAATAGGAGATATGTATCTTTTTTCTTTTTCTCTTGTCTCGATCCATGGACTTGTAGGTACCCAAGATCCTAGGGATTAATAAAGGCTCGAGGTAAGATGAGTGGTGAACAACGACTTCATGCAAAACCTAGTGGCATCAAGGCGAGTACAGTCTTTGTTTAGGGATCCACTTGGGAGTAACAACAACATCACCGTTCTTAATGCTTTGATCTATTTTTTAATTAATAATTGTTATAGCCTAGTGCTTTGTGGTATAACGGTTGGATCAAAATACTATTGATATGCCAGTGGCTCGCATGGGCTTTAGTGTTTATGGATGTGCTGCTGAAATGGATCGTATGGGCACCTAGAGGGGGGTGAATAGGTGCTACTTCAAATTTTAATGCTTTTTCAAGTTTAAGCTTAACACAAAAGGTAAATTCTCTAGATAACTATTTAGAATAATTTCCCTATATGCAAACCTATCTACTAGCGAGTAAGAGGCGAGTGGAAAGAGGAACGAGTGAACCGTATTGAAGCACGCAGAGACACAGGATTTGTTTTACCGCAGTTCCTTCCTAGCTAAGGGAAGTACATCTGCGTTGGAGGGGTGGGAGGTACTAAGACCACCACGCCATAATAGGCCTCACCCTGTTCTCCGATGGATCCCGCCACCAAAGGCCTGATCCACCTTTCCACTATAGGAACCCTTCGAGGCGGGTACCGACGCCTTTACACAACTAGCTGGGCACAACTCCACAACCAAATTGGAGGCTCCCGTAATGACAACAAGCTGCCACAAGAACAAGTTATCAATAACAAAATACAAGATCTAGATATTAGTAAGAATACTAGATCGGGGATTTCTCCAAATGAATGGAGAGGAGTTGATGCGCTTGATTCGTGATGGCGATGAAGATAGTCTCCTCCTTCAATTCCCCCAAAGATCGAAGCCTTCGGGTGGTTGAAGTGGAAGATCTAGAGAGAGAGCTCTTGCAAAGGGTTTGACAATTTTCGAATGAATCAAGAGTTTTGCCTGAAGGGGAAGAAGGGGGTTTTATACCCCTTTCCCCAACTGAGCCGTTGGAGCCTTTGGGGGCCGGATTATCCGGCCCAAGTGAGGGCCGGATTATCCGGTCTGGGGAAAAACTCCACCCCAAACTCGGATTATCCGGCAGATAAACCGCCCCCACTCAGAGCAACACGCCGAGCCTGCCCTTGATCGCCTCCTGGGGGCCGGATTATCCGACCCCATGTGAAGGCCGGATTATCCGGCCAAGGGAGGAAAAATCGCCCCTGTTCGGATTTTCCGGGAGAAAATCCGACCGCACTCCGAGCATCGCGCCTTGGCTGCCTTTGATCGATTTCTGGATTATCCGGCCCCATGCGAAGGCCAGATTATCCAGCCTGGGGAGGAAAAACCGCCCTAGTTCAGATTTTCCGGGAGAAAATCCAAACCCACTCCGAGCATCGCGCCTTGGCTGCCTTTGATCGATGAGTTAGGCCGGATTATTCGGCCCTTGGTAGGGCGGATAATCCGGCCCCTCAAAACACCAGAACAATCCCTACACACTTAGCGCACATGAGAAAACACCACGGTATTGTTATCTAACACTCAAAACACAGGGAACCATGAAATGTTCTTTCAGCTGCCCAGAACCATATCTATATTAGATCATTTCACACATGAATGTGCTTATTATTATCTTTATCCCATATGTATGTGCAGATGCGGGTGAATCTTCAACTCTAGATTATTTCCATCCATTGCAACAACCAACAATTCAAAGTAAACTAGAAAGGTCTGGTAAACATAAAGTAAAACGAGTAAAAAAATGTCTTGTAGACATGCCTTATTATTTCTGTCAATACCCGAACCCGATAAGGTATGGGTCCCTGTGTTTATAGTACTAGTCCCTGGATCGAATAGCTATCACCCACAGTTTAAGATGTAATATCAAGAAACAAAGGTCATATTACATCGCATATCCAGGAATAAAATAGTTCATTACAACTTGCATAGCTCATATGGCTATCTCATTACAAAGCAGCAGATATAACTATAAAGCATGGAGTCCTTCATCTTCATGTGCCACAGGCAAGCATGTCGAGTGTATACCCGCAACCCTACTCATCATCAGAGTATCCTGCAACATAATAAGTTACAGCCACAAAGGGTCAATACATTTGGAATTGTATTGGCAAGTGTCGCTAGTATGTGGATATAAAGTGGAACCTATTACTACATGCATATCTGGCCAGGTAGAGCTTTGGCTAGTTTGCAGCAAGAAAGTTTTTCCCTAACCTTTTATAAATAGTTTGCAACACTTATTATCAACTAAGTTACACAAGATACCCTCCAGGTAATATTTCCAATCACAACATAGTGGTACCACTCATAGAAATCAGTGAACCTAGGTTCCATTGATAGAACTCAATGAACCAACAACCCATGTTCACCCATCAAGTTTTAACTTAGGAAATTAGAATGATGAGATTCTTGATTCTGCTTCATTGTCTTGAGGCTAAAAAATTGTCCATAACCGGGGACACGGCTAAGTACTTAGTTTTACCTTCTCGAGAGGTGGTGCACTTTCCCCACAATACTCGACATGCATTGAGACGAGACTTTTCAGAAGCAATCCCTCAGACCACCACGGACGCGTTCCATCCTATCATCACTACCACCCTCTGTTCGTCTGGCTGAGTTCTCGCAACTAAGTCGGTCAAGGCAGATCCCATATGCCATGTGGCTGCACTGGAAGCTTCGCGACAAGAACGTCTCCAATCTCTTTGTTCCTGGGTGTCCGTCCACAAGTGCGATACACCAGCAGACCATAGACATAGCCCCTGAGTAACCACTCAACATGATCCAAGCAAGTCCCAATTCCACCCAGGTGTTTCATTAAGAACTTGTTTTATTATAGAAAACATATACTTTCCAATACTCTATATAATCATAATATGATATTCCACAAACTATAGTAGGGCTAAGCATTTCTAATCTTACGATATTTCACCTACCAAGTAGAAACTACCATTCCCTATTCTACATAGGAGATATAGCATAGCATAATAATATATTCTATCATGCATATACTACAAAAATCCACTAAGTATAATGAAAACAGTGGGACTTGATGATAGTGCCACTTGCCTTGATAGTGGAATATTTAGGTACTCTCCTTGATCTTGCAAAGATTACACTCCTTAAAGTCTACAACAATACAATCAAGCAAAAAGCACATTCTCAAAACTAGCATCACAAAACAACACATGAATACAACGAAATACATGCAAGCATACCATAAGATATTTTTTTGAACAAGTTGTTACAGCAAGGTTCTGAACACTACAAATACCTATTGGTCCTTTTATATAATTTAAATTCCAATTGGAACCATTTTAGTGCAATTTGGTTAATTAAAGTATTTTTCTTTTACTAGGATAAGGCTTATTCAATGTGATATTTGTTACTGCCATAAATTTATAAGTTTGATTTTTTTGTTTATGTTTATGGTCAGAGGGTTCAATACATAACCATTTGCAAAAGGTTTCACTCAAAAATAATTTTTAGAACATGTTTTATAGCCAAATTACTCCACAATTGGTTCTTTATAAAACGTGATTTTAACCATCACAAAAGTAGTGAATTGTTGCTCTAATGTGTTCTACTCATTTTTGTGAATCCATAGACATATTATTTGCTAAATTTGGATAAGCAGAACTTAATTTATGAATTTTTAAAGTTTGTAGGTTCATATGTCTAAAAATCCGAAATACAAGTAGACATGACACTTGGCAGATTTCTATTGGAGGATACCCCTTCGGTAAGTGATCTTTTGATGGCCCTTAGATGAAGATCAAACGGACCAGGTTAGCCCATCGGAAGAGATCGCTGGAAAGATCGCCGGAATAGCGGGCACGAGCTTGGCGTTGTTGTTCTCGTCGCTAGGAACGTATCCGAAGTTGAAGAAGACGTGGACGGCGTAGAGGACGTCGAGGCGGTGCTTGGAGACGTAATGAATAGCTCGTTCCTATCCAGTGTTGACGGAAATCCACGGCTGGAGTGACGTACGATGTCAGGCGGCACGGTCAACTGCAACAAGAAGGTCAACCATGATATCCTGGAGGTAGGCAACGATGAGGAGAGTATTCTGGTTCGAGGAATTGACAAGTTGCTCACCGTGGACGACAAGATCTGATGACGAACTCCGGTTTTTGGCTGATCTTAGCATCGTTGGTATGGATCGTAGAGACATCCTCTCGAGAAAGTTTAGGAACGAAAGTAAAGGAGGAGGAATAGAGGAACGCGCTGCTTCTCTCGGTTCGTCTTGATATGCTCTAGAGAGGGAGATCGGGAGACGTATGCCGACGTATGGCATTTGGTTCACCGTACCGGTTTGAGATATTAAGTCGACTAAGTGGAAAATTACTTCCCTGAATGGAACCTCCACTAAATTATGAACAACTTTTATATTGAAGTCGAAGGGAAAAGGTCATTAGAATGAATGATGGAAGGAGAGGAAGAGGTTACATTGACGTGGGAGTAATGCTCATGCTGTAGGTGAAGGAGGAGGAAGAAGACCACTCCATCAATCAGTTGGCTAAGTGGGCCAGGTATTTTGGCCCAAGAAGGAAAGGAAGGAAAAAAATATAGCGAGAGTAGGTGGCCACGGATGGGCTGCTTTGGGCTGGTTGGCTGATTTGGTTTTAGGTCTGCATGGCTTCTTTAGTTTTTTTTCTTTAACGTTTTCTCTTTTTTTTGTTTTCTGTTTTATTTTCTTCTATGGAATTTGTCTCATCTAAAACATTTAAATTTGAACCAAACTTTCTCAATTTTTTTAGTATAATATCAATGGACAATCTACTCAAAATATATCACATTGGCACTATATTCATTTCAAAACGTAATTTAATTAAAATTTGAATGTGGCACATAAGCTTTCTAGTTTTCATTTTATTTTCCCATTTCTTTTCTTTGACCTAAATAATTCATATATTTTGATTTAAAATTCCAAAAAGGTTCAGTTCAATTTGTATAGTTCTATTTAATATTTCTTTACCATTTAAATTATTTAAGAATACTTGGTTCCCTTTAAATATGGATTTTAGCCATGTCTTAAATTGGCTTTGCAATATTTTCCTATTTCTTTTATTTTTATCATATATTTTTATCCATGGCTCCAAATAGGCTGAACCAATTTCTATGGTTTTGTAGTATTGTTGTTTACCATTATAGATTATTTAGGTATTATGTTGCCAAATTTTTATATGGAACATAGCCATAGTCATGTATTGAACTTGATAGTGATATCTCTTATTAGTGTTTAGGTTTTAGGTTTATCATTTTTTTCTTGAGGTTTAAAATGCAAGTGCTTAATGATGATGATGCATGACATACATTTGAATTTTTTTGAAAACTTATTTGTCACCACTCATTCAAAATTATTATTTTTTGTTTAAGTAAGTTTTTTTTTGATATTTCCATTTAGAAACAAAAAGTTTCTTTTCCCCCTAAATTTCATCCTTTATTTCTTTTGCTTGTTTGATTTTTCACATTTCAAAATTTGGAAAATTTTGGGATGTGACAGGCTACCACCCTTAAAAGGAATCTCATCCCGAGATTCGGGAAGGCTAGAAACAATATGCTAGTTTTTAGGACAACTAGGGTACTACCACCCTTAAAAGGAATTTGACTAGGTTGTTGATACGTCCATTTTACATCACTATTCTATGTCTTAATTCACTATTATTCATTGATATATTTCGTATAGAGAGGTGATACTTATGTTATTTCATCTCTTTTTGCATGGTTGATGACTTTTGGAGCATGGACCGCTGCAGTCAGGATTCTGATGGAAAAGGTGTTGTTTGGAGGCAAAATTCGCGAAGATCAGAAAATCCAGGAAAATATACAGAAAATCCTATTTTTCCAGAAGACTCAGGATGCCAGAAGATGGAGTGGAGGTGGGCCACAGGGGACCCACACCACCCCATGGCGCGGGCAGGCCTAGGTCGCGCCTGGGAGTGGTGTGGCCACCCTGGCCCACTCCAGCCTCTCCCCTCTGGCGTATATCATCCTCTTGAAACCCTAAGACTCGGGGAGCAACCAAAGAAAGATTCCGCCGCCTCTACGGGGCGGAAAACACCGAGAGAGAAAGATCTCTCCGGCAGACAGATTTCTGCCGGGGGAATTCCTTCCTGGAGAGGGGAGATCGTCGCCATCAACACCACCATCAAGCTGGACTTCATCGGGATCATCATCATCACCACCACCACCATCATCACCATCAGCACCCTCATCACCATCTCCATATTGCTGTAACAATTATGTTGAATCTTGCATAGTTCATAGGGGGAAACTTTCCCGGTGTTGATTACTCCTTGTAGTTGATGCTATTGAGTGAACCGTTGAATTATTGTTTATGTTCAGATTGTTATACATCATTATTCCATCTCTGATCATGATCCATATGATGTCTTGTGAGTAGTTCGTTTTGTTCTTGAGGACATGGGAGAAGTCTTGTTGTTAGTAGTGGAGTTGTGTTGAGAAAGATTCAATAGATTGTTATTTAAGTTGTGGTGTACTTCTTCTAGTGGTGTCATGTGAACGTCGACTACATGACACTTCACCTATATAGGCCTAGGGGAATGCATTGTGTATTTGGCTACTAATCATAGGGGTTGCCGGAGTGACAGAAACCTGAACCCCCGTTAGGAAACCATTGCACAGGGGACGTAAGGGTCTTAGAGTTTAAAGCGGTGGTTAGGTTTCTACCTTAATTACTTTCTTGTACTTACGGATGTTTGCAAGGGGTATAATCACAAGTATGTATTAGTCTTGGATGGGGCGGTACATTAGCACAGGTTCACCCACACAACACTTAGCAAGCTAGGGAAGATTAATCAGCTATATGAAGTGAAAGCACTTGACAGTCTTCCCATGTGTCCTCGAGAACGTTTGGTCACCTATAGAAATACAACCGGCTTGTCCTTTGCTGCATAAAGGATTAGGCCACTTGCTGCATTTATTCCTACTGTCTTTTATTTACTCGTACTTTGTTTACTTGCTTTATCGAAAACCCCTAAAAATCCGTTTGCTAAGTATTTCCAGAGAATTCCTGATCCATACCACTAGCCAGCACCTTCTGCTCCTCGTTGGGTTCGACACTCTTACTTATCAAAAATACTGCGATATACCCCTATACTTGTGGGTCATCAAGACTATTTTCTAGCGTCGTTGCCAGGGAGTGAAGCGCTATTGGAGAGTGGAACTGGTAAAGGAAATTTCTACTATGAGTATTGTTTAGTTCTATTAGTTGCTTTATTTTCATTATGGATAATTCGTTTCTTATTTGGTAATGCTACTACCACTGCTAAGGTAGTAGATAAGCCACCACCTGCTGAGAAAGATGTTTTCAAAATACCTACAAGAATTATTGATCGTGTTATGGATAACTACTATGTTGGGGATGGAACTGTCCATCCCGGTGATCATTTACTCTTTATACACGAATTATGCGGGTTGTTCAAGTGTGCAGGTATTACTACAAATCAAGTTAAGAAGAAGTTATTCTGATTATCACTAAAAGGAAGAGCTGAGGAATGGTATAAGCTGCTGAAGAATGGTCAAGCTCTGGAATGGGAGGAAATAGTGCCTCTCTTTTATTCAAAGTTTTATCTTCCTAGTGAGATTCATAAAGATCGGAATCAAATATACAACTTTTGGCCTCTTGATGGAGAGAGTACAGCTCAAGCTTGGGGGAGATTGAAGTTACTAATGCTCAAATGTCCCATTCATGAGCTCCCCAACAATATTATTATCAATAACTTTTATGCAAGGCTCCCTCTACATGATAAAGATTTATTGGATGCTTCTTGTGCTGGATCATTCACTCGTATGGAAGAAGAAGCTAAATGGGACCTTCTAAACCGTATTCAAGACAATACTGAAGCTTGGGAGAATGACAAAGGTAGAAAGTCAGGTATAAATTATGATTATGAATGCATTGAATCTTTTATGGGAACTGACGACTTTCAAAATATTAAAAATGCTTATGGTCTAGACTCTCAAGCTATTGCTTCTTATTTTAAGGCTTTTGCTTCCTATATTAAAGTGCCTAAAAAGAAGTGGTATAAGTATCATGAACCTTATAAAGATATTGCTAAGAGTGTTCCTTCAAGAAATAATGAAGTTTATACTGCTAATCATGTTTTACCTGAACCTTATATTGAGAAAATGCCTTTCCCAGTTAGGATGAAGGAACATTCTATGATAGCTAGTATGGTTAATGAAAGTACAAATAAAACTGTTAAACCTGATAAACAAATGGTTGATGAACCTATAATAGCAAATGTGAAAGACTTTGTCACTAATTATGGAAAAGAGGGACACACTATCCTTTGTAAGGATACCTCTAATATTGTTTCACAAAGTAGTGTTATGAGAGCTAGTATTCCCGTGTTTTCTGTTAGAATAAGTGATCATTGCTATGATGGTCCTTGTGATAGTAATATCGTTAAGTTTATGCATGATACTGAAAGTTACTATGAAAGAGGAAAAAGTGTTCTTATGTATCTCAATAATATCAAGTTTCCTCGTTTTATGCTGAAAGTTTTTATGTTGCGCTTCTTTTGCCTTCTTATGCAAGTTGCCTCTGGTTTCAAGAATTTGTTTGTTTACAAAATTCCCTTGCATAGGAAGTGGGTTAGACTTAAATGTGTGTGTGTGTTTTTGCTTCTTAATGCTCTCTTTCACTTCAATTCATATCCCTATGAGAGCTTCTTCAAAATTATCATGCCCATCTTAATGGCTATAAAGAAAGAGCTTTATGGGAGACAACCCAATTTGTTTTTGCTTTCATTTTGTTTTTGTTTCTTTGAGTCTTGGAAGTTATTACTTCGGTAATAACCGATCCTTATCCGTTTTGTTTGGTTTTTGTGTCAAGATCAACCTCTAATGAGAGAGAAGTAAGATTTGGGGAAGTTGCTGTCCCAAAACAGATTTTTGTGCTTCACCGTAAAAATTCGTGAGAGATCTCTGTATGTCGGATTGAGCTGTAATGTTTTGTGCTTCTGCCCCAGGTTGTTATTTAACTTTTGTTAGTTTTGCACTTTTTTATTTGAGCAACAGAAGATTTTCGAAAAAATTGAACTTTACCTGCTGGTCTGTCTTGGCAGATTTTGCCACTCTTGCATTTGCTTCTTTATTCGATTTCCTTTTTGAATTGTTTTTGGGTTTTCGAAAGGAGTTGCTACAGCAGCTTATGTTTTGATGGTTTTCAGTTGAAGTTGGACTCAAAAGGTTTTATCACTTCACTTATACTAATGTTGCTAATGAGAATTGCGTGAAGTTTTGTGTGAAAGAAATTTCCAGGAAGTGGAGAAAATGGTGTAATAAGGAAGAGAAGGGTTTTATGAGTCAAGTAATAAGTGTATGAAGATGAATATATTGATGTTATTCAAGTGATGACTTCGGAAGAATCTACTAGATACCAAATTCAGAGACCTGCAGAGTCCGTTTCCAACTAGGTAACAGTTCTAGTAAGAAAAGTTCCGTGAAAATACAATCCAACTATATTTTTGCAGTTTTCAGTCAATAAGGAAAGCTACGAAGCGAAAATGGGACGGAAATGGAGCCAGGGTGGCTCACACCACCCTGTGGCGCGGGCCCACCCCTAGCCGCGCCACCAAGTGGTGAGTCCACCCCGGACTCCGCTTCCGACTCGTTTTCTCCCAGTACCTTCCTTTTGATGTGAAACTTCGTAATATATAACCCCCCGGATCCCCCGAGGTCCATATATCGTGTTTTCGTCGTGTTTTTGTTTTGATCTGTTCCTGTCAGGACATACTCTTTGAAGGCTTAGAAGCACAATGGCGTCTGCCAAGGATAAAGGGAAGGAGCCCATGGAGGAAGACCTCCAAGACCCCGGGAAGGAGAACGAGATCAAGAGTGAAGGTGAAGAGGAGCAAGGACAACGTCCGCACACCGGCACCACCATTGCAAGCATTGGAGTGGTGAAACCTACCAAGATTAGAAGGACTGCACAGATGCAGACTGGGGGGAAAGCTCCTCGTCACAGTTTGGCTCCGCGGTCACTTCCTCCACGCACCAGGAATCCTTTCCATACCCTTATCCATGAGCATCAATACCAGAATATGCCCAAGGAGAAATTACCCTCCAATTGGGATTTGCCTCGTTCTAGCCATGCAGGAAAAGAAGACTTCAAGGAGGAAGAGTGGGGAAAGAATAGCAAGAGCTAGAATTCTCAACCCGACATGATCATGAGCCGCATTGAGCAAAACTCGCAGCTTATTCGTAATCTCACTTTCGAGATTGAGGACTTGGGGAAACTGATTAGAGAGCTCATCGAGAGGATACCACCACCACCAAAGGAGTAATTCGTCATTAGGTTTGGCATCCCCTTGGTTTGTTCCAAGCTTGGGGGAGTGTCGCGGTATCACATCACTATCTTCTATCTTTTTACCTTATTAGTAGAGTCATATCTTGAATAGAGGAGTTATTTTGTAGTATGGTTTGCATTATGGAAGTGTCCCCTCTCTCGTTAGATTTGTATCCCTTGGTGTGAGTTTCCGTTATGGAATATTAATGAGAAGTTCTATCATTCACTCTTTTGCATAGCTTTTATTAGTTTTCAATTCGTGGTTATATGATTGATCTTGTTGTTAGTATTGGTAGCACTCTGGGATCATTGAGTTAATTTAGTTGGTTTTGGAAAACCTGGCTCGGTCAGTAGGAACCCTATTTTTGAGAGTTGAATGAAAAAGATAGAAGTACTCTAGAGAAAAATAATTTCATCATCTTTCTTTCTTGATTTGCTCATCAGTCTAGTATTCTCTAGTTAAGATTTTTTGTGCTTCCAAAGAAGATTGCAAGTTTGTTTTTATCATTTGTATGTTTGGTTGTTTCGTTCAACTCTTGTACTTGCTACCCAGCCTTGCTAGCCAAAAACCTGTACTGAGAGGGTATTCTTCTCGTGCATCCACTTCCTTAAACCGAACCTTTGCCATTTGTGTCCACCATACCTACCTAGTAGCATTATTGCTATTCCAAGTAAATTCTTGTTTTATCTACCTCCCAAATTAAACTTGTTATGATAAAATTAGTGATTAAAGCTCTCACGAAGTTGATGGCACACTTTACTTTCTTGCATTTAATAAACTTGAACCATTGGGTCCTTCTTTGTTGCATATATGCTTGCGCTTTATGAGTTGAAGTTAGCCGAACCAGGTATCATGGGGACCGCTTTCAACACTTCATTTGGTACTTTGTACCTAGTTGATATCATGTTCTTTTGCTTATGGATCCCGGCGGTGTGAAATAAAAGTGGAACTTGTAAGATCATGGAGTTTATATGTGTGTTAGAGAAATGCCTGGGCCGCTAGCCTAAGCCATGCCTAATCATGGTGGAAACTTGCAGCATAACTATAGTGAGCATTCTATGAAGCATCCGCAATAAAAACCTATGCAAATAGCAAATAAAAAGATCGTTGAGATGCTTACTGTATGCTTGCCTTGTCATTTTGATTATGGGATAGCTCCTGTGTCATGTGCATGGGGTACCCCGTTGGCGGTTCTCGATAATACACATGTATTTACAATGACAAGAGCTTGCTCGTGACTGAAGTTGAGTAGCATGAGGATCGGTACTCATAAGTAAGGGGCTTGAGATTTCAACTTATAACTTGTCAAGCATATCCTCTTAGTTGTGTCACTTTAACCTTAATCACCTAAAGATACCTATGATAGGGGCAATGAGAGCTGAAAGCTAGTAAGTATCATAATTTTTGGGAGCTCTTTATGAGACTTGCAATCCCTTCTTCCCTCTTTGAAGGGCCTTTCTTTTACTTTGTAGTTGAGTCAGTAAACCTACTCCCTTCTATCTCGGCAAGTATCTTGAGTTGTTGTGTTTCATTCATTCATATGATGATTTATTCAATCATGTCTTATGTCCCTTGCTTTGCACATTGCTCTTATCTTGAAGTTTACTACTTTGAAAGCTTTCATTGAAAAAGACAGCTATTTGTGAACTCCAGCAAATTATCGACTATTCTTCGACCAAGAGCTAAGTTTGCCATTACCAATTATGATTCACTTTATGTATCTTTATTGTGTTTCCTTTACTCATTGCAAGTTGAGTTATATAATAGTGAGTTGTCTTCTATTATGATCTATGTATTTTATGAATGTGATGCTTCTTGTCCGTATTCTTTTATCGACTCTTCACTCCATAAACTTGAGATCATGTTTATTGAGCTCAGTTTCGCTTGGGGACAAGCGAAGTCTAAGCTTGGGGGGAGTTGATACGTCCATTTTGCATCACTATTCTATGTCTTAATTCATTGATATATTTCGTATTGAGAGGTGATACTTATGTTATTTCATCTCTTTTTGCATGGTTGATGATTTTTGGAGCATGGACCGCTGCAGTCAGGATTCTGATGGAAAAGGTGCTGTTTGGAGGCAAAATTCGCAAAGATCAGAAAATCAGGGAAAATATACGGAAAATCCTATTTTTCCAGAAGACTCAGGATGCCAGAAGATGGAGTGGAGGTGGGCCACAGGGGGCCCACACCACCCCATGGCGCGGGCAGGCCTAGGCCGCGCCTGGGAGTGGTGTGGCCACCCTGGCCCATTCCAGCCTATCCCCTCTGGCGTATATCATCCTCCCGAAACCCTAAGACTCGGGGAGCGACCACAGAAAGATTCCGCCGCTTCTGCGGGGAGGAAAACACCGAGAGAGAAAGATCTCTCCGGCAGACAGATTTCTGCCAGGGGAATTCCTTCCCGGAGAGGGGAGATCATCGCCATCAACACCACCATCAAGCTGGACTTCATCGGGATCATCATCATCATCACCACCATCATCACCATCTCCATATTGCTGTAACAATTGTGTTGAATCTTGCATAGTTCATAGGGGAAACTTTCCCGGTGTTGATTACTCCTTGTAGTTGATGCTATTGAGTGAACCGTTGAATTATTGTTTATGTTCAGATTGTTATACATCATTATTCCATCTCTGATCATGATCCATATGATGTCTTGTGAGTAGTTCGTTTTGTTCTTGAGGACATGGGAGAAGTATTGTTGTTAGTAGTGGAGTTGTGTTGAGAAAGATTCAATAGATTGTTATTTAAGTTGTGGTGTACTTCTTCTAGTGGTGTCATGTGAACGTCGACTACATGACACTTCACCTATATGGGCCTAGGGGAATGCATTGTGTATTTGGCTACTAATCGTAGGGGTTGCCGGAGTGACAGAAACCTGAACCCCCGTTAGGAAACCATTGCACATGGGACGTAAGGGTCTTAGAGTTTAAAGCTGTGGTTAGGTTTCTACCTTAATTACTCTCTTGTACTTACGGATGTTTGCAAGGGGTATAATCACAAGTATGTATTAGTCTTGGATGGGGCGGTACATTAGCACAGGTTCACCCACACAACACTTAGCAAGCTAGAGAAGATTAATCAGCTATATGAAGCGAAAGCACTTGACAGTCTTCCCATGTGTCCTCGAGAACGTTTGGTCACCTATAGAAATACAACCGGCTTGTCCTTTGCTGCATAAAGGATTGGGACACTTGCTGCATTTATTCCTACTGTCTTTTATTTACTCGTACTTTGTTTACTTGCTTTATCGAAAACCCCTAAAAATCCGTTTGCTAAGTATTTGAAGAGAATTCCTGATCCATACCACTAGCCAGCACCTTCTGCTCCTCGTTGGGTTCGACACTCTTACTTATCGAAAATACTGCGATACACCCCTTATACTTGTGGGTCATCAGTTGTCTTTTGAGAATTTACTTTGACTTTAGTCTTTGGCTATCATTGGAAGATTGAAAATTTCCATCCTTGACACTTTTTTTTCTTTTGAACTCTAAGATATATGTGGCATTAGATAGGGACATGATTAGTGACTTCACATAGGAAACACGTAACATGAGATATGGAGCATTCTCACAATTAGGGAATTGGTCAGTATGCTCTTTATAAGTGTCCTATGTCTCCATAGATTTTTCAGGCTCGTGGTCTTTCCACAAGTTTATCCTTGGATTCATTGTTGTCATGGTCTCTCTGGAAAGGGTTGTTGATCATGTTGATCATCTGATTGGTCATCCTTTGCAACAACTAGGATTTGGATTCTAAGAACTTTAGCATTTCTGGGTATAACTTAGTGTTGTTGTGGTTGTTGGCTAAAAACTGGCTTGTCACTTGATTCAACTTTGTTTGTGCTGCTAGAAGTCGCATTGCATTGGGCATCTCATGGTTGTTGTCACCATCATTGATGTTGGAGTTGTGGTCTCTTAGATAAGTCATCTGTCTGGATTAGGTAGGGATTAGAATAGAAAAAGATTCCTAGGGAAAGAATTCTAGTCATACACAACAATTCACACAAAGAAATATGCAAGTAATATCAATCATGCATTCAACAACAAAGTTCAATCATCACTTAGGCAAACAAAATATTATTGCCATACCACATAGATTGGTATGACCCATAAACAATCACAAAATCGATTATGTAAATGAATAACTAATGTGGTGGTCCAACTATAGGGTTCTACTTGATATTATTCCCTTGGGATTATTCCATCCTTCTCCATAGCTAATGAATTAGGAATGAGATCAAGGTGTCCTTATGTCATCTTGTCAGAAGGTCCTCCTAAGTTGAGTTTCCTTAGTCTCTAGGTCTTGAGTATATTTCTTCTCTTCTTTGAAGTCCTTCCAAGTGTTGTGTAGTCTATGCCTAAGTATTTCTCCAAGTTCTTCAATATCCCTCCATGCAGCACTTCTCGTAGAGTGAGGTTCCAAGTTGGTGAATGTCCAAAGTCCCATTGTCTTGTTGTTGTCTTCCTTGATAGACTTCTTGAAGACATCCAAATGAATCAAGATAGTTCCACGAGAACAAAAGCTAATATAACCTAGTAAAACCATAATAGATAAGTTTCTAATCCTAAGATCTTTCCTGATTTCTCTCTCATCTTATTTTCTACAAAACTTGAACTTCTCTTCTTTCTTGAAATCATTGTATGATCCTTGAACTTCTCCATTGATCTTGACTTTTCTTCTTGATCCTAGAATGCCCTGTCCTTCCCATTGAGTTAGGCGTGTAGCTCATCATTTCCTAAGTAGTTGATTGCTCCTATTATCAACAGGATCCTATATAAAATTTCTAAGTCCTAGAATTACTGAAGAATAAATCTGCCTTCTGAAACTTCTTCTCTCGGCTTCTTTTGGTGATGGAGATATGTTAATCTAGTATGTTGATGATGTTGAGAAGTCCAAATTCAAAGTAGGTGGTCTTGAAGTCCTCATTGATCCTGAAGCGGAAGTCCTTTGAGGTGTTGAGACTTGAAGTCCTTAGCCATGCTGAAGAGGAAGTCCTTGATGATGCTAAAGCCGAAGTCCTTATCTATGCTGAAGCTGAAGTCCTTTGTGATGTTGAAGTCCTTGGTGATGTTGAAGCTAAAATCCTTAGTGATGTTGAAGATGGACTCCTTAGTGATGATGAAGTTGAGGCCCTTTGTAATGATGAAGTTGAAGGTCCTTTCAGATAAAGTTGAAGTCCTTTGCGGTTATGGTGTTGAAGTCCTTTGTCATCAAGGAAAAAAAGGGAGAGACTCAGGAACAAAACTGAATACTAAGGAGAGAGTTTACAAGATTGTTTGTAAATAACTTCGAGTAAATTCAACTCTTATTTTTCTAAAGGGGTTGTCCAAATCCTAGGGTTACGAACCTACAGGCAACCCAATGCTCTGATACCATCTGTCAATACCCGAACCCGACAAGGTATGGGTCCCTGTGTTTATAGTGCTAGTCCCTGGATCGAATAGCTAGCACCCACAGTTTAAGATGTACTATCAAGAAACAAAGGTCATATTACATTGCATATCCAGGAATAAAATAGTTCATTACAACTTACATAGCTCATATGGCTATCTCATTACAAAGCAGCAGATATAACTATTAAGCATGGAGTCCTTCATCTTCATGTGCCACAGGCAAGCATGTCAAGTGTAGACCCGCAACCCTACTCATCATCAGAGTATCCTGCAACATAATAAGTTACAGCCACAAAGGGTCAATACATTTGGAATTGTATTGGCAAGTGTCGCTAGTATCTGGATATAAAGTGGAACCTATTACTACATGCATATCTGGCCAGGTAGAGCTTTGGCTAGTTTGCAGCAAGAAAGTTTTTCCCTATCCTTTTATAAACAGTTTGCAACACTTATTATCAACTAAGTTACACTGGATACCCTCCAGGTAATATTTCCAATCACAACATAGTGGTACCACTGATAGAAATCAGTGAACCTAGGTTCCATTGATAGAAATCAATGAACCAACAGCCCTTGTTCACCCATCAAGTTTTAACTTAGGAAATTAGAATGATGAGATTCTTGATTCTGCTTCATTGTCTTGAGGCTCAGAAATTGTCCATAATCGGGGACACGGCTAAGTACTTAGTTTTACCCTCTCGAGAGGTGGTGTACTTTCCCACAAGACTCGACATGCATCGAGATGAGACTTTTCAGAAGCAATCCCTCAGACCACCACGGACGCATTCCATCCTATCATCACTACCACCCTATGTTCGTCTGGCTGAGTTCTCGCAACATAGTCGGTCAAGGCAGAGCCCATATGCCATGTGGCTGCACTGGAAGCTTCACGACAAGAACGTCTCCAATCTCTTTGTTCCTGGGTGGCCGTCCACAAGTGCGATACACCAGCCGACCATAGACATGGCCCCTGAGTAACCACTCAACATAATCCAAGCAAGTCCCAATTCCACCCAGGTGTTTCATTAAGAACTTGTTTTATTATAGAAAACATATACTTTCCAATACTCCATATAATCATAATATGATATTCCACAAACTATAGTAGGGCTAAGCATTTCTAATCTTACGATATTTCACCTACCAAGTAGAAACTACCATTCCCTATTCTACATAGGAGATATAGCATAGCATAATAATATAGTCTATCATGCATATACTACAAAAATCCACTAAGTATAATGAAAACAGTGGGACTTGATTATAGTGCAGCTTGCCTTGATAGTGGAATATTTAGGTACTCTCCTTGATCTTGCAAAGATTACACTCCTTAAAGTCTACAACAATACAAACAAGCAAAAAGCACATTCTCAAAACTAGCATCACAAAACAGCACATGAATACAACGAAATACATGCAAGCATACCATAAGATATTTTTTTGAACAAGTTGTTACAGCAAGGTTCTAAACACTACAAATACCTACTGGTCCTTTTATATAATTTACATTCCAATTGGAACCATTTTAGTGCAATTTGGTTAATTAAAGTATTTTTCTTTTACTAGGATAAGGCTTATTCAATGTGATATTTGTTACTGCCATAAATTTATAAGTTTAATTTTTTTTGTTTATGTTTATGGTCAGAGGGTTCAATACATAACCATTTGCAAAAGGTTTCACTCAAAAATAATTTTTAGAACATGTTTTATAGCCAAATTACTCCACAATTGGTTCTGTATAAAACGTGATTTTAACCATCACAAAAGTACCGAATTGTTGCTCTAATGTGTTATACTCATTTTTGTGAATCCATAGACATATTATTTGCTAAATTTGGATAAGCAGAACTTAATCTATGAATTTTTTAAGTTTGTAGGTTCATATGTCTAAAAATCCGAAAATACAAGTAGACGTGACACTTGGCAGATTTCTATTGGAGGATACCCCTTCGGTAAGTGATCTTTTGATGGCCCTTAGATGAAGATCAAACGGACCAGGTTAGCTCACTAGAAAAGCTCGCCAGAAAGATCGCGGGAATAGCGGGCACGAGCTTGGTGTTGCCGTTCTCGTCGCTAGGAACGTATCCGGAGTTGAAGAAGACGTGGACGCTGTAGAGGACGTCGAGGCGGTGCTTGGAGACGTGATGAATAGCTCGTTCCTCTCTAGTGTTAACGGAAATCCACGGCTGGAGTGACGTACGATATCAGGCGGCGCGGTCAACTGCAACAAGAAGGTGAACCATGATGTCCTGGAGGTAGGCAACAATGAGGAGAGTATTCTGGTTTGAGGAATTGACAAGTTGCTCACCGTGGACGACAAGATCTGACGATGAACTCCGGTTTTTGGCTGATCTTGGCATCGCTAGTATGGATCGTAGAGACATCCTCTCGAGAAAGTTTAGGAACGAAAGTGAAGGAGGAGGAATAGAGGAACGCGCTGCTTCTCTCGGTTCGTCTTGATATGCTCTAGAGAGGGAGATCGGGAGACGTATGCCGACGTATGGCATTCGGTTCACCGCATCGGTTTGAGAGATTAAGTCGACTAAGTGAAAAATTACTTTCCTGAATGAAACCTCCACTAAATTATGAACAACTTTTATATTGAAGTCGAAGGAAAAAGGTCATTGGAATGGATGGTGGAAGGAGAGGAAGAGATTACAGTGATATGGGAGTAATGCTTAGGCTGTAGGTGAAGGAGGAGGAAGAAAACCACTCGATCAATCGGTTGGCTAAGTGGGCCAGGTATTTTGGGCCAAGAAGAAAAGGAAGGAAAAAAAATATAGCGAGAGTAGGTGGCCACGACTGGGCTGCTTTGGGCTGGTTGGCTGAACTGGTTTTAGGCCTGCATGGCTTCTTTAGTTTTTTTTTCTTTAACGTTTTCTTTTTTTTATGTTTTATTTTCTTCTATGGAATTTGTCTCATCTAAAACATTCAAATTTGAACCAAACTTTCTCAATTTTTTTAGTAGAATATCAATGGACAATCTACTCAAAATATATCACATTGGCACTATATTCATTTCAAAACGTAATTTAATTAAAATTTGAATGTGGCACATAAGCTTTCTATTTTTCATTTTATTTCCCCATTTCTTTTCTTTGACCTAAATAATTCGTATATTTTGATTTAAAATTCTAAAAAGGTTCAGTTCAATTTGTGTAGTTCTATTTAATATTTCTTTACCATTTAAATTATTTAAGAATACTTGGTTCCTTTTAAATATGGATTTTAGCCATGTATTAAATTGGCTTTGCAATATTTTCCTATTTCTTTTATTTTTATCATATATTTTTATCCATGGCTCCAAATAGACTGAACCAATTCCTATGGTTTTGTAGTATTGTTGTTTACCATTATAGATTATTTAGGTATTACGTTGCCAAATTTTTATATGGAACATAGCCATAGTCATGTATTGAACTTGATAGTGATATCTCTTATTAGTGTTTAGGTTTTAGGTTTATCATTTTTTTTCTTGAGGTTTAAAATGTAAGTGCTTAATGATGCTGATGCATGACATGCATTTGAATTTTTTTGAAAACTTGTTTGTCACCACTCATTCAAAATTATTATTTTTTGTTTAAGTAAGTTTTTTTTGATATTTCCATTTAGAAACAAAAAGTTTCTTTTCCCCCTAAATTTCATCCTTTATTTCTTTTGCTTGTTTGATTTTTCACATTTCAAAATTTGGAAAATTTTGGGATGTGACAATTTCCATACATCAATCGTTTCCCAAGGTTCGATAAACCTAGGTTTCTAGGGAAAAAGCTACAATACTACATATGTAATCTGAATCGAAGGTATCACTTTCCCATATTGAGTATGGGGAAGCAATATGTGAGTCTTCATCAAGAAAGCGCAATCAAGGAAGTGTTCCAACTTTAAGTAGTCAAGATCGTTATCACCTAGCTCAAGGGGAATGCGCAAGGCAAAGGTATGATCTTGATAGGTTTTATTTTTTGGGTCAATTATCTGGTTGCCCTCAGAGGCCTCCGTGTACTCAGTTGCAAAAGGTGCCCCTAGTTTGTGCCCAAGAACTCGTTCCGTGAGTCTTGTCATCTCCGTTAGGTCAAGGTATTTGACTTGGCCCTTTCAGGTGGGACCAGGCAGCAGACCGAGACCGTTGCTTGTGGGACCCAGTAGAGAACCATTGGGCCACGTCTTGTGGGACATAGTAGTGAACCTTTAGCCGTGTGCGATAAAAGCGGTGGAATGCGCCACCGGAGCTTGCAGCGGTGAGCAGGAATCAGCCGAGCAGGGGAGAGGGTTGGAGGCGGCCACACACAGAGGTGGATGGTGACCCCTGTTGGTAGCTAGGAGTCGGGCACGGGCAACCAATACGGCGACGTCGATGAGGAGCTACTGATGGTGGGAATTGTTGTGGAGGGCACAACTGTCTGCTGCAGCTATAGGGGGCGTGCACGGAGGCGTTGAGATCCCCTTTGGCTCCATGTCTTCTTCTAGCTCCATGCCGAGGCGGTCACAAATCGAGCTCTGTCTCTTCTTCTAGCTCCCGTGCCACCAGGATCGATATGTCGATCTTCCTTTGTCGTGAATCGAGATGTCGATCTTCCTCTATGCATGGTGCCGGGAGGATGTTGTTCAGAGGATTTCATGCACACCGAAGAACTGTAACCGTCTGTTCTACGTGTCCAGCGCGAAGGGGGTAAGCATAGGGGCAATTTCACTATTTTGATGGTCGGGATCCTTGAGAAATACGAGTGATCTATTTTGTGTTCATGCAAGTAAAATGTTTCTTGATGACCCACAAGTATAGGGGATCGCAACAGTCTTTGAGGGAAATATAACCCAATTTATTGATTTGACACGAGGGGAGCCAAAGAATATTTATAAGCCTTAACAACTGAGTTGTCAATTCAGCTGCACCTGGAAACAGTCTTGCTCGCAGTAGTTTATCAGTAGTAACAGTTTTGTAATAGTAATAACAAGGTAATAGCAGTAGTAAAAGTAAAGATAGTAATAACAATTGCAGTGAACATGAGGATTAAAGCGCGGTACGCATAGGGATGGATGGATGCTTACTCAATATGTTGAGCTTGTTGGGGAACCCCAAGAGGAAAGTATGATGAGTATAGCAACAAGTTTTCCCTCAGTTATGAAACCAAGGTTATCGAACCAGTAGGAGCAAGGAAACACCTCCAAGGTGTTGTCTCCAACTTGGAATCCTGCACAACACAATCACATAACTTTGCCCCCAACTCAGTGAGGTTGTCAATCTCACCAGTTTTGCCGAAAACAAAGGATTAAACATATTGTGTGGAAGATAGTAATTGCTTGCAGAAAGTAAACGGAAAACAGTAAATAGTAGATTGTAGATTGATAGTAAAAGAAAGGACCGGGGTCCATAGTTCACTAGTGGTGATTATCCTTAAGATAGATGACATGTTGGGTGAACAAATTAGAGTGAGGCAATTGACAAACATCGAGAAAGCATACATGCATATACTAATCATATTGACTCCTATGAGATTTGATTGGGCATTACAACATTATACATAGACCGTAATCCAACTGCATCTATGACTAATAATACACCTTCAGGTTATCATCCGAACCCCCTCCAGTATTAAGTTGCAAGCAACGGATAATTACATATTGTTCTATGAACAAAGGATTGTTGTTTTCTCCCTAGTAGCAACAACACATCTAGTACCTTAGAGATTTCTGTCACTTCCCCAGATTACTAGAGGCATGAACCCACTATCGAGCATAAATACTCCCTCTTGGAGTTGCTAGCATCTACTCAGACAAGATAGCTACTAACAACGGAGAGCATGCAAGATCACAAATAACAAAGACATGATAGAATCAATAATCAATCCGAAATAGCATCTCAATATCCATCGGAACCCCACAAACACAACATGTAGGATTACAAATAGATGATCTTGCTCATGAACGGATCTCACAAGATCGAAACATGGTAGCACAAAGGAGAAGAACCAACCATCTAGCTACTACATGGATGTAACACCCTCGAATCGGCCCTATGTAGATTTTAGTGCTTCCCGCCAAACCCGCATAAAAACGATTCAAGGACGCCCACCAGGCACTTTCGTGCGGGTGGAAACGAAGTAATACCATTACACAATAGTTCACGATGGAACCCACAACACATATATATACAAGAACGACTCCATGAGTCAAGAATACAGATATACTATACAAAGATCCAAATCACCTTGAAAACGATAGAGCATACGACTATGGACAAGATGCAAATGGGGCTAAGAGCCCTGAAGAATAACTAATGGCGTCCATAACCCTGCCCAGGCCAAGCCGGAAGGGTAACCCTGCTAACGACGTCGATCTCAAACCTGCTAAAACAAAAGGGGTGCCGACAAAGGGCAAAGGAAAAAGAGGAGCGTCAGTACTGAGGCCAGTACACGGCGAGGCTAGAATTCGGCGGCTCTCGCCTACATAGGTATGGTGGACTGAAGAGGTAGCGAAACATGCACTAAACAACCTATAGAGACTCGATAAACTGTCGGCTATTAGAGAGAGATAAGAAAGAACTATTCGGAACCAACCTTATACTAACAGCAATCATACCCATCCTGGTATTCCCCCCTCGAGACCAAACGAGGAAGTCAAACCGAGGAACTCACACAGTTGGCAGTTTTATTCATTCCATTATAGTTGAAGCACTTACTAGTCAGATATAGATAGCATGAGTCATCCTGATAGCATAAGTAGTGGGCAGTTTTAGTTAACCATTCAGTTGTAGTTGCAGTACTTACTAGTCAGATACAATTAGCATGTGACATCCCAAACCCAGCAGTTGTTGGCACTTTTATTTCATTCCATTGGAGTTGCGATACTTACTAGGCAGGTATAACATGACACGATACACCCCAGTTCCACCAGTTGTTGGCACTTTTATTATCCATTCCAATGTAGTGAAGCTGATTACTAGTCACATATTAAGTCAAATTTATAGCACTACTTTAGTTATGCTTGTCTATGATCGAGATACTGTGCTCCAAGTCGTCCATAACCGCGGACACGGCTTTCAGAAAGATTTACCCTGCAGGGGTGCACAAATAGCAACACACACACGATCAACCTCAGAAAAACTAAATCAAAACCCAACAAGGCTTTCACGACAAAGCAATCACAGGATTCATAAAATATTTCAGGGGGCCACCCCACTAAGCTACCCGCAACAAAGTTGGCCGGCTCCGGAACGGACCCAGGGTTTGTGACGACGGCTGTAAACGACTGGGAACCTGAAAGTGTGACTGGGCTTGTCGATACCGTGAAAACGTGGCACGATCCAAAACAGTACAGGTGCTCCATGCACAATCTTAAATAAAGCAGTAAAGCATGGCATAAGTACAGGATAGTAATAAAGCCCCAAACTAGTTTGTGGCCCCAAGAAATAAGAAATGAATCAAGCTCTGGCTAAGGGGGATTCATAGACTCTCCCATATGTGGATAGTGCGGATAGTCAAGGAACAGGTATCAAGTACTCGGGGCCTACGGGACACAAGTGAGTGTGGAAGAACCAAATATTAGCTATTGCCCACCGATGCCTCTGCATTAGTTATATCTATTCCCAACAATTTAATAGTTGTTTTTAAAGTCATGATCATCTCCACCAATAAGCATGTGCCAACCTTCCAACAACGATGGAATAACAACGACGTGAAGCAGCACTTGAGCAAGCAACTATGACACGCAAGGCCGACTATCTATCAAACAACAGGCAATAGGATGTGTCCAAGACAATATAGGGGCCGCAGGGAATATAAATGGTGCACGGAAACTAAAGCATCGCAACACGGATAGCAATAGATCAACAGGAGGAACTAAATACTATAAATGCAAAATAGGTAGAAAGGGGGAGATGCTCGCCTGGGAAACATAGCCGATGGTTCATTATCCGAAGAACTTGTCGATACTCGCATCCACTCAACGGCCTAATCCGCGAAGAACCAAAACACTAAAAGAAACACCGGGTGCACTATTTAATACTACGGCAGAAGATCAAGCATGATGCATGTATGACATGGCAAAGGTGCGATGCAACTAGGCAATATTAAGCGAAACCGGGGCCCCGACAATTAATTAAGTGGTTCATGTTGTTTAGATACCCCACAAATTAAATGTTGTCTTAACAAGGCAAAACATGGTATCGGTTTGCTACACAAATTTAAATGGAGTCCGGAATAAGACTAGAATAACCTGCATATAGACTCCGTATTTAATTATGAGGTGAATCGACAAAGTACCCCTAAACAAATAAACATGTATGCAAGTATGGATGATTTAATATGCAAAAAGTTTATATAGCATTTATAAAATAAGGATAGATAGGGGTCACACATCTCGGATCGAAGAACTTGGGGCTCGGAAGGGTTCGGGTTTGGTCTTCGGGGCAACGACCTTCGTACTCCGAGAACGGGGCTCCAGGAACCGTGAGGAGATCTTGGCGTCTGGGGTCTCGGTGTCTTCGGATACCGGGTCGGAGAGCTTGGTGGTCGTGGGTGTCACTATGTGCATCCCTCATAACCATCGGCATCGAGCCGGTCTTGGTGAGGTACTCATCTGACTCATCAAACTCGTGCGACAGAGGAAAACAGAGCATCATCACATATCCATCTTCACACGGTCGCCATAGCAATCAACATCAGACCCCATGTTCTCGTGATTAGTACCAAAACACAGCACATGGAGCAACCCTACTGGTACTAGAGGAAAACAACGACAGCAGCACAAGGATACAAGGCACGCGACCTGCAGTGCTGCGAGGCAGAGACAGAACCGGGCGGCACCAGGGACAAACTCCAGCAGGCTCGGGGCGGCGGCCAGAGCAAAGGGCGGCGGTGATCTTCAGAGCACGGCCGCGGAAGAGGGAAGTCGGGCGAGGCGGCACCTGGCGCGAGATCGAGGAGGCGGGCGAGGCCACGAGCCGCGCTACAGGGGGCCTGCAAGGACGCCGGTGAGGTCGAGCGACGTCTGCTGGGGCCGGTGGCGGCCATGGTCGAGGTAGGACGCGAGCAGCGGGGACGCGGAGGAGAGAAGGGCCGAGATGGAGCTTGCGGGCGTGCTCGGGAAGGATTCGAGGAAGGCACCGGTGGTGGAGAACGTCGCCGGCAAGGAAGGCCCATGGAGGCGGCTCTACCAGAGATGGGCCTGACACGAGCGGCAGAGAGCAGGGGCTTGAGGCAACACAGATCGAGGTTCCAAGGGCGGCGGAGGGGCGTGCCACGGTGGAAGGTAGCAGGGAAGGTCGACGAGGGAGCTCGGGCGGCCTCGCGTGCGGCTCGACGGCGGTGCTCGAGTAGAGCGAGCAGAGGCCGAGGTCGCGCGGTTGCGGAGAGGGTCGGTGGCGGAGCTCCGGATGACGACGGTGGGCTCGGGAGGAGGCGGCGCTGGCGCTGGGCTCCAGCGGGACAGCGACGCAGAGGGGCTCGCCGGCCGGGCTCGGCGGGGGACGAGGGCGGTGGCGGCTCAGGGACGGAGAGGAGGAGGAGATCGGTGCTGGCGGCGCCATGGCTCGCTCGGGGAGAAGACGAGGTGGGGCGAGGGAACCGCGTGGAGCGGGGCGGAAGGCGACAACGGGGTAGGTGGGGTCGCGCTCGCGATGGGGCGCGCGTCGTGGTAGTTGACCAGGTCGGGTGGCTCGTGTGTGCCGTGTTGCGAGCGTACACTGCACCGCTGAGTGCGGGCGACTGGGACATATTGGTTCCAGGAGAGGGGTTAGGTGGGAGCTGGGTGGGGCCAGGGCAGGCGCGCCTGGGGGAGGCTGCATGCGGGAGGGTGGCGTTCGAGCGGGGCAGGAGGTGGGGCGTGTGCCAAGGTGGCGGGGTGGTCGGAGCGTGGTGGATGCGGTCTCCCGCGGGGTGGGACCGGTGGGGTGAGGTGGCGAGCCGGGAGTGGACGGGGTGAGGTGGCGGGGTGGTGTGCGTGGGCGGGAGCAGCAGGCAGGAGCAGGAAACGGAGGTGGGGAGGCGCGCAGGTGGCGGCTGGGAAGGAAATTGGAGGTGGCAGGTGGTGTGGATAGGGTAGGGGTGGTTAGAGATAGGTTGGGTTAGATAGGATTTGGGTTTTGGATGTTTTTGGGGGTGGCCGGCTGGGTCGGTTCGGCCCGTTTCGGCTGCCCCCTAAAATAATATAAATATTTTATCTGTTTAAAACGGGGCTTTTGAAATTCGATTGTAGACGAAACAAAACATTCCGGCCAAGCCCGGGTTTTGATTTGAAATAAAGACAGGGTGTTTAGAAAACAAAACTAGGTTTTTCGAAAATAGTTTTAGACAAAACCATGCATGATGATGACGATGCTCAAATGCAATGTCGCATGATGACATGAGCATGCGGTCATGATGATGCAATGCACAAAAACACAGCGATTTTCTAGTAGTGGTTTTTGCGGGATGCCACAATGGAACCATAGTCCAGGGATGAACTACTCACCCATCACACTGGAGGCAGGCATGGTGATGAAGAAGGCCTCCAGGGTGAATTCTCCCCTCCGGCAGGGTGCCGGGAAGAGCTTCAGATCCCTCCCTATCTAGGGATGGAGATGGCGGTGGCTACAGACTCTTTCGTGGAATTTTGATCAGGTACTTAGGGTTTCTATATCGGAGGCTTCTTATAGGCGAAAGGGGAAGCCAAGGGGGTGCCCGAGGCGGCCGCACCACCCCCTGGCGCGGGCCAGGCCGCGCAGCTAGGTGATGTGGCCGGCCCCCAGCCCCTCTCCGTCTCGTCTTCTGGCTCTGTGTTCCCCTCGGTGAAATAGTAACTTTGGCTTTTGTCCCGTCCAATTCCGAGAATATTCATTTTCTGGCTTTCCTGGAACCAAAAACAGCAGAAAACAGGCAACTGGCAATGTGGCATCTTGTTAATAGGTTAGTTCTAGAAAAGGTGTAAAAATACTCCAAAGTGTGGACAAAACATAAGAAAGTAGATATAAAACAAGCATGGAACATCAAAAATTATAGATACGTTAGCAACATATCAACATCCCCAAGCTTAACTCTTGCTCGTCCTCGTGTAGGTAAGTGATAAAAAGAAAGAAATAATTTTTGAGGTGACATGCACCATCATAATCTTGATCAAGGCATTTATAAAACATTGAAAGCTGGGATCATAGTACTTTAACATAGCATGAAAGATATAGTTGTAACAATAAGACATAAAAACTATGTTGTAGCATGAAAAGGTACAAACAAAAGATTCATGAATAACAATGCTTCGCAAGATGTTTGTTTGTTTCACATAAAGAAAACATAATGAGGATGGTATTTAGCTTGTACCTCATAGAGTAGCAAAACATAAATGCATAGGACACCTTCAAAGTTCATAAGGGTGACTAGATACAAATAGTTCAATAAAAAGCAATATCAACATTATGAATAAATCAATAAGTCTTGGGACAATGCACATTAAACTAAGAATGGCCACTATGCTCTCTCAATAGGTGCATAAAGATAGAAAATGGAGACTCAACATAAAAGTAAAAGAAAGTCCTTCATAGAAGGAAGCAGGAATTCAAGTCTCATAAAGAGCTTCCAAAAATTATGGTACTTATTAGCTTTCAGCTCTCATTGCCCCTATCATAAGCATATTGAAGTGATTAAGGTTAAAGTGAACAAACTATGGAGTATATGCTTGACAAAGTATAAATTGGCAATCTCATGTCCCTTGAATACGAGGGTCGCTCCTCATGCTACTCAAGTTTAGTTACCGGTAAGTTCTTGTCATAGTAAGTACATGTGTATCATAGAGAACCGCCAATGGGGTACCCCTTGCCCGATGATACGGAAGAATCCCCATATCAAAATGACAAGGAAAGCAGACAATGAGCATCTTAGCAATCTTCTTATTTACCATGGGAAAATGGTGCTTTTTTCTCTCTTTCCTCTTTTCTCATTTTTTTTTCTTTTTCTCAGTCTCTTATTTTATAAGAAGAATGCTTCATATATTGCAGGTTTCCACCATGATTATACATGGATTAGACCAGCGGCCCAGGTGTTTCTCTAACACACATACATAACTCCATGGACTTACAAGCTCCCCTTTCATTTCACACCGACGACATCCATAAACAAAAGAGCATGATATCAACTGGGTACAATGTACAAGTGCAATGTTGAAAGCGTTCCCCATGGCAGCATGGTTCTGCTAATTCCCAACGGATAAGTGCAAGCATATACAACTTAGATGACACAATGGTTCAAGTTTATTAGGTGCAAGAAAAGTAAAGTGTGCCATCAAGTTTGTGAGAGCTTTAATCACTAATTTTCACATAACAAGTTTAATTCGGAAGGTAGATAAAAAATGAATATACTTGGAATAGTGATGACTCGTGTAATAACGAGCTCGTTGGGGAACCCCAAGAGTAAGGTATGATGAGCACAACACTAAGTTTCCCTTAGTTATGAAACCAAGGTTATCGAACCAGTAGGAGCAAGGAAACACCTCCAAGGTGTTGTTGCCAACTTGGAATCCTGCACAACACAACCACAGAACTTTGCCCCCAACTTACAGTGAGGTTGTCAATCTCACCGGTTTTGCTGAAAACAAAGGATTAAACGTATTGTGTGGAAGAAAGTAAAAGCTTGCAGGAAGTAAACAGAAAGCAGTGAACATTTGTAGATTTATGGTAAAAGAAAGGACTAGGGTCCATAGTTCACTAGTGGTGGCTCTCCTTAAGACAGATAACATGTTGGGTGAACAAATTACATCGGGGCAATTGAGAAACATCGAGAAAGCATACATGCATATACTAATCATCTTGACTCCTTTGAGATTTGATTGGGCATTACAACATTATACATAGACCGTAATCCAACTGCATCTATGACTAATAATCCACCTTCAGGTTATCATTCGAACCCCCTCCAGTATTAAGTTGCAAGCAACAGATAATTGCATTACGCATTGCGTGTAAAGTAAACAATACGATTGTTCTATGAATAAAGGATTGCTGTTTTCTCCCTAGTAGCAACAACACATCTAGTACCTTAGAGATTTCTGTCACTTCCCCAGATTACTAGAGGCATGAACCCACTATCGAGCATAAATACTAACTCTTGGAGTTTCTAGCATCTACTTGGCCAAGATAGCTACTAACAATGGAAAGCATGCAAGATCACAAATAAAAA
Organism: Avena sativa; assembly: GCA_916181665.1. NCBI lineage: Eukaryota > Viridiplantae > Streptophyta > Magnoliopsida > Poales > Poaceae > Avena > Avena sativa. Next base: position 543,929,282 of record OV702290.1, on the reverse strand, counting down.
AGACATGATAGAATCCATAATCAATCTGAAATAGCATCTCAATATCCATCGGATCCCCGCAAACACAACATGTAGGATTACAAATAGATGATCTTGATCATGAACGGAGCTCACAAGATCTAAAGATGATAACACAAAGGAGAAGAACCATCCATATCGCTACTACATGGACCCGTAGTCCAAGGGTGAACTACTCACGCATCACACCGGAGGCTTGCATGGTGATGAAGAAGGCCTCCAGGGTGAATTCTCCTCTCCGGTAGGGTGCGGGGAAGAGCTTCAGATCTCTCCCGATCTAGGGATGGAGATGACGGCGGCTACAGACTCTTTCATGGAATTTTGATCGGGTGCTTAGTGTTTCTGTATCGGAGGCATCTTATAGGCGAAGGGGGAGGCCGAGGGGGTGCCCTAGGCGGCCACACCACCCCTGGCACGGGTCAGGCCTGGCCGCGCGGCCAGGTGGTGTGGTGGCCCTCTGGCCCCTCTCCATCTCGTATTCTGGCTCCGTGTCCCCCTCGGTGAAAAACTGACTTTGGCCTTTGTCCCGTCGAATTTCGAGAATATTCATTTTCTGACTTTCCTGGAACCAAATATAGCAGAAAACAGGCAACTGGCACTGTGGCATCTTGTTAATAGATTAGTCCAAGAAAGTGTATAAAAATTACTCCAAAGTGTGGACAAAACATAAGAAAGTAGATAAAACCAAGCATGGAACATCAAAAATTATGGATACGTTAGCAACGTATCAACATCCCCAAGCTTAACTCCTGCTCGTCCTCGAGTAGGTAAGTGATAAAAAGAAAGAATATTTTTTGAGGTGACATGCACCATCATAAACTTGATCAAAGTATTTGTAAAACATGAATAACTGGGATCATAGTACTTCAACATAGCACAAAAGATAAAGTTCTAACAATATGACATAGCAACTATGTTGTAACATGAAAAGGCACAAACAAAAGATTCATGAATAACAATGCTTTGCAAGACGTTTGTTTGTTTCACATAAAGAAAACATAACATAGTGGCGTTCAGCTTGTCCCTCATAGAGTAGCAAACATAGATGCATAGGACACCTTCAAAGTTCATAAGAGTGACTAGATACAAATAGTTTAAGAACAAGCAATATCAAAATTATGCATCAATCAACAAGTTTTGGGACAATGCACATAAAACTAAGAATGGCCACTATGCTCTCTCAATAGGTGCATAAAGATAGAAGGTGGAGACTCTATAAAAGTGGAAGAAAGGCCTTCATAGAGGGAAGTAGGGATTCAAGTCTCATAAAGAGCTTCCAAAAATTATGGTACTTATTAGCTTTCAGCTCTCATTGCCCCTATCATAAGAATCTTGAAGTGATTAAGGTTAAAGTGAACAAACTATGGAGTATATGCTTGACAAAGTATAAGTTGGAAATCTCATGTCCCTTGAATACGAGGGTCGCTCCTCATGCTACTCAAGTTTAGTTACCAGTAAGTTCTTATCATAGTAAGTACATGTGTATCATAGAGAACCGCCAACGAGGGACCCTTTGCCCGATGATACAGAAGAATCCCCTTATCAAAATGACAAGGCAAGCAGACAACGAGCATCTTAGCAATCTTCTTATTTACCATGGGAAAATGGTGCTTTTTTCTCTCTTTCCTCTTTTCTCGTATCTCTTTTTTTTATTTTTCTCTTTTTTCTCAATATATGACTCTTTTTTTATAAGAAGAATGCTTCATAGACAGCTCATTATGGTTACGTTGTAGGTTTCCACCATGACAGCATGGATTAGACCGGCGGCCCAGGCGTTTCTCTAACACACATACATAACTCCATGGACTTACAAGCTCCCCTTTCATTTCACACCGACGACATCCATAGATAAAAGAGCATGATATCAACTAGGTACAAAGTACAAGTGCAATGTTGAAAGCGTTCCCCATGATAGCATGGTTCTGCTAATCCCCAACATATAAGTGCAAGCATATACAACATAGACGACACAATGGTTCAAGTTTATTATGGGCAAGAAAAGTAAAGTGTGCCATCAAGTTCGTGAGAGCTTTAATCAATAGTTTTCTCATAACAAGTTTAATTCGGAAGGTAGATAAAACATGAATATACTTGGAATAGCAAATGCTAATAGGTAGGTATGGTGGACTCTTTGGAATAACTTGGTTTTAGGAGTTGGATGCATGAGTGGAACTCATACTTGGTTATGGAGGCTAGCAAAAGACTGGGAGCGACCGACTAAGAGAGTAATAATGGCCATAATCATGCAGAGCGACAAAACATCATTAATCAAAGCATAAAGTGATATTACAAGTCGAAAACTAAAGGATCATAAAGGCTATGGTGACTTGGGATAGTCATAACATGGTGTGAGCATGCGCCAAGTCAACCCAAATAAAGCATTAAAGGAGAATACCACAATATTATGCTTTAATATGCTAAAACAACGCATGATTCTTCCAAGGCACATTAAGCAATCTCAATTGTTTATAACATGTCATACTACATCAAAGATCACTAAGCATAAAGCCAAAACAATATCAAGCATGGCATGACAAAGCATAGGCCATAGTCAAAAACAAGCTCCTTTTACCACTTAAGCATGAACTTTTCCTACTCTTTTCTAATCCAAACCAAACTATTTGAAAACCAATGTATGAAAGAGGGTGTCCAACCAATTTATTCAGCAAACTAAGAAAACCAAGCAAACGAAAACCAAAACAAAAATGAAAAAGAGTACGCTCCAAGAACAACACAACTGTGCATGAAACAATAAAAATGAAGTGTTTGGAAGAAACGTGGGATTTTTTATTGATGAAGAAGGGGATGCCTTGGGCATCCCAAAGCTTTGACGCTTGTACCTCTTGAATATTTCTTGGGGTGACATGGGGTGGCATCCCCAAGCTTGAGCTTTAGTCCATTCTTCATCTCATTACATCATTCTCTCCATACACCTGAAATTTTTTCCTTCGTACAAAACTTCACACAATCTTTATTAGCAACATTAGTGCACTCAAGATAATAAGTCTTTAGGTTCAGTTTCAACACCAATAAAACTTCCATTAAAACACAAGCTACAGTAGCACTTCCCTCAAAAAGCTCAGTTCCCCAAAAGAACTCAAAAAGGAACCAACAAGAAGAAAATGCAAATAATGGCAGAAATCTGTCAAAACAGACCAGCAGGTAAAAACCAATTTTTTCGAAGACCTTCTGTCGCTCAAATCAAAAAGTGTTGAACTAACAAAAGTTAGATAACAACCTGGGGTAGAAGCACAAACATTCACGCCTCAAAACGACTGATGGCTCACCGCACGGCGCCTAGAAAAATGTTGATGGCTCGTGGTTGATGTAGAGCTCGTTGGGAACCCCAAGAGGAAGGTATGATGAGCACAGCAGCAAGTTTCCCTCAGTTATGAAACCAAGGTTTAATCGAACCAGTAGGAGCAAGGAAACACCCCAAAGGTGTTACTAGCTGAGCTTTGGCAGGGCGCACTACCGGTGCTAGTAGCAACGTGGAGACCTGCACAACACAACCACAAAACTTTGTCCCCAACTTGCGATGAGGTTGTCAATCTCACCGTGTTTTGCGGAAAACAAAGGATTAAACGTATCGAATGGAAAGAAGTAAAAGTTTGTAGAAAGTAAACACAAAGCAGAAACAGTTTATAGATTGTATGTAAAGAAAAAGGACCGGGATCCATAGTTCACTAGAGGTGGCTCTCCTTAGATAGATAACATGCTGGGTGAACAAATTACAGCGGGGAAATTGACAAACACCGAGAAAGCAATACATGCATATACTAATCGTCTTGACTCCTTTGAGACTTGATTGGGCATTACAACATAATACATAGACCGCCATCCAACTGCATCTATGACTAATAATCCACCTTCAGGTTATCATCCGAACCCCCTCCAGTATTAAGTTGCAAGCAACAGATTATTGCTTTACGAACTGCGTGTAAAGTAAACAATATGATTGTTCTATGAACAAAGGATTGTTGTTTTCTCCCTAGTAGCAACAACACATCTAGTACCTTAGAGATTTCTATCACTTGCCCAGATTACTAGAGGCATGAACCCACTATCGAGCATAAATACTAACTCTTGGAGTTGCTAGCATCTACTTGGCCAAGATAGCTACTAACAACGGAAAGCATGCAAGATCACAAATAACAAAGACATGATAGAATCAATAATCAATCTGAAATAGCATCTCAATATCCATCGGATCCCCGCAAACACAACATGTATGAATTACAAATAGATGATCTTGATCATGAACGGAGCTCACAAGATCTAAACATGAAAGCACAAAGGAGGAGAAACCAGCCATCTAGCTACTACATGGATCCGTAGTCCAAGGATGAACTACTCACGCATCACACCGGAGGCTTGCATGGTGATGAAGAAGGCCTCCAGGGTGAATTCCCCTCTCCGGCAGGGTGTCGGGAAGAGCTTCAGATCCCTCAGATCTAGGGATGGAGATGATGGCGGCTACAAACTCTTTCGTGGATTTTTGATCGGGTACTTAGGGTTTACGTCCCGAGGACATCTTATAGTCGGAAGGGGAGGCCGAGGGGGTGCCAGGGGCCACCACACCACCCCCTAGCGCAGGCCCAGCCTGGCCGCGCGGCCAGGTGGTGTGGCCGGCCTCTTGCCCTTCTCCGTCTCGTATTCTGGCACTTGATCCCTTCCGGAAAAATAGGCACTTTGGCTTTTGTCCTGTCCAATTCCGAGAATATTCATTTTCTGACTTTCCTGGAACCAAAAACAGCAGAAAACAGGCAGCTGGCACTATGGCTCTTGTTAATAGGTTAGTCCAAGAAATCATATGAAAAGTACTCCAAAGTTGGAACAAAACACAAGAAAGTGGATAAAACCAAGCATGGAACATCAAAAATTATAGATACATTTGCAATGTATCAACATACCCAAGCTTAACTCCTGCTCGTCCTCGAGTAGGTAAGTGATAAAAAGAAAGAATAATTTTTGAGGTGACATGCACCATCAAAGACTTGATCAAAGTATTTGTAAAACATTCAAAGTTGGGATCATAGTACTTCAATCATAACATGAAAGACAAAGTTCTAGCAATAAGCAAAGAAACTATGATGCAACATGAAAAGGCACAAACAAAAGATTCATGAATAAAATGCTTTGCAAGACGTTTGTTTCACATAAAGAAAGCATGGCATAATAGTATTCAGCTTGTCCCTCAATAGAGTAGCAAATATAAATGCATAGGACACCTTCAAATTTCATAAGAGTGACTAGATAAATAGTTTAAAACAAGCAATATCAAGTTATGCATCAATCAACTAGTCTTGGGACAATGCACATAGAACTAAGAATGGCCACTATGCTCTCAAAGTAGGTGCATAAAAGTAGAAGGTGGAGACTCAATATAATGGTGGAAGAAAGTCCTTTGTAAAAAGGAAGTAGGGATTCAAGTCTCATAAAGAGTTTCCAAAAATTATGGTACTTATAGCTTTCAGCTCTCATTGCCCCTATCATAAGCATCTTGAAGTGATTAAGGTTAAAGTGAACAAACTATGGTGTACATGCTTGACGAAGTATAAGTCAGAAATCTCATGTCCCTTGTATACGAGGGCTGCTCCTCATGATACTCAAGTTTAGTCACCGGTAAGTTCTTGTCATTGTAAGTACATGTGTATCATTGAGAACCGCCAACGGGGTACCCCTTGCCCGATGATACGGAAGAATCCCCATATCAAAATGACAAGGCAAGCAAACAACGAGCATCTCAGCATTCTTCTTATTTACCATGGGAATATGGTGCTTTTTTCTCTCTTTCCTCTTTTCATAGTATCTTTTTTTTTCTCTTTTTTCTCAACATAGGACTCTTTTTTTATAAGAAGAATGCTTCATAGACAGCTCATTATGGTTACACTGCAGGTTTCCACCATGTCAGCATGGATTAGACCAGCGGCCCAGACGTTTCTCTAACACATATACATAACTCCATGGACTTACAAGCTCCCCTTTCATTTCACACCGACGACATCCATATACAAAAGAGCATGATATCAACTAGGTACAAGTACCAAGTGCAATGTTGAAAGCGTTCCCCATGAAAGCATGGTTCTGCTAATTCCCAACAAATAAGTGCAAGCATATACAACATAGACGACACAATGGTTCAAGTTTATTAAGGGCAAGTAAAGTAAAGTGTGCCTTCAAGTTCGTGAGAGCTTTAATCACTAGTTTTCTCATAACAAGTAGAAGGTAAACAAAAGCATGAATATACTTGGAATAGCATAAGCTAGTAGGTAGGTATGGTGGACTCTTTGGAATAACTTGGTTTAGGGAGTTGGATGCATGAGTGTAACTCATACTTTGTTGTGGAGGCTAGCAAAAGACTGGGAGCGACAAACTAAGAGAGCAATAATGGCCATAATCATGTAGAGCGACAAAACATCATTGATCAAAGCATAAAGTGATACTACAAGTTGAAAACTAAAGGATCATAAAGGCTTTGGTGACTTGAGATAGTCATAACATGGTGTGAGCATGTGCCAAGTCAACCCAAATAAAGCATCAAAGGAGAATACCACCATACTATGCTTTAATATGCTAAAACAACACATGATTCATCCAAGGCACATTAAGCAATCTCAATTGTTTATAACAAGTCATGCTACAGCAAAGGATACTAAGAATAAAGCCAAAACAATATCAAGCATGGCATGACAAAGCATATGCCACAGTCAAAAACAAGCTCTCTTTACCACTTAAGCATGAACTTTCCTACTCTTTTCCAAACCAAACTATTTGCAAACCAATGTATGAAAGAGGGGGTCCAACCAACTTATTCAGAAAACTAAGCAAACCAAAGCAAACAAAAACCAAAATAAAAATGAAAAAGAAGACGCTCCAAGAAAAACACAACTGTGCATGAAACAATAAAAATGAAGCGTTTGGAAGAAACCTGGAATTTTTATTGATGAAGAAGGGGATGCCTTGGGCATCCCCAAGCTTTGACGCTTGTACTTCTTGGATATTTCTTGGGGTGACATGCATGGCATCCCCAAGCTTGAGCTTTAGTCCATCCTTCATCTCATTACTCATTCCTTCCATACACCTGAAAATTTTCCTTCATACAAAACTTCACACAATCTTTATTAGCAACATTAGTACACTTAAGATAAATAAGTCTTAAGGTTCAGTTCCAACACCAAATAAACTTCCATTAGAACACTAGATACTATAGCACTTCTGTCAAAAAGCTCAATTCTCCAAAAGAACTCAAAAAGGAACCCACAAGAAGCAAATGCAGAAAATGGCAGAAATCTGTCAAAACATACCAGCAGGTAAAGACGAATTTTTTCGAAAACCTTCTGTTGCTCAAATCAAAAAGCATAGAAATAACGAACGTTAGATAACAACCTGGGGCAGAAGCACAAAAAATTACAGCTCATTCCGACATACAGAGCTCTCAGGAATTTTTACGGTGAAGCACAAGAATCTGTTTCGGGACAGCAACTTTCCCAATCATTACTTCACTCTCATTAGAGGTTACTCTTGGCATAAAAAGCAAATAAAAAGGATAAGGAGCGGTTATTACTGAGGTAATAACTTCCAAGACTCATCTAAAACTTTTGGGTTATCTCCCAATAAGTACTTTTCTTTAATGCCTTTAAGTTAGGCATAAGAAGCAAAGAAAGAATCAAGTGTTCTCAAATGAAGAAGCATTAAAACCAAATTTTGTTTTCATAGGAGAAGCAAAAGAAATATTTTCTCTCTTTTTAGGGAAGTGTGCTATACCTTTGTTGAGTGGGAGTTGATATTTAATGGTGCCTTCTTTCATATCAATGATTGCACCAACAGTTCTAAGAAAAGGTCTTCCCAAAGTAATAGGACAAGAAGCATTGTATTCAACATCCAAAACATAGAAATCAACAGGGACATAGGAATCATTAACCATAATAAGAACATCATTAATACTCCCCATGAGTTTCTTTTTAGCATTATCATCAAGTGGGACATTCAAATAACAATCTTCAAGAGGAGGCAAATCAAGCATATCATAAATCCTTCTATGCATAATAGAAACACTACTATCAAGATCACGCAAAGCTTTGAAATCAAAGTCATTCACTTTCATATTAATGATGGGTTCCCAACCATCTTCTTGTTTTATAGGAATAGAAGCTTTATGTTTCATCTTTTCTTCTTTAATCTTTATGAGAGCATCAGTAATGTGTTTTGTAAAGGCTATGTTCATAACACTAGCATTAGGACTTTTAGCAAGCTTTTGTAGGAACTTAATAACTTCAGAGATGTTGCAACCTTCAAGATCAAAATCAAATTTATCATCTAAAGTAGTAGAACTATTGTTAGCCTCAACACTAGTGGTGGTGATAGTAAAAACACTAATGTTTCTAGCAATTTCATCTTCTCTTTCCCACTTAGCATGTAATTCAGCTAATAGTCTAACATTTTCATCAATTCTTACTTGTATAGCATTAGTAGCTGCAAAGGGATTATCATTAGTTTCAGGTTTAGCAGTCATTTTATTAATCAATGAAGATTGAGCTTCAGACAAAGATTATATATTTCTTTCAGCATTAGAGAGTTTCAATTGTAAACTAGGAATTTCCCTATTTAGACTCTCAAGTTGATGGCTAATGTTCTTCAAAATGGTAGATTGTTCCTCCATAGTTTTAGTAAATAGATTATTTTGCTCATATTGCATTTGCATGAAGTTTTTAGTGGCTCTTTCAACTTCTAAAATTCTTCCTTCACCAGGTGATCCAAGTTTACCATTATATCCATAAGTATTATTAGGAGGGTAGGGCCTATAATTGTTATTACCATAAGCATTATTGCCAAAATTATTATTTCTTATGAAGTTCACATCAACTTGCTCTTCTTGAGCAACCAAAGAGGCTAAAGGAACATTATTTGGATCAATATGGGCTTTCCCATTAACAAGCATAGACATAATAATATCAATCTTATCACTCAAGAGGAGGTTTCCTCAACAGAATTTACCTTCTTACCTTGTGGATCTCTCTCAGTATGCCATTCAGAATAATTAACCATCATATTGTCTAGAAGTTTCGTTGTAGCACCCAAAGTAATAGTCATAAAAGTACCTCCAGTAGCAGAATCCAATAGGTTCCTTGAAGAATAGTTCAATCCTGCATAAAAAGTTTGGATGATCATCCAAGCAGTCAGTCCATGAGTGGGACAATTCTTTACCAAAGATTTCATTCTTTCCCAAGCTTGAGCAACATGCTCATTATCAAGTTGTTTAAACTTCATTATCTCACTTCTCATGGATATAATCTTAGCAGGAGGATAGTACCAATAAAAGCATCTTTGCACTTAGTCCAAGAATCAATACTATTCCTAGTTAAGGAATTCAACCACTCTTTAGCTTTTCCTCTCAAAGGGAAAGGAAACAATTTCAGCTTAATAATATCACCATCTATATCCCTATGCATTTGCATCTCACAAAGTTCAACAAATTTATTTAGATGGGAAGCAGCATCTTCATTACCAATACCAGAAAATTGTTCTCTCATAAAAAGATTGAGCAAAGCAGGTTTTATCTCAAAGAAAGTATTTTCAGCCACAGGTGGAGCAATAGGTGTCCTCATAAAATCATTGTTGTTGGTGCTAGTGAAGTCACACAACTTAGTGTTTTCAAGAGTAGTCATTTTTTTGGGTTTTCAAATAAGAAAGCAAACTAGTAAAACTATTTTTTTGTGTTTTTTGAAGAACAAAACAAGCAAACAAAGCAAAAAAACTAAGCAAAACAAAAACAACAAAGTAAAGTGATTGGTTATGAGGGACTCCCCTTGTGAAGATGTCCTTGACTCCCTAGAAACGGCGTCAGAAAATCGCTTGATGGCTCAATGCACGGCGCCCAGAAAATTGTTGATGGCTCGTGGTTGATGTAGAGCTCGTTGGGAACCCCAAGAGGAAGGTATGATGAGCACAGCAGCAAGTTTCCCTCAGTTATGAAACCAAGGTTTAATCGAACCAGTAGAAGTAAGGAAACACCCCAAAGGTGTTACTAGCTGAGCTTTGGCAGGGCGCACTACCGGTGCTAGTAGCAACGTGGAGACCTGCACAACACAACCACAGATCTTTGTCCCCAACTTGCGATGAGGTTGTCAATCTCACCGTGTTTTGTGGAAAACAAAGGATTAAACGTATCAAATGGAAAGAAGTAAAAGTTTGCAGAAAGTAAACACAAAGCAGAAACAGTTTATAGATTGTATGTAAAGAAAAAGGACCGGGATCCATAGTTCACTAGAGGTGGCTCTCCTTAGATAGATAACATGCTGGGTGAACAAATTACAGCGGGGCAATTGACAAACACCGAGAAAGCAATACATGCATATACTAATCGTCTTGACTCCTTTGAGACTTGATTGGGCATTACAACATAATACATAGACCTCCATCCAACTGCATCTATGACTAATAATCCACCTTCAGGTTATCATCCGAACCCCCTCCAGTATTAAGTTGCAAGCAACAGATTATACGAACTGCGTGTAAAGTAAACAATACGATTGTTCTATGAACAAAGGATTGTTGTTTTCTCCCTAGTAGCAATAGCACATCTAGTACCTTAGAGATTTCTGTCACTTCCCCAGATTACCAGAGGCATGAACCCACTATCGAGCATAAATACTAACTCTTGGAGTTGCTAGCATCTACTTGGCCAAGATAGCTACTAACAACGGAAAGCATGCAAGATCACAAATAACAAAGACATGATAGAATCAATAATCAATCTGAAATAGCATCTCAATATCCATCGGATCCTCGCAAACACAACATGTATGAATTACAAATAGATGATCTTGATCATGAACGGAGCTCACAAGATCTAAACATAAAAGCACAAAGGAGGAGAAACCAGCCATCTAGCTACTACATGGATCCGTAGTCCAAGGATGAACTACTCACGCATCACACTAGAGGCTTGCATGGTGATGAAGAAGACCTCCAGGGTGAATTCCCCTCTCCGACAGGGTGCCGGGAAGAGCTTCAGATCCCTCCCGATCTAGGGATGGAGATGACGGCGGCTACAAACTCTTTCGTGGATTTTTGATCGGGTACTTAGGGTTTACGTCCCAAGGGCATCTTATAGTCGGAAGGGGAGGCCGAGGGGGTGCCAGGGGCCACCACCCCACCCCCTGGCGCGGGCCCAGCTTAGCCGCGTGGCCAGGTGGTGTGGCCGGCCTCTGACCCTTCTCCGTCTCGTATTCTGCCACTTGATCCCTTCCGGAAAAATAGGCACTTTGGCTTTTGTCCCATCCAATTCCGAGAATATTCATTTTCTGACTTTCCTGGAACCAAAAACAGCAGAAAACAGGCAGCTGACACTGTGGCTCTTGTTAATAGGTTAGTCCAAGAAATCATATGAAAAGTACTCCAAAGTTGGAACAAAACACAAGAAAGTGGATAAAACTAAGCATGGAACATCAAAAATTATAGATACATTTGCAATGTATCAACGACGTACAGAGATTTTACACGAATTTTTATGGTGAAGCACAAAAATCTGTTTCGGGGCAGCAACTTTCCCAATCATTACTTCTCTCTCATTAGAGGTTACTCTTGGCACAAAAAGAAAATTAAAAGGATAAGGAGCGGTTATTACAGAGGTAATAACTTCCAAGACTCATCTAAAACTTTTGGGTTATCTCCCAATAAGTACTTTTCTTTAACACCTTTAAGTTAGGCATAAGAAGCAAGAAAAAGAATCAAGTGTTCTCAGATGAAGAAGCATCAAGAGCAATACCAGAAATATCTTCAACAAGGCAAGGTATCTCATCCAAATAAGTTCTAGAGGATCCTCTCTCAACGCTCTTGGGTTCACTATTTTCATCAAACAGGTTTTCGGGAACAATCCAATCAAGATTCTTTTTTATGGCTTCATGCATTTCTACAAGTTTGAAAGGTATTGGTATCCTAATTTCCTCCCCATTAGGTTCGGTTTTGTTCATCTTTTCTCGTGTACCAACAACATCTACACATGAGCCTAGCATATTAAAATGTTCAAAGACTTTTCTAGCTTCCTTAGCAACATCATACAATTCCTTAAGTAGGGTTTCCAGAATAAAATATCTCTTTTTAGGGTCCTCAATTTCCTTAAGTTTAAGAAACATTACTTACATTAAGGGGTTAAGGTTAACAAACCTAGCTTCCAACATGTGAACTAAAGAAGCTGTAGCAAATTCATAATTTGGAGCAAGTTCTGCAAGGGATCTATCCTCAATATCCTCATGCTTACTAACAATGATTAAAGAATTCTTCAAAATTATCTTTTCCAATTATAGAGCCACTACCTATTGAAAGGTCTTTCGGGGTGAATTTAGGGATCAACATGGTTAGCTAAGAAAGAGGTAACAACTATAGAAATACTTAATTTTTTGTGTTTTTAATAAAGAAAGCAAACTAGTACAGCTAATTTTTTTTGTTTTTGATAAAGAAACAAGCAATCAAAGCAAAAATAAACTAAGCAAAACAAAGTAAAGAGATTGGTTATGAGGGACTCCCCTTGTGAAGATGTCCTTGACTCCCCGGCAACGGCGCCAAAAAAATACTTGCTGACTCGTGTAATAACGAGCTCGTTGGGGAACCCCAAGAGGAAGGTATGATCAACACAGCAGTAAGTTTCCCTCAGTTATGAAACCAAGGTTATCGAACCAGTAGGAGCAAGGAAACACCTCCAAGGTGTTGTTGCCAACTTGGAATCCAGCACAACACAACCACAGAACTTTGCGCCCAACTTATAGTGAGGTTGTCAATCTCACCGGTTTTGCTGAAAACAAAGGATTAAACGTACTGTGTGGAAGAAAGTAAAAGCTTGCAGGAAGTAACCAGAAAGCAGTAAACAGTTGTAGATTGATGGTAAAAGAAAGGACCGGGGTCCATAGTTCACTAGTGGTGGCTCTCCTTAAGATAGATAACATGTTGGGTGAACAAATTTATAGCGGGGCAATTGACAAACATCGAGAAAGCATACATGCATAAACTAATCATCTTGACTCCTTTGAGATTCGATTGGGCATTACAACATTATACATAGACCGTAATCCAACTGCATCTATGACTAATAATCCACTTTCAGGTTATCATCCGAACCCCCTCCAGTATTAAGTTGCAAGCAACAGATAATTGCATTACCATTGCGTGTAAAGTAAACAATATGATTGTTCTATGAACAAAGGATTGTTGTTTTCTCCCTAGTAGCAACAACACATCTAGTACCTTAGAGATTTCTGTCACTTCCCCAAATTACTAGAGGCATGAACCCACTATCGAGCATAAATACTAACTCTTGGAGTTGCTAGCATCTACTTGGCCAAGATAGCTAATAACAATAGAAAGCATGCAAGATCACAAATAACAAAGACATGATAGAATCAATAATCAATCTGAAATAGCATCTCAATATCCATCGGATCCCCGCAAACACAACATGTAGGATTACAAATATATGATCTTGATCATAAACGGAGCTCACAAGATCTAAACATGGTAGCACAAAGGAGAAGAACCAACCATCTAGCTACTACATGGACCCGTAGTCCAAAGATGAACTACTCACGCATCACACCAGAGGCTTGCATGGTGATGAAGAAGGCCTCCAGAGTGAATTCTCCCCTCTGGCAGGGTGCCGGGAAGAGCTTCAGATCCCTCCCGGTCTAGGTATGGAGATGGTGGTGGCTACATACTCTTTCGTGGAATTTTGATCGGGTACTAAGGGTTTCTGTATCGGAGGCTTCTTATAGGCGAAAGGGGAGGCCGAGCGGATCCCCGAGGCGGCCGCACCACCCCCTAGCACGGGCCAGGCCTGGCCGTGCGGCCAGGTGGTGTGGCCGGCCCCTGGCCCCTCTCCGTCTCGTCTTCTGGCTCCGTGTTCCCCTCGGTGAAATATTGACTTTGGCTTTTGTCCCGTCCAATTTCAAGAATATTCATTTTTTGGCTTTCTTGGAACCAAAAACAGCAGAAAACAGGCAACTGGCACTGTGGCATCTTGTTAATAGGTTAGTTCCAGAAAACATGTAAAAAATACTCCAAAATGTGGACAAAACATAAGAAAGTAGATATAAAACAAGAATGGAACATCAAAAATTATAGATACGTTAGCAACGTATCAATGGACGGGCGTTGCATGGACAAGACAATTCATGTAAAAATCAAGACATAGGGCATTTGCAGATAAATGAGATAAAACATCCAAATACTAAATAATCATAGGCATGTGTTCCATATATAGTCATATGTGCTTGCAATGAGAACTTGCACAACATCTTTTGTCCTGCCAGCCTGTTGCAGCGGGGCCTCAAGGGAATCTACTGGCAATTAAGGTGCTCCTTTTAATAGAGCACCGGAGCAGAGCATTAACACTCCATGAACACACGTGATCCTCACATCATAGCCACCCCCTCCAGTTATCCCGATTTCTGTCACTTCGGGGCCTCAGGTTCTGGACAATAATGTGTGTATACAACTTGCAGGTAAAATCATAAACAATACTATCATCATGAATCAATAACATGTTCAGATCTGAAATCATGGCACTCGGGCCCTAGTGACAAGCATTAAGCATAACAAGTTGCAACAAAGTCAAAAAGCACTAATATTAGATACTAGGCACCATGCCCTAACAATCTGATGTGATTACATGAACGATCTCATCTAATCCCTACCATCCCCATAGCCTACTTCGGGGGATTACTCACTCATGGATGTGGGAATCATGGATGGTTGATGGAGAAGCAATGGTGATGATGATGGTGATGATCTCCTCCAATTCTCCGTCCCGGCAGGGTGCCAGAACGGAGTTTCTGGTTCCGAATCGCGGTATCTGGTGGTGGCGGCATAGCGAAACTCTATTTTGAAAAATGTCGAACCCCCCTTTATTTTTAGGTCAGAGGGCTTATATAGGCGAAAGGAGAGGTTAAGGCGGAGGCCGAGGCGGCCACACCACCCCCTGGCGCGGCCTGGCCTGGCCTGCGCGGCCAGGTGGTGTGGGCCCCTCGTGGCCCCACTCCGTCTCGTCTTCTGGCTTCATGAGTCTTCTGGTAAAATAGGAGTTTTGCGATATTTTCCGGAATTTTTCCTGAAATTTGATTTCATGCACAAAAAGAGACACCAAAGCAATTCTGCTGAAAATAGCGTTAATCCGTATTAGTTGTATCCAAATCACACAAATTAGAAAAGAAACAATAGCAAAAGTGTTCGGAAAAATAGATACGTTTTGGACGTCTTCCTTTGGCTCGATGATCTGGCCTAGACGCTGATGAATGAACTGCTAGAAGAACACAAAGAATGGTTGCTCATCCCGCCACAGATGGCGGTGGCCGCAGCGCGAGCTCCGGTAGAAGAGATGGAGGGCGGAGCACTCATTCATAGAGAGGTAGCTATTGAGCTAAATAAGTTGAACCAGAAGATTAGGAAGCTCGAAGATCGAACGCAAATTTGCAATTACATTTGGGCATTTCTTGTAGGTATGGTAATCACACTGGGTGTAATGTTGAGGTTGTACGTAAAGGCATGGAATTGGGAGGAATTTGTAAGCTTGAAATTTTATGAAAAAAGGTTGAAAGAAATGGAAAATTCAGAAACTTTGATCAATGAAATACAGGCATGCTCTGCCTTTCCATAAAAAAAGGTTTCGTCATGGGCTATCTCAGAGTCGAGAGCCCAGTGTCAGCTTGACTAATGGGCTAACTCCATCCAATTAGGTCCATTCAGTTAGTTTTTGTGGGAAAATAACAAGAGTGGAAAATGAAAAAAAAGGTGGGGTGTGGCTAGGACTCGAACTCAAGAACGTGTGGGTTGGTGGCGTGAAGGGATGCGCTGGTAATCGATGGAGCGAATGGAAAGATATTGAGAAGGAAAGGGAAGAAAGCTATCTATAGTTACTGCATGACTTGGTTTAGGGTTTAAAAACACATGTTTGTACTTTGGGCACACGTAATAGATCTTTGGGCACGAATATTTTTCAACACACATAAATGATCTTTGGGCACAAACATTTTTCGATACACATGAATGATCTTTGGGCACAAAGTTCAACACACTCCGAAAAAGAAGATAACACGTGCTCGTATATATAACATTTCCTTGTTTTGAAAACTTGGTTGTAATTAGGAAGCTATTCAATATCGAGCCCCACTTGTATTTTTAGCGGTATGTATAGGCTAGATATTTTAAAATGGACTATATATGGATCAAAATGAGTGAATCTAAACACTAAAATTATATTAGATAACGAATACTTTTTTAAAGAGCTAAAAGTCTTGTCTTTGTGGACGGAGTAAGTATGAAATTTACCAGAGGAAAAAAATAGTTTGCTATAGTGAATTTGCTTCTTATTTATTTTTTCTTGGTTTTTTAAAACAATGTGGTAAAAGAAACACTAAATTCATTTGGGTACGAACAGTTTTGAACACATATAATGACTTAGATTAGATAAATAAGGATGCAAACGAGTACCACCGTTGTTACATAGATAAGTCTAGGGACACGACACAACACGAGAAAAAAATATGGGAAACAAAATAAACACGATAAAACTAAAAACTAAAGAAAGATGACAAGCTTGACGAACAACTTCTCTCCAGGCTCGCTTCACGAACATCTTCATCTTGAACTTTCTTCCACCTTGGCTGCTTCCCTTCACCACCGCCATCTTCAACTTCACTCCTCATTGGGGAGTCAGTGCATCTGGTTTGAAGTGGGGAAGATGGACTCGTAATTTGTGAAGATGTTGTACGTCGTGAAGAAGATTGACTCGCAACCTCACCAAAACACTTAGTAGAGGAGCATGTACACATTGAACATGTTGGTGAAGGTGAACGTGAGCAACTTGAGGGCAATGCTGTCACGAACGTCATCGAGGTGAAACATCACCGGTGAGCCTAGTGGGAGGTGGGAAAAGCCGGCGGTGAGGAAGGCGCGGGCGATCTTGACGGACCCCCTCTACTTGGACAACGCCCACTGGTGACCCACAAGTATAGGGGGTGTATCGCAGTATTTTCGATAAGTAAGAGTGTCGAACCCAACGAGGAGCAGAAGGTGCTGGTTAGTGGTATGGATCAGGAATTCTCCGCAAATACTTAGCAAACGGATTTTTAGGGGTTTTCGATAAAGAAAGTAAACAAAGTACGAGTAAATAAAAGGCTGCAGGAACAAATGCAGCAAGTGGCCCAATCATTTATGCAGAAAAGGACAAGCCGGTTGTATTTCTTAAGATGACCAAACGTTCTCGAGGACACATGGGAAGACTGTCAAGTGCTTTCGCTTCATATAGCTGATTAATCTTCTCTAGCTTGCTAAGTGTTGTGTGGGTGAACTTGTGCTAATGTACCGCCCCATCCAAGACTAATACATACTTGTGATTATACCCCTTGCAAACATCCGTAAGTACAAGAAAGTAATTAAGGTAGAAACCTAACCACACCTTTAAACTCTAAGACCCTTACGTCCCTTGTGCAATGGTTTCCTAACGGGGGTTTAGGTTTCTGTCACTCCGACAACCCCTACGATTAGTAGCCAAATACACAATGCATTCCCCTAGGCCCATATAGGTGAAGTGTCATGTAGTCGACGTTCACATGACACCACTAGAAGAAGTACACCACAACTTAAATAACAATCTATTGAATCTTTCTCAACGCAACTCCACTACTAACAACAAGACTTCTCCCATGTCCTCAAGAACAAAACGAACTACTCACAAGACATCATATGGATCATGATCAGAGATGGAATAATGATGTATAACAATCTGAACATAAACAATGATTCAACGGTTCACTCAATAGCATCAACTACAAAGAGTAATCAACACCGGGAAAGTTTCCCCTATGAACTATAGCAAGATTCAACCAATTGTTACAGCAATATGGAGATGGTGATGAGGGTGTTGATGGTGATGATGGTGGTGATGATGATGATGATGATCCCGATGAAGTCCATCTTGATGGTGGTGTTGATGGCGACGATCTCCCCTCTCTGGGAAGGAATTCCCCCAGCAGAAATCTGTCTGCCGGAGAGATCTTTCTCTCTCGGTGTTTTCCGCCCTGCAGAGGCGGTGGAATATTTTTGTGGTCGCTCCCCGAGTCTTAGGGTTTAGGGAGGTTGATATACGTTGGAGTGGGACAGGGCGGCCACACCACTCTCAGGCGGGGCCTAGGCCTGCCCGCGCCATGGGGTGGTGTGGGCCCCCTGTGGCCCACCTCCTCTCCATCTTCTGGCATCCTGAGTCTTCTAGAAAATTAGGATTTTCCGTATATTTTCTCGGATTTTCCGATCTTCGCGAATTTTGCCTCCAAATAGCACCTTTTCCATCAGAATCCTGACTGCAGCGGTCCATGCTCCAAAAGTCATCAACCATGCAAAAATAGATGAAATAACATAAGTATCACCTCTCAATACGGAATATATCAATGAATAATAGTGAATTAAGACATAGAATAGTGATGCAAAATGGACGTATCAACTCCCCCCAAGCTTAGACTTCGCTTGTCCCCAAGCGAAACTGAGCTCAATAAACATGTCCTCAAGTTTATGGAGTGAAGAGTCGATAAACAATACGGACAAGAAGCATCACATTCATCAAATACATAGATCATAATAGAAGACAACTCACTATTATACAACTCAACTTGCAATGAGTAAAGGAAACACAATAAAGATACATAAAATGAATCATAATTGGTAATGGCAAACTTAGCTCTTGGTCGAAGAATAGTTGATAATTTGTTGGAGTTCACAAATAGCCAGCTTTTTCAATGATAGCTTTCAAAGTAGTAAACATCAAGATAAGAGCAATGTGCAAAGCAAGGAACATAAGACATGATTGAATAAATCATCATATGAATGAATGAAACACAACAACTCAAAATACTTGTTGAGGTAGAAGGGAGTAGGTTTACTGACTCAACTACAAAGTAAAAGAAAGGCCCTTCACAGAGGGAAGCATGGATTGAAAGTCTCATAAAGAACTCCCAAAAATTATGATACTTACTAGCTTTCAGCTCTCATTCCCCTATCATAGGCATCTTTAGGTGATTAAGGTTAAAGTGACACAACTAAGAGGATATGCTTGACAAGTTATAAGTTGAAATCTCATGCCCCTTACTTACGAGTACCGATCCTCATGCTACTCAACTTCAGTCACGAGCAAGCTCTTGTCATTGTAAATACATGCGTATCATTGAGAACCGCCAACGGGGTACCCCTTGCACATGACACAGGAGCTATCCCATAATCAAAATGACAAGGCAAGCAGACAGTGAGCATCTCAGCAATCTTTTTATTTGCTATTTGCATAGGTTTTTATTGAGGATGCTTCATAGAATGCTCACTATAGTTATGCTGCAAGTTTCCACCATGATTAGGCATGGCTTAGGCTAGCGGCCCAGGCGTTTCTCTAACACACATATAAACTCCATGATTTTACAAGTTCCACTTTTATTTCACACCGCCGGGATCCATAAGCAAAAGAACATGATATCAACTAGGTACAAGTACCAATGAAGTGTTGAAAGCGGTCCCCATGATACATGGTTCGGCTAACTTCAACCCATAAAGCGCAAGCATATACGCAACAAAGAAGGACCCAATGGTTCAAGTTTATTAAATGCAAGAAAGTGAAGTGTGCCATCAAGTTCGTGAGAGCTTTAATCACCAATTTTCTCATAACAAGTTTAATTTGGGAGGTAGACAAAACAAGAATTTACTTGGAATAGCAATAATGCTACTAGGTAGGTATGGTGGACTCAAATGGCATGGGTTTGGTTTAAAGGAGGTGGATCCACGAGAAGAATACCCTCTCAGTACAGGTTTTTGGCTAGCAAGGCTGGGTAGCAAGTACAAGAGTTGAAGGAAACAAACAAACATACAAGTGATAAAGACAAACATGCAATCTTCCTTGGAAGCACAAAAGATCTTAACTAGAGAATACTAAACTTATGAGCAAATCAAGAAAGAAAGATGATGAAATTATTTTTTCTTTAGAGTACTTCTATCTTTTTCATTCAACTCTCAAAAATAGTGTTGCTACTGACCGAGCCAGGTTTGCCAAAACCAACTAAATTAACTCAATGATCCCAGAGTGCTACCAATACTAACAACAAGATCAATCATAAAACCACGAATTGAAAACTAATATAAGCTATGCAAAAGAGTGGATGATAGAACTTCTCATTAATATTCCATAACGGAAACTCACACCAAGGGATACATATCTAACGAGAGAGGGGACACTTCCATAATGCAAACCATACTACATAATAACTCCTCTATTCAAGATATGACTCTACTAATAAGGTAAAAAGATAGAAGATAGTGATGTGATACCGTGGCACTCCCCCAAGCTTGGAACAAACCAAGGGGATGTCAAACCTGATGACGAATTACTCCTTTGGTGGTGGTGGTGTCCTCTCATCTTCGTCCATCTTCCAGGGTAAAGGCTTCCCATCAACAAAGGACATTGTGGTTTCCAACATCCTGAAACTTGCAGCAGCACTTATGCGTTTAAATCTAGCCTCATACTCACACTTTTGATTTTGAACGTCATAGAACTGTGCTTGCAGTTTTTTGGTTGTTTGGCGGAGTGAGAGGACTTCGTATTTGAGTTCAGCAGTCTCCTTCTGGTGCTCGGTGATGAGTTCGGAAAAAATCTTATGGATGATATCCACTTCGCGCTCCGCCATCTTCCTGTACCTAAAGACTTGATGCTCTAGTGCTTCCATCCTGTCCTCCATACTTCCTTCACCTTTAGGGCCTTGAACCTCTTTAATCCGGACCTCTCCACCTTCAAGCAACAACTCCTTGGGATGAATCTTCAATTCTCTCATGTATGGGTTGATGATATCTTCTAGGGAATCTCCCTTGGATGATCCAAAGGAAGACATTGTGGCTCCGAATCTGGGATTCTACCTGGCAGAAACAGATCGAAACAAAAGCACGACGAAAACACGATATATGAACCTCGAAAGATCCGGGGGGTTATATATTACGAAGTTTCTCATCAAAAGGAAGGTACTGGGAAAAAACGAGTCGGAGGCGGACTCCGGGGTGGCCTCACCACCTGGTGGCGTGGCCAGGGGTGGGCCTGCGCCATGGGGTGGTATGGGCCACCCTGGCTCCATTTTCGTCCCTTTTTCGCATCGTAGCTCTCCTTATTGATTGAAAACTGCAAAAATATAGTTGGATTGTATTTTCGCGAAACTTTTCTTACCAGAACTGTTACCTAGTTGGAAACGGACTCAGCATGTCTCTGAATTTGGTTTTTAGTGGATACTTCCGGAGTCACCACTTGAACAACATCAATATCGTCCTCCTCATATACTTATTACTTGAATCATAAAATCCTTCTCTTCCTTATTACACCATTGTTTCCACTTCCTGGAAATTTCTTTCACACATTTCTCATTAGCAACATTAGTATAAGTGAAGTGATAGAACCTTTTGAGTCCAACTTCAACTGAAAACCATCAAAACATAGGCTACTATAGCAACTCCTTCCGAAAACCCAAAAATAATTCAAAAAGGAAATCGAATAAAGAAGCAAATGCAAGAGTGGCTAAATCTGTCAAAATAGACCAGCAGGTAAATATCAATTTTTTCGAAAATCTTCTGTTGCTCAAATCAAAAAAAGTGCAAAACTAACTAAAGTTAAATAACAACCTGGGGCAGAAGCAGAAAAAATTACAGCTCAATCTGACATACAGAGCTCTCTCACGAATTTTTACGGTGAAGCACAAAAATCTGTTTCGGGACAACAACTTCCCCAAATCTTACTTCTCTCTCATTAGACGTTGATCTTGACACAAAAACCAAACAAAACGGATAAGGAGCGGTTATTACCGAAGTAATAACTTCCAAGACTCAAAGAAACAAAAACAAACTGGAAGCAAAAACAAAT
Source organism: Avena sativa (assembly GCA_916181665.1). Lineage (NCBI taxonomy): Eukaryota > Viridiplantae > Streptophyta > Magnoliopsida > Poales > Poaceae > Avena > Avena sativa. Next base: position 543,907,345 of record OV702290.1, on the reverse strand, counting down.
TGGGTTGTCTCCCATAAAGCTCTTTCTTTATAGCCATTAAGATGGGCATGATAATTTTGAAGAAGCTCTCCTAGGGATATGAATTGAAGTGAAAGAGAGCATTAAGAAGCAAAAACACACACACATTTAAGTATAACCCACTTCCTATGCAAGGGAATTTTGTAAACAAACAAGTTCTTGAAACCAAAGGCAACTTGCATAAGAAGGCAAAAGAAGCGAAATATAAAAACTTTCAGCATAAAACGGGGAAACTTGATATTATTGAGATACATCAGAACACTTTTCCCTCTCTCATAGTAGCTTTCAATATCATGCATAAACTTAACAATATATCTATCACAAGGACCATCATAGCAATGATCACTTATTCTAACAGAAAACACGGGAATACTAGCTCTCATAACACTACTTTGTGAAACAATTTTAGAGGTATCCTTACAAAGGATAGGGTGTCCCTCTTTTTCATATTTAGTGACAAAGTCTTTCACACTTGATATTATAGGTTCAAAAACCATTTGTTTATCAGGTTCAACAGCTTTACTAGTACTTTCATTAACCATACTAGCTATCATAGAATGTTCCTTTACCTTAACTGGAAAGGGCATTTTCTCAATATAAGGCTCAGGTAAAACATGATTAGCAGTATAAACTTCAGTATTTCTTGAAGAAACACTCTTAGCAATATCTTTATAAGGCTCATGATACTTATTCCACTTCTTTTTAGGCACTTCAATATAGGAAGCAAAAGCCTTAAAATAAGAAGCAATAGCTTGAGAGTCTAGACCATAAGAATTTTTAATATTTTGAAAGTCATCAGTTCCCATAAAAGATTCAATGCATTCATAATCATAATTCATACCTGACTTTCTATCTTTGTCATTCTCCCAAGCTTCAGCATTGTCTTGAATACGATCTAGAAGGTCCCATTTAGCTTCTTCTTCCATACGAGTGAATGATCCAGCACAAGAAACATCCAATAAATCTTTGTCATGTAGAGGGAGCCTGGCATAAAAGTTATTGATAATAATATTGTTGGGGAGCTCATGAATGGGACATTTGAGCATTAGTAACTTCGATCTCCCCCAAGCTTGAGCTGTACTCTCTCCATCAAGAGGCCAAAAGTTGTATATTTGATTCCGATCTTTATGAATCTCACTAGGAGGATAAAACTTTGAATAAAAGAGAGGCACTATTTCCTCCCATTCTAGAGCTCGACCATTCTTTAGCAGCTTATACCATTCCTTAGCTCTTCCTTTCAGCGATATTAAGAATAACTTCTTCTTAACTTGATCTGTAGTAATACCTGCACACTTGAACAACCCGCATAATTCGTGTATAAAGAGTAAATGATCACCGGGATGGACAGTTCCATCCCTAACATAATAGTTATCCATAACACGATCAATAATTCTTCTAGGTATTTTGAAAACATCTTTCTCAATAGGTGGTGGCTTATCTACTACCTTAGCAATGGTAGTAGCATTACCAAATAAGAAACTCAATGAATTATCCATAACGCAAATAAAGCAACTAGCAGAAGTAAACAATACTCACAGTAGAAGTTTCCTTTACCAGTTCCACTCTCCAATAGCGCTTCACTCCCCGGCAACGGCGCCAGAAAATAGTCTTGATGACCCACAAGTATAGGGGTGTATCGCAGTATTTTCGATAAGTAAGAGTGTCGAACCCAACGAGGAGCAGAAGGTGCTGGCTAGCGGTATGGATCAGGAATTCTCTGCAAATACTTAGCAAACGGATTTTTAGGGGTTTTCGATAAAGAAAGTAAACAAAGTACGAGTAAATAAAAGGTTGTAGGAACAAATGCAGCAAGTGGCCCAATTCTTTATGCAGCAAAGGACAAGCCGGTTGTATTTCTTAAGATGACCAAACGTTCTCGAGGACACATGGGAAGACTGTCAAGTGCTTTCGCTTCATATAGCTGATTAATCTTCTCTAGCTTGCTAAGTGTTGTGTGGGTGAACCTGTGCTAATGTACCGCCCCATCCAAGACTAATACATACTTGTGATTATACCCCTTGCAAACATCCGTAAGTACAAGAAAGTAATTAAGGTAAAACCTAACCACAGCTTTAAACTCTAAGACCCTTACGTCCCTTGTGCAATGGTTTCCTAACGGGGGTTCAGGTTTCTGTCACTCCGGCAACCCCTACGATTAGTAGCCAAATACACAATGCATTCCCCTAGGCCCATATAGGTGAAGTGTCATGTAGTCGACGTTCACATGACACCACTAGAAGAAGTACACCACAACTTAAATAACAATCAATTGAATCTTTCTCAACGCAACTCCACTACTAACAACAAGACTTCTCCCATGTCCTCAAGAACAAAACGAACTACTCACAAGACATCATATGGATCATGATCAGAGATGGAATAATGATGTATAACAATCTGAACATAAACAATGATTCAACGGTTCACTCAATAGCATCAACTACAAAGAGTAATCAACACCGGGAAAGTTTCCCCTATGAACTATAGCAAGATTCAACCAATTGTTACAGCAATATGGAGATGGTGATGAGGGTGCTGATGGTGATGATGGTGGTGATGATGATGATGATCCCGATGAAATCTAGCTTGATGGTGGTGTTGATGGCGATGATCTCCCCTCTCCGGGAAGGAATTCCCCCGGCAGAAATCTGTCTGCCTGAGAGATCTTTCTATCTCGGTGTTTTCCGCCCCGCAGAAGCGGTGGAATCTTTCTGTGGTCGCTCCCTGAGTCTTAGGGTTTCGGGAGGTTGATATACGCCAGAGGGGAGAGGCTGGAGTGGGCCAGGGCGGCCACACCACTCCCAGGCGCGGCCTAGGTATGCCCGCGCCATGGGGTGGTGTGGGCCCCCTGCGGCCCACCTCCACTCCATCTTCTGGCATCCAAAGTCTTCTAGAAAAATAGGATTTTCCGTATATTTTCCCATATTTTCCGATCTTCGCGAATTTTGCCTCCAAACAACACCTTTTCCATCAGAATCCCGACTGCAGTGGTCCATGCTCCAAAAGTCATCAACCATGCAAAAATAGATGAAATAACATAAGTATCACCTCTCAATACGGAATATATCAATGAATAATAGTGAATTAAGACATAGAATAGTGATGCAAAATAGACGTATCACCCACACATAGAGCATGCTCTCCATAAGGACACACACCGTGTTGCGCAGCTCCGGCACGGTAGGCAGCCGGCGGAAGGTCGGTTCGTAGTACTACATCTTCAGGTGGTGCTTGGGTTCTCAAAGAGGATGGAAGGCTCAGTTGGTGTTTGAAGTGGAGACTTTATCTGGCTTGGGTGGTGTGTGGAATAGGAAGAGAGGCGTATAAATATGCTAGAAACGAGGGGTTAGGGATGTCAATGAAACGAGGGGGCGAGTGTGTATGCATGGCGTGCATCTGAAACGAGGAGGCGGTGTGTGTGTACATGAGTCATTGCGGCGAGGAGCGAGCGCATCTAAATCGATGTGCACTGCGGTGAGGTGCGGATACATGCAGATGTCGTCGCCTCACGCGCATGCATGGCGACGTGGTCGCTTTCCGCGCATGCCTAGAAAGGCTGAGACAGGCGCATTGCACAACGGACATAAGCCCAGACTGCGACATGGCCCAACGGTCCACCTAGTGTGCCCGCTCTAAACCCCCATCCGTGTTGAGAAAATAGAGTCCAGCCAATCAGATCGTAGGATGAGCTTCTAGCAGATCCCCTAGAGGTTGTCCGTTGGTTCCTTCTAGAAGAACGATTGGATGGCTACAGTTCAACACTAGGTTTATATTGACGGTCATTGTTCAACGCTAGGGTTATATCGTTTACGGTTTAGAAGAGAAGTTGACTAGGGTTTGACCAATACTCAAATGAGCATACAAAATTCAGAAAAAAATTCAAGAAATGAAAAACCTGCGCACATAGTCTTCTTATGTCATATACTAAAGATTCAAGTTGATAAACACGGTCTACATACATTCAAACAAAAAATTCATTTATATAATGTGATATATCAAACTCATTTGTATGAAGTTAAGGGTGAAGAGAAGTGGTTTAGATTTTGGAGTTTGACAAAGTCTCAAAGCTTTGAAAAGCTTCATTTTGGAGTGACTAAGAAGGATCTAGGCTTCGTTTTTCATTTTCATTTGACAAACTTGTTAAAATGTTGGTCAAAGTTAGGGTTGACCAATATTCAAATGAGCCTAAAAAATTCATATAAAATGAAAAAATGAAAAACCTGCACACATAGTCTTCCTATATTAACTATTCAAGTTGATAAACAAGGTCTACATACATTCAAACGAAAAATTCATGTATATAATGTGATATCTCAAACTCTGTTGTATGAAGTCAAGGGTGAAGATGAGTGATTTAGGGTTTGGAGTTTGACAAGGTTTTCAAAGATTTGAAAAGTTTTATTTTGGAGTGACTAAGAAGGATCCAGGCTTAGTTTTTTATTTTCATTTGATAAACTTTTCTAAATGTTGGTCAAAGTTAGGGTTGGACCAATATTCAAATAAGCATAAAAATTTCAGAAAAAATAAAAAAAATGAAAAACATGTGCACATAGTCTTCTTATTGCGTATACTAACTATTCAAGTTGATAAAAAGATCTATATATAGTCAAACAAAAATTCATGTATATAATGTGATATCTCAAACTCTATCATATGAAGTCAAGGGTGAAGATAAGTGGTTTACAGTTTGGAATTTGGCAAAGTTTCAAAGCTTCATTTTGGAGTGACTAAGAAGGATCCAGGCTTAGTTTTAATTTTTATTTGACAAACTTGTTTAAATATTGGTCAAAGTTAGGGTTTGACCAATATTCAAATGAGCATAAAAAATTCAAAAAAAAAAACAAAAAAAAATGAAAAGCTGTGCACATAGTCTTCTTATGTCATATACTAACTATTCAAGTTGATAAACAAGGTCTACATACATTCAAACGAAAAATTCGTGTATATAATGTGATATCTCAAACTCTACCGTATAAAGTCAAAGGTGAAGAGAAGTAGTTTAGGGTTTGGAGCATGAAAAGTTTCAAAAACCTCACCAAAACTTTATTTTGGAGTGACTAAGAAGGATTCAGAATTAGTTTTTCATTTTCATGTTTTAAACTTGTTTAAATGTTGATCATAGTTAGGTTTAACCAATATTCAAATGAGCATACAAAATTTTAAAAATTCCAAAAAGGAAAAACCTATGCATATAGTATTCTTATGTCATATACTAACTATTCAAGTTGATAAACAAGGTCTAATACATTCAAACGAAAATTCATGTATATAATGTGATATCTGAAACTCTATCGTATGAAGTCGATGGTGAAAGAAGTGGTTTAGGATTTGAAGTTTGACAAAGTTTTAAAGCTTTGAAAAGCTTTATTTTGGAGTGACTAAGAAGGATCCAGGATTAGTTTTTCATTTTTATTTGACAAACTTGTTTAAATGTTTGTCAAAGTTAGGGTTTGACCAATATTCAAATGAGTATAACAAATTCAAAAAAATAAAAAACCTGCGCACATAGTATATATATAGAATAGACGCATAGGAAAGTTATTTGGCTGATTTAGACGAGGTAGAAAACCTTCCTTAAAAATGAGGCTATTTACCCTACCTCTAGAGCTCTTTTTAGCATATTTTTCATGAATGTGAGTTTACTTCGCAAAAGGGCTCAGATGGATGACCAAGTTGGAACAAACAAGTTTACCATTGTTTGAAAAGCATTGCAACATCCAAATAGCATGCCAAATTTGAAGTTTAGTTTCAAATTTGATTTTTGGGTTAAGTTTTAATTTCGGTACACATTTGGAGAGTATTACCCTTCAAACATAGTTCTAACTGATGGGTTCGTAGCATGTAAAACAAAAAATTTCTACCGCAAGAACGAACAAAACCCAGATCTAATCTAGATAAAAGCCAAGATCTAATCTATTAGATATGAGCAACGAGATAGATCTGTACTAACCCTCGTAGAACCGAAAGCATTACGAGATTAGATCTCGGGGTTGATGTAGTCGATCACTTGCCGATCTCAAGATCGTGTGAACGATCCTTCCGGCGCCGCGTTCCGGCAGCGCTTCCGCAGTCGGTCACACGTGCGGAGTCGAAGCAGACCTTCCTCTCCCCGTTCCAGCGAGCAGCGGAGGTAGTAGATCTTCTCCACGGAATCCCAGCAGCACGACGGTGTGGTGGTGGTGGAGGAGGAGAGAATTCTGCAGGGCTTCGCCTAAGTCGGAGCAGAGCGAAGGAAGAGGAGAGAGGCGGCGGCTAGGGCTTGTTATGAGAGAGAGCTAGGAGGGGGCGCCCCCTCCCTTCTATTTAAAGGAGGGAGGCGCGCCTGGGGAGGGGGAGTCCTAGTAGGACTCCCCTCCTAGGCCGGCGGGTTGGGAAGGGGGGAGGAGTCCTCCTCCCCCACGAATCCGTGTCTCGCCCCACAAGGTTTCCTTTGACCCTTTCTTGGTTTTCAAGCAAACACCAAGAACTCTTCTAGAACCTTCTAGAACATTCTGAAACCTTCTAGAATCTCCATACAAACACTCCGGAACATTTCCTAACTTAGAAAATGATCCCCAATATATGAATCTTATTCTCCAGACCATTCCGGATCTCCTCGTGATGTCCCGGATCGAATCCGAGACTCCGAACAACATTCGGTCTCCAACGCACATTCCATATCTACTTAAATCAACTTCGAACCTTAAGTGTGTCACCCTACGGTTCATGAATATGCAGACATGATGGAGACACTTCTCCGATCAATAACCATCAGCGGGATCTGGAGATCCATAACGGCTCCCACATACTCAACGATGACTTCGTGATCGATAGAACCATTAACATACGAAACCAATTCCCTTTGTCACGCGATATTCTACTTATCCGAGGTTTGATCGTCGGTATCTCCATACCTAGTTCTACCTCGTTACTGATAAGTACTCTTTACTCGTTCCATGTTATGTCATCCCTTGTGACCTAGTCACATGCTTGCAAGCTAACTAGATGACATTCCACCGAGAGGGCCCAGAGCATATCTATCCGTCATATGGATGGACAAATCCCAATCTTGGTCCATGCGCTTCAACACATACTTTCAGAATACCCAATGACACCCTTATAACCACCCAGTTACGAAGCGGTGTTTGATGTCATCAAAGTACCCATCCGGTGATGGTGATTAACATAACCTCATGGTCGAAGGATTAGGTTACTATGCATTTGAAAGCTTACAACAATACGAACTTAATGACTTGATCTTATGCTATGCTTACTATGGGTGTGTGTCCATCACATCATTCTCCTAATGATATAACCTTGTTATTAATGACATCCAATGTCCATGATCAGGAAACCATGATCATCTATTAATCAACAAGCTAGTTCAACAAGAGGCTTACTAGGGACTCTTTTATGTTTACAAAACACACAAGTATTAATGTTTCCGGTTAATACAATTATAGCATGGGATGTAAACATTTATCATAAACATAAAGATATAATAATAACCACTTTATTATTGCCTCTTGGACATATCTCCAACAGTCTCCCACTTGCACTAGAGTCAATAATCTAGTTAAAAACTTGTGCATTCAACACCTATGGCTTTCTGGTGTTGTATAGACACTATTGCTAGTGGTAAACATAATCTTCGGATCTGACACTTCTAGGTCTGTGTGTATTTGCATGTCCTTGCGTCTCTATGCTTTACTCATTCTCTAATGAGATGGCATTGTATAAATTTGGTCCTTTGGTGAGACCTTTAGTTCCTTGGGATTAAATCATGTTGATACAATTGTCATACAATGTATCTTCATAGTATTATTCCGCTATGAACCACACCTAGTTTGATAACAAACTACTTGACGCAAATGCCCTCATATACTTAGACTTTTGTTGTAGTATCTGTCATAATGTTTTAACTTTGGTACTCAACCAAATCCGTTATGGAACTTCCTTTCCATTACATTGTGCCACCCTTAGTTTAAATTGAGATAAACTTAATTTGTGACAAAACTAGTATCAATGTAACAATTTACAATGAACTATTTGTCACCATTATATAAATAATATATTCTTAGTTCTTCCAAAGATCATAGGAATATCCCTACTATTGTCCAATGATCATCTTATGAGTCATCCTGGTATATGCTCATAACATTTAGAGCATAGGACATATCTGGATGTGTACATCTCAAAGAATGATTGATCAAAATATTCTTGTGATTTCACCAAGTGTCAAAACACTTGAATATCGTGTCAACACACTTGAATATTGATTCAGTCCTTTCCGTGCGTTAAGAACCTTTCTTGTTGTTTCATTCAACATCTTATCTATGTACATTTGGCAAGACCATATTAGCGCCTCAATCTATCCATATAGACATTGATGCCTAATGCCTAAGTCTTTCATCGAAATGAAATTCTTAACCTGTGTCAATAAAAGATACATCATTTCTAATCAACGATATGTCTTTCACATAATGTATTAGAAATATGTCTTAGCGCTCCCACTTAATTTCTTGCAAAATGCAAACATCTTCATCGTCTTTGATGAAATTAAACCTTTTAACGGTTTCATCACGGTGAAGATTCCAACTCCGCGATGCTCACTTCAACCATTGAAGTTTTGCATACTCTTTTAGCATCCTTTGAATTAACAAAACCCTTTGGATCGTGTCATGGACACATCCTAGGTAACCATTCTATTAGAAGAACTTATTTTGTTTGTTCAACTACCATATACCAAAATACATGTATTGGTTGCTACATTAATCCGTCTAGACTAAATATCGCTATGAAAGATCAAATCTTATCATAGTCAATTCCTTGAACATTGTCGTAAACTCTTTCCGACATGTCGACTATTTCATAGATGTGAAACATCCATGTCTATTTCTTTATAGATCCATATACGACTGTAAGGTCTTGCACCTTTCCAGAGGGTCTTTCAAATTCAAAGCTTGATTTCTCGTGTATGGAATTATCACGGATTTTATGGCTTCAAGCCACTTAACAAAGTCAGGGCCCATCATTGCTTCTTTGCATGTAGTCGGTTCATTATTGTCAAACAACAATGATTTAACTCTCAAATCTTGGCATTTGATTACTTACCCAACCTACTTGGTTCAATAGTAACTTAGATCTCCGTGACCACAACCTTTGAGGCACGTGAGCCATGAGCATTGTTGCTGCCTCCGGGACACTTTCTGACGCTGCGCAACTCAGCACATATTAGCCAAGGTTCAACAACCTTGTCAAAGTTCTATTGTCCTCCCACTTAACTTTTCACCTAAATTCCTTCTCAAGAAACTCGACATTCTAAGCGACAAACACTTTTGTCTTCGGTGTTATGGAGGAATACCCAATGGTTATTCGAAATAACCTACAAAGACATGCTCATCCGACTTTGGATGTAAACACTTTACTTATGCCTAGCATACCAAAAATTTAAGAAAGGACAACCTGGGTTTTATCCCAAACCATGACTTATATGGTGTCATTTCAACGGATCACGATGGAGCTCTTTTCAGTGTAAAAGCGGTAGTCACTAAAGCTTTAATCTTTAAAATATAATGGCAGTTTTATAAATGACACCTTTGATCTTACCATGTCAAACAAGGTTTCATTACATATCTCGAACACTCCATACTCCTATGGTGTTTTGGGAAATGCAAATCCATGGAACGATTCCTCAAATCTTAGGTGTTTTGCTAAACTTGTAACTCATAACATCTTTATGATCCAATCATAAACTTTTTTATTTTCTTATTACAATAATTTTCCACTTCATCTTGAAAGTCTTTGAACATTTTCAAATGTTTCATACTTCTTCCTTATTGAGTAAGTATATACATATACTCACTCAAATCTTCGGAGAAAGCATATGAAGTTGAAATCCATCGTCCACGACTACACATAATGGACTATATACATCAATATGTACAAATTCCAATCAGTTAGTCGTCCGTTCCTCTTTTGGCCTACGAATGGAGTTTTAATTATCTCCAGGAAAGTATCACAAGCGTCATTTGATCAAAATCAAAGACTCCAAAAATCCATCAACATGGAGTTTCTTCATGTATCCCTTTCAATATAATTTAAACAGCGATGTCACTTCGCAAGTGATCTTTCAATCATTTGTCTTGCGACATTTTAGCATTAGTTTTATGGTCGTTATTTCTCCAACTAGACTTGTATATCATCCATCTATTATGGAATACGGTAATTATTTGAACAACCTTTTGTCGTCATAATACCTGATCAAAATAACAATTATTGAAACAAATCTTGAAGGTAAGCTTTGATGTTAACGAGCAACACAACAACCCTTTGTTTGTTTTCGATGAACATCATCACATATTCTCTTGCTAGTTACTTAGGCCATTGCAGTTCATGAATTGTGTTGTCCTGTATGACACTTCATACCAACCAATTCGGTATCCAATACCGCAGAACCACATTGTTTAACAACCAAGGAATACAGCCATAACATGTATCTTCTATATACCTAAGTTGTATATCTCCAATCTTTTCTTTTCTGCCAAATATTTTATAGATTCTCTTTCAACAATTCCTTTTCTTTTAAAAGAATCTATCAACATCAATAGTGGTGTCATTCACATGACACATAGTATAAAGTGTGTATAGTCAAATACTAATATCTTTGAACTTGCACTTTGAAGTGGATCACCTTCATCAAATGTTTGGCATTCTTTCAAAATTCCATTCTTTAGTAATCCTTTAGTGTAGTAAACATTTTACTTACATCTTCTATTCATCCTTATCATGACAACTTTCATGATCAAGCTATTATAGCTTATAAAGGTGAATTGCGAGTATAATGTTTCTTTTCCAAAACCTTTTGGAGGATTAGGACGACTAGTGTCTCCAACCTTCACAAATTCTCATCAAATATGAGGACATATACTCTATCATGTTGTAACCAATACATTGTTTTAGATATCGCAATACCTTTCACATATGATGGTTTCTAAAACATTGCTTTCAACTCTTAGATAATCTTGATATTAAAAACAATCTTTTGAGTATCAAGAATCATGGAGGCAAACATGATACATTAGATACTAACACTGGAATTGTTACTCTTGATTTAATACTGTTTATTAAACTTCATAGAGTAAATGGAGTTTGCTGAAAGTTTGCAACAGGACTTTTAAACTTTAAATTGACACTCAAAACAATACGATACCAGTTCGTAAAGCAAATATCCAGAATTTCTATAGTTCCACCATCTCAACTATAACTAAGCGTAAGGTGGTGAACGGATGCCAATGACTACAACAAACTATGCAAATTCACTTTGATTGTGTTTATGATAAATTGAGTTTGACTAATCCAAATTACAAATGAACTCCCACTCAAAACAACATCCCTCGAGTTGTTTTAGTGATTACACGAACCAAATCCACTACACCAAGTCCGATCATCACGTGAGATGATGTAGCTTCATTGGCGAACAATCTTCATATTCATCATATCAATCATATGACTCATGCTCTACCTTTCGGTATTCCGTGTTCCGAGACCATGTCTGTACATGCTAGGCTCGTCAAGATTAACCTTAGTTTCCGCATGTGCAAATCTGGCTTGCACCCGTTGTATGCACACGTAGAGTCTATCACACCCGATCATCACGAGATGATTCGAAACGACGAGTCTTAGCAACGGTGCCAACCAAGGACGAACACTTTATTACTTGATATTTAGTGAGAGGGATCATCTTATAATGCTACCGTCGCGATCTAAGCAATACAAGATGCATAAAGGATTAACATCACAAGCAATTCATAATTAGTGTGATATGATATGGCCCTTTCTTCTTATGCCTTTGATCTCCATTTCCAAAGCACGGACATGATCTCCATCATCACCAGCATTGCGTCAAGGTCCGTGGCGCCGCTTCATGGTTGTCCATCATCACTAGCAACTATTACAACTACTTGGAACAAAGCTATTACAAGATGAATAGACACGCAGGTCTTAACAGAATTAAAGACAACCATTAGGCTCCTGCCGGTTGCCATATTACAACAAGGATCATTGCATACATCAAATACAATCACAATCACATGTAGGCCATATCACATCACAAAACCCCTACAAAAACAAGTTAGACGCCTCTAATTTTCTTTGCAAGTTTTACGTGGCTTGGGGCTTTCGACTAAGAACGCATCTTACCTATGAAACTGAACCACAACGTTGATACAAGTGCTATCAAGTGCAAAGTGTAGATTTGATCTATACTATGATGGGAGAGACAGACACCCGCAAAGCCACTTGTGCAAAACGAGTTGCACGTCAAGCGTGGAGCAAGTCTCATGTACGATGACATGTAATGTTAGCCCGAGCCGCTTCATCCCACCATACCGCAAGATGCAAAGTACACACATAGCAAAAGACGACACGAGCACCAACGCCCACAACCTCATTGTGTTCTACTCGTGCAATAGATCTACGCATAGACAAGACTCTGATACCACTGATGGGTTCGTAGCATGTAAAACAAAAAATTTCTACCGCAAGAACGAACAAAACCCAGATCTAATCTAGATAAAAGCCAAGATCTAATCTATTAGATATGAGCAACGAGATAGATCTGTACTAACCCTCGTAGAACCGAAAGCGTTATGAGATTAGATCTCGGGGTTGATGTAGTCGATCACTTGCCGATCTCAAGATCGTGTGGACGATCCTTCCGGCGCCGCGTTCCGGCAGCGCTTCCGCAGTCGGTCACACGTGCGGAGTCGAAGCAGACCTTCCTCTCCCTGTTCCAGCGAGCAGCGGAGGTAGTAGATCTTCTCCACGGAATCACAGCAGCACGACGGTGTGGTGGTGGTGGAGGAGAGAATTCTGCAGGGCTTCGCCTAAGCCGGAGCAGAGCGAAGGAAGAGGAGAGAGGCGGCGTCTAGGGCTTGTTATGAGAGAGAGCTAGGAGGGGGCGCCCCCTCCCTTCTATTTAAAGGAGGGAGGCGCGCCTGGGGAGGGGGAGTCCTAGTAGGACTCCCCTCCTAGGCCGGCGGGTTGGGAAGGGGGGGAGGAGTCCTCCTCCCCCACGAATCCGTGTCTCGCCCCACAAGGTTTCCTTTGACCCTTTCTTGGTTTTCAAGCAAACACAAAGAACTCTTCTAGAACCTTCCAGAACATTCCGAAACCTTCTAGAATCTCCATACAAATACTCCGGAACATTTCCTAACTTAGAAAATGATCCCCAATATATGAATCTTATTCTCCGGACCATTCCGGATCTCCTCGTGATGTCCCGGATCCAATCCGAGACTCCGAACAACATTCGGTCTCCAACGCACATTCCATATCTACTTAAATCAACTTCGAACCTTAAGTGTGTCACTCTACGGTTCGTGAATATGCAGACATGATGGAGACACTTCTTCGATCAATAACCATCAGCGGGATCTGGAGATCCATAACGGCTCCCACATACTCAACGATGACTTCGTGATCGATAGAACCATTAACATACGAAACCAATTCCCTTTGTCACGCGATATTCTACTTATCCGAGGTTTGGTCGTCGCTATCTCCATACCTAGTTCTACCTCGTTACTGATAAGTACTCTTTACTCGTTCCATGTTATGTCATCCCTTGTGACCTAGTCACATGCTTGCAAGCTAACTAGATGACATTCCACCGAGAGGGCCCAGAGCATATATATCCGTCATATGGATGGACAAATCCCAATCTTGGTCCATGCGCTTCAACACATACTTTCAGAATACCCAATGACACCTTTATAACCACCCAGTTACGAAGCGGTGTTTGATGTCATCAAAGTACCCATCCGGTGGTGGTGATTAACATAACCTCATGGTCGAAGGATTAGGTTACTATGCATTTGAAAGCTTACAGCAATACGAACTTAATGACTTGATCTTATGCTACGCTTACTATGGGTGTGTGTCCATCACATCATTCTCCTAATGATATAACCTTGTTATTAATGACATCCAATGTCCATGATCAGGAAACCATGATCATCTATTAATCAATAAGCTAGTTCAACAAGAGGCTTACTAGGGACTCTTTTATGTTTACAAAACACACAAGTATTAATGTTTTCGGTTAATACAATTATAGCATGGGATGTAAACATTTATCATAAACATAAAGATATAATAATAACCACTTTATTATTGCCTCTTGGGCATATCTCCAACACTAACATAGGTCCAACATCATTCAAATATAGTTCTAACGTGCATAGGTCTAACATCATTCAACAGAAATACAACATCGTTGCTTCTAGTTTCATAGGTCCAACATCATAGTTTGGGCTTCGTTTTGATCCTTGTGCTTCTTGCCTCCATTTTGCTCCTTGTGATCCTTGTGCTTCTTGCATCCACTTTGCTCCTTGTGATCCTTGTGCTTCTTGCCTCCACTTTGCTCCTTGTGATTCTTATGCTCATTGCTTCTTCTCTTCTCCTCTTGGTTGTCGGTACCTTAACCTTATTCTTTGAAATTACCACAGAGTTGTACAAAACAGAAATAAAGGGTAGTGAGATCATGTCAAGTGATCCACACCAGTATTTGGCAAGAGTTACATACCTAGCTGAACTCGCAACCACAGATGGTTGGCCACCATTTGGATCATCATTTGGAGCCTCATTTAGATCCACATTTTGATCCTCATTTGGACCAACATTTTCATCGAAACTCTCTCCGAATGTTGGATCTACCACGTTATCACAATACTTAGCGAAATGTCCTAAACCACCACACCTCATGCACTTATGCCTCCTCGCTCTAAGTCCAGATCCTTCACTGCAAGGTCTTATTCGTCTCTTTCTCGATATACCTGCTGCTCTATTCAGAATTGGAGCGCAAAGCTTGAATCCAGGGTTCACTTTGTCCCATTGTTGTTTCCCTCCAAAGCAGGCAAGGCATGTGAATATGTGGCTTTGAACCTTGCAACAGAATAGTAATCATGCACATACTGCTGTATGTTGACTGCTGACCTGAGATAGTAGTGATGAAAAACAAGACATTAATGTATGGCAAGCCAGTTATCTGCCATTGCCTACAACTGCAAGTTCTTGCTTCTAAATCCACTAGATATCTCCATTTCTTCTTCTATTTATCCAAAAATGATATCTCTACTACCACATCATACAATTCGTATTTGCTGCCCAACTCGGAACACATTGCGCTGCTCTCATGCGCATGCTCGCATTGGGCCGACCCATTAGCGTGAGGTAGGGTTGAGAATTTATCATTTTTTCCTCTTTGTTGTTACATTTCGAAGTAGTGATTTTGGGTTTTCAGTTTTTACAAGGTTCTTCGGTTTTTAGTTTCCTGTTTTCCTTTTCTTTTTATGATTTTGATTTTTAAAATATCCACCTTAAAATAAGTATAATGTTCATTTTAAAAAACTTTCTAGACTTGAAAAATATTCGAGTTTGAAAAAGTTTGATCTTGAAAAGTTCAAATTTTTAAAGTTCTTTTCAAAAAATGTTTTTTTGAAATATGTTCGATTTCGAAAAATGTTCAATGATTTAAAAAGGTACAGATTTGAAAAGAAAAAGTAAAAGAGAAAACTGAAAATTAAAAAAAACGAAAAAGGAAAGGAAGGCCATTCCTTTTGCTGGGCTACTCCAACGCGGCCCACGAAGAAGTCGCTTCAGGCGGAGCCTGCTTCGCTCGGCGGCGCCCCCGCATTATAAGTAATCATCTAGGGTTTGAGCCCAGCCGCTACTCCTCTCAAAGCCTCGCTCTCTTCGCTTCCGGGTCCTCCCCGCGCCGCCGCCGCCACCGAGCCGCTCGAAGCCCGCAGCGCCGCCGCAGCAACCGAGCAACTCTAACCATGGCGGAGCAGGTAAGGGCTCGTCCTGACCTCCCTGCGGTGCTCTGTCTCGCCTCTCCCGTTCACTTGCTCGCGCCGGCCGTGTGTACTTAGATCTGTTCGTGTTGAGGTTTGTGTATTCGTTGCAAATCGAGTGGTAGCTTCTAGTTTCTTTCCGGGTCCCAAATTTTGTGACGTAGCATTGTTAATCCAAAGATTGCCTTTGAGTAATCAAGCATTAGGCTAAAAAAATATGTTGGGAGAACTTTTGGCAGTCAAGCATTTACTTCTTCCTGCTGATCTAGACGCGCATAGAAACTTTTGGCAGTCACCAGACTCGCTGCTCACTAGGGTGCAATTTCTTGATCTCCAGCATGACATTACTATATTCTTCTAATTATTGCTACTGCTAACGTTGGGTAAAACGAATTTCAGCTTGTTTGGCTGACTATATACGATGTCAATTGCATGTTGGTGCCTTCTCTTAGCACTTCACCTCCGGTTTCTGCCCACATGGTGCATAAAATAATTACCGAGGAGAGAATATAAAACCATCTCATATCTAGAAATGATCTCTACACGTAATCGAATACATTGGGCAGTAGTATGTAAATTCTGTGTAAAATGCTCTAGGGTACTGCATTTAAGGGGTGTCCTAATTGCTGGGCGTAGAAAATATGTTTTTTTTCCATGTTTGCCTTTTTAAGGTCAGCATTTAGTTTCGCACCGGGCCTCTGATTCTTTGGGTTCAGCTCTGCTCGTTTGTTAATTTGTTGCTGTTTCTCTGGTGCCATAAGCAGCGTAGAATTTCATTTGTGATTTACATTGTTGAACTGTGGTGTTACGCTAGTTTCTGATCTTGATTTGCAGATGTGCCCATTTCATTTCAACTCGATGTGATTACATGTATGTAGTTAGTTTTTTATGCAATAGCCCTACACTAAATAGATCCTTGTTTTTTAGGCATTTGAATAAATATAGATTTTCTTCAGCTTACCTGTTTATTATAACCTTTGGTTGTCTTGTCTTAATGGCTGACATCAATTCATTTTGTACAGACGGAGAAGTCTTTCCTCAAGCAGCCAAAGGTTTTCCTCAGGTGAGTAGTTTGATTTATTTCATGTGCTTTGTTATTGTCCTAGGAGTGGACAATATTTTTCTTGATCCAAGTTATTGTACATAACCTAACAATGCTCTTTTGTAATTTAGCACAAAGAAGGCTGACAAGGCTAAGCGGCCAGGAAAGGCTGGCAACCGCTTCTGGAAGAGTGTTGGTCTTGGCTTCAAGACCCCAAGGGAAGCGATCGAAGGTAAAATAGTCCATTCCTTCTACTTCAGCCCTGTCTTCAAACTCATAAGTAGGTGTTGTAGGAATTGATGCTGGAAGCATGTTCTGTTTATCACATCTGTACCCTTCTACCTTGAAAAACTATATTTTGCATTGTTACAAAGCGATTTTAGTATATTCAGAGTAGACTGCTATTGTTGCACTCCAAACATTTGTAGTTTCAGCCAAATTCTTTTGTTGGGGAAAACAATTGAGATACTATGTGGGTATGACTTTTTAGTATTAATTATTATGTTTTAGCGTTAATTATTTTGAAATTTATAAGGTTGAAATAGATAAGGTTTACACTTGTTTACTCATCGTTAGACAACCTGTTAATTTCTCTTCCCTTCCAGGTACCTACATTGACAAGAAGTGCCCTTTCACTGGAACTGTTGCCATCAGGGGCAGAATCATCGCCGGAACATGCCACAGCGCCAAGATGAACAGGACCATCATTGTCCGCAGGAACTATCTCCACTTTGTGAAGAAGTACCAGAGGCAAGTAAAGGGATCAAGGATTCTTAAAGCATGATGCGTTTTCTCCTTGCCATTGGCATTCCTAACTAAGAAAACAATTTTCCACCCTGCAGGTATGAGAAGAGGCACTCCAACATCCCGGCTCACATCTCCCCGTGCTTCCGTATCAAGGAAGGCGACCATGTCATCATTGGCCAGTGCAGGTAATACTTGGTATACAGGGAAAATTAGCCTTGGTCTGTAGATCTGTGAATCAAGAGTACAATCTTACTTCTTGGCACTTCTAATCTACTGTTATGCTGCTCTTCACCAGCATATTATTTTCCACTTACTGGTTTCTGAAGAACCCTGGTTTCTGAAGAACCCTGGTTTCTTTTTGTTGCTGAAGTATTTATCATCTGTATGTTGAACAGGCCCCTGTCAAAAACCGTGAGATTCAATGTCCTGAAGGTCATCCCAGCTGGAACCACTGGCGGTGGGAAGAAGGCTTTCATCGCTGCCTAAGCCTAGACTCTGATTCATGAGTAGTTCATAGTCAGAAGTTTTTTGCACTCAAAAGACCTACCAGACTTGTGTTTTGATATTTGATTCCATATTTTCTGTCAAACTGAAGTCTCTTGTCATTTGAACATGTTTGTGGAATCTGTCTATTGCTCAGAGTTTTGCTTAAGTTGACGACTGCCTCCGCAGAGCCTGCTCTGCCCTGTATGCCTTTTCATCAGTATTTATTTCAGATTCTGAGTTCATTTGCAACCCAGCATTTTAACGGTAACACACTGAATTCAATTCAAACTGAGTCTCTAGGGTACTGACAAATAACTCGTCCTGAGAGGCTTGACTATACATGTCCTTTCTTGGTGAAAGTTGCATTATCATAGAATTACACCATGGATCTCGTTTGGCCACAAAACCCTTTGTTCGAAATCGAACAGTAGATTGAGTTCATTTTGCCGTGAGGCTGAGTAATCGCATATATCACTATGGAGCTAACTATATGACTGGACACCGACAAGGGACGAACTACGCAGTGAAACTATATGACTGGACACCGACAAGGGACGAAATGCGCAGTGATTCAGCACAATCCACTCGCTGGCGTACAGCTACAGCAAACAAGGCAGAGCAGAAAAAACTCAGCGATCTCAGTAGAGTAATTAATAATGATCCAACCAATGTGTATAAGATGCTACTGTCACGTTTCAGTAGCAGGCACAGTGATCCAAGTACTCACAATCTAGCGTGAAACAACACAAACATCATGGACAAGATCTGCCAACTGTAGGACAAAAGATCTTCCTTCAAGCACCTCAGGTAACTTAAGCACCTGAACTAGCTTAACTAGGGATGTCTGCTTCTTCAGTGAAGTGGGCTGCATCATGTAGCAGAGTATTAGATCAATAAGTGAGTGGTAGAATTACTACACAAGTGGTGCACAAAGCTTGGATCTGGTGGTCATACAGTATTAGAGAGAGAACGTATAGCATACCATTTCTTCGCCTAAATTGGCTTCTCTTGGAGGCTTCAGAGTGGATCACAGCTGGGATTTTGACGGGATACCACCCTACCAAGCCCATCAAGGTCATCAAGGGAGACAAGGAAGTGGAGGAACCAAACCCTGCCTACCCTGGCTAGGTCTACCCTAATCAGCAAGTTCTCTCCTATCTCCCTTCTCTAAAGAGATCTTGGTATCAACTGTTGGTATGCAGACTTCGACCGAGGTATAGATGGGCCATGCAAGACCCGCATTGCCAACCTCAGGGCTCAGCTCGGGCAAACCAAGAAGGAGAACTCCTTTGCAACGGTCTACTTCAACAAGATGAAGATGATCACCGACGAGCTCGCTGCAGCAGGTTGTCCCATCAACGGTGAGGAGCT
Organism: Avena sativa; assembly: GCA_916181665.1. Classification (NCBI taxonomy): domain Eukaryota; kingdom Viridiplantae; phylum Streptophyta; class Magnoliopsida; order Poales; family Poaceae; genus Avena; species Avena sativa. Next base: position 543,887,845 of record OV702290.1, on the reverse strand, counting down.
GGTCGAGTAACTTCTCGCGGGTCTCGATGACACCTACAACCCCATCTTTGCAGCCCTCGCCGCCAACACCAGCAAGGTCTCTGTGAGCGACATGTACGCTCAAGTCAGTGGCTACGATCACCGGATGGTGCTCCTTAGCTCCGGTTGGGGATTCAATTCCTCCGCCAACGCTGTTGCACACCACTGTGGCTACAACAACACTCGGGGGCGTGATGGTGGTGGCTGTGGAGGACCACGTAGATGTGGTGGCCGCGTGCCCCAACAACAACCAAGGCAGTGGCGGTGGTGGCCCCCAAGGGAACTCCTCCAACAACGGTGGCAAGGGCGGAATGATCTGCCAAATCTACAATATACCATGTCATGAGGCCTAGAAGTGTTGGCATCGTTATAGAGAAGATGATCAAAGAGGAGATGAACACCAACTCGGTCGAGTCCTATGGCGTCGACACCAACTGTTATAGTGATACCGGTGCCACCGACAACATCACTGACGAGCTCAACAAGCTCACCACCAAGAAGAGGTACAATGGCCATGATCAAGTCCACACGGCAAACAGAGCAGGTATGAGCATTAGTCATGTTGCTCATACACTTGTTGACACCCCTCTCGCCAACTTCATCTAAATAAAATTCTTTATATCCCTAATGCCATAAGGAATCTTGTTTCAATTCATCGCCTCAGAAGAGACAATCATGTCTTTGTTGAATTTCACCCATGGTTCTTACGTCAAGGATCATGCAACAAAAGAAAATTCCGCTTAAGGGCAAATGCAAGAGAGGGATCTATCCATTGATTCCCTCCCCATCACGTCCAAATAAAATGGTGTTTAGCGTCACCAAGTCATCTTGGAAAAGTGGCATTGTCGTCTTGGTCATCCTTCATTTCAAGTAGTTCAACAAGTTATTCAAAAGAATGAGTTTCCATGCTGTCATGAGTCTAGAGTTAAATTAGTTTGCGATTCTTGTAAAAAAGCTAAAAATCATCAATTACCTTGTCCCGAGTCCACTAGTGTATATTCCTCCCCTCTAGAGCTTGTATTCTCATATGTATGGGGTCTAGCACCTAGTTCCATTGGCTGATACATGTACTAAGCTTCATTGGTGATTTTAGCAAGTTTACTTGGAATTATCACCTCAAGAAAAAATCTGATATTTTTAAGTTTTCCACAAATTCCAGAACCTGTTGAACAAAAATTTAACACTAAATCTAACTATGCAAACAAATTGTGGAGGAGAGTATGAGAAACTAAACTCCTTTCAAAAGATAGGTATTGCATCATGTATCATGCCCACATCTTCATCAACAAAATGGATCAGCTGAATGCGAGAATAGGCATATTATTGAAGTAGGACTCTCTCTACCAGCAAATGCATCCATGCCCTTCAAATTTTGGGATGGGGCATTTCTTACATGTACACATCTTATAAATATTATCCCCACCAAAGTCATAGATCATGAAACTCCTATTGAATGCCTTCTCAAGGAAACACTAGACTACTCCTCTTTTCATATTTTTGGATGTGTATGTTGGCCCAACCTTAGACCATACAAGTGCAAACTTTATTTTAGATCCACACAATGTGCATTTCTTTGTTATAGCTATATGCACAAAGGATTCAAGTTCCTGACGTGTCCACCAGTTGCGTCTATATTTCTCGAGATGTAGTGTTTGCTGAGCATGTTTTCCCTTAAAAATATGCATCCCAATACAGGAGCACTTCTTAGAAAAAAATTCTTCTTCTACCAGACTCACTTCATTCATATCAGGCGTTATTTCATGAGGAGGGAACAACCAAGTGATTAACTAACATCTAATGACTCTATAAATCCTGTATTCAATGGTGTTCCTGAGGTGTAGATTATTCCTCAAGAAGAACCAGGAGAACATTATGTGCAAAATAGCGAAGAAACGAGCCAAAACGGTGAAGATACGAGCCACAGATCATGAGGAAGATTCATGTAGGATTTCCAGGCCAATCAGAACTGATCCATGTGCCTCGGGTGTGTCAAGAGCAGGATCCCCTGAGCGCTAGATAGACGCGTCAGCGGGTCAGCCTTGGGCTCTATCAAATTGTGTCGACCCATGCGTGGGTCACCGCCCACGCCAACCGGAACACACCACGTCGTCTACATCATCCTCGACTGGCGACACTGCCCATGCACGGGCTCTGTGGGGGTAGTCTTCTGGCACCACGACGCATATGCCTACCGGATCCGGTGTGACAGATTCCATTGGAGGACTAAGGACTTATGGAGGACCACCTCGGGGTGGATTCTGTGCATAGAAAAATGCCACATCTATTTCTACTGCACCAGTTCATTGCGCTAGACTCCAAATTGGTAAAATAAATCGAAAAAGTATACATATGACACTATTCTTCATGGTTTGTCATGTGCATTGGAGTAGACAGAAAATTTATAAGTAGCTCTCTCTAAACCAGAATGGAAAAAGGCTATGGACGAGGAGTATAATGCATTTAGTTCTACATAGAGAACGTAGAAATTCAATAGATTGCAAATGGGTCTATAAAGTTGAAAGAAAAGCTGATAACACTGTTAATAGGTACAACTATAGGTTAGTAGCTAAAGGCTTTAAGCAAAGATATGACATAGATTATGAAGAAACTTTTAATCATGTTGTTAAATCTGCTACTATCATACTTGTTCTAGCCATTGCAGTTTCAAAATGATGAATACTGAGACAACTAGATGTGAAGAACACATTTCTTCATGACATTCTAGTAGAAGAGGTGTTTATGAAGAACACATTTTTTCATGACATTCTAGAAGAAGAGGTGTTTATGAAGCAACTGTAGGGGTTCCGCGCATAAAAACAATAAATTTTATTCTACGCCCCTGAACCCCTGAAGCTGTCAGGACCTATCTATTAGTAATACAGTAATAGGAGGGGCTTTTCGCGAACTTACCCTCGACGACCGAAAAGTGTTATCAACGCTCAGGCGAGCGTGGTTGATGTAGACGAGCCAAAGCCGACCTCAAGGTCGTGATGAAGTCCTTGCGCTCCTTCTGGCTCCAACGAATTGAGTGCCTCAAGTGTGACACCTCGTGGGAGTTACACACGTCCGGTGCCTGACGATGACTCCCGCTTCCCCGATCCAGCAGCAATTGCGGAAGTAGAGCTCCCGGATCCGAATCCCGCAGTGCGACGTCGCTCCACGGTGAAGATGTCTCTCGCTCGCGCAGTCCAGACTTGGGACCACGGTCACGAGAGAGAGAGAGGGGGAGAGAGAAAATATCAATTAGAGGTCCTCCCAAAAGTGGGGAGACCTTTATTGATTATTGGGTGTATTTTCTAGGCCAATGTACCCCACTATATATAGGGGGAAGGGGAGGTACTACCTCCCCTCAAGTTCCAGGGTGGGACTAAAGGAGAGGAGGGGGTGGGGTGGCACCGCCGGCCACCCCCATGGGCCCCACACGGGGGGGCTGGCCCACTAGGGCGCCGACCACCCTCTTGGCCCCTTCTCCTTCTTGCCTTTCCCTAATGGGCCCTCTTCCCTCCGGGAATTGGCCCATTAAGCCTTTTGACCTTTTAATTTATTTTCTCTTTATTAAATAATTATGAATAAATGATTAAATCAATATTTAACATTCATTCACACATTATCTAATCTCCGTGGCCATGGAACACCTTCCACCTCCACTCCGGACATCCTCCGGACTTACCGAAACCCTTCTAGTTTTCTCCCTTCTTTTCTTCGGTGATTCTACCGATCCTATAAACACTCTCTAAGCATCATCAAGCCCTTAAGCGTGATACCCTACGGTTCGGGAACACTCCAGACATGGTCGGGACACTCCCGCACCAATGATAAATAGAGGGATCTGGATGGCCATGTGACCCCTATGCGTTCCACGAAGATCTTTCGTCGTTTGAACCGAGACAGTCATGTCTTATTCCCTTTGTCATTCGATACTTGCATTGCCCGAGATTCGATCAATGACATCACCATGTCGTGTTCAATCTCGTACTGAACAATGCTACTTAACTCGTTCCGACAAGTGATATCCCTATGATCTAATCACACGCTGCACAACTATTGGATATAACTTCTCCGAGTGGGCCCTTGAGTATCTTCCCGTCACATGGACGGACAAATCCTGCTCTTGACATATATTGCCTCTACGGTTTCCTCCGAATACCTGAACACACCTTTATAACCACCGTTTTACCAGATGGCGTTTGATGATATCTAAGCACTCTCGGGAGACAATGATTGATATAGCCTCACGGTCTAAGGAATAGTCTACGAGGATCCATTTCTAATCATCGTAACTTGAACTTCGTGACATGATCGGGTCACGATGTTTAGGTTGGGTATTGGTTCATCATCTCATTCTCCGAATGAGATGACCTCATTTCCAACTGGCATAAATGCCACATGATCAGGAAACATTATCATCTGTTGACCAATGAACCAGTGACTAGAGTTTCACTGGGAACCCCTGGTTGTTTGTATATCACACGTGTATTGATGTTTCCACTCAATACAATTATAGCATGATATAAAACTTAATCATAAACTATATGAAATATGATAATTGTCCCTACTACTATTCGTCTCTAGGGCATATTTCCAACAGTCTCCCACTTGCACTAGAGTACAAATACACTAGCTGCATTTGTTCTCAATCATTGGCACCATATATCCGGTACCCTGAACATGCTTGCTCATGGAAGAGGTTGAGTCTTGGGTCTGTACTTTACAGTCCCAAATCCTTTGCAACTTACTAATGTCACCTTGATTGACATTAATACTCTATCATCACATGATAGCATTTGTGTGTATGCATCATCGCTATGGTAGCAGAACGAGGCCTGATTCTAGGAGCCTACAGTGACGTTAGATCAACCTCGAGGGCTTTCTCATGGGCACTATGTCCTGGGACACATCATTCTATGTTAAAAGCGAACTAGCCCCGCGATAACATTATACACCACTTTAGATGGTACCCTTATCTATTATTATAAATGTATTCATCGAAACACTAGTGCACTCTGTGCAACTTTCGATGTTTTGTTCATCTCGCTTCCTACTTGACTTTAATTGGTATCTACAGGAGTTTCCAACATATTCCCTTATAACATAACCCTTTATGTTTTAAGATATGTTATCGTTTATGGATTTGGAAAATATATCCACAGTTCTCTAATAGACACTGCGGACAAACTTAGCTCAACATTCTGTGATTCGAACTTAATCACTTTTAAATGTTCCTTATTTAGATCACATATTATGTTAAGTTATCATCATGGTTTACTAAGATAGAACCTATGTCTCAACATAGTGGATGACGATCATCCTTTTCTTTCTTTCAACCATTGATGTTAAACTTAATGCTATTCCTAATTCGAGTTATTAAGGACTAGTTCCTTAATTAACTTCTATCCTGAAACAGATTTTCAGAATTCCTTAAGGAATACTACATAATATCATAATACGGTTATTATCAACTTCTACATCTTATAAATCATTATTTATAAGTATTTGCACTTTCATCCTTAACTTACTTAAGAATTACTCCTATAAGCTCCCACTCAAACTATGTTGCTAACATATTTGGGTACGAGTCAGTACTCTTACTCAAACAATGTTCCTACATATTTGAATTTGAGACTCATGTTGCTCCCACTCAAAAATATGTCAATCACATATTGTTTCAGGAAGACTTTCATAGCTCCCACTCAATTTTATGCAAATTGCATATCTCCTTACTATTTTAAACAACTTCAAAATCCTTTGATTAAACATCAAACTTGGAGATTTATTATGAGATACTAGTACTTTACTAGTTTTAAATCCACTAGACATTTAGCACACATGAATAAAATTCATCTGAATTTGTCCAATACTTGACAAATTTGTGCTTTTGTCATTCACCCCTTTTTCCTACTATGGCTTTGCAGTCATTTGGAAAAATTCCAAGTAACCCCTTTACTTGTGAGATTTAGCAATGAATCGCTTTCTAATCTCAAGGGAATTTTGCTATTAGGATTTCTCATAATTCTAGTTTACCATCATTTCCTTTGTAGTTCATAGGTATGTCATATTCCAAAAATTATGACAAGTGATTCACAAATGTTTCCATACAAGATATGGATTTACATTTTGAATCCTACTTTTATATGGTGAAAAACAATAGTGGAGGGAAAAACACAATGATCAAAATCATTGATTCTTTCCTTCTATGAAGAGAATCGTTCAGGAATCCTGTCCGTTGCGCTTCTCAACACTCTGATGCAGGGTTTTGAATCCTCATCGTGTTTTACACTAATTTACATTTGCTCCATAATTGAGAAACATCACTAAAAGTGAGCTTTCTCAAGAATGTACCAAAATCCAAGCAATACGAATTTTGCTTTCCTTTTGGTTTCAGTTATGGATTTCGTATTCAAAGTTTCCAATGAATATGCTACAAGGACTTATTCGCTATTGTTTTGGTTATATCGAATAACTCCAAAACTTTCACGAATTCTAATGGTTCACTGTAAACTCATTGAGTGCTAACTATTTCTAAACTAATGGTCTCTACATATGTACTACAACGATTTATTTGGTGCCTTCTATTCAACCCCTTTTTGATATCTAATATCATATTGTGATGCTTTGTATTTTGATGTTTCAAAACACTTTGCATTCCACAATTTCTTTCATGCCATTCTTATAAATTCGAATATCATTACTATTGATCAATTCATAGTAATTGGATTCTGTTTTATATTTATACCCTTTGTTGATGAAACACTTTGATCAAATCAAATAGTTTCATATTCATGTTTCCTTTGGTAAACTTACTTTACACATTTAAACAATCACTTAATGATAATTACCATTTTCTGTTAAATCTCAATACATCGGATATGTATATACTTTTAACAATTCATTAAACACTTTGTATTCAAGTAATACACGGTGTTCAAGTTATTTTGCCGAACTTAGGCATGATTTATATGTGAAAAGAAATCGAATGACTTTCACATATTATCACATAACTTTGAATTTAAACAATGGTTTCATTCATTAATGAAATATCATTAAGTTGGGTATTTTAAACAAGGCATTTTAATATTTTACAAAAGTTCATGCATTATCAATTAGTTTCAAACAACAAGGATAATTCACACATAATCAAACAAGATATGAACACGAATAGAAATCATTCATAAAAGTAGAACAACTGTTTGTTACAAACTCATATGAATACCGTCTCACGAAGTGTGAAACACACTAAAGAAGTTCACAATCTCTTGATTACATTAATCATCCTAAAACACAAACTAAGTGATAAATGTCGAGGGAGAGTGTCGTCGACCGTCATCATCATGCTCGCCATCAACACGCAACGTCACCTCCTCTCCAGCAAGCACCTCTATGCAGAAGGACCTGTTTTTATCAAAACAGAACAAGTATCAGATATACTTAACACTGCAATGTGTTTGCAAGATTATAACATTTATAAAACTATATATCAAATATATACCTTGGTCATCGATGACCTCTCTGGCGATTGGTTCAACCTTTACGTTCCGGAAACGTAATATGAACTCATGGAAATCCAATGCTTCCGTATCACCACTCATGATGCTACTCCGGACATGTCCTTTGTAGATGGGAGGCAATGACCGAAGCAGTACGTCTATCGCAAATGGATCAGCCATCCAGTAATCCACGAAGTGAACCAGTCTCGTGTGTGCATCAAACATGCGATCCAAGTGACTCTTCAGACATGTATGCTCCTCCATCTGTATGGAAAGGAACTCTCCAAGCAACTCGTGCTTCCACATGTGCACATGGCCTATGAACTCTGCTCTCAGCTGATATACCATCAAATATGGGTCAAGATCACCCATGAGCGGATGTAGTTCATCCACCATCCCGTAACACATTATTATCTGAATGTAAGTGGACATCTCTTGGCGATAGTAGCGGTCTGCCAGCTCTTGTGGGGTCTCATAGTAGTCTGGCTCAGTCAAATCCATCGTGCGGCGTATGTAGTCTACCACATGATTCCTAATAAGGAGCACCTCCTCCTCCTCCACTCTCACACCTCCTCATGAAGGATCTCTCTCCCCCTCTAGAAATTATTCCCCATGGTCTAGAATTAGCGAGATACATGTTTCCGGTGGCTTTATCTGGAAAGGAGTTGCTACTTCCGCTGCTTTGCTAGAGCGAGGGATGGAGGTTGTCGGGGTACCGGACGTGTGTGCAATCACGAATGCACCACTGCTTTGCGGTGCTAGACTTGGTGGTGCTGGACTTGCTGGAGCTGGATCTGATGGACGTGCTGGAGCTGGACTTCATCACGATCTTGAGATCGGCAAGTGTACGACTACATTATCCACGAGTTTCATCTTGTTAACAAAGCTTTATTGTCTTCGAGGGTATGTTCTCTATGGATGTATATCTATCCGTTTTGCTTGTATATAATAGATAGATCTTGGCGTATAACAGTTCCTATCATAGGAAAATTTTTGTTTTCTATGCTGCGAACCCAACAGTGGTACTAGAGACCGATCTATGCGTAGGTGCTTTGCACGGGTAGTACACATATGTTTATATGTAGGCAATTATGATCATTTTATTGCATCTTCTATGTATTTTGGATATTGGTGGCATAGTGGGATGAACTGGCCCGGACTGTCCTCGCAGATGAGACCGGTTCCACGATTGACATGCAACTAGTTTTGCATAAGTAGCTAGCGGGTGTCTGTATCTCCTACTATATTCAATATCTGATTTACAACGAGTTGTTAATAATTTAATTATCATCGTTGTGGTTCCATGTTCATAGGTAAGACCGGTTCTATCTTAGAAAGCCCTAAGCCACGTAAAACTTGCAATGGATAAATTAGAAGCGTCTAGTTTAGATTGTTGTTGGGCTAGTGTCATGATATGGTAATATTGTAATTTGATGTATAGATGATACTCTTACAATACACCTAACGTGTAAGTTCCATAGACCTTGGCCTTACACAGAAAGGAATGATGGAGATCATACCACGATGCACATGATAGTGATCAAATGCATGGACCATATCATTCCACTTTACACATATGATGTTTGCATCTTATATTGCTAGTTTGGCATTTTAGTAGCATTATAAGATGATCTCTCATTTAGATATCAATATAAAAATGTGTTCTTCCTTAAGTACGCACCGTTTATGTTTCACCGCTCATGTGATGATCAGGTGTACTTGAATCCACGATCATATTTCGGGTGTAAGACAATTTTACACACGCAAGTACTAAGGTTCTTACTTGGCGAGCCTAGCATGTACAGACATGGTCTCAGAACACGGACCGAAAGGTTAATCATGAGTCTTATGGTAGATATGACGCCCATATAGATGCTCGCCTTTGAAGCTGCACCGACTCACGTGATGATCGGACTTGGTGTAGTGGATTTGGTTCATATAATCACAAAAAAGACACGAGGGATGTCGTTTTTGAGTGGGAGTTCATTTCTAATTTGGATTAGTCGAACTCAATTTGTCATAAACTAAATCGAAATGAATTTGCATAATTTCTTGTAGTCATTGGCATATGTTTACTACCTTATGATTAGTTTTAATTGAGATAATAGAACTATAGAATTCTAGATATTTGCTTTACAAACTGGCATCGTATTGTTTTGAATGTCAATTTTAGAAGTCCTATTGCAAACTTTCAGCAAAATCTATTTACTCCATGAAGTTTAATAAGTAATATTAAATCGAGAGTAAGAATTCCAATGTTAGTATCTAAAGTATCATGTTTGCCTCCATGATTCTTGATATTCAAAAGTTATTTTTAATATCGAGGTTATGTAGGAGCTAAAAAAGTTGTTTCAGAAGCCATCATGCATGGAAGATATTTTGATATCTGAAACAATGTTTATGGTTGCAATATGATAGAGTATAATTTGGCAAAATACATGTTCTCACATTGTATGAGAATTTGCGAAGGTTGGAGACGCTAGACGTCCTAATCTCCCGAAAAGATTTTGGGAACTGACATTATACTCACAATTTGTCGTTATAAGCCATAGTAGCTTAATAATGAAAGTTGTCATGATAAGGATGAATAGAAGATGTAAGTAAAATGTTTACTACACTAAAAGATTACTAAAGAATGGATTTTTGAAAGAACACCAAACATTTGATGATGGTGATCTACTTAAAAGTGCAAGTCCAAAGGTATAAGTATTTTACTATACATGCTTTGAACTATGAGTCATATGTATGGTGCCACTCTTTATGTTGATAAATTCTTTTAAAAGGAAAAGGAAATGCTGAAAGAGAATCTATAAAATATTTGGCAGAAAATAAAAGACTGGTAATGTCCAGCTAAGGTATATAGATGATATACATGTTATGGTTATATTCTTTGCTTGTTAAGCAATGTAGTTCTTGGGTATTGGATACCGAATTGGTTGGTATTAAATATCATACAGAACGACACAATTCATGAACTATAATGGCCTAAGTAACTAGCAAAATAATATGTGATGATGTTCATCAAAAACAAATAAAGTGTTATTGTATTTGTCGTTGACATCAGAGCTTGCCTTCAAGATTTGTTTAAATAATTGTTATTTTGTTCCAGTATAATGAGAACAATAGTTGTTCAAATAATTACCGTATTCCATAGAAGATGGATGAACTTTTACAAGTCTAGTTGGAGAAATCACATCCATAAAACTGATGCTAAAATGTCGCAAGACAAATGATTGAAAGATCACTTACAAAGTGACATCACCGTTTAAATTATATTGGAAAGAGAACATGAAGAAACTCTATTTTGATGGATTTTTGGAGTCTATGATTTTGATCAAATGACGCTTGTGAGACTTTCCTCGAGATAATTGAAACTCCGTTCATAGGCTAAAGAGGAACGGATCACTAACTTATTGGAAATTGTGCATGTTGATGTGCATAGTCCATTATGCGTAGCCATATGCGATGGATCCTTTTGCTTCATATGCTTTCTCCGGAAATTTGAGTGAATATATCTATATATTTACTCAATAAGGAAGAAGTATGAAACATTTGAAAATTATTTGAAAACTTTCAAGATGAAGTGGAAAATCATTGTAAAAAGAAAATAAAGAGTTTATGATTTGATCATAAAGGAAGATATTTCAGTTATAGGTTTAGCAAATCACCTAAGATTTCAGGAATTGTTCCATGAATTTGCATTTCCCGATAAACCACAGGAGTATGCTATGTTCGAAAGATCAAATCGAACCTTGTTTAACATGGTATGATCAAAGGTGTCATTTATAAAACTGCCATTATGTTTTAAAGATTAAAGCTTTAGAGACTACCGCTTTTACACTGAAAAGAGCACCATTGTGATCCGTTGAAATGAAAACATATGAGTTATGGTTTGGGATAAAACCCGAGTTGTCTTTTCTTAAATTTTGGTATGCTAAGCATAAGTAAATGTTTACAACCAAAGTCAGATAAGCACGTACTTGTAGATTATCCCAAAGAATTTGTTGGGTATTCCTCCATAACACCGAGAACAAAAGAGTTTGTCGCTTGAAATGTTAAGTTCCTTGAGAAAGAATTTTTCGCAAAAAGTTAAGTGGGAGGACAATAGAACTTTGATAAGGTTATTGAACCTTAGCTATATGTGCTAAGTAGAGCAACGCTGAAAAGTGTTCTAGTGGCTGATATGTGGCAAACGTATCTATAATTTTTGATGTTCCATGATTGGTTTATATCTACTTTCTTATGTTTTGTCCACACTTTGGAGTATTTTTATACACTTTCTTGGACTAACCTATTAACAAGATGCCACAGTGCCAGCTGCCTCTTTTCTGCTGTTTTTGGTTCCAGGAAAGTCATAAAATGAATATTCTCGGAATTGGACGGGACAAAAGTCAAAGTCAATATTTCATCGAGGGGGACACGGAGCGAGAATACGAGACGGAGAAGGGCCAGGGGCCACCCACATCACCTGGCCGTGCGGCCAGGCCTGGCCCGCGCTAGGGGGTGGTGCGGCCGCCTAGGGAACCCCCTCGGCCTCCCCTTTCGCCTATATATTGCCTTTGATACATAAACCCTAAGTACCCGATCAAAATACACGAAAGAGTCTGTAGCCGCCGTCATCTCCATCCCTAGATCGGGAGGGATCTGAAGCTCTTCCCGGCACCCTGTCGGAGGGGAGAATTCACCCTGGAGGCCTTCTTCATCACCATGCAAGCCTCCGGTGTGATGCGTGAGTAGTTCATCCTTGGACTACAGGTCCATGTAGTAGCTAGATGGTTGGTTCTTCTCCTTTGTGCTATCATGTTTAGATCTTGTGAGCTCCGTTCATGATCAAGATCATCTATTTGTAATAATACATGTTGTGTTTGCGGGGATCCTATGGATATTGAGATGCTATTTCAGATTGATTATTGATTCTATCATGTCTTTGTTATTTGTTATCTTGCATGCTCTCTGTTGTTAGTAGATATCTTGGCCGAATAGATGCTAGCAACTCCAAGAGGGAGTATTTATGCTCGATAGTGTAGGGGTTTCGCGTAGGAAAACAATAAATTTTACTCTACGCCCCTGAACCCCTGAAGCTGCTAGGACCTATCTATTAGTAATACAGTAACGGGAGGGGCTTTTCGCGAACTTACTCTTGAAGACCGAAAAGCGTTGTCAACGCTCAGGAGAGCGTGGTTGATGTAGACGAGCCGAAGTCGACCTCAAGGTCGTGATGAAGTCCTTGCGCTCCTTGGCTCCAACGACTTGAGTGCCTCAAGTGCGACACCTCGCGGGGAGTTACACACGTTCGGTGCCTGACGATGACTCCCGCTTCCCCAATCCAGCAGCAGTTGCGGAAGTAGAGCTCCCGGATCCGAATCCCGCGGCGGAAGTAGATCTCCCGGATCCGAATCCCGCAGCGCGACGGCGCTCCGCGGTGAAGATGTCTCTCGGTCGCGCAGTCCAGACTTGGGACCACGGTCACGAGAGAGAAAGGGGGAGGAGAAAATATCAACTGGAGGTCCTCGCAAAAGTGAGAAGACCTTTATTGATTATTGGTGTATTTAAATTGGCCAAATACCCCCACTATATATAGGGGGAGGGGAGGTACTACCTCCCTCAAAGTCCCGGGGTGGGATTAAAGGAGAGGAGGGGGGAGGGGTGGCCGCCGGCCACCCTAGTGGGCCCCGCGCCGGGGGGCTAGGCCCAGCCGGCCTCCCCTTTGCCCCTTCTCCCTCTCTCCTTTCCCCTAATGGGCCCTCTCCCTCTGGAAATTGGCCCATTAAACCTTTGACCATTTATTTGATTTTTCTCTTTATTAAATAATTATGAATAAATGAATAAATCAACATTTAACATTCATTCACATATTATTCAACCTCCATGGCTATGGAACACCTTCCACCTCCACTCCGGATATCCTCCGGACTTACCGAAACCCTTCCGTTTTTCTCCCTACTCTTCTTCGGTGATTCCACCGATCCTATAAACACTCTCTAAGCATTATCAAGCCCTTAAGCGTGATACCCCACGGTTCGGGAACACTACAGACATGGTCGGGACACTCCCTCACCAATGATCGACAGAGGGACCTAGATGGCCATGTGACCCCTGTACGTTCCACGAAGATCTTTCGTCGTTTGAACCAGGACAATCGTGTCTTATTCCCTTTGTCACTCGATACTTGCATTGCCCGAGATCTAATCAATGACATCACCATGTCGTGTTCAATCTCGTTACTGAACAATGCTACTTGACTCGTTCCGACAAGCGATATCCCCGTGATCAAATGACATGTTGCGCAGCTATTGGATATAATCTCTCCGAGTGGGCCCTTGAGTATCTTCCCGTCACATGGACGAACAAATCCCGCTCTTGACATATATTGCCTCTACGGTTTCCTCCGAGTATCTGAACACACCTATATAACCACCGTATTACCAGATGGCGTTTGATGCTATATAAGCACTCTCGAGAGACAGTGATTGATATAGCCTCACGGTCGAAGGAATAATCTACGAGGATTCATTTCTAATCATCGTAACTTGAACTCCGTGACATGATCGGGTCACGATGTTTAGGTTGGGTATTGGTTCATCATCTCATTCTCAGAATGAGATGACCTCATTTCCAGCTGGCATAAATGCCACATGATCAGGAAACATGATCATCTGTTGACCAATGAACCAGTGACTAGAGTTTCACTGGGAACCCCTGGTTGTTTGTATATCACACGTGTATTGATGTTTGCACTCAATACAGTTATAGCATGATATAAAACTTAATCATAAACTATATGAAATATGATAATAGTCCTTACTACTATTTGTCTCTAGTGCATATTTCCAACAGTCTCCCACTTGCACTAGAGTACAAATACACTAGCTGCATTTGTTCTCAATCATTGGCACCATATATCCAGTACCCTGAACATGCTTGCTCATGGAAGAGGTTGAGTCTTGGGTCTGTACTTTGCAGTCCCAAATCCTTTGCAACTTACTAATGTCACCTTGATTGACATTAATACTTTATCATCACATGATAGCATCTGTGTGTATGCATTGTCGTTATGGCAGCAGAACGAGGCCTGATTCCAGGAGCCTACAGTGACGTTAGATCAACCTCGAGGGCTTTCTCATTGGCACTGTGCCCTGGGATAGATCATTCTACGTTAAAAGCGAACTAGCCCCACCATAACATTATACAACACTTTAGATGGTACCCTTATCTATTATTATAAATGTATTCATCGAAACTCCCGTGCACTCTGTGCAACTTTCGATGTCTTTGTTCACCTCGCTTCCTACTTGACTTTAATCGGTATCTACAGGAGTTTCCAACATATTTCCTTATAACATAACTATTTATGCTTTAAGATATGGCATCCTGTATGGATTTGGAAAACATGTATGTAGTTCTCTACTAGACACTGTGGACAAACTTAGCTCAATGTTCTGTGATTCGAACTTAATCACTTTTAAACGTTCCTTATTTAGATCACATATTATGCTAAGTTATCATCATGGTTTCCTAAGATAGAACCTATGTCTCAACATAGTGGATGATGATCATCCTTTTCTTTCTTTCAACCATTGATGTTAAACTTAATACTATTCCTAATTTGAGTTATTAAGGATCCGTTCCTTAATTAACTTCTATTCTGAAACCCCTTTCAGAATCCCTTAAGGAATACTACATAATATCATAATACACTTATTGTCAACTTCTACATCTTATAAATCATTATTTTTAAGTATTTGTGCTTTCATTCTTAACATACTTAAGAATTAATCCTATAAGCTCCCACTCAGAATGTGTTCCTACATACTTGAATTTGAGACTTATATTGCTCCCACTTAAAAATATGTCAATCACATATTGTTTCATGGAAGGCTTTCATAGCTCCCACTCAATTTTATGCAAATTGCATATCCACTCACTATTTTTGAACAACTTCAAAATCCTTTGATCAAATATCAAAGTTGGAGATTTACTATGAGATACTAGTACTGTTACTAGTTTTAAATCCACCAGATTTTTAGCACATTTGAATCAAATTCATTTGAATTTTTCCAATACTTGACAAATTGTGCTTTTGTCATTCACCCCTTTTTTCCACTATGGCTTTGCAGTCATTTGGGAAAATTCAAGTAACCCCTTTTACTTGTGAGATTCAGCAACGGATTGCTTTCTAATCTCAAGTGAATTTTGTTTCTAGGATTTCTCATAATTTAGTTTACCATTATTTCCTTAGTAGTTCGTAGGCATGTCATATTCCAAGAGTCATGCCAAATGATTCACAAATGTCTCCATACAAGATATGGATTACATTTTGAATCCTACTTCATGTAGTGAAAACACTAGTAGGGAAAACACAATGATCAATATCATTGATTCTTTCCTTTGTGAAGAGAATCGTTCAGGAACGTTGTCCGCTGCACTTCTCAACACTCTGATGCAGGGGTTTGAATCCTCATCGTGTTTTTCACTAATTTCCATTTGCTCCATAATCGAGAAATATCACTAAAAGTGAGCTTTCTCAAAAATGCACCAAAATCCAAGCAATACGAATTTTGCTTTTCTTTTGGTTTTAGCTATGGATTTTGTATTCAAAGTTTTTCAAATGAATACTCTACAAGGACTTATTCGCTATTGTTTTGGTTATATCGAATAACCCCAAAACTCTCACGAATTCAAATGGTTCACTGCCTTCTAATTGAGTGCTAATTATTTCTAAGCTAATGGTCTCTACATCTACACTACAACAATTTATTTGGTGCCTTCTATTCAACCCACTTTGATATCTACTATCACATTGTGATGCTTTGCATTTTGACGTTTCAAAACGCTTTGCATTCCACAATTTCTTTTATGCCATTCTCATAAAGTTGAATTTCATTACTATTGATCAAATCATAGTAATTAGATTCTATTTTATATTTATACCCATTGTTTATGAAACACTTTGATCAAATCAAATAGTTTCATATTCATGTTTCCTTTGGTAAACTACTTTACACATTTAAACAATCATTTAATGATAATTACCATTTTCGTTAAAACACAATACATCGAATATGTATTTACTTTTAACAATTCTTTAAACACTTTGTATTCAAGTAATACACGGTGTTCAAGTTAATTTGCCGAACTTAGGCTTTATTTATATGTGATAAGAAATAGAATGACTTTCACATATTATCACATAACTTTGAATTTAAACAATGGTTTTTCATTCATTAATGAACATATCATTAAGTTGAGTATTTTAAACAAGACATTTTTTAATGTTTTACAAATGTTCATGCATTATCAATTAGTTTAAAACAACAAAGATAATTCACACATAATCAAACAAGATATGAACACAAATAGAAATCATTCATAAAAGTGGAACGACTGTTTGTTACAAACTGATATGAATGACCGTCTCACGAAGTGTGAGACACACTAAAGAAGTTCACAATCTCTTGATTACAATAATCATCCTACAACATAAACTAAATGATAAATGTCGAGGGAGAGTGTCGTCGGCCATCATCATCATGATCGCCATCAACACGCAACGTCACCTCCTCTCTAGCAAGCACCTCTCATGCAGAAGACCTGTTTTCAGCAAAACAGAACAAGTATCAAATATAGTTAACACTACAAATGTGTTTGCAAGATTATAACATTTATAAAAATGTATATCAAATATATACCTTTGTCATCGATGACCTCTCCGGTGATTGGTTCAACCTTTATGTTCCCGAAACGTAATACGAATTCATGGAAATCCAATGTTTCCGTATCACCACTCATGATGCTACTCCGGACATGTCCTTCGTAGCTAGGAGGCAATGATCGAAGCAGTACGTCTATCGCAAATGGATCAGCCATCCAGTAATCCACGAAGTGAACCGGTCTCATGTGTGCATCAAGCATGCGCTCCAAGTGAACCTTCAGACATGTATGCTCCTCCATCTGTATGGAAAGGAACTCTCCAAGCAGCTCGTGCTTCCACATGCGCACATGGCCTATGAACTCTGCTCTCAGCTGATCCAACATTGAATATGGATCAAGATCACCCATGAGCGGATGTAGTTCATCCACCATCCCGTAACGCATTATTATCTGAATGTAGGTGGACATCTCTTGACGATAGTAGCGGTCTGCCAGCTCTTGTGGGGTCTCAAAGTAATCTGGCTCAGTCAAATCCATCGTGCGGCGTATGTAGTCTACCACATGATTCCTAGTAAGGAGATCAGTCAGGCGCACAAGACAACTAGGGAAGTTGGATCCATCAAGTCTAAGTTTCTCACCCTTTACCCAATCCTCAATGACAAAGTAAGCTTCACGGTGAGCCATCTACATTTATAATTGCAAAAGGAATTTAGACTAAGTTTATAATTAAATGATTTAATAATAACTCCACTCAGAAACACCTATCCCCAAAGAGGGTTCCTAGTGATAACACGACCCCTATCAGCCACATCTCCCCCGATCATCACGGCCATCAATGTGGGTTCAAGGGTGGACGCTAAACATCGGTCACATCATTCATGCGACTCGTGCTCAATCTTTCGACCATCCACGTTCCGAGGCCACGCTTCTGTGGTGTGCTAGGCTCGCCAACTCAACCTTAGTGTATTCGCTGTGCAACATGGCTTGCACCCACTGTATGAGAACGTAGATATGTCTGACACCCGATCATCACGGCCTGTCTCATACCGAAGAACTTTCTTGGTGGTGCACACTAAGGGGGAACACAATCGTTGGTTATTTTAACAGGGATCATCTTATTAGGCTACCGTCGAGTATCTAATACTAGCACACAATAAGACATACAAACAATAACATTGAATGTAAATGCTATGTGATATGGTCCTTCACGTCGTGATCTCCATCCGTCGTCACCGGGTTCCGGTGCCAGGGTTCCGGCGCCGTAGACACCAGGGTACCGGTGTCATTCTGGCGTGGTAGTTCCTCACCTTCGTGACTATCTACTACTATGTAACAAAAGGTAATTACTTTAACTTTGCCACAACCATATCACAAAGCAACGCCCTCCCTGCAAAACAAAGTTAGACGCCTCTACTTTATCTTTGCATGTTTTACGTGGCTGAATGGGCTTTCGCACAAGAACCGTTCTTACCTACGAACTTTCAGCACAACGCTGATAAAGTAGTTGTCTCTACTAAACCCCTTTCGGGGCCCTCCGTTGCAAATGGTATACCAACTAATGCGAGAGAGACAAACACCCCCCTAAGCCACTTTATACAGTACAAGCCGTATGTCAAGCGTGGACCAGTCTCGTGAATGAACGCGTAAAGTCGGTTGGGGGCCACTTCATCAAGCATTACTGCGGTATACACAAGTACATGTGGGAGGGTAACAACTAAAAGATCAACGCCCACACGCTACATCTCGTGTGTTCTATCCATACTAGCATTACTACGCATAGATCTAGCTCTGATACCACTGTAGGGGTTCCGTGCATAAAAACAATAAATTTTACTCTATGCCCCTAAATCCCTGAAGCTTCCAGGACCTATCTATTAGTAATACAGTAACGGGAGGGGCTTTTCGCGAACTTACCCTCGAAGACCGAAAAGCATTGTCAACGCTCAGGCGAGCGTGGTTGATGTAGACGAGCCGAAGCCGACCTCAAGGTCGTGATGAAGTCCTTGCGCTCCTTCTGGCTCCAACGACTTGAGTGCCTCAAGTGTGACACCTCGTGGGAGTTACACACGTCCGGTGCCTGACGATGACTCTCGCTTCCCCGATCCAGCAACAGTTGCGGAAGTAGAGCTCCCGGATCCGAATCCCGCAGCGCGACGGTGCTCCGCGGTGAAGATGTCTCTCGCTCGCGCAGTCTAGACTTGGGACCATGGTCACGAGAGAGAGAGGGGGAGAGAGAAAATATCAATTAGAGGTCAAGTGGGGAGACCTTTATTGATTATTGGGTGTATTTTCTAGGCCAATATACCCCACTATATATAGGGAGAAGGGGAGGTACTACCTCCCCTCAAGTTTCGGGGTGGGACTAAAGGAGAGGAGGGGGTGGGGTGGCACCGCCGGCCACCCCCATGGGCCCCACACGGGGGGCTGGCCCACTAGGGCGCCGGCCACCCTCTCGGCCCCTTCTCCTTCTTGCCTTTCCCTAATGGGCCCTCTCCCCTCCGGGAATTGCCATTAAGCCTTTTGACCTTTTAATTTATTTTCTCTTTATTAAATAATTATGAATAAATAATTAAATCAATATTTAACATTCATTCACACATTATCTAATCTCCGTGGCCATGGAATACCTTCCACCTCCACTCCGGACATCCTCCGGACTTACCGAAACCCTTCCGGTTTTCTCCCTTCTTTTCTTCGGTGATTGTACCGATCCTATAAACACTCTCTAAGCATCATCAAGCCCTTAAGCGTGATACCCTATGGTTCGGGAACACTCCAAACATGGTCGGGACACCCCCGCACCAATGATAAACATAGGGACCTAGATGGCCATGTGACCCCTGTGCGTTCCATGAAGATCTTTCATCGTTTGAACCGGGACAGTCGTGTCTTATTCCCTTTGTCATTCGATACTTGCATTGCCCAAGATTCGATCAATGACATCACCATGTCGTGTTCAATCTTGTTACTGAACAATGCTACTTAACTCGTTCCGACAAGTGATATCCCCGTGATCTAATCACACGCTGCGCAGCTATTGGATATAACTTCTCCGAGTGGGCCCTTGAGTATCTTCCCGTCACATGGACAGACAAATCCCGCTCTTGACATATATTGCCTCTACAGTTTCCTCCGAATACCTGAACACACCTTTATAACCGCCGTTTTACCAGATGGCGTTTGATGATATCTAAGCACCCTCGGGAGACAGTGATTGATATAGCCTCACGGTCTAAGGAATAGTCTACGAGGATCCATTTCTAATCATCGTAACTTGAACTTCGTCACATGATCAGGTCACGATGTTTAGGTTGGGTATTGGTGCATCATCTCATTCTTCGAATGAGATGACCTCATTTCCAACTGGCATAAATGCCACATGATAAGGAAACATGATCATTTGTTGACCAATGAACCAGTGACTAGAGTTTCACTGGGAACCCCTGGTTGTTTGTATATCACACGTGTATTGATGTTTCCACTCAATACAGTTATAGCATGATATAAAACTTAATCATAAACTATATGAAATATGATAATAGTCCTTACAACTATTTGTCTCTAGGGCATATTTCCAACAGCAACCACCAGACTATGAGAAATCTAATGCACCATTTCATGTGTGTAAGTTGGATAAATGTCTCTATGGGCCGAAGCAAGCTTCAAGAGCATGGTTTTCAAAGTTTAGTTCAAAGCTGCAAGTACTTGGTTTTGTGGGGTCTAAGGATGACATGTCTTTATTCATAACAAGTCAGGTATAACCATTTTTGTATTGATGTATGTTGATGACATCATTGTCACAAGTTCTTCTAGTGAGGCAATTGATGCATTGATACAAGATTTTAGAATTTCTTTTGCATTAAAATACCTAGGTGACTTGCACTTATTTTTGGGAATTGAAGTAAAAAAACTAATTAAGGCTTATTGCTAACCCGAGAAAAGTATGCTTCTGATTTGCTTAAAAGGGTTGGTACAATGCCATGTAAATCATCACCTACTCCACTGTCTTCCTCGGAAAATCTCTCAATTGTTGGAGAAGGGAGTCTGGGACAAAAAGATAGCACAAGGTACAAAAGTGTTGTTCGTGCATTACAATAGTTGACATTCACTAGGTGATGACCCACAAGTATAGGGGGTGTATCGCAGTATTTTCGAGGGAAGTGAAACCCAATTTATTGATTCGACACAAGGGGAGCCAAAGAATATATTTATAAGCCTTAACAACTGAGTTGTCAATTCAGCTGCACCTGGAAACAATCTTGCTCACAATAGTTTATCAGTAGCAACAGTTTTGTAGTAGGAATAGTAAAGCAGCAGCAGTAGTAAAGCAAAGACAGTAGTAACAAAAGTAGTAAACAATGGGATTCGAGTGCGGTAGGCATAGGGATGGATGGACGGGCGTTGCATGGATAAGCCAATTCACATAGCAATCAGAACATAGGGCAATTGCAGATAAATAAGATAAAGCATCCAAGTACTAGACAATCCTAGGCATGTGTTCCATATATAGTCATACGTGCTCGCAATGAGAACTTGCACAACATCTTTTGTCCTGCCAGCCCGTTTGCAGTGGGGCCTCTAGGGAACTACTGGAATTAAGGTGCTCCTTTTAATAAAGCACCGGAGCAAAGCATTAACACTCCGTGAACACATGTGATCCTCACATCAAAGCCTTTCCCTTCCGGCTATCCCGATTTCTGTCACTTCGGGACCATAGGTTCCGGACAACGACGTGTGTATACAACTTGTAGATAAGACCCAAAACAATACTATCATGATGAATCAATAACATGTTCAGATCTGAAATCATGGCACTCGGGCCCTAGTGACAAGCATTAAGCACAACAAGTCGCAACAAAGTCATAAAGCACTAATAAAAGATACTAGGCACCATGCCCTAACAATCTGATGCCATTACATGAACGATCTCATCCAATCCCTACCATCCCCATAGCCTACAGCGGGGGATTACTCACTCATAGATGGGGGAAACATGGATGGTTGATGGAGAAGCGATGGTGATGATGATGGCGATGATCTCCTCCAATTCCCCATCTCGGCAGGGTGCCAGAACGGAGTTTCTGGTGCTGTTTCGTGGAATCTGGTGGTGGCGGCGGAGCGGAACTCCTTCTGGAAAAACGTCGAACCCCCCGGAGTTTTTAGGTCAGAAGGCTTCTTATAGGCGAAGAGGGAGACCGAGGGGGTGCCTGGGGCCACCATACCATGCCCTGGCGCAGCCAGGCCCAGCCCGCGCCTGGGGGTGGTGTGGCCAGCCCCTGGCCCTCCTCCGTCTCGTATTCTGGCTCCTGGAGTCTTCTGGAAAAATAGGCACTTTGGCTTTTGTCCCGTCCAATTTCGAGAATATTCATTTTTTGACTTTCTTGGAACCAAAAACAGCAGAGAACAGGCAGCTGGCACAGTGGCTCTTGTTAATAGGTTAGTCCAAGAAATCATATGAAAAGTACTCCAAAGTGTGGACAAAACACAAGAAAGTAGATAAAACCAAGCATGGAGCATCAAAAATTATAGATACATTTGCAATGTATCAACATCCCCAAGCTTAACTCCTGCTCGTCCTCGAGTAGGTAAGTGATAAAAAGAATTTTTTTTGAGGTGACATGCACCATCAAAGACTTGATCAAAGTATTTGCAAAACATTCAAAGCTAGGATCATAGTACTTCAATCATAACATGAAAGACAAAGTTCTAGCAATAGGCAAAGAAACTATGATGCAACATGAAAAGGCAGAAACAAAAGATTCATGAATAACAATGCTTTGCAAGACGTTTGTTTGTTTCACATAAAGAAAACATAGCATAGTGGCATTCAGCTTGTCCCTCATAGAGTAGCAAACATAAATGCATAGGACACCTTCAAATTTTACAAGAGTGACTAGATACAAATAGTTTAAAACAAGCAATAACAAGTTATGCATCAATCAACTAGTCTTGCGACAATGCACATAGAACTAAGAATGGCCACTATGCTCTCAAAGTAGTGCATAAAGATAGAAGGTGGAGACTCAATGTAATGGTGGAAGAAAAGCCTTTTGTAAAAGGAAGTAGGGATTCAAGTCTCATAAAGAGCTTCCAAAAATTATGGTACTTATAGCTTTCAACTCTCATTGCCCCTATCATAAGCATCTTGAAGGTGATTAAGGTTAAAGTGACACAACTAAGAGGATATGCTTGACAAGTTATAAACCAAAATCTCATGCCCCTTACTTACGAAGACCGATCCTAATGCTACTCAACTTTAGTCATGAGTAAGCTCTTGTCATTGTAAGTATATGTGTATCATTAAGAACCGCCAACGGGGTACCCCTTGCACATGATACGTGAGCTTTCCCATAATCAAAATGACAAGGCAAGCAGACAATGAGCATCTCAGCGATCTTTTTATTTGCTATTTGCATAGGTTTTTATTGAGGATGCTTCATAGAGTGCTCATTATGGTGATGCTGCAAGTTTCCACCATGATTAGGCATGGCTTAGGCTAGTGGCCCAGGCGTTTCTCTAACACATATACAAACTCCATGATCTTACAAGTTCCACATTTATTTCACACCGCCGGGATCCATAAGCAAAAGAACATAATATCAACGGGGTACAAAGTACAAGTGCAATGTTGAAAGCATTCCCCATGAAACATGGTTCTGCTAATTTCAACTTATAAAGCGCAAGCATATATGCAACAAAGAAGGACCCAATGGTTCAAGTTTATTAAGGGCAAATAAATTAAAGTGTGCCATCAAGTTCGTGAGAGCTTTAATCACTAGTTTTTTCATAACAAGTGGAAGGTAAAGAAAAACATGAATATACTTGGAATGTCATAAGCTAGTAGGTAGGTATGGTGGACTCTTTGGAATAACTTGGTTTAGGGAGTTGGATGCATGAGTGGAACTCATACTTTGTTGTGGAGGCTAGCAAAAGACTGTCAGCGACAAACTAAGAGAGCAATAATGGCCATAATCATGCAGAGCGACAAAACATCATGATCAAAGCATAAAGTGATACTACAAGTTGAAAAATAAAGGATCATAAAGGCTATGGTGACTTGTGATAGTCATAACATGGTGTGAGCATGTGCCAAGTCAACCCAAATAAAGCATCAAAGGAGAATACCACTATACTATGCTTTAATATGCTAAAACAACGCATGATTCATACAAGGCACATTAAGCAATCTCAATTGTTTATAACAAGTCATGATACAACAAAGAATACTAAGCATAAAGCCAAAACAATATCAAGCATGGCATGACAAAGCATAGGCCAGAGTAAAAAACAAACTCTTTTTACCACAAAAGCATGAACTTTCCTACTTTTTTCCAAACCAAACCAAACTATTTGCAATCCAAAGTATGAAAGAGGGGGTCCAACCAATTTATTCAGAAAGCTAATCAAACCAAGCAAACTAAAACCAAAACTAAAAACGAAAAAGAAGACGCTCCAAGAGAAACACAACTGTGCATGAAACAATAAAAATGAAGCGTTTGGAAGAAACCTGGGATTTTTATTGATGAAGAAGGGGGATGCCTTGGGCATCCCCAAGCTTTGACGCTTGTACTTCTTGGATATTTCTTGGGGTGACACGCGTGGCATCCCCAAGCTTGAGCTTTAGTCCATCCTTCATCTCATTACTCATTCCTTCCATACACCTGAAATTTTTTCTTCATACAAAACTTCACACAATCTCATTAGCAACATTAGTGCACTTAAGATAAATAAGTCTCAAGGTTCAGTTCTAACACCAAATAAACTTCCATTAGAACACTAGATACTGTAGCACTTCCCTCAAAAAGCTCAATTCCCCAAAGGAACTCAAGAAGGAACTAACAAGAAGCAAATGCAGAAAATGGCAGAAATCTGTCAAAACAGACCAGCAGGTAAAGACGAATTTTTTAGAAGACCTTCTGTTGCTCAAATCAAAACGTGTTGAACAAACTAAAGTTAGATAACAACCTGGGACAGAAGCACAAAAAATTACAGCTCAATCCGACATACAGAGCTCCCTCAGGAATTTTTACGGTAAAGCACAGAAATCTGTTTCGGGACAGCAACTTTTCCAATCATTACTTCACTCTCATTAGAGGTTACTCTTGGCACAAAAAGCAAATAAAAAGGATAAGGAGCGGTTATTACAGAGGTAATAACTTCCAATACTCAACTAAAACTTTTGGGTTATCTCCCAATAAGTACTTTTCTTTAAAGCCTTTAAGTTGGGCATAAGCAAACACTAAAATGGATAGAGTAGAAGTAAGCGAAGATAATCATGGTGAAAACATTGTTTTGTTCAATGAAATCCTTTTGTTAACAAGTTTGATCAGGTCTTGTTACCAAAACAATTCCATATGAGACAAAACTTTGTATCCCACTAATGATTATGTTACCTCAACCTTGATAGCAATGGTCCCAATCATAATAGTTTCAAATTTTTCTCTTTGTATGGGACAATATATTTCTCCAACTTGAATGCCCTCAACATGTTTAATTGAATTCAACTTTCAATCTTCTTGAGGAAATAGACAATGTGTTCATTGAAGGTCACCTTCCCTTGATTACAATTAATAACAACTCCTGCAGTATTTAAGAAAAGGTCTCCCAAGAATAATAGACATATTATCATCTTCAGGCATAATAGTTTGAGAGGATGCTCTCATAAGAAATATGAGTTGAAGTAAAAGAGAGCATCAAGAAGCAAATTCAAAACACATTTAATTCTAACCCACTTCCTATGCATAGGAATCATGTAAGCAAATAAATTTGCAAAGAACAAAGTGACAGGCATAGGAAGATAAAACAAGAGTAACTTCAAAACTTTTAGCACATAGAGAGGTGTTTCAATACCATGAAAACTCTTACCACCATATTTTCCTCTCTCAAAATAATTTTCAGTAGCCTCATGAATAAACTCAACAATATAACTATCACATAAAGCATGCTTTTCATGATCTACAAGCACTAGAGCCTTATCATAAACATTTTCAAAGGAAACCTCGGGAACATAACATTCATCCTTCTTTAGTAAGCATGGAGGACAATCAAATAATGTAAGGGATAAAGAGTTACTCTCATTAGAAGGTAGGCATGGGTAGCTAATCCATTCTTCCTCCTTTTGTTCATCACTCTCCTCCTCTTTTTCATCTAATGAGATTTCAGGTTCATCAATTTCTTCTTCCATAGGATCCTACAAGGCATTAGTCTCTTCCATAGGGTCCTGCAAGGCATTAGTCTCTTCCATTTGTGGAAAGCATCTATTAAAATATTCAAGGATATGGCTATTTTCATCCTTGTAATTATCAAAGCAAAATTTAAGTATACCATAAACCTCATATTTGTAAGGTGAATCATCAATATTTTCAAGCAAACTAGCAAGTTCAAAAGTACCCTTCCAAGCAATAAATTCTTCAATTTGTTCCGCATCATAAAAGTCATAAATTCCTTTAGCATAGGAAGATATGGTATCATTATCATTATACTCACATTGAAAAGGGAGGTGTTTGTACCTCCTACAGCAACAAGATTTATCAAGGCAATAAGTAACATTATAAGTAGAGCACACATTTCTAGCAATGGTATACAATCTATCAATTTGTCCGCATAAGTGTTTCCCTTTTTGTGACAAGCGGTGTTCCTTATAATAATATTTTTCATCTTCCGTGAACCCACCTTGCCAATAAGATTCAGTTTCCAAGAAACCAACCATTGACAACAAGCATGATAAAGCAAGACAATAACAGACCAACGAAAATAACAACTAGAGTAGGAACCGATTTTTTGTATTTTTGACAAAGAAACAAGAAAACAAGGAGAAAATAAACTTAGCTTGAACAATAGTGAATCCAAGTGAACTTGATAAATAAAGCTATGCTCCCCGGCAACGGCGCCAGAAAATAGTCTTGATGACCCACAAGTATAGGGGGTGTATCGCAGTATTTTCGAGGGAAGTGAAACCCAATTTATTGATTCGACACAAGGGGAGCCAAAGAATATTTATAAGCCTTAACAACTGAGTTGTCAATTCAGCTGCACCTAGAAACAATCTTGCTCACAGCAGTTTATCAGTAGCAATAGTTTTGTAGTAGGAATAGTAAAACAACAGCAGCAAAGACAGTAGTAACAAAAGCAGTAAACTGTGGGATTCGAGTGCGGTAGGCATAGGGATGGATGGACGGGCGTTGCATCGATAAGACAATTCACATAGAAATCAGAACATAGGGCAATTGCATATAAATAAGATAAAGCATCCAAGTACTAGACAATCCTAGGCATGTGTTCCATATATAGTCATACGTGCTCGAAATGAGAACTTGCACAACATCTTTTATCCTGCCAGCCCGTTTGCAGCGGGGCCTCTAGGGAACTACTGGCAATTAAGGTGCTCCTTTTAATAAAGCATCGGAGCAAAGCATTAACACTCCGTGAACACATGTGATCCTCACATCAAAGCCTTTCCCTTCCGGCTACCCCGATTTCTATCACTTCGGGACCATAGGTTCCGGACAAGGACGTGTATATACAACTTGTAGATAAGACCCAAAACAATACTATCATGATGAATCAATAACATGTTCAGATCTAAAATCATGGCACTCGGACCCTAGTGACAAGCATTAAGCACAACAAGTCGTAACAAAGTCATAAAGCACTAATAAAAGATACCAGGCACCATGCCCTAACAATCTGATGCCATTACATGAACGATCTCATCCAATCCCTACCATCCCCATAGCCTACAATGGGGGATTACTCACTCATAGATGGGCGAAACATGGATGGTTGATGGAGAAGCGATGGTGATGATGATGGCGATGATCTCCTCCAATTCCCCGTCCCGGAGTTTCTGGTGCTGTTTCGTGGAATCTGGTGGTGGCGGCGGAGCGGAACTCCTTCTGGAAAAACGTCGAACCCCCCGGAGTTTTTAGGTCAGAAGGCTTCTTATAGGCGAAGAGGGAGACCGAGGGGGGTGCCTGGGGCCACCATACCATGCCCTGGCGCGACTAGGCTCAGCCCGCGCCTGGGGGTGGTGTGGCCAGCCCCTGGCCGTCCTCCGTCTCGTATTCTGGCTCCTGGAGTCTTCTGGAAAAATAGGCACTTTGGCTTTTGTCCCGTCCAATTCCGAGAATATTCATTTTCTGACTTTCCTAGAACCAAAAACAGCAGAAAATATGCAGCTGGCACTGTGGCTCTTGTTAATAGGTTAGTCCAAGAAATCATATGAAAAGTACTCCAAAGTGTGGACAAAACACAAGAAAGTAGATAAAACCAAGCATGGAGCATCAAAAATTATAGATACATTTGCAATGTATCACTAGGCCAGACATTGCATTTTCTATCAATAAAGTATGTCAATATCTTAATGCACTGTCCACTGTGCACTGGTCAGCTGTGAAAAGAATTCTCAGGTACATTAAAGGGACAACTAGTGTTGGCCTAACATTTAGAAGATCTTCCTCCTCTCTTGTTAGTGACTTTAGATGCCGATTGGGCAGGATGTATGGATGAAAAAAAGTCCGCTAGAGGTTTTTCAGTATACTTTGGACCAAATCTGATTTCCTAGAGTGCAAGAAAACAATCCAAAATTTCAGGATCAAATACAGAAGTCGAATACAAGTGTTTTGCAAATTCCACTACTGAGATCATATGGACTGCGTCTCTCCTTGCAGAATTAGGCATTCAAAGGAATCAAACCTCTTGTTTATGGTATGATAATATGTGTGCAACTTATCTTTCTGCTAACCCTGTGTTTCATGCTAGGACAAAGCACACCGAGATATATTTTCATTTTGTGAGAGGAAGAGTTGCAAACAAGCCTTTTGATATCAGATATATTTCCTCTCAAGAGTGGAAGATGGTTTTACTAAAACACTACCAATCCGATATCTTGAAGAATTTAAATACAATCTCAACCTTAACAAGGTTGTGATTGAGGAGGGGTGTTAGAAAGGTTTATTAGTTGTACAACTACACCATATGAAGGTTGTACTGTGACATTGTCAAAAAAAAGTTTGTACCACGACAAGTTTGTTAGACTAGACCTCAAGTTTGGTTCAAGTTGTTCCCATCCTACTGTTGTTGATAAGACCGAGATGGTTAGATAGTTAGAGGTTTTGGTGGTGCGTTGAGTTGTACAGATCTGATAAGATAGTATTCTTGTAACCCCCTCGGCATTGTGCCTATATAACATGGAAAGCGGCCTGAGACAACGCGTCAGACACACTTAAAAAATTCACCTCATTTTATTGTAATCTACATAGTTGGAAAACATGGTGAGAGATATTTTTGCTCAAGTTGGATGTCCGCGTGATCAAATCATTGGTCCTCCATCTCCTTAGAGCATTTCTAACCCATCCACAATAACCAGTTACGGGACTAAATTTTACTCATCTAACGGCCGAAGCCGCACATAACCGAACCCTCAACGACCTTAGAGGAGAAATTTTTGAGGAATCAACCTCCGCGGCTCGCAAAAATAGGAGCCCATGGCCTCGACTCACATATTTTTCCTCCCGCTCGCTGTTTGCACAACCTCGGTGCTCTATCGCCATATTCTCGCCAGCATTGACACCACCGACCACCTGTTGCCGCCACCGATAGCCCGAAATACCGGCCACCATATTCCTCCCCCGCCTCACTCGTTGGTGTCACCGGAATCACCCGTGAGAGCCGCCACATCGATCCCAATCCCGCCGCCGATTCAAAAGTCGTTTCCGGTCGCGACTAGGTCGATTCCTTCGGAAAAAAAGTCAACAGAGAATGGGGATGGTGTAGATCGACCGTCGTAGACCAATTTGTGGCCAGAACTGAGGGCGTAACCCTCATCCCGGCGAGTTGTTCCTGGTTGCGGATTCATCGCTTCGTAGACGTCTAGTCGTCGTGCTTTCACACCGAGGGCATCCCACAACCGCAACCTTGTCGTCCGGTCATCGCTCTGCCTTGACGGTTGTCTCCCAACCTTTTGGTCAACTCTACTGCGCCGGCCGTGAACTGTACCTCCCCCGCGCTCAAGGTACTCGACGAAATTACCATGTGAGATTTTTTTTAGATTTTTTTTGCTTTGTTCGCAATCGAGCTTGATTGAGAGGACCTTCGGTTATAAATGAAGAGGTTGAGAGAGTTGATCTTCGACGACTCTTCGTCCGAGGAGGAAGACAAAGAAGACGAATATTTAGAAATGGCTATGATTATGACTTTGAACGAAGATTTTCGGGCGCCGAGGCTAGCATCTCAATTCGGACATGCGTGGATCAACCAAAATAGAGCTGAAGGTTATGCCAAGATCATGAGGGTTTATTTCAACCCCGATGCAACCTATACTGACAAGCACTTCCGGTGGCGGTTTGGGATGCAAAAAGACTTGTTTCTTACAATTACAAAAGCCGTGGATGACTATGACGATTGATTCAAGCTTCGGAGGAGTGCGACAGAGATATCAGTGCAAGCCCGCCTCAGAACTATAGGTACATCTCAAATGGAGACCCTGTTGTGCCCAAGCATGATGCAAACATGATCAACCAGTTCCTCAAAATACACGAAGCATCTAGAATAGGGATGCACATAATCAGCTACAAGCTGATCTTGTTGAGCATCACTGACGTGTCCACGACAATTAGTTATTTTTTCCATTTATTTGATTTCGAACAATTTGACTTATTACATTTATTGATTCGGTTTGTAATATTGAATAATTTGATTTACTATATTTAATTTGGTTTGTAATATTGATACTTTAGTTCAAATGTTTTGATTTGCAAAAAACAAAGTTTAAGTCCTCTAGGTTATCAGGGATCAGTTCTGCAGCCCAAACTTAGAGGAGCAAATATAGAAAGTTAAGGCATATGAAGACTTTTAGCCGTTTAAGTTATTGGGGATGAGTTAGAGATGCTCTTAACCGATTTATTGACTACATATATCTCACGCTTTTTTACTCTGAGATCTTGGATTTATGTGACTTTGATAATGGACTCACAATTATGCACAAGTAGGATTAAAAACCTTTAGACCTTTTAAGTAATATAAAAGCGTGCATTATCAAAAAAAATGAAGAGGAATAGTAGCACCTTGCTCAAACAAGGCAAAAAAAATTGATGAGATGAACGTGACTAATATCTTCTTGCGGAACAAGAAACAAGACTAATCTCTTCTCCCCACATAAAAATACAGGCTAATCTTTTTGTGTGGATGTAATTTGATCAGAGAAAGTAGGGAGCGCTGGAGGCATCGATCGGCTAGCAAACAAGCACATCCGAAGCACACGGTTTACCCAGATTCAGGCCCTTAGAAGGGACCCTACTCCTACTTGTCTGCTCTTTGTTATCGACGAAATCGAGAAGTACAGGGGTGTGCAGATGCAATCTGGCGGTGTGTGAGCTGGTTTGTGGATTGTCCTCCTCGACGCTCCCTCCTAGCCTTTATATAGGGGGTTATATCTCGGGATAGCAGGCCGAGTTGACTCTATCGCGCCATCCATGGATAGCACCTCCCCCGCACTCAAGGTACTCGACAAAATTACCATGTGAGATTTTTTTAGAGTTTTATTTGCTTTGTTCGCAATGGAGCTTGATTGAGAGGACCATCAGTTGTAGGTGAAGAGGTGAGAGAGATGATATTCGACGGCTCTTCGTCCGAGGAGGAAGACAAAGAAGACGAAGATTTAGAAATGGCTATGATTATTATTTTGAACGAAGAATTTTGGGCACCGAGGCTAGGGTCTCAATTTGGCCATGCGGGGATCAACCAAAATAGAGCCAAGGGTCATGCCAAGATCATGATGGATTATTTCAACCTCGATGCAACCTTATACTAACAAGCACTTCCGGCGGCGATTTCAGATGAAAAAAAGACTTGTTTCTCACAATTACAAGAGGCGTGGATGACTATGATAATTCAAACTTCGGAGGAGTGCGACGGGAGAGATTAGTGCAAGCTCTCCATAGAAATGTAGGTATATCTCAAATGGAGACCTTGTTGTGCCCGAGCATGATGCAAACATGATCAACCAGTTCCTCGAAATGCACCGAAGCATCGAGAATAGGGATGCACATAATCAGCTACAAGCTGATCTTGTTGAGCATCACTGGCGTGTCCACGACAATTAGTTATTTTTTCATTTATTTGATTTCGAATAATTTGATTTATTATATTTATTAATTCGGTTTGTAATATTGAATAATTTGATTTATCACATTTAATTTGGTTTGTAATATTGATACTTTGGTTCAAATATTTTGATTTGCAAAAAACAAAATTTAAGTCCTGTAAGTTATCGGGATCTGTTCTACGGGGTAAAACTTCGAGGAGGAAATATAGAAATTTAAGGTATAGAAAGGCTTTTGGTCCTCTAAGCTATTGGGGATGAGTTAGAGATGCTCTTAAGCGATTTACTGACTACATATATCTTATGCCTTTTTACTTTGAGTTCTTGGATTTGTGTGACTGCTTTGATAATGGACTCACAATTATGCACAAGTAGGATTTAAAACCTTTAAACCTTTTAAGTAATAAAAGCGTGCATTATCCAAAAATGAAGAGGAATAGTAGCACCTTGCTCAAACATGGCATTGATGAGATGAACCTGACTAATATCTTCTTGCCGAATAAGAAACAAGACTAATCTCTTCTCCCCACATAAAAATACAGGCTAATATTTTTGTGTGGATGTAATTTGATCAGAGGAACCTGGTCTTGTAGGATTATTTTCCTCCATCTCTCTCTTCCCCAGGTCCGTGAAGAAATTGATGGCGTCCGCCTTGCCGCACAGCCGGTGCAGCCTTTCCATGGGGTCGTCCTCTTCCCTGTGTCTCTTGGACTTGCCGTTGTATTCGTCGTCGTAGACGGCGTTGTCGTCGTCGATGTCATGCGCATGCCTTCTGCTTGCCGTCGACGTCGGCGGTGGCTTGAGCATGGATAGGTTTCTGAGGGCGTTCTGCTTTATATTGTGCCAGGAGCCAAGTATTATCCTCATGGTGACATTCTTAAACCTGGTCCTAAATCTGGCTCATCTTTCACTTGGCGGAGTTTGTTAGCCGGTCTGACAACTTTCAAAAGAGGTTACATCTGGAGAGTAGGCAATGGTGCGAGTATTAACATTTATAATGATCCTTGGATACCTTCAAGCCCCAACCGGAAAATTATATCCCCAATACAAGATGTTAATTATACTAGAGTGATTCAGCTAATTGACCCGAGCACTGGACAATGGAAGGAGAGTTTACTTCATGAGATATTAATCCCTGTTGATGTTCATCGTATACTCTGAATCCCTCTAAATACTGATGGCTTTGATTTTATTGCATGGCAGGAGACTAAACATGGGAAATATACAGTCAGGTCTGGTTATCATTTACAATGGCGACACCAATTTGGACAGAGAGAGTCCTCGCTAGCTCTCCTAGGGTCATCGCAACTAATCCGGTATGGAAAATTCTTTGGCAACTAAAGATCCCAGGAAAAATTAAAATTTTCATATGGCGAGCACTACACGACATTATACCTTTGAAATCAATATTGGTGAATAGACATGTGGGCTCGAGTGGCGAATGCCCGGTGTGCCACTTAGCAACAGAAGACGTTCTCCATTAACTATTCCGTTGCTCCAATGCACATGCGATATGGACCGAACTCGGCTTACATGCGATCATAGATGATGCCCTTGCTTCGGACCTAGCTGGGTCGGCTGTCCTGGAACACCTTTTGAAGCGCCAAGATAACTCATTCCCTGGTATGTCTTCGATCGGGCTAAAAGAAACAATTTCGGTTGCATGTTGGTATCTATGGTGGATGAGGAGACAGCTGACTCACGATGAAAGAGTACCCCCAATCAAGCGATGCGTGATGTCTGTTCTAAGCATTACAGCTAATGCCTGTAAGGTGCAAACTAATAGCCCCCAGGATCGTCCAAGGAGGACTAGACCAGACCCTAAGCAAGTCAAGGTAAATGTCGACGGATCCTTTCATGTTGATGATTTTGCAGGTTCGGTTGGGGCGGTGTTGAGGGACTTTGAAGGACGGTTTGTTGCAGCAACAACTATTTATCTCCCAAATTTATCCTCGGCGATTTCTGCGGAGGCCATGGCGATGCGGACCGGATTATCTTTGGCTGCAAGACTTGGATGCAATAATATTATAGTAGAGTCAGACTCGTTGGAAGTGATTGAAGCATGTACAGGCAAACAAACATGGTGGGGAGAAAATGCTGCTGTTTTCGCTGATTGCATTGACTTGAGAACAATGATTGGAGGAGTTACTTTTAAGTACTGCCAGAGAGAAGCAAATGAGGTTGCTCATGAACTTGCTAGGACCTGTTATCTTGATAAAATCTCTTGTAATTGGGACGATGATCTCCTAGCTTTCTTTTACAAACTCTCCTACAAGATGTAACTATTGTGTGAACCAGGAGCAGCAAGTTTCTGACGCACTCTTTTGCTTCCAGGGTACAGGCGGCTTGCTGGCTCAATATATCGTGATTCAAAAAAAAAAAGGATTTAAAACCTTTAAACCTTTTAAGTAATAAAAGCGTGCATTATCAAAAAATGAAGAGGAATAGTAGCACCTTGCTCAAACATGGCATTGATGAGATGAACCTGACTAATATCTTCTTGCCGAATAAGAAACAAGACTAATCTCTTCTCCCCACATAAAAATACAGGCTAATCTTTTTGTGTGGATGTAATTTGATCAGAGGAACCTGGTCTTGTAGGATTATTTTCCTCCATCTCTCTCTTCCCCAGGTCCGTGAAGAAATTGATGGCGTCCGCCTTGCCGCACAGCCGGTGCAGCCTTTCCATGGGGTCGTCCTCTTCCCTGTGTCTCTTGGACTTACCGTTGTATTCGTCGTCGTAGAGGGCCTTGTCGTCGTCGATGTCATACGCATGCCTTCTGCTTGCCGTCGACGTCGGCGGTGGCTTGAGCATGGATAGGTTTCTGAGGGCGTTCTGCTTTATATTGTCAAGCTCGTCCTTCCTGCTGCCGTTCTTCTTGGGCACAGGCACCGCGTAACGGAGCTTGTAGCCCTGGTCCCTGTAGTAGTGCTCGTAGCCGTGGTGCGGTATGTCGTCGGCGATCTCCTTCTCCCTGCCGAGGGCGACGGCCGTCTCGAAGCACCAGCAGGAGGCGACGTGGTTGACGGTGTACCCGCCGCCGCCGAGGAGGAGCAGCGGCACGTTGAAGCTCCGGAGGTAGCCGACGCAGGCGGCGTGGCCGCTCACTGAGAGGTTGAAGCCGCCGAGCCTGTCTCCGTAGAGCGAGTCGGCGCCGCACTGCAGCACGACGGCGTCCGGGGCGAACGCCTCCATGACCTTGTCCATGATCGGCATGAAGAGGCCGTGCAGGTACCCGGCGTCGTCCACGCCGGCCTTGATGGGCACGTTGAGGGTGTAGTACTTCCCCTTGCCCTCGCCGACGTCCTCGGCCTTGCCCGTGCCGGGGAAGAAGTACTGGTCGCCGTCGTAGCGGTGGAAGGAGACGGTCATGACCCGGTCGTCGCCCTTGAAGTGCTCCTCGACGCCGTCGCCGTGGTGCACGTCGATGTCCACGTAGAGCACGCGGGCGAAGCGGGCGAGGAGCTCCTGGATGGCGAGCACGATGTCGTTGACGTAGCAGAAGCCGCTGGCCTTGCCCCGGCAGGCGTGGTGCATCCCGCCGGACCAGTTGATGGCGACGTCGGAGCGGCCGCCGGCGAGCGCGCGGGCCGCGGCCAGCGACCCGCCGGCGTAGCGGAGGCAGTAGTCCCAGAGGCCGTCGATGACGGGGTTGTCGTAGGCGCCGCCCTCGTCGTCCTCGTCCGGCACGCCGACGCGGCAGGCCCAGGCCCTCGCCCGGATGTCCTCGTCGCGGTGGCGGTAGTAGCTGTCCGGGGTGACGTCGCGGAGGAGGCTGACGTAGCCGTCGTCGTGGAAGGCGCGCAGGTCGTCCTCGGCGGCGGGCTTGGTGCGGAGGCGGCGAGGGCGTGCGCCATGGCCACGCGGCGGGGCACCATGACGTGCTCGGCGCCGTAGTCGACGTTGGCGATGCCGGAGTCGTAGTAGTAGCAGACGCTCCTCTTCCGGCCGTCGCCGCACGACGCCGACGGCAGCGAGTGCCCTTCCGGGGTGTAGTCCATCTTGATCTTTCCGCGCAGCGAGCCGGCTGGAACGATTAATAGTTGTTTCTCTGATTCCTTCTCGCGCGACGGCCCGGCCGAAGAACTATGTAGGAGGATCGACCGTGTCCGTGTTGGACTCGCATACGGCCGGATCGGTCAACCGACTTCAATACGTTCTGCTAGGAGCAGAAAAGAAAATCTTGCTCACGAAAAGAAAAGAAAAGAATTTTAAATTGACAATTGTTTCAATTTGTATGGCTTTTTAAATTTTAGGATTAAAAATTAAATGATAGGAGAGTGTGCCAAGAATGTATGCGCATTGTACCAGATATGCATACAAAAAATTCTATTGTCCTAATCTCAAAGCAAGTTGAAAAAACGAATGGCTCTAGCATGCACGTGAGGTACCGTGCGCGCTAGAGTTTCATTTCTCAAAAGCTGATACCAAAGCAAGATAATAACAGTAGTTTGGGACAGCCGCCGTCTCTGACCTAGCCGCCGCCAACACCTCCGCCTCCTTCGTAGGTCGGTCCCCCCTTCTCCGGCCGGTCTCACGGGCATCGGGAAGGGTGGGAAACCCGATCTATAGGTGGAGTGATGGGATATGCCAAAGGGGTATGCCCAGCAGGACGTTCCGATTGGGCCGAAAAGCCTGCGAGTGCGTCTGGAGGACAGCGATTGGACTATAAAGGAAGGAGAGGCCCATCGACTGGCGACTGGAGGCCCAGAAACGTAGCAGAAGCCCAGTCGGATTAGGTCAAAAGTCCCCGGATCCTTATCTTGTTCGGGGACGGCTTGTAAACCCTCGCGAGGTGCTTCATATATAAACCTCCCTAGGGTATCCTGGACCTCACGTTCCATCATACACCCCCTCAAGCGACTCGCTGCCTAACCGCCGAGCTCGCCACCCCTGTAACTCGCTCTCTCATAATCTAATCTAGCAGGAGTAGGTCTTTACCCTCCGGGGGGCCGAACCTGGGTAAACCCATGTGCATCCGCCCCCATCTCGTACCGCAGATGGCCGCCAACTCTTCCTCACGAAACACTCAATCGCTGCCAGTGGCAGCGACTGCCGTGGCCATTTCCACGACAGTGGCGCCCACCGTGGGGCATAGCGGGACTGGCCTGAGTTCTGCGGCGAGACCCTATTCGCCGATCGACCGGCTGCTCGCCACCGGCCGCATGATCGCTATCGGCGGGATCTTGTAGATCCTGCCCAACAGCTACATCCCGGCGTCGCGCCCGGTCACTCACGCCGCGGTGATGCTGATCGGCTCCATCAACCTCTTCGTCGGCTTCACCGGCGCGGTCGATCCAGCCGCGACGGTGATCGTCGGCGGGTCGCCTCCACACCGCGATCTGCTTTCGGAGGAGCAGGTCCGCTCCATCAGGGGCCTCGTCACCGAGTACGACTCGGCCGCTAACGATGCGGCCGAGACTAACGCCGCCACCAACGATGACGCCCTAAACGACGACGCCGACTCCGTGACCCCTGCATCGGTCAACGGATCCATCACCGCCGCGTCACGGGAGGACTCCATCACGCGAGTCTCCAACCCTGAGGATTTCGAGGATCCCTCCATCCTGGGGATCTTCGACTCTGACTCCGGCTCGGAATCCCCCGAGGATTTTCACGCCAGATCCAATCGCTTCAACGCGATCTACATGGCGGGTAGCACGGCCACCCCGCCAGATCCGTTCTCCATGCCGATCCCGCCGACCACGACGGCCACGGAGGTGGAGCAAGCCCGCCTGCGGCTCTAGGAGGCGCAACACAACAAACTCGCCGAGCGCGAGAAATACCGCCTCGAACGAGAGACGGCGCGGGAGCTGTCACTCTATCACCAGCGCTGCATCAGGACCCGCCTGAACCCCGATGTTCAGGGTCGCGTCCTGAATTTCAACGACGAGGGCGACCCCACACGCGCCGCCGAGCGCGAATACTGCGAGAACGCGCCGCCAGGAGGGGGTAACCCCGCGAGACCATCACCTGGAGCGCTGGCGGCTGGGGCCCCTCCACCACCCATGGGCCGTGCGCCCCCACCAGAACAACCACGGATCATCATCTCACCTCAATCCCGGGACGCCAACAGGCTACCACTATACTCCACCCCGATGGACAATGTCGTCGCGGCCGATGCCGCGATCGCCAACCTCGATGTCCAAGGCGACGGCGCGCTACAGATCCAGTACGCCAAGGCCTACTCGTCAGGGCCATCGAGCAACAGGCCGTGGGAGTCGACCCGCGGGGGCGGATGTATTCCCGCTCGTCAGCAAGCAGGGCGGCATCAAGCGGCCACCCCACCGTGGCTAACGCATTAGTTTGCCCACCACCCTAGCCCCTGGTGAACCAACCACGGGCCGCCAACCCCGCTTTGTCAAC
Organism: Avena sativa; assembly: GCA_916181665.1. NCBI lineage: Eukaryota > Viridiplantae > Streptophyta > Magnoliopsida > Poales > Poaceae > Avena > Avena sativa. The sequence continues at coordinate 543,849,225 of OV702290.1, read as the reverse complement.
CAATGAGCCGCGGCCGGCGAACAACACGGTCGCTGCCAACGGGCAGCTCCTCGATGCCCGAACGCACATCATCAACAATCAGGCGTGGCGGTCGCGCCAGCCCTACGACCTGCGGCACACCCTCACCAACCGTGGCGACCCGGAGCCAAGAGGCTCGCTCAGCCGAGTCGGGCCGCAATGCTTTGGACCAATGATTCGCGGGGAAAAATACCCCGCCAATTTCAAGGCCCCCAAGGAAATCGAGAAGTACGACCTGACGTACGACCCCGCCGTTTGGCTGGACACATACCTCATGGCAATGGGGATCGCAGGCCACACCGACCTGCTCACTTCTCGCTACCTCCCCCTGATGATGGAGGGTGCGACCCGACAGTGGATCAACACGCTACCCGCCGGCAGCATCGACTCCTGGGAAGAAATGCGGGACGCCTTCGTCAGGCACTTCAAGGGCTCCTACACCCGCGCCACCACCATAGAGGACCTGGAGCAATGCATCCAGGGACAACGCGAGTCGACCCGCCGGTGGATCCAAAGGTGGCAAGAACTATGGATAAATGCCTCCGGCATCCACCCAGACACGGCGATACACTGCTTCAAGAACGCGTGCCGGTATGAACCCCTCGTCGCCAAGATCAAGAGGGTCTACCGGACGCTCGACAACATCCCCGACCTCCTCGAGATCGCCAAGCGCTATGCGGAGGAGGACCCAAACCAAGACTCCGACGACGAGTCGGGAGGAAGACGCCGCACTAGCATCCATGACAGCGGGCGCCTACGCGACATGCGCTACAGCAACACCCGCATCACCGGCAAGCGCCGCACGGACGGGCGAGTCGACTTCGTCGCCAATGCCGGCTATGGCCAGCGCGACTCCAAGAACTACCGCCGCGATGGAGGAAACTACCGCGACAGTTGGAACTACCGCGCCAACAACACGACGAGGCCGAAATTCGACCCCGCCGCCTTGCTCAACCAACCCTGCATCTATCATAGCAGGGAGGGAAAACCCGCCACCCACACCACCGCCGATTGCCACTCCCTTAAAGAGATTTAGAAGGCGAGACGTGCAAGGGAGGACCCCAACAATAACCCACCTCGGGACAACGGGAACGGCGGCGGCTTCGGAACTGCCGCCGGGTCGCTACATACCTTCACCGGGCTCGGCACCAAGCGTGAGAAGAAGGTACTCGCCCGCGCGGTCGCCGTTAATGCGGTGACGCAAGTCGACATCCCCCGCTTCCTAAACTGGTCCAAGCAGAGCATCACCTAGAGTCGCTAGGACCACGCGCCAAGAATCGAGTACCCAGGGCGAGTCGCCCTGGTAGTCAGGCCAAAGGTGGCCGACTACTGGCTGCCCAAGACATTGATGGACGGTGGGAGCTCCATCAATATCTTGTACCTCGACACGTTCAAAAGGCTCCAGCTCCCAGAAACAGCCATCGAGCCAACATTGACGACCTTCCACGGCATCGTCCCTGGTTGGAAGGCGTACCCGATCGGGAAAGTGACGCTGCCTGTCACCTTCGGCACTCCGACAAACTACCGCACGGAGAGGATCGTCTTCGAGCTGGTGAACTTCCGCAGTCCCTACCACTGCGTCCTAGGCCGCCAGGCATTCGCAAAGTTCATGGCGACCCCACACTACGCCTATAACATGATGAAGCTCCCCGGGCCGAGCGGCATCATCACCGTCCACGGCGACCCCGATATGGCCGTGGAATGCGAGGAAAAAGGCGCCGAGCTTGCCGACGCCGTCATCGCCGCGGAGACCGACCACGCGGAGGAGCTCGCGAAATACGCGAGCAACATCAACAAGGACGATCCCACCATCCCGAAGAAACCGATCGCCGCGAACTCCACGTTCGAGGCGACCACGCACACCCGCACCGTCGAGCTCGTCCCGAGCGACTCCAGCCAGACGGTCACCATCAGGGCGCACATGAGCCCCGCATAGGAAAGCGCGCTCATCGGGTTCCTCCGTGAGAACCGCGACATCTTCGCATGGAAGCCATCTAACATGCCAGGTGTCCCGAGGGAACTCGCTGAGCACAAACTTCATGCCGACCCCAAAGTGCGACTAGTAAAGCAGTCGCTACGGCCCTTCAATGAAGAGCGCCGCTGAGCAATCGCCGAGGAAGTCCAGCACCTGCTAGCGGCAGGCTTCATCCGGCCAATCAAGTACTCCAAGTGGCTGGCAAACCCAGTACTGGTTCTCAAAAAGAACAACACATGGAGAATGTGCATTGACTACACCAACCTCAACAGCGCCTGCCTGAAGGAGGAGTTTGTCCTACCGCGCATCGATCAGATCATCGACTCGACCGCGGGATCGGAGTCGCTGTGTTTTCTCGACGCTTACTCTGGTTATAACCAGATCAAGATGGCGGTTGAAGACGAGGAGAAGACGGTGTTCATCACGCCATTCGGTGCATTCTGCTACATGGCCATGACGTTCGGCCTCAAGAACGCAGGCGCCACATACCAGAGGTGCATGCAGGAGTGTCTAGCGAGCCAAATTGGCCGCAACATTCACGTCTACATCGACGACGTGGTGGTAAAATCCACCCGCTAGGACGATCTGCTCGCCGATCTAGCCGAAACCTTCACAAACTTGCGGAGGTACAACATCAAGCTAAATCCTGGAAAATGCACCTTCGGCGTACCCACCAGACAGCTTCTGGGATACGTAGTCTCCAAGCGAGGCATTGAAGCCAACCCTACCAAGATCGACACCATCGTGCGACTCGGGAAACCCGAGTGCCTGCGCGACGTCCAAAAGTTGGCAGGGCGAGTTGCGGCCCTCAGTCGCTTCATCCCCTGACTAGGCGAGAAGGCAATGCCCCTCTACCGCCTGATGCGTAAGAACCCAACGTTCCAATGGGACGCGGAAGCCGACGACGGACTCAAAGCGCTCAAAGAAGTGCTACTTGCGGCACCACTGCTCGCCACGCCACTCGACAAAGAGCCAATGCTCGTTTACGTCGCGGCCTCCAATCGATTCGTCAGTGCCGTGATGGTCGTCGAACGACCGAAAGAGGGCAAGGAGCGCCCCATACAGCGACCCGTATACTACATCAGCGAAGTCCTAACGGACTCACGACAGCGCTACCCGCAATACCAAAAACTGGTGTACGCGGTATTCCGAGCACAGCGGCGGCTCCCACACTACTTCGAGGAGCACCCAATCACGGTGGTATCCTCCGCGCCCCTGCAAGGCATCATACGCAATCACGATGCAACTGGGCGAGTCGCCAAGTGGGCCGTCGAGATCGGCGTCCACAACATCAAGTACGAGCCCTGAAAAGCGATCAAGTCACAAGCCTTGGCTGATTTCCTCGCAGACTGGGAAGAAGCACAACAGCCAGAGAAGCTCCCATACCTCCACTACTGGTCGCTCCACTTCGACGGCTCCAAGAATGCCGATGGCGCGGGGGCTAGGGTCATACTGACCTCCCCGAAAGGAGACAAGCTCCGCTACGTGCTCCACCTCAACTTCAAGCCCTGCACCAACAATATGGCGGAATACGAGGCCCTCCTCCACGGCATGAGAGCTGCCAAGGATATGAACATCAATCGCCTACGATGCTATGGCGACTCCGACCTAGACGCCGGCCAAGTGGCCGGGTCGTGCGACGCTGTCTCCCCAACAATGATCGTGTACCGCAAGCCGTCAACCAGTTGGGAGGACACTTTGATGGCTATTCCGTCGAGTGGATCGACAGGCGTAAAAACGAGGAGGCAGATGCCCTTTCCCGCATCGGATCGACCCGACAGGCACCACCAGTAGGCGTCTTCCTCAACATCATCCACAAACCCTCATTCAGCCCACCGAAGGAGATTGACGTCGGGATCCCACTGCAACCAGAACCGGCCTTAGTCGCCATGGTTGTGGAACCTAGCGACTGGACAACGCCATACGTCGCCTTCCGGAACACAAACTCCTACCGAGCAACGAGACAGAGGCACCAATGATCGTGCGCCGCTGCAAATCCTTCGTCATCATCAACGGCGAGCTCCACAAGCGCAGCACGACCGGCGTGTTCCAGCGCTGTGTACAGCCAGAAGAAGGCCGCAAGATCCTCCAGGACATTCACGCCGGCGACAGCGACCATCACGCCGGCGCCAAGTCGCTAGTCGCCAAGGCCATGCGGCACGGTTTCTACTAGCTCACTGCACACGCCGATGCCACCAGCATCGTCCAACGATGCGTCGGGTGCCAGAAGTACGCCAACCAGACGCACCTTCCTGGCTCGGCACTCAAGACAATCCCCATCATGTGGCCATTCGCCGTATGGGGCATGGACATGGTAGGCCCATTCAAGAAGGCCCCGTCTAGTTTCACTCACCTCCTGGTCGCAGTCGACAAGTTCACTAAATGGGTCGAGGCCAAGCCGATCAAAAAGTGCGACGGCAAGACGGCCACCAAGTTCCTCCACGAACTCATCTACCGGTACGGCTACCCGCACAACATCATAACAGACAACGACACCAACTTCACCAAGGGGGCCATGGCGGAATTCTGTGAGGAGCACGACATCCGACTCGACCTCGCATCAGTCGCCCACCCGGAATCAAATGGCCAAGCAGAGAGCGCCAACCAGAGCGTCCTCCACGGGCTCAAGCCGCGACTGCAGGTGCCCCTCGAGTGCACCCCAGGATGCTGGGTCGACAAGCTCCCCTCTGTGATATGGGGGATCCGCACCTCCGTCAACCGATCAACCGGGTTCACGCCTTTCTTCATGGTATATGGCGCCGAGGCCGTAATGCCAATAGACCTGGAGCACGACTCCCCTCGAGTCGCCAATTACGTCGAGGCGGCCAACGAGATCGCCCGCCAAGACAACGTCGATCAACTTGACGAGGCACGCGACCTGGCTCGCTCCCGCACCGCCATATACCAGCAAGGATTGCGCCGTTATCACAGCCGCCGAGTGCGAACTCGCACCTTCCAGGAAGGCGACCTGGTCCTATGACTGGCCCAAGACAAGAAGGGCATGCACAAGCTCTCCCCCCATGGGAGGGGCTATTCGCCATAGGCCGAGTCCTTGGCAACGACGCCTATTACCTCATCGACATACGGGGTGATGGCAAATTGGAGGTCGGGAGGCCATGGAACGTAAACCTCCTCAGAAAGTTCTATACTTAGAACCCCACACTGTACTCCATCGGAATATATAATGAAATTCATTCGGATCGCACAAATTGTGCCCACTCGCACTCGTACATGCCAGCAATACGCTACTTACGGAAGTCAACCTCTAGTCGAGCGACCGGCACGGCAAAGTAGTGCGGCACAAGGGCACCGGAAGTATTCGGGCCTTGGGTCGTCCATGAAAAACGCTAACCCGGAGCCGCCATTGGAGTCGCCTAGCCCGACTGGCCCGCGGGGCCAAGACATCCGATACACGCTTCCCACAGCGCTCTGTCCCTCCCACCCTCACGCAAAGCGACTCGAACGGTTAAGTACCACGCACGGGGACTCCGCAAAACGGGAACCCCACGCGGCTCGGGAACACACCAAGTAAGAGAGCTGCCTAGGGCTCGCCAAGCGACTGGCTCTCCGAGCCAGGGGAGGAGACGCGTTACAAACAACGCATTCACAACCTGCAACAGGATCACGACCAATACGGTTGGGCACCACGCTCGAGGACTCGCTCACAATACAGCCCCACTCGCGCTCGGGGATTCGCCACTCAGAAGACGCGAGGGATAAAAACAAATGCGTAAACAAATCAAACACACAAAAGTACACAATCGAGTTATACCCCATTAAACGGTGGACGTGCTCGGGGACTCGCTCAATCAAAACAATTCTTGAACAAAACATTTTCCTAATCATAACACGAGTCGATCAACTCCCCGTGGCATACATTGCAAAAATACCATACAACGTTCACCACTTGGCATACATTACAACCTTTACATTTGCTTACTCCACAGGCCCTGATGAAGAAGCAGCACCACCACCCTTGACGCGCACAAAGGGCTGCCACGGGTTCGTCGGGTACGTTGTCAGCGACTTCGCCAACGACGACCGGAAGGGCTGCTCCGATTTCATGTCGCAGTGCTCCGGCTCGGGGTCGCCAGGCGCCAACACCGTCTCCTGATACGGCAACAGATCCCCCATCGCCAAGACACGATCGGCATAAGGAGTGGCCCTCGTGGTCAGCCTTAGCACCTCCGACATCTCCACCGTGCCGGTCGCCGACGGACAGCCACTCGTCACATCGTCAAGATCGAAGTCGTCGGGGAAATGTGCGAGACCCAAGCTCAATGCTGTGGCGGCCCCACATCTGAACGCTGAGCGCGTCATCCACTCCACAACGGCGGGCACCTCCTCCAGATAGCGCCATACCTCCGTAAGCCCCCCAGGGATGACTTCGGTGGGAGACATGCCCTGAAGAGCCGCCTGGACACACAATGCCGAGGTCGTGGCCGCATTCACCACGGCAGTTATGCACTGCGAGGCGATGTAAGTTTGCACCACCGGGTCGCTTTGGCCTACCACAGCTGCAAAGTCAGATGTCAGCGAAACAATGAAACCCCCAAAGCGGGGACTCGACAAAAGGCTAAAGCAAAGACAGAGACTCACCAAGGAGTTTGCGGCAGTTCTCCTTGACGTGCTTCTCCAAGGCAGTCTGCTCGTTATGCAGCCCCACGATGATGGAGTCCGTGGCCTTGTGTTCCTCTTCAGCCGCGGCGACGGCAGCCTTCGCACGTTCCTCCGAAGAAATTGAGGCCGCCTTAGCCTCTTCCAAGTCCTTGACCAGAGAGGCTATTCGCCCATTCGCCGTGTCTAGTTCGGCGAGTGGGACATACCCCTCACGGGCCTTGGAGATCTCAGCCGGGAAACCATCTGTAAGCAAAGATATCAGAGTATTGCACACAACCAGCTCACACCAGGAAAAGAAGAATAAAGCCGAACAGACACTCACCAATAGTCTCCTGAAGCCGCCGGTTCACCTCCTGTGCTTCGCGCAAGTCACACTCCAAGTGCTCTCTCGCAGCCTGCCGATCAGTCGACTCCCTTTGCAACCCCTGTAAACAAATAACTCAACTAAGCATTGGACAGAACAAGACCCAGTTCCCAGCCGCTGAAATTCAACGACTAGGAACTCGGGGACTAGAGAAGGAAGGAAAAGAAAAAAAATTCCTAGCCGCTGAAATTCAGCGACTAGGAATTCGGGGACTGGAGAAGGAAGAAAACCAAAATCCAGCTCCCAGCCGCTAAAATTCAGCGACTAGGAACTCAGGGACTGGAGAAGGAAGAAAACCAAAATCCAGCTCCCAGCCGCTGAAATTCAGCGACCAGGAACTCGGGGACTGGAGAAGGAAGGAAAAGAAAAACAATTCCTAGCCGCTAAAATTCAGTGACTAGGAATTCAGGGACTGGACATATCTGAATAGCAGCCGAGCATCTTGTGAAGTTCCCCGACGTCAGTCGACGGGACCGTGAAGGAGGTGCGCCCGTGGTGGGACCCAATGTCCGCATCCACGATTTCCGGACTCTACAGAGATTGCGTGTCCGCAACACCTGGAAACCCCTTTGCCATAAAATGAGGGAACGTCGCAGACGGCTTGGCAGGGGCGCTAGTTGCCGAGACCGGCGCCTTCGGCACGGACGCAACCAGGGTTGGCTCTGATCGCGTCGCCACCACCTCTTTGGCGACTGGCGCAGCAGCTGGCTCTGCGGCGCTTCCCCCGGTCATAGCGTCGTCAGTGCCCCCTTCTGCTTCTTCGCAACTTCGGCGGCCGCCACATCTTCGGAAGCTTTCCGCTTCTTGGGTAGATCGCCCTCTCCCATGCCAGTGGCCGGTGGAATCTTAGCCACCGAAGGGCGACCAATCTTCTTAGCGCTCGACCTGCACGAGCCCCTTCAATCAGCACAACAACAACACAAAAGAATCAAGGCGAATTGGGACAAGGAAGCACAACTTACTTGGCGACTGGAAGGATGCGAAGCCCGGTACTAATATGGGCAGGCTTGTCCAACTCGGGACCCAGCTTGCGGCTGAGCCCCCTCTTGAAGACGTCTGAAGCCCATGAAACCAAGGGCTTCCTTGACGATGAAGCTGCAGTCGCTGGGATCCCTGGCTCCGACGCCGCCGCCTTCGACGATTGAGGCGACTTGGGCACCGTCGCCTCAGCTGCTTCTTGGCTTGGAGCCCCCGAGATCGGCGGCGCAATCGCCACCAGGGGAACCTCTACCACCACCTCCGTGTCCTTGCCCTCCAACCCCTTTGTCGGGACTGCGTCCCTTGGGGCCTTGTGCGAGACTTTGGGAGATCCTTCGTCGTCGGAGTCGTCGTCTGACTCGAAGACCACTTACGACCTGACCGGTGACGCATGCCTTTTTGCTGGCGACTTGGGCCAGCGTGGGGGCTTCGACGGCGTAGCAGTGCACCGGGACGTTTGCTCCTGGGCGACCTCGTCGCCTTCTTCGAGCTCGTCCAGGCTATGGCTCGCTTCGACCTCTCGCTGTCTCTGCATCCGGGTCTTGCGAGCCACAGGCGCTAGGGGAGGGACTTATTCTTCTTCCCCGTTGCTGTCAGAAGGATCCCCCTCAGAGTCCTCCTCCAGTTCCTGGGGAACCTCTTCGTCAAGCGGAGGAAGCCAACCCTCCAATACCTGAAAATGCTGAGAACCACCACGAGTCAAAAACACCAAGCGAGAAGACTAAAATTGAAGTACGAACGCAGCGATTGGAAAGAGAACTTACTGTGGGGGCTTCATTCTTCACGGGAGTATACGGGGCGACCTCGACCGCCACGCCGGTGAACTCCGCGTCGGTAATATTTTTCAGGGCGGCCTTGTAGTCCTCGGCGTCCCATGACTCCTTGCTGGTTCAAGACGGGTCATGCTTCCCGATGTACTCGTACATCTAGTGCGGACGAGCCGCCAGCGGAACCAGGCACCACCCGAGCCAGCAATTGTAGAGGTTGATCGGAATCAACCCCTGGTCCTTTAGCTTCTGGTTCTGATCCATCATTTCTGCGACGGCCATCCGCTGATCTTCAGGAAGCTTCTTCGGCGCCAACCGAGGAGGCTCGCTCCTCTCGGCGACGAACTCGGGAAGAGATACCTCGCCAGAGGGAGTAGCCTCCTTGATGTAGAACCAGCTCTTCTTCCACTCGCTGGTGGCCTTCTTCGGCAGGAGGAGCTTGACGAATTTGGCCTTCGGTTTCAATTGGAAGGTGACCCCGCCTGCGGCCAGCATCAAGCCGCTAGACGCCTCGCGCCCGATGTGGCCATGGAAGAGCTCCAGCCATAGCGGGAAATATGGCCTGCAGCCAAGGTAGCATTCGCAGAAGGCGACGAAGATCGCCAGCTGCTCGATGCTGTGTGGACCAAGATCTGAGGGCTTGATCGCGTAGTACGTGCAGAAGCGGCGGAAGAAGAGCGAGGTGGGGAACCCTAAGCCCCTCTCAAGATGACTGGTGAAGCAGATGAACTCGCCGGGTCACGGTTTCGGCTCGGTCTCGAAGGAGGGGGGAACCCGCCAATTCCCCTTGCGGAGCACCCTAGCGTTCTCGAAGGATCTTAGTTGGGCCGTGGTGCACTTGGATTTCCCCCATGAGCCCTTGGGAGGCGCCATCGAGTAAGATGTGGAATCGCGCGACGCGGGGAGAGTAAGTCGGGAGGACGCAGGAAGGCAGAACAAATGAGGAAGAATGAAGAATGCGAAGAAGGATTGCGCAGCTGATCCGTCACTCCCCTTATATGGGAAACGTCACCCGCCAAAATCGGGGTAGCCATTGCCTACAGTAATTGCGCCGTAGTTACCGTTGAAAATTCCAACGGATAGTTTGACCAGGTTTTGACGGTCCAACTCCTGTGGTCTACTCGCCACCCGCCAGTCTCTCCTCTCGCCGAAACGACGACTGGGCGGCAATGATGTTCATTGAAATGACGAATGGAGCTATGGGGAAATTCTCCTCGATTCTAATAGAGTCCATCACCGACTCGACTGGACACCCAAATTGGGCTCGCTTACTTCGAACGCCAAAAGGACGCCCGCGCCTGCATCAACGATGGCCTCGGGGACTACTGATGGGGATATGCCAAAGGGGGTATGCCCAGCAGGACGTTCCGAGTGGGACGAAAGGCCTGCGAGTGCGTCTAGAGGACAGCGATTGGACTATAAAGGAAGGAGAGGCTCATCGACTGGCAACTGGAAGCCCAGAAACGTAGCAGAAGCCCAGTCAGATTAGGTCAAAAGTCCCCGGATCCTTATCTTGTTCGGGGACGGCTTGTAAACCCTAGCGAGGTGCTTCATATATAAACCTCCCTAGGGTATCCTGGACCTCACGTTCCATCATACACCCCCTCAAGCGACTCGCTGCCTAACCGCCGAGCTCGCCACCCCTGTAACTCGCTCTCTCATAATCTAATCTAGCAGGAGTAGGTCTTTACCCTCCGGGGGGCCGAACCTGGGTAAACCCATGTGCATCCGCCCCCATCTCGCACCGCAGATGGCCGCCAACTCTTCCTCACGAAACACTCAATCGCTGCCAGTGGCGGCGACTGCCGTGGCCATTTCCACGACATGGAGTTTTCAAGAAAAGTAGTGTTTCGACAAAATTAGGTTATCCTTTTGGTAGCCATCTTCATCTTGGCGTCTACGTCAACGAAGAAGGTAGTATCCGTAATAAGTGATCTTCGGCCCTTCGTTCAGCGACTAGATCTTTTACGGTGTTAATGGTGGTGTTGTAAGATTAATATTCTATAGGTACGGTTTTTCAGATCTTGACTCGCCAGATCGTTCTTGGATTTTTTTATCATGATTGCCGCGAGGAGAACTATCCTCGCAATATTTGTCCCGGCTGTTACGTCCTCGATAATGGAGATTCGTATTCTCGACTCCCCTGCGATGGCGACCAGGCTATTCGATTTCTTTTCCCTGGAACACTGGTGGTGGTACTCTTGCTGATGTTGATAGATTACTCTAATGGCTGCGCGCGTGTACATAGCCTTGGCATTGCGGCTCAAATTAAAATTAAGGGAGAACCCGTTGATATTTATAGGTCTATGGTTTGATATCTGTGTCATATTTATTAGGCTGTCTTCAGACAAGTGCAAGCTTATATCATGGAAGAAGAAGATTTTGAAGAACTTCGAGATTTGCTTGTTTTCTTTTAGATTTTCTTTTGTAGAACCACTGCTTGTTTTCTTTTAGATTTTATTTTAGACTGAACGGGAGAACCCCGTTCGGTTTCTTTTACATTTTATTTTGTAGTCATTGTCCACGTACTATTTGTTACTATGAATATATGCGGTACTGATTGTAAAAAAATTACTGCAAAAGCTGAGTAGTGAGTACAAAAAAGCTCCGAGTCAGACCGACGGCTTCTAGTGGAGTTATAAATCTTGTTACTAGGTAGTGGATAATCCGAATTATCTTGCATTAAGTATTTGGAAAATCTAAAATGGTCATGGTAACAACTGAATCTGGACGAAATATTTATGGATATGGTAAATATCAAAATTTGTTTTACAAATAAAACCCCCCAGAGTCTATCAGAGTTCAAACCTCACGTTTGATGCTTTGTGTCTCATAAAAGCGAAATATTCTTTCAGTAGGAGACGACGTTTCCATCGATAGCGAGGCGCCTGCGATGACTTCGTCAATCTCAAGACCCGCCGGCTTAATCATTCGGAAGTGCTTATAGGGATAGTGTGTGCGTGCATGTGTTTATAGGGATGAATGTATGTACGTATTGTGAGCGTCTGTGTTTTTTAAAAAAAAATTTAAAGACTTGTAGTTGATTCAGGACAGGACGGTGTCGGCGATGCATGACGACATGCTAGGAATCGAGTAGAGGCATTAATGATTTGGTCTGATACCAACTTGTGCACGATGTGGGCTATAGTTTAGAACTTTTATACTCCTTTCGTTTTAAAATATAAGATATTTTAGATTTGTGAAGATAATATATCTAAAACATCTTATATTATAAAATGGAGGGAGTAGTTTCTAAACTTATTTTAGACCAACTAAAAAGAGAAGTATGATAGTACGAAAAACAAAACTTGGTTCGGGCCTATCTCCCCGAGGCCAGGGCGAAGCGCCCCTATGCCTCGCCCTATGGTCGGGCCCTGCAAGTATTACCAATTTCCAATCACGGTGTTCCCATCTCTACGAGTGATCGCTATCCCACTCGCTACGCCAGGCTGGAGTACGTCGACCTCAGCTAGAGCAATTTCATCAGCGAGCTATGGCCGGGTGCCACAAGATTCAGACAATTCAGGGCCACCGAGAACAACCTCACCCGGAATCATCCCGACAAGCACGTTTCCTGATGGCTGCAAGCTCCAGTCAATAGACCTTTCCAGAGGCGAATTTACCAGGCAGGCTTTGTTAGGCTCGATCCTACACTCTCTTTTTAGCAAAAAGCTATCAAATATGAATGCCCCAAGCATGGTTGATGATGAAAGGTCAATTTTTTATTAGTGAAGGCAGCGAAGAGGCGTTAAAATGGAGCTAAGCTAAATATATTAGCAACGTAAGCCTTATGCTGCAGGTGCATGGCTAATTGTGCATCTAAGTTTCGAAAGTCCGTTGTAGGTTGGGTTGTATTGTCTTCTAGAACTATGTTCTCAGTGTTTTGAGCCTACCCTATATTTTTATCTTGGATTCGCCACGGACCTTTCCCCGAACAAGTGGGAGCAACACGTACCAGAGGAGGCACTTCTGAAGCTGGCACGACCTGCACTTCATGCATCATCCACAACTTCCGCATCAGGCTATGTTCGGTTAATCCTCTCCTCAAGAGGATTGGAGTGGACTAGTGGAAACGAGGCCTTTGGTTGAGCCTGAAAATGGGCTTTAACACCGGTTCTTCTACGAACCGGTGTTAAAGGGGGGGCCTGTACCAGCGTGGCCCGTGCAGCAAAAAGGAGCCCCCCCTTTAACACCGGTTCGTGGCACGAACCGGTGTTAAAAGCCCCTGCACCAGTGGCCCGCGCAGCCCCCCCTCTTTAACACCGGTTCGTGGCTTGAACCGGTGTTAAGGAGGGGGGGGGGGCTATATAAGACACCGCAACCCACACCCCACTCTTCCATTTTTTCACTATCTAATTTTGGAGCCTAGCAAGAGGGTGTGAAGTGTGCTAGTTTGTGTTTTTTTCGTATGCACAAGAGGTGTTCGGTGAAATGCCCGAGAGCTCAAAATAAGTATTCTCGTTGCTCTTTCCTTCTCGGTCGAGGTCGGCAACTATCCTTTCATGTGTCATTGATGTACTATATATATAAATGGTCATCTCCCTATTAGTTTTTGATATATACTATATATTAATGCAGATGAACCGGCAATGGATGTACGGTGACCGCCGCACTTCCGAGTACATTACGGGCCTCCAAAATTTCATCGTTGTGGCTAATGCAAACCGTGGTCACGATGGTTTTATGTGTTGTCCGTGTGTTCACTGTTAGAACAAGAAAGACTACTCAAATACCAGAACCATTCACGCCCACCTGCTTCGATCCGGTTTCATGCCCAGCTATAATTGTTGGACCAAGCACGGAGAAAAAGGGGTTGTGATGGAAGACAACAAAGAAGAAGAGGATGATGACAACTATCATAATATGTATCCTGAATATGATGATACTGCAACGGGGGTAGATAATGAAGATCAAGAGGCAGCAGATGGTCCCGCTGATGACGATCTTGGTCGGGCCATTACTGATGCAAATGAAGAATGTGAAACTGAAAAGGAGAAGGAGAAGCTGGAGCAGATGTTAAAGGATCACAAAACATTGTTGTACCCAACTTGCGAAGATGGCCACAAAAATATAGGTACCACACTGGATTTGCTGCAATGGAAGACAGAGAACGGTGTGACTGACAGCGCATTTTCAAAGTTGTTGGTAAAAATAAAGAATCTTCTTCCAAGAAATAATGAGTTGCCCGACAATACATACCAAGCAAAGAAGGTTGTCTGCCCTCTAGGATTAGACGTGCAGAAGATACATGCCTGCATTAATGACTGCATCCTCTACCGCGGTGAGAAGTACGAGAATTTGAATGCATGCCCGGTATGCACTGCACTGCGGTATAAGATCAGACGAGACGATCCTAGCGATGTTGAGTTCGAGGCCCCTAGGAAGAAGGTTCCTGCCAAGGTTATGTGGTATGCTCCTATAATACCACGTTAAAACGTCTCATCAGAAATAAAGAGCATGCCAAGTTGTTGCGATGGCACATGGAAGACCGTAAGAAAGACGCGATGTTGAGACACCCCGCTGATGGGTCACAGTGGAGAAAAGTCGAGAGAGAGTACCCGGACTTCGCACGTGACGCAAGGAACTTAAGGTTTGGTCTAAGTACAGATGGCATGAATCCTTTTGGTGAGCAGAGCTGCAGTCACAGCACCTGGCCAGTGACTCTATGTATCTATAACCTTCCTCCTTGGTTGTGTATGAAGAGGAAGTTCATTATGATGCCAGTGCTCATCCAAGGCCCGAGGCAACCCGGCAACGACATTGATGTGTACCTAAGGCCATTAGTTGAAGAACTTTTACAGCTGTGGGCCAAACCAGGTGTACGTATATGGGATGAGCACAAAGGGGAGCCATTTGACCTATGAGCATTGCTTTTCGTAACCATCAATGATTGGCCTGCTCTTAGTAACATTTCAGGGCAGACAAACAAGGGATACAATGCATGCACACACTGTTTAGATGAGACTGAAAGTGTATATTTGGATAAATGTAAGAAGGTTGTGTACCTAGGGTATCATCGATTTCTTCCGAACCTACATCCAGTAAGAAAGAAAGGCAAGCATTTCAAACGTCTGGCAGAACCCCGGAGGAAGCCTGTCCTCCGTACCGGTGAGGAGGTATTTGGTATGGTCAAGGACCTAGAAGTAATCTTTGGAAAAGGTCCTGGCAGTCTATCTGTTCCGAATGACGATGCCGGACACGTGCCCATGTGGAAGAAGCAATCTATATTTTGGGACCTACCCTATTGGAAAGTCTTAGAGGTCCGCTCTTCAATCGACGTGATGCACGTGACGAAGAATGTTTGCGTGAACCTGCTAGGCTTCCTAGGAGTGTATGGGAAGACAAAAGATACACCGGAAGCACGGCAGGACCAGCAATGTCTGAAAGACCCTGAAGAGCCTATGCATCCTGAGAACGAGAAGGGTAAACGATGCCACTTAACTCCTGCCAGGTACGCTCTTACTAAAGCAGAGAAGGAAATCTTTTTTGAATGCCTGAGCAGTATCAAGGTCCCGTCTGGCTTCTCGTCGAATATAAAGGGAATAATAAATATGGAAGAGAAAATATTCCAAAACCTGAAGTCTCATGACTGCCACGTGATTATGACACAATTGCTTCCGATTGCATTGAGGGGGCTTCTACCTGAAAATGTTCGAGTACCCATTGTGAAGCTATGTGAATTCCTCAATGCAATATCTCAGAAGGTAATCGATCCAGAAAGCCTACCAGGGTTACAGACAGATGGCCCAATGTCTTGTCAGCTTTGAGTTGGTGTTCCCACCATCCTTCTTCAATATTATGACGCATCTTCTGGTTCACCTAGTAGAACAGATTCCCATTCTCGGTCCTGTATTTCTACACAATATGTTCCCCTTTGAGAGGTACATGGGAGTCTTAAAGAAATATGTTCATAACCGTGCTAGGCCAGAAGGAAGCATCTCCAAGGGCTATGTAACAGAGGAGGTCATTGAGTTCTGTGTTGATTTTATTCCTGACCTTAAGGCGATTGGTGTTCCAGAATCACGACATGAGGGGAGACTGTGTGGAAAAGGCACCCTAGGATGTAAAGCAATGATATGTAGGGACGGACATTCTCTCAATCAAGCACACTACACAGTTTTACAAAGATCTATCTTGGTTGCCCCGTATATCAATGAACACAAGAATTTAATACGCCTCAAACACCCGGGGCAGTCTGATGAATGGATTATAAGTGAACACATGGCGAGTTTTGGCGGCTGGCTGCAAAGACTTCTCACGAATAACACCACCGTTGGGGATCAGCTGTACTTGTTGGCCAGGACACCATCTTCGACTGTATGTACTTTCTAAGGGTACGAGATAAATGAGAATACATTTTACACGATAGGCCAAGATAAAAAGAGCACCAACCAAAATAGTGGTGTCCACTTCGATGCAGCAGAAGACAATGGGCAAAAGACCATGTATTATGGGTTCATAGAGGAGATATGGGAACTTGACTATGGACCTAATTTTAAGGTCCCCTTGTTTCGATGCAAATGGGTCAAGCTAACAGGAGGGGGGTTGAGGTAGACAAGAAGCACGGAATGACAACGGTGGATCTCAACAATCTCATGAAGGTAGACAAGAACTTAGACGAACCATTCGTCTTAGCCAATGATGTGGCTCAGGTTTTCTATGTGAAGGACATGTCTACCAAACCGAAAAAAAGAAAAAATAAGCAAACAGATACATCACACGATGAGCCAAAGCGTCACATAGTTCTTTCAGGGAAAAGAAACATCGTGGGAGTGGAGGACAAGACAAACATGTCAGAAGATTATAATAAGTTTGATGAAATTCCGCCCTTCAGAGTGAAGACTGACCCAACCATCCTGTTAAACGGTGTTGATACTCCATGGTTACGGCCGACGCGATCATAAGATTGACTATATGTATTAATTGAGCCATTTTTGGCACACATATGTATCTCAACATGGAAATCAATGTCATATTTCTTATGTTAACAGTATATGTATTAAATGAGCCATTTTTCTTCCTTCTATTTCTTCCCTCTATTTTTCTTCCCGCCATTTTTTCCCGCCATTTTTCTTCCCGCCATTTTTCCTGCCATTTTTCTTCCTGCCATTTTTTCCCGCCAGTTCTTCCCGCCAGTTCTTCCCTCCAGTTCTTCCCGCCAGTTCTTCACTATATATATGTAGGGTTGGCCTCCATTGTCATTGCACATCTCTAGACTCATATCTGCAACCTCATCACTCTTTCCCATGGCTTCCACCATAGCACTAACCCCCAGGGAGGCGGAGGCACTTTGCGCCTCGAACTACCCCTGCCCGCCGGGCTACTGTGTCCCTGTCGGCTGGATGCTGAGCGCCGGAGGCGTGCCGGTTCCTCCTTTCCCTCTAGGTGTGGCGCGTCGGATGGCCATCACGAACCACTACTACTTCGAGCTCACGCCGGAGCAGCGGAGGAATCCCAGATGGCATCCCGACTATTTCCCTACTTGGGAAGCCTTCTTCGTGGATCGGCGTGAGAGGGCGCTCGCCAGGCACGAGGAGGACGGCCCACCTCCTCCGAACTTCAATGAGGTCGGCCGTCAGCTATGGTGGCGCGGTCGGACTCTCCAGAGCGTCATGGCCTATGACACTGCCGCCGACTCTAACCCCCGTCTGCGCTATCCTCAAGTCCAGCCCACGCGTACTCAGCCTTCAAGGTTCAATTACGGCGACCCCGACGATGACAGCGATGACGGCGGCGGCGAGTACGACGACTACAGTGGCGAGTATTACAGGTGTAGGCAGGAGCATGACTGAATCACTCCAACATTCCGAAACAAGTTCGGCCGATTGTTACTTAATCTGGCCATGTATCTTAATTTTCAGTTCTTTTATGTATCTTAATTTTCAGTCGTGCTTTATGTAACTTACTATTAGTTGCATTCTGTATTTTAATTCCAGTTCTGTCTCCTTCACAAAATGACCTATCTCATTCGAGGTTTCTTGGCTTTCGGGTCAAATGACCAATGTTATGGCTAGAATCAAGGCATAGTTTGTGATAATATGGCCATATTGTGCATACATGTGCATCATGGCATGGCAAATAATGTTGCAAGAGTAAGTTTTCCTTTTTATCGCACCAAAAAGGCATTTTCCATTTTCCGAGCATAAAAAAACGGACGGTTTTATGAAGCAACCACCAAATGGCTAATTCAAAAAACTACCACAACATTTTACAAAAATACTAGACCACCTTATATGGACAATGTACCAACAAGGGAATCTGAAACCTTTCCGTCCACCTCTGGTGAAAAAGACAAATTCCTGCCGAATCGGCAGGAAGTGGGTCAGATATGAACTACAGGTACATGATACGATGCTCATGATTTTTTACAAAAACCATTTTTAGGTTCACAATATGCTATTTTATCAAAAATCCAATGCAAGTTGAGTGAGGCTTTGTGAGATTCAAGTGTATATAAAAGATGCGGCATTTAAATATCCAATCAATTCAAAAATGTTAATACAAAATAAAATATGATTTGCTCTAATAAAATAGGGTTAGATTCCTTTTTAGATGCTTAATATTTCTTATGTTCAAAGTTTTAGGATTTGACAATTTATTTTTGTTTGAATTGAATAATCAAAATTTATATGTAAGTGTTTTAATCATTTTGAAAATTTTCATCTAAAGTAAATATAAAATGTTTTTACATGAATGGATAGATATTATTTTTTTGAAAATTATGATATATTATTCATATTTTTCTGAGTTGAAATGAATAAGATATGAATTTTCTAAATTCATATCCTATTTTTTGAATTATAAATGCCCCCACCCCTTTAATGCATGAAATAAATGTCCCCCCTTTCACACCGGTTCCAGCCACGAACCGGTGTTAAAGGGGGGGGCGCATTTATTTTGTTTCGCACGCGCACACCCCCCCCTTTAACACCGGTTCGTGGCTGGAACCGGTGTTAAAGGGGAGGGTGCGGGCGTGAAACGAATTCCCCCCTTTAACACCGGTTCCAGCCACGAACCGGTGTTAAAGGGGGGGGGGGTTATAACGCGTGCCCCCCCTTCCTTCTTCCCCCCAGCCAGATCGAAAGCACGCGCGCTCCAGCCCTCGCCGTCGCCATCCCGCGGGAGCGCCTGCCCGATTCTCTCCGGCCGCCACCACCCCAACTGCCGCCGCCACTCACTCCAGCCGCCACCGCCCCCAACCGCCGCCGCCACTCCAGCCGCCTCGCGTGTGCCCCCGACCAGAGGTACACCCTGCCGCCCCTCCCCTTCGCTCCCCCGTCCGGCTATGCGGCGGCGTGGCGCCGGCGGCCACTGTGGGCGAGCAGGCGGGCCGGCGACAGCCGTGCACGCCGGCGGCGGTGCGGGCGATGCGGCCGGGCCGGCGCCCCCGTCCAAGTTCTCTTTTTTTTCATTTTTTTATTTTGTAGTATATAGATGTAATTTTATTTGGTAGTGTAATATTATTTTGTGTGTAATATTATTTAGTAGTGTAATAGTAGTGTATAGTTGTAATATTATTTAGTAGCTAGTGTAATATTATTTTGTAGTGTATATAGTTGTAATTTTCTAGTAGTATATTGTAATAGTAGTATATTGCATTACAATAGGATCTCGGAAGAAGAGGTCAAGAAATTCTTTGCACCTAGACGGGCCGAGCCAAAGGAGAAAATAGATCCGGCGGTGGTGGAGAAGTTTTACAAAAATCTTTTGAAACCTGAAACCCCACTTGTGCCGGACTACGAGCGCCAGATTTTGAAGGCGGATGCAAGGCGCCGTAGAGAGACTGAAAGTAGCAGTCGTGCGGCACCCCAGAAAATAGTTCCCATGCTCGGAGAGCAGGAAACCCAATCATGCGCCCTTCTCCAAGTGTTCGACACACGGGACGCTCCTCCCGTAAATGATTACGAGGCAGAGCTACAAAGAAAGGCCAATGAGATGGGGATGACTTACATTGCATACTTGAACATCATGGGAGACAACTTGCTCAAATACGATGCCAATCCCATACAGCCATGGAAGTATGGGAAGAATCTCGTCAAGAAAGAGGAGCTCAAGAATCTATCAACAAAGATGCGAAGATTGCACAAGTGGTACCTTGATTTCTGTAAGACGAGAAAGGAAGAATGGATCACGGCGCATATAAGAGATCAGATTTTCTTGTGCGGAGACGACGAGATCGACTTCAACATTCAAGACTTGCATTTTCTATTCAATCAGAAGGAACTCGACAAAGCTGCCATCAGCCTTTATTGTGTGTAAGTAGTATTTCTGTATTTTCTATCTCATCTCATTCACTTCATTAATTGCATGTATATATATATGCTCACCATATATGTATATACTATTATGCAGGAAAAAGGTTATGGAATGCATGAAAGGAGGACCTTTTGACATTGGGTTCGTTGACCCAAATAGAGTTCATGAAGAAGTGGTAAGAACCAAACCCGGGCAAACAGAAGATTTATTGCTAAGGTCTTTACTGAGACAACAAACCAAAAGAGAAATACTATTGCCTTACAACTTCTCGTGAGTACTGTTACCCTCTCTTGTACACATTATATTTCGGCTTACTCGATGTTAAGTGTAACTGATGATGAGTTATACGTGCGTAGGTTCCACTTTATTCTGGTAGTCATTCAACCTGACCCAGGAAAAGTCCTTGTCATGGACTCGTTATGAAAAGAAAAAGAGCTATGGGCAGACTTTAGAGAGATGCTCCAGAGGTAATTTCAATCATATTATCGCACTAGATCGGCAACTTTCGTGACAACAAGTAATTAATTACTCCTTTATCCATTTTCTTTGCCGGACAGGGTTTGGAAAAGGTTCACGGGCAGGGCCGTGGGTGAATGGTCAGAAGAACTAAAATTTGTAGACCAAAATGTAAGTAATACTAGCTAGCTAGGTCTATGTATCTCTTTGATTCTTCTTCCAATTCCATTATATCATGCTTTATTGATTATTATTTTGATTGAACTCTCTATTCTCGTAAAGTGCGTGCATCAGGGACACGGCAATAACTTATATGGGTACTATGTTTGCGAGTTCATTCCCAACACGATATGTGCGACGGGCCAAGCCGCACTAGAACAACTTAGAGTAAGTAAACAAAGTACACAACATTATTTTATTACCATCAATTGTGTTGAGTTTTATTCTTATATATATATTGACCCCATTCTTCATATATATTCAGATCGAACGGATGCGGGACCAACTCCTACCATTTGACCGCATACGAGCCATTCAAGAGGAATTGGCGGGGTTCATACTTGATGAGGTCGTCACGCCTGGCGGAGAACTCTTTAGAAATCCACCAAAATGAACGTTGTATATATGCTTGAACGTGTTTGTCTTGTACTTGATGCTTCAACGTTTACGGAGAATACCACACAATGACGATGTTGTGTATAATAATAGTTGCTTAATTATTCATGTACTCGTATGTACCAATGACGATGTATGTGTATACCGCTCCCGACTGATTCCCCCTCCCCCCTCCCCGTCCCTGCCGTGCCGCAGAAATACGCCCAGAACGGGGCAGGGGCAGAACTCTGCCGCGGCAGAGATTTAGGCCGTTTTCCTGCCGCGGCAGAGATTTATCTCCTTTTCCTGCCGTGGCACAGAACCTTTAACACCGGTGTTAAAGGGGGGCGCCCTGAGCCCTGCGGCAGCCCCACGTGCGCCACCCTTTAACACCGGTTCGTATAGGGGGGCCCTCTAACACCGAACCCTCAACATCAGTTCTACAACCGTTGTTAGAGGGCCCTCCAAACCGGTGTTAGAGGGGGGGGGGGTGTGCACTAGTGGGAATGGGGTGGATTTGGGAGGATTTTGACTTGCATGGGATTTTATCCACCATAATACCTGTCAATCCTCTTTAACCCCCGCTAAACCGGACAAGGCCTCAATTTGTGAGTTGGGTGCGCCAACGTGAAAGGTTGATACCCGCGTCAATGGCAGGATGCAGGCCAATGCTGCTGCTCGGTAGCTTGCGACCAAGTTCACCCCAAAAATTTCCTGGAAAGGTACCCACCGGAATTTGACGTCGTCGTGGCCAGTAGGGGAATAAGTTCGCCGGAAGATACCCACCGGGATGTGCAGCACCTCAACCAGCTCCGCCTCGACCGGCAAGGTGTCGTCCTCTTGCGCCGCGGCCACCGATTCCAAGTTAAGTGCGCTAGCGTAATAAAAATTTAAAACAATCAACGATACCGTCCCAATCACCTTAAAAGAGCTCTATATATAATCTCATAGCCTTTTTCGTTTCATAGTTAGGCGATCTTGTAAATTCTCTTTGTTTATTCTAATCAAATGGTAGAGCCTTTCCTTTACCCTATAAACAATTGTTTTAGTTTTCTACGTTTTTGGTAATATACTAACCCTTTTTCAGTTGGGTATGGCGGACCCATATTGGTTAAGCACAACATTATATGATGCGATGGTTTATCATCATCAATTGATACAAAAAGAGGTGATGGAGACCATATTCCCTCGATTCTCTGATTCTCTCACTTGAATTGCGTATGACTTTGACTCCCCAACAATCTTTTGATCCAGGAAATAGGACCAAAGCCTAAAAACACTTTTTCCTCCATGCCCAGTCCAGTTAAAGAGGCTAGCTATTAGTTTCATCCAGTTCGGGAAGGAAACCTACAGAATCTAGTGAATCCAGTGCAAGATAGGGCGACTACTATGTTCTCTGCATTTTGAGGATAAAACAGCAAACGGCGAGGTTTCATATCACAAATAATGGAACAACGACGGAGTCTTATTTGATAAACTAGAGAGGACGAGAAGCTGATGATATTTTTTTGAGAAACGTGTTTTACCGTCATTACATTAGAGAAACCAAATCTACAACATTCAAAACACATAATCGCTCCCAGGCTTCTAACCAAAGAATTAAACCAAGGAACTAGCTCAAAACATCCAGGAGAACTACCAAGAGGAAAAGTACCACGAGGAGTACAATAGAGACGGCCGAAAAAAGGTAGTCTAGAAAACAAAGTCTTCATCCAATTCATATTTTCCTGGCATAAGTCATCGGAGCGGTCAGGGTCTCCAGCAACTCTAGCCAAGGCGCGATGCCTGTAGCGGTACCCGCTGCACCAATTACTCCGTCGGTATCGCCATGGTTAGTTTACCTCCAATATCTCATACAACTTCCGCGTTGCTGCGATGTTCGAACCGTATATGTGTGAGATCTATCAACATTACATCAATTTTTCATCTCTACCAAGCACTACTGCTACCAAGACGATCGAGAAAGGTGTTGGGTATGGATTTATGTAGGCAGCGGCCGTTACCAAGTTCACCAAAATACATAGCGAAGGCATGTAGGCGATCACTCAGTTTGCATTTTGGTAGGCATGCCAAACAGATTGGTGGTACTAGGGCTCTTTTACTCTCTCTTTTCACCCGAAGCAGACAATATTTTCTTTTGTTGTTTCTAGAAGCACACGATCTTGGCATGAGGTTTATAGATATCCAAATATATTAACGTCAACACATGTAAAGGCAATTAATAACCACAATCGACGTAGGTTCATCACCCTGCTTTATTGTACTTGAAATATAGTGTCCACTCTGCATATTCGGGATGATAATGGAGCGCAAGTTCCCGACTTTACCGCAAAAATACAAAAACAGAATGGAAATATTGAAACTGAAATAGATTTTTGCGTAACAAAAGGAATATTTTTTTCAGAGACAAATATTAATGTTTTCCTGTGGAATGGGTGTGCAAACGGAATTCATGTTTCTAGATAATACGAAATTTCCGTGTAAGGTTATTGTGCATGGCCCAGCCCAACTGGCACACAATATGTGGTCTTGTCAATCTGAACTGGCAGCCCATCCCAAATTTAGGGACCATGTAATCGCTTTATGTGTTTAACGGCATGCACAATGCCCTCGACGTAGTTTAGATAAGACAATAATAATAAATTACAATGGATCATCTTTTATTGTCATCTGTAATAATTAATGTTAATTGTCTAATTATAGTAAGAAATAGTGTTGATAAAAGAAGGCACAAGGTATAATGAAGAAAATAGCCTTCTCTTATTTCTAAGAGATCATCCCTTAGCTAAGGGAAGACAATCTTCTCTCTCTTAATTCTCTCTCCTCCAACTAACGAAAATCCGACGTGGCAACTCTAAGGGAAGGTTGACGTCAATCACTCGCTTCCTGCTCGGTCTCTGCACCATATTCGCATTGTATATGCTTCCGCAATATCCGTTTTCCTACATTTTTTTGATAAAGAGAATATATTAATATCACAAAGATCCGTTTTTTTATATATTTCCCTATATAGTTTCGGTAATTTCCGTTTATACAAAACAAATATGAAAACAATGGTGGCACCACCTCAGTTCTGTCTGTTTCTACTCTATTTTCATCCTATTGCTAATATTTTGCACAGTTAGCAATGGGAACCACTGAACCACATACACTAGTCTTGGGCCTCTAGTCCCGTTTTTGCTACAGAACTTCCCGTTTTTGCTACAAATCGTCCCGTTTTTGCTACATGTAGCAAAAATTGTTTGCTACGAGACAAAAAATAAAAAGACAGATCTCACCGGAGACCTCGCCGGACACTTTGTAGCAAAAATTTGTTCTAATGTAGCAAAACCGACTTTGTCGGAGACTTTCGCCGGGAGACCTCGCCGGAGATATGGTAGCAAAAAATTTACGCTGTTATAATAGAACCACAAAATAGTGGTAGCAATAAGTATGTGCTAATGTAGCAAAAATTGATCTCACCGGAGACTTTGTAGCAAAAAAATTGTGCTAATGTAGCAAACACGACCTTGCCAGAGACTTTGGTCGAGAGACCTCGCCGGAGACCTTGTAGCAAAAACTTTGCACTATTATAGCAAAACCACTAAACGATTGTAGCAAAAAAAATCCTATTGTAGCAAATACAACTTCGTTGGAGACCTCGCCGGAGATCTCGTTAAAGACTTTGTAGCAAAACATATATACTATGGTAGCAAAACAACAAAACTTTTGTAGCAAAATTTTTGTAGCAGTTGTGCGTTGCACCGCCAGAGGTCTTGTAGCGCCACCGCCGACAACGTGTAGCAAAACCTATACCCGCTTGTAGCATCGCCATCGGTCGCATGTAGCAAAACCCGACACTGCTTGTAGCACCACTAGAGGTCTCTTAGCAAAACCTATATCCTTCGCTGACCATGGCGGGGTCACCGGCCCCAAGCCGCACCTCGACCGCGGCGAACACGCCATGACGGAGCACCGTGTCCTAGAGCCGTGCGTCAAACTAAGCATGCATAACTCATCAATTACACTTAACATCGAGTAAACAAAATCGAAGTGTACACGACATCAACACTCACTCGAAGTTGTAAGGAAATAATATTTTCGTTTTGTTTTGTTGTTTCATTAGAAACTTTAGCAAATAATCCTCTATTTCCTTGGCGTTATTTTTTACCATATATTCATGAATGTTATTTGGATCAATGAACCCAATTTCATATATTTGTGCTCTTTTGCATTCAAGAATCTTCATTCTGCATAATATCATACAAAAGAATATAGTGAGGATAATTATACATGCAATGAACGAGCTGAGATAGAGACTTAATTACAGAAATAAATTACATACAAACAATAGCAACTGATGAGAGATTTGTCGAGGGCGTCTTGATTGAATAACTGAAATAATTTCATGAAGTCAATGTGTATATCGTCGTTTCCTCGGAAATAATACTCCTCTCTAACTGCCACTATGAGCATGATCTTTCCTTCTTCTGAGGCTCGCATATACCACTCATGCAAGTTTTGCATTTGTGTCTGTAGAAATGCGGCCTCCTCGGGTTTGAGGAGATGCCTCCCGTACTCGTATTTATATGCTACTTCAGCCATGGGTACGACTTCTGTGCCTAAGTATTGACCAACAATCATACCAAGATCCCTAGCCGTTCAGATACCGTAAGGTGATATCTTCACCGGCTATCATACCATGCAATATCTCTTCTTGATCTTCGTTGCGCTCCATAGTTTGCAAAGACTTGCTAGTTATTTCAATGCTATAAACACAACAAAGTGCTAATGAATTAAGGACACCACGTGAAATGGTTGCCTCCATGGAGTTAAGAAAACCATGCAAAATGGTTGCCGTGCCCGTCCATCGTCCCTATATGGCGCGCGTTGTTGCGCCCTCCCTTACGTCAAACGCCGGCGGGATCGTGTAAATGCAATGCTCATAAGCAATAACGACTATATACAAACTCATTTAAACATAGAAAACATTTCTTAAAATATAAGTAACATAATTTCAGAACTAATAATAATACAACATATGATTTCAGGACTAATAATAATGCAATATAAGCTTCTTCCTGTCTTGGAGCCAATCGGCGCTAGGAAGAAGTGTCGTCGCGAGCCTTCGTCTCTGACTCCGCATTGTCGTTGCGAGTCACTACCACTACCACTATGGTAAATTTGGAAACGGGCATAACAAATTCAAAAACAGCCCGAACAATGTAAATCCTTCACATGGTGTCATATTGTGTGACATAGTTGCATGAAAAAATACCAAACTTGGTATATTGATTGCATCTCGAAAAGTCCTTCTCAAAATAAGCTATCATGTTCGAGGTTTCATGGTTTTTGGACCAAATGACCAATGTTATGGCCAGAATCGTGGCATAGGTTGTGATGGTGTGTGCATATTGTGCAGGCATGTGTATCTTGGGATAGCGAACAATGTTACAGGAGAAAGTTTTCCTTTTCGCCACACGGAAAAGCCATTTTCCATTTTACGAGTGCCAAAAACGGGGCGTTTTATGAAGCAACCACCAAAGGCATATTTCAAAATGCTACCATCCCATTTTTCAAAAATACTAGAACACCTTACTTGGACAATATCCTAACCGGGGTATCTCAAATCTTTCCATCCACCCCGAGTGAAAAAGACAACTATCTGACTAATAGGTTGAAAGTGGGACCGGTTTGAACTATAGGTACATGATCTAATGCTCAAGAATTTTTGAAAATCAGTTTTAGACTCACAATATGATGTTTCTTCAGAGATCCAATGCAAGTTTTAGTGAGGCTCATCCCCTATCTTGATGCCCACCATTTTGATCATAGTTTGAACGGAAGAATTTGAAAATAAGCATAAGAAATTCAAAAATGATCCGAACAATGTAAATCTTTCAAGTGGTTTCATATCATGTGACATAGTTGCAAGAAAAAAATACCAAACTTGGTATATTGATTGTATCTCAAAAAGTTTTTCTTAAAATGAGCTATCATGTTTGAGGTTTCATGGTTTTTGGACCAAATGACCAATGTTATGTCCAGAATCACGGCATAGTTTGTGATAGTGTGTCTATATTGTGAATGCATGTGTATCTTGGGATGGAGAACAATGTTGCAGGAGAAAATTTTCCTTTTTGTCGCACGGAAAATTTATTTTCTATTTTACGAGTGCAAAAAAGGGGGGCATTTTGTGAAGCAACCACCAAAGGACTAATTCAAAATGATACCACTCAATTTTCAAAAATACTAGACCACCTTACATGGACGATGTCCCAACCGGGGTATCTCAAACCTTTCCGTCCACCCCGAGTGAAAAAGACAAATGTCTGCCGAATCGGTAAGAAGTGGGTTCGTTTTAAACTACAGGAACATGATCTAATGCTTATTATTTTTTGAACAAATCATTTTTAGACTCACCATGTGATGTTTTTTTAGGGATCCAATGCAAGTTTTAGCGAGGCTCATCCCCCATCTTCATTGCCCACTGTTTTGACCGTAATTTGAAACGAGAAAATTTGGAAACGGGCATAAGAAATTCAAAAACAGTCTGAAAAATGTAAATCCTTCGCGTGATGTCATATTATGTGACATAGTTGCAAGGAAAAATACCAAACTTGGTATATTGATTGCATCTCGAAAAGTCCTTCTCAAAACGAGCTATCATGTTCAAGGTTTCATGGATTTCGGACCAAACGACCAATGTTATGGCCAGAATCACGGCATAGTTTGTGATAGTGTGCCTATATTGTGCACACATGTGTATCTTGGGATGACGAACAATGTTGTAGCGGGAAGTTTTACTTTTCATCGCATGGAAAAGCCATTTTCCATTTACGAGTGCCAAAAACGGGGTGTTTTGTGAAGCAACCACCAAAGGCATTTCTCAAAATGCTACCACCCCATTTAAAAAAAATACTAGACCACCTTTCATGGAAAATGCCCCAACCGGAGCATCTTAAATCTTTGCATCCACCATGGACGAAAAAGACAAATGTCTACCGAATTAGTAGGAAGTGGGTCCGATTTGATCTACATGTACATGATCTAATGCTCATGTTTTTTTGAAAAAACATATTTAGACTCACAATATGATGTTTCTTCAGAGATCTATTGCAAGTTTTAGCGAGGCTCATCCCCTATCTTCATGCCAGCCATTTTGACTATAGTTCGAAACGGGAAAAATTGGAAACACACATAAGAAATTCGAAAACAGTCCAAACAATGTAAATCTTTCGCGTGGTGTCACATTATGTGACATAGTTGCAAGGAAAAATGACAAACTTAGTATATTAATTGCATCTCAAAAAGTCCTTCTCAAAATGAGCTATCATATTCAAGGTTTCATAGATTTCGTTTCAAATGACCAATCTTGTGGCCAGAATCAAGGCATAGTTTGTGATATGTGCCTATATTGTGCACACATGTGTATATTGGGATGGCAAACAATGTTGTAGCAGGAAGTTTTCCTTTTTGTCCCACAGAAAAGCTATTTTTTATTTTTTCGAGTGCCAAAAATGGGGTGTTTTGTGAAGCAACCACCAAAGGCATAATTCAAAATGCTACCACCCAATTTTTCAAAAATACTAGACCACCTTACATGGACAATGTCCCAACCGGGGTATCTGAAACCTTTCTATCCACCGTGGGTGAAAAAAGACAAATATCTACCGAATCGGTAGGAAGTGGGTCCGATTTGAGCTACAGGTACATGATCTAATACTCATGATTTTTAAAAAAAATAATATTTAGACTCACAATATGGTGTTATATTATGTGATATATATAGTTGCAAGGAAAAATACTAAATTTGATATACTGATTACATATAAAAAACCACCAAAGGCATAATTCAAAATACATATAGTCACTTGTTTTCTAAAATGCCCTGCTTATGATCACGTCGGCCGTAACTATGGAGTATCTTCATCATTTAACATGATGCTTGGGTCAGTGTTTACTGTGAACAACGGAATTTCATCAAACTTATTATAATCTTCTGACATGTCTATCTTGTCCTCCACTCCCACGATATTTCTTTTCCCTACAAGAACTACGTGGCGCTTTGGCTCATTGTATGATGTATCCGTTTCCTTATTTTTTATTTTTTTCGGTTTGGTAGACATGTTCTTCACATAAAAAACATGAGCCACAACATTGGCTAGGAAGAATGGTTCATCTGTGTACTCAAGATTGTTGAGATCTATTATTGTCATTCTGTACTTGTCTACCTGAACCCCGCCTCCTGTCAGCTTGACCCATTTGCACCGAAACATAGGAACCTTAAAAGAAGGTTCATAGTCAAGTTCCCATATCTCCTCTATGTAACCATAATATGTCCTTTTGCTCATTGTTGTTTATTGCATCAATGCGGACATCACTGTTCTGGTTGGTGCTTTTTTTTATCTTGGACGATCGTGTAAAATGTATTCCCATTTATCTCGTACCCTTGGAAAGTCAATACAGTCGAAGATGGTGTCCTGACCAACAAGTACAACTGATGTCCAACAGTGGTGTTATTTATGATATGTGTTTGCAAATAACCGCCCAAAGTCGCCATGTGTGCACGTGTAATCGAGTCATCAGACTCCCCGGGGTATTGAGAGCATAGAATATTCTTGTGTTCATTGATATACGGAGCCACTGATGGCTCAATACACGGCGCCCAGAAAAGTGCTTGGTGCGTAGTGTTGATGTAGAGCTCGTTGGGAACCCCAAGAGGAAGGTATGATGAGCACAGCAGCAAGTTTCCCTCAGTTATGAAACCAAGGTTTAATCGAACCAGTAGGAGCAAGGAAACACCTCAAAGGTGTTACTAGCTGAGCTTTGGCAGGGCGCACTACCGGTGCTAGTAGCAACGTGGAGACCTGCACAACACAACCACAGAACTTTGTCCCCAACTTGCGATGAGGTTGTCAATCTCACCGTGTTTTGCGGAAAACAAAGGATTAAACGTATCGAATGTAAAGAAGTAAAAGTTTGCAGAAAGTAAACACAAAGTAGTAAAAGATTGTAGATTGTATGTAAAGAAAAGGACCGGGATCCATAGTTCACTAGAGGTGGCTCTCCTTAGATAGATAACATGCTGGGTGAACAAATTACAGCGGGGCAATTGACAAACACCGAGAAAGCAATACATGCATATACTAATCATCTTGACTCCTTTGAGACTTGATTGGGCAATACAACATAATACATAGACCGCCATCCAACTGCATCTATGACTAATAATCCACCTTCAGGTTATCATCCGAACCCCCTCCAGTATTAAGTTGCAAGCAACAGATTATTGCTTTACGAACTGCGTGTAAGGTAAACAATACGATTGTTCTATGAACAAATGATTGTTGTTTTCTCCCTAGTAGCAATACCACATCTAGTACCTTAGAGATTTCTGTCACTTCCCCAGATTACCAGAGGCATGAACCCACTATCGAGCATAAATACTAACTCTTGGAGTTGCTAGCATCTACTTGGCCAAGATAGCTACTAACAACGGAAAGCATGCAAGATCACAAATAACAAAGACATGATAG
Source organism: Avena sativa (assembly GCA_916181665.1). Lineage (NCBI taxonomy): Eukaryota > Viridiplantae > Streptophyta > Magnoliopsida > Poales > Poaceae > Avena > Avena sativa. Next base: position 543,818,679 of record OV702290.1, on the reverse strand, counting down.
AATCAATAATCAATCTGAAATAGCATATCAATATCCATCGGATCCCCGCAAACACAACATGTATGAATTACAAATAGATGATCTTGATCATGAACGGAGCTCACAAGATCTAAACATGAAAGCACAAAGGAGGAGAAAACAGCCATCTAGCTACTACATGGATCCGTGGTCCAAGGATGAACTACTCACGCATCACACCAGAGGCTTGCATGGTGATGAAGAAGGCCTCCAGGGTGAATTCCACTCTCCGGCAGGGTGCCAGGAAGAGCTTCAGATCCCCCCCGATCTAGGGACAAAGATGATGGTGGCTACATACTCTTTCGTGGATTTTTGATCCGGTACCTAGGGTTTTCGTCTCGAGGGCAACTTATAGGCGGAAGGAGAGGCCGAGGGGGTGCTGGGGTCGGCCAGACCACCCCCTGGCGCGGGCCAGGCCTGGCCCCGCAGCCAGGTGGTGTGGCCGGCCCCCAGCCCTTCTCCTTCTCGTATTCTAGCACTTGATCCCTTCCGGAAAAATAGGCACTTTGGCTTTTGTCCCGTCCAATTCCGAGAATATTCATTTTCTGACTTTTCTGGAACCAAAAACAACAGAAAACAGGCAGCTAGCACTGTGGCTCTTGTTAATAGGTTAGTCCAAGAAATCATAATAAAAGTACTCCAAAGTTGGTACAAAACATAAGAAAGTTGATAAAACCAAGCATGGAACATCAAAAATTATAGATACATTTGCAATGTATCAACATCCCCAAGCTTAACTCCTGCTCGTCCTCGAGTAGGTAAGTGATAAAAAAGAATAATTTTTGAGGTGACATGCACCATCAAAAACTTGATCAAAAGTATTTGCAAAACTCAAAGCTGGGATCAAAGTACTTCAAGCATAACATGAAAGACAAAGTTCTAGCAATAAGAAAAGAAACTAAGATGCAACATGAAAATGCACAAACAAAAGATTCATGAATAACATGCTTTGCAAGACATTTGTTTGTTTCACATAAAGAAAACATAGCATAATAGTATTCAGCTTGTCCCTCAATAGAGTAGCAAATATAAATGCATAGGACACCTTCAAAGTTCATAAGAGTGACTAGATACAATAGTTTCAAACAAGCAATAACAAGTTATGCATCAATCAACTAGTCTTGGGACAATGCACATAGAACTAAGAAAGGCCACTATGCTCTCAAAGTAGTGCATAAAGATAGAAGGTGGAGACTCAATGTAATGGTGGAAGAAAGGCCTTTTGTAAAAGGAAGTAGGGATTCAAGTCTCATAAAGAGCTTCCAAAAATTATGGTACTTGTAGCTTTCAGCTCTCATTGCCCCTATCATAAGCATCTTGAAGGTGATTAAGGTTAAAGTGACACAACTAAGAGGATATGCTTGACAAGTTATAAACCGAAATCTCATGCCCCTTACTTATGAAGACCGAACCTCATGCTACTCAACTTCAGTCACGAGTAAGCTCTTGTCATTGTAAGTACATGTGTATCATTAAGAACCGCCAACGGGGTACCCCTTGCACATGATACTGGAGCTTTCCCATAATCAAAATGACAAGGCAAGTAGACAATGAGCATCTCAGCAATCTTTTTATTTGCTATCTGTATAGGTTTTTATTAAGGATGCTTAATAGAGTGCTCATTATGGTGATGCTACAAGTTTCCACCATGATTAGGCATGGATTAGGCTAGCATCCCAGGCGTTTCTCTAACACACATACAAACTCCATGATCTTACAAGTTCCACATTTATTTCACACCGCCGGGATCCGTAAGCAAAAGAACATGATATCAATGGGGTACGAAGTACAAGTTCAATGTTGAAAGCATTCCCCATGAAACATCGTTCTGCTAATTTCAACTTATAAAGTGCAAGCATATACGCAACAAAGAAGGACCCAATGGTTCAAGTTTATTAGAGGCAATAAAGTAAAGTGTGCCATCAAGTTCGTGAGAGCTTTAATCACTAGTTTTCTCATAACAAGTGAAAGGTAGGAAAAAGCATGAATATACTTGGAATAGCATAAGCTAGTAGGTTGGTATGGTGGACTCTTTGGAATAACTTGGTTTAGGGAGTTGGATGCATGAGTGGAACTCATACTTGGTTGTGGAGGCTAGCAAAAGACTGGGAGCGACAAACTAAGAGAGCAATAATGGCCATAATCATGCAGAGCGACAAAACATCATTGATCAAAGCATAAAGTGATACTACAAGTTGAAAACTAAAGGATCATAAATGCTATGGTGACTTGAGATAGTCATAACATGGTGTGAGCATGCGCCAAGTCAACCCAAATAAAGCATCAAAGGAGAATAGCACTATACTATGCTTTAATATGCTAAAACAACGCATGATTCATCCAAGGCACATTAAGAAATCTCAATTGTTTATAACAAGTCATGCTACAACAAAGAATACTAAGCATAAAGCCAAAACAATATCAAGCATGGCATGACAAAGCATAGCCACAGTCAAAAACGAGCTCTTTTTACCACAAAAGTATGCACTTTCCTACTCTTTTCCAAACCAAAGCAAACTATTTGCAAACCAATGTATGAAAGAGGGGGTCCAACCAACTTATTCAGAAAACTAAGAAAACCAAGCAAACTAAAAACCAAAACGAAAACAAAAAGAAGACGCTCCAAGAGAAACACAACTGTGCACGAAACAATAAAAATGAAGCGTTTGGAAGAAACCTGGAATTTTTATTGATGAAGAAGGGGATGCCTTGGGCATCCCCAAGCTTTAACGCTTGTACTTCTTGGATATTTCTTGGGTGACACGCGTGGCATCCCCAAGCTTGAGCTTTAGTCCATCCTTCATCTCATTACTCTTTCCTTCCATACACCTAAAAATTTTCCTTCATACAAGACTTCACACAATCTCATTAGCAACATTAGTGCACTTAAGATAAATAAGTCTCAAGGTTCAGTTCTAACACCAAATAAACTTCCATTAGAACACTAGCTACTGTAGCACTTCCCTCAAAAAGCTCAATTCCCCAAAGGAACTCAAGAAGGAACTAACAAGAAGCAAATGCAGAAAATGGCAGAAATCTGTCAAAACAGACCAGCAGGTAAAGACGAATTTTTTCGAAGAACTTCTGTTGCTCAAATAAAAAAGTGTTGAACTAACGAAAGTTAGATAACAACCTGGGGCAGAAGCACAAAAACTTACAGCTCAATCTGACGTACAAAACTCTCTCAGGAATTTTTACGGTGAAGCACAGAAATCTGTTTCGGGACAGAAACTTTCCCAATCATTACTTCACTCTCATTAGAGGTTACTCTTGGCACAAAAAGCAAATAAAAAGAATAAGGAGAGGTTATTACAGAGGTAATAACTTCCAAGACTCAACTAAAACTCTTGGGTTATCTCCCAACAAGTACTTTTCTTTAACGCCTTTAAGTTAGGCATAAGAACCAAAGAAAGAATCAAGTGTTCTCAAATGAAGAAGCATTAAGATCAAATTTTGTTTTCATAGGAGAAGCAAAAGAAATCTTTTCTCTCTTTTTAGGGAAGTGTTCTATACCTTTCTTGAGTGGGAGTTGATATTTAATGGTGCCTTCTTTCATATCAATGATGGCACCAACAGTTCTAAGAAAAGGTCTTCCCAAAGTAATAGGACAAGAAGCATTGTATTCAACATCCAAAACATAGAAATCAACAGGGACATAGAAATCATTAACCATAATAAGAACATCATTAAGACTCCCCATGAGCTTCTTTTTAGCATTAGCATCAAGTGGGACATTCAAATAGCAATCTTCAAGAGGAGGAAAATCAAGCATATCATAAATCCTTCTAGGCATAATAGAAACACTACTATCAAGATCACACAAAGCTTTGAAATCAAAGTCATTCACTTTCATATTAATGATGGGTTCCCAACCATCTTCTTGTTTTATAGGAATAGAAGCTTTATGTTTCATCTTTTCTTCTTTAATCTTTATGAGAGCATCAGTAATGTGTTTTGTAAAAGCCATGTTCATAGCACTAGCATTAGGACTTTTAGCAAGCTTTTGTAGGAACTTAATAACTTCAGAGATGTTGCAACCATCAAGATCAAAATCAACTTTATCATCTAAAGTGGTAGAACTATTACTAGCCTAAACACTAGTGGTGGTGATAGTAGAAACACTAATGTTTCTAGCAATTTCGTCTTCTCTTTCTCACTTAGCATGTAATTCAGCTAATAGTCTAAAATTTTCATCAATTCTTACTTGTATGGCATTAGTAGCTGCAAAGGGATTGTCATTAGTTTTAGGTTTAGCAGCCATTTTATTCAAAGAAGATTCAGCTTCAGCCAAAGATGCGATATTTCTTTCAGCATTAGAGAGTTTTTCCTCAATAGTTTTATTGAAAGCAGTTTGTTTACTAATAAACTCTTTAAGCATAAATTCAAGTTCAGAGGGAGCACTCTTATTATTGTTGTAAGAATTTCCATAAGCATTACCATTGTTGGGAGGATATGGCTTATAATTATTGTTACCAAAATTGTTCCTATAAGCATTATTACCATAAGCATTGTTGCCAAAGTTGTTATTTCTTATGAAGTTCACATCAACTTGCTCTTCTTGAGCAACCAAAGAAGCTAAAGGAACATTATTTGGATCAATATGGGTTTTCCCATTAACTAGCATAGACATAATCATATCAATCTTATCACTCAAGGAGGAGGTTTCCTCAACAGAATTTACCTTCTTACCTTGTGGAGCTCTCTCAGTATGCCATTCAAAATAATTAACCATCATATTATCCAATAGTTTTATTGCAGCACCCAAAGTGATGGTCATAAAGGTACCTCCAGCAGCTGAATCCAATAGGTTCCTTGAAGAATAGTTCAATCCTGCATAAAAAGTTTGGATGATCATCCAGGCAGTCAGTCCATGAGTGGGACAATTCTTTACCAAAGATTTCATTCTTTCCCAAGCTTGAGCAACATGCTCATTATCAAGTTGTTTAAACTTCATTATTTCACTTCTCATGGATATAATCTTAGCAGGAGGATAGTATTTTCCAATAAAAGCATATTTGCACTTAGTCCAAGAATCAATACTATTCCTAGTTAAGGAATTCAACCATTCTTTAGCTTTTTCTCTCAAAGAGAAAGGAAACAATTTCAGTTTAATAATGTCACCATCTATATCCCTATGCTTTTGCATCTCACAAAGTTCAACAAAGTTATTTAGATGGGAAGCAGCATCTTCATTACCAATACCAGAAATCTGTTCTCTCATAACAAGATTGAGAAAGGCAAGTTTTATCTCAAAGAAAGTATTTTCAGCCATAGGTGGAGCAATAGGAGTGCTCATAAAATCATTGTTGTTGGTGCTAGTGAAGTCACACAACTTAGTTTTTGGGTTTTCAAGAAAGCAAACAAGTAGAACTAATTTTTTTGTGTTTTTTGAAGAACAAAACAAGCAAACAAAGCAAGAAGGAACTAAGCAAAACAAAAACAACAAAGTAAAGAGATTGGTTATGAGGGACTCCCCTTGTGAAGATGTCCTTGACTCCCCGACAATGGCGCCAGAAAATCGCTTGATGGCTCAATACATGGCGCCCAGAAAAGTGCTTGGTGCGTGGTGTTGATGTAGAGCTCGTTGGGAACCCCAAGAGGAAGGTATGATGAGCACAGCAGCAAGTTTCCCTTAGTTATGAAACCAAGGTTTAATCGAACCAGTAGGAGCAAGGAAACACCTCAAAGGTGTTACTAGCTGAGCTTTGGTAGGGCGCACTACCGGTGCTAGTAGCAACGTGGAGACCTGCACAACACAACCACAGAACTTTGTCCCCAACTTGCGATGAGGTTGTCAATCTCACCGTGTCTTGCGGAAAACAAAGGATTAAACGTATCGAATGTAAAGAAGTAAAAGTTTGCAGAAAGTAAACACAAAGCAGTAAAAGATTGTAGATTGTATGTAAAGAAAAGGACCGGGATCCATAGTTCACTAGAGGTGGCTATCCTTAGATAGATAACATGTTGGGTGAACAAATTACAGCGGGGCAATTGACAAACATCGAGAAACCAATACATGCATATACTAATCATCTTGACTCCTTTGAGACTTGATTGGGTAATACAACATAATACATAGTGTTGGAGATATGCCCAAGAGGCAATAATAAAAGTGGTTATTATTATATCTTTGTGTTTATGATGAATGTTTGCATCCCATGCTATAATTGTATTATAAGGAAACACTAATACATGTGTGTTTTGTAAACATAAAAGAGTCCCTAGTAAGCCTCTTGTTGAACTAGCTTGTTGATTAATTGATGATCATGGTTTCTTGATCATGGACATTGGATGTCATTAATAACAAAGTTATATCATTAGGAGAATGATGTGATGGACACACACCCATAGTAAGCGTATCATAAGATCAAGTCATTAAGTTCGTATTGCTACAAGCTTTCAAATGCATAGTAACCTAATCCTTCGACCATGAGGTTATGTTAATCACCATCACCGGATGGGTACTTTGATGACATCAAACACCGCTTCGTAACTGGGTGGTTATAAAGGTGTCATTGGGTATTCTGAAAGTATGTGTTGAAGCGCATGGACCAAGATTGGGATTTGTCCATTCATATGAAGGATAGATATGCTCTGGGCCCTCTCGGTGGAATGTCATCTAGTTAGCTTGCAAGCATGTGACTAGGTCACAAGGGATGACATAACATGGAACGAGTAAAGAGTACTTATCAGTAACGAGGTAGAACTAGGTATGGAGATATCAACGATCAAACCTCGGATAAGTAGAGTATCGCGTGACAAAGGGAATTGGTTTCGTATGTTAATGGTTCTATCGATCACGAAGTCATCGTTGAGTATGTGGGAGCCGTTATGGATCTCCAGATCCCGCTGATGGTTATTGATTGGAGAGGTGTCTCCATCATGTCTACATATTCACGAACCGTAGGGTGACACACTTAAGGTTCGAAGTTGTTTTAAGTAGATATGGAATGTGCGTTGGAGACCGAATGTTGTTCGGAGTCTCGGATTGGATCCGAGACATCACGAGGAGATCCAGAATTGTCTAGAGAATAAGATTCATATAATGGAGATCATTTTCTAAGTTAGGAAATGTTCCGGAGTATTTATATGGGGATTCTAGAAGGTTTCGGAATGTTCCGGAAGGTTCTAGAAGATTTTTTGGATTTTACTTGAAAACCAAGAAAGGATAAAGGGAAACTTAAAGGGTAAGTAAGGGAAACTTGGGGGGGGGGGGGGGGGGAAGGACTCTCCCCCCAAGCTCCCTTGTGCGCCGGCCCTAGGGGGTGGGCCTAGGGGTGGGAACCCTAGGCCACACCCCTCCCTCTATATATAGAGGGGTGGAGGCGCCACCCCCCTTTGCCCCTCCCACTCCAAACCCTAGCCGCCTCTCTCCTCCTCCTTCCATCTGCTTTGGCTTAGGCGAAGCCCTGCAGAATTCTCTACTCCACCACCACCACCACGCCGTCGTGCTGCTGGGATTCCGTGGAGAGATCTACTACCTCCGCTGCTCGCTGGAACGGGGAGAGAAAGGTCTGCTTCGACTCCGCACGTGTGACCGACTGCGGAAGCACTGCCGGAACAAGGCGCCGGAAGGATCGTCTACTCGATCTTGAGATCGGCAAGTGATCATCTACATCAACCACGAGATCCGATCTCGCACAAGGCTTTTGAATCTACAAGGGTTAGTACAGATCTATCTCGTTGCACATGTCTAATAGATTAGATCTTGGCTTTTATCTAGATTAGATCTGGGTTTTGTTCGTTCTTGCGGTAGAATTTTTTTGTTTTCCATTCTATGAACCCATCAGTGGTATCAGAGCCTTGTCTATGCGTAGATCTGTTGCACGAGTAGAACACAATGGTTTTGTGGGCGTTGGTGCTCGTGCCGTCTTTTGCTTTGTGTACTTTGCATCTTGCGGTATGGTGGGATGAAGCGGCTCGGGCTAACCTTACATGTCATCGCACATGAGACTTGCTCCACGCTTGACGTGTAACTTGCTTTGCACAAGTGGCTTTGCGGGTGTCTGTCTCTCCCACCATAGTATAGATCCAATTTACACTTTGTACTTGATATCACTTGTATCAACGTTGTGGTTCAGTTTCGTAGGTAAGGTCCATTCTTATTCGAAAGCCCCAAACCACGTAAAACATGCAAATAAAATTAGAGGCGTCTAACTTGTTTTTGCAGGGGTTTTGTGATGTGATATGGCCATCATGTGATTGTGATTATATTTGATGTATGCAATGATCCTTGTTGTAATATGGCAACCGGCAGGAGCCTAATGGTTGTCTTTAATTCTGTTAAGACCTGCGTGTCTATTCATCTTGTAATAGCTTTATTCCAAGTAGTTGTAATAGTTGTTAGTGATGATGGAAAACCATGAAGCGGCGCCACTGACCTTGACGCAATGCTGGTGATGATGGAGATCATGTCCGTGCTTTGGAGATGGAGATCAAAGGCATAAGAAGAAAGGGCCATATCATATCACACTAATTATGAATTGCCTGTGATGTTAATCCTTTATGCATCTTGTATTGCTTAGATCGCGACGGTAGCATTATAAGATGATCCCTCTCACTAAATTTCAAGTAATAAAGTGTTCGTCCTTAGTTGGCACCGTTGCTAAGACTCGTCGTTTCGAAGCATCTCGTGATGATCGAATGTGATAGATTCTACGTGTGCATACAACGGGTGCAAGCTAGATTTGCACATGCGGAAACTAAGGTAATCTTGACGAGCCTAGCATGTACAGACATGGTCTCGGAACACGGAATACCGAAAGGTAGAGCACGAGTCATATAAATGATATGATGAACATGAAGATTGTTCGCCGATGAAACTACATCTTCTCTCGTGAAGATCGGACTTGGTGTAGTGGACTTGGTTCATGTAATCACTAAGACAATGTGAGGGATGTTGTTTTGAGTGGGAGTTCACCTAGTTAATTTAAGAATTAAAATTGAACTCAATTTATCATAAACTTAGTCTAAACTACTTGCAAATTTGTTGTAGATTATGGCGAACCTCTCCATCAATTTCAATGCGTTCCTAGAGAAAGAAAAGCTTAAGAACAATGGAAGCAATTTCACGGACTGGCTCCGTGGAATGAAGATTGTCCTCAGGGCTGGTCAGTTGACCTATGTGCTCGAAGCACCGCTAGGTGACCCACCTGCAGAAGATGCTACCGATGACGTAAAGAATGTTTACGCCACTTGGAAAAATCATTACTCCACAGTTCAGTGTGCCATCCTGTACGGTTTAGAAACGGAGCTTCAGAAGCGCTTTGAGCACCACGACCCATTCGAGATCATTAAGGAGCTCAAGCTCATTTTTGAGACTCACGCGGCCGTGGAGAGCTATGAGGCCTCCAAAAAGTTCTTTAACTGTAAGATGGAAGAGGGTAGCTCCGTTAGCGAGCATGTGCTCACCATGTCTAGGCACGCAAACAAGCTCCAAGAGTTTGGGATAACGATTCCTAATGAGTTAGGGATTCACCGTGTCCTCCAATCACTGCCACCTAGTTATAAGAACTTTGTGATGAACTACAATACGCACTGCATGAACAAGACGTTGCCTGAACTATCATCCATGCTGAAAACTGCTGAAGTGGAGATCAAGAAGGAGCACCAAGTGTTGATGGTCAATAAGACCACCAATTTCAAGAAACAGGGCAAGCCTAAGAACAAGGGCAACTTCAAGAAGGACGGCAAGAAAGCTGCCGCACCTGCTAAGAAGCCCAAGGCTGGTCCTAAGCCTGAAACTGAATGCTTCTACTACAAGGGTGCTGGTCACTAGAAGCGTAACTTCCCCAAGTACCTGGCAGATCTGAAGAACGACAACATCAAGAAGAAAGGTATATTCGATATACATGTTATTGATGTGTATCTTACTAGTAATCGTAGTAGTACCTGGGTATTTGATAATGGTTCGGTTGCTCATATTTGTAACTCGAAACAAGAGCTGCGGAATAAACGAAGACTGGCGAGAGACGAGGTGACGATGCGCGTTGGAAATGGCTCCAAGGTTGATGTGATCGCCATCGGCACGCTCCCTCTACATCTACCTTCGGGATTAGTTTTAAATTTGAATAATTGTTATTTGGTGCCTGCGTTAAGCATGAACATTATATCTGGATCTTGTTTATTGTGAGACGGTTACTCTTTTAAGTCCGAGAATAAAGGTTGTTCGATTTATATGAGTAATATCTTTTATGGTAATGCACCTGAGATGAATGGTTTATTCTTACTGAATCTCGATAGTAGTGATACACATATTCACAACATAGATGCTAAACGAACAAAATTGAATGATAATTCTACATACATGTGGCACTGTCATCTTGGTCACATTGGAGTGAAGCGTATGAAGAAACTCCATTCTGATGGACTTCTTGAATCACTTGATCTTGAATCACTTGAAAGATGCGAAGCATGTCTAATGGGAAAAATGACTAAGACTCCATTCTCTGGAATAATGGAGCGAGCTACAGACTTATTGGAAACAATACATACCGATGTGTGCGGTCCAATGAGTGTAGCGTCGCGTGGTGGATATCGTTATGTTCTCAGTTTCACAGATGACTTAAGTAGATATGGGTATGTCTACTTTATGAAACATAAGTCCGAAACTTTTGAGAAGTTCAAGGAATTTCAAAGTGAAGTGGAAAATCATCGTAACAAGAAGATTAAGTTTCTGCGTTCTGACCGCGGAGGTGAATATCTAAGTTATGAGTTTGGCATGCATTTAAAGAAATGTGGAATACTTTCGCAGTTGACACCGCCGGGAACACCATAGCGTAATGGTGTGTCCGAACGTCGTAATCGAACTCTCTTAGATATCGTTCGGTCTATGATGTCTCTTACAGATTTACCGCTATCGTTTTGGGGCTATGCATTAGAGACAGCCGCATTCACTTTAAATAGGGCACCATCTAAATCTGTTGAAACGACACCGTACGAATTGTGGTTTGGAAAGAAACCTAAGTTGTCGTTCCTTAAAGTTTGGGGTTGCGAAGCGTATGTAAAGAAGTTACAACCTGATAAGCTTGAACCCAAAGCGGAGAAATGCGTCTTCATAGGATACCCTAATGAAACAATTGGGTATACCTTCTATCATAGATCTGAAGGCAAAGTTTTCGTTGCCAAGAATGGATACTTTCTTGAGAAGGAGTTTCTCTCGAAGGAATTGACTGGAAGGAAAGTAGAACTCGACGAGGTTATTGAACCTTCTCTCAGAGTTGAGAGTAGCGCAGCACCGGAAGATGTTTTTGTGCTGCCTGCACCAATTGGAAAGGAAGCTAATGATGGTGATCATGAAACTTCGAACGAAGTTGCTGCTAAACCTCGCAGGTCAACGAGGGTTCGTACCACTCCTCATTGGTATGACCCTGCCTTGAACGTCATGTTGGTGGACAACACTGATGACCCTGCGATGCATGAAGAAGCTACGGTGAGCCCAGATTCCGACAAATGGCTAGAAGCCATGAAATCCGAGATGGGATCCATGTACGAAAACCAAGTGTGGACTTTGGTGGACTTACCGGATGGCCGTAAGGCTGTCGAGAACAAATGGATTTTCAAAAGAAAAACAGATGCTGATGGAAATGTTACCGTCTATAAAGCTCGACTTGTCGCAAAAGGGTTCCGACAAATTCAAGGAGTTGACTACGATGAGACTTTCTCACCAGTAGCGAAGCTAAAGTCTGTGAGGATTTTGTTAGCAATTGCTGCATATTTCGATTATGAGATTTGGTAGATGGATGTCAAAACGTCGTTCCTTAATGGTGACATTGAGGAAGAGTTGTATATGGTAGAACCCAAGGGTTTTGTCGATCCTAAAGATGCTGACAAGGTATGCAAACTTCAGCGCTCCATTTATGGACTGAAGCAAGCATCCCGGAGTTGGAATCAACGTTTTGATAAAGTAATCAAAAACTTTGGATTTATACAAACTTATGGAGAAGCTTGTATTTACAAGAAAGTGAGTGGGAGCTCTGTGGCATTCCTAGTACTATATGTAGATGACATATTGTTGATTCAGAATGATATAGAACTTCTTAATAGTGTCAAAGCCTATTTGAATAATAGTTTTTCAATGAAGGATCTTGGCGAAGCGGCATATATTCTAGGCATCAAGATTTATACAGATAGATCAAGACGCCTAATAGCGCTTTCACAAAGTACATACTTGGACAAAGTTCTAAAGAAGTTTAGAATGGAAGAGAGCAAGAAAGGGTTCGTGCCCATGTCGTCAGGTAAGACCTTGAGTAAGACTCAAAGTCTAGCTACGGCAGAAGATAGAGAGAAGATGAATAATATTCCCTATGCCTCGGCCATAGGTCCTATCATGTATGCCATGCTGTGTACAAGACCGGATATAGCACATGCTGTTAGTTTGACTAGTAGATATCAAAGTGATCCTGGAATGGAGCACTGGACAGCGGTCAAGAATATCCTAAAGTACCTGAATAGGACTAAGGATATGGTTCTTTCTTATGGAGGTGATGAACAGCTTGTTGTAAACAGTTACACTGATGCTAGTTGGAACACTGATCCAGATGACTCGAAGTCATAGTCTGGATACGTATTTATTTTGAATGGTGCTGCAGTGAGCTGGAGGAGTTCCAAGCAAAGCGTTGTGGCGAAATCTTCAACTGAATCGGAATACATAGCTGCTTCGGAGGCTGCACAAGAAGCCATATGGATGAAGGAGTTCATTACTGAACTTGGCGTGGTTCCTAGTGTGTTGGACCCGATGGCCATCTACTGTGACAACACAGGTGCCATAGCTAATGCACAGGAGCCAAGGTCACATAGCAAGCTGAAGCACATCAAGCTACGTTTCCATGCTATTCGCGAGTATGTCCGAGATGGTGACATAAAGATTTGCAAAGTACACACTGATCTAAATGTGGCAGATCCGTTGACTAAACCTCTCCCTAGAGCAAAGCATGACCAACACCAGAACGCCATGGGTGTTAGGTATATTACCATGTAATCTAGATTATTGACTCTAGTGCAAGTGGGAGATTGTTGGAGATATGCCCAAGAGGCAATAATAAAAGTGGTTATTATTATATCTTTGTGTTTATGATGAATGTTTGCATCCCATGCTATAATTGTATTATAAGGAAACACTAATACATGTGTGTTTTGTAAACATAAAAGAGTCCCTAGTAAGCCTCTTGTTGAACTAGCTTGTTGATTAATTGATGATCATGGTTTCCTGATCATGGACATTGGATGTCATTAATAACAAGGTTATATCATTAGGAGAATGATGTGATGGAGACACACCCATAGTAAGCATAGCATAAGGTCAAGTCATTAAGTTCGTATTGCTACAAGCTTTCAAATGCATAGTAACCTAATCCTTCGACCATGAGGTTATGTTAATCACCATCACCGGATGGGTACTTTGATGACATCAAACACCACTTCGTAACTGGGTGGTTATAAAGGTGTCATTGGGTATTCTAAAAGTATGTGTTGAAGCGCATGGACCAAGATTGGGATTTGTCCATCCATATGACGGATAGACATGCTCTGGGCCCTCTCGGTGGAATGTCATCTAGTTAGCTTGCAAGCATGTGACTAGGTCACAAGGGATGACATAACATGGAACGAGTAAAGAGTACTTATGAGTAACGAGGTAGAACTAGGTATGGAGATACCGACGATCAAACCTCGGATAAGTAGAGTATCGCGTGACAAAGGGAATTGGTTTCGTATGTTAATGGTTCTATCGATCACGAAGTCATCGTTGAGTATGTGGGAGCCGTTATGGATCTCCAGATCCCGCTGATGGTTATTAATCGGAGAGGTGTCTCCATCATGTCTGCATATTCACGAACCGTAGGGTGACACACTTAAGGTTCGAAGTTGTTTTAAGTAGATATGGAATGTGCGTTGGAGACCGAATGTTGTTCGGAGTCTCAGATTGGATCCGGGACATCACGAGGAGATCCGGAATTGTCCGGAGAATAAGATCCATATAATGGAGATCATTTTCTAAGTTAGGAAATGTTTCAGAGTATTTATATGGGGATTCTAGAAGGTTTCGGAATGTCCCGGAAGGTTCTAGAAGATTTTTTGGAGTTTACTTGAAAACCAAAAAAGGATAAAGGGAAACTTAAAGGGTAAGGAAGGGAAACTTGGGGGGGAGGGGGAAGGACGCTCCCCCTAAACTCCCTTGTGCGCCGGCCCTAGGGGGTGGGCCTAGGGGTGGGAACCCTAGGCCTCACCCCTCCCTCTATATATAGAGGGGTGGAGGCGCCACCCCCCTTTGCCCCTCCCACTCCAAACCCTAGCCGCCTCTCTCCTCCTCCTTCCATTTGCTCTGGCTTAGGCGAAGCCCTGCAGAATTCTCTACTCCACCACCACCACCACGCCGTCATGCTGCTGGGATTCCGTGGAGAGATCTACTACCTCCGCTGCTCGCTGGAACGGAGAGAGGAAGGTCTGCTTCGACTCTGCACGTGTGACCGACTGCGGAAGCGCTGCCGGAACGCGGAGCCGGAAGGATCGTCTACTCGATCTTGAGATCAGCAAGTGATCGTCTACATCAACCACGAGATCCGATCTCACACAAGGCTTTCGGATCTACAAGGGTTAGTACAGATCTATCTCGTCGCACATGTCTAATAGATTAGATCTTGGCTTTTATCTAGATTAGATCTGGGTTTTGTTTGTTCTTGCGGTAGAAATTTTTTGTTTTCCATGCTACGAACCCATCACATAGACCGCCATCCAACTGCATCTATGACTAATAATCCACCTTCAGGTTATCATCCAAACCCCCTCCAGTATTAAGTTGCAAGCAACATATTATTACTTTACGAACTGCGTGTAAGGTAAACAATATGATTGTTCTATGAACAAAGGATTGTTGTTTTCTCCCTAGTAGCAACAGCACATCTAGTACCTTAGAGATTTCTGTCACTTCCCCAGATTACCAGAGGCATGAACCCACTATCGAGCATAAATACTAAATCTTGGAGTTGCTAGCATCTACTTGGCCAAGATAGCTACTAACAACGGAAAGCATGCAAGATCACAAATAGCAAAGACATGATAGAATCAATAATCAATCTGAAATAGCATCTCAATATCCATCGGATCCTCGCAAACACAACATGTATGAATTACAAATAGATGATCTTGATCATGAACGGAGCTCACAAGATCTAAACATGAAAGCACAAAGGAGGAGAAACCAGCCATCTAGCTACTATATGGATCCATAGTCCAAGGATGAACTACTCACGCATCACACCGGAGGCTTGCATGGTGATGAAGAAGGCCTCCAGGGTGAATTCCCCTCTCCGGCAGGGTGCCGGGAAGAGCTTCAGATCCCCCCCGATCTAGGGACAGAGATGACGGCGGCTACAGACTCTTTCGTGGATTTTTGATCGGGTACCTAGGGTTTTCGTCCCGAGGGCAACTTATAGGCGGAAGGAGAGGCCGATGGGGTGCTGGGGTCGGCCAGACCACCCCCTGGCGCGGGCCAGGCCTGGCCGCGCGGCTAGGTGGTGTGGCCGGCCCCCATCCCTTCTCCGTCTCGTATTCTGGCACTTGATCCCTTCCGGAAAAATAGGCACTTTGGCTTTTGTCCTGTCCAGTTCCGAGAATATTCATTTTCTGACTTTTCTGGAACCAAAAACAACAGAAAACAGGCAGCTAGCACTGTGGCTCTTGTTAATAGGTTAGGCCAAGAAATCATAATAAAAGTACTCCAAAGTTGGAACAAAACACAAGAAAATGGATAAACCAAGCATGGAACATCAAAAATTATAGATACATTTGCAATGTATCAGCCACCAAGGTGGAACTTTGTAGAACTGTGTAGTGTGCTTGAGTGAAAGAATGTTCGTATCCACTTATTATTGTTTTCTTTCCTAGCGTGCCTTTTACACCTAGTCTCCCCTCGTGGCACGATTGAGGAACACCGACCGACTTAAGGTCAGGAATAAAGTTAACACAGAACTCAATGACCTCCTCTGTTCCATAGCCCTTGGAGATGCTTCCTTCTGGCCTAGTACAGTTATGAACATATTTTTTAAGACTCCCATGAACCTCTCAAAGGGGACCATATTGTGTAGAAATACAGGACCAAGAATGGTAATCTCTTCGACTAGGTGAACCAGGAGATGCGTCATAATATTAAAGAAGGATGGTGGGAACACCAACTCAAAACTAACAAGACATTGGACCACATCATTCTGTAACCTTGGTAGAGTATCTGGATTGATTATCTTCTGAGAAATTGCATTGAGGAATGCACATAGCTTCACAATGGGTACTCAAATATTTTCCAGTAAAATCCTACTCAATGCAACCGGAAGAAATTGCGTCATAATCACGTGGCAGTCATCAGACTTTAGGATCTAGAATTTTTCTCTGCCTTATTTATTATTCCCTTTATATTCGACGAGAAGCTAGACGGGACCTTGATACTGCTCAGGCATTCAAAAAAGATTCCCTTCTCTTTTTTTGGTAAGAGTGTAGCTGGAAGGACCTTGATACTTATATGGATGCAGACCATCTCATTCGTTCATATGTTGCTAGTCATGTCGTACTTCCGGTGTATCTTTTGACTTTCCATACACGCCCAAGAATTCTAACAAGTTCACGCAAAGATTCTTCGTCATGTGCATCACATCGATTAAAGAGCGGACCTCAAGGACATCCCAATAGGGTAGCTCCCAAAATATAAACTTCTTCTTCCACATGGGCGCGTGTCCGATAGCGTCATTCAGAATAGATTGACCGTCAGGACCCTTTCCAAAGATTACTACTAGATCCTTGACCATACCAAATACATCATCAATAGTACAGGGGACAGGCTTATGTCGGTGATCTGCCTCACCTTTGAAATACTTGCCTTTCTTTCTTACGATATGCTTTGTCGGAAGAAATCAACGACTCCCCAGGTGCCATGTCTGCAGATCTGCTTCCCAAAAGGATTCATGCCATCTGTACTTAGACAAAACCTTAAGTTCCTTGCGTCATCTGCAAAGCCTGGGTACTCTCTTGATTTTTCTCCACTACGATCCATCAGCAGGGTGTCTCAACATCGTGTATTTCTTGCGGTATTCTTTGTGCCATCACAATAACTTGGCGTGCTCTTTGTTTCAAAACAAACGTTTCAACCATGGTATTATAGGAGCATACCACATAACCTTTGCAGGAACGCTCTTCCTAGGACGCTCGCCTCTACATCACCATGATCATCTTATCTGATCTTATAGCTCAATGCACCACATACTGGACATTCATTCTTATTCTCGTACTCCTCATTGCGGTAGAGAATGCATTCATTAATGCATGCATATATCTTCTACACCTCTAATCCTAGAGGGAAGACAACCTTTTTTGCTTCGTACGTACTGGCAGACAATTCGTTATCCTTTGGAAGATTCTTCTTCATTATTTTTTGTAGCTTCTCAAATCCCTTGTCAATTAAACCATTCTCTGCCTTCCAGTACAGCAATTTTAGTGTGGTACCGAGCTTTGTGTTGCCATCTTCACAATTTGAGTACAACCTTGTTTTGTGATCATCTAACACGCGCTTCAACTTTAACTTCTCATTTTCACTTTCGCATTCTCTCTGTGCATCCACAATGGTGAAGGAAATATGCCCTGAGAGGCAATAATAAAGTTGTTATTATGTATTCCTTATATATGATAGATGTTTATTTTACATGCTAGAATTGTATTGATCGGAAACATCAATACATGTGTGTTTAATAAACAAAAAGGGTTCCTAGTTATGCCAGTCTTATAGACTAGCTTGTTGATTAACAAGATGATCAATGTTTCCTGATCATGGACATTGGATGTTGTTAATAACAAGGTCACACCATTGGTGGAATGATGTGATGAACATTCTTCTAAAGTATAGCATTACAATCAAGTCATTATGTTTATATTGCTATCACATCATACGAAGTAATCTTTATCCTTAGACCATGAGATCATGTTAAATGCTAACACCTAAAGAGTATCTTGATAACATCAAACGTCACACCGTAACAGGGTGACTATAAAGATGGGTTCAGTACTACGAAGGTGTTATGTTGAGGCTCATGGATCAAGAGTGGAATTTGTCAATCCCGATGATAGATAGATATACTCTGGGCCCTCTCGCTGATATCACATTGAGATAGCTTGCAAGCAAGTGATGTGATCACTAGAATGTTATATCACGAGAACGAGAAAATAGTGCATGTCGGTAACGAGATCAAACTAGGTATTTGGATACCGATGATCGAATCTCGGACATGTATTATATCAAGAGACAAAGGGATTTAGTTACAAGCGTTAAAGGTTCTCACGATCACAGAAGTCATCGTTGAATATGCAGGAGTCAGTACGGATCTCCAGGTCCCGCTTCTGACTATTGATCTGAGAGGAGTCTAAATCATGTCTGCGTTATTCGCGAACCGTAGGGTGACGCACTTAAGAGCTACCGGAC
This sequence comes from Avena sativa, assembly GCA_916181665.1. Lineage (NCBI taxonomy): Eukaryota > Viridiplantae > Streptophyta > Magnoliopsida > Poales > Poaceae > Avena > Avena sativa. The sequence goes on along the minus strand of OV702290.1, from coordinate 543,800,204 downwards.
ACCATTTTGGAGCACATATGTTTAAGACGAAAGAATTGCAAAGCGCAGGAATTGTTTCGATAGAAACCGGAAATTGTTTCGGGTGAAATTGCAGAAAGTGGTTCTGCATGTGATATTGAAATATTGCAAGGGGCTATATGTGAATGTTTGTTAATTAAAGTAATTAACAAAATTCTGAATAAATTTAATAAAAGAGTTTTATTAAATGAGAGAGCATTAAACTTGGAGAATTTTAATGCATTTAAAGTAGGGACTTTAAAGGGGAATGTGAAGAGGCATTTTAATGTGGAGGGGTTACCACCACATGAATGGGGGAGGTGAGGGGTCACCCCCCATGCGCCGGCCATGGAGAGAGGGGGTACCCCCCTCATCCTATAAAAGGCCACCCTCTTCCTCCTTCTTCCTCACACCTCCTTGTGAAAGATCTCTCTCCCCCTCTAGAATTATTCCCCCATGGTCTCGGATTAGCGAAATACATGTTCCCGGTGGCATTTCGTCTGGAAGGAGTTGCTGCTTCCGCTGGATCGCTGGAGCGAGGCGGTGGAGGTTGTCCGGTGGCTTGAACGTGTGTGCGAGTACGGATGCGCTGCCGAGTTGCGGCGCTCGGACTTCCACTCGATCTTGAGATCGGCAAGTGTACGACTACATCAACCACGAGTTCCTACTCGTTAACAAAACTCGTTGTCTTCGAGGGTAAGTTCTCATTAGATGTATGTCCACCCGTTGCTTTGTACCTAGTAGATAGATCTTGGCGTGTAGTTCTCATCGTAGGAAAATTTTTGTTTTCTATGCTGCGGACCGAACAGTGGTATCAGAGCCCGATCTATGCGTAGGTGATTTGCACGGGTAGTACACATATGTTTATATGTGGGCGATGATGATCATGTTATTGCATCTTCTATGTATTTTGGATATTGGTGGCATAGTGGGATGAAGCGGCCCGAACCAACCTTACATGTCATCGTACATGAGACCGGTTCCACGACTGACATGCAACTTGTTTTGCATAAGTGGCTGGCGGGTGTCTGTCTCTCCTACTATAGTCAATATCTGATTTACAACGAGATGCTAATAACTTAGTTTTTCTCGTTGTAGTTCATGTTCGTAGGTGATAACGGTTCTATCTCCGAAAGCCCTAAGCCACGTAAAACTTGCAATTGATAAATTAGAGGCGTCTAGTTTAGATCGTTGCTGGGCTAGTGTATTGATATGGTATTGTTGTAAGTAGATGTATGATAGATACTCTTACAACACACATTCAACGTGTAAGTTCCATAGACCTTGGCCTTACACACAAAGGAATGATAGAGATCATACCACGATGCAAATAATAGAGATCAAATGCATGGACCATATCATCTCACTTTACACATTAGATGTTAGCATCTTATACTGCTAGTTTGGCGCTTTCTGTAGCATTGTAAGATGATCCCTCATTTAGATATCAAGATAAAAATGTGTTCTTCCTTGAGTATGCACCGTTCTGTGGATCGTGTTTCGAGACATCAGGTGATGATCGGGTGTACTCGAATCTACGCTTTCATAGGAACAAGTGTAAGACAGTTTTACACACGCGAATACTAAGGTTCTTACTTGGCGAACCTAGCATGTACATACATGGCTTCGGAACACGGACCGAAAGGTTAAGCATGAGTCATATAGTTGATATGATGCCCATATAGATGCTCGCCTTTGAAGCTACATCATCTCACGTGATGATCGGACTTGGTGTAGTGGATTTGGTTCATGTAATCACCAAAAGGACACGAGGGATGTCGTTTTGAGTGGGAGTTCATTAGTAATTTGGATTAGTTGAAGTCAATCTATCATAAACTTAGTCTAAATAAACTTTACAAATTCTGTTGTAGATGGCAGCACCTGCTTTTAATTTCAATGTGTTCATGGAGAAAGAGAAACTTGCTGCGAATGGTAGCAACTTCACCAACGGGGCTATGAATTTGAGGATTCTCCTCACTGCTGCACAAAAGCAATATGTGCTAGATGCACCGCTAGGCCCCCCACCAGCTCCTGATGCCCCTGACGAGGAAAAGAATGTCTATGTGACTCGTCAGGAGGACCACAACTTAGTTCATTGCGGCATACTGTATGGGCTAGAGCCAGAACTTCGAAAGCGTTTCGAAAATGGCAATGCCTTTGATACCATGGGAGAATTGAAAATGATTTTCGATACCCATGCTGCCGTAGAGAGTTATAATGCTACTAAAAAGTTCTTTAGCTGCATGATGGAGGAGAACAGCTCCGTTAGTGAGCATGTACTCAAAATTTCTGGGTACGCCGATAAGCTTGTGTCCTTGGGAATAACGATTCCCATTGACTTGGGCATACATCATGTTCTCCAATCTCTGCCACCTAGCTACAAGAGCTTCGTGATGAACTATAATATGCAGGGCATGAAGAAGACTCTTCCCGAGCTTCTGTCAATGCTTAAGACTGCAGAAGTGGAGATTAGGAAAGAACATCAAGTGTTGATGATCAATAAGACCACCGGTTTCAAGAAGGACAAGAAAGGCAAGCACAAGGGAAAGAAGGGTGGCAAATCTGTTGTCGCGCCTGAAAAGAAACCCCGAGCTGGCCCTAAGTCCGATACCGAGTGCTACTATTACAAGGGGACTGGCCATTAGAAGCGCAACTGCCCCAAGTATTTGGCGGACAAGAAGTCCGGCAAGGCAAACAAAGGTATATGTGATATACATGTTATTGATGTGTACTTGACTAGTACTCGCAGTAGCACCTGGGTATTTGATACGGGATAGGTTGCTAATATATGTAACTCAGTTCAGGGGCTACGAAACAAGCGACAACTAGCAAGGGATGAGGTCAGGATGCGGGTCGACAATGGATCAAAAGTTGATGTGATGGCCATCGGGACGCTACCTCTCCATATGCCATCGGGATTAGTTATAAACCTAAATAATTGTTATTTGGTGCCTGCATTGAGCATGAACATTGTATCCGGATCATGTTTGATGCAAAGTGGTCATTCCTTTAAATCTAAAAACAATGGTTGTTCGATTTATAAGAATGATATCTTCTATGGTCATGCACCTATGTTGAATGGTTTATTTCTGATGGATCTCGATAGTAATATTACGCACATTCATAATGTTAGTGCTAAAAAGATTAAACTTGATGATGATATATCTACATATATGTGGCACTGCCGTCTAGGTCATATTGGCGTTAAACGCATGAAGAAACTCCATTCTAATGGACTTTTGGAATCACTTGATTTTGAATCATTTGATACATGTGAGCCATGCCTTATGGGCAAGATGACTAGAATGCCGTTTTCCGGTTCAATGGAACGGGCGACAGATTTATTGGAAATCATACATACTGATGTGTGTGGACCAATGAGTGTGTCGGCGCAAGGTGGATGATGTCTACACACTTCTATTCTTGTAGACAGTTGTTGGGCCTCCAAGTGCATAGGTTTGTAGAACAGCAGCAAGTTTTCCCTTAAGTGAATCACCCAAGGTTTATCGAACTCAGGGAGGAAGTGGTCAAAGGTATCCCCTCTCAAGCAACCCTGAAATCAAGATACAAGAAGTCTCTTGTGTCCCCAACACACCCAATACACTTGTCAGGTGTATAGGTGCACTAGTTTGGCAAAGAGATAGTGAAATACAAGTGGTATGGATAATTATAAGTGGTAACGGTGATAGAAAATATCTTGATGGCGTGGAAGAGACTAAAGGCAAACTGAAATAAAGATGAAAGCAAGCAAACATGTAACAGATCTAGTTGCAAACGATGTTTAAATGCTTAGAAACAAGGCCTAGGGATCATACTTTCACTAGTGAACACTCTCATATAAATATATTATCTTCATGATACTACTCTTAACTACTCTCCGGTTGGACACTCTAATCATTGGTAGGGCTATAACAGCACACGTCAAAGTAAGCCTTTCCCATCTAGATAACCCCACACTGTCACCTTGAGCACTAGATGAGTCCAACAAATACCACAATTTCATAAAGACATCCAACTCCAAATATAACTCATAACAAGTATTTGAGAACTCTAGCCTAAGTGCCACCATGGTATGCACGCTGTCACTTTCACACACATGGGGAGAGCAGAGATCTATTAAAGCACTTGAGTAGCAAGGTAGATCTATAGATTACAAGCTCATGATCACAGTATGATCACGCATAGAGAGAGAGATGAACACATAGCTTTCGGTAGAACCCTTAGCCTCGAGAGAGAACTACTCCCTCCTCATCATGGGAATCAGCAATGGTGATGGAGATGGCGGTGGAGATCGACGGAGATGGCTCCGGGGGCACTTCCCTGTCCCGGCAGGGTGCCAGAACAGAGACTTTCTGTCCCCCGAATCTCCCCTTCGGTGGCGGCAGCGCTGCGGAACTTTTCGTGGATTTCTGATTGTCGATTTAGGGTTTTCGCATCGGGAGGCTTCTTATAGGCGAAGAGGCAAGTTCGGTGGGCGGCCAGGGGGCCCACACCACTTGGTGGCGCGGCCAGGGCTAGCCCACGCCACCACATGGTGTGGCCGCCCTATGGCCCCTCTCCGTCTCGTCTTTTGGCTCCGTGAGTCTTCCGGTAAAATATCAACTTTGGCTTTTGTCCCGTCCAATTCCGAAAATATTCATTTTCTGACTTTTTGGAACCAAAAACAGCAGAAAACAGGCAACTGGCACTGCGGCATCTTGTTAATAGGTTAGTCCCAGAAGTGTATAAAAAGTACTCCAAAGTTGGAACAAAACATAAGAAAGTAGATAAAACCAAGCATGGAACATCAAAAATTATAGATACATTTGCAATGTATCAACATCCCCAAGCTTAACTCCTGCTCGTCCTCGAGTAGGTAAGTGATAAAAAGATAGAATAATTTTTGAAGTGACATGCACCATCATAAACTTGATCAAACTATTTGTAAAACATTCAAAGCTGGGATCATAGTACTTCAATCATAACATGAAAGACAAAGTTCTAACAATAAGGCAAAGCAACTATGTTGTAACATGAAAGGATACAAACGAAAGATTCATGAATAACAATGCTTTGCAAGACGTTTGTTTGTTTCACATAAAGAAAACATAGCATAGTGGTATTCAGCTTGTCCCTCATAGAGTAGCAAATATAAATGCATTGGACACCTTCAAAGTTCATAAGAGTGACTAGATACAAATAGTTTAAAACAAGCAATATCAAGTTATGCATCAATCAACTAGTCTTGGGATAATGCACATAGAACTAAGAATGGCCACTATGCTCTCGAAGTAAGTACATAAAGGTAGAAGATGGAGACTCAATATAATGGTGGAAGAAAAGCCCTTTTATAAAAGGAAGTAGGGATTCAAGTCTCATAAAGAGCTTCCAAAAATTATGGTACTTATAGCTTTCATCTCTCATTCCCCCTATCATAAGCATCTTGAAGTGATTAAGGTTAAAGTGAACAAACTATGGTGTACATGCTTGATGAAGTATAAGTTAGGAATCTCATGTCCCTTGTATACGAGGGCTGCTCCTCATGCTACTCAAGTTTAGTCACCGGTAAGTTCTTGTCATCGTAAGTACATGTGTATCATAGAGAACCGCCAACGAGGTACCCCTTGCCCGATGATACGGAAGAATCCCCATATCAAAATGACAAGGCAAGCAGACAACGAGCATCTCAGCAATCTTCTTATTTACCATGGGAATATGGTGCTTTTTTCTCTCTTTCCTCTTTTCATAATATCTTTTTTTTCTTTTTCTCTTTTTTCTCAATATAGGACTCTTTTTTTATTAGAAGAATGCTTCATAGACAGCTTATTATGGTTACGCTGCAGGTTTCCACCATGTCATCATGGATTAGACCAGCGGCCCAGGCGTTTCTCTAACACATATACATAACTCCGTGGACTTACAAGCTCCCCTTTCATTTCACACCGACGACATCCATATACAAAAGAGCATGATATCAACTAGGTACAAGTACCAAGTGCAATGTCGAAAGCGTTCCCCAGGAAAGCATGGTTCTGCTAATTCCCAACAAATAAGTGCAAGCATATACAACATAGAAGACACAATGGTTCAAGTTTATTAAGGGCAAGTAAATTAAAGTGTGCCATCAAGTTCGTGAGAGCTTTAATCACTAGTTTTCTCATAACAAGTTTAATTTGGAAGGTAAACAAAAGCATGAATATACTTGGAATAGCATAAGCTAGTAGGTTGGTATGGTGGACTCTTTGGAATAACTTGGTTTAGGGAGTTGGATGCATGAGTGGAACTCATACTTGGTTGTGGAGGCTAGCAAAAGACTGGGAGCGACAAACTAAGAGAGCAATAATGGCCATAATCATGCAGAGCGACAAAACATCATTGATCAAAGCATAAAGTGATACTACAAGTTGAAAACTAAAGGATCATAAATGCTATGGTGACTTGAGATAGTCATAACATGGTGTGAGCATGCGCCAAGTCAACCCAAATAAAGCATCAAAGGAGAATACCACTATACTATGCTTTAATATGCTAAAACAACGCATGATTCATCCAAGGCACATTAAGCAATATCAATTGTTTATAAAAAGTCATGCTACAGCAAAGAATACTAAGCATAAATCACAAAACCATATCAAGCATGGCATGACAAAGCATAGGCCACAGTCAAAAACAAGCTCTTTTTACCACATACGCATGAACTTTCCTACTCTTTTCCAAACCAAACCAAACTAATTGCAAACCAATATATGAAAGAGGGGGGTCCAACCAATTTATTCAGAAAACTAAGCAAACCAAGCAAACGAAAACCAAAACAAAAATGAAGAAGAAGACGCTCCAAGAACAACACAACTATGCATGAAACAATAAAAATGAAGCGTTTGGAAGAAACCTGGGATTTTTATTGATGAAGAAGGGGATGCCTTGGGCATCCCCAAGCTTTGATGCTTGTACTTCTTGGATATTTCTTGGGGTGACACGCGTGTCATCTCCAAGCTTGAGCTTTAGTCCATCCTTCATCTCATTACTCATTTCTTCCATACACCTGAAATTTTTCCTTCATACAAAACTTCACACAATCTTTATTAGCAACATTAGTGCACTCAAGATAAATAAGTCTTAAGGTTCAGTTCTAACACCAAATAAACTTCCATTAGAACACTAGATACTGTAGCACTTCCCTCAGAAAGCTCAATTCCCCAAAAGAACTCAAGAAGGAACCAACAAGAAGCAAATGCAGAAAATGGCAGAAATTTGTCAGAACAGACCAGCAGGTAAAGACGAATTTTTTCGAAGACCTTCTGTTGCTCAAATAAAAAAGTGCTGAACTAACGAAAGTTAGATAACAACCTGGGGCAGAAGCACAAAAAATTACAGCTCAATCCGACATACAGAGCTCTCTCACGGATTTTATGGTGAAGCACAAAAATCTGTTTTGGGACAGCAACTTTCCCAATCATTACTTCTCTCTCATTAGAGGTTACTCTTGGCACAAAAAGCAAATAAAAAGGATAAGGAGAGGTTATTACAGAGGTAATAACTTCTAAGACTCATCTAAAACTCTTGGGTTATCTCCCAACAAGTACTTTTGTTTAACGCCTTTTAGTTAGGCATGATAGTTTGAGAAGATGCTCACATAGGAAATATGAATTGAAGTAAAAGAGAGCATCAAGAAGCAAATTCAAAACAGATTTAAGTCTAACCCACTTCCTATGCATAGGAATCTTGTAAATAAACAAGTCATGAAAGCACAAAGCAACAAGCATAGGAAAGCAAAACAAGTGCAACTTCAAAATTTTCAACATAAAGAGGGGAGACTTAATATTGTTGAGACACATAAAACCATGTTTCCCTCTCTCATAATAACTTTCAGTAGCATCATGAATAAAATTAACAATATAACTATCACAAGAAACATTCTTATCATGAGCCACATGCATAGAAGAATTAATACTCCCCACATAAATATAGTCATTCTTATTGATTGTAATGGGAGAAAATTCAACAAAATAGTTGTCATTATTATTTTCATCACCATAATCATCAAATATAGGAGGCATATTGTAATCATAATTAATTTCCTCCTCAATAGTAGGTGTACTGAAAATATCATATTCATCATTGTAATCATAATATATTAGAGGCATAGTATCGTCAAAGTAAATTTTCTCCTCCATGCTTGGGGAACTAAAAAGATCATTCTCATCAAAACCAACTTCCCAAAGCTTAGACTTTTCCATAGCATTAGCAATAATGGTGTTCAAAGAATTCATACTAATAACATTGCTATTAGCACGCAAATAAAGTTCCATAGGTTTTTTAATTTTCTCTTCAAACACTTCATGTCCTAACTCAAGATAAATACTATAAAGATCTCTAATTTTTTTGTTGTTTTCCATTAAGCCTAACTAGTGAAAACAAGAAACAAAAAGACAAAATTGCAAAATCTAAAGGAAATAACTTCGAGCACTCACACCGGAGGATGTGAGTACCTTTTACCTTACCTCCCCGGCAACGGCGCCAGAAAATAGCTTGATGTCTACGCACTTCTATTCTTGTAGACAGTTGTTGGGCCTCCAAGTGCAGAGGTTTGTAGAACAGCAGCAAGTTTTCCCTTAAGTGGATCACCCAAGGTTTATCGAACTCAGGGAGGAAGTGGTCAAAGGTATCCCCTCTCAAGCAACCCTACAATCAAGATACAAGAAGTCCCTTGTGTCCCCAACACACCCAATACACTTGTCAGGTGTATAGGCGCACTAGTTTGGCGAAGAGATAGTGAAATACAAGTGGTATGGATAATTATAAGTGGTAACGGTGATAGAAAATATCTTGATGGCGTGGAAGAGACTAAAGGCAAACTGAAATAAAGATGAAAGCAAGCAAACATGTAACAGATCTAGTTGCAAACGGTGTTTCAATGCTTAGAAACAAGGCCTAGGGATCATACTTTCACTAGTGAACACTCTCATATAAATATATTATCTTCATGATACTACTCTCCGGTTGGACACTCTAATCGTTGGTAGGGCTATAACAGCACACCTCAAAGTAAGCCTTTCCCATCTAGATAACCCCACACTGTCACCTTGAGCACTAGATGAGTCCAACAAACACCACAATTTCATAAAGACATCCAACTCCAAATATAACTCATAACAAGTATTTGAGAACTCTAGCCTAAGTGCCACCATGGTGTGCACGCTGTCACTTTCACACACATGGGGAGAGCAGAGATCTATTAAAGCCCTTGAGTAGCAAGGTAGATCTATAGATTACAAGCTCATGATCACAGTATGATCACGCATAGAGAGAGAGATGAACACATAGCTACCGGTAGAACCCTTAGCCTCGAGAGAGAACTACTCCCTCCTCATCATGGGAATCAGCAATGGTGATGGAGATGGCGGTAGAGATCGATGGAGATGGCTCCGGGGGAACTTCCTCGTCCCGGAGGGGTGCTGGAACAGAGACTTTTTGTCCCCCGAATCTCCCCTTCGGTGGCGGCAGCGCTGCGGAACTTTTCGTGGATTTCTGATTGACGATTTAGGGTTTTCGCATCAGGAGGCTTCTTATAGGCGAAGAGGCAAGGTCAGTGGGCGGCCAGGGCTAGCCCACGCCACCACATGGTGTGGCTGCGCTATGGCCCCTCTCCGGCTCGTCTTCTGGCTCTATGAGTCTTCTGGTAAAATATCAACTTTGGCTTTTGTCCCGTCCAATTCCGAGAATATTCATTTTCTGACTTTCTGGAACCAAAAATAGCAGAAAACAGGCAACTGGCACTGTGGCATCTTGTTAATAGGTTAGTCCCAGAAAGTGTATAAAAAGTACTCCAAAGTTGGAACAAAACATAAAAAAGTAGATAAAACCAAGCATGGAACATAAAAAATTATAGATACATTTGCAATGTATCAGTGGATATCGTTATTTTGTTACTTTCACGGATGATTTGAGTAGATATGGGTATATCTATTTGATGAAACACAAGTCTGAAACTTTTGAAAAGTTCAAGGAATTTTAGAATGAAGTGGAAAATCATCGTAATAAAATGATCAAATTTCTACGGTCTGACCGTGGAGGAGAGTATCTAAGTTACGAGTTTAGCACACACATGAAAGAGTGTGGAATAGTTTCACAACTCACGCCTGCCGGAACACCACAACGTAATGGTGTGTTGGAACGTCGTAATCGTACCTTATTGGATATGATTCGATCTATGATGTCTCTGACTGACTTGCCACTGTCATTTTGGGTTTATGCACTATAAACAGCTGCATTCACTTTAAATCGGGCACCATCTAAATCCGTTGAAACAACACCGTATGAATTATGGTTTGGAAACAAACCTAAGTTGTCATTTCTTAAAGTTTGGGGATGCGATGTTTATGTGAAGAAACTTCAGCCGGATAAACTCAAACCCAAAGCGGAAAAATGCGTCTTCATAGGATACCCTAAGGAAACGATTGGGTATACCTTCTATCATAGATCCGAGGGCAAGGTTTTTGTTGCCAAGAATGGATCCTTTCTTGAGAAGGAGTTTCTCGCGAAAGGTGTGAGTAGTCGGAAGGTAGAACTCGAAGAGGTTATTGAACCTTCTCTTCATGAAACGGCGAGTAGCGCACACCGGAAGTTGTTTCGGAGTTGACTTCACCTAATGAAGAGAGAGCTAATGATATTGATCATGTAACTCCGAAAGAGGACACTACCGAACCTTGCAGGTCAAGCAGGACACGTGCAGCTCCTGAACTGTACGGAAATCCTATTGTGAATTTCATGGTTGATGAAATGGATGATCCTGCGACGTATGAAGAAGCGATGATGAGCCCGAATTCCAACAAATGGCTAGAAGCCATGAAATCCGAGATGGAATCCATGTACGAGAACCAAGTTTGGACCTTGGTGGACTTACCTCACGATCGAAAGGCCGTTGAGAATAAATGGATTTTCAAAACAAAAACTGATGCTGATGGTAATGTGACCACCTATAAGGCTCGACTTGTCGCAAAGGGGTTTCGACAAATTCAAGGAGTTGACTACGATGAGACATTCTCTCCCGTAGCGATTCTTAAGTCGGTTAGGATTATGTTAGCAATTGCTGCATATTTCGATTATGAAATATGGTAGATGGATGTCAAAACTGTGTTCCTCAATGGTAATATTGAAGAAGAGTTATATATGATACAACCTAAGGGTTTTGTCGATCCTAAGGATGCTAATAAGGTATGCAAACTTCAGCGATCCATCTATGGACTGAAGCAAGCATACCTGAGTTGGAATCTCCGCTTTGATGAGGTGATCAAAGAGTTTGGATTTGTCCAAACTTATGGAGAGGTTTGTATTTACAAGAAAGTGAGTGGGAGCAATGTGGCATTTCTGATATTATATGTGGATGACATATTATTGATTGGAAATGATATAGATCTTTTAAACAGTGTTAAAAGTTATCTAAATAGCAAATTTTCGATGAAAGACCTTGGTGAAGCGTCATATATATTAGGCATTAAAATCTATAGAGATAGATCAAGGCGCCTAATTGGGCTATCGTAGAGTACATACCTTGATAAGATATTAAAAAAGTTTAATATGGACGGAAGTAAGAAGGGGTTCTTACCTATGTTGCAAGGCAAGACATTGAGTAAGACTCAAAGTCTGGCTACGGCAGAAGAAAGAGAGATGATGGATAAGATCCCCTATGCCTCGGCCATAGGCTCTATTATGCATGCCATGCTATGTACAAGACCGGATGTGGCACATGCTATTAGTTTGACTAGTAGGTACCAATCTGATCCAGGTTCGGAACACTAGATAGCGGTCAAGAACATCCTCAAGTACTTGAGAAGAACTAGGGATATGTTTCTTATATACGGAGGTGAAGAAGAGCTAGTCGCTAAGTGTTATGTCGATGCTAGCTTTGACACCGATCCGGATGACTCTAAGTCTCAATCCGGATACGTATTTCTCTTGAACGGAGCAACAGTTAGTTGGAGGAGTTCCAAACAACCTGTGGTGGCTGGATCAACGACGGAGGCGGAATATGTTGCTGCTTCAGAAGCGGCGCAGGAAGCGGTTTGGATGAAAGAGTTCATTATGGAACTAGGTGTGGCTCCTAGTGCATTGGACCCGATGGTGATCTATTGTGACAACAATGGAGCCATAGCCAACGCAAAGGAACCGAGGTCTCACAAGAATTCCAAGCATATTAAGCGCCGGTTTCACTCCATCTGCGAGCATGTCAAGAATGGAGATATAAAGATTTGTAAAGTACACATGGACCTAAATGTAGCAGATCCGTTGACTAAAGCTCTCCCTAGGGCAAAACATGATCAACACCAGAACTCCATGGGTGTTAGATTTATCACTATGTGAACTAGATTATTGTCTCTAGTGCAAGTGGGAGACTGAAGGAAATATGTCCTGAGAGGCAATAATAAAGTTGTTATTATGTATTCCTTATATATGATACATGTTTATTTTACATGCTAGAATTGTATTGATCGGAAACATCAATACATGTGTGTTTAATAAACAAAAAGGGTTCCTAGTTATGCCTTTCTTATAGACTAGCTTGTTGATTAACAAGATGATCAAGGTTTCCTGATCATGGACATTGGATGTTGTTAATAACAAGGTCACACCATTGGTGGAATGATGTGATGAACATTCATCCGAAGTATAGCATTACGATCAAGTCATTATGTTTATATTGCTATAACATCATCCGAAGTAATCTTTATCATTATGTTAGACCATGAGATCATGCTAATTGCTAACACCTGAAGAGTATCTTGATAACATCAGACGTCACACCGTAACAGAGTGGCTATAAAGATGGGTTCAGTACTACGAAGGTGTTGTGTTGAGGCTCATGGATCAAGAGTGGAATTTGTCAATCCTGATGACGAATAGATATACTCTGGGCCCTCTCGGTGATATTACATTGAGATAGCTTGCAAGCAAGTGATGTGATCACTAGAATGTTATATCACGGGAACGAGAAAAGAGTGCATGTCGGTAACGAGATCAAACTAGGTATTTGGATACCGATGATCGAATCTCGGACATGTATTATGATGGGTTTGTAGCATGGAAAACAAAAAATTCCTACCGCAAGAACGAACAAAACCCAGATCTAATCTAGATAAAAGCCAAGATCTAATCTATTAGACATGTGCAACGAGATAGATCTGTACTAACCCTTGTAGACCCGAAAGCGTTACGAGATCGGATCTCGCGGTTGATGTAGTCGATCACTTGCCGATCTCAAGATCGAGTAGACGATCCTTCCGGCGCCGCGTTCCGGCAGCACTTCCGCAGTCGGTCACACATGCGGAGTCGAAGCAGACCTTCCTCTCCCCGTTCCAGCGAGCAGCGGAGGTATAGATCTCTCCACGGAATCCCAGCAGCACGACGGTGTGGTGGTGGTGGTGGAGTAGAGAATTCTGCAGGGCTTCGCCTAAGCCAGAGCAGAGGGAAGGAGGAGGAGAGAGGCGACTAGGGTTTGAGGATTGGGGAGGGGCAAGGGGGTGGCGCCTCCACCCCTCTATTTAAAGGAGGGAGGTGCCATGGGAGGGGGAGTCCTAGTAGGACTCCCCTCCCTCCTTGGCCGGCGGATTGGGAAGGGGGGAGGAGTCCTCCTCCCCCACTACTCCTTGTCTTGCCCTACAAGGATTCCTTGATCCTTTCTTGGTTTTCAAGCAAACTCCAAGAAATCTTCTAGAACCTTCCGAAACATTCCGAAACCTTCTAGAATCCCCATGCAAATACTCCGGAACATTTCCTAACTTAGAAAATGATCCCCAATATATGAATCTTATTCTCCGGATAATTCCGGATATCCTCGTGATGACTCGGGTCCAATCCGAGACTCCGAACAACATTCGGTCTCCAACACACATTCCATATCTACTTAAAACAACTTCGAACCTTAAGTGTGTCACCCTACGGTTCGTCAATATGCAGACATGATGAAGACACCTCTCCGATCAATAACCATCAGCGGGATCTGGAGATCCATAATGGCTCCCACATACTCAACGATGACTTTGTGATCGATAGAACCATTAACATACGAAACCAATTCCCTTTGTCACGCGATATTCTACTTATCCGAGGTTTGATCGTCGGTATCTCCATACCTAGTTCTACCTCGTTACTGATAAGTACTCTTTACTCGTTCCATGTGATGTCATCCCTTGTGACCTAGTCACATGCTTGCAAGCTAACTAGATGACATTCCACCGAGAGGGCCCAGAGCATATCTATCTGTCATATGGATGGACAAATCCCACTCTTGGTCCATGCGCTTCAACACATACTTTCAGAATACCCAATGACACCTTTATAACCACCCAGTTACGAAGTTGTGTTTGATGTCATCAAAGTACCCATTCGGTGATGGTGATTAACATAACCTCATGGTCGAAGGATTAGGTTACTATGCATTTGAAAGCTTATAGCAATACGAACTTAATGACTTGATCTTATGCTACGCTTACTATGGGTGTGTGTCCATCACATCATTCTCCTAATGATATAACCTTGTTATTAATGACATCCAATGTCCATGATGAGGAAACCATGATCATCAATTAATCAACAAGCTAGTTCCACAAGAGGCTTACTAGGGACTCTTTTATGTTTACAAAACACACATGTATTAGTGTTTCCTTATAATACAATTATAGCATGGGGTGTAAACATTCATCATAAACACAAAGATATAATAATAACCACTTTTATTATTGCCTCTTGGGCATATCTCCAACAGTATCCCACTTGCACTAGAGTCAATAATCTAGATTACATGGTAATATACCTAACACCCATGGCGTTTTGGTGTTGGTCATGCTTTGCTCTAGGGAGAGGTTTAGTCAACGGATCTGCCACATTCAGAACAGTGTGTACTTTGCAAATCTTTATGTCACCATCTCGGACATACTCGCGAATAGCATGGAAACGTAGCTTGATGTGCTTCAGCTTGCTATGTGACCTTGGCTCCTGTGCATTAGCTATCGCACCTGTGTTGTCACAGTAGATGGCCATCGGGTCCAACGCACTGGGAACCACGCCAAGTTTAGTAATGAACTCCTTCATCCATATGGCTTCTTGTGCAGCCTCCGAAGCAGCTATGTATTCCGATTCAGTTGAAGATTTCGCCACAACGCTTTGCTTGGCACTCCTCCAGCTCACTACAGCACCATTCAAAATAAATACGTATCCAAACTGTGACTTTGAGTCATCTGGATCGGTGTTCCAACTAGCATTAGTGTAACCGTTTACAACAAGCTGTTCATCACCTGCATAAGAAAGAACCATATCCTTAGTCCTATTCAGGTACTTTAGGATATTCTTGACCACTGTCCAGTGCTCCATTCCAGGATCACTTTGATATCTGCTAGTCAAATTAACAGCATGTGCTATATCCGGTCTTGTACACAGCATGGAATACATGATAGAACCTATGGCCGAGGCATAGGGAATATTATTCATCTTTTCTCTATCTTCTGCCGTAGCTGGACTTTGAGTCTTACTCAAGGTCTTACCTGACAACATGGGCACGAACCCTTTCTTGCTCTCTTCCATTCTAAACTTCTTTAGAACTTTGTCTAAGTATGTACTATGTGAAAGCGCTATTAGGCGTCTTGATCTATCTCTATAAATCTTGATGCCTAGAATATATGCCGCTTCGCCAAGATCCTTCATTGAAAAACTATTATTCAAATAGGTTTTGACGCTATTAAGAAGTTCTATATCATTCCCAATCAACAATATGTCATCTACATATAGTACTAGGAATGCGACAGAGCTCCCACTCACTTTCTTGTAAATACAAGCTTCTCCATAAGTTTGTATAAATCCAAAGTTTTTGATTACTTTATCAAAACGTTGATTCCAACTCCGGGATGCTTGCTTCAGTCCATAAATGGAGCGCTGAAGTTTGCATACCTTGTCAGCATCTTTAGGATCGACAAAACCCTTGGGTTGTACCATATACAACTCTTCCTCAATGTCACCATTAAGGAACGCCGTTTTGACATCCATCTACCAAATCTCATAATCGAAATATGCAGCAATTGCTAACAAAATCCTCACAGACTTTAGCTTCGCTACTGGTGAGAAAGTCTCATTGTAGTCAACTCCTTGAATTTGTCGAAACCCTTTCGCGACAAGTCGAGCTTTATAGACGGTAACATTACCATCAGCATCTGTTTTTCTTTTGAAAATGCATTTGTTCTCGACAACCTTACGGCCATCCGGTAAGTCCACCAAAGTCCACACTTGGTTTTTGTACATGGATCCCATCTCGGATTTCATGGCTTCTAGCCATTTGTCGGAATCTGGGCTCACCATAGCTTCTTCATACGTCGCAGGGTCATTAGTGTTGTCCACCAACATGACGTTCAAGGCAGAGTCATACCAATCAGGAGTGGTACGAACCCTCGTTGACCTGCGAGGTTCAGCAGCAACTTCGTTCGAAGTTTCATGATCACCATCATGAGCTTCCTCTCCAATTGGTGCAGGCGGCACAAAAACATCTTCCGGTGCTGCGCTACTCTCAACTCCGAGAGAAGGTTCAATAACCTCATCGAGTTCTACTTTCCTTCCAGTCACTTCCTTCGAGAGAAACTCCTTCTCAAGAAAGGATCCATTCTTGGCAACGAAAACTTTGCCTTCGGATCTATGGTAGAAGGTATACCCAATTGTTTCTTTAGGGTATCCTATGAAGACGCATTTCTTCGCTTTGGGTTCAAGCTTATCAGGTTGTAACTTCTTTACATACGCTTCGCAACCCCAAACTTTAAGGAACGACAACTTAGGTTTCTTTCCAAACCACAATTCGTACGGTATCGTTTCAACGGATTTAGATGGTGCCCTATTTAAAGTGAATGCGGTTGTATCTAATGCATAGCCCCAAAACGATAGCGGTAAATCTGTAAGAGACATCATAGACCGAACCATATCTAAGAGAGTTCGATTACGATGTTTGGACACACCATTACGCTGTGGTGTTCCCGGCGGTGTCAACTGTGAAAGTATTCCACATTTCTTTAAATGCATGCCAAACTCATAAATTAGATATTCACCTCCGCGGTCAGAACGCAGAAACTTAATCTTCTTGTTACGATGATTTTCCACTTCACTTTGAAATTCCTTAAACTTCTCGAAAGTTTCGGACTTATGTTTCATAAAGTTGACATACCCATATCTACTTAAGTCATCCGTGAAAGTGAGAACATAACGATATCCACCACGCGACGCTACACTCATTGGACCGCACACATCTGTATGTATTATTTCCAATAAGTCTGTAGCTCGCTCCATTATTCCAGAGAATGGAGTCTTAGTCATTTTTCCCATTAGACATGCTTCACATCTTTCAAGTGATTCAAAATCAAGTGATTCAAGAAGTCCATCAGAATGGAGTTTCTTCATACGCTTCACTCCAATGTGACCAAGACGACAATGCCACATGTATGTAGAATTATCATTCAATTTTATTCGTTTAGCATCTATGTTGTGAACATGTGTATCACTACTATCGAGATTCAATAAGAATAAACCATTCATCTCAGGTGCATTACCATAAAAGATATTACTCATATAAATCGAACAACCTTTATTCTCAGACTTAAAAGAGTAACCGTCTCGCAATAAACAAGATCCAGATATAATGTTCATGCTTAACGCAGGAACCAAATAACAATTATTTAAATTTAAAACTAATCCCGAAGGTAGATGTAGAGGGAGCGTGCCGACGACGATCACATCAACCTTGGAGCCATTTCCAACGCGCATCGTTACCTCGTCTCTCGCCAGTCTTCGTTTATTCCGCAGCTCCTGTTTCGAGTTACAAATATGAGCAACCGAACCAGTATCAAATACCCAGGCACTACTACGATTACTAGTAAGATACACATCAATAACATGTATATCAAATATACCTTTCTTCTTGATGTTGCCGTTCTTCAGATCTGCCAGGTACTTGGGGCAGTTACGCTTCCAGTGACCAGCACCCTTGCAGTAGAAGCATTCAGTTTCAGGCTTAGGACCAGCCTTGGGCTTCTTAGCAGGTGCGGCAGCTTTCTTGCCGTCCTTCTTGAAGTTGCCCTTTTTCTTAGGCTTGCCCTGTTTCTTGAAATTGGTGGTCTTATTGACCATCAACACTTGGTGCTCCTTCTTGATCTCCACTTCAGTAGTTTTCAGCATGGACGATAGTTCAGGCAACGTCTTGTTCATGCAGTGCATATTGTAGTTCATCACAAAGTTCTTATAACTTGGTGGCAGTGATTGGAGGACACGATGAATCCCTAACTCATTAGGAATCGTTATCTCCAACTCTTGGAGCTTGTTTCCGTGCCCAGACATGGTGAACACGTGCTCGCTAACGGAGCTTCCCTCTTCCATCTTACAATTAAAGAACTTTTCGGAGGCCTCATAGCTCTCCATGGCCGCGTGAGTCTCAAAAATGAGCTTGAGCTCCTTAATGATCTCGAACGGGTCATGGTGCTCAAAGCGCTTCTGAAGCTCCGTTTCTAAACCGTACAGGATGGCACACTGAACTGTGGAGTAATGATTTTTCCGAGTGGCGTAAACATTCTTTACGTCATCGGTGGCATCTTCTGTAGGTGGGTCACCTAGCGGTGCTTCGAGCACATAGGTCATCTGACCAGCCCTGAGGACAATCTTCAGACCACGAAGCCAGTTCGTGAAGTTGCTTCCATTGTTCTTAAGCTTTTCTTTCTCTAGGAACGCATTGAAATTGATGGAGAGGTTCACCATAATCTACAACAAATTTGCAAGTAGTTTAGACTAAGTTTATGATAAATTGAGTTCAATTTTAATTCTTAAATTAACTAGGTGAACTCCCACTCAAAACAACATCCCTCACATTGTCTTAGTGATTACACGAACCAAGTCCACTACACCAAGTCCGATCTTCACGAGAGAAGATGTAGTTTCATCGGCGAACAATCTTCATGGTCATCATATCACTCATATGATTCATGCTCTACCTTTGGGTATTCCGTGTTCCGAGACCATGTCTGTACATGCTAGGCTCGTCAAGATTAACCTTAGTTTCCGCATGTGCAAATCTGGCTTGCACCCGTTGTATGCACACATAGAATCTATCACATCCGATCATCACGAGATGCTTCGAGACGACGAGTCTTAGCAACGGTGCCAACTAAGGACGAACACTTCATTACTTGAAATTTAGTGAGAGGGATCATCTTATAATGCTACCGTCGCGATCTAAGCAATACAAGATGCATAAAGGATTAACATCACAGGCAATTCATAATTAGTGTGATATGATATGGCCCTTTCTTCTTATGCCTTTGATCTCCATCTCCAAAGCACGGACATGATCTCCATCATCACCAGCATTGCGTCAAGGTCAGTGGCGCCGCTTCATGGTTGTCCATCATCACTAGCAACTATTACAACTACTTGGAATAAAGCTATTACAAGATGAATAGACACGCAGGTCTTAACAGAATCAAAGACAACCATTAGGCTCCTGCCGGTTGCCATATTACAACAAGGATCATTGCATACATCAAATATAATCACAATCACATGATGGCCATATCACATCACAAAAACCCTGCAAAAACAAGTTAGACGCCTCTAATTTTCTTTGCATGTTTTATGTGGTTTGGGGCTTTCGAATAAGAACGGATCTTACCTACGAAACTGAACCACAACGTTGATACAAGTGCCATCAAGTGCAAAGTGTAGATTGGATCTATACTATGGTGGTAGAGACAGACACCCGCAAAGCCACTTGTGCAAAGCAAGTTACACGTCAAGCGTGGAGCAAGTCTCATGTGCGATGACATGTAAGGTTAGCCCGAGCCGCTTCATCCCACCATACTGCAAGATGCAAAGTACACAAAGCAAAAGACGGCACAAGCACCAACGCCCACAAAACCATTGTGTTCTACTCGTGCAACAGATCTACGCATAGATACGGCTCTGATACCACTAATGGATTCGTAGCATGGAAAACAAAAAAATTCTACCGCAAGAACGAACAAAACCCAGATCTAATCTAGATAAAAGCCAAGATCTAATCTATTAGACATGTGCAACGAGATAGATCTGTACTAACCCTTGTAGACCCGAAAGCGTTACGAGATCGGATCTCGTGGTTGATGTAGTCGATCACTTGCCGATCTCAAGATCGAGTAGACGATCCTTCCGGCGCCACGTTCCGGCAGCGCTTCCGCAGTCGGTCACACGTGCGGAGTCGAAGCAGACCTTCCTCTCCCCGTTCCAGCAAGCAGCGGAGGTAGTAGATCTCTCCACGGAATCCCAGTAGCACGACGGTGTGGTGGTGGTGGTGGAGTAGAGAATTTTGCAGGGCTTCGCCTAAGCCAGAGCAGAGGGAAGGAGGAGGAGAGAGGCGGCTAGGGTTTGAGGATTGGTGGGGGGCAAGGGGGGTGGCGCCTCCACCCCTCTATTTAAAGGAGGGAGGCGCCATGGGAGGGGGAGTCCTAGTAGGACTCCCCTCCCTCCTTGGCCGGCGGATTGGGAAGGGGGGAGGAGTCCTCCTCCCCCACTACTCCTTGTCTTGCCCTACAAGGATTCCTTGATCCTTTCTTGGTTTTCAAGCAAACTCCAAGAAATCTTCTAGAACCTTCCGGAACATTCCGAAACCTTCTAGAATCCCCATACAAATACTCCGGAACATTTCCTAACTTAGAAAATGATCCCCAATATATGAATCTTATTCTCCGGACAATTCCGGATCTCCTCGTGATGTCCCGGATCCAATCTGAGACTCCGAACAACATTCGGTCTCCAACACACATTCCATATCTACTTAAAACAACTTTGAACCTTAAGTGTGTCACCCTACGGTTCGTGAATATGCAGACATGATGAAGAGACCTCTCCGATCAATAACCATCAGCGGGATCTGGAGATCCATAATGGCTCCCACATACTCAACGATGACTTTGTGATCGATAGAACCATTAACATATGAAACCAATTCCCTTTGTCACGCGATATTCTACTTATCCGAGGTTTGATCGTCGGTATCTCCATACCTAGTTCTACATTGTTATTGATAAGTACTCTTTACTCGTTCCATGTGATGTCATCCCTTGTGACCTAGTCACATGCTTGCAAGCTAACTAGATGACATTCCACCGAGAGGGCCCAGAGCATATCTATCCGTCATATGGATGGACAAATCCCACTCTTGGTCCATGTGCTTCAACACATACTTTCAGAGTACCCAATGACGCCTTTATAACCACCCAGTTACGAAGCGGTGTTTGATGTCATCAAAGTACCCATCCGGTGATGGTGATTAACATAACCTCATGGTCGAAGGATTAGGTTACTATGCATTTGAAAGCTTATAGCAATACGAACTTAATGACTTGATCTTATGCTACGCTTACTATGGGTGTGTGTCCATCACATCATTCTCCTAATGATATAACCTTGTTATTAATGACATCCAATGTCCATGATCAGGAAACCATGATCATCAATTAATCAACAAGCTAGTTCCACAAGAGGCTTACTAGGGACTCTTTTATGTTTACAAAACACACATGTATTAGTGTTTCCTTATAATACAATTATAGCATGGGATGTAAACATTCATCATAAACACAAAGATATAATAATAACCACTTTTATTATTGCCTCTTGGGAATATCTCCAACATATTATATCAAGAGACAAAGGGATTTAGTTACAAGCGTTAAAGGTTCTCACGATCACAGAAGTCATCGTTAAATATGCAGGAGTCAGTATGGATCTCCAGGTCCCGCTTCTGACTATTGATCTGAGAGGAGTCTAAATCATGTCTGCATTATTCGCGAACCGTAAGGTGACACACTTAAGAGTTACCGGACACCATTTTGGAGCACATATGTTTCAGACGAAAGAATTGCAAAGCGCAGGAATTGTTTCGAGAAACTGGAAATTGTTTCGGTTGAAATTGCAGAAAGTGGTTCTGCATGTGATATTGAAATATTGCAAGGGGCTATATGCGAATGTTTGTTAATTAAAGTAATTAACAAAATTCTGAATAAATTTAATAAAAGATTTTTATTAAATGAGAGAGCATTAAATTTGGAGAAACTTAATGCATTTAAAGTGGAGACTTTAAAAGGGAATGTGAAGAGGCATTTTAATGTGGAGGGGTTACCACCACATGAATGGGGGAGGTGAGGGGTCACCCCCCATGCGCCGGCCATGGAGAGAGGGGGCACCCCCCCCTCCTCCTATAAAAGGCCACCCTCTTCCTCCTTCTTCCTCACACCTCCTTGTGAAGGATCTCTCTCCCCTTCTAGAATTATTCCCCCATGGTCTCGGATTCGCGAGATACATGTTTCCGGTGGCATTTCGTCTGGAAGGAGTTGCTGCTTCCGCTGGATCGCTGGAGCGAGGAGGTGGAGGTTGTCCGGTGGGTTGAACGTGTGTGCGAGTACGGATGCGCTGCTGAGTTGCGGCGCTCAGACTTCCACTCGATCTTGAGATCGGCATGTGTACGACTACATCAACCACGAGTTCCTACTCGTTAACAAAACTCGTTGTCTTTGAGGGTAAGTTCTCATTGGATGTATGTCCACCCGTTGCTTTGTACCTATTAGATAGATCTTGGCGTGTAGTTGTGTAGTTCTCATCGTAGGAAATTTTTTGTTTTCTATGTTGCGGACCCAACAAATGGCCCGGTGAAGATCATCAACGAGCTCATATGGTGCCTCTTCATCTTCAGCTTCCCCTGTTGTAGTATCACCGTATTCAGGGAATATAGAATAGTTGTCATCATCCTCTTCCTCTTTATTGTCTTTTATCATAACTCCTTTTTCTCCATGCTTGGTCCAACAATTATAGCTGGGCATAAATCCGGACCGAACCAGGTGGGTGTGAAGGGTTCTAGAGGAAGAGTAATCCTTCTTATTCTGATAGGCAACACATGGATAACACATAAAACTATTCACACTATTTTCCTTAGCCACACGGATAAAATTATGTAGGCCCATAATAAACTCGGCAGTGCTTCGGTCACTGTACATCCATTGCCGGCTCATCTGCATTATATATTTAAGTTTATCAAAAACCATTAAAGAACATCTAGAGAAATGACTACTATACTTCGACAAATGCATTGTATAAATGACGGATGAAAGGATAAAGTTACTAACCTCGACCGAGGCGGAAATAAAGAAAAGAAAGCTTAAGTGTGGCTCAGACACTTCATATCTTATTTGTTTTGTGTGAAATCAAGTGCCATCGTGCTCTCACGCATTTCATCGAGCACCTCTTGTGCATAGAGGGGAAAACAAAGCAATATACACCACTTGCGCATGAGACGGGAAAAATAAACCAGCTCACACAAGCATGTGGGGCTGGGGGGGGGGGGTACACATAGAAGAACATGGACCTTTAGTCCCGGTTCGTGAAAGGGTTGAGACAGGCGCGGAACCGCAACCGAGCGAACCAAAAATGATCATTGCCCTGCCCCGTGTGGCGTCCTGGCTCACATTAGTCCCGGTTCGTAAGGCAACCGGGACTGATCGCTCCGGACAGCTCCGACGGAAGCCCTGTTTTCTACTAGTGATACATCCATTTGGCATGTTTTAGATTTTTCTTCCAGATGGTTTCATTGCTCCTTTTACGCTTTAGCTAGCTTGCCCATATAGTCCCACGGGCATAGATCATGCACAACGTACTTGTGTGTATATATATGATCATATGTAAAGAAAGTTTGGTAAATATAATAATTTAGAGGTAATTAAATTTTAACCGAAATTGATCAACCGGAAAGGCGTAGAATTGCCTGCAATTGAAGTATCACACACCCATCTCAAATGAAGATGGACTTGAACTAATTAGGGGAATACTCCTGGCCACTCTCAGTTGATGACACGAGACTGCATTTGAATTGTACTCCAATTGATACAAACCCATGCTAAGAGCAGATGAAATGAACTGGGGCATCTCTTTGCCGACGCAGATTTTATTCTCCGCGCTAAACTCCAATCCGGCCCCATCATTGTGGTTTGTTCATCTCCAATATCACCAGTATCAATGTAACTATTCTCAATACCATATGTCTACAGTCTATCAACTATACATTCCGGATCATAATTAAATACAAGAGGACATAAATATTCAATATGTCGAAATATAAGTATATCTTGCATATCATCAGAGTTTTTTCCTAGAGAAATCACATTTTTTCAAACCGACTTGGGTTAAGAAGTCTAGCTAGAGAGAGGCAAGGAATATGATAAAGTGCAGAAGGGTATTTATTTGCCTTCTTTCCATCAAATCTGGTGTCTCCTCACACAAACTGGATGATCAGTTCAGTACATCCCAAAGAGATGGAGATTCGAAGTGTGCAAAACTGCCATATGCTACTCTACACTGTGTTTTATTCCTAACGAACTTTATGTGGAGTACTAAATATTATCGAGTTTTCTTGTGAACCTTTCCAGGTTGTCAGTAAGGTGTTGCTGCTGGGCTAACTCGCGGATAAGGAGCTAGCCGAGACAGTTTCTTGTGTTTGAATACTTGATGATTTCGAGTCGCTTCCAAGAATAATTTTCTGTCACATTACTTGCTGGCAAGTTCATTTACTGACACAATATGTGCGCCTATAGATTCTTCACTGCTGAGCTGATTCAGAAGGTACCATAACAACCTGATGCTTAATTATACAGAACTCTTGATATGATTATTGTTGCCAGAAAATTTTCAGTATTTCCTTCTTCTATGCCCACTTCTTTGGGTTAAAATATCTGCCATTTTTGTCTATACTGCTATGTAGACACTGGTTGACTTACCTTGTCAATCGGCTTCCCTTTTGGTACTCTGGAGTACAAAACATGGACACTGTAAACTATTTCCGTTACAGAGGTTGGGTAATAGAAGCTTCAATTTTCTGAAAAAAAAAGAAAAAATATACTCCCTTTTCCTTTGTATCAACTATAAACCCTTGAATTGTCTTCAATTGGAGGGGAAATTCCAATTGACAGCCTCATGTATATCCGAGCTCTGAGAGCTAGTTTTGCTTCAAAAATTCTTTCGCTACGGAAATCATTGTATCGTGATAAGACAACAAATGAGCGAGTGTATATATCATCACAAAACATACAACGAGAAACCAATAAGCTACAGAGATGATTTCTGGAGCGAAAACAAGGACGTTGTTGACAGGTCGACTCCCTTTTGGTAAGTCATGGTTTAGCGAGCATCTAAGTCATGTTTTTTGTACCAGGCCTGGTGAAACTTAGTCCGAGTTCAAGCACCATGTCCACATGGAAAATTTCAAGAACTGAATCGAGAATGTCTATATATCTTCTTCGTTCATCAAGAGTGGGTGACAACCTGATCCACTCTGTGACTTTGTTGCTGCTTGCCACTCTCTATGGTACTCTGAGGTGGCATGCGGTACATTGCAGGACTAAATCTCTGGGTATTCTCTTTTCCGCTGATGACCAAACCAATTACGTCACAATTTGGAAGATGAATTGGAGATCCAGTCAGTGCATGAAACGCATCACCAGCTGACCACTAAATGCTCATTCTTGCATTTTTTCTACGGTAATTTTGACACATGCACTACACAAAAGGCTCAATCATGTCCTCGGCATAGCCCCTGTTTCCTGTAGTGATGCATGCCATCTCATGAGTATATGTTTGTGCTTTTCCGTTTTCCTTTATGTATAGTACTACAAAAAAGACATGGCTCATGAAACATCTTTCCTATCGATCCATATATAGTTAGCTAATAGATGACAGTTTCGATGTTGGATGATCAAGTAATGAAAAAAAATCCATGTCTAGTATTACACTTCTACAACAATAAATGAAATTTCTTGAGATGAATTAGCTACTGTATTCTGAGAAAGGAAAAATAGGTATCATGGTCCAATGGAAGAACATATACCAAAATTCACACACTGGTCCCTACACAGATACTCGAATTATTTCAACCAAGTGGAAACATGGACGCCACAGATTAGAGACTCCCAATTGCATGCCCAGAAATCAAGAGCCACCAACATGTTAATTTCATCGAGATTTTGATAGGCACTTGCGGGTATGTTATGGTATATTTATCATATTTCCCAGTTGTTTCATGAATCATTCCAGCCATAGTGGGATTGCCTTTCGGCCCTGGTCATTTTAGTAATATATCATCAATGTAATACTACATTAGTTCACCATCCTTTTTGAAGAAAACATTAGTTCGGCTATCAAGCTTTATAATTCTTTGTTTCTTAAGTGAATAATTGGAGCAACTTAGCTATCACTCACACTCACCAAGTCGATGATCAGTCACCAGTCACCACTGACCATTATTATTATCATTATTATTAATATTATTATTTTCCTTTT
This sequence comes from Avena sativa, assembly GCA_916181665.1. Taxonomy (NCBI): domain Eukaryota; kingdom Viridiplantae; phylum Streptophyta; class Magnoliopsida; order Poales; family Poaceae; genus Avena; species Avena sativa. Next base: position 543,773,855 of record OV702290.1, on the reverse strand, counting down.
TAAATGAATACCACTAATAGTGTGTTAATAACTAATCTGAGAGGAAGTATAAGTTAAGAAGCTTGTTATATATGTGGACATATTTACATAATCTAAATATTAACAAGGAAAATATCTAAATGTATTTAATTGGGAGAAAAAGGATAACAAGTGATGGGAAATCTTATGTTCATGTGATGGATGCGGAAGGAGCTTAACGAATGGACATGAAAGATCCATGCATGGATATACGTTAAGTCACTCAGGTGTCAACACATGTCAAGTAGACTGCTAAATTTCACTGCTACATTATCTTATTTGTCTTAGCCATTATAGAGAACTTATAAGGAGCGAACGCCCGGATTTTAGAACATGGAGCGAAGTAGTTGTTAACCATTGGAATTTGGAAGTGACGGTGGATTGCAACTGCTAGGTCTCAAGTTGGCACGTGGCATCTCCCGAATGCTCCGGTCTGCAATACATTTTCTGAATATTTTCGTCCCTATTATAAAGGAGACATCAACACACATGAAACATCTCATGAGAAAATTGGCACATAGTTTTACAGGTAAACATGTATATATGCATATGCACACCACCAGAAGCTGTTCACCACGACCTTGCATCACTAGCGTCTTACCCACCATCGATCTATTTTCACTTGGTCAGTGCTATAAGGATCACAGAGAAGCTAGATCACTACAACTCCGACTCATCCGGGTCCGAAACCTGGTGATGAACATGTCAGCCGCCTGGTCGATCTCATCATCAACGTTGAACTCCAACCCCTCCACCTCTCTATTGCTCCTAATGACATCCATCACCGACGGCTCGTCCTCGCTGTGGTCATCATCGCATACGTCAGGCACGTTGTGATCATCATCATCATCGCCATCGCTGATGTAGCAACAATTATCATCGTCGAAGATGGAGTGCAGTGTCCAGTTAGCGCAGCCACCATCACCATCTTCTTGATGGAGCAGTGCCAACTGATTAGAGATATCAACTGTATGACCACGATGATGCACGGCCGGCTTTCCCAACCCCTTGCGCGGCACGATGGCCTTCTCGCAGTCGACCCTCTGGTCGTCGGTGCCCGCCATGAGCGTATGGATTCCGTGAGAGATGGCGCCGACGGTGGCAATCCTGCGGCGGAGCGAGGCCAGGACGAGGAGCCTGGCCGTGAGGACGACGGTCTTGCTCTTGCACGCCGCCGCCACCTTTCTGAGGTTGCCGATCTTCATCTTCGATGCGAAATTAAGGACAATAACTGATGAGCTGTGGTGATCCAGGCTTAGCATGAGCAGATCACTCAAGTGCTCTACAGATCAAGATGAGAGTGTGTCACAGGATGTTTCAGGTCTCAGATTCATGGGCCTTCTCCTGAAGGCACAATGGTGTATTTATAGCCAGAAACCGGGCGTGCATGTCTGTGCACCTTTGGTCATGTCATGATCAGACGTTTGCACGTAGTCCAATGCGCATGGAATGAACATTTGGAAGGAAAAAAATGTAGTACACATGATAGTAACATTTGTAGATAAACAATTTGGCATGTGGAGTAAGCACTATGAAAGTGTTGGCCGTGGAAGCAAGTTTCTAAAAGGCAAAAAAAAGCTAGGGATTTGATTTGTTAGAGGAAAGATATGGATTTGGTAGAGGAAAGATATGGAGAAAGTATTAGTTCTAGTTAGGCCATAAAGGGTACATGCATGGCTCCCAGCTGGGAGCGCAGATTGGCTCTTTGGGATCCCAAATTCCCAATATCCCCGCTAGCAAAAGGGTAGATAAACATAGCAGCACACCGGTATGAAGCAGAAGGAACCAAACCGGGGGTGGCTTTTCTTGGGGTTATTTCCGTGTGATTCATGCCCAAAATCATCAAGGCGCGTAGTGCACTGGAAAGCTGCAGCAACGCCGTTTCTGTGGGCGGGGCGTCTCACGTGATGAATTTACTAGCAGTGCTGCCTAGCTTTGTACAGCTTCTGGTTCTTCTCCCTGGGTGCACTTTGCTGCTCTACCATCGACCAATCGGGAGATAACGTAGTACGTTAGGGAGCTTATATATTGATTAATTTTGGCCCGTGACAACTGATAGAACGCTCTCGAACGGACCAGCAAGCATATGCTCCTTTGTATGCGCCCTGTGACAAACGTGAAGGATACACGGTGTGCTTTTCATGTTCCTTCTGTGTGTTAGACATATTGAGGTTTTATATTTTATACATGTATTCATATATTCCTGGTATTGTTACGTTATGGAGTAGTACTCCAACTTGTACACAATCCGGTCTCTACCCTGTAACAAACAGTCGTGGGTTTATTCCACGTATATTAACACGCATCCGATGCAAGGCCACGCATCGTTCAACCCTAGGTTTTCTGTCATGGTATCAGGGCTAGCCCTTCCGTCATCTAGCCGTCTCGAAAAAAAACTACTGCCGCCGCTGCAGCTCGTCCTGCCACCGCCGCCAAAGCTCGCGGTTGCCGCCGCCAAAACAAAGCCTACACATTACAAGCATCGCCCCGTTGTAGAGCATCTACCGCCGCCGCCCAAAACCCAATCAAAAACACAACATACCGCCGCCGCAACCTTGCCGCCGTGCCCAAGATCCAAGAAAACTGCCGCCGTAGTAATCCTCGATTGCCACCGCTGCACGTCTCGATGGCTTCATCTTCCTCGATGACCGCGCTCGCTACTGCACTTGGCGCACCCCCGACCCAACTCCTCACTCGGGAAAGGCTCTTGTGGTTCCTGCCCTTCGTGGCGCCCGCGTGCTCAACCTGGTAAATGGAGTCGAAAAAGCCCCTGCTGAAGAAATTGATGTTGAAGATGCCAGCGGGAAGAAAATCACGATTGAAAACCCCGACTACATCACATGGATCACCCGTGACCAGCAAGTCCTCCGGTACATCCTGAACTCTTTGTCACCCGATCTACTTCCTGAGGTGATTGGTCTTAACACATCTGCCGAGGTATGGAAATTTATCGAGTCTCTCTCCACGACGCCGTCTCGATCCTGCACTCAGCAACTCCGATCTGCCTTGAATGACACAAAGAAGGGGGATCTCTCTGCTAAGAAATATTTTACTAAGATGAAGACTTTTGCCTCAGAACTTGCTGCTGCAGGAAAGCCAATTGACGATGATGAGCTCATCTGGTCCATTCTTCATGGACTTAGAGACTCCTACAACACACTGAAGGTTGCCATCAATGCAAACCCCGATACCACTCTCTCGGATTTTCTCAGCCAACTCCAAGCGTTTGACCAGCTGCACAAGTCAGATGATGGCGGAGAGGTCTTTGTCTCCTCCGCCAACATGGCGAGCCGCGGGACTGACCGATCAAAACCACCACGTCAGGAGGACCGTGGACGGCGTGATGACTATGAGGATGACCGTGTGTGCAGGGATAGGTATGATGATGACCGTTTTTGCCACGACAGATATGATGATGATCGTGGCCACAGGGACAGGTATGAGGATCGCCGTGGAGGTGGTGGTAGCGGCGATCATCGCTATGATGATCGCCCACGCCACCATGATGATGATGGCGGACATCGTGATGATGGACGCTGCCATGGACGTGCTCTCACACCCTATATCAATGTCACTTGTCAGATATGTAAGATTCATGGTCATCTTGCTAATGACTACTGGTGGAGGTTCTAGAATAATCGTGATTGTCATGATGATGCTGATCATGGTGACAAGGGTGCCAATATGGTGTCCTATGGTGTGGACACAAACCGGTACTCTGACACTAGCACCACAAATCATGTTGCCAATAAGATGAGCAAGCTCTCCTTCCAGGAAAAGTACATAGGACATGATCAGGTTCACACAACAAATGGCAATGGTATGCAAATCTCTTATATTGGTCATTCAATGTTGCACACTCCCCATAGTTCGTTATATCTCAAAAAAATTCTTCATGTTCCAGATGCTTCAAAAAATCTTCTTTCTATGCATAAGCTTACACTTGATAATGATGTCTTCCTTGAGTTTCACCCATATTTTTCTTGATTAAGGATCAGGCCACAAGGAGAACTCTCTTTAAAGGGACATGCTATGATGGTCTCTACCCGCTAGTACCTCTGTCTACTAGGCCTTCTAAGCAAGTCTTCGTCACAATAAAGCCGTCATCTTCTACATGGCATCGCCGCTTGGGACATCCATCCTCCTTTGTGGTGCATAAAATTCGTAGAAAACATCATATTTCTCATATGCCTGAAATAAATCCATACATTAGTGATTCTTGTCAACTAGCCAAGAGCCATCAGCTTCCATATCCTGTCTCTACTAGTGTGTCCACTGTTCCATTGGAACAAGTTTTTTCTGATGTATGGGGACCAACACCTTCCTATGTTGGTAAACACTTATATTATCTAAGCTTTATTGATGATTTTAGCAAGTTTACTTGGATATATTTACTCAAAAAGCGTTCTAAGGTTTATCAAGTCTTTCTTAACTTCCAGCAATTGGTTGAGAGAAAATTTAATAGAAAAATTATCACCATGCAAACTGATTGGGGTGGTGAGTATGAAAAACTCCATGGTTTCTTTCAGAAAGTTGGCATCACTCATCATGTCTCTTGTCCCCATGCTCATCAACAAAATGGTTCCGCAGAACGCAAACATCGCCACATTGTTGAAGTAGGACTTGCTCTTCTTGCAAATGCGTCTATGCCTCTAAATTTTGGGATGAAGCCTTTCTTATAACTACCTTTCTTATAAATCTTCTCCCTAGTAAAGTTATAAATTTTCCACTCCTGTTGAACTTCTCCTTGACACCAAGCCCAACTATGAGTCTCTTAGAGTTTTTGGCTCTGCTTGTTGGCCTAATCTCCGTCCCTACAGTAAACACAAATTGGCCTTCCGTTCTACCAAGTGTGTCTTCTTGGGGTACAGTCCTCGTCACAAAGGTGCCAAGTGTCTAGATACTAAAACAGGTCGTGTTTACATTTCTCGAGATGTAGTGTTTGATGAGAATGTATTTTCGTTTGCTGATCTAAATCCAAATGCTGGAAAACATCTCAAAACAATATTCTTTTGTTGCCATCAAACACTAGGGAGACACACATTGATGATCATATGGATTTGCATGTTATATCTAATGTTAACCACACACCTATAGATCATGTTATTGCAGATGATGTTGTAGTACAACATGAACCCGCAAGAAATTCTGGAGAAAATGGTGAAGAAACAAGCAAAAATGATGAAGAATTCCACTCAGAAAATGCTAGAACAGGTGCCAGATCCGATGCTGATCACATATCACAATCGGATCATGTACCAAGCGGTAATCCCGAAGCAGAAAATCATGCAACCAATCGGAACATATCCCGCCGGTCCCGGTCAATGTCTCTTGCACGTCGGTCGCTGTCTCCTGCGCTATCGTCGCGTTGATCGTGTCTCCCGTGCAGCACCTGGACGCGTCCCCACGGTCCTCTCCCTCAACTCCCGTGTAGCAATGCATGGACGCCTCATCAACTCCTCAGCGCATACGCGACGCGAACCTCTCCTCCGCATGCAAGCAGCAACACGCCAGCGGGGTCCCCTTCGCTGTCCCCTCCCATGCATCATGATGACACGAGGAATCATGTCCTAGGCATTGATTCTCAAGTAGCAAATCCCATTGATCCGGACACCACCTCTGATTCTAGCTCTGTCTCCGGATTGTCTGGGGCGTTATCTCCATCGCCCCAGCCTTTACCGTCTGAACCTCGTACACAACTTCAAAAGGGTATTCGCAATCCTAAAAAAATATGCTGATGGTACAATTCGTTATGGCATGCTTGTGTCTACAGGGGAACCATCATCATTGTCAGAAGCTCTCTCTCATGACCGTTGGAATCAGGCTATGCAAGAAGAATATGATGCTTTATTGGCAAATAAAACTTGGAGACTTGTACCTCCAAACTCAACAAAGAACATCATTGATTGTAAATGGGTGTATCATATCAAACGACATGCAGATGGTACAGTTGACAGATACAAAGCACGTCTTGTTGCAAAAGGTTTCAAACAAAGGTATGGCATTGATTATGAAGATACCTTTAGTCCTGTTGTAAAGACAATCACTATTAGACTTGTTCTTTCAGTGGCTATCTCTCGTGGCTGGAGCTTTACGCATCTAGATGTCAAGAACATGTTTCTTCATGGCGTTTTGGAAGAGGAAGTTTATATGAGTCAACCTCTAGGTTTTGAAGATCTCAAACTCCTCACTATATATGCAAATTTGATAAGGCTCTCTCTGGTCTCAAACAGGCCCCTTGAGCATGGTATTCTAGACTCAGTTCAAAGTTGCGAACACTTGGGTTTGTTCCCTCTATAGTTGATACCTCACTTTTTCTCTATAAAAAGTCAGGTATTATGATATTTGTTCTAATCTATGTTGATGACATAATTGTCACTAGTTCATCTGATCAGACCATCTATGTTTTGCTACGTGATTTAAAGAATGATTTTGCTCTCAAGGATATGGGAGATCTTCACTTCTTTCTGGGTATTGAGGTAAAGAAAGTGAATGATGGTTTGCTTCTCACACAGGAAAAATATGCCACTGATTTGCTTGCAAGAGTTGGTATGAAGCAATGCACGTCATGTCCCACACCTTTGTCCTCCACTAAAAAATTGTCTCTCCATGAGGGCACTCTTCTTGGTCCTGCTGACATCACTGAATACAGAAGTATTGTAGGTGCCTTGCAATATTTGACACTAACAAGACCTGATATTTAATTCTCAGTGAATAAAGTTTGTCAGTTCTTACATGTTCCAACAACCTCTCACTAGACAACTGCCAAGAGAATATTGCGATATATTTAGGGAACCCTGAAAGTTGGTCTTGCTTTTCAGAAGTCTTCTTCAAGTCTACTCAGTGCTTTATCTGATGCAGATTGGGCAGGTTGTCTTGATAATAGGAGATTCATAGGAGGATTCTCCATATTTTTTGGGCCAACTTTAATATCTTGGAGCGCCATAAAATAAGCTACAATATCAAGATAAAGATTGAGGCCGAGTATAAAGCCTTTGCCAATGCTACAACTGAGTTGATATGGGTTGAAGCTCTTCTTGGTGAACTAGGCGTTTCACTAAAAGAAAAATCATGTCTATGGTGGGATAACTTGGGAGCTACATGTCTGTTAATCCTGTGTTTCATGCAAAAACCAAACATATTGAGATTGACTTCCATTTTGTTAGAGAAAGAGTTGCAGATAAGCTGTTGGATATTAGGTTTATTTCTACTAAGGATTAAGTTGCACATGGATTCACAAAGGCATTATCTGTACGAGATCTTGATGAATTTAAACGTAATATCAATCTTAGACAAGGTTGTGATTAAGGGGGGTTGTTAGACATATTAAGATTTTATATTTTATACATGTATTCGTATATTTCTAGTATTGTTACATTATAGAGTAGTACTCCAACTTGTACACAATCCGGTCTCTACCTTGTAACAAACAGTCGTGGGTTTATTCCACATATTTTAACACGCATCCGATGCAAGGCCACGCATCTTTCAAGCCTAGGTTTTCTGTCACTGTGATCAAATACATAAGGCCTGATTGGCAATCGTGACAGTGATAAGAACAACATATCTATGTACTCCCTCTATCCCCCAAAAAAGATGTCATTCTAAATTTCTTATGTGTCTTTACATGATTTAGTGTATAGAGTTTACACCCGGCCTCTGCATAAGCAAGACGCATATTGCCGACAACCATCCACTGGGAAACAAAAATAAAAACAACAAGGCAAAAAGTATACAATCATTTGGTAAACAAAAACATTGAGGTAGATGAAATATCAATCCGCAGATTATGTTGTCATCCATGTCGGGAAAAATATCTCTCACTATATCCTCCAAGCGTGTACATGCCTCCGTAAACAGGTCTCGAAACTCCGCGCGTTATAGAGAGGACCATAAATAGAGAATAACCATACTGCGGTAAATAACCTGCAAATAAGAAGAAAATTTATCGTTAAATATCTTGTCATTTCTACGTAGCAATAGTGATCAAATAATGGCAAGCGCTCCCACCCTAATTTTTTTTTACTTATTAGCAATCCCATGTAGCCAATAACAAATACATGGGCAACAATCCTCGAAGGAGATAGTCTAGAAGCTGCTTGGATGATTGACCATATAGAATGAGCGAAATTGCGTTGAAATAATAAATGTTTAATTGTCTTATCTTGATGATAGAAAACACATTGTTTACTTCCTTGCTAATTCTGTTTTACAACATTATCTTTTGTAAGAATAATCCCTCAACGTAAGTACTATATAAATATTTTCGTCTTTAATAGTATTTCCATCTTCCAGATTTTATTATTACCGTCAACTGAAATATCATCTTATATTAGTGCTCTATATATGGAGTCTACCGAGAATTTTCTATTCTCAAGTGAACTCATCAGAACCTTCAGACAACAGTACTGAGGTGAATCTATATAAAAGATCGTTCCACGATGCTAGTCTAGGTCCAATGAGGTCTCTCGTGAACGTCACATTCGGAGGGTTCGATTCCATCACGGTGAAAAGTGTATCTCCTTTGTGTTGTACAATACTGTATAGAGCAGGATATTGCTCCTGAAGAGTAGCCTGACCAAGCCATTTATTGATGGGTTTGTAGCATGGAAAACAAAAATTTCTACACGCGAACCACTATCTAGCTAATATCATCTACGAGATGGTAGCAACGAGTAACTCACCCTCGAAGACCGTAAGTGGGATTATGTTTGCGCTCAAACATTGTCGGTGAAGATGAAGGTGTACACGTGATGATCTCAAGATCGGGTACTCAAGACGCCATAACCGGCGACACCTCCGTACTCGGTCACACGTGCGGCTCATTGACGTCCTCCACTCCCTCGGTCCAACGGGGCAGCGGAAGAAGGGATCTGCTGGAAACTCCTACTCCACTTCTCTAAGTGTAGACTTCGAACTATTTTATAGCAGAGCTTCGCTAAGCAATGGCAATGGTGGAGCAACAAGGGAGGGAGAAGAAGGAGACTTAAGTGTCTAATTCAGGAGCAATATTGGGATAAATCGAGTCTAATTGATAAGTACACCAGTTAAATTATGCAAATTCCAAGTACCAGGACTAAATTTAGCCATCCGGACAAGTATAAGGACTAATGTTGTGTTTTGCAACATTTGTGGTCATTTGTTTTGCAATTTTCTCAGATCGGGGGTGTTTTTGCAAGACTTCAGTCAACGTGTCGTCCGCGTCAGCTCAAATTCGACGGCAAACATCGAATTGCACTAAATCGAACACAATTCACAAGTACACTACAAAATTCAGCAAATTACAAGTACGAGGACTAAATCGAGCCAACCCGACAAGTACATGGACTGTTACTATATTTAACTCCTATGGAAACATCTGATTTGTACGTATGTCAGACACACTCGTACATGCCTGTGCATGGAGCTAGGCGGTAGATACAATGCAACCTGTTAGAAAATTCCGCCACGAATATTTGACTTGGAAGAAAGGGTGATCTTCTCCGGCTCAACCAAAAGTGCGCATCGTCCGTCCGCGTACGCAGCCAGTCAGATGACAAGAAGCTGGCTCCTACGGCTCAGCCTGTTGCACGCGATATGAACTGTCCACGCCAGCCGATCCGACGTCTCTCCTCCCATCCCAAGCCCCAACAGACCATAGGGACTAGATTTAGGGTGCGCCTTGACGCACGACCCCGTGGCTCTCGCACTGGTATACCATGATTCTTAGTCTAGGAATGCTTCCTAATCTTCTCAAAATGGAGACCTATAAGTTCAAGTCTAAAACTCATATTTGCAATCTTGCAAACAAAATAATTCCAAGTTGCATCGATGGGGACTTTTCAGGAGAGTAGTTAAGAAGCACGGTGCTTCACATTTACTGAGAAAAGGAAGATAGTTTGACGGCAAGAAACAATCCTCTAGCCAGCCTTTTCTTGTATTCATATGTTTCTTTGAGCCGATGCATGAGAGAATCATGCTGTTCTTCTAGCTCTTGTAGTCGAGTACAGTTAAAATCTCCAACTACCGTACTGGTTGCTTTTCTGATGAACCAAATCGCTAGCATAGAGAAGCTGTATTTTCTTCTTCATATTTTTCTACTGAGCTCCAGATATCGACATGTTCATAGTAGAACCTTGCATCAATAGTGTAGATGTGTTGAAATGCAAAGTTATGCAGACTCTCATCTTCACACGTCTCAAGATGGTACTCTGCCTTAGGAAGGTCAAGAAACTAAAAGAATAGAATTATTATTTCCATTTAAAGGATATAAATGTGAATAGAAGTATTACATTCATTTAAAGGTAACCATGCTCAGTGGCGGAGCGTGAACAAAATACAAGAGGGGGCAAAATCCATGGAAAAACAACAAATAAGCATAAAAGTGTACCAAGTCATTGAACAGATGTAGGATACTATTCAGATGACAACGTAATAATGATATATATATCTTGTTCCCGCAAATACAACAGATATTACTAGTTAGAACATACCTGGGCATTGTGGACAAGTAATTTTGATGCTCCAAAAGAAAAAAAACATATATAATGACCAAAAGACAACCAATACGACCAAACTAGCTAAAGATATGCTCTCTGGTTCTTCTTGGCTTTGAAATCTTCAATTACATCTTCATATGAAATTTTAGAAGCAATTTCTCTTTCTATTTGTAGCAGCATGCTATCTGCAAGAAAATCATCTTCCATTCTGTTGCGTAGCCTTGACTTAATAATCTTCAAGCTAGAAAAGGCACGCTCAGCGCTAGCTGTGGAAACTGGAAGAGTAACAAGCAATCGAAGCAACCTGTCAAGCCAATTATAGATTCTATCCCGTCCTATCTCGACAAGGCAGTGGCATAAGGAAGTAACGGTTGCAGGCTTCCTCAATTCCTCACTGTCTCTAGCATCCACGATAAAACGATTCAACTGAAGTTCCAACCCATGCCTCTCTTGTTGTGTAAAATCAGCAGGATAATATTTCTCCACCATTCTACAGATTTCTTTACATTGAAAGATTTAAATCCATGTCTTGGTATGAGAGTAACACTAATGGATAAGAGATCCATTACTTTCTCATTGAACCTGAGATTTAGTTCAGTGAGTTGGCTATCAATTGTTGCTCGATATATCTCCACTCGTAAATACCTTTCAGTAGTAAATTTATCAGGTTGACGACGGGCACGCCCACCACGCAGAATATATATTGCCTCCATGTCTGGAATATCAATGTTATGCTCCACACAAAACTCAATAATGAACTCCTCCCATCCTTCATCTGATCTCATCTTTTCTAGAAGCACTTTTGTGGAATGGACTAACCGAATCGCATTTACTATGTCTTGTGTTTTCTTCTGTAAAGCCTTCCCAAGATCTTCACTTGTTTCCAATATTTCTTTCATCATGCATAGGATAAATACAAACTCAAAGGAGGTGAGGTAGGTGAAAGAGGTATTCCCATCAGCTCGGTTTGCTCCTGTTGTTGAATCACCACCTAATTTTTCTAAAACTGTTCTTACCGGATTAAACAAGTCCATTAGACTAGAAACAGAACCTAAATGGGAACCCCATCTAGTCTCTCCCGGTCGCTTCAGTGAGCGAATCTGATTGGCTCCTTGACCTGTATCAATCTGATCAATAGCTATCAAACGTGCAATCTCATCCACTTGGGCATCATGCAGCTCATCATTGCGCTTTGAAGAGGAGTCAACTGTGTTTATAATAAAGAGAAGCTTCTGAAAAAATTGGGTGATATGAACCACTTCTTTTGCTGCACCAACAAGAGCAAGTTGTAAACGATGTGCATAGCAATGAACATAATATGCATAGGGGCAATCTTTAATAAATAGAGCATGCAATCCATTCAACTCTCCCTTCATATTGCTGGCCCCATCGTACCCTTGGCCTCGCATATTTTGTACATCAAATCCATGCTTGGATAATACCAAAGACAGCTCCCTTTTTAGTGTTAGTGATTTTGTGTTGGCAACATGTATGAGATGAAAGAACCTTTCTTGTAAACAGTCATCTTTATCGACAAATCTGAAAACTAGTGCCATTTGCTCTCTTTTGGAGACGTCACAAGTTTCATCTACAAGAATGGAGTACTTGGAGTCCCCAATTTCTGCTCTAATATGCTCTCTGACTTTCATGGCATAAATGCCCAAGATCTCAGTTTGTATCTCATGTGAATTGTACTTGCAAAATTGCGGAGCATTCCCATCGATTACAGCTGCAACGTCAGGAAAGAATTCTGCAAGAAGTTTTTGCATTTCAAGAAAGTTTCCTCTGTTTCTTGATTGTGGTCTCTCATCATGGCCTCTTAGAGCACAAGATTGAAATGTGAGCCACTTAACACATGCAATCGTCGCTTTCAGTCTTAGCCGGTCCTTTTCTTTCTCCTCTTTGCTCTTCACCTCTAATATATTTGCTAAATGGTTTGGCTGATTCAATAATGCTTGGCTATGTCTCACTGCATTGTTGTGTTGTGAGCAAGAATCTGATCCCATGTGAGTTAAAAATGCACACTTCTTTCCATCATGAACTTTCTTCCACCTATCAAAACCTTGTGTTGTGAAGACATCAAAGCCACCTCTTTTCTTCATATTATTGCTGAAAAGGAAGCAAAACAGACAATATGCACGACCACTACTCACTGAATATTCCAACCATGCCGGGAAATGACTGAAATAACTGTACTGAAAACGTCTTTTCTTCCCTTGTATTCCAGTAGCTTTATACTTATTTAGCTTGGGCTGCATAGGACCCAACCTCAAGTATGCTCTTCGTACATCATCTCTTTGGTTCAGAGGGTATTGCCACACTTGTGGACGTAATGCAGGATCTCTCTCCAAGAAATCAGTTCCACGAAATATCACAGGCCTGCTTGATTGCTGCTCTTCACCTTCATTTTGATTGCTACAATTTTCTTGCTCTTGTTCATCTTGCATCTGATTTTCATGTCCATCATCATTCTGTAATGGATTTACAAATGCAACCAGTGCTAGAGCATAAGGAACATTTGTATGCTCATCATCATGTTCATCTCGTTTTCTTTTAAAAAAAGATTGCATCTTCTGTTGTTTCCCCATTGCTACATAAATAACAAGTTTTCGTTCAGTCAATTTTTCATCAAGCAATCAAACAAGTGCTGTAATGGACATCTAAGATTAGTGAAATAACTAAAGAACGTGGATTCATAAATAGTCAAAAAATAGAAATAGGACACTGATCTGAATTTCTGTATGACATAACCAGAATTTCAATTTCAGAAATAGGGCATTGAATTAGTGGATCGTATTACCTTATGAGAAGCAGAGACGCTGTGTACTGGAGTGTGTGGACGGTGGAGAATACGCCGTGCCGTGTCCGGTCGCCGGTGGCCGGTGGGACTGGGGCGCCGCCGCGCCGGACGAGCAGCACGCAAACCAGACAGAGAATGGACTTGGAGAGGCGAATCGAGGGAGCCAGGGGGAGGAAGAACTCGGGGCTGAGGGAGGGGGCGATCGGGCGGGGATGGATTGCAGTCGAATCGGAGAGGAGGACCTAGTGATATGCCGCCATGGACACGGCCGCACGGGCAGAGGCGTAGGCAAGACGGCGCCGCTGTTTCTTCCTGTACGATCGAGATGGGGAGAGGCCAGGACGGGAAGAAAAAATGGGCTGCTCTACTCTTAGGCTGGGCCAGGACGTTGATCAATACCTAATAAAAAAGAATTGCACTTTGAAAAGGGGGGGTCGCTGCCCAGTTTAGCCTCCAGGACGCTCCGCCAGTGACCATGCTTATGTTCCACAAATATTCTAATCATGTTTGATTCTAAAATAAATTGCAGAGACTTATAAGGGGGAAAATCAACTTAAAAATGTAAATTGGTGAACAAAAACTACAGAAATAAGAAGACCCTAAGGGTAACAAGATATTGCACCATTCCAAAATCAGATGCATGTATATAGTGTATGACAACTGCAAAAGGGACACAAAATAGTGTTACACATGAACCTTTTGATCCACAAGTCCTATTTTGTCCTAATCTAGGACTAAAAAATAATTTATAGAGGAAAGGATCTCAGTAAGAAATTGATAAACTAAAAAAAAATCAAAATCGTAATAAAGAGAAGCTGATAGAGATAATTGTCTGAAGAAATGCTTAATGGAGAAAAACTTACATTAACCCAGAAGATTCTAATACGATGCCTCTGGTATTTTGTATGAGTGACTACAGGAAAAAGTATGAGATTTGACACTGAAATTGTGTATGTACCATGACTATGGTGAAGGAAGTTGAGGAGGCATGGATCTAACAGTGCCACAAATATCTTAATGACTCAGCAAACAATATGTATATTGGTATATTTTTACTAAAATATAAGGATATTGTATTTAGCAATGGAGTTAGCATGAGAACTGCATTGCCCCATTTCATTAAAAAGGAGAGCATATGCTTATGTGTAAAGAGAAATGATACAGATGCCCAAGTACTTAGGTAGCAGCAGATGGAGGACCAAGAATGCAAATTAATGGACCAAGTGAAACAACACTAAATTAGCTATGAGGACATCCATTTCAATCACTTACAGAACATGAAATCAAGAGAAACAACTAATCAATACCAATTAAGCAGAAATATGTGTTTGCTATGTTGCTTAGACATGCAGCTAGCATGAGTAAACTCACCGGGGAATGAGAAATAAAACAGATTATGCCTTCCTAGTGTTCTCCTATGAGGAGGAGGGTGGACATGTTCTGATCCCTACAATTGCATGACATTGTGCGAACATGAGAGGAAAATTCCTAGTCCAAATTCAGTTTAGACTGGGTTGAGTACCTATTTTCTGGACTTTACCTTTGCTCGTGTCACATGCCTTGTAACCGGCATCGATCAATAAATTGGATGCAAATGCAAGTTAAATTGGATCCCCAGCCTCATCTGATTACGTAGGAAACCTTAGGACCGGCTTGTTGGTCTAGACATCATTATCGTGTTTATGCATTATTACTTTTCAAAGGTACTGCCTTGATACTCTGTGATCCATGGTCCACACAGCGTTGTGGTGATTCAAGTTCGAAGGATGCAATGGTGGCAGGTTGCGCCTTCTTGCTTCGTTTGCAATTGACATACTCACTCTCTCCAGACTTATATCAATTTTTCTTTCATTTTTCTTTTTTGCTAGGCAAGTTTTACTTGTTGTCCCAACTTTTTCTTGCTTTTGAAACCATGGATGGTGCTTGATTTATTTATAAAGCGGGGCAAGTGTCGTGTCTTGATTTTCGACACTGGGGTTATGAGTCCCCCATTGATGTTCGGCCAGGGGCGCAACGACGGCGAGCTAGACGAACACAATCACAGAGAGAGACACGATGTTATTTACCCAGGTTCAGGTTTGCATTGAGCGCATCACTACATCCTGGAACTATCTACTATCTTGTGATCACAAGGTTATAATGGATTCCTTCCCCGGGAAGGTTCTCTAGTCTCTCCCTCTCTTTCCTCCTCCTCTAGTCCAACCTGGGCGTCAAATCACATGTGGCGATGCGAGCCTTGCCACACGGCTGGCCATGGTCTGCAACGTGGCTTGGTGATCCTGCTCTGGCACCGCGTGTTGCCTGATGCCTGCACACTGACATAGCGATGCGTCATGTCAGCATGATTCCTGTCTCCCGGCGTCCCACCCGGGTCGGGCTCATTGGCGGGAACGCCGCCGGGTCCTGTGAGGACGTCCCGGCGGGGCTCCCGCACCTCCTCCTCCTCGGGTTGCGGCCTGCCCGACGTATCCGGGATACCCAGATTCCCGTGTATGCGATAGTAGCCCCCGGACGCATGGGAGTCTCTAACATTTTATCATGCCGTCGATTGGGCGCAGCTTGTGACGCCATGATGGAGTAGAAGACCGGTCACGCGCGTGCTGTGATGCCAGTTGGAGGCACGTCGCCACCTCGGCGGTAAGGAGAGGAAGCAACACAAGTGCGTCTTCTTTGTCAGAAGAAAACAAAACTAAACTGGTGCATTAGTCCATTATTTTTGCAGGACTACATGGAAATTGTGAAGACGTGCATGCGTTTTTAATTTTCTGAATCTTAAACAGCTCCCTTTCCTTAATGGATGTTTAGAGTAAGAGTCTAGAGTGTTTGGTCTCGGTTTACAATTGTATCGGCTACCAATATGCCATAGCAGCAGGTTCTGAATCTCCTCTCGCTCACACCAATACGTGACTAAGGCCGTACTTTTAGATATTCTGAAATCCGGTATTTGTGCCACGTCCGTTAAATAACCAAAGGGAAGTACTATTACTCTTCTTCTAATTGGGTGATGAATTAATAGCGAGACCCCCATAGATCGTGCCTAAAATTAATAATAATATATATAATATATAAACAATTGTCACACCTTAAGCTTGGTCCACAATACGGGCACAACCAACAACCGCCATGGGTGTAGACAAAGAGTAATACTTGATAGTATCTTTCCAATTTCTTGCAAAACAAAAGTAAGATACTATCAAGTATTACAATAGTAGAAAATAAACATAGAGTTACACATTAGAGAGAATATATCATCATATAATGGACATAACTAAACCTAATTTAGACAATGTCCAATCTAGAACCACCTAATAGGCTGCACTAAGCAACCTGCTCTTGCACTCTGGGATCATCTTCGTGAGACACTTGGATAATATGGAAATATACATTATAATGTGTATGGACATATATAACTCGACGCGTGAACTAATTTTGAAGTGATGCAGGATTGAAATTAAGAAGCACTCACCCTTTTTACAAATAAATATCTTATAGCCATTATAATCTTATTTAAAATATAATCGCACATTAATTACTCATTCCATGACAATAACACCAAATCTACCATGCATGCATAGAGAAACATGTTGAGTTCTATGTTAGTGCAACTATTGTCGTAATTCGCCCACAAAACACACTATTGTCGTAATTAAATAAAATAATTGTATTTCAAAAAATTGTTACCCGAACAACTTTGGATTCAGAATGATGTACATTTTGTTAATTCACGACAACAAATACATTTTCATTTCTTCTCTTATAAACAAACATGGGTTCCCGCAACACTGCAAGCTAGATTTGGGCCAGCCTGTTTCTTTGTCGGCATGTTTGGGCCCAACCTCTATAGACTGTGTTGTGCCTCGGGCAGCGCATGGGTCCCCGTGCAGCGGTGCCTCCATGTGGCTGCATCTTTTGTCCATTAGAGGATGAGATTATTTTATAAAATAAAACAATTCAAATAAATCTCGTAAGAATATCGCAGATGTTTTAATTATGTAAAGTGAAATCAGGTGAAAACAATTTAACACCTGCGAACAAGTTTTCAACTCCTTGAAATGTTGTGACTATGGACACAATTTTGAACACATAAAATATTTTTTGTACACATGAACATTTTAAAAAAAATATAAACATTATTTATCAAAACATAAACATTTTTGTAAAAAGAAATCAGAAAAGGAAAATAAATAAAAATAAGAAAAAACAGAAAATAAGGAGGAAAAAGGAAAACATGTTGTAACACCCTCGAATCGGCCCTATGCAAGTTTTAGCGCTTCCCGCCAAACCCGCATAGAAACGATTCAAGGACGCCCACCAGGCACTTTCGTGCGGGTGGAAAACGAAGTAATACCATTACACAACAGTCCTCGATGGGCCCCACAGAACATATATTTATACAACAACGACTCCATGAGTCAAGAATACATATATACTATACAAAGATCCAAATTATCTTGAAAACGATAGAGCGTCCCACTACGGACAAGATGCAAATGGGGCTAAGAGCCCTGAAGAATAACCAATGGCGTCCATATCCCTGCCTAGGCCAAGCCGGAAGGGTAACCCTGCTAACGACGTCGATTTCAAACCTGCTAAAACAAAAGGGGGTGCCGACAAAGGGCAAAGGAAAAAGAGGAGCGTCAGTACTGAGGCCAGTACACGGCGAGGCTAGAATTCGGCGGCTCTCGCCTACATAGGTATGGTGGACTGAAGCGGCAGCGCAGCGGCACTAAACAACCTATAGAGACTCGGTATCACTGGCGGCTATTAGAGAGGGGTAAGAAAGACCTATTCGGAGCCTACCTGATACTAACACCAAACATACCCATCCTGGTATTTCCCCCTCGAGACCAAACGAGGAAGTCGGACCAAGGAACTCACACAGTTGACAGTTTTACTCATTCCATTATAGTTGCGGCATTTACTAGTCAGATGTATAACATGAGTCATCCTGATAGCATAAGTAGTGGCGGTTTTAGTTAACCATTCCGTTGTAGTTGGAACATTTACTAGTCAGATATAATTGTCCTGAGGAATCCCAAAACCCAGCAATTGTTGGCACTTTTATCACATTCTATTGGAGTTGCAATACTTACTAGGCAGATATAACAAGACACAAGGAACTCCGGCTCCACTAGTTGTTGGCACTTTTATTATCCATTGCATTGTAGTGAAGCTGATTACTAGTCATATATTAAGTCAAATTTATAGCACTACTTTAGTTATGCTTGTCTATGATCGAGATACTGTGCTCCAAGTCGTCCATAACCGCGGACACGGCTTTCAGAAAGATTTACCCTGCAGGGGTGCACAAATAGCAACACACACACGATCGACCCCGAAAAAACCAATCAAAACCCAACGAGGCTTTCACGACAAAGCAATCACAGGATTCATAAAATATTTCAGGGGGCCACCCCATTAAGCTACCCGCAACGAAGTTTGCCGGCTCCGAGACGGACCCAAGGTTTGCGCAAATAGCTGTAAACGACTGGGAACCCGAAAGTGTGACTGGGCTTGTCGATACCGCGAAAACACTCCGCAATCCTAAACAGTACAGGTGCTCCACGCACAATCGTAAATAAAGCAGTAAGCATGGCATAAGTACAGGATAGTAAGAAAGCCCCAAACTAGTTTGTGGTCCCAAGAAATAAGAAATGAATCAAGCTCTGGCTAAGGGGGATTTATAGACTCTCCCGTATGTGGATAGTGCGAATAGTCAAGAAACAGGTATCAAGTACTCGGGGTCCTACGGGACACAAGTGAGCGTGGAAGAACCAAATAACATCTATTGCCCACCGATGCCTCTGCATTAGTTATATCTAGCATTTTAATAGTTGTATTTAAAGTCATGATCAACTGCACCGTACATCATCTCTACCATTAAGCATCCCCACCATTTATCATGTGCCAACTTGCCGTCAACGGTGGAACGACAACCACGCGAAGCAGCACATAAGCAAGTAACTACGACTCGCAAGGCTGACTATCTATCAAACAACAGGCAATAGGATGTGTCCAAGGCAATATAGGGCTGCAAGGAATATAAATGGTACACGGAAACTAAAGCATTATAATACGGATAGCAGTAGATCAACAGGAGGAAGTAAAGACTATAAATGCAAAATAGGTAGAAAGACGGAGATGCTCGCCTGGGAAACATTGCTGAAGGATCATATCCGGAGAACTTGTCGATACTCGCATCAACTCATCGGCCTAATTTGCGAAGAAGCAAACACTAGAAGAAACACCGGATGCAATATTTAATACTACGGCAGAAGATCCGGCATGATTATGATATGATGCATGGCATGACACAGATGCGGTGCAGTTAGGCAATATTAAGCGGAACCGGGGTCCCGACAATTAATTAGGCGTTCAAGTTATTTAGATACCCCGCAATTTAAATATTGTTTTAACAAGGCAAAACATGACATCGATTCGCTACGTAAATTTAAATGAAGTCCGGAATAAGACTAGAATAGCCCGCATATAGACTCCATATTTAATTTAGGTGAATCGACTATTTAACCCAATCCACCAGATGACATGTATGCAAGCATGATGATTTAATGATGCGACAGATATATGTCATATTATAAAAATAGAGGATTAGGGTCACACATCTGGTTCGGAAGATCTTGGGTTCCGGGGGGTTCGAGGTTCGGACTCAGGGTTCGCCGGGGACGGCGAGGTTCGGATACAAGATGGAGAACTTGGGTGCCAAGCGGTCGATCTTGTCGTCGATGGCGAACTTGAGTGGATCGGGTACCGGGATCTTCGAATCCGTGTAGACGGTCATGGCGTCCGGGATGAGGAACTTGGCGTATCTGCGGTGATCTTGGCGGTCTTCGGGTTCGGGCCTTGGCGTCCGAGAGGAAGTACTTGGTGGTTCTGAGAAGGAGGTCTTGTCGCATCCGATGGATCGGTCCTCGGGGTCGAAGAACTCGGCACGCCAGGGTTCGGTCTTCGGATCTTGGTCGGGTCGTCGGTTTTTCCCGGGCCGAAGGACTTGGCGTCCGAGAGACGATCTTGGCGTTCCGGGTTCTCGGGCATCGGATCCGTGAAGGAGGTCTTGTCGTACCGGTGTCAACGGTTTCGGGAAGGAGACTTGTCGGTGACGACCTTGAAGGGGCGCCGGTGGTTCATCGGGAGGCCTTGACAACGACACGATGCACTTGCGGGGGTTGCTGGTTGTCTCGGTGCACCCGCACATCCATGCCTAGGCCAATCTGCCAACACGGGAGGACAAGAACACACGGGATACGCGCAACTGCTACACAACAGGAACATGCACGAGCACACAGGTACCAACACGACTCGGCGCGGACGCCGGCGCGACACGCGTCGACAGCGCTGCCTGGGCGAGCAGAGAGGAGGGTGCCCTTGCGGTGGTGCTAGGTGCCAGACGAGGCGACGACGCTGCGGCGCGGGAACCGAGGCGGCGGCCGGAGAGGAGGGAGACCGGGCGCGGGAGGCGAGGTCATCGGCGGCGGCTGCACGCGGACGGTGCGAGGGAGAGGCCGGCGGGCGGGGCCGAGCCGACACGGAGGCGGCGGCGCAGAGGGAGAGGCCGGCGGTGCAGAGGGAGGCCGAGCCTGGCGACGCTCGACGAGGAGGACACGGAAGGCGGCGGGGTACTCGGGCGGGAGGCGGCCGAGGCGGTGCCCCCGCGGTGGTGGTTGCTGGCGGCAGGGATCGAGGCTCCGGCGGCGGTTGGGGGCGACCGGCTAGAGGAGGAGGGAGGAGAGGATCGCGCGGGGTGGGCGTGTCGGGTAGCGGGATCGAGGCCGCGTGGGGATCGGGGCAGGTGGTGGGTCCAGGTGGAGGTGGCGATGGGATTTTGGGCCCAGGTGGGCGGGAGCATGCGTGCGTGCGTTGTGTGTCTGCGTGTGTGTGAGCTGGCTACGGAGTGTGGTGTGGGATTGGTGAGTGGGGTGAGGTGGCGCGATGTGAGTGGACGGAGTGAGGTGGAGGGGTGCCAGGGTGGCGGCGGTGGGATGTGCTGGTGGGACCAGGCGGGTCAGGTGGGTGTGTCTGCTTGCGTGCGCGTGTGCACTACGGCAGGGAGTGGCGGCTGGGTGGAGGGTGTATGCGGCAGGGTGGTGGGGATAGGATTAGGCTAGGGTTTGGTCCAGATTTTTATCTGGGGTAGTAGGCTGCTGCCAGCTGGGCCTTTGGGCCTGGCCGGTGGCGGCCTCCCCCCGGGAAAAATAGTTTTTATCTTTATTTAATTTTTAATAGCTTTTGTAAATAGTTTGTAGACAAAACAAAATATCCGGACGACCGGGCTTTTTGATTTGAAATTAAAGACGGGGTATTTAGAAAACGAAAATAGGTTTACGAAAATAGTTTTATGCAAAACCATGCATGATGATGACGATGCTCAAATGCAATGTGGCATGATGACATGAACATGCGGTCATGATGATACAATGCACAAAAACACAACGATTTTTTAGTAGTGGTTTTAGCGGGATGCCACACATGTTTAACGGGCCAGCCCATTAGTACCACCGTTCACGCGGCTATCCACGCTACACATAGTGGCATATAGGACTTCCTGGCGCGAAAACATGATATGAGTGGAAAAGAGGCGACTAGCAGGTAGCTATAAGCAGCAATTTGAGCCTCAGCTCGACTCGACTCCTTAAAGCTCGTTTTACTAATCAGTCAACTCGACTCGACTCATTCAACTAATGGATCTATATTTGAACTCATCTCGACTCGCAAAACTTGTGTGTTTTCTCGTTTAACTCGATAAACTCTCAATAGGTGACATCATAGGTTGTGTTTACAATTTGTTTATGATTATTTTGGCATCTATAATAGAATAATCACAACAATCAATGACCGTATGACAACATCAACTAATAATCAGGAACAACTGGCCTAGTTGGGGTTCAGTTAAGATAGATGTATTTGTATTTTTTATTGGTGCAGAGGTTGGGTGTAATTGTTATCTTCACGATGTTAATATATTCTTAGAATGTCAAGCTGCACTGTTGCTGGTTCTATGCTTTACCGAGTTAAACGAGTATTTGGTAAGCTCAGCTTGTTTAGGTCGAACTCATTTATTGATTAAAACTGAACCTTGGCCTGGCTCTTCATATGACAAGTTTTTTTCGAGGGAATCTTTAGATGACAAGTTTGAGTCGAGCTGCGAACTACTCATTCGCGTAATGAGTTTCAAGTATTTGGACTTGGCATAGCAAGAAATTAGGAGTGCGTTGTGGCCTGTGGGCTTTTCATGCGCTATAGCATGTGGGCTGTTAGTTAGTTCGGCCTACTAGGGTGGTGTTTTTTGTCAAAAAACGGGATTATTCAGGTGCAGTGATTAAAAAAAAAACTGGCTCAAAACTTCAAAGAAATTTGTATATCTGCTCTAGCTTGTATATATTGTTTCACTAGCGCCACATGGCATATGTTGTGAGCAACCTAAAAAATTCACCAGCACGTATTTCTTGGTGTAAAAAATCCTATCATCCAGGAGCATCATATGTCCATTTACATTTCTCCTTACCTATATTCCAGTCTCACACCTATCCATAAACAAAGATCAGTCTCACACCAACCATCTACTACACGGTATACTTCTTGGCCATGCAATCAGGTAATATAAACCAAGATCACTAGAAGTTCATCCGTTTCCTAAACTTCGTGATGAACATTATCGGCAGCCTGATCGATCTCGTCATCAAAGTTGAACTCCAAACCTTCGACCTCTCTATTGTTCCTGATTACATCCATGACTGACCGTTATTCACCATCGCCTTCATGGCATGCATTGAGAAGAACATCATCATTGTTGAAATAAGTTTCCTAGCCCTTTCCATTAATTCAGACTGTTTGTTGCGTTGGCTAGTGCAAGAAATTCAATATGGTATCAGAGCAGGAGGTCTTAGGCTCAAATCTTGGCCAAAGCAAAAATTAAAAAAAAAATATTGTGACTCCCCCAAACATGTGTCACGATAGGCTAAAGGGCGAAAGACGTAGGGTGAGTGTTGAAATAAATTGTCTAGCACTTTCTATTAGTTCGGACTTTTAGTCTAGATGGCCATCAATTCATTATGGTATCAAAGCATGAGGTTCTGGGATCAAATCTCGGACAACGCAAGAATTAAAAAATATTGCCGCTCCCCAAACAAGCGTCACAATAGGCCAAAGGCAAAGACATAGGATGAGTGTTGAAATAATTTTCCTAGCCCTTTTCATCAGTTTGGACTTTTGGTTGCGTTTGCTAGTGATGCAATTCAATAATCGTCACCATCCTCCACGCCATCGACTTCGCACTCGTCAGTGTGACAATAGTAGCCGTTGTCGTCGTCATTGAAGATGGGATGCAGAGTCCAGTCAGTGCAACCACTATCATCTTCATTCTCGAGAAGTGCCAATTGGCGAGAGAGATTGACAACAATCTCACCATGATGGATCACTGGCATTATGTTGACCTTGCACACCTCAAGAGCCTTATGATAGTCCACATTGGCACCTTTCTCCGGGTCGGTGGCAGCCACCAGCGAGTGGATCCCGTGGGAGATGACGACAACGGTTGCCATCCTGTGGCGGAGTGAGACGAGGATGATGAACCTGGCCACGAGAACTTCGGTCTTGCTCTTGCACAATGTCACAGCCTTCTTCAAGAATGTTGGGGCCTTGCTGATCTTCATCTTCGCCTCGGAAGACGGGAAAGAAGCGGTGATGGCTGAGAGATGATGTAGCTACCTATCAAAGACAACTACTAAGGAGCTGTGGTGCATTAAAGCTTGGCATGAATATTTGACCAAGAAGAGGGAGTATTTATAGTCAGGAACTGAGCGTGCATGCATGTGAAGAAGTAGAACTTTGCTCTTCCAACTTTTCATCTCGGAAAGCATATGAAAGGAAGCTTTGGAAACCAAGCATACAAAAGGAAGATCCGGAGAAAAGAACATGGCAATGTGGAGCTAAAACTATGGGAATGTTGGGAGTAGAAAGCAAGCTAAAGAGGCAAGGAAAGCTACCCGTGGGAAATGATAGGAGAAAGTATTCCAGTTAGGCCACAAAGGACACATGCCCCAGGGCACAGATTGGTTCTTTTGGGAGCCTAAATTTCTAGTATCTCCTTTGGTTCACAAGTGGTAGTAGCTGATGTTGGGTTTACCAGAATGACAAGGGAAAAACCAAATAGGGTCGCTAGCTTTGTTTCGTTATTAGCAGTTTCCTTGTGATTCATGCCCAGTTTATAAAGCTAGGTATGTGCACACCGGTGAGTTTGCGGCACGCCGATTCTATGTGCTGCTTTTCCTCCATCCACACATAGAACCACCCGCATGATAAATGCATGGGAGTATCTAACATTTTCTCATGACGTCGATCGGGTGCAGCTTGTGACACCATGATGGAGTAGAAGACCGGTCACGCGACCACATCGGCGGTGAGCAAAGGAAGCAACACAAGTGCGTCTTCTTTGTCAGAAGAAAAGAAAACTAAACTGGTGTTCAAGTCCATTATTTGCAGGACTACATGAGAATTGAGAAGGCAGCCGGTGGAGAAGTGTGAAGACGTGTGTTCTCAGAGTACCGAGAAGACATTTCTTCTTTGCAGTCAGATCTGTTTTAGTTGTGCATGGGATTAATGAGATGTGCGTGTATAGAAATTGCTCAGTTGTACGGTCGGAGTTTGGAAGAAAAAGACTCGACTGCAAATCAAATGCATGCTCATCTCTTGGTAAAGACGGCAAAAAGGAACTCCCATGATGAACTGCATGATATTCAAGTAAACTTGACTTAAGGCTCATGAGCAGGTCGAAGTGACTCGTACTACATTTTTCAGACAGACTGCAATTCTAAGCCAGCTCATTTTATTTTTTTTATTCTAAAGCTCATTCTTTTTTAACCGGACATAACTTCAATTTTTTAGTGAGGATAAACCCCCCGATCTCTGCATTGATATGTATGTAGCTCTATACATTTATTTAGGACTCAAATATCGTATGAACAACACAAACAATCTCCCCCTAGCCATTGCATGCATCTACAAACTAATGAAAACGATGTTATCGACGGTTTCTTCTTTTGCAAAATAAAAAATTCGAAATATTATCTCACAAACCATGACTCTGATTAATGATTCATTTTGACTGCCTGCTTTGTCTCGATTAAATTTTGCAAACTATATCCCATGCTGGTATGTTTTAACAATTTTTTGTTTGTCTTCAGAACAATCACCCTACGATATATACGTAGCCACCTTAGTGGTACTGAAGGTACCACATGCTAACAAGTTATAAAGAGATTGTCAAATGTATGCTACTGGCAACAAACGAGTTGGAAATAGGTATGATGAACATACCAATATGTGAGGGTTTGAAGACCTTGTTTGTACGGAGCCAAAGGTTAAAACCTTTTGCCAAATGGACAAACCGTATGAAATGTAGAAAAAAATTCCATATCAAAAGTCAGATTTGAATGTAATGATCTCATCATTTTGTCTCTTCCTTATGTGCTGCAATTCTCATGCATCTACCGTTGTGCACTTTTTTTTACTACAATGAGCCCAAAAATAATAAAAAAATACAAGTAGGTCCTTATACCACCTAGCCATGACTACCGACACAAGCGCGAGCCAAAATTTGCCATGGTAAACTTGCTCTTTTTGGCAAAATGAACTTGTTGAGTATTTGCCGAGGCTTCAAAAAATTTCAGCCACTGACACTAAGTGCAAGTTTTTTTTTGACAAGCCATGCTACCACTTTTGCATGCTGACGAAGGACACATGCTCCAGGGTGCAGATTGGCTCTTATTTGGGATCCCAAATTTCCACAATCACTTTTAGTTAATTAATTCGTAGATTAACCGAAACGCCTGAAAGTAGGTGAACCAGGTCGCTTTTGTTCCGGGCAGTTTCCTTGTAATTTTCATGGGCAGATTGTAAAGCTAGGTACGCGCACACCGGAGAGTCTGAAGCTGTGTTCCGTGTGCGTTTCATTTTCCCAGATTTTGGTTAGTCTTATACTATCTCTATTTGGAATTATAAATTCAGAGAGATTTTTTATATTGTTTGAGATTATAAGGACTATCTCATTTATTAGTCTCTCGTGTGGTGTATTTTCTTTTTTTCCTCACTTCTCTCATGCAGGTAATACTATTTGTGCATGCATAAATTAATTAGAAAAAGTTATAGAGTGTCTTGGTACTAATAGCAACTTGGCGCTTAGGACTAATAATCTCAAACAGAAGTAGTTCGCACTACGCATGCAGATTGTTCTAATTATTCTCCTCCGTCCACACGGAACCAATCCCATGATAGATGCATGTGTGGGAAGCTTCCATTGTGACCCCAGTGTTGCGCTTTTTTCCTCGTCGCATCCCTCGAGCGCAGCATGTGACCGCTTTTTGTAGGGAAGAGAAAAGCTAGTTCACAACTCACAAGTCCATTGTTATTGGGCTGAGCATGGGAACTGAGAAGGCGGCGCGGAACCGGTGGAGAGTGTGAAGGTATTTCGCGGCTGTTAAAGGCCCGTGAAGATATTTCTGCTGCGCAGCGCCTGGAGAGTGCAAGAGTGTGCCTGCGTAACGCCGTATTATTTATCTGAGGACTGAGTTGTTTTGGTGATCGATCCACTGTTTAAGCCAACGTTAAGGTATGAGGTGCAATGCATTTAAACGTCTGGATTCCGTCTACCAAGGTTAGAATGGATGTATGTCCAATTCTATACCGACCGACTATATCTTTACTTCGTGTGAGTGAACTTTTTTTATGCCGAGTTTTTTTGTTAGACTTGGTAAATGATAGGGATAGGGGGGGGGGAGAACCATGGGGGAAGGTAGACAGTGTTTAGGATATACTTGCACATCATGCCATCATGGCATCGGGGAGCTCGAACAACCCAGATGCGCAGGTGATTGCCCAGCATGGCAAGGATCCGGTGCATAGAGACAAGGTCTGCATCGAGCCACATGTTGTTGCGGAATTTCCGTATGGACCATAGGATGGCGAGTACCACAGTGTTGTGCACGCATGTGCATTGGGGGAAAACTCATTGCGAGGCCGATGAGGAGGACGAGGACATCAACATCGGGGTGGACACGCAACATTGGTGCAGCAGTGCTCCACACGGCGCATAGGGGGGCGGGGGGGGGGGGACCAAACAAATAAGTGTGAGATGTCTTCACGATGGCCCGAGAAAAATGGGCAATCGGGGGAGGGAACACACCCAAGATGGTTTTATGTAAGCGCATGATCCAGAAGAAAACTATCACCTCGAGAGGCGCAAAACAATCCCAATTGACATCCTGAAATGGTATGACACATCACCAGGCGCATAGTGCACGGTAGATGTCCCCGGTGATGAAGGCCAAATAAGACCCAACCTAGAAGGTGCGTAAGTCAAGAGAGGGCATGAGCGAGAGCCTAGCAAGGGCAGAATTCACATCAGCCATCTCATTAGTCTCTGTTGTGGAGACCCTGTGGAGGAGAGGGACATCAATAGACCACCCCTGAGGGCATCAACGATGGTGGCAAGGGGTAGGCGGCAATGTGAGAAGGCCGTAGGCAAGGTAACCGACAAAGGGCCAAGAGGAGTCCACACGTCATGCCATAGAGAGATTGAGTGCCCATCCCGAGGATAGAGTTCTTAAATCTACAGATCTTAGAACTTGCCAAATTGTTCAAAAGTAAAAGACTACAAAGATTATTTGTGTTTCCATTATCAATTCCTACTCGTATTAATCTCTTCAAAATTTTCTAATTTCCGTGCGCCTACAAAAAAAGACACCGCCTAGGGCGTCTCAAGGTTGTGATACAAGGATGTGCAAAACAAGACCCACTATCAGCTCTTGTTCAACTGCTGCCGGAACCTCCTGATAAACATATCAGCAGCCTGGTCAATCTCATCCTCCATGTTAAACTCCAACCCTTCTATCTTCCGGTTGATCCTGATTACGTCCATGACAGAAGGATCATCTTCATCATCCATATCACACCCATCAAGTAGAACTTCACCGTCGTCATCTTCCTCGGACTCGTCCATGTAGCAATTCTCATCATCGCTGAAGATGGGGTGTAGTGTCCAATCAGGACAGCCAATATGGCCATTTTCCTGATCGAACTGAGCCAATTGATATGAGAGATCGTTGGCCATGTCAAAACCATGCACAATGACCTGTCTATTCTCGACCTTGCGCATCACGAGAGACTTGTGGCAGTCAACCCTCTCTCTATCAGCCACAATGAGCCTGTGGATCTTGTGAGAGATCACAGCGACCGAGCTCATCCTGCGGCGCTGGAGCACGGCGAGGACGAGGAGCCTGCCAGCGAGCATGCCCGTCTTGCTCTTACACATCGCCGCAGCCTTCTTCAGGTGCTGTGCTGCCTTGCCGATCTTCATTTTTTTGTTGAGAGGTGAGCAAGCAGTTGCCCAGGCTTGAAATGGGGTAGGTCACCAGGAACCAGAGATCAGAGAAAATGGTTTTGGTTTATGAGGCATGGAACTTTCGTGAGCCTCCAATGTTGTATTTATACTCAAAAGCTGGGCGTGCAATTAACCGTGAAGTACCTTTGCTCATATCATGTCGTGATCAAGCTTTTGGTACCTGGCGTAGTAAAGCATGCAAACGCAGAATTATTTAGAGAAAAAAATTGGCATGTGGAGTGAGCACTAGAAGAATGTCGATTGTTGCACTAAGAAAGTTAAGGAAAGACACCTACCAAGGGTCCAAAATTGCTAGTGTCTAATAAAATGAGTTTCTCAAAAAAAAATCAAAAAAAGTTGCTGGAAAGCTAGCTCGCAGCTAGAGCGGACAGCTTTTCTTGGCGGTCTCCTACCAAAAAATACCAAAAGTTGCATCTAGCGCGTCTCCTGTTTTGTGCTGCCTTGATATATGATTAGCTTTGCTGCTCTGCTGCTCCATCGACCGTCACCACGAATAAAGGCAAAGAGATCTCAGTGATAGATCGATGGGAGCTTCTCCATTTTTTATGTAATCACAATGACATTATGGAGTTGCAGAATTGAGTACTTAGCCTCCCAATGCACGTGGTTCCCGTGTGCCCACTCCAGCAACCACCGCATCAAGTACCACATGAATCGTGTGTACATTGTTTTTTCCGAATCTTAGACACGAAAAGATTATTTTGGACACTGCTACTTAGCGACCGTTCTAGAAAATTTAGAACCTAGCGGATCGGACAGCTATAAGGTTGTGTCAGCTGCGTCCGCGGTTGCCCCAGCCAACATAGCCTATGTTCGTTTAGGACCAAAAGCGAGTTTAGGAAAAAAAAAACGAGAGCCGCCTCGTGTGCACCTGAAATCAGCACTAAGCCACAAAACCGATTATAGCTAGCTAAATTCTAATCTGAAAATTGAAAATATATTGTAGATCAAATCGCTCATCCGATTTAGAATCCGTTTTCACTGTTGGTCTAGTCGCGGCGCGAATTTTGAAACTAGATCACATGTTGATATGTTTGACGAAATTTTTTGGACCCAAAAGTTATCCACCCGTAACACGTGAGTTATCTGGGTTGTAGTATGTAAGAGTGAATCTAAACACCTTTTCAGTTGGCAGATGCATCGGCATGAACAAGTACTAAATTACGAGACTGAACTTTTGAAAATTCAGACAGCGCTGCCTTCGCGGTAAAATTAAACACGAACACGGTCAAATCAAACTTCGGATCATCACGCACAGTCGATCATATATACATTGGATCATCCTAAAAGAAGACACAACCCTAACCCTAACCAAAGCGCGACACTGGGAATCCTCACAGGAGTCCGCGAGTTACGTCAGCGATACGGTCGGCGGTTAATCGGAGTCGGACACGACGTTGACGATCTCCTACTTGACGCGGCGTGTCGCGAGCTCCTTCTCGCTGGCCTGCTGCGCCGCCACTACCATGATCGCCTCTTGTCGCTCCGCAGCTTGGCATGTCAGTTCTGACCTCGGAATAGCGGCCCACTTGGTGTCGTCGTCGTCGACGAAGTCGGCCAGATCCACCACGCGCCTGCCACAGTCCTCCTCTTCCTCCTCCTCGACTAGCGGTGGTGGGGTTGGTGCCCGTCTCGCTCTCCTTCGTGATCATCTAGCCTCCTCATCATCGCGGGTGAAGTTTCACCAACAGAGTTAGGCCAGCGGCATCTCGTCGTGGTTGGTGTACCAGCACGCTTCTCGCTTCCTCGCCCATAGCGAGGCAATGCGGCGCTTCCGCTACACCTGATTGGGGGTGGGGGTGCCACGAACCAGACCAAGAAATAGAAGAGGAGGAACATGCTGATGTTTCACACACAGATGCTATTGTGCAAGTTATGAATGAAGATATGATATTTATACACAATCAAAGATAGGAAATCACACATGGGGTATAATCATCAAGTTATCCACCAGTTATATAGCAGTTATCCAGGCATATGAATACAAGTTATCCAGTAGCTAACACAACAATTATCCAGGAATATGAGTACAAGTTATCCACCAGCTAACGCTACAGTTATCCATGCTTATACATAGAAGTTACCCTAGAAATAATCACTAGACATATATATCCAGCAGTGTCCAGATGTAAAAAAATTGTACGCCTCCATTACATTTTTCTCGTGACATTCCTATCTAATTGCTCGATGATTTGATCGAGAATGAGCTTCTCACACTAGAGGTTATTGCATGTGGGAGAAAAGCTGAAAATGAACTTGTTGTATTCATTTTTATTTTGTACTTTGTTAAGAAGGATGACATTTGCATTTTACATGCACACCTAATAGGAGGCCTAACTCTAGACACTTCGAGTTCAAGGTATGATATTAAACATGGTTCGCTACATTCCAGGTCTAATTCAGTTTAAGATTTTAAGTTCATTTTTTTGTGTTTAAGTTTTGAACTAGAAATCTGGAATGACCTATAAGTTGGATATAAACGGAATCATACTTGCACCCCTAATCCGAGGGACATGAGTAGCTACTCGAGACATGTGATATTAGCCGGAGCCCTAGCGTTGTGGCCATGTCACACCCCTCAAACGCTGGTGAGAAATGGAGGTGATCTAGGAAATAAAGTGAGCTATGGAAGCAACATTCTCCCACCAATTGCATAGTGGAATGCCATAGGGGCGGGGAGTTGCGTTATAGCCATGGCAGATGCAGGTTGGTGGGCCCCATTAGTGCAGTAACAACGTTGATGGAGTGACGTAAGGAAAATGCGAGAAATTTGGAAAAGTTATTGCAATCACAAAAACTCGTTACCTTTTCTTTATTTTATTTGATGCACAAGAGAACACATCTTTTAGAACATAGGTATCTATCAAACAATTCTAACTTATGGATACATAAAAAAAACTCGTATGACCCCCCCCCCTCCCCCCCCTTACAGATCGCCATCATTGTTGTGGGCCGATGTTAGCTCACAACGAGCCCATGCCCTCCACCCCCTACAGATTATTACCATCGTTTGTAAATACCTCTTGTAAGCCATCTGATGGGTTTGTTGTTTCATTGAAAACCCATAGTGTTGTGTACAAACACCCTCGATATAGTGTAGTTTTGTTGGCTGATGCCCACCATTTTTTTCATCTTAGAAGAGTGGGTTTTCGACGTTAAAAATCTTATGCCTGCCTATGATTATTTTGCACGTTCTTCATTCTTTTGCTTGTGGCATTTATAACATGCTAATGTAATGATCCGAGGTGTCATTTTGGAAAGAAAATGAAAGGACATTTGGAGAAACAGACATACAAAAGGAAGATCCGAAGAAAAGAATTAGGTAATGTGGAGCTAGCAGCCTAGCACTATATGTATATAGGGAGGAGAAAGAAAGCTAAAGAGGCAAGGAAAGCTAGCCTTGGGTAATTTGGAGAAAGTACTCTAATAGGTCATAAAGATTAAAAATACACGGCGCAGGTTGACTCTTTCGCATATCAACATTTTCATCCCTTTTAGTTAAGTGGTAGTTGCTAATGAGGGTTTAACCAGAATGCCAGAAAGCAAGTAAACCGGGTCACTTTAGTTATTGGCAGTTCCCTTGTGATTCATGCCCAGGTTGTAAAGTTAGTTAAGCGCACACCGGAGAGTTTGCAGCCTGTGTGCTATCTGCGTATGATGTAAGCAAATTTTAGTTCTTATTAATTGTCTTCTCTCTGCAGCTTTTCAAATAATTCTTCTCCGCCGATCACACGGAGAACCAATCACGTCATAACTACATGCACGGGAGATTCATGCAGCAAGCTTTTCTCATGGCGTTGATCTCGTGCAGCATGTGACATTAACATTGTGCTTTCTTTCTTGGTAGAGAAAGCTCGTTTACAAGTCAGACGCGACAACATGCCGGCAGGTGGAGAGTGGAGTGACGAAGTCAAGATGGGAATGGGCCGGCCCGGACCTAGCCTCGTGGCCCTAGGGCCAATTTCAGGGGCCACAGGTCGACCCATTCCAAGAAAATCATGTGGCCTTGCTGGCCCATTGGGTATCCTGGGGATGACCAAAATTTTAGCTTAAAGAAAATTTGTTCAGCTCTATATAGAGGGTTCACATTTTCTACAAGATATTATAGAAAGATCGACTAATATATACCTAAGCGGTCATGATAATATGAAACAAATAGATGTTACAAAGCAAGCCCAAGTCCAATTTCAACTCTTTTCAAATCCAGTACACCACAACCATCTAGATTCATTAGCATCTAGCTGAAGACTTGAAGGTGCAGATATTACTTTTAATCATCTATGTAGCTAAAGACTTCAAGGAGCAGCGGTAACATTTCATCAGCTTCTGGAGGTTACATGAAAGTTAGAGAGCATCAATGGAAATTATATGCCAACATAAAAATATCCTTGCTTTTGTACAACCGATAGAGCACAAAACAACATGCAAAATCAATTCGCTGTAAGCTATGAAAGAGAGAACAAAGCAATATGCAAAATTAAAATCAATTGAGAGAGCAGAAAGCAACAAAAAGACATCCTTGCTTTCGGACACTTCAGCTGTAAGGTACTACAATGAATCATATCAAAAGGTTCTAAGTGCAAAATATCAGGAAGTAGTAGTATAGAGAGAACATACTAGAGAGAACAGAAGTAGTAGTATTCAGATTTAGAATGTATATAAACTTGACAAGCATAGCTTGGTACAGCAAATATTTTTTTGCATTAGTGATAAATCATTACAAAATGGGGGCAGGATAAACCCTTTTCGTTGGTTTCTTCTTTGATATGTTGTACAAAGTATTCGGTTTGGTAGTTTATACATACATCTGCACCCAAACCTTTGCAAGCAGTGAGTTTTTCTTCGCTTCCTGAAACAACATATCGGAGTTACTTGCGCACTTTCAGAAACATTTTACCATATAGTATATATTGTTCATATTTGAACTAATGAACTTGCAGTAACCAAAACCTTGATTCGGAGGTGCTTCGCAATCTGTATAGAAAATGTATGGATTCTGCTTGATCCACCTTCGATCTGCATACATGCAAGATGCCTCGTCAGGAACAAGTATAGACATTGGAATTCGCTTCAAATCAAATGCTTAATAAACCAACTGTGCACCTATGTTTGCATATAAGTAACCACTAGTACTACTAAATTATTTCATACTCCGCTTTTAGTAAGAATCTTCTTGTTTGCTAATCTTCGGTCAGTTGTGGCATGCTAATCTTCACCATGGAAACCGATACAGCAGGAGCATCGCGGACGGTTTGACTGGAGCATAATCCGAAGGCGCGAACTGAAGAAGGAGTCGGTGGATGCCGATGTCTATATAGCTAGGTGTGGGGCACTGTAATCGTGGTCGTTGGTGCCGTTGGTGATGTCGTCGTTGTTGATGATGTCATTGTGTTGTAGTCGATGTCGTCGTTGAGCCTAGAGAATTCCTAGAGAATTCGCCGTAGTAGTTGAAGTAGACGTAGTTGAATCCGGAGTAGTCGAGGTAGGCGACACGCCATGCCGAGCTTGCCAAACTCGGGAGCGCGCCGGGGACGAAGGCACGCGTCGGTGTTGTCAATACCGGACGTGCGAAGACAGGGACCATCACGAGCCATGCGAGCCAGAACCGGAGGGAGCAGCAGAGAAATTCTCCGTGAACGGTCGGTGCGTAGAAGTTGTCCGCCGATTTGTCGGAGTAGATGAAGTAGTTGCAAGAAGAAAATTGATTAAGTAAAAAATAAAAATTAGACTGTGACTCTGTCGGCGAGGTTGTGGTGGACGAAGACGAATAGCCAGTTGTTGATGGAGATTTATTGTAGCTGTAGTTGATTTCGAGGATTTATACCCGTGTTTTCCGCTTGTGTGAGCGCGGCGTCGCTCGTAGAGAAGAACTTGTTGGTGTTGACGATGACCACTATCGGTGGTAGCGGCGACGATGTGGCGATGTTGTTGGTGTAGATGGTTGTCGGCGATGATGACCACGGGTGATGAAGGTGCAGCCTTTTGTTGACGGCGAGGCGCGTACTCAGGGACGTGCGTCCCGGTAGATGTTGGCGAAGACAGACCAGCGTGGAGACGACATGGGGACGGAGCAGCTGACACAGCGCGTGAAGGCGTCCCTTGGGCCGCCACGCGAAGCCTCCTTGCCACGATCGTTGACGATGATTTGGCGAAGTTGAGTCGACGCCGAGGTTGAAGTAGAGGCACGTGATGACGATATGCGGTTGTGGACGACACAATCCGATCTATGATCGGTGAAAGAAGAAGAAACGCCAGTCAAGCGGCCGGCGAGAAAATTTTGCAAAGAAGACCTAATCTACTATTGCGCGGCCCCTGGCGGAGACCAATCTCCCCAGAGACGGCGCGGCGGAAGCGGTGGTGTCTAAACCCTAGGACGAGGAGCGACACGCTCTGATACCATCAAAGATTGCGGAAGTATAAACTGTATTGATATTACAATAGGTGATTACATTGAGAACACTTAGACTGTTTATATAATACTAGAAGACTTGGAGAGTAAGAAGACTACTAGAGATAGAATTAGATTACAAACTTAAACTACCAAATATAGTCCAGCCGTAACATACTCCAACAATAGCTAGTTTGCTAGCAGTGGCAAAGTTAAGCGTCGTCACAACATTGCCGAGATCAGCTGCCCACGTTAGATCTTAAATCTGCAGATCTTAGATCTTGAAAAATTGTTCAAAACTAAAAGACTAAATAGATCGTGTGCTCAATATCAAATTCCTAAAGTACTCGTATTTGGTTTCTTCAAAATTTTCTAACTTTCGTGTGCCTAAAAAAAGGACAGCACCTGGGCTGTCCAAAGAATGCCATACATATGCATGTGCAAAACAAGGCCAACTATAAGCTCTTGTTCAACTGCTGCCTGAACCTCCAGATGAACAAATCAGCAGCCTGATCAATCTCATCTTCCATGTTGAACTCCAACCCTTCCATCTTCCGGTTGTTCCTGATTACGTCCATGATGGAAGGCTCGTCTTCGTCATCCACATAGCACGAATGGTCATCTTCCTCGTACTCGTCGGTGCAGCACTCGTCATCATCGCTGAAAATGGGATGCAGTGTCCAATCAAGGCAGCCATGGTGCCCACTTTCCTGATCGAGCAAAGCCAATTGATACGAGAGATCGGCGGCCATGCCAACACCATGGACGACGACCTGTTTTTTCTCGACCTTGCGCATCATGAGAGACTTGTGGCAGTCCACGCTCTCTCTGTCAGCCACGACGAGAGCGTGGATCTTGTGAGAGATCACAGCGACTGAGCTCATCCTGCGGCGCTGGAGCGCGGCGAGGACGAGGAGTCTTCCCGCGAGTACGCCCGTCTTGCTCTTACACATCGCCGCTGCCTTCTTCAGGAGCTGTGGCGCCTTGCTTATCTTCATCTCTTTTCTTAAGAGGTGACCAAGATGCTGCCCCAGGCTTGAAATTGGGTAGGTTGTTGGGGTCGAGGGAAGAGAGAAGCTGGTTTTGGTTTGTGAGGCATGGAACTTGTCGTCAGCCTCTAATGTTGTATTTATAGTCAGAAGCTGAGCGTACAATTAACAATGAAGTATAGTAGTACCTTTGCTCATGTCATGTCGTGATCAAAGTTTGGTACCTCGCACAATTAAGCGTGTGAAAGCTCCTAGCATTGGAATAAAAATGGCATGTCGAGAGTGGAATTAAGCAAGTTTAAGAAAGGCACCAGCCGAGGGAGGCGATTTGCTCAGTGAGGAAAGCTAGCTAGCAACCAGACCGGACAGCTTTTCTTGGCGGTCTCCTGCCATGTGATTCATTCCCAAAATACCGAAAGTTGCACACTGCTTTGTGCTGCCGTGAGATATGATTAGCTTTGCTTCTCTTCTATATGCGCTCTTCTGCTCCATCGACCGTCAGCACGTGTAAAGCCAAAGAGATCTCCATGATAGATCGATGGGAGCTTCTCCATTTTTTTATGTAATCACAACGACATTATGGAGCTGGGGAATTGAGTTTATTTAGCCTCGTGTGTACATTATTATTTTTAATCTTAGACACGATGAGATAATTTTTTTCATGTCGGGCGCATCCTTGAGTGCGTTGGAATAATTTTGCTTAACTATGTCCCTTGAGGTTTTGAATCTCGTGATTTGACCTCGGTCTACTATAAAACAGTTTTGCTAAACCTATGTCCCTTGAGATTATTTTTTTCTTTCTCATTGCATTAGCCGTGGAGTTTGGATGTAATGCACGGCTTCGAAAAGTATCTTTTTTGATTCAAAATGTATGTCCTTTTACTGTTTTAATTCAGCTCTAGCCGGATGTAAATAAAATTGCACCTCCATGACATTTTTCTCATGACATTCATATCTAATTGCTCGCTAATTTAATCAACAATGAGGTTCTCATAGTAGAGTTTATTGCATGTGGGAGAAAATCTCAAATGAACTTATAGTACTCATTTTCTTTTGTACTTTGTTTAGAAGGATGGCATTTGCATTTTACATGCACACCTAATAGGTGGCCTAACTCTAGACACTTTGAATTCAAGGTATGGTGTTAAGCGGCGTTCTGTTTATATTCCACGTCTACTTCAGTCTGAGGTCTTACGTACAATTTTTGTGTTTAAATTTTGAACAAGAAATCTTTAATGAACTATAAGTGGGATATAAATGGAATTGTACTTGCATCCCTAATCCGAGGGCCAGGAGTAGCTACCAGGGACAAGTGATATTAATTGGAGCCCTGGCGATGTGGCCACCTCACTCCCCTCCAAAGTTGGTGAGCAATGGAAGTGATCTAGGCATTAAAGTGAATATGGAAGCAACATGCTCCCACCGCAGGCGTATTGGCATGCCATAGGGGGAGGAATTAGTGTGATAGCCATGACCGATGGAGGTTGGCGGGCCCCATTGGTTCTATAACAACGTTGATGAAGTGAAGTATCGACACGGTGTGGAGTTGAAGATGAAGGACATCTCATTGATTTCGATGTAATTTTCGTTTTGTTGAGGTGTTTTGTACTGTTTGTTGTTTCTCTTAATGCCAAAGTCCTATTTGCAAAAAAAAAGTAGGGAAAAGCTGAGAAATTTGGAAAAGTTATTGCCACATCAGAAACTCTTTATTGTTTCTATCTTTTATTTTAGGCACAAGCGAACACATATTATAGACCATAGGTATCTATCAAAAAATTCAAACTTGTGTAAACCTGCAAAAACTCCTACACCCCCTCCCTCTACGGTTCGCGAGCAACATTGTGGGCCGAAGTTATCCCACAACGTGCCCCTGCGTTTTGTAAGGTGCCGTCTAGGTTTATCGCTTTATTGAAAAACTCACAATGTTGTGCAAATACTGACGATATCCTAAAGTTTTGTTGACTAGCGCCCGTGATTATGCCTCTTCTCTTTAAGAGAGGTCTTTCTACGTTAAAAAATCTTGTATCCCGTATGATTGGTTTGTTCGTTTTTTGTTCTCTGGCTTGTCGTGTTTATAACATGCTAGTGTCATGATCCAACGTTTCATCTCGGAAATCATATGAAAGGACACTTGGAGAAACAAGCACAGGAAAAAAAGATCCAGAGAAAATAACGTGGAGCCTAGCAGCCTAGCTAGCACTGTATAAATATTGGGAGTAGACAGAAAGCTAAAGAGGTAAGGAAAGCTAGCCTGGGGGAACGTTACGGAGAAAGTACTCCAATTAGGCCACAAATAATACACACCCAGGCGCAGGTTGGCTCTTTGAGATACCAAATTTCCATCTCTTTTAGTTAAGTGGTAGTTGTTGTTGAGGTTTAACCAGAATGCTGGAAAGCAAGTAAACCAGGTATCTTTTCTTCTTGGCAGTTTCCGTGTGATTCATGCCCAGAATGTAAAGCTAGGTACGCGCACACCGGAGCGTCTGCAGCCTGTGTGCCGTGTGCGTTTGAGATATGCAGATTTTAGTTCTTATTAATTGTCTTCTCAGCAGCTTCCTCCAGAACCAATCGTGTGGCAGCTACATGCATGGAAGATTCAGGCAGCAAGCTTTTCTCATAGGGTCGATCTCATGCCGCATGTGACATCATCGTCGTGCTTTCTTTCTTGCAGGAGAAAGCTTGTTCACAAGTCTATTGTTATTGGACTAGGAATGAGAACTGAGGAGGCGCGGCAACATACCGGCCGGTGGATACTGGAGAGTGCGAAGATATTTCACAGCTGTTAAAAATACTGGGAAATTATTTTTGCCGTGGATGAATGTGCCTGGAAACCGGAGGATTCAATACTCCATCCCATCCAAATCAATGTATCTAGCACTTAAACATGGCTAGAGACATTCGAATCTAGATAAATCTGAGTACATTAATTTTAATCGAATGGGGTGTAAGAAATTGTATCCTTGCCTAATATCGTGCATGAATGTGCATGGAAAACAACGTGGGTACGTTTCCCCCTTTGATGTTTGGCCAATTCCACAACGTACGGCAGACTCGATAGGTGAGCTAGACGAATACACTCACAGAGAGAGACACGGGGTTATTTATCCAGGTTCAGGTCCGCGGTGAGCGGATCCCTACGTCCTGCAACTAGCTACTACCTGGTTATCACAATGTTATACACTACTAGGAAACAGCCTATAGATAGACATGTTCAGTGGCGCATAGGCAATTTGTGCGCCACAGGAAGACATCAGTGGCGCACTGGAAAGAATGCGCCACAAAAGTTTGGAAGTTCTGTGGCGCATTTTCCAGAGCATGCGCCGCAGAAGATTGGTGGGACCCGCCGGCGAGGGGGGGGGGTGATCCAAGTTCTGTGGCGCATTCTGTAATATGCGCCACAGAACATGGAGGAGGGCCCCACCACGGAATCTAATTCACTCAAGTTCTGTGGCGTACGTTGACATATGCGCCACAGAAGTGAACACTTCTGTGGCGCATATGTCAACGTGCGCCACAGAACTTGGGGGTGGGCCCCATAGAGGGAATCTTATGCACCCACTTCTGTGGCGCACATGGTAGAAATGCGCCACAAAAATTTCAGCATCTGTGGCGCATTTCCTCCATATGCGCCACAGATGAGGGCGTCCAGATCCATATGTTAAAAAGGTGACATGAGCTAGCTTTCTTATCTATCTATCCCACCACCACCCATTTCACATCTCTACCTCCTCCCAACTCGTCTTCCTCCTCCCTCACACCCCATCTTGCCCATAGTTTCTCCATTTTCTTATATCTAAACCTACTTTAATCCATAGATTGGTAAGTAGAAGCTTCGCTCCAACTTCTAGATCTAAAAGTTCCTTACTTTTCCCTCTCATATCTCTCTATTTGTTTACTAATTTCCTCTCCACCAACTTGCATTGTAGATCTATTTGTCCATACTCTCTCATCGCGCGGTCTCGTCTCGCTATTATTGTGTCTACTATAGCTAGGTGAGTACTTGGCCATCATGAACATGTAGGTGAAGCTTGTTGCGCGGGTGGTGTGTGTGTGCGATACATGGCGAGACGATGCTTGTGTGTGGTGCATGAATGTTTGCAATGGGAGGAAGGTTTTTGTTTTTTGCTTGTTGTTGTCGGGCTCGGCCGGTGTGGTTGCATCGATGTTTGCCGAAATGTTGATTCATTTCCATTTCGGCAAATTTTTGCACTACCCATATGTCCTAATTTTTGGAAATGTCATGCCGAATTTTTTCCGGCTAGCATTCATGCATGTGTGTGTTCATATGGTGCGGTTCTCACCTATATTCTCTGTTTTGACCGCTCAGGCAACCATGGTCCTCACAATGAGCGCAGGTCGAATTGCTAGGTACAAGAAAGGCGCGAAGGAGGACATGATTCTGAACAACAAGACCATGATAAGATGTC
Source organism: Avena sativa (assembly GCA_916181665.1). NCBI lineage: Eukaryota > Viridiplantae > Streptophyta > Magnoliopsida > Poales > Poaceae > Avena > Avena sativa. Next base: position 543,733,343 of record OV702290.1, on the reverse strand, counting down.
CATGTCGAACATGCAAACTGCAGCGCTGGATCGACCCTGAATCTGGACAATTGGATGGTCACCTGCTTAGGCGCGTTTTCATGCACGACCTCAATGAGGCGCCAGCAGGACATGGTGGTGGTCATGAAGACGTGGGCGGGCGAGAAGACGAAGAGTCAACCGGGCATGATCATCATGACGAAGGAGATGCTAGCGGGCATGATCATCATGACGAAGGAGATGCCGGCGGGCATGATCAGCATGGAGAAGGAGATGACGACGGGCATGATCATGAAGAAGGAGTAGACGTGAACACACAGACGCTGCTAACTTCGATCTTGCAAGACCCTCATGTTCAAGAACTGCTCCTCAAGGAGACGAGCAACGACAAAGCTGCAGCCAGAGAGAAAGCCAAGCTGGCCCAAATGGAGGTAGACGGGATGACTCCATTGTATCCTGGGTGTCGCCCCGAGGATACACGTTTGAGTGTAACGCTCAAGGCTCTAGAGATGAAGGCCGAACACAAATGGACCGATGTGAGCTTCAACGCGAACATGGAATACTGGCACGACCGACTTCTTAAGGGGAACACATTGCCAACAAGTATCGAGGAGGCCAAGAAAATCGTGTGCCCTCTCGACCTACCACACATTAAATACCACGCATGCATCAATGATTGCGCACTTTATCGGAAGGAGTACGCGGATAGAACCACTTGTCCGGTGTGTGGCCATGGACGGTACAAGAGAGGGAACAAGAAAGTTCCTCGAAAAGTGGTATGTTACTTTCCTATCACCCCTCGTCTGCAGCGATATTTCGTAGATCCTAAGGAAGCAAAGCTCATGCAATGGCACGCGGAAAGAGAGAAACCCGAAGATGATCCAGAGAAGGGCAAGATCCTGACACACCCTTCAGACGCTAGCCAGTGGAACGCATTAGACATCGAGTTCGAAGAGTTCGGGGGCGATGCAAGGAACGTCAGGCTGGGTATGAGCACCGATGGACTCAATCCTTTTGGAAACTAGAGTAGCACGCATAACAGCTGGCCCGTGTTTGTATGGCCATACAACCTCCCCCCGTGGCTATGCACGAAGCAAAGGTATGTAAACATGAGCATTTTTATTCAGAGGCCTAAACAACCAGGTATCGATATGCATCTGTATCTCGGGCTATTGAGAGAGGAGTTAGCCAGCTTGTGGGAGACGCCGGCCCGTACGTGGGACGCCTACACTAAAGAATATTTCCATCTGAGAGCCGCGTTGCTCACGACCGTGCAGGACTATCCTGGTTACGCATATGTATCGGCCCAGGTGAACCACGGACACAATGCATGCGTCAAGTGCATGGATGAGACACCGCATCTCCAGCTACCAAGGGATCCCGGGTCTTCGAAAACCGTGTTCCAAGGTACTCGAAAGTGGCTCCGCATGGATCACCCGTGGAGAAAACATGGTAACCTGTTCGATGGTAAGGACGAGCTCGAAAGAGCCCCGCGTCCGAGGAGCGGCGAAGAAATCGAGGAGCTTTTGAATAATTGGGTAGATTGCCCTGCGCCTGGAAAAAACGACCGAGGAAAAAGCCGTTGCTGGGTGTATGTAAAGCAAGGTCTGTTTTCTGGGACCTGCCGTATTGGAAGGTCCTTCACACTCCCCATAGCCTCGTGTAATGCACATCACAAAGAACGTTACCGAGAGTCTGCTTGGCACTCTACTGAACATGCCGGAGAGGACCAAGGATGGGCCGAAAGCAAGAAAGGACCTTAAATTGCTTGGCATAAAGAAAGATCTTCAGTACCCTGATAGTGATGATGATGATGATCATCATCATCATCATCAGGAAGGGACTCAAGGTTGCCTCAAAAGAGTTAAGAAGAATGAGGTGGTGCTTCGCGCTGCCTGCTTCACTCTGAGTCTGGAGGAGCTCGAGCAGTTTTTCAGGTGCCTCTTAGGAGTGAAAGTTCCTCACGGTTACTCGGGGAAGATAAGGAGATATCTGGACATGGCGAAGAAGAGGTTCAGCGGTATGAAGTCTCACGACTGTCACATTCTGATGACGCAGATACTCCCTGTTGCGATCCGTGGGATAATGGACGAGCATGTCCGTGAGACGTTTTTTGGCCTCTGTAACTTTTTCGACGTCATATCTAGGAAGTCGATCGGTGTGAAGCAGCTCGACAGGCTACAAGAAGAGATCGTGATGATACTATGCAGGCTTGAGATTTACTTCCCGCCCGCATTCTTCGACATCATGGTGCATCTGCTTGTACATGTCGTGGACGACATCATCCAGCTCGGGCCGACATTCCTGCACAACATGATGCCGTTTGAAAGGCTAAACGGTGTCATCAAAGGATTCGTTCGCAACAGGTCTCGTCCAGATGGAAGCATAGCCAAGGGCTTTCTGATCTACGAGTGCATCTCCTTCTGCCAGAATTATCTAACCACCGAGAACGAGGATGTTGGAATACCCACAAAGAAGCACCTCGGCAGGCTCGGTGGATATGGTCACTGTGAGAGCTGCCGCTCACTACATGTCGGAATTGATGGTCGACGCACTGATTTTGAAAGGTCACACTGAGTCGCGCTACAACACATTGAAGTGGTCGGCCCTTGGGTCGAAGATCACAGAAGCTTAATCGAGCAGGAGTACGTCGACCAGGGCCGACCGAGGAAGAAGGGAGACGTAACCAGAGAGCACAACTCCAGCTTCATGGGTTGGTTCAAGAAAACGTAACTGGAAAATCCCCCACAGACGCCTTCTACGGAAGATCAAAAACTCATATTCTCCTTGTCGCAGGGCCCAGGGCACAACCTAAGGACCTATCAGTCATACGACATAAACGGTTACAGATTCTACACCGAGGAAAAGGACAAGAATAGTGAATATCAAAACTCAGGAGTAACTATGTTATCCTTTGCTGATGACGAGACTACTGTGATGGAAAGATTCTACGGAAGGATCGAGGAGATATGGGAGCTCGCCTACTGTGAAGAGATCGTACTGATGTTCCGTGTTAGATGGGCCAAGAACGTGGAAAAAGAAGGCCGCTATTTCACCACAATGGTTATACCAGGTGCCAAATCAACAAAGAACGCCTCCGCAAAAAATGAGCCTTGGGTACTCGCTAGCCAAGTTAATCAATGCTTTTTTATTACCGACCCGTCAAAGCCCAACCGTGTTGTAGTTAGGAGGGGCAAGAGGAGCATCATCGGAATGGAAGGAGCCGCCAACGAGCAAAACTTCGACAAAAACGGCGACCCGAAGATCGAAGAGGAATTCGACAAGTACTTCGACATGCCTACTACTACTAAACTAAGAAGGAAGACCACACTGCCTACTAAAGGTTGTCCATTCACATGAAGAAATCTCAAAGTGCACGGGCTAAAGTATTTAACCGCGACGAAAAAGGGCAAGAAGATTGTGAAGAGACACTAGCAATTGTGTGACTTTTTGGTGTATTAATTTGTGTGGGTATAATGTGATATTATTAGTGTGGGGGTATTAGTTAGAGACAAAAACATATAATGTGATATTCGACAAATTCACATTTATGTGTGACAAGCACACACATATATATGATTCAGGAGGTTTTTTTTTTGATAAGTATGCATGTGTATATGTTCTTGCTTTTTTGAATAAATATGCATATGTGTGTATAGGTTCTTGATTTTTTTGAATAAATAAAATATTTTTTAGAAAAGGAAAAAAAGTCTGAGACAGCCAGGATTCGAACCTGGCTGCCCCAGGTTGAAAGCTAGCGAGCATGGACCACTAGGACATGTAGCTGATCTTGTCAAACTACGATTCCACTTTGTTTTGGACTATGCCCAAAAGTTTTGTGGCGCATAACATAGTAATGCGCCATAGAAGTTGTAAATTCAGTGGCGCATTTTAGAGGAATGCGCCACAGAACTTTCACACTTAGCCAAAATAAACGGTTCGGCCTCCCTTGCTACCTTCTTCCATTTCTTTCCCTCATCTTGCCCGCGCGCAAACCCTAGCTATTCACCCTTGCCGCCGAAGCCGCCATGGAGGAGAGCCTGTGGAGGAGGAGAGCCGTCGTGGAGGATAGCCCCATCACTGCCGCGCCGTTGCCCGTGGAGGAGGAGGCCCGCCCCGCCCCGCCTGCGACCTAGGAGGAGGAGGCCCGCCACCGCCGCTCCGGAGCCCGTGGAAGAGGAGTCCCGCCCCGCCTCGCCTACGACCTAGGAGGAGCACCGCCGCCACCCTCGTCGACGACCACCTCCCCATCCACAGGTACACTTCCCGCTCTCTTCTTTTCCCCCTCTCTACAAGAATGCTCTACTCAATTTTCGCCGACCAAGGCCAACTACAACGCTGCGATGCCGACGATCATCACGTCGACGTCGAGCACGCCACCGTGCCGACAGGGCCTGGGTGGCAGCAACAGCAGCAGCTTCTCAGCCGTCTACTCATCATCCAAGGCCAAATCACCATTTGACTGACTGAAAGTCTGAAACAACATATTCGCCTCTGTTTTGCAGTTGTATTTTGGTAGATGCAATCAATCAACTGCGCAATTAGTCCATGGTGGTGGGTAATGAGCCGTGTACATGGTTTTTAGATTTTCTTCTTGGAGAGTACTTGATTACTGTAAGTTGAGGACTTAGGATTTATTTACTATTACAACCTGAAGATCCATGAGGTTAGATTCAGCCTTCTCTGTGTTGTTTTGAGAGAATAAAGATCCACGAAATGCTAGCACTGCCATGAGGTGTGAACTTTCTTTCAGTGGTGTTAATTTCAATGCCAAACATGTTGATCTAGTGCATCTCAATGCCAAACACATAATTTCACCAAAGCTTTCTTTCCTTTTTATAAGGATGCTTTAGAAAGATGTTTTAGGCATTTGTCTGATTGTCTTCCCTCTGAACAAATCATGAGCTGAAATACTAGGAAGTTGCAAGAACTTAGAGTACTGAATAACACTGTATTGTACATACTGAACTTAGAGTACTGAATAACACTGTACTAGGCATGCTAAATTCAGTGCATTCATGTAAATCAGGTTCTAAATTTGATGATTGAATTATCAAGGGCCTGGGTTACTTGTAGTTCTAGATCAGTTCTAGTACACTAGGACTGCAACTAAGTATGCAAGTGGGTAACCTTATATTGTGTGAAACTGGTCCATATATTGTGTTATTTTTTACTGTTCCATATATTGTGTGAATCTGGTATGTGTTATTTAGCAACTGTTATACTGTTCTCTGTCTTTCTTTCTTTTTGACCCAAATATGAATGAATGGATTACAACCCAACTTTGCTTTGGTGAAATCCATCAGGAGCATCATGATTGTGTATGTGTACTGCCGCTAGATAAAAAAATTCCTCTTTACTGAACTGTGCAAGGTAAAGTGTGTGTACTATAACTTGATAGCCTGTGTGTGTGCAAGAAGAAGAGAGAATGTGTGTGTCTCTGTGTACTATAACTGCTACTCGGTTTTCATTCAATAGAAGCACATGTCTGGTATATATACTGCTTATATATTATTTGCTGTACCCTTTTAAGTTTTTAAGTTCTTCTTATACATGTATCTGTTATACTGTTGCGTGAATGATGGATGGGGCTGCATGGATGATGATGCTGGGGTCAATGCATGGGGTTGTCAATATGGGGATGGGGTGTTTTTTCTGGCAGGGATTTCATTTGAGTTGCCCATTTCTCCTGAAGTGTCGATTCACTTCCGTTTCGATTGAGAAATGGGCACTTCTAGGTCAAAAAATTAGCAAAGGTCATGCCGAATTTTTCGGCCGAGATTTGTGCTAACTTTTTGCCTCTTTTAAATAGAGTAGTGCAAACATGTCGGGCAACAAGGAGTCTGGCCCTTCTAAGCACATGATCAGCGTCGAAGAACAAGCTAGACAGGCCAACCAGTCATTCTGGCAGGGGTCCCAACAGGAGGAGGAGGAGGAGGAGGCGATGAGGATGACACCACCACCGGAGGAGGAGGCGATCGTCGCCAGAGCTGCTGGGGCCAATGAGGGCGGAGATCCTGATTACGAGGGGGACGAAGACGACTACGATGGAACTAGTGAAGGCGGCGGCGAAGAGGATGACACCACCGATGGCGGCGCCCGCACCGATGGCGGCGAGCCCACGGATGGCGGTAGCGGCAACCCGACCGCTTCTCAGAAGAAGAAGAAGGAACAGAAGCAGCGGAAGGTGCCAGTGCTCGCCACTGTCTGTGATGAGTTCACCAAGGTCACAGAAAGTGGCCAACCCATTGCGCCAGAGGCGATTGCTAAAGGGTACGGCCTGCAACTTGGGTGCATCGTCCGGGAAAGCATGTCGATCAAAACGAAGTACATCAGATATGCTGACCATGCAGCTTTGGTTGATAACCTCCTTAAGAAGCTTCACAAGCGATACAGATTCCCGGAGCAGTTTAGAAACCTCGAGAGAAATAAGAACCCGGTGAACAGACTAGCCCTCACGAAGATGAGCAATGCCTTGAGCAGCTGGAAAACCCGGGTGAAGAATATCATTGACAAAGGTGAAAGCTGGGAGGTTATTAGTAAGAAAAATCCGATGCTCGACGAAGAGGAGTTTAGGATATTCAAGGCGGATATAGCTACCGCTGACGCTATAAAATGGACTCAATGGGGAAGGAGTATGCGGGAACAGAACATAGGTAACCACCACCTTGGAAGCGGCGATTACAGGGGGAAACATGCCATTTGGGACAAGGAGGACGCCGAGCTTGAACGCCTTGGTAAGGACAACCCTTGGCTTAAAATCACGGACTTGCAGCTTAGGCAATTTGTTCGGGCCCGCTACTACCTGGACAAGGAAACAGGGGAGTTCATCACCGACGATCCGGAGGTGAAGGAATTCGAGAAGAATCTGGTAAGGAATTTATCACCGATCTCAAGTCTATTGTGTTCTAATTAAGATAATGAAGCCAAGAATCTAAATGGGTTCACCTTTCCTTGTCTCTGCAGGAGGAGGAACTGAATGCTACTGCCATAGAGTCGTCCCAGGATTCGACGGAGCCGTGGGACACGGTTTTCAACAGGGCGACCAATGCTTACAAGAAGAGGGACAAGGGGTTGCCACCGTCCTTAGCTGGCCGTGTGTCCGGCTTCGGTACGAGCATGAAGTTCAAGGAGTTCTACAAAGAGGACGCCAGGAAAAGAAGGGACAAGAAGAACCAGGATAAAGCCGCTGTTGCAGAGCTGAAGATGAAGGTGCAGACACTTGAGGAGAAGGCGGTGGAACAGAAAACGGTGGACAAGTTAGTGGAAGAGAAGCTCCGCTCGATGATCCCCCCTGAGTTTTTCGAGGGGCTTACTGCTTGGAATGCGGGAGGTCGACAGGGGCCGATACATCTGCCCAGCTTAAGCGGCAACAACTCGGGCATCAATGTTACCGTGTCGCCGGACCTGGTGACCCCGCAGGCCGTCAACGTCGGGATGCAGCCCCTCGTTTTGGTCACACCGACGCCCCCTCTTGCCAAAGATACCAATACGGCGCAACCGACGGCGGCGGTGCTTCGTGAGGCACCCGAGCGGGAGATTGCAGATGATGATATGCCGGCCGCCGGCATCCGCCGTGTCTCTACATTAGCCGAGATCCATGACATCACCAAGGTAACTAATTAGTTAGTGCACGTCATCTCCTTTATTCCTTTGATGCATGACTGTTGCCATCTCATGACGCCCAACAACATGTTTTTGCCTCAAGACACTTCTTGCGTACTCTTGCTTAAAGATGTCGGCGGTGAGTTGAAGGATCTTGCCAAGGGCACTCTTATACAACCGGCGAGCCGCACGATGCACAACAATCCAATGGATGATGACGTGATGAAGGTCAGGTTGGCTCGGGTGTTGCCAGGGTGCGACGTACTGGACCCCCCCCATTCAACCTCAGGGAGCCGACGAACACAAGACCCTTGGGGAATGCTACAACTGGCCCTTGACATGGCCGAAGACCCAGATTCGTCTTGCAGGGGGGAGCACCGGCGCCACCTCTCGACCGATCATCGCCCGGCCACCACCTCGGAAGCCAGTAGCCACCGTTGTCGCCACCACCAGCCGTCACCATCAACTCTTGGCAGCGTGTGCACTGCCACATGGCAAAGACGTTGTGACGCAACCGCCGTCGCCCCCGCTACCACCACCACATGATGGCACCCATGAAGATGATGATGAATTGGTCAACATTGATGACTTCATCAACACCGGCGCCGCCAAAGGATTGTATATGCCTTCTGTGGATGAAGAACCCTTAGAAGCTCGCGACGACCATCAAGCTGATCGGCCCAATACATGCACGCAGCGCCTGGTCTTTCATGGTCTTTCTCAAGAGACGCCTCCGGCCGCCGATCCACCACAAGAGAAACCGAGATTGGTTTTCAGCCCCAACACACTCCGAAAGGCGACTGATGAGCAGATGGCAGTGGCTGACACTGTTGTGAAGAAGCACTACAGGAAGAGAGGTAATAATAATAAGAAGGGTGCGAGCCGGCCTCTTCCGAAGAGGATCCGGGGTCAGGACGTCGTTGTCGTACCATCCACACAATTTGGCTTGCCCTGAGTGCATGTAGCTGGTGATCCGATATTGACTCCGGATATGATCCACATTGCGGTTGGAGCCATGTTAACTTTGCACGAGGGTGTCAAGACACTAGAGGCCCTCCTTAAAGAGGACGATCCAAATTACCCGGTTTTCACGGCCAAGGTGCCATTGGACGTGGGCTTCGTCGATGAACCCCCCGCGGATATATTCTTCATAGCGTCCGAGGACATATTCAAGTTGTTTCTCATGAAACGGCTGGACTATAACTTGGTCCGCCTATACGCGCTCAATCTGGAGATCACGATCAAGAGAGAAAGTACCCCGGAAATCGCGATAGTGGATCCCTACTACATGCGGGACAGCCAGTTGGTCGAAGGATCAGAGACACGGACCAAGGCGACGGCGTACCTCGAGAAGTTCATGGTGGACAACAAGAGGAAGGGCACACTTCTTTTTCCTTTCTTTCCTGAGTAAGTACACATGCTCGCTCATCGTCACCGTAACTTATGCATTTCTTATAGATTTCTTTCCTTTGCTCTTTTTCCAACATTCCGTTCCAATTGTGTTGCGCAGAGACAAATACTGCACGCCCATCATCCTTGCCCCGAGGTATTCGCTAGCCACGTATTTCGACTCGGGGAGTTTGACGAAGAAGAAAGACTACACTAGAATAAGGGGTGTTCTCAATGAGGCTCTCGAGGGCTACACCAAGAAGGGATGCACCTTCGTAGATAGGGGGAATGTATCAAGGATGGGAAACACGTGTTCAAGCACGTGCTCGACTTCCCCTGCGTCAAGCAGTCGACTGCTGGTGCCAAGGAGGCCTTCTACGTCCTCCATCACCTTAAAGGCTATGTTCGGGATTGCCATAACCTAACGCTGCCATCTAGTCTCCGAGGATGGGCCTAAACTTTGGCGAAAATCAATGATGCTGATCTTAGAGAAGACTTCCATCGCATTCAGATGAAGTTGTCGCAAATCATCATTGAAGATGTCAACACAAGGGGCGGTTCCCTACAACAAGCCAGAGGGTTGAGTAAGAGGGAGATCGAAGAACGCCTCCGTAAGCAGGGTGACACAAGGACGTGGATGACGAAAGAGGGCTATCTACCATTCCCAAAGCCGTGCCAGAAGAGGAAGTCTTCATCGTGATCGATGTGTGCCTCTAGCATGATCCAGTGTGTGTATATTCTTGATGGATGCCTGTTGTATTAGTGTGTGTGTGTGTGTCATAAACTTTACTATCTCGTGGTCGAAATGGTCATTGTTGTTAGACTTAAACTACCTTGTGGTCGTGCTGTCATTGAACTTATTGCTTCTATGATGATCTAAGTTTTAGGTTTATGGATCCTTTGTTTTATATTCTATGAACATATATATATATGGATGTGAACCCTTTATTCATTCTTTTCGTTGTATTTTTACTAATATGCCTTGTCGTCTATAGAGATGGCGACGAGGTGGTATGTGGTGTACATGGGTAGGGTTCCAGGAGTCTACGAGGAGTGGGAGGATTGCCACAAACAAGTGAACAAGTTCAGCGGCAACATCTACAAAGGATACGCGACTAGAGAGGAGGCGATAGCCAAGTGGAGGAACCACTTGTGGAAGAAGAACCGGATGAAGATATTGGTCGGGCTAATGCTCTTGCTCACCATTATCACAGTTGTATTCTATTTGATCCTAGTGTAGGCGGCGGTGACCACTTCATATTTGTAATGTGAGATGATATGAACTTTGTATTCGGCGCTTGTGTAAACATTTGGCACTTGACACTATATATGTATCTCGATCGGGCTCTAAGTGTTTGTATTATATATATATGTCGGTTTTCATGCATCTACTACTTGTGCAATGTATTTTATACTCATCTGGATAAATACTGTATAAATCCTGTATAAATACCTGATTATACACCAGGAAAGTATTTTACTTTGAATATGTGTTACGCAATCAGTGGCGCATATAATTATATAGTCAGTGGCGCATGGCATTTCTGTGGCGCATACACGTAAATGCTCCACAGAAGTTCTTCCTGTGGCGCATATGAAGAAATGCGCCACAGAAGTCTGGAACTTCTGTGGCGCATATCCATATGCGCCACAGGAAGTAGTTATCAGTGGCGAGGTAACAGTGGCGACAAAGATATGCGCCACAGAAGTCCCCTTTTCATGCGCCACATATAGGCTGTTTCCTAGTAGTGATACTAGGATCCTTCCCTCCTTTTTTAAGTCCGACCTAGGCCATCTTTTATGTGGACAAGGGGACACCACACGGGTCGGATCACACGCATCGGTGTGAGCTCAGCTACGCGGTTGTCCGTGTCCTACAACGTTGACTAACAATCCTGTCCTGGTGCCGCGTGTCGCTCACTACACATAGCAGACTGGCACCGGACTTGTTATGTCAGCTCGATTCCTGTCTCCAGATGGTCTAGCCGATCCGGGGTAGTTGGCAGGGAAGCCGACGGGCGCTGCGAGGGCATCTGGTAGAGCCCTCATGTGGCCACGCGGTGAGGTGCTGCATGCATGAAAGTCACGTGTCGTTTGAGTGCTGCCAGTGTCGAGACGTGGTTATTGTCCAACCGCTGGTCCTGAGCATAGTGTGCCCATGTCACAGTCTCTGCGCTTGGGTCAGGCACCACTAGCCAGTTGTACAATCCTTTCCTGGGGCGGTTTCTGGCCTCTTGCATCGGGCAACAAACCAGAGTATCTACCCGGGAAGGATCTTCCCAGGTCTCCCGGCTCAGTAGTTCACGGGATACCCGGCCCGGAGTCCATGGTTCCATGACTCGTGGAGAGAACCGGACCGACAGTAGCCCCCGGACGAGGTGCCGTTTTGTGATATCTCCGGCCCGGGGCGGGGCTTGCCACCCAGGGCATCAGACCGAGTGGGATGCCCACGAAGCTCCCCGGGACCCAACTGTATCACCTGGCGAAGATCTTGGCTCATTGGATTAGCTACCTAGGGAACCCAAAGGACTGTCCTTGCAATAACTCTAGTCTTATGTACTTCGAGTGGGTGCTTCCTCTCGCAAGCCTATTTAAACGGCTACAAGGGAGGATGCCACATCCAACATTCATTGTCTATTCCTTCGTGCTCTTCGCTTCCTTCAAATTCATGGCCACCACCCATCTCATAGACCGTGCGCACAGCGAGGATGATGAGGAGGAGCAGGAGGCCGCCGGTGGAGGAGGTTGTCGCCGGAGGTGAAGGTCGCTGGATGAGGAAGAGGAGTAGGAGGCTACCGATGGAGGAGGGACCGCCCGAGGTGGAGGTCACCGGAGTAGGAGGAGTAGCAGGACGACGGTATAGGAGGGGTTCACCGAAGGTGGAGTTCGACAGAGGAGGAGGAAGTCACCGGGGTGGTGGTGGAGGCCATGGCTGGAGGTCGAGGAGGAGGTCGCTGGAGAGTGGAGAAGGAGGAGGGAGGAGAAGGGGAGGAGAAGGAGAGAAGAAGGATATAAGAAGTCGAGGATAGGAGAAGTGGAGGAGAAAAGATAGGGAGAAGGGCACCGACAGGATTCAAAGTTCGAATCCCGCCCAAAATTCCTATGGCGCATATTTCCAAATGCGCCACAACAATGTCTCCCCTTGTTTATTTTTTTGCAGGAAACATTCTTATTTTTAAAGTAACTTTTTACTCTTTACAAAATTTTGATACGATCGTTTTGATAGGTTAAAGATTTTCTACGGAGGTCGTACGTCAAATCAGAAGCCGTTTTACCGAGACATGGCATCTTTTTTGCAAAATACATAGAAAATAATATTTTTCAATTTCCCCTACAACTATAACCCAAAATATAGCTATATCTCAAAGGAATTATATTTTTAAAGTTTTTATCATTTTCGTCTATTTTTTACAAAACTTGAAAGGTGATCCGAGGGCGGATTTGTTTCCGACTTTATGTCGTGCATATAGACATATGCTACACAAAATCTCATCCACCCATACTTGGTTGTAGGTTCCATCAAATTTATGCGGCGCACGCAAAAATATGCGCCATACAAAAACACGTGTTTGTGGCGCATATGAGTTGTGGCGCCACATAATTGCCATATTTTTATGGCGCATGTATTTTTATACGCCACAGAATCTATAGAAAGACTTTCTATTTATAGATAGTTTCCTAATAGTGCTGCCCAGGCTCTATCTAGCTCAGCCACTTCTTAGGATATACTTGCACACCAATGTCATCATGGCACCGGTGTCTACACGCGGGTGAGGTCGAACAACCCAGAATCCCAGATGCACAGGTGATTTCCCAGCATGGCAAGGATGCGGTGCATAGAGAGGATGTCCGCATCGAACATGTTGTTGCAGGATTTCCATATGGACCATAGGATGTACAGTACCACACAATTGCAATTTTGTGCATTGGGGCCAAACTCGTTTCGAGGCCGGTGAGGAGGAAGGGGATTGTCATGCCCCGAAAGAATGACAGTCGCTGCACACCCATACATCAGAAGGCATATAAACGTGCAAGGCTAAAAATGACGACATAAGCCAACATAGTGGATCGACAAGCCCAGTATATTCATTTTACAATATTACATATTTCTTTCTTACATTACATCAGAATTATAAATATGTTCTCTAAACGCTTCCCGCCCACCAGGCCAGCCTACTCCTCGATCGACTACAGCGGCTAGTCCACACTCTTCGGCAACATCGACTGCATCTAAAAAACATTAGGGTTGCAATGGTGAGGATGAGAAGTACTCAGCAAACAAATCATATGAAGAACCATATAAAATGTAATACAGGTGAATAAAGTTGTTAAGAAAATTAAAAACACATGATGCCACACATGAAAGTAAGCATTCCCAAACCCGGGGTCACAGGGGTTAATATTAATTCTTTTATACTCTGTAGAGGGGTACTCCGACATCGACAACCTTAACTAGAACCACATAGGCTCTAGAAGTGCAGAGCCCTTTGACCCACTAAAATCCGGACACCTGAATTTACTTATGCCGATGGCTCCTACGGATCCATCATCGACATGTTCCGTTTCAGGGCCGTCCCAGCGAATTCAGGGAGTCACATACCTGGACTGTGACTAGTACAATACGGTTATCTTTGTAGCACCAAGTTTTATTTTATAAAAAAAATTATATCAATTCTCATTGGTGTTCTCCAAATTCGTATCATGCTAAATACCCGGTTCATATCGGTGGCTCGAGCGGATCCATCACCGCATCATAACACGGCCGTATTAGCCACAAATATTTTACAGAATATCCACATATCTCATCTCAAGCAATGTATCATTAATTTAACAACAAATCATACTCTTCAAAGTATATGCGAGATGCATGAAGAGCTTTCTAGAAAATAAATATCCAACCAGATCAATATATCAGAAAACCCTGCAGCTATATGAAATCAAATCGGAGGACTTCTCAATTGATGAACCACGTTGTCGTATGTATAAACTCTAGATATATTATTGTCCCTCCTAATATAAATTCTCTAGGGCATGCACCTCCTGCAATGCCTCTCCAATCACCTCCTCTAAAATTAGCAGCACCTCCTCCTAGATTTAGAAGCTCCTCCATGAATGGTATGTTTTCCGTCGATTCTTCTATCTCTTTCATGCATATATGCACGCTTGAATGATCGACAACATCTATTACCTGGCCCCAAATATCCTTCCACTTGACTAAACCTAGTAGCTGATGTCCAACATGCAAGAGCACACACAGAACTCTTGCCGACATACACGCCATCGCCAGGACATCTCAACCTCCTCTAGAAACCAGCCACGTTGCAGTCTAATGCAAAGTATCTACTAGGCTCGATGCACAAATGGATGGTTGTATACGATTTGGACAAAAACAATCCAAATTTGAAACAATTTCACAAATTGAACTCGTGGCGAAACTATTTCACCCGACTAACCTTTTTGGGTAACTGTTGCAGCCCATCCTACGAACGCTACTACATCCGACACGCCAAGTCCCCAAGATCGTCCCCAAGTCAACCGAGAAGATGGACCAGGAGCAGCCAGCTCCAGAACGAGAGTCTCCGCCGTCATCGCCCCGGAGAGTCCGCCTGAATCCAGCCGGAGTGTCCGGCGAGTGTCCGGCGAGTGTCCGGCGCGACTCGGCCGGAGTGTCCGGCCTGCCCCAGCCCCAACCTGGCGTGGACATTCAAAAGGCCAGTTCGGACACTACCCGGAGTGTCCGGCCACCCCGGACTGTCCGGTCACTCCGACCCGGACTGTCCGGCCCAAGTGATGGGCCTGCGAGCCAACAGCTGGGCCCTTGGCCCATGTACCCCTCTATTTCGCACCAAACCCTAGTTTTATGCCCAAACTACCCCTGAACTTGTGGTTGTCCTATAAATAGAGCCCCCCACCCCCTCATGTATCCCTTAGGCATAGATGATAGACTAAAGAAAATCCCCTTTGTGGAATCTCTAGTCTTGCCTCATCCCCTTCTACCAAAGGGGATCGACTATCGTCACCACCTCGTTGGAGTTTGCATCGCGCCTTCCTCGTTGTACAAGGCCTTGGCATCGGTGTCCCTTTGCCAAGACGTCAAGACCCTCTCCAAGGTGTTCTTCCCTCTCCGCTTGGGATTGACGGGAGCACGTTGACCGATCTTTCCTTGTGAGGATTCTATCGGACCGGTGGCCACCGGTGAGAGCAATCGGCCTTGTATCGTGTGTGTTTTGCGTGTCTTCATCGTATTCTTCGCGAGGTGTGCATCCGCTTCCGCTACCTTCTCCCTTTCCCCTCGCTTTCCCATCGATTTGACCACGAGATCCGTGAAGATCGGGCCACCCTAGAGGGTTGCCCTCATCATCTGGTATCAGCAGCTTTTGGTTGCCACGGATTTCTCCTCGATTTGGTCTTTTCCCCCATAAATTCGAAAATCCCCAAAAAATAGCCCCAATTTCGTGTTTTGGACCGATCTGTGATTTGAGTGCGTTTTGGTAGGTTTTGATCCGTGGATTACTTGCTAAACTTGTTGATCTACCTTCCCCTGCGTTTCCATAGCCTAATTCCTTGATTTCCCCCATCAATTTGAGGTTTTGGTCCTAGTTTTTCCGCCAAAACTCGTCCCGTTCGTGTTCTGGTTCGACCGGACCGGACTGTCCGGCCAAAACGGACCGGAATATCCGCCCCACCAGAGTTTCCGGCCTAAACTGACTGGAATATCCAGCCTACCCGCACTGGACTGTCCGCCCCCCTTGCTGACAGAAAAATCCGCTTCACGGTTTTGAGCATAACTTTTGCATACGAACTCGGATTTTGGTGTTCTTTAACTCGTTTTGAAGAGGAGAAAGAGCTCTACATCATCATATCCGTGGTTCATGCTATCTACTCCATACAAATTCCGTGAGCAAGGCGGAATCCACCAATAAAGGGTGAAGATCGGCGAAGAAAGGTATAAAAAATACCGCGACTTCTCCCTACTTGCATTCCTTTGTGAGCTCCACTATCTTTGCGTTCAACAAACACCTATTGAGACTAGTTCCTCCTATGATTGCTTGGGCTATGCACATTTGATACATCATAGAATTCCGAGCAAAAGTTGTGAGCGCGCTATCTCATATAGTTATCTTGTATAGTTGTTGGCACAAGGAAGAGGCAAGTGAAAAAGAAAAGAAAAAGAGAAAAAGAAGAAAAAGAGAAAGAAAGAAACAAGTGCCTCATAGAATAGGAAGCGCAAGCTCGATGAACATCAAATAGGTGGTACTTATTGTGCATATCTCGTAGCCCACCAATTTAGTGCAATCGAACTAGCGTCTCTCCTTGCACTTGTGCGACACGAGCTTATAGTCTTCGTTAGGTAATCTTTTGGTTCTTATCTCATTTTCTCCGTCACACAAGTCCCATTTATCCCACCGTGTGTGTTTCCTTGTACATATTTCCTATCTTGTGGATTGACTTGTTTTGCTTTGTGATCATCGTGGTTCTTTACTTGCCATTACAATATCTTGATTTCGGATTGTTCTTGGACACGCCACCTTCCATACCTATCCACCATAAGCTTTGTGTGTGTGTGTTTTTAGTGGTTAGTTGGTTTTGGTGTTCCGCGTGAACTTCACTTTGCTTGGTTTTGATTGCTCTCAAGTGTTGCCACTTGCACGATACTATCTTCCAAGGTAAAGTAAGGTTTGACGTTGCATCTCTAACCCCCTACCACTTCCATATACACCACTTGGTCTTGTGAATCATGTCTAGGGACTCCGGAACCGAGGATGATATCTATGAAGAATCAATGATGAGCCACCATGACTACGACTCCACAAGTATAGAGGACATGATGGAGCACTACACCGACAATGGCTCCGCGTGCTTTGAGGACCCGGAGCATTGCACATATGAAGGCTCCATATGCATGGAAGACATGGAGCACGTCATCAACTATGGCTCCTCAAGCATGGAGGAATTGGAGCTCTACATCGACAATGGCTCCTCATGCATGGAGCACTACACCGACAATGGCGCCACATGCTTGGGTGACATGGAGTACTACATCAACAACGACTCCCCAAGCATGGATGACTTCGAGTGCTACAACGACAACGCCTCACCAAGCATGGAGGACATGGCGAGCTTCATCCACTTCGAGGGCTCTTCCATGAGCCATGAAGAATACCTCCACCGCTTGGAGATGGAGGACTATTACGCCAAGCTAGCAGAGACGCCTCATCAAGAAACCATGACCTTCAAGGCCAAGCGTGCCACACCAAAGGGCACCACCTACTTCGCTGATCCACCTCCAAGGCGTCAAGCGCCACCACCTACATGGCGTCATGCACCACCATCTCCAAGGCGACGAGCGCCATCACCTCCAAGCCGTCATGCACCACCATCTCCAAGGCGACGAGCGCCATCACCTCCAAGCCACCAAGCACCACCATCTCCAAGGCGCCAAGCACCACAACCTCGAAGGCGTCAAGTGCATCTACTGTTGGGTCCGCAGCATAGAAAACAAAAAATTTCCTACGGTGTGAACTACACGCCAAGATCTATCTACTACGTACAAAGCAAACTGGTGGACATACATCCATGGAGAACTTATCCTCGAAGACAACGATTTTTGTTAACGAGTAGGAACTCGTGGTTGATGTAGACGTACACTTGCCGATCTCAAGATCGTGAGGAAGTCCGAGCGCCACAACTCAGCAGCGCATCCGCACTCGCACACACGTTCAAGCCACCGGACAACCTCCACCTCCTCGCTCCAGCGATCCAGCGGAAGCAGCACACCTTCCAGACGAAATGCCACCGGGAACATGTATCTCGCTAATCCGAGACCATGGGGGAATAATTCTAGAGGGGGAGAGAGATCCTTCACAAGGAGGTGTGAGGATGAAGGAGGGAATGGGTGGCCTTTTATAGGAGGAGGGGGGGTGCCCCTCTCTCCATGGCCGGCGCATGGGGGGGTGACCCCTCACCTCCCCATTCATGTGGTGGTAACTCCTCCACATTAAAATGCCTCTTCACATTCCCTTTTAAAGTCTCCACTTTAAATGCATTAAGTTTCTCCAAATTTAATGCTCTCTCATTTAATAAAACTCTTTTATTAAATTTATTCAGAATTTTGTTAATTACTTTAATTAACAAACATTCACATATATCCCCTTGCAATATTTCAATATCACATGCAGAAACACCTTCTGCAATTTCACCCGAAACAATTTCCGGTTTCTATTGAAACAATTCCTGCGCTTTGCAATTCTTTCGTCTGAAACATATGTGCTCCAAAATGGTGTCCGGTAACTCTTAAGTGTGCCACCCTACGGTTCACGAATAATGCAGACATGATCGAGACCCTTCTCCGATCAATAATCAGCAGCAGGACCTGGAGATCCGTACTGACTCCTACACATTCAACGATGACTCCTATGATCATGACAACCTTTAACGCTTGTAACTAAATCCCTTTGTCTCTCAATATATTACATGTCCGAGATTCGATCATCAGTATCTCCATACCTAGTTTGATCTCGTTACCGACATGCACTCTTTTCTCGTTCCCGTGATATAACATTCTAGTGATCACATCACTTGCTTGCAAGCTATCCTAATGTGATATCACCGAGAGGGCCTAGAGTATATCTATCCATCATCTGGATTGACAAATTCCACTCTTGATCCATGAGCCTCAACATAACACCTTCGTATCACTGAACCCATCTTTATAGTCACCCTGTTACGGTGTGACATTTGATGTTGTCAAGATACTCTTCCGGTGTTAGCAATTAACATGATCTCATGGTCTAAGGATAAAGATTACTTCGTATGATGTTATAGCAATATAAACATAATACCTTGATCGTAATGCTATACTTTGGATGAATGTTCATCACATCATTCCACCAATGGTGTGACCTTGTTATTAACAACATCCAATGTCCATGAGCAGGAAACCTTGATCAACCTGTTAATCAACAAGCTAGTCTATAAGAGAGGCATGACTAGGAACCCTTTTTGTTGTTTTAAACACACATGTATTGATGTTTCCTATCAATACAATTATAGCATGCAAAATAAACATCTATCATATACAAGGAATACATAATAACAACTTTATTATTGCCTCTCAGGGCATATTTCCTTCAGTCTCCCACTTGCACTAGAGACAATAATCTAGTTCACATAGTGATAAATCTAACACCCATGGAGTTCTGGTGTTGATCATGTTTTGCCTTAGGGAGTACTTTAGTCAACGGATCTGCTACATTTAGGTCCGTGTGCACTTTACAAATCTTTATATCACCATCCTTGACATGCTCGCGGATGGAGTGAAACCGGCGCTTAATATGCTTGGAATTCTTGTGGGACCTTGGTTCCTTTGCGTTGGCTATGGCTCCATTGTTGTCACAATAGATCACCATCGGGTCCAACGCACTGGGAACCACACCCAGTTCCGTTATGAACTCCTTCATCCAAACCTCTTCCTGCGCTGCTTCTGAAGTAGCAACATATTCTGCCTCTGTTGTTGATCCAGCCACCACAGGTTGTTTGGAGATCCTCCAACTAACTGATGCTCCGTTCAAGAGAAATACGTATCCGGATTGAGACTTAGAGTCATCCGGATCAGTGTCAAAGCTAGCATCGACATATCACTTAGTGACTAGCTCTTCTTCATCTCCGTATACAAGAAACATATCCTTAGTTCTTCTCAAGTACTTAAGGATATTCTTGACCGCTATCCAGTGTTCCGAACCTGGATCAGATTGGTACCTACTAGTCAAACTAATAGCAGGTGCCACATCCGGTCTTGTATATAGCATGGCATACATTATAGAGCCTATGGCTGAGGCATAGGGGATCTTATCCATTATCTCTCTTTCTTCCGCCGTAGCCGAACTTTGAGTTTTACTCAATGTCTTTCCTTGCAACATAGGTAAGAACCCCTTCTTACTTCTGTCCATATTAAACTTATTTAATATCTTATCAAGGTATGTACTCTGTGATAACCCAATTAGGCGTCTTGATCTATCTCTATAGATTTTAATGCCTAATATATATGAAGCTTCACCAAGGTCCTTCATAGAAAATTTGCTGTTTTAGATAACTTTTAACACTCTTTAAAAGATCTAAATCATTTCCAATCAATAATATGTCATCCACATATAATATCAGAAATGCCACATTGCTCCCACTCACTTTCTTGTAAATACAAGCCTCTCCATAAGTTTGGACATATCCAAACTCTTTGATCACCTCATCAAAGCGGAGATTCCAACTTCGTGATGCTTGCTTCAGTCCATAGATGGATCGCTGAAGTTTGCACACCTTATTAGCATCCTTAGGATCGACAAAACCCTTAGGTTGTATCATATACAACTCTTCTTCAATCTTACCATTGAGGAACACAGTTTTGACATCCATCTGCCATATTTCATAATTGAAATATGCAGCAATTGCTAACATAATCCTAACCGACTTAAGCATCGCTACGGGAGAGAATGTCTCATCGTAGTCAACTCCTTGAATTTGTCGAAACCCCTTTGCGACAAGTCGAGCCTTATAGATGGTCACATTACCATTAGCATCCGTTTTTATTTTGAAAATCCATTTATTCTCAACGGCCTTTCGGTCGTGAGGTAAGTCCACCAAGTTCCAAACTTGGTTCTCGTACATGGATTCCATCTCGGATTTCATGGCTTCTAGCCATTTGTTGGAATCCGGGCTTATCATCGCTTCTTCATACGTCGCAGGGTCATCCATTTCATCAACCATGAAATTCACAACAGGATTTCCGTACAGTTCAGGAGCTGCACATGTCCTGCTTGACCTGCGAGGTTTGGTAGTGTCCTCTTTCGGAGTTTCATGATCATTATCATTAGCTCTCTCTTCATCAGGTGAAGTCAACTCCGAAACAACTTCCGGTGCTGCGCCACTCGCCATTCCATGAAGAGAAGGTTCAATAACCTCTTCGAGTTCTACCTTCCGACTACTCACACCTTTCGCGAGAAACTCCTTCTCAAGAAAGGATCCATTCTTGGCAACAAAGACCTTGCCCTCGGATCGGTGATAGAAGGTATACCCAATCGTTTCCTTAGGGCATCCTATGAAGACGCATTTTTCCGCTTTGGGTTCGAGTTTATCCGGTTGAAATTTCTTCACATAAACATCGCATCCCCAAACTTTAAGAAATGACAGCTTAGGTTTGTTTCCAAACCATAATTCATACGGTGTCTTTTCACCGGATTTAGATGGTGCCCTATTTAAAGTGAATGCAGCGGTTTCCAGTGCATAACCCCAAAATGACAGTGGCAAGTCAGTCAGAGATATCATAGATCGAACCATATCCAATAAAGTACGATTACGATGCTCTGACACACCATTATGTTGTGGTGTTCCAGCAGGCGTGAGTTGTAAAACTATTCCACAGTCTTTCATATGTGTGCTAAACTCGTAACTAAGATACTCTCCTCCACGGTCGGACCGCAGAAATTTGATCTTTCTGTTACGATGATTTTCCACTTCATTCTGAAATTCTTTGAACTTTTCAAAAGTTTCAGACTTGTGTTTCATCAAATAGATATACCCATATCTACTCAAATCATCCGTGAAAGTAACAAAATAATGATATCCACCTCGCGCCGACACACTCATTGGTCCACACACATCAGTATGTATGATTTCCAATAGATCTGTCGCCCGTTCCATTGAACTGGAAAACGGCGTTCTAGTCATCTTTCCCATAAGGCATGGCTCACATGTATCAAATGATTCAAAATCAAGTGATTCCAAAAGTCCATCAGAATGGAGTTTCTTCATGCGTTTAACGCCAATATGACCTAGACGGCAGTGCCACATATATGTAGATATATCATTATCAAGTTTAATCCTTTTAGCATCAACATTATGAATATGCGTAATACTACTATCGAGATCCAACAGAAATAAACCATTCAACATAGGTGCATGACTATAAAAGATATTATTCATATAAATCGAACAACCATTGTTTTCAGACTTAAATGAATAACCACTTTGCATCAAACACAATCCGGATACAATGTTCATGCTCAGTGCAGGTACCAAATAACAATTATTTAGGTTTATAACTAATCCCGATGGCATATGGAGAGGCAGCGTTCCGACGGCGATCACATCAAGTTTTGATCCATTGCCGACCCGCATCGAGACCTCATCCCTTGCTAGTTGTCGCTTGTTCTGCAGCCCCTGAACCAAGTTACATATATTAGCAACCGATCCCGTATCAAATACCCAGGTGCTACTGCAAGTACTAGTCAAGTACACATCAATAACATGTATATCACATATACCTTTGTTTGCCTTGCCGGACTTCTTGTCCGCCAAATACTTGGGGCAGTTGCGCTTCCAATGGCCAGTCCCCTTGCAATAGTAGCACTCGGTATCAGACTTAGGGCCAGCTCGGGGTTTCTTTTCAGGCGTGGCAATAGACTTGCCACCCTTCTTTCCCTTGTGTTTGCCTTTCCTGTCCTTCTTGAAACCGGTGGTCCTATTGATCATCAACACTTGATGTTCTTTCCTAATCTCCACTTCTGCAGTCTTAAGCATTGACAGAAGCTTGGGAAGAGACTTCTTCATGCCCTGCATATTATAGTTCATCACGAAGCTCTTGTAGCTAGGTGGCAGAGATTGGAGAACACGATGTATGCCTAAGTCAATGGGAATCGTTATTCCCAAGGACACAAGCTTATCGGCGTACCCAGAAATTTTGAGTACATGCTCACTAACGGAGCTGTTTTCCTCCATCATGCAGCTAAAGAACTTTTCTGTAGCATTATAACTCTCTACGGCAGCATGGGTATCGAAAATCATTTTCAATTCTCCCATGGTATCAAAGGAATTGCCATTTTCGAAACGCTTTCAAAGTTCTGGCTCTAGCCCATACAGTATGCCGCAATGAACTAAGTTGTGGTCCTCCTAACGAGTTATATAGACCATCTTTTCCTCGTCAGGGGCATCAGGAGCTGGTGGGGGGCCTAGCGTCGCATCTAGCACATATTGCTTTTGTGCAGTAGTGAGGAGAATCCTCAAATTCATAGCCCAGTTGGTGAAGTTGCTACCATTCGCAGAAAGTTTCTCTTTCTCCATGAACACATTGAAATTAAAAGCAGGTGGTGCCATCTACAACAGAATTTGTAAAGTATATTTAGACTAAGTTTATGATAGATTGAGTTCAACTAATCCAAATTACTAATAAACTCCCACTCAAAAACGACATCCCTCGTGTCCTTTTGGTGATTACATGAACCAAATCCACTACACCAAGTCCGATCATCACGTGAGTCGGTGTAGCTTCAAAGGCGAGCATCTATATGGGCATCATATCAACTATATAACTCATGCTTAACCTTTCGGTCCGTGTTCCGAGGCCATGTCTGTACATGCTAGGCTCGTCAAGTAAGAACCTTAGTATTTGCGTGTGTAAAACTGTCTTACACCCGTTGTATGAAAGCGTAGAGTTGAAAACACCCGATCATCACGTGATGCCTCAAAACACGATCCACAAAACGGTGCATACTTAAGGAAGAACACATTTTATCTTGATATCTAAATGAGGGATCATCTTATAATGCTACCAAACGCGCCAAACTAGCAATATAAGATGCTAGCATCTAATGTGTGAAGTGAGGTGATATGGTCCATGCATTTGATCTCTATCATTTGCATCGTGGTATGATCTCTATCATTCCTTTGTGTGTAAGGCCAAGGTCTATGGAACTTACACATTAAGTGAGTTGTAAGAGTATCTATTATACATCTACTTACAACAATACCATATCAAAACACTAGCCCAGCAACGATCTAAACTAGACGCCTCTAATTTATCAATTGCAAGTTTTACATGGCTTAGGGCTTTCGGAGATAGAACCTGTCTAACCTACGAACATGAACCACAACGCGGACAACCAGGTTATTAGCAACTCGTTGTAAAACAGATATTGACTATAGTAGGAGAGACAGACACCCGCCAGCCACTTATGCAAAACAAGTTCCATGTCAGTCGTGGAACCGGTCTCATGTACGATGACATGTAAGGTTGGTCCGGGCCGCTTCATCCCACTATGCCACCAATATCCAAAGTACATAGAAGATGCAATAACATGATCATCATCGCCCACATATAAACATATGTCTACTACCCGTGCAAAGCACCTACGCATAGATCAGGCTCTGATACCACTGTTGGGTCCGCAGCATAGAAAACAAAAAATTTCCTATGGTGTGAACTACACGCCAAGATCTATCTACTAGGTATAAAGCAAACGGGTGGACATACATCCATGGAGAACTTACCCTCGAAGACAACGAGTTTTGTTAACGAGTAGGAACTCGTGGTTGATGTAGTCGTACACTTGCCGATCTCAAGATCGTGAGGAAGTCCGAGCGCTGCAACTCAGCAGCGCATCCGCACTCGCACACACGTTCAAGCCACCGGACAACCTCCACCTCCTCGCTCCAGCGATCCATCGGAAGCAGCAACTCCTTCCAAATGAAATGCCACCGGGAACATGTATCTCGCTAATCCGAGACCATGGGGGAATAATTCTAGAGGGGGAGAGAGATCCTTCACAAGGAGGTGTGAGGATGAAGGAGGGAATGGGTGGCCTTTTATAGGATGAGGGGGTGCCCCCTCTCTCCATGGCCGGCGCATGCCCCTCACCTCCCCATTCATGTGGTGGAAACTCCTCCACATTAAAATGCCTCTTCACATTCCCTTTTAAAGTCTCCACTTTAAATGCATTAAGTTTCTCCAAATTTAATGCTCTCTCATTTAATAAAACTCTTTTATTAAATTTATTCAGAATTTTGTTAATTACTTTAATTAACAAACATTCACATATAGCCCCTTGCAATATTTCAATATCACATGCAGAAACACCTTCTGCAATTTCACCCGAAACAATTTCCGGTTTCTATTGAAACAATTCCTGCGCTTTGCAATTCTTTCGTCTGAAACATATGTGCTCCAAAATGGTGTCCGGTAACTCTTAAGTGTGCCACCCTACGGTTCGCGAATAATGCAGACATGATCGAGACCCTTCTCCGATCAATAATCAGCAGCGGGACCTGGAGATCCGTACTGACTCCTACACATTCAACGATGACTCCTATGATCGTGAGAACCTTTAACGCTTGTAACTAAATCCCTTTGTCTCTCGATATATTACATGTCCGAGATTCGATCATCGGTATCTCCATACCTATTTTGATCTCGTTACCGACATGCACTCTTTTCTCGTTCCCGTGATATAACATTCTGGTGATCACATCACTTGCTTGCAAGCTATCCTAATGTGATATCACCGAGAGGGCCCAGAGTATATCTATCCGTCATATGGATTGACAAATTCCACTCTTGATCCATGAGCCTCAACATAACACCTTCGTAGCACTGAACCCATCTTTATAGTCACCCTGTTACGGTGTGATGTTTGATGTTATCAAGATACTCTTCCGGTGTTAGAAGTTAACATGATCTCATGGTCTAAGGATAAAGATTACTTCGTATGATGTTATAGCAATATAAACATAATGACTTGATCATAATGCTATACTTCGGATGAATGTTCATCACATCATTCCACCAATGGCGTGACCTTGTTATTAACAACATCCAATGTCCATGATCAGGAAACCTTGATCATCCTGTTAATCAACAAGCTAGTTTATAAGAGAGGCATGACTAGGAACCCTTTTTGTTTATTAAACACACATGTATTGATGTTTCCTATCAATACAATTATAGCATGCAAAATAAACATCTATCATATACAAGGAATACATAATAACAACTTTATTATTGCCTCTCAGGGCATATTTCCTTCATCTACCTCCTAGGCATCAAGTGCCACCAACTACAAAAAGAGTGGCGCCGCAACATCACCTTCCAAAAGAGGTGCCAAGAAGAAAGAATCTTCATAAACATACATCCTCTCGTGATCATCGCCAACATCAAGAGGATACAAGACGTTGTTCAAGGCATCTTTGCCATGAAGACGAAGAATACGTGTTGAGCACCATCCATAAGGCTCAATCAAGCTCAAGAATGCACCACCATCACAAGAAGAGTGCCAAGGACAAGGAGCATCATCGCGAGCGTCATGTGGATGATCAAGTGCGCCATCTACATCAACCTTTGGCAAGGCACGCCAATGACCTCCGTCGACACCATCATAAGGCACCTTCAACTACTCGTGCCACCACCAAAATGGCACCAAGAGCAAGCTCTCCTCCACGCCATTAACCTTCAACGCCAAGACTTGACGTCCTAGATGACGCATGCAACCTCATGGATGAGGAGGACGAAGACCTCTACTTCACCAAGTTGGACGAGTATGTCAAGAGGACTACACAAGCCAAGGTGCAAGATGGCGACGACAAGGTCAAGAATGGTGAGCATGGGACTTTCCCTTCACCAAAGGAGGTGCAAGGAGTTGAGAGAACTAAACCTACCCCCATTTGCTTGAGTGATGATGTGGTACCAATCCCATGTGAGTATGAGAGCCACTTAGCCCACTTGAGTGAAAACAAGAGTGAGATGAGTGACTCCACCATACGTGAGATTGAGTGCTTCCACTTGGAGGGCATGAGTGATACGCCGAGTGAGTTGAGAGTGGTAGTTGATAGGTCATGTGAGACCACTTTGATTTCTAATGACTTACCCTCTACCTCTAGTGTGTTTCCTCATGTTGTGCTAGGTTCCATGGATCAAGAAGCGCCAAGCTTGGATATGATGATGCCTCCTACCAAGAAGATGTACATGGTGGATGAAGATGATGCCATCCCCATATTAGATGAAGAAGTCGCCCACATGGAGGCCAATGCTACCACAACACCCACTTCGTATGAGAGGTATGAACAAGGTAAAAATAAGGGTGTTGATGATGCCATGATCCCACTAGTGGACATGATGACTTGTGATGATTGGCATGCTATGGATGATGTTTGTGATATCACATATGCTTCATTGATATTTCCATGTGATACTTTGCCTTTGCATAATGTTAAGCATGTGAAATTATTTGATTGTGATGATGTTGCCATAGACATGCCATGCTCTAAACGTTATGTCGATGATATCATTGCTTGCACTTTGTTGAACAATTGCTCTTTCCAATGTTTTGCTTGCAATGATAATCATAATGCTACCCCTCGGACCATGCTTTTTCATGAGTGTTTTACAATCTCTCCCGTTGCTTGCAATAAGTTGAATAATTGCTCTTTCACTTGTTTTGCTTGCAACAATAATTCTCATATCGTTTATATTGAGATGGCCCCCATAGCTTTCTCAAATGTTGGAGATTTTGGTGATTGCCATGATAAGCATGTTCCCCACTTGCATACTCACCATGCATATTTTTCATACTTGATTGACACTAATGGTGATGTGCACAAGAAGAGATACGTCATGATGGATGATGTGTTTCTCTACCATGCACACACATTCTTCCTTTTATCTATGATGTGTGTAGGTACCCGCACAAGAATGTCAACCTCGGTTGAGCACGAGTTGACAAAAAGAGCTCTACAGAGCATCCCCAAGTGAGTTCAAGATCGAACCCAGCTCTGATACCTTTTGCATGCTTTGCATCTTTCATGTTGACAAATTGCTCTTTCCTATGGTTTGATTGCAAGCATGTTGATGGTATTCTTTCACCTTGTGACAATCATGTCTCGTTGCTTTTGGATATTGATACTTTGTGTGTTTCCACAAAAATGTTGAACAATTTCTCTTTCCAATGTTTTGTGTGCAACCATAATGCCATTTGGAGCATGTATTGTCATGAGAGCTTCCAAGTCTCTCGTATTGTTGTTGCAACAAACATAAGGACCACTTGCTCTTTCATATGGTTTGTTTGCAAACATGTTGTTTTTGCTACCGCTTGCGATACTCATACCCCCATGATTTTGGCTTTTGATGATATGTGTATGGCATCCAACATATTGAACAATTGTTCTTTCCAATGGTTGGTTTGCACACATAATGTTGTTGCTTTGGATATTCTTCCTCATGGGTTTTTGCCGAATTCTCCTAGCTTTGCATCAAAGATGTTGATCAAGATTTTAGTCACTTGCTTTGAGTGCCACACTAAGATGTTATATGGAGTTTTTGAGTTCCCACATTTGGATGATGTTCAATTAACTTCCATGCACTTTGACCTTGCATGCGCATTTTGTTTGCGATACTTGAGTTGTGCTAATAGTGTTGTGAACAAGAATGGACATGCCACAAATGACATGCTCCTCTATCACACACAAACATATGTTGATTGGTCTTTGTTGTGTGAAGGTACAATTGCATACGTGTCAACCTCTATGGACAAAGAGTTGACAAGACGAATCGAAGAGAGTTACCTAGGGCCATCCTTCAATGAGCTATCTCTATATCATAAGGTGACTTCCTTCTACTTGAGGACTCATGCTATAATCTTCATGAATTGGCTACTCGTTGAGTGTTGCTTCGCTTTTGTTGTGAGCTTGACGGGCTTCATGGAAGGTGAAGGAACATTGAAGAGTTGCCACATCAAGCTTCTCAAGGACGACTATATGGTGAACCCCAGGATCAAGAAGGTCTCTCGACATCATCTTCTTAGGATGAGCATGAAGAGTCGAGGACGACTCTTTTTGAAGGGGGGGGGGAGCTGATGCAGCCCGTCCTACGGACGCTACTACATCCACAATGCCAAGTCCCCAAGATCGTCCCCAAGTCAACCAAGAAGATGGACCAGGAGCAGCCAGCTCCAGAACGAGAGTCTCCGCCGTCATCGCCCCGAAGAGTCCGCCCGAATCCAGCCGGAGTGTCCGGCGCAGCTCGGCCGGAGTGTCCGGCCTGCCCCAGCCCCAACCTGGCGTGGACATTCAGAAGGCCAGTTCGGACACTACCCGGACACTACCCGGAGTGTCTGGCCACCCCGGACTGTCCGGTCACTCCGACCCGGACTGTCCGGCCCAAGTGATGGGCCTGCGAGCCAAAAGCTGGGCCCTTGGCCCATGTACCCCTCTATTTCGCACCAAACCCTAGTTTTATGCCCAAACTACCCCTGAACTTGTGGTTGGCCTATAAATAGAGCCCCCACCCCCTCATGTATCCCTTAGGCATAGATGATAGACTAAAGAAAACCTCCTTTGTGGAATCTCTAGTCTTGCCTCATCCCCTTCTACCAAAGGGGATCGACTATCGTCACCACCTCGTTGGAGTTTGCATCGCACCTTCCTTGTTGTATAAGGCCTTGGCATCGAGTGTCCATTTGCTAAGACGTCAAGACCCTCTCCAAGGTGTTCTTCCCTCTCTGCTTGGGATTGACGGGAGCACGTTGACCGATCTTTCCTTACGAGGATTCTATCGGACCGGTGGCCACCGGTGAGAGCAATCGGCCTTGTATCGTGTGTGTTTTGCGTGTGTTCATCATGTTCTTCGCGAGGTGTGCGTCCGCTTCCGCTACCTTCTCCCTTTCCCCTCGCTTTCCCATCGATTTGACCACGGGATCCGTGAAGATCGGGCCACCCTAGAGGTTTGCCCTCATCAGTAACACCCAATAGCAAGGCGCTATCTACCAACTTGAGGGAGAGTACCTCAAGTAAAAACGATGAGAAATGGGGGGAGAGTACCTCTAGCAACTTCAGGGGTCCGAAATCCACAGAGAAATGCTTCCAAGTTGATCGATTTGGGAGGAGATTTGAGAGGGAGGAGAGAGAGGAACCGTGGGTGCCTCCCTCTGTTCTTCCTTTGCTGGGACTACCTGGGCGAGTGTGGGTCGGGCTGGGGAGGAGGCCGTGCGTGGCTGGCTAGGTCCCAAAGTCTAGCGCCTTGCCGCTAGGCGCTAAGCTAGAGTAGTGCCAGGCTAATAGGCGCTACACATGGCCACACAGCCGCTGCAGGGGCATAGTGTCTACGCCAAAGGTTTAGTAGGGTGTTGGGCGCTACCAAAAAGGGTTAGTCGGGTGAAATTGTTTCGCCGAGAATTCAGTTTGTGAAATAGTTTCAGCTTTGGGTTATTTTTGTCCAAATCGCCATGGTTGTATGGTGCAACTAGCTGATGTAGCTACTACTCCACTTTTGAATGAACGGCTGGTACTAAATACTACTCTTTATCTCTATCGGCACATGCATTAGTACTACTAGTTTACATGCACAAACACAATCAGATTTTAATTACACTACGATTAACTCCTCTATTTGTTGTAACATGCAAGTATAAACATTCAAATTCAAACACTAGAAATTAGCTAAAATCAAAAGGGTTAGAAATTTTATTATTACTTAACTATAATTTTCTAATAGCTCAAAATCCGGGTTATCACAAGGACATCGTCATCCGGGTGGACACACAACGTCTGTGCTCCACACAGCGCGGAGGCGGGACCAAACAAATAAGTGCGAGATGTCCTCACAATGGCCTAAGGAGAATGGGCAACCGGGGAGGGAACATAGCCAAGACGGTGCAGCCCCGCACGGGTCCTTTTTTTTTTGTAAGTGCGTCATCTAGAAGGGAACCCTCACCTTGAGAGGCTCAAAACAATCCCAATTGACATCCTGAAATGGGACGACACAGCACGAAGCGCATAGTGCCCGGTAGATGTCCCCGCTGACCCGACGAAGGCCGAAGAAGACCCAACCGAGAAGGTGCGTAACTCAGAGAGAGGCAACATTCACATAAGCCATCTCATTAGTGGCTGCGGTGGAGACCCTGTGAAGGAGAGGGACATGAACGGAACCACCCGAGGGCATCAGCGATTGTGATGACGAGGCGTAGGCGGAAATGGGAGAAGGCCGACAAAGGGCCAAGAGAATTTTCACACGTCATGCCAAAGGGAGATTGAGCGCCCATCCCAAGGATAGAGTTCCTAAATCTGCAGATCTTAGATCTTGCCAAAAAAAATCAAAAGTAAAAGACTACAAACATCATTTGTGTTCCCATTGTCCATTCCTACTAGTATTAATCTCTTCAAAATTTTCTAATTCTCATGCGCCTACAAAAAGACACCACCTAGGCTGTTGCAAGGATGTGCAAAACAAGACCCACTATCAGCTCTTGTTCAACTGCTGCCGGAACCTCCTGATAAACATATCAGCAGCCTGGTCAATCTCATCCTCCATGTTAAACTCCAACCCTTCTATCTTCTGGTTGATCCTGATTACGTCCATGACAGAAGGCTCATCTTCATCATCCATATCACACCCATCAAGTAGCACTTCACCATCGTCATCTTCCTCGGACTCGTCCGTGTAGCAATTCTCATCACCGCTGAAGATGGGGTGTAGTGTCCAATCAGGACAGCCACCATGACCACTTTCCTGATCGAACTGAGCCAATTGATACGAGAGATCGTTGGCCATGTCGAAACCATGCACAATGACCTGTCTATTCTCGACCTTGCGCATCACGAGAGACTTGTGGCAGTCCACCCTCTCTCTGTCAGCCACAACGAGCCTCTGGATCTTGTGAGAGATCGTAGCGACTGAGCTCATCCTGCGGCGCTGGAGCACGGCGAGGACGAAGAGCCTGCCCGCGAGCACGCCTGTCTTGCTCTTACACATAGCCGCAGCCTTCTTCAGGTGCTGTGCTGCCTTGCCGATCTTCATTTTTTTGTTGGGAGGTGAGCAAGCAGTTGCCCAGGCTTGAAATGGGGTAGGTCGCTAGGAACCAGAGATTAGAGAAGCTGGTTTTGGTTTATGAGGCATGGAACTTGTTGTGAGCCTCCAATGCTGTATTTATACTCAAAAGCTGGGCGTGCAATTAATCGTGAAGTACCTTTGCTCATATCATGTCGTGATCAAGCTTTTGGTACCTGGAGCAAACAAGAATGTCGAGCGAGCACTATAAAAATGTCGATTGTTGCACTAAGAAAGTCAAGGAAAGGCACCTGCCTAGGGTCAGTGCGAGGTCCGAAATTGTTAGTGTCTAAAGCTCATGATAGCTAATAAATGAGTTGCTCGAAAAAAAAAATCGAAAAAAAGTTGATGGAAAGCTAGCTCGCAACTAGGGCGGACAGCTTTTCTTGGCGGTCTCCTGCCGTGTGATTCATGCCAAAAAAATAACCAAAAGTTGCACCTAGCGCGTCTCCTGTTTTGTGATACATTGAGATATGATTAGCTTTGCTGCTCTGCTGCTCCATCGACCGTCAACACGAATAAAGGCAAAGAGATCTCATTGATAGATCGATGGGAGCTTCTCCATTTTTTAATGTAATCACAACGACATTACGGAGTTGTGGAATTGAGTACTTAGCCTCCCAATGCACGTGGTTCCCGTGTGCTCAGTGCAGTAACCACTGCACTAAGTACCACATGCATCGTGTGTACATTATTTTTTCCGAATCTTAGACATGAAGAGAATATTTTTGTCGTGTCGGGTTCACCCTTGAGTGCATTATATTGGAATAATCTTAGACATTATATAATTGTGCATTATATTGGAATAATTTTACATGCACACCTAATAGGAGGCCTAACTCTAGACACTTTGAGTTCAAGGTATGATATTAAACAGGGTTCGTCTGCATTCCAGGTCTGATTCAGTTTGAGATTTTAAGTTCATTTTCTGTGTTTAAGTTTTGAACTAGAAATCTTGAATGACCTATAATTTGGATATAAATGGAATTGTACTTGCATCCCTAATCCGAGGGACAGGAGTAGCTACTGGAGACATGTGATATTAACCGGAGCCCTGGCGTTGTGGCCACGTCACACCCCTCAACGGCTGGTGAGAAATGGAGGTGATCTAGGAAATAAAGTGAGCTATGGAAGCAACATTCTCCCACCAAAAGCATAGTGGAATGCCATAGGGGTGGGGAGTTGCGTTATAGCCATGTCAGATGCAGGTTGGTGGGCGCATTAGTGTAGTAACAACGTTAATGGAGTGAAGTAACGAAAATGCGAGAAATTTGGAAAAGTTATTGCAATCACAAAAAATCGTTACCTTTTCTTTGTTTTATTTGATGCACAAGAGAACACACCTTTTAGAACATAGGTATCTAGCAAACAATTCTAACTTATTGATACATACAAAAAAAACTCATATGACCCCCTGTACAGATCGTCATCATTTTTGTGGGCCGATGTTAGCTCACAACGAGCCCATGCCCCTCCACCCCCTACAGATTATTACCATCGTTTATAAATACCTCTTGTAAGCCATCTGATGGGTTTGTTGTTTCATTGAAAACCCACAGTGTTGTGCAAACACCCTCGATATCGTGTAGTTTTGTTGGCTGATGCCCGCCATTTTTTCATCTTAGAAGAGTGGGTTTTCGACGTTAAAAATCTTATGCTTGCCTATGATTGTTTTGTACGTTCTTCGTTCTTTTGCTTGTGGCATTTATAACATGCTAATGTAATGATCCGAGGTGTCATTTTGGAAAGCAAATGAAACGTCGTTTGGAGAAACAGGAAGATCCGAAGAAAAGAATTAGGTAATGTGGAGCTAGCAGCCTAGCACTATATGTATATAGGGAGGAGAAAGAAAGCTAAAGAGGCAAGGAAAGCTAGCCTTGGGTAATTTGGAGAAAGTACTCTAATAGGTCATAAAGATTAAAAATACACGGCGCAGGTTGACTCTTTCGCATATCAACATTTTCATCCCTTTTAGTTAAGTGGTAGTTGCTAATGAGGGTTTAACCAGAATGCCAGAAAGCAAGTAAACCGGGTCACTTTAGTTATTGGCAGTTCCCTTGTGATTCATGCCCAGGTTGTAAAGTTAGTTAAGCGCACACCGGAGAGTTTGCAGCCTGTGTGCTGTGTGCGTGTATGATGTAAGCAAATTTTAGTTCTTATTAATTGTCTTCTCTCACCAGCTTTTTCAACTAATTCTTCTCCGCCGTTCACACGGAGAACCAATCACGTGATAACTACATGCACAAGAGATTCAGGCAGCAAGCTTTTCTCATGGCGTTGATCTCGTGCAGCATGTGACGTCAACGTTGTGCTTTCTTTCTTGGTAGAGAAATCTCCTTTACAAGTCAGACGCGGCAATGTGCCGGCAGGTGGAGACTGGAGTGAGCGAATTCAAGATGGAAATGGGCCGGTGCGGACCTGGCCTCGTGGCCCTAGGGCTAATTTCAGGGGCCACAGGTCGACCCATTCCAAGAAAATCATGTGGTCTCGCTGGCCCATTGGGTATCCTGGGGATGATCGAAAATTTAGCTTAAAGAAAATTTGTCCAGCTCTATATAGAAGGAGAACATTTTCTACAAGATATTATAGAAAGATCGACTAATAAATACCTAAGCGGTCATGATAATATGAAACAAATAGATGTTACAAAGCAGGGCTAAGTCCAATTTCAACTCTTTTCAAATCTAGTACACGACAATCATCTAGATTCATTAGCATCTAGCTGAAGACTTCAAGGAGCAGCTATTACTTTTAATCATCTAACTAGCTAAAGACTTCAAGGAGAAGCGGTTACATTTCATCAGTTGCTGGAGGTTACATGAAAGTTAGAGAGCATCCATGGAAATTATATGCCAATAGAAAAATATCCCTGCTTTTGTACATCCGATAGAGCACAAAACAACATGCAAAATCAATTCACTGTAAGCTATGAAAGAGAGAGAACAAAGCAATATGCAAAATGAAAATCAATTGAGAGAGCAGAAAGCAACAAAAAAACATCCTTGCTTTTGGACACTTCCGCTGTAAGCTACTACAATGAATCATATCAAAAGGTCCTGAAATACGAGAAGTGACCAGTGCAAAATATCAGGAAGTAGTAGTATAGAGAGAACATACTAGAGAGAACAGAAGTAGTAGTATTCACATAAGCCATCTCATTAGTCTCTGTTGTGGAGACCCTGTGGAGGAGAGGGACATCAATAGACCACCCCTGAGGGCATCAACGATGCTGGAAAGGGGTAGGCGGCAATGTGAGAAGGCCGTAGGCAAGGTAGCCGACAAAGGACCAAGAGGAGTCCATACATCATGCCATAGAGAGATTGGGCGCCTATCCCGAGGATAGAGTTCTTAAATCTACAGATCTTAGACCTTGCCAAATTGTTCAAAAGTAAAAGACTACAAACATTATTTGTGTTTCAATTATCAATTCCTACTCGTATTAATCTCTTCAAAATTTTCTAATTTACGTGCGCCTACAAAAAAAGACACCACCTAGGGCGTTTCAACGTTGTGATACAAGGATGTGCAAAACAAGACCCACTATCAGCTCTTGTTCAACTGCTGCCGGAACCTCCTGATAAACATATCAGCAGCCTGGTCAATCTCATCCTCCATGTTAAACTCCAACCCTTCTATCTTCTGGTTGATCCTGATTACGTCCATGACAGAAGGCTCATCTTCATCATCCATATCACACCCATCAAGTAGCACTTCACCATCGTCATCTTCCTCGGACTCGTCCGTGTAGCAATTCTCATCACCGCTGAAGATGGGGTGTAGTGTCCAATCAGGACAGCCACCATGACCACTTTCCTGATCGAACTGAGCCAATTGATACGAGAGATCGTTGGCCATGTCGAAACCATGCACAATGACCTGTCTATTCTCGACCTTGCGCATCACGAGAGACTTGTGGCAGTCCACCCTCTCTCTGTCAGCCACAACGAGCCTCTGGATCTTGTGAGAGATCGTAGCGACTGAGCTCATCCTGCGGCGCTGGAGCACGGCGAGGACGAGGAGCCTGCCAGCGAGCATGCCCGTCTTGCTCTTACACATCGCCGCAGCCTTCTTCAGGTGCTGTGCTGCCTTGCCGATCTTCATTTTTTTGTTGAGAGGTGAGCAAGCAGTTCCCCAGGCTTTAAATGGGATAGGTCGCTAGGAACCGGAGATTAGAGAAAATGGTTTTCGTTTATGAGGCATGGAACTTGTCGTGAGCCTCCAATGCTGTATTTATACTCAAAAGCTGGACGTGTAATTAACCGTGAAGTACCTTTGCTCATATCATGTCGTGATCAAGCTTTTGGTACCTGGCGTAGTAAAGCATGCAAACGCAGAATTATTTAGAGAAAAAAATTGGCATGTGGAGTGAGCACTATAAGAATGTCGATTGTTGCACTAAGAAAGTTAAGGAAAGGCACCTGCGTAGGGTCAGTGCGAGGTCCGAAAATGCTAATAAATGAGTTTCTCGAAATAAAAATTGAAAAAAAATCGCAACTAGAGCGGACAGCTTTTCTTGGCGGTCTCCTGCCGTGTGATTCATGCCAAAAAAAATACCAAAAGTTGCATCTCGTGTTTTGTGCTGCCTTAAGATATGATTAGCTTTGCTTCCCTTCTATGCGCTCTGCTGCTCCATCGACTGTCATCACGAATAAAGGCAAAGAGATCGATGGCAGCTTCTCCATTTTTTTTATGTAATCACAACGACATCACGGAGTTGCATAATTGAGTAATTAGCCTCCCAATGCACGTGGTTCCCGTGTGCTCACTCCAGCAACCACCGCATCAAGTGCCACATGAATCGTGTGTACATTGTTTTTTTCCAAATCTTAGACATGAAGAGATTATTTTTGTCGTATCGGGCACACCCTTGAGTGCATTGGAATAATTGTGCTTAACTATGTCCCTTCAGCTTTTCAATCTCGTTATTTGGGCTCGGTCCACTATAAAACGGTTTTCCTAAACCTATCTCTTTATTTGGTTGTAGTGAAGCGCTTCAAAAAGTATCTTTTTTTGTTTCAGAATGTAAGTCCTTTTAGTGTTTTAACTCAGATCTGTCCAGATGTAAAAAAATTGTACACCTCCATTACATTTTTCCCGTGACATTCCTATCTAATTGCTCGATGATTTGATCGAGAATGAGCTTCTCGCACTAGAGGTTATTGCATGTGGGAGAAAAGCTGAAAATGAACTTGTTGTACTCATTTTTATTTGGCCTCGCGGTTTTGCTAAACCTATGTCCCTTGAGATTTTTATTCTAATTGCATTAGCCGTCGAGTTTGGTTGAAGTGAAGCGGTTCGGAAAGTATCTTTTTGTGTTTCAGAATGTAAGTCCTTTTTGTGTTTTAACTTAGCCCTATCTGGATGTAAAAAAAATCGTACACCTCCATTACATTTTTTCTCATGACATTCCTATCTGATTGCTCGCTGATTTGATCGAGAATGAGCTTCTCACACTAGAGGTTATTTCATGTGGGAGCAAAGCTGTAAATGAACTTGTAGTACTCATTTTTATTTTGTACTTTGTTAAGAAGGAAGTCATTTGCATTTTACATGCACGCCTAGGTGGCCTAACTCTAGACACTTCGAGTTCAAGGTATGATATTAAACAAGGTTCATCTACATTCCAGGTCTAATTCAGTTTGAGATTTTAAGTTCATTTTTTTGTGTTTAAGTTTTGAACTAGAAATATTGAATGACCTATAAGTTGGATATAAACGGAGTCGTACTTGCATCCCTAATCCGAGGGCCAGGAGTAGCTATAGGAGACATGTGATATTAACCGGAGCCCTAGCGTTGTGGCCACGTCACACCCCTCAAAGGATGGTGAGAAATGGAGGTGATCTAGGAAATAAAGTGAGCTATGGAAGCAAGATTCTCCCACCAATAGCATAGTGAAATGCCATAGGGGCAAGGAGTAGCGTTATTGCCATGAAAGATGCAGGTTGGTGGGCCCCATTAGTGCAGTAACAACGTTGATGGAGTGAAGTAAGGAAAATGCGAGAAATTTGGAAAAGTTATTGCAATCGCAAAAACTCGTTACCTTTTCTTTGTTTTATTTGATGCACAATAGAACACACCTTTTAGAACATAGGTATCTATCAAACAATTCTAACTTATTGATACATACAAAAAAACTCATATGACCACCTGTATAGATCGTCATCATTGTTGTGGGCCGATGTTAGCTCACAACGAGCCCATGCCCCTCCACCCCCTACAGATTATTACCATCGTTTATAAATACGTCTTGTAAACCATTTGATGGGTTTGTTGTTTCATTGAAAACCCACAGTGTTGTGCAAACATCCTCGATATAGTGTAGTTTTGTTGGCTGATGCCCGCCATTTTTTCATCTTAGAAGAGTGGGTTTTCGACGTTAAAAATCTTCTGCCTGCCTATGATTGTTTTGTACGTTCTTCGTTCTTTTGCTTGTGGCATTTATAACACGCTAATGTAATGATCTGAGGTGTCATTTTGGAAAGCAAATGAAAGGAGATTTGGAGAAACAGAAATACAAAAGGAAGATACGAAGAAAAGAATTAGGTAATGTGGAGCTAACAACCTACCACTATATGTATATAGGGAGTGAGCGAAGTAAAGATGGGAATGGGCCGGTCCGGACCTGGCCTCGTGGCCCTAGGGCTAATTTCAGGTACCACAGGTCGACCCATTCCAAGAAAATCATGTGGCCTTGCTGGCTGATGGCTCAATACACGGCGCCCAGAAAAGTGCTTGGTGCGTGGTGTTGATGTAGAGCTCGTTGGGAACCCCAAGAGGAAGGTATGATGAGCACAGCAGCAAGTTTCCCTCAGTTATGAAACCAAGGTTTAATCGAACCAGTAGGAGCAAGGAAACACCTCAAAGGTGTTACTAGCTGAGCTTTGGCAGGGCGCACTACCGGTGTTAGTAGCAACGTGGAGACCTGCACAACACAACCACATAACTTTGTCCCCAACTTGCGATGAGGTTGTCAATCTCACCATGTTTTGCGGGAAACAAAGAATTAAACGTATCGAATGGAAAGAAGTAAAAGTTTGCAGAAAGTAAACACAAAGCAGTAAAAGATTGGAGATTGTATATAAAAGAAAGGACCGGGATCCATAGTTCACTAGAGGTGGCTCTCCTTAGATAGATAACATGCTGGGTGAACAAATTACAGCGGGGCAATTGACAAACACCGAGAAAGCAATACATGCATATACTAATCATCTTGACTCCTTTGAGACTTGATTGGGCATTACAACATAATACATAGACCGCCATCCAACTGCATCTATGACTAATAATCCACCTTCAGGTTATCATCCGAACCCCCTCCAGTATTAAGTTGCAACCAACAGATTATTGCTTTACGAACTACGTGTAAGGTAAACAATACGGTTGTTCTATGAACAAAGGATTGTTGTTTTCTCCCTAGTAGCAACAACACATCTAGTACCTTAGAGATTTCTGTTACTTCCCCAGATTACCAGAGGCATGAACCCACTATCGAGCATAAATACTAACTCTTGGAGTTGCTAGCATCTACTTGGCCAAGATAGCTACTAACAACGGAAAGCATGCAAGATCTCAAATAACAAAGACATGATAGAATCAATAATCAATCTGAAATAACATCTATATATCCATCGGATCCCCGCAAACACAACATGTATGAATTACAAATAGATGATCTTGATCATGAACAGAGCTCACAAGATCTAAACATGAAAGAACAAAGGAGGAGAAACCAGCCATCTAGCTACTACATGGATCCGTAGTCCAAGGATGAACTACTCACGCATCACACCGGAGGCTTGCATGGTGATGAAGAAGGCCTCCAGGGTGAATTCCCCTCTCCGGCAGGGTGCCGGGAAGAGCTTCAGATCCTTCCCGATCTAGGGATGGAGATGACGGCGGCTACAGACTCTTTCGTGGATTTTTGATCGGGTACCTAGGGTTTTCGTCCCGAGGGCAACTTATAGGCAGAAGGAGAGGCCGAGGGGGTGCTGGGGTCGGCCAGACCACTCCCTGGCGCGGGCCAGGCCTGGCCGCATGGCCAGGTGGTGTGGCCGGCCCCCAGCCCTTCTCCGTCTCGTATTCTGGCACTTGATCCCTTCCGGAAAAATAGACACTTTGGCTTTTGTCCCGTCCAATTCCGAGAATGTTCATTTTTTGACTTTTCTGGAACCAAAAACAATAGAAAACAGGCAGCTGGCATTGTGGCTCTTGTTAATAGGTTAGTCCAAGAAATCATAATAAATATACTCCAAAGTTGGAACAAAACATAAGAAAGTGGACAAAACCAAGTATGGAACATTTGGCCCATTGGGTATCCTGGGGATGACCGAACATTTAGCTTAAAGAAGATTTGTCCAGCTCTATATAGAAGGAGAACATTTTCTACAAGATATTATAGAAAGATCGACTAATAAATACCTAAGTGGTCCTGATAATATGAAACAAATAGATGTTACAAAGCAAGCCCAAGTCCAATTTCAATTCTTTTCCAATCAAGTAAGCTACTACAATGAATCATATCAAAAGGTTCTGAAATACGAGAAGTGACCAGTGCAAAATATCAAGAAGTAGTAGTATAGAGAGAACATACTAGAGAGAACAGAAGTAGTAGTATTCAGATTTAGAATGTATATAAACTTGACAAGCATAGCTTGGTAAAGCAAATACGTTTTTCTGCATTGGTGATAAATCACTACAAAATGGGGGCATGATAATCCCTTTTCGTTGGTTTCTTCTTTGTTACATTGTACAAAGTATTCGGTTTTGTAGTGTATACATACATCTGCCTTTGCAAGCAGTGAGTTTTTCTTCGCTTCCTGAAACAACATACCGGAGTTACTTGCGCACTTTCA
This sequence comes from Avena sativa, assembly GCA_916181665.1. Taxonomy (NCBI): domain Eukaryota; kingdom Viridiplantae; phylum Streptophyta; class Magnoliopsida; order Poales; family Poaceae; genus Avena; species Avena sativa. The sequence goes on along the minus strand of OV702290.1, from coordinate 543,692,879 downwards.
GAAACATTTTACCATATAGTATATATTGTTCCCATTTGAACTAAGGAACTTGCATAACCAAAACCTTGATTCCGAGGTGCTTCGCAATCTGTATAGAAAATGTATGGATTCCGCTTGATCCAGCTTGGATCTGCATACATGCAAGATGCCTCGTCAGGAATAAGTATAGACATTGGAATTCCCTTCAAATCAAATGCTTAATAAACTAACCGTGCACCTCTGTTTGCATATAAGTAACCACTAGTACTACTAAATTATTTCATACTCTGCTTTTAGTAAGAATCTTCTTATTTGCTAATCTTCCGTCAGTTGTGGCATGCTAATTTGTTGTTGTGCCAAAGATCTGACTCAATGCTCAGCTCCTAGAAATCATATGCGGTGATGACTGCAGCTGATTTATCCACGTGCCGATCAGTCAGGTATGTGTACATTATTTTTAACGTGTGCCTTGTATTCTACTCGGCAAAAAAACTTTTCCTAGGGCCCGGTATTACTTTTCGAGCATGCTTGTGCAGTGTAATATGCGGCATAGTCTTTGGAGTGTATTTTATGGCTTTCATAGAGTATTTTTGGTACTAGGTAAAGGTATAGTTTTCTATTGTGATTCTTGACCTGAGGAGCTAACCTTTTGCTCAAATACACAACTATATGATAGGCCACAAGTTATCTTGGGAATATCCATAGTTATACAAGCACCTTATTGGCTTTTTATCTTTTTACAGATTGCTTTCAGAGAATGCTTGGTAAAAGGTGTTAACAACGATACACGTGTAAACTATTACTCTACCGAGGTTAGGATGGATATGTGTCCACTTCTTTAAGGACTGGCTATATCTTTACTCTGTATCTGATAAGTAAATATGGAAATTACCAAGTGAACTTTTTTACGTCGAGTGTTTTTTGTTTTGGTTCACTTGGTAAATAGTGTGCCTGATAAAATATGATTGGGAAATATGGGGACAATTGGTACACAAAACCTGATTCTAGTTTTTTCTGATAAAGAAAATATATTAATATCAAAATAATACCGGATATATATAGCCTCTACAACAACATAGTGCCAAAAAAATAGTTCATACACTAAGGATGCACACAACAAAAAAAGAATGAAAAAATAAAAAGACCCCGCCGAAGTATAGACTTGTAGCAGCATGAACAAACCACCACCAAAGATGACACCTCAAGGAAGACAATGGTTCAGAAGTGTCGTCGTCGCCCGGTCTAACCATCAAAGTCAGATCAAGGGTTTTCACCACGAGAAAGTCCAATCTTCGGACAATGCCTTTAATGAGGGAACAACTAGAGAGCCGCCATTGCCACGAACAACCAATGAAGGCCAAAACTAGGGTTTTCACCATGGAAACCGATACATAGTGCTTAAATAGCACCACCAGACGTCACACCGTATCGCCGGCCCACTTATCGAGAACACTGCTGCAACGACAATCGTCCAGCTCACCATCAATGTGCATTGTTTTGATGTGGACATCGTCACACTACTAAACCTTATGGGGACAACAAATAGTGAAGCTTCCTCTTTACCCAACCTCCGCTAGTACTCTCTAGAACATATGGTCTCGACTCGACATAAGCATGCGAGATGGTACCTCCAGAGCCTAACCAATCTTCTTCAAACATGATTGCCTTGAAAATCCCTGGATCAACACCTTGTTAATTAGGGCAATGGAGGTACTGAGCCGACAAACCCAAGGTATTGCCATTGTGCAGTTGAAGGTCATCGATGAACAAGCTTGTAGCCCTCTACGGCATTTGTAATACACTAAAACTAAATTAGAGGCGCATGTCATGGAAGATCAGAAGGTATGAGGTAGCATCCTTGGAGGCGTGAGACACCCGGGACCTTGTGGTGGTAACCTATGCCTCAAGGCCATGGGTAGCCTGCAGGGCCGCCATAGAGTAGACACACGCGGGGAACTAGACCACCAAGATCCAATGACGTAGCCAAGCCATGCGGCCAAGGAGAAAATGAGACGTCAATCCAATATAGGGCCAAGCGTGCCGCCCCGTCCACACGAGGACGCCCAATAACACCGCCCGAGACCGTCGTACCGACGTCTATGCCGCCGTGTGGGGGTCTATAGGAGGCCCGCCAACCTCCACAAGGGCACACTACTAGGAAAAGGCTTATCAGTGGCGCACGCTTTTTGCAATTCTGTGGCGCATATCAAATACGCCACTGCTAACTCGCCACTAAATTTTATTTCTGTGGCGCATATTGCTGATATGCGCCACATAATTTTTTTAATTTTTTTTTCAAAAAGAAGGCGAGCCAGATCCCGCCCAAAATTTCAAATCTCAAATTTCTGCGGTGCATCTTGCCAATATGTGCCACATATTTTTTTTCAAATTTCCAAAAAAAGCTGGCCAGATCTAGATCTAGCAGCCACTAGAATTTCGTCGGATGCCATGTCTATGGTCAGATGTCGGGTTCACCAGAGGAGGGCTAGGCCAGAGGTAGGCGGTCGCTGCAGGTGGGAGGTTGCCGGAGGTGGGTGGAGGAGGGGGACACCGGAGATTGTGAAGGAGGAGGCCGCCATAGGAGGAGGTGGTTGCTGGAGGAGTCGTCGTCGGAGGTCGCCGGAGCTGGTCGTCATCGTCGTCGGAGGAGGTGGTGGTCGTCGTCATTGTCGTTGTCGGAGAAGGAGGAGGATGCGTCTTTGTCGGAGAAGGAGGAGGCCGTGGCCGGAGGTGGTCATCGCCGTCGGAGGAGGAGAAGTAGGTTGCCGGTGTGGAGGAGGAGAAGGAGGTTGCCGGGGTGGAGGAGGAGGAGGCCATGGAGGAGAAGGGGGGGAGAAGAGGATAAGTGGATGGAGGAGAAGTGTGGAGGAGTAAATAAAGGATAAAAGAGAGGGAAGGGGTGTCGGCGGGATTCAAATTTCGACTCCCGCCCAACAATTCTGTGGCGCATATTGGAGATATGTGCCACAAAATTGTTTCCCCTTGTTTTTTTGCAGGAAAAATTCTTCTTTTGGCCATAACTTTTTACTCTTTTCGAATTTGGGGATTCTGTAAAATCCAGAACCCCTTTAGCAGTTGAATTCGAGTAGGAAATTTCGAGCCGATCGTTTTGATTGGTTAAACATTTTTTCCGACATCGTATGGAAAAGTTATGGATGTTTTACTGTCCCATGACCTTTTTTTTTGCAAGATACATTGAAATTCATGTTTTTCAATTTTTCCTAAAACTATACCCCAAAATATAACTACATCTCAAAGGAATTTTTTTAAATTTTTTTATCATTTTTGTTTATTTTTTACAAAACTTAAAAGGCGTTCCGGGGGGTCACTTTCTGTGGCGCGTATGTCTATACGCGCCACATAATATCACTTTCTCCACATAATTGTCTTCTCAACTTAGTTGGTTTCAGGTCCCATCACATTTTTGTGGCGCATATGTCTATATGCGCCACAAAATCATCATTTTCTGTGGCGCACGAAAAAATATGCGTCACCGCCACAGAATTGCCAAATTTCTGTGACGCATATAGACACAGAATTAATTCTGTGGACCATGCCATTTTATATGCGCCACATGAAGCAGTTCTATCTATAGCTAGTTTATTAGTAGTGGAGTTAAGCGTCATCACAACATTGCCGAGATCAGCTGCCCAGGAACCGTCGGCGTGCCGCCTTGAGACCTTGCCGCACAACCTTTGGAACCCCGCCAACGCGGCGCTTGCCGACGGTGATGGCGACAAGGGTAGGTGGTGACGGGGAATTCCCGAGTCGCTCGTCAAGGAGCGACCTAGGAGTCGGGACGAAGCGGTTTCTTTTTCAGACGTATGTGTTCTTAACGTTAGATCTTAAATTTGCAGATCTTAGATCTTGAAAAATTGTTCAAAACTAAAAGACTAAATAGATCGTGTGCTCAATATCAATTCCTAAAGTACTCGTATTTGTTTTCTTCAAAATTTTCTAGCTTTCGTGTGCCTAAAAAAGGACAGCACCTAGGCTGTCCAAAGGATGCCATACATATGCATGTGCAAAACAAGGCCCACTATAAGCTCTTGTTCAACTGCTGCCTGAACCTCCAGATGAACAAATCAGCAGCCTGATCAATCTCGTCTTCCATGTTAAACTCCAACCCTTCTATCTTCCGGTTGTTCCTGATTACGTCCATGACAGAAGGCTCATCTTCGTCATCCACATAACACGCATGGTCATCTTCGTCGTACTCGTCGGTGCAGCACTCGTCATCATCGCTGAAAATGGGATGCAGTGTCCAATCAGGGCATCCATGGTGCCCACTTTCCTGATCAAGCAAAGCCAATTGATACGAGAGATCGCGGCCATGTCAACACCATGGACCTGTTTTTTCTCGACCTTGCGCATCATGAGAGACTTGTGGCAGTCCACGCTCTCTCTATCGGCCATGACGAGAGCGTGGATCTTGTGAGAGATCACAGCGACTGAGCTCATCCTGCGGCGCTGGAGCGCGGCGAGGACGAGGAGTCTTCCCGCGAGTATGCCCGTCTTGCTCTTACACATCGCCGCTGCTTTCTTCAGGAGCTGTGGCGCCTTGCTCATCTTCATCTCTTTTCTTAAGAGGTGACCAGGATGCCGCCTCAAGCTTGAAATGGGGTAGGAAGGTCGCTCGGAAGCAGAGATGAGAGATTCTGGTTTTGGTTTCTAAGCCATGGAACTTGTAGTGAGCCTCTGATATTGTATTTATAGTCAGAAGCTGAGCGTGCAAATAACATTCATGTCATGTCGTGCGGAAGCTCCTAGAATTGGGAAAACCTGTCAGTGTGGAGTGAGCACTATAAGAAAGTTGAGAGTGGAACCGAGCAAATTTAAGAAAGAAATATAATAACAAGTGAGAGACTATTTGGGTCCCGAATTGCCACTATCTAAAGCTGATGATGACTTAACAAAATGTTTTCCCAAAAGCTAGCTTATAGTGGGTCCCGAATTGCCACTATCCAGAGTTTTGATCCATGTCAGGGACGAGTTTCCGGATTTCTCACGCCTACCCGCTTCTACTATATCAAAAAAATGTCAATTTCCTCCTAGCACTGTTTTATAATGTAAGTATTTTTAGCTCCATCATTAACCACAAACTGGAACATGAATTTGTGAACCTCCATCACATTTTGCTCATGCCATTCCTATCTAGCTGCTCATTAATTTAATAAAAACTGGGCTCATGACACTAGAGTTTACTGCATGTGGGAACAAAGCTGGAAAGGAAATTGTAGTATCCATTTTCATTTCTCAGAAGGATAGGACTTATATTTTTACCGTACTTGAAGGATTTCCTTATGAGTTGTGTGTTTTTTCATTTGTTTCGTTCATTCGTCAAGTTCCTGTCATGAGGGAGTCAAACTTGTGGTTGATTTTATTTAGCTTTGCTAGAAAATTTTGAAAAAAAATATGGTTGTTTGCATCAGCCTATGAAGAGTCCGTGATATTTCCTCTTTTTTATTAAAAAAAATGCACACCTAATATGTTTGTCTCACTCTAGAGAGTTTGAAATAGAAGTAGCGTGTTAAGTGGGGTCCCACTTATTTTGTGCTTGTATGTTGAACACGAAATCTCAATTTAACTATAAGTGAGATATCAACTAGATCCTTCTTACTTCCGTAATCAGAGGGCCATGAGTAGCTATTCGGGATATGCCCCCAAGATGTTGCAGTACACACCCCTCCAACGCTGGTGAGCAATGGAGGCGACCTAGTTCCTACCCCGGGCTTAGTTGTATGCCATAGAGGGATAATTGTGGCAATCATTGGAGGCCCATCGGGGTGGGGTGGGGAATGCTCCAATAACAATGTTGATGAAAAATATTTACAATCGTAAAAAATCATTAGTGTTTTTTTGTTTTCTTTTTGACGCAACCGAACTCACATTTTAGAATGGAGGTATCTATCAAAATAATTCTAACTTGAGACGCCTATAAAAACTCCTAATTTGGATCAAGATGGACAGAACACTAAGGCCCATGCATCCAAGCCTATATATCTACAATATTGTTCTCACTCTCACACACCACTATTAAAATAAATCCTCAGCATTGTGGGTGCAATCTAGATATACAAGATATAATATCACTAAAAACTTTTGTTCATCTGTTCTTGGAACTTCCTGATGAACATTTCGGCAGCCTGGTTCATACCGTCCTCTATGTTGAATTCCAATCCCTCCTACATTCTGCTGCTCTTGATAACATCTATCACCAACGGCTCATCGTGGTCATTCGCATACTCCTCGGTGTAGCAGTGGTCGTTACTATCATCGTCATTGAATCGAGGGTTCAGTGTCCAGTCACGGCAACCATCAATGTGTTCTTCTCCACGGGACAGTGCCAAATGATCTATATATCAATGGTAGCACCGCCATGGACGGCCAACGTCTACTCGATCAAATCCTTTTGGCATTCCACTCTCCCCTTCTCCCAGTAGGACACTACCATTAGCTCGTGTATCCTCTACGACATCACACCAACCATGGCGATCTTGCGGAGGAGCGAGGCAAGCATGAGGAACCTGCCCTCGATCAGGCTGGTATTGCTCTTGTGTATTGTCATCGACTTCTTCAGGAGTATATGGGGTTTTCCGACACTCATCTTTGTTTCTAAGAGGTGGCCAACCAGCATCCTAACAATGTCACCAACTAAGTATCTACAGTGCCTCTGGTTTGGCATGAGCTAATAGTTCACTAAAGTGGTGAACTGCTGAGACCGAGATGACAGTGAGATCAGAGGTTTCAGATTCATGGCTTTCGTTATGTGGCTCCAAGGGTGCATTTATAGTCCAGCCTAGAGATGCAAATGTGAAACTTATTTAAAGAAGCATTGGAGAAAACAATTTTACCGCGTGGAGACTGGAACCAAGCTAAAAGGCAATTGTCACCAAGAAAGGATACAGAGACAATATATTTAATCAAGCCATACCAAAGGATACCGCGTGGTAGACCATGATGGAGTTGGAGTGGTCTTGGAGAGCATGTGCGCCCCGTGTGTTTAGTGTTCACGCTGGACAATGGGACGCCAACAACCACATAAACAATGGAAACACACCGTGCTTTAACAGAAAGTTCTGTGGACAGGAAACGGCAAAAATGGTGCAGAACTGCTTTCTAAAAAGAATGAAAGATTTGCTCCATTATTGGCAGAGAATAAGAATTGGGGCCTTCTTTGATGTGAAGGAGAAAAACGTATGAGCTAGTCTCGCTTCTACGGGAATTAAAAGTGGCGCTCTTCCCTTTCACTAGAAGAATTTGCTACAGCAATTTTTGCTATTTGCGTCAGATTCATGTTGCATGGTAGAACAATTTCAAAATATAGCCTTTTTATGGAAGTATGTAATTAGATGTATTTTAGTGTATAGACATACTTATTTTGCTCCGAAACTAAACACTAAAAGACGTCTAGATACTTTTTCAGAAAAAAGCTATAATGTTATATAATTTTAAACAGAGGAAGTACCATTGTACCATTCGCTTTAAGGTGGTTTGACCGGTGAATAGAATTATCCCTCAATGTTACGGAGATAATTACCGAAACAAGCCACGGTAACAGGCATCTGATGTAACAATTACTGAGCAACTAGGGCATCATTACTAGGGAGCATTATACAATTAAGGCTATATTTTCAAGTCCTTACTAAATGACACATTTTCGTCATCAACCACACTAAATATTTGGACTACAAATTCCACTTACACTAGTATGCACAAATGCATCCTCGTTTTGTATTCTCTTGTTAAATAATTTGTATTTTCTACTTTTGAATTACCAAGTTAAGGTATCTTGGCTAGTACATTCTAGAAATATTTACCAAATGTTCCAAACTTTTTCCACATGGAACATACTACATTATATTATTGATGCAAATATTCGCATTCTTCCAAAACAATTATCTATTACGTAGGAGTTAAATAAATTTCTAGTTGTTTACTGTCTATAATTGAATTTTTAACTACATGTATATAAAAAGGAGGCTATAAGCGCAAGAAAAACTCATATTTAAGTAATTCTATAAATTTTAAGCTACTACCCGGAAAATATCGTTTGAAAAAATAAAAAGTTTTAATGCAATATGTGTTTATAATTTTGTTAAAAAATCCAACTGTGGTCTAAAAGTTATAAAAGTTAGCATGAGAACATTTTATGCTCTCAAAAGGATGTGCTCAAACTATAGAAAAGTTTAAAACAGTTGGATGTACATTGCTTGGAACTAATGTTTCAGAAATATGAAACCTCATATCTATGAAACTAATCTCCGAAATTTATACTACACAAAACATTATCTTCATCATCCACACTTACTGTTAGGACTAGAACTTCTATGCTATGTACAAGTTTACCTTCATTTTCCACCATTTTATGGAGTAATTTGTATTTTTAATTTTAAACTACCAAGTTTAGCTATCCTGTGTAATACCATCCAGGAATATTTATCCTACATATTCCAAACTTTCTACATGGAACATACATTACGCTGGTAATGTCGGTTTTTGTATTTTTCTAAAACCATTTACTATTATGTAGTAACTAAATGAATATCTCTGCTAGTATTTTTTATTATTTAATTCTGAACTACATATATTAAAGATCATTGTGGAAGCTTATTATTTATGTACTTTGCTATATTGACAAATCACAAGTTTGTTTGGAAATATCCACAGTTAAACATGCACCTTGTTTAATTTTGATTTCTTACCGATTGCTTTTGAAGAACACTTGGTATAAGGTGTTAGCAACCATACATGTACAAACTATTACTCTAACGAGTGTCTAATGTTTCCTGAGTATCCTAGCAGACATGTGTGGTGCACTGCATTTAACCATCCGGATTCCGTCAATTATGGTCAGAACGATATACGTGTTCACTCTTTGCCAAGTGACTACTCCTTCTATTTTATAATATAAGATGTTTTAGTTTTGTGAAGATAATGTATCTAGGCACTACATACTAAAAGGTGCCTAGATACATTATCTTCACAAAACTAAAACATCTTATATTTTGCAACGCAGGGAATACTTGGTAAAGATGAAAATTAACGAGTGCAATATTTCAAGCCGGATGGTATTTTGTTACACATGGTAAATGATAATATTTGCGGTTGCCTGATAAAATACAATCGGGAAACAAATAAAGGATATGCGGTCAAAATCCTGATTCCATTAAATACACATGTCTTAGATCATGACAAAATCACTCAAAACTAAATATCAACTCCTTCTCCTATTGGTCTACACTACTAAGAAACGGTCTATAGATAGACAAGATGTTCAGTGGCGCATATGCGAAAGCATGCGTCACAGGAAAACATCAGTGGCGCACCAGAAAGCATGCGCCACAGAAGATTGGAAGTTTTGTGGCGCATTCTCCAGAACATGCGCCACAGAAGATTGCTGGGACCCGCCGGCCGGGGTGGGTTGATCCAAGTTCTGTGGTGCATTCTGAAATATGCGCCACAGAACATGGAGGGGGCCCCACAACGGAATCTAATTCACCCAAGTTCTGTGGCGCATGTTGTCATATGCGCCACAGATGTGTGTCACTTCTGTGGCGCATAAGTCCAGCATGCGCCACAGAACTTGGAGGTGGGCCCCAGACAGAAAATCTTATTCACCCACTTCTGTGGCGCATATGGACTTATGCGCCACAGAGGAGGAGGTAGAGATATGAAATGGTTGGTGGAGAAGATAGATAGATAAGAAAGCTAGCTCTTGTCACCTTTTTAACATGGATCTGGACGCCCTCATCTGTAGCGCATATGGACTTATGCGCCACAGAAGTTTCAGCATCTGTGGCGCATTTCCTCCATATGTGCCACAAATGAGGGCATCCAGATCCATGTTAAAAAGGTGACAAGAGCTAGCTTTCTTATCTATCTATTCACCACCAACCATTTCACATCTCTACCTCCTCCCAACTCGTCTTCCTCCTCCCTCACACCCCATCTTACCCATAGTTTCTCCATTTTCTTGTAACTAAACCTACTTTAATCCATAGATTGGTAAGTGGAAGCTTCGCTCCAACTTCTAGATCTAAAAGTTCCTTACTTTTCTCTCTCACATCTCTATTTGTTTACTAATTTCCTCTCCACCAACTTGCATTGTAGATCTATTTGTCCACACTCTCTCATAGCGCGGTCTCGTCTCGCTATTATTGTGTCTACTATAGGTGAGTACTTGGCCATCATGATGAACATGTAGGTGAAGCTTGTCGCACGGGCGGTGTGTGTGTGCGATCCATGGAAAGACGATGCTTGTGTGGTGCATGAATGTTTGCAATGGGAGGAAGTTCTTTGTTGGTTGCTTGTTGTTGTCGGGCCCGGCCGGTGTGGTTGCATGGATGTTTGCCGAAATGTTGATTCATTTCCATTTCGGCAAATTTTTGCACTACCCATATGTCCTAATTTTAGGAAAGGTTATGCCGAATTTTTTCCGGCTAGCATTCATGCATGTGTGTGTTCATATGGTGTGGTTCTCACCTATACTCTCTGTTTTGACCGCTCAGACAACCATGGTCCTCACGATGAGCGAAGGTCGAATTGCTAGGTACAAGAAAGGCGCAAAGGAGGACATGATTCTGAACAACAAGACCATGATAAGATGTCCATGTCGAACATGCAAACTGCAGCGCTGGATCGACCCTGAATCTGGAAAATGGGAGGGTCACCTGCTCAGGCGCGGTTTCATGCGCGACCTCAATGAGGCGCCGGCAGGACATGGTGGTGGTCACGAAGACGTGGGCGGGCGAGAAGACGAAGAGTCTACCGGGCATGATCATCATGATGAAGGAGATGCCAGCGGGCATGATCATCATGACGAAGGAGATGCCGGCGGGCATGATCAACATGGAGAAGGAGATGGCGACGGGCATGATCATGAAGAAGGAGAAGACGCGAACACACAGACGCTGCTAACTTCGGTCTTGCAGGACCCTCATGTTCAAGAACTGCTCCTCAAGGAGACGAGCAACAACAAAGCTGCAGCCAGAGAGAAAGCCAAGCTGGCCCAAATGGAGGTAGACGGGATGACTCCATTGTATCCTGGGTGTCGCCCCGAGGATACACGTTTGAGTGTAACTCTCAAGGCTCTAGAGATGAAGGACGAACACAAATGGACCGATGTGAGCTTCAACGCGAACATGGAATACTGGCACGGCCGACTTCCTAAGGGGAACACATTGCCAACAAGTATCAAGGAGGCCAAGAAAATCGTGTGCCCTCTCGACCTACCACACATTAAATACCACGCATGCATCAATGATTGCGCACTTTATCGGAACGAGTACGCGGATAGAACCACATGTCCGGTGTGTGGCCAAGGACGGTACAAGAGAGGGAATAAGAAAGTTGCTCGAAAAGTGGTGAAGGAAATATGCCCTGAGAGGCAATAATAAAGTTGTTATTATGTATTCCTTGTATATGATAGATGTTTATTTTACATGCTATAATTGTATTGATAGGAAACATCAATACATGTGTGTTTAATAAACAAAAAGGGTTCCTAGTCATGCCTCTCTTATAGACTAGCTTGTTGATTAACAAGATGATCAAGGTTTCCTGATCATGGACATTGGATGTTGTTAATAACAAGGTCACACCATTGGTGGAATGATGTGATGAACATTCATCCGAAGTATAGCATTTTGAACATTCATACGAAGTAATCTTTATCCTTAGACCATGAGATCATGTTAATTGCTAACACCGGAAGAGTATCTTGATAACATCAAACATCACACCGTAACAGGGTGACTATAAAGATGGGTTCAGTGCTACGAAGGTGTTATGTTGAGGCTCATGGATCATGAGTGGAATTTGTCAATCCAGATGATGGATAGATATACTCTAGGCCCTCTCGGTGATATCACATTAGGATAGCTTGCAAGCAAGTGATGTGATCACTAGAATGTTATATCACGGGAACAAGAAAAGAGTGCATGTCGGTAACGAGATCAAACTAGGTATGGAGATACCGATGATCGAATCTCGGACATGTAATATATCGAGAGACAAAGGGATTTAGTTACAAGCGTTAAAGGTTCTCACGATCATAGGAGTCATCGTTGAATGTGTAGGAGTTAGTACGGATCTCTAGGTCCCGCTGCTGATTATTGATCGGAGAAGGGTCTCGAGCATGTCTGCATTATTCGCGAACCGTAGGGTGGCACACTTAAGAGTTACCGGACACCATTTTGGAGCACATATGTTTCAGACGAAAGAATTGCAAAGCGCAGGAATTGTTTCAATAGAAACCGGAAATTGTTTCGGGTGAAATTGCAGAAGGTGTTTCTGCATGTGATATTGAAATATTGCAAGGGGCTATATGTGAATGTTTGTTAATTAAATTAATTAACAAAATTCTGAATAAATTTAATAAAAGATTTTTATTAAATGAGAGAGCATTAAATTTGGAGAAACTTAATGCATTTAAAGTGGAGACTTTAAAAGGGAATGTGAAGAGGCATTTTAATGTGGAGGGGTTACCACCACATGAATGGGGGAGGTGAGGGGTCACCCCCCATGCGCCGGCCATGGAGAGAGGGGGAACCCCCCCTCCTCCTATAAAAGGCCACCCATTCCCTCCTTCATCCTCACACCTCCTTGTGAAGGATCTCTCTCCCCCTTTAGAATTATTCCCCCATGGTCTCGGATTAGCGAGATACATGTTCCCGGTGGTATTTCGTCTGGAAGGAGTTGCTGCTTCCGCTGGATCGCTGGAGCGAGGAGGTGGAGGTTGTCCGGTGGCTTGAACGTGTGTGCGAGTGCGGATGTGCTGCTGAGTTGCGGCGCTCGGACTTCCTCACGATCTTGAGATCGGCAAGTGTACGACTACATCAACCACGAGTTCCTACTCGTTAACAAAGCTCGTTGTCTTCGAGGGTAAGTTCTCTATGGATGTATGTCCACCCGTTTGCTTTGTACCTAGTAGATAGATCTTGGCGTGTAGTTCACACTGTAGGAAAAATTTTGTTTTCTATGCGTAGGTGCTTTGCACGGGTAGTACACATATGTTTGTATGTGGGCGATGATGATCATGTTATTGCATCTTCTATGTACTTTGGATATTGGTGGTATAGTGGGATGAAGCGGCCCAGACCAACCTTACATGTCATCGTACATGAGACCGGTTCCACGACTGACATGCAACTTGTTTTGCATAAGTGGCTGGCGGGTGTCTGTCTCTCCTACTATAGTCAATATCTGATTAACAACGAGTTGCTAATAACTTGGTTATCCTCATTGTGGTTCATGTTCGTAGGTTAGACATGTTCTATCTCCGAAAGCCCTAAGCCACGTAAAACTTGCAATTGATTAATTAGAGGCGTCTAGTTTAGATCGTTGCTGGGCTAGTGTTTTGATATGGTATTGTTGTAAGTAGATGTATAATAGATACTCTTACAACTCACTTAACGTGTAAGTTCCATAGACCTTGCCTTACACACAAAGGAATGATAGAGATCATACCACGATGCAAATGATAGAGATCAAATGCATGGACCATATCACCTCACTTCACACATTAGATGTTATCATCTTATATTGCGAGTTTGGCGCGTTTGGTAGCATTATAAGATAATCCCTTATTTAGATATCAAGATAAAATGTGTTCTTCCTTAAGTATGCACCGTTTTGTTGATCGTGTTTTGAGGCATCACGTGATGATCGGGTGTTTTCAACTCTACGCTTTCATACAACGGGTGTAAGACAGTTTTACACATGCAAATACTAAGGTTCTTACTTGACGAGCCTAGCATGTACAGATATGGCCTCGGAACACGGACCGAAAGGTTAAGCATGAGTCATATAGTTGATATGATGCCCATATAGATGCTCGCCTTTGAAGCTACACTGACTCACGTGATGATCGGACTTGGTGTAGTGGATTTGGTTCATGTAATCACCAAAAGGACACAAGGGATGTCGTTTTTGAGTGGGAGTTCATTAGTAATTTGGATTAGTTGAACTCAATCTATCATAAACTTAGTCTAAATATACTTTACAAATTCTGTTGTAGATGGCACCACCTGCTTTTAATTTCAATGTGCTCATGGAGAAAGAGAAACTTGCTGTGAATGGTAGCAACTTCACCAACTGGGCTATGAATTTGAGGATTCTCTTCACTGCTGCACAAAAGCAATATGTGCTAGATGCGCTGCTAGGCCCCCCACCAGCTCCTGATGCCCCTGACGAGGAAAAGAACGTCTATATAACTCATCAGGAGAACCACAACTTAGTTCATTGCGGCATACTGTATGGGCTAGAGCCAGAACTTCAAAAGCGTTTCGAAAATGGCAATGCCTTTGATACCATGGGAGAATTGAAAATGATTTTCGATACCCATGCTACCGTAGAGAGTTATAATGCTACAGAAAAGTTCTTTAGCTGCATGATGGAGGAAAACAGCTCTGTTAGTGAGCACGTACTCAAAATGTCTGGGTACGCTGATAAGCTTGTGTCCTTGGGAATAACGATTCCCATTGACTTAGGCATACATCATGTTCTCCAATCTCTGCCACCTAGCTACAAGAGCTTCATGATGAACTATAATATGCAGGGCATGAAGAAGTCTCTTCCCGAGCTTCTATCAATGCTTAAGACTGCAGAAGTGGAGATTAGAAAAGAACATCAAGTGTTGATGATCAATAGGACCACCGGTTTCAAGAAGGACAAGAAAGGCAAGCACAAGGGAAAGAAGGGTGGCAAGTCTGTTGCCACGCCTGAAAAGAAACCCCGAGATGGCCCTAAGTCTGACACCGAGTGCTACTATTGCAAGGGGACTGGCCATTAGAAGCGCAACTGCCCCAAGTATTTGGCGGACAAGAAGTCTAGCAAGGCAAACAAAGGTATATGTGATATACATGTTATTGATGTGTACTTGAATAGTACTCGCAGTAGCACCTGGGTATTTGATACGAGATCGGTTGCTAATATATGTAACTCGGTTCAGGGGCTGCGGAGCAAGCGACAACTAGCAAGGGATGAGGTCTCGATGCGGGTCGGCAATGGATCAAGAGTTGATCTGATCGTCGTCGGAACGCTGCCTCTCCATATGCCATCGGGATTAGTTATAAACCTAAATAATTGTTATTTGGTGCCTGCACTTAGCATGAACATTGTATCCGGATCATGTTTGATGAAAAGTGGTTATTCATTTAAGTCTGAAAACAATGGTTGTTCGATTTATATGAATAATATCTTTTATGGTCATGCACCTATGTTGAATGGTTTATTTCTGTTGGATCTCGATAGTAGTATTACGCATATTCATAACGTTGATGCTAAAAGGATTAAACTTGATAATGATATATCTACATATATGTGGCACTGCCGTCTAGGTCATATTGGCGTTAAACGCATGAAGAAACTCCATTCAAATGGACTTTTGGAATCACTTGATTTTGAATCATTTGATACATGTGAGCCATGCCTTATGGGCAAGATGACTAGAACGCCGTTTTCCAGTTCAATGGAACGGGCGACAGATCTATTGGAAATCATACATACTGATGTGTGTGGACCAATGAGTGTGTCGGCACGAGGTGGATATCGTTATTTTGTTACTTTCACGGATGATTTGAGTAGATATGGGTATATCTATTTGATGAAAACAAGTCTGAAACTTTTGAAAAGTTCAAAGAATTTTAGAATGAAGTGGAAAATCATCATAACAGAAAGATCAAATTTCTGCGGTCCGACCATGGAGGAGAGTATCTTAGTTACGAGTTTAGCACACATATGAAAGACTGTGGAATAGTTTCACAACTCACGCCTGCCGGAACACCACAACGTAATGGTGTGTCAGAACGTCGTAATCGTACTTTATTGGATATGGTTCGACCTATGATGTCTCTGACTGACTTGCCACTGTCATTTTGGGGTTATGCACTGGAAACCGCTATATTCACTTTAAATAGGGCACCATCTAAATCCGTTGAAAAGACACCGTATGAATTATGGTTTGGAAACAAACCTAAGCTGTCATTTCTTAAAGTTTGGGGATGCGATGTTTATGTGAAGAAACTTCAACCGGATAAACTCGAACCCAAAGCGGAAAAATGCGTCTTCATAGGATACCCTAAGGAAACGATTGGGTATACCTTCTATCACAGATCCGAGGGCAAGGTATTTGTTGCCAAGAATGGATCCTTTCTTGAGAAGGAGTTTCTCGCGAAAGGTGTGAGTAGTCGGAAGGTAGAACTCGAAGAGGTTATTGAACCTTCTCTTCATGAAATGGCGAGTAGCACAGCTCCAGAAGTTGTTTCGGAGTTGACTTCACCTAATGAAGACAGAGCTAATTATATTGATCATGAAACTCCGAAAGAGGACACTACCGAACCTCGCAGGTCAAGCAGGACATGTGCAGCTCCTGAACTGTACGGCAATCCTGTTATGAATTTCATGATTGATGAAATGGATGACCCTGCGACATATGAAGAAGCGATGATGAGCCCGGATTCCAACAAATGGCTAGAAGCCATGAAATCCGAGATGGAATCCATGTATGACAACCAAGTTGGGAACTTGGTGGACTTACCTCACGACCGAAAGGCCGTTGAGAATAAATGGATTTTCAAAAGGAAAACTGATGCTGATGGTAATGTGACCATCTATAAGGCTCGACTTGTCGCAAAGGGGTTTCGACAAATTCAAGGAGTTGACTATGATGAGACATTCTCTCCCGTAGCGATGCTTAAGTCGGTTAGGATTATGTTAGCAATTGCTGCATATTTCGATTATGAAATATGGCAGATGGATGTCAAAACTGCGTTCCTCAATGGTAAGATTGAAGAAGAGTTGTATATGATACAACCTAAGGGTTTTGTCGATCCTAAGGATGCTAATAAGGTGTGCAAACTTCAGCGATCCATCTATGGACTGAAGCAAGCATCACGAAGTTGGAATCTCCGCTTTGATGAGGTGATCAAAGAGTTTGGATTTGTCCAAACTTATGGAGAGGCTTGTATTTACAAGAAAGTGAGTGGGAGCAATGTGGCATTTCTAATATTATATGTGGATGACATATTATTGATTGGAAATGATTTAGATCTTTTAAATAGTGTTAAAAGTTATCTAAACAGCAAATTTTCGATGAAGGACCTTGGTGAAGCTTCATATATATTAGGCATTAAAATCTATAGAGATAGATCAAGACGCCTAATTGGGCTATCGCAGAGTACATACCTTGATAAGATATTAAAGAAGTTTAATATGGACGAAAGTAAGAAGGGGTTCTTACCTATGTTGCAAGGCAAGACATTGAGTAAGACTCAAAGTCCGGCTACGACGGAAGAAAGAGAGATAATGGATAAGATCCCCTATGCCTCAGCCATAGGCTCTATAATGTATGCCATGCTATGTACAAGACCGGATGTGGCACATGCTATTAGTTTGACTAGTAGGTACCAATCTGATCCAGGTTCAGAACACTGGATAGCGGTCAAGAATATCCTTAAGTACTTGATAAGAACTAAGGATATGTTTCTTATATACGGAGGTGAAGAAGAGATAATCGCTAAGTGTTATGTCGATGCTAGCTTTGACACTGATCCGGATGACTCTAAATCTTAATCCAGATACGTATTTCTCTTGAACGGAGCAACAGTTAGTTGGAGGAGCTCCAAACAACCTGTGGTGGCTGGATCAACAACGGAGGCGGAATATGTTGCTGCTTCAGAAGCAGCGCAGGAAGCAGTTTGGATGAAGGAGTTCATAACGGAACTGGGTGTGGTTCCCAGTGTGTTGGACCCGATGGTTATCTATTGTGACAACAATGGAGCCATAGCCAACGCAAAGGAACCAAGGTCTCACAAGAATTCCAAGCATATTAAGCGCCGGTTTCACTCCATCTGCGAGCATGTCAAGGATGGAGATATAAAGATTTGTAAAGTGCACACGGACCTGAATGTAGCAGATCCGTTGACTAAAGTAATCCCTAGGGCAAAACATGATCAACACCAGAACTCCATGGGTGTTAGATTTATCACTATGTGAACTAGATTATTGTCTCTAGTGCAAGTGGGAGACTGAAGGAAATATGCCCTGAGAGGCAATAATAAAGTTGTTATTATGTATTCCTTGTATATGATAGATGTTTATTTTACATGCTATAATTGTATTGATAGGAAACATCAATACATGTGTGTTTAATAAACAAAAAGGGTTCCTAGTCATGCCTCTCTTATAGACTAGCTTGTTGATTAACAAGATGATCAAGGTTTCCTGATCATGGACATTGGATGTTGTTAATAACAAGGTCACACCATTGGTGGAATGATGTGATGAACATTCATCCGAAGTATAGCATTACGATCAATTCATTGTGTTTATATTGCTATAACATCATACGAAGTAATCTTTATCCTTAGACCATGAGATCATGTTAATTGCTAACACCGGAAGAGTATCTTGATAACATCAAACGTCACACCGTAACAGGGTGACTATAAAGATGGGTTCAGTGCTACGAAGGTGTTATGTTGAGGCTCATGGATCAAGAGTGGAATTTGTCAATCCAGATGACGGATAGATATACTCTAGGCCCTCTCGGTGATATCACATTAGGATAGCTTGCAAGCAAGTGATGTGATCACTAGAATGTTATATCACGGGAACAAGAAAAGAGTGCATGTCGGTAACGAGATCAAACTAGGTATGGAGATACCGATGATCGAATCTCGGACATGTAATATATCGAGAGACAAAGGGATTTAGTTACAAGCGTTAAAGGTTCTCACGATCACAGGAGTCATCGTTGAATGTGTAGGAGTCAGTACAGATCTCCAGGTCCCGCTGCTGATTATTGATCGGAGAAGGGTCTCGATCATGTCTGCATTATTCGCGAACCGTAGGGTGGCACACTTAAGAGTTATCGGACACCATTTTGGAGCACATATGTTTCAGACGAAAGAATTGCAAAGCGCAGGAATTGTTTCAATAGAAACCGGAAATTGTTTCGGGTGAAATTGCAGAAGGTGTTTCTGCATGTGATATTGAAATATTGCAAGGGGCTATATGTGAATGTTTGTTAATTAAAGTAATTAACAAAATTCTGAATAAATTTAATAAAAGAGTTTTATTAAATGAGAGAGCATTAAATTTGGAGAAACTTAATGCATTTAAAGTGGAGACTTTAAAAGGGAATGTGAAGATGCATTTTAATGTGGAGGGGTTACCACCACATGAATGGGGGAGGTGAGGGGTCACCCCCATGCGCCGGCCATGGAGAGAGGGGGCACCCCCCTCCTCCTATAAAAGGCCACCCATTCCCTCCTTCATCCTCACACCTCCTTGTGAAGGATCTCTCTCCCCCTCTAGAATTATTCCCCCATGGTCTCGGATTAGCGAGATACATGTTCCCGGTGGCATTTTGTCTGGAAGGAGTTGCTGCTTCCGCTGGATCGCTGGAGCGAGGAGGTGGAGGTTGTCCGGTGGCTTGAACGTGTGTGCGAGTGCGGATGCGCTGCTGAGTTGCGGCGCTCGGACTTCCTCACGATCTTGAGATCGACAAGTGTACGACTACATCAACCACGAGTTCCTACTCGTTAACAAAGCTCGTTGTCTTCGAGGGTAAGTTCTCTATGGATGTATGTCCACCCGTTTGCTTTGTACCTAGTAGATAGATCTTGGCGTGTAGTTCATGCCGTAGGAAAATTTTTGTTTTCTATGCTGCGGACCCAACAAGTGGTATGGTACTTTCCTATCACCCCTCGTCTACAGCGATATTTCGTAGATCCCAAGGAAGCAAAGCTCATGCAATGGCACGCGGAAAGAGAGAAATCCGAAGATGATCCAGAGAAGGGCAAGATCCTGACACACCCTTCAAATGCTAGCCAGTGGAATGCATTAGACATCGAGTTCGAAGAGTTCGGGGGCGATGCAAGGAACGTCAGGCTGGGTATGAGCACCGATGGACTCAATCCTTTTGGAAACCAGAGTAGCACGCGTAGCACCTGGCCCGTGTTTGTATGGCCATACAACCTCCCCCCGTGGCTATGCACGAAGCAAAGGTATGTACACATGAGCATTCTTATTCAGGGGCCGAAACAACCAGGTATCGATATGCATTTGTATCTCGGGCTATTGAGAGAGGAGTTAGCCAGCTTGTGGGAGACGCCGGCCCGTACGTGGGCCGCCTACACTAAAGAATATTTCCATCTGAGAGCCGCGTTGCTCACAACCGTGCAGGACTATCCTGGTTACGCATATGTATCGGCCCAGGTGAACCACGGACACAATGCATGCGTCAAGTGCATGGATGAGATATCGCATCTCCAGCTACCAAGGGATCCCGGGTCTTCGAAAACCGTGTTCCAAGGTACTCGAAAGTGGCTCCGCATGGATCACCCGTGGAGAAAACGTGGTGACCTGTTCAATGGTAAGGATGAGCTCGAAAGAGCCCCGCGTCCGAGGAGCGGCGAAGAAATCGAGGAGCTTTTGAATAATTGTGTAGATTGCCCTGCGCCTGGAAAAAAACGACTGAGGACAAAGCCGCTGCTAGGTGTATGGAAAGCAAGGTCTATTTTCTGGGACCTGCCGTATTGGAAGGTCCTTCACACTCCCCATAGCCTCGATGTAATGCACATCATGAAGAATGTTACCGAGAGTCTGCTTGGCACTCTATTGAACATGCCGGAGAGGACCAAGGATGGGCCGAAAGCAAGAAAGGACCTTAAATTGCTTTGCATAAAGAAAGATCTTCAGTACCCTGATAGTGATGATGATGATCATCATCATCATCAGGAAGGGACTCAAGGTCGCCGCAAAAGAGTTAAGAAGAATGAGGTGGTGCTTCGCGCTGCCTACTTCACTCTGAGTCTGGAGGAGCTCGAGCAGTTTTTCAGGTGCCTCTTAGGAGTGAAAGTTCCACACGGTTACTCGGGGAAGATAAGCAGATATCTGGACGTGGTGAAGAAGAGGTTCAGCGGTATGAAGTCTCACGACTGTCGCGTGCGGATGATGCAGATACTCCCTGTTGCGATCCGTGGGATAATGGACGAGCATGTCCGTGAGACGTTGTTTGGCCTCTGTAACTTTTTGGACGTCATATCTAGGAAGTCGATCGGTGTGAAGCAGCTCGACAGGCTACAGGAAGAGATCGGGATGATACTATGCGAGCTTGAGATTTACTTCCCGCACGCATTCTTCGACATCATGGTGCATCTGCTTGTACATGTCGTGGACGACATCATCCAACTCGGGCCGACATTCCTGCACAACATGATGCCGTTTGAAAGGCTGAACGGTGCCATCAAAGGATTCGTTCGCAACAGGTCTCGTCCAGATGGAAGCATAGCCAAGGGCTTTCTGATCTACGAGTGCATCTCCTTCTGCCAGAATTATCTAACCACCGAGAACGAGGATGTTGGAATACCCACAAAGAAGCACCTCGGCATGCTCGGTGGATATGGTCACTGCGAGGGCTGCCGCTCACTACATGTCGGCATTGGTGGTCGACGCACTGATTTTGAAAGGGAACACCGAGTCGCGCTACAACACATTGAAGTGGTCGGCCCTTGGGTCAAAGAGCACAGAAGCTTAATCGAGCAGGAGTACGTCGACCAAGGCCGGCCGAGGAAGAAGGGAGACGTAACCAGAGAGCACAACTCCAGCTTCACGAGTTGGTTCTAGAAAAGGCAACTAGACAATCCCCCACATACGCCTTCTACGGAAGATCAAAAACTCATATTCTCCTTGTCGCAGGGCCCAGGGCACAACCTAAGGACCTATCAGTCATACGACATAAACGGGTTACAGATTCTACACCGAGTAAAAGGACAAGAATAGTGAATATCAAAACTCAGGAGTAACTATGTTATCCTTTGCTGATGACGGGACTACTATGATGGAAAGATTCTACGGAAGGATCGAGGAGATATGGGAGCTCGACTACGGTGGAGAGATCGTACCGATGTTCCGTATTAGATGGGCCAAGAACATGGAAAAAGAAGGCCGCTATTTCACCATAATGGTTATACCAGATGCCAAATCAACAAAGAACGCCTCCACAAAAAATGAGCCTTGGGTACTCGCTAGCCAAGTTGATCAATGCTTTTTTATTACCGACCCGTCAAAGCCCAACCGTGTTGTAGTTAGGAGGGGCAAGAGGAGCATCATCGGAATGGAAGGAGCCGCCAAAAAGAAAAACTTCGACAAAAATGGTGACCCAAAGATCGAAGAGGAATTCGACAAGTACTTCGACATGCCTACTACTACTAAAGTAAGAAGGAAGACCACACTGCCTACTAAAGGTTGTCCATTCACAAGAAGAAATCTCAAAGTGCACGGGCTAAAGTATTCAACCGCGAAGAAAAAGGGCAAGAAGATTGTGAAGAGACACTAGCAATTGTGTGACTTTTTGGTGTATTAATTCGTGTGGGTATTAGTTAGAGACTAAAACATATAATGTGATAATCATGTGGGTATACAAATTCACATTTGTGTGTGACAAGCAAGCACACAAATATATATGTATGAATAAATATGCATATGTGTTCTTGCTTTTTTTTAATAAATATGCATATATGTATATGTTCTTGTTTTTTTTGAATAAATATGCATATGTGAATAAATATGCATATATGTATATGTTCTTACTTTTTTTGAATAAATATGCATATGTATGTAATTAAAAATATTTTAAAAAAAAAAGAAAAAAATGTGTGAGACAGCCAGGATTCGAACCTGGCTGCCCCAGGTGAGAGCAAGCGAGCAAGACCACTATGACAAGTATCAGATCTTGTCATACTACGAGACGCCACGATTTTTACTATGTCAAGAAGTTCTATGGCGCATTCCTCCAACTTCTGTGGCGCATTCTGTGGGAATGCGCCACAGAACTTTCACACTTAGCCACAAAACGGTTCGACCTCTCCCCCTAATCCCCTTTCTCTCTCTCGATCCACACTTAGCCAATCGATCTGTCGCCTCTCTCTGTCGTCGCAACCCTAGTGTCGGAGCCACCGTGGAGGAGAGTCCGCAGCGCCATCACCGCCGCGCCGGAGCCTGTGGAGGAGAGCCGCCCCCCATCGCCAGAGCCCATGGAGGAGGAGCCCGTCCGCAGCGCGTAGGAAGAGGAGCCCGTTCGCAGCCACCTCGCCGTAGCTCGTGGAGGAGGAGCCACCTTGCCGTCCGCCGTCCACCTCGCCGTTCGCCATCCACCTCGTCACCGTCCGCCGTCCACCATCCCTAGGTAATGCTGCATTGTTGCTTCTACACCGTGTCGATATTGTAGTATTGGGCCGACGCGATTTTCAAGATTGAGGATGATTTAGAGAGTGCCAGAAATCTTAAAATCATTCTATAGGTTTCTAGTCAGAGTTATGACCTTCCTTCTACTCAAGTTTCATGTCTCATTTGTTCCAGTTCTTGAGCTTTCATTTGTACTCATGACTCAAGATGGCTTTTGACAGACAGACCTTGAACGCAAAATCCTTCTAAAAAATTGTGTTGTCACTCTTTTCATTTTCAACCCTGAAAATGGTAGCAGCTCTGATTGTAAAGTGTTGCACTTTTTTTTAGAATAGTGTAACATTATTCAACTTGAATTGATTACATGGAAAGGTATTACACTATATTGTCACAAGTGAATTATGGGTCTCTTTAGATTCCATTTGGTGGTGATTCGAATTTACTTTTTTTACATGATGGAAATTTGCTTAGCATCATAGAGTTGGATATCTTTTTTTTGCTGTTGTGTGAAAAAACCCAGTTTTCTCAAGTTGTTGGCAAATGCTTTGTTCTCAACTTTGTTAGTTGCATATCTATACCATCTCATATTTAGCTACTTGATTGATCAGAATTTGTCTTAGGAGTTGGTGCATGGTTGTGCTTATGTGTAGTAAAGTTCAGTTTTTTATTTGTATGCATGATTATTTCTTCTCAGTGTTTGTTGCAGTCACATGTTCAGTTCATCAAGATTGTGCTGTGATACATATAGATATGAAGTTTTTTTATGAGCAGTTCATCAAGATTGTTCAGTTCATCATTATTGTTCTCCTATAAATTTTTATGAGCAACTCGATAATTTTCTAGTCAGTGAAATCATTGATGTTTTCTTGATTGGTCCTGCAGCATCTGTACTCATCAGATAGGTTTTAGCATATAAATCATATGCTACCAGTATCTATGTGATATTGGTCAAACTAACACGTGTTTAGGTTTTTTGAACAACATTCTGGAATGATGTTCCTATGGTGCCCTCAGTACTAGGGTATGCACAGTAGTGACTTAAGAAATAACCTAAAATCCAAATATCATGCCCAAGAAATTCATAAAACCTTTAGGTAAGAAATTTAGGAATTCATAAAAGCTTCAGTTAAAATGAATAATTTTGAGATATGTTGAGCATTCTGTTGAGCATTTTGTTCAGACTTCAATTGAGGTACCACAAGTGCAGTCTAAGGTTCTTTATTTTGGAATCTGTTAGATTTAGGTCATCCAAATTGAGGTATTTCTAGTGATTAAGTACCAGTAGTTCAATCGTGCTCATCTATTTTGACTTCATAGCTTGTACATGTGTTGTGAGACATGTTTGGATTCAAACCATTGGTTTGAATTCATCTATTGTGTATTGCACTACATAGTTGATTATGTGCTACTATCTACTTGCTGTCAATTTAGGCACAATAATTTGTACTGTGGGATATTCTGGATTGTTTCTGCATATACTCTAGTTTAGTTCTAGTGGAATACTTGATAGTGTCGATGTTGTTAACTTGACAGTACACACTATGTTTCTACTGGTAGTGAGATGTGTAGGCTATTTTCTATGTGTCCATAATCTGCCCAGTACACACTATGTTGCTACTGGCAGTGGAATTTTCTATAAATTCTATTGCTTGATGATGTCTGTGTGCAAGGTGAAGTCATATATATACAGTGTGTACTATAACTGCTACTCAGTTTTCATTCAATAGAAGCACAAGTATACTATATTTGTTATTCAAACCAAGTATACTTGCATTTGATGGCCATCCAGCAGCCCATCCAGTATAATAGATACATGATGGACTGGTACTATATATGTTATATATATATTGTGCATGTGGATGATGGATATGATGGATGCTGGGGTCAATGCATGGGGCTGTCAATATGGGGATGGCGTGTTTTGTCTTGCAGGGATTTCATTTGAGTTGCCCATTTCTCCCGAAATGTCGATTCACTTCCGTTTCGGTTGAGAAATTAGCAAAGGTCATGCCGAATTTTTTGGCCGAGATTTGTGCTAACTTTTTGCCTCTTTTAAGTAGAGTAGTGCAAACATGTCGGGCAACAAGGAGTCTGGCCCTTCTAAGCACATGATCAGCGTCGAAGAACAAGCTAGACAGGCCAACCAGTCATTCTGGCAGGGGTCCCAACAGGAGGAGGAGGAGGAGGCGATGAGGATGACACCACCACTGGAGGAGGAGGCGACCGTCGCCAGAGCTGCTGGGGCCAATGAGGGCGGAGATCCTGATTACGAGGGGGACGAAGACGACTATGATGGAACTAGTGAAGGCGGCGGCGAAGAGGATGACACCACTGATGGCGGCGCCCGCACCGATGGCGGCGAGCGCACAGATGGTGATAGCGGCAACCCGACCGCTTCTCAGAAGAAGAAGAAGGAACAGAAGGAGCGGAAGGTGCCAGTGCTTGCCACCGTCTGCGATGAGTTCACTGAGGTCACAGAAAGTGGCCAACCCATTGCGCCTGAGGCGATTGCTAAAGGGTATGGCCTGCAACTCGGGTGCATCATCCGGGAAAGCATGTCGATCAACACGAAGTACATCAGACATGCTGACCATGCAGCTTTGGTCGATAACCTCCTTAAGAAGCTTCACAAGCGATACAGATTCCCAGAGCAGTTTAGAAACCTTGAGAGAAATAAGAACCCGGTGAACAAACTAGCCCTCACGAAGATGAGCAACGCCTTGAGCAGCTGGAAAACCCGGGTGAAGAATAGCATTGACAAAGGTGAAAGCTGGGAGGTTATTAGTAAGAAAAATCCGATGCTCGACGAAGAGGAGTTTAGGATTTTCAAGGCGGATATAGCTACCGCTGACGTTATAAAATGAACTCCATGGGGAAGGAGTATGCGGGAACAGAACATAGGTAACCACCACCTTGGAAGCGGCGGTTACAGGGGGAAACAGGCCATTTGGGACAAGGAGGACGCCGAGCTTAAACGCCTTGGTAAAGACAACCCTTGGCTTAAAATCACGGACTTGCAGCTTAGGCAATTTGTTCGGGCCCACTACTACCTGGACAAGGAAACATGGGAGTTCATCACCGACGATCCGGAGGTGAAGGCATTCGAGAAGAAGCTGGTAAGGAATTTATCGCTGATCTCAAGTCTATTCCGTTCTAATTAAGATAATGAAGTCAAGAATCTAAATGGGTTCACCTTTCCTTGTCTCTACAGGAGGAGGAACTGAACGCTACTGCCATAGAGTCGTTCCAGGATTCGACAGAGCCGTGGGACACGATTTTCAAAAGGGCGACCAATGCTTACAAGAAGAGGGACAAGGGGTTGCCGTCGTCCTCAGCTGGCCGTGTGTCCGGCTTCGGTACGAGCATGAAGTTCAAGGAGTACTACAAAGAGGACGCCAAGAAAAGAAGGGAGAGGAAGAACCAGGATAAAGCCGTTGTTGCAGAGCTGAAGATGAAGGTGCAGACACTAGAGGAGAAGGCGGTGGACCAGAAAACGGTGGACAAGTTAGTGGAAGAGAAGCTCCGCTCGATGATCCCCCCTGAGTTTTTAGAGGGGCTTACTGCTTGGAATGCGGGAGGTCTATAGGGGCCGATACATCTGCCCAGCTTAAGCGGCAGCAACTCGGGCATCAATGTTACCATGTCGCTGGACCTGGTGACCCCGCCGGCCGTCAACGTAGGGACGCAGCCCCTCGTTTTGGTCACATCGATGCCCCCTCCCGCCAGAGATACCAATAAGGCGCAGCCGATGGCGGTGGTGCTTCGTGAGGCACCCGAGCGGGAGATTGCAGATGATGATAGGCCAGCCGCCGGCATCGGCCGTGTCTCTACATTAGCCGAGATCCACGTCATCACCAAGGTAACTAATTAGTTAGTGCACGTCATCTCCTTTATGCCTTTGATGCATGACTGTTGCCATCTCATGACGCCCAACAACATGTTTTTGCCTCAGGACCCGTCTTGCGTACTCCTGCTTAAAGATGTCGGCGGTGAGTTGAAGGATGTTGCCAAGGGCACTCTTATACAACCGGCGAGCCTCATGATGCACAACAATCCAATGGATGATGATGTGATGAGGGTCAGGTTGGCTCGGGTGTTGCCAGGGTGCGACGACATGGACCCCCCTTTCAACCTCAGGGAGCCGACGAACACAAGACCCTTGGGGAATGCTACAACTGGCCCTTGACATGGCCGAAGACCTAGATTCGTCTTGCGGGGGGGGGGGGAGCACCGGCACCACCTCTCGACCGATCATCGCCCGGCCACCACCTCGGTAGCCAGTAGCCGCCGTTATCGCCACCACCAGCCGTCACCATCAACTCTTGGCAGCGTGTGCACCGCCACATGGCAAAGACGTTGTGCCGCAACCGCCGTCGCCCCCGCTACCACCACCACATGATGGAACCCATGAATATGATGATGAATTGGTCAACGTTGACGACTTCATCAACACCGGCGCCGCCAAAGGATTGTATATGCCTTCTGTGGATGAAGAACCCTTAGAAGCTCGCGACGACCATCAAGCTGATCGGCCCAATACATGCACGCAGCGCCTGGTCTTTCATGGTCTTTCTCAAGAGACGCCTCCGGCCGCCGATCCACCACAAGAGAAACCGGGATTGGTTTTCAGCCCCAACACACTCCGAAAGGCGACTGATGAGCAAATGGCAGTGGCTGACACTGTTGTGAAGAAGAAGCACTACAGGAAGAGAGGTAATAATAATATTAAGAAGGGTGCGAGCCAGCCTCTTTCGAAGAGGATCCGGGGTCAGGACGCCATCGTCGTACGATCCACACAATTTGGCTTGCCCTGAGTGAATGTAGCTGGTGATCCGATATTGACACGGATATGATCCACATTGCGGTTGGAGCCATGTTAACTTTGCACGAGGGTGTCTAGACACTAGAGGACCTCCTTCTTAAAGACAAAGATCCAAATTACCCGGTTTTCACAGCCAAGGTGCCATTGGACGTGGGCTTCGTCGATGAACCCCTCGCGGATATATTCTTCATAGCGTTCGAGGACATATTCAAGCTGTTTCTCACGAAACGGCTGGACTATAACTTGGTCCGCCTATACGCGCTCAATCTGGCGCTCACGATCAAGAGAGAAAGTACCCCGGAAATCGCGATAGTGGATCCCTACTACATGCGGGATAGCCAGTTGGTCGAAGGATCAGAGACACGAACCAAGGCGACGGCGTACCTCGAGAAGTTCATGGTGGACAACAAGAGGAAGGGCACACTTCTTTTGCCTTTCTTTCCCGAGTAAGTACACACACTCGCTCATCCCCACCGTAACTTATGCATTTCTTATAGATTTCTTTCCTTTGCACTTTTTCCAACATTCCGTTCCAATTGTGTTGCGCAGAGACAAATACTGCACACTCATCGTCCTTGCCCCGAGGTATTCGCTAGCCACATATTTCGACTCGGGGAGTTTGACAAAGAAGAAAGACTACACTAGAATAAGGGGTGTTCTCAATGAGGCTCTCGAGGGCTACACCAAGAAGGGATGCACCTTCGTAGATCAGGGGGAATGTATTAAGGATGGCAAACACGTGTTCAAGCACGTGCTCGACTTCCCCTGCGTCAAGCAGTCGACTACTGGTGCCAAGGAGGCCTTCTACGTCCTCCATCACCTCAAAGGCTATGTTCGGGATTGCCATAACCTAACGCTGCCATCTAGTCTCCGAGGATGGGCCGAAACTTTGGCGAAAATCGACGATGCTGATCTTAGAGAATACTTCCATCGCATTCAGATGAAGTTGTCGCAAATCATCATTGAAGATGTCAACACAAGGGGCGGTGCCCTACAACAAGCCAGAGGGTTGAGTAAGAGGGAGATCAAAGAACGCCTTCGTAAGCAGGGTGACACAAGGACGTGGATGACGAAAGAGGGCTATCTACCGTTCCTAAAGCCGAGCGAGAAGAGGAAGTCTTCATCATGATCGATGTGTGCCTCTAGCATGATCCAGTGTGTGTATATTCTTGATGGACGCCTGCTGTATTAGTGTGTGTGTCATAAACTTTACTATCTCGTGGTCGAAATGGTCATTGTTGTTAGACTTAAACTACCTTGTGGTCGTGTTGTCTTTGAACTTATTGCTTCTATGATGATCTAACTTTTAGGTTTATGGATCCTTTGTTTTATATTCTATGAACATATATATATATATATGGATGTGAACCCTTTATTCATCTTTTCGTTGTATTTTTACTAATATGCCTTGTCGTCTATAGAGATGGCGACGAGGTGGTATGTGGTGTACATGGGTAGGATTCCAGGAGTCTACGAGGAGTGAGAGGATTGCCACAAACAAGTGAACAAGTTCAACGGCAACATCTACAAAGGATACGCGACTAGAGAGGAGGCGATAGCCAAGTGGAGGAACCACTTGTGGAAGAAGAACCGGATGAAGATATTGGTCGGGCTAATGCTCTTGCTCACCATTATCACAGTTGTATTCTATTTGATCCTAGTGTAGGCGGCGGTGGCCACTTCATATTTGTAATGTGAGATGATATGAACTTTGTATTCGGCGCTTGTGTAAACATTTGGCACTTGACACTATATATGTATCTCGATCGGGCTCTAAGTGTTTGTATTATATATATATGTCGGTTTCATGCATCTACTACTTGTGCAATGTATTTTATACTCATCTGGATAAATATTGTATAAATCCTGTATAAATACCTGATTATACACCAGGAAAGTATTTTACTTTGAATATGTGTTACGCAATCAGTGGCGCATATAATTATATAGTCAGTGGCGCATGGCATTTTTGTGACGCATACACGTAAATGCGCCACAGAAGTTCTTCCTGTGGCGCATATGAAGAAATGCGCCACAGAAGTCTGGAACTTCTGTGACGCATATACGCATACCCATATGCGCCATAGGAAGAAGATATCAGTGGCGACTAGGATATGCGACACAGAAGATGTATTTTCATGCGCCACAGAAAAGTTGTTTCCTAGTAGTGCTAAAAAAAATCTAATATGTGGGTGTCTAAAAAAAGAACACATAGGCCGCCACAAGGATGCACACATTCATGCATGTGCAAAACAAGACACCCTAAAAGCTCTTGTTCAACTGCTGCCGGAACCTCCTGATAAACATATCGGCAGCCTGGTCAATCTCATCCTCCATGTTGAACTCCAACCCTTCCATCTTTCGGTTGCTCCGGATTACGTCCATGACCGACCGCTGGCCTTCCTGGTCAGCATCACACGCATCTAGTAGCACATCACCATCGTCGTTGTCCACATACTCGTCGGTGTAGCAATTGTCATCCGCGCTGAAGATGGGGTGCAGTGTCCAGTCAGGGCAGCCATCATGACCACTATCCTGATCGAACGGAGCCAACTGATCCAACCGATCGGTGGCCATGTCAACAGCATGGACGACGGCATGTCTATTCTCGATCTTGTACATCACGAGACCCTTGTGGCAGTCCAATCTGGCCCGGTCAGCCAAAACGAGCGCGTGGATCTTGTCAGAGATCACAGCAACAGAGGTCATCCTTCGGCGCTGGTGCGCGGCGAGGACGAGGAGCCTGCCCGCGAACACGGCTGTCTTGCTCTTACACATCGCTGCAGCTTTCTTCAGGATCTGTGGGGCCTTGCCCATCTTCATCTTTTGTGTGGAGAGTTGACCAATCGGCTGGCCCAAGCTTGAGATGAGAGAAGCTTGTTTTGGTTTGTAAGGCATGGAACTTTGCCTAAGGCTCCAAGGGTGTATTTATAGTTGGAAGCTGAGCGCGCAACTAACCACGAAACCACCTTTGCTCATGTCATGTCGTGATCAAACTTTTAGTAGCTCGGAAAGCATGTGAAAGCAGCTAGCAATGGAGAGAAAAAATTGACATGCGGAGCGAGCATTATAAGAATGTCGAGAGTGGAATTAAACAAGTTAAAGAAACAAATGCTTTAAGCCTTTGGGGTCCCAAATTACCACTATATATCTAAAGCTGACGATACCTTAATAATATGTGTTGCTCCAAAGCTAGCCAGCAACCAAGCCGGGCAGCTTTTCTTGGCAGTCTCCTTCCGTGTGATTCATGCCCCAAAAATTGCAGCTAGCGCGTCCACTACTTTGTGTTGCTGTGAGATCTGCCTTTCCTCTATGCCCTTTGCTGCTTTTTTTTTTTTGCTGCTTGATGGATCGTCAACAAGCATAAAGCCGAAGAGATCTCATCCCCGCGATGTTAAAAGAGGTTAAGGAAATACGATCCTAACCGGTACTGTATATTATTGAATAGATAGATAGTTTGAATAGATTGAGATAAGTAGATAGAGATACGTATTGTTGTAATCCTAACCGATTGTAATCCTAACCGACTTGTAAACCACTAGCTCGTGAGAGCTAATATAAATACAGAGCCCTGAGGCCGATGCTAAGCACGGCATAAAACCAATCTCTTCTTCTTTCTCGTTTCTTTATATGGTATCAGGGCCAAACACTCCAATCCACCAATGGCCCCGAACACCACGCCGTCCAGTGCTCCGATCAACATCGCGGCCACGTTGAGCGCCGCTATCTCCATCATGCTCGATCAGGAGAACTATCTGCTGTGGAAGGCGCAGGCTCTGCCGGCCCTCTACGGCAACGATCTGTTTGGGTGTGTTGACGGCTCTACCCCAGCACCGCCGCAACGCATCCCTGCCACCGAAGGAAGCTCGACCCTGGTCGACAACCCTGAGTACGCCACCAGGCGCAAGCAGGACCAGCAGGTCCTCAGTGGCCTGCTCTCCTCCCTCACCCCGTCTGTCCTTGGCCACGTCCAGCTCCTGAAGACGTCGGCGCAGGTCTGGGAGGCGCTGGATCGGACCTTTACGTCCCGGTCCAAAGCGCGAATCGTGCAGCTTCGCACCGCGCTGGTGAAGCCAAAAAAGAGGGACACCTCCATGTCAGCCTACTTCCAGCACACCAAGAAGATCGCCGACACGATGGCGACGATCGGCAACCCGCTCAACAACGACGAGATCGTCTCTTACATCCTTGCCGGCCTGGGTGAAGACCACGAGAACTTCACCACCTCGATGAGCGTGATCGCCGGCAACAAGGACTTCTCTCTGGGTGACCTCTATGGTCATCTGACGGCATACGAGGCCCGAACCGGAGGACGCGGCTCAAGTGGACACCACGACACGCCATTCCAGCACTCCGCTAACAACGCCTCACGCGGTGGCGGTTGTGGGGGATTCCAGCGTGGCGGAGGCGGACGCGGCCGAGGCGACGGAGGCCGCGGCAATGCCGGTGGCCGCTACGGCGGCTACAACGGCGGCGGCTACAATGGAGGAGCCCACGGCGGTGGCCATGGCGATAACTATGGGCGTGACGGGACCGCTCAAGGCGGAGGGCGTGGCCGCGGAGGAAAATCTACCTGCCAGATCTATGGCATCTATGGCCACGACGCCCTGCGCTGCTATTCGCGTTTCAACCACACGATTCAACCGGAGAGCTCCACCCGCGCCGTCGCCAACTACACCAATGCCAACGACAACTACAACAACGACTGGTGCATGGACTCAGGCGCAACTGATCACATGACGAACGACACCGAGCGCCTCCACGTGCACGAGAACTACAAGGGCAATGAACAGATCCAAGTTGCCAATGGTACGCATATTCCTATCTTGCATATTGGTGAATCTAGTTTACCAGGTTCATCTCGTTTCCTTCGATTATCTAATGTCCTACATGCTCCTCGTATTAGTAAAAATATTCTATCCATAAATAAACTTACCCATGATAATCATTGTTTTGTTGAGCTTCATCCTGAATCCTATTTTGTCAAGGATCGCAGCACGAAGGCAACTCTGCTTCAAGGTAGAGCGCAAGGTGGCTTGTACCCGGTTCCTTCACCCCGTCCTCGCCGCCCATCACGACCTCCACAAGCCCTCATCACCACACCGTCCAAGGAACTGGGGCATCGTCGACTCGGACACCCTGCATCACCGATCGTCCAGGCCATTCTCCAGTCAAATAAATTAGGATCGATACAAAATAATGTAGTGCCGCATGTGTGCGATGCATGCCAGCAAGCCAAAATTCATCAACTGCCTTATGCAGATTCTAGTCGTGTTTCCCAATTTCCTCTAGAACTCATTCATACGGATGTATGGGGCCCAACAATGAAATCAGCTAGAGGGTTCAAATATTATGTTAGTTTTCTCGATGATTTCAGTAAGTTCACCTGGGTGTATTTGTTGAAACATAAATCAGAAGTTGAGCATGTCTTTTATCAATTCCAGAAACAAGTTGAGCTTTTCCTTGGTACCAAAATCCTCTCGGTTCAATCCGATTGGGGAGGAGAGTATCACAAACTACACTCATATTTTCGAGAAACTGGTGTTCACACCGCCTTTCATGTCCACATACCCACCAGCAAAATGGGGCTATCGAGCATAGACACTTGGTTGAAACCGCCTTAGCTCTCCTTGCACAAGCATCCGCACCCCTTCGGTTTTGGGACGATGCCATTCTTACCGCTTGCTATTTAATCAACCGGATGCCTAGTAGAGTCATTCAGAATTCTACCCCGTTCACCAAGTTGTTTAAAAGGCCGGTTGATTACTCCTATTTACGCGTTTTTGGGTGCGCGTGCTGGCCTAACCTTAGGCCCTATAACAATCATAAGCTCAGTTTCCGTTCAAAACTGTGCGTTTTCCTAGGATACAGTTCCCATCATCATGGTTTCCGTTGTCTTGATCGCTCAACAGGACGAATCTATGTGTCTCGTGACGTCATATTCGATGAAACAGTCTACCCATTCCTTAAAGATCAATCCCTACCATATCTACCCATTCCTTAAAGATCAATCCCTACCATATCCTACACCCACCGAAGATGCCATTCTCCTCCCTGAACCGGAAACGGATGACCCTTTATGCAATGATACGGCAGGTGCTACTGATTCTACTTCTTCTCGTCATGTTTCAGGCTTGGATAATCCGCCCATGCACGTCGATCAGCAGCTGCATGGGTTGCATGCACCCCCACACGTTGATCTGCCTCCCGAAGCAGGCCATGGTCCGGAGCCTGGCAATGGGCCTCACGGCGCTGACTCGTCTCCTCCTCGCACGCCGTCCGCAACGGCCCATGAACCGGCCCATGATGCGAACGGGCCAGCCTCTTCACCTTCGTCTGTTCAAACGGAGGAGTCCCCCGCCACTTTGACAGCTACTAACTCCGCTCCGCCGGTTCTGCCTGGTCGGAGGCCGATCAAACCTGTCCGTCTCTTCGACGGCATTATCCGCTACGACTCGAAGAAGCGCGCATTTGCTGCTGAGCCAACATCTCATGTTGACGCTCTACGCGTGCCTGCCTGGAAATCGGCTATGGATGTGGAGTTCGCTGCCCTGAAGTTCAACAATACATGGCGCCTGGTTGATCCACCACCTGGTCATCATATCGTTGGGTGCAAGTGGGTATTTAAGTTGAAGCAGAAACCTGACGGTACAGTGGATCGTCACAAGGCTCGTCTTGTCGCCAAAGGGTTCACGCAGCGCCAAGGAATTGATTACACTGATACGTTTCCTCCTGTTGTCAAGCCCACCACAGTTCGGCTGATCTTGTCTATCGCCGTGTCCAGGGGATGGCAGCTTCGACAAGTCGATGTTCAAAATGCTTTTCTCCACGGCGATATTCAGGAGGAGGTATACATGTGTCAGCCTCCAGGATATGTTGATCCGAAATTTCCAAATCGTGTCTGCCGGCTCCAGAAGTCACTGTATGGGCTCAAGCAGTCGCCGAGAGCCTGGTACTCAAAGCTCAGCTCCAAGCTCCAGTCTCTGGGATTTGTTCCGTCAAAAGCAGACACGTCATTGTTTGTTTTCATTCACAAACGAGTAATCATTTACATGCTCATTTATGTGGATGATATAATTATCACTGGATCATGCAAACAAGCTGTTGACAGGCTAATGGAGCAGCTTCATAGTTTGTTTGCTATAAAGGACTTGGGCAAACTGTCGTTCTTTCTTGGTGTTCATGTGACAGTTCTTTCTTGGTGTTCATGTGACAGAGACAGATAGATAATGGTATTGCACTCACCCAAGCCAAGTATGCAACGGATTTGCTTCAGAAGGTAAATATGCTTAACTGCAAGGAGATCTCGACACCAATGCCGTCTACGAAAAAACTCAGCAGAACCTCTGGTACATTGCTAACTGATGAATCAGCCTTTGTGTACAGAAGTACAGTGGGGGCTCTGCAGTATTTATGCTTAACTCGACCAGACATATCTTTTTCAGTAAATCGAGTATGCCAGTTCCTGGCTGCCCTACAGATGTGCATTGGTCAGCAGTGAAGAGGATCTTGCGGTATGTAAAAGGAATGGTGAATCTTGGGTTACAGATTCAGAGATCTCCGTCAATAGAGTTGAGTGTGTATACAGATGCTGATTGGGCAGGGTGCCCTGATGATCGTAGGTCGACTGGAGGCTATGCACTCTTTTATGGACCTAATTCGATATCGTGGAGTTCACGGAAACAACCCACTGTCAGTCGTTCTAGCATGGAGGCGGAATACAAAGCTATTGCGAATGGAACAGCTGAAGTTACGTGGTTACAGTCAGTTCTCAGAGAACTAGGAGTGTTTCAGTCTAATGCACCGACGTTGTGGTGTGACAATCTTGGGGCAACGTTCCTTACTGCGAATCCTATGTTTCACGCTCGAATGAAACATATAGAAGTCGATTTCCACTTCATTCGTGAGAAGGTCTCTGCAGGGGCCCTGAAGGTTAGATTCATCTCGTCGCAAGATCAACTGGCAGATATATTTACAAAGGCTCTAGCTCGAGATGTCTTTGACAGATTGAAATTTGATCTGTGTCTAGCCAGTACCTGTTTGGATCGAGAGGGGCTGTTAAAAGAGGTTAAGGAAATACGATCCTAACCGGTACTGTATATTGTTGAATAGATAGATAGTTTGAATAGATTGAGATAAGTAGTTAGAGATACGTATTGTTGTAATCCTAACCGACTTGTAAACCACTAGCTCGTGAGAGCTAATATAAATACAGAGCCATGAGGCCGATGCTAAGCATGGCATAAAACCAATCTCTTCTTCTTTCTCGTTTCTTTATACGCGATAGTTGCTTCTCCATTGTTGTTCATGTAGTCACGATACCATTATAGAGTTGGAGACTTGAATATTTAGCCTAGAACTGCACGTGCTTCCTGTGCACTCCCTGCAGCAACCACCATATCAAGTCTCTTGCATGGTGTCATGTGTACAATGTTTTTCAGATTTTGGCCGCGGGAAGATATTTAGTTTTGTGTCCTGTAAGGTGCTCGATCGCACAATTGAATCCATTGGAATGATGGTGCTTAACGTGAATGACGCTTACCGGATCTGGTTCACGCTCGTGTCGGACATCGTCGATGGAGTCTTCTGTTTCGACAAGGTGGACTAAAAGATTGGATTAGAGGAAAGATCAGAGGCCGGCGGCTTTGGAATTTGCGTCATTGCCTCGTGAGGTAAGTCCAAGTCCAAACCTCCGACCTTCCTTCGCCATCTCTGGCAAGGTGTCTCAAATTCCCAGTGATAGCACCGTCAACATTTTGCCTTGAAACTTTCAATGCCTCAGAATGGATCCGAGCTCGGAGACGAAATAATCGAACTGCAGGCGGCTGTGAGTTTTTGCTCTGGCCTGGTTGACGGTGTGCTACAGAATCCGCTGGTGATTAGCTCCGTCTTTCTCGGATCAAGCTGTGCAATCTTTTTAGAACAACCTGCCAAGCTTTATTGATTGATAACAATGTTTACAGGTACTGTTACATCATAAGGAGTAGTAAGCCAAAGATGACGACCTACTCCGCTATTAAGAACACGCTTAGCTAAGTTGTGTGCTTCATAATTTGAAGAACTTCCCTCGAACACAAAACTACAAGTATTAAAGTTCCGAGCTCTGTAATTTATTTCAGAGATGATCGCTCCATTCTTGCCCAAGGTTCCCTCGGAGATATCTCACACCACCTGCTTGCAGTCAGATGCCACTTGGATCATATCGACGTTCAGGTCAGCAGCTAACGCCATTGCCTCGCGGCAAGCTAGCGTTTCCAAAATGGTAGGATCAACAATACCCTCGAAGACCATGGCCGAAGCACCAGTGTAAGTTCCATGCCAATCGCGACAACCCGCCGCCACTGATCCTCTATTGCCCGATTTGGATACTCCAGCATCGACATTGATATTTAAAATACTGGGCGGTGGAGCAACCCAGGGGCTACGGCCATTGCAGATAGGACCACTAGCCGAGCTTGGCGATGGCTTGGAGATATCTTTCAGCTCCTGTACATAGGACTGGATGAAAATATGCGTCGACAGAGGACTCTGGAAGTGTTTTTGAAGTGTTGGGCTTAACAGGCAGAAGGCCCAGGACCACAATCATGTTTTTGAAATATGAAAATCAAGCTATGCATATCAATGGAGATCTCGATTGAAGTGTTTTTCAATTGGTGGTCTTAATAGGCAGAAGGCCCAGGACCACAATACGCTGTTGACCCTGGCAAAAGACCATCTGGACACAGCGACGACGTCAAAGTGCAGGGACGACCTGCTGTTTTTTTTTGCCAAATGTGAGTTTACCTAGGGCTATAGTGTGAGAGTTTTAGTTTTTTTCAGATGGTTGGTGTTTGTGTCAGCCATATATGATCCATGAATTGTAAACCTTTTTGCTATCCGTACTGGTTTTAATAAAGAGGGATGTGTGCATTCGAGGATGTAGAGGCCGAGGACATCCCCATTTCGAAAAAAAACCTAGGGCTATAGTGTGGTATCCCTCGTACTTCACCTTTCGTTCACTCGCCGTCATCGCACGATGTTGTGATCATGGCAGGGCAAGATAATTTGTCCCCCACTATGCATGGATGCGGCGGGGGAAATTTCAACAATCAGCCACCTCATCAACATCAACCAACAAGGGTTGGTGGTACTGGCCATGGGGAGGGTAAACCTAGAGGCGGTACCGGTGTTTTTGACTTGAGGGGGTTACCCGGACTACCACCTCATCATCTTCACAATGATGTGGGCTCCCGTTTTGAGTAGGGGTTCAGTTCTAATCAAGGTACTGTTTTTTCATGGATCAGCAATGATATGATCGACACGGGTTTGATAATCAAGTTTTCTATGGTGATTACGGTGAGTTTGATCAATGTTTGTATGAGGGTGTCCAAGGTTTTAATAGGAATTTCAACGGCAAAAATAGGGGGGGGTCTATCGTTAGCGTTGCCCTTACCATCAGAAGAATTACAATTACCGTCCTTGTTGTGGAATTTGGAATAACAATCGTCGTCCCACGGGAGGAGGCGGAGTGCGGATCCCCGGCTCCGATGGTGGTGACTAGTGAGGGGGGGCAACAACGTTGTGGTTACTTTGTACTCAGCAGGGGCAGAATCTACACCAAAAAAAAGTCATTTTTTGGTGAAGGAACCACGTAAGGAAGCATGGAGTAGAGGTCCAATTTTCACCAAAAGTATGTGCCTCTGTATATAGCCATGTCCGTGAGGACTCGAATTTTCTCGGTCCCTAGCTGTCCTTGAATATGAACGATAGCTACGTCATATATTCGTCCTTAAATTCTATATTATCACTTGCATGGCCCCTAGACACGTGGCACCTAGACTGCAAATTGTTTTTTCAAATTTCCGGACCTCCAATGCGGATTTCACGGCAGACGAATTTGGACCAAATTTGAAACCCCCACTCCAAACAAAATTCAAAAAAATCGAAAAATAAAAACTATGCACAAACATCTAGTGCAATTGTTGTATCTTCGAGGAAGAACCATAAACCTTGGTTACGGAAAAGTAAAAAAGGCAATTATTTATAAAACATCTAGTCCAATTTCGGATGGAGTACCTTATATCAGTTGGCATGGAATTCATCCCAATGGAGCTAGCTTATGGCCAATCTGGTGCAGCACTCGCCGAATAGTGCCAAGATTTCGCGCACAGACATTGTCTTTCGAAAGAGAAATGTCAACTGGAGTTTCCAAACTGTACATGTGAAAAATCAATTTTCCATTTTTAAATCCAAAAAATCGTTTTTTTTTTGTGAAGGAACCACCTCAAAAAGGGCGCGTGGAGCAGGGATCCAATTTTCACCGAAAGTATGTGCCTTTGTAGTGGCCATGTCCGGGAGATCTCGAATTTTCTCCGTCCCTATAGCTTCCCCTGATTTTTTTCTAGTCCTCCATCCAAAATTCAAGCAAAGGCCAATTTGAAGGGTAGCTACATCATATATTCGTCCCGAATTTTTCCAAAAAATCATTTGTGTGCCCTGGATGCATGGCACCTAGAATTCAAGAATTTTTTTTCAAAATTTTAGAACCTAATGCGGATTGCATGGCCAATGAATTTGGACCGAATTTGAATACCACAAACAAATCTAAAAAATAACCAGGACAAACATCCAGTGCAGCTAATGTAGTTTTGAGGGGAAAAATCATAAACCTTGGTTACGATAAAGTACAAAAGGCAAATATTCACAAATGTCTACATTGTATGAATTTGCATTGAATACTACCCAATGGAGCTAGGTGATGACTAGGCCTGTAAGTGGGCACACATATGGTTGCTTTTGGACTCGCGGTTTATTCCCGTTCAATTGACTAAGACTATCATTTTTCCTACTTAATAACCGTTTCGTGTCGCCGGTTGTCCGCCAGTCCCATTAAACTTTACCAAAAATCAACAGTAGCAGCTATTCAGCTTGCAGGCAATGACTCACTAGTCGGTACCGAGGCCCCGATTAATCAAACGGGAACAAACGGCACTGCCCGTGCCTAGTGATGACCAATTTGGTGCAGGACTCGTCGAAACGTGTCAAAACACAGAGATGTGTCCTCTCTTGGCATGCAAAAAATCGGTTTTCCATTTTTTAAACTCAGAATGTCACCTTTTGTGATGAAACCACATCAAAAAGGGAGAGTGAAGTAGGGGCTTCAATTTTCACCGGAAGTACGTGCCTTTGTATGGCCATGTCCGGGAGATCTCAAATTTTATCGGTCCTTAGATGCTCCTGAATTGTTTCAATTAAGTTTTATAGTCGAATTCAAACTTGGAAAATTGGAACCCTAGTTACATCTTATACCCGTTCTGAATTTTCAGAAAATCATTTGCATGGCCCCGGACGCGTGGCACATAGAATGCAAGAGACGTTTTCAAATTTATAGACCCCCAATGCGTATTGCATGGCCGACAAATTAGGACCGAATTTGAGCCCCAAACGAGTTTCAGACAAGGACACCATTCTCCTACTCTGTCGATAGTGTCCTTGCTGCCACCTATTGTCACCGCCGCAAATCTCCCCTTTCTGCCCATTTCCGACATGGTTTAGTGAGGAGACGGTGAGGAATGAATTCAAGATGACAGCTTAGGTTGTAGTGATATGTGTAATCCAATTGCCTTTTCAAGTCCTTTACATCGTGAGTCTGTCTCTCTGTTTACATTTCTTAGTTTATTATTCTGTTCATGCACACTCTATTACTCTCAACACTCTTGCTACAAATGAAAGACAACATTTAGCACCATTTGATTGATAGTAATGAGGGACATTAAGACCTTTATCAGTAGATCTCTGTGGTTCGATACTCTTACTTTAAAACTAGCTACTACCAAACTGTGCACTTGCAGTCATCAGTACGCAATTGAACTAGTATCATATACCTAGTTACTACTATGAATACTAGTAAGGAATACATCTATAACATGTATAGCAAACATATCTTTGATGGTGTCCGCCTTCTTATCTCCCGGATACTTAGGATAATTACGCTTCTAGTGACGCTGGTCGTTATAGTAGAAACACTCACTGTCAGGCTTAGGTCCAGACTTGGATTTCTTCAAGGGAGTGGCAGCATGCTTTCCACTTCTCTTGAAGTTTTCCTTATTTCCCTTTTTAGCCTTGTTGATTTTCACTTCTGCAAATTTTAGTTTTGTGAAAAGCCGAGGGAGCGTATTCTGCAACGCTTGCAAGTTATAATTTATCAGAAATACTTTCTACCTATGTGGGAGTGACTGGAGCACTTTATCAATTCCTACTCGGACCAGGCATCCTAGCTGAACATGGGTTTGAGCGTAACGAGACATTTTTATTACATGCTCACTAAAGGAATTGTGCTCTTCCATCTTACAGTAAAAAACCCTAAACCCTAAACCCTAAACCCTAAACCCTAAAAAACCCTCAGAGTTCTCATACCCCTCAACACTGGTTTGAGTGTGGATATCATTCCACCTCCTCAATTATATCATATGTTGCGTGGTGCTCAAAAATTTTTGGAGCTCTCGTTCTGTAGCTATAAAAATGGTACACTGAACTATTGTGTGGTCATCACTACGCAACTGGAAGGCATTCACCTCATTCGTGGACGCCGCCTAAAAGGGGTTTCACCTAGCGGTGCATTACCTTCTAAGAAGCAGTGAAGATAATCCTCAGATTACTATACCAGTCCACAAAGTTGGTTCCAAATGTTTTCAGTTTCTCTTTCTCAAGGAACACATTGAAATTGAATGCAACTGCTTTGTGTTCCATTGATCTACAACAATATTTGCAAAAATAATTAGACTATGTTCATTATAATGGTGCACTAATCAAATTACAAATGAACTTCCACTAAATTCAACATTCCTCATAGTTGTATAGTGATACATGATCAAAATTCACTACACCATGTCCGATCATCACGTGAGAAGATGTAGCTTTAAAGGTAAACATAGACATGTTGATCATAACATTCATATGAATCATGTTCAACCTTTCAGTTTGATTTGTTCCGAGGTCATGTCTGTACATGCTAAACTCATCAAGTCAACCCTAGTATTTCTGCACGTGTAAAACTAGCTTAGACTCATTGTATGTGAACATAGACTCTTTCACACCCGATCATCACGAGGTGCTTCATAACGATGATCTTTTGCGACGGTGCATACTAAGAGATAAGACGAACACCTTGATATTATGTGTGAGAAACCATCTTATAATGCTATTGTCGTATTGAAGAAAAATAAGATGCATAAAAAGGTAAACATCACATGCATATATAATGTGACATGGTATAGCCTTTTCTTATGCCTTTGATATCCATGCACGTCGGCATCAGGGCCGGCCCATGAGGCGGGGCAACGGGGCGCCCGCCCTGGGCCCTTGGGAAGTAGGGGCGCTGGCCCAGATAGTAGTTTGTATACTAGAGCAGGTATTTTAGTATCAGGTCCAAGAAAACAAACAGGAGGAAAAAATGGCCAAGCCCACCACGATAGCTAGTACTCACGGACCAACACAATTAGATCGGTACTATTAAAAAAATTGATTGTTGTGCTGTTGCGGACGCAACTCCTCCTTCTCCTCTGTACTCTTCGGAACTCGTTTGTATACCCACGGCCACTGGTTGACTTGTCTCCTCCCCAAATTTCTCGAATCCCATGAACAACCCCGCCATCTCGTGCCTTTCCAATGCCGAGGTCGCCGCAGCCATTAACGAAGACCAACTGCGCTATTTTTCTCCCCAATCATCTCTCATTCCATCCTCAATTGTCGTTCCCCATCAGGTCATCAAATAAACGTTGGTGGCATCAGAGCTGGTACGTCTCCCTCCCTCCTCTAATCTCGTTCCTCATTTGTTTCGTTGTTAAATAGCCCGACTCCCTCAATCTGACTGCTCCACATCTCCAATTCTGCTCTTCTTAGGTCAATTCTTGAAGCTTCATTGGATCTGAAATCCGATAGACCGCTGAGAAGAGCAGATTAGGAGAAGAAGAAGAAGAGAAGGGGCGGG
The DNA here is from genome assembly GCA_916181665.1 of Avena sativa. NCBI lineage: Eukaryota > Viridiplantae > Streptophyta > Magnoliopsida > Poales > Poaceae > Avena > Avena sativa. The sequence goes on along the minus strand of OV702290.1, from coordinate 543,649,917 downwards.
GAATGAGCGGCCCATATTGTATTTCATCTTCGTGCTAAGAAGATCAAGCAGTCTGCATCGACACCAATTCGACATGGAGCCACATGCCCATATCCAGGTGCTCTTGTTCCCTGTATTGACTGTTTTTCTGTATATAACTTGGTAACATGTCTTACAAAAAAGTTTATCTGGTTGTGAGAAAAGAAAGAGAAGTGCTAAGTTTTATTTACTAATTACTATGTTCATGCAGAAAGTTTTGGAGAAGTTTTATACGGGTGGAGAACATAAAGTGAAGTCTATCGTAGAACAATATTGTTTCCTTACTAAATTATGATGATGTAGTTCTCTGGACCGTCACAAATAAATAATTTATAGTGTGAGTTTTGTAGTTCAAAGACCATCAATGATATATATTGGATTTCTTATGAAATACAAATATAGAATACATTATAAATATGTGTTTGTCAAAGGGCCACTTTTGTTGTCTCGCCCCAGGGCCCTAGATATGTATGGACCGACCCTGGTCGGCATGATCACATCAATCTACTAGCATGGCGCTTAGGTCCAATATGCAGCATGTTGTTGTCTCCATCATATATTGCAACTACAACTATAGCTAACTCATAGCGTTAAAGTAAAGAAATTACATGGTGCTAAATTTAACACACATGTCATATACAATAAAATACAACCATATGGATAATGCTGGTTGCCATACTCATCGACATGCAAGTCGTGAAAGATTACAAAACATGATCATCTCATGCATCACATATATATCATCTGAATCAAAAATTTAGCCATACCACATCACATGTCCTAGAAAACAAGTTAGACGCCTCTTCCTTATTGCTTGCATGCTTTACATGGCTTCTATGGGCTCTGAAACAACCATTCTTACCTGCCATTTCTTCGATGGTTTAAGCTAAAGTGATAGCGACTAGCACTCGCAAAGCTACATATGCAATACAAGTTGCATGTCAAGTGTAAACATGTCTCACAACGAAGACTCTAAGGTTGGTCCTGGCCACTGCATCTAACGATATCGTGAAAACCAAACAAGCAAAAGAGGGTAGAAACAATAAAGCCAATTCCCACAAAATTGTGTTTGCTCGTACAAAGCATCTACGCATAAAACTGGATTTGATACCACTATAGTGAAAAGCACAGTAAAAAAACAAAATCTATCTAGAGCGCGAACAAAAACCAAGATCCAATCTAGGTATATGCAAGTAAAATGATGAGTATGATCATCATACCCTTGACAAACACGAGAGGAAAATGTTTAAGAACATTGGTTGATGAAGTCCTCCTTGTGATCCAATCTGATCCAACATCGCACTGGATGGCACCTCCAAGATTAGCAAAATGTATGGCTCGGTGACATCTTGTTCTTCTTGGCCAGCAAGACAAGAGGGATAGGCATATGGTATCAAGGCTAGAAGCATGACTTCGTGGTGGCTATGGTGTAGATGTTCGTGGGCAGGGCTTCGGCAACACACGAGGGCGGCCACTAGGGTTTGGTGCATCTGCCCCTATCCCTCACTTCTCTTTAAATAGGAGTGGGGGAGATGCATTTTTCCACAAGCTTTGCGTTTGGTGGCCAAGGAGGGACTTGCCCTGCAATGCACCCCCACCCCCACCACCACCCCACGCGCGCCTTATGGACCATGAGGGGTGTGTCGCCCTGGCCCATGTACTCATGTGTCGCCACCCCTCGGGTCCATGTGGACCCTCCATGGCAGGTGGGACCCACCATGGCCCCATTGGAACCTTCTAGAACATTCCGATATTTTATCGGAATATTTTTGAACTTTTTCGGAAGTCTAAAATCCACTTTACTTATATGAACTTTATGTCTGGACTTCTCCGGAGATCCTTGTCATATATTAGATCCATCCAAGACAACGTAAAAACTTTGGCCTAACCATTACGAATATCCCACAGCTACCCTCGTGTTACCGAACATTAATTGTGTGACCCTACGGGTGAAAAAATTGCAGCTGTCATTGTACTGAAAACCACCAAGTGGCCGACCCTAGCTAGCGGTGGTGCCTTCATGGCCTCCGCTGCGACTAGCGCCAGCCCCAACCCTGCCAGGATCACCCCCTCCTCTTCCTCGGCCATGGTCCATCTCAGAATCCCCTAGTCTTCACATGTCGTTGCCGGCATACGAGTTTGATTTCCCCCGCACGAACCCTATAGTCGTCGTAGAGCTAATCCATCAACGGTATTAGCGCTATGCGGCACCGTTTGGATCGCAACTCGCTTTTGGGTCACATTGCTCATTCTGCTTTGAGTAGGCCTTGTGTGTAACCCAGCATTTACTGGTCCCCTCTAACCTAGCGAGCCCAACACCTGACTGGGGCCTCCTAGACCCATATCATTGGCCCACCCTTTTGAAGTTCTAGATCGTGTTGTTTTGATATCACAGCCTCATACCAATGATGTCGCCGATGTTGAGCTCGTCATCGATCGATTTTCCTACTCACAAAGGTCCAACCTCCTTGATTGCTAGCCTCCTCGGTGAAGATCGTCGGTTCCAACACCCGGCAACAAAATACTGGAGCACGCCTCATGACTGCCTCCACTTCACCTACATGTGCCATGTTGGAATTGGAAACCAGGAAACTAGAGCTCACTTTGGATGTCGGCGGCACAAGCTCCATGGTGACCAAACTCTGTAATATCCTCCCTTGCAAACAATGCCTTAGCCTAGACGATGAGACCTTGAGATTTCTTCCACTCACTGGCAATGATGATCAGTATATCGGCAGAGGTAACGTAGTGATCGCCCATCTCACACGGAAGACTCCCTGACTAAGAGAGGGTTGAGAACAAGCTCACCGCCGTCTCCTCATCTCTTTCATCCTTCCTAGTGACCAGAAACGCCTACCAGCTAGCCACGAGGCGCTCGCAGAGTCGCTTGCAGAATCACCACTCTCTCCCTCTCTAATGGTCATTTTCAATGATGGTCAGACTTTCCCAGGTGTCCCCATTGAATATAATTATAACCAAATTATAATAAGATTTTTTGAAAAGGAGCATATATTAATATCACAAGATACCAATTACACCTAGTCTCTGCAACAACGCATCGTGCTAGCGGCCATACGGATGCACACAACCAACAAAATAAACAAGAATTATAAAAAAGAGAGGTCCCACTACAGGGATCCATTCGTTGAAACAACATTACTACCACCACCAAGATAGCACCAGAAGTCTAGCTTCTCCAAAAGCGACGCCTCCAATAAGGGAACAATGCACAAACACCATCATCACCCGATCATAGATTTTAGGTTCTCACCCAGAAGAAAGTCCACGCTGATGTCTACGCACTTCTATTCTTGTAGACAGTTGTTGGACCTCCAAGTGCAGAGGTTTGTAGAACAGCAGCAAGTTTTTCCTTAAGTGGATCACCCAAGGTTTATCGAACTCAGGGAGGAAGTGGTCAAAGGTATCCCCTCTCAAGCAACCCTGCAATCAAGATACAAGAAGTCTCTTGTGTCCCCAACACACCAAATACACTTGTCAGGTGTATAGGTGCACTAGTTCGGCGAAGAGATAGTGAAATACAAGTGGTACAGATAATTATAAGTGGTAACGGTGATAGAAAATAGCTTGATGGCATGAAAGAGACTAAAGGCAAACTGAAATAAAGATGGAAGCAAGCTAACATGTAATAAATCTAATAGCAAATGGTGTTTCAGTGCTTAGAAACAAGGCCTAGGGATCATACTTTCACTAGTGAACACTCTCATATAAATATATTCTTCTTTATGATACTACGCTGAACTACTCTCCGGTTGGACACTCTAATCCATGGTAGGGCTATAACAGCACACCTCAAAGTTCATCTTTCCCATCTAGAAAACCCCACACTGTCACCTTGAACACTAGATGGTTCAAACAAACACCACAATTTCATAAAAACATCCAACTCCAAATATAACTCATAATAAGTATTTGAAATCTCTAGCCTAAGTGCCACCATGGTGTGCACACTGTCAACTTCACACACATGGGGAGAGCAGAGATCTATTAAAGCACTTGAGTAGCAAGGTAGATATATAGATTACAAGCTCATGATCTCAATAAGATCATGCATAGAGAGAGAGAGAGATGAACACATAGCTACTATAGAACCCTTAGCCTCGAGGAAGAACTACCCTCCTTATCATGGGAATCAACAATGGTGATGGAGATGGTGGTGGAGATCGATGGAGATGGCTCCGGGGGCACTTCCCTGTCCTAGCAGGGTGCCGGAACAGAGACTTTCTGTCTCCCGAATCTCCCCTTCGGTGGCGGCGGCGCTGCGGAACTTTTCGTGGATTTCTGATTGACGATTTAGGATTTATGTATCGGGAGGCTCTTATAGGCGAGAGGGGAGACCGAGGGGGTGCCGGAGGGGCCCACAGCACCCCCTGGCGTGGCCTGGCCTGGCCCGCACCACCAGGTGGTGTGGCCACCCTCTGGCCCTTCTCCGTCTCGTATTCTGGCTCCAAGTGTCCCCCGGTAAAATAGTAACTTTGGCTTTTGTCCCGTCCAATTCTGAGAATATTCATTTTCTGACTTCCTGGAACCAAAAACAACAGAAAACAGGTAGCTGGCACTGTGGCTCTTGTTAATAGGTTAGTCCAAGAAATCATATGAAAAGTGCTCCAAAGTGTGGACAAAACACAAGAAAGTAGATAAAACCAAGCATGGAACATCAAAAATTATAGATACATTTGCAATGTATCAACATCCCCAAGCTTAACTCCTGCTCGTCCTCGAGTAGGTAAGTGATAAAAAGAAAGAATAATTTTTGAGGTGACATGCACCATCATAAACTTGAACAAAGTATTTGTAAAACATTGATAGCTGGGATCATAGTACTTCAACCATAACATGAAAGACAAAGTTCTAGCAATAAGATAAAGAAACTATGTCGTAATAAGACGTTTGTTTGTTTCACATAAAGAAAACATAGCATAGTAGCATTCAGCTTGTCCCTCATAGAGTAGCAAATATAAATGCATAGGACACCTTCAAAGTTTATAAGAGTGACTAGATACAAATAGTTTAAAACAAGCAATATCAAAGCTATGCATCAATCAAAAAGTCTTGGGACAATGCACATAGACTAAGAATGGACACTATGTTCTCAAAGTAGGTGCATAAAGATCGAAGGTGGAGATTCAACATAAAGGTAAATGAAAGCACTTCATGGAAGGAAGTAGGGATTCAAGTCTGATAAAGATCTTCCAAAAATTATGGTACTTATTAGCTTTTAGCTCTCATTGCCCCTATCATAAGCATCTTGAAGGTGATTAAGGTTAAAGTGACACAACTAAGAGGATATAGTTGACAAGTTATAAGCCGAAATCTCATGCCCCTTACTTACGAAGACCGAACCTCATGCTACTCAACTTTAGTCACAAGTAAGCTCTTGTCATTGTAAGTACATATGTATCATAAAGAACCGCCAACGGGGTACCCCTTGCACATGATACAGGAGCTATCCCATAATCAAAATGACAAGGCAAGCAGACAATGAGCATCTCAGCGATCTTTTTATTTGCTATTTGCATAGGTTTTTATTGAGGATGCTTCATAGAGTGCTCATTATGGTTATGCTGCAAGTTTCCACCATGATTAGGCATGGCTTAGGCTAGCGGCCCAGACGTTTCTCTTAACACAAATACAAACTCCATGATCTTACAAGTTCCCCTTTTATTTCACACCGCCGGGATCCATAAGCAAAAGAACATGATATCAACGGGGTACAAAGTACAGGTGCAATGTTGAAAGCGTTCCCCATGATACATGGTTCTGCTAACTTCAACTTATAAAGCGCAAGCATATACGCAACAAAGATGGACGCAATGGTTCAAGTTTATTAAGTGCAAGAAAGTAAAGTGTGCCATCAAGTTTGTGAGAGTTTAATCACTAGTTTTCTCATAACAAGTTTAATTCGGAAGGTAGACAAAAACATGAATATACTTGGAATAGCATATGCTAATAAGTACGTATGGTGGACTCTTTGGAATAACTTGGTTTTATGAGTTGGATGCATGAGTGGAACTCATACTTGGTTGCGGAGGCTAGCAAAAGACTGAGAGCGACCAACTAAGAGAGCAATAATGGCCATAATCATGCAGAGCGACAAAACATCATTGATCAAAGCATAAAGTGATACTACAAGTTGAAAACTAAAGGATCATAAAGGCTATGGTGACTTGTTATAGTCATAATATCAGCATGTGCCAAGTCAACCCAAAGAAAGCATCAAAGGAGAATACCACAATACTATGCTTTAATATGCTAAAACAACGCATGATTCTTCCAAGGCACATTAAGCAATCTCAATTGTTTATAACATGTCATGCTACAACAAAGATCACTAAGCATAAAGCCAAAACAATATCAAGCATGGCATGACAAAGTATAGGCCACAGTCAAAAACAAACCACTCTTACCACTTAAGCATGAACTTTCCTACTCTTTTCTAATCCAAACCAAACTATTTGAAGACCATTGCATGAAAGAGGGGGTCTAACCAATTTATTCAGCAAACTAAGAAAACCAAGCAAACGAAAACCAAAAACAAAAAACGAATACGCTCCAAGAACAACACAACTGTGCATGAAACAATAAAAATTGAAGTGTTTGGAAGAAACCTGAGATTTTTATTGACGAAGAAGAGGATGCCTTGGGCATCACCAAGCTTTGACGCTTGTACTTCTTGAATATTTCTTGGGGTGACATGGAGTGGCATCCCCAAGCTTGAGCTTTAGTCTATTCTTCATCTCATTACATCATTCTCTCCATACACCTGAAATTTTTCCTTCATACAAAACTTCACACAATCTTTATTAGCAACATTAGTGCAATCAAGATAATAAGAATTTGGGTTCAGTTTCAACACCAATAAAACTTCCATTAAAACATAAGCTACTGTAGCACTTCCCTTAAAAATCTCAATTCCCCAAAGAGAACCCAAAAAGGAATCAATAAGAAGCAAATGCAAATAATGGCAGAAATCTGTCAAAAACAGACCAGCAGATAGAAACCAATTTTTTTGAAGACCTTCTGTTGCTCAAATCAAAAAGTGTTTAACTAACGAAAGTTAGATAACAACCTGGGGCAGAAGCAAAAAAATTCACGCCTCAAAACAACATATAGAGATTTTACACGAATTTTTATGGTGAAGCACAAAAATCTGTTTCGGGACAGCAACTTTCCCAAGCATTACTTCTCTCTCATTAGAGGTTACTCTTGGCACAAAAAGCAAATAAAAAGGATAAGGAGCGGTTATTACAGAGGTAATAACTTCCAAGACTCAACTAAAACTTTTGGGTTATCTCCCAATAAGTACTTTTCTTTAACGCCTTAAAGTTAGGCATGATAGTTTGAGAAGATGCTCACATAAGAAATATGAATTGAAGTAAAAGAGAGCATCAAGAAGCAAATTCAAAGCACACTTAAGTCTAACCCACTTCCTATGCATAGGAATCTTGTAAAGAAACAAGTCATGAAAGCACAAAGGAATAAGCATAGTAAAGCAAAACAAGTGCAACTTCAAGACTTTCAACATAAAGAGGGAAAACTTAGTATTATTGAGATGCATAAAACCATGTTTCCCTCTCGCATAATAACTTTCATTAGCAACATGAATAAAATTAACAATATAACTATCACATGAAACATTCTTATCATGAGCCACATGCATAAAATAATTATTACTCTCCCTATAAGCATAGTCATTCTTATTAATTGTAGTGGGAGCAAATTCAACAAAATAGCTATCATTATTATTCTCATCACCATAATCATCAAATATAGGAGGCATATTGTAATCATAATTAATTTCCTCCTCAATAGTAGGTGGACTGAAAATATCATATTCATCATTGTAATCATTATATATTGGAGGTTTTGTATCATCATAAGCAATAGAATAGCTATCTTCTAAAGCTGGGGAACTAAAAAGATCATTCTCATAAAAACTAGCTTCCCCAAGCTTAGACTTTTCCATATAATTAGCAATAATGGTGTTCAAAGAATTCATACTAATTACATTGCTATTAGCATGCAAATAAAGTTCCATAGGTTTTTTAATTTTCTCTTCAAACACTTCATGTCCTAACTCAAGATAAATACTATAAAATTCTCTAATTTTGTTGTTGTTTTCCATTAAGCCTAACTAGTGAAAACAAGAAACAAAACGACAAAATTGCAGAATCTAAAGGAAATAACTTCGAGCACTCACATCGGAGGATGTGAGTACCTTTTACCTTACCTCCCCGGCAACGGCACCAGAAAATAGCTTGATGTCTACGCACTTCTATTCTTGTAGACAGTTGTTGGGCCTCCAAGTGTAGAGGTTTGTAGAACAGCAGCAAGTTTTCCCTTTAGTGGATCACCCAAGATTTATCAAACTCAGGGAGGAAGTGGTCAAAGGTATCCCCTCCCAAACAACCCTGCAATCAAGATACAAGAAGTCTCTTGTGTCTCCAACACACCCAATACACTTGTCAGGTGTATAGGTGCACTAGTTCCGCGAAGAGATAGTGAAATACAAGTGGTATAGATAATTATAAGTGGTAACGGTGATAGAAAGTAGCTTGATGGCATGAAAGAGACTAAAGGCAAACTAAAATAAAGATAGAAACAAGCAAACATGTAATAGATCTAATAGCAAACGGTGTTTCAGTGTTTAGAGACAAGGCCTAGGGATCATACTTTCACTAGTGAACACTCTCATATAAATATATTCTTCTTTATGATACTACGCTGAACTACTCTCCGGTTGGACAGTCTAATCCATGGTAGGGCTATAACAGCACACCTCAAAGTTCATCTTTCCCATCTAGAAAACCCCACACTATCACTTTGAGCACTAGATGGTTCAAACAAATACCACAATTTCATAGAAACATCCAACTCCAAATATAACTCATAACCAGTATTTGAAATCTCTAGCCTAAGTGACACCATGGTGTGCACACTGTCAACTTCACACACATGGGGAGAGCAGAGATCTATTAAAGCACTTGAGTAGCAAGGTAGATCTATAGATTACAAGCTCATGATCTCAATAAGATCATGCATAGAGAGAGAGAGATGAACACATAGCTACCGTAGAACCCTTAGCCTCGATGAAGAACTACTCCCTCCTCATCATGGGAATCAGCAATGGTGATGGAGATGGTGGTGGAGATCAATGGAGATGGCTTCAGGGGCACTTCCCCGTCCCGGCAGGGTGCCGGAACAGAGACTTTCTGTCCCTCGAATCTCCCCTTCGGTGGCGGTGGTGCTACGGAACTTTTCGTGGATTTCTGATTGACGATTTAGGGTTTATGCATCAGGAGGCTCTTATAGGCGAGAGGGGAGACCGAGGGGGTGCCGGAGGGGCCCACACCACCCCCTGGTGCGGCCTGGCCTGGCCCACGCCACCAGGTGGTGTGGCCACCCTCTGACCCTTCTCCGTCTCGTATTCTGGCTCCAAGTGTCCCCCGGTAAAATAATAACTTTGGCTTTTGTCCCGTTCAATTCCGAAAATATTCATTTTCTGACTTCCTGGAACCAAAAACAGCAGAAAACAGGCAGCTGGCACTGTGGCTCTTATTAATAGGTTAGTCCAAGAAATCATATGAAAAGTACTCCAAAGTGTGGACAAAACACAAGAAAGTAGATAAAACCAAGCATGGAATATCAAAAATTATAGATACATTTGCAATGTATCACACGCTCTCAGAACAATACCTTCAACAACGCCATTGCCAGGCATCAGCCAATTAAGGCTAGACCCTGGGTTTTCACCCTGAAATGGTAGGACTGTGAACCTCTGTCCCATGAAGTCTCCCCCACTTGTATGCCACTTCTCCAAGTCACGAGTCAACAAGCCAATTCCTCATCACCAGCCAGACTCGAACTACCATTGTCAGTCCTCAGATCTCGGTCTTCATGACATTCCCATCAACACCATGGAACGAGAACATGTCCCATGATATTAACAGCCAACAGAGCTTTGAAGCGCTCCCTCTGAATCCAAACGGTCAGAGTAAAATATTGGTGCGCATCACTAAATCTCACCCGATCTAGCAATCTCTCGGCATGAACACACTATGGAGTTTGCCAGCGGAGCTTTACGGAACACGACACAGAAACCAGATCATTGGAGACAAACATCAAGAAGATCTTCGTCTTGGCTTGAGAGGGACCCTAGGACAACCTCCTTTACTGAAACCAAGCCAGTAGCCCCCACGCCACCCACCGGCAACTAGCAGGATCCACCGCTCGATGGCGAGACCACCCGGCCAACCACTCCGACGGAGAAGGAGGTCACCACCACCATGCAGGGGACAGATGCCCCAAGCATCCTCGTGACGCGAACATGGCCCAGGGAAACCCGAGAAGCCGGTGTAGAGGGCGACGAATGGCCAATAGAAATCATGGCCCGTCTAGGCCCATCTAGGATGAGATCGGGACCCGACCCCCCCACCACCGCTTGTTGCCATCTACAAACGTTCGTCGAGGTCCTCCGGCTGCCTCCAGCCATGACACCACCATCGACACCGGCCAGGTGCGGGCGCCGCCGCCAGCACGAGATCATGCCCCCACGCCGAATCGCAGCCGAGGTAACCGTCGCCGCCGCCATGCCACCAGGGCTTTTCCCGGCGACGCTCGAGGCGGTGGCAGTGGGCGGAGAGGTCGAGGAAGGGGAGGGGAGGAGGCCGCCCGGCGCGGCACGGCGCCCCCGCGTGGATGCGGGTGGGTGCGGCTCCTCCAAAGAGGTTCCAATTGCGGCTATCTTAAAATTATAATAATGTTTGCAATCCAAGAAATAGATTTTCAGATGCAGTTGTTGCCCAGTTCCAATTACTTCTCTCTCATTAGTTGTTACCATTAATAGTCTTTGCGAGCCTGATTTTTTCTCTATGTTTTACAAAATTTCGGAAAATAGATTTTCACATGTCCAACTTAATTTACATTTCTTCAAACTTTCATTCAAAATTTATTTATTTTGCAAATAGTAAATGCATTATAGACGATCTCGTTGGAATTACAGAACAACAATAGGTAATACCTAGAAGCTTTCCCGGGACCCCGGCATAGATCTGGACATGTGAAGAAGCTTATACCACCCATATTTAGTACTAGGTAGGAACGCGCAGCTTGCCACGCGCTTGCCCACCTACGACTGGCAAGAAAATATGAAGAAAATACGCAAGTGGATTTAAGAGAAATCGGTGCTCAATCTAATTTAACTTAAGTAGTCACTCATAGAAAACATGCCTTTTCGTTCAGTGCATTAGCTCTGTTCATGTTTGGGCTCCAGACTATTGTACCAATTCCAATGGCTAGAAATCACCGCACGGTACCGCCACCTCTAGTCCCGGTTCAAACGGGATATTTAGTTCCGGTTGGAAACACCAACCGGGACTAAAGGGTTTGCGCCAGGCTGCGGTTGCAACTGGGACTAAAGGTCTGTTAGTCCCGGTTGGAGTTCATCTGAGAGTTTATTTGATTTATCTGCAATTTGAGCTCAGATTAGCTACTTAGTTTGCATATGTGTAGATGTTCTTTACATAGTAATTGCAATAATAACATTTATAGCCATATAGTTGTTTTATTTTTCATTCCATGTGTTGGAAGTATGAGGCATGTTCTTAATTGTTGCAATGGCCGATGACTTTTAGTTATGTGTTGATAAAATGCACGTGTAGTTCATAGTCTAATTATGTATTTGATTCCTATTGTTTTTAGTTGGTACGAAGTATGTCGTCGTATCCGGATCTGAAGTATCGTTATGTGCAGATAATTTTAGATGGAGACTAAATTTAGCATCGTGATTGCGTTTGATATACTTATATAATGCAGATGAGCCGATCATGGATGTACATTGATCGAAGCTCTAGCAAGTTTACTAAAGGCGTGCGTTCTTTTCTCGATGTGGCTGAGTGACGAGGGGTAACCTCGACAATGCCCATGGTTATGGACTTAGGGTTTCGAGGAAAATAGAACGCTGAGGATTTTGTTGGCTGATCAGACAAATAATGGTGTCAAAGTCGTCTGATTACTTATGGTCAAATCGATTACAGATTCCAGATCCAATTGCGGTTTGCATTAGATCTACCGCCGTACTTTTATCTATTCATCTGATTATGATGATGTTATTGATTGCTTCCATGAGTGAGTAGTTCCTTTATTCTTGGGGAGATGGAGAAGCCCTAGCACTATTATGAACTTGTAATAAAAATGATCTACTCTTGTATCCATATGACTTGTTTGTCTATGATATAATTATGATTTGTGTTTGATCTCTCTCTCTTTAGATGGTATGCGTAGTCGGCCACATACCATATGCCTTCGGGACTAAAGGGAGGGAGAAATCCTTTGGACGTGTCTTGGAAGCGTACTCGGAATGCCCCCTAACCTATTGGCGATGGCTCGTAACCTACACAGTCAAAGTAGGATTCAAGATGGACTCCCTAAGCTAATTACGATATCCATGGGAAAACCCTTAATTGCGGTGATTTGTAAGGGTGACTTCTCTCAGACATCGCATTGGTTATTTAGAGGTGACCTCACTCTTGGCTCAACAAAGTGGCTTCCTACGAGCCTTGTAGTGAACATATTGTGATGGGGCTCTCTCCATACATATCATGACACAAGGAGTATGTTATCTTAATTACATATAACAATAATACTATGCTAGTGGTGTATCCTACATCTCCGAGAATGTTTTAGCCCTATTGAGTTCAACCACGCTTTCACATAAACTTATTATTTGTTTTCTTGTACTTGTTTTAATTACTTTCCTGCAATAAACCATAAACCTTTCAAACACTCTTTTACTTGAGATCAAAGACAGCTTATAAGTATACTTTGGTAGAGAGTAACGAGGGGCATAAATACCTTTACCAATAGCTCTATGTGGGTTTGATATCTTTACTTCGAAACTAGTTACAATTGGTCTGTGCATTTGCGGTCATCATTGATGTAGCCCCCGAGTCCTTTTGTGGCTTGATCTTTTTTCATGCTTTTAGCACTATAACTTTAGGCCCTTTTGGATTTGATGGAGAGCTCTGTTAATTCCTCCAAGAAAACCCAGGTTGGTACTGGCAGGCATAAGGATCCGATGTTTTCCAAATTGTCAGCATCTTCATTGCTTGCCCTTCCTATGTGTGAAACTACACACCCATCAAATTGATCTTCCATGATGTTGTGCAGATCGTGGTAGGCGGTCATGTTATCGCTGACAGTGTCGCACTTGTTCATTGCTTGTTGTGCCACAAGGTTGGAATCACCGAATATTTTCAAGCGAGTTGCACCACAAGCGTTAGCCATACGCATACCGTGCAACGGGGCTTCATACTCAGCTTCATTATTTGACGCATTTGCAAAGCTCATCCGAAGTACATATCGCATTTTATCGCCTTGAGGTGACACCATTATGACTCCTTCTCCTGCTCCATCCATTCTTTTTGACCCATCGAAATACATTGTCCATGCACTAGAGAGGTCCGGTGGGTGCGCGCACTGTAGTTATGTCCATTCAGTAATAAAGTCGGGCAAAACCTGTAATGTAGTTGCTTTGCGTTTCTCAGTACGTGATATCTCGAGGGGATATCTCAATGCCCCATAGAGAGACGTGTCTGGTAGCTTCTGGATTGTTGAGAATATTGGAGAGATGTACTTTATTGACCACTATGATCGGGTGTACCAAAAAATAATGGCGGAATTTTTGTGTTGTTATGAAGATTCCGTATGCTAGCTTCTGATAGTGTGGATATCTTTGCTTGGATGGAGAGAGGACCTCACTTACAAAATAGACCAGTCTCTGAACACCGTGGGTTTTCCCTTCTTCGGGTCGCTCGACGACCAAAACTATGCAGACCACTTGATTAGTAGCAGCAATATAGAGAAGTAGGGATTCTTTTTCTCGTGGAGACACGATGACGGGAGATGTCGTAAGTATTTTTTGAGGTCTTAGAAAGAATGTTGGGCCTCGTCCATCCATTCAAATTTATCTGATTTCCTCATAAGGGCATAAAATGGTAATGCCTTTTCTCCTAGACGGGCGATAAAACGGCTGAGTGCTACAACGGGGCCGCCGATCTTCAGCTTCCGCGCGCGAGCGAGCGGTGGAGGCGGCGAATCCAAGCGGCGGCGCCGGCGCAATCGCGGAAGGGGAATGGAGGCAGTGAATGCGTGGTGGAAGTTTCAGCGGCCGTTGACGTTCATGCGCTAGAGAGAGTGATAGCGCGCACTAGTGGCCGGGCACCAAATTTGGACGCGCGGGTGGGCAAATTGACGCGCGCCCGAATTTTTTTAAAGCACGCATCTGCTAGAGGACGAAAAAATGTCGCGCGCGGTATATCGACGGTTATTTTTGCAGCCTCGGGTTTTAGCGCGGCTGTTGGAGTTGCTCTTAACTTTTAGAGATTTTTAGGTCCATGAAGCAAATGGTGCATAACTTGTTTCACAAAAGGAGGAGAAACTATTAAGAACTGGCTAGGGCCCAAGCTCTTTTATTTGAAGGAAATACGCACAAGTTAGCGAGTGTCGGTTCTGCACGAATCAGGCACCGTCCATAGCTCTTTTTTCCCGACAACTTGCTTTCCATTGCTCTGAGTAGAAGGGTTTGCCACATGATAGTTTTTGGTATTCCCTCGGTTTATAATTTTCAGGGGAGGGAGTGCCTGTAGTACGGCTCCCAGTCTCTGTGAGCCTGGTTTTTCCCTCTATGTTTTACAAAATTTTGGAAAAGTAGATTCCCACATGTAGAACTTAACTTACATATCTGTAAAATCCCAATCAAAAATTACTTATTCACAAATAGTCAATGCATTATTAATAGTCGACCATTATTATTGATGACTGAATATCGGTGGTTTATTATGAGTGCTCTATTATTTGATGATCTCTAGCTTTCAGTGAGATTTTTATTAATAGTCGTGTGACAAGAAGACGCCTCCTCCGTGTCGCCCCCGCTCGAGAGGCACTGGAGGCCACAAACCCTAGGCGCCGACGGCCATCCGATCCCCTATCCCTCTATCCTCCCCGCCTCCATTGGAGGACGCTGCCAGCTCGCGCCGTCACGATGGAGGCAGGCCCTCTTTTTCTCTCGCGATGCCTCGTCGTGGGGATTGACGGTCTGGCCTGGGCGGCGTCGGTGGTCCTTGACGGTGGGGCGGCGTGTGGCGGCTCAAGAAGGGCACGTGGCAACGTGGAGGGAACGAGGAAGGCTACTTCTTGTGTGCTGAGCCCCTGCTGTCTGTGGTCGTGCATGGCAACTAGGCCCGATCTCGGCCTATGCGGGCCAGTGTGCGCCGCGGATTTGGGGCACGGTGGCGGAGCGAGGAAGTGCTTGTACCTGGCATGTGGTTGGCGCAACATCGGTGGTGGCTGGCCGACATGGGGGCCTCCTCCTCCGAGCCCATGCGATCGGGTCGTGGAGTTGGTGGTGGACGATGCGCCTCTCTTCCTCGACGGTGAAGACAGTGGTGTCCCTCACCTTCCTATTGTCGTGTCTCAGGCCGATGTCTTGCGGCGTCGCCCACCTTCTCCATGTGGCCCTTTGGGTGGGATTCAGGGACACAATCTATGGTCTAGGCGAAAGCCCTGCTCGGCTGTAGCTGATGCTAGCCGTGTTAGACTTTGTACAGTAGCCCAACTGTGTAATCCATACTGTATTGGTATAGGACTTGTACTATACCATTGTACACCATTATATACATGTATGTGATAGGTCACCTATAGAGGGTTGAGCCAGTTCCCCAAAAATATTATGTTTTACATGGTATCAGAGCCAAGAGGTCTCAAGTTCAAGACCATGCTCACGCAGTATTAAAAAGATTCTGCGGCCTGCACTAAACCCACGCTAAGGACTAAAATAGCCTAGACATGAGGAGAGTGTTATAAATATAATACACGTCTAGCCCTTTCCATCAGTTTGGACTTTTGGTTTAGTTGGCTAGTGCATCAATTTAATATGGTATCAAAGCCAAGAGGTTTCAAGTTTAAGACACTACTCACACAATGTACATTAATAAAAGATTCTACGGCCTGCACCGAACCCACACTAAGGACTAAAATAGCCTAGACACGAGGGGGAGTGTTAAGACTATAATACACACCTATCCATTTCCATCAGTTTGGACTTTTGGTCAAAATGGCTAGTGCATCAATTCAATAAGCCGCGGCGACGCCTGCGTGTGCCACTCCCTCCTTGGGGGTCGTGCCATGTATCGTGTCTTCCTCTTCTCGGGTGCCGGAGAAAACCCCTGGTTCGGGCCACCGGACCAGGCAGCGACGGCGCTACGTTGTTATAATCTTTTTGAAAACGTTGTCAGGGCTTACTGGGAAGGGCCCAATGCTTTGGAGTCTGGGGTGGCGAGGTGCTGCCGGTGATGGGTGCTGCTCAGGACGCGAGCCGTAGTGGCGCAATGTACGTTATGGTGACCGTCATAGGTAGCATAGTGTTGGCGGCATGGCGCCCATCTAACACGGAACACTCTCCGACAGAGCGAGGGTTGAGAACAAGTTCACCCTCGTTTCCTCATCTCCGGGAACTTTCCCAGCGACAAGAAACGCCCACCTGCCAACCACGAGGTGCCCCCAGAATCGCCTCTCTCTCACGGTCATTTTTTGGTCAGGCATACCTTGCCCAGGTATCCCCATTGAATATAGTTATAACAAAATTAGAATAATACTAGCTGAATGTCCGTGCGTTGCTACGGAGCGCCGATGCATTAATGGCTATGTTCACCGAGTAGTCCAAAGAAAAGAAAAATATGTCATTTTTCGTGCGCCAAAGACCTCACCATTTTCAAATATTCTCAAGCTATGTTTTATTTTCAATTTCCATTTGATTAACTTTATATGTTCCACTCATTTGTTGAAGACACCAAACAGGAGGACAAAGTAGCTATCTTAGGAATGCATATTTTATACTGGATGACTAAAATCGTGGTGCCTAGTATTGCAAAAGACTAACTAATGACTATGTCCTGGTCTAATTCGCAAGGAATTCGTCTAGTTTCTAGCTACATATATCTTATTTGGTTCAACCTTCTTGCATAGATAGATAAACAAAAATGCTAACTTCAGAGTGGAGGCTCGTTGGTCGAGCCCCAGCAGTCGCCGGGAGCTGTCTCCGCCAGTGTGGATTAATTTGAAAGATCCGTGGAGAATGTGTTATGCCAAAACTACAAAAATAACTCCAGTGATACCAAATCATAGAAACAACATATTTCTCGAGCGTGCATATATTGTATTTCAGGCCTTTCGTCCAATGAGATGTCATCAATTAGAGAATCGTCTTGTTGGTCAACTTAATTTTCTGACCATGTGACTTCACATCAACAAGTTACATTAAGATGCCATTCTGAGGCTGCAGAGAACGACCATGTTCGGCGGGCACCAAAACCATGTACTCGGTGAATAATGGTCCCAACACAATCACCTCCGTAGCTAGATCAACTCCAACGTCCTATCAGTTTTCATAATATCACCGCCTCTTGTTTCATGAACTTGATTTATTTTGACACAATATGATCAAATAAATAATTGAATTGATGGTGCCCTGCATGGAATGAAAATACAGTAGATTATATCATGTACTCCTATTATATATCCCAGGACTAAAATTTGAGAAAACTATATCAAAATATGGATTAAATTTGTGCATTTTAAAACATGGTACCTAGCTCCATGGATCCCCAATTTGGTGTCTAGTATATGCTACTATAACAGTAGCGCTCTCCCTTACTGTTTGAAAACAATAGATTTTAGTTATGATGGAAAACTGGAAATTTAGTTGTGAACTACATATAGTAAGTCTTCATAAAAGGTAATGATAAGCTAATGCATAACAGGGTACAAAAATGAGCAACAGGAAAGAACCCCTGCATCAAATGGAGCATCCAATTACCTGCGCACTCACGTAAGCAAATGTAGACATACAGGCCACAAATAATGTTTCATGGCATTCTCTTACATTGTAGATGATCAAATATTCAACAATCTATTCTAAGGAGAGAATGTCTCTAACAACCGAACATCCACGGGATCGATCTTACAAAATATATATATGATTAGTCGTCTATGAAAACCAAGATGAGAGAGCATAGAGCTCTGCAGACATTGCACCAACTCAAAAAACAACTTCATGTTCAGGTTGCTGCGCCCAAATCGAGTCAAGCATGTGACAAAGGGGGGAAATTCACACTATCCAACCACTCTACACCGAGAGTAAAGTATGGATGGTGATGGCTCGGGTACGACGGAGGCATGAGGCATGTCAGTGATATTGGAGCCAAGTGCTTGACACTGAATGTGAACCAGTTGTTTGGGTAATCATCAACACCCTCGAGAAGGCCTACAGCCACAATGATACCATCTGGACTTTCACAATGCACATGGATCTGCAAAGAATTCAAAACGGGAAAAGGAAGCATTACATTTTTTTAACTTTTTGATAATTTAAGAGTCCTAGAAGTCTGGAATCAACAATAATTTTGTCAGGGAAGTAAATATGGGAAAAACAGATATACCTGAAAAGAAAGTCAGACAGGCTTTTCACCAAAAGCATCTAAATTTTCTCCATAAATTGCCTCTAGTGGCAACATGTGTTCCTTTGAAAATTTAGTGTAGTATCCATTCATCTTAAATTGAACTAATATAAACAACCTCTCCTCGGAGTATTATAAACTTGTCTGTTCATGGACCAATGTTTTAATGAATTCCGTCATTTCTAAAAGGAACCTTTTTCACATATTGCTGCATTATAACCAAACTTATTTACTTGTTAAACTGAAAGTCACACACTGTCAGAGTAATGGAAATCACGCATTGTCAATATGCTCCCATGGTTACCAAGACATCAAATAAGATTTCTAAAAAGAATACAAAATCAGAGAATATGCATGTCAATCACGACAATCTTGAGACGTTTTAAAATCTTTCACGATACATATTCTCGCATGGTTTACAATTGGGCCCAAATCCTTTCTCTCTCTCTCTCTGAAACAATGTTCAAAATATCATCATTTTGTGGAACTAAGGGAGCTACAATTTTTTGCCATTCAGGGGTAGAGCCAAGGACAAAAACAAATGAGGCATATGCAATGACCATGGCCAATGCTGACCCTATAGAGTGCAAAATCTTAAGATGGAAAATATTTTAATTATATCTAAACTTATCACATGCTATCCATATAACTGGTTTCCATCGTATGCCAGCCTGAGTTACATAAATAAGGGTTGAAGCATCATGGTAAACTTTGATGGATAATGGACATGTCATTTTATCATTCCATATAGAAGCAAGACCTAACATGAACTTTGCGTTGGTTGGTCCCTACAGCTAGGTGAGTGCCACACTGCGTCCAACCCATCCGACCCCAAATTGCAGAGCTTGCTACAAATTCTATAGCTTCTATCTTTCAAGTTTCAGAAAATAAATCTTGCAAGGATGACACTGGCTGCCCACCTTGCTGCAACATGCATTCCAGCGGGACTATACCTGTAATTGTCTATATATATATGAGACAGACGGCCCTATTGGAGCTGTGCATTCTCCCCAAATCCTTCTACATGGTATCAGCATAACCACGACTCTCCTACCCTAGCCGCCGCTCCCTTCCCCCAGGCGCCGCTGGCTCCCCTTACCACCAAACCCTAGCCGCCGCCCCCTCCCCCCAGGCGCCGCCGGCTCCCCCCGCCACCAAACCCTAGCCGCTGCCCTCCCTCCTCCAGGCGCCGCCGACCCCCCACCCTCCACCACTTCCGCCCCACCCTCCCCACCATGGCCGATCTCTCCTCCTCCAGCAACCCCTTCAACTCCTCCATCTCCGGGAGCAGCAACCCCTTCGCCGGCTCCTCCGTCGCTATCATCCGCGACGTTCCCATCCTCGAGTGTGTGCCGGTGACGCTCTCTCAAACCGTTGCCAATTTCTTCCCGTGGAAGATGTACTTCGGCCTCCTCTTCCGCGAGTATGTTCTCCTTGATCATGTTGACTACACCATTGACTTCCTCGCCATGCCGCACGACCCCGACTGTTGACGATTGACACCACCATCATCCACTGGTTCTTCTAGACCGTCTCCAACGAGATCTTCCGCACCGTCGTTCGCGACGGCAACACCGCGCACACGGTCTAGACCAAGATCACCGACAACAAGATCCAGCGCATCACGTTCCTCCAGCAGGAGTTCTTCGACACCCACCAAAATGTCCTCTCCCTCGATGACTACTGCCTCCGCCTCAAGAGCCTCTCCGACGAGCTCCGTGACCTGGAGTTTTCGACAGACGACAAGATCCTCCTCTCCATGCTGTCGGCCGGCCTCGGTGAGGACCTCAACAACGCCGCCACCAACCTCACGCTGCTCACCACGCCGACCTTCGAGAAATCCATGGCCTATCTCCGTCTCGAGGAGCGGCGGCTGAAGCATCTCCGAGCTCCGGCAGCTCATACCGCCTTTGTTGCTGGTCTCTCTCGGGGTGCCCCTGCTCATGCGCCTCCAGCCCCTCAGCCTCGCGCCTCGGCCCCGTCCCCGAGGTTCTATTCGCCCCAGCCGCCCGTGCCTCCGCCTCCGCCTCCTACCAACGGTGGTGGCCGTCGTCGGCGCGGGCGCGGTCGCAACGATGGGAACGGTGGCAACGCCACCACACCCCAGCCCCGTCCACCTAAGTAGGCCGCCCTGACGCCGCCTTGGAGCACGGGTCATAACCCTTGGACCGGGGTCGTCCACGCCTACACGATGCCCGTGCCACGTGCCCCTCACCCGAGCATCTTGGGGCCGCGCCCGGCCACCCACCAGGCGTTCTCTGCTCAGCCTGTCACCGTGCCAGTCTACGCCACGCCTTCCACTCCCACCGGCTACTACCCCACGCCCCCGTCGTCGGAACAGTGGGATCCTGCGCTGCCGACTGCTCTCTCCAGACCGCTCCTACTGCGGGCTCATATGGCAGTGGTGGCGATTGGTTCATGGACACCAGCGCCTCTGCGCACATGGCCTCTCACCCTGGTCACCTCTCCACTTCCACTCCCACTTCTACTTCTTCTCGCATAATCGTTGGCAATGGTCATGCTCTTCCCATTACTCACACCGGCTCCGCCTCCTTTCCCTCCACCTCCACTCCTCTCTCCCTCAATAATGTTATCGTTTCTCCTAACTTGATCCAAAACCTAGTTTCTATTCGTACCCGGATGCTCCTCCACCGATGTGACAGCCCGGACGATTTATATCCTGTTCGGTCGTCCTCCACCACCACTAGCAGCCATCTCTCCCTCTCTGTCGGTGTCGACCTCTGGCATGCCCTCCTCGACCATCCTAGCTCCACCGCCCTTCGTAATAATGCAAGGATTTTCCTTTTCTTTTAATAAAATGGATGCTCATTCTTGTGAAGCATGTCATCTAGGCAAACATGTTCGTCTTCCATTTAGCTCTTCCTCCAGAGTTGCATCTTTTCCGTTTCAACTCATTCATAGTAATGTTTAGACCTCGCATGTTCCGAGTAATTCTGGATATTCTTATTATCTTGTGATTTTGGATGATTACTCGCATTTTGTGTGGACTTTTTCCCTCCGCTGTAAATTTGACGTCGCCACCACCTTCACCTCCTTCTTCACCTACGTCTCCACCCAATTCAGTCGCTCCATCCACGCCTTACAAACCAACAACGGCAAAGAGTTCGACAACATCACCATCCAACCCCTTCTCGCCTCTCATGGCACCATCTTCTGTCTAACGTGTCCATACACTTCTCAACAAAACGGTCGTGCTGAACGCATCCTTCGTACTCTCAATGACTGCGTTCGCACCCTTTTGTTCCATGCGTACATGCCCCCACGGTTCTGGCCGGATGCTCTCGCCACGCCTACTCTTCTAGTCAACATCCAGCCATGCCGTTCTCGCTGGCAATACACATCGCACCATCTCCTGTTTGGTGTGCCCCCTGCCTACGACGATCTTCGCATCTTCGGCTGCCGCTGCTACCCTAGCACCGCCGCCACTGCCGCGCACAATCTCGTGCTGTGCTCTATCCCTTATGTGTTTCTCGGCTACCTAGCCAACACCAAGGGCTATCACTGCTATGATCCGGTCTCTCATCGCGTCATCACCTCACGGCACGTTTACTTTGATGAGTTGGTGTTTCCATTTCAGCAGGGACTCTTGGTGACTCCTTCCACAACACCCACGGCGCCCGCTGGCGCCCCTGAGGCCAGGCCCGCTCGCCGATGATGACTGCTGCGCCCCGTCTGCGTCTACCCCGCCTAGTCCCTCAGCGCACGGGCTCGTGTCGTCGCCCGGGTTGCCACCCGCCGTGACCCCGTCTCCGCCCAGGCTGGCGACTCCGCTTGTCTTGCCCTCGTCGTCGGCCCCGTCTTCACCAGCTTCATCGCCTACTTCGGCTATGGACGATGTGCCCGCCCCGCCTGTGGGTGTCGTCACTCATGCGCGTGCGGCTGTGCGCTGGCCGTCCACCCGCTACCCCGCCGACGAGTATGTCTGCACCGCATCTATGTCCGTGATCTCGCCGGTGCCTACCTCTGCCCAGGCTGCCTTGCACGACCCGTAGTGGCACGCAGCGATGCAGGAGGAGTTCGATGCGCTGCAGTGCAACCGGACCTGGGAGATGGTCCCTTGCCCCCTCGCGCCAACGTCATCACCGGCAAGTGGGCCTTCAAGCACAAGCTGGGTCCTGACGCCATGGAGTGCTATAAAGCATGTTGGTTGGTTCGTGGCTTTCGCCAACGCGCCAGCGTCAACTTCACGGATATGTTTGCCCTGGTTGTCAAGCGGGCACGATCCACATCGTCTCGCACCTCGCCGTCTCTCTTTCCTGTCTGGTGCATCAGATGGATGTCTCCAATGCCTTCCTCCACGGCCATCTCTCCGAGCAGGTGTACTGTCAGCAGCCCATCGGTCTCATCGATGCCGAGCTTCCGGACCATGTGTCCCTGCTTTCTTGGTCCTTGTATGGACTAAAGCAGGCCCCGCATGCCTGGTACCATCGCATCGCCACGTTTCTGCATCAGCTCGGTTTCCGCTCTACGCGCTCCGACGCGTCGTTGTTCGTCTATCGCCAAGGTACCGACACTGCCTACCTACTGCTATATGTCGACGACATCATCTTGACGGCATGCACTACTGGCCTCCTTCGACAGCTCACCGACTGCCTTCGCGCTGAGTTCGCACTTAAGGACCTTGGCCCGCTCCACTACTTCCTCGACATCGAGGTCGTCCGACACGCGGATGGGTTCTTTCTTCATTAGCGGAAGTATGCTCATGAGCTCCTCGACCGCACTAGGATGCTTAACTGCAACCCTGCACCTACTCCAGTCGACACGAAGGCCAAGCTTTCGGCCAGCGATGGGTTGCTGGCCTCTGACGTGTCGTTCTACCGCTCCATTGTCGATGCTCTGTAGTACTTGATGTTGACATGTCCGGAGTTGCAGTATGCCGTGCAACAGGTGTGGTTGCATATGCATGCTCCTCGGGACGCCCACTGGACAGCGGTGAAGCGGATACTTCGCTACATCTGCGACACTATGGACCTCAACCTCTCGCTGCACGCCTCGCCATCGACGGACATCATCACCAACTCGGACGTGGACTGGGATGGCTTCCCTGACACGCAGCGGTCCACCTCGAGCTACTGTGTCTATCTCGGTTCGTCGCTCGTCTCATGGTCTTCCAAGCGACAACCCACCGTCTCTCGTTCTAGTGCCGAGTCTGAGTATTGGGCCATGGCTAACACCGTGGCCGAGTGCAAGTGGCTTCGTCAGCTTCTCTCTAAGCTCTCTTGTCCTATCGACAAGACCACGATGGTGTTTTGTGACAATGTTTCGGCTGTCTACCTCTCCACCAACCCCGTTGATAATCGCCGCACCAAGCACATCGAGCTGGACATCCACTTCGTTCGTGAGAAGGTTGGGGGGCGTGTTGAGATACGTATTGTAGTATGTATAGGTCTCCTTGTACCCTCGGGATTGTATCTGTAATTGTCTATATATATATGAGACAACCAACCCTATTTTTTTTGACAAAAAACAGTAGGGAAGACCCCTACTGTGTCATTTTATAAATTTCATAATGTACAGAGGGTTGAGCCAGGCTCAGTACCAGTTACAAATGTTTTACATTCATAATGTGTCAAGCCACTACTGCATACCTTCCTTGAGACTAGGTTTAGCTCTATGCATAGTCAAGGTGAAGGTTGCGTTAAAAAAAGAGATATATCTAGTGATGGAAGGATTAAGATCCCTGGAAATATAGCTATTTCTTTGGTCCCATATAATCCAGCATCCAGTGATCATAATTTCCATAAGAAAACTGGGGTTGAATCTGCTTCTAGCATCATTGATCATTTGATGAATATCCATATCAGTGTTCCATTCAAGTCCTAGGGCCCACCAGAACCCTTGGCTGAAGCTGCATTCAAAAAATAGATGTTGTAGGGTTTCCTGAGGACATGTGTCACATACTACACAGTCATTGAATTCCACGAATAAATTCTTTCTTGGCATTAAATCTTTGGTATTTAGTCTCATATTCAGAAGTAGCCAGGCAAAAAATTTGTGTCTTGGGAGACAACATGATTTCCAAATATCAAGAATAGGCTTTGGTGTTGGGTGGGCCCCAATCAGAGCTTTGTATATCTTTTTGGTTTTAAAGGTCTCACCCTAAGAAAAGTACCATGAGTCATGGTCATCAGTGTGATTTATGTTTCTGATATTCTCCAACATATCAATAAATTCCTCGTGAGCAATAATGGATAAGGGGAGTTGAAAGAGATCATAGAAATCATTGTTAGGTGCAGAGATGGCCTTGGCCATGGTCAAGGTATCATTGTGGTAGAAAGAGAGCAGGTGTGGGTATTTATCTTCAAAACATTCATCCTTCCATAGATCTTTCCAAAGTAGCATAGATTTTCCATTGCCAATTTTACAGTGAGCCATGTCTCTGTAAATATCAACATAGTTCATACAGTCTCTCCACCAGAAGGATCCAATATGATTCAGTGAGTGTGGGGCAGAATGTCCTTGATAGTAGGCTTTCCATATGAGATCAACCCATGGTATATCAGCCCTGTTGTAGAATTTATGAATATTTTTCAATAAGAGGGCCTGATTTTGTACCCTGAGGTTTATGACACCTAAACCTCCTTGATCCTTTGGTCTACAGACCAAATCCATTTAGCAAGACATTTGCCATGTTTATGGATATCTTTCCCTGCCCAAAGGAACTGTCTGCCACCTTTTTCGAAATGGACAAAAATTGTTATGGGAACTTTAAAAGAACATGGCATGGATGGGCATAGAATTCAGTACAGAATTCAATAATGTGAGTCTTCCTGTATATGACATGAGAGAAGATAATCCCGAGAGATTTCTGTCAAATTTGGATACAATGGGCATCAAGCTATCAATATATGGTCTTGTGGTACCAAGTGGGAGACCTAGGTAGGTAAAAGGTAAGCTTTCCAATTTGCATCCAAAAGATGAGGCAAGTTGACATGCATAATCCACTGATACATTGATAGGTATCAGGGTAGATTTATCATAATTTACCTTGAGACCAATCATACTGCTGAATTGTTGGAGTATGTCCTTGAGATTATTCAGTTGAATGCTATCAGCAGGCATAATCAAAAGGGTGTCATCAGCATATTGAAGGATAGGATATTTTTGTCCATAATCATTATCAAGAGGCAAGCTGATTTCATTTCTGTGCCAGGCATCATTGACAATTTCTTGTAATAATTCAGCTGTGCAGACAAATAAAAGGGGAGATAAGGGGTCTCCTTGTCTGACACCTCTTTTGCAACAATTTTTTTTCCCTGGGACACCATTTAGTAACACTGATGTAGAGGCAGAGAACATAATAGATCTAACCAGGGAAATCCATTTGGGCCCAAATCCTTTAGCATTCAGCATATTAATGATTGCATTATATTCAATCTTATCAAAAGCCTTCTCATAGTCAATCTTCAGAATGATAATGGGTTTCTTAGACACATGGCAGATGTGTAGATATTCAACTGCCCATCCCAGACAATCATGAATATTTTTCCCTTTAATAAAGCCATACTGATTATTATGGAGAATGGATTTAATAACCTTCTGGAGCCTATTGGCCATAATCTTGGTGATGATTTTTAGTGGAAGACTAACCAAAGAAATAGGCCTATAATCATTCATAGTCTTAGGATCATTTGTCTTGGGGATGAGAGTAATAAAGGCAGCGTTGATGGCATTCAAATTCACTGTTTCATCATAGAAGTCATGAACCAGTTTTACAACGTCTTCCTTGATAATAGGCCAGCATTTCTTGAGGAATTTCCCACTGAATCCATCAGGACTAGGTGCTTTGTCAGTAGGAAATTCATTGACCACAATTTCAATCTCCTCATTTGTGAATGGAGCATCCAGGTGAAGAAGATCATGAGGTAAGACCAAATCATCAAGGTTATAGTTAGTGATAATATTTTCACTTGTGCCAAGTCTTTGTTTGTAAGAGTGCCAAATTGCAGCAGCCTTGAGTTCATGTTCACTCAGAACCAAATTGTCTTCACTCTTGATATGTGTGATGAGATTTTTTCTAAAATTCTGGATTACCACAGCATGGAAAAATTTGGTGTTCTCATCCCCCAATTTGGCCCATCTAATTTTAGCCCTGCTTTTCCAGTAAATTCTTTTAGCCTCCAGGAGTTTATTGGTATGTTTTATCAGAATCTTTTTAAAATTCATCTCATGTAAGGCAAGTGGTCTCTGATCTTCAATTCCTTCAAGTAATGCCAGGATAAATGTGCAGTTCCCAATAGTCTGATTTAAATTTGAAAGTTTCTTGCTCCATTTCTTAAGGCCAGCTCCGAGATGTTTGAATTTGCAGTTGATAGCAAGGGCAGCATCACTGTTATAGGGAGCAGAATTCTAGAGAGTGTTCACAGTGTCATAAAAACCATCAAAAACCAGCCAGAATTTCTCAAATCTGAATAATTGGGCTTTAGGAATGGTAGTGCCCACTTGGATACTAATGGGTGTATGATCAGAGCCAATTCTTAAGAGAGGATGGGCCATGGTGTTGGGGAATGTTGTAGTCCATAAAGGGCATGTGAAAATCCAATCCAGCTTTTCTAGTAGAGCGGGGTCTTGCATGTTACTCCAGGTGAATGATCTTCCTTTTAGTGGTACTTCCACAAGATCATGTTATTGGATGGCATTGTTGAAAAGCATCATATTATGAGCATCACCACCTTCTCTATTTCTATCTTCAGGGCTTCTTATGAGATTGAAATCCCCCACTAACATCCAGAATGGATAATTGGAAGTATCAATATTATGCATCCAATTGAAAAAAAATCAGCTCTATGTTCATTGTGTGCAGGTCCATAAATATTGGTCAGGATCCATGTGGTACCAGAGTGATTACAAGTGAGAGCCACAGAGATATGGAATTTAGATTGACAAAGAACTTCTCCTGTAAAAAGGCTGCCATTCCAAATAGTAATCAATCCTCCAGAGTTACCAAGGGATGGAGAAAATGCAAAATGTGAGAATCTCCTAGGACAAAATTTTCTTAAATAAGAATGCTCAAAATCTTCTCTTTTAGTCTCTTGAAGGAAAATAATATCACAGTTGCTAGAATCCACTTTTTCTCTAATTTGATCATGTCTCAAATCAGAATTAATGCCTCTAACATTCCAGTCAAGAATCATCCAGTTCCTATTCATAATTCAACATGTAATGGATCCACAGAATCTGATCAACATAGTTAACCAGGTTTTCATTGGGTGTAGCTGGCAGGATAGAGATATAAATATAATGTACATTGAACCCAGGTTGGTAAATCCACAAATATAAAATGGAGGTATAAAGCATAACAGGGGAGATAGAAACATCCAGGTGCTTAAACAGATATAAGGACATGGTTCTGCTCATCATGAGCAATATAATAGTGCTTATTACATGCAAGATAGTGCCAAATAGATATAGTAGATGAAACTTAAAACTATGTGTCATTAGACATGTATGACACACATTATTACAGACAGTAGAGTGATAAAACATTAGCCACATTCAGAGAAGAGCTTGTCTTCTGAAATCTCACTAGGAGAGATCAGGCATTGATTGACACAAATGGACTGGATGGTGTCAATAGGAAGGACAGGTGGGGGTGGAGCATCTTGGTCCATAATAACAACCTCATGAGGATGAGCTTTGCTTTTGGCCACCTTTCTGGATTTTCCTGAGGCATTGATCAAAGTTGAAATAGCTGAGTCTTTCTCATGAGCTTTAACTGCAGCTTCTTTGTTCTTATAACCTTCAGATTGGTTGGCAATTCTTTTACTACGCCTGACAGCAGTCACATTCTTGGGAGCAAGTAACTTGCGTTTAGCCACCTGGGAGTTACTGTCCTCATTTGCAGAAGATGAAGTACCAATAGAAGTATCCAATGAGGCTTGCACATCATCATCTGAGATTTCAGTAATACAAACAGTTGAGGTGGCAGGCACATGGGGAGAAGTGGCATACAGTTTCAGGAGGCACTTCCTCTGTTTATCAAATTCAGTGTCCACATCAAGAATTTGGAAACCAACACCATGGATGCATGAAATATCAGTGTTGCCCAGAGTGGTGTGTGCATTCTTTACCATGTCAGATAGAAGACCATGGACAGCATTAAAGGAGTCAACAACGTCCATCATAGGTTCAAGTTCAGCAAGGTGATCAGCATGAGCAGGGCTGTGCTGGGGAGGGGTTGCAATCATTGGTTCATTGTCAGCAGCAGGTGCAGCATTTCCATATGGTATTGTAACATTGGGAATATCAGGTGCATCATTGGCTGGTTCTTCAGGAGCATGATCATGGACCATATCATCCTAGTGTCCACCAAATGGATGAGGCATGGGGTGTGGGTTACCACCATCAGGTGGAAGAGGATCCTCATCACCACCTAGTCCTCCAATTACTCTAGCCTACAGGATGTAATTCACCACAGTCCAGGAGTGGCCATGACCTTCATCACTAGTATTATCCCCTAGAACCAAGCTAATAGGGATTTCAAGCATATCTGGCACTCTGATCTTAAACAGGATTTTAGCTCTATTAGAGAAGTCTCTGTTCCAAACTAAAAATTTCCCAAATTCACTGACAGATTCTCTAACTTTGTCCACTAACCAAGCATCTTGGGGGTAATTAACCATCATCAACCAAACATCATGTGTGAAGGTCATGTTCCTATGATTCAGACCTCTGTTCTGGGGAATCATGATACATTGAAAATGTTTCTATAATTTTTGACGTTCCATGCTTGGTTTTATCTACTTTCTTATGTTTTGTCCACACTTTGGAGTACTTTTAATATGATTTCTTGGACTAACCTATTAACAAGAGCCATAGTGCCAGCTTCCTATTTTCTGCTGTTTTTGGTTCCAAGAAAGTTAGAAAATGAATATTCTCGGAATTGAATGGGACAAAAGCCAATTTGATATTTTACCGGAAGACTCACGGAGCCATAAGACGAGACGGAGAGGGGCCACAGGGTGGCCACACCATATGGTGGCGCGGGCTAGCCCTGCCCGTGCCATCAGGTGGTGTGGGCCCCCTGGCCGCCCACCGACGTTGCCTCTTCGCCTATAAGAAGCCTCCCAATGCATAAACCCTAGATCGTCAACCAGAAATCCACGAAAAGTTCCGCTAAGCCGCTGCCACCGAAGGGGAGATTCAGGGGACAAAAAGTCTTTGTTCCGGCACCCTGCCGGGACAGGGAAGTGCCCCCGGAGCCATCGCCATCGACCTCCACCACCATCTCCATCTCCGTTGCTGATTCCCATGATGAGGAGGGAGTAGTTCTCTCTCGAGGCTAAGGGCTCTACCGGTAGCTATGTGTTCATCTCTCTCTCTCTCTCTATGCATGATCATATTGTGATCATGAGCTTGTAATCTATAGATCTACCTTGCTACTCAAGTGCTTTAATAGATCTCTGCTCTCCCCATGTGTGTGAAAGTGACAGCATGCACACCATGGTGGCACTTAGGCTAGAGATTACAAATACTTGTTATGAGTTATATTTGGAGTTGGATGTATTTATGAAATTGTGGTGTTTGTTGGACTCATCTAGTACTCAAGATGACAGTGTGGGGTTTTCTAGATGGGAAAGTGAAGGGTTTCGCAGCATAGTAAATCAAAATTTTCTACGAAAGCGAACAGAGGGAAAGCCAAGATCTAATCTAGGAGATGCAAACAAAAAGAGATATTGGATTAGATCTTCATACCCTTGAAGATTCGCACAGCGGAACGTTCGTCGGAACGTGGGTGATGTAGTCGTACTTGCTTCTCCTCCTCGCGATCCGATCCGATCTAGCACCACAAGTGGCAGTGCCTCCGTGAGATGCACACGTGCAGCACCTCGACGTCTCCTCCTTCCTTGGACCAGCAAGTATGGTGGAGAGATGGATTGGATCTACAACACGACGGCGTGGTGTATATGGTAGAGAATTTATGCCGCAGGGCTTCGCCTACAAACAGTCGGGAGGGAGAGAGGAGGGCAGCAGGGCAACTAGGGTTTGGAGGAAGGTGTGTGGGTTGGGGGGAGGGGGCGCACCAGCCCTCTATATATAGAGGGGGGGTGCGGCCAGCCCTTGCCCATCCTCCAAGTCTATCTCTAGTTTAAACGATTTAAACTTTCCCTTATCCAGAAACCCTATCTCTAGTTTAAACGATTTAAACTTATCCCTTATCTAGAAATTCTATCTCTAGTTTAAACGAGTTTAAACTTATCTAGAATCGGCTGGGCCCTATGGGTCCTTGTGCCCCTGGCCCAATGCGGCCAGGACACTCCCTCATAGGCCCATGCCCCCTCCTGGAAGGTGGGACCACGTTGGCCCCCTTCCGGAAGGTTCTAGAAGCTTCCGGTACAATACCGATTAATCCGGAACAATTCCGAACTCCAAAAACTGCACTGCCTTATATGAATCTTATTCTCCAGACCATTCCGGAACCTCTCGTGATATCCCGGATCCCATCCGAGACTCCGAACAAAAATTCATAAACCAATTATCCAATCTATCCTAGCGTCGAGACACGTTAAGTGTGTGACCCTGCGGGTTCGAGAATATGCAGACATGATCTTCTATCAATAATCAACAGCGGGGTCTGGGCACCCATATTGACTCCCACACATTCATCGATGATCATATCGGATGAACCACGATGCCAGGATTCAATCAATCCCATATATATATTCCCTTCGTCTCGCGATATTTTACTTGCCCGAGATTCGATCGTCGGTATCGTCATACCTAGTTCAATCTCGTTCACAGCAAGTACTTTACTCGTTCCGTAATCCGATATCACTTTGTGATTAACTCCTTAACCACATGCTTGCAAGCGGTGTTGATATCGATTACCGAGTGGGCCCGAAGTATATCTCTCCGACTTGGGAGGGACAAATCCCATCTCGATACATACAACCCAACAGATACTTTCCGATTACCTGAGAGACACCTTTATGATCACCCTCTCATAGGATGACGTTTGATGACCTCAAAGCTTTCTTCCGATACCAGGGAGTTGTATTATCTCATGGTCTAAGGAATACAATATTTGACATAAGAAAAACTTCGCAAAGACGAACACGATGACACGATCTAATTGCTTCGCTTAGTTTGGGTCTATCCACCATATCATTCTCCCAATGATATGATCTCATTATCAATTGACAACTCATGTCTATGGTTAGGAAACCTTAACCATCATTGATCAATGAGCTAGTCCATAGAGGCGTACTAGGGACACGGTGTTGTTCACAAACCACACAAGTATTAAAGTTTCCGCTTAATACAATTCTAGCATGGAATATAAACTTTATCATGAACAAGAATTATAATAATAACATCTTTATTATTGCCTCTAGGGCATAATTCCAACAGTCTCCCACTTGCACTAGAGTCAATAATCTAGTTTACATTTGGGAACAATCTCACACCCATGACACTGAGGTGCTGATCATGTTTTACACGTGGAAGAGGTTTAGTCAATGGATCTGCAACATTCAGATCTGTATGTACTTTGCTGATCTTCAGATCTCCATCTGCTATATAATCTCGGATTATATGAAACTTGCAGTTGATATGCTTGGTCTTTGGATGATATCTTGGTTCCTTAGCGAGTGCTATGGCGCCAGTGTTGTCACACAATATCTGCAGTGGGTCCAATGCACTTGGAACCACGCCAAGCTCAGTGATGAAGTTTCTGATCCAAACTCCTTCACTTGACGCTTCTGCAGCAGCCATGTATTCCGCTTCTACTGTAGATCCCGCGACCACGCTTTGCTTGCAGCTTCTCCAGCTCACAGCTCCTCCATTCAAAATATACACGTATCCTGTCTGAGATTTAGCATCATCCTTGTCGGTGTCGAAACTAGCATCGACGTAACCTTTTACGACGAGTTGTTCATCACCCCCATAGACTAAGAACATTTCTTTAGTCCTATTTAGGTACCTTAGGATGTTCTTCACGGCTGTCCAGTGTTCCACTCCTGGATCACTTTGATATCTGCTCGTCAAACTAAGAGCATTGGACACATCCGGTCTAGTACACAGCATGGCATACATGATGGAACCTATGGCCGAGGCATAAGGCACTTTGCTCATAGCTTCCCTATCATTTACCGTAGCTGGACACTGAGCCTTGCTCAATATCTTCCCTGACAACATAGGCACTGAACCTTTCAATGCCTTATCCATTCTGAACCTTTTCAGAACTTTGTCTAGGTATGTACTCTGGCTTAAAGCTATCAGGCGTCTTTGTCTATCTCTATAGATTTTTATGCCCAATATATAAGCAGCTTCACCTAGGTCTTTCATTGAAAAACACTTGTTCAAATAACTCTTCACATCGTTAAGCATGTTGATGTCATTTCCAATAATCAATATGTCATCCACATACAGTACCAGAAACGTCACCGAGCTCCCACTCACTTTCTTGTAGATGCAAGCTTCGTAGCAATTTGGAACAAATCCAAAGCTCTTGATCACTTGATCAAAACGAAGGTTCCAACTCCGAGATGCTTGCTTCAGTCCATAAATGGAACGCTGAAGTTTGCATACTTTATCAGCATCCTTAGGATCGACAAAACCTTCGGGTTGCATCATATACAACTCTTCATCAATGTTGCCATTGAGGAAAGCAGTCTTAACATCCACTTGCCATATTTCATAATCATGAAACGCAGCAATTGCTAATAAAATCTGAATGGACTTCAACATCGCTACGGGAGAGAAAGTCTCATCGTAGTCAACACCTTGAACTTGTCGAAAACCTTTCGCAACAAGCCGTCCTTTATAGACGGTAACATTACCATCCGCGTCCGTTTTCTTCTTGAAGATCCATTTGCACTCAACGGCCCTTCGGTCGCTAGGAGGGTCCACCAAAGTCCATACTTGGTTTTCGCTCATGGATCCCAATTCGGATTTCATGGCTTCTAGCCATTTCTCAGAGTCTGGGCTCATCATCGCTTCCTCATAGTTCGTAGGTTCGCTGTCTTCTACTAACAAGACAGTCAAGACAGGGTTGCCGTACCACTCAGGAGGGGCACGCGACCTTGTCGACCTGCGACGTTCAGTAGCAGCATCGTCCGAAGCTTCATGATCCTTGTCATTAGCTTCCTCTATTGTTGGTGCAGGCGGCACTGGAACAATTTCAGGTGCTGCGCTACTCTCCAATTCAAGAGAATGTTCAATAACCTCGTCTAGCTCTACTTTCCTCCCACTCACTTCTTTCGAGAGAAACTCCTTCTCAAGAAAGGAACCGTTCTTTGCGACAAACACTTTGCCTTCGGTTCTGTGATAGAAGGTATACCCAATAGTTTCCTTAGGGTATCCTATGAAGACGCATTTCTCCGCTTTGGGTTCGAGCTTGTCCGGCATCAACTTCTTGACGTAAGCTTCGCATCCCCAAACTTTAAGAAACGACAACTTAGGTTTAGCACCAAACCACAGTTCATACGGTGTCGTCTCAATGGATTTAGATGGAGCCCTATTTAAAGTGAATGCAGCGGTTTCTAATGCATAACCCCAAAATGATAACGGCAAATCAGTAAGAGACATCATCGATCGGACCATATCTAATAGGGTTCGATTCCGGCGTTCAGACACACCATTGTGCTGTGGTGTTCCGGGTGGCATGAGTTGTGAAACGATTCCACTTGCTTTGAGATGCGTGAGAAAATCATAACTTAAATATTCGCCCCCACGATCGGATCGTAGAAACTTAATCTTTCTGTTACGATGGTTCTCCACTTCATTCTGAAATTCTTTGAACTTTTCAAACGTTTCAGATTTATGTTTCATTAAATAGATATACCCATATCTACTTAAGTCATCGGTAAAAGTGAGAAAATAGCGATATCCACCGCGCGTCGAAACACTCATCGGTCCGCATACATCGGTATGTATGATTTCCAACAAGTCCGTTGCTCGCTCCATCATACAGGAGAACGGGGCTTTGATCATCTTACCCATGAGGCATGGTTCACATGTGTCAAATGATTCAAAATCAAGAGACTCCAAAAGTCGATCAGAATGGAGTTTCTTCATGCGCTTTACACCAATATGACCTAGACGACAGTGCCACAAATAAGTAGTATTATCACTATCTACTTTGCATCTCTTAGCCTCAATGTTATGGATGTGTGTTTCATCCCTTTCGAGATTTAGAAGAAATAAACCATTCACAAGAGGTGCATGACCATAAAAGATGTTACTCATATAAATAGAACAACCATTATTCTCTGATTTAAATGAATAACCGTCTTGCAATAAACACGATCCAGAAATAATGTTCATGCTCAACGCAGGCACATAATAACATTTATTAAGGTTTAAAACTAATCCCGAAGGTAAAACTAAGGAGAGCGTGCCGACGGCCATCACATCAACTCTTGATCCGTTGCCAACGCGCATCGTCACCTCATCCCTCGCAAGCCGCCGTCTATTCCGTAGCTCCTGTTTCGAGTTACAAATATTAGCAACCGAACCGGTATCAAATACCCAGGCACTACAACGAGGGCTAGTAAGGAAAACATCAATAACATGTATATCAAATATACCTTTGATGGTGCCAGCCTTCTTGTCCGCTAAGTACTTCGGACAGTTGCGCTTCCAGTGACCCTTGTCCTTGCAATAGAAGCACTCAGTTTCTGGCTTGGGTCCAGACTTGAGCTTCTTCTCAGCAGGGGCAACGCGCTTGCCGCCGCTTTTCTTGAAGGGCTTATTTGCACCTTTATCTTTCTTAAAGGAGGGCTTGTTGACCATCAACACATGATTATCCTTCTTGATGTCCACCTCCGCAGCCTTCAGCTTTGCGAAGAGCTCGGTGATCGTATCAGTGGAACCAATCTGATTATGAGTCACTACAAAACTTTTGTAGCTGGGAGGGAGTGATTGCAGAACCCTGTCAATCTTGAGCTCCTCTGGAATCTTGCAGTCCAGTTGCTCAAGGCGTTGAGTGTAGCCCGACATCTTAATGGCGTGCTCACTAACGGAACTCCCTTCCTCCATCTTGCAGTTAAAGAACTTCTCAGAGATCTCATATCTCTCAGAACGGGCCTGAGTCTGAAACATTGTTTTCAGCTCCTCGAGAATCTCAAAGGGCCCGGGATAGTTTTCAAAATGATTTTGAAGTTCCGGTTCCATAGCAAACAACATGGTGCTCTTAATCACACCATAATCATCTTTGCGCGACTGATAGACAGCTTTCTCATCAGCCGGCGCAGTTGCAGCAGGGGGGTTACCTAACGCTTTCTCAAGGACATAGTCCTTTTGTCCGCCAGACAGAATGATTCTTAGATTGTGGAACCAGTTGGTGAAGTTAGACCCATTGTTTCTAAGCTTTTCTTTCTCAGCAAAAACGTTGAAGTTGAAGTTGGACTTGGCCATTGGATCTACAGTATTTGCAAGTACAATTTAGACTATGTTCATGATAAATAGTTCAACTTAATCAAATTACTAGATGAACTCCCACTAAATTCAACATCCCTCAAGTTGTTTAGTGAACACGATCCAAATTCACCACACCTAATCCGATCATCACGAGAAGAGATGTGGTTTCAATGGTGGACAACGAAGTGTCGATCATATCATTGATACGACTCATGCTTAACCTTTCGGTTCTTGTGTTCCGAGGCCATGTCTGTACATGCTAGGCTCGTCAAGTTAGACCCAAGTATTTCCGCGTGTGCAAAACTGGCTTGCACCCGTTGTATGTGAGCGTAGAGTCTATAGCACCCGATCATCACGTGATGCTTGGACACGACGAACTTTCGCAACGGTGCATACTTTGGGGAGAACACAGTTTTTATCTTGATCTTTAAGTGAGGAATCATCTTATAATGCTACCGTCGCGATCTAAGCATAATAAGATACATAAAAGGATAAACATCACATGCATATAACTTTATGTGACATGGTATAGCCAATCTTCGCGCAATGATCTCCATCTTGTGCGTTCCGGCATGATCTCCATCACTCCACCATGATTGCCTCCACCACGAATAGCAACTACAACTATTGCTAACTACTTAGCGATAAAGTAAAGCTATTATATGGCGTATAAGAAGTTGACTCGCAGGTCATACACAATTATAAAGACAACCATATGGCTCCTGCCGGTTGTGTACTCATCGACATGCAAGTCGTGAAACATTACAAAACATGATCATCGCATACATTATACACATCACATCTTGGGCCATACCATATCACAGAAAACACTCCCTGCAAAAACAAGTTAGACGCATGTTTTACGTGGCTTATGGGAGTAGATGCTAAGAACGATTCTTACCTACGGAAAGCCACAACGGTGATATTATGGTTGCCAAACTCCGGTGTTAATCCCATGACAACTATAGTGAGAGAAACTGACATCCACCAGCCGCATGTATGGTACAAGCCACATGTCAAGTGCGGAGCCGGTCTCGCGAACGACGTCGCGTAAGGTTGGCCTGGACCACTTCAATCTCACTATCCCGCGTCATAAGAAGAACACAAACAAGAGGCTTGCAACAGAAAACATCAACGCCCGCAACAACCATGTTGCGTTCTACTCGTGAATCACATCTACGCATAGATCTAGCTCTGATACCACTGAAGGGTTTCGCAGCATAGTAAATCAAAATTTTCTACGGAAGCGAACAGAGGGAAAGCCAAGATCTAATCTAGGAGATGCAAACAACGAGAGAGATTGGATTAGATCTTCATACCCTTGAAGATTCGCACAGCGGAACGTTCGTCGGAACGTGGGTGATGTAGTCGTACTCGCTTCTCCTCCTCGCGATCTGATCCGATCTAGCACCACAAGTGGCAGTGCCTCCGTGAGATGCACACGTGCAGCACCTCGACGTCTCCTCCTTCCTTGGACCAGCAAGTATGGTGGAGAGATGGATTGGATCTACAACACGACGGCGTGGTGTATATGGTAGAGAATTTCTGCCGCAGGG
This sequence comes from Avena sativa, assembly GCA_916181665.1. Classification (NCBI taxonomy): domain Eukaryota; kingdom Viridiplantae; phylum Streptophyta; class Magnoliopsida; order Poales; family Poaceae; genus Avena; species Avena sativa. The sequence goes on along the minus strand of OV702290.1, from coordinate 543,612,431 downwards.
CTTCGCCTACAAACAGTCGGGAGGGAGAGAGGAGGGCAGCAGGGCAACTAGGGTTTGGAGGAAGGTGTGTGGGCCGGGGGGAGGGGGCGCACCAGCCCTCTATATATAGAGGGGGGGTGCGGCCAGCCCTTGCCCATCCTCCAAGTCTATCTCTAGTTTAAACGATTTAAACTTTCCCTTATCCAGAAACCCTATCTCTAGTTTAAACGATTTAAACTTATCCCTTATCTAGAAATTCTATCTCTAGTTTAAACGAGTTTAAACTTATCTAGAGTCGGCTGGGCCCTATGGGGCCTTGTGCCCCTGGCCCAATGCGGCCAGGACACTCCCTCATAGGCCCATGCCCCCTCCCGGAAGGTGGGACCACGTTGGCCCCCTTCCGGAAGGTTCTAGAAGCTTCCGATACAATACCGATTAATCCGGAACAATTCCGAACTCCAAAAACTGCACTGCCTTATATGAATCTTATTCTCTAGACCATTCCGGAACCTCTCGTGATATCCCGGATCCCATCCGAGACTCCGAACAAAAATTCATAAACCAATTATCCAATCTATCCTAGCGTCGAGACACGTTAAGTGTGTGACCCTGCGGGTTCGAGAATATGCAGACATGATCTTCTATCAATAATCAACAGCGGGGTCTGGGCACCCATATTGACTCCCACACATTCATCGATGATCATATCGGATGAACCACGATGCCAGGATTCAATCAATCCCATATATATATTCCCTTCGTCTCGCGATATTTTACTTGCCCGAGATTCGATCGTCGGTATCGTCATACCTAGTTCAATCTCGTTCACAGCAAGTACTTTACTCGTTCCGTAATCCGATATCACTTTGTGATTAACTCCTTAACCACATGCTTGCAAGCGGTGTTGATATCGATTACCGAGTGGGCCCGAAGTATATCTCTCCGACTTGGGAGGGACAAATCCCATCTCGATACATACAACCCAACAGATACTTTCCGATTACCTGAGAGACACCTTTATGATCACCCTCTCATAGGATGACGTTTGATGACCTCAAAGCTTTCTTCCGATACCAGGGAGTTGTAGTATCTCATGGTCTAAGGAATACAATATTTGACATAAGAAAAACTTCGCAAAGACGAACACGATGATACGATCTAATTGCTTCGCTTAGTTTGGGTCTATCCACCATATCATTCTCCCAATGATATGATCTCATTATCAATTGACAACTCATGTCTATGGTTAGGAAACCTTAACCATCATTGATCAATGAGCTAGTCCATAGAGGCGTACTAGGGACACGGTGTTGTTCACAAACCACACAAGTATTAAAGTTTCCGCTTAATACAATTCTAGCATGGAATATAAACTTTATCATGAACAAGAATTATAATAATAACATCTTTATTATTGCCTCTAGGGCATAATTCCAACAGAAAGATGAACTTTGAGGTATGTTGTTATAGCCCTACTAACGATTAGAGTGTCCAACCGGAGAGTAGTGTAGCATAGTATCATAAGGAAGAATATATTTATGAGAGAGTGTTCACTAGTGAAAGTATGATCCCTAGGCCTTGTTTCTAAGCATTGATACACTTTTTGCAATTAGATCTGTTACATGTTTGCTTGCTTCCTTCTTTATTTCAGTTTTACTTTAGTATTTTCCACTCCATCAAGTTATTTTCTATCACCGTTACCACTTACAATTATCTATACCACTTGCATTTCACCATCTCTTCGCCGAACTAGTGCACACATACACCTGACAAGTGTATTGGGTGTGTTGGGGACACAAGAGACTTCTTGTATCTTGATTCCAGGGTTGCTTGAGAGGGGATACCTTTGACCACTTCCTCCCTGAGTTCGATAAACCTTGGGTGATCCACTTAAGGGAAAACTTGCTGCTGTTTTACAAACCTATGCACTTGGAGGCCCAACAACTGTCTACAAGAATAGAAGTGCGTAGACATCAAGCTATTTTCTGGCGCTGTTGCCGGAGAGGTAAGGTAAAAGGTATTCACACCGGAGGATTAAAGAAGAAGAACCTCCCACGGCAAACACTTATTTTCTGGCGCCGTTGCCGGGGAGGTAAGGTAAAAGGTACTCACATCCTCCGGTGTGAGTGCTCGAAGTTATTTCCTTTAGATTCTGCAATTTTGTCTTTTTGTTTCTTGTTTTCACTAGTTAGGCTTAATGGAAAACAACAAAAAAATTAGAGAGCTTTTTAGTATTTTTCCTAAGTTAGAACTTGAATTGTCTGAAAAGAAAAATAAAAAACCCATGGAACTTTCTTTGCATGCTAATAGCAATGTTATTAGTATGAATCTTTTGGACACCTTTGTTACTAATGCTATGGAAACGTCTAAGCTTGGGGAAGTTGGTTCTTATGAAAATGATCTCTTTAGTTCCCCAGTTTTAAGGAAGAAAATTTGCTCTGATGATACTTTATCTCCCATATGTGGTAATTTTAATGATACTTGTGATATTTTAAATCCACATACTGAAAGCATCTCGTTTAAAATACCTATAAAAATTGTTGAACGTGTTATAAACAACTATTATGTTGGAGATGGAACTGTCCATCCCGGTGATCATTTGCTCTTTATACATGAATTATGCGGGTTGTTCAAGTGTGCAGGTATTACAACAGATCAAGTTAAGAAGAAGTTATTCTCATTATCACTGAAAGGAAGAGCCGAAGAATGGTATAAGCTGCTGAAGAATGGTCAAGCTCTTGAATGGGAGGAAATAGTACCTCTCTTTTACTCTAAATTTTATCCTCCTCATGAAGTTCATAAAGATAGGAATTACATTTATAATTTTCATCCACATGATGGATAAAGTATTGCCCAAGCATGGGGGAGACTGAAGTCACTAATGCTCAAATGTCCCATTCATGAGCTCCCTAGGAATATTGTTATTAATAATTTTTGTGCAAGGCTTTTAGGACATTACATGGACTATCTAGATACTTGTTTAGAGGGATCCTTCACGAGTAAGGAGGTCAAAGCTAAGTGGGATATTCTTGAAACAATTCAAAGCAATACCGAAGATTGGGATAACAATGAAGGTAAAGAACCAGGTATAAACTATGAGTATGATTGCCTTAAGTCTTTTGCTAAAACTACTGATTTTCAAGAGCTTAGTGCTAAATATGGTCTTGATCCTCAAATTCTTATTGATTGTTTTAAAACATTTGCTTCTCATATTAATGCTCCTAAAGAAAATTGGGACATGTATCATGAGCCTTTTAAAGACACTTGCATGGAAAATGAAATTGTTGTTAATGATAGCAATAAACATGCTCAAACCTCTGAAAGTACTATTTCTTATAAGCATGTTAATTTTTGTGGAATACATAGACCTTGTGAGAATAATCAAATTGAATAAGAATATTGTATCACCCACAGGAATGAAAAAACTAGAATGTGGTATAAGGCTTTAAATGATCTTGGTAAAAAAGTTTGTGCCCTTTATCCTTTTATTTGTGAACTTTTGCTTTGAAGTGGGTCATTTCAATTTTCAATGCTCAGGACATAATAATAGCCCTTCTAATCCAATGAGTACTGCAAGTTTGTATTGTGATGACATGATCACTCCTAATCAGCATGATGAACTTACATTATTTTTGGGATGTGAAGAGTTATCAAGAAAAACCTCTTTGGTAGATATGGGTGCTTTTGATATGAATAGTGTCATGCATGGTTGTCATCTTTATTGTGTTAATAATTGCCACACAAATACTTACATACAAAATATTATAAAAGATGAGATCTTACCAAAATATGACATGACTAATATGTGTTTTGGTCTTATTAATGAAAAGGATGAATCCTCCAAAGTTTCTTCTATTGTCTCTAACAATGAACCAGGGTATATGGAGAAGCTTCCTTTCAAACCTCTCCCTCCTAAAGAGAAGAAGAAAAAGAAGAAAAGGAGGAGTAAAAGGAGAGAGGAAACGATATTTTCCCCTAAGCATGTTGCTCCTATTATAGTTTTTGATGAGTCTGAACTCGATGATGTTCATATGCCTATTACCTATAGTAGTGATCATGATTGGGAAAATCACACTACTTTTGATATTGATAATCTCTTTGGTACCAGTTCTGAAAATGATGATATTAATAATTGCTATACTATTAGTGTTATCCATGATCCTTCCAATGATGATATGTTTACAAATGAACACACTTTGGAGGATAACTATTCTATTGCTTATGGTGATACAAAACCTCCAATATATGATGATTACAATGATGAATATGATATTTTCAGTACACCTACTATTGAGGAGGAAATTAATTATGACTACAATATGCCTCCTATATTTGATGATTATGGTGATGAGAATAATAATGATAGCTATTTTCTTGAATTTGCTCCCACTACAATTAATAAGAATGACTATTGTTATGTGGAGAGTATTAATTCTTTTATGCATGTGGCTCATGATGAGAATGTTTCACATGATTGTTATATTGTTAATTTTATTCATTATGCTACTGAAAGATATTATGAGAGAGGGAAACATGGTTTTATGTGTCTCAACAATATTAAGTTTCCCCTCTTTATGTTGAAAGTCTTGAAGTTGCACTTGTTTTGCTTTCCTATGCTTGTTGCTTTGTGATTTCATGACTTGTTTATTTACAATATTCCTATGCATAGGAAGTGGGTTAGACTTAAATGTGTTTTGAATTTGCTTCTTGATGCTCTCTTTTACTTCAATTCATATTTCTTATGTGAGCATCTTCTCAAACTATCATGCCTAACTTAAAGGCGTTAAAGAAAAGTACTTATTGGGAGATAAACCAAAAGTTTTAGATGAGTCTTGGAAGTTATTACTTCAGTAATAACCTCTCCTTATCCTTTTTATTTGCTTTTTGTGCCAAGAATAACCTCTAATGAGAGAGAAGTAATGATTGGGAAAGTTGTTGTCCCGAAACAGATTTCTGTGCTTCACCATAAAAATTCGTGTAAAATCTCTATATGTCCTTTTGAGGCGTGAATTTTTGTGCTTCTGACCCAGGTTGTTATCTAACTTTCATTAGCTCAACACTTTTCGATTTGAGCAGCAGAAGGTCTTCGAAAAAATTCGTATTTACCTGCTGGTCTGTTTTGACAGATTTCTGCCATTATTTGCATTTGCTTCTTGTTGGTTCCTTTTTTAGTTCTTTCGGGGAATTGAGCTTTTTGAGGGAAGTGCTACAGTAGCTTGTGTTTTATTGGAAGTTTTATTGGTGTTGAAACTGAACCTAAAGACCTATCATCTTGAGTGCACTAATGTTGCTAATAAAGATTGTGTGAAGTTTTGTATGAAGGAAAAATTTCAGGTGTATGGAAGGAACGAGTAATGAGATGAAGGATGGACTAAAACTCAAACTTGGGTATGCCACGCGTGTCACCCCAAGAAATATCCAAGAAGTACAAGCGTCAAAGCTTGGGGATGCCCAAGGCATCCCCTTCTTCATCAATAAAAATCCCAGGTTTCTTTCAAACACTTCATTTTTATTGTTTCATGCACAATTGTGTTGTTCTTGGAGCGTCTTCTTTTTCGTTTTCGTTTTGGTTTTCCGTTTGCTTTTGTTTGCTTAGTTTTCTGAATAAATTGGTTGGACCCCCTCTTTCATACATTGGTTTGCAAATAGTTTGGTTTGGTTTGGTTTGGAAAAGAGTAGGAAAGTTCATGCTTATGTGGTAAAAATAGCTTGTTTTTGACTGTGGCCTATGCTTTGTCATGCCATGCTTGATATTGTTTTTGCTTTATGCTTAGTATTCTTTGTTGTAGAATGACTTGTTATAAACAATTGAGATGATTAATGTGCCTTGGATGAATCATGCGTTGTTTTAGCATATAAAAGCATAGTATAGTGGTATTCTCCTTTGATGCTTTATTTGGGTTGACTTGGCGCATGCTCACACCATGTAATGACTATCCAAAGTCACCATAGCCTTTATGATCCTTTAGTTTTCAACTTGTAGTATCACTTTACGCTTTGATCAATGATGTTTTGTCGCTCTGCATGATTATGGCCATTATTGCTGTCTTAGTTTGCCGCTCCCAGTCTTTTGCTAGCCTCCATAACCAAGTATGAGTTCCACTCATGCATCCAACTCCTTAAACCAAGTTATTCCAAAGGGTCAACCATACCTATCTATTAGCAATTGCTATTCCAAGTATATTGATGTTTTTATCTACCTTCCAAATTAAACTTGTTATGTGAAAATTAGTGATCAAAGATCTCACGAACTTGATGACACACTTTACTTTCTTGTATTTAATAAACTTGAACCATTGGGTCCATCTTTGTTGCGTATATGCTTGCGCTTTATAAGTTGAAATTAGCAGAACCATGTATCATGGGGAACGCTTTCAACATTGCACTTGTACTTTGTACCCCGTTGATATCATGTTCTTTTGCTTATGGATCCCGGCGGTGTGAAATAAAAGTGGAACTTGTAAGATCATGGAGTTTGTATGTGTGTTAGAGAAACGCCTGGGCTGCTAGCCTAAGCCATGCATAATCATGGTGGAAACTTGCAGCACTACCATAATGAGCACTCTATGAAGCATCCTCAATAAAAACCTATGCAAATAGCAAATAAAAAGATCGCTGAGATGCTCATTGTCTGTTTGCCTTGTTATTTTGATTATGGGATAGCTCCTGTATCATGTGCAAGGGGTACCTCGTTGGCGGTTCTTTATGATACACATGTACTTACAATGACAAGAGCTTACTCGTGACTAAAGTTGAGTAGCATGAGGTTCGGTCTTCGTAAGTAAGGGGCATGAGATTTCAGCTTATAACTTGCCAAGCATATCCTTTTAGTTGTGTCACTTTAACCTTAATCACCTTAAAGATGCTTGTGATAGGGGCAGTGAGAGCTAAAAGCTAACAAGTACCATAATTTTTGGAAGCTCTTTATGAAACTTGAATCTCTACTTCCTTGTATGAAGGCCTTTCTTTTACTTTTTGTTGAGTCTCCACTTTCTACCTTTATGCACCTACTTTGAGAGCATAGTGACCATTCTTAGTTCTATGTGCATTGTCCCAAGACTTGTTGATTGATGCATAACTTGATATTGCTTGTTCTTAAACTACTTGTATCTAGTCACTCCACTAGTAGAAAATGGGCCTTTGGTTCGGGCCATTAGTCCCGGCCGTGGCTGGGGCCCGGACTAATGGTCCGAACTAGACGGCCCGAGGAGGCCGAGGCACTTTGTCCCGGTCCGTAAGGAACCATTAGTCCCGGTTTGAGATACAAACTGGGACAAATGGGTCTAGGCCGGCACGCGTGCTCCTGACAGAACCTTTAGTCCCGGTTTGTATCTCAAACCGGGACTAATGGCCTGGCCCTATATATATATGCACGCAACCCTCCACTCTCTCCTGTTTTTTTCCTATGTGAGAGGTGGGTATAACTTTGTGCTAACTTTTTTTCTTCATATGCACTAGAGGTGTTCGGTGAAATGCCTATTAGAGCGATGCCACTTGAGTTCACACAAGACAAAATATGATATGAGGTGTCAGAGCGACACTTAAGGTTTCTCCTCTTTGTTTTGAAGTGTCCTAAAAGGTTAGCAACTATTTTCTCGTTTTGACTACGCGGTACTAATTTAAGCATCGTGATTGCGTTTGATATATATGCATGGTTGTATGATGCAGATGAGCCACCCATGGATGTACGGTGACCGACGCTCTGACGCTTAAAGAGAAGGCGTGCGTTCTTTTCGCCTTGTGGCCGAGGCGAACAAGCGGCGGGATGGTTTTATGTGTTGTCCATGTGTTGAATGTCGGAATGAGCAGGCTCACACTTCCTCAAGAGTCATTCAGAGCCACCTGCTTCGGTCCGGTTTCATGTCCGGCTATAATGTTTGGACCAAGCACGGAGAAAGAGGGGTTATGATGGAAGACGGCGATGAAGAAGAGAACGATGATGACAAGTACCGATCTATGTTCCCTGAAAACGATGATACCGCAGTTGAAGATAATGAAAAAGAAGGGGGTGAAGAACGGGAACCAGATGAGCCCGTTGATGATTTTGGTCGGGTCATTAGTGATGCAAGGCGAGACTGCGACACAGAAAAGGAGAGGTTGCAGTTTGAGAAGATGTTACAGGACCACAACACATTGCTGTATCCAACTTGTGAAGATGGCCAGAAGAAGCTGGGTAGCACACTGGAATTGTTGAAGTGGAAGGCAGAGACCGGTATGACTGACTCGGGATTTGAAAAGTTGCTGGTAATAATGAAGAAGCTGCTTCCAAGAAATAACCAATTGCCCTCCAGTACGTACGAAGCAAAGAAACTTGTCTGCCCTCTAGGATTAGACGTGCAGAAGATACATGCATGCCCTAATGACTGCATCCTCTACCATGGTGAGAAGTACGAGAATATGGATAAATGCTCGGTATGCACTGCATTGCGGTATAAGATCAGAAAAGATGACCCTGGTGATGTTGAGGGCGAGCAACCCAGGAAGAGGGTTCCTGCCAAGGTGATGTGGTATGCTCCTATAATACCATGGTTGAAACGTTTGTTCAGAAATAAAGAGCATGCCAAGTTGTTGCGATGGCACATGGAAGACCGTAAGAAAGACGGGATGTTGAGGCACCCTGCTGATGGTCGGCAGTGGAGAAAAATCGAGAGAGACTTCCCGGACTTTGCTGGTGACACAAGGAACTTATGGTTTGGTCTAAGTACCGATGGCATGAATCCTTTTGGGGAGCAGAACTGCAGTCACATCACCTGGCCCGTGACTCTATGTATCTACAACCTTCCTCCTTGGTTGTGCATGAAGCGGAAGTTCATTATGATACCAGTGCTCATCCAAGGCCTGAAGCAACCCGGCAACGACATTGATGTGTACCTAAGGCCATTAGTTGATGAACTTCTACAGTTGTGGGCCAAACCAGGTGAACGTGTGTGGGATGAGCACAAACAGTAGGAATTTGACCTATAAGCATTGCTGTTCGTAACCATCAATGGTTGGCCTGCTCTTAGTAACATTTCAGGACAGACGAACAAAGGATACAATGCATGCACGCACTGTTTAGATGAGACTGAAAGTATATATCTGGATAAATGTAGAAAGAATGTGTACCCGTACAATCGTCGTTTTCTTCCGCCCAGTCTTCCCTTAAAGAAGAAAGGCAAGAATTTCAATGGCAAGGCAGAAACCCGGATGAAGCCTGTCCCCCGTAGTGGTGCTGATGTATTTGGTATGGTCAAGGATTTGGATGTAATCTTTGGAAAGGGTCCTGGAGGACAACCTATTCTGAAAGACCCCATTACCGGACACGCACCTATGTGGAAGAAGAAATCTATATTTTGGGAGCTACCCTATTGGAAAGTGCACGAGGTCCGCTCTGCAATCGACGTGGTGCACCTGACGAAGAATCTTTGCGTGAATATTCTAGGCTTCCTGGGCTTGTATGGGAAGTCAAAAGATACCCCGGTAGCACGGGAGGACTAGCAACATCATAAAGGACGAGACGGCAAGCATCCAGGGCAGTTTCAAGGGCTTGCCAGCTACGCTCTTACCAAAGAAGAGAAGGAAATCTTTTTTGAAGTACTTTTCAGTATCAAGGTCCCGTCTGGCTTCTCGTCGAATATAAAGGGAATAGTAAATATGAAAGAGAAAAAATTTCAAAACCTAAAGTCTCATGACTGCCATGTGCTTATGACGCAATTGCTTCCGGTTGCATTGAGGGGAATTCTACCAAAAAATGTTCGACTAGCCACTGTGAAGGTATGTGCATTCCTCAATGCAATTTCTCAGAAGGTAATCGATCGAGAAAGTCTATCAGGGTTACAAATTGATGTGGTCCAATGTCTGGTCAGCTTCGAGTTGTTGTTCCCGCCATCCTTCTTCAATATTATGACGCACCTCCTAGTTCACCTAGCCGAAGAGATTAGAATTCTCGGTCCTGTGTTTCTACACAATATGTTCCCCTTCGAGAGGTTCATGGGGGTCTTAAAGAAATATGTTCATAACCGTGCTAGGACAGAAGGAAGCATCTCCAAGGGCTATGGAACAGAGGAGGTCATTGAGTTTTGTGTTGACTTTCTTCCTGACCTTAAGCCGATTGGTGTTCCTGAATCTCGGTATGAGGGGAGGATGACTGGAAAAGGCACACTAGGAAGGAAATCAATGGTATGTAGGGACGGGAATTCTTTCACTCAAGAACACTACACAGTTCTACACAATTCCACCGTGGTGGCTCCGTATATCGAGAAACACAAGAATATTCTACGCTCCGAAAACTCGGGGAAGCCTGAAACCTTGATTAAAGGGGAACACGAGAAGAATTTTGGCAATTGGTTGCAGACACATCTCATGAATAACACCACTGTTGGAGATGAGTTGTACTCGTTGGCCAGGTTACCATCTTCGACTATATGTACTTTCCAAGGGTACGAGATAAATGGGAATACATTTTACACGATCGCCCAAGATAAAAAGAGCACCAACCAAAACAGTGGTGTCTGCTTTGATGCAACAGATGACAATGGGCAGATTGACACATATTATGGGTACATAGAGGAGATATGGGAACTTGACTATGGACCTAGTTTTAAGGTCCCTTTGTTTCGGTGCAAATGGGTCAAGCTGACAGGAGGCGGGGTACATGTAGACGAAAAGTACGGCATGACAACAGTGGATCTCAACAATCTTGCGTACATGGATGAACCATTCGTCCTAGCCAACGATGTGGCTCAGGTTTTCTATGTGAAGGACATGTCTACCAAACCGAGAAAAAGGAAAGATAAGCAGAAGAGTACAGAATACGATGAGCCAAAGCGCCACATAGTTCTTTCAGGGAAAAGAAACATCGTGGGAGTGGACGACAAGACAGACATGTTAGAAGATTACAATAAGTTTCATGAAATTCCGTCCTTCAAAGTGAAAACTGACCCAAGCATCCTGTTAAATGATGAAGATTCTCCATGGCTACGGTGCAGAAGAAAACCACAACACTAGATTTTGGTGATGTGTAATAATGTATTAAACCTTTTGTTGGGTCCGCAGCATAGAAAACAAAAAAATTCCTACGGTGTGAACTACACGCCAAGATCTATCTACTAGGTACAAAGCAACGGGTGGACATACATCCAACGAGAACTTACCCTCATAGACAAAGAGCTTTGTTAACGAGTAGGAACTCGTGGTTGATGTAGTCGTACACTTGCCGATCTCAAGATCGTGAGGAAGTTTGAGCGCCGCAACTCAGCAGCGCATCAAGCACTCGCACACACGTTCAAGCCACCGGACAACCTCCACCTCCTCGCTCCAGCGATCCAGCGGAAGCAACAACTCCTTCCAGACGAAATGCCACCGGGAACATGTATCTCGCTAATCCGAGACCATGGGGGAATAATTCTAGAGGGGGAGAGAGATCCTTCACAAGGAGGTGTGAGGATGAAGGAGGGAATGGGTGGCCTTTTATAGGAGGAGGGGGGTTCCCCCTCTCTCCATGGCTGGCGCATGGGGGGGGTGACCCCTCACCTCCCCTATTCATGTGGAGGTAACCCCCCCACATTACAATGCCTCTTCACATTTCGTTTTAAAGTCTCCACTTTAAATGCATTAAATTTCTCCAAATTTAATGCTCTCTCATTTAATAAAACTCTTTTTATTAAATTTATTCAGAATTTTGTTAATTACTTTAATTAACAAACATTCACATATAGCCCCTTGCAATATTACAATATCACATGCAGAAGCACCTTCTGCAATTTCACCCGAAACAATTTCCGGTTTCTATTGAAACAATTCCTGCGCTTTGCAATTCTTTCGTCTGCAACATATGTGCTCCAAAATGGTGTCTGGTAACTCTTAAATGTGCCACCCTACGGTTCGCGAATAATGCAGACATGATCGAGACCCTTCTCCGATCAATAATCAGCAGCGGGACCTGGAGATCCGTACTAACTCCTATACATTCAACGATGACTCCTGTGATCGTGAGAACCTTTAACGCTTGTAACTAAATCCCTTTGTCTCTCGATATATTACATGTCCGAGATTCGATCATCGGTATCTCCATACCTAGTTTGATCTTGTTACCGACATGCACTCTTTTCTCGTTCCCGTGATATAACATTATAGTGATCACATCACTTGCTTGCAAGCTATCCTAATGTGATATCATCGAGAGGGCCCAGAGTATATCTATCCGTCATATGGATTGACAAATTCCACTCTTGATCCATGAGCCTCAACATAACACCTTCGTAGTACTGAACCCATCTTTATAGTCACCCTGTTACGGTGTGACGTTTGATGTTATCAAGATACTCTTCCGGTGTCAGCAATTAACATGATCTCATGGTCTAAGGATAAAGATTACTTTGTATGATGTTATAGCAATATAAACATAATGACTTGATCGTAATGCTATACTTCGGATGAATGTTCATCACATCATTCCACCAATGGTGTGACCTTGTTATTAACAACATCCAATGTCCATGATCAGGAAACCTTGATCATCCTGTTAATCAACAAGCTAGCCTATAAGAGAGGCATGACTAGGAACCCTTTTTGTTTATTAAACACACATGTATTGATGTTTCCGAATCAATACATTTCTAGCATGTAAAATAAACATCTATCATGTATAAGGAATATATAATAACAACTTTATTATTGCCTCTCAGGGCATATTTCCTTCAGTCTCCCACTTGCACTAGAGACAATAATCTAGTTCACATAGTGATAAACCTAACACCCATGGAGTTCTGGTGTTGATCATGTTTTGCCCTAGGGAGAACTTTAGTCAACGGATCTGCTACATTTAGGTCCGTGTGTACTTTACAAATCTTTATATCTCCATCCTTGACATGCTCGCAGATGGAGTGAAACCGGCGCTTAATATGCTTGGAATTCTTGTGAGACCTTGGTTCCTTTGCGTTGGCTATGGATCCATTGTTGTCACAATAGATCATCAGGTCCAACGCACTGGGAACCACACCTAGTTCCGTACTGAACTCTTTCATCCAAACTGCTTCCTGCGCCGCTTCTGAAGCAGCAACATATTCCACCTCCGTTGTTGATCCAGCCACCACAGGTTGTTTGGAACTCCTCCAACTAACTGCTGCTCCGTTCAAGAGAAATACGTATCCGGATTGAGACTTAGAGTCATCCGGATCGGTGTCAAAGCTAGCATCGACATAACACTTAGCGAATATCTCTTCTTCACCTCCGTATATAAGAAACATATGCTTAGTTCTTCTTAAGTACTTGAGGATGTCCTTTACCGCTATCCAGTGTTCCGAACCTGGATCAGATTGGTACCTACTAGTCAAACTAATAGCATGTGCCACATCCGGTCTTGTACATAGCATGGCATACATAATAGAGCCTATGGACGAGGCATAGGGGATCTTATCCATCATCTCTCTTTCTTCCGCCGTAGCCGGACTTTGAGTCTTACTCAATGTCTTGCCTTGCAACATAGGTAAGAACCCCTTCTTACTTTTGTCCATATTAAACTTCTTTAATATCTTATCAAGGTATGTACTCTGCGATAGCCCAATTAGGCGCCTTGATCTATCTCTATAGATTTTAATGCCTAATATATATGATGCTTCACCAAGGTCTTTCATCGAAAATTTGCTGTTTAGATAACTTTTAACACTGTTTAAAAGATCTATATCATTTCCAATCAATAATATGTCATCCACATATAATATCAGAAATGCCACATTGCTCCCACTCACTTTCTTGTAAATACAAGCCTCTCCATAAGTTTGGACAAATCCAAACTCTTTGATCACCTCATCAAAGCGGAGATTCCAACTTCGTGATGCTTGCTTTAGTCCATAGATGGATCGCTGAAGTTTGCACACCTTATTAGCATCGTTAGGATCGACAAAACCCTTAGGTTGTATCATATACAACTCTTCTTCAATCTTACCATTGAGGAACGCAGTTTTGACATCCATCTGCCATATTTCATAATCGAAATATGCAGCAATTACTAACATAATCCTAACTGACTTAAGCATCGCTACGGGAGAGAATGTCTCATCTTAGTCAACTCCTTGAATTTGTCGAAACCCCTTTGTGACAAGTCGAGCCTTATAGATGGTCACATTACCATCAGCATCAGTTTTCCTTTTGAAAATCCATTTATTCTCCGCGGCCTTTCGGTCGTGAGGTAAGTCCACCAAGTTCCAAACTTGGTTCTCGTACATGGATTCCATCTCGGATTTCATGGATTCTAGCCATTTGTTGGAATCTGGGCTCATCATCGCTTCTTCATACGTCGCAGGGTCATCCATTTCATCAACCATGAAATTCACAACAGGATTGCCGTACAGTTCAGGAGCTGCACGTGTCCTGCTTGACCTGCGAGGTTCGGTATGTCCTCTTTCGGAATTTTATGATCATTATCATTAGCTCTCTCTTCATCAGGTGAAGTCAACTCCGAAACAACTTCTGGTTCTGCGCCACTCGCCATTCCATGAAGAGAAGGTTTAATAACCTCTTCAAGTTCTACCTTCCGACTACTCACACCTTTCGCAAGAAACTCTTTCTCAAGAAAGGATCCATTCTTGGCAACAAAAACCTTGCCCTCGGATCTATGATAGAAGGTATACCCAATTGTTTCCTTAGGGTATCCTATGAAGACGCATTTTTCCGCTTTGGGTTCGAGTTTATCTGGTTGAAGTTTCTGCACATAAACATCGCATCCCCAAACCTTAAGAAATGACAGCTTAGGTTTGTTTCCAAACCATAATTCATACGGTGTCGTTTCAACGGATTTAGATGGTGCCTGATTTAAAGTGAATGGAGCTGTTTCCAGTGCATAACCCCAAAATGACAGAGGTAAGTCAGTCAGAGACATCATAGATCGAACGATATCCAATAAGGTACGATTACGACGCTCCGACACACCATTACGTTGTGGTGTTCCGGCAGGCGTGAGTTGTGAAACTATTCCACACTCTTTCATGTGTGTGCTAAACTCGTAACTTAGATACTCTCCTCCACGGTCAGACCATAGAAATTTGATCTTTCTATTACGATGATTTTCCACTTCATTCTGAAATTCCTTGAACTTTTAAAAAGTTTCAGACTTGTGTTTCATCAAATAGATATACCCATATCTACTCAAATCATCCGTGAAAGTAACAAAATAACGATATCCACCTTGCACCGACACACTCATTGGTCCACACACATAAGTATGTATGATTTCCTATAGATCTGTCGCCCGTTCCATTGAACCGGAAAACGGCGTTCTAGTCATCTTGCCCATAAGGCATGGCTCACATGTATCAAATGATTCAAAATCAAGTGATTCCAAAAGTCCATCAGAATGGAGTTTCTTCATGCGTTTAACGCCAATATGACCTAGACGGCAGTGCCACATATATGTAGACATATCATCATCAAGTTTAATCTTTTTAGAATTAACATTATGAATGTGCGTAATATTACTACCGAGATCCAATAGAAATAAACCATTCAACATAGGTGCATGACCATAAAAGATATCATTCTTATAAATCGAACAACCATTGTTTCCAGATTTAAAGGAATGACCAGTTTGCATCAAACACGATCCAGATACAATGTTCATGCTCAGTGCAGGCACCAAATAACAATTATTTAGGTTTATAACTAATCCCGATGGCAAATGGAGAGGTAGCGTCCCGACGGCGATCACATCAACTCTTGATCCATTGCCGACCCGCATCCTGACCTCATCCCTTGCTAGTTGTCGCTTGTTCCGTAGCCCCTGAACCGAGTTACATATATTAGCAACCGATCCGGTATCAAATACCCAGGTGCTACTGTGAGTACTAGTCAAGTACACATCAATAACATGTATATCACATATACCTTTGTTTGCCTTGCTGGACTTCTTGTCCGCCAAATACTTGGGGCAGTTGCGCTTCCAATGGCCAGTCCCCTTGCAATAGTAGCACTCGGTGTCAGACTTAGGGCCAGCCCGGGGTTTCTTTTCAGGCGTGGCAACAGACTTGCCACCCTTCTTTCCCTTGTGCTTGCCTTTCTTATCCTTCTTGAAACCGGTGGTCCTATTGATCATCAACACTTGATGTTCTTTCCTAATCTCCACTTCTACAGTCTTAAGCATTGACAGAAGCTCGGGAAGAGACTTCTTCATGCCCTTCATATTATAGTTCATCACGAAGCTCTTGTAGCTAGTCGGCAGAGATTGGAAAACACGATGTATGCCTCAGTCAATGGGAATCGTTATTCCCAAGGACACAAGCTTATCGGCGTACCTAGACATTTTGAGTACATGCTCACTAACGGAGTTGTTTTCCTCCATCATGCAGCTAAAGAACTTTTCTATAGCATTATAACTCTCTACGGCAGCATGGGTATTGAAAATCATTTTCAATTCTCCCATGGTATCAAAGTCATTACCATTTTCGAAACCCTTTCGAAGTTCTGGCTCTAGCCCATACAGTATGCCGCAATGAACTAAGTTGTGGTCCTCCTGAAGAGTCACATAGACATTCTTTTCCTCGTCAGGGGCATCAGGAGCTGGTGGGGGGGCCTAGTGGCGCATCTAGCACATATTGCTTTTGTGCAGCAGTGAGGAGAATCCTCAAATTCATAGCCCAGTTGGTGAAGTTGCTACCATTCGCAGCAAGTTTCTCTTTCTCCATGAACACATTGAAATTAAAAGCAGGTGGTGCCATCTACAACAGAATTTGTAAAGTTTATTTAGACTAAGTTTATGATACATTGAGTTCAACTAATCCAAATTACTAATGAACTCCCACTCAAAAACGACATCCCTCGTGTCCTTTTGGTGATTACATGAACCAAATCCACTATATCAAGGCTGATCATCACGTGAGTTGATATAGCTTCAAAGGCGACCATCTATATGGGCATCATATCAACCATATGACTCATGCTTAACCTTTCGGTCCGTGTTCCCAGGCCATGTCTGTACATGCTAGGCTCGCCAAGTAAGAACCTTAGTATTCGCGTGTGTAAAACTGTCTTACACTTGTTCCTATGAAAGCGTAGATTCGAGTACACCCGATCATCATGTGATGTCTCGAAGCACGATCCATAGAACGGTGCATACTCAAGGAAGAACACATTTTTATCTTGATATCTAAATGAGGGATCATCTTATAATGCTACCAAACGCGCCAAACTAGCAGTATAAGATGCTAACATCTAATGTGTAAAGTGAGATGATATGGTCCATGCATTTGATCTCTATCACTTGCATCATGGTATGATCACTATCATTCCTTTGTGTGTAAGGCCAAGGTATATGGAACTTACACGTTGACTGTTTTGTAAGAGTATCTACCATACATCTACTTACAATAATACCATATCAATACACTAGCCCAGCAACGATCTAAACTAGACGCCTCTAATTTATCAATTGCAAGTTTTACGTGGCTTAGGGCTTTCGGAGATAGAACCATTCTCACCTACGAACATGAACCACAACGAGGATAACTAAGTTATTAGAAACTCGTTGTAAATCAGATATTGACTATAGTAGGAGAGACAGACACCCGCCAGCCACTTATGCAAAACAAGTTGCATGTCAGTCATGGAACCGGTCTCATGTACGATGACATGTAAGGTTGGTCCGGCCCGCTTCATCCCACTATGCCACCAATATCCAAAATACATAGAAGATGCAATAACATGATCATCATCGCCCACATATCAACCATATGTGTACTACCCGTGCTAAGCACCTACGCATAGATCAGGTTCTGATACCACTGTTGGGTCCACAGCATAGAAAACCAAAATTTTCCTACGGTGTGAACTACACGCCAAGATCTATCTACTAGTTACAAAGCAACGGGTGGACATACATCCAGCAAGAACTTACCCTCGTAGACAACGAGCTTTGTTAACGAGTAGGAACTCGTGGTTGATGTAGTCGTACACTTGCCAATCTCAAGATCGTGAGGAAGTCCGAGCGCCGCAACTCAGTAGCGCATCCGCACTCACACACACGTTCAAGCCACGGACAACCTCCACCTCCTCGCTCTAGCGATCCAGCGGAAGCAGCAACTCCTTCCAGACGAAATGCCATCGGGAACATGTATCTCGCTAATCCGAGACCATGGGGGAATAATTCTAGAGGGGGAGAGAGATCCTTCACAAGGAGGTGTGAGGATGAAGGAGGGAATGGGTGGCCTTTTATAGGAGGAGGGGGTGCCCCCTCTCTCCATGGCCGGTGCATGGGGGGGTGACCCCTCACCTCCCCCATTCATGTGGTGGTAACCCCCCCACATTAAAATGCCTCTTCACATTCCCTTTTAAAGTCTCCACTTTAAATGCATTAAATTTCTCCAAATTTAATGCTCTCTCATTTAATAAAACTCTTTTTATTAAATTTATTCAGAATTTTGTTAATTACGTTAATTAACAAACATTCACATATAGCCCCTTGCAATATTTCAATATCACATGCAGAACCACCTTCTGCAATTTCACCCGAAACAATTTCCGGTTTCTATTGAAACAATTCCTGCGCTTTGCAATTCTTTCGTCTGCAACATATGTGCTCCAAAATGGTGTCCGGTAACTCTTAAGTGTGCCACCCTACGGTTCGCGAATAATGCAGACATGATCGAGACCCTTCTCCGATCAATAATCAGTAGCGGGACCTAGAGATCCGTACTGACTCCTACACATTCAACGATGACTCCTGTGATCGTGAGAACCTTTAACGCTTGTAACTAAATCCCTTTGTCTCTCGATATATTACATGTCTGAGATTCGATCATCGGTATCTCCATAACTAGTTTGATCTCGTTACCGACATGCACTCTTTTCTCGTTCCCGTGGTATAACATTCTAGTGATCACATCACTTGCTTGCAAGCTATCCTAATGTGATATCACCGAGAGGGCCCAGGGTATATCTATCTGTCATCTGGATTGACAAATTGCACTCCTGATCCATGAGCCTCAACATAACACCTTCGTAGTACTGAACCCATCTTTATAGTCACCCTGTTATGGTGTGACGTTTGATGTTATCAAGATACTCTTCCAGTGTCACCAATTAACATGATCTCATGGTCTAAGGATAAAGATTCCTTCGGATGATGTTATAGCAATATAAACATAATGACTTGATTGTAATGCTATACTTCGGATGAATGTTCATCACATCATTCCACCAATGGTGTGACCTTGTTATTAACAACATCCAATGTCCATGATCAGGAAACCTTGATCATCCTGTTAATCAACAAGCTAGTCTATAAGAGAGGCATGACTAGGAACCCTTTTTGTTGATTAAACACACATGTATTGATGTTTCTGAATCAATACATTTCTAGCATGTAAAATAAACATCTATCATGTATAAGGAATATATAATAACAACTTTATTATTGCCTCTCAGGGCATATTTCCTTCACCTTTTATTTGAAACATAAATCTATGTAATTAAACCTTTTATTTGAGACATAAATCTATGTAATGTATTAAACCTTTTATTTGGGACATAAAGGTCCCCTTTCATGTAATACATCTTGCTCAATCAAACTAGACGTTCTGAGCCGCGGTAGGTGATCACACAAATAGAAGGAACCATCACAAGAGAAGGAACCCACAAACACTAAGGATACATAGCACAACTGAAAATTAATAAACATGCCTAATGGTTGGAGTGATTCAGTCATGCTGCTGCCTAGCCCTGTAATACGCGCCACTGTAGTCGTCGTAGTCGCCGGCGCCATCGTCGTTGTCGTCGTCGGGGTCGCCGTAGTCGAACCTTGAAGGTTGGGCACGCGTGGGATGGATTTGAGGGTACCGCAGGCGGGGGTTATTGCCGGTCATGTTGTAGGCCATGACACTCTAGAGAGTCCGTCCGCGCCACCACAGCCGACGGCCGGCCTTGTTGAAGTTCGAAGGAGGTGGGCCATCCTCCTCGTGCCTGGCGAGCGTCCTCTCACGCCGATTGATGAAGAAGGCTTCCCAAGTCGGGAAATAGTCGGGATGCTAGTTGGGATTCCTTCGCTGCTCTGGCGTGAGCTCGAGGTAGTAGTGGTTCGTGATGGCCATCCGGCGCTCCACACCTAGAGGGACAGGAGGGACCGACACGCCTCCGGCGCTCAGCATCCAGCCGGTGGGGACGCGGTAGCCCGGTGGGCAGGGGTAGTTCGAGGCGCAAAGCGCCTCCGTCTCCCGGGTGGTTAGAGATACGATGGAAGCCATGGGAAGAGAATGATGAGTCTAGATGTGATATGTAAATGGAGGCCAAGCGTACATATATATACTGAAAAAATGGCTGGAAGACAGAGGTGGGAACCGGTGGAAAGCACATGAATGCAGTGGCACGGGATACTTTCATCCCGGCTGGGGGCTCAAACCGGGACAAAAGATGGGGGGCCTTATCTGGGGGAGGCTTATCTGGGAGGGCCTTATCTGGGGGTGGCTAACCTTTAGTACCGGCTGGTGGGTGCAACCGGGACTAAAGGTGGTTTTTGTGTCATCTAACAAAACTGTCGGTGGGATAAGGACGCGTGGGTAACCTTTAGTACCGGGTGGGGGCTCAAACCGGGACTAAAGCTGTCGGTAGGATAAGGACGCGTGGGTGGACGCACTGCTCGATGAGATAAAGCATGTAGCGCACGACGCCCTATCGAAGGAAGAAGACAAAGTAGAAGCGGCGTCTGCCTATAAAAGGAGCATCGCTACGCCATGGCAAGCAACTCAACAAGCCAACATGGATGGAGAGTTTCATCCCCATGGATGGAGGAAAGGGTTGGGAAATCACCCGTGGCAGAACTTCTCGAAGATGCCCTTGGTGCACACGCCCTATGGCATCTTCGGAAGTTCCGCCTCGGAAAATATTTTCCTGCTAGCCCATGAAAGACTCCATCTCCGCCTCCCTGGGGTTACAGGTATGGTCGAAGCCATGGGATAGAGTGGAGAGAGGCGGCATATATGAGTCTAGATGTGCTATGGCAACGACCAAGCCAACATGGATGGAGAGTTTCATCCCCATGGATGCAGGAAAGGGTTGGGAAATATCCCGTGGCGGAACTTATCGAAGATGCCCTTGGTGCACACGCCCTATGGCATCTTCGGAAGTTCCGCCTCAGAAAATATTTTCCTGCTAGCCTGTGAAAGACTCCATCTCCGCCTCCCTGGGTTAGAGGTATGGTGGAAGCCATGGGATAGAGTGGAGAGAGGCGGCAGATATCACTAAAAACACTAAACCCTAAACCAAAAACCCTAAACCCTAAACCCTAAACCAAAAACCCTAAACCCTAAACCAAAAACCCTAAACCATAAACTAAAAACCCTAAACCCTAAACCAAAAACCCTAAACCCTAAACCAAAAACCCTAAACCCTAAACTCTAAACCAAAAACCCTAAACCCTAAACCCTAAACCCTAAACCCTAAACCCTAAAGGGGCTATGATCCGGAAGAGAACGGGCGGGAAGAAAACGGGCGGGAAAAAATAAGGCGGCGTAGACGATCCGGGGCCCCCGGTCTAGGGTTTCGCCGGAGGAAGACCACCGGAGCATCGGAATTACATGAAAATGGCAAAATGGTTAATAGTTTGACTAGTTAGAATAATTATTTTATAAAACAGAAAATTGATTTGAATCACTTATTCAAAAATATGCAAAATATAATATTTAATGCATTTTTAAAATGAAAATGGCAAAATAGTTAATAGTTTGACTAGTTAGAATAATTATTTTATAAAACAGAAAATTGATTTGAATCACTTATTCAAAAATATGCAAAATATAATATTTAATGCATTTTTAAATTGAAAATGGCAAAATGGTTATTAGTTTCACTAGTTAGAATAATTATTCTATAAAACAGAAAATAGATTTGGATTACTTATTCAAATTCAAGAACTTTTCATGTTGAAATTTTTCTCAAATTCATAAGTATGCAAAAACTGTAAAATTCAAATGTTTAAAACAGAAAATTGAATTTTTTTTAAACAGGCGCGCCCCTAGGGTGAAAAATTTGAAAAAAGGACCTTTAGTCCTGGTGCGTGCTACACACCGGGACTAAAGGTGTGGCTTTGGCGCGCGCGCTTTGGGCGGTGCCGAAAACCTTTAGTCCCGGTGCGTGGCACGCACCAGGACTAAAGGGGGGACCTTTACTCCCGGTCCGTATAACGCACCGGGACTAATGACCCTTTAGTCCCGGTTCGTTATACGGACCGGGACTAAAGGTCCCCCACCTATATATCTTCTCCCCACGCGCCCCTTCTTTTCCCCAAGTAGAGAACACCCACGCGCGCGAGGACGACGAATCGACGCCGGCAGGCTGCCCGACTCGCTCTCTGGCCGCCACCACCCCAGCCACCGCCACTCACTCCAGCCGCCACCGCCGCCGCCACTGCAGCCGCCTCGCGCGCGCCCCCAGCCAGCAGAGGTACACCGGCCCGCCTCCCCTTCGCTCCCCCGTCCGGCCGGCTACGCGGCGGCGCGGCGCTGCTGGCCACTGTGGGCGAGCAGGCCGGGCCGGCGATAGCCATGCACGCCGGCGGCAGTGCGGGCGATGCGGCCGGGGCGGCGCCCCCGGCCAAAGTTCTATTTTTTTATTTTGTAGTAGTTAATTGTAATAATATTTTGTAATATTTAGTAGTTAATTGAAGTAGTTAATTGTAGTAGTTAATTGTAGTTGTTGTTTGTAGTAATTGTAATAGTAAATTGTAGTAGTATTTTGTAGTAGTAATTGTAATAGTTAATTGTAGTAGTATTTTGTAGTAGTAATTAAAATAGTTAATTGTAGTACTATTTTGTAGTAGTATTTTGTAGTAGTAATTGTAATAGTTAATTGTAGTAGTATTTTGTAGTAGTTAATTGTAGTAGTTGTAATATTTAGTTGTAATAGTATTTTATAGTATATAGTTAATTTTATTTTGTAGTGTAATATTTTTAAATTTTGTGTGTAATATTATTTAGTAGTGTAATAGTAGTGTTAATTGTAATATTATTTAGTAGTTGTAATATTATTTAGTAGCTAGTGGTTGCGGGCCCCCGGACATAGGGTTAGAGTGGTGGTGCTCGCAGGCCCCCGGACTTAGGGTTAGGGTGGTGGTGCTCGCGGCCCCCGGACTTAGGGTTAGGGTGGTGGTGCTCGCGGGCCCCCGGACTTAGGGTTAGAGTGGTGGTGCTCGCGGGCCCCCGGACTTAGGGTTAGGGTGGTAGTGGTCACGGGCCCCCGGACTTAGGGTTAGGGTGGTGGTGCTCGCAGGCCCTCGAAGATAAGGTTAGGGTGGTGGTGCTCGCGGCCCCCGGACTTAGGGTTAGGGTGGTAGTGCTCGTGGGCCCCGGACTTAGGGTTAGGGTGGTGGTAGTGCTCGCGGGCAGCGGGTGGTGGTGCTCGCGGGCCCCCGGAGATAGGGCTAGGGTGGTGGTGCTCGCGGGCCCCCAGAGTTAGGGTTAGGGTTAGGGCATCACTAGAATTTTGCTATTGTTTAGTATTATTGTAGCAAATTGCATGTTCATATTATTGTTTAGTATTATTTTATGCAGCAATATTGAATGAAAAATGTTATTGTGTGCATTTTGTAGAAAACTATGGATCCAATCCAGAGAGACCTAGCACAGGAAGAAATTCTCGAGGATATGATCAACGACACCCCCATGTTGATCCACCCGAATCTCCGTCGATTTATCTGAACCCCTCCGGTGAGGGAGAGGAGGTCAACCGAAATGATCAAGGAGAAGCCGACAACTCCGGTGGTGGAGAAGCCGATGGCTCCGGTGGTGGAGAAACCGACGGCGAGGTATATATATGAAGTCTGGTGATCAGTAGATGCATTAACTGAGTTGTATATATATAAATTGACGAATGTTTCTTCTCTTAGGCCTCCACATCGAGCAAAAAATATTCCAAACGAGGCCCGGCCAAAAAGTTCGACGCATCTACGCGTTATACAATTACACGGGTATCACCACGGGGTGAATCGGTGGAACCCGAAAAGGCTAAAACTATATTTAAACAACAATGCGGAGTTATGGTTAGGGATCGCATCCCGATCACCGTTCGAGAGTGGAATAAGACCAAAGGGGCGAAAGAGGGTGAGTATGTCGCCGGCAGGTGCAAAGAGGGTCTTTGGAATGACCTCATGACACATTTCACCCTGCCAGAATGTGAGGATTATGCCGACACAGCTGCATTGAAGAAGAAAGTCAAGCAGTGGACTCTTACAAAGATGGCCGAACTATTCAAGAACTGGAAGAAAGCATTATGGCAAAAGTATCAGAAGACGAAGAAGACTCCTAAATTTGAATGATATCTAACGAAGCAGCAGGCTAACTGGGATGCATTTGTGAAGTACAAGGAGTCACAACCTGCTATGGAAATGTCGGAAAAAAAACAAGAAAAATGCCGCGATGAAGAAATATCACCATCACCTGGGGCCAGGGGGCTACACGGCTGCCATGCCAAAGTGGGATGCTAAAGAGAATGAGCTGCGTGCTAAAGGGATCACTCCAGAACCAATATGCGAAGAATGGGATCTAAGGGCAAGGAATTGGTTCCTTGGGCATGGGAGTGAGTATGACGAAAGTACAGGGGACCTTATTTGCAATGACGGGATTAGGATACCCCGGGATACATGGCAGAAAGTGGTGAAGGAGATTAAAGCAGGGATAACAAAGTTCCGTCCCGATAGAGAGAAAGACTTGCTGACAAAGGTCCTCGGGAATGACGAATGCAAAGGACGTGTACGAGGCCTTGGCCCTAGTTATACGTGGGAGATGGGGTTTCCCAAAGACAGAGATACTTATATGAGCCGAGAGAGAGCAAAGAGGCGACGACAGGAGGGGGAGGGAGACAGGTTCACCGAGTCGCTAGGAACACTTCGAATGCATCTGCAACAGATTGACGAACTTCGAGGAGCAGCGCGCCTGCAAGATCCTGTACTCGATATTACCGCTGTCCCATCTCAGCGGAAAAGCAGCGTGGCTGAATCGGAGGTCCCTTCTAATGATGCACGTATGGTAGATGGCGGTCCTGGCTACCCCGTGGATGGAATCAAGGAGCAGGCATCTTGTGAGCTCCATCAGAAGGTGAAGAACCTATCCATCAAGGTGGCGGTCGGATGTGCTTTACCTTGTCAACCTGGCGCACGCTGGCATGGCCATGAGATTCCAGCTGGCTATGCTAAAGTTGGTGTGGATGAAATCGCAATGGGGTGGGACTCAATGGAGCTTGACATCCCTGGACCTGAAGGTGAGAGGACACTCGGAGAAGTACTGGGTGGTATCATTCTATGGGACAAGAACAACATCAAGCTTCCAGGCTGGACGCCAAAGCCAACACCGCCTCCGAGTGGTCGCATGTCACCTTCACCTCCATCACCTCCAAGAAGCCCACCCCATGACTACGACCACCATAGCCCGAGTCCATCTCGATCTCCGTCGCAGCCTCCGATTAGTACTAAACAACGCAGGAGCCCAAAACGACAAATGTCGCCCCTCCCAAGAGTACCTCATAAGAATCTTCCTATCAGAGCTTACGATCGTACTGACGAGGAAACCGACATGATCGTAAAGGCCGAATGTGGTGCGCAGCTTCAAAAGAAGAAACCCGAACCCGCCCCGGTATACACCGAGAAGCAAAAAGCGTATGCACTTTCTTTTCTGAACACAAAATCGCAATATGACTTGCACCATAAGCCAGATGACTATCGACGCACACTTCAGAAGGAAGTGAAGAAGAGCAAATCAAGTAGAAGTGCAAGCGGGAGCAAATCATCAAGTCAAAGTGCAACCGGGAAAAGAAAGGATGTCCCCCAGCTCAGGGAACAGGCCAAAAAATCGACCCCACCCCTCAAGGTGGTATCCTATGACACTCCCCAGCAGGATATGGAAGAAGCTAAGAAGCTTGCGGCCGCTATGAATGTGACTGTTGAGGAATTGCTAGGTTCCCAGGACGACATGTTACCCAAGGCTCAGGTAGTCCCTACATATGTCCCAGGGAAGCCTCTGGTCAGCTTTGAGCAGTTCCAACAACTTCCAACACAAATGCGGAGTTTACATAAATGGTACTTGAAAGCCGTAAAGGAGGAGAGAATAATGATCGTGGCGAAAGTCCTACATGACTACTACTTCCGAGAAGAAGAGGTCCATGTTGAGTTTCCAGAACTCTTCCAGTTATACACTTTCGACGCCCTCGACAAAAGTCTCATGAGTTGGTATTGTCTGTAAGTTGTTGAATTCATTTTCTATATATAAGTTGTTCATTTTTTTCAGTTGTTCAGTTCATTGCATGTAATTATCCTAATTATATCCTTTTGTACTCTATTATTATGCAGAATGAAGATCATGGAATGTAAAAGAAGGTCAATCTTCAATGTTGGGTTCATTGACCCAGATAAAATACATTGTCGGACGCTAAAGGATAAACCCGAGGACACACAGGAAAACCTTCTAAGGTTTCTAATGGAGCAAAATTTCGGTGACCACATACTGTTTCCTTACAATTTCGCGTGAGTGTCTTACTCTATTGTACACATTCTCTTTTGCTTACTCGATGTTAAGTGTAATTGATGAGTTAATGATGTATATATAAACGTGTACAATTTCCACTGGATTCTCATGAACATTCAACTTGATAAGGGAAGAGTTGAAGTCATGGACCCATTAAAGAGACCCCTGGAACAGTTTAGTGACATGCAGGACATGCTCCAGAGGTAATTTTCGCGCTACAACAGTCTCTTTCGTTGATTTCCTGAGATATCACGTAATAAATAACTCATTCATTTTCTTTACCGGGTAGGGTTTGGAACCAGTTCAAGGGTGTGGTTACGGGTGACTTTACTGAGAAACTGACGTTTAAGCCGGTCTCGGTAAGTAGTAGGCGCATCTCTTTACTTCTAGTTTCAATACAATTATGATGCTGGATTATTATTTTGATTGAATTCTATTCTCGTAAAGTGCGCGAGACAGCCACAGGGGACGAATCTATGTGGATTCTACGTTTGCGAGTTCATTCGCACGTTTACCAGTGAGCTGAATGATTATAGAGTCGATGTAAGCAATACATTCATAACATTATTTTTATTACCGTCCCTTTTTGTTATCATGATTGATATTCATATTGATCTCCTTTTCTTATATAGTTCGAGAAAATCCGGGATCAGCTCCTACCATAGCAACACGTAGTAGCAATTGCTGAAGAACTGGCAGGATTCTTGATGAACGAGATGATAGATGACGCCGGAGAATTTAGTGTGAATAGGCGCCGATGATCCCCGACCGTGTAATTGAATAGACGGGCTCTAGTCCCGATAATTGTGATCTCCATTGTGATCTCCATGTGTAACTATCATGTATATATTTGTATGCTCGATCTTAAGAGAAGTTATCTTATGTATGCATGAACATGTACGGTATGTGGTAGCGTAGAAAACTATTTTGAAATGAAAAAAAAGAATACAAATTAAATTATCTGCCGCGGCAGAGAAAGTGCCTAAAATTCTGCCGCGATAGAGAACCATTTGTCCCGGTTCGTAATACGAACCGGGACTAATGGGGGGCACCCAGCACCCGCAGAGACAACCATGTGGATGCCCATTGGTCCCGGCTGGTAAGAGGGCCGGGACTAGTGGGTGGGCCTTTAGTCCCGCCCCTCCAGTCCCGGTTACCAGGACCGGGACTAAAGCCCCTTACGGGCCAGGACTGGAGGCCCGTTTTCCACTAGTGCTCTTATGAACTTTGAAGGTGTCCTATGCAATTATATTTGCTACTCTATGAGGGACAAGTTGAATGCCACTATGCTATGTTTTCTTTATGTGAAACAAACAAACATCTTGCAAAGCATTGTTATTCATGAATCTTTTGTTTGTGCCTTTTCATGTTGCAACATAGTTGCTTTGTCTTATTGTTAGAACTTTGTCTTTCATGTTATGATTGAAGTACTATGATCCTAGCTTTGAATGTTTTACAAATACTTTGATCAAGTTTATGATGGTGCATGCCACCTAAAAAATTATTCTTTCTTTTTATCACTTACCTACTCGTGGACGAGCAGGAGTTAAGCTTGGGATGTTGACACATTGCAAATGTATCTATAACTTTTGATGTCCCATGCTTGGTTTTATCTACTTTCTTATGTTTTGTCCACAGTTTGGAGTACTTTTCATATGATTTCTTGGACTAACCAATTAACAAGAGCCACAGTGCCAGCTGCCTGTTTTCTGCTATTTTTGGTTCCAGGAAAGTCAGAAAATGAATATTCTTGGAATTGGACGGGACAAAAGCCAAAGTTGATATTTTACCGGAAGACTCACGGAGCCAGAAGACGAGACGGAGAGGCACCACAGGGTGGCCACACCATATGGTGGCGCGGGCTAGCCCTGGCCGCTCCACTAGGTGGTGTGGGCCCCCTGGCCGCCCATCGACCTTGCCTCTTCGCCTATAAGAAGCCTCCCGATGCATAAACCCTAGATCGTCAATCAGAAATCGACGAAAAGTTCCGCTGCGTCACCGCCACCGAAGGGGAGATTCGGGGGACAGAAAGTCTCGGTTCCGGCACCCTGCCGGGACGGGGAAGTGCCCCCGGAGCCATCTCCATCGATCTCCACCACTATCTCCATCACCGTTGCTGATTCCCATGATGAGGAGGGAGTAGTTCTCTCTCGAGGCTAAGGGTTCTACCGGTAGCTATGTGTTCATCTCTCTCTCTATGCATGATCATATTGTGATCATGAGCTTGTAATCTATAGATCTACCTTGATACTCAAGTGCTTTAATAGATCTCTGCTCTCCCCATGTGTGTGAAAGTGACAGCGTGCACACCATGGTGGCACTTAGGCTAGAGATTACAAATACTTGTCATGAGTTATATTTGGAGTTGGATGTCTTTATGAAATTGTGATGTTTGTTGGACTCATCTAGTACTCAAGGTGACAGTGTGGGGTTTTCTAGATGAGAAAGATGAACTTTGAGGTATGCTGTTATAGCCCTACTAACGATTAGAGTGTCCAACCGGAGAGTAGTGTAGCGTAGTATCATAAGGAAGAATATATTTATGAGAGAGTGTTCAGTAGTGAAAGTATGATCCCTAGGCCTTGATACACCGTTTGCAATTAGATCTGTTACACGTTTGCTTGCTTCCTTCTTTATTTCAGTTTTACTTTAGTCTTTTCCACGCCATCAAGCTATTTTCTATCACCGTTACCACTTATAATTATCTATATCACTTGCATTTCACTATCTCTTCGCCGAACTAGTGCACCCATACACCTGACAAGTGTATTGGGTGTGTTGGGGACACAAGAGACTTCTTGTATCTTGATTGCAGGGTTGCTTGAGAGGGGATACCTTTGACCACTTCCTCCCTTAGTTCGATAAACCTTGGGTGATCCACTTAAGGAAAAACTTGCTGCTGTTCTACAAACATCTGCACTTGGGGGCCCAACAACTGTCTACAAGAATAGAAGTGCGTAGACATCAAATCACCCTAAGAATACTGTCTCCAACAAAAAAAGGACTACGCTCAATGGCAGTATCCCTTGCGCAGGTGTCAGAGAACTGTACCAGTGCGGCGCCCATGGCAGACCTGGAGAAGTTGCGAATGTTGAGGCCACGATCGTTGAAGTAGATCCTGATCAGTAGGGCGTCTGTGGCGAACTGCTCAGGGTCCGAGGGGGGGCTCGAGGATGACAATGGCCATGTCATCACACCGAAGCAGGGCATCTCCACTAAAAATGTGAAAACCTCGGCGTCGGCGATGGATGCAGG
Source organism: Avena sativa (assembly GCA_916181665.1). Taxonomy (NCBI): domain Eukaryota; kingdom Viridiplantae; phylum Streptophyta; class Magnoliopsida; order Poales; family Poaceae; genus Avena; species Avena sativa. Next base: position 543,582,726 of record OV702290.1, on the reverse strand, counting down.
GTTGGATTACTTCGGCTCCAGGTGGGAGGTGGGGGATAGGGTCGCAGGGGTAGTTCGCCATTGTTGAGGAGGGGTGGGGGATGTTGCAGGTGTGAGATTGAAGTGGCGACGATGGCGAGGAATGAACAGGGTTCACCTGGAGAGCGGAGGGGTCAAGGTTCACTATTTCTGAAGTCGTAACGACAAGCCCTCTTTCAGAGGAGATGATATGTTCAGGTCGTTTTTGTTTAATGCGATAAACCTGAGATTTATGCTTACGGATATAACAAGATTTCCTAATGTGCCCATATCCATAACAACCTTTGCAGCGAATTTGAGAAAAACAATCGTGGCTTGAGTGGCCCATCGCAAGGCATCTAGAGCAGATTACATGGGCCGAAAGGGGCAGGGGTGATGGGCTGTCAGAAACAGTGGGCTGAATATCACTAGAATTTGAGAGAGAGTCCAAGCGGGAAATTGGCGTCCGATCCGAGGAGATCGGATCACGTAGCGATGAGGCCGGCGATCTTGCCACGTAGGCCATCCTCCGATGAGCAGCTAACGGCGTGGAATTGGCTCCGGTGAGACAAGATCTCCGGCGAGAAACCATAGTCCAATTCATCTCTTGTTCATAAAACCAATCAGATGATTCCTTGATCCAATTCGGACCCCCATAACCCCATAGAGAAAAGTAGCATTTAAAAGCTGGACATTCGAAACATCTGAGTTTGTAGATCAAGAAACCCACAGCTTTGGAGAATACTTTAATTTAAATGTCCGATCATGAATCAAACTGACATAAAAACCATGCTTATTTCCTCCAAGGCATGATTGAAGGGCAGTGCAAACATTGTCTACATCGAGTCGAAAGTTGGCTCGGCCAAAAGAGACCACAAGGGTAAAACCAGATCCAGGAGATGGGGATTGCACATGGGTAGAAAAGGCAGATCGAACCTTTAATTCAAGTCCCATGCCATGGGAGAAATCCAGAGTATCTCCGAGAGCACGAGGATCCATTGCATGGGAGAGTTAGAGAGAATCTCCATAGATGGCCAGGGAGGTCGCCAGAGAGAAGGTGGGAGCGGCCATCAACCAACCCTATTGAAGCTGTGCATTCTTCCCAAATCCTTCTACAAATAGTATAGATTTGCAATCATTTTGGGGCGACGAACGTACGGCTATGTAAATAATAGTATAGATTTGCAATCAAAGAAATTTGTTTGTGTATTTCTCTCCTTTGATAAACACATAAGCATTATTGTATCTACCTATCAGAAAATTTGAATGTATCGACGCGTGCAAATTCCTACCGATGGGGATGAACAAAAATTCTCATGACTATTAGTTCATCTCAGCCTATCTATGTTATAGGTCTCAGTATGACATTCTCACCTACCACTACTATTACTTCATCAGAACTGCGTGCGTTTGCCAGCAATCATGCAGACATATCAAATATAAGGTCACTAAGAGAATCTGTTCATCTGCTCCCGGAACCTCCTAATGAACATTTCGGCAGCCTGGTCGATGTCGTCATCCATATTGAACTCCAACCTCTCAACCTCTCTGCTACTCCTAATCATGTCAATCACTAACGGCTCATCATCATCCTCCTCGTACCCCTCAATGTAGTTACAGTTGCCATTGTCATTGAAGATGGGGTGCAACGTCCAGTCATGGCATCCACTAGCATCACTTTCTTCTTTATCGAGCAGGGCCAATTGATGGGAAAGATCGACGATCTCGCCACCATGGATCACCGACATCGTCTCCACCTTGTGGCGATTGTCCCCTCTCGGCTTTGCATGGTCGGCGGCCACCATCAGGGCATGTATCTTGTGAGAGATCACGCCGGCCGTGGCCATCCTGTGGCGGAGCGAGGCAAGCACGAGGAGCCTGGCCGCTAGCACGCTGGTCTTGCTCTTGCACATGGTCACCGCCTTCTTGAGGATCACCGGGGCCTTGATGATCTTCATTTTGCTCAGAGCTTGCGAATGAGCTGCCTGTTAATGGCAACAACTAAGGAGCTGCGCTAGCTCAGTGGCTCAGAGTTAGTCTTGGCATGCGCAGATTGATACTTGGGTGACCAAGTGAGTGTGAGGCAAGGTTGTTTTGGATTCACGGGGCTTGTCCTGAGGCCCTGCGATATATTTATAGTAAGGAGCTCACAAACTGCGGCCACGCAACTGCGCAGATCGATACTTGGGTGACCAACTGAGCTCACAAACTGTCTTGATCATGCTTTTGCTTGTCCAAAGCGTGTGAAAATATATAATAATCAGAGACAGAAATTAGAGCATGTGGAGAAAGTATTGTTCCAGAGAGTGAACTAAAGTTGGGTGTGGAGGCACACTTAAAAGAGGCAAAAAAAGCTAGGGATGTGAGATCTTGAAGACCATATAATGGAGAAAGTATTGTTCCAGTTAGGCCACATGCCCCCTTGTTCCGTTGATTTATTACTATTTATAGTGGCGGATGATAGTTTTTCCATCTTTCAAAATTGGTGAAAGCTGCTGCGCACCAATCAGTCCAGCACTCGCTCTGGATTTAATATTTTATGTTGCTTGCTTATGCAGTTATGCGTGACTTTGTGAAGATCGTCGGTTCCAACAAAAGCCTCGGGACGCCTCTGGGCTCTAGTTCACATGCACGTCGCATGTTCGAATTTGAAACCAGGAAACCTGAGCTCACCTTGGACGTCGGTGACACAAACTCCATGGCAGCTAAACTCTGTAGTCTCCTCCCTTCCAAACGCCGCCTTAGCCTAGACGACGACTCCTTCAGATCTCTCCCGCTCACTGGCAGTGGTGATCGGCATAGGTAACGTTGTAATCGCCCATCTGGCGTGGAAGACTCTTGTTCGCACACGAACACGTCACCGTGTACCCTCGACGCTGAGCGCGATGCGCGGCAGCACACGCTGTGGGAGGCTCGCCGGAAGCGCAGTACGCAAGGCAGTCCGACGAGCGCTTTTGTAGACCCGAAACCCCGCTCGTCTGGGAGGGACCCCGTCAGGGCGGCGCGGCGGCTATGGGCTGCCCTAGGTCGGCCTAACCGCCCCTAGGACCTATAGATCGCAGCCCTCCGGTATGAAGAATTGCGGAAGAACGAGAAGAGAGATACAAAGGGAGAGGGATAAAAAATAGATGAACACGAAAAATCAGTAGATGTGTTTGTTCGATTGGTATTGGTTCAATCGGCCGTCACCCCTCGTGTATATATGGAGCGGTTGGACTTTCCATGCAAGAAAGAAGGTTGGATCCATGTCCAAAACCCTAGTTGGGATCCAATTCGAACAAGCAAACCCGAAATTTGCGTAACTGTTCGGTCAAAAACTTGTCAGTACCTTACGAACCACATTTGACATAGTAAACAAGCTCGGATCAAAATGTCGTAAAAAAAAGTTGTGCGTCTCGAAACAATGAAATTTTTTGATGTTGGCCACTTTTTCATCGGATCTGATCTTGATGGACGTTTCCCCTTATTTTCGTATCAAACTCGGATTTAGACCAAACGAATTTACCTCAATTCGTCCGTATCTTAAATCTGGAGGCCACAAACTTACTCAAAATAAGTTGACTCCAAAAGCAAAGTTGTTCATCTCGAAAAAACGAAGAACTTTCAGGTTTTACACTTTTCCATCCGAGTTGATCTTGACTGCTTAAATTAAGTCGTAAGCAAAATGACCGAATTAGGAGGATTTTTGGGTCGTCCGGGTTCATTGCTCTCGCCTAAGGTGAGACATGATCTGTGGTCAGGCGACGCTCTCTCCCGTCCGTGCTAATTCAGCCTCTGTCAGTATTTTGACTTTCAATTTTGCATACTAACTCGGATCGAGATGATTCAAAAACCAAAATTGCTTGTTTCGACGAGGCGCACAACTTTTGTGTTTGGTACCTTTTCATTTGAAGTTATCTTAAAGAACTCATAGATAAAGCCTCCATATATCAGTCTTCGAGTCTTCTCTCAAACTAGCATAATCGTCTATTAAGCCTAATAATTCCTTGACTTGATACGATGCCTCTTTGACGATGATTAATAATCCTTCAAGTGGACTTTTCCAAGTGTCTCTCCCCATTTGTCTTGATTAGTTACGAGCCCAAAATGAGTGCCAACACATGCCCTCCTGTTTTCTGGCAGAATTTGCGTGCCAGAAAATAACTTGCTCCACTTTTATTCTAAGGACGATGTCAACACTCCATCGGCCATTGGTTGTCTTAGGGCGATAACTCTATATCAGCCATATGTGCTAAGGGCGATATATATATATCAACCACTTGGGTATGTTTTCCTCAAATAATTTGTGTTAAGAACAATCACATCATCCCGAAGTTAATGAATATCATAATTTCGTTCATGAACAACTCCCAAAATGATCCTGACCAGGTCTTCATTCATGTTGCTCAAGAAGAATATCACCAACTGTTCGGCAATAAAGATCATTACCTATTAATGAGCATTTGGAAAGCAACCGAATTGTCATGTTCACTCTTTGGTTCAGATTTTCATGTAATAAACAATGGGCTTCCTCTATTCTTCATATTCACATGCACTAGATCTTTCATTAGTGGACGAAGCGGTAGTCTCCAATCCGGTCTTATGTTGGCGAAACAAAGCATCGGCTGTTGTAGAGTATGAAATATATCGTGAATAACATGGTAGCCAGATGTTTGTTGAGCCAACTCATTTGCACTTCAGTTTTCATATCAAGATATATGAGCAATGATAAATCAATCCAATATGAAAGTTACATCTAGACATGTATCAATATAAATAACAAGTGATTCGTCGAAACTTTCGTAAGCCATGGATATTGTTGAACTACTCACAACGAACCACTAGAAGCCTCAATACGTGTAGCACCTATAGCAATAAAAAGTTCTAGCATGAATAGCAAAGCTACATATTCGGCTCGATTCTTTGTTCAAGATATTCTAAGCGGCATGAGACTTCATAAAGAGGTACCATAAGGAGATAAATAAACAATAACAATGAATTGGCTATTGTTTTTAAAACTAAACAGTCAAAATATAATCTCCGTGGTACTAGAGAGACAAGATTAATACCAATATCATGCTCAACATCTACACCCAATAATGAAATTAAAGACAATTTGGCCTTTCAAAGATTTCAAAGATTTATAATCCAAATTATCAACACATAAGCATAAGCACAATTGCTAATGAATGCATATCTTCTCTCGGTCTTCAATAGAACTAAGGACGATGTTAGAAAACCACATCGGCCATGATTGGATAATGATCTTAGGACGATAGAATAGATATCGGCCATAAATCTTTGCCCCAATGGACATGCATAATCCATCCATTAAAGTATGTATAGCCGAAGTAAACAAAATAACAAATCTGATTATGAACTTCAAGTATTCGGCTTCTTGGATTGACAACAAAATTGCAACTAATCAAATGAATAATGACTTGGCAATACCCTTTCATGATGTACAAAATTATGATGCATCCAGGGATCAAAATAAACCCATGATGGGTAACCAATCATACCTAGGGATGAATTCCATGGCATAGGCATTAATGGTGAAGTAGAATAATATGAATGATGTGTTGGGCAAAGTTTTTGATAGTGATACCGAATTCTTTGGCCTGATCGCTTGTTGGATTTATTCTTTTTATTCTCCACTCTTGCTGCCCTTCTTATGACAGGATCTCGCACATCTTTCTTGCCTTGAGGGATTACTTTGGGAACCCACGCCATATTTATTTTCTTCAGCTCCTCGACTATAAGCCGATATAGCTTTCTCTCTTGCCAATGTGATAAGCTGAGTGGGTGATGACCCACAAGTATAGGGGGTGTATCGCAGTATTTTTGAGGGAACTGAAATCCAATTTATTGATTCAACACAAGGGGAGCCAAAGAATATTTATAAGCCTTAACAATTGAGTTGTCAATTCAGCTGCACCTGGAAACAATCTTGCTCACAGAAGTTTTATCAGTAGCAACAGTTTTGTAGTAGGAATAGTAAAGTAACAACAGTAGTAAAGTAAAGACAACAGTAACAATAGCAGTAAACAGTAGGATTCGAGTGCGGTAGACATAGGGATGGATGGACAGGCGTTGCATGGACAAGACAATTCACGTAGCAATCAGAACATAGGGCAATTGCAGATAAATAAGATAAAGCATCCAAGTACTAGATAATTCTAGGCATGTGTTCCATATATAGTCATACGTGCTCGCAATGAGAACTTGCACAACATCTTTTGTCCTGCCAGCCTGTTTGCAGCGGGGCCTCAAGGGAACTACTGGCAATTAAGGTGCTCCTTTTAATAGACGAATTTTTTCGAAGACCTTATGTTGCTCAAATATAGAAGTGTTGAACTAACTAAAGTTAGATAACAACCTGGGGTAGAAGCACAAAAATTCACGCCTCAAAAGGACGTACAGAGATTTTACACGAATTTTTACGGTGAAGCACAGAAATCTGTTTCGGGACAGCAACTTTCCCAACCATTACTTCTCTCTCATTAAAGATTACTCTTAGCACAAAAAGTAAATAAAAAAGATAAGGAGCGGTTATTACTGACTCATCTAAAAATTTTGGGTTATCTCTCAATAAGTACTTTTCTTTAACGCCTTTAAGTTAGGCATGATAGTTTGAGAGGATGCTCACATAAGAAATATGAATTGAAGTAAAAGAGAGCATCAAGAAGCAAATTCAAAATACATTTAAGTCTAACCCACTTCCTATGTATAGGAATCTTGTATGCAAATAAATTTGCAAGGAACAAAGTGATAGGCATAAGGAAGATAAAACAAGAGTAATTTCAAAACTTTCAGCACATAGAGAGGTGTTCAATACCATGAAAACCTCTACAACCATATTTTCCTCTCTCATAATAATTTTCAGTAGCCTCATGAATAAACTCAACAATATAACTATCACATCAAGCATGCTTTTCATGTTCTACAAAAACATAATTTTTAGCTAGCTCAAAAATAGTGGGATTAAAACCTTCAAACCCACTTTTAACAATTCTATAACACGATGACTGATCATTAATATAGGACCATCATCTAGAGCTTTATCATAAACAATTTCTAAGCAAAACTCTTTAGTACCATGCATCTCGAAGTTAGGCACAAATAAAGGATTATCACAAATAACATGAGCATAACATTCATCCTCCTTTGGTAAGCATGGGGGACAATCAAATAATGTAAGGGATAAAGAGTTACTCTCATTAGAAGGTAGACATGGGTAGCTAATCCATTCTTCCTCCTTTTGTTCATCACTCTCCTCCTCTTTTTCATCTAATGATCTTTCAGGTTCATCAATTTCTTCTTCCATAAGATCCTGCACGACATTAGTCTCTTCCATTTGTGGAAAGCATCTATTAATATATTCAAGAATATAGCCATTTTATTCCTTGTAATTATCAAAACAAAATTTAAGTATATCATAAACCTCATATTTATAAGGTGAATCATCAATATTTTCAAGCAAACTAGCAAGTTCAAAAGCACCCTTCCAAGCAATAAATTCCTCAATTTGTTCCACATCATAAAAGTCATAATTTCCCTTAACATAAGAAGATATGGTAACATCATCATTATACTCACATTAAAAAGGGAGGTGTTTGTACCTCCTACAGCAACAAGATTTATCAAAGCAATAAGTAACATTATAAGTAGAGCACACATTTATAGCAATGGTATACAATTTATCAATTTGTTCCCATAAGTGTTTCCCTTTTTGTGACAAGCAGTGTTCCTTATAATAATATTTTTGTTCTTCTGTGAACCCACCTAGCCAATAAGATTCAGTTTCAAAGAAACCAACCATTGATAGAAAGCATGATAAAGTAAGACAATAATAGACCAACGAAAATAAAAACTAGAGTAGGAACTAATTTTATTGTATTTTTGATAAAGAAACAAGCAAACAAGGCGGAAATAAACTAAGCAAAACAAAAATAACAAAGTAAAGAGATTGGTTATGATTATGCTTGGACAATAGTGATTCCAAGTGAACTTGATAAATAAAGCTATGCTTCCCGGTAACGGTGCCAGAAAATAGTCTTGATGACCCACAAGTATAGGGGGTGTATCGTAGTATTTTCGAGGGAAGTGAAACCCAATTTATTGATTCGACACAAGGGGAGCCAAAGAATATTTATAAGGAGTAAAATTCACCAGAAGTACCTAAACTTGACACCCTTTTTCGATACGGTCATCGACCTTAGGAATACGCTATTTACGGTCACTAAATACGACAACAGTCTTATTACGGTCACCGGAGCTCCGTATAGCCATGTATTCGTCCACTCGGTGTGGTGTTGACCGGTCAAACATTGCTTTATTTTTGCAAAAAAGCCCACCGTTAAATTAACCCAAACCTAGAGACTAACAATTCCACACATAGGCATTTTCAGCTAGAAACTTCAAATTCCGGAACATAGGTAGCATCCCAGATGGGCGAGGAGAGCAGGTGCGCAACTGCGCACCCCGGGCAGACAAGGACGAGGTCGACGAGGGGAACCTACAGGGGCGCGGTCGCAAACGAGACAAAAATCGACGACGCTGTTCTATAGAGGTAGGAGAGGCCAGCGAGATGACGGTGGAGTAGGACGAGGGCGACGCGGTACTGCTGAGGCCGAGCAATACCAGAGCTCGGGCAGAGGCATGGTGTAGGGCCTGGGGCGTGCAGGCTAGCAGCAGTATCCACGCGCGAAGGACCAGCACCGTAGGCGCGTGGGTGGCCGACCAGGAGGCGCTCCTCCCATTCTGCGACGGCTTCCCGCACCTCGCCGCGACAACACCCTGAACCTGTCCCTCACTAGCGTGGGAGCTGAAGGGGAAGGCCACCACGTAGGTTCGACCGTTACCGCCTTACGTAACTTCCTCTGCGGCGGGGGACATAGGCATCCTGCAACGCCGGCGGCGGTGGGAGGTGGGACGGGATGACGGGTGGAGGAGGGGGGTGGGACTCTCCTTGTGATTTTTCAATTTGGTCCTGCTTGTTTTTATTATTCGAAAATAGTCTCCATTCAGTGCTAAAGGGTGACAGATGGGGTCCATTTAGTGCTGCGTCGACAAATACATCGATGTATAGAGCTCCGGTGACCGTAACGAGACGATCGTTGTATTTAGTGCCCCTAAATCACGTATTTCTAAGAACGATGATCATATCGAAAAGGGGTGCCAAGTTCGGGTATCACCCGTGAATTTTACTCTTTATAAGCCTTAACAACTGAGTTGTCAATCCAGCTGCACCTGGAAACAATCTTGCTCACAGCAGTTTTATCAGTAGCAACAGTTTTGTAGTAGGAATAGTAAAGTAACAAGAATAGTAAAGTAAAGATAGCAGTAACAATAGCAGTAAATAGTAGGATTCGAGTGCGGTAGGCATAGGGATGGATGGACGGGCGTTGCATGGACAAGACAATTCACATAGCAATCAGTGAAGGAGATATGCCCTAGATGCAAATAATAAATTGGTTTTTATTGTCATATCTCAATTAGTTTATAATAGTTTCATATTGTGATATAGCTGTGCCAAGTAGAAACATTGGTACATGTGTGGTATGAAACAACAAAGTCCCTAGTAGCCTCTATTCATACTAGTTCGTTGGTCACGAAGATGATCTGGGTTTCAAGATCATGGGCATTTATGCTGACTGACAACGGGATCATATCATTGGAGAATGATGTGATTGGACATTCCTCGAAGGATTGCAACACGATCAAGTCATATAGTACATTGTTGCAACAGCTATACCTAGACTCCTTCTCCTTAGATCGTGAGCTTGTATTACTCACTGTTTCCCGAGGCTTCTTAGACTGCATCAAGCGCCACTTGGTAATACAGTGGTTATAAAGGTGTATGTTGGGTATTCCGAAGGAACAGTAGATGACATGTGACTGCAAGACTAGGACTTGTTCGCCCACATGACGGGTAAAGATACATACGGCCGGTTTGGTGAGATTACATCCATAAATGTTGCAACATGTGACTAGGTCACGGGGATATAATATCACGGTAGCAAGAAAATAGAACTTGTTGTAAACGAGATTGAACAAGGTATGGGATACCAATGATCGAATCTCGGACAAGTTGTATCGAGAAACAAAAGGAAGAGGATGCTACATTTAGCGGTTCAAATGACATTGTCATTAGGAATGCATAGGGGTCACATGGACATCCCTGGTCCCTCTATTGATCATTGATACAGATCATGTCTAGAGCATTCCCGAGCCAGTAGAGGATACACTTAAGGGTACGATGAGAACGATCATTCGTAAGATGGAATCACAGTAGAGAAAGAGAGAAAGCCAGAATCGTTCTACGGAGAGATCTGAAGTTATTCAAAGAAAGAATAAAGGAAAAGACCAGAAAAGTGTTTTCGGATAAATAGGAATTTAAATATATATTTATTATATGTTAATTGTGAATTAATATATTCTAAATAATATTTAAGTTAAGATTTATAAAGGCAACTTTTATATTAGGCCAAATCCTGGAGGGAAAAGGCCTAGAATAAAAGCTACAGAAAATAAATGGAAAGAGGCCAAACAGTCAGCCCTATGGGTGGCGGATAATCGCCACCGCACAGGGCGGCGTGTAACTGGGTTGCGCTAGGCACCGGGTCACGCCCAGCTGGGCCGCCGCTGCAGCAGCCGGCCCACCCAGGCTTTGCCTCGCCAGGCCGTCGCATAGGCGCCAGGGAGCAGGCCGCCGGGGGCGAGCTGGCCCACCCGGGACGCGGGATCCAGCGGGCCACCGGGGGGTGGCCAGCCCACCCAGGCTCCCCTTGCCAGGCCGCCACCACGGGAGAGCTGGGCGCGAGGTGGGCCGCGCCAAGGCCCACCCGGGCAGCCCCTGTCTGCTGCCCCTTTTCTTTTTATTTGTTATTTTCTGTTTTGGCTGTTGGGCTGGTTTTTGGCCCATCCGGCCAGGACAAAAATACATGTCATTTTTTTACTATTAGTCCCACATGGCTAACCTAATGGGGAGGGCACACCCACTCCGCCTATATAAAGGGGTGCCCATGGGTGGGATTAGAAACACAATTAGAGAAGTCTTTTAGTGGACTTTCTCCCTCCCTCTCTCTATACCTTGTGACCATGGCCCCAAGTCTGGGCTGTGCGATCAAGGCACACCTGTAGTATGCCGTTGCGCTGCAGGGATTCCTAGCCGGATATCCACTTCCACACTCCCGGCAGGATCGGGGAGCCGGAGGTCTCATCGTGCACCGGATGTGTATGAAGACACGAGGCACCACACTTGGGGCGCTTAAATTGAAGGGTTTCGCAGCATAGTAAATCAAAATTTTCTACGGAAGCGAATAGAGGGAAAGCCAAGATCTAATCTAGGAGATGCAAACAACGAGAGAGATTGGATTAGATCTTCATACCCTTGAAGTTTCGCACAGCGGAACGTTCGTCGGAACGTGGGTGATGTAGTCGTACTCGCTTCTCCTCCTCGCGATCTGATCCGATCTAGCACCACAAGTGGCGGTGCCTCCGTGAGATGCACACGTACAGCACCTCGACGTCTCCTCCTTCCTCGGACCAGCAAGTATGGTGGAGAGATGGATTGGATCTACAACACGACGGCGTGGTGTATATGGTGGAGAATTTCTGCTGCAGGGCTTCGCCTACAAACAGTCGGGAGGGAGAGAGGAAGGGCAGCAGGGCAACTAGGGTTGGAGGAAGGTGTGTGTGTGGGGGGGAAAGGGGGCGCACCAGCTCTCTATATATAGAGGGGGGGTGCGGTCAGCCCTTGCCCATCCTCCAAGCCTATCTCTAGTTTAAACGATTTAAACTCTCCCTTCTAGAAACCCTATCTTATCTCTAGTTTAAACGATTTAAACTTATCTAGGATCGGCTGGGCCCTATGGGGCCTTGTGCCCCTGGCCCAATGCGGCCAGGACACTCCCTCATAGGCCCATGCCCCCTCCCGAAAGGTGGGGCCACGTTGGTCCCCTTCCAGAAGGTTCTAGAAGCTTCCGGTACAATACCGATTAACCCGGAACTATTCCGAACTCCAAAAACTGCACTGCCTTATATGAATCTTATTCTCCGGACCATTCGGAACCTCTCGTGATATCCCGGATCCCATCCGAGACTCCGAACAAAAATTCATAAACCAATTATCCAATCTATCCTAGCGTCGAGACACGTTAAGTGTGTGACCCTGCGGGTTCGAGAATATGCAGACATGATCTTCTATCAATAATCAACAGCGGGGTCTGGGCACCCATATTGACTCCCACACATTCATCGATGATCATATCGGATGAACCACGATTCCAGGATTCAATCAATCCCATATATATATTCCCTTCGTCTCGCGATATTTTACTTGCCCGAGATTCGATCGTCGGTATCGTCATACCTAGTTCAATCTCGTTCACAGCAAGTACTTTACCCCTTCCGTAATCCGATATCATTTTGTGATTAACTCCTTAACCACATGCTTGCAAGCGGTGTTGATATCGATTACCGAGTGGGCCCGAAGCATATCTCTCCGACTTGGGAGGGACAAATCCCATCTCGATACATACAACCCAACAGATACTTTCCGATCACCTGAGAGACACCTTTATGATCACCCTCTCATAGGATGACGTTTGATGACCTCAAAGCTTTCTTCCGATACCAGGGAGTTGTATTATCTCATGGTCTAAGGAATACAATATTTGATATGAGAAAAGCTTCGCAAAGACGAACACGATGAAACGATCTAATAGCTTTGCTTAGTTTGGGTCTGTCCACCATATCATTCTCCCAATGATATGATCTCATTATCAATTGACAACTCATGTCTATGGTTAGGAAACCTTAACCATCATTGATCAATGATCTAGTCCATAGAGGCGTACTAGGGACACGGTGTTGTTCACAAACCACACAAGTATTAAAGTTTCCGCTTAATACAATTCTAGCATGGAATATAAACTTTATCATGAACAAGAATTATAATAATAACATCTTTATTATTGCCTCTAGGGCATAATTCCAACAGTCTCCCACTTGCACTAGAGTCAATAATCTAGTTTACATTTGGCAACAATCTCACACCCATGGCACTGAGGTGCTGATCATGTTTTACACGTGGAAGAGGTTTAGTCAATGGATTTGCGACATTCAGATCTGTATGTACTTTACTGATCTTCAGATCTCCATCTGCTATATAATCTCGGATTATATGAAACTTGCGGTTGATATGCTTGGTCTTTGGATGATATCTTGGTTCCTTAGCGAGTGCTATGGTGCTAGTGTTGTCACATAATATCTCCAGTAGGTCCAATGCACTTGGAACCACGCCAAGCTCAGTGATGAAGTTTCTGATCCAAACTCCTTCACTTGACGCTTCTGCAGCAGCCATGTATTCCGCTTCTACTGTAGATCCCGCGATCACGCTTTGCTTGCAGCTTCTCCAGCTCACAGCTCCTCCATTCAAAATATACACGTATCCTGTCTGAGATTTAGAATCATCCTTGTCGGTGTCGAAACTAGCATCGACGTAACCTTTTACGACGAGCTGTTCATCACCCCCATAGACTAAGAACATTTCTTTAGTCCTATTTACGTACCTTAGGATGTTCTTCACGGCTGTCCAGTGTTCCACTCCTGGATCACTTTGATATCTTCTCGTCAAACTAAGAGCATTGGACACATCCGGTCTAGTACACAGCATGGCATACATGATGGAACCTATGGCCGAGGCATAAGGCACTTTGCTCATAGCTTCCCTATCATTTACCGTAGCTGGACACTGAGCCTTGCTCAATATCTTCCCTGACAACATAGGCACTGAACCTTTCAATGCCTTATCCATTCTGAACCTTTTCAGAACTTTGTCTAGGTATGTACTCTGGCTTAAAGCTATCAGGCGTCTTTGTCTATCTCTATAGATCTTGATGCCCAATATATAAGCAGCTTCACCTAGGTCTTTCATTGAAAAACACTTGTTCAAATAACTCTTCACATCGTTAAGCATGTTGATGTCATTTCCAATAATCAATATGTCATCCACATATAGTACCAGAAACGTCACCGAGCTCCCACTCACTTTCTTGTAGATGCAAGCTTCGTAGCAATTTGGAACAAATCCAAAGCTCTTGATCACTTGATCAAAACGAAGGTTCCAACTCCGAGATGCTTGCTTCAGTCCATAAATGGAACGCTGAAGTTTGCATACTTTATCAGCATCCTTAGGATCGACAAAACCTTCGGGTTGCATCATATACAACTCTTCATCAATGTTGCCATTGAGGAACGCAGTCTTGACATCCATCTGCCATATTTCATAATCATGAAATGCAGCAATTGCTAATAAAATCCGAATAGACTTAAACATCGCTACGGGAGAGAAAGTCTCATCGTAGTCAACACCTTGAACTTGTCGAAAACCTTTCGCGACAAGCCGTGCTTTATAGATGGTAACATTACCATCCGCGTCCGTTTTCTTCTTGAAGATCCATTTGCACTCAACGGCCTTTCGGTCGCTGGGAGGGTCCACCAAAGTCCATACTTGGTTTTCGCTCATGAATCCCAATTCGGATTTCATGGCTTCTAGCCATTTCTCAGAGTCTGGGCTCATCATCGCTTCCTCATAGTTCGTAGGTTCACTGTCTTCTACTAACAAGACTGTCAAGACAGGGTTGCCGTACCACTCAGGAGGGGCACGCGACCTTGTCGACCTGCGACGTTCAGTAGCAGCATCGTCCGAAGCTTCATGATCCTTGTCATTAGCTTCCTCTATTGTTGGTGCAGGTGGAACTGGAACAATTTCAGGTGCTGCGCTACTCTCCAATTCAAGAGAAGGTTCAATAACCTCGTCTAGCTCTACTTTCCTCCCACTCACTTCTTTTGAGAGAAACTCCTTCTCAAGAAAGGAACCGTTCTTTGCGACAAACACTTTGCCTTCGGTTCTGTGATAGAAGGTATACCCAATAGTTTCCTTAGGGTATCCTATGAAGACGCATTTCTCCGCTTTGGGTTCGAGCTTGTCGGGCATCAACTTCTTGACGTAAGCTTCGCATCCCCAAACTTTAAGAAACGACAACTTAGGTTTAGCACCAAACCACAGTTCATACGGTGTCGTTTCAACGGATTTAGATGGAGCCCTATTTAAAGTGAATGCAGCGGTTTCTAATGCATAACCCCAAAATGATAACGGCAAATCAGTAAGAGACATCATCGATCGGACCATATCTAATAGGGTTCGATTCCGGCGTTCAGACACACCATTGCGCTGTGGTGTTCCGGGTGGCGTGAGTTGTGAAACGATTCCACTTGCTTTGAGATGCGTGAGAAAATCATAACTTAAATATTCGCCCCCACGATCGGATCGTAGAAACTTAATCTTTCTGTTACGATGGTTCTCCACTTCATTCTGAAATTCTTTGAACTTTTCAAACGTTTCAGATTTATGTTTCATTAAATAGATATACCCATATCTACTTAAGTCATCGGTAAAAGTGAGAAAATAGCGATATCCACCGCGTGTCGAAACACTCATCGGTCCGCATACATCGGTATGTATGATTTCCAACAAGTCCGTTGCTCGCTCCATCATACCGGAGAACGGGGTTTTGATCATCTTGCCCATGAGGCATGGTTCGCATGTGTCAAATGATTCAAAATCAAGAGACTCCAAAAGTCCATCAGAATGGAGTTTCTTCATGCGCTTTACACCAATATGACCTAGACGACAGTGCCACAAATAAGTAGTATTATCACTATCTACTTTGCATCTCTTAGCCTCAATGTTATGGATGTGTGTTTCATCCCTTTCGAGATTTAGAAGAAATAAACCACTCACAAGAGGTGCATGACCATAAAAGATGTTACTCATATAAATAGAACAACCATTATTCTCCGATTTAAATGAATAACCGTTTTGCAATAAACACGATCCAGAAATAATGTTCATGCTCAACGCAGGCACATAATAGCATTTATTAAGGTTTAAAACTAATCTCGAAGGTAAAACTAAGGAGAGCGTGCCGACGGCCATCACATCAACTCTTGATCCGTTGCCAACGCGCATCGTCACCTCATCCCTCGTAAGCCGCCGTCTATTTCGCAGCTCCTGTTTCGAGTTACAAATATTAGCAACTGAACCGGTATCAAATACCCAGGCACTACAACGAGGGCTAGTAAGGAAAACATCAATAACATGTATATCAAATATACCTTTGATGGTGCCAGCCTTCTTGTCCGCTAAGTACTTCGGACAGTTGCGCTTCCAGTTACCCTTGTCCTTGCAATAGAAGCACTCAGTTTCCGGCTTGGGACCAGACCTGAGCTTCTTCTCAGCAGGGGCATTGCGCTTGCCGCCGCCTTTCTTGAAGGGCTTCTTTGCACCTTTACCTTTCTTAAAGGAGGGCTTGTTGACCATAAACACATGATTATCCTTCTTGATGTCCACCTCCGCAGCCTTCAGCTTTGCGAAGAGCTCGGTGATCGTATCAGTGGAACCAATCTGATTATGAGTCACTACAAAACTTTTGTAGCTGGGAGGGAGTGATTGCAGAACCCTGTCAATCTTGAGCTCCTCTGGAATCTTGCAGTCCAGTTGCTCAAGGCGTTGAGTGTAGCCCGACATCTTAATGGCGTGCTCACTAACGGAACTCCCTTCCTCCATCTTGCAGTTAAAGAACTTCTCAGAGATCTCATATCTCTCAGAACGGGCCTGAGTCTGAAACATGGTTTTCAGCTCCTCGAGAATCTCAAAGGGCCCGGGATAGTTTTCAAAACGATTTTGAAGTTCCGGTTCCATAGCAAACAACATGGTGCTCTTAATCACACCATAATCATCTTTGCGCGACTGATAGACAGCTTTCTCATCAGCCGGCGCAGTTGCAGCAGGGGGGTTACCTAACGCTTTCTCAAGGACATAGTCCTTTTGTCCGCCAGACAGAATGATTCTTAGATTGCGGAACCAGTTGGTGAAGTTAGACCCATTGTTTCTAAGCTTTTCTTTCTCAGCAAAAACGTTGAAGTTGAAGTTGGACTTGGCCATGTGATCTACAGTATTTGCAAGTACAATTTAGACTATGTTCATGATAAATAGTTCAACTTAATCAAATTACTAGATGAACTCCCACTAAATTCAACATCCCTCAAGTTGTTTAGTGAACACGATCCAAATTCACCACACCCAATCCGATCATCACGAGAAGAGATGTGGTTTCAATGGTGGACAACGAAGTGTCGATCATATCATTCATATGACTCATGCTTAACCTTTCGGTTCTTGTGTTCCGAGGCCATGTCTGTACATGCTAGGCTCGTCAAGCTAGACCCAAGTATTTCCGCGTGTGCAAAACTGGCTTGCACCCGTTGTATGTGAGCGTAGAGTCTATAGCACCCGATCATCACGTGATGCTTGGACACGACGAACTTTCGCAACGGTGCATACTTGGGGAGAACACAGTTTTTATCTTGATCTTTAAGTGAGGAATCATCTTATAATGCTACCGTCGCGATCTAAGCATAATAAGATACATAAAAGGATAAACATCACATGCATATAACTTTATGTGACATGGTATAGCCAATCTTCGCGCAATTATCTCCATCTTGTGCGTTCCGGCATGATCTCCATCACTCCACCATGATTGCCTCCACCACGAACAGCAACTACAACTATTGCTAACTACTTAGCGATAAGGTAAAGCTATTACATGGCGTATAAGAAGTTGACTCGCAGGTCATACACAATTATAAAGACAACCATATGGCTCCTGCCGGTTGTGTACTCATCGACATGCAAGTTGTGAAACATTACAAAACATGATCATCGCATACATTATACACATCACATCTTGGGCCATACCATATGACAGAAAACACTCCCTGCAAAAACAAGTTAGACGCCTCTACTTTGTTGTTGCATGTTTTACGTGGCTTATGGGAGTAGATGCTAAGAACGATTCTTACCTACGGAAAGCCACAACGGTGATATTATGGTTTCCAAACTCCGGTGTTAATCCCATGATCACTATAGTGAGAGAAACTGACATCCACCAGCCGCATGTGTGGAACAAGCCACACGTCAAGTGCGGAGCCGGTCTCGCGAACGACGTCGAGTAAGGTTGGCCTGGACCGCTTCAATATCACTATGCCACGTCATAAGAAGAACACAAACAAGAGGCTTGCAACAGAAAACATCAACGCCCGCAACAACCATGTTGCATTCTACTCGTGAATCACATCTACGCATAGATCTAGCTCTGATACCACTGAAGGGTTTCGCAGCATAGTAAATCAAAATTTTCTACGGAAGCGAACAGAGGGAAAGCCAAGATCTAATCTAGGAGATGCAAACAACGAGAGAGATTGGATTAGATCTTCATACCCTTGAAGATTCGCACAGCGGAACGTTCGTCGGAACGTGGGTGATGTAGTCGTACTCGCTTCTCCTCCTCGCGATCCGATCCGATCTAGCACCACAAGTGGTGGTGCCTCCGTGAGATGCACACGTACAGCACCTCGACGTCTCCTCCTTCCTCAGACCAGCAAGTATGGTGGAGAGATGGATTGGATCTACAGCACGACGGCGTGGTGTATATGGTGGAGAATTTCTGCTGCAGGGCTTCGCCTACAAACAGTCGGGAGGGAGAGAGGAAGGGCAGCAGGGCAACTAGGGTTGGAGGAAGGTGTGTGTGTGGGGGAAAGGGGGCACACCAGCCCTATATATATAGAGGGGGGGGTGCGGCCAGCCCTTGCCCATCCTCCAAGCCTATCTCTAGTTTAAACGATTTAAACTCTCCCTTCTAGAAACCCTATCTTATCTCTAGTTTAAACGATTTAAACTTATCTAGGATCGGTTGGGCCCTATGGGGCCTTGTGCCCCTGGACCAATGCGGCCAGGACACTCCCTCATAGGCCCATGCCCCCTCCCGTAAGGTGGGGCCACGTTGGTCCCCTTCCAGAAGGTTCTAGAAGCTTCCGGTACAATACCGATTAACCCGGAACTATTCCGAACTCCAAAAACTGCACTGCCTTATATGAATCTTATTCTCCGGACCATTCCGGAACCTCTCGTGATATCCCGGATCCCATCCGAGACTCCGAACAAAAATTCATAAACCAATTATCCAATCTATCCTAGCATCGAGACACGTTAAGTGTGTGACCCTGCGGGTTCGAGAATATGCAGACATGATCTTCTATCAATAATCAACAGCGGGGTCTGGGCACCCATATTGACTCCCACACATTCATCGATGATCATATCGGATGAACCACGATGCCAGGATTCAATCAATCCCATATATATATTCCCTTCGTCTCGCGATATTTTACTTGCCCGAGATTCGATCGTCGGTATCGTCATACCTAGTTCAATCTCGTTCACAGCAAGTACTTTACCCCTTCCGTAATCTGATATCACTTTGTGATTAACTCCTTAACCACATGCTTGCAAGCGGTGTTGATATCGATTACCGAGTGGGCCCGAAGCATATCTCTCCGACTTGGGAGGGACAAATCCCATCTCGATACATACAACCCAACAGATACTTTCCGATCACCTGAGAGACACCTTTATGATCACCCTCTCATAGGATGACGTTTGATGACCTCAAAGCTTTCTTCCGATACCAGGGAGTTGTATTATCTCATGGTCTAAGGAATACAATATTTGACATGAGAAAAGCTTCGCAAAGACGAACACGATGAAACGATCTAATAGCTTTGCTTAGTTTGGGTCTGTCCACCATATCATTCTCCCAATGATATGATCTCATTATCAATTGACAACTCATGTCTATGGTTAGGAAACCTTAACCATCATTGATCAATGAGCTAGTCCATAGAGGCATACTAGGGACACGGTGTTGTTCACAAACCACACAAGTATTAAAGTTTCCGCTTAATACAATTCTAGCATGGAATATAAACTTTATCATGAACAAGAATTATAATAATAACATCTTTATTATTGCCTCTAGGGAATAATTCCAACATAAATGTCGTGAGCCGGAGCTGTTGCACGATAAAGATCAAGAAGGAGCAAGGGGTGACCTGCGAGGAGCTTCGCGACCTTGAGGTCGACTACGAGTACGACTACATCAACCACGTTCCCCGCGGAACGTTAACCGCGTACGGTCTACAAGGGTATGTATTCTATATGCATCGGTCGTTACCACATTACTACATAGATTGATGCTAGGCAGTTTCTGGGGTTACATTGTAGGAAATTTTTTGTTTTCTGCTGCGATCCCCAACAGTGGTATCAGAGCCGATCTATGCGTAGGAGTGTTGTACGGCCAGTACACACAAGTTTTGTGCGGGCATTGATCCCTTAGTTGTTACCCTCTAACGTGTAATTGTTTATATCGCGGTATTGTTTGATGAAGCGGCCCGGACCGACCTTACGCATATTCGTACGTGAGACTGGTTCCACGCTCAACATACGGCTTGTACCATATAAGTGGCTAGCGGGTGTCTGTCTGTCATTCAATAGTTGATATAGCATTTATAACGGAGGGCCCCGAAAGGGGTGTAATAGAGACAACTGTCGGATCCATGTTGTGGTTGGAAAGTTCGTAGTTTAGAAACTGTTCTATTGCGAAAGCCCTAGCAACCACGTAAAACTTGCAATAGATAAAGTAGAGGCGTCTAACTTTTTTTTTGCAGGGGGGCATGTGATTATGATATGGCATTGGTCGTTACGAAGGTAAAGTAGTTTACTTTTCTGTTACTAAGTAGTATAGTAATAGTCATTGTTCCGATGAACGACCTGGTGGAGCCGTCGTGGACTTGATGTCAAACCAAGGGCAAGATGGAGATCGTGCCGGAGCGCTCGATGGAGATCAAGGCACAAGAAATACCATATCATATCACATTATACATATGATGTTGATACCTGTTTTTACATCTTATTGTGTGCTAGTATTTAGACACTCAATGGTAGCAAATAAGATAATCCCTATTTAATTCCAATGTTTCATGTTCCCCTTGTGTGTGCACCACCAAGAAAGTTCTTCGGTATGAGGCAATCCAGGGTTACAGGCCTGGGTGTCAGACATATCTACGTTCGCATACAGTGGGTGTAAGCCATGTTGCACAGCGAATACACACAAGTTAGATTTGGCGAGCCTAGCATGTGCAGACATGGCCTCAGAACACAAGAGATCGAAAGATCGAGCATGAGTCACATGGATGATGTGATTGGCATTAGTGAATGCCTACCTTTGATAATGCACTGATGGCCATGACGATCGGGGTGGTGCAGAGGATAGGGATCATGCGATCACTAAAATCGTCCAGGGGATGACAATTTTAGTGGAGACCAATTATAAATTGATCTCTTATTATGAACTTAGTCTAGATGTCTGTTTGCAAATATCTTAGTAGACCTTGGCCTATCCCATTGACGTCCTTTGCGACCATGGGAATATATTGCTTAATATGGAACTTAGCAAAAGGGTCCAACTTCATAGATTAATACCCACGCCTGAGGGATATCCTCGTAAAAGGTGATCTTCTCTTGACACAATAACCATTAGGAGATAATCCGACGACTCCGGAATGTTTGGAGAAACACTTAGCAATCTTGCATTAGAGTTGAGAACTCTTGGAAGGGCTTGATTGCAAAAGGAGGTCATGGATGAAAAAGGTATATGTTATATATACAAAATTATAAATGTGGTTCTTCCAAAACTCGTTGCAGTTCGCAAAGTATTTGATACTTGTCCCGTTTTGTGAAAACAGGAGGATCTGCTTGAGAATTGCTTGTTTTGAGGCAATGTGACTTGATGACGGCAAGCAAAATAGTTGATGACCGACATCACCTGTTCCCTCAAAGTTTGTCATTTGGATTAGTGGACTTGAATATAATTTTGTAATCCCAGTTTGTGTGTCTTGCTTTTGGCGAGACGATTATTCATATGAACAAGTTACAAACTAGTTTGTATTATTCTTATGAACAATACCTTGTGGTCACATTATGATTACAAACAAGTTATTCTCATCACTATGTTAATGATAATAGTTTAAACATTTATAAAGGATTAGAATGCTAAAATATATCCAAAGTTTAATAATGAAATGACACTACAGTTTAAGTCATTTTGGTTATTGTAGGTTCTTTATGAAAGATCGGGGTCCTAGATGCTTAATCTAGAGATTTTGAAAAAACATGCCTCTTAGGCAGAATGACTAAAACTCCGCATTCTGTTAAAACGGTGATATGCGAAGAAATGTTAAATCTTATACATAGTGATGTATCACATTTTCAACAAGTAGTGGAAATCATTTATTGTGGACTTAAGTGAATAAGTGTATTTATTTAATGAAACATGAAGTTTGAAATGATTTGAATTGTTCAAATGAGTTCATAACTAAATGGGATATTGAATTAACTGAATTAACAAGTCTCTTCGATTTGATCGACATGACTAACTTATTCAAGTTAAGTTTAGCATAAAAGAAACTTGTTAAAGATGTTTCACAAATTATGATAATTAGATGAATTCAAACTTTGTTGAAATATCTAAACATCATAATCATTATGTATTAAGATACATATGGTATAGTATTATCTCTTATAGGGGTTATAGTTGTCGTTTAGAGTTAAAGATCGAAATAAGCAAACACTCATTTGAAGTACAAGGGAACATCTAAAGATTCGTGGAAACAACACCATAAGTGTTATGTCACGTTCGAGTTTCTAGAGATTTTGACAAGTCGAAATCGTGGCGAATAAACAAGTCTTTGTAGAGCATTCTTAGGAAGCTATGAATGCATCTTCCACGAAGGTTCAAACCTTCTGTTGTCCTAAGTTGACCTGTCTTGATGAAGATACAGGTGAAAGAAAGTAAAAGATCAAAATAAGGTTTTTGACCTTACCTTCGAATTGTTGAGTGGCGTAGCAGAATTTGTTTCGTGAATCCAAACTCTACAGATAGAGAAGAAACTATTGATAATGATCATAAAGTTTCAAATGAATACTTTTACTAAAGAAAGTAGGATTCAACTATATGTTCTACAAGTTTGTGGAATTATATATTGATTCACTTGTCTTGTTTTGAACAAGACATACCTACGAATTACGAAAAAGCATGATGGACCTAAGTACAAGAAATGAATAGTCGTTGAAATCTCGTTAGTGTAATTCTCGATTTGATGGTAATCAAAGAATTTTGGAATGTCCAAGATTATTGAGAGGACCTAGATTTAAGTGGGAGCAAATCAGCTCGGCTAATTCATAATATGTTGCTGACATATTTTGAGTGGGAGCTAAGTAAAATCCCTGGATCTCAAACATGAATGTCATATTTGAGTGGGAGCGTGAAATCATTCTGGGATATGTGGACAACATATATGAATGATGTGATTGGTGTTAATAATATTTAAGTTAGATAAATAAGGATGAAGTTGAAGTTATTAAACAATAAGATCTATCGAGATAGATTGGTAAGTTTAATAAACACTAAATGTCGAATGCTTCCTGGACTTGATTCTGAAAGATGTCCAGAATATCCTTAGACAAGATTCTGAAGAAGTTCGAAATGGAACAAGGTAAGAAAGAAGTTTTTACTATATGAAGCATTGAGATAGTATTGCAACTATGGTTGAAAGAAAGAGATGTGTTGCATCTCCTATGCCTCAGTCATAGGTTCTTCCACGTTGTATACTCGACATAAAGTGACCCAAAGTTCTGGTTGGTAGGACAAAGTCTTAATTGTAAGAATGTGTCTTTAAGTGATTCCTGAGTTGATCACTGAACCAGAATTAAGTTTGTACATAAATGGCAAGAAGCAATGGAAGTGTCATAGAAGCATTTCATGCACTAGGATCTACATAGATATAGAAGTATAAAGGCTACATCCGATGTGATGTATAATGTTATGGCTGGGCTAGTTCGCTTTTAACATAGAATGATGTGTCCCAGGGCCCAGTGCCCATGAGAAAGCCCTCGAGGTTGATCCAACGTCACTGTAAGCTCCTGGAATCCGGCCTCGTTCTGCTACCATGACTACAGTATATACACAAAGGATAGCAAATTGTGTTTCGAAGTTTAGATGACAACGGTGAAAACGACCGTCATCATAAACACTAGAAACAAAAGTCTCACTTTGTTGCCAAACAAATGCTTCGACCCATTATACGATAATGGTGTGAATGTCAGATTAGGAAGACATTAACGATTTGCAAAAGACATAATGATCTGGTAAAACAGAACACCGACATGACATTTCCCATGAGCATGCATGATCTGTAAACGCATATGGTATATGGTTTATATGAGTAAAATGCGAGCTAGTTTATTTGTACTCTAGTGCAAGTGGGAGACTGAAGGAGATATGCCCTAGAGGCAAATAATAAATAGGTTTTTATTGTCATATCTCAATTAGTTTATAATAATTTCATATTGTGCTATAACTGTGCCAAGTAGAAACATTGGTACATGTGTGGTATGAAACAACAAAGTCCCTAGTAGCCTCTATTCATACTAGTTCGTTGGTCACGAAGATGATCTTTGTTTCAAGATCATGGGCATTTATGCCGACTGACAACGGGATCATATCATTGGATAATGATGTGATTGGACATTCCTCGAAGGATTGCAACACGATCAAGCCATATAGTTCATTGTTGCAACAGCTATACCTAGACTCCTTCTCCTTAGGCCATGAGCTCATATTACTCACTGTTTCCCGAGGCTGCTTAGACTGCATCAAGCGCCACTTGGTAATACAGTGTTTATAAAGGTGTACGTTGGGTATTCCGAAGGAACAGTAGATGACATGTGACTACAAGACTGGGATTTGTTCGCCCACATGATGGGTAAAGATACATACGGCCGGCTTGGTGAGATTACATCCATAAATGTTGCAACATGTGACCTGGTCACGGGGATGTAATATCACGGTAACAAGAAAACAGAACTTGTTGTAAACGAGATTGAACAAGGTGTGGAACACCAATGATCGGATCTCGGACAAGTTGTATCGAGAAACAAAAGGAAGAGGATGCTACATTTAGCGGTTCAAACGACATTGTCATCCGGAATCCATAGGGGTCACATGGACATCCCTGGTCCCTCTGTTGATCATTGATACCGATCATGTCTAGAGCATTCCTTTGCCATGAGAGGATACACTTAAGGGTACGATGAGAGCGATCATTCGTAAGATGGAATCACAGTAGAGAAAGAGAGATAGCCGAAATCGTTCCGCAGAGAGATCCGAAGTTGTTCGGAGAAATAATAAAGGAAAAGACCCGATAAATAGGAATTTAAATATATATTTATTATATGTTAATTGTGAATTAATATATTCTAAATAATATTTAAGTTAATATTTATAAAGGCAACTTTTATATTAAGCCAAATCCCGGAGGGAAAAGGCCTAGAATAAAAGCTGCAGAAAAATAAATGGAAAAAGGCAAAACAGCCAGCCCTGTGGGCGGCGGATAATCGCCACCGCACAGGACGGCGTGTAACTGGGCCGCGCCAGGCACCGGGTTGCGCCGAGCTGGGCCGCCGCCGCAGCAGTCGGCCTACACGGGCTCTGCCTCGCCAGGCCGTCGCACAGGCACTAGGGAGCAGGCCGCCGGGGGCGAGCCGGTCCACCCGAGACGCGGGAGCTAGCGGGCCGCCGGGGGGTGGCCAGCCCACCCGGGCTCCCCTTACCAGGCCGCCGCCGCAGGAGAGCTGGGCGCGGGGTGGCCCGCGCCAAGGCCCACCCGGCCAGCCCCTGTCTGCTGCCCCTTTTCTTTTTATTTGTTATTTTCTGTTTTGGCTGTTGGGCTGGTTTTTGGCCCATCCGGCCAGGACGAAAATACATGTCATTTTTTTCTATTAGTCCCACATGGATAACCTAATGGGGAGGTCACACCCACTCCGCCTATATAAAGGGGTGCCCATGGGTGGGATTAGAAACACAATTAGAGAAGTCTTTTAGTAGACTTTCTCCCTCCCTCTCTCTATACCTTGTGACCATGGCCCCAAGTCTGGGCTGTGCGATCAAGGCACACCTGTAGTATGCCATTGCGCTGCAGGGATTCCTAGCCGGATATCAACTTCCACACTCCCAGCGGGATCGGGGAGCCGGAGGTCTCATCGTGCACCGGATGTGTATGAAGACACGAGGCACAACACTTGGGCCGCTTAAATATCGTGAGCCGGAGCTGTTGCACGATGAAGATCAAGAAGGAGCAAGGGTGACCTGCGAGGAGCTTTGTGACCTTGAGGTCGGCTACGAGTACGACTAGATCAACCACGTTCCCCGCGGAATGTTAACCGCGTACGGTTTACAAGGTTATGTATTCTATACGCATCGGCCGTTACCGCATTACTACATAGATAGATCCTAGGCAGTTTTTGGGGTTACATCATAGGAAATTTTTTGTTTTCTGCTGCGATCCCCAACAATCAGAACATAGGGTAATTGTAGATAAATAAGGAAAAGCATCAAAGTACTAGATAATCCTAGGCATGTGTCCCATATATAGTCATACGTGCTCGCAATGAGAACTTGCACAACATCTTTTGTCCTGCTAGCCTGTTTACAGCGGGGCCTCAAGGGAACTACTGGCAATTAAGGTGCTCCTTTTAATAGAGCACCGGAGCAAAGCATTAACACTCCGTGAACACATGTGATCCTCACATCAAAGCCATTCCCTCTGGTTATCCCGATTTTTGTCACTTCGGGGCCATTGGTTCCGGACAACAACGTGTGTATACAACTTGCAGGTAAGGCCAAAAACAATACTATCATAATGAATCAATAACATGTTCAGATCTCAAATCATGGCACTCGGGCCCTAGTGACAAGCATTAAGCATAACAAGTCGCAACAAAGTCAAAATGCACTAATAGAAGATACTAGGCACCATGCCCTAATAATCCGATGCCATTACATGAACGATCTCATCCAATCCCTACCATCCCCATAGCCTACAATAGGGATTTACTCACTCATAGATGGGGGAAACATGATTGTCGATGGAGAAGCGATGGTGATGATGATGGCGATGATCTCCTCCGATTCCCCGTCCCAGCAGGGTGCCAGAATGGAGTTTCTGGTGTTGTTTCGTGGAATATGGTGGTGGCGGCGGAGCGGAACTCTTTTTGGAAAAACGTCGAACCCCCCTTTGTTTTTAGGTCAGGAGGCAACTTATAGGCGAAGAGGGAGGCCGAGGGGGTGCCTGGGGTGGCCAGACCACCCCCTGGCACGGCTAGGCCTAACCCGCGCGACCATGTGGTGTGGTCGGGCCCCAGCCCCTTTACGTCTCGTATTTTGGCTCCTGGTGTCCCTGGGTGAAAAATTGACTTTGGATTTTGTCCCTTCCAATTCATTTTCTAACTTTCCTAGAACCAAAAACAGTAGAAAAGAGGCAGCTGGCACTGTGGCTCTTGTTAATAGGTTAGTCCAAGAAATCATATGGAAATTACTCCAAAGTGTGGACAAAACATAAGAAAGTAGATAAAACCAAGCATGGAACATCAAAAATCATGGATACGTTTGCAACGTATCAGTGGGCATCTCGCTGTGGTTTTGTTTCACACAATGGCATGACTTTGTTAATCCTGGGAACCTTCAATTTTGCTTGTTCAGATTCAGAAACTAGGTCTTTGAAAGTTACTCGCTTCACTTCCTTGACCTTAGTAGCCAACATCAATTCAGTTGGCTTCTCATTATTGGGAGTCAAATATGAAACAACACACTTGCGTCCATCCTTCTTGATTTGATATACTTGTTTGACCACTTCTTTCTTTACCCATAAACTCTGAACCGATTCTGTTTGATTGAAACGGTCTTTGACATGTGATTGTTGATCAAATGTTCGTCTTCTTGGAGCTGCGTAATTTGGGTGAGATGATCTAGAAATAGATGGATAACGATGCCCGTGAATCATACCTTTTCCATGATGGATATGAACAAAAATTAGCATAGGGAGGTATCCATGAACTTGGCATTGGTGGCCCAAAAGGAGGATACGAATTTGTTGCATTTAATTTCTCCTTTCACCAATCCTTGTCTTTAGAATTTTGCCTTGGGGGTGATCTTGATACTTTTGCACTACTTGGCCGATAAGAACTTTTTGCTTCACTCTCCATTTTATATTTTTCCAGCAGCTGTGCGAAATTGACTTTTGGTTTCTTACCCTTGTTCTTATTGCGGCCTTTGTCTTCTTGAGTTTTGCACGCATCGATCTTCGAGTTTTCTTGTTGCCCCCAGTGCTTGATGTCTTCATCATAGTTTCAATGGAACTCTCACCTTCAAGAACATTTGCAATATGCTCTTCAACAATCTCTTTGCTTAAGAGCTTGATCCCATCATCTTCCTTGTGTACCTGCTCATCATTACACGAATCGACTAGAGGTAGTTGATGCAATATATTTTGGCCATCAAGACCAATGGAAATAGATTGGCCATCAATTTGTGTTTCGGCAAATTTGAATCGTCCCTTATTAACAGCCGATTGTACTATTTGATGAAACATGTTGCAACTCTCTATACTATGCTCGAACGAATCATGCAACTTGCAATACATTCATCATTGTAATGATGGCTCAGCATTGTGATCAGGAATTCTAATATAATCAATTTTAGTAACATGTCAAATATATGATCACACTTTCACAAACTGTAGGTACACCTTTTATCTTCTAACCAATCTTTTTGTGAGAACGTCTTTGGAATTGAACAATCGAATGGTTCAGATTTTATATCATCCATTTCGGCTATGCATTGTTTTTTGCACTTCTCTTCCGATGTCTTTGAATACACAGTTATACTAGTGTTGGGGGGATACCCCTGGGTAGGGTAACGCCAGGTTATAAGGTCCGAGTTAGCCGGGGTACGGTGCGGTCAAAGCAAGTGCTGACCATGTCACCTCAAGGCAGGCCGAACCACGGAGTGACCCGGCCCGTGGAGCGTCTCCTTGACTGTAGTCCGGCCGGCATAAAATATATGTCGGCCGTGTTTATCTATCTATTTTGCAGGTAACTTGATAGCCAGATTAGCCACATGCTAGCCGGACTATCTTAGGGCTTCCAAGAGAAGGAATTCCCCGCTGGTCAAAAGGTGACTTTATTAGCTGTAGCATGAGCAAAGCAAAGTAAAGAAGAGGACCAGCGGGTCAGGGGCGACCAAGGTGACGCGGTCAATGTGGGATGACGTAGCCTGTGTCTGGTGACGCTTAAAGACAAAAATTACGCCGTGGGTTACGTCCAAAGCCCGGACGAGCCGTTAAAGAGAATAAAGAAGCATCTAGCTTTAGGCGAGGAGCATATTCTCCGAATATGCTACCACGTGTTCCCTAGAATTGTAACCCGGGCTGCCCTATATAAGGAGCACTGGGGCCTCCATAGAGAGGGATCGATCATTTTCTCTGTCTAAGGTAGAACTCTAGAGCTAGTTTGTAGGGATTAAGAGACATAGTCTCCTTCTTACTGAGAGCTTGAAGAGCGTTTGTAAACACCATTGGTAGAGAGAATACAAGAACATCTATGCGTGGAATCACCATGTTCTCCCTCCCTGGATTCCCCTAGCACTCATTGGCCCCATCTTTAGCCTATCCATGGCATCTGCCGTGCCACCACCATGACAGTTGGTGCCCACCATGGGGCTAGCGGTGCTAGCAGGGGTGAAAATCCAGACGGGAAGCTTCTCCAGCACCGGCAAGCGCATCATCTCCATCTTGGTTCACCGCTTTGGAGCGCTGGACTACGTTAGCGACAATGCAGGAAGCTTCGGCCAGTAGCCCCCTCCGTGCAACGGCATCTTCATCAAGATCTACGTCAGCGTGGAAGAGTCATGCGTTCATCCGCGGCACATCATCGAGGGAGGTGAACCACCTCTCAGCGTAGCTCGTGGAGTACATATCACTCGCCCCACCAGCAGCGTTGAGGTCCTGATGACCGCACCTGATGCGGAACCGAGCTAGGGACCGGCACCAGAGCCGGAGGTCACGCCAAAGTAGACCAGGTCTAGGTTTCCTCCACTAGAAAGGCTAGAGAATGTGCTCCAAGAATTAAAAGATAGCCTAACAACACCAATAGCACCTGTGGTAGATCCAGCTCAGGCACAAGCGGAGTTAGAGGAAACTAGGCGGAAAATGTTAGCTGGGGCAAAGAAGGTAGCAGAGCTGCATCAGTCTTTGAACATCACCACATAATTGTGTGAAGATGGGGTGAAGATCCGGGGTAGGAACCTGATTACTAAGATTGACAAGGAATACGAGCCTAGGCTAGGTCAGACAGCCACGATAGTAACAGGAGGGCTGGATTGGTACAGTACCCGGCAAAGAACCTCAGGGCAGTAAACACGGCCGTGTTCGAGTTAGAGGGTATAACTGGAGAGGCCCGGCAAAGGCAACAAGAAAGAGTGAATCACTTGCTGAGAGTTCCTTTCCAGCAAAATGAAGAAATGAACAAGGCAAACCCGGTGCCACCAGGAGCGTTACATGTGGTACATTCGGCCAGGAATAACCCGGCAAGATCCGGAGGAGACGTGTCATCTCCAGGTCACAATCCCAGGAGAGAAGAAGTAGTAAACTCCAGGAGAAGAGACAAACAAATGGTTCCCTATGATCCAGTAAGCGCCAGAAAAGGCAAAGCAATGCAAGTTGATGAAGATCGGCACAGTACCAGTCGAGGTGTGGGCGCCCGAGGTAACCGCGACCAAGGTAATGCCGGTCAGAAAAATGCTGCCAACGGCAATGCCGGACAGCGTGATCCCATGGGAATGGGGCAAAATATACCTCGGCAGCAGCAACAGTGCGCACCTCGGCAAGAGGGGAGTGCACGACAAGCAGCACAATAACAAAATGCTTGCCTAGATTAGGAAAGATACAATGATGGTTATTCGGCTATGATCAACAACGGATACCCCAGACCGGATCACCACATAATTGGGTCAAGGCTGGGAAGCAGGAACTTGTAGCTAGATGATGCGAGGCTGAAACTTGATAGAATTTATAGGTCGGATCTAATTGAGGTACAAGGTCCACTGGGTCTGGCATGCTTTGGGCTTCGGATCATGAAGGAGCCACCAGTGCCGAACTTTCAGCTGGCCAGAGGAACCCGAACCTATGATGGTAGTACTAGGCCAGAAGATTGGCTGATCGATTACGCCACAACGGTCAAGATCGCAACAGGAAATTTGAGATGGGCAGTAAGATATGTGCCATAGATGCTGGAAGGACCAGCGAGAGTTTGGCTGAACAATTTGCCGCCAGGAAGTGTCAACTGTTGGCTGGATTTCGAGGAGTTGTTAGTTAGCAACGTCTCAAGCACTTACAAGAGGCCCAACAGGCCACAGACTCTGGCGCTATGCCGGAAAAGACCGAATGAGCCAGACCGAGATTTCCTGACTCGGTGGTGCAACGTGCGTAACTCGTGCGAGGGGGTAATTCAATCACAAGCTATTGCGTGGTTCGCTTAGGGATGCAGATATGGAAGTATGCTGTGGCAGAGGCTGCAGCGAGACATGCCAACCACTTTGGCTGAGACGATCCGGGTCGCGGATTCGTATGCCTTCGGAGATCCAACGCAGCCCCGGCTAATGTCGAGTGAGGCAAACGAGGAATATTACAACCGAGATGGCTCCGGATCATCAAGGAGGAATGATTCTCGAGGAAAGAGAAGGGATGAGCGCCCGGATTACCGATATAACTCACAACAGGTAGTAGCGGTAGACCGGGATCAACCCAATGCCGGTGCCAGCCAACGCCAAAAAACTGGAGGACAAAACTGGCAACAGAAAAACAAAGGGAAAAAGCCTTGGACCCCGGAGCAGAAAAAGCAATGTCAAGAGCGAAAAGATAGACCGAGGTATACGTTTGAATCCATGTTGGATCAACCTTGCAAGTTCCATACACCAAGCCCGAATAGTCCAGCAAATCATACAAACCGGCAATGTGAATGGATAAGAAAGTTAGAGCAGGGCAGTTCGGGGAATGCTCAGGCACCTCGGAACAAAGCACCTAGGAATGAGGCACCGCGGCAACCGTTACTAACAGGGGAATGGACAGCAACTGATGTTACCACCGCCTCCGTCGAGGTACGAGAATCAAGAAAGAAGGGATATGGTACATCAAGTAGGCAATAATCAGCAACAAGGTCAGAGTTACCACGAGAATGAGGGACGAAACAAGTACATGGAGCATCATCAAAGCTACTATGTGTTTACCACGGAAGAAAATGACCTGAAAAGCTTCCAGCGCCGGCATATGGAGGTGAACGCGGTAATGCTGGCAGTAGTGAGATACATGCCCTGGGCAGATCAAGAAATCACATGGAGTATCAAGGATGACCCAAAGATCATGCCTAGCCCTGGGACCTATGCTCTAGTCCTGGATCCAACGTTCATCGGGCCGAATCTCAATGTGAGGTTTTCCAAGGTACTAATCGACAATGGCAGTAGTATCAACATTATGTACAAGGATACCATGCACAAGTTGGGAATAACAGAGAACATGTTGCAAGAAATGAGGACCACTTTTCATGGCATTGTACCGGGTATTTCCTGTGAGCCAATTGGTAAGGTCCGGGCTGATGTGTTATTCGGCACGAGAGATAATTGTCGGACTGAAAATTTTGGAGTTTGAAGTGGTGAATCTGGAGAGCACGTATCACGCGTTACTCGGCAGGCCAGCGCTGAACAAGTTCATGGCAACTACCCACATCATTTACCTTAAGATGAAGCTGCCCGGGCCAAGGGGCGTGATAACTGTATCAGGGGACTTCCGTCATTCGATCGAGTGCGCCTCAGCCAGATCTAACTTAGCCGAGTCACTCGTGATAGCTCAGGAAAAAAGGAAGATACTGGAGGTGGCGGCATTGGCTCAACCCGCGCAACAGCATATGCCGGCTCTGACCAACTCGCACGGGAGCATGATCATTCCAAGCAACCAAGGAGACAAAGAAAGTGCCAATCGATGATCAGTTCCCAGAGCGCACCATAACCATTGGTGCCTGGTTAAGCAGCAAATAGGAAAGCGAGCTCGTCAACTTCCTCCATGAGAATCGGGATATCTTTGCTTGGTCTACTCAGGATCTGCAAGGTGTACTGATACATTGCAAATGTATCTATAATTTTTGATGTTCCATGCTTGGTTTTATCCACTTTCTTGTGTTTTGTTCCAACTTTTATTATGATTTCTTGGACTAACCTATTAACAAGAGCCACAGTGCCAGCTGCCTGTTTTCTGCTGTTTTTGGCTCCAGGAAAGTCATAAAATGAATATTCTCGGAATTGGACGGGACAAAAGCCAAAGTGCCTATTTTTCCGGAAGGGATCAAGTGCCAGAATATGAGACGGAGAAGGGCTGGGGGGCGGCCACACCACCTGGCCACGCGGCCAGGCCTAGCCCGCGCCAGGGAGTGGTCTGGCCGCCCCAGCACCCCCTCGGCCTCTCCTTCCGCCTATAAGTTGTCCTCAGGATGAAAAACCTAAGTACCCCATCAAAATCCACGAAAGAGTCTATAGCCGTCGTCATCTCCATCCCTAGATCGGGAGGGATCTGAAGCTCTTCCCGGCACCCTGCCGGAGAGGGGAATTCACCCTGGATGCCTTCTTCATCACCATGCAAGCCTTCGGTGTGATGCGTGAGTAGTTCATCCTTGGACTACGGATCCATGTAGTAGCTAGATGGTTGGTTTCTCCTCCTTTGTGCTTTCATGTTTAGATCTTGTGAGCTCCGTTCATGATCAAGATCATCTATTTGTAATTCATACATGTTGTGTTTGCGGGGATCCGATGGATATTAAGATGCTATTTCAGATTGATTATTGATCCTATCATGTCTTTGTTATTTCAGATCTTGCATGCTTTCCGTTGTTAGTAGCTATCTTGGCCAAGTAGATGCTAGCAACTCCAAGAGTTAGTATTTATGATCGATAGTGGGTTCATGCCCTTGGTAATCTGGGGAAGTGACAGAAATCTCTAAGGTACTAGATGTGTTGTTGCTACTAGGGAGAAAACAACAATCCTTTGTTCATAGAGCAATCGTATTGTTTACCTTACACACAGTTTGTAAAGCAATAATCTGTTTCTTGCAACTTAATACTGGAGGGGATTCGGATGAGAACCTGAAGGTGGATTATTAGTCATAGATGCAGTTGGATGGGTCTATGTATTATGTTGTAATGCCCAATCAAGTCTCAAAGGAGTCAAGATGATTAGTATATGCATGTATTGCTTTCTCGGTGTTTGTCAATTGCCCCGCTGTAAGTTGTTCACCCAGCATGTTATCTATCACAAGGAGAGCCACCTCTAGTGAACTATGGATCCTGGTCCTTGTCTTTTACATACAATCTATAAACTATTTACTTTTTGTGTTTACTTTCTGCAAACTTTTACTTCTTTCCATTCAATACGTTTAATCCTTTGTTTTCCGCAAAACACGGTGAGATTGACAACCTCATCGCAAGTTGGGGACAAAGTTCTGTGGTTGTGTTGTGCAGGTCTTCACGTTGCTACTAGCACCGGTAGTGCGCCCTGCCAAAGCTCAGCTAGTAACACCTTTGAGGTGTTTCCTTGCTCCTACTGGTTCGATTAAACCTTGGTTTCATAACTAAGGGAAACTTGCTGTTGTGCTCATCATACCTTCCTCTTGGGGTTTCCAACAAGCTCTACATCAACACCGCCATCAAGCATTTTTCTAGGCGTCGTGCATTGATCCATCAAGCATTTTTCTGGCACCGTCGCCGGGGAGTCAAGGACATCTTCACAAGGGGAGTCCCTCATAACCAATCTCTTTACTTTGTTGTTTTTGTTTTGCTTAGTTTCTTTTTGCTTTGTTTGCTTATTTTGTTCTTCCAAAACACAAAAAAAGTTAGTTTTACTTGTTTGCTTTCTTATTTGAAAACCCCAAAAAATGACTACTCTTGAAAACACTAAGTTGTGTGACTTCACTAGCACCAACAACAATGATTTTATGAGCACTCCTATTGCTCCACCTATGGCTGAAAATACTTTCTTTGAGATAAAACCTGCTTTGCTCAATCTTGTTATGAGAGAACAATTTTCTGGTATTGGTAATGAAGATGCTGCTTCCCATCTAAATAACTTTGTTGAACTTTGTGAGATGCAAAAGCATAAGGATATAGATGGTGATATTATTAAGATGAAATTGTTTCCTTTCTCTTTGAGAGGAAAAGCTAAAGAATGGTTGAATTCCTTAACTAGGAATAGTATTGATTCTTGGACTAAATGCAAAGATGCTTTTATTGGAAAATACTATCCTCCTGCTAAGATTATATCCATGAGAAGTGAAATAATGAAGTTTAAACAACTTGATAATGAGCATGTTTCTCAAGCTTGGGAAAGAATGAAATCTTTGGTAAAGAATTGTTCCACTCATGGACTGACTGCTTGGATGATCATCCAAACTTTTTATGCAGGATTGAACTATTCTTCAAGGAACCTATTGGATTCAGCTGCTGGAGGTACCTTTATGACCATCACTTTGGGTGCTGCAAAAAAACTTCTGGACAATATGATGGTTAATTATTCTGAATGGCATACTGAGAGAGCTCCACAAGGTAAGAAGGTAAATTCTGTTGGGGAAACCTCCTCCTTGAGTGATAAGATTGATATGATTATGTCTATGCTAGTTAATGGGAAAACCCATATTGATCCAAATAATGTTCCTATAGCCTCTTTGGTTGCCCAAGAAGAGCAAGTTGATGTGAACTTCATAAGAAATAACAATTTTGGCAAAAATGCTTATGGTAATAATGCTTATAAGAACAATTTTGTTAACAACACTTATAAGACATACCCTCCCAACAATGGTAATGCTTATGGAAATTCTTACAACAATAATAAGAGTGCTCCCTCTGAACTTGAAGTTATGCTTAAAGAGTTTATTAGTAAACAAACTGCTTTCAATAAAACTATTGAGGAAAAACTCTCTAATGCTGAAAGAAATATAGCATCTTTGGCTGAAGCCCAATCTACTTTGAATAAAATGGCTGCTAAACCCGAAACTAATGAGAATCCCTTTGCAGCTACCAATGCCATACAAGTAAGAATTGATGAAAATGTTAGACTATTAGCTGAATTACATGCTAAGTGGGAAAGAGAAGATGAAATTGCTAGAAACATTAGTGTTTCTACTATCACCACCACTAGTTTTGAGGCTACTAATAGTTCTACTACTTTAGATGATAAAGTTGATTTTGATCTTGATGGTTGCAACATCTCTGAAGTTATTAAGTTCCTACAAAAGCTTGCTAAAAGTCCTAATGCTAGTGCTATGAACATGGCTTTTACAAAACACATTACTGATGCTCTCATAAAGAATAAAGAAGAAAAGATGAAACATAAAGCTTCTATTCCTATAAAGCAAGAAGATGGTTGGGAACCCATCATTAATATGAAAGTGAATGACTTTGATTTCAAAGCCTTGTGTGATCTTGATAGTAGTGTTTCTATTATGCCTAGAAGGATTTATGATATGCTTGATTTGCCTCCTCTTGAAGATTGTTATTTGAATGTCCCACTTGATGCTAATGCTAAAAAGAAACTCATGAGGAGTCTTAATGATGTTCTTACTATGGTTAATGATTCCTATGTCCTCGTTGATTTCTATGTTTTGGATGTTGAATACAATGCTTCTTGTCCTATTACTTTGGGGAGACCTTTTCTTAGAACTGTTGGTGCCATCATTGATATGAAAGAAGGCACCATTAAATATCAACTCCCACTCAAGAAAGGTATAGAACACTTCCCTAGAAAGAGAGAAAAGATTTCTTTTGCTTCTCCTATGAAAACAAAATTTGGTGTTAATGCATCTTCATTTGTGAACACTTGATTCTTTCTTTGCTTCTTATGCCTAACTTAAAGGCGTTAAAGAAAAGTACTTGTTGGGAGATAACCCAAGAGTTTTAGTTGAGTCTTGGAAGTTATTACCTCTGTAATAACCTCTCCTTATCCTTTTTATTTGCTTTTTTGCCAAGAGTAACCTCTAATGAGAGTGAAGTAATGATTGTGAAAGTTGCTGTCCTGAAACAGATTTCTGTGCTTCACCGTAAAAATTCCTGAGAGAGTTCTGTATGTCGGATTGAGCTGTAATATTTTGTGCTTCTGCCCTAGGTTCTTATCCAACTTTCGTTAGTTCAACACTTTTTGATTTGAGCAACATAAGGTCTTCGAAAATATTTGTCTTTTCCTGCTGGTCTGTTTTGACATATTTCTGCCATTTTCTGCATTTGCTTCTTGTTGGTTCCTTCTTGAGTTCTTTTGGGGAATTGAGCTTTTTGAGGGAAGTGATACAGTATCTAGTGTTCTAATGGAAGTTCATTTGTTGTTAGAACTGAATCTTGAGACTTATTTATCTTGAGTGCACTAATGTTGCTAATAAAGATTGTGTGAAGTTTTGTATGAAGGAAAAATTTCAGGTGTATGGAAGGAATGAGTAATGAGATGAATGATGGACTAAAGCTCAAGCTTGGGTATGCCACGCGTGTCATGCCCAAGAAATATCCAAGAAGTACAAGCGTCAAAGCTTGGGGATGCCCAAGGCACCCCCTTCTTCATCAATAAAAATTACAGGTTTCTTCCAAACGCTTCATTTTTATTGTTTCGTGCACAGTTGTGTTTCTCTTGGAGCGTATTCTTTTTTGTTTTCGTTTCGGTTTTTAGTTTTCTTGGTTTGTTTAGTTTTCTTAATAAGTTGGTTGGACCCCCTCTTTCATACGTTGGTTTGCAAATAGTTTGGTTTGGTTTGGAAAAGAGTAGGAAAGTTCATGCTTATGTGGTAAAAAGAGCTCGTTTTTGACTGTGGCTATGCTTTGTCATGCCATGCTTGATATTGTTTTGGCTTTATGCTTAGTATTCTTTGCTGTAGCATGACTTGTTATAAACAATTGACATTGCTTAATGTTCCTTGGATGAATCATGCGTTGTTTTAGCATAGTAAAGCATAGTTTGGTGGTATTCTCCTTTGATGCTTTATTTGGGTTGACTTGGCACATGCTCACACCATGTTATGACTGTCACAAGTCACCATAGCCTTTATGATCCTTTAGTTTTCAACTTGTAGTATCACTTTATGCTTTGATCAATGATGTATTGTCGCTCTGCATGATTATGGCCATTATTGCTCTCTCAGTTTGTCGCTCACAGTCTTTTGCTAGCCTCCACCACAAAGTATGAGTTCCACTCATGCATCCAACTCCCTAAACCAAGTTTTT
Organism: Avena sativa; assembly: GCA_916181665.1. NCBI lineage: Eukaryota > Viridiplantae > Streptophyta > Magnoliopsida > Poales > Poaceae > Avena > Avena sativa. The sequence goes on along the minus strand of OV702290.1, from coordinate 543,544,592 downwards.
CAAAAGAGTCCACCATACCTACCTACTAGCTTATGCTATTCCAAGTATATTCATGCTTTTGTTTACCTTCCACTTGTTATGAGAAAACTAGTGATTAAAGCTCTCACGAACTTGATGGCACACTTTACTTTATTGCCTCTAATAAACTTGAACCATTGGGTCCTTCTTTGTTGCATATATGTTTGCGCTTTATAAGTTGAAATTAGCAGAACCATGTACCATGGGGAACGCTTTCAACATTGCACTTGTACTTTGTACCCCGTTGATATTATGTTCTTTTGCTAACGGATCCTGGCGGTGTGAAATAAAATTGGAACTTGTAAGATCATGGAGTTTGTATATGTGTTAGAGAAACGCCTGGGCCGCTAGCCTAAGCCATGCCTAATCATGGTGGAAACTTGCAGCATCACCATAGTGAGCACTCTATGAAGCATCCTCAATAAAAACCTATGCAAATAGCAAATAAAAAGATCGTTGAGATGCTCATTGTCTGCTTGCCTTGTCATTTTGATTATGGGAAAGCTCCCGTATCATGTGCAAGGGGTACCCCGTTGGCGGTTCTTAATGATACACACATACTTACAATGACAAGAGCTTACTCGTGACTGAAGTTGAGTAGCATGAGGATCGGTCTTCGTAAGTAAGGGCATGAGATTTCGGTTTATAACTTGTCAAGCATATCCTCTTAGTTGTGTCAGTTTAACCTTAATCACCTTCAAGATGCTTATGATAGGGGCAATGAGAGCTGAAAGCTATAAGTACCATAATTTTTGGAAGCTCTTTATGAGACTTCAATCCCTACTTCCTTTTACAAAAGGCTTTTCTTCCACCATTACATTGAGTCTCCACCTTCTATCTTTATGCACCTACTTTGAGAGCATAGTGGCCATTCTTAGTTCTATGTGCATTGTCCCAAGACTAGTTGATTGATGCATAACTTGTTATTGCTTGTTTTAAACTATTGTATCTAGTCACTCTTATGAACTTTGAAGGTGTCCCATGCATTTATATTTGCTACTCTATTGAGGGACAAGCTGAATACTTTTATGCTATGTTTTCTTTATGTGAAACAAACAAACGTCTTGCAAAGCATTGTTATTCATGAATCTTTTGTTTGTGCCTTTTCATGTTGCATCATAGTTTCTTTGCTTATTGCTAGAACTTTGTCTTTCATGTTGTGATTGAAGTACTATGATCCCAGCTTTGAATGTTTTGCAAATACTTTGATCAAGTCTTTGATGGTGCATGTCACCTCATAAATTATTCATTTTATCACTTACCTACTAGAGGACGAGCAGGAGTTAAGCTTGGGAATGTTGATACATTGCAAATGTATCTATAATTTTTGATGTTCCATGCTTTGTTTTATCCACTTTCTTGTGTTTTGTTCCAACTTTGGAGTACATCTATTATGATTTCTTGGACTAACCTATTAACAAGAGCCACAGTGCCAGCTGCCTGTTTTCTGCTGTTTTTGGTTCCAGGAAAGTCAGAAAATGAATATTCTCGGAATTGGACGGGACAAAAGCCAAAGTGCCTATTTTTCTGGAAGGGATCAAGTGCCAGAATACGAGACGGAGAAGGGCTGGGGGCCGGCCACACCACCTGGCCGCACGGCCAGGCCTAGCCCGTGCCAGGGGGTGGTCTGGCCGCCCCCAGCACCCCCTCGGCCTCTCCTTCCGCCTATAAGTTGCCCTCGGGACGAAAACCCTAAGTACCCCATAAAAAATCCACGAAAGAGTATGTAGCCGCCGTCATCTCCATCCCAAGATCGGGAGGGATCTGAAGCTCTTCCCGGCACCCTGCCGGAGAGGGGAATTCACCTTGGAGGCCCTCTTCATCACCATGCAAGCCTCCGGTGTGATGCGTGAGTAGTTCATCCTTGGACTACGGATCCATGTAGTAGCTAGATGGCTGGTTTCTCCTCCTTTGTGCTTTCATGTTTAGATCTTGTGAGCTCCGTTCATGATCAAGATCATCTATTTGTAATTCATACATGTTGTGTTTGCGGGGATCCGATGGATATTGAGATGCTATTTCAGATTGATTATTGATTCTATCATGTCTTTGTTATTTGAGATCTTGCATGCTTTCCGTTGTTAGTAGCTATCTTGGCCAAGTAGATGCTAGCAACTCCAAGAGTTAATATTTATGCTCGATAGTGGGTTCATGCCTCTGGTAATCTGGGGAAGTGACAGAAATCTCTAAGGTACTAGATGTGCTGTTGCTACTAGGGAGAAAACAACAATCCTTTGTTCATAGAGCAATCGTATTGTTTACCTTACACGCAGTTCGTAAAGCAATAATCTGTTGCTTGCAACTTAATACTGGAGGGGGTTCGGATGATAACTTGAAGGTGGATTATTAGTCATAGATGCAGTTGGATGGCGGTCTACGTATTATGTTGTATTTCCCAATCAAGTCTCAAAGGAGTCAAGATTATTAGTATATGCATGTATTACTTTCTCGGTGTTTGTCAATTGCCCCGCTGTAATTTGTTCACCCAGCATGTTATCTATCACAAGGAAAGCCACCTCTAGTGAACTATGGATCTCGGTCCTTGTCTTTTACATACAATCTATAAACTGTTTACTTTTTGTGTTTACTTTCTGCAAACTTTTACTTCTTTCCTTTTGATACGTTTAATCCTTTATTTTCTGCAAAACATGGTGAGATTGACAACCTCATCGCAAGTTGGGGACAAAGTTCTGTAGATTGTATATAAAAGACAAGGTCCGGGATCCATAGTTCACTAGAGGTGGCTCTCCTTAGATAGATAACATGCTGGGTGAACAAATTACAGCGGGGCAATTGACAAACACCGAGAAAGCAATACATGCATATACTAATCATCTTGACTCCTTTGAGACTTGATTGGGCATTACAACATAATACATAGACCGCCATCCAACTGCATCTATGACTAATAATCCACCTTCAGGTTATCATCTGAATCCCCTCCAGTATTAAGTTGCAAGAAACAGATTATTGCTTTACAAACTGCGTGTAAGGTAAACAATACGATTGCTCTATGAACAAAGGATTGTTGTTTTCTCCCCTAGTAGCAACAGCACATCTAGTACCTTAGAGATTTCTGTCACTTCCCCAGATTACCAAGGGCATGAACCCACTATCGATCATAAATACTAACTCTTGGAGTTGCTAGCATCTACTTGGCCAAGATAGCTACTAACAACGGAAAGCATGCAAGATCTCAAATAACAAAGACATGATAGAATCAATAATCAATCTGAAATAGCATCTTAATATCCATCGGATCCTCGCAAACACAACATGTATGAATTACAAATAGATGATCTTGATCATGAACGGAGCTCACAAGATCTAAACATGAAAGCACAAAGGAGGAGAAACCAACCATCTAGCTACTACATGGATCCGTAGTCCAAGGATGAACTACTCACGCATCACACCGAAGGCTTGCATGGTGATGAAGAAGGCCTCCAGGGTGAATTCCCCTCTCCGGCAGGGTGCCGGGAAGAGCTTCAGATCCCTCCCGATCTAGGGATGGAGATGACGACGGCTATAGACTCTTTCGTGGATTTTGATGGGGTACTTAGGTTTTTCATCCTGAGGGCAACTTATAGGCGGAAGGAGAGGCCGAGGGGGTGTTGGGGCGGCCAGACCACTCCCTGGCGCGGGCTAGGTCTGGCCGCGTGGCCAGGTGGTGTGGCCAGCCCCCAGCCCTTCTCTGTCTCATATTCTGGCACTTGATCCCTTCCGGAAAAATAGGCACTTTGGCTTTTGTCCCGTCCAATTCCGAGAATATTCATTTTCTGACTTTCCTGGAACCAAAGAAAAGCAGAAAACAGGCAGCTGGCACTATGGCTCTTGTTAATAGGTTAGTCCAAGAAATCATAATAAAAGTACTCCAAAGTTGGATCAAAACACAAGAAAGTGGATAAAACCAAGCATGGAACATCAAAAATTATAGATACATTTGCTATGTATCATCGGCCAAGAAACTCAAACACTATTTTGAGGAACACCCCATCAAGTTGATATGTGAGGCACCCATTTCGGAGATTATGAGTAACAAAGATGCAAGTGGCCGGATAGCAAAATGGGCAATCGAGTTAGCTCCATATGCGCCATAATTTGACAGAAGAGATGTTATCAAGTCACATGCCGTGGCGTATTTCTTTGTGGACTAGGCTGAAATGCAATATGAGCCACCTCTGCTGGACTCCAATTATTGGTGAATGCACTTTGATGGATCGAAACTAAAAGATGGGTTGTGCACCGGAGTAGTGCTTACCACGCCCAAGAAGGATCAACTGAAATATGTCCTTCAAATCCACTTCAGTGCCTCGAATAATGTGGCAGAGTACGAAACATTGGTACATGGTCTCAAAGTAGCGAAAGAAGTAGGGATACGTCAGATACAATGCTTTGGAGATTACGATTTGGTGGTGTAACAAGTGTCTGGAAATTGGGATGCCTTGGATGCTAACATGGCCCTATACAGGTTCCATGTTCAAAAGATAAGTGGGTTTTTCGAGGGGTGTGAGTTCCATCACATACCTCAGATTGAAAACAAGGCAGCAGATATGCTGTCCAAGTTAGGCTCATCCCGGCAGCTAATCCTGCCAAATGTTGCTTTGGAGCACCTGAGAAAACCATCTATCACGCCATCGCTTGAATCAGACTCAATTTATATCCCGGTACTCTCCGAATCAGGAGTTGCACCTATGGAGATAGAGTGGGGAAGCACCTCAGCAAACTCGCGGACTACTTTAGCAAACCCGGGGACTACCTCAGCAAACCCGGGGACTGGTCAGCTTGATCCGGCAGGAGTTATGTCGGTGGATGCGATGGAAATTGATGAGGAACCGTTTCCCGTCCGGACTGTACCAACTTGGGCCAAGCCAATCTTTGATTTCCTGAAAGAGGGAATCTTGCCGGCTGACGAAATAATCTCAAGGCAGATCCAGAGAAGGGCAAAGGCCTATACAATTATCAACGCCGAACTATACTAAAGAAGTGTGACAACAGTACTGCAGCGGTGTGTTGATCCGGAGGAAGGACTTGACATACTCCGGGATATTCACAAAGGGGAACGTGGCCACCATGCCTCCTCAAGGGCGTTAGTGGAAAAAGCTTTCCGGCATGAATTTTATTGGCCCAGTGCTTTGGAGCAAGCAGAGGACCTGGTGAGAAAATGCAATGGCTGTCAAAGATACGCCACGAAAAATCATCTACCAATGTCGGAGCTGAAAACTATCCCCATTACCTGGCCATTTGCTATATGGTGCCTAGATATGGTAGGGCCATTTAAGACGGCTAAAGGAGGGATGACCCATATCCTAGTCATGGTTGACAAGTTCACCAAATGGATTGAAGTGAAACCAATTCGGAAATGTGATGGGGCAACAGCAGTAAGATTCCTCAAGGATATAATCCTAAGATATGGCTATCCCCATAGCATCATAACTGATAATGGAACAAATTTCCCTGAAGGAGCGTTTGCGAGGTTCTGCCAAGAAAAGAAGATCCGGCTAGATGTCGCCTCAATCGCCCACCCCGCATCAAATAGGCAAGTCGAAAGATCCAACGGACTGGTATTGTCCGGGATAAAACCCCAGCTCATAGAGCCGCTGCAAAGATCAGCGGGGTGCTGGATAGAAAAACTACCAGTGGTACTGTGGAGCTTAAGAACAACTCCAAATCGATCAACAGGCTATATGCCATTCTTTCTGGTATATGGGGCAGAAGCTATATTACTAGCTGACATAGAGCACGATTCGCCAAGAGTCACCCAATAGACAGAAGCCGAAGTGTGCGAAGCCCGGCAAAATGATGTTGATCTGCTGGAAGAAGTGAGAGACTTGGCCTTGTCCAGATCCACCATATATCAGCAAAATCTCCGACGCTATCATAGCCGGAAAATAAACCCCCGAGTCTTCCGGGAAGGTGACCTAGTACTCCGGCCGATACAATGCACAACTGGCATGCATAAGCTATCCCCTCCATGGGATGGACCTTTCATTGTAAGCAAAGCTTTGCACAATGATTCCTACTATCTTATTGATGCACAACCCTAGGAAAAGAACAAGGCGGACAGGTCCGGAGAGGAATCCAAGCGACCATGGAATGTAGCACTACTTCCTCCTTTCTACACCTAACTAAGAGGTGAATGTATCCGAGCTACTCATATGTCGGTTTGTATGTCGGCAATGAGCTTATTAATAAAACTTGGGCACCCCAAGCAGAGACTCGGGGACTGCCATCATAATTATCTCTCTCATTTTCGTATTTATATGTCGGCTAGGTTAAGTCGCTTATATCTTAGTCGGATTAGTAATGTGTGAGCACCAAAAACCTAACTCTTCGACTTTGCTGTTGTCCAACAAGAATTGGCTTCATGGCAAGCAAGAGAACAAGTTTGGAATGGCAAAGCACATGAAAAACGACTAAGGAAAATAACTTAAGCAGGCCGACATTGGTTATTTTGACTAACCCTTGGTTTGTTGTATTTAACCAACGCCGGATCATTTTGAGCTAATCTCAAAGTTTCAAGTATTGTTAAATCAATTTTTTGAAACTCGGACCCGTAAGTCAAAAACTGAATCAAGGTAGACGCGAGCCGAGTCAAAAATTGGGGGAACAAGAAAATGAAACTCGGGGACTTCGCCCAGGATAATCCAGCATTAAGAACTTAGTTCAAAATAATAAATTGTAGCACAACCAAACTAAGGTACTTAGATACATTTCTGCCCGGCATTCTGAGGATCTGATAAATATGATAAGTGTTTTTAAGGAGAAGGGGCAGCAGACGAATCATCTGTCGATGAAGGAGGTACTTCGGAGTATGGGGGAGAGGCGATAGCCTCGGCTTCATCCTCAGGACTGACCTCACCATCCTCCGGGTCTTCGGCCTCGTTGCCAAACTCGGAGGCCTCACCTTCACTTCCTTCTTCTTCATCATCTCTAGAAACAGCATCATCATCAAAGACATCGAGATAACTCGGCCCTTCATTCCATGCGTGGCAGAAGGAGTATTGAATAATCTTGTTAGCACAGGCTTTGCGGCGTGCAATCCAATCCGGATTCTTGCACCACTTAGACCCAGTGCGCATGCGAGTGAGCAAACCTAGGTCAATTCCCTCATACCACGAAAGGACGAACTGCAAAGCGATGTCAGCACTAGCCCATGCAGCAGATTCACGCCACAGATTCAGCTGATGCTCGCACTCCATTAGATTGGCTATGAAAGCCGGACCTTTTTCGGGAATGGGCTAAGTGGGCCAGAGGGAGCTGTACATCTGCGTTGCTGCTGGTATGATGTCCGCGCCATGGTTCTTCACCAGCTCAAGGCAAGCAGTGAGACTCACCAGCAGGTCCTCCGTGTTATACGGGATTAGCTCGGCATCAGGGCCTACAAGCAGACCATGTTGTTCACAGGACTGGGTTACAGCGGCATCACCAGGCGCATCACTCTCTGGAAATTTTCCTGAGAATGGAGAAGAGGAAACAGTGAACAAAAGCATCAAACCCGGAGGAAGGAAAATTAAGCAAGGGCAGAAAACTCACGTGTAATCTGGAAGAGGAGTCGCTGAAGCTCAGAATGAACATCGGCGCTATGGGCCTAGAGTTTCTCATATTCGGAGGTCACCGACGTAATCTTGACGTCGGCTTCCTGCAATAAGCTTTTGTCCATGGAAATGTGCGTGGTTAAACGCTCTTTCTCATCGACAAACTCCTGGTCAGCCTTCTCCAACTCGGACTTATGGAGGGCCTTGAGCCTCTGAATTTCGGCATTCAGCCGAGTGATCTCTGAGTCCTGGAGTTGGATCCGGGCTATCTCTTCATCCTTCTTCCTCAGCTCAGCCTCATGCTTCCCTACTTGTTCGAGGAAATGGGTCATCATGTCAGGCATTGCAACGCTGTCCTCAAGAGCAACTGCAACAGTATAATGATACGGAGGACCCAAAGTATAAGTGTCCATCGGATAAAGGAAGGAAAGTACAATGATCATGTGAAGGGGATAAAATTACCTTTGATCTCAGCCTGATTTTTCCGCATAATGATATTTTCAGCTTCAACCTCGGCTGCATGATTTGGATAGCAAATTAATACGGATCCTAGGAAGTTTGAATGAACGAAGACGGAAGAGGAAAGGAAAATTACCTATCTTCTGGTACTCCTCCAGGAGTTTGCCATGACGCGCACATATCTTTATAAGAGTCCAGCAAGCGCTAGAACTCAGCGGTTTGGCGGTTAGTGGTAATCTGAAATAAGTAAGGAAATGTCAAGTTCAAAGGCAAAGTTGAATATAATTCAAGGTTTACAAGATCCAGGCCAAGTGGAACTTAACCCGGCTCTAGATGTGTGCATATTCGAAGTTTACAAGATTCGGGCCAAGTGGAACTTAACCCGGCTCTAGGTGTGTGGATATTCTAAGTCTACAAGATCCGGGCCAGGGGAACTTAACCCGGCTCTAGGTGTGTGGATATTGAAAGTCTACAAGATCCGGACCAAGTAGAACTTAACCCGGCTCTAGGTGTGTGCATATTCAAAGTCTACGAGATCCGGGCCAAGTGGAACTTAACCCGGCTCTAGGTGTGTGGATATTCGAAGTCTACAAGGTTCGGGCCAAGTGGAACTTAACCCGGCTCTAGGTGTGTGGATATTCGTAATCTACGAGATCCGGGCCAAGTGGAACTTAACCCGGCTCTAGGTGTGTGGATATTCGAAGTATACAAGATCCAGGCCAAGTGGAACTTAACCCGGCTCTAGGGGTATGGATATTCTAAGTGTACAAGATCCAGGCCAAATAGAACTTAACCCGGCTCTGAATTTGTTAAGATTTGAAGTTACTACGAATAGAAATTAGATTCTCTAAGGAGCATCCGACCGAGTAACAAGTTACTCCCTCGGAGGCTCGGGGACTAGGGGATATATCTAAGTGCTCAGTTATACAAGGTACCAACAGCACAGGAAAAGAGTTACCTCCATCATCCGGCCAGCTAAAGAGATAGCCTTGGTAGTGGAGTTCATCTGTGCGCTGAACTCGGCTGGGCTGAACTTCTCCGGCAGATCATCTTGTGGGTCAATGAATTATGCATGGTTCTAGTTCCTCACATACTCAAGGAGCAGTGGACTGTAACTTTCACCACTGGGAGAGTAGTTTGCCACAAGGCCTTTAACGTGAGCCTCTCGCCTGGCGGATTGAGCTACAGCAGGGCTGGTATGTAGAACTAGCTGCCTGCTACCCTCTGATCCAGTAGCCTGTGACCCAAATGAGATCCATTTAGCTGACCCGGCAGCCTTCTTGAGCTTACCGGATGAAGCCTAAGGAACTGGCTGGAGGATGTCTATGACTGAGGGAGTTGACCCAGAGGGGGCTGACGGGGCCTTCCTCTTGGGAGGCTTGGTGAAGCCTGCGGTTGCTACTGCTGCTAGTGGTGCTGGTGCTGGTGTTGCTGCTGGTGCTGGTGCTGGTACTGCTGGTGATGTTGTTGCTATTGCTGCTACTAGTGACGGTGCTGGTGCTGCTGGTGCTGCTGGTGATGTTGTTGCTGTTGCTGCTGGTGGTGCTATTGGTGCTGGAAACACAGGGGTAGAAGAACTTGTTGGGGGAGGTGCCGATGAAACTGGCACCTCATGACTTGGCGCTGAGGCTGAAGAAGAACTGGGGAGATATGGCATCGCCGTATCCAGAGCTGCCCCACTACGTCCCGCGCCGACATTGCCCTCCTTGTGACGAGGTGGGCTCTAGTCAGGCGCAGTCGTGGAGCCCTCTTGAATAGGGCTGAGCGGGCGAATATCATCATCGCGGGGGGGGAGAGAAGGGCTGCTCCATACTGGGGAGGCTATACCGAAGCCTCTCTAAGGGATGACCCTAGGAGCTCTGAAAAGAAGAAAAGCACAAGTCAAAAAGAGAGAGAACCAATAAGAGACAAAGGCAAACAAAGGAAAAATCCCCAAGTACAAGTGCAAAAGGCCTTACTCATCCGAGGTTGGGGGAGCCCGGGGTTTGGGCGCCCTCCGGACCATGCTCTTGGTGGCCCGCTTAGTCGAGGCTTTCACCCTGGACTTCTTCTGCCTCTTCTTGGGCGGCGGGACCTCCGAAGCTGCAGCCGCGCGCTTCTGGGAAGAAGCAGGGGCCGAACCACCAGTGGCGAGGGGAGGAACCTCGTGGACCTAGCCGTCCGGGTTAGCTAAAGATTCGGACATAACCAGATGTACGTAAGAGATGGGAACCGGATCAAGTACCTCTAGGACCTCAACGTCCAAGTCATCGTCATCTGGCCAATCCCTTAGAGAAGAGGTCTTACCATCATTGTGTTTGACGATGTCCGGGGTAGGCAGGAAGGTCTCCGGATTAGGCTCCTCCTCATCCTCCTCGGTGCGGTCCGGCAACCACTTTTGACAGCACCTCGCCATCCTCCAGTGGCTGCTGGAGGAATCGCTGAGAACAAGACAACAATTGCCAAGTTACGAAAGTGAACCGACATACAGAGAAAATCCGGAAAATAGAAAGGAGTAAGTTTACCTTTGGAGGAGGGTTGTCCCGGGTGAAGGGCTCAAGTCCCCACTCCCAATCCTCGGTGAATACCTTCTCCAGCGGTAAACCGACGAGTTATCAAGCTTGATAGATGAAGTCCGGTGGGGGTCGAGGGGGCCGCTCAAGTAACAGATATTGTGGGCTCGCTTCTGAAGGGGGGAAACCCGGCTGCAGACAAAAGTAATCATGATGTCCTCCCCCCAGAGCTTCTCCTTGAGCAGCTCCTTGATCCGGCGCTCCACCTGATTCGCCGGGGCCGTGGGTCGCTTGGGAATGCTCTCCCAAAGCGAGGTATCGAGAGGGCAAAGCTTGAAGGGGAGGAACCGGATCAATTCCTCATCGGTGGTGTTCCGGACATAGAAGAAAGTCTGGGCCTAGCCTTTCTAGGACTCGAGTCCGGTGACCCAGAGGAATGCAGAGTTCTTGCAGGGAGAAATGGAGGTAGTGCCACATTGGGTCAAATGCTTATCCTCCGGAGCAAGCTCCTTATCCGGAACCACATTCCTCCAGAGACCGAAGAATTTGATCCAAAGTTCCTTGGTTGGCCAGAGACCAATGTACCCCTCAATGCCAGAGGCAAAGGAGGACAAAGAAGTGATGGCGTTGGTGGGCAGATGATGCGGTTGCAGTTTGTAGGTAGAAATTAAGTCAAAAAAGAAATCTGAAGTAGGAAGGCCAAAGCCACGCTAAAAAGGCGAAAGAAAAACAACATATTCCCTAGGATTGGGGGAAGGAGAGATTTCGCCGGAGGCGAGGAGACAGGCGATGCCGGCGAGGATGCGGCACGTGGCACGGAGCCTGCCCAAGTCGTCCTCACAGACGAATGCGCCATCCCAGCAGCCGCGCTCGTGGCCCTCTACTTCTTCTTCCTACTGCGTTACCACAGTTGCTTCCTCCTTAGTCATGGTGGACTCAAGATCCTCGAGGGAGAAATCAGAGTAGAGATAACTAGAGGAGGGTAAACGGGAAGCGGAAAGCCCCGTGATGAAGATCTTGAGTGGGAACGGCGGCGCAGGCGCAAGATGCTGCATGTGCACGGTCGTGATGGTGCTGGTGCAACAAGAAACTAGCAACGGCGGCAAGGCTATGGTGAGAGAGAAAGGATGCTGGGAAGCACAGAGAAAATGGGGAACTTCCCCAGAGGTTGCCCCAGGCCCTCTACTTAACCGCGCAGCGGGCGCGTAGTGGGATCCTTTGCAGTTGCCACACCGCGCGCAACAGGCGTGTACGCGGCCAAATCATCCAATTAGAGCGTGGCCACAGCAAGGGCCACAGGGGCAAAGGATCCCATGACGCGATGTAATGTTATAGTTAACGAGGCGCTGCAGTGAAGGGATGTGCACAACAGTTATTCCTGACATTGTGACAGTAACCGCGCATTAAATGCGTGTGGCCCTTAAAATGAGGAAAAATGATGATTACCCTCTATGTAGGATGTGGAGAAGCGTACAAAGGAAGGAACGGTAACCCAGATAGACGGGCAAAACCCGGGCCAGCGAGGAATAACTAAGGATAAGCCAAGGGATCACCAGAGGAAAAGCCCTGGGTTACTGGATAAACTCAGCCAAAGAGGCAGAGATCCGGTTATGGGAACCTGCTATGGCCTTAACAACCAAAAGTTGCTAAGACCGCACCAGCTTTGGGGACTAATGTGGGGGGGGGGATACCCCCGGGTAGGGTAACGCCGGGGTATAAGGGCCGAGTTAGCCGGCATACGGTGCGGTCAAATCATGCGCTGACCGGGTCACCTCAAGGCAGGCCGAACCACGGAGTGACCCGGCCCGTGGAGCGTCTCCTTGACTATAGTCCGGCCGGCATAAAATATATGCCGGCCGTGTTTATCTATCTGTTTTGCAGGTAACTTGATAGCCGGATTAGCCACATGCTAGCCGCACTATCTTATGGCTTCCAAGAAAAGGAATCCCCCGCTGGTCAAAAGGTGGCTTTACTAGCTATAGCATGAGCGAAGCAAAGTAAAGAAGAGGACCAGCGGGTCAGGGGTGACCAAGGTGACGCGGGCAATGTCGGATGACGTAGCCCGTGACTGGTGACTCTTAAAGACAAAAATTACGCTGTGGGTTACGTCCAAAGCCTGGACGAGCAGTTAAAGAGAATAAAGAAGCATATAGATTTAGGCGAGGAGCATATTCTCCGAATATGCTACCACGTGTGCCCTAGAATTGTAACCAGGCTGCCCTATATAAGGAGCATCGGGGCCTCCATAGAGAGGGATCAATCATTTTCTCTGTCTAAGGTAAAACTCTAGAGCTAGTTTGTAGGGAGTAAGAGACATAGTCTCCTTCTTACCGAGAGCTTGAAGAGCGTTTGTAAACACCATTGATAGAGAGAATACAAGAACATCTGTGCGTGGAATCACCACATTCTCTCTCCCTGGATTCCCCTAGAACTCATTGGCCCCATTTTTAGCCTATCCATGGCATTTGCTGTGCCACCAACGACAAATAGCATCGGCTTTCTCAAGAGACAATAACCTTGGCTTTAGGTTTCTGAAACCAAAAAAGTTAAAGCACATATGTCTCACTTCAGACCAAATGTTAGCCAAGTACGAAATAAACAAAGCTATCCATGTAGATATAAAATGGAAATGAAACAATGGGAAAACTTTGGTTGTAATAATTTGTTATTATCGGCCTCTCTAAAGGGTACAACATGTTGATCGATAGATTCTATGACAACTATATTACTAATAAAATAAATTACCTCTCTCGATTGGTCTTTCATAGCTTATGAGAATTTTGCTAATAGATGTATCAATATTAAAGTTTTGACCAAATCGGAATATAAGTAAATTATTTGCTAGATGTACCTCTTTGAAGACATTGGGAGAGTATGATAGTTACATGACCTGGACAATATCTTGCACGGCCTCTAGATAATTATCCAATGCCTTTTCTTCTTCCTGTTCTAGACTTTGTGCCTCTTCACTTTGATGTTCTTTGTCAACCGAACATTGTTCGGCTATATTTTCTGGTTCTTGATGATCATCAATTTCTTTGGAATAGAACTCGCAGGGCAGCACGTAAGCTCCCTTACATCCAGAAAAGTCCAGCACGGTTGTTTTGCTAAGCTTGCCATGCTCTTGATCAATAAAGCATGCTTCTTCTGATTTGGTAGATTCGACATATGTATTTTTTCATTCGGCTTTTTCATTAACCGAATTAACTATCCTAGCGAAATGATTCTCATCTTCATGGGCTTCGTTATATTGCAAAGAATCTTCTTTTTTCCTTGATGTAGCAGTGGGTGCAACTTGATTGCTGTGTGGAGGAGATGAATCGTTTCCTTCAACTTGAGTAGTATTGTCTTGATGGTGCTTTTCAAGACTTGCAAGAAACTGTTGCAGTTCTTCTTCTTCTTCAATTTATTTCTTATATGTTTCATGATCTTCTTTCATCTTCTTTTCAAGTGCATCAAACTCGTCATCACGCTTCTTCTTGAGTGTCTCAAATAAATGAAGATGTTCCTCCGATAAATCATCAAATGTAATGACATTATCGGCGTTAACCTCAGTTGCACATGATTTCTCCCCGATGCTTTTAGATTCTTTCGGCAACATAGTATCGCTGAACCTTAACAATTGAGAAGGGGCAAACTTGATCTTGTTTGCCTTACGCTTCTCTTCACACTTCTTGTTATATGCCTCATAAGCTTGTATTGTAGCAAGATCGTGGGGCCTCTCTTCTAGTTCTAGGTGAAGAGAATTAAGCTTCTTGAACTCATCTGCAAGTTTTTCCTTCAAGTCATTTGTTTCATACGCTACAGTACTAGATGAAGGCACATTAGCTTCTACTGAGTTTCCACTTATTCGGCTATAACCATAAAGGTGTGAAGACGAATTATGAATATCATTAGTTGCATACGGTGCTGAAACATAAGGTGTAGCATATGATGACTGAGAGTAATTAGGCAAATAACTAGTTGTAGCATGTCCAATTTCCCTATCCATCGGCATGTTGAAGTTAAACCTAGAGATTGCAACTTATTTGTCGATGAATATGAAGATGAAACACTTGGTTGCATGCTATCGAAATTTCTAACATCGGGTGTTTCATATCGATTAACAAAATTCGTCATGTTATTCATCGGTATATGAATTTCTGAGGTTACCGATGCATGAGAATTCAAATTTACATGTTGCAAGTTACTAAGATAAGTTGAAACATGTATATTATTGTGCATCGGCTTTTGCACATAGTAAAAACTAGGGCTAGACGATATAGTACACATATCAAAAGATCTAGCAACATCAACATGAGAGTAATATGCATCTACGTAGGAAGATTGAGGATTCATGATACCGCTTGTAGATTGCAGCCTCTTCGTAGCAAGAACGGGCTGGAGACAGTTTGAATCTTCATCCCCAGCGGAGTCGCCAAAAAGTGTGTTCGCACATGAAGACATCACCGTGTACCCTCGGCGCCGAGCGCGATGCGCGGCAGCACACGCCGAGGGAGGCTCGCCGGAAGCGCGGTACGCAAGACAGTCCGACGGGCGCTTTTGTAGACCCGGAACCCCGCTCGCCTCGAGAATTCGCAGTCCTCCGGTACGAAGAACTACGGAAGAAAAGGAAGAGAGATACAAAGGGAGAGGGTTAAAAAGTAGATGAACACGAAAAAGTAGTAAACGTGTTTGTTCGATTGGTGTTGGTTCAATCGGCCGTCACCCCTCGTGTATATAAGGAGCGGCTGGACTTTCCGTCCAAGAAAGAAGGTTGGATCCACGTCCAAAACTCTAGTTGGGGTCCAATTCGAACAAGCAAACCCGAAATTTGCGTAACTGTTCGGTCAAAAACTTGTTAGTACCTTACCAACCACTTTTGACATAGTAAATAAGCTCGGATAAAAATGTCGTAAAAAACAAAGTTATGTGTCTCGAAACAGCGAACAACTTTGATGTTGGCCACTTTTTCATCTGATCTGATCTTAATGGACGTTTTTCCTTATTTTCGTATCAAACTCGGATTTAGACCGAACGAATTTAACTCAATTCGGACGTATCTTGAATCTGGAGGCCACGTACTTGCTCAAAATAAGTTGACTCCAAAAGCAAAAGTTGTTCATCTCGAAAACACGAAGAACTTTCATGTTTTGCACTTTTTCATCCGAGTTATCTTAACCGCTTAAATTAAGTCGTAAGCAGAATGACCGAATTAGGAGGTTTTTTGGGTCGTCCGGGTCCATTGCTCTCGCCTAAGGTGAGATATGGTCTGTGGTCGGGCGACCCCTTCTCCCGTCGGTGCTAATTCAGCCTCTGTCAGTATTTTGGCTCTCAATTTTGCATAGTAACTCTGATCGAGATGATTCAAACACCAAAGTTGCTTGTTTTAACGAGGCGCACAACTTTTGTGTTCGCACTTTTTCATTTGAGGTCATCTTAAATGACTTATAGTTAAAGCTTCCATATATCAGTCTCTGAGTCTTGTCTCAACACTAGCATAATCAGCAATTAAGTCTAATAATTTTTTGACTTGATACGATGCCTTTTTGATGATGATTAATAATCCTCCAAGTGGACTTTTCTAAGTGTCTCTCCCCATTTGTTTTGATTAGTTACGAGCCCAAAACGAGTGCCAACAACTCTCTGAGTGACGGTTGAGAACAAGTTCCCCATAAATTTAATTAGTATATTTCATTCCTTTGATAAACACACAAGCATACATTTTAGAGTGTATTTACCTATCAGAAAATTTAAACTTATCGACGCCTGCAAAACTTCCTACCGATTAGGAGGAACAGAAATGCACATGACTCTTAGTTCATCCCAGCCTATCTATGGTATAGGTCTCAGTATCACACTCTAACATACCACTACTATTACTTCATCAGCACTGCGTGCGTTTCCAGCAATCATGTAGACATACCAAATATGCGGTCACTAAGAGCTTATGATCATCTGCTCCCGGAACCTTGTGGCATCCCGCAAAAACCACTACTAGAAAATCGCGTTGTTTTTGTGCATTGCATCATCATGACCGCAAGCTCATGTCATCATACCACATTGCATTTGAGCATCGTCATCATCATGCATATTATTTTTGCCTAAAAACTATTTGCGAAAGGCTATGGTTTTCTGAAACTAGCCCTCTCTCTATTTCAAATCAAACCCCCGGATGCTTCCGGATATTTTGTTTGTCTCAAAACTATTTACAAAAGTTTATTGCAAATTAAATAAAAGTTATATTATTTTAGTGGGGGCAGTCGAACGGGCCGAATCGACCCGGACGACCACCCCCAGAACAAATTGGTCCACCCAAAAACCCTAGTGTACCCAGACCTATTCTACCCACCCCTCCTCCACCTCACCCCCACCAATCCCTGGCTGCCACCTCACCCTCTCCCTCCCCTCTAACCAATCCCATGCTGCCACCCCCACAGCCCACTCCCTCCACTCACACGCCACCAGCCCTCCCCACGCGGTCAAACCGCGTCCAGCCCCACCCGCGGGTCCCACGCCTTGGCCCACCGCCCCACCTCCCCTGGCACTCTCCCCAGGTCCGCCTCCCCCAAGCGAACCGCCCCCGACCCCACCCATCGCGCCTGCCGCTCTCCTCCCTCTCTCTCCCCGCGCGCGCCCGCCCCCTTCTCCCCTCTGCAACCGGCCACCGCCAGCTTCTCCCCGTCGCCCGCCGCCCGACCACCTCCGCCTCCGGTCCCGTCTCCTCGGCTAGCCGCCCGCTTCTCTCCTCTCCCTCCCTCTCCTCTGGCGTCGCCCCCGGCCGCCGCCCAGCGCCCTCCTCTGCGCGGTGCTGCTCCGGCCGCCCCCGTCTCCTTCCTCCGGCGCCACCGCGAGCCCCTCTCCTCCTCCCTCCGGCGTCGGCCTCTTCCTCCTCTGCCCCCCCCCCCCCCCCGCTGCGTCCAGCCCGCGTCCGCCGCCTCCAGCCGTGCCGCCCCTCGCCTCCGCCCGGCTCCGACCTCGCCTCCCCCTCGGCGCCGCTCCTCGAGCTCGCCTCCGTCGTCGCCGGCCTCCGCCACCCTCCGGCAGACGCTCCCTCTGCCTCGCCGTCCCCGCAAGCTCGAGCCACCGCCGGTGGCCTCGCCATCGCCCTCTGGCCCTGCATGCGGCGGCGAGCTTCCCCCCAGTCCCGCGGCCCCGCGCGTCCCCAGCGCCCCTCGCCTCCGCCGGCCCCGAGCTCCGCCGCGCCTCGCCCAAGACCCGCTTCCCCAGGCCGCGACCCCCTCCTGTGGCGCCCCCTGGCCGGCGTCGGCCTCGCTCTCTGGCCAGCGCCGCCGCCGCTCCCTGGAAGCCCCGGCCGCCGGCTCCTCGACCCCCCCCTCGCACGAGTACCCTCCGTCCAGCCCTGCCGCTCGAGCCCGCGCTGACCCGCCGTCACCCCGAGCTTTTTCTGCCGACCGCGGCCCCTACCTACCTGCTGGCAGCGTCTCGCCTTCGGCCACTCCGCATGGGTGCTCTGTCCAACCGTGCGACTCGGCCGCTTCGACACGTCTCCGCGACAAGGCCAACATGTGGATGGGTTCACGCCTGACAACCGAGCCAAAACCCGCCAATGAGAGAACCGAAGACTGATCATGTCAAACCCGGAAGCCCGATCCCGAAGCTCGGTCCCTCGTCGAACCCCGAAGATCGAACCCTGGCGCGTCAAGTTCTCCTTCCCGGATTCAAGGACTCTGACATGGTGCGACAAGTACTTTACCCGAAGACCGAACCCGGTGCCGCGCCAAGATCTTCGAAGAATCCCGGTACCAAACAAGTTCGACATCGACCTCGAGCTCTCCTACACGGATACCAAGCGACAAGATCTCCTTCATGGGTTGAATGGAACCGCCATGACCTCCTCCAAGGATCTGATGGCCGAGACCTCGCACCAGACCCGGAACTCGAAGCCCGATCCCGGCGCCCGAAGCCGAGAACCCCGACAAGAACCACGACCCGGATACACCGAGTTCTCCATCGCGGACGCCGAGCACGTCGACATGAAACCGAAGAACGCTGAACACCAAGCTCTTCACCTTGTATCTAACCCCGAGACCGATCTCGTCGCACCCTGAGCCCCTGACGACCCCGAACCCCCGGAACCCAAGATCGCCGAGACCCCTCAATGTGTGAACCCCTTCCCGAAACCCTATTTTATAATATAAGAAACTTGTCGCATATTAAATTGTCATTCTCGCATGCATATCATTGGTTTGGGGGCCTTATGCCGATTCACATCATAATTAAATATGCGGCCCATATGCGGGCAAACCTAGTCTTGTATTGGCCTCATTTAAATTTGCGCATCGAACCGTTGTCATATCTTGCCTTGTTAAAACAACATTTAATTTACAGGGTAGATAAATAACTTGAACCGTATAATTAATCGTCGGGACCCCGGTTCCGCTTAATATGACCTAATTGCATCGCACCTTTGCCTTGTCATACATCATACATGCAGCATGCCCGATCTTCTGCCGTAGTATTAAATATTGCATCCGGTGTTTATTCTAGTGTTTTGCTTCTTCGCGGATAAAGCCGTTGAGTTGATGCGAGTGTCGACCCGATCTTCGGTTGAACCTTCGACAATGTTTTCAGGCGAGCATCCCCCCTTTCTACCTATCTTACTTTTATAGTATTTATTTCCCTCCTGTTGATCTATTGCTATCTGTGTTGCGTTGCTCTAGTTTTCGTACCCGTGATATCCCTTGCAGCCTTATATTGCCTTGGACACATCCTATTACCTGTTGTTTGGTAGATAGTTGGACTTGCGCGTCGTAGTCGCTTGCTCAAGGGCTGTTGCGTGTCGTCGAGTACCACAGTTGTTGGAGCCTTGCCGCATGTTTGATGTTGGAGATGATCATGGCTTTACTTTTCGTTCACTTTAATTACTGTATAACAACTAAAATTGAAGTAAGTAAGCAGAGGCATCGGTGGGTGATAGATAATGTTGGTTTCCGACCGCCCACTTGTGTCCCGTAGGACCCCGAGTTCTTGACACCTGTTCCGAGATCGAGCGCGCTAACCACAGGTGGGGAGATATGGGCCCCCCATTGATTATTACCTGATTTCAAAGTATTGTACTGGGGGCCACAACTAGTTTGAGGTTTTATTTACTATCCTGTACTTATGCCATGCTTTACTGCTTTATTTACGATTGTGCGAGGAGCACACTGTACTGTTTAGGAAGCGGAGTGTTTTCGCGGTATCGACAGTCCCAGTTTTGGGATTTGCTGTCGTTTACAGCCACTGACGCAAACCCTAAGTCCGTCTCCGAGACCGGCCGACTTTGTTGCGGGTGTACTTAGTGGGGTGGCCCCCCGTGCTTGCTTTGGGTCTGGAAACGTCGTGACTTAGGCCCCGCCGACATACCGATGGGTGTATGTTAACTGATCTGGCAAAAAGGGTCGAAGTGCTTGTGGATACTTTGGTGCACCCCTGCAGGGTTTAATCTTTTCGAGAAGCCGTGTCCGCGGTTATGGACGACTTGGATCATAGTGCTTGATCATAGACAACTATAACTAAAGTTTACTGTTATAATTTGACTTGTATCCGATATGACTAGTAATCAGCTTCACTACAACGGAATGGCTAAATAAAAGTATCAACGACTGCTGGGTCTTGGGGTTATCTCATGCTAATTGTATCTGACTAGTAAGTGTTGCAACTATCACGGAATGGTTAACTAAAAGTGCCCACTGCTTACTTTATCAGGATGATTATCTAAACCTGACTAGTAATTACTGCAGCGATAACCGAATAAATAAAACTGCCAACTGTGTGAGTTCCTCGGTTGACTTCCTCGTTTGGTCTCGAGGGGGAAACACCAGGATGAGTTTGTTTGATGGTAGCACCAGGTTGGGTCCGAATAGATCTTTCTTACCCCCCTCTCTGATAGCCGCCAGTTGTATCGAGTCTCTATAGGTTGTTTAGTGCATGCTGCGCTGCCGCTCAGTCCACCATACCTATGTAGGCGAGGACCGCCGAACTCTAGCCTCGCCGTGTACTGGCCTCAGTACTGACGCTCCTCTTTTTCCTTTGCCCTTTGTCGGCACCCCTTTTGTTTAAGCAGGTTTTGAGATCGACGCCGTTAGCAGGGTTACCCTTCCGGCTTGGCCTGGGCAGGGTTATGGACGCCATTGGTTATTCTTCAGGGCTCTTAGCCCCATTTGCATCTTGTCCGTAGTCGGACGCTCTATCATTTCAAGGTGATTTGGATCTTTGTATATTATATCTGTATTCTTGACTCTTGGAGTCGTGTTGTATATATATCCGTTCTGTGGGTCCCATCGAGGACTGTTGTGTAATGTTATTACTTCGTTTTCCACCCGCACGAAAGTGCCTGGTGGGCACCTTTGAATCGTTTCTATGCGGGTTTGGCGGGAATCGCTGAAACTTGCATAGGGCCGATTTCTGAGGGTGTTACAGAGTGGTATCAGAGCTCAGCAGTTGCGATACCCCACAAGTCCAGCCTTTAGGATAACCTAGCTAACGGTCGAAGTAGAGTGTCAAAACTATTTTTGCAAAATCGGTTGGATAGTTCTGATTAGGTCTGATTTTACTCCTTACCCCTCTGCTGGTCTCCTCTCACCTCTGCGTATTTTGAATCCGCTCTCATCTTTTTCTTCGAGTCCAGGATTTCTCGTGGTTGGGTTCCATCGTACCTTCAGGGTTTCGCTTCCTTCTTTGATAATGGTGTTCTACCATCCGGTGTTCATGCTGCCTGAGTGATCCTTTATCTGTGGTACCATTCTTTGTTCTTGTTTGGGCCTCCCAGTGTTTTCCGACGCGACGACATCATCTACGCCAGATCCGATGCAGAGTCTGCATCACTCCTTTGTTTCTGAACCTCGCTTGTCGAGATCTTCAGTCTGAATCCTGAGGGTTGGTTGCATAATCTATCTGTTCGTGTACAGAGTAATGCTTCGAGTGCGGGATGGAGTCGCGACCATACCACTACTCTTATCATTTGCTTTGTATATTGAATGGTGGATCGATGCAATTCTTACTCCGTCCATGAAAGTTAGAGGTGGCCTTACCTTTAACTTCGTCTGTTGTTTATCCGGAGTGTTCTCTTGACGAACGGGATCAACGACGTCTTGTTGGTGGTGTCGCCGATTTCAAGACGAAGAAAGCATCCTTGTTAGTGGTGTCGCGAAGATCTACACGAAGCGAGAAGACGCAGATCGCCGACCTTCCTTTCGGTACCATGAGGCGGATCTCGAGGGCGAGATCCATTGTTAGTGGTGTCGAATTGTGGCATCCCGCAAAAACCACTACTAGAAAATCGCGTTGTTTTTGTGCATTGCATCATCATGACCGCAAGCTCATGTCATCATACCACATTGCATTTGAGCATCGTCATCATCATGCATATTATTTTTGCCTAAAAACTATTTGCGAAAGGCTATGGTTTTCTGAAACTAGCCCTCTCTCTATTTCAAATCAAACCCCCGGATGCTTCCGGATATTTTGTTTGTCTAAAAACTATTTACAAAAGTTTATTGCAAATTAAATAAAAGTTATATTATTTTAGTGGGGGCAGTCGAACGGGCCGAATCGACCCGGACGACCACCCCCAGAACAAATCGGTCCACCCAAAAACCCTAGTCTACCCAGACCTATTCTACCCACCCCTCCTCCACCTCACCCCCACCAATCCCTGGCTGCCACCTCACCCTCTCCCTCCCCTCTAACCAATCCCATGCTGCCACCCCCACAGCCCACTCCCTCCACTCACACGCCACCAGCCCTCCCCACGCGGTCAAACCGCGTCCAGCCCCACCCGCGGGTCCCACGCCTTGGCCCACCGCCCCACCTCCCCTGGCACTCTCCCCAGGTCCGCCTCCCCCAAGCGAACCGCCCCCGACCCCACCCATCGCGCCTGCCGCTCTCCTCCCTCTCTCTCCCCCGCGCGCGCCCGCCCCCTTCTCCCCTCTGCAACCGGCCACCGCCAGCTTCTCCCCGTCGCCCGCCGCCCGACCACCTCCGCCTCCGGTCCCGTCTCCTCGGCTAGCCGCCCGCTTCTCTCCTCTCCCTCCCTCTCCTCTGGCGCCGCCCCCGGCCGCCGCCCAGCGCCCTCCTCCGCGCGGTGCTGCGCCGGCCGCCCCCGTCTCCTCCCTCTGGCGCCACCGCGAGCCCCTCTCCTCCTCCCTCCGGCGTCGGCCTCTTCCTCCTCTGCCCCCCCCCCCCCCCCCGCTGCGTCCGGCCCGCATCCGCCGCCTCCGGCCGCGCCGCCCCTCGCCTCCGCCCGGCTCCGACCTCGCCTCCCCCTCGGCGCCGCTCCTCGAGCTCGCCTCCGTCGTCGCCGGCCTCCGCCACCCTCCGGCAGACGCTCCCTCTGCCTCGCCATCCCCGCAAGCTCGAGTCGCCGCCAGTGGCCTCGCCATCGCCCTCTGGCCCTGCACGCGGCGGCGAGCTTCCCCCCAGTCCCGCGGCCCCGCGCGTCCCCAGCGCCCCTCGCCTCCGCCGGCCCCGAGCTCCGCCGCGCCTCGCCCAAGACCCGCTTCCCCAGGCTGCGACCCCCTCCTGTGGCGCCCCCTGGCCGGCGTCGGCCTCGCTCTCTGGCCAGCGCCGCCGCCGCTCCCTGGAAGCCCCGGCCGCCGGCTCCTCGACCCCCCCTCGCACGAGTACCCTCCGTCCAGCCCTGCCGCTCGAGCCCGCGCTGACCCGCCGTCACCCCGAGCTTTTTCTGCCGACCGCGGCCCCTAACTACCTGCTGGCAGCGTCTCGCCTTCGGCCACTCCGCATGGGTGCTCCGTCCAACCGTGCGACTCAGCCGCTTCGACACGTCTCCGCGACAAGGCCAACATGTGGATGGGTTCACGCCTGACAACCGAGCCAAAACCCGCCAATGAGAGGAACCGAAGACTGATCATGTCAAACCCGGAAGCCCGATCCCGAAGCTCGGTCCCTCGTCGAACCCCGAAGATCGAACCCTGGCGCGTCAAGTTCTCCTTCCCGGATTCAAGGACTCTGACATGGTGCGACAAGTACTTTACCCGAAGACCGAACCCGGTGCCGCGCCAAGATCTTCGAAGAATCCCGGTACCAAACAAGTTCGACATCGACCTCGAGCTCTCCTACACGGATACCAAGCGACAAGATCTCCTTCATGGGTTGAATGGAACCGCCATGACCTCCTCCAAGGATCTGATGGCCGAGACCTCGCACCAGACCCGGAACTCGAAGCCCGATCCCGGCGCCCGAAGCCGAGAACCCCGACAAGAACCACGACCCGGATACACCGAGTTCTCCATCGCGGACGCCGAGCACGTCGACATGAAACCGAAGAACGCTGAACGCCAAGCTCTTCACCTTGTATCTAACCCCGAGACCGATCCCGTCACACCCTGAGCCCCTGACGACCCCGAACCCCCGGAACCCAAGATCGCCGAGACCCCTCAATGTGTGAACCCCTTCCCGAAACCCTATTTTATAATATAATAAACTTGTCGCATATTAAATTGTCATTCTCGCATGCATATCATTGGTTTGGGGGCCTTATGCCGATTCACATCATAATTAAATATGGGGCCCATATGCGGGCAAACCTAGTCTTGTATTGGCCTCATTTAAATTTGCGCATCGAACCGTTGTCATATCTTGCCTTGTTAAAACAACATTTAATTTACGGGGTAGATAAATAACTTGAACCGTATAATTAATCGTCGGGACCCCGGTTCCGCTTAATATGACCTAATTGCATCGCACCTTTGCCTTGTCATACATCATACATGCATCATGCCCGATCTTCTGCCGTAGTATTAAATATTGCATCTGGTGTTTATTCTAGTGTTTTGCTTCTTCGCGGATAAAGCCGTTGAGTTGATGCGAGTGTTGACCCGATCTTCGGTTGAACCTTCGACAATGTTTTCAGGCGAGCATCCCCCCCTTTCTACCTATCTTACTTTTATAGTATTTATTTCCCTCCTGTTGATCTATTGCTATCTGTGTTGCGTTGCTCTAGTTTTCGTACCCGTGATATCCCTTGCAGCCTTATATTGCCTTGGACACATCCTATTACCTGTTGTTTGGTAGATAGTTGGACTTGCGCGTCGTAGTCGCTTGCTCAAGGGCTGTTGCGTGTCGTCGAGTACCACAGTTGTTGGAGCCTTGCCGCATGTTTGATGTTGGAGATGATCATGGCTTTACTTTTCGTTCACTTTAATTACTGTATAGCAACTAAAATTGAAGTAAGTAAGCAGAGGCATCGGTGGGTGATAGATAATGTTGGTTTCCGACCGCCCACTTGTGTCCCGTAGGACCCCGAGTTCTTGACACCTGTTCCGAGATCGAGCGCGCTAACCACAGGTGGGGAGATATGGGCCCCCCATTGATTATTACCTGATTTCAAAGTATTGTACTAGGGGCCACAACTAGTTTGAGGTTTTATTTACTATCCTGTACTTATGCCATGCTTTACTGCTTTATTTACGATTGTGCGAGGAGCACACTGTACTGTTTAGGAAGCGGAGTGTTTTCGCGGTATCGACAGTCCCAGTTTTGGGATTTGCTGTCGTTTACAGCCACTGACACAAACCCTAAGTCCGTCTCGGAGACCGGCCGACTTCGTTGCGGGTGTACTTAGTGGGGTGGCCCCCCGTGCTTGCTTTGGGTCTGGAAACGTCGTGACTTAGGCCCCGCCGACATACCGATGGGTGTATGTTAACTGATCTGGCAAAAAGGGTCGAAGTGCTTGTGGATACTTTGGTGCACCCCTGCAGGGTTTAATCTTTTCGAGAAGCCGTGTCCGCGGTTATGGACGACTTGGAGCACAGTGCTTGATCATAGACAACTATAACTAAAGTTTACTGTTATAATTTGACTTGTATCCGATATGACTAGTAATCAGCTTCACTACAATTGAATGGCTAAATAAAAGTATCAACGACTGCTGGGTCTTGGGGTTATCTCATGCTAATTGTATCTGACTAGTAAGTGTTGCAACTATCACGGAATGGTTAACTAAAAGTGCCCACTGCTTACTTTATCAGGATGATTATCTAAACCTGACTAGTAATTACTGCAGCGATAACCGAATAAATAAAACTGCCAACTGTGTGAGTTCCTCGGTTGACTTCCTCGTTTGGTCTCGAGGGGGAAACACCAGGATGAGTTTGTTTGATGGTAGCACCAGGTTGGGTCCGAATAGATCTTTCTTACCCCCCTCTCTGATAGCCGCCAGTTGTATCGAGTCTCTATAGGTTGTTTAGTGCATGCTGCGCTGCCGCTCAGTCCACCATACCTATGTAGGCGAGGACCGCCGAACTCTAGCCTCGCCGTGTACTGGCCTCAGTACTGACGCTCCTCTTTTTCCTTTGCCCTTTGTCGGCACCCCTTTTGTTTAAGCAGGTTTTGAGATCGACGCCGTTAGCAGGGTTACCCTTCCGGCTTGGCCTGGGCAGGGTTATGGACGCCATTGGTTATTCTTCAGGGCTCTTAGCCCCATTTGCATCTTGTCCGTAGTCGGACGCTCTATCATTTCAAGGTGATTTGGATCTTTGTATATTATATCTGTATTCTTGACTCTTGGAGTCGTGCTGTATATATATCCGTTCTGTGGGTCCCATCGAGGACTGTTGTGTAATGTTATTACTTCGTTTTCCACCCGCACGAAAGTGCCTGGTGGGACCTTTGAATCGTTTCTATGCGGGTTTGGCGGGAATCGCTGAAACTTGCATAGGGCCGATTTCTGAGGGTGTTACAAACCTCCTGATGAACATTTCGGCAGCGTGGTCGATGTCGTCATCCATATTGAACTCCAACCTCTCAACCTCTTTGCTACTCCTAATCATGTCCATCGCTGGCGGCTCATCCTCCTCCTCCTCCTCGTACCCCTCAATGTAGCTACAATTGCCATCATCATTGAAGATAGGGTGCAATGTCCATTCATGGCATCCACTAGCATCACTTTCTTCTTGATCGAGCATGGCCAATTGATGGGAAAGATCGACGATCTCGCCACAATGGATCGTTGACATCTTCTCCACCTTGTAACATCTGTCCCCTCTTGTCTTTGCATGGTCGGCGGCCACCATCAGGGCATGTATCTTGTGAGAGATCATGCCGGCCGTGGCCATCCTGCGGCGGAGCGAGGCGAGCACGAGGAGTCTGGCTGCTAGCACACCGGTCTTGCTCTTGCACATGGTCACCGCCTTCTTGAGGATCACCGGGGCCTTGCTGATCTTCATTTTGCTCAGAGCTTGCGAATGAGCTGCCTGTTAATGGCAACAACTAAGGAGCTGCGCTAGCTCAGCGGCTCAGAGTTAGTCTTGGGATGCGAAGATCGGCACTTGGGTGACCATTGAGATGATGGAAGCAGTGAGTGCGAGGCAAGGTAGTTTCAGATTCATGGGTCTTGTCCTAAGGCTGTTGGGATATATTTATAGCAAGTACTAGCTCACAAACCGCGCCCACGCAACTGCGCAACTTTGCTGCCCATGTCTTGATCATGCTTTTTCTTGTCCAAAGCGTGTGGAAATAATAATCAGAGGAAACCATTTGAGCATGTGGAGTGAACTAAAGTTGGGTGTGGAAGCACACCAAAAGAGGCAAGAAAAGCAAGCGATGTGAGATCAGGAAAACAATGGAGAAAGTATTCCTCCAGTTATGCCACATGCCCCCTTAGGATCTCAATTAATATCTTTATTATATATAGTGGCCGAATGATAGTTCTTCAATCTCTAGCTTTAATATTTTCCATTGCTTGCTTATGCGTGTGACTTTGTGTAGCACACTTTGTTGCTGATCCTGTGTGCGCACACTTTGTTTTTTTTACGAAATTTTACCAATCTATTAATAATATTAACGATAGTATAAAGAGCCATAAAAGTAATAGAAATTACAATATGTACTCGTCAACATGGGGAACCAACTGCGTGATAGACGGAAACTTACAATTCTTTACTTGATTGAGGTGTCAAGGACAGGCCGTGCCCCCCGTGCGCCTCACTGTGACAACAACCGTATCAAATCAACGACGGAAACAGACTGTCTTAGCTTTTCGAGATTTGTAGGTCCATGGACAGGCGACGGAAGCACTGATGAACTAGCTAGGGCCCCAGCTCTTTTATTTGAAGGGAAAACACACGAGTTAACTAGTGTCTGTTGCACAGGAATCAGACACTGTTCATACCTCTTTTTTGACACGAGAACTACCTTTCCCTTGCTTTGAGTAGAAGGATTTGCTACATGATAGTTTCGTGTATTCCCTCGGTTTATTATGTTCACGGTCGGAGTGTCTGTAGTACGTTCCCAGTCTTTGCGAGCCTGATTTTTTCCTCTGTTTTACAAAAATTCGAAAAATAGATTTTCACATGTCCAACTTAATTTACATTTCTTTAAACTTTCATTCAAAATTTATTTATTTTGCAAATAGTAAATGCATTATAGACGATCTCGTTGGAATTACAGAACAACAATAGGTAATACCTAGAAGCTTTCCCGGGACCCCGGCATAGATCTGGACATGTGAAGAAGCTTATACCACCCATATTTAGTACTAGGTAGGAACACGCAGCTTGCTACGCGCTTGCCCACATACGAATGGCAAGAAAATATGAAGAAAATACGCAAGTGGATTTAAGAGAAATCGGTGCTCAATCTAATTTAACTTAAGTAGTTACTCGTAGAAAACAGGCCTTTCGTTCGGAGCATTAGCCTAGTCATGTTTAGGCTCCAGACTATTGTACCAATTTCAATGGCTAGAAACCACCGCAGGGTACCGCCACCTCTAGTCCGGATTCAAACGGGATCTTTAGTTCCGGTTGGAGACACCAACCGGGACTAAAGGGTTTGCGTCAGGTCTAGTCTTTAGTCCCGGTTGGAGTTAATGTGAGAGTTTATTTGATTTATATGCAATTTGAGCTCAGATTAGCTACTTAGTTTGTATATGTGTAGATGTTCTTTACATAGTAATTGCAATAATAACATTTATAGCCATATAGTTGTTTTGTTTTTTATTCCATGTGTTGGAAGTATGAGGCATGTTCTTGATTGTTGCAGTGGCCGATGATTTTTAGTTATGTGTTGATAAAATGCACGTGTAGTTTATAGTCTAATTATGTATTTGATTCCTATTGTTTTTAGTTGGTACGTAGTATGTCGTCGCATCTAGATCCGAAGTATCGTTGTGTGCATATAATTTTAGGCCGAGACTAAATTTAGCATCGTGATTGCGTTTGATATACTTATATAATGCAGATGAGCCGGTCATGGATGTACGTTGATCGAAGCTCTAGCAAGTTTACTAAAGGCGTGCGTTCTTTTCTTGAAGTGGCTGGGTGACGAGGGGTAACCTCGGCAATGCCCATGGTTATGGACTTAGGGTTTCGAGGAAAAGAGAATGCTGAGGATTTTATCGGCTGATCAGACAAATAAGGGAGTCAAAGTCGTCTGATTGCTTATAGTCAAATCGATTACAGATTTCTCTAGGCTTTTTTCGGTACCTCTCCGTTGGCTTCCCTAGCCTTTAATAGGCTGGGTCCTGAAAACGTTTGCGGATATGTTACAGACTATGATTACAATAACGGTACAATAACGGTTTCTATTTCCAAACTATATCTTCCGTCGGATGCTTCCTAGGCCTTCTTTGTGGGCTTCATGGGCTTTATGATCATTTATGCAGCTAGGGTAACTAATCGTAAGAACCCGAATAGTTATACCTATGTTAGTAGCCCTTGAGGCTCCATCTGAATCGTTGATTCTGGTAGAGTCTCAAAGATAATTTTAGTATTTATGAACCGAAGTTTTCTTTATGAAGTATTTACTTTTTTATACTAACTTGTAGGGATCTGGGTACAACAGGCCTGATGCATCTGACGGATCGGAATACAGTTAATTGCTCTTGGGAAAACACTGCAGACCTACATCAAATTCAAGTCCCTAGACATGAACTCAGAATTTTACTGGCGTGATTCAGTTCGTGCTGTTGAGGTCTTATCGAATACTAAATTCTAGTTCTATTATATCGGGTACCAAACGCGTCCGTCGGTGTTTTTCAGCGTATCATTGATACGGATAATTTACTGGCAGAGCGCATTCTTCTGTGGTTATCAGGCCACACAGGACAAGTCTCGGGGTTTTACCTTCATGTCATGGACATGTCATTCGAAAGTTTATCGTGTCAGGCAGGATCCGTGATTTTCTAGAATTTTATTGACTGCCTTGTTTGCCTGCTGGAACTGCTGAAGTTATCAGTTTGTTATTTTTCTAGATGATATTTTTATAAATACTCCCGATGGGAGTAACTTTTTGAGGATACACCGAGGTAATACTCATAGGCAAGGATAGTATTTATTCGGGTCATATTTTTGACCTTATAACATAGTTTTCTATTGGATGCGCAACAGCAGTCCCGATGAGAGAGTAGCTCCCGAGGCTATGTTTGGATGCCTGCGTCGGGACATAGGCTCATAAGTTTTGTTAGTTTAACCAGAGCAATGTACGCAAGTTTTCTGAATATTTTTCTTTGTGATAATAAAATTTTAATAGTAATGCCCCTAACTGTGGGTGAAGAGATAATGTAGAAAAAGAAATCTGAGTTTGGAGAACTTATCTATCAAATAAAGCTTGAAGACAAAGATACATGTTTTTGCGCACTCGCCTGGTCGTTGGCCTTATTGAACAATATTGTGGCTAATAAACTAGGTCGGAGGCCGTATTTAATTAAATTTGCAACAAAAATAAATTCTAAGCGTAAAAATGCCGGAAGTGTGCGGCGTTCCATAGATTAGAGTATTTAACTCATGTCTTCTTATCTAGAAGCCGGTATTCTCCACCAGGGATTACTTCTGTGGTGATGTAAGGCCCGTCCCAAGGTGACTCTAGTTTACGGTGACCATCTTGGTTGAGATGAAGGACTAGGTCCCCTACGACAAAGGACCTAGGACGCAATCATCGATTGTGATAGTTGCGTAAGTTCTGCTGATATACGGTGTTCTTTGTAGGGAAACATCACGAGCTTCATCAAGTGCGTCAACGTTATCTTCGAGTGCTTTCCTAGATGCTTCGTCATCATATTTAGTGACCCGTGGAGACTCATGAGTTACTTCGACTGGAATAAAATATTCAACATCGTGGACCAGAAAGAAAGGTGTTTCTCGCGTTTAATTATTTGGAGTGGTACGTAGGCACTACAAAATAGAGGGTAACTCATCAACCCACGGTCCTTTTGCTCTGTCGAGCAGTGCTAGTAGTCTTTTCTTGATACCAGCGGTTACGAGACCATTGGCTTTTTCCACTTTCCCATTGGTTTGCGGGTGGGAAACTGAGGCTAGCTTACTTTTGTTCCCATTTTCTTACAGTACTCCTTAAACTCATTGGAGGTAAAGTTACTTCCGTTATCGGTGATGATGCTGTTTGGTACGCTGATTTTCTCGTGGTTGATGTAGAGCTTGTTGGGAACCCCAAGAGGAAGGTATGATGAGCACAGCAGGAAGTTTCCCTCAGTTATGAAACCAAGGTTTAATCGAACCAGTAGGAGCAATGAAACACCCCAAAGGTGTTGCTAGCTAAGCCTTGGCAGGACGCACTACCGGTGCTAGTAGCAATATGGAGACCTGCACAACACAACCACAGAACTTTGTCCCCAACTTGCGATGAGGTTGTCAATCTCACCGTATTTTGCTGAAAACAAAGGATTAAACGTATCGAATGGAAAGAAGTATTAGTTTGCAGAAAGTAAACACAAAGCAGTAAACAGTTTGTAGATTGTATGTAAAAGAAAAGGACCGAGATCCATAGTTCACTAGAGGTGGCTCTCCTTAAGATAGATAACATGCTGGGTGAACAAATTACAGCGGGGCAATTGACAAACATCGAGAAAGCATACAAGCATATACTAATCATCTTGACTTCTTTGGAACTTGATTGGGCATTACAACATTATACATAGACCGCCATCCAACTGCATCTATGACTAATAATCCACCTTCAGGTTATCATCCGAACCCCCTCCAGTATTAAGTTGCAAGCAACAGATTATTGCTTTACGAATTGCGTGTAATATAAACAATACGATTGTTCTATGAACAAATGATTGTTGTTTTCTCCCTAGTAGCAACAGCACATCTAGTACCTTAGAGATTTCTGTCACTTCCCCAGATTACCAGAGGCATGAACCCACTATCGATCATAAATAGTAACTCTTGGAGTTGCTAGCATCTACTTGGCCAAGATAGCTACTAACAACGGAAAAGCATGCAAGATCATAAATAACAAAGACATGATAGAATCAATAATCAATTTGAAATAGCATCTCAATATCCATCGGATCCCCGCAAACACAACATGCAACATTACAAATAGATGATCTTGATCATGAACGGAGCTCACAAGATCTAGACATGAAAGCACAAAGGAGGAGAACCAGCCATCTAGATACAACATGGATCCGTAGTCCAAAGATGGACTACTCACGCACCACACCGGAGTCTTGCATGGTGATGAAGAAGGCCTCCAGGGTGAATTCCCCTCTCCGGCAGGGTGCCGGGAAGAGCTTCAGATCCCTCCCGATCTAGGATGGAGATGACGGGGGCTACAGACTCTTTCGTGGTTTTTTATCGGGTACTTAGGGTTTTCGTCCCGAGGGCATCTTATAGGCGGAAGGAGAGACCGAGGGGGTGCCTGGGCTGGCCACACCACCCCCTGGCGTGGGCCAAGCCTGGCCGCGCGGCCAGGTGGTGTGGCCACCCTCTGTCCCTTCATCGTCTTGTATTCTGGCATCTGATGACTTCCGGAAAAATAGGCACTTTGGCTTTTGTCCCGTCCAATTTCGAGAATATTCATTTTCTGACTTTCCTAGAACCAAAAACAGCAGAAAACAGGCAGCTGGCACTGTGGCTCTTGTTAATAGGTTAGTCCAAGAAATCATATGAAAAGTACTCCAATGTGTGGACAAAACACAAGAAACTGGATAAAACCAAGCATGGACGATCAAAAATTACAGATACATTTGCAATGTATCAACATCCCCAAGCTTAACTCCTAGTCGTCCTCGAGTAGGTAAGTGATAAAAATAAAGAATAATTTTTGAGGTGACATGCACCATCAAAGACTTTATCAATGTATTTGGAAAGCATTCAAAGCTAGGATCATAGTACTTCAATCATAACATGAAAGACAAAGTTCTAGCAATAAGACAAAGAAACTATGATGCAACATGAAAAGGTACAAACAAAAGATTCATGAATAACAATGCTTTGCAAGACGTTTGTTTGTTTCACATAAAGAAAACATAGCATAATAGTATTCAGCTTGTGCCTCATAGAGTAGCAAAACATAAATGCATAGGACACCTTCAAAGTTCATAAGAGTGACTAGATACAAATAGTTTAAAACAAGCAATATCAAGTTATGCATCAATCAACTAGTCCTGGGAAAATGCACATAGAACTAAGAATGGCCACTATGCTCTCAAACTAGGTGCATAAAGATAGAAGGTGGAGACTCAATATAATGGTGGAAGAAAGGCCTTCATAAAAGGAAGTAGGGATTCAAGTCTCATAAAGAGCTTCCAAAAATTATGGTACGTATAGCTTTTAGCTCTCATTGCCCGTATCATAAGCATCTTGAAGGTGATTAAGGTTAAAGTGACACAACTAAGAGGATATGTTTGACAAGTTATAAACCGAAATCTTATGCCCCTTACTTACGAAGACCGAACCTCATGCTACTCAACTTTAGTCACAAGTAAGCTCTTATCATTGTAAGTACATGTGTATCATAAAGAACCGCCAACGGGGTACCCCTTGCACATGATACAGGAGCTATCCCATAATCAAAATGACAAGGCAAACAGACAATGATCATCTCAGCAATCTTTTTATTTGCTATTTGCATAGGTTTTTATTGAGGATGCTTCATAGAGTGCTCATTATGGTGATGCTGCAAGTTTCCACCATGATTAGGCATGGCTTAGGCTAGCGGTCCAGGCGTTTCTCTAACACACATATAAACTCCATGATCTTACAAGTTGCACTTTTATTTCACACCACCGGGATCCGTAAGAAAAAGAGCATGATATCAACGGGGTACAAAGTACAAGTGCAATGTTGAAAGCGTTCCCCATGAAACATGGTTCTGCTAATTTCAACTTATAAAGCGCAAGCATATACGCAACAAAGAAGAACCCATTGGTTCAAGTTTATTAGATGCACAAAAGTAAAGTGTGCCATCAAGTTCGTGAGAGCTTTAATCACTAGTTTTCTCATAACAAGTTTAATTTGGAAGGTAAACAAAAGCATGAATATACTTGGAATAGCATAAGCTAGTAGGTAGGTATGGTGGGCTCTTTGGAATAACTTGGTTTAAGGAGTTGGATGCATGAGTGGAACTCATACCTGGTTGTGGAGGCTAGCAAAAGACTGGGAGAGACAAACTAAGAGAGCAATAATTGCCATAATCATGCAGAGCGACAAAACATCATTGATCAAAGCATAAAGTGATACTAAAAGTTTAAAACTAAAGGATCATAAAGGCTATGGTGACTTGAGATAGTCATAACATGGTGTGAGCATGTGCCAAGTCAACCCAAATAAAGCATGAAAGGAGAATACCACTATACTATGCTTTAATATGCTAAAACAATGCATGATTCATCCAAGGCACATTAAGCAATCTCAATTGTTTATAACAAGTCATGCTACAGCAAAGAATACTAAGCATAAAGCCAAAACAATATCAAGCATGGCATGACAAAGCATAGGCCACAGTCAAAAACAGGCTCTTTTTACCACATAAGTATGAAATTTCCTACTCTTTTCCAAACCAAACCAAACTATTTGCAAACCAATATATGAAAGAGGGGGTCCAACCAATTTATTCAGAAAACTAAGCAAACAAAGCAAATGAAAAACCAAAACGAAAACAAAAAAGAAGACGCTCCAAGAACAACACAACTGTGCATGAAACAATAAAATGGAAGCGTTTGGAAGAAACCTGAGATTTTTATTGATGAAGAGGGGAATGCCTTGGGCATCCCCGAGCTTTGACACTTGTACTTCTTGGATATTTCTTGGGGTGACATGCGTGGCATCCCCAAGCTTGAGCTTTAGTCTATCCTTCATCTCATTACTCATTCCTTCCATACACTTGAAATTCTTCCTTCATACAAAACTTCACACAATCTTTATTAGCAACATTAGTGCACTCAAGATAATAGGTCTTAAGGTTCAGTTCTAACACCGAATAAACTTCCATTAGAACACTAGCTACTTTAGCACTTCCCTCAAAAAGCTCAATTCCCCAAAAGAACTCAAAAAGGAACCAACAAGAAAGAAATGCAGAAAATGGCAGAAATCTGTCAAAACAGACCAGCAGGTAAAGACGAATTTTTTCGAAGACCTTATGTTGCTCAAATCAAAAAGTGTTGAACTAACGAAAGTTAGATAACAACATGGGGCAGAAGCACAAAAATTAAAGCCTCAAAAGGACGTTCATAGATTTTACACGAATTTTTACGGTGAAGCACATAAATCTGTTTCGGGACAGCAACTTTTCCAATCATTACTTCTCTCTCATTAGAGGTTACTCTTGGCACAAAAAGCAAATAAAAAATATAAGGAGCGGTTATTACTGAATTCCAAAACTCATCTAAAACTTTTGGGTTATCTCCCAATAAGTACTTTTCTTTAATGCCTTTAAGTTAGGCATAAGAAGCAAGAAAAAGTATCAAGTGTTCTCAAATGAAGAAGCATTAAGACCAAATTTTGTTTTCATAGGAGAAGCAAAAGAAATCTTCTCTCTCTTCTTAGGGAAGTGTTCTATACCTTTCTGTTGGGTCTGCAGCATAGAAAACAAAAAAATTCCTACGATGAGAACTACACGCCAAGATCTATCTAATAGGTACAAAGCAACGGGTGGACATACATCCAACGAGAACTTACCCTCGAAGACAACAAGTTTTGTTAACGAGTAGGAACTCGTAGTTGATGTCTTCGCACACTTGCCTATCTCAAGATCGTGAGGAAGTCCGAGCGCCGCAACTCATCAGCGCATCTGTACTCACACACACGTTCAAGCCACCGGACAACCTCCACCTCCTCGCTCCAGCGATCCAGCGGAAGCAGCAACTCCTTCCAGACAAAATGCCACCAGGAACATGTATCTCGCTAATCCGAGACCATGGGGGAATAATTCTAGAGGGGGAGAGAGATCCTTCACGAGGAGGTGTGAGGAAGAAGGAGGAAGAGGGTGGCCTTTTATAGGAGGAGGGGGCTACCCCTCCTTCATGGCTGGCGCATGGGTGGGTGACTCCTCACCTCCCCCATTCATGTGGTGGTAACCCCTCCACATTAAAATGCCTCTTCACATTCCCCTTTAAAGTCCCTACTTTAAATGCATTAAAATTCTCCAAGTTTAATGCTCTGTCATTTAATAAAACTCTTTTATTAAATTTATTCAAAATTTTGTTAATTACTTTAATTAACAAACATTCACATATAGCCCCTTGCAATATTTCAATATCACATGCAGAACCACCTTCTACAATTTCACCCGAAACAATTTCCGGTTTCTATTAAAACAATTCCTGCGCTTTGCAATTCTTTAGTCTGAAACATATGTGCTCCAAAATGGTGTCCAGTAACTCTTAAGTGTGCCACCCTATGGTTCGCGAATAATGCAGACATGATCAAGACCCTTCTCTGATCAATAATCAGTTGCGGGACCTGGAGATCCGTACTGACTCCTACACATTCAACGACGACTCCTGTGATCATGAGAACCTTTAACGCTTGTAACTAAATCCCTTTGTCTCTCGATATATTACATGTCCGAGATTCGATCATCGGTATCTCCATACCTAGTTTGATCTCGTTACCGACATGCACTCTTTTCTCGTTCCCGTGATATAACATTCTAGTGATCACATCACTTGCTTGCAAGCTATCCTAATGTGATATCACCGAGAGGGCCCAAAGTATATCTATCCGTCATCTGGATTGTCAAATTCCACTCTTGATCCATGAGCCTCAACATAACACCTTCGTAGTACTGAACCCATCTTTATAGTCACCCTGTTACGGTGTGACATTTGATGTTATCAAGATACTCTTCCGGTGTTAGCAATTAACATGATCTCATGGTCTAAGGATAAAGATTACTTCATATGATGTTATAGCAATATAAACATAATGACTTGATCGTAATGCTATACTTCGGATGAATGTTCATCACATCATTTCACAAATGTAGTGACCTTGTTATTAACAACATCCAATGTCCATGATCAGGAAACCTTGATCATCTTGTTAATCAACAAGCTAGTCTATAAGAGAGGCATAACTAGGAACCCTTTTTGTTTATTAAACACACATGTATTGATGTTTCCTATCAATACAATTATAGCATGCAAAATAAATATCTATCATATACAAGGAATACATAATAACAACTTTATTATTGCCTCTCAGGGCATATTTCCTTCACTTTTCCTTTTAAAAGAATCTATCAACATCAATTGTGGTGTCATTCACATGACACATAGTACAAAGCGTATATAGTCAAAGACTAATATCTTTGGACTTGCACTTTGAAGTGAATCACCATCATCAAATGTTTGGTATTCTTTCAAAAATCCATTCTTTAGTAATCTATTATTGTAGTAAACATTTTACTTACATCTTCTATTCATCCTTATCATGACAACTTTCATGATCAAGCTACTATAGCCTATAAGGAAGAATGACGAGTATAATTTTAGTTCCCGAAACCTTTTGGGAGATTCGGATGCCTAGCATCTCCATCCTTCACAAATTCTCATACAATATGAGAACATGTATTTTGCTAAATTATACTCTATCATAATGCAACCAAAAAAATTATTTCAGATATCACAATATCTTTCACACATGATGGTTTCCGAAACAATTTTCAGTTCCTATATAATCTTGATATTAAAACAACTTTTGAATATAAATAATCATGGAGGCAAACATGATACTTTAGATAGTAACATTGGAATTCTTACTCTTGATTTAATACTACTTATTAAACTTCATGGAGTAAATAGAGTTTGCTGAAAGTTTGCAATAGGACTTATAAACTTTAAATTTACATTCAAAACAATATCGAGAATTCTATAGTTCTATTATCTCAATTAAAACTAAGCATAAGGTAGTGAACAGATGCCAATGACTACAACAAATTATGCAAATTCACTTCGATTTAGTTTATGACAAATTTAGTTCTACTAATCCAAATTAGAAATAAACTCCCACTCAAAAACGACAACCCTCGTGCCTTTTTGGTGATTACATGAACCAAATCCACTACACCAAGTCCGATCATCACGTGAGTCGGTGTAGCTTCAAAGGCGAGCATCAATATGGGCATCATATCAACTATATGACTCATGCTTAACCTTTCGGTTCGTGTTCCGAGGCCATGTTTGTACATGCTAGGCTCGCCAAGTAAGAACCTTAGTACTCGCGTGTGTAAAACTATCTTACACCCGTTGTATGAAAGCGTAGAGTCGAGTACACCCGATCATCACGTGATGTCTCGAAACACGATCCATAGAACGGTGCATACTTAAGGAAGAACACATTTTATCTTGATATCTAAATGAGGGATCATCTTAAAATGCTACTAAAACGCCAAACTAGCAATATAAGATGCAAACATCATATGTGTAAAG
This sequence comes from Avena sativa, assembly GCA_916181665.1. Lineage (NCBI taxonomy): Eukaryota > Viridiplantae > Streptophyta > Magnoliopsida > Poales > Poaceae > Avena > Avena sativa. Next base: position 543,506,469 of record OV702290.1, on the reverse strand, counting down.
TCAGATGATATGGTCCATGCATTTGATCTCTATCATTTGCATCGTGGTATGATCTCTATCATTCCTTTGTGTGTAAGGACAAGGTCTATGGAACTTACACGTTGAGTGTGTTGTAAGAGTATCTATCATACATCTACTTACAACAATACCATATCAAGACACTAGCCCAGCAACGATCTAAACTAGACGCCTCTAATTTATCAATTGCAAGTTTTACATGGCTTAGGGCTTTCGGAGATATAACCGTTCTTACCTACGAATATGGAACCACAACGAGGATAACCAAGTTATTAGCAACTCGTTGTAAATCAGATATTGACTATAATAGGAGAGAGAGACACCCGCCAGCCACTTATGCAAAACTAGTTGCATGTCAGTCATGGAACCGGTCTCATGTACGATGACATGTAAGGTTGGTCCGGGCCGCTTCATCCAACTATGCCACCAATATCCAAAATACATGAAAGAAGCAATAACATGATCATAGCCCACATATAAACATATGTGTACTACCCGTGCAAAGCACCTACGCATAGATCAGGCTCTGATACCACTGTTGGGTCCGCAGCATAGAAAACAAAAAAATTCTTATGATGAGAACTACACGCCAAGATCTATCTACTAGGTACTGATACGTCCATTTTGCATCACTATTCTATGTCTTAATTCACTATTATTCATTGATATATTTCGTATTGAGAGGTGATACTTATGTTATTTTATCTATTTTTGCATGGTTGATGACTTTTGGAGCATGGACCGCTGTAGTCAGGATTCTGATGGAAAAGGTACTATTTGGAGGTAAAATTCGCGAAGATCAGAAAATCCGGGAAAATATATGGAAAATCCTATTTTTCCAGAAGACTAAGGATGCCAGAAGATGGAGTGGAGGTGGGCCACAGGGGGCCCACACCACCCCATGGCGCGGGCAGGCCTAGGCCGCGCCTGGAGGTGGTGTGGCCACCCTGGCCCACTCCAGCCTCTCCCCTCTGGCGTATATCAACCTCCCGAAACCCTAAGACTCAGGGACGGACCATAGAAAGATTCCACCGCCTCTGTGGGGCGGAAAACACCGAGAGAAAAAGATCTCTCCGGCAGACAGATTTCTGCCAGGGGAATTCCTTCCCAGAGAGGGGAGATTGTCGCCATCAACACCACCATCAAGCTGGACTTCATCGGGACCATCATCATCACCATCATAACCCTCATCACCATCTCCATATTGCTGTAACAATTGGTTGAATCTTGCTATAGTTCATAGGGGAAACTTTTCTGGTGTTGATTACTCTTTGTAGTTGATGCTATTGAGTGAACCATTGAATTATTGTTTATGTTCAGATTGTTATACATCATTATTCCATCTCTGATCATGATCCATATGATGTCTTGTGAGTAGTTTGTTTTGTTCTTGAGGACATGGGAGAAGTCTTGTTGTTAGTAGTGGAGTTGTGTTGAGAAAGATTCAATAGATTGTTATTTAAGTTGTGGTGTACTTCTTCTAGTGGTGTCATGTGAACGTCGACTACATGACACTTCACCTATATGGGCCTAGGGGAATTCATTGTGTATTTGGCTACTAATTGTAGGGGTTGTCGAAGTGACAGAAACCTGAACCCCCGTTAGGAAACCATTGCACAAGGGACGTAAGGGTCTTAGAGTTTAAAGCTGTGGTTAGGTTTCTACCTTAATTACTTTCTTGTACTTACGGATGTTTGCAAGGGGTATAATCACAAGTATGTATTAGTCTTGGATGGGGCGATACATTAGCACAGGTTCACCCACACAACACTTAGCAAGCTAAAGAAGATTAATCAACTATATGAAGCGAAAGCACTTGACAGTCTTCCTATGTGTCCTCGAGAACATTTGGTCATCTATAGAAATACAATCGGCTTGTCCTTTGCTGCATAAAGGATCGGGCCACTTGCTGCATTTATTCCTACTGTCTTTTATTTACTAGTACTTTGTTTACTTGCTTTATCGAAAACCCCTAGAAATCCGTTTGCTAAGTATTTGTAGAGAATTCCTGATCCATACCACTAGCCAGCACCTTCTGCTCCTTGTTGGGTTCGACACTCTTACTTATCAAAAATACTGCGATACACCCCCTATACTTGTGGGTCATCAAGACTATTTTCTGGCGCCGTTGTCGGGGAGTGAAGCGCTATTGGAGAGTGGAACTGGTAAAGGAAACTTCTACTGTGAGTATTGTTTACTTCTGCAAGTTGCTTTATTTTCGTTATGGATAATCCGCTGAGTTTCTTATTTTGTAATGCTACTACCACTGCTAAGGTAGCAGATAAGCCACCACCTGCTGAGAATGATGTTTTCAAAATACCTACAAGAATTATTGATCGTGTTATGGATAACTACTATGTTGGGGATGGAACTGTCCATCCCGGTGATCATTTACTCTTTATACATGAATTATGCGGGTTGTTCAAGTGTGCAGGTATTACTACAGATCAAGTTAAGAAGAAGTTATTCTCGTTATCACTAAAAGGAAGAGCTAAGGAATGGTATAAGCTGCTGAAGAATGGTCAAGCTCTAGAATGGGAGGAAACAATGCCTCTCTTTTATTCAAAGTTTTATCCTCCTAGTGAGATTCACAAAGATCGGAATCAAATATACAACTTTTGGCCTCTAGATGGAGAGAGTACAGCTCAAGCTTGGGGGAGATTGAAGTTACTAATGCTCAAATGTCCCATTCATGAGCTCCCCAACAATATTATTATCAATAACTTGTATGCAAGGCTCCCTCTACATGACAAGGATTTATTGGATGCTTCTTGTGCTGGATCATTCACTCGTATGGAAGAAGAAGCTAAATGGGACCTTCTAGACCGTATTCAAGACAATGCTGAAGCATGGGAGAATGACAAAGGTAGAAAGTTAGGTATAAATTATGATTATGAATGCATTGAATCTTTTATGGGAACTGATGACTTTCAAAATATTAAAAATTCTTATGGTCTAGACTCTCAAGCTATTGCTTCTTATTTTAAGGCTTTTGCTTCCTACATTGAAGTGCCTAAAAAGAAGTGGAATAAGTATCATGAACCTTACAAAGATTTTGCTAAGAGTGTTCCTGCAAGAAATACTGAAGTTTATACTGCTAATCATGTTTTACCTGAACCTTATATTGAGAAAATGCCTTTTCCAGTTAAGGTAAAGGAACATTCTATGATAGCTAGTATGGTTAATGAAAGTACGAGTAAAGCTATTGAACCTGATAAACAAATGGTTGATGAACCTATAATAGCAAGTGTGAAAGACTTTGTCACTAAGTATGAAAAAGAGGGACACCCTATCCTTTGTAAGGATACCTCTAATATTGTTTCACATAGTAGTGTTATGAGAGCTAGTATTCCCGTGTTTTCTGTTAGAATAAGTGATCATTGCTATGATAGTCCTTGTGATAGCTATATTGTTAAGTTTATGCATGATGCTGAAAGTTACTATGAAAGAGGGAAACATGTTCTTATGTATCTCAATAATATCAAGTTTCCTCGCTTTATGCTGAAGTTTTTATGTTGCACTTTGTTTGCCCTCTTATGCAAGTTGCCTCTGATTTCAAGAACTTGTTTGTTTACAAAATTCCCTTGCATAGGAAGTGGGTTAGACTTAAATGTCTGTGTATTTTTGCTTCTTAATGCTCTCTTTCACTTCAATTCATATCCCTATGAGAGCTTCTTCAAAATTATCATGCCCATCTTAAAGGCTATAAAGAATGAGCTTTATGGGAGACAACCCAATTTGTTTTTGCTTTCAGTTTGTTTTTGTTTCTTTAAGTATTGGAAGTTATTACTTCGGTAATAACCGCTCCTTATCCGTTTTGTTTGGTTTTTGTGTCAAGATCAACCTCTAATGAGAGAGAAGTAATATTTGGGGAAGTTGCTGTCCCAAAACAGATTTTTTGTGCTTCACCGTAAAAATTCATGAAAGATCTCTGTATGTCGGATTGAGCTGTAATTTTTTGTGCTTCTGCCCAAGGTTGTTATATAATTTTTGTTAGTTTTGCACTTTTTGATTTGAGCAACAAAAGATTTTCGAAAAAATTGATCTTTACCTGCTGGTCTGTTTTGACAGATTTAGCTAATCTTGCATTTGCTTCTTTATTCGATTTCCTTTTTGAATTTTTGGGTTTTCGGAAGGAGTTGCTACAGTAGCTTTTGTTTTGATGGTTTTCAGTTGAAGTTGGACTCAAAAGGTTTTATCACTCCACTTATACTAATGTTGCTAATGAGAATTGTGTGAAAGAAATTTCCAGGAAGTGGAGACAATGGTGTAATAAGGAAGAGAAGGGTTTTATGACTTAAGTAATAAGTGTATGAAGATAAAGATATTGATGCCTTTCAAGTTATAACTCCGGAAGAATCTACTATATCCCAAATTCAGAGACCTGCAGAGTCCGTTTCCAAATAGGTAACAGTTCTGGTAAGAAAAGTTCCACGAAAATACAATCCAACTATATTTTTGCAGTTTTCAGTCAATAAGGAAAGCTACAAAGAGAAAAAGGGACGGAAACCGAGCCAGGGTGGCGCGGGCCCTCTGATACATTGGAAATGTATCTATAATTTTTGATGCTCCATGCTTGGTTTTATCCACTTTCTTGTGTTTTGTCCACACTTTGGAGTACTTTTCATATGATTTCTTGGACTAGCCTATTAACAAGAGCCACAGTGCCAGCTGCCTGTTTTCTGCTGTTTTTGGTTCTAGGAAAATCAGAAAATGAATATTCTCGGAATTGGACGGGATAAAAGCCAAAGTGCCTATTTTTCCAGAAGACTCCAGGAGCCAGAATACGAGACGGAGGAGGGCCAGGGGCTGGCCACACCACCCCCAGGCGCCGGCTGGTCCTGGCCGTGCCAGGACATGGTGTGGTGGCCCCAGGCACCCCCTCGGTCTCCCTCTTCGCCTATAAGAAGCCTTCTGACCTAAAAACTTCGGGGGGTTTGACGTTTTTCCATGAAAAGTTCCGCTGCGCCGCTGCCACCGAAGGGGAGATTCGGGGGACAAAAAGTCTCTGTTCCGGCAGCCTGCCGGGACGGGGAAGTGCCCCTAGAGCCATCTCCATCGATCTCCACCATCATCTTCATCGACCATCCATGTTTCCTCCATATATGAGTGAGTAGTCCCCCTCTGTAGGCTATCGGGATGGTAGGGATTGGATGAGATCGTTCATGTAATGGCACCAGATTGTTAGGGCATAGTGCCTAGTATCTCTATTAGTGCTTTATGACTTTGTTGCAAATTTGTTGTGCTTAATGCTTGTCACTAGGGCCCGAGTGCCATGATTTCAGATCTGAACATGTTATTGATTCATTATGATAGTATTGTTCTTGGTCTTATCTACAAGTTGTATACACACGTCGTTGTCCGGAACCTATGGTCCCGAAGTGACAGAAATCGGGGTAGCCAGAAGGGAAAGGCTTTGATGTGAGGATCACATGCGTTCACAGAGTGTTAATGCTTTGCTCCGGTGCTCTATTAAAAGGAGCACCTTAATTGCCAGTAGTTCCCTAGAGGCCCCGCTGCAAATGGGCTGGCAGGACAAAAGATGTTGTGCAAGTTCTCATTGCGAGCACGTATGACTATATATGGAACACATGCCTAGGATTTTCTAGTACTTGGATGCTTTATCTTATTTATCTGCAATTGCCCTATGTTCTGATTGCTACGTGAATTGTCTTATCCATGCAACGCCTGTCCATCCATCCCTATGCCTACCGCACTCGAATCCCACTGTTTACTGCTTTTGTTACTATTGTCTTTGCTTTGCTACTGCTGCTACTTTACTATTCCTACTACAAAACTATTGCTACTAATAAACTTCTGTGAGCAAGATTGTTTCCAGGTGCAGCTGAATTGACAACTCAGTTGTTAAGGCTGATAAGTATTCTTTGGCTCCCCTTGTGTCGAATCAATAAATTGGGTTTCACTTTCCTCGAAAATACTGCGATACACCCCCTATACTTGTGGGTCATCAAGACTATTTTCTGGCGCCGTTGCCGGGGAGCATAGCTTTATTTATCAAGTTCACTTGGATTCACTATTGTTCAAGCTAAGTTTATCTTTCTCCTTATTTGCTTGTTTCTTTATCAAAAATACAAAAAAATTAGTCCCTACTCTAGTTGTTATTTTCGTTGGTCCGTTATTGTCTTGCTTTGTCATGCTTGATGTCAATGGTTGGTTTCTTTGAAACTAAAGCTTATTGGCAAGGTGGGTTCACAGAAGATCAAAAATATTATTATAAGGAACACCGCTTGTCACAAAAAGGGAAACACTTATGGGAACAAATTGATAGATTGTATACCATTGCTAGAAACGTGTGCTCTACTTATAATGTTACTTATTGCTGTGATTAGTCTTGTTGCAGAAAGAGGTATAAACACCTCCCTTTTCAATGTGAGTATAGTGATAATGATACCATATCTTCTTATGCTAAAGGAATTTATGACTTTTATGATGCGGAACAAATTGAAGAATTTATTGCTTCGAAGGGTGCTTTTGAACTTGCTAGTTTGCTTGAAAATATTGATGATTCACCTTATAAGTATGAGGTTTATGGTATAATTAAATTTTGCTTTGATAATTACAAGGATGAAAATAGCCATATCCTTGAATATTTTAATAGATGATTTCCACAAATGGAAGAGACTAATGCCTTGCAGGACCCTATGGAAGAAGAAATTGATGAACCTGAAATCTCATTAGATGAAAAAGAGGAAGAGAGTGATGAACAAAAGGAGGAAGAATGGATTAGCTACCCATTCCTACCTTCTAATGAGAGTAACTCTTTATCCCTTACATTATTTGATTGTCCTCCATGCTTACTAAAGGAGGATGAATGTTATGTTCCCAAGGTTTCTTTTGAAGATGTTTATGATAAAGCTCTAGTGCTTGTAGATCATGAAGAGCATGCTTCATGTGATAGTTATATTGTTGAGTTTCTTCATGAGGCTACTAAAAATTATTATGAGAGAGGAAAATATTGAAACACCTCTCTATGTGCTGAAAGTTTTGAAATTACTCTTGTTTTATCTTCCTATGCCTGTCACTTTGTTCTTTGTGAATTTATTTGCATACAAGATCCTATGCATAGGAAGTGGGTTAGACTTAAATGTGTTTTGGATTTGCTTCTTGATGCTCTCTTTTACTTCAACTCATATTTCTTATGAGAGCATCCTCTCAAACTTTTATGCCTGAAGATGATAATATGTCTATTATTCTTGGGAGACCTTTTCTTAAATACTACAGGAGTTGTTATTAATTATAATCAAGGGAAGGTGACCTTCAATGTTAATGACAAGGAACACATTGTCTATTTCCTCAAGAAGATTGAAAGGACTTATGGTTTGAATTCAATTGAACATGTTGAGGGCATTCAAGTTCGAGAAATATATTGTCCCATACCAAGAGAAAAATTAGAAACTATTATGATTAGGACCATTGTTATCTAGGTTGAGGTAACATAATCATTAGTGGAATACAAAGTTTTGTCTTATATGAAATTGTTTTGGTAACAAGACCTGATCAACCTTGTTAACAAAAGGATTTCATTGAACAAAACAATTTTTTCACCATGATTATCTTCGCATACTTTTTTTCTATCCATTTTAGTTTTTGCTTATGCCTAACTTAAAGGCATTAAAGAAAAGTACTTATTGGGAGATAACCCAAAAGTTTTAGATGAGTCTTGGAAGTTATTACCTCTGTAATAACCTCTCCTTATCCTTTTTATTTGCTTTTTGTGCTAAGAGTAACCTCTAATGAGAGAGAAGTAATGATTGAGAAAGTTGCTGTCCCGAAACAGATTTCTGTGCTTCACTGTAAAAATTCGTGAGAGAGATCTGTATGTCGGTTTGAGCTGTAATTTTTTGTGCTTCTGCCCCAGGTTGTTATCTAACTTTCGTTAGTTCAACACTTTTTGGTTTGCGCAACAGAAGGTCTTCGAAAAAATTCGTCTTTACCTGCTGGTCTGTTTTGACAGATTTCTGCCATTTTCTGCATTTGCTTCTTGTTAGTTCCTTCTTGCTTTTGGGGAATTGAGATTTTTGAGGGAAGTGCTACAGTAGATAGTGTTCTAATGGAAGTTTATTTGGTGTTAGAACTGAACCTTGAGACTTATTTATCTTAAGTGCACTAAAGTTGCTAATGAGATTGTGTGAAGTTTTGTATGAAGGAAAATCTTCAGGTGTATGGAAGGAATGAGTAATGAGATGAAGGATGGACTAAAGCTCAAGCTTGGGGATGCCACGCGTGTCACCCCAAGAAATATCCAAGAAGTACAAGCGTCAAAGCTTGGGGATGCCCAAGGCATCCCCTTCTTCATCAATAAAAATCCTAGGTTTCTTTCAAACGCTTCATTTTTATTGTTTCATGCACAGTTGTGTTTTTCTTGGAGCGTCTTCTTTTTCCTTTTTGTTTTGGATTTTAGTTTTCTTGGTTTGCCTAGATTTCTTAATAAGTTGGTTGGACCCCCTCTTTCACACTTTGGTTTGCGAATAGTTTGGTTTGGTTTGGAAAAGAGTAGGAAAGCTCATACTTAAGTGGTAAAGAGAGCTTGTTTTTGACTGTGGCCTATGCTCTGTCATGCCATGCTTGATATTGTTTTGGCTTTATGTTAAGTATTATTTGCTGTAGCATGACTTGTTATAAACAATTGATATTTCTTAATGTGCCTTAGATGAATCATGCGTTGTTTTAGCATATTAAAGCATAGTATAGTGGTATTCTCCTTTGATGCTTTATTTGGGTTGACTTGGCACATGCTCACACCATGTTATGACTATCTCAAGTCACCATAGCCTTTATGATCCTTTAGTTTTCAACTTGTAGTATCACTTTATGCTTTGATCAATGATGTTTTGTCGCTCTGCATGATTATGGCCATTATTGCTCTCTTAGTTTGTCGCTCCCAGTCTTTTGCTAGCCTCCACAACAAAGTATGAGTTCCACTCATGCATCCAACTCCCTAAACCAAGTTTTTCCAAAGAGTCCACCATACCTACCTACTAGCTTATGCTATTCCAAGTATATTCATGCTTTTGTTTACCTTCCACTTGTTATGAGAAAACTAGTGATTAAAGATCTCACGAACTTGAAGGCACACTTTACTTTACTTGCCCTTAATAAACTTGACCCATTGTGTCTTCTATGTTGTATATGCTTGCACTTATTTGTTGGGAATTAGCAGAAACATGCTTTCATGGGGAACGCTTTCAACATTGCACTTGGTACTTGTACCTAGTTGATATCATGCTCTTTTGTATATGGATGTCGTCTGTGTGAAATGAAAGGGGAGCTTGTAAGTCCATGGAGTTATGTATATGTGTTAGAGAAACGCCTGGGCCGCTGGTCTAATCCATGCTGACATGGTGGAAACCTGCAGCGTAACCATAATGAGTTGTCTATGAAGCATTCTTCTTATAAAAAAAAGAGTCCTATATTGAGAAAAAAGAGAAAAGAGAAAAAAGAGATACTATGAAAAGAGGAAAGAGAGAAAAAAGCACCATATTCCCATGGTAAATAAGAAGAATGCTGAGATGCTCATTGTCTGCTTGCCTTGTCATTTTGATATGGGGATTCTTCCGTATCATCGGGCAAGGGGTACCCCGTTGGCACTCAATGATACACATGTACTTACGATGACAAGAACTTACCGGTGACTAAACTTGAGTAGCATGAGGAGCGGCCCTTGTATACAAGGGACATGAGATTTCTGACTTATACTTCATCAAGCATGTACACCATAGTTTGTTCACTTTAACATTAATCACTTCAAGATGCTTATGCTAGGGGCAATGAGAGCTGAAAGCTATAAGTACCATAATTTTTGGAAGCTCTTTATGAGACTTGAATCCCTACTTCCTTTTACAAAAGGCCTTTCTTCCACCATTATATTGAGTCTCCACCTTCTATCTTTATGCACCTAATTTGAGAGCATAGTGGCCATTCTTAGTTCTATGTGCATTGTCCCAAGACTAGTTGATTGATGCATAACTTGTTATTGCTTGTTTAGAACTATTGTATCTAGTCACTCTTATGAACTTTGAAGGTGTCCTATGCATTTATATTTGCTACTCTATTGAGGGACAAGCTGAATACTATTATGCTAAGTTTTCTTTCTGTGAAACAAACAAACGTCTTGCAAAGCATTGTTATTCATGAATCTTTTGTTTGTGCCTTTTCATGTTACATCATAGTTTCTTTGCCTATTGCTACAACTTTGTCTTTCATGTTATGATTGAAGTACTATGATCCCAGCTTTGAATGTTTTGCAAATACTTTGATCAAGTCTTTGATGGTGCATGTCACCTCAAAAATTATTTCTTTTTATCACTTACCTACTTGAGGACGAGCAGGAGTTAAGCTTAGGGATGTTGATACATTGGAAATGTATCTATAATTTTTGATGCTCTATGCTTGGTTTTATCCACTTTCTTGTGTTTTGTCCACACTTTGGAGTTCATTTCATATGATTTCTTGGACTAACCTATTAACAAGAGCCACAGTGCCAGCTGCCTGTTTTCTGCTGTTTTTGGTTCCAGGAAAGTCAGAAAATGAATATTTTCAGAATTGAACGGGACAAAAGCCAAAGCGCCTATTTTTCCAGAAGACTCCAGGAGCCAGAATACGAGACGGAAGAGGGCCAGGGGCTGGCCACACCACCCCCAGGCGCGGGCTGGGCCTGGCCGCGCCAGGACATGGTGTGGTGGCCCCAGGCACCCCCTCGGTCTCCCTCTTCGCCTATAAGAAGCCTTCTGACCTAAAAACTTCGGGCGGTTCGACGTTTTTCCACGAAAAGTTCCGCTGCGCCGCCGCCACCGAAGGGAACATTCGGGGCACAGAAAGTCTCTGTTTCGGCACCCTGCCGGGACAGGGAAGTGCCCCGGAGCCATCTCCATGGATCTCCACTATCATCTTCATCGACCATCCATGTTTCCTCCATCTATGAGTGAGTAATCCCCCGCTGTAGGATATGGGGATGGTACGGATTGGATGAGATCGTTCATGTAATGGCATCATATTGTTAGGGCACAGTGCCTAGTATCTCTATTAGTGCTTTATGACTTTGTTGTGCTTAATGCTTGTCACTAGGGCCCGAGTGCCATGATTTCAGATCTGAACATGTTATTGATTCATTATGATAGTATTGTTCTTGGTCTTATCTACAAGTTGTATACACACGTCATTGTCCGGAACCTATGGTCCCGAAGTGACAGAAATCAGGGTAGCCGGAAGGGAAAGGCTTTGATGTGAGGATCACATGTGTTCACGGAGTGTTAATGCTTTGCTCCGGTGCTCTATTAAAAGGAGCACCTTAATTGCCAGTAGTTCCCTAGAGGCCCTGCTGCAAACGGGCTGGTAGGACAAAAAATGTTGTGCAAGTTCTCATTGCGAGCACGTATGACTATATATGGAACACATGCCTAGGATTGTCTAGTACTTGGATGCTTTATCTTATTTATCTGCAATTTCCCTATGTTCTGATTGCTACGTGAATTGTCTTATCCAATGAACGCCCGTCCATCCATCCCTATGCCTACCGCACTCGAATCCCACTGTTTACTGCTTTTGTTACTATTGTCTTTGCTTTGCTACTGCTATTACTTTACTATTCCTACTACAAAACTGTTGCTACTGATAAACTACTATGAGCAAGATTGTTTCCAGGTGCAGCTGAATTGATAACTCAGTTGTTAAGGCTGATAAGTATTCTTTGGCTCCCCTTGGGTTGAATCAATAAATTGTGTTTCACTTCCCTCGAAAATACTGCGATACACCCCCTATACTTGTGGGTCATCACCCTCCCCTGGCCACGCCACCAGGTGGTGAGTCCACCGCGGACTCTGCCTCCGACTCGTTTTCTCCCAGTACCTTCCTTTTGATATGAAACTTCGTAATATATAACCCCCCGGTTCTTCCGAGGATCGTATATTGTGTTTTCGTCGTGTTTTTTTGTTTCGATCTGTTTCTGCCAGGACATACTCTTTGAAGGTTTAGAAGCACAATGGTGTCTGCCAAGGATAAAGGGAAGGAGCCCATGGAGGAAGACCCCCAAGACCCCGGGAAGGAGAAGGAGATCAAGAGTGAAGGTGAAGAGGATCAAGGCCAACGTCCGCACACCGGCACCACCATTACAAGCATTGGAGTGGTGAAACCTACCAAGATCAGAAGGACTGCATGGATGCAGGCTGGGGGGAAAGTTCCCCGTCACAGTTTGGCTCCAAGGTCACTTCCTCCACACACCAAGAATCCCTTCCATACCTTCATCCATAACCATGCAGGAAAAGAAGACTCCAAGAGGGACGAACGGAAAAAGAATCACGAGAGCTGGGATCCACGAATTGAAATGATCACGAGTCGTATTGAGCATAACTCGGAGTTGATTCATACTCTCAACTTCGAGATTGAGGACTTGGGGAAACTGATTAGAGAGCTCATCGAGAGGATACCACCAACACCTAAGGAGTAATTCATCATCAGGTTTGGCATCCCCTTGGTTTGTTCCAAGCTTGGGGGAGTGTCGCGGTATCATATCACTATCTTCTATCTTTTTACCTTATTAGTAGAGTCATATCATGAATAGAGGAGTTATTATGTAGTATGGTTTGCATTATGGAAGTGTCCCCTCTCTCGTTAGATATGTATCCCTTGGTGTGAATTGCCGTTATGGATTATTAATGAGAAGTTCTATCATTCACTCTTTTGCATAGCTTATATTAGTTTTCAATTCGTGGTTATATGATTGATCTTGTTGTTAGTATTGGTAGAACTCTAGGATCATTGAGTTAATTTAGTTGGTTTTGGCAAACCTGGCTCGGTCAGTAGCAACACCTTTTTGAGAGTTGAATGAAAAAGATAGAAGTACTCTAAAGAAAATAATGTCATCATCTTTCTTTCTTGATTTGCTCATAAGTCTAGTATTCTCTAGTTAAGATCATTTGTGCTTCCAAGGAAGATTGCATGTTTGTCTTTATCACTTGTATGTTTGTTTGTTTCCTTCAACTCTTGTACTTGCTACCCAGCCTTGCTAGCCAAAAACCTGTACTGGGAGGGTATTCTTCTCGTGCATCCACCTCCTTAAAACCAAAACCTTTGCCATTTGTGTCCACCATACCTACCTAGTAGCATTATTGCTATTCCAAGTAAATTCTTGTTTTATGTACCTCCCAAATTAATCTTGTTATGTGAAAATTAGTGATTAAAGCTCTCACGAACTTGATGGCACACTTTACTTTCTTGCAATTAATAAACTTGAACCATTGTGCTCACCTATGTTGCGTATATGCTTGCACTTTGTAAGTTGTGAATTAGCAGAACCATGCTGTCATGGGGAACGCTTTCAACATTGCACTGGTACTTTTTACCAAGTTGATATCATGTTCTTTTGTCTATGGATGTTGTCGGTGTGAAATGAAAGGGGAGATTGTAAGTCCATGGAGTTATGCATATGTGTTAGAGAAACACCTGGGCCACTGGTCTAATCCATGCTGACATGGTGGAAACCTGCAGCATAACCATAACGAGTATCTATGAAGCATTCTTCTTATAAAAAAAGAGATAGAGATTGAGAAAAAAGAAAAAAAGAGATATTATGAAAAGAGGAAAGAGAGAAAAAATCACCATATTCCCATGGTAAATAAGAAGATTGCTGAGATACTTGTTGTCTGCTTGCCTTGTCATTTTGATATGGGAATTCTTCCGTATCATCGGGCAAGGGGTACCCCGTTGGCGGTTCTCAATGATACACATATGTTTACAATGACAAGAACCTACCGGTGACTAAACTTGAGTAGCATGAGGAGCGGCCCTCGTATTCAAGGGACATGATATTCTCAACTTACAACTTGTCAATGCATATCCTCATGTTTGATCACTTTAACCTTAATCACCTAAAGATGCCTATGATAGGGGCAATGAGAGCTGAAAGCTAGTAAGTATCATAATTTTTGGGAGCTCTTTATCAGACTTACAATCGCTGCTTTCCTCTTTGAAGGGCCTTTCTTTTACTTTGTAGTTAAGTCAGTAAACCTATTCCCTTCTATCTCAGCAAGTATTTTGAGTTGATGTGTTTCATTCATTCATATGATGATTTATGCAATCATGTCTTATGTTCCTTGTTTTGCACATTGCTCTTATCTTGATGTTTGCTACTTTGAAAGCTATCATTGAAAAACCAGCTATTTGTGAACTCCAGCAAATTATCAACTATTCTTCGAGCAAGAGCTAAGTTTGCCATTACCAATTATAATTCACTTTATGTATCTTTATTGTGTTTCCTTTACTCATTGCAAGTTTAGTTATATAATAGTGAGTTGTCTTCTATTATGATCTATGTATTTGATGAATGTGATGCTTCTTGTCCGTATTATTTTATCGACTCTTCACTCCATAAACCTGAGGCCATGTTTATTGAGCTCAGTTTTGCTTGGGGACAAGCGAAGTCTAAGCTTGGGGGAAGTTGATACGTCCATTTTGCATCACTATTCTATGTCTTAATTCACTATTATTCAGTGATATATTTCGTATTGAGAGGTGATACTTATGTTATTTCATCTATTTTTGCATGGTTGATGACTTTTGGAGCATGGACCGCTGCAGTCAGGATTCTGATGGAAAGGTGTTGTTTGGAGGCAAAATTTGCGAAGATCAGAAAATCCGGGAAAATATATGGAAAATCCTATTTTTCCAGAAGACTAAGGATGCCAGAAGATGGAGTGGAGGTGGGCCACAGGGGGCCAACACCACCCCATGGCGCGGGCAGGCCTAGGCCACGCCTGGAGGTGGTGTGGCCACCCTGGCCCACTCCAGCCTCTCCCCTCTAGCGTATATCAACCTCCCGAAACCCTAAGACTCGGGGACGGACCACAGAAAGATTCCGCCGCCTCTGCGGGGCGGAAAACACCGAGAGAGAAAGATCTCTCCGGCAGACAGATTTCTGCCGGGGGAATTCCTTCCTGGAGAGGGGAGATCGTCGCCATCAACACCACCATCAAGCTGGATTTCATCGGGATCATCATCATCATCACCACCATCATCACCATCAGAACCCTCATCACCATCTCCATATTGCTGTAACAATTGGTTTAATCTTGCTATAGTTCATAGGGGAAACTTTCCCGGTGTTGATTACTCTTTGTAGTTGATGCTATTGAGTGAATCATTGAATTATTGTTTATGTTCAGATTGTTATACATCATTATTCCATCTCTGATCATGATCCATATGATGTCTTGTGAGTAGTTCGTTTTGTTCTTGAGGACATGGGATAAGTCTTGTTGTTAGTAGTGGAGATGTGTTGAGAAAGATTCAATAGATTGTTATTTAAGTTGTGGTGTACTTCTTCTAGTGGTGTCATGTGAACGTCGACTACATGACACTTCACCTATATGGGCCTAGGGGAATTCATTATGTATTTGGCTACTAATCGTAGGGGTTGCCGGAGTGACAGAAACCTGAACCCCCGTTAGGAAAGCATTGCACAAGGGACGTAAGGGTCTTAGAGTTTAAAGCTGTGGTTAGGTTTCTACCTTAATTACTTTCTTGTACTTACGGATGTTTGCAACGGGTATAATCACAAGTATGTATTAGTCTTGGATGGGGCTGTACATTAGCATAGGTTCACCCACACAACACTTAGCAAGCTAAAGAAGATTAATCAACTATATGAAGCGAAAGCACTTGACAGTCTTCCCATGTGTCCTCGAGAACGTTTGGTCATCTATAGAAATACAACCGGCTTGTCCTTTGCTGCATAAAGGATTGGGCCACTTGCTACATTTATTCCTACTGTCTTTTATTTAATCGTACTTTGTTTACTTGCTTTATCGAAAACCCCTAAAAATCCGTGCCAAGTATTTGCAGAGAATTCCTGATCCATACCACTAGCCAGCACCTTCCGCTCCTTGTTGGGTTCGACACTCTTACTTATCGAAAATACTGCGATACACCCCTATACTTGTGGGTCATCAGGTACAAAGCAACGGGTGGACATACATCCAACGAGAACTTACCCTCGAAGACAACGAGTTTTGTTAACGAGTAGGAACTCGTGGTTGATGTAGTCGTACACTTGCCGATCTCAAGATTGTGAGGAAGTCTGAGCGCCGCAACTCAGCAGCGCATCCATACTCGCACACATGTTCAAGCCACCGGACAACCTCCACCTCATCGCTCCAGCGAACCAGCGGAAGCAGCAACTCCTTCCAGACGAAATGCCACCGGGAACATGTATCTCGCTAATCCGAGACCATGGGGCAATAATTCAAGAGGGGGAGAGAGATCCTTCACGAGGAGGTGTGAGGAAGAAGGAGGAATAGGGTGGCCTTTTATAGGAGGAGGGGGTGCCCCTCCTTCATGGCCGGCGCATGGGGGGTGACTCCTCACCTCCCCCATTCATGTGGTGGTAACCCCTCCACATTAAAATGCCTCTTCACATTCCCCTTTAAAGTCCCTACTTTAAATGCATTAAAATTCTCCAAGTTTAATGCTCTCTCATTTAATAAAACTCTTTTATTAAATTTATTCAGAATTTTGTTAATTACTTTAATTAACAAACATTCACATATAACCCCTTGCAATATTTCAATATCACATGTAGAACCAATTTCTGCAATTTCACCTGGAACAATTTCCAGTTTCTATCGAAATAATTCCTGCGCTTTGCAATTCTTTCATCTGAAACATATGTGCTCCAAAATGGTGTCCGGTAACTCTTAAGTGTGTCACCCTACGGTTTGCGAATAATGCAGACATGATTGAGACCCCTCTCAGATCAATAATCAGAAGTGGGACCTGGAGATCCATACTGACTCCTACACATTCAACGATGACTTCTGTGATCGTGAGAACCTTTAACACTAGTAACTAAATCCCTTTGTCTCGCGATATATTACATGTCCGAGATTCGATAATCGGTATCTCCATACCTAGTTTGATCTCGTTAGCGACATGTACTCTTTTCTTGTTCCCGTGATATAACATTCTAGTGGTCACATCACTTGCTTGTAAGCTATCTTAATGTGATATCACCGAGAGGGCCTAGAGTATATCTATATGTCATCGGGATTGACAAATTCCACTCTTGATCCATGAGCCTCAACATAACACCATCGCAGCACTGAACCCATCTTTATAGTCACCCTGTTACGGTGTGGCGTTTGATGTTATCAAGATACTCTTCAGGTGTTAGCAATTAACATGATCTCATGGTCTAAGGATAAAGATTACTTCGTATGATTTTGTAGCAATATAAACATAATGACTTGATCGTAATGCTATACTTCGGATGAATGTTCATCACATCATTCAACTAATGTTGTGACCTTGTTATTAACAACATCCAATGTCCATGATCAGGAAACCTTGATCATCTTGTTAATCAACAAGCTAGTCTATAAGAGAGGCATAACTAGGAACCCTTTTTCTTTATTAAACATACATGTATTGATGTTTCCGATCAATACAATTATAGCATGCAAAATAAACATTTATCATAAACATGGAATAAGATAATAACCACTTTATTATTGCCTCTAGGGCATATTCCCTTCACTTTCTTGACTGGGAGTTGTTATTTAATGGTGCCTTCTTTCATATCAATATTGGCACCAACAGTTCTAAGAAAAGGTCTTCCCAAAGTAATAGGACAAGAAGCATTGTATTCAACATCCAAAACATAGAAATCAACAGGGACATAGGCATTGTTAACCATAATAAGAACATCATTAAGACTCCCCATGAGTTTCTTTTTAGCATTATCATCAAGTGGGACATTCAAATAAAAATCTTCAAGTGGAGGCAAATCAAGCATATCATAAATCCTTCTAGGCATAATAGAAACACTACTATAAAGATCACATAAAGCTTTGAAATCAAAGTCATTCACTTTCATATTAATGATGGGTTCCCAACCATCTTCTTGTTTCATAGGAATAGAAGCTTTATGTTTCATCTTTTCTTCTTTAATCTTTATGAGAGCATCAGTAATGTGTTTTGTAAAAGCCATGTTCATAGAACTAGCATTAGGACTTTTAGCAAGCTTTTGTAGGAACTTAATAACTTCAGAGATGTTGCAACCAGCAAGATCAAAATCGAAATTATCATCTAAAGTAGTATAACTATTACTAGCCTCAACACTAGTGGTGGTGATAGTAGAAACACTAATGTTTCTAGCAATTTCATCTTCTCTTTCCCACTTAGCATGTAATTCAACTAATAGTCTAACATTTTCATCGATTCTTACTTGTATAGCATTAGTAGCTGCAAAGGGATTATCATTAGTTTCAGGTTTAGCAGCCATTTTATTAATCAATGAAGATTGAGCTTCAGACAAAGATGATATAATTCTTTCATCATTAGAGAGTTTCAATTGTAAACTAGGAATTTCCCTATTTAGACTCTCAAGTTGATGGCTAATGTTCTTCAAAATGGTAGATTGTTCCTCCATAGTTTTAGTGAATAGTTTATTTTGCTCATATTGCATTTGCATGAAGTTTTTAGTGGATATTTCAACTTATAAAATTCTTCCTTCACTAGGTAATCCAGGTTTACCATTATAGCCATAAGTATTATTAGGAGGGTAGGGCCTATAATTGTTATTACCATAAGCATTGTTGCCAAAATTGTTGTTTCTTATGAACTTCACATCAACTTGCTCTTCTTGAGCAACCAAAGAGGCTAAAGGAACATTATTTGGATCAATATGGGCTTTCCCATTAACAAGCATAGACATAATAATATCAATCTTATCACTCAAGGAGGAAGTTTCCTCAACAGAATTTACCTTCCTACCTTGTGGAGCTCTCTCAGTATGCCACTCAGAATAATTAACCATCATATTGTCCAGAAGTTTTGTTGCAGCACCCAAAGTGATGGTCATAAAGGTACCTCCAGCAGCAGAATCCAATAGGTTCCTTGAAGAATAGTTCAATCCTACATAAAAAGTTTGGATGATCATCCAAGTAGTCAGTCCATGAGTGGGACAATTCTTTACCAAAGATTTCATTATTTCCCAAGCTTGAGCAACATGTTCATTATCAGATTGTTTAAACTTCATTATTTCACTTCTCATAGATATAATCTTAGTAGGAGGATAGTACTTTCCAATGAAAGCATCTTTGCACTTAGTCCAAGAATCAATACTATTCCTAGTTAAGGAATTCAACCATTCTTTAGCTTTTCCTCTCAAAGAGAATGGAAACAATTTTAGCTTAATAATATCACCATCTACATCCCTATGCGTTTGCATCTCACAAAGTTCAACAAAGTTATTTAGATGGGCAGCAGCATCTTCATTACCAATACCATAAAATTGTTCTCTCATAACAAGATTGAGCAAAGCAGGTTTTATCTCAAAGAAGGTATCTTCAAGCACAGGTGGAGCAATATGTGTGCTCATAAAATCATTGTTGTTGGTGCTAGTGAAGTCACACAACTTAGTGTTTTCAAGAGTAGTTATTTTTTTTGTGTTTTCAAATAAAAAAGCAAACTAGTAAAACTAAATTTTTTGTGTTTTTGATAACAAAACAAGCAAACAAATAAAAAAGGAGCTAAGCAAAACAAAAATAACAAAGTAAAGAGATTGGTTACGAGGGACTCCCCTTATGAAGATGTCCTTGACTCCCCGGCAACGGCGCCAGAAAAATGCTTGATGGCTCGTGGTTGATGTAGAGCTCGTTGGGAACCCCAAGAGGAAGGTATGATGAGCACATCAGCAAGTTTCCCTCAGTTATGAAACCAAGGTTTAATCGAACCAGTAGGAGGAAGGAAACACCCCAAAGGTGTTGCTAGCTGAGCCTTGGCAGGGCGCACCACCGGTGCTAGTAGCAACGTGGAGACCTGCACAACACAACCATAGAACTTTGTCCCCAACTTGCGATGAGGTTGTCAATCTCACCGTGTTTTGCTGAAAACAAAGGATTAAACATATCGAATGGAAAGAAGTAATAGTTTGCAGAAAGTAAACACAAAGCAGTAAATAGTTTGTAGATTGTATGTAAAAGAAAAGGACCGGGATCCATAGTTCACTAGAGGTGGCTCTCCTTAAGATAGATAACATGCTGGGTGAACAAATTACAGTGAGGCAATTGACAAACATCGAGAAAGCATACAAACATATACTAATCATCTTGACTCCTTTGGAACTTGATTGGGCATTACAACATTATATATAGACCGCCATACAACTGCATCTATGACTAATAATCCACCTTCAGGTTATCATCCGAACCCCCTCAAGTATTAAGTTGCAAGCAACAGATTATTGCTTTACGAATTGCGTGTAATTTAAACAATACGATTGTTCTATGAACAAAGGATTGTTGTTTTCTCCCTAGTAGGAACAGCACATCTAGTACCTTAGATATTTCTATCACTTCCCCAGATTACCAGAGGCATGAACCCACTATCGAGCATAAATACTAACTCTTGGAGTTGCTAGCATCTACTTGGCCAAGATAGCTACTAACAACGAAAAGCATGCAAGATCACAAATAACAAAGACATGATAGAATCAATAATCAATCTGAAATAGCATCTCAATATCCATCGGATCCCCGCAAACACAACATGCAGAATTACAAATAGATGATCTTGATCATGAACGGAGCTCACAAGATCTAGACATGAAAGCACAAAGGAGGAGAACCAGCCATCTAGCTACTACATGGATCCGTAGTCCAAAGATGAACTACTCACGCATCACTCCGGAGGCTTGCATGGTGATGAAGAAGGCCTCCAGGGTGAATTCCCCTCTTCGGCAGGGTGCCGGGAAGAGCTTCAGATCCCTCCCGATCTAGAGAAGGATATGACGGCAGCTAAAAACTCTTTCGTGGATTTTTGATCGGGTACTTAGGGTTTTCGTCCCGAGGGCATCTTATAGGCGGAAGGAGAGGCCGAGGGGGTGCTGGGCTGGCCACACCACCCCCTAGCACGGGCCAAGCCTGGCTGCGCGGCTAGGTGGTGTGGCCGCCCTCTGGCCCTTCTCCGTCTCGTATTCTGGCATCTGATGACTTCCAGAAAAATAGGCACTTTCGCTTTTGTCCCGTCCAATTCCGAGAATATTCATTTTCTGACTTTCCTGGAACCAAAAACAGCAGAAAATAGGCAGCTGGCACTGTGGCTCTTGTTAATAGGTTAGTCCAAGAAATCATATGAAAAGTACTCCAAAGTGTGGACAAAACACAAGAAAGTGGATAAAACCAAGCATGGAACATCAAAAATTATAGATACATTTGCAATGTATCATACGCCAAATGGGAACACTATTGATTTGATGAAGTTCACAGCCGAAGTTCCATCCTGGCTGGTAACAGGCATTGCCTCGATCCGCTTAGTGAATTTGTCGACTGCTAAGAGAAGAAAGATGTGTCCTCCTGGTGATGACTTGTGAAGTTTACCCACCATATCAAGTCCCCATTGAGTGAAAGGCCATGCAAGAGGTATGGGATTTAATTCGGCGGCATGTGCACCGGGTTTTGTTGCGAATTTCTGACATGCTTCACACATTCGTACAATATGTTTTCATATCACGTCCTCAAGGAGTTCTTCCCTTAGCATGTATGCTATGTACGGTTGCATCCATGTAGGCTCCAATATCATGACTTCGTCGACTTTTGGTTCTTTCTCAAGGACTTCTTCTATGTTATCATATGTTGACTGATGAGTCTAAAATTGAAGCATATTTACCTTTTATTTTTGCATAGATAGAGTAGGGATCTTTGTATTTCACTACGTCTATGCGCGCTATTTTGTTCTTGTTTCAACAGGATCTTGGATCATGGAGTCATACATGAAAATATCAATTAGACCTGTTATATTGTGTAATTATATGATATTTCTAAATGATAAAAGTCATTTTATGAATTTATCTTCGCACCTGGAAGAATACTAAACAAGGAGGAGGCACTAGTATTGTTAACGAGCACTGGTACGGGCGGAGCCCGCCCATACTGTCTTCCCGTACCATGCGCCATCGCAATCGCTTCATCAAATACTTCTCCCTGGCGAAGAGGAGAGACAGATCCGACATTCACAGCCACCAAAAACCACGAAAAACCACATCCAAAAGGGATCTGAAGGAGGAACTTGGTTGGGGCAAAATCTCGACTGCTTCACGGATCATTGGAAGACAACACATCATCTCCTTCATAATCAACTGCTGCATCTCCATTACCACCATTACTCCCATCTTTCATCTATTAGATCTCTTTGTAATTCCAGATCCAATTGCGGTTTGCATTAGATCTACCGCCGTACTTTTATCTATTCATTTGATTATGATGATGTTGTTGATTGCTTCCATGAGTGAGTAGTTCCTTTATTCTTGGGGAGATGGAGAAACCCTAGCACCATTATGAACTTGTAATAAATATGATCTATTCTTGTATCCATATGACTTGCTTGTCTATGATATAATTATGATTTGTGTTTGATCTCTCTCTTTAGATGGTATGCGTAGTCGGCTGCATACCATATGCCTTAGGGACTAAAGGGAGGGAGAAATCCTTTGGACGTGTCTTGAAAGCGTACCCGGAATGCCCCCCTAACAGATTGGTGATGGCTCGTAACCTACACAGTCAAAGGAGGATTAAAGAGGGACTCCCTAAGCTAATTACGATATCCACGGGGAAACCCTTAATTGCGGTGATTTGTAAGGGTGACTGTTCTCAGACATTGTATTGGTTATTTAGAGGTGACCTCACTCTTGGCTCACCAAAGTGGCTTCCTAAGAGCCTTGTAGTGAACATATTATGACGGGGCTCTCTCCATACATATCATGACACAAGGAGTATGTTATCTTAATTACATATAACAATAATACTATGCTAGCGGTGTATCCTATATCCCCGAGAATGTTTTAGCCCTATTGAGTTCAACCACGCTTTCACAGAAACTTGTTACTTGTTTTCTTGTACTTGTTTTGATTACTTTCCTGCAATAAACCATAAACCTTTCAAACACCCTTTTACTTGAGATCCAAGACAGCTTATAAGTATACTTTGGTAGAGAGTAACGAGGGGCATAAATACCTTTACCAATAGCTCTATGTGGGTTCGATATCTTTACTTTGAAACTAGTTACAATTGATCTGTGCATTTGCAGTCATCATTGATGTAGCCCCCGAGTCCTTTTGTGGCTTGATTTTTTTTCATGCTTTTAGCACTATAACTTCAGAGACCCTTTTGGATTTGATGGAGAGCTCTCTTAATTCCTCCAAGAAAATCCAGGGTGGTACTAGCAGGCATAAGGATCCGATGTTTTCCAAATTGTCGGCATCTTCATTGCTTGCCCTTCCTATGTGTGAAACTACACACCCGTCAAATTGATCTTCCATGATGTTGTACAGATCGCAGTAGGCGATCATGTTATCGTTGACAGTGTCGCACTTGTTCATTGCTTGTTGTGCCACAAGGTTGGAATCACCGAATATTTTCAAGCGAGTTGCACCGCAAGCTTTAGCCATACGCATACTGTGTAACGGGGCTTCATACTCAACTTCATTATTTGACGCATTTGCAAAGCTCATCCGATGTACATATCGCATATCGCCTTGAGGTGACACCATTATGACTCCTTCTCCTTCTCCTGCTCCATCCGTTCTTTTTGACCCATCGAAATACATTGTCCGTGCACTAGAGAGGTCCGGTGGGTCCGCGCACTATAGTTATGTCCATTCAGTAATAAAGTTAGGAAAAACCTGTAATTTAATTGTTTTGCGTTTCTCCTACGTGATATCTCGAGGGGATAGCTCAATGCCCCATAGAGAGACGCGTCTGGTAGCTTCTAGATTGTTGAGAATATTAGAGAGATGTACTTCATTGACCACTATGATCGGGTGTACCGAAAAATAATGGTGCAATTTTTGTGCTGTCATGAAGACTCCGTATGCTAGCTTCTGATAGTGGATGGAGAGAGCACCTCACGTAGAAAATAGACCGGTCTCTGAACACCATGGGTTTTCCCTTCTTCGGGTCGCTCGACGACCAAAACTATGCAGACCAAATATAGAGAAGTAGGGATTTTTTTCTCATGGAGACACGATGACGGGAGATGTCAGAAGTATTTTTTGAGGTCTTAGAAAGAACGCTAGGCCTCGTCCATCCATTCAAATTTATCTGATTTCCTCATAAGGGCATAAAATGGTAATGCCTTTTCTCCTTGACGGGCGATAAAACGGCTGAGTGCTACAACGGGGCCGCCGATCTGCAGCTTCCGCGCGCGAGTGAGCGGCGGAGGCGGCGAATCCAAGCTGCGGCGCCGGCGCAATCGCGGAAGGGGAATGGAGGCAGTGGACGCGCTATGGAAGTTCCAGCGGTCGTTGGCGTTCGTGCGCCAGAGAGAGTGATAGCGCGCACTGCCGGCCGGGCACCAAATTTGGGGCGCGTGGGTGGGCAAATTGACGCACGCCCGAATTTTTTTAGAGCGTGCGTCTGCTAGAGGACGAAAAAGTGTCGCGCGCGCTATATCGATAGTTATTTTTACAGCGTCGGGTTTTAGCGCGGCTGTTGGAGTTGCTCTTAGCTTTTCGAGATTTGTAGGTCCATGAAGCAAATGGTGCAGAACTCGTTTCACAAAAGGAGGAGAAACTATTAAGAACTGGCTAGGGCCCAAGCTCTTTTATTTGAAGGAAATACGCACGAGTTAGCGAGTGTCAGTTCTGCACGAATCAGGCACCGTCCATAGCTCTTTTTTCCCGACAACTTGCTTTCCATTGCTCTGAGTAGAAGGGTTTGCCACATGATAGTTTTTGGTATTCCCTCGGTTTAAAATTTTCAGGGTAGGGAGTGTCTGTAGTACGGCTCCCAGTCTCTGCGAGCCTGGTTTTTCCCTCTATGTTTTACAAAATTTTGGAAAAGTAGATTCCCACATGTACAACTTAACTTACATATCTGTAAAATCCCAATAAAAAATTACTTATTCACAAATAGTCAATGCATTATTAATAGTCGACCATTATTATTGATGACTGAATATCGGTGGTTTATTATGAGTGCTCTATTAATTGATGATCTCTAGCTTTCCGTGAGATTTTTATTAATAGTCGTGTGAGAAGAAGACGCCTCCTCCGTGTCGAGGCACTGGAGGCCACAAACCCTAGGCACTGCCGGCCATCCCCTACCCCTCTATCCTCCCCGCCTCCGTTGGAGGACGCTGCCGGCTCGCGCCGTCACGATGGAGGCAGGCCCTCTTTTTCTCTCGCGATGCCTCGTCGTGGGGATTGACGGTCTGGCCAGGGCAGCGTCGGTAGTCCTTGACGGTGGGGCGGCGTGTGGCGGATCAAGAAGGGCACGTGGCAACGTGGAGGGAACGTTGAAGGCTACTGCTTGTGTGCTGAGCCCCCGCTGTCTGTGGTCATGCATGGCAACTAGGCCCGATTTGGGCCTATGCAGGCAAGTGTGTGCCGCGGATTGGGGCGCGGTGGCGGAGCGAGGAAGTTTGAGGGCTTGTACCTGGCACGTGGTTGGTGCAGCATCGGTGGTGGCTGGCCGACATGGGGGCCTCCTCCTCCGAGCCCATGTGGTCGGGCCGTGGAGATGGTGGTGGGCGATGTGCCTCTCTTCCTCGATGGTGAAGACAGTGGTGTCCCTCACCTTCCTATTGTCATGCCTCAGGCCGACGTCTTGCGTCGCCACCCACCTTCTCCATGTGGCCCTTTGGGCGGGATTCGGGGACACAATCTATGGTCTAGGCGAAAGCCTTGCTGGCTGTAGCTGATGCTTGCCGTGTTAGACTTTGTACAGTAGCCCAACTGTGCAATCCATACCGTATTGGTATAGGACTTGTACTATACTAGTGTACACCATTATATATATATATATGTGCTAGGTCACCCATAGAGGGTTGAGCTCTCCAAAAATATTATGTTTTACATGGTATCAGAGCCAAGAGGTCTCAAGTTTAAGACCTTGCTCACGCAGTATTAAAAAGATTCTGCGGCCTGCACCGAACCCACGCTAAGAACTAAAATAGCCTAGACATGAGAAGAGTGTTAAAAATATAATACACGTCTAGCCCTTTCCATCAGTTTGGACTTTTGGTTTAGTTGGCTAGTGCATCAATTTAATATGGTATCAAAGCCAAGAGGTCTCAAGTTTAACACACTGCTCACACAGTATATATTAATAAAAGATTCTACGGCCTGCACCGACCCCACAATAAGGATAAAATAGCCTAGACGCGAGGGGGAGTGTTAAGACTATAATACACACCTATCCCTTTCCATCAGTTCGGACGTTTGGTAAAAATGGCTAGTGCATCAATTCAATAAGCCACGGCGATGCCTGCAGGTGCCGCTCCCTCCTTGGGGGTCGTGCCATGTATCGTGTCTTCCTCTTCTCGGGTGCCCGAGAAAACCCCTGGTTCGGGCCACCGGACCAGGCAGCGACGACGCTACGTTGTTATAATCTTTTTGAAAACGTCGTCAGGGCTTACTAGGAAGGGCCCAATGCTTTGGAGTCTGGGGTGGCAAGGTGCTGCCGGTGATGGGTGCTGCTCAGGACGCGAGCCGTAGTGGCGCCATGTACGTTATGGTGACAGTCATAGGTAGCGTAGTGATGACGGCATGGCGCCCATCTAACACGGAACACTCTCCGGCAGAGCGAGGGTTGAGAACAAGTTCACCCTCGTTTCCTCATTTCCAGGAACTTTCCCGGTGACAAGAAACGCCCACCTACCAGCCACGAGGTGCCCCCAGAATCGCCTCTCTCTCACGGTCATTTTTTGGTCAGGCATACCTTGCCCAGGTATCCCCATTGAATATAGTTATAACAAAATTAGAATAATACTAGTTGAATGCCCGTGCGTTGCTACGGAGTGCCGATGCATTAATGGCTATGTTCACCGAGTAGTCTAAAGAAAAGAAAAATATGTCATTTTTCGTGCGCCAAAGACCTCACCGTTTTGAAAGATTCTCAAGCTATGTTTTATTTTCGATTTCCATTGGATTAACTTTATATGTTCCACTCATTTGTTGAAGACACCAAACAGGAGGACAAAGTAGCTATCTTAGGAATGCATATTTTATACCGGATGACTAAAATCGTGGTGCCTAGTATTGCAAAAGACTAACTAATGACTATATCCTGGTCTAATTCGCAAGGAATTCGTCGATTGTCTAGTTTCTAGCTACATATATCTTATTTGCTTCAACCTTCTTGCATAGATAGATAAACAAAAATGCTGACTTCAGAGTGGAGGCTTGCTGGTCGAGCCCCGGCAGTCGCCGGGAACTGTCTCCACCAGTGTGGATTAATTTGAAAGATCCGTCGAGAATATGTTATGCCAACACTACAAAAATAACTCCAGTGATACCAAATCATAGAAACAACATATTTCTCGAGCGTGCATATATTGTATTTCAGGCCTTTAGCCCAATGAGATGTCATCAATTAGAGAATCGTCTTCTTGGTCAACTGAATTTTTTGACCATGTGACTTCACATCAAAATTTATATTAAGATGCCATTGTGAGGCTGTATAGAACGACCATGTTCGGCGGGCACCAGAACCATGTACTCGGTGCATAATGGTCCCAACACAATCGCCTCCGTAGCTAGATCAACTCCAACGTCCTATCAGTTTTCATAATATCACCGCCTCTTATTTCTTGAACTTGATTTATTTCGACACAATATGATCAAATAAATAATTGAATTGATGGTGCCCTGCATGGAATGAAAATGCAGTAGATTATATCATGTACTCCTATTATATATCCCAGGACTAAAATTTGAGAAAACTATATCAAAATATGGATTAAATTTGTGCATTTTAAAACATGGTCCCTAGCTCCATGGATCCCCAATTTGGTGTCTAGTATATGCTACTATATCAGTAGCACTCTCCCTTACTGTTTGAAAACAATAGATTTTAGTTAAGATGGAGAACTGGAAATTTAGTTGTGAACTACATATGGTAAGTCTTCATAAAAGGTAATGATAAGCTAATGCATAACACGGTACAAAAATGAGCAACAGGAAAGAACCCCTGCATCAAATGGACCATCCAATTACCTGCGTACTCACGTAAGCAAATATAGACATAGAGGCCACAAAAAATGTTTCATGGCATTCTCTTACATTGTAACTGATCAAACATTCAACAATCTCTTCTAAGGATAGAATGTCTCTAACAACCGAACGTCCAAATCTTACAAAAAATATATATGATTAGTCGTCTATGAAAACTAAGATGAGAGAGCACAGAGCTCTGCAGACATTGCACCAACTCAAAAAACAACTTCCTGTTCAGGTTGCTGCGCCCAAATCAAGTCAAGCAAAGAGGGGAAATTCACACTATCCAACCACTCTACACCGAGAGTAAAGTATGGATGGTGATGGCTCGGGTACGACGGAGGCATGAGGAATGTCAGTGATATTGGAGCCAAGTGCTTGACACTGAATGTGAACCAGTTGTTTGGGTAATCATCAACACCCTCGAGAAGGCCTACGGACACAATGATACCATCTGGACTTTCACAATGCACATGGACCTGCAAAGAATTCAAAACGGGAAAAGGAAGCATTACATTTTAATTTTTTGATAATTTAAGAGTCCTATAAGCCTAGAATCAACAATAATTTTGTCATGGAAGTAAATATGGAAAAAACAGATATACCTGAAAAGAAAGTCAGACAGACTTTTCACTAAAAGCATCTAAATTTTCTCCATAAATTGCCTCTAGTGGCAACATGTGTGCCTTTAAAAATTTAGTGTAGTATCCATTCATCTAAATTTGAACTAATATAAACAACCTCTCTTCGGAGTATTATAAACTTGTCTATTCACGGACCAATGTTTTAATGAATTCCGTCATTTCTAAAAGGAACCTTTTCCACATGTTGCTGCATTATAAGCAAACTTATTTACTTGTTAAACTGAAAGTTTCACACTGTCAGAGTAATGGAAATCACGCATTGTCAATATGCTCCCATGGTTACCAAGACATCAAATAAGATTTCTAAAAAGAATACAAAATCAGAGAATATGCATGTCAATCACGACAATCTTGAGACATTTTAAAATTTTCACGATACATATTCTCGCATGGTTTACAATTGGGCCCAAATCATTTCTCTCTCTCTCTCTGAAACAATGTTCAAAATATCATGATTTTGTGGAACTAAGGGAGCTATAATTTTTTCCCATTCAGGGGTAGAGCCAAGGACAAAAACAAATGATGCATATGCAATGACCATGGCCAATGCTGACCCTATAGAGTGCAAAATATTAAGATGGAAAATATTTTAATTATATCTAAACTTATCACATGCTATCCATATAACTGGTTTCCATCGTATGCCAGCCTGAGTTACATAAATAGGGGTTGAAGCATCATGGTAAACTTTGATGGATAATGGACATGTCATTTAACCATTCCATATAGAAGCAAGACCTAACATGAACTTTGCGTTGGTTGGTCCCTACAGCTAGGTGAATGCCACAATGCGTTCAACCCATCCGACTTCAAATTGCAGAGCTTGCTAGCTTGGTAAACAGCGTACTGATAAAATTATGTAGCTTCTATCTTTCAAGTTTCAGAAAATAAATCTTGCAAGGATGACACTGGCTGCCCACCTTGCTGCAACATGCATTCCAGAAGTAGATGCGATTCCCCAATCTGTCTGGGAGAACACGTCGCCCCCATCCTAATTCCCAATTGTTAGAATCAAGTGACAAACAAGGACATGGGGGACACAGATTTGATGTCGATTCTGTACCTCCACGGTGTTCCTGTCGCCCTGCAGCTCTCGGCCACTCCTACCGTCGGCCAGCTCACCAAAGACCGCCACGGCGTCGGCGAGGACGTAGAAGAGGGATCCCACGCTCTGGCTGCCACTGCCTCCTTCTTGGCCCACCTCCACGGCCTCCACCACATGAACTACCATCGCTGCCACTGGATCCGTGAATGGTCGAAAATTCAACCTTTTTCACGGATCTAGCCGAGGCAGTGCGAGTCGGGGACACGCTCCAGACCCTCGATTTCTGCTGGTGCGACCGCCAGTCCCGACGTCTCCGCGTGATGGCCTCGAGCAGACTCGACGCAGCGGTCGTCGACGGGTGCGCGCGAGATGGAGAGGAGGAGAGGGAGTGGCTCTAGAGCAGGGGAGCAGGTGAGGCGCGCAGCTGGGACAGGAGCGGTCGTCTCCCTCGGTCAACGCCGCTAAGAGGAGGAGGACGGGATTGGGCGTACGAACCGTTCGGTCTATGACTGCGGTGGCAGTTCTTTCACTTGGCGGTGTCAGGGTACGTAATATATGCAAGTGGTAGGGGCAAAAACGTCAAAAGATGGCAGACAGAAATTTTGGAGCGACGAACGTACGGCTAGGTAAATAAAAGTGTTGGGATACGTATTGTACCCTCGGGACTGTACCTGTAATTGTCTATATATATATGAGACAGCCGGCCCTATTGGAGCCGTGCATTCTCCCTAAATCCTTTTACATGGTATCAGCATAACCACGAGTCTCCTACCCTAGCCGCCGCCCCCTCCCCCCAGGCATCGTCGGCCCCCTCGCCACCAAACCCTAGCCACCGCCCCCTCCCCCAGGCGCCGCCGGCTCCCCCCGCCACCAAACCCTAGCCGCCGCCCTCCCTCCTCCAGGCCCCGCCGACCCCCTACCCTCCACCGCTTCCGCCCCACCCTCCCCACCATGGACGATCTCTCCTCCTCCAGCAACCCCTTCAACTCCTCCATCTCCAGGAGCAGCAACCCCTTCGCCGGCCCCTTTGTCGGTATCATCCGCGACGTTCCCATCCTCGAGCGTGTGCCGGTGACGCTCTCTCAAACCGCTGCCAATTTCTTCCCGTGGAAGACGTACTTCGGCCTCCTCTTCCGCGAGTATGATCTCCTTGATCATGTCGACGACACCATTGACCTCCTCGCCATGCTGCACCACCCCAACTGGTTGACGATCGACGCCACCATCATCCACTGGTTCTTCCAGACCGTCTCCAACAATATCTTCCGCACCGTCGTTCGCGACGGCAACACCACGCACACGGTCTGGACCAAGATCACCGGCCTCATCTCCGACAACAAGATCCAGCGCATCATGTTCCTCCAGCAGGAGTTCTTCGGCACCCATCAAAACGGCCTCTCCCTCGACAACTACTGCCTCCGCCTCAAGAGCCTCTCCGACGAGCTCCGTGACCTAGAGTTTCCAATCGACGACAAGATCCTCCTCTCCATGCTGTCGGCCGGCCTCGGCGAGGACCTCAGCAACGCCGCCACCAACCTCACGCTGCTCACCACGTCGACCTTTGAGCAAGTCGTGGCCTATCTCCGTCTCGAGGAGCGGCGGCTGAAGCATCTCCGAGCTCGGGCGGCTCACACCGCCTTCGTCGTCAGTCTCTCCTGGGGCGCCCCTGCTCATGCGCCTCCGGCCCCTCAGCCTCGTGCCTCGGCCCCGCCCTCGGGGTTCTATGCGCCCCAGCCGCCCACGCCTCCGCCTCCTGCCAACGATGGTGGACGTCGTTGGCGCGGGCGCAACGGCGGCAACGGTGGCAACGCCACCTCACCCTAGCCCCGTCCACCTCAGTAGGCCGTCCCACGCTGCCTTGGAGCACGGGCCACAACTCCTGGACCGGGGTCATCCACGCCTACACGATGCACGTGCCGCGTGACCCTCACTCGAGCATCTTGGGGCCGCGCCCGGCCACCCACCAGGCCTTATTTGCATCGCCTCAACCCATCACCGTGCCGGTCTACGCCACGCCTCCAACTCCCACCGGCTACTACCCCACGCCCCCGTCATCAGTCCAGTGGGACCCCGCGCTTCTAACCGCTCTCCAGACCGCTCCCACCACGGGCTCGTATGGCGGTGGTGGCGATTGGTTCATGGACACTGGCGCCTCTGCGCACATGGCCTCTCACCCTGGTAACCTCTCCACTTCCACTCCCACTTCTACTTCTTCTCGCATAATTGTTGGCAATGGTCATGCTCTTCCTATTACTCACACCAGCTCCGCCTCCTTTCCCTCCACCTCCACTCCTCTCTCCCTCAATAATGTTGTCGTTTCTCCTAACTTGATCCAAAACCTAGTTTCTGTTCGTTCTCTCACTCATGATAATTCTGTGACTATGGAATTTGACGCTTCTGGTTTCTCTGTTAAGGATGGTCGTACCTGGATGCTCCTCCACTGATGTGACAGCCCTGGCGATTTATATCCTATTCGGTCGTCCTCCACCACCACCAGCAGCCATCTCGCCCTCTCTGCCGGTGTCGACCTCTGGCATTCCCTCCTCGGCCATCCTAGCTCCACCACCCTTCGTCAGATAATGCGAGGATTTTCCTTTTCTTGTAATAGAACGGACGCTCATTCTTGTGAAGCGTGTCGTCTAGGCAAACATCTTCATCTTCCATTTAGCTCTTCCACCACAGTTGCGTCTTTTCCGTTTCAACTCATTCATAGTGATGTTTGGACCTCGCCTATTCCGAGTAATTCTAGATATTCTTACTATCTTGTGATTTTGGATGATTACTTGCATTTTGTGTGGACTTTTCCCCTCCGCTGTAAATCCGACGTCGCCACCACCCTCACCTCCTTCTTCACCTATGTCTCCACCCAATTCGGTCGCCCCATCCATGCCTTACAAACCGACAACGGCAAAGAGTTCGGCAACATCACCATCCACACCCTTCTCGCCTCTCATGGCACCATCTTCCGTCTAACATGTCCATACACTTCTCAACAAAACGGTCGTGCTGAACGCATCCTTTGTACTCTCAACGACTGAGTCCGCACCCTTTTGTTCCATGCGTACATGCCCCCACGGTTCTGGCTGGATGCTCTCGCCACACCTACTCTTCTAGTCAACATCCGGCCCTGCCATTCTCGCTGGCAATACACGTCGCACCATCTCCTGTTTGGTGTGCCCCCCGCCTATGATGATCTCGGCTGTCGCTGCTACCCTAGCACCGCCACCACCGCCACGCACAAGCTCGCGCTGCGCTCTCTCCCTTGTGTGTTTCTCGGGTACCCAGCCAACACCAAGGGCTATCACTGCTATGGTTCGGTCTCTCATTGCGTCATCACCCCACGACACGTTTACTTTGATGAGTTGGTGTTTCCGTTTCAGCAAGAACTCTTGGTGACTCCTTCCACGACACCCACGGCGCCCGCTGGCCCCCCTGAGGTCAGCCCCGCTCGCCGATGATGACCGCTGCGGCCCCGTCTGCACCCGCCCCGCCTGGTCCCTCGGCGCACGGGCCCGTGTCGCCGCCCGGGTCGCCACCCGCCACGGCCCCATCTTCGTCCAGGATGGCGACTCCGCCTGCGCTAGCGACGCCGCCTGTGTCGCCCTCGTCGTCCCCGTCCAGCTCGGCACCCTCCTCGCCGGCCCCGTCTTCGTCGCCTGCTGCGGCTGCGGACGATGTGCCCGCCCCGCCTACGGGTGTCATCACTCGTGCGCGTGCGGGTGTGCGCCGGCCGTCCACTCGCTACCCTGCCGACGAGTACGTCTGCACCACCTCTACGTCTGCGGTCTCTCTGGTGCCTACCTCTGCCCGGGCCGCCTTGCACGACCCGTAGTGGCACGCCGCGATGCAGGAGGAGTTCGATGCACTGTAGCGCAACCGGACCTAGGAGCTGATCCCACGCCCCCCTCGCGCCAATGTCATCACTGGCAAGTGGGTCTTCAAGCACAAGCTGGGTCCTGACGGTGCCCTGGAGTGTTATAAAGCATGTTGGGTGGTTCGCGGCTTTCGCCAACGTGCCGGCGTCGACTTCACAGATATGTTTTCCCCGGTTGTCAAGCGGGCACGATCCACATCGTCCTGCACCTCGCCGTCTCTCGTGCCTGGTCGGTGCATCAGATGGATGTCTCCAATGCCTTCCTCCACGGCCATCACTCCGAGCAGGTGTACTATCAGCAGCCCATCGGTTTCGTCGATGCCGACCATCCGGACCATGTGTGCCTGCTTTCTCCGTGCTTGTATGGACTAAAGCAGGCCCCACGCGCTTGGTACCAGTGCATTGCCGCTTTTCTGCATCAGCTCGGCTTCCGCTCTACGCGCTCCGACGCGTCGCTGTTCATCTATCGCTAAGGCACCGACACTGCCTACCTGCTACTATATGTCGACGACATCATCTTGACAGCATGCACTGCTGGCCTCCTTCGACAGCTCACCGACTGCCTTCGCGCTGAGTTCGCACTTAAGGACCTTGGCCCGCTCCACTACTTCCTCGGCATCGAGGTCATTCGGCGCACGGATGGGTTCTTTCTTCATCAGCGAAATTATGCTCATGAGCTTCTCGACAGCGCTGGGATGCTTAACTGCAACCCCACGCCTACTCTAGTCGACACGAAGGCCAAGCTTTCGGCCAGCGATGGGTTGTTGGCCTATGACGCGTCGTTCTACCGCTCCATCGTTGGTGCTCTGCAGTACTTGACGTTGACACGTCCGGAGTTGCAGTATGCCGTGCAATAGGTGTGCTTGCATATGCATGCTCCTCGGGACGCCCACTGAACAGTGGTGAAGCGGATACTTCGCTACATCTGCGGCACTATGGACATCGGCCTCTCGCTGCACGCCTCGCCATCGACGGACATCGTCGCCTACTCGGGCGTGGACTGGGCTGGCTGCCCTGACACGCAGCGGTCCACCTCGGGCTACTGCGTCTACCTCGGTTCGTCGCTCGTCTCTTGGTCTTCCAAGCGACAACCCACCATCTCTAGTGCCGAGGCTGAGTATCGGTCCGTGGCTAACGCCGTGGCCGAGTGCATGTGACTTCGTCAGCTTCTCTCCGAGCTCTCTTGTCCTATCGACAAGGCCACGATGGTGTTTTGTGACAATGTTTCGGCTGTCTATCTCTCCGTCAACCCCGTTCATCATCGCCGCACCAAGCACATCGAGCTGGACATCCACTTCGTTCGTGAGCAGGTTTCTCTCGGTAACATTCAAGTTCTTCACGTACCGACCTCTCAGCAATTTGCGGATATCATGACCAAGGGATTGCCGACGTCGACCTTTGACGAGTTTCGTTCCAGTCTATGTGCCGGTACCGACACTTCGCCTACAGGGGGTGTTGAGATACATATTATACTCAGTATAGGTCTCTTTGTACCCTCAGGATTGTACATAGGAAGCCCATATGGGACACCAAGGTGCCCAGGCACCAAACCTGCATTTTGTACATACCCGAGATGTACATACGTAAATTTCACATACCTAAGGTTTACATATGTAAAATATATTTATCCAAGTTATATATACCTAGGTATCACATACCTAAGGTATACGTACCTAAGTTGCATATATAAACACGTATCCTGGATACGTACACCTTAGGTATACAACATCTTAGGTATATGATACCTAGATATGTGTAACTTAGGTATATGGTACCTAGGTATGTATAACTAGAGTACGTATACCTTCAGGTATGTATGGTTCAAAGCAAAACATACGTGTATTATGTACGGTGTCTGGGCACCAAGGTACACAAGTCATTTTACCTAGGAAGCCCATATGGGACACCAAGGTGCTCAGGCACCAAACCTGCATTTTGTACATACCCGAGATGTACATACGTAAATTTCACATACCTAAGGTTTACATATGTAAAATATATTTATCCAAGTTATATATACCTAGGTATCACATACCTAAGGTATACGTACCTAAGTTGCATATATAAACACGTATCCTGGATACGTACACCTTAGGTATACAACATCTTAGGTATATGATACCTAGATATGTGTAACTTAGGTATATGGTACCTAGGTATGTATAACTAGAGTACGTATACCTTCAGGTATGTATGGTTCAAAGCAAAACATACGTGTATTATGTACGGTATATATATGACGCTCATATGGGGCACCATGGTGCCCGGGCACTATACCTGTATTTTGTACATACCCAAGGTGTATGTACCTAAATTTTACATACCTAATGTTTACATACCTAAAATATACATATCCAAGTTATATATACCTAAGGTATCACATACCTAAAGTGTATATACCTAAGTTGCATATATATACACGTACGTTGCGTACGTATACCTTAGGTATGTAATATGTTAGGTATGCATATCTTAGGTATGTGATACCTAGGTATGTATAACTTAGGTACGTGTACCCTCAGGTATGCGTGGTTCAAAGCAAAATTACGCGTATCACGTATGGTGCCTGGACACCATGGTATCCCAGTTATTTTACCTATATATATATATATATATCATGATAGCCAGCCCTATTGAAGCTATGCATTCTCTCCAAATCCTTCTACAAATAGTATAGATTTGCAATCATTTTAGGGCGACGAACGTACGGCTACGTAAATAATAGTATAGATTTGCAATCAAAGAAATTTGTTTGTGTATTTCTCTCCTTTGATAAACACACAAGCATACATTTTATATTGTATCTACCTATGAGAAAATTTGAATGTAGGACGCGTGCAAATTCCTACCGATGGGGATGAACAAAAATTCTCATGACTATTAGTTCATCTCGGCCTATCTATGTTATACACCCTCTTTTCAGAAATATAAGACATTTTAGCTTTTGTGAAATTAATGTATCCAGACGCTTTTTAGTGTATAGGTTCACTCGAAAACTCTATAAACCTATACACTAAAAGCCGTCTAGATACATTCAATTCACAAAGCTAAAACGCCTTATATTTCTATACGGAGGGAGTAGGTCTCACTATGATACTCTCACCTACCACTACTATTACTTCATCAGAACTGCGTTCGTTTGCGAGCAATCATGCAGACATATCAAATATAAGGTCACTAAGAGAATCTGTTCATCTGCTCCCGGAACCTCCTAATGAACATTTCGGCGGCCTGGTCGATGTCGTCCTCCATATTGAACTCCAACCTCTCAACCTCTCTGCTACTCCTAATCATGTCAATCACTAACGGTTCATCATCATCCTCCTCGTACCCCTCAATGTAGTTACAATTGCCATCGTCATTAAAGATGGGGTGCAACGTCCAGTCATGGCATCCACTAGCATCACTTTCTTCTTTATCGAGCAGGGCCAATTGATGGGAAAGATCGACGATCTCGCCACCATGGATCGCCGACATCTTCTCCACCTTGTGGCGATTGTCCCCTCTCGGCTTTGCATGGTCGGCGGCCATCATCAGGGCATGTATCTTGTGAGAGATCATGCCGGCCGTGGCCATCCTGCGGCGGAGCGAGGCGAGCACGAGGAGTCTGGCTGCTAGCACACCGGTCTTGCTCTTGCACATGGTCACCGCCTTCTTGAGGATCACCGGGGCCTTGCAGATCTTCATTTTGCTCAGAGGTTGCGAATGAGCTGGTGCCTATTAATGGCAAGAACCAAGTAGCTGCGCTAGCTCAGCGGCTCAGAGTTAGTCTTGAGATGCGCAGATCGGCACTTGGGTGACCATGGGGATGGTGGAAGTGAGTGTGAGGCAAGGTGGTTTTGGATTCATGGGCCTTGTCCTGAGGCCCTGCGATATATTTATAGCAAGGAGCTCACAAACCGCGCCCAGCAACTCCCCAACTTTGCTGCCCATGTCTTGATCATGCTTTTGCTTGTCCATAGCGTGTGAAGATACTATATAATAATCAGAGACAGCAATTAGAGCATGTGGAGACAGTGGAGTGAAATAAAGTTTGGTGTGGAAGGCAGCACACTTAAAGAGGTAAGAAAAGCTGAAAGTATGGAGACCAGGAAAGCTATGGAGAAAGTATTCCTCCAGTTTGGCCACATGTGATGCCCCCCTTGGGTATCTTGGTTGATTTATTATACTACTATATAGTGGCGGATGATAGTTCTTCCTTCTTTCGGAATTGCTGAAAGCTGCTGCGCTCCAATCAGTACAGCGCTCGCTCTCTGGCTTTAATATTTTCCGTTGCTTGCTTTCCTTCTCGATCCCGTGTGCCCCCGCTTTGTACACTAGTAGAAAGAGGGCTTTTGGTCCAGCGCCCAAATTCCATTGGTCCTGATTTGTTTTCGTAATCGAAACCAATGCCAGGCAGCGGTCCCGGTTCATCTGTAAACATTGGTTCCGATTTGTGGCACGAATCGGGACCAATGACCCCGCGACGCACACGTGGCACTCTGCAAGGCATTGATCCCGGTTCATGCCAAGAACCGGGACCAAAAAACCCGCGACGGTCAGCAGTCCAGGATTTAATGTAAATTTTTTTTGCGGGTAAGGAATTAATGTAAATTAATTCGGCGCAGAAATTAATTGGAGGTAGAAATTGAATTGATCACTATTTTTTAAACAAATCTTTCACGAATTAATCGAGGTAAAGGTCTAAATTGAGACATTTTATTATTCAACCACAAATTTTTCCATACAAATAAAGATGCGACTTTATAAATTTCTAGTCGACAACACTTCCGCTGGCGCTGTCCTCCGAGCCGTTGTCCTCCGTGCCGCCGGCTTCCTCGTCCTCGTCGGACGAAATCTCCACGATTTCGGCGTTGTTCGGGAGACGGAGCTCGTCTGCGCGCATAGCGGCGTCGATGGCGGTGTAGATGGTTCGTCCAGGGACGGACCAGAACAACTCCCGCCCTTCTTGGTTGCGGCGATCCGGGTGCACCAGGCGCCCGTCCACGAAACGGTTGCCAAGCTTGGCCTTCCGCTCCTTCTTGAACAGCCGGAGCCAATACTCGCTGCCCGCCGCATACCGGGGCAACGCCCTAATACACGCGGGCAGTTGGCGGCGACGCTCCGCGATGACGTACTCCATCTCGTATCCGCGGGGGTTGAGGAGCGGAGCCACCGGCACACCCCCCTCGCTGATGCGAAATCCGGCGGGAAGGGTCACGCGCGGCGTCGCGAGGATGCCGTAGATCGCAAACTACGCCGCCTCGTAGTGGTTGAGCGTGGGCACCTCCATGACGAAGCGGTGGAGATTGGAGAGGGAGGGGAGGCGAAACGACGGCGCGGTGGAGAGGCAAAGTGGTGGGGTGTGGAGAGGGACTGCAGAGAGGCAGGCGATGGCGAAAGCGAGGGTTGTGGCCTCATATTTATGCGTGGGGACGACGAAGCGACGGAGGCATTGGTCCCGGTTATTGCCACAACCCGGGACCAACGCTCCTCCCGAGCGACACGTGGCAGCCCAGCAGCGCGCCCCCCACCGAAGTCATTGGTCCCGGGTTGTACCATCAACCAGGACCAATGACCTGGTTGGGGTGCGAGCTGCTGGGCCGCCACGTGTTGCGCGGGAGGGGCTTTGGTCCCGGGTCGTGGCAATAACCGGGACCAAAAACCCTCCCCTGGCTATATATAAGCCCAGCCCTTTGCCCACCAAATTTTGCTGGATTGTGTGTGAGGAGTGGGTGCTAGCTTTTTTTTTCTTTGATTGCACACAAGGTGTTCGACAAAATGTCCGAGCCACACTTTAGTTCGCACAACACGGTATCCTCGGCTGAGGTTAGCAACCTTATCTTCTTTATCTGTAACTGATACAAAAATATTGCATTTGTCCATGTAGGGTGGTCATTTTACTATTCACGATGTTATTGTAATGGTTAATTATTATGACGTAGATCGATGCACGGATGCGATGGATGTAT
Source organism: Avena sativa (assembly GCA_916181665.1). NCBI lineage: Eukaryota > Viridiplantae > Streptophyta > Magnoliopsida > Poales > Poaceae > Avena > Avena sativa. The sequence continues at coordinate 543,466,934 of OV702290.1, read as the reverse complement.
GGCGACCGACGCCATTCCGATTTTATTGCAAGCCTCCATAAATTTATCGATTTGGCTAAGGCAAACAAAGTGGATAATTTTATGCCTTGTCCCTGCGTCGACTGTCGGAACGTGGCGGAGCACTCTGCCCCGAGAATCCTTCAAAGCCATCTGCTTCGGAGAGGTTTCATGCCCGGATATTATTGTTAGGCCATGCACGGAGAAAGAGGGGTTAGGCTGGAAGAAAATGAAGAAGACAAGGATGATGACAGCTATCCTATGTCCCCTGAAGAATACGGTGATACTGCAATGGAAGACAATGAAGAAGAGGGAGGCGGCAATGAAGAAGAACAACGGGCATCAGATGAGCCCGCTGATGGTCTTGGTCGGGTCATTTCTGATGCAAAGCAACAATATGATACAGAAAGGGAGAAGCTTAAGTTGGAGGCCATGCAAAAGGATCACAAAAAGTTGTTGTACCCAAATTGCGAAGATGGCAGCACAAAGCTTGGTACCACACTTGAACTGCTGAAATGGAAGGCAGAGACTGGCTTATCTGACAAGGGATTTGAGAAGTTACTGAAAATAATGAAGCCAAAGCTTCCAAAGGATAACGAGCTGCCCGAGACAACGTACGAAGCAAAGAAGACTATCTGCCCTCTAGGATTAGATGTGGAGAAGATACATGCATGCATTAATGACTGCATCCTGTACCGCGGTGAGAAGTACGAGAATATGGATAAATGCCCGGTATGCAATGCATGTCGATACAAGATTAGACAAGATGACCCTGGTGATGTTGAGGGCGATGACGAGCCCTCCGGGAAGAGAGTTCCTGCTAAGGTTATGTGGTATGCTCCTATAATACCACGGTTGAAACGTCTGTTCAGAAATAAAGAGCATGCTAGGTTGTTGCGATGGCACAAAGAAGAGCGTAAGAAAGACGGGAAACTGAGACACCCTGCCGATGGGTCGCAGTGGAGAAACATCGAGAGAAAGTACTCGAACTTTGTAGGTGACGCGATGAACTTATGGTTTGGTCTAAGTACAGACGGCATGAATCCTTTTGGGGAGCAGAGCTGTAGTCACAGCATCTGGCCAGTGACTCTATGTATCTACAACCTTCCTCCTTGGTTGTGCATGAAGCGAAAGTTCATTATGATGCCAGTGCTCATCCAAGGACCGAAGCAACCCAGCAACGATATTGATGTGTACCTAAGGCCATTAGTCGATGAACTTTTGCAGTTGTGGGCAGAACCAGGTGTAAAGGTGTGGGATGAGCACAAACAGGAGCCATTTGACCTACGAGCGTTGTTGTTCGTAACCATCAATGATTGGCCTGCTCTTAGTAACATTTCAGGACAGTCAAACAAGGGATACAATGCATGCACGCACTGTTTAGATAATATTAAAGGTACATATTTGGATAAATGTAAGAAGGTTGTGTACCTGGGGTGTCGTAAATTTCTTCCGACCAATCATCAAGTAAGAAAGAAAGGCAAGAATTTCAACGGTGAGGCAGATTACCGGAAGAAGCCTAAGCTCCCTAAAGGTGCTGATGTATTTGGTATGGTGAAGGACCTAGAAGTAATCTTTGGAAAGGGTCCTGGCGGTCAATCTGTTCCGAAAGACCCCATTACCGGACACACGGCCATGTGGAAAAAGAAATCTATATTTTGGGAGCTTGAGTATTGGAAAGACCTAGAGGTCCGTTCTTCAATCAACGTGATGCACGTGACGAAGAATCTTTGCGTGAACCTGCTAGGCTTCCTGGGCGTGTATGGGAATACAAAAGATACACCAGAAGCACGGGAGGACCAGCAACATATTAAAGACCCACACAACAAGCATACTGATAAAGGACGTAAATACTTAAGTAGCTACGCTCTTACCAAAGCAGAGAAGGAAATCTTTTTTGAAGTCCTTTACAGTATCAAGGTCCCGGCTGGCTTCTCATCAAATATAAAGGGAATAATAAATATGGTAGAGAAAAAATTTCAGAACCTAAAGTCTCATGATTGCCACGTGATTATGACACGGTTGCTTCCGGTTGCATTGAGAGGGCTTCTACCGGAAAATGTTCGATTAGCCATTGTGAAGCTATGTGCATTCCTCAATGCAATATCTCAGAAGGTAATCGATCGAGAAAGTCTGGAAAGGCTACAGAAGGATGTGGTCCAATGTCTTGTCAGTTTTGAGTTGGTGTTCCCCCCGTCTTTCTTCAATATTATGACGCATCTCTTAGTTCACCTAGTCAATGAGATTTACATTCTCGGTCATGTATTTCTGCACAATATGTTCCCCTTCGAGAGGTTCATGGGAGTCTTAAAGAAATATGTTAGTAACCGTGCTAGGCCAGAAGGAAGCATCTCCAAGGGCTATGGAACAGAGGAGGTCATTGGGTTCTGTGTAGACTTTCTTCCTGATCTTAAGCCGATTGGTGTTCCTGAATCACGGTATGAGGGGAGACTGAGTGGAAAAGGCACGCTAGGAAAGAAAGCAATGATATTTAGGGACGGACATTCTTTGAATCAAGCACACTACATAGTTATCCAAAGTTCTACCTTCGTGGCTCCGTATATCGAGGAACACATGAATGTTGTACGCTCCAAGTTCTCGGGGAAGGATGACTACTGGATGAAAAAACCACATGGAGACTTTCGGCACTTGGTTGCAATAACATCTCATGAATGACACCACTATTGGAGATCAGCTCTACTTGTTTGCCGTGACACCATCTACGACTGTATTGACTTTTCAAGGGTACGAGATAAATGGGAATACATTTTACACGATTGCCCAAGATAAAAAGAGCACCAATCAAAACAGTGGTGTCTGCTTTGATGCAACATGCGAGAATGGGAAAAAGGACACATACTATGGTTACATAGAGGAGATATTGGAACTTGACTATGGACCTACTTTTAAGGTCCCATTGTTTCGGTGTAGTTGGGTCGACATGAATGGAGAAGGGGTAAAGGTAGACCAGTTGTACGGAATGACAACAGTGGATCTCAAGAATCTTGGTTACAGAGACGAACCATTCGTCCTAGCTAATGATGTGGCTCAGGTTTTTTATGTGAAGGACATGTCCTCTAGACCGCAAAAAAGAAAAAAATAAGGAAACGAATACATCAGACGATGAGCCCCGGCGTCACATAGTTCTTTTAGGGAAAAGAAAAATTGCGGGAGTCGAGGACAAGACAGACATGTCAGCAGATTATGATAAGTTTGATGAAATTCCGCCCTTCACCGTGAAAACTGACCCAAGATTCCCTTATCCCAACATGTCAGAAGATGCTCCATGGTTACGGCCTAAGAAGCGATCATAGGCAAGGGATCGACATACACAACGAAGGATTCATATCCTAAACCCTAAACCCTTTGTAAATCTATGTAATGTATGGAAACTTTATGTGGTGTATCGAAACTTTATGTAATGGAGTCTTTCACGGGCTTGCAGGGAAAAAAATTCGAGGCGGAGCTTCCGAAGATGCCGTAGGGCATGTGCACCAACGACATCTTCGAGAAGCTCCACCACGGGAGATTTCTCAACCCTTTCCCCAACACTGTTAGAGGAGATGGAGTCTTTCACGGGCTTGCAGGAAATTTTTTCCGAGGCGGAGCTTCCGAAGATGCCGTAGGGCGTGTGCACCAACGACATCTTCGAGAAGCTCCACCACGGGAGATTTCCCAACCCTTTCCCCAACACTGTTAGAGGAGATCGAGTCTTTCACGGGCTTGCAGGGAAATTTTTCCGAGGCGGAGCTTCCGAAGATGCCGTAGGGCGTGTGCACCAACGACATCTTCGAGAAGCTCCGCCACGGGAGATTTCCCAACCCTCCATCCATGGGGATGAAACTCTCTCTACCTATGTTGGCTTGTTGATCTGCTTGCCATGGCGTATCGATGGTCCTTTTATAGGCACGGTGCCACTTCTACTTTGTCTTGTTCCTCTGACAGGGCGTCGTGCGCTACATGATTTATCTCATCGAGCAGTGCGTCCACCCACACATCCTTATCCCGCCGACAGCTTTAGTCTCGGTTGCACCCACTAGCCGGGACTAAAGGTTACCCACGCGTCCTTATCCCACCGACAGCTTTAGTCTCGGTTGCACCCACCAGCCGGGACTAAAGGTTACCCACGCGTCCTTATCCCACCGGCATCTTTAGTCTCGGTTGCACCCACCAGCCGGGACTAAAGGTTACCCACGCGTCCTTATCCCACCGGCATCTTTAGTCTCGGTTGCACCCACCGGCCGGGACTAAAGGTTACCCACGCGTCCTTATCCCACCGGCATCTTTAGTCTCGGTTGCACCCACCCGTTTCAAACTATATTCAAAATGGCGGGCATGAAGCTCCTTAGCCTAAAGTGGATCTCTGATGAAATAGCATGTTGTGAACCTAAAAATGATTTTTTAAAAATTCACAAGCATTATATCATGTACTTGTAGTTCAAATCTTGGCAACCTCCTGCCGATTCAGCAGGAATTTGTCTTTTTCATGAGGGATGGACAGAAAGGTTCCAGATACACCGGTTGGGAAATTGTCCAAAGGTGGTATAGTATTTTTGAAAAATGGTTTGGTACCAATGCCAAACTTTAATTTGGTGGTTGCTTCACAGAACACCCCGATTTCGGCACCTCAAAAATGGAAATTGGCTTTTTCGTGTGTCGAAAGGGAACTTCCTCCTGCAACATCGTAAGCCATCCCAAGATGCACATGTGTGCACAATATGGGCACATTATCACAAACTATGCCCTGATTCTAGCCATAATATTGGTGGTTTGACCTAAATGCCATGAAACCTCGAACATGATAGGTCATTTTGTGAAGGATTTTTTATGATGTTTGCAATTTTTCAAGTTCAATATTTTTTCTTGCAACTGTGACACATAATATGACACCACGCGAAGGTTTCATATTGTTTGGATCATTTTTGAATTTCTTATGCCCGTTTCAAACTATATTCAAAACGGCGGGCATGAAGCTTCTTAGCCCGGGGCTGATCCTCGCTGAACATGAAGTGGATCTCTGATGAAATAGCATGTTGTGAACCTATAAATGATTTTTTTTAAAATTCACAAGCATTATATCATGTACTTGTAGTTCAAATCTTGGCAACCTCCTACCGATTCAGCAGGAATTTGTCTTTTTTATGAGGGATGGACAGAAAGGTTCTAGATACACCGGTTGGAAAATTGTCCATATAAGGTGGTATAGTATTTTTGAAAAATGGTTTGGTACCAATGCCAAACTTTAATTTGGTGGTTGCTTCACAGAACACCCCGATTTCGGCACCTCAAAAATGGAAATTCGCTTTTTCGTGTGTCGAAAGGGAAAACTTCCTCCTGCAACATCATAAGCCATCCCAAGATACATATGTGTGCACAATATGGGCACATTATCACAAACTATGCCCTGATTCTAGCCATAACATTGGTGGTTTGACCTAAATGCCATGAAACCTCGAACACGATAGGTCATTTGTGAAGGATTTTTTATGATGTTTGCAATTTTTCAAGTTAAATATTTTTTCTTGCAACAGTGACACATAATATGACACCACGCGAAGGTTTCACATTGTTTGGATCATTTTTGAATTTCTTATGCCCGTTTCAAACTATATTCAAAACGGCAGGCATGAAGCTTCTTAGCTCGGGGCTGAGCCTCGCTGAACTTGAAGTGGATCTCTGATAAAATAGCATGTTGTGAACCTATAAATGATTTTTTTAAAATTCATAAGCATTATATCATGTACTTGTAGTTCAAATCTTGGCAACCTCCTACCGATTCGGCAGGAATTTGTCTTTTTCATGAGGGATGGACAGAAAGGTTCCAGATACATCGGTTGGGAAATTGTCCATATAAGGTGGTATAGTATTTTTGAAAAATGGTTTGGTACCAATGCCAAACTTTAATTTGGTGGTTGCTTCACAGAACACCCCGATTTCGGCACCTCAAAAATGGAAATTGGCTTTTTCGTGTGTCGAAAGGGAAAACTTCCTCCTGCAACATCATAAGCCATCCCAAGATACATATGTGTGCACAATATGGGCACATTATCACAAACTATGCCCTGATTCTAGCCATAACATTGGTGGTTTGACCTAAATGCCATGAAACCTCGAACACGATAGGTCATTTGTGAAGGATTTTTTATGATGTTTGCAATTTTTCAAGTTAAATATTTTTTCTTGCAACAGTGACACATAATATGACACCACGCGAAGGTTTCACATTGTTTGGATCATTTTTGAATTTCTTATGCCCGTTTCAAACTATATTCAAAACGGCAGGCATGAAACTTCTTAGCCCGGGGCTGATCCTCGCTGAACATGAAGTGGATCTCTGATGAAATAGCATGTTGTGAACCTATAAATGATTTTTTTTAAATTCATAAGCATTATATCATGTACTTGTAGTCCAAATTATGCAATAAATATTTTGTTGATGCAATTTTAATTGTAAATAGTACAATTGTATAGTTCAAATAAAAATATTTGAAAACAGAAAATGGTTTTTGATTAGTTATTTAAATTGAAGCACTTTTCCTATTAAAAGTTTTTTAAAATTCCAAATTATGCAATAAATATTTTGTTAATGCAATTTTATTTGTAAATAGTACAATTGTATAGTTCAAATAAAAATATTTGAAAACAGAAAATGGTTTTTGATTAGTTATTTAAATTGAAGCACTTTTCCTGTTAAAAGTTTTTTAAAATTCCAAATTATCCAATAAATATTTTGTTTTAATGCAATTTTAATTGTAAATAGTCAATTGTATAGTTCAAATAAAAATATTTGAAAATAGAAAATGGTTTTTGATTAGTTATTTAAATTGAAGCACTTTTCCTGTTAAAAGTTTTTTAAAATTCCAAATTATGCAATAAATATTTTGTTAATGCAATTTTAGTTGTAAATAGTACAATTGTATAGTTCAAATAAAAATATTTGAAAACAGAAAATGGTTTTTGATTAGTTATTTAAATTGAAGCACTTTTCCTGTTAAAAGTTTTTTAAAATTCCAAATTATGCAATAAATATTTTGTTAATGCAATTTTAATTGTAAATAGTATAATTGTATAGTTCAAATAAAAATATTTGAAAACAGAAAATGGTTTTTATTAGTTATTTAAATTGAAGCACTTTTCCTGTTAAAAGTTTTTTAAAATTCCAAATAAATAATCATCTTAAATTGAAACATCTTATTAATTAAAGAAGAAACAAATTTCAAAATGGCGGGAAGACCAAAAGGTTTGCCAAAATCTGAAAAAACGGGTCAACGATCCCGGTTCGTCCCACGAACCGGGACCGATGATCCCTGGATGCGCGCGCTGCCATTAACACGCCTTTGGTCCCGGTTGTTGGCACGAACCGGGACCGTTGATCCTTTGGTCCCAGGTGGTAGGACTAACCGGGACCAACGGCCGTGCACGTGGCAGCACAGCAACGCTCGTGCCCTAGACCTTTGGTCCCAGTTGGTGGCACGAACCCGGACCGTTGGTCCTTTGGTCCCGGTTATTGGGATGACCCGGGACCAATGGTTTGTACAGTTAACAGCCCCGGCCTTCCTCCTCCCCAACTCTCCCAATTCACAGAGCACATCGACGCGCGGCTAAGAAAAATTTGCGGCGGAGCAAAATCACGCCGGCAGGCTGCCCAAATCTAGAGTGGCCGCTTCACGCCGTCGATGCCCGCCGTCGCCGTGCCACCACCGTCTGAGGAATCAATCGCGCACGCTGGAAATCGACGCCACGGTCACCGTCTGCTCCGACTCCGGCCGTCGCGGTTGCCGCTGCTTCCGAGCTCCTCCGGCCTCGTCGACCCGTCCATCGTCTTCGTTGTGAGCCGTTGGTCCTCTAGGACCTCTCCTTTCTCTCTCTCTCTCGCTCCACCACCGTCTGTCGTCGAGCGCCACTGTCCGCCGCCATCGGCCGCCGTCGCAGATGACGCTCCGATGGCCAATAAGGGGCGGCGCGACCTCCGTTAGCTTCCTCGCGACGCGCTCGTTCGAACCCGACCTTCTGCGTGTTCCAGCAAGCACTCTAGTGCCGCTAACCACCGTCGGCCGACGTGCCCTCCGGCGAGCCCATGTGGCGCCAAGGTGGCGCTCATGTGGCGCCCTGACGTGGGCGTCGAGTAAGCTTTGCCAGCGTGGCAGCCCGACGTGGCCCTGACCCCACTAGTCAGTCACTGTGGGTAGGCAATGCATCTGTGAGAAAAGGTTCCTGGCCTTAGGTGACGTCAGCCTTTACCTATGATGACGCAATAAAAGTTTAATAAATGTTTAAATAGTTTCAGAAAAGAGTTTAATCTTATAAATTTAATAACTAATTATTTCTAAGTCAGAAAAATATGTATAATATATCAAAATGTTCAGAAAAATGAGATCTACATAATAGACTCATAATCATGCATTGTTCAACAACTTTAATTACAAGTTTAATAAGATAATAAAATCAACCCCTCGTAGGTGATTTCGCGGTCTCTCCTGTACTAGGGTTTGGACCCTTCGGATCTCACTTAAATTGCCAAGCATGCCTTAGGGTTAAATTTCAACTATGTTTAAATTGCCATATCATTATCGATGCCATGTGTTGATTGTTTAACTTGTAGATACTATGGATCCAACACATCAGGAAAACATCCTCCAAGGGATGATCTGCGAAAATGAAGATATCAATATCGATGTCACGAGTGAGTTTCTGAACGATTCCGGTCAGGGAGATAAGTCTCTCAACCGAGGAGACGGCTCCGGTGAGGTAGAAGCCGAAGCCTAGGACAGGGGAGAAGCCGATAAGGAAGAAGGCGATGGCTCTGGTGGAACCTTAAATCTCGCAAACACCGGCGAGGTGTATATATGTATTTTTGTAATTAAAATGCTGTTGTCTATATATATATGCATATATTAACACGCTTTCTTCTTTTAGCCCTCTGGATCGAGAACTTCTTCCGTAAGAACGAAACGAGGCCCAACAAAAAAGTTGGATGACACTGTGAGGTATAGGATCGACGTGGTCGGTGTAGATGGCGAACCGCAAGCTACCGTCGATGTGGCAAGAAAATTTGTCAAGCAATGCGGAGTTCTTGTGAGGGACTACATCCCGATCACCGTTCAAGAATGGAATCGGCCAAGCGGCGGTGGAGTCCCGTATGTCGGCGACAACGCCAAAGATAAGCTTTTTGACAAGCTCATGACTAATTTCCTCTTGCCGGAACCAGATGTGACTCCAGATGAGGAGGAGAGAGCAATAAGGGAGCTTGTGCAAAGATTCAAGAAGTTTGCTCTCAGCAAGATGGCCGATGCATTCAAGAACTAGAAGAAGAAACTGTACCATAACTTTGTCAAGGTAGAGAAGACTCCGAATTTCGATGAAGCCGGCTATGCTAAGTTAAGACACCAGTGGAAGGATTTTGTGAACTACAAGACATCGGAGAAAGCTAAGGAAAGGTCTAGGATAAATACGGAGAACGCTGCTAAGAAACTATACCATCATAACATGGGGCCTGCTGGCTACGCCGGTTGCATGCCTAAGTGGGATGGACTTGAGGTCAATTACATAGCTGCCGGGATCAGACCAGAACCCGCAACATGGACACCACGGGCGAGAAACTGGTTTTACGGCCATGGGGGCACGTTGGACAAAGAAGGGAGGGCAATATATAATCAGAAACACAAAGATGATCCCCTACTGCCCATCGACGATATTAGAAATGCAGTAGATGATGTTGCAGCGGGACGGTTCGTTCCTGATAGAGAGAACGACGAGCTCACATGGGCCCTTAAATATCCTGAACACGACGGACGAGCACGAGGCACACCAGGCTCCAAGCCGTGGAAGGTTGCCTCCCCCCCGGAAATGCAGAGATATCCCGATAAAAGCCATCAGAGGAGAAAGGAAAGGGAGGCAGCTGAGAAAGCGGCCGCTGCAGACCGGCTGCGTAATGTAGAAGAAGTATTAAAGCGGCACCAGGATCAACTCGACATACTTAGCCAGCAAGGTACTAGCGACCAATCTCAGCGGCACGTGGTAGAAGCTGCATTCGAGGGTACCGGCGCCCCATCGAATAAGAAAAGCAGCGTCGCTTCCACGCAGCTCCATGGATGTTGATGATGATGCACCGACGACATCTCCTCCTAAACGCTACCTAGTGGATGATATCACGGAGACAACAGCTTGTGAGCTAAAGGTGCAGGTTATGAACTTAAGGGTGACGGCGGCGATCGGCATGGCGGTGCCAATTGGGCCTAACCCAACTTGGCATTACAGACCGGTTCCAAAAGGGTACGCTGTCGTCACGGTGGATGAGGTGAAGGAAGATTTTGAGGAGCTGAAGCTAGACCACCCTGCAGGGGAAGATATGGAGCTGACTCAACTAGGAGAAGCCAAAGGGGGAACTATTCTATGGCTAAAGGAGTGCATCATGCTTCCAAATTATGTGCCGCCAAGTCCACCTACTCCTCAGAGCAGCAATCCACCTTCGCCGCCACCTCACCATTCTCCAGCGCAACCGTCGCCTTCACCGCCTCACCGCTCAGCGCAACCGTCTCCATCGCCGCGTCAGCCGTCTCCGTCCCCTGAGCCTCAGAGACAAAAGCGGAAGTATACTAAGGGGGGCAGCACCACCAGCAACAGCAAGAGCACGTTCCGATCACCGAAACGTAAGCAATAGCCCCTCCCAAGAGTACCTCATCATAATATGAAGAAGCTACCTTGCGAGAAGACAGATGAGGAAACTGATGCGGCTGCAGCTGCCCATTATGAAAAGTGGAAGATTGACATGGCTAACAAGAAAAGGCCGATAGAGGCATTTTTCCCGGTCACCGCAGAAGATAAAGCCAAAGCAGCCGCGCTTAAGATTCAGCTTCACCAACCCATAGCGCTCACATCAGACTATAATCGCTCTATTACCAAGTCGGCTGAGGCAAAAGAGCAGAGAGTCAGGAAAGAAGTTGCCCAGCTCGGACAACAGAAAAATCAATCGATCGAACCGCTCAAAGTGTATGATACCAATGAGTGGATGATCCAGGAGCGGCATGATCCGGACATTGATCCGGAGTTTGTTCGACTGTACGGAGAAAAAGCCCAATTATATGGACAGTCTATTACTGAGTACATGAGCCGTATGCATAAGTTCGAGGGGTACCAAGAAACAGCATACGTGTACCAGTACGGGGCTCCTCTCATCAAACCCGAGTTAGTCAAATATCTACCAACAAAAATACGAAGATTGCATAAATGGTACATCCAAGCCTGTGCTGATTCCAAAAACTGGATCTATGCTGCATATAAACACCACCATTACGATCATGGAGATGGCTTCATACTGATTGAATTTCTAGAATTATTTCAGTTTTACCAACAAGACGCCCTCGACAAAGCTATCGTCAGTGCCTTTTGTTTGTAAGTATTATTAATTTCTGTAATTAAGTCTTTCTAGCTCATCTCATTCGTTGCTTGTATAATCTTACTAATCACTATACTAATTATATATGCAGAATGAAGATTCAAGAATGCAACAAAGGACAAATCTTTGACCTTGGGTTTGTTGACTGTAATTTCGTTCATGAAGTTACTCTAAAAACAAATCCCAAAGAGACAGAGGATAACTTGTTCAAAGCGTTGAAGTATTTCAGCAACAGAAGGAAAATACTATTTCCTTACAACGTTGCGTGAGTGTTACTGTCTTGTACACATTCTATTTTCGATTACTCGACGTTAAGCGTATAATTGACTCGTGTTATATTTTGTTAGTGTGTCAAGCTTCCACTATATTCTCTTAATCATTTCTATTGACACCGGAGTAGTAAAAGTCCTGGACTTGAAAAGCACACCATTAGAAAAGTGGGCGGACATGCAGGAATGCCTCCAGAGGGCTTGGAAACGGTTCACCGCCAAAACTAGGGGTGTTTGAAAGCCAGAGCTTACATTTCAACCATTGACTGTAAGTACTACTTGCTAGATCCACGCATTTCTTTGATTCTAGTTTCAATACCACCATTATCATGCTTGATTATTATTTTGATTAAACTCCGTTCTCGTAAAGTGCTTGAGGCAGGAAGCCGGGAATAACTTATGTGGATACTATGTCTGCGAGTTCATTCGCCAGACGACCAAAGAGAAGGGGGCAGACCGGAACATCAAAAAAAATTGAAGTACGATAAACAATAATCACAACTTTATTTTATTACCACCAATTGTGTTTAGTTTCATTCATATATATTGATCCCCTTCTTTATATTAGATCGAACGGATGCGGGACGGTCTTCTATCACAAGAACGCGTGCAAGCAATTCAAGAGAAAATTGTCGGATTCTTGTTAGAACAAGTCATAGATCCGAAAGGAGAATACTATTACCCACTTTATTTGGAAGGGTGAAGTGTATAAAAGAAGTGTAAATTAGATCAAATTCGTGTGAGAGTATCGTTTGTAATTATAATATATATATTTCGACCAAGAAGACGGATGAGACGGTGTATATATTTATGATCATGCATGATGTGTAATATATATATCGTGGTTTCATTATTACTGTATATATATATAGTACCATTAAATTTATAAAAAAATCCTGCCGTGCTAGAAAAATAGTCCGAAATCCTGCCGCGGCACAAAACCCTACCACGGCAGAAAACCCTGCCGCGGCAGAAAAATAGCCCGAAAATCCTGCCGCGGCACAGAGACCAATGATCCCGGTTCGTGCTAAGAACCGGGACCAATGATCCACCCCGCCCGTCTCTGGTGCTGCCACGTGGGGACCCACTGGTCCCGGTTTTTCCCACGAATCGGGACCAATGATCCACCCCCCTCGTAGCTCGCCCGCCCATGTGGAGACCCATTGGTCCCGGTTCGTGCACGAACGGGGACTAGCATTAGTCCCGAGTGATTGGTCCCGGTTCTGGGACCGGGACCAATGGCCCTTATGAACCGGAACTAGAGGCCATTTTTCCACCAATGGTAGTTGTTGCTGTATGTACTCATCAACACGGAGAACCAACTTACAATTGTTTAGTTAATTGAGCTGCCAAGGACAGGACAGACCATGCTCCCCGTGCTTCACTGTGAAACACGCACGGTATCAGTTCCACAGGAATCAGACATTGTCCGTACTGTTCGAGGTTTTTTCCCATCACATTGCAAATTATCATCCCAATCAATTGCAATGTGGCCAAACCTTTACGTGTTCGCACTTATCAAACCCAAATGTGTTCACACTAATCTGTTGGCAACTATTCCATCCGTCCCAAAATATAAGATGCTTTAGATTTGTGAAGCAATTGTACCTAGATTTCTTTGAGTGTGGGTTCACTTAGATTTAGAGTAAACTTATACATTAAAGGAAGCCTAGATATATTTTCTTCACAAAACTTAAACATTTTATATTTTGAAACGGAGGGAGTACTAGAAAATTTTCGCACTCAAAACTACCCCACATTGCTTCTGTCGTTCCACACTCTGCTCCTCCTATTCCACAATTCTCAGCAAGAACACAAAATATTTCCTCCCTTCCATTCTAATGGCACCCCCACCAACCTGACTATGACACTGATGATGATTCTCTGGACTTTAGCGAAGAAGCGATGGAAAGCACACACCTAGAATACCCTGGAGTAATTAGATGATGGATATTACATAGTGCGTAAGCAGATGGTGGCTACAATACCGATGTGAAGCAATTGGTTCCGGCCAGAAATGTGAACACTTCTCATGGGAGTTAAAATTACAGAACCAAGTAGTTAAGACCTAGAAGCTTTGTCGGGGACCCAGACGACATAGATGCTCAGACCACCCATATTTCTTATTATGAAAATAGTGTATAGCACAAACTGAGGCATAGCTTTGTGTTGGAGAGGTGTTAACATCCACGGTATAATGTTTTTCACCATCGAGATTCCGTCAACCGTTGTTAGAATGGACATACAAGTCCCCGCTTCTTTACTGAGTGCCTTCATCTTGACCGAGTGTCTTGTAGTAAATACTTGGTAAAGTCGAAAGGTACAAAGTGTATGCTTTATACAAAGTGTTTTTTGGTTACTATTAGTAAAGAGCCATGCTAACAGTTTTTGTGATAAAATAAACTCTAGAAATATGAGGAGACTCGGTAAAAGAAATGATTTCGGTATTGAATATGCCGGTGGAGAGGTGAGGTTGAGCAACCTTAGATCTTGGCAAAATTGGCCTTTATACTAGATCTCCAGAGACGGACTGCACATGCCCCTGAGGGGAGAAGCAGAGCTAAAGACCACCCAAGACCTGGCAGCAAAGACCACTACAGACCTAGAGAAGCAGCTGGAGGAGTACAACACTCGCACTCCGGGCCCTAGAACCAGCAAGCGGGGCCGTGGGGGTGACCAGTCGCCCTCCAACAGTAGTACCAGCTCCGAGAGCCACAACAGCTGGCTCCGGTAAAATCCGAAAGCTGAGCGTCACCCTCACCGCAAGGACAAGCGACACTCGATGAGGAAAGAATCTCCAACCAGCCGACGCCGGGATCCACCAGTCCGGGCTGAGGATACAGGCACTGGCCATAATTCAGACGGAGGCCCCAGGATAGAGGAAGAGAGAGATTGGTACGACCACGATGGCAATAACCCTGACCCGGAACGCGACGGCGAGGCCGACGAGGCTCGTCGACGCGAGCGGAGGCACGAACGGCGGGAATGGCGGCGAGAACGACGCCGCTACCCCCGAGACGAATATGACCAAGAGTTTGAGGACTGGGACGCACGGTTGATTAGCGGGTGCAGGGCTCTGTCCCATGACCTAGCTAGCATCGAGGTCCCCAGGGCGGTCAGAGCCAGGAACTGTGAGGAATACGACGGATCGCAGGACTCAATTGAGTACTTGGAGAAGTTCGCGCAGGCCATCAACATTATGGGCGGCGACTCTCTCCATATGGCGAACCTTCTCTCTACTTGCCTGAAAGGGAACACCCTAAAGTGGCTCCAGTACAAGGTCCCCTAGTCGATCAGGACCTGGGACGCATAGATTTGTCAACTTTATGTTGGTCGATTTGTAATTGTAGAAACAATTTCTAACAAGAAATATTCTATTAATTTTCTACAGGTTATCTATATGGCTGTCCACTAGATTCAGCTACAGCCTTCTAGTCACAAAGATAAGAGAAAGTGCATGATTACTGCGTGCAACCGTTGCTGATGGTTGCACATATTTTCTACTGGATTACGTGGCGGCCCCTATCGGTAGAATTCAAGATAATTAGTTGAATAAGTGCTTTTCTCATTTTTTCCAATGGTTATTTTTTGTATCGACACTCTCTAATCCTGATCCGTGATGTATAAAGTTTCAACTTATGATATTTACTAACAAAAGCTACATGCATCCACCGATGAAGAGGTCATGGCTCTGTTCCCCATTTCGAAAAAAAAGAGGAGCCACTCCAGTCGCCTCTAGAATCGCCTCTATCTCTCTTTAACGGTCATTTTCGTTGATGGTCAGTCATACCTTGCCCAGGTGTCCCCATTGAATATAGTTATAAAAATAAGAGTAATATTTGCAATCCCAAAAATTAATTAGTGTATTTCTTTCCTTTATAAACACACAAGCATACATTTTAGATCGTAATTACCTATCAGAAATTTGAACTTATCGACCCCCGCAAAACTTCCTAGCGATTTTATTTTGATAAAGGGATTATATTAATATAAATCAAGCGATACTCAATACATCCAGTATCTACAACTACATAATATGAAGAGCGGGTCTAGAGATTAGGGATGCGCAACATAATATCAAGAGTGGGTCTAGAGATTAGGGATGCACGACATAATATGAAGAGTGGGTCTGGAGATTAGGGATGCGCACAGGCAAAAAGAGAAAAACAAAGGCCCCGCCAGAGCAAAACGAGACTCGCCGCAGTGCTACAAGACATCGATCGTCCGACTCGCAGACATCATATCACCAATCCACATAACTAAGATGCATGTGAAGCATCATATTCCCCCCTTCCAATGCATGTACTCTTTGGAATAGACACCAACTCTCGACTCGACATGAGCATGCAAGAGCATATATAGACTTCTTCAAACACGGCAGTCTTGGTCCCCACATCAACATATTGGTAATCGCGGCAAAGAAGTTGCCAAGGAGTATCCAGTGTCGATAGAGGGATTTGTATGGTTTAACCGGTATGGATGAACCGAAATGCTCATGACCATTAGTTCATCCCAGCCTATCTATGGTATAGTTCTCAGTATCACACTCTACCATACCACTACTATTACTTTATCAGCACTGCAGACATTTGCCGGCAGTCACTAGGAGCTTTTGTTCATCTGCTCCCGGAACCTCCTGATGAACATTTCGGCAGCATGGTCGATGTCGTCCTCCATACTGAACTCCAGCCTCTCAACCTCTGTTACTTCTAATTATGTCAATCACTGACGTCTCGTCGGCATCCTCCTCGTACCCCTCAATGTAGCAACAATTGTTGCTGCCATTGAATATGGGGTGCAACGTCCAGTCATGGCATCCACTAGCATCACTCCCTTCTTGATCGAGAAGGGCCAATTGATGGGAAAGATCGACGATCTTGCCACCATGGATCGCCGACATCTTCTCGACCTTATAGCAGCTGTCTCCTCTCGCGTTTGCCTGGTTGGCGGCCACCATCAGGGCATGTATCTTGTGAGAGATCACGCCGGCCGTGGCCAACCTGCGCCTGAGCGAGGCGAGGACGAGGAGCCTGGCCGGTAGCATGCTGGTCTTGCTCTTGCACATATTCACCGCCTTCTTGAGGAGCACCGGGGCCTTGATGATCTTCATTTTTGTTGCTGAGAGGTTGTGGAAGACCTGCCTGTTAATGGAAACAACCAAGGAGCTGCTCTAGCTCAGAGGCTAAGAGTTAGGCTTGGCATACGGAGGTCGGCACTTGGCTGACCATGGAGATGATGGAAGTGACTGTGATACAAGGTGGTTTATGATTCATGGGTCTTGTCCTGAGGCACCTGTGATATATTTATAGCAAGGAGCTCACAAACCGCGCCCACGCAACTGCACGACTTTGCTACCCATGTCTTGATCATGCTTTTGCTTGTCCAAAGCGTGTGGAAATAATAATCAGACAAAACAATTTGAGCATGTGGAGACAGCGGAGTGAACTAAAGTTGGGCGTGGAAGCACACCAGAGGCTTGCTTGGGTACCCCCCCCCCCCCCCCTCCCAAGGGAAAATTTTGATTGGAAAACCGGCTTACCGGTCTAGGCCGTTATTTTTTTTGTACCGGTATGCGTATCTAAGGTGTTACGTACATGTCGTGGGTAATGAAAAAAGATTTGCCGCTCCCACGTGTGGTTCTGAAGCAAATGCCGTTCAATGTTCCATCTCGCTCGTCGCTGATACCACCTGCGTCGTGCGCCTCCGATCTTGATCGAACCGTATCTCTTAGACAAACCGTAAGATGCAGACGGAAGGAGAACAAGAGGTGGCCTCCTCTCATGTAGCCGCAGTAGATCGGAGAAGATTTGGGCGAGAAAGAGGATGTGGACGGAGGCGACGGCGCCGACGGTTCCTTCATGTGGACCGATCGTTCGATCTCCGTATTTTACTCAGCAAAGTACACATATGGGGTCACACATACGGATTAAAACAAACTGATCGGATCCGGAATAAGCACGTAACCACCGAAAAACCGGTTATTTCTTAAATGATTTCCTATAGTGGGGGGGGGGGGGGTGGTACCGAAGCAAGAGTGGGCAAAAAAAGCAAGCGATGTGAGATCAGGAAGAAAATGGAGAAAGTATTCCTCCAGTTATGCCACATGCCCCCTTGGGATCTCAATTAATATCTCCGTTGATTTATTATATAGTGGCCGATGATAGTTCTTCAATCTCTGGCTTTAATATTTTCCATTGCTTGCTTATGCGTGTGACGTTGTGTAGCTTTCCTTCTCGATCCTGCGTCCGCTTTGTTTTTGCTGTATGTACTCGTCAACACGGAGAACCAACTGTGTGATAGGCGGAAATGTGCAATTCTTTTTGTTGAATGAACCAACAGAAGGGCGCGCCACCGCGTGGCCAGTCGACACGACATTTCGGTCCCCAAAAAGAAGCACCTATCTCACTGTCAAGGCTGGCCCACGATGTTTTCATCTCCATGGGCGCCCTCGCTAGCCCCATGTGGGTTAGGTTCGGCTTGGGGTGCCGGATAACAAAACGGGCTGGCGTCGGCGCTAAAAAAAAGAAATGCGGACGGGCTGAACGTGATTTTGAGTACGGCACCCCCATTAGCCATTTAGGAAAGCTTTAGGGAACCCAGTGGAGATGCTCTTACAATTATTTAGTTGATTGAGCTGCCAAGGACAGGCCGTGCTTCCCATGCGCTTCACTGTGTCAACTGTATCAAATCAACAACGACGAATCCAGAGTGTATTAGCTTTTCGAGATTTTGTGGGTCCAAGGACAGGCGACGGAAGCACTGATGAACTAGCTAGGACACCAACTCTTTTATTTGAAGGAAATACGCACGAGTTAGCTAGTGTCTGTTGCACAGGAATCAAACACTGTCCATGCCTCTTTTTTCCCCGAGAACTAGCTTTCCCTTGCTTTGAGTAGAACGATTTGCCACATGATTACTTTTGCTTCGGTGTCCCCCTCCCCCTCCTTTTTAAACTTTGACAACAAAAACCCGATGCCAATTCGTTTCGAAGACCATACGAACCAACACGAAGCCTGTATGATCCTCTTAGACGTATACTGATGTGCCCATGGGAGACGGAAATCGGAAGATGTATAGCAGGAGCAACAAAATTTCAAAACGTGGCATGTAAAGACATAGATCATGATAACGATAGGTGGTATTAGCCGGTGTGAACATGGAGTATACCCAGTTCGACCGACTACACCTATATGGAGGTATTCATAGCCTGGATATAGGTTTCGACGGGTCAAAAGGAAACTGGTCCATGCATACTTAAGTTCGGGGGAGGGGGGCACCTAATCACATCTCTTCAGACTATTATATGGTGTTTTGACCTATTTTACGGTATTTTTTGCATCTTTCCAACTCAATCTTTCTACCACATATTATTTATTTCGTATATAATGTATTTCAATGCAAATTTACAATTATTGATTGATGAATTAGAGAATAATTTTACCGAACCGGACATTAATATTTTTGTGCGGCATCCCATTGGTGAAATCGTAGGTCCGCCACTGCTCTTGCACATGGTCACGACTTTCATCAAGATTATCGGGGCCCTGCCGATCTTCATTTTTGTTTATGAGAGGTTGCCAAGAAGCTGATGAGCACGGTGGTGACGGTGTAGATGATTAAAGTGAGTGTGAGGCGAGGTGCACTCAGATTCATGGGCCTTGTCC
This sequence comes from Avena sativa, assembly GCA_916181665.1. Lineage (NCBI taxonomy): Eukaryota > Viridiplantae > Streptophyta > Magnoliopsida > Poales > Poaceae > Avena > Avena sativa. The sequence continues at coordinate 543,447,609 of OV702290.1, read as the reverse complement.
TGAGGCCCTGGGATATATTTATAGAAAGGAGCTCACAAACGCGTGACTTGTCTGTTCATGTCATGATCATTATTTTGCTTGTCCAAAGCGTACGTGTGAAAATGATAATCAGAGACATCAATTTGAGCATGTGGAGACAGTGGAGAGAACATTGTATAGAACTAAAGTTGCATGTGGAAGCAAACTTAAAGAGGCAAGAAAAGCTAGCGATGTGAGATCAGAAAGGATATGTCGAAAGTATTCCTCTAGTTTGGACATAAAGAACACATCCCCCGTTAGTACCTCCGTTGATTTATTATATATGCACCATTGGTAGTGGTGAGTGGTCGACGATGGTTCTTTGAGTCCCGTAGAATTGCTGAAAGCTGCAGCGCTCCAATCACTCCTACGCTCGCTCTCTAGCTTTAGTTTTGTCCCACTGCTTGTTGTCCGTTCCTTTGTGTGGCTAACCTTCTCGATTCTGTGTGCAGCAAGGAAGCTGCCACGCCATGATTTAGTCGGGGTGGTCAAGAAAACCACGTGATCCCCCATGCGCCTCACTGTGACAACAACCAGATCAACAAGAAAACCGAGTTTGTTAGCTTTTTGACGGTCTGTAGGCCTGTGGGACAGGCGACGGCCGCCAACAAATGGTGCAGAACTCCTTTCTCAAAAGGAGGAGAAAAAATGCTGCATAGGCGCATTCCTGGCTAGCTCAATTATTGAATGGAAATTAACAAGAACTAGAAAGGACCTGTGAGATTTACAGGAACCAGATATTGTCAATTCCTTCTTATTTTTTACTATATCTAAGCTGATTTATGAAATGTTCAGTGAGAAGTTTAGCTTAATGAAAAAGTGCAAATTGCATTTCACTGACTTGAATTGTACTTCTCATTATCGAGTTATGCATAAGAAAATCTACGCTCACTTCGATACAGATACTTCACTTGCTTTCGAGAACTTTATTTCCATCCCTTTGATTCCAACGATTTTCCATCGAAAACTTCATGCTTTTTCTGAAGTCTCCATTGTTTCAAATAAAATAATTATATATTCACAAACATAGTTCCCGACAAATCTAGCTAGTAGCATTAATGTGGTATCGTTCATATTGGCAATTTGTTCTCTAATAGCAAGTACAATAAATCTTAGCCAGATGGCTATAAGCTATTCCACATCAGCAAAAGTCTAGATAGAGAAGAGAGAAATGAGGAAAGAGAAGGAAGCGGGTTCTTAATCTACAGCCGGCTGTAGCACAAGAAATAAGAAGGTACCGCCCGCAGTGAGTGCTAGAGGTGGGTTGCTGGAATGAAGTGAGTCTTGCATACCATACAAGAATTAAATGCTTAACATGTACTCCCTCTGTTCCAGTTTACTCTGCGCCTAAGAAAAAGCTCAGATACCAAGGATAGCAGCGGGAGAGCCCCTTTTCAATGCAGTTGGATGTTGCTGCCCCTAAACACCACAGGCGCACTTGTACTGGCTCGTCTTCCACCATATCCGCCCCTCGTCGCCTATACAAAGCGAGCCGGAGGAACGGGAGCAGCAGCGCCGGCGGGAGCAGAATGAGCGACACCGGTGGGAGCGGAAGCAGCGAGCCGACGGCAGCGGCGACACTGATGTGGGCGGCATCAACCGGTATGTCGTGCCAGGCGCAACAGGCTAGGTCTGACCGGCCATGTAGGAGGCACTGGCTACGGCAGAGCTGGCCATGGCGTCTGACCGGTGAAACACGATATGGACTGTCATCTGAAACCAGGACCATCACATCGGCGTTGGACATGGTCGCGGGCGTGCGGCGCAATCCTGCGAAATCCGTGCTTGCGGCCGTGGCTGGCCACTCGCCGATGCATCCAGCGGCCCTCATGCTCCTCGTCGCCTTGGCTGGCCCCTTCCATGTCTCTCACTCTCACGGGAAGGGAGATTGGAAGAAGGGGAGGAAGAGAGCGGTGGTTGTAGATAGGATTAGAAGGATCCACACGACAGGTAGCTAGCGGAGGTGAAACGGCCTCGTAAGTGGAGGGGCAATTTCAGAAGGAGTTGCTCCTAGACGGTAACGCGCAGAGCAATTTGGAAAATCCAAAAAAACTTACGCGCAGAGTAAAATGGAACAGAGGGAGTATATAGCCTATATTATAGCCAGCTTATTGTGCTAATATATATTTATGATGGCTATAGTAACATGGCACACGTATATAGGCAGATGCTGACTATATTATTGTCCTTGCTCTAACTATGAACAAACACGCTTTACAGGTTGCATCCATAAAACTACTTAGAGCAAGTTCAAGTTCAATAATATACATGTTGTTGGCTATAAGGAAGTGACATATCAACTTTAGCTAGCTGTATAGTCAATATGTACAATAGTTAGTTACAAAAGTCTACTAATTAACGGAAATACCTTTTGTCTTACGGGTGCATTTGCACCCATTCAAAGAAAACATATTTTAAAATGTTAAAAAAATTAAAAAATATCTACATGTACAATCAAACATTTTATGTTCGTTCACAATTTTTTGGAATAAAAATATATTTTATGTGTCATGTATAAAAAAGACAAAATATCACGTGAATAGGACTAATCAGACGATATTTTTTGTCTTTTTTGCATCGGACACGTAGAATATTTTTTCAATCCGAACACTTGTGAACGAATATAAAATATTCGAATGTATACGTAGACATTTTTTCCGAATTTTTTAACATTTCAAATATGTTTTCTCTTGTACCCGTGAGCCAATAGCCACCTCCACTACTTAATCAATACGTGGCACAAATATCATTCTAATAAAGTGAATAGGAGCATGTGCTAGAGTTGGCTCCTAAGGGCATCCGCAATATGTAAAAAAACACTTTAAGGCCTATGTGGTATTTCCTAAGGTTCACCTTATACATTATGAAGAAAATAAATATATTTTTAAACCTAAGGTGCACCTTAAGCTTGTGGGTTGCTCATAAGGAATGAAAAATGATTTCTCATTTATCCTCTCTCTTGCATGTAACAATATGATAAGCTATGTGGGTCCTACCTTGTAGCAAATGTTGACTTTACATATTGGGCATGTTCCATAAGCCATATGGATCCTATCTTATAGGAAAACTTCACCTATTATGGATGCCCTAACTTAGAGCACGCTTACATTATCTCTCCTCTATTCTCTTCTCCACCTCACTCAAAATATAATATTTTCGTCTTATAGCCAGCTGACTATACCCTATTTTATAAGTCATGAAACATGAGACTCACAACCGCCCGTGGAAGTCCATGTCTAGTCGCACCCACATTTTCTTCGGGTGTTCTAATGGAGCCCGGCTGGTAATTTTGGTGAATTCTTAGCACGGGGCTGCATTCGCATAGCAGGTGACCATATGATCATATAACGCACATTTTTCTCCTTTGGTGGGTGGCCGAAACTGCAATTACAAACATGAACCTCGCGTGAAAAGATATTGTTGACAGTGGCCGAATGTGCAATTGAAAACTTGAACCTCGCGTGAAAAATATTGTTGACAGTGGGCGAAATTGCAATTGATAACTTGAACCTCACGTGAAAAAAATATTGTTGATAGTGGGCGAAACTGCAATTGATAAACCTTGCATAATAAAAATAATGACAGTGGTCAAAACTGCAATTGAAAGCTTGATCCTCGCGTGGAAAGACAATTGTTGTTGACAGTGGCCGAAACTGCAATTGAAAACTTGAACCTCGCCTGAAAACGTGAAAAACTTGAAAGCTTGATCCTCGCGTGGAAAGACAATTGTTGTTGACAGTGGCCGAAACTGCAATTGAAAACTTGAACCTCGCCTGAAAACGTGAAAAACTTGAAAGCTTGATCCTCGCGTGGAAAGACAATTGTTGTTGACAGTGGCCGAAACTGCAATTGAAAACTTGAACCTCGCCTGAAAACGTGAAAAACAATTGTTGACAGTGGGATTTGAACCCACGCCCTTTCGGACCAGAACCTTAATCTGGCGCCTTAGACCAACTCGGCCATATCAACTTATTGACAATTTTTCTTATCTTGACTTTCAGTCGTTAGGCAAAACAGATGGAGTTTTCTAACGAAGTCGGGAAACTGGTCTATCTGCCCCAGATCTCTATGATTCCTATGAAAAAGCGAGCTAGCTTTATGTAAATTAAGGAGCATATCAGTTCAGTGTACTACTCTCAGCTGGCACCACCAATTCCTTCAAATGTCGTGTCTGGCAAAGATCAACAAGCTCAAACACTTCCGGGTGAACCTTCCATCATCAGTTCAACAGCATGGCACCATGTAACTCAGGACACGGGGCTGGAGCTGGACCAGAAGGAACATTCCTCGATGTAAAGGAAACAGTCTGTTGTGTGTGCGGAATAAAACATCTAGCCTACCAGCAGGATACTAATACTCTACTGGGCTACTGAAGGAAAAGACGCGTCTGCACCTTGATCACTACAGCTTCTAGCGTTGCACAGGGTATAGCACCGGCTGCAAGGCTCCACAACATGTAGCTTCACTATAGACGACCGGACTATCCCCCTGATGTGTTTTCTGATGATTACCAAGACTGCTTTATGGGCATCCAATTAGCGAGGAAAGGAGCATTTAACTGATCTGGCATCAGAACAATTAAAAGTAGCATGAGCATCGTTGGTGTCCAATGTAAGGCGCTTAAGTGATGCTGAATTTCCAAGAATATGGGGCGTAAGCTCAACCAAGCTCTTTGAAGAGAAGAAACTAGAGATCTTTACTCTCTGGAGCTTGTCGTGGCGGTATCCTGCCATCCACCGTAGATGTGAGGGATCTTCAGAGAGCAATTCACCGATGGAATGCGGAAATGTCACTAGCCGAAGATTAAAATAATAGTTTAAATACTTCCTCCGATCTAAATTAATAAACTCAGATTTTTCTAGATTCGGAATCTGAGGTCTCGGCTCGGGGAAGTAGGTGGCGAGCCAGGTCACGGAGGTGGGGGTCTGATCGAACTCGGTGGTGTTCGGGGCGGAGAAGGAGGCGTGGAGCTAGCAACGGCGGCATCCTTCCGAAAGGGAGAAGGGGGAGCGACACGGGAGCGGTGCTGGCCAGAAAGTGAAAGGAAAATGTCGGGCTTCGCGTGAGACTGACCGTGCGACGCGGTCGATCGCATAGGAAGAAATCCGCCTACCAAGCACCTGCAAAGTTATCCCTTGTTAAAGTCGAATCCCTTCAAATATACAAAAGGAAAATCCAATTATATATTCAGAGGAATCTTGTAACTTGCATAGTACCTTATTAATCATTGAAGCACGAACCGATCGAGGGGGTGATAAGAACACCGAGTAGTTCAGCCCAGTGGCCGTTCAAACGGCACACTTCTAACGGATTTCATTACAGCACTAGGCAACGATCATCGTCATCCATTTTTGGTCGAACGGATTTCTTCGGCTCTACAAAGCCACGGTCATTACATTCGCGTCCGTACGGAAGGTGCTCGCAGTAGGCAGAGAGAGTCTGGAGAAGGCTCAAGGGGCGAGCACGGAAGCCCCGGATCTCCTCTTGGCTGCCGTCCTTCATGTCGTACCTGTACATGGTCTCGCCACCGCCAGTGTAGTACACGCTGCCGCCATCAACGGACGGGAGCTTGTCGGCGTTGACGGAGAGGCACCTGTCGCCGAGGAAGAGCGCACGGCCGCCGATGCTCTCCACGCGCTCCAGGGCCTTCCGCTCGACGTCGACCTTGAAGACGTCCGAGCCACCCTGTCTACGACGCACAAGCAGCAGCTCGCCGTCGGACTCTACGAGGTGGCAGGAGGAAGCCCACATCCATGCATCTTTAGACTCCCGAGATGTGTCAGCCGATATGATCGGCTCACTGTGCCAGCGATTCACTCTCCCCACGCCTCGGAACACTGCCAGATTGCATAGCTGTACACACCATTATTTTATAGGTGGATGCAATGGAAGCGCAACAGATCTCAGAGGCACCGCCGCTTCGTTTCGTTTTAATGTCGAATGTGCTGAGTGGGATCGGAAGATGGAAAGGAGCCCAATTTGGCAGTGAGTAGTGCAGCCAGCGAATTTGATACGTTACCGGGGTCCGCGGCCATAATAATGTGTGCGTGCCCCTTGGCAGTTATAATTAGCCAGTGTCACCAACTAATGTGTACTACACGTGATTGATCCGATATGATTGACTGATTGATCTCTTCAAACTTTGGTGATTTTAATCAAAAAGAGCTACGTGTGGACTAATTCCAAAACTAAAGCAGACCATTAGCTATCTACACACATGATCGCAGGCCGGTTTGTGTGCGCAGCATTTGGCGGGTAACTCGATTACACAAATTGAACATGACTAAACTCTAAACTCAACAACAAGATTAGATCGAACACGGCGTCGGTGGAACTTCTCGGCAGCGTCCTCTTCCGGTTAGGGCGTGCGGCGACGACGGCCAAAGTAAGAGCGTGCGGCGACAACGGCCAACTAGCTTTTGCTTCCTCATACGTGCGTGTATGCGGGTGATTTGGGAATGGATTCAGAGCCTAAAACCAAGAGGCTGTTGGCTTAAACCCTTGTCTCCCTCCCTTTTCTCTGAACTTCTCTTTTCAGTTTCATAAGTGTCACTGTTCGACACATTCAGTTTCGTCGGTTTTAGGTGTCTTTTCTTTCTGCTAAGTTTTTAGTCCGCCAGTTGGTTGCGATTTATGTGCCAAGGGTTGGTCGTAGGAAGACTAGCGCGAGGCTCGGATCGTGGGGATGGACACGGTCAGTAGTGGAGCACGTAGCTCGGACACGTTGTTGTACGATTGTTGAATAAAAGGAGAAACGAAAACGCTGCAGGTTGTTGAGCGCAGCACAAAAAACCTCGTGTGTTCATCTCTCTCAATTCTGCAATTCCGTTCGAGTTCTTGTGAGTTGAGGGAAACAATTGGTAATCAGAACGTAAGGTTTTGTGGCCATGTCACAAGCACCAGGTAGGGAGAGGGCGCAGCGGCCACGGCGACGGCGGCACCCCTCCACCGGCTGCAAGAGCACCGCTACCTGGCGCGACTAGGGGACACGGTGGAACCACACCTCCGCCAAGGGCATCTGTGACCCCTCGACCTGCAGAGCGACGATGCTCGCTGAGCCGTGGGTGGTCCATGGTGCGACGGGGAGGCGGCAAGGTAGTTGTGCGCGAGGTGATGCGCGAGCCCACCGAGGCAGCGGCACTAGCCTCTCGTTCCCGGTGCTGAAGCGCAGTGAGTACACGCACTGGTCCATGGTCATGGAGGTTAATCTGTAGGCTGCGGGGCTGTGGGACACGATCGAAGACGATGATGTTCCCCAGCGAGAGGACAAGCAGGCGCTCGCGACGCTGCTTCATTCAACTCCCGCCGAGATGCATCCGATGCTGATCGGAAAGGGGAGTGCCAAGGCGGCGTGGGAGGCGATCCATGTGCACCAGCACGGCAGCGATCGCATCCACGACACGCGCATGCGACAACTCCGAACTGAATTCGAGTCCATCATCTTCAAGCCTAGGGAGCGGATGAACGAAATTGGGTTGAGGATCTCGAATATCGCATGCTCCCTGCGCTCCCTTGGCAACAACTGCAACGACGAGAAGATCGTCAGAAAGTTCCTCTCCGTCGTGCCCAGGCGCTTCGCTCAGATCGCATTCTTGATGGACGATGATGAATCCGGCCACGCTCACGGTCGAGGAGGTTGTGGGCCACCTGTCCGCACCGTCTAGGAGCATCTAGAAAGCGAGCAGGGCACTAGCTCTGACGGGCAGATCCTTCTCACTGAGGAGCAGTGGGAGGCGAGGAAGCGCCAGACGCGCGGAGGCGGCTCCAGCGGCACGGGCGATGGCCGTGGCGGCGACAAGAAGGGCGGCCAGGCACAACAGCCCGCGCAATCGAGCAGTGCCGGCAACGATGTCGACAAAGATCACTGCCGCTAGTGGAAGAAGAAAGGGCACTGGGCCCGGGAGTGCCGCAATAAACAACGTGACGAGGTGGCCAAGACAGCCGCAGTACCGGCCACCGCGCATCTTGTTCAGCCGAGGAGGATGAAGGACCTGGCCTCATGATGGCTTGTGTCGAGGAGGTGATCGAGAACTCCACTGATGCCATTGTGCTCGCAGCGCACAGCACCGCCACGCACACTGGCGGGCATATCTTCCTCAATGAAGAACGCATTGTCATCACACCCACCCACGGCAACGACAACAACAGTCAGACATGGTTCCTTGACACTGGAGCTACGAATCACATGACGGGGTCTATGAACGCCTTTGCCGAACTGGATCGCTCCGTCTCAGGGAAGGTTCGTTTTGCGGATGGCTCCATCATCGACACACACGGGCGCGACACCGTCGTGTTTGCGATAGACGGGGGAGATCACCGCGCCTTTACTGAAGTATTCTACATTCCCAACCTGATGAGCAGCACGATCGGTTTGGGTTAGCTTTACGAAATCTGGTATGAAATCCACATAAGGCGCAGCGTCCTCACCCTACGACGATCACCAAAATCGCATTGTCATGAAGGTACAACATTCACCAAATCGACTGTACAAACTTCAGTTTCATCATGTATAGCTTGTATGCCTCGCAGCCAGCCTCGTGTCTAACACCTGGCGGTGGCACGCACGGCTCAGTCACCTCCACTTTGATGGACTGTAGTGAATGGCGCACGGCGGCCTAGTTCGTGGTCTGCCTCAATTCGAGCATGCCGACGAACTCTGTGAGGCATGCCTCGCTGGGAAGCAGCGTTCCCTGCCCTTCCCACAGAAGGCAAGGTTTAGAGCTGAACACCCCCTCGAGCTTATCCACGGAGACCTGTGTGGACCGATCACACCATTGGCGCCAGGAGGGCGGCGGTACATACTGCTGCTCATCGACGATCACAGCCGCTACATATGGTGTGAGATTCTCAAGTCCAAGGACGAAGTTGCACGGGCCATCGTCAAGATACAAGCTACAGCTGATCGAGTGCGGCCACAAGCTCCAAGTTCTCCGCACTGATCGAGGTGGCGAGTTTACATCGGCAACCTTCGTCAAGCACTGCGCCGAGTCTGGCATCCAGTGCCACCTGACCGCTCCTTACACACCGCAGCAAAATGGTGTGGTAGAGCGGCAGAACCAGACCGTGCTAGTGATGGCACAATCAATGATGAAGGCGAGGTAGGTTCCCAACCTGTTCTGGGGCAAAGAGGTGCTCACGGCAATGTTCATTCTGAACAGATGTTTCACAAGCAGTGTCGATGGCATGACAACCTATGAATCCTAGCACGGCATGCAGCCCGATGTGCGTTTTCTGCGTGTCTTTGGATGCATAGGTCATGTCAAGGTTGCTCGCCCGCACCTGCAGAAAATTGAGGGCAGGAGCGTGCCCATGGTTTTCATTGGGTACGAGGCGAGATCAAAGGCGTACCGAATGTACGATCCAACAACGAAGCGTGTGCAGGTGTCACGTGACGTGATCTTCGACGAGCAAGCACGTTGGAGTAGGAAAGCGTCGGGGGAGTCGCTGGCAAGTAGTGCCTTCACGGTGGAGTATCCATTATACTGCACTCATGTCACCACGACCACTCCTGCCACAGCAGGAAAACGTAGCCTAGTCCTTCCGCAACACGCCAACTGCAGACTTGCCCGTCTAGCATGCTACTAGAGCACGCAATGATGGTGAAGTTGGGTCCTTGTCAGGCCCCACATCTGTGCGGTTTGTGTACCAACCTACGGCACAGTCCACGCTCAACAACGCCGATGAAGGCGAAGCCGCCCCCCATCGGTTCCGGCTCATCAAGGACCTGCTGGACGCACCTATTGATGCACCACAGATGGCGCAACAACCATAGCTCAAGGAGCGGTCCTTCGACGACAAGATCCTTCATATCGTGGCTAACGAGGAGCCATCGACGTTCGTTGAAGCTGAACAGGAGGATTGCTGGTGTCGTGTGATGGTGGACGAGCCGCAGGCCATCGACAACAACAACACATGGACCGTTACCATTTTGCCTGCAGGACATCGAGCTATTGGGCACAAGTGGGTCTATAAAGTGAAGAAGGATGAGCACAGGCATGTTGTCAAGCACAAGGCCCGGCTAGTTGCCAAAGGATATGTACAACACATAGGCATGGACTTTGAGCAGGTGTTCGCACCGATGGCGAGGCTCGAGTCAGTCAGGCTCATCCTCGCGCTAGCTGCACACCGTGGTTAGGAGGTGCACCACATGGACGTCAAGAGCGCTTTCTTGAATGGAGAGATCGAAGAAGAGTGTATGTGACCTAGCCACCGGGTTTCACCGCCGAGGGACATGAGAATGGCGTGTACAAACTCCAGAAGGCACTGTATGGTCTTCGTCAAGCACCCAGGGAGTCGAATGCTAAGCTGGACGCTAGACTGTCCTTGCTTGGTTTCACTCGCAGCACCACAGAGCATGGTGTATATGCACGTGGAAGTGAGCACGAGCTACTCATCATCGACGTGTACGTGGATGATCTGGTGATCACCGGTGCTGAACAGCGGGAGGTGCTCTGGTTCAAGGAAGAGATGAAGAGGTTATTCTCCATGAGCGAATTGGGCCTGCTTCGCTACTACCTTGGCCTGGAAGTAAGGCAGGAACTCGGGCGGACCACTCTTACACCGATAGCATATGCGAGCAAGCTACTCGAGAAGGCTGGCATGGAAAACTGTAATGTTGTGCGCACGCTGATGGAGGCTCGTTGTGAGCTGAGCAAGGATAGCAAGGAGGCACCCGTGGACACCACCTTCTATCTCAGTGTCATTGGCAGTCTGCGGTACCTGGTGCATACTCTACCAGACATCTCGTTTGCGGTTGGATTCCTGAGCAATTCATGGAGGCGCCATTAGCAGATCACTTGGCAGCAGTGAAGCACCTTCTCAGATACATCGATGGCATGCTGAATCATGGATGTGTACATCTCCTCCGTGGTGACAGCGAGACGCTGATTGATTCAGATCATGCTAGAGATGTGGATACTAGGAAGAGCACTTCTGGAGTCCTGTTCTTACTTGGAGGGAGCCCGATCAGTTGGCAATCCCAGAACCAGAAGGTCGTTGCTACCTCTTCATGTGAGGCGGAGTATACAGCTGCGACGGAGGCGTGTCAAGGCATCTGACTCGCGCGCCTCTTCGGCGAGCTGCTGAATCAAGCAGCAGCGCCGACCACACTCAACATCGACAACAAGTCTGCAATTTCGCTCTGCAAGAATCCAGTGCTCCATGATCGTAGCAAGCACATCGATCTTCGATACCATTTCATTCGTGATTGTGTCAAGAAGGGGACAATTGCCGTGGAGTTCATCGGAACAGTGGAGCAGAAGGCGGACATACTGGTAAAACCGCTGGGTCGTGTTTGCTTCCAGGAGCTGCGTGACAAGGTGGGAATGTCGACCTGAAGCTCGTTCGCCTGGGTTGAGGAGGAGATTGTTGGCTTAAACCCTGTCTCTCTCCCTTTTCTGTGAACTTTTCTTTTTAGTCTCATAAGTGTACACATTCAGTTTTGTCAGTTTTAGGTGACTTTTCTTTTTGCTAAGTTTTTTAGCCTGCGATTTATGCGCCAAGCAGGCTTGGTCGTAGGAAGTCTAGTGCGAGGCTCGGACCGTGGGGTTGGTAATGGAGCACGTAGCTCGGACACGTTGTTGTAATAAAAGGAGGAAACGAAAACGCTGCAGGTTGTTGAGCGCAACACAAAAAACCTCGTGTATTCATCTCTCTCACTTCTGCAATTTCGTTCTGAGTTCTTGTGAGTTGAGGGAAACAGAGGCATGACTACCCGGTACGTAGAGGCTGACCGTAAGTGGAACATGCTCCATATGCATGTAAATCTCTTAATTTCATGGTGGACGGTGGACGCCTTGTGGGTGCTCGGCTGACTGGCCATGACGCTGGTCATGCACGACCAGAGCATTCTGGACATGACGCTGGTCATCTGCGTGGGCGCGCCTGCCGTTCTGCCTCGTGCCCTGCCGTCTTGGGGTCCCGGAGGCTGCGGACGACGCCGACAGTGACAAGATGAGAGAGAAGTAGAGCACATCACGAGAGAGATTTTCAACCTTTGACAGTACCATGCTTTATGTACGTTTTCAGTTTACCGCAAGAAACATCTTTGGAAAAAGCAAAGCAACCTTATTCGTTTTGCAGGGCATAAGCAAAGTGTCATGCATCGTGTCTACTCCATGCTTTTTTTAATAGAGAAGCAAGGGCTTCTGTCACGGATGGAGCCTCAAGCAACGAATATTTTATGGACATATAAAAGGCCCCTCGGGTCGCCACACCGCCAAAGGCAAACAATATTTTATGTTGCTACCTCAACATCAAATCTGTTGCCATTGAAGCTCCTGTCGAGGGGCCGTCGGTTGTTGTTTCGACATCTCTGGAGGTACAAGATGATATCCAGGTTAGCTCCTCTTACCTTGCAGGCTAAACGAGTACTCCCTCCATTTGATAATATAAGCTGTTTTAGCTTTCGTGAAACAAATATATCTAGACTTTTTTTATGTTTAGTTTCAGAGTGAACCAACCAACACACTATAACGGATCTAGATACATTAGCTTTACAAAAGTTAAAACATCTTATATTTTAAAATAGAGGGAGTAAAATTTATGCTTGGTTGGTCTCGATTTTTGCTTGCCAGCGTAAAAGATTTTTAGCTCTTCCCCATGTGTGTCATATATTAAGCATTGGGTGTATTTAGGCTTCGTCCATCTCTACTCCACTATCTCTTGTCTTGCTACCTCAACTTCAAATATGTGGTTATTCACCCTGTTGTCGATCGCTCATCACTTCGACATCACCTCAACAGGATGATCCGGTTAGCTCCTATCTGGCTCTAAGAAGTATTACGATCTTATATGTATAGTCAGGCGACAACGAAAGCTCAAGTTTGGGCACTTGATTAGTCTTCGACTTTGTCAAGGTTAGGAGGTTTGTAGGTGGCAACTTAATGGAGGTCGCAATACAGGATGGTCGAGATATGGTGGTGCTCTTTGAGTACCGAGTCTTGAGTTCCAGAGTGAAAACCCCTCGGTCTGGTTGACGATGCTTATTCATCGTTACCTTGTTGACGGCACTGCATGGAGTTTGCTTAGACTTGCTCTTTAGGGTAAAAACCAAGATCTGGTCCTACTGACCGAATCTGGCAACGACGATGCATACGTGTCGTTCCCTTTCGGAAGGCGTTGCTGTTGAAGGACCTTTTTCACAGCTGCATGTTGTTTTGGGTGGTGGTTGATGTCGCTTCAGCTAGACTCTTGGATACCACTTTTTCCTTTCCTTTTTTTCAATAATTTCGTTATAATTTCGCTGTGTGTATCCTCGATGTCTTAACTTGTTCTTGATATTAAGTTGATGCAGAGGCTGGGTTGTATTTGACATCTTCTTGATATTAATATATTTTTCTTTAAAAAAAATACGAGTGCAGTTGTTATCTTGCATGCCTTGTAGATTCAGTCCACTACTAATGCCTTAATCCTAAAGGTCAAGATTTTCACGGACCATCAAGTGAATATCAAGAGTAACAAGCATGGATCAAACTATTTTCTTAGTTTTGCTATACATGCGTTATCCCTTGGGGTGCAAGATAAATTGCTGTTCATAATGATAAAATCTTCAAAATACGGATGTTAAAAATTAGGACTATCTACAATGTGTTTTTTAATAATGGAAGAATGATTAGCCTTCTTCATTTGGATTTTGGGATTTCAAGTCATAGGAAGTAAAGGATTGTGATGTCTTGGCTACATCAGTTAAGAAATTTCCATAAGACCTCACCTAATGCTAAAATTCTTTAGCAACTATGTCCATTATGACACACTTCTTAGGAGTCTAGCATTTCTATTCCTACAAACAGAATGCTAAACACAAAACATAATCCCGGAGAATTAAAATCATGCAAACAGAATGAGCCTTTATGGGGCCTTGTGGTGATCAGAAACTAATGATCCATTTCCGCATAAAATAATATATTTGACCTTCAACCCCCTTATGAGGCAAGAAAGAAAACTGGTCATAGGGCTCGGCCAGATGCGATAGACTTTCTCGCTCCCCTCCCCCCCGTGTCACACCCTAGGGCGACACCGGGGGCGCCTCGGCACTCCACCCAAGGTCCTCCGCCACCGCTGCTCTTCTCGCCGCCGCTGCCGTCGGCCTTGCCACGGTGGAGGCGGGCCCAGCCGCCAAAGGTGGTTTGGGGTGGGTGGAGGCCGGAGTTGACCGCCATGGCTGCTAGGGAAGATGTGGCCGGTTCGTTGACGGCTAGCGGCCAGGGTGGCGCCCCTGGTTGGGGTGGTGGTGGAGATCCCTCCCGGCGGCGCCATGACCGGCGGTGGAAGTCCAGGGCCAAGCTGGCTGGTGTTGGAAACCCTAGATCTTCAGATCTGGGGCTCCGATGCTACCTCCCTGGTCCTCTTCGTTGCTGGTAGGGCCGGATCTGGGAGGGGTCGACCCTGCTCTGTGGCCATCTCTCTCGTTACCGGCCTAGCCGCAGGGCTGCTGGTACGGTTGGTGCTGCAGATCTTGCAGGTTACCGGCGAGTGGCGAGGGGGCTACCGGCTCGGTTTGAATAAAGGAGGTTGTCCTCGGATTCTTCTCACACCAAGATGAATATCTACTGGATGCGTGTCTTTATTGATCTGGTCGGAGTGTCGAGTTCCGGAAGGCTACGTCTACGAACTCCCATGGGCGCATCATGCCTGGAGACTGCTGGATCAGAAGGTATTCGGTCAGACGCACCCATGTTTTTTCTGACCGTTTGGCTTCAGAGGGTGCGCTTCGAAGCTCTGTTGGCTGTTAATATCATGGGGCATGTTCTCGTTCCATGGTGCTGACGGAGAATGTCATGGAGACCGAGATCTGAGGACTGACTATGGTGGTTTGAGCCTGGGTGGTGATAAGAAATTGGCTTGGTGACTCGTGACTTGGAGCAGTGGCATGCGAGTGGGGGCGGCTACATATGAGAGGTTCACAATACTTTCTTTCGGGGTGAAAACCCAGGGTCTGGCCTGAATTGGTTGTACCTGGCAATGGCCTTTTTGAAGGTATTGTTTTGAGAGCGTGGACTTTCTTCAGGGTGAAAACCTAAGATCTATGATCGGGCGATGACGGTATTTGTGCATTGTTTCCTTTTTGGAGGCGTCGCTTTTGGAGAAGCTGAACTTCTGGTGTTGTCTTGGTGGTGGTTGTACTACTTGTTCAATGAATGAGTCACTGTAGCGGGACTTTTCTTTTTTGTAATTCTTCTCTCTTTTTTTTTGGCTGTGTGCATCCGTATGGCCGCTAGGGCGATGCATCGTTGCAGAGGCTGGGTGTAATTGGTATCTTTTGATATTAATATATGCTCATTTTCAAAAAAAAAATGAGGCAAATGGCAATATCAATCACACAATTATATTTCAAAATTCAATGTCACTTAGGTAGACTTAATGTCAGCTTTTTTTAAGGTTTTTTACTCAAACATATACATAGCAACGAGCAATAAGCCATAGAGTTTGTCAAAAGATTTAATACAAAAGCGCAAGTTGCAATTTCTCAAACAAACTTGGAAATGTGCTAATCCCTGAAAGTTACTTGGTGCTGCACAAATTTATTCTTCAAATTCCTTTCCGAAACCATTTGTTAATTTACCTTAAATTCCTTGTTGTATAATTTTCAGCGGAGATACAATAGCAGGAGTGGTAAAGCCAGTGGAACAAGTATGGAACACATGGGGATACCATGTTCTAGTCCTGATGAGCTTCGCGCTGCAGGTCACCCTCCTTATCTTGGCTGATGTCCGTCGGCGCAGAAAGTCCTCTGTGATAAGTTGTGTTGTGTGGTCAGCGTACATGCTAGCCGACACAACGGCGGTATATGCCCTGGGCCATTTCTTTGTTAGCAGCAGGTCGACTCAGCACCAGCTTATGGCTCTTTGGGCGCCCTTGCTGCTGGTGCACCTCGGTGGCCAGGACAACATCACGGCCTATGCCGTGGAGGACAACCGGCTGTGGCTCCGCCACCTGCAGAATTTGGGCGTGCAGGTCCTAGCAGCTGCCTATGTCCTCTACCAATCTTCCGTTCTCAGCGACCCAGCCTGGCTTCGTGCGGCCACTATCCTCATATTTATGGTTGATGTTCTCAAGTATGGGGAGAGAGTATGGGCGCTCAGGCGTGCTAGCAATGTGCACAGTGGTGAGCTACTATGGCTGGATCGTGAAGAACATGAGGGAACTGAAATGACGAAGGAGGATGTGGACAAGATGTATCACAAGATCCAGATGCATCTCTTGAAGATGTACAGCGTCCTCTATACCAAGGCGGTGGTGATGTGCACATGGCAAGGCATCTGTATTCGTTTCATCTCCTCACTGGCCACTCTTGCCGCGTTCATACTGTTCCATCGATTCAGTGACAAATATGGTTACAATAGAGTAGATGTCGCTGCGACTTACATCCTGCTAGTTGGTGCCGGCGTCCTGGAGATCACGTCAGTGTTGAGGCTCATATTCTCCACATGGACAATGCAGGGCATGATGAGATCAAATCGGAGTTGTTGTAAGGCTATTGGCCTTGGTCTTGAATCTGCTCGGAAACTCGTCTACTCGTCAATGCGGAAAGCAGATGTTCATACAATGTACTGGTCAGGCTCTATGGGTCAACTAGACTTGTGTAGTCCCACGAGAGACTCTCGAATCAGAAAAACCATGAGATGGATGGGGTGGTGTGGCTGGTGGACTGAGCGAGATTTCTCAGCATGGTCCATCCCTGTCCCGACAGAGATCATCGAGATGCTGATGCAGGCCGACCAAGAGGTGCTCCCGGATGTTGTGTTGGGCGAGGTCGTATTTGAGGAAGAAATAGGTAGGGCCATCCACGAGATGAGATTGGAACAAGATAGAATCAAGGCGGAAATTGAAAGAAAAATTAGAGTGAACCAGAAATCGGAAGAGAACACAATGCGGCAGGAAATGGAAATTAGAAAGAAGGAGAGATTGGAAGAGCTGATGAAGATGGTTAAGCACCGCGTCAACCAATCAGAGCTTCGCTTTCTGGGTATAGGTACCATGGGATTTGAAGATGAAATGGAAAGTGTCCTCCGGGGTAAGGACCTGGAAAAGAACATCCTCGTCTGGCACTTCGCCACTTATGCCTACCTCGAGTGGTACAAGCAGCAACAAGTCCAGGACCCCAAGGTGAATGGCCTTGCCAAAGCAACGAAGGCGCTCTCCAATTACATGATTTTCCTACTTGCAGCACATCCCTTGCGTCCTAATGGCTCTCCTTCTCAGCGAGCATGCTCATTCTACAATGTGATGAATCATCCCGAACACATACCCATTGACAATACATGTTGGATGGAGGACCCTGAGGAAATTGAGGCAACAGTTAAGACCGGATTTAATCTTGGCAAAAAGCTGATCGACAGAGGCAACCAATGTGCCTTTGTTAAATCCATTGCCCATCTTTGGGTGCATCTCCTGATAACTGTTGAGGACCAGTTGGGTGAGGATTTTCATGTCAAACAGCTGAGCAATGGCAGCGAGTTCCTGACCGTCCTTAGCATTCTGGTGAAATACACCCAGCCGGAGGCCGATCGGCACCAAGAGAGGCGCCAAGAGATTCTTCATCAGTCTTTAGGCAGGTGAATGAAATAGTGCAGATTGTTAGCTGCTAGGCCACGTTGGATTTGCCCGTTTTCTGCAAAAACCGGACTGTATCGCAGTCATGGATCAATATGTAAACCAACATGTCTTGTGTTCTGTCGTGTTCAACCTTGCATGTTACTATTCTACTGAATTTATATTGTCTCTTGTCATGTCAATATGCAACCGATTTGTGTTGGGAATATGCCTAAGAGGCAATAATAAAATTGTTTATTATTATATTTCATGTTATTTATGACAATTGTTTGTTATCCATGCTATAATTGTACGAACCAGAGACTGAATACATGTGTGGATAAATAATCAACACTGTGTTTCTAGTGAGCCTCTTATGACTAGTTCGTTAGTTAAGTGATGGGTATCGTTTTCTAAAAATGGACTTGCAATGTCGCTTGATAACAAGATCATATGAGTGATATGATGGACATACCCAATTTAAAGTATAGCATTTGATCGTGTCACTTAGGTTGATTGCTACCAATTTTTACATGTTGTCAAGTATCGTTTGCTTAGACCATAAGATTATGTTACTCCGGGTATCATAGAAATACTTTGTGGACATCAAACGTCGTTTCATAACTGAATGGTTTTAATTTATAAACATGGATTTTAGGTATCTCTGATGGTATTTGTTGGGTTGTTTGAATCAAGACTGGGACTTTGTTCCTCCAAGTGGCAGAGAGATACCTCTTGGCCCTCTCGGTAGTATAACATCCTAAAGTTTGCAGCATGTGGCTAAGGTGTTTAGTCACTGGGATCCTATGCTATGGAACGAGTAAATAGAACTTGCCGGTAATAAGATTGAACTAGGTATGGCGACACCGACGATCCAATCTCAGGCAAGTAATATATCACGAGATAAAGTAAATCGGATACAAGATTAATTAAATCCTCGACATTGCAGTTCAAACGATAAAAGAACTTCGTTAAATGTGTGGGAACTAGTATGGACATCCCGGTCCTACTGCCGGTTATTGATCGGAGAGGTATGTCCATCATTTCTGCATGTTGTCGAACTTGTAGGGTCATACACTTAACACTACGGTGTCACTAGGGTTCGATGAGATAAAAGATGGTGTAATCGATTGATGCGGAGTCTCGGATGAGATCCTTGATTTTACGAGAAGTTTTAGAATGGTCTTGAGATAAATATATTATATATTACGAAAAGTATTCCGGAGAAGAGGATTAATGATTTATTAACTAATTTAATTAATAAATATTAGTGTATATATTTACTTAATAGAAATAAATATAAGTTATTATATTAGCTCATAGGAAGAGGGCTACATGGATCAATTTGATTGGCCCATGCAGAGATCCAACATTTGGACAAAATAAAAAGAAAAAAGAAAAAAGAAAAGAAACAAGGCCACACGCCATGTGCCACTGGGCCACATGGGCCGTGTTCTCATGTCCACCTGAGGACCTGGCCACGTGCTTGATCGATCGATGGGATCGATACTAGGTGTGAGTCCACGGCTGCCAGCAATAAGAAACACAACACCACTTCCGATGAACATCGTCTCATATTTTTTTCTAGTTATTTAGACTATTATAGTTTATGAATTGTGTTTCTCTGTGCGATAATTTATACCAACCAATCCGGTATCAATACCTAAGAAGCACATTATTTAACAAGCAAAGAATACACCCGCAACATGGGTGTAGAGCAAAGTGGGGGTAGTCTGGTGCTTAATAAAGCCCTTTTACTTAGTGAAGATTTGATCGAAGATGATCATCAGGATTTTGTCGGTTACAAGGACCTACATCCTGTTATATACAAAAAAACGAAACCTCGTAAAAAGCTTCATGCGGAGGTTGTAGCAGTAAGAAGAAGTGCTAGAATTTTAAAAAAATGTAAAAGATAAGTCGAAATGAGAGGAGTCTTTTGGAATAGTGAGGGCTTCTGTGATCCCGCAAAACATTTGTTCATTCATGAAACGATCAAAGAATATAAACTTGATTTTTTGCTATTCTGGAAACAGGTAGGGATAATTTTTCAACACCTTTCTTACAACATTTATCTGGTGGAATGGATTTTTAATGGTATTGCCTACCGCCACAAGGGCGGTCAGGTGGTATTCTAGTGGGTACAAACGCTGCTACCCTTAGGGTAAATAAAGTGATCAATGGAGATTTCTGTGTTAAGTTTCACCTAAAATATCTGAGGGGCGGTTTTGATTGGGTTCTGGTGCCTGTGTATGGGGCGGCTCAAGAAAGAAACAAGCATCTATTCTTGGCTGAGTTGGTGCGAATTTGTGAACATGAAACTCTACCTCTGCTAGTGGGGGAGATTTTAATATTATCAGAAGACAAGAGGAAAAAACGTCGATAATTTTATTCCTCGCTGGCCTTTTATTTTCAATGCAATAATTGAGAGTCTTGATTTGAGAGAGCTAGCTCTTTCCGGTAGACAATTCACGTGGGATGCGTAGGGATGAGGAAACTAAATGGGCGCAAAGAGCAAACGTTAGGCATGTTCAAGAAGGGGGAGAAAATACAAAATATTTTCACCTCATTGCCAATGGAAAACATCGTAGGAAAATGATTTTTCAACTTAAACAGGACGAAGGTACGATTGTTGGAGAAGAAAATTTGCCGGTATACATTTCGGAGTTCTATAAGACTCTTTTCGGGCCACCATCTGAAACTTTTTCTCGATGAGTGAGGCGGATGTACAAGACATCCCACAACTCTCTTCGGAGGAGAATGATATTTTGTGCTCTGATTTTACTGAAAAGGAAATCCATGATTCCATTATGCAAATGGAGAAAAATAAAGCCCCCGAGCCGGATGGTTTGCCCGCTGAGTTCTACCAAGTTTACTGGGATGTTATTAAGGCTGATATGTTGGTGATGTTCGTTGCGTTTCAGAATGGTGAACTTCCTTTATATAGGCTTAATTTTGGTACTATTGTCCTGCTGCCCAAAAAATAGAATGCCACGCAAATTCAGCAGTATAGGCCTATATGCCTACTTAATGTGACTTTCAAGATATTCACAAAAGTGGGGACTAATCGTTTAACTGGAATAGCAAATAAGGTTATTAGACCATCTCAAACTGCCTTTATGTCGGGGAGACATATACTAGAAGGTGTAGTGGTCTTATATGAAACCATACATGAGTTACATAGGAAAAAATTGGATGAAGTTCTTCTTAAAATAGATTTTTAAAAGGCATACGGTAAAGTTAGGTGGCCTTTTTTGCAACAAGTTATGCGAATGAAAGGATTTAGTCCAAAATGGTGCGATTGGATAAATAATTTTGTAACTAGGGGTATTGTGGGGTAATTTTGTAACTAGGGGTATTGTGGGGGTCAGAGTAAATGATACAGTTGGGCATTATTTTGGAACCCACAAGGGGTTATGCCAAGGAGATCCTCTGTCGCCGATATTGTTTAACATCATTGCGGATATGTTAGCAATCATTATAAGTCAGGCAAAGGAAGATGGTCAAGTCGGTGGTATTATACCTCATTTAGTCGACGGTGGAGTTTCTATTCTTTAGTATGCGGATGATACGATTATTTTTATGGAGCACGACTTGCAGAAAGCTTTAAATATGAAACTTATACTATGTATTTTGAACAATTATCGGGTCTTAAGATTAACTTCCATAAGAGTGAACTTTTCTATTTTGGACAAGCCAAATCGGTAGAAGACTGTATAAAGACTTGTTTGGGTGTCAATCTGGGTCGTTCCCTTTTAAATATCTAGGCATACCTATTCATTTTCGCAAATTAAAAAATGGAGAGTGGAAACCGGCGGAGGACCTTTTTGAAGCAAAGCTAGGGAATTGGATTGGGAAGTTATTATCTTATGGTGATCGTTTGGTTCTCATTAATTCGGTATTAACAAGTTTACCAATGTTCATGCTCTCTTTTTTGGAAATACCAATTGGGGTTAAAAAACGTCTCGGCTTTTTTAGATCTCGGTTCTTTTGGCAAAGCGATAATCATAAAAAAAGTATAGGTTAACAAAATGAAACATTATATGTCGGCCAAAAGATCAAGGAGGACTTGGGATTGAAGATCTTGAGATTAAGAATAGATGTCTTCTCAGTAAATGGCTCTTCAAGTTAATGCATGAGGAGGGTGTATGGCAGGAAATTTTAGTGAACAAATATTTGCACTCGAAATCTCTGTCACAAGTGACTGTTCAGCCGAGTGATTCTCCTTTTTGGAAAAAAAATCGGTTGTATAGTTCCGGTCGTATAGATATCGAGGTCTTTTGCAAATTTTCTTTTGCAGGGAAAGACAGTTTAACGACCAACTATACGGCCGGAATATTTTGTTCCGCCCGTATAGTTGCGTCCGTATAGCTACGCCACCAGGAGGAAGACCTAATATTTTCACAGAATGCTAACTATACGGCCGGAACGCATATTCGGCCTGTATAGTTGCGCCCGTATAATTGCGTCCGACCATAAAATCGTATGGGAAGGTACTCCCAACTCCAAAACTTCAATCCTTTTTTCCTTCTTCTACCTCAAAACTCTCTTAAAACCTCAAGGGATCTTCATCTCTACTCAATTTCGTCCGATTTCCTCGCACAAGTGATCTACGGTATGTTTCTCCTCTAATCCTCCAATTACTTTTTGCAAATTCATCTTCGATCTATTGTCATTATCAATCTAGGGTGAGACCTACTATTAACCAATTGCCATGATTTTCTTGCCTAGATTATTATCTTGAGGAGAATATTTAGTGTGCTTAGATGAGGAACATATTATACTTACTATTGTTGGATCAAAAAGTTTTATTTTTTCTTTCTTCTATGTTTTAGAAGATGAACATAAGGAGCCAAACTCATGCTCGTGCCACCGCTAGCGCTTCTCGGGCTATCACCCAGGAATGCATGGGGATACGGTTAAGGGATGAGGCCCATCGCGAACACTTCAACAAGATCAAGAACCGCGAAGTGAAGACCACCAAGTGGGTTTGCCCCATTATATTGAACCAACTCGGTATTTCTGATGACTTTAATTTACTTTGCAATAGAGTCGGCCTGTAAAACTTTGTGTACAATGATGTACCTACTTATCGCTGATTAACCATTGAATTCCTTAGTTTGTTGCAAAGCACCGTTAAACTGTGGCAAGGAGAGGATACTATTTCTTTCCATCTGAGGAACAACAACTACACTTTGACATTAGATGAATGGTGTGCATGCTTTAATTTGCCAAACAATGATGTTCATGCTTTACACGCGTCCTTTACTGGCTAAATTCCTTCCCCCAATTAGTACTATAATGGAATGAGTTTCACTAGTAGAGTGAACAAGGGGAAGAATATTCAACATCCTCCAATTCGCTATTTGTTCTATGTTATTGCTAACACCTTGCAGGCACGCAATGAGTTCACGATACTCAACGAGGAGGACATCCTAGTCCTTGCAAAGGCTGCTTACATCAACTGCAACCTATCACTCAACTTGGGCGCTATCCTTGTGCACTACCTAGAGTAGCAAGCCTCCCAAAGCCAAGGGCCAATCACCGGAGGAGGCGTCATCATCGTGCTTGCCACTGCCCTAGACATCGATCTAGGTGAGTTGTAACCCGTACTAGGTGAGACGCATGTTGGTTTCTCCACCTTGAGGGCCTGTGGAATACTCACTAGGAGAGGTGGTGTTTATTACCTGCATATTGCTGGAGCTGGGTGTATCTACCCTGCTCCTTTGCCTAATGGTCTTTTCTCTATCGAGGAAGGACGTTTGCTATATGATATGCAGGTTGAACAACACCAACCCGAGGAGGAGATTCCTAAAGAGGATGAGGACCAAGAGGAGGAGCAAGAAGTTCCTCACCAAGAAGAGCATCCACAAACCCGGTTCGCCACATACCAAGATTTCCAAGGACTTGGAGGGGCTATGGAAAGGATGCACAACTTCTCTTTGAACCTCCGAGAATCAACAAGTAACCTCTCCACTCAATTTGTGAACTGGAGTAACGAATTTTTCTCGCCACCACAATTATTTGAAGAGCTTGCAAAAGCCTAAGCTTGGGGAAGTTTCCTCATGTATCTTTATTTGGCGTTCATTTGCTTTTATTTTATTTCGAGGTTACGTTTTTATTTGAGTTTATAAGCACTCGTGTTGGTTTCCCCAACACTTTATCTTTAGTTCTTTCTATTTGCTTTCGAAATTTTCTAGCCGAGCTTTGCCACCAATTTTCTATTCTTTTAATTCCCTCTCTTAAAAAATCACAAAAAGATTTCTCTATTTTTCCTTATTTTCCCTCTTTCTTTTCTTTCCGCCTCGAGGTCTTCATATATTTGCAGGAGAGTGATTGACTTCGAGTTTCCAAGAAACAAATAAAAAGGAAGAGAGAAGTGGAAGCAAACATGAGAGGTATGCCTTATGACTCCCTAGTTTTGAAGTTTGACAAACCCATGCTAGTTAGTAGTGAATGTTGAGATATTATATTGGTGGAGTGGGTCTTTGTATCAAAGTAAGATTTTCGTTTGCATGGGTTTTAATTGGGCTCATTTTGTTCCAGCTCTCGTAATTAACCAAGTCTTGCCTAAAAATTGCTAAACAATTGTAATAAGAAAAAGTCTCACAATTGAAGGCTTGGGTGTTGTAGTGCTTAGTCTTGAAGGCTTATTTCTAGAGACACTCGACACCACTAAAAATATTAATTAACTTGATAGCTCTCTTTGAAAGGATTTGTTCGATTAAATTAATGTTTAGCGGTCTTTGTGAGCATGCCAAAGTTTGACTTGTTAATCATAAGAATGATATAGCTTTATGCGTGTCAAACTTCATGGGATGCCAACAACTCCGGTGGCCTACGAACGATCTTTATGGAGGAAACTCCTAGATTTCGGCTAAGAGTTGATTAAACAATTGTAGCAGGAATGCTATAGTGGGTAAGATTTTTGGCACTCTCGGGTAGTTGTAATTATGATGGAATCACTCCTCTGGCTATTATGAGTAATCATTATGCAAAAGGAACAAAAACCTTAGTGATGCCATGAGTGTCCATCACAGCCCGATAAACTAATATTTTTTTTGGCATGCTCTCAATTACTTAAAAAAACTGAAATTCTTGAAGGATAATAAATAGAAAAGTAGTGCTTGCAAAGTCTTGATTCATTGATGTGGGAGAATTGAGATACTCTAGTATATATGCTTTTCGTGACAACTCTCACACTCTTAATTTACATGATTATCTTTACTGTTCAAAGGCAAGCCTATGAGTTGATTACTTGACATGGAATAAAATTTACTCATTTGAATCAGCCATGTTCACAATAATTTTGTTGCGCTATAAGGATGCATGAAACCCGTATGATATGCTTGCCATTACTCTATCTATGCTGAAGTTTTTCAGATTTATGAAGTAGAGGAAACATGAGACTATTAATCATGAGTAAGATCACCATCTCTTTATTTCAGTTTAAATGCTAAGTTCCTTTTTGATTTTGATTTTCTTGCTTGGGGCGATCAAGTTTAAGCTTGGGGAGGTTCATGGTTCTGAAATATAGCCATATTTAAACTGGATATTAATCATATTTTTGATGAAATATCTCTCTAAACCCTGCCACTAATGCTAATATTCAGAGGGTTATGTAATTATTTGTTCTTGTATTTTTTCTATGCAGATAATGTCGTTTAAAGGAGAGAATCGCTACATTAAAGTCAAAGATACGAGATTTCCTTTATCCAGAAGAAACCAGGAGCCGTCCAATGAAGGCAGACGCCGTAACGACCAACTATACAGCCGGAGCAAAATTTCCGACCGTATAGCTCCGGTCGTATAGTTGGCGCCGCCACCGTTAGGTCAAACAGAACAACTTTCGTGAAGGGACCCCTATATAAAGAAGCCTCGGGCAACGAGAAACGGGGACTACAGAACGCTCACCTCGCCCCGAAGAAGCCAGACTCCACCAAAAAGCTGCCTTAGATCTCCAAACCCTTCTCCATCTCCATAGCCATCTTCCACCACTTGTAATAGTAGATCTCTTCTCCGATTAGCGACATTATAAGACTATTGCTATCAATCTTATGATTTTCATTACAATGTTTGTGATTGTTGATCTCATCTCTATTTGTGAGTAATTCTCCTTAGGCTAAGGGCTTCGGCCTAGCCATGTAGCAATTATGCATGTGATTTATCATAGATGGGATCGTGTATTAGTTTGTATAACTTGATGATTATTGTATCCTCTTTTGCCTTAGTCCAAGGGCTTGTCAGGTACCCAAGACCCCGAGGGTTGAGCCAGGTATAGGGAGTATGAGTGATGACTGATCTGCAGGTTGGGAACCCCAGTGACAGAAGGGGTAGTATGGTTGTATGTGAGGAATTTGCTTGGGATTAACAGTGACATCACTATGCATATCATTAGTTCTCTTTCTTTTATGGATGAGACTAGTAGGTTGTTGATATAAGCGGTTGCGGAGGCAATAATAATTATGGATGCACTGTCCATATATAATTTATCTTGCTCCAACAAGTGCACGCGTACTTTATTTCTATCTTTTATTCCCATCAGATGATTTTGCACAGCTACAGATGAAACTGAACGCCCTAGGGCCTCTCTCTCCATCATTGACAACAACAAAAAGACACAAGTTACTGGTCTGGTAAAAACACAAAGGAATTCTAAAACTTCCGAAGGTCCATTAAAATAACTTCACTACGCATTCGCTTCTCGTGGATTCAATAACCTAGGTCTACTAGGGAAAAAGAGCTATACTACATCCGTAATCCAGATCGAAGGTATCACCTATCATGTTCAAGTTTTCATGGCTTTCGGTCCACATGACCAATGTTATGGCCAGAATCGCGGCATAGTTTGTGATAATGTGCCTATATTGTGCATGCATGTGTATCTTGGGATGGAGAACAATGTTGCAGGAGGAAGTTTTCCTTTTCGTCGCATGGAAAACCTTTTTCTATTTTCCTAGTGCCAAAATCGGGGCGTGTTATGAAGAAACACCAAATGGTCAATTCAAAATACTATCACCCCATTTTTCAAAAATACTAGACCACCTTAAATGAACAATGTCCCAACCGGGGAATCTCAAACCTTTCTATCCACCCTGGTGAAAAAGACAAATGTCTGCCGAATCGGTAGGAAGTGGGTCCGGTTTGAACTACGTGTACATGATCTAATGATCATGATTTTTTTGGAAAAATCATTTTCAAACTCACAATATGATGTTTCTTCAGAGATCCAATGCAAGTTTAGCGAGGCTCATCCCCTATCTTCATACCCCGTCATTTTGACCATAGTTTGAAATGGGCATAAGAAATTCAAAAATAGTCTGAACAATGTAAATCTTTCACGTGGTGCCATATTATATGACATAGATGCAAGTAAAAATACAAACTTGGTATATTGATTGTATCTTGAAAAAATCTTCACCAAAATGACCTATCATGTTCAAGGTTTTAAGGGCTTTCGGTCCAAATGACCAACGTTATGGACAGAATCGCGGCATAGTTTTTGATAGTGTTCTCATATTGTGCATGCATGTGTTTATTGGTATGGCAAACAATGTTGCAGGAGGAAGTTTTCCTTTTCATCGCATGGAAATGTCTTTTTCTATTTTCCTAGTGCCGAAATCAGGGCGTTTTGTGAAGCAACACCAAATGGTCAATTCAAATGCTACCACCCCCTTTTTCAAAAATACTAGACCACCTCACATGAACAATGTCCCAACCGGGGAATCTCAAACCTTTCTGTCCACCCCTGGTGAAAAAGACAAATATCTGCCGAATCGGTGGGAAGTAGGTCTGGTTTGAACTATAGGTACATGATCTAATGCTCATGATTTTTTCAAAAAATCATTTTTAGACTCACAATTTAATGTCTCTTCAGAGATCCAATGCAAGTTTTTGGAAAAATCATTTTTAGACTCATGATTTTGAAACGGGCATAAGAAATTCAAAAACGGTCCAAACAATGTGACATATATAGTTTCAAGAAAAAATATTAAACTTGGTATATTGATTGCATCTCAAAAACCACCAAGGACATAGTTCAAAATACATGCCCAATGCCCACCTACCTCCAGGACTACAAGTGTGACTATGCGTTGGGGCATTCAGCTACAACTCTCTTTTTTGAGAGAGAATATAGAAGTTGTAGCAATTTATAGGGCAGGGGAGGTGAGATAAGGAGTTGCATCTGAATGCCCCAACACATCGTCACACTTGTAGTCCTGGAGGCAGGTGGGCATTGGGCATCTTTATCAATCCTACCTAGATACATACTTGTAATCCTGGAGGCAGCTGAATGCCCCAACGAATCATTTCCAGTATAGTTTGGTTTCCACTTTTCCATTATTACGGAACTACCTGGCTAGCTAGGAACACTGAGTGCATCAATCGTCACTAATAACTTTATTCTCTGATGCCCGTGATGCACAGACGTAGAACCAAGAAGATGTTCGGAAAAGGTGGGAGGCCTAATGAGCCCCAAGTGCAAGAATACAGCGACGCTTACACCGTTGAGGTGGACAACATACGATGTGACATCTTGAGAAAAGAATGCACGCCTTTAATGAACTCGCCAAAGCGTCAGTCAGTGTACATCTATGGCCGGCTCATCTACATTATATAAGTACATCCAACGCAATCACGATGCTAAGATTAGTACCGGTCTAAAATTTCTACTCCATCTGTAAGAACTATGCACTGATTTAAAAACTTTCGACTACATCTTTAGTCTTGATTGGTGGATCTTTAGTCCCGGTTGGAGACACCAACCAGGACTTTAGGCTGGGGTCGGTGGGAGCCCGTTTAGTCTCGGATGGTGTCTCCAACCGAGACTAAAGATGGACCTTTAATCCCGTTTGGAGACGCCAACCGGGACTAAACGTGGGTGGGGACAATACGTCATGGGTGAGTGTTGACACTATGTCGTGAGTGGCGGCAATATGCCAGTGAGTGGCGACACTATTTGGTGGGTGGCGGCACTATGACAGGGGTGAGTGTCGATATTATGTCGTGAGTGTCGACACTATGTTGTGTCGCTTAATCTATAAATAGGCAAGATGCATCCTTGTGAAGTTATAAACTGCAAGATGGTGTGTGTGTGAGCAGGAACACCACTACGGCGGAGCTTCTCGAAGATGTCTTAGGATCCCGTCCTCTGATATCTTCGAGGATCTCTCCATAGAAGCACTCCCTAATATGTGAAATTTGTTAGCTCCCTAGCGTATAGATCTAGCTAGAAAACTTATAAACTGCAAGATGGTGCAAGAGGGACACCACTACGGTGGAGCTTCTCGAAGATGTCTTAGGATCCCGTCCTCAGACATCTTCGAGGAGCTCACCCTAGAGGAGCTTCTCGAAGATGTACTGAGCTAGTGTGTCTTCTTATGAAGCTTTTGTGAATTAACCTGATTTTGTTACAATTTGTGAGTTTGCTGAAGGCAGGTAGAAGACGAAGGACATCATTTTGTTGTTGGATGGTGGCATGATGCATCTGTGAGTGTGCGCACTAATAGTTGTAGTAGGATCAACCCATGTATCTCTGTGCAGTAGTAGTTGCAGTATGATGAACCAATGTTTCTCTGTGCTATAATAGTTGTAGTATCTAGCTAGGATGAACTCGATCATGTATCTCTGGGCTTCTAAGAATAATGCATTTCGAGACTTTGTGCCAAAACAAGATATAGATAGAATCCACATATTGAAAATGATACTGAGCTTGGAGTTCATTACATTAATACAAGATAGATAGAATCCAAATTAATACAAGTTCATCTCATGTTATTATTGCAAAAATTACTTCCAAACTAAACCCACAAATCCTTCTACTTCTAGATCATGAAATGAGCTAAACTAGCAATAAAAGATGAAAGGATGAAGTTGCTAACCTTTTAGAACACTTAGATGGATGCGACCAAATCTTGTGGAAAAATGGGCATGAACTCGATCTTGAAGGGAGGAAATGGAGAGAGGAGAAGCAGCTTGAAATGGAGTGTGGCTCGGGGAGGGACATTAATCCCGGTTAGATACACGAGCCGGGACTAAAGGTCTATCTTTAGTCTCGGTTGGTGTCATAAACCGGGACTAAAGGGTCTGATGCCGTCCGCAGCCTGTCGAAAACCCTTTAGTCCTGGTTTGTTACATGAACCGGGACTAAAGGTCCCGTTCGAACCATAACTAATGGGTGTCGTATCCGGCGGCCGTTTTTAGCCGTTGGAAACGGGGCATTAGTCCCGGTTCGTAGCAAAACCGAGACTAATGCTTCGAACCAAAGGTCAGTTTTCTACTAGCATGATGCAATTCTTCACATTAAGCCACGCGCAAGGAGATCCGAGGATGTGCTATCATGGGCTCCGACCCCATTTGGTATATTCACTATCAGTAGTGCGTATTGGTTCGACATGCAGGAGCTAAACTGGCCTTGTCAAGGTGCCATGAGCAGGGCACCGAATGGTCGGCGTGCCATTCGTAAGACACTTTGGGAGTGCCCTGCCACCCTAAGGTACCACTAGTGCACACGGCCCCCTCTAACACCGGTTTGGAGGGCCCTCTAACAGCGGTTTTAGAACCGCTGTTGAGGGTTCGGTGTTAGAGGGCCCCCCTTTAACACCTATACGAACCGGTGTTAAAGGGTGCACACGTGGGGCTACCGCAGGGCTCAGTAACACCGGTTCGTAACACGAACCGGTGTAAAGGTTCTGTGCCGCGGCAGGAAAAGGAGATAAATCTTTGCCGCGGCAAAGTTCTGCCGTGGCAGGAAAACGGCATAAATCTCTGCCGCGGCAGAGTTCTGCCCCTGCCCCGTTCTGGGCGTATTTCTGCGGCGCGGCGGGGACGGAGAGGGGGGAAGGGGAATCGATCGGGTGCGGTATACACATACATCGTCATCGGTACATACGAGTACATGAATAATTAAGCAACTATTATTATACACAACACCGTCATTGTGTGGTATTCTCCATAAACGTTGAAGCGTCAAGTACAAGACAAACACGTTCAATCATATATACAACGTTCATTTTGGTGGATATCTAAAGAGTTCTCCGCCAGGCGTGACGACCTCATCAAGTATGAACCCCGCCAATTCCTCTTGAATGGCTCGTATGCGGTCAAATGGTAGGAGTTGGTCCCGCATCCGTTCGATCTGAATATATATGAAGAATGGGGTCAATATAAGAATAAAACTCAACACAATTGATGGTAATAAAATAATGTTGTGTACTTTGTTTACTTACTCTAAGTTGTTCTAGTGTGGCTTGGCACGTCGCACATATCGTGTTGCGAATGAACTCGCAAACATAGTACCCACATAAGTTATTGCCGTGTCCCTGATGCGCGCACTTTACGAGAATAGAGAGTTCAATCAAAATAATAATCAATAAAGCATGATATAATGGAATTGGAAGAAGAATCAAAGAGATACGCAGACCTAGCTAGCTAGTATTACTTACATTTTGGTCTACAAATTTTAGTTCTTCTGACCATTCACCCACGGTCCTGCCCGTGAACCTTTTCCAAACCCTGTCCGACAAAGAAAATGGATAAAGGAGTAATTAATTACTTGTTGTCACGAAAGTTGCCGATCTAGTGCGATAATATGATTAAAATTACCTCTGGAGCATCTCTCTAAAGTCTGCCCATCGCTCTTTTTCTTTTCGTAACGAGTCCATGACAAGGACTTTTCCTGAGTCAGGTTGAATGACTAGCAGAATAAAGTGGAACCTACGCACGCATAACTCATCATCAGTTACACTTAACATCGAGTAAGCCGAAACAGAATGTGTACAAGAGAGGGTAACAGTACTCACGAGAAGTTGTAAGGCAATAGTATTTCCCTTTTGGTTTGTTGTCTCAGTAAAGACCTTAGCAATAAATCTTCTGTTTGCCCGGGTTTGGTTCTTACCACTTCTTCATGAACTCTACTTGGGTCAACGAACCCAACGTCAAAAGGTCCTCCTTTCATGCATTCCATAACCTTTTTTCTGCATAATAGTATATACATATATGGTGAGCATATATATATATACATGCAATTAATGAAGTGAATGAGATGAGATAGAAAATATAGAAATAGTACTTACACACAATAAAGGCTGATGACAGCTTTGTCGAGTTCCTTCTGATTGAATAGAAAATGCAAGTCTTCAATGTTGAAGTCGATCTCGTCGTCTCCGCACAAGAAAATCTCATCTCTTATATGCGCCGTGATCCATTCTTCCTTTCTCGTCTTGCAGAAATCAAGGTACCACTTGTGCAATCTTCGCATCTTTGTTGGTAGATTCTTGAGCTCCTCTTTCTTGACGAGATTCTTCCCATACTTCCATGGCTGTATGGGGTTGGCATCGCATTTGGGCAAGTTGTCTCCCATGATGTTCAAGTATGCAATGTAAGTCATCCCCATCTCATTGGCCTTTCTTTGTAGCTCTGCCTCGTAATCATTTACGGGAGGAGCGTCCCGTGTGTCGAACACTTGGAGCGGGGAGCATGATTGGTTTTCCTGCTCTCCGAGCATGGGAATTGTTTTCTGGGGTGCCGCACGACTGCTACTTTCAGTCTCCCTACGGCGCCTTGCATCCGCCTTCAAAATCTGGCGCCCGTAGTCCGGCACAAGTGGGGTTTCAGGTTTCAAAAGATTTTTGTAAAACTTCTCCACCACCGCCGGATCTATTTTCTCCTTTGGCTCGGCCCGTCTAGGTGCAAAGAATTTCTTGACCTCTTCTTCCGAGATCCTATTGGTCTCCTCGTCGCTGTGATTCCACGGTAAAACCAGCAATGGCTTGGCGGAAGGCTGCGAGACATAGTTTTTTGAACTCTTTCTGGCAGTGCTAGTGATGCTTTTCGTGGCAGTGCTCTTCCGCTTACGCTGAGGAGATGGCTGAAGCGCCGGAGATGGCTGACGGGCAGGAGATGGCTGGCGCGTCGGAGATGGCTGACGGGCAGGAGATGGCTGGCGCGCCAGAGATGGCTGTCGCACAGGAGATGGCTGAAGCGCCGGAGATGGCTGCCGCGCAGGAGATGGCTGAAGCAGCTCAGACTGCTGACGCTGCGGAGACGGCGGGGGTGCCAGTGGCCTCCAATTTGGAAGCATGATGTGTTCCTTCTTCCAAAGAATGGTTGTTTTCACTGCAAATTTGAGTTGAGTTTCCCCTTCACCTGTAGCATGGTCAAGCTGTGCTTCCTCATATTCCTTCACAACCTCATCCACCCCGACAATAGCATAGCCATCTGGAATCGGTCGGCAGTGGTAAGTTCCACCAGCTACAGGAGGTAAGGCATAGCCGACAGCCACCTTAATGGATAAGCCCATTAATCTCACATGCAGCTCAGCGTGTTCGCTCTCCGTGATCTCATCCACGGGGTATCGAGGACCCGCCATTTCAAGTGTGGGCTGCACGTTCTCCGTGGAAGCCACGCTGCTTTTCCGCGCAGAGTCTGGGCCGCCGGCAGCTTCCAATACAGGCTCTTTGTGCCGCTGAGATGGACTGGTAGCTTGATGGCTCTGTTGTGCATTCACTTGCGCCTTCAGCGCCACAAGTGCATGTTCTATCTGTGTCATCCGCTCTGTACGCTCTTTTTCTTTTCTGTCGCGCCATCTGTAAGAGTCGGTCCACTCGGCAAACCCATCCTTCCACGTCATACCCCCTGTGCCTCGTGCATGTCCAGGGTGTTCTTTTTTACCGATGGCGCGTGTGAGCTGGTCATTCTCTCTGTCGGGATGGAAGGTCCTGGCGGCTGTTTCCTCGTATGCCGTGATGAGTTCAGTGACAGGTTTGGAAAGGAGGCGGGTTGGGAAGATACACAATCCTGTTTCTGGATCCAACCTTGCCCTGATTCCGTAGAACCAAGTCTTTGCACGTAGGTCCCACCCATGTGTCTGCGGTGTGATCCCTCTGTCGCGCAGGGCCTTCTCAGCTTCCTCCCACTTAGGCCTCTGAGATATGTAGCCACCTGATCCTGTCCTCTGGTGATATTCCTTCTTCTGGGCATTTAGCGTATTGGTTTCTGACCTCTTTTTAGCTATAGCACCTTCCTTGTATGCCACAAATTCGCACCAGTGAGGTCTTATCTTCGCATAATATGCGTCTTTGAAATCTGGAGTCTTGCGAGCTTTGACAAATTTGTTCAATTTTGTCTTCCAGTTGCGGAAAGCGTCAGCCATCTTTTTTAGAGTCCACTCTTTGACCTTTTCCTTTATAACCGGTTTGTTTTCATCCTCCTCTGGCGGAAGGGTGAAATTTACCAACAGCAAATTCCAAAGCGTTTCTTTGGATCTTTCATCGACAAAGGTATCGTCGCCATTCTTTGGCTTATTCCAATATTCAATTGTGATTGGGATTTGGTCCCTAACAACAACTCCAGCCTGACGTACAAATTTGTCTGCAGCATTCTTGGGCTCCATCGGCTTGCCATCAACACGGACTGCTTCGATCGTGAACTTTGCACGATCTTTCAACCGATGGCTCGCGCCTCGCTTGCTCTTTTTCGTAGAAGAAGATGGTTGCTGGCTGGTCGATCCAGAGGGCTAAAAAAGAAAGAAGCGTTAATTAATACATGTAGAAGAAGATTGTTGGTGGAAGTCAGCAGAGGCTTAATCAATGCATATACCTCGCCGGACTTTGTAATCACTAAATTGCGTTCACCGGAGTCTTCATCTTCTCCATGACTACTTGAGTTGTCATCATGTCCCTCCAAGTCTAGATATTGTGAGGTGTCCTCATCGATAATGTTCTCCATTATTTCTTCTTCTTCAAGGTTTCTACTAAGTGGATCCATAGTTTCTAAAACAATAATATTATCTAGAGTAAGAGAGTAAACATTCAAGTGGACTTGGATTCATACACAAATATACATATTATTCATACAAAAATACACAGATAGGATAAAGTACATAAGATAAAGTACATTATTAATACATCACCGGAGAATAGCTCGGGTGCATTATAGGATAAAGTATAAGATAAAGTACATTATTAATACATCACCGGAGAATAGCTCGGGTGCATTATAGGATAAAGTATAATATAAAGTACATTATTAATACATCACCGGAGAATAGCTCGGATGCATTATAGGATAAAGTATAAGATAAAGTACATTATTAAGATAAACTAGCGAACGCGGCTGCCGCGTTCTGTGTTGCGGGAGCTCTGCAGCCACAGAAGAGGAACCATCACCGGAGAATAGCTCGGGTGAGATCCGTGAACCTGCCAGATATTGGAGAACCTAGTCTCCAAAAGATACATGTATCGCCGTACATGCTCGTCCTCCTCCCTGATACGACGACGTACCACCTCCTCAGGGGCTGGCTCCCTCTGCACCGCTCCTGGACCTCGTGGACGCCACCAAAGAAGCTCCGGGTCGACGATGATACCCGGATTCCTCACCAAGGTACGAGTCCTGACAGGTAGCACCTCCTAGTGCCAACCGGGCGGAGCCCAGACTCGGACATCCCCGACGGAGTCCAGTAGGCTCGGACGAGATGGACGCGGCATAACTAAATAATAGCAATAAACAATCATAAAACATAAACAGTAATTAAATCACTAAGTATATATTGCCCTAATAACAATAACCCTAAACCTATCACTAACTAAACTAAACAGGTATGCATGCATGAACAATTTATTATGCGACAGTTGATAATGTCATATTATAAAAATAGGGGCTTAGGGGCACACATCTGGGTTCAGAAGATCTTGGGTTCCGGGGGTCCGGGGTTCGGTCTCAGGGTTCGACGAGAACGGTCTCGCATCCGGGAAGAAGGTCTTGGTTTGGCGTCGGGGGCTCATCGGACTTGCCCTGGTCGGTCTCGCATCCACGGAGGAGTGCTTGGAGTTCCGCTTCAAGCGACATCGACGTTCTTGGACCGGTGCCGGGTCTTGACGAAAACTAGCCCAATTTGCGCCGGGGATCATGGCACATATCTTTGCGTAGACAGAGAGTTCACAACAACATCATCTTCTCTTCACCCACCACATACATCACCAAAACACCACCACATGGTCACACCACACAAACAGTACTGCAATGTGTAGCGGGACACGGTCTCAAGAGTTCACAGGCAGAAGATCAACACCCGACGCGCTCATGCGTGTGTAGACCAGCGAGGATGCACAGGGAGGACGTGGCACGGATGCGGGCCTCCTTGACGCGTCGAGGAGGGCAGAGGACACGGACGCCGAGGCGGACGGCGGCGACGCGCTTGGTTCGATGTAGGGGCGACGCGGGAGGGCAATTGGAGGCTACCGGAGGAGCGCGGCAGCAGTGCCAGGACCGACGAGCAGGACGGCGGGGGGCTTGGTGGTCGACGGCGGCCAGAGCTGCAGCAGAGAGCGGCGGGGAGAGAGACCGAGGCCCAGGGGAGGCGCGGGGCGGAGGTCCTCGACGGGGAGGAGGGGAAACGGGGCCCAGGACGGCGAGCGTGGCGGGATTAATCCAACCGAAGCTGATGGGGAGAGAGGGACGGGAGGCTCACCTTGCGGAGGTCGGCTGGGGAGGAGCGGCGGCGGAGTCGAGCTTGGCCTAGGAGGGCGTATTCCGGCAAGACGGGGGCGGCGGATGACTACGGGTGGCGGCGCGCGCTCGTAGGGCTAGGGGAAGAACCGATCTGGCTGGGGGAAGAAGGAAAGGTGGCGCGTTATAACCCCCCCCCTTTAACACCGGTTCGTGGCTGGAACAGGTGTTAAAGGGGGGGAACTCGTTTCGCGCCCGCACCCCCCCTTTAACACCGGTTCGTGCCACAAATCGGTGTTAAAGGGGGGGTGCACGCGCGCGAAACAAAAATGGAAGAGTGGGGTGTGGGCTGCGGTGTCTTATATAGCCCCCCCCCCCCCCTAACACCGGTTCAAGCCACGAACCGGTGTTAAAGGGGGGCTGCGCGGGCCACTGGTGCAGGGGCCTTTAACACCGGTTCGTGCCACGAACCGGTGTTAAAGGGGGGCTCCTTTTTGCTGCATGGGCCACGCTGGTACAGGCCCCCCCTTTAACACCGGTTCGTAGAAGAACCGGTGTTAAAGCCCATTTCCAGGATCAACCAAAGGCCTCGTTTCCACTAGTGTACGTAGTTTCTCTTGGAAGCTGACAACAAAATCCTTGACTACCAATAAAATAAGAAGAAAAGAAAATGGAGATAACTCATGCTTGTGCTGTATGTGGGGTGGAATGCGATAACACATTCCGTACTTTTTGCAGATGTCCTATGGTGAGAACTCTCGTGCAGACGATGGCGGAAACCTGGCGCTTACCGGAGGTGGAGAGGATGTCAACGAAGGACAGCGAATGGCTGCTGCATATGCTAGACGGGAAGACGGAGACAGCCACGGTAGTTGCATTGGGTTTTTTCCACAGATCAAGTGAAAAGAACGGGTACAACAGCCGGGATGTGATTGTCACGTATGTTTTGTTAGGCGGTGTTATAATTTTGGAGACTACGTTAGTATTGAAGTCCATCTTCTCTAACTGGACAAGTGCGCTCCTGTGGCTGTGAGGAAGGGACTTTGGAAGGCTTGCCCATGTGTTTGAGTCGGCTTTTTTTGTCATCAAGTGGTCGGGCTACATGGGGCAAGAGAACTTGTTTTCCTTGTGCGCTCGCGGTAGGAACCATCCGACCAGCATTATCGTAGAATGGATGGGATGGGGGACTGGTGGAACTCCGTTTTCAACTCCTGGCCAGCGCTCGTCCCGCAAGATATGATTAAGGCCTTGTTCAGTGTGCAAGGCATTGAAGTTGATCAGCATGGATTGAGAGGGATTGAATCCCATCTAAGTCAAAATCCTCCCTAATCCAATCCACTTGTAGAGTGGATTAACCGAACATACCCTAAGTCTGTGTTGGAACTACTAATGTCACCAGTCACCACACATAGTAGACATAAACGAGTTTGACATCATCAGCTCAAGGAGCAATTTGGAATGTGGACCTGGAATGGAGCATAAAGGATTTTGAGCTGGACGAGAGCATCCTCATATGGCACATTGCCACTCATCTCTGCCTCACCCGGTACAGGGATCACCACCCGGTGGTTCCTTTTGCTAGAAATCTTGACAAGTCGGTAGAGGCGCTCTCCAGTTACATGTCTTCATGCTTGCTAGAGGCCCCTACATGTTGCCCAACCCTGTATATCGACAGAGCTACGTCCGTCTGTGCTATGATGTCATCGACACGCGCCATGATCTGCTGGTTCGCATACAAGACGAGGCGCGGATCAGTACTTCACCTCAGTTTGAACTTGTAAGGAGGTATCCCGATGGCAATGTAACACTGAAAAGAGGTTGCTGTGTTGCCGCAATTCTGGTCAGTACGAGTTCAGAGACGACGATGAAAATGGTATTCTACTTGTGGTTGGAGATGCTATGCTACACGGCCTACCGGTGTGACGCATACTGTCATGCAAAACACCTGAGCGACGGCGGTGAGGTCATGACCACCATTTCCCTTATCATGTTCTACAAGTCAAAGGGTCTTATTAAGGGAGAAGGCTATTTGCTTTATCGGGACATGATTATCGACGCAACACAAGACAACAACATTATTTAATTGTTGTACCGATGTGAGTAGTACTTTTTTTTTGTTTATATCTCAGAAATTATGCGTACCTTGATCATGCCTACCCTACCCTTATTTTTACTCATAGTTTGCTCATGTGTCAATTACCAGATACGCTTTGCCAAAATGGACGTAAGGGTGCATATGTCTCTACCAGAAAAAGGCAGTCCCCTTGTCGATCTCGTTTGCTTCCGGTGGTTCTTAATTCAACTGTGTCTTGAGTTATGACTTGCACTGGAGAGACCATTCTATGTTGTACCAGGCTCCATTCAACAGTGTTTTCAGCTGTTGGAATAAAGCTGTAAATAAAACAAGCATCTGTACTCTGTTTCGTATAAGTCATATTCAAGATGCAATATTATCTTGTATCTTTCATCTCCATTCGTGCTGGTATGTTGTTCTTTATTCTTCACCAGCTCTTTTTTTTCCTTCATGAAGCAAAAAGGTTAGTCACTTTGAAGAATTGTTCGACCGGAACGGAACAGATCGGTTCTGTAATCAGCATGATAATTCTTGTTCAGATGCTCCTTTACTGTTCACACAACATCATATCAGACTGTTTCAAGGGCATGTTTGGTTGACCCGGGAGGCCTTTCTTGCATCTAGCAGAGAAAAAACGGGCGTTTGGTTTCCTGGATCACATCTATTTCTCAAATTGCACGAACCTTAAAGCATGATTGTTCGTGATGCTGATTTTTTTTTGAAAGGAGCATATATTAATATCAAAAGATACCAATTACACCTAGTCTCTGGAACAACGCATTGTCCTAGCAGCCATACAGATGCACACAGCCAAAAAAGAAAAAAGAATTGCAAAATAGAAAAGTCCCGCTACAGTGACCGATACATTGAAACAAAAGTACTATGCGTTGGATTCACAGCATAGAAAATAAAAAAATTCCTACTATGTGAACAACTAAGCACCAAGATCTATCTACCTAGATACAATCAACGGGTCGATATACATCCATAGAGAATATATCCTTAAAGAGCGACAAAGCGTTACGAGGTTGTACTCGTGGATGATATAGTCGTACACTTGTTGATCTCAAGATCGTGATGAAGTCCAGCGAGTCCAGCAGGTCCAGCACCAGCAAGTCTAGCACCGCAAAGCAGCGGTGCATCCGTGATCGCACACATGTCCGGTACCCAGGCAACCTCCGTGTCCCCGCTCCAACGATGCAGCAGAAGCAACAACTCCTTTCCAGACAAAGCCACCGGGAATATGTATCTCGTTAATTCGAGACCATGGGGTATAATTTCTAGAGGGGGAGAGAGATCATTCACGAGGACGTGTGAGAGTGGAGGAGGTGCTCCTTATATAGGGGAGGGGGACTGCCCAAGAGGCATGGCTGCCGGCCATGGTGGGTTCCCCCAACCTCTCCCTAATTCATGTGGGTGGAGCTCTCACTCACATAAACACAGCTCTACTCATGTCCACTCACATGCATTAAATTTTCACCAAATTTAATGCAAGCTCTCATTAAATAAAACTACTTTATTTATTTTATTCAGAGTTTTGTTAATTACTTTAATTAAAAAACATTCACATAAAACCCCCTGCAACATTTCAATATCAAATGCGGAATCAGTTTCTGCAATTTCACCTGAAACAATTCCGATTTTCATCAAATGATTCCAGCGCTTTCATAATCTTTATCTGAAACATATTTCCTCCTAAATGGTGTCAGTATCCCTTAAGTGTGTCACCCTACGGTTCACGAATAATGCAGACATGATTGAGACCCCTCTCCGATCAATAATTAGCAGCGGGACCTAGAGATATGTACTGACTCCCACACATTTAACGATGACTCCAGTGATCATGTGAACCTTTAATATTATAACTGAATCCCTTTGTCTCACGATATATTATATGTCTGAGATTCGATCATCGGTATCTCTATATCTAGTTTGATATCGTTACCGACATGCACTCTTTTCTCGTTCCCATGATATAACATTCTAGTGATCATATCACTTGCTTGCAAGCTATCTCAATGTGATATCATCGAGAGGCCCCAGAGTATATCTATCCGTCATCGGGATGGACAAATCCCACTCTTAATCCATAAGCCTCTACATAACACCTTCGAAGTATCTGAACCCATCTTTATAGTCACCCTGTTACGGTGTGACGTTTGATGTTATCAAGTTACTCTTCTAGTGTTAGTGATTGACATGATCTCATGATCTAAAGACTAGAATTATTTCGTATGATGTTATAGTAATTTAAACACAATAACTTTGATCATATTGCTATAATTTGGATTAATGTTCATTACATCATTCCACCAATGATGTGATCTCGTTATTAACAACATCCAATATCCATGATCAGAAAAACTTGATCATCTTGTTAATCAACGAGCTAGTTTATATGAGAGGCATAACTACAAACCCTTTATTTGTTTACTAAACACACATATATTAACGTTTCTAATTAATACAATTATAGCATGCAAAATAAACATTTATCATAAACAAGAAATAAGATAATAACCACTTTATTATTGCCTCTCGGACATATTCCCTTCACTATCACCACCAAGATAGCACCAGAAGTCCAGCTTCTCCAAAAACGACGCCTCCAAGAAGAAAATAGTGAACAAACACCGTCATCACCCGATCATGGATCTTAGGTTTTCACCCTAAAGAAAGTCCATGCTCTCAAAAGAATACCTTAAACAAGGCCATTGTCGGGCACAACCAATTAAGGCCAGACCCTAGGTTTTCACCCTGAAAGGTAGGACTGTGAACCTCTCATGTGCAGTCGCCCGCACTCGCATTCCACTGCTCCAAAGCATGAGTCACCAAGCCAATTCCTCATCACCACATAAACTCAAATCACCATAGTCAGTCCTCAGATCTCGATCTTCATGATATTCTCCGTCAGCACCATGGAACGAGAACATGTCTCGTGATATTAACAGCCAACAGAGCCCTCTGAACCCAAACGGCCAGAAAAATCATAGGTATGCACAACCGAATACCTTCCGATCCAGCAATCTCTAGGCATGATGCACCCATAGGAGTTCGCCGACGTAACTTTCCGGAACTCGACTCTCCGACTAGATCAATGGACACACGCATCAAGTAGATCTTCATCTTGGTGTGAGAGAAATCCGAGTACCACCACCTTTATTCATACCAAGCCGGCAGCCCCCTTGCCACCTGCCATTAACCTGCAAGATCCGCCGCACCCATCGTACCAGCAGCTGATGGTTGTATTAATGTGACTACATGCCAGTTTTTGA
Organism: Avena sativa; assembly: GCA_916181665.1. NCBI lineage: Eukaryota > Viridiplantae > Streptophyta > Magnoliopsida > Poales > Poaceae > Avena > Avena sativa. The sequence goes on along the minus strand of OV702290.1, from coordinate 543,406,266 downwards.
ATACATGACACAGTCCGTTGGAAGCGGAGCTGGAAGCATGTCGAGAAAGGCTGGCCCTGTCCTTGGAGTGGTCTAATCTGCCAAGCTTGGTGTGGATATGGTTTGCACTGAAGCAGTGAAGATCATCTGCTTGGACGAACCGGACTGGTCTCCTTTCGCATGTCTGGTGCACGAGATCAAACATCTTTTGGTGTCTAGAAATAACATGGAGATTTATTCCATCTTTTCCGAAAAGGGGAGATATTCATTTCATTAGCCGTGAACAAAATATTGTAAGCCATACTTTGGCAAACTATGGTTGTAGTTAGGCCAGAACGCAAACCTGCGGTCCGGGAGATGTACCGGTTCTATGCCAAGACGAATGTAATGTCGCCACTTAAATAATACGAGCTCCCATTTGAAAAAAAATACTCCCTCCGATCTAAATTAATTGACTTAGATTTGTCTAGATTCGGATGCATCTAGCACTAAAACATGTTTAGATACATCCGAACCTAGACAAATCCGAATCAATTAATTTGGATCGGAGGGAGTATGATTTATAATAATTTTCAAGAATACATAAATATGTGATAAGCAACATGCATATTTTCGTTTGAGATTAGTTTAATGAAAACACGTTTTTATGCGTTTTGTGAGACCGTGCGCGTTGAGAACCTCGACTGGTAAAAACAATTTGATGAAAAGCTCATCGGACCAGAATAAACTAAAATTGCTTTTGCTAAAAAAAACATATGGCACGGGAAATACGAACTCTCTTAGACCTCTCATGGTGTGGTGGGAAGTATTATCATCTAAAAAAAAGTTGGAAGGTATCGCGTGCGTGCAGATGAACGTGTACTTAAGTTGGCCTTTATAACATGTCAAATAAAGTTGGTGTTTAACAGGTTGTCCACTCGACGTCGACGAGAGCGTTGAAAGAAAGATTGAAATATGAGCGAGCGCTTCCAGTGATATGTTCGATTTTTTTGCTGGTTGGGGGATATTATGGGTGGAGTTTGGCAATGTGTGAGGTAGTGGGAAACTGGGAGTGAATGTTCCGAAATCCACTTTGGTATATACGCTGCCTTTTCTTCTTGATGCGCAATCCACAACTTGAATCAGATTTCACGAGGTCTAGAAGTTGCCTGGTGCTACTTTGTGAAAAGAGAAGAAGAAAAAGCTAGGGCGAAAGGTTGCTTTCCTTCTTTCTTTCTATCCATCATATCCTAGCTTACATGATGATTGCAAGCTCCCTTAATTACCCAGCTCAAGTGAAGTCAAGTGATGTCTCATCTTTTTTTTTTTTTTTTTGCGGGTGGATGTCTCATCTTGTTAACTGGCTAATTCAACAACCAAGGAATCATGGATATACACATCATGTTAGCTTTAGCATCTTGTGATGTTGCCACTGTCTGCCAGCCATCACTCACCATCAGGGCGAGGCAGGTGCCTTTCCTATGAATCTTCTCTTCAGAAAAGATGAAAAGGAAAAATGATGGTTGATGTAGCAACAAGCAAGCAACCACTCTGCATGCACTTCATTTTCCAGAGCGCTCTCATTTGCAAAATTATCTACTACTACTAGCTAAAATCCTGTTTATAATCCCAAAGCCGCAAATTAGCACAAACTATTACCTGCACAAAATATATGTCGACTGCTGCCACGCACAAGCCTTACCTCAGCTCACTGCACCACCTCTCTTCTCTTCCCGCGTGCTCTGCCTGCTCCAGCCTCAGCTTGCACCTGATCGACCTCCATGTCCCTCATCACGGATGACCCCGAAGACTCCCCGCGCCACTGCGCCACCAAGCACCACCACCACCACCACGGAACAAGCATAAGCGGGCGAAGCCGGCTGCTGATCGCCGCATTATCGGCATCGGCGTCGGTGATAGCCTTGGCCATCGTACTGTGGCTCAACCTCCGCCCTTCCAGTCCGCGCTTCACGCTGATGGCCGCCTCCATGTCCGGCGCCAACGCCACCCTGGGGCGGCTCGACGCCGCCTTCGTCGCCCACAACCCCAACGCCCGCGCCGCCGCGCTCTACGACCGCCTCCAGGCGCGCGCGTCGTACGGCTCCGCTGGGGTCTCCCAGTCCCAGCTCGTGTCGCCTCTCCCGCCGTTCGAGCAGACGCAGGGCGACGTCGTGCTCAGCGCCTCACTGACCTCGTCAGCGGCGGCGGTCTCGGCTCAGTCGTCGGTGGAGACGGCGGCGGTGGGCGAGCGATCGATGACGACGACGCTGCTGAGGGTGCGAGTGGAGGGGCAGCTCCGTTGGAAGGTCGCTTCGTGGGTGTCCGGCGGGCGCTCCCTCGCCGCTGAGTGCGTTGTCCTCGTAGTGCCCCAGCAGTCGCCGTCGCAGCTCAGCTGGACTGTCGTCGTGCAGGGATCGCAGTGCGCCACAACCCTCCAATGAATTCTTTCTGCATGCACACATTCACATAAACATGTGCGTCAATTTTATTACTACAGCACTAGTAATGCTGCTTAGTAATGCTACCTATGACAATATTGTCCTTGTACTTAGTAACGCGATGGCTGCATACGTGTTCTCGTTTTTGGTCCTAATAATCAATATTGTTTTTTTTTTTAAGTACTAATAATCAATATTGTGTGCGTCCAAGAGATATATAGCACCGTATAACTGAACTGCATTCACGATAAAATATTTGAAAATGCTGTTTTTCTCTAGTGAAAAGTGCATGAGCTAGCATTTTGTTAACACTTGCTTCACGAAGGAGGGAAGTCAATCTTCTCTCTTACTAGCATGTGCGATCGGGAACCCCGTGGGGTCCGGGCACACGAGCTTCATCCGGATCGCCCCACTCCCTAGGAGAGAGGACCAATCGACCTCCACGAACTTGCCCACAGTTTGGGAGATGAGGGCCACGATCTCCACGGTCCTAGCCTCGGTCGGGACTCCTTGGAGGCGAACCCAAACCTTGGAGAGCGTGGTGCTCGACTCTTGATCGGCAGACGATGGCTAGATCGAGACGTTTAGCTTGTTGATGGGGAGGGTGAAGGATGAACCATAGGCACACATGCGCAGGATGTCCACCGAGGGGAACGACACTGCGAACTCCGAGGCCGAGATGGGCCGGACCGGCCACTCATGGCCTGGTAGCACCTCACAGAGCTCAGCGTGGATCAACTCCTCCGGGACCTCCACCGTGAGCGGGGGATCTTGGGCAGGGAGGACAGTCACCATTGTCAGGGTCTCTGGCACGGTCAACTGAACCTCGCCCATCTCGATGTAGTAGGAGCCCTCATCCACGGAATGTCCGTAGTACTCCAGCCATTGTCTCGCACGCGGTGGAGTCGTAGGCAGGGGGGCCCGGGATCTCGGCCAAACCCACGAAAGCAACGGCTAGCATACAATTGTAGAACACAATTTAGAGACACTTTGCTGCCAAACTGATCCTAGCATATATAATTCAACGACATGAACGGCGCACCGTACAATAACAAATAAGGGAGTTCAGGTTCGTACAAACAACAATTGCTAGTAGCAAAATACATTATCTGATATCTTTGACAAGATACACGTAAGGTACCATCATTTTATTTGACAAAGACTAGTTAAATAAAACGGAATATTCCTTCTCCATTCCACAACAACTAAAACAGAAAATTAGAAAAATATGGAGAATCCAGTTAGTTTTGAAGAAGCGTCCCTAATCAGAGATTTGGGAATTAGGGTCTAACCTTGGGCTAAGATCGAGGGCGGTAGCTGATCGGATAGGCAGCCGGTGATCTACGATGTGGAAAACACACATAGTGCGTGAATAGATCAACCGATTTCATCTTGATCTGTTTCTAGCCCTGTCGGTTGTAGCTAGTCCCAGGCTGGTGACCTCGAATTAACGGGCCTTGATGCACACGATGCCACGCACAGGATAGATGGGCTTGGGCAGCAGGGTGAGTACACAAACGGTTGGCTGCATCCATGAGTATTTGTTGCGATTCTGAAAGAAAAAAAATGATTTTTGTTACGGCGAGTTGGGTTGAAAATGATAATTAAAATTTTCATCCGTTTCCAAAAAAAATGGTGAGCTAAAGCCGGAAACAACATTTTGCTGAAAAGGAAGGAAACGAAAAAAGAAATAGTGGAACCATTTCGATGAAAACGAAAACGGTAACAAATACGAAAACTTTTCATAAATATAACCGACCAGGCCCATGTACGATATGGTACTTTACGTCAGTGATTTCTGTTGCTTTTGTCAAGCCATAGACTATATGTAGAGTCTACCTAATACTCCCTCCCTTCTAAAATATAATATGTTTTAGTTTTTTGAAGCTAACGTATCTAGACATCTTTTAGTGTGTAAGTTCAGAGTAAAATTATGCATTAAAATATGTCCAGATACATTTCACAAAAGCTAAAACATCTTATATTATGAAACGGAGGGAGTACATACAACTGGCTTGGGCAACGTACTAATCAAGTGAGTGTCTTAGCATTTATGTGAAATTATTTATGTCAACTTATGTACTTGTTGAAGTGTTGAATTATATGTGTTACTTTATGTTCAATTTCGTGTTTTGAAGTTGTGAGCTAGTCTTTGTCCGTTATATATGTTTATTTTAGTGTATAGACCATGATATTATGCCACTATTATATTTCGATAGATGTCCTTTTTCCTATAGTATACATCCCGTATCCGTTTCATATTCGTCTCCGATAATTTCTGATTCTTTCCAGAGTTTGTTTTTGTTTCATTTCCGATTCAGTGACACAAACGAGACGGAACTGAGGGCATCTCCACCGGGTCGACCCAACCCGTCCCAGCATGTTCAAACCCGTCCGCGTGGACGCGCGCGACGTGCGTGGTGCCGCAGCGGCATGACCCATCCGTCCCGACGCGTCCAGCTCAACCCATCTGTGCATCTAATTTGCGTGACCACTGGGTCGGCCTGGACACGCAGCGCCCGGACGTGTGTCTGACCATATCCACTGGCGGTGCCTCCCGCCAGTGGAACACATGCCACTCTACTTCTCCCTCCAAAAAGCCTCTCCCAAAATTCCCACTGGCAGAAGCGGCAGGAAAGGCGATGGATCCCGCCACCATGGTCGACGCTACGCCCTCCGGTGTCCCCGCCGCCAAGAAGCGCGGCCGGCCAAAGAAGCCTGCGGCCGACATGACACCGACGGAGCGGAAAATTGAGACGGATTAGCTAGCCGGCCAGCGGCTTGCGACGTGAGGCCGACTCGCCCAAGCCAAGCTCGAGAAGGAGCGCCGGGAGGAGAACGAGTGCATCCTCGCCGCGCAGAACAAGGCCAACCAAAAGGAGCTGGCAGTGGATGCCGTCAAGCACGCCGTGCATATGATAAAGCAGGAGGCAATGACCACCGCCTTCGGTGGCACACTGGCCTTCAGCGCCGGCGGCTTGTCCATGGTCGGCGCGTCATCCACCAGCTCCGGCATGTCCACCCCTTGCGGCCAGCCAAGGACGCCATGCCCGCGCATACCTTCGCTCAGAGGCCACACTAGGATCGTCGCCTCGCTCTCCCGGTTCGTCAATCCCTACACGGCGTTGTCGGAGGCGTGAGAGCCCACCATCGACCTTAACCGTACTCCAACGACCACGGACACAACCCCGGAGGCGTCGAAGAAGCAGCGGTCCATCTCCGTTGCGGACATGCCTGCGCCAGTCAACCTGTTTGGTGGAATGCCGGACACGCTGCCGACCGACGAAGGCACGGTATGATTGCTCCATCTCTTCGCCTTTGCTAGCACACCACTCCCGTCTCTTCACCCAAGGCAATTTCGGTGCAGGATTTCGTGGCCAACGATGCCGAGGACGCCATGAACGGCATGATCAACGAGGGTGGCTAGGAGTATGGCGAAGGCTATGGCGACAGCTATGGCGACGACGTAGAGACACAACAACAGACATAGACACAAATGCAACAAGATGTTTACAACATTGCAGACGAGTCATTGTTCGGAAACAATGGTGTGGGGGTCACTGCCACGTCGCTGGCCGCTTCACTTGCGGCGTCGCTCGTCGACACCAAGAAGTTGATCCAACGAATCACGAGCTACACCACCGAGGAGGACAAGGTTCTATGCAAGGGATGTATGGAGGTTTCGCAAGATCCACTATGCAGCGCCGAGCAAAAGGGCTTTGCCTATTGAAAAAAGGTGGGCAAGTTCTTCCATGAGGCCCGGAATTTCGGCAAAGACGCCTTCTTCAGCGATCAAAATGATCTCTCTCTCCAAGTGATGGGGAACCATCCATGCCGAGTGCAGCAAGTTCCAAGGCTCCTACTGTTGAAATATGCCCTAGAGATAAATAGTAGTAAGGACTATTATCATATTTCATATAGTTTATGATTAAGTTTTATATCATGCTATAACTGTATTGAGTGGAAACATCAATACACGTGTGATATACAAACAACCAAGGGTTCCCAGCGAAACTCTAGTCACTAGTTCATTGGTCAACGGATGATCAAGTTTCCTGATCATGTGGCATTTATGCCAGTTGGAAATGAGGTCATCTCATTCGGAGAATGAGATGATGAACCAATACCCAACCTAAACATCATGACCTCACGAAGTTCAAGTTACGATGATTAGAAATGGATCCTCGTAGATTATTCTTTAGACCGTGAGGCTATATCAATCACTGTCTCCCGAGAATGCTTAGATAGCATCAAACGCCATCTGGTAAAACGGTGGTTATAAAGGTGTGTTCAGGTATTCGAAGGAAACCGTAGAGGCAATATATGTCGAGAGCGGGATTTGTCCGTCCATGTGACAGGAAGATACTCAAGGGTCCACTCGGAGAAGTTATATCCAATAGCTGCGCAGCGTGTGATTGGATCACAGGGGATATCACTTGTCAGAACGAGTTAAGTAGCATTGTTCAGTAACGAGATTGAACCCGACATGGTGATGTCAATGATCAGATCTCGGGCAATGCAAGTATCGAATGACAAAGGGAATAAGACACGACTGTCCCGGTTCAAACGACGAAAGATCTTCATGGAACGCACAGGGGTCACATGGCCATCCAGGTCCCTCTGTCGATCATTGGTGCGGGAGTGTCCCGACCATGTCTAGAGTGTTCCCGAACCGTAGGGTATCACGCTTAAGGGCTTGATGATGCTTAGAGAGTGTTTATGGGATCGGTAGAATCGCCGAAGAAAAGAAGGGAGAAAACCGGAAGGGTTTCGGTAAGTCCGGAGGATGTCCAGAGTGGAGGTGGAAGGTGTTCCATGGCCACGGAGATTAGATAATGTGTGAATGAATGTTAAATATTGATTTAATCATTTATTCATAATTATTTAATAAAGAGAAAATCAATTAAAAAGGTCAAAAGGCTTAATCGGCCAATTTCCGGAGGGAGAGGGCCCATTAGGGAAAGGAGAGAGAGAAGGGGCAAGGGGCTGGCCGGCTGGGCCTAGCCCCCCGCGTGTGCCCTCGGAACGCGGATGGTCAAAAGATCGAGCACGAGTCGCATGAATGATGTGACCGACGTTTAGCGTCCGTCCTTGAACCCACATTGATGGCCGTGATGATCCGGGGAGATGTGGCTGATAGGGGTCGTGTTATCACTAGGAACCCTCTTTGGGGATAGGTGTTTCTGAGTGGAGTTATTATTAACTCATTTAATTATAAACTTAGTCTAAAATCCTTTTGCAATTATAAATGTAGATGGGCTCTTTCGTATTGACAATTAAATGGTTAGAAGGAGAGAAGCTCAGATTAGATGGATCGAACTTCTCCATTTGGGTTGCCAGTCTCCATGTTCTCCTTAGCGAGAACAACATGGTCGACTACATACTCGATGGGATGGATTTGGATCCATCCACGGACCTTGAGACCCTAGAGGAGCGGAAAGACCGCTATCTCCGTCTTGAGATGGCCTCCTATATTTCAGTCGTGATGCGTTTCGGAATGGTGGACGAGTTGTGGCCTTTCATGGCTGATGTCAACCCTTGTTCGGTGATGCTGCAGCTTAGGACACATTTCGTGGATCAGACACACATTTGGGAGCATGAGTTGATGGGGGACTTTCTCTCCATAAAGATGGAGGAGGACTCCTCACTGGATGAGCACTTATTGCGCCTCTACGGTGCGTATATGAGTCTGGCATACTACCTGGACAGCTGGTACTCAAGCTCATTTGTGATGGGAGTTGTACTGCGGTCGCTTTCTCCAAGCTTCCAAGCACAAGTCAGGATCTGCGTTATGAGAGGCGACACGGAAACACTGGATTTCCTTGAGTTCATATCAGATTTCAGAAATGTGATAGATGAACCCAACGTCGCTAGAGTCGTCAACGACCAAGGTATATATTTGATATACAGTTTTATAAATGTTATAATCTTGCAAACACATTGCAGTGTTGAGCATATCTGATACTTGTTCTGTTTTGGTGAAAACAGGTCCTTCTGCATAGAGGTGCTTGCTGGAGAGGAGGTGACATTGTGTGTTGATGGCGAGCATGATGATGATGGCCGACAACACTCTCCCTCGACATTTATCACTTAGTTTGTGTTTTAGGATGATTAATGTAATCAAGAGATTGTGAACTTCTTTAGTGTGTCTCACACTTCGTGAGACGGTTATTCATATCAGTTTGTAACAAACAGTTGTTCTCCTTTTATGAATAATTTCTATTCGTGTTCATATCTTGTTTGATTATGTGTGAATTATCCTTGTTGTTTGAAACTAATTGATAATGTATGAACGTTTGTAAAAACATTAAAATGCCTTGTTTAAAATACCCAACTTAATGATATTTCATTAATGAATGAAACCATTGTTTGAATTCAAAGTTACATGATAATATGTGAAAGTCATTCGATTTCTTATCACATATAAATCATGCCTAAGTTCAGTGAAATAACTTGAACACCGTGTATTACTTGAATACAAAGTGTTTAATGAATTGTTAAATATAAATACATATTCGATGTATTGGGTTTTAACGAAAATGGTAATTATCATTAATTGATTGTTTAAATATGTAAAGCAGTTTACCAAAGGAAACATGAATATGAAACTATTTGATTTGATCAAAGTGTTTCATCAACAAAGGGTATAAATATAAAAGGGAATCTAATTACTATGATTTGATCAATAGTAATGAAATTCAACTTTATAAGAATGGCATAAAAGAAATTGTGGAATGCAAAGTGTTTTGAAACGTCAAAATACAAAGCATCACAATGTGATATTAGATATCAAAAGGGGTTGAATAAAAGGCACCAAATAAATCGTTGTAGTGTATGTGTAGAGACCATTAGCTTAAGAAATAGTTAGCACTCAATTAGAATTGGTGAACCATTTGAATTCGTGAAAGTTTTGGGGTTATTCGATACAACCAAAACAATAGCGAATAAGACCTTGTAGTGTATTCATTGGAAACTTTGAATACAAAATCCATAGCTAAACCAAAAGGAAAGCAAAAACTTGTATTTCTTTGATTTTGGTGCATTCTTGAGAAAGCTCACCTCTAGTGAAGTTTCTCAATTATGAGCAAATGGAAATTAGTGCAAAACACGATGAGGATTCAAAACCCTGCATCAGAGTGTTGAGAAGCGCAACGGACAGCGTTCCTGAACGATTCTATTCACGGAAGGAAAGAATCAATGATTTTGATCACGCTTAAGGGCTTGATGATGCTTAGAGAGTGTTTATGGGATCGGTAGAATCGCCAAAGAAAAGAAGGGAGAAAACCGGAAGGGTTTCGGTAAGTCCGGAGGATGTCCGGAGTGGAGGTGGAAGGTGTTCCATGGCCACGGAGATTAGATAATGTGTGAATGAATGTTAAATATTGATTTAATCATTTATTCATAATTATTTAATAAAGAGAAAATCAATTAAAAAGGTCAAAAGGCTTAATGGGCCAATTTCCGGAGGGAGAGGGCCCATTAGGGAAAGGAGAGAGGGAGAAGGGGCAAGGGGGCTGGCCGGCTAGGCCTAGCCCCCCGCATGGGGCCCACCAGGGGCTGGCCGGCGGTGTCTCCTCCCCCTCCTCTCCTTTAGTCCCACCCCGGGACTTGAGGGGAGGTAGTACCTCCCCTCCCCCTATATATAGTGGGGTATTTGGCCTAGAAAATACAACCCAATAATCAATAAAGGTCTCCCCACTTTTGGGAGGACCTCCAATTGATATTTTCTCTCTTCCCCTCTCTCTCTCGTGACCGTGGTCCCAAGTCTGGACTGCGCGAGCGAGAGACATCTTCACCGCGGAGCGCCGTCACGCTGCGGGATTCGGATCCGGGAGCTCTACTTCCGCAACTGCTGCTGGATCAGGGAAGCGGGAGTCATCGTCAGGCACCGAATGTGTGTAACTCCCATAAGGTGTCACACTTCAGGCACTCAAGTCGTTGGAGCCAGAAGGAGCGCAAGGACTTCATCACGACCTTGAGGTCGGCTTCGGCTCGTCTACATCAACCACGCTCTCCTGAGCGTTAACAACGCTTTTCGGTCTTCGAGGGTAAGTTCGCGGAAATCCCCTCCCGTTACGGTATTACTAATAGATAGGTCCTGGCAGCTTCAGGGGTTCAGGGGCGTAGTGTAAAATTTATCGTTTTTATGCGCGGAACCCCTACAGTGGTATCAGAGCTAGATCTATGCGTAGTAATGCTAGTACGGGTAGAACACACGAGATGTAGCGTGTGGGCGTTGATCTTTTAGTTGTTACCCTCCCACGTGTACTTGTGTATACCGCAGTAATGCTTGATGAAGCGGCCCCAACCGACTTTACGCGTTCATTCGCGAGACTGGTCCACGCTTGACATACGGCTTATACCGTATAAAGTGGCTTAGGGGGGTGTATGTCTCTCTCGCATTAGTTGGTATACCATTTGCAACGGAGGGTCCTAAAAGGGGTGTAGTAGAGACAACTACTTGATCAGCGTTGTGCTGATAGTTCGTAGGTAAGAACGGTTCTTGTGCGAAATCCCATTCAGCCACGTAAAACATACAAAGATAAAGTAGAGGCGTCTAACTTTGTTTTGAAGAAGGGCGTTGCTTTGTGATATGGTTGTGGCAAAGGTAAAGTGATTACCTTTTGTTGCATAGTAGTAGATAGTCACGGTAATGACGAACTACCAAACCGGAATGACACTGGTACCCTGGTGTCTACAGCGCCGAAACCCTGGCGCCGGAACCCGGTGACGGCGGATGGAGATCACGACGTGAAGGACCATATCACATAGCATTTACATTCAATGTTATTGTTTGTATGTCTTATTGTGTGCTAGTATTAGATACTCGACGGTAGACTAATAAGATGATGTTGGGTCCGCAGCATAGAAAACAAAAAAATTCCTACGATGAGAACTACACGCCAAGATCTATCTACTAGATACAGAGCAATGGGTGTACATACATCCATGGAAAACTTACCCTCGAAGACAACGAGCTTTGTTAACGAGTAGGAACTCGTGGTTGATGTAGTCGTACACTTGCCGATCTCAAGATTGTGAGGAAGTCCGAGCGCCGCAACTCAGCAGCGCATCCGCACTCGCACACACGTTCAAGCCACCGGACAACCTCCACCTCCTCGCTCCAGCGATCTAGCAGAAGCAGCAATTCCTTCCAGACGAAATGCCACCGGGAACATGTATCTCGCTAATCCGAGACCATGGGGGAATAATTCTAGAGGGGGAGAGAGATCCTACACAAGGAGGTGTGAGGATGAAGGAGGGAATGGGTGGCCTTTTATAGGAGGAGGGGGTGCCCCCTCTATCCATGGCCGGCGCATGAGGGGTGACCCCTCACCTCCCCCATTCATGTGGTGGTAACTCCTCCACATTAAAATGCCTCTTCACATTCCCTTTTAAAGTCTCCACTTTAAATGCATTAAATTTCTCCAAATTTAATGCTCTCTCATTTAATAAAACTCTTTTTATTAAATTTATTCAGAATTTTGTTAATTACTTTAATTAACAAACATTCACATATAGCCCCTTGCAATATTTCAATATCACATGCAGAACCACCTTCTGCAATTTCACCCAAAACAATTTCCGGTTTCTATTGAAACAATTCCTGCGCTTTGCAATTCTTTCGTCTGAAACATATATGCTCCAAAATGGTGTCCGGTAACTCTTAAGTGTGCCACCCTACGGTTCGCGAATAATGCAGACATGATCGAGACCCTTCTCCGATCAATAATCAGCAGCAGGACCTGGAGATCCGTACTGACTCCTACACATTCAACGATGACTCCTGTGATCGTGAGAACCTTTAACGCTTGTAACTAAATCCCTTTGTCTCTCGATATATTACATGTCCGAGATTCGATCATCGGTATCTCCATACCTAGTTTGATCTCGTTACCGACATGCACTCTTTTCTCGTTCCCGTGATATAACATTCTAGTGATCACATCACTTGCTTGCAAGCTATCCTAATGTGATATCACCGAGAGGGCCCAGAGTATATCTTTCCGTCATCTGGATTGACAAATTCCACTCTTGATCCATGAGCCTCAACATAACACCTTCGTAGTACTGAACCCATCTTTATAGTCACCCTGTTACGGTGTGACGTTTGATGTTATCAAGATACTCTTCCCGTGTTAGCAATTAACATGATCTCATGGTCTAAGGATAAAGATTACTTTGTATGATGTTATAGCAATATAAACATAATGACTTGATCGTAATGCTATACTTCGGATGAATGTTCATCACATCATTTCACAAATGTTGTGACCTTGTTATTAACAACATCCAATGTCCATGATCAGGAAACCTTGATCATCTTGTTAATCAACAAGCTAGTCTATAAGAGAGGCATAACTAGGAACCCTTTTTGTTTATTAAACACACATGTATTGATGTTTCCTATCAATACAATTATAGCATGCAAAATAAACATCTAGCATATACAAGGAATACATAATAACAACTTTATTATTGCCTCTCAGGGCATATTTCCTTCAGTCTCCCACTTGCACTAGAGACAATAATCTAGTTTATATAGTGATAAATCTAACACCCATGGAGTTCTGGTGTTGATCATGTTTTGCCCTAGGGAGTACTTTAGTCAACGGATCTGCTACATTCAGGTCCGTGTGCACTTTACAAATCTTTATATCTCCATCCTTGACATGCTCGCGGATGGAGTGAAAATGTCGCTTAATATGCTTGGAATTCTTGTGAGACCTTGGTTCCTTGGCGTTGGCTATGGCTCCATTATTGTCACAATAGATCACCATTGGGTCCAACGCACTAGGAACCACACCTAGTTCCGTTATGAACTCCTTCATCCAAACCGCTTCCTGCGCTGCTTCTGAAGCAGCAACATATTCTGCCTCCGTCGTTGATCCAGCCACCACAGGTTGTTTGGACCTCCTACAACTAACTGTTGCTCCGTTCAAGAGAAATACGTATCCGGATTGAGACTTAGAGTCATCCGGATCAGTGTCAAAGCTAGCATCGACATAACACTTAGCGACTAGCTCTTCTTCACCTCTGTATACAAGAAACATATCCTTAGTTCTTCTCAAGTACTAAAGGATATTCTTGACCGCTATCCAGTGTTCCGAACCTGGATCAGATTGGTACCTACTAGTCAAACTAATAGCATGTGCCACATCCGGTCTTGTACATAGCATGGCATACATTATAGAGCCTATGGCTGAGGCATAGGGGATCTTATCCATTATCTCTCTTTCTTCCGCCGTAGCCGGACTTTGAGTCTTACTCAATGTCTTGCCTTGCAACATAGGTAAGTACCCCTTCTTACTTCCGTCCATATTAAATTTCTTTAATATCTTATCAAGGTATGTACTCTGCGATAGCCCAGTTAGGCATCTTGATCTATCTCTATAGATTTTAATGCGTAATATATATGAAGCTTCACCAAGGTCCTTCATCGAAAATTTGTTGTTTAGTTAACTTTTAACACTGTTTTAAAGATCTAAATCATTTCCCATCAATAATATGTCATCCACATATAATATCAGAAATGCCACATTGCTCCCACTCACTTTCTTGTAAATACAAGCCTCTCCATAAGTTTGGACAAATCCAAACTCTTTGATCACCTCATCAAAGTGGAGATTCCAACTTCGTGATGCTTGCTTCAGTCCATAGATGGATCGCTGAAGTTTGCACACCTTATTAGCATCCTTAGGATCGACAAAACCCTTAGGTTGTATCATATACAACTCTTCTTCAATATTACCATTGAGGAATGCAGTTTTGACATCCATCTGCCATATTTCATAATCGAAATATGCAGCAATTGCTAACATAATCCTAACCGACTTAAGCATCGCTACGGGAGAGAATGTCTCATCGTAGTCAACTCCTTGAATTTACGAAACCCCTTTACGACAAGTCGAGCCTTATAGATGGTTACATTACCATCAACATCAGTTTTTCTTTTAAAAATCCATTTATTCTCAACGGCCTTTCGATCGTGAGGTAAGTCCACCAAGGTCCTAGTTTTCGTACATGGATTCCATCTCGGATTTCATGGCTTCTAGCCATTTGCTGGAATCAGGGCTCATCATCGCTTCTTCATACGTCGCAGGGTCATTTATTTCATCAATCATGAAATTCATAACAGGATTGCCGTACAGTTCAGGAGCTGCACGTGTCCTGCTTGACCTACGAGGTTCGGTAGTGTCCTCTTTCGGAGTTTCATGATCAATATCATTAGCTCTCTCTTCATTAGGTGAAGTCAACTCCGAAACAACTTCTGGAGCTGCACTACTCGCCATTTTATGAAGAGAAGATTCAATAACTTCTTCGAGTTCTACCTTCCGGCTACTCACACGTGTCGCGAGAAACTCCTTCTCAAGAAAGGATCCATTCTTGGCAACAAAGACCTTGCCCTCGGATCTGTGATAGAAGGTATACCCAATCATTTCCTTAGGGTATCCTATGAAGACGCAATTTTCCGCTTTGGGTTCGAGTTTATCCGGTTGAAGTTTCTTCACATAAACATCGCATCCCCAAACTTTAAAAAATGACAACTTAGGTTTGTTTCCAAACCATAATTCATACGGTGTCTTTTCAACGGATTTAGATGGTGCCCTATTTAAAGTGAATGCAGCGGTTTCCAGTGCATAACCCCAAAATGACAGTGGCAAGTCAGTCAGAGACATCATAGATCGAACCATATCCAATAAAGTACGATTACGACGTTCTGACACACCATTACGTTGTGGTGTTCCGGCAGGCGTGAGTTGTGAAACTATTCCACAGTCTTTCATATGTGTGCTAAACTCGTAACTAAGATACTCTCCTCCACGGTCGGACTGCAGCAATTTGATCTTTCTGTTACGATGATTTTCCACTTCATTCTAAAATTCTTTGAACCTTTCAAAGGTTTCAGACTTATGTTTCATCAAATAGATATACCCATATCTACTCAAATCATCCGTGAAAGTAACAAAATAACGATATCCACCTCACGCCGACACACTCATTGGTCCACATACATCAGTATGTATGATTTCCAATAAATCTGTCGCCCGTTCCATTGAACCGGAAAACGGCGTTCTAGTCATCTTGCCCATAAGGCATGGCTCACATGTATCAAATGATTCAAAATCAAGTGATTCCAAAAGTCCATCAGAATGGAGTTTCTTCATGCGTTTAACGCCAATATGACCTAGACGGCAGTGCCACATATATGTAGATATATCATTATCAAGTTTAATCCTTTTAGCATCAACATTATGAATATGCGTAATACTACTATCGAGATCCAACAGAAATAAACCATTCAACACAGGTGCATGACCATAAAAGATAGTATTCATATAAATCGAACAACCATTGTTTTTAGACTTAAATGAATAACCACTTTGCATCAAACACGATCCGGATACAATGTTCATGCTCAGTGGAGGCACCAAATAACAATTATTTAGGTTTATAACTAATCCCGACGGCATATGGAGAGGCAGCGTTCCGACGGCGATCACATCAACTCTTGATCCATTGCCGACCTGCATCATGACCTCATCCCTTGCTAGTTGTCGCTTGTTCCGTAGCCCGTGAACCGAGTTACATATATTAGCAACCGATCCCGTATCAAATACCCAGGTGCTACTGCGAGTACTAGTCAAGTACACATCAATAACATGTATATCACATATACCTTTGTTTGCCTTGCCGGCCTTCTTGTCTGCCAAATACTTGGGGCAGTTGCGCTTCCAATGGCCAGTCCCCTTGCAATAGTAGCACTCGGTGTCAGACTTAGGGCCAGCTCGGGGTTTCTTTTCAGGCGTGGCAACAGATTTTCCGCCCTTCTTTCCCTTCTGCTTGCCTTTCTTGTCCTTCTTGAAACCGGTGGTCTTATTGATCATCAACACTTGATGTTCTTTCCTAATCTCCACTTCTGCAGTCTTAAGCATTGACAGAAGCTCGGGAAGGGACTTCTTCATGCCCTGCATATTATAGTTCATCACGAAGCTCTTGTAGCTAGGTGGCAGAGATTGGAGAACACGATGTATGCCTAAGTCAATGGGAATCGTTATTCCCAAGGACACAAGCTTATCGGCGTACCCAGACATTTTGAGTACGTGCTCACTAACGGAGCTATTTTCCTCCATCATGCAGCTAAAGAACTTTTCTGTAGCATTATAACTCTCTACGGCAGCATGGGTATCGAAAATCATTTTCAATTCTCCCATGGTATCGAAGGCATTGCCATTTTCGAAATGTTTTCGAAGTTCTGGCTCTAGCCCATACAGTATGCCGCAATGAACTAAGTTGTGGTCCTCCTGACGAGTTATATAGACGTTCTTTTCCTCGTCAGGGTCATCAGGAGCTGGTGGGGGGCCTAGCGGCGCATCTAGCACATATTGCTTCTGTGCAGCAGTGAGGAGAATCCTCAAATTCATAGCCTAGTTGGTGAAGTTGCTACCATTCGCAGCAAGTTTCTCTTTCTCCATGAACATATTGAAATTAAAAGTAGGTGGTGCCATCTACAACAGAATTTGTAAAGTATATTTAGACTAAGTTTATGATATATTGAGTTTAACTAATCCAAATTACTAATGAACTCCCACTCAAAAACGACATCCCTCGTGTCCTTTTGGTGATTACATGAACCAAATCCACTACACCAAGTCCGATCATCACGTGAGTCGGTGTAGCTTCAAAGGCGAGCATCTATATGGGCATCATATCAACTATATGACTCATGCTTAACCTTTCGGTCCGTGTTCCGAGGCCATGTATGTATATGCTAGGCTCGTCAAGTAAGAACCTTAGTATTTGCGTGTGTAAAACTGTCTTACACCCGTTGTATGAAAGCTTAGAGTTGAGAACACCCGATCATCACGTGATGCCTCAAAACACGATCCACAAAACGGTGCATACTTAAGGCAGAACACATTTTATCTTGATATCTAATTGAGGGATCATCTTATAATGCTACCAAAAGCGCCAAACTAGCAATATAAGATGCTAACATCTAATGTGTGAAGTGAGGTGATATGGTCCATGCATTTGATATCTATCATTTGCATCATGGTATGATCTCTATCATTCCTTTGTGTGTAAGGCCAAGGTCTATGGAACTTACACGTTAAGTGAGTTGTAAGAGTATCTATTATACATCTACTTACAACAATACCATATCAAAACACTAGCCCAGCAACGATCTAAACTAGACGCCTCTAATTTATCAATTGCAAGTTTTACGTGGCTTAGGGCTTTCAGAGATAGAACTGGTCTAACCTACGAACATGAACCGCAACGAGGATAACCAAGTTATTAGCAACTTGTTGTAAATCAGATATTGACTATAGTAGGAGAGATAGACACCCGCCAGCCACTTATGCAAAACAAGTTGCATGTCTGTCGTGGAACCGGTCTCATGTACGATGACATGTAAGGTTGGTCCGGGCCGCTTCATCCCACTATGCCACCAATATCCAAAGTACATAGAAGATGCAATAACATGATCATCATCGCCCACATATAAACATATGTGTACTACCCGTGCAAAGCACCTACGCATAGATCGGTCTCTGATACCACTGTTGGGTCCGCAGCATAGAAAACAAAAAATTTCCTACGATGAGAACTACACGCCAAGATCTATCTACTAGATATAGAACAACAGGTGGACATACATCCATGGAGAACTTACCCTCGAAGACAACGAGTTTTGTTAACGAGTAGGAACTCGTGGTTGATGTAGTCGTACACTTGTCGATCTCAAGATCGTGAGAAATTCCGAGCGCCGTAGCTCAGCAGCGCATCCGCACTCGCACACACGTTCAAGCCACCGGACAATCTCCACCTCCTCGCTCCAGCGATCCAGCGGAAGCAGCAACTCCTTCCAGACGAAATGCCACCGGCAACATGTATCTCGCTAATCCGAGACCATGGGGGAATAATTCTAGAGGGGGAGAGAGATCCCTCACAAGGAGGTGTGAGGATGAAGGAGGGAATGGGTGGCCTTTTATAGGAGGAGGGGCGGTGCCCCCTCTCTCCATGGCCGGCACATGGGGGGGTGACCCCTCACCTCCTCCATTCATGTGGTGGTAACTCCTCCACATTAAAATGCCTCTTCACATTCCCTTTTAAAGTCTCCACTTTAAATGCATTAAATTTCTCCAAATTTAATGCTCTCTCATTTAATAAAACTATTTTTATTAAATTTATTCAGAATTTTGTTAATTACTTTAATTAACAAACATTCACATATAGCCCCTTGCAATATTTCAATATCACATGCAGAACCACCTTCTGCAATTTCACCCGAAACAATTTCCGGTTTCTATTGAAACAATTCCTGCGCTTTGCAATTCTTTCGTCTGAAACATATATGCTCCAAAATGGTGTCCGGTAACTCTTAAGTGTGCCACCCTACGGTTCGCAAGTAATGCAGACATGATCGAGACCCTTCTCCGATCAATAATCAGCAGCGGGAACTGGAGATCCGTACTGACTCCAACACATTCAACGATGACTCCTGTGATCGTGAGAACCTTTAACGCTTGTAACTAAATCCCTTTGTCTCTCGATATATTACATGTCCGAGATTCGATCATCGGTATCTCCATACCTAGTTTGATCTCGTTACCGACATGCACTCTTTTCTCGTTCCCGTGATATAACATTCTAGTGATCACATCACTTGCTTGCAAGCTATCCTAATGTGATATAATCGAGAGGGCCCAGAGTATATCTTTCCGTCATCTGGATTGACAAATTCCACTCTTGATCCATGAGCCTCAACATAACACCTTCGTAGTACTGAACCCATCTTTATAGTCACCCTGTTACGGTGTGACGTTTGATGTTATCAAGATACTCTTTCGGTGTTAGCAATTAACATGATCTCATGGTCTAAGGATGAAGATTACTTCGTGTGATGTTATAGCAATATAAACATAATGACTTGATCGTAATGCTATACTTCGGATGAATGTTCATCACATCATTTCACAAATGCTGTGACCTTGTTATTAACAACATCCAATGTCCATGATCAGGAAACCTTGATCATCTTGTTAATCAACAAGCTAGTCTATAAGAGAGGCATAACTAGGAACCCTTTTTGTTTATTAAACACACATGTATTGATGTTTCCTATCAATACAATTATAGCATGCAAAATAAACATCTATCATATACAAGGAATACATAATAACAACTTTATTATTGCCTCTCAGGGCATATTTCCTTCAGATGATCCCTGTTAAAATAACCAACGATTGTGTTCCCCCTTAGTGTGCACCACCAAGAAAGTTCTTTGGTATGAGGCAGGCCGTGATGATCGGGTGTCAGACATATCTACGTTCGCATACAGTGGGTGCAAGCCATGTTGCATAGCGAAAACACTAAGGTTGAGTTGGCGAGCCTAGCACGCCAGAGAAGCGTGGCCTCGGAACACGGATGGTCGAAATATTGAGCACGAGTCGCATGAATGATGTGACCGACGTTTAGCGTCCACCCTTGAACCCACATTGATGGCCGTGATGATCGGGGGAGATGTGGCTGATAGGGGTCATGTTATCACTAGGAACCCTCTTTGGGGATAGGTGTTTCTGAGTGGAGTTATTATTAACTCATTTAATTATAAACTTAGTCTAAATTCCTTTTGCAATTATAAATGTAGATGGGCTCTTTCGTATTGACAATTAAATGGTTAGAAGGAGAGAAGCTCAGATTAGATGGATCGAACTTCTCCATTTGGGTTGCCAGTCTCCATGTTCTCCTTAGCGAGAATGACATGGTCGACTACATACTCGACGGGATGGATTTGGATCCATCCACGAACCTTGAGACCCTAGAGGAGCGGAAAGACCGCTATCTCCATCGTGAGATGGCCTCCTATATTTCAGTCGTGATGCATTTCGGAATGGTGGACGAGTTGTGGCCTTTCGTGGGTGATGGCAACCCTCGTTCGGTGATGCTACAGCTTAGGACACATTTCGTGGATCAGACACGCATTTGGGATCATGAGTTAATGGGGTACTTTCTCTCCATAAAGATGGAGGAGGGCTCCTCACTAGATGAGCACTTATTGCGCCTCTACGATGCGTATATGAGTCTGGCATACTACCTGGACAACTGGTACTCAAGCTCATTTGCGATGGGAGTTGTGTTGCGGTCGCTTTCTCCAAGCTTCCAAGCACAAGTCAGGATCTGCGTTATGAGAGGTGACACGGAAACACTGGATTTCCTTGAGTTCATATCACATTTCAGAAATGTGATAGATGAACCCAACGTTGCTGGAGTCGTCAACGACCAAGGTATATATTTGATATACAGTTTTATAAATGTTATAATCTTGCAAACACATTGCAGTGTTGAGTATATCTGATACTTGTTCTGTTTTGGTGAAAACAGGTCCTTCTGCATAGAGGTGCTTGCTAGAGAGGAGGTGACATTGCGTGTTGATGGCGAGCATGATGATGATGGCCGACAACACTCTCCCTCGACATTTATCACTTAGTTTGTGTTTTAGGATGATTAATGTAATCAAGAGATTGTGAACTTCTTTAGTGTGTCTCACACTTCGTGAGACGGTTCTTCATATCAGTTTGTAACAAACAGTTGTTCTGCTTTTATGAATGATTTCTATTCGTGTTCATATCTTGTTTCACTATGTGTGAAATATCCTTGTTGTTTGAAACTAATTGATAATGTATGAACATTTGTAAAAATATTAAAATGCCTTGTTTAAAATATCCAACTTAATGATATTTCATTAATGAATGAAACCATTGTTTGAATTCAAAGTTATATGATAATATGTGAAAGTCATTCGATTTATTATCACATATAAATCATGCCTAAGTTCGGTGAAATAACTTGAACACCGTGTATTACTTGAATACAAAGTGTTTAATGAATTGTTAAAAATAAATACATATTCAATGTATTGGGTTTTAACGAAAATGGTAATTATCATTAATTGATTGTTTAAATGTGTAAAGCCGTTTACCAAAGGAAATATGAATATGAAACTGTTTGATTTGATCAAAGTGTTTCATCAACAAAGGGTATAAATATAAAAGGGAATCTAATTACTATGATTTGATCAATAGTAATGAAATTCAACTTTATAAGAATGGCATAAAAGAAATTGTGGAATGCAAAGTGTTTTGAAACGTCAAAATACAAAGCATCACAATGTGATATTAGATATCAAAAGGGGTTGAACAAAAGGCACCAAATAAATCGTTGTAGTGTATGTGTAGAGATCATTAGCTTAAGAAATAGTTAGCACTCAATTAGAATTGGTGAACCATTTGAATTCGTGAAAGTTTTGGGGTTATTCGATACAACCAAAACAATAGCGAATAAGACCTTGTAGTGTATTCATTGGAAACTTTGAATACGAAATCCATAGCTAAACCAAAAGGAAAGAAAAAACTTGTATTGCTTGGATTTTGGTGCATTCTTGAGAAAGCTCACCTCTAGTGATGTTTCTCAATTATGAGCAAATGGAAATTAGTGCAAAACACGATGAGGATTCAAAACCCTGCATCAGAGTGTTGAGAAGCGCAACGGACAGCGTTCCTGAATGATTCTCTTCACGGAAGGAAAGAATCAATGATTTTGATCACGCTTAAGGGCTTGAAGATGCTTAGAGAGTGTTTATGGGATCGGTAAAATCGCCGAAGAAAAGAAGGGAGAAAACTGGAAGGGTTTCGGTAAGTCCGGAGGATGTCCAGAGTGGAGGTGGAAGGTGTTCCATGGCCACGGAGATTAGATAATGTGTGAATGAATGTTAAATATTGATTTAATCATTTATTCATAATTATTTAATAAAGAGAAAATCAATTAAAAAGGTCAAAAGGCTTAATGGGCCAATTTTTGGAGGGAGAGGGCCCATTAGGGAAAGGAGAGAGGGAGAAGGGGCAAGAGGCTGGCCGGCTGGGCCTAGCCCCCCGCGTGGGGCCCACCAGGGGCTGGCCGGCGGCCTCCCCTCCCCCTCCTCTCCTTTAGTCCCACCCCGGGACTTGAGGGGAGGTAGTACCTCCCATCCCCCTATATATAGTGGGGTATTTGGCCTAGAAAATACAACCCAATAATCAATAAAGGTCTCCCCACTTTTGGGAGGACCTCCAATTGATATTTTCTCTCTTCCCCTCTCTCTCTCGTGACCGTGGTCCCAAGTCTGGACTACGCGAGCGAGAGACATCTTCACCGTGGAGCGCCGTCGCGCTGCGGGATTCGGATCCGGGAGCTCTACTTCCGCAACTGTTGCTGGATCAGGGAAGCGGGAGTCATCGTCAGGCACCGGACGTGTGTAACTCCCACGAGGTGTCACACTTGAGGCACTCAAGTCGTTGGAGCCAGAAGGAGCGCAAGGACTTCATCACGACCTTGAGGTCGGCTTCGGCTCGTCTACATCAACCACGCTCTCCTGAGCGTTAACAACGCTTTTCGGTCTTCGAGGGTAAGTTCCCGAAAATCCCCTCCCGTTACGGTATTACTAATAGATAGGTCCTGGCAGCTTCAGGGGTTCAGGGGCGTAGTGTAAAATTTATTGTTTTTATGCACGGAACCCCTATAGTGGTATCAGAGCTAGATCTATGCGTAGTAATGCTAGTACGGGTAGAACACACGAGATGTAGCGTGTGGGCGTTGATCTTTTAGTTGTTACCCTCCCACATGTACTTGTGTATACCGCAGTAATGCTTGATGAAGCGGCCCCCAACCGACTTTACGCGTTCATTCGCGAGACTGGTCCACGCTTGACATACGGCTTATACCGTATAATGTGGCTTAGGGGGGTGTCTGTCTCTCTCGCATTAGTTGGTATACCATTTGCAACGGAGGGCCCCGAAAGGGGTGTAGTAGAGACAACTACTTGATCAGCGTTGTGCTGATAGTTCGTAGGTAAGAACGGTTCTTGTGCGAAATCCCATTCAGCCACGTAAAACATACAAAGATAAAGTAGAGGCGTCTAACTTTGTTTTGAAGAAGGGCGTTGCTTTGTGATATGGTTGTGGCAAAGGTAAAGTGATTACCTTTTGTTGCATAGTAGTAGATAGTCATGGTAATGACGAACTACCAAACCGGAATGACACTGGTACCCTGGTGTCTACGGCGCCGGAACCCGGTGACGGCGGATGGAGATCACGACGTGAAGGACCATATCACATAGCATTTACATTCAATGTTATTGTTTGTATGTCTTATTGTGTGCTAGTATTAGATACTCGACGGTAGCCTAATAAGATGATCCCTGTTAAAATAACCAACAATTGTGTTCCCCCTTAGTGTGCACCACCAAGAAAGTTCTTCGGTATGAGGCAGGCCGTGATGATCGGGTGTCAGACATATATACGTTCGCATATAGTGGGTGCAAGCCATGTTGCACAGCGAAAACACTAAGGTTGAGTTGGCGAGCCTAGCACGCCAGAGAAGCGTGGCCTCGGAACGCGGATGGTCGAAAGATCGAGCACGAGTCGCATGAATGATGTGACCGACGTTTAGCGTCTACCCTTGAACCCACATTGATGGCCGTGATGATCGGGGGAGATGTGGCTGATAGGGGTCGTGTTATCACTAGGAACCCTCTTTGGGGATAGGTGTTTCTGAGTGGAGTTGTTATTAACTCATTTAATTATAAACTTAGTCTAAATTCCTTTTGCAATTATAAATGTAGATGGGCTCTTTCGTATTGACAATTAAATGGTTAGAAGGAGAGAAGCTAAGATTAGATGGATCGAACTTCTCCATTTGGGTTGCCAGTCTCCATGTTCTCCTTAGCGAGAATGACATGGTCGACTACATACTCGACGGGATGGATTTGGATCCATCCACGGACCTTGAGACCCTAGAGGAGCGGAAAGACCGCTATCTCCGTCGTGAGATGGCCTCCTATATTTCAGTCGTGATGCGTTTCAGAATGGTGGACGAGCTGTGGCCTTTCGTGGGTGATGTCAACCCTCATTCGGTGATGCTGCAGCTTATGACACATTTCGTGGATCAGACACGCATTTGGGAGCATGAGTTGATGGGGGACTTTCTCTCCATAAAGGTGGAGGAGGGCTCCTCACTTGATGAGCACTTATTGCGCCTCTACGATGCGTATATGAGTCTGGCATACTACCTGGACAACTGGTACTCAAGCTCATTTGCGATGGGAGTTGTGATGTGGTCGCTTTATCCAAGCTTCCAAGCACAAGTCAGGATCTGCGTTATGAGAGGCGACATGGAAACACTGGATTTCCTTGAGTTCATATCACATTTCAGAAATGTGATAGATGAACCCAACGTCGCTGGAGTCGTCAATGACCAAGGTATATATTTGATATACAGTTTTATAAATGTTATAATCTTGCAAACACATTGAAGTGTTGAGTATATCTGATACTTGTTCTGTTTTGGTGAAAACAGGTCCTTCTGCATAGAGGTGCTTGCTGGAGAGGAGGTGACATTGTGTGTTGATGGCGAGCATGATGATGAGGTCCGATAACACTCTCCCTCGACATTTATCACTTAGTTTGTGTTTTAGGATGATTAATGTAATCAAGAGATTGTGAACTTCTTTAGTGTGTCTCACACTTCGTGAGACGGTTATTCATAACAGTTTGTAACAAACAGTTGTTCTGCTTTTATGAATGATTTCTATTCGTGTTTATATCTTGTTTGATTATGTGTGAATTATCCTTGTTGTTTGAAACTAATTGATAATGTATGAACATTTGTAAAAACATTAAAATGCCTTGTTTAAAATATCCAACTTAATGATATTTCATTAATGAATGAAACCATTGTTTGAATTCAAAGTTATATGATAATATGTGAAAGTCATTCGATTTCTTATCACATATAAATCATGCCTAAGTTCGGTGAAATAACTTGAACACCGTGTATTACTTAAATACAAAGTGTTTAATGAATTGTTAAAAATAAATACATATTCAATGTATTGGGTTTTAACGAAAATGGTAATTATCATTAATTGATTGTTTAAATGTGTAAAGCAGTTTACCAAAGGAAATATGAATATGAAACTATTTTATTTGATCAAAGTGTTTCATCAACAAAGGGTATAAATATAAAAGGGAATCTAATTACTATGATTTGATCAATAGTAATGAAATTCAACTTTATAAGAATGGCATAAAATAAATTGTGGAATGCAAAGTGTTTTGAAACGTCAAAATACAAAGCACCACAATGTGATATTAGATATCAAAAGGGGTTGAACAAAAGGCACCAAATAAATCGTTGTAGTGTATGTGTAGAGACCATTAGCTTCAGAAATAGTTAGCACTCAATTAGAATTGGTGAACCATTTGAATTCGTGAAAGTTTTGGGGTTATTCGATACAACCAAAACAATAGCGAACAAGACCTTGTAGTGTATTCATTGGAAACTTTGAATACGAAATCCATATCTAAACCAAAAGGAAAGCAAAAACTTGTATTGCTTGGATTTTGGTGCATTCTTGAGAAAGCTCACCTCTAGTGATGTTTCTCAATTATGAGCAAATGGAAATTAGTGCAAAACACGATGAGGATTCAAAACCCTGCATCAAAGTGTTGAGAAGCACAATGGACAGCGTTCCTAAACGATTCTCTTCACGAAAGGAAAGAATCAATGATTTTGATCATGCTTAAGGGCTTGATGATGCTTAGAGAGTGTTTATGGGATCGGTAAAATCGCCGAAGAAAAGAAGGGAGAAAACCGGAAGGGTTTCGGTAAGTCCAGAGGATGTCCGGAGTGGAGGTGGAAGGTGTTCCATGGCCACGAAGATTAGATAATGTGTGAATGAATGTTAAATATTGATTTAATCATTTATTCATAATTATTTAATAAAGAGAAAATCAATTAAAAAGGTCAAAAGGCTTAATGGGCCATTTTCCGGAGGGAGAGGGCCCATTAGGGAAAGGAGAGAGGGAGAAGGGGCAAGGGGGCTAGCCGGCTGGGCCTAGCCCCCCGCGTGGGGCCCACCAAGGGCTGGCCGGCGGCCTCCCCTCCCCCTCCTCTCCTTTATTCCACCCCGAGACTTGAGGGGAGGTAGTACCTCCCCTCCCCCTATATATAGTGGGGTATTTGGCCTAGAAAATACAACCCAATAATCAGCAAAGGTCTCCCCACTTTTGGGAGGACCTCCAATTGATATTTTCTCTCTTCCCTCTCTCTCTCTCTCTCTCTCTCTCTCTCTCTCTCTCTCTCTCTCTCTCTCTCTCTCTCTCTCTCTCTCGTGACCATGGTCCCAAGTCTGGACTGCGCAAGCGAGAGACATCTTCACCGCGGAGCGCCGTCATGCTGCGGGATTCGGATCCGGGAGCTCTACTTCCGCAATTGCTGCTGGATTAGGGAAGCGGGAGTCATCGTCAGGCACCGGACGTGTGTAACTCCCACGAGGTGTCACACTTGAGGCACTCAAGTCGTTGGAGCCAGAAGGAGCGCAAGGACTTCATCACGACCTTGAGGTCGGCTTCGGCTCGTCTACATCAACCACGCTCTCTTGAGCGTTGACAACGCTTTTCGGTCTTCGAGGGTAAGTTCGCGAAAAGCCCCTCCTGTTACTGTGAAGGAAATATGCCCTGAGAGGCAATAATAAAGTTGTTATTATGTATTCCTTATATATGATAGATGTTTATTTTACATGCTATAATTGTATTGATAGGAAACATCAATACATGTGTGTTTAATAAACAAAAAGGGTTCCTAGTCATGCCTCTCTTATAGACTAGCTTGTTGATTAAAAGGATGATCAAGGTTTCCTGATCATGGACATTGGATGTTGTTAATAACAAGGTCACACCATTGGTGGAATGATGTGATGAACATTCATCCGAAGTATAGCATTACGATCAAGTCATTGTGTTTATATTGCTATAACATCATACGAAGAAATCTTTAACCTTAGACCATGAGATCATGTTAATTGCTAACACCGGAAGAGTATCTTGATAACATCAAACGTCACACCGTAACAGGGTGACTATAAAGATGGGTTCAGTGCTACAAAGGTGTTATGTTGAGGCTCATGGATCAAGAGTGGAATTTGTCAATCCAGATGACGGATAGATATACTCTGGGCCCTCTCGGTGATATCACATTAGGATAGCTTGCAAGCAAGTGATGTGATCACTAGAATGTTATATCACGGGAACGAGAAAAGAGTGCATGTCGGTAACGAGATCAAACTAGGTATGGAGATACCGATGATCGAATCTCGGACATGTAATATATCGAGAGACAAAGGGATTTAGTTACAAGCGTTAAAGGTTCTCACGATCACAGGAGTCATCGTTGAATGTGTAGGAGTCAGTACGGATCTCTAGGTCCCGCTGCTGATTATTGATCGGAGAAGGGTCTCGATCATGTCTGCATTATTCGCGAACCGTAGGGTGGCACACTTAAGAGTTACCGGACACCATTTTGGAGCACACATGTTTCAGACGAAAGAATTGCAAAGCGCAGGAATTGTTTCAATAGAAACCGTAAATTGTTTCGGGTGAAATTGCAGAAGGTGGTTCTGCATGTGATATTGAAATATTGCAAGGGGCTATATGTGAATGTTTGTTAATTAAAGTAATTAACAGAATTCTGAATAAATTTAATAAAAGGGTTTTATTAAATGAGAGAGCATTAAATTTGGAGAAACTTAATGCATTTAAAGTGGAGACTTTAAAAGGGAATGTGAAGAGGCATTTTAATGTGGAGGAGTTACCACCACATGAATGGGGGAGGTGAGGGGTCACCCGCCCCCCATGCACCGGCCATGGAGAGAGGGGGCACCCCCCTCCTCCTATAAAAGGCCACCCATTCCCTCCTTCTTCCACACACCTCCTTGTGAAGGATCTCTCTCCCTCTCTAGAATTATTCCCCCATGGTCTCAGATTAGCGAGATACATGTTCCCGGTGGCATTTCGTCTGGAAGGAGTTGCTGCTTCCGCTGGATCGCTGGAGCGAGGAGGTGGAGGTTGTCCGGTGGCTTGAACGTGTGTGCGAGTGTGGATGCGCTGCGGAGTTGCGGCGCTCGGACTTCCCCACGATCTTGAGATCGGCAAGTGTACGACTACATCAACCACGAGTTCCTACTCGTAAACAAAGCTCGTTGTCTACGAGGGTAAGTTCTCTATGGATGTATGTCCACCCGTTTGCTTTGTACCTAGTAGATAGATCTTGGCGTGTAGTTCACACCGTAGGAAATTTTTTGTTTTCTATGCTGCGGACCCAATAGTGGTATCAGAGCCTGATCTATGCGTAGGTGCTTTGCACGGGTAGTACACATATGGTTGATATGTGGGCGATGATGATCATGTTATTGCATCTTCTATGTACTTTGGATATTGGTGGCATAGTGGGATGAAGCGTCCCGGACCAACCTTACATGTCATCGTACATGAGACCGGTTCCACGACTGACATGCAACTTGTTTTGCATAAGTGGCTGGCGGGTGTCTGTCTCTCCTACTATAGTCAATATCTGATTTACAACGAGTTGCTAATAACTTGGTTATCCTCGTTGTGGTTCATGTTCGTAGGTTAGACAGGTTCTATCTCCGAAATCCCTAAGCCACGTAAAACTTGCAATTGATAAATTAGAGGCGTCTAGTTTAGATCGTTGCTGGGCTAGTGTTTTGATATGGTATTGTTGTAAGTAGATGTATGGTAGATACTCTTACAACTCACTTAACGTGTAAGTTCCATAGACCTTGGCCTTACACACAAAGGAATGATAGAGATCATACCACGATGCAAATGGTAGAGATCAAATGCATAGACCATATCATCTCACTTCACACATTAGATGTTAGCATCTTATACTGCTAGTTTGGCGCGTTTGATAGCATTATAAGATGATCCCTCATTTAGATATCAAGATAAAATGTGTTCTTTCTTAAGTATGCATCGTTTTGTGGATCGTGTTTTGAGGCATCACGTGATGATCGGGTGTTTTCAACTCTACACTTTCATACAACGGGTGTAAGACAGTTTTACACACGCAAATACTAAGGTTCTTACTTGACGAGCCTAGCATGTACAGACATGGCCTCGAAACACGGACCGAAAGGTTAAGCATGAGTCATATAGTTGATATGATGCCCATATAGATGCTCGCCTTTGAAGCTACACCGACTCACGTGATGATCGGACTTGGTGTAGTGGATTTGGTTCATGTAATCACCAAAAGGACACGAGGGATGTCGTTTTATAGTGGGAGTTCATTAGTAATTTGGATTAGTTGAACTCAATCTATCATAAAATTAGTCTAAATATACTTTACAAATTCTGTTGTAGATGGCACCACCTGCTTTTAATTTCAATGTGTTCATGGAGAAAGAGAAACTTGCTGCGAATGGTAGCAACTTCACCAACTGGGCTATGAATTTTAGGATTCTCCTCACTGCTGCACAAAAGCAATATGTGCTAGATGCGCCACTAGGCCCCCCACCAGCTCCTGATGCCCCTGACGAGGAAAAGAACGTCTATATAACTCGTCAGGAGGACCACAACTTAGTTCATTGCGGCATACTGTATGGGCTAGAGCCAGAACTTCGAAAGCGTTTTGAAAATGGCAATGCCTTTGATACCATGGGAGAATTGAAAATGATTTTCAATACCCATGCTGCCGTAGAGAGTTATAATGCTACAGAAAAGTTCTTTAGCTGCATGATAGAGGAAAACAGCTCCGTTAGTGAGCACGTACTCAAAATGTCTGGGTACGCCGATAAGCTTGTGTCCTTGGGAATAACGATTCCCATTGACTTAGGCATACATCGTGTTCTCCAATCTCTGCCACCTAGCTACAAGAGCTTCGTGATGAACTATAATATGCAGGGCATGAAGAAGTCTCTTCCCGAGCTTCTGTCAATGCTTAAGACTGCAGAAGTGGAGATTAGGAAAGAACATCAAGTGTTGATGATCAATAGGACCACCGGTTTCAAGAAGGACAAGAAAGGCAAGCACAAGGGAAAGAAGGGTGGCAAGTCTATTGCCACGCCTGAAAAGAAACCCCGAGATGGCCCTAAGTCTGACACCGAGTGCTACTATTGCAAGGGGACTGGCCATTGGAAGCGCAACTGCCCCAAGTATTTGGCAGACAAGAAGTCCGGCAAGGCAAACAAAGGTATATGTGATATACATGTTATTGGTGTGTACTTGACTAGTACTCGCAGTAGCACCTAGATATTTGATACCGGATCAGTTGCTAATATATGTAACTCGGTTCAGGGGCTGCGGAACAAGCGACAACTAGCAAGGGATGAGGTCACGATGCGGGTCGGCAATGGATCAAGAGTTGATGTGATCGTCGTAGGAACGCTGCCTCTCCATATGCCATCCGGATTAGTTATAAACCTAAATAATTGTTATTTGGTGCCTGCACTGAGCATGAACATTGTATCCGGATCGTGTTTGATGCAAAGTGGTTATTCATTTAAGTCTAAAAACAATGGTTGTTCGATTTATATGAATAATATCTTTTATGGTCATGCACCTATGTTGAATGGTTTATTTCTGTTGGATCTCGATAGCAGTATTACGCATATTCACAATGTTGATGCTAAAAGGATTAAACTTGATAATGATATATCTACATATATGTGGCACTGCCGTCTAGGTCATATTGGCGTTAAACGCATGAAGAAACTCCATTCTGATGGACTTTTGGAATCACTTGATTTTGAATCATTTGATACATGTGAGCCATGCCTTATGGGCAAGATGACTAGAACGCCGTTTTCCGGTTCAATGGAACGGGCGACAGATCTATTGGAAATCATACATACTGATGTGTGTGGACCAATGAGTGTGTCGGCGCAAAGTGGATATCGTTATTTTGTTACTTTCACGGATGATTTGAGTAGATATGGGTATATCTATTTGATGAAACACAAGTCTGAAAATTTTGAAAAGTTCAAGGAATTTCAGAATGAAGTGGAAAATCATCGTAATAGAAATATCAAATTTCTGCGGTCCGACCGTGGAGGAGAGTATCTTAGTTACGAGTTTAGCACACATATGAAAGACTGTGGAATAGTTTCACAACTCACGCCTGCCAGAACACCACAACGTAATGGTGTGTCAGAGCGTCGTAATCGTACCTTATTGGATATGGTTCGATCTATGATGTCTCTGACTGACTTACCTCTGTCATTTTGGGGTTATGCACTGGAAACAGCTGCATTCACTTTAAATCGGGCACCATCTAAATCCGTTGAAAAGACACCGTATGAATTATGGTTTGGAAACAAACCTAAGCTGTCATTTCTTAAGGTTTGGGGATGCGATATTTATGTGAAGAAACTTCAACCGGATAAACTCGAACCCAAAGCGGAAAAATGCGTCTTCATAGGATACCCTAAGGAAACAATTGGGTATACCTTCTATCACAGATCTGAGGGCAAGGTTTTTGTTGCCAAGAATGGATCCTTTCTTGAGAAGGAGTTTCTCGCGAAAGGTGTGAGTAGTCGGAAGGTAGAACTCGAAGAGGTTATTGAACCTTCTCTTCATGGAATGGCGAGTGGCGCAGCACCGGAAGTTGTTTCGGAGTTGACTTCACCTGATGAAGAGAGAACTAATGATAATGATCATGAAACTCCGAAAGAGGACACTACCGAACCTCGCAGGTCATGCAGGACACGTGTAGCTCCTGAACTGTACGGCAATCCTGTTGTAAATTTCATGGTTGATGAAATGGATGACCCTGCGACGTATGAAGAAGCGATGATGATCCCGGATTCCAACAAATGGCTAGAAGCCATGAAATCCGAGATGGAATCCATGTACGAGAACCAAGTTTGGAACTTGGTGGACTTACCTCACGACCGAAAGGCCGTTGAGAATAAATGGATTTTCAAAAGGAAAATTGATGCTGATGGTAATGTGACCATCTATAAGGCTCGACTTGTCGCAAAGGGGTTTCAACAAATTCAAGGAGTTGACTACGATGAGACATTCTCTCCCGTAGTGATGCTTAAGTCAGTTAGGATTATGTTAGCAATTGCTGCATATTTCGATTATGAAATATGGCAGATGGATGTCAAAACTGCGTTCCTCAATGGTAAGATTGAAGAAGAGTTGTATATGATACAACCTAAGGGTTTTGTCGATCCTAAGGATGCTAATAAGGTGTGCAAACTTCAGCGATCCATCTATGGACTGAAGCAAGCATCATGAAGTTGGAATCTCCGCTTTGATGAGGTGATCAAAGAGTTTGGATTTGTCCAAACTTATGGAGAGGCTTGTATTTACAAGAAAGTGAGTGGGAGCAATGTGGCATTTCTGATATTATATGTGGATGACATATTATTGATTGGAAATGATTTAGATCTTTTAAACAGTGTTAAAAGTTATCTAAACAGCAAATTTTCGATAAAGGATCTTGGTGAAGCTTCATATATATTAGTCATTAAAATCTATAGAGATAGATCAAGACGCCTAATTGGGCTATCGCAGAGTACATACCTTGATAAGATATTAAAGAAGTTTAATATGGATGGAAGTAAGAAGGGGTTCTTACCTATGTTGCAAGGCAAGACATTGAGTAAGACTCAAAGTCCGGCTACGGCGGAAGAAAGAGAGATAATGGATAAGATCCCTATGCCTCAGCCATAGGCTCTATAATGTATGCCATGCTATGTACAAGACCGAATGTGGCACATGCTATTAGTTTGACTAGTAGGTACCAATCTGATCCAGGTTCGGAACACTGGATAGCGGTCAAGAATATCCTTAAGTACTTGAGAAGAACTAAGGATATGTTTCTTATATACGGAGGTGAAGAAGAGCTAGTCGCTAAGTGTTATGTCGATGCTAGCTTTGACACTGATCCGGATGACTCTAAGTCTCAATCCGGATACGTATTTCTCTTGAACGGAGCAGCAGTTAGTTGGAGGAGCTCCAAACAACCTGTGGTGGCTAGATCAACAACGGAGGCGGAATATGTTGCTACTTCAGAAGCGACGCAGGAAGCAGTTTGGAAGAAAGAGTTCATTACGGAACTGGGTGTGGTTCCCAGTGTGTTGGACCCGATGGTGATCTATTGTGACAACAATGGAGCCATAGCCAACGCAAAGGAACCAAGGTCTCACAAGAATTCCAAGCATATTAAGCGCCGGTTTCACTCCATCCGCGAACATGTCAAGGATGGAGATATAAAGATTTGTAAAGTGCACATGGACCTGAATGTAGCAGATCCGTTGACTACAGTACTCCCTAGCGCAAAACATGATCAACACCAGAACTCCATGGGTGTTAGATTTATCACTATGTGAACTAGATTATTGTCTAGTGCAAGTGGGAGACTGAAGGAAATATGCCCTGAGAGGCAATAATAAAGTTGTTATTATGTATTCCTTATATATGATAGATGTTTATTTTACATGCTATAATTGTATTGATAGGAAACATCAATACATGTGTGTTTAATAAACAAAAAGGGTTCCTAGTCATGCCTCTGTTATAGACTAGCTTGTTGATTAACAGGATGATCAAGGTTTCCTGATCATGGACATTGGATGTTGTTAATAACAAGGTCACACCATTGGTGGAATGATGTGATGAACATTCATCCGAAGTATAGCATTACGATCAAGTCATTGTGTTTATATTGGTATAACATCATACGAAGTAATCTTTATCCTTAGACCATGAGATCATGTCAATTGCTAACACCGGAAGAGTATCTTGATAACATCAAACGTCACACCATAACAGGGTGACTATAAAGATGGGTTCAGTGCTACGAAGGTGTTATGTTGAGGCTCATGGATCAAGAGTGGAATTTGTCAATCCAGATGACAGATAGATATACTCTAGGCCCTCTCGGTGATATCACATTAGGATAGCTTGCAAGCAAGTGATGTGATCACTAGAATGTTATATCACGGGAACGAGAAAAGAGTGCATGTCGGTAACGAGATCAAACTAGGTATGGAGATACCGATGATCGAATCTCGGACATGTAATATATCGAGAGACAAAGGGATTTAGTTACAAGCGTTAAAGGTTCTCACGATCACAGGAGTCATCGTTGAATGTGTAGGAGTCAGTACGGATCTCCAGGTCCCGCTGCTGATTATTGAACGGAGAAGGGTCTCGATCATGTCTGCATTATTCGTGAACCATAGGGTGGCACACTTAAGAGTTATCGGACACCATTTTGGAGCACATATGTTTCAGACGAAAGAATTGCAAAGCGCAGGAATTGTTTCAATAGAAACCGGAAATTGTTTCGGGTGAAATTGCAGAAGGTGGTTCTACATGTGATATTGAAATATTTCAAGGGGCTATATGTGAATGTTTGTTAATTAAAGTAATTAACAAAATTCTGAATAAATTTAATAAAAGGGTTTTATTAAATGAGAGAGCATTAAATTTGGAGAAACTTAATGCATTTAAAGTGGAGACTTTAAAAGGGAATGTGAAGAGGCATTTTAATGTGGAGGAGTTACCACCACATGAATGGGGGAGGTGAGGGGTCACCCCCCATGCGCCGGCCATGGAGAGAGGGGGAACCCTCCCCTCCTCCTATAAAAGGCCACCCATTCCCTCCTTCTTCCACACACCTCCTTGTGAAGGATCTCTCTCCCCCTCTAGAATTATTCCCCCATGGTCTCGGATTAGCGAGATACATGTTCCCGGTGGCATTTCGTCTGGAAGGAGTTGCTGCTTCCGTTGGATCGCTGGAGCGAGGAGGTGGAGGTTGTCCGGTGGCTTGAACGTGTGTGCGAGTGCGGATGCGCTGCTGAGTTGCGGCGCTCGGACTTCCTCACGATATTGAGATTGGCAAGTGTACGACTACATCAACCACGAGTTCCTACTCGTTAACAAAGCTCGTTGTCTACGAGGGTAAGTTCTCTATAGATGTATGTCCACCTGTTTGCTTTGTACCTAGTAGATAGATCTTGGCGTGTAGTTCACACCGTAGGAAATTTTTTGTTTTCTATGCTGCGGACCCACATACTGTATTACTAATAGATAGGTCCTGGCAGCTTCAGGGGTTCAGGGGCGTGAAGGAAATATGCCCTGAGAGGCAATAATAAAGTTGTTATTATGTATTCCTGTATATGATAGATGTTTATTTTACAAGCTATAATTGTATTGATAGGAAACATCAATACATGTGTGTTTAATAAACAAAAAGGGTTCCTAGTCATGCCTCTCTTACAGACTAGCTTGTTGATTAACAAGATGATCAAGGTTTCCTGATCATGGACATTGGATGTTGTTAATAACAAGGTCACACCATTGGTGGAATGATGTGATGAACATTCATCTGAAGTATAGCATTACGATCAAGTCATTGTGTTTATATTGCTATAACATCATATGAAGTAATCTTTATCCTTAGACCATGAGATCGTGTTAATTGCTAACACCGGAAGAGTATCTTGATAATATCAAACGTCACACCGTAACAAGGTGACTATAAAGATGGGTTCGGTGCTACGAAGGTGTTATGTTGAGGCTCATGGATCAAGAGTGGAATTTGTCAATCCAGATGACGGATAGATATACTCTGGGCCCTCTCGGTGATATCACATTAGGATAGCTTGCAAGCAAGTGATGTGATCACTAGAATGTTATATCACGGGAACGAGAAAAGAGTGCATGTCGGTAACGAGATCAAACTAGGTATGGAGATACCGATGATCGAATCTCGAACATGTAATATATCGAGAGACAAAGGGATTTAGTTACAAGCGTTAAAGGTTCTCACGATCACAGGAGTCATCGTTGAATGTGTAGGAGTCAGTACGGATCTCCAGGTCCCGCTGCTGATTATTGATCGGAGAAGGGTCTCGATCATGTCTGCATTATTCGCGAACCATAGGGTGGCACACTTAAGAGTTACCGGACACCATTTTGGAGCACATATGTTTCAGACGAAAGAATTGCAAAGCGCAGGAATTGTTTCAATAGAAACCAGAAATTGTTTCGGGTGAAATTGCAGAAGGTGGTTCTGCATGTGATATTGAAATATTGCAAGGGGCTATATGTGAATGTTTGTTAATTAAAGTAATTAACAAAATTCTGAATAAATTTAATAAAAGGGTTTTATTAAATGAGAGAGCATTAAATTTGGAGAAACTTAATGCATTTAAAGTGGAGACTTTAAAAGGGAATGTGAAGAGGCATTTTAATGTGGAGGAGTTACCACCACATGAATGGGGGAGGTGAGGGGTCACCCCCCCATGCGCCGGCCATGGAGAGAGGGGGAACCCTCCCCTCCTCCTATAAAAGGCCACCCATTCCCTCCTTCTTCCATACACCTCCTTATGCAGGATCTCTCTTCCCCTCTAGAATTATTCCCCCATGGTCTCGGATTAGCGAGATACATGTTCCCGGTGGCATTTCGTCGGGAAGGAGTTGCTGCTTCCGCTGGATCGCTGGAGCTTGGAGGTGGAGGTTGTCCGGTGGCTTGAACGTGTGTGCGACTGCGGATGCGCTGCTGAGTTGCGGCGCTCGGACTTCCTCACGATCTTGAGATTGGCAAGTGTACGACTACATCAACCACGAGTTCCTACTCGTTAACAAAGCTCGTTGTCTACGAGGGTAAGTTCTCTATGGATGTATGTCCACCCGTTTGCTTTGTACCTAGTAGATAGATCTTGGCGTGTAGTTCACACCGTAGGAAATTTTTTGTTTTCTATGCTGCGGACCCAACATACTGTATTACTAATAGATAGGTCCTGGCAGCTTCAGGGGTTCAGGGGCGTGAAGGAAATATGCCCTGAGAGGCAATAATAAAGTTGTTATTATGTATTCCTTGTATATGATAGATGTTTATTTTACATGCTATAATTGTATTGACAGGAAACATCAATACATGTGTGTTTAATAAACAAAAAGGGTTCCTAGTCATGCCTCTCTTATAGACTAGCTTGTTGATTAACAAGATGATCAAGGTTTCCTGATCATGGACATTGGATGCTGTTAATAACAAGGTCACACCATTGGTGGAATGATGTGATGAACATTCATCTGAAGTATAGCATTACGATCAAGTCATTGTGTTTATATTGCTATAACATCATACGAAGTAATCTTTATCCTTAGACCATGAGATCATGTTAATTGCTCACACCGGAAGAGTATCTTGATAACATCAAACGTCACACCGTAACAGGGTGACTATAAAGATGGGTTCGGTGCTACGAAGGTGTTATGTTGAGGCTCATGGATCAAGAGTGGAATTTGTCAATCCAGATGACGGATAGATATACTCTGGGCCCTCTCGGTGATATCACATTAGGATAGCTTGCAAGCAAGTGATGTGATCACTAGAATGTTATATCACGGGAACGAGAAAAGACTGCATGTCGGTAACGAGATCAAACTAGGTATGGAGATACCGATGATCGAATCTCGAACATGTAATATATCGAGAGACAAAGGGATTTAGTTACAAGCGTTAAAGGTTCTCACGATCACAGGAGTCATCGTTGAATGTGTAGGAGTCAGTACGGATCTCCAGGTCCCGCTGCTGATTATTGATCGGAGAAGGATCTTGATCATGTCTGCATTATTCGCGAACCGTAGGGTGGCACACTTAAGAGTTACCGGACACCATTTTGGAGCACATATGTTTCAGACGAAAGAATTGCAAAGCGCAGGAATTGTTTCAATAGAAACCGGAAATTGTTTCGGGTGAAATTGCAGAAGGTGGTTCTGCATGTGATATTGAAATATTGCAAGGGGCTATATGTGAATGTTTGTTAATTAAAGTAATTAACAAAATTCTGAATAAATTTAATAAAAGGGTTTTATTAAATGAGAGAGCATTAAATTTGGAGAAACTTAATGCATTTAAAGTGGAGACTTTAAAAGAGAATGTGAAGAGGCATTTTAATGTGGAGGAGTTACCACCACATGAATGGGGGAGGTGAGGGGTCACCCCCCCATGCGCCGCCCATGGAGAGAGGGGGAACCCTCCCCTCCTCCTATAAAAGGCCACCCATTCCCTCCTTCTTCCACACACCTCCTTGTGAAGGATCTCTCTCCCCCTCTAGAATTATTCCCCCATGGTTTCGGATTAGCGAGATACATGTTCCCGGTGGCATTTCGTCTGGAAGGAGTTGCTGCTTCCGCTGGATCGCTGGAGCGAGGAGGTGGAGGTTGTCCGGTGGCTTGAACGTGTGTGCGAGTGCGGATGCGCTGCTGAGTTGCGGCGCTCGGACTTCCTCACGATCTTGAGATTGGCAAGTGTACGACTACATCAACCACGAGTTCCTACTCGTTAACAAAGCTCGTTGTCTACGAGGGTAAGTTCTCTATGGATGTATGTCCACCCGTTTGCTTTGTACCTAGTAGATAGATCTTGGCGTGTAGTTCACACCGTAGGAAATTTTTTGTTTTCTATGCTGCGGACCCAACATACTGTATTACTAATAGATAGGTCCTGGCAGCTTCAGGGGTTCAGGGGCGTGAAGGAAATATGCCCTGATAGGCAATAATAAAGTTGTTATTATGTATTCCTTGTATATGATAGATGTTTATTTTACATGCTATAATTGTATTGATAGGAAACATCAATACATGTGTGTTTAATAAACAAAAAGGGTTCCTAGTCATGCCTCTCTTATAGACTAGCTTGTTGATTAACAAGATGATCAAGGTTTCCTGATCATGGACATTGGATGTTGTTAATAACAAGGTCACACCATTGGTGGAATGATGTGATGAACATTCATCTGAAGTATAGCACTACGATCAAGTCATTGTGTTTATATTGCTATAACATCATACGAAGTAATCTTTATCCTTAGACCATGAGATCATGTTAATTGCTAACACCGGAAGAGTATCTTGATAACATCAAACGTCACACCGTAATAGGGTGACTATAAAGATGGGTTCGGTGCTACGAAGGTGTTATGTTGAGGCTCATGGATCAAGAGTGGAATTTGTCAATCCAGATGACGGATAGATATACTCTGGGCCCTCTCGGTGATATCACATTAGGATAGCTTGCAAGCAAGTGATGTGATCACTAGAATGTTATATCACGGGAACAAGAAAAGAGTGCATGTCGGTAACGAGATCAAACTAGGTATGGAGATACCGATGATCGAATCTCGGACATGTAATATATCGAGAGACAAAGGTATTTAGTTACAAGCGTTAAAGGTTCTCACGATCACAGGAGTCATCGTTGAATGTGTAGGAGTCAGTGCGGATCTCCAGGTCCCGCTGCTGATTATTGATCGGAGAAGGGTCTCGATCATGTCTGCATTATTCGCGAACCGTAGGGTGGCACACTTAAGAGTTATCGGACACCATTTTGGAGCACATATGTTTCAGACGAAAGAATTGCAAAGCGCAGGAATTGTTTCAATAGAAACCGGAAATTGTTTCGGGTGAAATTGCAGAAGGTGGTTCTGCATGTGATATTGAAATATTGCAAGGGGCTATATGTGAATGTTTGTTAATTAAAGTAATTAACAAAATTCTGAATAAATTTAATAAAAGGGTTTTATTAAATGAGAGAGCATTAAATTTGGAGAAACTTAATGCATTTAAAGTGGAGACTTTAAAAGAGAATGTGAAGAGGCATTTTAATGTGGAGGAGTTACCACCACATGAATGGGGGAGGTGAGGGGTCACCCCCCCCATGCGCCGCCCATGGAGAGAGGGGGAACCCTCCCCTCCTCCTATAAAAGGCCACCCATTCCCTCCTTCTTCCACACACCTCCTTGTGAAGGATCTCTCTCCCCCTCTAGAATTATTCCCCCATGGTTTCGGATTAGCGAGATACATGTTCCCGGTGGCATTTCGTCTGGAAGGAGTTGCTGCTTCCGCTGGATCGCTGGAGCGAGGAGGTGGAGGTTGTCCGGTGGCTTGAACGTGTGTGCGAGTGCGGATGCGCTGCTGAGTTGCGGCGCTCGGACTTCCTCACGATCTTGAGATTGGCAAGTGTACGACTACATCAACCACGAGTTCCTACTCGTTAACAAAGCTCGTTGTCTACGAGGGTAAGTTCTCTATGGATGTATGTCCACCCGTTTGCTTTGTACCTAGTAGATAGATCTTGGCGTGTAGTTCACACCGTAGGAAATTTTTTGTTTTCTATGCTGCGGACCCAACATACTGTATTACTAATAGATAGGTCCTGGCAGCTTCAGGGGTTCAAGGGCGTGAAGGAAATATGCCCTGATAGGCAATAATAAAGTTGTTATTATGTATTCCTTGTATATGATAGATGTTTATTTTACATGCTATAATTGTATTGATAGGAAACATTAATACATGTGTGTTTAATAAACAAAAAGGGTTCCTAGTCATGCCTCTCTTATAGACTAGCTTGTTGATTAACAAGATGATCAAGGTTTCCTGATCATGGACATTGGATGTTGTTAATAACAAGGTCACACCATTGGTGGAAGGATGTGATGAACATTCATCTGAAGTATAGCATTACGATCAAGTCATTGTGTTTATATTGCTATAACATCATACGAAGTAATCTTTATCCTTAGACCATGAGATCATGTTAATTGCTAACACCGGAAGAGTATCTTGATAACATCAAACGTCACACCGTAACAGGGTGACTATAAAGATGGGTTCGGTGCTACGAAGGTGTTATGTTGAGGCTCATGGATCAAGAGTGGAATTTGTCAATCCAGATGACGGATAGATATACTCTGGGCCCTCTCGGTGATATCACATTAGGATAGCTTGCAAGCAAGTGATGTGATCACTAGAATGTTATATCACGGGAACGAGAAAAGACTGCATGTCGGTAACGAGATCAAACTAGGTATGGAGATACCGATGATTGAATCTCGAACATGTAATATATCGAGAGACAAAGGGATTTAGTTACAAGCGTTAAAGGTTCTCACGATCACAGGAGTCATCGTTGAATGTGTAGGAGTCAGTACGGATCTCCAGGTCCCGCTGCTGATTATTGATCGGAGAAGGGTCTCGATCATGTCTGCATTATTCGCGAACCGTAGGGTGGCACACTTAAGAGTTACCGGACACCATTTTGGAGCACATATGTTTCAGACGAAAGAATTGCAAAGCCCAGGAATTGTTTCAATAGAAACCGGAAATTGTTTCGGGTGAAATTGCAGAAGGTGGTTCTGCATGCGATATTGAAATATTGCAAGGGGCTATATGTGAATGTTTGTTAATTAAAGTAATTAACAAAATTCTGAATAAATTTAATAAAAGAGTTTTATTAAATGAGAGAGCATTAGATTTGGAGAAACTTAATGCATTTAAAGTGGAGACTTTAAAAGGAAATGTGAAGAGGCATTTTAATGTGGAGGAGTTACCACCACATGAATGGGGGAGGTGAGGAGTCACCCCCCCATGCGCCGGCCATGGAGAGAGGGGGCACCCCCCTCCTCTTATAAAAGGCCACTCATTCCCTCCTTCATCCACACACCTCCTTGTGAAGGATCTCTCTCCCCCTCTAGAATTATTCCCCATGGTCTCGGATTAGCGATATACATGTTCCCGGTGGCATTTCGTCTGCAAGGAGTTGCTGCTTCCGCTGGATCGCTGGAGCGAGGAGGTGGAGGTTGTCTGGTGGCTTGAACGTGTGTGCGAGTGCGGATGCGCTGCTGAGTTGCGGCGCTCGGACTTCCTCACGATCTTGAGATCGGCAAGTGTACGACTACATCAACCACGAGTTCCTACTCGTTAACAAAGCTCGTCGTCTTCGAGGGTAAGTTCTCTATGGATGTATGTTCACCCGTTTTCTTTGTACCTAGTAGATAGATCTTGGTGTGTAGTTCACACCGTAGGAATTTTTTTGTTTTCTATGCTGCGGACCCAACAGGGCGTAGAGTAAAATTTATTGTTTTTATGCGCGGAACCCCTACACCTACGAGATGGTGACGAGAAGGAAAATAAGCGGCATGTTGCCGGTTGACATGGTAAAACCCCTTCCTCTCCTTGTCGATGTCTTGCATATGCATTGAGCCATTATCGGCATCCATATGTGTAGGTCATGAAAGCAATGGAGCACTTCAAGACGGTGAATGACAACAAGGCCTTCATGTTGACGCATTGTTGGACGTTGGTCAAAGACTACAAAAAATTGGAGACTAGCTATGCCCTTTGGAAAGAACTCGACAACAAGAAGAAGGGCAAGAGCAATGCTTCTACGGGAGGTGTCATCGACCTAGACGACGACTGCAATGACGAAGGCTTCTCCAACCCTGTAGACGCCCGTGCCCGTCGGCCTGGAGGCCACAAGGCTACGAAGGCTGACATCGCCCGCCAGGCTGGTTCGTTGGCATTACAGGAGACGCTGACGAAGATCATGGAGAAGAAAGAAGAGGCCATCGCCGAGAGGGAAGAGAGGCGGCATAAAGAGAAAGAGGCCACCGCCAAGGCATTTGTCGAGCTCCAGATGAGGTCAATCGAGGCGGAAGAGGCCCACGCCAAGACCAGGCTGGCCGAGATCGAGGCAAAAGCAAGGGCGAGGGAGGCCGAAGCCAGGTCTAGGGTGTTGGAGGCAGAGGCCAAGACCAAGGAACCCGAAGCCAAGATCATGGCCGAGGAGACTGCCATCATGCTCACCGACCTGGACACCATCGCCGATCCTGATCGCAGGGCCTGGTTCGCTCGCAGGCAGCAGGCCATCCGTGCTCGCGACGCTTGAACAGCAATGGCGAGGGCGACTGCAACCTTTTGGACGTAGAGGCCGCCATTCTTTTGGAAATTGTGTATGGTATTGCCCCCTTTTGTAGATTGCAGAACCACTTGCCACTAGTTGGTGATGCCTAAAGGATGATGACTGTCTGCCAATTTATCTGCTAGAGTCACTTGCGTACCGTTGGCTGTAAATTTTAGTGTTCGACAACATTGGCCTCTGCCTGCGTGGATATTTGGGTCACACGCTGGGCCCGGTCGTCCGGACAGACCGGACAGCGGCTCCAAAATGACCGCTGGCCAACCTAAACGGACATTTTCAGTCGCGCCTTTAGGTCGGCCCGGTGGAGATGCCCTGATACCGCATGTTTCCATCCGTTTTCGACCCCAGCAGCGAGTCGTGCTACAGGAATTTCGTTGGACCTGATGCACGCCTGGTCATATAACCTGATGCACATGCTAGCAGCAGCACCTAATGTATTTTCGGCCCTGATGCCTGCATGCGCACCATGGTAGCTCCGTGAAGCTCCGCCCCTCGCCGCGCAGGACATAGCTAGCACATGACATGAGCACATACGTACCTGCTCCGTAGTTTTATAAGGCTGGAGGACAGAAACCGGTACCGGACTTATGTACTAGCAGTGCCATCGTACGCGGCTCAGGACTTGAGGTGGCTGTGTGTGCGTGCCGATGTTAACGTAGAGCTCCAGCAATATATACTGCCGTTGGAGTACGTACTGCCGATCGATGGAGTGAACTTGAAGCGAGACAGAAGGCCCCGTCTCTAGACAGCTAGCTAGGCCCTGCGTGCTGCCACGGCGGCAAAGCAGAATCGTCGATCGGCACACCGCGACGCCAGCGGCCGGTAGCTGCCACCGCCGCGCCGTCGTCTCACCTCGCCTGAGTACCCGACAGCAACCCGTCTGTTAGCAAAACGAGAGAGAGAGACGTTTCGTCGCATCGTCAGTCAACAGTCATTCGGTCGCCTTATTACGAAGGAAGCCAAGCGAAGCTGCCCCTCTATAGCCAAAACCTCATGCTCTCAGAGCCCCAGTTATCTCAACTTTCTGCGCATACATAAATTCTGTTATTCAGTTTTCCGCTAAATACTACTCGTACTGCAGTGCAACAAAAAGGGTTGCTTATCCAGAGACCACCAGGCCGTCTCCGTCGCGGTATCAGATCAGCTAAGCTACCCGTGGGAAAACAGCACCACCTTGATTAATTTAGTCAACCGAGCCACTGCGAAAGCAGAGACGTCGGCCTGAAGCTTCCCCGGGCGGGACCCGTTGGGGTGGATGGGCAGAAAGCAGGCAGGAGGAGAGACCGAAAGCGAGAGGGGAAACAGTGAGATTCCTTGGACCAACAACTGTCTCCGTGCTGCTGTGCTGCTGCCGTAACCCGCCGATGTGAGCTCCTCCTCGACTTTGCCTTGCGTTGCTAGCTGCTCACCAAACC
Organism: Avena sativa; assembly: GCA_916181665.1. Taxonomy (NCBI): domain Eukaryota; kingdom Viridiplantae; phylum Streptophyta; class Magnoliopsida; order Poales; family Poaceae; genus Avena; species Avena sativa. The sequence goes on along the minus strand of OV702290.1, from coordinate 543,361,826 downwards.
TGGATTAGTGGCACTGTCAGTGCACTATTATCAGGGTGCACTGTCACCGACCGACTGCTCGGAGACCTGGTCCGACCTAACCTGACCTGACCGGCCTTGTCTTTGCGGCTCCGGTGACCGCCGGTGAGCGAACCGGCAACGGCAAGAGAGGGCGGAGACAGCGAGGGAGGCTGAGTCAGGGTTGTTGTTCAATAGTGCGGTGCGTGTGCGCCGTGCAGGCATCATTGCCGTCCCAAAAGGAGACGGCATCTTCGGACAGTTCAGACTTTGTACCAGTAGAGGTCTCTGTCTTTCCACATTTTTCAACTGATGAACTAGTACTGGTGTTAACATGACGGTTATTGCAGACAGAGGTATGCCACCGAGGCTGGCTGCAGAGGTAAGCAGACCAATCGAGGAGAAACACCCGACTCATCTCAAGTCTCAAAGTCTCAACTCTGAACTGAAGTGGGCGCCAACCCCACTCGAAACCAGAAGCTACCAGCCCCCCACAGCAGGCAGCCCTGCGCGAACCACAATGATGCATGTCTCGTCTGTTCGTCCATTCCCATCTACCCGTCCAACGATCCCCAAGCACTTCCTGCCCGAAAGACAGACTCTTCCCGGTTTGGCTGCCAACTGTTTGCCAATCTTAGTTTACCACTTAGTCATGGACTGCAAAAGCTGCCGATGCTTTTGCAAAGGCTGCAAACCTTAGTTTAGACCAGCTAGTAAGCAGTTTTTTATTTTTATTCAGTGCTATTTAAATTTGGACGAATAGATTTGGAGATCTGTTGTGAGTGCACGTAATTATGCAGGTTGGAGATGCTAAAGGGGAGGGGCCAGGGAATGAATGGATATTCCCTCATTGTTTTGACTTGCTAGGCTCATCAGATAGATAGATAGATTGCATCCCACACATAGAGGTTCGATCACTTATGTGACGCGCTATAATTGGTTTGCTTATTGTGTAGGTAAGACAAGCGGTCGGTCGACACGGGTGATGAAAGAGACCACTAGCACGCATGATCGTATCATTCCCGCTTAATAATCGAGGGACCATATACGGAGTATCATGTTGATCATCGCATCCTAATATAAGCATCAGGAGTTGGAGTGGATGGACAGTTATGTACACATATATATGTCTCTACTAGTATACTTTTTTTCTACAAGATCTAACTCAACGACATACGGCACTAAATAATAATAATAGTGCCGATATGTTGTTATTTCTCTACCGACTTCACCGGGTTTTCTATCACACAAAGAGATGGCCTTTGGCCGCTTGTCATCGTAAGCACTACCAGATATAAATAAAAACCCAGCGGCCATTTTTGGTGAAGCAAGCGCGACCAATTGAAAAGCTAATTTAAGTAGCAACTAGACTAGACCAAGACTAATTTGCCAGTAAAGGAAAATAAAAAACTAGAGTAATGTAGCCTAGGAATATGCAAGTGATCTCTGTTCCATACTAGCAATTTGAGGGCGGGGGGACTGGTAGGCCCCGCGGGGGGGCAGCACCCAATAAAGCCACTCATCAGCGTGTCCGATTTTTTGTTGACTCTTTTTTAGTGCCAGCTTTACTAGCACTAATCTAAAACATCTTATATTTTAAAACCGAGAGAGTAGTACGGATTACAAACCATTTTGCTGAGTTTCTTTCATGTTAAAAAAATTCCCTTTTTCTCCAATTAAAGCGTCCTGCCCTTAAATTGAGTAGTATTCAGCTCCAGTGTTTGTTTATTAGTCCTAGAACCAACAGAATATACTACAGTAGTACATATGGAGCTGCAGAGTCCATGCCATGATTACGGTCGCGGCTGGACGGCGTACGCCGATGCATGCCACCAGCGGTGAGGCTACCTTCGCTCAGAGGCGCAATGGGACAGCGTGGTGCGCTCCGGTTCTGGGTGTAGGGGATTATATGGTTGGAATAGTACGTGCAGTACGAACGTAGGAGGGTGCCCTCTTCTAGCTAGGTGCAAATTTATGGTGTTTTGGTCCCAGAGTGATAGAATGACGCACTCTAAGTCTCTAACCCAAATAATCCCTTGACCATTTACTTGGTGGTTCTGGCCTGTAATTGCTACATTTGCCCCGCCGGACCACAAACGGTCACGGTCTCCGCTATGTCGCACCGACCGTCACTCGGTATGGTATCTCGGACAAAACACATGGTGCGCGACACAAGCATATGGGGAAACACGACAACGTACAATGGAGGACCTAGGTGCTACAATAGTAAACGGAAGTAAATCGATACTACTACACACCACATGCCGACTCAAGGCACAAAGGCGAAGCCTAACCCGCTTCACTGAAGTTGAGACGATGTTGTTCGCGGTTGATGAGGCAGGTATCAAAGTTTCGTTTAGCGGGCGGGGGGGGGGGGGGGGGGGGGGGGGGAATTTGTATGACGCCATTATTATCATTTCCATAGCCAGACACGATCATCAAATCAAAGTATACTAGTGCAAAAGAAACTAAATTGTGGTCGACCGGCAGACACGACCGGCAGGTGACCCGCCTCCCCCAACCCAAACTGCCACCCCACCTCCCCATACTCCTTGTCCACCGATGCCCTCCCACTGCCATGTGGGCCCCACTCCGACAAAATACCGTAGACCAGACTCATCACGCTTGTGACCTATACGATTAGCGCTTTATCACCCCATTCCGCCTTAATTAACCCCACAAATTAGTGAAATTGAACTAAAAAAAGCGTACCGTTATTTTTCCGTCCCCTTCCACCTTTTTTCTTCTTCTCTTTACACCCCTCTCCCTGATTGTTTTAACTTGCTAGGCTTCAGATAGATAGATTGTATGCCACACAAAGAGGTTCACTAACGTGACACGCTATAATTGGTTTGCTTGTGTAGGTAAGACAAGCGGTGGACACGGGTGATGAAAGAGACCACTAGCACGCATGATCGTACCATTCCCGCTTAATAATTGAGCGAGGGTCCATTTATCATCTTGATCATCACATACTACGAATATAGCATCACGAGTTAGAGCGGACGGACAATTACGTGAGTACACATATTTCTCTAATATAATTTTTTCCTACTGTAGGAGATCTAACTCAACGACATTCGGAAATTACTTAATAATAATAGTGGTTATACGTTGTTATATCTCTACCAACTTCACCGGACTTTTTAGGAGACAAAAAAAAGATGTCGTTTGGCTGCTTGTCATTGCAAGCACTACTACCAGATATAAAAACCCTGGAGCCATTTTTGGTGAAGCAAGTGCGACCAATTGAAAAACTAACCAGCAGCCAGATTAGACCAGACTAGTTTGCAAAAAATAAAAAATAAACTAGACTAGTGTAGCCTGGGAATATGCAAGTGATCTCTGTTCCATAGCAATTTGAGACGGGTGGGGGGACTGGTAGGCCCCGTGGGGGGCAGCACCCAATAAAGCCACTCATCAGCGTCCCGAACTGTCTGAATTTTTGTTGACTTTTTTAGTACTAGCACTAGCCATTTTCATGATTTTCTTTCATGTTCAAAAATCCCCTTTTTCCCGATTAAACCATTATGCCCTTAAATTGAACAATTCAGCTCCTGTGTTTGTTACCTTTGCTCAGAGGCGCAAACGGGACAGCGTGGTACGGTCCGGTTCTTGACCGCGTAGCACACCTCCACAACGGGCTCGGGTGCAGGGGGCAGATCAATCATGGTGGGCATAGTACGTGCAGTACGACCATTTACGACATGTACTAGGAGGGTACCCTCTTCTAGCTAGGTGCAAATTCATGGTGTTTTGGTCCCCACAGTGATAGAATGACACTCTCTAACCCAGATAATCCCTTGACCATTAAGTTGGTGGTTCTGGGCATGTAATTGCTACATTTGCCTGCCGGTACCGGACCACAAACAGTTACAATCTCGGCTATTCCGCATCGACCCGCGAAACTCGATACGATGTCTCTGAGAAAACACGCACTCAGGCGCGCGACACAAAACATATGGGAAAGGAAACACAACAATGACAATGTACGTTGGAGAACCTTGGTGTTATAACGATAAACGGAAGTATTTCGACACTACACACCAGATCCTGACTCGAGGTAAATTTGTATGATGCCCTTCTCATTCCATAGCCAACACGATCATCAAAGTATAGTGCAAAAAAAAAAGTATAGTGCAAAAGAAATTCAAATGCATGGTCAAAGGGCATGTCACCCAGTCCATCATTACTACACTCACCGGCAGGTGACGGACCCGCCTTCCCCCAACCCAAACTGCTACCCCACAAATTAGTAATGAACCCCACAAATTAGTGAAACTGAACTGTAAAAAAAGAGAGCACCGTTATTTTTCCGTCCCCTTCTAGTACTACTAAACCTTTTTTTTCTCTTTATTACACCCCTCTCCCTCCCTGTCTGTCTGCGCGTGTCCCCTCTCCCCTCTCGCCGGCCCTTTCGATTCCTCTGCCCCCACCACCATTTCGCCAATTCCGGCCGCCGCCTAGGGTTCCTCGCCCAGCTCTGCCAGCGGTGTCCGACACTGCTTCCCGCTCCCGCCGGCGGTACGAGGCGTCCCGTTGAGGAGGAGGAGGAGCGCGCGGTGTGACGTCTGTGGCAATAAGGCGGGGGAGGCGGCGGCCGCGAAGTGGGTCCCGGGCGAGTGAGGTCTCGCGGAGGCGGACGCTGTGGCTCTGGGCCCTGGGGTTTATGAGGAGGTAGGAGCTGGCGCGGTTGCGGTGCTGAAGTGGCGGCGGCGGCGGAGCGGAAGGCGTAGGCAGACATGTACTTCACCAGGCTCGATGACTCGCCCATGTTCAGGAAGCAGGTGAGCGAGCTACGCACTCGTTGGATCTCGATTCATGGCGACTGGGGAGTCCCGGAAGTGGGGGTTACTGGTGGTGAGTGGGGAGCGAGAAAAGCTTGTAGTTCTGGGGGTAATGCTTGGGCGCTGCCGGTGGCTTCCGGATTGGGCTCCCGATGGATCTGACTTCGTTTTCGGGCGGGTACCCATGCGAATGATTAGTGCAAGTCTCGTCCCTCTCGCTCTACTTTTGCATCGAATCGTTTGAAAATCGAGATTTGAAATTCAGCAGCTCTGCCTGGCTATGTGCTAGTGCTGTGCAGGTTTCTTATCTGTATTATGTTGCTCTGTTGGTCTCTAGCTGGTGAATACATTGCTATTAGTCTAAAGGTTCTATATAGAACATTTGGGTGAAGGTTCTGCTTCAGTTCCCGAGGACAATATAGAACATTTGAGTGTCTGCTTGAGTTCCTGAGGGCAATCATATATTTGTGCATCATCTAGACGTTATTTTCCTGTTGTCATGCTTGTGTTTGGTAGGCCAATGTTTGTTTGAATGCAATGCTTGATTGTTCACGCGTACATTCGGTTTGTATTGCTGGTATAGGTCCTGTTTGCAATGCAGAGATTTAACAGGAAATAATCAGTTCACGCCTTCCCAACCGGGCTGTACATTGCTACAACTATTTTATTCTTGTCAGTTGTGGATTTGCTGGTTTGACTAATCACCGTTTGTCAAGAAGTCTACTAGATAATTTTATGTAATGGCACGAGGAACAAATTAAGAACTTTACACAATTCAGTTAATGGAGGTGCATTTGATGTGATTCATGTCTGTTGCAACTTTTTTTTCCATTTTGTGTGCTCGACAGTATAAATTTTCCGTCCAGTTTAGCCTTTTTGATGGCTGTTCTTGCGGTTTACCGTAGCAAAGTAATAGGCTTTTGGGGGTTTATGAACTCTGTTTTAAATCTTTGTTCTTTCAATAAATAGATGCAATCAATTGAAGAAGGAGCTGAATTACTGAGAGAGAGATGCTTAAAGTTTCACAAAGGCTGCCGCAAATACACGTGAGTGACCATTGTTATGTGGCATTTTTTATTTATCAAGCCAATTCCATTCAGTAATTCGACTGCGTTCTAATCCACTAATTTACTTGCTCTTTCTAAAACTGTTTATCCTCCTAATTTATATCCGCGTGCTACTATCTAGAGTTGAAAACATTTACATTTGCCCTTTCATTTCAGTGAAGGGCTAGGGGAAGCATATGATGGAGATATTGCGTTTGCAAGTTCACTGGAAGCATTTGGAGGTGGTCACAATGATCCAATCAGTGTTGCCTTCGGAGGTTAGCAACATAGTTCTCATTCAAGTACACATGTTTAATTCTGTTTTAGTTACTTCTCTTTACTGATCTTCGCATTCCTCTTGTTTCCATTCTTGTTGAAACTGGATACTTCCTCCAGTTATCATTTTGCTGTCGTTGTAGGAAGGATTTCTGATACCAAGATCAGGATGAGTTTATTACAGTTGCTTCTTACCATTTTACCCATAATTTCAACTGAGATGTATTTACACCACCATAAGGTTAAAATCCCCAGTACGGTTTGTAGGTAGTCAACTCTATATACTATAAGCATATCAAGAGATGAAGGGTTTGAGTATTACACTTCGATTTTCAGCTAGAATATTATTTTCTTGCTTTCTCTTACTGCAACTTCAGTTGCATGGTGCCAGTTTTTAGAATCTTTTTTTTCTGTTAGTTGTCACGTTTCCTGGTAGTTGGTGCCATAGTTGTCTTCTTTTTGCTCGTTCTATGCATACATAGCACCAGAGTTGTAGGACTAGGAGCACCAATCGTACTACTGTCTCTAGTTAAAAAAAAGTTGACCCCCGGGGAATGATCCCTCGCGGGCTATACGTTGTTAGGTAGATGAGACCTCTCCAGCAGCAAATTATACGCGCTTGGATTACTGTCTCTAGTTAAGCACTAATACTAGTATGCCAACGGTAAGAAGGCATCTGTATGGCTTCCCAAGAGTCGACTTCAGGAACAGTGAAGTGTTCAATGCAAAAGGATGCTTGCAAGTCGGCAAGTCTTTTAAATTTATTCGTAAAAACTGCCACGTGACGCCTGAAATCAGGTGCGGTGCCAGCCCTGAGCAACACCCCGGGCCACCTTCGTAGCAACAATGATGAACAGTTCGAAACAGTCCTACCACAGGGGCCCCACAGCTTGTGCTGCTGTTATAATGCCTTGGCCATGACCCTGGTGTCTCGAGGCCTAACTCCGACCCTTCCTGAAATCCCCAAATGATTAACCTTAATGTACAATGTGTACAACCCCGCGGCGACAGCGTAAATGAGAATCGAAGGGAGTAATTTGCTTGTGTCAGCATTTTTTTAAGACATCATAACTTTCATCAGGTTTTGTTGGCAGTGTTGTGCTTCTCTTATTTAATTCCAAACTTGTCTGTTATCTTCTAAATTATGACATGTACCTCTTTTCTAGGACCTGTTATGACCAAATTTACAATTGCCTTGAGAGAAATTGGAACATACAAGGAAGTTTTGCGCTCCCAGGTAGACATCCATCCATATGTAAATTTACCATGCATGTGCCCTTTCATTTAACTTCAACATTAGGTGGTATAACTTGTGTACTGTTGTGGCAGGTTGAGAATATGCTAAATGACAAGCTGCTGCAGTTTGTGGACATTGATTTGCATGATGTGAAGGTACTGGCATAATTTTCTGCTAACATCTAATATATAAATTCCATTTTGGTGTATACCTGTCATTTAATTTGATAAGATGTGCTCAGGATGCCAGAAAGCGTTTTGACAAGGCTAGCCTTCTGTATGACCAGGTAATACTTGTTTTAGGTCATTTCAAAATTACAATTTAATCATTTCTTCAAGGTGATTTTGAATCTTGTATGGTTTCACTCTTTTGGTTGCAATAAATAGTTGTGGTTTATCAAGAACAAAATGATGAGTTCTGTACTCTCGCACTATCCTTTCTGTGTTTGTTGACCTTGTTCTGTTATGATAGCCAACTTTTACTGCAATCAGAATAGTATGTTTGCCATTTTGATGAGAAAGTGATTCATTCTATTTCTAGCTAGTAAACTTATCTATGGTATGCAGATTCTGCTATTTGTTGTGGGGATAATCAAAAATATGTAACCTTTGTTTCATTTGTACTGTTGTTGAGCATGTCTAACCTTTGCCCTTTGCAGTCCAGCACTTAAAAGTCGAGCTTATTTCCAGAAAGAGTCGTCTCATTGACTATTTGTTTTCTCTCCCAGGCTCGTGAGAGGTATTTATCCTTGAAGAAAGGCACAAGGGCAGACATAGCAACTGCAGTTGAGGATGTAAGTTCCTTTTCTTATTTGACCTTATCAAACTTCTGTTAGAAGTTATGATCACTTCCTGAATCCTATTAACTTGCTTGTGGCGTTACCAGGAACTCCACAGCGCCAGATCTTCATTTGAACAAGCTCGCTTCAACCTGGTAGGAGCAATGCTTCCCTGCACTATCCACTGTTCTGTTTTCTGTATTCGTATATTTGACATGCCTTTTGTTCGTCTTATATACTATGTTAATTTACAGGTGACCGCACTTTCAAATATTGAGGCAAAGAAAAGGTTTGAGTTTTTGGAGGCTGTTAGTGGGACAATGGATGCACATCTTCGTTATTTCAAACAAGTACTGCCTTGTTATGATTTGCATTTTGACATATCTTGATTCTGCACAAATGTGATTCACACTTGGGTTGCTTTGTCTTCAGGGATATGAATTACTCCATCAGATGGAACCATATATCAATCAAGTAACTCTTTAACCATGACTTCTATTTTCAGTTTTGTGCAGTGCTACATTTGAATGCTTCATACAAGTAGCTTACGTAGTTGAAGTAATACATATGTACTAGTTAATGAATATGCAACATTTTCTGCCACTGATGCGCCATTAATTATCCTTTGGATATCATGTGCACATTCACCTTCAAGAAAATGACTTCTGAAGACCTTTGACCTCTGAAGCTAGGGGCTAGATGCTCTCTTTTCAAGCTGTTTCATTGCTAATTTTTTTTTACGTTTGGTCATCCAAATTCTGCTCAGATTTGTTTTGTTTCTTCTATGATTCAGTGAAGCACAATGCAATATTTTAGTTACTGAATCCACCAATTATTCATGTAGCTACCTGTGTCTGTTTGTGTTTTCAAGATAACAAATGTTTGTTTTAACACACTGGATTCTCCTTTTTTTAGGTTCTTGCTTATGCACAGCAATCGAGAGAAAGGTCTAACTATGAGCAAGCAGCTCTTGTGGAGAGGATGCAAGAGTTCAAAAGGCAAATTGATCGGGAAAGTCGGTGGTCACCAAATGGCATGACTGATTCACCTAATGGTGATGGAATACAAGCAATTGGTAGAAGTTCACATAAGATGATTGATGCAGTCATGCAGTCAGCTTCAAAGGGCAAGGTGGCACATTATTGTTGACTTGAAAGTTTGCATTCATGCATGCAAGTAGCTGTACATTTCAACTAGGACATGCATGTTATATTAAGACGTGTCTACTTATTTTCAGGTTCAGACCATTCGGCAAGGCTATCTCTCAAAGCGATCTTCAAATTTGAGAGGTGACTGGAAAAGGAGGTTCTTTGTCCTCGATAATCGAGGAATGTTATACTATTATCGCAAGCAGACTAGTAGACCATCTGTAGGTCCTTTATAAAACCTATCAAATACTCAATTTGGCATGATATTATTGACATTCTTAGGGTATTCATTTCACATCATTCCATTAATTGTTCCTGTTTTTTATTTTGTAGAGCGGTTATTCTAATCAACGAAGTAGTACTCCCACTGAGCATGGCTCTGGGTTGCTCAGCAGATGGTTCTCTTCTCATTATCATGGTGGTGTACACGATGAGAAATCTGTTGCACGACATACAGTAAATCTGCTAACATCAACCATTAAAGTTGATGCAGACCAATCAGATCTAAGGTTCTGCTTCAGAATAATTTCGCCCACAAAAAACTACACATTGCAGGTATGCAGCGTAACCGGAAACCTGCTGTCTATATTTTTTTTACTTAGGCATAGAATGATGTTATATGGCACCTGGGAAAAAAGAATGTCAGCACATCAAGGTTTTAATAGCCAACTTGCTTGCTGTCTAGTAAGTAGTGACATATACTTATTCTTGGGCAGGCAGAGAGTGCAATGGATCAGATGGATTGGATTGAAAAGATCACTGGTGTCATTGCTTCTTTGTTAAGTTCCCAATCCCCTGAGCGGGTTAGTGTTTAATGACTTCTATATAATTGTTTACATATCCAGATTTGATTTTATTAACACTCATATTCTGTTCCAGCGTCTACTGTTGAGCCCTAAGGGCAGTGGCCATCATCGAACAAACAGTGAAAGTAGTTCTTTCAGCAGCTCAACAGAACTTGACCATTCCATAAGTGAAGATTGTATGATGGAAAAGATCTCAGGAAGTGGGTATTTTGAGCACTCTTCTAGAGTCACACAGCATCACCGAACCAGCATGAGACCTGATAAGCCAATTGAATTGCTTAGAAAGGTGGCGGGCAATGACATTTGTGCTGATTGTGGTGCTACAGAGCCTGATTGGGCATCCCTAAACCTTGGTGTTCTTCTATGCATAGAATGTTCTGGTGTACATAGAAATCTTGGCGTGCATATATCAAAGGTAAACAAGCAATACCCTTGACAGTTTACACCTCCGTAAGTCCATAAAAAATCAAAGTGTATATAGATTGTTTGTTCTGTATTCAGTTATGTAAGGGTACTGACTCTGAAAAAAATACTTCTTTATATGTGCATGATCCCATGTGTTTATGCAAACAAGAAACTTAGCTGCAATACCTGCATCTTTAATAGGAACATGGAATTTCGGATCATAGATTTGTTTAAATTTTGTCTGGTTCATTTGGACTACTTACACCCACCCATTTTTTATAATCAAATCATAGATTTGGTGTGTCATAACAGGAAATCATCATTAGCGTGATTACATGCTGAACTTTACCTGAACAGTACCTTTTATTGGCAGGTAAGGTCTTTGACCCTCGATGTCAGGGTGTGGGAGCCATCTGTAATCAATCTCTTCCAGTCTTTAGGCAACACATTTGCCAATACTATCTGGGAAGAAATGTTACCTTCAGCAAGCAGTGTTGATCATAGTGACACTTCGAGGTAATTTGGCGCTGTTTGGAACTATACATAATTTTTAGAATAACCGTTGCTGTATTATCATGCTGTTAACTTGCTACTTTTACTGATTCGCAGGACCGATGAAATTGAGAACACATCAAGTAGCTTGGTTGTCAGCAAGCCTAAACACTCGGATCCTATCGCTGTGAAGGAGAAATTTATTCATGCCAAGGTACTTCGTAGTCTATTGTTTCAGTGTATTCTACTTGGTCCGCAAACTGTTACAATCAGTAATCAGCAGAATGCGATTTCATGAATAACAATATGAGTTAGTCATATGTGCAACATCCATTGAGTAGAAGCGATCTAAGGAAATGCCCGTTAAACTAATGCTTTGTTGGGCACTACTGTTATTTGTCATTGCCTCAACCAGTTGTGTTCCTTTGGAAAGAACAAATTGGTTTACAGACTGCATAATATTTTTGTAAAATTTAGATATGCTAAAGGACAAATGCAACCTCAACTGCATCATCTATAACGGACCACCTCACCTGTATCTAAAAGTAAAAGGTGTCATTTCATAAAGGGGAGAAAACAGTTTCTTTTTTTTTGCGTTATACAACCTCGACAAGCAAATCAAGAACATTCGATAAAGCGAAGGATCCATTTAAGAAGATTGTAGATGCTCGAAGAGATAATTTATTTATTGACCGAAAGTTATTTAATGTGCAACATGCTGAGTCGTGTTTATTGCCTGATGATTGCTTCTTCAACATTCCAGTATGCTGAAAAGGATTTTGTACGGAAGCATAATATGGATGACGCTCAGCTAGCACAACAGATGTGGGACAACGTAAGCTCAAACAACAAGATGGGGGTGTACAGTCTGATAGTGGGATCAAACGCCGACGTGAATCTAACTTACGGGCATACATCATTCAATTCGGCTTTGACTCTCGGAAAAGCGCTCCTTTTACAAGAGCAGCCAGCTTCTCCATCGAATGGTAGCTCTAGATGTTTCGACCGCGCTGCGCTGGAGAAGGTTTCTCCGAGGGGCTCTTTTTCTCCCGCGAGCACAAGTGCGCGTGCGGACGAGCCAGATGGCTGTGGCGAGGGGTTATCTCTGCTTCATCTTGCGTGCCATGTCGCGGACATAGGCATGGTTGAACTACTCCTGCAGTATGGTGCCAGCGTGAATTCTACGGATGCTAGAGGCCGGACGCCGCTTCACCACAGCATTTTGAAAGGGAGACGCGTGTTTGCCAAGCTGCTCCTTTCCAGGTATATGAATATGCTTATATGGCAGGACTGTGTTTCTGTTGTATGATTTTAGATCCGTGTTGTGAGTATGTTTATAGGGAGGCTTTTAACTTTTGCTTGATTCTTGATGCAGGGGTGCTGATTCGCAAGCCACGGATCAGGAAGGTCGAACAGCGTTGCAGTATGCTATTGACAGCGGAACTATTGATGATGAAGAGATCCTTGTTTTGTTAGAAGACCCAGGTAGATAGTCCAGTAGCTAGCCTAGGCAGAAACCTTTGGTTCAGCAGTGAGCTAGCGCTTGTGCTGCTGTTCGACGGGCACAGCTCCAAGCTCGCCTTGCCATGATCCCAGCTTGTGTCACGAGAACAGTATTTATATATAGCTAGTGTGCCAGAGCCAGAGCCAGAGCCAGGACTCCCATCCTCGGCCCTCATCCTGTTTTAGCGTGATATGATACCCCCTATGTATTTGTGGTTGCGGTGTGCAAGTTTTCGTCGGGTTTCGTTTGCAGATGAGATGATAGACGGCAGTGTAAGTTTGTACATTGCGTTGGTCCCAGAGCCCGGTTGGTTCCGATGGCAAGATGATGTGTACATAGTGATACCGATGTACGTACCCATGAATATGATTTATGCAGGCGTTTAGTTTGGCCTTGTGTGACAGGAGAAACAAGACTTGCTGTTGCTGACTCTGCACACATACTCTGTCTCTCCCAAACCTACCAGGTTTCATCTTGTTTTAGAGACAAAAAACTCTACTCGTACAAGAACTTGAATGCCATCAGCTCATGACACTGCTTCTTACCATGGCCTTCTGCACTGACGTCCCTGTTGCCCAGCAGTGCGCCGTGTGCGAGCGACTGGGAGACTCTGGAGCGAGAGGAGGATATATGTGTGTATCTGCAGTGGCACTCTCACGTAGTAGTACACCACATGCTTCTCTCCCAGCCGCTGACACATCCAATCATGCTTTCTACAAAGGCCTTCAGAGTTTTCCACTGTGCTCTCCTCTGTACGCGACAGGGTTCAGAAGGAGAGGACGCTGTCGAAGCTACATGCCGTAACATTGCCCGCGCTGTTCACGGCTACAGGATTCTGACTGGCGCTTTGGCCGAGAGGATCGGCGGGAGACCCGACGAGGTCCTTCTCCGGCCGGCGGTCCAGGAGACGTCACGCGTCAGCTACAGGGGGTCTCGCAACGTGACAATGTCAATGCCGAGATTTGTTTGTTGGGAAGGGTGGGAGAAATTCCATCCAGCTCAAATATCAAGAAAATGAGGAAAATATCAAGAACTGAAAATATCAAGAAAATGAGGAAACGAGATAAATGTGGAACCTTTTAATTTGTAACACTCCATTATTCTCAAGAAACTTGGAGAAACCATAATATATTTTCAGAAAACTCAGAGAACAAGCACGGAAAATGCTTTTTCCGGACACTCAAACTTAATTAAATGAAACTTTTCTGAAATGAAAAAATACAAGAGAAATCAGGAAAAGAAAAGTAGAAAACCGAAGGAAAAAATATAAAAGAAAGGGGATTTAGAAAGAAGAAACTTCTAGATATTTCATTCTACAATGGGCATTAGCCAGCCTAAATTATTTAAAATTAATACTAAAAGAATTGGGATACAACTACACCAAGAACACAAAGAAAAGACAATAAGCTCAAGTCTGTCCGATCTAACCAGTAACCACAAGCACGACTACATACCACCAAAGTACTGGGTGAACATACCGACACGCAGCAGCAACATCAGCCGCATATTTACAACATTTGTACTGTGGGAGTGGTAAAAGGATCGGAGAGAATAGTCATCTGCAAAACAACATACTGTAGTAACAATTGTCTCTGACCGTGACAAGTCAATTTTCTGTGGAAGCACGGTACGATGCGTCCCGGAAAGATACAAACAAAGTGAGATGCGTACGCACGGATGGCGAGGAGCACGTACACGAACAAGCTAGCATGAATCGCCATGCCGAGCACGTACCATTGCCCAAGATTTCTATTGCCTGAACAGTGTTGGAAAATACAGTGTAGTAAACTTTCAGTACTGATCATCAACAAGTGGCACGATGCAGCATGCAAAGATGCAGGGATATATGTGTGAGTACGTGCCAAGAATTTTTAGTACAGTACTTCCTCATGTCCTATATACTTGTCATGAACTGAAACCACAGACTAATATTTTGGATCAGAGAGAGTACTACTACTACTGGTAGCTAACAGTGAACAGCATACAGTGTGGCTGGGTTGTCAAATACGTACGTACGTGACTATACTTGTGCAGGAGCAGGATGATGATACACACTCAGAACCTGTATATTCCCGACAGTACGACGTGAGAGACAGTTAATCAGTGATCGAACGAACATCGAGCAAGCAAACTCATGTGTACATATTTCAGATGATTTTGTCATTGTTCTGCACAAGGATCTCAATCACCATTTTTTTTTGTTGCAAACATCAAGAAAAGAGTGGAAAACGTGATTTCTTTTTGTAGAACATTCAACTACTCTGAAGAAACATTGAGGGAAACATTCGAACACCAGGTATGGAAAATACATCTTTTAGGGAACTAGAACTTATCTCACTGGAAGGTACTTTCTGAAAAATAAAAGTTCACAAGAGAGTTTAGGAAAAATAAAAAAAGAGGAAAACTTACAAAAAAAACAAGAATATTTGACAACTTAGTTGAAAATTATGAGAATATATATTGTACAAGTAAAATATACAAATAAAAAACTTTAATAATTAAAATTCCAAGGTTTTCTAGTTTTTTAGAAATACATGGTTTTATAAAAAATATTCTTGACTCTTGTGCACTTTGAAATCCCTCTTGGTAACTTTTTTTTTTACGATAAACTGTAGGGAAAGCCCCTACTGCGTCATTTTCATTTTTATAAAACAAGGAATAATTAGAACCATGGTTCATGAACAAAGTGTTCCTATAAAGTCCTTATTAAAGAAATTACAAGGTCTCTAGCCATTGTTGCTTCCTTCCTTACGGCTTGGTTTTGCTCTATGCATAATGAGCATAAAATCCTCTTTAAAGAATCTGACGCATCAACTTGAATACTGTCATGTCCATTAAAAAATACGTTTCTTTCTGTGATTCCAAATAGCCCAATCCCGTGATGAGTATGCTTTAAAACATTTGAGCCTATATCACTTCCTGTAGCTTATCCATTAATTCCATGTCTGATTTCCACTCAAAATAAATCCTCCACCAAAATTCTTGGTTAAGATTAATATTTCAGTTTTTCTTGAATGTTTTATGTTTTCTCTTTTCTCCATATTTCCCTACTTTTATAATGCTTTAATTATTTTGTGCTGACTGTAGTGTCACGTTTGCGAAACTACCACCACCGCATGATCGCTAAAACTATTGAAAATATGCTCTAGAGGCAAATAATAAAGAATGCTTATTATCATATTTCATTAGTTCATAATAGTTTTATACCATGCTATAATGGTATTAGTCGGAAACATTTGGTACATATGTGGTATGTAAACAAACCAAGTCCTTTGAATATTGTCATGTCCATAAAAATATACGTTTGTTTATGTGATTCCAAATAGCCCAATCCCGTGATGAGTATGCTTTAAAACATTTGAGCCTATATCACTTCTTGTAGCTTATCCATTAATTCCATGTCTGATTTCCACTCAAAACAAATCCTCCACCAAAATTCTTGGTAAAGATGAATATTTCAGTTTTTCTTGAATGTTTTATGTTTTTGCTTTTCTCCGAATTGCCCTATTTTTATAATGCTTTAATTATTCTGTGCTGACTGTAGTGTCACGTTTGCGAAATTACCACCACCGCATGATCGCTAAAACTGTTGGAAATATGCCCTAGAGGCAAATAATAAAGGATGCTTATTATCATAGTTCATTAGTTCATAATAGTTTTATACCATGCTATAATTGAACCAATCAGAAACATTTGGTATATACGTGGTATGTAAAACAACCAAGTCCCTAGTACCCTCTATTTAACTAGTTCGTTCATGAAAATTTATGTCAATTGACAATAAGGTTATGTCATTAGTGAATGACATGATGGATACGCATACCCAACATAAGTATTGCAACACGATCAAGTCACAAAGTTTATTGTTGCGATAATTAGAAGCGTAGTAACCTACTTCTTAGACTGTGAGATCATATCTAATCACTATGACCTGAGGTTGCCTTGACTGCATCAACTGTCACACTGTGACAGGGTGATCATAAATGTGTCTATGAGGTATTTCAAAGGGATAGGTTGAAGTGTATGCATCAAGACCGGGATTTGTTCTCCCGCGTGAAGGGAAGATACACCGGGCCCACTCGGTGATATTACATCCATGAAGTTGTGCGACATATGCCTAGGTCATGAGGATGAAATATCACGGGAACGAGTTAAGCAACACTTGTCGGTAATGAGATTGAACAAGGTATAGTGATACCGATGATCAGATTTCAGACAAGTTAGGTATCGAAGTACAAAGGGAGTTGGACTCAACGTTTATGGTTCAAACAATATTGATATCGCGGAATGCGCATGAGTCATTATGCGTATCTGGATCCTGCTGATGATCATTGATCTGAGAAGCGTCTCAATCATGTTTGTGATCTTCCTGAACTGTAGGATACCACATTTAAGGGATCAATAACGCTTGGAGATCGTTTTGGAATTCATAGGGATCACCAGAAGGAAAAGAAGAGAAAGCCGGAAGTAATCCGTAAGAGTCTGAAGGTTGTTCGGAGTGATCCAAAGGAGTTTCAGGTCATAGGGAATTTAATAATATGTATTTTATATTAATTATTAGAATTAATATTTAAATAATATTAAAATGAAATTTATTGGGGTAGCCAACCTTAATGGAGCAATGGACGAAAGTATTACACCCCAAGGACCAAGAAAAAATTGTTCCTTCAAATTTTTACAAAGTCTATACTTAGTCAAAATTTTGGTCCTTCAACTCTGTTATAAGAAAATATTGGTCACTCGTGTGCTAAACAGATACTTTTTACCCCCAATGAATGTGATCTTAACAAATGGTTTCGCACAAGAAATCCAATCCATCACAGAATCAGGAAAATATGGTAAAATAGGGATAAAGGTAATTTTTATATCTTTTGTTTATCAAATCCAACTACCTTGAAGAAGGGGACAACATACAAAAATCATGAAATTAGAAAACAAGTTAAAATGATATTGAAGGAAACCATAACTTAACTTTTGGTAAACAAGAAACAAATTGCGTGAAATCTAGGAAAAATAGAATAGGATAATGAAATAAAAAATACAATGCATAGAAAACTTAATAAATACAAGAATTTGGAGAGTTTGTTGAATAAAATGAAACATTTTAAATAAAAAACTTTAGTACCCATGATCTTCTAGAATTTTACAAAATTCCATGGTTCCATAGAATATTTCGTACTATTGTGTGTTTTAAAGTTCCAAATTCCAGGTAAATATTTACATTTTCCTTAAAATATATTTTTTGTTTTCTTCATAATTCCCATTTTAATGCGTTTCATTTATTTGCACTACAACTTTGTGAAATTACCACCACCACACCATCACCATAAAAACCATGTTAAGTGGAGGAATGAAGCAAATCATGATAACTTTGACACTTAAGGAACCAAGGTTTTTTTATTTATTAGAGTCCGATGGCCCAAACTTAATTTTAGCAATAGTTAAGAGATATAAAAAAGCCTTTAAGATAAGACCTATAAATTAAGAAACAAATTTATATGAGAATTTAGGGAAAAACATAGTAGGAGTAATGAAAGAAAATAAATAGAATGCAAAGGAAACTTAATTAGAACAAGAACATTTTAAAGAGTTTGTTGAAAAATATGGGAATATTGTAAAATTAAAAAAATCACTAATCGAATTGCATGAGCTTCAAGAATTTTATAAAATTCCATGGTTCTATAGAATATTTCTTACTCTTGTGCGTTTTAAGTTTCCAAATTCTGTAGCAATTTTAGTAGGTTAATATTTTACATTTTCCTTAAAAATTATTATTTTTGTTTTCTTCTTAATTTGCATTGTTTAAAAATCTTTTGAGTTACCTGCACTACAAGGAAGCAAAATCACCACAACTTTGACACTTAAAGAACCAAGGGTTTACATTAGGGTTTGAGGCCCAAACTTAAAATTGGCAAGAGTTGAGGGATATATTAGAAACTTCCATGGATAGGATAAATGAATAACCTTTGTCAAAAGAATGACCAGCTAGAAACTGAGTGTAATCGATAGCACATCTTGATATGTCTTATATATACTAAAAGTAATATAAGGGGATTTTCAAGGCATTACGTTGACCCACATTACTTAAATTATTTTAACAGTTAGATTAAAATTTGTGGCTAGGATTTAATAAAAAATTACTAATTGTGTTACGTATGTAGTTTCTTTTGACATGCCACCCAAGTCCGTTACGAAAGAAAACATGCACCGGGAACTAGCCGAGTCCGTTTGATAAACAAGAAATCAAGAATAAACCGGCTCACTAGGTAGGTTTTTTCGTGAAAAAATAGCTAGCTAGGCTCACTAAGTCCCTTTCAAGAAAAAAAAAGTACACAAAGCCTACCTACCTAGGATGCTAAAAGCACATGAATTTTTTATATGATTTTAAATTATAAGTGCATGGTTAGGGATACATAAATAGTTAGAAACATCTGCATTTTTAATTTGAGTAGAAAACATTAAAAGAGATAGAAATATTATGAAACTCGATTTAATAAAATATGCAGCGGAAGGCTGCAATATCACATTCTTTGAATATTAATAGGAAAACTACAAAAATCTAATTAGAAATTATATCCATTCCAGAATATAAAATGTGTTCGTACATATTTTAGCCCGCCAAAACATCTTATATTTTGGAACGGAGGTAGTACTTTTTTTATTTAAGCATCTGGTCCTTATGTTACATCTTGGCGCATTGCTTATTATTTAAAAAGCTACATTTTACTAAATTAATGTACATAGCCAAGAAATTATCGACTTGATCTATTATACGTTAAAATTAGTTTAAGACCAGAAACAAGAGATATATACTAAAATTTCTATCAAACATAAAATCACCGGGTCACCAATCCGATTGATCGTATTTTTATCATAATTAGATATCCCTAATATCACAGGCAATATGCCATCACTAAGACTACAAGCATAATGATATTCTCACAGAAATGCAAGCATCTAGTTGTTTATCTTGTAGCCTCTTTTACTATTACACAAATGTTATTTATTAATATCTTAGCATTAAAAATAATAATAACCAATTGATCTTTATTGTCAGGAGATAGGCAACAACAGACATATCTTGGGATTCTACTAAAAAATTATATTGACAGATTATCGTAATGTATTTAAACATATTATAACTAACCATACTCGATAAATTTATTCCAAACTTGCTTGCGACTGGGATGATATGTCTCTTGATTGCTCGACCTGGATGATAGGTCTTCTGATATCCTCAGACTAGATTGCAATCTTGATGATTTATCTATCTTTGATGTACCCTTTGGGATAATAGACACTTTAGAAAGTTGTAATTTTGTAAAAATCTTGGAAATAATTTGGATTCACACATCTAGAGATTTGTATGGGAGAACAATATTTCAGTTCATTTAGTTCCCAATTCCAATAACTACAAATGCCAAAATCGAAAAACTAAAGTATCACCGTGAGGAGACGAGACGAATTTCGGAGAAGTCCAACCACCAAAAAAGTGACTGCATAGTACAGACTTATTTTCTGTCTCATTAAAAATGCATAAAACTTTATACTTATGAGAGCAAATATATACACCCTACATTACCGAGAGGGCTGGACGCGGTATCTTTTTGGACTAATGTTGTTTTCACGTGAATTAGTTGATATGCTAACATTTGTATGTTTAATTTATGCACTAATTCTTTGTAGAGGACCTAACATGCGTATATTTGATTCATTATATATCGCTCCTGTGCATTTTTGTTTTGTTCTATATGATTAGACATCCTTAGAGTATTAGAGAATAGGCAATGACAAAATAAGGAATCAAAATTTACTGGCTGCAGTGTGGAGTCAATTTTCTGTGGAAGCACGGTACGGTGCGTCACAGAAAGATACAAAGTGAGATGTGGGCCGGGAGCACGTACGCGATCGAACAAGCCATGCCTCAGCACTTACCATTGGCCAAGTCTTCTCGTGCTTGAACAGCGTTGAACAAGAGCAATAGTAAACTCTCAGCGATAGTACTGATCATCAGCAAGTGGCAGGATGCAGGATACATGAGTCCTAAATCTGTTCTATAATGTGTTGCCAAAACGTTGTACATTATGAAATGGATGTAGTATGTATTAATGATTTTTAGTAGTAGCTACAGTAGGTCTCAATTCTCGCAAAGTACCCCTCTTCTCTGCATCGAAACGGTGCATACAAATTTTATTAAGTTTTATTCAATAAAGATCGGGCAAGAGTATATATCAAACAACTCGATGTGACCACACGCAACATCTACAACCTTCACAATGGGATGGATATGATAACATGAGATCCTTATGTCCTAAACACACAAACGACACCCCCACCAGCTAGGTATCGAGGGCATCACCGAGTCAACACTGGCGAACGGCGGGGATCACACATCCGATTCAGCAGACCCACAACATACACACGCTCCAAAAAGCCGTCACCATCGTCGAACCTCCGACCCATCTCCAGAAAAGAGATCCGCATAGTCCTCGCCAGCCCGCGTCGATGGTGCCCCACGCACTGCGTGACTCCACCGTGACACGTCAGTCGTCGTCTAGACCCCGCCGCGCCAAGCTACCTATATATGTTCCAGTACAGTAAGGTGCGAGACAATTAATCAGTAACCGATGGAGCATGTATACAAATTTCACCATGACACTTGTGATAGAATTGGCAACTGGCCAGAACGATCGATAGCACCAGTCCTGCTGGACCAAAGCAGCGATGCATGCATGCAAGCAGTGTCGACTGGTCGGTCGGTGCACGTACAACATTGTACATGCACGCTATCCTAGAGAAAATTAAAAAAAACGTTATGCATGCACACTTGCATTGCATGGCCCCTACAACCTAGCCATCGCTAGTGCATGCCACGCCTTAATTTCTGTGGTATGCAACTTGACTTTGCATAGTCAGTCTACATCGCTCAAAATCAAATTCAACCGCATGCCTATATATATGCACGCGTCCGTCCAGGTCGTCGATCGGGCCATTGTACCAAACAACTGTTGTTCCTAGCCAAAGCCTACACGTACGATCATTCGTTACTTCGTTATCAGGGCTGGGGAGAGGATCAGAGACAGACAGAGGCCCGGCCGTTGTCAGAATACATGATACTACATGAAATTGCCATGGGGTGCGTATTAGAAGAGCGGTAGTACATGATTATAAAATAATCACTTAGTAATATAAGTACTCCATCTGTTTCGGTTTACAAGTCTTGCACGTATATCTAGGTTGACACCTTTTTATATACAATTTATATTTTAAATTGATGACTTAAGTATACATGCATGATTTGTAAACCGAAACATAGTACCAATAATAAAGCTTTAATGACATCTAGAAGTCATAAAGAAATGACAATGCTCTACCATCTTTTCAAAAATTGTCCTTAATTTTCGTGATCAAGAAATTTGAATGTCTACCACTCGATGTAGCAAATCATCAACTCACCAAGAAGCTGCCGAGGATATCTTGTTGCGCAACTCAGTATCGATGCATGATTTTATCGCTAAAAAGGCCCTTTCAACTGTTGTTGACTTGTCATCACCACCGATAAAAGCAAATGACATCTCAATGAGACGATAAGCAGTAGGAAACATGATATTATTTTCAAATATCAAGATAGCCTCTAAAGTCTTCATTTCTGCATGTATGAGAAATAAATAGATCAAGATTTATGTTATATCTGCTCATAATAAAGTAGAACCTTAAAACGTAATTTATCACACATACCTAGATTTGGTTTCGGCCACACCCCATATGCTGGAAAAATACCCCCAAGTTATCTTTAAATAACCCAGTTAGATCATCGTTTAGAGCCACATTTTCTTAAGTTGAGAATCAAATATTGCAAATAGAATGAATAGGTTTTGGTCGAGACTAGGCCAAGTCCATATTTTTCTGTTTGGAATATGTTTTGCGTAGTGTTCAATAAAACAAGCATAATTTTCACATAAGGAGTCCGTTTTCAACGTATCACCACTCTTTAAAAAAAATAGATGCATATGAAATATTTTGAAAACACCAAGGTAGGGTAGTTGTCTTACCTTGTCCTACTAGGAGCTTCGCCACATGTATCCTTAATTCTCATGAAAAAAATTACACATGTGACGCGTGGTATTGAGGATTTCTGAGTCGAATTCCTGCTGACCTGTGGGGTCTTAGGAAAGTAGGCCAGATTGCTTGATAACAACGAATGGAGTGGCAAATCCAGTTGTTTCCGACATATGTGTACCACGAACCCGGGTTTTGCGTATGTATACCAAGAGGCATAGCTATATTCTTAAAGACGTTTGAAAACAACCATGCATGTTCATCTTAAAACAACAGGTCATCTTGCAACCAGGGTTTTTCTCGGCCCGTATTTCTGAAATTTCACCAGAAATTAGTTCTTTCGGTACACACCAGTATAAGGAAATATTGGGCGGTATTTACAGGTAATTTAAATTTTCCTCAAATTTTAGAAAATTTCGATGAATTTTTTTAATTTATTTGAAGAACCTCGGACGATATTCTGACCGGTATTTCCGGTAACCGCTAATACCGCTACGGAACGGAAATCATCAGCAGCACCAGAGCACCATGGTGATCGTTTTTAAATTTTTTTTGATCCATAATTCTAGATCTCAACAAATATCAGCGGTAAAAATATACAAGTACGTATACACATCCTCACTGTATGTCTGCAACTTTCGTGAAAAAAACATTGTTTTTGGGCTAGAGAAAATACACAAATTATGGCAACAAGTAAGAGTTTTAATTCCTATATACAGCCTTTTTCTGTAGTCCAAAACAAAACACCTTTTTCGCCGAAATTTCACGGGAATACACAGCCTTTTTCTGCACGTGTACATCTAGTCATTTCACTGGACTACTACTTTTCAAGACCTAGCTAGCCTGATGGATCCTACACAAAATGGTTGCATCCCGATCAGAAGAGCTGACCGACTAGACACGCGCGCGGGTACTGCTGGGCGGATGTGACGAGACATATGTGATCTTTTCTCCACCAGTAGTAGTAGTGGAAAGTGGAGAGGATCGATGCAAGTAGCCTCTGCTGCTGCAACTTTAGCCGTAGGTGGTAGAGGTGTAGCCTGGAGTGGAGAGTCTGGTCCGTCCATCGATCGATCGATCACGTTTGCCTTGGAGTTTGCGGTGGAAAAGTTCGATCTGGCGATGGATCGGATGGATGGGTGCAGTGCATGCACGCGATCGAGGTGGTACGTCGTACGTGCATGGCCTGCATGTATACGTCCCGTCGTCCAGCATGTGCGTGTGGTGCTGGACCAGTAACTGGTTTCTACGTCGTTCGCCTCTCCTCCCTCGTTTTACATGCTTGCTTGTGGTGTGAATGCCATTGACTTTGTCAGGTCAAAGGAACGAGAGAGGTGTGTTTTGGCTCCCGAGGTCCAATGATCTTGGTATTTAAAAAAAATTCAAAATTGATAATTTAAAGTTTCAAAAATTTCTAAAATAAATTGACATCGATACATATCCATGTTATGTATATATCTGTAGAGTTTTGCTAGATAATTCGTTATATTGTAGGCTACAGACAAATCACAAAGTCGTGGATCTGAAAAAGGCGAAAATAACTCATTTTTCTTCCAACATTTATCTTTGTTTGTGCAAATGTACCTATATGTTTATTTTCAGTATTTATAGAGACCTAAAATAAACTTTTAGATTTGTTATTAAACATGATCATTGGTACCAAAAAGTCTCGTGCTTACGTTACTGTGACACAGTGACAGATATATAAATGTGATCTCGGACTATGAATATGCCAAATGGACTTTTCACTAAAAAAAATTATAAAGCTTGTATATATAAAAATACCAAAATACACAATGTCAATTTAAAAAACGCAATATGGAAGTACATTTCGTTTGTTTCTAATAATATTGACACGGTTCGCAAAAGAAAATATTGACACGATATATATTCTGTTGATACTTTTTTCTATATATTTGGTACCCTAACCAAGGCTACAGATCTGGAACACGTGCCAAAGCTTCAAATGTCTGTATACCCATTTTCTGGTGTGGTTGCACTCTTGGCCTATCTTTCTGGGTATACGGTGATGCACAACATATGTCTAGGGGCGTGTTTGGTAGTCTGCGTTCGGTCCAGGCGCTGGCGCAGAATACGGACCGTTGGTTACCTGGACTCTCCAGCGTTGTGTCCAGTATGGGTCTTAAAGCAGCCAGAGCCAGGTCCAGGGACAATGGCTGAATCAACCGTTGTCATGGAGCCTGTCTCGGTTGGGCGCAAATTGGACCGCCGCCGTCCAACGGTTGCACGCGTGGAGAAGCGCGAGGAACGTGAATAACTCCCTCCCCACTCTCTGTCACCCTTGCTATCACCGCCCTACTCTGCCACTCCTCAACGTCCCGTCTCATCGGAGAGACCCATATAGCCTCCTCCTCCTATCCTCCTCCACCGCCGCCTCTGGCCAGCCTTCCCGCCGGCAAGGTTGTGCCCCACGTCAAGCACACACCCCGCAAGCAGGTCGGGCACGCCGTCCACCACGCCGTCAAGCGCGTCGTCGGCGAATAAGAGGCGGGAGGATTGAGGAGCGCAGCTGCACAAGTCGACCCCGTCGTTGTCCCCTCTCTACGGTGGCCGTCGCCTATTTCGAGGACACCTCGCGAGGCACCCATGAGGGCTATGACGGTCGGGGCGATGAGATCCATGGGGATTGCATCGGAGTTTTTCCCCGTCCTGACCTGCTTCATCCCTGGCCCCTCCGCCAGCGCATTTAAGGCGGCGACCATCATCGCGGGGGCGTCGGGATCGAGTAGCGAGATGGCGGGGTTGTCGGCCTTCACGGCTGTGTTGTCGATCCGCGACCTGCCATTCCCGCAGGGTTCGCTCCAATCCCGGTAGGGTTTCCCGGCATGGCATCGGCCTTACCAGCCGGATTTGCGGCAGCAACAGCGGGTGGCTTCCCCTCCGGGCAGTTCACGGCCATGACTCGCTCCATCCCCCGCCACGACGGCCCGACCAACCTCGGCTTCGCCTACATCTCCGATGATTAGGCCGTCGACCGCTCCACCACATGTGAGGCTTTTCTTTTCCCCATCCGTTCTTGTGGTACATTGTAGATTAGCTGCACAATGATGGTCTCTGTTGCTTGATTAGCATATGTTTGTTGCTTGATATGTTGAACAATTGTAGATTAGCATATGTATGTTTCTTCAAATGTTGCACAATTGTAGATTAGCATCTTGTGGAAGGGTATGCATGTGTAGATGAAATGGCACGACCATTATGCATGTGTAGATCAATGCCACGACCATTATGTATGTGTAGAGCAATGCTACTTGCTTGCTCATTCCTATTTGTTTGATCACTGTCATTACCATATGTATGTTGCTTGTTCAATGCTATTTGCTTGAGCATTGCCATTACCATCTGTATGTTGCTTGCTCAATGCCATTTGCTTGATCACTACCATTGCCATCGGTATGTTGCTTGCTCAATGTCATTTGCTAGTATGCAATTGTAGCTAGCTATTTTTGCACAATGCATTTGCTAGTATAAAATGTATTCTGATCAGTTGTGATTGGTAGGGTACCCAAGCAGGACTGGGACACCTTGTGCAGGAACATAGTTCCTGCTATGCCGGGGTATGAGGACTTCATCCGAGACCTCCCTCCCTCAACGGCTAGACCAGCCCTCAACAACTTGCTAGCGGAAGTGCAATCGAAGAAGAAGGATCA
Source organism: Avena sativa (assembly GCA_916181665.1). NCBI lineage: Eukaryota > Viridiplantae > Streptophyta > Magnoliopsida > Poales > Poaceae > Avena > Avena sativa. The sequence continues at coordinate 543,335,620 of OV702290.1, read as the reverse complement.
TCAGGGCTGCCCTCCTTGCATTGGTCACCATAACAATGATGACCTCCCTCATCGCTTCTATGTCCAGATCAAGCCCACAGACATGAGTGAACTCCAACTCCCGGACAGCATGAAGGCGGTGGTGTTGAAGCAGCTGCAGATAAGGAAGCAGGTATGCACTGTCCCCCTGAAGACCTCCTCCTTCTGTGAGTATGGTGTGTCGCTGAAGATGTTCAAGGGGCAGTGTACTTCATGAAGGGATGGAAGGAGTTTGCATTGAAGATCAAAATGTAGGTTGGTGACATCCTCACCTTGAAGTACATGAACAAGAAGAAGGGCTTCAAGGTGACTCTATTTAGGTCTTGCAACAGCACTGAGGAGTTGATCACCTACAACATGGTCATCTGAAGGACCTCTATTGTTCGTACATTTTAGTAGTCTCCGTTATGTGCTTGGTGGATGTAGTATGGAATCACTGTCTTTTAGATCAGGGGTTTGTACTCCTGGCGTGAACAACTTATCAGGCAGCATGGGATGCACCTGGCTATGAACTACCCTAACTAGTATGTAGTTTCTATGCTATGTTCTTATTTGTGCTCTGTTCATATGAATGTGGTGTGTTTGATGTGTTGTGTTGATGTGGTGTGGTAAGATCACCACATTTGAATGTTTTGAGTGTATCAGCTTGTGTGTGCAAAGAGAGGGAACCTGGCTGGACACCAAACACCATTTTTTTGCATTTGCTGGAAAAAACAGACAACCAAATAGGCTGCAATCTCAGCCCAACATATGTGACTCAGACTACCAAACGGATTGCAAAAGCTGGCCTAGACGCTGTTTTAGCCTGGAATTGCCGATCTCAGCACTGCCGGACTGGGCCGAGAAACCCATGCAGGCTACCAAACGAGCCCTAGAGGATTTATGTCCTAACAAGTGTGTTGGCATAGCAATAGAGATATATATGTAGTACAAAATTCTCGTTGTGGTAGAGCTCGAGGTTTTCTTGCATAAATTGTGCCGGTCTTTAACAATGAACTTTGTCCATCTTCAGATGTAGATGCCATTATAGTTCTCTGCGCTTATTTAGAAACGGTTTGATCGCTTTACTAGGTAATTTCTATTAATTTCCCGCTACTTGTTATAATCACCACCTACATGTACAGTACTCAGCCATGCCGCTACTACTATTGACTGAAGATTTCCAGACTGTCACTAGAGACCTTTTAACAAAGGGTTTCCTAAGGTAGTGCAAGCATGATGACCTACATTTCTATACAGACTCCCATAATATTTTGTAAAAGAATTAATTGAAAATCACTAGTTAAAACTCCACTTTAGAGATAATATAAGTAATAAATACGAAGCATTTTGAAGCCAAGGTAGTACTACATGTTGAACCGTATAAGTGGATTGGTTAACTCTTTCCATCACATCGATCTTTTGGAATAGTTGGTTAGTGCATGGAGTCTAACATGGTATCATAGCCTAAGGTCTCGAGTTCGAATTCTGACTTCCACAATTTATCCTAAAATTGTTGTTTCCCCCTCTTGTCTTTGTATTGGCCTCTTGGGCCATACTTCTCTGTTTACACGTGTTGACTTGTCTTCCCGTTACACGTGAGGCGGGGGTGTTGAACTGTATAAGTGGATTGCCACATGTGAGAGGGTGTTGAACTATATAAGTGGATTTCCTAACTGTTTTCATCAGATCTATCTTTTGGAATGGTTGGTTAGTGCATGAAGCCTAACACTACCAGTGGGGATTATGGAACCCTGGATAAAATTATATTACCCCGTAGAACCGACCATTGGTCTGATAGTTAGTTGAGTATTTGTACTCCCAATGTAATAGGGATCAACCAAACGTTTGATGCATGGTCTATTTAATGCATATCATTCTTTTTGTATGAGGTGATGTTCCCTTGGCAGTGGGACGTCTATGGTGACTTCGTCAATTTTCATGCTCTAAGATCATCTCTAGTCAATTGTCATGCTCTATGATCGACTCTAGTTTTCTTTACACGTGCGAGTGTATGTGTGTGGTATTGGTGGTGGTGTGATGAATAATTTATTCGTTAGAATTATGATCGTGCTACCAGTCATGAAAAGAAATACATATGGGGGTTGGATCCCCGGGAGGGGAACTAGTAGAATATTAATAAGACACTCTGGTTTACCTAGGTTCATGGATCCTAATATGGGTAAACGTTCCTAGGCCCTAGTGAATGTATATACTACTATGGTGCCTATAATGTACTAGAACAAATTGGATCTACAATGCTAGGTCTGGAGGCCTAGAATTATTTCTTTGATGTTTCAAGTCTTCAAAAGGGGTTTTCGATCCTTATATAGATGCATCTTCTTCGGATGCAAGTCTTTGATCTTCTTGTACAGTACGAGGCAATCTATTTTCCCTGCAAGACTAGGGTATATCTCCTAGTTCAATATATAGGATCCCAGAGTTAGTGTGTATACTAATGTCCTCCAAGTGTCGACATTAGCACACTTGCATGCAAGCACCGGGGGGGGGGGGGGACCTATTCACATAAAGGCAATCACGTTTATGATATCCACACCCGTATGGTTTCTATTTGCCGGCAATCCCCACACTGAAAGAGCATGTGTGTCCCCATGTGTGGTTTTGATAACTAATGACAATCTCTATGAACTAATGTTTGCATTGAGTTATACTTGTAGGTGTGTCCATAGGTAATGCTTGAAGAGTATATGTTGGATTCAAGTTCGAAACAAGTATAAAGTCGAGCCTATTGCACGGATGTCTTGAAGAATGAGAAAGTTGAGTGAGCCTTGATGTTTACCTTCAAGACATCATCATCATCATTATGAAGTGTGAGATCCGGCACATGGCTTAATAGGATTGATAGGATACTCATATCAACAAGTTGCAACTTCTTTTTCGGAAGCTCATCGAAAAGAACTCTAAGGTTAAGCGTGCTTGGCCTAGAGCAATTCTAGGATGGGTGACCGACCGGGAAATGGGTACCGGGTGCGCACGAGTGAGGACAAAGTGCGCAGAAAAGACTAGTGTTGGTCTGTGGGGCCAGTCTAGATGTCCTATTAAGCTACCAGGAGTGACACCCCCCGGGCCCAGGAGTGGACGGGGTGTTACAAGTGGTATCAGAGCCGACCTCGCGGTTAAACGGGTGTGTGCGGGTTAGTGGCGGGACATGTGGAGCATGGCGCGTGTGGACCGGAGTGGACACGGCATGGCACATGTGCCGGCACTGGACGCACAGACGCGTGCCAAGAGGGAACGTTCCTGGGGTGTGCTTGATCGATGAGGGCATCGATCTTCTAAAGGGTGGGTGTATGTGAGATCCAGCACATGGCTTAATAGGATTGATAGGATACTCATATCAACAAGTTGCAACTTCTTTTTCGGAAGCTCATTAGAAAAGAACTCTAAGGTTAAGCGTGCTTGGCCTAGAGCAATTCTAGGATGGGTGACCGACCGGGAAATGGGTACCGGGTGCGCACGAGTGAGGACGAAGTGCGCAGAAAAGACTAGTGTTGGTATGTGGGGCCAGTCTAGATGTCCTATTAAGCTACCAGGAGTGACACCTCCCGGGCCCAGGAGTGGACGGGGTGTTACATGAAGTGACAAGCAAATATACAAGATTGATCAAGACAAAGTGCAAGTTCAAGATGGCCATTTCAAAGAGATCATATGCTTGAATCCTTCCACACATTTGATGGTAATGGATTCATAAAGATGTGCCTAAGGGAGGCTTTCTCATATTGGGTATGAGAAGAAATATATGTGAGTCTTGATCAAGCAAGTGCAATGATACTTTCGATCCGGATTCACGGATGTAGTATAATAGCTTTTTTCTTAGAAGACCTAGGTTTAATCGAACCTTAGAAATCACTGCTAAAAGGTAATAAAAAAGGACACGTCTATAAGTCTTTTTTTGTTTGTTTTACCTTAGTTGACCGGACTAATCTAGTTTACTTTTTAATGGTTTTGAATCAATGGATGAAGATAATCCAAGGTTGAAGATCCAGCTGCAGCTGCACATCAAATGGGATAAAAGATAATAATAAGCATAGTCATGTATAATGTTTGTATTGAGATAATCTCTTGTGGGAAACACATCCTAATATTCTAGAGCCCCCGTGATGTAGCAGACATAGCAATAGACTTTAAATCTAACCAAGAGTACACCAAAGCCATGGGGTACAAATGATTATTAAGTGAAAACACAAATCAAAGCTTTAAGTGGTGATGTTGTTGTTGATCCCAAATGGGGCACTAAGTAAAGACCGTACTACCCTTTCTGTCACTGAGGTTCCTATGAGATCGCTGCTAGCCAAGTATCTCACCTCAAGCCTTTATCAATCTATGGGATCTTGGGTACCTACAAGTCCACAGATCGAGACAAGATACGAAGAAACAAAATATACAAATCATGAATTCAAACAAAATACAATTCTCCCATGAGCTAGATGCACATAATTGCTTCGAGGTTTCTCCCCAACCCGCAGCCCGTGAGGACTACTCACTCATAACAAATAGATCGGAGATAGAAAACATCATGCGAATACTTAGATTGAAATCAAATATTCTTACAATGGTCGCCAAATCACAAGGAGATCTAAAGTACAAAGCAATGGCTATGGCTAGTGGATGCATGGATGGTGGAGGGGAAGAACAATGGATGAACAATGGTGTGGATCTCCTTTGGTGGTGTTGTGATGCAATCTGAGAATGGCGGCTCTCTGGCCGGTGGCTGGAGCCTCAAAATATATAGGCGTCTTCACGAAAGTTGTAGGGTTTAACGAGACAAAGCCGTCTCCACCTAGTACGGGCGAGAGGTATGGGCGGATCGCGCTCGTACCCAGTGGTCGTTAAGCGTGCTGGCACCCTGGAAAGCTTCTCCAATTACTTGGTTGTGTGTACTTCCTCAAAATCCTTCATGATGACTCCTTATTTTGCTTTAAAAGCCGTGATTTCCTGCACAACATAAATTAAAGAAGGGATTTGCATATCTTTGAAATTATTAGTCATTAGTGGCAAGAGTTAAGAGTTTCTTTGGAAATTGCTTGACCAAAAACAATATTTAAACACAGTGGAAGACGGCAAAAATTGGAGCCATCAACTTCCCCAAAGCTCAAACCTTGATTGTCCTCGAGCAAGAAGAACCAAAAGAACTATATGGAATTCAGCGTTTAAACTTGAAACAACGAGAATAAGAGTTCACTTACAGTCGGTAGTCGTATGTGCTCAACACTTCATTCATTTGCGAAGCTTATCAAAGTTAGAGAGATGACAAGAATACTATACAAGCTTTGATAACTCAAGATAATCAGAGTAAAGTTTAATATAAGTATAAATAACTAGAAGTTTAGCAATCAATCCAATTCCTCTAATTAACTTTTAGCTTGCCAAGGAACACTAGGATATTTAAATAGCATAATTGAGTAAGACAGTTTCATGTCCCAAGTAGTATACAATGAAGTGTCTTATTTACACCCACATCAATAAATCAAGTCAATCCAAAACACTTATAATCCAATCATTGTATTTCAAGAAAAAATTCGTAAAGTAGTAATGAGACCATGCCAAGGACTTGTTATGTGGATCCTCATAGATATATTTTTTCTTTCTTTTTCATTTTTCATGGATTGTTGTTTATTTCCTTTTGCAAGTGTTTGCACAACCTTTGAGAATACCAATACTTTTTCCCATACATTGACACGGATGCCACTCATGTCATCAACTCATAGCCGAAATCCGGGGTTATACCATAGATTGTTCAAAAGCTAGCGGAGTTGTTGGAATCCCAAAGGTGTGCATTAGAGACACAGAACAAAGTTGTCTCGCTTCTTTCTCTTTTTTTTGAGCTAGTACCGCAGTTTGATCCACAAGGTTAGCTTTGTCATGCATCACAATTACCACTAGACTTTATTTCAATCGAACAACTCCTTTCATGAGTGTCATCGAGACTGTCAAAATATCTACGGGGTTAAGTATAATCAAGGGTATACTTTCAAGATAATCATTCATCAAACAAGTCATAAATTTCAGACTTTTCTTATTGTACTTGTTTGGCATTATTATTTCCAAGGCAAGACTCGGTTAACTAAAAGAACTAGAGCAAGAGATTCAACAACTAATCATCATACCAATAAAAAGCCTTACTCTAACCATATTAAATTACTTCCCACTAGTATGGCATCTTAGCAAATCAACCAACTAAGATAAACAACTCAAACTTCATAAGTGGGAGACAAAGGACATGCCTCTCATAAATAACTTCATGATCCTCTTCCTTATAGGGATGTGTTCCTTCAAAACTCAAACACGATTACTCTCGAAATGATATTAAAGCAAAGAGGCAAAGTATGAATCCATGTTTATGAAAAAGGATAAATGGAAAAATATTTTTGTATTTCTGAGGATAGGGATTAAAGAATAGAAAAGAAAACTTGCAACCAAGCAAGGGTTTAAGAAAATAAAAAAGTAAAGGAAAACAAATAAACTAAAATGAAAGCAAAGGAAAAAATAAAATTGTTGGAACAAGCCAACACGAGTGTTTCAAAGCTCCCAAGGAGCTAGAGTACAACCTCGTTATTACACAAATAAAATTTGTTGGGGGGGAACACATCCCCAAGCTCAGGCTTTTGCAAGCACTTTTGTTGCTCATTATGGTGGCGGTGGATAATCTCCCATGTTCCATTGGATGTTCCTATCATGGAACTGGGTGGCGAGGCTTGCATTGGCATCTCGAAGGTTGATGGAGAGGATGTTCATGTTTTGAATGTTTCCTTCAAGTGCATAAATGTCTTCATAGGTGGTCTAATAGTTTGGTGGCTACATGTCTGGTTCGGGTCCTTCTTGTTCTACTTCTTCATCTTCTCCTCCTCCCACGGGTATTTCTTGTTGGGGTACATTAGCTTCAACCTGCACGTCATAAGGCAAATGTCCATCCTCGATAGAGAATAAACCGTTAGGCAAAGGAGCCAGGATCAAGTGATCCGCTCCAGGTATATTGAAGAAATATCTAACATGGTTTTTATAAATCATACCACATGCTCTTAGAGTAGATAGACCAATACGATTACTTCTAGTCAACAGTTGGATATTACCTAGGTTGATGCGAAGTGCGCGTGCAAGAACGGTTACGATTCCTCCTCCGCATATGGGTCCTCGAGATTGAAGAGCCTGATTCTTAAGATAAAACACAAGTAGAGCGCCCAAATTTGGCGTTAAGTTACAATTGACAAGTGCGGCTTTTGCGAGGATCAACATGTCCTCCTCATTAACTCTAGTAAACTCACCACGTGCCTGTAGTGTGTTAGCAATCACATAGAATAAATATCAAATAGCAGGATGATCAATTTGGTTCCCCTTGGGTGTGTTTCCACGAATTCTCATCAAATTAAAGTAATGTAAAGGGGGAAGGATCTAGAACAAAGATAGTTGTGCGTACATCAGTGGTGTTGTTGGCAAACCCAAAGCATTGAGCCCATTGGTTGAGTGTTAAAGTGTACTCACAGTTTATTAGGCGGAATTTAATTCAATCAACTCCGGGCCTTTGTTTCTCGGAACAACCATAAGGATCCACCGTGTGTGTCAAGGTGCTGAAGAACTCAAGCGTAAGGCCGCGGTATGTCACAACATCCTGAAAGACAAAATTGTACAAACCAACATTGTTGCAAAGTAAATCGAAATTAGCACGAATGCCAAGTTGGTTCAGGATATATGGACACGCCCACTTGGTGGACTTGATCTCTCGAATCTTGAGACGACCGAAAAGGGTCAGATGGAACTCCTCGGTGAACTCGATGCCAAGTGACTCAAGGATTAACGTATCAATGGGTAGTGCGGAGGATTCCACAACCATCTCACGTGTACGACTCCTCGTGTTCATCTAATAAATAAAAACAAGACAAAGCAAATAAAGATTGCTAATAAAATTTTGGTCCATAGAAACATAGCATAAGTAATTCTCTACACTAAATACAAAAAAAACTCCTCTAAAAACAATGCTAAGCATACTTAGTACCAAGATTGAATCAAGAACAAGACCTATGTCTAGATTGACAATGATGAATGATTAAGTGAAGCTTTTGCACAGATAAGTTGGGGATCAGAGGAGAAACATACCTTAGATCGAGTGAGTACGAAGAATCGAAGAAAGATTGAGTAAATTTGAAGATCCAATGGAGGTGGTTTGAAGTTTGGAGGAAGAAGAAAGAGAAAAAAGTATTTGGGAATTTTTAGGTTACCTCCTCGAGGTCATTATGGCGTCCGCGTACATGGTACGGGCGGGCATTACGGCCAGAGCCCGCCCGTACCGAGGGACTTACCTTGGGGGCGATGGCTGCTCCTAGATGGTGCACTCGGTACGGGCGCACGGTAGGGTCACGCGTGCCCGCACTGATGGTCGTTAACGCTATGGTGACTTTGCTTAAAATCTGATGTTTGCTCGGGGGTACGGTTTGGGCGCGCGGTACAGGCGCGTTCGGCCATACCAGTGGTCATTATCGACACTGTTGCTTTGGCAAATATCAAAAAAAATTATCTTCCTTTGCCTTGAAGTGGTACGGGCGCACGGTACGGTCCATTCCAGCTGTACCACTGGTTGTTATTGACACTGTGAACTATAAAAACTCAAAGAATTTGATTAGTAGCTCCATGCGCCATTGCACATCTTATCAAAGGATTATATAACAACAAAAATACTAAGTAATGATCCAACAATACTTCTTAGGCCACGTGTTAGTAAAATAAAATATAGAGGATTGCCTTATTTATTCTCCTCTCTCCATAGGTCTTCTTTAACACTCTTTATTAAAAACAAAAACAAACTAACACAATAGAAAATATAAAGAGAAATTTTATTTCACATGGGTTGCCTCCCATGAAGTGCTTCTAGTTAAGGTCAATTAGCTTAACCTTGATGGCAATCACTTCGGTTTGTAAAGTGGAACACCCACTCCAAAGTAGTTTGCTTTTAAAGTAATTACACCATCATCAACATTAGGCTTGGCCTTCTTTTTCCTAGGGAATTGGACTACAAAAGGATCTCTAGATGGTAGCCATATTCTCACATTCCCTTCATGTAAATTAATCAAAGCTTTACTAGTTCTTAGGAATGGCCTACCTAGAATTATAGGTGCTATGGGATCTTTAGGCATGTCCACAATAACAAGATCAATAAGAGTGGGACTACCTTTAATTTCAACAACTATATTTTATTTGATCCCAACAACTTGCTTATAAGTTGAATCAGCTAGATGGAGTCTTAATTCAGTTGTAACAAATGGCTGGCCCCAAGTTTAACTTATTGAATAGACTTTTGGAAATTGTTAAGATGCTTGCACCAAGATCACAAAGTGCGGATATCTCATTAACTCCCAACTTAATTTAATAGTGGGCTCAAATATATCATCTAGCTTAGCTGGAAGCTTATCAACTAGTCTTTTATACTCCATCTCTAAATCACGAACCTTAGATGCTACTTGTTGTATAAATTGTTGGTACATAGCATCATTACCTTGTTTTATACCTGGATTCTTAACGGTGATCATCTTCAATAGATCTTCCATGGTATTTTCTGGTGTTGGAGCATTGCTATAATCCAGCTATTCAGGTTTTTCATCATTGGTTACCGCCCTCATTATTTTGAGGTCTTCTACCGCATTTGGCTGAGGTTTTCCAGCAAACTTTGCTAGTATGAGAGTTTGGCTCTCGGGTACCTTACCCAACTAAGCCTCCACGGTCTTTGTTCTTTCCTATAGAGCTTGCACAACATTTCTAATTGCAATGGCTTGATTAGATAATCTTCCTATACTACTTGCATGGTTCTCGGTAATCTTAATAAGCATATTATTTTGTTCGGTTTGAGCTTGTATAAATGTTCTAACGGTTTCCTCAAACGGGAGATTTCCATGATTTGCTTCATTAGTATTATCATAATTATTATAAGGAGCTCCTGCAGGATTAGCATGATATTTTTAAACATTAGAAGCATAATTATTTTTCCATGCAGGATGAAAAGGAGTGCAAGCTATAAAATTAACATCATTAACATCAGTAGTGATAGCATTAACTTGGGTATGTTCCTTACCCTTCACTAAGCTAAGCAACTCATCTACCTTAGATGTAAGCTCCTCATTGTTTACCTCGGTAACTGAACTTACTCTCTTCGAGGTTCTTTCCACATGCCATTGGGCATGGTTATTTCATATCATCAAGTAACTTGTTTGCAACACTCACATGCTTTCTCATGATCGTTCCTCCTACTACAGTATCTAGCATAAACTTAGACATTGGGTTAAGACTATTATAAAATAAATGTAATATAAGCCATTCTTCCATCCCATGATTAGGGAAATTCATTATGGCTTCTTTCATCCTTTCCCATCCAAGCGCTAGTGTCTCACGGTATTCTTGTCTAAAGCTTGTAATGTTGTATCTTAGCTACAAATTCTTAGCTAGGGGGAAAATTTAGTCCTAAACAAATTAGTACATTCCTCCCAAGATTTAATAGTGCCCTTTGGTAGAGCTAGCAACCAATCCTTAGCATTTCCTCTAAGAGAGAAAGGAAACAATCTTAGCTTAACAGCATTTGGATCTACATCCTTAATACACATCATGTCACAAATTTCAGTAAAAGTATTTAAGTGCAATCCTGAATCCTCAAAAGATGAATCCCCAAATTGGTTTTATTGAACCAAACTTAAAAGGTTAGGTTTTATCTCATATGTTTCCGCATCAACTGCGGGTTGAGTGATGGGTGCATGAATAAAATTATCAGTGGGAGTAGCATACCCCCTAATCTCTTTTGAACCATGGCTCTTATCTTTTTGGTAATTTTTAAGTAATGAAACGAATAACAAGTAACTATTTTTTTGGGGTTTTCAAATAGATAACAAGAAAGTAAACTAATAACAAGAATTAAACTACAACTAATAATAAAACTAAAAACAAGGTCTCTAATGACCTCACCAGGATAGTGAAATTGCTTCCCCGACAACGGTGCTAGAAAAAGGATTGATACCTTCGATCCAGATTCATGGATGTAGTATAATAGCTTTTCCCCTAGAAGACCTAGGTTTAATCGAACCTTGGAAAGCACTGCTAAAAGGACACGTCTATAAGACTTTGTTTGTTCGTGTTACCTTAGTTGACCAGACAAATCTAGTTTACTTTTAACGGGTTTGAATCAATGGATGGAGATAGGCCAGGATTGAAGATCCACCTGCAGCTGCACATCAAATGGGCTAAAAGATAATAATAAGCATAGTCATGTATAATGTTTGTATTGAGATAATCTCATGTGGGCAACACATCCTAATATTCTAGAGCCCCCGTGATGCAGCGAGCATAGCAATAGAATTTTAATCCAACCGAGATTACACTAAAGCCACGGGTTACAAATGATTATTAAGTGAAAACATAGATCAAAGCTTTAAGTGGTGATGTTGTTGTTGATCCCAAATGGGGCGCTAAGCGAATACCGTACTACCCTTTCTATCACAGAGGTTCCTATGAGATCGCCGCTAGCCAATTATCTCACCTCAAGCATTTATCAATATATGGGATCTTGGGTACCTACAAGTCCATAAATCGAGACAAGAGACGAAGAAACAAAAGATACAAATCATGAATTCAAACAAAATACAATTCTCCCATGATCTAGATGCACATAATTGTTGCGAGGTTTCTCCCCAACCCGCAGCCCATGAGGACTACTCACTCATAACAAATAGATCGGAGATAGAAAACATCATGCAAATACTTAGATTGAAATCAAATATTCTTACAATGGTCACCAAATCACAAGGAGATCTAAAGTACAAAGCAATGGCTATGGCTAGTGGATGGATGGATGATGGAGGTGATGAACAATGGATGAAAAATGGTGTGGATCTCCTTTTGTGGTGTGCTAAGCCCAAAATATATCGAGCCCGTTGGGGAACCCCAAGAGGAAGGTATGATGAGCACAGCAGCAAGTTTCCCTCAGTTATGAAACCAAGGTTTAATCGAACCAGTAGGAGCAAGGAAACACCTCAAAGGTGTTGCTAGCTGAACTTTGGTAGGGCGCACTACCGGTGCCAACAACAACATGGAGACCTGCACAACACAACCACAGAACTTTGCCCCAACTTGCGATGAGGTTGTCAATCTCACCGGTTTTGCTGAAAACAAAGGATTAAACGTATCAAGTGGAAGAAAGTAATAGTTTGTAGAAAGTAAATAGAAAGCAGTAAATAGTTGATTGTAGATTGATGGTAAAAGAAAGGACCGGGGTCCATAGTTCACTAGTGGTGGATCTCCTTAAGATAGATGACATGTTGGGTGAACAAATTACAGCGGGGCAATTGACAAACATCGAGAAAGCAATCATGCATATACTACTCATCTTGACTCCTTTGAGACTAGATTGGGCATTACAACATTATACATAGACCGTAATCCAACTGCATCTATGACTAATAATCCACCTTCAGGTTATCATCTGAACCCCCTCTAGTATTAAGTTGCAAGCAACGGATAATTGCATTACACATTGCGTGTAAAGTAAACAATACGATTGTTCTATGAACAAAGGATTGTTGTTTTCTCCCTAGTAGCAACAACACATCTAGTACCTTAGAGATTTCTGTCACTTCCCCAGATTACTAGAGGCACGAACCCACTATCGAGCATAAATACTAACTCTTGGAGTTGCTAGCATCTACTTGGCCAAGATAGCTACTAACAATGGAAAGCATGCAAGATCACAAATAACAAAGACATGATAGAATCAATAATCAATCTGAAATAGCATCTCAATATCCATCGGATCCCCGCAAACACAACATGTATGAATTACAAATAGGTGATCTTGATCATGAACAGAGCACACAAGATCTAAACATGATAGCACAAAGGAGGAGAACCAGCCATCTAGCTACTACATGGACCCGTAGTCCAGAGATGAACTACTCATGCATCACACCGGAGGTTTGCATGATGATGAAGAAGGACTCCAGGGTGAATTCCCCTCTCCGGCAGGGTGCCAGGAAGAGCTTCAGATCCCTCCCGATCTAGGAATGGAGATGATGGCGGCTACAAACTCTTTCATGGAATTTTGATTGGATACTTAGGGTTTCTGTATTGGAGGCATCTTATAGGCGAAAGGGGAGGCCGAGGGGGTGCCGGAGGCGGCCAGACCACCCCCTGGCGTGGGCCAGGCTGGGCCGCGCGGCCAGGTGGTGTGGCGGCCCCCTGACCCCTCTTCGTCTCGTATTCTAGCTCCGGGTGTCGCTCGGTGAAAAACTGACTTTGGCTTTTGTTCCTTCCAATTCTGAGAATATTCATTTTCTGACTTTCCTGGAACCAAAAATAGCAGAAAACAGGCAGCTGGCAATCTGGCTCTTGTTAATAGGTTAGTCCAAAAAAGTGTATAGAAAGTACTCCAAAATGTGGACAAAACATAAGAAAGTAGATAAAACCAAGCATGGAACATCAAAAATTATGGATACGTTTGCAACGTATCATCATCCCCAAGCTTAACTCTTGCTCGTCCTCGAGTAGGTAAGTGATAAAAAGAAAGAATAATTTTTGAGGTGACATGCACCATCATAAACTTGATCAAAGTATTTGTAAAACAATGATAGCTGGGATCATAGTACTTCAATCATAACATGAAAGACAAAGTTCTAACAATAAGACAAAGCAACTATGTTGCAATATGAAAGGCACAAACAAAATATTCATGAATAACAATGCTTTGCAAGATGTTTGTTTGTTTCACATAAAGAAAGAATAGCATAATGGCATTCAGCTTATCCCTCATAGAGTAGCAAACATAAATGCATAGGACACCTTCAAAGTTCATAAGAGTGACTAGATACAAATAGTTCAAAACAAGCAATATCAAAGCTATGCATCAATCAACAACTCTTGGGACAATGCACATAGAACTAAGAATGGACAATATGCTCTCAAAGTAGGTGCATAAAGATAGAAGGTGGAGACTCAACATAAAAAAGTAAAAGAAAGGCCCTTCATAGAAGGAAGTAGGGATTCAAGTTTCATAAAGAGCTTCCAAAAATTATGGTACTTATTAGCTTTCAGCTCTCATTGCCCCTATCATAAGCATCTTTAGGTGATTAAGGTTAAAGTGACACAACTAAGAGGATATGCTTGACAAGTTATAAGCCGAAATCTCATGCCCCTTATTTACGAAGACCGAACCTCATGCTACTCAACTTTAGTCACAAGTAAGCTCTTGTCATTGTAAGTACATATGTATCATAGAGAACCGCCAACGGGGTACCCCTTGCACATGATACATGAGCTATCCCATAATCAAAATGACAAGGCAAGCAGACAAGGAGCATCTCAGCCATCTTTTTATTTGCTATTTGCATAGGTTTTTATTGAGGATGCTTCAAAGAGTGCTCATTATGGTTATGCTGCAAGTTTCCACCATGATTAGGCATGGCTTAGGCTAGCGGTTGATACATTGCAAATGTATCTATAATTTTTGATGTTCCATGCTTGGTTTTATCTACTTTCTTGTGTTTTGTCCACACTGTGGAGTAATTTTCATATGATTTCTTGGACTAACCTATTAACAAGAGCCATAGTGCCAGCTGCCTGTTTTCGGCTGTTTTTGGTTCTACGAAAGTCAGGAAATGAATATTCTCGGAATTGGACGGGACAAAAGCCAAAGTCGCTATTTTACCAGAAGACATCTGGAGCCAGAATACGAGACGCAGAAGGGCTGGGGCCCGTCCACACCACCTAGTCGTGCGGCCAGGCCTGGCCCACGCCAGGGGGTGGTCTGGCCGACCCTAGCACCCCCTCGGCCTCTCCTTCTGCCTATATATTGCCTTCGGGACCAAAACCTAAGTGCCCGATCAAAAATCCACGAAAGAGTCTGTAGCCGCCGTCATCTCCATCCCTAGATCGGGAGGGATCTGAAGCTTTTTCCAGCACCCTGCTGGAGAGGGGAATTCACCCTAGAGGCCTTCTTCATCATCATGCAAGCCTCCGGTGTGATGCGTGAGTAGTTCATCTCTGGACTACGGGTCCATGTAGTAGCTAGATGGCTGGTTCTCCTCCTTTGTGCTTTCATGTCTAGATCTTCTGAGCTCCGTTCATGATCAAGATCATCTTTTTGTAATTTTGCATGTTGTGTTTGCGGGGATCCGATGGATATTGAGATGCTATTTCATATTGATTATTCATCCTATCATGTCTTTGTTATTTGTGATCTTGCATGCTTTCCGTTGTTAGTAGCTATCTTGGCCAAGTAGATGCTAGCAACTCCAAGAGTTAGTATTTATGCTCGATAGTGGGTTCATGTCTCTGGTAATCTGGGAAGTGACAAAAATCTCTAAGGTACTAGATGTGTTGTTGCTACTAGGGAGAAAACAACAATCCTTTGTTCATAGAACAATCGTATTGTTTACATTACACGCAATCGTAAAGCAATAATATGTTGCTTGCAACTTAATACTAGAGGGGGTTCAGATGATAACCTGAAGGTGGATTATTAGTCATAGATGCAGTTGGATGGCGGTCTATGTATAATGTTGTAATGCCCAATCAAGTCTCAAAGGAGTCAAGATGATTAGTATATGCATGTATTGCTTTCTTGATGTTTGTCAATTGCCCCGCTGTAATTTGTTCACCCAGCATGTTATCTATCTTAAGGAGAGCCACCTCTAGTGAACTATGGACCCCGGTCCTTTCTTTTACATACAATCTACAAATTGTTTACTGCTTTGTGTTTACTTTCTGCAAACTATTACTTCCTTCCATTCGATACGTTTAATCCTTTGTTTTCAGCAAAACCGGTGAGATTGACAATCTCATCGCAAGTTGGGGACAGAGTTCTGTGGTTGTGTTGTGCAGGTCTCCACGTTGCTACTAGCACCGGTAGTGTGCCCTGCCGAGGCTCAGCTAGCAACACCTTTGGGGTGTTTCCTTGCTCCTACTGGTTCGATAACCTTGGTTTCATAACTGAGGGAAACTTACTTCTGTGCTCATCATACCTTCCTCTTGGCGTTCCCCAACGCGCTCATCAATCACGAGCCATCAAAGTATTTTTCTGGCGCCGTTGCCGGGGAGTCAAGTACATCTTCACAAGGGGAGTCCCTCATAACCAATCTCTTTACTTTGTTATTTTTGTTTTGCTTTGTTTGCTTGTTTCTTTATCAAAAACACAAAAAAATTAGTTTTACAAGTTTGCTTTCTTTATTGAAAACACAAAAAAATGACTACTCTTGAAAACACTAAGTTGTGTGACTTCAGTAGCACCAACAACAATGATTTTATGAGCACACCTATTGCTCCACATGTTCCTGAAGCTACTTTCTTTGAGATAAAACCTGCTTTACTCAATCTTGTTATGAGAGAACAATTTTCTAGTATGGGTAATGAAGATGCTGCTGCCCATCTAAATAACTTTGTTGAACTTTGTGACATGCAAAAGCATAGGGATATAGATGGTGATATTATTAAGCTGAAATTGTTTCCTTTCTCTTTAAGAGGAAAAGCTAAAGAATGGTTGAATTCCTTAACTAGGAATAGTATTGATTCTTGGACTAAATGCAAAGATGCTTTCATTGGAAAGTACTATCCTCCTGCTAAGATTATATCTATGAGAAGTGAAATAATGAAGTTTAAACAATCTGATAATGAACATGTTGCTCAAGCTTGGGAAAGAATGAAATCTTTGGTAAAGAATTGTCCCACTCATGGACTGACTGCTTGGATGATCATTCAAACTTTTTATGCAGGATTGAACTATTCTTCAAGGAACCTATTGGATTCTGCTGCTGGAGGTACCTTTATGACCATTACTTTGGGTGTTGCAACAAAGCTTCTGGATAATATGATGGTTAACTACTCTGAATGGCATACTGAAAGAGCTCCACAAGGTAAGAAGGTAAATTATGTTGAGGAAACCTCCTCCTTGAGTGATAAGATTGATATTATTATGTCTATGCTTGTTAATGGGAAGGCCCAAATTGATCCAAATAATGTTCCTTTAGCTTCTTTGGTTGCTCAAGAAGAGCAAGTTGATGTGAACTTCATAAGAAATAACAATTTTGGCAACAATGCTTTTGGTAACAACAATTATAAGCCATATCCTCCCAACAATGGTAATGCTTATGGAAATTCCTACAACAATAATAGGAGTGCTCCCTCTGAACTTGAAGTTATGCTTAAAGATTTTATTAGTAAACAAACTGATTTTAATAAAACTATTAAGGAAAAACTCCCTGATGCTGAAAGAAATATAGCATCACTTGCTGAAGCTCAAACTTCTTTGAATAAAATGGCTGCTAAACCCGAAACTAATGATAATCCTTTTGCAGCCACCAATGCTATACAAGTGAGAATTGACGAAGATGTTAGACTATTAACTGAATTACATGCTAAGTGGGAAAGAGAAGATGAAATTGCTAGAAACATTAATGTTTCTACTATCACCACCACTAGTGTTGAGGCTAGTAATAGTTCTACTACTTTAGATGATAAATTTGATTTTGATCTTGATGGTTGCAATATCTCTGAAGTTATTAAGTTCCTACAAAAGCTTGCTAAAAGTCCTAATGCAAGTGCTATGAACATGGCCTTTACAAAACACATTACTGATGCTCTCATAAAGATTAAATAAGAAAAGATGAAACATAAAGCTTCTATTCCTATAAAACAATAAGATGGTTGGGAACCCATCATTAATATGAAAGTGAATGATTTTGATTTCAAAGCTTTATGTGATCTTGATAGTAGTGTTTCTATTATGCCTAGAAGGATTTATGATATGCTTGATTTGCCTCCACTTGAAGATTGTTATTTGAATGTCCCACTTGATGATAATGCTAAAAAGAAACTCATGGGGAGTCTTAATGATGTTCTTATTATGGTTAACAATGCATATGTCCCCATTGATTTCTATGGTTTGGATGTTGAATGCAATGCTTCTTGTCCTATTACTTTGGGAAGACCTTTTCTTAGAACTGTTGGTGCCATTATTGATATGAAAGAAGGCACCATTAAATATCAACTCCCATTCAAGACAGGTATAGAACACTTCCCTAAGAAGAGAGAGAAGATTTCTTTTGCCTCTCCTATGAAAACAAAATTTGGTTTTAATGCTTCTTCATTTGAGAACACTTGATTTTTTCTTGCTTCTTATGCCTAACTTAAAGGCGTTAAAGAAAAGTACTTATTGGGAGATAACCAAAAAGTTTTAGATGAGTCTTGGAAGTTATTACTTCCGTAATAACCGCTCCTTATCATTTTTATTTGCTTTTTGTGCCAAGAGTAACCTCTAATGAGAGAGAAGTAATGATTGGGAAGTTGCTGTCCCAAAACAGATTTATGTGCTTCACCGTAAAAATTCGTGTCAAATCTCTGTACGTCCTTTTGAGGCATGAATTTTTGTGCTTCTGCCCCAGGTTGTTATATAACTTTAGTTAGTTCAACACTTTTTTATTTGAGCAACAGAAGGTCTTCTAAACAATTCGTCTTTACCTGCTGGTCTGTTTTGACAGATTTCTGCCATTTTTTGCATTGGCTTCTTGTTGGTTCCTTTTTGAGTTCTTTTGGGGAATTGAGCTTTTTGATGGAAGTGCTACAGTAGCTAGTGTTTTAATGGAAGTTTTATTGGTGTTAGAACTGAACCTAAAGACTTATTATCTTGAGTGCACTAATGTTGCTAATAAAGATTGTGTGAAGTTTTGTATGAAGGAAAAATTTCAGGTGTATGGAAGGAATGAGTGATGAGATGAAGGATGGACTAAAGATCAAGCTTGGGGATGCCATGCGTGTCACCCCAAGAAATATCCAAGAAGTACAAGCGTCAAAGCTTGGGGATGCCCAAGGCATCCCCTTCTTCATCAATAAAAATTCCAGGTTTCTTCCAAACGCTTCATTTTTATTGTTTCATGCATTGTTGTGTTGTTCTTGGAGCGTCTTCTTTTTCGTCTTCATTTTGGTTTTTCGTTTGCTTGGTTTGCTTAGTTTGCTGAATAAATAGTTTGGACCCCCTCTTTCATACATTGGTTTTCAAATAGTTTGGTTTGGTTTGGAAAAGAGTAGGAAAGTTCATGCTTAAGTGGTAAAGAGAGCTTGTTTTTGACTGTGGCCTATGCTTTGTCATGCCATGCTTGATATTGTTTTGGCTTGATGCTTAGTATTCTTTGCTGTAGCATTACTTGTTATAAACAATTGAGATTGCTTAATGTGCCTTGGAAGAATCATGCGTTGTTCTAGCATATTAAAGCATAGTATAGTGGTATTCTCCTTTGATGCTTTATTTGGGTTGACTTGGCGCATGCTCACACCATGTTATGACTATCTCAAGTCACCACAGCCTTTATGATCCTTTAGTTTTCAACTTGTAGTATCACTTTATGCTTTGATCAATGATGTTTTGTCGCTCTGCATGATTATGGCCATTATTGCTCTCTTTCCCAATCTTTTGCTAGCCTCCACAACCAAGTATGAGTTCCACTCATGCATCCAACTCCCTAAACCAAGTTATTCCAAAGAGTCCACCATACCTACCTATTAGCATTTTCTATTCCAAGTATATTCATGCTTTTGTTTATCTTCCAAATTAAACTTGTTATGAGA
Organism: Avena sativa; assembly: GCA_916181665.1. NCBI lineage: Eukaryota > Viridiplantae > Streptophyta > Magnoliopsida > Poales > Poaceae > Avena > Avena sativa. Next base: position 543,316,024 of record OV702290.1, on the reverse strand, counting down.
AAATTAGTGATTAAAGCTCTCACGAACTTGATGGCACACTTTACTTTTTGCATCTAATAAACTTGAACCATTGGGTCCTTCTTTGTTGCGTATATACTTGCGCTTTAAAAGTTGAAGTTAGCAGAACCATGTATCATGGGGAACGCTTTCAACATTGCACTTGTACTTTGTACCCCGTTGATATCATGTTCTTTTGCTTATGGATCCCGGCAGTGTGAAATAAAAGTGGAACTTGTAAGATCATGGAGTTTGTATGTGTGTTAGAGAAACGCCATGGCCACTAGCCTAAGCCATGCCTAATCATGGTGGAAACTTGCAGCATAACCATAATGAGCACTCTATGAAGCATCCTCAATAAAAACCTATGCAAATAGCAAATAAAAAGATTGTTGAGATGCTCATTGTCTGCTTGCCTTGTCATTTTGATTATGGGATAGCTCCTGCATCATGTGCAATGGGTGCCCTGTTGGCGGTTCTTTATGATACATATGTACTTACAATGACAAGAGCTTACTTGTGACTAAAGTTGATTAGCATGAGGTTCGGTATTCATAAGTAAGGGGCATGAGATTTCGGTTTATAACTTGTCAAGCATATCCATTTAGTTGTGTCACTTTAACCTTACTCACCTTCAAGATGCTTATGATAGGGGCAATGAGAGCTGAAAGCTAATAAGTACCATAATTTTTGGAAGCTCTTTATGAAACTTGAATCCCTACTTCCTTCTATGAAGGGCCTTTCTTTTACTTTTTTATGTTGAGTCTCCACCTTCTATCTTTATGCACCTACTTTGAGAGCATAGTGGTCATTCTTAGTTCTATGTGCATTGTCCCAAGAGTTGTTGATTGATGCATAGCTTTGATATTGCTTGTTTTGAACTATTTGTATCTAGTCACTCTTATGAACTTTGAAGGTGTCCTATGCATTTATGTTTGCTACTCTATGAGGGACAAGCTGAATGCCATTATGCTATTCTTTCTTTATGTGAAACAAACAAACGTCTTGCAAAGCATTGTTATTCATGAATATTTTGTTTGTGCCTTTTCATGTTGCATCATAGTTTCTTTGTCTTATTGCTAGAACTTTGTCTTTCATGTTATGATTGAAGTACTATGATCCCAACTATCATTGTTTTACAAATACTTTGATCAAGTTTATGATGGTGCATGTCACCTCAAAAATTATTCTTTCTTTTTATCACTTACCTACTCGAGGACGAGCAAGTACCATAATTTTTGGAAGATCTTTATGAGACTTGAATCCCTACTTCCTTCTATGAAGGCCTTTCTTCCACCATTACATTGAGTCTCCACCTTCTACCTTTATGCACCTACTTTGAGAGCATAGTGGCCATTCTTAGTTCTATGTGCATTGTCCCAAGACTAGTTGATTGATGCATAACTTGATATTGCTTGCTTTAAACTATTTGTATCTAGTCACTCTTATGAACTTTGAAGGTGTCCTATGCAATTATATTTGCTACTCTATGAGGGACAAGTTGAATACTATTATGCTATGTTTTCTTTATGTGAAACAAACAAACGTCTTGCAAAACATTGTTATTCATGAATCTTTTGTTTGTGCCTTTTCATGTTGCATCATAGTTTCTTTGTCTTATTGCTAGAACTTTGTCTTTCATGTTATGATTGAAGTACTATGATCCCAGCTTTGAATGTTTTACAAGTACTTTGATCAAGTTTATGATGGTGCATGTCACCTCAAAAATTATTCTTTCGTTTTATTACTTACCTACTCGAGGACGAGCAGGAGTTAAGCTTGGGGATGTTGATATATTGCAAATGTATCTATACTTTTTGATGTTCCATGCTTGGTTTTGTCCACTTTCTTGTGTTTTGTCCACACTTTGGAGTACTTTTCATATGATTTCTTGGACTAACCTATTAACAAGAGCCACAGTGCCAGCTTCCTGTTTTCTGCTATTTTTGGTTCCAGGAAAGTCAGAAAATGAATATTCTCGGAATTGGACGGGACAAAAGCCAAAGTCGCTATTTTACCGGAAGACATCTGGAGCCAGAATACGAGACGGAGAGAGTCCACCATACCTACCTATTAGCTTATGGTATTCCAAGTATATTCTGGCTCTGGGTGTCCCTCGGTGAAAAACTAACTTTGGCTTTTGTCCCGTCCAATTCCGCGAATATTCATTTTCTGACTTTCCTGGAACCAAAAACAGCAGAAAACAGGCAGCTGACACAGTGACTCTTGTTAATAGGTTAGTCCAAGAAAGTGTATAGAAAGTACTCCAAAGTATGGACAAAACATAAGAAAGTAGATAAAACCAAGAATGGAACATCAAAAATTATGGATACGTTTGCAACGTATCATGGTGCTGTGATGCAATCTGAGAATGGCGGTTCTCTGGCCGACGGCTGGAGCCTCAGAATATATAGGCGTCTTCATGAAAGTTGTAGGGTTTGACGAGACGAAGTCATCGCCACCTGGTACGGGCGGGTGGTACGGGCGGAATACGCCCATACCAGTGGTCGTTAAGCGTGCTGACGCCCTGGAAAGCTTCTCCAATTACTTGGTCGTGTGTAGTTCCTCAAAATCCTTCATTATGACTCCTTATTTTGCTTTAAAAGTCGTGATTTCCTGCACAACATAAATCAAAGAAGGTATTTGCATATCTTTGCAATTATTAGTCATTAGTGGCAAGCGTTGAGATTTTCTTTGGCAATTGCTTGACCAAAAACAATGTTTAAACACAGTGGAAGATGGCAAAATTGGAGCCATCATGCAAGTGAATGCAGTCAAGAAAGATGTTCGAACTTGAAGAGGAAAAGATCGTCACGATCAAGGTCGAGTGGAATGCGCAAGGAAGTGGCATGATCTTGGTATGTTTTCTATTTTATCAGTTTCATGGTGTTGGCTGAGAGACCGGGTTATAGAATAGATACTCGTACTAGCAAGATGGGCTCTTAAGTGAGTAACTTGATTGCATTATTCATATAGAGCTCAAAACTTTGTGTCCTTGGCAACATATTTCTTAGTTGTTATTTGGATTTTATACATGTGATGATTTATAGCTTGTGGTTATGTTCATAACAAGCTCAAACATCAAAAACATCTTTCATATTAGAAACTTCTTGTGTTTTTATTTTGGAGGTTTTGCATGTTCGTATTTATAGAGAGGTAAAACATTTCATCTTATGGTTTTATCCTCCTTTGTTGGACTCTTATAGTTCTATGCATGGTGTTTTATAGTTTGGTTTTATCTTCAAAACAAGCCCAAGTTCATTAAAATTGGAGTCTAGATACTCCAGTTATGTTTGTTTTTGTATCGGCATGGCAAGGCTAGAGTATCCAGCGTGACAAGGCTGGAGTCTCTAGGGTTAAGTGACTGGAGTCTCCGATGTTGGCCAGAAGTCTCCGGTCTTAGTATTTTGAGCTGGATCAAGTGGTGTGACTCTCTGTACTCATGCTGGAGTCGCTGGCCAGGACTAGAGATTCCGTGGTTATGTGGCTATAACAACTAGTTTTTGTGGGTCCTATATAATGCCCCTTCTCCCCAAGTGGTTGTTGATTCTTCCTACTATCTCTTCTCATTGTTTACTTTGAAGATCTTGACCTATCTCTCTATTCTTCCTGATGATTCTTGCATATTTTTTAGGGAAAAGAGAGTATATCTACTACACTTTGACCAATCAATATCTCTCCCTAGAGAAGGGGATCTTGGGATCTAGATCTTGGTGAAACTTGTGTTGTCCTCCTTTGTTCTTCCTCTTTATTACCCCATAAATTTCGTAGCTTTGGTGGAATTTCAGAGTGAAGGATTTCCATTAGATTTGGCATATGAGTTTGAGTTATCCTTGAGGATTCGTTTGGGTGAAAGTGAGGAGGTTATTACTCTTGGGTCCTTGGAACCCTAGATGGTTGGACTAACCTCGAAGCTCAATCCTCATGGTGTAAACCTTCATGGTGTTTCTTGGGATCCTCCAATTAAGTTATGGAGATTACTCCAAAATTGTGTAAAGATTTTGGTTCCCACCTTCAAGGACACTGCATAGTGGATTGTGTGCCCACCTTGGTGGTGCGCACGTGGGAGAATAAGGTAAGCCTTTGTGGTGTCAGTGAGTGTGGTGCCTCCATATCTTGGGGTGAGGCTTTTGGGGCATTTTTTGTGCATCTAGCAACCACGCCTCAAGGTGATCCTTTTGTGGCGTTCGTTGACCATTACGTTGCCGCACATCTCCAATGCAGATTAACTTCCTTTGGGGAGTGAACTTCAGGATAAATATCCGTCTTCGTGTGTCTCTATTATTTCTATACCCATCTATTTACTTATGCACTTTACATTGTGATAGCCTTTGTGCTTGAAGTAATATATCTTGCTTTCACCTTGTTCCTTGTCTCGTTTAGCATAAGTTGTTGGTGCACATAGTTGGGCCTAGCATATATTGGTTTTGTGCTTAATAAATTAAACATTAGTTTTATTCCGCACTTATTCAAGACAAAACCATAACATTTTTAATATGCATATTCACACCCTACCCATCTAGGCAACATTTATGTCCTTTCACACATGCAAGTACACAAAATTACGATGTGGAAATTAAAAACGAACCGACAAGAAACTATCATTCAACCCGACCCTTCTCCAGGCTTTCCTAGTGAATACCTTATTGTCAAGTCCCTAGATGTCTTTCGATAGTTTACTAGGGATGTGTAGGACACTTTCTAAGTCGCCAATGAGGTTACTCGAGTTGGCACCATTCTCCAAGTGAGATATCTAAGTTTTGGATTTGAATCGTCCGCGTTCACTAACGAGGAAAATTCTGTCGTGCGGGTGATTTCCCCCATATATTCGGATAACCACCACCCTGATTTAGGGTGCAAGTGAAGAACTTAACCCCCTTCTTCTTACTTTTCGGCTTATTCAGATACCTATTATGTTTATTTATCTAAAATATTCCTAAAAATGTTAATCAGAATATTTCCATGATTTGTTTCTATACATACTTTTTTTATATAAATACAGTTATTTAGAAATATGAAATAAAAATTCACTTCATAAACCATGAACAAAAAATACAAAGAATTTTGAAGCCAATGTAGTACTGTATATCAATGGTTTTATAGACAAGGGCTACTAAAACTATATTGCTCCAACATTTTGAGTCAGAATATTTTTTGACAAAATTGACATGGCTGGTATACCAAGTTAGTTTATATCTCACTTGTAGAACGCCATCCTTACCACCACTAGTCAACCATCATCTTGACCCACATCGTGCTCAATGGCGGTCGACACAAGAAGAGTGCATATATATTTTGTTAACAAAATATTACATTCAGATCACCTAATTTTCTTAGTGTAGTTAAGCAATTACTTTGTAATTAGCAATTCTTGACAATGCAGTTGTTGTTTAATTATATGACACATTTTTTAGTAAGTTAAGAAAACATAATTCGGCACAATTGGTTAACCAAAGGGTCATAGAAAATGCCTGCATTTTCTAAATTGAAGTCTTACATATCACACCATAAAACTTTACAATAACTCTATACCACACCATAAAAAATCACACTCATATTTGATTAACTTTAAAAGACAAAAGATAAATCATGTTGCAAATAATAGTCTTGACATGGGTTGCGGTTTAGCTTATTGATTGCTACATTGAGTTGTAACCTATGTTTTTTTGCCAACCATGGTAATTTTTAATTATTTTGGGTTGTGTCCATCTTTGGATGCATAGGATAGTGGAGGTGTTCTTCTCCATTATCAAAATAAAGTAGCTCTAATTACCCGTCACAACAATTTTTGAGTTATTTTCTATTGATAGTTAAATTTCTCTATTTGTTATTCACTTATCGACTGGATATAGATTTAACATTTAATGGTACAAGGAGATTCTTATGCTATTGATTTTGTTAAATTTTTTACAGAATTGTTTTTGACCTTGAGGTACCTTAGTCTCATGTTTATAGCACATATTACATTAAGTGGTGGTGGCACTAGATACTTCCCAGGGTGACGTGTCCCCACTAAAATTCTTCAGGATTTTATTGTAATGCGACTAAAGAATGGCTGCATCAGTGTTGTTCGATGAAAATTTCATTTGAGTATACATATTTTATATTATTTACACATATTATTTTTCCGTATGTAAAATGGTATATTAAAAAGACTAAACACTTCGATGGTATTTTTTCGTGCTACGTCTATACATATCATCTTCCATCCAAACGGTTCCTCTTTGGTTTCTATCTTGCCCAAAACCACCACGCGAAGAGAAACTATGAAGTACTGGGTCCACTGACTGACATGCATGGAAGCAGTAGTATTTACGCCCATAATACTATTTTGACTACTACTGTCAGGGAACCTGATACTCTCTCCTTCCACAAATAACACTTGAATTTGTCTAGATTCGATTTGTCTAGATACTTGAATTTGTCTAGATTCGATTGTATTTGGACATATTTTAGTGTATAGATACATTCGAATGTAGACAAACCTAAGTCAGTTATTTCTGGATAGAGCGAGTACAACACTTGAGTACGTAGTTAATATTCACTGAAGGATTTTCGGTTTGCAGTTACTGATGCAGCGACTGTAATGTACAGATATAATTTTGTAGCATCAATTTACTATAATTTGCAGGCTATATTTTAGAAGGTTGCTAAAAAGGCAGATGCATGAGTTTCTTCAGACAAGAAGATATGGCTAAACCTACTTAATGTTGACTTGCACAGGAATAAGTTATCTTAACAAAACACACTTCACTAATAGTTACCTACACTACTCCACTTTTTATTCTCAGAATTATATGTGTACCTGCATGAGTAATAGCTGTAGGCAGGGTTAAAAATATGTGTTGTGCGCTTCCAGACACAACTTGGCCAAAAGGGTACAGAAAAGAGAAAGGGGATCCTACCTATCAAATAAACTTCAGAGCTACACACTCACTGATGCATGATGGGCATCTCTCTTCCATTATTAATTTCATCCTACAACAAGAGACACCGGGGCCCTTTCTTGACACTGCCCACACTGCCATCTTCTCCATTAATAGAGATGCAGTAATGATTTGGTCTTATCATCCCTCCCACTCTCTCTGCTCCTCCCCCTCCATTACCCTTCCCCAACTTTTATATAAACCAGCAGCAGGGACACCAAGAAGCCAAAAACTTGCTGTTGCCTCTCAAGTCTGAACCACTCCTCCTTGCCAAGAAAACCTCATCTCCAACACTACAAGAGGTAGGTAGGTAGGTAGCTAGATAGTGGCTGTTGGGCAATGGCAGGATTCTCACACCTCCCACAGCAGATGGAGTATGGCCTCAGCGATGCCGGTGGCTTGTTTTTCTGCCATGGCAACCCTGAGGATGCAGCTGCCTCAATGGAGGCCTCATCTGTGGTTCTTGACACTCCTCCTGTGGCCACTGCTTCTGTGGAGAAGAAGAGGAGGCCCGGGGAAGACACCGCCAGCCTTAACTCTGCTCACTCCCCCAAGGTAGCATCTGTACAAGATTGAAGCTACGTTTCTGTCATTGTACATGTTTCTTAGGCATTTTCTTTGACTGAAACTAATTAGGAAACAAGCAAGGAGAGTACCAGGAAGAGGGGAGGCAGAAAGCAGAGCAAGGAGATGGAGGAAGAGGAGGAACCAAAGGGGTACATCCATGTGAGGGCAAGGAGAGGCCAGGCAACAGATAGCCACAGCCTTTCAGAGAGGGTACTGGTGTTCTTCACTACCTTTATTGCTGTGTGGTTCGTCTGTGTCTTGTGTAGCTAGCTCTGGTTCTTATCTGTTCTGGCATTTTTTATTTTCTTCAGGTCAGGAGGGAGAGGATCAGTGAGAGGATGAGGATGCTGCAGGCCCTGGTCCCTGGTTGTGACAAGGTTTGAGCTAACTGATTACTGCTAATTCAGATTACTACAACGTGTCATCTTCTTGTGTATAGGGCACTGGCATTAGAAGATAAAATGTACTTTAATTAATTTCTTTAGGTCACTGGGAAGGCTCTCATTTTGGATGAGATCATCAACTATGTGCAGTCGCTGCAAAATCAAGTCGAGGTACCGAAGTTTAAAAAGGAAAATACCACTATTTAAATGGGAAAAAAGTTACACCTTTAAGATTTCCTGGTTAATAAAAACTTCTCCTCATTTGTGATGCAGTTCCTTTCCATGAGGATTGCTTCCCTGAGCCCTGTGCTGTATGGTTTTGGTATGGAGAGTGATGCTGCATTCAGTGACCAATCACAAGTATGGAGCAATTAATCAGCTCAAATCTATATTAAATATATTTGTATCCCTCTTATTATTCAAAAGCTTACACCATTTGGATATGACTTGGTTGTTTCAGAAGATTGAAGGCATGTTCCATGAGGCAGCTGCATTGCCCGCTGATCCTGCCATGAACAGATCATCTAGCCCAGCTCCATCGCAAGCCATGATGGACACAGGCACCTCCTCCTCTTCCCCACCCTACTCACTCCATGGCCCCCAGGTTTGGCCACTTTCTCTCTCTCTACATGATCATTCAGGACCCAATTCCAAAGCACTGTAGAATGTACGTACGTACATGCCGAGCCGATATGAGGCTGCTGATGCTGCCCATGTGTGCATGATTTTCCAGGACGACAATGGCAGCAGCAGCCGCTACATGATGCAAACAGTGGGCGAGCCGAGGCAGGAACTGTTCAATCAGGTCGTGTTCAGCAACTACATGTGCTCTTTCCAGCAGTGAAAGTACATTTGACAACGGCTAAGGTGACTGATTCTGCACTTAAGGTTCAGAAAAAGGAAGCAGTAATATAAAATAATTACTCTGATCATCTTAGCTGAACAGCTAATTTAATGCTAATCTGTACTCTCTCTTTTGTGATGGATAGGAGGGGGAAATAATGCTGGCCGGCCGAACATTGAAGCACCAGATGAGTTTGAGATGTTGGATGATCCAGTGATCCATCCCCTTGTCTGGTGGCATGCATGCAGTAGAGACCATGCCATGGCAGTAGTATCTTGGGTTAGTTAATTAATCAGAAGTAGGATCAGAGAGGCTTGTCAAATTAGCTAGCAATCTGTTCAAGTGATGCATTGCCATCACCATTGTACTCTAGTTAGACAAAAGAAGCTGATGGAGATCGAGATCCTTTGTTCATATAAAAGAGCCATGTCATTTCTTCTGTCTGAACTAACTGCAAAAATATTTTTTCTCGGTTAATCTCACTTGTGAACAGCTAACCAGTATTGTATTATTCCTTCGCTTTCTGAACATCTACAAGCACCCACCTATCTATAAGATTTTGCACCGATAATTGAGGAGGTAGGAGTAAATGCTGCTGTGGCATTAGGTACTGTACGTACAGGTCCCTTCCTGCATGGGCATTTAATTAGTAGGCTGTGGTTCTTCCTCAGCTGCGATGTACGTACCGCGTGAACAATCTTTCTGAACCCTAAATGCAACAGCATATACAGCACTTGTACACACCGTCGGTTCTGATCCACCAATATTCTTGGCCCCCCTCTAATCACGATTTATTCTGTTGACAAAGCAGAAAGCAGGCACGCCATTGATCAATCTATCATGTCGGTTGTGTTCTGTCATAGCCTTCAAGTCACGTACCTTTCTTTCTTCTAGAGCGCGCTGAACGGTTAATTCCCATTTATTTTAAACATAGAAATAGCGATGATTCTAATAAAAACGGCTCCAGAGAGAGCACATACTTCTACCTAGACAAAAAGAGAATCCAAATGCAAGAATTAACATTGAAGACTTTAACACATGTACATGTCTATTTCCTATGCTAACACAAAAGGTTTTAAAACCAAAATATATTTTACGCGACTTGGTGCAAAAAGGAAAAAAAAGGTGTGCTTAATACACCCATTTTATAGAAGTTCGCTGCTTTCGATGCAAGTCCATTGCGAGGATTAAAACTTACCTATTTGTTTTAGTGGGTAAACTTATTCTATACATTTTAAATCATTGGCAACGTTAGTCAGTTTGAAAAAAGTAATTTGTCAAGTTACGTAAAGATGACAAATTTATGGCTGTAAAAAGCTAAAAAAACTCTTTTTTAACCCAACAGTTGTTTGTTTTGTATAGATCACGGATGATAATATATTTAGACGAAACTTGTGTTGTCCATACTTGATTTGTATATGTAGTTCTATGTAATGACCACTTGTGTACCTTAAAATGACTTTTGGAAAAACAAATTGAGCAACCTATCATCCATCCATAGTTCAAGTTTGACTTACTTTCTATAAAATCAACTTGTTTAAATGATGAAAAGTAGCTACAAAGTTTTGAGATGAAGACATATGGCAAATTGTCTATAAAATGTGGTCTGTTATTTTTGAAATTTTGGGCGTTCCAATTTTGCAACATAGTTTTGGTAGGTTCTTCACAAAAAAAATACATTTCTGGAACTTAGAAAATGAAAAATGATTCAGAAAACAGAAACTCCATTTGATTAATGTGTATGTCATTCCAAGACGCACCTTGGTACAAAATACGGACACATTATTACAATGTCAGTCATAAATATAGCCATGAACATGGTCATTTGGTTTGAAAGACATGAATGCTCATAGATGATAGTCCATTTTGTGAAGGTTTTTTTTACAAAATATGTCAAAATCCACTATTAGCATTTTTCCTTGCAACTACTACATATAAAATGAACTAGTGCGCAAGTTTTTTATTTTCTCCCATAATTTTCAAAATGTGGTCAAAGTAGCGGACGAGTAACCATTTGTACCAAGAGGTTGAATCTTGCAGAAATCTAGGTGAATCTCCCATGTAATGACCACTTGTGTACGTTATAAGGTTTTTTGGGGAAAATGAGGAAACTATCACCCACGCGATAATTCAAATTTGACGTACTTTCTATAAAATCAATAGAAATTTGCTTAAATGATGAAAAATAGCTACAAAGATTTGAGATGTGGGTATATGGGGAATTTACCATAAAATGTGGTCTATTTTTTAAAAAATTTGGGCGTTCCAATTTCTTAAGAGAGTTTTGGTAGGTGCTTCATAAAAACCCATTTTTCGCACTAAGAAAATAAGAAATACTTTGTTTTACAAAGAAAATGAAAAACTCCCTTTGACAACAATGTTTGGCATTCGAAGATACACATTCGTACAAAATATGGAAACATTATGAAAAACTCTGCCATGAATATGGTCATTTGGCTTGAAAGCCATTAATGGTCATCGATGATAGTCTGTTTTGTGAAGATTTTTTACAAAAAATGTCAAAGTCCTTATTTATCATTTTTTCTTGCAATTACTACACATAAAATGATCTAGTGTAAAAGTTTATATTTTTTTATTTTTTATTTTCTTCCGTAGTTTTCAAAAGGTTGGCAAAAGTGTTGACATGATCATTGGTACCAAGAGGTTGAATCTTAAAAACGCATGTTGTATAATGAACACTCGTGTGCCTTAAACTGATTTTTGGAAGAAAAAAAACTGAGCAAACTATCAACCACGGGTAGTTCAAATTTGACCTATTTGTATAAAATCGGCAGAAAGTCGTTTAAATGATGAAAAGTAGGTATAAAGCTTTGAAATACAAATATATGGTGAATTATCCATAAAATGTAATCTAGGTTTTCGAAAAGTTGGGTGGACTAAATTTCCAATGGAGTTTTAGTAGGTGCTTCATAAAAAACCCATTTTTTGGCAGTTAGAAAATGGAAAATTAGTTTTCATGCAAAGAAAATGAAAACTTCCCTTTGACAATATTGTTTCACATACGCATCATTGTACCAAATATGTGCACATTATCACAAACTATTGAGTAATATGGTCATGAACATGGTCATTTGGCTTGAATGTTCATAGATGATATTCCTTTTTTGAAGTTTCTTTATATATTAAAATCTGTGTTTATCAGTTTTCCTTTCAATTACGACACATGAGACGACCTAGTGCGCAAGTTATATGTTTTTAATTTTCTTCTATAGTTTTCAAAATATGGTCAAAATTATCAATATGACCATTCTTGGCAAGGGGTTAAATCTTACAAAACTCCAAATGGATATCATATGTAATGAATATTTGTGTATATCTAAAATTAGAGAAAATTATCAAACACCTATAGTTCAAATTTGACTTTCTTTCTATGAAATTGGTAGAAAGTTGTTTAAATACAAAAAATAGATACAAAGCTTGTAAATTCATTGGATATGTCCATCGAATTTGTCTAGTTTGGGTGAAAATTAGAGTGGGACATTTCGCGCCATATTCTTTGCACTCGATTCTAAAAAACCCCACTTTTGGTGTTTAAAAAGGAAAATGATATTTTATGCCAAAAAATAAACTACCTTTGGCAAGATTGTTTTTCATGTCAAGATACACACTCGTGCCAAATATGGGCAGATTATCACAAGAGTTGGGCCACTGACCTTGAAGTGGGGATTTTGAGCAGAACAAAAAGAGAGGGGATAAAAGGCAGGAAAATGAACATGGAAAAGCAAACAAAATTATGGCCTATGAGATAAAAAAACTAAGCAAAAAAGTCCATTACTTAATTTAAACTAATATTGTTGTTTTTCAAATATATTATCCATTCTTCGCAAAAAAATATATTATCCATAATAAAAATGTGTGCATGCCTAGTGTCACGCTCGGCATACTGCCTCGGGCCATCAAACCTCTGTCAACCACGGTCAGGGTGGACAGGTGGCACCGGTATATGTCGAGTGCCACCCATATGCATGTGTATGCGGATGGCAACGCTCGGCCTTGTGTACGTATATGTCGGGTGTTTTCTTATGGGTTTTGTTAATTCTCAATCGACTGAGAAATAAGTTAGAGCTCGGTCAGGTCCTAATCCACGGGAATTGCATCGCGATTCATGCTTCCTGGCGGTTGCAAATGGGATTTTTACTTGCAATTGAGATTGCAACTGATATCTTTTATTTGCAAGTCGGATTGCAACTGAGATATTTCTAGTTACAAGTGTGAGATTGCATGATACCACCTGACTAAAAATTAAGCTAATCCGCCATCGATTGAGAATTAGACAACATTTTTTATATATGCTAGCTAGACTTGTTGCCTTATAGGTCGAGTGCCCCGATAAATTTTGCTTGATATGATTTCAAGCAAGTCTCTTCAGATCTAGATATTTCATCAATAGTGATGATTGATGTTCTGGTGCGTTGGTCCTTCGTGACCTTAGCTGAACGACTTCCCGTTTGTCTGTTACAACAAGCTCTGCTACGACAAACTTTGTGCGACTCCGGTAATGGAGGGACGAGAACGGAGGCGCGCCTTGGCTTGTGCTAGTGATTGTAATCGTCACTAGATGGTTCAAAGATTTTTTTTTTGAGAACAAAGTACATCACAGACACTCACAAACGCGCATGCCAAATCTAGGACAAAGTACTGGAATAAATCTAGACAAATGCAAACGCCCATGCCAAATCTAGGACTTGAACTTGGGTGGGCTGCTTCCACCACAGGGAACCCAACCATCAGAGCCAAGCTCCGTTTGCAAAAAAAAAAAGTCTCTTTATACTACTGTTGATGATTTTTAATACATCGGTGCAATTTTGAGAGAAAAAATCCGCTCCGTATACAACTTCCGTTGGGCAACTAGCTAGGCCGTTTCAATTAGCATGACGGTTCCATGCATGATGCATCCTAATCGAAATGCACGTATATAGTCCCCCGGGTGACCAATCTAACCGAAATGCATCCTAATCGAAATGCACGTATGCATCCTAATCGAAATGCATGATGCATGACGGTTTCAAATCATGATCTGCCTCGCTGCGTATATGTACCAATCTAACAGTCCCCCGGGTGACCGGCCGGTCCTACGACACGGCCGGCGAGCTCTGGCCCGCGGCGCCGTGCCGGCCGCTCGGCAATACGGCAGCTGGCGATCGACCACACACACACACTACCCGACGAGCCCACACGGGCATCCGCGAGGCGAATGGCAGTTGCGCGTCGACCGGGCCGGATGGCGACGCGCGCGGCCGACACGCCCCGGAGCCGGCAGCGCTGCATGCATGGGTCGACGTAGGCGCGTGACCCTGTCGATCGCCCTACGGCTACGGCTTAGAGGGTGGTCGTCGATCGCCGCCGCCGGCCGGTTAGCTGCCTAATTATATATTATCGCCGTCGATTAATTGGGTGGGCTCGCTGGTCTCGCGAGCGAGGAACACGCACGGCTTGCTCGATCACGACGTTGCCTGCTGCTGCTGATCGATCCATGCATCGGTCGACCGACCGACCGATCGATCTCGTCGACCGTCCTTGTCGATCAAGAAGTCGGTGTCGTCGGATGCGGATCGTTGACTGATCATCTGCTGGCTGGCGGTGAGCGACAGTGATTTGATCGGGTGGCAGCTTTTATGATCGTCCGGCTAACACATGTAACGTACACATGTAGGAGTATGTAAGTAGTACATGGCCTGGACGTAATTAACATGACAATGAAGATGCAATGCTACACGCCTAACTGTGTGTGCTCTTTTCTCTAGCTTCCCGTCGCCTGCGACGACTGCGAGCGAAGACATGCAATCAGTATCGACCGATCGAGCAGCTAGCTAGCGGCACGGTGGAGCATACGTACGTGACTGACGTGCATGCCCGAAAGTAGTAGATGCTGGAAACAGTAGCATCACTTTGGCAGTAGAAAACAATCAAAGGCGGCCACGGCTAAAGCGGCGTTACCTGCGGCGTGGCAGCTATACCACAGTACTACGTGACCTGATTCGATTCAGACGCGCGCATTTACGCCAAAACAGGCCACCACCAACATCGATCAACCACTATCTATACATAGGCCAGGTCCAATCGGTTGCGCCACTTCAATGCATGCATATGCACCACCGTCATCGTGTTCCTATACATGGATCCATGCATTGGATGGTAGATACGTACGTACGTGGACGCGTGGGGGTAAAATGAACTATATATGTCTGGCCTCCAACATTCAATCTTAGTGGTTCGTAATCAGAAATGTAAGCATCTCCACCTGCCCAAAGAGCCCTTTTTCCGCGGGCTCCCGCCATCCCCCCTCCCCTCCCCCCAAGTTTCCCTCTTTTTTGCTTTTCCCCGCCTTTTCTTCCCTTCATGTACCACATTTCGCCCGCTCCCGCCATTTCACTCGCCCAGATCCTCCCCTCCCACCATGGTGCCGAAGAAGTTCACATGCCCTCGCTCCGCCACCGAATCAGAGGAGCCAAAGCAGAGGAAGAAGAGGAAGCTAAAGCAGAGGAAGAAGATGGAGCCAAAGCAGAGACCGGCATGCATGAGCAACGCCCAATGGGTGGCGGACATCAAGTGTAGGGAGGCGGTCATGGAAGATCACCGACAATAGGATCTGAAGCTCAAGGCCAAGATTGCGGCGGAGGCGCTGCAAGTGGCGCAACCGACAAGGCTTATCATGGAGCGGAACGTGGCGGAAACAATGATGGCCATGGATCGGCCTGGACACGCCAGCCAACACATTTCGGGCGGCGTGTGGGGCAGCCAAGCAAGCGTCGCCTCGTCGTCGAGCTAATCGCCGTCTTCTCCAGCTTTGTTCCAAGAGAGTGATGTCCACACCATTCCGCACACAAGGTTCTGGCCTCCATCTGTGGAGTACGCCGACGGTGAACCACTTGGCGGCTTCAACCCAACACCGCCTTTCTGCACTGCCCTCCCTCTCATGCTCCTCCCATCTTCAATGCCAACCTCAATGTCCACTATGGCTCACCATCCTACGCAAGCTCGCCGGCGCTGCACCACGAACCTCTCCCATTCGGCCCAAACCACGACGCCAGGTCGTTGCACCAGTTCAGCGGCTCCACAGCCAACGCGAGCAGTGTGCTCTACGGAATGATAGGCGAGGCTTACGTGAGTGAACTCATCGCAACTGGCTTCATGGTCGTTGCTTCCTCCCATGTGTTCCACACAAGAGGAAAACAGTGGCATGGACTCGCAGGAGGCCGGCGATGACTAGGACCCCAAGTAGGAGGAAGGAAAGCTAGAAGAGGAAGAACTGGCAGCAACCATGGGGAAGACAAAGAAGGGAAAGGCGGTAAAATCATGGAAGACTGTGAGCATCGATGTGATCACCAACGCAAACCAGAATTCTGAGAACTATTAGAAGAGGGTGAAGTCGATGTTCAACGAGTGTAAGCTTTGTGATCCCGAGTTCAACATGATCCAAGGAGACCGCGACGAGAAGGCCATGGCCAACCATTGGGCGATAATCGAGCAAGCTTGAAACAAATGGCATGGGATCCAAGAGGATGTCCAAGCCCGCCCGGAGAGCAATGCTAACTATGAGCGCCAGGTAAGCTCTCCTTTTTTCGCATGTCTGCCGTATGTGCAGCCAGTCTGTTTGTTGACTCTGTGGCTCTCGTTTTGCAGTGCTCTGGTTGCTCGAAACCTACCGCCAAGATAGAAATGGCAACGACTTCAGGTACCTCCACGTCTTCTCAAGGATAGATTGCGAGAAGTGGAGGGAGGTCCGTGTGTCGCTTGCCGAGGGAAAATACGGTGTCTACAATCCCGACATACCGGTCCCAGCCACGGCGGAAGGGCACCCTGATGGGCAAAAGAAATCCAAGCTTGCCAAGAACACGGCGCCCTCTAGCGAAAGGCTATATTCGTTGATCGAGTAGTGCATCTCCAATGTCAAGACCCACGCCATCATGAGGGAGGAGAATAATGACACGAGGTGAATAGTGATGTTGCAAACAAACAACATCAAGATCATCCTTCTCAATGCCAATGCCGCGGCCAATAAGAGGAATACCGACCTAGCCTTCCTGCTAGGAGGCGACACGACATCGATTGACGACAAATTAAAGGCATGGTACATGGCGCTAATGGGTTCGTTGCATGGAAAATAAAAATTTCCTACGGAATAGTAAGAGGAAACCCAGCCAGATCTAATATAGGAGATGCAAGTAACAAGTAGATAGATTTAATCTACTTAAACTCGAAGAACACGAGTGGTTAATGATCTATAGACCGTGTATCATGTAGTCGTTTGCTCGCGGTGGTTCAAAGCGATGTAGATCTTGACCTTCTTGATCCAAGTATCGAACGGATGGCACCTCCGTGGTATCCACACATTCCGTTGTGGTGACGTCTCCTCCTTCTTCATCCCGCAAGAGAGAGAGAGAGAGAGATAAGATCTCCGTGAGAATCCAGCAACACTGCTATGGTGGAGAGGGATTTTTGTAGGGCTTCGTCGTGCTCTAATTTGGGGAGAGGGAAATTATTTGGGAGAGAGGGGAGGGATCAGGCGCTAGGAAGGATGGGTGCGGTGCCCCTACCCCTGCCATCTCTTTTATATGGGTGGGGCGGGGAGGCTTATCCCCTTCCCTAAGCCCTAGGCCGGCAGCGGGCAAGGGGACAGGCAATCCTCCCCTTCCCACGCCCCTAGCTTTAGTGTTTTCCCAAACCCTAGGCCGCATGGGCCTAGGTGGCCATGGAGCCTTGGCGCACTAGGGCCGAGATGCCCGAGTCAGGCCCATGTGACCCCACCTCATAAGTGGACCCACATGTGAACCCTATAGGAATATTCTAGAACATTCAATCATATGGAAATATTCCGAACTTTTCATGAAACCCTAATAGGAAGTGCCACATACTTTTCTCTACCTTCAGACCATTCTGAAACTCCTCATGATATCAAGGATCGCATCTGAGACTCAGAAACAACATTTTATTAAACCAAACATATGAAGGGTTTGTAGCATATAAACCAAAAAAATCCTATGATAAGAACGCCAATTGCGTCAAGATCTAATCTGTTAGATGCTAGTAACGAGTAAGAGGGTAACCAGAATAACTAACCCTCATAGACCGAAAGCTTTTACAAAAACTGGTTTTGTCGATGATGTAGTTGTTCACTTGTTGATCTCAAGATCGAGTAGAAGAACGCCGCAACCCAACAACGTATCCATCCTCGGGCACATGTCCAGCTCCCGACAACCTCCATGCCCCCACTCCAACAGAGTAGATAAATCTTACTCTAGATAATCCAACAGAACATGTACTTCGCTAATTCGAAGCCATGGGGAAATGCTAGAGGGGGTAGAGAACTTTCACGAGGAGGTGGCGCAAGTGGATAGGAGGAGGAGGGATCCTTTTATAGGGGAGGGCTGCCCCAATGGGCATGGCCACCGACCAGGGGGTGTACCCCCACCTCTCCCTCGTTCGTGTGGGTGGGCTCTCCACTCACATGAATTCCTCTTCCACTTACATGCATTAATTACCCACTAATTTAAATGCATTTTTCTCTTTAAATAAAACTCTTTTATTTATTTTATTCAGAATTTTGGTGATTACTTTAATTAACAAACATTTGCATAAAACCCCTTGCATAGTTTCTATATCACATCTAAAACCATTTTTAGCAATTTGACCTGAAACACTTCTGGTGATCATCGAAACAATTTCAGCTCTAACAAAATTATTCTCGGATATGTTTTATCTACCACTTAGTGTCGAAGTACCTAAAGTGTATAACCCTATGGCTCACGAATGATGCAGACATGATAGAGACGTCTCTCTTATCAATAATCAGAAGCAGGACCTGGAGATCCATACCGACTCCCACATATTCAACGATGACTCTAGTGATCATGTGAACCTTTAACGTTGTAACCAATTACTTTTGTCTCCAAGATATTTTACTTTCCCGAGATCCGATCATAGGTATCAACCTTACCCTAGTTCGATCATGTTCCCGACAAGTACTCTTTACTCATTCCGTGATATAACATCCTTGTGATCTAGTCACATGCTTGTAAGCGGTGTTGATGTGATATCACTGAGAGGGCCCATAGTATATCTATTTGTCATCAGGATGGAAAAAATCCCACTCTTGATTCATGATCCTCTACATAACACTTTCTGAATACCTGAAGCCACCTTTATATTCACCCTGTTATGGTGTGATGTTTGATGTTATCAAAGTACTCTTCTGGTGTTAGTGGTTGAAATTATCTCATGGTCTGAGGATTAGTTATACTTCATATATGTTTGATGTAGCAATGTAAACTTAATGACTAGATCGTATTACCAAATCTAATTTGGCTGTATGTTTATCATGTCATTCTTCTAATGATATGATCATGTTATTAACAACATCCATGTTCATGATCAGGAAAAAATGATCATCGGTTAATCAATGAGCTAGTATATATGAGAGGAATTACTAGGAACTTCGGTTTGTTTATTAAACACACATGTATTAATGTTTCCTATTAATACAATTCTAGCATGAGAAATAAACATCGATCATAAACTTGGAATACGATAATAAAAATTTATTTGCCTCTTAGGCATATTCCCTTCAATCTCCCACTTGCACTAGAGTCAGTAATCTAGATTACATTGTGATGAATCTAACACCCATTGACTTCTGGTGCTGATAATGTTTTGCCCTAGGGAGAGTTCTAGTCAACGGATTTGCCACATTCAGCTCCGTGTGTACTTTGCAAATCTTTATATTGCCATCCTTGACATGTTCACGGATGGAGAGAAATTGGCGCTTGATATGCTTAGAATTATTGTGAGACCTTGGCTCCTTTGCATTGGCTATGGCTCCATTGTTGTCACAATTGATGACCATTTGGTCCAACGCACTGGGAACCACACCAAGTTTAGTTATGAAATCCTTCCTCCATACCGCTTCATGCACCGTTTCTGAAGTAGCAACATATTCCGCCTCTATCGATGATCCCGCCACCACGGGTTAATTGGAACTCTTCCAACTCACTGCTGCTCCATTGAGAAATACATATACGGATTGTGACTTAGAGTCATCCGGATCAGTGTCGAAGTTAGCATAGACGTAACACTTTGTGAGGAGCTCTTATATACCTCCATATATGAGAAACATTTCTTTACAATACTTAAAGATATTCTTGACTATTATCCAGTGTTCCGAACCTGGATCTGATTGGCACCTGATACCTTTGATACGGATTCATGGATGTAGTATAATAGCTTTTTCCCTAGAAGATCTAGGTTTAATCAAACCTCGGAAAGCAATGCTAAAAGAAAATAAAAGGACACGTCTAGAAGACTTTGTTTGTTCGTTTTACCTTAGTTTACCAGACCAATCTAGTTTATAATGGGTTGGATCAATGGACGGAGATAGGACAGGGTTGAAGATCCACCTGTAGCTGCACATCATATGGGATAAAAGATAATAATAAGCATAGTCATGTATAATGTTTGAACGGAGATAATCTCTTGTGGGCAACACATCCTAATATACTAGAGCCCCCGTGATGTAGCAGACATAGCAATAGTCTTTTAATCCAACTAAGTGCACACCGAAGCAACGGGTTACAAACGATTATTAGGTGTAAAACACATATCGAAGCTTTAAGTGGTGATGTTGTTGTTGATCCCGAATGGGTCGCTAAGCGAAGACAGTACTACCATTTCTGTCACTGAAGTTCCTATGAGATTGCTGCTAGCCAAGTATCACACCTCAAGCCTTTATCAATCTATGGGATCTTGGGTACTTACAAGTCCACAGATCGAGACAAGAGACAAAGAAACAAAAGATACAAATCTCAATTGCCAACAAAATACAATACTCCCATGATCTAGATGCACATAATCGCTGTGAGGTTTATCCCCAACCCGCAACCTGTGAGGACTACTCACTCATAACAAATAGATCGGAGATAGAAAACATCATACAAATACTTAGATTGAAACCAAATATTCTTACAATGGTCGCCAAATCACAAGGAGATCTAAAGTACAAAGCAATGGCTATGGCTAGTGGATGGATGGATGGTGGAAGTGATGAACAATGGTGTGGATCTCCTTTGGTGGTGTTGTGATGTAATCTGAGAATGGCGGCTCTCTGGCTGGCTGCTGGAGCCTCTGAATATATAGGCGTCTTCATGAAAGTTGTAGGGTTTGACGAGACGAAGTCGTCGCCACCTGGTATGGGCGGGCGGTACGGGCGGGCCCTGCCCGTACTAGTGGTCGTTAAGAGTGTTGATGCCCTGGCATAGCTTCCCAATTACTTGGTCGTGTGGACTTCCTCAAAAACTTTCATTATGACTCCTTATTTCGCATTAAAAACTATGATTTCCTGCACAATGATACGTTGCTAACGTATCCATAATTTTTGATGTTCCATGCTTGATTTTATCTACTTTCTTATGTTTTGTCCATACTTTGGAGTACTTTCTACACACTTTCTTGGACTAACCTATTAACAAGAGCCACAGTGCCAGCTGCCTGTTTCTGCTATTTTTGGTTCCAGGAAAGTCAGAAAATGAATATTCTCAGAATTGGAAGGAACAAAAGCCAAAGTCAGTTTTTCACCGAGCGACACCCGGAGCTAGAATACGAGACGAAGAGGGGTCAGGGGGCCGCCACACCACCTGGCCACGCGGCCTAGCCTGGCCCACGCCAGGGGGTGGTGTGGCCAGCGCAGGCACCCCCTCAGCCTCCGCTTTCGCCTATAAGATGCCTCTGATATAGAAAGAGTCTGTAGCCGCCATCATCTCCATCCCTAGATCGGGAGAGATCTGAAGCTCTTCCCGGCACCCTGCCGGAGAGGGGAATTCACCCTAGAGGCCTTCTTCATCATCATGCAAGCCTCCGGTGTGATGCGTGAGTAGTTCATCCTTGGACTACGGGTCCATGTAGTAGCTAGATGGCTGGTTCTCCTCCTTTGTGTTATCATGTTTAGATATTGTGAGCTCCGTTCATGATCAAGATCATCTATTTGTAATCCTACATGTTGTGTTTGCGGGGATCCGATGGATATTGAGATGCTATTTCAGATTGATTATTGATTCTATCATGTCTTTATTATTTGTGATCTTGCATGCTTTCTGTTGTTAGTAGCTATCTTGGCCAAGTAGATGCTAGCAACTCCAAGAGTTAGTATTTATGCTCGATAGTGGGTTCATGCCTCTAGTAATCTGGGGAAGTGACAAAAATCTCTAAGGTACTAGATGTGTTGTTGCTACTAGGGAGAAAACAACAATTCTTTGTTCATAGAACAATCGTATTATTTACTTTACACGCAATGCGTAATGCAATTATATGTTGCTTGAAACTTAATATTGGAGGGGGTTCGGATGATAACCTGAAGGTGGATTATTAGTCATAGATGCAGTTCGATTATGGTCTATGTATAATGTTGTAATGCCCAATCAAATCTCAAAGGAGTCAAGATGAGTAGTATATGCATGATTGCTTTCTCGGTGTTTGTCAATTGCCCCGCTGTAATTTGTTCACCCAACATGTCATCTATCTTAAGGAGAGCCACCACTAGTGAACTATGGACCCTGGTCCATTCTTTTATCATCAATCTACAATCAACAATTTACTGCTTTCTGTTTACTTTCTGCAAACTATTACTTTCTTCTAGACAATACGTTTAATCCTTTGTTTTCAGCAAAACCGGTGAGATTGACAACCTCATTGTAAGTTGGGGGACAGAGTTATGTGGTTGTGTTGTGCAGGTCTCCATGTTGCTGCTGACACCGGTAGTGCGCCCTGCCAAAGTCCAGCTAGCAACACCTTTGGGGTGTTTCCTTGCTCCTACTGGATTGATAACCTTGGTTTCATAACTGAGGGAAAACTTGCTGATGTGCTCATCATACCTTCCTCTTGGGGTTCCACAACGAGCTCGATATATTTTGGGCTAAGCAACTTTATTTCTGGCGCCGTTGCCGGGGAGTCAAGGACATCTTCACAAGGGGAGTCCCTCATAACCAATCTCTTTACTTTGTTATTTTTGTTTTGCTTAGTTTGTTTTTCTTTGTTTGCTTGTTTCTTTATCAAAAACACAAAAAAGAATAGTTTTACAAGTTTGCTTTCTTTATTAAAAACACAAAAAATGACTACTCTTGAAAACACTAAGTTGTGTGACTTCACTAGCACCAACAACAATGATTTCATGTGCACACCTATTGCTCCACCTGTTCCTGAAGCTACTTTCTTTGAAATTAAACCTGCTCTACTCAATCTTGTTATGAGAGAACAATTTTCTGGTATTGGTAATGAAGATGATGCTGCTCATCTAAATAACTTTGTTGAACTTTGTGAGATGCAAAAGCATAGTGATATAGATGGAGTTATCATTAAGCTTAAATTGTTTCCTTTCTCTTTGAGAGGAAAAGCTAAAGAATGGTTGAATTCCTTAACTAGGAATAGTATTGATTCTTGGACTAAATGCAAAGATGTTTTCATTGGAAAATACTATCCTCCTGCTAAGATTATATCTATGAGAAGTGAAATAATGAAATTTAAATAATCTGATAATGAACATGTTGCTCAAGCTTGGGAAATAATGAAATCTTTGGTAAAGAATTGTCCTACTCATGGACTGACTGCTTGGATGATTATCCAAACCTTTTATGCAGGATTGAACTATTCTTCAAGAAATCTATTGGATTCTGCTGCTGGAGGTACCTTTATGACCATTACTTTGGGTGCTGCAACAAAGCTTCTGGATAATATGATGGTTAACTATTCTGAATTTCATACTGAAAGAGCTCCACAAGGTAAGAAGGTAAATTTTGTTGAGGAAACCTCCTCCTTGAGTGATAAAATTGATGTTATTATGTCTATGCTTGTTAATGGGAAGGCTCATATTGATCCAAATCATGTTCCCTTAGCCTCTTTGGTTGCTCAAAAAGAGCAAGTTGATGTGAACTTTATAACAAATAATAATTTTAGCAACAATGCCTACAGGAATAATTTTGGTAATAATAACTATAGGCCATATCCTCCCAACAATGGTAATGCTTATGGAAATTCCTACAACAATAATAGGAGTGTTCCCTCTGAACTTGAAGTTATGCTTAAAGATTTTATTTGTAAACAAACTGCTTTCAATAAAACTATTGAGGACAAACTCTCTAATGCTGAAAGAAATATAGCATCATTGGCTGAAGCTCAATCTTCTTTGAATAAAATGGCTGCTAAACATGAAACTAATGATAATCCCTTTGCTGCTACTAATGCCATACAACTTAGAATTGATGAAAATGTTAGACTATTAGCTGAATTTCATGCTAAGTGGGAAAGAGAAATGAAATTGCTAGAAACATTAGTGTTTCTACTATCACTACCACTAGTGTTGAGGCTAGTAATAGCTCTACTACTTTAGATGATAATTATGATTTTGATCTTGATGGTTGCAATATCTCTGAAGTTATTAAGTTCCTACAAAAGCTTGCTAAAAGTCCTAATGCTAGTTCTATGAATATGGCCTTTACAAAACACATTACTGATACTCTCATAAAAATTAAAGAAGAAAAGATGAAACATAAAGCTTCTATCCCTATGAAACAAGATGGTTGGGAACCCATCATTAATATGAAAGTGAATGATTTTGTGATCTTGATAGTAGTGTCTCTATTATGCCTAGAAGGATTTATGATATGATTGATTTGCCACCATTAGAAGATTGTTATATGAATGTCCCACTTGATGATAATGCTAAAAAGAAACTCATGGGGAGTATTAATGATGTTCGTATTATGGTTAACAATGCCTATGTCCCCGTTGATTTCTATGTTTTGGATGTTGAATGCAATGCTTCTTGTCCTATTACTTTGGGAAGACCTTTTCTTAGAACTGTTGGTGCCATTATTGATATGAAAGAAGGCACCATTAGATATCAACTCCCACTCAAGAAAGGTATAGAACACTTCCCTAAGAATAGAGAGAAGATTTCTTTTGCCTCTCCTATGAAAACAAAATTTGCTCTTAATGCTTCTTCATTTGAGAACACTTGATCCTTTTTCTTGCTTCTTATGCCTAACTTAAAGGCGTTAAAGAAAAGTACTTATTGGGAGACAACCCAAAAGTTTTAGATGAGTCTTGGAAGTTATTACTTCAGTAATAACCGCTCCTTATCCTTTTTATTTGCTTTTTGTGCCAAGAGTAACCTCTAATGAGAGAGAAGTAATGATTGTAAAAGTTGATGTCCCGAAACAGATTTTTGTGCTTCACCGTAAAAATTCGTGTAAAATCTCTGTACATCCTTTTGAGGCGTGAATTTTTGTGCTTCTGTCCCAGGTTTTATCTAACGTTCGTTAGTTCAACACTTTTCGATTTGAGCAACATAAGGTCTTCGAAACAGTTCGTCTTTACCTGCTGGTCTGTTTTGACAGATTTCTGCCATTATTTGCATTTGCTTCTTGTTGGTTCCTTTTTGAGTTCTTTTGGGGAATTGAGCTTTTTGAGGGAAGTGCTACAGTAGATTGTGTTTTAATGGAAATCTTATTGGTGTTAAAACTGAACCTAAAGACTTATTATCTTGAGTGCACTAATGTTGCTAATAAAGATTGTGTGAAGTTTTGTATGATGGAAAAAATTTTAAGTGTATGGAAGAAATGAGTAATAAGATGAAGGATAGACTAAATCTGAAGCTTGGGGGTGCCACGTGATACGTCCAAAACGTATCTACTTTTCCGAACACTTTTGCTATTGTTTCTCCTCTAAACTTGTGTGATTTGGATGCAACTAACGCGGACTGACGCTGTTTTCAGCAGAATTGCCCTGGTGTCTACTTTTTGTGCAGAAAATCAACTATCAGGAAAAATCCCGGAAAATATGCCAAAAATCCTATTTCACCAGAAGACTCTAGGAGCCAGAACACGAGACGGAGGGGGCTGGGCCCAGGCCACACCACCTGGCCGCGCGGGCAAGCCCAGGCCGCGCCAGGGGTGGTCTGGCCGCCCCAGACTCCCCATCGGTCTCCCTCTTCGCCTATAAGTTGCCTTTTGACCTAAAAACTCAGGGGGGGTTCGACATTTTTCCAGAAGGAGTTCCGCTCCGCCGCCACCACCAGATTCCACGAAACAGCACCAAAAACTCCGTTCTGGCACCCTACCGGGACGGGGAATTGGAGGAGATCATCTCCATCATCATCACCATCGCTTCTCCATCGACCATCCATGTTTCCCCCATCTATGAGTGAGTAATCCCCCACTATAGGCTATGGGGATGGTAGGAATTGGATGAGATCGTGCATGTAATGGCATCAGATTGTTAGGGCATGGTGCCTAGTATATTTTATTAGTGCTTTATGACTTTGTTGCAACTTGTTATGCTTAATGCTTGTCACTAGGGCCCGAGTGCCATGATTTCAGATCTAAACATGTTATTGATTCATTATGATAGTATTGTTTATGGTCTTATCTGCAAGTTGTATACACACGTTGTTGTCCGAAACCAATGGCCCCGAAGTGACATAAATCGGGATAACCCCGGAGGGAATGGCTTTGATGTGAGGATCACATGTGTTCACGGAGTGTTAATGCTTTGCTCCGGTGCTCTATTAAAAGGAGCACCTTAATTGCCAGTAGTTCCCTTGAGGCCCCGCTGCAAACGGGCTAGCAGGACAAAAGACGGTGTGCAAGTTCTCATTGCGAGCACGTATGACTATATATGGAACACATACCTACGATTATATAATACTTGGATGCTTTATATTATTTATCTGCAATTGCCCTATGTTCTGATTGCTATATGAATTGTCTTGTCCATGCAACGCCCGTCCATCCATCCCTATGCCTACCGCACTCGAATCCTACTGTTTACTGCTATTGTTACTGTTGTCTTTACTTTACTACTGCTGCTACTTTACTATTCCTACTACAAAACTGTTGCTACTGATAAACTGCTGTGAGCAAGATTGTTTCCAGGTGCAGCTGAATTTACAACTCAGTTGTTAAGGCTTATAAATATTCTTTGGCTCCCCTTGTGTCGAATCAATAAATTAGGTTTCACTTCCCTCGAAAATACTGCGATACACCCCCTATACTTGTGGGTGATCAAGACTATTTTCTGGCGCCGTTGCCGAGGAGCATAGCATTATTTATTAAGTTCACTTGGATTCTCTATTGTTCGTTGTTATCCATCCATCATGGGTAAGTCTCGTGATGACAAGGTTCCTATTTTACCATCCACTACAAGAAGAGGTACGGTTCTGAACACCTCTATTGCTCTTGATTCACCATCTGTTATGAGTAAGCTCGTTACACCACCACATACACATGCTACACACACTTCTACTACTGCTGAATCTGAAACTTCTGATACTTATGATGCTGCTTCTACTGTGCTTGATAAGAGTGGTTCATTAGGTCCTTTCCTAGATGCTACGATTGCTAGAACTATAGCTGGAAATACTGAAAATCCTAATGAAGACACTACTACACCTGTTAGTTCACCTGAGTCTAGTGAGATCTATGATATTGAAGACAGTTATGTTGAGATGACCAATGAATTTATTAAGGAATGTAAAAACACCCATGATAGGAGCGCTGCTAAGAGTCTCCTTGAGAGGCGTACTATTAGACCCAAATTATCTCATATTGCTAAATTTGTTGCTTCCCCCATAAACATTAAAGATAAAGATTATGATTTCTCTCTTGATCTATCTTACATAGCTATTGTTGAGAAAGAACCTTTTTGTGGGACTAAGAATGAGAGTGCGGTAGCACATATGAATGAACTTTCTACCATAAGTGGCTTGTTTTCTGATGATATTAAGATGCGTACTTACTTTGTTGCTAAGATTTTCCCCTTTTCACTGAAAGGAGAAGCTAAAACTTGGTTTAGTAATTTACCTCCTGGATCTATTGATAGTCCTGATTGCTTGATTAGTACTTTCCTACAGAAATATTTTCCTCCAAGTGCTAGACATGCTATTTTGCAGGAACTTTTTGATTTTAAACAGGGAGAAAAAGAGATATTGCCTGAATCATGGGCAAGGTTTTGTGCTTTGATTCATGCACATGCTGGAAGTCCATTACCTAAGAATGAGCTTCTTGATATATTTTATAATGGACTAACCGAGGAATCTAGGACATACCTAGATAGTTGTGCTGATTGTGTTTTCAGGAATAGGACTCCTAAGGAAGCTGAGGAATTAATGGCTAAAATCAGTAAGAACTATGAAGATTGGACTCCTCCTGAACAAGCTATACCTGAAGTAATTGTACCTGAACCTACTATACCAGTGCCTATTCTAACATCAAAGAAGAGGGGAGTTATTGAATTAAATGATGAAGTGATGAAGGAAGCTAAGAAATGTCTTAAGGAGAAGGGAATTAAAGCTGTAGATGTCAAGAATTTACCTCCTATAGAAGAATTATGTAAGCCTATTCCCTACTCATCCACTATCGAGGTACACTCTCTCCAACACTTTGATGAAGGTGATATCCCTTACTCTAAACCTCCTGATCAATGCTTAGAAGAATTTGATATCTTTATTGTTAAGCAAGATAATTTTAATAAAAGGGTGCAAAATCATCTAATGGAAAACACTAGAGCTATTGTTGAGTTGAAAGATATTGTGGAAAGAACCTCTAATGATGTTAAAATGATTGTTAGACACTTTCAAATGGTTCAAACTCAAATAGATTAACTCATTAAAGTGCAAAAAGACTTGCTAGTTAATGCTGCTAAAGAAAAACATGCTTATGAAATTAGAACTAGAAGTGGTGCTGCTACCTAGGATCCTCTATATCCTGAGGGGCATCCCAAAAGAATTGAGCAGGATTCTCAACAAGCTGAAAATATTGGCTCTACTCGTAAGAAAAGGAAAAAAGAAACATAAAACTGTTGTAGACCCCTCAGAACCTGCTATAGATCCTAATAGTATATCTATTTCTGATGCTGAAACTGAAAGTGGTAATGAAGAAAATGAAGTTCCTAATGAAGAAAAAGGTTAAGAAGAACCTGAAAAGCACACTAAGAATACTAAATACACTAAAGAAGATTTTATTGCTAAGAAACATGGTAGTGAAAGAGAACCTTTGGTCCAAAAACCTATGCCTTTCCCTGATAAGAAACACAAGTCAAAGGAAGATGAACACTATAATAAGTTTTGTGAGTGGATGAAACCTTTATTCCTGCAAATTCCTTTGACTGATGCTATTAAATTGCCTCCTTACTCAAAGTATATGAAGGATATTGTCTCGAATAAAAGGAAGATCCCTAATGAAGAAATATCCACCTTGCTTGCTAATTATTCTTTTAATGGTAAGGTTCCAAAGAAACTTGGAGACCCAGGGATTCCAACTATCCCTTGCTCTATTAAGAACAATTATGTTAGAACTGCTTTGTGTGATTTGGGAGCTGGAGTTAGTGTTATGTCTTTCTCTCTCTATAAGAGGCTTCAACTAGAAAAATTAATACCAACTGATATATCTTTGCAAATGGCTGATAAATCTACCACTATTCCTGTTGGTATATGTGAGGATGTACCTATTCAAGTGGCTCATAATTTCTTCATATTAACTGATTTTGTTGTGCTTGAAATGCCTGAAGATGATAATATGTCTATTATTCTTGGGAGACCTTTTCTTAATACTGCAGGAGCTGTTATTAATTGTAATCAAGGAAAGGTGACTTTCAATGTTAATGACAAGGAACATACTGTCTATTTCCCCAAGAAGATTGAAAGGACTTATGGTTTGAATTCAATTGAACATGTTGAGGGCATTCAAGTTGGACAAAATTGAACATGTTGAGGGCATTCAAGTTGGAGAAATATATTGTCCCAAACCAAGAGAAAAATTTGAAACTATTATGATTCGGACCATTGCTATCAAGGTTGAGGTAACATAATCATTAGTGGAATACAAAGTTTTGTCTCATATGGAATTGTTTTGGTAACAGGACCCGATCAACCTTGTTAACAAAAGGATTTCATTGAACAAAACAATGTTTTTCACTATGATTATTTTCATGTACTTCTATGCTATCCATTTTAGTTTTTGCTTTCGTTTAGTTTCCTTTTTGTTGTTAGTTGCTTGCTTGTTAGAGTGTCTTAGAACTCCTGTAGTTCTAGCCTTGTTTTGCCATTGCATCATTTCCAAAAAAAAATTGTCTGTCACAAAATCATTCTTCTATACCTGAAAAATGCCCAAAAATAAAGTGTCTCAAAAAATTCCAGAAAATTCATATTAAATTTTTACGTGAAAAAAGGGGCAAAGGAGTGCCTGGGAGGTACCAGGGGGACCCACCAGGCAGGCTCACCACCTGGTGGCGTGGCCTGCCCTGGGTGGCGCCATGCCATGGTGTGGGCCACCCCTGGCCCTCCACTAACTCTCTCACCTGCCACTTTCTTCTCTCTCCCGAGTAAGCTCCAGTTCATTGCTCAAAATCGCGTTCTTACTGTGCTTGCTCTCGATTTTTTCGATCTCCTTGCTCAGCCCATCTTTGTTGCTAAAATTTGGAGCACTTGTTCTCTGGTATGTGACTCCTCCCCTTGTCCAAGTAGATTTGTGTTTAGTCGATTATATCTTGAGTATTTTGCTGTTGTAGGTGACAGGTTATGAGAGCTTGTAAGCTTGTTTGATGCTTAGAGATATAGTTTTGATGCATGTTTAGGCCTCTTACAAGTCCCTATGAGTAGTATCCTTTATTATATTCACTTTGCAATCACTTGTTTAATAGGTGTTTAAATTTCAGAATATCAAGCATGAACAACCATACCTTTGGAGAGATATTTGAGAGGGATGCACCTAGGAGGTCGAGGCCCTAAAGATCAGCCTCTTAGTTTAGGCCATCATACAACGAAGATCTCATTGCAACTCGTATTGGTAATGAAAGGGATGATGGGGATGCTCACCCATCTACTTTTCCTTGTTTTACTTTCTTACAAGCTGTAGGGATTCTTGATGATTTCTTGCTACTGATTGAGAGAGTTGGTTTGACCTCATATATGCAAGATGAGAGTGAGCAATACGCTATGCTCACCAAAACCTTTGTTGAGAGCTTCGTGTTCACTAACACGCCCTATCAATCAACTGTCTCTTTCAAAGTTTATAATCTGCCCTTTACCATGCCATTGGAAAGATTTTGCAGTGTTGTAGGTATAAGCATGATAGGGACCGTGAAGAAAATTCAAGGGCGACCCGCTGATTTGCTGGAGCTTTACCGAGGGGTGACCAATGATGATGACCGCGTGACACAGTGTGGAAAGATAAGAAACATCCAACTCCCTACTCTTAGATACTTTGCATATTATCTTGCTACTAGCGTGCTTGGTAGGGAGAACACAAGTAATATCTCCAACTATCATTTAGCCTTCCTTATTGCTGCGCTCAACAATGATACTCGGTATAATCTTGGCTCGCTTATTGCTCGCTGCCTAGCTGCTAGGGGGCCTATCTATGGGGGCATCATTGCCTCGCGTATGGTCAATGCATTAGGACTTTCAGTGGACCCCAATGATACTGTATTGGCACCACAAAGGCTTGACCTTGTTGCTATGAAAACTCATCACTTTATCACTGCTTCTTCTGATTTGGACAGTCTAGTATATAGGATGTTGTTTACTGACGGGTATGAGAGGGAGATCCCTTTGCCGCAGTCTTCTTTGTTTAGTGTTCACAGGAGACCGTGGTCGCGCTCTAAGGAGGAGGTGGACGAGCAGCTTCGCTTGCTGGGTTTCCACGAGCAGCACTAGGAGGATGTACCCTCCTACGATTACTCTGCACACTACGGAGGGACGTACTCGAGCTCGCACCAGGACGAGGGTACCTCCTCGTCATACTACGGTGACACGTCATCCTGGCCGGCTTGGGATTGATACCCACTTAGGCCAAAAGCCTAAGCTTGGGGGGAGGTACGCCGACATCACACTCATCTCCATATCATTCTGCGTCGGTACTTTGTATATTCATGTTTCGTTCTCTTTTTAGTTTTCGTTCTTTCTTTGCTTTTGCTTTCTAAAACACAAAAAGACCAAAAATATTTCTGTTGTTTCTCTTTGGTTTGCTTCTTTTTCTCTTCGCCTTGGTTTGTTTTTCCCTTTTTGCTTTGTTTGAACTATTCGACAAACCCAAAAAGATTTTTCTTTGCTTGTTCTTCCTTTTTGGTTCTTCTTTGGTTTTGTGAGTTTGCTATAGGGTTCAGGCTCCGTTTGTTTCAGCTTTAGCTTTTGGCGCTTTTGAGGTCTGGAATCTGTACGCGAAACAAACGTCTAAATTTTTTAGAGCGCTGCAGAGAATCGGGCCGAGAATTACACTACGCGCGCGCGGTCAGCCGAAGCGGGGCGAGAGGCGCTTCCCCAGCTTCCCGAGTTGTAGCAGACGGAATTGCCCTCTAGAGTTCGAGATATTTACGCGATACCTGCCACCGAGACCAAACCGACCACACACTCCCACCCGTTCGTCCTCGACCATATCCTCTCCCGTCGCCTCCCTTCACCTCTGACAGTCGCTGTCCCTGACGCTGGTCGCCGTCCCTGCCGCCGGCCGCTATCTGTGCTATTCAAGATCTCCTCCACCATGCGAGCTCCCTATCATCGCCGTTCGCGTCGTCGTCGCCGTCCCCTGGCGTGGGCTCGTCGACTGACCCTAGATGTGCGCGGAGGCGTGGTCTCGCCGGTCGTCCCCTGGCGTGCGCAGAGGCGCGGGCTCGCCGGCCATCCCCTGGCGCGCGTGGAGGCCCGGGCTCACAGGCCGACCCTGTCCAGCATCCACGGGCGGCGAGCCTGGGGCGTGAGGGCGGCGGCGCTTGGGCGTGAGGGTGGCGGCACCATCGAGGACGGTGTGTCGGGGGCATGGGGGCGGCGGTACCTGAACGTGAGGGCGGCGGCGCCTTCGAGGACGGTGTGTCGGGGGCGGCATTGCCTGGGCGTGAGGGCGGCACCGCCCTTTCTCTTACAGATACAATGTAAAAAAAGGTTGTCTTGTGTATCCAATTTGCAATGGTTCTTTTTAAATATGTTTATAATTATTTTAGCACCAAGAATAGACAATTTTTAATCGACACGTGTACAACCGCTAAGGGGCATTTCAGATATTTTAGTGCCAAAACCAGCAAAAGCATCCATCAAAAGCACTACTGCCAAACACCAAATCTCTACTCTACCAGCTGCTTCCTACCGCTGATTTTCCATAGCTGATTTTCCATAGCTAATTTTCCATAGCTGATTTTTAACAGCTGCAGCCCAAACAAACACAGCCTCAGCAGTCCTCAGTGGATATTGGTTTCATATTATTATTCAAGCCACACAAGTGAAGAGCAATGATGAGGATTAATGACAACTTGAGGCGTGGTAAGAGGCTGGTAATGAACTCTATTTGTTTTCATTTTGTACATATACTCATCATTGTGGGCATGCTTATCCTGTTCGTGTAGGGTGTATGTTATCTTTGGATGTTTAGTAGTTCTTGCTTTCGTATGATTAGTCCCAGCTTGCTAATAGTTTGTAGCATGTCTTATGAATGTTTGCTTGCATTACTCTATTCATAACTTGGTATGACACCATGGTATCCTCCTCTGAATGTTTCATTTGAATTGACTTGGCACATGCTCACGCATGCATATGACTGAAATAATCAGTTAAGCCTCGATGAATTATTTTGCCTTGAGGATCTTGAATCACTTTCATACCATGTTTAGTCCTGTTTTGTTATAAGCATGATTATGACAGCTATTGCTCTCTCGTTTGTCGCTCCCTTACTATTGCTAGCTGATGACCCACCAGTATAGGGGGTGTATCGCAGTATTTTCGATAAGTAAGAGTGTCGAACCCAATGAGGAGCAGAAGGTGCTGGCTAGTGGTATGGATCAAGAATTCTCTGCAAATACTTAGCAAACGAATTTTTAGGGGTTTTCGATAAAGCAAGTAAACAAAGTACGAGTAAACAAAAGATAGTAGGAATAAATGCAGCAAGTGGCCCAATCCTTTATGCAGCAAAGGACAAGCTGGTTGTATTTCTTAAGATGACCAAACGTTCTCGAGGACACATGGGAAGACTGTCAAGTGCTTTCGCTTCATATAGTCGATTAATCTTCTTTAGCTTGCTAAGTGTTGTGTGGGTGAACCTGTGCTAATGTACCGCCCCATCCAAGACTAATACATACTTGTGATTATACCCCTTGCAAACATCCGTAAGTACAAGAAAGTAATTAAGGTAGAAACCTAACCACAGCTTTAAACTCTAAGACCCTTATGTCCCTTGTGCAATGGTTTCCTAACGGGGGTTCAGGTTTCTGTCACTCCGGCAACCCCTACGATTAGTAGCCAAATACACAATGCATTCCCCTAGGCCCATATAGGTGAAATGTCATGTAGTCGACGTTCACATGACACCACTAGAAGAA
Source organism: Avena sativa (assembly GCA_916181665.1). Taxonomy (NCBI): domain Eukaryota; kingdom Viridiplantae; phylum Streptophyta; class Magnoliopsida; order Poales; family Poaceae; genus Avena; species Avena sativa. The sequence goes on along the minus strand of OV702290.1, from coordinate 543,281,945 downwards.
GTACACCACAACTTAAATAACAATCTATTGAATCTTTCTCAACACAACTCCACTACTAACAACAAGACTTCTCCCATGTCCTCAAGAACAAAACGAACTACTCACAAGACATCATATGGATCATGATCAGAGATGAAATAATGATGTATAACAATCGGAACATAAACAATAATTCAACGGTTCACTCAATAGCATCAACTACAAAGAGTAATCAACACCGGGAAAGTTTCCCCTATGAACTATAGCAAGATTCAACTCAATTGTTACAGCAATATGGAGATGGTGATGAGGGTGCTGATGGTGATGATGGTGGTGATGATGATCCCGATGAAGTCCAGCTTGATGGTGGTGTTGATGGCAACGATCTCCCCTCTCCGGAAAGGAATTCCCCCGGCAGAAATCTGTCTGCCGGAGAGATCTTTCTCTCCCGGTGTTTTCCGCCCCGCAGAGGCGGCGGAATCTTTCTGTGGTCGCTCCCCGAGTCTTAGGGTTTCGTGGGGATGATATACGCCAGAGGGGAGAGGCTGGAGTGGGCCAGGGCGGCCACACCACCTCCAGGCATGGCCTAGGCCTGCCCGCGCCATGGGGTGGTGTGGACCCCCTGTGGCCCACCTCCACTCCATCTTCTGGCATCCTTAGTCTTCTAGAAAAATAGGATTTTCCGTATATTTTCCCGGATTTTCTGATCTTCGCGAATTTTGCCTCCAAACAACACCTTTTCCATCAGAATCCTGACTGCAGCGGTCCATGCTCCAAAAGTCATCAACCATGCAAAAATAGATGAAATAACATAAGTATCACCTCTCAATACGAAATATATCAATGAATAATAGTGAATTAAGACATAGAATAGTGATGCAAAATGGACGTATCAACTCCCCCCAAGCTTAGACTTCGCTTGTCCCCAAGAAAAACTGAGCTCAATAAACAAGACCTCAAGTTTATGGAGTGAAGAGTCGATAAAAGAATACGGACAAGAAGCATCACATTCATCAAATACATAGATCATAATAGAAGACAACTCACTATTATATAACTAAACTTGCAATGAGTAAAGGTAACACAATAAAGATACATAAAGTGAATCATAATTGGTAATGGCAATCTTAGCTCTTGGTCGAAGAATAGTTGATAATATGCTGGAGTTCACAAATAACTGGTTTTTCAATGGTAGCTTTCAAAGTAGTAAACATCAAGATAAGAGCAACGTGCAAAGCAAGGAACATAAGAAACATGATTGCATAAATCATCATATGAATGAATTAAACACATCAACTCAAAATACTTGCTGAGATAGAAGGGAATAGGTTTACTGACTCAACTACAAAGTAAAAGAAAGGCCCTTCGCAGAGGGAAGCAGGGATTGCAAGTCTCATAAAGAGCTCCCAAAAATTATGATACTTACTAGCTTTCAGCTCTCATTGCCCCTATCATAGGCATCTTTTGGTGATTAAGGTTAAAGTGATCAAAAATGCGGATATGCATTGACAAGTTGTAAGTTGAGAATCTCATGTCCCTTGAATACGAGGGCCGCTCCTCATGCTACTCAAGTTTAGTCACCGGTAAGTTCTTGTCATCGTAAGAATATGTGTATCATTGAGAACCGCCAACGGGGTACCCCTTGCCCGATGATACGGAAGAATCCCCATATCAAAATGACAAGGCAAGCAAACAACAAGTATCTCAGCAATCTTCTTATTTACCATGGGAATATGGTGCTTTTTTCTCTCTTTCCTCTTTTCATAATATCTCTTTTTTTTGTTTTCTCTTTTTTTCTCAATATCGGACTCTTTTTTTATAATAAGAATGCTTCATAGATACTCGTTATGGTTACGCTGCAGGTTTCCACCATGTCAGCATGGATTAGACCAGCGGCCCAGGTGTTTCCCTAACACACATGCATAACTCCATGGACTTACAAGATCCCCTTTCATTTCACACCGGCGACATCCATAGACAAAAGAACATGATATCAACTTGGTACAAAGTACCAGTGCAATGTTGAAAGCGTTCCCCATGACAGCATGGTTCTGCTAATTCACAACTTACAAATCACAAGCATATACGCAACATAGGTGAGCACAATGGTTCAAGTTTATTAAATGCAAGAAAGTAAAGTGTGCCATCAAGTTCGTGAGAGCTTTAATCACTAATTTTCACATAACAAGTTTAATTTGGGAGGTAGATAAAACAAGAATTTACTTGGAATAGCAATAATGCTACTAGGTAGGTATCGTGGACACCAATGGCAAAGGTTTTAGTTTAAAGGAGATGGATGCACGAGAAGAATTCCCTCTCAGTACAGGTTTTTGGCTAGCAAGGCTGGGTAGCAAGTATAAGAGTTGAAGGAAACAAACAAACATACAAGTGATAAAGACAAACATGCAATCTTCCTTCGAAGCACAAAAGATCTTAACTAGAGAATACTAGACTTATGAGAAAATCAAGAAAGAAAGATGATGAAATTATTTTTTCTTTAGAGCACCTTTATCTTTTTCATTCAACTCTCAAAAATAGTGTTGCTACTGACCGAGCCAGGTTTGCCAAAACCAACTAAATTAACTGAATGATCCCAAAGTGATACCAATACTAACAACAAGATCAATCATATAACCACGAATTGAAAACTAATATAAGCTATGCAAAAGAGTGAATGATAGAACTTCTCATTAATATTCCATAACGGCAACTCACACCAAGGGATACACATCTAACGAGAGAGGGGACACTTCCATAATGCAAACCATACTACATAATAACTCCTCTATTCATGATATGATTCTACTAATAAGGTAAAAAGATAGAAGATAGTGATGTGATACCGCGGCACTCCCCCAAGCTTGGAACAAACCAAGGGGATGCCAAACCTGATGGCGAATTACTCCTTCGAAGGTGGTGGTAATATTTTCTTAGTTGTCGTGAGGAAATCTTCCAGCATCTTGCGAAGCCTATTATTCTTCCATTGAAGCATGTCCACCTTCCTCTGCAGGTCTCGATACTTATCGCAGAACTCCTTAGTGACTCGTAGGGCTTCTGTTGATGCAGGGAAAGAGACTAAAGGTACCAGCCCCTGCTTGGGGTCTTGGAGATCTTCCTCCATAGGCTCCTTCCCTTTATCCTTGGCAGACACCATTGTGCTTCTAAACTTTCAAAGAGTATGTCCTGGCCGAAACAGATCGAAACAAAAACACAACGAAAACACGATATATGGACCTCGGGGGGTCCGGGGGGTTATATATTACGAAGTTTCATATCAAAAGGAAGGTATTGAGAGAAAATGAGTTGGAGGCGGAGTCCTGGGTGGCCTCACCACCTGGTGGCATGGCCAGAGGTGGGCCCGCGCCATGGGGTGGTGTGGGCCACCCCGGCTCCATTTCTGTCCCTTTTTCGCTTCGTAACTTTCCTTATTGGCTGAAAACTGCAAAAATATAGTTGGATTGTATTTTCGCGGAACTTTTCTTACCAGAACTGTTACCTATTTGAAAACAGACTCTACAGGTCTCTGAATTTGGTATCTAGTAGATTCTTCCGGAGTCATCTCTTGAATATCATTGATATCTTCATCTTCATACACTTATTACTTGAGTCATAAAACCTTTTCTTCCTTATTACACCATTTTCTCCACTTCCTGGAAATTTCTTTCACACGAAACTTCACACAGTTCTCATTAGCAACATTAGTATAAGTGAAGTGACAAAACCTTTTTAGTCCAACTTCAACTGAAAACCATCAAAACAAAAGCTACTGTAGCAACTCCTTCCGAAAACCCAAAAAGAATTCAAAAAGGAAATCGAATAAAGAAGCAAATGCAAGATTGGCAAAATCTGTCAAAACAGACCAGCAGGTAAAGATCAATTTTTTCGAAAATATTCTGTTGCTCAAATCAAAAAGTGCAAAACTAACGAAAGTTAAATAACAACCTGGGGCAGAAGCACAAACAATTACAGCTCAATCCGACAGACATAGGTCTCTCACGAATTTTTACGGTGAAGCACAAAAATCTGTTTCGAGACAGCAACTTCCCCAAATATCACTTCTCTCTCATTAGAGGTTGATCTTGACACAAAAACCAAACAAAACGGATAAGGAGCGGTTATTACCGAAGTAATAACTTCCAAGACTCAAAGAAATGAAACCAAACTGAAAGCAAAAACAAATTGGGTTGTCTCCCATAAAGCTCTTTCTTTATAGCCATTAAGATGGGCATGATAATTTTGAAGAAGCTCTCATAGGAATATGGATTGAAGTGAAAGAGAGCATTAAGAAGCAAAAACACACACGCATTTAAGTCTAACCCACTTCCTATGCAAGGGGATTTTGTAAACAAACAAGTTATTGAAACCAAAGGCAACTTGCATAAGAAGGCAAAAGAAGTGCAACATAAAAACTTTCAGCATAAAACGGGGAAACTTGATATTATTAAGATGCATAAGAACACTTTTCCCTCTTTCATAGTAGCTTTCAGTATCATGCATAAACTTAACAATATAGCTATCACAAGGACCATCATAGCAATGATCACTTATTCTAACAGAAAACATAGGAATACTAGCTCTCATAACACTACTTTGTGAAACAATATTAGAGGTATCCTTACAAAGGATAGTGTGTCCCTCTTTTTCATATTTAGTAACAAAGTCTTTCACATTTGCTACAATAGGTTCATCAACCATTTGTTTATCAGGTTCAACAGCTTTATTCATACTTTCATTAACCATACTAGCTATCATAGAATGTTCCTTTACCTTAACTAGGAAAGGCATTTTCTCAATATAAGGTTTAGGTAAGACATGATTAGCAGTATAAAATTTAGTATATCTTGTAGGAACACTCTTAGCAACATCTTTATAAGGTCCATGATACTTATTCCACTTCTTTTTAGACACTTCAATATAAGAAGCAAAAGCCTTAAAATAATAAGCAATAGCTTGAGAGTCTAGACCATAAGCATTTTTAATATTTTGAAAGTCATCAGTTCCCATAAAAGATTCAACGCATTCATAATCATAATTTATACCTGACTTTCTACCTTTCTCATTCTCCCAAGCTTTAACATTGTCTTGAATACGATCTAGAAGGTCCCATTTAGCTTCTTCTTCCATACGAGTGAATGATCCAGCACAAGAAGCATCCAATAAATCTTTATCATGTAGAGGGAGCCTAGCATAGAAGTTATTGATAATAATATTGTTGGGGAGATCATGAATGGGACATTTGAGCATTAGTAACTTCAATCTCCCCCAAGCTTGAGCTGTACTCTCTCCATCAAGAGGCCAAAAGTTGTATATTTGATTCCGATCTTTATGAATCTCACTAGGAGGATAAAACTTTGAATAAAAGAGAGGCACTATTTCCTCCCATTCCAGAGCTTGACCATTCTTCAGCGGCTTATACCATTCCTCAGCTCTTCCTTTCAGCGACAATGAGAATAACTTCTTCTTAACTTGATCTGTAGTAATACCTGCACACTTGAACAACCCGCATAATTCGTGTATAAAGAGTAAATGATCACCAGGATGGACAGTTCCATCCCCAACATAGTAGTTATCCATAACACGATCAATAATTCTTGTAGGTATTTTGAAAACATCTTTATCAGCAGGTGGTGGCTTATCTACTACCTTTGCAGTGGTAGTAGCATTACCAAATAAGAAACTCAGCGAATTATCCATAACGAAAATAAAGCAACTAGCAGAAGTAAACAATACTCACAGTAGAAGTTTCCTTTACCAGTTCCACTCTCCAATAGCGCTTCACTCCCCGGCAACGGCGCCAGAAAATAGTCTTGATGACCCACAAGTATAGGGGGTGTATCGTGGTATTTTTGATAAGTAAGAGTGTCGAACCCAACGAGGAGCAGAAGGTGCTGGCTAGTGGTATGGATCAGGAATTCTCTGCAAATACTTAGCAAACGGATTTTTAGGGTTTTTCGATAAAGCAAGTAAACAAAGTACGAGTAAACAAAAGACAGTAGGAATAAATGAAGCAAGTGGCCCAATCCTTTATGCAGCAAAGGACAAGCCGGTTGTATTTCTTAAGATGACCAAACGTTCTCGAGGACACATGGGAAGACTGTCAAGTGCTTTCGCTTCATATAGTCGATTAATCTTCTTTAGCTTGCTAAGTGTTGTGTGGGTGAACCTGTGCTAATGTACCACCCCATCCAAGACTAATACATACTTGTGATTATACCCCTTGCAAACATCCGTAAGTACAAGAAAGTAATTAAGGTAGAAACCTAACCACAGCTTTAAACTCTAAGACCCTTATGTCCCTTGTGCAATGGTTTCCTAACGGGGGTTCAGGTTTCTGTCACTCCGGCAACCCCTACGATTAGTAGCCAAATACACAATGCATTCCCCTAGGCCCATATAGGTGAAGTGTCATGTAGTCGACGTTCACATGACACCACTAGAAGAAGTACACCACAACTTAAATAACAATCTATTGAATCTTTCTCAACGTAACTCCACTACTAACAACAAGACTTCTCCCATGTCCTCAAGAACAAAACGAACTACTCACAAGACATCATATGGATCATGATTAGAGATGGAATAATGATGTATAACAATCTGAACATAAGCAATAATTCAACGGTTCACTCAATAGCATCAACTACAAAGAGTAATCAACACCGGGAAAGTTTCCCCTATGAACTATAGCAAGATTTAACGCAATTGTTACAGCAATATGGAGATGGTGATGAGGGTGCTGATGGTGATGATGGTGGTGATGATGATGATGATCCCGATGAAGTCCAGCTTGATGGTGGTGTTGATGGCGATGATCTCCCCTCTCCGGGAAGGAATTCCCCCGGCAGAAATCTGTCTGCCAGAGAGATCTTTCTCTCTCAGTGTTTTCCGCCCCGCAGAGGCGGCAGAATCTTTCTGTGGTCGCTCCCCGAGTCTTAGGGTTTCGTGGGGATGATATACGCCATAGGCGAGAGGCTGGAGTGGGCCAGGGCGGCCACACCACCTCCAGGCGCGGCCTAGGTCTGCCCGCGCCATGGGGTGGTGTGGGCCCCCTGTGGCCCACCTCCACTCCATCTTCTGGCATCCTTAGTCTTCTGGAAAAATAGGATTTTCCGTATATTTTCCCGGATTTTCTGATCTTCACGAATTTTGCCTCCAAACAGCACCTTTTCCATCAGAATCCTGACTGCAGCGGTCCATGCTCCAAAATTCATTAACCATGCAAAAATAGATGAAATAACATAAGTATCACCTCTCAATACGAAATATATCAATGAATAATAGTGAATTAAGACATAGAATAGTGATGCAAAATGGACGTATCACTAGCCTTCACTTACACTGAGTATGTTTTACTCAAGTTTCCAACTCCCAAAACCAAATATTTCGAAAGTGTCCACCATACCTACCTATTAGCATCATTTGCTACTTCCGTGCATATTCAATATGCCTTGTTTTCTTCCGAATAAAATGTTTGCTTGTTATGAGAAAGTTAGTTAGTAAAGCTCTCACGAACTTGATGGCACACTTTATTTTCTACACTTAATAAACCTGAACCATTGTGACTGTCTATGAAAGTTATATGCTTGCAAATTATAGGTTGGGGATTAGCAGAACCGTGTTGTCACAGGGAACGCTTTCAACACTTGTAAATATATATACCCAGTTGATACCATGCTCTTTTGTTTGCGGATGTCGTCAGTGTGAAATAAAAGGGGAGCTTGTAAGTCCATAGAGTTATGTATGTGTGTTAGAGAAACGCCTGGGCCGCCGGTCTAATCCATGATGTCATGGTGGAAACCTGCAGCGTAACCATAATGATATCTATGAAGCATTCTTCTTATAAAAAAGAGAGATACCTATTGAGAAAAAGAAAAAAAAAGAGATTTATGAAAAGAGGAAAGAGAGAAAAAAGCACCATTTTCCCATGGTAAATAAGAAGATTGCTGAGATACTCATTGTCTGCTTGCCTTGTCATTTTGATATGGGGATTCTTCCATATCATCAGGCAAGGGGTACCCCGTTGGTGGTTCTCTATGATACGCATGTATTTGCGATGACAAGAACTTACCGGTAACTAAAGTTGAGTGGCATGAGGAGCGGCCCTCATACTCAAGGGACATGGGATTTTTAGTTTATAGTCTGTCAAGCATATAACTCAGATTGGACCTCACTTTCACCTTAACCATATTAAAGATGCTTATGATAGGGGCAATGAGAGCTCAAAGCTAACAAGTACCATACTTTCAGCATTTGGAAGCCTTTCAAATTATTCAAAACCTTTTCTTTTACTTGTTGAGTCTCCACATATTCTTTGAGCACCTTCTTGAGAGCATAGTTGTCATTCTTTGTGCTTGTCTCATTACTTGATTATTTGTGTTATGACTTTGATGCTTGTATCTTTGACATCTTTACTTCTAGTCTTCACTTGAACTTCAAGGTGCCTTGGCATTCATAATCAAAGGCAAGCGAGATACCACCCTATCATACCTTGTTATGAGCATTGTAATGTTGCTTATGTTTATGCTTCATGCTACTTATTATTTTTGAGTTGGAATATCTTCATAGCTTGCAATGCCTATTAAGTAAACTTAGTTGCATACTCTTTATTATGAATTGTCTAACTAGTTGATCACATGTTGAGAATATATACATCTTATGGAGCAAATGTGTTCGTGAAAGTTCTTTTATCGCACTCAGTTTTCAACTGAATTGCTTGAGGACAAGCAATAAGCTGAGCTTGGGGGGAGTTGATACGTCCAAAACGCATCTACTTTCCCGAACACTTTTGCTATTGTTTCTCCTCTAAACTTGTGAGATTTGGATGCAACTAACGCGGACTGAAGTTGTTTTCAGCAGAATTGCCCTGGTGTCTACTTTTCGTGCAGAAAATCAACGATCAGGAAAAATCCCGAAAAATATGCCGAAAATCCTATTTCACCAGAAGACTCCAGGAGCCAGAATACGAGACGGAGGGGGGCTGGGCCCAAGCCACACCCCCTGGCCACGCGGGCAAGCCCAGGCCGCGCCAGGGGGTGGTCTGGCCGCCCTACACTCCCCCTCGGTCTCCCTCTTCGCCTATAAGTTGCCTTCTGACCTAAAAACTCAGGGGTTCGACGTTTTTCCAGAAGGAGTTCCGCTCCGCCGCCACCACCAGATTCCACGAAACGCAACCAGAAACTCCATTCTGGCACCCTGCCGGGACGGGGAATTGGAGGAGATCATAGCCATCATCATCACCATCGCTTCTCCATCAACCATCCATGTTTCCCCATCTATGAGTGAGTAATCCCCCGCTGTAGGCTATGGGGATGGTAGGGATTGGATGAGATCGTTCATGTAATGGCATCACATTGTTACGACATGGTGCCTAGTATCTTTTATTAGTGCTTTATGACTTTGTTGCGACTTGTTATGCTTAATGCTTGTCACTAGGGCCCGAGTGCCATGATTTTAGATCTAAACATGTTATTGATTCATTATGATAGTATTGTTTATGGTCTTATCTGCAAATTGTATACACACGTTGTCCGGAACCAATGCCCCGAAGTGACAGAAATTGGGATAACCGGAGGGAATGGCTTTGATGTGAGGATCAAATGTGTTCACGGAGTGTTAATGCTTTGCTCCGGTGCTCTATTAAAAGGAGCACCTTAATTGCCAGTAGTTCCCTTGAGGCCCCGCTGCAAACGGGCTGCCAGGACAAAAGATGTTGTGCAAGTTCTCATTGCGAGCACGTATGACTATGTATGGAACACATGCCTAGGATTATCTAGTACTTGGATGCTTTATCTTATTTATCTGCAATTGCCCTATGTTCTGATTGCTATATGAATTGTCTTGTCCATGCAACGTCCGTCCATCCATCCCTATGCCTACCGCACTCGAATCCTACTGTTTACTGCTGTCTTTACTTTACTACTGCTGCTACTTTACTATTCCTACTACAAAACTGTTGCTACTGATAAACTGTTGTGAGCAAGATTGTTTCCAGGTGCAGCTGAATTGACAACTCAATTTTTAAGGCTTATAAATATTCTTTGGCTCCCCTTGTGTCGAATCAATAAATTGGGTTTCACTTCCCTCGAAAATACTATGATACACCCCTATACTTGTGGGTCATCACCACGCGTGTCACCCCAAGAAATATCCAAGAAGTACAAGCATCAAAGCTTGGGGATGCCCAAGGCATCCCCTTCTTCATCAATAAAAATCCCAGGTTTCTTCCAAACACTTCATTTTTATTGTTTCATGCACAATTGTGTTGTTCTTGGAGCATCTTCACTTTTTGTTTTTGGTTTTAGTTTGCTTGGTTTTCTTAGTTTGCTGAATAAATTGGTTGGACCCCCTCTTTCATGCATTGGTTTTCAAATAGTTTGGTTTGGATTGGAAAAGGGTAGGAAAAGTTCATGCTTAAGTGGTAAAGAGAGCTTGTTTTTGATTGTGGCCTATGCTTTGTCATGCCATGCTTGATATTATTTTGTCTTTATGCTTAGTATTCTTTTCTGTAGCATGACATGTTATAAACAATTGAGATTGCTTAATGTGCCTTGGAAGAATCATGAGTTGTTTTAGCATATTAAAGTATAGTATTGTGGTATTCTCCTTTGATGTTTTATTTGGGTTGACTTGGCGCATGCTCACACCATGTTATGACTATCCCAAGTCGCCAAGATCCTTTAGTTTTCAACTTGTAGTATCACTTTATGCTTTGATTAATGATGTTTTGTCGCTCTGTATGATTATGGCCATTATAGCTCTCTTAGTTGGTCGCTCCCAGTCTTTTGCTAGCCTCCATAACCAAGTATGAGTTCCACTCATGCATCCAACTCCTAAAACCAAGTTATTCCAAAGAGTACACCATACCTACCTATTAGCATATGCTATTCCAAGTATATTCATGTTTTTATCTACCTTCCAAATTAAACTTGTTATGAGAAAACTAGTTATTAAAGCTCTCACGAACTTGATGGCACACTTTACTTTTCTTGCATTTAATAAACTTGAACCATTGCGTCCATCTTTGTTGCGTATATGCTTGCGCTTTATAAGTTGAAGTTAGCAGAACCATGTATCATGGGGAACGCTTTCAACATTGCACTTGTACTTTGTACCCCGTTGATATCATGTTCTTTTGCTTATGGATACCGACGGTGTGAAATAAAAGGGGAACTTGTAAGATCATGGAGTTTGTATTTGTGTTAGAGAAACGCCTGGGCCGCTAGCCTAAGCCATGCCTAATCATGGTGGAAACTTGCAGCATAACCATAATGAGCACTCTATGAAGCATCCTCAATAAAAACCTATGCAAATAGCAAATAAAAAGATCTTTGAGATGCTCATTGTCTGCTTGCCTTGTCATTTTGATTATGGGGTAGCTCCTGTATCATCTGCAAGGGGTACCCCGTTGGCGGTTCTCTATGATACATACGTACTTAAAATGACAAGAGCTTACTTGTGACTGAAGTTGAGTAGCATGAGGTTCGGTCTTTGTAAGTAAGGGGCATGAGATTTCAGCTTATAACTTGTCAAGCATATCCATTTAGTTGTGTCACTTTAACCTTAATCACCTTCAAGATGCTTATGACAGGGGCAATGAGAGCTGAAAGCTAATAAGTACCATAATTTTTGGAAGCTCTTTATGAAACTTGAATCCCTACTTCCTTCTATGAAGGCCTTTCTTTTACTTTTATGTTGAGTCTCCACCTTCTATCTTTATGCACCTACTTTGAGAGCATAGTGGCCATTCCTAGTTCTATGTGCATTGTCCCAAGACTTGTTGATTGATGCATAGCTTTGATATTGCTTATTCTAAACTATTTGTATCTAGTCACTCTTGTGAACTTTGAAGGTGTCCTATGCATTTATGTTTGCTACTCTATGAGGGACAAGCTGAATGCCACTATGCTAGGTTTTCTTTATGTGAAACAAACAAACGTCTTGCAAAGCATTGTTATTCATGAATCGTTTGTTTGTGCCTTTTTATGTTGCAACATAGTTGCTATGCCTTATTGTTAGAACTTTGTCTTTCATGTTATGATTGAAGTACTATGATCCCAGCTATCAATGTTTTACAAATACTTTGATCAAGTTTATGATGGTGCATGTCACCTAAAAAATTATTCTTTCTTTTTTATCACTTACCTACTCGAGGACGAGCAGGAGTTAAGCTTGGGTATGTTGATACGTTTCTAACGTATCCATAATTTTTGATGTTCCATGCTTGGTTTTATCTACTTTCTTATGTTTTGTCCACACTTTGGAGTACTTTCTATACACTTTCTTGGACTAACCTATTAACAAGAGCCACAGTGCTAGCTGCCTGTTTTCTGTTGTTTTTGGTTCCAGGAAAGTCAGAAAATGAATATTCTCAGAATTGGACGGGACAAAAGCCAAAGTCAGTTTTTCACCGAGGGACACACGGAGCATGAATACTAGACGGAGAGGGGCCAGAGGGCAGCCACACCACCTGGCCGCACGGCCAGGCCTGGCCCACGCCAGGGGGTGGTGTGGCCAGCCCAGGCACCCCCTCGGTCTCTGCTTTTGCCTATAAGATGCCTCCGACACAGAAACCCTAAGTACCCGATCAAAATTCCACGAAAGAGTCTGTATCGGCCGTCATCTCCATCCTAGATCAGGAGGGATCTAAAGCTCTTCCCGGCACCCTGCCAGAGAGGGGAATTCACCATGGAGGCCTTCTTCATCATCATGCAAGCCTCCGGTGTGATGCGTGAGTAGTTAATCCTTGGACTACGGTTCCATGTAGTAGCGAGATGGCTGGTTCTCCTCTTTTGTGCTATCATGTTTAGATCTTGTGAGCTCCGTTCATGATCAAGATCATCTATTTGTAATCCTACATGTTGTGTTTGCGGGGATCCAATGGATATTGAGATGCTATTTTAGATTGATTATTGATTCTATCATGTCTTTGTTATTTGTGATCTTGCATGCTTTCTGTTGTTAGTAGCTATCTTGGCCAAGTAGATGCTAGCAACTCCAAGAGTTAGTATTTATGCTCGATAGTGGTTTCATGCCTCTAGTAATCTGGGGAAGTGACAGAAATCTCTAAGGTACTAGATGTGTTGTTGCTACTAGGGAGAAAACAGCAATCCTTTGTTCATAGAACAATCATATTGTTTACTTTACATGCAATGCGTTATGCAATTATCTATTGCTTGCAATTTAATACTGGAGGGGGTTCGGATGATAACCTGAAGGTGGATTATTAGTCATAGATGCAATTGGATTACGGTCTATGTATAATGTTGTAATGCCCAATCAAATCTCAAAGGAGTCAAGATGAGTAGTATATGCATGATTGCTTTCTTGATGTTTGTCAATTGCCCCGCTGTAATTTGTTCACCCAACATGTCATCTATCTTAAGGAGAGCCACCACTAGTGAACTATGGACCCCGGTCCATTCTTTTATCATCAATCTACAATCAATTGTTTACTGCTTTCTGTTTACTTTCTGCAAACTATTACTTTCTTCCACAAAATACGTTTAATCCTTTGTTTTTAGCAAAACCGGTGAGATTGACAACCTCACTGTAAGTTGGGGGCAGAGTTCTATGGTTGTGTTGTGCAGGTCTCCACGTTGCTGCTGACGCCGGTAGTGCGCCCTGCCAAATTCCAGCTAGCAACACCTTTGGGGTGTTTCCTTGCTCCTACTAGATTGATAACCTTGGTTTCATAACTGAGGGAAAACTTGCTGTTGTGCTCATCATACCTTCCTCTTGGGGTTCCCCAACGAGCTCGATATATTTTAGGCTAAGCACACAACATAATTCAAAGAGAGGTTTTGCATATCTTTGCAATTATTAGTCATTAGTGGCAAGGATTGAGAGTTTCTTGGCAATTGCTTGACCAAAAACAATGTTTAAACACAGTGGAAGATGGAAAATATTGGAGGCATCAACTTCCCCAAAGCTCAAACCTTGATCGCCCTCGAATAAGAATAACCAAAAGAACTATAAGAAATTCAGCATTTAAACTTCAAACAACGAGAATAAGAATTCACTTACGATTGGTAGTCGTATGCGCTCAACACTTCATTAATTTGCGAGGCTTATCAAAGTTAGAGAGATGACAAGAATACTATACAAGTTTCGGTAAGTCAAGACAATCAAAGTAAATTTTAATATAAGTATAAGTAACTAGAAGTGTAGCAATCAATCCAATTCTTCTAATTAACTCTTAGCTTGCCAAGAAACACTAGGATGTTTAAATAGCATAATTGAGTAAGAGAGTTTCATGTCCTAAGTAGTATAACAATGTAGTGTCTTCTTTACACCCACATCAATAAATCAAGTCTATCCAAAACACTTCTAATCCAATCATTATTTTTTAAGAAAAACTCGTAAAGTAGTAATGAGACCATGCCAAGGACTTGTTATGTGGATCATCATAGATATCTCTTTTTTATTCTTTCAAGCATCGCTAGATATTTATTTTGAAAGTGTTTGCACAACCTTTGAGAGTACCAATACTTTTGCCCATATATTGACACGTATGCTACTCATGTCATCAACTCATAGCTGAAATCCAGGGTTATACCATAGATCGTTCAAAATCTAGCAGAGTTGTTGGCATCCCAAAGGTGTGCATGAGAGACATAGAACAAAGTTGTCTCACTTCTTTCTCTTTTTTTGAGCTAGTACCGCGGTTTGATCCATAAGGTTAGCTTTGGCATACATCACAATTACCACTAGACTTTATTTCAATCAAACAACTCCTTTCTGGAGTGTCGTTAAGACTATCAAAATATCTATAGGGTTAAGTATCTTCAAGGGTATACTGTCAAGACAATAATTTATCAAACAAGTCATAAATTTTAGACTTTTCCTTATTGTACTTGTTTGGCAATATTACTTCCAAGGCAAGACTCGGTTAACTAAAATAAGTAGAGCAAGAGCTTCAACAACTAATCATCATACTAATAAAAAGCCTTACTCTAACCATATTAAATTACTTCCCACTAGCATGGCATCTTAGCAAATCAACCAACTAAGATAAAAAACTCAAACTTCATAAGTGGGAGACATAGGACATACCTCTCATAAGTGACTTCATGATCCTCTTCCTTATAGGGATGTGATCCTTCAAAACTCAAACACGATTACTCTCATAATGATATTACAGCAAAGAGCTAAAGTGCGAATCCACATTTACGAAAAAGAAAAAAAGAAAAAAAACTTTTTTTATTTTTGAGGATAGGGATTAAAGAATAGAAAAGAACTTGCGACCAAGCAAGGGTTTTAAGAAAAGAAAAACAAACGAAAAACAAAAACAAACGAAAGCAAACTAAAAAGCAAAGGAAAAAAGCGAAGTGTTGGAACAAGCCAACACGAGTGTTTCAAAGCTCCCAAGGAGCTGGAGTACAATCTCATTATTACAAAAATAAATTTCCCGGGGGAACACATCCCCATGCTCAGGCTTTTGCAAGCCCTTTTGTTGCTCATTGTGGTGGCGTTGGATAATCTTCCACGTTCCATTGGCTGCTCCAATCATGGAACTGGGTGGTGAGGCTTGCAGTAGCATCTCGAAGGTTGATGGAGAGGTTG
Organism: Avena sativa; assembly: GCA_916181665.1. NCBI lineage: Eukaryota > Viridiplantae > Streptophyta > Magnoliopsida > Poales > Poaceae > Avena > Avena sativa. The sequence continues at coordinate 543,266,405 of OV702290.1, read as the reverse complement.
TTCATGTTTTGAATATTTCCTTCGAGTGCATAAATGTCTTCATAGGTGGTGTAGTAGTTTGGTGGCTGCTCATCTTGTTCGGGTCCTCCTTATTCTACTTCTTCATCTTCTCCTCCTCCCATGGGTATTTCTTGTTGGGATAGATTAGCTTCAACATGCGCATCAAAACGCAAATGTCCATCCTTGATAGAGAATAAACCATTAGGCAAAGGAGTTGGGATCAAGTGATCCTCTCTAGGTATATCGAAGAAATATCTACCATAATTTTTAGAAATCATACCGCATGCTCTCAGAGTAGAGAGACCGAGACGGTGACTTCTTGTCAATGGTTGGATGTTACCTAGGTTGATGTGAAGTGTGCGTGCAAGAATGGTCACAACTCCTCCTCCACATATGGGTCCTCGAGATTGAAGAGCCTGATGCTTAAGGTAAAACACGAGAAGAGCGTCCAAATTTGGCATTAAGTTACAATTAATAATAGCAGTTTTTGCAAGGATCAACATATCCTCCTCATTAACTCTAGTAAACTCACCATGTGTCCTGCAAAGTGTTAGCAATCACATAGAATAAATATCGAACAGGAGGGTGATCAATTTGGTTCCCCTTTGATGTGTCTCCACGAATTCTCATCAAATTAAAGCATTGTGAAGGGGAAGGATCTAAAACAAAAGTAGTTGTGCGTACATCGGTAGTGTTGTTGGAAAAGCCAAAGCATTGAGCCTATTGGCTGAGTGTTAAGTGTACTCACAGTTCATAAGGCGGAACTTGATGCGATCAACTCCGGGCCATTTTTCCTCCGTACAACCGTAAGGGTCCCCTATGTGCGTCAAGGTGCTGAAAAACTCAAGCGTCAAGCGGCGATACGTGGCAACATCCTGAAAGTCAAAATCATATAAACCAACATTGTTGCAAAGTAAATCAAAATCAGCATGAATGCCAAGTTGGTTCAGGATATAAGGACACGCCCACTTGGTGGACTTGATTTCTCGGAGCTTGAGACGATTGAAACGGTTCAGCTGAAACTCCTCGGTGAACTCGATGGCAAGTGACTCAGGGGTCAACGTCTCAACGGGTGATGCGTGGGATTCCTCAGCCATCTCACGTGTACGGCTCCTCATGTTCATCTAATAATAATAAAAATAATACAAAGTAAATAAAATTGCTAATAAAATTTTGGTCCAATAGAAACATAGCATAAGTGATTCTCTACACTAACTACAAAATAAACTCCTCTAAAACAATGCTAAGCATGCTCAATATCAAGATTGAATCAAGAACAAGACCTACGTGTAGATTGGCAATGATGAAAGATTGAGTGAAGCTTTTGCACAAATAAGTTGAGGATCGGAGGAGAATCATACCTTAGATCGAATGAGTGCGATAAATCGAAGAAATATTAACTAAATTTGAAGATCCAATGGAGGTGGTTTTTAGTTTGGAGAAAGAAGAAAGAGAAAGATTGATTTGGGGGATTTTTAGGTTACCTCCTCAGGCTGAATATGGCGGCCGCGTACTTGGTACGGGCGGGCGGTACGGCCGGAGCCCGCCCGTACCGGGTGACATACCTTGGGGGCGACGACTGCTCCTATGCGGTGCACTCGGTATGGGCGCGTGGTACGATCGCGCGCACCTGTGCTGCTGGTCGTTATCGGTTCGGTACCTTTGCTTGAAATCTGATGTTTTGCTCGAGGTACGATACGGGCGCATCCAGCCGTACCAGTGGTCGTTATCGACACAAATACCTGCGGCAAAAATTAGAATTTCTTTCTTCCTTCGTCTTGATGTGGTACGGGCACACGGTACGGTCCCTTCCGGCCGTACCAGTGGTCGTTAAGAACACTATGAGCTATAAAACTCAAAAATTTTGATTAGAGGCTCCGTGTGCCTTTGCACATCTTTTCAAAGGACAAAATAACAGCAAATATACTACATAAAAATTAGCAATACTTTTTAGGCCATGTGTTAGTAAAATAAAATATAGAGGATTACCTTGTTTCTTCTTCTCTCTCCTAAGGTCTCCTTGAACACTCTTTATTAAAAACAAAAACAAAACTAAACTAACACAACAAAAACTAATACATAAAAAAATCACATGGGTTGCCTCTTATGAAGATCTTCTAGTTAATGTCAATTAGCTTGACCCTGATGGCAGTCACTTAGGTTTAAGAAGTGGAAATCCCACTCTGAAATAGTTGGCTTTTAAAGTAATTACACCATCATCATTATTAGGCTTGGACTTCTTTTTCCTAGGGAAGTGGACTATAAAAGGATCTCTAGATGGTAGCTCTATTCTCACATTCCTTTCATGTAAAATAATCAAAGCTTTAATAGTTTCGAGGAAATTCCTACCTAGAATTATATGTGTTATGGGATCTTCAGGCATGTCCACTATAACAAGGTCAATAAGAGCGGGACTACCTTTAATTATAACAACTATATTTTCTTTTATCCCAACAGCTTGTTTATAAGTTGAATCAGCTAGATGAAGTCTCAATTCAGTAGTAACAAATGGCCCCAAGTTTAATTTATCGAATAAGCTTTTGGAAATTGTTTAGACGCTCGCACCAAGATCACAAAGTGCGGATATATCATTGACTCCCAACTTAATTTTAATAGTGGGCTCAAATATATCATCTAGCTTAGCTGGAAGCTTATCAGCTAGTCTTTTATACTCCATCTCTAAATCGCGAACTTTAGATGCTACTTGTTGTATAAATTGTTGGTACATAGCAGCATTACCTTGTTCTATACCTAGATTCTTCACGGTGATCATTTTTATAAGATCTTCCATAGTATATTCCGGTGTTGGCGCATTGCTATAATACAGCTCTTCAGGTTTCTCTTCATTGGTTACCACCCTCATCATCTTGAGGTCTTCTACCGGATTTGGCTCGGGTTTTCCAGCAAACTTTGCTAGTATGAGAGCTTGGCTCTCAGCTACCTTACCCAGCTGAGCCTCCATGGTCTTTGTCCTTTCCTGTAGAGCCTGCACATCATTTCGAATTGCAACGACCTGGTTAGATAATTTTCCTATACCACTTTCATGGTTCTCCGTGATTTTAATAAGCATATTATTTTGCTCGGTTTGAGCTTGTATAAAGGTTCTAACAGTTTTCTCAAACGAGAGATTGCCATGATTTGCTCCATTAGTATTATCATAATTATTATAAGGAGCTCCTGCAGGATTAGCATGTTATTTTTGAACATTAGATTTTTCCATGCAGGATTAAAAGGAGTGCGAGCTATAAAATTAACATCATTAACATTAGTAGCGATAGCATTAACTGGGGTATCTTATTTACCCTTTACTAAGCTAAGCAACTTGTCTACCTTAGATGTAAGCTCTTCATTATTTACCTCGGTAATTGAACTTACTCTCTTCGAGGTTCTTTCCACATGCCATTGGGCATGATTGTTTTGCATATCATCAAGTAACTTATTTGCAACACTCACTTGGTTTCCCATGATTGTTCCTCCTACTGCAGTATCTAGCATAGACTTAGACATCGGGTTAAGACCATTATAAAACAAATGTAATATAAGCCATTCTTCCATCCCATGACTAGGACAATTCATTACGGCTTATTTCATCCTTTCCCACACAACCGCTAGTGGCTCACGGTCTTCTTATCTAAATCTTGTAATGTTGGATCTTAGCTGCATAGTTTTAGCTGAGGAAAAAAAATTAGTCATAAACAAATTAGTACATTCCTCCCAAGATTTAATAGTGCCCTTTGGTAGAGCTAGCAACCAATCCTTAGTCTTTCCTCTAAGAGAGAAAGGAAACAATCTCAATTTAATAGCATTTGGATCTACATCCTTAATACGCATTATGTCACAATTTTAAGTGAAAGTGTTTAAGTGCAAACTCGAATCTTCAGCGGATGAGCCCCAAAATTGGTTTTGTTGAACCAAACTTAAAAGGTTAGGCTTTATTTCATATGTTTCCGCATCAACTGCGGGCTGAGTGATGGGTGCACGAATAAAATCCTCAATGGGAGTAGCATACTCCCCTAATCTCTTTTGAGCCATGGCTATTATATTTTTGGTATTTTTTATGTAATGAAAACGAATAACAAGTAACTATTTTTTTTGGGTTTTCAAATAGATAACAAGAAATTAAACTAATAACAAGAATTAAACTACAAACTAATAATAAAACTAAAAACAAGGTCCCTAGTGACCTCACCAGGATAGCGAAATTGCTTCCCCGACAACGGCGCTAGAAAAAGGATTGATACCTTCGATCCGGATTCAAGGATGTAGTATAATAGCTTTCCCTAGAATACCTAGGTTTAATCAAACCTCGAAAGCAATGCTAAAAGGAAATAAAAGGACACATCTACAAGACTTTGTTTGTTCGTTTTACCTTAGTTTACCAGACCAATCTAGTTTACTTTGTAATGGGTTAAATCAATGGATGGAGATAGGCCAGGGTTGAAGATCCACCTACAGCTGCACATCATATGGGATAAAAGATAATAATAAGTATAGTCATGTATAATGTTTGAATGGAGATAATCTCTTGTGGGAAACACATCCTAATATACTAGAGCCCTCATGATGCAGCGGGCATAGCAATAGTATTTTAATCCAACCGAGTGCACACCAAAGCAATGGGTTATAAACGATTATTAAGTGTAAAACACAGATCGAAGCTTTAAGTGGTGATGTTGTTGTTGATCCCGAATGGGTCGCTAAGCGAAGACAGTACTACCGTTTCTGTCACTGAGGTTCCTATGAGATCGCCGCTAGCCAAGTATCTCACCTCAAGCCTTTATCAATCTATGGGATCTTGGGTACCTACAAGTCCACAGATCGAGACAAGAGACAAAGAAATAAAAGATACAAATCTCAATTGCAAACAAAATACAATACTCCCATGATCTAGATGCACATAATCGCTGCGAGGTTTCTCCCCAACCCGCAGCCTGTGAGGACTACTCACTCATAACAAATAGATCAGAGATAGAAAACATCATACAAATACTTAGATTGAAATCAAATATTTTTACAATGGTCACCAAATCACAAGGAGATCTAAAGTACAAAGCAATGGCTATGGCTAGTGGATGGATGGATGGTGGAAGTGATGAACAATGGTGTGGATCTCCTTTGGTGGTGTTGTGATGTAATCTGAGAATGGCGGCTCTCTAGCCGGCTGCTGGAGCCTCTGGATATATAGGTGTCTTCACGAAAGTTGTAGGCTTTGACGAGACGAAGCCGTCGCCACCTGGTACTGGCAGTACGGGCGGGCCCTGCCCGTACAAGTGGTCGTTAAGCATGCTGACACCCTGGCATAGCTTCCCAATTACTTGGTCGTGTGGGCTTCCTCAAAAACCTTCATTATGACTCCTTGTTTCGCATAAAACCCGTGATTTCTTGCACAACATAATTTAAAGAGAGTTTTTGCATATATTTACAATTATTAGTCATTAGTCGCAAGGATTGAGAGTTTCTTGGAAATTGCTTGACCAAAAACAATATTTAAACGCATTGGAAGATGGAAAATATTGGAGCCATCAGTACCTATGACTCAAACTAACAGCATGTGCCACATCCGGTCTAGTACATAGCATGGCTTACATGATAGATCCTATGGCTGAGGCATAGAGAATCTTATTCATTATTTCTCTATCTTCTACCGTAGCCGACTTTGAGTCTTACTCAACGTATTGCCTTATAACATAGCTAATAACCCTTTCTTACTTCCATCCATTTTGAACTTCTTCAAAATCTTGTCAAGGTATGTACTTTATGATAGCCCAATTAGGCATCTTAGTCGATCTCTATAGGTTTTGATGCCAAGTATATATGCTGCTTCACCGAGGTCCTTCGTTGAAATACTATTGTTCAAATAATTCTTTACACTCTTCAAAATTTCTATATCATTTCCAATCAACAATATGTCATCCATATATAAAATTAGAAATGCTACAGAGATCCCACTCACTTTGTTGTAAATACAAGCTTCTCCAGACTCCATGGCTGCCACAGCTGCCAGATTCCAGATGGTTATGCTCGTGTCGGGTGGATGAAGTTCTGAAGGGATATGAGACACTAGATCTTGACATCCCTGTAGGTGAAGGGGAGACGACACTAGGAGAATCTAGACTCGGCGCATGCTATCCTTCTATGGAAAAAGGAAAACATTGTGTTTCCATACTCAGGGCCAAGGCCACCGACTCCTCTGAGTAGAAATCCACCTCTAAGTCCACCCCTCCTCGAGAGGGACCGCGGCGCGAGTCCATCTTGATCTCCGACACGTCAGCCGACTCCACCCACTAAGTCCCAGGGGCAAAGCGAAAGACCACCGCTCCATCGACTAGTACTACTCGGAAGAAAGGTACAATGAAGAAAGCCAAGGACGAGGTTCCTACCAAGTTAGCTTACGGAATGACTGATGAGGAATGCAACACGGTCGTGGTTGCTGAAGTGAAAAGTCATTTTGCATAGTACAATCCCAGCCAAAGGAGAAAATACCTACAAAAACCATTTAACACTTTGTGGACATGCTTGATCGACCATCATCACATCTGGCTAATATGCCATCAGACTATGATTGTTGTATTAAGAAGTCATATAACGAACAAATGAAGTAGGCGAGAAGTAGTGCAAGTGGGAAAATATTCCCCAGCTCGGAGAACATGACATACAATCGACCCCGCTACTCAAGGTGTTTCCCGGTCAAGACCTATACAATGACATTTCTAACAACCTTGGTCTCAGTGTTGCTCAATTGACGAGCGACGCAGATATCCCCAAGGCTGATCTAGCATGGAAATTTGTCCACAGGCAGCCTTTAGTCAAAGATGAGCAAGTCCGACATCTACCAACACAAATGCGAAGATTGCAAGAGTGGTACATGAAAGTCATAAAGGAAGGACGATTCATTCTCATGGTGGCAGTTAAGAAAGAGCATTACTTCCTTGAAGAATTGTTTCAGTTATACAATCAAGATGCCCTCGATAAATCTATCGTCAGTTGCTATTTTTGTGAGTGGTTTATTTATGTAATTGAAGTCTCTAACTCAGCTTGTTCATATCCTGTAATTATCCTCACTATATTCTTATGTATGCTATTATGTAGAATGAAGATTCTCGAATAGAAAAGAGGAAGAATCTATGACATTGAGTTTATTGACATATATATTATTAATTTTTTTACGATATAAGACCACCCCAAGGACACCGATGCTAACTTGCTAAGTTTTTTAAAGAAACATAATTCCAGAACGGAAATACTATTTCCTTCAAGTGAGTGTCATTATCGTGTACACATTATATTTTATTTACTCGATGTGAAGTGTAATTGATGAGTTATGCATGCCTGTGTATATAAACGCGTGCAACTTTCACTGGCTTCTGCTAATCATTCAAGTTGACGCTAGAAGATTTGACAACATGGACTCATTAGGCCAATCCCCCGAGGACTACAAAAGCCTGGTTGTAATGCTCCGGCGGTAATTTCAATCATTACTGCACTATATCGGTCTGTTTCGTTCATTTTCTGATATCAAGTAATTAATAACTTTTTTTTATCGGGCAGGTGTTGGAAACGGTTCATCAAGGATGTTGTCGGTGAACGGAAAGAGGATCTGCGTTTTCGACGGATACCGGTAAGTAGTACTAGCTAGGTCTGCGCATATATTCCAATTTTAATACCATTATCATGCTTGATTATTATTTGATTGAATTCTATTCTCGTAAAATACTTGAGGCAGGAACAATGGACTAATTTTTATGTGCATACTACGTTTGCGAGTTCATTCACATGACGACCAGTGAGCATCGCAGAGATCATCCACAACTTCAAGTACGTAAACATTATTTACAATTTTATTTTATTACCATCAATTGTGTTGAATAAATATTTTAGGATATTAACAATAAATTAAAGATATTAACAATAAATATTTACACGTTCATAGAAATCATCGCGATATATGTGCAGCAAAATTAGATTTAAAAAAACCATATATGTATGAATTTTGGGATTTTGAAAACCCTGGGCTTTCGTGGAGCCCGTGCGTGCCTCGCCGTGCCCGCGCGCGGCGTCGCTTTTTTTCTTTCTAAACTGTGAGATTGAGGAAAAGGCAAGTGCATGCAAAACCAGCTCAAAGCCACATTTGTTGTGTGGCCCGCCCAAAACTCAAGGTATTGACAATAAATAGTTAGACGTTCGTAGAAATCATCTCGATGTATGTGTTTAACAGAATCCAGATTTTGGGGAAAAAAACATTTAATACGAATTTTGCATCTTGCGAGAACCCTGGAGCTAGCCCGCGGGAGCCATATCGCCGTGCTCCTGTCGGGCCGAGGAAAAGGACCAGGCAGCTCTGCAAACAAGCATGCCCATGTTTTATAATATTCCCATTATTCACGGGCCAGGGCAGGGCAGGGCTCCCATTCCATTCTGCCGCCGGTCAAACCCTGCAACGATCTCGGTCGTTGGACGACGGTCACGCCAAACGCAAAGCCAGATTAGTCATCTTGTCACAGGCTCACACAGCTAGCATGCAGATGGTCTAGCCTATACACATATGCCTAGCCTAGCTAGATGCCCCCAAACAGTCGGTCTCCGTCTCCATCGACCCCAAGCTAGCTGTACGTACGTACGTGTCGCCGCATGCATGCAGGCGTATACAGCGGCTGCAAGTTGCATCATTGCTGGTCCGATCGACGAATCGATCATGATCCATGCATGCATGCACACTGATCAGAGGGGGGAAAGAAACAGTTAGAGCGTCTTGAAAGCTAAGCAGCATGCATCCTCATTCAGATCACTGCACGCAAACACCACCGGCGCCGGTCGGCCCACCGCTGTACGTCGGGCCCGGCCGGCCGGCCATTCGGGACATGCATGTGGTCTACACGGCGGGAGATACGGGTGCACTGTACGTGCTTACGGCAGCGAGGGATGGAGATGAGGCGGCGATCATGCAGATGCAGGCCCGCCATGGGCGCGCATGCACACTCGCTCCCTGCCGATGGCATGCATGCGAGGATCCCGTACCGCGTACCGGCCAGCCAGCCGTCAGCCGTGGCCTGCCCATGCATGGCCGATGCATGGACCCCGGCCGGCGGCGGGCTGCTCCTCCGTCGTCGTCGTCCAGTCGAATCAGTGGGCATGGAAATGCATGTGTCTTGGCCTTTTGGGCGCACTGATCCGTGGCCTGTGCAGGCTAGCTGCGGGCCTACGGGCTACGGCGGGAACGACGCGCGGGAGATGGTGGCAACGAGCGGTCGTGCATGGTGGGGCTGGCCGCGCCGCGCGCGTCGATCCAGCCAATGCGGCGGCGACACGTATCGTATGTTATGTAGGGCAGCCAAGCGACTTAGCTAGGTGGGCCGACCGTGATTCTGTAGGTGGTTACTGTAGAGCGAGCTTATTGGATCGTGTGTGTCACGGAGGAAGGTACTTTTATAAACTTGGAAAGGCCAAGGTGCATGCACGCGTATGGTTGCCACCCCGACCAGAGCGTATCGTACATACCCACCACTTGTTTTGTTTCATATACGTAGTGTGGGAATGCATATACTAGGGGGTTTTGCTAATTCTCAGTGAACTGAGAATGCAGGTTAGAACTCTCATTTAGATCCTAATCAACTGGATTTGCATCATGATTTACACGTCATGTGAGTCGCAAGTTTCAGTTGCAAGTGAGGTTATAACTGAGTTTTTTTAGTTGCGGGTGGGGTTGCAATTGAGATGTTTACAGTCGCAAGTGGTCGTGCAACTGAAATTGCATGACATCACTAGAAATTCTCGGCCGACCGAGAATTAGAGGCACCTTATATATAAACCTACACTAATAGCCTGTCCACGTGAAAAATTTGGTGAACATAAATTTGATCAAAATTCAATCAAGCAGCTAGAAAAAGAAAACAGGATCATGAATAGTACCCCCCTTTTTTTTAGGGAGATCATGAATAGTACCTGCTTTGGGTGAGAAGTATTTCACACTATTCGATAGCCGCAGTTGTCTTTTTTTTGTTATTCAAGCGATGTATATGTAATTTTTTAAGGCTCTATATGCGTGTAGTCATCTTTTCTCGAGAAATTTTGAGAATGTTTTCTATTTAGAGAGGAGAAAAAGAATATCTGACAGATCCACGCAGGGATATCCTGGCCAAGTCGCCCCGTTTCAGTGTGTGCACTGCAAGCGTGGGCCGGGCCGCCATTTATGAAGCGAACCCGGCCACAGGACTAGCCGACGCCCACAAAAACGGCAAGCAACCGACCTGAGCCCGGCCGGCGCAGTCCGTACGTAGGTGTACGTGGTCCGGCGTACGTACGTGCAGCCGGTGGGCGCGCACGGCGCACATGAGCCGCGCCTCGCGCTGCGCTTCGTGGCGGGGTGTACGTCGCCACGTGCGGTGCTCCTGCTCCCTCCCTGCTCGGGTCGCCGGCGGGCTGCCTGCCGGTGTAAGGCCGGGGGCCACGGACGGTGGTCCGGTGGTCACGCAACGCGCCCCACCACCCCGCCCGGCCGTTACCCAACCACCGCTTCGCTTAACCTTAACACTGAATTCCCCACCACCTCTACGCGGCAACCAAAAGCGCTCGTGGACCTGGCCACACCTACGGACCTAAGTATCCGCCATGGCCGGTCACATACAGCAAGCAAGCATTCCTCCTGCTGAAGAACGGCATGTCGGCGTGATCACAGCAAATTTGCCCTTCAGCACCAAGTCCAGGAACGCAGTTTCAGTGCCAAGACATTAGGGGCGAATCTTCATTCTATTTCACTGACACCACATGGGGAGGAAATGGCAAAAAATTCTGAAACGACCAAGACGTGCCCACAGCCCCACAGGTAGGCCGATACCATTTACAACCACGACAACCAGACTGAGAAACAAGGCAGAGATCCGCCGAAGAAGGCTGATCAAGCCTTTACTGCACCCCTGGCTACCCCAGACAAACAATCTGACGTATCCACCCATCGATCTAGCAAGCCAGTGGTCACATCACATACCCATGGAAGAAGCGGATTAAATGGCGAGGCAGGCGGCCCAGTAGGTAAAAGTAGCCGGTGGTGGCCCGTACCGTAGGCGCTTGCTTGCTTTTACCTGTGACCCTGTGGCCATGCAGTTGGACCAGCACAGGTACAGCAGCGGAGGAGGTTTCAATTAGCAACAGTTTTAGCACGGGTTATTCGGACAACAATTAGCGTACAATCAAAAAGATGCTGATGCTTCATGCATAGGCGCTACACGTTAAGAGGATGCGGCGGTAGGTAATCCGTGTCGATGTCGCATGGGCTGCGGGGAAGTAGCAACCAACCTGTAATCTCTCCATGCTTTGCTCCCAGCTCTATGATTTCTGAAGCTCACACGGAAGGAGGAGTTAGATGTGTAAACAGATGGAGCGGATGCTTTACGACAGAGTATAGACGTACAATGTGGTACTCACTTGAATCGGAAGGTAGAGCTTGAACTCGGGCGGCAGCTCCTCCTCCGAGTAGAGGCGGTCGGAGAAGTAGACTCGCCGCAGCCGGCAGTTTGCGTGGACCTGCACCCGCAGCGTCTCGACGTAGTTTGTGCCGTAGGCTCTCTTTGTCAGGTCCGCGAGGTTCAGCTGGACGTTGTTCCACCCATCGTCGAGCTTCAACGGCATTGTGCAGATGTATGGCTTCACCCTTGTGACAGACTGGAAAAAACGGAGTGCGTTAGTACAAACTAGTAGTATGCAATGGCTGCACAGACAGAAGTGTACACACCAGTCTATGCATTTAAAATTCCAAGAAACAGCACAAGAAAAGCATGTGTGGCAGGTTTATAACTAGTACACCGGACAAGAAAACGCTTCAAGCACTGCATGCGCTAGATACAGCACATGGAAGGGGGCAAAGCAGGGGTCCGACCACTGCAATGCTCATTTTTCACAACCAGATCATATACACATGTAACATATGCACACATTACATATCTCCATAGACCATCCGTGCCAATCAGCACAGGAGGAAGCATTACATGTTATTAGCATTAACTGATATAATGACATCCGGTGTAGCTCAGTATGAAACTGGTAAGTTCAAGTGAGGGCAAAGTTGAAATGAACTTCTCTAAGGTTGATGTCATTGCTCAAAGAAACAACACAGTTTGAAAATTGATAGAGTGTGTAAGACACCACCTAGCAACTGAATTAATTCCGCCTATGTATTTACTATAATTTTGTAAATATTGTAAAAGGCAAACGTGGTGGATTTTAACAGTGCAAAGGTACATAAAACATGAAGCTATCAGCCAGAAGAACTGGACGAGATGCTCAGTGGAGGAACACCTACATATCTAATAACTAAGTAGTAAACACCTGGCATAATTTACTTATGCAGAAACACTAATAGAATTATTAGGTCTGACACACCTGAAAGTTTGATGCTCGAAATCGCCGGCGGACATTCTTGTCATCCAAAACATGGACCTCAAATGTGAAATATTTCTTAAGATTCTTCACAACGAGGGCAAGAAATGGAAGCTTAATTCCAAGAGTGGCAGCAGGGTCAGCTGGGCAAGTGATGTAGGTTGATTGCACATTTGTTCCAATAATTTCAAGTACGTTAGACTGGATATCTTCATCCTGAGGTCTTTTAATGTGCCCATCCACAACTGCATGACAGACAGCTATTAAGTAACAGAACATGGCATTCTTTATCAAAATGGAAATAACCAAGTAAGCACATTTGGTAAAATGGTACAATTCATCACAAGTATTTAATTTCAAGCAACACATGCTAAGCAACATCTAAAACACATGAACTGGCACCCTGTCCCCACAAGTAAGATGGAAATAATCAGATCAGCACATTTGACAAAAATGGCACATAGATCACAATAACATGTATTTCATTTCCAGCAGGACCAGTTGAGTTACAGCATAAAGCAGATAATACCCTGAGACAACATCCTCGGAAATAAGTCTATTATCCTTCAAAGCTTGCCACAAATTATAATTAAGGTATCAATGGCTACTCCAAAACGAATTACAATAGTAAAAATAGGCCCAGGTCCAAAAAAGGTATGTCGCGTGAAGAGGGGCAGAACATTCTACCTCACAAAATCATTACAATGCAATAGCTACTCCCAAATCGAATTACCAATTTACCACAGTAAAAATAGGATCAGGTCCCAGAAAGGTACTTAGGATAAAGAGAGGCAGAACATTTTAACCCACACAATCAATACAAGCTGTTCATCAAAGGCTATTAGGAAAACTGAAGCAGCAACTACAAAAGCTTGCACAGTTAAGCTTCAACATAGTCAACACACTATAGAAATAATAGAATGCATTTAGTATACCAGACAATATTCTTTTTCCCTTTGCGACGTATACCAGAACATATTCAATGCCTAACTCACACTAACATAAAGAACTAAACAACTAGCGAATCTTCCTTTGCTATAATCAGATGCACGTAATGATATATAGGTTTGACAGATTGAATATGTATCTACAGCATAGGGATAGTAGAAAATGAACTTTAGAGAATCCCAAACATGATTGACTCACCTTCCTTGTCCCATATCTGCAATGGCTTGGTCCTGAACAAACAACAAACGGGGAAACAGAAGACATGAGGTATCCAAACTAAGAAAAGAAAGCATTACAACAATTAAACCAACAGAAATCCAGAACACTACATACCCGAGGCTGTAGAGAATTGACAGAAACCCGGACTGGAATGTATTCTTGAACATTTTTCTCCAAGCTTGTAGGGCCAACTAAACTGCAAAACATTAGACAGAAAAAAAAAAATGAGACAACCTTTCATGTCTGTATCAGTTACAGGGTGAGGATGCGTAAACACTGACAGACATCACAGCGGTTTACAACAGCTCAATGCACGATTTCATTAAGCTGATCATGGGTCAGTCATCAATTTGTTCAGTTAACGATGGCAGGCAAGTTAGTCATCACACATTGCATGTTATTATGATTAACCAATATACCCAAAGATTTCTCTATAATCAACTACGAAGCAAGTCAGGAAAAGAGGCCCAAGATATGCACTTGTCAATGGTTCTCGCTAGAAAAATATGGATCTAAGAAGTTGAGCGTGTGGGATTTAATCGGAGCGTTGTTTCTGGAATATAAAATGCTATCGGCAAGGCAACATCAGTTTAGTTCATCCTAAACTTCCTAAAACGCTACTGTATTTCGCAATGCGTGCACCTTCAGCCAGCTTGCTGGAGCAGCGCTGCTGCCTGCAGCTCCAGTCAACGAATTAGTGGAGTTACCTATTATTACAGATTCAATTTCGACCCCTACACCTTAAGCCCGTCTCAACTTCCTAGAAATTTCATCTCAGACACCTAGGTTTAGGGTGTGTGTTAGAGGAGAGGAGAAGAAGGGGACGGGGTTTACCTGACCCCCTGCCCTTCCGACCGTGCTCCTCTCTGCTAGATGCCGGCCGACGCTGCCGGAGGGATGCGAGCGGACGAGTTAGATCAGTAAGATACCACGCTGTCCTGGAATCGGACACTAACCGGGCAGAGAGAACGAAATATCAGGAATCTATAGCACGCGGAGCAGAACGACTCATGGAACAATCCATCCAGGCAAAGGAAAGCAAAGCTAGGGCTCCTTACCAAAACTAGAAGATATCGTTGGGCTCCGGTCCAATCGAGGGGAGAATGAGGGCGGAGACAGTGACGGGGGGCGGGGGAAGAGTTCTCGGCGGCGTGTACTCCGGTGCCGCGGGCGGTGGCGACGCGAGGAGGGTTTCTTCCTTCCACGGCCGAGACCCGACAGCACGAGACAGACCAGCCGGTACACGGGACACGGGAGGCTCGATGGGCTAGTCTTCTCCGCAGAAGGGCCCAATGGGGTACATACGAGCTAGTAAAGTGCGATGGCCGGAGAGCCCTATGTGTTAAACAAAGGCCAGGTGATTCCCGCCAAGTTCTTAAAAAAAAAAAAAGGTGATTCCCGCAAAAAGAGACAGCAATGCAGCGCAATTTTTTTTTTTGAGAAACACAGTACAAACGCAGAGCTCACGATGCGTACATACACTCACTCCTATGAACACACGCACGCACACCCTACCCCTATGAGCACCTCCGAGAGACTGAGCCGGCGAGTCTTGAAATTGACGAAGTCACCACAGGCGTCTCGCTATCGACGAGAACGTCGCCTCCCACTGAAAGAATATTCCGCTTTTACGAGCACCAAAGCGTCAAACCTAAGGTTTGAACTCTGGTGGACTGGAGGTACCACAAGCAATGCAGCGCTAGAGGGAGAAAAAGGAGCAGCCCTATGACCAGCACTCACTCGAGAATATCATAAAAAAGAGAGATGTCATGAGAAATCCGGATCTGATAGTGAGGAAAAAAAACTATAGTGTAACCACCAACATCCAAATTCAATACTCTGATCCAAATAAATTAATTTGGATGAATATGCGGCAATTAAATCCGACCGGAGGTGTAATGTATATGCGACACTAAAGTCTTGACTAGAATATATATTATACCTATGCAGAAGGTATGGAGAATATTTTTGTTTTGTTTTGACGTTGTTGCAGGGGAAGGGGCGAAAGTCACTAGACATTTTGCATGAGGGTGTAGGGGAAGGGGGGCATCGACCCCTCGCTGCAATTCAATAAATATGTCAGATCGTTCGACTGAGGTTTGTCATTGCAATCATTTGTTTAATTCATGACTTGTGTCCATCACATTCTCAAAAATAAGTCATGTTGTCTTGCCGCTCCTCGTTGCATCTCAGTACCACTTTTTACACTGGGCTGATACTCCAAATGGACGCTAAAATATTTATAGTTCTGGCTTCAATAAATGTGGAAGTAAACTAGTCGTTTAATTTATCAAGTACAGAATCTATATATACTAGGCTCAACAATGTGCATCAATAACTTATGCTAAACAAGATGTAAACAATTGTATGGTAGCAATACAATACAAGATGGATAACTTGAAGATCCAATAGTTAACACAAGATAAATGCATAAGCAGTGGATATCAGATAAGAAATAACCAAGAAACATGTAGACAAATATGTATCACAAAGTTCACTTCTCAAAGGAAGCTAATATTCGTTGGAGAGGTCCGATGATGCTACAATATATAAGATAACTTGTTTTAGGATCGAGCATATAATTATATATATGATAGTTATATGGACATCACAATTACCGGGACTAGAGCCCGTCCATTTAATTATATGGTCGGGATTATCGGTAGAGCCTATTCACACTAAATTCTTTGGCGTCATCTATCATCTCGTTCATCAAGAATCTTGCCAGTTCTTCAGCAATTCCTAGTACACGTTGCTCTGGTAGGAGCTGATCCCGCATTCTCTCAAACTATATAAGATAAGGAGATCAATAGAACGATAGAGGGAGAGAGATTGAAGGAATATGATGGATGTATTATTGAGCCTCATGGGCGAGTATATATAGGTGTACAGGGATTAACTTGGAGTACAAGACAAGTTAGGCTAGAATCCTAACTATCCTAAACTACCACAATAACCGTGTACGTACAATACTCTAACAAATACCAACCATGATAACAAAAAGTGACGGTAATAAAATAATATTATAAATGTATTGCTTATATCGACTCTATAATCTTTGTGCTCGGTGATAAATCGTGCAAATGAACTCGTAAACTTAGAATCCACATAGATTCATCCTGGGTGGCTGACTGGCGCACTTTATGAGAATAAAATTCAATCAAAATAATAATCTAAGATCATATTTGTATTGAAACTAGAAGTAAAGAGATGCGTGTACTACTTACTGAGACCGGCTTAAACGTTAGCTTCTCACTAAAGTGACCTGTAACCGCACTCTTGAACTGGTTCCAAACCCTGTCCGATAAAGAAAATGAATGAGTTATTTATTACGTGATATCTCAGAAAATCAACGAAAGATACCGATGTAGCGCGAAAATTACCTCCGGAGCATGTCCTGCATGTCCCTAAACTGTTGTTAACCTTTTAGAACACTTCAAAACAAAGAGGAGAAACCTTAAGTGTGGCTCGGGCACCTCTTATCATGTTTGTCTTTGTGTGAACTCAAGTAACATCGCTCTCACAGGCATTTCATCGAGCACCTCTAGTGCATAAGAGAAAAAACCTAGCACAAACTTTGCCACACCATCCCCCATGAAAAATAGAGGAGAGCTATGTCATATATATATATGACGTATTCATACTACATCCGGGTGTAACTACATCCACACGTGTTTCACACTATATAGTCAGTATCTACCATACCGGAAGGTATATACGTATAGTATGAAATATATAAGAATATTTGGGCAGTATATATACTACTTTTTTGATAGTATGTAATTTTTATTCACATACTTCTTTTATACGTACAAATATGACGGTATTTTACATATATAGTGTAAACTATGGGTGTATTTGTATTTTTTTCACCTAACTTGTTTGGAAGTATCTTAGATATAGTATATGAACATACTCAAACAGATAAAGTATTACAAATTCTTCCGTAAGGTAGTATATGAGAGGTGGGTGTAGTTACACCCGGAAGTAAGAAGTATTTTTCATATATATATATATATATATATATATATATATATATATATATGTAGTATATATATATATACTAGCCCATTGGTCCTGGTTTAAGATATAAACCGGGACTAATGGATGTGTCAGGGCCGCGCAGCAGGCACCAGACCCTTTAGTCCCGATTCGTATCTCAAACCAGGACTAAAGATCTCTTCCGAGCCAGCACAAGTGATTTTGGGGGATTCTGGCCGTCTGATTCGGCCATTAGTCACGGCCGGGACTAATGGCCTGAACCAAAGGCCATTTTTCTACTAATAGTACTGCACAGAACGCATTAACAGGCTTAAACTAATGATAAACTGGTAAGTCGTAGAAAGCACAAACATGAGAATAAACATTCTCTATATATTTCATAAGCTCTAGTATGACCAGATAGTAGAAACGAAAGCAAGTTTCCCCACACGATTCGTATCAAGAAAATTTCGTGACCCAAATTGGGTTGCACAAGTAGATTAATAGAAAACTAAATCGGAGTAGTACCGAAAATAAGTAGGCAGGAGAAGAATCATTTTGTCGACGCGCAAAAAAAAAATGCCTTCGTGAACAAAATCGCCCGCTCCGGAGGGAAACGTCTGCTCTGGAGTATTTTATTGACTAAATAGCATCATTAAACAGTATCTCGGATGCCATGAACAACACAAAATCTAACAGAACCAGATACTCTCTCCGATACATATTATTGTTCTCAACTTTGTTTATATTTGTATGTATCTAGTTAAATATTTAAATTATATGTATTCGTATCTAGATAATGTTTAAAATATTAATATGAACCGGATGGAATAGCTCTAAACGTTTAGCCAAGACATGTGCTGATTCATTGAGCTTACGAGCAAAGTTGCCCGGGTAATCTGCCAGTGGGCCTTAGCAAACCTTTATGTTTCTTCTCTTTCTTTTTTTTTTCTGCAAAGAATTGCACACCATCTCTACCTTAGATGCCTGGCTGTGATCACATCGAGCTACGGTGTTGGATTCCGAACGTTCCCGCGAGTCCACTCCAAAAATGAGGACAGGACAGGCCGCCTGGATATGTACAACGCGCGCGAGAGCGTTGAGCACACATGCAGCTCGATCCTTCACCCACGAGACTAGCCGTATGACGACGCCAGGCCGAAAGCAATAACTGGAAGCTCACGATTATTTGACCGCACTCAAGCTGCAACTGAGCGCTAAGACTACAATTTAGCAATACTAGATTAAAGTTCTGAAATGAATGAGCACTTAAGTACAGTCCAGCTGCTTGCCACAGCTTAAGTTCTGGAGCAACGAGGAGCTCGATCATGGCGGCAGCGCGCGCACCAGCCACAGCATGAACACGGTCACAAGCCGGCGTCGACTTACGGCAGCCTTGGCCTCAGAACCGTCTTCGCCCGGCTCCTCTCCGCCGTACGTGCTCTGCTTGGCCGTCCTCCGCTGCTCCTCTGTTTCGCGTTTGCTCCGGTGCATCACCACCACCTACAACCTGCTGCAAGGAGCAAGGCTGCGACTACCTGGAGGGGCAGTGGGCGCCGAGAACGCCCGGCGGTACAAGCACACGGAGTGCAACGTCAAGGACAACGAGAACTGGCTCCGGGACGGCCGTCCCGACAGCGGCTACCTCGTCTAGCGGCGGCGTCCGGCGACGCCGGGGTGCCAGCTTCCGGGGTTCGACGCCGCTGCGTTCCTCGCCGCCGCCGTGCGCGGCAAGGACGTTGCCTTCTTCGGCGACTCGATGGCGCAGAACCAGGCCGAGTCCCTCGTCTGCCTCCTCGCCGCATTGTTCCCGTACCGCATGGTGCACCGCGACGGCGCGACCCCGATCGAGCCGAGGACTCACAAGTTCTGGCGCTGGGCGTTCCCGGCGGCCGGCAGTCGCACAACGTGAAGGTGTCCGTGTACCGGGTGCGCGCTACGGGGAAGCCGGACAACTACAACATGCCCTAAAACTCGGTGTTCCTCGACGCGCTCGCGGAGCGGTGGTCGGACGACACCGCCACCATGGACGTCGCAGTGGTCAGCGCCGGCCACTGGTTCTGGATGCCCACCATCTACTGCAACGGCAGCGAGGTGCTCGGGGCGCACCTCCTCCCTGACCTCAACCACACCGAGAGATCGGCGTCTCCTGGGCTGGGAGGTCATCAGGATTACGATACGGCACCTCATCAACAGCTCTGCCCGCGCGCGCACGGTGGTGTGGTGTCCACCTTCTCGGCCGCGCACTTCGAGAAGGCGTGGGACGACCCCACGCAGAGCTTCAAGGCATCGTGGGAGAGGAGATGGCGGCGGCGGTGAGGAACGGTGTCGGTGGGGCGACGACGACCATGAGGGATAAGGTGATGGACGTGACGAAGCTGGCGACGATGCGGCCGTATGGGCACCCCGGCGTCAACATGAACCGTGACCCATTTGGCGCGGCGTGCCGAAACGGCTGCAGATCAGAAAAGAGATTCTACCGACCTAGCGTGTCATTCCGTTTTGCTGTGTGTCAAAATGTCAATGTTTTTTAAAAACTTGATGAAATATGATGATTCAACGGTGCATTAATCCCAAAGCAGAAAATCAAAGCAAATCAATGGATTGCACATACACGTTACCTAGTGTGCATGCTAGCTGCAGATCGACTGCCTCCAGGTGTGCGTGCCAGGACCGGTGGACACCATTAACAGTGGCCGGCATTAGGGCAAAAAGCAAGCTATGACCTGTCCTTATACATTGACCGCATCGACCATAAGCAAATATTCTTTGAGGCTGACCTTACCTTACCACTGCGACCCGTCCATAGAAGATAGAAAACAAATTTCTCTCTCTATTGTCTTGGGCGTAGAGATTTGTGACGGAAGCACTTTGTATGTCTGTGACCTGTTTACAAAGGAACTTGCTGAACTGTAGCATGGAAAATGAATAGAAAAAGGAATGTGGACCCCAGCTTAGAGTGCAGGGTGGGTCTTAAACATTCTGATAGTTTTGGTTCACTATAACACATGCTATGAGTCCCGGCTTATGGCCTCCTTTGGACTTAAAACATTGGAGACACCCTTAGCATCGGCAAGTGCATGTGAAAGTGCATGCCCCTTTTGGCATTGCTATGTTGTCCTTAAAGATAACTAGCAAGCTGGCCTTGGCAAATGTGAGAACATCATATTTATATGTCGAGAGTGTTTTTGTTCAGAAAGTTTCAACATATTTTGTAATTTGTGATGGAAAACAATACAATAATGTTATGTGTACCTTTCCTTCTCAGAATTTGAGAAGGTCTCAAGTGGATTTGTGAGATGTGATGATGTGTGTTTTTTCTTGAATGGTTGGCATCTATTTTAGTTTATCATTAAATAGCTTAGTACATATAGAATGCTCTAGAGCATACATGACAACATATATTCTTATAGGTGATTTTTATTTTCTTTTTTTAGAGTGTATATAGTGGCCTACCATAGTATAAAAACAGTAATTATCTATGCAGAACCTTGGCGTAAAGTAGTCAATTGTAGTAGCAGTTGATTGTTTGACTAGTAGAGTTACAAATCCATGTGAACTTTTTATTATAAAATAAAATATTTGCACTTGTGAGGTTGAATTTCGAGCCGGGGCATGATCGTCTCATGAATCTGGTAGAGATGTTCGTGCACATCCCTGATTGAGATCGAGACGTTTTAAGCTTGCCATCTTGAGTTATAGAAGCTAGCGGAAGCGATTGAGGTTGACCAACTTTCTCAGAGAAAAGAATATAGACAATTGGGTTAGGTTTAGGGAACAAAAACCATGAGAAATCATTTTTACTCCAAAATAAGAGTTAAGAAAGAAAACAAATAACACTTCCAGTAAAATGATTAACTATTCTATTTTATACGACTCAAACGTTTCACACACCGAGTACCATTGTAAATACTTCATTGTTAAATGGAAATTGTATTTTCACATGGAAGGGTTATTATTTTTTCGTACAATTCAGTTTGATACAATTAACTAAATCAAATCCATAGATTTAAGAAAAATAAATAACTTAAAATTATGTTCTTCCACGGGTAAGCATATGCCACTTATATATCCCTCAAATTGTGGGCATCTGTTTAAGTTTATCATTAAATATCTTAGTACATAGAATGCTCTAGAGCGTACATGGCACAATATAACCATATATGATTTTTCTTTTCATTTTTCTAGAGTGTATAATGGTCGATCATAGCATAAGCATAAAAACAGTAATTGTATGATGGTAGATCTGTTGGTCCGCTGCTCGTGGATGGCATCGTGTGTATAGCAGAGTTTGCAGTAGAGTTTTCATTCGTCCATTTTTCTATGACAGATATAAAGGACACTGACATTTCTTGATCAAAATGAAACCTTAAGCCTTCTAATACATCTACGACCATTTAAACGATAAGCTTCCGCAATCAGCCAATGAAAAATTATATCTGAATCATGTACTCTTTGCACAATACCGTTCATCCATGGTCCAAACAGTTAAGCAAAACAATGTAAAAACCGTTTATTTGACACACATAACATAATCCGTTGATATATCCATGAATAAGAGCAAGTCAATAGATTCACTAGACACTGCGGCACATCCAATATTGTAAAATACAAGACACGAGCTTCCTCCAGCATGTATGTCACCAGAAACAGCAGCAGCATTCCTCCAGCATGCAGCAGCAACATAGAGCGGCGAACCTGCAAAAGGAAATATGGCAAGGTCAATGCAATGAAAAACAGGAAAATTGGAATGAAATACAGTGGGTGTTCTTTGTGGGACAAAAATCTGTATGAAGGCATAGTCTTGCGTAGTGATTAATCTTACCTGCACTTACAAGTTTAACAACGCTTAAGAAGTACGGTATTATTTCGCATGAAAAAGAAAACTCTACACTAGTCCACAAGTTCAAGGTTTGGTGCCAAAAATGACGTGCAGAGGTACAGTGAGAGTGAGTAGTCCTTCTACACGTGGTATTATTTTGCATAACACACTGACAACGTTTTTCCTTTTGGGTTTCAGCTAACACAGTAACAGGTAGTCTACTACTGAAACTAGTCAATTACATGCACTTCTTAAGGGATGTACTTCTGGTGGACATGAACCATGGATGCAAATATTTGAGAAAATGAAGTTCTATCAGTTATTTGAGAACGCCCCTGTCCAAGGTGAGTGACTGTCTGCAATTCTGCATAAGGCAACAACATGGACTAGTCTAGCAGACACATTCTGCCTTCATTCTCTTTGAGTTGTCGATTTAGAACGTAAAACTGCAGCGTTCCAAATATGTGCAAACAATATGTCAAGTAATAACCATGATAAACAATGGAGTTAACGGCGTCGATAGATAGAATAGCATACTGCAAAAATCATTATGCATTCCTGTTATAGAGTGGCAGTATCATGAAGCTGTGTATTACGACAGATTTCGATGTGGAGACAGATGCACATCAGTATATATCTGTAGTTCCGTGCACATACGCCTACATCGTGCTTTGTTTGTTAGGTGCTCTGTACAAAACCAAATCAACGCTGCTGTTTCCAACACTACATACAAGACTTTTCGTTAGCAGTTTTTTGCATAGGCAACAACAACTGAATTTTCTGTCCACATTAGTTCAGCCAGCAATGAAGAAATCTCAGGAAGATCTAAAATCCCAATCCATATATATATATATATACTTCAGGTTTTGCAAATGTAAACAATTTTATAAGGAACGAACCAAGCCCCTCTCCTAGCAAAGAACTAATTCGAGACAAACTATATGATCCGAAGATCTCAACTCTCAGCACTCAGCTCCCAGTATCCATATCCATAGGTTAAAACTACAGAACTGGCGTAATCTCAGCAAGAAGTTAACCACAGGGAACCAATCAGATGCCCAAATTTGACAGGATGTGCTAAGACTTATAAGAACAAGGGTCGCATTACCATCCTTTGAGGAAGCCGAGGCAGCAGTCATCTTCGTGGTGGTGATGGTGACCATGGTGGTGGTGATGGTGCTCCTCGACGTGGTGGTCATGGTGGTGCCCGTGGCCGTGGCTGTGGTGGTGGTGGTGGCCACCGTGCTGCGGCGGGTAGTAGTAGGGCGGCGGCTGCTGGGGCTGCCCCTGGTTGAAGTATCCCTGGTACCCCGGAGGCGGCTGCTGCTGCGGCGGCGGGTAGTACGGGCCCTGCGGCTCCCCGGGCGCCGACGGCGGCGGGTACACCGGCGCATACCCTGCAAGCCCACGGATCAACAAACCCAGATTAGACACGCGGCATCATCGGAAACCCAACACACGTCTCCCAATCGATCGATCGGGGGCAAGCTGCATCGGCGCCAATTGGCTAAATTTGGGGGAAAAGGGAGAGAGTCGGGGGGGAATTCGCGAGAGGTGGATCGGGGGCGGGGAATTTGCCTGGCGGAGGCTGCTGGTAGCTCATCGTCTCTCGGCGTCGGCGGCCGATCCCTTGGCTTGATCCTGATCTGCGGCGGAAGGGTCGGCCTGCTTGGTTGACGCCGGGACGGAGCGAGGCAGAAGTAAACCGCACGCAGCGACTTCCTTCTAGAGTTCCACTTGAAAAGGAATAAATAAACCGTTGAACGAAAGCAGAACAAAAGCTGGAATAGCTCAGTTGGCCAGAGCGTGTGGCTGTTAACCACAAGGTCGGAGGTTCGAGCCCTCCTTCTAGCGTTTTTTCTTTTTTGTCATCGCGGTTTTCTTTTTTGCAAAATCGATCGCTTGCCGTCCCTCGCCGACCATGCCCGCCTCGTCGCGGTCTGCCGTCGCATCCGCTCCACCATCATGCTGCTGCCACAGCTTCCCTGGATCGTCTTACACGACGACACGCTCTTCGCCCTATCCAGGAACCTGCCGGTGTACCAGGTGCCTCTCCCCAGAGATGCGTCCTGCTATAGCGCCGGCGAGGACATGCTCTTCCTCCTGCACAGCGATGGCCGGTGCTCTCTCCTGAACGCGCTCTCTGGCGATACGACCCACCTTGCTCCCCGAGCTAGCCGCGGTGTTGCGGAGGTATGATATTCGACGGGAGGACGACGTGCTCAAGGTCGTGATGTCCAAGTCGTCCCCGAGCCACGGCCTCCTCTGCATGCCGCTGCGGAATCATCCTCTCAACCTGTCGGCCAGCCGACAAAACGAACTCGTGCCTCAAGGCCGTGATTCTCACGCGGATACACGACATCGCGCTGTTCCAAGGGAGCCTCTACGCCATCTGCGGCCATCGCCTCTTCGCCTTTAACCTCCACCGCTTCGACAAGCCAACGCCACCGGGTCACAAACCAGAGTACATATGCGGCAACGTTATCTGTGGACAAGGGCTTGATAGTAATCTAGATTGTGCATGCTCAAAGTGTGTGCCTTTCGCTACCCACGGTCTCCATATGGAGACTGCATCTACTTCATCCACCACCGGCACTACGACCCTATGACGCTAGGCTCAGGTGTGTACAACATGCGGACGGAAACGTCCATGCCGTTGACGCCATTGCTGCGGGAGCTGACGCCACTGGCCGATTGGGGGCGCATCGCTCATATGCGGTATGGTTATAAACCCAATAGGGGGTTCCCCACATGGTTTTTCCCCAATAATGCTACACCTATGGAAGGTGGAACTTAGGGGAAACAGGAGCTGGAACAGGAGGAAGTGGTTGACGCAAAACCCTGGAGGACGTGCACCACATTTTTCTGTTTTCCTTATTGGATGAGCAAGTGGGATCACGTAGATTAATTCCATCAGCATAGTAACATCAAGTTTTTCATGTTGAAGTTGGATCTATCCCGAGGAGGATCAGAATGAGTGCCAACCTCCCGAGCTGCTGTTGCTGTAGGGTGATGACCTTTTCCTCGATCACATAAGAAACATCAAAAAAGAAAATAAATAGACTCTTATATATGCTTCTCATTATCAAAAGTACATTAGAGTACTCACGTGTTACATTCATAAACGGGGGTCATTATGAAAAGCACATGAGATGATCCAAGTGCTATTTTTGCCGGTACAGATTGAGGCCATCTCTAATGTAGTACTCGAGAACCAGCCATTGATCCAAGTGCTATTATCAAAAGCAATACTCGAGAACCAGCCATCTCCATCTTTGCCGGTACAGATTGGGGCGCATCGCTCACATGCAGTATGGTTATAAACCCAATAGGCGGTTTCCGGCATGGTTTTTTTTCCAATAATGCTACACCTACGAAAGGTGGAACTCATGAAAAACAGGAGCCGGAACAGGAGGAAGAGGTTGACGCAAAACCCTTTCATCCGCCTACCTATGGAGCATTGCTTTCATGTCGCGTCACTGCTCTTGGTCCCAACTTAATGAGTCGTGGACTTACAGCAGTGGGGAATTTTCCGCAATGGGCGAAAGCCTGACGGAGCAATGCCGCGTGGAGGTGGAAGGAGCATATATGTACGGCTTTTGACTACAAAGCATCTCTTCCCTATTTTGGATTTGTTTTTTTTTTTTGCATAATCGTACCTCCGGGGGATCGACGTGGCGCGGAGAACTCGCGTTCTCAATCTTCTTCTTGTTTTCTCCGACCTAGAGCACTCTTTTTTTTCAATCGTACGAAGAAACTCCGTGAAAAACCCAGCTATCACTCCTATGAGACGGCTAACTCCCAACTCCCGATACATTCTTTAGAGTCGACCAAAGGACTCGTTGGTTTGGACATAGTTTCCTTTGTTCCTGTGTTTCTGTTTTGCTCTCTCCCTTTTTTTAACTTGAATGTTTAGCAAGATCCAGTAAAACCTGTGGACGTTTACATAACCATACATGCATAACACATCAATTACACTTAAAAAAGAATGTGTACAAGACAGAAACACTCGCTTGAAGTTGTAAGGACATAGTATGTGCTTGACGAAATTATGCTCGATTAAAATATTGCACAGGTCATCCTCCATGTCATCGGGGTGATTGTGTAACGTGTATTCGTTAAACCCAACGTCATATATTCTTACTCTTTTGCATTCAAGCATCTTCATTCTGCAGAATATAATACCGTACAAAAGGATATATATAGTCAGGATGATATATTACATGAAACGAACTAGCTGATCTAAAGACTTAATTATAGAAATAAATCACTTACAGACAATAGCAACCGAGGATAAATGTGTCGAGGGCGCGCTGATTGTATAACTGAAACAATTCGGTCATTTGAACATGTATCAAGTACTCTTTAAAGTGATGCTCCTTTCTAACAGTCACCGAAAACCATTCTTTCTGGTGACTTTCTCTGTTTGCGCAGTGTACCAATCATGCAGATTTCGCAAATGTGTTGATAGACGTGTGGGATTCTCATGACTGACTAGAGGCTCCCTTTGACATATTGCTGTACTACCTGACCCACTGGCGTATCTTCATAGTCTAAGAATTGACTAAGAGACATACCTGTCGCCATAACAAGTTCTTTGGCCGTCGCTATAGTGATGCCTAGTAGTGCAGTGGCAGACCTGGCTCTGGGGTCCATTATTTGCATGTCCTTACCCATTTCGGCTCTGAAGGCCTTGTCGGTATTTGAAATCACTTTGAGCGGGGGGATCGACTGAATCTTCTGTTGTCCGAGTTGGGCAACTTGTTTCCCGCCTTTTGCACTTGTTATTTTTTCTACTTTGGTTGCTTAATAATTTCATGGTTATAGTCTGATTTCAGATTTAACGATACTTGGGATGGTTCCTCAAGAAAGGACTTACCCACTTCTTGTTTTTTCAGTAAATACCGGCAGGCTTTTTTGGTGCAAAAAAAGCCTTAGTCTGGGTAGCCGATATTGCGGCATTTTCCTCATCAGTCATGTCATAGGTCTCTTCAGAAGATCCGGCGGGATGTCGACTATCTTCGTCATACTACGACCTTTATTCTGAGTGGGGCACGAGTGAGGGACGACCATCCGTTTTTAGTCAGGGGTAGAGGCGGAGGCGGAGGTGGAGATCGAGATGTACACGCGCTGCGGCGATCAACATCCCTCTCGTCGAGGGATGGATGACTTGAAGGTTGACGATCGACATCCCTCTCGTCGAGGGATGGTGGACTTGGATTCCTCGGAGTCGGTGGCCTTGGCGCCGAGCCTGGAAACTTGATGTACTTCTTCTTCCATAGAATGATGTGGCGCTTGACATCTCCTAGTGTCATAAGTCCTTCAGGTGTAGCGATGTCAATCTCTATGTCCGCAAAATCCTCCACTAGGTCATCCACTGAGACACGAGCATAGCTAGGTGGAATCGGAAGTGAATGGTGGAGTACTCCAGGTAGACAAGGTAAAGTAGTGCCGATCGTCACCTTGAAGGACAGGTTGTTCATTGGCTGATGTAGCTCACATTGTGTCATCTCTCTAACATCATCCACGGGGTAGAGAGGCGGCGGTGCATCATCCAGCAGTGCTTGATCATCAGCTCGGACCTCCGTGGAAGCCACATTGCTTCTCCGCTAACTATGATCCATTGCAGGATCATCATCATGTGGCTGAGATGAATTTTGGATAATTGCTTCCACCAGTTTCTTCATTCCAGCTAGGTCCTCTTCTATCTTCCTGATCCGGTCTACCTCTCGGTCCTTCTTTCTCTTACGACTTCTATAACTATCATCGTACTCGGGAAACCCTTTCTTCCACGTAACACCGACGCCTTTGCCTCTTGTTCGTCCACCTTTTTCAGGATTCCCGAGGGCACGCGTTAGCTTGTCGTTCTCTCTGTTGGGCCAAAACAATCCCGCTTGAGCATCGGCCATTGCTTGACCAAATGCTATAATTGTATTAAAAGGAAACGTCAATACATGTGTGATATATAAACAACCAGGAGTTCTCGGTAAATCTCTAGTCACTGGTTCATTGGTCAACAGATGATCAAGGTTTCCTGATCATATGGCATTTATATCAGTTGACAATGGAGTCACCTCATTGGGAGAATGAGATGGTGAGATTACCCAATCTAAGCATCATAACACGACCATGCCACAAAGTTCAAGTTACGATAATTAGGAAACATGGTGCCTTGTTCCTCACACCGTGAGACCATATTTAATCACGGTCACCCGAGAGTGTCTTGTTCGCATCAAACGTCAATCTGTGAAACGGTGATCATAAATGTGTGTTTTAGGTTCATCAAAGGGGCATGTAGAGGTGTATGTGTTAAAAGCGGGATTTTTCCATCCGCATGACAGAAATATACCCTAGGCCCACCGGGAGAAGTTATGTCCATAAGTTGCACAACGTGTGACTAGATCATGGGGATATCACTTGTCGGAACGAGTTAAGTAGCATTTGTCAGTAACGAGATTGAACTCGACATGGTGATGTTGTTGATCAGATATCGAACAATGCAAGTATCGTAGAGGCAAAATTAATAGGACATAGCGTTGATGGTTCAACAACAAAAATCTCGTGGAATGCACAAGGGTCATTATGGGCATCTAGGTCCCGTTGATGATCATTGGTCCGAGAGGGGTCCCGACCATGTCTGGAGTGTTCTAGAACCATAGGGAAGCACACTTGAGGGTTTGAAAAAGCTCGGAGACCGTTTTGGTATCATCGGAATCACCGAAGAAAAGAGTAAGAAACCGGAAGGATTCCCGGATGTCCGGAGTGGGATGGAAGGAGTTCCATAGCCACGAGAATTAACTATTATATGAATATATGTTAAATATTGATTTAATAATTTATTCATAATTATTTAATAAAATAAAAGGAATTAAAAGGTCAAATTTCCTATTGGGCCAAATTCCCTAAAGGGAAGGGCCCATGAGGGGAAGGACCAAAAGGAGGAGATGGAGGTGCTGGCTGGCTGGGCCTTGGGGCACCCGCGCATGGCCCGCAAGGGCCTTGGCCGGCGGTGGCCATCCCTTCTCTCTCCTCTCCTTTGTTTAGTCCCACATGGCTTGGCTAATGAGATTTTGGGTCCCCTTTGCCCTATATATTGAGAGGCATATGGAGAAAATTAAATACAAGAAAATAATAAAAGGTTCCTCGCTTTGAGGAAAGCCTCCAGATGCCTCTCTCTCTCCCCCATCTTTCTCCTATGACCATGGTTCCAAAGTTTGGACTACGCGAACGGTGAGTTCTTCACCGCGTAATGTCGTCACACTGCGGGGTTCGGATCCAGAAGGTCTACTTCCGCAACCTCTGCTGGATCGGAGGAGCGGGAGTCATCGTCAAGCACCGGACGTGTGTGACTCCCTCGGAGGAGCTGCACCTAGGCGCTAGGAGTTTTCAAAGCCACCGGAGCCATCGGAGTTCAACACAACCCCGAGATCGGTGTCGGTACGATTACATCGCCAATACTCTACCGGGTGACAAAGCTTTTCGTGAAGGTAAGTTTTCAAAAATCCCCTCATATTACTGCATTACTAATAGATAGATCCTGGCATTAGGGTTCTTGGCATAGGAAAATTTATTGTTCTCAGGTGCGCAACCCCAACAGATTGACCCTAAGGTGGAGATTTGTGCTCGAACTCATGGGAGATGGCATTACTAAGGTTTGGGTTGGCCGGATACGGTGTCGACGAGGCTCTGACTAACCGGATTTCGGCGTCAGTCTTGGGGTGGCGACATCAATGGTCCAATACAAGGTAGTTTTTTGCGGATTATCTACATACACTATGTCAACATGTTGCAAAATCATTTGTATTTTACTGCGAACACATGAGAGAGAGATGTTGCAATGATTATGGGCATATGCCGCAAATATTCGCTTCGATGCTGCTAATCTATCAAGAGTTGCCGGAAACATTCGTCTCCCATGATGCATATGTGTTTGGGAAATGATAGTGATCACCCGGGGGATCCCTGAGTTTCATCGTCTAGGGCGCCTTGGATGCGCTCGCACCGCACGCGCGACATGCTGTGGCCCCACCTTATCTCTCTACGACTCCTCTAATTTTTTCTCCCTAGTGCGTTCTTCTCCTCTATGACCACCACAGGGGCGCCGCTGCCCAAGCGCCTACATCGCCGGTGGGAGGCCCTCCTCTGCAGAGCGGCAGACTACCCTCGCACCTGAATTGGCTCGGCTACCGTGGGCTCCCCTCGCCGGAATTCGCTGTCGCCATGATGGATTTCGTCGCCACTGCGGTGGCATGGGGGATTCCATGAATTCTCTCTCACCAGCCGCCACCCTATGGACTTTCTATGGGGCTGCGCGCCTTGGAGCCACCGCGGCCGGACTAGGCCATCGGAGCCCGTCCTCCGCCACCACATGCCCTGGAACCTGCCGTCGCACCCAGCTAGATCCCGTCGGAGGCGCCCGACAACAGGGAGACCATGATGGTGATGCTCCTCGTTATCGCTGGAGGTGGACTTCACCGTGGAGGTGTTCCTGTGGGTGGAGGGGCCATGGCTGCTGCGACCACGACGCGGTAACATGCAACCATGGCCTCGGTCACTACTAGGAAACAGGCTGTTAGTGGCGCACCCGAAATGCCCATCCGTGGCGCACTAGCAGTGCGCCACGGGCCTTGCGCTACGGCTATCTCTCAGCCGTGGCGCACTGCCTAGTGCGCCACGGTTGTGTAGAGATAGGCGTAGCGCACCTCCTAGTGCGCCACAGAAGTTTGGGATGGTGCGCTACCCCTGGGATCTTCTGTGGCGCACTACCTAGTGCGCCACTAAACTTCCATAGTGCGCTTTAGGTATAGTGCGCCACAGATGTATTTTTTGTTTTTTTTTAATTTCTGAGCCAGATTATATACAATATTACAGTAGATATACACATACAGATACAAGATATACAATTATATATATAAATACTCAATATGAAAAACAAGATTGAAACAAATACATATAGATAAGTCTCATACATGAATACATAGTCTAAGTTAATTACATTGTTTCGATCATGTTACAAAGTAGTAGTTGGTGACATGCGAATACATGTGTCGATCGAACAAGTTAGAGCTCGGAAGCTCGCCTAGATATCTAAACTAGCTAGCTAGACACAAACGCGGGATAAATAACCAAAGAAGATAAGCATGATCACCGCCGCGACGAAGGTGTAGGTCTTCATCCGGTTCCTTGTCCTAACTCCCGCTAGATAGCGCGTGTATCTAGCTTCCGCCTCCGCCATAGTGTTGTACCCTTTGTAGCTATTGTCGCTGAAACGGTGCACCTGTCTCCGGCAGTCTTCCCAATCATCGTAGACTCCGGGAACCCGTCCCTTGTACACGACGTACCACGTCATCTATAAGTTGACAATAATAATTAACCGACTATTGAAAAAAACATATATAATTAAAGTCGCATATGAAGATACACTTATAGAAAGTACTCCTAAATCAAAAAGACCAAACTCAAAAAGCATGCCTCATATATAACTAGGTTGTTCGACACAGGAATATGCTACGATGGAACTGTTCGCCAAGTAGGATGCACAACACCTGGATCTGTGCATAGCACAAGGCGAACAATCCCATCGCAGCACATTCACATATAGTGTGCCACGACATTTCAATCATCGGCATTATTCTCGAAAAAGACCAAAGTAACTCAGAAAGCATGCCTCATATATATACATAGGTCGTTCGACACAGGAATATGCTACGATGGAACCGTACGCCAAGTAGGATGCACAACACCTGGACTTGTGCATAGCACAAGGCGTACAATCCCATCGTAGCACATTCACATATATAGTGTGCCACGACATTTCAATCATCGGCATTATTCTCGAAAAATACCAAAGTAGCTCGAAAAGAATGCCTCATATATATACATAGGTCGTTGGACACAGGAATATGCTACGATGGAACGGTGAGCCAAGTAGGATGCACAAGACCTGGACTTGTGCATATCACAAGGCTCACAGACCCATCGTAGCACATTCACATATATAGTGTTCCACGACATTTCAATCATCGGCATTATTCTCGAAAAAAGAGTAAGGAAAAAAAGAAGGACCAAATTGAGCAAAGGACCAAAGAGTAAGCAAAAAAACCAAGCATTGATTGATATATAATAATAAGCAAAATAAGTTCACTTGTCGTCCACACACACACAAAGGTCATCTATAGTTTGTAACTACAACTAGGCCAACATCAAGCCTTCTGGCTCGGCTTAGGGAACGGGAGGACGCCCTGTCTCGTCATGAACTTCCTATAGTCACCCTGCATCTCTAGGCGATCTTCTATGTCACGGTTATTCGGGATATTTCCTCCGTAGAAGATCCCCCCCGAAGTCATGACATCACGAAAGATGATTGCCCCAAACTGCTGCTGGATGCGATACATCTCTTGTCTAATATCCGAATCATTGATCTTGGCCTTTGCTTCGGCCCACTGTTTGAGATGATCTGGCAGCGTAGAATTTTGCTGGTCAAGTAGGAACGCCCTCATGTGATGGAGTGCGTAGTAGGCTTCCTTCTTACTGTTTTCCGGCTGCTTCACGCAGGGGAACTCCGTTACGTGGTTGAAGACGTGCCTGCCGAACTTGACCTTCGTACGCACGAAGGTGGTGCCTTCCGTCGAGGCAAAGCCAGTGAGAGCATCATCCAGAACTTCCTTGATCTTGTCGTAGTTTTTCTTCTTTTCTAGACTCCCCGAGTCGAAATACGTGGCGTGGGAATGCTTCGGCGATAAGGAGATGAGCGTGCAGTGTTCATCTCTGCGCAAAAAATTCAAATGGAATGTGTTGGAAAAAGAATGATGATGATCTAATAAAGTCAATCGACGGTGGCGAGTGAATAACGACTTACTCGGGAAAGTAAGGCACGAGAATGTATTCCTTTGTCTTGTTCGCCACGAGGATTCTTTTTAGGTACGAGGACACGATACGTCGTTCGGCGGGGGAACCCAAGCAGCCGTCACGCATGTAGTAGGGGTCCACTATAGCGATGCCCGGTGTGTTCTCTCTAATGATCTGCATGGCCAGGATGAGAGAAAACAAACGGACCATGGTATAGTGCAGCGGGTATAGGTGGAACATATTGAAGATGTCGTCGAACCGCAGGAAGAACAGATCCGCAGGGGCATTGTCGACGAAGCCCAAGCCTGGTGGCACCTTAACCACGAATACCGGGTGCGAGGGATCTTTCTCCGATAGAAGGCGTCTCTCTATCGTCAGCACGCCGTCATGCACACTCTGCAGTTCCGAACTGGCGAGCTTCCGCAAATTCTTAGGTAGCATGGGCTCACCCGCCACATGAATCCTCCACATAATTCCCTCGGGTCTTGGTGGCCCGTCCCGAAACCTGATCGGATTCGCAGTTGTTGACGCCACCGGCTAGCTCGAGCTGCTAGATTTTCTTTTCCTGCCCTTTTTTCCTTTTGGAGAGAGGGCAGGCACCGCAATCTGAGCACCGGCCGCCCTATGTAGTGTGTCAGGGCTTAGAATAAAGGACCGCTTGGTTGTATCAGCTGGCTCTGTAAAGGCGCAAGCTGGAGGCGTCTCCTGAGAACCAAACAGACGCTTGGTGATAGTGGCTTTTTCTGTGGGGCCACCAGTTAGGTCTTCTTCGTTGCCAAACTGAGTGCTGAAGAAGTGATCATTCCAGTCTTCGTCGTCCTCGGCCAGATCCTGCGCCATGTGCATATCATCAATATGATCATCCGACCCACCGCGTGGAGGTGACGGCGAGGGCGGTAAGGGGGCCTTGCCACCCCTTGTCACTGGCACGACAGGCGGTGCTGTTGTCTGTGGCGTGATGGCCCCCGCCGTCCCCAAACGGATCATGCTCTTTGGCCATAGCAAGAATAAGCCGAAGCAACTTCTGAGGACAGACGGCTCTTCTTCATCCGCTCCTGGGGGTTGAATGGGAGGTTTCAGGTCGTCACAGCCCCTTAGCACCCGACTAATTTTAACCCTGTGCACGCTATCTGGCATCGGCTTTGAGTGGAACGTGCGCTGCAAGGGTTGAACGATGGTACCCTTGGCAACATCCCTCAGCTCGTTGTTCACGTAGCATAAGAGAGTGCAAGGAACATCCGTCAGCGGAAAACATGTACGGCGTCGTCAGAGCGAGATGCCATAAGAGTAATAGATGGCATGAAAGGCGGTAATTAAAGCAATTTGTTTACCGTGATGGCGTCGAGATCGGCTAATGTCGACGCACCGCATACGGTGACGGGCGTGCAAGAGACGGAAGGGCTGCTTGATGGCGCGGTGCTGGCCGCCGGTGTATTCTCCCTACCGACAGGTGCTTGGAGCTCCGGTGCCACCGCGACGATGGCAGGGGGGCACCAACATGTACTCCGGCGCCGCGGTGATGGCAGGGGGAGTCACCAACACTTGCGGCGCCGCGGTGCTAGCGGGCAGAGTCACGAACACGTAGTTCGCCTGATTCGTCGGCGCCATGTTGTTTGAGTGGCTGCTGACCATGCTTGGAATCGGGCACGGCCCTACTCGACCACCCGCACTCCAGTTCACTATTGACTCCACCAAGGTAGGCAGGAAGGACGTGAGGGTGATTGCCAGGTTGTCTTGGACGATCTGCGGGATCCGCGCCACTTGTGCCTTAAGTTCTTGAACCTCTCGGTTTTCCTCCTCGCTCCTTCCCGACGGCGCCACATGCGTCCTCGGCGGTGGACCAAAATGATCCACCCAATTCTTACCCCCGAGGCCGGCCAGACGGCCAGCCGACAACGGCTTCTTCGTAACCGGCTCTATTTTCTTGGCCCGGTTCATCGCCCTGTTAAAAGGGTTATCCCACCGGGTGGCCGCCGTCGACCCCTGGGATGAGGAACCCTGGGATCCATGACTAGCAACAATTTCCTCCTCCTGCAGAAGAAGTAACAGTGAATCATTTAGATCATCGATTAGATTGCAATCGTGTTGATCCGCGGTAATTAGATTATACTTACCACAATTTCGTCGAATTCCTTCACCGCAGGATCCGCGGTGAGTTGTTTGGTTTTTGGGTCCACATGGTAACGGGCCCTGATGAAGTTTCGAACCTGCCCGGGTTCGAATTTAGCAAAGGGGTTTTCTATCCCCTTGGATCTATACTCTTCGTCCTCCTTATTCCATTTGGCCTCCGCGGTTCTGTATCCACCAGATCCGAGATGGTGATGACCTATATTCATCGCCTGCAACACCTTTCCCCGATTACTATTGGCTAGGGCTCTTTCGGATTCACACCTCTCCTTGAACTCCCGGAACTGATCTTCGGTGATCTGCGGGTCAATCTTCTGGATCTCCTCGAGACTTTTGCCTTCTTTATAGATCTTCTTCTTTATCCGGGTTCTCCAGCTGGCCAGGGCGGTGCTCATCTTTGTGAGGGCGGATTTGTTTACTTCGTTCCCATGATAATTTATGTTCTGATACTTAGCGGGGAACTTGTATCTGGCGTGCAGCTTCTCGAAGAGGAGTGTGCGCAAGTGGCCATTATCTTTATGCCGGAGATTCTCAGTGTTGATCGAGATGGTTGTCCGGGTGATCGCCGCCACTTGCCCACCATACCCTTTGACGACAAGGGCGGGCTCCAAAGGAACCCCTGATGGGCTCACTTCGGTAATTTCCTCCCTGACCGTGCCGACCGTGTTCGGGCGCCGGTCCTTCGGCTTCTTCTTCTTCTTCTTCTTCTTCTTCTTCTTAGGAGGGTTGCTACCACTCCCTGTGCCCTCGCCGCCATCAGTGGTTTCATCGTCCGCCGTTCCTTCGGCTTCTTCCTCCACGTCTTCCATCTCATCATCCTCGCTCTCCTGGGGATGGTATTCTTCATCGTCTTCTAGCCGCTGGGCCGCCTCCCAGAATGTCAATTGTTTATTCGGAGGTCTGAGTTCTCCTTCAGCGCTGATGCGCTTAGAACATCCAGCCTCGTCGTTGTCACACATCTTTGCACTAATAAAAAACAAATAATTGGTTAAATGCACGGAAAAATCTGGCATGACCTTTGCTAATTTTCTTAAACTAGGAGTGCCCGATTTCTGCCGAAACGGAAGTTAATCAACATTCCGACAAAAATCGTGACTCGTTTCATACAAGAACCTGCATACACGACATAATAAAGTAGCTCCTGTATATCACATCAATCAAGAAATACTTCTGCAAATGCTGGACATTCTTGTGTCAGCACTAGCACATTCTTGTGTCTGAATTTAACTTCTGTAGGTACTGGTACTAGCACTAGCACTAGCAAAGTTTGTGTCTGAATTTAACTTCTGTAGGTACTGGTACTGGTACTAGCACTAGCACTAGCACTAGGTACTGGTGCTAGCACTAGCACTAGTCAGCACTAGCACTAGCACTAGCACTAGTACTGGTACTAGCTATAGTTCCAGGAGTTCCAGGGCAAGGTCAAGGAGGAATAACTAGCAACTGCAGACACTAGGGTAGCAGGTAACAACAACACAAGGCAACAGCAACACAAGGTAAACCTCCAATCTTTTGATCCAACACTTGATCACATACATGTATATACAATAGTTGTTGGGAAATATCCTCAGTAATCATGCAAGAGACATGGTCTGCACATCATAGGATCTTTAAGAAAAGGGGCAGTAAAATAGCACTTGTTCAAACTTCAGCCTAGGTCTCAGACTGTGCATCACTGACCCAAGTTGATACTTTATAGTTTTTAAACTAGATACCAGCCATTACAAAAAATGGTCAGCCAATAGAAATGCTACAGGTGTCAGATCAGATTTCAGACTTTACATCTCAAACAAATAGTCTCTTGAAAAACAATTGTACACAGCCTAGGATTTTATTTATTATCGCACATCGCGAGTTTTCCATCTCATTAGAAGTATATGAATCTAATGTTTCTTGGTCTAACGAGCTGCTTATTCTTCACATAGTGACAGAGCACCAAGCAACATACATCAGTTTCCATGAGAATGATCATGCAACAGTTATTTTCCGGGCTTCACCAAACCACAATTAATGATGCAGGATTTTGCCTGTAGCAGCGATGGTTCAGTTCATATGAATGGGTTGAGAAGCCAATTTCCGTAGGCACTAGGTAGTAGGGACACAAACTCCCCTCAATCCCATCTAAAAGTAAAAAAGGCAGCTAATAGCTAGCTAGCAAACAGAGTAACCCAAAGGGCATACATAAAACAAAAACATGTGTGATCTTAATGTGGAATTGTCTGAATGCGGGGTATCTTTATTATGAGTTTAATAATTATTCGAGATTTTAGGGGAGACGACGAAGATGACTTCAAGTAACAGCATGCTAGTATAGCAACTCTACTGATGATTCTACTCTTGTCAATCTGAATGTAATACTACAACAAAGTACATAGGTGTACAAGTACTAGGTTAGATAGTTACACACTATCTACACATGAAGCTTGTACACGAAGCTGACAATCTTCACTTGGCATCATGTCAGAACTAACTGTCATATCAAATTTGCAGCCTTAAAATTCGATAAGACCCTAGTTCTCTGTTCAAACCATATTTTTTACTGGATTTATTTGTGCTTACAACAGAAAAGGAGCAGAGTGTGTGTTGAGAGAGATACAACAACAGCAGCCAAATCGATCCTTTCCTAACCACTAGGTATTGTCTGGATTCAGAACAATGGACCATTATTTATCTGTGGCCATTTCATCTCATTAGCATTGTATGAACACACAGGGTGATCTGTTGCCCATGCTGATTACTCACTACAAACAGGCACCTAGCTAGCAGAGAGCGCAACATGCCGTGGCTTCCATGCAAAGAGAAAACAATGCTGCGAGATGCTGCGATGCATAGCCTGCCCTGCTTGCGGGGATGCCCGCTACTAGGGTTGCAAAGCCTAGGATGCCCCCAAAACAGAGGGAGAGAGGGAGAGAGAGGGAGAGAGGGAGAGAGGGAGAGAGGGAGAGAGAGGGAGAGAGAGGGAGAGAGGGAGAGAGGGAGAGAGGGGAGAGGCGACGCTCACCTCTGACGGGCGGACGACGGGCGGACGACGACGGGCGGACGACGGCGGCCTCCACCTCCTGAGACACGGCGGCTGCTCCTCCTCGGACACGGGCCTCCTCCTGAGACGCGGGCGGACCTCCTCCTCGGACACGTACGGGCGGACCTCCTCCTCCTCGGGCGCGGGCCGGCCTCGTCCTCCTCAGACGCAACGGTGGCGGATCGAGAGCGGCGACGGCGGTCCTTCGGCTTCGGGCTGAGAGATGGAGAGATGGGGATGAGAGAGGGGGTCGGGCGCCATGTGTGGATAAAGCCACTTATACGTAGCGCACTGAGCCATAGTGCGCTACGGATATCTGTAGCGCACTATGGGCTAGTGCGCTACGCCTATCGGCTTCTAACTACTGCATAAGAGAACTACAGCCCCACTAGCTAACAACTATACTAGCCTATCCCACTGGTTCTGCCCACTACTCTATTCTAAACCTGAGAGCACCCAGGTTCGAATCTTGGTGTCCCAATTTTTTGTTTTGATTTTAAAAATACTTTTAAATATTCCAAAAAATGCCCAAAAGTGGTGATATATGCCATAGAAGTTTTATTTTGATTTTAAAATACTTTTAAATATTCCAAAAATGCCCAAAAGTAATAATATTCCAAAAATGCCCAAAAATATGATTTAAAGTATAACTAAATTTCATAATACTTTGTCCATGAATATTATAATCTTTTTCGACCACGCGTTTACAATATTTTTTGAGCTAGCGTTTTACAATCTTTTTTCCCTTCTTTGTCGCGGTTGAATAATTTAGCCCCGGCACTTTAATGTTTCTTCTTTCGAACGGGCTACCTTTTTTGGTAGGGTTGTCCTTTTTCTTCTTGTGATGTATGTTGCTGCATCGTAGTCGTCGTCATCTTCAATCTTTGGATCGCCGTACTGGTCGAAGTCTTGCTCGTTGGCGACTCCATCCATTCCGACAATGTTTCTTTTTCCTCTCCTCACGACAACACGGCTAGGCTTTGTCGGGTCGGTAATGAAAAAACATTGGTCCACTTTGGTAGCCAGTACCCACGGTTCATTTTTCGCGGCCACGTTTGCACCGGCGGCCTTGGATTTGGCTGCTTCGGGTATAACCGTGGTTGTGAAATACCGGTCTTCTCTTTCGACGCTCTTTGCCCATCTGACACGGAACATCGGCACCTTTTCTCCACAGTAGTCGAGCTCCCAGATCTCCTCGATTCTTCCATAGAATCTTTCCTTCACGTTGTCATCGGTGTAGAATTCCGACGTTACGCCTGAGTTCTGATAATCACACTTGTTGTCCTTTTGCTCCGTGTAGAATGTGTAGCCGTTGATATCATACGCCTGATAGGTCACCAGGTTTTGCATCGGTCCCTGCGACAAGGTGAATATGATCTTTTCCGTGTCAGAAGAATGCGAGCGCGGGGGATTATCAAGGAGCGTCTGCCTAAACCAACGCGTGAAATCTGAGTTGTGCTCTTTGATTATTTCTCCCTGCGTCCTCTGTATGCCCCGGTCACTGTACCTCTTCTCGATTAACCTTTTGTGCTTCTGTACCCAAGGATCGACCAGTTCTAAATGCTGTAGCGCGACGAGGTTTGCTCGATCAAAGTCTGCACGTCGAAAATCGAAGTCTGCATGCAGTATGCGACGACCCTCTCGGTGACCAGATCCGTCGAGCTTGCCAAGGTGTCTGTTGACAGGAAGACCGACAGGGTTCTCGATGTCTAGATAATTCGTGCAGAAAGAGATGCACTCTTCGGCCAGAAAGCCCTTGGCTATGCTTCCATCTGGATGGGACCTGTTGCGAACGTATCCTTTGATGTGTCCGTTCATCCTTTCGAACGCCATCATGCTGCGGAGGAACATCGGCCCGAGTTGTACGATGTCCTCCACGACATGGACCAGCAGATGCACCATAATGTCGAAGAATGCGAGTGGGAAGTAGACCTCAAGCTCACATAGTATCACCACGATCTCCTCCTGTAGCCTTCCGAGCTGATTCAAGCCAATCGACTTCCTAGAGATGACGTCGAAAAACTTGCATAGGCCAAATAACGTTTCACGGACGTGCTCGTCCATTATCCCTCTTAGTGCGACCGGAAGTACCTGCATCATTAGCACGGCACAGTCGTGAGACTTCATGCCACTGAACCTCTGCTTCGCCTCGTCTAGGTATCTGCTTATCTTGCCCGCGTAGCCGTAAGGAAATTTGACTCCTAGAAGGCACTTGAAAAACTGTTTGATCTCATCCTGGCTTAGAGTGAAGCAAGAAGGAGGGCAGTAATATTCGTTCTTCTTGAACTTTTTACCCTTTCGACGACCTTGTGTCGTCTCCGACTCATGATCATCGTCATCTTCCTGATCATCAGGAGTAGTGCGTCCTCCGTGAAGCTCCTTCCGGATACCCAAGCATATCAGGTCGTGCCTTGCTTTCGGACCATCTTTCGTCCTATCTGGCATGTTGATTAAGGTGGCGACCAGACTCTCGCACACGTTTTTCGTGATATGCATGATGTTGAGGCTATGAGGCGTGCGGAGAAACTTCCAGTATGGCAACTCCCAGAAAACAGACCTTGTTTTCCATACCTTCATCAGCGGCTTGTCTTGTTGCTGCCTCTTTCGCTTCTTTCCTGGCTTAGGACAATCTTTCCAGTTTTTCAGCAACTCTTCCACTTCTTCGC
Organism: Avena sativa; assembly: GCA_916181665.1. Lineage (NCBI taxonomy): Eukaryota > Viridiplantae > Streptophyta > Magnoliopsida > Poales > Poaceae > Avena > Avena sativa. The sequence continues at coordinate 543,225,406 of OV702290.1, read as the reverse complement.
TGCTCCTACGCTCTGGGATTCCTCGGGTCTCTGATTTGCCATCGAACAGGTCTCCACGTTTTCTCCATGGATCATTCTTGCCGAGCCACCTCCGGTGCGCCATGAACACGGTTTTCGATGACCCTGGATCTTTCTCTAGTTGGAGATAGCTTGTGTTATCCATGCACCTAACGCATGCGCAGAATCCTTGGATAACCTGCCCCGAGATATACCCGCAACCTGGATAGTCTTGCACCGTAGTGACCAACGCGGCTCTCATAGTGAATATCTTGTGCGACGGCGTCGTAAGTATTGGCTCCAGATTCCCATAACGTGGCTAGCTCCTCTTTCAACATCCCGAGATACAGATTGATGTCGGTACCAGGTTGTTTTGGCCCTTGAATTAGCATACTCATTTGTATGTACTTCGTCTTCATGCACAACCATGGAGGTAGGTTGTACATCCATACAAACACGGGCCAAGTGCTGTGCGTGCTGCTCTGGCTACCGAACGGATTGAGTCCATCGGTGCTCGCACCAAGCCTGATGTTCCTCGAATCTCCACCGAATTCTGGGAATTCGAGGTCCAATGCTTTCCACTGGCTAGCATCTGAAGGGTGCGTCAGCAGCTCATCCTTTTCGGGGTCATCATCATTTCCTGGCTTCTTCCTTTCCGCATGCCATCGCATGAGCTTCGCTTCCTTAGGGTCCACGAAATAGCGCTGCAGACGAGGAGTGATAGGAAAGTACCATACCACTTTTCGAGGTGCTTTCTTCCCTTTCTTGTATCGACTCACGCCGCACACCGGACATGTGGTTTTCTCCGCGTCCTCGCCCCGATAAATGATGCAATCGTTGATGCATACGTGATATCTAACGTGCGGTAGATCGAGAGGACTGACGATTTTCTTGGCATCCTCGATACTAGTTGGACATGTGTTCCCCTCCGGGAGACGATCATGCCAGAATGCCATCATATCGTCGAAGCTTGCGTCGCTCAATTTGTGCTTTGCCTTCATCTCCATAGCCTTGAGCGTTACATTCAACCGGGTATCATCGGGCCTGCATCCTTCATACAATGGAGTAACCGCGTCTTTCTCAAGTTGCGCAAGCTTGGCTTTCTCTCTAGCGGCAGCCCTGGCGTTACTCGTCTGCTTGAGAAGCAGCTCTTGCACATAAGGGTCCCGCACCCGGCCTAACGTTGTTCCATCGTCGTCTGCTCCTCCGGCATCTAGATCATCATCATCCCGGTCTGCTTCCGCACCTTCACCATCTCCAGGAGACTCTTCATCATCTCGCCCATTCTCGCCGTGATGATGATCATCGTCATGTTGGCCACCTTCACCGTCTCCATCATCTACGTCATCGCTTATCCAACGAGTGTATCCATCCATGAAACCATGGCGGAGCAGGTGCGCCTGCAGATTCCCGGAATCTGGGTCGATCACCCAGTTGAGTTTGCATCTTCTGCACAGACATCTTATATCTGTCTTGTTATTTCGTATCATGTCGGCCGTCGCACATTTCAAAAATCTAGCCACAATGCCTTCGCTCATTATGCGGACCATTTTTGCCTGCACGGTGTACACGGTACAATTTTGAAGTCTATTAGAACCACATAATGAATGCATGCATGCAATGGTTGATAGAAAATTTCGGCATGACCTATCCTAAAATTAGGACCTTTGCGAAATGCCAAAGTGGAAATGAATCAACATTTTGGCAAAACAAATGGCAACTTGTTCACATACAAACACAAGAGAGAGAGATCGAGACCGATCCATACACACATGAACATATCATTATCCTCTCCATACTCACATGCATGAGCATCATCGATACTCTCCATATACACACATATGACCATCCTCTCCATATACACACATCATGAGCATCGATCATCTACATACATATGAGCACATCATCCATATACACATGAACACATCCTTACATGGACAACTTACCGAGATGAGAGACCGATAGCGAGAAAAGATGGAAAGGAGAGGTGCGCGCGTCGACCGGAGAAGGAGATGAGAGACCGGAGACCTCTATTACTTATGTAACATCCAAAGCAAGTTTTACATGCTAAAAATGGTGAATGGGTGGAGAAATTGAGGTGGGAAGGAGAAGATCCCGACTAGATCTAAGGAGGAAGAAGAAGGGGAAAGTGAAGTGTGGGGTGGTGGATGTGTGGTCACACATGTGCACATAAAGTGCTGTCCTAAAAAATCGACACATCCGTGGCGCACACGGCCCTAGTGCTCCACAGGGAGTAGACACAACTGTGGCGCACTAGGCCATGTGCGCCACAGATGTTCCTACTCCAAGTGGCGCACTAGGCCAAGTGCGCCACAAAAGTTTGTGGCCGTTTCACAGCAGAGGGGGGCGTGCGCTTAGGCGTAGCGCACCCCCTCATGTGCGCCACAGATGTTCCTACTCCCAGTGGCGCACTAGGCCGAGTGCGCCACAGAAGTTTGTGGCCGTTTCACAGCAGAGTGGGGCGTGCGCTTAGGCGTAGCGCACCCCCCACATGTGCGCCGCAGATGAGACTAACAACCGTGGCGCACATGACCCTAGTGCGCTACAGATGTTTGGCGTGCGGCCAACAGGCCCCTGGCCCACACACATCTGTGGCGCACTATAGTCATGTGCGCCACGGTTATTATAGTTACTAGTAGGGCACTGCCCACAGGTGAGCCACGCCTGTTTTAGCCGTGGGGCACTTCAACCATGTGAGCCACGGATGTGCTGATTACCTATAGCCGTTTTCCTAGTAGTGGGTGATGGTAATGCTACATACGGCTTCAGTTGTTGCTACCACAATTTAGAGCGCTTGCTAATCTACTTGGCCAGTGTTCTACTTTTGTGTATGTCTTTGCTATGAGCGTTTTGCTACCTTAGCATATTATTTTGCTATGTATTCATATATTTTTTGCTACTTCCGCACAATTTTTTTTGCTACAACTAATCTCTATGGTTTTACTACGAGGTCTCTGACAAGTGTCTCCGGCGATGTCCCCTTTGCTACATTAGAAAAAATATTTTGCTACAATCGATTTGTGGTTTTTGATACAGTAGTGTAAAGTTTTTGCTACGAGATTTTTTCCCGCGAGTCTCTAGCGATATTTTCCGACAAAATCGGTTTTGCTCATTAGTACTTTTTTTGCTACAAAATCTCTGGTGAGGTCTTGTCTTTTTTATCTTTTTCTGGATCAAACCGTTTTTTACTACATGTAGGAAAAGCAGGACTATTTATAGCAAAAGCGAGATGAAAGAACGAGAAGAAGATCTGACCATCGATCTGGGATGATCGGACGGCTGGGGACCCGGTAGAGGGACGCCTAGCACTGCCCTATGTGTTTTGACCCTTTATCATGAATTTTGTTGCGGTTGTTGTGAATTTATTGCAACCAGCAGTGATTTGCTGCATACTCGTTATGTTTCTGTTGTATTGGTGTTTTCGAAGTTATTACAGCGCTATTTGTAAGGTTTTAACTCACCACGGATACTAGAGCTATTCAAAACATAAATGCTAAAAATGCTATAACGATACTACTAGAGCTGTAAAAAACATAAATGATACTCCATTTGTCCCGGTTTAAAGTGCCTACGCGTATATCTAGATCATTTATTTGATTAATAAAATATAAATAATTTAACACAAATATCATATCATTACAAAGTATAATATCTAAATTTTCTAATGATATAATTTTTATTTTAAATAATTAATATTTTATTGGTCAATTAACAATCTAGATATACGCGTAGACCGGTCCTTTAAACTGGAACAGAGCCAGTACATCGATGAAGGTTATGCCGCAAGGATCTTCTAAGGTTTACAAAGATCAGACGGTCGACGGTCGGGAGAAGGGATGGTTTTTTTTCTTTTGCAAATCATCCGTGGCAGGTTCAGCACTTCCCATCGTTAATTAATTAGCTGGACGTTAACTTGATGCATCAACAACCAATTGGTTGGTTATTAAATAACGAGGCTGACACCTATCAACCCCCTTTTCTGTGTGTCCCTATACGCACCAACGCGCGGAGAGTGCTCGAGTGCACGTCGTCACACGGAAGTCGAACCTGAAACGCAGCGCGCGTCCACTGATCGACGGGCGATGGCGGCGCCGGAGGAGAAGGCGGCGCCGGGGCACCCTCTGCTGCGGGTGCTGAGGCGGGACAAGTACACGCACGGGCTCCGACCGGCGCAGATGGAGGCGCTCCGGGCCATGTGCGGCGCGTTCATCCCGTCACTGCAGCCGGAGGAGGAGGCCCTCGACGGCCGCGTCGACCCGCCACGCGGCAAGGACCTCGAGCGGTTCTACCTCGCCTCTGGCGCCGATTCCACCGTCCCGGACGAGGTGATCGATCGAGCTCACCCATATACTCCCCCCGTTCATAGATACAGACGTTTTAGCTCTGTAAAATGACGTATCTAGACGCTTAATTGAGCACTTGGTTTCCATATTCTCAGGTTGCGGAGCTGGCCTTCACCCGGTGCGTATGGGAGGCGGGGGTGCTGGTGAATGTCACTCTCTGGCTCCTGTGCACGAGGCTCGGCACGCTGGCGCTGTGCGGCCGGCTGTGCGTCTCCGGCGGGTTCCCGTACGTGCGCCGCTTCGCCGACATGCCGGTGGAGCGGCGGGAGGAGGCGCTCAAGCGGTGGACCAGGGCGCGCTGGCTCATCCCTGTCAAGATCGCCTTCGCCATCGTCAAGAGCCTCTGCCTCAATGCCTTCTACACGACGGTGCGCAAGTGCTAACTAATTTCTTCGCTAATCATTGGCTGGGCTAACCATAATGAGTTAGCGTGCGAAAATAATTGGTTACGACTGGCTTGCGGTCCCGATGATCTCTCTTAATTAATTTGGGTGACATCTCACGTGCCCGTTTTTTTTTTTTTGAGAAATAATATACTAGCAAAAGGTGTGGTCATGCTTAATTACATCGATCTAACACATCAATCTATTCGGTACTGGACTGAGTTTTTCACCACAAGTACTCATAGTATCTTTGGCAGAAGAAGTAATCTCTTTGGACACAACAATTAGATTTATAAAGATCAAAAAATATTATTAATTAGACTAAAGTATACTAGTATTTCACTTACTTTAGCCAGTATCCTGGGATGATTCGTTGGTGGGTACCCTGTCCACATACCAAGTCGGTTTAGAATTTGCGTGTGTCTAATTAACCCTTAGAATTTCCATTTGCTCGGAGAAAGTGACGTTAAGCGCTCCTATACCATCATTCATGACGCACTATGTCTCAAACCGTTGTTGCAAAGGCCGGATATGCTATTCTCTCCGTCTCAGAATATATGTACTCCCTTCGACCCAAATTAATTGACTTGGATTTGTCTAAATTTGAATGTATCTAGATATTTTTAACGCTAGATACATCCAAATGTAGGCAAATTCAAGTCAATTAATTTGGATCGGAGGGAGTATTAGATTTGCCAAAATTTGGTTGAATCTGTCTGCTCTATACCTCAACTTAGTTGTTTTAGATTTATCTAGATACGATATATATATCTAGTATTTTTTGCAAGGAGTAGTATATTCTATTATGGAAAAAAATAAGACAACATGGAGTAGAATATTCCGTTGTGGAAAAAATGATGCACCATATCAATTTTCTGCACATTAAACCAGTATTGTTTTGCTTAGTTGGATGACAGAAAAGAAGAGAGAATAGAAGTGGACTCTCATGCAATAGTCAGCTCTTGCACATGCACCTAGCCACTTTGTGAGTATGTGATGTGGACCATTTACACATAAAGTAGTAGATTTTAAAGATAACTATTGTACTAGTTGGCTATAACCTGACTATAAATGAACTTATAACCAGCAGCCGGCTATAATATTGAAATTACTTTAATACTCTGACTATCTTTTTCTTCATTAATTATTATGTCATATTAAATTTTTACCAACATAAAATGCATGATACTAATTATAATACTTTCACTAGGGCTAGACTATAGTGACATGACACCACTCGGCCATAGCACGCCAGGATGAGCACGGTTTATCTCACACCACACAACTGCACATGATTCTTTTGCTATGCTGGCACAATTCTATGATTAGAGCATCTCCACGGGCATTTTTAGGAGGACCTGAAGGACCTTCCCATAACGGTTTTTAATCTGGAGGGCGAAAAATCACCCAGTCGCGTTCCTAGGCATCCAATTTTCGTCAGATTCGGCCCAAATTACATCCCTGGTTCCCAGGCCAAACCCGGGGCACCGGGAATCGTCTGAAAATGCCGGATGAAGCGAAAAAACGAGTGGGCCGCGGCTAGCGGCGACACAAGGCCAAGCTTCCGCCTTTCTTCTCCCCCTCCGCCTTTCTTCTCCATTCCCCAACACAACTCCCGCCATGTGTTCGACAAGATTGAGAAGTGCTAGAAATGGCTGGAACTCGCGTGACCCTCGCCAACAACAAGGACGGGGTCTACAACCCCGAGGAGCCACCCCTGCTGCCAGCGAAGGAATACCTAAGCTCGGCCAGAAGAAGGCCAAGATGCTGAAGGCTATGAGATCGCCTACCGAATGGCTCCACGAGTCCATCGAGAAGTGCATCGCCGACTCGAACGCCCATGCCGAGAAGAGGGAGGAGAAGGCCGAAGAGAGGTGGACCCAACTATTACAGAACCAAGACAAGAAGCTCGACCTCCTCAAGGCCAACTTCGACGCGAAGAAGAGGAACACATACCTACAATTTCTCATGGGCGGCGAAGACACCTTGGTGATGAGCCCTCGGGTCAAGGCCTGGTACATGGCATGCCGCAACGCCATTCTGGACAAGGACATCCCCGCCGCAACACAGTGAGCTCTGCGCCGACCGTCTCCGCCTGCATGCCGTCGTCGAGCTCTGCCTCCACCTCCTCGAACCCGTCGATGAGCCCTGTCGCAGCCGACCCGGCGGAGGAGCCCATCCCCATCGACAAATCATCCCCCACATTTTTTCTATAATAATATGATAGCCTAACCGCTTTGGGCGAGTTTCTCTTGAACTGTTTTGGCCGATTTTCTGTCGAACACGTTTGGGCGAGATTTTTACGGCAAGAATAAAAAATTTCAAATATATCGCCGGTTTCTGGGTTTGGTTGGAAACACGAGTGAAAAACTAGCAGTTACTAGGCTAAATGTCACATCCATCTGGCACTAAATAGTGCCGAATTTGGGCCTAAGAATGCCGAACAAGTGGAGATTCTCTTAGGACGATCTAGAGAGCCATTAAAGAAAAAATCCAAAAGATCGCTATTGTTCAAGGAACTGATAAATCAACATGTTCTTTCCAATAAAATTCTGATATGCCGTCATATTGAAAAAATGTTTTTACTTTGAGACTCGTCCTCAAACTTCGAGGCACTCGTTGTCATAATTTATTGGAACATCACAATTAAAAAAATTAGGACCATCATATAAATTAGGACCATCAAGATATGTATAATTTGGAAGAGCATTTGCAATTCATGGTTGATTTTGTGGGGGCTATTGTGACTACTGATTCTTCCTGACCGCCTAGCCATGTGTTATCCTCATGAGAGAGGAAGGGAGGGAGAGAGAGGACAAATATAATGTATTCCCCCACCTCTAAAAATGTAACATTCACTCGCAACCAATCAAGCAAAAAGGTTATTTTCGTTTTCTTACATCCCCCATCCCCATGTCTTTATCACAGGGGTGGAGAGGGCGGGGGACACATGCATTTGGCGAGCACATAGCATCAAACATTGTAGGGGCTCTTGAAGTGGACGACCTCGAAGGTGGTTTTCTCCTTGCGGAAGTTCGCCGGTGTCCCGAAGGTCATCTCCAGCGACATCCGGCCTAGAGGGTAGGCCTTCTGGTCCAGCACGATCCTATGGATCATGGTGACGGTGGGTTGCATCATGTCATCGGTGAGCTTGAGGCGATGGAAAGTGTCGTAGTAGAGGATGTTGATGGGGATTCCTCCATCCATGAGCATTTTGCTTGGCCAGAAGTCGGGGATCTTGGGCCACACTGTTATACCCTAGCGCATGGTTTAATAGGATTGATAGGATACTCATACCAACAAGTTCAAACTTCTTTTACGGAAGCTCATCTGAAAAGAACTCTAAGGTTAAGCGTGCTGGTCCCTGGTGTACGCACGAGTGATGACAAAGTGCACAGAAAAGACTAGTGTTAGTCTGTGGAGCCAGTCTAGATATCATATTAAGTTGCTAGGAGTGACAGCCCGGGCTCGGAGAGTCCGGGGTGTTACAAGTGGTATAAAAGCCGATCCTCGCGGTTACATGGGTGTGTGCGGGTCAGTTGCGGACATGTGGAGCATGACACGTGTGGCCCGGAGTGGACACGGCATGGCACATGTGCCGACACTAGGCGCACAGACGTGTGCCAAGAGGGGACGTTTCTGGATTATGGTTGATCGACGAGGGTGTCGATCTTCTAAGGGTGGATGTATGTGAAACCTGTCACATGGTTTAATATGATTGATAGGATACTCGTACCAACAAGTTGCAACTTCTTTTCTGGAAGCTCATCGTAAAAGAACTCAGAGGCTAAGCGTGCTTGGCCTAGAGCAATCTGAGGATAGGTGACCAACTGGGAAGTGGGTCCCTAGTGCGCACAAGTGAGGAAAAAGTGCACATAAAAGACCAGTGTTGGTCTGTGGGGCTAGTCTAGATATACTATTAAGCTGCCAGGAGTGACAGCCCGGGCATGGAGAGTCCAGGGTGTTACACGCACCCCCCGCATTTGTTGTTGATGCTAGTGAAGCTGTGGAGCGATCCCAGCTCTTTTCCGAATTCAGCGTACTCCTTCTTGTAGTTGTCATTGCCAAGGGTGGTGTCCTTGCCAAGTTGGCCTTCTCCATCTCCTGCAAGCTGACGGAGTCCTCGGTGGAGTGGGTGGCGGGGCGGCCATGCTTGCTATGGATGACACATGGGATGTCCAATGGCTGATCCATGGTGATATTCTTCCTGCGGAAGTTGTTGTTGCCACGACGGTCGCACTAGATGATGTTCATGGTGGTGCCCTTGCGCTTGCCATGGTTGCAGCGGCCGCCGCCGTGGTGGTCGCCGTTGTGACAATTGTGGGACTGGATCATGCCTCTCTTGTCTCTTCTGCCATTTGTGTCGCCATCTGATCTGCTTAGTGAGGTCCGAGTCGGCGTAGCGAGCTGTGATATCCATGATTCTGGCGATGTTGTTGAGGGCCTTCTTAGAGCGTAGATGCTTTTGGACCCGGGTGTGAACTTGCAACTTTCCCTAAAGGTCGGGATTGCCATGTCTGGGATGATGCTCGAGGAGGAATTCTATAGACCAGCCTAACGCTTCATCTAGTGGTGGGTCGGCTCGTCGTCCTTCTGCTTGCACGCTTCAGGTCCTCGATGGTGGCAGAACGCATGCAGGTGCCCTCGAATTTCTTGATGAAGGCTGCTTTCATCTCATCCCAAGAGTCGATGTTGTCCCTAGGGAGGTTGTTGAGCTACTAGAAAGTCGGGACTTCTAGGATGAGCAAGAGGTAGCATGTGGCCACTAGCTCACTGCAGTTGATGATGCTCATCGACATGGCATAGTTGTAGATCCAAGTCTCTAGGTTCATGGAAGCGTCGTACTTGTCGAGTCCACGCGGGCCCTTGAAGTTGCCGGGGTACCATGAGTTTCTAACGAGTTATCTGAAGCACTTTGGTCCAAGCCGGTCGAATGTGTCGTACGTGGATCACTGGCGGTTCTACCCTCGATGATGTCTGCATGTCTCCTATGGCGGTTGCGTAGGATTGCTAGTTCTAGATGATGTAGGTGTGTTCATCGACTGGCTGCCAGTGGGCAGTCGTGCGGTTCGCTAGGCGGCCATGGGTGCTGGAGATGGTCGGCTCGTCTTAGCAGGGAGGGGACAGTGGGTAGGTATTCCTGTTTGGCGAGGTGTGCTTCCTGGAAGACATCCCGCGGATGTGTGACGTGCGGGAGTAGAGTATCCCTCACTGTTTGCACTGTTGAGCTGCTTCTCGATCACCCTATTGACCATGGTGAAGCCGTGACTAACGGTGACTCCCTGGTTGCCTCTTGGCGTGATGCCCCTGAAGAGTCTAGCCGCTACAATCATGTTCTACGCTAGGCTCCCATAGAAAGGAAGTCCCTCGGTTCCCCCACTGGGTCGACGTGTCTCGGTTGGCAGAGCTTCATAGTGGAGCGCGGCTGAGGTTGCTCGGTGGAGCACGGTTGTGACTAATATGCATTTGCAATTTGGCCTGCTGCCGAGTTGCGACAGAACTCCCTATTAAAATGGATCGTATGGGCACCTAGAGTGGAGTAAATAGGTGCTACTCCAAAATTTAGTACTCCCTCCGTCCAGAAATAACTGACTTAGGTTTGTCTAGATTCAAATGTATCTAGACGCCTTTTAGTATATAGATACATTCGAATCCAGACAAACCCAAGTCAGTTATTTCTGGACGGAGGGAGTACCTTTTCAAATTAGGCTTGACACAAAGGTAAATTCTCAAGATATGCAACTACGGTGAATTTACCTATATGCCAGCCTAGCTACTAAATGATTAAAGGCAATGAGAGGAACAAGGTAACCGAGAGTGGAGCATGGGGAGATACAAGATTTGTTTTAACACAGTTCCTTCCATTTTTTTAGGGGAAGTTCATTTGCGTTGGAGGAGTGGGCGGTACTAAGACCAGCACGCCACAATAGGCCTCACCCTATTCTCTGATGGATCACGCCACAACTGGCCTAATCCACCTTTCCACTATACGGTACCCTTCGAGGCGGGAACTGACACCTTTACAAGATCAGGGCACGCATCCACAACTAAATTGGAGGCTCCAGAGATGACAACAAGCTGCCACAACAAACAAGTTTATCAAATATCGAAACCAAGATCTAGAAATTCAAACACAACTCTAGATCAAAGGGCCCTCAAATGAATGAGGGGGAAATTGAAGATGTCTTCGGTGATTATGTAGATCAAGTCCTTCTCCCTTGATCCTCAAAAGATCAAGGCCTTCATATGGATGAATGAGTATATCTTGGGAATTTGAGGCTCACGCAGTACTGTGCTTTTCGGAAGATTCGATCCACTCTAGGTTGAAGATGGGAAGGCGTAAATATCCGACCTAGAGCAAATAATCCAGTCCAAATATCTGCCACCCCATTAGAGTGTCGTGCGTCTGGTCCTTAGACGATTTTGGGGAGGGGCAGATTATCCGGGTCTGGCTAGGGCTAGATTATATGGCCCTAGACAAACATCCAAATTCACCCTCTACCTGAGTGTTGCGCACCGGGTCCTTAGCCGAAATCGCCAGGGGTAGATTATCCGGCCCTAGGCAAGGGCGGATAATCCATCTCAGCTAGCATGATTCTACTGCCTTTGGACAGGAGCTCTTATTAATCAGTTGGTGTGATGTTGCTAACACAAGATAAACATTTGGTATCTGCAACACTCAACGCATAATTAAAGTATCCTTGGCATTGTTATCTGACTCACAAAACACTAGGGATCATGATATGCTCTTTCAATCTCCCCTTTTTTGGTGTTAGACGAAAATTCTAGGATTTGCAATAAAGTACTATCTTATCCAACAATAGTTCCAAAATATAAAGAGAATCTCCCTAAATGTGTGCATATAATTAATTTGCATTGGAATACAAATGCACATATATAAGTTCAAAATCCTTTATGAATTGTAAACTAGGAACAAGTAATGAATCATGAGAAATTTATCATACCATCCATAATGAAGTCTCAATCATAGATAGATAATTCCATAGATAAATCCATATTGATGATTCCATAGATAAATCCATATTGATAATTCTGATAAAACCGTATGTCTCACAATCATGCTTACATAGTCTCAACATCACACAAACCAAATAGCAAATAAATGGTTCAATGCTAGACAAATGGGTACAAGCAAAGATAGAAAGGCGCAAAATAAAGGCAAATGTGCTTGTACCCGACCCATGCAAATCCCCTCGGATCCTAATAGAACTACCTCCCCCTTTGGCATTGAAACGCCAAAAAGGGGGGGGCGGAAAGAGCATAACTAGCGCCCCACGATGATCACTCGGACTCGTCATACTCCACATCACCATCGCCCTCATCCTCATCCTCATCTTCATCCTCATCATCATCAACATCATTAGCTGGAGGAGGAGACGCCGTCGCCGGGGCAGGAAACAAGTGCCTATCCATGTCACCATAGTTGATCCCGGAGGTGTTCCACTGAGCGTATGGAGTAGGAATGGACTGTTACGGGGGATTGCCTTGAGCCCCAGAGACATGATAAAGAATCATCTGCTGAGTATGGGCCATGTCATGGCGCTGATGATAGGCCTCGTACTGATCCTTGTGAGTATCCACGCCCATGCAAAGAATGTTGCACTGGAACCAGTTGAGGTGCTTGACCTCTCTAGCAATGGTTGGTAATGGGGGCCCCCGTCCATGAGTGCCACCACTAGTCGTGCATCTCGCATAAAAGTATCAGACTCAATAGGTACAAGTGTAGTCTTCTTCTTCTTTATATAGGGCTTCTTTACCTTGTGTTTCCCATCAAGAGCACCATTGAAATCTTCAGTCAGGAGAGTGGCTTTGGTGAGCATCATAATATATGGTGCATAGGGAATAGAGTGACGGTTCACCATAACATCATGCATCTCATTGAAAATGAAATCCATAACATCCAATGAGAAATCTACTTCTAAGTCTTCACTAGTAGCACACTCATAAGCAAAACCAAGTAAGCTAACAAGATGACCACAGATAGTAGCATTGTTACCTCCACTGGGTGTAATGTAGTCACTTAATATGAGAACCAATTGAGAGTAAAGAGGAAGAAGTCCAGAAACCTCTCCAACCACACCTAAAGGTCCATAACAAGCGGAGAGCAAAGTATCCTTGCTGGCATAATTCGGGCCCCAAATACGATGTCCAATAGAACGGTCTTGGCCTTGAAAAGTGTAGGAGAGCACCTGACCAAAGATGTAGAAGTTGGAATCACATAAGGTGGTTCCTGACATCCACTTCATAGAGCGAGCCTCATCACCACACATCACAAGAGTGGAAAAGAACGGCTGGAAAAGCGTGGTGTCATAGTCACATTGAATGCTCATAAGATGGTGCATCCCATACTCTCAGTCACATCAATGGCCTTAGCAAACTGGAACTTGTTCTTCATGTGTATAATATCTAGTGGGCACATGGGGCGAATATTCAGTGTGGAGTGGACCCATTGGCTATAATTTAAAGTTTATGTGCATCAAATGCAAGAAGGATACATATAGACTCAAGGCGAGCCACTCGAGCATAAGTATCACCGAAGTCAATGCCTTCCACTTGAGAGAAACCTTGAGCCACCAATCTTGCCTTGTTTCTTACAACAATTTCATTCTCATCTTGCTTGTTCTTGAGTATCCACTTCATGCCGATAACATTGTGGCACTCTTTGGGCTTCTATACTAACTTCCAAACCTTGTTGCGCTTGAAGTTGTTAAGTTCTTTATGCATGGCCAATACCCAATCCGGATCTTGAAGCACTTCAAACATCTTTTTAGGTTCCACCATAGAGATATGAGCTTGAGGATCACTAAAGCTTGCTAACTCTCTTCTTGTGGACACCTTCTTCTTAGATCACCAACCAATTTGTCAAGTGTGTGACCTCTGAGTTCAAGATTTCTTTCAGATCTTGCTTTGCAATGAGTTTCAATCTCCTCATTGTTCCTTGGAGGAATCTCTTCAACATTTTCTTCCTCATCTCGACCAATAACATGACCCTAGTCAACAACCGGTTCAACATTACCAGTAGAATGAGAATCTTGTCCTTGGTCTTGATCAACAATAACTTTAGATGGTTGCTATAATTTTGTACTTGCAGGGCCGAATAATCTGGCCAAGGGAGAGGCCGGATAATTCGGCCTGGGAGTTTCTTTTGAATCTTGCTCGCTGCTAGAAATTGAAGGAGTTGTAGGGCCGGATTATCCGGCCTAGGACTTCCATCTTGATTAGTAGGTAGATGATCTTCAGTATGTGGTTGGATAGGTGTATCATTAGCTTTAGCAGATGGAGCTTGTTGGCTTTGTGTAGATGAGGGCTCCACTTGAGTAGAGCATTGTCCTTCCTGATCGGCCACAAGGGGGGAAATCCCACACCCATTCTTCTTATGGCATCTTGGGGTATTTCAACATCTGTATCACAAACACCAACTTGCCCCACATGGGAGCCGTCATTCTCCTCGAACACCACACTACAAGATTCTACAATAGTTCCGGTGGCCTTGTTGTAGATTCTATAAGTGTGGGATTTTGCACCATAACCAACAAAAATACCTTCTAAATTCTTAGATTCAAATTTAGACAAACAAACTCCTTTTATGAGAAAGAAACACTTAAAACATAACACCCGGAAGTATGAGATATTGGGCTTGTTACCAGTAAGTATTTCATAAGGAGTCTTGTCCAAGTTCTTGCGGAGGTAGAGCCGATTCGATGAGTGACAAGCGATGGATATAGCTTCATCCCAAAATTTTTATGGAGAGTAAAACTCAGCCAACATGTACCTTGCCATATCCATTAATGTTCAGTTCTTCCTATCGCCTACACCATTTTGGTTAGGGCTGTACACAACAGAATATTGATGTCTTATCCGCTCTTCACTTAGGAACTCATTCAATGTGTAGTTCTTGAACTTAGAGCCGTTGTCGCTTCTTATTGCCAATATGGGAACATTGTGTTAACGTTGTACTTCATTGTCAAAGTCAATGACGGTTTGTTGAGTCTCACTATTCAACTTGAAGAAGTAAACCCATATGTACCTTGAATAGTCATCAACAATTACCAAACAATACTTCTTCCCACCGAGACTTGCATGAGATAGAGGACCAAAGAGATCCACATGAAGGAGCTCTAAGATCCTCTTAGAAGAAATAATAGTCTTCCTTCGATAGGGAGAATCATGCATCTTTCCTTCAACACAAGCCCTACAAACATGATCTTTGGCAAAGGAAACATTCTCTTTTTGTCCAAGAATGTGGCCAACCTTGTGAAGACTTTGTAAAGTTCTTATATTGGCATGGGCTAGTCGGTGATGCCATAGCCAACCCACATCGGCCATTCCGAATAAGCACATCGTACTTGCAGTGATTTTCCATGAAAATTCCACAACATACAAGTCATTTTTGATGTACCCAATGAAAGTGACCTTAAGAGACTTGCTCCACAAGAGTACCACAATATCATCATCAATAAAAACAACAAAGCCCGTCTTACCAAGGGCACAAACTAAAAGTAAGTTATGACCGAGGGTCTCAATAAGCATGACGTCCACAAGAGAGGTATCATGGGCAACCACAACCTTGCCAACCCAATACCTTTGATTTAGACTTATCACCATAGGAGATCGTTATTTGATCATTATTTGGCCTCATCTTCATGATTATCTCCTTGCTTCCGGTCATATGACTTGTGCATCCACTATCGAGCACCTATTTTGATCCACCGGAAGCATAGCCCTACAAGAAATCAATTCTTGGTTTTGGGTACCCATTTTTCAATGGGTCCTCTTTTCTTAGAAACAAGGGTCTTGGGAACCCAAATAAACCAATAAATATAACCATCATAAGGCCCAACATATCTAGCATATACATCACCATAATAATCACGAAACAACACACAATGGGGGTTAGTGATTCCTACAAAACCATCATAATCAGCTTTTCCCTTCGTAACATCATTTCCTATAGTGGTGCTTGTCTTTGCTTGTGTGGGCTTGGCCTTTTCTTATTGTTCTTCTTATTCTTCTTGGGGGCATAGCTAAGACCCTCTTTCCCATTGTTGGAACTTTGATTACTCAAAAGGTCATCAAGAACTTCCTTACCTTTGGGAAGAGAGGACTTGGCAAGATCATCCTTCAACCTAGAATTTTCCTCAAGAATATCTGCATGAACACACAAAGGAGTAGAGGTGCTAGGGATATCATATTTGGTTAGTCGAATTCGAAGTTGGTCATGAGACTTGCTGAGGATAGAGTGTTCACTCTACAAAGCCTTGTGGGATTTGTCAAGCTTCTCTAACTCCTCGGTTAGTTTAGCATGAACAACATCAGTTTCAACCTTCTGCTTTTTAAGATTTTTAGTTTTAGCAATAGCATGGTCACGTTGTTTAATCAGTTTAGAGACAATATCAGCATGTGACTTCAATGAATTCAAGCTTCTCCTCAACGGAAGCCTAAAGCTCTTCCTCTTCTTCTAGAGTATTTTTTAAGGATGCTATTTCAACAGCATCCTCTCTTTCAATCCTACCTTTTTCTTCAAGAACGTTTTCCGATTGGACAAGTTGACCCATGAGGCCCTCGAAATGCTTCTTGTGCTCACCTTGCAAGTTAGTTATATAATGATCCAAAGCAATAACCTCTTATTTTACCTTAATACTAGTAGGATCATCTAATTCAACATTCATAGTAGTCTTATGAAAAGAAATGGTAGAAGGTGATAACCTAGAAGCCCTTGCCATGAGGCAATTGATGTCCTTGTTGGATATGTTCTCATTAGGAGAGTCGAAGAGTGAAGCGGTTGGTGTAGAGGTGGTGGCTATGGCTACCACTTCCCTTGATCTTTCTTCTCCCTCTTCATCTTCACTTCCAGACGAGTACTCCTCATGTGCCACTAACACAATATTCGTTTGCTTCTTGTATGCGATTCTCTTTTTAGAGAAAGGCTTCTTGCATGGAGCCTTTGACTTGTCCTTGAGAACGAGTCTACCACCATGATCTTCTCTATTTTGATAGGGGCATTCAACAATGAAATGGAAATGGTCACCACAATTGTAACATGACCTCACTTTTGGACCATTTTCCTTTCTTCCGCTTGACCCTTTTTTTGTTCAAGCTCAGATTTTGCCTTTGTTGTATCTTTCCAAAAGTTCCTCGCATAGAATGCCATGCACTCATCATGAGTGAGTTTGACCTCCTCGGGACAGCTCATGGCAATTATATCATGGTTCTTTTATTCTTCTTCATGCTCAACCACATTAATCTTTAAGGAAAGATTAACACCCTTTTTCATACGTATTGCCCATGCACGAGCATCTTCATCGTTCTTGGCTGCAACCTTGAAAGCAGCCATATCTTGCATAACTTCATTGTAAGTCATGAGGTGGTAATTGTCTCTTCCTTGTAGGATATTCAAATCAGTGGGTTCAAATGGCATGAGAGCACTCACATACTTCCTCTTAATCCAAGAATCATCAACATGAGAGAACCATGATTTCTAAAAGTGGTGGCAATAGACTTAAGTCTTCTATACATGTCTTCATGGTCCTCACCATCCCTTAGGTAAAAACCTCCAGCTTGATTTCTCAAAGCATCATACCGGTTTCTCCTCATGCTCTCGTTTCCAATGAACAACTCAGTGAGAGCATCCCAAGCTTCCTTTGTGGTGTTGAGATGTTCAATATGTGACATGTCCTTGGGACCCACAACAAGATGAATCATGTGCAAAGCTATGCCATTGAGTTGACTATTAGCGACTTAACTTATTGTCATATTGGTTGGATCTACAATATGGAGTCCAACCTCAATAATATTCCACAACTCAATTGATAAACTGCACACATGAGATTTCATAAAAAATTGCCATTGATTAAATGAAGATGCACTTAGCTTGGGTGGATCAACCTTATTGTTTATATGAGGATGAGGGATTGGTGGGTCGGGAGAGTATAGATGAGGAACCTCACTATAATTCTCCCTCCCAATTCCCTTTTTGGAGGAGGATCCATTATCCTTGCTATCATCCCCATCCTCCACATCATTAGACTTAGATGAAGCATTATCCTTTGATTTAGAGGGATAGTCCTCTGTAGGAGTGGGAGATGTGGGTTTAGTGGTGCGTGGCATGAGCCACACCATCATTTCACGCATCTCTTGTATTTGGTTGCCATGCTAGAAGTCAAGGAAATTTTCAATCCCTCGAGATCTTCCATGGTAACCTGAACACTAGCCGAAGCTTAGGCGGTAAATCTCAAAAAAAGAGACGAGGCTCTGATACCAATTAAAATGGATCGTATGAGCACCTATAGGGATGGGGAGGGGGTGAATAGGTGCTACTCCAAATTTTAATACTTTTTCACAAGGCTTGACACAAAGGTAAATTCTCTAGATATGCAACTATAGTGAATTTAACTATATGCCAACCTAGCTACTAAACGAGAAAAGGCGGCGATAGGAATGAGGTAACCAAGACTGGAGAATGCGGAGACACATGATTTGTTTAACCGCAATTCCTTCCTTTTTAGGGGACGTATATCTACATTGGAGGGGTGGGAGATACTAAGACCACCATGCCATAATAGACCTCACCCTGTTCTCGGATGGATCTTGCCACAACTAGCATGATCCACCTTTACACTATACGGTAGCCTTCGAGGCGGGAACCAGAGCCTTTAAAACGAGATCGGGGCACGCATCCACAACTGAATTGGAGGCTCCCGAGATGATAACAAGCTGTCACAACAAACAATTTTATCAAATATCGAAACCAAGATCTAGAAATTCAAATGAAATTCTAGATCAAAGGGCCCTCAAATGAATGAGGGGGAAATTGAAGATCTCTCCGGTGATGATGTAGATCAAGTCCTTCTACCTTGATCCTCCAAAGATCAAGGCTCACACAGTACTGTGCTTTTCAGAAGATTCGAGCCACTCTAGGTTGAAGATGGGAAGGGGTATTTATACCTCCTCCCGAGATGAAACCGTTGGAGTCAACTGGTGCCAGATAATTCGGCCCAAGTGGGGGCCAGATAATCTGGTCTACGGCAAATATCCGGCCCGGAGCAAATAATCTGGTCCAAATATCCGCCCCCCATCAGAGTGTCGCGCGTCTGGTCCTTAGCCTATTTTGGGGACGGGCAGATTATCCGGGACTGGCCGGGGCCAAAATATCTGAAGCTAGGAAAATGTACGGCCCAATGCCAAATATCCGGCCAATAACCCGCCCTCCTATCTGAGAGTCACACGCTAAGTCCTTAGCCGAAATTGCCAGGGGCAGATTAGCCATCCCTATGCAGGGGCGGATAATCCGACCTGGCTAGCATGATTTTGATGCCTTTGGAAAAGATTTCTTGGTAATATGTTGGTGTGATGTTGCTGACACAAGATAAACCTTTGTTATCTGCAGCACTCAACGCACAATGAAAATATCCTTGGCATTGTTATCTAACACATAAAACACTAGGGATCATGAAATGCTCTTTCACCTGTTAGTGCCTCGGTGGCATGGGCAGGATCCTCCTGATCGAAGGCCGCTAATAGGTTGCCGGCAATGGTTTGGATCAACGCGGGTCATGCGGTGAGATATCCGTGTGCAGGTTCTGCTCGATCTGAAGGCGTAGTCACTACTTCTATTGCTCCACGAGCATGTTGACGCAGAGATGCTCTAGCTCTACTGCTGGATTCGCTACCTTGATCAGCGTAGAGAGTGGGTCGAGGAACCTATTGCTGACGCTACCGCTGTTCCCGCCGCTGTATTCATTTTTGGTGTTGCCGTTGTTGCCGCCATTGAGGTTGATGTTGGGGTTGGGAATGGCATTGGAGTTTCGGTCGGTGGCCATGTGAACACCGCGTGGGTCGTAGTTCTCACAGATGCGACTTCCGTGGAGTCGTTGTCCGACTCGTAGTCGAAGGTCGGGAGCAGCGAGTCTTGCTCCTGCTAGAAGTCGCCAGCATTGGAGACTACCAAAATCGACCTGGCTTCATAAGATGGGGTGATCGAATCCACGTCGTCGTAGAGTTGACAATTGTAGGTGAAGTTGGGATCCATGAAGGTTTTTTTGATGCAGTCGCCATATGAAGGTGCGAGGTCAGCGGAGCTGGGGCTTCTGACGCTTTTGCCTGCCTCCATGGCTTCCCAACTACAGTGTAGCCGATGAAGGCATTGATACGGCCGAACGACACCATGATGGCGAGTGTGACTAACATCGACGCCGGAGTGTAGCCATCAGAGATGACGTACAACATGGGTTCGATGGTGATCATACGACCACCGGCGATCTGATCGGTGATTGATAAAGTTGGTCCCGCCGGGAATATCACACTTGAAGTCCCACAACCCATGGTGGGTGCCAACTGTTGGTGCATTGATCCGGAAAAATGCTATAGGGGTAGCTTAACATAAGTGGAGAGTGGAGAGCGCTTAGGCATTCCTGGAACGAGATTGGGCACATGGAGTTTACCCAGGTTCGGCCCCTCTCGGTGGAGGTAAATACTCATGCTTGTGATGTATTGCACTAGATCGTTTATAGAGGCGCCGGAAGCGGAGAGTCGACTAGGGCTAGATAGTGTCCGCGCTAAGGTGTGGTATGAGATGATGCTTCTAGGGTTTCCCGTGGAGATTTATATGAGCACCTTGGATAGGATTTACAGGATAGGATCCGAATCAGTTAATGATCCAGGATCACCTATGAGGCCAACTGGGTGATATCGTATTCCTCAAGTCGACCGACTGGGCCTTCTAGAACGGGCTTGCTTCCGCAGTCTCCACGATGACTCCATGTACAGAAGCCTACTCTGTTGGGCATCTCTAAAGAGCTCTAAGCTCCCTTGAATTAAAGGCTTGTGGTTGCTCGCATGTTATTTAGAGGTTGTTGTTTTGCTGGGTTGCTCCTAGGTATGTGTACATAGTTTTTTTTTGAGAGAGATTGTTATTTTGCTAGGCGGATGCCTTTGCTTGCTTGTTCCTAAGCATATGTAGTAGAGATAGCCTGTTAAAATTTAAATGGGATCTCCCAGTTATAATGTTATATTATGTATTTCTCTCGCAAAATAGGTTAGCTAATAAGATTAAAAATATTTATTAATTGCTTAGTAATTAAAAATTAGTTAATCTGAAAACATGAATAATGTTGATATCTAAGAATAAAATTGGTTGCTTAATATAAAATAATATACATGTATTTTCATCCGTCAAAAAAGTCACATGGGGCTAAAAGATGTTCACATAATTTTGAAAAATGTTCATGAAGTTGAAAAAATGTTCATCGGTCCAAAAACAAATTCTCACATGTCTACAACACGTATCTTCAAAAAATATTCACGGGTTTAAAAAATTATTACTCTAAACTTATCCATGAGTTTGAAAAATGACCATCTGTATTAAAAATTCTCACGGGTCTGAAAAGAGATGTAACATTATTTCTAGAATTGTTCATCAGTTTGAAAATATTCATCATCTGAAATGGTCTGAAAAATGTTCATCGGTATGGAAAATTATATGTTGAAAAGTGTTCATACCATCCATAAGACTAAAATATGTTCATGTGTTCCACAAAAAATATTCATATATTTTAAAATCCAAAAAGAAATAAGCGTATACAAATAAAATAAAGAAAAAGAGAGAAAAGGAAAAATGAACAAAATGGAAAAAATGAAGATTAAAAATAAAAAAGTAAAAATTCAATAGAAAATGAAATGAAATTTTTTGAACTAAAAATCATGAGAAATTGAATAGAAAAGCTAGAGAAAATTGCAAAATGAGAAGAAAGTGAAAAAAAATACGTAGTAAAAAAAATCGTCTACCCTTTGTTTGTGCTGCTCATGGATTGGTTGAGTTCGGTACTACTGCGTTGTTATCTTTTTCATTGTGTTTTTGCTGTCGACGTCTGTTTTTTCCTCGGTCTGTTGTATGTCTATGAGGGTGGATATGGGCTATCCTGGCGAAAAAAGCCAAGACCGCAGCGAACTAAATTCAAAACAATTTATACGTCAACAAATTAGCCATTTGTAGAGAATGGCGCGGCAGAGCGCGCCGGGTCCATCTAGTTCCCTTCAATCTCGATAACAATCTCACTTACAACTAAAAAATCTCAATTGCAACTCCACTTGTAATAGAAATATCTCAATTGCAAAGAATAGCAGTGCAATCTCTTGGCTTAAGAACACATCACTAAACTCTAACTTAGTCCTCTGAGAATTAGATAAACCGTTGTTCCCTCCTTTCACTAATGCAAGATCTTTTAGATATTTCAAATTTGACTAGATACACTAAAAAATAGCGAATTTATACACTAAAACATGTCACATATATACGTTTTAGAAAAGGCCTAGAATGTCAGTGGGAGTATTATTTATTTTTGGAAATGAGGCCTAGAATGTCACATGAATCTTTTTGTCTCCGTCTCCCACATGCAGGTGAACGAAAACTCTGAGAATCCATGCTGGAAAGCAATAGGGTACAGCGTGCCAGAGGTGGAAGAGCAAGGAAGGAAAAATCGAACAGAAGCGACAGCGCGGCGTTCTCTGGATAACGGCGTCGTGCAGACCAGGGAGCTGGACGACGCAGCCCTGCTCAGGTCACTCGCGAACAAGGGCCTCGCGGTAAAACCGGGCGCATCGGGGTCTCAGTCTGCGCACACGGTGGAATGCGACGTCGTCATCGTCGGTTCAGGCTGCGGCGGTGGCGTGGCCGCCGCGGTGCTCGCGTCCGCGGGGCACAAAGTGGTTGTTGTTGAGAAGGGAGACTACTTCACCTCCGAGGATTACAGCTCTGTCGAGGGCCCGTCCATGGAGCGCCTCTACGAACAGGGGGGCATCTTCTGCACCACCAACGTGACGACCGTCTTGTACGCCGGCACCACCGTCGGCGGCGGCTCGGCGGTGAACTGGTCGGCCAGCATCCGCACGCCACGGGAGGTCCTGCAGGAGTGGTCGCGCGAGCACGGGCTCCCGGTGTTCGAGGGCGCGGGGTACGCGAAGGCCATGGATACGGTGTGCGCCCGTCTCGCCGTGACCGACGGATGCCGGGAGGAAGGGTTCCAGAACAAGGTGGTTCGCCGCGGGTGCGAGGCGCTCGGGCTGCCCGTTGATGCCGTGCCGCGCAACTCGTCGGAGGGACACTACTGCGGGAGCTGCTCCCTGGGGTGTCCGGCCGGAGACAAGCGCGGCACGGACACCACGTGGCTCGTCGACGCCGTCCAGCACGACGCGGTGATCCTGGCCGGGTGCAAGGCCGAGCGCTTCATACTGGAGAGCGGCAGCGGCAAGAACGGCCGGAGCAAGAAGTGCGTCGGCCTGGTGGCGACGTGCGCGAGCGACGGCATCACAAAGAAGCTGCGCATCGAGGCCAAGGTGTCCATCTCGGCGTGCGGAGCGCTCATGACACCTCCGCTGCTGCGTAACAGCGGGATCAGGAACCGGCACGTCGGCCGGAACCTGCACCTCCACCCGGTGTCCATGGCCTGGGGGTACTTCCCGGACACGAACCAGATCACAGGTAAGTGCTACGAGGGCGGCATCATCACGAGCATGCACCGCGTCACCGAGCGCACCATCATCGAGACGCCGGCGCTTGGGCCGGGCGCCTTCGGCTCGTTGGTCCCGTGGGAGTCGGGCCGCGACATGAAGGAGCGGATGCGGCGGTACGCGCGCACCGCGCACGCGTTCGCGCTGGTCCGGGACCGCGCGGCGGGTTCCGTGGACGGCGAGGGCCGCGTGCACTTCACACCGAGCCGCGACGACACCGAGGAGCTCCGCAACGGTCTACGCCGCGCGCTGCGCATCCTGGTGGCCGCCGGTGCGGCCGAGGTGGGCACGCACCGCAGCGACGGGCTGCGGTTGCGGTGCAAGGGCGTGCAGGAAAGGGACCTGGAAGCGTTCCTGGATGAGGTGACCGTCCCGAGCGGCCCGATGCAGGCCGGCACGGATACATGGGCGCTCCTCTGCTCGGCGCACCAGATGGGCAGTTGCCGGATGGGCTTCAGCCCCAAGGACGGGGCCGTCGACGGCGGCGGTTTGAGCTGGGAGGCAGAGGGCCTGTACGTCTGCGACGGCAGCCTCCTCCCGACCGCCGTCGGTATCAACCCGATGATCACGATACAGTCCCTTGCCTACTGCCTCTCCGTGGACATCGCCGAGTCCTTGTGGCAGGGCAAGAAACATTAGTATGCACTCCACATCCCCGGAGGATCATATATGTATGTGTGCTGCATGTTGGTTTAAAACTTGTAATGGGTACACTGTCCCCAGCTCCAGATAATTAATTACGGATTTGTATCTGATTGATTATACTCTGTTGAACTCTTTTCTTCTTCTTTTGAGAAGCATTTTTACTGATCAGATTTGTATGTATCTCTACTACTAACTAGATGATACCCCGCGCGTTGCTACGGGGATTACGTGCAAATGATATAAAGCATTTTGAATAAGCTATTTTGTTAAACAGTATAGTTACTCAAACGTGCAACGACAATGTGGCAGATATAATTGCACTTGTAATAGATTGTTATGTGAATTAGAAAGTGTGTTAAGATATCTGCGAATTATACAGATGATCCATGAGATGCCTGTAGAGATGATTAAAAAGGTGAGAACAAATTTGCATAATTAATAAGTAAAGTAATAATACAAATTGCATTTCTATTTTATTCTGATAATATTCCAAGCAATCAACATTTGTCGCCGGTTCTTGAAAAATAATATTCCAATCACCATGCATTTGGTATATTCATCAATTTCTTCGAGAAAGGCAAGAACAACAAAAGGTAGTTTACCTTCCAATTAGACATCTGGTGGCATAGTAAAATATTCCTATTTGAATGTTATGAGATACAAAATGTAGTAGAGAATTGAATGCCCACATTCAGAATACCAAAGGCCCCCTTGTGCATTCATTTTCGATAAATTGTTAGTGTTGTTAAAATTTGATGGAATGGCTTCTGAAATAAAGGTAGGGGCACAACCACTAACTCTAAATAAGAAAATAGACTTTGATACATGTAAGATAGTGAGAACTTGGTGAGGAAGTACGACGCTATTTACAACAAAACTAAAGACTATTGTATAAGCTAATGGTAACCTTCAGAGCAAGAAAATTGGGACCATGCCAAGGTTGAAATTGATTGGTAGAAAAATCAACTTGAGGCAGATTTACTAAGTGGTATTTTGTCAAATACCTGTAGAGCAAAAGGAGAATCACTAATCAAGAAATTTCCGACCATCAAACTGAATGAATATGCATCATGCATGGATGAGTCACGAAATAGAAATAAAGAAGAATTTAAATATTTGCTTACACAACACAAAAAAATAAAAAGAGAAACACACATCTAATGCACTTTTGCTCCGTCGAGGGAACAGGGGAAGGTGTAAGAAAATACCTTTTTGGTGCCTTGCAGAAAGCTATTTCTGCTGATACTCAAGACTCAGCTGGACCAATGATGATTATGTTGACCACCAGACTCGGGGAGCTAAGTTGGCACTTGCCAGTCCTCAGCGTCGTCCTTGTTTGTGAATCTGATAGAGCGTGTAAACCATGAAAGACACAGGGAAGTTGCAAGAGGGCAAATTACAATGTATCTAATTAATTCAAGGGATATTTTAGGGTTAGAAGATGCATTTTCTGATCCAATGTAAATTAAAAATTAATAACAGGAGATTAGAGATTGCTACCAATGCAAGTAGGTACTGCGCGCTGGTGGCAGCTTCCTTCCTACTTTTAGCAAGGAAACGGAGGGTCCAATAAATCCAAATGAATCGGGAGGCTTGAGCTAGAAGCAGACAGAATCCAATCAAATCGGTTGGAGGGCAAAAGCCTCGATTAGATTTCCAGCCGAAGCATAACCTGCTAGATTGGGAAAATAGATTGAGTGATTAAAAAAAGAGAAATTTAAATAGGGAGAATCAACATACCAGATTCGAAGGGCAGTATGCTTTGGTTTTTAATCTGGAGGCCGCGGTGGCCGATGAGTTTTATCGAGCAGTTTCTACTCGCTGAATGATGGGTTTATCAAGCGGTTTGATGAGCATTTGTGAGGAGGAAGCCTTAATTGCATCATGGTGGGAATAATCGTGGTGAGGAGGCCGGACGGTCATGGAGGCGGAGTTACTGGTCGTGATTAGACATGACTGAAGACGAACGGCGACTATTTATTTTTCCATGACGAACTGCCAGAGAATCCACGAGCCTACATCAGTGAACCAAGCCCATGTACAGAGGACTTTCAGCCCATATGCAGAATTATCTCATGCGGGACGGACAAAGCCAGGAGAGCGACGCTGGGAAAGAAAAGGAGGTGACGTGGCTGCACCAGAAGCCAGGAAAATAAGGTGGTGGGGAATTGCTATTTAGATATAGAAGATAAAGGCCAAAACATTAACTTTGCTACAGACACCCCATCAACCATACGTACACATCCCCAAAGCGTACGATAGGTACAGTTAATCTAATCTAACGACTCATCTAAGCGAACAAATCCCTTTTGGTGCGCTTAGCGATTAATTTAGACGGATACCTACGCTGCCGGACGGACGGAAAGTCAGCCCCGCGTAGCCCTTCCCATACCAAAAAAAATGATCACGCCCATGATTTGCCCATGAATCACGGCTGATATCCACGGACGGCCCCCACGATCGCTGCCCACAGACGGCACCATCGCCGCCTAACTGGATCTCCGACTGTAGCGCCCGTAGCTACTGCCCTAAGTGCCTTCTTCGACGCCACGCTCACTTCGCCATCACCATCTTCGTGGATCGCTTGACGGATAGCACCCTAGCCTTGACACTCGACTCCTTCCGACACCCTCCCATTCTCCATCATCGCCTAGCGGACAGCGGCGACACCCTTGTCATTGGGATCACCTCCTTCCTGGAGCGCCTGACGGAGGGCTCCCTAGCCGCTTCCCTCGACACCTTCTTCGACAATTATGAGAGAAAACGTTCCATGGCAATGCTTAGGTGAACGTTTATAAAAAATCGATGGGGTTAGGGAGATAACTCGGCAGATCACGTTGGAAAAGGAGGTTAGACAAATTAATTAACGACATAGTTACGGTACATCGACAAATAAGCATGATAAACTAAAGTATAGCAACCAATGCGATGACATCCTAAGGTGAGGTGGCGTTGTTTGGAACGTCGTTCTATGCAAGTTATAGTTCAATGAAAGGGTGCCGATAGAAATTCGAAAGGACCACCTTGTCGTAGGAACATAGTTGTTTTACAGAAATATTTTTTGATATTTGTTAAAAAAGCGTGTACCACATAGCATATATACACATATACTACTATAGCTTAAGCCTGGTTGTAGCGGCGCGCGCTGAGCATACTAGCGGACGTCCTGCCTGTCTTCTGCGTCTGCTGATCCCGCTGCACTTGCCCTCCACTATTTGGATTCTCCACATCCACCGCTCCTGGTCAAAGAAAAAAGTCGACCGACACATCACACATCACCATGGCTAGCTCCCTCGGTTTCCAACGCCGCCGCCGCCCCAATCCCCACCGCTCAAGACGCTGCTGCCGCCCCATCCGTCGTTGCTCATGGAGAGCTAAGGTTCCACTCTCCGACTGCCCCGCTCTTATCTCTCTCCATCTCTCCTCAATCGCCCCTGATCCCCTACCTCCCCATCGCTGGCATCCAGATCGCCCATGCTTTTTTGGCACAGGCTGGCTATATGAATCTCTTTCGCATCAGGCGGCTAGAACGGAGTTGTACAAGCAGACCGGAACACCGGCGGTGGTGCATGTTAGAGCCCCTCGATCCGGACGGTGGTGCGAGGGTAGTTGATCACAAACGACATGGCGAATTGGCGATGGAACATGGAAGGCCTTAGTTCACGTGTAGAGGAAGGAGTGGCCATCGGAAGCTCGTCTAGGATGGGCATAGGTGGCCAATCAATTCCACCGGTGGCAGGGTCGCCGTCTTGCCGTTCGCACCAGGAGACAGAGGGACGAGTAGAGGAAGGGGATGAAGAGAGGAGAAGAGGTGGTGGGTGGAGCGCTGCCTATCTGGTCAGGGGACGCAGAGGAGAGACTCCCCTGCCTCGTCGTCGGACGCGGGGGCAGAGAGGTCTGGGCCCCTAGAAGACGAGGAGGGAGCACCGGGGATGTCAGCTGTGGAGATGAATGGATAGAGATGTAGGAGGCAAAGGGGCTGGCGAGGTTGGCGTGTATGGCCTCCACGGGTGCTTCAAGATTTTGGCCGTTTGCTCGAATTCTGAACCGAAATTTGTCAGTTTTGTTTTCTTTTGGTTGGTTTGACTGCAGATCTGGGATGCTGAACCCGTATACATCACCACCATGTAGTTGCTGCTATGGGGAAGTGAGAGGAGTGATCATGAATTTTTGAGGGACTCTTGGTCTGATAATGGGAGACATTAGATCATGTATAACCTGACGGAGGTGTGGGATGAGTTCGATGTATATGTGCTTAAATTCAGGCAGAGCTTCAGATACTCAGTGCACACTTGGCTGAAAACCCAGATTATCTTAATTCTCTTATCATACGTACTTATGGTATCATTCATATTCGTAATTTGCCTCTCCTTACCATCCTCAATATAGGATTCAGTTTGTGACGTTGCAATTCTAGAAATTTGGTATATGCTTGAATTACTAACCAATAACAAACTTGAGTTATGATGATGTAATTTTGTTGGTTAATTTCATGTACAGTTTTCTGGCTGATCCACATTTGCACCCCTTCTTAATTCTAAAATTCATTGTACGCGTAAAGTTATATAGCTACATTCTGTATTTACTAAATTCAATAAGACCGTAGGTTTGACCATGACTTAGTGTAAATGATGAACTAGATATTGACGTTGTAACATATGAGAAAAATTTGGATGACAAATAATTTATAAAGAATAGTTACAGTGTGCATCCTTTTTTAGGGATAGGTAATTCTTAAGATGATTATGAGAAGGTGGACTTCAAGATACCACTACTCATGTACTTGATGAAAGTCCATGAGAGGATATCAATCTTATAAGATTTATTTCTGTAACAAGAATATGAGAAATTCGAGCTGAAAATTTTCCTACGGAAGAACAGGGCCACAATCCAATAACTTTTCCATATAATTATGCTCCCTAATACTTGATGATGACAACATATTAAATATTAAAACTAGCAAGTGGACTAATTTGTTTATCTCTGGCCTTCATATATGGCAAATCTTTAGTTATTCACCGGAGTTATTCTTGGGTTTATTCCCTATACGAGTTTTTAACTCATTATAAGTACTAACATCTTAGATGCACACAAGGTATCCCCTGCCTCCATGCCGCTGCTCTCAAGGACCGACCCTCCCTACCGGTGCCTTCATTAGCCTCGCGCCTATGAGGTTTGGACAGAGCTCCGCCTAGCCGGCGCCGCTGACGTGCCCGGTGGATGTATCCACCGGATGGAGGAGTTCGAGATCCCCACCGACCTCTTTGCCTTGCACGACCTCCTCACCTCCATGCAATCCACCACGCCCCAACACCCTTCCTTCACCTACTTCATGCGGCGGCATCCGGGCGGGGGACGATGGTCCTGGAGGTGGACGTTGCGGGGGCATCGACGTCCACGGATGGGGCAAGGGCATTGAATCGGCTGCTGGACGAGGCCATCAGCTGCACCAGGTATCCCATCTACCACTTCTTTCCTCGACATAGTCACAACTGTAATATTGTTTGCCTGAACGGGCACGGTGACGATGGTGATCCAGCGTCCGCCCCGGTGAGGATGTGTGACGGGTGGGACGGATACGTTGACCACATCGACGCCCGGCGGGATGGTGACCACATCGGCGCCATGACGCCAGCTTGTCGTACAGATTGGCCTGCGGGTTATTTTTTCATTGTCTTGCAAGCTCTATTTTTTCCAGTAATGTTACTGGTTGTTGTTTGCTTCATGTTCGATTAAATGCCTCTGCTTAATACAATTTTTCCAGTGAACACAATTTTTCGAAGTACTAGGTTTGATTTATACAACCTCTAAAATCTGAAGCCTCAACTATACGAAGATACCAATTTCAAGTGCGTCCCGAAGCTTGACGTGAGCCTTCTTCTTGGTGGCTGCCCTGATGTGATTAATTAATTGATGATGTCCTGGTTAGACCTGGTCATGGTGAATTTGATTAGCCTTAGCATTCCATTGTTCTGAATGGTTTTTGTCTACTATAGCCACGGTGGTCCTCTATTTGGTTTATCCTTTGTTGTTTTTGGCAGTGTCTTCTTTCTGAAATTTGTGCTTCTCCCTCGCAGATTTGGTGTCTGGAGGTTGCGTCTCGTGTGTACCCCTCGGCTTGGCCTGCATTGGATGGCCGACTCTTGGTAGCGTGTCTATATTTCTTGTCTGAAAGTGAACTATTCTCCTGGTTCATTGGTTGAACCATGTATTCTGCTTTGCGAGTCACTAATGCTGTGATTGGTTTCCTTTAATTAGTTTCCACTCTCTTCCTGCGTAGCACTGCCTCCAGATGCACCACCGGTTGCTGGAGATTTTCGGGCATGCCCTGCTCGTGCTATGGTGTAAGCTACTGACAGGAAGAAGCAAAGATGCTCATTTTGTGGCCAGGAAGAAGAGTATGTCCTCATGTTGTAGCCGTCCAGCCGTGACCTGGAGGCATGCAAAGTGACAAAGAACAGGTAAATAACTTTGGAAAAAAGACAGATTTGCGTAGTGGAGAATTTGGATTAAGGGTATCTGGTTTTGAGGCTGCACCGTTGAGATTAGTGGAGTTTCAAGTTAGTATGAAAGGCATGCATTGATCAGTCTGGTTTCTCAAACATGGAGGATGTTCCAGGTTTGACCATGTTGATATTATATCTTTCAATATGCTCAATGGTAATTAATATCTTGGCCTCTATTGATTGTACTGGGTTGAGATTATTGTCGCCTAGGTTAGTTTATGCTATGTAGTAGAGTGATCAGAAAACTGCCATATATGACTTCTATTTTTCCTCCACTTCAGGTTGTACTAAGCTTCTATGATACTCACACTTAATAATTCAGAATTACAGTGGTAAAACTACGTGCTACTAAGCTACTGCAAATTGTCCGGTTGATGTTGTCTAATTATTAGACTATATTGGATATACCAGTAATTATTGTTACTGGTAGTATATTGGTATTGTGTTAAAAATGCATTTTAACTTCATTAATAAAAATAAACATTTAGAGCTGGCTTACGACAGGTGAGTTTAAGGAATAAATTAAGGCAAACCATACCATCTATGGTATTTTGTGAACTGTGCCAAAACCTTTGCGTTCACATAGCTATGATAGACTTTTAATGCTGGCAGAAAAATTCTTTACTTTTTCAGATTTTATGATGGTGTGTTGTAGTTTAAGTTAGGAACTAATAATGCAATGCTTTGCAGCTAATGTTTGTGTTTCAATTAAGCATACATGCATCTTATGACCAGATTAACTTTCGAGAAGTTACTGGTGCTACTGTTCCTGAGGTAGTTAATAATTTAGGAATCTCATTTGATATGTTACCCATGGTTACTTTTGGATTAAAATGTTTAATTTTTAGGCGCTCATAATTCTCCTCATGAGAACCCCCTTTTATCATTTCATTCTCTGTGTTCTCTTTATGTGTTTTTCTGTCTAGAATTAATTTCATCTATGTGTGGGGTTTGAAGAAGTTGCATCACATGTAGAATGTTGCAAGGAAATCATAGGCTCTTGTGATGATGTATCAGTTGGACTCACATGAAGTGTTCCGCTGATCCAATGCCAACCTCGCAAGTGTTGTCATGCAGGCATGGCGTTGTATTAGAATATGCCGCTGAATTGTTTCTATCTCTACTCTTGCACTTGTCAGGATGATTCACTTTTATCAAGATACTATATAAAAGATGGAATGGCTTATACGTTTATATCTTCACTTCTGCTCTCTTGGATGTTTTATGATGGTAAAGGAGGGGTGCATTTTTTGTTAGTCGGGTGGCAAATGTTCATAGTTTTCTCCAAGTTTTATTTTAGTGTACACCTGCAACTAATTGTTTATCTCCTGCATGCTAGCTATTGTAGTGAATGTGTTGTCATATTTCGCAGAACAGTTGCCAACATTTCTTAATTCCCCGGGTTGACCACTGCCCAATGGTTAAAGAACCTGACTCTACAAGTGATAATTGTCTGCGAGGTCAGAGGATCATAATAGAGACATGGAAATAAATCTATTGTTCCAAGCTCATTTCCTGTTTATTTTAATTTTTAGGGAGTTGATCAATATATTCTAATGCTACTTGCACATTATGTGATTGTGTGATCTTTGGAGAGTAGAAGTATTGAAAACAACTTGATGTTCATTGTGTGCATAGATAGTGCAGAACCGTTTTAAGTCATACTCAAGACACCCTCTCATGTCCACAATTTGGTTTCGTGTACTAATTGCCAGTTAAGTTGTAGTGTTTCTAGCATGTCTTACTCAGCTACATCTACATCATACCCTAAACCCGAGGAAAGCCATTTGTTGTAGTGTTTCCATAAGTTCTATACTGAAGACATTTCTTGATACGGTGTTGGTAGGTACAAGCAAGGAAGATTACTCATTAGTTCAGCCAGTTGATGGCCTGCTCTCTTGCGCGTGGGAGTGGAGAGCACTCTCTTCTATGTGTTACAACATGTTTTAATTTTGTTTAGGGGAGTTATGTAATGAATGTACTATTATTGTTTGAAGGATCTTGTGGTAACAAAAATCACAGGGTGTTTCCTTCTACGCGTGTTGATTCAGGACTGCAGACCCCGCCACCCTCTGCCGCGATCAAGAATATGCCACTAAATTAGTTATACCTCTACTCTTAAACTACTCTGTTTTTTTCCTTTTAGGTTTTCCTAAACTTTGGTAAATTTAGGAGAATCTTGATGAAGTACTTTCAAGTGATGTTGATGTATATAGTTAATGTGGAAGCTAAAAATCAAACATAAATCTTCTAGAGCATTTGTCTTGACAGCAACTATATAGGAAATTGTATTATCTGGTCTCCAGACTTCTCTTCATGAGAAGAGAGAAGAGATCGAGCTAGATAAGGGATGATGGCTCAGTGTCGGCGCCAGGAAAATGCTGGTGCGATGTTGATGTAGAGCTCGTTGGGAACCCCAAGAGGAAGGTATGATGAGCACAGCAGCAAGTTTCCCTCAGTTATGAAACCAAGGTTTAATCGAACCAGTAGGAGCAAGAAAACACCCCAAAGATGATGCTAGCTGAGCTTTGGCAGGGCGCACTACCGGTGCTAGTAGCAACGTGGAGACCTGCACAACACAACCACAGAACTTTGTCCCCAACTTGCGATGAGGTTGTCAATCTCACCGTATTTTGCTAAAAACAAAGGATTAAACGTATCAAATGGAAGGAAGTAATAGTTTACAGAAAGTAAACACAAAGCAGTAAACAGTTTGTAGATTGTATGTAAAAGACAAGGACCGGGATCCATAGTTCACTAGAGGTGGCTCTCCTTAAGATAGATAACATGTTGGGTGAACAAATTACAGCGGGGCAATTGACAAACATCGAGAAAGCAATACATGCATATACTAATCATCTTGACTCCTTTGGAACTTGATTGGGCATTACAATATTATACATAGACCGCCATCCAACTGCATCTATGACTAATAATACACCTTCAGGTTATCATCCGAACCCCTCCAGTATTAAGTTGCAAGCAACAGATTATTGCTTTACGAACTGCGTGTAAAGGAAACAATACGATTGTTCTATGAATAAAGGATTGTTGTTTTCTCCCTAGTAGCAACAACACATCTAGTACCTTAGAGATTTCTGTCACTTCCCCAGATTACAAGAGGCATGAACCCACTATCGAGCATAAATACTAACTCTTGGAGTTGCTAGCATCTACTTGGACAAGATAGCTACTAACAACGGAAAGCATGCAAGATCACAAATAACAAAGACATGATAGAATCAATAATCAATCTGAAATAGCATCTCAATATCCATCGGATCCCCGCAAACACAACATGCAGAATTACAAATAGATGATCTTGATCATGAACGGAGCTCACAAGATCTAAACATGAAAGCACAAAGAAGGAGAACCAGCCATCTAGCTACTACATGGATCCGTAGTCCAAGGATGAACTACTCACGCATCACACCGGAGGCTTGCATGGTGATGAAGAAGGCCTCCAGGGTGAATTCCCCTCTCCGGCAGGGTGCCGGGAAGAGCTTCAGATCCCTGCCAATCTAGGGATGGAGATGACGACGACTACAGACTCTTTCGTGAATTTTTGATCAGGTACTTAGGGTTTTCGTCCCGAGAGCATCTTATAGGCGGAAGGAGAGGCCGAGGGGTGCTAGGGTCGGCCAGACCACCCCCTGGCGCGGGCCAGGCCTGGCCGTGTGGCCAGGTGGTGTGGCTGGCCCCCAGCTCTTCTTCGTCTCGTATTCTGGCATCCGATGACTTCCGAAAAAATAGGCACTTTGGCTTTTGTGCCATCCAATTCTGAGAATATTCATTTTCTGACTTTTCTAGAACCAAAAATAGCAGAAAACAGGCAGCTGGCACTGCGGCTCTTGTTAATAGGTTAGTCCAAGAAATCATATGAAAAGTACTCCAAAGTTGGAACAAAACATAAGAAAGTAGATAAAACCAAGCATGGAACATCAAAAATTATAGATACATTTGCAATGTATCAACATCCCCAAGCTTAACTCCTGCTCGTCCTCGAGTAGATAAGTGATAAAAAGAAAGAATAGTTTTTGAGGTGACATGCACCATCAAAGACTTGATCAAAGTATTTGGAAAACATTCAAAGCTGGGATCATAGTACTTCAATCATAACATGAAAGACAAAGTTCTAACAATAAGACAAAGAAACTATGATGCAACATGAAAAGCCACAAACAAAAGATTCATGAATAACAATGCTTTGCAGGACGTTTGTTTGTTTCACATAAAGAAAGCATAGCATAATAGTATTCAGCTTGTCCCTCAATAGAGTAGCAAATATAAATGCATAGGACACCTTCAAAGTTCATAAGAGTGACTAGATACAAATAGTTTAAAACAAGCAATATCAAGTTATGCATCAATCAACTAGTCTTGGGACAATGCACATAGAACGAAGAATGACCACTATGCTCTCAAAGTAGGTGCATAAAGGTAGAAGGTGGAGACTCAATATAATGGTGGAAGAAAGGCCTTTATAAAAGGAAGTAGGGATTGAAGTCTCATAAAGAGCTTCGAAAAATTATGGTACTTATAGCTTTCAGCTCTCATTGCCCCTATCATAAGCATATTGAAGTGATTAAGGTTAAAGTGAACAAACTATGGTGTACATGCTTGACGAAGTATAAGTTAGAAATCTCATGTCCCTTGTATACGAGGGCCGCTCCTCATGCTAATCAAGTTTAGTCACCGATAAGTTCTTGTCATCGTAAGTACATGTGTATCATAGAGAACCGCCAACGGGGTACCCTTTCCCGATGATACGGAAGAATCCCCATATCAAAATGACAAGGCAAACAGACAACGAGCATCTTAGCAATCTTCTTATTTACCATGGGAATATGGTGCTTTTTCTCTCTTTCCTCTTTTCATAATCTCTTTTTTTCTCTTTTCTCTTTTTTTCTCAATATAGGACTCTTTTTTTATAAGAAGAATGCTTCATAGACAACTCATTATGGTTACGCTGCAGGTTTCCACCATGTCAGCATGGATTAGACCAGCGGCCTAGGCGTTTCTATAACACATATACATAACTCCATGGACTTACAAGCTCCCCTTTCATTTCACACCGACGACATCCATATACAAAAGAGCATGATATCAACTAGGTACAAGTACCAAGTGCAATGTTGAAAGCGTTCCCCATGAAAGCATGGTTCTGCTAATTTCCAACAAATAAGTGCAAGCATATACAACATAGACGACACAATGGTTCAAGTTTATTAAGGGCAAGAAAAGTAAAGTGTGCCATCAAGTTCGTGAGAGCTTTAATCACTAGTTTTCTCATAACAAGTTTAATTTGGAAGGTAAACAAAAGCATGAATATACTTAGAATAGCATAATCTAGTAGGTAGGTATGGTGGACTCTTTGGAATAACTTGGTTTAGGGAGTTGGATGCATGAGTGGAACTCATACTTTGTTGTGGAGGCTAGCAAAAGACTGGGAGCGACAAACTAAGAGAGCAATAATGGCCATAATCATGCAGAGCGACAAAACATCATTGATCAAAGCATAAAGTGATACTACAAGTTGAAAACTAAAGGATCATTAAGGCTATGGTGACTTGATATAGTCATAACATGGTGTGAGCATGTGCCAAGTCAAGCCAAATAAAGCATCAAAGGAGAATACCACTATAATATGCTTTAATATGCTAAAACAACGCATGATTCATCCAAGGCACATTAAGCAATCTCAATTGTTTATAACAAGTCATGCTATAGCAAAGAATACTAAGCATAAAGCCAAAACAATATCAAGCATGGCATGACAAAGCATAGGCCACAGTCAAAAACAAGCTCTTTTTACCACATAAGTATGAACTTTCCTACTCTTTTCCAAACCAAACCAAACTATTTGGAAACCAATGTATGAAATAGGGGGTCCAACCAATTTATTCAGCAAACTAAGAAAACCAAAGAAAACGAAAAACCAAAACGAAAATGAAAAAGAAGACGCTCCAAGAACAACACAACTGTGCATGAAACAATAAAAATGAAGTGTTTGGAAGAAACCTGGGATTTTTATTGATGAAGAGGGGATGCCTTGGGCATCCCCAAGCTTTAACGCTTGTACTTCTTGGTTATTTCTTGGGGTGACACACGTGGTATCCCCAAGCTTGAGCTTTAGTCCATCCTTCATCTCATTACTCATTCCTTCCATACACCTGAAAATTTTCCTTCATACAAAACTTCACACAATCTTTATTAGCAACATTAGTGCACTCAAGATAAATAAGTCTTAAGGTTCAGTTCTAACACCAAATAAACTTCCATTAGAATACTAGCTACTGTAGCACTTCCCTCAAAAAGCTCAATTCCCCAAAAGAACTCAAAAAGTGTAACATCCCAAAACTTTAATCCAAGCTTATCAAGATCAAATCATCCAAAAATAGGGTTAACAAAACCTTTTCCAAATTTAAAATGAAAGCATTCATATATGTGTGCATTTAAAATAGGAGTTGTTTGAATTGCCATGATTGATTGATCCAATGCTTGTAAAATGTTTCTTAGGTGATTTAAACCTCATCTACATCATTCCCAAACTTTTCCTAAAGAAAATCAAATAAAAAAGAATTAAAAAGAAGGAATGGTCATTTTGGCAAATTTAACTCTCATGCCTACTTTGGCTATTCCTAGTACTCAATTCTTAACAGAAACAATTCTTGACCTTTGCACTCCTTGCTAGTACACATAATGAGGTACCAAGGCCCACCTTTGGATCTGCTAAAAACATTCTGTTAACTATTTTAAATGACAGTTTAAAATTGAATCTAATGCATATGCATAGATCATTCCTATTTCAAAAACCATCTTTTTGAGCTCCATTTTCAGAACCCTTGCAACCAGAGACTACCTATCACTAGTGGAGATCACTCAAAAAATTTGAACTCAAAATTCAAAACTTTTTCTTTTGCGGCCATTTCATCAAACACATGGCATGCAGAATCAAACACAATTAGCTAGCTCACTGTTTCTACAGGGTTTTGCCACCGAATTGACCACAAAACACTCCCTCTGTCTCCACTTGATCAAACCATGCCATTACCAATCCCCTACACCCTAGTGGAAAGGCCAAGCCATGCCGAGCACCAACTCGCCGGCCAACCTTGCCCTCACCCGAGCCGACCACCTCCCCCTCTCTCTCCATGTCTAGGAGGTAGCCAGCACCTCACCGCCACTCCATGTCCCTTGCCCGAGCCAAGAGCAGCAGTGGACCACCAAGCACAACCCGCGCCTAGTGCCACCGCACCAGGCCGAGAGCACGCCAGAGCGCCGCACCCGGCACGCGTGCACACGCCGCCGCTGGACCGCAGCCCGCGCCCGCCGCTCCGCCTCGACCTGGAGAACACCCCAGACATCCCCGTTCGCCGCCCAAAGCCTCACAGCCACCGTTCGCCGTGGACACCGCTGCTTCGGCCGCGCAGAGCGCCACCTCACCTAGACCGCGTGCCACCGCCCCTACGGCCGCATTTAAGTCCTAGAGCACCGCCAGGGAACCGCCCATCGATCGCCATCCCCCGCCATGCCGCTAGCTTGCTGTAGCCATGTCGCCACCGTCGATCGCCCATCCCGCTCGGTCTCACCGTCGGGCCTATAAAAGGAGCCCTCCCTAGCCATTCTGCTCCACACTATTCCACTCCCCTCACCTCTCTGAACCTCACCCACCTTTAGCCGGAGCAAATGGAGCAGCAGCTTGCTGGAATTGGAGCCAGAGCTGCCGCCTCTGGAGGAGAAGGGTGCCGTTGATTTCGACCGCCCCAAGCTCCGCCGCGACCACGCCTCGCCTCGCTGTCGTCTTCCACTTCGTTTGCCCGCCTCGCCGACCCTGCTGGAGCCCTGGTACGCCCCCAGTAGACCCCCACCGAGCCGTTAGGGTTCGAGCTCGCCGGCGACCTGTTCGTCGTCGACAACGACCCTCAACCGTTGATCTCGCTTCTAATCCTACGGCCCACAACGCGCGTACCGTTTGGCGTGTTAAGTGCCGCTGACAAGCGGGACCCCCTGTCAGCTGAGCCCCGCGCCGCGGAGCGCCACTGGGCCGGCCCAAGTCCTTTCCCGCGCTAGCCCATAGATTCAAATCTGTTTTTTCCTTTTTAGTTAAATCTAGTTTCTGTCCCCTATTTCAAAATTTAATTCAGAGAGTTTTATAAATCCAAATTGTATGAAACCAATTTTTTCTGAAAGGTATTAAAATGATCTATCCAAGCCCGTTGGATTTAATTCAATTAGAGTTATAGATCTCTTCTAATAAAAATAACAAAACAGAAGCTTTTGGAACTTGCAACATTTTTATAAAATCAACCAAGTTAGCTTTTGAGTTGATTCCAACTCTCAAAAATCACATTTCATCATATCTATCTAACCATGTAATAATATTAAGGTTGACATGCAGTGACTTTGGACTAGTACCAAAATAATGCTATATAGGCATTTCTAGTCACTTTAAATCATTAAATAATGAACTTAAACCAAAGTAATATTGATCCAACCCTTAAATCTCATTCCCACATGTTAGAATATGTGGTGAGGACATGTGTCCACATGATCCCATATTTTGGTGGTGAATATTAAAATTTTAGTTAATATTTCAATGAGTAGAAATTACTTTTCTAAAATAAAAAGGATGAAACTATTGAATTAAAACTTGTGATGTTTGTGATAATAATAGATCATCAAATGTGTATTTTAGAATGCTACTTAGCCTAGTTAAGTACTGTTTGGTGATTGTGCACTCCCTATGCATTTATAGACGCTAGTACCGACCAAGCTTTCGAGGAGGAGGAGTTCTACCAAGAAGAAGAAGAAGAGAACTTCAACCACTGCACCAACCAAGGCAAGCTATTGTTAGCAGGCTAGAATTAAACTAGATGGTTTAGCAAAGATGCCTTAAGCAGGCTTTGATCACACCCCTTTAACTATTAGTATCCCAAGTCTTATTGACAAGTTTTACTTCCCTTAGTTTACACAAAGTTCTTTAATTAATTTTGAAGGTAGCATAAAAAGTATAAAACTTGACCTACTTAGAAACCTTTAGATGTCATTCTATGGATGAGATTGATCCCATCCTTCCCCTTTAGTGAACACTCTTAACTTAGTATCTTAGTATAGATCAAAAACTTGAGTCACTCTAGATGGGAATACTTGGTGAAAATGAATTAGGAAAACCTTGGAATGATGAGTCATTCTATTGAGATGTTTTGACATGTGTTGAGAAACACAACTGGTTTATGATGATGAAAATGACGAGGAATGAGCCTTAACCCTTTTATAAAACTGATGGTTGGATTCGGATGCGATACCATTCCAAATTTACCGTACAACCACATTACCTGGATTGGGTAAGGCTTAGCTGGAAATTTATATGCATTAGGATTAGTTCCCTCATGGGAGAGGTTTGAGCTGAGGCTACCTCTCAATGTTGTCCACCTATGCAGTGCCCAAGATGACTGATGGCCATGGTTGGGAGGCCATGCTCATAGGAGAGGTGCTTGTACTAGGGTGTGTAAAGGGAAGGTTATGTTTGATTATCTGCATACTAAGTATGATGATTCAGGGTTATCCCTGACAGATGTATCGAATCTTGTGGTGAAAGTGTACCACCTCTACAGAGTGTCAAACTATTCGAATAGCTGCGTCCATGGTTATGGACAGTTGGAATGGCCATACTGTTTCGTTGTCAGATGTTTTCTAAATAACTTGAAATGAATGATGAACTTTGACTTGACCACAACAGGGTTATGTTGATGATAATAGCTTCCCAACTTAAGTGATTCTAGAACATTACTTTATATTTCTTTGCTTCTGAACTCAGCTTAGGTTTCAAACTTAATTTGATAGTTAAACTTAGATTTAGCACTTTGACTTAGAATTATACTCCTTGTTAGTAGTAGTTTGCGAGTGCTTAAAGAGTACTCATGGCTTTTGTCCCTGGCTATTATCATGGCCAGACTATGAAGGAGATTATCAAGATGATGGTCAGCAAGACGGCTATGATAACTAGGACTATCTGCCTTCGTCAGCATTGCCTGTGCCCCTGAAGATGGACCCCACCGCTACGCTATCGTTTATTTCCGCTGCTTGTTGTATTAAAGACTGGATCATGAGATCCTTATTTGTGTAAAACCTTATGTATGGTTTGTAATGGATGATGTATTGTGATATCCAATCCGTTATGTCTCACAAAAATGGTAATCCTAGGATTGCGAGGTATGGCATAACGGGCATCTAGGATTAAAAATCCGGGTGTTGACAAAAAGGAACCAACAAGAAGCAAATGCAGAAAATGGCAGAAATCTATCAAAACAGACCAGCAGGTAAAGACAAATTTTTTCGAAGACCTTCTGTTGCTCAAACCAAAAAGTGTTGAACTAACGAAAGTTAGATAACAACCTAGGGCAGAAGCACAAAAATTCACGCCTCAAAAAGATGTTCAGAGATTTTACACGAATTTTTACGGTGAAGCACAGAAATCTGTTTCGGGACAGCAACTTTTCCAATCATTACTTCTCTCTCATTAGAGGTTACTCTTGGCACAAAAAGCAAATAAAAAGGATAAGGAGAGGTTATTACAGAGGTAATAACTTCCAAGACTCATCTAAAACTTTTGGGTTATCTCCCAATAAGTACTTTTCTTTAACGCCTTTAAGTTAGGCATAAGAAGCAAGAAAAAGAATCAAGTGTTCTCGAATGAAGAAGCATTAAGACCAAATTTTGTTTTCATAGGAGAAGCAAAAGAAATCTTCTCTCTCTTCTTAGGGAAGTGTTCTATACCTTTCTTGAGTGGGAGTTGATATTTAATGGTGCCTTCTTTCATATCAATAATGGCACCAACAATTCTAAGAAAAGGTCTTCCCAAAGTAATAGGACAAGAAGCATTGCATTCAACATCCAAAACATAGAAATCAACGGGGACATAGGCATTGTTAACCATAATAAGAACATCATTAAGACTCCCCATGAGTTTCTTTTTAGCATTATCATCAAGTGGGCCATTCAAATAACAATCTTCAAGAGGAGGCAAATCAAGCATATCATAAATCCTTCTAGGCATAATAGAAACACTACTATTAAGATCACATAAAGCTTTGAAATCAAAGTCATTCACTTTCATATTAATGATGGGTTCCCAACCATCTTCTTGTTTTATAGGAATAGAAGCTTCATGTTTCATCTTTTCTTCTTTAATCTTTATGAGAGCATCAATAATGTGTTTTGTAAAGGCCATGTTCATAGCACTAGCATTAGGACTTTTAGCAAGCTTTTGTAGGAACTTAATAACTTCAGAGATATTGCAACCATCAAGATCAAAATCAAATTTATAATCTAAAGTAGTAGAACTATTAGTATCCTCAACACTAGTGGTGGTGATAGTAGAAACACTAATGTTTCTAGCAATTTCATCTTCTCTTTCCCACTTAGCATGTAATTCAGCTAATAGTCTAACATTTTCATCAATTCTTACTTGTATAGCATTCGTAGCTGCAAAGGGATTATCATTAGTTTCAGGTTTAGCAGCCATTTTATTCAAAGAAGATTGAGCTTCAACCAAAGATGCTATATTTCTTTCAGCATTAGAGATTTTTTCCTCAATAGTTTTATTGAAAGAAGTTTGTTTACTAATAAAGTCTTTAAGCATGACTTCAAGTTCAGAGGGTGCACTCCTATTATTGTTGTAAGAATTTCCATAAGCATTACCATTGTTGGGAGGATATGGCTTATAATTGTTGTTACCAAAATTACTCCTATAAGCATTATTGCCAAAATTATTATTTCTTATGAAGTTCACATCAACTTGCTCTTCTTGAGCAACCAAAGAGGATAAAGGAACATTATTTGGATCAATATGGGCTTTCCCATTAACAAGCAGAGACATAATAATATCAATCTTATCACTCAAGGAGGAGGTTTCCTCAACAGAATTTACCTTCCTACCTTGTGGAGCTCTCTCAGTATGGCATTCAGAATAATTAACCATCATATTGTCCAGAAGTTTTGTTGCAGCACCCAAAGTGATGGTCATAAAGGTACCTCCAGCAGCAGAATCCAATAGGTTTCTTGAAGAATAGTTCAATCCTGCATAAAAAGTTTGGATGATCATCCAAGCAGTCAGTCCATGAGTGGGACAATTCTTTACCAAAGATTTCATTCTTTCCCAAGCTTGAGCAACATGTTCATTATCAAGTTGTTTAAATTTCATTATTTCACTTCTCATGGATATAATCTTAGCAGGAGGATAGTATTTTCCAATGAAAGCATCTTTGCATTTAGTCCAAGAATCAATACTATTCTTAGTTAAGGAATTCAACCATTCTTTAGCTTTTCCTCTCAAAGAGAA
Source organism: Avena sativa (assembly GCA_916181665.1). Classification (NCBI taxonomy): domain Eukaryota; kingdom Viridiplantae; phylum Streptophyta; class Magnoliopsida; order Poales; family Poaceae; genus Avena; species Avena sativa. The sequence goes on along the minus strand of OV702290.1, from coordinate 543,182,640 downwards.
AGGAAACAATTTCAGCTTAATAATATCACCATCTATATCCCTATGCTTTTGCGTCTCACAAAGTTCAACAAAGTTATTTAGATGGGAAGAAGCATCTTCATTACCAATACCAGAAAATTGTTCTCTCATAACAAGATAGAGCAAAGCAGGTTTTATCTCAAAGAAAGTATCTTCAGGCACAGGTGGAGCAATAGGTGTGCTCATAAAATCATTGTTGTTGGTGCTAGTGAAGTCACAAAACTTAGTGTTTTCCAGAGTAGTCATTTTTTTGGGTTTTTGAATAAGAAAGCAAACTTGTAAAACTATTTTTTGTGTGTTTTTGATAAAGAAACAAGCAAAAAAAAACAAAAAAAAACTAAGCAAAACAAAAATAACAAAGTAAAGAGATTGGTTATGAGGGACTCCCCTTGTGAAGATGTCCTTGACTCCCCGGCAACGGCGCTAGAAAAATGCTTGATGGCTCAGTGTCGGCGCTAGGAAAATGCTGGTGCGATGTTGATGTAGAGCTCGTTGGGAACCCCAAGAGGAAGGTATGATGAGCACAGCAGCAAGTTTCCCTCAGTTATGAAACCACGGTTTAATCAAACCAGCAGGAGCAAGGAAACACCCCAAAGGTGTTGCTAGCTGAGCCTTGGCAGGGCGCACTACCGGTGCTAGTAGCAACGTGGATACCTACACAACACAACCATAGAACTTTGTCCCCAACTTGCGATGAGGTTGTCAATCTCACCGTGTTTTGTTGAAAACAAAGGATTAAACGTATCGAATGGAAGGAAGTAATAGTTTGCAGAAAGTAAACACAAAGCAGTAAACAATTTGTAGATTGTATAAAAGACAAGGACCGGGATCCATAGTTCACTAGAGGTGGCTCTCCTTAGATAGATAACATGCTGGGTGAACAAATTACAGCGGAGCAATTGACAAACATCGAGAAAGCAATACATGCATATACTAATCATCTTGACTCCTTTGGAACTTGATTGGGCATTACAACATTATACATAGACCGCCATCCAACTGCATCTATGACTAATAATACACCTTCAGGTTATCATCCGAACCCCCTCCAGTATTAAGTTGCAAGTAACAGATTATTGCTTTACGAACTGTGTGTAAAGGAAACAATATGATTGTTCTATGAACAAAGGATTGTTGTTTTCTCCCTAGTAGCAACAACACATCTAATACCTTAGAGATTTCTGTCACTTCCCCAGATTACAAGAGGCATGAACCCACTATCGAGCATAAATACTAACTCTTGGAGTTGCTAGCATCTACTTGGCCAAGATAGCTACTAACAACGGAAAGCATGCAAGATCACAAATAACAAAGACATGATAGAATCAATAATCAATCTGAAATAGCATCTCAATATCCATCGGATCCCCGCAAACACAACATGCAGAATTACAAATAGATGATCTTGATCATGAACGAAGCTCACAAGATCTAAACATGAAAGCACAAAGGAGGAGAACCAGCCATCTAGCTACTACATGGATCCGTAGTCCAAGGATGAACTACTCACGCATCACACCGGAGGCTTGCATGGTGATGAAGAAGGCCTTCAGGGTGAATTCCCCTCTCCGGCAATGTGTCGGGAAGAGCTTCAGATCCCTCCCAATCTAGGGATGGAGATGATGGTGGCTACAGACTCTTTCGTGGATTTTTGATCGGGTACTTAGGGTTTTCGTCCCGAGGGCATCTTATAGGCGGAAAGAGAGGCCGAGGGGGTGCTAGGGTCGGCCAGACCACTCCCTGGCGCGGGCCAGGCCTGGGCACGTGACCAGGTGGTGTGGCCGGCCCCCATCTCTTCTCCGTCTCGTATTCTGGCATCTGATGACTTCCAGAAAAATAGGCACTTTGGCTTTTGTCCCGTCTAATTTCGATAATATTCATTTTCTGACTTTCTTGGAACCAAAAACAACAGAAAACAGGCAGCTGGTACTGTGGCTCTTGTTAATAGGTTAGTCCAAGAAATAATATGAAAAGTACTCCAAAGTGTGGACAAAACACAAGAAAGTGGATAAAACCAAGCATGGAACATCAAAAATTATAGATACATTTGCAATGTATCAAGGGATGAACTATTGTCATGGATGGCGGCACTAAACGTTGCAAGACAAATGATTAAGATTTCACTTATTTGTGACACCACCGTTTAGGTTATGTTGGAAAGAAATACATGATGAAACTTCATGTTGACAAAATTTTGGAGTCATTTGTTTTTGAATGAGTTGATGCATATAAGAATTTTCTAAAGATGACTAAAACTTTGTTCATGTGCCAAATCAGAACGAGCGGCTAACTTATTGCAGGTCATAAATATTGATGTATGTAGTACATTATGTGAAACCGTGTGTGGAGGATTATTCTTCTTTGTATACTTTCAGAGAGGACTTGAGTAGATATATGAGTATATATATTTTGTATTTATGATTGGATCATAAAGGAAGATATTTGAGTTACAAGTTTAGCAAAATCTAAGAGTTGAGAAACTGTTTCACAAACTTGCATTTCGCAAAACACCATAGGAGTATGGAGTGTTCTAGAGATGTAATCGAACCTAGTTGGACTTGGTAAGATCAAACGTAAAAATGCCATTATATTTTAAAGATTATGCTTTAGTTACTATTGCTTTTACTCTAGAAAGAGAACCATCATAATCCATTGAAATTACACCATACTATTTATGGCATGGGGTAAAACCCAGGTTATCCTTTCTTAAATTTTGGTGTGCAAGGCCTATGTAAAATGTTTACAATCAAAGTCTGATAAGAACATCTTTGTAGGTTATCCCAATTAAACCATTAGGTATTCCTCCACCATAATAGTGAAGACAAAAGTTTTTGTCGTTGAAAACAACAAGTTCCTTGAGAAGAAGTTTTATCAAAAAGTTAAGTGGGAGGATAATAGAATTTTGATGAGGTTGTCAAACCTGAGAGACATGTGCTAAGTAGAGTAGATCTGACAAGTGTTCTGGAGGTAGCAATAGTGCTCATAGCTCTCGTGCCTACAAATATTGTAGTCTTGGATATCTAAGTCCTTAATGAACCACATGGGTCGGATAGTAATGAAATAGCAACATTTGAGGACAAATAGTTATTGTTGGACAATAATGAACCTACTGCATACGAAGAAGTGGTGATGGGTCCTTACTCCATTAAATTTCTTGATGCCATAAAATCCATGATAGTATCCATTTACGAAAATCAAGTTGAGAACTTGGTAGACCCTCCGGAAAGTGTAAAGATTTTCAATCGTGAGTGTATCTATAAGTAAACAAACATGGATGTTTGATGAGTGCATATTTGAAGCATTTTTACTTAATGTTTTTGCATATCTAGCAGTAGGATTTTGGTATTTTACTATGCTCGTGTGCACCTTTTATGCTTGTTTCAGCAGGATCCTAAAATACTAAGTCAATTATGAACACATCAATAAGAACTATCATATTATTCATCAATATGATATTTTGATGTCATAAAAATCATTTAAATGATTTTCCATGCAACTAGGCAAAAGGAGGATGCGAGGAGAGACATTTGTGGACATAATGAGTGTTGGTACAAGGGAGGCCCCCCGTACAGCATGCTCATATACACCTCTAGCGACTTCGCCTCATCAAATACTTTCACTTGGCGCAAATGGATCTAAGATCCGACATTTATAGACACCAGAACACCAAAACTTCACCTTTGGAAGGGATCTGGAGGAGGAACTTGCAGAAATGCATCATCCCCGCTGCTACACGAATCATTGGAGGACAAGGCATCATATCCTTCATCATCAATCGCTTCATCTCCATCACCAACATCATTCCCTATCTCACTCATCCCCATTAGTTGTAATTGCAATTGTTATTATGGATTTGTACTCGAATTCCTCTATATACTTTCATTCCATCATATGACTATAATGATGTTGTTGATTCTCTCCATGTGTGAGTAGTTTACCTTATTCTTGGGGAGATGGAGAATCCTTAGAAATATTATAATATGGAATGAAGATGATATATAACTTTGTGCTACGATTATGTGTTAGTTTTATTACTAGATATTATGTGAAGTCGACAACATAATATTTTCCTTCGGGACTAGAGAGGGAACTACCCTTGGAAATATGGTATTGCATACGACATGAAGTGACATGTCATGTTCGGCGCTCTACCATATGGATAGGGGGATAATGAGAGATTCAGTAAGATCATATCGATATCCATAGGATAACCCTTAATTGTAATGGATCCATAGGTGGTTACCGAAGATCGTTGTAGTGGTTATTTAGAGATGTAATGACCGATGGTTTTTAGGGAACATCTTATTATGGAGCTCACCCCACACGTATCATAACAAAATACATTGATTTATCCTACTCATAATTAATATCAATGTTAGTGGTGGATCCTAAATCCCCAAGAACATTTTGCCTTACTCAAGTTACAATATAGTTGTCATTGCACTTGTTTACTTTACTACATTCTTTACTCTTTTGCAATGAAACACAACTCTTTCAAAGCACTCTTAGTTGAGATGAACAACAAATATTAAGTATCCTTTGATAGATAGTGATGAGAGGCATAAAGACCCTAACCAAATAGCTCCCGTGGTTCGATACTCTTACTTTTGAAACTAGCTACAATTGATCTGTGCACTTGCAGTAATCAAGCTATTTTTTGGTGCTGTTGCCGGGGAGCTAAGTAATTTTGGTCTTTGTCCGTAGTTGTTAATTAATTAATTAATTTTTATAATAACAATGTTTACTAGTTTTAGGTAAAACACCATGACTGAGCTTGGGCTTAGGAACAATCTTAACGCAACCGAATACCGCAGGAGATTTAGTAGAGAATTTGTTAAAGAATTACAGAGGGAGAGCAATGAAGAATATGCAATTCATCCTTGCTTAATTTCTATTATGAATAAAAAAGCTTTATAGGAGATGATCCCAATGAAGATCAGTATCCTCACTTAAGTTTCTTTACCGAGTTATGTTGGACCATTAAATTAAGAGGCTATTCTAATGATAAATTAAAACTTATTGTTTTAGTAAATATCTAACCAACACTGCTCTGACATGGTATAGAACTTCCTGCAGAGAAAATTGATACATGGGAAAAACTTAAAAAGGATTTTGTATTTCGTTTTTATCCCAATGTAAAGGCCACAGAAGCGAGAAGAGTAATTACCAATTTCAAGAACCGCCCAGGTGAAGGATTGGTAAGAGCCTATATAAGATATAGAGGTATGGATGATAAATGTCCCCATCATGATTTACCACCATCGTATGTTTTACATGTTTTCTATGGAGGACTCAACCAAGATGTTAAACATGAAATCGATTTATCTTCTGGTGGGTCTTTTATGGACCTCACTACTGAACAAGCTTAGAAACTTCTAGAAAAAATTCACTGTAATAGAGAAACTTAGGGTTTTGACTTAGGAGGCGAAGGTGGAATATAAATAGATTATGATTGTCATAATGCCTATGAAGAGACCAAAAAAGTAAAAGAAACAATCAATGAACTTAAACTTTATGATGATATTGTACTGCAAGTTCTTTAGTCTTATACAGAATATATCAGAGCACTCAAGAATGAATGGCTTCAATACACTTTGCCACCTAAACCAGTTGAAGAAGTGCAAGTGGTGGTTGATGTTCTCAAGAAGCTGCCAAGGGAAATGTCACAATATGTGGAACCACTTCCTTTCATAAGGATAACAGAAAGGCACATGAGAGCTCAACTCCTTGCAGAACAATTGGAAAAAGAAAAGGAAATTCTGAAAAAAAACAAGAAGAAGAGGCAAAGATAGAAGAGGTGCCTTGTGATAACATGTAATAAGAGGGGTCAGTAACTAAAGAAGGTATGTTAGCTATGTCTGCACACTGCAGCATAGTTGAACTTGGTTCCGAAACTTCTTAATTCATTGAAGGAAAGGTAAAAGATAAAAATATTGGTAAATTTATACTTCCTTGTACTTTTGGTGAAACTTCTTATTATGGCCTTTGTGATATTGGAACTGCAGTTAATGTTATTACATATAGATTTTATCAAGGGATTCAAGACAAGCTTGTATCAATTGAACTAGAAAATACTAAAATGACAATCATGCCTCCCGAAAAATCACTTAGAGTCCTTATGGGAATAATTAAATACGTGCCTATTTATATTGGTCCTTATAAATATCCCATTGATTTTGTGGTAGTTGATATGCCAACTGACTCCTATTCTCCAATTAGTTTTGGCAGAACTTTCTTAAACACCACAGGGGCAATTATTGATTGCAAGAAGGAAACAATTTCCCTCAAGTTTGGAGAATATGTAATGCATTTTCACTTCTCAAAATTTCAACACAATTCTATTGATGAAGAGTTTAAAGAGCAACAACAAGAAGAGGAAGGTAATATCACTAGTATTACGACCTTGTTTTATGAAACTCCTAATGATGATCTAGAAAGGAGCTTAGTTGAAAATGATAATGTCCGTAAATACATTGATAAAAAGGAAATTGATGAATATCTAGACTCTGATCCTATAATTGATTCTCCTATGAATGAAGTTTATGAAATTCTAGAGAGAAAAGGAGATGAGGAACTTCCATCCCATAATTTAAACTTCTTCCAAAATAATAAAAATACATGTTTTTAGATAATACAAACAAATATCATGTTATTGTTAGTGCTAACCTTCCAGAAAAGGAAGAAGAAAATTTGATGTTCATATTGAAAATGCACCATAAAGCCTTTGGTTATTCCATGGATGACTTGAAAATAATCTAGTCTTGAATTAGGAGAAGTGTCACTTAATTTATCAAGAAGGTATAGTGCTTCGTCAAAAAATATCATGTAAAGGTATGAAAGTTGATAAAGCAAAAATGGAAGCAATAAATAAGCTACCAGCTCCACGGGATGTTAAAGGTATAAGAATTTTTCTTGGTCATTGATACATTGCAAATGTATCTATAATTTTTGATGTTCCATGCTTGGTTTTATCCACTTTCTTGTGTTTTGTTCCAACTTTGGAGTACTTTTCATATGATTTCTTGGACTAACCTATTAACAAGAGCCACAGTGCCAGCTGCCTGTTTTCTGCTGTTTTTGGTTCTAGGAAAGTCAGAAAATGAATATTCTCGGAATTGGACGGGACAAAAGCCAAAGTGCTTATTTTTCCGGAAGGGATCAAGTGCCAGAATACGAGACGGAGAAGGGCCAAGGGCCGGCCACACCACCTGGCCGTGCGGCCAGGCTGGGCCCGCGCCAAGGGGTGGTGTGGTGGCTCCCGACACCCCCTCGGCCTCTCCTTCCTCCTATAAGTTGCCCTCGGGACGAAAACCCTAAGTACCCGATCAAAAATCCACGAAAGAGTCTGTAGCCGCCATCATCTCCATCCCAAAGACCTTAGATCGTTGCTGGGCTAGTGTTTTGATATGGTATTGTTGTAAGTAGATGTATAATAGATACTCTTACAACTCACTTAACGTGTAAGTTCCATAGACCTTGGCCTTACACACAAAGGAATGATAGAGATCATACCACGATGCAAATGATAGAGATCAAATGCATGGACCATATCACCTCACTTCACACATTAGATGTTAGCATCTTATATTGCTAGTTTGGCGTTTTTGGTAGCATTATAAGATGATCCCTCATTTAGATATCAAGATAAAATGTGTTCTTACTTAAGTATGCACCGTTTTGTGGATCGTGTTTTGAGGCATCACGTGATGATCGGGTGTTCTCAACTCTACGCTTTCATACAACGGGTGTAAGACAGTTTTACACACGCAAATACTAAGGTTCTTACTTGACGAGCCTAGCATGTACAGACATGGCCTCGGAACACGGACCGAAAGGTTAAGCATGAGTCATATAGTTGATATGATGCCCATATAGATGCTCGCCTTTGAAGCTACACCGACTCACGTGATGATCGGACTTGGTGTAGTGGATTTGGTTCATGTAATCACCAAAAGGACACGAGGGATGTCGTTTTTGAGTGGGAGTTCATTAGTAATTTGGATTAGTTGAACTCAATCTATCATAAACTTAGTCTAAATATACTTTACAAATTCTGTTGTAGATGGCACCACCTGCTTTTAATTTCAATGTGTTCATGGAGAAAGAGAAACTTGCTGCGAATGGTAGCAACTTCACCAACTGGGCTATGAATTTGAGAATTCTCCTCACTGCTGCACAAAAGCTATATGTGCTAGATGCGCCACTAGGCCCCCCACCAGCTCCTGATGCCCCTGACGAGGAAAAGAATGTCTATATATCTCGTGAGGAGGACCACAACTTAGTTCATTGCGGCATACTGTATGGGCTAGAGCCAGAACTTCGAAAGCGTTTCGAAAATGGCAATGCCTTTGATACCATGGGAGAATTGAAAATGATTTTCGATACCCATGCTGCCGTAGAGAGTTATAATGCTACAGAAAAGTTCTTTAGCTGCATGATGGAGGAAAATAGCTCCGTTAGTGAGCACGTACTCAAAATGTCTGGGTACGCCGATAAGCTTGTGTCCTTGGGAATAACGATTCCCATTAACTTAGGCATACATCGTGTTCTCCAATCTCTGCCACCTAGCTACAAGAGCTTTGTGATGAACTATAATATGCAGGGCATGAAGAAGTCTCTTCCCGAGCTTCTGTCAATGCTTAAGACTGCAGAAGTGGAGATTAGGAAAGAACATCAAGTGTTGATGATCAATAGGACCACCGGTTTCAAGAAGGACAAGAAAGGAAAGCACAAGGGAAATAAGGGTGGCAAGTCTGTTGCCGCGCCTGAAAAGAAACCCCGAGCTGGCCCTAAGTCTGACACCGAGTGCTACTATTGCAAGGGGACTGGCCATTGGAAGCGCAACTACCCCAAGTATTTGGCGGACAAGAAGGCCGGCAAGGCAAACAAAGGTATATGTGATATACATGTTGTTGATGTGTACTTGACTAGTACTCGAAGTAGCACCTGGGTATTTGATACAGGATCGGTTGCTAATATATGTAACTCGGTTCAGGGGCTGTGGAACTAGCGACAACTAGCAAGGGATGAGGTCACGATGCGGGTCGGCAATGGATCAAGAGTTGATGTGATCGCCGTCGGAACACTGCCTCTCCATATGCCGTCAGGATTAGTTATAAACCTGAGTAATTGTTATTTGGTGCCTGCACTGAGCATGAACATTGTATCCAGATCGTGTTTGATGCAAAGTGGTTATTCGTTTAAGTTTGAAAACAATGGTTGTTCGATTTATATGAATAATATCTTTTATGGTCATGCACCTGTGTTGAATGGTTTATTTTTGTTGGATCTCGATAGTAGTATTACACATATTCATAATGTTGATGCAAAAAGGATTAAACTTGATAATGATATATCTACATATATGTGGCACTACCGTCTAGGTCATATTGGCGTTAAACGCATGAATAAACTCCATTCTGATGGACTTTTGGAATCACTTGATTTTGAATCATTTGATACATGTGAGCCATGCCTTATGGGCAAGATGACTAGAACGTCGTTTTCCGGTTCAATGGAACGGGCGACAGATTTATTGGAAATCATACATACTGATGTATGTGGACCAATGAGTGTGTCGGCGCGAGGTGGATATCGTTATTTTGTTACTTTCACGGATGATTTGAGTAGATACGGGTATATCTATTTGATGAAACATAAGTCTGAAACCTTTGAAAGGTTCAAGGAATTTCAGAATGAAGTGGAAAATCATCGTAACAGAAAGATCAAATTTCTGCGGTCCGACCGTGGAGGAGAGTATCTTAGTTACGAGTTTAGCACACATATGAAAGACTTTGGAATAGTTTCACAACTCACGCATGCCGGAACACCACAACGTAATGGTGTGTCAGAACGTTGTAATCGTACTTTATTGGATATGGTTCGATCTATGATGTCTCTGACTGACTTGCCACTGTCATTTTGGGGTTATGCACTGGAAACCGCTGCATTCACTTTAAATAGGGCACCATCTAAATCCGTTGAAAAGACACCGTATGAATTATGGTTTGGAAACAAACCTAAGCTGTCATTTCTTAAAGTTTGGGGATGCGATGTTTATGTGAAGAAACTTCAACCGGATAAACTCGAACCCAAAGCGGAAAAATGCGTCTTCATAGGATACCCTAAGGAAATGATTGGGTATACCTTCTATCACAGATCCGAGGGCAAGGTCTTTGTTGCCAAGAATGGATCCTTTCTTGAGAAGGAGTTTCTCGCGAAAGGTGTGAGTAGTCGTAAGGTAGAACTCGAAGAGGTTATTGAACCTTCTCTTCATGAAATGGCGAGTAGCGCAGCTCCAGAAGTTGTTTCGGAGTTGACTTCACCTAATGAAGAGAGAGCTAATGATATTGATCATGAAACTCCGAAAGAGGACACTACCAAACCTCGCAGGTCAAGCAGGACACATGCAGCTCCTGAACTGTACGGCAATCCTGTTATGAGTTTCATGATTGATGAAATAGATGACCCTGCGACGTATGAAGAAACGATGATGATCTCTGATTCCAACAAATGGCTAGAAGCCATGAAATCCGAGATGGAATCCATGTACGAAAACCAGGTTTGGACCTTGGTGGACTTACCTCACGATCGAAAGGCCGTTGAGAATAAATGGATTTTCAAAAGAAAAACTGATGCTGATGGTAATATAAGCATCTATAAGGCTTGACTTGTCGCAAAGGGGTTTCGACAAATTCAAGGAGTTGACTACGATGAGACATTCTCTCCTGTAGCGATGCTTAAGTCGGTTAGGATTATGTTAGCAATTGCTGCATATTTCAATTATGAAATATGGCAGATGGATGTCAAAACTGCGTTCCTCAATGGTAATATTGAAGAAGAGTTGTATATGATACAACCTAAGGGTTTTGTCGATCCTAAGGATGCTAATAAGGTGTGCAAACTTCAGCGATCCATCTATGGACTAAAGCAAGCATCACGAAGTTGGAATCTCCGTTTTGATGAGGTGATCAAAGAGTTTGGATTTGTTCAAACTTATGGAGAGGCTTGTATTTACAAGAAAGTGAGTGGGAGCAATGTGGCATTTCTGATATTATATGTGGATGACATATTATTGATTGGAAATGATTTAGATCTTTTAAATAGTGTTAAAAGTTATCTAAACAGCAAATTTTCGATGAAGGACCTTGGTGAAGCTTCATATATATTAGGCATTAAAATCTATAGAGATAGATCAAGATGCCTAATTGGGCTATCGTAGAGTACATACCTTGATAAGATATTAAAGAAGTTTAATATGGACAGAAGTAAGAAGGGGTACTTACCTATGTTGCAAGGCAAGACATTGAGTAAGACTCAAAGTCCGGCTACGGCGGAAGAAAGAGAGATAATGGATAAGATCCCCTATGCCTCAGCCATAGGCTCTATAATGTATGCCATGCTATGTACAAGACCGGATGTGGCACATGCTATTAGTTTGACTAGTAGGTACCAATCTATCCAGGTTCGGAACACTGGATAGCGGTCAAGAATATCCTTAAGTACTTGAGAAGAACTAAGGATATGTTTCTTGTATACGGAGGTGAAGAAGAGCTAGTCGCTAAGTGTTATGTCGATGCTAGCTTTGACACTGATCCGGATGACTCTAAATCTCAACCGGATATGTATTTCTCTTGAACGGAGCAACAGTTAGTTGGAGGAGCTCCAAACAACCTGTGGTGGCTGGATCAACGACGGAGGCGGAATATGTTGCTGCTTCGGAAGCAGCGCAGGAAGCGGTTTGGATGAAGGAATTCATAACGGAACTAGGTGTGGTTCCTAGTGCGTTGGACCCAATGGTGATCTATTGTGACAATAATGGAGCCATAGCCAACGCCAAGGAACCAAGGTCTCACAAGAATTCCAAGCATATTAAGCGCCGGTTTCACTCCATCTGTGAGCATGTCAAGGATGGAGATATAAAGATTTGTAAAGTGCACACGGACCTGAATGTAGCAGATCCGTTGACTAAAGTACTCCCTAGGGCAAAACATGATCAACACCAGAACTCCATGTGTGTTAGATTTATCACTATATAAACTAGATTATTGTCTCTAGTGCAAGTGGGATACTGAAGGAAATATGCCCTGAGAGGCAATAATAAAGTTGTTATTATGTATTCCTTGTATATGATAGATGTTTATTTTGCATGCTATAATTGTATTGATAGGAAACATCAATACATGTGTGTTTAATAAACAAAAAGGGTTCCTAGTTATGCCTCTCTTATAGACTAGCTTGTTGATTAACAAGATGATCAAGGTTTCCTGATCATGGACATTGGATGTTGTTAATAACAAGGTCACAGCATTTGTGAAATGATGTGATGAACATTCATCCGAAGTATAGCATTACGATCAAGTCATTATGTTTATATTGCTATAACATCATACGAAGTAATCTTTAGACCATGATATCATGTTAATTGTTAACACCGGAAGAGTATCTTGATAACATCAAACGTCACACCATAATAGGGTGACTGTAAAGATGGGTTCAGTACTACGAATGTGTTATGTTGAGGCTCATGGATCAAGAGTGGAATTTGTCAATCCATATGACGGATATATATACTCTGGGCCCTCTCGGTGATATCACATTAGGATAGCTTGCAAGCAAGTGATGTGATCACTAGAATGTTATATCACGGGAATGAGAAAAGAGTGCATGTCGGTAACGAGATCAAACTAGGTATGGAGATACCGATGATCGAATCTTGGACATGTAATATATCGAGAGACAAAGGGATTTAGTTACAAGCGTTAAAAGGTTCTCACGATCACAGGAGTCATCGTTGAATGTGTAGGAGTCAGTACGGATCTCCAGGTCCCGCTGCTGATTATTGATCGGAGAAGGGTCTCGATCATGTCTGCATTATTCGCGAACTGTAGGGTGGCACACTTAAGAGTTACCGGACACCATTTTGGAGCACATATATTTCAGACGAAAGAATTGCAAAGCGTAGGAATTGTTTCAATAGAAACTGGAAATTGTTTCGGGTGAAATTGCAGAAGGTGGTTCTGCATGTGATATTGAAATATTGCAAGGGGATATATGTGAATTTTTGTTAATTAAAGTAATTAACAAAAATCTGAATAAATTTAATATAAAGAGTTTTATTAAATGAGAGAGCATTAAATTTGGAGAAATTTAATGCATTTAAAGTGGAGACTTTAAAAGGGAATGTGAAGAGGCATTTTAATGTGGAGGAGTTACCACCATATGAATGGGGGAGGTGAGGGGTCACCCCTCCATGCGCCGGCCATGGAGAGAGGGGGCACCCCCCTCCTCCTGTAAAAGGCCACCCATTCCCTCCTTCATCCTCAGACCTCCTTGTGAAGGATCTCTCTCCCCCTCTAGAATTATTCCCCCATGGTCTCGGATTAGCGAGATACATGTTCCCGGTGGCATTTCGTCTGGAAGGAGTTGCTGCTTCCGCTAGATCGCTAGAGCGAGGAGGTGGAGGTTGTCCGGTGGCTTGAACGTGTGTGCGAGTGCGGATGCGCTGCTGAGTTGCGGCGCTCGGACTTCCTCACGATCTTGAGATCGGCAAGTGTACGACTATATCAACCACGAGTTCCTACTCGTTAGCAAAGCTCGTTGTCTTCGAGGGTAAGTTCTCCATGGATGTATGTCCACCCGTTGCTCTGTATCTAGTAGATAGATCTTGGCGTGTAGTTCTCATCATAGGATTTTTTTGTTTTCTATGCTGCGGACCCAACAGTGGTATCAGAGCCTGATCTATGCATAGGTGCTTTGCACGGGTAGTACACATATGTTTATATGTGGGCGATGATGATCATGTTATTGCATCTTCTATGTACTTTGGATATTGGTGGCATAGTGGGATGAAGCGGCCCGGACCAACCTTACATGTCATCGTACATGAGACCGGTTCCACGACTGACATGCAACTAGTTTTGCATAAGTGGTTGGCGGGTGTCTGTCTCTCCTACTATAGTCAATATCTGATTTACAACGAGTTGCTAATAACTTGGTTATCCTTGTTGTGGTTCATGTTCGTAGGTTAGACATGTTCTATCTCCGAAAGCCCTAAGCCACGTAAAACTTGCAATTGATAAATTAGAGGCGTCTAGTTTAGATCGTTGCTGGGCTAGTGTTTTGATATGGTATTGTTGTAAGTAGATGTATAATAGATACTCTTACAACTCACTTAACGTGTAAGTTCCATAGACCTTGGCCTTACACACAAAGGAATGATAGAGATCATACCATGATGCAAATTATAGAGATCAAATGCATGGACCATATCACCTCACTTCACACATTAGATGTTAGCATCTTATATTGCTAGTTTGGCGTTTTTGGTAGCATTATAAGATGATCCCTCATTTAGATATCAAGATAAAATGTGTTCTTATAGATGCAGTTGGATGGCGGTCTATGTATTATGTTGTAATGCCCAATCAAGTCTCAGAGGAGTCAAGATGATTAGTATATGCATGTATTGCTTTCTCGGTGTTTGTCAATTGCCCCGCTGTAATTTGTTCACCCAGCATGCTATCTATCTAAGGAGAGCCACCTCTAGTGAACTATGGATCTCAGTCCTTTTACTTTACATACAATCTACAATCTTTTACTGCTTTGTGTTTACTTTCTGCAAACTTTTACTTCTTTCCATTCGATACGTTTAATCCTTTGTTTTCCGCAAAACACGGTGAGATTGACAACCTCATCGCAAGTTGGGGACAAAGTTCTGTGGTTGTGTTGTGCAGGTCTCCACGTTGCTACTAGCACCGGTAATGCGCCCTGCCAAAGCTCAGCTAGTAACACCTTTGGGGTGTTTCCTTGCTCCTACTGGTTCAATTAAACCTTGGTTTCATAACTGAGGGAAAACTTGCTGCTATATTCATCGTACCTTCCTCTTGGGGTTCCCAACGAGCTCTACGTCGAAAGTCGAGCGCATCAAGATTTTCTGGCGCCGTTGCCGGGGAGTCAAGGACATCTTCACAAGGGGAGTCCCTCATAACCAATCTCTTTACTTTGTTGTTTTTGTTTTGCTTAGTTTCTTTTTGCTTTGTTTGCTTGTTTTGTTCTTCAAAAACACAAAAAAATTAGTTTTACTAGTTTGCTTTCTTATTGGAAAAACACAAAAAAAAATTAGTTCCTTTCTTAAGTTGCCTTTATGACTAGCTCTGGTCCAATCACTATTTCATTATGGATAGCTCACTCAGTTTCCTATTTGGGAACAGTATTATGACTGCTAAGGTAATAGATGAACCACCACCTGCTAGAACCTCCATGGAAGAAGAAATTGCTGAACCTGAAAGCTCATTAGATGAAAAAGAGGAGGAGAGTGATGGACAAAAGGAGGAAGAATGGATCTACCCATGCCTACCTTCTAATGAGAGTAACTTTTTATCCCTTACATTATTTGATTGTCCCCCATGCTTATCAAAGGAGGGTGAATGTTATGTTCCCGAGGATTCTTTTGAAAATGTTTATAATAAAGCTTTAGTGCTTGTAGATCATGAAAAGCATGCCTTATGTGATAGTTATATTGTTGAGTTTATTCATGAGGCTACTGAAAATAATTATGAGAGAGGAAAATATGGTTGTAGAAGTTTTTATGGTAATGAAACACCTCTCTATGTGCTGAAAGTTTTGAAGTTACTTTTGTTTTATCTTCCTATGCCTGTCACTTTGCTCTTTATGCATTTATTTGCATACAAGATTCTTATGCATAGGAAGTGGGTTAGACTTAAATGTGTTTTGAATTTGCTTCTTGATGCTCTCTTTTACTTCAAATCATATTTCCTATGAGAGCATCTTCTTAAATTTTCATGCCTAACTTAAAGGCGTTAAAGAAAAGTACTTGTTGGGAGATAACCCAAGAGTTTTAGTTGAGTCTTGGAAGCTATTACCTCTGTAATAACCTCTCCTTATCCTTTTAATTTGCTTTTTGTGCCAAGAGTAACCTCTAATGAGAGTGAAGTGATGATTGGGAAAGTTGCTGCCCCTAAACAGATTTTTGTGCTTCACCGTAAATATTCCTGAGAGAGATATGTATGTCGGATTAAGCTGTAATTTTTCCTGCTTCTGCCCCAGGTTGTTATCTAACTTTAGTTAGTTCAACACTTTTTGATTTGAGCAACAGAAGGTCTTCGAAAAAATTCGTCTTTACCTGCTGGTCTGTTTTGACAGATTTCTACCATTTTCTGCATTCGCTTCTTGTTAGTTTCTTCTTGAGTTCCTTTGGGGAATTGAGCTTTTTGAGGAAAGTGATACAGTAGCTAGTGTTCTAATGGAAGTTTATTTGGTGTTATAACTTAACCTTGAGACTTATTTATCTTAAGTGCACTAATGTTGCTAATGAGATTGCGTGAAGTTTTGTATGAAGGAAAAATTTCAGGTGTATGGAAGGAACGAGTAATAAGATAAAGGATGGACTAAAGCTCAAGCTTGGGGATGCCACACGTGTCACCCCAATAAATATCCAAGAAGTACAAGCGTCAAAGCTTGGGGATGCCCAAGACATCCCCCTTCTTCATCAATAAAAATTCCAGGTTTCTTCCAAACACTTCATTTTTATTGTTTCATGCACAGTTGTGTTTTTCTTGGAGCGTCTTCTTTTTCGTTTTTGTTTCGGTTTTTAGTTTTCTTGGTTTGCTTAGTTTTCTGAATAAGTTGTTTGTACCCCCTCTTTCATACTTTGGTTTGCGAATAGTTTTGTTTGGTTTGGAAAAGAGTAGGAAAGTTCATACTTATGTGGTAAAAAGAGCTCGTTTTTGACTGTGGCCTATGCTTTGTCATGCCATGCTTGATATTTTTTTGGCTTTATGCTTAGTATTCTTTGCTGTAGCATGACTTGTTATAAACAATTGAGATTGCTTAATGTGCCTTGGATGAATCATGCGTTGTTTTAGCATATTAAAGCATAGTATAGTGGTATTCTCCTTTGATGCTTTATTTGGGTTAACTTGGCACATGCTCACACCATGTTATGACTATCTCAAGTCACCATAGCCTTTATGATCCTTTAGTTTTCAAATTGTAATATCACTTTATGCTTTGATCAATGATGTTTTGTCGCTCTGCATGATTATGGCCATTATTGCTCTCTTAGTTTGTTGCTCCCAGTCTTTTTCTAGCCTCCACAACCAAGTATGAGTTCCACTCATGCATCCAACTCCCTAAACCAAGTTATTCCAAAGGGTCCACCATACCTACCTACTAGCTTATGCTAGTCCAAGTATATTCATGCTTTTGTTTACCTTCCTCTTGTTATGAGAAAACTAGTGATTAAAGCTCTCACGAACTTGATGGCACACCTTACTTTACTTGCCTTTAATAAACTTGAACCATTGTGTCTTCTATGTTGTATATGCTTGCAATTATTTGTTGGGAATTAGCAGAACCATGCTTTCATGGGGAACGCTTTCAACATTGCACTTGGTACTTGTTATGAGAAAACTAGTGATTAAAGCTCTCACGAACTTGATGGCACACTTTACTTTTCTTGCCCTTAATAAACTTGAACCATTGTGTCGTCTATGTTGTATATGCTTGCACTTATTTGTTGGGAATTAGCAGAACCATGCTGTCATGGGGAACGCTTTCAACATTGCACATGGTACTTTGTACCTAGTTGATATC
Organism: Avena sativa; assembly: GCA_916181665.1. Lineage (NCBI taxonomy): Eukaryota > Viridiplantae > Streptophyta > Magnoliopsida > Poales > Poaceae > Avena > Avena sativa. The sequence goes on along the minus strand of OV702290.1, from coordinate 543,165,006 downwards.
ATGCTCTTTTGTATATGGATGTCGTCGGTGTGAAATGAAAGGGGAGCTTGTAAGTCCATGGAGTTATGTATATGTGTTAGAGAAACGCCTGGGCCGCTGGTCTAATCCATGCTGACATGGTGGAAACCTGCAGCGTAACAATAATGAGCTGTCTATGAAGCATTCTTCTTATAAAAAAAAGAGTCCTATATTGAGAAAAAAAAAGAGAAAATAAAATAAAAAAGAGATACTATGAAAAGAGGAAAGAGAGAAAAAAGCACCATATTCCCATGGTAAATAAGAAGAATGCTGAGATCCTCTTGTCTGCTTGCCTTGTCATTTTGATATGGGGATTCTTCCGTATCATCGGGCAAGGGGTACCCCGTTGGCGGTTCTCAATGATACACATGTACTTACGATGACAAGAACTTACCGGTGACTAAACTTGAGTAGCATGAGGAGCGGCCCTCGTATACAAAGGACATGAGATTTCTGACTTATACTTCGTCAAGCATGTACACCATAGTTTGTTCACTTTAACCTTAATCACTTCAAGATGCTTATGATAGGGGCAATGAGAGATGAAATCTATTAAGTACCATAATTTTTGGAAGCTCTTTATGAGACTTGAATCCCTACTTCCTTTTACAAAAGGCCTTTCCTCCACCATTATATTGAGTCTCCACCTTCTATCTTTATGCACCTACTTTGAGAGCATAGTGACCATTCTTAGTTCTATGTGCATTGTTCCAAGACTAGTTGATTGATGCATAACTTGTTATTGCTTGTTTGAAACTATTGTATCTAGTCACTCTTATGAACTTTGAAGGTGTCCTATGCATTTATATTTGCTACTCTATTGAGGGACAAGCTGAATACTATTATGCTATGTTCTCTTTATGTGAAACAAACAAACGTCTTGCAAAGCATGTTATTCATGAATCTTTTGTTTGTGCCTTTTCATGTGGCATCATAGTTTCTTTGCTTATTGCTAAAACTTTGTCTTTCATGTTATGATTGAAGTACTATGATCCCAGCTTTGAATGTTTTGCAAATACTTTGATCAAGTCTTTGATGGTGCATGTCACCTCAAAAATTATTCTTTCGTTTTATCACTTACCTACTCGAGGACGAGCAGGAGTTAAGCTTGGGGATGTTGATACATTGCAAATGTATCTAGAATTTTTGATGTTCCATGCTTGGTTTTATCCACTTTCTTGTGTTTTGTTCCAACTTTGGGGTACTTTTCATATGATTTCTTGGACTAACCTATTAACAAGAGCCACAGTGCTGTTTTTGGTTCCAGGAAAGTCAGAAAATGAATATTCTCGGAATTGGACGGGACAAAAGCCAAAGTGCCTATTTTTCCGGAAGGGATCAAGTGCCAGAATACGAGACAGAGAAGGGCCAGGGGCCGGCCACACCACCTGGCCGCGCGGACAGGCTGGGCCACTTCCAGGGGGTGGTGTGGTGGCTCCCGGCACCCCCTCGGCCTGTCCTTCTGCCTATAAGTTGCCCTTGGGACGAAAACCCTAAGTACCCGATCAAAAATCCACAGAGTCTATAGCCGCCGTTGTCTCCATCCCTAGATCGGGAGGGATTTGAAGCTCTTCCCGGCACCCTGTCGGAGAGGGGAATTCACCCTGGAGGCCTTCTTCATCACCATGCAAGCCTCCGGTGTGATGCGTGAGTAGTTCATCCTTGGACTACGGATCCATGTAGTAGCTAGATGGCTAGTTTCTCCTCCTTTGTGCTTTCTTGTTTAGATCTTGTGAGCTCCGTTCATGATCAAGATCATCTATTTGTAATTCATACATATTGTGTTTGCGGGGATCCGATGGATATTGAGATGCTATTTCAAATTGATTATTGATTCTATCATGTCTTTGTTATTTGAGATCTTGCATGCTTTCCGTTGTTAGTAGCTATCTTGGCCGAGTAGATGATAGCAAATCCAAGAGTTAGTATTTATGCTCGATAGTGGGTTCATGCCTCTGGTAATCTGGGGAAGTGACAGAAATCTCTAAGGTACTAGATGTGCTGTTGCTACTAGGGAGAAAACAACAATCCTTTGTTCATAAACAATCGTATTGTTTACTTTACATGTAGTTCGTAAAGCAATAATCTGTTGCTTGCAACTTAATACTGGAGGGGGTTCGGATGATAACCTGAAGGTGGAATATTAGTCATAGATGCAGTTGGATGGCGGTCTATGTATTATGTTGTAATGCCCAATCAAGTCTCAGAGGAGCCAAGATGTCTAGTATATGCATGTATTGCTTTCTCGGTGTTTGTCAATTGCCCCGCTGTAATTTGTTCACCCAACATGTTATCTATCTAAGGAGAGCCACCTCTAGTGAACTATGGATCCCGGTCCTTTTACTTTACATACAATCTACAATCTTTTACTGTTTTGTGTTTACTTTCTGCAAACTTTTACTTCTTTCCATTCGATACATTTAATCCTTTGTTTTCCGCAAAACACGGTGAGATTGACAACCTCATCGCAAGTTGGGGACAAAGTTCTATGGTTGTGTTGTGCAGGTCTCCACGTTGCTACTAGCACCGGTAGTGCGCCCTGCCAAAGCTCAGCTAGTAACACCTTTGGGGTGTTTCCTTGCTCCTACTGGTTCGATTAAACCTTGGTTTTATAACTGAGGGAAACCTTGCTGCTATATTCATCGTACCTTCCTCTTGGGGTTCCCAACGAGCTCTACGTCGAAAGTCGAGCGCATCAGTCATGCAAGATTTTATGGGAGATTCATTAAGATTTTTTGTAAAGTTGCTCGACCATTAACTAATATCTTGCAAAAGAATGCCCGCTTTAAATTCGATGAAAGTTGTCTCACTGCTTTTACCATATTAAATCAAACACTTATAAATTCTCCTATTACTAAACCACCAAATTGGAGGAAACCCTTTGATCTATTCTATGAGGCTGGTAATGAAGCTATCGGGGTTGTTCTTTGCCAGCGTGATGATAATAAATTGAATATCATTCATCATGCTAGTCGCACTCTTAATGAAGCCCAAAAGAACTACCATATGGCTAAAAAGAACTCTTTGTTGTTGTATTTTCCTGGGATAAATTTAGATCCTATATTATTGACTCAAAAGTTAGAGTGCATACTAATCATGATGGCTTAAGAGAAATTCTTGAAAGGACTGATGTTAAGCCTAGAATAATTTTGTTGGACTCTGCTTTTACAAGACTTTGAGTTGCACATTTTGCAACAGAAAGAAGAGTCGTCAAAAGCACATGAATCATTTGAAGAAGTGAAAACACAACAGAAGGTGGCATTAATTTATGTGCCTCTGGTACATTTCGCTTCGAAATGAATTTTCTCCAACTTTATGTAATAGTTTTAGGGATCTCTTGGGACCAACTATATACAAAGGGAAAAGGAAATGAATAGAAAATTTTAAAGTAATACATCTCCTAACTCAGTTCCTAGAACCCATGGTAACTAAGGTAAGTTTAGTTTTACTCATTTTCAATTTTTAGTTGTGTTTTTGTCATTTTCGTTTGCATTTTTGAGACCCCTGGATTTTTCTGAGTGAACAGTTTTAGGCGCTGGTATAGGTGGGTGGTACGACCGCACGCGTACGAATGGTTGTTAAGCGTATCATACCCTCTGTGTTTATTTCCTCGATATCCAGAAGCGGTACGACCGGGCCATACAGGGTTGCCCCCATACTAGTGGTCGTTATCTCCTCTAGACCTTCAGTATCGTTTTCCTTTTGTTGATATATTAACTTGTTATGCTGCCTCTGAAGGTCGGTAACTCTTAGTATGGGCGGACAGTACGGGACAGTCCCACCCGTACCATGAGATTGGAAATATTTTTACCGACATCAGGAAGCGAGGGTTTTTCGAAGTGCATCGGATACAGGCGCCCGATACGGACCGCTCCTGTACCAATGGTCGATACGGGCTCTGTAATTTCCTTTATTAATCTTTTCTTGCCTTTGATTATTTTCTCGAGCTACTTTAAGTCCAATATTACGTATTTTTCCTGTGCTAACCTCTCATAAACTCTCCCAAGGATTCTTCTTCCTCTTATATCTTCATACCTATTCTAGACGATGCTCTACCTAGTTCCAAGCAAAGGCAAACCTCTCGGTCTCATGGCTCCATCATGGAATAGCTTCCAGACCTCGACCACTAAAGCCGACAACCACGAAGCACGAGGCAAGAATCCCAAGAACTGAGAGCCCTCCTATGATTCATACCACTCGGATGATGAAGAATCTTTTGAGACCTTCATGCATCAAGTTGTTCATGGGTGTAAGCAGCCGAAGCACCTCGACATGGCGAGGCATGAAGATGGTGAAGAATAGAAGCCGAATAGGAAGGGACGTGTGGAGTCACTCAATATCATCGCCCACAACTACTCTACACCAAAACGGAAGAGATCTCCAATAGCTGATGCGGGTACCTATGAGGAGACTATTGTGCACTCCTCCACAACCAAGAAGATTATCATAAATGCCCATATCAATGTGAAGCTGCAAGAGGATTGGGGGTTCCATTTTCATGATGAACCAGCGACACCAAGAAGGCCACTCTCAAGAACCAAGCAACGCATAAGTTCCCTAAAACATACCAGAAAGAAGAGCTTATCCACTGGGCAATCATGCGCAGGCGCCTTTTGAATTTGGAGAGCAAGAAGGAGCTCAAAACTATCCTGGAAAAGTTTGCAAATTCAATAAACACTATGCGTGCTGACTTGCATAAATATCCCCGTCACATATCTTCTTTGGAAGAGACGAACATGAAGCTCTGTGTTGCCGTCGTTCACATTATCCCTCCACCTTGAAAGGAGCAATACAGTATCAAATAATCGCAAGGGATTATTTGATCCCACCTAGCTTAATTCCAAGCTTGGGGAGATCTATAAACCGTTGTAATCTATCTTACATTTTTTAGCATATTTACTTTATCGCATGCATATTAGTTAAATTAAAAGTTTTGCATTAGTTTCATATTCAAGTCCTTTGGAGAAGGAAGAAATTATTATCCAATGAATTTTCGAGCCTTTATGGTATTTGGAGTATTCTTGGTTTTATGATTATTGTATTAGATGTATGAATTAGGATGAGTGTTATTATACATATACCTTGTGATGATTTTAGGGTCTTCTACACCAATAGTACTAATATATTATGAGAAGAATTCTTGATAGCATGTTATGAGAGAATTTCTTATTTGACACTACCTTAAAAGTCGGTTTCCTATTTGGTCCTGGAAATATTTTCCTTCCTTATTTGACACTAGGTGTAAATTTTCCTTCCGAATATGACACCCTAGGACATTTTGAGAACTAATGGTGTTACTCTGGGATGTAAAAAGATGCTTTTGCCCCTGATGTATGTGACCATTTTTTTTGACAAGACAAAGAAAAACAGTGCAATGGTCTCCCTTGGCGTAACCCCCTTGCGTGTGCAATGGTATCTCCCAGGCTTCCATTAATTAACACTCGGGAACTGGACGTATGCAACAACAAAGCGGCAATTTCTATAAACTTTGGGCCGAAACCATAATGTTGTAGGATCTCTAAGAGAAATTGCCAAGCCACCGAGTCAAAGGCTCTTGCCAAGTCCAGTTTCAGAAGTAGTGATGGGATCTTCTTCCCGTACAAAAGCTTGGCCGTTTGCTGAACAAGGAAAAAATTATCATGGATTCTATGCCCTTTTATGAAAGCACTTTGATTTGGAGTGATAAGCTGCGGCAATCGTGGCCTCAATCTATTCGCCATCATACTAGCACAACTCAAAATCTCGCACGGCAAACCAAGCAGAGCTCAAATTGAAGCTCTTGCAGCCAAAGATAATGGCAAAGTCTAGTCCCAGGCTAGCTCCTACATAACTATCAAGGAACACGAGCGGTCCATCGTGGCGCCCACCAGAGCGGCACTGGAACTGATGGCGAACACGACCATCTTGTCCAACTAAAGCAGCCGATGCTGCATCGTTGCGACCGGCAGGTCTACCCCTCCTTCCTCGCCGCCGCACCAACCACCGCTGTGCCCGGGTTGCCTTCTAGAGCCCTGACTTGGCTACTCTCCCTCGCCGTTCCTAGGCCACCCTGCAGAGCGCCGTCTCCCGTAGCACACCGAAGCACACCGGCGCCACTATGGTTAGTTGGTTACTGCTCGGTCAGGACAGGGACGAGTCCAACAGGCAGGGATTTTTTCCATTGCATATCAATTGAGCACAGGGGCAAACTGGTCCTAGGAAACCATAACTAACGGCAAAGACAAATGGAATAGACGGTGATGTCATATAAGGAAAGAAATAAAGTTACAATGTCAAATAGGGAAGATTAAATTGAGGGCCATATAGGGAACCGAATTATAAGGTAGTGTCAAAGAAGGAATTCTCTCGCATGTTATAGTCATTTGTTTGATTTAAAAAGAAGTATCCAATGTAGAAAAACTATGAAATCAATAAGAATAAAGAATTGGTCCTATCAAGAAAACTATAGTGAGTACAAGTTGAGGTAGATACTCAAACCACAATCGTGAATTACTTCATACTTAGTTTGGAATATGGTATCTTGTATTGATATGTTTTGAGTCTATTCATGAGAATAAAAATATGTCTAGCTTCTTTGCACAAGCAATACAAGAAAAATAAAAAGAAAGAGAAAAAAAAATGCAGCTAAACTTGTGCAAACAGCAATTGACATATACATGGTTTGAGGAAATAAAATAGACCATCCATGGTTTTGAATCCCAGTGGATGTGCGAAGTCCTAAACATGTTTGAGGTCACGTTGCAAACTTGTTCTGTTGAACTTGATGATTGTATGATATGCTAATAAATAATCTTCATATCACCTATTAGCACAAAAGGTGTGGAAGGCTCTAAGTCATTTGATATATGAAAGTGTGATAGAGCTCATGATGTGATTCTATATCCGATATTATAATTTTTGCTTCAAATGACTCATGTATTCTATTGACTCGAGCTTCATGAACATAATGAATTTGTCCATTAAGCTACAGTCTTGCTCGGGGACGAGCAAGAGTCTAAGCTTGGTGAAGTTGATGAGTTCATAATTGAAGCATTTTTACTTAATGTTTTTGCATATGTAGTAGTAGGATTTTGCTATTTTACCGTGCTCGCGTGCACCTTTTGTACTTGTTTCAGAAGGATCCTAAAATAACAAATCAATGATGAAAATATCAATAATAACTATCATATTATGCATTAGTATGATATTTGACGTGATAAAATTCATATAAATGATTTTCCACGCAACTGGGAAAAAGGAGGACGTGAGGAGAGACATCTGGGGCCATAACGAGCGTCCGTACAGGGATATCGTGTGTCCGTATGGACCTTCAGCGGCTTTGCCTCGTAAAATGCTTTCACCTAGTGTAGATGGATCTGAGATCCGACATTCACACACCAGAAAGATCAAAACATGACTTCTAGAAGGGATCTAGAGGAGGAACTTGTAGAAAGGCATCATCCCCACCACTATAGGATCATTGGAGGAGAATACATCATCCCCTTCATCATCAACCGCAACATCTCCATCACTAGCATCATTGCCCATCTCACTCATCCCCATTAGATATAATTGCAATTGTTATTGTGGATTTGTACTCAAATTCCTCCATATAATTTCATTCCATCCATATGATTATGATGATGTAGTTGATTGTCTCCATGTGTGAGTAGTTTACATTGTTCTTGGGAAGATGGACAAACCCTAACAATATTATAATATGAAATGAAGATGATCTATAACTGTGTTCTATGATTATGTGTTAGTCTCACTAGATATTATGTGAAGTCGACCACATAATATTTGCCTTCGAGATTAGAGATAGAACTACCCTCGGAATTATAGCGTTGCATACAACATGAAGTAGCATACCATGTTTGGCACTCTATGGTATGGATAGGGGACAAGGAGAGATTCGCTAAGCTCATATCAATATCCATGGGGTAACCCTTAATTGTAATGGATCTATAGGTGGCTGCTGAACATCGTTGTAGTGGTTATTTAGAGATGTGATGATCGATGGTTTTTAGGGTACATCTTATTATGGATCTCTCCCCATACATGTCATAACAATTGACATAGATTTATCCTAGTCATAATTAATATCAATGCTAGTGGTGGATCCTAAATCTCCGAGAACATTTCGCCTTACTGAAGTTCCATTATAGTTCACATTGCACTTGTTTACTTTATTGCATTCTTTACTTTTTTGCAACCAAACACAACTCTTTCAAAGAACTCTTACTTGAGATTAAGGGAATATAATAAATATCCTTTGATAGATAGTGGCGAGGGGCATAAAGACCCTAACCAAATAGCTCTCCATGGTTTGATACTCTTACTTTTGAAACTAGCTACAATTGATGTGTGCACTTGTAGTCATCAATATGCACATCTATGAAATGGTTGACATGTTGGAATATAATATTGTTCAAAGAGTTGACTGTGATAAGATTTGATCTTTCATAGCGATGTTTAGTCTGTACGGATTATTCTAGCAACCACTACATATTTCAACTTTGAGATCTAGTAGTTGAACAAACAAAACAATGTTCTTCTAATAGAATGGTTACCTAGGTCATGAACATGACACGTTCCAAAGGGTTTTGTTGATTCGTATGATTCTAAGTGGTATGGAAACTTCAATGGTTGAAGCTAACATCGTGGAGTTGGAATATTCACCGTGATGAAATTGTTAAAGAGTTTAATTTCATAAAAAACAATGAAGATGCTTTAAGTGGGAGCGCTAAGGCATATTTATAATACTTTATGTATACAACATATTGTTGATTGAAATGATGTATCTTTTATTGAAAAAAATATATTTTAAAATTAGTTTTATGATGAAAGACTTTGGCCAAACAAGAATTTTAAGTATCAATGTCTATACTGGTTAATTAAGGCGTTAATATGGTTATGCCGAAGTACATAGAAAAAATAATGCATCAGCTCAATATGGAAATAACGAGGTCTTGTCGCATGGAAAGTGTTAAAGAAAGAGTCAAGTATTCTGACACGTGATGAGTGATACCACATGAGAGATTTTATCAATTATGAATATGTATATATCTCAATATGTCATATTTCCATAAACTGTTGTGGACATATACTAGAGTGATTCATATGATGATTATGGGAGAATAGTAAGAATATTCTTATGTAATTTAGAAGAACTAAGAATATGTTTTTGTATAAGGAAGTGACAAACGGTCCATTGTAAAGTGTTACAATGTTACTTGTTTGTCACATACACAAACGAATTTTATCTCAAATTTAGGTTATGTATTTTTTAGTAAAAGGTGGCATAGTGAAATGGAAGAAAGTTTCATAATGAATTTGGATGAGTTCTAAAGTTGAAACATTATGACAGATACTACAATGAAGGCTGAGTATATGAATACTCTAGTAGCGGCAGGAGGAGGGCATTTGTGTCAACGAGTTTGTTATCAAACTAGGTGCGGTTCCAAGTGGGCTATACTATGAAGACTATTGTACGACAATAGTGTCAACATAGTTTTGGCTAAGGAAATAAGGTCTCACATAACGGCCAAATTTATACAATGCCATCTCATTTAAAAATGAGTGATGCATGGAGACACAAATACACACGGACCTAAAATTGTAATGCCCAGTGACGAGGGTTTAACTCATCAATGCCCATTGTTATGGACTTGGGTTTTGAAGAAGGAGGGAGCGCTGGAGACATCTATCTGCTAGCAAACAAGCACACATGGGACTCAAAGATTTACCCAGGTTCAGGCCTCGTAGAGGTCCCTACTCCTGCTTGTCTGCTCGTGGAATTATCAAGGGAATCGAAGATTACAATGGTGCGCAAATGCAATCTCGCGAGGGTTGTGGAAACTAGGGTTGCATGTGTCCTCCTCGCCGCTCCCTCCTAGCCTTTATATAGATAGGCTAGGTATTGGGTAGCAGGTCGAGTCGGTTACAAGTTAGGGTTTTCCCCTTTGAACTTTCTATCTTTAGCTTCTTCTTGTTCTTCAAGCAATCGAGAGTCCGTAGGTTACTTGAGTTCTTCATTTGGGCCTTGGCGACACCGTGGGCTTCTATGTGTTCAGGCCGTATATACCAAGCTCGAGTACCTGTAGGGTATACCCATGTCAGTAGCCCCCAAGTGTCCAGTGGAATCGCAGATTCGACTGGAGACTTTACGAAGCCTTTCAAGTGCATGACTGAGTACATTTTTTACTACTCTGTTTATGTCATAGGGATTGTTGATTTGTGTGCCTGATTTTAACCGATATATCGGTATCAGTTAACTACCTTAGGGTAAAACAACGCCACCTACTCGAACTCGAGTCCCTGGACTCAAATCCGGAAAAGTGCTGGTGTAATTCGACTCAAGTCGCGGAGGTCTTACAGGAGTCAAATTCCAGTATATGGGTGTGAGCACTTGACGCGTCCGTCCAGGCATATTCATCATACCTGCAGGCACGGATATATTTCTGGTAGTGCGCATCTTAATGCGTTGCCAGGCCTTATTCAGGTCTTACCTTCACGCTGCAAGCGCAGCATCCGAATTTTATCATCGTGAAGATGATTCGGGTGACCCAGGAGACGCGGTCTCTTTGTAGGGAAAAATTATGAGGCAGTGTCGCCATAAACTTCGAGTGTGGATGTTATCAACACACAGTAATTTGTACAAATAATCATAGGGTGCGCGACCAGCGCTCCCTATGGGAGTAGCCCCCGAGTGCCTGGTTGAGTCGAAGACTCAGGCAGGGACTAAAGAACTTTTGCGACTGTTGTCATCTTTTATTTGCTTGTTTCAGTCGAATTTGTTTCCGGTGCTCCCTATGGGAGTAACCCATGTCCATAGTCAAACCGTCCTTCGAGTGATTGGGTTTTGCTTTGATTGTTCATGTTCCTGTAAAAGAAGGAGAAAAATCATAGGGTGCGCGACTAGCGCTCCCTATGGGAGTAGCCCCCGAGTGCTTGGTGGAGTCGAAGACTCGAGCAAGGACTAAAGTAATCGAAGTCTTCTGCTGCATAGTTGTTGATGACGTCAGTGCTGACGATTTCATGACCTTTGTTGCCCGCGTGAGCGAGTTTGACGGGACGTGACGAGCGGTGGGTCCCACTCCCTGACTCTGATTTGACTGGGTGTGCGTAATCTTTATTTTAACCGCGCCTCCTCGATTTCCGCGCGTAATGGGAGTAGCGGTTCGCGTTTCAGCTCCTCCACGTGTCGAGCACGATGAACGCCACGCGTCCAGTAGGGTTTTTCCAAGCCGTTGGATTGCATCTTCTAGGGGTTAAGTAGTGACGCTGCGACGGTAATTTTCTCATCTGCTTTCATTCATCCTTTGCTTTCATCGCCATTGTCGCTGCTCCTCTACCTGCTCTGCGCTCTTTTTCCTCCGCGGTGCTGGACCACCTCCACACGTTTCCTCGCTACTTCCTCCGGTCGCATCGCCGCCGCGCAATGGGGAAGAATAAAGGAGGTGCCACGGCCGATTCCGCGGCTACCGCTGCTGCGGTGAAGAAGAAGGGCAGCTCCGCCGCTGCGGGCACCAGCACCGCCATCGGCGGGAAGAAGAAGGGCACGGGCACCCGCATCACGAATGGCGCGTGGCGTTCATCCGTCATCAAGTCCTCTGATCTTTGTCTTCTTCGCCAAGATGGAGTGTTGTCCGCCACAGTCACCGATGCACGCGTCTTCGGCAGCGAGGTAATCCCCTCTCCTCCTGCCGGTTTTCGAGTGATGTTCCTAGCGTTCATCATTCACGGCCTCTCTTTTCCCCTGCATCCTTTCTTCAGGGGCCTCCTTTGTTTTTACAGGATCCAGCTCCATCAGTTGTCCCCCAATTCCATCCTCCATGTAGCTTGCTACATCACACTCTGCGAGTGCTGGCTCGGGATCGAGCCGCATTTCGGTCTCTTCAAGCGCCTCTTCAAATTGAAACGCCAATCGGCATCTGGTTCCGTAGTCTATGATGTAGGCGGCTACGGAATCCATATTGATCCATCCGCCACATACTTCGACATCAAGCTGATGATGTCTGTCCAAGGGTGGAGGGACAAGTGGTTCTACGTTCGCGACCAGAAGGCCGACAAAGACCACTTCGGACTCGCGCCCTTCGACCCCTCGACGCCATGCAAGAGGAGGCGCTCCTGGAAGAATGTGGTTATGCCAGGCGAGTCCGTGGAGACAGATGTGTTGTACGAGCACGTCTACAACCTCGAGAGTCGCATAGGCAAAGAGGAACGAGGCTGCACCCTCATTCGCACGTGGCTGCGCTGTCGCGTCCAGCCCCTGCAGGCCAGAGTCCACCCCATGTTTCAGTGGGCTGGCGCTGACGATGTCACTCGTGTGTCTGCCGATGGCATGTCCACGAGTGAGGTAGATAAAAGGGTTCGACTGGTGACCAAGTACACCGTCAAGGATGTGCTCCCTAGTGAACCAGTCGTTCCTCCATTCGACGCTTCTAACCCTCCTCCTGAGGTACAGTTGTGCTACGTAGTAGCTTAGTTTGTTGATTGCTTCTTTGCTGTTTCTTTGCTTTGTGCTGAATTGTGGTCTGTATGCAGGATTGGGCGGTGTCACCCTGTATGCCCCCTCTTCCTGAGGGGGTTATCCCTCGCGAAGCCTTGGAAGAGGACGAGTCGGAGTCGACCGTCCTATCCGATGTGGAGGAGGAATCCCCCGAGTCGGGTAGCCCGGATACTCGCAAGCGTTCGCACAGCGAGGATTCCGATGCGTCGTCTCCTTCGACTCCGGAAGGTGCAGGCGTTGGTGCGGAGTCGCCAATCCCTGCCATTCCTGTGAGCGCCATGGCGCCATCTTCTCGCAAGAAGATGCGACTGCCAAAGGAGTCCTCGTCAGAGTCGAGGGAGCCAACCTTTGACTTTGATAAGTTTGATTGGTAAGTATTCGATTTGTCCTTTTTGATTCTTCACTGGATTTTCCTTGTCCTTGATGTTGGTTTTGTCTTGTAGTCAGGAGGCGTCGTCATCTTCTGGCGACGTCCAATTTTTGAAAGAATCAGGAGTCGCAACCTCAAGGGCCAAGAAAGAGGTCGAGCGTGCTTCTTCCCCTCCATTGGCGGCCCACTCCGGGCACAACTCTTCCAGCTCTCCGCATGAAGGGGAGCATTGAATGGTTGCTCGGATGACTGCACACCAATCGACTTCGGAGTCATTGGAGGATCATGTAAGTGTAGGATTTCTTATTTTGATGTTGCAGTCGATGTTATCTATGGCTTCTACTGATCCTTTGTTGTTTTTTTCTTTTGCAATAGCTCCTTGTGAAGGAAGCCACTCAGTTGGCGGAGAAAGTGCTTGTGATGGGCCGCCAGCATGCAATGCTGGAGACGCTTCATCGCGTGGTCGAAAGTAAGTGTTCTTTACTTCTCCTTCGTCTGCATCGTTTTTATATAGTCGACTGATGGTCAATCCCTTTTGTTTTGTAGCTGAACATAATGCCCTTCTACGCGATGCTGCCACCATGGAGAAGACACTCGCCGCGGCTGTTAAGGGTCGCGATGAGGCAATCACGGCGCGTGACGAGGCACAGAGGCGTGAAGAGGATCTGCGTGCCTCCATTGCAGCCAGGGAGAAGTTGTTTGAAGAACAGCTTTTCTCGATTGCCAAGGCCCTCTCAGGTACATTGCTTGGATATCGTTATCGTTTCTCTGTTTGATTTTTTGCCATTGGCGCTGATTTTCGTGTCCATGTGTGGGTTTATGTACAGATGCTGGCGATTTGAGCTTTGACCCTCAGGCCCTCCGTCGTGACGATGCCTTGGCGGGTGCGCTTTCCGCAGTCGAGGACCCCAGCGCCGCCGTTCAAGATATGCTCTCCAAGGCCAAGGGCGTGCTCAGTCGCCTCCGGGAGGAGTTGATGCCCAAGGCTGAGCTAATCGAGAACATGAACGAGCTGGTGGAGTCTCTCGCCAGGGGTGTTCCTGCAAGCTTCAAGAATTCACACCGTGCGGCTGGCGCGTCGATGTCACTCGCCATGTTGCAGGCCCACGGAGTCGAAGTTGATCCTGCAGCGGTTTCGAGGGCGATGCCCGTTAGCATGGACGGCCAACAGGTAGTCTTTGCTCCCTTCGCGACTGCCTGTGGCAAATATGGGCCGCAGGTGATTAACACAGTTGCGAAGTACTCTGAGGAGCTGCAGCGAGCCAAGAAGGCGGCAAAGGCTGCGGCATCAGGGGCTGGCGGAAAGTCAGTGGCATCTGATACTGCCACAGACTCAATGAGGCCCCTGAAGCCGTCTAAGTCGAAGAAGCCAATCGCTCCTCAGTATCTTTGTAATAGTTGATTAGTTTATGCCTTTTGTGAAGAACATGCCTTTGACGAGTGTATCTGCTAATACTTTTGCCAATCTTGAATGCACTCGAATCTTTTGTCTATGTGTCAATTTGATCTTCTTATTTGCTCCTTGCTTGGCTTGTGGTAGGGTACATCAAGTGATCCTTTGAGGGAACCTCAGGATTCGCCGCCCCTTGATGATACTTTGGCACCACTGCGTTCTAGGGTGGATGAGCTGTCGCTGCTTTCGCGACTGTGTGATCGTGTGAAGCAGTTGGAGCGCGAATTGCCCGTGCTCCGCGGTAACGCGGATGTATGGAAGTCAAAGGCAGAGAAGGCCACCGCCCGAGAGCAGTATCTGCTGGGGGAGATGACGCAGCTGGGCGACCAATTTAAGTGTTAGTTTGCTTACTCTTATCTTTTCCTTGTAGTCACTCGCAGTGGTGTGCTGTCCTTATGCTTCCGATGTTGTTTTGTATAGTTGTCAGCGCGCCATCCGCGGGATGAGAAGGATAGGATTGCTATTCGTATGCACGATCTGACCCAAGAGCAACTTCAGGAGAGTGGATACTTCTGGGTGGATCATGATCGTGCGATTGCGTTGGTGACCTTGCAGGATCGTGCGTCGCGAGTGCTGCATTTTCTGAAGAAGTCGCAGTCATGCTTGAAGAACATTTATCGGATGATGTTTCAGCTGGATGTTGCTCCATCAAGCCTGCTGGCCCTTCTTGCCAAGTTCCAAGACCTGGCTGCAGTTCGCGAGTGTGTAAGGCAACAGTTGGTGGCTGGTGCCAAGGCTGCTCTGTCGCTGGTGCGACCGCATAGGCCTGACGTAGACATTGTGGCAATTGCGGCTAGGCCACCTGCGCCACCAGCAGGTTCTGCTTAGAATATGGTGCCGCACTATCAGGCATTGGATCGCCCAGCAGAGGAGATCGTCGATTTCTTCGAGGAGCAGACCAACGTTCTTTTTTTGCGGTAGTAGCTTAGTTTGTATCCTACACATAAGTATACCAATGTTGTAAAGTTCGTATATACATTGTGTCGATTATGTATAAAGAGCTTGTTAGCGTGTGAGTGCGTTGCACTATGCGACTTATCTCGGTCCCTTGTCAACCCTTGATGTGTGTCAAGGGTTTCGATTGATGTGCCAGCTACTCAAGATATCGCCTTTAGTTCGTAGAACAGATGTGTATAGGGTGGCGCAGCCCCCGAGTGGATAAGTTGCGGAAAAATAAAGGAGAACACAGAGTTTTGGGGCACTTAGCTTTATTTATTCGTGAGACAGTATGAAGTACAATGTGTGGCTAAGTAGCCTTGGCTGAGTGCCTTATTCGTGATGTAAAAGTAAAAACGACTAAGGGTAGAAGCGTCGCAGCTGCGCGACGTTCCAGGGGTTGGAGTATGCGACTCCTGTCTCTAAATCTTGAAGGCGATAGGCGCCACCTGGGATTACTTCTGTAATCACGTATGGTCCCTCCCAGGGGGACTCGAGCTTGAGATGTCCTTGCTGCTTCAGTCGCAGGACCAGGTCGCCTTCGACGAAGGATCTGGGGCGTAGCCTCCTACTGTGGTAGTTGCGCAGGTTCTGCTGGTAGATCGTTGATCTTTCCACGACGATTTCTCTTGCCTCGTTAAGGAGGTCGACGGAGTCTTCGAGTGCAAGGGATGACTCCTGCTCGTTGTAAGCGACCACGCACGACGCCTTGTATCGTACCTCGGCGGGTAGCACCGCTTGGGCTCCGTGCACCATATAGAACGGGGTGTAGCCCGTAGCACTGTTTGGAGTTGTGCGTAGGCTCCAGAGTACTGATTGCAGTTCGTCTGGCCAGCAACCCGTGGCTTGTTCGAGTGGCCGAAGGAGTCGCTTCTTGATGTCGCCGCAGACGAGCCCGTTCGCCTTTTCGACCTGACCGTTGGTCTGGGGATGTGCTACCGAGGCGTAGCTGATGTTGATTCCCAGATTCTCATAGAATTCTTGGAACTCCTTGGATGTGAAGTTTGTTCCATTGTCTGTGATGATGCTGTGTGGCACTCCGAAGCAGAAGATGATGGACTCGAAGAACTTGACTGCACTGTGCCCTGATTGATTGGTCACTGGCATGGCCTCTATCCACTTGGTGAACTTGTCGACTGCCACCAGTAGGTGGACGTAGCCTCCTCGTGAGGACTTGGGGAGCTTGCTGACCATGTCGAGTCCCCATTGCACGAAGGGCCAGGCCAATGGGATTGGCCGGAGCTCTGCGCCAGGTGCGTGCAGCTTGTCCGCGAATCGTTGGTACGTGTTGCATTTTTGGACGATGTCTTTGGCGTCGCGCATGGCCGTAGGCCAGTAGAACCTTGCCCGCAGAGCTTTGGCCACGAGGGCGCGACTGCCGGCGTGGTGTCCGCAGATTCCCTCATGGATATCAAGGAGAACAGCTCTTGCATTAGCCGTGGAGACGCATCGTTGAAGTACTCCTATGATGCTGCGCTTGTATAGTTCGCCGTTGATAACAACGAATGCCTTGGATCGCCGCGCGATGTGCCGTGCATTAGTCGGATCATTCGGTAGCCTTTTGCTGAGGAGGTACGTGATGTACGGATGAGTCCGAGATGATTCGATCATCATGACGCTCATTGGTCCTTCGAGTCCTGTATCCAGCTCCAGGTCGCCGAGTGCCTTTGGCTCATTGGGTGGCGTAGCCCCCGAGTCCGTTGCTGCGCTTGTTTTCTCCTCTGCTACCTTTGGCTTGATGGAGTGTTTGCAGATGCGCTCGAGAAATACACCAGGTGGTATGGGGGCGCAGGTAGAGCCTATGTTGGCGAGTGCATCTGCCTCTTCATTGCTTTCACGGCCTACGTGTCGCAGCTCGCAGCCGTCGAAGTCCCCTTTGAGTGTGTCGTAGAGGTCGCGGTAGGCGATCATGTTGTCGTTTAATGCGTCGCACTCATGCATTGTTTGGTTGACGGCCAACTTGGAGTCGCCGTATATAATTATCCTTTTGGCGCCGCAGGCTTTTGCCATCCTCATCCCGTGTAGCAGGGCCTCGTATTCAGCTTCATTGTTGGAGGCAGTGAACTGCATCCGCAGGATGTACTTCAGCTTGTCCCCTTGGGGCAATGTCAATATGACACCTGCGCCTTCTCCGTCCTTCCGCTTGGACCCATCGAAGTGCATTGTCCAGAGGTAGGACATATCTAGTTTGTCAGGGAGCTGGTTCTCCATCCAGTGCACGAGGAAGTCAGGAAGAACTTGCGACTTGATTGCGTCGCGCTTTTCGTATGTAATGTCTCATGGAGACAATTCTATTCCCCAAAGCGCGACTCATCCTGTGGCGTCGGGGTTATTGAGGATATGCCCCAACGGGGCGTCGTTGACTACCACGATTGGGTGTTCCTGGAAGTAATGGCGCAGTCACCGGGCTGTCATGAAGACGCCGTACGCCAGCTTCTGGTAGTACGGGTACCACTGTTTTGTTGGCGTGAGGACCTCGCTGAGGTAGTATACTGGGCGCTGTACCCCGTGGACCTTGTTTTCCTCGGCTCGCTCGACGACGAGCACTGTGCTGACCACCTGGTTGAGGTCACTAGTACTGGCGAGGTGGATAGCAGGCGCTTGAGGTCTTCGAATGCTTCCTGCGCTTCATTGGTCCATTCGAACTTTTCAGCTTTGCAGAGGAGTTGGTAGAAGGGCAGTGCCTTTTCACCCATTCGACTGATGAATCGACTGAGGGCCGCGATTCATCCAGCCAGCTGCTGGACGCCCCTTATGTTTTTTGGCTTCTCCATGGCCAGTATGGCTTTTATTTTCTTCGGGTTTGCCTCGATCCCTCTCGCAGAGATGAGATACTCGAGTAATTGCCCAAACGGTACGCCAAAGGCGCATTTTTCCGGATTGAGCTTGATCCGGTGGCGGTCTAGGTTGGCGAAGGTTTCGCGTAAATCGTCGATTAGGGAGGCTTCCTCCTTGGTCTTGATTACTATGTCATCGACATAGACTTGAAGGTTGCGACCGAGTTGTTCCTTGAGGCAATCCTGCATGCACCGCTGGTAGGTGGCTCCCGCGTTCTTTAGCCCGAAGGGCATTGTGTTGTAGTAGAACACACTGAAGGGTGTTGTAAACGCTATTTTCTCTTGATCTTGCTCCTTCATTCGAATCTGATTATAGCCTGAGTAGGCGTCGAGGAAGCAGAGGCGCTCACATCCCACGGTGGAGTCGATGATCTGGTCGATTCGCGGTAGCGGGAAGTGATCCTTTGGACAGTGCTTGTTCAGAGAGGTGAAGTCCACGCACATCCGCAGGATATCCGTGTCCTTTTTTGGTACCAGCACCGTGTTGGCGAGCCAAGTGCTTTCCTTGATCTCGCGTATGAATTTGGCGTCGAGGAGTCTATTGATCTCCATTCCGACTGCCTTTGCCCGTGGCTCAGATAATCGCCGGATTGTTTGCTTGACTGGTCTTGCGTCTGGGTTGATGTTGAGTGCGTGCTCGGTGAATTCCCTGGGAACTCCTGGCATGTCCGCTGGACACCAGGCGAAGATTTCCCAGTGCTCACGGAGGAATTCGATGAGCGCGAGTTCCTATGCGGGACTCAAGTTGTTGGCGATGAGGGCCGTTTTGGCGGGATCCGATGGGTGGACCTGCACTTTCTTTGTGTGCACTGATGAGTCGAAAGATAGACCGGGCGAGCTTGGCCGGCTTAGGGGAGGCAGACTGTTGTCTGTCGACTCCTTTAGTCTTGCAAGTTCTTCCTGCATGCCGAAAGACTAGGAAATTCTGTTGAATTCCCTGTCGCAACTGTTGGACCTCTCGAAGCTCCCGTTGATTGTGATGACGCCATTGGGACCTGGCATTTTCATCTGCAGGTAGGCGTAGTATGGTACCGCCATGAACCTAGCGAACGCGACACGTCCTAGGATGCAGTGGTATTGTGAGGGCCAGTCGACGACCTCAAAGTCGATGCGCTCGCGCCGAAATTTTTTCGACGTGCCGAAGATGACGTCGAGGTTGATTTTGCCTAGGGGATATACGCCTTTTCCTGGGACGATGCCATGGAATGTTGTGTACGAGGCCTCTAGGCAAGTCAGAGGGATCCTCATTGCTCGCAAGGTACTCGCGAATATAAGGTTGATGACGCTTCCGCCGTCCATGAAGAGGCGGCTCATGTCGAAGCCTCCGATTTGCGCCTCGAGTACGAGGGGGCAATGTGCTGGACGAGGTACTTGAGGCGGATGATCGGGTTTGTCGAAGGTGATGCAGGACTCGCTTCTGCTGAGGTACTCAGTGGTAGCTGGTGGCGAGTTTGTGGCCAAGTTGACTTGGCGAGTGATGGCTTTCTGCACCCTGTTGGAGGGGCGTCCCTTTTGGATCATCATGGTACCCATGGCCCGTGGGTAGGGTTCGCCTCCCTGGTGCTGGTCCGGCGCAGCTGTGTTTGGGGGCATTCCAAGTGGCGGTGGCGGAGCGTCATGTGCTATGGCGCCTGGAGCCGCTCCGTAGCCTCTTTCGACTGCGTTGCGATTCATCCGAACCAATCCCTCATGCAGCCTGAGGAACTCGCGGCAATCCTTGAGGAGGTGGCTAGACTTCTTCTTTCCGTCATGCTTGTCGATGTAGAAGTGCATCGTGCATGGCCCGGACAATTTGTCTTCGATGGATGTCGTGGGTGCCTCATCGCGATTGCGGCGTTGCCACACTTGCGTGGTCTTCCTGGAGTCACGGTATCCACCGCTACGGTATCCGCTATTGCGGTTGTCGTCACGTCTGTCGGCGTAGCCAGCTGCGACCATGTTGACGTCGTCGCGATCATCGTAGATGCGCACGCAACGTTTACCTCGGCGATCGCGTCTGCGCTCGAGTTCTGCCTCCTCGTTGGAGTGAGTGCGATTTTTCACCGAATCTTCTCCATCGGCCCACCGATTCGCAATTTCCATCAAATGGTCGATGTTCTTGGGCTTTGAGCGACCCAGCTCTTCCCTGAGATCTATGCGGCGGACGCCGCCGTTGAATGCATCAATCGCGCGATCCTTCGAGATGTTCTCTGCAGAGTTCTTGATGATGGACCACCTTTGGATGTAGGAGCGTAGCGATTCACCCGATCTTTGCTGGCAACATCGCAGCTATTCGATTGATGCGGGCCGCTTGTACGTGCCTTTGAAGTTGCGCACGAAGCTGTAAACCAGCTCATCCCAACTGCGAATGGATCCGCGTGGGAGGTTGTTGAGCCATGCTCGGGCGGTGCCTTGCAGCTGTAGCTGTAAGCATTGCATGGCCGTGCTTCGACTGCTGCCGTGGAGCCTGACAGAGGAGATGTGATCCTCCAGCCAGATCTTAGGGTCATGTAAGCCATCAAACTTTGGGTTCTATGACGGGAGTTTGAATCCTTTGGGCATTCGCTTTTGCCTGATGGACCTGCTGAAGCATTTGGCGCCACAGAGCTCCACATCTTCATCTTCCGAGTCAGTCGACCGGGCACGTCGCGCCCTTGATTTTCGATCTTGCGCTGCGTGAGGTCATCACGCGCATCATAGTCGTGGTCATGTCGCCGTGAGCGGCGGTGTCGAGATAGGTCGTGACTGTCGTCGCTGGATGAGGGCGAGGAGTAGCGCTTTGCTATCGATTTGCCTTTTTTCGGCTCTGGCGTTGGCTCCTTATCGAGAGCAGCCTCGATTAGTCCCAAGCCCGCGATCGTAGATCAGTGCATGGCGGCTCGGGGATCTCCAGCTGGTGGCTGGTTGTTGAGGAGGTACATGGTGGCTGCTGTTACCACGGCCTGCGGCGTCTTTGGGACCATGTTGCCACGTGTATCGACTGTCATAGAGCTAAAGTCGAGGACCTTTGCAGCTTCTATGCGTTCTTGCTCAGTGAGATGGGCCATCCGAGACCGCCTCTTGTTTGCGAGGTACTCGTTGCCCTTTGAGGAGGATCCTCCGTGAGAGGAGAGCCCAGCACGTCGAAGGCTCGACTCGTCCGCCGCGTTTTTACGCGCCTCGAGTTGCGCGATAGTTTGCACTTGGCACTGAAATTCTTCCTTCAAGAGCCAGTGGTAGCCCATTAGTAGTTCTTGTGGAGATCCGAAGGGTAGAGGGGTGCCTCGTAAGGCCTCGCAGCAGCAAGCCCACTCCTGCTCGTTGAGCCTGATCGTGACGCGTTCGCCGGTTTGCTCGTTTGTTATGGTCGGAGGCTCGACTGCTCCTCCATTGTTGACGGGGATGCGATAGCCACCGTTGCCGCCATTGCCGCCGTTGCCACCGAGAGGTGGGTCAGTTTCGTTACCGCGATTGCCCGTATTGTCGCGGTTGGCGGAGGTGTCATCTGTGTTGATGACGGCGCACATGAAGTGATTGGGGAAGCTGCTGCTCCCACAGCTCTCAGATCCGGAGCCATAGGCTCCATCTTTAGTTGCCAGATCGCTCAGATCGGAGTCGCGACTGCTGTCTCTGACTGTGTTCTCGACTATTGTCGGGGTGTTGAGCTTACTGAGGGTGCCGATCGATGGAGGGAACCACGATGCTGGGGAAATCAATGGCATCGTCGGCTGGTCAGGCATGTAGAGCGTTCCCATCTAACCAACTTGGAAGCGGAAGCTCCCGATTGCCAGGCTGATTCCGTCGCCCACGGACTCGAAAGCCGGGCGAGTGGCCGGCGTGTGGACTGTGAAGTCGAACGCGCCGTAGAGCTGGCGAATCTCCGCTGTTGCAGAGTTGTAGATTGCGGTTGATGGGGCCGAAGAAGCCGCAACATCAGCACTCCCAATTCCCACAGACGGCGCCAATTGACGAGGGTTTAACTCATCAATGCCCATTGTTATGGACTTGGGTTTTGGAGAAGGAGGAGCGCTGGAGACATCTATCGGCTAGCAAACAAGCACATAGGGGACTCAAAGATTTACCCAGGTTTAGGCCTCGTAGAGGTCCCTAGTCCTGCTTGTCTGCTCGTGGAATTATCAAGGGAATCGAAGATTACAATGGTGCGCAGATGCAATCTGGCGAGGGTTGTGGAAACTTGGGTTGCATGTGTCCTCCTCGCCGCCCCCTCCTAGCCTTTATATAGATAGGCTAGGTCTCGGGTAGCAGGTCGAGTCGGTTACAAGTCAGGGTTTTCCCTTTTGAACTTTCTATCTTTAGCTTCTTGTTCTTCAAGCAATCGAGAGTCCGTAGGTTACTCGAGTTCTTCATTTGGGCCTTGGCGACATCGTGGGCTTCTATGTGTTTAGGCCGTATATACCAAGCTCGAGTACCTGTAGGGTATACCCATGTCACCCAGAGATAACGTTTACCCTATGCAACGTGTATGAATAAAACACCAGGATGCCATAGGTGTTAAATGCGCAAACTTTGACTAGATTATTTATTCTAGTGTAAGTTGCATACTGTTGGAGATATGCCCTAGAGGCAAAAACAAAGTTGTTATTATCATATTTCCTTGTTCACGATAATTGTTTATTCTCCATGCTATAATTGTATTAACCGGAAACTAATACATGTGTGGATATATAAATAACAATATGTCCCTAGTAAGCCTCTACTAGACTAGCTCGTCGATTAAATGATGGGAAAGGTTTCCTAAACTTGGACATGTGATGTCATTTCAGGGTCATATAATTAGGAGAATGGTGTGATGGAAAAACCCAACCTAAGCATAGTAATTTGATCGCGCCACTAAGTTTGATTGGTGTAGCTTTCTCAATATCAAGTATTGTTTCCTTAGACCATGATATTATGTTAATCCCTCAGTACAGCATGGATGTCGGTCCCTAGAGCTTATAAATTCTCAAGCACATGCCTAGCCTCCACGCTCGCGCTGGCGCGGCAAAAGATCCACTAGGGATAATTATGTCGGGTTAAGTGCAACAACGACGTTTTTTGGCTCAGCACAACATTATCCGCCGACCTAGAGCTTCCGCGGCGTGATAGAGGATGCACCTCGGTAAATTATAGTGCAGCACTGCGTACATACCGTGGCAGCTGTGATATGATAACACAATATGGTGCCTCCCTACGTGCCCCATGCATGACATAATTTTTACTGCCTCCAATTATCTTTTCGGCGCAACAATTTAGCATGCAGTTTCTATATTTAGGGTTCCCCTAATTTACCATAAATCATAGAAAATAGTAATACAAATCACACATGATGCTTCCAAATATATCATAAGCTCACAACATGTACGGATATGACACACCAGTACAACAATACAGATAGCTAGCTACCAATTCCACAAACACACATACTTTTTCATACACAATAAGGCATGTATCTACCATTGTTGGTATAGCTCTGTTGTGTTGGTATCCTCCATCAATTAGCCCTTGCTTTATTCTTTTTCTTGTGGTCGTTGCATTTATACACAAAGGTAAAAGAGATATTACAAACTATAACTATTATGTAGCCTAAATCTTGTAAATTTATTTTGAAGCTAGAAACATTTACCTTAACGATGCTATTTCATCTTTCAATGATATATTAAGAATCTTCCTAGGAATATCTCCTCTATAATGTCGATATGGCTTATCTGTGTAACATCCCAAATTTTATATGTGGGGTTTTGCGTTGCATTCATGCATTGCATCTTCACCTTCATGCCCAAGTGTTCTCCAAAAATCTTTTTGCAAAATTAATTTTTGAAATCTCCATTTACATCTATTAAATTTTAAATGAAAATTATTTGTGATATTTTGGAATGGATGGGATTAAATGTCCCAGTGTCCAAAAGTGTTTCTTTGAATTTCGGAAAAAATTTAGACAGGTTTAAGCTCATTTGGAGCTATTTTGCAATAGTTATTAAAGAAACTAGAAAAAATAAAAATAAAAAACCAATCTAACCTAACCTAACTGGGCTGCACCACAGCGGCCAATTCCCTCCCCGTGCATGGGCACCGCCGAACAGCTAGGCTGGCCTATCTAGCGCCGGATCCGGAGAGCCGCAGCCCATCTTCCTTCCTCTCCGCCGCTGATAAAACGGACCCACCCAATCATCTTCCACCTCCAGGAGGAGCTCGGGATGGACATGCCTCCTAGATACAGAACAAAATCCCTGACGAATCTATCGATTTCATTTCACTACAAGGATTCAGATCTATTGCAACAAAATCTTTTGTCGCCATAAGTGCCAAATTGTGGCAATAGGTACCTATTGAAACGACAAGTCATTCGTTGGCAGCCGTTGCGACTTGACGCATGATAATAGGTTATTGCCACAAAAACATTTCACTGGTGGAAAAATAGCCTCTAGTCCCGGTTCATAAGGGCCATTGGTTCCGGTTCCCGAACCGGGACCAATCACTCGGGACTAATGCTAGTCCCGGTTCGCGCACGAACCGGGACCAATGGGTCTCCACGTGGGCGGGCGCGCGACGAGGGGGGGGGGGTGGATCATTGGTCCATGTTCATGGAACAAACCGGGACCAATGGGTCTCCACGTGGCAGCGCCAGAGACGGGCGGGGGTGGATCATTGGTCTTGGTTCTTGGCACGAACCGGGATCGTTGGTCTCTGTGCCGCGGCAGGATTTTCGGGCTATTTTTCTGCCGCGGCAGAATTTTCGGGCTATTTTTCTGCCACGGCAGGATTTTTTTTATCAATTTAATGGTACTACATATATACAGCAATAATGAAACCACGATATATATATTACACATCATGCATGATCACAAATATATACACCGTCTCATCCGTCTTCTTGGTCGAAACATATTATAATTACAAACGATACTCTCACACGAATTTGATCTAATTTATATCTTCTTTTTTACACTTCACCCTTCCAAATGAAGCGGGTAATAGTATTCTCCTTTCGGATCTATGACTTGTTCTAACAAGAATCCGGCAATTTCCTCTTGAATTGCTTGCACGCGTTCTTGTGATAGAAGACCGTCCCATATCCGTTCGATCTAATATAAAGAAGGGGATCAATATATATGAATGAAACTAAACACAATTGGTGGTAATAAAATAAAGTTGTGATTATTGTTTATCGTACTTCAATTTTTTTGATGTTCCGGTCTGCCCCCTTCTCTTTGGTCGTCTGGCGAATGAACTCGCAGACATAGTATCCACATAAGTTATTCCCGGCTTCCTGCCTCAAGCACTTTACGAGAACGGAGTTCAATCAAAATAATAATCAAGCATGATAATGGTGGTATTGAAACTAGAATCAAAGAGATGCGTGGATCTAGCATGTAGTACTTACATTCAATGGTTGAAATGTAAACTCTGGCTTCCAAACACCCCTAGTTTTGGCGGTGAACCGTTTCCAAGCCTTCTGGAGGCATTCCTGCATGTCTGCCCACTTATCTAATGGTGTGCGTTTCGAGTCCAGGACTTTTACTACTCCGGTGTCAACAACAATGATTAACAGAATATAGTGGAAGCTTGACACACTAACAAAATATAACATGAGTCAATTATACGCTTAACATCGAGTAAGCGAAAATAGAATATGTACAAGACAGTAACACTCATCCAGCGTTGTAAGGAAATAGTATTTCCCTTCTGTTGTTGAAATACTTCAACGCTTGGAACAAGTTATCCTCTATCTCTTTGGGATTTGTTTTTAGAGTAACTTCATGAACGAAATTACAGCCAACAAACCCAATGTCATAGATTTGTCCTTTGTTGCATTCTTGAATCTTCATTCTGCATATATAATTAGTATAGTGATTAGTAAGATTATACAAGCAACGAACGAGCTGAGCTAGAAAGACTTAATTACAGAAATTAATAATACTTACAAACAATAGGCACTGACGATAGCTTTGTCGAGGGCGTCTTGTTGGTAAAACTGAAATAATTCTGCAAATTCGATCAGTATGAAGCCATCTCCATGACCATAATGGTGGTGTTTATATGCAGCATAGATCCAGTTTTTGAAATCAGCACAGGCTTGGATGTACCAGTTATGCAATCTTTGCATTTTTGTTGGTAGATCTTTGACTAACTCGGGTTTGACGAGAGGAGCCCCGTACTGGTACACGTATGCTGTTTCTTGGTACCCCTCGAACTCATGCATACGGCTCATGTACTCAGTAATAGACAATCCATATAATTGGGCTTTTTCTCCGTATAGTCGAACAAACTCCGGATCTATGTTCGGATCATGCCGCTCCTAGATCATCCACTCATTGGTATCGTAAACTTTGAGCGGTTCGATCGATTGATTTTTCTGTTGTCCGAGCTGGGCAACTTCTTTTCCGACTCTCCGCTCTTTTGCCTCAGCCGACTTGGTAATAGAGCGATTATAATCTGATGTTAGCGCTATGGGTTGGTGAAGCTGAATCTTAAGCACGGCTGCTTTGGCTTTATCTTCTGTGGTGACCGGGAAAAAATGCCTCTATCGGCTTTTTCTTGTTAGCCATGTCAATCTTCCACTTTTCATAATGGGCAGCTGCGACCGCATCAGTTTCCTCATCTGTCTTCTTGCAAGGTAGCTTCTTCATATTCTGATGAGGTACTATTGGGAGGGGCGATAGCTTACGTTTCGGTGATCAGAACATGCTCTTGCTGCTGCTGGTGGTGCTGCCCCCCTTAGTATACTTTCGCTTTTTTCTCTGAGGCTCAGGGGACGGAGACGGCTGATGCGGCAGTGGAGATGGCTGAGGCGGCGATGGAGACGGTTGCGCTGAGTGGTGAGGCGGTGAAGGCGACGGTTGCGCTGGAGAATGGTGAGGTGGCGGCAAAGGTGGATTGCTGCTCTGAGGAGTGGGTGGCCTTGGCGGCACATAATTTGGAAGCATGATGCGCTCCTTTAGCCATAGAATAGTCCCCCCTTTGGCTTCTCCTAGTTGAGTCAGCTCCATATCTTCCCCTGCAGGGTGGTCTAGCTTCAGCTTCTAAAAATCTTCCTTCACCTCATCCACCGTGACGACAGCGTACCCTTTTGGAACCGGTCTGCAATGCAAAGTTGGGTTAGGCGCAATTGGTACCGCCATGCCGACCGCCGCCGTCACCCTTAAGTTCATAACCTGCACCTTTAGCTCACAAGCTGTTGTCTCCGTGATATCATCCACTGGGTAGCATTTAGGAGGAGATGTCGTCGGTGCATCATCATCAACATCATGGAGCTGCGTGGAAGCGAAGCTGCTTTTCTTATTCGATAGAGCGCCGGTACCCTCGAATGCAGCTTCTACCACGTGCCGCTGAGATTGGCCGCTAGTACCTTGCTGGCTAAGTCTGTCGAGTTGATCCTGGTGCCGCTTTAATGCTTCTTCTACATTACGCAGCCGGTCTGCAGCGGCCGCTTTCTCAGCTGCCTCCCTTTCCTTTCTCCTCTGATGGCTTTTATCTGGATATCTCTTCATTTTTGGGGGGAAGGCAACCTTCCACAACATGGAGCCTGGTGTGCCTCGTGCTTGTCCGTCGTGTTCAGGATTTTTAAGGGCCTGTGTGAGCTCGTTGTTCTCTCTATCGGGAACGAACCGTCCCGCTGCAACATCATCTACTACATTTCTAATATCGTTGATGGGCAGTAGGGGATCATCTTTGTGTTTCTGATTATATATTGCCCTCCCTTCTTTGTCCAACGTGCCCCCATGGACATAAAACTAGTTTCTCCCCCATGGTGTCCATGTTGCGGGCTCTGGTCTGATCCTGGCAGCTATGTAATTGACCTCAAGTGCATCCCACTTAGGCATGCAACCGGCGTAGCCAGCAGGCCCCATGTTATGATGGTACAATTTCTTAGCAGCGTTCTCCGTATTTATTCTAGACCTTTCCTTAGCTTTCTCCGATGTCTTGTACTTCACAAAATCCTCCCACTGGTGTCTTAACTTAGCATAGCCGACTTCATTGAAATTCGGAGTCTTCTCTACCTTGACAAAGTTATTGTACAGTTTCTTCTTCCAGTTCTTGAATGCATCGGCCATCTTGCTGAGAGCAAACTTATTGACTCTTTGCACAAGCTCCATTCTTGCTCTCTCCTCCTCATCTGGATTCACATCTGGTACCGGCAGGAGGAAATTAGTCATGAGCTTGTCAAAAAGCTTATCTTTGGCGTTGTCACTGACATACGGGACTCCACCGCCGCTTGGCCGATTCCATTCTTGAACGGTGATCAGGATGTAGTCCCTCACAAGAACTCCGCATTGCTTGACAAATTTTCTTGCGACATCGACGGGAGCTTGCGGTTCGCCATCTACACCGACCACGTCGATCCTATACCTCATAGTGTCATCCAACTTTTTTGTCAGGACTCGTTTCGTTCTTACGGAAGAAGTTCTCGATCCGGAGGGCTAAAAGAAGAAAGAGTATTAATATATGCATGTATATATATAGACAGCAGCATTTTAATTACAAAAATACATATATACACCTCGCCGGTGTTTGCGAGATTTAAGGTTCCGCCAGAGCCGTCGCCTTCTTCCTTATCGGCTTCTCCCCTGTCCCAGGCTTTGGCTTATACCTCACCGGAGCCGTCTCCTCGGTTGAGAGACTCATCTCCCTGACCGGAATCGTTCAGAAACTCACTCGTGACATCGATATCGATATCTTCATTTTCGTAGATCATCCCTTGGAGGATGTTTTCCTGATGTGTTGGATCCATAGTATCTACAAGTTAAACAATCAACACATGGCATCGATAATGATATGACAAGTTAAACATAGTTGAAATTTAACCCTAAGACATGCTTGGCAATTTAAGTGGGATCCGAAGGGTCCAAACCCTAGTACAGGAGAGACCCCGAAATCACCTACGAGGGGTTGATTTCATTCTCTTATTAAACTTGTAATTAAAGTTGTTGAATAATGCATGATTATGAGTCTATTGTGTAGATATCATTTTTCTGAATATTTTGATATATTATACATATTTTTCTGACTTAGAAATAATTAGTTATTGAATTTATAAGATTAAACTCTTTTCTAAAATTATTTAAACAATTATTAAACTTTTATTGCGTCAGCATAGGCAAAGGCTGACGTCACCTAAGGCTGGGGAACCTTTTCTCACTGATGCATCGCCTACCCACAGTGACTGATTAGTGGGGCCAGGGCCACGTCGGGCTGCCACGCTGGCAGAGCTTGCTCGACGCCCACGTCAGGGCCACATGAGCGCCACCTTGGCGCCACATGGGCTCGCCGGAGGGCACGTCGGCCGACGGTGGTTAGCGGCACTAGAGTGCTTGCTGGAACACGCAGAAGGTCGGGTTCGAACGAGCGTGTCGCGAGGAAGCTAATGATGGTCACGCCGCCCCTTATTGGTCATCGGAGCATCGTCTGCGACGACGTCCGACGGCGGCGGACAGTGGAGCTCGGCGACAGAAGGAAACGGAGTGAGAGAGAGAGAGAGAAAGGAGAGGTCTTGGAGGACCAGCGGCTCACCACAAAGATGATGGACGGGTCGACGAGGCCGGAGGAGCTCGGAAGCAGCGGCAATGGCGACGGCCGGAGTCGGAGCAGACGATGACTGTGGCATCGATTTCCAGCGTGCGCGGTCGATTCCTCAGACGGTGGTGGCGCGGGGGCGGCGGCAGGCGTCGATGGCGTGTAGGGGCCGCTCTGGATTTGGGCAGCCTGCCGGCGTGATTTTTCTTCGCCGCAAATTTTCCTTAGCCACGCGTCGATGTGCTCTGTGAATTGGGGGGAGTTAGAGGAGGAAGGGTCGGGGCTGTAAACTGTACAAACCATTGGTCTTGGGTCGTCCCAATAACCGGGACCAAAGGACCAACGGTCCCGGTTAGTGCCACCAACCGGGACTAAAGGTCTGGGGCAGGAGCGTTGCTGTGCTGCCACGTGCGCGGGCCTTTGGTCCCGGTTCGTCCCACCAACCGGGCCCAAAGGATCAACGGTCCCGGATCGTGGCAAGAACCGGGACCAAAGGCTTGTTAATGGCAGCGCACGCATCCGGGATCATCGGTCCCGGTTGGTGGGACGAACCGGGATCGTTGACCCGTTTTTCAGATTTTGGCAAACCTTTTGGTCTTCCCGCCATTTTCAAATTTGTTTTCTTCTTTAATTAATAAGATGTTTCAATTTAAGATGATTATTTATTTGGAATTTCAAAAAACTTTTAACAAGAAAAGTGCTTCAATTTACATAATTAATCAAAAACCATTTTTTGTTTTCAAATATTTTTATTTGAACTATACAATTTTACTATTTTCAATTAAAATTGCATTACCAAATATTTATTGCATAATTTGGAATTTGAAAAAACTTTCAACAGGAAAAGTGCTTCAATTTAAATAACTAATCAAAAACCATTTTGTGTTTTCAAATATTTTTATTTGAACTATACAATTTTACTATTTTCAATTAAAATTGCATTACCAAATATTTATTGCATAATTTGTAATTTGAAAAAACTTTCAACAGGAAAAGTGCTTCAATTTAAATAACTAATCAAAAACCATTTTGTGTTTTCAAATATATTTATTTGAACTATACAATTTTACTATTTTCAATTAAAATTGCATTAGCCAATATTTATTACATAATTTGGAATTTCAAAAAACTTTCAACAGGAAAAGTGCTTCAATTTACATAACTAATCAAAAACCATTTTGTGTTTTCAAATATTATTATTTGAACTATACAATTTTACTATTTTCAGTTAAAATTGCATTAACAAATATTTATTACATAATTTGGAATTTCAAAAAACTTTCAACACGAAAAGTGCTTCAATTTACATAACTAATCAAAAACCATTTTATGTTTTCAAATATTTTTATTTGAACTATACAATTTTACTATTTTCTATTAAAATTGCATTACCAAATATTTATTGCATAATTTGGAATTTGAAAAAACTTTCAAGAGGAAAAGTGCTTCAATTTAAATAACTAATCAAAAACCATTTTGTGTTTTCAAATATTTTTATTTGAACTATACAATTTTACTATTGTCAAATAAAATTGCATTAACAAATATTTATTACATAATTTGGAATTTCAAAAAACTTTTAACAGGAAAAGTGCTTCATACCCGCTGTTTTGAATATAGTTTGAAACAGGCATAAGAAATTCAAAAATGATCCAAACAATGTGAAACCTTCGCGTGGTGTCATATTATGTGTCACAGTTGCAAGGAAAAATATTGAACTTGAAAAATTGCAAACATCATAAAAAATCCTTCACAAAATGACCTATCATGTTCGAGGTTTCATGGCATTTAGGTCAAACCACCAATGTTATGGCTAGAATCAGGGCATAGTTTGCGATCATGTGCCCATAGTGTGCATGCATGTGCATCTTCGGATGGCTTACGATGTTGCAGGAGGAAGTTTTCCTTTTCGACGCACGAAAAAGCCAATTTCCATTTTTGAGGTGCTGAAATCGGGGTGTTCTGTGAAGCAACCACCAAATTAAAGTTTGGCATTGGTACCAAACCATTTTTCAAAAATACTATACCACCTTATATGTACAATTTCCCAACCGGTGTATCTGGAACCTTTCTGTCCATCCCTCATGAAAAAGACAAATTCCTGCCGAATCGGTAGGAGGTTGCCAAGATTTGAACTACAAGTACATGATATAATGCTTGTGAATTTTTAAAAAAATCATTTATAGGTTCACAACATGCTATTTCATCAGAGATCCACTTCAAGTTCAGCGAGGCTAAGTCCCGAGCTAAGAAGCTTCATGCCCGCCATTTTGAATATAGTTTGAAACGGGCATAAGAAATTCAAAAATGATCCAAACAATGTGAAACCTTCACGTGGTGTCATATTATGTGTCATAGTTGCAAGAAAAAATATCAAACTTGAAAAATTGCAAACATCATAAAAAATCCTTCATAAAATGACCTATCATGTTCGAAGTTTCATGACATTTAGGTCAACCACCAATGTTATGGCTAGAATCAGGGCATAGTTTGTGATAATGTGCCCATATTGTGCACACATGTGTATCTTGGGATGGCTTACGATGTTGCAGGAGGAAGTTTTCCTTTTCGACGCACGAAAAAGCCAATTTCCATTTTTGAGGTGCCGAAATCAGGGTGTTCTGTGAAGCAACCACCAAATTAAAGTTTGGCATTGGTACCAAAACTTTTTTCAAAAATACTATACCACCTTATATGGACAATTTCCCAACCGGTGTATCTGGAACCTTTATGTCCATCCCTCATGAAAAAGACAAATTCCTGCCGAATCGGTAGGAGGTTGCCAAGATTTGAACTACAAGTACATGATATAATGCTTGTGAATTTTTAAAAAAATCATTTATAGGTTCACAACATGCTATTTCATCAGAGATCCACTTCAAGTTCAGTGAGGCTCAGCCCCGGGCTAAGAAGCTTCATGCCCGCCGTTTTGAATATAGTTTGAAACGGGCATAAGAAATTCAAAAGTGATCCAAACAATGTGAAACCTTTGAGTGGTGTCATATTATGTGTCACAGTTGCAAGGAAAAATATTGAACTTGAAAAAGTGCAAACATCATAAAAATCCTTCACAAATGACCTATCATGTTCGAGGTTTCATGGCATTTAGGTCAAACCACCAATGTTATGGCTAGAATCAGGGCATGGTTTGTGATAATGTGCCCATATTGTGCACACATGTGCATATTGGGATGGCTTACGATGTTGCAGGAGGAAGCTTTCCTTTTCGACGCACGAAAAAGCCAATTTCCATTTTTGAGGTGCCGAAATCGGGGTGTTCTATGAAGCAACCACCAAATTAAAGTTTGGCATTGGTACCAAACCATTTTTCAAAAATACTATACCACCTTATATGGACAATTTCCCAACCGGTGTATCTGGAGCCTTTCTGTCCATCCCTCATGAAAAATACAAATTCCTGCCGAATCGGTAGGAGGTTGCCAAGATTTGAACTATAAGTACATGATATAATGCTTGTGAATTTAAAAAAAAATCATTTATACGTTCACAACATGCTATTTCATCAGAGATCCACTTCAAGTTCAGCGAGGCTCAGTCCCGGGCTAAGAAGCTTCATGCCCGCCGTTTTGAATATAGTTTGAAACAGGCATAAGAAATTCAAAAATGATCCAAACAATGTGAAACCTTCGCGTGGTGTCATATTATGTGTCACAGTTGCGAGGCTCAGCCCTAGGCTAAGAAGCTTCATGCCCGCCCTTTCGACGCACGAAAAAGCCAACCGAGACTAAAGCTGTCAGTGGGATAAGGACGCGTGGGTAACCTTTAGTCCCGGCTGGTGGGTGCAACCGAGACTAAAGCTGTCGGTGGGATAAGGACGCATGGGTAACCTTTAGTCCTGGCTGGTGGGTGCAACCGAGACTAAAGCTGTCGGTGGGATAAGGACGCGTGGGTAACCTTTAGTCCCGGCTGGTGGGTGCAACCGAGACTAAAGCTGTCGGCGGGATAAGGATGTGTGGGTGGACGCACTGCTCGATGAGATAAAGCATGTAGCGCACGATGCCCTGTCGGAGGAACAAGACAAAGTAGAAGCGGTGTCGTGCCTATAAAAGGACCATCGATACGCCATGGCAAGCAGCTCAACAAGCCAACATAGGTAGAGAGAGTTTCATCCCCATGGATGGAGGGTTGGGAAATCTCCCGTGGCGGAGCTTCTCGAAGATGTCATTGGTGCACACGCCCTACGACATCTTCGTAAGCTCCGCCTCGGAAAATTTCTCTGCAAGCCCATGAAAGACTCCATCTCCTCCAACAGTGTTGGGGAAAGGGTTGAGAAATCTCCCGCGGCGGAGCTTCTCGAAGATGTCGTTGGTGCACACGCCCTACGTCATCTTCGGAAGCTCCGCCTCGGAAAAAATTCCCTGCAATCCCATGAAAGACTCCATCTCCTCTAACAATGTTGGGGAAAGGGTTGAGAAATATCCCGTGGTGGAGCTTCTCGAAGATGTCGTTGGTGCACACGCCCTATGGCATCTTCGGAAGCTCCGCCTCAGAAAAATTTCCCAGCAAGCCCGTGAAAGACTCCATCTCCTCTAATAGTGTTGGGAAAAGGGTTGAGAAATCTCCCGTGGCGGAGCTTCTCGAAGATGTCGTTGATGCACACGCCCTATGGCATCTTCGGAAGC
This sequence comes from Avena sativa, assembly GCA_916181665.1. Classification (NCBI taxonomy): domain Eukaryota; kingdom Viridiplantae; phylum Streptophyta; class Magnoliopsida; order Poales; family Poaceae; genus Avena; species Avena sativa. The sequence goes on along the minus strand of OV702290.1, from coordinate 543,130,787 downwards.
TCCGCCTCAGAAAAATTTCCCTGCAAGCCCGTGAAAGACTCCATTACATAAAGTTTCGATACATCACATAAAGTTTCCATACATCACATAAAGTTTCCATACATTACATAGATTTCCATAGGATTTACATAGTTTCGATCCCTTGCCTATGATCGCTTCTTAGGCTGTAACCATGGAGCATCTTCTTTGCTTAACGGGATGCTTGGGTCAGTTTTCACGGTGAAGGGCGGAATTTCATCAAACTTATCATAATCTGCTGACATGTCTGTCTTGTCCTCGACTCCCGCGATGTTTCTTTTCCCTGAAAGAACTATGTGATGCCTGGGCTCATCGTCTGATGTATTCGTTTCCTTATTTTTTCTTTTTTTGGTCTAGAGGACATGTCCTTCACATAAAAAACCTGAGCCACATCATTGGCTAGGATGAATGGTTCGTCTCTGTAACCAAGATTCTTGAGATCCACTGTTGTCATTCCGTACAGCTGGTCTACCTTTACCCCTTCTCCATTCATGTTGACCCAACTGCACCGAACAATGGGACCTTAAAAGTAGGTCCATAGTCAAGTTCCCATATCTCCTCTATGTAACCATAGTATGTGTCCTTTTTCCCATTCTCGCATGTTGCATCAAAGCAGACACCACTGTTTTGGTTGGTGCTCTTTTTATCTTGGGCAATCGTGTAAAATGTATTCCCATTTATCTCGTACCCTTGGAAAGTCAATACAGTCGTAGATGGTGTCGCGGCCAACAAGTAGAGCTGATCTCCAATAGTGGTGTCATTCATGAGATGTAATTGCAACCAAGTGCCGAAAGTCTCCATGTCGTTTTCTTTAATCCAGTAGTCATCCTTCCCCAGGAACTTGGAGCGTACAACATTCATGTGTTCCTCGATATACGGAGCCACGAAGGTAGAACTTTGGAGAACTACGTAATGTGCTTGATTCAAAGAATGTCTATCCCTAAATATCATTACTTTATTTCCTAGCGTGCCTTTTCCACTCAGTCTCCCCTCATACCGTGATTCAGGAACACCAATCGGCTTAAGGTCAGGAAGAAAGTCTACACAGAACCCAATGACCTCCTCTGTTCCATAGCCCTTGGAGATGCTTCCTTCTGGCCTAGCACGGTTACGAACATATTTATATAAGACTCCCATGAACCTCTCGAAGGGGAACATATTGTGCAGAAATACAGGACCGAGAATGTAAATCTCTTCGACTAGGTGAACTAAGAGATGCGTCATAATATTGAAGAAGGACGGGGGGAACACCAACTCAAAACTGACAAGACATTGGACCACATCCTTCTGTAGCCTTTCCAGACTTTCTCGATCGATTACCTTCTGAGATATTGCATTGAGGAATGCACATAGCTTCACAATGGCTAATCGAACATTTTCCGGTAGAAGCCCCCTCAATGCAACCGGAAGCAACTGTGTCATAATCACGTGGCAATCATGAGACTTCAGGTTCTGAATTTTTTTCTCTGCCATATTTATTATTCCCTTTATATTTAACGAGAAGCCAGCCGGGACCTCGATACTGTAAATGACTTCAAAAAAGATTTCCTTCTCTGCTTTGGTAAGAGCGTAGGTACTTAAGTATTTACGTCCTTTATCAATATGCTTGTTGTATGGGTCTTTGATACGTTGCTGGCCCTCCCGTGCTTCTGGTGTATCTTTTGTCTTCCCATACACGCTCAGGAAGCCTAGCAGGTTCACGCAAAGATTCTTCGTCATGTGCATCACGTCGATTGAAGAACGGACCTCTAGGTCTTTCCAATACTCAAGCTCCCAAAATATAGATTTCTTTTTCCACATGGCCGTGTGTCCGGTAATGGGGTCTTTCAGAACAGATTGACCGCCAGGACCCTTTCCAAAGATTACTTCTAGGTCCTTCACCATACCAAATACATCAGCACCTTTAGGGAGCTTAGGCTTCTTCCGGTAATCTGCCTCACCGTTGAAATTCTTGCCTTTCTTTCTTACTTGATGATTGGTCGGAAGAAATTTACGACACCCTAGGTACACAACCTTCTTACATTTATCCAAATATGTACCTTTAGTATTATCTAAACAGTGCGTGCATGCATTTTATCCCTTGTTTGACTGTCCTGAAATGTTACTAAGAGCAGGCCAATCATTGATGGTTACGAACAACAACGCTCGTAGGTCAAATGGCTCTTGTTTGTGCTCATCCCACACCTTTACACCTGGTTCTGCCCACAGCTACAAAAGTTCATCGACTAATGGCCTTAGGTACACATCAATATCGTTGCCGGGTTGCTTCGGTCCTTGGATGAGCACTGGCATCATAATGAACTTCCGCTTCATGCACAACCAAGGAGGAAGGTTATAGATACATAGAGTCACTGGCCAGGTGCTGTGACTACAGCTCTGCTTCCCAAAAGGATTCATGCCGTCTGTACTTAGACCAAACATAAGTTCCTCGTGTCACCTGCAAAGTTCAAGTACTTTCTCTCGATGTTTCTCCACTGCGACCCATCGGCGGGGTGTCTCAGTTTCCCGTCTTTCTTACACTCTTCTTTGTGCCATCGCAACAACCTGGCATGCTCTTTATTTCTGAACAGACGTTTCAACCATGGTATTATAGGAGCATACCACATAACCTTAGCAGGAACCCTCTTCCTGGAGGGCTCGTCATCGCCCTCAACATTACCATGGTCATCTTGTCTGATCTTGTATCGACATGCATTGCGTACCGGGCATTTATCCATATTCTCATACTTTTCACCGTGGTACAGGATGCAGTCATTAATGCATGCATGTATCTTCTCCACATCTAATCCTAGAGGGCAGATAGTCTTCTTTGCTTCGTACGTTGTCTCGGGCAGCTCGTTATCCTTTGGAAGCTTCGGCTTCATTATTTTTAGTAACTTCTCAAATCCCTTGTCAGATAAGCCAGTCTCTGCCTTCCATTTCAGCAGTTCAAGTGTGGTACCGAGCTTTGTGCTGCCATCTTTGCAATTTGGGTACAACAACTTTTTGTGATCCTTTTGCATGGCCTCCAACTTAAGCTTCTCCCTTTCTGTATCACATTGTTGCTTTGCATCAGAAATGACCCGACCAAGACCATCAGCAGGCTCATCCGATGCTCGTTGTTCTTCTTCATTGCCGCCTCCCTCTTCTTAATTTTCTTCCATTGCAGTATCACCGTATTCTTCAGGGGACATAGGATAGCTGTCATCATCCTCCTCTTCTTCATTTTCTTCCAGCCTAACCCCTCTTTCTCCGTGCATGGCCCAACAATAATATCCGGGCATGAAACCTCTCCGAAGCAGATGGCTTTGAAGGATTCTCGGGGCAGAGTGCTCCGCCGCATTCCGGCAGTCGATGCAGGGACAAGGCATAAAATTATCCACTTTGTTTGCCTTAGCCAAATCGATAAATTTATGGAGGCCTGCAATAAAATCGGAATGGCGTAGGTCGCCATACATCCATCGCATCCGTGCATCGATCTGCGTCATAATAATTAACCATTACAATAACATCATGAATAGTAATATTTTTGTATCAGTTACAGATAAAGAAGATAAGGTTGCTAACCTCAGCCAAGGATACCGTGTTGTGCGAACTAAAGTGTGGCTCGGACATTTCGTCGAACACCTTGTGTGCAGTCAAAGAAAAAAAAAAGCTAGCACCCACACCTCACACACAATCCAGCAAAATTTGGTGGGCAAAGGGCTAGGATTATATATAGTCAGGGGAGGGTTTTTGGTCCCGGTTATTGCCACAAACCGGGACCAAAGCCCCTCCCGCGCAACACGTGGCGGCCCAGCAGCTCGCACCCCACCCAGGTCATTGGTCCCGGTTAATGGTACGACCCGGGACCAATGACCTGGGTGGAGGGCGCGCTGCTGGGCCGCCACGTGTCGCTCGGGAGGGGCTTTGGTCCCGGTTCGTGGCAATAGCGGGACCAATACCCACCGTCGCTTCGTCGTCTCCGTGTATAAATATGAGGCCACAGTGCTCGCTTTCACCATCGCATCTGCCTCTCTGCAGTCCCTCTCCACCCCACCCCTTTAGCCATCGCCTCTCCACCGTGTCGTCGTCTCGCCTCCCCTCCCTCTCCAATCTCCACCGCGCCGTCATGGAGGTGCCCACGCTCAACCACTACGAGGCGGCGATGTTTGCGTACTACGGCATCCTCGCGCCGCCACGCGCGACCGTGCCCATCGGATTTCGCATCAGCGAGGCGGGTGTGCCGGTGGCTCCGCTCCTCAACCCCCGTGGATACGAGATGGAGTACGTCATCGCGGAGCTTCGCTGCGAGCTACCCGCGTGCATGAGGGCGTTGCCCCGGTACGCGGCGGCCAGCGAGTACTGGACCCGGCTGTTTAAGAAGGAGCGGAAGGCCAAGCTTGGCAACCGCATCGTGGACGGGCGCCTGGTGCACCCGGATCGCCGCAACCAAGAAGGGCGGGAGATGTTCTGGTCCGTCCCTGGACGGACCATCTACACCGCCTCGACGCCGCTAGGCGCGCAGAGGAGCTCCGTCTCCCGAACAACGCCGAAATCGTGGAGATTTCGTCCGACGACGACGAGGAAGCCGGCGGCTCGGAGGACAGCGGCAGCGGAAGTGTTGTCAACTAGGAATTTGTAAAGTCGCATCTTTGTATGGAAAAATTTGTGGTCGAATAATAAAATGTCTCAATTTAGACCTTTGTCTCGATTAATTCGTGAAAGATTTTTTCAAAAATCTTGATCAATTCAATTTCTACCTCGAATTAATTTCTGCTCCGAATTAATTTACATTAATTGTCCTGGACTGCTGACCGTCGCGGCGTTTTTGGTCCCGGTTCGTGGCATGAACCGGGACTAATGCCCCGCAGAGCGCCACGTGTGCGTCGTGGGGGCATTGGTCCCGGTTCGTGCCACCAACCGGGACCAATGCTTACAGATGAACCGGGACCAATGCCCAGGCGGTATGAACCGGGACCGGTGCCTGGCATTAGTCCCGATTATGGAAACGAACCGGGACCAATGGAACTTGGGCGTTGGACCAAAGGCCCTCTTTCTACCAGTGTTTGTGGCAAAAAAAGTATGCTATTGCAATAGTCATGCGGCTGACTGCCACATTTTTTCGTGGCAGCATACACTTGATGCCACGGTTTGGGTTGTGGCGATAGCTTAATGCAACAGATAGTGAACTGTCGCGATTACTATTTCGTGGCAATATAAATTTGTGGCGATAACTTGTGCCAACAACTCTTGTTTCGTGGCGCATTCCCTTCTGTGGCAATAGTCGATCGTGGCGGTAGCTTATGGCAACAACTCTCCATTTTCGTTGTATTAGTCTTTCGCCACGGACCAATATGTTTGTGGTATCAGCTTATTGCAATAACATTCCATTCGTCGTAAAAAATAAATGCACCATGCTGGTTTTGGTGGTGATAAATAGTTATGGCAACGGACATGTCTGTGACGAGAAGCTGTTGCGACAACATGTCTAGTTGCTTGACACCATGAAAATAACATAGAAAATGAGCACAACACCATCAAAATAACATTCAATATATTATAAATTTATAATTGTTTAGAGTCACTGTTAAGCTATTACATTCTTTTATCGAATAAACACTACATATATTGCTAGTTATAGTCTTTCATGAAAAATGATCCTTGAATACATCAAGGGCCCGGCCTAGCATCTAGTCGGTAGGACCTCTCCATTAAATTATCTTTTCAATTTGAAGAGAAAACAGAAAAAACAAAGACCTTCATAGTTGCAATTTAAAAAAATCTTCAACACCAAGGCATCAACCCAACCTGGAGTGCTACCACACTACACCTAAACTACAAAGTTCTAAAATTATTTGAAATCTGGACAAAATTTTCCTTCTACAAAAGGACATCCATGACGGGCAGTTAGTAGAGAAATTATAACATGAACAAAACCCACACATAATTCATATAATCTCAATATGTTCTGAGGCATAGAGTACTCTATGCCCAAATGATCAATGTTAGGAAAATAACTAATATACTTTGGGTGTCCACTAATTATTTAGTGAAGATATGTTATGTAATCAAAAGATATAGAAGTGCTACGCCCCATATCCCATGCATGTCCGCTTAATTAGTACCTGAAATCCAAATGAAACACAAGGCTGAGTACAAAAATACTCAGCAAATACAATCTGGAACAACAAAACAATAGTCAATGAAGCCATTAGAATTTCACTCCTAAACATATAATTTATCTGAAACCGCTGGCTTAGAATTTACTAGCTATGGGTTTTGGCAGTATTGGCTCGGAATTTACCAACCTACCGACAGTATTGACTGAAAATTTACCAACTTCAACCCCTGAAGTATAGAAAGAAAACATCGAATCGAGGAACACCAAATAGGAATAAGCAAGCGCACCGAAAACCCAACCAACAACAGAATCACCCATAAAGAGACGAGGTATGCCATGTACTTGCCTCACATGAGACGTACAAACTGAGAGTTGTTAGCATAAAACTACCACTTTACACGTTAAATTTTCCAAATGGTATCAGTTGACTTCTAAATCGCATAAAACTACCACATCGGAACCAAATTTTCGCAAAAAGCACTAATCCGTGTTTAAATGCGAATTGACACTGCAACTGACAGTGGGACCCACTTTTAAATCCGACGAGGCATCAAAAATTCACACCGTTTAACTTTACCATCGAAGTCAAAGTGGCCCCACCTGTCAGTCTCCCTTTTATTTTCTTTTTTCTGTCTCACCCCTCCCCGTCTTCTTCCTCCTCGCTGCCGGCACGCCCCTGACTCTGCAGCACGAACTCCGTCGGCACCACACGCGTCGCCGCGAATCCGCTTCAAGTCTTGGTCCACCGCGGGCGCGCCGTCGCGAATCTGCCACAAATCTAGGTCCACCACGCGTGCGCCACCGGGAATCCGTCGGAGAAGAGCGCGAGTTTGTTCCCCTGCTCGTCGGCACTGAGACGGTCATGTCCGACGGCGGCGTGCTCGTAGCCACCATAGTAGTCAAAGCCCAGGACGCCAAGCGCGCCTAGTCGCGAAAGTCAGATAGCGGACATGATATATATTGTATTTACAAGAAAGTGAGTGGGAGCAATGTGACATTTTTGATATTATATTTGGATGACATATTATTGATTGGAAATGATATAGATCTTTTAAACAGTGTTAAAAGTTATCTAAACAGCAAATTTTCGATGAAGGACCTTGGTGAAACTTCATATATATTAGGCATTAAAATCTATAGAGATAGATCAAGGCGCCTAATTGGGTTGTCGCACAGTACATACCTTGATAAGATATTAAAGAAGTTTAATATGGACGGAAGTAAAAAAGGGTTCTTACCTATGTTGCAAGGCAAGACAATGATTAAGACTCAAAGTCCAGCTACGGCGGAAGAAAGAGAGATAATGGATAAGATCCCCTATGCCTCAACCATAGGCTCTATAATGTACGCCATGCTATGTACAAGACCGGATGTGGCACATGCTATTAGTTTGACTAGTAGGTACCAATCTGATCCAGGTTCGGAACACTGGATAGCGGTTAAGAATATCCTTAAGTACTTAAGAATAACTAAGGATATGTTTCTTGTATACGGAGGTGAAGAAGAGATAGTCGCTAAGTGTTATGTCGATGCTAGCTTTGACACCGATCCGGATGACTCTAAGTCTCAATTCGGATATGTATTTCTCTTGAACAAAGCAGCAGTTAGTTGGAGGAGTTCCTAACAATCTGTGGTGGCTGGATCAACGACGGAGGCGGAATATGTTGCTGCTTCAGAAGCGACACAGGAAGCGGTCTAGATGAAGGAGTTCATAACAGAACTAGGTGTGGTTCCTAGTGCATTGGACCCAATGGTGATCTATTGTGACAACAATGGAGCCATAGCCAACGCCATGGAACCAAGGTCTCACAAGAATTCCAAGCATATTAAGCGCCGGTTTCACTCCATCCGCGAGCATGTCAAGGATGGAGATATAAAGATTTGTAAAGTACACACGGACCTAAATATAGCAGATCCGTTGACTAAAGTTCTCCCTAGGGCAAAACATGATCAACACCAGAACTCCATGGGTGTTAGATTTATCACTATGTGAACTAGATTATTGTCTCTAGTGCAAGTGGGAGACTGAAGGAAATATGCCCTGAGAGGCAATAATAAAGTTGTTATTATGTATTCCTTGTATATGATAGATGTTTATTTTGCATGCTATAATTGTATTGATAGGAAACGTCAATACATGTGTGTTTAATAAACAAATAAAAGGTTCCTAGTTATGCCTCTCTTACAGACTAGCTCATTGATTAACAAGATGATCAAAGTTTCCTGATCATGGACATTGGATGTTGTTAATAACGAGGTCACAACATTTGTGAAATGATGTGATGAACATTCATCCGAAGTATACAATTACGATCAAAGTCATTATGTTTATATTTCTATAACATCATATGAACTAATCTTAGTCCTTAGACCATGAGATCATGTTAATTGCTAACACCGGAAGAGTATCTTGATAACATCAAACGTCACACCGTAACATGGTGACTATAAAGGTGGGTTCAGTGCTTACAAAGGTGTTATGTTGAGGCTCATGGATCAAGAGTGGAATTTGTAAATCCGATGATGGATAGATATACTCTGGGCCCTCTCGGTGATATCACATTAAGATAGCTTGCAAGCAAGTGATGTGATCACTAGAATGTTATATCACGGGAACGAGAAAAGAGTGCATGTCGGTAATGAGATCAAACTAGGTATTTGGATACCGATGATCAAATATCGGACATGTATTATATCATGAGACAAAGGGATTAAGTTACTAGCGTTAAAGGTTCTCACGATCACAGAAGTCATCGTTGAATGTGTAGGAGTCAGTATGGATCTCCAGGTCCCGCTTCTGATTATTGATTTGAGAGGGGTCTCAATCATGTCTGCATTATTCGCGAACCGTAGGGTAACACACTTAAGGGTTGACGGACACCATTTTGGAGCACATATGTTTCAGACAAAAGAATTGCAAAGCGCAGGAATTGTTTCGGGTGAAATTGCAGAAACTGGTTCTGCATGTGATATTGAAATGTTACAAGGGGTTTTATGTGAATGTTTGTTAATTAAAGTAATTAACAAAATTCTGAATAAAATAAATAAAAGAGTTTTATTAATTGAGAGTTGCATTAAATTTAGTGGAAATTTAATGCATGTGAGTGGAACTTTGGGTGGAGGCTAAATTGATGTGAGTGGAGCTTCCACCACATGAATGAGGAAGAGGTGGGGGCACCCCCCTTGGCCGCCGGCCATGGGAGGGGAGGAGCCCCCCTCTCCTATAAAAGGCCCCCCTCTCCTCCTCACAAAGCACACCTCCTCGTGAAGGATCTCTCTCCCCCTCTAGATATATTCCCCCATGGTCTCGGATTAGCGAGATACATGTTCCCGGTGGCCTTGCGTCTGGAAGGAGTTACTGCTTCTGCTGATTTGCTAGAGCGAGGAGGTGGAGGTTGTCCGGTGGCTTGAACGTGTGTGCGAGGGCGGATGTGCTGCTGATTTGCGGCGCTAGGACTTACAAACGATCTTGAGATCGGCAAGCGTACGACTACATCATCCACGAGTTCCAACTCGTTAACAAAACTCTGTTGTCTTCGGGGGTAAGATCTCTATGAATGTATATCCACCCGTTGCTTGTATCTAGTAGATAGATCTTGGCGTATAGTTCTCATCGTAGGATTTTTTTTGTTTTCTATGCTACGAACCCAACATTAATTACCTGAATTAACGTGGGTTTTTTTCTCTATATTGGCACCCTTCTTTCCTCGAACGCTTGCAGAAATTAAGGGAAGGAAGTAATTAACCTTCCTCGGTAATACAAGAGGTTTTATTGCATCGCAGTGGGAGATGAAATGAAAAAGGAGTACTTATGCTAGTAGATCGCAACCACCATTCCAATTTGCACTTGATAATAATATTCAATCTCCGGACATTATTGCATGAAGGAAGTAGAGGTGAAATTAAACAAAACTAATCCTAAGACTTCTTCTTCTTTTTGGACCTGGATCCCTCAACTGTCACCTTCGTGCTGGCGTCGTCCTTCCGCTTCCCGTGGCATCCCCCAGCTCTCGCCATCTTCTTCTTCTTCAAGCCTCCCGCCTCCTTCTCCTTCTTCTTCTCATTGCCAATGAAGGCAGGATCGAGTGCACTCATCTTGGAGACGAAGTCTCGTACCTGGAGAAATGGCCATAAATATTCCGACCCCTCATCCTCCTGCTTCCTCTTCTTCTTGACAATGGAGGATGTATCAAGTGAACTCTTCTTGAAGACGGCGTCTCCTTCATAGAGGAAAGACCAAACATCCTCCTTCCCCTTCTCCTCCTCTTTGCTCTGTGCCGACGGTGTCCCCTCCATTAGATGACGATAATCAGGGTCCTCGTCAGAAAAATTACCTTCCGGTGTGTCAGCATAGTACAGCCCGTCAACGGACTCCTCTCTATCACCATGGTAGGGACTGATATCCCCGTTCACCCATGCATTGGACTCGTCAATGGAGGTACACTGGTTAGAGGAGCTACACGGCATTTTTGTGTGTGTGGTGGCTTGGCCGGTGATGGCTCAATGCACGGCGCCCAGAAAAATGCTTGTTGGCAGTGTTGATGTAGAGCTCGTTGGGAACCCCAAGAGGAAGGTATGATGAGCACAGCAGCAAGTTTCCCTTAGTTATGAAACCAAGGTTTAATCGAACCAGTAGGATCAAGGAAACACCCCAAAGGTTTTACTAGCTGAGCCTTGGCAGGGCGCACTACCGGTGGTAGTAGCAACATGGAGACCTGCACAACACAACCACAGAACTTTGTCCCCAACTTGCGATGAGGTTGTCAATCTCACCGTGTTTTGCGGAAAACAAAGGATTAAACGTATCGAATGGAAAGAAGTAAAAGTTTGCAGAAAGTAAACACAAAGTAGTAAAAGATTGTAGATTGTATGTAAAAGACAAGGACCGGGATCCATAGTTCACTAGAGGTGGCTCTCCTTAAGATAGATAACATGCTGAGTGAACAAATTACATCGAGGCAATTGACAAACACCGAGAAAGCAATACATGCATATACTAATCATCTTGACTCCTTTGAGACTTGATTGTGCATTACAACATAATACATAGACCGCCATCCAACTGCATCTATGACTAATAATCCACCTTCAGGTTATCATCCGAACCCCCTCCATTATTAAGTTGCAAGCAACAGATTATTGCTTTACGAACTGCGTGTAAAGTAAACAATACGATTGTTCTATGAACAAAGGATTGTTGTTTTCTCCCTAGTAGCAACAACACATCTAGTACCTTAGAGATTTCTATCACTTCCCCAGATTACCAGAGGCATGAACCCACTATCGAGCATAAGTACTAACTCTTGGAGTTGCTAGCATCTACTTGGCCAAGATAGCTACTAACAACGAAAAGCATGCAAGATCTCAAATAACAAAGACATGATAGAATCAATAATCAATCTAAATTAACATCTCAATATCCATCGGATCCCCGCAAACACAACATGCAGAATTACAAATAGATGATCTTGATCATGAACGGAGCTCACAAGATCTAAACATGAAAGCACAAAGGAGGAGAAATCAGCCATCTAGCTACTACATGGATCTGTAGTCCAAGGATGAACTACTCACGCATCACACCAGAGGCTTGCATGGTGATGAAGAAGGCCTCCAGGGTGAATTCCCCTCTCTGGCAGGGTGCCGGGAAGAGCTTCAGATCCCTCCCGATCTAGGGATGGAGATGACGGCGTCTAGAGACTCTTTCGTGGATTTTTGATCGGGTACTTAGGGGTTTCGTCCTGAGAGCAATATATAGGCGGAAGGAGAGGCCGAGGGGGTGCCGGGAGCCACCACACCACCCCCTGGCGCGGGTCAGGCCTGGCCGCACGGCCAGGTGGTCTGGCCGGCCCCTGGACCCTATCCGTCTCGTATTCTGGCACTTGATCCCTTCCAGAAAAATAGGTAATTTGGCTTTTGTCCCGTCCAATTCCGAGAATATTCATTTTCTGACTTTCCTGGAACCAAAAACAGTAGAAAACAGGCAGCTGGCACTGTGGCTCTTGTTAATAGGTTAGTCCAAGAAATCATAAGAAAAGTACTCCAAAGTTGGAACAAAACACAAGAAAGTGGATAAAACCAAGCATGGAACATCAAAAATTATAGATACATTTGCAATGTATCAGCTGGCCTAAAGGGACAGGGAGACTGAGAGAGAGTTCTTCGCTGTGTGCGTCATGCCCAGATGGAAGAGGTGGTTATTGTTGATGGCGGCTTAAAAAGGCTTGCTCGGGACATTCTGGAGTTGCCACGTGTCGTAGGAGCAGCCTGGCAGTTCCCTTCCATCTTTTTTGACAAGAGTTCCCTTCCATCGTTTTTTACAAGAGTTCCCATCTAGCTTTTTTTTGCAATTGTATTCCATTGATAAACCTTCGTGCTCCTCTTCCTATAGTCAGATTTTAGCAATTCAATACAAAAAGGTTGTTGGGCATGCTCTAAAACCCAATATTTTTTTCTTTTTAAATAAAAACAATAGTGATTACCTCGACTAATTAATTACGGTGTGCGTGTGTTGTACGACTGTACTTCATAGAATATGCTATGTGTGCATCACCGAACAACTTTCGAAAAACCTGAAGGAAAACGTGGCCGCATTAATCAATGAGCGCGAAGTAAGGATGGCAATGGGTAGGGTATGAGTAGGGTAGAGCAATATCATACCCACTCCTGTTTAGTCAATGGGTAGAAAATTTTACCCATACACGTACTCACGGGTATAAAACTTTACCCATTCCCATACCCGACGGGTACCCATACCCGTTGGGTAGATTCCCGACGGGTTGATCCAATAGTACATAAGTTATTCATAATTTTATGTTCTCCGATAGCATATTAGACAAAAAACTATCTCTACTCAATAGTAGGTACACAAGTACATGAAAATTATCGAAGTTTAGAAGTCACAGTATCATACTCTTCCCTAGATTTCTCGGCCCCATAGGTTCAAACTCTACTGGTAAGTTTTACTACTATATCAGTTTAAATGGGTAGGCTGTAGGTATACCTACCTGTGCCCGTATCCATGACTTAACCGGTTAGGGTATGGGTATTATCCATGGGTATAAAAGTGTTCCCATACCCTACCAACGCGGGTACGGTACTAGCAGGCACTCGTGGGTAAAAATGCCATCCTTAGCATGAAGGGATAATAAGAGTTGTGAGAACAGAGTACTTGTCGGGCCTAGCAACTTTCACATTTTTTTTGATGAAAGCACCATCGCTGCTTACCTTATGAGTGGTTTGATGTCGTTGCTCAGGCGCTAGATTATTCATGTTAGCGAAATAGTGGGTTCCAAATTTTTGTTTATAATAGAAGTCTGAACACATCCAACCATAGTGATTTAAAATTTATCGATAAAGGGCGCTTTATTTTTTTAAAGCTCGGGGCGCTTTATTATTACACACGATTCCCTATCCCACCGGCCTACCATTCTACTATTATTACTTGGACTATGGATAAATTCAAATTCAGTCCAATTGGTTGGGGCTTGAATCATAATTTTCGGACTCACTACCTATCTTGGTGACAACATCTTCATACGCATCATCGTTGATGAATGGATATAATACAAAAATATATCAATGCCATAGTATTTTAGTGCCTACCAAAGCAATACTTGAGTTTTCTCTCTTCTCAGTTTCTTGAAAATATTTTCTAAATAATTTAAAAATACTTTGATGCCAAACTAGGCCTTAATATCCGAGCCGAGCCGGTCTGGGCCATGGATGATCAATTTTTAGATGCCAAATGGCCAAATGGGGCCTTAATTTCTTAACTGGGGCAGTATGGGCCATGGATGATCATTGATGGGCCTGTCGGCCTTTGATTCCAGGGAGTACGGCTTTACCAATTTACTACAACTTGGACTATACATAAATTTGAATATAGTCGAGCAGGAAAATCTCCCGCTATCCCTGAAATATTTCGTGTCCCAGTGTTTCAAACATCTTGGAATCCCCCATCGACCCCTAGTGAAGTCAGTTCGTTGGCTTCAATCGTAATTTCCCTGTTCAGTACCTCTATAGCCCCGCCCCTACTACCGACCCCCCACCCCCACCCCCCCCCACACACAATCCTCACGCCCAGCTACGCACGCCCTGCGGAAAACCCTAGATCCACCTTCACCACCTTAGATCTAATTCACCGTCGTCGCCGTGCACTACACCAGATCTGCTTCACCGACCCACTCTCCTGGCGCGTCGAACACATTCCTACCGCCAAGAATCTGCTTCTTCACCGCTATTGTCCAGCGCTCGGAGGAACCCCTGTTCTGCTTCACCTTCGCCCATAAGCACCGCAACCGTAGCACCCTCGACAACCTCGACGTCACCACCTAGGATTCATAGGATTCCTAAATACCGTCCCGACCGAGGTAACCATATCTCCTTGGATTTTGGTAAGATAAATATATAGCAGTTAACTGTATTTTCTATTGGTGCTACTTTTGTAGTAACATACAAGTGCTATACTTGTTACCCGTATCTTCCTAAATAAAGTTTTTCTAGTCAGGTTTAACCGTAACTTATTCAACTGCTATTTTGTATGTCATGGCGAAATATGAGTTAGCCAACACCGAACATGTCGTGGAAATGGCCACGGCATTCGCTGCAGTAGGCATCGATTGATTGAATCGGGGGCGAGAGCTGGCGGCCATCTGCGGTGCAAGATGGGGGCGGATGCACATGGGTTTACCCAGGTTCGTCCCCCGGAGGGTAAATACCTACTCCTGCTAGATTGGATTAATGGAGAGAGAGTTACAGGGGTGGCGAGCTCGGCGTCTAAGCAACGAGTCGCTTGAAGGGGTGTATGATGGAACGTGAGTCCTCAGGATACCCTAGGGAGGTTTATATATGAGGCACCTTGCTAGGGTTTATAGTTTACAACCGAACAGGATATGGATTCGGAGGCTTTGACCTAATCCGACTGGGATTCGAGTATGCTCCTAGGACTCCGGTCTCCAGTCGTCGGGTCTTCTCTTTAGTCGCATTCCAGTCACCGTCCTGCAGGCCCACTCGCAAGCCCTTTGGCCCAATTGGAACGTCCTGCTGGGCATACCCCATTCGGCATATCCCCATCAGTAGTCCCCGAGGCCATCGTTGATTCAGACGCAGGTGGTCATTTGGCAGTCGGAGTAGGCGAGTCCAATTTGGACGCCCAGTCGAATCAGCGATGGACTCCACTGAAACCAAGGAAATTTTCCCCAGGCTCCTAGTCGCTGCCCCGGTGAACGCCATGGCTGCCAAGTCACTACTTCGGCGAGTGGACGGGGCTAGTTGCCAGCGAGTGGAATGGAGGAGTTGGACCATCAACTTGGTCAAACTATCCGTTGGATATTCCAACGGTAACTTCGGCGTAATTACCGCAGGTAACGGCTACCCCGAATTTGGCGGGTAGCGCCTCCTTATAAGGGGAGTAACAAATCAGCCTTGTAGATCCTTCCCTGCGTTCTTCATTCTCCCGCATCCATTTCTCCTGTCTTCCTTCGATTCGATCCCTTTCACACCGAGCGACCCCACATCCTTCCTAATGGCGCCTCCAAAGGGTTCATGGGGGAAATCCAAGTGCACCACGGCCTAGCTAAAATCCTTCGAGGATGCCGAAGTTCTACGCAAGGGGAACTGGAGGGTCCCCGCTCCCTCCAAGTTCGAGCCGAAGCCGCGGGTCGGCGAGTTCATTTGCTTCCCCAGCCACCTAGAGAGGGGTTTGGGGTTCCCCACCCCATTGTTCTTCCGGAGCTTCTGTGCGTATTATGCAATCAAGCCGTCGGATCTTAGTCCGCACAGCATCGAGTAGCTGGCGATCTTCGTCACCTTCTGTGAATGCTATCTCGGCTGCAGGTCGTACTTCCTGTTGTGGCTAGAGCTCTTCCACGGCCGTATCGGGCGCGAGGCGTCCGACAGCTTGATGTTGGCGACCGGCGGCATCACATTCCAATTGAAGCTGAAGGCCAACTTTATCAAGCTTCGGCTACCGAAGAAGGCCGTGAGCAAGTGGAAGAAGTGCTGGTTCTACGTGAAAGAATCCACTCCCTCCGGTGAAGTAGCGCTTCCCGAGTTCATCACAGAAAGGAGTGAGCCTCGCCGGCTGGCACCGAAGAAACTCCCTGAAGACCAGAGGATGGCCGTCGCGGAGATGATGGACCAGATCCAGAGGTTGAAGGATTAGGGGCTGTCTTCGATCAACCTCTACAACTGCTAGCTCGGGCGGCGTCTGGTTCTGCTAGCGGCTCGGCCACATTGGATGTATGAATACAGCGGGAAACACGATCCCTCCTGGACCAGCAAAGAGTCGTGGGAAACCGAAGACTACAAGGCCGCCCTGAAGAAGATCACCGATGCAGAATTTACAACCGCATCGGTCAGGCTCGTCCCATACACTCCCGTGAAGAATGAAGCCCCCATAGTAAGTTTTCCTTCTAGTCGAAATTTCTGCAACTGATTCGCAGTCGCATCGTTCGATACTTATTTGTTGTTGTTCTCAGTTGTTCCAGGTGTTGGAGGGTTGGCTCCCTCCGCTTGACGAAGAGGTCCCTCGGGAGCTCGAAGAGGCCTCCGAAGGAGATTCCTCCGAAAGCGATGAGGAAGAGGAGGAGGTTCCTCCCCCAGTGCCTACGGCTTGCAAGACTCGCATGCAGAAGCAGCGCGAGTTTGAGGCGAGTCGCAGCCTTGATGAACATGAAGAGGGCGACGAGATCGTGCAGGAGCACACGTCTCGGCGCACGGCCACGCCGGTGAAGCCCGCGCGCAAACCGAAGTCGCTAGTGAAGAGGCTTGCGTCGCCGCCCAGGTTGGCGGTGGTGTTTGAGTCAAATGATGTCTCCGACGATGATGACACCCTCGAAACTTCGCACAAGATCCCGAAGGATGCGATTCCGATGAAGGGATTGGAGGACAATGACACCGAGGCAGCAGTAGAAGTTCCTCTGGCGGTGATTGCGCCAAGGGATTCGAGAGCACCAAGCGAGGAGGCGGCTGAGGCCGCGGCATCGAAGTCGCCACAACCTTCAAGAGCGGTCGCGTCTTCGGAGCCGGAAATTCCGGCGACCATGGCTTCGTCATCAAGGAAGCCCGTGGTGTCGTGGGCCTCAGATGTCTTCGAGAGGGGTCTCACGCGCAAGCTGGGGCTGGAATTAGACAAGCCCGCTCACATCAGCACTAGGCTGCGTGTTCTCCTAGTCGCCAAGTAAGCTTCGAATTCTCCATTCCGAGTCGTGTTCCATTTTTGTGCTTTCTCTGTGTTGACTTTGGGGATTTGGCAGGTCTGGAGTCAAGAAGATTGGTCACCCTAGCGTGGCGAAGATTCCGCCGGTCGCCACCACGGGAAAGGGCGACCTCCCCAAGAAGAGGAAATCTGCTGAAGATGCGGCAACTGTGGAGGGCGCGAAGAGGCAGAAAGGCGGTGTCGATGATGCCGTGGCGATGGATAGCGCCAAGGAGTGCGATCTCACTGCAGTCGTTGAAGAGGTGGCGGCTACACGGTCGGAGCCATCCATGGGTGCTCCGGTGATGGAAACATCGGCTCCGGCGACCAGTGCCTCGGCTAGAGCATCAGCGACGTTCCCACGCTTCATGGCGAAGGGGTTTCTAGGCATGGCGGACAACCAGTCTCCATAGAGCCCGGAGATTGTTGATGAAGACGTTGGGTCTCGTCACGGGCGCACCTCCTTCACGGTCCCGTCGATGGATGCCAGAGAGCTTCTCAAGATGCTTGGCGCCGCCATTCAGGTACGTCCAGTCCCCGAGTGTCTAGTTGCTGAATTTCAGCAGCTAGGCACTGAATTGCTTCTACTCTCCAGTCCCCGAGTTCCTAGTCGCTGAATTTTAGCGGCTAGGAACTGAATTTCTTCTACTCTCCAGTCCCCGAGTTCCTAGTCGCTGAATTTCAGCGGCTAGAAACTGAATATCTAATTTGGTAAGTGCTAACTTTTGTTATTCTTGCAGAGCTTGCAGAGGAAGTCGATAGATCGACAAGCCGCGAAGGAACGTCTGGAGCGGGATCTGCGCGTGGCGCAAGAAGCGAACCGACAATTCTAGGAGACTGTTGGTAAGTACTTGATTCGTTTTTCAGCTGTGAACTGTCGGTGTTCTGTCGTGTTGACGATTTGTTTCTTTTCTTTTCAGATGGTCTCCCGGCTGTAATTGCCAAGGCCCATGAAGGGTATGTCCCAATTGCCGAGCTGGACGTGGCGAGTGGGCGAATCGCTTCGCTAGTCCAGGAGTTGGAGGAGGCGAAAGCGGCCTCAATTTCTTCTGAGGATCGAGCGAAGGCTGCAGTTGCTGTGGCTGAAGAGGAGCGGAAGGCAGCGGACTCGATCATCCTGGGGTTGCAGAATGATCACGCCGCCCTGGAGAAGCACGTCACCGAGAACTGCCGGAAACTCCTTGGTGAGTCTCTGTTCTTTGCTTAACATGTTTGGCAAGTCCCTGAGTGGGGAAATCCGTAGTGTCACTGACGTCTGATGTTGCAGCGGTGATAGGGAAAAGCGACCCGGTGGTGCAGACCTTCAACGCCTCGTATTGCGTGACTGCCGTGGTGAACGCGGCTACTGCCTCAACGTTGTGCGTCCAAGCAGTCCTTCAAGGGATGTCCCCTACCGAGGTTATTCCTGGGGGATTGATGGAAGTGTGGCGCTATCTGGAGGAGGCGCCCAGCATCGTGGAGTGGATGGCACACTCTGGGCAGTTTGTAATATATGCCCAGTGGTGACTTTTGTAATATGAACAATATTTTGAGTAAGAGGAGTCAATCGACTCGCAATGCAAGTGTGATCGTGTGGTGTTTTTTTTTTGTTTGAGCGAGTCCCCGAGCGCGTCCGCCCTTTAATGGGGTATAACTCGATTGTATACATATGTGTTTTCTTTTGATTGTGCATTGTTTTCTCCCTTGCGTCTTCTAAGGGGGCGAGTCCCCGAGCGCGAGTGGGATTGTTTGTAGGTGAGTCCCTGAGCGTAGTACCTAGTCGTTTTGCGTGCGTGCCTGTTGCAAGTTACTAATGCGTTGTTTGTAACACGTCTCCTCCCCTGGCTCAGAGAACCAGTCGCTAGGCGAGTCTAAGGCAGCTCTCTTACTTGGTGTGTTCCCGAGCCGCGTGAGGGTTCCACTTTTGAGGAGTCCCCGTGCGTGGTACTTAACCATTCGAGTCGCTTTGCGCGAGGATGGGAAGGACAGGTCACTATGAGAAGCGTATACCGGTCGTCTTGGCCCGATGGGCCAGTCGAGCTAGGCGACTCCGATGGTGGCTCCGGGTTGGCGTATTCGTAGATGTCCCAAGGCTCGAGTATTTTCGGTGCCCTTAGGCCGCACTACTTAGCCGTGCCAGTCGCTCGACCAAGGGTTGACTTCCGCGGGTAGTGTATTGCTAATTGTACGAGTGCGAGTGGCACAAGGATATGGCGAGTGGACACACTTTTGTGAACTGAATGAATTTCATTATATATGTCAGTTGAGTACATGTTTGAGTTCTATGTATAGAAATTTCGAAGGAGGTTTACATTCCATGGCCTCCCGACATCAAGCTGGTCGTCGCCTCGTATGTCGATGAGGTAATAGGCGTTGTTGCCGAGGAATCACCCTATGACGAATGGCCCCTCCCATGGGGGGAGAGTTTGTGCATGCCCTTCTTGTCGTGAGCGAGTCGTAGGACCAAATCGCCCTCCTGGAAGGTGTGAGTCTGGACTCGGCGGCTATGGTAGCGGCGGAGTCCCTACTGGTAGTTGGCGGTGCGGGAGCGAACCAGGTCGCGTGCCTCGTCGATTTGGTCGATGCTGTCTTGGCGGGCGGTCTCATTTGTTGCCTCGACATAATTAGGGACTCGAGGTGAGTCGTGCTCCAGGTCTGTTGGCATTACGGCTTCGGCTCCATACACTGATACGTTGCAAATATATCTATAATTTTTGATGTTCCATGCTTGTTTTATATCTACTTTCTTATGTTTTGTCCACACTTGGGAGTACTTTTACACATTTTCTAGAACTAACCTATTAACAAGATGCCACCGTGCCAGTTGCCTATTTTCTGTTGTTTTTGGTTCCAGGAAAGTCTGAAAATCAATATTCTTGGAATTGGACCGGACAAAAGCCAAAGTCGATATTTTACCGGAAGACTCACAGAGCCAGAAGACGAGACGGAGAGGGGCCACAGGGCGTACACACCATGTGGTGGCGCGGGCTAGCCCTGGCCGCGCCACCAGGTGGTATGGGCCCCCTGGTCGCCCACCGACCTTGCCTCTTCGCCTATAAGATGCCTCCCGATGCAAAAAACCCTAAATCGTCAAGCCTCCAGCCACAAAAAGTTCCGCAGCGCCGCCGCCACCGAAGGGGAGATTCAAGGGACAGAAAGTCTCTATTCCGGCACCCTACCAGGACGGGGAAGTGCCCCCGGAGCCATCTCCATCGATCTCGACCACCATCTCCATCACCATTGCTGATTCCCATGATGAGGAGGGAGTAGTTATCTCGCGAGGCTAAGGATTCTACCGGTAGCTATGTGTTCATCTCTCTCTCTATGCATGATCATATTGTGATCATGAGCTTTGTAATCGAGTAGATCTACCTTGCTACTCAAGTGCTTTAATAGATCTCTGCTCTCCCCATGTGTGGGAAGTTGACAGTATGCACACCATGGTGGCACTTAGGCTAGAGATTACAATTACTTGTTATGAGTTATATTTGGAGTTGGATGTCTCTATGAAATTGTGGTGTTTGTTGGAACCATCTAGTACTCAAGGTGATAGTGTGGGGTTATCTAGATGGCAAAAGCGAACTTTGAGGAGTGCTGTTATAGCCCTACCATGGATTAGAGTGTCCAACCGGAGAGTAGTTCAGCGTAGTATCATAAAGAAGAATATATTTATATGAGAGTGTTCACTAGTGAAAGTATGATCCCTAGGCCTTGTTTCTAACACTGAAACACCGTTTGCTATTAGATATATTACATGTTTGCTTGCTTATATCTTTATTTTAGTTTTACTTTAGTCTTTTCCATGCCATCAAGCTATTTTCTATCACCGTTACTACTTATAATTATCTATACCACTTGTATTTCACTATCTCTTCGCCGAACTAGTGCACCTATACACCTAACAAGTGTATTGGGTGTGTTGGGGGCACAAGAGACTTCTTGTATCTTGAAACCAGGGTTGCTTGAGAGGGAATACCCTTGACCACTTCCTCTCTCAGTTCAATAAACCTTGGGTAATCCACTTAAGGGAAACTTGCTGCTGTTCTACAAACCTCTGCACTTGGAGGCCCAACAACTGTCTACAAGAATAGAAGTGCGTAGACATCAAGATATTTTCTGGCGCTGTTGCCGGGGAGGTAAGGTAAAAGGTACTCACATCCTCCGATGTGAGTGCTCGAAGTTATTTCCTTTAGGTTCTGCAATTTTGTCTTTTTGTTTCTTGTTTTCACTAGTTAGGCTTAATGGAAAACAACAACAAAAATAGAGAGCTTTTTAGTATTTTTCCTAAGTTAGAACATGAATTGTCTGAAAAGAAAATTAAAAAAACCTTGGAACTTTCTTTGCATGCCAATAGCAATGTTATTAGTATGAATCTCTTGAACACCTTTGTTACTAATGCTATGGAAACGTCTAAGCTTGGGGAAGTTAGTTTTTATGAAAATGATCTTTTTAGTTCCCTAGCTTTAAAGAAGAAAATTTGCTCTGATGATACTTTATCTCCCATATGTGGTAATTCTAATGATACTTGTGATATTTTAAATCCACATACTGAAAGCATCTCTTTTAAAATACCTATAAAAATTGTTGAACATGTTATGAAAAACTGTTATTTGGGAGATGGAACTGTCCATCCTGGTGATCATTTACTCTTTATACACGAATTATGCGAGTTGTTCAAGTGTGTAGGTATTTCAATGAACCAAGTTAAGAGGAAGCTATTCCCTTATTCACTTAAGGGCAAGGCAAGGGAGTGGTATGAGCTACTAGATGATCCCCATCATTTGGAGTGGAAGGAACTTGAATCTCTCTTACTCTAAATTTTATCCTCCTCATGAAATTCATAAAGATAGGAATTACATTTATAATTTTCATCCACATGATGGAGAAAGTATTGCCCAAGCATGGGGGAGACTGAAGTCACTAATGCTCAAATGTCCCATTCATAAGATCCCTAGTAATATTGTTATTAATAATTTCTATGCAAGGCTTTCAAGACATTACAAGGACTATCTAGATACTTGTTTAGAGGGATCTGATACATTGCAAATGTATCTATAATTTTTGATGTTACATGCTTGGTTTTATCTACTTTCTAATGTTTTGTCCACACTTTGGAGTACTTTTCACATGATTTCTTGGACTAACCTATTAACAAGAGCCACAATGTCAGCTGCCTGTTTTCTGCTGTTTTTGGTTCCAGGAAAGTTAGAAAATGAATATTCTCAGAATTGGACGGGACAAAAGCCAAAGTGCCTATTTTTCCGGAAGACATCTAGAGCCAGAATCCGAGACGGAGAAGGGCTCGGGGCTGGCCACACCACCTGGCCGCGCGGCCAGGCCTGGCCCGTGCTAGGGGGTGGTTTGGCCGACCCCAGCACCACCTCGGCCTCTCCTTCCACCGGTAGTGCACCCTGCCAAGGCTCAGCTAGCAACACCTTTGGGGTGTTTCCTTGCTCCTACTGGTTCGATAACCTTGGTTTCATAACTGAGCGAAACTTACTTCTATGCTCATCATACCTTCCTCTTGGGGTTCCCCAACGAGCTCATCAATCACGAGCCATCAAAGTATTTTTCTGGCGCCGTTGCCGGGGAGACAAGGACATCTTCACAAGGGGAGTCCCTCATAACCAATCTCTTTACTTTGTTATTTTTGTTTTGCTTAGTTTCTTTTTGCTTTGTTTGCTTGTTTCTTTATCAAAAACACAAAAAAATTAGTTTTACAAGTTTGCTTTCTTTATCAAAAACACAAAAAAATGACTACACTTGAAAACACTAAGTTGTGTGACTTCAATAGCACCAACAACAATGATTTTATGAGCACACCTATTGCTCCACCTGTGCCTGAAGCTACTTTCTTTGAGATAAAACCTGCTTTACTCAATCTTGTTATGAGAGAACAATTTTCTGGTATTGGTAATGAAGATGCCGCTGCCCATCTAAATAACTTTGTTGAACTTTGTGAGATGCAAACGCATAGGGATATAGATGGTGATATTATTAAGCTTAAATTGTTTCCCTTCTCTTTGAGAGGAAAAGCTAAAGACTGGTTGAATTCCTTAACTAGGAATAGTTTTGATTCTTGGACTAAATGCAAGGATGCTTTCATTGGAAAATACTATCCTCCTGCTAAGATTATATCTATGAGAAGTGAAATAATGAAGTTTAAACAATCTGATAATGAACATGTTGCTCAAGCTTGGGAAAGAATGAAATCTTTGGTAAAGAATTGTCCCACTCATGGACTGACTGCTTGGATGATCATCCAAACTTTTTATGCAGGATTGAACTACTCTTCAATGAACCTATTAGATTCTGTTGCTGGAGGTACCTTTATGACCATCACTTTGGGTGATGCAACAAAGCTTCTGGATAATATGATGGTTAACTACTCGGAATGGCATACTGAAAGAGCTCCACAAGGTAAGAAGGTAAATTCTATTGAGGAAACCTCCTCCTTGAGTGATAAGATTGATGTTATTATGTCTATGCTTGTTAATGGGAAAGCCCATATTGATCCAAATAATGTTCCTTTAGCTTCTTTGGTTTCTCAAGAAGAGCAAGTTGATGTGAACTTCATAAGAAATAACAATTTTGGCAATAATGCTTATAGGAATAATTTTGGTAACAACGATTATAAGCCATATCCTCCCAACAATGGTAATGCTTATGGAAATTCCTACAACAATAATAGGAGTGCACCCTCTGAACTTGAAGTTATGCTTAAAGACTTTATTAGTAAACAAACTGCTTTCAATAAAACTACTGAGGAAAAACTCTCTAATGCTAAAAGAAATATAGCATCACTTGCTGAAGCTCAAACTTCTTTGAATAAAATGGCTGCTAAACCTGAAACTAATGATAATCCCTTTGCAGCTGGTAATGCTATACAAGTAAGAATTGATGAAAATGTTAGACTTTTAGCTGAATTACATGCTAAGTGGGAAAGGGAAGATGAAATTGCTAGAAACATCAGTGTTTCTACTATCACCACCACTAGTGTTGAGGCTAGTAATAGTTCTACCACCTTAGATGATAATTATGATTTTGATCTTGATGGTTGCAACATCTCTAAAGTTATTAAGTTCCTACAAAGGCTTGCTAAAAGTCCTAATGCTAGTGCTATGAACATGACCTTTACAAAACACATTACTGATGCTCTCATAAAGATTAAAGAAGAAAAGATGAAACATAAAGCTTCTATTCCAATAAAACAAGAAGATGGTTGGGAACCCATCATTAATATGAAAGTGAATGACTTTGACTTCAAAGCTTTATGTGATCTTGATAGTAGTGTTTCTATTATTCCTAGAAGGATTTATGATATGCTTGATTTGCCTCCACTTGAAGATTGTTATTTGACTTCTTCCTGTGGACTGACATAGTGACTAGTGCTTAGATCACGTGGGAGCGGCTTCCCAACCCAACCAGTAAGTCATTAAGTCTTATCCTCATCTCTACTAACTACCCGCTGCTGCACTATGCTGTGTCTTACCATAGACAAGAGGCATATACACCTTCTTCACCAACTTTCAGTTAAGGTGACAATTGGAAAGGACAGCTTGCCTATCTGATCCTCGGATCCAAGTATCTGATCTCATTGGCAGTAGGTATTTTGATCTCGAAATAGGTGAGAAATAGGATAAACTTACATCATTATGACAAACGAGTCCTACTTGATGATAATGCTAAAAAGAAACTCATGGGGAGTCTTAATGATGTTCTTATTATGGTTAACAATGCCTATGTCCCCGTTGATTTCTATGTTTTGGATGTTGAATGCAATGCTTCTTGTCCTATTACTTTGGGAAGACCTTTTCTTAGAACTGTTGGTGCCATTATTGGTATGAAAGAAGGCACCATTAAATATCAACTCCCACTCAAGAAAGGTATAGAACACTTCCCTAAGAAGAAAGAGAAGATTTCTTTTGCCTCTCCTATGAAAACAAAAATTGGTTTTAATGCTTATTCATTTGAGAACACTTGATTCTTTTTCTTGCTTCTTATGCCTAACTTAAAGGCGTTAAAGAAAAGTACTTATTGGGAGATAACCCAAAAGTTTTAGATGAGTCTTGGAAGTTATTACTTTAGTAATAACCGCTCCTTATCCTTTTTATTTGCTTTTTGTGCCAAGAGTAACCTCTAATGAGAGTGAAGTAATGATTGGGAAAGTTGCTGTCCCGAAACAGATTTCTGTGCTTCACCGAAAAAATGCGTGTAAAATCTCTGAACGTCCTTTTAAGGAGTGAATTTTTGTGCTTCTGCCCCAGGTTGTTATCTATATTTCCTTAGTTCAACACGTTTTGATTTGAGCAACAGAAGGTCTTCGAAAAAATTCGTCTTTACCTGCTGGTATGTGTTGACAGAATTCTGCCATTTTCTGCATTTGCTTCTTGTTGGTTTCTTTTTGAGTTCTTTTAGGGAATTGAGCTTTTTTAGGGAAGTACTTCAGTATCTAGTGTTCTAATGGAAGTTTATTTGGTGTTAGAACTGAACCTTAGGACTTATTATCTTGAGTGCACTAATGTTGCTAATAAAGATTGTGTGAAGTTTTGTATGAAGAAAAAATTTCAGGTGTATGGAAGGAATGAGTAATGAGATGAAAGATGTACTAAAGCTCAAGCTTATGGATGCCACACGTGTCACCCCAAGAAATATCCAAGAAGTACAAGCGTCAAAGCTTGGGGATTCCCAAGGCATCCCCCTCTTCATCAATAAAAATCCCAGGTTTCTTCCAAACGCTTCATTTTATTGTTTCATGCACAGTTGTGTTGTTCTTGGAGTGTCTTCTTTTTCATTTTCGTTTTGGTTTTTCGTTTGCTTGGTTTGCTTAGTTTTCTGAATAAATTGGTTGAACCCCCTCTTTCATACACTGGTTATCAAATAGTTTGGCTTGGTTTGGAAAAGAGTAGGAAAGTTCATGCTTATGTGGTAAAAAGAGCTTGTTTTTGACTGTGGCCTATGCTTTGTCATGCCATGCTTGATATTGTTTTGGCTTTATGCTTAGTATTATTTGTTGTAGCATCACTTGTTATAAACAATTGAAATTGCTTGATGTGCCTTGGATGAATCATGCGTTGTTTTAGCATATTAAAGCATAGTATAGTGGTATTCTCCTTTGATGCTTTATTTGGGTTGACTTGGCACATGCTCACACCATGTTATGACTATCCAAAGCCACCATAAGCCTTTATGATCCTTTAGTTTTCAACTTGTAGTATCACTTTATGCTTTGATCAATGATGTTTTGTCGCTCTGCATGATTATGGCCATTATTGCTCTCTTAGTTTGTCGCTCCCAGTCTTTTGCTAGCCTCCACAACCAAGTATGGGTTCCACTCATGCATCCAACTCCCTAAACCAAGTTATTCCAAAGAGTCCACCATACCTACCTACTAGCTTATGCTATTCCAAGTATATTCATGCTTTTGTTTACCTTCCTAATTAAACTTGTTATGAGAATACTAGTGATTAAAGCTCTCACGAACTTGATGGCACACTTTACTTTTCTTGCCCTTAATAAACTTGAACCATTGTGTCATCTATGTTGTATATGCTTGCACTTATTTGTTGGGAATTAGCAGAACCATGCTGTCATGGGGAACGCTTTCAAAATTGCACTTGGTACTTTGTACCTAGTTGATATCATGCTCTTTTGTCTATGGATGTCGTCGGTGTGAAATGAAAGGGGAGCTTGTAAGTCCATGGAGTTATGTATATGTGTTAGAGAAACGCCTGGGCCGCTGGTCTAATCCATGCTGACATGGTGGAAACCTGCAGCGTAACCATAATGACCTGTCTATGAAGCATTCTTCTTTAAAAAAAGAGTCCTATATTGAGAAAAAAAGAGAAAAATAAAAAAATGAGATTATGAAAAGAGGAAAGAGAGAAAAAAGCACCATATTCCCATGGTAAATAAGAAGATTGCTGAGATGCTCGTTGTCTACTTGCCTTGTCATTTTGATATGGGGATTCTTCTGTATCATCGGGCAAGGGGTACCTCGTTGGCGGTTCTCTATGATACACATGTACTTACGATGGCAAGAATTTACCGGTGACTAAACTTGCGTAGCATGAGGAGCGGCCCTCGTATTCAAGGGACATGAGATTTCTAACTTATACTTTGTCAAGCATGTACACCATAGTTTGTTCACTTTAGCCTTAATCACTTCAAGATGCTTATGATAGGGGTAATGAGAGCTGAAAGCTATAAGTACCATAATTTTTGGAAGCTCTTTATGAGACTTGAATCCCTGCTTCCTTTTACGAAGGCCTTTCTTCCACAATTATATTGAGTCTCTACCTTCTACCTTTATGCACCTACTTTGAGAGCATAGTGGCCATTCTTAGTTCTATGTGCATTGTCCCAAGACTAGTTGATTGATGCATAACTTGATATTTCTTATTTTAAACTATTTGTATCTAGTCACTCTTATGAACTTTGAAGGTGTCCTATGCATCTATATTGTCGTGGTGGTGTCACGGAAGATGCCATGGATAGGCTAAAGGTGGGGACTAATACGCGCTAGGGGAATCCAGGGAGGGATAACGGAGTGATTCTCCACATAGAAGATTGTATTCCTTTCAAGTTTACAAGTGCTCCTAGAGCTGTATTGGCGAGAGGAGGAAGAAGAAGCTCTCTTACTCTCAACTACAATTCACTCCTAGAACCTTAGCAAAATCGGTATCGAAGAAACCCCCCCCCCTTCTATTGAAACCCTTGCCCCCCTTATATAGAGGGGCTTGGTCTCTGCCTAGGGCATACATGGAGGCATATTTCTAAGAATATGCCTCCTCTCAAAGTGGTAACCCGACCGGGGTGCTTTTCCCCCACGTCATACATGCTTTAGCTACGTGAGCCTCTGCGGCGCCTGCGTCAGCCGACACGGGCATCGTCACCCTTGTCGGCCATGACCCGGTGGTCCTGCCCTTGCTTGCTTCGCTCATGCAGTGTGTACCGGGTCTTCTTTTTGACCAGAGAGATTCCTTCCTTATCCCAGAAGCTAAACGGGACCCGAATCATGGTAGATCCGGCCACACCTGTTCCTGCATACAAATTAGACAAGCACTTTCGACTTACTCCTCAAGTCGGCTGATATAGTGTTAGGCGACCCCCCTGATCCGGGTTACTCCGTGATCCGGCCTGCCTTGAGGTGACCCGGTCAGCATCCGCTTTGAGCTTGCCGAACCTCAGCTAACTCGGCCTTTATACCCCGGAGTGACCCTACCCGGGGGTATCCCCCCAACATTAGTCCCTGAAGCTGGTGCGGTCTTAGCTGCCTTGGCCGCTAAGGCCACATCAGGTTCATTTATGCTCGAGCTTTGAATGTTATTTCCGACTTAGCTCTTTATCTCGGATTATATGGATTTATGTTCCCTTTGCACGTTCCAAGTTTTGACTCGGATCTCATGGTTTTACTTTCCCTCTGCACATTCTAAGTTTTTACTCGCTGTCCGGGTTACCATGGTTCGATCCGGGCCTTGTTTCCTTCTTTCATACGCCAAACCACATGGAGGCTCATCATTATGTCGTCTTATTTTAAGGGCCTGCACAGTAACCGCCACCGTAATTGTCAGTTATCACTGTGCGAGGGTCACGTCACGCCTGCCTCCTTGTTTACCGCATCAG
Organism: Avena sativa; assembly: GCA_916181665.1. Taxonomy (NCBI): domain Eukaryota; kingdom Viridiplantae; phylum Streptophyta; class Magnoliopsida; order Poales; family Poaceae; genus Avena; species Avena sativa. The sequence goes on along the minus strand of OV702290.1, from coordinate 543,101,883 downwards.
TGCGTCACGTCACGGGATCGCCTCTGCTCTGTGGCCCTCTGTGTGGCTCTTCTCCGATTGGCTGAGGCAGGTGATACACGGCCACACCATGTTGCTCATTGGCAGGGCGCGATCCCACTCACCCTCTTAGGGGGTGGTTAAGTAGCGGAGGGGCGCACCCCTTAGAATTTTTTCCTCTTCTGTGCCCCTCTGCTCGTTGCTCTTCTTCTTCATCTTCCTCGCGACCGCGCCGCCGCCAGTACTCCTAGCAGCAGCGCCGCTGCCGCACTTTTCCTCGTGCCTCTGTGTCGCAGCCACCGCTGCGCAACTTCCTCGCCACGGGTCCTCGCTAATCCAGGCCTCATATCCCCGCCGCCGCTAACGCCAGCGAGGGTAGCGAGCACAGGATGACGGAGGAGGAGCTCATCATCGCCGAGCAAGAAATGGAGGAGGACGCCGCCGCGGCGGACCGTGGCGCGTGGGCCGGATCATGGGTCTGTCAAGATGACCTCGACTGGCTCTACCGAACCAGATGCATCCCTGCCGGCATCGTCGCTCGTCTCCCCTCTGCCGAACTGGCCCCTTCACCCAATCCGGGTGAGTTCGTCATGTTCTTGTCCCACTTTCAACGGGGATTCGGCTTGCCGGTGAGCGACTTTTTCCGGGATTGGCTTAGCACCTACCACCTGCAGCCGCACCATCTTCCATCCAACGCTATCACCTCTCTCTCCGCTTTTGCTTCTATGATCGAGGGCTACACCGGACTATGGCCCACGAAGGAGCTGTGGATCCGGTTCTTCGGCCTTCGTCATAACATCATCCCCAATATCCAAGTTGAGTCGGAGGATAAGCAGCTCACCCAATTCGGAGCTGCGTCCATCTCACCCCGGAGGACTTCCGTTTCCCCCGGGTCACCGGGCTTGACTCCTGCAAAGGATGGGCCCGGACCTTCTTCTATGTCCGGAACGCGGGCACTGAAGATTTGATTCGGTTGCTCCCCTATACTCCGGGTCCACCTGATCCGGAATTCTGGGAGAAGGTCTCCAAGAAGCCCACGGCTCTGGCCAACCAGGTTAACAAGAGATTCGCGGAACTAAAGAAACTCGGATTGCGCAACGAGGATGCTATGATCATGTTCGTGCGCAATCAAATTTCTCCCCTCCAGAAGCGCACCCACAAGGTGTGCCACATGAGTTTCGGCCGTGACCCCAACCGGACCTCCTCCTTCGAGCTGAGCAACACGGAGATTTTTCGTCGGGTTAAGGCTCTCTTCACCACCCACAAGGATTTCTCCGCTGAATGGACGTGGGGAATTGAGCACTTCTGTCGTGACAGGCTCCCTCCTGCGATAAGCTTCGCGGGGCAAACTTACTTCGGATCAAATATGTGTAGGTTTTTGTTGTATTTTTGACTCTGTTGTTCATGCTTTCTCTCAGCTATTCCTTCAGCAAACTCTTGAGGATGGTATGGATCCGACCCTTAAGTGGGCGCCGGACCGAGAAATCCCGGATGAGGAGGAGCCGGACCAGGAGATGTTTCTCCCTATGACCGACGCTACAAAACGACCCAGCGGTAAATTCTCTTCTCTTAGAGACTGGCCCGATGATGAGGATGACTTGGATGTCGACATGATTGAACCTGTTGAGGCTGTCCCTCTTTCTTTTGCCTTTCCGACGTCAGCTAACCCCGGTGGGCATATCCACGAGGATCCTCCGCTTGCTACGGGCGAGCCGGTTTCGGTGGCGTCGAAGAAGAGGCGCGGAGCCGCACCAAGTTCCTCCTCCGAACCTTCTCAGCCCACAAAAAGGCGAAAGAAGGCCAGAGACAAGACTGCCTCCAAGCCGGCAGGCAAAGCCCCGACACGAAGGGCCCGGAAACCCAAGGAGGCCCAAACCTCGGATGCGTAAGTCATTTTTTGTTGCGTAATTCACTTCTCCTTGCATCGTGGTAATTTCTCTTCTGACATTATTCTCTTCTTCAGGGCTCCGGTGGAGGTCCCTCAGAGCGGATCTAGCATCTCTTCACCACTTCGATCTGGCCCTTCTCCTCCTCGTGACGACGAGTCACGTCCACTGAGCCCTATTCCAGAGGGTTCTGCGGCTGCTCCGGGTTCCGCACTACCTCGTCGAGAGGAATGCAACCTTGGAGCGGGAGGGGTCGTTCCAGCCGAGGCGACGGTGTCCACAACTTTGGCATCGCCGCAACCAGCAGCCACCGAGTCTACCTCAACACCAGCACCGCCCCTAGCACCGGTAGCAGTTCCAGTACCAGCGACCGAATCGGCACCAGCACCCGTTCCGGCACCAAGAAAATCAACAACCGCTCCAAGTCCACCTATAAGAGCTCCAGCACCTAGTTCTTCCGCCTCGTCCGAGTCATCTCAACCTCGGCGAGGAACTACTCCAGCAGCTTTTAAGGGGAAATCCGTTGCAGTTACTTCTTCCCAGCAAGCTAAGGGCAAAAAGGCTCCGGATGCTACCAAGTCTGCATTCGTCGAGGCTGGGTAGCGAACCTAGAGTCGATGCTTCCCAAGAAAGCTCCAGCAGCAAAGGATGCTCCTGCCGAGCCAACTGATGCGCAGCAGATGGTTCTACATACCAGCCCAGCCCTTGCCTTGGTTGAGAGGAAAGAAGCGCACGCGAAGGGCTTGGTGGCACCCCATATGCCCACCGGTGAGCGGTACCCTCCGAGCCTGATTGAGTTCGTCATGAACTGGAACAAGGTGGAGTTCGTCCACAACGACGATCTCCCGGAAAAGTTTGGCCCCGCAGAATTTTCCGCCCAAATGAATACCGCCGCTAAGGCAGTTAACCTCGCGGGGCGGATGATGGAGGTATGTCATTTCTCCTTTACATGCTGTAGATAATAACCATTAGTCCCCGAGCTTCCGGTGGAGTAACTTGTTACTCTGCTGGATGCTCATTAGAAAACTAATGTAGCTTCCATGTGAACTTCGAATATGCACACACCTAGAGCCGGGTTAAGTTCCACTTGGCCTGGATCTTGTACACTTCGAATATGCACACACCTAGAGCCGGGTTAAGTTCCACTTGGCCCGGATCTTGTACACTTCGAATATGCACACACCTAGAGCCGGGTTAAGTTCCACTTGGCCTGGATCTTGTACACTTCGAATATGCACACACCTAGAGCCGGGTTAAGTTCCTACTTGGCCCGGATCTTGTACACTTCGAATATGCACACACCTAGAGCCGGGTTAAGTTCCTACTTGGCCCGGATCTTGTACACTTCGAATATGCACACACCTAGAGTCGGGTTAGGTTCCACTTGGCCCGGATCATGTACACTTTGAATATGCACCAAGCTAATTTTACGCTTCTGTACTTTTTTCAGGTAACCACCAATCGCTGGGGTGCTGAATTCCAACGCCTGCTGGATACCCACAAGATGCTATGCGCAAAGCACGTTGCACTTATTGCAGAACATGAAAAAAGGGGTAAGTTTCTCCCTTGGCACTTCTCCGTTTTTCTTCACCTTCTTCTGCCGAACTAATCTCCTCATTCGGTTTCTGCAGCTGGGGTGGAGGCTGAGAACAAGATCATGCGGAAGAACTTGGAGGAAATCAAGGGTATGTCCTTTTTTGTCCGACCTAATTCTCCGGGTTACTTCATATGTCTTTTCTTCAACTTCTTCCTTTGCCTTGTTTCCAGGCCACTTTCCGGAGGGTACTCCTATTGCGAGCGCTGTTGTTGCCAATTTCTGCTGAAAGAGGGGTACTCTCGTCGCTCTTGACAGTGAGAGCATTCCCTTAGACATGGAGGACCTATTGGTCAGCCTGTCATCTCGCGTGGAAATCATCAAGAATTACGGCAAGGGTCTCCTCGACGTTTCCATCCGAGTCTTCAACACGTTCTGGCCCGGTGAGAGCGCTCCGAAGAGAATCACACTTCTTGCTGAAAAGCTGTCAGATATTGAGACCCAGCTCGACCTCTGGAGGGAGTCCGCTGGGCGTGCTGCCGCTGATACTATCCTTCACCACATACTCACATGGTATGAGAAGATCGACCTCAGCCTCCTTACACGCCGACGCACCAGATCCAGATGGACTGACGACCTGGAGTGGGTAGCTCGGCGCCAGGCTTGTGCCTACAGCCTCGTCGAATATTCTCCTATCCATGACTGGGTTGAAGGACCGAGCTTCTTGGAATCCGCTGGAGATGAGAACGCTGAGAATGCTGAAGACGGGTCAGATGAGGACAAATAAGGTGATGCATGAGATATTGAAGACAGCGAAGACGACGCCAAACTTCCTCCTCCTGCTGCTCCTTAGGTCAAAAAACTTGAAAATTTATCAGATCCCCGGTATGCCGGGTGCAACTGTATGTTGTATATGTGATATTTTGCTACTAAGTTCTTATGCCGAGTTAACTTGGGTGTAGTCCCCGAGTTTCTTTTTCTTGTTCGTCCAATCTTTTGGCTCGGATCGTGTCTACCTTGATTCGGTTTTATGACTTACGAATCCGAGCTTCAAAAATCGTCTTAACAATACTAAGAAACTTTCAAACTTAGCTCAAAAAATAAAGCTGCATAATAACTTGAAAATAAATACAGGGTTAGTCCGAAAAACAAACGTTAGCTCGAATAAATTCATTTCCTTCGTCGCTTTTCATGTGCTACGCAATTCCAAACTTGTTCTCTTGCTTGCCATGAAGCCAATTCTTGTTGGACAGCAGCAAGTCGAAGAGTTGGGTTTTTGGTGCTCACACATTACTAATCCGGGTTAAGTAGAACAACTTATTCCAGCTAACGTACGAGAGACAACAACAATAATTATTAAGGCAATCCCCGAGTTACTGCTCGAGGCGCTACTATTTCATTAATAAGCTCATTGCCGACATACATACCGACATATGAGACGACTCGGATACATACACTTCTTAGCTAAGTGTAGAAGGGACGAAGTAGTGCTACATTCCACGGTCGCTTAGATTCCTCTCCGGACCTGTCCACCTTGTTCTTTTTCTATGGCTTTGCATCTATAAGATAGTAAGAATCATTGTGCAATGCTTTGCTCACAATGAATGGCCCTTCCCATGGGGGGGATAATTTATGCATGCCAGTAGTACGTTGTACCAACCGGAGCACCAGATCGCCCTCCCGAAAGACTCGGGGGCACACTTTCCGGCTATGGTAGCGTCGGAGATTTTGCTGATATATGGCGGATCTGGACAGTGCCAGTTCTCTCGCTTCTTCCAGCAGATCAACATCATTTTGCCGGGCTTCTTGCACTTCGGCTTCTGTGTATTGGGTGACCCTAGGAGAATCATGCTCTATGTCGGCTAGTAATACAGCTTCTGCCCCATATACCAGAAAAAACGGCGTATAGCCTGTTGATTGATTCGGAGTTGTTCTTAAACTCCACAGTACCGCTGGTAGTTCTTCTATCCAGCACCCCACTGATCTTTGCAGCGGCTCAATGACCCGGGGTTTTATCCCGGATAATACTAATCCGTTGGATCTTTCCACTTGTCCGTTCGATGCGGGGTGGGATACCGAGGCTACGTCCAGCCAGATCTTCTTATCTCGGCAGAATCGTGCAAATGCTCCTTCAGCAAAATTTGTGCCATTATTAGTTATGATACTGTGAGGATAACCGTATCTCAAGATGATGTCTTTGAGAAATGTTACGGCCGTAGCTCCATCACATTTTCTTATAGGCTTCACTTCAATCCATTTTGTAAACTTATCCACCATGACCAACATGTGTGTCATGTTTCCCCTCGCTGGTTTGAACGGGCCAACCATATCCAAGCACCATACGGCAAATGGCCACGTAATTGGTATGGTCTTGAGTTCCGACACTGGCATATGTGTCTTAGTAGCATATCTTTGACAACCATTGCATTTTCTCACCAGATATTCTGCTTCTTCTAAGGCACTTGGCCAGTAGAAGCCATGCCGGAATGCTTTTGCCACCAAGGCTCTGGATGAAGCATGATGCCCGCATTCTCCTTGGTGTATATCTCGGAGGATGTCAAGCCCTTCTTCTGGGTCAACGCATCGCTGGAGGACATTGGTTACACTCCGTTTGTACAGCTCGGAATTGATAATTGTGTATGCTTTTGCTCTCCTCTAAGTTTGCGTGGCTAACACCTCCTTAGTGGGTAACGTTCCATCTTTCAGGAATTGGAATATAGGCAGTGCCCAAGCTGGTATCGCTTGTGCAGGGAACACGTCCTCATCAATTTCCATCTGATCTACCGGCATAACTTCAGCCGGATCACGCTGAGCAGTCCCCGGGTCAAGCGAGGTAGTCCCCGGGTCTCGTGTACTACCTCCTGTGTCAATGTCCATGGGCTCAGCTCCGGATTCCGTATCTTCCGGGACATAGATCGAGTCAGTTCCTGGGGACGGCCTGATAGATGGTTTTCTGAGGTGTTCCAATGCTACACCCGGTGGAATTGCCTGTCGGGTTGATCCGAGCTTCGATAGCATGTCGGCAGCCTCGTTTTGCACTCGGGGTACATGGTGAAATTCACACCCCTCAAAGTAACGAGATATCTTCTGCACATGAAACTTGTACAGCGCCATGTTTGGATCCAGGGCGCCCCACACTCGGGACACTTGCTGCACCACCAAATCCGAGTCGCCAAAGCATATTATCCGACGTATGCCAATCTCTTTTGCCACTTTGAGCCCATGCACAAGAGCCTCGTACTCAGCGACATTGTTTGATGCCGCGAAATGGATCTGCAATACGTATTTTAGTTGGTCCTTCTTTGGCGAGGTAAGCACAACCCCGGTGCCTAATCCGGTTTTGGTTTTCGACCCGTCAAAGTGCATCCTCCAGTAGTTCGGATCTGGTGGCGGTGGTTCGTATTGTACCTCGGCCCAATCTACAAAAAAGTCTGCCACAGCCTGAGACTTGATTGCTTCTCTTCTGTCGTATTGGGGCGCATAAGGGGCTAGCTCAATTGCCCATTTTGCAATTCCGCCACTCGCATCCTTGTTACCCATTATCTCGGATATGGGAGCTTCGCATATTACTTTGATGGGGTGCTCCTCAAAGTAATGCTTTAACTTCTTTGCTGCCATATAGACACCATATGCCACCTTTTGAAAGTGCGGGTAGTTTTGTTTTTAGGCAGACAATACCTCGCTCAAGTAATACACTGGCCTCTGCACTAACTTACCCTCTTCATTGCGCTCTACTACAATCACTTCACTTACAACTCGGTTGGTTGCGGCTATGTAGAGCAATATTGGCTCCTTTGATAGTGGAGAGGCTAACACTGGTGCAGTGGCCAACATCTTTTTTAAGTGGGCAAAGGCTTCATCGGCATGTGGTGTCTAAACGAACTTATCCGACTTTTTCATGAGTTGGTATAGAGGCAATGCCTTTTCTCCCAACCGACATACAAACCGACTCAACGATGCTAGGCACCCGGTGAACTTCTGGACATCGTTAAGGCATTTCGGCAGCTCCATTCGTTCAATGGCCCGAATCTTAGTTGGATTAACTTCAATACCTCGGCTAGAGACAAGAAATCCGAGTAATTTTCCAGCCGGGACACCGAAGGTACATTTTTCCGGGTTAAGCTTCATCCGGAACCTTCTCAAGTTCGCGAATGTCTGCCTGATGTCGTCAAGGAGTGTTTTGCTTTCCTTGGTCTTGATAACCACATCATCCACGTACACCTGTACGTTTTGACCTATTTGGTCGTGCAAACATTTTTGCATACATCTTTGGTACATTGCACCTGCATTATGCAAACCAAACGGCATAGTGCGATAGCAATAAGCCCCGTACTGGGTGATAAACGCGGTCTTTATTTGATCATCTGGATTCATAGGTATCTGGTGGAAACCAGAATATGCATCAATGAATGACAACAGTTCACATCCCGCGGTTGAGTCTATGACCTGATCTATCCTCGGCAGTGGAAATGGATCTTTTGGACACGCCTTATTCAGGTTCGTGTAATCGATACACATACGCCAAACCACTGCCATGTTCGGATCATCCTTCTTCTTTTCTACCAGCACCGGATTAGAGAGCCAATCCGGATACAGTACTTCCATGATAAATCCTGCTGCTAGCAATCGAGCTATCTCGTCTCCAATGATCTTTCTCCTATCCTCGGCGAAGCGGCGGAGAGGTTGCTTCACCGGCCTTGCTCCGGGTCTTATGTTCAAAGAGTGCTCGGCCAACTCCCTCGGAACACCTTGCAAATCCTGTGTGGACCAAGCAAAAATGTCCCGATTCTCACGGAGGAAGTTGACGAGCTCGCTTTCCTATTTATCAGTTAACCCGGCACCAATTGTTACGGTGCGCTCCGGGAACATGTCATCAACTGGAACCTTCTTGGTGTCCTTTGCGGCTTGGAATGAAAAGCTACCATGCGGGTTACTCAACGCCGGCATATACTGCTGCGCGGACTGAGCTAATGCTGCCACCTCTTGGATTTTTCTTTTCTCTTGCACAATCACGAGTGACTCGGCTAGGTTAGACCCGGCTGAGGCACACTCAATGGAACGTCGGAAATCTCCAGCAATGGTAATCACTCCATTTGGCCCGGGCAACTTCATCTTCAGATAACTGATGTGGCAGCTTGCCATGAACTTGTTCAATGATGGTCTTCTGAGTAACGCGTGATACGCACTTTCCAAGTTCACCACCTCAAACTCCAGATTCTCAGTTCGACAGTTATCCCTTGTGACGAATAGCACGTCGACCCAGACTTTGCCTATGGGCTCACAGGAAATGCCTGGTACAATGCCATGGAAAGTTGTCCTTGTAGCCTAGAGCATGTTCTCCGAGATACCCAACTTGCGCATTGTATCCGCTTACACGATGTTAATGCTACTGCCATTGTCACTCAGTACCTTGGAGAACCTCACATTGATGTTCGGTCCAATGAATGTCGGATCCAGCACTAGCGCATATGAACCTGGACTCGGCATAAGCTTAGGATGATCTTTGATGTTCTAGGTGATTTCTTGGTCCGACCAAGGCATGTACCTCGTCACTGCTGGAATTACCGCATTGACCTCCATATGTCGGTGCTGCAAGCTCTTTCTATCTGTTTCCTCAGTTGTGAACACACAATAGCTCTGGTGATGTTCTCTATACTCATTCCTCCCCTCGTTTCCGAGGTACCTCTGATCCGGCTGGTGTTGATTTTCCACCTGATGCACTGCATCCCTTCTCTCATTGTTGTCATACCTCGGCGGAGGGGGAGGCAACATTAGTTGTTGCGTGTTCGCTCCGGAGAGAAATTGCTGCCGAGGTAACTCCTGTCGAGGTTGATCATTCCGGGGTGCCTGAGCATTCCCCGAACCACCTTGTTCTATCTTACGCATCCACTCACATTGCCTCGTTGTGTGACCCGCCGGGCTATTCGGATTTGGCGTGTGAAACTTACACGGCTGGTCCAACATCGACTCATAGGTATACCTCGGACGGTCTTTCTTTTCTTGCCACTGTTTCTTTTGCTCTGGGGTCCACGTTTTCTTGCCATCGTTTCTCGGAGTCCATTGCCCTCCCGTTTTATGGCATTGGTTTCTCCCTGCTCCGGGTTGATCTTGATTCACAGCTGCAACTTGTTGCAAACCGTAGCGATGATCCGGTCTATCATCTCTTCTTTTTCCTCTGTAATCGTTCCTCCGAGATGACCCGGCTCCATCCCTCTGATAGTATTCCTCGTTTGACTCGTTTGATGCGAGCCTAGGTTGAGTCGGATCACCCAAAGCATACGAATCGGCAATCCGGATCATCTCTGCCAATGTAATTGGCATTTTCCTTTGCAACTTCATCCACAGCTCGCTGCCATATCTGCACCCTTGCGCAAACCATGCTATGGCCTGTGACTCTATGACACCCTCACACGAGTTTCTCACGGTACACCACCGGGTCAGGAATTCACGGTCCGTCTCATTAGGTCTTTGCTTGCACATTGCTAGGGTATGTGGCCTATTCGGCCTCTGATATGTACTTGAGAAGTTGCTGATAAACATTTCTTCAAAATCTATCCAGCAGTTGATGCTTCCGGGTGGTAAATTATTCAGCCATACTCTGGCCGGACCTTCCAACATCTGGGGTACGTATCGTACTGCCCATCTCAAGTTGCCAGTGGCAATTTTCACAGCCGTAGCATAGTTTATCAGCCAATCCTCTGGCTTGGTACTGCTGTCATACGTCTTCGTGCCTCTGGGTAGCTGGAAGTTGGGTAACGGTGGCTCCTTCATGATCCGGGGTCCAAAGCACGCTGGACCCGGGGGACCTTGACATTTGATCTGTTCCGACCTATACAGGCGATCCAGTTTCAACCTGGCGTCATCCAGCATTAAATCCCTGCTTCCCAATCTTGACCCTATCACATGATAGTCCGGTCTCGGGTACCCCATGTTCACCATCTCCGAATCACCGTCATTGTATCGGTTTTGCACTTGGGGCGCACCTTTCTGTTGCATACCTTGGTCGGTGCTTTGCTCTTGCCTTGGTATATTCCGCTACTGCGGTTGTCCTGCTCCTGCCTAGTTTCGCTGTCTGGCATTTCCATTGACAACGTTCCCTTGACCGGCATTGCCTTGGTCGTGTTTACTTCGGCCAGCTTCACCTCGGCTCACACTTCGTTGATCATCATTTTTCCGCGTTTCTTTTTCTTTTCCTGCACGCGTCGGGTCGTACGGGATGATCTGTTTGTTCCGTCTGGCCGAGGTTACTACCTCTTCTCTCCTTGGACCACCATGAGGTGACGATGCGGCTCCAGCGGATTTCTCCGGGTTACCCATCGCCGAATGGACGACTTTGGAAGCTCCAGCTCTCTCCGGGTTAGCTCTGAGTAGCTCTTCGTTCTGTCTGTTCGCGATCCGAACTAACTCGTTAACCCTATCTTGCTGTCCTTGACGGGCCTCACCCGTCAGACCCTCTAACTTGGATGCAGCCGCATCCGCTGCTCTGAGGTTCTTCGCCGGGGTACTATACTTCGGCAACCCCACAGACAAATAGTTTTCTGATCCCTCGGCTCCATCATCACCTTCTCTGTTCATCTCGCTCATGAGATTTCTCCCTTTTAATTTTACCGTATCAACTTTGTTTGCCTTTGCATACTCACGCAGCGTCATGTTCAGCGACTGCTGAGCCGCGGCTATTTTCTTTGCGCCTTCTAGTATCTTTTGCCTAGTTTCCTCTAGCTCGGCCTGTGCCTGAGCCGGATCTACCACTGCTACTATAGGGTTTGCCAAGCTATCCATAGCTTCTCTCAGTATGTTCTCAGGCCTCTCTAGTGGAGGCCCTCTACCTTTCCTTGGTGCCTTAGGTGTTACCTCTGGGTCCAGTGTTGGATCCTTGCTTGCGCCTGCCCCCGGCGCAGTCATCATCACTTCAGCACGGTCCAGGGAGCGAGTGATATGTGCCCCGGGAACCACGCTAAGGGGTGGTTCCCCTGCCTCAACGACGCGCTGCGGATGAACGCATGATATGTCCACAGCAACGTAGACCTTGTGTGCACCCAACTTGATGAAGAGGCCGTTGCGCGGAAGTGGGCGCGTGCCGAAGCAGCCAGCGTTGTCGCTGACAAAGTCCAGCGCTCCAAAATGCTGAACGAGCCTGGAGACGATGCGTTCGCCGGTGCCGATGAGGTTTCCCATCCGGATCTTCACCCCTGCTAGCGCCGCTAGCCCCACGTTGGGCGCCAACTGTCGTGGTGGTGTCACGGCAGATGCCATGGATAGGCTAAAGGTGGGGACTAATACGCGCTAGGGGAATCCAGGGAGGGATAGCGGAGTGATTCTCCACACAGAAGATTGTATTCCTTTCAAGTTTACAAGTGCTCCTAGAGCTGTATTGGTGAGAGGAGGAAGAAGAAGCTCTCTTACTCTCAACTACAGTTCACTCCTAGAACCTTAGCGAAAAGGGGTATCGAAGAAACCCCCCCCTTCTACTGAAACCCTAGCCCCCCTTATATAGAGGGGGCTTGGTCTCTGCCTAGGGCATACATGGAGGCATATTCCTAAGAATATGCGTCCTCTCAAAGTGGTAACCCGACCGGGGTGCTTTTCCCCCGCGTCATACATGCTTTAGCTACGTGAGCCTCTGCGGCGCCTACGTCAGCCGACACGGGCGTTGTCACCCTTGTCGGCCATGACCCGGTGGTCCTGCCCTTGCTTGCTTCGCTCATGCAGTGCGTACCGGGCCTTCTTTTTGACCAAAGAGATTCCTTCCTTCTCCCAGAAGCTAAACGGGACCCGGATCATGGTAGATCCGGCCACACCTGTTCCTGCATACAAGTTAGACAAGCACTTCCGACTTACTCCTCAAGTCCGCTGATATAGTGTTAGGCGACCCCCCTGATCCGGGTTACTCCGTGATCCGGCCTGCCTTGAGGTGACCCGGTCAGCATCCGCTTTGATCTTGCCGAACCTCGGCTAACTCGGCCTTTATACCCCGGAGTGACCCTACCCGGGGGTATCCCCCAACATATATTTTCTACTTTATGAGGGACAAGCTGAATACTATTATGCTATGTTTTCTTTATGTGAAACAAACAAACGTCTTACAAAGCATTGTTATTCATGAATCTTTTGTTTGTGCCTTTTCATGTTGCATCATAGTTTCTTTGTCTTATTGCTAGAACTTTGTCTTTCATGTTATGATTGAAGTACTATGATCCCAGCTTTGAATGTTTTACAAATACTTCGATTAAGTCTTTGATGGTGCATGTCACTTGAAAAAAATTCTTTCTTTTTATCAATTAACTACTCGAGGACGAGTAGGAGTTAAGCTTGGGGATGTTGATACATTGCAAATGTATCTATAATTTTTGATGTTCCATGCTTGGTTTTATCTACTTTCTTGTGTTTTGTCCACACTTTTCATATGATATCTTGGACGAACCTATTAACAAGAGCCACAGTGCCAGCTGCCTGTTTTCTGCTGTTTTTGGTTCCAGGAAAGTTAGAAAATGAATATTCTCGGAATTGGACGGGACAAAAGCCAAAGTGCCTATTTTTCCGGAAGACATCTAGAGCCAGAATACGAGACGGAGAAGGGCTCGGGGATGGCCACACCACCTGGCCACGCGGCCAGGCCTGGCCCGTGCCAGGGGGTGGTTTGGCCGACCCCAGCACCCCCTCGGCCTCTCCTTCCGCTTATATATTGCCCTCGGGACCAAAACCCTAAGTACCCGATCAAAAATCCACGAAAGAGTCTGTAGCCACCATCATCTCCATCCCTAGATCGGGTGGGATCTGAAGCTCTTCCCAGCACCCTGTCGGAGAGGGGAATTCACCCTGGAGGCCTTCTTCATCATCATACAAGCCTCCGGTGTGATGCGTGAGTAGTTCATCTCTGGACTACGGGTCCATGTAGTATCTAGATGGCTGGTTCTCCTCCTTTGTGCTTTCATGTCTAGATCTTGTGAGCTCCGTTCATGATCAAGATCATCTATTTGTAATTCTGCATGTTGTGTCTGTAGGGATCCGATGGATATTGAGATACTATTTCAGATTGATTATTGATTCTATCATGTCTTTGTTATTTGTCTTCTTGCATGCTTTCCGTTGTTAGTAGCTATCTTGGCCAAGTAGATGCTAGCAACTCCAAGAGTTAGTATTTATGCTCGATAGTGGGTTCATGCCTCTGGTAATCTGGGGAAGTGACAGAAATCTCTAAGGTACTAGATGTGCTATTGCTACTAGGGAGAAAACAACAATCCTTTATTCATAGAACAATCGTATTGTTTACTTTACACGCAATTCGTATAGCAATAATCTGTTGCTTGCAACTTAATACTAGAGGGGGTTCAGATGATAACCTGAAGGTGGATTATTAGTCATAGATGCAGTTGGATGGCGGTCTATGTATAATGTTGTAATGCCCAATCAAGTTCCAAAGGATTCAAGATGATTAGTATATGCATGTATTGCTTTCTCGATGTTTGTCAATTGCCCCGCTGTAATTTGTTCACCCAGCATGTTATCTGTCTTAGGGAGGGCCACCTCTAGTGAACTATGGACCCCGGTCCTTTCTTTTACATACAATCTACAAACTATTTACTGCTTTGTGTTTACTTTCTGCAAACTATTACTTCCTTCCATTCGATACGTTTAATCCTTTGTTTTTAGCAAAACCGGTGAGATTGACAACCTCATCGCAAGTTGGGGACAGAGTTCTGTGGTTGTGTTGTGCAGGTCTCCACATTGCTACTAGCACCGGTAGTGCGCCCTGCCAAGGCTCAGCTAGCAACACCTTCGGGGTGTTTCCTTGATCCTACTGGTTCGATAACCTTGGTTTCATAACTGAGGGAAACTTACTTCTATGCTCATCATACCTTCCTCTTGGGGTTCCCCAACGAGCTCATCAATCACGAGCCATCAAGGGGCATGAGATTTTGGTTTATAACTTGTCAAGCATATCCTCTTAGTTGTGTCACTTTAACCTTAATCACCTTCAAGATGCTTATGATAGGGGCAATGAGAGCTGAAAGATATAAGTACCATAATTTTTGGAAGCTCTTTATGAGACTTGAATCCCTACTTCCTTCTATGAAGGCCTTTCTTTTACTTTTATGTTGAGTCTCCACCTTCTATCTTTATGCACCTACTTTGAGAGCATAGTGGCCATTCTTAGTTCTATGCATTGTCCCAAGACTAGTTGATTGATGCATAATTTGATATTGCTTGTTTTAAACTATTTGTATCTAGTCACTCTTATGAACTTTGAAGGTGTCCTATGCATTTATATTTGCTACTCTATTAGGGACAAGTTGAATACTACTATGTTATGTTTTCTTTATGTGAAACAAACAAACGTCTTGCAAAGCATTATTATTCATGAATCTTTTGTTTGTGCCTTTTCATGTTGCAACATAGTTGCTTTGCCTTATTGTTAGAACTTTGTCTTTAATGTTATGATTGAAGTACTATGATCCCAACTTTGAATGTTTTACAAATACTTTGATCAAGTTTATGATGGTGCATGTCACCTAAAAATTATTCTTTCTTTTTATCACTTACCTACTCAAGGATGGCCATGAGTTAAGCTTGGGATGTTGATACATTGCAATTTTTTATGTATCTATAATTTTTGATGTTCCATGCTTGGTTTTATCTACTTTCTTATGTTTTGTCCACACTTTGGAGCACTTTTCATATGATTTCTTGGACTAACCTATTAACAAGAGCCACAGTGCCAGCTGCTTGTTTTCTGCTGTTTTTGGTTTCAGGAAGTAAGAAAATGAATATTCTCGGAATTGGACGGGACAAAAGCCAAAGATATTATTTTACCGGGGGACACTTGGAGCCCAAATACGAGACGGAGAAGGGCCAGAGGGCGGCCACACCAACTGGTCGCACGGTCAGGCTTGGCCCTCGCCAGGGGGTGGTGTGGCCAGCCCATGCACCCCTTCGACCTCTCCTTGCACCTATATATTGCCTCTAATACGGAAACCCTAAGTACCCTATCAAAAATCCACGAAAGAGTTTGTAGCCGTCGTCATCTCCATCCCTAGATCGGGAGGGATCTGAAGCTCTTCCCGGTACCCTGCCGAAGAGGGGAATTCACCCTAGAGGCCTTCTTCATCATCATGCAAACCTCTAATGTGATGCGTGAGTAGTTCATCTCTGGACTACGGGTCCATGTAGTAGCTAGATGGCTGGTTCTCCTCCTTTGTGCTTTCATGTCTAGATCTTGTGAGCTCCCTTCATGATCAAGATCATCTATTTGTAATTCTGCATGTTGTGTTTGCGAGGATCCGGTGGATATTGAGATTCTATTTCAGATTGATTATTGATTCTATCATGTCTTTGTTATTTGTGATCTTGCATGCTTTCCGTTGTTAGTAGCTATCTTGGCCAAGTAGATGTTAGCAACTCCAAGAGTTAGTATTTATGCTCGATAGTGGGTTCATGCCTCTGGTAATCTGGGGAAGTAACAGAAATCTCTAAGGTACTAGATGTGTTGTTGCTACTAGGGAGAAAACAACAATCCTTTGTTCATAGAACAATCATATTGTTTACTTTACACGCAATTCGTAATGCAGTAATCTATTGCTTGCAACTTAATACTGGAGCGGGTTCGGATGATAACCTGAAGGTGGATTATTAGTCATAGATGCAGTTGGATGGCGGTCTATGTATAATGTTGTAATTCCCAATCAAATCTCAAAGGAGTCAAGATGATTAGTATATTCTTGTATGCTTTCTCAATGTTTGTTAATTGCCCTGCTATAATTTGTTCACCCAGCATGTTATCTATCTTAAGGAGAGCCACCTCTAGTGAACTATGGACCCCGGTCCTTTCGTTTACATTCAATCTACAAACTGTTTACTGCTTTGTGTTTACTTTCTGCAAACTATTACTTCCTTCCATTCGATACGTTTAATCCTTTGTTTTCAGCAAAACCGGTGAGATTGACAACCTCATCGCAAGTTGGGGGCAAAGTTATGTGGTTGTGTTGTGCAGGTCTCCACGTTGCTACTAGCATCGGTAGTGCGCCTTGTCAAGGCTCAGCTAGCAACACCTTTGGGGTGTTTCCTTGCTCCTACTGGATTGATAACCTTGGTTTCGTACTGAGGAAAAACTTGTTGCTGTTCTCATCATACCTTCCTCTTGGGGTTCCCCAACAAGCTCGATATATTTTGGGCCATCAGGATCCTTCACAAGTAAGGAGTTCAAAGCTAAGTGGGATCTTCTTGAAACAATTCAAAGCAATATCAAAGGTTGGGATAACAACAAAGGTAAAGAACCAGGTATGAACTATGAGTATGATTGCATCAAGTCTTTCGCTGAAACTGCTAATTTTCAAGAGCTTAGTGCTAAATATGGTCTTGATCCTCAAATTCTTGTTGATTGTTATAGAACCTTTGCTTCTCATATTAATGCTCCTAAATAAAAATGGGACATGTATCATGAGCCTTATAAAGACACTTGCATGGAAAATGAAATTGTTATTAATGATAGCAATACATATGCTCAAACCTCTGAAAGTACTACTTCTTATAAGAATGTTAATTTTTGTGGAATACATAGACCTTGTGAGAATAATCAAATTGAAGAAGAATATTGTATCACCAACAGGAATGAAAAAACTAGAACGTGGTATAGGGCTCTAAATGATCTTGGTAAAAAAAATTGTGCCATCTATCCTTTTATTTGTGAACTTTGCTTTGAAGTGGGTCATTTCAATTTTCAATGCTCAGGCCATAATAATAGCCCTTCTAATCCAATGAGTACTGCAAGTTTGTATTGTGATGACATGATCACTCCTAATCAGCATGATCAACTTACATTATTTTTGGGGTGTGAAGAGTTATCAAGAAAAACCTCTTTGATAGATATGAGTGCTTTTGATATGAATAGCATCCTGCATGGTTGTCATCTTTATTGTGTTGATAATTTCCACACAAATACTTACATACAAAATATCCTAAAAGATGATATCTTACCAAAATATGGCATGACTAATATGTGTTTTGGTCTTATTAATGAAAAGGAGGAATCCTCCAAAGTTTCTTCTATTGTCTCTAACAATGAACCAGGGTATATGGAGAAGCTTCCTTTCAAGCCTCTCCCTCCTAAAGAGAAGAATAAGAAGAAGAAGAAGAAGAAGAGGAGGAGGAGGAGGAGTAAAAGGAGAGAGGAAATGGTATTTTCCCCTAAGCATGTTGCTCCAATTATAGTTTTTGATGAGTCTGAACTCGATGATGTTCCTATGCCTATTACCTATAGTAGTGATCATGATTGGGAAAAGCACACTACTTTTGATATTTAAAATCTCTTCGGTACCAATTCTGAAAATGATGATATTAATAATTACTGTACTATTAGTGCTATCCATGTTCCTTCCAATGATGATAAGTTTACAAACGAACACACTTTGGAAGATAACTATTCTATTTCTTATGATGATACCAAACCTCCAATATAAGATGATTACAATGATGAATATGATATTTTAAGTCCACCTACTATTGAGGAGAAAATTAATGACTACAATATGCCTCCTATATTTGATGATTATGGTGATGAGAATAATAATGATAGCTATTTTGTTGAATTTGCTCCCACCATAATTAATAAGAATGACTATGTTTATGTGGGGAGTATTAATTCTTTTATGCATGTGGCTCATGATAAGAATGTTTTATGTGATTGTTATATTGTTAATTTTATTCATGATGCTACTGAAAGTTATTATGAGAGAGGGAAACATGGTTTTATGTATCTGAATAATATTAAGTTTCCCCTCTTTATGTTGAAAGTCTTGAAGTTGGACTTGTTTTGCTTTACTATGCGTGTTGCTTTGTGATTTCATGACTTGTTTCTTTACAAGATTCCTATGCATAGGAAGTGGGTTAGACTTGAATGTGCTTTTAATTTGCTTCTTGATGCTCTCTTTTACTTCAATTCATATTTGTTATGTGAGCATCTTCTCAAACTATCATGCCTAACTTAAAGGCGGTAAACAAAAGTACTTATTGGGAGATAACCCAAAAGTTTTAGATGAGTCTTGGAAGTTATTACTTCAGTAATAACCGCTCCTTATCCTTTTTATTTGCTTTTTGTGCCAAGAGTAACATCTAATGAGAGAGAAGTAATGATTGGGAAAGTTGCTGTCCCGAAACAGATTTCTGTGCTTCACCATAAAATTTCGTGTAAAATCTCTGTACGTCTTTTTCAGGCGTGAATTTTTTTGCTTCTGCTCCAGGTTGTTATCTAACTTCCGTTAGTTCAACACTATTTTATTTGAGCAACAGAAGGTCTTCGAAAAAATTCGTCTTTACCTGCTGGTCTGTTTTGACAGATTTCTGCCATTTTCTGCATTTGCTTCTTGTTGGTTCCTTTTTGAGTTCTCTTTGGGGAATTGAGCTTTTTAAGGGAAGTGCAACAGTAGCCTGTGTTTTAATGGAAGTTTTATTGGTGTTGAAACTGAACCTAAAGACTTATTATCTTGAGTGCACTAGTGTTGCTAATAAAGATTGTGTGGAGTTTTGTATACAGGAAAAATTTCAGGTGTATGGAGAGAATGATGTAATGAGATGAAGAATGGACTAAAGCTCAAGCTTGGGCATGCCACCCCGTGTCACCCCAAGAAATATCCAAGAAGTACAAGCGTCAAAGCTTGGGGATGCCCAAGGCATCCCCTTCTTCATCAATAAAAATTCCAGGTTCCTTCCAAACACTTCATTTTTATTGTTTCATGCACAGTTGTGTTGTTCTTGGAGCGTCTGCTTTTTCATTTTTCGTTTTGGTTTTCGTTTTCTTGATTTCCTTAGTTTGCTTGAATAAATTGGTTGGACCCCCTCTTCATACATTGGTTTTCAAATAGTTTGGTTTGGGTTGGAAAAGAGTAGGAAAGTTCATGCTTAAGAGGTAAAGAGAGCTTGTTTTTTACTGTGGCCTATGCTTTGTCATGCCATGCTCGATATTGTTTTGGCTTTATGCTTAATATTCTTTGCTATAGCATGACTTGTTATAAACAATTGAGATTGCTTAATGTGCCTTTGAAGAATCATGCGTTGTTTTAGCATATTAAAGCATAGTATTGTGGTATTCTCCTTTGATGCTTTATTTGGGTTGACTTGGCACATGCTCACACCATGTTATGACTATCCCAAGTCACCATAGCCTTTATGATCCTTTAGTTTTCAACTTGTAGTATCACTTTATGCTTTGATCAATGATGTTTTGTCGCTCTGCATGATTATGGCCATTATTGCTCTCTTAGTTTGTCGCTCCCAGTCTTTTGCTAGCCTCCGCAACCAAGTATGAGTTCCACTCATGCATCCAACTCCTAAAACCAAGTTATTCCAAATAGTCCACCATACCTACCTACTAGCATATGCTATTCCAAGTATATTTATGTTTTTATCTACCTTCCGACTTAAACTTGTTATGAGAAAACTAGTGATTAAAGCTCTCACGAACTTGATGGCACACTTTACTTTTCTTACCCTTAATAAACTTGAACCATTGTGTCGTCTATGTTGTATATGCTTGCACTTATTTGTTGGGGATTAGTAGAACCATGTTGTCATGGGGAACGCTTTCAACATTGCACTTGTACTTTGTACCTAGTTGCTATCATGCTCTTTTGTCTATGGATGTCGTCGGTGTGAAATGAAAGGGGAGCTTGTAAGTCCATGGAGTTATGTATATGTGTTAGAGAAACGCCTGGGCCACCGGTCTAATCCATGCTGACATGGTTGAAACCTGCAGCGTAACCATAATGAGCTGTCTATGAAGCATTCTTCTTATAAAAAAAGAGTCAGATATAGAGAAAAAGAAAAAAAGAGATATATGAAAAGAGGAAAGAGAGAAAAAAGCACCATATTCCCATGGTAAATAAGAAGATTGCTGAGATGCTCATTGTCTGCTTGCCTTGTCATTTTGATATGGGGATTCTTCCGTATCATCGGGCAAGGGGTACCCCGTTGGTGGTTCTCTATGATACACATGTACTTACAATGACAAGAACTTACCGATGACTAAACTTGAGTAGCATGAGGAGCGGCCCTTGTATTCAAGGGACATGAGATTTCCAACTTATACTTATTCAAGCATATACTCCATAGTTTGTTCACTTTAACCTTAATCATTTCAAGATGCTTATGATAGGGGCAATGAGTGAAAGCTAAAAAGTACCATAATTTTTGGAAGCTCTTTATGGGACTTGAATCCCTACTTCCTTCTATGAAGGCCTTTCTTTTACTTTTATGTTGAGTCTCCACCTTCTATCTTTATGCACCTACTTTGAGAGCATAGTGGCCATTCTTAGTTCTATGTGCATTGTCCCAAGACTTGTTGATTGATGCATAGCTTTGATATTGCTTGTTTTAAACTATTTGTATCTAGTCACTCTTATGAACTTTGAAGGTGTCCTATGCATTTATGTTTGCTACTCTATGAGGGACAAGCTGAATGCCACTATGCTATGTTTTCTTTATGTGAAACAAACAAACTTCTTGCAGAGCATTGTTATTCATGAATCTTTTGTTTGTGCCTTTTCATGTTATAACATAGTTGTTATGTCTTATTGCTAGAACTTTATCTTTCATGCTAGGTTGAAGTACTATGATCCCACCTATCAATGTTTTACAAACACTTTGATCAAGTTTATGATGGTGCATGTCACCTAAAAAAATATTCTATCTTTTTATCACTTACCTACTCGAGGACGAGCAGGAGTTAAGCTTCGGGATGTTGATACGTTGCAAATATATCTATATTTTTTGATGTTCCATGCTTGTTTTACATGTACTTTCTTATGTTTTGTCCACACTTGGGAGTACTTTTACACATTTTCTGGAACTAACCTATTAACAAGATGCAACAGTGCTAGTAGCCAGTTTTCTGCTATTTTTGGTTCCAGGAAAGTCACAAAATCAATATTCTCGGAATTGGACTGGACAAAAGCCAAAGTCGATATTTTACCGGAGGACTCACGAAGCCAGAAGACAAGACGAAGAGGGGCCACAGGGCGGCCACACCATGTGGTGGCACGGGCTAGCCCTGGCTATGCCACTAGGTGGTGTGGGCCCCTTGGCCGCCCACCGACCTTGCCTTTTCGCATATAATATGCCTCTCAATGCAAAAACCCTAAATCGTCAAGCCTCCAGCCATGAAAAGTTCCACAGCGCCGCCGCCACCGAAGGGGAGATTCGGGGGATAGAAAGTCTCTGTTCCGGCACCCTGCCGGGACGGGGAAGTGCCCCCGGAGCCATCTCCATTGATCTCCACCACCATCTCCATCACCATTGCTGAATCCCATGATGAGGAGGGAGTAGTTCTCTCTCGAGGCTAAGGGTTCTACCGGTAGGTATGTGTTCATCTCTCTCTCTATGCGTGATCATATCATGATCATGAGCTTTGTAATCAAGTAGATCTACCTTGCTACTCAAGTGATTTAATAGATCTCTGCTCTCCCCATGTGTGTGAAGTTGACAGTGGGCACACCATGGTGGCACTTAGGCTAGAGATTACAATTACTTGTTATGAGTTATATTTGGAGTTAGATGTCTCTATGAAATTGTGGTGTTTGTTGGAACCATCTAGTACTCAAGGTGATAGTGTGGGGTTATCTAGATGGGAAAAGCAAACTTTGAGGAGTGCTGTTATAACCCTACCATGGATTAGAGTGTCCAACTGGAGAGTAGTTCAGCGTAGTATCATAAAGAAGAATATATTTATATGAGAGTGCTCACTAGTGAAAGTATGATCCCTAGGCCTTGTTTCTAAGCACTGAAACACCGTTTGCTATTAGATCTATTACATGTTTGCTTGCTTCTATCTTTATTTCAGTTTTACTTTAGTCTTTTCCACGCCATCAAGCTATTTTCTATCACCGTTACCACTTATAATTATCTATACCACTTGTATTTCACTATCTCTTTGTTGAACTAGTGCACCTATACACCTGACAAGTGTATTGGGTGTGTTGGAGACACAAGAGACTTCTTGTATATTGATTGCAGGGTTGCTTGAGAGGGAATACCTTTGACCACTTCCTCCCTGAGTTCGGTAAACCTTAGGTAATCCACTTAATGGAAACTTGCTGTTGTTCTACAAACCTCTGCACTTGGAGGCCCAACAACTGTCTACAACAATAGAAGTGCGTAGACATCATACACCATGAAGAAGGGTGTAAACCCGGTGGAGCGATTGATGGACGTGCGGATCCCCCATATTACGGAGGAGAGCTCTTCAACCCAGCATCTTGGGGTGCACTCGAGGGGCACCTGGAGTCGCGGCTTGAGCCCGTGGAGGATGCTCTGGTTGGTGCGTTCTACTTGGCCGTTCGACTCCGGGTGGGTGACTGAGGCGAGGTCGAGTCGTATGCCGTGCTCTTCGCAGAATTACGCCATGGCCCCTTGGCAAAGTTGGTGCCATTGTCCGTTATGATGTTGTGCGGGTAGCCGTATAGGTAGATGAGCTCACGTAAGAACTTGGTGGCCGTCTTGCCGTCGTACTTTTTAATCGGCTTGGCCTCGACCCATTTGGTGAACTTGTCAATCGTGACCAGAAGGTGGGTGAAGCTGGATGGGGCCTTCTTGAACGGGCCTACCATGTCCATGCCTCATACAGCGAATGGCCATGTGATGGGGATGGTCTTGAGTGCCGAACCAGGGAGGTGCGTCTGGTTGGCGTACTTCTGGCACCCGATGCATCATTGGACGATGTTGGTGGCGTCGGCATGCGTGGTGAGACAGTAGAAGCCATGCCACATGGCCTTGGCGACCAGCGACTTGGCGCCAGCGTGATGGCCGCAGTCGCCGGCGTGAATGTCCTGGAGGATCTTGTGGCCTTCTTCTGGCTGTACGCAGCGCTGGAACACGCCAGTCACGCTGCGTTTGTGGAGCTCGCAGTTGATGATGACGAAGGATTTGCAGGGGCGCATGATCATTCGCGCCTCCGTCTCGTTGCTTGCGAGGATCTTGTGCTCGAGGAAGGCGACATATGGTGCCTTCCAGTCGCTGGGCTCCACAATCATGGCGACTAGGGCCGGCTCTGGTTGCAGTGGTATCCCGATGTCGATCTCCTTCGGTGGGAAAACTGAAGGTTTGTGGATGATGTCGAGGAAGACGCTTGTGGGTGGCGTTTGTCGGGCCGACCCGATGCGGGAAAGGGCGTCTGCCTCCTCATTCTTACGTCTGTCGATCCACTCGACTGAATAGCCATCGAAGTGTCCTCCCAGTGGCGGTATGCGATCATTGTTGGAGAGACGGCGTCGCATGTTTCGGCGACCTGGCCGACGACTAGGTCGGAGTCGCCATAGCACCGTAGGCGGTTGATGTTCATCTCCTTGGCGGACCGCATGCCGTGGAGGAGGGCCTCGTATTCTGCATGTTGTTGGTGCAGGGCTTGAAGTTGAGGTGGAGAACGTATCGGAGCTTGTCCCCTTTGGGGGAGGTCAATATGACCCCGGCCCCTGCGCCGTTGGTGTTCTTGGAGCCGTCAAAGTGGAGCGACCAGTAGTGGAGGTATGGTAGCTTATCCGGCTGCTGCGCTTCTTCCCAATCTATGAGGAAATCAGCTAGGGCTTGTGATTTGATTGCTTTGCGGGGCTCGTATTTGATGTTGTGGACGCCGATTTCGACGCCCACTTGGCGACTCGCCCGGTTGCCTCGCGGTTGCGTATTATGTCCTACAGGGGTGCGGAGGAGACCACTATGATTGGCTACTCCTGGAAATAATGGGAGAGTCGCCGCTAAGCTTGGAATACCGCGTACACCAGTTTCTGGTACTGCGGGTAGCGCTGTCGTGAGTCTGTTAGGACTTTGCTGATGTAGTAGACAGGACGCTGTATGGGGCACTCCTTGCCCTCCTCTAGCCATTTGACGACCATCACGGCGCTGACGACTCGAGTGGACGCTGCCACGTAGACGAGCATTGACTCTTTGTCGATTGGGGCGGCGAGAGTGGAGCCGCGAGTAGCACTTCTTTAAGTTCTTTGAGTGCATCGTCCACCTCCGCGTCCCATTGGAACGTGGGGTTCTTGCGCATTAGGCGATAGAGTGGCATTGCCTTGTCGCCTAGTTGGGGGATGAAGCGACTGAGAGCCGCGACTCGCCCGGCCAACTTCTGGACGTTGTGCAAGCACTCGGGTTTTCCGAGTCGTGCGATGGTGTTGATCTTTGTGGGGTTGGCTTTGATGCCTCGCTTGGAGACTACGTATCCCAATAGTTGTCTGGTGGGGACACCAAAGGTGCAATTTCTTGGGTTCAGCTTGATGTTGTACCTCCGCAGATTTGCGAAGGTTTCGGCCAGGTCGGCGGGCAGGTCGTCCTGGCAGGTGGATTTTACCACCACGTTGTCGATGTAGACATGAATGTTGCGGCCAATTTGGCTTGCAAGGCACTCCTGCATGCACCTTTGGTATGTGGCGCCGATGTTCTTGAGGCCGAACGTCATGGCCGTGTAGCAGAAGACGCCGAATGGTGTGATGAACGTTGTCTTTTCTTCATCCTCGACCGCCATTTTGATCTGGTTGTAACCAGAGTATGCGTCGAGGAAGCACAGCGACTCCGATCCCGCGGTCGATTCGATGATCTGATCGATGTGCGGTAGGACGAACTCCTCCTTCGGGCAGGCGCTGTTGAGGTTGGTGTATTCGATACACATTCTCCATGTGTTGTTCTTTTTCAGAACCAAGACTGGGTTTGCCAGCCACTTGGAGTATTTTATTGGCCAAATGAAGCCTGCGGCCAACAGGCATTGCACTTCTTCGGTGATTGCTCGGCGACGCTCTTCATTGAAGGGCCACAACGACTTACCGGTCACACTTTGGGGTCGGTGTGTAGTTTGTGCTCAGCGAGTTCCCTCGGAACACCTGGCATGTCGGAAGGTTTCCATGCGAAGGTGTCGTGGTTCTCATGGAGGAACTCGATGAGCACGCTTTCCTATGCGGGGCTCATGTACGCCCCAATGGTGACCGTTTGGCTGGAGTCGCCCGGGACGAGCTCGAAGGTGCGAGTATGTGTGGTTGCCTCGAACGTGGAGTTTGCGGCGGTTGGCTTCTTCAGGATGGTGGGGTCATCCTTGTTGATGTTGCTCGCGTATTTCACGAGCTCCTCTGCGTGGTCAGTCTCCACGGTGATGACGGCGTCGGCTGATACATTGCAAATGTATCTATAATTTTTGATGTTCCATGCTTGGTTTTATCCACTTTCTTGTGTTTTGTTCCAACTTTGGAGTACTTTTATTATGATTTCTTGGACTAACCTATTAACAAGAGCCATAGTGCCAGCTGCCTGTTTTCTGTTGTTTTTAGTTCCAAAAAAGTCAGAAAATGAATATTCTCGGAATTGGAAGGGACAAAAGCCAAAGTGCCTATTTTTCCGGAAGGGATCAAGTGCCCGAATACGAGATGGAGAAGGGATGGGGGCCGGCCACACCACCTGGCCACGCGGCCAGGCCTAGCCCGCGCCAGGGGGTGGTCTGGCCGCTCCCAGCACCCCCTCGGCCTGTCCTTCCGCCTATAAGTTGCCCTCGGGACGAAAACCCTAGGTACCCGATCAAAAATCCACGAAAGAGTCTGCAGCTGCCGTCGTCTCTGTCCCTAGATCGGGGGGATCTGAAGCTCTTCCCGGCACCCTGCCGGAGAGGGGAATTCACCCTGGAGGCCTTCTTTATCACCATGCAAGCCTCCAGTGTGATGCGTGAGTAGTTCATCCTTGGACTACGGATCATGTAGTAGCTAGATGGCTGGTTTCTCCTCCTTTGTGCTTTCATGTTTAGATCTTGTGAGCTCCATTCATGATCAAGATCATCTATTTGTAATTCATACATGTTGTGTTTGCGGGGATCCGATGGATATTGAGATGCTATTTCAGATTGATTATTGATTCTATCATGTCTTTGTTATTTGAGATCTTGCATGCTTTCCGTTGTTAGTAGCTATCTTGGCCAAGTAGATTCTAGCAACTCCAAGAGTTAGTATTTATGCTCGATAGTGGGTTCATGCCTCTGGTAATCCGGGGAAGTGATAGAAATCTCTAAGGTACTAGATGTGCTGTTGCTACTAGGGAGAAAACAACGATCCTTTGTTCATAGGACAATTGTATTGTTTACCTTACACGAAGTTCGTAAAGCACTAATCTGTTGCTTGCAACTTAATACTGGAGGGGGTTCGGACGATAACCTGAAGGTGGATTATTAGTCATAGATGCAGTTGGATGGCGGTCTATGTAATATGTTGTAATGCCCAATCAAGTCTCAAAGGAGTCAAGATGATTAGTATATGCATGTATTGCTTTCTCGGTGTTTGTCAATTGCCCCGTTGTAATTTGTTCACCCAGCATGTTATCTATCTAAGGAGAGCCACCTCTAGTGAACTATGGATCCCGGTCCTTTACTTTACATACAATCTACAATCTTTTACTGCTGTGTGTTTACTTTCTGCAAACTTTCACTTCTTTCCATTCGATACGTTTAATCCTTTGTTTTCCGCAAAACACGGTGAGATTGACAACCTCATTGCAAGTTGGGGACAAAGTTCTGTGGTTGTGTTGTGCAGGTCTCCATGTTGCTACTAGCACCGGTAGTGCGCCCTGCCAAAGCTTAGCTAGTAACACCTTTGAGGTATTTCCTTGCTCCTACTGGTTCGATTAAACCTTTGTTTCATAACTGAGGGAAACTTGCTGTTGTCCTCATCATACCTTCCTCTTGGGGTTCCCAACGAGCTCTACATCAACACCGCCATCAAGCATTTTTCTAGGCGTCGTGCATTGAGCCATCAAGCATTTTTCTGGCGCCGTTGCCGGGGAGTCAAGGACATCTTCACAAGGGGAGTCCCTCATAACCAATCTCTTTACTTTGTTGTTTTTGTTTTGCTTAGCTTCTTTTTGCTTTGTTTGCTTGTTTTGTTCTTCAAAAAACACAAAAAATTTAGTTTTACTTGTTTTGGTTTCTTATTTGAAAACCCAAAAAATGACTACTCTTGAAAACACCAAGTTGTGTGACTTCACTAGCACCAACAACAATGATTTTATGAGCACTCCTATTGCTCCACCTATGGCTGAAAATACTTTCTTTGAGATAAAACCTGCTTTGCTCAATCTTGTTATGAGAGAACAATTTTCTGGTATTGGTAATGAAGATGCTGCTTCCCATCTAAATAACTTTGTTGAACTTTGTGAGATATAAAAGCATAAGGATATATATGGTGATATTATTAAACTGAAATTGTTTCCTTTCTCTTTGAGAGGAAAAGCTAAAGAGTGGTTGAATTCCTTAACTAGGAATAGTATTGATTCTTGGACTAAGTGCAAAGATGCTTTTATTGGAAAATACTATCCTCCTGCTAAGATTATATCCATGAGAAGTGAAATAATGAAGTTTAAACAACTTGATAATGAGCATGTTGCTCAAGCTTGGGAAAGAATGAAACCTTTGGTAAAGAATTGTCCCACTCATGGACTGACTGCTTGGATGATCATCCAAAAAATTTATGCAGGATTGAACTATTCTTCAAGGAACCTATTGGATTCAGCTGCTGGAGGTACCTTTATGACCATCACTTTGGGTGCTGCAACAAAACTATTGGATAATATGATGGTTAATTATTCTGAATTGCATAGTGAGAGAGCTCCACAAGGTAAGAAGGTAAATTCTGTTGAAGAAACCTCCTCCTTGAGTAATAAGATTGATATTATTATGTCTATGCTAGTTAATGGGAAAGCCCATATTGATCCAAATAATGTTCCTTTAGCCTCTTTGGTTGCTCAAGAAGAGCAAGTTGATGTGAACTTCATAAGAAATAACAACTTTGGCAACAATGCTTATGGTAATAATGCTAATAGGAACAATTTTGGTAACAACAATTATAGGCCCTACCCTCCTAGTAATACTTATGACTATAATGGTAAACCTGAATTACCTAGTGAAGGAAGAATTTTAGAAGTTGAAAGAGCCACTAAAAACTTCATGAAATGCAATATGAGCAAAATAAACTATTTACTAAAACTATGGAGGAACAATCTATCATTTTGAAGAACATTAGCCATCAACTTGAGAGTCTAAATAGGGAAATTCCAAGTTTACAATTGAAACTCTCTAATGCTAAAAGAAATATATCATCTTTGTCTGAAGCTCAATCTTCATTGATTAATAAAATGGCTGCTAAACCTGAAACTAATGAGAATCCCTTTGCAGCTACTAATGCCATACAAGTAAGAATTGATGAAAATGTTAGACTATTAGCTGAATTACATGCTAAGTGGGAAAGAGAAGATGAAATTGCTAGAAACATTAGTGTTTCTACTATCACCACCACTAGTGTTGAGGCTAGTAATAGTTCTACTACTTTAAATGATAAGGTTGATTTTGATCTTGATGGTTGCAACATCTCTGAAGTTATTAAGTTCCTACAAAAGCTTGCTAAAAGTCCTAATGCTAGTGCTATGAACATGGCTTTTACAAAACACATTACTGATGCTCTCATAAAGATTAAAGAAGAAAAGATGAAACATAAAGCTTCTATTCCTATAAAACAAGAAGATGGTTGGGAACCCATCATTAATATGAAAGTGAACGACTTTGATTTCAAAGCTTTGTGTGATCTTGATAGTAGTGTTTCTATAATGCCTAGAAGGATTTATGATATGCTTGATTTGCCTCCTCTTGAAGATTGTTATTTGAATGTCTCACTTGATGCTAATGCTAAAAATAAACACATGGGGAGTCTTAATGATGTTCTTATTATGGTTAATGATTCCTATGTCCCCGTTGATTTCTATGTTTTGGATGTTGAATACAATGCTTCTTGTCCTATTACTTTGGGAAGACCTTTTCTCAGAACTGTTGGTGCCATCATTGATATGAAAGAAGGCACCATTAAATATCAACTCCCACTCAAGAAAGGTATAGAACACTTCCCTAAAAATAGAGAAAAGATTTATTTTGCTTCTCCTATGAAAACAAAATTTGGTCTTAATGCTTCTTCATTTGAGAACACTTGATTCTTTCTTTGGTTCTTATGCCTAACTTAAAGGCGTTAAAGAAAAGTACTTGTTGGGAGATAACCCAAGAGTTTTAGTTGAGTCTTGGAAATTATTACCTCTGTAATAACCTCTCCTTATCCTTTTTATTTGCTTTTTGTGCCAAGAGTAACCTCTAATGAGAGTGAAGTAATGATTGGGAAAGTTGTTGTCCCGAAACAGATTTCTGTGCTTCACCGTAAAAATTCCTAAGAGAGCTCTGTACGTCGGATTGAGCTGTAATTTTTTGTTCTTATGCTCCAGGTTGTTATCTAACTTTCGTTAGTTCAATAATTTTTTATTTGAGCAACACAAGGTCTTCGAACAAATTCGCCTTTACCTGTTGGTCTGTTTTGACAGATTTCTGCCATTTTCTGCATTTGCTTCTTGTTAGTTCCTTCTTGAGTTCTTTTGGGGAATTGAGCTTTTTGAGGGAAGTGATACAGTAGATAGTGTTCTAATGGAAGTTTATTTGGTGTTAGAACTGAACCTTAAGACTTATTTATCTTAAGTGCACTAATGTTGCTAATGAGATTGTGTGAAGTTTTGTATGAAGGAAAATTTTCAGGTATATGGAAGGAATGAGTAATGAGATGAAGGATGGACTAAAGCTCAAGATTGGGGATGCCACGCGTGTCACCCCAAGAAATATCCAAGAAGTACAAGCGTAAAAGCTTGGGGATGCCCAAGGCATCCCCTTCTTCATCAATAAAAATTCCAGGTTTCTTCCAAACGCTTCATTTTTATTGTTTCGTGCACAGTTGTGTTTCTCTTGGGAGCATCTTCTTTTTCGTTTTTGTTTTGGTTTTTAGTTTGCTTGGTTTTCTTAGTTTTATGAATAAGTTTGTTGGACCCCCTCTTTCACACTTTGGTTTGCAAATAGTTTGGTTTGGTTTGGAAAAGAGTAGGAAAGTTCATGCTTATGTGGTAAAAAGAGCTCGTTTTTTACTATGGCTATGCTTCGTCATGCCATGCTTGATATTGTTTTGGCTTTATGCTTAGTATTCTTTGATGTAGCATGACCTGTTATAAACAATTGAGATTGCTTAATGTGCCTTGGATGAATCATGCGTTGTTTTAGCATATTAAAGCATAGTATAGTGGTATTCTCCTTTGATGCTTTATTTGGGTTGACTTGGCACATGCTCACAACATGTTATGACTATCTCAAGTCACCATAGCCTTTATGATCCTTTAGTTTTCAACTTGTAGTATCACTTTATGCTTTGATCAATGATGTTTTGTCGCTCTGCATGATTATGGCCATTATTGCTCTCTTAGTTTGTCGCTCCCAGTCTTTTGCTAGCCTCCACAACCAAGTATGAGTTCCACTCATGCATCCAACTCCCTAAACCAATTTTTTCCAAAGAGTCCACCATACCTACCTACTAGCTTATGCTATATCAAGTATATTCATGCTTTTGTTTACCATCCACTTGTTATGAGAAAACTAGTGATTAGAGCTCTCACGAACTTGATGGCACACTTTACTTTATTGCCTCTAATAAACTTGAACCATTGGGTCCTTATTTTTTGCGCATATGCTTGCGCTTTATAAGTTGAAATTAGCAGAACCATGTACCATGGGGAACGCTTTCAACATTGCACTTGTACTTTGTACCCCGTTGATATTATGTTCTTTTGCTTACGGATCCCAGCGGTGTGAAATAAAAGTGGAACTTGTAAGATCATGGAGTTTGTATATGTGTTAGAGAAACGCCTGGGCCGCTAGCCTAAGCCATGCCTAATCATGGTGGAAACTTGCAGCATCACCATAGTGAGCACTCTATGAAGCATCCTCAATAAAAACCTATGCAAATAGCAAATAAAAAGATCGCTGAGATGCTCATTGTCTGCTTGCCTTGTCATTTTGATTATGGGAAAGCTCCCGTATCATTTGCAAGGGGTACCCTGTTGGCGGTTCTTAATGGTACACATATACTTACAATGACAAGAGCTTACTCGTGACTGAAGTTGAGTAGCATGAGGATCGGTCTTCGTAAGTAAGGGGCATGAGATTTTGGTTTATAACTTGCCAAGCATATCCTCTTAGTTGTGTCACTTTAACCTTAATCACCTTCAAGATGCTTATGATAGGGGCAATGAGCTGAAAGCTATAAGTACCATAATTTTTGGAAGCTCTTTATGAGACTTGAGTCCCTACTTCCTTTTACAAAAGGTCTTTCTTCCACCATTATATTGAGTCTCCACCTTCTATTTTTATGCACTACTTTGAGAGCATAGTGGCCATTCTTAGTTCTATGTGCATTGTCCCAAGACTAGTTGATTGATGCATAACTTGTTATTGCTTGTTTGAAACTATTGTATCTAGTCACTCTTATGAACTTTGAAGGTGTCCTATGCATTTATATTTGCTACTCTATTGAGGGACAAGCTGAATACTTTTATGCTATGTTTTCTTTATGTGAAACAAACAAACGTCTTGCAAAGCATGTTATTCATGAATCTTTTGTTTGTGCCTTTTCATGTTGTATCATAGTTTCTTTGCTTATTGCTAGAACTTTGTCTTTCATGTTATGATTGAAGTACTTTGATCCCAGCTTTGAGTTTTGCAAATACTTTGATCAAGTTTTTGATGGTGCATGTCACCTCAAAAATTATTTCTTTTTATCACTTACCTACTCGAGGACGAGCAGGAGTTAAGCTTGGGGATGTTGATACATTGAAAATGTATCTATAATTTTTGATGTTCCATGCTTGGTTTTATCCACTTTCTTGTGTTTTGTTCCAACTTTGGAGTACTTTTATTATGATTTCTTGGACTAACCTATTAACAAGAGCCACAGTGCCAGCTGCCTGTTTTCTGTTGTTTTTGGTTCCAGAAAAGTCAGAAAATGAATATTCTCGGAATTGGACGGGACAAAAGCCAAAGTGCCTATTTTTTCGGAAGGGATCAAGTGCCAGAATACGAGACGGAGAAGGGCTGGGGGCCGGCCACACCACCTGGCCGCGCGGTCAGGCCTGGCCCGCGCCAGGGGGTGGTCTGGTCGCCCCAGCACCCCCTCGGCCTCTCCTTCCGCCTATAAGTTGCCCTCGGGACGAAAACCCTAGGTACCCCATCAAAAATCCACGAAAGAGTCTGCAGTCGCCGTCGTCTCTGTCCCTAGATCGGGGGATCTAAAGCTCTTCCCGGCACCCTTCCGGAGAGGGGAATTCACCCTGGAGGCCTTCTTTATCACCATGCAAGCCTCCGGTGTGATGCGTGAGTGGTTCATCTTTGGACTACGGATCCATGTAGTAGCTAGATGGCTGGTTTCTCCTCCTTTGTGCTTTCATGTTTAGATCTTGTGAGCTCCGTTCATGATCAAGATCATCTATTTGTAATTCATACATGTTGTGTTTGCGGGGATCCGATGGATAATGAGATGCTATTTCAGATTGATTATTGATTCTATCATGTCTTTGTTATTTGAGATCTTGCATGCTTTCCATTGTTAGTAGCTATCTTGGCCAAGTAGATGCTAGCAACTCCAAGAGTTAGTATTTATGCTCGATAGTGGGTTCATGCCTCTGGTAATCTGGGGAAGTGATAGAAATATCTAATGTACTAGATGTGGTATTGCTACTAGGGAGAAAACAACGATCCCTTGTTCATAGAACAATTGTATTGTTTACCTTCCACGCAGTTCGTAAAGCAATAATCTGTTGCTTGCAACTTAATACTGGAGGGGGTTCGGATGATAACCTGAAGGTGGATTATTAGTCATAGATGCAGTTGGATGGTGGTCTATGTATTATGTTGTAATGCCCAATCAAGTCTCAAAGGAGTCAAGATGATTAGTATATGCATGTATTGCTTTCTCGGTGTTTGTCAATTGCCCCGCTGTAATTTGTTCACCCAGCATGTTATCTATCTAAGGAGAGCCACCTCTAGTGAACTATGGATCCCGGTCCTTTACTTTACATACAATGTACAATCTTTTACTGCTTTGTGTTTACTTTCTGCAAACTTTCACTTCTTTCCATTCGATACGTTTAATCCTTTGTTTTCCGCAAAACACGGTGAGATTGACAACCTCATCGCAAGTTGGGGACAAAGTTCTGTGGTTGTGTTGTGCAGGAATCCACGTTGCTACTAGGACCGGTAGTGCGCCCTACCAAAGCTTAGCTAGTAACACCTTTGAGGTGTTTCCTTGCTCCTACTGGTTCGATTAAACCTTGGTTTCATAACTGAGGGAAACTTGCTGCTATGCTCATCATACCTTCCTCTTGGGGTTCCCAACGAGCCCTACATCAACACCGCCATCAAGCATTATTCTGGGCGACGTGCATTGAGCCATCATCGGCGAGCTCAGTGCCTTTGTCCTCGCATTCCACGGTCATATCAGGGTCGCCGTGGACGGTGATGATGCCGCTTGGCCCTGTGAGCTTCATCATGTTGTATGCATAGTGGGGGGTCGCCATAAATTTGGCGAACGATTGGCATCCTAGGACGCAGTGATAGGGGTTGCGGAAGTTCACCAACTCGAACTCGATTCGCTCGGTGCGGTAGTTTGCTGGTGTGCCAAAGGTGATCGGTAATGTCACTTTTCCGATCGGGTACGCCTTCTGACCGGGGACGATGCCGTGGAAGGTTGTCAGGGTCGGCTGGATTGCCGATTCCGGGAGCTGAAGCCTTTTGAATGTGTCCAGATACATGATGTTGATGGAGCTCCCGCCATCCATCAGTGTCTTGGGCAGCCAATAGTCGGCCACTTTGGGCCTGACCACCAGGGCGACTCGCCCTAGGTACTCGATCTTGGGAGCGTCGTCCTGACGACTCCAGGTGATGCTCTGCTCGGACCAGTTGAGGAAGCGTGGGATATCGACCTACGTCACTGCATTGACGGTGACTGCACGGGCGAGCACCTTCCTCTCGCGCTTGGTGCCGAGCCCGGTGAAGGTGTGTAGCGAGCCGACGGCATTGGCGAAGCCGTCGGCGTTTCCGTTGTCCTAGGGTGGGTTGTTGTTGG
This sequence comes from Avena sativa, assembly GCA_916181665.1. Lineage (NCBI taxonomy): Eukaryota > Viridiplantae > Streptophyta > Magnoliopsida > Poales > Poaceae > Avena > Avena sativa. The sequence goes on along the minus strand of OV702290.1, from coordinate 543,067,492 downwards.
GGTCCTACCTTCCTCGCCTTGCCTTTTCGATCTCTTTGAGAGAGTGGCAGTCCGCGGTGGTGTGGGTGGCGGATTTCCCCTCCCTGCTATGGTAGCCGCAGGGCTGGTTGAGTAGGGCGGCAGGGTCAAATTTCGTCCTCGCCGCGTTGTTGGCGCGGTAGTTTCCACTATCGCGGTAATTTCCTCCGTCGCGGCGGTAGCTCTTGGGGTCGTGTTGGCTGTAGCCGGCGTTGGCGACGAAGTCGACTCGCCCGTCCGTGCAGCGTTTGCCGGTGATGCGGGTGTTGCTGTAGCGCATGTCGCGCTATCGCCCGCTGTCGTGGCCGCTGGTGCGGCATCTTCCTCCCGACTTGTCGTCAGAGTCTTGGTTGGGGTCCTCCTCCGCGTAGTGCTTGGCGATTTCGAGGAGATCGGGGATGTTGTCGAGCGTTCGGTAGACCCGCTTGATCTTGGCGACCAGGGGTTCGTACCGGCACGTGTTCTTGAAGCAATGTATCACCGTGTTCGGGTGGATGCCGGAAGCATTGATCCATAGTTCTTGCCAGCTTTGAATCCAGTGGCGGGTCGACTCGCGTTGTCCCTGGATGCATCGCTCCAGGTCTTTGATGGTGGTGGCGAGGGTGTAGGATCCCTCGAAGTGCCTCACGAAGGCATCCCGCATTTCCTCCCAGGAGTCGATGTTGTCGGCGGGGAGGGTGTTGATCCATTACCGGGTCACGCCCTCTATTATCAGGGGAGGTAGCGAGCGGCGAGCAGGTCGGTGTGGCCGATGATTCCCATCGCCATGAGGTATGTGTCCAGCCACACTGCTGGATCGTACGTTGGATCGTACTTTTCGATCTCCTTGGGCGCCTTGAAGTTGGTGGGGTATTTTTCTCCTCTGATCATAGGCCCGAAGCATTGGGGGCCGACTCAGCTGAGTGAGCCCCTGGGTTCGGGGTCACCGCGGTTGTTGAGGGTGTGCCTCAAGTCGTTGGGCTGGCGCGCCCGCCAGGCCTGGTTTTGACGATGTGCGGGCGGGCGTCGATGGGTTGCCCGTTGGCGGCGACCGTGTTGTTCACCGGTCGCGGCTCGTTGGTGGAGAGCACGGGGTTGGTGGCTCGTGGCTGCGTCGCCAGGGGCTGCGGTGGTGGGCAGGTCACGGTGTTGGCGATGGTGGGGTGGCCGCTTGAGGCCGCCCTGCTTTCCGAGGAGCGGGAATACATCCGACCCCGCGGGTCGACCCCCGTGGCTTGTTGCTCGATAGCCCTGCGAGTAGGGCCTTGGCATACTAGATCTGCAGCGCGCCTTCTCCCTGGACGTCGAGGTTAGCGACCGCGGCATTGGCCGCGACGACGTTGTCCATCGGGGTGGAGTAGAGTGGGAGTCTGTTGGTGTCGCAGGCCTGTGGTGAGATGATGATCCGCGGCTGGTCTGGCGGGGGCACACGACCAATGGGTGGTGGAGGGGCTCTGGTCACGGGTGCGCCGGATGGTGGTCGGTTGCTTCCACCTGGTGGCGCGTTCTCGCAGTACTCGTGCTCGGCACGCGTGCGGGGTCGCTCTCATCGTTGAAGTTTAGGATGCGACCCTGGACATTGGAGTTCAGGCGGGTCCTGATGCGGCGCTGGTGATAGAGCGATAGCTCCCGTGCCGTTTCCCACTCGAGGCAGTATCTCTCGCGCTCGGCGAGCTCATTGCGATGCGCCTCCGCAAGTCGCAAGCGGGCCTCCTCCACCTCTGTGGCCATGGCGGTCGGTGGGATCGTTGTGGAGAACGGATCTGGCGGGGCAGCCGTGCTGCCCGCCATGTAGATCACATTGAAGCGATTGGATCTGGCACGGAAGTCCTCGGGCGAGTCCGATCCAGAATCGGAATCGAAGATCCCGAGGATGGAGGAGTCCTCGAAATCCTCAGGGTTGGAAACCCGCGTGATGGAGTCCTCTCGTGATGCCACAGTGATAGATCCGTCGACCGAAGCAGGGGTCGCGGAGTTGGCATCGTCGTTTAGGGCCTCGTTGTTCGCGGCGGCGTTAGTCTCGGCCGCGTTGCTGGCGGCCAAGTCGTACTCGGTGACGAGGCTCCTGATGGAGCGGACCTGCTCCTCTGAGAGCAGATCCCGGTGCGACGGCGATCCGCCAACGATCACTGTCGCCGCTGGGTCGACCGTGCCGGTGAAGCCAACGAAGAGGTTGATGGAGCCGACCGGCATCACCACGCCTTGGGTGATCGGGCGCGACGCCGGGATGTAGCTATTGGGCAGGATCTGTAAGATCCTGCCGATGGCGATCATGCGGCCGGTGGCGAGCGGCCGATCGATCGGCGAATAGGGTCTCGCCGCAGAACTCAGGCCAGTCCAGCTAGGACCCACGGTGGGCGCCACTTTCGTGGAAATGTCCACGCCGGTCGATGCAGTAGGCAGCGATTGATTAAATCGGGGGCGAGAGCTGGTGGCCATCTGCGGTGCGAGATGGGGGCGGATGCACATGGGTTTACCCAGGTTCGGCCCCCTGGAGGGTAAAGACCTACTCCTGCTAGATTGGATTAATGGAGAGCGAGTTACAGGGGTGGCGAGCTCGGCGTCTAAGCAGCAAGTCGCTTGAAGGGGTGTATGATGGAACATGAGTCCTCAGGATACCCTAGGGAGGTTTATATATGAGGCACCTCGCTAGGGTTTACAGTTTTCAACCGAACAGGATATGGATTCAGAGGCTTTGACCTAATCCGACGGGGATTCGAGTACGCTCTTGGGCCTCGGGTCTCCAGTCGTCGGGTCTTCTCTTTAGTCGCATTCGAGTCGCCGTCCTGCAGGCCCACTCGCGAGCCCTTTGGCCCAATAGGAACGTCCTGCTGGGCATACCCCGTTCGGCATATCCCCATCAGAACATATTTGTTTTCATTATCTACTTTATTAAGTGCCCATATGTGATGCGGTGATAATTTCTATCAGGCTTGGCATAGGCTATGGCACTAACTATTATTTCCTGCTCGATGTTGTTCTCCTATCTATGCAATACACGTTTATATTCGTTATACTGCTTCCACTAAGATGTCTGTTTTATTTGTTTCTGCTTACCCGACGATTCCTAATAGTTTGCTATTGTCACACAATGAATAGGTGCAGTTTACACTAGAAATCATATAATGAATGTCCCATATAATCTCGTAAGTATCTATTGCTTTTGTATCACTTCATGCTAACATCTGTGAGACTTGAACCTTTTTGTGTTTTCTATTTGTTGCACCATTATGCAGAGGCCCAACACTGAAGTATGGAGACCACCAGTACAATTACTTGATGCAGCGGACATCGTCGACAAACATAGTTGTAACCATATCAGCAACCCTAAGACTCTACATAGAGTTACTGTAAGCACGCCCCCTTTTTTAAGGTTTAAGTCCCCTAGTGTCATGTGATTTACTCTAATTGAGTTCTTATAATTGTCGGAGGCACTAGGGTGATTAGAACAAGGCCAGACATGCAACAGAATCCGATATAACAGAAACAGAAGGATCATAAGCAGCCGCGTACTTCAAATCTCACTCTGGTATCTGCCACATGTATGGCTATTTCAATACGAGGCACATGATAGTACACTTTTTCTTTGGGCAGACAATCAAAAAATTTAAACAATCTGACTGTTTGATAGATTATTTGACCATTTGTCTAAAATGATTTGGCTAGTCTATTAGAGGCACACGTCTATTTCTAATTTGACTGAGGCACTATAATAGTTTGTCGATGATTACAATAATACCACCGACCTAAGTTTCTGATCCAACTGCACATTGAGTATGCTAGTTAATATCAACTACACTGTTTAAATCCTTATTTTGTTTTTTGGTAAAGGCTTGTCTATCAGTTTAAGGAGCTTTAGGCAGGGCATGCACTTCTTTTTGACTGCATTTGCTAGATTTCCGTTGTCCTGTGCCTTCCTAGTAATGCTCTCAGTTGTCGGATTCACTACATTCATAATTTGCACATTCTGCTTTGCTCAGTCTGCATGAGTTCCTTGTGTTGAGTGCTTACACTACTATAATAGACCAAATAATCTCTTGAAAATCTTTGAGAATGAACATGGTAGTTTTGTTCCTTTGTATGATGTTGTAACTTCTTTTATCTTAGTTTCAGCCTTCATCAAGTAGAGCAGTCATTTCATCGAGCAGAAGTGACAATTGCACACGATGTCATCCCTCTATGAAGTCTACGGTTCTAGTTATTCCAGAAGAAAGAGATGTATGATGCCCTGCTGTTACTAATTGCTTTCTTCCTTTTAGAAAAAAGACTGATTTGAAATTCGTTGGTTTTTGTTTTCCTTGGTAATGATGTTATATGATGTTTCTTTTTGTTTTAGGTTGCAAATATAAATATGAAGGCAGAACAGAAAACAACTACCTCAAGTGTAGATCTCTTTGGACAGAGCAGCAGTGACAGTGTGTATTGCTCACGTAGGTACACGATCTCGACTGCTCCATACATTACAGGAGAAAGATTTTTTTGTGCTACACTCCAAGATGCACTTGATATAGTTGGACAGGAAGCCAACAGAACAGATGCAGTAGTCTCCATAGCATGGAAGGAGTTATATGATTTGAAAAACAGGCAAGCTTTGATGGAGAATCTACTTAATAATATCCTCAACAAGCCTCGTGGTAATCCCATCGTTATATGTGAGACGCTATGAGCTTCCTAAAAGGAATATTTTTGAAACTTAGATTATATTTTTTATCAGTTATGTTGTACTCCGATGATGCTTGACAAGCTACGAAATTATTCAGGACTGTAATAATTTACTATTTTTCCAGCTATAAGTTTTTTCCACAGTTCCAGAATTTATTTAGCATTCTAGAGAACTTGTGTTCTTTGTTTATCCACTTTTATGTCCTAGCATTGAATCTAAGTTAGATAGGCTTAAACAGTAGCAAGCCCACAATAGTTGTATCAGTCCTTGATGGGCCGCTAATCAACAGTGACGGGCCTACACTGACGCCATTATACTATAGAATTTGAACGCAAAAGGCTAGAACAGTAAAAGGCCAGAACAGTGAAAGGCAAGAACAGTAAAAGGCCAGAAAAGTAAAAGGAGGATATACCAAAACAATAGGACGCTAGAATAGTAATAGGACGAAAACAGTAACAAGGCCAGAACAGTAAAAGGCCAGAACAGTAGTAGGCCAGAACTTGCGTATGCCAGAAACTTAGCAGCCCGATTTGGGATTGAATAGTAGAAGGCCCGAACAGTGAAAGTCCAGAACAGTAAAATGCCGCAATGGTAGATGGTCGTAAGGGCCCACGATGGGTGCGAGAAAAGTAATGGACCGACTGTAGGCCTAAACAGTAACGGGCAGACTTGGCCCTGGCCGGGAATGAGACGCACAGTATTGGACCAAGGTGGGCCTTCTGTAGGCTGAAATAATGTCGGGCCTAAAAGTTCACGGGTCGCGGCTGGCTGCACTAATGGGCCAATTCCAAACAGTGCAGGACGAAACAGTAATGGGCCTTCTTATTGTTGGGCTCTCCTCATGGGCTGGCCCACTTAATATTAACAGGACTTGACTGGGCCTGACTTTTGCAACGGTTTCTGTGACCGTTAACGGCGGTAACCGATGCTAACGACGGGTGCCACGTGGATGTTTGCATGCGACGGAGCAAATTTCCGTGGCTGAAGGGTGCGATCTGCCATGGTCGAAAAAATCTTTGGTAGATTCTTTTATGACGGGGCTTTTACCATAAAGGCTATCCATCATAGAATACTTTTCAACCATGAAAAACGGGCCTTCAACCATGAAAATTGTCCGTTGTAAAATCTAACTTTTCTTGTAGTGATACATATTATTAAATTGTCTTAAGTGGTATTAAAGTTATGACAATTCTCATTTTTTGGAATTTAATATGATTGAAGGGGAGCCAAATACCTAACCCAGATATCATTGAGTTTTTGTATGTTTTAATAAAGAAGGTGCATTATTATAGTTTGCATAAAACAAAATAAGGCATGCAACCATGATTTATTCTCTTAGGATAACATGTTAGCAATATGATATTTAGAGAAGTTTCAACATGTAACATTAAATTTCCAATATGTTTTGTAAGTGATCTAGAAAGGTGACCCTAGCTAATTCTCAATGGATGTAGGAAAATCTGGATCACATGATCGGGTGGATATTGTGTCAACGAAGTAAACAAAGCCTCAGTTTTTACCACTGATAACATGTAAATCCATAGAATATTTTGTAATAAATTGTTGTCTCAAACAAAGGAAGAGGGACCTGAAACAATTATATTATAAAAGGATCGATGTCCTGACACATATTGTTTGACTATTTCAGCATATCACCTTCTAGTTTTGTGTTTCGTTGTTATGCCAAAATTGTGCATTATTATTTTTCCATTAATTCTTTTGCCAACATGTTATCCTACTATATATTTATAAAATTACACTATATTATTATAAAAATAGTAGTAAAGATTTGATGTTCTAGATGCCAATTATTCTTTTTATGAATGTCAAACAGTAAAATATTTGAGTGCCATATCCAAGTACTTAATTATCGAAGATGTTTCCTATTTAGTCTTTACTTTTTTTTGGATTACCTAAAGAATAATTAAAAACAAAAAAATAGTGCAAGGAAATATTAGAGGACAATAGCTAAAAAGATTGATGGGTCTCTCCAACCTTTTAAGTCTTATAAGCCCAAAGTACATTGTATGCATTTCATCATCTTTCTTGAAAATAGTTGAATTGCTATTGAATGGTTCCTCAACATTTCAAAATAATAATGGACAAACTGAATACCGTCTTTTGGAAGGACTTAACAAAACATGTTGGACAGCTATTACTCAATTGGATAAGAAAGAAATTAAGGCATGCTCTTATTTGATTTCCAAATGCATGTACACGAAATAGTCTTGGGTCTATATTGAAAATATCAGATTAAATAGTTCATCTCATTATAAAATAGATTGCTCTGATAAAAAATTGGATAAACATTTTTTACTAAATTAGCACATATGAGAACATATACTACCTATTGGATCAACATGAAACTAAGAGGGGTTATAAAGATAGTCATATATACATATATACCATTTAATGGTTGAGAATGCACTTATAAACATGCGAGAAAGAGGAGGATGGGTCCACATTCAATCTTATTATACAATAAATACATTCGCACATATATTGTTTGTTGCATTTTAGGATAATATGTGACTAATATCATATTAGCCTAACTAACATTCGGCCATGTAATCCTGTCAATAAAAAAATCAACCATGTAACCATACGATCTTATTCTGAGATCTACAAAGAGTACGGTGCAATATCTATAAGCTTCTGGTTAAAAACTCGAAACTACTATAAGAAACACATGTATAAAGTAACTACAGTCACCAAATATTTAGAGTCGACATGATTTCTTTGTACAGAATTATCATGTTGCCCAACCAATGTTTAATAGGACGACATCATGCATTCGGCTTGTGCTAGTGTTGGTAGTTATCACTAGGTGGTCCAAGGATATACGTGCACTGTTGTTGATGATTATTAATTGACCAACGTAATTTTCAAACTATAATTAGCAGTACACATAATTATAAATATATGTTGAAATGGTTAGCCAAGATAATTACGGTCGCGTAAAGGATGCATCTCTTGACGATTAGCAGATAACAATGGATGTACATAAGTTCGACGGGAAATCGAGTAATTTTGAATACAAGAAATATCTATTCAAGAGAAATTTAAAACCGATTTGTCTTATAAACAATTGGATAACACTTTTTTCTATTACCACATATAAGAATGGATATTTAACACTGACTCCTCCGATAAACAATTGTATAACATTTTTTTTCTACCACATTAGAACATATAAGTACGGATATTACCTACTGGATAACCATGAATCTGAGAGGGGAACATAAAGTTGTTAATATACCATTTAGTGGTTGTGAATTTCAGAGTGCGAGACTTATAAACCCGTGCGAGAAAAAGGAGGATGGTCTATTTTCAATCTTATTATACAATAAGTACATTCAGATGTCTATTGTTCATTGGAATTGTAGGGTAACATGTGACTAACACCAACCATGTAATGATACAATATATGATTCTGATATCTCCAAAGGTGTCTGTGAAACATGTATAAGCTTCCCATTGAAAAATCTAAAGGAAACACCTATAAAAAATCATGAATAAAGTAACTACATGTTTCCAAATATTTTGGAGTCGACATAATTCTAAACATAAAATTATCATGTTACCCAATTTAGAGGGTGGCGGCGCACCTTCAGCAAATGCTAGTGTCTGTTGCTAGGTGGTACAAGGATCTCTTTGTACTTCTATTGATGATTATTAATAGATTGGTGGAATTTTCAAAATAAATTAGTGGCACACATAAACATAAATATATGCTGAAACAATTATCTAAGATAAGTACAGCTGCTTGATCGATGTGTGCCTTAACCATTAGCGGATAACACATGATGTACATAGGTCCGAAAGAGAAATCGAGTAATTTTGAATAAATAAATATCTGTTTAAGAGAATTTTATATATAGATTATGGTTCTTGTGAATTTCGAATGTAGAGGTCGATTCCACCTTTTCCCTAGCATGTTTGGGCACATTTGGCTAAGAATTTTTTCTTTATCAAGAACTTATCTAAAATTACAATTGATATTTATATGCTAGAAAGTCAAAACTTTACAATACGAATTTGCACCCATAATATGTTTTCACATGTTTTTAAAGGTAAACCTCTTGTTATATACGGTGCTGAAGCTTACAATTTTTCATGTGCCAGCGTTAACATAGTGCTCTTCTCATTAATAATAAGATGCTCCTCAGTATAGTATCTGTACTAATTACCTATAGAAAATGTATCAATATAGTAACTATAGGTTACCAAATATTTTATAGTCACCCCAATTACAAATATATTTCGTATTTCACAATCACGCAAGACATCTGGTATATTTGGTATCATTGAAAACATATACGTAGAGTTCATGTAAATTAGGTTGCACACATCAATATAAATGTATGTCGGACAGTTTGCCAGACAGCTAAGTTTGGAAGAGAAAATTGATATTTTTCTATAAAATATATCTTTGTGGATTTTGAATAATTCATTGGTTCTTCTGAATTTTGAGTAACCAGTTGCTTCCTCCCTTTTGCATTTTTTTGGGGGGACATATTTTATTGGGAAGTGTTTTTGAACAGAAATTAGCTGAAAAAATCACACTTATATGCTATAGAATTAAAATTGAGAGCAGTCCCTAAAAAAAGAATTAAAACTGAGAGCAGAACAATTTACACCATTAATATATTTCTTTTCTGATGGGGACCTCTTGTTCTACATGGCTGATACTGATTCTGAACCTGATAAAAATACCGAGGCTGCATGTCACAAACAAAAGAAATACACGGAGCAGTAAAGAAATAATTATCACGTGTCATATTGTCCGGTTGTTTGCATGAGGTACAAGGCGCATCTATCAGGCAAGCTAGCCACGATCGATCCATCCACCTTTTGCATGTGTGAAGCAAGATTGGAACCTTCAACATTGGCGTGCATGTATGCCCACACGCCGAGTGAGGCTGGGCACGGATGCAAATTCGCGATGGTGGCAGCTGGCAGGGTACGCGATGACATCTTGGAGATCAGAATATGGGGGCGGCGCCAGCGGACGTGAGGACATGGTCCAAGACTCCTAGGTCGAAATTCAGCTGCCCATGCAGCTTGCTGATTCGCTAGGGATTTGTTGGCTTCAGGTGTATATACTGTGGATATTTGACCCGGAGATTTACGAACACATTCGAGGCGGAATAGTTATCGCAGCCATCCAGCCTTATTGACATCCGAGTCCATGGCCCCATATATATCCCACCTAAAAAGAAATCTGCAGCACCATTTATCACCGTATTTTACGTGTGAGGTGTTAGAAGTTTATAGATCCAACACAGTTTACTATAGAACTTCATGCGCAACATGTTGGAATTTTACAGATCTAGTTCATATTTAACAAACAACTTTATAGATTTAGGTCATGAAAAAGTTTAAAATAAATTTTAATATATTGAATATTAGACTCAATTCGAAGAGTTCATCATGAAGAAGTCAAATATGCAAACAAAAATAAATTTATAATTTCTGTGTGAAAGTTGAGCTCAGTTCCATATTACTAGTACATTTGAAAAGGAGAATCTAATAAAGTAGGTCGATGGTTGGTGGGACCTCCATACTCAGATCCCCATGCAAAGCAACGGGTTATTCCGCTGAATCAGTTCATAATGTGCATTTTCCGTGGATTTTTGTTAGCTTGACATAAATCGAAACTGTATGGACAACTTATTAAGGGTATTGGTGGGTATTAAATAGTCTACTTTTAGGATCCACGGTCATGATTGATTAATTAGCTAAATTAATGGTCAGATGTTTCTGTTTTTTAGGATTTTCTAGTATAATTATCCATTTCTGGTTAATCCGTAATATACTGTTAATATATAATAGATAGATGTGCTTCACAGTGATCCACCATCCATTATTTTATCGTGCTTCCCTGAAACCGTAACCGAAGAAAAGGACAACTTCTCGGACAAAACACAATGCCAGGTGTCTATGGGCAAGCTTCAAATCATTCACAAACTATCATTGTATTGTAAGATCTACTCCCTCAATTTCAAAACATAAGATGTTTTATCTTTTGTGAAAGGAGTGTATTTAGACGCATTCTAGTATTCTAGCGTGTAGATTCACTCCGAACCTACGCGCTAAAATGCGTCTAGATTCATTTCTTTCACAAAAGCTAAAACATCTTATATTTTGAATAAGATCATGGAGATCTGATCTGAATAAGATCTCCCTCAGGAAGGCGAATCTCAGGAAGATTAAAGCTGCAACAACTCTAGATCTGGCTCTACCGATGCTAGAGCAGGAAAATTTCTTGTGAGGCATACTGTGAAGTAGATGATGATGAGTGCCATAGTCAACACGGACGCACTTCTCGGGACCATAAAAAGGTTCAAGGAAGCTAAGGAAGAAGGCCTCACCTACCTCAGAACACATGGATCACACTTTGTCGATTATGTTGGCTCTGGATCCGGCTTTGTGGATGCTGGAGACGACAACGAATCGATGTTGGATGCAATCGGAACGAACACCAATACATCGTCTTCCCTAGGGGATTCCATGATGTCAGAAGAATTCCGAGCATACGAAGAAAAAATTGAAGAGGAGTTCATCTCCAAGGTTGCGGAAGAAGGAGAAGGTTTGGATCTAAGTCCCTACAATAATATGGATGAGAGATACGATGAAAACCCTCCCGAATCGCAAGATGATATGGATCTCGGAGAAAATCCCTATGTCCAGATGTCCGAGAGTATTGATAGAAGCTTGACTCTAGTAATCGAGCCAATAGCCGTCTTTGCCACATGTACCGATAAGGCCATCAAGGCAAAGAAGAAGAAGAAAAACAAAACTCTGGCTAAAGATCTTCCAACTCAAGAGGAGGTCACCAAGTAATACGAGGATGATTCAAATGGTCCTTTGATCCCCAAGGAACCAAAAAAGGCTTCGGTGGATGGACACGTGGTTACCCCAGGTTGCCCGTGAAATCCTCAGAGAAGCATTCAGAATGCTAATCCCAACCGCCTCGGATCTTACACCGGATGAGTTGGAGGAAAGGGACTTAGCCCTAGAAGCACAGCGCTAGATACTCTTGTATGAAGACACCCATCTCATCAAGGAGAGACAGTGCATTGCAGATGCAGGACAATATAACTCTCTACAGCATCAGAAGACCCGAAACGACCCTGAGCTGGCGAATAAAAATACGGAAGTTCACAAATCCCTTTTTGAGGGAAACAAAGCAAACATAGTCGTGGGACAGCCTCGAATCGATAACAAAGAAAATCGGGTGTACAACCCGCTGGTAGAAAACACTACTGTGGCCCGAGAGATCCTAGAAAATAATCCAACTCTAGAACAGGTCCGGATGAGTGTAGCACTACTCAGCAAGGGCCTAGAGCAACAAATATCCACCACATCTTTTAGCAAAAAACTGGTCTCGAAGTCCGACCAATGCCGCATAGACACAGGCCGGCATCATGACACAAGGCCCCATTGGGAACCGGATCGACATCACCTCTCTAACCCTCGAGATGATACTGAAAGGAATATGCCCGAGAGGCCATAATAAAGTGGTTATTATCTTATTCCATGTTTATGATAAATGTTTATTTATCTTGCTATATTGTGTTAACGGAAACATTATTACATGTGTGAATTATAAACAGATAAGGTTCCTAGTAAAGCCTCTCTTTATAATAGCTTATTGATTAACGGATGATCAAAGGTTTCCTGATCATGAACATTGGATATTGTTAATAACAGGGTCATATCATTGGAGAATGATATGATGAATTGTCACCCGCAGTAGGTATAGTAATACGATCATGTCATCAAGTTTAAAATACTATCACATTCGTAGTACCTCAATGTCCTTAGACCATGAGATCACGTCAATCACTTTCACCGGAAGAGTACTTTGATTACATCAAACATCACACCATAACAGGGTGATTATAAAGATGTTGTCAGGTATTTGGGAAGTGTTAGTTGAGGCTCATGGATCAAGAGTGGGATTTGTCCATCCGGATGATGGAGAGATATACTTAGGGCCCTCTCGGTGATATCACATTGACATAGCCTTGCAAGTAAGTGATTTGATCACTAGAATGTCATATCACAGGAACGAGAAAAGAGTACTTGTCGAGAGTGAGATTAAACAAGGTATAGATGATATTGAGTGATCGTATCTTGGACAAGTAATATATTGCAAGACAAAAGGAATTTGATTATAGTGAAAGAGGTTCAGACAAACATCTGATTTTCGTAGAAATAGTGGGAGTCATCATGGATCTCCAGGTTCCGCTAATGATTATTGATCAGATAAAGTCTCGATCATCTCTACATAGTTCTCAAACCCGTAGGGAGACACACTTAATGTTAACCGATGCATTTGAGCGCATAGGAAACACAAGGGACGTCAATGGACATCACAGAATGCCGAATCTGCCGAAATCGTTCATTAAATGAAGTAATAATTAAATGAAGTACTCATTAAATGAAGTGTTCATTAAATTGAGTTGCATTAAAACAAGGGAATTAAAGTGCTTTAATGGAAAGACCTTTGATTTTTTAGTGGATATTTAATGGAAGAATTTTGAGTGGAGAATTATGTGAGTGGAGGGAGCACTCACATGAATGAAGGAGGTGAGGGGGCGGCCCCTTGGCGCCGGCCAAGGAGGGGGCCTTGCCCCTCCTCCTATAAAAGGAGGTGGCCTCCTCCTCCTCTCCATACACTCTCCCATAGCCTCTCTCATATGACCTTTGGTTGGCAGCTTCTCCCCTTGCTTGCCTTGCCCATTGCCACTAGAAAAAGTGCTCAGCGAAGCCCTGCTCTAAACCTTCCCCTCCACCACTACTACCATGGCGTAGCGCTGTTGGAGTTCCTGATGATCCGCTACTTCCGCTGCCCGGCTGGAGCAAGGGATTAGGAGTCATCGGCACACCGTATGTGTGGCCGATTACGGAGGCGCTGCCACTTGTGGCACTGATCGCCTGTGCATCCTTGAGGACGGTCATGTACACTACATCAGCCACATTTGTTTGTGGGAACGTTATCCCGCGTTACGGTCTTCGAGGGTGAGTCCATCTGAAACCGTTACATGTATCTCCTAGATATGATCTTAGTGGTTGCAGCCGCATGAAAATTCTTGTTTTCTATGCAACGAACCCCATCAGTGGTGTCAGAGTCGTGTCTATGCGTAGATGCTTTGTACGGTTAGAACATATAGAGATGTGGGCATTGATAGTATTGTTGTTTCCTACTTGCGTAAATTTTGATCATGATGGCATGTTGGGATGAAGCGGCCCAGACTAACTTACATGTCCTCGCACATAAGACTTGTCCCACGCTTGACATGCAACTCGTATTGCATAAGTGGCTCAGCGGGTGTCTGTCTCTCCCAACATAATCATGATCTAATTTGCAATGGTTTGCAAATAATTTTATTGTCAACGTTGTGGCTGAAATTCGTAGGTAGAGCGGTTCTCTCCTAGAAAGTCCAAAGCCACGTAAGATATGCAAAAATAAATTAGAGGCGTCTAACTTGTTTTTGCAGGGCATATTATGTGATATGGTCTATGATACAAAGATTGTTGTATGCAATGTGTTTTCTTGTAAAACTACCAGCAGGAGCCATATGGTTGTTATTTTATTTTATGGCATGTGTGTCATAAAATGGAAATCCATGTAATTAGATTAGTGGAGCACAACCATGATGGTGGCGCCATGGACCTTGGTGGCACGTCGCTGGAATGATGGAGATCATACCAAGACACACAAGATGGAGATCGAATGCGAGAAGGGCCATATCATATCACATTATATATGCATGTGATTTTTATCCTTTGATGCATCTTGTTTTGCATTGATTTGATCGCCTCAGTAGTATTTGATTGCCTTGGTAGCATTATAAGATGATCCCTCCCACTAAATATCAAGATAATATTATGGTCTTCCTTAGTATGCACCATTAAGAAAGTTCGTCATCTATAAGCACCACATGATAATCAGGGTGTGATAGATTCTATGTTCGCATACAACGGGTGTAAGACAGTTTTACACACACGAGTACTAAGGTTCTTACTTGGCGAGCCTAGCATTTACAGACATGGCCTCGGAACATGAACCTAAAGGTAAAGAACGAGTCATATGGATGATATGATGCCCATACGATGCTCACCATTGGAGCTATGCCACCACTCGTGATGATCGGTCGTGGCGTAGTGAATTTGGTTCATGTAATCACTAAAAATGGCTCGAGGGATGTCGTTTTTGAGTGGGAGTTCACACAGTAATATTATTAAAGTTGAACTCAATTTATCATAAACTGAATCGAAGTGAATTTGCATAGTTGTAGTTACTGGCATTCGTTTACTATCTTGTGTTTAGCTATGATTGAGATAATATAACTATAGGATTCTGGAACTTTTTCTTTACAAACTGGTATCGTATTGTTTTATGTGTGTCAATCTAAAGTTTAAAGTACTATTGCAAACTTTCAGCAAAACCTCACTTAGTCCATGAAATTAAATAAGTTGTATTAAATCAAAAGTAATAAATTCTAGCGTTAGTATCTAAGTATCATGCTTGCCTCCATGATTTTTGATATTGATTTTTTAATATCAACATTATCTAGGAGATGAAAATTGTTCTAGGAACTATCATGCGTGAAAGATATTGTGATATCTAAAACAATATTTGGTTGCAATATGATATAATTTTAGTAAGATACATGTTCTCACATAGTATGAGAATTTGCAAAGGTTGGAGACGCTAGGCGTCCTAATCTCCCAAAAGGTTTTGGGAACTAACATTATAATCGCGATTTACCTTTATAAGCTATAGTAGCTTTATCATGAAAGTTTTCATGATAAGGATGGATAAAAGATGTAGGTAAAATGTTTACTATATTAAAAGGATTACTAAAAGGAATGAAATTTGAAAGAACTCCAAACATTTGATGATGGTGATCAACTTCAAAGTGCAAGTCCAAAGGTATTAGTATTTGACTATACACACTCTAGACTATGTGTCATATGTATGTCACCACTATTGATGTTGATAGATTCTTTTAAGAAGGAAAGGTAATCCTAAAAGAGAATCTGGTAAATATTTGACAGAAAGGAAAAAGACTGGAAAAGTCCATCTTAGGTATATAGATGATATACATGTTATGGGTGTATTCTTTGTTTGTTAAACAATGTGGTTCTTGGGTATTGGATACCTAATTTGTTCGTATGAAGTGTCATACAGAACAACACAATTTATGAACTGCAATGGCCTAAGTAACTAGCAAAAGAATATGTGATGATGTTCATCGAAAAAAATAAAGTATTATTGTGTTTCTCATTGACATCAAAGCTTGACTTTAAGATTTGTATTAATAATTGTTATTTTCTTCTGGTATTATGAGAATAATGGTTATTCAAATAATTAATGTATTCCATAGGAGATGGATGAACTTTTAGAAAGTTGGATAAATCACGTCCATAAACACTGATGCTAAAAGTCGCAAGAAGAATGATTGAAATATCACTTTTGGGTGACATCGCCATTTAAATTATATTGGAAAGAAAACAAGAATAAAACTCCATGTTAATGGATTTTTGGAGTCTATTGATTTTGATCAATTGACGCTTGTGAAACTTTTCTGGAGATAATTAAAACCTCATTCATGGGCCAAAGAAGAACAAGCGACTAACCTATTGGACATAGTGCATGCTGATGTATATTGTCCATTATGTGTAGTCATGAGCGATGGATTTAAACCTCATATGATTTCTCCGAAATTTGAGTAAATGCATATGTATATTTACTTAATAAGTGACAAGTATGAAACATTTGAAAATGTTCAAATGATTTCAAGATGAAGTGGAAAATCATTGTAACGAGAAAATAAAGAATTCATGATTGGATCATAAAGGAACATATTTGAGTTACAAGTTTAGCAAAAACACCTAAGATTCAAGGAATCGTTCCATGAATTTATGTTTCCCGATAAACCATAGAAGTATGGAGTGTTCGTGAAATGTAATCAAACCTTGTTTGACATGGTAGGATCAACGGTGTTGTTTATAAAATTGCCATTATATTTTAAAGGTTTAGCTTCAGTGACTACCGCTTTTATATTGAAAATAGCTCCATCGTGATTCGTTGAAATGACACCATATGAGTTATGGTTTGGGATAAAACCCAAGTTGTCATTTCTTAAATTTTGGTATGCTAGGCATAAGTAAAATATTTACAACCAAAGTCGGATGAGCATGTCTTTGTAGGTTATTCCAAATAATCTTTGGGTATTCCTCCATAGCACCGAAGACAAAAGTGTTTGTCGCTTAGAACATCAAGTTTCTTCAGAAGGGATTTTTCGTGAAAAGTTAGTGGGAGGACAATAGAACTTTGATAAGGTTATTGAAACTAAGCTATGTATGCTGAGTTGCGCAGCACCGGAAAGCGTCCCGGGGGCAGCCATAATGCTGATGGCTCTCGTACCTCAAAGTTTGTGGTCACGGAGATCTAAGTTCCTATTGAACCGCGTAGGTCAGGTAAATAATCAAATACTAAGATTTGAGATTAAATCATTATTGTTTGACAATGATAAATCGACTACATGCAAAGAAGCGATGATGGGCACTGACTCTGTCAAATGGCTTGAAGCTATAAAATCCGTGATAATTCCATACACGAGAAACCAAGTTACTGAACTTGGAAGACCCTCTGGAAGGCATGAAGCCTATCAATTATATTTGGATCTATAAAGGAATAGACATGGATGTTTCACATCTATGAAATAGTCGACATGTCGGTAAAGAGTTTACGACAATGTTCAAAGAGTTGAATACGATAAGATTCGATATTTCGTAGCGATATTTAGTCTGCACAAATTAGTGTAGGAACCACTACATATGTCAATTGTTGTATATGCTAGTTCAATAAACAAAACAACATTATTCTAATAGAATGGTTACCTAAGACATGTATGTGACACAATCCGAGGAGTTTTGTTAAAGGATGCTAAAAAGGCATGCAAATTTCAATAGTTGAAATAAGCATAGCGGAGTTGGAATCTTCACCATGATGAAACTGTTAAAATGTTAATTTCATTAGAAATGATGAAGATGCTTGCATTTGCAAGAAATTAAGTGGGAGCGTTGAGACATATTTCTAATACACTGTGTATGAGACATATTGTTGATTGGAAATGATGTATCTTTTATTTGACACAAGTTAAGGATTTCTTTTAAATTAGATTTAAATGAAATATTTGGGCAAAACCAGAATATTTGGCATCAAAGTCTATTTGGATGGATTGAGATGCTTATATGGTTATGCCAAATGTATACAGATGAAATAATGAATGAGTTCAATATGGAAACAATGAGAAATGTTATTGCCACATGGAAAAGGTTGAATCAAGATTCATGTATATTGATACTTGGTTGATAAATCAAGATTCAAGTGTTTTGACACTTGGTGAGTACAATCACATGGATATCTTGATAAACGAGATTCAAGTGTTTTGACACTTGGTGAGTAAAATCACATGAATATCTTAATCAATCACTCTGTGATATGTACATATCAAGATATGTCCTATTCTCTAAATGTTATGAGCATATACCAAGGTGACTCATAAGATGATCATTGGACGATAGTAAGGATATTCTTATGATCTTTGGAAGAACTAAGAATACATTTTATATATTGAAGTGACAGATAGTTCATTGTAAGGTGTTACATTGACACTATACAAATAGTTCATTGTAAGGTGTTACATTGGAACTAAACAAATAATTCATTTTAAGTGTTACATTGATACTAGTTTTGTCACTAGATACAAACTAAGTTTATCTCAATTTAGGTTATAGGTTAAGGTGGCACAATATAATGGAAGAAAGTTCCATCATGGATTTGGATGAGTTCCAAAGTTATGGACATTGTGACGGATACTATAACGAAAGGCTAAGTATAAGACTGTTATGGTAGCAGCAAAGGAACTAGGTGTGATTCAATGGGCTAGTACTATGAATATATATTGTATGACAATTATATCAACATGTTTTAAACCCCAAGGAACTAAGGTCTCACCAAATTTATACAAAGCCATCTCATTTGAGAATGAGTGACGCGTAGAGACGCCAAGACATGCAAATACACACAGACCTGAAAGTGTCAGATCTGGGGATTATGTTTACCACTAGCAAACACATATATACAACACCAAAGTGCCATAGGTGTTGAATGCGCAAGTTTTTCAAACTAGATTATTGACTCTAGTGCAAGTGGGAGACTGAAAGGAATATGCCCGAGAGGCAATAATAAAGTGGTTATTATCTTATTCCGTGTTTATGATAAATGTTTATTTCTCATGCTATAATTGTGTTAACCGGAAATGTTAATACATGTGTGAATTATAAACAGATAAGGTTCCTAGTAAAGCCTCTCTTTATACTAGCTTGTTGATTAATGGATGATCAAAGGTTTCCTAATCATGAACGTTGGATATTTTTAATAATAGGGTCATATCATTGGAGAATGATATGAGGAACATTCACCCGCAGTAGATGTAACAATACAATCATGTCATCAAGTTTAAATTGATATCGCATTCGTAGTAAATCAATGTCCTTAGAACATGAGATCACGTCAATCACTTTCACTGGAAGAGTAGTTTGATTACATTAAATGTCACACCATAATCGGGTGATTATAAAGATGTTGTTAGGTATTTGTAAAGTGTCAGTTGAGGCTCGTGGATCAAGAGTGGGATTTGTAGAGCTGGATGACGAAGATATATACTTAGGGCCCTCTCGATGATATCACATTGACATACCCTTGCAAGTAAGTGATCTGATCACTAGAATGTGATATCACAGGAACGAGAACAAGAGTACTTATCACGAACAAGATTAAACAACGTATAGATGATACCGAGTGATCGAATCTAGGACAAGTAATATATCTCGAGACAAAAGGAGTTTGATTACAGCGAAAGAGATTCAGACGATCATCTGATTTTCGTGGAACTAGTGGGAGTCATTTTGGATCTCTAGGTCCTGCTAATGATTATTGATCGGAGAAAGTCTCAATCATGTCTAGATAGTTCTTGAACCTGTAGGGAGACACAATTAAGGTTAACCAATGCATTTCAGCGGATAGGGAACACAGGGGAAGTCAATGGACATTGCAGAAAATTATTTTGTTGTGCAAAATTGTTCTGCCGAATCTACCGAAATAGTTTCGGGGTATAGAAACAAAGCGAGGGATCAAAATGTTAATATGTTTATTAAATGAAGTGTTTATTAAATGAAGTACTCATTAAATGAAGTGTTCATTAAATTGAGTTGATTTAAAACAAGGGAATTAAAGTGCTTTAATGGAAAGACCTTTCATTTTGGAGTGGAGATTTAATTGGAGAATTTTGAGTGGAGAATTATGTGAGTGGAGGGAGCACTCACATGAATGAAGGAGGTGAGGGGGTAGCCCCTTGGAACTAGCCAAGGAGGAGGGGGCAGCCCCCTCCTCCTCCTCTCCACACACTCTCCCATAGCCTCTCTCATATGCCCTTTGGTTGGCATCTTCTCCCCCTTTCTTGCCATGCCGATTGCCACTAGAAAAGGTGCTTGGCAAAGCCCTGCTCTAAACCTTTCCCTCCACCACCACTACCATGGCGTAGCACTGTTGGAGTTCCTGGTGATCCTTTACTTCCGTTGCCCAGCTGGAGCAAGGGATAGGGAGTTATCGGCACACCGTACGTGTGACCGATTACGGAGGCACTGCCACTTATGGTGCTAATCGACTGTGTGTCCTTGATGACGGTCGTGTACACTGTACATCAGCCATGTTTGTTTGCAGGAACATTATCCTGTGTTACGGTCTTCGAGCGTGAGTCCATTTGAAACCATTACATGTATCTCCTAGATATGATCTTGGTAGTTGCAACCGTATGAATTTTTTGTTTTCTATGCAACGAACCCCATCAGATACTTACTCAAGAACTGGCTCATAAGGACAGCGGCATAGAGCTGCATGCGGTTGGAGCAATGTTGCCCCAGCCACAGAGAGAGATTCCATAGTAGCAATGGTTCCACCAGCAACCTCCCCGACGGAAGTAACATCACCGTAGTGAAGAAAATGAAGCACGACATCAGGAACAGGATCAGCAAAGAATGCCACCTCATAGACATACAAGTCGTCTGGCTGAGCCTCAACATAATGATGGCAATGACGGATGAAGAAATGATGAAAACCGCGCTGAATCAAGTCGGCACAGTTGCCGTCGCAATGAATCCCCGGATGGAGGCTAGCGACAGATGGAAATAACCCACAAGCACCACCCTCTCCACCAAGTAGCGCTCATAACGGCTCCCACCGGAGTCAGGGAGGGCGCTGGGGCGAAGGAGGTGGTGGGGGAAGTAGAGACCCGGCTCCACGGCACCGCAGCCACAACGAACATCCGAGGCGGCGCTCCTAGTCACCAAGTGACACTAGGCACTGGATCAACTCAAACATAGAGGCGTGGCGCTACGAGTCGGACATCATATACGTGGGTCCAAAATGCTTTGGGCCATGGATCCGACAAACAATTTTTCGGAGGGATTTGCTATATCAAGGCACATTCAACCCTATGACGGTGTGGCTCGGCCAGATACCTGGCTCCAGGATTTCTTCCAGGCCCGCTGCATTGCCAAAGGAGGAAACAGCTTGGTTGTAGTCCGGTGTCTCCCACTGATGTTGCGGAAGATGGCTCCATCATGGATCAATGAACTCCTAGAGAACACAATTCACAACTGGTATGATATGCAAAGTGCGTTCTTTCGGAATTTCGAAGGCACATATAGGACGCCTGCATGGTCAGAGATCTGCAGCGTTACACCTAGAAGGCCAGAGAAACTTACCAGGACTACCTCGGACGATGAATCGACAAGAACTCCTGTGAGGGGGTAAACAACCAGACCGCGATCGAAGCTTTCATCGCAGGGCTTCCAATCGGATTACTACGTCACTGGCTGAAGTGCGACAAAGTTACTGACTTGGGGGAAATGATAGAAACGGCAAGCAAATATGCAGACGCCGACGATGATTCAAAAGGACTGCTGGACGCCCTTGCCATAGTGTAACATTGCAATTGTCTAACAATTGTAATGCTACTTGCTTAATCTATATATTGCTACCTCCTACATATAATTAATTGCATCATCATTATATCATGCTCATGTCACCATGCCACATTGCATTTGAGCATCATATAAAACCCCCTTTTAATTTGGTTCTTCTCTCACATGCATTTGTCCTATTAATTGTATTTGCCTCTTGATATATTGTAGTAGGATCTTGATATATTGCTTGACGCCCAAGTTGAGTTGGGGGAATATATCTTTCAACTCCACCACCTTTCTTTGTCACCACCTTATAATTCCACCCATCCAAACTATATATGAGCATTTGCATTTCTTTTGGGTATTATGTCTAGCTCATGTGTATTGAGATGGATACACTTCTAATTCTACTCTAAATGCTTCCATACATATTCTCATATTGTTTCCATAATAATTGTTATGGAATCCTTCATGGCTACCCATGCATGGCCCATGCAAGCTACACCTCTACCAAACCATCCTCCCTTCCTTTTGCATTCTTTTGTTTGGTTACTTTGTTTCTTTCTCCTCAAGCTTTGTTTCCATGCATACATATATGTGATCCCACGTGTATGTTCTTGGATAACATAATCCTTTACCCCAACCTTATACAACCTTACCTAGCTATAACACCAACTCCATCTAAATGTATATGTGTATATGCATGACCATACATGTATATGTTACACCCCTTCATATCTTCCCTTAAACCTCACCTAAAAAACCTAAACCTAGTTGACTACACCTCTGGCCTCATTTTCCTTGCCTTGTTTTATTTGCATTTGTGCTGCAAGTTGTTGAATTTGAAACAAACAAATAAAAGAGAACATAGCAGGAAATAAAAATGAAAAGAGGGAGAGAAGTACCTGTTCTAGCCCATATTAACTGCAGAAGCCCACCACCTGAGCCAGCCCAGCAAACTGGCAGCATCAGCTAGCCCAACCGACGCCACAGCTTCCCCTTTCTCCCACCTAGGTCGCCCCAGAGAAAAACCTGGCCCATACCCCTTCGCTTGATGTCGTCTTCCCTGTGCTTCTTCTCTATTGGCCTGCCCTCTCTCAACGATAGAAGGCAGCGGGCAGGTGGCCTTCCGCGTCGTGAGCCGAGTTAGCACGCATGCCGAGGCTGTGAACCCCTGCCCTTATCTACCCACGCCGAGCTAGCACCGCAACCCTAGCCTCCCTCTTTGTTCCGCCCCTTCCTCCTTTGAACCACACCACGGCCGCCACCAGGAGGTGTTCCGCGACTCCACGTGAAGCGATACCGGGAAGAGCCCAGCCACGGAGGAGCAGCGCCGCGCTCACCTGCGTTTTCCTATGTTGTCGATTGGAGCTGACATGACCTGGAACCACTTCCTCGTCGTTGCTCGCACGCCATCATCGTAGTCCGTCACCACCACCATCGCCTCCTGCCGTCCTCGACATAGTTTTCCGTGGGAATTGTCGGAGGTGAGCTCCACCTTGTTTTCCCCTTCTTTCCTGTGCATGCTCAGCAACCAGTGCCGCCAGATTTTGGCTCCCGCCAGCGACGTGCCCCGCCGTCACACACATTCTGAACCCCGCACCCACACTTGATGCTCCTTGTCTCCACCAAGAACCTGACCGCACTAGTCCACCTCCAGCGACACTTTATGAACGGATCTTGTACCCAGTACCCACGTCTTCGTTTTTCGTTTTTGCAGCGTTGCGAGTTTCATTGTCAGTCACTCGCCACCGTTGTTGGAAGATCGCCGGAATCATTGTGTTTGGTCATCAGTTTCTTCAGGCTCAGCCCGTCGTTTTTGCACCTAACCCCTGCCATTTTCCGGCCTCAACCGCAACCCCTAGTGACCCCACATGCCAGCCCCTCAGCCCAGATCCAGCCATAGGAAGTTATGAAAAGGAACCTGGCTTTCCTGGAATTCGCAAAAAACACCTTGCTCGCCCACGTGTCAGACCTCCGTTGGTCGCACGCGCGTGTGTCCCCGCTTCACCCTGACCCCACCTGACAGTGGCTCTGGGTAGAACTGGCCTCTGTAAGAAAAATCCCGACGTGTCAATTTCTCGCCAGCTCCGGGCTGAGTCAGCCAGACCCCACTTGTCTGTCTCTCTGGCTAGCTATGCCTATGTAACAAAAGTTTCTGCGAATTTCAAAATTCAAAAATGAAAATAGAAATGAAATATATTTGAATTAAATCATAACTTTTAAATACTTTTGAATTTGAATTCAAACTTAATATGAATTTTTTTTATGTAAATTCAAATATTTTCAAAAAATAATTCAAACTAGTCAAACCTTTGACTTTGATCCTAATTTGAATTAATTTGATTTAAATAATGTTTTAAATTCACAATTCCAAATAATACATATAATATATGTTTTTGAATCAGAAAAAATGAGGATTATGAATATGCTACTTAAAATATTATTTGAGCAATTTAAAATTTCGAAATAATTCAAATACTATTAAATGCCTATTTCTTAATTAATTCATAACTTTAATTCCTTAAATCTAAACTCGACAAATAATATGTCTAAATCAATCAGCGCGACGAGCCCGTTCTGTTAATACAATCCATGATAAGAATTGAAGTATGCATCACATAAACATTAAATATTCAGAACTGTTTATGGGAGTAAAACATGCCTAAATAATTAAATAAAGTGCTTTATTAGTATTTCCACACCTCACCCATGCCATGCTATGTTATACGATGCAATTTTGCATCATTCCATTATGCATACCTTGTTTTCTTGTTGCATATATTCATATGATTGCACACTTTATTTATTATGGCTCTTTGTGTGTTTGGCTTTTATTCCAGACAGACGCTGAGCAAGGAAACTATCAGGGAACCAAGAGTACTACCCGGATCCCAGTTACCCTACTACGGATCCGACATGCAAGAAATTCCCCATTCTTGCATACATATAGCACCTATGTTTCTATCTTATTCTTGCATCATTGATTCGCGATTGCATTAAATTGGAATCCCAAGTACAACATAGCCTTTACTTTTAAACCCGAACGAAACTTGTTCCTCAATCCTATGAGCCATTACTATAGGAGTTGTTTGAGCCATGTGAGTCGTAGAACTACATGTGTAGGGTTTGTGAGAGTCTTTGGATAATGAGGTACCTAAATAAAGAGGCACCGGTGGGCAATAGCTGTTATTTGGTTCTTCCGTGCTCACTTGTGTCCCGTAGGTCCCGAGTACTTGATACATGTTCCTTAACTATTCGCACTATCCACATGTGCAAGGCTTTATGGATCCCCCTTCGCTTGAGCTTGATTCACACTTTATTTCTTGGGGCCACAAACTAGTTTGGGGCTTTATTACTATCTTGTACTTATGCCATGTTTTATTGATTTATTTAAGATTACACGTGGAGCACCTGTAAGGTTTAGGAACCCCGTGCCACATTTATGCTGTATCGACAATCCTATTCACACTTTCGGGTTCCTAGTCGTTTATCACTGTCATCACAAATCCTGCGTTTGTCTCGGAGCCGGGCAACTTTGTTGTTGGTAGCTTATTGAGGTGGCCTCCTGAAATAATTTATGAATCCTGTGAATACATTGTCATGAGGCCTCGTTGCTTTTTATTTGGTTCTTCCCGAGGTTGATCGTGCGTGTGTTGCTATTTATGTACCCCTGCTGGGTAAATCTTTGTGAAAGCCGTGTCCACGGTTATGGATGACTTGGAGCATAGTTTCTCGATCATAGATAACTATAACTAGCGTACCGTGGTAAATTTGACTAAAACATGACTAGTAAATAGTGCAACACTCATGGAATGGTTAGCCAACGGATGGGATGGTCTTCCGCCTTCTCGTCGGTAAGCGAGAAGGAGGGAAAGCGGTGTTTATTTGTTTTACTTATATCACTATTGTAAGTAATTAACGAGCGTCCATCTATCTATGGTTGGGCGGATGCTGTAGAGTGTCTCTATAGAACTGTCTAGACATTATATTTCGCTGCAATTGTGTCACACCAAGTTGTTTCCTTTATATGCATTAAGACTTGCTGAGTACCCCTAGGGTCTCACATGATAAATATTTGATTTAGATGGACAGGTTTACTCACAAGAAGGTTACTGGGTCGAGGATACCGATGATGGTGGCAACAACTGTTAGGTGTAGATATTCCGAGGATGGAGATCTGTGAGATCTGTGGGCGGGATGTGTTTATTTCAGAGGCATCTTATGCCAATTTGCTTCTTGTCCATACTCGGATCTTATTTGCTTCATCCACTTGATACCCTGATGTGTGATGTATAAGGATGTATCCTAAACTATTAACTCTATCTAGGATATTTGGATCTTGCCGTATGGCGTCGAATATTTCTATTTATATTGTTTTAGATGGTGTGGCTCTGATGTACTATCGTATGTCATTGACTGATACGTCCATAACGTATCTATAATTTTTGATGGTTTTATGCTAATAATATGCTTTTGACACTCCTTTTTTTATAAAATTTATGATTTATTTGGACTAACCTACTAATAGTTGCAAAAGTGTACAATGTTCTTGTTTTACACTTTGATGTGTACGAATTACCAAGAATACAAGTGGAAACCTTGTTGGGGTCAAATTGGGATTTTTCCAGAAATCTGTCTCAGAACTCTTTTTGAAGATGATCACGTTTCGGGTTGAAGACGGCATCACATGGAAAATTCTTCGACTACAAAGTTGTTGCAAATTTCACGACAAATGTTTTGGATATAAAATTTAGCTGATTCCGTGTCCAGACGGGTCTTTTAGGCCCGATTTACTGCAGCCCAAGATGTGGTGACGGGAATCCGAGAAATTATATAAAGGGAGAAAACCTAATTCGCCCAGGGCATCTCCACCCACGAATTTGCAGCCACCAAAGCCACGTTATTGCCTCCCCCATGGATCCCATCTCCATGGGAGAGGGATCCTAAGAAGCCACGAAGGAAGGGGCTAAGGGGCGGTGCTCCCCCATGATACCGGCGGCAAGGAAGGAGTCCCCCGTGTTGCCGCCGGCGCCGCCGCCGCCCTCTTCACCGCCATCTCCATCACCTAATCCTCCTAGTATGCAGTGGTTCATCCTCCCACACACCTATGTACCGTCCTATGTAAACATGGTGTTTGATGTTATAAGTTATAATCCTATGATCTATGTCATGTTTGCGTAGTTTCTTTGTTCTTAGATTGAATGGTTGAACGTCTTTGGTTCATTAGAGTTGTATGTTGATATGGTACAGTCTTTTGGTGTCCATTATATTTGTGCGCGCATGGATTAAATATCATAGGGTTTGTAGTATGTGTAAGAGGAAGGGGGAAGTTCTGCCGGAGTGCTAGAAACCTGAGGACGCGAACCAGAACGTTCCACGTATGGGAGTAAGAGGACCATTAAACTTAAGGCTATGGTTGGGGAAACCTTAATGCATTGATTAGTACTTACAGATGTTTGCTAAGAATCCAATCATATAGTACATGTAATTCCAAGTAGTGAAGCGCATGTATATTTAGCCTCTCCCACATAGAAAACTGTATCAAAGACAATGAACCCGATCTATTCACTATTTAAACTTGGACAAAGCCACCACAATTACCACCACTATTCCACACTCATGGTTCTGTTAGTTTAGTGTATTTTATTGCTACAGTAACTAGCTTTACTTTCTTGTTATTTATTATCATGCAAAGTTATCTCTATTACTTGTATTGTTGTTCTAGTTTTATTTTCTAGATAATGCAAATGTTTAGTGTGCGTAGAGTTGTATCAGTGGTTGATAGAACTTGAGAGAATATTTATCCGACCTTTAGCTTCTCGTTGGGTTCGACACTCTTACTTATCGAAAAGGCTACACACGATCCCCTATACTTGTGGGTTATCACTGACATAGATACTCATTTGTGCATGTTTTGATCTCATTACCTGTCGACTACGCTGCTCGCACTTGAAGCTATGATCATAAAAGTGGGTGGGATGGTTACCGGTACCGTGCCCTGCTCCACGAGTTGGGCCTACTGTGTGTGGCTGCGTGGCCCCACAATAGTACGTCCTGTCCACTTTTGGATCATATCGGCTTTTTGCTTAGAGTGTAGTGTCTGATGTATTACACATACCAAAGTCGGCTAAATAGCTAAAGCAGCAGTAGACCTAGAAGCGCAAGAATACCTCGGAGGAAAAAATTGAATCCGGAAACTACAAGCGTCAACACAACTTTCGGATCTGGAGAACAAGGAGGGCGCGGAGGTGACCGGGGACGTGGCCACAGAACTTCCTGGGTCCAAGGTAGAGGAGAGCAGCAACCTAGTAAATCCTACTCTTAGGCCGACATTACCAATAATCCTTGCGTACATCACCCGTATGGCAACGGGGGCTCTGCCCACATAAATGCTAAGTGTCGTTTCAACGATGACATCAAGAAAGACGAATTCGCTGGCTACAGGTCCACATGACGAAAGGAAAGAAAAATCCCGACAAAGAGAAGGAGTCCAATGAAGATTCCGACATGGAGGAGGCAGATGCCTCAAATCCCAAGTCAGATTGTAAGAAGTCTTACCCAACCAAGAAAGACACATATGTCTGCTTCCTCGGATCCCATCCCGCTAAGGTCAAAAAAGAAGTGATGCACAAGCTCAACGCAACTGTTCTGTCTGTCCTCCAGTATATGGACTAGTCGGAAGTAACGATTACCTTTGACCGAAACGACCATCCGCCTAAACCACATAGGCAAGGAAAGTATGATAGGTCATCAATCCACTGATTGATGGCGATGGGTTATCCAAGACTCTCATGGATGTAGCATCCACATCCTATACATTGAAACGCTGCATTGTATGAAGATATCGGAAACATAGCCGACTCACAGCAGCAAGATTTTCCATGGAGTTCTCCCCGGAAGACAAGTGAACTCTCTAGGAGAAGTTACTCTGGATGTTACTTTTGGAATTCTGGATAATTATCAGACTGAACCACTATCTTTTGCAGTGGTGTCATTCAAGAGCGCATACGACACTATCTTCGGGCATCCGGCCTACTGGAAATTCATGGCTCTCCCTTGCTATATCTATAATATGTTGAAAATTCCAGGTCCCAATGGTGTCATCATAATCCGGGGAAACCCGAAGAAAGCACGAGAATGCGAAGACGGAGTTTCCGCCTTTGATGTTGTACTGCACGCCGAGGAGTACTAGGAGATTAAGAAGAACATTGACCCATCCAAGATACCCGCAACGAATAAGGAGATCCTAAAGTCGACTCCGGAGTTCAAGGCATCAGAAGATATGAAGAGAACACCGCTGAAGGACGATGACCCCTTAAGGGTGACATAGATAGGCGTAGGCTTAGATCGCACATAGGAAAGCGTGCTTGTCAAGTTACTCAAGGCTAATAAAGATATCTTCACATGGCAACCTTCTGACATGACCAGAGTAACTAGGGAACTTGTCGAGAACTCTTTAAATGTGTATCGTAATGCTAAACCCGTCAAACAGTCCTTACAACGTTTCGGCGATGAAAAGCGCAAAGCTATAGCTAAGGAGCTAGCCCGGTTAGAATTAGCCAGATTTATAGAAAAGGTCATCCACATTGAGTGGTAGTACAATACTATAATGGTCCCTAAAAATTACACCACTGATTTAAGAATGTGTGTCGGTTATACTGCCTTGAACAAGGCTTGCCCCAACGATCCGTTCGCTCTGCCTAGAATTAACCAAGTTAGCAACTCAACAGCAGGCTAGGAACCCCTATGCTTTCTTGAAGCATATGCCAGTTATCCCCAAATACGCATGAAGGAGTCAAACAAATTAAATACTTTGTTCATCACCCCCTTCAGAACCTTCTGCTACATAACGATGCCTTTCGGACTCAAAAACGCAGAAGCTACATACTAGCGCATTATGCAATGTTGCCTCCATGATCAAATCGGATGTAACATACATGCATTTGTGGATGGTATAGTTGTGATGTCCAAAAAGAAGGAAACCCTAATTTCTGACTTGGAGGAAACGGTCACAAATTTACGAAAACACAACATAATGCTTAACCTGAAGAAATGTTCCTTAGGAATACCAGCCGGAAAATTGTTAGGTTACAGCGTGTCTCAGATAGGCATAGAGGTGAACTGGGACAAGATAAAGGCTATACTCAACATTACTAGGCTAACTCTCATGAACAACGTACAACAACTCACTGGCTGCATCGCTGCGGTCAGTCGGTTCGTAAGCCGTCTCGGTGAAAGAGCTGCATTGTTATACAAGCTCTTGAAGAAGACCAAGAAATTCATCTAGACTGACAAAGCTAAGGCTGCACTATAGTGCCTAAAAGTCGTACTTTCATCCTACCCTATCCTTGCAGCACCAGATCCTCAAGAACCAATGTTACCCTACATTGATGCGACAAACAGAGTCATCAGCATCGTAATGGTGGTGAAATGGCCGGAGGAAAAACAGGAACCGTTGGTGCAACGTCCAACTTACTACCTCAGCGAGATCTTGACAGAATCAAAATAACAGTATCCTCATTACCAAAAGTTATCCTATGATGTGTCCTTCGCATCTAGAAAGATACTACACTATTTTCAAGAGAACAAGATTACCGTGGTGAGCACAGCTCCCATGAGAGACATAATCAACAACAGCGATGCTACATGACGTGTTGCCAAGTGGGGATTGAGCTAGCAGCTCTTGACATTGAGTATAAACCACGCACATAGATTAAGTCCAAAATACTTGCCAATTTCATCGCTGATTGGATGGAGACGATAGAAAATATGAATGTCCCAGAGTCAGAATTGGACCTTGCACTTTGATGGGTCGAAAGCGCTTGGGGGCTTGGAGGATAGTGTGGTACTCAAATCACCCAAAGGAGACAAACTATTCTATGTGTTGCAGATTCACTTCACGATGATAAACAACATTGCCGAATATGAAGTACTGCTACATGGAATTCGAATTGAAAAGACATCGGCATTCTTCGACTCATGTGCTACGGAGACTTGGATTTAGTTGCTCAGCAAGTATCCGATTTCTGTAGGGAAAATAAGCACATGGAAGCATAACGAGTTGTCGTGGATGACCTAGCAAAATCATTTGAAGGGTTTGAATTTCAACACATTCCCCGAACAGAAAACAAGGAAGCAGACACATTATCAAGGATAGGCTCTGCACGGAAAAAGGTCCTAGATGGTGCTTTTTTGGAGCACCTTAGAGTTCCCTCTATCATAGGAATTGATGAGGAGTATCCGACCAAATCCGACTCACCACTCATAGTAGTTCTGGCTATAATTCCCAATTGGACAAAATGCTACCTCAAATTCTTGGTAGAAGGAAAATTACCCGAAGATGAAGTTCTGAGCCGACAGATTGCCCAACGAGTGAAATCATACACATTAATCAGTGGTGAGCTCTATAAGTGGAGTGTATCTGGGCTTTTTCAGCGTTGTGTTTCTCCAGAAGAAGTAGTGGAAATCCTAAGGGAAATCCACGAAGGCGAATGCGGACATCACATCGCAACCAAATCTTTAGTGGCAAAATCTTTTCAACACAGATTTTTCTGGCTTATAGCTAAGGCAAATGCCGACAAACTGGTCAAGACATGCAAAGGCTACCAAAAATACGCCAAACAAGCCCATGTTCCGGCTGATCAGCTATGAACAATTCCGATTATGGCCCTTTGCGGTCTAGGGCTTGACATGGTAGGACTGATTAAATGGGCTTCAAGTGGATTTACTCGCTTACTTGCGATGGTGGATAAATTTAGGAAATGGATTGAGGCTAAACATGTCATAAGTTATGATGGAGCTACAGCCAAAAGATTCATCGTGGATGTTATAATCCGATTTGGCTATCCACATAATATTATTACAGACAACATCAACAAGGGATCCAACTCGATATTGCATTAGTTGAATATCCACAAGCTAATGGAAAAAATCAAAAGGTATAATGTTTTAATTTTTCAAGACCCCCGTCCTAGGATCAAAGCACCACTTCATCATGCTGCGGGGGCTTGGGCGGATGAATTGATGTCTTTTGTATGGAGTTTACGAACTACTCCTAACAGGTCAACCGGATATACACCTTTGTTCTTGGTCTACGGTGCAAAGGCAGTTTGTCCGAGTGATCTTATCCATCATTCTCCCCGAGTCACTGCGTACGTCGAAGAGGATGCCGAAGTTTCTCTACAAGATGACCTCGATATACTCTAGGAAGTTCACGTCATTGCTTAGCAGAGATCTGCAACCTATCAGCAGAAGTTACTCAAGTATCATAGTCAGGGAGTCAAAAATCGGTCTTTTACAAAGGGCGATCTAGTTCTCCGACTAGTACAACAAAGAAAGCACAAATTTTCCCCAATATGGAAGGGCCCTTTATGGTTAGTAGAGTATTGCACAATGGTTCATACTATCTAACAGACATGAGGCCAGACAAAGAAAGATCTGCTACTAGAAAAAGAATGAGAGCTGGTGGTAGTACATATCAGGATGAGTTAGACCGTCCATGGAATATTGCTCAACTATGCCCATTTTATTCTTAAAATTTCTTTCTTTGTAATCATACCGATGTATATGTTCAAAGTGAAATAAAGTATTGGTCCCCTCAATATTTTTTCTAAGAAGTATTAAGTATCATATTATTTCCGAATGATCGTGTCATAGTCGAAAATCCCAGGATACTTGAATATACTTTATGCTCATGTTTGTTCTAGTTATATTTACGATTCTAAAAAAGAAGCTACCTTCGGGTGTAAGTCTCATTTTTTGTTTATATTTGGTTTTTATCTTATTGCTTAGACGCGGGTATTTTTCAAGTAGTGAATTGTTGGCCCTAGAGGCCGACTTTGTTTTCAGGTTTAAACTAGTTTAGAAATTGAGCTCCGTTACTCGGCAAAGTTTCCGTGCTAAAGGTTTGCCGGCTCACGAAAGGGACGACATAGAAATCCAGATAAACAATAAGTATGAACAAAAAGTGCTTAAGTATTTTTCAAGCACAAAGCAAGCATCAGTTCTTACACAACAGCACCACAAAATAAATAGTTTAACTAATACATTATGTTTGCTTCAGAATAATGCAAAGTTCTTTCTTGCAAATTTTATGTTGCAGGTGAAGGATTCACCAGCCCACTGGTACTACCACCCAAGTCACCCTGATTTTTCTCTGAGACGAGGATGTCAGACTCTGTATCTTTGTCATCATCATCGGGAACTTTGTCGTCTTCGGTTGGGGGGCTTGGAGGCACTTCGACGGGCTGCAAAAATGGCTTCTCGTGGTTGGTCACATCAGCCACGCGACAAGCGTAACCGGCGGAAAAGTTTCATATCTCGCCAACATTCCGAGGCTTGCCATCTTCATCAACAGTCGAATAACCCTTGGTAACTTGCCAGATTTCCATGTTGCAATGGTGGCTCATTACCATAGTGAGGGCATTCTGCGCCACTGTGCAGGCATATGACATTTTCCAATCCTCGACCAGCGGAGGGATATCCTTCGCTTTATCCCGCACTTCAAAGGTGGATAACTTGTTTAGGTCAGAGAGATTATCAGTCTCACCAATCTCTTCAAGAGATTGGTGGAAATCATGAAGCAAATCTCCAACCGCAACAAGTCGGCCGGTGCATGATTTAGACGAAGATGAATCGAGGAGGTTGAGAGGCCCTGAAAATGGAGAAGTATTAATAAGATCTGGCATAAACTGTCAAAAAAATCAAACATGAGATGGAATGGAAGTGAACATACCAAAGATATATTCATCTACTTTGACCTTTTCCTCTCACAGACTCCGGAGTTCATCCCATAGGGCTTGAGTTGTATCCTTCTACATATCCATCTCTGCTTTCAAATCCGAGATTTCCTTATCTTGGCGAGCAATAGTTCAGTCGTGCTCTTCGATTGGTGGCCATGTTGCTAGATTCAATGATATTGCTGACATTGCGTTCATGGTCCACCTGCAACTTTTCAAGTTGCTTGCGTAGGCCGACATTCACTGATTCTAAGGCTTTGAAGTTTTCAGCTTTCTCCAAAAGTTTACAAGATTGAGTGAGCAAGCATGGGGTAAGGATGATAAAGTTAGTCGAATTCATAATTCGTCTTAAGCATAAAAATTCCAAGAAGAGGTAGTCAGAAAACTTACTTTAGGCTTCATCCTTCTTAACTTGAAGCTGAGCATTTTCAAGTCGGAGAGCCTTGACCTCTCTCCAGTTGTTATAGATGTTCTTCAATAGTTCCTAGTTGTAAACATTAACTTTCTGTAGGTCTGAATGGTAACCAGAGTCAGATGGCTACTAAGACTCGAGCTGCTATTTTAACTAAGTTAAAATTAAGCACAAGACTTGGGGGATACACTACTTCATTCTTTGGCATCCTATAAAAGCATAAACTTGGATTTCTAGTTCTATCCAACTTCATGCTTGGGGGCTAGAGGATATGATATAAGTATAGTAAAACGATTCGAAAAATGACTTACAAAATACTCATGTTGCAGTTTGTTGAGGCTGTTGTCGATTTCAGTACAAACCTTCTCGTCCAGAGTTAAAGGAATGATAGGTGGAGGCAGACCTGCACCAACCTTTAACTTCTCATCGCGGAGACGAACTTGATCCAACAGATCAACAAGTTTCACATCTTCAGCTTCATGAGCCTCTTCCTCAGCAGTTATAGTCCTGGTCCCTGGGCGGTTCATGGCAAGCTTCTGAAGTTCTTATGCACTTTTTCTGGTGAGGTCACCAGGGATATTTAGAGAATCATCGGAGAAGGTTTTATCCGAGGGAACATTACCCTTACACGATTCACCCTTATGATTTCCCGAGTCACTGATGGCCCAAAATATATCGAGCTCGTTGGGGAACCCTAAGAGGAAGATATGATGAGCACAGCAGCAAGTTTTCCCTCAGTATGAAACCAAGGTTTAATCGAACCAGTAGGAGCAAGGAAACACCCCAAAGGTGTTGCTAGTTGAGCCTTGGCAGGGCGCACTACCGGTAATTCAAGGTAAAAACTGCTAAGGAACAAGCTTTGAGTCATTTTAGGTGTGAAACTAAACCCTAAACCCAGCAACTTTACTCATGTCGCATCCCTTACAGCGCTGCTAAGGCGTGAAACTACTCCAATATGATCTTCTGTCGGTTTTCTGTCGGTTTCATCCAAGCTTTGCTTCATGCGTGATGAATTCGGTGGCTAAGAGTGAAGAAAAAATGAAAAGACCGAGAAGAATAGGAAGACCGGTGCTGTGAGGATAACAAAGTGCGGTCAAAAATTAGTATGGCTAAGCATGGTAGCTAATCAACTAAACATCCAAAAACCGTTCTATTATTGGTCTAATTTAAATTTCCAGACAATTTTTCATGTGCACTAAAATTATTCAATAAAAATCAATCAACAGAGTACCTTGTATTAATTATTAATTGATGTAATGTGATATTCAATACTACTCGACTGAAACCTTCATGTGATTTTAACTCTATTGCACATCTGAAATTAATGTTTTCAGAATTTTTTTATTGCACGGTGCAAAATATGGATCGATGTAGGATTCCATGTCATTTGGATTTGACTATCTTATGATTTAGACATATTAAAGATTGTTCATTTAATTTACTATTACGCCGTAGCAATCGCACGGGCTCTTAGTAAATCTGTGTTCATGACCAGAAAATTTGGTCTATGTTTGGGAAGCTGTCAAATTTTTTTTTGGGAATGCCAATTCTACCGTATGCCATCCCTAGTTCTTTTTTAGCCAATGTTGGCCAAATAATTATATCATAGATACGAACCGGTATCGTATGTGAGGAGAGAGGCGCTCCAGAAGCGACAAAAACCCATCTAGGGTTCCTTCCCTCCGCCGGTGATGCCACCGGTCCGTCCCATCTCTGGTGGCCTTAGGGTCTTGAATATATGGCGGACCACGACGTCTCGCCGGCGGAAGGACTTAGTATTTTATTTAGACTGTTTTCAATGTCTTCTTCAGGATGTTGAGGCGGCGGCTACGTGCTGAAGTCAGAATAAAGTCCTCCCCGCCCTATCCTCGCTCTGGTGGTGCGTCTAGCATCGGCGGAGGGCGTGTGGAGTCGTGTGTCCGACGGATCTCTTCGGATCCGGTCGTTTTTCGCTTTCGTTGGTGTGTTTTGAGGTCAGTCTCTTTCGATCTACGTTGGTCATCTTCGGCGATGGTTGCTGCTCTGGTGCGCTGGTCCTTTGGGACCTTAGCACGACGACTTCCCGTCCGTCTACTATAACAAGCTCTACTACGACAAGCTTTGCCCGGCTCCGGTGATGGAGGGGCGAGGACGGTGGCGCGCCTTCGGCTCGTGCCCGTGTTTGTAGTCGTCGCTAGGTGGTCCAATGATTTATTTGTAATTTCTATTACTTTTAGGACTCTTTATACTGCTGTTGATGATTATTAATAGATCGGTGGAATTTCGCAAAAAAAAAAATATTGGCCAAATAATTGGCAACTGAAACCCTAGTCAAATATTTGGCTAGACAATATTTGGCAAGGCAATTTGGGGAAAACACACCTTTAGCTTTTCCTAGTTAGCTTTGGAGAGATATATTCGTTGCTTAGTCGATCTGTGCACCTTTAGGATCACACAGGTCACCGTCCAAAAGTTACCTTTGTCTTTCCGTTACCGTAGTGGCCAAACCTTCTTTAGCAACGAACCGACTTACTAAAATTTTCGTATGAAAGAAAAACGTTGCCAAAATTTCTTTTTGACATCCCGTACTACTGTCCACTTACTAATTTATCCATCATTCCAGCTTGCAATGCGACACGTGTTTTGTGTACTTCCTCGGCCAACCGACTCTCTCATCCCATAAATGTGACGCACTCGTGCCCAGAATGCGAGCCCTGTCAGCTATGCTATGGCTTTCCACCCCACCAACGCACGGACCTGCGGCCGCGTCAGCGCCGCCGACGGCGACGGCGACGGCGAAAGGCCTTCCAAGAAGGCTCGGCACAGGAACACGACGAGCCTCATCCGGCCGGCGAGCCGCCGCGTGCAGGCCCCCGCTCCCGTCGTCGACCGGCGGCGAGAGGCCGCCACGATCGCGTACATCAACGCACACGCGGAGCGCAAGGACAAACTGCTCGTCTCCTCGGAGCAGCCGCACGTCCGCCTCCGCGCCGACGCCATGCGCTCCCTCACTGTGCCCCTGTCCCAGGACGGCCCGGAGCGGAAGATCTCGGCGGTTGTGCTGGACGCGTCCATCCAGCTTATCCAATATCACGTGTCCAAGAACGGCCGCCGCGTCCTCCTGCTGGGAGTCGAGGAGCAGGACTGGCTCCAGTACCTGGGCTCGCTGCCACGAACGGCCGAGCACCTAACGGAACAGGACGTCGCCGACATGGCCGCGACGGCCGGCAGGTACCTCGAGAACGACATGGTGTTCTTCCTGGTGAACCACAAGGAGCACTTCTTCACAGCCGCGCTGGACTTCGGCAAGGGCGAGTACCAGGTGCTGGACTCTGGGAACTACGCGCGGTACAACGGCGCGCGGTTCTACGAGGAGGCGATGTCCGAGATACGGCGCGGCGTGGGGCGCTGCATGAAGGAGGCTGGCAGGGCACACGTCGCCGGATGGAAGCTTCGCCTGGAGGCGGGTCTCCCGGAGCAGACTGACGAGTCGTCGTGCGGCCTGTTCGCGCTCAAGTGGATGCAGCTGTGGGACGGAGAAGAGCTGGCGCGGAGTTTCTCCATGGGCGACGTGCACGCGTTCCGGACGAAGCTGGCCGAGGAGCTCGTCTTCTCAGAGATGAACAGGATGCAGGAAGTGAAAGAGGAGATTGAGTCGAAGATGACGCAGATGCGTTTCAAGTAATCAACGTTCTCGCTGCTGTAACACGCATCATGTAGATATATAGATCGTGCAAACACGTACGCCCGGGTAGGACTCCGTACATAGAGAGCTCACACATAATGTAAAGTTCGCATATATTCGTAGGTAAATATTAGGGAATGCATTATCTTTTATTAGATTATTATAGTGAATGCATTGTCATATGACAGGTTGGTCATATTGGATTAGTGAATGCATTATGCATTGTTCAAGATATTTAACCGGCTGATTAATCCCTACTCGGAGGGTCACCGACACCGAGTAGCTAATAAAGATTAACTAGTTAACTCTCCGATTAGCCGATTAACCCGAGCAGTTACCAGTTATGAATTACAATGAGTTGGTGAAAACTGGAAACTAATGCTACGCGTATGGGCGACCGACCAAAATTTTTGCGCTGCCTTCAAACAGAGGAGAAGAAAGCGTAACGTGCCGGCAGGCAAGAAAAGAACCCACGTTTTTTCCAAATCAGCTTTTCTTTTTGGTGCATTTCATTCAACATAAACAAGATTACAAACACCAACGTCGCACAGAAATCATCCGGAGAAAACGGAACATGAACAATGACCACGAGGAAACAGAAAAAACCACCAAAAAAACAGAAAGACCATGGGGAATCTGCCAACACCATCTACCATCTTAGATAGACAAGAGTCTATGCCATCGCCGCAATGGCTTTTGGAGCCGAAGAAGAGGCCCGCCAACGGCGGAGCGATTATCGCCGGGGCACGTCGACCGGGGATACTCCCCACGCTCGTCAACTCCTGGATCTTCCGCTCCATGCAAACGCCAACGCCGTCGGCAGGACATGCCAAATACGCCGCCTTCAAACCACTACCCACATCTTGGAACACCCTCCTGCCGAGCTCTCCAAAGCAGCTCCCTACGAACCCCCACACCAGCGACAGAGAGGACGCTGATGCAATGAGGTAGGAGTTGGAGGACAAAATCCATGGATGCAGGTGCCGACCTCGCCTCACCGGACGCATCCAGGAACCCTAGGCTCGCAGATCCACCGGATCCATGAGCAGACAAGGCCATCAGCCCTCCGATGCCGCCCCAGAGAGCACCATCGCAAAGGGATTGAACTATGGCACCCTTATTCTCGCCGGCGTCGCCTCCTCCACCACAACACCGCCGGCAGACACAAGTACCCTACTATTCACACGATGGGCACATAGATCCGTGGTCCCCTCGCTCTCTCGTCGCCGGATCGGCCGATAGAGAGGGAGGGGACCACCGGTCTAGCCGGCAGCAAAGCGAGGGAAGAGAGACCCATCCCTTTTCGCTTCTCTCTATTGTAGCAGAATATAAGAGGAAATGGAAAGCCACCCCCAAATCAAGGAGCTTTGTATATCACTCGGTGACATTACATTCTCTCTAAAGGATGTCTATAAGGAACCGTGGCTTATATTTAATCCACAAACGTGTTGCAAGTATAAAAGACAATACTGTAGCACCCCCTCTCTCGGCTCTTAAGGGTCCTAGGGTTTAAGAGTCTTCTCCATATTTCCGAGGTCACTACCTCGCGGCACCATCGGCCGGAGTGAGAGGGTGAGTGGCCGCCGTATTGTAGATAGTAGATCTAGGTGTCTCGGTGGTCTGCCGTTAGGTTGGATTAGGGCGTCGGGACCTTTTGGCTTGCACTAGTGGAGAACGGGCCTATAGTCCCGGCCCGTAAGGGCCTTTAGTCCCGGTTGCGGTACCGGGACTGGAGAGACGGGACTAAAGGCCCATCCACTAGACCCGGCCCGCTTACCAGCCAGGACCAATGGGCATCCACGTGGCCACCCCTGCGCACGCTAGATCCACCCCCATTAGTCCCGGATGATATTACAAACCGAGACTAGTGGTTCTCTGCCGCGGCAGAGTTTTGGCCCCTTTCTCTGCCGCGACAGAGAATTCATTTTGTTTCTTTTTTCATTTTCAAAATTGATTTCTACGCTACCACATACCGTACACGTTACCGGGACTAGAACATACAAATATATACATGATATTTACATGGAGAACCATTAGGATTGAGCATACACAAATATATTGATAGTTACATGGAGATATCACAGTTACCGAGACTAGAGCCCGTCTATTCAATTACACGGTCGGAGGATCATCGGTAGCGCCTATTCACACTAAATTCTCCGGCGTCATCTATCATCTCTTTCATCAAGAATCCTGCCAGTTCTTCAGCAATTCCTAGTACGCGTTGCTCTGGTAGGAGCTGATCCCGCATTCTATCGAACTATATATAAGAAAAGGAGATCAATATATTAATACCAATCATGATAACAAAAAGTGACGGTAATAAAAACAATGTTGTGAATATATTTCTTACATCGACTTTATAATTTTTGTGCTCAGTGGTAAACGTGCGAATGAACTCGCAAACATAGAATCCACATAGATTCGTCCTGGGTGGCTGCCTAGCGCACTTTACGAGAATAGAATTCAATCAAAATAATATTCTAGCATCATAATTGTATTGAAACTATAGAAGTAAAGAGATGTGTGTACTACTTACCGAGACCGGCTTAAATGTCAGCTTCTCACTAAATTGACCCGTAACCGCACTCTTGAACTGGTTTCAAACCCGGCCCAGTAAAGGAAATGAATGAGTTATTTATTACGTGATATCTCAGGAAATCAACGAAAGAGACCGATGTACTCGCAAACTGTTCCAGGGGTCTTTTTAATGGGTCCATGACTTTAACTCTTCCCTTATCAAGTTGAATGTTTAGTAGAATCTAGTAGAATCTGCACACGCGTTTATATATATATATATATTAGTAACTCATCAATAACACTTAAATTGAGTAAGCAAAAGTGAATGTGTACACCAGAGTAAGACCCTCACTTGAAATTGTAAGGAATTAGTATGTGGTCACATAAATTTTTCTCCGTTAGAAACCTTAGAAGGTTTTTCTCCGTCTCCTCGGGTTTATCCATTAGCGTCTTTATATTATTTTATCTGGGTCAATGAACCCAACACTAAAGAGTGACCTTCTTTTACATTCCTGGATCACCATTCTTCATAATAATAGAGTACAAAAGGATATAATGAGGATAATTACATGCAATAAATTGAACAACTTATATGTAGACAATGAATTCAACAACTTACAAACAATAGCAACTCATGATAGATTTGTCGAGGGTGTCGAAAGCGTATAACTGGAAGAGTTATGGAAACTCAACATGGACCTCTTCTTCTCAGAAGTAGTAGTCATGTGGTACTTTCGCCACGATCATTATTCTCTCCTCCTTTGTGGCTTTCAAGTACCAGTTATGTAAACTCTGCATTTGTGTTGGCAGTTGTTGCAACCTCTCTGGGTTGACCAACGGCATCCTTGGGACATATTGAGGGGCTACATCACCCTTGGGTAACTTGTCGTCCTGCGAACCTAGGAGTTCCTCAACAGTCACATTCATAG
The DNA here is from genome assembly GCA_916181665.1 of Avena sativa. NCBI lineage: Eukaryota > Viridiplantae > Streptophyta > Magnoliopsida > Poales > Poaceae > Avena > Avena sativa. The sequence continues at coordinate 543,026,514 of OV702290.1, read as the reverse complement.
CGGCCGCAAGCTTCGCAACTTCTTCTATATCCTGCTGGGGAATGTCATAGGATGCCACCCTGAGGGGTGGGATCGATTTTTAGCCTGTTCCCCGAGCTGGGAGGCGTCTTTTCTTTTCCCGGTTGCACTTTAACTTGATGATTTGCTCCCGCTTGCACTTTTACTTGATTTGCTCTCTTCACTTCCTTTTGAAGCGTGCGTAGATAGTCATCTGGCTTATGGTGCAAGTCATATTGCGATTTTTTGTTCAGAAAACCAAGTGCATACGCTTTTTGCTTCTTGGTGTATACCAGGGCGGGCTCAGGTTTCTTCTTTTGAAGCTGCACAACACATTCGGCCTTTACGATCACTGTGTTTTCCTCTTCAGTACGATCGTAAGGTCTGATGGGAAGATTCTTATGAGGTACTCTTGGGAGGGGCGGCATTTGTCGTTTTGGGCTGCTACATCATTTAGTACTCATCGACGGAGCACGCTTCCGCTTATTGTCCTTAGCGGGCGGCGAATACGGCTGACCCTACGGCGGAGATCGAGATGGACCCGAGCTGTGGTTGTAGTCATGGGGTGGGCTTCTTGGAGGTGATGGAGGTGAAGGTGACATGCGACGACTCGGAGGCGGTGTTGGCCTTGGAACTGAGCCTGGAAGCTTGATGTTATTCTTGTCCCATAGAATGATACCACCCAATACTTCTCCGAGTGTCCTCTCACCTTCAGGTCCAGGAATGTCAAGCTCCATTGAGTCCCACCCCGTTGAGATTTCATCCACCTTGACTTTAGCATAGCCAGCTGGAATCTTACGGCCATGCCAGCGTGCATCAGGTGGACAAGGTAAAGCACATCCGACCGCCACCTTGATGGATAGGTTCTTCACCTTCTGATGGAGCTCACAAGATGTCTGCTCCTTGATTCCATCCACGGGGTAGCGAGACCACCATCTACCATCCGTGCATCGTCAGACGGGACCTCCGATTTAGCCACGCTGCTTCTCCGCTGAGATGCAACGGTGGTAATATCGAGTGCAGGATCTTGTAGGCGCGCTACAACTCGAAGTTCGTCAATATGTTGCTGATGAATTCGAAGTGTTCCTAGCAACTCGGTGAACATGTCTCCATCCTCCTCCAGACGTCGCCTCTTTGCTCTCTCTCTCTCTCGGCTCCTATAACTATCTATGTCTTTGGGAAACCCCATCTCCCAAGTATAACTAGGGCCAAGGCCTCATACTCGCCCTCTGTGTTCTTTATGCCCGAGGGCCTTTCTCAGCAAGTCATTCTCTCTATCGGGATAGAACTTTGTTGTCCCCTCTTTAATTTCCTTCACCACTCTCTGCCATGTCTCCCGGGGTATCCTAATCCCATCACTGCAAATAAGGTCCCCTGTATTTTCGTCATACTCACTCCCATGCCCAAGGAACTAATTTCTTGCCCTAAAATCCCATTCTTCGCGTATTGGTTCTGGAGTGATCCCTTTAGCGAGCAACTCATTCTCTTTAGCATCCCACTTTGGCATGGCAGTCGCGTAGCCCCCTGGCCCCAGGTGATGGTGATATTTCTTCTTTGCGGCATTTAACTTTTTTTCGACTTTTCCTTAGCAGCTTCTGACTCCTTGTACTTCACAAATGCATCCCAGTTAGTTTGCTACTTCATTAGATAGGATTCGAATTGAGGAGGAGTCTTCTTCTTCTGATACTTTTGCCATAATGATTTCTTCCAGTTCTTGAATAGTTCGGCCATCTTTGTAAGAGTCCACTGCTTGACTTTCTTCCTCAATGCAGCTGTGTCGGCTTCATCCTCAAATTCTAGCAGGGTGAAATGTGTCATGAGGTCATTCCAAAGACCCTCTTTGTACCTGTCGGTGACATACTCACCCTCTCCCGCCCCTTTTGTCCTATTCCCCTCTCGAACGGTGATTGAGATGCGATCCCTAACCATAACTCCGCATTGTTGTACAAAAACACTTTTAGCCTTTTCAGGTTCCAATGGTTCACCCCGTGGTGATACCCGCGTAATTGTATAATGCGTAGATGCGTCCAACTTTTTGGTCGGGCCTCGTTTGGAATATTTTTGGCTCGATGTGGAGGCCTAAGAGAAGAAACATTCTTCAATTTATATATATATACAACTCAATTAATGCATCTACTCATCACTGGACTTCATATATATACCTCACTAGACTTAGTTAAGGGTCCACCGAAGGCGTCGTCTTCTCCATCATCAGAGTCGTCGGCTTCTCCATCATCGGATCCATCGGCTTCTCCTTGGTCATTTTAGTCGACCTCCTCACCCTCACCGGAGGAGTTCAGATACATCGACGGAGATTCAGGTGGATGAACATGGGGGGCGCCGTTGATCATATTCTCAAGGATTTCTTCTTGTTCCAGGTCTCTGTGGATTGGACTAGGTGGATCCATAGTTTTCCGCAAAAATGCACACAATATAAAATAATACTAAATAATAATATGTACACCTAATTTTCTTCCTCTCGTATGCTTCCTGATCCTCAAACTGCTTTTGAAGATCAGGTTCCATGCATGCAAGCATAAGGCAGCTAACCTCAAGAGATTCATCACATGCTTTCTTCTAGGCATTCTTAAGGGCAGCAATTGCATTATCAGCAGGTTCATCTGGGATTGGGGTATCCAGAACAGTTTCCTTTTTATCAGACCTGAGAACAATTCTCAGGTTACGGACCAAGTCCAAAAAGTTTGTTCCATTTAGTTTATCCTTATCAAGAATTGAACGCAAAGCAAAAGGTGATGAAGTGTTCGGTGCCATTGATCTACAACATAAAAACATGCAAAATACTAAGCCATGTAACCATGAAAGAGTAAAACATATTAAACAATTTAATAGCATATACTCCCACTTAAATCAACATCCCTCTATTGATACTAAGTGATTCAAGATCCACAATTAACAAGTCGACTAGTGAGTTTTAGCATCACTACTAGAAGACAAGGTAAATCGGTAAGCAACTCTTGCTAATCATATCACATATGACTCTTGTTGTTGGGTGACATCTCTATGTCAAAACTAGGCGCCCAACCATTATGCCCCAAGGTCCTTAACTGTTAAGATGACCTTGTTAATCTCACCAACCCTTATGCGTGTAGGTATCCGATACAAACCCATCTAGCCAAGGAAAACCGCGGCACCCTAATTTCATAGACCTACCAACGATTGTACAGGACATAAGATGGTGCAAGGTTTGGTTGGAAGGGCATGGTTTAACTTAAACTTTGTGAGGGATCGTTCTACTTCTATCATCTAAGCATGCATAGTAGTAAAACGTATAAGAATAGCATTCACATAGGTGTGATACAGTATGGCCCATTTTCTCATGGTGATCTCCATCGCCATAGAACCTGTCCACCATGATGATCTCCATCTTCATGCTCTATGCGAGCCATCCTCCAAGTGATGAGTTCTCTAAGAACTAATACACGCTATTACTCCAAACAGCTAGTAATAAAAATTACATGGTATTGGGATCATCACAAGTTGGCACGCATGCCATTACAATAATTGACAGCACATTTGGCTCCAGCCGTGTTGCCCTACTCATGACACGCAGGTCATGAAAAATACATACATGCATCACATACATTTTGGGGCCATACTGATCACATACATCCTGCAAAAACAAGTTGTGCATAGAATCGCATTCTACCGGATCATGTGAAATCGTAGCACCTATGAACCTTAATGTGATACAAAAGGGGCTACGACTAAGGGGGGTCTAGGGGGTCTCCCCCTGCGGGGTTCGAAGGGTCTCCCCTTGCGGGGTCTAGGGGGTCTCCCCTTGTGAAAAATGAGAGATCAAATATATACAATTTTATTTAAGGATTTTGATCGGCAAATCAGATTTTACCATAACCGACTATTGTTCCAATTCGATCAAACTCCTTTGATCGAGGTACGTCGATTCAGATCTAGATCCCGATTCGTTCAATCATATTGATCTTCACGTGATTCAAATGGATCTATGTGTCACTGTCTATCCCGATGGCGGAAACCAACCGGTAGGGGTAAGTCGTTCGATGACCTTAGAATCACGATCACGGAAAGCAAGATCTTAGATCAATCCAGACCACCACCATACAAATGATCACATCATTCATATCAATCCGCAAATCACCATATGCAAACTTCCCGAACCTATGAATTAATAATATCGTCTCTGATAACACTGAAGGGAAACAGGTAGGCTACACTAGCGTAAAATCAAAATTTTCTACCGTGTTAACCAGGAATACTATTGTCATAGATCACGGGATTACCACTAGATGCGCAGTTGCCGAATCGACGAAGCACGTCGCGGTAGTCTAGATGTTCAACGTCTCCTCCTTGTACTCATCCCACGAGCATCTCCCCTGTGCGCGGCTCATCCAAGTGCTACAGCTGCAGCACCTCGGAGGTATCCACACGTCCGGAGTGGAAGGTCACACGGCAGACTTCTAGGTCCGCATGTGCAAGACAGGCGTAAGAGGAGTGGCGGCTGGGTGGAAATGTTCTACACTATTCAGCTCGCCTCACTCTCTCTTATATAGGCATCCCTGGTGGGGTTCTACATTAGCAGCCCATTAGCAGCCTAAGCCTGGTCTAATTCGGATCCAATCCTCATTAGGCCTCCAGCCCTAAAGTGTGTGACCCTATAGGTTCATACACGTATAGACATGACACGAGTACACTTACTCCGTCAATAGTTGGTAGCGGCCTCTAGCAAGACGTGCCAACTCCTAAACGCATATAAAGATCATTCGGACGAACCATCACAAGGTTGGGTACATGTCTTTCCCTTTGCCCTACGATATTTGGTCTAACTCCAAGCTAACCTCTCTTTCTCGATATTGTGATACAGAATCCCTTTACTAGGTTAACTCTTATCCATATGTAGCACGGCCATGCATTTCTGGATCCGATCACTCGAGGGGCCCAGAGATATCTCTCTCAAGTAGAGAGGGGCAAATTGATGTCTACGCACTTCTATTCGTGTAAACAGTTGTTGGGCCTCCAAGTGCAGAGGTTTGTAGAATAGCAGCAAGTTTTCCCTCAAGTGGATTACCCAAGGTTTATCGAACTCAGGGAGGAAGTGGTCAAAGGTATCCCTCTCAAGCAACCCTGCAATCAAGATACAAGAAGTCTCTTGTGTCCCCAACACACCCAATACACTTGTCAGGTGTATAGGTGCACTAGTTCGGCAAAGAGATAGTGAAACACAAGTGGGATGGATAATTATAAGTGGTAATGGTGATAGAGAATAACTTGATGGCGTGGAAAAGACTAAAGGCAAACTGAAATAAAGAAGGAAGCAAGCAAGCATGTAATAGATCTAATAGCAAACGGAGTTTCAGTGCTTAGAAACAAGGCCTAGGGATCATACTTTCACTAGTGAACACTCTCATATAAATATATTCTTCTTTATGATACTACGCTGAACTACTCTCCGGTTGGACACTCTAATCGTTGGTAGGGCTATAACAGCACTCCTCAAAGTAAGCCTTTCCCATCTAGAAAACCCCACACTGTCACCTTGAGTACTAGATGAGTCCAACAAACACCACAATTTCATAGAAAGATCCAACTCCAAATATAACTCATAACAAGTATTTGTAATCTCTAGCCTAAGTGCCACCATGGTATGCACGCTGTCACTTTCACACACATGGGGAGAGCAGAGATCTATTAAAGCACTTGAGTAGCAAGGTAGATCTATAGATTACAAGCTCATGATCTCAATAAGATCATGCATAGAGAGAGAGATGAACACATAGCTACTGGTAGAACCCTTAGCCTCGAGAGAGAACTACTCCCTCCTCATCATGGGAATCAGCAATGGTGATGGAGATGGCGGTAGAGATTGATGGAGATGGCTCCGGGGGCACTTCCTCGTCCCGGCAGGGTACCGGAACAGAGACTTTCTGTCCCCCGAATCTCCCCTTCGGTGGCAGCGGCGCTACGGAACTTTTCGTGGATTTCTGATTGAGTATTTAGGGTTTACGCATCGGGAGGCTTCTTATAGGCCAGAGGACAAGGTCGGTGGGCGGCCAGGGGGCCCACACCATGCCCTGGCGTGGCCTAGGTGGACCCGCGCCTAGGGGTGGTGTGGCCCCCCTCCGGCTCTCATTCTGGCTCCGTGAGTCTTTTGGGGAAATAGTAACTTTGGCTTTTGTCCCGTCCAATTCCGAGAATATTCATTTTCTGACTTCCTGGAACCAAAAACAGCAGAAAACAGGCAACTGGCACTGTGGCATCTTGTTAATAGGTTAGTCCAAGAAATCATATGAAAAGTACTCCAAAGTTGGAACAAAACACAAGAAAGTAGATAAAACCAAGCATGGAACATCAAAAATTATAGATACATTTGCAATGTATCACAAATCCCATCTTGATTGACCGATGCCTTGCAACATGTATCAGGACAAACCCAAAAGCTACCTTTATAATTACCCAGTTACGGAGTAGTATTTGATAGCCCCAAAGTAGGTCGATCCACATCTCAAGTACATGTGACAATCTCAGGTCTAAGGACAAAACATACACGATGTGTAGAGAGAGCTGTAAGTATTATTGCCAGTCTCGAGTTGGGTCAGTCCAACCCCATGTTCATAACATGTGTCCACATTATTGGTTTGACATCTCCATGTCTATGACTTGCGAAACATAGTCATCAACCAATCGATGTGCTAGTCTAATATTCACGTGTGTCCTCACATGAACTCCGACTAGCAAGAACTATTAGATAATCATACAAGTAAAGTGTTTCACGGATAATTCACATAATTGCCAATCAATACAAGTTGCCTGGTATATGGATATTTAAGGAACATTATAAAAACTCATGGATACATATGAAATACAATCATATCTATGATTGCCTCTAGGGCATATTTCCTTCAGTTTGTACTTTCAGGCCCTCCTCGGATTGTAGGAATCACATAGGATTTTTGTAGGACACCAATCTTTCCTTTTTGGATTTTGCCTTGGAATTCAGAGGAATTGTGTAGCATTTTTTGTAGGATCTGGATCCTTAGAATTGTTTTCTATAAAATGTTGTTGATTCAAAAGAGTATAATCCTTAGGAATTCCTTCAAAGGATTCCTTTGCACTCTATTTTGGAGGAAAATTTCCATCCATTCCAACCTCTTTGTACAATTACTTTGGTTTTTCTATGCAATCAAAGACCACTTGATCCAAAATACTATAGGCATCTAATCCTATAGGATTCAAGTGGACATGCCTCTATATCAAAAAAAAGTGGTGCTTCCTCTTTTGAAACTTAGAACAACTAGGAAACTAAGATAAGCAAGAAATTCAAATGTTCGGAATAGCAGAGTAAGAAATGCAATTCCTAATGTTGTTAATTTATTGAGTAATATTATTATCAGGATTTGCCTATTCACACTGTTAGCATGAACAATGAAGAATATTGGTGTTAGAATATGTATGTCAGTAATGCACTTTTTGTCTCGAATTCAGATGTTGCAAGAAACAAGGAGCTTATGTTTGTAATCCCAACACCTATTCTGAATGATCGGCCACGCATGTGGTTCCTCGCTCGATCGGCTGATGGTGAACGCTTGATGATCATAATTACAACGTATGGCATGGGGGTTGCCCATGGCGAAGAGGGTGAAATCATTTCTCATGCTCAAAATAGGACTAACCTACGCCTATATACTGCCTCTCGTGTCTACATTTTTAAAGAGGATCCTAGCTCTGCTTGACCTCTAGGGGTCATCATTTGGAGGCAGGTTAACAGCCTAGGGGACAACTCTCTATTTCTCGGTGTCAATTATCCAATCATTGACAAGATGATGAAGAAACGCAGATGCAAGGCTACTGATGGCACATTGTTCCCATTCATGAGGAAAAACTGTGTGTACACAACATACAGGAGATTTCGCGGAATACAATTCCCTCAGATTAAACGCTGCAACCTGCAGCCAACTGAAGGTGAGCCTATGGCAGTTACTAGCATTCCCAAAAATGGTTAGAACTATGTGCTACAGGCGGCAATTTGGTTTAGGCCTAGTTTAGGTTTTGTATGCTTGTTGTGTCGTCCCTAGACTGAGCTATGGATCTTTTTGGTGTATCGTTATGTCATCTTTTTTTCATCGTGGTTCAACAGTTGACTGTTAGTACACTGGTTTTAGTGGCCAGCTTGAATTAGTTTATATGAGCCCTGCCGTGCTTTTGTATTTAGTATTTCCTTCCATGGTATAATCTATGTAGCCGTGCTTATTCCGTAGCGTGATTTCTGTACTATAATTTTCAGTACTGTTGCTGGCTTGTATATACGTGACTTGTGCATTTTTTTGAACTATCGCACCTCGTGCAGTTTTGTGTTTTGAGAGGAATATTCATTCTTTCCTCTTAGCAAACAGGGAAAAGTAGGTCACTGCTTCTTATAGGGCCATGAAACAGGCCTTAACTGGGCCGTAATTGATCTTGGCTCGGTATGCCAAAGCAGACTGAGACGCCCTAGGATGATAGCCGCAAATGTTTATGCCGATATTCTAAAAAAAAGAGTTAATGCACACCCTTCTAAAAAAGAAAAATTGTTTACGCAGACCCCATATTGTCTCTAATACATGGCATACTTTTGGCGCTACCATGAAATTACTTGTTCAATACAGTATGTATCCTTACTCATTCTTCTGTATGTGAAATGAACAACTCAAACTCTCATGTGACATGAACAAGTCAAGCTCTGATGTGCTGACATTGTACTGTCCGTGCTAGTGTACAAACTGGTTATATTATTATGTTCGAAATTGTGAACTAAATGTGTGAATTCTGAGTCTTTTTGCATGATGACAATGCCACATGTTGGCGCTAATTGCGGCATGTACTAATTTCATCATACGTAAGCATACAACTTCGAATGATCAGTTTAACCTGGTGCTTACCCGATCTGTCTGCGGCTAGGCAAGTCAAGGTCATCGTGTGTCTATCGCCAACAGTTTATATGGCATGATTACAAGGTTTTGAGTATATCAAATCGATTGGGCACTTATGCCAATTCAAAGCCACCCAAACCATCTCGAAATATATCCTTTGCTGAAAAGATGATTGTGCGCTGTAAGACTTGATATGACACGATTTTATGTCAATCAGTCAAACTCCCTCCAGTACTTTCCATGTTCGAATCCTGCGTTGCCCAAGTTCCTCACTATGTTTGCTATATATAATAAGGCGCAATATCGATCACTTTTCTCCATTTCCAACTTCATTCTTTTAGATTCGGCGTAGGTGCAGCTAGGTCAGGTGGACCATCGACCTTCAGTACAATATATTTTTACTACTCGGCCTATGAAAACGAATATTTCGACCCTACTTCGGATAAAAAACTTCCCATATTCTTGTTTCAAAAGAAAAACCCTTAATTAGACTTTCGTGGTGAGTAGAGTATATATTTTTTAGGATACCAACTGCATTGTTTTTAGGATGGGGTACGGACTACATTGAATTTTCACTAAGGACCTAACGAAAAGATTGCACATTCGACCCAACACTGGCCCAAAAACTTGAAAATTTAGCCTACTGGGTTAGGTGGACTGCCGACCCCCGACATATTGAGTACATTGAATTTTTAGTGAGGAGGTTATTAGAAAATAGTACTACATTCTACCCAACTGTGGCCCAAAACCTCGCTAATTTATCCTTCCAGGTTCAGGTTGGCCATGGGTCGTCAACCCTCAACACATTATTACTTGGTTTTTTAAGCTTGAACCACACTGAAGAAGTTTCGGTAAGGAGCCCACGATAAGAAGCCCATTGGTTCACAAGATTGGACCCGAGTTATTTTTCTATCACCCAAAATTGTCTTAATTTAATATTTCCGTGCCATTCTGATAAAGTATAGGACAACCTTCTCCTACCCATGTTGTATTTGTACAGAGAATTTAGCATTTTTTATGGCAAGTCATCAGGGTCACTGCCTTTTCATTTTACATGATTTCAACATTTCTAAATGTAATCTTTTCTAGTAGTGGCATAGATGGTTCTGACATAGTGGAAGCACATGCGGTTCCACTTTGTTGAAGTCTTGAGTTAGATTCCTAGTTTTCTCAATATAAATATATAATATATAGTATAATCTCTGTTGTTCTTTTACATTTTTTCCAGCATACACATGTTTCTTACACAGAGAAGGCTGACATCTGGGACCCAACAACGTTGCCAAGGTCAAAACAGCGGAGTCCATCTACACACTTTGCATTTGCAGAGACGCTGACATGTTGGACCCAGCAGAGACCTTATACAGATGTTACATCGAGCAATCAATGTTTCATTTACAGAGAGGCTGATATGTGGGACCTAGCAGCACGACCTTATACAGATGCTGCATCGAGCAACGTTGCCAGTTCGAAACAGGGAGGCACGAGCGAGAAAAAAGTTAAGCATGCACACGTTTCTTGTAATGAGAGGCTGAAATGGGGGACCCGACAGCGTGAGCAAACGGCAGATTCGTCGAGCAATGCTATCTAGTTCGAAACAGGGTAGCGCTAGAGAAGAAGAAAATTCCATCATACCCACGATTCTTCTAATGTGAGGTTGACATAAGGGACCCACCAGCCTGAATAAACGGCTGATGCAGCGAGCAACGCTATCAAGTTCGAAACACGAAGGCGCGATAGAGGGTAAAAAATCCATCATACACACGTTTCTTCTAATGAGAGGATGACATGTGGAGCCCAGCAGCGTGATTAAACGGTAGATGCATCAAACAACGCTATCAAGTTCGGAACAGGGTAGCACGAGCCAAGGAAAAAATCCATCATACACACGTTTTTTCTAATGAGAGGATGACATGTGGGGCTCAGGAGGTTGGTTAAACAGTAGATGCGTCGAGCAGCGCTATCAACTCGGAACGGGGTAGCGCTAGCGAAGGAAAAGATTCCATCATACACACGTTTCTTCTAATGAGAGGATGACATGTGGGTCCCAGGAGGTTGATTAGACGGTAGATGCATCGAGCAGCGCTATCATCTTCGGAACAGGGTAGCGCGAGCGAAGGAAAAAATTCCATCATACACACGATCCTTCTAATGAGAGGCTGACATATGGGACCTAGCAGCCTGACTAAACGGCAGACGCCTCGAGCAATGTTATCGAGAGTTCAAATCAGGGAGGCGCGACCGAAAAGTATGGTCCGCTAGAGACACTGACGTCCGGGACCCACACGCCTCAAAAGACTTCGGCGAGTCAACATCGCGCGAGGAAACGAAAATCTTGCTTCTGCCACGCGCTGGCCGAGCTTCCTCCATGTTTTTAGCAGATTCGTCATAGTAGAGGGCGGAGAAACCAGAAAAAAAAGTTTTCCATCGGCCACAGTCGAGCCGAGAATTTCGTCGCGGAAGACGTGCCTTCTATGACGATCGTCGGGCCAATTCGTTGCAGAAGGAAACTTTGTAGTGTATGGGAGGCGGGGAAGAGGTACACCCGACGCCCTTTAGGAAGGACGGCGACACCCGCAGGCATCTCCACGTCGGTGTCAAGATGACAAGGATTTCTCCCGACCCCTCAAAAAACCACACTCCCGAACACTTCGAATTGCTCCACCAATCTCGCTGCCCACCAGCACACGCCCACAGTCTTGCAGTCACCACCATCGTCTCACCATGAGCCATGAAGTGAGGCTGGTACAACCAAAAAGAAGGACCTTCGGCGAGGGTCGGCAGTACAATAACCCGTGGGAGGGAACTACCTCCACTGCCGGAGGGTGATAGCCGACCGGATGTAGCAATAAGGGAAAACCAGACCCTCTCTGACCCGACCGAAACCAAATGGACTCGTGAAGCCCCACCGCCACACTGCAGCAAGGGTGATGTAACACCCTCAAATCGGCCCTATGCAAGTTTTAGCCCTTTTCGCCAAACCCGCATAGAAACGATTCAAGGACACCCACCAGGCACTTTCGTGCGGGTGGAAAATGAAGTAATACCATTACACAACAGTCCTCGATGGGACCCACAGAACAGATATATATATACAACAGCGACTCCACGAGTCAAGAATACAGGTATACAATACAAAGATCCAAATCACCTTGAAATCGATACAACATCCGAGTACGGACAAGATGCAAATTAGGCTAAGAGCCCTGAAGAATAACCAATGGCGTCCATAACCCTGCCCAGGCCAAGCCAGAAGGGTAACCCTGCTAACGACGTCGAGCTCAAACCTGCTAAAACAAAAGGGGTGCCGACAAAGGGCAAAGGAAAAAGAGGAGCGTCAGTACTGAGGCCAGTACATGGCGAGGCTAGAATTCGGCGGCTCTCGCCTACATAGGTATGGTGGGCTGAAGCGGCAGGGCAACGTCACTAGACAACCTATAGAGACTCGGTATCACTGGCGACTATCGGAGAGGGATGAGAAAGACCTATCCGGATCCAACCTGAAACTAACACCAAACATACCCATCCTGGTATTCCCCCTCGAGACCAAACGAGGAAGTCCAGCCGAGGAAACTCGGTTGGCAGTTTTATTTAATCTTTCCATGGCAGTTTACCCACTTGCTATTCATCTCGGACACAGGTCAAATTATAACAATAAACTTCAGTAATAGTTGTCTATGATCGAGAAACTGTGCTCCAAGTCGTCCATAACCGCGGACACGGCTTTTCGAAAAGATTTAACCCTGCAGGGGTGCACCAAAGTATCCACATGCACTTCGACCCTTTTTGCCAGATCAATTAACATACACCCATCGGTATGTCGGCGGGGCCTAAGTCATGACGTTTCCCAGACCCAAAGCAAGTACATGGGGGCCACCCCACTAAGCTACCCGCAACGAAGTCGGACGGCTCCGGAACAGACCCAGGGTTTGTGCCAATGGCTGTAAACGACTGGGAACCCGAAAGTGTGACTAGGCTTGTCGATACCGCGAAAACATTCCACATCCTAAACAGTACAAGTGCTCCACGCACAATCTTAAATAAAGCAGTAAAGCATGGCATAAGTACAGGATAGTAATAAAGCCCCAAACTACTTGTGGCCCCTGGTACAATACTTTGAAATCAGGTAGTAAGCCGATGGGGGTGCCCACACACCCCACATGTGGTTAGCGCGCTCGATCTCGGAACAGGTGACAAGAAATCGGGTCCTAGGTGGACACAAGTGGGCGGTTAAAAACCAAATATTGACTATTACCCACCGGTTCCTCTGCATTATATCTATTTCCAGCATTTTAATTAACAAGTTATAATGTAAGCCATGATCAACTCCACCGTTAAGCATCTCCACCATTAAGCATGTGTCAACCTTCCAAATAACGGTGGAACAAGAACGACGCAAAGCAGCACCTGAGCAAGCAACCACGACTCGCAAGTCTGACTATCTATCAAACAACAGGCAATAGGATGTGTCCAAGGCAATATAAAGGCTGCACGGAATATAACTGGTGCACGGAATCTAAAGCATCACGACACGGATAGCAATAGATCAATAGGAGGAAATAAAGACTATAAATGCAAAATAGGTAGAAGGGGAAGAGATGCTCGCCTGGGAAACACTGCCGAAGGTTCATATCCGGAGAACTTGTCGATACTCGCATCAACTCATCGGCCTAATCCGCGAAGAAGCAAACACTAGAAGAAACACCGGTTGCAATATTTAATACTACGGCGGAAGATCCGGCATGATGATGATATGATGCATGGCATGCACAGATGCGGTGCAATTAGGCAGTATTAAGCAGAACCGGGGTCCCGACAATTAATTAATAGGTTCAAGTTGTTTAGATACCCCGCAATTTAAATGTTGTATTAATAGGGTGGAACATGGCATCGGTTCGCTACACCAATTTAAATGGAGCCGATATAAGACTAGAATAGCCCGCATATTGACTCCATATTTAATTATGAGGTGAATCGGCATAATGCCCCATACCCACAAACATGTATGCAAGCATGATCAATTTAATATGCAACAAGTTTTATATATAGCATTTATAAAATAGAGGATCGGGAAAAAGGTTCACACATGGGGTCTGGCGATCATGGGTTCCGGGGGTTCGGGGTTCGACAGGGGCAGCGGGATCGTCATCGGACAACGGAAGTCGCTCTTGTCGCATCCGGGAGGAAGGACTTGGTGCTCCAAGATGAAGCGCTTGTCGTTCTGCATGGCGATCTTGGCGGTCTTCGGATCTGGGTCGAAGAACTTGGCGCGCCAGGGTTCGGTCTTCGGATCTTGGTCGGGTCGCCGGTAGATCTTGGTGTCCCGGAAGGAGATCTTGTGGTTCCAACTCATCACCGGTCGCAGGCAACGGTCGATGCGGACGGAAGTAGATCTTGGCGGGGGTCGATGCACTCGTCACGGGGTCGGTCTTTGGTTCATTGGGTCCACGTGGAAGAACTTGGCGGGCTCCGGAGTCCGAGAACGGGTCTTGGCGAAACTTGGCGTTGATCTGTACTTGGAAGATCTTGGCGACATTGTGATATGGTTTTGCCACGGGAGACGCTTCAGCGGATCGGACCCTCACACACAGGACAAGGGCGGTTGGTGACGAGATGCTGGCCACAGAAATCAAACGACCTGCAATCACAGGGATACTCATGCGGCTTCCACGCCACGCGCGGAACACAGGGGTGCAGCCTGAGGCTGCCTAGGATGCTGGCCTGCACGAAGGGAGGCGAAGGTACGGTGCTCGCGAGGGGATCTGGTGGCGGCGACCCAAGGCGCTCGCAGGAGGGCGCCACGACGGCGGCGGAAGGCGAGGCCGGCGTCTGGCGATAGAGGCGACGCGGTGACGGAGCAACGAGAAGGTGCTCGTGGGGCTTGGGCGGGCCGGCGGAAGGCGGGCTCGCCGGAGGAGACGGGTGCAGACGCCGAGGAAGCCGAGGCCGACGCTGGCAGGCACGGCAGCTGCGGGGAGATGGGATGGCGGCGGCTTGACGTGGCGAGGTCGGGCCAGGAAGGCCGCAGGCGGGCCTGGCGGTGGCCGGAATCGAGCACGGGGGGCGAGCGCGGCGAGGAACATGATGGCGATGCTTGCTAAGACGGTGGGGAGCACTGCGCGGCAGCGAGCAGGGAGGAGGAGGTGACGGCGCATCTGGTCGAGGTAGACGGGGCGGTGGCGGGCGGCACCGGCCGGCGGCCGACGGACGCGGGGAGGGCGGTTCGCCGCGGGGAGAGAGAGGAGGGGAGGCGCGGTTGGTGGGAGGAGGTGGGAGAGCAGGCCAGGGGGCTGTCGGGCGGCAGGTGGAGCCTGGGGAGTGGGGCCAGGCGGGGTTGGGACGCGCGGTGCGGGATCTGGGGATTGGGGCTCGGTCAACTCGGGCGGAAGTGCCTTGCGTGGTTGGCTCGCTTGCGTACGGCGCTGGGACAGGTGGGCCAGGGGAAAAAGGTGGGGAGCGGGCCTGGCAGGTGGGGCGCAGGTGGCGGGGTGCGCCTGTCCACCCCGGGAGGGTGGGGCCCGCGCGGGGTAGGTGGCGGTGGGGGCTGAGGTGGCAAGTTGAGAGTGGAGGGAGTGAGGTGGAGGGGGCTGGGTAGATAGGCTGGGTAGGTTATTTGGTAGAAAAGGGTTGGGTATTCTAGGGTAGGTAGGCCTTTTATCTGGAGGTGGCTGGCTAGGCTTTCGGGCCTTGCTGGCTGCCTCCCAAAAATAATTTAAATATTTTATTTATTAAAAACGAGGCGTTTGAAAACTGTTTGTAGACGAAACAAAATATTCCGGAGACCCAGGTTTTAATTTGAATAAAGACGGGAATATTGAAAAACAAAACTAGGCGTTTCGAAAATAGTTTAGACAAAACCCATGCATGATGATGACGATGCTCAAATGCAATGTGGCATGATGACATGAGCATGCGTTCATGATGATGCAATGCACAAAAACAACGCGATTTTCTAGTAGTGGTTTTTGCGGGGCACCACAATTCGACACCACTAACAATGGATCTCGCCCTCGAGATCCGCCTCATGGTACCGGGAAGAAAGTCGACAATCTGAACCTTCACGCTTCAGGTAGATCCTCGCGACACCACTAACAAGAGGTCGTTGTCCGTGATCATCGAGAGAACACTCCGGGAACAAAGGCGAAGGTAGAGGTATCAACAAATAAAGCCACCTCTAGCTTCCGTGGACGGAGCAAAATTGCTGGATCCAACGATTCAATATGCAAAAGCGAATGATAAGAGTAGTCGGATGGTGATCAGTCCATCGCGCACCCAAACCATTACTCTGCATATGAATATGGGATTTATGCAACCAACTCTCGGAATTAGACTGAATATCTTGACAAACGAGATTCGGAAACACAGGAGGGAAGCAGACTCTGCATCAAATCTAGCGTAGATAATGTCGTCACGTCGGAAAACTTCAGAAGGCACAAACAAGAAACAAAGAATGGTACCACAGATAAAGGATCACTCAGATAGCATGTAGCCCGGATGTAGAAGCACCGTTACCAAAGGAGGAAGCAAAACCCGGAAGGTACGACGAAAAACCAACCACGAGAATTCCTGGACTTGAAGAAGAGATAAGAGAGTAGAATTCAAAACACGCAGAGGTAAGAGGAGAATAGCAGAGGGGTAAGGAGTAAAACAAACCTAATCAGATCTATCCAACCGACTTTTTTCCAAAATAGTTTTGACACTCTACTTCGGCCGTTAGCTAGGTTATCCTACAGGATGGACTTGTAGGGTATCGCAACTGCTGAGCTCTGGTACCACTCTGTAACACCCTCAAATCGGCCCTATGCAAATTTTAGCCCTTTCCGCCAAACCCGCATAGAAACGATTCAAGGACGCCCACCAGGCACTTTCGTGCGGGCGGAAAACGAAGTAATACCATTACACAACAGTCCTCGATGGGACCCACAGAACAGATATATATATATACAATAGCGAGTCCACGAGTCAAGAATACAGGTATACAATACAAAGATCCAAATCACCTTCAAATCGATACAATGTCCGAGTACGGACAAGATGCAGATTGGGCTAAGAGCCCTGAAGAATAATCAATGGCGTCCATAACCCTGCCCAGGCCAAGCCTGAAGGGTAACCCTGCTAACGACATCGAGCTAAAACCTGCTAAAACAAAAGGGGTGCCGACAAAGGGTAAAGGAAAAAAGAGGAGCGTCAGTACTAAGGCCAGTACATGGCGAGGCTAGAATTCGGCGGCTCTCGCCTACATAGGTATGGTGGGCTGAAGCGGCAGCGCAGCGGCACTAGACAACCTATAGAGACTCGGTATCACTGGCGACTATCGGAGAGGGATGAGAAAGACCTATCCGGATCCAACCTGAAACTAACACCAAACATACCCATCCTGGTATTCCCCCTCGAGACCAAACGAGGAAACTCACACGGTTGGCAGTTTTATTTAATCTTTCCATGGCAGTTTACCCACTTGCTATTCATCTCGGACACAGGTCAAATTATAACAGTAAACTTTAGTTATAGTTGTCTAT
The DNA here is from genome assembly GCA_916181665.1 of Avena sativa. Lineage (NCBI taxonomy): Eukaryota > Viridiplantae > Streptophyta > Magnoliopsida > Poales > Poaceae > Avena > Avena sativa. The sequence goes on along the minus strand of OV702290.1, from coordinate 543,009,098 downwards.
GATCGAGAAACTGTGCTCCAAGTCGTCCATAACCGCGGACACGGCTTTTCGAAAAGATTTAACCCTGCAGGGGTACACCAAAGTATCCACACGCACTTTGACCCTTTTTGCCAGATCAATTAACATACACCCATCGGTATGTCGGCGGGGCCTAAGTCATGACGTTTCCCAGACCCAAAGCAAGTACATGGGGGCCACCCCACTAAGCTACCCGCAACGAAGTCGGCCGGCTCCGGAACGGACCCAGGGTTTGTGCCAATGGCTGTAAATGACTGGGAACCCGAAAGTGTGACTGGGCTTGTCGATACCGCGAAAACATTCCACATCCTAAACAGTACAAGTGCTCCACGCACAATCTTAAATAAAGCAGTAAAGCATGGCATAAATACAGGATAGTAATAAAGCCCCAAACTACTTGTGGTCCCCGGTACAATACTTTGAAATCAGGTAGTAAGCCGATGGGGGTGCCCACACACCCCAGCTGTGGTTAGCGCGCTCGATCTCGGAACAGGTGACAATAACTCGGATCCTAGGCGGACACAAGTGGGCGGTTAAAAACCAAATATTGACTATTACCCACCGGTGCCTCTGCATTATATCTATTTCCAGCATTTTAATTAACAAGTTATAATGTAAGCCATGATCAACTCCACCGTTAAGCATCTCCACCATTAAGCATGTGTCAACCTTCCAAATAACGGTGGAACAAGAACGACGCAAAGCAGCACCTGAGCAAGCAACTACGACTCGCAAGTCCGACTATCTATCAAACAACAGGCAATAGGATGTGTCCAAGGCAATATAAAGGCTGCACAGAATATAACTGGTGCACGGAATCTAAAGCATCACGACACGGATAGCAATAGATCAACAGGACTTGGTGCTCCAAGATGAAGCGCTTGTCGTTCTGCATGGCGATCTTGGCGGTCTTCGGATCTGGGTCGAAGAACTTGGCGCGCCAGGGTTCGGTCTTCGGATCTTGGTCGGGTCGCCGGTAGATCTTGGTGTCCCGGGAAGGAGATCTTGTGGTTCCAACTCATCACCGGTCGCAGGCAACGGTCGATGCGGACGGAAGTAGATCTTGGCAGGGGTCGATGCACTCGTCACGGGGTCGGTCTTTGGTTCATTGGGTCCACGTGGAAGAACTTGGCGGGCTCCGGAGTCCGAGAACGGGTCTTGGCGAAACTTGGCGTTGATCTGTACTTGGAAGATCTTGGCGACATTGTGATATGGTTTTGCCACGGGAGACGCTTCAGCGGATCGGACCCTCACACACAGGACAAGGGCGGTTGGTGACGAGATGCTGGCCATAGAAATCAAACGACCTGCAATCACAGGGATACTCATGCGGCTTCCACGCCACGCGCGAAACACAGGGGTGCAGCCTGAGGCTGCCTAGGATGCTGGCCTGCACGAAGGGAGGCGAAGGTACGGTGCTCGGGAGGGGATCTGGTGGCGGCGGCCCGAGGCGCTCGCAGGAGGGCGCCGCGACGGCGGCGGAAGGCAAGGCCGGCGTCTAGCGATAGAGGCGACGCGGTGACGGAGCGACGAGAAGGTGCTCGTGGGGCTTGGGCGGGCCGGCGGAAGGCGGGCTCGCCAGAGGAGACGCGGTGCAGACGCCGAGGAAGCCGAGGCCGACGCTGGCAGGCACGGCAGCTGCGGGGAGATGGGATGGCGGCGGCTTGACGCGGCGAGGTCGGGCCGGGAAGGCCGCAGGCGGGTTTGGCGGTGGCCGGAATCGAGCACGGGGGGCGAGCGCGGCGAGGAAGATGATGGCGACGCTTGCCGAGACGGTGGGGAGCACTGCGCGGCGGCGAGCACGGGAGGAGGAGGTGACGGCGCATCTGGTCGAGGTAGACGGGGCGGTGGCGGGCGGCGTCGACCGGCGGCCGACGAACGCGGGGAGGGCGGTTCGTCGCGGGGAGAGAGAGGAGGGGAGGCGCGGTTGGTGGGAGGAGGTGGGAGAGCGGGCCAGGGGGCTGTCGGGCGGCAGGTGGAGCCTGGGGAGTGGGGCCAGGCGGGACTGGGACGCGGGGTGCGGGATCTGGGGATTGGGGCTCGGTCAACTCGGGCGGAAGTGCCTCGCGTGGTTGGCTCGCTTGCGTACGGCGCTGGGACAGGTGGGCCAGGGGAAAAAGGTGGGGAGCGGGCCTGGCAGGTGGCGGTGGGGGCTGAGGTGGCAAGTTGAGAGTAGAGGGAGTGAGGTGGAGGGGGCTGGGTAGATAGGCTGGGTAGGTTATTTGGTAGAAAAGGGTTGGGTATTCTGGGGTAGGTAGGCCTTTTATCTGGAGGTGGCCGGCTGGGCTTTCGGGCCTGGCTGGCTGCCTCCCAAAAATAATTTAAATATTTTATTTATTAAAAACGAGGCGTTTGAAAACTGTTTGTAGACGAAACAAAATATTCCGGAGACCCGGGTTTTAATTTGAATAAAGACGGGAACATTGAAAAACAAAACTAGGCGTTTCGAAAATAGTTTAGACAAAACCCATGCATGATGATGACGATGCTCAAATGCAATGTGGCATGATGACATGAGCATGCGGTCATGATGATGCAATGCACAAAAACAACGCGATTTTCTAGTAGTGGTTTTTGCGGGGTGCCACAGGTGGCAGCATTGCAGCCAACCCTAGCGCTAGGCCCTATTCCTCCGTCCACCAATGGATCCACCGCCACTACAGATCCCCACTGCCAAGCAGCAGCGCCATCGCCTTCGTGCTTACCCAGGCAAACCGGCTGCCAGCAGTTTGAGGAACACCCCGCCGCATGTCGAAGGGGTATGCAATAGCACGCCCATGGCACACCGAGGAAGCTAGCCTTAGGTCCAGACCCACCTGGTCTGGGATCCGCCGAGGCTCGGGAAACTGGGTAGGACAATCCATGGCAAGGGTACGCCGCAGTCACCGGATCTAGGCCCACCTGGCCGTTATCTGGTGTCCTAGCCACAACTCGGAGGCGAGTCGAGGCCGCACCACCGCCCAGAGTCGTTCCCTACAGGTCCAGATTCGGGCCCAAATGGGTCCAGATCTGGGCCGCTCCACCCTGGTCGCCACCTCCTCTGTTGCCTTGGTCGCTGCATCTCTATGGCCAGCAAGCCACACCTTCGCAACACCTCACCCACACACAGCCAAGGCCCCACCAGAAACCCACCGTGCTGCCCCTCTACCTAGTGCTGCAGAGGACGCCGCCTGCGGCCCTTGCCTTCCTCAGCCCTCGTCGCCCGAGGCCAGCACCGTCGGCCACAGGCGCGGCCACCACCGCACCGCCTGCCGTGACCCGCTGCAGGCCAAGCCCCCGCGCCGTCGCCACAACTCTCGGCGCCAGAGCCACGCCCATGCCTAGGGGAACCACCCCGCGTGTGCTTCCCCCAAGGATGGAGACGAGGGAGCCCCACCGCCATCGGTGCCGACTGGGCGGCGACGATGAAGGGGAGGTGGCGGCGGCGCTCGGAACCTAGGGTCCCCCATGTCGCCACGCGGGGGCGACGAGGGTGGTCGGGGGTTGGGGGTTGGTCACTTCAGAAAATCGGCAAGTTCCTACTCTACAATACCTATCCAGGTTCCGGTGAAAGTCTCCGGCGAGTCTCTAGCGAAGTCAGGTTTGCTACAGTCACAAACTTTTTTGCTGTAAAGTCTCCACAAAATCTTCGGCGAGATCTAGTGTTTTTTCTATTTCTAAGCCAAACTTTTTTATTACATGTAATAAAAAGGGACATTTTATCAGGACTTTGGTACTCCCTCTGATCTAAATTAATCGACTTGGATTTGTCTAGATTCGGATATATCTAGACATGTTTGAGTGCTAAATATATCTGAATATAGGCAAATCCAAGTCAATTAATTTGGGTCGGAGAAAGTAGGAAAAAGCGGGAATTTGAGAAGAAGGGACATGTGGCGAGAAGAGGACACGATGGAGGCTTTCCATCGTCCGGGCCTCCGGGGACGCGTAGCAGCACAAAAAAAGTACTCCTCCGGTAGAACTCTCTCCTCTCCCGATCGATAGATCGATCGATCGGCTTCCTCTTGGACCACCCCCGCCGCCCGGCGATTCGATTTCTTTGCATCGCGCCTCCTTGTCGGACTCAGATAAAGATTCCGGTTTCGCCTTCTTGCTGGGCTGATGACAATATATACACACACTGAGAGATCGATGGGAAAAGAGACCAATAATAAGAGGAAAACGAAGAACTCGACGCATTCCGGTGCCCTTGATTTCTCATATCAGCTGTGCCATGGGGCAGCTGGAACTCATGTCTCTGGAGCGGGAGCACCGGTTTCGCCAGATCCGGGGTAAGCTGACACTTATCCTTTCGCTGTTGAGGGCGGCAAATCGGTGCGATTTTAAATTGATGATTGGTGGTATAAGCCGGAACTAAAAGATTGCTCTTTTAAGGGTCTCCAGGCCGCATCCTTTCTGACACAAAATCGCATCTGATTTTGGAGTTTAGGTTGAATGCCTGTACTTACCATATCTATCATCTGTTGCAGATGGACCGACCTCAACAAAGGAAAATGAGTCACCACCTTGCCTAGGCGATGATAATCTCCATGATGGCAGAAAACGGGCATATTCAAGGACGGATCTTCCAGAGGTGCATCATGAAGTTGAATGATAGACCTAGGCTGCACCAATTCGCTGACAACCTATGCTGGTCTGTTCTCTTTATTATAATCTTATGACCCAAAGTTAAAATCACGTATCTTACACTAAGATTGCAATCAGCTTCAGAACTCCAATGCACATTAGATAATTGGTTGCTGGATTCACACTTTTGCACCAGACCAGTGATCTCACTATTATGCATCTTAGTTCCAACGCTAATTGTTGGTTGTATTGAGCTGCATATTCTTGTAATTGCCATTCTTTTTCCTGGTCTGTCTCTATCAAACCTTCTGATCCAAAGAAACTGTCTCATTCTATTACATATTCTTTCTGGCACTTATTTTTGATGTACTGTTTCTTTTTATGTTTTGATCTGTTTCTTTGTTATATTGACGTATTATAGCATTCTGTCCTGCAATAAAACATCTACCATGCATCTTGATTTACACAAGTTCATATCAACTTAGATTGTTGACTCATAACACTCGAGGAAGAAAAACTTGTGTATGCAGTGCTCAATTACTAGAATGCAACTCCATATCCTTCTATCGGACCCCCCTCCCTTGGTGCCCATGAAGGTAGACATATGATTTTACATTTCTCATGTTTCTTCCATTCTTGTGATGCAGGACATTTGGTGTCATATACATTCCCTACTGACGTTGCGAGATGCTGCCTGTGCTGCCTGCGTTTCTCTTGCCTTTCGACGTTCTTGGAGATGTTATCCGAACCTCATATTTAATAGTGAAACAATAGGCATGTTGTGGGATGATGTGGATTTTAGCAGCAGAATTGATCAGATTTTGAAAAAACACTCAGGCGTCGGTGTGAAGACATTCGAGCTTGATTACTCCTCTTAAATACCTCGATAGGTGGCTTTAGATAGCAGTTAGGCCAGGCATTGAAAAACCAACCCTTGTGATGCCTAAGGATGAGGCAGCATGCAACTTCCCCTGCCCAGTTCTCTCCGATGGGAATGGAAGCTCCATCCGGTATCTTCATATTGTTGACTGTGCTTTTCGTCCAACAGTCAGCCTGGGTTGCTTGACAAGCCTGACAGTGCTGCATCTGGACTGTGCAAATTACGGGGAACGAGTTGGAGTGCCTTCTTTCCAGCTCGGCTGCTTTGGAGCGGTTGAAACTCAGGAGATGCTCCGAGATAACTTGCCTGGAGATTCCTGTCCGGCTGCAGAGGCTGAGCTGCCTGCAGGTGTTAGAGTGCAACAGACTGCGGATGTAGAGGCTGAGCTGCCTGCAGGTGTTAGAGTGCAACAGACTGCGGATGTAGAGGCTGAGCTGCCTGCAGGTGTTAGAGTGCAACAGACTGCGGATGTTAAAGATCGAAGCTCCCAATATTTGTAGTTTTCAATTTACTACATGTGACCAAGTAGAGCTCGCACTTGGAGAGTCATTACGACTGAAGAACATAGAGATGCTATCCTGTCGCATCCTCTGCTATGCACGTGAAGGGCTGCCATCCATTGTGCCGAATCTTGAAACCCTTAGCATACGTTCACGTCGTGAGGTATATTCCAAAACTTTATTCAGTAGCATTCTGCATAGAACAGTAGTGGTATCTTGGAATATTAGTCAGCATCTGGCATCATTATGCAGGTGGTAAATACTCCCTCCGTCCCAAAAAGGATTTCGCAGATTTGTTTAGATTTTAGTGTATAGATACATGCAAATATAGACGAATCTGCGACATCCTTTTTGGTACAGAGGGAGTATAACAATGGCATTGGCGCCTAGCAAGTTCCTCCACCTCAAGTACTTTGAATATATTATTTAGTAACATATGCCATCTTTTTTTGCAGGTGGTAAATAGCACAATGGCGTTTCTGCCTAGCAAGTTCCTCCACCTGAAGTGCTTGAGTATTTGCATTGCTGAGGCCTATGATTACCTTTCGCTGGTCTCTTTTCTTGTTGCCGCTCCCTCCTTGGAGACATTCAAACTGAGTGTAGATCTCTGTTCATCCTTCAAAATATTTTAGAATTCCCTCTTCCTGCAAATATAACAAGTCTCTGTGGTCAAACCAATAATTCAAGTATCTAAACTTTTTTTGTATCTAGGTATGGATACAGCCAGAATGCATGGATGAATTGCTTTGTGAAGATCCCCTGCACCTTAGGCAGATGCGAGGATACCGGCATGACAAGCTCCAAAGAGTGGAGATCTCTAGGTTCTACTCTTCAAAGAGCTTGTTGGAGCTGACGTCCCATATTCTCGAGAATTCATCATCTCTCAAGTGCCTTACATTGGACACCACTGATGGTATTTTTAGGTGTTCCGAAGGCAGACCCGCCAAATGCTTCTTCCTAGATAGACCCATGGAAGCCCATGAAACAGTCTTGGTTATCGGAAAATACATCGAGGGAAACGTTCCCTCGACAGTTAAGCTAAATGTTGTAGAGCCTTGCAGCCGGTGCCATGTTGATGAACTTTAGTGCAATGTTAATAAATATACTGTTGTTGTGCTTAGTTTCTTAATATAACATTGTGTGGAATGTTTAGTGGGATTTTCTTAATGTTTGAGCAGCCTTTTCGTAACCTTGTATACGTATATATATATATATATATATATATATATATATATATATATATATATATATATATATATATATATCTTTTAATTGTACTGAGCATGTATGGTTGGGTGTTGTTTCGGTTGGTGCAAGGGGGTTGGAACCTTTGTTTACTTCTAAAAAAATGCCGATAGGATCATGAGCTGAATTTCCTGCTGGCTGCTGCACTGGCTTGATGACATACAGTACATGTTAGGCACCGGATCCTCCAACTAACATGGTAGAACTGGTTGAAAATTGTGTTTGTTGTCCTGGCGAAGTGTCCGAGGTGGTGCCGTCGACGGCGGCAGTGACTTGATTGTCGCTGCATTGGAGAAGTACTCCATGAGAGGGTCCTCGAGGCGGGGAAAAGTGGGAGGGGGGGAGGGGGGGTTCAGACGTACGGTTGTCTAGGACGGGGAGCACGCAAGTTTACCCAGGTTTAGATCCGAATCCACTATAACGGCAGAGCCGGTATCGCCTGTGCGAGTTGTGATGCTTGTTATGACTGATGCCCTAAAGGCTGACCCCTAGGTCGGCTTATATAGTATTCGACCTAGGGTTTACATGAGAATCCTATCCGGCTATGATATAGAGTCGGTACAGAGTATAACTTAGAATACAAGTCAAATTACAGGTCTAAGTCGGCAAGTCTTCTGGGTCTTCCCGTAGCCGGATGGCCCTCCATCTTCTTTCTCTGACTGGACCGCCTGCGGAGTAAAGCTCTAACCCGGAAGTGGGCCACCTTGGTCAGTGAGTAATAGTGGGTATACGCAGAAAGTATATCCCAATAGTAGCCTTCGGAAGTCTCCAAGATAGCAAATCGGATTTCTTTATCTAGCTTCAATGTTTTTCGGCTGCAGAATCTGGAAGGGTTCCTGAAACTCCAAATAAAATTGTAGGGTTGGGCGGAAAACATAATTGGTTAGGTAAGTTCCAGTTTAAGGTCTAGGTGGTCTTTATGCATTACGCGTTGCCACGCCCGTCAACGTTAAATCTGGAAACGGTTTTACAATAACCGGGTCATATGGTTTAGTTTTCTGTATTGGGTTTCATTGGTTCAGGTTGATATGGGCCCAGATAGTTAACGGTTGGATCTGGTTTAGTTTTATCGTGGAAAAGGTTAGGTACAGTTGCGTTTGGGCCTAAACGATTTGGTTCCCGATGGTTAATAACTACAGTGGTTCCTAGTTTGGTTCCTTGCCTCAGAACGGTGAGGTCGTGAAGGAGACGGCCTATTCCTACATCGGGAGGAGAAGAAGCAACTGTCGGGCCATCTCTCCCCTAACCGCCGCCGATGCCGTCTTGGCTGCGTCGCTTGTCTTCCCCCACCTCCGCAGCTGGCACTGCCGACCTGGATCCATGGCGCAGCGCGGCACGGGCGGTTGAAGATCTCGTTGACTGGACCCGCAGGCAAGGCCGTTGCAGCGGTCACAATCCGTGGACACAGCTGCTAGCTCCGGCGTGAGTGACAAGGTCGCGATACACCTTAGTCACACGATGCAGTGGGTGAGTGCACGACATAAGCGTCGTGGCCGAGGCGCGTCAGGCGCGCGATGCCAAGCTAAGGACTCTCGCCGCTGCTCGCGTCGTGCGCGCTCGACTCGCCGGCCACTACGCTAAGGTACTCCGATAGCACGTTGTTCGCCGGTGCGGCATTCGACTCGCCGGCCTCCACACTAAGTGTTGGGTATCCTCTTCGTGTGGGCTGTGAGAAGATGGCCTTATGAAGGCTTTCAGGCGGCCCAAATAGGTGCAAGAGCCCACAAACCTTTAGGGTTATGACCAAGGGTTATTTTGGACATTGCACATGAGGAAAGGAGGATGACAAGCCTCCCATCCAGCCACCACAAGGTGGAGTGACTAAAATCCAGGTTAGCCTCTATTGGAGAAGAAAACCAAGTAAAAATGGAAAGAGGAGAAGCTGAAGGAAGAAGCTGAATCGCCGGTGCGGCGCTCTGACTACATGCCACGTGCCTCGCGCAGGACAGTCCAGCCCTGCAGTCGTACATGGATTAATCCATGCTCATGAAGAAAATAACCACTATGTCGGACATGACTCCCAACGTCAGAGGAATACCAGCGGCATGCCGGGAACGTCAGAGGACTCCCGGTGGCGTGCCGGACATGACTCCCGTCGTCGGAGGACTACGAACGGCGTGCCAGACACATGCCCTGGTGGCGTGTCGGACGACGTCGGAAGACTCGCGGCTCCCGCTGCTCTCTGTCTTGTCCGAAGGAATCACCGTATAGCTAGCTAGCTCCTTGTCCGTGGTGTGCGTGCTTTTGCATGCCGTGGTACCCATTTGATTGAACAGTTCTAGACCCATTTCTGATAATGGTTTCAACCCATAGATGTCAGCTCAGTTCAGTTTGGTTCAGGTGAAAATTACAGCAGGTTTGGTTTTGGTTGGGTTTGGCCGTTTGGGTACATATCAAAAGGGTTTGGTTTTGTTTCAGGTGCCAACTTCACTCACGTGGGTTTGGTTGAGCTATGGTTTAGATCTCAAACCATTCTCACGTTCAACGTTTAGCATGCCCGTGCCAGAATGAACGGGAGCTCCTCCATTCAGAAGCTCTACGTCCTTCCTGATCCTTTTGAGAGACGAGGATTGCTGCTACCATGCCAGATTCAGGCGGCAATGGCAGAGGAGCCCCGATGGTGATAGTGCATGTAGTGCCTCCTAGTGGGTTTTCAGTGATAGATGACAACACTAATCAAGGGGCTAGCTTTTCTATCTAGATGTCAACACTAATAGTACACCAAATTGTACGTATAATTCACCATGTATATGAAAATGAGAGATTTCTAGCTATTTTTCATAATTTCCCGAGTATCTTGTCGATTTAGTAGGAAGCGTGCAAATTTGAACTATATGTGCTGCAAAGTTTGCTCCCTTTTTTTTGCAAAAACCATGTGCGAAGTATTTGTGACTTTCAAGCCAAATGAGATAAGTCATGACCAAACCATGTCATAGTTTGTTTACATGTGTCCATATTATGCATATATGTGTGTCTTGGGATGTCAAGCCATGTCGACAAAGAGGGTTTTGCATTTTCTTTGCACAAGAGATCCACTCTCTATTTTCTAAGTTCTAGAATGGTTTTTTTTTTTTTTGAGAATTAGAATGGGTTTTTTGTGAAGCACCTACCAAAACTATCATTGGCTGTTAAACCAATCCAATTTAAAAAAAAAACAATAAACCACACTGTACGTACAGTTCACCATGTATATGAACCTGGGAGTTTTCTAGCATTTTTTAATAATTTTCTAAGTATCTAGTGCTGGTTTAGGAGAAAGCGGGTCAAATTTAAACTGCATGTGGTGCATAGTTTGCTCCTCATTTTTTGCAAAAAACATATTTAGCTACAGATGTCATTTCGTCATATACGTGAAATTTTCTGCAACATGCAACACCTAGCTAAAGGTGGTCAAGCCGGCCGTTTTGAGCAAAATGCAGGTTTTTGCACATTACCTTCTATAAAAAAAAAAGTTGTTCCATTGATCAGCGCAGGACAGAGTTGATTTCCATAGCCGTGGAAAAATAATTTTATTAAACCTGATCCACATGTGGACCACCTTCCATGATTGACACGTGACAATTTATATCTAGAAAGCGGTTCCTAATTCTATACATATTTTTCTTTTCTACTAGACTTATGTTGATCGCTGAAGTTGGTGCACGCTAACTAATCTGTGGACCGAGTCCGCGCAGCCGTTGTTAGTCATCGTCGAAGTTTGGCGTTCTGTGTCCTCTCTCCACGCTTTGCTACGAAATTAGGCAGTTCAGTGGCGGAGCTGCATGTTGTTTATGTGGTCGCTTGACATCACAAAAATTTGGAAAACACCAAAGATGTTAGCTATGGTTATACAATTTTGACCCTATAAGTAGTAGCTAATGACCTTTTGGCATCACTCTGTGCCAATCCTAGCTCCGCCACTGAGGCAGTTGCACTTGGGTGTGGTCGCCTTGCCTGACGCAAAGTACAAACCTGTCTCTGTACCGGTGAGCAGGTCGATCGGGATACAAGTTATTACCTAAACCCACGCAACGCAACACCCGAAAGAAGAAGAAAAACGCAACGCACAGCACCCGCCCGACGGTCCGAAAGGACAGCCCGGCGAACCTTCTCACTGTGCGTGTCCCGATACGACGATCCCTGTGGAAATTGGAGACGATCGTCGATCGATCGAGGTGGCGTGCGTGCGTCCGTGCGTGCTCCGGTGGTGTGTAAGAATGGTACGGTTGGTGCCACGTTCGATCTCGGCTCGTGGACTAGGAACTAGGAAGGTCTCGTCACCGGCCGGCCTGTTGCATCGATCTCTTGCCAGAAATCTTTCTTCCACCCGGTAAAGTTCAAGGCTTTGTAAAAGAGTAAATTCCGCTTTGTTCCTGTGACAGAAAATACCACATTTGTAAATTTCTGTAGCATTTCTGTTTGTGCCCCCATTTTACTATTTGTTGTGATAAATGTGAAATTTTAATATTCATAAAAATAATGCTTGCTACTTTGAAATGAATAAAATTCAGGTAGGGAACTTTCTTCCTCGATGACCTTTTCACAAAAAAAATAGATCGGTGGCTCACCGGTGAGACTGATAGTGCGGAGCATCATGCATATGATATTACTATCCTACTGTGGCTAGTCTAAGAGGTGAGCGTGTGAAAACTTGTTTTTACATGCGTCTTTCCGCCAATCAGGATGCACCATCGCTGCCCCTATGGCTTGCCCTCGACATCTTTGTCCTAAACTAGACTTGTCACTGCCAAATTTGAGTAAGTACAAATGTTTTGGTGAATCTTCAAACAATTCATAGGTTTCAGAACTCTCTAGGGAAATTTCACAACTCTGATTTTTCACTATTTTTCAAAATATCTCAAATTTCACTTACAATTAAGAAGGTTGAGAACCAATTCGAGAGACAACACCCAAAAAAGAAGATGCGTGGAATCTCGAACATGTCGAGACTGACGTGGCAACGGCAGGCCTGTCGGAGGTGGCTTTAGTGGATACAGGACCTGCAATATGCAGGGATGCTGGCGCACACGAACCAGTCCAGGAGAACCCACCACACCTTCTTATTCAAGGCCGGCAGGCGGCAAGGACGCCATATCTTGAGGCGCGAGGGTGTCCTCGTCCTCACCAGCTGGACTGGTCGCGATGATGGCGGAAGTGGAGGAGGTCGTCGTGGCTTCGAAGTACCAGGTGGAAGCGATGTTGGGGCCGCATCGCCAGATGTAGTCGCGGCGAGACCATCGCCTTGATTTTTTCGTATATGCCTCCAACATGAGTCGGGTTCCATTATCAAAGGATAACAGAACAAATATTTGTCCAAATACAAAAAATCAAGGCAAAAAAGGAGTAAGTCATAACAATAGATGACGAAAAGTCTAAAAGAGCATACATGCAGAGTCCCCGGCGAAACAATCCGAAACCCAGTTCACATATATCTGAGCAACAGATAAGAAGCTAACTTAAGCAACGTTTTCTAAGTCACCAAATTTTTTTTTGCTTCCCTCCATATTTTCTTTGTTTGCTATTTCAGTCGACCGTTATTTCAACATCTTCATCAACTTCACCATTTGCATCGCCAATTCTTAGTGCTGAAGTCCTGTTGGACATCTCATGTGCCTGAAGAGAAGCACGCTGCAACCTGTCTGCCCCTTCCACCAAGTTTTCGCTATCAGCGGTATTTTGGAGACCTGCCCAATATCAAAATAAGACACATTTTAACAGATCAGCTCTCCTGGTGAGATATAAGAGCATCTTTACTCATCCCCAATACGGCGTCCGGTGCATACGTTTTTTGGCCTGTATGGGGGACGCCGGATAGGTCACAGATTTGGGAGGCCGCTGGCTCCTACCGTGCCCCCCATACAAAAATTAGAAACATTCGAAATAATCGGCAAATTCGTTAAAATACGAAATTAACAACAATTTCACAAGCAGTTTGAACATGTTTATACCCAAAAAATACTGAACTACTAGCGACCATGGCCACCAGGTCGACGAACATGCCGATGCTACTCCTCCGTGTCGTCTAGCTAGGCGACGTAGTGAGAGGAGGAGGTCGATTCTGTTGCGCAGCCCAAGTCTGGATCCCGTAGCGGGACTTAATTCGGTTGCGGCGGTGGCATAGCCAGACACAGGTGGTTCCTGGCGGCGATGTAGTCGAGCACCTAGGCAACCGTGCACCCTGGGATGCTCCACAACTGTCGCCGGCCACCGAGATTGTTATTCTCTGGCGGCGGGTCGTAGCCGTTGTAGGTGTCGATGCGGTCCGCCCGTTTGCTGCTCGAAGAAGATCGTCCATGTGTGGTGGTTGTCAGGATGCCACTAGGGGGTCGTCCCTCTCCTCCGACATGAGGACGGACCAGAAGTGCTCGAAGATGGCTGCGGATCGGGCTGCGCCGACCGGCACTGGCAGGCCGCCAATGCTGAGCACCCACCCGCTCGGCAACCAACAGTCTGGAGGGGATGGGTACTGGGCGTCCCAGAGAGCCTGCGTCTCATGGACGCGTAGGCACCGCCGCCCGAAGCATGGACAGAGGACCCATATTCTGGAAAATTCTCCATTGGCGGCGGGGATTCGGCTAGTGTTTCAACGGTGTAGCGGGAGAGGGCATGAGGTGTGGACATGCTGTGAGAGTGGAGATTTGCAATGGCGATGGCTGCCACGTCTACCTATAGCGAGAGTGGAGCCGGAGATCTGCAACAGCGATGGCCGCCGCATCTACATATAGCGAGAAAAGGGCAGAAAGACCAGGCGGGAAGCGGTGAAAAAGGCGGGAAGGGCAAGGCGAGAGAACACTCTAGCAATCAATTTCGCCACCACGTGGACGTCGACGGGACTGAAGGAGATATGCCCTAAAGGCAAATAATAAAGGTGTTTTATTATCATATCTCATTAGTTCTTAATAGTTTTATATCATGTTATAACTATATTAAGCAGAAACATTGATATTGGTGTGGTATATAAACAAACTTAGGTCCCTAGTAGCCTCTATTCAACTAGTTCATTGGGCAGCTGATGATCAAGGTTTCCTGATCATGGTGCTATAAAAGCCAACTGACAATGAAGTCATATCATCTGGAATGATGTAATGGACATTTCCCACCGACGATTGTTGCAACACGATAATGTCACTTAGTTCGCGTTGTAATTGTCAGAAACAGAGTGTTTTAATCCTTGGATCGTGAGATCATATTAATCACTTTCACCAGAGGATTGCTTTGACTGCATCAACCGTCATGTCCGTGACTAAGTGACCATAAAGGTGCATGTTGGGTAGTCCGAAGGGGCAGGTTGAGGCCTATGCATCAAGATCAGAATTTGTTCTCCTATGTGACGGGAAGATACACTGGTCCCACTCGGTGAATTACATCCATAAGTTGCGCAGCGCATGACTAGGTCATGGGGATGGAATTTCACGTGAACGAGTAAAACATTACTTATTGAAAATGAGATTGAATAAGGTATCATGATACTGATGATCAGATCTCGTCTTCTATCAAGTAACAAAGGGAATTGGACATATCATTTCAGGTTCGACATGATGGTGATTCATGGAGTGTATAGGGGGTCAATATGGGCATCCCCCGCTATCGATCATTGATCGAGATCATGTCTATGGCATTCCCGAACTGTAGGGAAACACGCTTAAGGGCACTACGACGCTTAGAGATCTTCCTGTAAGATGGAATCACAAAAGAGAGAGAGATCGAAATCGTTCTAGAGAGATTTGCAATTATTCGGAGAAAGAAGGAAAGAAAAAGACTGAGAGGTGTTTTGGATAAATGAAAATTTATAATATGTATTTATTATATGTTAATTATGAATTAACTTATACTAAATAAATATTTAAATTAAAATTCATAATGCAACTTCCTCACTAGGACAAAACCCTAGAGGGGATTGGCCCAGGAGGAAACAGCAGGAAAAAGGCAGAAAAAGAAACAGCACGGCCACTCCTTGTGGGCCAAACAACCCACATAGGGCGAGCAGGCAGGAGAAGGTGTTGCACGGGGCGGCGGCTAGCCAGCCATCGCTAGCAGACCGCAGCCTCCCGGCCCGTCCTGGCTACGGGAGGAGGCGCGTGCTAGGGCCAGCCGCTACTGGGCCGTGCTGCGGGCGAGCCAGCCCACCTGGCCGCGCTGACTACCGCTGCAAGTCGCTACCGCCTAATGGGTCGCGTGCGCTTAGTGGCCCATCCGGACCACGACGTTGCCGTATTGGGCGCTGTCACCTGGCAGGCCGCGGGCGGGCAACGCCGGCGCACCCGGGAGCCAACCTGGCTGTTGTTGCCTGCTGCTGATTGCTACGCTGAGCTGGGCCTTGGTCGGGGTGGCCCACCCGGCTGCCCCATTGGCCCAGCCAGCGAGCACCCCATTTTTGCATATTCCTTTATAAATTTAGTCCCACATGGGACACCCAAAAGGGAGGGTACACCTCCCTCCGCTTATATAAAGGGGTGCCCATGGGATGGATTAAATACACCAATAAAGATATTCTCTAAGACACTTTTTCTTAGAAAAAATTCCCTCTCTCTCTCAGTTGCCTTTGCGGTGGCACGGTACCGGAGAAGGACTGTACACGCAAAGTCAACACCGCTGCATCACGCCATTGTGTTGCAGGGATTCCAGCCATGAGTTCTACTTCCGCAACCTCGACAAGGATCAGAGTCCAGGAGTTGTTGTATTGTACCATATGTGTGTGATAACTCGGGGGGGTCACTACCAATAGTAGCGACTTGACCGTCGTACAAGGACCTGGACAAGAGGTGACGTGCGAGGAGCTTCGCGACCTTGAGGTCGGACAGGTACGACTACATCATCCATGCTCCTGCATAAGCGTAACGCTCTCTCAGTCTTCAAGGATACATTATCGCTGTATTTCTCCCTTACTGCATTACTTCTAGATAGATCCTTAGGCAATTAGGGTGTTTCGCGTAGTAAATTTTTTGTTATCTTCTACGGAAACCCTTCATGGACACGACGCCGCTCGGGAGACGAGTCATCTATCTCACTGCCAGAGCCGGCCCGCATCGTTTTCAGCTCTATCTGGCACCTCCGCTAGCCTCCCGTGGGTAGGTTTTATCCTGGGGGTGCCGGATGACTAAATGAGCCACGCCGGCACGGAAAAAGATTTGGGGGGCGGGTTGGGTGCGATTTTCAATGCCGACACCCCCAATATCCCTTTAGGGGGCTTTAGGGCTCCCGAGTGGAGATGCTCTAAGCTTGCCCTCAAAACAAGCTTTATTTCTTGTCTTCCAAATAGACCAACACAGAGGAGCCACACAAATAATATGGAAATTGGTCCCAAAGGGGAGGAGTTTAGCAATCCACACAAAATACTAGGTAAAGCATGTAGGACTAGTGTAAGATCCAATTAGAGTGCTAATTGTATTCCACATATAAATTGAAGCTGGGCAACCAAAGAAGGGGTAATTTATTGTTTCCAAAGCAGGATAGAAACTACAAGTATAACTACCAACCCATTTCCTCTTTTCCATGATATCTTTAGCTGCAATAGCATTATGCCAAATTAGCCACATCCATATTTTAATCTTCAAGGGGATCTTGGCTTTCCAAAGTTGTTTGAAAGACACATCAGGACCAGCGGAAGAGAGTTTTATATACAAAGATTTGATAGAGAATTTTCTATATTTTGTGTACTTCCATTTTGGTTTGCCAGGTAACTCATTAAGATCCACAGAAGCCAACATACTTCTCATCATGGCCCACTGATTTTGTAGTTGGGGATTGCTAAGCCCAAAATATATCGAGCCCGTTGGGGAACCCCAAGAGGAAGGTATGATGAGCACAACAACAAGTTTCCCTCAGTTATGAAACCAAGGTTTAATCGAACCAGTAGGAGTAAGAAAATACCCGAAAGGTGTTGCTAGCTGAACTTTGGCAGGGCGCACTACCGGTGCCAGCAGCAACGTGGAGACATCCACAACACAACCACAGAACTTTGCCCCCAACTTGCGATGAGGTTATCGATCTCACCGGTTTTGCTGAAAACAAAGGATTAAATGTATCGAGTGGAAGAAAGTAATAGTTTGCAGAAAGTAAACAGAAAACAATAAACAGTTGATTGTAGATTGATAGTAAAAGAAAGGACCGAGGTCCATAGTTCACTAGTGGTGGCTCTCCTTAAGATAGATGACATGTTGGGTGAAGAAATTACAGCGGGGCAATTGACAAACATCGAGAAAGCATACAAGCATATACTACTCATCTTGACTCCTTTGAGACTTGATTGGGCATTACAACATTATACATAGACCGTAATCCAACTGCACCTATGACTAATAATCCACCTTCAGGTTATCATCCGAACCCCCTCCAGTATTAAGTTGCAAGCAACGGATAATTGCATTACGCATTGCGTGTAAAGTAAACAATACGATTGTTATATGAACAAAGGATTGTTGTTTTATCCCTAGTAACAACAACACATCTAGTACCTTAGAGATTTCTGTCACTTCCCCAGATTACTAGAGGCATGAACCCACTATCGAGCATAAATACTAACTCTTGGAGTTGCTAGCATCTACTTGGCTAAGATAGCTACTAACAATGGAAAGCATGCAAGATCACAAATAACAAAGACATGATAGGATCAATAATCAATCTGAAATAGCATCTCAATATCCATCAGATCCCCACAAACACAACATGTAAGAATTACAAATAGATGATCTTGATCATGAACGGAGCTCACAAGATCTAAACATTTTAGCACAAAGGAGGAGAACCAGCCATCTAGCTACTACATGGACCCGTAGTGCAGATATGAACTACTCACGCATCACACCGGAGGCTTGCATGTGATGAAGAAGGCCTCCAGGGTGAATTCTCCCCTCCGACACGGTGCCGGGAAGAGCTTCAGATCCCTCCTGATCTAGGGATGGAGATGACTGTGGCTACAGACTCTTTCGTGGAATTTTGATCGGGTACTTAGGGTTTCTGTATCGGAGGCATCTTATAGGCGAAAGGGGAGGCCGAGGGGGTGCCGGAGGCGGCCAGACCACCCCCTGGTGTGGGCTAGGCTGGGCCGTGCGGCCAGGTGGTGTGGCGGTCCCTAGCCCCTCTCCGTCTCGTATTCTGGCTCCGGGTGTCCCTCGGTGAAAAACTGGCTTTGGCTTTTGTCCCGTCCAATTCTGAGAATATTCATTTTCTGACTTTCCTAGAACCAAAAATAGCAGAAAACAGGCAGCTGGCACTATGACTCTTGTTAACAGGTTAGTCCAAAAAAGTGTATAGAAAGTACTCCAAAGTGTGGACAAAACACAAGAAAGTAGATAAAACCAAGCATGGAACATCAAAAATTATGGATAAGTTAGCAACGTATCAACATCCCCAAGCTTAACTCCTGCTCGTCCTCGAGTATGTAAGTGATAAAAAGAAAGAATAATTTTTGAGCTGACATGCACCATCATAAACTTGATCAAAGTATTTGTAAACATTGATAGCTGGGATCATAGTACTTCAATCATAACATGAAAGACAAAGTTCTAACAATAAGGCAAAGCAACTATGTTGCAACATGAAAAGGCACAAACAAAAGATTCATGAATAACAATGCTTTGCAAGACGTTTGTTTGTTTCACAATAAGAAAATATAGCATAGTGGCATTCAGCTTATCCATCATAGAGTAGAAAACATAAATGCATAGGACACCTTCAAAGTTCATAAGAGTGACTAGATACAAATAGTTTAAAATAAGCAATATCAAAGCTATGCATCAATCAACAAGTCTTGGGACAATGCACATAGAACTAAGAATGGCCACTATGCTCTCAAAGTAGGTGCATAAAGATAGAAGGTGGGGACTCACCATAAAAGTAAAAGAAAGGCCTTCATAGAAGGAAGTAGGGATTCAAGTCTCATAAAGATCTTCCAAAAATTATGGTACTTATTAGCTTTCAGCTCTCATTGCCCCTATCATAAGCATCTTGAAGCGATTAAGGTTAAAGTGAACAAACTATGGTGTATATGCTTAACGAAGTATAAGTTGGAAATCTCATGTCCCTTGAATATGAGATCCGCTCCTCATGCTACTCAAGTTTAGTTACCGGTAAGTTCTTGTCATAGTAAGTACATGTGTATCATAGAGAACAGCCAACGGGGTACCCCTTGCCTGATGATACGAAAGAATCCCCATATCAAAATGATAAGGCAAGCAGACAACGAGCATCTCAGCAATCTTCTTATTTACCATGGGAAAATGGTGCTTTTTTCTCTATTTCCTCTTTTCTCATATCTCTTTTTTTCTTTTTCTCTTTTTTCTCAATATCTGACTTTTTTTATTAAGAAGAATGCTTCATAGACAGCTCATTATGGTTACGCTGTAGGTTTCCACCATGACAGTATGGATTAGACCAGTCGCCCAGGCGTTTCTCTAACACACATACATAACTCCATGGACTTACAAGGTCCCCTTTCATTTCACACCAACGACATCCATAGACAAAAGAGCATGATATCAACTAGGTACAAAGTACAAGTGCAATGTTGAAAGCGTTCCCCATGACAACATGGTTCTGCTAATCCCCAACATATAGGTGCAAGCATATACAACATAGACGACACAATGGTTCAAGTTTATTCAGGGCAAGAAAAGTAAAGTATGCCATCAAGTTCGTGAGAGCTTTAATCACTAGTTTTCTCATAACAAGTTTAATTCGAAAGGTAGATAAAAACATGAATATACTTGGAATAGCAAATGATAATAGGTAGGTATGGTGGACTCTTTGGAATAACTTGGTTTTAGGAGTTGGATGCACGGGTGGAACTCATACTTGGTTATGGAGGCTAGCAAAAGACTGGGAGCGACCAACTAAGAGAGCAATAATGGCCATAATCATGCAGAGTGACAAAATATCATTAATCAAAGCATAAAGTGATACTACAAGTTGAAAACTAAAGGATCATAAAGGCTATGGTGACTTGGGATAGTCATAACATGGTGTGAGCATGTGCCACGTTAACCCAAATAAAGCATCAAAGGAGAATACCATAATACTATGCTTTAATATGCTAAAACAACGCATGATTCTTCAAAGGCACATTAAGCAATCTCAATTGTTTATAACAAGTCATGCTACAACAAAGAATACTAAGCATAAAGCCAAAACAATATCAAGCATGGCATGACAAAGCATAGGCCACAGCCAAAAACAAGCTCTCTTTACCACTTAAGCATGAACTTTCCTACTCTTTTCCAACCCAAACCAAACTATTTGAAAACCAGTGCATGAAAGAGGGGGTCCAACCAATTTATGCCACAAACTAAGAAAAGAAAAGAAATGAAAAACCAAAACAAAAACGGAAAAGAAGATGCTCCAAGAACAACACAACTTGCGCATGAAACAATAAAAATGAAGCGTTTGGAAGAAACCTGGGATTTTTATTGATGAAGAAGGGGATGCCTTGGTCATCCCCCAGCTTTGACGCTTGTACTTCTTGGATATTTCTTGGGGTGACACGCGTGGCATCCCCAAGCTTGAGATTTAGTCCATCCTTCATCTCATTACTCATTCTTTCCATACACCTGAAATTTTTCTTTCATACAAAACTTCACACAATCTTTATTAGCAACATTAGTGCACTCAAGATAATAAGTCTTTAGGTTCAGTTCCAACACCAATAAAACTTCCATTAAAACACAAGCTACTGTAGCACTTCCCTCAAAAAGCTCAATTACCCAAAAGAACTCAAAAATTAACCAACAAGAAGCAAATGCAAATAATGGCAGAAATCTGTTAAAACAGACCAGCAGGTAAAGACGAATTTTTTCGAAGACCTTATGTTGCTCAAATCAAAAAGTGTTGAACTAACGAAAGTTAGATAACAACCTGGGGCAGAAGCAAAAAAATTCACGCCTCAAAAGGACGTACAGAGATTTTACACGAATGTTTACGGTGAAGCACAGAAATCTGTTTCGGGACAGCAACTTTCCCAATCATTACTTCTCTCTCATTAGAGGTTACTCTTGGCACAAAAAGCAAATAAAAAGGATAAGAAGAGGTTATTAATGAAGTAATAACTTCCAAGACTCATCTACAACTTTTGGGTTATCTCCCAATAAGTACTTTTCTTTAACGCCTTTAAGTTAGGCATGATAGTCTGAGAAGATGCTCACATAAGAAATATGAATTGAAGTAAAACAGAGCATCAAGAAGAAAATTCAAAACACATTTAAGTCTAACCCACTTCCTATGCATAGGAATCTTGTATGCAAATAAATTCACAAAGAACAAAGTGACAGGCATAGAAAGATAAAACAAGAGTAGCTTCAAAACTTTCAGCACATAGAGAGGTGTTTAAATACCATGAAAATTTCTACAACCATATTTTCCTCTCTCATAATAATTTTCAGTAGCCTCATGAATAAACTCAACAATATAACTATCACATAAACCATGCTTTTCATGATCTACAAACACTAGAGCTTTATTATAAACATTTTCAAAAGAATCCTCAGGAACATGACATTCGTCCTCCTTTGGTAAGCATGGGGGACAATCAAATAATATAAGGGGTAAAGAGTTACTCTCATTAGAAGGTAGGGATGGGTATATCCATTCTTCTCCCTCTTCATCATCACTCTCCTCCTCTTTTTCATCCAATGAGTTTCCAGTTTCAGCAATTTCTTCTTCCATAGGCTCCTGCAAGGCATTAGTCTCTTCCATTGGTGGAGAGCATCTATTAAGATATTCAAGAATATAGCCATTTTCTACCTTGTAATTATCAAAGCAAAATTTAAGTATATCATAAACCTCATATTTATAAGGTGAATCATCAGTATTTTCAAGCAAACTAGCAAGTTCAAATGCACCCTTCCAAGCAATAAATTCTTCAATTTGTTCCACATCATAAAAGTCATAATTTCCTTTAACATAAGAAGATATGGTAACATTATCATTATACTCACATTGAAAAGGGAGGTGTTTATACCTCCTACAGCAACAAGATTTATCAAAGCAATAAGTAACATTATAAGTAGAGCGCATGTTTATAGCAATGGTATACAATTTATCAAATTGTTCCCATAACTGTTTCCCTTTTTGTGACAAGCGGTGTTCCTTATAATAATATTTTTGTTCTTCCGTGAACCCACCTTGCCAATAAGATTCAGTTTCAAAGAAACCAACCATTGATAGAAAGCATGATAAAGCAAGACAATAACAGACCAACGAAAATAACAACTATAGTAGGAACTTTTTTTGTATTTTTGATAAAGAAACAAGCAAACAAAGCAAAAATAAACTAAGCAAAACAAAAACAACAAAGTAAAGAGATTGGTTATGAGGGACTCCCCTTATGAAGATGTCCTTGACTCTCCGGCAACGGTGCCAGAAAATCGGTTGCTAAGCCCAAAATATATCGAGCCCGTTGGGGAACCCCAAGAGGAAGATATGATGAGCACAGCAGCAAGTTTCCCTCAGTTATGAAACCAAGGTTTAATCGAACCAGTAGGGGCAAGGAAACACCCCAAAGGTGTTGCTAGCTGAACTTTGATAGGGCGCACTACCGGTGCCAGCACCAACGTGGAGACCTGCACAACACAACCACAGAACTTTGCCCCCAACTTGCGATGAGATTGTTAATCTCACCGGTTTTGCTAAAAGCAAAGGATTAAACGTATCGAGTGGAAGAAAGTAATAGTTTGCAGAAAGTAAACAAAAAATAGTAAACAGTTGATTGTAGATTGATAGTAAAAGAAAGGACCGGGGTCCATAGTTCACTAGTGGTGGCTCTCCTTAAGATAGATGACATGTTGGGTGAAGAAATTACAGCGGGGCAATTGACAAACATCGAGAAAGCATACAAGCATATACTACTCATCTTGACTCCTTTGAGACTTGATTGGGCATTACAACATTATACATAGACCGTAATCCAACTGCATCTATGACTAATAATCCACCTTCAGGTTATCATCCGCACCCCCTCTAGTATTAAGTTGCAAGCAACGGATAATTGCATTACGCATTGCGTGTAAAGTAAACAATATGATTGTTCTATGAACAAATGATTGTTGTTTTATCCCTAGTAGCAACAACACATCTAGTACCTTAGAGATTTCTGTCACTTCCCTAGATTACTAGAGGCATGAACCCACTATCGAGCATAAATACTAACTCTTGGAGTTGCTAGCATCTACTTGGCCAAGATAGATACTAACAACGGAAAGCATGCAAGATCACAAATAACAAAGACATGATAGAATCAATAATCAATCTGAAATAGCATCTCAATATCCATCGGATTCCCGCAAACACAACATGTAAGAATTACAAATAGATGATCTTGATCATGAACGGAGCTCACAAGATCTAAACATGATAGCACAAAGGAGGAGAACCAGCCATCTAACTACTACATGGACCCGTAGTCCAGAGATGAACTACTCACGCATCACACCGGAGGCTTGCATGGTGATGAAGAAGGGCTCCAGGGTGAATTCTCTCTCTGGCAGGGTGCCGGGAAGAGCTTCAGATCCCTCCCGATCTACGGATGGAGATGATGGCGGCTACAGACTCTTTCGTGGAATTTTGATCGGGTACTTAGGGTTTCTGTATCGGAGGCATCTTATAGGCGAAAGGGGAGGTCGAGGGGGTGCCGGAGGCGGCCAGACCACCCCCTGGAGCAGTCCAGGCTGGGCCGCGCGGCCAGGTGGTGTGGCGGCCCCCTGGACCCTCTCCATCTCGTATTCTGGCTCCGGGTGTCCCTCGGTGAAAAACTGACTTTGGCTTTTGTCCCGTCCAATTCCGAGAATATTCATTTTCTAACTTTCCTGGAACCAAAAACAGCAGAAAATAGGCAGCTAGCACTGTGGCTCTTGTTAATAGGTTAGTCCAAGAAAGTGTATAGAGAGTACTCCAAAGTGTGGATAAAACACAAGAAAGTAGATAAAACAAAGCATGGAACATCAAAAATTATGGATACGTTAGCAACGTATCAGGGATTTAGCCATCTCCTAAATGAAAAATTCCATCCAGAATCTGCCATTTATCTCATAGTGTATTGTTGTTGATTACAAATATCAAAGAGCAAAGAGAATTTCTCACAAAGGGAGAACATGCCAAACCATTGATCATGCCAGAAGTCAGTCTCCCTACCCCATAAGATAACCATTGTTCTTCCATTTATATATATCTATTTAATCTTTAGAAGACTTTTCCAATTTGAAGAGTCATTTTGTTTCATGCAACCATATAAGTTCCATGTTGTATCTTGTATTTTTATTTAACCAAACTTTTCTAGTTACCTTGATCATTCTCCAGTTTCCACCAGCATTTACAAAGAAGACAGATGTTGAACAATTTCAAGTTTTTTATCCCTAAGCCTCCTTTCTTTTTAGATCTACAAATCATACTTCATTTTACCCAATAATACTTCTTCTTACTACCAGTCCCTTCCCCGAAGAACCTTCTAATAATTTTGGTAAACTCCTCCAAGTTAGGGCCAGGCAACATGTAAATAGACATGTGATAAATAAGTGAACTACTCAAGGAGGATTAAATGAGAGTTAACCTCCCACCAATCGAAGAAGAATGTCCAACCCACCCATCAAGTTTTTTCCTCATTTTATCAGACAAAGGGGACATCAACAACATATAACATGGAACCACACATTGGGACCCCTAAATATTTGATTGGCCAGTAACTCAATTGACATCCAAACATATTAGCATACATAAAACCTTTATCTTCATCCTCAATCGTCATGATGATTTCACTCTTATTAAAATTGATTTTAAACTAGACATGGCTTCATACAAATAAAGAATCAATTTCAGATGAACAACCTGTTCCATATCATCTTGCGCCAACAAGATAGTATCATCAACATATTATAAGATAGAGATTACTTTATCAATCAAATGAGGAATTAGACCTACAATTGAACCTGATAATTGTGTCTGTCTAACCAACTTAGTAAGCCCTTCACCGGCCATATTAAAGAGGAAGGGTGAGAAAGGATCCATTTGTCTCACTCCTCTATGACTGGCAAAATCCGTACATCTCTTATTGTTGATTTTCACACACAGAGTACCATTTCTAATAATACAACTAACCAGTTCCACCCACTTACTATTAAAACCTTTTTGAGAAATACAAGTAAGAAGATAATTCCAATCAACTTTATCATAAGCCTTATCAAGTCAAGTTTCAAAACAACACCATGTTGTTTCTTTCTACGAGATTCATGCAATTATTTCATGGAGTGACATAACCCCATCCATGATATTCCTACCTTAATAAAGGCAGACTAACAATTAGATATCAATTTATCCATAAGAGGTTCTACTCTAATAGTCACAACTTTAGTAATTATCTTGTATAGTACTTGTAAAATACAAATAGGTCTATATTTTGTGATAACATCTGCATCACGAGTTTTCTATAACAAAATGATCATACCAAAATTCAATATAAAAAGATCCAACTTCCCAAGAGACAGATCATCAAACAAGGTCATAACATCATGTTCTACAATGGACCAACAAGATTGAAAGAATTCAACTGGGAAACCATCGGTCCTAGGAGCCTTGTTAGTTTTAATCATGTCCAAAGCTTGTTTCACTTCTTCTCTAGAGAAAAGATAACTAAGAGACAAAATATCTCGAGGATTTAATTTATCATTAGTATCCCAAATATTAGGATCAAAACACATTTTATTACCCTTTCCCAGACCAAAGAGGTTTTTATAGTACTTTGTGGCATGAGTTAACAAATTCTTAGTCCCTTGAATACACATATCATGTTTTTTCAAAGAAAACATAGAGTTTTCCTCTTCCTACCATTTGCAATTTTGTGAAAGTAAGAAGTATTACTATCACCTTGCAACAACCAATTTTCATTAGATCTTTCAAACCAAAACTTTTCCTCCTCATAAATTTCCATGAATTAAATTGGATCCAACTTTTTCTTTCCAATTGAACAAAGGAAAGAGTGTCAACTTCTTCTAGCGGTTCTAGAGATTAAAGTTTAGTAGACAAGTCCTTCCTCAAGTTGATTGAATTCCCTCTTAGATCGGTACCCCACCCTTTCAAACTATTTTTCATATTATTCAGCTTCATCTTTATCACACTAATGTTATCCACAAAGGGGATAGGTAAGTTCCAAGCCTATCTACCCTAGTTAAAAATCAGGATGGGGTCATCGCCTTGATGCATTCCGATGTTTCTGGATCGAGCGAGAGGAGAATGAGGGAGAGAGAGAGGAAGTTACGGGGTGTACTCATGGGGCCTACCTATGTATCTCTATGCATCTTTCACCTATTGGAATAAAATCCAAAAAAGCATCACCAATTTCAAAGCGGTAAGGAAAGGTGGATTAGACGTCGACACGTACCTGCGCTTGTAGAACCATCAGGTTCGGTGGACGTGTGATTGAGCGATCCTGAAATTTGCACTTATAAACTCACTACAGGAAACATCTCGGGCGTGTTTGGTTGCTCGGGCTGAAATTTCACGTTTTTCCTAGTTGGCTCGGTGGATGCTGCATGTGGGGAGATTAGCTTCGGGTCTGGATGGGCGTTTCATTTGGTAGCCCGTATTTTTGTATCCCAGCCCATATGGCCACTTTGTTTGGTTTCCCATAATGGGCTCGGTTGATGCAAAGGTGCATGTTTGGGAGCTCGCGTCCGACCCGATATGGTTATCTCGCATGGAGAATGGTGAGCTTACCAACTACTCATCAGGATTTAAGGTCTTACATGAGCGAACACATGAATCAAAATAACTGGTAGTACACAATCTACATGATCATATGGGAAAAAGCATTAGCAGTTCATCTACAAGCTAGTGTGATCCTACCGATCGCCACCAACTTCTATGGTGTCTGTCATCCTACCACCATATCAAAAGGGGTGCAATCCTACCACTGCAAGTTTTTCATAATGTGAGGGGTTAGTATATACCGCCTCGCAAGAAACAGGCCTTGGAATAGTTTTTCATCAAGTCCCTAGCTACTTCAAAATATACAACCAACAATTTATTTTTCATCATGCATGCACCACCGCCACCATCTCCAAGATCAGGGAGCAAGCACTACACATAGTAGTAGTGCTTGGCCAGGTAGGTCATGAGCTAGAGGTCCCTATGGTCCTCCTCCATATGAACAAAGCCATTGCCCATTGCCCTGTTGTTAAAGAGGTGGTTGAGCGCCACCATCAGAGTCTCGGGGCTGAAGTCGGTGGTGCCCATGATGGCGTCGTAGAGAGCTGGGTGCACATCAGGAGGGGAAGCAGTGGTGATGGCGACAACGACCTAGGTCATGCACGTGATGGCGACAACATCCTCCTCTCCCAAGAACAGCATCTTCCTCTTATTGGAAGGCTCGAAGCCACCACAAACAAAGGCATTCATGTTGCCTGGACCACCGCTTGGAGCGGCAAAACTAGCGGCGGCTTTGTTCTCGCCCTCGTCATGAATCACCACTGTCTCTGACTCCTATGTGGGCATGTAGTCGGGGCTTGGTGTGCCAAGAGTCTCACTAGAGCCCATGGCAAACCTGCCAGTGGCAAGGCCGAATGAGAAGATGGTCTCCATCTGCCTATAGTTGGTGATTGGATTGTTCAAATACTCTGCATCCTTGGTGTGATCCTGACACGGGGAATTGCAGGGAGGTTTGTGCAAGTTCAAACAAAAGGGAGGTTAGTGTAAGAACTGAAATTAGTCACTATCGAGATGTGGCCTCTGTAGTGGGTGTACTCCAAGATGATGGTGCAGGTCTCCTCATCCCAGCTTGCTTTGCTAAGGTCTCTCGGTTTGGACACATGGATCCACCTGCACCTCCACTTACGCAAGTGGTTGTACACCTGTTATGAGGACACCTCGATGCCACAAAACTCAAACACCTTACGGGCACAAGTGTTTAGGTGCACCTCCTTGAACCCCTTCTCCGTCCTCACACCACTCTTGATGATCTCACACATCGTGTTTAACACGAACATGGAGAGGAACGGATCCTACTTCATGCTGGCCTTCGCCCCCTTATTGTGGCCTATGATATTGTCTTTGCTAGCCTTGACAGCCTTCTTCTTAGCCATGATGGCCGCAGCTTGCTCTGTAATCTGCTCAACCGTGTACGCAGCCATGGGAGACGGACACAAGATCTTGGTGCGCTGCGGATAGGTGAGCCTCAAAGGTAGGAGCTCGTGTTAGGTCTAAGCGACAAAGGTCTCCAGAGAATTCATGAGGGCCTGACTGAACTCATCGGGGGTCATGTCCTACATGTATCATCGACGCGCATATATATATCAGGACCTAGACATGAATGAAGGAGTTATGCCCTAGAGGCAAATAATAAAGTGTATTATTTGATATATCTCCTGTATGTTCATAATATGTTTCATACTGTGCTATAACTATGTTAATACGAAACGTTAATACACGTGTGGTATGTAAACAAACCGTGTATCTAGTTACCTCTAGTGAACTAGTTCATTGGTCATGAGGATGGTCTGTGTTTCAAGATCATGGGCATTTATGCCAACTGACAATGAGGTCATGTTATTAGTTGAATAACATAATAGACAAACATTCGACCGTTATATCGTAATGAGATCTAGTTACAAAATTCACCATTGATGATAAAACACAGAGAACCTCGCAACCTGATCCTTTGACTGTGAGGTAATGCAAATCACCATTCTGGAAGAAGCTTAGATGGTTATCAAGAATCATCTCGTAACAGGGTGATCAAAAAGGTGCCACTCAGGTTTTCCGAAGGAATGCATAGAGGAGTACATATCAAGACCAGGATTTGTCTAGTCCATGTAACGGATAGATACATGTGGCCATCTCGGTGACGTTGCATTAATGAAGCTTGCAAGCATGTGACTAGGTCACGGAATGCAACGACATGAGAACGAGAAAACAAGTTCATCAGTAACAAGATCAAACTAAGGTATAGAGATACCGAAGATCAAGTCTCGGATGAATTAGGTATTGTATGACAAAGGGAATGGGGAACGAATATCTCACGGTTCGAGCGATTGTATTCGTGAAAGACACGGGGGTCACATGGCCATCCAGGTCCCTCTGTTGATCATTGATATGAGAATGGTCTCTGTCATGTCTGGAGAGTTTCCGAACCGAAGGATGTCACGCTTAAGGGTAGGGACGCTTAGGATAGATGAGGTATCGTATGAGAAATAGAGAGAGAGAGAAACCGGAATTGTTTTGGTAACATCCGATGGAGATCGGAAGGGGTCCAGAAGTTGTTCCGGAGTGAAGGAATAATATAATATGTGTATTTGAATGTTAATTGGAGAATTAATATTAAATATATATTTTATTTTATTTTTAAAGGCACTATATTGCTAATGGGCCTCACCCGAAGGGAGGCCCAAGTGGGCAAGGCGCCTAGGGAGTGGGGGCCGGCCGGCCTAGGGCTGGTGGGTCGCCCTAGTGGGGCCCACCTAGGGTCGGCGGCTGCCCCAAGGTGGCCGGCGGGTGTGGGGATTAGTCCCACACCGCCTGGCCCCTGGGTGGTGAGCTCCCCCTCCCACTATATAAAGGGGTTCCCCCCTCCCCTTGGAAGACACCCATTCCTCTCATTCTTTCTCTCTCATCTACTGAGGACTTCCTCGTAATATTGGGGAGGACCTCGTGGTTGAGTTCTCCACCTTCACACTACCGTTGTGTGATCGGCGATCCGGCATCTACTTCTTCCACTGTTCGGCTGGATCGGAGCCCGGTTGACGTCCCCTACACCGAACGTGTGACGAACTTCGGAGGCACCACACTTGGGGTGTTGCTCGTCTTCATCAATATACGACTTCCTGCGTAAGGCGTGCCTCTCTCTGCAAAGGTATGAATACTGTATTCCTTCTCCGTTACTTGTGTCTACATAGTATAGATCCTGGTATTAGTGTTCGAGTAGATAGAATTTTTTTGTTTTCTACTACGGATCTCTTCAGTGGTATCAGAGCGGGTCTATGGGTAGACATGTCATAGGGATAGAACACATAGCAATATGTGGTCATTGATTCTCTAGTTGCTACCCTCTTTAGTGTTATTGTTCATATCGCGGCACTGTTTGATGAAGCGGCCCCCAACCGACCTCACGTGGTGATTCACGAGACTGGTCCACAAATCAAAGTGGCTTAGGGGGTGTCTGTCTCTCTACAGTAGTTGATATGGCATTGCCATTAGAGGGCCCTGAAAAGGGAAGAAGAACGGCAATCATTGAATCCATGTTGTGGCTCGACGTTCGTAGGTGGGAAGGGGTTCTACTGCGAAAGCCCTAAAGCCGCGTAAAACATGCAATAGTCAATATAGAAGCATCTATCTTCGTTATTGCATAGGGGCAAGTATTATAACATGGCAATGACAAGTTTATGAAACTCTCATTGAAGCTATTGATGATGATCACAAAGCTATAACCATGTCATAGCACTTCACTTTAGAAGTATTACTTATTGTGCTGGTATACTTACTAGACGGTGGCATAATAAGATAATCCCTCATAGTATTCCAGTTATCGTATTCCCCTTGTGTGTGCACCACCAAGAAAGTTCTTCGGTATGAGGCGATCCAGGGTTACAGGCTTGGGTGTCAGACATATCTATGTTCGCATACAGTCGGTGTAATCCATGTTGCACTACGAATACACACGAGTTAGAACTGGCGAGCCTAGCATGTACAGACATGGCCTCGGAATACAAGAGACTGAAAAGTCGAGCATGAATCGCATAGTTGATGTGATCGACATTAGGGAATGTCCACCTTTGATACTGCACTGATGGCCGTGATGATCAGGGGAGGTGCAGGGGATAGGGATCATGTGATCACTAAACGAGTAGAGGGATGTTCGTTTAAGTGGGAGTTCCTTTGCTAAAATTTGAACTCATTATTATGAACATATTCTAAACACTTTGCAAATCCTTTGTAGATGTCTCACCCACCCACCTTCAACCTAAGCACTTTCCTCGAGAAGGACAAGCTGAAAACTGATGGAACCAACTTCACCGCATGGTTCCGCAATCTTAGGATCCTCCTAGTCCCCTACAAATTGACTTATGTCATCGAGGCTGAGCTTCCAGCTAAGCCTGCAGATTCCGCCTCCTAGGACGAAAAGAATGTCTGGCAGTCCAAGGCGGATGATTTCTCCCTCATCCAGAGTGGAATGCTCTATGCCATGGAGCCGGAGCTTCAAAAGCGTTTTGAGAAGATGAATGCTTTTAAGATCATTGAGGATCTCAAAGCCGTCTTTGCTCCGTAGGCTCGCGCAGAGAGGTATGATGCTTCCGAGCTCTTCTTCTCTGCTAAAATGGAAGAGCACAACAGTATTAGTGAGCATGTGGTCAAAATGTCTAGCTACGTTAAGCTCTTAAACGCCCTGGATTGCAAAATCCCGGAGGAGCTCGCTATAGATAGGGTGCTGCACTCGCTGCCCCCTAGCTATAAGAGTTTTGTGATGAACTACAACATGCAAGGGATGACTAAGACCCTTGCTGAGGTGTTCGCCATGCTCAAAACTGCTAAGGTTGAAATCAAGAAGGAGCACACGGTGCTGATGGTCAACAAGACCACCAACTTTAAGAAACCGGGGCAAAAGGGAAAAGGCAAGGGTAAGAAGTCTAAGAGGGATGGCAGGTTTGTTCCTAGCACCTCAAAGACTGCGAAGCCTGGCCCTAAGCCCGGCACTTCGTGCTTCTACTGCAAAGGGGATGGGCACTGGAAACGCAACTGCCCTAAGTACCTTGAAGACAAGCGAGCTGGCAAGATAGCCATCCTGGACAAAGGTATATATGATATACATGTTATTGATGTATTCCTTACGAGCGCCAGGAGTAACACCTGGGTATTTGATACCGGATCTGTTGCTCACATTTGTAACTCTCAGCAGGATCTGCAGAGTAGGAGGCGCCTAAGGAAGGACGAGGTGACGTTGCGCGTCGGCAATGGTTCGAGAGTCTAAGTGATGGCCGTCAGCACCCTGCATCTCCGTCTACCGTCAGGATTATTGTTGGTTTTGAATAAATGCTATTATGTACCCGCACTGAGTATGAATATTGTGAGTGGGTCTTGCTTGTTGCAAGACCGTTATTCGTTTAAATCAGGAACAAGTGGTTGTTCAATTTACATGAATGATGTTTTCTATGTTCATGCTCCTGTATGTGATGGTTTATTCTTACTTGATCTTGATTGTAATACACACATCCATAGTGTTGATGCTAAACGTTGTAAGCACAGTGACGATAATTCCATGTACATATGGCATTGTCGTCTTGGTCATATTGGCATAAAACGCATGAAGAAGCTTCATTCGGAAGGGCTTCTTGGATTGTTGGATTTCGAATCCCTTGATACATGTGAGCCATGCCTCATGGGCAAGATGACCAGGACACCATTCTCCGGTATAGTGGAGAGAGTTGCAGACCTACTTGGGGTCATACATACGGATGTATGTGGACCAATGAGTGTCTCGACACGCAATGGTTATCGTTACTTTGTTACCTTTACTGACGACTTGAGCAGATATGGATATATCTACTTGATGAAGCACAAGTCTGAAACCTTTGAAAAGTTCAAGTAATTTCAGAAAGAGGTAGAGAATCAACTTAACAAGAAAATCAAGCACCTTCGATCAGATCGAGGAGGCAAATATTTGAGTTATGAGTTTAACATGCACTTGAAGGACTGTGGGATTATCCCACAACTTACGCCAGCCGGAACACCACAACGTAATGGTGTGTCAGAACGCTGTAACCAAACGCTATTGGATAGTGTACGGTCCATGATGTCTTTAACTGATTTGTCTGTGTCTTTTGGGGGATACACGTTAGAAACCGCCGCTTTTATTTTAAACCGAGCACCATCCAAATCCGTGGAGACAACCCCATATGAGATATGGTATGGGCAGAAGCCAAAGTTGTCTTTTCTGAAAGTTTGGGGATGTGAGGCATATGTTAAGAAACTGCAGCCTGACAAACTCGAGCCCAAGTCAGAAAAATGTATCTTTGTAGGATATCCAAGGGAAACCATTGGATATACCTTCTACAATCAAGCCGGAGGCAAAACGTTTGTCGGAAAAACTGGCACCTTTCTCGAGAAAGAGTTTCTTGCAAAAGGAGTGAGTGGAAGGAAAATTGAGTTGAATGAAATTGTTGACCCTTCTCTCCGTATTCCGAGTAGCGCAACGGAAGCTGTTCCAAAACCGCTCTCCAACATGGAGGAAGAGCCCGTTGATGCTGATCAAAACAATGACATCGGGACTCCTGAGGTTCGCAGGTCTCTAGATTGGTATAGTAGCCTTGTAATGTCTGTCATCTTAGATGATCAGGAAGAACCTGCAAACTACAAAGAAGCTATGGATAGTGCTGACTCCGAGAAATGGCTGGAAGCCATGAAATCCGAAATAGGATCCATGCATGAAAACCAAGTTTGGACCTTGGTGGATCTTCCAGAAGGCCGCAAGGCCGTGGAAAATAAATGGATCTTTAAGAAAAAGACAGATGCAAATGGTAATGTGACCATTCACAAAGCTTGACTTGTCGCAAAGGGTTTTCGACAAATCCAAGGAGTTGACTATGACGAGACTTACTCTCCCGTAGTGATGCTTAAGGCTGTCAGGATTTTAATAGCAATTGCTGCATATTTTGACTATGAAATTTGGCAGATGGATGTCAAGACTGCATTCCTCAATGGTCACATTGATGAAGAGTTGTATATGATGCAACCAGAAGGTTTTGTCAATCCTAAGGATGCTGGAAAGGTATGCAAACTTCAACGGTCCATATATGGATTGAAGCAAGCATCTCGGAGCTGGAACCAATGTTTTGATCAAGTGATCAAGAGTTTTGGGTTTGTCCAAAACCAACAAGAGTTCTGTGTTTACAAGAAAGCGAGTGGGAGCTCGGTTGTTTTCTTAGTAGTATATGTGGATGACATATTACTCATGGGAAGAGATGTGGATCTTATGAATAGCGTGAAAGCGTATTTGACCAACCAATTTTCCATGAAGGATCTAGGTGAAGTTGCATACATATTGGGAATCAAGATCTATAGAGATAGATCAAGGCACCTAATAGCATTAGGTCAGAGTACTTACATAGATAAGATTTTGAAGAGGTTCAAAATGGAAAACACCAAGAGGGGTTTTACACCTATGATGAAGAATTGCAACTTGAGTATGACTCAATGTCCTGTACGGACGATGATAGAGAGAAGATGTCTGACATCCCCTATGCTTCTGCAATAGGATCTATCATGTATGCAATGCTTAGTACCCGACCTGATATGGCATTGGCTCTTAGTTTGACGAGCCGATATCAAAGTAATCCAGGACCGGATCACTGGACAGCTGTGAAAAATATCCTAAAGTATCTGAGAAGAACAAAGGATATGTTCCTGATCTATGGAGGAAATGATGAAGCTCTAAACGTAACAGGTTACGTAGATGTGAGCTGGAATTCAGATCATGATGACTCAAAGTCTTAAACAGGATTTGTTTTCTTGGTGAATGGTGGGCGGTAAGCTGGAAAAGTAAGAAGCAGCCGGTGGTGGCACAATCTTCAATGGAGTCTGAATACATTGTTGCAGCTGATGCAGCAAATGAAGCTGTTTGGCTAAGGAATTTCGTCATCGAACTAGGAGTTTTTCCTAATGCACAAGACCCCGTGACGATCTATTGTGATAACACGGGAGCTATTGCAAATGCAAGGGAACCAAGAACTCATTCCACAACCAAACACATCAAGCTTAGATTTCACGTCATCTGGCAGGTTGTTGACGAAGGTGAAGTCAAGATTTGCAAAGTAGATACATAACTGAATGTAGCAGATCCTTTGACTAAAGCTCTCCAACATGACAAGCACGAACAACACCGAGATTTCATTGGTGTTAGGTTCCTGCCTATTGTAAACTAGTTTTATATACTCTAGTGCAAGTGGGAGACTGAAGGAGTTATTCCCTAGAGGCAAATAATAAAGTGTATTATTTGATATATCTCCTGTATATTCATAATACGTTTCATATTGTGCTATAACTGTGTTAATACGAAACGTTAATACACGTATGGTATGTAAACAAACTGTGTCTCTAGTTACCTCTAGTGAACTAGTTCATTGGTCATGAGGATGGTCTGTGTTTCAAGATCATGGGCATTTATGCCAACTGACAATGAGGTCATGTTATTAGTTGAATAACATGGTAGACAAACATTTGACCGTTATATCATAATGAGATTTAGTTACAAAGTTCACCATTGATGATAAAACACAGAAAACCTCGCAACCTGATCCTTTGACTGTGAGGTAATGCAAATCACCATTCTGAAAGAAGCTTAGATGGTTATCAAGAATCATCTCGTAACAGGGTGATCAAAAAGGTGCCACTCAGGTTTTCCGAAGGAATGCGTAGAGGAGTACATATCAAGACCAGGATTTGTCTAGTCCATGTAACGGACAGATACATGTGGCCATCTCGGTGACGTTGCATTAATGAAGCTTGCAAGCATGTGACTAGGTCACGGAATGCAACAACATGAGAACGAGAAAACAAGTTCATCGGTAACGAGATCGAACTAAGGTATAGAGATACCGAAGATCAAGTCTCGGATGAATTAGGTATCATATGACAAAGGGAATGGGGAACGACTATCTCACGGTTCGAGCGATTGTATTCATGAAACACACGGGGGTCACATGGTCATCCAGGTCCCTCTGTTAATCATTGATATGAGAGTGGTCTCTATCATGTCCGGAGTGTTTCCGAACCGAAGGATGTCACGCTTAAGGGTAGGGACGCTTAGGGTAGATGAGGTATCGTATGAGAAATAGAGAGAGAGAAACCGGAATAGTTTCGATAACATCCGATGGAGATCGGAAGGGGTCCGGAAGTTGTTCCGGAGTGAAGGAATAATATAATATGTGTATTTAAATGTTAATTGGAGAATTAATATTAAATATATATTTTATTTTTAAAGGCACTATATTGCTAATGGGCCTCACCCGAAGGGAGGCCCAAGTGGGCAAGGCGCCTAGGGAGTGGGGGCCGGCCGGCCTAGGGCTGGTGGGCCGCCCCAGTGGGGCCCACCTAGGGTCGGCGGCTGCCCCAAGGTGGTCGGCGGGTGTGGGGATTAGTCCCACACCGCCTGGCCCCTGGGTGGTGAGCCCCCCTCCCACTATATAAAGGGGTTCCCCGCTCCCCTTGGAAGACACACATT
This sequence comes from Avena sativa, assembly GCA_916181665.1. Classification (NCBI taxonomy): domain Eukaryota; kingdom Viridiplantae; phylum Streptophyta; class Magnoliopsida; order Poales; family Poaceae; genus Avena; species Avena sativa. The sequence goes on along the minus strand of OV702290.1, from coordinate 542,972,728 downwards.
CCTCTCATTCTTTCTCTCTCATCTGCTGAGGACTTCCCCGTAATATTGGGGAGGACCTCGTGGTTGAGTTCTCCACCTTCACACTACCGTCGTGTGATCGGCGATCCGGCATCTACTTCTTCCGCTGCTCGGTTGGATCGGAGCCCGGTTGACGTCCCCTACACCGGACGTGTGACGAACTTCGAAGGCACCACACTTGGGGTGCTGCTCGTCTTCATCAATATACGCCTTCCTGCGTAAGGCGTGCCTCTCTCTGCAAAGGTATGAATACTGTATTCCTTCTCCGTTACTTATGTCTACATAGTATAGATCCTGGTATTAGTGTTCGAGTAGATAGAAATTTTTTGTTTTCTGCTACGGAACCCTTCAATGAATACAAGCATATAGGATGTAGACAAAATAACCTACCTAAACATGCAATAAGGCCACACAATCATCGATCTATGAGTACATCTTGCAATAGATTGGACGTAGTACAATGGATCTACGGCAAACTCGGATATACCTTGTGCTAACAAATCGGGGGTCCTAGAGTGGGGGTTAAAGAAAACTCACTGGCATTGGAGGAATGGAGCACGTTGCCGGCGAAGAGTCCGGATAAGAACGCATGCTGGAGCTGTCCTATAGCCACGGACATCGCTGGCACCGCTTACCTGTTCATCGGTGAAGATCTCGACAGGCTTCGAGAAATCCCGACAAAAAAAGAACCACACCGACGGGAACACGTGCCTATAAAAATAGCCGGACTTGCTACAAAGCCATCTAGTACGAGCCTCCCATAGACACGTCCCTCTCTCCCATAGTCCAAACACACGACGACACACAGGCTAGCACAAGCTGACCAACAGCTGAGCCGCGCAAATGGCTGCCGCCGCGGCCACGCCGACGTCCGTCGCGCCGCAGCGCCCGCGTCTCCTCCCCAGCCGAGCGCCGGGTTGTCCGCGCAGGAGGGCGGCGGCGCTGCCCCGGTGGTCCGCCTCCGCCTCCGCCTCCGCCTCCGCCTCCTCCATGGGCAGAGCGCGTCCGCGTCCGCAGCCCGCGTCGCCGCCGTCCTCTTCCTCTCTGAGCGGCGCCACGGCGGCGACGAGGAGGAAACCAGGGATGAGGGAGTACGTGGAGGCGGCGGGGGAGATGGCGCGGCGGCCGGACGGCGGTCCTCCGAGGTGGTTCACACCGCTGGACTGCGGCGGCGCCGGCGAGCGCGTCCCCGGCGCGCCCACGCTGCTCTACTTGCCCGGTACACGCGCGCATTTCTCCTCTCCTCAGCTTGCGTTGACAAACTACTCCCATCCCATGATTTCTCTCTATCGCCATCGGCGCTGTTTGAATATTCCCGTATCGCTCGTGAATACTGGCAAATTAGCATCACCTTGAATACTCTTTCTTGCGTAAGTATAAAAAATGAACTTGGATTAGTGGTGCTATGGCACTGCCTTACTTAGTTATCTTGGTACAGTACGTGCACTTGTGATGAAAAAAAAAATACAAGAGAACAGCGCACCAGCACTAAAACAAGAGACACTGCACGATATCGAGGACCAATAGTACTAAGACCATCCACTATGTGAACCAAAAACGGTTCAAAGGAGACAATGAATCGGTTCAACACGTAGCAGAGTATCGGCTCATGAAGTCTGACAACAAAAGCGAACCAACTTCATGGTTCGATTCTTTGCATGCATAAGTGGGTCCCTCTAACTGAATGTGAGGAAGAAAACCTGGCAAGGGAGAGAATATGGCCAGTTATTTATTCAAAACTAGGAACATGGACGATTCATCACATAGTAGCACAATGCCTGCAGGTTCCTACTCTGACATATTATTTATTGAATCGGTTCAACATAGTGCATGGCCTAATTAAACAAAGGATATCCAAGATTCGGTGGCTTGCAGCCAAAGTTCTTGACCTGCTTGGCCACTTCCAGATCCAGCCCAAACCATAAGCAACACAGGCAAAAAAAAAGACACTTACATTTTCAAAATCTCTCATTGTCATGGACCACGTGCTGCTCAATTCCGTGCTACTATTAGCATGAGAAAACTAGGCTTTCTTGAAAGGTTGGTGGCAACAGGAAGCGGCAGCAGGATCAGATTGGACAGTGACCTCTGTACCGTTTTGCCTGTTCGACACACCTATCGCACTGTCCAAATCCTGGGTTCAGTTGCAGATCCACCAAATCAGGGATTTGATGTTATTTGCCAGATTGAGATGTGTACTAGAAATAAAATGAGCCATCCTAGTATGAACTTGTTACCAGATTTTTCTTTTCTTCTGGGCTGTTACCAACTGCACTATGGCTGGATGACTGTGGAGCTCTGGAACATTTTCTGATTGCTTGGACTGAACCACTCTGTTTCCCGCCACTCAGAAAGAGAAACCGATTAACAGTGGCATGTTTGATTCAAAAGATTTGCAAAGGAATTTTGTAGGATTCTTACCCATAGGATTTTTTCCCTTTAGAGGCCATTTAATTCAAAGGATTGAACCCTTCAAAATTCCTATAGATTCCTTTCCTATACTACAATCCTATAGGATTTTCAACAAGAGGTTAGACCTCTTGAAAATTTTCCTACGTGTCTATGACAACTATACCCATTTACTCAATCTACATACAAAGTTCCTGCGTTTTTCTTCCGCTGCAATCAAACGACTTCTGCAGCTAATTCCTGCGTTATTCGTTCCTGTAGGATTTCACATGTCATGACATAGACATACCATTCCTGCGGTTTTCCTATTTCTGTGCTTTTAAAATCCTTTGAATCAAACATGCCCTTAGTATGTTGGTACTGCAGGAATTGATGGAGTTGGCCTAGGGCTGATCCGGCACCATGAGAGACTATCAAAGTAAGAGCAATCAGATGGGTCTCGGGTCGCATCCTCTTCGCTGCAACTACTAATTAGTGTTCTTCCATCACGCAGGATGTTTGAGATGTGGTGCTTGCATACACCCGTCCAAGACCGGACGACCTTTGAAAGTAAGTGCCTCCCAGGCTCTGAGTTTCAGAAAATGCTCACCATGGAATCCCAGCATATTTTGAGGCCCTGGCTAGTGAAAGCTCTGAAACTTCACCGATGAACAACGCAGGACTCGTCGAGTACGTAGAGAGGACAGTGAGATCCGAGAGATCAAGAGCGCCAGACAGGCCAGTCTACCTCGTTGGAGAGTCTGTTGGAGCGTGCATCGCTCTCGCCGTGGCGGCGCGGAACCGAGACATCGATTTGGTACTGATCCTAGTCAACCCAGGTCCTGCTTCCGTTGTCCATGGTTTCTGCATACATTGCTCGGTTCTTTCACTGGCAGTAACTCCTTACCGACCAATCAGCATTCATCTCGTGGCATTTTCAGGGACGTCTTTCCACAAGTCACAGCTGCAGTCTCTCTCAGCATTACTGGATTTGGTCCCGGATCCCTTCCATCTCAGCACTCCGCAGCTCCTAAATTTCCTGTTAACAGGTTTAGCACCATCTCCATGAGGACAATTTCTGATGGACAGCAAACTTGATGTCCATCTACTACTTATCACAGTTCAATATTCTTTGTAGGCAACTTTATGAAGATGCGACCGACTTCTGATGGAGCTGGTCAGGCATTATCAGACATCACCACTGGTCTGTTGCCTTCTCTTACGGTGAGCTGCAAAATATTGAGGAAATTGCTGCTGAATGTTTTTTGGGGGAAATCTTCTCCTAGCAGATGTTACTTCTGTCATTTCAAGTGTGGATGGATTTTGCACTGTTGGATATGTGCGCCTCCATACTTGTCTGTATGCCGCAGCCGTACTGATGATTTTGTGCGCTTCTTTCTGCAGTATTTGGCTGATATTTTGCCCAAGGAATCCATTGTCTGGAAGATGAAAATGTTAAGAACGGCGTCGTCATTTGTCAATTCCCGCTTGCATGCGGTCAAAGCCCAGACTCTGGTGCTTGCCAGGTATGATCTGCAATACACACACTGACAAAATATAGCTGAGATCCGAGAGTATGTGAAGGGACCAAGAGTAATAACATAGTAGTTCTCACTGTTGTATGTTCTCCAAAGTTTAAGGACAGTCTCCAAATGCTTTCTGTGGACTCTATACTATGCCACATCCCAATAGTTTTACTTCTGAACATGTTATCCTCATTTAGACAGGGTCTGAAATTGTTATTCTTTTTTTCTCAGTGGAAATGATGACTTGTTGCCAAGCCGCGAAGAGGCTGAAAGGCTAAATGGTTCGCTACAGAACTGCAGAATCCGTCACTTCAGGGACAATGGCCACAAAATCTTGTTGGTAAAACAGATAAATATTCCTCGTTGACAAAATATTTATTAGCTATGCAGTCATACTCTTGGCTTGCACTTGAACACCACTTCTTACATGCGCCAAAGACCAATACTCTTTGCACTGGCTATAGTTTTCAAGCATTTCAAAACTCTAACCGATAACTCTTCAAAAACATCTGGCAGGAAGATGAATTTGATCTAGCGACGACCATTAAAGGAGCTGGATACTATCGTCGCTCCAGACAGACGGACTTTGTTTCAGATTATTTACCACTAACTCCTGATGAGTTCGAGAAGGCCATCAATCATGAGAGGTACCATTTCTCTAAACTAAATTTTGATGAGTTGTTACATCACAACTGAACTGCTACTGAATTTTCTGAAACTTCAGGGTCCTGAGTTTTGCCACTGATCCAGTGATGCTATCGACGCTGCCTGACGGGAAGATAGTGAGGGGACTGGCAGGGCTGCCAAGGGAGGGCCCTGTCGTGCTGGTTGGGTACCACATGCTCATGGGGTTTGAGCTTGGACCCCTGGTCACAGGAGTGTTGAAGAGCACTGGAATCCACATCCGCGGCTTAGCACATCCATTTTTGTTCAGCAAGAGTTCAGAGCAGATCCTGCCGGATCCTTCAGCCCACGATCTCCACCGGATCATGGGCGCGGTGCCTGTCACACCGGTGAATTTTTACAAGCTCCTTTCAGAGAAGCACTTCGTCTTGCTGTACCCGGGAGGCGCACGCGAAGCTCTTCATAGGAAGGTTTGAATTCTCGACAGAGAGAGCAATATAAGTAATCTATGAAAACATAAACACATCCATTGTTTTTGGAAGATGATGTAGTTGTTTACAGGGAGAAGAATACAAGCTGTTTTGGCCCGAGCAGACTGAATTTGTGAGGATGGCATCAAGGTTTGGAGCAACAATAATACCATTTGGAGCGGTTGGAGAAGATGATATATGCGATGTAAGTGCCGCCCTAGCAAAATGTTATCTTACTTTGATATCCTATAGTTTATCTATTGTACAGAAACACCCTCATTGCACACTATTGGAATCCAAATGTAACTGTTAACTATGAATCAATTTAATACCTCAGGTGTTGTTAGACTACAACGATCTTCTGAAGCTCCCATTTTATGACATCCTTGACAAGAGGCTAAATGAAGATGGTCTAAAGCTAAGGTATATCTTGATTTTATTTTAGAAGCGATTGTTATTTTACGTCTCCCAAATACTTTTCCCATAAGAATTCAATGATCTTAATTTACCTCGTTGTTTTTAAGGACTGATTCTACGGGAGAGGTCAAAAATCAAGATATGCATCCTGTAGTGGTTACACCAAAAGTACCGGGGAGGTTTTACTTCGTCTTTGGAAAGCCTATTGAAACAAGAGGTACCAACCCTAAATAATTGCACTACATTTTTTACTCCATCCGTCTCAAAATAGATGTCACAGATTTGTCAAAATTTGGATGAATCTATATACTCCCTCCGGTCCATATTAATGTTCGCAACTTTGTCTAGATTTGGATGAATCTAGTCTAAATCATTAACTAGGTACATCCGAATCTAGATAAAGTTAAGAACAATAATATGGATCAGAGGGAGTACTAAATCTGCAACAACTATTTTGAGATGGAGGGAGTAGATGTTCTGATGACAAGTGAAAGTACACTCCTGTGCTTTTTTGATAATCGAAGAATCTGACCTGGTATATGATTATAATTGCTTCTTGTTTGCATAGGGAGGGAGAAGGAGCTAAGAGACAAAGAAAAGGCCCAACACCTCTATTTGCATGTCAAATCTGAAGTGGAGAGCTGCATCGAGTATCTCAAGGAGAAGAGAGAGGAGGACCCCTACAGGAGTATACTGCACAGGCTTCTCTACCAGGCAGCTCATGGTTCCGATACAGAAATACCCACATTTGAACCCTGAGATGATCCATCCCAGAACATATTAGTTAGGATCCAAACCAATTAGTTTACATTGTTCTATACATAGTTATTTTTTATTTATTTTTACCTCGACAGAGCTGCAATTTGTTCAAATTAGAAAGGTCAATAAATATTTAAATTCAGTTTAGAACTATAAATTTCTACATGTAAAGTACATTAGTGGGCGTACTAATCTACGCAGGGGCTCTCATTCAAATGATGTATGAGAGAAAGTCTAGAAGCTTTTCCGCTCACTAAATGTTCTGTTAATATCTAACACTATTTTGCTGAAGTCAACGAAAAGAAACAAAGCATATTGGCTGTGCCTGCGCTGCATTAGAATGGCAATTTACTGAATTAAAAAGCACACATTATACAAAGATTGTGTTCAAAATTTTGTAAGGCTAAAACATTACTTCAGAGACAAAACACAAAATTGGAGGATATGAGATATTGTATTTCAACTGATCCTGTACATGTTGGGAAATGGTAATGAACACAAGAGACTAACTGAAAAGTTAGTGAGGGCATGATATGTACATATTTCATGTTAAATGTGTCAGTTGCTTATGTCGAAGTACTTGGGATCAGCAGGGAAGTCATGCTCGACCCGCAGCTGCAATAAGACAAAAAGTTCAGTTAGGGCTATAGATTTAAAACACACAAAACAAAGTAATGCATAGAATAGTAGGATTAGCATCGCCACACTCTTAATAATATCATACCCTTACATATGACCAAATTGATGTAGATGTCAAAAGAGCACAACAAGGAAGACCTCATTATTTAAGCATCCTAATCAGCAATTTTGGGAAATCTAGAGTACACTATCCATGCTATAGGTGAAATTACTCAGTTTCACTGTGCAGAAAGAAATGGAAAGGAGGTTGTGTTAAAAGACACAGCTACACAACCTAGAATAATCTCAGTTGCTACATACCTCGCCTTCGTCTGAATCTGAGTGCCTCTGAGGGAAGACAACTCTAATATCATTGTAGAGATAAAATCGTCTCTCTTCCTCGGTTGTAGTACTCTGATTGAGTGGTTCTGATGGCAGGCCAGGTTTGCTCTGCTGCATCGATCTTGATGATTTCTTGGAGAAAGGGCTCAGAAAGCGCAGGTGCAAAGCATAACGAAGAACGCCTCCAGTAGAACTATTATTCACCTTGGAAGGACTGCAGCAAGACTTCTTTTCACCAAAGCGAACTGTGTCTGCTTGACAGCAGCAACCATTAGCATTCGTGCCATTTTCTGACTTCCCAGTAGGAATCGATTCATCTGATTCACTATTGTCACAGTCCATTGAGCAACATATTTTGTTTGTGTAACCTTCCTTTTCTGATCCATCAGTCGAGAAGCAGTTCTGCCCCTGTTCACAGCCTGCAAAATTAAAATAATTCGTCAGCAACTTCAAATCGACAATTTGGCTTTAGCTATGGTATTGGCTACATTACATTCAGAAAACAGAGTGCCACATTCTCTAAGTTCACTTCCATATTGGACTGACTCGACCTTTGTGTGACTGGCATCACTTCCTTCTTTCACTGGACTAGAAGGAGGAACAGATGATAGAGTGACCTTTTGCCTCACGAAAGTCTGTCCCATTTTAAAATAACAGAAATAAGACGAACTCGAGAAAAGAAGTTAAGTAGTAAAAAAAAGAAGTTAAGGAATAAGATGAATAATCATGACACACTTTATTATTCAAAACAAATAAAGCATGTTTTGATGTGTTCGAGATAAAAGGCGAATAGTCACAAGCCCTTCTAAACAGGCAAACACCATTCCTGCACCAGGAAATTAATTATAAAATTGCTTCATTTGACATGCATCAAGCTAGGTTTTCCAGTGCATCATTATATTGCAGGTAATCAACTTTACTGAGCATCCAATGAAAAGGTAACATTTTCATTTACAGCCAGTTCAGTATACTAGCCTAGTCACAAAAGCGACAACAGTATTGCTAATTATTAAATGCTTAAAATTACAGAAAGCCCTTCTTAAACGCAAACTACCACACATAATGAAAAATGAGTACAGGATTATTCTACCCTTACAATTCAACCATCAGCTCTTGGAAGACTACCAATATGAAATGCCCAAACATTTTGCTTGTTCTATCTACCAAAAATAGAAGTTTATAAATGGCATACAGCCACATTCAAGATCCACTGAACATTCCATAGAGGATTTCAATAGAGTATGCCAGCATTAAACAGAATTCCCTGGCATAACAGCTATGAGACGGTTACAGATATAAGATACTGCATCCCAAGAACTCAATAAAATTGACAAATATACCACAGGAACTCAAAATAATCAAGAACCACAACAGTGCAAGTCAATAGAATACAATACATATTCTGCTGCTATGCCATACGAAAATAAGGAAATCCAGGCCAAACAATTATAAGGAAAATCTGCAATTATCCTCAGTATTTAAGTCTAGAAGACAATGAAAATAGTCAAGAATTATTGGCCATCCAACAACTCCCAACTTCGCATACCTTGGTTCCAGCAGGCATGCCACTCAAATCATAGTTGCAGAAAAAGGTGTGCAGCGGCGTCTTCTCTGGGTTGCTGACCACCTGTCAAGGGCAACAGAGTGCTTCTGGTAAAACAGGTGCAGAAACTACTACTAGCAAGGGCAGACAGCCACGGAAAGTTGAACACATGCCTAATGCAAGCAGATACATAGTAGTGCACCAATTCATCTGAAACAATCCAGCAAAATAGACAGTAAACTAAATTTTATTTAATAAGGCCAACAATTCAGTACCAGCTGTATGCGCCCTTTAACTGGGATGTGTAAGCGACTTTTCGCTGATCTAGAATCATTATTACTGGAGCTTCTTTTGAGTTTTGGGCTTTTGCTATTGCTGTTAGTAGGTAACCTCCCAGCAAGATTAATCGACGAGTAGTACAGTAGAGAGCTATCCTCATCAATGCTTGTTACTGCAAATGGAAGCTTCTGAGTTGGGGGAGAGAAGTTGCCACCAGTCACATTCAGCACAGCCAGAAAACCATCAATATTCTGCATTTCAGGAGAAAATGGAATAAATACCCAAACGATGTGCATGGTATCCAGCTAAAATACTCAGTTATTAGGGGAAATGTAGTAAAGGACACATTGCAGACCTGCTTATCTTTTCCGCACGAATATCGACCAGATAAAAGGGACTCCTCAAAGGAGCCAACTAGTGACCTTCTTACAGGAAACAGGCTTAAACCCCGAAGACATCCATTACTTGGAAATACAGGAACAGATTCTGAGACCAAGTTCTGAAATCTTCCACCTGAGCACCTCTTGGGGAACACGGTATCAAAGTTAACGTGTAAGATAGTAGTTTTTCCTGTTGCATCCGTTACCCTAATTCTATCGCCATGTTCTGAATAATATTCACCTGTCGATCTTTCTGTTTCCTTCAAGCCCAGAAAATCATTTTCAATTTCACTCACTAGATTCTTGTGAGCTCCTGAATTCTTCACCCTCTGCGTCCATTTTGGGCCGAGAGGAGACAAAGTGAGTGGAGGGGAATGTGCCATTTTTGCTCGTGGTATAGCAACCTTTTCAAGATTCATAATCCTTTCAGCCTCTAGGTGATCTGAGAAAGAATACGACTCCCTGCCCTCAAGTAAAGGACCATCTGTGAATATCTTACTGCTAAACTTATCAACAGCCTGTCCATTGCTCCGACTGGAATATCTCAAGGCTGACCAAGTAGGTGACTCGAACGAATCAAGAGTTGCCGTGTGGGCCTTTTTAGAATCTTGAAATCCAGAAGCACAAAGTCGTCTAACACAATCAGAATGCTGATTTTTGGCATCTGCAGAACCAATATTTAGCGCATCACCATGGAACTGTCCAGGAAGCACATTAGTTAAAGGCGATAGCACCCTTTTCCTTGCCTGAGGAGCATGCTGTTCAATGGACGAATGACAAGTATCAATGACTAAAGATGAATTCATTTTGCTGGCTACGATCATATCAGAATCTTCAGTGGAACTAGCAAAACCTGATTCAAATCCAATAACCCTCACTGCAGGCATCTGAACAGAAGATCCCAGTTTAGGGCATGATCTATAACTTGAATCCCTTGAATCAGGTTTCCGGCATTGGAGGCCTGCAGGCACATTCATAGCATGGCTATCTCCGAGACGTCCATCAGAGCCATTGAAATAATCTAACGCAGCTTTTCTCTTGAGATCACTGATGGAAGGGTATGGAAATGCCCTGCTAGTGGAGCTTCCTGCAGGAAGCTTACCCAAATGACCGGTACCACTACCACCAAAACAAGGAGGACTAACTACACATGTACTCAGCGTAGGAGGTTCCTCCTCCTTGACCGCAGGAACTTGAGGCAAACCCATCACAATGTCCCTTCAACAAAAGAAAAAAAAAACTTGGATCTTACTTCCAAAATGGACCTACTCAGGTCTTCCAATGACCTCCCTTCAGCTACTACTTTCGATCTCCGATACCAAACGATTTCCTAAAACAATTAACTCGACTCTGCACAAAGGTTTCAGCTGCATTGAGGTTTCTGATCCGAATCTATCAGCAGTAAAGATGCAATCTTCCCACCACCAATCATGCTCCTGTAGTTGCTGGAACAATTGGCGATGAAGCACAGTTTGGAGCCTGAACAAGCAACAAGAAACCTAGGATGAACCATACCCAGAGTTCAGAACGCTGTCCTACAGAAACAAATCCACATTGTTGAATGAGTTTCATGGTCATTTTCCTCTACAGAAATAGGATGGCAATATCTACTTACGAAGCTTATAGACATAAAAAACGACAGTAAACTACCAATTATGTAGTCTATGATGCAATGCAGCAAAATCAGCAAACATAAGACCGTCCATTGCACATCAACAGCGTTAAATTTAGAACAGCTCCGGCAGAATAGATAATCCGGAAGCTAAATCTTTGGGCAACCGAGGGGGGACAAAGGGCATCTAGATGGCCTCAGATCGAGAAGCTAAGAACGATCTGAGAACGATCGTCGCATCGATGATCAGAACAGTAGAACTGAATCAATCACATCAACGCATCCAAGATCCCCACCATCTGCACAAGAATCCATATAGAGGAGGAAGGGAAGCCGCCGAAATCCGGAGCGATAGCTGTGAACCCAAGAACCAAATCAAGAAACGGACTGGAAAGCAGCCATGGAGCAGCGATCGGGGATTTTCCAGGAACAGCGAAACCGGATTGGGTTTTCTGCAGATTGGACTGTGTCGATCGGACCATTGGAGATTTACGAAATATATAATTGCATATCGAGGTGAATTACCGAGAGAAGGATTGGGCCATTTATTTGAGAGATTTTCCCCTTCCCCTTGTCCGCTGTCGGCTTCTCTCGCGTGGTTCTTCTCCTAACCTCCGCTTCCTGATGTGCTTGCTTGGGCATTGGGTTCTTCTCTCCCCATCTCTTCCATGGCTTAAATAGATTCCCCACGGGCCAAGGCCTGAGGATTTTGCCTTTTTTTTCATGGATATATTTATTCCACAACCCAAAATTTTCAACAATGTAATAATAATAATAAAGTAACTTTTTTTTTGCCAGGGATACTAAAATTTGGTAAGTTGTATTTGAGTGTCTTCCCGTTTAGGCGGGAGGACTTAACATTTAGAGCCATCGGATCTTGCTTCGTCCACGTGGCAAGTAGGTTGCGGTGGGCGCTCTTATAGGATTGTAGAACGAGGTATATCGTATCTTGTGTATTTATAAGAATGACCTTCGATTTGTAGGATTGGAGATAACATCACAATTACTTGGAATGAGCATTCTAGAAAGTAACCTGAAACCATACGAGATAGAAAGGTTAGAGGCACATAGAAATGCCACGGAACATGGTGGCAAGTGATCACGTTGGAAAAGAGTTAAGAGGCTCGCCCTAAGGCACAGAAAATATTTCGCTTATGTAGAGGTGTTAAAGCCCAACTCAAGTTGGTGTATATACTCATTGACCACAGGTGACTCTTTGATGTGATGTCATCGTTGATGTTATCAAGGCAGCATAAAAGACAAGTAGTAAGTGAAAGGACCGATATGAGCGATTAGAGGGGGTGAATAGGCGCTACCAAATTTTATATCTTTTCAAGTATAGACTTGACACAGAGGCAAATTTTCTAAATATACAACTAAGTAAATTTCCCTAAATAACAAGCGAGCAAGCATGCAAGCAATGTAAAAATAATAAGGTAAAGGTAAGAGATAGCCGCTAGTAGACACAAGGATGTGATTTCCGGAGTTTCTTCCTTATAAAGGGAAGTACGTCTCCGTCGGATAGGTGTTGGGGCTACACAAAGTCACCCCAAGCACCACTAAGACTCACCTTCTTCTCCCGAGCACACACCACGATGGTGGATACTCATTCCACTAAACGGGGCTCTTCTCGGTGGACACTGAAACCTCGCACAAAGCTTGCGACTAGCTTCACTACTCAATTGGAGGATCCCAGCACGACCACAAAGCTCTTACAACACAAAGAGTGAGCTCCGGGGCGACTTCTTCTAGTTAGGATTTCACAAATCCTAGGGCAAAAATGTTTCTCACAAGAACACGGGGAAAAACAAATCCCCTTGGTGGAAGTGTAGATATAGGTATCTTGCCTTGATTCCCCAAAGAGCATCAAGTTCTAGTGGCTAGAGAAGGAGTTTTTGAAGGATTGCGCTCAGCAACAATGGATGAGAGAGAGTGGAAGACAAAGTTTTCTCTTGGGGATGAAGAAGCTCTTATATAGATCCCTCCGAAATTTGACCATTGCTGAGAGTAAAGGTTGGAGTCTCCGGTTTGGGTAGACCGGAGTCTCCGGACTTAATGAGGCACCACACTGGAGTCTCCATCTTGGAGAGACTGAAATCTCCGAACAAGGTGAAATGTGATGGGAGTCTCTAGAGAAATATCCGCCTAGTCTCCGGACCGTGATCAGAGAGAAACACACTCGACGCTTCCTCACAAAATCGTCAGTCCGGAGACTAGCACTACAACATGTATCGTGTGACCTGGCGCTTATAAACGTCGAGGCACATACCTAGTCGTCGCTCTTGTGCTAGCTTGGCAAAAAGGCTGTCAGAAATAACTACGTCGGGAAAAGTTTTTAGGCGGCACTTTTATGGCTCGGCACATCGTCATCCGTTGAGCTAGCGCTAGTATGGCAGTACGACTTAAATGTCGTGGTCCATTGTAGGCCAAAATTTACTAGGTGCCATGGTAATTGTGCATGTCTAACACAATATGGTGTCGTCGTACGTGGCCCATGCACGACATAATTTTTAGTGCCTCTAATGATCTTTTTTGGGATAGAAATTTAGACTGTTTTTTGTATATTTAGAGTTCTCCTAATTTACCAGAATTTACAGAAACTCATAATATGAATCACACATGGTGCTTCCAAATATCATAGCATAAACTCAAATATATAGCATAACATAGAATCAAACGCATACATTGTAGCACTACCAAAGGCATCACGATTAGTTTTGACACATCCATCACATAAGTTTTTAAGAGATCGACTTCACACATATTAACTTAATCGTCGACCAACAGAAAAACATTTCCTTCGGGGTAACAAGTGCTACGATGAAGTGATGGTTGCTTGGTCTTCAGTTGAGTCTGCGGCACACTAATCCTGATGAATGAGGAACAAAATGAACTGTAAACCACTTTGATGCAAACAAGAAAACATGTATGGGAGTATATATACTAGATAGAGGCTCAAACATACTTTTGTTGTTACCTAGAATAGAAATAGATCTTTTGTCCGGCACAGGAGCTCCTTCTGGCTTCGTAACCTGTGAAGTGAATAGATAAACATTTTTCAGGACACACATTTGGTAAATCTGGAAGCTGAGAGTTGTTATTCACTTACATTTATAAATAGCCAAGAAATATGATGGTTTAGAGCTTGTCCCAACTTCTTAACCTTTCCGATTGGCCTAACCAGTGGCATAGTCTTATCTATCACAGCCTCAATCAGGATCTCATAGAATTCACCTAACAGTTGTCCATCATCCCAAAGTGCACACTTATCTGTGGAAGTTAACTTCCCAAACACAACTGTCCTATCACTCATCATCGATCGTAGACCCATTTTTTCTTAAATCTACACAAAGTTATGTAGCATAAAATATATATGCATTCCTATATGCATCAACAATAGATGCATCAACCGACAACAAGTTATGTAGAAGACATATACCTAAGCTCCGTAGTTAGTCTAACTCAAATACTTGAGAACTTCATCTTCTTATCGCTCCTCGGACAACCACATGAAAACTTGAGGCCTAGAACTACCTCCCAATCTCTTCTTCTTGGAACTATTTCCTCTAGCAGATGAAACTGCATCTCCCTTTGAAGCAACAACAGCCGTGTGGGGGGAGCAGCATCTAGAGGGGTGGTTATAGCGACATCATCACCATCTAGAGGTGTAGCAGCAGTGGCAACATCTGGAGTTAGCACTTCAGTATGAGCATCTGGAGTTAGAATAGGGTCAACTTTTGTTGGCGTAAACACAACATCAACATGATTCTACAATAGGGAGGAGAAGGAGTAGTTTCAATTCTTCTAGTAGGTGCCAAAAGACGAGTGAAAGGGCATGTGTTCCCCCATGTGTGGTTTTGGTAATTAATGAAAATCTCTATGTACTAATTGTTTCATTGAGTTGCACTTGTAGGAATTGTCCATTGGCATTGCTTGGACCATGTGCTAGCTTAAAGAAATGAAGACAATTAGCATTGTCCAAGGGATTTGGGCCTATTGGAATCATGTTGAAGAAATAAGATGATTCAATGTTGATCATGACAAAGAATGGATCAACACTCAAGATGAATTGAGGTTGTACAAGTTCAAGATGTGACATCTCTAGAAGATCACATGCTCGAATCTTGCCATCCTCAGTGATAATGGATCGACAAAGAAGTTCAAATAAGAGGTTTCCCCATGGTGTATGGGGAGCAATTCACATGTCTTCATCAAGCGAGCGCGAGCAAGAGCAATCAAGAAAGTTGTTCCATCTTGAGGAGAACAAGATCATCTACATAAAGCTTAAGTGGAATGCTCAAAGGCAAAGGTATGATCTTGATAGGATATCCCATTTGCCAGTCTCATGTTGTTAGTTGGGATACCTGGTTTAGGATAGATGAATGTACTATCAAGAGGGGATCTTGAGTGACTAACTCGATCGTATCTTTTGGAGAGAGATCAAACATTTTCATACTTTACATCATATTTCTTAGTTATTATTCAGATATTATCCATGTGAGGTTCTAGGGCTTGTGATTATTTTCACAACAAGCTCTAGTTCATCAAAAACGGATTTCACTTATATACCTTATTGCATTTTTTATCCTGAAGGTTTTCTGGCTCCACACCTTGGGAGGTACATCACATACTTATACTTGATTTTATCTCCCTTAGTGGTATCCAATGTTTCCACATACACATCATTATATTTAGAACACCATTTGTTTCATTATGTTTGGAGTTCGGTTGCTTAAGTTATTGCATTTGCTACTGCCTGAACTGTCTATCGTGACCGGTAGTACCGAACTCTTTTTCCGGTAGTACCGCTCGATGGCGGTAGTACCACCCGGCGGTACCGGTCACATATGTACCCAATAGTAAGCTAGGGATCCTCCTCTAGAGCATCCAGTATCGCCTCCTAGTACTACCGAAGTTATGTGGTAGTACTGCTTCTAGACCCGGCACTACCAGTTGTGTGGTAGTACCACCTCCACACCCGGTACTACCGGGGGTCTAGTGGGCTGACTCAGCTCCCTGTCTTCTCTTCTAGCCTACCCAGTTGGTCCATCCGGTACTTGGCCGGTAGTACCGGACTTGTTCGGTACTACCGCTGCCAAGTTTGGTTGTACCGGTCATCACAGTAGCCCAACGGGCAGATTCCCTGCCCCCTATAAAAGGGGCCCTTCTTCTCCATTAGATCTAAACTTCTTGAGCTTTTTTCCCTCCATTGTTGATCCTCTTGATCTTGCCTACCCCTTGATGACTACAACTGCACAGATCAATTGTATATAGTTTTGAAATAAGAGTATCGAACCCACAGAGAGCTATTTGGTTAAGGTCTTTATGCCCCTCGTCACTATCTACCAAAGGATACTTGTAAGCTATCTTTGATCTCAAGTTAAGGATTTTTAAAGGGGGTTGTGTTTGAATGCAAGAAAGTAAACAAGTAACGAATGCATTGGGATTGGTGTTGGAACTCAATAAGGCTAAAATGTTCTCGGGGATGTAGGATACACCATTAGCATATGAGAATTACTTATGATTAGGATAACCTATATCTTTTGTCATGACATGTGTGGAGAGAGCTCCATAATAAGATGTTCACTACAAGTCTCGCGAGCAAGCCACTTCTACAATGCTACAACATAGAACCCGGGCGCTTGCGCTTATAGACGTCGAGGCACAGCCTTAGTCGCCGCGTTCGCGCTAGCGCGGCACAAAAAAGCCACCAGGGATAACTGCGTCGGGGATTTTGAAATGACGGCGGATTTTTGTCATAGCATAACATGATCCGTCGAGCTAGCACTTCCACGGCGCGATAGAGGATACGCCTCGGTATAATAAACACAGTGGGGTCAATACTTGCCGAGAAATAGTGAAACTGCTTCATCATGCTTGGTACACTTTTCAGCGGCACTACTGTTAATTATAATTAGTACAAACAAAATCATCTGGAACCGTGTTGATTCAAATCATATGATGGATTATATTAAGGTATCAAATTCATTGATAAATAGTATTACATTAATGAAAATACAACATCTAATTATGAGATTTCACAATCTCTTTTCCTACAGATCTAATCCCCTCCATCCCTTATTTTGGGGTGGAGGGTATACAACAGCCATGCTTTCATGGATTCCTTGACGAGGCGCATGTCCATCTCCGTGACACGGTTCTGACCACCATCATATTCAAGCCATGTTGTGCTGACTGTTGGGTTCGCAGCATAGAAAACAAAAAAATTCCTACGATAGGAACTATACGCCAAGATCTATCTACTAGATACAAGCAACGGGTGGATATACATCCATAGAGAACTTACCCTCGAAGACAACAAAGCTTTGTTAACGAGTTGGAACTCGTGGATGATGTAGTCGTACACTTGCCGATCTCAAGATCGCGATGAAGTCCAGCAGGTCCGGCTCCAGCACATCCATCAGATCCAGCTCCAGCAAGTCCAGCACCACCAAGTCCAGCACCGTAAAGCAGCGGTGCATCCCTGATCGCACACACGTTCGGTACCCCGACAACCTCTGTCCCTCGCTCTAGCAAAGCAGTGGAAGCAGCAACTCCTTTCCAGATAAAGCCACCGGTAACATGTATCTCGCTAATCCGAGACCATGGGGAATAACTAGAGGGGGAGAGAGATCCTTCACAAGGAGGTGTGTGTTGTGAGGAGAGGGGGCTTTTATAGGGAAGAGGGGGGCAACCAAGGGCCATGGCGTGGCAGCCATGGTGGTGCCCCCACCTCTTCCATCATTCATGTGGTGGATGCTCCACTCACATAAATATGCCTCCACTCACACTTACACTCACATGCATTAAATTTCCACCAAATTTAATGCAAGCTCTCATTAAATAAAACTATTTTATTTATTGTATTCAGAATTTTGTCAATTACATTAATTAACAAACATTCACATAAAACCCCCTGCAACATTTCAATATCACATGCAGAACCAATTTCAGCAATTTCATCCAAAATAGTTTCGGTGTCTATTGAAATAATTCCAACGCTTTCTTAAATCTTTATCTGAAACATATTTGCTCCAAATGGTGTCGGTATCCCTTAAGTGTGTCACCCTATGGTTCGTGAATAATGCAGACATGATCGAGACCCCTCTCCGATCAATAATCAGCAGCGGGACCTGGAGATCCATACTGACTCCCACATATTCAACAATGACTCTTGTGATCGTGTGAACCTTTAACGTTGTAACTAAATCCCTTTGTCTCGCGATATATTACATGTCCAAGATTCGATCATCGGCATCCAAATACCTAGTTTGATCTCGTTACCGATATGCACTCTTTTCTCGTTCCCGTGATATAACATTCTAGTGATCACATCACTTGCTTGCAAGCTATTTCAATGTGATATCGCCGAGAGGGCCCAGAGTATATCTATCCATCATCGGGATGGACAAATCCCACTCTTGATCCATGAGCCTCAACATAACACATTCGTAGCACTGAACCCACCTTTATAGTCACCATGTTACGGTGTGACGTTTGATGTTATCAAGATACTCTTCTGGTGTTAGCAATTAACATGATCTCATGGTCTAAGGACTAAGATTAATTCGTATGATGTTATAGTAATATAAACATAATGACTCTGATCGTAATGCTATACTTCGAATGAATGTTCATCACATCATTTCATAAATGTTGCGACCTTGTTATAAACAACATCCAATGTCCATGATCAGGAAACCTTGATCATCTTGTTAATCAACGAGCTAGTCTATAAGAGAGGCATAACTAGGAACCTTTTATTTGTTTATTAAACACACATGTATTGACATTTACAATCAATAGAATTATAGCATGTAAAATAAACATTTATCATAAACATGGAATAAGATAATAACCACTTTATTATTGCCTCTCAAGCATATTCCCTTCAGTCTCCCACTTGCACTAGAGTCCATAATCTAGTTTGAAAAAAAATCGTATTGAACACCTATGGCTTTCTGGTGTTGCATATACGCGATTGCTAGTGGTTAACATAATCTTCGGATCTGACAGTTTCAGGTCCATGTGTATTTGCATGTCTTTGCGTCTCTACGCATCACTCATTCTCAAATGAGATGGTATTGTAAATTTTGGTCCTTTGGGGAGACCTTTAGTTCGTTCGGGTTAAAATATGTTGATATTATTGTCATACAATATATCTTCATAGTATTAGCCCACTTCGAACCACACCTAGTTTGATAACAAACTACTTAACACAAATGCCCTCCTTTGCTGCTACTATAGCAGTCATATACTTAGCCTTTTCTTGTAGTATCTGTCACAATGCCTCAACTTTGGAACTCATCCAAATCCATCATGGAACATCCTTTCCATTACATTGTGCCACCCATAGTCTAAATTGAGATAAATTTAATTTGTATCTTGTGACAAAACTAGTATCAATGTAACACTTTACAATGAACTACCTTTAACTATTTGTCACTTATACATAATATATTCTTAGTTCTTCCAAAGTTCATAAGAATATCTTTACTATTGTCCAATGATCATCTTATGAATCATTCTAGTATGTGCTCATAACATTTAGAGCATAGGACATATCTGGATATATACATATCATGGTATAATCGATCAAAATATTCATGTGATTTTACTCACCACGTGTTGAAACACTTGAATCTTGAGACAATCCTTTCCATGCAGCAAGAACCTTTCTTGTTGTTTCTATATTGAACCCTTTCAATATCTCATATATGTATGTCTGGCATAACCATATTAGTGCCTCAATCTATCCATATAGACATTGATGCCAAATATTCCGGTTTTGCCCAAGTCTTTCATCGAAATCCTATTTTTAATGAAATTCTTAACTTGTGTCAATACAAGATACATCATTTCCAATCAAAACCATGTCCTCTACATAATGTATCAGAAATATGTCTCAGCGCTCCCACTTAATTTCTTGCAAATGCAAGCATCTTCATCATCTCCGATGAAATTAAACTCCTTTAACATTTTCATCATGGTGAAGATTCCAACTATGATATGCTCACTTTAACTATTGAAGTTTGCATGCCCTTTTAGCACCCTTTGAATTAACAAAACCCTTCGGACCGTGTCATGTACACATCCTAGGTAACCATTCTATTAGAAGAACCTTGTTTTGTTTATTCAACTACCATATACCAAATTATATGTAGTGGTTGCTACATTAATCCGTCAAGACTAAATGTCGCTATGAAAGATCAAATCTTGTCATAGTCAACTCCTTGAACATTGCCGTAAACTTCTTTCCGACATGTCGACTATTTCATAGATGTTAAACATCCATGGCTATTTCTTTATAGATCCAAACACAACCGATAGGCTTCACGCCTTTCTAGAGGGTCTTCCAAGTTCAGAAACTTGATTTCTCGTGTATGGATACTATCACGGATTCTATGACTTCTAGTCATTTTATGGAGTCAGGGCCCATCATCGCTTCTTTGCATGCACTCGGTTCATCATTGTCAAAACAATAATGACTTCTGTTTCAAATCTTACTATTTGATTCTTACCGACCCACGTGGTTCAATAGGAACTCTAATCTCCAAGATCACACCCTTTGTGATCACGGGAGCCATGAGGATTGCGGCCGCCATCGGGACACTTTTCGGCGTTGCACTACTTAGCACATATAGCTAAGGTTCAATGACCTTATCAAAGTTCTATTATCCTCCCACTTAACTTTTCACGAAAAATTCCTTCTCAAGAAACTTGACGTTCTAAGCGACAAACTCTTTTGTCCTCGGTGTTATGGAGGAATTCCCAACAAATTCTTTGGGATAACCTACAAAGACGTGCTTATCCGACTTTGGTTGTAAACATTTTACTTATGCATAGCATATCAAAATTTAAGAAAAGACAATTTGGGTTTTATCCCAAACCATAACTCATATGGTGTCATTTCAATGGATCACGATGGTGCTCTTTTCAGTGTAAAAGTGGTAGTATCTAAAGCTTTAATCCTTAAAACATAATGGCAGTTTATAAATGACACCTTTGATCTTACCATGTCAAATAAGGTTTGATTTGATCTCTCGAACATACCATACTCCTGTGGTGTATCAGGAAATGCAAATTCATGGAATAGTTCTTGAAATCTTAGGTGTTTTGCTAAACTTGTAACTCAAATATCTTCCTTTATGATCAAATCATAAACTATTTTATTTTCTTGTTACAATGATTTTTCACTCCATCTTGAAAGTCTTTGAACAATTTTCAAATGTTTCATACTTCTTCCTTATTAAGTAAATATATAGATATATTCACTCAAATTTCTGGATAAAGCATATGAAGCAAAAAAGATCCATCGCATATGGCTACACATAATGGACTATATACATCAACATGCATAATATCCAATAATTTAGTCATCCGTTCCTCTTTGGCCTATGGACGGAATTTCAATTATCTCGAGGAAAGTTTCACAAGTGTCAATTGATCCAAATCAAAAGACTCCAAAAATCCATCAACATGGAGTTTCTTCATGTTTACTTTCCAATATAATTCAAACAGCGATGTCACTTCATAAGTGATCTTCCAATCATTTGTCTTACGACATTTTAGCAATAATGTTTTATGGATGTGATTTCTCCAACTAGACTTGTAAAAGTTCATCCATCCTTTATGGAATACGGTAATTATTTGAACAACCATTGTTCTCGTAATACCGGAACAAAATAACAATTATTAAAAAAAATCTTGAAGGATAGGTTTGACGACAACGAAAACACAATAACACTTTATTTGTTTTCAATGAACATCATCACTTATTCTCTTGCCAGTTACTTAGGCTGTTGCAGTTCATGAATTGTGTTGTTCTGTATGACACTTCACACCAACCAATTCGGTATCCAATACCGGTATCCAATACCTCAGAACCACATTGTTTAACAAGCAAGGAATACAACCATAACATGTATATCTTCTATATACCTAAGTTAGACATCTCCAACCTTTTCTTTTCTGCCAAACATTTTATAGATTCTCTTTCAACAATTCCTTTTCTTTAAAAGAATCTATCAACATCAATAGTGGTGTCATTCACATGACACATAGTACAAAGTATATATAGTCAAATACTAATACCTTTGGACTTGCACTTTGAAGTGGATCACCATCATCAAATGTTTGGTGTTCTTTCAAAAATCCATTCTTTAGTAATCTATTAGTGTAGTAAACATTTTACTTACATCTTCTATTCATCCTTATCATGAAAACTTTCATGATCAAGCTACTATAGCCTATAAGGAAGAATCACGAGTATAATGTTAGTTCCCAAAACCTTTTTGGGAGATCCGGATGCCTAGCATCTCCATCCTTCACAAATTCTCATACAATATGAGAACATGTATTTTGCTAAACTATACTCTATCATAATGCAACCAAAAACATTGTTTCAGATATCACAATATCTTTCACACATGATGGTTTCTGAAACAATTTTCAGCTCCTAGATAATCTTGATATTAAAACAACTTTTGGATATCAATAATCATGGAGGCAAACATGATACTTTAGATACTAACATTGGAATTCTTACTCTTGATTTAATACTACTTATTAAACTTCATGGAGTAAATAGAATTTGCTGAAAGTTTGCAATAGGACTTCTAAACTTTAAATTGACATTCAAAACAATACGATACCAGTTCGTAAAGTAAATATCCAGAATTCTATAGTTCTATTATCTCAATTCAAACTAAGCATAAGGTAGTGAATAGATGCTAATGACTACAACAAATTATGCAAATTCACTTTGATTTAGTTTATGACAAATTGAGTTTGACTAATCCAAATTAGAAATGAACTCCCACTCAAAAACAACATCCCTCATGCCTTTTTGGTGATTACATGAACCAAATCCACTACACCAAGTCCGATCATCACGTGAGTCGGTGTAGCCTCAAAGGCAAGCATCAATATGGGCATCACATCAACTATATGACTCATGCTTAACCTTTCGGTCCGTGTTCCGAGGCCATGTCTGTACATGCTAGGCTTGCCAAGTAAGAACCTTAGTACTCGCGTGTGTAAAACTGTTTTACACCCGTTGTATGAAAGAGCGGAGTCGAGTACACCCGATCATCACGTGATGTCTCGAAACACGGTCCATAGAACAGTGCATACTCAAGGAAGAACACATTTTATCTTGATATCTAAATGAGGGATCATCTTACAATGCTACTAAAAGCACCAAACTAGCAGTATAAGATGTAAACATCTAATGTGTAAAGTGAGATGATATGGTCCATGCATTTGATCTCTATCATTTGCATCGTGGTATGATCTCTATCATTCCTTTGTGTGTAAGGCCAAGGTCTATGGAACTTAGACATTAAGTGTGTTGTAAGAGTATCTACCATAATCTACTTACAACATTACCATATCAATACACTAGCCCAGCAACAATCTAAACTAGACGCCTCTAATTTATCCATTGCAAGTTTTACGTGGCTTAGGGCTTTCGAAGATAGAACCGGTCTTACCTAAGAACATGGAACCACAACGAGGATAACCAAGTTATTAGCAACTCATTGTAAATCAGATATTGACTATAGTAGGAGAGACAGACACCCGCCAGCCACTTATGCAAAACTAGTAGCATGTCAGTCGTGGAACCGGTCTCATGTACGATGACATGTAAGGTTGGTCCGGGCCGCTTCATCCCACTATGCCACCAATATCCAAAATACATGAAAGAAGCAATAACATGATCATCATCGCCCACATATAAACATATGTGTACTACCCGTGCAAAGCACCTACGCATAGATCAGGCTCCGATACCACTGTTGGGTTCGCAACATAGAAAACAAAAAAATTCCTACGATGGGAACTATACGCCAAGATCTATCTACTAGATACAAGCAACGGGTGGATATACATCCATAGAGAACTTACCCTCGAAGACAACAAAGCTTTGTTAACGAGTTGGAACTCGTGGATGATGTAATCGTACACTTGCCGATCTCAAGATCGTGATGAAGTCCAGCAGGTCCGGCTCCAGCATGTCCATCAGATCCAGCTCTAGCAAGTCCAACACCACCAAGTCCAGCACCACAAAGCAGCGGTGCATCCGTGATCGCACACACGTCCGGTACCCCGACAACCTCCGTACCTCGCTCCAGCAAAGCAGCGGAAGCAGCAACTCCTTGCCAGATAAAGCCATCGGGAACATGTATCTCGCTAATCCGAGACCATGGGGAATAACTAGAGGGGGAGAGAGATCCTTCACGAGGAGGTGTGTGTTGTGACGAGGAGAGGGGGGCAACCAAGGGCCATGGCGTGGCAGCCATGGTGGTGCCCCCACCTCTTCCATCATTCATGTGGTGGATGCTCCACTCACATAAATATGCCTCCACTCACATGCATTAAATTTCCACCAAATTTAATGCAAGATCTCATTAAATAAATCTATTTTATTTATTTTATTCAGAATTTTGTCAATTACATTAATTAACAAACATTTCACATAAAACCCCCTGCAACATTTCAATATCACATGCAGAACCAATTTCAGCAATTTCACCTGAAACAGTTTCGGTGTCTATTGAAATAATTCCAGCGCTTTCTTAAATCTTTATCTGAAACATATTTGCTCCAAATGGTGTCGGTATCCCTTAAGTGTGTCACCCTACGGTTCGTAAATAATGCAGACATGATCGAGACCCCTCTCCGATCAATAATCAGCAGCGGGACCTGGAGATCCGTACTGACTCCCACATATTCAACGATGACTCTTGTGATCGTGTGAACCTTTAAAGTCGTAACTAAATCCCTTTGTCTCGGGATATATTACATGTCCGAGATTCGATCATCGACATCCAAATACCTAGGTTGATCTCGTTACCGACATGCACTCTTTTCTTGTTCCCATGATATAACATTCTAGTGATCACATCACTTGCTTGCAAGCTATTTAAATGTGATATCACCGAGAGGGCCTAGAGTATATCTATCCGACATCGGGATGGAAAAATCCCACTCTTGATCCATGAGCCTCAACATAACACCTTCATAGCACTGAGCCCACCTTTATAGTCACCCTGTTATGGTGTGACGTTTGATGTTATCAAGATACTCTTCTGGTGTTAGCAATTAACATGATCTCATGGTCTAAGGACTAATATTACTTCGTATGATGTTATAGCAATATAAACATAATGACTCTGATCGTAATGCTATACTTTGGATGAATGTTCATCACATCATTTCATAAATGATGCGACCTCGTTATAAACAACATCCAATGTCCATGATCAGGAAACCTTGATCATCTTGTTAATCAACGAGCTAGTCTATAAGAGAGGCATAACTAGGAACCTTTTATTTGTTTATTAAACACATATGTATTGACGTTTCCAATCAATACAATTATAGCATACAAAATAAACATTTATCATAAACATGGAATAAGATAATAACCACTTTATTATTGTCTCTCGGGCATATTCCCTTCACTGACCTCGCTGACGATCTGGCCGCCATTATCGTCACAGCAGGCGCTAATGACCTCGCAAACAATCAGCGCACTAGGCTTGGTGAGTCTGATCTTGTAGGGGTTCGTGCATGAAAACAATAATTTTCCCTACGCCAAGAACCCTAATGCCAGGACCTATCTATTAATAATGCAGTAATGGGAGGGGATTTTCGTGAACTTATCCTTGAAGACCGAAAAGCGTTGTCAATGCTCGGGAGAGCGTGGCTGATGTAGTCGTATCGAAGCCGACCTCGGGGTGGTGTTGAAGTCCTTCAGCTCCTGCGGCTCCAACGACTCCTAGTGACCCAAGTGTTGCACCTCCGAGGGAGTTACACACGTCTAATGCCTGACGATGACTCCCGCTCCTCCGATCTAGCAGCAGTTGTGGAAGTAGAGCTTCTGGATCAGAATCCCGCAGCACGACGACGCTTCATGGTGAAGAAGACTCCTGCTCGCACGATCTAGACTTGGAACCACGGTCACGGGAGAGAGAGAGTATCAACTAGAGGTCTCCCCAAAAGTGAGGAAACCTTTTATTGATTATTGTGTGTTTATTTTGTCAAAATACCTCACAATATATAGCGGAAAAACCACCCCATAGCTAATTAGCTTAGACATGTGGGACTAAACAAGGGAGAGGGGAGAGTGGGAAGGCTGGCTGGCCGGCCAAGGCCCTTGTGGGCCCTGCGCGGGGTGCCCAAGGCCCAGTCGGCCACCCCCTCTCTCTTCTCCCTTTGGTCTTTTCCCTCATGGGCCCTTTTCCCTCTGGATTTTGGCCCGATTAGGTATTTAACCTTTTAATTCATTTTTATTTTATTAAATAATTATGAATAAATGATTAAATCAATATTTAACATTTACTTACATATTATTCAATCCCCGTGGCTATAGAACTCCTTCCACCTCCACTCCGGACATCCTCCGGACTTACCGAAACCCTTCCGGTTTTCTCTCTTTCTTTTCTTCGGTGATTCTGCCGATACTAAAACACTCTCTGAGCATCATCAAGTCCTTAAGCATGATACCCCACAATTCGGGAACACTCCAAACATGGTCGAGACCTTCTCGAACCATTGATCATCAGCGGGACCTAGATGCCCATGATGACCCCTGTGCATTCCAAGAATCTTTCATCGCTGAACCATGAACACCGTGTCATATTCCTTTTGTCTCTTGATACTTGCATTGCCCGAGATCTAATCATTGATATCTCCATGTCATGTTCAATATGGTTACTGACAAATGATAGTTGACTCGTTCCGACAAGCGATAACCCCGTGATCAAATCACACGCTATGCAACTATTGGATATAACTTCCCCGAGTGGGCCCTATAGTATCTTTCTGTCACATAGATGGACAAATCCCGCTCTTTACGCATAATGCCTCTACATGTTCCACTGAATACATAAACACACATTTATGATCATCGCTCCCGCAAATGACGTTTGATGCTATCTAAATATTCTTGGGTGACAGTGATAGATATGGCCTCACGGTCTAAGAAATAGGACACTAGGTCTATTCTAATCATCGTAACTTGAACTCCGTGACATGATCGGTCACGGTGATTAGGTTGGGTATATCTCATCATCACATTTTTGTAATGAGGTGACTCCATTGTCAACTGGCATAAATGCCACGTGATCAGAAAACCTTGATCATTTATTGGCCAATGAACTAGTGACTAGAGCTTCATCGGGAACTCCTAGTTGTTTGTATATCATACGTGTATTGACGTTTCCTTTCAATATAGTTATAGCATGATATAAAACTTAACTATAAAATTTATGAAATATGATAATAATCCATATTATTATTTGTCTATAGGGCATATTTCCAATAGTTCTGGTCAGCCTCCTGGTCATGGATCTGACACAGAAATGAATGATAGATTAGCAAAAGGGGAATGAAGAAATCAGTGAAACGCACTTTGAAGAATGGATAACAAACATGGACATGACCAGTGGAGGACTTCATTGAGAGTTGAGCAGATTGGGAAACTTGACCGACTGTGGACCGCTTGGGCACATCTATGTTCAGAGTGGACATAAGGGAAAGCCCCGATGAGATCTAGGGGTCAGAGTGGAAAGAGGGAGACCAAATGAGATGTAGTTTTCAGAGGGGAAAGAGGGAGAGGCTGAGATCTAGGGTTAGCAGCAGTGGAGGACCCTCATGGAGGCAAACCTGGGCCATGGCTCCCAACATTGTTGCAAATTCTCTAATTAGTTATGTTGTTAAGACTAAATTAATGAAAATTAGGACTAATTATAGCTATTAAATGGTTTAATCAGCATATTGCCCCCCTAATTTTTGTCCAAGGTTCACCATTGGTTAGTAGTGGAGTGCAGCGGCATGGAGGAAGAGGATGCGGTCCTCAATTATATAGGACAGTCTTGGTGGATGTTGATATGGTTAGTTTTACGGGCTCTATGTGTTGGGCAACACGTAGAGCCAGGCAGAAAACAAAAAACTTTTCTGCTGTAGCTAGGACTCTAGCGAGCCACCCCAAGATCTGGCCAAGGTCAAAGGCAATAGCTCGTACCTCTCGACACGCATGTGCGAAAGCTGAGGAAGCACGTCGCGGTGGTGTCGTACATTCCCCTCGTCTCGTCCGGCTCCGACAAACTTCTTGATCCTAGGACCACCTCGTCGCCGTCTCCGTGCTCCTCCTCCTTTTGCCTTTGACTTCGCCGCCCAACCGCCGACGAGCACCACATGTGTGGTGCCTTTTCTGTCTCACACACGTACAGGGTGGAACAACAGCAAGTGAGATGCTAGTCTCGGTCTTGCCGCTGCGGGACATGAAGGTGGAATTACCAAGTCTCGCAAAACCTTAGGAAGCAGCACTGGATTATCTTGTTCGCCGCCACCCCACCTTCCTTTATATAGGCGAGTAGGTGAGGGAACACAACACTTGTGTCACTCGGTCCTAAACCCTAGCCCTAGTCCAAGTGGGTCCAACCCATTGACATGTGTCCTTGTCCGAACAAGTCCAACTTGTCGGCTTGTGATAGTCGGATCAACATCCGCCTAGTCACTCTCTTAAGTGTGTGATCTCGTAGGCTTACGGTAAGCCGGACACAACTCAGTAATTATTCAGTCAGAGTAGTAGCTTAGTGACTTTCTAACTAGAGTTGATAATTGGTAATGGCCTCTAGCAAGACTTGCCGACTCCCGGTTTACGCACGTGCCCTCAATGTGACGATCTGTCCGAGTCCCTTTGCCTCACAATATTGGTGATAAACCACAGGGGATATTCCATCATCCTAGTGTCGGTTTAACTCTCTTGTCATTGCAGTAATAACTGATTCCCTCTGGCTTCACTAAGTCGGACTACCTCGATCAACACTTGATTGAGTAGCGCATGGTCGTGCTTCTAAATCATATCACACGAGAGGGCACAAAGAATATATCTTCGAGATGGAGGGGAAAATGATGTCCTGGCTGATCCACGTCACGCAGCTTGCTTCAAAGTTAGCCCAAGACCACCCTTATGACTCCCAGTTATGGTGAGCGTTAGATGGAGTCAAATCCGGCTTTTCCACAACTCGAATCATGCGATCCCCTTAGGCCTAAGGATTCCATTGTGTTAGTCGAAGCATATGATGGTGTGCTCACATCCAACTAACCTTTAGATCGGTCTGACTATCGTACCTCTTTCGACTAGCCAATGTAAGGAGGATAACATCTTCATGCTCATGACACGTGAAACATTGTCATCTTCCGACTTACAAATTAGTCTCGATAGTGGGTTTCCCTCCCAACCTCAAATGACTAAGGACAAACTGACTAGAGCTAGATATAAGTATGTGGTTCCACACCTGCAACAATTGCAGTGACACATACAACTAGCTCTTAGCCGGATACTGGGTTACAAATACAAGGTGAAATGTGAGCTAGGGCATCATTCCTAATAGTCTCCCACTTGTACTAGAGTCAAACACTTAGGCATCTCTAGGCCTTAGGAATCTTATGTCCATCGCTCTAACATGCGCCTCAAACTTAGGTTGTGGAAGCGTCTTGGTCAACGGGTCTGCAACATTTGCATCCGTGTGTACCTTGCATAGCTTAATTTCTCCACGATCGATGAACTGTCGAATTAGGTAAAATTTTCTGAGTATGTGCTTATTATTCTAGTGTGCTCGTGGCTCCTTAGCTTGTGCAATAGCACCAGTATTGTCATAGTACACATCTAACATACTAGACGAGCCTGGAACCACCCCGAGTTCAATTAGAAAATTTCTGATCCAAACCCTTTCCTTTGTCGCCTCTGAGGCAGCAACATACTCAACTTCCATAGTAGAATCAGCCACTGGTTCTTGCTTGTTACTTTTCCAGCTCACTACACCTCCATTCACTATGAACACATAGCCGGATTGCAAGCGCGAGTCATGTAGGTCGGTCTGAAAGCTAGCATCCGTGTAACCCTTTACACCTAGATGTTCCTCACCACCATAGACTAGGAACTCATCTTTAGTACGTATCAAGTACTTAAATATATTCTTTACTATTGTCCAGTGGCTTTTGCCAGGATCTGACTGATATCTTCTCGTTATACTTAGAGTATAGGAAATATCCAGCCTAGTACATATCATCGCATACATGATCGATCCTACTATCGAAGCACAAGGGATCCACTCTATCTGACTTCGCGCATCAGCCGATGTTGGGATTGAGTCTTACTAAGTCAGATTCCATGCGCCATTGATAAGACCCCCTTCTTAGCCAAATCCATATTGAACTTCTTCAATATCTTATCCATATATGTACTGTAACTCAAACCTATGAGTCTCCGGGATCTATCTCTATAGATCTTAATTCCCAATATAAATGCCGCCTCACCTAAGTCCTTCATTTGGAAACATCTTTTCGAAGAATTCTTGGTTTCTTGCAACATTGGAACGTTGTTTCCGACTATCAATATTTCATCTACATACAACAGCAGGAAAACAACTGAGCTTTCACTAAACTTCCTATATACACAAGAATCTTGTTCGCTTTTAATGAAGCCAAACGATTTGACCACTTCATCAAAACAAATGTTCCAACTCCGACTTGCCTACTTCAATCCATAGATGGATTTCCGGAGCTTGCAAAATTTGTTAGGACTAGTCAGATCGATGAAACCCTCAGGATGTATCATATACACGTCCTTGGATAAATTTCCGTTAAGGAAAGCCGTTTTGACATCCATCTGCCATATATCCCAATCAAAATATGCAGCTAGCGTTAACATGATCCTCACGGACTTAAGCATTGCTACTAGTGAGAAAATCTCGTCATAGTAAACTCCTTGAACTTGTCAGAACCCTTTCGCGACAAGATGTGCTTTATAGATAGAAATATTTTCATCTTGGTTAGTTTTCCTCTTAAAGACCCATTTGCTCTCGATGGATCTTGCACCATCTGGCAGATCAACCAAGTTCCAAACTTGATTGTCATCCATGGACTTTAACTCAGATCTCATGGCTCCAAGCCATGACTCGGAATCAGCACTTCCCATCGCATCCTGATAAGTAGTCGGCTCATCGCCATCCAACATAAGTACGTCTCCACATAGTCTTGCTGATCTTCATGGATCTAGTGTATTTACCGGCTTAGGCACAGCGTCCGGCTGGACCTCCAAGGTTGCCGACTTGTCCTGAGTCGATGAATCTCGAATTTCTTTGAGGTGCACCATATTCCCACTATCTTTACATCTTAGAAACTCTTTCTCCAGAAAGACACCGTTTCGAGCGACAAACACTTTACCCTCTTTCTCCAGAAATTGTAACCCAAAGTTTCCTTAGGGTAGCCTATGAAAACCACCTTATCCGACTTGGGGCTGAGCTTGTCGGATTGTAATTTCTTGACAAATGCTTCACATCCCCAAATCTTGAGAAAAGCCAAGGCCGGCTTCTTGCCCGTCCACATCTCATGTGGTGTCTTTTCTACTGATTTAGATGGTACTTTGTTTAGTGTTATCATTGCTATCTCTAAACAAAAAACCCAGAATGATAAAGGTAGATCCGTCTTACTCCTCGACCTTACCATGTCTAATAAGGTTCAGTTCCACCTTTCCAATGCACCATTCCTCTGAGGTGTTCCCAACAGGGTGACTTGTGGAACTATTCCACAACTCTTTACATGGTCATCAAACTCATGGCTCATATATTCGCCTCCACAATCTGATCGCAGAAACCTAATATTCTTGTTGAGTTGGTTTTGCACTTCACTCTGAAACTCTTTGAACCTTTCAAAGGTGTCCGACTTGGATTTCATTAGGTAGACATAGCCATGTCTACTAAGATCATCCTTGAACGTGACTAAATACTCATAACCACCTATGGCTATCGTGCTCATTGGACCGCATACATCACTATGTATCAGTTCTAGCAAGTCGGACGCCCTCTCGCAACTCTTTGCGAAAGGTGTCTTGGTCATTTGTCCCAGCAAACAGGATTCGCATGTTTCGAGCAGCTCCAAGACGGACGAATCTAGAGTCCATCACCATGGAGTCTCTGCATGTGTTTCCAACTGATATGACCAAGGAGACAATGCCATAGATAAGTAGAACTAAGATCATTCGGCTTCAACCTTTTTGCATTCAAGTTAAAGACTGATTTACATTCAAGAGCAAGCACAAAAAGTCTAGATTGGATAGATGCATATCCATGAAACACATTATTCAAATAAAAGGAACAACCATTGTTCTTAATATCTGACTCATAACCTTGCTCTATCAAACATGAGGCGGAAATGATGTTTCGGCTTAGAAAAGGAACATAGTAACACTTATTTAGTTCTAGTACAAATCCTGAGGGTAACTAGAGTTGCATCGTCCCTATGGCTAACGCAGCAACTCTTGTTTTGTTTTCGACTCTGATGTCAATCTTCCCTCTCGCCACACTCCTATGCCTTACCAGTCCCTGCATCGAGTTGTACACATGAACAACCGATTCGGTAACATATACCCAGGTGTTGTTAGGAGTGTCGGCAAGATAAGGTCTATAGCATTTACAACAAGTGTACCTAAGTCAGAAGTCATACTTCCACTCCTGGATTTATCTGCCTTGTACTTGTCACAGTTCCTCTTCTAGTGATCCTCCGCCTTACAGTAAAAGCATACTGTACCTGGAGGTTTTGCCAGTCACTGAGTCGGCGTTAGGACTTGCATCCAGCGTATCATCTCCCTTTGGCTTGGCTTTCTTAGACCAAGATTTCTTCTTGATCTTGGAAGCATTCTGCACCATCAACACTTGACTGGTGCCACCTCTCTTGATGTTGGCCTCTGTTGTCTTGAGCATCCCTTGAAGTTCTGCCAGCTTTTTATCCATACCACACATATGGTAGTTCGAAATGAACAGACCATAAGCACTAGGAAGAGAATCTAGGAGAATGTCGGTAGTGAATTCTTTGCTCAAGGGAAAACCCAGACGATCCAAGGACTGCACATATCCGACCATCTTGATCATGTGTGGTCCTAGTGGATCTCCGTCTTTCATCTTGCACACAAGCAAGGCTCTGGAGACATTGTACCTCCCTGTCCTAGCCTGCGTTTCAAACATTCTCTTGAGGGAAACAATCATATCATACGCCTCAACATTCTTTAACTGCTGGTGTAGTTCCGACTCCATGTGTGCGAGCATGGGGCAGCTAACTTCCATCGACTCATCCTGAGCCCAGCGAAAACCGGTTCTTACAGCATTAGGCTCATCACTGCCTGGCTCGTTTGGAATCGGATTGTCTAGGACATGTTCCTTCTTTTCTTGCTTGAGAATGATTCTCAAGTTACGATACCAGTTTCTAAAGTTTGTTCCATTTAGCTCGTCCTTCTCAAGGATCGTATGAAATGCAAAACTAGAAATCTGAACGGTGCTAGGTGGTGCCATCTACAAACAAAAGATGCAAAACACTTAAGACATTATATCTATAAAAGGAGAAGGTGGATTAAACTCTTTAATCATGCACACTCCCACTGAGACCGATATCCCTCCGACAGTCGACATTGATTCAGGATCCTAGTCAGTTATCCGACTAGTGAGCCTTTGCATCACTACTAGTCAGAGAATCTTGTGAGTAGGTAACACCTTGCCAATTAGATCTCTATCTGATTCATGTTGGATTGTCTGACAACCCTCCTTACCCTGAAGTCCATAACTATTGTGATAGGTCCGTCTAGCTACCAAGTGCCCTGAAGAGAGAGTCCAAATCTCTTACACTTTATCGAAGAGAATTGGTATTACCCCAACAATATGAGACAACTAACCAAAATTTTCCAACTTGTAGCATTGTGGCAGATGGCGGGGTAATTTGACTAGACCTTCTTTGAGGGAAAAGAAGCAAATAAAAGAGTAAAATGCACCGGAGGTCCTAAAAGTTTGGAGGAAACCATATGCAGGTCCTAAAAGTTTAAAGTTGTGTACCTGAGGTCCTAATTCTCATATCCATGTGCAGTGTAGTTGGGGCTGTAGCTGAGAATTAGGACCTGCAGTGCACAGTAAACTAAGAATTAGGACCTGCAGTGCACATGGATCTAAGAATTAGGACCTCCGTTACACAAGTTGAAACTTTTAGGACCTAGATACGGTTTCCTCCAAACTTTGAGGACCTACGGTGCATTTTACTCATAACTTGTAAGTTGGAAACTTTCTGGCTCACACCAGCTAACTTTTAGCTGTAACTTTTGATAGGATACCGTTGTCCTATTCCTGTCCAACAAGAAAAGCAACTTTAGTGGTTGATCCTGGACATCAGCAATGTGACCTCCCACTCAGATTTGGACCTGTTTTGGCCAAGTTCTTGGACAAGACAAACCAGATATGGCCACTGTCCTAGATCAAAACAGATAAAAAGGCCAAACAAAAACAGTGAAAAATATCCAATCTTTCGCACTAGTGCATCTTATGCGCAAGAACTAGGCCAAAAACCTAGAGTCAATGCTCTAATACCACTATTGGGCAATGCTCACAGCCAGGCCAAAAACAAAAAAAACTTTTCTGCTCTGTCTAGGACTCTGGCGAGCCACCCCAATATCCGTCCAAGGTCAAAGGCAATAGCTCATACCTCTTGACACGCAGGTGTGGAAGCTGAGGAAACGTGTCACGGTGGTGCCATACGTTCCCCTCGTTGACGGCTCCATGCTCCTCCTCCTTCCGCCTCCGACTTCGTCGCCCAACCGCCGACGAGCACCGCATGTGTGGTGCCTCTTCTGTTTCACACACATACAAGGTGGAATAGCAGCAAGTGAGATGCTAGTCTCAGTCTTTCCGCCACAGGATAGGAAGGTGGAATTGCCAAGTCTAGCGAAACCCTAGGAAGCAGCACTAGTCAAAGTTGGTCCAACCCATCTTATCTGCCGCCACCCAACTTCCTTTATATAGGCGAGTAGGTGAGTGCACACAACACTTGTGTCCCTCGGTCCTAAACCCTAGCCCTAGTCATAGTGGGTCCAACCCATTGGCACGTGTCCCTGTCTGAACAAGTCCAACTTGCCGGCTTGTGATGGTCGGATCAACATCCGCCTAGTCTCACTATCTTAAGTGTGTTCTCCCGCAGGCTTACGGTAAGCCAGAAACAACTCAGTAATCATTCAATCAGAGAAGTAGCCCAGTGACTTTCTAATTACAGCTGATAATCGGTAGCGTCCTCTAACAAGACTTGCCGACTCCCGGTTTATGCAAGTGCGCTCAATGTGATGATCTGTCATCTCAGTGCCGGTTTAATTCTCTTCTTCTTGTAGTGAAAATTGATTCCCTTAGGCTTCACTAAGTCAGACTACCTTGATCAACACTTGATTGAGTAGCGTGTGGACAAACTTCGGAATCATATCACACGACAGGGCCCAAAGAATATCTCTCCTATATGGAGGGGCAAATTCCGTCTTGGTTGATCCAGAGCACGCAACTTGCTTTGAAATCGGCCCAAGACCACCCTTATGACTCCCAGTTACTATGAGCGTTAGATGGAGTCACAACCAGCTTTTCCACAACTCGGATCATGCGATCTCCTCAGGTCTAAGGATTTCATTGTGTTATTCAGAGCGTATGACAGTGTGCTCATGTCCTACTAACCTTTGGATCAGCCCGGCTATCGTACCTCTTCCGACTAGCCAATGCAAGGCGGATAGCATCTCCATGCTCATGACACGTGAAACATTGTCATCTTCCAAATTACAAATTAGTCTCGGTAGTGGGTTACCCTCCCAACCTCAAACAACTAAGGACAAACTGGCTAGAGCTAGATACAATTATGTGGTCCCACACCTACAACAATTGAAGTGAAACATACAAGTATCTCTAAGCTAGATACTGGGTTACAAATACAAAGCGGCATGTGAGCCTCTAGGGCATCATTCCTAACACTATGGGCCTCACTTGCGGGCCATGCAGTACACAAACAAAGAATTTAGCAAAAAAAACTTCTTTCCATTATTGGTGTACAAAACATAAAACACAGCAAGAAGCCTGGAAAAACTTCACAAATCTTACCTACACTTCAGAAATCTTAAACAGCAAAAAATAATTTCTTTTCATTTATTCGGTGTACAAAACAACGAACAAAACAGGAAACACTTCACAATAGGAATCACATCAAACATCTTTAGCTAGTTCCTCTAGCTTCTCCTGATCCGGTGCCAACACATCGACTAAAGTGAGGCACGATGACTTAATTGCGTTTACCTTGTCTCGCCCTTCATGACTTCCTTCTTCCAGATTCTGCTGAAACTCTTGGTCGAACACCTTCAATTTCATGGGCTGGGTAAGCTTCCACATCGCTAGCAATGCACGAGAATGCTTTGGCAAATGCGATTCATCAATCTTGTCCACCATGTGGCACTTAGGTAACCCATGAACTTGCAACCGGTGTCCACGCCCTCGTATGCCACGAGCCGACGACGCGGGAACAACCCATAGTCGCACTGCCACCACATCTCATATATGCCATTCCAGTGCTCATTATGGATCCACTTAGGCACTTTGCCGGCCTGCGAAGAATAGCCCCAATTATTCCTAATCGAGATCCAATAGTTATGGACAAATAAAACCAACAAATGGAGGATAACGTATGATGCCGCCACCGTGCTTAACCTTACTATCGCTGTCGTGCATCATCGTGTTTTCGCGTTGGCGCTAGCGCCGCCGCTACATCCGCTGCCCCGCCGGACGAATCGATTGTCCACCACACGCGAGATGGGATGCTACGGTGCACGAACACTGATGATTGGGTCAGTACACGTGTGAGTGGTAGTGGACGGTGGTTGATAAGGAGACAAAAGCTCATGGTGGGGCACACATGTCAGAGAGATAGGCTTGAGCAGTTATATCCACGTGAACGTCTCGAAACAAACATGGCGCAAAATTAAATGCCTCTATTTCCATGGCGTGAAAATCACGGCCTCCGTTATTACATCTAATGTACCGTGGCAATCCAATATGCCAGCATCGAGTGTGCCATGGCGTATAAGTGGCCACCATGACAAAATGATGCTGCGACAGCCCATACGCCGCGTAACCAACTATTGCAAGTTATTTTTGCTTATGCTGCTCCAAAAATCCGCTGGGTGTCGGGATATTATTTGTAGTGTGATTCAAGTATTGAGGTCATCTCTAAATAACCATTGCGATTCCTATGATAAAATCACTTCTATAGACCACCACAATTAAGGGGTTCCCCATGGATATCATAATGAGCTTAATGAATCTCTCTTAATCCCCCTTTGATCGCGTAGGTTATAAGTTGATGATTACAGTCACAATATAGCACCGGACATACTCCCATACACATCCCAAGGGTACTTCTCTCTCTTTAGTCTCGAAGGAAAATGCTATGTGGTTGATTTCACATACCATCTAAAGAGAGATCTGACACAATATCATAAATCAATAGATCAAAGACCAAAGTTATAGATCATCTTTATTTCATTTCATAATAATGTTAGGCTTTATCCATCTCTCCAAGAACAAAGGTAACTAATCACTCATGGAAGCAATCAACAACATCATCATATTCATATGTATGGATTGAAAGTGCAAAGGTAAATCATGTGCAAACCCACAATTGTATAATGGAATTACAATAAGATCTAATGGATGAGAGAGGGGATAATGGTGATGATGAAGATGAAGTGGTTGATGATGAAGGGGATGATGTGTTGTCCTTTGATGATCCGTGTAGTTGGAAGGATTTTCCCTTCTCCAAGTTCCTCCTCCAGATCCTTTCCTGCTATGGTGAAAGTGCTTGTGTGCCCCATGTGTGGTTTTGGTAATTAGTGACAATCTCTATGGACTAATGTTTGAATTGAGTTGCACTTTTATGATTTGTCCATTGGCATCGCTTCGGACATGTGTTGGTTTCAAGGTTGAAAGATGAATCAACACTCAAGAAGGAATGAAGAAGGGCAAGCTCAAGATGAGCCATCCCTAGAGGATATCATGCTTGAAGCTTGCCATCCTCGGTGATCATGGAGTGATGAAGACAAGTTCAAAGAAGAGGTTTCCCCATGGATTAGGGTGGTGCAGGTCGCAATTCTTCATAAAGAAAAGCGCGAGCAAGTGTAATCAAGAAAGGTGTTCCATCTTGAAAGAGACAAGATCATCCACATCAGGCTCAATTGGAATGCTCAAGGCAAAGGTATGATCTTGATAGGTTTTTGTTGGAGATATGCCCAAGAGGCAATAATAAAGTGGTTATTATTATATATTTATGTTTATGATAAATGTTTACATCCCATGCTATAATTGTATTAACCGGAAACATTAATACTTGTGTGTTTTGTAAACATAAAAGAGTCCCTAGTAAGCCTCTTGTTAAACTAGCTTGTTGATTAATAGATGATCATGGTTTCCTGATCATGGACATTGGATGTCATTAATAACAAGGTTATATCATTAGGAGAATGATGTGATGGACACACACCCATAGTAAGCATAGCATAAGATCAAGTCATTAAGTTCGTATTGCTGTAAGCTTTGAAATACATAGTAACCTAATCCTTCGACCATGAGGTTATGTTAATCACCATCACCGGATGGGTACTTTGATGACATCAAACGCCGCTTCGTAACTAGGCGATTATAAAGGTGTCATTGGGTATTCTGAAAGTATGTGTTGAAGCACATAGACCAAGATTGGGATTTGTCCATCCATATGACGGATAGATATACTCTGGGCCCTCTCGGTGGAATGTCATCTAGATAGCTTGCAAGCATGTGACTGGGTCACAAGGGATGACATAACATGGAACAAGTAAAGAGTACTTATCAGTAACGAGGAAGAACTAGGTATGAAGATACCGACGATCAAACCTCGGATAAGTAGAATATCGCGAGACAAAGGGAATTGGTTTCGTATGTTAATTGGTTCAATCGATCACGAAGTAATCGTTGAGTATGTGGGAGCCGTTATGGATCTCTAGATCCCGCTGATGGTTATTGATGGGAGAGGTGTCTTCATCATGTCTGCATATTCACGAACCGTAAGGTGACACACTTAAGGTTCGAAGTTGTTTTAAGTAGATATGGAATTTGCGTTGGAGACCGAATGTTGTTCGGAGTCTCGGAATGGATCCGGGACATCACGAGGAGATCCGGAATGGTCCGAAGAATAAGATTCATATATTGGGAATCGTTTTCTAAGTTAGGAAATGTTCCGGAGTGTTTGTATGGAGATTCTAGAAGGTTTCAAAATGTTCTGGAAGGTTCTAGAGGATTTCTTGGAGTTTACTTGAAAACCAAGAAAGGATCAAGGGAGTCCAAGTGGGGCTAGACACGGATTCGTGGGGGAGGAGGATTCCTCCCCCCTTCCCACCGCCGGCCCAAGGAGGGGAGTCCTAATAGGACTCCCCCTCCCCAGGCGCGCCTTCCTCCTTTAAATAGAAGGGAGGGGGCGCCCCCTCTTGCCCTGGCTCTCACAACTCCCAATCTCTGCCGCCTCTCTCCTCCACCTTTCTTCTGCACAGGCATAGGCGAAGCCCTGCAGAATTCTCATCTCCACCACCACCACGTCGTCATGCTGCTGGGATTCCATGGAGAAGATCTACTACCTCCGCTGCTCGCTGGAACAGGGAGAGGAAGGTCTGCTTCGACTCCGCACGTGTGACCGTCTGCGGAAGCGCTGCCGGAACGCGGCACCGGAAGGATCGTCCACACGATCTTGAGATCGGCAAGTGATCGACTACATCATCCACGTGATCTAATCTCGTTAACGCTTTCGGTTCTACGAGGGTTAGTACCGATCTATCTCGTTGCTCATGTCTAGTAGATTAGATCTTGGCTTTTATCTAGATTAGATTTGGGTTTTGTTCGTTCTTGCGGTAGAAATTTTTTGTTTTCCATGCTACGAACCCAACAGTGGTATCAGAGCCTTGTCTATGCGTAGATCTGTTGCACGAGTAGAACACAATGATGTTGTGGGCGTTGGTGCTTGTGTCGTCTTTTGCTATTTGTGTACTTTGCATCTTGTGGTATGGTGGGATGAAGCGGCTCGGGCTAACATTACATGTCATCGCACATGAGACTTGCTCCACGCTTGACGTGCAACTTGCTTTGCACAAGTGGCTCTGCGGGTGTCTGTCTCTCCCATCATAGTATAGATCCAATCTACACTTTGCACTTGATAGCACTTGTATCAACATTGTGGTTCAGTTTCATAGGTAAGATCCGTTCTTAGTCGAAAGCCCCAAGCCACGTAAAACTTGCAAAGAAAATTAGAGGCGTCTAACTTGTTTTTGCAGGGGGTTTTGTGATGTGATATGGCCTTCATGTGATTGTGATTGTATTTGATGTATGCAATGATCCTTGTTGTAATATGGCAACCGGCAGGAGCCTAATGGTTGTCTTTAATTCTGTTAAGACATGCGTGTCTATTCATCTTGTAATAGCTTTATTCCAAGTAGTTGTAATAGTTGCTGGTGATGATGGACAACCATGAAGCGGCGCCACGGACCTTGACGCAATGCTGGTGATGATGGAGATCATGTCCGTGCTTTGGAGATGGAGATCGAAGGCATAAGAAGAAAGGGCCATATCATACCACACTAATTATGAATTGCCTGTGATGTTAATCCTTTATGCATCTTGTATTGCTTAGATCGCGACGGTAGCATTATAAGATGATCCCTCTCACTAAATATCAAGTAATAAAGTGTTCGTCCTTAGTTGGCACCGTTGCTAAGACTCGTCGTTTCGAAGCATCTCGTGATGATCGGGTGTGATAGACTCTACGTGTGCATACAACGGGTGCAAGCCAGATTTGCACATGCGGAAACTAAGGTTAATCTTGACGAGCCTAGCATGTACAGACATGGTCTTGGAACACGGAATACCGAAAGGTAGAGCATGAGTCATATGATTGATATGATGAACATGAAGATTGTTCGCTGATGAAACTACATCATCTCACGTGATGATCGGACTTGGTGTAGTGGATTTGGTTCGTGTAATCACTAAAAACAACTCGAGGGATGTTGTTTTGAGTGGGAGTTTATTTGTAATTTGGATTAGTCAAACTCAATTGATCATAAACACAATCAAAGTGAATTTGCATAGTTTGTCGTAGTCATTGGCATCCGTTCACCACCTTACGCTTAGTTATAGTTGAGATAGTAGAACTATAGAAATTCTGGATATTTGCTTTATGAACTAGTATCGTATTGTTTTGAGTGTCAATCTAAAGTTTAAAGTCATATTGCAAACTTTCAGCAAACTCCGTTTACTCTGTGAAGTTTAATAAACAGTATTAAATCAAGAGTAACAATTCCAGTGTTAGTATCTAATTTATCATGTTTGCCTCCATGATTCTTGATACTCAAAAGATTGTTTTTTAATATCAAGTTTATCTAAGAGCTGAAAGCAATGTTTCAGAAACCATCATATGTGAAAGGTATTGCGATATATAAAACAATGTGTTGGTTACAACATGATAGAGTATATGTCCTCATATTTGATGAGAATTTGTGAAGGTTGGAGACGCTAGTCGTCCTAATCCTCCAAAAGGTTTTGGAAAAGAAACATTATACTCGCAATTCACCTTTATAAGCTATAGCAGCTTGATCATGAAAGTTGTCATGATAAGGATGAATAGAAGATGTAAGTAAAATGTTTACTACACTAAAAGATTACTAAAGAATGGAATTTTGAAAGAATGCCAAACATTTGATGAAGTTGATCCACTTCAAAGTGCAAGTTCAAAGGTATTAGTATTTGACTATACGCACTTTGTACTATGTGTCATGTGAATGACACCACTATTGATGTTGATAGATTTTTTTTTAAAAGAAAAGGAATTGTTGAAAGAGAATCTATAAAATATTTGGCAGAAAAGAAAAGATTGGAGATGTCCAACTTAGGTATATAGAAGATACATGTTATGGCTGTATTCCTTGGTTGTTAAACAATGTGGTTCTGCGGTATTGGATACCGAATTGGTTGGTATGAAGTGTCATACAGGACAACACAATTCATGAACTGCAATGGCCTAAGTAACTAGCAAGAGAATATGTGATGATGTTCATCGAAAACAAACAAAGGGTTGTTGTGTTGCTCGTTAACATAAAAGATTACCTTCAAGATTTGTTTCAATAATTGTTATTTTGATCAGGTATTATGACGACAAAAGGTTGTTCAAATAATTACCGTATTCCATAATAGATGGATGATTTACAAATCTCGTTGGAGAAATCACATCCATAAAACTAATGCTAAAATGTCGAAAGACAAATGATTGAAAGATCACTTGCAAAGTGACATCATCGTTTAAATTATATTGAAAGGGATACATGAAGAAACTCCATGTTGATGGATTTTTGGAGTCTTTGATTTTGATCAAATGACGCTTTTGATACTTTCCTGGAGATAATTAAAACTCCATTCATAGGCCAAAAGAGGAACGGACGACTAACTGATTGGAATTTGTACATATTGATGTATATAGTCCATTATGTGTAGTCGTGGGCGATGGATTTCAACTTCATATGCTTTCTCCGAAGATTTGAGTGAGTATATGTATATACTTACTCAATAAGGAAGAAGTATGAAACATTTGAAAAATGTTCAAAGACTTTCAAGATGAAGTGGAAAATTATTGTAACAAGAAAATAAAAAAATTATGATTGGATCATAAAGAAAGATGTTTGAGTTACAAAGTTTAGCAAAACACCTAAGATTTGAGGAATCGTTCAATGGATTTGCATTTCCCAAAACACCATAGGAGTATGGAGTGTTCAAGATATGTAATGAAACCTTGTTTGACATGGTAAGATCAAAGGAGTCATTTATAAAACTGCCATTATATTTTAAAGATTAAAGCTTTAGTGACTACCGCTTTTACACTGAAAAGAGCTCCATCGTGATCCGTTGAAATGACACCATATGAGTTGTGGTTTGGGATAAAACCCGAATTGTCTTTTCTTAAATTTTGGTATGCAATGCATAAGTGAAATGTTTACAACCAAAGTTGGATGAGCATGTCTTTGTAGGTTATTTCGAATAACCATTGGGTATTCCTCCATAACACCGAAGACAAAAGTGTTTGTCGCTTAGAGTGTCACGAGTTTCTTGAGAAGGAATTTTGGTGAAAAGTTAAGTGGGAGGAAAATAGAACTTTGACAAGGTTGTTGAACCTTGGCTAATATGTGCTGAGTTGCGTAGCATCGGTAAGCGTCCCGGAGGCAACAACAATGCTCATGGCTCACGTGCCTCAAAGGTTGTGGTCACGGAGATCTAAGTTACTATTGAACCAAGTAGGTCGGGTAAGTAATAAAATGCCAAGATTTGAGAGTTAAATCATTGTTGTTTGACAATGATGAACCGACTACATGCAAAGAAGCAATGATGGGCCCTGACTTCGTTAAGTGGCTTGAAGCCATAAAATCCGTGATAATTCCATACACGAGAAATCAAGCTTTGAATTTGAAAGACCCTCTGGAAAGGTGCAAGACCTTACAGTCGTATATGGATCTATAAAGAAATAGACATGGATGTTTCACATCTATGAAATAGTCGACATGTCGGAAAGAGTTTACGACAATGTTCAAGGAATTGACTATGATAAGATTTGATCTTTCATAGTGATATTTAGTCTGGACAGATTAATGTAGCAACCACTACATATATTTTGGTATATGGTAGTTGAACAAACAAAACAAGTTCTTCTAATAGAATGGTTACCTAGGACGTGTACACGACACGATCCAAAGGGTTTTGTTAATTCAAAGGATGCTAAAAGAGTATGCAAAACTTCAATGGTTGAAGTAAGCATCGCGGAGTTGGAATCTTCACCGTGATGAAACTGTTAAAAGGTTTAATTTCATCAGAGACGATGAAGATGCTTGCATTTTGCAAGAAATTAAGTGGGAGCGCTAAGACATATTTCTAATACATTATGTGAAAGACATATCGTTGATTAGAAATAATGTATCTTTTATTGACACAGGTTAAGAATTTCATTTCGATGAAAAACTTAGGCATAACCTAGGAATTAGGCATCAATGTCTATATGGATAGATTGAGGCGCTAATATGGTTTTGCCAAATGTACATAGATAAGATGTTGAATGAGTTCAATATGGAAACAACAAGAAAGGTTCTTGACTCACGGAAAGGACTGAATCAAGATTCAAGTGTATTGACACTAGATTCAAGTGTTTTGACACTTGGTGAAATCACAAGAATATTTTGATCAATCATTCTTTGAGATGTACACATCCAGATATGTCCTATGCTCTAAATGTTCCGAGCATATACCAGAATGACTCATAAGATAATCATTGGACAATAGTAGGGATATTCCTATGATCTTTGGAAGAACTAAGAATATATTACTTATATAGTGGTGACAAATAGTTCATTGTAAATTGCTACATTGATACTAGTTTTGTCACAAATTAAGTTTATCTCAATTTAAACTATGGGTGGCACAATGTAATAGAAAGGAAGTTCCATAACGGATTTGGTTGAGTACCAAAGTTAAAACATTGTGACAGATACTACAACAAAAGGCTAAGTATGTGACTACTATTGTAGTAGCAAATGAGGGCGTTTGCGTCAAGTAGTTTGTTATCAAACTAGGTGTGGTTCATAGCGGGATAATACTATGAAGATACATTGTATGACAATTGTATCAACATGATTTAATCCCAAGGAACTAAAGGTCTCACCAAAGGACCAAATTTATACAATGCCATCTCATTGGAGAATGAGTAATGCGTAGAGACGCAAGGACATGCAAATACACACGGACCTGTAAGTGTCAGATCCGAAGATTATGTTTACCACTAGCTATAGTGTCTATACAACACCAGAAAGCCATAGGTGTTGAA
Organism: Avena sativa; assembly: GCA_916181665.1. Classification (NCBI taxonomy): domain Eukaryota; kingdom Viridiplantae; phylum Streptophyta; class Magnoliopsida; order Poales; family Poaceae; genus Avena; species Avena sativa. The sequence continues at coordinate 542,927,966 of OV702290.1, read as the reverse complement.
TGCACAAGTTTTTTAACTAGATTATTGACTCTAGTGCAAGTGGGAGACTGTTGGAGATATGCCTAAGAGGTAATAATAAAGTGGTTATTATTATATCTTTATGTTTATGATAAATGTTTACATCCCATGCTATAATTGTATTAACCGGAAACATTAATACTTGTGTGTTTTGTAAACATAAAAGAGTCCCTAGTAAGCCTCTTGTTAAACTAGCTTGTTGATTAATAGATGATCATGGTTTCCTGATCATGGACATTGGATGTCATTAATAACAAGGTTGTATCATTAGGAGAATGATGTGATGGACACACACCCATAGTAAGCATAGCATAAGATCAAGTCATTAAGTTCGTATTGCTGTAAGCTTTGAAATACATAGTAACCTAATCCTTCGACCATGAGGTTATGTTAATCACCATCACCGAATGGGTACTTTGATGACATCAAACGCCGCTTCGTAACTGGGCGGTTATAAAGGTGTCATTGGGTATTCTGAAAGTATGTGTTGAAGCGCATAGACCAAGATTGGGATTTGTCCATCCATATGACGGATAGATATACTCTGGGCCCTCTCGGTGGAATGTCATCTAGATAGCTTGCAAGCATGTGACTGGGTCACAAGGGATGACATAACATGGAACGAGTAAAGAGTACTTATCAGTAACGAGGAAGAACTAGGTATGAAGATACCGACGATCAAACCTCGGATAAGTAGAATATCGCGAGACAAAGGGAATTGGTTTCGTATGTTAATTGGTTCAATCGATCACGAAGTAATCGTTGAGTATGCGGGAGCCTTTATGGATCTCTAGATCCCGCTGATGGTTATTGATGGGAGAGGTGTCTTCATCATGTCTGCATATTCACGAACCGTAGGGTGACACACTTAAGGTTCGAAGTTGTTTTAAGTAGATATGGAATTTGCGTTGGAGACCGAATGTTGTTCGGAGTCTCGGAATGGATCCGGGACATCACGAGGAGATCCGGAATGGTCCGTAGAATAAGATTCATATATTGGGAATCATTTTATAAGTTAGGAAATGTTCCGAAGTGTTTGTATGGAGATTCTAGAAGGTTTCGGAATGTTCTGGAAGGTTCTAGAGGATTTCTTGGAGTTTACTTGAAAACCAAGAAAGGATCAAGGGAGTCCAAGTGGGGCTAGACACGGATTCGTGGGGGAGGAGGATTCCTCCCCCCTTCCCACCGCCGGCCCAAGGAGGGGAGTCCTACTAGGACTCCCCCTCCCCAGGCGCGCCTCCCTCCTTTAAATAGAAGGGAGGGGACGCCCCCTCTTGCCCTGGCTCTCACAGCTCCCAATCTCTGCCGCCTCTCTCCTCCACCTTTCTTCTGCACAGGCATAGGCGAAGCCCTGCAGAATTCTCATCTCCACCACCACCACCACGCCGTCGTGCTGCTGGGATTCCGTGGAGAAGATCTACTACCTCCGCTGCTCGCTGGAACAGGGAGAGGAAGGTCTGCTTCGACTCCGCACGTGTGACCGTCTGCGGAAGCGTTGCCGAACGCGGCGCCGGAAGGATCGTCCACACGATCTTGAGATCGGCAAGTGATCGACTACATCATCCACGAGATCTAATCTCGTTAATGCTTTCGGTTCTACGAGGGTTAGTACCGATCTATCTCGTTGCTCATGTCTAGTAGATTAGATCTTGGCTTTTATCTAGATTAGATTTGGGTTTTGTTCATTCTTGCGGTAGAAATTTTTTGTTTTCCATGCTACGAACCCAACAGTTTTCTAGTTTATCGGTCTCTTAGTTCGCAGGCCAAGTTTAGGATGGATAGCCATACTATCAAGAGGGGCTCTCGAGTGGGTGACTCAATCGCATCTTTCAAAGAGAGCTCAAACCTTTGCATTCTTGCATCATCTTTCTTGGTTGTTATTTAGAACTTGTCCATGTGAGGATCTAGAGCTTGTGGTTATCTTCATAACAAACTCCAGTTCATCAAAAACATATTTCCCTGATATACCTTATTGTGTTTTTGATCTTGCAGGTTTTCCGGCTCCACACCTTGGGAGATATCTCACATATATATACATGATATTTTATCCCCAGGTGGTATCCAATATTTTGGTTCTACTAGGGCATTTTTGTCGGCGGTAGTTCTGGGGGTTGTACCAGGCTACTTCCGCTCAACATGGTTTCGGTTCAGTAACCTCTCTGCATGTTTTGTGTTATTTGATGGAACTTTGATCAGAAGTAAAGGCGATAGTATCATCCTCGGTGGAAGTACCACTGCTCCGTCAGAAGTACTGCTTGGGCATTTTGCCACTAGTAGTACCGGTGGAAGTTCTGTACTACTTCCGCAGAGGATTGTTTCTTGCTCGGTACATTGCATCTTATGATATGGTTATTTATCGGTAGTTGACCGGAAGCTTGGTAGAGGTTCCGGCCCCGCTCAGTGGCAGTACCGATGCACCGGCGGTAGTATCGGCCAGGCTCGTTTTCTCTCTTTCGCATCACAGTGTGTTGTGGTATTGCCGATGAGTATGCCATGGAGGGGTCCTCACAGTACGTGTTTAGAGACGTGGGGTAAGGTGGAGAGTTGGCGGGTACAAGGTAACACAGCTTACCCAGGTTCAAGTCCTGTGACGGTGGCGGAACTCTACTCTTGTTATAAATCATTATAATGGCAATACACCGAGTTATAGAGATAGGTTCATTGTGCGAGGTGTTGAACGTTGTACGTAGCAATCTAGGTTGTGCCCTAAAGGCTCCCACATGTACGGCTTATAAAGGCACCAGAACCTAGGGTTTATAGGGAAAGGTCCTTGCCGGACAAGGTAAAGAGTCCTACACTAATACAAACTAGTCTTTCGTGTCTTGTACTCCAAGGCTCCGAGTACATCGGTGACTCCTGCGTAATTAGCCTTCCTTTATCCGATGTGGGCCTCCCTTCTGGATCTGTCTAACTAGGCCGCCCAGCAGGCCATGGGCCTTGCTACCAACTATGGGCTACCCGGGTTAGCCGGAATAAGGACGTGTGATGGTGATACTCATTTAGCATATCCACAACAGTAGCCCCCAGAGGACTTTGAAATCTTGCACCGTCTTGCCCATTGATCTTGAATGCTCTGTCTAGGTGATGCCGGCAATTCTTCGAGCAATATCTCAAAGGTCTCCCAAAGAACCCTGCAATCCTCTTCGGCATCACAATGTAGCCGGAGATTCCTTCAATCTTCATTTCCAGAGCCAGAGAATCTCTATCATTGATGGAATCTTCAGACGTGACTCTTCACTGCAACTGTCAGGAGGATGACATAGGGCATAGCCTACGCTACCTCGAAACTCACAGAAGGTAGGGAATTAATCATCAGCTATTTTCACGCGCGTGAAATCCAAAACGATAAAGCGTCAAAATCGGAGGACGTGGCGAAATTACCGCGCACGTTCATCTCCACATTAGCAACGCTTCACCTATTGGATCCCTTTGCACGAATCTTGACGCGGGGTCTATATATTTTCACTGCGGCTAGGTTATTTTCTTTTTACCCGCATTTGCTCCCTCATTTTCGTCTTCCTCCAGTCGCGTGCCCATTCGAGCTCCTCCTCGGAAAACCCTAGCTAGAGCTTCCTTCTTCTCCACCCACTCCCAGCATCACAATGGCCTCTAGAAGCTCCATCCCTTCGATGACGGCGACCCCCGAGGCTACCCTAGAGCCATCTCAGGGAGTAACGGTCCCGCTAGAGGGGGTTGTTGTTCCTGTCACCACCGTGGTGGAAACCACCAGCGACGACAAAGAACGAGCGGCGCCAGATGCTGCTGAAGAGCACAATGACTCCCACAAGGGAGTGTGGAGGGGCTCTGACCTCTCCGCCAAAGATTTGCAAGAACTGGTCACCGAGGGGTATCTCCTCGTGGCGAAGGATTTGGTCTAGCGGCCGGCGCCGCCCGGCGAGGTGGCTCCTTCTCCCCAAGCTGGAGAGAAAGTGTACCTCAAAGCTCAACTGGTACGAGGCGTAAGCCTACCAGTCTCCAACTTCTTCCTGGACGTCCTCCGGCACTTCCGGGTACTCCCCCAAAACCTCTTTCCCAACATCATCCTCATCGTTAGCAACTTCGTAGCTTTGTGCGAAGGATTTCTAGGCATTAAACCTAGATTAGATCTGTTTGTATACTTCTTTACCATCAAGAGAGAGTCTGTAGAGTACAAGGATGAACTGCAGATTTGTGGAACCATTAGTTTTAAGATCCAGCCTAGCCGGTGCTTCCCCGACATCATAGGGCATGAGTCATGCAAGAACCGGTAGCGCACATACTTTTATGGCTCAGATATTCCCCTGCCTGACCGCCTTGAGATGTATCCCAACTTTGTTGATGAAGCCATCACCGTAGTGCCTGCATGGCAGACCCCAGCCTCCCTTCCGTCCAATGACGAGGACAACCGCGCCGTAAGGCGGATTGAATGGCTCGTGGACGGAGGTCTGATGGGCTTGGACCTAGCCATGTGCTGGTTTGTTAGGCGGATCCAGCCTTTGCAGCATCGTGCCGAGTTGATGTGCAAGTACACTCAGGACAGGAGGGATCCCATGCGAATTACGCGGGATAACTTCTCCCCTGACTCTGTCAAACTCTGGCTAAAGGACATCATCAAGGTGAAGGACAGGAAGTGCAGCTTCAAGATCACCTATGACATGTTCGACTACGACAAATGCCCAGAGGTAGCTTTTGTTTCCTTTGACCCCTATTGTTATATACTCTAAGGTTTTTCTGACTTGAAGTTATTACTCTAACACTCCTTTGTCTCCTAGCTGGCGACCTTGGCATCATATCAGATGGCCTCTTAGGTCTATGATCCCAAGCTGAAGGATATCCAAGTGGTGTCCGACGACGACACCCCCAAGGATCAGCCAGCTCCGGCAACGCAAAGAGGAAGAGCTCCACCTCTAACAATGTTGTTGATGCCAAGAAGAAGAAGAAATCGGAGAGTGGAGTCTCTAGATGATCCACCACCGCCTTAGAGGCGAAGAAGAAGAAATCCACCGGCATTCTCCTCACCAAGGCTCCTGCCATGGAGTAAGTATATTCATTCTCCGGCTTATACTTTTAGTCGATACCTTCTTTCAACTCTTGTACTTATACTTTGTATGTTTCAGGAGGAAAGTCAGTGCTAGTTTGAAGCGGTCAAAAAACATACGTGACATGCTGACCAGGGATGTGGCTGCCAAGCCCTCTCCCACCACTGCTCCCCCAACTCCTGCCGCCAAGCCTTCTGCTGGTCCAGCTGGGCCTTCGTCCCCCGTCATCCCTGAGATTTCCACCATGGAGACAGATGTCAATCCCATCTTTGATATCTCAGGCTTTGTCAAGGCGGACGTTTCTCCCAGCGGTCAGGCGACGCAGGAGAGAACTTCCTCCGAAGTGGATGAAGCTTCGGCTAAGGATGCCACCGAGAAAGGGAAGCAAGTAATGGAAGAGGCGGGGGCAGAGGTAGTTGTGGCAAAGGATAAGGCGGGAGCCTCTGAGCGATCAACTGTTCTAAAAACACAACAGGCGGCTAGGGCATCATCCATGCCTCCGGCTTCAACATCTCCTTTGGCTGCGACTCCTCCGACATTGTGCCTGGATGACCTGATTGCACATGCATATGCCGTGTATAACAATGTCGGCGTCTTCCATACTGCATATGCCAACCTGGCCAACAATCTCAAGCTTATTGCCATTGTAAGTCTTTTAAACTTCACTTCTTTTACTTTGTGTAATATATCCCTCTGTAGCCCCCGAGCTCTTAGGCAGATAAACACAAGTTATTCTCCTGAGTGCTCCAAAGAACTAAGAGTAGAAATTGATAGTGTAGTCCCCGAGTGTCTAGGTGGAAACTTAGAAGAATTCCGGCTAGATGCTCTAAGGGTAGCATACTTGCTGATTAAAATCTTGTGATGTAGCCCCCGAGCGTATAGTTGAAACTAGATAGTTCCGACTAAATGCTCTATAGAAACTAAGCATGTTTACTTGTTGCAGAATGAAAATAGATGGAGGATCACCACCAATGAGAGGTTTGCTGCTTTGCGGAAGGAACTGGACCTTGAATAGGGTAAAACAACCTTCCTAAAGCAACTGATCAAAAATAGCCAGAGTTTGTTTCTTTTAACAGCTTCTTACTTTTTCTCATGGATCCATTTCCGCCGTCTTCTCATAGTGCTTTCTGATTTCCGTCTTACAGAAGCCATTGTCAAGGCCAAGAGCATCGTCGAGCAACCCAAGCATATCCAAGAGCTCGACGATGAGAATAAAATCTTGAAGAAAGACCTGGCTAATGCTGTCAAGGGCCATGAGGAGGCGATGAAGGCGCTACAAGAGTCTGCCGATGCTGAGATGTAGCACCTGAAGAACAAACTTGTACAACTCACGGAACAGAACCAAGCTACAAAAGAGCAGAATGCAAGGAACCTTGAGGTGTACAAGACAGTTTAGAAGGAGCGGGACGTCTTGGCGGAGACATGCAAGCAGGCGGAGATGAGCATCTTTGGTAACTTCCCCCGTCTTGGTCAATTCTATACTTTGGATAATTATTTGATGTTTTTATACTCATGATCCTTGTATCTTATGCAAACCGCATCTCCCAATGGCTTGGCCAACTTGGGTGAAGGTTCTCCGAATCCCAAGGAATGCATGATGCTTACCGGCAACTTCGTCAGCACCGCCATTTCCTAGGCCAAGGAGATAACCCAGCCTCTAGGAATAAACATCAAGGCGACAGACTTAGCAGCCAAGTACTCGGAAATCCTGCACCGAGCCCCCGAGAAAGTCAAGGACTAGAAAGCCTCTTGCATCCGGGTTGGTGCAAGGTTGACCTTGTCCTTGGTCAACGCACACTACAACAATGCCGTCATCGATCTGGTGACCTCCGGCTTTCTAAAGTTGGACGATGGAGGGAAAAAATTGATAGCAAAGCTATTTGGAATTCCCTTGCCAGCTTCGACACCAGGATCGCCAAGATGGTCAATGCAGATGTCTTCGTGCGTGCCGAGATACTTGATGAAGATATGGCTTCATCTGAGTCTAGCCCATCTCCTTCCGAGTTTGACGAGCTCTCCCGGCCTGGCTCTCCTGATGATGCCACCATGAAGTCCCCTGCAGCAGAGCCATGAAAAACAATATTTGTATTAAATGTATCTCTGCGATGTGTATGCGGAAAAACTTATGTATTTTGTTAAGGCGGAAAACTTGTACTCAAGTTTCCTGCTACTTATCTATTTCTGGCATGTGTATATTTTTTAAGCAAGTGCTGGCTTATCCATTATTCTGGTTCGTATGCTTGACCTTTCGTGAGACGGAAGACTCGCATCACAGAACTATGCCCTGAGGTGATGCTTCTTAATAGCACCGTCAAGAACCTAAGAGCAAAATCGCCGGTTTTGAGTGCCGAGAAATCACTACTCCAGAATCCACATAAAAACTTCAGAAAACATGTAGACCAGAAAACTTAAGCTAACGCCCGTAGGCAGAATTTTCACAAGTGCAAATGAAACTTGCGCATAAAGGGTTTATATGATCCAAAAATGAACAACTAAAGGAGGTAAAAGACTCAGAGAATATGAGTGAACCAAATGCTTTATTTCATTGATCATATAAGAAACTTATTACATAATATAAATGTGCTAAGTGCAAAAGGGACGTAGCTATGCTATGTTCCATGGCTGATCTGTCTCCGGGTAATCATCATGGGAGTCATGTTGCTTGCGCTTGAGATTTTTTGGTCTATCTTTCAACTCGCGAATATCGACGAGGTAATAGGAACCATTTAGCAATGTTTTGCTTATGATGAACGGTCCTTCCCAAGGCGGGGATAGTTTGTGTGATTTCTCTTGCTTGAGTCTAAGCACTAGATCCCACTCTTTAAACGAGTGATGCTTTACATGGCGACTATGGTAGCCACGTAGCTTCTGCTGGTAGACGGCGGATCTCTGGCATGCCAGCACGTGCTCTTCCTCGAGTAGGTCCACAGATAAGCGTCTAGATTCTTCAGCGTCATCCTCCTTATAGGCGGTGACCCTTGGTGCATCGTGAAGGATGTCGGACGGAAGGACAGATTCTGCTCCATTAACTATGAAGAAAGGAGTCAAGCCGGTGGATCTGTTGGGTGTTGTTCTTAAACTCCACAAGACAGATGGCAATTCCTCTGCCCAAGCTCCAACTGCTCTATGTAGTGGTGCTTCTAAGCATGGCTTGATTCCGTGCAGAATTAGTCCATTGGCCCTTTCAACTTTCCCATTTAACTATGGATGTGCCACAAATTCTAGGTCAAGGCAGATGCCTTTTTCATGACAATACTCCTCAACTTCTCCGAGATACAAATTTCTGCCATTGTCGGTGATAATGCTGTGTGGGAGACCAAATCTCACCACTAGATCCCGGACAAATTTTAGGGTTGTTGCCGCATCAAGCTTTCTAATGGGTTTATCTTCAATCCATTTTGTGAACTTATCCACTCCTACTAGCAAGTGTGTAAATCCACAGGGTGCTGTCTGCAAAGGTCCCACCATGTCCAGCCCCTAGACTGCAAACGGCCAAGTTATTGGTATTGTTTGCAGTTCTTCAGCTGGAACACTTGGTTGTCTTGCATAGAACTGACAACGAAGGCATGTTTGTACCAACTTGTCGGTGTCCGCCTTGGCAGTTAGCTAGTAGAATCCTTGTCGGAAGGCCTTAGCCACCAATGATCGGGGAGCAGCGTGATGCCCGCAATTTCCGAGATGTATCTCTCTGAGGATTTCAATACCTTGCTGCTGGGAGATGCATCAAAGGAAAACTCATGTGGTACTTCTTTTGTATAGCTAGCTATCAATGATGACGTAGCCTTTTGCTCTATGTACTATTTGCCGGCTTTCGACTTGGTCGACGGGCAAAGTTCTGTCTTGTAGATAGTCCATGAACGGTTTCGTCCAAGACAGAGAGGTCACTATTACTGTATTAATAAATGAGTCCACTCTATCTGGGTTGTCAGGGTCCACTCCCTTCATGGATGGGGTCCATAAATGCTCTAGGAAAACGCCTGGCGGAATTGGTCGGCGAGCTGATCCAAGCTTTGATAGCAAATCCGCCGCCTTATTATCCTCCCTTTTGACGTACTTGACTTCGTCGCCGTCGAAGCACTTGGCTATTTCGTCTACTTCATCTCGATATGCCGCCATCATAGGGTTCCGCGTGTTCTAGGTGCCAGCTACTTGCTGGGCAACCAAGTTGGAATCTCCACAGCAAACTATGCGCTTGATGCCAATATCCTTGGCCACACGAAGTCCGTGAATGAGGGCCTCATACTCCGCCATGTTGTTGGTAGCATTGAAGTGGATCTGTAGGACATATTGCAACTTCTCTCCTATTGGTGATTGTAACAATACACCAGCCCCCGAACCATTGAGTAGCTTTGATCCATCAAAGTGCATGAACCAATATTCTGGCTCTGGTACAGGAGTGTCTTCTGGCAGTTCTGTCCAATCTGCAATAAAACCCGCCAATGCTTGTGATTTGATAGCGTCACATCTCTTGTAGGTGATTTCAAAGGAGGCAAGTTCAATGCCCCACTTTGCCACTCTCCTTGTAGCGTCGCTATTGTTGATGATGTCGGACAGTGGAGCTTTGCTCACCACTGTGATAGGGTGCTCCTGGAAATAATGCCTTAGCTTGCGTGAAGCAAGGAAATATCCATAAGCTATCTTTTGGTAGTGCGGGTAACGTTGTTTGGATTCCGTCAAGACCTCGCTTACATAGTAAACGGTCCGCTGAACTCCGTATTCATGCGTTTGCCCCTTGCGCTCCACCACGATGGCGATAGTAATTCCTCCTTACACAGTGTTTTGACTGTTGGATGGGTGCTAGCGGTAGTACCTCCCACCCACCGATAGTACCAGTCAGGGTCGTAAATATCCAAAACGGTCAGATCTGGGAGCCCTTTAAAAGGGGGTCATCTACCCCTACGTGGGGTTAGCTCTTTTCTTGGTTTTTGGCTTTCTCTCTCTTCCATTGTTGACCTTGAAGATTTTGTCCTCTCTCCTTCCCCCTCCTATGAATCTTGCATCTTTTTGAGGGATTTGAGAGAGGAGATCTAGATCTACAACCCCACCAAACCAAATCCCTTCTTTTTGAAGGAATCCTTGGGATCTAGATCTTGGAGAGTTTTGGTTCTCCTCTTGTCTTCTTCCTCTCTTATTTCCCCAATAGCTTTTGTAGCTTTGGTGGAATTTGAGAGTGAAGGACTTGCCTCTTGCATTTGGTGCATAGGTTTGAATTCTCCTCGGAGATTCAGCAAGTTCATGCTCTTGGGCTTGTTTCTCTTGGGTTCTTGGAACCCTAGACGATTGTGTGGAGTTGTAGTGAGTTCTTGGGGCCTCCCATTGAGTTGTGGAGATTCCTCAAGCTTGTGGCCTGTTGTGGCATTGTTCTTGAGGCCTCCAATTGAGTTGTGGAGATTCCTCAAGCTTGTGGACTTTGTGGTGTTTCTTGGGAGCCCTCCAATTGAGTTGTGGAGATTTCCCCAAGCCTTGTATGGGTTTAGTGATCACCCCAAGTGTCCCATAGTGGACCAAGTTCCCACCTTTATGGTGCACACTCGGGATAATAAGGTGAGCCTTTTGTGGCGTTGGTGAGTTGTGTGCCTTCGCATCTTGGGGTGAGGCCTTGTGTGGTGTTGGGTGAGAATCGAGCCACCACACCTCAAGGTGAGCCATTTGTGGCGTTCGGAGACCATTGTGCTATCGCACATCTCCAACAGACACGTAGCTTCTTTGGAAGTGAACTTCGGGATAAAAATCATCGTCTCCACGTCCACCGGTTATCACTCAACCGAGCCCTTTACTTATGCAATTTACATTGTGATAACCATCGTGCTAGACGTATTATATCTTTCTATCACCTTGTTGCTTGTATTGCTTAGGATAGGTTGTTGGTGCACTTAGTGAACCTAGTGAATATAAGTTCTAGTTTTTGATAAATTAAATGTTAGTTTTATTTCGCATTTATTAGAGCCTAAACCGTAATTATTTTAAAAGCCTATTCACCGCCCCTCTAGGCGACGTCAATTGTCCTTTCACGTGGCATTTCGTGGCTGGAGGTGTCTGTGAATGTGGTATCTCAGATCCGTCTTTGCATGGTGAGAGTATTTAACAAGGAGGGCGTCCTGGCAGGAAGTATGGGCAAGCTCCGCCCGAACCGCGGGTATTAAGCTTGTAGTAGGTTCTCCTCGCATCCTCTCTTCTCCCAGGTGCATGGAAAATCATTTGAATGACATTTATCACTTAGAACGATCATATTATTACATAACATGACAGTCCCAATTGATATATTCACAAAAGACTTAATAATTCGGGACCCTGTTGAAACAAGGGTAAAAGGTGCGCACGGGCGCCGTAAAATATCAAAATCCTAACTCTATTTATGCAAAAACATAAGGTAAATATGCTTCAAAATGGACTCATCATCCCTCTTGTTCCCATGATTCTTGCATCTATTTGAGAGAAAGGAGATAGGAGATCTAGATCTACAACTCCACTAATCAATCTCTTCTCTAAGTGAGGGGAACATCTTGGGATATAGATCCTGGAGACTTCTGTGGTTTTCCTCTAGTGTTCTTCCTCTCTTATTTCCCCAGTAGCTTTTGTAGCTTTGGTGGAATTTGGGAGTGAAGTACTTGCCATTGCACTAGGTACATCGGTTGAGTTGTACTCGTAGAATCTGGTTGGTGAAATCAAGAACCTTGTTACGATTCTTGGAATCCTAGATGGTTAAGTGGCCTTTTATGGTGAGTTCTTGGGGCCTCCAATTAAGTTGTGGAGCTCTCCCCAAGCTAGTGGCCTTGGTGGTGATTCTTGGGAGCATCCAATTAAGTTGTGGAGATTGCACCAAGCTTGTACGGGTTTGGTGACCTCCCTCAAGTGTCCCATATTGGATTGGGTTCTTCCGTGTGGCGGGTGCTCAAGAGAATAGGTTGAGGCCTAGTGTGGAGCTGGTGCTCTTAGTACCACCCACCCATCCAATGGGACGTACTCCCTTGAAGAGATGAACTTGGGAAAACATTGGCGTCTCAACATGACTCGGTTATCTCTATACCCGGGCTCTTTACTTATGCTCTTTACATTGTGATAACCTTCATGCTTGAAGTATTATCTAGTTATCACCTTGTTGCTTGTCTTTCTTAGCATAAGTTGTTGGTGCACATAGGTCAACCATAGTATATATACATATATAGGTTTTGTGCTTGACAAAGTAAATGCTACTTTTATTCCACATTTTTTAAGCACATTGATGGCTCTGTGTATGGTGCCAGAAAAATGCTGGAGCGGTGTTGATGTAGAGCTCGTTGGGAACCCCAAGAGGAAGGTATGATGAGCACAACAGCAAGTTTCTCTCAGTATGAAACCAAGGTTTAATCGAACCAGTAGGAGCAAGGAAACACCCCAAAGGTGTTACTAGGTGAGCTTTGGCAGGGCGCACTACCGGTGCTAGTAGCAACGTGGAGACCTGCATAACACAACCACAGAACTTTGTCCCCAACTTGCGATGAGGTTGTCAATCTCACCGTGTTTTGCAGAAAACAAAGGATTAAACGTATCGAATGGAAAGAAGTAATAGTTTGCAGAAAGTAAACACAAAGTAGTAAAAGATTGTAGATTGTATGTAAAGACAAGGACCGGGATCCATAGTTCACTAGAGGTGGCTCTCCTTAGATAGATAACATGCTGGGTGAACAAATTACATGGGGGCAATTGACAAACATCAAGAAAGCAATACATGCATATACTAATCATATTGACTCCTTTGGAACTTGATTGGGCATTACAACATTATACATAGACGGCCATCCAACTGCATCTGTGACTAATAATCCACCTTCAGGTTATCATCCAAACCCCCTCCAGTATTAAGTTGCAAGCAACAGATTATTGCTTTACGAATTGCGTGTAATGTAAACAATACGATTGTTCTATGAACAAAGGATTGTTGTTTTCTCCCTAGTAGCAACAACACATCTAGTACCTTAGAGATTTTTGTCACTTCCCCAGATTACCAGAGGCATGAACCCACTATCGAGCATAAATACTAACTCTTGGAGTTGCTAGCATCTACTTGGCCAAGATAGCTACTAACAACGAAAAGCATGCAAGATCACAAATAACAAAGACATGATAGAATCAATAATCAATCTAAAATAGCATCTCAATATCCATCGGATCCCCGCAAACACAACATGCAGAATTACAAATAGATGATCTTGATCATGAACGAAGCTCACAAGATCTAAACATGAAAGCACAAAGGAGGAGAACCAGCCATCTGGCTACTACATGGATCCGTAGTCCAAGGATGAACTACTCACGCATCACACCGGAGGCTTGCATGGTGATGAAGAAGGCCTCCAGGGTGAATTCCCCTCTCCAGCAGGGTGCCGGGAAGAGCTTCAGATCCCTCCCGATCTAAGGATGGAGATGACGATGGCTACAAACTCTTTCATGGATTTTTGATCGGGCGCTTAGGGTTTCTATCCCGAGGGCATCTTATAGTCGGAAGGGGAGGCCGAGGGGGTGCCAGGGGCCACCACACTACCCCCTGCGTGGGCCCAGCCTGGCCGTGCGGCCAGGTTGTGTGGCCGGCCTCTGTCCCCTCTCCGTCTCGTATTCTGGCATTTGATGACTTCCGAAAAAATAGGCACTTTGGCTTTTGTCCCGTCCAATTCCGAGAATATTCATTTTTTGACTTTCTTGGAACCAAAAACAACAGAAAACAGGCAGCTGACACTGTGGCTCTTGTTAATAGGTTAGTCCAAGAAATCATATAAAAAGTACTCCAAAGTGTGGACAAAACACAAGAAAGTGGATAAAACTAAGCATGGAACATAAAAAATTATAGATACATTTGCAATGTATCACACATCTTGTAAAAGTTTTAAACCACATATTCACCTCCCCCCTTAGGCGGCATTTGTTTCCTTTCAAAGAGGAACAACTTTAGCACTTATGACACTTGATGGGAGCTTAATTATAGCACCACGTGGAGGTATCACAGGGCGAGGTGGCACTTTAGGAATTCTAAGAGCTCGGGCATTAGAAAGTTCAGCATCTAGGATAGGCTGGCAAGCTTGACTCATTCTTTGAAGAGGTGATTCCACACTAGGTTCTGGTTGACAATTGGTGTACCCTTTTATGCAAGATTGGTTAGCAAAAATTTCCTGACTATCCAACTTCTGCTGCATTGCATTGATTCTTTCCTCATAGGCGTCCAACCTGATAATAAGGATGGCCTTCTTCGCCCTAAGATCAGAGTTCTCCTTTGTTATTTTTGTACACCTCTCAGACATTCTTGCAATCTCAACCGTTTTGCAAGCATGAGGTAACAACCCTAACCCACGAACTCTGTCTCTCGTATCTTTTGGAAAGTCACGAGCATACAAGTAAACTTGTTCAATATCTCTGAACTCAACATCTCGATCAAGTAGAAGTTCGGTTTTCATATTGTCCTAGAGTATTGTTTGTACCAGCATTAGAACTAGCACTATACTTAAGCAATATATGTTCAAAGATAGTGAATTATAACTTACAATATTTTTCTCAACCACTTCATCATCAAGTACGTCGTTGTCTTTATTCGTGTGTGTGGCTATGTAAAGTTCAACTCTCATGATTGGACAATTATGAGCTTTCTCCTGATTGTAGGTGTAAACATTCAAAAAGAGGTTATCAAGCAAAAAAAACTTATGTACACAACTTATATGATACTTACGCCTATGTACCTCACCCTAGCAAAACTCCTTGATCCATAAGTATGACGGGCATTTGGTTAACACAGTTTAGTGCACTCTTTCTGACTGTTTCCTTGGTGGAATCCAAACTCCAATACTCACACAACTCTGCCCAATCACTACTGGACATTCTATCATCACAACCATTTGCAACGTTCTCCTCAACAACCAATTGAGGATTGAAAAACAACTTCTTTAGCGTGCTTTTTTAAATCACGCCATTTCTTTCCAGCTGACCTCATCACCTAATCTTTACAGAAAAGGATTAATATTGAAATATTTCTGCAATTTGAGATACATGTGTAAGGATAAATAAGAATGGTATAACATACATAGCAAGAATGGTTCATAGGTAAAGGTTGATTATGTTCAGTGTGTCCCACAACTTCTACTTATGATCAGCTTTCCTCCAATCTGTAAAGCTAAAGGATATGTTATCTTTTTTTGCTAGGTAGGAAATATAGTTAGCAAACTTGGATGTAGAAAGCTCATAAGGTTGGTCTAACATGTTGAATTTGACGTAAATTGTGTACATCTCATTTCTGTTTATTATTAACCTCATCTTATGAGGACCCCTCATGATCCTCTCATTCATCATTCGTGCTACATGTAATCAAGGATGCAAGCATGAAACTTAGGGTAGTAATCTATGTTATAAGTATGTAGCTTAGTCTACACATTCAGTTAACACTATGCACTCAAATTCAGTTAGCACTATGCACTCAAATTCACTTAGCAGTAATATGCCCTCAAATTCAGTTAGCACTATGCACTCAAATTCAGTTTACACCATGTACCTATGTTTTTATCTTTGCATGCTCCTGCCTCTTACTCGTCCTCATCCTCATTATTAGTGCCACTTTCACCCTGCTGTTGTAATCCTTAGTCCTTTCATCTTCTTTGTTTAACTCTGCCTCTTCATCTTCTTCAAATCCTTGTGCTTCTATGAACAAAGGATCTCCATGTTCATCCTCGGACTCATCTCAAGCGGCAAGCTGCAAGTGAGCATTGAGGATAAATCAGTAATGGAAGAAGTAGAACTATAACAGGGTAAATTAGTAATGGTAGAGCACAATCAGGAAAGTGTACACACCCCTACTCTAACAATGTTCTTTCTAGGAACAACTGGTTCTTCATGAGAGGATAGCCATATAAGGAACATGTGTCCAAAATTCTGATGCCTGATTCTTGCATGTCCGCTTCTATGGTTTCCAATCTTCGCTTTTCATATTCTGGTATTGCATCCAGGGGCGAGGGTTATTGCTGATGCGAAGAAGCTTTTATCTTTGCTCCTCGTGCCATCTAAAACAAGCTAGGAAAAACGATGGGAATAGATCGAGCCATGTCGAAGGAGCGGATGGTACTGGTAGTAAAGGGAAATGGAAACAGATTATTAGTGTAAGCAAGAAATACTTATCAATGACCTAGACGACATCAGTGATGCACATCGGAGGGGCGAAAGGGGCAGTGGAGGTGGGCGGCCGAGGCAACGGAAGGGAGTCACTTCTGGCCATCGTCAACCGGCGTTGATGGCGTCAAGGGTTTAGTGTGGAGGGGAATTGCAAAGGGAAAAGGGATAGATTCACCTAAGGAGGTGTACGATAGTCTGATTTCAGGGGGCCATTCGAAATCTTAGCGGGACTAGTGAAAAGAGTGGTGAGAAAAGCGAAAAGCGGGGTGATAACATGGAAATCAGTGGTGGACATGGCAAATGTGGATCATGGTGCATAAAAGCACCGCAAATGGCACAACATTGACGACAAATTCAGCATCGTGACCAAATGGTGCCGTAGTTGCTCATCCGCCGACTAACCAACTTTTGTTGGTACTTTTTGCTTGTGCCGCCCTAAAAAAGTGCCATGGACGAGGGTATTTTTGTAGTGTAGGCCAAGGACTTTCCGTGAGTCTTCAGTCAGTATCACACTGAAGTCTCCGGTCTGGGTAGATCAGAGTCTTCAGACCCTGAGATCTAGAAACACACAGATAAAGGGGGTTTCAATTCCATTGATCTTTTCACTTTTTAACAACAACAATTGTCTTATGCTCGGGAACATGCTTGGTGAAGATGTACGTGGGGCCGGTTGATCAGACTGGCGGTGCTATTGTACGTGCCATGGCAGGAATGATGCGCCACAGATTAGAGTCGTTGGCAACGTTTTTGGTGAAGTCTCGGGCAATAATGACAAAGACGGACCCCACGGGATGGCCACAGCAACCTACCAAGGCAAGCGTAGCCTACCGAGACGCGTTGCAGCCTGTCATAGAAGCTGAGGTCGGCACGACAGCGGGCGCGGTGTAGGTTGTCGATGGCGATGTCGGAGTAGAGGTGTGTAATGACGATGGCGGTGGGCGACTCAATCTGATCTATGATCGGTAAACCAAAAAAAATACCGATCAAACGACTGACTGAGAGAAAAACTAACCTAGAGATAGAAAAAACTCAACAAGGCAGCCGATTAAGAATTGGCGGGTGAGCCCTGCTAGGGATCCCGCGGCCCCTACGAAGATCGTGGAGATCAATCCTCCTAGGGGTAGGATGGGGGAAGCGTGTCTGTGGCGGCTAGTGTTAGGATCAGTTTAGGTTGGTACCGTGTAGAACGATAGAGATGTATTGGTGGAATATGTTGGATGTATTATTGAGTCTCACGGAAGAGTATATATAGGAGCAAGAGATCGTCTTGAAGTACAATGCAAGTCAGGATTGAGATCTTAACTATACTAAACTACCATAATAATCATACACACGCCAATACTCCAACATTAGAACATGGTACCTAGTGGTGAGTGGTGACCGAAGAGATTGTGTATAAATATTGGGGGTTTTATCTGAAAACTCGCGTCGAGATTAACTCAGTGGGTGAAGAGGGTTCATGGCTAGGATACTCTTAAGGTTCGGATTCGGATGACACTACTGATTTAGAGCGTATTAGAAGACTTTGCATACTATTCTAGAAAATAAAAAGATTGCATACAGACATGCTTGCTGGCTCCTGCCAAGTGTCCCCTGGGGGATCAAATGCCCCGATCCCCGGGTCCCCGACCGCTCGACGGGATAAGAGAACCGTTCGATCATGCAAAAGGCAAAACAACATGAGTCAACATCGCTTTCCTTCCCATCTGGGTGGACCCTCGGTACACGTCGCTTTCTCTCCTCTCCTCACGGGGGTTCGGGATACACGGAAAAGATCTCCACCAAAACTGACGTAGTAGCTCCAGCGACCTGGTCCTCGTTGCTCCGACGACTTGCCTCGCAGCACCGCTGGCAGCCCCTTGTAGCAACATCGGTCAACCCTCGTATCACCACCGGTCGCTTGTAGCAGCACCGCCGACCGCTTGTAGCAGGAATG
Organism: Avena sativa; assembly: GCA_916181665.1. Taxonomy (NCBI): domain Eukaryota; kingdom Viridiplantae; phylum Streptophyta; class Magnoliopsida; order Poales; family Poaceae; genus Avena; species Avena sativa. Next base: position 542,909,870 of record OV702290.1, on the reverse strand, counting down.
CCGGTCGCTTTGTAGTAGCGTTGCCCACGGCTTATAGTAGGGACGCTGGCCGCTTGTAGCAACGCCACCAACGGCTTGTAGCAGGGACGCCCGCCGCTTGTAGCAGCGTCGTCGGGGCTTGTAGAAGGAATAGCAGCCACTCGTAGCAACAACGACAGTAGTGGCTTGTAGCAGGGACGCCCACCGCTTGTAGCAATGTCGCCGGCGGCTTATAGCAGGGACACCGAGCACTCATAGAAATGACGCCAGCAACGGCTTTTAGCAGGGACGCCCTCCGCTTGTAGCAACATCACCGACGGCTTGTAGCATGGACACTAGCCACTCGTAGCAACGACGCTAGACGCGTCTTGTAGCAGGGACGTCGGCCGCTTGTAGCAATGTCGCCAGTAGCTAGTAGTAGGGACATGGGTCTCTCGTAGCAACACCGCTAGCGGCTTGTAGCAAGGACGCCAGCCCCTCGTAGCAGGGACACCGGCCACTCGTAGCAAACGTCCTCTGTCGCTTGTAGAAGGTGCGCTAGCCGCTTGTGGCAGCGCTTCTCACTGTCGGCAGCACCACCGCACGACCCCTAGAAGCACAACCAGACAGTCTCACGCAGCCAGCTGCCGGATCCCGTCGCAGCGTCATCTTCTCTAGGATCCAAGCTAGCAACAGCGGTGGTCACGCCCTCGACGCAACAACATCGTCACCGGCATCAACTCACACATCTGAGCTATTCAGGATAGCGAGACGAGAAGCAGCGGGGCAACGTCCAGCACGATAGTGAGTAGCGAGCGACGTCCGGCGAGGTTGGAATGGAGGCCCATGGGTGGGAGCTAGCGTAACTCACGTGGGAGGGAGAGCTGCGAGGAAGAAGGAAACAAGAGGAGGAAGAAGGAAACGAGAGGAGAGATGTTGGGGTGAGGGGATGAGGTTGTGTGGGCCCTATCGCTAGTTGGTTCGGTTTCTCGCTCGATCTGGACGCATGTCGCATGGACAACCCGGAGGATGAGCATGTGAAATTCTCCGACTATTCCATAGCATTTCCCAAGCACCCCACGAGCATTCTCATGCTTAAAATGCGCTGTTTTTTGTTTGGAACAGCGAAAAAGCCCCAGCCATACCCCTAGAGTCTCGTTTTTATCCGGATTTTGGTCAGTCTCTCGGAGGTGCTCATAGGGGTAGGGTGTGCGGGTGTATGTTCATAAGGGTGAGTGCATGTATGTGTTATGAGCGTCTATGATTGTACTGTGTTTCTTAAAAAAAAAGACTTAGGCCAACTTCGACGCATCGAGGACAGCTGGGGCGTCGGGTGAGACTTTTTAGTCCACTTTTAGCCTCTCGCTCCTCCTTTTCCTCCTCCAATGGCCTACTTTTCTCCCTCTCTCTCCTCCGTTTCTCCCCTATCCACCGGTCATCCTCAAATTCTCCTCCACCAACCACCTAAGTTGCACACGGCTGGATTTTTTTTTTGCCCCTAGACTAAAGGTTCGTCCAATCCGGCGAAGATTTCCTTTATCCATTCTTTCCTTCCGTGGAATGGGTTTGGAGCGAACTTTTCAGTTTTCATCCACCAATGAGGAAACATCATTCTGAAATTTTTATACTACTATACTCCAGTCTACGGCGTGGAGCATTTTGGCTACTGGTTTTGGTGCGTCAGATGTTAACAACAACAACCTGTGGTTTTCACGTAACCAATTCGCAGTTCCAGGCTGGTTGAAACAATCAACTCGATCGGAAGATGGATCTCAGCGCCAACATTTCGTGCGTGACACTCCTGCCGTTTCCTGCTGCATCTGGTCCAACCCAGCGTCATGTCCTCCCTCCTGTTCATGATTGAGGCACGTGATAAAGGTAGCTGTTGATATTTTTCCTGCCACAGACTCTGTGCCGTCTGCTCCTACATGCGTCTCTCCAACAGAGAAAACCTTTTCGTACCTGGCAAGCCATACTCAAGACTCTGTTGTGGAGTTCAATCCAACAACTCCCTGCAGAGACATCCAGTTTTCAGACTAATCCTTCTACCTACATGTAGCAGATTCCGGATCTGCAAATTAATCGTCCTTCAGAGGGTCAGACAAAGCAAGCCTCCAAAAAAACATCGGTCGTTAAGCCACAAACCCACATGAACCGAAAATACTGTCTCGTCTTCACCGAGACTAAACTTTATCTTCCACTAAGCACCATCAATCAAAAGTTAAATTCATTCAGGGTGCAGGCAAACCATACACCAGACTCAACGCACAGAGATTACACTTCAAAGTCACGCCCACAGAACCTACAGAATATTTCACAAACACACTGATGGTGAACACCACAACTCAAAACACGATCGGAAGAGCGACTACTTGGAGCAGCAGCGCAGGCGGGCTCAGTGTAACCCGAGTTTCCTGGCGATTATCTCGTTCACCTCAATGAACCTCTGGGCGCAGTTGCTCAGGCAGGCGGTCTCGCCCGAGCTGAACTTGCTCCCAGGAGTGCCCGTCACACACTTGTCCCAGCACTCGCTCGTCAGCTTGCCGATCATCTCGGTCACCATCATCTTCTGCTTCTCTTGCTGCACAGATTCAGAGATTGAGATAAGCCTTGGAACATGATTGTAAAGAAAAGTTAAATTTTTTTACACTTCTCTATTAGCTCGTGCATTTGTCATCAGAACACATTGATGGTAACTTGTCAGATGTTTCCATAAGGTGAGTCAACTTTTTTCTCCCTCTAAACTAACAGAACAATCACTTGCACACAGAGAAGCACCACCTCCGTTCCTAAATATAAGATGTTTAGGTAGGCTAAAATAGCCTTACAAAACATCTTATATTTGGTAACAGAGGTAATAACTTTTATTCAATGCACAACCCATTATCACAATGTGAGGCTGTGCGAGATTAACAACTTAATTGTGTCGGCATAAACACCAGCACGCCTTACAGGCCACCACACTAACACTGAACGATATCCACATCGATGCTCATAGGTAGCAAGTCTCAGAGCTACCACAGTACTTGCATATATATATTCTCGTGGGTGTAAAACAGAACCTAATAAGAATACACATCCTTTTGCTAAAAGGGCATCGTATAGGGGCTAAAATACTGTTTAAGGATGCGAATATTTTTTCTCTCTTAAGGAGAGTGTGAGCTCTCTTCAGTTAAGTATCATGTTTGCGGTACAAGTCAAGGTCATGTTTGTAATGGTTTAATTGTTTTTATATCGATGTATGAGTGGCCAATTCATTTTAGAAACTTTCCATGACTATCTGCACAGTTTTACTAGGTTGGGGCTCGGGACTTTGGAGCATAGGTAATTGGATAAGAGATATGTTTCCGCCAACCCATATAACACATATCTAGTAAATCAACCCTTATTGCTGCTGGCAAGCTCGAGAGTTTACATTTGTTGAGTAATAAAACCTTAAAGACAGGAATAAATTGCACTGCATCTTTAAAAGACCCCAAAAGGGTTTATGTAAGTGCTAAAACATGGCGCGGAACAGGAAAGTGTATGAACTTAAAAGGCCCAGCCAAACATGAAAACGGACAAAAGGCACTACTGAAGATTTATGTGCCAACAGCCCAACACAATGTGTCCAAAACAACTAAACCGATTGCGAAGGAACGAAAACCAGCATGCCTTACAAGGCTAAGGCATTACTAATATTTAATGAGCACTCCAACTACTCCCTCCATTTCATAATATAAGATGTTTTAGCTTTTGTGAAACGAATGTATCTAGATATCTTTTAGTGTGTAATCAGAGTGAACCTACACACTAAAAGATGTCTAGATACATTCGCTTCACAAAAGCTAAAACATCTTAAATTTTGAAACGGAGGGAGTATATCACACCGATGAATGTAGGCAGTCTCAAAGCTAACACAGTATTGCCATAGATATTCACGTGGACGAGAACAAAAACCTGATAAGAGTACACATCCGTCATGATTGCCATGATGCAATAATTTCATACCAACATATAAGTTGCCAACATATCTTAGGAACTTTTTCATGACTATCAGTGCTGTTTTTACTAGGTTGAGGCCTGGGAGGATCAGTACGGTAACACTGCATAATGGACATGTTTTGGGCAACCATAAAACACATATCTGGTAAATGAACCCTCATTGGCTGCTGGCAAGCTGAAGAGTTGTGTATTTATTCAGAAAAAAAAAACAAAGAGAATTGACAAGATTTAACTGCATCTTGTAAAGATCAAAAAAGGGAACCATTGCAAGATAATCTTGTTTTGGGCCAAGGGCAGCAAGCTAGAGAATGGCTTCAATTTCACAAAGCTAATGGGAGAAACTATGACTCAATGGCCTGCATCAGTAGGCACTATGCAGGCACTGCTCTAGGTCAACCAACAGTCTCAGGTTTAGGAGTTCAAACGAAATCTGGCACTACCAAATTCACAAGCAAAATCCACTCGGTCGGTTCTGGACCATATCATGCAGTGGGATAACACAATCAATACTCCAAAGCCCCTCTCTCTAACATGCTGGGAATAGCTTCCTACTAGGATAAATCATAAAACTGTCTATTACCCTACTAGCACCCAAGCCACGGATTAGTACAGTACTGCGTCAAAATCTACCGCGCGACCCCTCGAGCAATCATAGGCCAAGCAGCCAACAAGGGACGCACATGCACAGACACGCCGCGAACGAGACCGCGCGAGAGCGTATCGACCGGGGACCGGCGAATCGACGATAGATCGACGGCGCGCGCCTCCGGCGCCGGGCCGCGGAAAACAAACACGACGACATGGGGATATCACCGATCCGAGGGGTTTCTCACCTCGAGGAGTCGCTGAAGGTCGGACGAGGCGTCCATGGCCGGTAGTACCTTCGGGGCGAGGAGATCGTAAAACCCTAGCTTCGCTTCGGTTGGCGGAGAAGAAAAGGAGGCGGAGAGAGGCAGGGGGAGAGCGATAGGGGTTTATGCGGCGGCTGACCCCCCTCCCCCGAGTTTTGTCTTGGGTTTGAACTGGGCCTTTTGGGCCTCATTATACCGGGTCCAGTACTTCCTCATTTTCCCTCTTCTCTTGAAGTCCTAGGCCCAGCCAATGCTAGCCGTGAAGTCATCTCCACCGGTCGATCCAACCCGTCCGAACGCGTCTGAACGCGTCCACGCGGACGTACGAGATGTGCACGGTCTCCCAGCGATCCGACCCATTCGGATCGATGCATCCGGCTCGACCCATCCGTGCACCTAATTTGGACAGCGATTGCGTTTGTCCGAAAAGCGCATGCGTCCTCCTGTGTCCTCCCTTCACCTTTGGTGGTCCCTCCCGCCAGTGGCACACAAACCACCCCACTTCTTGTCAACACCCGGATTTTTAATCCCAGATGCCCGTTATGCCATACCTCGCAATCCCAGGATTACCATTTTTGCGAGACATAACGGATTGGATATCACAGTACCTCATCCATTACAAACCATACATAAGGTTTTACACAAATAAGGATCTCATGATCCAGTCTTTAATACAACGAGCAGCGGAAATAAACGATAGCGTAGCGATGGGGTCCATCTTCAGGGGCACAGGCAATGCTGACGAAGGCAGATAGTCCTAGTTATCATAGCCGTCCTGCTGACCATCATCTTGGTAATCTCCTTCATAGTCTGGCCATGATAATAGCTAGGGACAAAAGCCATGAGTACTCTTTAAGTACTTGCAAACTACTACTAGCAAGGGTTATGATTCCAAGTTAAAGTACTGAATTGAAAGAATAACTATCAAGTTAAGTTTGAAACCTAAGCTGAGTTCTAAAACAAGAAAGGATAAAATAAAAGTCTAGAATCACTTAAGTTGGGAAGCTATTTTCATCTACACAACCCTGTTGTGGTCAAGTCAAGGTTCATCATTCATTTCAAGGTATCTAGAAAACATCTGACAACGAAACAGTATGGCCATTCCAACTGTCCATAACCGCGGACGCGGCTATCCGAATAGTTTGACACTCTGCAGAGGTGGTACACTTTCACCACAAGATTCGATACATCTGTCAGAGATAACCCTGAATCATCATACTTAGTATGCAGATAATCAAACATAACCTTCCCTATACACACCCTAGTACAAGCACCTCTCCTATGAGCATGGCCTCCCAACCATGACCATCAGTCATCTTGGGCACTGCATAGGTGGACAACATTGAGAGGTAGCCTCAGCTCAAACCTCTCCCGTGAGGGAACTAATACTAATGCATATAAATTTCCAGCTAAGCCTTACCCAATTCAGGTAATGTGGTTGTACGGTAAATTTGGAATGGTATCGCATCCGAATCCAACCATCAGTTTTATAAAAAAAGAGTTAAGGCTCATGCCTCATCATTTTCATCATCATAAACCAATTGTGTTTCTCAACACATGTCAAAACATCTCGATAGAATGACTCATCATTCCAAGGTTTTCATAACTCATTTTCACCAAGTGTCCCCATCTAAAATGACTCAAGTTTGATCTATTCTAAAACATTAGGTTAAGAGTGTTCACTAAGGTGGAAAGGTGGGATCAATCTCATGCCCTAGAATGACATCTAAAGGTTCCTAAATAGGTCAAGTTTTATACTCTTTATGCTACCTTCAAACTTAATTTAAGAACTTTGTGTAAACTAAGGGGGTGTGATCAAAGTATGCTTAAGGCATCTTTACTAAACCATCTAGTTTTAATCTAGCTTACTACAATAGCTTACTAAAGCATGCTTGCAAGGGTTAGCTTTCCACTAATAGCTTGCCTTGGTTGGTGCAGTGGTTGAAGTTTTCTTCTTCTTCTTCTTGGTAGAACTCCTCCTACTCGAAGGCTTGGTCGGTACTATCGTCTAGAAATACATAGGGAGTGCACAATCACCAAACAATACTTAACTAGGCTAATTAGTATTCTAAACCACACAATTGATGATCTATTATCATCACAAGCATCACAAGTTTAATTCAATAGTTTCAACCTTTTTGTTTTGGAAAAGTAATTTCTACTCATTGAAATATTAACTAAAATTTAATATTCACCACCAAAATATGGGATCATGTGGACACATGTCCTCACCACATATTCTAACATGCGGGAATGAGATTTACAGGTTGGATTAATATTACTTTGGTTTAAGTTTATTATTTAATGATTTAAAGTGACTAGAAATGCCTATATAGCATTATTTTGGTACTAGTCCAAAGTCACTGCATGTAAACCTTAATATTATTACATATTTGGATAGATATGATGAAATGTGATTTTTGAGAGTTGGAATCAACTCAAAAGCTGACTTGGTTAATTTTATAAAAATGTTGCAAGTTGTAAAAGCTTCTGTCTTCTTATTTTTATTAGGAGAAATCTATAACTCTAAATGAATTAAATCCAACGGGTTTGGATAGAGCATTTCAATACCTTTCAGACAAAATTAGTTTCATGCAATTTGGATTTTTCAAACTCACAGAATTGATTTTTGAAACACAGGACAGAAACTATATTCTAACTAAAAAGAAAAATCCTAATTTGAATTTCCAACGCGCGCGGGAAAGGAAATGGGCCGGCCCAGTGGCGCTGCGCGGCACAGGGCTCAGCTGACAGGGGAGTCCCACTGGTCAGCAACACTTAAAACGCGAAAGGGTACACGCGCTGTGGGCCGTGCGATTAGAGGGCAGATCTACGGCTGAGGGTCGTCGTCGACGACGGACGGGTCGCTGGCGAGCTCGAACCCTAGCGGCTCGGTGGGGGTCTACTGGGGGCGTACCAGGGCTCCAGCAGGGTCGGCGATGCGGGCGAACGAAGTGGAAGACGACGGCGAGGCGAGGCGTGGTCGCGGCGGAGCTTGGGGTGGCCGGAAACAACGGCACCCTTATTCTCCAGAGGCGGCGGCTCCGGCTCCAATTCCGGCGAACTGCTGCTCCACTTGCTCCGGCGAGGGGTGGTTGAGGTTCAGAGAGGTGAGGGGAGTGGAATGGTGTGAGTCTTTGGTGCTGGGGAGGCCTCCTTTTATAGGCTTGACGGTGAGACCGAGCGGGATGGGCGCTCGACGGTGGCGACATGGCTACGGCGAGCTAGCGGCATGGCTGGGGATGGCGATCGATGGGCGGTCCCCTGGCGGTGCTCTAGCGCTTCAATGCGGCCGTAGGGGCGGTGGTATGCGGTCGGGGTGAGGTGGCGCTCTGAGAGGCAGAGGCGGCGGTGTCCACGGCGAGCGGTGGCTGTGGGGCTTTGGGCGGCGAACGGGGGTGTCTGGGGTGTTCTCCAGGTCGAGGCGGAGCGGTGGGCGCGGGCTGGTGTCGAGCGGCGGCTTGTGCACGCGGGGACAGGGCGCGCTCTGCGGGCGGCGTCGACATGGTCTGGTGGCACTGGGCGCGGCTTCTCCTCGGTGGTCCACGGATGCTCTTGGCTCGGGCAAGGGACAGAGAGGGGCGGTGCGGCGTTGGCTACCTCCTAGGCATGGCGAGGGAAGGGGGAGTGGTCTGCTTCGATGGTTGCAAGGTTGGCCGGCCAGGGTGGTGCTCGGCATGGCTGTGCAGTGCGGCTAGGGGGTAGAGAAGGGGCTGGTTTGGTCTGGTCTGGCTTGAGGGGGGACAAGATGATCAAAGCACTACATAATTGCTAGACAAAATCAGCCCAAAACAGTAATAGTTAGGCCTTAATGATCTTGCTAACAAGGTGTTTGACAAAATGGCCGCAAGAGAAAAAGTTTTGAATTTTGAGTTCAAAATTTTTGGGTGATGTCCACTAGTGCTATGTAGTCTCTGGTTGCAAGGGTTTTGAAAATGGAGCTCAAATACATGGTTTTTGAAATAGGGGTGATCTATGCATATGCATTAGATTCAATTTTAAACTGCTATTTAAAATAGTTTCCAGAATGTTTTTAGAAGATTAAAAGGTGGGCCTTGGTACATCATTATGTGTACTAGCAAGGGGTGTAAAGATCCAGAATTGTTTCTATTAAGAATTGAGTACTAGGAATAGCCAAAGTAGGTATGAGAGTTAATTTTGTCAAAATGACCATTCCTTTATTTTAATTCTTTTTGATTTGATTTCTTTTAGGAAAAGTTTGGGAATGATGTAGATGATGTTTAAATCACCTAAGAGACATTTTAGAAGCAAAGGATCACACAATCATGGCAATTCAAAACAACTCCTATTTTAAATGCACACATATATGAATGCTTTCATTTTAATTATGGAAAAGTTTTTGTTAATCCTAAATTTGGATGATTTGATCTTTGATAAGCTTGGATTGAAGTTTTGGGATGTTACAAACCTTCCCCCCTTAAACAAAATCTCGTCCCGAGATTTACAAGAACACTAGGAACTAAAGAGATCTGGGAACTCTGTCCTAATGTAATCTTCGCGTTCCCAAGTGGCTTCCTCCTCGGTATGGTTGCTCCACTGAATCTTGAGAAACTTGATACTCCTGTTCCTGGTGGTCCTGTAGGCCTCTTCTAAGATACGGATGGGCACTTCCCGATAGGTCAGGTCGTTGTTGATTTCCACAGCTCTGTGATCGATGTTCTTGAAAACTTCGGTCCTCTCAGGCACTTCTAGGCATTTGCGGAGTAACGAGATATGGAACACATTGTGGATGGCTGACATCTCTTCAGGCAATTCCAGCTAATATGATACTTCTCCTCGACGGTTCAGAATCTTGAAAGGTCCGATATATCTGGGGGCTAACTTTCCCTTCAGACTAAAGCGTTGAGTTCCCTTCAAGGGTGAAACCTTGAGATATACGAAATCTCTGATATTGAAAGTCAGGTCTCTTCTTCTCTTGTCAGCATAGCTCTTCTGTCTGGATTGGGCGGTCTTGAGGTGCTCACGGACTTTGTGAACTTTCTCTTCGGCTTCTCGAAGAATGTCGGGTCCAAAGATTTGACTCTCTCCTACTTGCGACCAATTTACGGGGGTACGACATTTTCTTCCGTATAGGAATTCAAATGGTGCCATCTGCAAACTAGCCTGATCACTGTTGTTATATGAGAACTCTACGAATGGTAGGCAGTCTTCCCATTTTGATCCGTATTCCAACACATAGGCTCTAAGCATATCCTCAAGAATCTGGTTGACTCTCTCAGTCTGTCCATCTGTTTGCGGGTGATAGGCGGTACTGAAATTTAACTTGGTTCCTAAACCTTCCTGGACTTTCTGCCAAAATCTTGAAGTAAACTGGGTTCCTCGATCTGATACAATGGTCTTGGGGGTTCCATGCAAACTAACAATTCTAGCAATGTACAGCTCTGCTAGTTTTGCACTTTGGTAGGTTGTCTTGACAGGTATGAAGTGGGCTACCTTAGATAGTCTATCAACTATGACCTAGATTGAGTCATTTCCCCTACTAGAAGTAGGTAAACCTGTGATAAAGTCCATCCCGACAGAATCCCATTTCCATTCCGGAATCTGCAATGGTTGCAACAATCCTGCAGGCCTCTGATGCTCTGCTTTGACTCTTTGACAAATGTCACACTTGGCGATGTAGCTTCCGATCTCTCGCTTCATCTTGTGCCACCAAAATTGCTCCTTCAAATCTTGATACATCTTTGTTCCTCCGGGGTGGATAGAATAAAGGGTATCATGAGCTTCCTTCATGATAACTTCTTTCAGTTCTGAATCTGCTGGAACACAGATACGTCCTTTGTACTACAGTACTCCTTCTTCGTCTTCGGTGAATCCAGGTACTTTGCCTGTACCAATACGACGTTTGATTCCGTCGATACTTTCGTTCCCCTTCTGGGCTTCCTTGATCTGGCTAAACAAAGTGGGTTGAAGTTCAATGCTAGCTAGGAATCCTTTGCTAACTACTTCAGTCCTGAACTGCTCCAGCTCCTCATACAAACTTGGTTTCTTCTCTTTGATCATGGTGTTAAGCCTACACGGCAATCTGCTAAGAGCATCCGCTACCACATTGGCTTTGCCGGGGTGATAGTGAATGTCAAGGTCATAATCCTTGACTAACTCTATCCATCTTCTTTGCCTCATATTTAGCTCCTTCTGGGTGAAGATATACTTCAAGATTTTATGATCTGAGTAAATCTCACAGCGATTACCCATCAAATAGTGACGCCATGTCTTCAATGCCAGAACCACGGCTGCTAGCTCAAGATCATGGGTCGGATAGTTCTGCTCATGCTGCTTCAGTTGTCGCGACAGATACGCGATGACTTTGCCTTCTTGCATCAATACACATCCTAGGCCAATCTTGGATGCGTCACAATACACATCAAACGGCTTCTTGATGTCTGGCATGATCAAAATTGGGGCTGATGTCAATCTCTTCTTCAGCTCCTGGAAACTGGCTTCACACTTGTCTGTCCACTCAAACTTCTTGTCCTTCTTCAACAATTGGGTCATTGGTCGAGCTATGCTCGAGAATCCTTCTACAAACTTGCGATAATATCCCGCTAATCCAAGGAATGAACGAACTTGGGTTTGATTGGTTGGGGCTTCCCATTCTTCTACATCTTTGATCTTGGTAGGATCAACAGAGACTCCTCCGGCAGACACAACATGACCTAGGAATCCTACTTCTTTCAGCCAAAACTCACACTTGCTGAACTTGGCATATAACTGATGTTCTCTCAGGGTTCCTAGGATGATTCTCAGATGTTGCTCATGCTCTTCTTCGGACGTGGAGTAGATAAGGATGTCGTCGATAAACACAACTACAAACTTATCTAGGAAATTCATAAAGATCTTATTCATGAGATTCATGAAATAAGCAGGGGCATTAGTTAATCCAAAAGACATAACCGTATACTCGTATAAACCATAGCGAGTAGTAAAGGCGGTCTTCGGAATATCCGTTGCACGAATCTTAAGTTGGTGATAACCAGTCCTAAGATCAATCTTTGAGAATACCTGAGCTCCAGTCAACTGATCAAATAGATCCTCTATCTTTGGCAAGGGGTACTTATTCTCGATGGTGACATCATTCAATTTTCGGTAATCTATGCACAGACGGTTGCCTCCATCTTTCTTGTCGACGAATAACACTGGTGATCTCCAAGGCGATGCGCTTGGCTGAATCAAGCCTGTTGCTAACATGGCATCCAACTGCTTCTTCAGTTCCACTAACTCTGAGGGGTTCATGGTATAAGGTCTCTGGGCTATAGGTCCGGTTCTGGGGATTAGTTCGATAATGAACTCAATATCCCTATCCGGGGGCATACCTGGCAATTCATCTGGGAATACGTCGGGGTATTCACAGACTACTCTGACTTGGTCAATGGTAGGCAGGGCTACACTCTTGTTGCACTTGAATTGACGGGGCAAGGTTTCAGAGATATTTTCTACTGTTACTCCAGAACTACTGGTCATGGTGATGACTTTCTTAGCATAGTCTATCAGTCCTTGATGCCTTGACATCCAGTCCATGCCTAGTACTACTTCCAATCCTTTGGTTCCAAGTACAATTAGGTTGGCATAAAAATCTATCCCATGTATTCTGATAGGTACATCTTTGCAAATTTTTCTAGCTTTGGTAGTTGAGCCAGGGATTTGAACTATCATGACATGCTTCAAGTTGGTTGGGCGAATCTTACTAGTGCATACAAATTCTTCGGTGACAAAGGAATGCGATGCTCCAGAATCAAACAATACTCTTGCTAAAACTGAGTTGACAGAAAACATACCCAGCACTACATATGGCGCTTCTTGGGCTTCTTCTGCGTTCATGTGGAAGAGACGACCGTTGTGGTTGTGCGGGTTCCCTGGGGCAAATCTCCTGCCTGGTTGAACACGACGCTGCTGCTGAGCTGGGGCATTCACAGGGGCATTGGCGGCAGTCTTCCTGGGACACTCATTGGAGTAGTGACCTTTCACTCCACACTCAAAACAGGTGATCTGGGACTTATCTTTGGCTGCGACCGGTATAGCATTGCTGCCAGTTCTGGGTGCAGTGTTGTTGTTGTTGTTGTTGCTCTTGGGAGGTGCACGGTTGAAATGATTGGCATTACCGGAGTTGTGATTGTTTCCTCCGGACTTCACATTGCCTCCGCTACGGTTGGGGTAGCTTGGGCGAGAATTTGAGGGTCGGTTGTTCCTTGGTGCATATCCTGGTGAAGGGTTGGTACGGTACTTCTGGTGACTGTTGGATCCAGACTGCTGCATCATACGACGCTTGCGGTTGTCGTTTGCCTGGTTAATCTTCCCTTCCATCTGAATGGCAGAGTTGACTAGCTCTTCGAGATCATCGAAATGGATGTTGACGAGGACAGTCTGCATCTCATCATGCAGTCCGTTCAAGAATCTCTCCTTCTTCTTGGCCTCCGTGTTGATCTCATCGGGTGCATATCTGGCAAGTGACAGGAATTTGTCACGGTACTCTACCACAGTCATTCTTCCTTGCTTCAACTCACGGAATTCATCTCTCATCCTGTTGACAAGACCTTGCGGCACGTGGGTGCGGCTGAACTTGACCTTGAATGCTTCCCAGGTCATCACTTGACCTTGGTTCATAGTGTGGATGCTATTCCACCAAGCTCTTGCATCTCCTGCCAGATAGTGGGTGGCGAATAGAACTTTCTCATCTGCATCCACTCCTGCAACCTCTAAGTTGTTTTCTATGGTCTGCAACCAGTCATCAGCATCTAGTGGGTTCTCAGATTGGTTGAAGATTGGGGGATTTGTGTTCTGAAAGTTTTTGAGTTTGGATCCTTGGTGATCCTGATTTCCATGCCCTTGGTTGTTGAGAGCCATCTGGGCGATCTGCTGCAGTGTTGCTAAGTTGGCTTGACGTTCGGCCCTGCTTGCTTCACGATCCGCTATGAGATTCTGCAAGATCTGCAGCATTGGGTCCTGCGACGAGCTGCTTCCTCCTTGGTTTCCACGAGGCATCTGGAGATTTAGATAGATATAGGGGTAAGAGGGAAATTCTAAGGTTCATGGGTTTGAGGTTTTCAAAGCTAAAACTTTGAGTTAGACTCAGGTTTCTCAACTAACTGCTTTTTCATTCATGCAAACAAGCACACGATACAACACACACCACAACAATCAAAGGGAAAACAGATGGTTTGAAGAACCATTCTGCAAACTACGATACAATGAGATGATACATCTCATGCTACGACAGTGCTCTAGTGCATCTACTCATCGTCGATGAAGTCGGAGTCTTCATCTTCAGTGTAGAAGTCCATGGCATCCTCCTCCAAAAAGTCATCATCGTTGCTGAGGTAAGAATCCATATCTCCTTGGATGTCTTCACCCTCATCTTCTTCTTCTTTTGCTACAAGCTAAGCTTCCTGCTCTTTGACGGTCTTCTCGAGGTCTGCCACCTTCTTGTGAAGACGGGCGATGGTGCGATCCTTCTTGGCACGCTGGCGACGAAGAGACTAGCGGTCTTGGACAAGCAGTGCGAAAGTCTGGGCCTTCTGGTCGACAATGGCACGGTTCTGGTTGGCTAACTCTCGGGAATTGTCCAGTTCCTGCTGTCGGTCATGAAGCAAGAAGTCAAGGTTCTCCATGTGACGCTTCAATTCTGGGTGACTTGGCATCTCCATCGGCATTCCCATGAAGTCACGTCTTGCATAGTGGGCAAAACGGGTTCCTTGAATCTTGTTGACGCTGAGGGCACATAGACGTGCAAGAGCTTCATGCATTGCCCTGGCTAATCCATCTAGCCAGTTGTTCTCTCTCACAGAGAACTGAATTCTCCCGGAAGTTGGTGCCTCGATGCTTCCTCGAAGGTCTGCGGTGACTAGCCACTGTAGGTCTCCTCCTAGGGGTCCTGGAAGTTGAGCTCCAAGAAACTCCGGATGTGGGCGTCCCAGAAATTCTGACAGTGAATCCAGATCCCTCTCGAAGATCAGCTGACCTCCGTTTCCCAACTGGTAAAACTTGCTAAACTGAGTCTCCATCTACAAGAATTTAGGATGAGGAAATTAGTGAAGTGATCAAGTGTGTCAAATTTTAAGTAGTAATGTAAGAATTTTTGAGGAACATATATTTTTGATAAAGAATGAGTTCACAAGGGTAAGAGGGGAAATAGTTTTTCATAAATACTCACTTTGGTTTTGAAGCTAAGTTTTTGGTTTGGACGTCCATTCTAACTAGGGTCTCCTATGGTCAGGATGGCTCTGATACCAACTTGTCAACACCCGGATTTTTAATCCCAGATGCCCGTTATGCCATACCTCGCAATCCCAGGATTACCATTTTTGCGAGACATAACGGATTGGATATCACAGTACCTCATCCATTACAAACCATACATAAGGTTTTACACAAATAAGGATCTCATGATCCAGTCTTTAATACAACAAGCAGCGGAAATAAACGATAGCGTAGCGGTGGGGTCCATCTTCAGGGGCACAGGCAATGCTGACGAAGGCAGATAGTCCTAGTTATCATAGCCGTCCTGCTGACCATCATCTTGGTAATCTCCTTCATAGTCTGGCCATGATAATAGCTAGGGACAAAAGCCATGAGTACTCTTTAAGTACTCGCAAACTACTACTAGCAAGGGTTACGATTCCAAGTTAAAGTACTGAATTGAAAGAATAACTATCAAGTTAAGTTTGAAACCTAAGCTGAGTTCTGAAACAAGAAAGGATAAAATAAAAGTCTAGAATCACTTAAGTTGGGAAGCTATTTTCATCTACACAACCCTGTTGTGGTCAAGTCAAGGTTCATCATTCATTTCAAGGTATTTAGAAAACATCTGACAACGAAACAGTATGGCCATTCCAACTGTCCATAACCGCGGACGCGGCTATCCGAATAGTTTGACACTCTGCAGAGGTGGTACACTTTCACCACAAGATTCGATACATCTGTCAGAGATAACCCCGAATCATCATACTTAGTATGCAGATAATCAAACATAACCTTCCCTATACACACCCTAGTACAAGCACCTCTCCTATGAGCATGGCCTCCCAACCATGACCATCAGTCATCTTGGGCACTGCATAGGTGGACAACATTGAGAGGTAGCCTCAGCTCAAACCTCTCCCGTGAGGGAACTAATACTAATGCATATGAATTTCTAGCTAAGCCTTACCCAATTCAGGTAATGTGGTTGTACGGTAAATTTGGAATGGTATCGCATCCGAATCCAACCATCAGTTTTATAAAAAAAGAGTTAAGGCTCATGCCTCATCATTTTCATCATCATAAACCAATTGTGTTTCTCAACACATGTCAAAACATCTCGATAGAATGACTCATCATTCCAAGGTTTTCATAACTCATTTTCACCAAGTGTCCCCATCTAAAATGACTCAAGTTTGATCTATTCTAAAACATTAGGTTAAGAGTGTTCACTAAGGTGGAAAGGTGGGATCAATCTCATGCCCTAGAATGACATCTAAAGGTTCCTAAATAGGTCAAGTTTTATACTCTTTATGCTACCTTCAAACTTAATTTAAGAACTTTGTGTAAACTAAGGGGGTGTGATCAAAGTATGCTTAAGGCATCTTTACTAAACCATCTAGTTTTAATCTAGCTTGCTACAATAGCTTACTAAAGCATGCTTGCAAGGGTTAGCTTTCCACTAATAGCTTGCCTTGGTTGGTGCAGTGGTTGAAGTTTTCTTCTTCTTCTTCTTCTTGGTAGAACTCCTCCTCCTCAAAGGCTTGGTCGGTACTATCGTCTAGAAATACATAGGGAGTGCACAATCACCAAACAATACTTAACTAGGCTAATTAGTATTCTAAACCACACAATTGATGATCTATTATCATCACAAGCATCACAAGTTTAATTCAATAGTTTCAACCTTTTTGTTTTGAAAAAGTAATTTCTACTCATTGAAATATTAACTAAAATTTAATATTCACCACCAAAATATGGGATCATGTGGACACATGTCCTCACCACATATTCTAACATGTGGGAATGAGATTTACAGGTTGGATTAATATTACTTTGGTTTAAGTTTATTATTTAATGATTTAAAGTGACTAGAAATGCCTATATAGCATTATTTTGGTACTAGTCCAAAGTCACTGCATGTAAACCTTAATATTATTACATATTTGGATAGATATGATGAAATGTGATTTTTGAGAGTTGGAATCAACTCAAAAGCTGACTTGGTTGATTTTATAAAAATGTTGCAAGTTGTAAAAGCTTCTGTCTTCTTATTTTTATTAGGAGAAATCTATAACTCTAAATGAATTAAATCCAACGGGCTTGGATAGAGCATTTCAATACCTTTCAGACAAAATTAGTTTCATGCAATTTGGATTTTTCAAACTCACAAAATTGATTTTTGAAACACGGGACAAAAACTATATTCTAACTAAAAAGAAAAATCCTAATTTGAATTTCCAACGCGCGCGGGAAAGGAAATGGGCCGGCCCAGTGGCGCTGCGCGACACAGGGCTCAGCTGACAGGGGGTCCCACTGGTCAGCGGCACTTAAAACGCGAAACGGTACGCGCGCTGTGGGCCGTGCGATTAGAGGCCAGATCTACGGCTGAGGGTCGTCGTCGACGACGGACGGGTCGCCGGCGAGCTTGAACCCGAGCGGCTCGGTGGGGGTCTACTGGGGGCGTACCAGGGCTCCAGCGGGGTCGGCGATGCGGGCGAACGAAGTGGAAGATGACGGCGAGGCGAGGCGTGGTCGCGGCGGAGCTTGGGGTGGCCGAAATCAACGGCACCCTTCTTCTCCAGAGGCGGCAGCTCCGGCTCCAATTCCGGTGAACTGCTGCTCCACTTGCTCCGGCGAGGGGTGGTTGAGGTTTAGAGAGGTGAGGGGAGTGGAATGGTGTGAGTCTTTGGTGCTGGGGAGGCCTGCTTTTATAGGCTTGACGGTGAGACCGAGCGGGATGGGCGCTCGACGGTGGCGACATGGCTACGGCGAGCTAGCGGCATGGCTGGGGATGGCAATCGATGGGCGGTCCCCTGGCGGTGCTCTAGCGCTTCAATGCGGCCGTAGGGGCGGTGGTATGCGGTCGGGGTGAGGTGGCGCTCTGAGAGGCAGAGGCGGCGGTGTCCACGGCGAGCGGTGGCTGTGGGGCTTTGATTTCTTTTTGATTTGATTTCTTTTAGGAAAAGTTTGGGAATGATGTAGATGATGTTTAAATCACCTAAGAAACATTTTAGAAGCAAAGGATCACACAATCATGGCAATTCAAAAAAACTCCTATTTTAAATGCACACATATATGAATGCTTTCATTTTAATTATGGAAAAGTTTTTGTTAATCCTAAATTTGGATGATTTGATCTTTGATAATCTTGGATTGAAGTTTTGGGATGTTACACTTCTCCCTCAAAAAACTCTCTCCGAAATTTCCACTGGCGGGAGCGGGAGGGAAGGCGATGGATCCCAACACCATGGCCGATATTGTGCCCTACGGCGTTCCCGTCGCCAACAAGCGCGGTCGTTCAAAGAAACTTGGCAAGGACCTGATGGTGGAGGAGCGAAAATATGAGTCGGACAAGCGCGCTAGCCGGCGAGTAGCGGCGAGAGATCGACTCGTCACAGCTAGGCTCGAGAAGGAGCGCTGGGAGGACAATGAGCTCTTCCTCGCCGCGTAGAACAGGGTCAACACCAATGAGCTGACAGTGAATACCGTCAAGCACACCGTCAACATGATGAAGCAGGAGGCGCTGACCGCCGCTTTCGGTGGCACCATGGACTTCGATGCCGATGTCGTCGCTATTCTCGGACTATCCATGGCGACATGTCCTCTACCAGCTCCATCACTTCCACGCCTTGCGACCGGCCACCAGGTCAGCCTAGGATGCCAAGCCCACACACACCTTCGCTTGGAGGCCACACTAGGATCGTGGCCTCGCTCCCTCGGTTCGTCCATCCCTGCAGGGCGTCGTCGGAGGCGGGAGATCCTGCCAATGACCTCAACCGCACTCCAACGACGGCAATGATGAAGGCTCTGTCAACCCTATAGGTGACGGGACTGCCGCCCGTGCCCACCGGCCTGGAGGCCACAAGGCTACGAAGGCCGACATCGCCCGCCAGGCTGGTTCCTTGGTATTCCAGGAGACCTTGAGGAAGATCCTGGAGAAGAAGAAAAAGGCCATTGCCGAGAGAGAAGAGAGGTGGCGCAAAGAGAAAGAGTCCACTGCCAAGACCTTTGTCGAGCTCCATATGAGTTTTATCAAGGTGGAGGAGGCCAACACCAAGGCCAGGCTAATGGAGATCGAGGCCAAGGCAAAAACGAAGGAGGCCGAAGCCAAGGAAAAGGCGAAGGAGGCCGAGGCTAGGTCTAGGGTGGCGGAGGCAGAGGCCAAGGCCAAGGAGGCCGAAGCAAGATCATGGCCGAAGAGAATGCCATCATGCTCACCGACCTAGACACCATCGTTGATCCTGGTCGCAGGGCTTGGGTCGCGAGGAGGCAGCAGACCATCTAGGCTCGCGATTCTTGAACGGCAATGGCGACGGCGGCGACAGCTTTTTGGGCAGAGAAGCTATCATTTTGGACATTGTGTATGATATTACCCCTTTTGCATATTTCAAATCCACTGGCCATTTGTTGGCGATGCCCAAAGGGCGATGGCACACGTCTGCCATATTATTTGATAGTATTTGCTTGTCAATTTGAGTGTTTGAGCCGATTGGCAAAGCCTTGGCCATCGATGGCGCCAAAAAACGCCAGGGCAGACAAATGGGTTGCGCCGCTAGGCGCGGCTAGCCGGACAGGCCGGACCACAACCCAAAAGCGACTGTGGTCAAATCCAAACGGACAGAAATGGACCATTTCGGTCGGCCCAATGGAGATGCCCTCAGCCGACGAAGTGGGGAAGAATCAGTGGGCTTCTCCACCTTTGGATTATTTTTCCTTTTTGTGATGCAGAAAAGGTAGCGAAAAAATATACTTCCTCCAAAAGATGTCGCAAATTTGGTATATCTGTATACAAAATCGTGTCTAGATGATGGGTTCGTAGCATGGAAAACAAAAAATTTCTACCACAAGAACGAACAAAACCCAGATCTAATCTAGATAAAAGCCAAGATCTAATCTATTAGACATGTGCAACGAGATAGATCTGTACTAACCCTTGTAGTTTCGAAAGCCTTGTTCGAGATTGGATCTCGTGGTTGATGTAGTCGATCACTTGCCGATCTCAAGATCGAGTAGACAATCCTTCCGGCGCCGCGTTCCGGCAGCGCTTCCGCAGTCGGTCACACGTGCAGAGTCGAAGTAGACCTTCCTCTCCCCGTTCCAGCGAGCAGCGGAGGTAGTAGATCTCTCCACGGAATCCCAGCAGCACGACGGCGTGGTGGTGGTGGAGTAGAGAATTCTGCAGGGCTTCGCCTAAGCCAGAGCAGATGGAAGGAGGAGGAGAGAGGCGGCTAGGGTTTGGAGTGGGAAGGGGCAAGGGGGTGGCGCCTCCACCCCTCTATATATAGAGGGAGGGGTGCGGCCTAGGGTTCCCACCCCTAGGCCCACCCCTTAGGGCCGGCGCACCAAGGAGCTTGGGGGGAGAGTCCTTCCCCCCAAGTTTCCTTTACTTACCCTTTAAGTTTTCCCTTATCCTATCTTGGTTTTCAAATAAACTCCAAAATATCTTCTAGAACCTTCCGGAACATTCCGAAACCTTCTAAAATCCCCATACAAACACTCCGGAACATTTCCTAACTTAGAAAATGATCCCCATTATATGAATCTTATTCCCCGGACAATTCCGGATCTCCTCGTGATGTCCCGGATCCAATCCGAGACTCCCAACAACATTCGATCTCCAACGCACATTCAATATCTACTTAAAACAACTTCGAACCTTAAGTGTGTCACCCTACGGTTCGTGAATATGTAGACATGATGGAGACACCTCTCCGATCAATAACCATCAGCGGGATCTAGAGATCCATAAAGGCTCCCACATACTCAACGATGACTTCGTGATTGATAGAACCATTAACATACGAAACCAATTCCCTTTGTCACGCGATACTCTACTTATCCGAGGTTCGATCGTTGGTATCTCCATACCTAGTTCCACCTCGTTACTGATAAGTACTCTTTACTCGTTCCATGTTATGTCATCCCCTTTGACCTAG
Source organism: Avena sativa (assembly GCA_916181665.1). Classification (NCBI taxonomy): domain Eukaryota; kingdom Viridiplantae; phylum Streptophyta; class Magnoliopsida; order Poales; family Poaceae; genus Avena; species Avena sativa. The sequence continues at coordinate 542,888,947 of OV702290.1, read as the reverse complement.
TCACATGCTTGCAAGCTAACTAGATGACATTCCACCGAGAGGGCCCAGAGCATATCTATCCGTCATGTGGATGGACAAATCCCAATCTTGGTCCATGCGCTTCAACACATGCTTTCAGAATACCCAATGACACCTTTATAACCATCCAGTTACGAAGCGGTGTTTGATGTCATCAAAGTACCCATCCGGTGATGGTGATTAACATAACCTCATGGTCGAAGGATTAGGTTACTATGCATTTGAAAGCTTGTAGCAATACGAACTTAATGACTTGATATTATGCTACGCTTACTATGGGTGTGTGTGTCCATCACATCATTCTCCTAATGATATAACCTTGTTATTAGTGACATCCAATGTCCATGATCAGGAAACCATGATCATCAATTAACCAACAAGCTAGTTCAACAAGAGGCTTACTAGGGACTCTTTTATGTTTACAAAACACACATGTATTAGTGTTTCCTTATAATACAATTATAGAATGGGATGTAAACATTCATCATAAATACAAAGATATAATAATAACCACTTTTATTATTGCCTCTTGGGCATATCTCCAACACTAGATACATCCAAATTCAGACAAATCTACAATATCTTTTTTCAGGAAGGAGGGGGTAGTAATATTCTAGACACAATAATGTACCCCCGATCCAAATTAATGGACTAAGATTTGTCTACATCCAGATTTATCTAGCACTAAAACATGACTAAATGAAGGGTTTCGCAGTATAGTAAATCAAAATTTTCTACGGAAGCGAACAGAAGGAAAGCCAAGATCTGATCTAGGAGATGCAAACAACGAGAGAGATTGGATTAGATCTTCATACCCCTGAAGATTCGCACAGCGGAACGTTCGTCGGAACGTGGGTGATGTAGTCGTACTCGCTTCTCCTCCTCGCGATCCGATCCGATCTAGCACCACAAGTGGCGGTGCCTCCGTGAGATGCACACGTGCAGCACCTCGACGTCTCCTCCTTCCTCGGACCAGCAAGTATGGTGGAGAGATGGATTGGATCTACAACACGACGGCGTGGTGTATATGGTGGAGAATTTCTGCAGCAGGGCTTCGCCTACAAACAGTCGGGAGGGAGAGAGGAAGGGCAGCAGGGCGGCTAGGGTTGGAGGGGAAGGTGTATCAGGGGAAGGGGCGCATCAGCCCTCTATATATAGAGGGGGGGGGGTGCGGCCAGCCCTTGCCCATCCTCCAAGCCTATCTCTAGTTTAAACGATTTAAACTCTCCCTTCTAGAAACTCTATCTTATCTCTAGTTTAAACGATTTAAACTTATCTAGGATCGGCTGGGCCCTATGGGGCCTTGTGCCCCTGGCCCAATGCGGCCAGGACACTCCCTCATAGGCACATGCCCCCTCCTGTAAGGTGGGACCACGTTGGCCCCCTTCCGGAAGGTTCTAGAAGCTTCCGGTACAATACCGATTAATCCGGAACAATTCCGAACTCCAAAAACTGCACTGCCTTATATGAATCTTATTCTCCGGACCATTCCGGAACCTCTCGTGATATCCCGGATCCCATCCGAGACTCCGAACAAAAATTCATAAACCAATTATCCAATCTATCCTAGCGTCGAGACACGTTAAGTGTGTGACCCTGCGGGTTCGAGAATATGCAGACATGATCTTCTATCAATAATCAACAGCGGGGTCTGGGCACCCATATTGACTCCCACACATTCATCGATGATCATATCGGATGAACCACGATGCCAGGATTCAATCAATCCCATATATATATTCCCTTCGTCTCGCGATATTTTACTTGCCCGAGATTCGATCGTCGGTATCGTCATACCTAGTTCAATCTCGTTCACAGCAAGTACTTTACTCGTTCCGTAATCCGATATCACTTTGTGATTAACTCCTTAACCACATGCTTGCAAGCGGTGTTGATATCGATTACCGAGTGGGCCCGAAGTATATCTCTCCGACTTGGGAGGGACAAATTCCATCTCGATACATACAACCCAACAGATATTTTCCGATCACCTGAGAGACACCTTTATGATCACCCTCTCATAGGATGACGTTTGATGACCTCAAAGCTTTCTTCCGATACCAGGGAGTTGTATTATCTCATGGTCTAAGGAATACAATATTTGACATGAGAAAAGCTTCGCAAAGACGAACACGATGAAACGATCTAATAGCTTTGCTTAGTTTGGGTCTGTCCACCATATCATTCTCCCAATGATATGATCTCATTATCAATTGACAACTCATGTCTATGGTTAGGAAACCTTAACCATCATTGATCAATGAGCTAGTCCATAGAGGCGTACTAGGGACACGGTGTTGTTCACAAACCACACAAGTATTAAAGTTTCCGCTTAATACAATTCTAGCATGGAATATAAACTTTATCATGAACAAGAATTATAATAATAACATCTTTATTATTGCCTCTAGGGCATAATTCCAACAGTCTCCCACTTGCACTAGAGTCAATAATCTAGTTTACATTTGGCAACAATCTCACACCCATGGCACTGAGGTGCTGATCATGTTTTACACGTGGAAGAGGTTTAGTCAATGGATCTACGACATTCAGATCTGTATGTACTTTGCTGATCTTCAGATCTCCATCTGCTATATAATCTCGAATTATATGAAACTTGCGGTTGATATGCTTGGTCTTTGGATGATATCTTGGTTCCTTAGCGAGTGCTATGGCGCCAGTGTTGTCACACAATATCTCCAGTGGGTCCAATGCACTTGGAACCACGCCAAGCTCAGTGATGAAGTTTCTGATCCAAACTCCTTCACTTGACGCTTCTGCAGCAGCCATGTATTCCGCTTCTACTGTAGATCCCGCGACCACGCTTTGTTTGCAGCTTCTCCAGCTCACAGCTCCTCCATTCAAAATATACACGTATCCTGTCTGAGATTTAGAATCATCCTTGTCGGTGTCGAAACTAGCATCGACGTAACCTTTTACGACGAGCTGTTCATCACCCCCATAGACCAAGAACATTTCTTTAGTCCTATTTAGGTACCTTAGGATGTTCTTCACGGCTGTCCAGTGTTCCACTCCTGGATCACTTTGATATCTGCTCGTCAAACTAAGAGCATTGGACACATCCGTTCTAGTACACAGCATGGCATACATGATGGAACCTATGGCCGAGGCATAAGGCACTTTGCTCATAGCTTCCCTATCATTTACCGTAGCTGGACACTGAGCCTTGCTCAATATCTTACCTGACAACATAGGCACTGAACCTTTCAATGCCTTATCCATTCTGAACCTTTTCAGAACTTTGTCTAGGTATGTACTCTGGCTTAAAGCTATCAGGCGTCTTTGTCTATCTCTATAGATTTTTATGCCCAATATATAAGCAGCTTCACCTAGGTCTTTCATTGAAAAACACTTGTTCAAATAACTCTTCACATCGTTAAGCATGTCGATGTCATTTCCAATAATCAATATGTCATCCACATACAGTACCAGAAACGTCACCGAGCTCCCACTCACTTTCTTGTAGATGCAAGCTTCGTAGCAATTTGGAACAAATCCAAAGCTCTTGATCACTTGATCAAAACGAAGGTTCCAACTCCGAGACGCTTGCTTCAGTCCATAAATGGAACGCTGAAGTTTGCATACTTTATCAGCATCCTTAGGATCGACAAAACCTTCGGGTTGCATCATATACAACTCTTCATCAATGTTGCCATTGAGGAAAGCAGTCTTGACATCCATTTGCCATATTTCATAATCATGAAACGCAACAATTGCTAATAAAATCCGAATGGACTTAAACATCGCTACGGGAGAGAAAGTCTCATCGTAGTCAACACCTTGAACTTGTCGAAAACCTTTCGCAACAAGCCGTGCTTTATAGACGGTAACATTACCATCCGCGTCCGTTTTCTTCTTGAAGATCCATTTGCACTCAACGGCCTTTCGGTCGCTAGGAGGGTCCACCAAAGTCCATACTTGGTTTTCGCTCATGGATCCCAATTCGGATTTCATGGCTTCTAGCCATTTCTCAGAGTCTGGGCTCATCATCGCTTCCTCATAGTTCGTAGGTTCACTGTCTTCTACTAACAAGACAGTCAAGACAGGGTTGCCGTACCACTCAGGAGGGGCACGCGACCTTGTCGACCTGCGACGTTCAGTAGCAGCATCGTCCGAAGCTTCATGATCCTTGTCATTAGCTTCCTCTATTGTTGGTGCAGGCGGCACTGGAACAATTTCAGGTGCTGCGCTACTCTCCAATTCAAGAGAAGGTTCAATAACCTCGTCTAGATCTACTTTCCTCCCACTCACTTCTTTCGAGAGAAACTCCTTCTCAAGAAAGGAACCGTTCTTTGCGACAAACACTTTGCCTTCAGTTCTGTGATAGAAGGTATACCCAATAGTTTCCTTAGGGTATCCTATGAAGACGCATTTCTCCGCTTTGGGTTCGAGCTTGTCCGGCATCAACTTCTTGACGTAAGCTTCGCATCCCCAAACTTTAAGAAACGACAACTTAGGTTTAGCACCAAACCACAGTTCATACGGTGTCGTCTCAACGGATTTAGATGGAGCCCTATTTAAAGTGAATGCAGCGGTTTCTAATGCATAACCCCAAAATGATAACGGCAAATCAGTAAGAGACATCATCGATCGGACCATATCTAATAGGGTTCGATTCCGGCGTTCAGACACACCATTGCGCTGTGGTGTTCCGGGTGGCGTGAGTTGCGAAACGATTCCACTTGCTTTGAGATGCGTGAGAAAATCATAACTCAAATATTCGCCCCCACGATCGGATCGTAGAAACTTAATCTTTCTGTTACGATGGTTCTCCACTTCATTCTAAAATTCTTTGAACTTTTCAAACGTTTCAGATTTATGTTTCATTAAATAGATATACCCATATCTACTTAAGTCATCGGTAAAAGTGAGAAAATAGCGATATCCACCGCGCGTCGAAACACTCATCGGTCCGCATACATCGGTATGTATGATTTCCAACAAGTCCGTTGCTCGCTCCATCATACCGGAGAACGGGGTTTTGATCATATTGCCCATGAGGCATGGTTCGCATGTGTCAAATGATTCGAAATCAAGAGACTCCAAAAGTCCATCAGAATGGAGTTTCTTCATGCGCTTTACACCAATATGACCTAGACGACGGTGCCACAAATAAGTAGTATTATCACTATCTACTTTGCATCTCTTAGCCTCAATGTTATGGATGTGTGTTTCATCCCTTTCGAGATTTAGAAGAAATAAACCATTCACAAGAGGTGCATGACCATAAAAGATGCTACTCATATAAATAGAACAACCATTATTCTCCGATTTAAATGAATAACCGTCTTGCAATAAACACGATCCAGAAATAATGTTCATGCTCAACGCAGGCACATAATAACATTTATTAAGGTTTAAAACTAATCCCGAAGGTAAAACTAAGGAGAGCGTGCCGACGGCCATCACATCAACTCTTGATCCGTTGCCAACGCGCATCGTCACCTCATCCCTCGCAAGCCGCCGTCTATTCCGTAGCTCCTGTTTCGAGTTACAAATATTAGCAACCGAACCAGTATCAAATACCCAGGCACTACAACGAGGGCTAGTAAGGAAAACATCAATAACATGTATATCAAATATACCTTTGATGGTGCCAGCCTTCTTGTCCGCTAAGTACTTCGGACAGTTGCGCTTCCAGTGACCCTTGTCCTTGCAATAGAAGCACTCAGTTTCCGACTTGGGTCCAGACTTGAGCTTCTTCTCAGCAGGGGCAACGCGCTTGCCGCCTCCTTTCTTGAAGGGCTTCTTTGCACCCTTACCTTTCTTAAAGGAGGGCTTGTTGACCATCAACACATGATTATCCTTTTTGATGTCCACCTCCGCAGCCTTCAGCTTTGCGAAGAGCTCGGTGATCGTATCAGTGGAACCAATCTGATTGTGAGTCACTACAAAACTTTTGTAGCTGGGAGGGAGTGATTGCAGAACCCTGTCAATCTTGCGCTCCTCTGGAATCTTGCAGTCCAGTTGCTCAAGGCGTTGAGTGTAGCCCGACATCTTAATGGCGTGCTCACTAACGGAACTCCCTTCCTCCATCTTGCAGTTAAAGAACTTCTCGGAGATCTCATATCTCTCAGAACGGGCCTGAGTCTGAAACATGGTTTTCAGCTCTTCGAGAATCTCAAAGGGCCCGGGATAGTTTTCAAAACGATTTTGAAGTTCCGGTTCCATAGCAAACAACATGGTGCTCTTAATCACACCATAATCATCTTTGCGCGACTGATAGACAGCTTTCTCATCAGCCGGCGCAGTCGCAGCAGGGGGGTTACCTAACGCTTTCTCAAGGACATAGTCCTTTTGTCCTCCAGACAGAATGATTCTCAGATTGCGGAACCAATTGGTGAAGTTAGACCCATTGTTCTTAAGCTTTTCTTTCTCAGCAAAAACGTTGAAATTGAAGTTGGACTTAGCCATTTGATCTACAATATTTGCAAGTACAAATTAGACTATGTTCATGGTAACTAGTTCAACTTTTAATCAAATTACTAGATGAACTCCCACTAAATTCAACATCCCTCAAGTTGTTTAGTGAACACGATCCAAATTCACCACACCTAATCCGATCTTCACGAGAAGAGATGTGGTTTCAATGGTGGACAACGAAGTGTCGATCATATCATTCATATGACTCATGCTTAACCTTTCGGTTCTTGTGTTCCGAGGCCATGTCTGTACATGCTAGGCTCGTCAAGTTAGACCCAAGTATTTCTGCGTGTGCAAAACTGTCTTGCACCCGTTGTATGTGAATGTAGAGTCTATAGCACCCGATCATCACGTGATGCTTGGACACGACGAACTTTCGCAACGGTGCATACTTGGGGAGAACACAGTTTTTATCTTGATCTTTAAGTGAGGAATCATCTTATAATGCTACCGTCGCAATCTAAGCATAATAAGATACATAAAAGGATAAACATCACATGCATATAACTTTATGTGACATGGTATAGCCAATCTTCGTGCAATGATCTCCATCTTGTGCGTTCCGGCATGATCTCCATCACTCCACCATGATTGCCTCCACCACGAATAGCAACTACAACTATTGCTAACTACTTAGCGATAAAGTAAAGCTATTACATGGCATACAAGAAGTTGACTCGCAGGTCATACACAATTATAAAGACAACCATATGGCTCCTGCCGGTTGTGTACTCATCGACATGCAAGTCATGAAACATTACAAAACATGATCATCGCATACATTATACACATCACATCTTGGGCCATACCATATCACAGAAAACACTCCCTGCAAAAACAAGTTAGACGCCTCTACTTTGTTGTTGCATGTTTTACGTGGCTTATGGGAGTAGATGCTAAGAACGATTCTTACCTACGGAAAGCCACAACGGTGATATTATGGTTGCCAAACTCCGGTGTTAATCCCATGACAACTATAGTGAGAGAAACTGACATCCACCAGCCGCATGTATGGTACAAGCCACACGTCAAGTGCGGAGCCGGTCTCGCGAACAATGTCGCGTAAGGTTGGCCTGGACCGCTTCAATCTCACTATCCCGCGTCATAAGAAGAACACAAACAAGAGGCTTGCAACAGAAAACATCAACGCCCGCAACAACCATGTTGCGTTCTACTCGTGAAACACATCTACGCATAGATCTAGCTCTGATACCACTGAAGGGTTTCGCAGTATAGTAAATCAAAATTTTCTACGGAAGCGAACAGAAGGAAAGCCAAGATCTGATCTAGGAGATGCAAACAACGAGAGAGATTGGATTAGATCTTCATACCCTTGAAGATTCGCACAGCGGAACGTTCGTCGGAACGTGGGTGATGTAGTCGTACTCGCTTCTCCTCCTCGCGATCCGATCCGATCTAGCACCACAAGTGGCGGTGCCTCCGTGAGATGCACACGTGCAGCACCTCGACGTCTCCTCCTTCCTCGGACCAGCAAGTATGGTGGAGAGATGGATTGGATCTACAACACGACGGCGTGGTGTATATGGTGGAGAATTTCTGCAGCAGGGCTTCGCCTACAAACAGTCGGGAGGGAGAGAGGAAGGGCAGCAGGGCGGCTAGGGTTGGAGGGGAAGGTGTATCAGGGGAAGGGGGCGCATCAGCCCTCTATATATAGAGGGGGGGTGCGGCCAGCCCTTGCCCATCCTCCAAGCCTATCTCTAGTTTAAACGATTTAAACTCTCCCTTCTAGAAACCCTATCTTATCTCTAGTTTAAACGATTTAAACTTATCTAGGATCGGCTGGGCCCTATGGGGCCTTGTGCCCCTGGCCCAATGCGGCCAGGACACTCCCTCATAGGCCCATGCCCCCTCCCGGAAGGTGGTACCACGTTGGCCCTCTTCCGGAAGGTTCTAGAAGCTTCCGGTACAATACCGATTAATCCGGAACAATTCCGAACTCCAAAAACTGCACTGTCTTATATGAATCTTATTCTCCGGACCATTCCGGAACCTCTCGTGATATCCCGGATCCCATCCGAGACTCCGAACAAAAATTCATAAACCAATTATCCAATCTATCCTAGCGTCGAGACACGTTAAGTGTGTGACCCTGCGGGTTCGAGAATATGCAGACATGATCTTCTATCAATAATCAACAGCGGGGTCTGGGCACCCATATTGACTCCCACACATTCATCGATGATCATATCGGATGAACCACGATGCCAGGATTCAATCAATCCCATATATATATTCCCTTCGTCTCGCGATATTTTACTTGCCCGAGATTCGATCGTCGGTATCGTCATACCTAGTTCAATCTCGTTCACAGCAAGTACTTTACTCGTTCCGTAATCCGATATCACTTTGTGATTAACTCCTTAACCACATGCTTGCAAGCGGTGTTGATATCGATTACCGAGTGGGCCCGAAGTATATCTCTCCGACTTGGGAGGGACAAATTCCATCTCGATACATACAACCCAACAGATACTTTCCGATCACCTGAGAGACACCTTTATGATCACCCTCTCATAGGATGACGTTTGATGACCTCAAAGCTTTCTTCCGATACCAGGGAGTTGTATTATCTCATGGTCTAAGGAATACAATATTTGACATGAGAAAAGCTTCGCAAAGACGAACACGATGAAACGATCTAATAGCTTTGCTTAGTTTGGGTCTGTCCACCATATCATTCTCCCAATGATATGATCTCATTATCAATTGACAACTCATGTCTATGGTTAGGAAACCTTAACCATCATTGATCAATGAGCTAGTCCATAGAGGCGTACTAGGGACACGGTGTTGTTCACAAACCACACAAGTATTAAAGTTTCCGCTTAATACAATTCTAGCATGGAATATAAACTTTATCATGAACAAGAATTATAATAATAACATCTTTATTATTGCCTCTAGGGCATAATTCCAACACTAAATACATCTGAATCTAGCCACATCTAAGTCCATTAATTTGGATTGAAATGAGTAGCAAAAAGCAACAATGTACTCAAACAAATTTCAAATTGCAGCTAAATGTGAATAAGGTACTAGCATAAACAAATCATTGCAACATTTGTTCGTGGGTACGCAACAAAACCAATTATCATTTGTAGCATTGCGTAACACAATTTGCAACATAAAAAATCCATAAATACCTAAACTCCAGTTTCGACCACGGAGTCATCACCATGGCCAACTAAACCCTAAGAGCATCTCCACTCGGGTTCCCAGGACGCTGTTCCTAGGGCCTTTTTTTCGTCCGGACGGCGATTTTTCGCGCAGTCTGATGACCCACAAGTATAGGGGGTGTATCGCAGTATTTTCGAGGGAAGGGAAACCCAATTTATTGATTCGACACAAGGGGAGCCAAAGAATATTTATAAGCCTTAACAACTGAGTTGTCAATTCAGCTGCACCTGGAAACAATCTTGCTCGCAGCAGTTTATCAGTAGCAACAGTTTTGTAGTAGGAATAGTAAAGTAACAGCAGTAGTAAAGCAAAGACAATAGTAACAAAAGTAGTAAACAGTGGGATTCGAGTGCGGTAGGCATAGTGATGGATGGACGGGCGGTGCATGGACAAGACAATTCACATAGCAATCAAAACATAGGGCAATTGCAGATAAATAAGATAAAGCATCCAAGTACTAGACAATCCTAGGCATGTGTTCCATATATAGTCATACGTGCTCGCAATGAGAACTTGCACAACATCTTTTGTCCTACCAGCCCGTTTGCAGCGAGGCCTCTTGGGAACTACTGACAATTAAGGTGCTCCTTTTAATAGAGCACCAGAGCAAAGCATTAACACTCCGTGAACACATGTGATCCTCACATCAAAGCCATTCCCTTCTGGTTATCCCGATTTCTGTCACTTCGGGGCCATAAGTTCCGGACAACAACATGTGTATACAACTTGTAGATAAGACCAGAAACAATACTATCATAATGAATCAAGAACATGTTCAGATCTAAAATCATGGCACTCGGGCCCTAGTGACAAGCATTAAGCACAACAAGTCGCAACAAAGTCATAAAGCACTAATAAAAGATACTAGGCACCATGCCCTAACAATCTGATGCCATTACATGAACGATCTCATCCAATCCCTACCATCCCCATAGCCTATAGCGGGGGATTACTCACTCATAGATGGGGGAAACATGGATGGTCGATGGAGAAGCGATGGTGATGATGATGGCGATGATCTCCTCCAATTCCCCGTCCCGGCAGGGTGCCAGAACAGAGTTTCTGGTGCTATTTCGTGGAATCTGGTGGTGGCGGCGGAGCGGAACTCCTTCTAGAAAAACATCGACCCCCCCGGAGTTTTTAGGTCAGAAGGCTTCTGATAGGCGAAGAGGGAGACCGAGGGGGTGCCTGGGGCCACCACACCATGCACTGGCGCGGCCAGGCCCAGCCCGTGCCTAGGGAGGGGTGTGGCCAGCCCCTGGCCCTCCTCCGTCTCGTATTCTGGCTCCTGGAGTCTTCTAGAAAAATAGGCACTTTGGCTTTTATCCCATCCAATTCTGAGAATATTCATTTTCTGACTTTCCTGGAACCAAAAACAGCAGAAAACAGGCAGCTGGCACTGTGGCTCTTGTTAATAGGTTAGTCCAAGAAATCATATGAAAAGTACTCCAAAGTGTGGACAAAACAAAAGAAAGTGGATAAAACCAAGCATGGATCATCAAAAATTATAGATATATTTGCAATGTATCAACATCCCCAAGCTTAACTCTTGCTCGTCCTCGAGTAGGTAAGTGATAAAAAGAAAGAATAATTTTTGAGGTGACATGCACCATCATAAACTTGATCAAAGCATTTGTAAAACATTCAAAACTAGGATCATAGTACTTCAATCATAATTATGAAAGACAAAGTTCTAACAATAGGACAAAGAAACTATGATGCAACATGAAAAGGCACAAACAAAAGATTCATGAATAACAATGCTTTGCAAGACGTTTGTTTGTTTCACATAAAGAAAACATAGCATAGTGGCATTTAGCTTGTCCCTCATAGAGTAGCAAACATAAATGCATAGGACACCTTCAAAGTTTACAAGAGTGACTAGATGCAAATAGTTTAAAACAAGCAATATCAAGGTATGCATCAATCAACAAGTCTTGGGACAATGCACATAGAACTAAGAATGGCCACTATGCTCTCAGGAAAGTGCTCATAGAATGTGTGGAGACTCAACAAGGAAATGAAAAGGGTTTAAAAAGTTTGAAAGGCTTCCAAATGCTGAAAGTATGGTACTCATTAGCTTTGAGCTCTCATTGCCCCTATCATAGGCATATTTAATGTGGTTAAGGTGAAAGTGACACAACTAAGAGGATATGCTTGACAAGTTATAAATCGAAGTCTCATGCCCCTTACTTACAAAGACCGATCCTCATGCTACTCAACTTTAGTCACGAGTAAGCTCTTGTCATTGTAAGTATATACGTATCATAGAGAACCGCCAACGGGGTATCCCTTGCACATGATACAGGAGCTATCCCATAATCAAAATGACAAGGCAAGCAGACAATGAACATCTGATGACCCACAAGTATAGGGGGTGCATCGCAGTATTTTCGATAAGTAAGAGTGTTGATGGCTCAATGCACGGCGCCCAGAAAAATGCTTGTTTGCGGTGTTGATGTAGAGCTCGTTGGGAACCCCAAGAGGAAGGTATGATGAGCACAGCAGCAAGTTTCCCTCAGTTATGAAACCAAGGTTTAATCAAACTAGTAGGAGCAAGGAAACACCCCAAAGGTGTTACTAGCTGAGCTTTGGCAGGGCGCACTACCGGTGCTAGTAGCAACGTGGAGACCTGCACAACACAACCACAGAACTTTGTCCCCAACTTGCGATGAGGTTGTCAATCTCACCGTGTTTTGCGGAAAATAAAGGATTATACGTATCGAATGGAAAGAAGTAAAAGTTTGCAGAAAGTAAACACAAAGAAGAAACAGTTTATAGATTGTATGTAAAGGTGATGACCCACAAGTATAGGGGGTGTAACGCAGTATTTTTGATAAGTAAGAGTGTCGAACCCAACGAGGAGCAGAAGTTGCTGGCTAGTGGTATGGATCAGGAATTCTCTGTAAATACTTAGCAAACGGATTTTTAGGGGTTTTCGATAAAGCAAGTAAACAAAGTACGAGTAAATGAAAGACAGTAAGAATGAATGCAGCAAGTGGACCAATCCTTTATGCAGCAAAGGACAAGCCGGTTGTATTTCTATAGATGACCAAACATTCTCGAGGACACATGGGAAGACTGCCAAGTGCTTTCGCTTCATATATCTGATTAATCTTCTCTAGCTTGCTAAGTGTTGTGTGGGTGAACCTGTGCTAATGTACCGTCCCATCCAAGACTTAATACATACTTGTGATTAAACCCCTTCCAAACATCCGTAAGTACAAGAAAGTATTTAAGGTAGAAACCTAACCATAGCTTTAAACTCTAAGACCCTTACGTTCCTTGTGCAATGGTTTCCTAACGGGGGTTCAGGTTTCTGTCACTCTGGCAACCCCTACGATTAGTAGCCAAATAGCCCATATAGGTGAAGTGTCATGTAGTCGACGTTCACATGACACCACTAGAAGAAATACACCACAACTTAAATAACAATCTATTGAATCTTTCTCAACGCAACTCCACTACTAACAACAAGACTTCTCCCATGTCCTCAAGAACAAAACGAACTACTCACAAGACATCATATGGATCATGATCAGAGATGGAATAATGATGTATAACAATCTGAACATAAACAATAATTCAATGGTTCACTCAATAGCATCAACTACAAAGAGTAATCAACACCGGGAAAGTTTCCCCTATGAACTATTGCAAGATTCAACCAATTGTTACAGCAATATGGAGATGGTGATGAGGGTGCTGATGGTGGTGATGATGATGATCCCGATGAAGTCCAGCTTGATGATGGTGTTGATGGAGACGATCTCCCCTCTTCGGGAAGGAATTCCCCCGGCAGAAATCTGTCTGCCGGAGAGATCTTTCTCTCTCGGTGTTTTCCGCCCCGCAGAGGCGGCGGAATCTTTCTGTGGTTGCTCCTTGAGTCTTAGGGTTTCGGGAGGAAGATATACGCCATAGGGGAGAGGCTGGAGTGGGCCAGGGTGGCCACACCACTCCCTGGCGCGGCCTGGGCTTGCCCGCGCCATGGGGTGGTGTGGGCCCCCTGTGGCCCACCTCCACTCCATCTTCTGGCATCTTGAGTCTTTTGGAAAAATAGAATTTTCCGTATATTTTCCCGGATTTTCTGATCTTCGCGAATTTTGCCTCCAAACAGCACCTTTTCCATCAGAATTCTGACTGCAGCGGTCCATGCTCCAAAAGTCATCAACCATGCAAAAACCAGATGAAATAACATAAGTATCACCTCTCAATACGAAATATATCAATGAATAATAGTGAATTAAGACATAGAATAGTGATGCAAAATGGACGTATCAACTCCCCCCAAGCTTAGACTTCGCTTGTCCCCAAGCGAAACTGAGCTCAATAAGCATGACCTCAGGTTTATGGAGTGAAGAGTCGATAAAAGAATACGGACAAGAAGCATCACATTCATCAAATACATAGATCATAATAGAAGACAACTCACTATTATACAACTCAACTTGCAATGAGTAAAGGAAACACAATAAAGATACATAGAGTAAATCATCATTGGTAATGGCAAACTTAGCTCTTGGTCGAAGAATAGTTGATAATTTGCTGGAGCTCACAAATAGCTGGTTTTTCAATGATAGCTTTCAAAGTAGTAAACATCAAGATAAGAGCAATGTGCAAAGCAAGGAACATAAGAAACATGATTGAATAAATCATCATATGAATGAATGAAACACATCAACTCAAAATACTTGCCGAGATAGAAGGGAGTAGGTTTACTGACTCAACTACAAAGTAAAAGAAAGGGCCCTTCAAAGAGGGAAGCAGGGATTTCAAGTCTCATAAAGAGCTCCCAAAAATTATGATACTTACTAGCTTTCAACTCTCATTGCCCCTATCATAGGCATCTTTAGGTGATTAAGGTTAAAGTGAGGTCCAATCTGAGTTATATGCTTGACAGACTATAAACTAAAAATCCCAAGTCCCTTGAGTACGAGAGTCGCTCCTCATGCTACTTAACTTTAGTTACCGGTAATTTCTTGTCATCGTAAGTATGTGCATATCATTGAAAACTGCCAACGGGGTACCCCTTGCCCGATGATACGGAAGAATCCCCATATCAAAATGACAAGGCAAGCAGACAATGAGTATCTTAGCAATCTTCTTATTTACCATGGGAATATGGTGCTTTTTTCTCTCTTTCCTCTTTTCATGGTATCTCTTTTTTTTCTTTTTTTTCTCAATATCTCTCTCTCTCTTTTTTTATAAGAAGAATGCTTCATAGATATCATTATGGTTACGCTGCAGGTTTCCACCATGTCAGCATGGATTAGACCAGCGGCCCAGGCGTTTCTCTAACACACATACATAACTCCAAGGACTTATAAGCTCCCCTTTTATTTCACACCGACGACATCCGCAAACAAAAGAGCAAGGTATCAACTGGGTATATATTTACAAGTGTTGAAAGTGTTCCCCGTCACAGCACGGTTTTGCTAATCCCCAACCTATAATTTGCAAGCATATAACTTTCATGGAGAGTTCACAATGGTTCAGGTTTATTAAGTGCGGAAAATAAGTGTGCCATCAAGTTCGTGAGAGCTTTAATCACTAACTTTCTCATAACAAGTTTAATTTGGGAGGTAGATAAAACAGGAATTTACCTGGAATAGCAATAATGCTACTAGGTAGGTATGGTGGACACAAATGGCAAAGGTTTTGGTTTAAAGGAGGTGGATGCACGAGAAGAATTCCCTCTCAGTACAGGTTTTTGGCTAGCAAGGCTGGGTAGCAAGTACAAGAGTTGAAGGGAACAAACAAACATACAAATGATAAAGATAAACATGCATTCTTCCTTGGAAGCACAAAATATCTTAACTAGAGAATACTAGACTTATGACCAAATCAAGAAAGAAAGATGATGAAATTATTTTTCTCTCGAGTACTTCTATCTTTTTCTTTTCAACTCTCAAAAAGGGTGTTGCTACTGACCGAGCCAGGTTTGCCAAAACCAACTAAATTAACTCAAAGATCCCAAAGTGCTACCAATACTAACAACAAGATCAATCATATAACCATGAATTGAAAACTAATATAAGCTATGCAAAAGAGTGAATGATAGAACTTCTCATTAATATTCCATAACGGAAACTCACACCAAGGGATACATATCTAACGAGAGAGGGGATACTTCCATAATGCAAACCATACTACATAATAACTCCTCTATTCATGATATGACTCTACTAATAAAGTAAAAAGATAGAAGATAGTGATGTCATACCGCGGCACTCCCCCAAGCTTGGAACAAACCAAGGGGATGCCAAACCTGATGACGAATTACTCCTTAGGTGGTGGTGGTATACTCTCATCTTCGTCCGTCTTCCAGGGTAAAGGCTTCCCATCAACAAAGGACATCGTGGTTTCCAACATCCTGAAACTTGCAGCAGCACTTATGCGTTTAAATCTAGCCTCATACTCACAGTTTTGATTTTGAACGTCATAGAATTGTGCTTGCAGTTCGTTGGTTGTTTGGCGGAGTGAAAAGACTTCATCTTTGAGTTTAGCAGTCTCCTTTTAGTGCTCGGCGATGAGTTCGGAACAAATCCTGTGGATGATGTCCACTTCGCGCTCCGCCATCTTCCTGTACCTAAAGACTTCTTGCTCCAATGCTTCCATCCTGTCCTCCAGACTTCCTTCACCTTTAGGGCCTTGAACCTCCTTAATCCGGACCTCCCCACCTTCGAGCAACAACTCCTTGGGATGAATCTTCAATTCTCTCATGTATGGGTTGATGATATCTTCTAAGGAATCTCCCTTGGATGTTCTAGAGGAAGGCATTGTGGCTCCAAATCTGGGATTCTTCCTGGCAGAAACAGATCGAAACAAAAACACGACGAAAGCACGATATACGAACCTCGGGGGATCTGGGGGTTATATATTACAAGGTTTCACATCAAAAGGAAGGTACTGGGAGAAAACGAGTCAGAGGCAGAGTCCTGGGTGGCCTCACCACCTGGTGGCATGACCAGGGGTGGGCCCGCGCCATGGGGTGGTGTGGGCCACCCTGGCTCCGTTTCTGTCCCTTTTTCGCTTCGTAGCTTTCCTTATTGACTGAAAACTGCAAAAATATAGTTGGATTGTACTTTCGCGGAACTTTTCTTACCAGAAGTGTTACCTAGTTGGAAACGGACTCTGCAGGTCTCTGAATTTGGTCCTCAATGAATTTCTCTGGAGTTATAACTTGAAAGGTATCAACATCTTCACTGTCAAAATCTCCAGCAATATAGTGTTTGAGTCGCTGTCCATTCACTACTTGTGTAGTATTATCTTTTAGAGAAGAAATTTTTATTGCTCCTGAATGGTATACTTCTTCAATGATGAAAGGTCCTTCCCATTTTGATAGTAGCTTACCTGCAAAAAATCTGAGACGAGACCTATACAATAGAACTTTCTCTCCAACATGAAATTCTCTCTTAAGTATTCGCTTGTCATGCCATCTTTTAACTTTTTCTTTAAAGATCCTAGCATTCTCATAGGCTTCACTCCTCCATTCATCTAAAGAGCTTAAGTCAAAAAGTCTTTTCTCACCAGCTAGCTTACAATCTCTATTTAGTTCTTTCACTGCCTAGTAAGCTTTATGTTCTAATTCTAGGGGTAAGTGGCAAGCTTTCCCATAAACCATTTTGTAAGGAGACATTCCCATAGGATTCTTATAAGCAGTTCTTTAAGCCCATAAAGCATCATTCAACTTCTTAGCCCAGTTTTTTCTAGACCTATTAACAGTCTTTTGCAAGATAGATTTAAGTTCTCTATTTGATAACTCTACTTACCCGCTAGTTTGGGGGTGATAAGCTGAAGCAATTCTATGATTAACATCATAGTTAGCGAGGGTCTTCCTAAAACCGCCATGAATGAAATGAGAACCCCCATCAGTCATGAGGTACCTAGGCACTCCAAACCTAGGAAAGATAACATCCTTAAGCATTTTTAGAGAGGTTTCCCATCAACACTTTTCGTAGGAATGGCTTCTACCCACTTAGTAACATAATCAACGGCAACAAGAATATGAGTGTAACCTTTCGAAGGAGGGAAAGGACCCATAAAGTCGAATCCCCAATAATCAAAAGGTTCAATAACTAGAGAGTAGTTCATAGGCATTTCATTGCGTCTAGAAATATTACCAACACGTTGACATTCATCATAAGATAAAACAAATTTTCTTGCATCTTTAAAAAGGGTAGGCCAGTAGAAACCTGATTGTAATACCTTTTGTGCAGTTCTATCTCCTGCATGATGTCCTCCATAGGCGCTCCCGTGACATTTATGCAATATCTCTTTTTGTTCATACTCTAGAACACATCTTCGCATAATACCATCAACCCCTTGTTTGTATAAGTGTGGGTCATCCCAAAAATAATACCTCAAATCATAAAAGAACTTTCTTCTTTGCTGAGTTGTAAAGGTTGGAGGCAAATACTTGGAGACAATAAAGTTAGCATAATCAGCATACCAAGGGCTTCCTCGCGAGTTCACCCCTACTGCGGCTAATTGTTCATTTGGGAAACTATCATTAATATGCATAGGATCAAAAGAGATGTTTTCCAAACGAGATAAATTATCAGCTACAGGACTTTCAGCACCCTTTCTATCTACTATATGTAGATCAAACTCTTGTAAAAGCAGTACCCATCTAATAAGCCTAGGCTTAGCGTCCTTCTTCGTCATAAGATATTTAATAGCAGCATGATCAGTATGAATGGTTACTTTTGAGTCCACAATATAGGGCCTAAACTTATCACAAGCAAAAACAATAGCTAGAAATTCCTTTTCAGTAGTAGCATAGTTCCTTTGAGCAGCGTCTAAAGTCTTACTAGCATAATGGATAACGTTTAGCTTTTTATCAATACGTTGCCCAAGGACAGCACCTACAGCAAAATCACTAGCATCACACATGATTTCAAAGGGTAAACTCCAATCAGGTGGTTGAACAATAGGAGCTGTAGTTAAAGCCTTCTTAAGAGTTTCAAAAGCATCCTTACAATCATCATCAAAAACGAAGGGTACATCTTTTTGAAGAAGATTAGTAAGGGGTTTTGATATCCTAGAGAAGTCTTTAATAAACCTTCTATAGAAACCAGCATGACCAAGGATACTACGAATACCTTTAATGTCTCTTGGGCATGGCATCTTCTCAATTGCCTCAACCTTAGCTCTATCAACTTCTATGCCTCTTTCAGAAATTTTATGCCCAAGAACAATCCCTTCGTTAACCATGAAGTGGCATTTCTCCCAATTAAGAACAAGATTAGTTTCTTCACATCTCTGCAAAACTTTATCAAGGTTGTGCAGACAATTATCAAAAGAAGTTCTGTAGATAGAAAAGTCATCCATGAACACTTCTACAATTTCCTCACAAAAGCCATGAAAGATAGCAGACATACACCTTTGGAAAGTAGCAGGAGCATTACAAAAACCAAAAGGCATACGTCTATAAGCATAAGTTCCATAAGGGCAAGTAAAAGTAGTTTTTTCTTGATCTTGTTGTTTAACAGCAATTTGAGAGAAACCAGAATAACCATCAAGAAAACAAAAATTGGTCTTTTTAGACAATCTTTCCAACATTTGATCAATAAAAGGAAGCGGGTAGTGGTCTTTCTTAGTGACTTTATTGACTTTCCTAAAATCGATGCACATCCTATAGCGTACTACTATTCTTTGAGGAATAAGCTCATCGTTATCATTAGGGACAACGGTAATACCTCCCTTTTTAGGAACACAATGAATAGGACTAACCCATTCACTATCAGCAATAGGGTAAATAATACCAGCATCAAGGAGTTTTAATACCTCATTCCTTAGCACTTCCTTCATCTTAGGATTTAAACGTCGTTGGTGCTCCACTACTGGCTTCGCATCTGGTTCTATGTTGATAGAATGCTGACATATAGTAGGTGAAATCCCTTTCAAATCATCCAGAGTATAGCCCATAGCTCCTCGGTGTTTCTTCAAAACTTCCAATAATCTTTCTTCTTCCTCCCCTGAAAGTTTAGCGCTAATAATAACAGGATATATCTTTTTATCATCAATAAAAGCATATTTAAGATCATCAGGGAGAGGTTTTAGATCGAAGACCGGGTCCTTTTTGGGTGGCAAAGTGGTACCCAAGTCTTATACAGGCAAGTCATGTTTAAGCAACCTAGGTTAACGACGGAGGATCTCGTCAATCTCATTCCTTTCATCCATGAAGATGTCACTTTCATGATCTTCCATAAATTGCTGCAAAGCATTGTTAGGAGCAAGAGAGATAGAAGCAAGTTGTTCAACTCTAAAATCCTCATTATGGGTTTCCTCTTCGCAAGGTTCTTTAGTAAATTTCAAAAAATTAAACTCATAAGATTCCCCATCAAACTTAGTCAAGATTTTCTCCCTCTTGCAATCAATAATAGCTCCACAAGTACTCAAGAAAGGTCTACCAAAAATGATAGGATAAGTTTTACTAGCAGCAGAACCAAGTACTAGAAAATCAGCAGGATACTTGATCTTACCACAAAGGACTTCCACGTCTCACACAATGCCAATTGGAGAGATAGTCTCTCTATTAGCAAGGTGAATAACCACACCAATCTCCTCCAACTCGCAAGGACTGATTTCATGCATAATTTCTCTGTAAAGTTCATAAGGAATGGCACTAGAACTTGCACCAATATCACATAAACCATAATAGCAATGATCACCAATTCTAACCGAAAGCACAGGAACACTAGCCTTTTTAGATCTATTGGGATGTGAAACAATATTGGAAGCATCTTCACAAAAGACTATGTGTCCATCTTCTACGCTTTTAGTAACAAGGTCTTTCACAATTGCTACGACAGGTTCAATTATTATTTGTTCATCAGGTTTTACAGTTCTCTTTCCACTTTTAGTGATTACATTAGTTATCATAGGATGATCCTTTACCTTATCTGGGAAGGGAATCTTCTCGATGCAAGGTTCAGGTAGGATATGATCAATAATGCAACACTCAGTGCTCCCAATAGGAACATGGTCAACAATATCTTTATAAGGCACGTGGTACTTATTCCATCCCTTTTTTGGAATTTCAATATAAGAAGCAAAAGCTCTAAAGCAATTCGTAATAACTTGCAAATCGAGACCATAAGCATTACTAATATTTTGAAAGTCATCAGTTCCCATAAAAGATTCAATGCATTCATAATCATGATTTATACCTGACTTTCTACCTTTGTCATTCTCCCAAGCTTCAGCATTGTCTTGAATACGATCTAGAAGGTCCCATTTAACTTCTTCTTCCATACGAGTGAATGATCCAGCACAAGAAGCATCTAATAAATCCTTGTCATGTAGAGGGAGCCTTTAATAAAAGTTATTGATAATGATATTATTGGGGAGCTCATGAATGGGACATTTGAGCATTAGTAACTTCAATCTCCCCCAAGCTTGAGTTGTACTTTCTCCATCAAGAGGCCAAAAGTTGTATATTTGATTCCGATCTTTATGAATCTCACTAGGAGGATAAAACTTTGAGTAAAAGAGAGGCACTATTTCCTCCCATTCCAGAGCTTGACCATTCTTCAGCAGCTTATACCATTCCTCAGCTCTTCCTTTCAGTGATAATGAGAATAACTTCTTATTGACTTGATCTATAGTAATACCTGCACACTTGAACAACCCGCATAATTCGTGTATAAAGAGTAAATGATCACCGGGATGGATAGTTCCATCCCCAACATAGTAGGTATCCATAACACGATCAATAATTCTTGTAGGTATTTTGAAAACATCTTTCTCAGCAGGTGGTGGCTTATCTACTACCTTAGCAGTGGTAGTAGCATTACCAAATAAGAAACTCAGCGAATTATCCATAACGAAAATAAAGCAACTAGCAGAAGTAAACAATACTCACAGTAGAAGTTTCCTTTACCAGTTCCACTCTCCAATAGCGCTTCACTCCCTGGGAACGGCGCCAGAAAATAGTCTTGATGACCCACAAGTATAGGGGGTGTAACGCAGTATTTTCGATAAGTAAGAGTGTCGAACCCAACAAGGAGCAGAAGGTGCTGGCTAGTGGTATGGATCAGGAATTCTCTGTAAATACTTAGCAAACGGATTTTTAGGGGTTTTCGATAAAGCAAGTAAACAAAGTACGAGTAAATGAAAGACAGTAAGAATGAATGCAGCAAGTGGCCCAATCCTTTATGCAGCAAAGGACAAGCCGGTTGTATTTCTATAGATGACCAAACATTCTCGAGGACACATGGGAAGACTGCCAAGTGCTTTCGCTTCATATATCTGATTAATCTTCTCTAGCTTGCTAAGTGTTGTGTGGGTGAACCTGTGCTAATGTACCGTCCCATCCAAGACTTAATACATACTTGTGATTAAACCCCCTTCCAAACATTCGTAAGTACAAGAAAGTATTTAAGGTAGAAACCTAACCATAGCTTTAAACTCTAAGACCCTTACGTCCCTTGTGCAATAGTTTCCTAACGGGGGTTCAGGTTTCTGTCACTCCGGCAACCCCTACGATTAGTAGCCAAATAGCCCATATAGGTGAAGTGTCATGTAGTCGACGTTCACATGACACCACTAGAAGAAATACACCACAACTTAAATAACAATCTATTGAATCTTTCTCAACGCAACTCCACTACTAACAACAAGACTTCTCCCATGTCCTCAAGAACAAAACGAACTACTCACAAGACATCATATGGATCATGATCAGAGATGGAATAATGATGTATAACAATCTGAACATAAACAATAATTCAATGGTTCACTCAATAGCATCAACTACAAAGAGTAATCAACACCGGGAAAGTTTCCCCTATGAACTATAGCAAGATTCAACCAATTGTTACCGCAATATGGAGATGGTGATGAGGGTGCTGATGGTGATGATGGTGGTGATGATGATGATGATCCCGATGAAGTCCAGCTTGATGATGGTGTTGATGGTGACGATCTCCCCTCTTCGGGAAGGAATTCCCCCGGCAGAAATCTGTCTGCCGGAGAGATCTTTCTCTCTCGGTGTTTTCCGCCCCGCAGAGGCGGCGGAATCTTTCTGTGGTTGCTCCTCGAGTCTTAGGGTTTCGGGAGGAAGATATACGCCATAGGGGAGAGGCTGGAATGGGCCAGGGTGGCCACACCACTCCCTGGCGCGGCCTGGGCTTGCCCGCGCCATGGGGTGGTGTGGGCCCCCTGTGGCCCACCTCCACTCCATCTTCTGGCATCTTGAGTCTTTTGGAAAAATAGAATTTTCCGTATATTTTCCCGGATTTTCTGACCTTCGCAAATTTTGCCTCCAAACAGCACCTTTTCCATCAGAATCCTGATTGCAGCGGTCCATGCTCCAAAAGTCATCAACCATGCAAAAACAGATGAAATAACATAAGTATCACCTCTCAATACGAAATATATCAATGAATAATAGTGAATTAAGACATAGAATAGTGATGCAAAATGGACGTATCAAAAGGACAAGGACCAGGATCCATAGTTCATTAGAGGTGGCTCTCCTTAAATAGATAACATGCTGGGTGAACAAATTACAGCGGGGCAATTGACAAACACCGAGAAAGAAATACATGCATATACTAATAATCTTGACTCCTTTGAGACTTGATTGGGCATTACAACATAATACATAGACCGCCATCCAAATGCATCTATGACTAATAATCCACCTTCAGGTTATCATCCGAACCCCTCCAGTATTAAGTTGCAAGCAACAGATTATTACTTTATGAACTACGTGTAAAGTAAACAATACGATTGTTCTATGAACAAAGGATTGTTGTTTTCTCCCTAGTAGCAACAACACATCTAGTACCTTATAGATTTCTGTCACTTCCCCAGATTACCAGAGGCATGAACCCACTATCGAGCATAAATACTAACTCTTGGAGTTGCTAGCATCTACTTGGCCAAGATAGCTACTAACAACGGAAAGCATGCAAGATCTCAAATAACAAAGACATGATAGAATCAATAATCAATCTGAAATAACATCTCAATATCCATCGGATCCCCGCAAACACAACATGTATGGATTACAAAAAGATGATCTTGATCATGAATGGAGCTCACAAGATCTAAACATGAAAGCACAAAGAAGGAGAAACCAGCCATCTAGCTACTACATGGATCCGTAGTCCAAGGATGAACTACTCACGCATCACACCGGAGGCTTGCATGGTGATGAAGAAGGCCTCCAGGGTGAATTCCCCTCTCCGGCAGGGTGCCAGGAAGAGCTTCAGATCCCTCCTGATATAGGGATGGAGATGACGGTGGCTACAGACTCTTTTGTGGATTTTTGATCGGGTCCTTAGGGTTTTCGTCCCGAGGGCAATATATAAGCAGAAGGAGAGGCCGAGGGGGTGCCAGGGCTGGCCTCACCACCCCCTGGCACGGGCTAGGCTAGGCCGCACGGCCAGGTGGTGTGGTGACCCCCTGGTCCCTCTCCATCTCGTATTCTGGCACTTGATCGCTTCCGAAAAAATAGGCACTTTGGCTTTTGTCCCGTCCAATTCCGAGAATATTCATTTTCTGACTTTCCTGGAACCAAAAACAGCAGAAAACAGGCAGCTGGCACTGTGGCTCTTGTTAATAGGTTAGTCCAAGAAATAATATGAAAAGTACTCCAAAGTTGGAACAAAACACAAGAAAGTGGATAAAACCAAGCATGGAACATCAAAAATTGTAGATACATTTGCAATGTATCAACATCCCCAAGCTTAACTCCTGCTCGTCCTCGAGTAGGTAAGTGATAAAAAGAAAGAATAATTTTTGAGGTGACATGCACCATCAAAGACTTGATCAAATTATTTGCAAAACATTCAAAGCTGGGATCAAAGTACTTCAATCATAACATGAAAGACAAAGTTCTAGCAATAAGCAAAGAAACTATGATGCAACATGAAAAGGCACAAACAAAAGATTCATGAATAACAATGCTTTGCAAGACGTTTGTTTGTTTCACATAAAGAAAACATAGAATAATAGTATTCAGCTTGTCCGTCAATAGAGTAGCAAATATAAATGCATAGGACACCTTCAAAGTTCAGAAGAGTAACTAGATACAATAGTTTAAAACAAGCAATAACAAGTTATGCATCAATCAACTAGTCTTGGGACAATGCACATAGAACTAAGAATGGCCATTATGCTCTCAAAGTAGGTGCATAAAGATAGAAGGTGGAGACTCAATGTAATGGTGGAAGAAAAGCCTTTGTAAAAGGAAGTAGGGATTCAAGTCTCATAAAGATCTTCCAAAAATTATGGTACTTGTAGTTTTCAGCTCTCATTGCCCCTATCATAAGCATCTTGAAGTGATTAAGGTTAAAGTGACACAACTAAGAGGATATGCTTGACAAGTTATAAACCGAAATCTCATGCCCCTTACTTACGAAGACCGTTCCTCATGCTACTCAACTTCAGTCACGAGTAAGCTCTTGTCATTGTAAGTACATGTGTATCATTAAGAACCGCCAACGGGGTACCCCTTGCACATGATACGAGAGCTTTCCCATAATCAAAATGACAAGGCAAGCAGACAATGAGCATCTCAGCGATCTTTTTATTTGCTATTTGCATAGGTTTTTATTGAGGATGCTTCATAGAGTGTTCATTATGGTGATGCTGAAAGTTTCCACCATGATTAGGCATGGCTTAGGCTAGCGGCCCAGGCGTTTCTCTAACACACATACAAACTCCATGATCTTACAAGTTCCACTTTTATTTCACACCGCCGGGATCGTAAGAAAAAGAACATGATATCAACGGGGTACAAAGTACAAGTGCAATGTTGAAAGCGTTCCCCATGGTACATGGTTCTGCTAATTTCAACTTATAAAGCACAAGCATATACGCAACAAAGAAGGACCCAATGGTTCAAGTTTATTAGAGGCAAAAAGTAAAGTGTGCCATCAAGTTCGTGAGAGCTTTAATCACTAGTTTTCTCATAACAAGTGGAAGGTAAACAAAATCATGAATATACTTGGAATAGCATAAGCTAGTAGGTAGGTATGGTGGACTCTTTGGAATAACTTGGTTTAGGGAGTTGGATGCATGAGTGGAACTCATACTTGGTTGTGGAGGCTAGCAAAAGACTGGGAGCGACAAACTAAGAGAGCAATAATGGCCATAATCATGCAGAGCGACAAAACATCATTGATCAAAGCATAAAGTGATACTACAAGTTGAAAGGTAAAGGATCATAAAGGCTATGGTGACTTGTGACAGTCATAACATGGTGTGATCATGTGCCAAGTCAAGCCAAATAAAGCATCAAAGGAGAATACCACTATACTATGCTTTAATATGCTAAAACAACGCATGATTCATCCAAGGCACATTAAGCAATCTCAATTGTTTATAAGAAGTCATGCTATAAAAAAGAATACTAAGCATAAAGCCAAAACAATATCAAGCATGGCATGACAAAGCATAGCCACAGTCAAGAACGAGCTCTTCTTACCACATAAGCATGAACTTTCCTACTCTTTTCCAAACCAAACCAAACTATTTGCAAACCAATGTATGAAAGAGGGGGTCCAACAAATTTATTCAGAAAGCTAAGCAAACGAAGCAAACTAAAAACAAAACGAAAACGAAAAAGAAGACGCTCCAAGAAAAACACAACTGTGCATGAAACAATAAAAATGAAGCGTTTGGAAGAAACCTAGGATTTTTATTGATGAAGAAGGGGATGTCTTGGGCATCCCCAAGCTTTGACGCTTGTACTTCTTGGATATTTCTTGGGGTAACACGCGTGGCATCCACAAGATTGAGGTTTAGTCCATCCTTCATCTCATTACTCATTCCTTCCATACACCTAAAATTTTTCCTTCATACAAAACTTCACACAATCTCATTAGCAACATTAGTGCACTTAAGATAAATAAGTCTCAAGGTTCAGTTCTAACACCAAATAAACTTCCAATAGAACACTAGCTACTGTAGCACTTCCCTCAAAAATCTCAATTCCCCAAAAGAACTCAAGAAAGAACCAACAAGAAGCAAATGCAGAAAATGGCAGAAATCTGTCAAAACAGACCAGCAGGTAAAGATGAATTTTTTCAAAGATCTTCTGTTGCTCAAATCAAAAAGTGTTGAACTAACGAAAGTTATATAACAACCTGGGTCAGAAGCACAAAAAATTACAGGTTAATACGACATACATATCTCTCTCACGAATTTTTATGGTGAAGCACAAAAATCTGTTTTGGGACAACAACTTTCTCAATCATTACTTCTCTCTAGATGTTACTCTTGGCACAAAAAAAAGGATAAGGAGAGGTTATTACAGAGGTAATAACTTCCAAGACTCAACTAAAACTCTTGGGTTATCTCCCAACAAGTACTTTTCTTTAACGCCTTTAAGTTAGGCATAAGAAGCAAGAAAAAGAATCAAGTGTTCTCAAATGAAGAAGCATTAAAACCAACTTTCTTGCCCTTACCTCTCTTATTTTTATTCTTAACCTTTGGGAAAATGTGATTGTTTGGTGGAGAAGAAAGATGCATGGTCCGCTTTCCCACATCTATTATTGCTCCAAGGAGTTCTAATAGGGATCTTCCAAGTGTAATTTGTCCTTTTTCTGCACATTCAATAACAAGATAATCAGTAGAAATCATTTTCCCAAGGATCTTTGTAAACACTCCTTCAGATATTCCAATAGAAAATAAGGTAGCATTATTAGCAAGAGATATTTCTTTTCCTCCTTCAGTAAGCCCCCAAAGATTCAAAGATTCATAAATATCTTTGGGCATAAGACAAAATACAGACATGATATCGCAGCGGGCTTGAAAAGTTTCAGTGTTTATCTCAATCTTTACTGTAGGGAGCCACTTTGATGGTTCAGAATTTATTGGAACATAATTGTGATGCTCCCTAAGCGTCTTATAGCAAATTTCTAAGCAAGTAGTTCTAGCCTCAAGAGTGCTCAACCTAGCAAATATTTTTGCGAAAGAAATATCAGTTTGGCTAAGCATAGTGTAAGTGAGGATCAATTTCTTTATAGCATTAATATCATCATCCTCATTACATTGGAGGAAATCTCCTCCCATAACATCATCTAAAGCATATCTATAGCAAAGAGCGATCCCAAGGTAAAAACTGCTAAGGAACAAGCTTTGAGTCATTTTAGGCTCAGTTTTTTCATGTAGATCGGAGATTCTAGACCAAGCTTCCTTAAAATTGTCCTCAATTCCTTGTTTAAAAGTGAAAATTATTTCCTCGGGTGACATATTGATTGGAGCAAGGCTAGACATGAAGGCAACTTAAGATAGGAACTAATTTTTCTGTGTTTTTGAAATAAGAAAGCAAGCTAGTAAAACTAATTTTTTTGTGTTTTTGAAGAACAAAACAAGCAAACAAAGCAAAAAAGAAACTAAGCAAAACAAAAGCAACAAAGTAAAGAGATTGGTTATGAGGGACTCCCCTTGTGAAGATGTCCTTGACTCCCCAGCAACGGCGCCAGAAAAATGCTTGATGGATCAATGCACGGCGCCCAGAAAAATGCTTGTTGGCGGTGTTGATGTAGAGCTCGTTGGGAACCCCAAGAGGAAGGTATGATGAGCACAGAAGCAAGTTTCCCTCAGTTATGAAACCAAGGTTTAATCGAACCAGTAGGAGCAAGGACACACCCCAAAGGTGTTACTAGCTGAGCTTTGGCAGGGCGCACTACCGGTGCTAGTAGCAATGTGGAGACCTGCACAACACAACCATAGAACTTTGTCCCCAACTTGTGATGAGGTTGTCAATCTCACCGTGTTTTGCGGAAAATAAAGGATTATACGTATCGAATGGAAAGACGTAAAAGTTTGCAGAAAGTAAACACAAAGAAGAAACAGTTTATAGATTGTATGTAAAGGACAAGGACCGGGATCCATAGTTCACTAGAGGTGGCTCTCCTTAGATAGATAACATGCCAGGTGAACAAATTACAGCGGGGCAATTGACAAATACCGAGAAAGCAATACATGCATATACTAATCATCTTGACTCCTTTGAGACTTGATTGGGCATTACAACATAATACATAGACCGCCATCCAACTGCATCTATGACTAATAATCCACCTTCAGGTTATCATCCGAACCCCCTCCAGTATTAAGTTGCAAGCAACAGATTATTGCTTTACGAACTGCGTGTAAAGTAAACAATACGATTGTTCTATGAACAAAGGATTGTTGTTTTCTCCCTAGTAGCAACAACACATCTAGTACCTTAGAGATTTCTGTCACTTCCCCAGATTACCAGAGGCATGAACCCTCTATCGAGCATAAATACTAACTCTTGGAGTTGCTAGCATCTACTTGGCCAAGATAGCTACTAACAACGGAAAGCATGCAAGATCTCAAAAAACAAAGACATGATAGAGTCAATAATCAATCTGAAATAGCATCTCAATATCCATCGGATCCCCGCAAACACAACATGTATGGATTACAAAAAGATGATCGTGATCATGAACGGAGCTCACAAAATCTAAACATGAAAGCACAAAGGAGGAGAAACCAGCCATCTAGCTACTACATGGATCCGTAGTCCAAGGATGAACTACTCACGCATCACACCGGAAGCTTGCATGGTGATGAAGAAGGCCTCCAGGGTGAATTCCCCTCTCCGACAGGGTGCGGGGAAGAGCTTCAGATCCCTCCCGATCTAGGGATGGAGATGACGGCGGCTACATACTCTTTCGTGGATTTTTGATCGGGTCCTTAGGGTTTTCGTCCTGAGGGCAATATATAGGCGGAAGGAGAGGCCGAGGGGGTGTCAGGGCTGGCCTCACCACCCCTTGGCGCGGGCCAGGCTAGGCCGCGCGGCAGGTGGTGTGGTGGACCCTGGTCCCTCTCCGTCTCATATTCTGGCACTTGATCCCTTCCGGAAAAATAGGCACTTTGGCTTTTGTCCCGTCCAATTCCGAGAATATTCATTTTCTGACTTTCCTGGAACCAAAAATAGCAGAAAACAGGCAACTGGCACTGTGGCTCTTGTTAATAGGTTAGTCCAAGAAATCATATGAAAAGTACTCCAAAGTTTGAACAAAACACAAGAAAGTGGATAAAACCAAGCATGGAACATCAAAAATTATAGATACATTTGCAATGTACCAAGTGTCAAACCCAACGAGGAGCAGAAGGTGCTGGCTAGTGGTATGGATCAGGAATTCTCTGCAAATACTTAGCAAACGGATTTTTAGGGGTTTTTGATAAAGCAAGTAAACAAAGTACGAGTAAATAAAAGACAGTAGGAATAAATGCAGCAAGTGGCCCAATCCTTTATGCAGCACAAGACAAGCCGGTTGTATTACTTAAGATGACCAAACGTTCTCGAGGACACATGGGAAGACTGTCAAGTGCTTTCGCTTCATATAGTTGATTAATCTTCTTTAGCTTGCTAAGTGTTGTGTGGGTGAACCTATGCTAATGACCCGCCCCATCCAAGACTAATACATACTTGTGATTATACCCCTTGCAAACATCCGTAAGTACAAGAAAGTAATTAAGGTAGAAACCTAACCACAGCTTTAAACTCTAAGACCCTTACGTCCCTTGTGCAATGGTTTCCTAACAGGGGTTCAGGTTTCTGTCACTTCGGCAACCCCTACGATTAGTAGCCAAATACACAATGCATTCCCCTAGGCCCATATAGGTGAAGTGTCATGTAATCGACGTTCACATGACACCACTAGAAGAAGTACACCACAACTTAAATATCAAACTATTGAATCTTTCTCAACACAACTCCACTACTAACAACAAGACTTCTCCCATGTCCTCAAGAACAAAACGAACTACTCACAAGACATCATATGGATCATGATCAGAGATGGAATAATGATGTATAACAATCTGAACATAAACAATAATTCAATGGTTCACTCAATAGCATCAACTACAAAGAGTAATCAACACCGGGAAAGTTTCCCCTATGAACTAATGCAAGATTCAACGCAATTTTTACAACAATATGGAGATGGTGATGAGGGTGCTGATGGTGATGATGGTGGTGATGATGATGATGATCCCGATGAAGTCTAGCTTGATGGTGGTGTTGATGGCGACGATCTCCTCTCCGGGAAGGAATTCCCCGGCAGAAATCTGTCTGCAGGAGAGATCTTTCTCTCTCGGTGTTTTCCGCCCGGCAGAGGTGGCGGAATCTTTCTGTGGTCGCTCCCCGAGCCTTAGGGTTTCGAGAGGATGATATACGCTAGAGGGGAGAGGCTGGAGTGGGCCAGGGTGGCCACACCACCTCCTGGCGCGGCCTAGGCCTTCCCGTGCCATGGGGTGGTGTGGGCCCCTGTGGCCCATCTCCACTCCATCTTCTGGCATCCTTAGTCTTTTGGAAAAATAGGATTTTCCGTATATTTTCCTGGATTTTCTGATCTTCGCGAATTTTGCCTCCAAACAGCACCTTTTCCATCAGAATCCTGACTGCAGTGGTCCATGCAAAAATAGATGAAATAACATAAGTATCACCTCTCAATATGAAATATATCAATGAATAATAGTGAATTAAGACATAGAATAGTGATGCAAAATGGACGTATCAGCATCTCAGCGGTCTTTTTATTTACTATATGCATAGATTTTTATTGAGGATGCTTCATAGAATGCTCATTATGGTTATGCTGCAAGTTTCCACCATGATTAGGCATGGCTTAGGCTAGCGGCCCAGGTGTTTCTCTAACATACATACAAACTCCATGATCTTACAAGTTCCACATTTATTTCACACCGCCGGGATCCATAAGCAAAAGAACATGATATCAACGAGGTACTAAGTACCAATGAAATGTTGAAAACGTTCCCCATGATACATGGTTCTGCTAACTTCAACTTATAAAGCGCAAGCATATACGCAACAAAGAAGGACGCAATGGTTCAGGTTTATTAAGTGCAAGAAAATAAAGTGTGCCATCAAGTTCGCGAGAGCTTTATTAACTAATTTTCTCATAACAAGCAAACATTTTATTCAGAAGAAAACAAGGCATATTGAATATGCACGGAAGTAGCAAATGATGCTAATAGGTAGGGACGGTGGACACTTTGGCAATATTTGGTTTAAGGGAGTTGGAAACATGAGTAAAATACTCAGTGGAAGTGAAGGCTAGCAATAGTAAGGGAGCGACAAACGAGAGAGCAATAATGGCCATAATCATGCAGAGCGACAAAACATCATTGATCAAAGCATAAAGTGATACTACAAGTTGAAAACTAAAGGATCATAAAGGCTTATGGTGACTTGGGATAGTCATAACATGGTGTGAGCATGTGCCAAGTCAACCCAAATAAAGCATCAAAGGAGAATACCACAATACTATGCTTTAATATGCTAAAACAACGCATTATTCATCCAAGGCACATTAAGCAATCTCAATTGTTTATAAAAATTCATGCTACAGCAAAGAATACTAAGCATAAAGCCAAAACAATATCAAGCATGGCATGACAAAGCATAAGCCACAGTCAAAAAACAAACTCTCTTTACCACTTAAGCATGGACTTTTCCTACTCTTTTCCAATCCAAACCAAAATATTTGAAAGCCAATGTATGAAAGAGGGGGTCAACCAATTTATTCAGCAAACTAAGAAAACAAATCAAACAAAAAACCAAACCGAAAATGAAAAAGAAGACGCTCCAAGAACAACACAATTGTGCATGAAACAATAAAAATGAAGTGTTTGGAAGAAACCTGGGATTTTTATTGATGAAGAAGGTTCAGTTCTAACACCAAATAAACTCCCATTATAACACTAGCTACTGTAGCACTTCCCTCAAAAAGCTAAATTCCCCAAAAGAACTCAAAAAGGAACCCACAAAAAGCAAATGCAGAAAATGGCAGAAATCTGTCAAAGCAGACCAGCAGGTAAAGACGAATTTTTTCGAAGACCTTCTGTTGCTCAAATCAAAAAAAGTGTTGAACTAACGAAAGTTAGATAACAACCTGGGGCAGAAACACAAAACATTACAGCTCAATCCTACATACAGAGCTCTCTCACGAATTTTTACGGTGAAGCACAGAAATTTGTTTCGGGACAGCAACTTTCCCAATCATTACTTCTCTCTCATTAGAGGTTACTGTTGGCACAAAAAGCAAATAAAAAGGATAAGGAGAGGTTATTACAGAGGTAATAACTTCCAAGACTCATCTAAAACTTTTGGGTTATCTCCCAATAAGTACTTTTCTTTAACGCCTTTAAGTTAGGCAAAAGCAAAAAATGAAAATGGATAAAATAGAAGTAAGCGGAGATAATTATGGTGAAAACATTGTTTTGTTCAATGAAATCCTTTTGTTAACGAGGTTGATCAGGTCTTGTTACCAAAACAATTTCATATGATACAAAACTTTGTATTCCACTAATGATTATGTTACCTCAACCTTGATAGCAATGGTCCCAATCATAATAGTTTCAAATTTTTCTCTTGGTATGGGACAATATATTTCTCCAACTTGAATGCCTTCAACATGTTCAATTGAATTCAATCCATAAGTCCTTTCAATCTTCTTGGGGAAATAGATAGTATGTTCCTTGTCATTAACATTGAAGGTCACCTTTCCTTGATTACAATTAATAACAGCTCCTGCAGTATTAAGAAAAGGTCTCCCAAGAATAATAGACATATTATCATCTTCGGGCATTTCAAGCACAACAAAATCAGTTAATATCAAGCAATTGTGAGCCACCTGAACAGGTACATCCTCACATATACCCACAGGAATAGTGGTAGATTTATCAGCCATTTGCAAAGATATATCAGTTGGTACCAATTTTTCCAGCAGAAGCCTCTTATAGAGAGAGAAAGGCATAACACTAACTCCAGCTCCCAAATCACACAAAGCAGTTCTAACATAACTGTTCTTAATAGAGCAAGGGATAGTTGGAATCCCTGGGTCTCCAAGTTTCTTAGGAACCTTACCATTGAAGGAATAGTTAGCAAGCAAAGTAGAAATTTCTTTATTAGGGATCTTCCTTTTATTCGAGACAATGTCCTTCATATACTTTGAGTAAGGAGGCAATTTAATAGCATCAGTCAAAGGAATTTGCAAGAATAAAGGCTTCATCCACTCACAAAACTTATTATAGTGTTCATCTTCCTTTGACTTGTGTTTCTTATCAGGGAAAGGCATAGGTTTTTGGACCCAAGGTTCTCTTTCACTACCATGTTTCTTAGCAATAAAATTCTCTTTAGTGTATTTGGTATTATTAGTGTGGTTTTCAGGTTCTTCTTCAACTTTTTCTTCATTAGGAACAACATTTTCTTCATTACCACTTTTAGTTTCAGCATCAGAGATAGATATACTATTAGGATCTATAGCAGGTTCAGAGGGCTCTACAACAGTTTTATGTTTCTTTTTACTTTTCTTACGAGTAGAACCACTATTTTCAGCTTGTTGAGAATCCTGCTCAATTCTTTTGGGATGCCCCTCAGGATATAGAGGATCCTGGGTAGCAGCACCACTTCTAGTTCTAATTTCATAAGCATGTTTTTCTTTAGCAGCATTAACTAGCAAGTCGTTTTGCACTTTAACGAGTTGATCTATTTGAGTTTGAACCATTTGAAAGTGTTTAACAATCATTTTAACATCATTAGAGGTTCTTTCCACAATATCTTTCAACTCAACAATAGCTCTAGTGTTTTCCATTAGATGATTCTGCACCCTTTTATTAAAGTTATCTTGCTTAACAATAAAGATATCAAATTCTTCTAAGCATTGATCAGGAGGTTTAGAGTAAGGGATATCACCTTCATCAAAGTGTTGGAGAGAGTGTACCTCAATAGTGGATGAGTAGGGAATAGGCTTACATAATTCTTCTATAGGAGGTAAATTCTTGACATCTGCAACTTTAATTCCCTTCTCCTTAAGACATTTCTTAGCTTCCTTCATCACTTCATCATTTAATTCAATAACTCCCCTCTTCTTTGATGTTGCAATAGGCACAGGAATAGATGGTTCAGGTACAATTACTTCAGGTATAGCTTGTTTAGGAGGAGTCCAATCTTCATAATTCTTGCTTATTTTAGCCATTAATTCCTCAGCTTCCTTAGGAGTCCTATTCCTGAAAACACAATCAGCACAACTATCTAGGTATGCCCTAGATTCCTCTATTAGTCCATTATAAAATATATCAAGAAGCTCATTCTTAGGTAATGGACTTCCAGCCTGTGCATGAATCAAAGCACAAAACCTTGCCCAAGATTCGGGCAATACCTCTTTTTCTCCCTGTTTAAAATCAAAAAGTTCCTGCAAAATAGCATGTCTAGCACTGGGAGGAAAATATTTCTGCAGGAAAGTACTAATCAAGCACTCAGGGCTATCAATAGATCCAGGAGGTAAATTACTAAACCAAGTTTTAGCTTCTCCTTTCAGTGAAAAGGGAAAAATCTTAGCAATAAAGTAAGTACGCATCTTAATATCATCAGAAAACAAGCCACTCATGGTAGAAAGTTCATTCATATGTGCTACCGCACTTTCATTCTTAGTCCCACAAAAAGGTTCTTTCTCGATAATAGCTATGTAAGATAGACCGAGGGAGAAATCATAATCTTCATCTATAATGTTTATGGGAGATGCAGCAAACTTAGCATCAGGAGACAATTTGGGTCTAATAGTACGCCTCTCAAGGAGACTCTTAGCAGCGCTCCTATCATGGATGTTTTATATTCTTTAATAAACTCATCGGTCATCTCAACATAACCATTTTCAATATCATAACTCTCACTAGACTTCATTAGGAGTTTCGGTATTTCCAGCTATAGTTCTAGCAATCGTAGCATCTAGGAAAGGACCTAATGAACCACTCTTATCAAGCACAGTAGAAGCAGCATCATAAGCATTAGAAGTTTCAGATTTAGCAGTAGTAGCGGTGTGTGTAGCATGTGTATGTGGTGGTGTAAGGAACTTACTCATAATAGACGGTGAATCAAGAGCATCAGAGGTGTTCAGAACCGTACCTCTTCTTGTAGTGGATGGTAAAATAGGAACCTTGCCATCACGAGACTTACCCATGATGGATGGATAGCAGCGAACAATAGAGAATCCAAGTGAACTTGATAAATAAAGCTATGCTCCCCGGCAACGGCGCCAGAAAATTTTCATCTATAGTGTCTTCATTAGGAGTTTCGGTATTTCCAGCTATAGTTCTAGAAATCGTAGCATCTAGGAAAGGACCTAATGAACCACTCTTATCAAGCACAGTAGAAGCAGCATCAGAAGCATCAGAAGTTTTAGATTCAGCAGTAGTAGCAGTGTGTGTAGCATGTGTATGTGGTGGTGTAAGGAACTTACTCATAACAAACGGTGAATCAAGAGCAGCAGAGGTGTTCAGAACCATACCTCTTCTCGTAGTGGATGGTAAAATAGGAACCTTGCCATCACGAGACTTACCCATGATGGATGGATAGCAGCGAACAATAGAGAATCCAAGTGAACTTGATAAATAAAGCTATGCTCCCCGGCAACGGCGCCAGAAAATCTTCATCTATAGTGTCTTCATTAGGAGTTTCGGTATTTCCAGCTATAGTTCTAGAAATCGTAGCATCTAGGAAAGGACCTAATGAACCACTCTTATCAAGCACAGTAGAAGCAGCATCAGAAGCATCAGAAGTTTTAGATTCAGCAGTAGTAGCAGTGTGTGTAGCATGTGTATGTGGTGGTGTAAGGAACTTACTCATAACAAACGGTGAATCAAGAGCAGCAGAGGTGTTCAGAACCATACCTCTTCTCGTAGTGGATGGTAAAATAGGAACCTTGCCATCACGAGACTTACCCATGATGGATGGATAGCAGCGAACAATAGAGAATCCAAGTGAACTTGATAAATAAAGCTATGCTCCCCAGCAACGGCGCCAGAAAATAGTCTTGATGACCCACAAGTATAGGGGGTGTATCGCAGTATTTTTGAGGGAAGTGAAACCCAATTTATTGATTCGACACAAGGGGAGCCAAAGAATATTTATAAGCCTTAACAACTGAGTTGTCAATTCAGCTGCACCTGGAAACAATCTTGCTCACAGCAGTTTATCAGTAGCAACAGTTTTGTAGTAGGAATAGCAAAGTAACAGCAGTAGTAAAGCAAAGACAATAGTAATAAAAGCAGTAAACAGCGGGATTCGAGTGCGGTAGGCATAGGGATGGATGGACGGGCGTTGCATGGACAAGACAATTCACATAGCAATCAGAACATAGGGCAATTGCAGATAAATAAGATAAAGCATCCAAGTACTAGACAATCCTATGCATGTGTTCCATATATAGTCATACGTGCTCGCAATGAGAACTTGCACAACATCTTTTGTCCTGCCAGCCCGTTTATAGCGGGGCCTCTAGGGAACTACTGGCAATTAAGGTGCTCCTTTTAATAGAGCACCGGAGCAAAGCATTAACACTCTATGAACACATGTGATCCTCACATCAAAGCCATTCCCTTCCGGTTATCCCGATTTCTGTCACTTCGGGGCCATAAGTTCTGGACAACGTGTGTATACAACTTGTAGATAAGACCAGAAACAATACTATCATAATGAATCAATCACATGTTTAGATCTGAAATCATGGCACTCGGGCCCTAGTGACAAGCATTAAGCACAACAAGTCGCAACAAAGTCATAAAGCACTAATAAAAGATACTAGGCACCATGCCCTAACAATCTGATGCCATTACATGAACGATCTCATCCAATCCCTACCATCCCCATAGCCTACATCGGGGGATTACTAACTCATAGATGGGGGAAACATGGATGGTCGATGGAGAAGCGATGGTGATGATGATGGCGATGATCTCCTCCAATTCCCCGTCCCGGCAGGGTGCCATAACGGAGTTTCTGGTGTTGTTTCGTGGAATCTGGTGGTGGTGGCGGAGCGGAACTCCTTTTGGAAAAACGTCGAACCCCCCAGAGTTTTTAGGTCAGAAGGCTTCTTATAGGCGAAGAGGGAGACCGAGGGGGTGCCTGGGGCCACCACACCATGCCCTGGCGCGGCCAGGCCCAGCCCGCACCTGGGGGGGGGGGTGGCCAGTCTCTGGCCCTCCTTCGTCTCGTATTCTGGCTCCTGGAGTCTTTTGGAAAAATAGGTACTTTGGCTTTTGTCCCGTCCAATTCCGAGAATATTCATTTTCTGACTTTCCTGGAACCAAAAATAGCAGAAAACAGGCAGCTGGCACTGTGGCTCTTGTTAATAGGTTAGTCCAAGAAATCATATGAAAAGTACTCCAAAGTGTGGACAAAACACAAGAAAGTGGATAAAACCAAGCATGGATCATCAAAAATTATAGATACATTTGCAATGTATCACAGTCGCGTTCCTAGGACACCCGTTTCGTCCGGATTTGGCCCAAAATACCTCCAACGTTCCCAGGTCGATCCCGCGACGCCGGGAACGGCCTGTGAACACCGAATGGAGCAAAAACAAGGGTGGGCTAGCCCTGTCGGCGAGACATCCCATTTCCCACCACCAGTCGCCTCTCCCGCGGCGAAGGATTCCCCCAGCTGCCTTGTCGTCATGCTTGCACCGGCGAAGCTCCACCGATTCAAGCCAAAGTCACACCTGTACATAGGTCCGCCGCACCGCCGAACCTTCCCCCTGCAGCCTAGGCCACCTTTTGCCGCCCTTCCTTCGTCGTACATCATTATCCATCAGACACTCACATAGCCTACACATGCTGTTCTACGACCCGCATGGCTCAAACAACTCCTGTAGTAATGGCTCATGGGATGGAGGAACAAGCTTCGGTGGGGCTTAAAAGTAAAGGCTATGCAGTACTTGGAATTCAATTTAATGCAATCGCGACTCAATGATGCAAGAATACGATAGAGGCAATAGGTACTATATGTATGCAAGCCTGTGGTAGTGCTTGCCTGGCAGCTCAGTTGAAGCGAGAGACGGATCTGGGTAGTGCTCCTGGGATTCCTGATATATCCCCTGCTCGGCGTCTATTCGAAGAAGAACCAAACAAACATGGGCCAACATAAATAAAGTGCACAAGCATAGGAATTAAAATGCGACAAGCAAACAAGCATGCCATGATGAATGATGCACAATTTACATGGCAATAATGTAGCATGGCCAGGGTGAGATGTGGGGTACAAGATTAAAGCATTTTATTAAGTTTTAGTCACTTTTTATTCCCATTTAAGTTGCTGTATACTTATTATTTATATGATGCATGCTGCAATTCAGAACAAGGAATGCATAGTTAAAACAGGCTCGTCGCGCTGATCGATTTAGACATATTATTTGTCGAATTTGGAGCTATAGATTTAAAGTTATTAATTATTTAAGAAAAGGGCATTTTATTGTAATTTAATCATCTCGAAAATTTAAAGTGTTCAATTAATATTTTGAATAGCATTTTTGAATTCCTCCCATTTTTCTGATTCAAAAACATATATCATTTGTATTATTTGGAATTAGAATTCAAAAGTTATTAAAAACAGATTTAAATTTGAATTTAAACACTTATGAAATGGTTTTCATTGAAACAGAAAACAGAAAAGCTTTTTATACCCAGAAGAATCTAACCCAAGTCACTGACGGGTGGGACCCGTGCTGACTGGGCGAAACGACGCGCAAAAGCTTTTCACACCGCGAGCTTACCTAGCCCACGGGACAGACAGGTGGGACCTGTGGTCAAATGGCCCCACGTGCCAGTGGCTGAGCCCGCAGGTGCCACGCGGCAGAGACAGGGATCGCGGGTTGCGGCCCAGACTTTGCGGGGGCCCTTTTGTAAAACGACCACGGCGGCTGACAGGTGGGGTTGACGAGACAAAAAGGTGGGGGGATATGCAAAGTGGCAGCATCCACTGTTGATCTTCTCTGACGAGAGGACGGTACGCGACAGCGGCAGAGCACGGTGCGGGGATCGATCCCGCGACGCGGGGCGCGCGCGCAGGGGACCGGAGCCAGTGCGGTGGGTGCAGGGGTGTTGACAAGAGGGCGGTAGGCGGTTGGATAAGGTGCGCTGCGGCGCGTAGACGGGCAGACGCTTGCGCTCGCCGGCGCACCGAGCGTGCTCGGCACAACGCCCAACGAGGCTAGGCAGCGATGGAGAGAGAGAGGGTGTCAGAGGGGAAGGGTGGCTCACCGCGGAGAGGACGGTGGTGACGGATCGGCTCGGGGAATAGCAGGACGACGACGAGGCAGACGACCGGCGAAGCTAGGGTTTCGGGCGGCGCGTCGGTGTTCTAGTGGTTCCCGCCCTGCTCCTCCTCGACTCCGGGTACAGGCGAGCTCCTCGGGTTCTACTTGGTCCTCCTCGACGCCCAGCACCACGCCTGCCTCCGCGTACCAGATAACCGAGAGGAAGCCGATGATGGCCGCCAGGATGGAAGAAGAAAGGGGCAGCAGGGGTAGCTGGGGAGGAAGGGCAGGCCCTGGTGGATCTGAGATGCAGGGCAAGGTAGAAGGGGCAGGATAAGAAGGAGGGCGAGGGAGAGGTGCCATGAAGGCTCGGGTTAAGGGAAAAGGTGGCTCGGCCACCTTTTCTTCTCCCTCACGCTCATGTGTTGGGCATGGCTAGGCAGGGGCAGGGGCTGCAGGTGGGGCTCGGTCGGGAGAGAGGCAAGAGAGGCTGGCTCGAGGGTGGGGTAGCTTGGCAGGAAGAGAGAGAAGAGAGAAGCCGAGGTGAGGGGTAGATGGCATGGCTAGGTTGGGCTCGGGTTAGGTTTAGACCAGGGGTTGGGGTAGCTGGGGTGGTTCGGCCTGGTGGGCCCCTTTGGCAGCAAGAGACAGAGAGGGAAAGTCTCGGTTAGGTTAAGGGGTGTCATGGGGTGGCATGGAGAAGAGGTGGGGTTAGGGTTTTAGGGTTTTGAGGATATGGTCTAACAAGATCCATTGAGTATGTGTGATGGCATGGATGATGAGAGTTAGGGTTTAGCTGGTGTATGAGCATGACATGATCAAGTAAAAGGAAAAAAAATGGATATGGAAGGATCTCACATGATCATGCATGGCACATACACAATTGAGGGGTGATGAGGGTGGAGGTGGTGAGAGGTGAGGTTTTGATGCACATGGCAAGGAAAATAGATCAAGTGGTGGGTTTTTATGGTAAGAGCAAAAGGATAGAGCCAACAAGAATGGATTCACAAAGAACCATGCTCCACTTTTAAAACTACAAGAAAAACCCAAAAGGAGGGAAATGAGGATGAGAACTGCATGGCCCATGCAAAAACATTAAATGCTAGGTTTTTATCTTGTGAAAACAAAATAATGAACATGGCATTTATACACATGCATTCCAAAATATGGAGTAAGGCCAAGCTAAAGGAAATATAATTGGATTCATCCCAACCCACATGAGCTAGATTAAAAGCCAAAAGAAAGTAAAAACTCATGGGTAATTAGGATGGTGGAACTATAAGGTGGTGACAAAGAAAGGTGGTGGAGTGGAATAAAAGATATGCCCCCAACTCAATTTGGGCATCAAGCATTTATCAGGAACCAAATACAATATATCAAGAGCCAAATACAATTACTAATGCATATGAGAGAAGAACCAAAAGGAAAAGGGTTTTTATATGATGCTCAAATGCAAGGTGGCATGATGACATGAGCATGATATAATTATGATGCAACAACTATGTGTAGGAAGTAGCCATTATATTACTAGACCATGTAGCATTACATATGTTAGACAAATGGGATGCTACAACTCTCCCCACTAAACAGGAATCTCGCCCTAAGATTCTAGGAAGAAGAAGAAGACACGAA
The DNA here is from genome assembly GCA_916181665.1 of Avena sativa. Taxonomy (NCBI): domain Eukaryota; kingdom Viridiplantae; phylum Streptophyta; class Magnoliopsida; order Poales; family Poaceae; genus Avena; species Avena sativa. The sequence continues at coordinate 542,847,599 of OV702290.1, read as the reverse complement.
GATGGTAGGGTACTTGGCACGGAGCTCATCCTCGCGTTCCCAAGTGGCTTCATCAACGGAATGGTGCGACCACTGCACCTTGCAGAACTTGATGGACTTGTTACGAGTCCTTCTCTCTGCGACTTCAAGGATTTTTATGGGGTGTTCTTGATAAGACAGATCTTCTTGGAGATTGATGAGTTCATGGTCCACGGTCCTGTCGGGATCCTTGAAGCACTTCTTGAGTTGAGAGATATGGAAAACATCATGGACCTTGAGTTTTTCAGGGAGCTCAAGAGCATAAGCAACTTCTCTTCTTCCACGAATTTTGAAAGGACCGATGTATCTAGGAGCCAGCTTTCCTTTGATACCAAAGCGGTGCGTGCCTCTCATGGGAGTGACACGAAGGTAAACGAGATCACCAGGGACATACTCCATGTCCGTGTGCTTTCTGTCATAGTTGCTCTTCTGGCGACTTTGAGCAACCTCAGATTTTCAAGAATTATGTGAACCTTCTCCTCCGCTTGAGTTACAATGTCGGGGCCAAACAATGTTCTTTCGCCTGCGCCTGACCAACCAATCGGAGTTCTGCATTTGCGACCATAGAGATCCTCAAATGGTGCCATCTTTAGACTTTTCTGGAAGTTGTTGTTGTAAGAGAATTCAGCATAAGGAAGGCATTCTTCCCACTTCATGCCGAAAGAGATAACACAAGCACGGAGCATATCTTCCAGAATCTGATTGATCCTTTCCACTTGTCCTTGCGACTGAGGGTGGTAAGCTGTGCTGAAGTTCAATTTTGTTCCCAAAGCATTTTGGAAACTTCCCCAGAACTTGGAAGTGAAGATGCTTCCACGGTCTGAGCTGATCTCAAGAGGAACCCCATATAGAGAGACAATTCTGTTAATATAGAGCTCAGCCAACTGAATTGCAGAGATTGTTTCCTTGACTGGAAAGAAGTGAGCCACTTTAGAAAGCCTGTCGATGACAACAAAGATTGCATTGTTGCCCTTCTGCGACCTTGGAAAACCAGTTATGAAGTCCATCTCTACTTTCTCCCATTTCCATTCCGGAGGCTTCAATGGCTGTAGAAGATCGGAAGGTTTCTGATGAACAGCTTTAACTCTGCGGCAAACATCACACTCCAAGACATACTTGGCACAATATCGTTTCAACTCAGGCCACCAATACTGTGTTTTCAAGTCCATGTACATCTTAGTGCTTCCAGGGTGGATAGAAAGAACAGAATCATGCGCCTCCTTGAGAACTTGCTCTCTCAAACCCGGGTAGTTCGGAACAAACATCCGGTGTTCAAAGAAAAGAGTGCCTTGGTCATCGACGTGGAAGGACTCATACTTCGGAAGCTGAATGTTGGAGATGATCTTTTTAGTGTAAGGATCACCAAGTTGAATGGAGCGAACTTTTTCTTCCAAGAGAGGTGTTGCCAGAAGGTTCAGAAGATACCCTTGTTCCACAATTTCAAGGTTGAGCTTGCGGAATTCCTCGCACAAAAGAGGCTGTTGTTCTTCCACCATGAGGTTGTTGACATAAGCTTTTCGGCTGAGAGCATCGGCCATGACATTAGCTTTGCCCGGAGTGTAGTTGATGGTCAAATCGAAATCATTTATTGCTTCAATCCACCTCCTCTGACGAAGGTTGAGATCAGGCTGTGTGAAGATATACTTCAGACTCTTGTGATCAGAAAAGATCTCACAACGGTTGCCAAGCAAGTAATGCCTCCATACTTTCAACGCAAAGACAACTGCTGCGAGTTCGAGGTCATGTGCAGGATAGTTGATCTCGTGCATCTTCAACTGTCGAGAGGCATAAGCAACAACTTGTTTTTCTTGCATAAGGACCGCACCCAATCCTTGCAATGAGGCGTCATAGAATATCTGGAAAGGCTTTGATGTATCTGGAGGAATCAAGACTGGTGTGGAGGTGAGCTTCTCTTTGAGTGTTTCAAAGCTTGCTTGACATGCAGGAGACCAAAGGTATTTCTTGCCTTTCTTGAGGAGATCGGTAAGAGGCTTCGCAATCTTCAAGAAATTCTGAACGAAGCGACGGCAGTAACTAGCCAAACCAAGGAAACTCTGGACTTCTTTGACATTTATGGGAGGAAGCCAGTCAACAATTGTCTTAATAGTTTCTGGGTTGATGGCAATGCCCTTGGCAGAGATGACGTGACCAAGATAGGTGACTTGAGGCAGCCAAAACTCAAACTTGGAGAACTTTGCATACAGGCGGTTCTCACGGAGCTTGTTTAGGACACACCGAAGGTGTTCTTCATGTTCTTCCTTTGATTTAGAATAGACTAGAATGTCATCCAGATAGACCACAACGAACTTATCAAGATACTCCATGAAAACCGAGTTCATAAGCCTCGAGAAGGTGGCAGGTGCGTTGGTGAGACTGAAAGACATGACCATGTACTCATACAGGCCATAGCGGGTGGTGAAAGCTGTTTTAGGAACATCTTCCTTGCGGATCTTGATTTGATGATATCCACTTCTCAAGTCGAGCTTAGAGAATACCACAGCTACAGTAGCTGATCGAAGAGATCATTAATCCGCGGAAGGGGATATTTATTCTTGATGGTTTTAGCATTGAGAGCCCGATAGTCAACACAAAGTCTATCAGTCTTGTCTCGCTTCTTCACAAAGATGGTTGGGCTACCCCAAGAAGAAGTACTGTGCTGAATGAAACCCAACTTCTCTTGTTCATCAAGCTGACGTTTGAGTTCAGCCAACTCAGCAGGACCCATTTTATAAGGCCGCTTGGAGATAGGAGCGGTACCAGGTTCAAGATCAATCACAAACTCGACCTCACGATCCGGAGGCATACCCGGTAACTCTTCAGGAAAGACATCTGGGAACTCACAGACCACCGGAACACTCTAAATAGCTTCCATAGAATCATCATTCAGAGCCGCCAAAGAGAAAAGCTGAATTGTAGGAGTCAGACTTGGATAATAGACTATACGGCCTTCAGGAATTTTCAGAGAGACCGAATGTTCAGTACAATCAATCACAGCTTTATTTGCAGCTAGCCAATCCATGCCTAAAATGACATCAATATCTGAGTTGCCAGAATAATCAAAGAGGCCAGAAAGAAAGAATCCCCAATTTGAACCTGATTGTCATAACTGATCTTGGAAGTTAACATCCTTGCCCAAGGAGAAAGGACCATCAGCTTTTTAGGTAACGAATCAGAAGACAACCCATTCTCTTGAGCAAACTTGAAAGATACGAATGAATGCGATGCTCCAGAATCAAATAAAACTCGTGCAGGTACTGAGTTAACAGGAAGTGTACCCAACACAACTCCAGGTGCATGCTCAGCTTGAGCGACGTTGACATAGTTGGCACGAGCAACCGTAGACCCGGGCTTGGTGTTGATGTTGAGAGCCTGAGGTGGAGGCGCACGAACCATAGAAGAGCTTGCCGCAAGTCTTGGAGGTGGCGGAGGAAGAGATTTGTTGTTCATTGGATAGTTCCAGTGCTGATGCCCAGTGTTTCCACAGGTGTAGCAGGCACCAGGTGGACGTGGAGCAACGTAGCCAGGGACTCCGCCAGGCGCTCCAAGGTAGTTGTGGTTGTAGCCCCTGGGAGCAGCAGTGAAGGAGTTTGGTGGCCTTGCTGTGTAGCTTGACGGTCTTGGTGGAGCCGGGAGCGACGGTGGGGTGTTAGGAACCCACACACGGCGCTTAGAAGGATCTGACATAGCTGAAGAGCTTGTTGCATCATGGTTGTGTTTCTTGGACTCCTCAAATACTTGCCTACTTGCTTCTTCCTGCAGAGCTGTATGTTGGAGTTCTAGAAAAGACCCCAGCCTTGCATGAGTGATTGCATATTTGTTTGATGCATTGAGCCCTTGTCTGAACCTCTTTTGCTTCTTCTTGTCATCAGAGATCTCATCGCCACCATACCGAGAAAAGTTCATGAAGTTCCTGATATAGGTATTGACATTGTCATTGCCCTGCTTGAGGTTGAGAAACACTTCCTTCATCCTTTCCATGACAATTTCTGACAGATATTGCTCTTTGAAAGCTCCAGTGAACTGTTCCCAAGTAGGCTGAAACTCAGAGTGGTTTGCCTTCAGGTAATTCTCCCACCACAGAGCTGCATCTCCCTTCAGAAGGTGAGTGGCACATTTTACCCAGTCTTGCTCAGGAACATCCGCAGTCATCAGCAACCTTGACATTTCACGCAACCAATCATCAGCATCAAGTGGTTGATCAGACACCTCAAATTGCCGTGGGTTGAACTTCAGGAAACTCTTGATGTCTCCTCGCTTGGGAGGTGGAGGTAGCAGAACAAACTCATTCCTCCTGACAATTTCTTCAAATCGCTGCTGGTTCTGCTGCATTGTTCCCAAGGCATTAGCAATACTTGCCAACGTAGCCCAGTTCAGGTGGTATGTCCTCCTCAGAACGGCGTGGTGGTGCCATCCTGTGATTGATATAAAACACAAGTCAGTACCATACTGGAGAATAATAATAATCCAAAATAGTACCAAAATGGAATTAAAAAAGATTAAAGGATACAAGTTACTAAGATGATATTAAAATATCAACAAAGTTCAAAGCACCTAGAAGATATTAAGCATATCGCACACGACTGAACAAGGAGTGTGGTACACAAGCTAACAAAGAAAAAATTTCCGCAAATTTCGGCATTAAAATACCACTATATGCGCAAAACCCCTTAACGAATCAAGATTACTAACTCTACCAATTCAATATACAAGAGCGAATGACAAGAGTAGTGGTATGGTCGCGACTCCATCCCGCACTCAAATCATTACTCCGCACATGAATAAGTAAAACACATATCCCAACACCTTCTTCTTAAGATGAACCTAAATATTAGTAACTACGGAAACGAACACCCCAAACAAGATAACGTCGGATAACAAAAAGTAAGACAGATCGCGTCGGTTTACAAAGGCCTGTCGGTATGGAATGTACCAACAGTTGATAACCAAAAGGCAGATAGTGATAACATGTTGGATGCAACAGATAGACAAGGAATTTCACACACACACACACACAACCTATGGTACTACGAAACCCAGAACACGTGAATCCTAGTTTGAATTTTAGAATAGGATTGAAACGTTACACTTCCTTACCAGAAAAGGGTGGGCGGGTGGGTAAGAAGAAAAATGGAAGTAGTCCTACTCTCACGTTTTGTTTTTCCCTGGTATACATAGCTACCAAAAATATTTGCTAGACTGACAACGACCATTTGGCTGAGACCCTGAAGGGCGGGATGGCTCTGATACCAATTGTAACTACCTCGGTGAATTACGCTCTTAGTTACATGCCTGGATGAGCGAAAGTGGTTAAAATAGTACGGTGGGGCCCAGGGGCCACTCACAGGTAGACCTTTCGGCCGTCCTAACCACTTTCAGAACATCGGGACAAGAACGAGCGGCGTAATCGGCAGGCGAAGGGATCAACTACATACACAAGTGAGTATGTATGCAAGCCACATACAACAGTCCTTAGAGCCATTCCATCTAAAAGAAATAGAAATATTGCAACGCCATACGGCAAGATCGAAATATCCTAGATAGAGATAATAGTTTAGGATATCACCTCATACATCAAACATCAGAGTATCAGGCGGAAGCGGAAGACAAGATCCGAGTATGGATAAGAAGCAAATCGGCATAAGATGCCACATAAATAAACACATCCCGCCCACAGATCTCACGGATCCCCGTTCCCGGAATCTCTACACCGAGTGATCGTTGCCAACATCATCCGTCTCCTCCACCCAGTAACCATCTTGCGAGTACACCTGTTCATCTAAATCAAACAATTTATCGTGTGAGACCCTAGGGGTACTCAGCAAGTCTTTATGCCTCTAAAGGGAACATATACTTGGGGTGACGCAATTGCAGCAAAAGATAATAACTAACAAGTCTATAGAAACTCGCTAACCATCCGCCTAACCAATGATAGACGGATGTCCGTTAATTAGTAACAACAGTTATAACAGTATAATTAACAGATCCATCCTCCTTCTCGCTTACCAACGAGAAAGCGGACGAACAACCATCCGTTGGCAGTTTTATTAACCATTCCATGAGTATTGCACTAGTTACTAATCAGGTACTTAGTCAAATTAAAAGCGGTACTTTAGTTATACTTGTCTATGATCGAGAAACTGTGCTCCAAGTCGTCCATAACCGCGGACACGGCTTTCAGAAAGATTTACCCTGCAGGGGTGCACAAATAGCAACACACACTCGATCAACCTCGGAAAAACCAACTCAAAACCCAACGAGGCATTCACGACAAAGCGATCACAGGATTCAGAAATATTTTAGGGGGCCACCCCAATAAGCTACCCGCAACGAAGTTGGCCGGCTCCGAGACGGACCCAAGGTTTGCGACAATGGCTGTAAATGACTGGGAACCCGAAAATATAACTGTGCTTGTCGATACCGCGAAAATATTCCGCATTCTTAAACAGTACAGGTGCTCCTCGCACAATCTTAAATAAAGGAGTAAGCATGGCATAAGTACAGGATAGTAATAAAGCCCCAAACTAATTGTGGCCCCAAGAAATAGAAATGAATCAAGCTCTGGCTCAGGGGGGTCCATAAGGCCTCCCGGATGTGGATAGTGCGAATAGTCAAGGAACAGGAATCAAGTACTCGGGGTCCTACGGGACACAAGTGAGCATGAAGAACCAAATAGCAGATATTGCTCACCGGTGCCTCTTTCATTAGTTATCCCATTACTACTCAGGTTAAGTTATTTAGGTACCTCATTATCCATCAGACACTCACATACCCTACACATACTGTTCTACGACCCGCATGGCTCAAACAACTCCTGTAGTAATGACTCATGGGATGGAGGAACAAGCTTCGGTGGGGCTTGAAAGTAAAGGCTATGCAGTACTTGGGATTCAATTTAATGCAATCGCGACTCAATGATGCAAGAATAAGATAGAGGCAATAGGTACTATATGTATGCAAGCATGTGGTAGTGCTTGCCTGGCAGCTCAGTTGAAGCGAGAGACGGATCTGGGTAGTGCTCCTGGGATTCCTGATATATCCCCTACTCGGCGTCTATTCGAAGAAGAACCAAACAAACATGGGCCAACATAAATAAAGTGCACAAGCATAGGAATTAAAATGCGACAAGCAAACAAGCATGCCATGATGAATGATGCACAATTTGCATGGCAATAATGTAGCATGGCCAGGGTGAGGTGTGGGGTACAAGATTAAAGCATTTTATTAAGTTTTAGTCACTTTTTATTCCCATTTAAGTTGCTGTATACTTATTATTTATATGATGCATGCTGCAATTCAGAACAAGGAATGCATAGTTAGAACGGGCTCGTCGCGCTGATCGATTTAGACATATTATTTGTCGAATTTGGAGTTATAGATTTAAAGTTATTAATTATTTAAGAAAAGGGCATTTTATTGTAATTTAATCATCTCGACAATTTAAAGTGTTCAGTTAGTATTTTGAATAGCATATTTTAATTCCTCACATTTTTCTGATTCAAAAACATATATCATTTGTATTATTTGGAATTAGAATTCAAAAGTTATTAAAAACAGATTTAAATTTGAATTTAAACATTTATGAAATGGTTTTTATTTAAACAGAAAACAGAAAAGCTTTTTATACCCAGAAGAATCTAACCCAAGTCACTGACGGGTGGGAGCCGTGCTGACTGGGCGAAACGGCGCGCAAAACCTTTTCTCACCACGAGCTTACCTAGCCCACGAGACAGACAGGTGGGACCTATGGTCAAATGGCCCCACGTGCCAGTGGCTGAGCCCGCAGGTGCCACGCGGCAGAGACAGGGATCGCGGGTTGCGGCCCAGACTTTGCGGGGGCCCTTTTGTAAAACGACCACGGCGGCTGACGGGTGGGGTTAGATGGAGCGCGGGTTGACGAGACAAAAAGGTGGGGGGATATGCAAAGTGGCAGCGGCCACTGTTGATCTTCTCTGAACTTCTCTGACGAGAGGTCGGTGCACGACAGCGGCAGAGCGCGGCGTGGGGATCGATCCCGCGACGCGGGGCGCGCACGCAGGGGACCGGAGCCAGTGCGGTGGGTGCGGGGGTGTTGACAGGAGGGCGGTAGGCGGCTAGATAAGGTGCGCTGCGGCGCGTATACGGGCAGACGCTTGCGCTCGCCGGCGCACCGAGCGTGCTCGGCACAACGCCCAGCGAGGCTAGGCAGCGATGGAGAGAGAGAGGGTGTCAGAGGGGAAGGGTGGCTCACCGCGGAGAGGACGGTGGTGACGGATCGGCTCGGGGAACAGCAGGACGACGACGAGGCAGACGACCGGCGAAGCTAGGGTTTCGGGCGGCGCGTCGGTGTTCTGGTGGTTCCCGCCCTGCTCCTCCTCGACTCCGGGTACAGGCGAGTTCCTGGGGTTCTACTTGGTCCTCCTCGATGCCCAACACCACGTCCGCCTCCGCGTACCAGATAACCGAGAGGGAGCCGACGGTGGCCGCCGGGATGGAAGAAGAAAGGGGCAGTAGGGGTAGCTGGGGAGGAAGGGCAGGCCCTGGTGGATCTGAGATGCAGGGCAAGGCAGAAGGGGAAGGATAAGAAGGAGGGCGAGGGAGAGGTGCCGTGGGGGCTCGGGTTAAGGGAAAAGGTGGCTCGGCCACCTTTTCTTCTCCCTCACGCTCACGTGCTGGGCATGGCTAGGCAGGGGCAGGGGCTGCAGGTGGGGCTCGGTCGGGAGAGAGGCCAGAGAGGCTGGCTCGGGGGTGGGGTAGCTTGGCAGGGAGAGAGAAGAGAGAAGCCGAGGTGAGGGGTAGATGGCATGGCTAGGTTGGGCTCGGGTTAGGTTTAGACCAGGGGTTGGGGTAGCTAGGGTGGTTCGGCCTGGTGGGCCCCTTTGGCAGCGAGAGACAGAGAGGGAAAGTCTCGGTTAGGTTAAGGGGTGTCATGGGGTGGCATGGAGAAGAGGTGGGGTTAGGGTTTTAGGGTTTTGAGGATATGGTCTAACAAGATCCATTGAGTATGTGTGATGGCATGGATGATGAGAGTTAGGGTTTAGCTGGTGTATGAGCATGACATGATCAAGTAAAAGGAAAAAAATGGATATGGAAGGATCTCACATGATCATGCATGGCACATACACAATTGAGGGGTGATGAGGGTGGAGGTGGTGAGAGGTGAGGTTTTGATGCACATGGCAAGGAAAAGAGATCAAGTGGTGGGTTTTTATGGTAAGAGCAAAAGGATAGAGCCAACAAGAATGGATTCACAAAGAACCATGCTCCACTTTTAAAAATACAAGAAAAACCCAAAAGGAGGGAAATGAGGATGAGAACTGCATGGCCCATGCAAAAACATTAAATGCTAGGTTTTTATCTTGTGAAAACAATATAATGAACATGGCATTTATACACATGCATTCCAAAATATGGAGTAAGGCCAAGCTAAAGGAAATATAATTGGATTCATCCCAACCCACATGAGCTAGATTAAAAGCCAAAATAAAGTAAAAACTCATGGGTAATTAGGATGGTGGAACTATAAGGTGGTGACAAAGAAAGGTGGTGAAGTGGAATAAAAGATATGCCCCCAACTCAATTTGGGCATCAAGCATTTATCAGGAACTAAATACAATATATCAAGAGCCAAATACAATTACTAATGCATATGAGAGAAGAACCAAAAGGAAAATGGTTTTTATATGATGCTCAAATGCAAGGTGGCATGATGACATGAGCATGATATAATTATGATGCAACAATTATGTGTAGGAAGTAGCCATTATATTACTAGACCATGTAGCATTACATATGTTAGACAAATGGGATGCTACAGACTCCGACGACGAGGAGTTGTTCGCCGTGTTGCTGGAGGAAGAGAATGCCAGAACCGCCGAAGATGTAGAGCACATGCAAATCCTCGCCTCTCTGGCACGACTGTACATGCAGACTGCAACGCCGAAGCGTGGAGGCTCGGCGAAGGGTCGCCGGAAGTGCAAAGCAAGGCAGAGGGCAGAGGGCTACTACATGTTGTACGCCGACTACTTCGCCGACGAGCCTCTCCAGGAAGAGGCCGTGTTTCGGCGCTATTTCAGGATGAGCCGAAAGCTCTTCCTCAAGATCGTGCATGCTGTCCGGGAGTTCGACCCCTATTTCGTGTGCAAGAAAGACTGCACCGGCATGGTTGGGTTTTCGCACTGCAGAAGTGCACAGTGGCGATGAGGTTGCTTGCATATGGAGCGTCGGGTGACAGTGTTGATGACTATCTCCGCATGGCCGAGTCCACCACAATTGATTGCTTGTACAGGTTCTGCGGGGCAGTGGTTGTAGTGTTTGGGCCACAGTACTTGAGAACACCCACTACCCACTGCTGAGGATACTTCTCGGATCCTCGCAGTCAATGAACGTAGAGGATTCCCTGAGATGTTTGGAAGCATAAACTGCATGCATTGGCACTGGAAGAATTATCCATTTGCATGGCAGGGGATGTACAAAGGTCACAAAGGATTGGAGGTTGCAGTGTGATACTCGAGGCAGTTGCTACACATGATCTTTGGATTTAGCACTCCTTCTTTGGCATGGTAGGATCAAATAACGACATCAACGTTCTCAACTCCTTAAATATCTTTGCCAAGTTTGTTGAGGGTCATGCTCCCCCGTGGACTTTGAGATCAATGAGCACCACTACAACAAGAGATACTATCTTGCAAATGGCATCTATCCAAGATGGCCAACATTTGTGAAGACTATCTCAAACCCGATACTCCCCAAGCATGCTCAGTATGCGAAGAAACAGGAAGCTTGCAGAAAGGACGTGGAGCGGGCATTTGGTGTGCTCTAAGAGAGGTTCACAGTTGTCCGGTTCCCTGCTATGACTTGGTCGAAAGATCAAATGTGGAAAGTGATGAATTGTTGTGTGACCTCGCACAACATAATCATTGAGGATGAGAGGAAGGACCCAGTGAGTTTGGTCGAGCAGAACGAGCCATACTACAGACAGGGACCTCTTGCACAGCATGATTACCAGGTGCCGCCAACCTGGGCTGCCTTCATCACCATGCGTCAGGAGATCCGAGACCCGGTAGTGCAACAGCCGCAGGATGATCTGGTTGAGCACCTATGGATACGCACGGCAACACATAGATGCCTAGCATGAACTGGCCGAAATATGTTGTATTTTCATTGTTCGCCAAACTATATTTAATTTTATGCCGAACTATGTTTAATTTTATCCAGAACTATACCGAACATTGCTCTGTTGCCGAAATATGCCGAAAACTGGACGAATTTAAGTCAAATTTGGGCGAAAACACGCCGACCCAGGAACACAAGCTGGGAACGCGGGTAGGAAACTGGGCATTCCTATGCCGAAAACTAGCTCCGTCCGACGCTAAATAACTCCGGATTTCAGCCTAGGAACCCAAACGAGTGGAGATGCTAACCCTCAATCTCGTCAGCCATGAATCAGCCACTCGAGAGACCCATCATATCCAGATCAGGTGAACCCCGACGAAATCTTGTCATCATCTTCTCTAAGTCATGTGGCCAACGGCATGTCAAGAGCTCACCAGTCCACCGGTTAAATATTAGCATTTTCCTAAAAAATACCAGCCTTGTTTGAGGATTTATAAGTTGGATCTTTTGGCATGTACTAGTACATCTCAAGGCAAGCATGAGTAGCAAGTATACATTAGACAACCAATTAACTGACTAGTAAACTTTGATTACAAAAGTACAAGCACGTCGACATGCCATGACGGCTTTTTTGTTATCTAAAGGCAACTCTTTAATCCATTCGTTCACCACTCCAAAATACCAGCATATTTTTGATGGTGACACCCTATAGCAGAAAAGGGTACAAATGTGCCAGAACTCTTACCAACAAGTCTGTAAAATGAGGTTAGACCTAGAAATCCATACAATGTTACCCGTAATTTCTATAGCGTGATAAATACCATCAGTATAGACTTCCTCGTGTGTTTCTCAAAAATTGCTTTACCATGAGAACAGAGGAAGCCACGGACGCATGCCCAGGCACAGAACAAATAAAGTTATCAGAGCGAAAAATGGAGATTTTATTCCACAACCCGTTATTTGCACAACTACATTCTCAACCATAGGGGGACACGAAACACCAGCTACTTTGCAATATGGGCCGACTTAACATACTAGTATGTACAATATTCTTCCGCGAATAGGTCGCCGAGCCACTCAGATAAGCATCTTCGTATATGATAAAATTCCACATTCACACCAAGTACACTGCACAGGAAAGTAACAGGGAGAAGGGTCAATCTGGCATTGATATGATGTGTTGTTTACTTACGAGAATGTGCTTAAGATTCGTTTGCCGAGTAAAGCTGAGATTTAATGAAAACTTTGGGGGCAATTTGAAACTACATTCAAATTTCAAATTATGAGCGCATATGAAACTATGTGAACACAGTGCATTATTGACATCCCTAGCCCCTTCAAATGTGGCAGCCAACTTCATTTCAGAGTAGTTCTTCAAGGGCTATTTCAATATTAGCTGTGTGCCTGTGTTCTCCGTGTTCCAATAACAATAACTTGCTACTAAGAAGGTTACTAATGTACCCAGTTCCAAAACAGGCTATAGTACTACACATAACTTGCTACTAAGAAGGTTACTGATGTACCCAGTTCCAAAACAGGCTATAGTACTACACATAATGAATACTCACCCTATGTTCTGTTAGCTGACTCGGCAGCTGCTGACAAAGGCTGACGATCGTCTAAGACAGTTTGTGCTGAAGGAAGAGAAGAGAGGCTCATTCTGGCAGCCCCTTTATCGTGATGATCTTCTGTTTCTTTACCATCTGAAATACCTGTTCTCGTGCCTCTAGAGGGTATAGAAAAACTGCGGGCTATAGGCCCAGGTGGTGTTGGTAGAGGCGATGCAGTTTGTGGAGCACTTGGTGGTGTTTGTCTGATCCTAAAATTAAAATGATCTTGCCCTGAGTGGCCTCTAGGTGCCAAAGGGGCAGAATTTGGTACCAACGGGGCAGAGTGAGCGACTAGACTAGGAAATGCCGTATTTCTTGATGCACTACTAGGCGGTCGAGGTAGCTCATGAAGCTCCTTGATTCTGGGGGAGGACAAGGGTGGTGGCGAGGAACTGGGGGACACTCTCACATGAACTGTTGGCTGATGTGCAGAGCTGTGCCTTGGCGCTGCGGACATAACATCAATATTCTCAGTTGACCTTGGACGGAGAGGAATTGGACCAGAAAAAGACCCCCTCTTCGCTTTCTTGTTGTCGGATGAAATCTTCAACTCATGATAGCCTGGTAGAGCCAGATCAGTCGCCGGGAGCATCTTTCTTATTTCTGCATTATTGGTATTGCTTTCTTTCAGCACTGACTGTGCATTGGATAACCTGGCAGGACTTGGTAGCTTATTGTCTCTAAAATCTCCCACTTTTATACTTGGGTTGAGTGGAGATGAATGGAATGCACCTTTGCTCTCAACAGGAGATCCACTAGTAGGATTTCCTGCAGCCGTCTGAGAGGTGGCTTGAACATCATTTGGGGTAGGCAAAACGTAAGTATTTAACTTCCTTGTTGCAGAACGCCGCAACTCTTTTACTCTTTCTGCTGTCTCAAGCTTTTTCTCAGGAAAAAGTGGAGCTGACTGACTTACAAGTCTTTGTCTTTCACTGGCAAAAGAGGAATAATCTCCTTTACTTCTATCAAAAAATTCCTGTGAAAATAAGAAAATCAGATGACGGACTCAAAGATAGTGAAGACAGAAAAAACAGTCAAGTTAAACAAATTAGAATATTCTGGGCAGGACAAAGAAGATAAATTAAATGAGAACTTCAAGACAGACTGGAATATTACAGAATATTACTACCTCTGTAGGACTCCTGGAAGCATGACCGCCTTCTGTAGCCTCCTTATTTTCCCCATAATCGAAAGACAGCTCTCCATCATGACTGTCATTGTAATCGTCATCATTTTCATCCTCAACAGAGTAATCTTCCTCCTCAAGTGCACTGAACTGATGATCAATGTGTTGCTGCTCAGCAGCAAGCCTAACGTGTGGCTCTACAGCCTCAAGAGACTTGACGCCCTTTCTGAACAAGTTTAGCTGGTTGGCACAAAATACCATCAAATTCAGAAAGCAGTGTGAAGAAACAAAATATAGGAGGAATATTTCCATGTAACCAAAATGTGCACCTGGGCAGCATGGTGCCGAGCAGCTTGTGTGAAAAGACTTCGGAACTGTCCTTGCTTCAATGACTTTAACCGGAATAGAAAAAGGGTTGCTTCCTCTTGATAATCATCCTGAGCTTGTTTTAATTGTTGCTCTGATGCACTATTATCACCTTTCGAATTCTTAGATCTCCCCTTTTCTTTCTGCGCATTTAGCATGTATTCGAACAATTCTCTGGAAAGAGTATTAGAAACTTAAAAACTATTTCACCATGGTAAGATCGTAAGCCAAAAATTGTACAAACATGAAACATCATACCTTTTTTCATCACATTGGCGCTTCATTTCCTGCAACAAAATTGTTTCCGCTAGTTAAGTGTTTTTCCTCAATGAACAGGACATGGTTGTCTAACAGGTTCAAACTAGAAATACAAAAGGTCTTTAAAAGAACACCCGCTACAACAAATATTACTCCCTCCGACCCATATTAGTTGACTTGGATTTGTCTAGATTTGGATGTATCTAGACATGTTTTAGTGCTAGATACATCCGAATCTAGGCAAATCCAAGTCAACTAATATGGGTCGGAGGGAGTACCAAAAAATGCATCATTGGAACACCAAGAAAAAACATAAGCCATTAACCTGCCTAGGAAAAAACTGAGCTCAAACTAGAAACTTAATGACGCATCTGCAGCACCATGTGATATGCAATGATATCACGTGGTGACTTCATAACACATTTTGGGCATTAAGACATGGAATTTCCCACTTTGGGTATCAAGACATAGAATTTCTGAAATTCCGTGGTGACTTCATGCAATCATCCTTGGTGAATTCATTCCACATATTAAAGGCAGCATATGATATGCAATCAACCTTTGGTGACTTCGTGCAATTAATCTCCCATTTTGGGTATCAAGACATGGAATTTCTGAAATTTCGTTTTGATGCACATACTATCACAGCGTCAGTACCCTTCCAATTTTAAAATTAATTTTCAAAATGTACTTGAAAGAAGAATTTAAGGCTGTTAATAGTAGGCTTTGATTTGTTTATTCATTCTGATTTCTCAGTTTTTTCATCTTAACATAGAATGAATTTAACTAGAAATTTAAGCCCATGAGATATATAATAGGAAGTTTATATGAGCCCTTTGATAACGAAAAATCAATCTGTTATGACCCCAGGAATATTTTTTAGGTCAAGGACAAAGGTCATGAACATAAAAGAGATGCACATAATGCTTAACAACATACCTCTACAGTTTGAAGCTCATTAAGAAGGGACTGTGATGGAGTGGTAATGGTATTAAGAACATGAACACGCTGAGGAGAAGATGATGAAGCAAATCAGCAGTAGAAGATCAAAGTAAATCTGTAGCTTCAATAATAAGAAATTAGAAACTTACATAACTATCTACAAGTTTCCGTAGTTCAAACTGCGACTTCCCGAGCAACAGCAAAACCTTATCTGAGGGGATACTGTTAAATGTAAGCATCAAGAAGCAAAGTATGCAACAATCAGAACTTAGATGTCATGTTCAATAACCCTACCAATAAACCATTAGCCTTCTCTGTTCATCCTTTTCTTTATATTTATTCATGGGGCAGTGACTAATTTTCTTGCAAAAGGGAGACTAAGAACCAAGAAGGTACTTACTACTGCCTAGTGCAAATAATCTGCATTACTACTAGGAGTGTTCAATCATGGTTGCAGTCAACCTGGCTAAAACCGGCTGAGAGATGCTAGTTCTATTTTCATTCTTTGCATGTGATGACAGCTTAGGTGATAGTACGAAAAGTTGTATGGGACGGTTTCACGGTGTCAAGTCAAATGGTTTTCAAACACCCCTAATTACTACACATACTCATCTTCCATAAAGAACTTAAATGACGAAGCCAAAAGAGATAGTTTGCAGAGAATAACTTGCTTTCTATCCTAAATGCTACCAGGATAGCTGATTATAAGAATGAAAGAAAAAAGCTCAAAGAGAAAAAAGAAAGCACAACATGATTACCATTAATTCCTTCTTTATTTGGTGTGACTCTCTTCACTAAACAAGTTCCCATTTCTTGCAGTGCCTCAGAGAACTCTGCACGCATACACCATCTAATTATTGGCATCCAATACAGAGTCAAGATACCAAGAATTGTGGGCAATACAACTCTATAAAACTAACCATATACAGTCATATATATGATAAATGTGACAAATGCAAATGAACTGAGGTCACACAATGTTAGAACAACCTAGAAAGATAGTGATGAATAAATAACCATTAAATTTCTTCATATACATGTGAATGTGATCCTACTAAACCCAGATAGATAAAGTTCAAGTGAAGATTTTTCCATCCATTTGACGAAGGACAGCTAACCCTATTAACTCAAAAGGAAATGATGAGCAAAACATTTGCAGCAAGCACTGCATAAATAAAGTGAAATGGAGGTATTACAACGGATCTCTCAAAGCAAAATATTTCCAGATAAGAAAAATACCATATGAACTGTTTGCTATTGCTGCCGCGACGGAAAGCAGGTTATCGTAACAGTTCCTCATATCTGCCATATCCTGGTAAAGCAAAGCAGCAGTTTGAAACAAAATTGTCAAAATGCTGATACATAAGATTTTATTTATTAAAGAATGAGAAGTTGGAGAGTTTTGTCAGAAGCAGCTAGTTTCGACTTTACACTAGGTTGCACTGCTGGTAGATATGACCGCATTTGTTTATCATACATCACTGTTTTCATTACTCAGAATAGCCCTCACTCAGCAGTTTGATTTTGAATAAGTACAAACATTTATTCTCAACAAACAGAAATCAGGAATGGGGAAGTCTTGTCGTACCCAATCAGATTTAATAAACCAAATGGAGTAAACTGCCAAAATGTTCTCCTACAAGGCATCTAACTTGATCACGAGGCAGGTTGGCTACCAGATTAAAGCAGCTATATGTATCAGATTTAAAGTTTCCTTCTCACTAATGAGCAAGTGACACTGCTCGTAAGCAGCATGATCTAACTCAATTCTCTTCTAATAACTGAACAAAACAAGAACTGGTTTGCCGCAAAAACCCAAGCGCGCCTCAATCACTCCTCGGGGCTCATCTGAGACCAGCCAGAATTACCATACTGGTAGCAGATCAAAGGAAACTCCCAAGAGACACTACAGCATGGAACTCGGCTCGCGATGAAGCAAATTTGAGCACGCGCTGATCTAGAATCCCCAGAGACCAGCCATCCCGCGCATTTCACACTAGGGAACAGCATCAGGCTCCTCGTTCCTACTGATTGACATGGGGCGCAGATCCGAACGAACGCTGGCATCACATCTTACTCCGTCGGGAAGGGGAGGGAAAATTCCGAGACGATTCAGTATGAAACAAGTCAAGTCGGTCGACCGGGCACGCGTGCCCACGCCAGCTCCCAGAACCGCATCGCGAACAATTCGCCACCGGACGGACCCCCGGGAGCTCGTGCACGCGCCCTTTGAAAATAGACCCCGTAGCCGCCGCCGCCGCCGCTCCTCCCTGGCAAGATCTCCCCTCCGCACTCGCAACGGGCTCCAGGCGGCAGCGAGGGGGAGGAAGGAAGGAAGGAAGGAAGGAAGGAGGGGGAAGAGGCGGCAGGCGCGCGCACCTGTGCGGCGGCGAGGAGCTCGTCGGCCGCCTTGGCGGCGGTGGTGGAGTGGTCCCGGTGTCGGTCCACCCGCTGCTCGTGCCGCTGCAGCGCGAACCCGCGCAGCTTCCGCAGCGACGACTTCATCCCCGCCGGGCGGACCGAGCCTCCAGACCAGATCGCGGCACCCTTCAGCCCCGACGCGCCCGAGCCGGATTCGCGGGAGTGGGGGAAACCCTAGCTGCAGCCCCCCGCGCCGCGCACCACTACCACTACCACTGAGACGCGAGCGCGAGAGAGAAATGGGGAATTGTTTTTTCCGCGAGCTCATGCGATGCGTGAGCGGTTCCCTTCACCGGAGGACCATCCCATTAGTTTTTTTTTTTTTGTCTAGGAGTACTGGCGCCCGTAATGGCCGTACTATCATAATTGTCCGCTTTTTTTTTCCTTCGTGGGGGTTGCTTTTACGCTTTCGATATCGTGCCGGGGCCCCGCGGTCTCTGGCTGGTCAAAGGGCGCGATCGGCCGGTCGGTCCCGCCCCTGTTTTTATTTTTATTTTTAGGTTTTTGGTCTAGCTACGATCGGCGCGGCCGCTTTCCGGCCTGTCTAATTGGACCGTCGGTTTCGTTTTGTTTAAGCTGTTGCTTGCCTGCTGGCTGCTGCTGCGTGCGGTCTTCGGGTCCGGTCAAACGTAGCGTTTTCGGAAAGCAAGCAAAGTGAGTAGCATAGGAATTGCATGCATGGTTTGTGTCTTGCGTGTGTGTGTGTCACTCGAGTGACCTTTCTGTCTAGACACAGATTCTTTGGACGCAATGCATGATATCTTTTTACTACTACCTCAGCCTCGAAGCCAAAGTTTTTTTTTTTCAAATGTCAAACTATATAAAGTTTGACCAAATTTTTTAAAAAATATTAGTATTTACAATATAAGATCCATACTCTTCGATACATCATAAACATATATTCACATGGTATATCACAGTTTTTAATAGTTTTTTCTAAAAAATTGATTAAACTTTCCGCAACTTGACTTTAAAAAAATATATAAGCTTTAAACTTTGGAACGAAGTAGCATATTGTTCAAGGGTTGTTTGCAGGAAGTACTCACCACTGCTTCATAATATAAGATGTTTTACCAAGGTAGTACTAGCATTTTATATATTTGATGAACGTGCTTCTGTTAGCCTGGTCTATGGAAGAGGGAGGTATATCATATGATGATGATTATTATTATTAATTAATACCAATAAAGCGACGCTCACCGGCACCGGTCGGTGTACGTTTGACTAGAAAGTGTGCGTTCGCTGTGTAAGATAGGCTACTGTTGCACCAGATAAGTAGGTGAGGGCAACTCGTACCATGGATTGTTTGAAGACAGCCAAGGGGGCGACAGGACGACGAGTGAACAGTCCAATGTAATGACCTGACAAAATGATCGCCTCGGCACTACCCGAACACAGTGAACATTGCTTCCAGGGTTAAAAAAAAGTTCAAACCGACGAGAGCCACGATTGGTTGGAAAAGGTTTCAGGCTGTCACGTGACTCGGCCAAAGAACAACATGGCACATGCACCAAAAACTCACCTTTCCATTTGTGTAAACAGCATGATTAGGCCATGTGACTCAATCAAGAGACTAATCAATCATTGTAAAGCTGCATATAATTTCACAACAAGAACAAAGTTGGGGGCACAAACGAATGCAGTGATCCAACTGCTGGTCTGCAGCTAAAAGAATTAGATGCCATGGCACATCTACAAAAATTCGAATCGCTTCGAGTTTGGGTAATTGTGGATACCATTATGGAACACGCGTTTTCTTGGCCTGGCGACAGGAAAAGCAAGGTGAATGTAAAATGAAGAATCTTGATCAGGCAGTGGCCGCCATGGGCACCGCTCTGTAGCAAGCTCGCCTCGCTGCACGGACGATGTCCTCAATCTGCAAGGTCAAGATCAAGAACAAGGCTGGTAAGTAGAGCAGAACAGAGAAAAAAAATCGACAGGTTATAAAACTGCACAGGAGAACATGTTTCATTTCTTCCTTCCGATTGTTCGTGCTAATAACATCACAGTTTTTCGCAATTTTACAGGCCTATGTATGAAGGTGCAGAAAACCAGAAACTGTGGTGTAGTATGCTGCACGCACGAAATCTGGTGGCAGACAGAGTTTTTTAGCCATCCCTTTTCAATGGAGCCCCAGACCAAATACACCATTGACAATAATGTGAGGCCAGAGATGCAATGAAACTTTGGACCACTAAATGTCGCAAAAGAGTCATGCAACAACCAGTTTCACACCCCAAGCATCAAGCATTACAAACAAAACAAATAATACTGATGTGTGACCACCTTGACCACAAAGGAGACCATCTGGTATCCACAGCTAGACAACACGGCAGAGAATCCCCAACTTATAATTATGAAGGGACAACTCCAGGCGTTACAGGGTGGAGGACAAAATTCCACAGAAAGGTTAAGTGATATTTTAGCTAAGTGATCCTGACAATGCTACTGTTGTGTCACGTTATATGTGTGGCATGTGCTTTCAAATTTATGGTCAAATGCCCATGCACATCTCAAATAAAAAGTTAATAGAGGGGAAAAATGTCTCGCGGGATATATGTAAATTGAGCAACCCAAGTCTATATAGACTACAGTAAGTATGAACTAAAATCCGAATGCAACCATGGGAGACAAACTAATAACCAGCCCTCCACATACAGTGTACCGTTACTATGAAGTATGAACTAAAATTGTTTACTTTCACTATTACATGCTGATGATTCTCTGCACTTCCAAAGGATAGTGCAATTGATTCACATGATGCTAAAAGTAGCCACTTTGCACAATACTAGTTTTAGTCGGTCTATCACTCTATTTCCATTCAATGCAGTAAGAATACATGCATGTCCCCAAAAGTAAAATGCCAAGGATTAAACATAAATTCCTACTAATCAGTTGTGCAGAAGAAAATAAATGGATGCAACTAGAAAAGGTAGCAGTCATGCACAACTGCAATAGTTCAAAAAATGTATCAGAGGAAAACAAATAAAGCAGGACCTGTGGAACAGCCAATCTCTCCAGGTTGGCAGCATAGGGCATGGGTACATCGGCTCCAGCAATCCTCTCCACCGGAGCATCAAGATACTCAAAGCTTTCTTCTACAACAGACATGCTGCAAAGAAGACATGTATGTGTCAGAAGAACTCCTACTAAACGAGTTTGTTGCAGGGTGTATGTGTGTATGTGCACGGAGAGAGAGAGAGAGGTAACCATATTTCAGCACCAACACCATGCTGGGGGAAGCCTTCTTCAAGAGTCACCAATCTATTTGTTTTCCTAACAGATGCATTTATGGCAGCCCTATCCAGTGGTCTAATTGATCGAAGGTTGATCACCTATTGAAATAATTCAGTAGAACATTAGATGCCATGTGCCATGTAGGAAAAAACTATCGACTAGTTATATTCAACATAGACTGTAAACATTACAAAAGATATTACCTCAGCACTAATTCCTTCCTTGGACAGTATCTCAGCAGCCTGTAAACAAACTGAGCATTATAATACTGCAAAACAGAAGTGCTGAAAGGGTACCCATCTGTTCAACAGAACATCTCTCTACTAGAAGAAATACAGAATAAAACTGCAATTTTCAAAAGGGGCCCTTTGTGTGCCCATGCAGTACACTGAAATTCTTTCACAAACTAAATATGAGATGGCAAAAACATTGGCATCCTCCTCCCACATTGTATACCAAATATAGCATTACACACCTGAAGAGCATAACCGACCATCTTGGAGAATGCAGTAATTGTAACATCTTTACCTTCGCGTTCAATCTAGAGAAAGAAAGAGATCCACAGGTAAGGGCATACTGAATAGAAGTTCAGTAAGTGCATAATGCGTTTGATGACAACCATCAAGAATTTAAAGCAGGGAATGCTTAACAAGTTTCCTTCAGAACACGTGGACATAACAGCATACCTTAGCTTTGCCAATTGGCAGAGCAAAACTAGAATCAAGCACTTCATCAGAAACAGGGAATGATTCTCCATAGCTGTAGAAAAGAACATACCAACATCTCAACGAAATGATAGATATTCTCCAAATTATAAATATCTAAGTAAGGTCAGATGTGCATACAGTAATTCATTTTCCAGAAAAACAACAGGATCAGGATCCCTAATTGCAGCTTTTAGCAAGCCTCGAGCATCTTCTGAGGAATATGGAGCCAGAACCTTAAGTCCTGGAACATGCGCAAACCAAGCTGCATAACACTGTATAACAGTTCAAACACAATTATTAAACCACAGAAGTCGTCACCATGTATTGTAGACAGATTGAGCATATCTTAGGAGCTGTAATAAACCAATTTTGCATCTTTCTCACCTAACTCTCACAATGATAATTTAGGTATATTGACAAAAAATCAAGGAAAGAATCCAGATAACCCCTGACCTTTGGAGCTGGGACTACATAACTCTGGCGTTTTTAACAAGCATCTAGACCCCCGAACTTTGCAAAATAATTCAAATAGGGGAGGTGGACGGGATATCACTAGAGGAAGCTACACAAACTTTTTCCTAAAATGAATTATTTAGTTATGACGTCAGCTTTTTAATTTAGCTAGGAGGTATGCATGGCTAGTGTACCTTCTAGAAACAAGCACACAGGTGGCAACAACATAACAACGGAATATAACCACTATCAAATCCAAAAGTCCAGCTATTTTCAAAATCCTTCGAGTGCTAAGATGAACTGACAATTAGCCAGTCCCTGTTACAAACCTGTGAGTGTTGAGCACCAACTCCAGCAGCAGCTCCATTTGGTCCTCTGAAAACTATAGGAACATTTATCTGACCAGCTGACATATAGTTTGACTTGGCAGCTGAGTTGATGATATGATCGATTGCCTGGATGTGAAATATAAATTGGTAAGAAAGTTTCTTAGATAATAAGCAATTAAAATGTGCAGTTGGTATAATGGCAAAGTTTGTTCTAATGAGAGTAACTTGGCAAAAAAAATGGATCCCTCAAAAAACTTGGCAAAAAAGAAATGCCTGATATAAAGGTGGACCTGTACTCTTTCCATCTCTATATAGCACATGGTGAAAAGACCACGAGTAAAAAGACTTAATATCAGCCAAACGGGTAAAGCATGTGCGAGATTGCCTTAATTATAGTAAACGTGAATACATCGATAGTTAATAATAGGCTATAAATTGTATTTCAAATGAACAAACCCTGACAGCTATATCCAATGTAAATGCTACCAAAAAAATACCTACCAAGAATAACAGATACTATGCAAATGACAAACATAGGAGCTATTTCTTGTACAAATTAGTCCTGACAAAGCTTATGATTAACATTCATTATGAAACTAAGATCTAGGTAACATCGTTGGTAAGAAATATATATACATATATATATGTAATAAACTGATTGTAAACACATAATAAGTACTAACTGAACAAGGTACACAGTGAAATGCTTTTCAGAAAACTAGAAACAAAAAGGTGCCACAAGAGCTAGCATTTACATCTAGCTGCTAAAGCTAGTAATGTACATAACCATATGTTTCTTGAGAGGTGATTACATTCTATCCCTTTTGAAATTACACAATTAGTAAAGCATGTACTTAAGCTGATTATCCTGAGTTAGTCTTTGTGATGCTTTCGAGCTACTTAAGCATAGTAATGTACATAACCATATGTTTCTCGAGAGGTAATTACGTTCTACACCCCTCTGAAGTTACACAATCTGTAAAGTAAAAATGTAAGTTGATTATCCTAAATTAGTCTTTCTGATGCTTTTTCACGTCTTTTAAACCAAGTAGACAAAATAAGTTTATTTGGTCCTTATGTAGCTAAATTAATATTAGCAAATGACTGACCTGCATTGAGAAATTAAATGTCATGAACTCTATGACTGGCCGGAGACCTTGATAGGCTGCGCCAACACCAATGCCCGTAAAACCAGCCTGGGCAAGAATAACAATACAAGATAAATTTTTGAGCAGAATTGCTTCAATCCGAAAATGTATGAATTGACGCAATAATTCGATGGTTTGAGGATTTTGAAGAGTGAAACCTCTGTAATTGGTGTATCAAGAACCCTATCAGGACCATACTTGTCAAGCAAGCCCTTTGTGATCTGCAGAAAACCCATGAAAGATCAATACTCGTGGAGTTCTAGAAACTGACATCAGCTGCCAATGGGCCTTAAATAAAAGTAATAAAACCTTTTAAAACGTTACATACCTTGTATGCACCTTGATATTCTCCAACCTACCACAAAAGAAGAGGTATCAGAAAAATAAGTCACGTACTAAAAAAAAAGTAGTGTCATTCAGTCAAAATGCTACCTCTTCGCCCATCAGAAAGACAGAAGGATCAGCAGACATTTCTTCATCTAGTGCAGAGTTCAACGCATCACGAACAGTGATCTGAACAGGGAAGAATATTGTTGGTAAAATTCCTTATAAGTTATACAACAAAAAGAACTACTCTGAAAGGTAAGAATGCAGATTACCCCTTTTCCAAAATAGAAACCACTCCATAAAAGATCTGACCACACAGAGCTACGAACGATCATGTGTTGGTCAGTCAAGGAACCATCCTTTGTCGATGTTCCAACAGCACTCAAAGGTAAAAAAGGCCAATAAAATACACAATCAATCACACCAATGGCCACTATTATCCAATCTAATTTACATTCATTCTGGTGCACTTAAGTAAAAAAAAAGATGCGGGCTAAAAGGTTAAGAAGAATGCAAGGATTAAATTGTCAATATATTATTCGAAAAGCTTTTTTCCCAATCTTAATCAGTGGGCATTTATTCTCCAAAGTAAAGCCACTATGTCGCAAGTATAAACTGTGCTTCAACAGTTCAGCAGACATTAGCCCACACTGCCTGGCATCAGCAAGCAGTCACAGCTCACAAAATAAATCTATACAAAAAGCAGTGGTAGCTTCAATTCTAAGATAAAACCTAAATCATCGACACATTACAGCAGCTATTTCTTCACCAATCTAACAAATACACTAAAACAGATGAACTTATCAAACAGCCGCCGAAAACCAATCAAGCAGCACATATTAAACAACACACAGCTAATATCATAACACAGCAACCACTTCCAGAACCAACCACCCACCCCAATGTCAAACTAAAACAATCGCTGTGTCACCGCTGACATTATAATAACAGCAACAAAAGTCGTAATCAGCAACGCCATCGATAAAACTAAGCAGCAGCATATCTCGTGGTCAGCACAAGAACAGGATAATCGTGTCATATGTACTTCCAAGACAGGGAAAGATATCTGACCACATGCCCGTCCAAGGGCCCGTGCGAGCTGGGCGACCACACAAGGCCCCCAGAATTTAGGGGGCCCCATATCCCAGCGACAGCCCATCATAAAAAAAGATTTTTTTGGCCCAGCTGAAGTAGTCTACAACCGCGTCTGAGAGTGAGCGTCTCCAGCGTTTTATTCCTGGGCTCAAAGTACACGATAGCCCAACTGCTTCTATACGCATGGTCGTACTCGTGCATAGGGATCAGTTGATCGATCTCCTCTGCCCACTACCTAGATCGCGAAGACATCGTCTCACTGACGTCGCCGTGAACAGGCAAACGCCACATGCCTGCTGACAATCAGCCAATCGTCCTAGTATCAATCAGCAGACGCCAGACTCCCAGAGGCTGTTGTGTCCGGGCAATTGACTTTCTCCATCTAGCAACTCCCGGACAGCCAACAGATCAAGGTTTGGTTGATTTATTTTTTAAGCTTACAATAACTTATCATGACACCTCTAAATTTATGAAAGAATGACTCAACCGATTGGCGACAATAGCACTTGAATATGATATTCTAGGCAAGGTTATTTATGAAGGTATAATTATAGATTTCATTTCATAAAATACCACACCGATGATACTTTTCAGTAGAGGACAGTTGTTGTTGTGGTACACTTTGGTAGAATTAATGTTTGATAAATTTGTACATATTATATGAAATACTAAATATGAAAGTTATATAATAAAGAGGAAGTGTGTTTAGTTATTATTGTGATTTTAAATTTTCAAAGTATAGGGCCTCACTTGCATTTCGCACACAGGCCCCGAATTTCTGGAGTCGGCCCTGTCTGACCACACAGAACTAGGAGCAACTATGTGCTGGTCAGTCCAGGAACCATCCTTTGTTGATGTTTCCACAGCACCAGAAAGGAAAGAGGGTCAATAACATATAAAAGTCAATCAAACCAATGGCCACTATTATCCAATCTCATTGACACTCATTCTGGTGCACTTATGCAAAAAAAGCAAAAGATGCTGGCTAAGTGGTTAAGAACAATTGCAAGGAATAATTATACTGTCAATACATGATTTGAATAGCATTTGCCCAATCTTAATCGGTAGGTATTTATTCTCCAAAGTAGAGCCACTATGTCACCATAAAGGCGCAATCAATAGGTATATCACATCTTAAGAAACAGACCAGAAAAAAAGAGAAAGGGATATGGACAGGACTGACCTGCATAAGCAGATCTCGTAAAGTCAAATAAGCGGTTTCAATCTATAAGGTCTATCATGATATAGCCAAAAAATTATATCACTTTAATGCAAGGCAAACCACAAAGACACTCCCATCTTCTAAGCTGTGCAACCAACTGTCAAAAGCACAAATACTAGGATAAAGCAATCAACCGTGCTTCCACTCGACAGTTCAGAGGACATCAGCTCACACTAGCAGGCCTCAGCATTTCAGCAGGTAGTCACAGCTCACAAAACATAACTATACATGGAAAACAGTGGTAGCAATCAAATCTAAGGTTCCAACTAGTCATCAAAACATTAGAACAGCCATTTCTTCGTCAATCTAACAAGCTGAGGAACTTATCAAACGTGTCCCCGAAGACTAATCAAACAGCCCCAGGACAAAATAGCATATATTAAACAACATCATTAATATCATAATCCATCAACCACTTCCATAATCAACCACCCACCCCAACGTCAAACTAGAACTATCGCCGACATTATAATAACAGCAACAAAAGTCGTAACCGCCAACGCCATCGATAAAACTAAGCAGCAGCCGATCTCTGGTCAAACGGCCCATCAACAAGCGAAACAACAGAATCGACGCAATGCGGGCCCCGAGATTAGAAAAAACTAGGGTTCGGTAAGGCGCTCACCTCCTTCGCCCCGGTGGAGTACCCCCGCGCCGCCTCCGTGGACGCCGCCGCCGCCGGGCGGAGCCTCCGCAGCACCTGCCCCAGCATCTGCACGCAAAAAAAAAGGAGCACCGAGCCCGTCATCAGCAAGGTGGTCACAGATCGAACCCAAACAGAGCATCACGAAATGATCGTGAACCAAAGCAGGATGCGGGCCAGGGAGGGAGGGGATTCGGCACTCACGGGCCCGGATCCGAGCTGCCTCCTCGCGGCGCCCAGCATCTTCCTTCCTCCTCGCGATCGGAGCGGGGGGGCACGGAGATGTGTCGCCGGGTTGGTGGCAGCGAGAGAGGCGGGGTGGGCCGAGGTGGGGGGAGGAGACACAGGCGCCGCCTCGGAACGGGAGAATTTGAAGAGGGGGATTCGGTAGTAGGTGGAGGAGGATGAGAGCGTGGGTACGTCTCTGCGCGAGATTCTTATTTACCGCGCGTTTTGCAGGAAAGCCCTCGCTTATTGTGCGCTTACCAGCTTAATCATGCGGTGTGGGGGCCACGGGAGCCTGTGACAAATGAAGGGCAGGCCCGTTAAAAATGAGTCCACAAAGATCATGGGCTCGAAGCTGAGAAACACCACCATACGGGCCTACTGGGACCAATTGGTGTTCCTTTCTAAAAAAACTTATGAAGATGTCTCTCAAGAAAAAACTTATGAAAAGGTACAAATAAAATGTTAAAGAAAAAGCATTTATAGTTTGTATATGTTAAAATATTTTCAACTCCACTTGAAATGATATGTGATGAGCCATCAACTTATTTGGAAGCAACGACGGGATCCGATTCTGAGTCAGGAGCCATGAGATCCGAGTTAAAGTTTATAGATGAAAATTAAGTTTAGAACTTGGTTGATCTGACAGACAGTGCAAGACCCGTCGAGTGCAAATAGGTTTCTAAAAGAAAAACTGATATAGATGGAAATGTCTATAAATCACGGCTTGTTGCGAAGGGGTTCTGACAGGTTTAAGGAGTTGACTACGATGAGGCTTTCTCACCCGTAGCATGCTTAAGTCAGTTCAAATCATGTTAGCTATAGTAGTCTATTTCAACTATGAGATATGGCAGATAGATGTCAAGAAGGCTTTCTTTAGTAGAAATTTAACCGAGGACATGTATATGATACAGCTCGAGAGGTTTTGTTGATCTGGCTAATGCTGACAAGGTATGCAAGCTTTAGAAATCTATTTATGGGTTGAAGCAAGCATCTCAAAGTTGAAATATTCACTTTGATGAGGTAGTCAAATTGTTTGGCTTTATCAAGAGTGATCATGATTCTTGTTTATATAAGAAATTTAGTAGGAGCAAAGTAAACTTTTTTTATCTTATATGTGGATGACATATTATTGATTGAAAATAATATCTCGATGTTACAGAAAACCAAGAATTCATTGGAAAGGAGTTTTTCGATAAAAGACTTAGGTAAGGCGACTTACATACTAGGAATCCAGATCTATACAAATAGATCAAGGCGACTCATTGGATTGAGTCAGAGTATATATTTGTACAAAGTGTTGAAGAAATTCAACATGGAATCATCTAAGAAGGAGTTCTTACTGATGTCCCATGGCGTAAAACTTTTTAAGACTCAGTGTCCTTCGACAATTGATGAGCGAAGTCGGATGAATGCGATTTAGTATGCTTCATTAGTCGGATCTATCATGTATGCTATGATTTGTACAAGGTTGTATATTTTCTATGCTCTAAGTGTTGTGAGCAGGTATCAGGCTGACCTTAGAGAAATCCACTGGGCAACGGCTAAAATATACTTAAGTACTTGAGAAGGACTAAAGATATGTTCCTGGTTTATGGAGGTGAGGATAAACTCAGTGTAAGAGGTTACATGGATGCGAGTTATCTCAGTGACTCGGATGATTCTCGTTCACAACCCGGATATTTGTTTGTTATAAATGAAGGGGCTATGAGTTGGAAGAGTTCCAAGCAAGAAACTGTGTCTGTGTCTACAATAGAGGTTGAGTATATTGCTACCTCGGAGGCGGCAAAGGAAGTCGTTTGAATGAGGAATTTTCTCATAGATCTTGGTGTGGTTTAGGGTTCGTCCAATCCGTTAGACGTGTATTGTGATAGGTGCTATAGCACAAGTCAAGGAACCTAGACAACACCCAAAGAACAAATATATACTCATGCGGTACCACCTGATTCACCAGTTCGTGGATAAAGGTGATATAAAGTTATGCAAAGTACACACGGATGCAAATGTTGCGAATCTATTGACAAAGACGCTACCACAGCCGAAGCATGAGGTGCACCTAAGAGCTATGGGCATTAGGTGCTTAGACATATGATGTCGGATGATTGACTCTAGTGCAAATGGAAGACATGAATATGCTCTAGAGGCAATCATATATGATTTTTTTGCGGTGTAAAATAGATCTTTATTCAACAGTAGAGATTACATTTGATTCAAGTTCGATCCCCTGCAAGACAACATCAGGAGCTGAACCCAACCAAAACATAGTACGGTGTTCTGTTCTTGCCTAGTTGGCAAAACAGTGGCTTACCCTAACCTGCCGACGATCTACTTTAACAAACTTGCAAACTCTAGAATTCGCTAAAAATTTAATCTCTGAGACAATGTATGTGTAGGGAGAGCGGTCCTGTGAACATACACTGATCGCCGAAATTAATTGAGAGCAGTCCGAATTGATAACAATTGGAAGCTGGCTTTGGTGGATAGCAAATTCCAGACCCTCGTGACACGCCCGTAGCTCAGCTTCGAAAGCACCATCACAGGCATCAAGAAATCTACATGCGGAGAAAATAACTGCACCTTCATTGTCTCTCAAAATCATCCTAGTACCAGCAATACCATCATCTTGCTTAAAGGAGTCATCAATCGTGAGTTTTAGCCAACCACCCGGGGGCTTAACCCACGGTATATCAGGAGGTTTGCATCTTTGTACAGCAGCTCGCGTCGAAGAACCAACATTCAGCATTGGTTGTTTCTCTTTCAAAATTTGTTCTGTAGGAGTATCATGTACGTCCTTTAGCAACTTCAAATAACCGACAAGAAAACGTTTAGAGCCCTCCACTGATGGTAGCGGTTTTGCATGAGTAATTTCGTTCCTTGCATACCATGCACGCCAGGACACAAGAAGAAAGTTGTCTATCACCTCATCCGGTATATCCATCAGGACCGATCTAAAGCCCAACGGCAGGGGATTCATCAGTGTATCATCAGGAGGTAATAACCACATATATCTCATCGCTCCCCAAAGCTGCTTTGCACGGGGGCATTTATATATCGTATGAGTATGAATATGTCCTCACGTTCAGTGTGGCAGATTTGGCACAAACCAGAAACCCTCGTATTCCTCCTCAACTTATTATCCTTCGTAGCTAATGTATTGGAAGCTGCCCGCCAAGCAAAGTTATTCACCTTGGGTGGCACGGATGAGTTCCAAATTTTAGACCAACATGGATTTTGCCCAGAAGGCCATGTCGTAGTAGATCCAAAGGAGCATTGTTCAGGCAATTCATAGAAGGCAAGCTTATATGCAGATCATATTGAGAAAATACATGTCCGCTCAGGTTGCCATGCCACTACATCTTGTTGTCTCTGACTGGAAGTTTTGATCCTGAGAATTGCATCCGCATCAATCGGTAAGAAGGTATCACGGACAAGCTGCACCTTCCAGTTGCCTTGATCGTCCAAAAGTTCTGCAACTTTGCAGATACGCCGATTCTCCCTCAGAGTGAGTGCTTTGCTATATGTAAGCCGTGGCACCCAACTATCACGCCACACTCTAATATTTTTACCATTTCCAACTCTCCAAATTATACCCCTCTTCAACAGATCTAGTGCATGCGAGATAGCCGTCCAAGTGGACGACGGGTTCTCCGTGAAGAGAGTGTCCAACAGATTACCATTGGGGTAATATCTCGCCTTTAAGACACGCGCACAAAGGCTATCTGGGATAGTAAGGAGTCTCCAAGCCTGCCGAGCTAGAAGGGATTGATTGAATAATCTCATGTCGCGAAAACCCATGCCTTCCTTTGATTTAGAGCGGGTCATAGTATCCCAATTCACCCAGTGCATTTTCCTCTTCCCACCTTCGACTCCCCACCAATAGTCACGAATAAGTTTCGTCAAGTCATCACACACGGAAAGGGGAAGCTTAAAAACTCCCATGACATAGGCCGGGATAGCCTGGGCTATCGCCTTAATGAAAACTTCTCGGCCGCACTGAGCAAGAAGGCTATCACCCTAGACCATAAGAAGTTTGCACAAATTTGATTGCATATATGATGTTATTCCCAATGTATTCATAAAGTTAAATGTCCTTGTATGAACTTATGATATGTATCATTGAATATGTGATTCGATTGTGAAACTATATATTCATGTTGTTCATACTAAATGTCCTTGGTCGTTGAGGTTGTCCTGGACACACAACTTAGACCAATGTGAAAGTCGGTTGATGACTCGGTTCCACTTGTTATGGGCATGGTGATGCTATTCCGACTTACACGGATTCGGCTAAAGAGTTTAGCGAGTCGGACTGACCCAGATTGAGATACAACGAACAAGTCGTCATTTGTATGTCTCAATCAATGTAATCCTTAGACCTGAGGATATTGCACAATCCGAGTTGAGGATCACCGACTTAGGTTCTATCAAACATTGTTCCATCATTGGGCACTTATAAAAGCAGAGTTCGGGTCGACTGAGAATCAAGCTGCGTGATGTGGGGATGACCAATATGGGATTTTGCCCCTCCATCTGGAGAGATATTCTCTGCGCCCTCTCGGAAGATATGATTCAGAAAGCATGGCCATGCATGACTCGATTAAGTGTTAACTGAGGCGATCAACTAAGAGTTAGTCGGATGAAAGAGAGTCGGACTATTTAAAGGGATGATGATCATTCGCCTATAGTTTGGTAAGGTATATCATGAGGCAAAAAGGACTCGGACGAAAGTCGCATTAGAAGGTATGTCGTCATGACTCTTTGGTACTTGGGAGTCGGCATGTTCTACTAGGAGCCGCTGCTGACTGATCGATTATGAGTGAGACTCAGATCGTGTCCGAGTCACCATGAGCCTATCGGGTCACACATTTAAGAGCGAGAGAAAGTTTGGGTTAGACCTGAATTGGAAATGTATTTGGGTTGGATCCGAATCGGATACGGACCGAGTTAGTGAGTTTCACTCACAGTAACTAATATGGGCTTTAGTGAATGGGTCACAAGTGAGTGGAGCCCACTTTCACTCCCTATATATACTGAGGCACACATACCTAGGATGGTGCATTGATTAGGTCATTCCAAGTGTTGGAAACCCTAGCCCCAGTCCAGTTCATACAGCCGTCATACCGGACCTAGCAGTCCATCGCCGACGCTCCTCCTCGTACGTTTGATACTGACAGAGGTGTTGTATGATCAACACTTCGATGATTGGATCGTGAGGATTGCACTGCATCGAGCGACGTGCTTCATCGATTCCACAACTGCGCGTCTAGTGGTAATCCTCGTGGCCTACTACCTCAGCTAGATCTTGGGATCACCGCTTAGGGAAAAAGTTTTTGTTTATCTTTGTGTGGCCCAACACAACCTCCACCTTCGGCAACGAGAAGAAGAACTCGGCGAAAGCAATGGCGGAGCGCTACCCCGGCGACCGGCAGCGACGAATGGCTTCGGTCAGCGCTCTATACAGCCATGGGAAGCATGCCTGCTCCACGACAACGGCTACCCGACGTCAGCAGACTTCCGGTGCTTGTCGACCTGGAAGCTCAGCGTGGGCTGCGCGCCAGCGCCGCCGGTGCCGGAGGCCTCCGAGCTCGTCGACGAGATCCAGGCGATCATCACCGGCATGGAGGACCCAGAGATTCCTGAGGACCCGAGGAGCCTTGCGTACCGGGAGTAGTTTTTCATCGATCGGCGAGAGCAGGAGCTGGCCGCCTACGATGGCGTAGGCCCGCCTCCGGCGAGGCACAACTCTGCAGGACGACGATGGTGGTGGAGCGCACCCGGCCGTACACTCGCCGTCGTCCTTGAGCATATCAGCGACGGGGACACACCTCGACTGGGCTACCCACCACGATCACCGCCGTCGTTCTCCCGGCACCGCGAGGCGGCCAGCTGGATGCCGAGAAGGACGACCGGTGGGTCGTCTTCGTCCTC
This sequence comes from Avena sativa, assembly GCA_916181665.1. Classification (NCBI taxonomy): domain Eukaryota; kingdom Viridiplantae; phylum Streptophyta; class Magnoliopsida; order Poales; family Poaceae; genus Avena; species Avena sativa. The sequence continues at coordinate 542,814,453 of OV702290.1, read as the reverse complement.
AGCATCGGCGTCTCGTTCATCTGGCTCGACACCGGCGAGCTCATCGCGCGTCATGACGCCACTCGCCCGATGAAGCGGGAGGTGAAGTCGCTGGTGCTCTCGCCGCCGAGAACGCGCTCATGCGGCATCGTTATCAACGAAGGCTGTGTGCCTTCGTCACCGAGAGGCCAACTTCGGCTTGGGAGGCCAAAGCTGCGCACACCGAAGACGGAGCCGACGGACTGATCGGTGCCCGTCGACGAGGATGAGTTCCTCCTGAAGACGGAGTTGGAGGCGTCTCTCAACGATGTGTCGCGGATGCAAGCCCTGACGCTTGCGCCTGGTCCAGGACGAACTAGGAGCGGAAGGAGGCCGAGCGCATCCGGCGTCTGCACGACTAGGCCGAGCGCCAGACCCTCATCGCAGCCGCGGCGTTGCGGCGTCGCTTGCCAGGGCAGCTCCCGACCACCGGAGCAGCCGCGACGGGACCCAGGACGCCGACTACACCTCTTTCTACCGCAACTTCGGCATGTAGTCGACACGCGGGTCGGCATCGGCTAATTTCTTAATGTTTTCGATGTTTTTAAGTTTTTCTTTAACTTACTGCAGTCAAAATTTAGGTATATGTCCGAATTTGACATAATATGTACGAACCCGCCTACATTTTAGTGCAATCGCGTGATATCGTTAAAATTTCACCGTGTTTTGTTAAAATTTGGCCGAAGCCGGGAACTCGGCGTGAGATTACACTCGGAATTCGGTTGTTCCCACGCCAAATGCTTTGTCCGATCAGCGCTAAATAGCGCCGGATTTGAGACTGGGAAATCGCCGAACGAGTGAAAATGCTCCAAACATTTTATATGGGTATGTACCAGGTTCTCCTTGTACTCATCACACGAAAATAAAACGGAAGGGGCAACCTATCAACTCCTCCACCCTGTTGCGGCGCCGGCGCCGGTCACGGGTCGCTCGTGCAGAGTTCAGAGTCGTGAGGCAACTCGAGAGCCAATCACCATCCGCCGAACTGTCACCAGCGCCGCGCCGCGACCCGCCGCCCCCTCGATTCAAACCAAAATCCCGGGAGCCGATTCCCCCGGGCAAAGCGCCAAGCGCGAGCGTCCGTCCCATCCGTCAGTCGTCGCCGGCCCCGCCCGTCATCAGATCGACAGTCCCTCTCGTTCTCGCCTCCTGAAAATTGCGAAGCGTTCCGTGCTGTCGGAGGCAAAGCGCGCGAGTCCCCCTCCGTCGCCGTCGCCCCGTCGCGATCGCCTTCATTGGTCTGGCAGCGTCGGCCGGCCATTTCGCTTCGTCGCCGGCCGTACCACGTTTCTAGTTCTAGGTTCGTGTTTCGGTTTTAGAATTTATTTATTTATAGATTGGAGCCAAAGGAACCGGCGCAGAAACGACAGCTGAGTTGAGGTTACAGCTGATGCTGGGGTTTATGCTTAATTAATCATCCAGGTTCCCCTTTCCTTAATAAATGCTTAAGGGAGACTTGCAAGTTACAGCTGATACGGATGGCGCAGCTGCTTGATTAGTAATGGAGGTTTTTTCGGAAGGAGGGAGGGAGTCGTCTTCAACCTGGTGCTGGCATTCTCATCATCATCGTCATCATCATGGTACCATGACCGTACGTACAGGGAGAGGTACAAGGGAGGTTTGGAAGTTTTAACATGCATGCCAAGCCAAGCTATCTTGGCCGAGGCATGCGGGTGGAGTGGCATCGTTGATGCTGCTAGTGCTAGTACTGGCTAGTACGTACTGCTGACTTCTTCTTGGTGGTCCGAGGCGTGGCAGGTGTCCGTGACGCAGCTCGACGACGGCGATGGAGACGGCTGGCGGTGCATGGCGGCGGTCGTATGATCATCAGCTTCACCGGCTGCTAGTGCTTGCCTCCTTGCTCTGTTTCTCAAAGCGACCCGGCACACGACCCATTCCCCCGTCGGCGCCTGAACCCCGCGGCTCTGAAGCTCATCTGCGCTCATCATCTTCTTATCGGCCGCGCCGGCGCCGGGCGCCGTTGCGAGGCGGTACTCGTGCATGACCCAGTCGGTTCGCGCCTTGTCCTTGCCGCGGTGGAAGGCGAGCGCCGTCTTGACGCCGACGAGCAGCCGCTTGGCATTGCCGGACGGACCCTGCAGCTGCACGAACACGGGCTTCTCCTTCCCCGCGGCCTTCCAGTACCCGCTGGCCGCTCTCCGCCGCCGTCCGATGCCGCCGCTAGCCGGCGCCTGCCGCTGGCTGAAGAAGTAAGACGCCTCCCCTTCGCTCGCGCCTACATCAATCAATCAAGCAAGAGAAACGGAATCAGTAAATTTCCATCTGGGAACACGCGTGCGTTTGTGCGTGCGTTCAGTGATGTATCTGCACGCACCAGGGAGATCCCAGGGGTCGGGCAAGGCGGCGGTACGGAGGACGGGGATGACGGCGGCGGGGAGAGGCCGCGCTAGGACCTTCCGGCGGAGGTACTGCAAAACCAGCTCCTCGTCAGTTGGGTGGAACCGGAACCCCGGTGGCAGCTGCCTCGGCGGCGCCTCCCCTGCTGCCCGCCTCTCCATTATAACTGCGCGATGTTCGCCGGTGCAGTGCAGCTGCAACTAGAAGCTGATCGATCAGCGACCAGCCAGGGAGACAGTACAGTTTCCAGAAGGAGAGATGGGAGGGGTGGATGAGTGGTGGAGTGGAGACGGAAAAGGCGGGGGAATTTATAGGGTGCCGCCGGCCGGCGATGTGGCGTGGCGCGAACTCCATCCTGCTGCCAATCTTGCTTCAACAGTATGATTCCTTGTTGGACGTGACAAAGATCCCGTCTCCCGCCGCTCCCTTCACCACTAAAAATGGCCCCGAATTGCTCTTCCTTTTCTACACACCAATCAATCACGTAGAGAAAAAACCGATTAAAAGTACTCCCTGAGGTATGGAAGGAAGCATACAAAAGTAGACGAATTCTATACAAGTGGTCGCCACTTGGGAGCCGAAAGAGATGGTTGTACAGAGGCAGACGACTCTGAATTTCTTCGATCTAGCCCATGTCATACGCATGTACGTTTTGACAAGGAAGATGGTTAGTTTATCTATCTTGCCGGTGATACCGTGTACGCTAACCAACGGCGGTGATCATATCAGGCATGAATACTTGGTACTAGTACTTACTTACATGTGCAGTGCGTGTTTGATTATATGTGCATGTGAACTGGAGCGAGCGATGAATCATGGCGCCTCCTTTTTCTTGCTTCTGCCCGTAATTAATGATGCAGCCCACTAATTACCTTTTTTCTTGCAACTAATTTGTTTTAGCGTTGCTTAATCCTCGAGTTGCTTCCTGCCTCCTCCTTCCAGGCAGTCAAGCATCACGAGTTCCCCCAATCTTGGGAACTCCTGGGTCCACGATGAGATCGCCAGATATTTCAGGCACGCTCTCTCGGAGAGCGAACTCCAACTTGCATGGATTTTCTTTTGTAAATAGAGACATTATATATATTATATTAATCAAGCAGAAGAGAATTTTCCACTTAATTAGCCAAAAATAACAACATGCTCGTTCTACACGGTGCACCACGGGCAGACCCCGGCTACCAAACACAGCCCCGAGCCATTGAGAGGACCAATGTTGCCCGCAAGTGTCATCGTCGTGACTTCTCCTCAAGCAAGCAACTCCTGTTTCGCCGCATCATAAGACCTACAAGGCCATCACCAATGGTCACACATAACACTTGTCGGCCTATACCAAACATTTAGACACACACACAAGTGATAAAGCAAATCTGATTTCCAAGACGGACAACAAGAGAAAATTGTGAAGGGTATGCACCGCCGAGGATCTCACCATGCCAGAAGCCCATCACCTGTCATCGCCACCACTAAGATAGCAGCTCCGACTCCATAACAACAAGAAGAAACATGGAGCCCTAAGAAAACTCCAAAGAGTCGACTACCAAACCCATGCTGCCACCATCGATCAACAAGAGCCATACAAGCCTTATCTCTGATGTAGCCAGATTGCATATGTGTGTGTTTATATCTCCGATCCCCCTTTCTTCTTCGTGTTCATCCTGTTTTCCCCTCCATCTAGTCATTATGTGAAGATCGGGCCACACCAAGTGGTTAGCAACCGCATCAAGGTCAGTGCATCACCACCTAGCACCAGCACGCAACTGACCAAATCCAAGAGTCACAAGTCCGTGTCTAAAGACTATTAGCTAGGCAACCACCGCAGCGTCATAGGCTCACCAACCTATACACCTCATGTGCAAACATAACACGAAGCAACACAAGAATCACCACCAGCCTCACCTCCGATAAACATCGGAAGACCTGGACCAACTGAGCTGTGCTCGAGGTGTCGACCAATGTTGTCTGCATCGTCGGCCTATGTAGCGTGCTTTGCAGAAGATTAGGCCCAACACCACCGAAAAATAGAATCATGAAGCGTCGACCCATCATAGACATGCTGCTAGGGAGCCGGTATGCTGCTAGAGACCACCACGCTGAACTAGCACAGCGTGAGAAAAAGGCTGATCCGTCGCATAGGCTTTGCTAGGCTATGGTAAATGGGGCAGAAGGAGGAGAATGGGTGATGGATAGGTCTTCCGGAGGCACATGAAAAATGGTTTTATAAGTTCTCCTAACTTGAATTTACCTTGCATTAACATCTGATTTAACTAGCCATACCTCGCACCAAGAGGGGCTTTAATCAGGGCTAAAAAGCCCGCTGGTGAAACTAGATCTGAGATTGACATTCCCTGACTGCCGGGCTCAAAAGTCAAGCCCACGCCGACCAAATAGAGAAAAAAGCTCGATGGCCTCGGGTTGGGCCTTCGTCGTTGCCCCCATATGGAAAGCCTGACCCTAGCCTAGCCCAATCCAACGATCTGAGCCAAAAATGCAGGCCCAAGCCCAAGTCAATGGCATGTAAAGGTTCGGCCAGCCTGCGGTTTTCGGATCAGGCTGCCCGTGACTTTGCAATTTTCTACCCTCGGTAAAAAACTTCATTATTTTCCTCTAGGGCATATATCCTTCAACTACCGCCTGTCGACCGGTACTACCGCCGTAGGTTTTGGACTGGGAGCCCAAGTTGGCCCTGATACATTACAAATGTATCTATAATTTTCGATCTTTCATGCTTGGTTTTATCCACTTTCTTCTGTTTTGTCCACACTTTGGAGTACATCTCATATGATTTCCTGGACTAACCTATTAACAAGAGCCACAGTGCCAGCTGCCTGTTTTCTGCTGTTTTTGGTTCCAGGAAAGTCAGAAAATGAATATTCTCGGAATTGCACGGGACAAAAGCCAAAGTGCCTATTTTTTCTAGAAGTCATCAGATGCTAGAATACGAGAGGGAGAAGGGCTGGGGTCCGGCCACACTACCTGGTCGCGCGGCCAGGCCTGGCCCGCGCCAGGGGGTGGTCTGGCCGACCCCAGCACCCCCTCGGCCTCTCCTTCCGCCTATAAGATGCCCTCGGGACGAAAACCCTAAGTACCCGATTAAAAATCCATGAAAGAGTCTATAGCCGCCGTCATCTCCATCCCTAGATCGGGAGGGATCTGAAGCTCTTCCCGGCACCCTGCCGGAGAGGGGAATTCACCCTGGAGGCCTTCTTCATCACCATGCAAGCCTCCGGTGTGATGCGTGAGTAGTTCATCCCTGGACTACGGATCCATGTAGTAGCTAGATGGCTGGTTCTCCTCCTTTGTGCTTTCATGTCTAGATCTTGTGAGCTCTATTCATGATCAAGATCATCTATTTGTAATTCTGCATGTTGTGTTTGCGGGGATCCGATGGATATTGAGATGCTATTTCAGATTGATTATTGATTCTATCATGTCTTTGTTATTTGTGATCTTGCATGTTTTCCGTTGTTAGTAGCTATCTTGGCCAAGTAGATGCTAGCAACTCCAAGAGTTAGTATTTATGCTCGATAGTGGGTTCATGCCTCTGGTAATCTGGGGAAGTGACAGAAATCTCTAAGGTACTAGATGTGCTCTTGCTACTAGGGAGAAAACAACAATGCTTTGTTCATAGAACAATCGTATTGTTTACATTACACGCAATTCGTAAAGCAATAATCTGTTGCTTGCAACTTAATACTGGAGGGGGTTCGGATGATAACATGAAGGTGTATTATTAGTCATAGATGCAGTTGGATGACGGTCTATGTATAATGTTGTAATGCCCAATCGAATCTCAAAGGAGTCAAGATGATTAGTATATGCTTGTATGCTTTCTCGATGTTTGTCAATTGCCCCGCTGTAATTTGTTCACCCAGCATGTTATCTATCTTAAGGAGAGCCACCTCTAGTGAACTATGGATCCCGGTCCTTTTCTTTTACATTCAATCTATAAACTGTTTACTGCTTTGTGTTTATTTTCTGCAAACTATTACTTCCTTCCATTCGATACGTTTAATCCTTTGTTTTCAGCAAAACCGGTGAGATTGACAACCTCATCGCAAGTTGGGGACAGAGTTCTGTGGTTGTGTTGTGTAGGTATCCACGTTGCTGCTGGCACCGGTAGTGCGCCCTGCCATCGTTCATCTAGCTACACCTTTGGGGTGTTTCCTTGCTCCTACTGGATTGATAACCTTGGTTTCGTACTGAGGGAAAACTTGCTGTTGTGCTCATCATACCTTCCTCTTGGGGTTCCCCAACGAGCTCGATATATTTTGGGCCATCAAGCATATTTTCTGGCGCTGTTGCCGGGGAGTCAAGGACATCTTCACAAGGGGAGTCCCTCATATTTTCTAGTGCCGTTGCTTAGTTTCTTTTTGCTTTGTTTGCTTTTTTCTTTATCAAAAACACAAAAAATTAGTTTTACTAGTTTGCTTTCTTATTTGAAAACACAAAAAAATGACTACTCTTGAAAACACTAAGTTGTGTGACTTCACTAGCACCAACAACAATGATTTTATGAGCACACCTATTGCTCCACCTATGCCTGAAGATACTTTCTTTGAGATAAAGCCTGCTTTTGCCCAATCTTGTTATGAGAGAACAATTTTCTGGTATTGGTAATGAAGATGCTGCTGCCCATCTAAATAACTTTGTTGAACTTTGTGAGATGCAAAAGCATAGGGATGTAGATGGTGATATTATTAAGCTGAAATTGTTTCCTTTCTCTTTGAGAGGAAAAGCTAAAGAATGGTTGAATTCCTTAACTAGGAATAATATTGATTCTTGGACTAAATGCAAAGATGCTTTCATTGGAAATATTATCCTCCTGCTAAGATTATATCTATGAGAAGTGAAATAATGTAGTTTAAACAATCTGATAATTAGCATGTTGCTCAAGCTTGGGAAAGAATGAAATCTTTGGTAAAGAATTGTCCCACTCATGGACTGACTGCTTGGATGATTATCCAAACTTTTTATGCAAGATTGAACTATTCTCCAAGGAACCTATTGGACTCTGCTGCTAGAGGTACCTTTATGACCATTACTTTGGGTGCTGCAACGAAACTTCTGGACAATATGATGGTTAATTATTCTGAATGGCATACTGAGAGAGCTCCACAAGGTAGGAAGGTAAATTCTATTGAGGAAACTTCCTCCTTGAGTGATAAGATTGATGTTATTATGTCTATGCTTGTTAATGGGAAAGCCTATATTGATCCAAATAATGTTCCTTTAGCCTCTTTGGTTGCTCAAGAAGAGCAAGTTGATGTGAACTTCATAAGAAATAATAATTTTGGCAACAATGGTTATGGTAATAACAACTATAGGCCCTACCCTCCTAATAATACTTATGGTTATAGTGGTAAACCCGGAATACCTAGTGAAGGAAGAATTTTAGAAGTTGAAAGAGCCACTAAAAACTTCATGCAAATGCAATATGAGAAAAATAAACTATTTACTAAAACTATGGAGGAACAATCTACCATCTTGAAGAACATTAGCCATCAACTTGAGAGTGTAAATAAGGAAATTCCTAGTTTACAATTGAAACTCTCTAATGCTGAAAGGAATATATCATCTCTATTTGAAGCTCAATCTTCATTGATTAATAAAATGGCTGCTAAACCTGAAACTAATGATAATCCCTTTGCATCTACTAATGCCATACAAGTAAGAATTGATGAAAATGTTAGACTATTAGCTGAATTACATGCTAAGTGGGAGAGAGAATGTAACACCCCGTCCACTCCTAGGCCCGGGGGGTGTCACTCCTGGCAGCTTAATAGGATATCTAGACTGGCCCCACAGACCAACACTAGTCTTTTCTGCGCACTTTGTCCTCACTCGTGCGCACCCGGTTACCCATTTCCTGGTCGGTCACCCATCCTAGAATTGCTCTAGGCGAAGCACGCTTAACCTTAGAGTTCTTTTCGAATGAGCTTCCGGAAAAGAAGTTGCAACTTGTTGATATGGGTATCCTATCAATCCTATTAAGCCATGTGCCTGGATCTCACATACACCCACCCTTTAGAAGATCGATGCCCTCATCGATCAAGCACACCCCAGGAACGTTCCCTCTTGGCACGCGTCTGTGCGTCCAGTGCCGGCACATGTGCCATGCCGTGTCCACTCTGGGCCACACGCGCCATGCTCCACATGTCCCGCCACTGACCCGCACACACTCGTGTAATCGCAAGGGTCGGCTCTGATACCACTTGTAACACCACGTCCACTCCTGGGCCCGGGGGGTGTCACTCCTGGCAGCTTAATAGGATATCTAGACTGGCCCCACAGACCAACACTAGTCTTTTCTGCGCACTTTGTCCTCACTCGTGTGCACCCGGTTACCCATTTCCCGGTCGGTCACCCATCCTAGAATTGCTCTAGGCCAAGCACACTTAACCTTAGAGTTCTTTTCGAATGAGCTTCCGGAAAAGAAGTTGCAACTTGTTGATATGGGTATCCTATCAATCCTATTAAGCCATGTGCCTGGATCTCACAGAGAAGATGAAATTGCTAGAAACATTAGTGTTTCCACTATTACCACCACTAGTGTTGAGGCTAGTAATAGTTCTACTACTCTAGATGATAAATTTGATTTTGATCTTGATGGGTGTAATATCTCTGAAGTTATTAAGTTCCTACAAAAGCTTGCTAAAATTCCTAATGCTAGTGCTATGAACATGGCCTTTACAAAACACATTACTGATGCTCTCATAAAGATTAAAGAAGAAAAGATGAAACATAAAGCTTCTATTCCTATAAAACAAGAAGATGGTTGGGAACCCATCATTAATATGAAAGTGAATGACTTTGATTTCAAAGCTTTATGTGATCTTGATAGTAGTGTTTCTATTATACCTAGAAGGATTTATGATATGCTTGATTTGCCTCCACTTGAAGATTGTTATTTGAATGTGCCACTTGATGATAATGCTAAAAAGAAACTCATGGGGAGTATTAATGATGTTATTATTATGGTTAACAATGCCTATGTCCCTGTTGATTTCTATGTTTTGGATGTTGAATGCAATGCTTCTTGTCCTATTACTTTGGGAAGACCTTTTCTTAGAACTGTTGGTGCCATTATTGATATGAAAGAAGGCACCATTAAATATCAACTCCCACTCAAGAATGGTATAGAACACTTTCCTAAGAAGAGATAGAAGATTTATTTTGCCTCTCCTATGAAAATAAAATTTGGTCTTAATGCTTCTTCATTTGAGAACACTTGATTCTTTTTCTTGCTTCTTATGCCTAACTTAAAGGCGTTAAAGAAAAGTACTTATTGGGAGATAACCCAAAAGTTTTAGATGAGTCTTGGAAGTTATTACCTCTGTAATAACCACTCCTTATCCTTTTCATTTGCTTTTTATGCCAAGAGTAACCTCTAACGAGAGAGAAGTAATGATTGGGAAAGTTGCTGTCCCGAAACAGAATTTTGTGTTTCACCGTAAAAATTCGTGTAAAATCTCTGAACGTCTTTTTGAGGCATGAATTTTTTTGCTTCTGCCCCAGGTTGTTATATAACTTTAGTTAGTTCAACACTTTTTGATTTGAGCAACAGAAGGTCTTCTAAAAAATTCGTCTTTACCTGCTGGTCTGTTTTGACAGATTTCTGCCATTTTCTGCATTTGCTTCTTGTTGGTTCCTTTTTGAGTTCTTTTGGGGAATTGAACTTTTTGAGGGAAGTGCTTCAGTAGCTAGTGTTCTAATGGAAGTTTATTTGGTGTTGGTACTGAACCTTAAGACCTATTATCTTGAGTGCACTAATGTTGCTAATAAAGATTGTGTGAAGTTTTGTATGAAGAAAAATTCCAGGTGTATGGAAGGAATGAGTAATGAGATGAATGATGGACTAAAGCTCAAGCTTGGGGATGCCACGCGTGTCACCCCATAAAATATCCAAGAAGTACAAGCGTCAAAGCTTGGGGATGCCCAAGGCATCCCCTTCTTCATCAATAAAAAATCCAGGTTTCTTCCAAACACTTCATTTTTATTGTTTCATGCACAGTTGTGTTGTTCTTGGAGCGTCTTCTTTTTCGTTTTGGTTTTTGTTTTTCGTTTGCTTGGTTTGCTTAGTTTTCTGAATAAATTGGTTGGACCCCCTCTTTCATACATTGGTTTTCAAATAGTTTGGTTTGGTTTGGAAAAGAGTAGGAAAGTTCATACTTATGTGGTAAAAAGAGCTTATTTTTAACTGTGGCCTATGCTTTGTCATGCCATGCTTGATATTGTTTTGGCTTTATGCTTAGTATTCTTTGTTGTAGCATGACTTGTTATAAACAATTGAGATTTCTTAATGTGCCTTGGATGAATCATGCGTTGTTTTAGCATATTAAAGCATAGTATAGTGGTATTCTCCTTTGATGCTTTATTTGGGTTGAGTTGGCACATGCTCACACCATGTTATGACTATCTCAAGTATCTATAGCCTTTATGATCCTTTAGTTTTCAACTTGCAGTATCACTTTATGCTTTGATCAATGATGTTTTCTCGCTCTGCATGATTATGGCCATTATTGCTCTCTTAGTTTGTCGCTCCCAATCTTTTGCTAGCCTCCACAACCAAGTATGAGTTCCACTCATGGATCCAACTTCCTAAACCAAGTTATTCCAAATAGTCCACCATACCTACCTACTAGCTTATGCTATTCCAAGTATATTCATGCTTTTGTTTACCTTCCAAATTAAACTTGTTATGAGAAAACTAGTGATTAAAGCTCTCACGAACTTGATGACACACTTTACTTTTCTTGCCCTTAATAAACTTGAACCATTGTGTCGTCTATGTTGTATATGCTTGCACTTATTTGTTGGGAATTAGCAGAACCATGCTGTCATGGGGAACGCTTTCAACATTGCACTTGGTACTTGTACCTAGTTGATATCATGCTCTTTTGTATATGGATGTCGTCGGTGTGAAATGAAAGGGGAGCTTGTAAGTCCATGGAGTTATGTATATGTGTTAGAGAAACGCCTGGGCCGCTGGTCTAATCCATGCTGACATGGTGGAAACCTGTAGCGTAACCATAATGAGCTGTCTATGAAGCATTCTTCTTATAAAAAAGAGCCCTATATTGAGAAAAAAAGAGAAAAAGGAAAAAAGAGATTATAAAAAGTGGAAAGAGAGAAAAAAGCACCATATTCCCATGGTAAATAAGAAGATTGCTGAGATGCTCGTTGTCTGCTTGCCTTGTCATTTTGATATGGGGATTCTTCCGTATCATCGGGCAAGGGGTACCCTGTTGGCGATTCTCTATGTACACATGTACTTACGATGACAAGAACTTACCGGTGACTAAACTTGAGATTTCTAACTTATACTTCGTCAAGCATGTACACCATAGTTTGTTCACTTTAACCTTAATCACTTCAAGATGCTTATGATAGGGGCAATGAGAGCTGAAAGCTATAAGTACCATAATTTTTGGAAGCTCTTTATGAGACTTGAATCCCTACTTCCTTTTATGAAGGCCTTTCTTCCACCATTACATTGAGTCTCCACCTTCTACCTTTATGCACCTACTTTGAGAGCATAGTGGCCATTCTTAGTTCTATGTGCATTGTCCCAAGACTAGTTGATTGATGCACAACTTGATATTGCTTGTTTTAAACTATTTGTATCTAGTCACTCTTATGAACTTTGAAGGTGTCCTAGCATTTATATTTGCTACTCTATGAGGGACAAGCTGAATACTATTATGCTATGTTTTCTTTATGTGAAACAAACAAACGTCTTGCAAAGCATTGTTATTCATGAATCTTTTGTTTGTGCCTTTTCATGTTGCATCATAGTTTCTTTGTCTTATTGCTAGAACTTTGTCTTTCATGTTATGATTGAAGTACTATGTTCCCAGCTTTGAATGTTTTACAAATACTTTGATCAAGTCTTTGATGGTGCATGTCACCTCAAAAATTATTCTTTCTTTTTATCACTTACCTACTCGAGGACGAGCAGGAGTTAAGCTTGGGGATGTTGATACATTGCAAATGTATCTATAAGTTTTGATGTTCCATGCTTGGTTTTATCCACTTTCTTGTGTTTTGTCCACACTTTGGAGTACTTTTCATATGATTTCTTGGACTAACCTATTAACAAGAGCCATAGTGCTAGCTGCCTATTTTATGCTATTTTTGGTTCCAGGAAAGTCAGAAAATGAATATTCTCGGAATTGGACGGGACAAAAGCCAAAGTGCCTATTTTTCCAGAAGTCATCATATACCAGAATACGAGACGGAGAAGGGCTGGGGGCCGGCCACACCACCTGGCCGCGTGGCCAGGCCTGGCCCGCGCTAGGGGGTGGTCTGGTCGACCCCAGGACCCCCTCGGCCTTTCCTTCCGCCTATAAGATGCCCTCGGAACGAAAACCCTAAGTACCCGATCAAAAATCCACGAAAGAGTCTGTAGCCGCCGTCATCTCCATCCCTAGATTGGGAGGGATCTGAAGCTCTTCCCGGCACCCTGCCGGAGAGTGGAATTAACCCTGGAGGCCTTCTTCATCACCATGCAAGCCTCCGGTGTGATGCATGAGTAGTTCATCCCTGGACTACGGATCCATGTAGTAGCTAGATGGCTGGTTCTCCTCCTTTGTGCTTTCATGTCTAGATCTTGTGAGCTCTATTCATGATCAAGATCATCTATTTGTAATTCTGCATGTTGTGTTTGCGGGGATCCGATGGATATTGAGATGCTATTTCCGATTGATTATTGATTCTATCATGTCTTTGTTATTTGTGATCTTGCATGTTTTCTGTTGTTAGTAGCTATCTTGGCCAAGTAGATGCTAGCAACTCCAAGAGTTAGTATTTATGCTCGATGGTGGGTTCATGCCTCTGGTAATCTGGGGAAGTGACAGAAATCTCTAAGGCACTAGATGTGATGTTGCTACTAGGGAGAAAACAACAATCCTTTGTTCGTAGAACAATCATATTGTTTACATTACACGCAATTCATAAAGCAATAATCTGTTGCTTGCAACTTAATACTGGAGGGGGTTCGGATGATAACATGAAGGTGGATTATTAGTCATATATGAAGTTGGATGGCGGTCTATGTATAATGTTGTAATGCCCAATCGAATCTCAAAGGAGTCAAGATGATTAGTATATGCTTGTATGCTTTCTCGATGTTTGTCAACTGCCCCGCTGTAATTTGTTCACCCAGCATGTTATCTATCTTAAGGAGAGCCACCTCTAGTGAACTATGGATCCCGGTCCTTTTCTTTTACATTCAATCTATAAACTGTTTACTGCTTTGTGTTTATTTTCTACAAACTATTACTTCCTTCCATTTGATACGTTTAATCCTTTGTTTTCAGCAAAACCGGTGAGATTGACAACCTCATCGCAAGTTGGGGACAGAGTTTTGTGGTTGTGTTGTGCAGGTCTCCATGTTGCTGCTAGCACCGGTAGTGCACCCTGCCATCGTTCAGCTAGCTACACCTTTGGGGTGTTTCCTTGCTCCTACTGGATTGATAACCTTGGTTTCATACTAAGGGAAAACTTGCTGTTGTGCTCATCATACCTTCCTCTTGGGGTTCCCCAACGAGCTCGATATATTTTGGGCCATCAGGCCCTTGTCCATGTAATCTTATCCACAACTTACCTTTCCACCCTAGAACTACAAAATATAAATAGACTCCTTCTAGCTCAGATCTAGGTTAGGATGAATTTGAGTTTAATTGAATTAGCATCCACTTTCCATAGGGGGCCTCTCTTTAGATCTAGATCTAGACTAAAGGTTGTATAAGGCCCTCCTCGTTTGAGAATGATATTTCTTGTTGGGTCCGCAACATAGAAAACAAAAAGTTTCCTACGATGAGAACTACACGCCAAGATCTATCTACTAGGTACAGAGCAACAGGTGGACATACATCCATCGAGAACTTACCCTCAAAGACAACGAGTTTTGTTAACGAGTAGGAACTCGTGGTTGATGTAGTCGTACACTTGCCGATCTCAAGATCGTGAGGAAGTCCGAGTGCCGCAATTCAGCAGCGCATCCATACTCGCACACACGTTCAAGCCACCGGACAACCTCCACCTCCTCGCTCCAGCGATCCAGCGGAAGCAGCAACCCCTTCCAGACGAAATGCCACCGGGAACATGTATCTCGCTAATCCGAGACCATGGGGGAATAATTCTAGAGGGGGAGAGAGATCCTTCACGATGAGGTCTGAGGAAGAAGGAGGAAGAGGGGGGCCTTTTATTGGAGGAGGGGGGTGCCCCTCTCTCCATGGCCGGCGCATGGGGGGGGTGACTCCTCACCTCCCCCATTCATGTGGTGGTAAGCCCTCCACATTAAAATGCCTCTTCACATTCCCTTTTAAAGTCCCCACTTTAAATGCATTAAATTCTCTAAGTTTAATGCTCTCTCATTTAATAAAACTCTTTTATTAAATTTATTCAGAATTTTGTTAATTACTTTAATTAACAAACATTCACATATAACCCCTTGCAATATTTCAATATCACATCCAGAACCACTTTCTGCAATTTCACCCGAAACAATTTCCGGTTTCTATCGAAACAATTCCTGCGCTTTGCAATTTTTTTGTCTGAAACATATGTGCTCCAAAATGGTGTCCGGTAACTTTTAAGTGTGTCACCCTACGGTTCGTGGAGAATGCAGACATGATTGAGACTCCTCTTAGATCAATAATCAGAAGCGGGACCTGGAGGTCCATACTGACTCCTGCATATTCAACGATGACTTCTATGATCGTGAGAACCTTTAACGCTTGTAATTTAATCCCTTTGTCTCTTGATATAATACATGTCCGAGATTCGATCATCGGTATCCAAATACCTAGTTTGATCTCGTTACCGACATGCACTCTTTTCTTGTTCCAGTGATATAATATTCTAGTGATCATATCACTTGCTTGCAAGCTATCTTAATGTGATATCACCGAGAGGGCCCAGAGTATATCTATCCGTCATCGGGATTGACAAATTCCACTCTTGATCCATGAGCCTCAACATAACACCTTTGTAGCACTGAACCCATCTTTATAGTCACCCTGTTACGGTGTGATGTTTGATGTTATCAAGATACTCTTCCGGTGTTAGCAATTAACATGATCTCATGGTCTAAGGATAAAGATTACTTCGTATGATGTTATAGCAATGTAAACATAATGATTTGATCGTAATGCTATACTTCGGATGAATGTTCATCACATCATTTCACAAATGCTGTGACCTTGTTATTAACAACATCCAATGTCCATGATCAGGAAACCTTGATCATCTTGTTAATCAACAAGCTAGTCTATAAGAGAGGCATAACTAGGAACCCTTTTTGTTTATTAAATACACATGTATTGATGTTTCCGATCAATACAATTCTAGCATGCAAAATAAACATCTATCATATATAAGGAATACATAATAACAACTTTATTATTGCCTCTCAAGGCATATTTCCTTCATTTCTATCTTGTGCATTCCCTTTGGGCATCTATTAATTGTAATCTCTTCACAAGAGGATTCTATCCTCTCTTATTTGATCTTTCTATTCTGGATCTCTACCTAGCAGTCTCTTTCACGTGGATTTTATCGAGTTGGTGATTTGGGCAAACGAGGAAAACTAGATTTTGTGTGTGCGTGTGTGTACCGAGTCTTTTATCTTTATCTTGCATTCATCGTGTTCATTGAGTTCATCACGTTCATCGTCCTTCCCCTTGATTTTCCTCAAATTCCGTAAAGATCGGGCCATCCCATGAGGTTAACCCTCATCACTGTATGAGTCGATCGATGCAAAGGCCGAGGCTTCCCATTTATAAAAATGCCCATTATAACATTTTACTGGCGTGATGCTTGTAGCATGTAAAAAAAACTACACAACATCGAAACCAAGATAACTAACATCCACCATAATCATCTAGTATGTCTTAGCTAGATCTTGCCGATGAAAAATATGAATAGCGTGAGCTTCACTATCACTAGATTAGTTGAGCTTGGAACAATTCCCTCGGTTCCACCATATTTCTTGAGCTTGGAGCTTCCTCCGCGAGTGTCCATAGTGACACTAGAAAATACTCCACCGAGGCAATCGAGCTCGAGACACTAGGAGGCGATTCTCATCCATGGAGTTGAGAATACAATATATTACCTAACCCTTTTTATGAATTCAAATTTTTGGTTCAATTAGTTAGTGCATCAATTCAATATGATATCATAGCCAAGAGGTCTATAGTTCAAGACCCTACTCATATAGTATTAAAAAAAGATCATGCAAACTATATCGAACTCACATTTAATGACTAAAAATAGCCTAGATATGAGGGGGAGTGTGGAGAATATAAGGACATGTATAATGATCTTGTCTTAGCTATGCGATGTAGGATAATTGCTGAGTTGGAGTAGAGAAACAGGAAAAATAGTTTTGTCTTCTCATAACTAAGAGATTACCTCTTAGCAACAAAGATAAGGCATTTTGCTCCATCGTACAAGATGTTTTTATCTTCTTTTATTTTGCTAAATTTCAGCGACCTATTAATAATCATCAACAACGGTACAAATAGTTCCAAAAATAATAAAAAGTACAAATAGGTCGCTGGACCACCTAGCGACGACTACATACACTAGCACACGTCGAAGGCGCGCCGCCATCCTCGTCCCTTCATCACCTGAGTCAGTCGTAGTAGATGTATTATCTTACACACACATTTCGAATTCGTACTTATTCATGCCATAATTTTAGAAGCATGCAAACCAAAATGATAGAAGATAATGCAACGAGATAATTCACTACATAACATTTTTTTGCCTTCTCTAACCGCATGCTATATTATGTTTTTGCCTTCTCTAACTGCATGCGATATTAAGATAAGGTTGTCTTATCAATCATTGTACATGTCCAAATAAATTGTCTAACCCTTTCCTTCAGGTTAAAATTCAATACCCGAGAGGCGGTGGTGCTTGATGCCCCTGAGTGCGACGTGGTCTCCATAGAATGTGCTCTGTAGAGAAAAATTAGGGAGATGCATGCATGAAGGAAAAGCAATGCTTGTGAGGAGCCAACTGAGCCTCTCTAGCGGCTAGTGTATCCAGTAGTCTAAGCTAAATATAGACCACCATGGGCAAAAAATGTCTCCAGTTACTTGTGTATTCGGTGGTCTAAAATTTAGACATCCTTCAAACCAGCTACTCGTTGTCCATATTTGGACAACCGAGCCACGATATCTAAAGCAAAGCTAGTCGCCTCGCGAGCTTGCTCCCGCACCAAATTGGTGCTTTTGATGTACTGAATTGATGTGTATATTAACTATTTGTGTGCATATGGACATATAGACCGATGTCTGCAAGTGTACATATTGTTTGTAGCTAGTTTTAAAGTATAGATATCGATCCCACAGGGAGCCCAAAGGTGAGTGTTTATGAGTGAAGTCTCTATCACACTCAAAGTTGTCACAGGTCTTCGAGTGAATTGACTACAAGTGTTGAAATGAGAATGGAGTTTTGATTAAACTAGGTGTATTTAAATAAAACTAAAATGTAATTCAGAAATATAAAGCATAAAAGTAAAGAACTATTCGGTTGTTTTGTTGTTTTTCTGCAGATGGCAAAAGAAGGCACGGGGAGATTCAGTTCATGGTGATAGTGACTGTGCCAAGTGGATGAATGATAGATGTAACAATTATAATCTTATAAGTATATGTGTAGGCGAGCAACCCATAATTAGCCGGAACTCCTCTTGGTAGATTTCATCCCAACTTCAATAATCCTACTAATCTGTTACCAAAACCATGGTCAGACACTAGACGATTAAGACCTTTTAGGTTGCTTAGCGATTAAGCTCCTTGGATCGGACTAATGCAATAAGCACGATGGTTCCTTGTTATCCTCGAGTCTACTAGTTTTCCATTGATATCCCCGTGTCACTCGGGGGTTGCCGGTCTGCTAGCGAACAAGATCCTATCTATGTAGAACAAAGCATCATGTTGTTTGGGCCCTCTGTTGGACAACAAGCATTAGGCATCCCATGGATAGTCAAGCATACATAATATAGTAATCAGAATCAATCACAAGCTAATGGAAAATATATGGAGGCACATCACATCTCACCAATCCCTTACATCTCCCACGCCCAAGGAACTTACTCACACATGAGAGAAGAACGGATCATTGATATAATTAAATAAAGGAAGTTCTTCTTGATATTACCATGGAGATCCACAATAAGAATAGAAAAGGATCCAGCACAATTCAAGATAGAAAGAAACAATCTCAAACTCTAGTCTTGCAAGGTGAAAATCCCTCTCTCTCTATCTCAAGTACAAGTAATGGCTATGGGGGTGTATTGGCTAGGAGGTCGAAGATCATGGAGCGAGATGAAGAACGTCTTCCCCTTCTTCTCCGGGTCTCTTCTTTCTCCCTTTTGGATGGGATGGCGGCTGTTGTGTTGTGTTTTCGCGTCAGGCCTCTTCATGGAAGTTGTCCCTTTTGACAAGATGGAGGCGGCGGCAACTATATGGCCAGAAAAATATTCCCGTCGTATAGTTGCTCGTTAAAACCTCTGTATGCTCCCCTCGATTGCTTCCAAAGAGAGACTTCCTTATTTTCGCCTGGATATTGTATTTCTCTAGTTAAAACCTTCTATTGACGTTCAGAACCTGAAACACATATTAAAAAACCAAGTTTTCTTTGCTACCGAAGTATTAGCGTTAGGTAAAGCTAGAAAACAATCAAATCCAGGAGAAAACCATCAATAAAAACCATAAAAAATGTGTTGAATCTCACAACTATCAACTCCCCCAAGCTTAGATCTTGCTCGCCCTCGAGTGACAAGGAAATAAGTAAGATTAGCGGAGATTCGAGACCGAAATAAAAGAACTTACAAGTTTGAATTGGTGTCAAATTCTTTTCTTCACAATCCCTGCAATCTTAAACATAATCATACAAGTATTCACAAGATTGCACTGAGTCCACTTCCTAACCACGTATATCTTGTTAGCAAATAAATCATATGCCCAAGCAAGTGTCAAAAGTTTAGCTAGGAAAGTGAGACAAATTCTTTTGGTGTCTCTCTTTGTTGAGAGATGAAAACTTTTTGCTCTTGTTTCTTTAATTAATTAAAAGTACTCAAGTTGGCACCAAAACATTCAATTTAAGAACAACTCATCTATTCCCATGTCAAAATTTCAAGACTCTCAAAGCACCTTTTTCCTTTCTTTTGCCTTTCAAAAATGTCAGCTCTTTCATAGAGAAATCATGCCACTATTTTTAACATGATAATTGGGACTGTGTTGTGCACTCGTGACCATGCCAATAAATAATTGTTGAGAAATAATGGGTCAGAGGAGTACTACAACTTCACTTGGAACGTGAAACCATGAGGAGACTAAAATTTTACCCGTCATAGCATTGCTGCTACAGATGTTTACATAACTAATAGCCGAAATCAAGTGGTTTCCCACATTTAGATCATTCGTTGGCTAGTGGAGTTAATAGTTCCCCATGGATCACGATAGTGTTGTAATGACACGGGTAAAACAATATCTTATGGTAATTATTAGAAAAAGCAGTGGCATAATCTCTACTACTTTGAAGCATCCATTTTATCAAACAATTTCATTCAAGGGTATTATCGAGTCTATTTATATTAAGCTCAAATGGGATGGAGTAGTTCTAAAATCAAATTCTTTGGGCTAAACATGGGCTCAAGTCATCTTTCGGATGCTTTTTCTTGTTGTAAAATGTAGGAAGTATTTTTAACCAAGTTCATTTCTCATTGTTTCAAAGCTAAAAAGGAGACACTAGCAAAGGAATAGAATTTATAGGCTAACAAGCTAAGTGGGGAGTGACTCCAGTGCAAGCGAGTAAATAATTGTAGGATCAATTTAAGGTTGCAGAATGGGTGATGAAAGTAATGTGATACCTCCTCTTGCTTGCTTCGTTCTCGTATTTGAGTTGAACCCCCCTCTGTATTTCCATATTGCCAAGTCACCTAAAATTGAGCAATCTCTAAGAGAAACAAAGAAACGAACTTGCAATGAAAGTTACAACTTTTTTTGTATTTTTGGTTTAGGAATGCAAACTGAAAATAAACATGCAATTTTGAATAAATAAATCAAAATAAGAAGTAAAACATGAATGCAAGGTTTGGAGGTTTTCAAACCTCCCCCAAGCTTAGGCTATTGCCAGGCTCAGTTGTTGCCGTCATTCGGCGGCTAGTGTGGATACTACTGGTAGTAGTCAGGGAAGTGGGTCATGAAGTGACTGAAGTTGTGAGTCAAGGCACTCACATCTTAATTCACTCCTTGAAGAGTGTTGTCAATTTCCCCAACGCGCCGGTTGAGCTGCTGGAATTCTTAATAGGGGACGTAGCTGTACCCCTGCTGCGGCTGGTTGGGCCACAGGCCCCAAGCTCCCCTTGCTCCTCCTACTGCTGTTGTCCCTCCCAAGCAGGGTTGTATCCCTGTTCATCCTCATGCTACTGCTCATCCTCATCTTGCTGCTCTCCTTCTTCATCTTCCTCTTGATCAGGCTGGAGTTCTGATACGTCCATTTTGCATCACTATTCTATGTCTTAATTCACTATTATTCATTGATATATTTCGTATTGAGAGGTGATACTTATGTTATTTCATCTATTTTTGCATGGTTGATGACTTTTGGAGCATGGACCGCTGCAGCAGAATTTTGATGGAAAAAGTGCTGTTTGGAGGCAAAATTCGTGAAGATCAGAAAATCCGGGAAAATATATGGAAAATCCTATTTTTCCAGAAGACTCAGGATGCCAGAATATGGAGTGGAGGTGGGCCACAGGGGGCCCACACCACCCCATGGCGCGAGCAGGCCTAGGCCGCGCCTGGAGGTGGTGTGGCAACCCTGGCCCACTCCAGCCTCTCCCCTCTGGAGTATATCATCCCCACGAAACCCTAAGACTCGGAGAGCGACCATAGAAAGATTCTGCCGCCTGTGGGGTGGAAAACACCGAGAGAGAAAGATCTCTTCGGCAGACAGATTTCTGCCGAGGGAATTCCTTCACGGAGAGGGGAGATCGTCGCCATCAACACCACCATCAAGCTGCACTTCATCGGGATCATCATCATGATCACCACCACCATCATCACCATCAGAACCCTCATCACCATCTCCATATTGCTGTAACAATTTGGTTGAATCTTGCTATAGTTCATAGGGGAAACTTTCCCGGTGTTGATTACACTTCGTAGTTGATGCTATTGAGTGAACCATTGAATTATTGTTTATGTTAAGATTGTTATACATCATTATTCCATCTCTGATCATGATCCATATGATGTCTTGTGAGTAGTTCCTTTTGTTCTTGAGGACATGGGAGAAGTCTTGTTGTTAGTAGTGGAGCTGCGTTGAGAAAGATTCAATAGATTGTTATTTAAGTTGTGGTGTACTTCTTCTAGTGGTGTCATGTGAACGTCGACTACATGACACTTCACCTATATGGGCCTAGGGGAATGCATTTTGTATTTGGCTACTAATCGTAGGGGTTGCCGGAGTGACAGAAACCTGAACCCCCGTTAGGAAACCATTGCACAAGGGACGTAATGGTCTTAGAGTTTAAGGCTGTGGTTAGGTTTCTACCTTAAATACTTTCTTGTACTTACAGATGTTTGCAAGGGGTTTAATCACAAGTATGTATTAGTCTTGGATGGGGTGGTACATTAGCACAGGTTCACCCACACAACACTTAGCAAGCTAAAGAAGATTAATCGACTATATGAAGCGAAAGCACTTGACAGTCTTCCCATGTGTCCTCGAGAACGTTTGGTCATCTTAAGAAATACAACCGGCTTGCCCTTTGCTGCATAAAGGATTGGGCCACTTGCTGCATTTATTCCTACTGTCTTTTATTTACTCATACTTTGTTTACTTGCTTTATCGAAAACCCCTAAAAATCCGTTTGCTAAGTATTTGCAGAGAATTCCTTATCCATACCACTAGCCAGCACCTTCTGCTCCTCGTTGGGTTCGACACTCTTACTTATCGAAAATACTGTGATACACCCCCTATACTTGTGGGTCATCAAGACTATTTTCTGACGCCGTTGCCGGGGATTGAAGCGCTATTGGAGAGTGGAACTGGTAAAGGAAACTTCTACTGTGAGTATTGTTTACTTCTATTAGTTGCTTTATTTTTGTTATGGATAATTTAATGAGTTTCTTATTGGTAATGCTACTACCACTGCTAAGGTAGTAGATAAGCCACCGCCTGCTGAGAATGATGTTTTCAAAATACCTACAAGAATTATTGATCGTGTTATGGATAACTACTATGTTGGGGATGGAACTGTCCATCTCGGTGATCATTTACTCTTTATACACGAATTATGCGGGTTGTTCAAGTGTGCAGGTATTACTATAGATCAAGTTAAGAAGAAGTTATTCTCATTATCACTGAAAGGAAGAGCTGAGGAATGGTATAAGCTGCTGAAGAATGGTCAAGATCTGGAATGGGAGGAAATAGTGCCTCTCTTTTATTCAAAGTTTTATCCTCCTAGTGAGATTCATAAAGATCGGAATCAAATATACAACTTTTGGCCTCTTGATGGAGAGAGTACAGCTCAAGCTTGGGGGAGTAATGCTCAAATGTCCCATTCATGAGCTCCCCAACAATATTATTATCAATAACTTTTATGCAAGGCTCCCTCTACATGATAAAGATTTATTGGATGCTTCTTGCGCTGGATCATTCACTCGCATGGAAGAAGAAGCTAAATGGGACCTTCTAGACCGTATTCAAGACAATGTTGAAGCTTGGGAGAATGAAAAAGGTAGAAAGTCAGGTATAAATTATGATTATGAATGCATTGAATCTTTTATGGGAACTGATGACTTTCAAAATATAAAAAATGCTTATGGTCTAGACTCTCAAGCTATTGCTTCTTATTTTAAGGCTTTTGCTTCCTATATTGAAGTGCCTAAAAAGAAGTGGAATAAGTATCATGAACCTTATAAAGATAGTGCTAAGAGTGTTCCTGCAAGAAATACTGAAGTTTATACTACTAATCATGTTTTACCTAAACCTTATATTGAGAAAATGCCTTTCCCAGTTAAGGTAAAGGAACATTCTATGATGGCTAATGGTAGATGAAAGTATGAATAAAGCTGTTGAACCTGATAAACAAATGGTTGATGAACCTATAATAGCGAATGTGAAGGACTTTGTCACTAAGTATGAAGAAGAGGGACACCCTATCCTTTGTAAGAATACCTCTAATTTTGTTTCACATAGTAGTGTTATGAGAGCTAGTATTCCTGTGTTTTCTGTTAGAATAAGTGATCATTGCTATGATGGTCCTTGTGATAGCTATATTGTTAAGTTTATGCATGATACTGAAAGTTACTATGAGAGAGGGAAAAGTGTTCTTATGCAACTCAATAATATCAAGTTTCCTCGTTTTATGCTGAAAGTTTTTATGTTGTGTTTCTTTTGCCTTCTTATGCAAGTTGCCTTTGGTTTCAATAACTTGTTTGTTTACAAAATCCCCTTGCATAGGAAGTGGGTTAGACTTAAATGTGTGTGTGTTTTTGCTTCTTAATGCTCTCTTTCACTTCAATTCATATCCCTATGAGAGCTGCTTCAAAATTATCATGCCCATCTTAAAGGCTATAAAGAAAGAGCTTTATGGGAGACAACCCAATTTGTTTTTTCTTTCAGTTTGTTTTTGTTTCTTTGAGTCTTGGAAGTTATTAGTTCGGTAATAACCGCTCCTTATCCGTTTTGTTTGGTTTTTGTGTCAAGATCAACCTCTAATGAGAGATAAGTAATATTTGGGGAAGTTGCTGTCCCGAAACAGATTTTTGTGCTTCACCGTAAAAATTCGTGAGAGATCTCTGTATGTCGAATTGAGCTGTAATTTTTTTTGCTTCTGCCCCAGGTTATTATTTAACTTTAGTTAGTTTTGCACTTTTTGATTTGAGCAACAGAACATTTTCTAAAAAATTGATCTTTACCTGCTGGTCTGTTTTGACAGATTTAGCCACTCTTGCATCTGCTTCTTTATTCGATTTCCTTTTTGAATTATTTTTGGGTTTTCGGAAGGAGTTGCTACAGTAGCCTATGTTTTGATGGTTTTCAGTTGAAGTTGGACTCAAAAGGTTCTATCACTTCACTTATACTAATGTTGCTAATGAGAACTATGTGAAGTTTTGTGTGAAAGAAATTTCCAAGAAGTGGAGATAATGGTGTAATAAGGAAGAGAAGGGTTTTATGACTCAAGTAATAAGTATGAAGATGAAGAGGTTGATGCCTTTCAAGTTATAACTCCAGAGAAATTCATTGAGGACCAAATTCAGAGACCTACAGAGTCCGTTTCCAACTAGGTAACAGTTTTGATAAGAAAAGTTCCGCGAAAATACAATCCAACTATATTTCTGCAGTTTTCAGTCAATAAGGAAAGCTACGAAGCAAAAAAAAGACAAAAACGGAGCCAGGGTGGCCCACACCACCCCATGGCACGAGCCCACCCCTGGCCGCGCCACCAGGTGGTGAGGCCACCCAGGACTCCGCCTCCGACTCGTTTTCTCCCAGTACCTTCCTTTTGATATGAAACTTCGTAATATATAACCCCCCGGATCTTCCGAGGTTCGTATATCGTGTTTTCATCGTGTTTTTGTTTCGATCTGTTTCTGCCAGGACATACTCTTTGAAAGTTTAGAAACACAATGGTGTCTGCCAAGGATAAAGGGAAGGAGCCCATGGAGGAAGACCTCCAAGACCCCGGGAAGGAGAAGGAGATCAAGAGTGAAGGTGAAGAGGAGCAAGGCCAACACCCGCACACTGGCACTACCATTGCAAGCATTGGAGTGGTGGAAAATCCAGCCATTGGAGGGAAGCCTCCTCATCACCGTTCAGATCCCTGCCATGCAGGAAAAGAAGACTTCAAGGAGGAAGAGTGGGGAAAGAATAGCAAGAGCTGGAATTCTCAACACGACATGATCATGAGCCGCATTGAGAAAAACTCACAGCTGATTTGTAATCTCACCTTCGAGATTGAGTACTTGGGGAAACTGATCAAGGAGCTCATCAAGAGGATACCACCACCACCGAAGGAGTAATTCGTCATCAGTTTGGCATCCCCTTGGTTTGTTCCAAGCTTGGGGGAGTGTCGCGGTATCACATCACTATCTTCTATCTTTTTACCTTATTAGTAGAGTCATATCATGAATAAAGGAGTTATTTTGTAGTATGGTTTGCATTATGGAAGTGTCCCCTCTCTCGTTAGATATGTATCCCTTGGTGTGAGTTGCCGTTATGGAATATTAATGAGAAGTTCTATCATTCACTCTTTTGCATAGCTTATTTTAGTTTTCAATTCGTGGTTATATGATTGATCTTGTTGTTAGTATTGGTAGCACTCTAGGATCATTGAGTTAATTTAGTTCGTTTTGGCAAACCTGGCTCGGTCAGTAGCAACACTATTTTTGAGAGTTGAAAAGAAAAAGATAGAAGTACTATAAAGAAAAATAATTTCATCATCTTTCTTTCTTGATTTGCTCATAAGTTTAGTATTCTCTAGTTAAGATCTTTTGTGCTTCCAAGGAAGATTGCATGTTTGTCTTTATCACTTGTATGTTTGTTTCCTTCAACTCTTATACTTGCTAGCCAAAAACCTGTACTGAGAGGGTATTCTTCTCGTGCATCCACCTCCTTTAAACCAAAACCTTTGCCATTTGTGTCCACCATACCTACCTAGTAGCATTACTGCTATTCCAAGTAAATTCTTGTTTTGTCTACCTCCCAAATTAAACTTGTTATGTGAAAATTAGTGATTAAAGCTCTCACGAACTTGATGGCACACTTTACTTTCTTGCATTTAATAAACTTGAACCATTGTGCTCGCCTATGTTGCGGATATGCTTGCGCTTTGTAAGTTGTGAATTAGCAGAATCATGTTGTCATGGGGAACGCTTTCAACATTGCACTGGTACTTAGTACCAAGTTGATATCATGTTCTTTTGTCTATGGATGTCGTCGGTGTGAAATGAAAGGGGAGCTTGTAAGTCCATGGAGTTATGCATGTGTGTTAGAGAAACGCCTGGGCCGTTGGTCTAATCCATGCTGACATGGTGGAAACCTGCAGCATAACCATAACGAGCATCTATGAAGCATTCTTCTTATAAAAAAAGAGTCCGATATTGAAAAAAAAGAGAAAAGAAAAAAGAGATTATGAAAAGAGGAAAGAGAGAAAAAAGCACCATATTCCCATGGTAAATAAGAAGATTGCTGAGATGTTTGTTGTCTGCTTGCCTTGTCATTTTGATATGAGATTCTTCCGTATCATCGGGCAAGGGGTACCCCGTTGGCGGTTCTTTATGATACACATATGCTTATGATGACAAGAACTTACCGGTGACTAAACTTGAGTAGCATGTGGAGCGACCCTCGTATTGAAGGGACATGAGATTCTCAACTTACAACTTGTCAATGCATATCCTCATTTTTGATCACTTTAACCTTAATCACCTAAAGATGCCTATGATAGGGACAATGAGAGCTAAAAGCTAGTAAGTATCATAATTTTTGGGAGCTCTTTATGAGACTTGCAATCCCTGCTTCCCTCTACGAAGGGCCTTTCTTTTACTTAGTAGTTGAGTCAGTAAACCTATTCCCTTCTATCTCAGCAAGTATTTTGAGTTGATGTGTTTCATTCATTCATATGACGATTTATGCAATCATGTTTCTTATGTTCCTTGTTTTGCACATTGCTCTTATCTTGATGTTTACTACTTTGAAAGCTTTCATTGAAAAACCAGCTATTTGTGAACTTCAGCAAATTATCAACTATTCTTCGACCAAGAGCTAAGTTTGCCATTACCAATTATGATTCACTTTATGTGTCTTTATTATGTTTTCTTTACTCATTGCAAGTTGAGTTGTATAATAGTGAGTTGTCTTCTATTATGATCTATGCTTTTGATGAATGTGATGCTTCTTGTCCGTATTCTTTTATCGACTCTTCACTCCATAAACCTGAGACCATGTTTATTGAGCTCAGTTTCGCTTGGGGACAAGCGAAGTCTAAGCTTGGGGGGAGTTAATACGTCCATTTTGCATCACTATTCTATGTCTTAATTCACTATTATTCATTGATATATTTCATATTGAGAGGTGATACTTATGTTATTTCATCTATTTTTGCATGGTTGATGACTTTTGGAGCATGTACCGCTGCAGTCAGGATTCTGATGGAAAAGGTGCTGTTTGGAGGCAAAATTCGCGAATATCAGAAAATCCGGGAAAATATACGGAAAATCCTATTTTTCCAGAAGACTTAGGATGCCAGAATATGGAGTGGAGGTGGGCCACAGGGGGCCCACACCACCCCATGGCGCGGGCAGGCCTAGGCCGCGCCTGGAGGTGGTGTGGCCACCCTGGCCTACTCCAGCCTCTCCCCTCTGGCGTATATCATCCCCACGAAACCCTAAGACTCGGAGAGCGACCACAGAAATATTCCGCCGCCTCTGTGGGGCGGAAAACACCGAGAGAGAAAGATCTCTCCGGCAGACAGATTTCTGCCGGGGGAATTCCTTCCCGGAGAGGGGAGATCATCGCCATCAACACCACCATCAAGCTGGACCTCATCGGGATCATCATCATCATCACCTCCACCATCATCACCATCTCCATATTGCTGTAACAATTTGGTTGAATCTTGCTATAGTTCATAGGGGAAACTTTCCCGGTGTTGATTACCCTTCGTAGTTGATGCTATTGAGTGAACCATTGAATTATTGTTTATGTTCAGATTGTTATACATCATTATTCCATCTCTGGTCATGATCCATATGATGTCTTGTGAGTAGTTCATTTTGTTCTTGAGGACATGGGAGAAGTCTTGTTGTTAGTAGTGGAGTTGCGTTGAGAAAGATTCAATAGATTGTTATTTAAGTTGTGGTGTACTTATTCTAGTGGTGTCATGTGAACATCGACTACATGACACTTCACCTATATGGGCCTAGGGGAATGCATTGTGTATTTGGCTACTAATCGTAGGGGTTGCCGGAGTGACAGAAACCTGAACCCCCGTTAGGAAACTATTGCACAAGGGACGTAAGGGTCTTAGAGTTTAAGACTGTGGTTAGGTTTCTACCTTAAATACTTTCTTGTACTTACGGATGTTTGCAAGGGGTTTAATCACAATTATGTATTAGTCTTGGATGGGGCGATACATTAGCATAGGTTCACCCACACAACACTTAGCAAGCTAAAGAAGATTAATCGACTATATGAAGCGAAAGCACTTGACAGTCTTCCCATGTGTCCTCGAGAACGTTTGGTCATCTTAAGAAATACAACCGGCTTGTCCTTTGCTGCATAAAGGATTGGGCCACTTGCTGCATTTATTCCTACTGTCTTTTATGTACTCGTACTTTGTTTACTTGCTTTATCGAAAACCCCTAAAAATCCGTTTGCTAAGTATTTGCAGAGAATTCCTTATCCATACCACTAGCCAGCACCTTCTGCTCCTCGTTGGGTTCGACACTCTTACTTATCGAAAATACTGCGATACACCCCCTATACTTGTGGGTCATCAAGTTCAGCCATGATCTCCATCACTTGGTCCTTCGTGAGGATCCAAGTGTCCTTCTCCACAATCAAGAAGGCTTGGGTACAGGGCAACGAAACCTGTTCACCTTGTACATCATTAAAATAACTAAACGGATATGCTCGGAGCCTCTGGTTAGCTTGGTAAACACCAAGGAAGCCACAAGCAGTTAAATACTTGACGTCCATAAGCTTGAAGCCATCAAAAGATTGCATAACAGGTAATGTAATATTTAATGCATGGGAAAGTTGGGTTACCAGTCAACCAATGCGAATATCACCTTTCGTCTTGTTGCTTTGGTGGCGAAAGTGCTGGATGAGTAGAGCTGCAGGATTAGGGCTTTGCGGTGCAGTGGGAAAGAGAGCCTTGGTGATCATTGCCATGTCCGCATTGGCCATGGAGCCGATATCACCTCTTCCCAATAGTGTGTTTGCGAGGAACAAGGTGTAGAAGCAAATTGTTGGGTTCTGAATAGTGGACATCTTCCTTTGGTAGAATTCAGTGCCACCATTAATAGAAATAGCCTCCCAAGTTTCTCCGCTTGTGAATCTATAGAGGTTAGTAACAGTTGACTCACCAACGTGAGGGAAGCCGAAAGCATCACAAAATTGTTCAAAAGTTATTTCATAGGTGCTGCCGGTTCATGGTGAAGCTTACCGTGCACACATTACCTTTCTCCATGTGGTCGTCGTAGAAGGAGGCAAGGAACTCATAGGTAAGCTTGGTGTAGGTGTCGTGGCTTGCATAGCCGAGTACCGTTAGCCTGGCCTTGTTACACATGAGGTCAAAGTCCGCCTTCAACCCCGCCGCGGTGAGAAAGCTATGGTCGGCCCAACGTGTGGGCAACACCCTCCTCGATGAACTATGGACAACCTGGGGTTGCACTCGGCTCAGGACCCCGAGCCCTCGCCACGTTGGCGCTTGCTCTTGCGGAAGATGTTACCAATTTTGTTCATCCTGATGCACTGAAAAATTTCACCATAAAACCTTAGGCATATATAGTTTCTACATGATATACGAATGATCCTACGTGGAAAAATTCAATGCTAACATGAGAAATCAATAGGAAAAATAAAATAAGCTTGAGTTCATCCACTAGATCAATGTGAGAGTTTCAACCATGGAAATCTGAAAATAAAGCATAGATAGGGAGAGAAACATACCGATCTGTTGATTCTCCCACTCAAACGAACGAAATCCGCAAAGAATCAAGAGTTGTAGGTGGGTTTTATTGAGAGGTTTGGATAGAGCATATGAGAGAAAAAGTGAGGAAGGAGGAGAAACCTAGCCGCCCCGTCCCGATTTTGTGGTCGCGCAGAACTATACTGCCGGAACTATACGGGTGGGATATGTTGTTCCGCCCGTATAGTTGCGGCGGCGCCGCCAACTAGGATTTCTTTATGCAGAATACAGCTATATGGACAGAACTATACACCCGGATCACAATGATCCCGCTATATAATTGGTCGTTCAACCGTCTATACCTCGAGATAAATTTTTTAAGACAGACATCGATATCTATACGACCGAAACTATACGGCCGGAATTTTTATTCCCGCCATATAGTTGGTCGTTAAACCATCAGTATCTTTGAGAAGAAATTGTATGAAGGCATCGATATCTATACGACCAGAATTTTTATTCCCGCCATATAGTTGGTCGTTAAATTCTCTGTTCCTTCGAAAGAAAATTTGTTGATGGCAAAGATATCTATACGACCGGAGCTATACAGCCAGAATTTTTATTCTCGCCGTATAGTTGGTCGTTAAACCATCAGTAGTCATCAAAAAAATTCTATTTCTTCGAGAATACCTTCTTATCCTGAAACTTAGCAAAATACCTTATTTTGGACAGAAAAATGATAATAGAAACTGTCAACCAACATTAGTGTATGAAGAGAGCAGAATTTTAGTCTTTGTAGATAAAACTCAAACTTTTATTTTTATTCTTATTCTATACTCATTCAATCGATGTTTCTACCACTTTTTGACAGCTGCATTTTCACGAGCGCGCTTCCACAAGAATGTCTGTGAAGAAGTTGTAGGAATATGATGAACTTTTTATTCTTTAGTTTATTTTATTGACGAGATGGGTTGACTCCCATTAAGCATTTTATTAAGAATGGTTGAATAACTCAACCCCTTCTATGTTCTCGAATTCTTACCTTGGGTTGCCCCTTATCAAAGGCACTTACCAAATGAACTTGTTTTGCTGGTGGAATATATATTTCTCCTGCTTCTAGGTTCTTTGGAAATACCGGATGATTTTGGCATCATAAACATTGAAGATTATCTTTCCCTCAGCACAATCAACTGATGCCCCTGCAGTACTAAGGAAAGGTCTTCCAAGTATTATGGATAATTTTTCATGTTCTGGCATCTCAAGAATAATAAAATCAGTGGGAATAACATGCTCATCTATTCTAAGTAGGACATCCTCAATCATACCAATGGGTTGTTTAGTGGACTTGTCAGCCATCTATAAAGTGATAGTTGTAGGAGAATACTCCCCTAATCCTAACCTTTTATAGAGGGAGTATGAAATTACACTAACTCCTGCACCTAGATCACACAAGGCATTGTGAATAGCAGTTTTGCCTATTGAGCATGAAATAATTGGTATTTCGGGATCTCCGGATTTGGACAACAACTTCCCATTAGAAGGATAACTAGTTACCATGGCAACAGTTTCAGTTATTTCTTTCTTTCTACTAAGAATATCACGGAGGAACTTAGAATAGGTAGGAACTTTGATGGCATCCGAAAACAGAATTTCTAGACAAAGGTCACCAAGTTCCTTTGTAAAAGAATCATAGATTACCTGATCTGGTGCTTTCTTTTTTCGATCTGGATAAGGAAGCGTTTTCTCACCTTTCTTATTCTTGTCTTTTACCTTTTGTGGGGGCAGGCTATTTTGTTGCTTTCTTTTGTTGTTGCTTATCACTTTTCTTCTTTTCTACTACAACGACGCCATCTTCCTTGCTTATCTCTTTTTCTTCTATTGGATCAACCGTCTCTGCATCAGAGTCATAACGATCATCCTATGCATCATCTTGGCCCTCCTTGGTTTGATCTTTTGTTTCTTGAGCAGTTTCATCTTGAGGATCAACCAGTGTATCATCTTCTTGGCTTGCTTCGAGCAAGGCTTTTTCATTTTGCTCTTTTTTAGCTTCATATTCTGGTGGTACTAATGGTCCTGTAACAACTGCACCTCTTCTTGTGACAACATTAGTAGAAATAGGAATATCTTTATCATCTCAAAGAAAAATTTGATAACCAGATGCTATTTGTTCACACTGGATTTCAATCATAATAAGATACTTGTGAAATAATTTTATTTCTTGGCCAATCTCATCATAATTTTCCGTGAGTTCCGCCAAAATCTTTTTATGAAAGTGCTTATGCAGGTTATTATGAGATTTTGCTTGTTGATGTTTTAATTCTTGAAAAACTTTTCTAGTTTCATCTTCTTCAGTTAAAACTTGTAACAAGTCTACTTTGTTTTCCTTAATAAGTTCAGAAGGTATACCTTTTTTCCTTCATAGTTTTGCGTACTTCAGGCATAAGATCAGGAGTTATTTGAAGTATCCCTTTTTCCAGCTTAGTGCCAAAATAAGGAATATATAAAGAATCATTCTTAGCCCTAGTAGACATCAATTCCAAACATACTTTAATAGATAAAGTATTTATCGATCCTCCTACTGAGAAGTCAAGCAAATCTCTACACTGAGTATTAAGACCATGGTAAAATAAATGGCAAATAGTTGATTTAGAATAGACATGATTGGGAATGCTATTGATCATTCCAAAGAATCTATCCTAGGCTTGTGGATAGTTTTCTCCCATCTTCTGACTAAAGTTGCCTATATTCTTTCTTAGTTCAGTTACCTTTTTAAAAGGATTAAACCTGTTTATGAATTTAACAATGCAATTTTACGAATATTTAATGTAATGGCAAGGGAGAGAATATAACCAGTCTAGCGCCTTACCTTTAAGAGACCAACGAAATAATTTTAGATGAGAGAAGTCTCTTGGCAAACCTTTTGGTCCAAGCAATGTTATCACATCGTCAAACTCGCTAAGATGTCTTCCTGGGTCCTCATCTTCCCTTCCATTGAAAGATTTTTCCTACAAAATTTTAATAATTCCACCATCAAATCGATATTCTCTAACTCCAGGATTAGGGAATTCTATTGGTTGTTTAAGAAATTCAGAACTTGGAGCACTGTATTCTCTGAGAGTTTTCTCAGGTTTCATGGGAGTTGTCCTGTAAATAGACATGATTTCCATAATATCACTCAGGTTTTCAACTTCAACTTTATTTGATCTTAAAAGTTTTTCAATAATTTCCTCGCGCCTTTGAGCAGGCATGCACTCAATATATTTCGGTAAATAGGTCCTACCAGAGCGTGTAGACCCTTTGTTTCCTAGGGAGAATATTTTGTAGTAGCAACGCCTAAAATGTCAAAGGACAAACACTTAGTGACGAGGGTTTAACTCATCAATGCCCATTGTTATGGACTTAGGTTCGAGGAATTGAGGAGCACTAGAAATCTCGATCGGCTAGCAAACAAGCACACGAAGATGCAAGGTTTACCCAGGTTCAGGCCTCGTAGAGGACCCTACTCCTGCTTGTCTGCTCTTGATTGATGATGATCCGAAGGATTACAATGTCGCTGATGGCGGTGGATGTGCAGATTGGATTTGGCGTATGTGTACGCTACGGGTGTTGTCTAGATCTATTGTATTGTATCTATTGGGGTGATGTCTAGATCTGTTGTAGGAGTTGCGATTGCCTTCTCGTTGGACCCTCCTAGCCTTTATATATGGGGAGGCTAGGTCTCAGGTACCAATACGAGTTGGTTACAAGTTAGATTCAAACTCTAGACTTGAACTTTCCTTGTCTTGCGCATTTGGGAGTCCGTGTCCATATGGGCTTCATACCACTCGAACCGTCATAGGCGTCATGGACCTTGGAAATTCGTCGAGTGGGCCTTCCGTCAAGCCGCACCAGGTAGGTTATAGTTGGTGCCTATTGGGCATACCCATGTTAGTAGCCCCCGAGTGTCCATGCGAATCGTAGATTCGGGTGGAGACTCAGAAGTCTTGATCTTTGCATTAGGATGTCGGAGTCGACAATTGTGTCGAGTGCGAAGCACTCACCCGAAAGTTCATTAGGTCAGCCGAATTTGTAGTAGTTCATAGGGATGATGGTAAACATGCCTGGTGCGCTCGACGGATCGGGACCAGTTAATTGCTCTAGGGCAAAAGCAATGTTACCTACTCAAACTCGAGTCCCCGGACTCGAATTCGGAAATTGCTGGTGTAATTTGACTCATGCCGTGGAGGTCTTATAGAGTCAAATCCTAGTGTGTAATTGTGAGCACTCGGCGCGTCCGTCAAGGCATATTCATCGCACATGTAGGCACGGATATATTTCTGGCAGTTCATAGTAGATGCATTGCCAGGCCTTTATTCAGGTCTTATCTTCACGCTGTAAGCGTGACATCCAATTTTTTCCATCGCGAAGATGATTCGGGTGACCCAGGAGACGCAATCTCTTTGTAGGGAAAGATATGAGGTGGACTCGCCATAGCATTCGAGTGTGGATGTTATCAACACACAGTGCAATGTATAAGAAAAATAATCATAGGGTGCATGGCCAGCGCTCCCTATGAGAGTAGCCCCCGAGTGCCTATTCGAGTCGTAGACTCGAGTGGGGACTAAAAACATTTTGTGACTGCTGTCGTCTTTTTGCTTATTTCAGTCGAATGTGCTTTCAACGCTCCCTATGGGTGTAAACCGAAGTCCACAATCGAATCGTAGATTCGAGTGAAGGGTTTTTCGTGATGCTTGGATGTCTTTACAAAGTTCTTCGGGTGCGTGGCCAGCGCTTCTGTTAGGAGTAGCTCCCGAGTGTCTGTTCGATTCGTAGACTCGAGCAGAGACTTGTAGTCGTCAGTTGCATAAACACAACGATCAGGAAGTGCTTCAGATGATCTTGAAAATGCCATCAGCGCGTGAGCTTTTTCGAATGCGCGACCAGCGTGCCCTATGGGAGTAGCCCCTCGAGTCCTTAGTCGAATCGTGAAGGAAATATGCCCTGAGAGGCAATAATAAAGTTGTTATTATATATTCCTTATATATGATAGATGTTTATTTTACATGCTAGAATTGTATTGATCAGGAAACATCAATACATGTGTGTTTAATAAACAAAAAGGGTTCCTAGTTATGCCTCTCTTATAGACTAGCTTGTTGATTAACAAGATGATCAAGGTTTCCTGATCATGGACATTGGATGTTGTTAATAACAAGATCACACCATTGGTGGAATGATGTGATGAACATTCATCTGAAGTATAGCATTACGATCAAGTCATTATGTTTATATTGCTATAACATCATACGAAGTAATCTTTATCCTTAGACCATGAGATCATGTTAATTGCTAACACCGGAAGAGTATCTTGATAACTGATACGTCCAAAACGTATCTACTTTCCCGAACACTTTTGCTATTGTTTCTCCTCTATACTTGTGTGATTTGGATACAACTAATGCAGACTAACGCTGTTTTCAGCAGAATTGCCTTGGTGTCTACTTTTTGTGCAGAAAATCAACTATCAGGAAAAATCCCGGAAAATATGCCAAAAATCCTATTTCACCCGAAGACTCCAGGAGCCAGAATACGAGACGGAGAAGAGCCCTGGGGTGGCCACACCACCTGGTGGCGCGGGCCAGGCCAGGCCACGCCAGGGGGTGGTGTGGGCCCCCCAGGCACCCCCTCGGCCTCTCTCTTCGCCTATAAGGAGCCTTCTAACCTAAAAACTTTGGGGGGTTCGATGTTTTTCAGAAGGAGTTCCGCTCCGCCGCCACCACCAGATTCCACGAAAAGCACCAGAAATTTCGTTCTGGCACCCTGCCGGGACGGGGAATTGGAGGAGATCATCGCCATCATCATCACCATCGCTTCTCCATAGACCATCCATGTTTCCCCCATCTATGAGTGAGTAATCCCCCGCTGTAGGCTATGGGGATGGTAGGGATTGGATGCGATCGTTCATGTAATGGCATCAGACTAAGAATACTAAATACACTAAGAAAATGAAGTTCCTAATGAAGAAAAAGTTGAAGAAGAACCTGAAAATCACACTAAGAATACTAAATACACCAAAGAAGATTTTGTTGCTAAGAAACATAGTAGTGAAAGAGAACCTTGGGTCCAAAAACCTATGCCTTTCCCTGATAAGAAACACAAGTCAAAGGAAGATGAACACTATAATAAGTTTTGTGAGTGGATGAAGCCTTTATTCTTGCAAATTCCTTTGACTGATGCTATTAAATTGCCTCCTTACTCAAAGTATATGAAGGACATTGTCTCGAATAAAAGGAAGATCCCTAATGAAGAGATCTCTACTTTGCTTGCTAATTATTCTTTCAGTGGTAAGGTTCCTAAGAAACTTGGAGACCCAGGGATTCCAACTATCCCTTGCTCTATTAAGAACAGTTATGTTAGAACTGCTTTGTGTGATTTGGGAGCTGGAGTTAGTGTTATGCCTTTCTCTCTCTATAAGAGGCTTCAACTTGAAAAATTAATACCAACTGATATATCTTTGCAAATGGCTGATAAATCTACCACTATTCCTGTGGGTATATGTGAGGATGTACCTGTTCAGGTGGCTCACAATTGCTTGATATTAACTGATTTTGTTGTGCTTGAAATGCCTGAAGATGATAATATGTCTATTATTCTTGGGAGACCTTTTCTTAATACTGCAGCAGCTGTTATTAATTGTAATCAAGGAAAGGTGACCTTCAATGTTAATGACAAGGAACATACTGTCTATTTCCCCAAGAAGATTGAAAGGACTTATGGTTTGAATTCAGTTGAACATGTTGAGGGCATTCAAGTTGGAGAAATATATTGTCCCATACCAAGAGAAAATTTTGAAACAATTATGATTGGGACCATTGTTATCAAGGTTAAGGTAACATAATCATTAGTGGAGTACAAAGTTTTGTCTCATATGCAATTGTTTTGGTAGCAAGACTTGATCAACCTTGTTAACAAAAGGATTCCATTGAACAAAACAATGTTTTCATTATGATTATCTCCGTTTATTTCTATCTTTTTTTTTAGTTTTTGCTTTCGTTTAGTTTTATTTGTGTTGTTAGTTGCTTGCATGCTAGAACTTCTGTAGTTCTAGCCTTGTTTTGTCCTTGCATCATGTTTCCAAAAGAAAAAAATCTGTCTGTCAGAAAAATCATTCTTCTATTTTTGAAAAAAAGCCCAAAAATAAAGTGTCTCGAAAAATTCTAGAAAATTAATATTAAATTTTTACGTGAAAAAAGGGGCAGAGGAGTACCTGGTAGGTACTAGGGGGGCCCACCAGGCAGGCACACCATGTGATGGCGTGGCCAGCCCTGGGTGGCGCCATGCCCTGGTGTGGGCCACCCCTGCCCCCCCACTACTTCTCTCACCTGCCACTTTCTTCTCTCTCCCGAGTAAGCTCCAGTTCATAGCTCAAAATCGCGTTCTTTCTATGCTTGCTCTCGATTTCTTCGATCTCCTTGCTCAGCCCATCTTTCTTGCTGAAATTTGGAGCATTTGTTCCTTGGTATGTGACTCCTCCCCTTGTCCAAGTAGATTTGTGTATAGTGGATTATATGTTGAGTATTTTGCTGCTGTAGGTGACTGGTTATGAGAGCTTGTAAGCTTGTTTGATGCTTAGAGATATAGTTTTGATGCATGTTTAGGCCTCTTGCAAGTCCCTATGAGTAGAATCCTTCATTATATTTACTTTGTAATCACTTGTTTAATAGGTCTTTAAATTTCAGAATACCAAGCATGAACAACCACACTTTTGGAGAGATATTTGAGAGTAATGCACCTAGGAGGTCGAGGCCCTCAAGAACAGCCTCTCAAGCTAGGCCTTCATACAATGAAGACCTCATTGCAACACGTATTGGCAGTGAAAGGGATGATGGAGATGCTCACCCATCCTCTTTTCCTTGTTTTACTTTCTTGCAAGCTGGAGGTATTCTTGATGATTTCTTGCTACTGATTGAGAGGGTTGGCTTGACCTCTTATATGCAAGATGAGAGTGCACAGTACGCTATGCTCACCAAAACTTTTGTTGAGAGCTTCTCATTTACTAACACACCCTATCAATCTACTGTCTCTTTTAAAATCTATGATATGCCCTTCACCATGCCTTTGGAGAGATTTTGCAGTATTGTAGGTGTGCGTATGACATGGACCATGAAGAAAATTCAAGGGCGACCTGTTGATTTGTTGGAGCTTTACCGAGGGGTGACCAATGATGATGACCGTGTGGCGCAGCGCGGAAAGATAAGAAATATCCAACTCCCTGCTCTTAGATACTTTGCATATTATCTTGCCACTAGTGTATTGGGTAGGGAGAACACTAGTAATATCTCCAACTATCATTTAGCATTCCTTGCTGCTGCGCTTAACAATGATACTCGGTACAATCTTGGCTCGCTTATTGCTCGCCGCCTAGCTGCTAGGGGGCCTATCTATGGGGGCATCATTGCCTCGCGTGTAGTCAATGCATTAGGACTTTCAGTGGATCCCGATGATGCTATGCTAGCACCACAGAGGCTCGACCTTGTTGCCATGAAAACCCATCACTTTGTCACTACTACCTCTGATTTGAACAATCTAGTATATAGGATGCTTTTCACTGACGGGGATGAAAGGGAGATCCTTTTGCCATAGCCTGCTTTGTTTAGTGTTGACAGGAGACCGTGGTCGCGCTCCAAGGAGGAGGTGGACGAGCAGCTTCGCTTGTTGGGTTTCCACGAGCAGCACCAGGAGGATGCGCCCTCCTATGATTACTCCACGCATTACAGAGGGGCGTACTCGAGCTCGCACCAGGACGAGGGTACCTCCTCGTCGTACCCCGGTGACACTTCATCCTGGCTAGCTTGGGATTGATACCCACTTAGGCCAAAAGCCTAAGCTTGGGGGGAGGTACGCCGACACCACACTCATCTCCATATCATGTTGCGTCGGTACTTTGTATATTCATGTTTTCGTTCTCTTTTTAGTTTTCGTTCTTCTTTGCTTTTGCTTTCTAAAAACACAAAAAGACCAAAAATATTTTTGTTGTTTCTCTTTGGTTTGCTTCTTCTTTTTGCCTTGGTTTGCTTTTCTCTTTTCGCTTTGTTTGAACTATTCGAAAAACCCAAAAAGGTTTTGCTTTGCTTGCTTTTCTCTTTTGGTTCTTATTTAAAAATCGAAAACACAAAAAATATTTGTCGTTCTTCTTTGGTTTTTGCAAGTTTGCTACAGGGTTCGGCAGTTCTCAGTGGATTATTGGTTTAATATTATTATTCAAGCCACATAAGTGAAGAGCAATAATGAGGATCAATGACAACTTGAGGCGTGGTAAGAGGCTGGTAACGAACTCTATTTGTTTTCATTTTTGTACATATACTCATCACTGTGTGCGTGCTTAGTCTGTTCATGTAGAGTGTATGTTTTCTTTGGATGCTTAGTAGTTCTTGCTTTCTTATGATTAGCTCCAGCTCGCTAATAGTTTGTAGCATGTCTCATGAATGTTTGCTTGCATTGCTCTATTCATAAATTGGTATGACACCATGGTATCCTCCTCTGAATGTTTCATTTGAATTGACTTGGCACATGCTCACACATGCACATGACTGTAATAATCAGTTAAGCCTCGATGAATTATTTTGCCTTGAGGATCTTGAATCATTTTCATGCCATGATTAGTCCTGTTTTGTTGCAAGCATGATAATGACAGCTATTGCTCTCTCGTTTGTCGCTCCCTTCCTATTGCTAGCCTTCACTTCCACTAAGTGTTTTACTCAAGTTTCCAACTTCCTAAACCAAATATTTCCAAAGTATCCACCATACCTACCTATTAGCATCATTTTCTACTCCCGTGCATATTCAATATGCCTTGTTTTCTTCCGAATAAAATGTTTGCTTGTTATGAGAAAGTTAGTTAGTAAAGCTCTCACGAACTTGATGGCACACTTTATTTCCTGCACTTAATAAACCTGAACCATTGTGAACTCTCCATGAAAGTTATATGCTTGCAAATTATAGGCTAGGGATTAGCAGAACCGTGCTGTCACGGGGAACGCTTTCAACACTTGTAAATATATACCCAATTGATACATTGCTCTTTTGTTTGCGGATGTCGTCGGTGTGAAATAAAAGGGGAGCTTGTAAGTCCATGGAGTAATGTATGTGTGTTAGAGAAACGCCTGGGCCGCTGGTCTAATCCATGCTGACATGGTGGAAACCTGCAGCGTAACCATAATGATATCTATGAAGCATTCTTCTTATAAAAAAGAGAGATAGCTATTGAGAAAAAGAAAAAAAAAATTTATGAAAAGAGGAAAGAGAGAAAAAAGCACCATTTTCCCATGGTAAATAAGAAGATTGCTGAGATACTCATTGTCTGCTTGCGTTGTCATTTTGATATGGGGATTCTTTCGTATCATCGGGCAAGGGGTACCCCGTTGGTGGTTCTCAATGATACGCACATACTTACAATGACAAGAACTTACTGGTAACTAAAGTTGAGTAGCATGAGGAGCGACCCTCGTACTCAAGGGACTTGGGATTTTCAGTTTATAGTCTGTGAAGCATATAACTCAGATTGGACCTCACTTTCACCTTAACCACGTTAAAGATGCTTATGATAGGGGCAATGAGAGATCAAAGCTAACAAGTACCATACTTTCAGCATTTGGAAGCCTTTCAAAATTATTCAAAACCTTTTCCTTTACTTGTTGAGTCTCCACTTATTCTCCGAGCACCTTCTTGAGAGCATAATTGTCATTCTTTGTGTTTGTTCCATTACTTGATTATTTGTGTTATGACTTTGATGCTTGTATCTCTGATATCTTTACTTCTAGTCATCACTTGAACTTCAGAGGTGCCCTGGCATTCATAATCAAAGGCAAGCGAGATACCACTCTATCATACCTTTTTATGAGCATTGTAATGTTGCTTACCTTTGTGCTTCATGCTACTTATTATTCTTGAGTTGGAATCTCTTCATAGCTTGCAATGACTATTAAGTAGACTCAGTTGCATACTCTTTATTATGAATTGTCCAAGTAGTTGATCACATTGCTGAGAATATTTACAGTACATCATATGAAGCAAATGTGTTCGTGAAAGTTCTTTTATCGCACTCAGTTTTCAACTGAATTGCTTGAGGACAAGCAATAAGCTAAGCTTAGGGGGAGTTGATACGTCCAAAGCGTATCTACTTTCCCGAACACTTTTGCTATTGTTTCTCCTCTATACTTGTGTGATTTGGATACAACTAATGCGGATTAACGCTGTTTTCAGCAGAATTGCCTTGGTGTCTACTTTTTGTGTAGAAAATCAACTATCAGGAAAAATCCCGGAAAACATGCCAAAAATCCTATTTCACTCAAAGACTCTAGGAGCCAGAATACGAGATGGAGAAGAGCCCTGGGGTGGCCACACCACCTGGTGGCGCGGGCCAGGCCAGGCCGCGCTAGGGGGTGGTGTGGGCCCCCCAGGCACCCCCTCGGCCTCTCTCTTTGCCTATAAGGAGCCTTCTGACCTAAAAACTTTGGGGGGTTCGACGTTTTTCCAGAAGGAGTTCCGCTCTGCCGCCACCACCATATTCCACGAAACAGCATCAGAAACTCTGTTCTGGCACCCTGCCGGGATGGGGAATTGGAGGAGATCATCGCCATCATCATCACCATCGCTTCTCCATCGACCATCCATGTTTCCCCCATCTATGAGTGAGTAATCCCCCGCTGTAGGCTATGGGGATGGTAGGGATTGGATGAGATCGTTCATGTAATGGCATCAGACTGTTAGGGCATGGTGCCTAGTATCTTTTATTAGTGCTTTATGACTTTGTTGCCACTTGTTGTGCTTAATGCTTGTCACTAGGGCCCGAGTGCCATGATTTCAGATCTGAACTTATTATTGATTCATTATGATAGTATTGTTCTTGGTCTTATCTACAAGTTGTATACACACGTCGTTGTCCGGAACCTATGGCCCCGAAGTGACAGAAATTGGGATAACCGGAAGGGAAAGGCTTTGATGTGAGGATCACATGTGTTCACGGAGTGTTAATGCTTTGCTCCGGTGCTCTATTAAAAGGAGCACCTTAATTTCCAGTAGTTCCCTAGAGGCCCCGCTGCAAACGGGCTGGCAGGACAAAAGATGTTGTGCAAGTTCTCATTGCGAGCACGTATGACTATATATAGAACACATGCCTAGGATTGTCTAGTACTTGGATGCTTTATCTTATTTATCTGCAATTGCCCTATGTTCTAATTGCTATGTGAATTGTCTTGTCCATGCAATGCCCGTCCATCCATCCCTATGCCTACCGCACTCGAATCCCACTGTTCACTGCTTTTGTTACTACTGTCTTTGCTTTACTACTGCTGTTACTTTACTATTCCTACTACAAAACTGTTGCTACTGATAAACTGCTGTGAGCAAGATTGTTTCCAGGTGCAGCTGAATTGACAACTCAGTTGTTAAGGCTTATAAATATTCTTTGGCTCCCCTTGTGTCGAATCAATAAATTGGATTTTACTTCCCTTGAAAATACCGCGATACACCCCCTATACTTGTGGGTCATCAATAACATCAAACGTCACACCGTAACAGGGTGACTATAAAGATGGGTTCAATATTACGAAGATGTTATGTTGAGGCTCATGGATCAAGAGTGGAATTTGTCAATCCCGATGACGGATAAATATACTCTGGGCCCTCTCGGTGATATCACATTAAGATAGCTTGCAAGCAAGTGATGTGATCACTAGAATGTTATATCACAGGAACGAGAAAAGAGTGCATGTCGATAACGAGATCAAACTAGGTATGGAGATACCGATGATCGAATCTCGGACATGTAACATATCGAGAGACAAAGGGATTTAGTTACAAGCGTTAAAGGTTCTCACGATCACAGAAGTCATCGTTGAATGTGTAGGAGTCAGTACGGATCTCTAGGTCCCGCTGCTGATTATTGATCGGAGAAGGGTCTCGATCATGTCTGCATTATTCGCGAACCGTAGGGTGGCACACTTAAGAGTTACCGGACACCATTTTGGAGCACATATGTTTCAGACGAAAGAATTGCAAAGCGCAAGAATTGTTTCAATAGAAACCGGAAATTGTTTCGGGTGAAATTGCAGAAAGTGGTTCTGCATGTGATATTGAAATATTGCAAGGGGCTATATGTGAATGTTTGTTAATTAAAGTAATTAACAAAATTCTGAATAAATTTAATAAAAGAATTTTATTAAATGAGAGAGCATTAAATTTGGAGAAATTTAATGCATTTAAAGTGGAGACTTTAAAAGGGAATGTGAAGAGGCATTTTAATGTGGAGGGGTGACCACCACATGAATGGGGGAGGTGTGGGGTCACCCCCCATGCGCCGGCCATGGAGAGAGGGGGCACCCCCTCCTCCTATAAAAGGCCACCCATTCCCTCCTTCATCCTCACACCTCCTTGTGAAGGATCTCTCCCCCCTCTAGAATTATTCTCCTATGGTCTCGGATTAGCGAGATACATCTTCCCGGTGGCATTTCGTCTGGAAGGAGTTGCTGCTTCTGCTGGATCGCTAGAGCGAGGAGGTGGAGGTTGTCTGGTGGCTTGAACGTGTGTGCGTGTACGGATGCGCTGCTGAGTTGCGGCGCTCGGACTTCCTCACGATCTTGAGATCGGCAAGTGTACGACTACATCAACCACGAGTTCCTACTCGTTAACAAAACTCGTTGTCTTCGAGGGTAAGTTCTCGTTGAATGTATGTCCACCCGTTGCTTTGTACCTAGTAGATAGATCTTGGCGTGTAGTTCACACCATAGGAAATTTTTTGTTTTCTATGCTGCAGACCCAACAGTGGTATCAGAGCCTAATCTATGCGTAGGTGCTTTGCACGGGTAGTACACATATGTTTATATGTGGGCGATGATGATCATGTTATTGCATCTTCTATGTATTTTGGATATTGGTGGCATAGTGGGATGAAGCGGCCCGGACCAACCTTACATGTCATCGTACATGAGGCCGGTTTCAGGACTGACATGCAACTTGTTTTGCATAAGTGGCTGGCGGGTGTCTATCTCTCCTACTATAGTCAATATCTGATTTACAACGAGTTGCTAATAACTTAGTTATCCTTGTTGTGGTTCATGTTCGTAGGTGAGAACGGTTCTATCTCCAAAAGCCCTAAGCCACGTAAAACTTGAAATTGATAAATTAGAGGCGTCTAGTTTAGATCGTTGCTGGGCTAGTGTATTGATATGGTATTGTTGTAAGTAGATGTATGATAGATACTCTTACAACACACTCAACATGTAAGTTCCATAGACCTTGTCCTTACACACAAAGGAATGATAGAGATCATACCACGATGCACGTGATAGAGATCAAATGCATGGACCATATCATCTCACTTTATACATTAGATGTTTGCATCTTATACTGCTAGTTTGGCGCTTTTGGTAGCATTATAAGATGATCCCTCATTTAGATATCAAGATAAAAATGTGTTCTTCCTTAAGTATGCACCATTCTATGGATCGTGTTTCGAGACATCACGTGATGATCGGGTGTACTCGAATCTACGCTTTCATAGGAGCGAGTGTAAGACAGTTTTACACACACGAATACTAAGGTTCTTACTTGGCGGGCCTAGCATGTACAGACATGGCCTCGGAACACAGACGGAAAGGTTAAGCATGAGTCATATAGTTGATATGATGCCCATAAAGATGCTCGCCTTTGAAGCTACATCAACTCACGTGATGATCGGACTTGGTGTAGTGGATTTGGTTCATGTAATCACCAAAAGGACACGAGGGATGTCGTTTTTGAGTAGGAGTT
This sequence comes from Avena sativa, assembly GCA_916181665.1. NCBI lineage: Eukaryota > Viridiplantae > Streptophyta > Magnoliopsida > Poales > Poaceae > Avena > Avena sativa. The sequence goes on along the minus strand of OV702290.1, from coordinate 542,769,629 downwards.
CATTAGTAATTTGGATTAGTTGAACTCAATCTATCATAAACTTAGTCTAAATAAACTTTACAAATTCTGTTGTAGATGGCACCACCTGCTTTTACTTTCAATGTGTTCATGGAGAAAGAGAAACTTGCTGCGAATGGTAGCAACTTCACCAACTGGGCTATGAATTTGAGGATTCTCCTCACTGCTGCACAAAAGCAATATGTGCTAGATGCGCCGCTAGGCCCCCCACCAACTCTTGATGCCCCTGACGAGGAAAAAATGTCTATGTGACTCGTCAGGAGGACCACAACTTAGTTCACTGCGGCATACTGTATGGGCTAGAGCCAGAACTTCGAAAGCGTTTCGAAAATGGCAATGCCTTTGATACCATGGGAGAATTGAAAATGATTTTCGATACCCATGCTGCCGTAGAGAGTTATAATGCTACAGAAAAGTTCTTTAGCTGCATGATGGAGGAAAACAGCTCCGTTAGTGAGCACGTACTCAAAATGTCTGGGTACGCCGATAAGCTTGTGTCCTTGGGAATAACGATTCCCATTGATTTAGGCATAGTGTTCTCCAATCTCTGCCACCTAGCTACAAGAGCTTCGTGATGAACTATAATATGCAGGGCATGAAGAAGACTCTTCCCGAGCTTCTATCAATGCTTAAGACTGCAGAAGTGGAGATTAGGAAATAACATCAAGTGTTGATGATCAATAGGACCAACGGTTTCAAGAAAGACAAGAAAGGCAAGCACAAGGGAAAGAAGGGTGGCAAGTCTATTGCCATGCCTGAAAAGAAACTCCAAGCTGGCCCTAAGTCTGACACTGAGTGTTACTATTATAAGGGGACTGGCCATTGGAAGCACAACTGCCCCAAGTATTTGGCGGACAAGAAGTCCGGCAAGGCAAACAAAGGTATATGTGATATACATGTTATTGATGTGTACTTGACTAGTACTCGCAGTAGCACCTGGGTATTTGATACGGGATCAGTTGCTAATATATGTAACTCGGTTCAGGGGCTGTAGAACAAGCGACAACTAGCAAGGGATGAGGTCAGGATGTGGGTCGGCAATGGATCAAAAGTTGATGTGATCGCCGTAGGGACGCTACCTCTCCATTTGCCATCGGGATTAGTTATAAACCTAAATAATTGTTATTTAGTTCCTGCACTGAGCATGAACATTGTATCTGGATCGTATTTGATGCAAAGTGGTCATTCCTTTAAATCTGAAAACAATGGTTGTTCGATTTATAAGAATGATATCTTTTATGGTCATGCACCTATGTTGAATGGTTTATTTCTGATAGATCTCGATAGTAATATTACACACATTCATAATGTTAATGCTAAAAAGATTAAACTTGATGATGATATGTCTACATATATGTGGCACTGCCGTCTAGGTCATATTGGCGTTAAACGCATGAAGAAACTCCATTCTGATGGACTTTTGGAATCACTTGATTTTGAATCATTTGATACATGTGAGCCATGCCTTATGGGCAAGATGACTAGAACGCTGTTTTCCGGTTCAATGGAACGGGCGACAGATCTATTGGAAATCATACATAATGATGTGTGTGGACCAATGAGTGTGTCGGTGCGAGGTGGATATCGTTATTTTGTTACTTTCACGGATGATTTCAGTAGATACGGGTATATCTATTTGATGAATCACAAGTCTAAAACTTTTGAAAAGTTCAAGGAATTTCAGAATGAAGTGGAAAATCATCGTAATAGAAAGATCAAATTTCTACGGTCTGACCGTGGAGGAGAGTATCTAAGTTACGATTTTAGCACACACATGAAAGAGTGTGGAATAGTTTCACAACTCACGCATGCCGGAACTCCACAACGTAATGGTGTGTCAGAACGTCGTAATCGTACCTTATTGGATATGGTTCGATCTATGATGTCTCTGACTGACTTGCCACTGTCATTTTGGGGTTATGCACTAGAAACAGCTGCATTCACTTTAAATCGGGCACCATCTAAATCCGTTGAAACAACACCGTATGAATTATGGTTTGGAAACAAACCTAAGCTGTCATTTCTTAAAGTTTGGGGATGCGATGTTTATGTGAAGAAACTTCAACCAGATAAACTCGAACCCAAAGCGGAAAAATGCATCTTCATAGGATACCCTAAGGAAACAATTGGGTATACCTTCTATCACAGATCCGAGGGCAAGGTTTTTGTTGCCAAGAATGGATCCTTTCTTGAGAAGGAGTTTCTCGCGAAAGGTGTGAGTAGTCGAAAGGTAGAACTCGAAGAGGTTATTGAACCTTCTCTTCATGGAATGGCGAGTAGCGCAGCACCGGAAGTTGTTTCAGAGTTGACTTCACCTAATGAAGAGAGAGCTAATGATAATGATCATGAAACTCCAAAAGAGGACACTACCGAACCTCGCAGGTCAAGCAGGACACGTGCAGCTCCTGAACTGTACGGCAATCCTATTGTAAATTTCATGGTTGATGAATGGATGACCCTGCGACGTATGAAGAAGCGATGATGAGCCCGGATTCCAACAAATGGCTAGAAGCCATGAAATCCGAAATGGAATCCATGTACAAGAACCAAGTTTGGACCTTGGTGGACTTACCTCACGATCGAAAGGCCGTTGAGAATAAATGGATTTTCAAAAGAAAAACTGATGCTGATGGTAATGTGACCATCTATAAGGCTCGACTTGTCGCAAAGGGGTTTCGACAAATTCAAGGAGTTGACTACGATGAGACATTCTCTCCCGTAGCGATGCTTAAGTCAGTTAGGATTATGTTAGCAATTGCTGCATATTTCGATTATGAAATATGGCAGATGGATGTCAAAACTGCGTTCCTCAATGGTAATATTGAAGAAGAGTTGTATATGATACAACCTAAGGGTTTTGTTGATCCTAAGGATGCTAATAAGGTATGCAAACTTCAGCGATCCATCTATGGACTGAAGCAAGCATCCCAGAGTTGGAATCTCCGCTTTGATGAGGTGATCAAAGAGTTTGGATTTGTCCAAACTTATGGATAGGCTTGTATTTACAAGAAAGTGAGTGGGAGCAATGTGGCATTTCTAATATTATATGTGGATGACATATTATTGATTGGAAATGATATAGATCTTTTAAACAGTGTTAAAAGTTATCTAAACAGCAAATTTTCGATGAAAGACCTTGGTGAAGCGTCATATATATTAGGCATTAAAATCTGTAGAGATAGATCAAGGCGCCTAATTGGGCTATCACAGAGTACATACCTTGATAAGATATTAAAGAAGTTTAATATGGACGGAAGTAAGAAGGGGTTCTTACCTATGTTGCAAGGCAAGACATTGAGTAAGACTCAAAGTCCGGCTACGGCGGAAGAAACAGAGATGATGGATAAGATCCCCTATGCCTCGGCCATAGGCTCTATTATGTATGCCATGCTATGTACAAGACCGGATGTGGCACATGCTATTAGTTTGACTAGTAGGTACCAATCTGATCCAGGTTCGGAACACTGGATAGCGGTCAAGAACATCCTCAAGTACTTTAGAAGAAGTAGGGATTTGTTTCTTATATACGGAGGTGAAGAAGAGCTAGTCGCTAAGTGTTATGTTGATGCTAGCTTTGACACCGATCCGGATGACTCTAAGTCTCAATCCGGATACGTATTTCTCTTGAACGGAGCAGCAGTTAGTTGGAGGAGTTCCAAACAACCTGTGGTGGCTGGATCAACGACGAAGGCGGAATATGTTGCTGCTTCAGAAGCGGCGCAGGAAGCGGTTTGGATGAAAGAGTTCATTACGGAACTAGGTGTGGTTCCTAGTGCATTGGACCCAATGGTGATCTATTGTGACAACAATGGAGACATAGCCAACGCAAAGGAATCGAGGTCTCACAAGAATTCCAAGCATATTAAGCGCCGGTTTCACTCCATCCGCAAGCATGTCAAGGATGGAGATATAAAGATTTGTAAAGTACACACGGACCTAAATGTAGCAGATCCGTTGACTAAAGCTGTCCCTAGGGCAAAACATGATCAACACCAGAACTCCATGGGTGTTAGATTTATCACTATGTGAACTAGATTATTGTCTCTAGTGCAAGTGGGAGACCGAAGGAAATATGCCCTGAGAGGCAATAATAAAGTTGTTATTATATATTCCTTATATACGATAGATGTTTATTTTACATGCTAGAATTGTATTGATCAGGAAACATCAATACATGTGTGTTTAATAAACAAAAAGGGTTCCTACTTATGCCTCTCTTATAGACTAGCTGGTTGATTAACAAGATGATCAAGGTTTCCTGATCATGGACATTGGATGTTGTTAATAACAAGGTCACACCATTGGTGGAATGATGTGATGAACATTCATCCGAAGTATAGCATTACGATCAAGTCATTATGTTTATATTGCTATAACATCATATGAAGTAATCTTTATCCTTAGACCATGAGATCATGTTAATTGCTAACACCGAAAGAGTATCTTGATAACATCAAACGTCACACCGTAACAGGGTGACTATAAAGATGGGTTCAGTACTACGAAGATGTTATGTTGAGGCTCATGGATCAAGAGTGGAATTTGTCAATCCCGATGACGGATTGATATACTCTAGGCCCTCTCGGTGATATCACATTAAGATAGCTTGCAAGCAAGTGATGTGATCACTAGAATGTTATATCACGAGAACAAGAAAAGAGTGCATGTCGGTAACGAGATCAAACTAGGTATGGAGATACCGATGATCGACTCTCGGACATTTAACATATCGAGAGACAAAGGGATTTAGTTACAAGCGTTAAAGGTTCTCACGATCACAGAAGTCATCGTTGAATGTGTAGGAGTCAGTACGGATCTCCAGGTCCCGCTGCTGATTATTGATCGGAGAAGGGTCTCGATCATGTCTGCAATATTCGCGAACTGTAGGGTGGCACACTTAAGAGTTACCGGACACCATTTTGGAGCACATATGTTTCAGACGAAAGAATTGCAAAGTGCAGGAATTGTTTCAATAGAAACCAGAAATTGTTTCGGGTGAAGTTGCAGAAAGTGGTTCTGCATGTGATATTGAAATATTGCAAGGGGCTATATGTGAATGTTTGTTAATTAAAGTAATTAACAAAATTCTGAATAAATTTAATAAAAGAGTTTTATTAAATGAGAGAGCATTAAATTTGGAGAAATTGAATGCATTTAAAGTGGAGACTTTAAAAGGGAATGTGAAGAGGCATTTTAATGTGGAGGGGTTACCATCACTTGAATGGGGGAGGTGAGGGGTCACCCCCCCATGCGCCGGCCATGGAGAGAGGGGGCGCCCCCTCCTCCTATAAAAGGCCACCCATTCCCTCCTTCATCCTCACACCTCCTTGTGAAGGATCTCTCTCCCCCTCTAGAATTATTCCCCCATGGTCTCGGATTAGCGAGATACATGTTCCCGGTGGCATTTTGTCTGGAAGGAGTTGCTGCTTCCGCTGGATCGCTGGAGCGAGGAGGTGGAGGTTGTCCGGTGTCTTGAACATGTGTGCGAGTACGGATGCGCTGCTGAGTTGCGGCGCTCGGACTTCGTCACGATCTTGAGATCGGCAAGTGTATGACTACATCAACCACGAGTTCCTACTCGTTAACAAAACTCGTTGTCTTCGAGGGTAAGTTCTCGTTGGATGTATGTCCACCCGTTGCTTTGTACCTAGTAGATAGATCTTGGCGTGTAGTTCACACCGTAGGTTTTTTTTTGTTTTCTATGCTGCGGACCCAACAAATCGTGGATTCGAGTGAGGATTCGAAGCGTGCCACTCGAAGATCTTGTATATGTGCGTCCAGCGCTCCAGTTTGGAGTAGCCCCCGAGTGTCTGGCGGAGTCGTAGACTCGGGCAGAGACTCGAGTCTTGCATTTGCAAGAAATTAAGTGGGAGCGCTGAGACATATTTCTAATACATTATGTAGAGGACATATTGTTGATTGGAAATGATGTATCTTGTATTGACACAAGTTAAGAATTTCATTAAAATAAGATTTCGATGAAAGACTTGGGCAAAACCGGAATATTAGGCATCAATATCTATATGGATAGTTTGAGGCGCTAATATGGTTGTGCTAGACATACATATATGAGATATTGAAAGGGTTCAATATGGAAACAACAAGAAAGGTTCTTGCTGCATGGAAAGGATTGTATCAAAATTCAAGTGTTTCAACACTTGGTGAGTAAAATCACATGAATATTTTGATCGATTATACCGTGATATGTATATATCTAGATATGTCCTATGCTCTAAATGTTATGAGCACATACTAGAATGATTCATAATATGATCATTGGATGATAGTAAAGATATTCTTATGAGCTTTGGAAGAACTAAGAATATATCATGTATAAGTGACAAATAGTTAAAAAGAGTTCATTGTAAAGTGTTACATTGATACTAGTTTTGTCACAAGGTACAAAATTAAAAATTTATCTCAATTTAGACTATGGGTGGCACAATGTATTGGAAAGGATGTTCCATGATGGATTTGGATGAGTTCCAAAGTTGAAACATTGTGACGGATAGTACAACAAAAGGGTAAGTATATGACTGCTATAGTAGCAGCAAAGGAGGACATTTGTGTTATGTAGTTTGTTATCAAACTAGGTGTGGTTCAAAGTGGGCTAATACTATGAAGATATATTGTATGAAAATAATATCAACATATTTTAACCCGAACGAACTAAAGGTCTCACCAAAGGACCAAATTTATACAATGCTATCTCATTTGAGAATGAGTGATGCGTAGAGACGCAAAGACATGCAAATACACATGGACCTGAAACTGTCAGATCTGGAGATTATGTTAACCACTAGCAATCGAGTATATGCAACACCAGAAAGCCATAGGTGTTTAATACGCAAAGTTCTTCAAACTAGATTATTGACTCTAGTGCAAGTGGGAAACTGAAGGGAATACGCCCGAGAGGCAATAATAAAGTGGTTATTATCTTATTCTTTGTTTATGATAAATGTTTATTTTGCATGCTATAATTGTATTGATTGGAAACCTCAATACATATGTGTTTAATAAACAAATAACAGGTTCCTAGTAATGCCTCTTATATAAACTAGCTCGTTGATTAACAAGATGATCAAGGTTTCCTGATCATGGACATTGGATGTTGTTAATAACGAGGTCACAACATTGGTGGAATGATGTGATGAACATTCATCCGAAGTATAGCATTATGATCAAAGTCATTATGTTTATATTGCTATAACATCATACGAAGTAATATTAGTCCTTAGACCATGAGATCATGTTAATTGCTAACACCAGAAGAGTATCTTGATAACACCAAACGTCACACCGTAACAGGGTGACTATAAAGGTGGGTTCAGTACTATGAAGGTGTTATGTTGAGGCTCATGGATCAAGAGTGGAATTTGTGAAATCCGATGACGGATAGATATACTCCGGGCCCTCTCGGTGATATCACATTAAGATAGCTTGCAAGCAAGTGATGAGATCACTAGAATGTTATATCACGGGAACGAGAAAAGAGTGCATGCCAGTAACGAGATCAAACTAGGTATTTGGATACCGATGATCAAATCTCGGACATGTATTATATCATGAGACAAAGGGATTTAGTTACAAGCGTTAAAGGTTCTCACGATCACAGAAGTCATCGTTGAATGAGTAGGAGTCAGTATGGATCTCCAGGTCCCGCTTCTGATTATTGATTTGAGAGGGGTCTCGATCATGTCTGCATTATTCGCGAACCATAGGGTGACACACTTAAGGGATACCGACAACATTTGGAGCAAATATGTTTCATATAAAGATTTAAGAAAGCGCTAGAATTATTTCAATAGACACCGAAACTGTTTCGGGTGAAATTGCTGAAATTGGTTTTGCATGTAATATTGAAATGTTGCAGGGGTTTTTATGTGAATGTTTGTTAATTAAAGTAATTAACAAAATTCTGAATAAAATTAATAAAATAGTTTTATTAAATGAGAGAGCATTAAATTTGGAGAAATTTAATGCATTTAAAGTGGAGACTTTAAAAGAGAATGTGAAGGGGCAAATTTATGTGGAGGGAGTTACCACCACATGAATGAGGAGGTGAGGGGTCACCCCTTGGGCGCCGACCATAGGGAGGGGCACCCCCTCCTCCTATAAAAGGCCCCCCTCTCACACCTTCTTCCTCACACCTCCTCGTGAAGGATCTCTCTCCCCCTCTAGTATTATTCCCCCATGGTCTCAGATTAGCGAGATACATGTTCCCGATGGCTTTATCTGGAAAGGAGTTGCTGCTTCCACTGCTTTGCTGGAGCGAGGGATGGAGGTTGTCGGGGTACCGGACGTGTGTACGATCACGGATGCACCGCTGCTTTGCGGTGCTGGACTTGGTGGTGCTAGACTTGCTGGAGCTGGATCTGAAGGACATGCTGGAGCCAGACCTGCTGGACTTCATCACGATCTTGAGATCGGCAAGTGTACGGCTACATCATCCACGAGTTCCATCTCGTTAACAAAGCTTTGTTGTCTTCGAGGGTAAGTTCTGCATGGATGTATATCCACCCGTTGCTTGTATCTAGTAGATAGATCTTGGCGTATAGTTCCCATCATAGGAATTTTTTGTTTTCTATGCTGCGAACCCAACAGTCTACAAGAGCACATATCGTTTGTAGCTAGTTTCGAAGTATAGATATCGATCCCATAGGGAGCCCAAAGGTGAGTGTTTATGGGTGAAGTCTCTGTCACACCCAAAGTTGTCATAGGTCTTCGAGTTTATAGACTGCAAGTGTTGAACTGAGAATGGAGTTTTGATTAAACTGGGTGTATTTAAATAAAACTAAAATGTAAACTTCAGAAATATAAAGCATAAAAGTAAAGAACTATTCGTTTTTTGTTGTTTTCCGCAGATGGCAAAAGAAGGCACGGGGAGATTCAGTTCATGGTGATAGTGGTTGTGCCAAGTGGACGAATGATAGATGTAACAATTATAATCTTATAAGTATATGTGTAGGCGAGCTACCCATAATTAGCCAGACCTCCTCTTGGTAGATTTCATCCCAACTTCAATAATCCTACTAGTCTATTACCAAAACCATGGTCAGACACTAGATGATTAAGAACCTTCAGGCCGCTTAGCAATTAAGCTTCTTGGATCGGACTAATGCAATAAGCACGGTGGTTCCTTGTTATCCTCGAGTCTACTAGTTTTCCATTGATATTCATGTGTCACTCGGGGGTCGCTGGTCTGCTAGCGAACCAGATCCTATCTATGTAGAACAAAGCATCATGTTGTCCGGGCCCTTAATTGGACAACAAGCATTAGACATCCCACAGATAGTCAAGCACACATAATATAGTAATTAGAATCAATGACAAGCTAATGGAAAATATATGGAGGCACATCACATCTCACCAATCCCTTACATCTCCCACGCCCAAGGAACTAGCTCACACATGAGAGAAGAACAGATCATCGATATAATTAAAAAAGGGAGTTCTTCTTGATATTACCATGGAGATCCACAATAAGAATATAAAAGTATCCAACACAATTCAAGGTAGGAAGAAACAATCTCAAACCCTAGTCTTGCAATGTGAAGATCCCTCTCTCTATAAAGTACAAGTAATGGCTATGGGGGTGTATTGGCTAGGAGGTCGAAGATCGTGGAGCGAGATGAAGAACGTCTTCCCCTTCTCCGGATCTCCTCTTTCTCCCTTCTGGATGGGATGGCGGCTGTTGTGTTGTGTTTTTGCGTCTGGCCTCTTCATAGAAGTTGTCCTTTTTGACAAGACGGAGGCGGCAGCTATACGGCGGGAACTATACGACCTGAAAAATGTTCCTGCCGTATAGTTGCTCACTAAAGCCTTTATATGCTCCCCTCGATTGCTTCCAAAGAGAGACTTGCTTGTTTTTGCCTGAATATTGTGTTTCTCTAGTTAAAACCTTCTGTTAACATTCAAAACCTGAAACACACATTAAAAACCAAGTTTTCTTTGCTACCGAAGTATTAGCGTTAGGTAAAGCTAGAAAACGGTCAAATCCGGGAGAAAACCATCAATAAAAACCATCAAAATTGTGTCGAATCTCACAGCTATCATAGACTATCCACTAGAAAAATGAGGCCATGTAAAAGGAATCTCTTTACACCATGGTCTACATGGAGATGTAGACTACCAAATTTAGACAAGCTACTAAGATGCTGATAAGCATTTTCTAAATATCTAAATATTTCTCCATTTCAATGTGCTTGATTTTTTATATATTATATACACCCTCACTTTTGGTTTCTCTTGGTACGGGGTCCTCCACTTTCCATAGGGGGAGCCAGAGACTCCGGTATAAGCTTAAGGCAGACGAAGTCTCTGGATGCCGTACTGAGAGAAACACATCTAGGGTACCTCGCGAGGAAATTCCCCCACCACCTCTTGTAAACCCTAAACTATGATCCAAGATGTGTATTGGAAAAGCCTCCACTTTCCCTAGGGGTATATCTCTTTACATTACATCTAAGGGTTATACAAGGCTTCTCCTTGCGCTTGGATCTTTTCCTTTATTGATCTCTATTGCAAGAGATCTCTTCTCTAGTGAACTCCTTGCAGTCTCTTCAACTTTGGAATTCTATCCTTTTGCTCGACAATAATTTCCACGAGGGAACTCTACCCAGCATGGTCTATTACCCTCAAGGATTCTATTGAGTTGCTGATTCGGGCCAACAAGAGAAACCAGATTGCATATGTGTGTGTTTATATCTCCGACCCCCCTTTCTTCTTCGGGTTCATCCTATTTTCCCCTCCATCTAGTCATTATGTGAAGATCGGGCCACCCCAAGTGGTGAGCAACCACATCAAGCTCAGTGCATCACCACCTAGCACCAGCACGCAACCGACCAAATCCAAGAGTCACAAGTTTGTGTCCAAATACTATTAACTCGGCAACCACCACAACATCATAGGCTCACCAACCTATACACCTCATGTGCAAACATAACACGAAGCCACACAAGAATCACCGCCCGCCTCGCCTCCGACAAACATTGGAAGACCTGGACCAACTGAGCCTTGCCCGAGGCGTCGACCAATGTTGTTTGCACCGTCGGCCTATGTATCATGCTTTGCAGAAGATTAGGCCCAACACCACCGAAAAATATAATCATGAAGCGTCGACCCATCATAGACATGCTGCTAGGGAGCAGGTATGCTGCTAGAGACCACCACGCTGAACTAGCACAACGTGAAAAAAAGTCCAATCCGTCGCGTAGGCTTTGCTAGGCTGCGGTAAATAGGGCAGAAGGAGGAGAATGGGCGATGGCTAGGTCCTCTAGAGGCACATGAAAAATGGTTTTATAAGTTCACCTGACCTGAATCTACCTTGCATCAACATCTAATTTAACTAGCCATACCTCACACCAAGAGGGGCTTGAATCAGGGCTAAAAAGCCCGCTGATGAAACTAGATTGAGATTGACATGCCCTGACTGTCGGGCTCAAAAGTCAAGCCCACGCCGACCAAATAGAGAAAAAAAGCTCGATGGCCTATGGTTGGGCCTTCGTCGTTGCCCCCATATGCAAAGCCTGACCCCAGCCTAGCCCAATCCAACGATCTGAGCCAAAAATGCATGTCTAGGTTCGGCCCAGCATGCGGTTTTCGAATCGGGCTGCCCGTGGCCAAGCTTAGCATTTGACATTGTAATTTTTTACCCTCGATCAAAAACTTCATTATTTGCCTCTAGGGCATATATCCTTCAACTACCGCCTGTCGGCCGGTACTACCGCCGTAGGTTTTGGACTGGGAGCCTAAGTTGGCCCGTGTCCATGTAATCTTATCCACAAGTTACCTTTCCACCCTAGAACTACAAAATATAAATAGACTCCTTCTAGCTCAGATCTAGGTTAGGATGAATTTGAGTTTAATTGAATTAGCCTCCACTTTCCATGGGGGCCTCTCTTTAGATCTAGATCTAGACTAAAGGTTGTACAAGGCCCTCCTCGTTTGAGAAGGATCTTTCTATCTTGTGAACCCCCTTTGGGTATCTATTAATTGTAATCTCTTCACAAGAGGATTCTATCCTCTCCGATTTGATCTTTCTATTGTGGATCTCTACCTAGCAGTCTCTTTCACGTGGATTTTACCGAGTTGGTGATTTGGGCCAACGAGGAAAACTAGATTTTGTGTGTGTGTTGTGTGTGTACTGAGTCTTTTATATTTATCTTGCATTCATCGTGTTCATTTAGTTCATCACGTTCATCATCCTCCCCCTTGATTTTCCTCAAAGTCTGTAAAGATCAGGCCGCCCCACAAGGTTAACCCTCATCACTGCATGAGTCGATCGATGCAAAGGTCGAGGCTTCCCATTTATAAAAAACGCCCATTATAACATTTTACTGGCGTAACGCCTGTAGCATGTAAAAAAAGCTACGCAACATCGAAACCAAGATAACTAGCATCCACCATAATCACCTAGTATGTCCTAGCTAGATCTTGCCGATGAAAAATACGAATAGCGTGAGCTTCACTATCACTGGATCATGTGACCTTGGAACAATTCCCTCGGTTCCACCATGTTTCTTGAGCTTGGAGCTTCCTCCGCGAGTGTCCATAGTGGAACTGGAAAATACTCCACCATGGCAATCGAGCTCGAGACACGAGGAGGCGACGCTCATCCATGGAGTTGAGAATACAATATATTACCTAGCCCTTTTCATGAATTCAAATTTTTGGTTCAATTAGTTAGTGCATCAGTTCAATATGATATCAGAGCCAAGAGGTTTGTAGTCCAAGATCCTACTCATATAGTATTAAAAAAAGATCATGCGAACTATATCAAACTCACATTTAATGACTAAAAATAGCCTAGATATGAGGGAGGTGTTGAGAATATAAGGACATGTATAATGATCTTGTCTTAGCTATACAATGTAGGATAATTGCTGAGTTGGACGGGAAAAAGAGTTTTGTCTTCTCATAACTAAGATATCACCTCTTAGCAATAAAGATAAGGTATTTTGCTCCATCGTACGAGACATTTTTAACTTCTTTTATTTGGCTAAATTTGAGCGACCTATTAATAATCATTAACAACAGTACAAATAATTCCAAAAATAATAAAGGTTACAAATAGCTCGCTGGACCACCTAGCGATGACTACATACACTAGCACACGTCGAAGGCATGCCTCCATCCTTATCCCTTCATCACCTGAGTCAGTCGTATTAGATGTCTTATCTTACACACACATTGTTGAATTCGTATTTATTCATGCCATAATTTTAGAAGCATGCAAACCAAAATGATAGAAGATAACGCAACGAGATAATTCACAGTATAACATTTTTTTGCCTTCTCTAACCGCTTGCGATATTATGTTTTTGCCTTCTCTAACCGCATGCGATATTAAGATAAGGTTATCTTATCAATAATTGTACATGTCCTAATATATTGTCTAACCCTTCCTTTTGGGTTAAAATTCAATACCCGTGAGGCGGCGATGCTTGATACCCCTGAGTGCGACGTGGTCTCCTTAGAATGTGCTCTGCAGAGAAAAAATAGGGAGATGCATGCATGAAGGAAAAACAATGCTTGTGAACAGTCGACTGAGCCTCTCTAGCGGATAGTGTATCCAGTAGTCTAAGCTAAATATAGACCACCATGGGAAAAAAAACTGTCTCTAGTGGCTTGTGTATCCGGTGGTCTAAAATTTAGACATCCTCCAAACCAGTTACTCGTTGTCCATATTTGGACAACCGAGCCACGACATCTAAAGCAAAGCTAGTCGCATCGCGAGCTTGCTCCCGCGCCAAATTGGAGCTTTTGATGTACTGAATTGATGTGTATATTAACTATTTGTGTGCAAATGGACATATATACTATCCACTAGAAAAATGAGGCCACATAAAAGGAATCTCTTTACACCATTGTCTACGTGGAGATGTAGACTACCAAATTTAGACAAGCCACTAAAGATGCTGATAAGCATTTTCTAAATATCTAAATGTTTCTCCATTTCAATGTGCTTGATTTTTTATAGCTTATATACACCCTCACTTTTGGTTTCTCTGAGTACGGGGTCCTCCACTTTCCATAGGGGGAGCCGGAGAATCCGGTATAACCTCGAGGCAGGCGAAGTCTCCAGACCCCGTATTGAGAGAAACACATCTATGGTACCTCGCGTGGAAATGCCCCCACCACCTCTTGTAAAACCTAAACTATGATCTGAGATGTGTATTGGCAAAGCCTCCACTTTCCCTAGGGGTATATCTCTTTACATTACATCTAAGGGTTATACAAGGCCTCTCCTTGCACTTGGATCTTTTCCTTTGTTGATCTCTATTGCAAGAGATCTCTTTTCTAGTGAACTCTATTCCTTGCAGTCTCTTCAACTTTGGAAGTCTATCCTTTTGCTTGACAATATTTCCACGAGGGAACTCTACCTACCAAGGTCTATTACCCTCAAGGGTTCTATTGAGTTGGTGATTCGGGCCAACAAGAGAAATCAAATTGCATATGTGTGTGTTTATATCTCCGATCCCCCTTTCTTCTTGATGTTCATCCTGTTTTCCCCTCCATCTAGTCATTATGTGAAGATCGGGCCACCCCAAGTGGTTAGCAACCACATCAAGCTCAGTGCATCACCACCTAGCACCTGCACGCCACCGACCAAATCCAAGAGTCACATGTTTGTGTCCAAAGACTATTAACCCGGCAACCACCGCAACGTCATAGGCTCACCAACCTATACACCTCATGTGCAAACATAACACGAAGCCACACAAGAATCACTGCCCGCCTCGCCTCCGACAAACATCGGAAGACCTGGACCAACTGAGCCTTGCCCGAGGCGTAGACCAATTTTGTCTGCACCATCGGCCTATGTAGCGTGCTTTGCAGAAGATTAGGCCCAACACCACCGGAAAATAGAATCATGAAGCGTCAACCCATCATAGACATGCTGCTAGGGAGCAGGTATGCTGCTAGAGACCACCACGCTGAACTAGCACAATGTGAGAAAAAGGCCGATTCGTCGCGTAGGCTTTGCTAGGCTATGGTAAATGGGGCAGAAGGAGGAGAACGGGCGATGGCCAGGTCTTCTGGAGGCACATGAAAAATGGTTTTATAAGTTCTCCTGACTTGAATCTACATTGCATCAACATATTATTTAACTAGCCATACCTCGCACCAAGAGGGGCTTGAATTAGGGCTAAAAAGCCCGCTGGTGAAACTAGATCTGAGATTGACATGCCCTGACTATCGGGCTCAAAAGTCAAGCCCACGCTGACCAAATAGACAAAAAAGCTCTATGTCCTCGGGTTGGGCCTTCGTCGTTGCCCCCATATGCAAAGCCTAACCCCAGCCTAGCCTAATCCAACGATCAGAGCCAAAAATGCAGGCCCAAGCCCAAGTCAATGGCATGTACATGTTCGGCCCAGCCTGCGGTTTTCGGATCGGGCTGCCCGTGGCCAAGCTTAGCATTTGACTTTGCAATTTTGTACCCTCGGTAAAAAACTTCGTTATTTGCCTCTAGGCCATATATCCTTCTACTACTGCATGTTGGCCGGTACTATCGCCGTAGGTTTTGGACTAGGAGCCCAAGTTGGCCCTTGTCCATGTAATCTTATCCACAACTTACCTTTCCACCCTAGAACTACAAAATATAAATAGACTCCTTCTAGCTCAGATCTAGGTTAGGATAAATTTGAGTTTAATTGAATTAGCCTCCACTTTCCATAAGGGGGGCCTCTCTTTAGATCTAGATTTAGACTAAATGTTGTACAATGTCCTCGTTTGAGAAGGATCTTTCTATCTTGTGCACTCCCTTTGGGTATCTATTAATTGTAATCTCTTCACAAGAGGATTCTATCCTCTCCGATTTGATCTTTCTATTGTGGATCTCTATCTAGCAGTCTCTTTCACGTGGATTTTATCGAGTTGGTGATTTGGCCCAACGAGGAAAACTAGATTTTTTTTGTGTGTGTGTGTATCGAGTCTTTTATATTTATCTTGCATTCATCATGTTCATTGAGTGCATCACGTTCATCGTTCTCCCCCTTGATTTTCCTCAAAATCCGTGAAGATCGGGCCACCCCACGAGGTTAACCCTCATCACTGTATGAGTCGATCGATGCAAATGTCGAGGCTTCCAATTTATACAAAACGCCCATTATAACATTTTACTGGCGTGACGCCTGTAGCACGTAAAAAACTATGCAACATCGAAACCAAGATAACTAGCATCCACCATAATCACCTAGTATGTCCTAGATAGATCTTGCCAATGAAAAATATGAATAGCGTGAGCTTCACTATCACTGGATCAGGTGACCTTGGCACAATTCCCTCGGTTCCACCATCTTTCTTGAGCTTGGAGCTTCCTCCATGAGTGTCCATAGTGGCACTGGAAAATACTCCACCGTGGCAATCGAGCTCGAGACATGAGGAGGCGACGCTCATCCATGGGGTTGAGAATACAATATATTACCTAGCCCTTTTCATGAATTCAAATTTTTGGTTCAATTAGTTAGTGCATCAATTCAATATGATATCAGAGCCAATAGGTTTGTAGTTCAATTCAAGACCCTACTCATATAGTATTAAAAAAAGATCATGCAAACTATATCAAACTCACATTTAATGACTAAAAATAGCCTAGATATGAGGGGGAGTGTTGAGAATATAAGGACATGTATAATGATCTTGTCTTAGCTATGCAATGTAGGATAATTGCTGAGTTGGGTAGAGAAATGGGAAAAAAGAGTTTTGTCTTCTCATAACTAAGATATCACCTCTTAGCAACAAAGATAAGGCATTTTGCTCCATCGTACGAGATGTTTTTATCTTCTTTTATTTTGCTAAATTTCAGCGACCTATTAATAATCATCAACAATGGTACAAATAGTTCCAAAAATAATAAAAATTACAAATAGGTCGCTGGACCACCTAGCGACGACTACATACACTAGCACGCGTCAAAGGCGCGCCACTATCCTCGTCCCTTCATCACCTGATTCAGTGATAGTAGATGTCTTATCTTACATACACATTTTCGAATTCGTATTTATTCATGCCATAATTTTTGAAGCATGCAAACCAAAATGATAGAAGATAACGCAACGAGATAATTCACTGTATAACATATTTTTTTGCCTTCTCTAACCGCATGCGATATTATGTTTTTGCATTCTCTAACCGCATGCGATATTAGGATAAGGTTATCTTACCAATCATTGTACATGTCCTAATATATTGTGTAACCCTTTCCTTCGGGTTAAAATTCAATATATACCCGAGAGGTGGCGGTGCTGATGCCCCTGAGTGTGACGTGGTCTCCATAGAATGTGCTCTGCAGAGAAAAATTAGGGAGATGCATGTATGAAGGAAAAGCAATGCTCGTGAGGAGCTGGCCGAGCCTCTCTAGTGGCTATGTATCCGGTAGTCTAAGCTAAATATAGATCACCATGGTAAAAAAATGTCTGGAGTGGTTTGTGTATTCGGTGGTCTAAAATTTAGACATCCTCCAAACCGGCTACTCGTTGTCCATATTTGGACAACCGAGCCACGACATCTGAAACAAAGCTAGTCGCCTCGCGAGCTTGCTCCCACACCAAATTGGAGCTTTTGATGTACTGAATTGATGTGTATATTAACTATTTATGTGTAGATGGACATATAGACTATCAAATTTAGACTATCCACTAGAAAAATAAGGCCAAGTAAAAGGAATCTCTTTACACCATTGTCTACGTGAAGATGTAAACTATCAAATTTAGACAAGCCACTAGAGATGCTCATAAGCATTTTCTAAATATCTAAATGTTTCTCCATTTCAATGTGATTGATTTTTTTATAGATTATATACACCCTCACTTTTTATGTACTCATATATTGATTCTTCGGTTTCATATATTGACAGTATATCGTATATCTCTCGCGCAATATTTAGCTAATAACAATCGTAGTAAACTAGCGTTGAGTTTAATGATTTCAATTTTGTGCTATTACTGGGTTGCTTGTTGGCCAATGTGTGATATGGACAGTCAGAATGCGCATAACATTCTGAATCGGAGGGGGCACTTATTTTCTTCGCCCAAATCATCGGTCTCGACGAACAATATCTACACGAAAATGACGGCTGCCAATGTTATCTGCCCCTTGGCCAGTAGTTTCCTTTGTGATCTCCTGCAAGCCACAGATAATGTCAAAGTATAGCTCATTGAGCGAGTTGGTGCAAGCTAGAGGGTAACTTTGGTGTCACCTGTCACCGTTAGCTTGACAGGGTTGGAATAACTCCAAAATGAGTTGAACCTGTGGACTTGCTTTGCTTGCCTCAGACCGAATCAATCGGGTGACCTCTTGGTGAGATCAAAGGGAGGGCCAGCTTGCGCCCCCCAAAGGGTAACTTATTAGGTATTACCACCTTCTTGATGGCTACACTTTCCTTTTGGGCTATATTTTATTTTTTTCTCTGCTGGTCTCTTTTTCTAGGGTACAGAGCAGTTTTTGCTCGAAAACTGATGGATCCTCTTGAGCACTGGTGAGTCTTATTATTTAAAATTGTAATGCTTGTAGTTCTGGGCCTCCAAAAATTCAGACAAATATACATAAAAAACGTAAAGACAGAAGTTTCATGTCAGAACACCCAACTACAAATTTGTTTTCAGCCCAGAATAAAACACTTTTTCTTCCAAAACTTCGCATAGATATACATACCATGTTTACATATTCACGAAAAAAAATGGAATATCTTGAAACTCAAAAATACCCTTTTTTTTTCAACGGCCGAGCACACTGCTCGGGTGCCACAAATACATTTCCTGCTTTTGCTCTGCTTCTGCGTCTGAACCAGGTTGAAAGAAAATATCATACACACATACTCTACAAAGTGTTTTCCAACACAAAGGCCAATAGTGATCACTGATCAGCTGAACCTAGGCACGCACGAATCCAACATCGAAAATAAATCCGAAAGTCACATTTTCTTTGTTCAAATCTTCATAACAAATTACGAAAATTTCTCAGGATCGCAACCTGCTCCGGCAAATCTTCATAACAAGTCCGCAAAATTCTAAGGATCCCAAATCGTCGTGTTTAAGCTACAAAATGATCGCAAATCATTTTGTGATTTTTTGTGTTGCACGTATACACTATCTACGTGCAACACGATCCAACTGAGTGTGAATCATGAATTACCGGTACGACGCATCTATTCAGGCTTACGCCTGAGAAACGGGGACAGAGGCGGAGTTCGGCTGCCTAAGTAGGCCTGCCCAAGCAACAGGTACCCTCCAACTCTCCAATCCAAGCAAACTAAGCACGATCACGCAACGGTGCAGATGCTGATCACCGGGACAGAACCCCCGTACGAGAACCACGTGGAGGCTGGCAGCCTGGCGTCCATTGGCAAGGTCCTCTCGCCGACTTGCTTGTCGATTGTCAACGTCGGCTCGACGAAACCCGACCGGGCTCCATTCCTCCGTTTCCGCGAGACACTGAGCATGTTTCCAGGGCAAGTTGGAGTTTAATCAGTGGTTGAGTGGATATGTTAGGAGGAGAGCTGGAGAGCTGCCACGCAAAGTCCAATCCAGCCAATTAGCCAGTCACCTGATACCTTGTCCAATGTCCGTTTCTTAAACAAGCAGCAAGGCTAGTTGGAGGCAGGGCAAGTAGAAACGGCTAGCTCCATGTAAGAAGCAAGCGACGAGTAGGCATCAGGCAAGGAGGAAAGCTACCACTGGGCAGCAGTAGGTGAAGATCAATCATAGGAGGAGGAGGAGAAGACGAGCTCGGCCGTGTTAGCTGGAACGTCGTCCTGCGCATGCATTTCCTCGAACGCAAGGCAGTATTTAGCGTAGGAACTCCGGAAACATTGTCGTGTGAACAGTGGAGTTTTCAGTACTAGTTCACTCGTGGACGATGAAAGCTATATATGGGGGAGTAGTACTAGTTAATGCCACACTTGTTGTCAGTTTAATTGTCAATGCCTTTGGAGTGCGGGTGCCTCTGACTTGTTTGAGCGGCGAGGCGAGGCGAGGCGTTACATACTCGTTGGCACTGGGATGAAGCAAACTCGCCGGCCACATCGTCATTCTGTGTTTAGCTGCTGATTTGGTGTGGTGAGAGGCCCCATCGAAGCATTGGAAAATTCTTGCCTTGTGTCCCCAGATACGCAACCAGGGAGGGAACTCAACTACCCAAGCGTCCAATGATTTTCGGCTGCTTTATCGCCATGCTTTTTAAGTGCATCGGCGCAATACCTTGGCCGGCTCGAGGCCTCGAGCTCGATCAAGCCGGAGCAGACATGGCCTCCTCGAATCAGGCTTTCGTCCAGCTATATTAATATAGCAACCGTTTAAGACCGCTGCTGGGCCAGACAGCACAACGCTCAAAACAAAAAAAAAACGAAGAAGAACAAGAAGAGAAAACAAAGCCGACAATAGTGGCTCGACGAACGAGGATGATCCGTCACTGCTGCGCCCTCCGGATAATTTCATCACACTCCTAACGCTCCGAAGTGTCACGTACCAAGCAACACCACCAAGAGGGAAAGCGACGATAATGACGCTGCTGCCCGGACTAGTCCTAGGGTTTCCCCCGGTACGCTACGAGAGGTGGGGAAGAGATACACCCGACGCCCTTCAAGAAGGACGATGACACCTACATGCGTCACCGCGTCGGTGTCAAGACGACAAGGATTTCTCCCGGCCTCTCAAAAAACCACACTCCCGGACGCTTCGTATTGCTCCACCAAGCTCACCGCCCACCAACACACGCCAACACGGTCTTGCAGTCACCACCGTCATCTCACCGTGACCCATAATGTGAGGCTGGTTCGACCGAAAAAACGAAACTTCAGCAGGGTCGGCGGTACAATAACACGCGGGAGGGAACTACCTCCACCGCTGGAGAGCGATAGCCGACCGAATGTAGCCGCAGGGGCAAACCAGGCCCTCTCTGGCCCGGCCGAGCCCAAATGGACTCGTGAAGCCCCGCACCACACTGCAGCAGGGGTGTCACCGTCGCCACCAACCCTAGCCAAAGTCCCTACTCATCCATCCACTAGTGGATCTGCCGCCACCGCAGATCCCCGCCGCCAAGCAGCCGCGCCATCGCCACCGTGGTCACCCGGGCCAACCGGACCGCTGCCGGTCTGAGGAGCACCGGACTCGTACCCTCAGCCGAGAGCCTAGACTACAACTAACCCATTGGAACGGGCAATGGGTATTGGTGAACAAGCCGCCGACGACAAGCAGACCGGACACGGCAACCTCCGCGCCGTCCGCAAGCCATACCTAGCAAGGGTGGCAACCAAACATGGGCCCACCTGGCCCGCATCTAGCCATGCCACCAACGTGGCTGGGTAGAGCCCGCAGAGCGCAGATCAGGTCTAGATCTGGGCCCGCCTGGCCCAGATTGAGCCCAGATTGAACCTACAGTGCACTGCATCCAAGCCACGCTGCCAGAGGCCCTCGCTGCCCCCTGCCTGCACCTCACCGCCACCTCCGCTGCCAGTCAGCCAAGCCTCGCCGCCGGGAGAAGGGGTCGAGCCCGCGCTGTCCACGGCCATAGACCGCCGCCGCCGCCAAGGACCAGCCCGCCCAGCAAGGCCGCCACACCGTCGGAGGCCGACGCGCCCCTCGCCCAGCGCGCCGCCCTCCATGGCTATCGCGGCCCGCGCCGCCATTTCCACGCGAGGAGGGAAGGGGGAGCCCTGCCGCCGCCAGCGCCCGGGCTTTGATCGACGACACCGACCGGCGGCAGCGAGACAGAGGAAGGCGGGAGGAGGGGGCTTTGGGTGGCGGCAGTTAGGGTTCCCTCCCCGTCGCCCACGGGAGCGACGCGGGAGGGAGAGACGTATTTTTCCAGTTTTTCAGTGGACATGGCCTAAAAGGGCCGTTTACGGGCCATTCAAAATGTGTTTTTCGGACTATTGCCTTCCGTGGAAAGAGATTCTGTTTTACAAGTGCGGTTTGCAAGATCTTTTTCGTGGGAAGCAAACTCCGACTGTGAATCACGATTCAGGGTTCAATAATTTCTTCACACAAAGTTTATATGACAGCAACTGAGACTATGAATTAGCGAATGTTTGCGGGTCTGTACTGCAAATTAAATTACAACAGTTCAAATTAAATTACAACAATTGTACAAATAAAATAATTAAACAAATAGCCTGTGTCGGCAAAGGGCAACATGTCAAAACGTCATCTGACCTCCCACAAGTGCGGGATCGAAGATGCGGGCGGTAGAGAGGTCGGCTGCGGTGGAGCGTGGCTAGTTGCGGCTGGAGACGGCACCTAGAGTTGGCGGTGGCAGCTCAGCAACAGCGCGCGGGAGGGGAGGGGGATTTCAGCGCTCCATGTTTTCAGCAAGAAAGCACCCTCGGTTTGGGCGTGGAAACTGGGCATATAGCGGCGCAGCAAGGATTTCTCAGAGCGCCGAAGAAAAATTCAGGCCAGGATGTTTTTACGGGATCTATTCGGGTAAGTTTTTTTTTCCGCTCAAAACCGAATATTGACGGGTACTTTTTTGGTTCGGGCGACTTTACGATATTTGCTAGCTAGATATGCTCTAACTATTGTTTCTCATGGGACACATGCTGAATTGCTGATGCATCGGGTACAAAATGCTATGCTTCTTCCTGAAAGAGTATGAGTTTGGCGGAATATGATGGATATATTATTGAGCCTTATGGGCAAGTATATATAGGCGTACAGAGGATTATCTTGGAGTACGAGTCAAGTTAGGACTGTACATAAACAGATCCTAACTCTATCTAAACTACCATAACAACCGTATATACCTAATACTCTAATAATCCCCCGCAGTTGTAGCGGTAGCGTCGTGAACAACTGGAACATCGCGGATGGTCGGACTGGAGATAAACCGAAGTAGCATCCAGTAGGCTGACATCCCCCCGCAGTTCGAGCAGGAACGTCGTGGACGGTGTCGCGTCACGGTAGCTTGGACTATAGAGGAAGCTGGTGAGATTCTCAGGTGAGGTGATAGCCCTTGTGCCGATGTCGAGGAAGCCGAGAGCTTGAGACGGTGCCGAGGTCGGGTAGTCGTTGCGAGGGGTCGTTGTGGTCGATGTCGTAGTCGGGGATGCCGGTGTCGAGGTAGTCACATGTGAAGCCGCATGCGCATAGTGCGAGAGGAGGATGATGGAGACGTATCGAGGCAATCGTCGTGGGGTGTCGATGCCAAAGCCGGTGCAGTCCGAGCCGTCGAGGACGAGGTGTGGCCATAGTTTTGCTAGAACTAGGCACACGTCGGGGATGAACGCACACTCCAGTTTTACCAGAACCGAGTATGCAAAGAAGAACTCGTCAGTGACGCGGTCGAGGTAGTCGTAGAGTGGTCGATGCCAAAGAAGACGTTATCGAAGTCGATGAAGACGAGGCGCCGATCCAAGCTTGTCAGACTCGGGAACGCGTCGGGGACGAAAGCACTGCCGATGTTGCCAGTACCAGGCGTGCGGGGGAAGGGACCATCATGAACTTGTTCCATGTCAGAAAGACTAGTAGAGAAAGCCCCCAGAGCGGTTGCAACGTGCAGAGATGCCTGTGCTGTCCGCGGTTGTCGGAGTAGAGTAGCAGGTGGTGTAGTCGGGGATGAGGCGATGACGCTGGCGGCAAAGTTGTAGTGGACAAAGACGTAGAAGGCGGCGAAACCAGCGGCGACCTGGGTTAGTCATGTTGGATGCCTAGAGTGGCGATGGGGTAGTCGGCGGGACCTGCGACAACGAGAGGGTGCCCTGCAGGTTACCTTGTGAAGCGCGGCGGCGGTGCTCGAAGTAGGTGAGGAAGACCCGGCGACATGACGAAGACCATGTGCAGACGGCGGCGATCCGCGCTCTAGGAGATGGTGCGGTGAAAGCCGAGGCCGTCGATGCATGAGGACGGCGAAGTAGACTGCGTGCAGCCACGCTATGACCCGAGGGGCGGCATAGCTGCAGGGCGCAAGTCGGTGCAGCGGCTGGGAGACCACCAGCACGTACACGCCAAGAAAGGCACGTTGGAAGCCAGTAGCATGGACCAAAGGCGGCGGCGCTGCGGCCCGGCGGGGCGACAAGGCGGCAGCCCGTAGCTCAATCGGTGGTAGGCACGTGCTCGAGGACGTGCTTGGCGTAGATAGACGCGAGATCGGTTGATCAGACCGACGGTGCGTCGTATGCGCCAGGGTGTGGACGACGCGTCGATCGAAGTCGATGGCGGCGTAGTCGGTGAAATCCCGGACGATGACAACAATGACGATCCGCGGGGGCGGCCGCAGCAACCTTCCAAGGAAGGCGTAGCAGCTGTCCGCGATACGCGGCAGCCTGCCGAGAGACCGCAGCAGCCTGCCGAGGCAGGTGCGGCAGCGGCGAGGGCAGGCGCACGGGCGCGGTGTAGATCGTCGATGCCGATGGTCGGAGTAGAGGCGTGATACATTGCAAATGTATCTATAATTTTTGATGTTCCATGCTTGGTTTTATCCACTTTCTTGTGTTTTGTCCACACTTTGGAGTACTTTTCATATGATTTCTTGGACTAACCTATTAACAAGAGCCACAGTGCCAGCAGCCTGTTTTGTGCTGTTTTTGGTTCCAGGAAAGTCAGAAAATGAATATTCTCGAAATTGGACGGGACAAAAGCCAAAGTGCCTATTTTTCCGGAAGTCATCAGATGCCAGAGTACGAGACGGAGAGGGGCCAGTGGGCCACCACACCACCTGGCCGCGCGGCCCAGCCTGGCCCACGCCAGGGGGTGGTCTGGTGCCTCCGGCACCCCTCGGCCTCCCCTCCGCCTATAAGATGCCCTCGGGACAAAAACCCTAAGGGCCCGATCAAATATCCACGAAAGAGTCTATAGCCGCCGTTATCTCTATCCCTAGATTAGGAGGGATCTGAAGCTCTTCCCGGCACCCTGCCGGAGAGGGGATTTCACCCTGGAGGCCTTCTTCATCATCATGCAAGCCTCCGGTGTGATGCGTGAGTAGTTCATCCTTGGACTACGGATCCATGTAGTAGCTAGATGGCTGGTTCTCCTCCTTTGTGCTTTCATGTTTAGATCTTGTGAGCTCCGTTCATGATCAAGATCATCTATTTATAATCATACATGTTGTGTTTGCGGGGATCCGATGGATATTGAGATGCTATTTCAGATTGATTATTGATTCTATCATGTCTTTGTTATTTGTGATCTTGCATGCTTTCCGTTGTTAGTAGCTATCTTGGCCAAGTAGATGCTAGCAACTCCAAGAGTTAGTATTTATGCTCGATAGTGGGTTCATGCCTCTGGTAATCTGGGGAAGTGACAAAAATCTCTAAGCTACTAGATGTGTTGTTGCTACTAGGGAGAAAACAACAATCCTTTGTTCATAGAACAATCGTATTGTTTACTTTACACGCAATTCATAAAGCAATAATCTGTTGCTTGCAACTTAATACTGGAGGGGGTTCGGATGATATACTGAAGGTGTATTGTTAGTCATAGATGCAGTTGGATGGCGGTCGATGTATAATATGCATGTATTGCTTTCTCGATGTTTGTTAATTGCCCCGCTATAATTTGTTCACCCAGCATGTTATCTATCTTAAGGAGAGCCACCTCTAGTGAACTATGGATCCCGATCCTTTTCTTTACATACAATTTACAAACTGTTCACTGCTTTGTGTTTACTTTCTGCAAACAATTACTTATTTCCATTCGATACATTTAATCCTTTGTTTTCAGCAAAACACGGTGAGATTGACAACCTCATCGCAAGTTGGGGACAAAGTTCTGTGGTTGTGTTGTGCAGGTCTCCACGTTGCTACTAGCACCGGTAGTGCGCCCTGCCAAGGCTCAGCTAGCAACACCTTTGGGGTGTTTCCTTGCTCCTACTGGTTCGATTAAACCTTGGTTTCATAACTGAGGGAAACTTGCTGTTGTGCTCATCATACCTTCCTCTTGGGGTTCCCAACGAGCTCTACATCAACACCGAGCCATCAAGCATTTTTCTGGCGCCGTTGCCAGGGAGTCAAGGACATCTTCACAAGGGAAGTCCCTCATAACCAATCTCTTTACTTTGTTATTTTTGTTTTGCTTAGTTTCTTTTTCCTT
The DNA here is from genome assembly GCA_916181665.1 of Avena sativa. NCBI lineage: Eukaryota > Viridiplantae > Streptophyta > Magnoliopsida > Poales > Poaceae > Avena > Avena sativa. The sequence goes on along the minus strand of OV702290.1, from coordinate 542,743,584 downwards.
TGTTTGCTTGTTTCTTTATCAAAAACACAAAAAATTAGTTTTACAAGTTTGCTTTCTTATTCAAGAACACAAAAAAATTAGTTCCTATCCTAAGTTGCGATTATGTCTAGCCTTGCTCCAATCACTATGTCACCCGAGGAAATGATTTTCAATATTAAACAAGGAATTGAGGAAAGTTTTAAGGAAGCTTGGTCTAGAATCTCTGATCTACATGAAAAAACTAAGCCTAAAATGACTCAAAGCTTATTCCTTAGCAGTTTTTACCTTGGAATTGCTCTTTGCTATAGATATGCTTTAGATGTTGTTGTGGGAGGGGATTTCCTCCAATGTAATGAGGATGATGCTATTAATGCTATAAAGAAATTGATCCTCACTTACAACTTGCCTAGCCAAACTGATATTTCTTTTGCAAGAATATTTGCTAGATTGAACACTCTTGATACTAGCACTACTAGCTTAAAAGATTGCTATAATACGCTTAGCGAGCATCACAATTATGTTCCAATAAATTCTGAACCATCAAAGTGGCTCCCTACAGTAAAGATTGAGAAAAACACTGAAACTTTTCAAGCTCGCTGTGATATCATGTTTGAATTTTGTCTTATGCCCAAAGATATTTATGAATCTTTGAATACTTGGGGGCTTGCTAAAGGAGGAAAAGAAATATCTCTTGATAACTGACATGGGTATACCCTACAGGTACTCGAGCTTGGTATATACGGCTTGAATACATAGAGGCCCACGGTGTCGCCAAGGCCCAAATGAGGAACTCAAGTGACCTACGGACTCTCTATTGCTTGAAGAACAAGAAGAAGCTAACGATAGAAAGTTCAAAGGGGAAAACCCTAACTTATAACCGACTCGACCTGCTACCTGAGACCTAGCCTATCTATGTAAAGGCTAGGAGGAGGCGGCGAGGAGGACACACGCAACCCTAGTTTCCACAACCCTCGCCAGATTGCATCTGCGCACCATTGTAATCCTTGATTCCTTTGATAATTCCACGAGCAGATAAGCAGGAGCAGGGACCTCTATGAGGCCTGAACCTGGGTAAATCTTTGAGTCCCCTGTGTGCTTGTTTGCTAGCCGATAGATGTCTCCAGCGCTCCCTCCTTCTCCAAAACCTAAGTCCATAACAATGGGCACTGATGAGTTAAACCCTCGTCAATTGGCGCCGTCTGTGGGAATTGGGAGTGCTGATGTTGTGGCTTCTTCGGCCCCATCAACCGCGATCTACAACTCTGCAACATCGGAGATTCGCGAGCTCTTCGGCGCGTTCCACTTCACAGTGAACACGCCGGCCACTCGCCCGACTTTCGAGTCCGTGGGCGACGGAATCAGTCTGGCAATCGGGAGCTTCCGCTTCCAAGTTGGTCAGATGGGCACGCTTTGCATGCCTAACCAGCCGACGGTGTCATCGATTGCCCCAGCATCATGGTTCCCTCCATCGATCGACACCCTTAGTGAGCTCAACGCCCCGACAAAAGTCGAGAACACGGTCAGCGACAGCAGTCGCGAATCCGATCTGAGCGATTTGGCAACTGAAGATGGGGCCTACGGCTCTGGATCTGAGAGTTGCGGGAGCAGCAGCTTCCCAATCACTTCATGTGCGCCGTCATCAACGCAGGCGACACCTCCGCCAACCGCGACAACACGGGCAACCATAGTAACAAAACCGACCCGCCTAACGGCGGCAACGGTGGCAACGGTGGCAACAGCACCCCCATTAACAACGGAGGAGCAATCGAACCTCCAACTATAATAAACGAGCAAACCGGCGAACGCGTCGTGATCAGGCTCAACGAACAAGAGTGGGCTCGCTGCTGTGATGCCTTACGAGGCAACCCTCTACCCTTCGGATCTCCACAAGAACTGCTAATGGGCTACCATTGGCTCCTGAAGGAAGAATTCAAGCGCCAAGTGAAAACAATCGCGCAACTCGAGGCGCGCAAAAAGGCGACAGATGAGTCGAGTCTTTGACGTTCTGGGGTCTCCTCCCACGGAGGATCCTCCTCAAAGGGCAACAAGTACATCGCAAACAAGAGGCGATCACAGATGGCCCACATCACCGAGCAAGAGCGCATAGAAGCTGCAAAAGTCCTCGACTTCAGCTCTATGGCAGTCGATACACGGGGCAATGTGGTCCCCAAGACGCCGCAAGCTGCGGTGACAGCGGCCACCATGTACCTCCTCAACAACCAGCCGCCAGCTGGAGATCCCCGAGCCGCCATGCACCGATCTACGATCACGGGTTTGGGACTAATCGAGGACACCCTCGACAAGGAGCCAACACCGGAGCCAAAAAAAGGCAAAGCGCTAGCAAAGCTACTCCTCGCCCTCATCCAGCAACGACAGTCACGACCTGTCTCGATGCCGCCGCTCACGGTGACACGACCACGACTATGACGCATGCGATGACCTCACGCAGCGCAAGATCAACAAATCAAGGGCGCGACATGCTCGGTCGACTGACTCGGAAGAAGAAGATGTGGAGCTATATGGTGCCAGATGCTTCAGCAGGGCCATCAGGCAAAAGCGAATGCCCAAGGGGTTTAAACTCCCGTCGGAGAACCCAAAGTTTGACGGCCTACAGGACCCGAAGGTCTGGCTGGAGGACCACATCTCCTCCGTCAGGCTCCACGGCGGCAGTCGAAGCATGGCCATGCAATGCTTACATCTACAACTGCAAGGCGCCGCCCGAGCATGGCTCAACAACGTCCCACACGGATCCATTCGCAATTGGGAAGAGTTGGTTTACAGCTTCATGCGCAACTTCAAGGGCACATACAAACGACCCGCATCAATTGAAGAGCTGAGATGCTGCCAACAAAAATCGGGCGAATCGCTACGCTCCTACATCCAAAGTGTAGGGGTTCCGCGCATAAAAACAATAAATTTTACTCTACGCCCCTGAACCCCTGAAGCTGCCAGGACCTATCTATTAGTAATACAGTAACAGGAGGGGCTTTTCGCAAACTTACCCTTGAAGACCGAAAAGCGTTGTCAACGCTCAAGAGAGCATGGTTGATGTAGACGAGCCGAAGCCGACCTCAAGGTCGTGATGAAGTCCTTGCGCTCCTTCTGGATCCAACGACTTGAGTGCCTCAAGTGCGACACCTCGCTGGGAGTTTCACACGTCCGGTGCCTGACGATGACTCCCGCTTCCTCGATCCAGCAGTAGTTGCGGAAGTAGAGCTCCCGGATCCGAATCCCATAGCACGACGGCGCTCCGCGGTGAAGATGTCTCTCGCTCGCGCAGTCTAGACTTGGGACCACGGTCACGAGAGAGAGAGGGGGAGAGAGAAAATATCAATTGGAGGTCCTCCCAAAAGTGGGGAGACCTTTATTGATTATTGGTGTATTTTTCTAGGCCAAATACCCCACTTTATATAGGGGGAGGGGAAGTACTACCTCCCCTAAAGTCCCGGGGTGGGACTAAAGGAGAGGAGGGGGAGGAGGTGGCCGTCAGCCACCTAGTGGGCCCCGCGTGGGGGGGGGGGCTAGGCCTAGCCGGCCTCCCCTTTGCCCCTTCTCCCTCTCTCCTTTCCCCTAATGGGCCCTCTCCCTCCGGAATTGGCCCATTAAGCCTTTTTGACCTTTAATTGATTTTCTCTTTATTAAATAATTATGAATAAATGATTAAATCAATATTTAACATTCATTCACACATTATCTAATCTCCGTGGTCATGGAACACCTTCCACCTCCACTCCGGACATCCTCCGGACTTACCGAAACCCTTCCGGTTTTCTCCCTTCTATTCTTCGGTGATTCTACCGATCCTATAAATTCTCTCTTAGCATCATCAGGCCCTTAAGCGTGATACCCTACGGTTTGGGAACACTCCAGACATGGTCGGGACACTCCCGCACCAATGATCGACAGAGGGACCTGGATGGCCATGTGACCCCTGTGCATTCCACGAAGATCTTTCGTCGTTTGAACCGGGATAGTCGTGTCTTATTCCCTTTGTCATTCGATACTTGCATTGCCCGAGATCTGATCAATGACATCACCATGTCGTGTTCAATCTCGTTACTGAACAATGCTACTTAACTCGTTCCGACAAGTGATATCCCTGTGATCTAATCACACGTTGCGCAGCTATTGGATATAACTTCTCCGAGTGGGCCCTTGAGTATCTCCCCGTCAGATGGACGGACAAATCCTGCTCTTGACATATATTGCCTCTACGGTTTCCTCCGAATACCTGAACACACCTTTATAACCACCGTTTTACCAGATGGCGTTTGATGCTATCTAAGCACTCTCGGGAGACAGTGATTGATATAGCCTCACGGTCTAAGGAATAGTCTACAAGGATCCATTTCTAATCATCGTAACTTGAACTTCTTGACATGATCGGGTCACGATGTTTAGGTTGGGTATTGGTTCATCAGCTCATTCTCTGAATGAGATGACCTCATTTCCAACTGGCATAAATGCCACATGATCAGGAAACATGATCATCCGTTGACCAATGAACCAATGACTAGAGTTTCACTGGGAACCCCTGGTTTGTTTGTATATCACACGTGTATTGATGTTTCCACTTAATACAGTTATAGCATCATATAAAACTTAATCATAAACTATATGAAATATGATAATAGTCCTTACTACTATTTAACTCTAGGGCATATTTCTAACAGTCTCCCACTTGCACTAGAGTACAAATACACTAGCTGCATTTGTTCTCAATCATTGGCACCATATACCCGGTACCCTAAACATGCTTGCTCATGGAAGAGGTTGAGTCTTGGGTCTGTACTTTACAGTCCCAAATCCTTTGCAACTTACTAATGTCACCTTGATTGACATTAATACTTTATCATCATATGATAGCATCTGTGTGTATGTATCGTTGCTATGGCAGCAGAATGTGGCCTGATTCCAGGAGCCTACAGTGACGTTAGATCAACCTCGAGGGATTTCTCATGGGCATTGTGCCCTGGGACACATCATTCTACGTTAAAAGTGAACTAGCCCCGCCATAACATTATACAACACTTTAGATGGTACCCCTATCTATTATTATAAATGTATTCGCCGAAACACTAGTGCACTTTGTGCAACTTTCGATGTTTTGTTCACCTCGCTTCCTACTTGACTTTGATTGGTATCTACAGGAGTTTCCAACATATTCCCTTATAACATAACTCTTTATGTTGTAAGATATGTTATCCTTCATGGATTTGGAAAATGTGTCCACAGTTCTCTACTAGACACTACGGACAAGCTTAACTCAACATTCTGTGATTCGAACTTAATCACTTTTAAACGTTCCTTATTTGGATCACATATTATGCTAAGTTCTCATCATGGTTTACTAAGATAGAACCTATGTCTCAACATAGTGGATGACGATCATCCTTTGCTTTCTTTCAACCATTGATGTTAAACTTAATACTATTCCTAATTTGAGTTATCAAGGACCAGTTCCTTAATTAACTCCTATTCTGAAACCCTTTTCAGAATCCCTTAAGTAATACTACATGATATCACAATACACCTATTATCAACTTCTACACCTTATAAATCATTATTTATAAGTATTTGCCCTTTCATTCTTAACATACTTAAGAATTACTCCTATAATCTCCCACTCAAAATATGTTCCTACATATTTGAGTTTGAGACTCGTATTGCTCCCACTAAAAAATATGTTAATCACATATTGTTTCAGGAAGACTTTCATAGCTCCCACTCAATTTTATGCAAATTGCATATCTCCTTTACTATTTTGAGTAACTTCAAAATCCTTTGATCAAATATCAAACTTGGAGATTTACTATGAGATACTAGTACTTTACTAGTTCTAAATCCACTAGACATTTAGCACACATGAATCAAATTCATTTGAATTCATCCAATACTTGACAAAATGTGCTTTTGTCATTCACCCCTTTTCCTACTATGGCTTTGCAGTCATTTGGGAAAATTCCAAGTAACTCCTTTTACTTGTGAGATTCAGCAATGAATTGCTTTCTAATCTCAAGGGAAGTTTGTTTTTAGGATTTCTCACAATTCTAGTTTACCATTATTTCCTTTGTAGTTTGTAGGTATGTCATGTTTCAAAAATCATGACAAATGATTAACAAATGTCTCCATACAAGATATGGATTTACATTTTGAATCCTACTTCATGTAGTGAAAAACAATAGTGGAGGGAAAAACAAAATGATCAAAATCATTGATTCATTCCTTCTTTGAAGAGAATCGTTCAGGAACGTTGTCCGTTGCGCTTCTCAACACTCTGATGCAGGGTTTTGAATCCTCATCGTGTTTTACACTATTTTCCATTTGCTCCATAATTGGGAAACATCACTAGAAGTGAGCTTTCTCAAGAATGTACCAAAAACCAAGCAATACGAATCTTGCTTTCCTTTTGGTCTCAGCTATGGATTTCATATTCAAAGTTTCCAATGAATACACTAAAAGGACTTATTCGCTATTGTTTTGGTTATATCGAATAACCCCAAAACTTTCACGAATTCTAATGATTTACCAATTCTAATTGAGTGCTAACTATTTCTAAGATAATGGTCTCTAGATATACACTACAACGGTTTATTTGGTGCCTTCTATTTAACCCCTTTTGATATCTAATATCACATTGTGATGCTTTGCATTTTGACGTTTCAAAACACTTTGCATTCCACAATCACTTTTATGCCATTCTTATAAAGTTGAATTTCATTGCTATTGATCAAATCACAGCAATTTGATTCTCTTTTACATTTATACCCTTTGTTGATGAACACTTTGATCAAATCAAATAGTTTCATATTCATGTTTCCTTTGGTAAACTACTTTACACATTTAAACAATCATTTAATGATAATTACCATTTTTGTTAAAACATAATACATCGAATATGTATTCTATTTAAAAATTCATCAAACACTTTGTATTCAAGTAATACACGGTGTTCAACTTATTTCGCCGAACTTAGGCATGATATATATGTGACAAGAAATCGAATGACTTTCACATATTATCACATAACTTTGAATTTAAACAATGGTTTCATTCATTAATGAAATATCATTAAGTTGGGTATTTTAAACAAGGAATTTTAATGTTTTACAAATGTTCATACATTATCAATTAGTTTCAAACAACAAGGATAATTCACACATAATCAAAGAAGATATGAACACGAATAGAAATCATTCATAAAAGTAGAACAACTGTTTGTTACAAACTCATATGAATAACCGTCTCACGAAGTGTAAGACACACTAAAGAAGTTCACAATCTCTTGATTACAATAATCATCCTAAACATAAACTAAATGATAAATGTCGAGGGAGAGTGTCGTCGGCCATCATCATCATGCTCGCCATCAACACGCGACGTCACCTCCTCTCCAGCAAGCACCTCTATGTAGAAGGACCTGTTTTCATCAAAACAGAACAAGTATCAGATATACTTAACACTGCAATGTGTTTGCAAGATTATAACATTTATAAAACTGTATATCAAATATATACCTTGGTCATCGATGACCTCTCTAGCGATTGGTTCAACCTTTACGTTCCGGAAACGTAATATGAACTCATGGAAATCCAATGCTTCCGTATCACCACTCATGATGCTACTCCGGACATGTCCTTTGTAGCTAGGAGGCAATGACCGAAGCAGTACGTCTATCGCAAATGGATCAACCATCCAGTAATCCACGAAGTGAACCAGTCTCGTGTGTGCATCAAACATGTGCTCCAAGTGACTCTTCAGACATGTATGCTCCTCCATCTGTATGGAAAGGAACTCTCCAAGCAACTTGTGCTTCCACATGCGCACATGGCCTATGAACTCTGCTCTTAGCTGATCCACCATCGAATATGGGTTAAGATCACCCATGAGCGGATGTAGTTCATCCACCATCCCGTAACGCATTATTATCTGAATGTAAGTGGACATCTCTTGGCGATAGTAGCGGTATGCCAGCTCTTGTGGAGTCTCATAGTAGTCTGGCTCAGTCAAATCCATCGTGCGGCGTATGTAGTCTACCACATGATTCCTAGTAAGGAGATCATCTAGGCGCACAAGCCAACTAGAGAAGTTGGATCCATCAAGTCTAAGTTTCTCAGCCTTTACCCAATCCTCAATGGCAAAGTAAGCTTCATGGTGTGCCATCTACATTTATAATTGCAAAAGGAATTTAGACTAAGTTGATAATTAAATGAGTTAATAATAACTTCACTCAGAAACACCTATCCCCAATGAGGGTTCCTAGTGGCCACATCTCCCTCGATCATCACGGTCATCAATGTGGGTTCAAGGGTGGACGCTAAACGTCGGTCACATCATTCATGCGACTCGTGCTTGATCTTTAGACCATTCGCGTTCCGAGGCCATGTCTGTACATGATAGGCTCGCCAACTCAACCTTAGTGTTTTCAGTATGCAACATGGCTTACACCCACTGTATGTGAACATAGATATGTCTGACACCCAGGCGTGTAACCCTGGATCGCCTCATACTAAAGAACTTTCTTGGTGGTGCACACTAAGGGGGAACACAATCGTTGGTAATTTTAACAGGGATCATCTTATTAGGCTACCGTCGAGTATCTAATACTAGGACACAATAAGACATACAAACAATAACATTTAATGTAAATGCTATGTGATATGGTCCTTCACATCGTGATCTCCATCCGCCGTCACCGGGTTCCGGCGCCGTAGACACCAGGGTACCGGTGTCATTCCGGCGTGGTAGTTTGTCATTTCCGTGACTATCTACTACTATGCAACAAAAGGTAATCACTTTACCTTTGCCACAACCATATCACAAAGCAACGCCCTCCTGCAAAACAAAGTTAGACGCCTCTACTTTATCTTTGCATGTTTTACGTGGCTGAATGGGCTTTCGTACAAGAACCGTTCTTACCTATGAACTTTCAGCACAACGCTGATCAAGTAGTTGTCTCTACTACACCCCTTTCGGGGCCCTCCGTTTCAAATGGTGTACCAACTTATGCGAGAGAGACAGACACCCCCCTAAGCCACTTTATACGGTACAAGCCGTATGTCAAGCATGGACAAGTCTTGCGAATGAACGCGTAAAGTTGGTTGGGGGCCGCTTCATCAAGCATTACTGTGGTATGCACAAGTACACGTGGGAGGGTAACAACTAAAAGATCAATGCCCACACGCTACATCTCGTGTGTTCTACCCGTACTAGCATTACTACGCATAGATCTAGCTCTGATACCACTGTAGGGGTTCCGCGCATAAAAACAATAAATTTTACTCTACGCCCCTGAACCCCTGAAGCTGCCAGGACCTATCTATTAGTAATACAGTAACGGGAGGGGCTTTTCACAAACTTACCCTTGAAGACCGAAAAGCGTTGTCAACGCTCAGGAGAGCATGGTTGATGTAGACGAGCCGAAGCCAACCTCAAGGTCGTGATGAAGTCCTTGCGCTCCTTCTGGCTCCAACGACTTGAGTGCCTCAAGTGCGACACCTCGCGGGGAGTTACACACGTCCGGTGCCTGACGATGACTCCCTCTTCCCCAATCCAGCAGCAGTTGTGGAAGTAGATGTTGGAATTATGCCCTAGAGGCAATAATAAAGATGTTATTATTATGATTCTTGTTCATGATAAAGTTTATATTCCATGCTAGAATTGTATTAAGCGGAAACATTAATACTTGTGTGGTTTGTGAACAACACCGTGTCCCTAGTACGCCTCTATGGACTAGCTCATTGATCAATGATGGTTAAGGTTTCCTAACCATAGACATGAGTTGTCAATTGATAATGAGATCATATCATTGGGAGAATGATATGGTGGACAGACCCAAACTAAGCGAAGCAATTAGATCGTGTCATTGTGTTCATCTTTGCGAAGCTTTTCCTATGTCAAATATTGTATTCCTTAGACCATGAGATAATGCAACTCCCTGGTATCGGAAGAAAGCTTTGAGGTCATCAAACGTCATCCTATGAGAGGGTGATCATAAAGGTGTCTCTCAGGTGATCGGAAAGTATCTGTTGGGTTGTATGTATCGAGATGGGATTTGTCCCTCCCAAGTCGGAGAGATATACTTCGGGCCCACTCGGTAATCGATATCAACACCTCTTGCAAGCATGTGGTTAAGGAGTTAATCACAAAGTGATATCGGATTACGGAACGAGTAAAGTACTTGCTGTGAACGAGATTGAACTAGGTATGACGGTACCGACGATCGAATCTCGGGCAAGTAAAATATCGCGAGACGAAGGGAATATATATATGGGATTGATTGAATCTTGGCATCGTGGTTCATCCGATATGATCATCGATGAATGTGTGGGAGTCAATATGGGTGCCCAGACCCCGCTGTTGATTATTGATAGAAGATCATGTCTGCATATTCTCGAACCCGCAGGGTCACACACTTAACGTGTCTCGACGCTAGGATAGATTGGATAATTGGTTTATGAATTTTTGTTCGGAGTCTCGGATGGGATCCGGGATATCACGAGAGGTTCCGGAATGGTCCGGAGAATAAGATTCATATAAGGCAGTGCAGTTTTTGGAGTTCGGAATTGTTCCGGGTTAATCGGTATTGTACCGGAAGCTTCTAGAACCTTCCGGAAGGGGGCCAACGTGGTCCCACCTTCCGGGAGGGGGCATGGGCCTATGAGGGAGTGTTCTGGCCGCATTGGGCCAGGGGCACAAGGCCCCATAGGGCCCAGCCGATCCTAGATAAGTTTAAATCGTTTAAACTAGAGATAAGATAAGATAGGATTTCTAGATAAGGGAGAGTTTAAATTGTTTAAACTAGAGATAGGCTTGGAGGAGAGGCTAGGTCTGGTCGCACCCCCCCTCTATATATAGAGGGCTGGTGCGCCCCCTCTCACACCCCCTTACACCTTCCTCCAAACCCAGTTGCCCTGCTGCCCTTCCTCTTCCCCTCCCGACTGTTTGTAGGCGAAGCCCTGCGGCAGAAATTCTCCACCATATACACCACGCCGTCGTGCTGTAGATCCAATCTATCTCTCCACCCTACTTGCTGGTCTGAGGAAGGAGGAGACGTCGAGGTTCCGCACGTGTGCATCTCACGGAGGCACCGCCACTTGTGGTGCTGGATCGGATCGGATCGGATCGCGAGGAGGAGAAGCGAGTACGACTACATCACCCACGTTCCGACGAACGTTCCGCTGTGCGAATCTTCAAGGGTATGAAGATCTAATCCAATCTCTCTCATTGTTTGCATCTCCTAGATTAGATCTTGGCTTTCCCTCTGTTCGCTTCCGTAGAAAATTTTGATTTACTATGCTGCGAAACCCTTCAGTAGAGCTCCCGGATCCGAATCCCGCAGTGTGATGGCGCTCCGCGGTGAAGATGTCTCTCGCTCGCGCAGTCCAGACTTGGGACCACGGTCACGAGAGAGAGGGGGGAGAGAGAAAATATCAATTGGAGGTCCTCCCAAAAGTGGGGAGACCTTTATTGATTATTGGTGTATTTTTCTAGGCCAAATACCCCACTATATATAGGGGGAGGGGAGGTACTACCTCCCCTAAAGTCCCGGGGTGGGACTAAAGGAGAGGAGGGGGAGGAGGTGGCCGTCAGCCACCTAGTGGGCCCTGCGTGGGGGGGGGGCTAGGCCCAGCCGGCCTCCCCTTTGCCCCTTCTCCCTCTCTCCTTTCCCCTAATGGCCCCTCTCCCTCCAGAATTGGCCCATTAAGCCTTTTTGACCTTTAATTGATTTTCTCTTTATTAAATAATTATGAATAAATGATTAAATCAATATTTAACATTCATTCACACATTATCTAATCTCCGTGGTCATGGAACACCTTCCACCTCCACTCCGGACATCCTCCGGACTTACCGAAACCCTTCCGGTTTTCTCCCTTCTATTCTTCGGTGATTCTACCGATCCTATAAATTCTCTCTTAGCATCATCAGGCCCTTAAGCGTGATACCCTACGGTTCGGGAACACTCCAGACATGGTCGGGACACTCCCGCACCAATGATCGACAGAGGGACCTGGATGGCCATGTGACCCCTGTGCATTCCACGAAGATCTTTCGTCGTTTGAACCGGGATAGTCGTGTCTTATTCCCTTTGTCATTCGATACTTGCATTGCCCGAGATCTGATCAATGACATCACCATGTCGTGTTCAATCTCGTCACTGAACAATGCTACTTAACTCGTTCCGACAAGTGATATCCCTGTGATCTAATCACATGTTGCGCAGCTATTGGATATAACTTCTCCGAGTGGGCCCTTGAGTATCTCCCCGTTAGATGGACAGACAAATCCCGCTCTTGACATATATTGCCTCTACGGTTTCCTCCGAATACCTGAACACACCTTTATAACCACCGTTTTACCAGATGACGTTTGATGCTATCTAAGCACTCTCGGGAGACAGTGATTGATATAGCCTCACGGTCTAAGGAATAGTCTACGAATATCCATTTCTAATAATCGTAACTTGAACTTTGTGACATGATCGGGTCACGATGTTTAGGTTGGGTATTGGTTCATCATCTCATTCTTTGAATGAGATGACCTCATTTCCAACTAGCATAAATTCCACATGATCAGGAAACATGATCATCCGTTGACCAATGAACCAGTGACTAGTGTTTCACTAGGAACCCCTGGTTTGTTTGTATATCACACGTGTATTGATGTTTCCACTCAATACAGTTATAGCATGATATAAAACTTAATCATAAACTATATGAAATATGATAATAGTCCTTACTACTATTTGACTGTAGGGCATATTTCCAACACAAAGGTGGTCCATCATCAAGAACTCCGCAGAGAATATCTCGGAGGATCGCGTGATTGACGCATTCAATGGTGGCGTGCGTCGCATAGAGCTCAGGGAGGAGCTGGGCCGCTCAAAGCCCCAAACCATCGACCACCTGACGGAAATCGCGAATCACTGGGCAGATGGAGAAAATTCGGTGAAAAATCGCGCTCACTCCGACGATGAGGCAGGGCTCGAGCATAGACGCGACCGGCGAGGCAAACGCCACATGCGCATCTACAATGACCGCGGCAACGTCAACATGGTCGCAGCCGGCTACGCCGACAGACGCGACGATAACCGCAACAGTGGCTACCGCAGTGGAGGATACCGCGACTCCGGGAAAACCACGCAAGTGTGGCAACACCGCAATCGTGATGAGGCACCCGCAACATCCATTGAACACAAACTGTCCGGGCCATGCACTGTGCTCTTCTACATCGACAAGCATAACGGAAAGAAGAAGTCCAGCCACCTCCTCAAGGACTGCCGCGAGTTCCTCAAACTACATGAGGGACTGGTTCGGATGAATCGCAATGCAGTCGAAAGGGGCTACGGAGCCGCCCCAGGCGCCGTGGCACATGGTGCTCCACCACCACCGCCTGGACTACCCCCAAATGCAGCTGCGCCGGACCAGCACCAGGGAGGCGAACCATACCCATGGGCCATGGGTACCATGATGATCCAAAAGGGACGCCCCTCGAATAGGGTGCAGAAGGCCATCACTCGCCAAGTCAACTTGGCCACAAACTCGCCACCATCTACCACTGAGTACCTTAGCGGAAGCGAGTCCTGCATCACCTTCGACAAACGCGATCATCCGCCTCAAGTACCTCGTCTAGGCCATTGTCTCCTCATACTCGAGGCGCAAATCGGAGGTTTCGACATCAGTCGCGTCTTCATGGACGGCGGAAGCGGCATCAACCTTATATTCGCGAGTACCTTGCGAGCAATGAGGATCCCTTTGACTTGCTTAGAAGCCTCGGACACAACATTCCACGGCATCGTCCTAGGCAAAGGCGTGTATCTCCTAGGCAAAATCAACCTCGAAGTCATCTTCGGCACGCCGAAAAACTTTCGGCGCGAGCGCATCGACTTTGAGGTCGTCGACTGGCCCTCACAATACCACTACATTCTCGGACGTGTCGCGTTCGCTAGTTTCATGGCAGTGCCACACTACACCTACCTGCAGATGAAAATGCCAGATCCCAATGGCGTCATCACAGTCAACGGGAGCTTCGAGAGATCCGACAGTTGCGACAGGGAATTCAACAGAATTTCCCAGACCTTCGGCATGCAGGAAGAACTCGCGAGACTAAAGGAGTCGACAGACAACAGCCTGCCTCCCCTAAGCCGGCCAAGTTCGCCCGACCTATCTTTCGACTCATCGGTGCACACAAAGAAAGTGTAGGTCCACCCATCGGATCCTGCCAAGAAGGCCCTCATCGCCAACAACTTGAGTCCCGCATAGGAACTCGCGCTCGTCGAATTCCTCCGTGAGCCCTGGGGAATCTTCGCCTGCTGTCCAGCGGACATGCCAGGAGTTCCTAGGGAATTCGCCGAGCACGCACTCAACGTCAACCCAGACGCAAGGCCAGTCAAGCAAACAATCCGGCGATTATTTGAGCCAAGAGCAAAGGCAGTCGGAATGGAGATCAACAGACTCCTCGACGCCAAATTCATACCCGAGATCAAGGAAAACACTTGGCTCGCCAACACGGCGCTAGTACCAAAAAAGGACACGGATATCCTGCGGATGTGCGTCAACTTCACCTCTTTGAATAAGCACTGCCCAAAGGACCACTTCCTATTACCGCGAATCGACCAGATCATCGACTCGACCGCGGGATGCGAGCGCCTCTGCTTCCTTGGTGCCTACTCATGCTATAACCAGATTCAAATGAAGGAGGAAGATCAAGAAAAAATGGCATTCACAACGCTCTTTGGTGTGTTCTACTACAACACAATGCCCTTCGGGCTAAAAACGCAGGAGCCACCTACCAGCGGTGCATGCAGGCTTGCCTCAAGAACCAACTTGGTCGCAACATTCAAGTCTATGTCAACGACATAGTAATCAAGACCAAAGAGGAAGCCTCACTAATCGACGATTTATGCGAAACCTTCGCCAACCTCGACCGCTACCGGATCAAGCTCAATCCGGACAAATGCGCCTTCGGCGTACCATCTGGGCAACTACTCGGGTATCTCATCTCCACGAGAGGAATCGAGGCAAACCCGAAGAAAATAAAAGCCATACTGGCCATGGAGAAGCCAAAAACATAAGGGGCGTCCAGCAGCTGGCTGGGCGAATCGCGGCCCTCAGTCGATTCATCAGTCGGATGGGTGAAAAGGCACTGCCCTTCTACCAACTCCTCCGCAAAGCTGACAAGTTCGAGTGGACCAATGAGGCGCAGGAAGCATTCGAAGACCTCAAGCGCCTACTATCCACTTCGCCAGTACCAGTGACCCCACGAGAAAGGGAACCGTTGTTGCTATATATCTCCGCCACCAACCAGGTGGTCAGCACAGTGCTCGTGGTCGAACGAGCCGAGGAAAACAAGGTCCATGGGGTATAGCGCCCAGTCTATTACCTCACCGAGGTCCTCACGCCAACAAAATAGCGGTACCCGCACTACCAGAAGCTGGCGTACAACGTCTTCATGACTGCCCGGCGACTGCGCCACTACTTCCAGGAACACCCAATCGTGGTGGTCAACGATGCCCTGCTGGGGCATATTCTCAATAACCCCGACGCCACGGGGTGATTCACGCTTTGGGGAATCGAATTGTCTCCACGAGACATCACATACGAAAAGCGCGACGCAATCAAATCACAAGTTCTCCCTAACTTCCTCGTGCACTGGATGGAGAACCAGCTCCCCGAAAAACCAGATATGTCCTACCTCTAGACAATGCACTTCGACGGATCCAAGCGGAAGGACGGAGCTGGTGCAGGTGTCATACTGACATCGCCCCAGGGGGACAAGCTCAAATATATCCTGCGAATGCAGTTCACCGCCTCCAACAACGAAGCTGAATACGAGGCCCTGCTACACGGGATGAGGATGGCAAAATCCTGCGGCACCAAGAGGCTCATTATATATGGCGACTCCAAGCTGGTCGTCAACCAAACAATGCATGAGTGCGACGCACTGAACGACAACATGATCGCCTACCGGACCTCTACGACACACTCGAAGGGGATTTTGACGGTTGCGAGCTACGGCACATAGGACGCGAAAGCAATGAAGAGGCGTACACGCTCGCCAACATAAGCTCTACCTGTGCCCCATACCACCTGGGGTATTTCTCGAGCGCATCTGTGAACGATCCATCAAGCCAAAGGCCATAGAAAATAAAACAAGTGCAACAATGGACTCGGGGGCTACGCCGCCCAATGAGCCAATGGCACTCGACGACTTGGAGCTGGACACAGGACCCGAAGGATCAATGAGCGTCATGATGATCGAGCAATCCTGGATTCAACCGTACATCACGTACCTTCTCAGCAAGAGGCTACCGGACGATCCGACTGATGCATGGCACATCACGCGGCGATCCAAGGCATTCGCTGTTATCAATGGTGAACTATACAAGCGCAACATCACAGGAGTTCTCCAACGATGCGTCTCCATGACCGATGGAAGAGCTGTCCTCCTCGACATCCATGAGGGGACTTGCGGGCATCATGCCGGCAGTCGCGCCCTCGTTGCCAAAGCTCTACGAGTTGGATTCTACTGGCGCACGGCCATGCACGATGCCAAGGACATCATCCAGAAATGTAACGTGTGCCAGGGATTCACGGACAAGCCGCACGCACCTGGCGCAGAGCTTCGGCCAATTCCATTGGCCTGGCCCTTTGCGCAATGGGGACTCGACATGGTCGGAAAACTTCCAAGGTCCTCACGAGGAGGCTACGTCTACCTCTTGGTCGCAGTCGACAAATTCACCAAGTGGATAGGGCCATGCCGGTGACTAACAAGTCAGGATCCAGCGTAGTCAAATTCTTCGAGTCCATCGTCTACCGTTTCGGAGTGCCACACAGCATCATCACGGACAATGGGACAAACTTCACATCCAAGGAGTTCCAAGAATTCTGTGAGAATCTGGGAATCAACATTAGCTATGCCTCCGTGGCACATCCTCCGACCAACGGTCAAGTCGAAAAAGCTAATGGGCTCGTCTGCGGCGGCATCAAGAAACGACTCCTCAGGCCACTTGAACAGGCCGCGGGTTGCTGGCCAAACGAGCTGCAATCGGTACTCTAGAGCCTGCGCACAACTCCAAACAGCGCCACAGGGTACACCCCGTTCTTCATGGTGCACGGGGCCGAAGCGGTGCTACCCGCTGAAGTACGATACAAAGCACCACGTGTGGTCGCTTACAGCGAGCAGGAGTCAACCCTAACACTTGAAGACTCCGTCGACCTCCTTGACGAGGCAAGGGAAATCGCCGCGGAAAGATCAACGATCTACCAGCAGAACCTGCGCAACTACCATAGTAGGAGGCTACGCCCAGATCCTTCGTCGAAGGTGACCTAGTCCTGCAACTGAAGCAGCAATGGCATCTCAAGGTCGAGGCCCCCTGGGAGGGACCATACGCGATTATAGAAGTAATCCCAGGTGGCGCCTATCGCCTTCAAGATTTAGAGACAGGAGTCGCATACTCCAACCCCTGGAACGTCGTGCAGCTGCGACGCTTCTACCCTTAGTCGGTTTTACTCTTACATTGCAAATAAGGCTACTCAGCCAAGGCTACTTAGCCACACATTGTACTTCGTACTGTCCCGCTAATAAATAAAGCTAAGTGCCCCAAAACTCTGTGTTTTCCTTTATTTTTCGCAATTTATCCACTCGGGGGCTGCGCCACCCTATACACATGTGTTCTACGAACTAAAACGCGATATCCTGAGGAGCTGGCACACCAATCAAAACCCTTGACACACATCAACCCAGTTGCACCGCACCTGACAGGTTGACAAGGGACTGAGATAAGCACATGGCTAGGCTAATGAAAAGGAGTCGCATAGTGCAACTCACTCACAAAAAAACACACGCTAACAAGCTCTTTATACATCATCGACAATCAATTATACACAACGTATATATGAACTTTACAACATTGATACACTTATGTGCAGGATACAAACTAAGGTACTATTGCAACAAGAGAACGTTGGTTTACTCCTCAAAGAAGTCGACGATCTCCTCTACCAGGCGATCCACCGCCTGATAGTGCGGCACCATATTCCAAGCAGAACCCGCTGGTGGCGCAGGTGGACCAGCCGCAATTGCCACAACGTCTACATCAGGCCTATGCAGTCGCACCAGCGATAGAGCGGCCTTGGCACCAGCCACCAACTGCTGTCTTACACACTCGCGAACCGTAGCCAGGTCTTGGAACTTGGCAAGGAGGGCCAGCAGGCTCGATGGAGCAACATCCAGCGGAAACATCACCCAATAAATATTCTTCAAGCATGATTGCGACTTCTTCAGGAAGTGCAACACTCGCGACGCATGATCCTGCAGGGTCGCCAGTGCGATTGCACGATCAATCCACCCAGAAATATCCACTCTCTTGAAGCTGCTCTTGGGTCAGGTCATTCATGCAAATAGCAATCATATCCTTCTCATCCTGCGGATGGCGCGCGCTGACAACTATACAAGGCAAAAGCAGAAGTATGAGGACAGCGCACCATCGCGAGTGACTACAAGGACAAGATAAGAGTAAGAAAGCTAACATTTAAATTGGTCGCCCAACTGCGTCACCTCCCCCAACAGATATTGTTCTCGGGCGGTGGCCTTCTCTGCCTGCAATTTCCATACATCTGCGTTACCGCGGAGTACGGGCAATTCACGCTCCAACTGCTTCACGCGATCACGAAGTCGCGAGAGCAGAGACAGCTCATCCACCCTTGAGCGCAGCGGTGCCAAAGTGTCATCAAGGGGTGGCGAATCCTGAGGTTTCCTCAAAGGATCACTTGATGTGCCCTATCACAAGCCAAGCAAGAAGCAATAAGAAGACCAAATCGATGCGTAGACAAAAGATTCGAATGCATTCAAGATTAGCAAAAGTATCAGCAGATACACTCGCCAAAAGGCATGTTTTCGACAAAAGACATAAGCTATCCAACTATTACAAAGCTACTGAGGAGCAACTGGTTTCTTCGACTTCGACTTTGGCTTTGGGGGCCTCATCGAGTCCGTGGCGGTATCAGATGCCACTGACTTTCCGCCGGCCCCTGACGCCGCAGCCTTTGCCGCCTTCTTGGCTCGCTGCAGCTCCTTAGAGTACTTTGCAATTGTGTTGATTAGTTGCGGCCCATACTTGCCACAGGCAGTCGCGAAAGGAGCAAAGACTACCTGCTAGCCGTCCGCGCTAACAGGCATCGCCCTTGAGACTGCTGCAGGATCAACTTCGACTCCGTGGGCCTGCACCATAGCGAGTGACATTGACGCACCAGCCGCACAGAGTGAGTTCTTGAAGCTTGTAGGGACGCCCTCGGCAAGAGACTCCACCAGCTCGTCCATGTTCTCGATCAGCTCAGCCTTGGGCACCAGCTCTTCTCGGAGGCGACTGAGCATGCCCTTGGCCTTGGAGATCACATCTTGAATGGCGTCACTGTGGTCCTCGGCTACTGAAAGAGCACCCGCCAAGGCATCGTCACGACGGAGGGCCTAAGGGTCAAAGCTCAAATCGCCAGCATCTGTACATAACCCACACATGGGCACGAAAGTCAGCGCCAAAGACAAATTCGAACAGAGAACAATAATGATATCCAAGCAAGGTACCTGAGAGAGCCTTAACAATCAAGAAAAGCTGTTCTTCAAACAACTTCTCCCTAGCCACAATGGAGGCACGCAGATCCTCTTCGCGCTTTTGCACCTCGTCACGCGCCGCGATTGCCTCATCGCGACTCTTCACAGCCGTGGCGAGAGTTTTTTCCATGGTGACAGCGTCACGAAGAAGGGCATTATGTTCAGCTGCAAAACAAAACAAAAGGGATAGACTATCAGTCAACTACATAACAATGATGCAGAAGAAGAAGAAGTAAAGAGCACTTACTTTCTACCACGCAATAGCGCGTATCCAGCATTGCATGCTGGCGACCCATCGCAAGCACCTGCTCCGCCAGGTGAGCGGCTTCTGTCACAAGGAGCTATCGCAAAAGGAAAAACAACAAAGGATTAGCAGAGGCCATAGTTAAAATCGACTGCAACATCAGAAGAAGAGATACTACACTTACATGATCCTCCAATGACTCCGAAGTCGATTGGTCTGCAGTCATCCGGGCAACCATCCGATGCTCCCCATCGTGTGGAGAGATGGATGAGTTATGCCCGGAGTGGGCCGCCAATGGAGGGGAAGGAGCACGCTCAACCTCTTTCTGGGCCCTTGAGGTCGCGACTCCAGATTCTTTCAGAAATTGTACGCCGCTAGAAGATGACGACGCCTGCTGACTGCAAGACCAAACCAACATCAAGAAAAGGCAACTCAAAAGAAGAACCAAAAAGGAAGACTCGAATACTTACCAATCAAACTTATCAAAGTCGAAGGTTGGATCCCCCAACTCTGACGACGATTCCTTCGGCAGCCGCATCTTCTTGCGAGAGGATGGCGCCATGGCACTCACAGGAATGGCAGGGATTGGCGATTCCGCACCAACGCCCATGCCTTCCGGAGTCTAAGGAGGCGACGCATCAGAATCCTTGCTGCGCGAACGCTTGCGAGTATCCGGACTATTCGACTCGGGGGCTTTCTCCTCCACATCAGATGGGACGGTCGACTCCGACTCGTCCTCTTCCAAGGCTTCACGAGGGATAACCCCCTCAGGAAGAGGGGGCATACAGGGTGACACCGCCCAATCCTGCATACAGACCACAATTTAGCACAAAGTTAAGAAACAACAAAGAAGCAATCAACAAACCAAGCTACTATGTAGCAGAACTATACCTCAGGAGGAGGGTTAGCAGCATCGAACGGAGGAACGACTGGTTCACTGGGGAGCACATCCTTGACGGTGTACTTGGTGACCAGTCGCACCCTTTTGTCTACCTCACTCGCGGACATGCCATTGGCAGACACGCGAGTGACATCATCCGCGCCAGCCCACTGGAACATGGAGTGGACTCTGGCCTGCAGGGGCTGGACGCGACGACACAGCCATGTGCCAATGAGGGCACAGCCTCCCTCCTCTTTGCCCATGCGACTCTCGAGGTTGCAGACGCGCTCGTACAACACATCTATCTCCGCGGACTCGCCGGGCATAATCACATTCTTCCAGGAGCGCCTCCTCTTGCATGGCATCGAGGGGTCGAAGGGGGCGAGTCCGAAGTGGTCTCCGTCGGCCTTCTAATCACGAACGTAGAACCACTTGTCCCTCCATCCTTGGACGAACATCATTAGCTTGATGTCGAAGTATGTGGCGGATGGATCGACGTGGATTCCGCAGCCGCCTACATCGTAGACTACGGAGCCAGACACCGACTGGCGCTTCAACTTGAAGAGGCGCTTGAAGAGGCTGAAATGTGGCTCGATTCCGAGCCAGCACTCGCAAAGGGTAATATAGCAAGCTACGTGGAGGATGGAATTGGGGGACTGCTGATGGAGCTAGAGCCCGTAAAAACAAAGAAGGCCTCTGAAGAAAGGATGCAGGGGCAACGAGAGGCCACAGATGATGAACGCTAGGAACATCACCCGAAAACCGGCAGGAGGAGAGGGGATTACCTCGCCGCTAGGGACGCGCGCGTCGGCGACTGCGGAGGACAAAACTCCGTCTTGGCGAAGAAGATGAAGCTCTGAGGACTTGATCACAGATGGACGCCACGCGCCATTCGTGACACGAGTGCCCGCGCCCTTCTTCTTTCCGCCGGCGGCGGTGCTAGTGCCTGCAGCGGCGGAGCCACCCTTTTTCTTCATCGCAGTAGTGGCAGCAGCGGAATCGTCCGCAACACCTCCCTTTTTCTTCCCCATTCCATGGTGGCAATGTGACCGGAGGAAGTAGCTGGGAAATACGCGGAGCTGGTCCAGCGCCGCGGAGGAAAAAGAGCGCAAAGAAGCATAGGAGCAGCGGCAATGGTGATGGAAGCAAAGGATGAAAAGAAGTAGATGTGAATTTTACCGTCGCTGCATCGCTACTTAACCCCCTAGAAGATGTAATCCAACGGCTCAGAAAAACCCTACCAAACGCGTGGCGTTCATCGCGCTTGACACATGGAGGAGCTGAAGTGCGAACCGTCCCCCACTACTCCCATTACGCGCGGAAATCGAGGAGGCGTAGTTAAAATAAAGATTACACACGCCCGGTCAAATCAGAGTCAGGGAATGGGACCCACCGCTCATCACGTCCCGTCAAACTCGCTCACGCGGGCAACTGAGGTCAAGAAATCGTCAACACTGACATCATCAAAAACTACGCAGCAGAAGATTTCGACTACTTTAGTCCTTGCTCGAGTCTTCGACTCCACCAAGCACTCGGGGGTTACTCCCATAGGGAGCGCTGGTCGCGCACCCTATGATTTTTTCTTCTTATTTTGCAGGAATATGGACAATCAAAGCAAACCAACCACTCAAAACACGATTCGACCATGGACATGGGTTACTCCCATAGGGAGCGCCAGAAGCAAATTCGACTAAAACAAGCAAACAAAAGACGACAGCAGTCGCAAAAATTCTTTAGTCCTTGCCTAAATCTTCGACTCAACCAGGCACTCAGGGGCTACTCCCATAGGGAACGCTGGTCGCGCACCCTATGATTATTTGTACAAAGTACTGTGTGTTGATAACATCTACACTCAAAGCTTATGGCGACACCGCCTCATGTTTTTTCCCTACAAAGAGACTGCGTCTCCTGGGTCACCCGAATCGTCTCCGCGATGATAAAATTTCGGATGTCGTGCTTACAGCGTGAAGATAAGACCTGAATAAGGCCTGGCAACGCATTTGCTATGCACTACCAGAAATATATACATGCCTACAAGTACGATGAACATGCCTTGACGGACGCGTCGAGTGCTCATACCCATATACTGGAATTCGACTCCTGTAAGACCTCCGCGGCTTGAGTCGAATTACACCAGCACTTTTTTGGATTCGAGTCCAGGGACTTGAGTTCGAGTAGATGGCGTTGTTTTACCCTAAGGTAGTTAACTGATACCGATACATCGGTTAAATCAGGCACGCACATCAACAATCCCTATGACATAAGCAGAGCAGTCGAAAAATATACTCAGTCATGCGCTTGAAAGGCTTCATAAAGTCTCCAGTCGAATCTGCGATTCCACTGGACACTCGGGGGCTACTGACATGGGTATACCCTACAAGTACTCGAGCTTGGTATATACGGCCTGAATATGTAGAAGCCCGCGGTGTCGCCAAGGTCTCGAGTGACCTACGAACTCTCGATTGCTTGAAGAACAAGAAGAAGCTAAAGATAGAAAGTTCAAAGGGGAAAACCCTAACTTATAACCGACTCGACCTGCTACCCGAGACCTAGCCTATCTATATAAAGGCAAGGAGGGGGCGGCGAGGAGGACACACGCAACCCTAGTTTCCGCAACCCTCGCCAGATTGCATATGCACACCATTGTAATCCTCGATTCCTTCGATAATTCCACGAGTAGACAAGCAAGAGTAGGGACCTCTATGAGGCCTGAACCTGGGTAAATCTTCGAGTCCCCTGTGTGCTTGTTTGCTAGCCGATAGATGTCTCCAGCGCTCCCTCCTTCTCCAAAACCCAAGTCCATAACAATGGGCATTGATGAGTTAAACCCTCGTCACTAATAATGCTACCATATTACCTATTGGAATAGCTGAAGGAGTGTTTACAAAGATCCTTGGGAAAATGATTTCTACTGATTATCTTGTTATTGAATGTGCAGGAAAAGGACAAATTACACTTGGAAGGTCCCTATTAGAACTTCTTGGAGCGATAATAGATCTGGGAAAGGGGACCATGCACCTTTCCTCTCCACCAAAACAATCATATTTGCCCCAAGGTTAATAATAAAAGTAAGAGAGTTAAGGGCAAGAAATTTGGTTTTAATGCTTCTTCGAACACTTGATTCTTTCTTGCTTCTTATGCCTAACTTAAAGGCGTTAAAGAAAAGTACTTATTGGGAGATAACCCAAAAGTTTTAGATGAGTCTTGGAAGTTATTACTTCAGTAATAACCGCTCCTTATCATTTTTATTTGCTTTTTGTGCCAAGAGTAACCTATAATGAGAGAGAAGTAATGATTGGGAAGGTTGCTGTCCCGAAATAGATTTCTGTGCTTCACCGTAAAAATTCGTGTAAAATGTCTGAATGTCTTTTTGAGGCATGAATTTTTGTGCTTCTGCCCCAGGTTGTTATCTAACTTTCGTTAGTTCAACACTTTCTGATTTGAGAAACACAAGGTCTTCGAAAAAATTCGTCTTTTCCTGCTGGTCTGTTTTGACAGATTTCTATCATTTTCTGCATTTGCTTCTTGTTGGTTCCTTTTTGAGTTCTTTTGGGGAATTGAGCTTTTTGAGGGAAGTGCTACAGTAGCTGGTGTTCTAATAGAAGTTTATTTGGTGTTAGAACTGAACCTTAAGACTTATTTATCTTGAGTGCACTAATGTTGCTAATAAAGATTGTGTGAAGTTTTGTATGAAGGAAAAATTTCAGGTGTATGAAAGGAATGAGTAATGATGAAGGATGGACTAAAGCTCAAGCTTGGGGATGCCACGCGTGTCACCCCAAGAAATATCCAAGAATTACAAGCGTCAAAGCTTGGGGATGCCCAAGGCATCCCCTTCTTCATCAATAAAAATCCCAGGTTTCTTACAAATGCTTCATTTTTATTGTTTCATGCACAGTTGTGTTGTTCTTGGAGCGTCTTCTTTTTAGTTTTCGTTTTGTTTTTTCGTTTGATTTTGTTTGCTTAGTTTGATGAATAAATTGGTTGGACCCCCTCTTTCATACATTGGTTTGCAAATAGTTTGGTTTAGTTTGGAAAAGAGTAGGAAAGTTCATACTTATGTGGTAAAAAGAGCTTGTTTTTGACTGTGGCCTATGCTCTGTCATGCCATGCTCGATATTGTTTTGGCTTTATGCTTAGTATTCTTCCCTAAACCAAGTTATTCCAAAGATTCCACCATACCTACCTACTATCTTATGCTCTTCCAAGTATATTCATGCTTTTGTTTACCTTCCAAATTAAACTTGTTATGAGAAAACTAGTGATTAAAGCTCTCACGAACTTGATGGCACACTTTACTTTTTTGCATCTAATAAACTTGAACCATTGGGTCCTTCTTTGTTGCGTATATGCTTGTGCTTTATAAGTTGAAATTAGCAGAACCATGTATCATGGGGAACGCTTTCAACATTGCACTTGTACTTTGTACCCCGTTGATATCATGTTCTTTTGCTTATGGATCCCGGCGGTGTGAAATAAAAGTGGAACTTGTAAGATCATGGAGTTTGTATGTGTGTTAGAGAAACGCCTGGGCCACTAGCCTAAGCCATGCCTAATCATGGTGGAAACTTGCAGCATCACCATAATGAGCACTCTATGAAGCATCCTCAATAAAAACCTATGCAAATAGCAAATAAAAATATCATTGAGATGCTCATTGTCTTCTTGCCTTGTCATTTTGATTATGGGATAGCTCCTGTATCATGTGCAAGGGGTACCCCGTTGGTGGTTCTTTATGATACACATGTACTTACAATGACAAGAGCGTACTAGTGACTAAAGTTGAGTAGCATGAGGTTCGGTATTCGTAAGTAAGGGGCATGAGATTTCGGTTTATAACTTGTCAAGCATATCCTCTTAGTTGTGTCACTTTAACCTTAATCACCTTTAAGATGCTTATGATAGGGGCAATGAGAGCTGAAAGCTATAAGTACCATAATTTTTGGAAGCTCTTTATGAGACTTGAATCCCTACTTCCTTCTATGAAGGCCTTTCTTCCACTTATATATTGAGTCTCCACCTTCTACCTTTATGCACCTACTTTGAGAGCATAGTGGCCATTCTTAGTTCTATGTGCATTGTCCCAAGACTAGTTGATTGATGCATACCTTGATATTGCTTGTTTTAAACTATTTGTATCTAGTCACTCTTATGAACTTTGAAGGTGTCCTATGCATTTATGTTTTGCTACTCTATGAGAGACAAGCTGAATACTATTATGCTATGTTTTCTTTATGTGAAACAAACAAACGTCTTGCAAAGCATTGTTATTCATGAATCTTTTGTTTATGCCTTTTCATGTTGCATCATAGTTTTTTTGTCTTATTGCTAGAACTTTGTCTTTCATGTTATGATTGAAGTACTATGATCCTGTTTCGAATGTTTTACAAATACTTTGATCAAGTCTTTGATGGTGCATGTCACCTCAAAAATTATTCTTTCTTTTTATCACTTACCTACTCGAGGACGAGCAGGAGTTAAGCTTGGGGATGTTGATACATTGCAAATGTATCTATAATTTTTGATGTTCCATGCTTGGTTTTATCCACTTTCTTGTGTTTTGTTCCAACTTTGGAGTACTTTTCATATGATTTCTTGGACTAACCTATTAACAAGAGCCACAGTGCCAGCTGCCTGTTTTCTACTATTTTTGGTTCCAGGAAAGTCAGAAAATGAATATTCTCGGAATTGGACGGGACAAAAGCCAAAGTGCCTATTTTTCCGAAAGTCATCAGATTCCAGAGTACGAGACGGAGAGGGGCCAGGGGGCCACCACACCACCTGGCCGCGCTGCCCAGTCTGGCCCGCGCCAGGGGGTGGTCTGGCCGCCTCCGGCACCCCCTCGGCCTCCCCTTCCGCCTATAAGATGCCCTCGGGACGAAAACCCTAAGGGCCCAATCAAAAATCCACGAAAGAGTCTGTAGCTGCCGTCATCTCCATCCCTAGATCGGGAGGGATCTGAAGCTCTTCCCGGCACCCTGCCGGAGAGGAGATTTCACCCTGGAGGCCTTCTTCATCATCATGCAAGCCTCCGGTGTGATGTGTGAGTAGTTCATCCTTGGACTACGGATCCATGTAGTAGCTAGATGGCTGGTTCTCCTCCTTTGTGCTTTCATGTTTAGATCTTTTGAGCTCCGTTCATGATCAGGATCATCTATTTGTAATCATACATGTTGTGTTTGCGAGGATTCGATGGATATTGAGATGCTATTTCAGATTGGTTATTGATTCTATCATGTCTTTGTTATTTGTGATCTTGCATGCTTTCCGTTGTTAGTAGCTATCTTGGCCAAGTAGATGCTAGCAACTCCAAGAGTTAGTATTTATGCTCGATAGTGGGTTCATGCCTCTGGTAATCTGGGGAAGTGACAGAAATCTCTAAGGTACTAGATGTGCTATTGCTACTAGGGAGAAAACAACAATCCTTTGTTCATAGAACAATCGTATTGTTTACTTTACACGCAATTCGTAAAGCAATAATCTGTTGCTTCCAACTTAATACTGGAGGGGGTTCGGATAATAACCTGAAGGTGGATTATTAGTCATAGATGCAGTTGGATGACGGTCTATGTATAATGTTGTAATGCCCAATCAAGTCTCAAAGGAGTCAAGATGATTAGTATATGCATATATTGCTTTCTCGACGTTTGTCAATTGCCCCGCTGTAATTTGTTCACCCAAAATATTACCTATCTTAAAGAGAGCCACCTCTAGTGAACTATGGATCCCGGTCCTTTTCTTTACATACAATTTACAAACTGTTTACTGCTTTGTGTTTACTTTCTGCAAACAATTACTTCTTTCCATTCGATACGTTTAATCCTTTATTTTCAGCAAAACACGGTGAGATTGACAACCTCATCGCAAGTTGGGGACAAAGTTCTATGGTTGTGTTGTGCAGGTCTCCACGTTGCTACTAGCACCGGTAGTGCGCCCTGCCAAGGCTCAGCTAGCAACTGAGGGAAACTTGCTGTTGTGCTCATCATACCTTCCTCTTGGGGTTTCCAACGAGCTCTACATCAACACCGAGCCATCAAGGCGCGTTGACAGTGACGGCGGCGGGCGACTCAATCCGATCTAAGATCGGTAAACCAAAAAAGGAAACCGATTAAGAGATCGGAAAAAAAGACTTACAGGGCAGCCGATCACTGATCGGCGGACGAACCCTGCGTACGGATCGCGCGGCCTCCGGCGGAGATCATGGAGACCGATCCCCCGGGGGCGCCGCCGCAGAAGCGTGCGGCTAGGGTTTGGACCGATTAGGCTAATACCATGAAAGAGTATGAGTTTGACGGAATATGATGGATATATTATTGAGCCTTATGTGCGAGTATATATAGGCGTACAGATAATTATCTTGTAGTACGAGTCAAGTTAGGACTATACGTATACAGATCCTAACTCTATCTAAACTACCATAACAACCGTATATACCTAATACTCTAACACTTCCTATCTTCCGCATGCATCACATGAGTTAAATAGAGTAGTATTCCTATCTTCCGCATGCATCACATGAGTTAAATAGAGTAGTATGTCATGTTGTGCGGTTGTGCCTGCATTTGTATGTTTTTTTACTGGCTTGCACTAGGCACTGCATGTTCACGTGGTCTAAGAGTAGAAATGAGTTTTGGAATTCCATTCCATCTTTTCACCTACGTGATCCAAATTTCTTGACAAACTAAGTATAATACATGAGGTTGAATAATATAAAGCACACACGAACAACACAACACTTTGATAGAACTAAAAAGTTTCATTGACAACATGCAAACTCATCATGCATTACTCCAACTTTTGCATCTTATCACAAAAAGAAGACCGGGCATGGTCAAGCTAGACATCCTCAATGTTTTTGAATAGCCATTTGAATCGTCCACCACCCCAATAGGCGTGAACCTATAATCATTGAACAAGGGGCAGTGTTGCAAGGTGGACTCTTATACCGCTGATTCATCGACATATTGTCGGGAAAAAACTCCACGAGCACAAAAGAAAGAAACTTGAGAGCTATTGACCACATCAAACTTGGATTGTATGTTTTTAACATCCTCATCACTAAGGTGAGTGCCAATCAAACAAATAATGCTACATTTATTTATTTATCTGTAATTAAACTCTGCAATAACTGAGGCGTGTGGATACATAGGCCAGGGGTTTTGAAAATGAAAACATCAAACTTGACATCATCTTAAAAAAAGATATAAAGTTGATGATCTGTCAGACCAAAACACTCCACTGTGTCAACCGTGTCAGACATGACAAGGATAGAGCCATGTGGCACTTATCCGCTTGACACCACCTCTATTGTCGAAACATCGCCACCTAGGACATAAAACCCTTAAATTGCAGAGAACTAGACTGAACTATGGACGATAAATCGAGAGTTTCCCTCCTCTCTTGGCGCCAGATTGGATGTCGTCAAACCTTCACATTCAATTAGAAGGCCCCTTCCCTCTGACGAACGGCCCCCCTTGTTTAAGGATTGAAATTTGACAAATAGATGTACTTCTCATGTGTCGGGTCATAGTGGTACTACCGACGACGAGCTCCAATATCCAATGCCGATGCATGTGATTCTCGTTGCAGGACCTAGAATTTTGGTATGCATCCGAGAGGGGCCCACTTTTTCCAAGCCCATCAAATCCATCCTTTTGAATTTCACAGAACAGCTTATGTAGCACCAGCTCCATTGGGGAAGAAGATCCGTCGATACTAAGTTTATAAGAGTGAAGAGGATGCGCAGTCCATTTCACCTCGAGTGGTCTTTTTTGGATAAAGGAAATATAATAATATCGATAAGATGACAGTTACACATAGCTGCTGCACCAACAAGATACCAACAAGATACCCAAAGATATCAGGGATGCACATAGTCAAGAAAAATAAATAAAAAAGAGAGCAAAGAAAACAAAAACCCTGTCACGATGATGAACCACTTGCAACATTAGCACCCTAAACACCACCGAAGACAACACCCGTAGTACAAGCGTTGTCATCGTCCGTCGAAAATCTTGAATTTTCACCCTAGAGAAAGTTCGAGTTTTCAAACAATACCTTCATCAAGAACATTGTCAGATAAACTAATGAATTCCAGGCCTTGAGTTTTCATCTTGAAAATCATGGCTCGGTACTTAAGAAGCAACTGTGTTACCGCCCTGCTTCACCATATGTCAACGCCCACACATAGTCTCTCTTATGCATTTTGTCGAGCCGCTTCATGTCCCAGCCGCCGCCGACGCAGGAATAAGGGACGAGCTGCCGGCGTCTATTTGGGCGACGAGGGATCCGTTCCCGGTGGCGACGAACGACGTGCCGGTCGAAGACATGCAACAGCCGAGCTAAACCTTCGACACGACCACCTTCGGAGTTGCAGCCGGGTCGGCGATCGAGTGGAACACGACGCTCAGCAGCACGGCACCGGCGCATGCTGTCCGAGGTTCGCATTTCAGTCAGACGTAGTTACCGCCGGCGTGTCGGCTTTGACGTGCATCAGGTACGCCAACATCCTCGGACACGGCGAAGTTGCCGACGTAGGATCACGCGTGCGCCGTGGCGCGGACCGTGGACCGCAGGGAGGCCGCGAGCACGCGGTCGTATTGATTGATGCTACTGCTGGCTAGAACTACTGCTGACTTCTTGGTTGTCTGTAGCGTGACAGGTGTCCGTGACGCAGCTCGAGGACGGCGACGACGTCTGGTGGTGATCGCCGGCTGCCGACCTTCTTGCTCTGTTCTTCAGCGAGACCCGGCACACGACCCATTCGCAGCTCTGCTGCGAGTCTCTAGGCGCGGCGGCGAGGCGGTACTCGTGCATGACCCAGTCGGTCCGTGTCAGCGACGCCTTGCCTTTGCCGCGGTGGAAAGCGAGCGCCCTCTTGACGCCGACGAGCAGCCGCTTGTCGCTGCCGGACTCGGACGGGCCCGGCAGCTGCACGAACACCGGCTTCTCCTTCCCCGTGGCCTTCCAGTACCCGCTAGCCGCTCTCCGCCGACGCCCACCACCGCCTCTCGTCGGCGCCTGCCGCTGGTTGAAGAAGTAGGCCGCCTCCCCTTCGCGCGCGCCTGCACCAATAAATCAGCAACGAAATTGATTACGACTAATTTACTCCTGAGACCGAGAACATGGATGTGTCAGGAGTGAGGACGCACCGGGGAGGTCCCAGGGGTCGGGCAAGGCGGCGGCGCGGACGACGGGGATGACGGCGGCGGGGAGCGGGCGCGCGAGGGCCTTGCGGCGGAGGTACTGCACCACCAGCTCCTCGTCGGTGGGGTGGAACCGGAACCCCGGAGGCAGCTGCTGCCTCGGCGGCGCCTCCATTACTACTCGACCCTCGCCGGACGCCGTGCAGTACGGTTGCAACTAGAAGCTGATCGGTCAGCGACCAGTCAGGGAGACAGTATCTATCCAGCTTTCAGATGCCGAGAGTGAGGAGGAGATGGGGTTGATGAGTGGTGGAGCGGAGACGGAATTTATAGGATGCCGCCGGCGATGTGGCGTGGAGAGAACTCCATCCCCTGCCATCTTGCTTCAACAGTATGATTCCTTGTTCGATGTCACAAACATCCCGTCTCCTGCTCCCCCTTCAGCACTAAAAATAGCCCCTAAACTGATAAAATAATTCCTAAGGTATGGATGGACCGATACAAAAATAGACAAATTCTATATCAGTAGTTGCCACTTGTGAGCTGAAAAAGATCGTTGTACAGAAGAAGCAGACGATTCTGAATTTTTTAATCCATTTTTTTAGATCAAAAGGGATTTCTCCCCTGTTCCATTTCATAAAGAAAAGAAACACCACACCCCACAAATTCAGGTCTTACAGTTCAGAGAAAGCTAAAAACTAGAGCTACCACTAGGGAGTTTGTCTCTTACAACTCTTTGATAGACTTAAAACTAGAGAGAGAACTAGACAAGATCTCTCTGTCTGCATCAACTCAAAAGACAAACATCAGACTTAGAGAACACACCAGACGACTCAGAACACTACATGAATAGAGTCCTCCTCCTCCTTGTGGTTCTGCAGATAGCCCAGCGCCACCTTCCCTCCATGTGTCTTCCCCAACGAGGTAGACTTCCAGGTAGAAATCCATCCAAAATCAGGACAAGTCAGCATGGTGGGAGTCTTAGAGGTCTTTTGAGTTTTTGCAACAGGCGAGTTATAAATCTTGCAGATTCTCCTTCTCCTATCTCCTGGAAAGCTACCTTCCAGTTTCTCAAATAAGAAAACACCAGATTCCAAACCTGTTTCATATTTATCCAAGAAGATCTGTTAAAAACTAAACAATTCCTAACATTCCACAGCCCCCAAAGCATAGCTGAAGTGACTATATTGAAATGTAAGAATTTCTTATTACATAACCATTTACAAGCTACAGATTCATAATCAGAAACTTGAATATGAAAAATCTTAAAGACATCAGACCAAAGAGATCTAGCAATAATGCAGTCAAACATCAAATGACGCACAGACTCAACCTCTTTGCAAAACTCACACTCCAGGGGTTTTGGGATACCTCTAGCTCTTAAATTATCCCTAGTCATGATTTTATTCTGAGAGAGCAGCCATAAGAAAATCTGAACTCTTGGAGGAATTTTGAGTTTCCAAACAGCTGGCAAGAAAATTTTCTTAACACCTCTAAAGTTAATGATAGAATACATAGAACTAGAGGAATAGACCACTTTAGACTCATATTGCCAGATAAGCTGGTCTTCCTGATCAGAAAAGTTAATAGACCTAGCTACAACCAATAGCTCATGCCATTGGATCATAAGCTCATCAGTAAAAGTTCTCCTAAAATCCCCCTAATCTGCTCACCATCCCAAATCTCAGCAATAGTCTGAGTTTGCTGATTAGAAATGAAATAGAGATCCCAGAATTGGACAGCTAAAGGAGAGTTACCAAACCACACATCCTCCCAAAATTTAATCAACCTACCATTTCCCACTTGCCACTTATAACCAGTTTTAACTGCTCTACTAGCCCACAACACCCCTTTCCAGAAGGTGGAGGGATGAATCTCATGACAAGAAAGAATTATTTTTCTCCATAAAGCACCCTCACCCTGAATATACCTTTTAACCCATGAACCCATCAGACAGATGTTTAAATCCTGCAGGTTAGGAATGCCCATACCCCCATAATCCTTCTTCACACAGATAGAGGGCCAGTTAGCTAGATGAATTTTATGATTCCCCTCTTCATCATTCCACATAAAGTTGGCCATCTAGGAGTTTAGCAGATTTAAAGCCCACTTTGGAAATTTAAAGAAGGACAACAGATAAACAGGAATACTAGCTAGTACTGCCTGGATGAGGGTTCTTTTAGCAGCTGAAGACAGCAATCTCCCTCTCCATCCAGTCATCCTAGACAAAATACTCTCAAAAAGAGGTTGTAAATCCTCTCTGCTAAGCCTATCATAGTGTAAAGGGATCCCTAAATACTTTACAGGGAAATCTCCTGATACACATTGAAAGATTTCTAAAAAAGGATCCAAATCTTCAGAGGTCAAATTAATTGGGAGTAACTCACTTTTATGAAAGTTTATTTTCATACCAGATAGTTGTTCAAAACAAGTTAAAATCCACTTTAGGTTCCTAGCTACATTAATATCATTTTCTAGAAAAAGAAGGGTATCATCAGCATACTGCAGACTAATAACTCCACCAGGAATAAAATTAGGGCATAAACCTCTAATCAAATTATGTTGTGCCCCTTTAATAATCATCTTGGAGAAAACATCTACTACAGAATTAAAGAGCAGGGGGCAATGGGATCTCCCTGTCTCAAACCCTTACCAGTAAGAAAAAACTCACTCTCCACATCATTAATCTTCACACCCACTGATCTACCAGTAGTGGTCTGCCTAATCATCCTAATAAACTTAGGATTAAACCCCCTACATTCTAAACTTCATAAAGGAAATCTAGATTAACTCTATCATAGGCTTTCTCATAGTCTATTTTCAGAACTAGGCCCTGATCTTTTTTCCTATGTACCTCATGGATAATCTCATGAGCTGTTACTACACTCTCTAGAATAAATCTCCCTTTAATAAAGGCAGATTGATAGGGAGATATTAATCTCCCAATAACCTTAGCATATCTATTAGTTAGAACCTTAGTAAAAATATTAAAAGAGCAGTTCAGTAAACTAATGGGTCTGAACTTCCTCATTATCCTAGCATCATTCTCCTTAGGGATAAGAGTAATCATAGCAAAATTGAGCCTATAGATATCTAATCTATCATGATACTAGGCCTCAAACATTCTAACCAAATCATTTTTCACAATATCCCAAAAATGCTGGTAAAACATAAAGGAAAGACCATCTGGTCCAGGAGCTCCATCTGAGTAGGAATCAAAAACAACATTTTTAATTTCCTCCTCAGAGAAAGGACCCCCTAGGACACAGTTTTCATCTGTTTTAATCTTTTCATCATCTGAAAAGAAATCTGTCTTGAGATTAATATCAGCCCTAGGTTCAAAACCAAAAAGATTCTTATAATAATCTACTGCTATTTTTAACATGCCTTTTGTCTCAGTCACAGGCCCTTCAGGCCCATCTAGGACAGGTATCATCATCTTCCTCTTCTCTGATTTGCAACAGCATGAAAATATGATGTATTCCTGTCACCTTCTAAAATATTCCTATCTCTAGATCTCTGTCTAGCTTTGGTTTCTTCCATAATCCAATAACTATTTAGATCTCTAATGATAAAATCAAACCTAGGTCTTTCCTCATCACTTAGAGGACTAGACTCAGATTTAATGTCAAGAATATCATATTCTCTCATCAAATCTTTCTTTTCTTTTCTGATAGAGCTTCTAAATTAGCACTCCACCCTCTAGCCAACTTCCTAAAATATCAAACCTTAGACTGCCAAACATCTATCACATCTGCACTATTCCTCATAATGTCCCAAGCCTTAACTACCACATTTCTAAAATCAGGTCTAGCCAACCACCATTTCTCAAATTTAAATCTAAGCTTCTTTGGAATCTGTGTTTCCCCAGACTCTCAGATAATAGGAGTATGGTCACTTCCAATTCTAGCTAAAGTTCTAGCATTGGACAAAGGGAACATACTCTCAAAATTAGTGGACAAAAAATCCTATCAATCTTACTCGTAATGAGGTTTTCCTGATTGTTGCCCCAAGTGTAGGCTCTACCAGCCAAATTTATCTCCATAAGAGCCCAAATTTCCACCCATTCATTAAACCTGTCTACCCATCTAAAATCTATATTACCACTACTTTTATCTTTAGGAGATCTAATCAAATTGAAATCTCCCCCAATCATGGCAGGACCATCCCAATTGAGGAACAAACCATGTAATTCAGAACTGAAAGCCTGTTTCTTATCATCATAAGAGGGGCCATAGACAGTAGTAATCCTAATATTAGCACCAGAGACCTTATTTCTAACAACAGTACTAACAGAAAACACTCTAATATCCCAAGCAACAATATCAAATTTATCACAATTAATTCCTACCAGATACCACCTGCAGTACCTACAGTAGGTAGGTAATTCCAACCAAAATTTCTATTTCCTAAAAGAGACTTCAGGAAGGAGTTACTAAAGTTTTCCTTTTTTGTCTCTTGGAAACCTATGTAATCTATATTTAGAGGAACTAAATTATCATCTATAAACTTTTTCCTACTAGGAGCAGAAATGCCCCTACTATTCCAGAAAGCACATATCATTGGAACTTTTTCCTAGGGTGCTTGCCCCGAGATTTATTTACTACCTCTACCCATTCATCTGCTAAATCATCAATCTCCTTACTATCTAACCCAGAAACTAAATCCATGTCAGTACTATCACTAGGCATCAGAACTACCCTATCACTAAGATTCTCATGTATTTCAATGCCTACATTCAAAGCCATATCTTCTAACTCATCCACATGTAGAACATTAAAAGGGTTAGAATTCATTATACCTTTTATTTTTGGCTTCTCCAAATTAATCACCCTCTTCCTTTCCATAGCCTTATCCAACACCTTCTGAGATCTGTCAATTCTGTGACTCTGCCTTGTAGACTGGACAGGACCCCACACCTTTTGTTTCTTGCCTCTAGCACCCCCAACACCCATGGAATCAGCAAGTTCTTCTTTGGTTGGTAAGATACATTCAGGCAGAGCTAAATCTGTTGCAGATGACTTGTTGTCTTGAAAACTTCCCTGTTCCTCAAGCCAAAACCCAGTAACATGATCAGCATTGTTGACAGGTAGAGGGGACTTGTCCTAGACAAAACCACCAGAATCATCAACCAGACCTTTCTCCTCTAAGATTTGTAACACCCTATCTGCATTAATAGACTCTATATCATCACCAGTTCCACAAGCTGCCATCCTGGTCTTAAAGCTGTTGTTCTGTCCTTGCACATTGGTATTCTGAGTACTGCTATTGCCTCTATCCTGAATGTGAGAAGGTTTCTCAGGCTCCATTCCCCCTGCTTCTGATTGCTCTCACCTTTTCTACCCTGATCTAACTCATCACCCAGTAAATCCTCAGCCTCCTCATCCTCCACAGGGAATTAGTGAATCCCAACTGGAACAAGCCACCATGAAAGTTGAACAGCCTACTACTTGGGATTTTGAGTGGGTCCCTACATTTGATCTTCACCCTAACACACTTAGCATTATCCCTAAAAACACTCAGCCAGTCCACATCTTGCATGATTCCACAAACAGAACTGACTTGGTCCAACATATTCCATTCACACCACTTGGATTGCAGGCCAGAAATTTTGACCCAAGTAGTAGTCAAGGATTCCACAGGCTCTGGATCATCACCCCAAGCTTCAACTTTGACCCAAACACCATCTTTAGCTAGACCAAATCTAGGGTAGCCAATCACTTGGTTAACCATGATGTGTGGAGGAAATCTTACTAGATAAACACCTGGGTGCCCCAATTCCCTGATCTGCCATGGCCAGTTGGTCTTGTAAATCTTGGAGAATTCCACAGCCAACTCAGTTCTAGTGATTTCACCTCCTTCCACCACTACCAACCCACAATTCCTAGTAGAAGCAACAAGATTGATAGTTACCTCAGGAGTCTCAATATGATAAAAACCCAGACCAGTAGCTGCACTACCCACATATCTAGCTATCTGATGTGGTCTCCTCTTAACTGGACAATCCTCCACTTTGTGGCTAACAGCCTTGCAGATGAAGCAGGCAGACTGTTTACCACAGACAGCTTGGTGGTGACCTGGCTCCCCACAGCACATGCAGATAGAACTTGTGTAGTTCATCCGAGAACTCATATCAGAACCACCATTGGCTTGTCCTTTCAGAGGCACTGGCTTCTTCTTAGGTTTCCCTGGTGCTTTAGCTTTCTGATTGTCACCACTACTCTAAGATTGCTGCTGCTGTTGAGAGCCCCCTTCCTGAGAAGCCACCCATTGGTTTGATTGCAGTCCAAATTGGGGGTTTGGGGGATATGGAGGGAAAGGACCAAGGAATCCCCAAGGAGGAGGAATGTTACCATGCATGAATCCATAGGGAGGAGGATGTTGAAATCCATAGGGAGGAGGAGGCATCTGACCATAGTCATACCCTTGCATCTGCTGTTGTTGCATCTGAGCATGCATCTGAGGATGGTGCATCTGTTGTTGCTGCCAAGACTTAGCTCCCTCTCTCCCTTGCTTCATACCCCCTCCAGCCATGATACAAACTGTAGCACCCTTCCTCTGTTCCCCAGGTTCTTCCTCCTCAACACCTAAAATCTGCAGACCAACTAGTTCCTCCGCCGCCACTTTGGGGATGAGGGGGTAAACCCTAGACGGCTGGAGGGCGCTAGTTTTATAGGACGTGATAGGGACCCTCCTAGGATGCTCTGGAATATGCCAAAGCTGGTGGAAAAAGGACTCCACCTCACTGTCACCATGGACCAAGCTTCCTTCCCCAACTCTTACTCTGACCTCTAGACCCCTCCAAAGACAGCATCGTCCTCTAGCTTCACCTTTTCCTTGAAATTTCAAAGCCCGCTCCCTCTGGAACCTGAAGCCACCTGAAACCTCCATAACAAGGACATCTCTGAACTTTGGCGCTACACTGTCAGAAACTACATCTGCTTGAGAACCTCCAACAATGCTTTGTCCTGGTTCAGAAGAAGCAGTGCTTGCACAACCATTAGCTCGAGTTGAGACTCCTTTGTCTCCAGAGCCCCACATGCAAACCCTTCCATGGATCCCTTCCAAAGAGGCAGCTGATTCTTCTGCAACCGATTCAAAACCTTTGTCAGACTTACATATTTTAGACCCTGCATGCCCTCCCTCTTCGATTGCGCAGGAAGTGCCAGAATCCCCTGCTTCTCGCCAACCAAAGCCGATGAGACCGCCGCAGAGCTTGCTCGATTTGGCGGAAGCGGCGGCTGCAGAGGCCTCAAACAGGAGCGAGGCGCCCTGAGCCCCCACGATGAAATCCCTCTCTGATTTGCCCCCTTCTCCGTCTCCCCACCCCCAGGTCCCCACTGCAGTTTCCCCTTCGCACCTTCTGATCCTCGATTCCTTCCGCGCGAGAGCCGGGCTGTAGCATGGCTCATCCTTTCCTCCATCCTCTAGGATCGCCAGGGTGAGGCGACGAGATCTATCCCACCGACGACACGAAGAGGACGATGAAAGAGCATTGGATCGGGATAGGCTAGGCCCCGGCGGTGAAAAGGATGCTAAAGTGGGTACCCGAGGCGGGAGTCCTCCCTCCGACCCGCCAAACCCGGGGATCGGGCGCCCGCCATGAACAGGAGGCCCGGGAGGAACAGTGGCGAGCGGAGGAGGAGAGAGAGCCATCGACTGAATTCAGAATCGATTTTTTCGCCCATGTCATATGCAAGTACGTTTTGACAAAGGCAGATGGTTAATTGTGATCTTAAGCTTGCTATCGTGCACGCTAACCAACGGCGGTAAGCGAGAGCCGCCGTTGATCGTCATGGTTCCATATATACATTCGCCGGCCGTGTGTGTTAATTATGTACTGTATGTGACAGTGTGATGCTACATGTGAACCGGAACGAAGGCCAGGGCGCCTTTTTTGTCTTGCTTCTGCTGGAACAACTATTCACTCCGCTTTAAAATACAAGATGTTTTAGGTTTTTGATGATAATATATTTAAACACCTTTTAGTGTGTAGATTGTGTAGATTCGAAGTGAACCTATCTAAACCTACACACTAAAAGACGTCTTGATACATTATTTTTACAAATTTAAAACATTTTATATTATAAAAAAGAGGGAGTATTGTTTGTAGTGTTGCTTAATCATCCTCGAGTTGCTTCCTGCCTCCTCCTTCCGGGCAACCTGTTCAGCATCATGAGTTCCTCGAATCTTGGGAGCTTCGGGCTCCACGCAGGCTGTAAGTGGTAACGGCTGTCCACGGCACCGCCAAGCCGTGACCATTTAATCTCGTCCTCGGACATCAGCACGACTTGATTGGCGGGCATCTGCGGCACGTCCGCTACCGCCGGCGGTACTGGATCAAGCAAATTACTGTACTCCGTATGATTGTAACGGAAGAACACGAGCACGTCCCGGTGATGGTATCCCTGCAGCAGTGCGTCTCCCCACCGCGTTGGTCGTTCTACGATCTAAAAGACCGTCCACAGCTTCAAACAATACAGTTTGTGACGTCAATGCATATATGTTGATGAGGTCACGATGATGTCATGACGTATTTCATACAGTACGCGAACGACGCGGGGCAGTTTTGCTTGGCCATGGTGCAGGCGATTGGGACACAGTGGGGCGGCTGGGGCGGGTGAAGCTGCGTGACAGACAGACCCTCTAGGATGCCCAGCTCGCCGCCGACCGCCAGCGCGTCCGGAGGCGCCGCCGCCGCCGCCATGAGAGCCATCGGCAGAGAAGGAACAGACGACCGTGATACCAGCTAATGCGGCGGCGGCAGGTAGGAGTGCAGGTGACAAACGCAACGAGCAGAGCTGGGCGAGCGAACAAGCTGAACTATCCCTTAATGAATGTCGGTGGTTGCTTCCCGGGTTTAAGTTGGACGCCGCGAAACTAGGCGGGTGTTAAGCGTGCAAACTCTTAGTCCTGTTTAATTAATCGGGCACGAGCGGCAAACCGACGGACAGCCGTGGGCGTGGCCACTTACAGGGTGAGGCTCCACACACGATGATAGGAAGATATTTCAAGTGCACTGTCTATCAGAGAGAACTCTAACTGACTGAGATTTATTCGCCTCAGTTAGTATCTGGCGTGACCAACTGCATGATGCTATCTTCCAGTTAATGCTAGTAGCTTCATTTCCTCCCGCATCCGGAAAAACTGTGCATAAAATTAAGGTACACTACTTCCTATTGTTGAACTTAATGCTAGATATATTACGTTTTGTATACTGTTGCTATTTCTTCAGATCCCTTCGTATGGTGGAGTACACCAACGATCGATCTTCCTGATGTAATTGCCACGATGGAGACTCTTTTCATCTATAAATAACACGCAACCGGGGGCCCTGAGAAGGTGTCCCGTACCCTCAAAACCAATATGGCATCAGAGCCATCTCTTCCCAAAGTCTAGCGATTTGTCTCCCGAGAAAACAGCGACCGGTTACTTGCCAAAACAATTACCAATCCCTTTCCCTCCCGACCTCCTCCCAGCGAGAAAACCAAAAGGATCGATAATTGATCCTCCCGATACCCTCCCTCCCAGAGAAAAACATCCGATCGCTATGGCGACCTCGTCTTCAGCACCATCTCTGGCGACGCTACTGGGATCTCCTCCACTGGAGAAACTCTCCCGAGACAACCATATGTACTGGAAGATGCAGGTTCTTCCTGCACTTCGCGGGTCGCGCGTCACGGAGTTACTTGATGGATCCGACTCGGCACGGCCAAAAACACAAGAGGTTGAGGGAACCACCGTCTCCAATCCAGCCTACGAAGTCTGGATCGAGCGGGATCAACAGGTCGTGAGTTATCTCACAAAATCCATGAGTAAGGAAGTTCTTTCTCAAATCTTTGGGTTAGAGCATGCTGCGGAAATTTGGGCTTCTATTAGGAATATTTTGCTTCACAATGCAAAACGTGTATCAATATGTTGCGTGTCAAACTCGTCAACACCAAGAAACGTGACATGCCTGCAGATCAATATATTGCTTTAATGAAAAGCTTAGCCTCAGAACTTGTTGCGTCTGGACAGATAATCGATGATGACGAGCTGAAGGAATATATTCTTGGTGGCCTTGATGGAGAGTATAATTCTAGGGTTGCTTCGGTAAATGTTGTTCCTACTACTACTCTTCATGATATGTGCGCACAGCTTATGGTATATATGATCACCGGCACAAAATGCTAGCTGAGACGGATCAAAATAGTGGTGGTTTTCAGTCATCTGTTAATACAGCCACACGTGGTCGTTCTTTTAATAATTATCGGCAAGATCATCGTAGTGGATATGGACAATATCGTGGTTGTCCGCAGCAAACACGGTATAATAGTCCACCACAAGGCCGTGGTGCACAGAAAAATGGCCATGGACGTGGCCGTGGTCGCACATCTTCTCCTCGACATGATGTTACATGTCAGATATGCAAAAAAATATGGGCACCCGACACATGACTGTTGGTGGAGATACTCTGATAACGGAGATGATGATGATTCTCACTCGAGTGACAAGAGTGCACATCTCTCATCTTATGGAGTGGATACAAATTGGTATCTCGATACAGGAGCAACAAACCATGTTGCTGGAGAATTCAACAAATTAACAACTAAAGGACGTGACCAAGTTCATACGACAAATGGTAATGGTATGAAAATAACACATGTTGGTCATTCTACTTTGCACACCGCTCATAATTCCTTTTCTATCAATAATATCTTGCATGTTCCTAGTGCAATAAAAAATCTTTTATCTGCTCATAAACTTGCCTTGGACAACAATATTTTTCTTAAAATTCACCCATATTTTTTCTGATCAAGGATCAGGTCACGAAGAAAATTCTCTTTAAAGGTCCTTGTCATGGTGGTTTGTACCCGATTATGCCATCTTTTACAAGGGCTCCCAAGTGTGCTTTTATCACCATCAAGTCCACTTCATCCACATGGCACAATCGTCTCAGGCATCTATCCTCCTTTATCGTTCAACAAGTGCTTCGGAAGAATAATCTCCCTTATGATCCACAAATAAATCCCTATATATGCGATCCATGCCAACAAGCTAAGAGTCACCAGTTGTCCTATTCCATTTCTACTAGTGTGTCTAATGTTTCTTTGGAACAAATATTTTCTGATGGGACCGACTCCAGCTTCTGTTGGAAAACATTTATATTATGTGAGGTTCATTGATGATTTTAGCAAATTTATCTGGATATATTTGCTTAAAAATCGTTCTGATGTTTATCAAGTTTTTCTTAATTTCCAACAATTTGTTGAACGCAAATTTGACCGCAAAATAATTATCATGCAAACGAATTAGGGTGGCGAATATGAAAAACTCAATACTTTCTTCCAAAAAGTTGGCATTACACATCATGTGTCTTTTCCCCATGCTCATCAACAAAATGGATCAGCTGAACGTAAGCATCGACATATTGTTGAAGTCGGACTTGCCTTACTTGCGCATGCATCCATGCCTCTGAAATTTTAGGATGAAGCCTTTCTTACTGCCACAATCTTATCAATTTGCTCCCTACCAAAATTCTGAACCATATGAGTCCTACGGAAAAACTTTTCCAAGTCAAACCCAACTATGAATCTCTTCGTGTGTTTGGGTGTGCGTGTTGGCCATATCTTCGTCCATATAATAAAAGAGAACTCGCATTCTGGTCCAAAAGGTGTGTTTTCTTAAGCTATAGCCCTCGTCATAAAGAGGTTAAATGCCTTGACATAACAAGTGTTCGTGTCTACATATCACATGATGTTGTGTTCGATGAGCATATTTTCCCTTTTGCACATCTTCATCCAAATGCCGGTTCTTGTCTTCGCGAAGAAATTCTTCTATTACCACACAACACGCCATCTCTTTCATCGAGAGATGAGGGGCTGCAAACTAATAATGATCACATGTTTATTGTTCCTACTGTTGCTAACACTCCACATGTCACAATATCGGAGTCATCAGCTGACGTTAATACTGAAGACATCAGTCAAGAAACTGCAGGAAATAGTCAAGAAAATTCAGAAATAGATAGAGGATTGGTTACCTCTAGCAATTGTCAGACAAACAGCGATCCCTATACAGATTCTGGACAGCAATCCCTCGGATCGGGAGACAATATCCCCTCAGCAGCGCATCGACGAGTCCTGCCACGTCCGAGTCCGCTGGGCAGACAACGCCTTTCTCGCCCGCTCAGGAAACTACACGTGACTCCAGCTCCACCACGTCGCTAGGTGGGCCTCCACCTGGGTCCCCCACGACCGGATCCTCTACACCACATTACATCGGATCTCCTAGGCCACACGAAGGCCACTCTGCCTCGCCGGGATCTTCTGCGGAAAGCAGAACAGGCAGACACGACAACAACAATACTACTGGATATTCTGTGCCCATGGACGCTGTTGTACCCCCTGTTGCTGTACCAAATTCCCCTATTGCTGCTCGCA
The DNA here is from genome assembly GCA_916181665.1 of Avena sativa. Taxonomy (NCBI): domain Eukaryota; kingdom Viridiplantae; phylum Streptophyta; class Magnoliopsida; order Poales; family Poaceae; genus Avena; species Avena sativa. The sequence goes on along the minus strand of OV702290.1, from coordinate 542,700,300 downwards.
CTCGTCTACAAAAGGTATACGCAACCCAAAAGTTTACACTGATGGTACAATTAGATATGGCATGCTCAGAACTACAGGAGAACCACTCAACGAGGCTATTCTTGACAAAAATTGGCGTCATGCTATGGAAGAAGAATACAAAGCACTTATGCATAACAAGACTTGGCATCTTGTACCCCCTAGCTCAAACAAAAACTTGATTGATTGCAAATGGGTCTACCACATCAAGAACAATTCAGATGGTACAAATGATAGGTATAAAGCCCGTCTCGTTGCAAAAGGCTTCAAACAACGATATGGTATTGATTACAAGGATACATTTAGTTCTGTTGTCAAAGCAGCTACTATTTGTCTTGTACTGGCTATCTCAGTCTCTTGTGGTTGGAGCCTACCATAGATTGACGTTAAGGACGCGTTTTTACATGACGTTATGGAAGAGGAAGTTTACATGAAACAACCTCCTAGGTTCGAAAACCCTCAATCTCCACATCATATCTACAAGCTTGACAAAGCCCTCTATGGCTTGAAACAAGCCTCTCGTGCATGGTATTCTTATCTTAGCTCTAAGGTTCATGACCTTGGCTTCATATCATCCAAAGCAGATACATCCTTATTTATTTACAACAAGTCTGGCATCACTATTTTTATATTGATCTATGTGGATGATGAAGGAAATATGCCCTGAGAGGCAATAATAAAGTCGTTATTATGTATTCCTTGTATATGATAGATGTTTATTTTGCATGCTATAATTGTATTGATAGGAAACATCAATACATGTGTGTTTAATAAACAAAAAGGGTTCCTAGTTATGCCTCTCTTATAGACTAGCTTGTTGATTAACAAGATGATCAAGGTTTCCTGATCACGGACATTGGATGTTGTTGATCACAAGGTCACAGCATTTGTGAAATGATGTGATGAACATTCATCCGAAGTATAGCATTACGATCAAGTCATTATATTTATATTTCTATAACATCATACAAAGTAGTCTTAGTCCTTAGACCATGAGATCATGTTAATTTCTAACACCGGAAGAGTATCTTGATAACATCAAACGTCATACCGTAACAGGGTGACCATAAAGGTGGGTTCAGTGCTATGAAGGTGTTATGTTGAGGCTCATGGATCAAGAGTGGAATTTGTCAATCCCGATGACGGATAGATATAATCTGGGCCCTCTCGGTGATATCACATTATGATAGCTTGCAAGCAAGTGATGTGATTACTAGAATGTTATATCACGGGAACGAGAAAAGAGTGCATGTCGGTAACGAGATCAAACTAGGTATTTGGATACCGATGATCGAATCTCGGACATGTATTATATCATGAGACAAAGGGATTAAATTTCTGACGTTAAAGGTTCTCACGATCACAGAAGTCATCGTTGAATATGCAGGAGTCAGTATGGATCTCCAGGCCTCGCTTCTGATTATTGATCTGAGAAGAGTCTCAATCATGTCTGCGTTATTCACGAACCGTAGGGTGACACACTTAAGGGTTGATGGACACCATTTAGGAGCACATGTTCTAGACAAAAGGTTTGCAAAGCGCAGGAAATGTTTCGATAGAAACAGGAATTGTTTCGATAGAAACTGGAATTGTTTCGGGTGAAATTGCAGAAAGTGGTTCTGCATGTGATATTGAAATGTTGCAAGGGGTTTTATGTGAATGTTTGTTAATTAAAGTAATTAACAAAATTTGAATAAAATAAATAAAAGAGTTTTATTAATTGAGAGTTGCATTTAATTTGGTGGAAATTAAATACATGTGAGTGGGATTTTGGGTGGAGGCCATGTTTATGTGAGTGGAGGTTCACCACATGAATGAAGGAGGGGAGGAGTCCCCCCCTCATGCGCCGGCTATGGGAGGGGAGGGGTCTCCCTCCCTCCTATATAAAGCCCCCCTCTCCCCTCTCACAAATCACACCTCCTCGTGAAGGATCTCTCTCCCCCTCTAGATATTTCCCCATGGTCTCGGATTAGCGAGATACATGTTCCCGGTGGCCTTGCGTCTGGAAGGAGTTGCTGCTTCCGCTGATCCGCTGGAGCGAGGAGGTGGAGGTAGTCCGGTGGCTTGAACGTGTGTGCGAGGACGGATGCGCTGCTGATTTGTGGCGCTCGGACTTCCACACGATCTTAAGATCGGCAAGCATACGACTACATCAACCACGAGTTCCTACTTGTTAACAAAACTCGTTGTATTTGAGGGTAAGTTCTCCATGGATGTATGTCCACCCGTTGCTCTGTATCTAGTAGATAGATCTTGGCGTATAGTTCTCATCGTAGGAATTTTTTTGTTTTCTATGCTACGGACCTAACCGTGGTATCAGAGCCTGATCTATGCGTAGGTACTTTGCACGGGTAGTGCACATATGTTTATATATGGGCGATGATGATCATGTTATTGCATCTTCTATGTACTTTGGATATTGGTGGCATAGTGGGATGAAGTGGCCCGGACCAACCTTACATGTCATAGTACATGAGACCGGTTCCACGACTGACATGCAACTTGTTTTGCATAAGTGGCTGGCGGGTGTCTGTCTCTCCTACTATAGTAAATATCTGATGTACAACGAGTTGCTAATAACTTGGTTATCCTCGTTGTGGTTCATGTTCGTAGGTAAGACCGGTTCTATCTCCAAAAGCCCTAAGCCACGTAAAACTTGCAATTGATAAATTAGAGGCGTCTAGTTTAGATCGTTGCTGGGCTAGTGTCTTGATATGGTATTGTTATAAGTAGATATATGATCTATACTCTTACAACTCACTTAACGTGTAAGTTTTATAGACCTTGGCCTTACACACAAAGGAATGATAGAGATCATACCACGATGCAAATGATAGAGATCAAATGCATGGACCATATCATCTCACTTCACACATTAGATGTTAGCATCTTATATTGCTAGTTTAGCGCTTTTGGTAGCATTATAAGATGATCCCTCATTTAGATATCAAGATAAAATGTGTTCTTCCTTAAGTATGCATCGTTTTGTGGATCATGTTTTGAGGCATCACGTGATGATCGGGTGTTCTCGACTCTACGCTTTCATACAACGGGTGTAAGCCAGTTTTACACACGCGAATACTAAGGTTCTTACTTGGCGAGCCTAGCACGTACAGACATGGCCTCGGAATAGGGACCGAAAGGTTAAGCATGAGTCATATAGTTGATATGATGCCCATATAGATGCTCGCCTTTGAAGCTACACCGACTCACGTGATGATCGGACTTGGTGTTGTGGATTTGGTTCATGTAATCACCAAAAGGACACGAGGGATGTCGTTTTTGAGTGGGAGTTCATTAGTAATTTGCATTAGTTGAACTCAATCTATCATAAACTTAGTCTAAATATATTTTACAAATTCTGTTGTAGATGGCACCACCTGCTTTTAATTTCAATGTGTTCATGGAGAAAGAGAAGCTTGCTACGAATGGTAGCAACTTCACCAACTGGGCTATGAATTTGAGGATTCTCCTCACTGCTGCACAAAAGCAATATGTGCTAAAAGCGCCGCTAGGCCCCCCACCGGCTCCTAATGCCCCTGACGAGGAAAAGAACGTCTATATAACTCGTCAGGAGGACCACAACTTAGTTCATTGCGGCATACTGTATGGGCTAGAGCCAGAACTTTGAAAACGTTTCGAAAATGGCAATGCCTTTGATACCATGGGAGAATTGAAAATGATTTTCGATACCCATGCTTCCGTAGAGAGTTATAATGCTTCTGAAAAGTTCTTTAGCTGCATGATGGAAGAGAACAACTCCGTTAGTGAGCACGTACTCAAAATGTCTGGGTACGCCGATAAGCTTGTGTCCTTGGGAATAACGATACCCATTGACTTGGGCATACATCGTGTTCTCCAATCTCTGCCACCTAGCTACAAGAGCTTCATGATGAACTATAATATGCAGGGCAAAAAAGAAGTCTCTTCTCGAGCTTCTGTCAATGCTTAAGACTGCAGAAGTGGAGATTAGGAAAGAACATCAAGTGTTGATGATCAATAAGACCACTGGTTTCAAGAAGGACAAGAAAGGCAAGCACAAGGGAAAGAAGGGTGGCAAATCTGTTGCCGCGCCTGAAAAGAAACCCCGAGCTGGCCCTAAGTCTGACACCGAGTACTACTATTGCAAGGGGACTGGCCATTGGAAGCGCAACTGCCCCAAGTATTTGGCGGACAAGAAGGCCGGCAAGGCAAACAAAAGTATATGTGATATACATGTTATTGATGTGTACTTGACTAGTACTCACAGTAGCACCTGGGTATTTGATACATGATCGGTTGCTAATATATGTAACTCGGTTCAGGGGCTGCGGAACAAGCGACAACTAGCAAGGAATGAGGTCACGATGCGGGTCGGCAATGGATCAAGAGTTGATGTGATCGTCGTCGAAACGCTGCCTCTCCATATGCCATCGGGATTAGTTATAAACCTGAATAATTGTTATTTGGTGCCTGCACTGAGCATGAACATTGTATCCGGATCGTGTTTGATGCAAAGTGGTTATTCTTTTAAGTCTGAAAACAATAGTTGTTCGATTTATATGAATAATATCTTTTATGGTCATGCACCTGTGTTGAATGGTTTATTTCTGTTGGATCTCGATAGTAGTATTACGCATATTCATAATGTTGATGCTAAAAGGATTAAACTTGATAATGATATATCTGCATATATGTGGAATTGTCGTCTAGGTCAAATTGGCGTTAAACGCATGAAGAAACTCCATTCTGATGGACTTTTGGAATCACTTGATTTTGAATCATTTGATACATGTGAGCCATGCCTTATGGGCAGGATGACTAGAACGCTGTTTTCCGGTTCAATGGAACGGGCGACAGATTTATTGGAAATCATACATACTGATGTGTGTGGACCAATGAGTGTGTCGGCGCGAGGTGGATATCGTTATTTTGTTACTTCCACGGATGATTTGAGTAGATACGGGTATATCTATTTGATGAAACATAAGTCTGAAACCTTTGAAAAGTTCAAAGAATTTCAGAATGAAGTGGAAAATCATCGTAACAGAAAGATCAAATTTCTGCGGTCCGACCGTAGAGGAGAGTATCTTAGTTACAAGTTTAGCACACATATGAAAGACTGTGGAATAGTTTCACAACTCACGCCTGCCGGAACACCACAACGTAATGGTGTGTCAGAACGTCGTAATCGTACTTTATTAGATATGGTTCGATCTATGATGTCTCTGACTGACTTGCCACTATCATTTTGGGGTTATGCACTGGAAACTGTTGCATTCACTTTAAATAGGGCACCATCTAAATCCGTTGAAAAGACACCGTATGAATTATGGTTTGGAAACAAACCTAAGCTGTCATTTCTTAAAGTTTGGGGATGCGATGTTTATGTGAAGAAACTTCAACCGGATAAACTTGAACCCAAAGCGGAAAAATGCATCTTCATAGGATACCCTAAGGAAACGATTGGGTATACCTTCTATCACAGATCCGAGGGCAAGGTCTTTGTTGCCAAGAATGGATCCTTTCTTGAGAAGGAGTTTCTCGCGAAAGGTGTGAGTAGTCGGAAGGTAGAACTCGAAGAGGTTATTGAACCTTCTCTTCATGAAATGGCGAGTAGCGCAGTACCGGAAGTTGTTTCGGAGTTGACTTCACCTAATGAAGAGAGAGCTAATGATATTGATCATGAAACTCCGAAAGAGGACACTACCGGACCTCGCAGGTCAAGCAGGACACGTGCAGCTCCTGAACTGTACGGCAATCTTGTTATGAATTTCATGATTGATGAAATAGATGATCCTGCGATGTATGAAGAAGTGATGATGAGCCCCAATTCCAACAAATGGCTAGAAGCCATGAAATCCGAGATGGAATCCATGTACGAAAACCAGGTTTAGACCTTGGTGGACTTACCTCACAATCGAAAGGCCGTTGAGAATAAATGGATTTTCAAAAGAAAAACTGATGCTAATGGTAATCTAACCATCTATAAGGCTCGACTTGTCACAAAGGGGTTTCGACAAATTCAAGGAGTTCACTACGATGAGACATTCTCTCCCGTAGCGATGCTTAAGTCGGTTAGGATTATGTTAGCAATTGATGCATATTTCAATTATGAAATATGGCAGATGGATGTCAAAACTGCGTTCCTCAATGGTAATATTGAAGAAGAGTTGTATATGATACAACCTAAGGGTTTTGTCGATCCTAAGGATGCTGATAAGGTGTGCAAACTTCAGCGATCCATCTATGGACTAAAGCAAGCATCCCGGAGTTGGAATCTCCGCTTTGATGAGGTGATCAAAGAGTTTGGATTTGTCCAAACTTATGGAGAGGCTTGTATTTACAAGAAAGTGAGCGGGAGCAATGTGGCATTTCTGATATTATATGTGGATGACATATTATTGATTGGAAATGATATAGATCTTTTAAACACTGTTAAAAGTTATCTAAACAACAAATTTTCGATGAAGGACCTTGGTGAAGCTTCATATATATTAGGCATTAAAATCTATAGAGATAGATCAAGACGCCTAATTGGGCTATCGCAGAGTACATACCTTGATAAGATATTAAAGAAGTTTAATATGGACGGAAGTAAGAAGGGGTTCTTACCTATGTTGCAAGGCAAGACATTGAGTAAGACTCAAAGTCCGGCTACGGCGGAAGAAAGAGAGATAATGGATAAGATCTCCTATGCCTCAGCCATAGGCTCTATAATGTATGCCATGCTATGTACAAGACCGGATGTGGCACATGCTATTAGTTTGACTAGTAGGTACCAATCTAATCCAGGTTCGGAACACTGGACAGCGGTCAAGAATATCCTTAAGTACTTGAGAAGAACTAAGGATATGTTTCTTGTATACGGAGGTGAAGAAGAGCTAGTCGCTAAGTGTTATGTCGATGCTAGCTTTGACACTAATCCGGATGACTCTAAGTCTCAATCCGGATACGTATTTCTCTTGAATGGAGCAGCAGTTAGTTGGAGGAGCTCCAAACAACCTATGGTGGCTGGATCAACGACGGAGGCGGAATATGTTGCTGCTTCAGAAGCGGCGCAGGAAGCGGTTTGGATGAAGGAGTTCATAATGGAACTAAGTGTGGTTCCTAGTGCGTTGGACCCAATGGTGATCAATTGTGACAACAATGGAGCCATAGCCAACGCCAAGGAACCAAGGTATCACAAGAATTCCAAGCATATTAAGCGTCGGTTTCACACCATCCATGAGCATGTCAAGGATGGAGATATAAAGATTTGTAAAGTGTACACGGACCTGAATGTAGCAGATCCGTTGACTAAAGTACTCCCTAGGGCAAAACATGATCAACACCAGAACTCCATGGGTGTTAGATTTATCACTATGTAAACTAGATTATTGTCTCTCGTGCAAGTGGGAGACTGAAGGAAATATGCCCTAAGAGGAAACTAATAAAGTTGTTATTATGTATTCCTTGTATATGATAGATGTTTATTTTGCATGCTATAATTGTATTGATAGGAAACATCAATACATGTGTGTTTAATAAACAAAAAGGGTTCCTAGTTATGCCTCTCTTATAGACTAGGTTGTTGATTAACAAGATGATCAAGGTTTCCTGATCATAGACATTAGATGTTGTTAATAACAAGGTCACAACATTTGTGAAATGATGTGATGAACATTCATCCGAAGTATAGCATTACGATCAAGTAATTATGTTTATATTGCTATAACATCATACAAAGTAGTCTTAGTACTTAGACCACGAGATCATGTTAATTGCTAACACCAGAAGAGTATCTTGATAACATCAAACGTCACACCGTAACAGGGTGACCATAAAGGTGGGTTCAGTGCTATGAAGGTGTTATGTTGAGGCTCATGGATCAAGAGTGGAATTTGTCAATCCCGATGACGGATAGATATACTCTGGGCCCTCTCGGTGATATCACATTAAGATAGCTTGCAAGCAAGTGATGTGATCACTAGAATGTTATATCACGGGAACGAGAAAAGAGTGCATGTCGGTAACGAGATCAAACTAGGTATTTGGATACCGATGATCGAATCTCGGACATGTATTATATCATGAGACAAAGGGATTAAATTGCTGACGTTAAAGGTTCTCACGATCACAGAAGTCATCGTTGAATATGCAGGAGTCAGTATGGATCTCCAGGTCCCACTTCTGATTATTGATCTGAGAGGAGTCTCAATCATGTCTGCGTTATTCGCGAACCGTAGGGTGACACACTTAAGAGTTGCCGGACACCATTTAGGAGCACATATGTCCAGACAAAAGGTTTGCAAAGCGCAGGAAATGTTTCGATAGAAACAGGAATTGTTTCGATAGAAAGTGGAATTGTTTCGGGTGAAATTGCAGAAAGTGGTTCCGCATGTGATATTGAAATGTTGCAAGGGGTTTTATGTGAATGTTTGTTAATTAAAGTAATTAACAAAATTCTGAATAAAATAAATAAAAGAGTTTTATTAATTGAGAGTTGCATTTAATTTGGTGGAAATTAAATACATGTGAGTGGGATTTTGGGTGGAGGCCATGTTTATGTGAGTGGAGGTTCACCACATGAATGAAGGAGTGGTGGAGTCCCCCCCTCATGCGCCGGCTATGGGAGGGGAGGGGTCTCCCTCCCTCCTATATAAGGCCCCCCTCTCCCCTCTCACAAACCACACCTTCTCGTGAAGGATCTCTCTTCCCCTCTAGATATTTCCCCATGGTCTCGGATTAGCGAGATACATGTTCCCGGTGGCCTTGAGTCTAGAAGGAGTTGCTGCTTCCGCTGATTCGCTGGAGCGAGGAGGTGGAGGTTGTCCGGTGGCTTGAGCATGTGTGCGAGGATGGATGCTCTGCTGATTTGCGGCGCTCGGACTTCCACACGATCTTGAGATCGGCAAGCGTACGACTACATCAACCACGAGTTCCTACTCGTTAACAAAACTCGTTGTCTTCGAGGGTAAGTTCTCCATGGATGTATGTCCACCCGTTGCTCTGTATCTACTAGATAGATCTTGGCGTATAGTTCTCATCGTAGGAATTTTTTTGTTTTCTATGCTGCGGACCCAACATATGATATCATTGTGACTAGTTCCTCGGATGAGGCAATCTCTGCTTTATTAAAAGATTTAAGTCAAGCTTTTGCACTTAAAGACCTAGGTGACCTTCACTTCTTTCTGGGCATGGAGGTTAAGAAAGTAAATGGTGTATTGATCTTAACACAAGAGAAATATGCAGCCGATTCGCTTACTAGAGTGGGCATGAATAATTGTACACCATGTCCTACATCATTATCTTTTGTGGAAAAATTGTCACTTACAGAAGGCATAATTCTTGGTCCTGATGATAGTACACGTTACAGGAGCATTATTGGTGCTCTACAATATTTAACCCTCACATGGCCCTTATCTTTTTCGGTCAACAAAGTCTGACAATTTCTTCATGCACCTACAACAGCTCATTGGACAGCAGCCAAAAGGATTTTGAGGTATATTAAGGGTACCTTATCAGTTGGCCTCACATTTCAAAAAGCTCCTTCTACCCTTATTAGTGCCTTCTCCGATGCAGATTGGGCAGGATGTCTCGATGACCGACGTTCTACGGGGGGCTTTGCTATATTTTTCGGTCTCAATCTTATTTTTTGGAGTGTTCGCAAGCAAGCTACCGTATCTAATTCTAGCACTGAGGCAGTACAAAGCCCTAGAAAATGGTACCGCTGAGCTAATTTTGGTTAAGGATTTGCTCAAAGAACTTAGTGTTCATCTCAAGGAAAGACCTTGTCTGTGGTGCAACAATCTTGGTGCTACATACTTATCTGCAAATCCTATATTACATGCTCACACCAAACACATCGAGATTGATTTTCATTTTGTCCGTGAGAGGGTTTCCAACAAACAACTTGATATTCGTTTTATCTCTAGCAAAGATCAGATTGCAGATGGGTTTACCAAAGCATTACCAGTTCAGCAACTTCATGAATTTAGGCGTAATCTAAATCTTTTCAAGGTTTAGATTAAGGAGGTGTTGAACTTAATGCTAGATATATTACATTTTGTATTCTGTTGCTATTTCTTCAGATCCCTTCGTATGGTGTAGTACACCAGCGATCGATCTCCCTAATGTAATTGCCATGATGGAGGCTCTTTCCATCTATAAATAACACGCAACCGGGCCCTGAGAAGGTGTCCCGTTACCTCAAAACCAATACCTATGTTTATTAATATAAGATGTTTTGGTAAATTAATTTAGTTTGCCAAAAACGTCTCATTTTAGTGAATAGAGGGAGTATAATCATTTCACTATTTCCTCAAAACACGCCCACCTATATTAATATAACAACCACGATTGAGATCGCTGCTGGGCCAGACATCGCAATGCCCAAAAGAAACAACAAAGAAAACGAAGAAGAAAAAGAAGAGAAAGAAAGCCGACAATAGAGGCTCGACGAAAACGAGGATGACCCGCAAACGCTGCGTCCGCCGAAGAATTTCCCCCACGCTTCTAGCGCTCCGAAGCGTCGCGTACCAAGTAGCACCTCCAGGAAGGAAAGCGACGACAACAACGCTACTGCCCGGACTGGTCCTAGGGTTTCTCCCGATACGCTATGGGAGGTGGGGAAGAGATACACCCGACGCTCTTCAGGAAGGACGGTGATACCCGCAGGCATCACCACGTCGTTGTCTAAATAACAAGGATTTCTCCCGACCCCTCAAAAAACCACACTCCCGGACACTTCGAACTGCTCCACCAAGCTTGCCGCCCACCAACACACGCCACCACGGTCTTGTAGCCACCACCGTCGTCACACTGTGACCCACGATGCGAGGCTGGTAAGACTGAAAAAGAGGAACCTTCGACGAGGGTCGGCATTACAGCAACACACGGGAGGGGGCTACCTCCACTGCCGAAAAGCGATAGCCGACCAAATGCAACAACAGTGGCAGACCAAGCCCTCCCTGACCCGGCCAAGCCCGTATAGGTCCATAAATCCCCGTCGCCGCACTGCAACAAGTGTGCCACCGTGCACGCCAACCCTAACACTAGGCCTTACTCTTCCGTCCACCAGGAGATCTGCCACCACTGCAGATCCCTGCCGCCAAGTAGCAGCACCATCGCCAACGAGCTCACCCGGGCTTGCCGGACTACCGCCGGTCTGAGGAACGCAATCGCACCCACAATGACCACCATCTGCGCTTCACCAACCCCATGGCCAAAGATACACGCTACCACCACTGCATCGACGGCGTCCATGGTCTCACATCCGCGATGTGGAGGACGCCACCATGGCGAGCCAAATCGGCACGGACAGGGGAGGCCAGCGCCAGATCTAGACCCGCATGGTCTAGATCCCTCAGGCACACGGGGGACAAACGACACCTGGGTACCCACAAGATGCTGCCTGCAGAGCCCGTCGGATCTGTGTCGGCCTGGCCCTGATCCGATGCCCCATCCACGTTGTAGCCGGGGGTGGACACCTGCCCTGCTGCATCACCGCGAGAACCACCTGCGCGCAACGGACAAGACCCGGATGCACCAGACCGAGCCCATACGGGGCTAGATCTAGGCCGCGAGGCCCCGCCGCCATGGTGCACCTCCGCTAGTCGCAAGACACATGCCAACTGCACCGTACCATACCTCCCCCGTCGCCGGCCGGGGGCGCCACCGTTGAGTCCCACCACCAACCTCCAGTAAAAGAGCCACAAGCAACTGCGCACTACTGTCTGACTGCGCAGTCCCGTGAACCGCCGGCCACGGGAGTGGATAGAGGAGAGCCCGCCGCCGCCGCCGGCACCGCGCGGGCTTTGCCCGACGGCACACGCCGGCCACGGTGGGGGAGGGGAGGTGGAGGAGGTACGCGAGGAAGGGTGAGGAGGAGCGTCGCTGGTCGCCCGCGGGAGCGACCCAGTGACGAAGCCTTTTTTTTGGCCCACGGGATTATTTCTCTATTTCAACGTTGTTGAAATTTTGTTGAGCGCGCCGTTAGTTTTTATTTACTCATAATTTGGTTTTTCACTTTTTAACATCAACCATACACTTATAGAGAAGTATTTAACTAATACTTACCACCTCCATACCTTCAAAAAGGTGTAATGTTTGATCAATTTTATGAAAAATGGTTAACATCTAAAATACCAAATCAGTAGAACTAGGTAGATGATCAAATATGATTCGCAAAAAAAAAAGGTACATGATCAAATATATCTTCACATGATATCGAGATATTATTATAGTTGTTGGCCTTTTTCTATATACATGACCAAACCTTACATTGTTTGACTCTGAGGAAAAACTAATAACCTTCTATTCAAGTACAAGATCACAATCGCAATAAATTGACATTGAGTTAGAGATGTCATTTGTGTGCTATAACTCACGTATTATTGGGTTGCTTGTTGGCCAAAGTGTGATTTGGACAGTTAAAAAATCGCACAACATTCTGAAACGCATGAGGGGGCCCTTTTTTTCTTCGCCAAAATCATCAGCGTCGTGGAACAAAATCTAGTCGAAAATGACAGGGGCCGATCTTATCGGGTCATGCCACCAAGCAACCACATATAATGTCAAAGCATAGCTCATTGAGCGAGTTGGTGCAAGCAAGCCGAGGTAACTTTGATCTCACCTGTCACCGTTAGCTTGACAGGGTTGGAATAACTCCAACATGAGTTAAACCTGTGGACTTGCTTGCTTGCCTCGCGTCGATTCAATCAAGTGACCTCTTGGTGAGATCAAAGAGAGGACCGGCTTGCCCCCCCAAAGGGTAACTTACTAGGTGTTTCTACCTCCGTGATTGCTACACTTTGCTTTTAGACTATAGTTTTTCTTTCTTTGTTGGTTTCTTTTTCTCGGGTATTAGTTCAGATATGTTATTGCTCCCCTTTTGTGTTGGAAGTACATTTTCCACTTGATTTGTTGGCTAGAAGTTGGGCTCATGCGTACCTAGTCTCTGATAATTATACAGAAAGAAAAGGGGGCAACTGAATGAGAATCATGAACTCCAGTATTACTATTACCACTATTACCACGTGAGCATTGCTTCGGTACCCCCCCCCCCCCCCCTCCTCCCAACAAAGAAATTCAGCGCTAGTGGGTTTGGGGTGGAGACCGGGTGAAGATGGAGACCATACTAGCTATATAAACGACAGCAGCATACATGATCAGGCGGGATTATAATTGATCGGTTGCGAGGAGGACATACGAGGAGGTCACGATGAGTTGCGAGCGCAGATCACGTCGTCCGCCATCGCTGGACAGAGAGTAGATCGCCGACGCCCTCGCGCAGTTCCTCCACCTTCCCTCGCTCCTCCTCGACGACGGCCGTCTACACCTACATCCACCCGGACCTACATCCACGACGGTCGGTAGTCATCACATGCACCTCGCGGCCGCCTCTGGTTCGACCTCTCAGGGCGAGCGTGGCAGCGGGGAGGTGATGGTCGCCGTGTGGTACGGCACCCAGGTTGCTGAGGTATGGCGTTCCAAGTCCGTGGGCGTCTAGGGTCACGTACGCTCACAACCCGGTCACGTACGCTCCACCCGGTCACGTACGCTCACAACCGATCCTGACCTCCTCACTACCGATCAATTACAATCCCGCCCGATCATGTATGCCGCTGTCGTATACGTAGCCAGTACGGTCTCCATATCCACCTGGTCTCCATCCGGAGTAGGAACCCGAAATCCGCTAGCCCTGAATTTCTTTGTCTTGGTGGTGTGTGTGTGTGTTGGGTGGGGGTGGGGGGGGGGGGGGGGTACCCAAGCAAGACCTATTCAGCCTTACACCTGAGAAATGGGGACAGGGCAGGCAGAGTTAGGCTGCCTAAGCTGGCCTGCCCAAGCAAAGTAAGCACCATTTGATGTCGCATGTCAACGTTGGCTCGGACGAAACCCGACCAGGCTCCATTTCTCCGTCTCCGTGAGACATTGAGCATGTTTTCAGGGGCAAGTTGGATTGCAATTAGTGGTTGATGCATCGATGGGTTAGGAGGAGAGCTGCCACGCAAAGTCCAATCCAACCAATTAGCTACTCACCTGATATACCATGCTGCCAGTTTCTTAAACAAGCAGCAAGGGTGCTGGCTGGCTTGCTGCAGAAATGGCTGCAGGTAGCAAGCAAGCAAGCAAGCGAGTAGGCGGCGCAGAAATTAAGCTACCACAATGCACCAGCAGTGTAGGTAAGGTGAAGACGAATCATATGTAGGAGGAGAGCTCAGTTAGCTGGTACGTCGTCCCGCGCCGCGCGTGCATTTCCTCGAACACAAGGCAGTATTAGCGTAGGAACCAGGAAACCCGGCCGGCCAGACAATCGATGGATCATCCGTGGTGGTCGTGTGAACAGTGGAGCTTTCGGCACTAAATAGTTCACTCGTTGATGATGAAAGCTATAGTTAACACCACACTTGTTCTCAGTTTAATTGTCAATGCCTTTGTTTGGAGTGCGGATGTGCCTCTGACTTGTGTGCGCGGCGAGGCATTACATAATTAACGTCTGTTGGCGGCACCGCGAGACGAAGCAAAACCCACCCCGGCCACATCGTCATTCTGTGTTTAATTAGTTGCTGATTTGGTGTGCGGTGAGAGGCCCCATCGAAGCATTGGGAAATTCATGCCTTGTGTCCCCAGATACGCAACCAGCGAGGGAGCTGAACTTTTTTGATAGAGTATGTATATTAATATCGTGAAGATACCAATTATACCTACCATCTGCAACAACGTATTGTCCTAGCGGCAATATCGATGCACACATAAAAAAAGAGATTATAAACAAGAAAAGTCCCGCTAAAGCGATCTATTCTTGTAACACTAGCACTAACACCAGCAGGACACCACCATAACTCCAGCTTCTTAAAAAACGACGCCTCCAAAAAGGGAACAATGCACAAACGCCGTTGTCACCCGGTCATAGATCTTAGATTTTCATCCTGAATAAAGTTCTCGCTCTCAAAACAATGTCTTCAACAAAACCATTGCCATGCACAACCAATTAAGGTCAGACCTTGGATTTTCATCCTAAAAGATAAGAATTTGAGTTTTTTATGTGCGGTCGCCCCACTTGCATACCGTTCCTCCAAGCCACGAATCACTAAGTCAATTTATCATCGCCATAGAGATTGAAACCACCATTGCTAGTTCTCAGATCTTGTCTTCCATGACATTCTCCGTCAGCACCATAGAACGAGAATGTGCCCCATGATATTAACAACCAGCAGAGCTTCGAAGCGCTCCCACCGAAACCAAATCTCACCCGTGGAGTAAAACATGGGTGTGCACGATCGAATATCACCCGTGGAGTAAAACACGGGTGTGCACGATCGAATATCACCCGTTCCAGCAATCTACTGGCATGAGTCGCCAAGTGGAGTTCGCCGGTGGAGCCTTCCGGAACACGCCACTTCAGCCAGATCGATAAGGACATGCATCCGGCAATTCTTTATCTTGGTGCGAGAAGGAACCCTAGGACCGCCAGCATTATTCATGAGACTGGTAGGCCCCCACGCCGCTAGTCGTCTCCTTGCCGGATTGGCCGAAGAGGAAGAAGGTAGTCTAGCGCAAGGTTGCGGGTCACTGGTGTTCCGAGGGAAGCCATAGACCATGCATGCAACACTTCCCTTGCTGAGTCCATCCGGCCAGATCGGGCCTCACATCCTAGATCCCATCCCGATGGCACATATCATCGCCGTGCCTGCTGAAGCCACGCCACCAGCGTATCACCTCCTCCTTAACTGACCCTATGGGACATCCCGAGGGACTGACCAGCAACGGCCGCATCGCTCTGTGCCCCACCAGTCTCGCACCGTCTCCGTGAAAAACCATCGGGAAACACCTCTCCTTCCCAACCGTCGCTCGACGAGAAGGGGGCCGCGACCGCAGCTGGCAGGGGCAGCGGGAGCGACCAGAGGGGGAGATGGTGGAGGCAACTGAATTATACTGAAGCATCCAATGATTATCTCTTATGTTTTATCACCTTGATTTTTAAGTGCGCCGGCCCACTCTAGGCCTCAAGCTCGATCAAGCCGGATAACTCGGTTGTTTATCAAGGACGCATGATGACGCATCGCATACAAAATGCTACTATGCTTCTTCCGTATGCATCACACGAGTTAGATAGAGTAGTGCATCATGTTGTTCCTTGGTGCACATTATTGAAGTATGATCCAAATTCATTAAGGAGGCTAACTTATAATGAGAAGAGCGAGACCTATCGTTGGAGGCTTGGGCCTAGAATAAGTTGTGTCTGTAAAATTCTTGGCGTTGTGTAAACACTCTCCGTCATAGTGAAGTTTCGTTGGTTGGCGCCCGTGGTTTTCCCTCTCTTTGTTACACAAGTTTCCATGTTAAAATCATGTGTCCCCTATTGTGATTTCGTTTTTATTCTTTGTTATTTGCTTGTCGCATTTATGACAAGTGGTATCAGAGCCCCAATTTCTAGTCTAGGGTTTGCGACATGTCATCGTTGAAGTTTGATCTACCGTAGTTGTACTACACCACAATATTCTCCTTGTGACAAGTGAAGATGTGGGAAATTCTCGCCCATACTTCTGATCTATATGAAGCGCTGGATGGATTCGAAAAAAAAGATGAAAAGGGGTGGTCCGATGAAGAAAAGCAGAAGGACTATATGGCTTTGTCTTTGATTCAACTTCATCTGTCCAATAATTTTTTTAGGAAGTGTTGACGGAAAAATCTACAGCAGCCTTGTGGGAGAAACTGGAATCGGTCTGTGTGTCAAAAGATATAACCAGTAAGATGCATGTGAAGATGAAGTTGTTATCGTATAGGCTGCAAGAAGGTGGATCAGTAATGAATCACTTATCTGTTTTTAGAGAGATTGTTTCAGACTTGTAGTCTATGGAAGTAAAATATGATTATAAGGATTTAGGTCTTTTACTCTAATGCTCGTTGCTTAGTTCTTATATGCAAATTTCCATGATACAAAATTGTTGAGCCGTGATGAACTAACCCTTGATGAAGTACAAGAGGCCCTCAAACAGAAAGAAAAGATGAAAACTATGGTGTAGAGAGAGGGGTCCTCATCCAAGGCTGAAGCTTGGTAGGTTCTTGGCAGGTCCAAGTAGAGGAATGACAATTACGACAACAAAGATAAGAGCAAGGACGACAGATGTCATCAAAATTCCAAGGGAAAGGATAAGTTCTTCAGGTATTGTACGTGATGGGTTCGTAGCATGGAAAACAAAAAAATTTCTACCGCAAGAACGAACAAAACCCAGATCTAATCTAGATAAAAGCCAAGATCTAATCTATCAGACATGTGCAACGAGATAGATCTGTACTAACCCTTGTAGATCCGAAAGCCTTCGGATCTCGTGGTTGATGTAGACGATCACTTGCCGATCTCAAGATCGAGTAGACGATCCTTCTGGCGCCGCGTTCCGGCAGCGCTTCCGCAGTCGGTCACACGTGCGGAGTCGATGCAGACCTTCCTCTCCCCGTTCCAGCGAGCAGCGGAGGTAGTATATCTCTCCACGGAATCCCAGCAGCACGACGGCGTGGTGGTGGTGGTGGAGTAGAGAATTCTGCAAGGCTTCGCCTAAGCCTGAGCAGAAGGAAGGAGGAGGAGAGAGGCGGCTAGGGCAAGAGTGGAGGGGCAAGGGGGGTGGCGCCCCCATCCCTCTATATATAGAGGAAGGGGTGCGGCCTAGGGTTCCCACCCCTAGGCCCACCTCCTAGGGCCGGCGCACAAGGGGGGCTTGGGGGAGTTTCCTTCCCCCCCAAGTTTCCCCTTTTTCTTTCTTGGTTTTCAAGTAAACTCCATAGAAATTTCTAGAACCTTCCGGAACATTCTGAAACCTTCTAGAACCCCCATATAAACACTTCGGGACATTTCCGAACCTAGAAAATGATCTCCATTATATGAATCTTATTCTCCGGACAATTCCGGATCTCCTCGTGATGTCTCAGATCCAATCCGAGACTCCGAACAACATTCGGTCTCCAACGCACATTCCATATCTACCTAAACAGCATCGAACCTTAAGTGTGTCACCCTACGGTTCGTGGATATACAGACATGATGGAGACACCTCTCCGATCAATAACCATCAGCGGGATCTAGAGATCCATAACGGCTCCCACATACTCAACAATGACTTCGTGATCGATAGAACCATTAACATATGAAACCAATTCCCTTTGTCACGCGATACTCTACTTATCCAAGGTTTGATCGTCGGTATCTCCATACCTAGTTCCACCTCGTTACTGATAAGTACTCTTTACTTGTTCCATGTTATGTCATCCCTTGTGACCCAGTCACATGCTTGCAAGCTAACTAGATGACATTCCACCGAGAGGGCCTAGAGCATATCTATCCGTCATATGGATCGACAAATCCCAATCTTGGTCCATGCGCTTCAACACATACTTTCAGAATACCCAATGACACCTTTATAACCACCCAGTTACGAAGCAGTGTTTGGTGTCATCAAAGTACGCATCCGGTGATGGTGATTAACATAACCTCATGGTCGAAGGATTAGGTTACTATGCATTTGAAAGCTTGTAGCAATACGAACTAAATGACTTGATCTTATGCTACACTTACTATGGGTGTGTGTCCATCACATCATTCTCCTAATGATACAACCTTGTTATTAATGATATCCAATGTCCATGATCAGGAAACCATGATCATCTATTAATCAACAAGCTAGTTCAACAAGAGGCTTACTAGGGACTCTTTTACGTTTACAAAACACACATGTATTAGTGTTTCCTTATAATACAATTACAGCATGGGATGTAAACATTAATAATAAACACAAAGATATAATAATAACCACTTTTATTATTGCCTCTTGGGCATATCTCCAACAGTCTCCCACTTGCACTAGAGTCAATAATCTAGATTACATGGTAATATACCTAACACCCATGGCGTTCTGGTGTTGGTCATGTTTTGCTCTAGGGAGAGGTTTAGTCAACGGATCTGCCACATTTAGATCAGTGTGTACTTTGCAAATCTTTATGTCACCATCTCGGACATACTCGCGAATAGCATGGAAACGTAGCTTGATGTGCTTCATCTTGCTATGTGACCTTGGCTCCTGTGCATTAGCTATGGCACCTGTGTTGTCACAGTAGATGGCCATCGGGTCCAACGCACTAGGAACCACGCCAAGTTCAGTAATGAACCCCTTCATCCATATGGCTTCTTGTGTAGCCTCCGAAGCAACTATGTATTCCGATTCAGTTGAAGATTTTGCCACAACGCTTTGCTTGGCACTCCTCCAGCTCACTACAGCACCATTCAAAATAAATACGTATCTAGACTGTGACTTCGAGTCATCTGGATTGGTGTTCCAACTAGCATCAGTGTAACTGTTTACAACAAGCTGTTCATCACCTCCATAAGAAAAAACCATATCCTTAGTCCTATTCAGGTACTTTAGGATATTCTTGACCGTTGTCCAGTGCTCCATTCCAGGATCACTTTGATATCTGCTAGTCAAACTAACAGCATGTGCTATATCCGGTCTTGTACACAGCATGGCATACATGATAGAACCTATGGCCGAGTCATAGGGAATATTATTCATCTTCTCTCTATCTTCTCCCGTAGCTGGACTTTGAGTCTTACTCAAGGTCTTACCTGACAACATGGGCACAAACCCTTTCTTGCTCTCTTCCATTCTAAACTTCTTTAGAACTTTGTCCAAGTATGTACTTTGTGAAAGCGCTATTAGGCGTCTTGATCTATCTTTATAAATCTTGATGCCTAGAATATATGCCGCTTCGCCAAGATCCTTCATTGAAAAACTATTATTAAAATAGGCTTTGACGCTATTAATAAGTTCTATATCATTCCCAATTAACAATATGTCATCTACATATAGTACTAGGAATGCTACAGAGCTCCCACTCACTTTCTTGTAAATACAAGCTTCTCCATAAGTTTGTATAAATCCAAAGTTTTTGATTACTTTATCAAAACGTTGATTCCAACTCCGGGATGCTTGCTTCGGTCCATAAATGGAGCGCTGAAGTTTGCATACCTTGTCAACATCTTTAGGATCGACAAAACCCTTGGGTTGTACCATATACAACTCTTCCTCAATGTCACCATTAAGGAACGCCGTTTTGACATCCATCTGCCAAATCTCATAATCGAAATATGCAGCAATTGCTAACAAAATCCTCACAGACTTTAGCTTCGCTACTGGTGAGAATGTCTCATCGTAGTCAACTCCTTGAATTTGTCGGAACCCTTTCGCGACAAGTCGAGCTTTATAGACGGTAACATTACCATCAACATCTGTTTTTCTTTTGAAAATCCATTTGTTCTCGACAGCCTTACGGCCATCCGGTAAGTCCACCAAAGTCCATACTTGGTTTTCGTACATGGATCCCATTTCGGATTTCATGGCTTCTAGCCATTTGTCGGAATCTGGGCTCACCATAGCTTCTTCACACGTCGCAGGGTCATCAGTGTTGTCCACCAACATGACGTTCAAGGCAGGGTCATACCAATCAGGAGTGGTACGAACCCTCGTTGACCTGCGAGGTTCAGTGGCAACTTCGTTCGAAGTTTCATGATCACCATCATTAGCTTCCTCTCCAATTGGTGCAGGCGGCGCAAAAACATCTTCCGGTGCTGCGCTACTCTCAACTCCGAGAGAAGGTTCAATAACCTCGTCGAGTTCTACTTTCCTTCCAGTCACTTCCTTCGGGAGAAACTCCTTCGCAAGAAAGGATCCATTCTTGGCAACGAAAACTTTGCCTTCGGATCTATGATAGAAGGTATACCCAATTGTTTCTTTAGGGTATCCTATGAAGACGCATTTCTCCGCTTTGGGTTCAAGCTTATCAGGTTGTAACTTCTTTACATACGCTTCGCAACCCTAAACTTTAAGGAACGACAACTTAGGTTTCTTTCCAAACCACAATTCATACGGTGTCGTTTCAACGGATTTAGATGGTGCCGTATTTAAAGTGAATGCGGTTGTCTCTAATGCATAGCCCCAAAACGATAGCGGTAAATCTGTAAGAGACATCATAGACCGAACCATATCTAAGAGAGTTCGATTACGATGTTCGGACACACCATTACGCTGTGGTGTTCCCGGCGGTGTCAATTGTGAAAGTATTCCACATTTCTTTAAATGCATGCCAAACTCATAACTTAGATATTCACCTCCGCGGTCAGAACACAGAAACTTAATCTTCTTGTTACGATGATTTTCCACTTCACTTTGAAATTCCTTAAACTTCTCGAAAGTTTCTGACTTATGTTTCATAAAGTAGACATACCCATATCTACTTAAGTCATCAGTGAAAGTGAGAACATAACGATATCCACCACGCGATGCTACACTCATTGGACCGCACACATTGGTATGTATTATTTCCAATAAGTCTGTAGCTCGCTCCATTATTCCAGAGAATGGAGTCTTAGTCATTTTTCCCATTAGACATGCTTGCATCTTTCAAGTGATTCAAAATCAAGTGATTCAAGAAGTCCATCAGAATGGAGTTTCTTCATACGCTTCACTCCAATGTGACCAAGACGACAGTGCCACATGTATGTAGAATTATCATTCAATTTTGTTCGTTTAGCATCTATGTTGTGAACATGTGTATCACTACTATCGAGATTTAGTAAGAATAAACCATTCATCTCAGGTGCATTACCATAAAAGATATTACTCATATAAATCGAACAACCTTTATTCTCGGACTTAAAAGAGTAACGTCTCGCAATAAACAAGATCCAGATATAATGTTCATGCTTAACGCAGGCACCAAATAACAATTATTCAAATTTAAAACTAATCCCGAAGGTAGATGTAGAGGGAGCGTGCCGACGGCGATCACATCAACCTTGGAGCCATTTCCAACGCGCATCGTCACCTTGTCTCTCGCCAGTCTTCGCTTATTCCGCAGCTCCTGTTTCGAGTTACAAATATGAGCAACCGAACCAGTATCAAATACCCAAGCACTACTACGATTACTAGTAAGATACATATCAATAACATGTATATCGAATATACCTTTCTTCTTGATGTTGCCGTTTTTCAGATCCACCAGGTACTTGGGGCAGTTACGCTTCCAGTGACCGGCACCCTTGCAGTAGAAGCATTCAGTTTCAGGCTTAGGACCAGCCTTGGGCTTCTTAGCAGGTGCGGCAGCTTTCTTGCCGTCCTTCTTGAAGTTGCCCTTGTTCTTAGGCTTGCCCTGTTTCTTGAAATTGGTGGTCTTATTGACCATCAACACTTCGTTCTCCTTTTTGATCTCCACTTCAGCAGTTTTCAGCATGGACGATAGTTCAGGCAACGTCTTGTTCATGTAGTGCATATTGTAGTTCATCACAAAGTTCTTATAACTCGGTGGCAGTGATTGGAGGACACGGTGAATCCCTAACTCATTAGGAATCGTTATCCCCAACTCTTGGAGCTTGTTTGCGTGCCCAGACATGGTGAGCACGTGCTCGCTAACGGAGCTACCCTCTTCCATCTTACAGTTAAAGAACTTTTCAGAGGCCTCATAGCTCTCCACGGCCGCGTGAGTCTCAAAAATGAGCTTGAGCTCCTTAATGATCTCGAACGGGTCGTGGTGCTCAAAGCGCTTCTGAAGCTCTGTTTCTAAACCGTACAGGATGGCACACTGAACTGTGGAGTAATTATTTTTCCGAGTGGCGTAAACATTCTTTACGTCATCGGTGGCATCTTCTGTAGGTGGGTCACCTAGCGGTGCTTCGAGCACATAGGTCAACTGACCAGCCCTGAGGACAATCTTCAGTCCACGGAGCCAGTCCGTGAAGTTGCTTCCATTGTTCTTAAGCTTTTCTTTCTCTAGGAACGCATTGAAATTGATGGAGAGGTTCGTCATAATCTACAACAAATTTGCAAGTAGTTTAGACTAAGTTTATGATAAATTGAATTCAATTTTAATTCTTAAATTAACTAGGTGAACTCCCACTCAAAACAACATCCCTCACATTGTCTTAGTGATTACACGAACCAAGTCCACTACACCAAGTCCGATCTTCACGAGAGAAGATGTAGTTTCATCGGCGAACAATCTTCATGTTCATCATATCATTTATATGATTCATGCTCTACCTTTCGGTATTCCGTGTTCCGAGACCATGTCTGTACATGCTAGGCTCGTCAAGATTAACCTTAGTTTCCGCATGTGCAAATCTGGCTTACACCCGTTGTATGCACACGTAGAATCTATCACATCTGATCATCACGAGATGCTTCGAAATGACGAGTCTTAGCAACGGTGCCAACTAATGACGAACACTTTATTACTTGATATTTAGTGAGAGGGGATCATCTTATAATGCTACCATCGCGATCTAAGCAATACAAGATGCATAAAGGATTAACATCACAGGCAATTCATAATTAGTGTGATATGATATGGCCCTTTCTTCTTATGCCTTTGATCTCCATCTCCAAAGCACGGACATGATCTCCATCATCACCAGCATTGCGTCAAGGTCAGTGGCGCCGCTTCATGGTTGTCCATCATCACTAGCAACTATTACAACTACTTGGAATAAAGCTATTACAAGATGAATAGACACGCAGGTCTTAACAGAATTAAAGACAACCATTAGGCTCCTGTCGGTTGCCATATTACAAAAAGGATCATTGCATACATCAAATATAATCACAATCACATGATGGCCATATCACATCACAAAAACCCTACAAAAACAAGTTAGACGCCTCTAATTTTCTTTGCATGTTTTACGTGGTTTGGGGCTTTCGAATAAGAATGGATCTTACCTACGAAACTGAACCACAACGTTGATACAAGTGCTATCAAGTACAAAGTGTAAATTGGATCTATACTATGGTGGGAGAGACAGACACCCACAAAGCCACTTGTGCAAAGCAAGTTACACGTCAAGCGTGGAGCAAGTCTCATGTGCGATGACATGTAAGGTTAGCCCGAGCCGCTTCATCCCACCATACCGCAAGATGCAAAGTACACAAAGCAAAAGACGACACGAGCACCAACGCCCACAAAACCATTGTGTTCTACTCGTGCAACAGATCTACGCATAGACACGGCTCTGATACCACTGATGGGTTCGTAGCATGGAAAACAAAAAATATTCTACCGCAAGAACGAACAAAACCCAGATCTAATCTAGATAAAAGCCAAGATCTAATCTATTAGACATGTGCAACGAGATAGATCTGTACTAACCCTTGTAGATCCGAAAGCCTTGTGCAAGATCGGATCTCTTGGTTGATGTAGACGATCACTTGCCGATCTCAAGATCGAGTAGACGATCCTTCCGGCGCCGCATTCCGGCAGTGCTTCCGCAGTCGGTCACACGTGCGGAGTCGATGCAGACCTTCCTCTCCCCGTTCCAGCGAGCAGCGGAGGTAGTAGATCTCTCCACGGAATCCCAGCAGCACGACGGCGTGGTGGTGGTGGTGGAGTAGAGAATTCTGCAGAGCTTCGCCTAAGCCTGAGCAGAAGGAAGGAGGAGGAGAGAGGCGGCTAGCGCAAGAGTGGAGGGGCAAGGGGGGGTGGCGCCTCCACCCCTCTATATATAGAGGGAGGGGTGCGGCCTAGGGTTCCCACCCCTAGGCCCACCTCCTAGGGCTGGCGCACAAGGGGGGCTTAGGGGGAGTTTCCTTCCCCCCCCAAGTTTCCCCTTTTTCTTTCTTGGCTTTCAAGTAAACTCGACAGAAATTTCTAGAACCTTCCGGAACATTCCGAAACCTTCTAGAACCCCCATATAAACACTCTGGGACATTTCCGAACCTAGAAAATGATCTCCATTATATGAATCTTATTCTCCGGACAATTCCGGATCTCCTCGTGATGTCTTAGATCCAATCCGAGACTCCGAACAACATTCGGTCGCCAACGCACATTCCATATCTACCTAAACAACATCGAACCTTAAGTGTGTCACCCTACGGTTCGTGAATATGCAGACATGATGGAGACACCTCTCCGATCAATAACCATCAACGGGATCTGGAGATCCATAACGGCTCCCACATACTCAACGATGACTTCGTGATCGATAGAACCATTAACATACGAAACCAATTCCCTTTGTCACGTGATACTCTACTTATCCAAGGTTTGATCGTCGGTATCTCCATACCTAGTTCCACCTCGTTACTGATAAGTACTCTTTACTCGTTCCATGTTATGTCATCCCTTGTGACCCAGTCACATGCTTGCAAGCTAACTAGATGACATGCCACCTAGAGGGCCCAGAGCATATCTATCCGTCATATGGATGGACAAATCCCAATCTTGGTCCATGCGCTTCAACACATACTTTCAGAATACCCAATGACACCTTTATAACCACCCAGTTACGAAGCGGTGTTTGATGTCATCAAAGTACCCATCCGGTGATGGTGATTAACATAACCTCATGGTCGAAGGATTAGGTTACTATGCATTTGAAAGCTTGTAGCAGTACGAACTAAATGACTTGATCTTATGCTACACTTACTATGGGTGTGTGTCCATCACATCATTCTCCTAATGATACAACCTTGTTATTAATTACATCCAATGTCCATGATCAGGAAACCATGATCATCTATTAATCAACAAGCTAGTTCAACAAGAGGCTTACTAGGGACTCTTTTACATTTACAAAACACACATGTATTAGTGTTTCCTTATAATACAATTACAGCATGGGATGTAAACATTCATCATAAACACAAAGATATAATAATAACCACTTTTATTATTGCCTCTTGGGCATATGTCCAACAGTACGAAAACTAATCACGTTACTATCGATGATTATTGGAAGCTGCGGAATAAGGAGAAAAAGAACGAAACTTATAAACCGCAAGATAAGTCTGATGGTACTGATAAGGCTGTTGTTGTTTCTTGTGAGAGTTCTAGTGGTGAATGTTTAGTCGTTTTCTTCTTGTGCTTCTTGTTGGGTCCGCGGCATAGAAAACAAAAAATTTCCTACGATGAGAACTATACGCCAAGATCTATCTACTAGATACAGAGCAATGGGTGGACATACATCCATGGAGAACTTACCCTCGAAGACAACGAGTTTTGTTAACAAGTAGGAACTCGTGGTTGATGTATTCGTACGCTTGCCGATCTCAAGATCGTGTGGAAGTCCGAGCGCCGCAAATCAGCAGCGCATCCGTCCTCGCACACACGTTCAAGCCACCGGACAACCTCCACCTCCTCTCTCCAGCGAATCAGCGGAAGCAGCAACTCCTTCTAGACGCAAGGCCATCGGGAACATGTATCTCGCTAATTCGAGACCATGGGGAATATCTAGAGAGGGAGAGAGATCCTTCACGAGGAGGTGTGGTTTGTGAGAGGGGATAGGGGGGCTTTATATAGGAGGGAGGGAGACCCCTCCCCTCCCATAGCCAGTGCATGAGGGGGGGGACTCCTCCCCTCCTTCATTCATGTGGTGAACCTCCACTCACATAAACATGGCCTCCACCCAAAATCCCACTCACATGTATTTAATTTCCACCAAATTAAATGCAACTCTCAATTAATAAAACTCTTTTATTTATTTTATTCAGAATTTTGTTAATTACTTTAATTAACAAACATTCACATAAAACCCCTTCCAACATTTCAATATCACATGCAGAACCACTTTCCGCAATTTCACGAAACAATTCCGGTTTCTATCGAAACAATTCCTGTTTCTGTCGAAACATTTCCTGCGCTTTGCAAACCTTTTGTCTGGAACATATGTGCTCCTAAATGGTGTCCGACAACCCTTAAGTGTGTCACCCTATGATTCGCGAATAATGCAGACATGATTGAGACTCCTCTCAGATCAATAATCAGAAGCGGGACCTAGAGATCCATACTTACTCCTGCATATTCAACGATGACTTCTGTGATCGTGAGAACCTTTAACGTCAGCAAATTAATCCCTTTGTCTCATGATATAATACATGTCCGAGATTTGATCATCGGTATCCAAATACCTAGTTTGATCTCGTTACCGACATGCACTCTTTTCTCGTTACCGTGATATAACATTCTAGTGATCACATCACTTGCTTGCAAGCTATCTTAATGTGATATCACCGAGAGGGCCCAGAGTATATCTATCCGTCATCGGGATTGACAAATTCCACTCTTGATCCATGAGCCTCAACATAACACCTTCATAGCACTGAACCCACCTTTATGGTCACCCTGTTACGGTGTGACGTTTGATGTTATCAAGATACTCTTCTGGTGTTAGCAATTAACATGATCTCGTGGTCTAAGTACTAAGACTACTTTGTATGATGTTATAGCAATATAAACATAATTACTTGATCGTAATGCTATACTTCGGATGAATGTTCATCACATCATTTCACAAATGTTGTGACCTTATTATTAACAACATCCAATGTCCATGATCAGGAAACCTTGATCATCTTGTTAATCAACAAGCTAGTCTATAAGAGAGGCATAACTAGGAACCCTTTTGTTTATTAAACACACATGTATTGATGTTTCCTATCAATACAATTATAGCATGCAAAATAAACATCTATCAGTAACAAGGAATACATAATAATAACTTTATTATTGCCTCTCAGGGAATATTTCCTTCACTTCTCGTGATGATGAATGAATACCTTAAACTGCATGTTCATTTCAGACTTGTTGTAACAAAGATTGGTTTAGCTCATATGAGTTTGTGTAGACTAGAGATTTTGTGCATGTGGGAATGATAACCCGTGTCATATTGTTGGCATTGGATCTGTTAAGACCAGGACACATGATGGTGTGACACACACGTTGACTAAGGTGAAGCACATACCAAGCATGGCCAAAAATCTGATCTCACTAAGTATCATGGAAGTTGATGGTTACAAGTACTCCGTGGGGGTAGACTTCTGAAGGTATCAAAAGGTTATCTTATTCACATGATAGGTGATATGAATTCTGCTAAATTATATGTTCTTAGAGGAAACATTTTGCCTGGTATTACTGCTGTTATTACTGATAATGATTCTGATGATTGTGGTAAAACTAATCCATGTCATATGCGTTTTTGGCATATGAGTGAACATGGCATGGCATAATTGGAAAACAAAGAGTTGATTGATGGTTGCAACTTGAGTATGTTTGAGTTCTGTGACCACTACATTTTTGGTAAGCATAAAAGAGTTAAATTCAATGTTTCCATTCATACCACCAAAGGCATATTAATTTATGTGCATGCTAATGTATGGGGACCTTCCCGTAAGAATTCTATTGGTGGTGCCAATTACATGTTTACTATTATTGATGATATACTCAAGGAAAGTGTGGCCATATGTTATGAAACATAAATATGATGTTTTTGATGATTTTAAGAAGTGGAAAGTTATGGTAGAAAAGCAAACTGAAAGGAAGGTAAAAGTACTATGTACTGACAATGATATGGAATTTTGTTCTAATGAGTTTGAGGAGTTTTGAAGTAATGATGGTATGCTCAGGCACCGCACCATCCCTTATACTCCTTAGGAGAACGATGCGGCTGATCACATGAACAAAACCATCATCTCGTGGGCTCGTTGTATGCTGTCCAATGCATGTAGGGGCAGGTGTTTCTGTAGGGGTTCGCGCATGAAAATGATAAATTTTTCCTACGCCAAGAACCCTAATGCCAGGACCTATCTATTAGTAATGTAGTAATGAGAGGGGCTTTTCGCGAACTTACCCTTAAAGACCGAAAAGCGTTGTCAATGCTCAGGAGAGCGTGGTTGATGTAGACGAACCAAAGCCATTGCGTGGTTGATGTAGGAGGGATGGAGAGAGAGAATCAAATAGAGGTCTCCCCAAAAGAGAGGGAACCTTTTATTGATTATTGCGTATTTAGTTTGTCAAAATACCTCTCTTTATATAGGGGAAAAACTCCCACATAGGCAATTTCCTTAGCCATGCGGGACTAAACAAAGGAGAGGGGAGGGCTAGCCGGCGCCGGCTAGGACACAAGTGGGCCCCACGTGGGGTGCCTTGGCCTAGTCGTCCACCCCTCCTCCTTGCTCCCTTTGGTCTTTCCCTCATGGCCCCTTTTCCCTCCGGATTTTGGCCCAATTAGGTATGGGACCCTTTTCTAATTATTTTTCTTTTATTGAATAAATATAAATGAATGATTAAATCATTATTCAACATTAACTTACATATTATTCAACCTCGTTGATGTGGAACTCATTCCATCTCATTATGGACATCCTCCAAACTTACCGAAACCATTCCGATTTTCTTTGGTGATTCTGCTGATACCAAAACACTCTCTGAGCATCATCAAGCCCTTAAGCGTGATACCCCACGGTTCGGGAACAATCCAGACATGGTCGGGACCCTCCCGTACCAATGATCATCAGAGGGATCTGGATGGCCATGTTTATCCCTGTGCATTTCGCGAAATCTTTCATCGCTGAACCATGAACGTCGTGTCATATTCCTTTTGTCTCTTGATACTTGCATTATCCGAGATCTGATCAATGACATCACTATGTTGTGTTCAATCTCGTTATCAACAAATGCTATTTGAATCGTTCCGACAAGTGATATCCCTATGATCAAATCACACGCCGCGCAACTATTGGATACAACTTCTCCGAGTGGGCGCTCGAGAATATGTTCCGTCACGCGGATGGACAAATCCCGCTCTTACGCATATTGCCTCAACTATTCCTCCGAATACCTGAACACACCTTTATAATCACCGTGTCACTAGATGACGTTTGATGCTATCTAAGTATCCTCGGGTAATAGTGATTGATATGATCCCACGGTCTAAGAAATAGGACACTAGGTCTTTTCTAATCATCATAACTTGAACTTCGTGACATGATCGGGTCATGATGCTTAGATTGGGTATAGTTCATCATCTCATTCTCGCAGTGAGGTGACTCCATTGTCAACCGGCATAAATGCCACATGAACAGGAAACCTTAATCATCCGTTGACCAATGAACCAGTGACTAGAGCTTCACTAGGAACTACTGGTTATTTATATATCACACGTGTATTGACGTTTCCTATTAATACAGTTATAACATGATATAAAACTTAATCATAAACTTTATAAAATATGATAATGATCCATATTATTATTTGTCTCTAGGGCATATTTCTAACAGTCTCCCACTTGTACTAGAGTACAAATAAGCTAGCTGCATTTTTCCCGACACCTTTGATCATGCTCGCTCATGAAAGAGGTTGAGTCTTGGGTCTGGACTTTTCAGCCCCAAATCCTTTGCAACTTACTAATGTCACCTTGATTGACATTAATACTTTATCATCACATAATAACATCTTTGTGTATACATCGTAGTCTTGGCAACAAAGTGAGGTTGGTTTCCAGGAGCCAATTGTAACGTTAGATCAGCCACACCGAGCTTTCTCATGGGCACTATGCCCTAGGACACACCCTCTACATAAAGACGAATTAGTCTCGCCATAACAATATGCATCACGTTAGATGGTACTCTTATCTTTTATTATAAATGTAACCATCGAAACACTAGTACACTATGTGTAACTTTCGATGTTTTATCACCTCGCTTCCTACTTGACTTCAGTCGGTATTATCAATGTAGGAATTTCCAATCTTCTAAGGTTAACACATGTCCTTATAACATAATCCTTTATGTTTTAAGATACGTCATCCTTCATAGATTTAAAAACATGTCTACAGTTATCAATTAGACACTATGGACAAACTTAGCTCAACGTTCTGTGATTCATACTTAATCACTATACAAACATTCCTTCTCGGATCATATATTATGTTAAGTTGTCATTATGGTTTTTCAAGATAGAACCTATGTGTTAAAATAGTGGATGACGATCATCATTTTGTTTCTTTCAACCATTGATGTTTAACTTAATGTTATTCCTAATTCGAGTGACTAAGGACTATTCCTTAATCAATTCCTATTCCAAAACTATTTTTTAGAATCTCTTTTAGGAATAATATCGTAACATACTTACTTTCAACTTCTAATCCCTATAAATCATTATTTATTGGTACTTGCGCTTTTATTCTTAACTAGATGATACCCCGCGCGTTGCGGCGAGATTCTTTGCTAACACTAAGAAATTTGGTGTAACAAAGGAATAGGATGTCAATTTGGCAATTTGGTTTTGTAAGTTTCTGTGTAATTTATCTACTGCTTGTAGTGTAGGTTGTCTTAGCACGTGACCTTCAAGACTACTGGATTAGAGTATAACTTCATTATCTAAGAGTGCTAGCTTTAATCATCTTATATTGCAACTGTACAGGAATAGGTTAGTACAAAGAAAAGGAAATGTAGAGAGCGCTGCATTGAACAGGGAACAATCTCCCAACCATAGTAAAACCAGGGGAACAATGGAGTTTCTTATCTGAATCAACAACAAATTAATGATGACTTGAATATTAATTAGGAATTGATTGAACATCCTAGCGGATATCCAGAACCTGACTGAGAAAATAGAGCTGGCAGATAAGATAAGACCGGCTTAGACATCATTATTGAATCTGACTTGAATAGTAATCAGAGGAAAATGGAAGCTTAGGCATCTATTTAGATTGGAAAGTGAATTCAGGTGAGCGATTGTAAAATTCTGAAGAAATTCGACAACACTAAAAAAGATCACATCTTCTGGATGTTCGCATGTACCCGGTTTTTGCACATCAAGTATAGTGTTTTTTTTTTGAAAAGTACAACAGTTCTTCAAATGGGTACTGCGGCTAGCTTTCTGGCAAAAGACATATCTCCGAGTTTATAGAGAGCTAAACAAAGAGAAATAGATGTTAGGTACTGCACTTCTCTGTATAACCTCGCTTACTACAAAATAACAGTTCTTAGCTAATATTTTGTTGGATTCTAAAGGATATCATGCAAAGCAGCAAATGTTTATACCTCATATTAATTTAGGAAAACTCAAACACAATAAGATTACAGGTATATACACCAAATATCACTGAGCATAAATCACAAATCATGATATAGTGAATATTGGTTGGAATTAAGAAGACTATGGGCAGTGCTGCCATAAGCTAGTTCTAGGTAGCACCACGGTAATACAAAATCCATTTGAAAATGTAGAGAGTAATACTTCATACTTCCATTCAGTTAATATAGTGAATATTGGTTGGAATTAAGAAGACCGTGAGCAGTGCTGCCAGCTCCAGGTAGCACTACAATAATACAAAATCCATTTGAAAATGTAGAGAGTAATACTTCATACTTCCGTTCAGTTAACCATACTTATATCATGCATGTCTGCAAAACAGTTCAATTCGCATCATATCACTCATATGATTAGACAAAAGGAATTTTGTGATGATATGCTCCAGCTCCCATACTATATAAACCATTAGAGGAAAATGTGGAGATCACAGGTAATTTTATTTTGCTAAATCTGTAGTGATGGCCTGCTTGCAAACAACAGATGATTAAAAACAGAATTCCACTGAAAAGTTATCCAGAACCTGACTGAGAAAATGGAGCTTGCAAATAAAGATAAGAGAGAGGACCGGCTTAGGCATCATTATGGAAACTCTTATATTATCCAACTTCGACTTTGCAAGAACATGAACAATAGCTTATCCTGTATCTTATAGTGGAAACCAAAAAAAGATCAGTGTTCTCTGATGTTACAGCCAAATAGGTGCAGATGGAAAAAAAAGAGTTGATTACTTCTTCCATTTAAATCCAAACACAATCGAATCTGGTAGCTGGACAAATTAAATGGGTAGGAGGCTAAATCCATTCTAGCACCGGATATTAATAAACGCATCAACAGGCTTGGGGAATAAGAGCAGCCTATAAGCACAACTCGACCACGTATTGACTATTTAGTAGGTACGGGATAGTGGATGCATATCTAGCAAAAGAAAGTGCAAAAAACATTAGAATGCCTACTTGGCCGGGATGTTATCTCAAGGAGTCGGTGGCTTATTCTGTAACCTCTGCACATAAACAAAACAAAATTAGCATAAACAATTGCAGTATATTTTTCTCTCTTGCATTTTTTCATGGAGCAGTGAAAATGTACATCGGAGAATATATGTTCCAATCATATACTCTAGCTACATACGGCAACCTTTCCCATCTAGCGTTATTATCATGACTGATAGATCGGACCAAAAAGGTATTTTATTACAGACTGAGGATTAACCTGGGGCGAATGCCAAGATCTGCAAGAGAGGGTGATTAAACGACAACAGCTCGCCTAATGATATTCTATTGCTCCTTGTGCAGACCACCGCTCCATAGGTTCATCTAGTTTTGTTTGTCCATCTTCTTCCTTCGGCCGACCATTCCGAATTACCAAATCTGCTTGGATCTTGATTCAAGCCAAGAGAAATAGGAGGGACAACCAGGTCGAGATCGTGGCTGTTGGAAGGAGATTCAACATGTGGAAACCGATGAGAAGAGGAATTAGAAAACGGAAATAAATCTTTCTGCAAAACAAAAGAAATCAGTAGGTAGGCTACAGCCTGCAGGTGCAAATAAATGAGTTTCTATGTGAGACGAAAAGCAGGAACGACCTTATCCTGCGGAGGCGATCCGTAATAGACGGCGAGGAAAACCGCAGTACAGGGCCAACTATGGCAGTTCTGAAATGGCCAAGCGGGGACGGCAAGGTTCGTACTACGTCTTGTCTAGCAGGCTGGGGAATCTGGAGATGATGCGGACGGGACGGCTCGACTTCTTATAGGTGAGAAAAACTTCTTGAGAGCATGCACAACTTCAATTCCATACGTTACTTTTGCTTGGTGTGTTCGTGAGTGGAATTGGTGAAGATGAAAGAGCACTAATAATGGAGGAGAGGAAGGGCTCTACCGCTCTATGGAGCAGCAGATACGGACGCTGAAAAAGTGATAAAAACTATTGTGACGTTATTATGGTAACCTGGACGCATATATTATGTGACATGGATGTTTGTGATTTGGCAATCTGATGAGTTGGATAGCTTGCATGTCAAGAGAAATAGCTTAGTGGGAATCACCTATTTAGTTATTATAGATATATTGTACACACTCAAGACTCAGTCATTAAGCTTCCACTCAAAATATGTTTCCAACATATTTGAGTACGAGACATTCATTGCTCCCACTCAAAATATGTTCCCTACATATTCGAGTCTGAGACTTATATTTATCCCTTCTCAAAATATGTCAGTCACATATCGCTTTAAGAAGAATTTTATAGCTCCCACTCAATTTCATGAAAATTGCATTACTTATGTGTTGGTTAAGAGTATCTCCACTCGCTGGGCGCTCTCAGGACGAAATCCGACGCAAATATTTTGCGCCGGACGAATGTAACTTTCGGCCTGGAAACGATCTTTTCCCCACTCGGGGTCCCAGGCCAAGTTCTCACGTTTGGCCGAAATTTGATAAAGCTCATCGAAATTTGCGCGAATATAGCCAATTTTAATTAAACAGTGTCGAGTTCATACATAGTTGGCCAAATTCGGACATATATCCGCATTTTGGCCAAATTAGGCTAAAATAGGAAAACAATAAAGGAAACTAATATGCCGACGTCGGTACCGATGTCGATGCCGATGCCTATGCCGATCCGCCGCCGCTCACATGCTGAAGTTGCGGTAGAACACCGTGTAGTCGGGGTCGGCCTTGCCCTCGTCGTCATGGCTCGGCGGCTGCGGGGGGCGCGAGCTGCCCTGGCTGGGGTCACCACACCATGACGGCTGGGACGACGGGCCGGCTTCGTCGTCGTCGTCGAGGACGATGAGCGGCGCCCCCTGATAGGCACGCCGACAGCGAGGCCTACTGGAGGCCGCGCGCTCAGCCTCCTCCTGCAGGCGCCGAATCCAGGCGGCATCCTCCTGCTCCTAGTCAGCGCAAGACCAGGCGAGGGCGTTCGGCTCCAGCATCTGTGGGGTGTCCCGCAGAGACTGCTCCATCGCCATCCTCATGGTGAAGGCGTCCTCATCGACGGGGAACGCCCATTCCGACGGCTTCGGCTGGCGCAGGCGAAGACATCCGGTCGGCGATGACGATGCGCGGGGCTCATTGATGACGATCCCTCGCGACCTCGTCCTCGGCGGCGAGGCCTCCCGTTTCATGGTGCGCAGCGGCGAACGCGAGGCCGATGCGGACGAGCGCGGGGCCGAGGAGGCGGTGGCCGAGCCAGACGAACTACGGCTGCCCATCCTCTAGGGCAGTCAGTTCGCCGGAGTGGATGTGGTTGTCGGCGAGCGGGGACCGGCGAGCGTGGAAAGCCTAGCCTCGGGTGGTTGCCGGCGTGGATGTGCTCTAGGACATGGTTAAGCGTCCTACCCGACGCACTCCACTAGCGACGGCTCCCCGCCGCGTTGTTGCGTTTCGGCAGCGTGCCGGGTGGGCCTTCCCAGCGCTCGCCGAAGAACTGTTCCTAGTAAACGAGGTTATTGGGATGTTCGGCGAGCTCCGGATCTGGCATCGCCGCGATGACGGCCTGGATATCCTCCACCATCTCGTCGTCCTCGGGCACCGGCGGCACCGGCAAGCCGCCGGCGTTGAGCTTCCAGCCGGGCGGACACCATAAGTCTGACGGCGTCATGTAGCCGGCTTCGTGTAGCATGCGGGCCTCCCACCGCTGTAGCGTACGCCGGCCGGAGCTGTTCGCCGCCGCGGGGTCGCCTGGGTACCTCTCCGCCATCACCAAAGTTTCTTCTCGCCGAAGGTGTAGTTCGTGGGGAATGGGGGAGGTTGAGAGTGTGCGTTGTTAGCCGACGAGGGCGGCTTTTAGCCGAAATGGGCGGCAAAGGCAGGAGGGGTGTAGCAGCGAAGGTGGGAAAAAGGAAACGGCGGGAAGACGAGCCAGCGGTGGCGCGCCATTACGGCGACATGTGGCCGACAAGACGGACAGTTATTGTCCGACGGTCGGTCGCAGGAGCCGAGGCGGGAGGATAAAGACGACTCGCCTACACCCACTCACACGGTGGAGCCACAGGCATGCGTGTTTTTTCCGGCGTTTCCTCTACGTCCGGCGTTCCCAGGCGGTTCCTAGCTCCTTGGGTTCAGCCTGTGATCGCCAGATAAAAGTTAGGCTAAATCCGAACCAAATCGGCGCCTTGGAATAGCGACTGGACCGTTTTTTACTGTTTGGACGAAAATTTTACCCTAGGATCGACCTTCTCAACCTGAGTGGAGATACTCTAGTCCTCGAGTTGCTTCCTGCGTCCTCCTTCCGGGCAATGGATCATCACGGGTTCCCAGAATCTTGGGAACTTCGGGCTCCTGCATTGGCAGAGAGGATCTGGCACAGATTCGTGGCAACTGCTATCTTCCAGTTAGTGCTAGTAGCTTTATTTCCTCGCCCATCCGGAACAACCGTGCATGAAAGGTTATAATCATTTTTCTATTTCAATGTTCTTGAAATTTTGTTGACTATGCACCGTCTTAAGCGTATTTACATCGACCATATATACACTTCTAGCGCAATATTTAGCTAATACTCCCTCTGTTTCAAAATATAAGATGTTTTAGTTTTGTCAATAAATGTATCTAGATCTCTTTTAGTGTGTAAGTTTAAATACACTCCTTTCACAAAGCTAAAACATGTTATATTCTGAAACGGAGGGAGTACCATTTACCACCTCCGCTTCGTGCAAAAATGTGTTATGTTTGATCAAGTTTATGAAAAAAGATTAACATCTACAATCCAAATCAACGGAACTAGATACATGATGAAATATATCTCACGCGACATATATGTAATATTATATATTTATTTTTTTGAACGGATAAGGGGCCTGGAAGGGCCCATGTAATATTATTGTAGTTGTTGTCCTTTTTGTTAACCGTACATTGTTTGACCCAGGAAGAAACTTATAAACCTTCTTTTCAGGAACGGAGGAAGTACAAGATCTCACAATCGCAATAAACTGACATCGAGTTTAATGATGTCAATTTGGTGCTATTACTCACGTATTATTGGGTTGCTTGTTGGCCAAAGTGTGATTTGGACAGTCAAAAAATCGCATAACATTCTAAAACGAAGGAGGTGGCTCTTTTTTTTCATCGCCCATATCATCAGTGTTGCTGAAAAAAATCTACACGAAAACGACGGGGGCCAATGTTATCGGGCCATGCCATTGCAAGCCACATATAATGTCAAAGCATAGCTCATTGAGCGAGTTGGTGCAAGCAAGCGTGAGGTAACTTTGGTCTCAACTGTCACCGTTAGCTCGAGAGGGTTGGAGTAACTCCAACAAGAGTTAAACTTGTGGACTTGCTTGCTTGCCTCTCGTCGATTCAATCAAGCAGTGACCTCTTGGTGAGATCAAGCGCATAGCTAATACTCCATATCCGTTCCACAATATAATCTTTTTTAGTAAACTGTTTTAGCTTTCTAAAAAGATATATATTTTGGAACGGAGGTAGTATTTACCACCTCCGCTTCGTGAAAAATGTGTTACTTTTGATCAAGTTTATGAAAAAATGATTAACATCTACAATCCAAATCAATGGAACTAGGTACATGACGAAATATATCTTCACGCGATATATCAACACGGATTTTATGTCCATGGTAGCTGCGGTGCATACCCTGTCCAACGTCCCATTGTGGTGCACCTGCTCCCTTAAAGTGTTGATGGTGGTCACGGCTGTGAAGTCTACATAACGGTGTTGCCTCGCTTGTAATGATGTTTATCATAATGAGACATCTATCCGTTAACCGTGTGTAACCTTCATCTCTTTATAGTTTTACAAGTGAACACATGGTACACGGTGCATGCAATACCCCTATCCATTCACCGTGTTTAACCTGCAATTCTTCGTAGTTTTACAAGTAAACACATGGTCCAACGGTGCATACAATGTCGTGCCCACGTGTAACCATATACAACTGGTGAATTAAAAGTGTTAGAGTATACGTGTATGGTTAGCTAATCTAGGATAGAGATAGATCTTGTGTCTTGTCTTGCACTCCAAGATGATCCCTGTACGCCTATATATACTCGCCCATGAGACTCAATAATACATCCAACATATTCCGCCAATCCCTCTCTATCCTTCTACATGGTATCATCCTAACCATGATTCTCTTACCCTAGCCGCCGCCCCCTCCTCCCAGGCGCCGCCGGCTCCCCCGCCCCCAAACCCTAGCACCGCCGTCCCCATGGCACCGCGCTAGCCGCCGCACACACTTCCGCGCCGTGCCGCCCCGGGGAGGTCGATCTCCATGATCGCCGCCGGGGGCCGCGCAACCTGTACGCAGGGTTCGTCCGTCGATCCGTGATCGGCTGTAAGTCTTTTTTTTCCAATCTCTTGATCGGTTTTCTTTTTTGGTTTACCGATCTTAGATCAGATTGAGTCGCCCACCGCCGTCGTCATTGCCACGCCTCTACTCCGACCATCAGCATCGAGGATCTACACCGTGCCTGTGCGCCTGCCTCCTCCGCTGTTGCGCCTGCCTCGGCAGGCTGTCGCGGCCTCAGGGCAGGCTACCGCGCACTGCGGACGGCTGCTACACCTTCCTTGGAGGGCTGCCGCGGCCGCCCCCTCGGATCATCATCGTCCGGGACTTCACCGACAACGCCTCCATCGAATCCTATCTACGTGTCGTCCACGCCATGGCGCATACGATGCACCGTTGATACGTCCATAACGTATCTATAATTTTTTATGGTTTTATGCTAATAATATGCTTTTGACACTCATTTTTGTATAAAGTTTATGATTTATTAGGACTAACCTACTAATAGTTGCAAAAGTGCACAATGTTCTTGTTTTACACTTGTGTAGGAATTACCAAGAATACAAGTGGAAACCTTGTTAGAGTCAAATTGGGATTTTTTCAGAAATCTGTCTCAGAACTCTTTTTAAAGATGGCCACGTTTCAGGTTGAAGACGGCGTCAAACGGAAAACTCTTCAACTACAAAGTTGTTGGAAATTTTGCGACAAGCGTTCTGGACATAAACTTTAGCTGATTCCGAGTCCAGACGGGCCCGCTAGGCCCGATTTACTGCAGCCCAAGATGGGGTGACGGAAATCCGAGAAGCTATACAAAGGGAGGAAATCTAATTCGCCCAAGACATCTCCACCCACGAATTTGCAGCCGTCAAAGCCACGTTTTTGCCTCTCCCATGGGGGAGGGCTCCTAATAAGCCATGAAGGAAGGGGCTAAGGGGCGGTGCTCCCCCATGATACCGGCGGCGGGGAAGGAGTCCCCCGCGCCGCCGCCGGTGCCGCCGCCTTCTTCACCATCTTCGCCGCCATCTCCATCACCTAATCCTCCTAGTATGCAGTGGTTCATCCTCCCACACACCTCTGTACCGTCCTATGTAAACATGGTGTTTGATGCTATAAGTTATAATCCTATGATTTATGTCATGTTTGTGTAGTTTCTTTGTTCTTAGATTGAATGTTTGAACGTCTTTGGTTCATTAGCGTTGTATGTTAATATGGTACAGTCCTTTGGTGTCCATTATATTTGTGTGTGCATGGATTAAACATCATAGGATTTGTAGTATGTGTAAAAAAAAGGGGGGAGTTCTACCGGAGTGATAGAAACCTGAGGACACGAACCGGAACATTGCACGTATAGAAGTAAGAGGACCATTAAACTTAAGGCTATGGTTAGGGAAACCTTAATGCATTGATTAGTTCTTACGGATGTTTGCTAACAATCCAATCATATAGTACATGTAATTCCAAGTAGTAAAGCGCATGTATATTTAGCCTCTCCCACATAGAAAACTGCATCGAAGACAATGAACCCGATCTATTCGCTATTTAAACTTGGACAAAGCCACCACAATTACCACCACTATTCCACACTCATGGTTCTGTTAGTTTAGTGTATTTTATTGTTGCAGCAACTAGCTTTACTTTCTTGTTATTTATTATCATGCAAAGCTATCTCTATTACTCGTACTATTGCTCTAGTTTTATTTTCTAGATAATGCAAACGTTTAGTGTGCGTAGAGTTATATCAGTGGTTGATAGAACTTGAGAGAATATTTATCCTACCTTTAACTTCTTGTTGGGTTCGACACTCTTACTTATCGAAAAGGCTACACACGATCCCATATACTTGTGGGTTATCAATACCTTTTCTGGCGCCGTTGCCGGGGAACAATAGTGTGTGGGTGAATATTCTTGTGTGCACTTGTTTGTCTTATCTCTAAGTAGTTTTTACTTTCAGTTTTATGTTGTTCTCTATCTTAGTATGGACAGGGAATGCGAATTACAAAAAAATATTAGTTGTACTTGTTACCTAAAAATGTTTTCAAAAAGTAAAGTGATTGGAAAGATGAGTAATGGTTAAGTGGGGGTCGACCTTGAACACTTATGTTCATGCCTATGAAACCAAAACAAATCTTCCTATGGAAGCTTTTCAGTTAAAAACCGTAGAAAAGAATGGGAAAATTTTGTGTTGAAGTTTTTCACGGAGAATAAGGAACACCAAACAGAGAAATTGAAGAATGGCCAAAAGTTTCTTCAAAAACCCCTTGGTTTTTCAAACCTTTAAACTTTGTTTTTTGAGCAGCATAGAAACTTGAATAAATTTGGAATGCCTACTTAAAGGCGTTAAAGAAAAGTACTTATTAAGAGATAACCCAAAAGTTTTAGATGAGTTTTGAAAGTTATTGCTTCAGTAATAACCGTTTCTTATCCTTTTTATTTGCTTTTTGTGCTAAGAGTAACCTCTAATGAGAGAGAAGTAATGCTTGAGAAAGTTGTTGTCCCGAAATAGATTTTTGTGCTTCGCTGT
This sequence comes from Avena sativa, assembly GCA_916181665.1. Classification (NCBI taxonomy): domain Eukaryota; kingdom Viridiplantae; phylum Streptophyta; class Magnoliopsida; order Poales; family Poaceae; genus Avena; species Avena sativa. The sequence goes on along the minus strand of OV702290.1, from coordinate 542,659,635 downwards.
AAAAATTCGTGTAAAATCTCTGTATGTCGGTTTGAGCTGTAATTTTTTGAGCTTCTGCCCCAGGTTGTTATCCAACTTTCGTTAGTTCAACACTTTTTGATTTTAGCAACAGAAGGTCTTCGAAAAAATCAGTTTCTATCTGCTGGTCTGTTTTGACAGATTTCTGCCATTATTTGCATTTGCTTTTTGTTGATTCCTTTTTGGGTTCTCTTTGGGAAATTGAGATTTTTGAGGGAAGCGCTACAGTAGCTTGTGTTTTAATGGAAGTTTTACTTGTGTTGGAACTGAATCCAAAGACTTATTATCTTAAGTACACTAATGTTGCTAATGAAGATTGTGTGAAGTTTTGTATGAAGGAAAAATTTCAAGTGTTAAGGAAAGAATGATGTAATGAGATGAAGAATGGACTAAGCAAGATGCCACCCATGTCACCCCAAGAAATATCAAATAAGTACAAGCATCAAATCTTGGGGATGCCCAAGGCATCCCCTTCTTCATCAATAAAAATCTCAGGTTCTTCCAAACACTTTATTTTTATTGTTTCATGCACAATTGTGTTGTTCTTGGAGCGTCTTCGTTTTTGTTTTTAGTTTTCGTTTGCTTGATTTGCTTAATTTGCTTGAATAAATTGATTAGATCCCCTCATTCATACACTAGTTTTCAAATAATATTGGTTTGGATTGGAAAAGTGATGACCCACAAGTATAGGGGGTGTATCGCAGTATTTTCGAGGGAAGTGAAACCCAATTTATTGATTCGACACAAGGGGAGCCAAAGAATATTTATAAGCCTTAACAAATGAGTTGTCAATTCAGCTGTACCTAGAAACAATCTTGTTCACATCAGTTTATCAGTAGCAACAGTTTTGTAGTAGGAACAGTAAAGTAGCAGCAGTAGCAAAGTAAAGACAGTAGTAACAATAGCAGTAAACAGTAAGATTCGAGTGCGGTAGGCATAGGGATAGATGGACGGGCGTTGCATGGACAAGACAATTCACATAGCAATCAGAACATAGGACAATTGCAGATAAATAAGATAAATCATCCAAGTACTAGATAATCCTAGGCATGTGTTTCATATATAGTCATACGTGCTCGCAATGAGAACTTGCACAACATCTTTTGTCCTGCCAGCCCGTTTGCAGCGGGGCCTCAAGGGAACTACTGGCAATTAAGGTGCTCCTTTTAATAGAGCACCGGAGCAAAGCATTAACACTCCGTGAACACATGTGATCCTCACATCAAAGCCATTCCCTCCGGTTATCCTGATTTCTGTCACTTCGGGGCCATTGGTTCCGGACAACAACGTGTGTATACAACTTGCAGGTAAGACCATAAACAATACTATCATAATGAATTAATAACATGTTCAGATCTGAAATCATGGCACTCGGGCCCTAGTGACAAGCATTAAGCATAACAAGTCGCAACAAAGTCATAAAGCACTAATAGAAGATACTAGGCACCATGCCCTAACAATCTGATGCCATTACACGAACGATCTCATCCAATCCCTACCATCCCCATAGCCTACATCGGGGGATTACTCACTCATAGATGGGGGAAACATGGATGGTCGATGGAGAAGCGATGGTGATGATGATGGCGATGATCTCCTCCAATTCCCCGTCCCGGCAGGGTGCCAGAACAGAGTTTTCTGGTGCTATTTCGTGGAATCTGGTGGTGGCGGCGGAGCGGAACTCCTTTTGGAAAAATGTCGAACCCCCCGAAGTTATTAGGTCAGAAGGCTCCTTATAGGCGAAGAGAGAGGCCGAGGGGGTGCCTGGGGGCCCCATACCACCCCTTGGCGCGGCCTGGCCTAGCCCGCGCCACCAGGTGGTGTGGCCACCCCCTGGCTCTTCTCCGTCTCGTATTCTGGCTCCTGGAGTCTTCATGTAAAATAGGATTTTCGGCATATTTTCCGGGATTTTTCCTGATAGTTGATTTTCTGCATAAAAAGTAGACACCAAGGCAATTCTGCTGAAAACAGCGTCAGTCCGCGTTAGTTGTATCCAAATCACATAAGTATAAAGGAGAAACAATAGCAAAAGTGTTCGGGAAAGTAGATACGTTTTGGACGTATCAACTCCCCCCAAGCTTAGCTTATTGCTTGTCCTCAAGCAATTCAGTTGAAAACTGAGTGCGATAAAAGAACTTTCACGAACACATTTGCTTCATAAGATGTAAATATTCTCAGCAATGTGATCAACTACTTAGACAGTTCATAATAAAGAGTATGCAACTGAGTCTACTTAATATTCATTGCAAGCTATGAAGAGATTCCAACTCAAAAATAATAAGTAGCATGAAGTATAAATGTAAGAAACATTACAATGCTCATAAAAAGGTATGATAGAGTGGTATCTCGCTTGCCTTTGATTATGAATGTCAAGGCACCTCTGAAGTTCAAGTGATGACTAGAAGTAAAGATATCAAGGATACAAGCATCAAAGTCATAACACAAATAATCAAGCAATGGGACAAGCACAAAGAATGACAAGTACGCTCTCAAGAAGGTGCTCAAAGAATATGTGGAGACTCAACAAGTAAAAGAAAAGGTTTGGAATAATTTTAAAGGCTTCCAAATGCTGAAAGTATGGTACTCATTAGCTTTGAGCTCTCATTGCCCCTGTCATAAGCATCTTTAATGTGGTTAAGGTGAAAGTGAGGTCCAATCTGAGTTATATGCTTGACAGACTATAAAATGAAAATCCCAAGTCCCTTGAGTACGAGGGCCGCTCCTCATGCTACTCAACTTTAGTTACCAATAAGTTCTTATCATCGTAAGTATGTGCGTATCATTGAGAACCTCCAACGGGGTACCCCTTGCCCGATGATACGGAAGAGTCCCCATATCAAAATGACAAGGCAAGCAGACAATGAGTATCTCAACAATCTTCTTATTTACAATGGGAAAATGGTGCTTTTTTCTCTCTTTCCTCTTTTCATAAATCTCTCTCTTTTTTTCCTTTTTCTCAATAGCTATCTCTCTCTTTTTATAAGAAGAATGCTTCATAGATATCATTATGGTTACGCTGCAGGTTTCCACCATGTCAACATGGATTAGACCAGCGGCCCAGGCGTTTCTCTAACACACATACATAACTCCATGGACTTACAAGCTCCCCTTTTATTTCACACCAACGACATCCGCAAACAAAAGAGCAAGGTATCAACTGGATATATATTTACAAGTGTTGAAAGCGTTCCCCGTGACAGCACGGTTCTGCTAATCCCCAGCCTATAATTTGCAAGCATATAACTTTTCATGGAGAGTTCACAATGGTTCAGGTTTATTAAGTGCAGGAAATAAAGTGTGCCATCAAGTTCGTGAGATCTTTACTAACTAACTTTCTCATAACAAGCAAACATTTTATTCGGAAGAAAACAAGGCATATTGAATATGCACGGGAATAGCAAATGATGCTAATAGGTAGGTAAGGTGGACACTCTGGCAATATTTGCTTAAAGGAAGCTAGAAACATGAGTAAAACACTCAGTAGAAGTGAAGGCTAGCAATAGTAAGGGAGCAACAAACGAGAGAGCAATAGTTGGCATTATCATGCTTGCAACAAAACAGGACTACTCATGGCATGAAAGTGATTCAAGATCCTCAAGGCAAAATAATTCATCGAGGCTTAACTGATTATTACAGTCATGTGCATGCGTGAGCATGTGCCAAGCCAATCAAATGAAACATTCAGAGGAGGATACCACGGTGTCATACCAATTTATGAATAGAGCAATGCAAGCAAACATTCACAAGACATGCTACAAACTATTAGCGAGCTGGAGCTAATCATAAGAAAGCAAGAACTACTAAGCATCCAAAGATAACATACACCCTATATGAACGGACTAAGCATGCCCACAGTGATGAGTATATGTACAACAATGAAAACAAATAGAGTTCATTACCAGCCTCTTACCATGCCTCAAGTTGTCATTAATCCTCATTATTGCTCTTCACTTGTGTGGCTTGAATAATAATATGAAACCAATATTCCACTAAGGACTGCTGAATCCTGTAGCAAACTCATAAAACCAAAGAAGAACGACAAATATTTTTGGTGTTTTCGATTTTTAAACAAGAACCAAAAGGGAAAAACAAGTAAAGCAAAATCTTTTTGGGTTTTTCGAATAGTTCAAACAAAGCAAAAGGGGGAAAACAAACCAAGGCAAAAAGAAGAAGCAAACCAAAGAGAAACAACAGAAATATTTTTGGTATTTTTGTGTTTTTAGAAAGCAAAAGCAAAATAAGAACGAAAACTAAAAGGAGAACGAAAACATGAATATACAAAGTACCGACGCAACATGATATGAAGATGAGTGCGGTGTCGGCGTACCTTCCCCCAAGCTTAGGCTTTTGGCCTAAGTGGGTATCAATCCATGTACGAATAGAGGTTCCAAGCGGGCGGATCTTGGTAGGAATGGTCGTAGCTGGGCCCATGAGAAGAAGAAGCTCCCCAATCATAAGCGGGCTGCTGATATGAAGATTCTCCCTCATTCGAGGGCTGGACCGAATCATCCGTGACCTTCCTTCTAGTGTCCTGCTCCTGTTGGGAGAGATCTCCCAAGTAAGTGCCAAGCTCCTTGATGACCCACAAGTATAGGGGGTGTGATACATTGCAAAGGTATCTATAATTTTTGATGTTCCATGCTTGGTTTTATCCACTTTCTTGTGTTTTGTTCCAACTTTGGAGTACTTTTATTATGATTTCTTGGACTAACCTATTAACAAGAGCCACAGTGCCAGCTGCCTGTTTTCTGTTGTTTTTGGTTCCAGAAAAGTCAGAAAATGAATATTCTCGGAATTGGACGGGACAAAAGCCAAAGTGCCTATTTTTCTGGAAGGGATCAAGTGCCAGAATATGAGACGAAGAAGGGCTGGGGGCCGGCCACACCACCTGGCCGCATGGCCAGGCCTGGCACGCGCCAGGGGGTGGTCTGGCCGCCCCCAGCACCCCCTCGGCCTCTCCTTCCGCCTATAAGTTGCCCTCGGGACGAAAACCCTAGGTACCCGATCAAAGATCCACGAAAGAGTCTGTAGCCGCCGTCATCTCCATCCCTAGATCGGGGAGGGGGGTCTGAAGCTCTTCCTGGCACCCTGCCGGAGAGGGGAATTCACCCTGGAGGCCTTCTTCATCACCATGCAAGCCTCCGGTGTGATGCGTGAGTAATTCATTCTTGGACTACGGATCCATGTAGTAGCTAGATGGCTGGTTTCTCCTCCTTTGTGCTTTCATGTTTAGATCTTGTGAGCTCCGTTCATGATCAAGATCATCTATTTGTAATTCATACATGTTGTGTTTGCGGGGATCCGATTGATATTGAGATGCTATTTCAGATTGATTATTGATTCTATCATGTCTTTGTTATTTGAGATCTTGCATGCTTTCCGTTGTTAGTAGCTATCTTGGTCAAGTAGATGCTAGCAACTCCAAGACTTAGTATTTATGCTCGATAGTGGGTTCATGCCTCTGGTAATCTGGGGAAGTGACAGAAATATCTAAGGTACTAGATGTGCTGTTGCTACTAGGGAGAAAACAACAATCCTTTGTTCATAGAGCAATTGTATTGTTTACCTTACACATAGTTCGTAAAGCAATAATCTGTTGCTTGCAACTTAATACTGGAGGGGGTTCGGATGATAACCTGAAGGTGGATTATTAGTCATAGACGCAGTTGGATGGCGGTCTATGTATTATGTTGTATTGTCCAATCAAGTCTCAAAGGAGTCAAGATGATTAGTATATGCATGTATTGCTTTGTCGGTGTTTGTCAATTGCCCCGCTGTAATTTGTTCACCCAGCATGTTATCTATCTAAGGAGAGCCACCTCTAGTGAACTATGGATCCCAGTCCTTTTCTTTACATACAATCTATAAACTGTTTCTGCTTTGTGTTTACTTTCTGCAAACTTTTACTTCTTTCCATTCGATACGTTTAATCCTTTGTTTTCCGCAAAACACGGTGAGATTGACAACCTCATCGCAAGTTGGGGACAAAGTTCTGTGGTTGTGTTGTGCAGGTCTCTACGTTGCTACTAGCACCGGTAGTGCGCCCTGCCAAAGCTCAGCTAGTAACACCTTTGAGGTGTTTCCTTGCTCCTACTGGTTCGATTAAACCTTGGTTTCATAACTGAGGGAAACTTGCTGCTGTGCTCATCATACCTTCCTCTTGATCCTGTGGCTATTGAAGTTCCCCAAGCTGTGCTTCCCAGGGTTCCCTACGAGCTCTACATCAACACCGCCATCAAGCATTTTTCTGGGCGCCGTGCATTGAGCCATCAAGCATTTTTCTAGCGCCGTTGCCGAGGAATCAAGGACATCTTCACAAGGGGAGTCCCTCATAACCAATCTCTTTACCTTGTTGTTTTTGTTTTGCTTAGCTTCTTTTTGCCTTGTTTGCTTGTTTTGTTCTTCAAAAAACACAAAAAAATTAGTTTTACTTGTTTTGCTTTCTTATTTGAAAACCCAAAAAAATGACTACTCTTGAAAACACCAAGTTGTGACTTCACTAGCACCAACAACAATGATTTTATGAGCACTCCTATTGCTCCACCTATGGCTGAAAATACTTTCTTTGAGATAAAACCTGCTTTGCTCAATCTTGTTATGAGAGAACAATTTTCTGGTATTGGTAATGAAGATGCTGCTTCCCATCTAAATACCTTGGTTGAACTTTGTGAGATGCAAAAGCATAAGGATATAGATGGTGATATTATCAAACTGAAATTGTTTCCTTTCTCTTTGAGAGGAAAAGCTAAAGAGTGGTTGAATTCCTTAACTAGGAATAGTATTGATTCTTGGACTAAGTGCAAAGATGCTTTTATTGAAAAATACTATCCCCCTGCTAAGATTATATCCATGAGAAGTGAAATAATGAAGTTTAAACAACTTGATAATGAGCATGTTGCTCAAGCTTGGGAAAGAATGAAATCTTTGGTAAAGAATTGTCCCACTCATGGACTGACTGCTTGGAGGATCATCCAAACTTTTTATGCAGGATTGAACTATTCTTCAAGGAACCTATTGGATTCAGCTGCTGGAGGTACCTTTATGACCATCACTTTGGGTGCTGCAACAAAACTATTGGATAATATGATGGTTAATTATTCTGAATGGCATACTGAGAGAGCTCCACAAGGTAAGAAGGTAAATTCTGTTGAGGAAACTTCCTCCTTGAGTGATAAGATTGATATTATTATGTCTATGCTTGTTAATGGGAAGGCCCATATTGATCCAAATAGTGTTCCTTTAGCCTCTTTGGTTGCTCAAGAAGAGCAAGTTGATGTGAACTTCATAAGAAATAACAACTTTGGCAACAATGCTTATGGTAATAATGCTTATAGGAACAATTTTGGTAACAATAATTATAATCCATATCCTCCCAACAATGGTAATGCTTATGGAAATTCTTACAACAATAATAAGAGTGCTCCCTCTGAACTTGAAGTTATGCTTAAAGATTTTATTAGTAAACAAACTGCTTTAAATAAAACTATTGAGGAAAAACTCTCTAATGCTGAAAGAAATATAACATCTTTGGCTGAAGCTCAATCTACTTTGAATAAAATGGCTGCTAAACCTGAATCTAATGAGAATCCCTTTGCATCCACTAATGCCATACAAGTAAGAATTGATGAAAATGTTAGACTATTAGCTGAATTGCATGCTAAGTGGGAAAGAGAAGATGAAATTGCTAGAAACATTAGTGTTTCTACTATTACCACCACTAGTGTCGAGGCTACTAATAGTTCTACTACTTTAGATGATGAGGTTAATTTTGATCTTGATGTTTGCAACATCTCTAAAGTTATTAAGTTCCTACAAAATCTTGCTAAAAGTCCTAATGCTAGTGCTATGAACATGGCTTTTACAAAACACATTACTGATGCTCTCATAAAGATTAAAGAAGAAAAGATGAAACATAAAGCTTCTATTCCTATAAAATAAGAAGATGGTTGGGAACCCATCATTAATATGAAAGTGAATGACTTTGATTTCAAAGCTTTGTGTGATCTTGATAGTAGTGTTTCTATTATGCCTAGAAGGATTTATGATATGCTTGATTTGCCTCCTCTTGAAGATTGTTATTTGAATGTCCCACTTGATGCTAATGCTAAAAAAAAACTTATGGGGAGTCTTAATGATGTTCTTATTATGGTTAATGATTCCTATGTCCCCATTGATTTCTATGTTTTGGATGTTGAATACAATGCTTCTTGTCCTATTACTTTGGGAAGACCTTTTCTTAGAACTGTTGGTGCCATCATTGATATGAAAGAAGGCACCATTAAATATCAACTCCAACTCAAGAAAGGTATAGAACACTTCCCTAAAAAGAGAGAAAAGATTTCTTTTGCTTCTCCTATGAAAACAAAATTTGGTCTTAATGCTTCTTCATTTGAGAACACTTGATTCTTTCTTTGCTTCTTATGCCTAACTTATAGGCGTTAAAGAAAAGTACTTGTTGGGAGATAACCCAAGAGTTTTAGTTAGTCTAGGAAGTTATTACTTCTGTAATAACCTCTTCTTATCCTTTTTATTTGCTTTTTGTGCCGAGAGTAACCTCTAATGAGAGTGAAGTAATAATTGGGAAAGTTGCTGTCCCAAAACAGATTTTTGTGCTTCACTGTAAACATTCTTGAGAGAGCTATGTATGTCGGATTGAGATGTAATTTTTTGTTCTTCTGCCCCAGGTTGTTATCTAACTTTCGTTAGTTCAACACTTTTTAATTTGAGCAACATAAGGTCTTCGAAAAAATTCATCTTTACCTGCTAGTCTGTTTTGACAGATTTCTGCCATTTTCTGCATTTGCTTCTTGTGGGTTCCTTTTTGAGTTCTTTTGGGGAATTGAGCTTTTTGAGGGAAGTGCTACAGTATCTAGTGTTCTAATGGAATTTTATTTGGTGTTAGAACTGAACCTTGAGACTTGTTTATCTTAAGTGCACTAATGTTGCTAATGAGATTGTGTGAAGTTTTGTATGAAGGAAAATTTTCAGGTGCATGGAAGGAATGAGTAATGAGATGAAGGATGGACTAAAGCTTAAGCTTGGGGATGCCACGTGTGTCACCCCAAGAAATATCCAAGAAGTACAAGCGTCAAATCTTGGGGATGCCCAAGGCATTCCATTCTTCATCAATAAAAATCTCAGGTTTCTTCCAAACGCTTCATTTTTATTGTTTCGTGCACAGTTGTGTTTCTCTTGGAGCGTCTTCTTTTTCGTTTTCGTTTTGGTTTTTAGTTTGCTTGGTTTGTTTAGTTTTATGAATAAGTTGGTTGGACCACCTCTTTCATACGTTGGTTTGCAAATAGTTTGGTTTGGTTTGGAAAAGAGTAGGAAAGTTCATACTTATGTGGTACAAAGAGCTCGTTTTTGACTGTGGCTATGCTTTGTCATGCCATGCTTGATATTGTTTTGGCTTTATGCTTAGTATTCTTTGCTGTAGCATGACTTGTTATAAACAATTGAGATTGCTTAATGTGCCTTGGATGAATCATGCGTTGTTTTAGCATATTAAAGCATAGTATAGTGGTATTCTCCTTTGATGCTTTATTTGGGTTGACTTGGCGCATGCTCACACCATGTTATGACTGTCACAAGTCACCTTAGCCTTTATGATACTTTAGTTTTTAACTTGTAGTATCACTTTATGCTTTGATCAATGATGTTCTGTCGCTCTGCATGATTATGGCCATTATTGCTCTCTTAGTTTGTCACTCCCAGTCTTTTGCTAGCCTCCACCACAAAGTATGAGTTCCACTCATGCATCCAACTCCCTAAACCAAGTTATTCCAAATAGTCCACCATACCTACCTTCTAGCTTATGCTATTCCAAGTATATTCATGCTTTTGTTTACCTTCCACTTGTTATGAGAAAACTAGTAATTAAAGCTCTCACGAACTTGATGGCACACTTTACTTTATTGCCTCTAATAAACTTGAACCATTGGGTCCTTCTTTGTTGCGTATATGCTTGCGCTTTATAAGTTGAAGTTAGTAGAACCATGTTTCATGGGGAACGCTTTCAACATTGCACTTGTGCTTTGTACCCCGTTGATATTATGTTCTTTTGCTTACGGATCCCGGCGGTGTGAAATAAATGTGGAACTTGTATGATCATGGAGTTTGTATGTGTGTTAGAGAAACGCCTGGGCCGCTAGCCTAAGCCATGCCTAATCATGGTGGAAACTTGCAGCATCACCATAATGAGCACTCTATGAAGCATCCTCAATAAAAACCTATGCAAATAGCAAATAAAAAGATCGCTGAGATGCTCATTGTCTGCTTGCCTTGTCATTTTGACTATGGGAAAGCTCATTGTCTGCTGAAAGCTATAAGTACCATAATTTTTGGAAGCTCTTTATGAAACTTGAATCTCTGCTTCCTTCTATGAAGGCCTTTCTTCCACCATTATATTGAGTCTCCACCTTCTATCTTTATGCACTACTTTGAGAGCATAGTGGCCATTCTTAGTTCTATGTGCATTGTCCCAAGACTAGTTGATTGATGCATAACTTGTTATTGCTTGTTTGAAACTATTGTATCTAGTCACTCTTATTAACTTTGAAGGTGTCCCATGCATTTATATTTGCTACTCTATTGAGGGACAAGCTGAATACTATTATGCTATGTTTTCTTTATGTGAAACAAACAAACGTCTTGCAAAGCATGTTATTCATGAATCTTTTGTTTGTGCCTTTTCATGTTGTATCATAGTTTCTTTGCTTATTGCTAGAACTTTGTCTTTCATGTTATGATTGAAGTACTATGATCCCAGCCTTGAATGTTTTGCAAATACTTTGATCAAGTCTTTGATGGTGCATGTCACCTCAAAAATTATTTCTTTGTATCACTTACCTACTCGAGGACGAGCAGGAGTTAAGCTTGGGGATGTTGATACATTGCAAATGTATCTATAATTTTTTATGTTCCATGCTTGGTTTTATCCACTTTCTTGTGTTTTGTTCCAACTTTGGAGTACTTTTATTATGATTTCTTGGACTAACCTATTAACAAGAGCCACAGTGCCAACTACCTGTTTTCTGTTGTTTTTGGTTCCAGAAAAGTCAGAAAATGAATATTCTCGAAATTGGACGGGACAAAAGCCAAAGTGCCTATTTTTCCGGAAGGGATCAAGTGCCAGAATACGAGACGGAGAAGGGCTAGTGGCCGGCCACACCACCTGGCCGCGCGGCCAAGCCTGGCCCGCGCCAGGGGGTGGTCTGGCCGCCCCCAGCACCCCCTCGGCCTCTCCTTCCGCCTATAAGTTTCCCTCGGGACGAAAACCCTAGGTACCCGATCAAAAATCCACGAAAGAGTCTGTAGCTGCCGTCATCTCCATCCCTAGATCGGGGGATCTGAAGCTCTTCCCGGCACCCTGCAGGAGAGGAGAATTCACCCTGGAGGCCTTCTTCATCACCATGCAAGCCTCCGGTGTGATGCGTGAGTAGTTCATCCTTGGACTATGGATCCATGTAATAGCTAGATGGCTGGTTTCTCCTCCTTTGTGCTTTCATGTTTAGATCTTGTGAGCTCCGTTCATGATCAAGATCATCTATTTGTAATTCATACATGTTGTGTTTGTGGGATCCGATGGATATTGAGATGCTATTTCAGATTGATTATTGATTCTATCATGTCCTTGTTATTTGAGATCTTGCATGCTTTCCGTTGTTAGTAGCTATCTTGGCCAAATAGATTCTAGCAACTCCAAGAGTTAGTATTTATGCTCGATAGTGGGTTCATGCCTCTGGTAATCTGGGAAGTGACAGAAATCTCTAAGGTACTAGATGTGTTGTTGCTACTAGGGAGAAAACAACAATCCTTTGTTCATAGAGCAATCATATTGTTTACCTTACACGCAGTTCGCAAAGCAATAATCTGTTGCTTGCAACTTAATACATGAGGGGGTTCGGATGATAACCTGAAGGTGGATTATTAGTCATAGATGCAGTTGGATGGCGGTCTATGTATTATGTTGTATTGCCCAATCAAGTCTCAAAGGAGTCAAGATTATTAGTATATGCATGTATTGCTTTCTCGGTGTTTGTCAATTGCCCCGCTGTAATTTGTTCACCCAGCATGTTATCTATCTTAAGGAGAGCCACCTCTAGTGAACTATGGATCCTGGTCCTTTTACTTTACATACAATCTACGAATCTTTTACTGCTTTGTGTTTACTTTCTGCAAACTTTTACTTCTTTCCATTCGATACATTTAATCCTTTGTTTTCCGCAAAACACGGTGATATTGACAACCTCATCGCAAGTTGGGGACAAAGTTCTGTGGTTGTGTTGTACAGGTCTCCACGTTGCTACTAGCACCGGTAGTGCGCCCTGCCAAAGCTCAGCTAGTAACACCTTTGAGGTGTTTCCTTGCTCCTACTGGTTCGATTAAACCTTGGTTTCATAACTGAGGGAAACTTGCTGCTATGCTCATCATACCTTCCTCTTGGGGTTCCCAACGAGCTCTACATCAACACCGCCCTCAAGCATTTTTCTGGGCGTCGTGCATTGAGCCATCAGGGTGTATCGCAGTATTTTCGATAAGTAAGAGTGTCGAACCCAACGAAGAGCAGAAGGTGCTGGCTAGTGGTATGGATCAGGAATTCTCTGCAAATACTTAGCAAATGGATTTTTAGGGGTTTTCGATAAAGCAAGTAAACAAAGTACGAGTAAACAAAAGACAGTAAGAATGAATGCAACAAGTGGCCCAATCCTTTATGCAGCAAAGGACAAGCCGGTTGTATTTCTATGGATGACCAAACGTTCTCGAGGACACTTGGGAAGACTGTCAAGTGCTTTCGCTTCATATAGTCGATTAATCTTCTCTAGCTTGCTAAGTGTTGTGTGGGTGAACCTGTGCTAATGTACCTCCCCATCCAAGACTAAATACATACTTGTGATTAAACCCCCTTGCAAACATCCGTAAGTACAATAAAGTAATTAAGGTAGAAACCTAACCACAGCTTTAAACTCTAAGACCCTTACGTCCCTTGTGCAATGGTTTCCTAACGGGGGTTCAGGTTTCTGTCACTCCGGCAACCCCTACGATTAGTATCCAAATACACAATGCATTCCCCTAGGCCCATATAGGTGAAGTGTCATGTAGTCGACGTTCACATGACACCACTAGAAGAAGTACACCACAACTTAAATATCAAACTATTGAATCTTTCTCAACATAACTCCACTACTAACAACAAGACTTCTCCCATGTACTCAAGAACAAAATGAACTACTCACAAGACATCATATGGATCATGATCAGAGATGGAATAATGATGTATAACAATCTGAACATAAACAATAATTCAATGGTTCACTCAATAGCATCAACTACAAAGAGTAATCAACACCGGGAAAGTTTCTCCTATGAACTAATGCAAGATCCAACTCAATCGTTACAGCAATATGGAGATGGTGATGAGGGTGCTGATGGTGGTGATGGTGGTGATGATGATGATGATCCCGATGAAGTCCAGCCTGATGGTGGTGTTGATGGCGACGATCTCCCCTCTCCAGGAAGGAATTCCCCCGGCAGAAATCTGTCTGCCGGAGAGATCTTTCTCTCTCGGTGTTTTCCACCCTGCAGAGGCGGCGGAATCTTTCTGTGGTCGCTCCCCGAGTCTTAGGGTTTTGGGAGGTTGATATACGCTAGAGGGGAGAGGCTGGAGTGGGCCAGGGCGGCCACACCACTCCCAGGCGCGGCCTAGGCCTGCCCGCGCCATGGGGTGGTGTGGGCCCCCTGTGGCCCACCTCCACTCCATCTTCTGGCATCCCGAGTCTTCTAAAAAAATAGAATTTTCCGTATATTTTCCCGGATTTTATGATCTTCACGAATTTTGCCTCCAGACAGCACCTTTTCCATCAGAATCCTGACTGCGGCGGTCCAAGCTCCAAAAATCATCAACCATGCAAAAATAGATGAAATAACATAAGTATCACCTCCCAATACGAAATATATCAATGAATAATAGTGAATTAAGACATAGAATAGTGATGCAAAATGGACGTATCAACTCTCCCCAAGCTTAGACTTCGCTTGTCCCCAAGCGAAACTGAGCTCAATAAACATGACCTCAAGTTTATGGAGTGAAGAGTCGATAAAAGGATACGGACAAGAAGCATCACATTCATCCAAAGCATAGATCATAATAGAAGACAACTCACTATTATATAACTCAACTTGCAATAGGTAAAGGAAACACAATAAAGATACATAAAGTGAATCATAATTGGTAATGGCAAACTTAGCTCTTGGTCTAAGAATAGTTGATACTTTGCTGAGTTCACAAATAGCTGGTTTTCAAAGAAAGCTTTCAAAGTAGTAAACTTCAAGATAAGAGCAATGTGCAAAACAAGGAACAAAAGAAACATGAACGAATAAATCACCATATGAATGAATGAAACACATCAACTCAAAATACTTGCTGAGGTAGAGGGGAGTAGGTTTACTGACTCAACTACAAAGTAAAAAAGAAAGGCCCTTCAAAGAGGGAAGCAGGGATTGCAAGTCTCATAAAGAGCTCCCAAAAATTATGATACTTACTAGCTTTCAGCTCTCATTGCCCCTATCATAGGCATCTTTAGGTGGTTAAGGTTAAAGTGACACAACTAAGAGGATATGCTTGACAAGTTAGAAGTTGAAATCTCATGCTCCTTACTTATGAGTACCAATCCTCATGCTACTCAACTTCAGTCACGAGCAAGCTCTTGTCATTGTAAATATATGCGTATCATTGAGAACCGCCAACGGGGTACCCCTTGCACATGACACAGGAGCTATCCCATAATCAAAATGACAAGGCAAGCAGACAGTGAGCATCTCAACGATCTTTTTATTTGCTATTTGCATATGTTTTTATTGAGGATGCTTCATAGAATGCTCACTATAGTTATGCTGCAAGTTTCCACCATGATTAGGCATGCTTAGGCTAGCGGCCCAGGCGTTTCTCTAACACACATATAAACTCCATGATCTTACAAGTTCCACTTTTATTTCACACCGCCGGGATCCTGTGGCGCCCCGCTAAAACCACTACTAGAAAATCGCTGTGTTTTTGTGCATTGCATCATCATGACAACATGCTCATGTCATCATGCCACATTGCATTTGAGCATCGTCATCATCATACATCTGTTGTCTAAAACTATTTTCGAAAAACCCTATTTCTGTTTTCTAAATACCTAGCCTTTATTCAAATACAAAACCCGGGCCTCCGGAATATTTTGGTTTGTCTAAATACGGTTTGCAAAAGCCCCATTTTAAATAATAAAATATTTATATTATTTTTAGGGGGCAGCCGAACCAGGCCCAAACCGGCCCAGCCGGCCACCCCCAATAAAAACCAAACAACCTATCCTAAGTCAAACCCTACCTAACCGGCTACCCTAACCCCAACCATCTCCCCACCCCGCCGCCTCTCTCTCTCTGTCTCTCAGCCACCTCACCCCGAGCCAACCCCAGCCCGCCACCTCAGCCCGCCTGGCCCCACTCCCTCTCCAACTCCCGCCTAGCCACCTCCTGACCCGCCGACCAGGTCCACCCTGGCCCGCGTCCCCACCCCCTGGTCCACCACCTGCCCACACACCCCACCAACTCCCGCTCACGCGCGCAGCACCCCGCCGCCCTTGCACACGTCCCACCACCACCTGGCCCCACCCGACGAGAGACGCGCCCCCACGTCTCTGCCCCGACATAGCCCACCCCCTGGCGCTTCTCCCTACCAACCCCCTCTCTCTCCACGCGCCCCCGTGACCGCGTCCCCTCCTCGTGACCCCACTCCTCCTCGATCCCATCGCCCCACCGAACCTGCCTTCTCCCAGGCGTCCGCCACCGCGTGCCCCGTCCTCCGCGACCATGCCTCGGCCCTGTACGCCACCCGGATCCCATGCAGGTCCCCTCCGAGCTGCCTTCCCCTCCGGCGAGCCGCCTCTCCGCCTTCCTCCGTGACCTTGCCAGCCTCCTCTTCCCCGCGGCTGAGCTCCACCCCACGAGCCGCCGTGCTGCCCGAGCTCCCCCGACTCCGCCCTCTGCCCTTGGCCGCGCCTCCTTCTCCCTCAACCGCCAGCTCGCAGCATCACCATCGCCGCCCTCCCCGTCTCATCCTCGCCCTGGCCGCTCCGTCGGCCACCTCTCCGGCCGTCCGAGCCGCCGCTCCGGGCAAGCGCGCCTCGTCCGCTGCCTCCCTGCCTTGCCCGTCGCCAGGATGTCACCCCGAGCTCGCCATGTCCTCTGTCGTGTTCGCTGCCCCGTGCTCTCCCGCGAGCATGAGTCTACTGGCCGCGCCTTTGTTAGCGTGTTCTCGACAGACTCTGTGCTCCTATTTGAACATGTCTGTGTGTTTGTATGTTTATTCAGTTACCGATGACAACTCCGGTTCCTTCCAAGTTCTTCGCCTTTGGTGTTGTGGCGTCGTCCGCTCAAACCAAGTTACCTTGTCGCATTATCTTCTCGAAGCCGCGGACCAGCAAGCCCAAACCCGAAGCACCATCGCGGTGTCCTGAAGATACCATCGCAAGTTCACCTTCGATCTCAAAGCCGAGAGCCAACGACAAGATCTTCCGGCGCCATGCCAAGTTCTCCTTCCCGTACCCGAAGACGTCAAGTACGCCGATACGGATCCGACATGTTCTACGTCATGAACCGTA
Source organism: Avena sativa (assembly GCA_916181665.1). NCBI lineage: Eukaryota > Viridiplantae > Streptophyta > Magnoliopsida > Poales > Poaceae > Avena > Avena sativa. The sequence goes on along the minus strand of OV702290.1, from coordinate 542,642,974 downwards.
GGACGCCGAGCGCCAAGATCTTCTCGGCCCCAAAGACCGAACCCCGTGGATCAACATGATCTTCTTCATGGACACCGAGACCCCGGCCGGAAGATGCCCGGAACACCAAGATTTGCTTCTGAATGCTTTGACCGAGGCCAAACCAAGATCTCCACGGATGCGACAAGTTCTCCTTCCCGACTGTGATGCGGAGAACCCGTACACCGAGATCTACTTCACGAAACTGAACCCGCGGAAAACGCCAAGTTCTCCATCACGAACTCGATGACCTGAACATCTCCGTCATGAACGCCAAGACCTTTCGAAGACCGATCCCGCCGAGACCGATCCCCGTCGCACCCTGAGACCCTGAGACTAGACCCCGGACCCCAAGATCTCCTAAACCCAGATGTGTGAACCATTTCCCGAGCCCCTATTTTATAAATGCTATATATAAAACTTGTTGCATATTAAATTGTCATGCTTGCACAAATATCATTGTGGTTTGGGGGCATTATGCCGATTCGCCTAATAATTAAATATGGAGTCTATATGCGGGATACTGTTGTCTTATTCCGGACTCCATTTAATTTGTGTAGCAGACCGATGCCATGTTTTGCCATGTTAATCCAACATTTAAATTGCGGGGTAGTTAAATAACTCGAACCTACTAATTAATCATCGGGACCCCGGTTCTGCTTAATACTGCCTAATTGCACCACCCTTTTGCCATGCCATGCACCATACCATGAACATGCCAATTCTTTTGCCGTAGCATTAAATATTGCATCCGGTGTTTCTTCTAGTGTTTTGATTCTTTGCGGATTAGGCTGATGAGTTGATGCGAGTGTCGACAAGTTCTCCGGATATGATCTCCGGCAGTGTTTCCCAGGCGAGCATCTCTCCCCCTTCTACCTATTTTGCATTTATAGTCTTTATTTCCTCATGTTGATCTATTGCTATCCGTGTCGCGATGCTTTAGTTTCCGTGCACCAGTTATATCCCGTGCAGCCTCTATATTGCCATGGACACCTCCTCATACCTGTTGTTTGGTAGATAGTTGGCCTTGCGAGTCGTAGTTGCTTGCTCAGGTGCGATCTCGTGTTGACGAGTACCACAGTTGTTGGAATGCTGGCTGGTGTTTATGGTGGATATGATCATGACTTTAAACACAACTATTAAATTGCTAGATATAACTAATGCGGAGGCATCGGTGGGCAATAGATGTTATTTGGTTCTTCCACGCTCACTTGTGTCCCGTAGGACCCCGAGTACTTGATACTTGTTCCTTAATTTTTCGCACTATCCACATCCGGGAGGCCTTATGGACCCCCTGAGCCAGAGCTTGATTCATTTCTATTTCTTGGGGCCACAAACTAGTTTGGAGTTTTATTTACTATCCTGTACTTATGCCATGTTTACTGCTTTATTTAAGATTGTGCGTGGAGCACCTATACTGTTTAGGATCGCGGAGTGTTTTCGCGGTATCGACAAGCCCAGTCACATTTTTGGGTTCCCACTCCTTTACAGCCATTGACACAAACCCTGGGTCCGTTTTGGAGCCGGCCAACTTCGTTGCGGGTAGCTTAGTGGGGTGGCCCCCTGAAATATTTATGAATCATGTGATTGCTTTGTCGTGAAAGCCTCGTTGGGTTTTGAGTTGGTTTTTCCGAGGTTGATCGAGTGTGTGTTGCTATTTGTGCACCCCTGTAGGGTAAAACTTTCTGAAAGCCGTGTCCGCGGTTATGGATGACTTGGAGCACAGTATCTCGATCATATACAAGCATAACTAAAGTAGTGCTATAAACTTGACTTAATATATGACTAGTAATCAGATTCAACTATAACGGAATGGATATTAAAAATGCCAACAACTGCTGGATCTGGGTTGTTTTGTTATATATGCCTCGTAAGTATTGCAACTCCAATGGAATGTGATAAAAGTGCCAACAACTGTTGGGTTTTGGGATTCCTCGAGACAATTATATCTGACTAGTAAATGTTCCAACTACAATGGAATGTTAACTAAAACTGCCCACTACTTATGCTATCAGGATGACTCATGCTATCTATATCTGATTAGTAAGAGCTTCAACTATAATGGAATGAATAAAACTGCCAACCGTGTGAGTTCCTCGGTTTGACTTCCTCGTTTGGTCTCGAGGGGGAATACCAGGATGGGTATGTTTGGTGTTAGTATCAGGTAGGATCCAAATAGGTCTTTCTTATCCCTCTCTAATAGCCGCCAGTTTTACTGAGTCTCTATAGGTTGTTTAGTGCTGCTGCGCTGCCGCTTCAGTCCACCATACCTATGTAGGCGAGAGTCGACGAATTCTAGCCTCACCGTGTACTGGCCTCTGTACTGACGCTCCTCTTTTTCTTTTGCCTTTTGTCGGCACCCCTTTTATTTTAGCAGGTTTGAGATCGACGTCGTTAGCAGGGTTACCCTTCTGGCTTGGCCTGGGCAGGGTTATGGACGCCATTGGTTATTCTTCAGGGCTCTTAGCCCCATTTGCATCTTGTCCGTAGTCGGACGCTCTATCGTTTTCAAGGGGATTTGGATCTTTGTATATTATATCTGTATTCTTGACTCATGGAGTCGTTGTTGTATATATATGTTCTGTGGGTTCCATCATGGACTAATGTGTAATGGTATTACTTCGTTCTCCACCCGCACGCAAGTGCCTGGTGGGCGTCCTTGAATCGTTTCTATGCAGGTTTGGCGGGAAGCGCTAAAACTTGCATAGGGCCAATTCGAGGGTGTTACAGAGTGGTATCGGAGCCCAGCAGTTACGATACCCCACAAGTCCAGCCTATAGGATAACCTAGCTAACGGCCGAAGTCGAGTGTAAAGACTATTTTGCCAAATCGGTTGGATAGATCTGATTATGTCTGATTTTACTCCTTACCCATCTGCTGTCCTCCTCTTACCTCTGCGTGTTTTGAATCTGCTCTCTTATCTTTTCTTCAAGTCCAGGAATTCTCGTGGTTGGGTTTTCGTTGTACCTTCAGGGTTTCGCTTCCTCCTTTGGAAACGGTGCTTCTACATCCGGTCTTCGTGCTATCTGAGGAATCCTTCATCTGTTGGATTTCTCTCTGTTCCTTGTTGTACCTTCCGGTGTTTTCCGACGCGACGACATCATCTACGCCAGATCCGATGAAGAGCATGCATCATTCCTTTGTTCTCCGAACATCGCCTGTAAAGATCTTTAGTCTGATTCCGAGAATGGTTGCATGCTTTTCTACTGATTGTGCGGAGTAATAGTTTGGGTGCGTGATGGATTGGCCCCCATGCCGACTACTCACTCTATTTGCTCGTGTACATTGAAGTAGATGAGAATGCATCGGTTCTCTCTTTCTATCGAAGTTAGAGTTGGCTTTATTTGTGGATACCTCTACCTTCGCCCTTTTCTTCCCGGAGTGTTCTCTCGACGATCACGGACAACGACCTCTTGTTAGTGGTGTCGCGAGCATCTACACGAAGTGAGAAGAGTCAGGTCATCGGCCTTCTTCCCCGTACCATGAGGCGGATCTCGAGGGCGAGATCCATTGTTAGTGGTGTTGAATTGTGGTGCCCCGCTAAAACCACTACTAGAAAATCGCTGTGTTTTTGTGCATTGCATCATCATGACAACATGCTCATGTCATCATGCCACATTGCATTTGAGCATCGTCATCATCATGCATCTGTTGTCTGAAACTATTTTCGAAAAACCCTATTTCTGTTTTCTAAATACCTAGCCTTTATTCAAATACAAAACCCGGGCCTCCGAAATATTTTGGTTTGTCTAAATACGGTTTGCAAAAGCCCCGTTTTAAATAATAAAATATTTATATTATTTTTAGGGGGCACCCGAACCAGGCCCAAACCGGCCCAGCCGGCCATCCCCAATAAAAACCAAACAACCTACCCTAAGTCAAACCCTACCTAACCGGCTACCCTAACCCCAACCATCTCCCCACCCCGCCGCCTCTCTCTCTCTCTCTCTCTCTCTCTCTCTCTCTCTCTCTCTCTCAGCCACCTCACCCGAGCCAACCCAAGCCCGCCACCTCAGCCCGCCTAGCCCCACTCCCTCTCCAACTCCCGCCCAGCCACCTCTTGACCCGCCGACCAGGTCCACCCTGGCCCGCTGATGGCTCAATGCATGGCGCCTAGAAAAATGCCTGATGGAGGTGTTGATGTAGAGCTCGTTGGGAACCTCAAGAGGAAGGTATGATGAGCACAGCAGCAAGTTTCCCTCAGTTATGAAACCAAGGTTTAATCGAACCGGTAGGAGCAAGGAAACACCTCAAAGGTGTTACTAGCTGAGCTTTGGTAGGGCGCACTACTGGTGCTAGTAGCAAAGTGGAGACCTACACAACACAACCACAGAACTTTGTCCCCAACTTGCGATGAGGTTGTCAATCTCATCGTGTTTTGCGGAAAACAAAGGATTAAACATATTGAATGGAAAGAAGTAAAAGTTTGTAGAAAGTAAACATAAAGCAGTAAAAGATTCGTAGATTGTATGTAAAGTAAAAGGACCGGGATCCATAGTTCACTAGAGGTGGCTCTCCTTAAGATAGATAACATCTAGGAACAGCACATCTAGTACCTTAGAGATTTATGTCACTTCCCTAGATTACCAGAGGCATGAACCCACTATCGAGCATAAATACTAACTCTTGGAGTTGCTAGCATCTACTTGGCCAAGATAGCTACTAACAACGGAAAGCATGCAAGATCTCAAATAACAAAGACATGATAGAATCAATAATCAATCTGAAATAGCATCTCAATATCCATCGGATCCCACAAACACAACATGTATGAATTACAAATAGATGATCTTGATCATGAACGGAGCTCACAAGATCTAAACATGAAAGCACAAAGGAGGAGAAACCAGCCATCTAGCTATTACATGGATCCGTAGTCCAAGGATGAACTACTCACGCATCACACCGGAGGCTTGCATGGTGATGAAGAAGGCCTCCAGGGTGAATTCTCCTCTCCCGCAGGGTGCCGGGAAGAGCTTCAGATCCCCCGATCTAGGGATGGAGATGACGGCAGCTACAGACTCTTTCATGGATTTTTGATCGGGTACCTAGGGTTTTCGTCCCGAGGGAAACTTATAGGCGGAAGGAGAGGCCGAGGGGGTGCTGGGGGCGGCCAGACCACCCCCTGGCGCGGGCCAGGCTTGGCCGCGCGGCCAGGTGGTGTGGCCGGGCCCCAGCCCTTCTTCGTCTCGTATTCTGGCACTTGATCCCTTCCGAAAAATAGGCACTTTGGCTTTTGTCCCGTCCGATTCCGAGAATATTCATTTTCTGACTTTTCTGGAACCAAAAACAACAGAAAACAGGCATCTGGCACTGTGGCTCTTGTTAATAGGTTAGTCCAAGAAATCATAATAAAAGTATTCCAAAGTTGGAACAAAACACAAGAAAGTGGATAAAACCAAGCATGGGACATCAAAAATTATAGATACATTTACAATGTATCAACATCCCCAATCTTAACTCCTGCTCGTCCTCGAGTAGGTAAGTGATAAAAAGAAATAATTTTTGAGGTGACATGCACCATCAAAAACTTGATCAAAGTATTTGCAAAACTCAAAGCTGGGATCAAAGTACTTCAATCATAACATGAAAGACAAAGTTTTAGCAATAAGCAAAGAAACTATGATACAACATGAAAAGGCACAAACAAAAGATTCATGAATAACATGCTTTGCAAGACGTTTGTTTGTTTCATATAAAGAAAACATAGCATAAAAGTATTCATCTTGTCCCTGAATAGAGTAGCAAATATAAATGCATAGGACACCTTCAAAGTTCATAAGAGTGACTAGATACAATAGTTTCAAACAAGCAATAACAAGTTATGCATCAATCAACTTGTCTTGGGACAATGCACATAGAACTAAGAATGGCCACTATGCTCTCAAAGTAGTGCATAAAGATAGAAGGTGGAGACTCAAAATAATGGTGGAAGAAAGGCCTTTTGTAAAAAGGAAGTAGGGATTCAAGTCTCATAAAGAGCTTCCAAAAATTAATGTACTTATAGCTTTCAGCTCTCATTGTCCCTATCATAAGCATCTTGAAGGTGGTTAAGGTTAAAGTGACACAACTAAGAGGATATGCTTGACAAGTTATAAACCGAAATCTCATGCCCCTTACTTACGAAGACCGATCCTCATGCTACTCAACTTCAGTCACGAGTAAGCTCTTGTCATTGCAAGTATATGTGTATCATTAAGAACCGCCAACGGGGTACCCCTTGCACATGATACGGGAGCTTTCCCATAATCAAAATGACAAGGCAAGCAGACAATGAGCATCTCAGGGATCTTTTTATTTGCTATTTGCATAGGTTTTTATTGAGGATGCTTCATAGAGTGCTCATTATGGTGACGCTACAAGTTTCCACCATGATTAGGCATGGCTTAGGCTAGCGTCCCAGGCGTTTCTCTAACACGCATACAAACTCCATGATCTTACAAGTTCCACTTTTATTTCACACCGCCGGGATGCGTAAGCAAAAGAACATGATATCAACGGGGTACAAAGTACAAGTGCAATGTTGAAAGCGTCCCCATGAAACATGGTTCTGCTAACTTCAACTTATAAAGCGCAAGCATATACGAAACAAAGAAGGACCCAATGGTTCAAGTTTATTAGAGGCAATAAAGTAAAGTGTGCCATCAAGTTCGTGAGAGCTTTAATCACTAGTTTTCTCATAATAGGTGGAAGGTAAACAAAAGCATGAATATACTTGGAATAGCATAAGCTAGTAGGTAGGTATGGTGGACTCTTTGGAAAAACTTGGTTTAGGAAGTTGGATGCATGAGTGGAACTCATACTTGGTGGTGGAGGCTAGCAAAAGACTGGGAGCGACAAACTAAGAGAGCAATAATGGCCATAATCATGTAGAGCGACAAAACATTATTGATCAAAGCATAAAGTGATACTACAAGTTGAAAACTAAAGGATCATAAAGGCTATGGCGACTTGAGATAGTCATAACATGGTGTGAGCATGTGCCAAGTCAACCCAAATAAAGCATCAAAGGAGAATACCACTATACTATGCTTTAATATGCTAAAACAACGCATGATTCATCCAAGGCACATTAAGCAATCTCAATTGTTTATAACAAGTCATGCTACAGCAAAGAATACTAAGAATAAAGCCAAAACAATATCAAGCATGGCATGCCGAAGCATAGCCATAGTAAAAAACGAGCTCTTTTTACCACATAAGCATGAACTTTCCTACTCTTTTCCAAACCAAACCAAACTATTTGCAAACCAAAGTGTGAAAGAGGGGGTCCAACCAACTTATTCAGAAAACTAAGCAAACCAAGCAAACTAAAAACCAAAACAAAAACAAAAAGGAAGACGCTCCAAGAAAAACACAACTGTGCACGAAACAATAAAAATGAAGCGTTTGGAAGAAACCTGGAATTTTTATTGATGAAGAAGGGGATGCCTTGGGCATCCCCAAGCTTTGACGCTTGTACTTCTTGGATATTTCTTGGGGTGACACGCGTGGAATCCCCAAGCTTGAGCTTTAGTCCATCCTTCATCTCATTACTCATTCCTTCCATACACTTAAAATTTTTCCTTCATACAAAAGTTCACACAATCTCATTAGCAACATTAGTGCACTTAAGATAAATAAGTCTCAAGGTTCAGTTCTAACACCAAATAAACTTCCATTAGAACACTAGCTACTGTATCACTTCCCTCAAAAAGCTCAATTCCCCAAAAGAAATCAAAAAGGAACCCACAAGAAGCAAATGCAGAAAATGGCAGAAATCTGTCAAAACAGACCAGCAGGTAAAGACGAATTTTTTCGAAGACCTTCTGTTGCTCAAATCAAAAAGTGTTGAACTAACAAAAGTTAGATAACAACCTGGGGCAGAAGCAAAAACAATTACAGCTCAATCCTACGTACAGAGCTCTCTCAGGAATTTTTACGGTGAAGCACAGAAATCTATTTCGGGACAGCAACTTTCCCAATCATTACTTCACTCTCATTAGAGGTTACTCTTGGCACAAAAAGCAAATAAAAAGGATAAGGAGAGGTTATTACTGAAGTAATAACTTCCAAGACTCATCTGAAACTCTTGGGTTATCTCCCAACAAGTACTTTTCTTTAACGCCTTTAAGTTAGGCATAAGAACCAAAGAAAGAATCAAGTGTTCTCAAATAAAGAAGCATTAAGATCAATACCAGAAATATTTTCAACAAGGAAAGGTATTCCATCCAAATAAGTTCTAGAGGATCCTCTCTCAATGCTCTTAGGTTCACTATTCTTATCAAAAGGGTTTGCAGGAACAATCCAATCAAGATTCTTTTCTATGGCATCATGTATTGCTACTAGTTTAAAGGGTATTGGTATCTTAGGTTCCTCCCCATTAGGTTCGGTTTTGTTCTTCTTTTCTCGCGTACCAACAACATCTACACATGAGCCTAGCATATTGAAACGTTCAAAAACTTTTCTAGCTTCCTTAGCAACATCATAGAACTCCTTAAACAAAGTTTCTAGAATAAAATCCCTCTTTTCAGGATCCTCAATTTCTTTAAGCTTAAGAAACATTACTTGCATTAAGGGGTTGAGGTTACCAAACCTAGCTTCTAACATGTGAATTAAAGAAGAAGCAGCAATCTCATAATTTGGAGCAAGTTCTACAAGGGATCTATCCTCAGTATCTTCATGTTTGTTAACATGATTAAAGAATTCTTCAATGTTATCTTTCCCAATTATAGAACCACTACCAATTGGAAGGTCTTTCAGGGTGAACTTGGGGATCAACATGGTGAGCTAAGGAAAAGGTGACAACTAAAGGAGACTTAATTTTTTTGTGTTTTTGATAAAGAAAGCAAACAAGTAAAACTAATTTTTTTGTGTTTTTTGAAGAACAAAACAAGCAAACTAAGCAAAAAGAAACTAAGCAAAACAAAAACAACAAAGTAAAGAGATTGGTTATGAGGGACTCCCCTTGTGAAGATGTCCTTGACTCCCCGGCAACGGCGCTAGAAAAATGCTTGATGGCTCAATGCACGGCGCCCAGAAAAATGCTTGATGGCGGTGTTGATGTAGAGCTCATTGGGAATCCCAAGAGGAAGGTATGATGAGCACAGCAGCAAGTTTCCCTCAGTTATGAAACCAAGGTTTAATCGAAACAGTAGGAGCAAGGAAACACCTCAAAGGTGTTACTAGCTGAGCTTTGGCAGGGCGCACTAACGGTGCTAGTAGCAACATGGAGACCTGCAAAACACAACCACAGAACTTTGTCCCCAACTTGCGATGAGGTTGTCAATCTCACCGTGTTTTGCGGAAAACAAAGGATTAAATGTATCGAATGGAAAGAAGTAAAAGTTTGTAGAAAGTAAACACAAACCAGTAAAAGATTCATAGATTGTATGTAAAGTAAAAGGACCGGGATCCATAGTTCACTAGAGGTGGCTCTCCTTAAGATAGATAACATGCTGGGTGAACAAATTACAGCGGGGCAATTGACAAACACCGAGAAAGCAATACATGCATATACTAATCATCTTGACTCCTTTGAGACTTGATTGGGCAATACAACATACTACATAGACCGCCATCCAACTGCATCTATGACTAATAATCCACCTTCAGGTTATCATCCGAACCCCCTCCGGTATTAAGTTGCAAGCAACAGATTATTGCTTTACGAACTGCGTGTAAGGTAAACAATACGATTGCTCTATGAACAAAGGATTGTTGTTTTCTCCCTAGTAGTAACAGCACATCTAGTACCTTAGAGATTTCTGTCACTTCCCCAGATTACCAGAGGCATGAACCCACTATCGAGCATAAATACTAACTCTTGGAGTTGCTAGCATCTACTTGGCCAAGATAGCTACTAACAACGGAAAGCATGCAAGATCTCAAATAACAAAGACATGATAGAATCAATAATCAATCTGAAATAGCATCTCAATATCCATCGGATCCCCACAAACACAACATGCATGAATTACAAATAGATGATCTTGATCATGAACGGAACTCACAAGATCTAAACAGGAAAGCACAAAGGAGGAGAAACCAGCCATCTAGCTACTACATGGATCCGTAGTCCAAGGATGAACTACTCACGCATCACACCGGAGGCTTGCATGGTGATGAAGAAGGCCTCCAGGGTGAATTCCCCTCTCCGGCAGGGTGCCGAGAAGAGCTTCAGATCCCCCCGATCTAGGGATGGAGATGACGGCGGCTACAGACTTTTTCGTGGATTTTTGATCGGGTACCTAGGGTTTTTGTCCCGAGGGCAACTTATAGGCAGAAGGAGAGGCCGAGGGGGTGCTGGGGGCGGCCAGACCACCCCCGGCGCGAGCCAGGCCTGGCCGCGCGGCCAGGTGGTGTGGCCGGCCCCCAGCCCTTCCCCGTGGATCGACATGATCTTCTTCATGGATGCTAAGACCCCGACCGGAAGATGCCTGGAACACCAAGATCTGCTTCCGAACGCTTTGACCGAGGCCAAACCAAGATCTCCACGGATGCGACAAGTTCTCCTTCCCGACTGCGATGCCGAGAACCCGGACGTCGAGATCTACTTCACGGAACCGAACCCGCGGAAAACGCCAAGTTCTCCATCACGAACTCGATGACCTGAACATCTCCGTCATGAATGCCAAGACCTTCCGAAGACCGATCCCGCCGAGATCGATCCCCGTCGCACCCTGAGACCCTGAGACCGGAACCCGGACCCCAAGATCTCCTGAACCCAGATGTGTGAACCATTTCCCGAGCCCCTATTTTATAAATGCTGTATATAAAACTTGTTGCATATTAAATTGTCATGCTTGCACAAATATCATTGTGGTTTGGGGGCATTATGCCGATTCGCCTAATAATTAAATATGAAGTCTCTATGCGGGATATTGTTGTCTTATTCCGAACTCCATTTAATTTGTGTAGCAGACCGATGCCATGTTTTGCCATGTTAATCCAACATTTAAATTGCGGGGTAGTTAAATAACTCGAACCTATTAATTAATCGTCGGGACCCCGGTTCTGCTTAATACTGCCTAATTGCACCACCCTTTTGCCATGCCATGCACCATACCATGAACATGCCGATTCTTTTGCCGTAGCATTAAATATTGCACCGGTGTTTCTTCTAGTGTTTTGCTTCTTCACGGATTAGGCTGATGAGTTGATGCGAGTGTCGACAAGTTATCCGGATATGATCTCTGGCAGTGTTTCCCAGGCGAGCATCACTCCCCCTTCTACCTATTTTGCATTTATAGTCTTTATTTCCTCCTGTTGATCTATTGCTATCCGTGTCGCGATGCTTTAGTTTCCATGCACCAATTATATCCCGTGCAGCCTCTATATTGCCATGGACACCTCCTAATACCTATTGTTTGGTAGATAGCTGGCCTTGCGAGTCGTAGTTGCTTGCTCAGGTGCGATCTCGTGTTGACGAGTACCACAGTTGTTGGAATGCTAGCGGATGTTTATGGTGGAGATGATCATGACTTTAAACACAACTATTAAATTGCTAGATATAACTAATGCGGAGGCATCGGTGGGCAATAGATGTTATTTGGTTCTTCCACGCTCACTTGTGTCCCGTAGGACCCTGAGTACTTGATACCCGTTCCTTGATTTTTCGCACTATCCACATCCGGGAGGCCTTATGGACCCCCCTGAGCTAGAGCTTGATTCATTTCTATTTCTTGGGGCCACAAACTAGTTTGGGGTTTTATTTACTATCCTGTACTTATGCCATGTTTACTGCTTTATTTAAGATTGTGTGTGGAGCACCTGTACTGTTTAGGATCGCGGAGTGTTTTCATGGTATCGACAAGCCCAGTCACACTTTCGGGTTCCCAGTCGTTTACAGCCATTGACGCAAACCCTGGGTCCGTTCCGGAGCCGGCCAACTTCGTTGCGGGTAGCTTAGTGGGGTGGCCCCTTGAAATATTTATGAATCCTGTGATTGCTTTGTCGTGAAAGCCTCGTTGGATTTTGAGTTGGTTTTTCCGAGGTTGATCGAGTGTGTGTTGCTATTTGTGCACCCCTGCAGGGTAAAACTTTCTGAAAGCCGTGTCCGCGGTTATGGACGACTTGGAGCGCAGTATCTCGATCATATAGAAGCATAACTAAACTAGTGCTATAAACTTGACTTAATATATGACTAGTAATCACATTCAACTATAACGCAATGGATATTAAAAATGCCAACAACTGCTGGATCTGGGTTGTTTTGTTATATATGCCTCGTAAGTATTGCAACTCCAATGGAATGTGATAAAAGTGCCAACAACTGTTGGGTTTTGGGATTCCTCGGGACAATTATATCTGACTAGTAAATGTTCCAACTACAATGGAATGTTAACTAAAACTGCCCACTACTTATGCTATCAGGATGACTCATGCTATCTATATCTAATTAGTAAGAGCTTCAACTATAATGGAATGAATAAAACTGCCAACCGTGTGAGTTCCTCGGTTTGACTTCCTCGTTTGGTCTCGAGGGGGAATACCAGGATGGGTATGTTTGGTGTTAGTATCAGGTAGGATCCGAATAGGTCTTTCTTATCCCTCTCTAATAGCCGCCAGTTTTACTGAGTCTCTATAGGTTGTTTAGTGCTGCTGCGCTGCCGCTTCAGTCCACCATACCTATGTAGGCGAGAGCCGCCGAATTCTAGCCTCGCCGTGTACTAGCCTCAGTACTTACGCTCCTCTTTTTCTTTTGCCCTTTGTCGGCACCCCTTTTGTTTTAGCAGGTTTGAGATCGACGTCGTTAGCAAGGTTACCCTTCCGGCTTGGCCTGGGCAGGGTTATGGACGCCATTGCTTATTCTTCAGGGCTCTTAGCCCCATTTGCATCTTGTCTGTAGTCGGACGCTCTATCGTTTTCAAGGGGATTTGGATCTTCGTATATTACATCTGTATTCTTGACTCATGGAGTCGTTGTTGTATATATATGTTCTATGGGTTCCATCGTGGCCTAATGTGTAATGGTATTACTTCGTTCTCCACCCGCACGCAAGTGCCTGGTGGGCGTCCTTGAATCGTTTCTATGTGGGTTTGCGGGAAGCGCTAAAACTTGCATAGGGCTGATTCGAGGGTGTTACAGATCCATAAGCAAAAGAACATGATATCAACTAGGTACAAAGTACCAAATGAAGTGTTGAAAGCGGTCCCCATGATACATGGTTCTGCTAACTTCAACTCATAAAGCGCAAGCATATACGCAACAAAGAAGGACCCAATGGTTCAAGTTTATTAAATGCAAGAAAGTAAAGTGTGCCTTCAAGTTCGTGAGAGCTTTAATCACTAATTTTCACATAACAAGTTTAATTTGGGAGGTAGATAAAACAATAATTTACTTGGAATAGCAATAATGCTACTAGGTAGGTATGGTGGACACAAATGGCAAAGGTTTTGGTTTAAAGGAGTGGATGCACGAGAAGAATACCCTCTCAGTACAGGTTTTTGGCTAGCAAGGCTGGGTAGCAAGTACAAGAGTTGAAGGAAATAAACATACATACAAATGATAAAAACAATCATGCAATCTTCCTTGGAAGCACAAAAGATCTTAACTAGAGAATACTAGACTTATGAGCAAATCAAGAAAGAAGGATGATGAAATTATTTTCTTCTCGAGTACTTCTATCTTTTTCTTTTCAACTCTCAAAAAGGTGTTGCTACTAACCGAGCCAGGTTTGCCAAAACCAACTAAATTAACTCAATGATCCCAAAGTGATACCAATACTAACAACAAGATCAATCATATAACCACTAATTGAAAACTAAAATAAGCTATGCAAAAGAGTGAATGAAAGAACTTCTCATTAATATTCCATAACGGAAACTCACACCAAGGGATACATATCTAACGAGAGAGGGGATACTTCCATAATGCAAACCATACTACATAATAACTCCCCTATTCATGATATGACTCTACTAATAAGGTAAAAAGATAGAAGATAGTGATATGATACCGCGGCACTCCCCCAAGCTTGGAACAAACCAAGGGGATGCCAAACCTGATGATGAATTACTCCTTTGGTGGTGGTGGTATCCTTTCGATGAGCTCTCTGAAAAGTTTCCCCAAGTCCTCAATCTCAAAGGTGAGATTATGAATAAGCTACGAGTTTTGCTCAATGCGGATCATGATCATGTCGGATTGAGAATTCCAGCTCTTGCTATTCTTTCCCCACTTGGAGTCTTCTTTTTCTGCATGGTTATGGGTAAAGGTATGGAAGGTATTCTTGGTGTTTGGAGAAGGTGTTTGTGGTGCCAAGCAGTGACGCGGAAGCTTCCCTCCAGTTGACATCCGTGCCGTCCTTCTGATCCTGGCAGGGTTCGCCACCACTCCAATGCTTGCAATGGTAGTGCCTGTATGCCGGTGTTGGCCTTGCTCCTCTTCACCTTCACTCTTGATCTCCTTCTCCTTCCCGGGGTCTTGGAGGTCTTCCTCCATGGGCTCCTTCCCTTTATCCTTGGTGGACACCATTGTGCTTCTAAGCTTTCAAAGAGTATGTCCTGACAGAAATGGATCGAAACAAAAACACGATATACGGACCTCGGGGGATCCGGGGGTTATATATTATGAAGTTTTCATGTCAAAAGGAAGGTACTGGGAGAAAACGAGTCGGAGGCGAAGTCCTGGCTGGCCTCACCACCTGGTGGCGCGGCCAGGGGTGAGCCCGCGCCATGGGGTGGTGTGGGCCACCCTGGCTCCGTTTCTGTCCCTTTTTCGCTTCGTAGCTTTCCTTTTCGACTGAAAACTGCAAAAATATAGTTGAATTGTATTTTCGCGGAACTTTTCTTACCAGAACTATTACCTAGTTGGAAACGGGCTCTGCAGGTCTCTGAATTTGGTTCTCAATGAATTTCTCTGGAGTTATAACTTGAAAGGCATCAACATCTTCATTATAAGAATCTCCAGCAATATAGTGTTTGAGTCGCTGTCCATTCACTACTTGTGTAGTATTATCTTTTAGAGAAGAAATTTTTATTGCTCCTGAACGGTATGCTTCTTCAATGATGAAAGGTCCTTCCCATTTTGATAGTAGCTTACCTGCAAAAAATCTGAGACAAGACCTATACAATAGAACTTTCTCACCCACATGAAATTCTCTCTTAAGTATTCGCTTGTCATGCCATCTTTTAACCTTTTCCTTAAAGAGCCTAGAATTCTCATAGGCTTCACTCCTCCATTCATCTAAAGAACTTAAGTCAAATAATCTTTTCTCCCCAGCGAGCTTACAATCTCTATTTAGTTCTTTAACTGCCCAGTAAGCTTTGTGTTCTAACTCTAAGGGTAAGTGGCAAGCTTTCCCATAAACCATTTTATAAGGAGACATTCCCATAGGATTCTTATAAGCAGTTCTATAAGCCCATAAAGCATCATTCAACTTCTTAGCCCAGTTTTTTCTAGACCTATTAACAGTCTTTTGCAAGATAGATTTAATTTCTCTATTTGATAACTCTACTTGCCCGCTAGTTTGGGGGTGATAAGCTGAAGCAATTCTATGATTAACATCATACTTAGCGAGGGTCTTCCTAAAACCGCCATGAATGAAATGAGAACCCCCATCAGTCATGAGATACCTAGGCACTCCAAACCTAGGAAAGATAACATCCTTAAGCATTTTTAGAAAGGTCTCCCCGTCAGCACTTTCGTAGGAATGGCTTCTACCCACTTAGTAACATAATCAACGGCAACAAGAATATGAGTGTAACCCTTCGAAGGAGGGAAAGGACCCATAAAGTCGAATCCCCAACAATCAAAAGGTTCAATAACTAGAGAGTACTTCATAGGCATTTCATTGCGTCTAGAAATATTACCAACACGCTGGCATTCATCACAAAATAAAACAAATTTTCTTGCATCCTTAAAAAGGGTAGGCCAGTAGAAACCTGATTGTAGTACCTTTTGTGCGGTTCTATATCCTGCATGATGTCCTCCATAGGCGCTACCATGACATTTACGCAATATCTCTTTTTGCTCATATTCTGGAACACATCTTCGCATAATACCATCAACTCCTTCTTTGTATAAGTGTGGCTCATCCCAAAAATAATGCCTCAAATCATAGAAGAACTTTCTTCTTTGCTGAGCTGTAAAAGTTGGAGGCAAATACTTGGAGACAATAAAGTTAGCATAATCAGCATACCAAGGGCTTCCTCGCGAGCTCACCCCCACTGCAGCTAACTGTTCATTCGGGAAACTATCATTAATAGGCATAGGGTCAAAAGAGATGTTTTCCAAACGAGATAAATTATCAGCTACAGGATTTTCAGCACCCTTTCTATCTACTATATGAAGATCAAACTCTTGTAAAAGCAGTACCCATCTAATAAGCCTAGGCTTAGCGTCCTTCTTCGTCATAAGATATTTAATAGCAGCATGATCAGTATGAATGGTTACTTTTGAGTCCACAATATAGGGCCTAAACTTATCACAAGCAAAAACAACAACTAGAAATTCCTTTTCAGTAGTAGCATAATTCCTTTGAGCAGCGTCTAAAGTCTTACTAGCATAATGGATAACGTTTAGCTTTTTATCAATACGTTGCCCAAGGACAGCACCTACAGCAAAATCACTAGCATCACACATTATTTCAAAGGGTAAACTCCAATCAGGTGGTTGAAAAATAGGGGTTGTAGTTAAAGCCTTCTTAAGAGTTTCAAAAGCTTCCTTATAATCATCATCAAAAATGAAGGGTACATCTTTTTGAAGAAGATTGGTAAGGGGTTTTGATATCCTAGAAAAGTCTTTAATAAACCTTCTATAGAAACCAGCATGACCAAGGATACTATGAATATCTTTGATGTCTCTTGGGCATGGCATCTTCTCAATTGCCTCAACCTTAGCTCTATCAACTTCTATGCCTCTTTCAGAAACTTTATGCCCAAGAACAATCCCTTCATTAACCATGAAGTGGCATTTCTCCCAATTAAGAACAAGATTAGTTTCTTCACATCTCTGCAAAACTTTATCAAGGTTGTGCAGACAATTATCAAAAGAAGTTCCGTAGACAGAAAAGTCATCCATGAACACTTCTACAATTTCCTCACAAAAGCCATGAAAGATAGCAGACATGCACCTTTGGAAAGTAGCAGGAGCATTACATAAACCAAAAGGCATACGTCTATAAGCATAAGTTCCATAAGGGCAAGTAAAAGTAGTTTTTTCTTGATCTTGTGGTTTAACAGCAATTTGAGAGAAACCAGAATAACCATCAAGAAAACAAAAATGGGTCTTTTTAGACAACCTTTCCAACATTTGATCAATAAAAGGAAGCAGGTAGTGATCTTTCTTAGTGGCTTTATTGACTTTCCTAAAATCGATGCACATCCTATAGCCTACCACTATTCTTTGAGGAATAAGTTCATCATTATCATTAGGGACAACGGTAATACCTCCCTTTTTAGGAACACAATGAACAGGACTAACCCATTCACTATCAGCAATAGGGTAAATAATACCAGCATCAAGGAGTTTCAATACCTCATTCCTTACCACTTCCTTCATCTTAGGATTTAAACGTCGTTGGTGCTCCACTACTGGCTTCGCATCTGGTTCTATGTTGATAGAATGCTGACATATAGTAGGTGAAATCCCTTTCAAATCATCCAGAGTATAGCCCATAGCTCCTCGGTGTTTCTTCAAAACTTCCAATAATCTTTCTTCTTCCTCCCCTAAAAGTTTAGCGCTAATAATAACATGATATATCTTTTTATCATCAATAAAAGCATATTTAAGATCATCAGGGAGAGGTTTTAGATCAAAAACCGGGTCCTTTTTAGGTGGCATCGTGGTACCCAAGTCTTCTACAGGAAAGTCGTGCTTAAGCATCATAGGTTGATCACGGAGAATCATGTCAATCTCATTCCTTTCTTCCATGAAGATTTCACTTTCATGTTCTTCCATAAATTGCTGCAAAGCATTGTTAGGAACAAGAGAAATAGAAGCAAGTTGTTCAACCCTAAAATCCTCATTATGGGTTTCCTCTTTGCAAGGTTCTTTAGCAAATTTCAAAAAATTAAACTCATAGGATTCCCCATCAAACTTAGTCAAGATTTTCTCCCTCTTGCAATCAATAATAGCTCCACAAGTACTCAAGAAAGGTCTACCAAAAATGATACTCACTTTTGGTGATAACATTAGTTATCATAGGATGGTCCTTTACCTTTTCGGGAAAGGGAATCTTCTCGATATAAGGTTTGGGTAAGATGGGATCAATAATGCAATACTCAGCACTTCCAATAGGAGTATTGTCAACAATATCTATGTAAGGTGCATGGTATATGTTCCATCCCCTTTTTGGAATTTTGATATAGGAAGCAAAAGCTCTAAAGCAATTCGTAATAACTTGCAAATCAAGACCATAAAGATTACTAATATTTTGAAAGTCATCAGTTCCCATAAAAGATTCAATGCATTCATAGTCATAATTTATACCTGACTTTCTACCTTTGTCATTCTCCCAAGCTTCAGCATTGTCTTGAATACGATCTAGAAGGTCCCATTTAGCTTCTTCTTCCATATGAGTGAATGATCCAGCACAAGAAGCATCCAATAAATCTTTATCATGTAGAGGGAGCCTTGCATAAAAGTTGTTGATAATAATATTGTTGGGGAGCTCATGAATGGGACATTTGAGCATTAGTAACTTCAATCTCCCCCAAGCTTGAGCTGTACTCTCTCCATCAAGAGGCCAAAAGTTGTATATTTGATTCTGATCTTTGTGAATCTCACTAGGAGGATAAAACTTTGAATAAAAGAGAGGCACTATTTCCTCCCATTCTAGAGCTTGACCATTCTTCAGTAGCTTATACCATTCCTCAGCTCTTGCTTTCAGTGATAATGAGAATAACTTCTTCTTAACTTGATCTATAGTAATACCTGCACACAGTAACTTCAAGTGTGCAGGTATTACTACAGATCAAGTTAAGAAGAAGTTATTCTCATTATCACTAAAAGGAAGAGTTGAGGAATGGTATAAGCTGCTGAAGAATGGTCAAGCTCTGGAATGGGAGGAAATAGTGCCTCTCTTTTATTCAAAGTTTTATCCTCCTAGTGAGATTCATAAAGATCGGAATCAAATATACAACTTTTGGCCTCTTGATGGAGAGAGTACAGCTCAAGCTTGGGGGAGATTGAAGTTACTAATTCTCAAATGTCCCATTCATGAGCTCCCCAACAATATTATTATCAATAACTTTTATGCAAGGCTCCCTCTACATGATAAGGATTTATTGGATGCTTCTTGTGCTGGATCATCCACTCGTATGGAAGAAGAAGCTAAATGGTTCTAGATCGTATTCAAGACAATGCTGAAGCTTGGGAGAATGACAAAGGTAGAAAGTCAGGTATAAATTATGATTATGAATGCATTGAATCTTTTATGGAAACTGATGACTTTCAAAATATTAAAAATGCTTATGGTCTAGACTCTCAAGCTATTGCTTCTTATTTTAAGGCTTTTGCTTCCTATATTGAAGTGCCTAAAAAGAAGTGGAATAAGTATCATGAACCTTATAAAGATGTTGCTAAGAGTGTTCCTTCAAGAAATACTGAAGTTTATACTGCTAATCATGTTCTACCTGAACCTTATATTGAGAATATGCCTTTTCCAGTTAAGGTAAAGGAACATTCTATGATGGCTAGTATGGTTAATGAAAGTATGAATAAAGCTATTGAACCTGATAAACAAATGGTTGATGAACCTATAGTAGAAAATGTGAAAGACTTTGTTGCTAAATATGAGGAAGAGGGACACACTATCCTTTGTAAGGATACCTCTAATATTGTTTCACATAGTAGTGTTATGAGAGCTAGTATCCCCGTGTTTTCTGTTAGAATAAGTGATCATTGCTATGATAGTCCTTATGATAGCTACATTGTTAAGTTTATGCATGATACTAAAAGTTATTATGAGAGAGGGAAAAGTGTTCTTATGTATCTCAATAATATCAAGTTTCCTCGTTTTATGCTGAAAGTTTTTATGTTGCACTTCTTTTGCCTTCTTATGCAAGTTGCCTCAGGTTCAATAACTTGTTTGTTTACAAAATCCCCTTGCATAGGAAGTGGGTTAGACTTAAATGTGTGTGTTTTTGCTTCTTAATGCTCTCTTTCACTTCAATTCATATCCCTATGAGAGCTTCTTCAAAATTATCATGCCCATCTTAATGGCTATAAAGAAAGAGCTTTATGGGAGACAACCCAATTTGTTTTTGCTTTTAGTTTGTTTTTGTTTCTTTGAGTATTGGAAGTTATTACTTCGGTAATAACCGCTCCTTGTCCGTTTTGTTTGGTTTTTGTGTCAAGATCAACCTCTAATGAGAGAGAAGTAAGATTTGGGGAAGTTGCTGTCCCGAAACAGATTTTTGTGCTTCACCGTAAAACTTTGTGAGAGATCTCTGTATGTCGGATTGAGCTGTAATTTTTTGTGCTTCTGACCCAGGTTGTTATTTAACTTTCGTTAGTTTTGCACTTTTTGATTTGAGCAACAGAAGATTTTCGAAAAAATTGATTTTTACCTGCTGGTCTGTTTTGACAGATTTTGCCACTTTTGCATTTGCTTCTTTATTCGATTTCCTTTTTGAATTATTTTTGGGTTTTTGGAAGGAGTTGCTACAGTAGCTTATGTTTTGATGGTTTTCAGTTGAAGTTGGACTCAAAAGGTTTTATCACTTCACTTATACTAATGTTGCTAATGAGAACTGTGTGAAGTTTTGTGAGAAAGAAATTTACAGGAAGTGGAGATAATGGTGTAATAAGGAAGAGAAGGGTTTTATGAATCAAGTAATAAGTGTATGAAGACGAAGATATCAATGATATTCAAGAGATGACTCCGAAAGAATCTACTAGATACCAAATTCAGAGACCTGCAGAGTCTGTTTTCAAATAGGTAACAGTTCTGGTAAGAAAAGTTCCGCGAAAATACAATCCAACTATATTTTTGCAGTTTTCAGTCGATAAAGAAAGCTACAAAGCGAAAAAAGGGACGAAAACGGAGCCAGGGTGGCTCACACCACCCTGTGGCGCGGGCCCACCCCTGGCCGCGCCACCAGGTGGTGAGTCCACCCCGGACTCCGCCTCCGACTCGTTTTCACCCAGTAGCTTCCTTTTGATATGAAACTTCGTAATATATAATCCCCCGGACCCCCCGAGGTCCGTATATCGTGTTTTTGTTTTGATCTGTTTCTGTCAGGACATACTCTCGGAAAGCTTAGAAGCACAATGGTGTCCGCCAAGGATAAAGGGAAGGATCCTATGGAGGAAGACCTCCAAGACCCCAAGCAGGGGCTGGTACCTTTAGTCTCTTGCCCTGCATCAACGGAAGCCCTCGAGTCACTAAGGAGTTCTGTGATAAGTACCGAGACTTGAGGAGGAAGGTGGACATGCTTCAATGGGAGAATAATAGGCTTCACAAGATGCTGGAAGATTTCCTCACGTCAACTAAGAAAATATTACCACCACCACCGAAGGAGTAACTCGTCATCAGGTTTGGCATCCCCTTGGTTTGATCCAAGCTTGGGGGAGTGCCGCGGTATCATATCACTATCTTCTATCTTTTTACCTTATTAGTAGAGTCATATCATGAATAGAGGAGTTATTATGTAGTATGGTTTGCATTATGGAAGTGTCCCCTCGCTCGTTAGATATGTATCCCTTGGTATGAGTTTCCGTTATGGAATATTAATGAGAAGTTCTATCATTCACTCTTTTGCATAGCTTATATTAGTTTTCAATTTGTGGTTATATGATTGATCTTGTTGTTAGTATTGGTATCACTTTGGGATCATCGAGTTAATTTAGTTGGTTTTGGCAAACCTGGCTCGGTCAGTAGCAACACTATTTTTGAGAGTTGAATGAAAAAGATAAAGGTGCTCTAAAGAAAAAATTATTTCATCGCCTTTCTTTCTTGATTTGCTCATAAGTCTAGTATTTTCTAGTTAAGATCTTTTGTGCTTCCAAGGAAGATTGCATGTTTGACTTTATCACTTGTATGTTTGTTTGTTTCCTTCAACTCTTATACTTGCTACCCAGCCTTGCTAGCCAAAAACCTGTACTGAGAGGATTTCTTCCCGTGCATCCACCTCCTTAAAACCAAAACCTTCGCCATTTGTGTCCACCGTACCTACCTAGTAGCATTATTGCTATTCCAAGTAAATTCCTGTTTTATCTACCTCCCAAATTAAACTTGTTATGTGAAAATTAGTGATTAAAGCTCTCACGAACTTGATGGCACACTTTACTTTCTTGCATTTAGTAAACTTGAACCATTGGGTCCTTCTTTGTTGCGTATATGCTTGCGCTTTATGAGTTGAAGTTAGCAGAACCATGTATCATGGGGACCGCTTTCAGCACTTCATTGGTACTTGTACCTAGTTGATATCATGTTCTTTTGCTTATGGATCCCGGCGGTGTGAAATAAAAGTGGAACTTGTAAGATCATGGAGTTTATATGTGTGTTAGAGAAACGCCTGGGCCGCTAGCCTAAGCCATGCTTAATCATGGTGGAAACTTGCATCATAACTATAGTGAGCATTCTATGAAGCATCCTCAATAAAAACCTATGCAAATAGCAAATAAAAAGATCGCTGAGATGCTCACTGTCTGCTTGCCTTGTCATTTTGATTATGGGATAGCTCATGTGTCATGTGCAAGGGGTACCCCATTGGCGGTTCTCAATGATACGCATATATTTACAATGACAAGAGCTTGCTCGTGACTGAAGTTGAGTAGCATGAGGATTGGTACTCATAAGTAAGGAGCATGAGATTTCAACTTCTAACTTGTCAAGCATATCCTCTTAGTTGTGTCACTTTAACCTTAACCACCTAAAGATGCCTATGATAGGGGCAATGAGAGCTGAAAGCTAGTAAGTATCATAATTTTTGGGAGCTCTTTATGAGACTTGCAATCCCTGCTTCCCTCTTTGAAGGGCCTTTCTTTTTACTTTGTAGTTGAGTCAGTAAACCTACTCCCCTCTACCTCAGCAAGTATTTTGAGTTGTTGTGTTTCATTCATTCATATGGTGATTTATTCATTCATGTTTCTTTTGTTCCTTGTTTTGCACATTAATCTTATCTTGAAGTTTACTACTTTGAAAGCTTTCTTTGAAAACCAGCTATTTGTGAACTCAGCAAAGTATCAACTATTCTTAGACCAAGAGCTAAGTTTGCCATTACCAATTATGATTCACTTTATGTATCTTTATTGTGTTTCCTTTACCTATTGCAAGTTGAGTTATATAATAGTGAGTTGTCTTCTATTATGATCTATGCTTTGGATGAATGTGATGCTTCTTGTCCGTATCCTTTTATCGACTCTTCACTCCATAAACTTGAGGTCATGTTTATTGAGCTCAGTTTCGCTTGGGGACAAGCGAAGTCTAAGCTTGGGGAGAGTTGATACGTCCATTTTGCATCACTATTCTATGTCTTAATTCACTATTATTCATTGATATATTTCGTATTGGGAGGTGATACTTATGTTATTTCATCTATTTTTGCATGGTTGATGACTTTTGAAGCATGGACCGCTGCAGTCAGGATTCTGATGGAAAAGGTGCTGTTTGGAGGCAAAATTCGCGAAGATCAGAAAATCCGGGAAAATATACGGAAAATCCTATTTTTCCAGAAGACTAAGGATGCCAGAAGATGAAGTCGAGGTGGGCCACAGGGGGGGCCACACCACCCCATGGCACGGGCAGGCCTAGGCCGCGCCAGGGAGTGGTGTGGCCACCCAGGCCCACTCCAGCCTCTCCCTTCTGGCGTATATCATCCCCATGAAACCCTAAGACTGGGAGGGCGACCACAGAAAGATTCCGCCGCCTCTGCGGGGCAGAAAACACCAAGAGAGAAAGATCTGTCCGGCAGACAGATTTCTGCCGGGGGAATTCCTTCCCGGAGAGGGGAGATCGTCGCCATCAACACCACCATCAAGTTGGACTTCATCGGGATCATCATCATCAGCATCACCACCATCATCACCATCAGCACCCTCATCACCATCTCCATATTGCTGTAACAATTGGTTGAATCTTGCTATAGTTCATAGGGGAAACTTTCCCGGTGTTGATTACTCTTTGTAGTTGATGTTATTGAGTTGAATTATTGTTTATGTTCAGATTGTTATACATCATTATTCCATCTCTGATCATGATCCATATGATGTCTTGTGAGTAGTTCGTTTTGTTCTTGAGGACATGGGAGAAGTCTTGTTGTTAGTAGTGGAGTTGCGTTGAGAAAGATCCAATAGATTGTTATTTAAGTTGTGGTGTACTTCTTCTAGTGGTGTCATGTGAACGTCGACTACATGACACTTCACCTATATGGGCCTAGGGTAATGCATTGTGTATTTGGCTACTAATCATAGGGTTGTCGGAGTGACAGAAACCTGAACCCCCATTAGGAAACTATTGCACAAGGGACGTAAGGGTCTTAAAGTTTAAAACTGTGGTTAGGTTTCTACCTTAATTACTTTCTTGTACTTATGGATGTTTGCAAGGGGTATAATCACAAGTATGTATTAGTCTTGGATGGGGTGGTACATTAGCACAGGTTCACCCACACAACACTTAGCAAGCTAGAGGAGACTAATCAACTATATGAAGCGAAAGCACTTGACAGTCTTCCCATGTGTCCTCGAGAACGTTTGGTCATCTATAGAAATACAACCGGCTTGTCCTTTCCTGCGTAAAGGATTGGGCCACTTGCTGCATTTATTCCTACTGTCTTTTATTTACTCGTATTTTGTTTACTTGCTCTATCGAAAACCCCTAAAAATCCATTTGCTAAGTATTTGCAGAGAATTCCTGATCCATACCACTAGCCAGCACCTTCTGCTCCTCATTAGGTTCGACACTCTTACTTATCGAAAATACTGCGATACACCCCATATACTTGTGGGTCATCACCATGCAATGCTAGTAAACGAGAAGCAATGAGGCCTCCACAAATTCCACCTTTCTCACGGTTAGCAGCAAGACAGAAAGCTATCAAAGCACCCAAGTTGTAAGACCTATCTCGTCTAAGAGAAGCAGAGATAAATGCTAGATCAAACGAAGATAACTTATTGGCAGTTTTCCTAGCAAGAACACATTTGGCAATAAAGTAGGCAAAGTAGCGAATGGAGGGAAGATGAATGTTACGGATTTTTCCACTCTCCTTCGAGAAGCTACTCCCTTGGCAAATTTCTGCATATAAATCCATGAGTGGTTCAGGTCTCTCCTTAATCTTCCTACATGATCCCCATTGAGGTACCTTAATAGCTGCACAAAAATCATCAAGAGAAAGGTTGACAGCAATATTGTAAATTTTGTAATGGACCATGGGGTTAGGCAAAGAGTGACTAAATTGGAAATCCTGCACCATAGACATGGTTAGCTTCACGAGTTGACAAGGTTCATCTTCCATAAAGTGCTCTAACCCTGCATTAGAAACCAAAGTGTGGAAATCTTGTAGAATTCCTGTAGCTCTCATGAACTCAGAGCATGGATAAATGGAGGGAAAAACTTCCTCCTCCCAGTGGACCTTCATGACCTCAGGTACCCAAATCTCATGTTGATTTAGGTGGTGTTCACTCATCTTCTATTCTGAAATTTAAACACCTATTTAAACAAGTGATTGCAAAGTAAATATAATGAAGGATTCTACTCATAGGGACTTGCAAGAGGCCTAAACATGCATCAAAACTATATCTCTAAGCATCAAACAAGCTTACAAGATCTCATAACCAGTCACCTACAGCAGCAAAATACTCAAGATAAAATCCACTAAACATAAGAAGATTGCTGAGGTGCTCATTGTCTGCTTGCCTTGTCATTTTGATTATGGGATAGCTCCTGTATCATGTGCAAGGGGTACCCCGTTGGCGGTTCTCTATGATACACATGTACTTACTATGACAAGAACTTACCGGTAACTAAACTTGAGTAGCATGAGGAGCGGCCCTTGTATTCAAGGGACATGAGATTGCCAACTTATACTTTGTCAAGCATATACTCCATAGTTTGTTCACTTTAACCTTAATCACTTCAAGATGCTTATGATAGGGGCAATGAGAGCTGAAAACTAATAAGTACCATAATTTTTGAAAGCTCTTTATGAGACTTGAATCTGTGCTTCCTTCTATGAAGGCCATTATTTTACTTTTATGTTGAGTCTCCATTTTCTATCTTTATGCACTTATTGAGAGAGCATAGTGGCTATTCTTAGTTTAATGTGCATTGTCCCAAGACTTGTTGATTGATTCATAACTTTGATATTGCTTGTTTTTAAACTATTTGTATCTAGTCACCCTTATGAACTTTGAAGGTGTCTTATGCATTTATGTTTTGCTATACCATGAGGGACAAGCTGAATACCACTCTTATTATGTTTTTTATATGTGAAACAAACAAACATCTTTCAATGCATTGGTATTCATGATCTTTTGTTTGTACCTTTTCATGTTACAACATAGTTGCTATATTGTTAGAACTCTATCTTTAATGTTCATGTTTAGAGTACCTTTGATCTTAACTATCAACGCTTTTACAATAATGATGATCAAGATTGTGTTGTCTGCATGTCACCTAAAAAATTATATTGTTTTTATCGTTTACCTACTCGAGGACGAACAGCAACTAAACTTGGGAATGTTGATACGTCCATAACGTATCTATAATTTTTGATGGTTTTATGCTAATAATATGCTTTTGACACTCATTTTTGTATAAAGTTTATGATTTATTTGGACTAACCTACTAATAGTTGCAAAAGTGCACAATGTTCTTATTTTACACTTTGATGTGTAGGAATTACCAAGAATACAAGTGGAAACTTTGTTGGAGTCAAATTGGGATTTTTCCAGAAATCTGTCTAAGAACTCTTTTTGAAGATGGCCATGTTTCGGGTTGAAGACGGCGTCAAACGAAAAACTCTTCAACTACAAAGTTGTTGGAAATTTCACGACAAACGTTCTAGACATAAAATTTAGCTGATTCTGAATCCGGACGGGCCAGCTAGGCCTGATTTAATGCAGCCCAAGATGGGGTGACGGGAATCCGAGAAGCTATATAAAGGGAGGAAACCTAATCGCCCAAGACATCTCCACCCACGAATTTGCAGCCGCCAAAGCCATGTTTTTGGCCTCCCCATGGATCCCATTTCATGGGGGAGGGATCTGAATAAGCCATGAAGGCAGGGGGCTAAGGGGCGGTGCTCCCCCATGATACTGGCGGCAGGGAAGGAGTCCCCCGCGCCGCCGCCGGCACCGCCACCGCCTTATTCACCATCTTCACCGCCATCTCCATCACCTAATCCTCCTAGTATGCAGTGGTTCATCTTCCCACACACCTCTGTACCGTTCTATGTAAACATGGTGTTTAATGCTATAAGTTATAATCCTATGATCTATGTCATGTTTGTATAGTTTTTTTATTCTTAGATTGAATGGTTGAACATCTTTGGTTCATTCCTTTGGTGTCCATTATATTTGTGCGCGCATGGATTAAACATCATAGGGTTTATAGTATGTGTAAAAGGAAGGGGGAGTTCTGCCGGAGTGACAGAAACCTGAGGACGCGAACCGGAACATTGCACGTATGGAAGTAAGAGGACCATTAAACTTAAGGCTATGGTTGGGGAAACCTTAATGCATTGATTAGTACTTATGGATGTTTGCTAATAATCCAATCATATAGTACATGTAATTCCAAGTAGTGAAGCGCATGCATATTTAGCCTCTCCCACATAGAAAATTGCATCGAAGACAATGAACCCGATCTATTCGCTAGTTAAACTTGGACAAAGCCACTACAATTATCACCACTATTCCACACTCATGGTTTTGTTAGTTTAGTGTATTTTATTGTTGTAGCAACTAGCTTTACTTTCTTGTTATTTATTATCATGCAAAGCTATCTCTATTACTCGTACTATTGCTCTAGTTTTATTTCCTAGATAGTGCAAACGTTTAGTGTGTGTAGAGTTGTGTCAGTGGTTGATAGAACTTGAGAGAATATTTATCCTACCTTTAGCTCCTTGTTGGGTTCGACAGTCTTACTTATCGAAAAGGCTACACACGATCCCCTATACTTGTGGGTTATCAACCGTCGATCTGATCAACCGATCCCGCGTCTGTCTACGCCAAGCACATCCCCGAGCACGCGCCTACCACCGATCGAGCTACGGGATGCCGCTGTGTCGCCCCGTCGGGCCGCAGCACCGCCGTCCTTGGCGTGTAGTCGTTGGTGCTCTCCCAGCCGCTGCACCGACTTGCGCCCTGCAGCCATGCCGCCCTCTCGGGCCGTAGCGTGGCTGCACGCAGTCTACTTCGTCATCCTCGTGCATCGACGGCCTTGGCTTTCACCGCGCCATCTCCTACGGCACGGATCGCCGCCGTCTGCACATGGTCTTCGTCACGTCGCTGGGTCTTTCTTCCCTACTTAGAGCACCACCGCCGCGCTTCACAAGGTAACCTACGGGGCGCCCTCTCGCAGTCGTAGGTCCCGCTGACTACCCCATTGCCACTCTAGGCATCCAGCATGACTACCCTAGGTTGCCGCTGTTTTCACCGTCTTCGTCCACTACAACTTCACCGCCAGCGTCATCGCCTCATCCTCGACTACACCACCTGCTACTTTACTCCGACAACCGCGGACAGTGCCGGCATCTCTCCCTTTGCCGCTCTGCGCATCGCAACCGCTCTGGAGGCTTCCTCTGCTAGTCTTTCTGACATGGCGACAAGTTCATGATGGTCCCTGCCCCCGCGCACCTGGTACTGGCAACACCGAGAGTGCATTCGTTCCCGACGCGTTCCTGAGTCTGGCAAGCTCAGATCGGCGTCTCGTCTTCATCGGCTTCGACAACATCTTCTTCGGCATTGACCCCTCTACGACTGCCTCGACCGCGTCACCGACGAGTCCTAATTTGCATACTCGGTTCTGGCAAAGCCGGAGTGTGCGTTCGTCCCCGACGCGCGCCTAGTTCTGGCAAAACTATGGCCGCACCTCGTCATCGACGGCTCGGACTGCATCGACTTCGGCATCGACACCCTCAACAACTACCTCAACGCGTCTCCGTCATCCTCCTCGCGCGTTATGCGCATGCGGCTTCATGTGCGGCTACCTCGACAACGGCATCTCCGACCACGACATCGACCACGGCGACCCATCGCACGGCTACCTCGACCATGGCACCGCCTCACGCTCTCGGCTCCCTCGATATCAGCACAAGGGCTACCACCTCGCTTGAGCATCATCAGCTTCCTCTACATTCCAAGCTACCGTGCTGCGACACCATCCATGACGTTCCCGCTCGGACTGCGGGGTGATGTCAGCCTACTGGATGCTACTTCGGTTTATCTCCAGTCTGACCGTCCGCGACGTGCTAGTTGTTCACGACGCTACCGCTACGACTGCGGGGGATATTAGAGTATACGTGTACGGTTAGGTAATCTAGGATAGAGATAGATCTCATGTCTTGTCTTGCACTTCAAGATGATCTCTGTACGTCTATATATACTCGCCAATAAGGCTCAATAATACATCCAACATAATCCGCAAATCCCTCTCTATCCTTCTAAAAAAGGTCTCCGCACGGGGTACGGTGCTTGCAATCCCACAACGCTATATTGTCTTTCTTCCTGATGTTTTACTCTTGTTTGTTTTTCGTAGCTAGCTAGCTATAATAGCTTTCTTACCTCGTTGATTTATCGAGACAGCTATGCGTGTTGGCGCACGTGCGTATACTACACGTGTAGCTAGTCTCGACAGTGTCCAGGGATCATATAAAAAATGGAAAAAGAAGGAAATGCAAACTAACCTAGATCGAGAGTCAAGACAATGTGTGTGCTGGTGCGTGTTCAGAAGTACACACAAATCCTAGTAGTCCGCTGAGTTGATCGATCAATGCATGCAACTGTAGTACGTTCCGGCATTGCAAGAGAGCGCGCCGTGCATGGTAAAGCAAAAATAGAATAGTCGGACGATATAAGTAGACTCTATGTCCATGCGCAAGCAACAAATGCATGTCTAATAGTAGTTTGCTGATGGCCACAGGCTACCGTGCCGCACACATATGTTTTACAAGAGCTACTATGTTGCACACATGTGTTAGTCAAATGCTTTTCTCTGAGATCACCTCTACCGTTTGTTCCTGATAAGTTCTACCGTTTTTTTACACCGTTTGCTCTCCTTATCTGATCCAACGATGGTTAGCCCATGCACCGTGGCCATCATGTGCAGCCCACTATTTTGCCGCGATATATATGTAATGTTATATTTTTTTTTTGAACGGGTAAGGGGCCTCGAAGGGCCCATGTAATATTACTGTAGTTGTTGGCCATTTCTTTAAGCGTACATTGTTGACTCACTAAAAAACTTATAAGATGAGTGCTTCTGTGCTTTCCGTCTTTTTTTGGCACGCTTTCCAAAGCAGCCTGACGGCTGAGATTAAGGGTGCTAATCACACCTGGTTTGGATTTGGATCATGCGGGTCGGGATCTGAGGTCAGTTCTCTTAATCTCAGCCGTCAGACTGCTTTGGAAAGCGTGCTAAAAAAGACGGAAAGCACAGGAGCACTCCACAACTTATAAACCTTCTTTTCCAGGAACAGAGGAAGTACAAGATCACAATCGCAATAAACTGACATCGTGTTTAATGACGTCTATTTTGTGCTATTACTCACATATTGTTGGGGTTGCTTGTTGGCCAAAGTGTGATTTGGACATTCCAAAAATCACATAACATTCTGAAACGAATGAGGGGGCTTTTTTTCTTCTTCGCCCAAATCATCGGTGTTGCTGAACAAAATATACACAAAAACTACGGCGGCCAATGGCAATCCATTGCAAGCCAGATATAATGTCAAAGCATAGCTCATTGAGCGAGTTGGTGCAAGCAAGCGAGGTAACTTTGGTCTCACCTGTCACCGTTAGCTTGACAGGGTTGGAATAACTCCAACATGAGTTAAACCTGTGGAGTTGCTTGCTTGTCTCACCTCACGTCGATTCAATCAAGTGACCTCTTGGTGAGATCAAATAGAGGACCAGCTTGCGCCCCCAAAGGGTAACTTACTAGGTATTACCACCTTCTTGATGGCTACACTTTGCTTTTGGGCTATAGTTTTTTTTTCTTGGTCTCTTTTATCTATGGTAGTATTCGGAGCTGTTAAATACAAATTTTAGAATTAAAAATAATTTGTTTGTTTAGCCTAAAACAGAATGTTTTTTCTATTGAAACTTGGCACAGTGCACACATATTTATACCATGTTGACGTATTCAATAGAAAAACTGGATTTGTTTTTAAACTCAAAAGTACCGTTTTCAGTTTCTCTCAAAGATCGGCACCACGAATCCTTGTCCTGCTTTTTTCTGCCTCTGTGTCTGGACCAGGCTGAAAAAATATCAGACATTCTCTATAGAGTGTTTTCCAACACAAAGGCCAAGAATCATCAGCTGAGCCTAGGCACGCATGAACCCAATTAACTTCCAAAATAAATCGGGAACTCAAATTCTTTTTACTTCAAAAATTATGAAATGTTGCATGTAGACACATGATAGAAAGTTACTCTGTCAAATTTTCATAAGCGGGTCATGAAAATTCGCAGACTGTGCAAATATTGTAAGATC
Source organism: Avena sativa (assembly GCA_916181665.1). NCBI lineage: Eukaryota > Viridiplantae > Streptophyta > Magnoliopsida > Poales > Poaceae > Avena > Avena sativa. The sequence goes on along the minus strand of OV702290.1, from coordinate 542,611,377 downwards.
GTGAATCGTCGTGTTTAAGTTACTCCCTCTGACCCAAATTAATTGATTTACATTTGTGTAGATTCGAATGTATCTAGACTTGTTTTAGTGCTAGATACCTCCGAATCTAGACAAAACCAAGTCTAACTAATTTGGGTCGGAGGAAGTACAGATTTTGGAATTTGGTATGTAGCCCGAATCATTTTGTAAATTTTTGTACGGATCCCAAGTGATCATATTTAACTATGCTTAAAATATATACTATGCTGATCTTTATTTTAACGGTTAAGATTAGAATATGAAGGTGTTACGTAAAACATTAAACATGTGCACATGACACGTTAGTTCCAAAAGAAAACTAAGCACTAGATATTATGGAAAGGGTCGCCAATTCCGTACATGGACTTTCGTCCGGCCGGCCCATAAGAAAACACAATTTAACTAAGATTATTAATCATCCATGTTATCCAGTTCAAACCGGTCTCTCCTGCAAACTTTGTCCAACACATGGCCCAACAGGAAGAACAAATCAGAGTTCACAATGTATGTCGGATCGACAACCGTCTCATCTGGGTAGACCAAAATAGTTTCTTCGTAAACCTTTCCTATAGCACGCACCTTCTCAGGAGATGAAATGAAAATAACCAATTTAGCTAGGAGAAACTCCACCGTGTCTCGCACAGTCTATCCTGGATCGACAACATCAGAGCACGCCGTGGCTGTCAAGCTCCTCGGCGACCAGCGTGCTCAACTGCTAGCCTGGACTAGAATGGAGTACGCAAACCGATGGTTAGCCGTTGTTGATGGAGACTAAGGGAAACAGAAGTAGGCAAAGCCGCCTGCCTCTCTTCTTCATCCCCGACCCTGTTCGCGTTTGGTCTGAAGGACAGTGTGGCTTGATTTGGGCACAGCAGCGTCGCGGTGCTGTACGCAGACGCAGCACGCGGGCCCAAACATCCAGGCCGTTCGCAAAAATTCCCCCAAGAACTTCTCCACGGCGCTCTGACCATCTGTAGAGCCTGAGTCGAAAATTTGGCTCCTCTTAGTTCTTCCAATCCACTGTGCCCCGGTCCCTCTGCCGTTGTGAGTTCGGAGATGTAACTAGGAGGGAAGTCAAAAGTTAGCAATCAGTGACTGCTGGGATGGAGCATATGGATACAACTTTTCATCTTTTGTTTAGGTGAAAGGATTGAGCAATTTCTTACACACCAAAAGATCTACTAGCACATCTCTAGAAATTTGGGAGGAATTGTGACGCTATGTAAAAACTACTACATGTGTGTTGGTCTTGTGGAGTTAGATGTTGTGGAGCCTTGCAGCTGGTGCCACGCTGTTGAACTGACGGTGCAGACGGTTCACCCGGAAGTGTTGAGACTTTGTTGATCTTTACCAGACACGACACTGGAAGGAATTTGGTGGTGACAGCTGAGAGTAGTACACTGAACTGAAATGCTCCTTAATTTACTTGAAGCTAGCTCCATTTTTCATAGGAATCATAGAGATCTGGGACAGATAGACTGAAAATCAAGAGAAGAAAATTTGACAAAGAAGTTGATATGGCCGAGTTGGTCTAAGGCGCCAGATTAAGGTTCTGGTCCGAAAGGGCGTGGGTTCAAATCCCACTGTCAACAATTGTTTTTTTGCGCGATGTTCAGGTTTTCAATTGCAGTTTCAGCCACTGTCATCTTTTTTTTTCACGCAAGGTTTATCAATTGCGGTTTCGCCGACTGTCAACAATATTATTTCATGCGAGGTTCATCTTTTCAATTGCAGTTTTGGCCACTGTCAACAACGGGCGGTTGTGAGTCTCATGTTTCATGACTCATAAGCAGTTTTATAGATGCCACCTGTCAAGCGAGTTTGTTCATCGCTAGAGAACAAATTGCCAATATGAACAATACCACATTAATGCTACTAGCTAGATTTGTCGGGAACTATGTTTATGGAATATATAATTATTTTATTTGAAACAACGGAGACTTCAGAAAAAGTGAGAATTTTTTTATGAAAAATCATTGGAATCAAAGGGATGGAAATAAAGTTCTCGAAAGCAAGTGAAGTATCTATATCGAAGTGATCTGAGATTTTCTTATGCATAACTCGATTATGAGAAGTACAATTCAAGTCAGTGAAATGCAATTTGCACTTTTTCATTGAGCTATACTTTTAAATAAACATTTTAGAAATCAGTTTAGCCAAGGTAATCTTAGCCAATCTCGTAGATATAGTAAAAAAATAGGAAGGAATTGACAATATCTGGTTCCTGTAAATCTCGCAGGTCCTTTCTAGTCTATCTTCTATCTATATCTTTTTATAAAGTAGACTCCCACTAAGAGTTTGTCTATCTCAACATGCAGCCTAGCCACGTCGTCTCCTATTCTTAGCCATCCGATTCGAATCATCTCACCATCCGCTCACATGTTCTCAAGTGTTACAAAGTCCACCCATGTACCTAAACAAAAAAACTTATGGCGTGTTGTGATGGGTCCACTCCAGGTACGCACCGATCCTTGGGTTCTTGCATACCACCATCACTCTTGCTTCGGCACCCCCCCTAGGGAATCGTTCAGGGAATAACCGTTTTTTCGGTGGTCACGGGTTTGTTCTGGATCCGGTCAGTTTGTTTTAATCCGTATGTGCGATCCCATATGCGTACTTTGCTAAGTAAAATACGGAGACCGAACGGTCGGTCCACATGAAGGAACCGTCGCCTCCGTTCCCATCCTATTTCTCGCCCAAATCTTCTCCGATCTACTGCGGATATATGAGAGGAGGCTACCTCCTGTTCTCCTTCCGTCTGCGTCTTAGGATTTGTCCAGGAGATATGGTTCAATCAAGATCGGAGGCGCATCACGCATGCGGTATCAACGATGATCGAGATGCGACGTGGAACGACATTTGCTACAGAACCGCACGTGGGAGCGGCAAATCTTTTTTCACTACGCACGATATGTACATAACGCCTTAGATACGCATACCGGTAAAAAAAATAACAGCCTAAACCATTTCCTAATCTAACAACCAAAGCTGGTTTTTCCATCAAAAAAATTCTGAGGGGAGGGGGGGGGGGGGGAGGGGGGGTACCGAAGCAAGCCTCTACCAGGGCTTGCATATCTTACCCTTGGGGAGTCGGCCATGGGTTTCATTTGCTGATGATGCAGCGAAGAAGTGAGATGTTGATGGTTCTATCATGCAATAAAGGTGTTCGTTTGGCCGTGCATCTGCTCTGCAATTTTTTAGAGATTGGGGCGCAAGATTTTATAGCAGATGACAAATAGACGAGCATCTTCCTGCCTGGCCATGCATGTTTAGATTTGTGACCTCGTCCAAATCTACTACCGTAAGTGGCTCTTTCACAATATTTGTAATGGTAGTTTATTTCTTTCTCGATTGCAAATATATTTCAGTCATTGACATTACCTCCAAGAGTTTCTTCTATTAACTGGAGTTTTTAATTCTATATGGTTTTTAGAAAAGTGGCATGCAGTGTTGGATTTCTCAGATTTCTAGATTGAGATATCAGATGTGCTATCAGCCTATCACACATAAGGCAAAGATCTTCTCTGGAGCTTTTTTTTTTCATTTGTTGGAATTGTTTCTCCCTCTAGGATTCTTGACAGACTGGCCTGCCATTATTGGATTTTGGAGGTTTTGTAAACTGAGGTACATTCCCGAACCTTAACAACCTTTAATTGGTGAAATACACAACATTTTTGTTAATTGAGTCCGTCGATGCCGTAACAATGTGTATCTTAGACAATTTTATGTTTCATATGTCTTATATCTTCCATCCACACAATAGGGTTTTAGAGAGATTCCCGCTGTAACGCGCGGGGTATCCTTCTAGTTCTACACAAAGGCAAGATAAAGCATTTATTCAGGCTTACACCTGAGAAACACGGGGGCGGGGCAGGCTGAGTTAGGCTGCCTAAATTGGCCTCACCAAGCAAACTAAGCACCATTACGCGCGCAAGCGACGCAGATGCTGATCATTGAGACAGATGAAAACCACATGGCGGCTGGCAGCCTGGCGTCCATTGGCAAGGTCCTGTCGTCGACTAGCTGTCGCGTGTGTGCCAACGTTGGCTCGACGAAGCCCAACCGGCCGGCTCCATGTTTCCAGGCCTAGTTGGAGTGCAATTGGTGGATGGATTAGGAGAAACTGCGACGCAAAATCCAGTTCAACCAATTAGCTGCTCACCTGATATAGCATGCCACCAGTTTCTTAAACAAGCAGCAAGACGAGGAAAGGAAGCTTGAGTAGGCGACGCAGAAATTAAGCTACTGTACCACAATGCACCAGAAGTGTGTAGGTTAGGTAAAGATCAATCATCGGAGGAGAGCTCCGTTAATTAGCTGGTGCGTCGTGCATTTCCTCGGACACAAGGCAGTACTAGCGTAGGAACAAGGAAACCCGACCAAACAATCGATGGATCATCCGTGGTGGTCGTGTGAACAGTGGAGATTTCAGTACTACTAGTTCACTCGTAGATGGTGAAAGCTATAGTACACTAGTGCAGCCCCCCCCCCTCCCCCCTTTAACTCCGGTTGGGAGGGCCCTCTAACAGCGGTTCCCCAACCGCTGTTGAGGGTTCGGTGTTAGAGGGGGGGCCCCTTTAACACCGGTTCTTATACGAACCGGTGTTAAAGGGTGGCGCACGTGGGGCTGCCGCAGGCCTCAGCCCCCCTTTTAACACCGGTTCGTATCCGGAACCGGTGTTAAAGGTTTTTCTGCCGCGGCAGAGATTTAGACCATTTTTCTGCCGCGGCAGAGCGGCAGACTTCTGCCTCTGCCCCGTTCTGGGCGTATTTCTGCGGGAGGGGGGGAGCGAGGGGGAATCGATCGGGAGCGGTATACACATAAATCGTCATCGGTACATACGAGTACATGAATAATTAAGCAACTATTATTATACACAAACATCGTCATCGGCACATACATCGTCATCGTTCATTTTGGTGGATATCTAAAGAGTTCTCCGCCAGGCGTGACGACCTCATCAAGTATGAACCCCGTCAATTCCTCTTGAATGGCTCGTATGCGTTCAAATGGTAGGAGTTGGTCCCGCATCCGTTCGATCTGAATATATATGAAGAATGGGCCGTCAATATATATATAAGAATAAAACTCAACACAATTGATGGTAATAAAATAATGTTGTGGACTTTGTTTACTTACTCTAAGTTGTTCTAGTGCGGCTTGGCCCATCGCACATATCGTGTTGCGAATGAATTCGCAAACATAGTACCCACATAAGTTATTGTCGTGTCCCTGATGCGCGCACTTTACGAGAATAGAGAGTTCAATCAAAATAATAATCAATAAAGTATGATATAATGGAATTGGAAGCTAGCTAGTATTACTTACATTTTGGTCTACAAATTTTAGTTCTTCTGACCATTCACCCACGGTCCTGCCCGTGAACCTTTTCCAAACCCTGTCCGACAAAGAAAATGGATAAAGGAGTAATTAATTACTTATTGTCACGAAAGTTGCCGATCTAGTGCGATAATATGATTGAAATTACCTCTGGAGCATCTCTCTAAAGTTTGCCCATATCTCTTTTTGTTTTCGTAACGAGTCCATGACAAGGACTTTTCCTGAGTCGGGTTGAATGACTAGCAGAATAAAATGGAACCTACGCACGCATAACTCATCATCAGTTACACTTAACATCGAGTAAGCTGAAATAGAATGTGTACAAGAGAGAGGGTAACAGTACTCACGAGAAGTTGTAAGGCAATAGTATTTCCCTTTTGGTTTGTTGTCTCAGTAAAGACGTTAGCAAGTAATCTTCTGTTTGCCCGGGTTTGGTTTCTACCACTTCTTCATGAACTCTATTTGGGTCAACGAACCCAATGTCAAAAGGGCCTCCTTTCCTGCATTCCATAAACTTTTTCCTGCATAATAGTATATACATATATGGTGAGCATATATATATACATGCAATTAATAAAGTGAATGAGATGAGATATAAATTATAGAAATAGTACTTACACACAATAAAGGCTGATGGCAGCTTTGTCGAGTTCCATCTGATTGAATAGAAAATGCAAGTCTTGAATGTTGAAGTCGATCGCGTCATCTCCGCAGAAGAAAATATCATCTCTTATATGCGCCGTGATCCATTCTAACTTTCTCGTCTTGCAGAAATGAAGGTACCACTTGTGCAATTTTCGCATCTTTGTTGGTAGAGTCTTGAGCTCCTCTTTCTTGACGAGATTCTTCCCATACTTCCATGGCTGTATGGGGTTGGCATCGCATTTGGGCAAGTTGTCTCCCATGACGTTCAAGTATGCAATGTAAGTCATCTCCATCTCATTGGCCTTTCTTTGTAGCTCTGCCTCGTAATCATTTACGGGAGGAGCGTCCCGTGTGTCGAACATTTGGAGCGGGGCACATGATTGGTTTTCCTGCTCTCCGAGCATGAGAACTGTTTTCTGGGGTGCCTCATGACTGCTACTTTCAGTCTCCCTACGGCGCCTTGCATCCGCCTTCAAAATCTGGCGCTCGTAGTCCGGCACAAGTGGGGTTTCAGGTTTCAAAAGATTTTTGTAAAACTTCTCCACCACCGCCGGATCTATTTTCTCCTTTGGCTCGGCCCGTCTAGGTGCAAAGAATTTCTTGACCTGTTCTTCCGAGATCCTATTGGTCTCCTCGTCACTGCGATTCCACGGTAAAACCGGCAATGGCTTGGCGGAAGGCTGCGGGACGTAGTTTTTTGAACTCGTTGGCATACGGTTTCCTGCGGATTTCTTTGTGGCAGTGCTACTGATGCTCCTCGTGGCAGTGCTCTTCCGCTTACGCTGAGGAGATGGCTGACGGGCCGGAGATGGCTGCCGCGCAGGAGATGGCTGACGGGCCGGAGATGGCTGCCGCGCAGGAGATGGCTGCCGCGCAGGAGATAGCTGAAGCGGCTCAGACTGCTGACGCTGCGGAGACGGCGGGGGTGCCAGTGACCTCCAATTTGGAAGCACAATGTGTTCCTTCTTCTAAAGAATGGTTGTTTTCACTGCAAATTTGAGTTGAGTTTCCCCTTCACCTGTAGCATGGTCAAGCTGTGCTTCCTCATATTCCTTCACAACCTCATCCACCCCGACAATAGCATAGCCATCTGGAATCGGTCGGCAGTGGTAAGTTCCACCAGCTACAGGAGGTAAGGCATAGCCGACAGCCACCTTAATGGATAAGCCCATTAATCTCACATGCAGCTCAGCGTGTTCGCTCTCCGTGATCTCATCCACGGGGTATCGAGGACCCGTCATTTCAAGCGTGGGCTGCACGTTCTCCGTGGAAGCCACACTGCTTTTCCGCGCAGAGTCTGGGCCGCGGGCAGCTTCCAATGCAGGCTCTTCGTGCCGCTGAGATGGGCCGGTAGCTTGATGGCTCTGTTGTGCATTCACTTGCGCCTGCAGTGCCGCAAGTGCATGTTCTATCTGTGTCATTCGCTCTGTACGCTCTTTTTCTTTTCTGCCGTGCCATCTGTAAGAGTCGCTCCAGTTGGCAAACCCATCCTTCCACGTCATACCCCCTGTGCCTCGTGCATGTCCAGGGTGTTCTTTTTTACCGATGGCGCGTGTGAGATGGTCATTCTCTCTGTCGGGATGGAAGGTCCTGGCGGATGTTTCCTCATATGCCGTGATGAGTTCAGTGACGGGTTTGGCAAGGAGGGTTGGGAAGATACACAATCATGTTTCTGGGTCCAACCTTGCCCCGATTCCGTAGAACCAAGTCTTTGCACGTAGGTCCCACCCATCTGTCTGGGGTGTGATCCCTCTCTCGCGCAGGGCCTTCTCAGCTTCCTCCCACTTAGGCCTCTGAGATATGTAGCCACCTGACCCCGTCCTCTGGTGATATTCCTTCTTCAGGGCATTAAGCGTATTGGTTTCTAACCTCTTTTTAGCTATAGCACTTTTTTTATATGTCTCAAATTCGGGCCAGTGAGGTCTTATCTTCGCATAATATGCGTCTTTAAAATTTGGAGTCTCGCCAGCTTTGACAAATTTGTTCAATTTTGTCTTCCAGTTGCGGAAAGCGTCAGCCATCTTCTTTAGAGTCCACTCTTTGACCTTTTCCTTTATAACCGGGTTGTTTTCATCCTCCTCTGGCGGAAGGGTGAAATTTACCAACAACGAATTCCAAAGCGTTTCTTTGGATCTATCATCGACAAAGGTACCGTCGCCCTTCTTTGGCTTATTCCAATTTTCAGTTATGATTGGGATTTGGTCCCTAACAAGAACTCCAGCCTGACGTACAAATTTGCATGCGGCCTTCTTGGGCTCCATCGGGCTGCCATCAACACGGACTGCTTCGATCGTGAACTTTGCACGATCTTTCAACCGCTGGCTCGCGCCTCGCTTGCTCTTTTTCGTAGAAGAAGGTGGTTGCTGGCTGGTCGATCCAGAGGGCTAAAAGAAGAAAGAAGCGTTAATTAATTAATACATGTAGAACAAGATTGTTGGTGGAAGTCAGCAGAGGCTTAATCAATGCATATACCTCGCCGGACTTTGTAACCATTAAATTGCGTTCACCGGAGTCTTCATCGGAGTCTTCATCTTCTCCATGACTAGTACTTGAGCTGTCGTCATCATGTCCCTCCAAGTTCAGATATTGTGAGGTGTCCTCATCAATAATGTTCTCCATTATTTCTTCTTCTTCAAGGTTTCTACTAAGTGGATCCATAGTTTCTAAAACAATAATATTATCTAGAGTAAGAGTGTAAACATTCAAGTGGACTTGGATTCATACACAAATATACATATTATTCATACAAAAATACACAAATGAAATTAAAACCCTAAGGATGCTTGATCATTTTAAACGAGTTCCGAGGGGTCGAAACCCTAATCAGGATGAAACTATGTTGCCCGCGAACCCGCCCCGCTTGACACCCTATCTATACTACTACTCCCTCCATAATTACATGCCATCTTAGTTTCGAGTTTCCCGATGTTAGTGAGATGTGCAATGATACACTATATTAAAAAAGACAAGCAAGACTGGTGGGGAAATGGTTGCTCCTGTTGGACTGACGACATGGGGGAACTACTTCGTATCGCTTGTGACTGACCACGTCGGTGTGTTCTTAGGATGAAGATCATCTTCAATTTCGACGCATTCGCACCAACTGGTTTTAATAGTTGGTGTTGATTTCAATAATCACCGACATATTGCGACCAAAAAAAATTAAGTACTACACAAGTGCCAACAAATTTCGTTCATACCAAAATACACAAATAAATACACAAATGAGTCAGAGGTCCAATTTGTATACAAGTTTTAATCTATGCATCTAGTACAATTTATCGAGCAAACAAGTTTTAATCAGGATGGGTCAATGAACCAAGATCAGGATGAGTCAGAGCTCCACAACGACGCCCCCAAGAGGGTAACGACCAACGAGACCTATGGTAAAGGGTTTTCACCCAGAGCCCTATGACGAAGAAGGTAGCAGCATCGACGGCCCCAGAGACCTATGGTAAAGGGTTTTCCCCATCTTCGGCCCCGTCCGTTGTCCCCAAGATAGGCCCCAGACCGAGGAGAGAAGCCACGACGCTCACCAAAGAGCTGCCCGCGCAGTCCACCTTCTTCTAAGGCCGCCACCGACATTGCGAACTCTAGCCACCACTCCGATGACCAACGACACATCGCATCGCCGAAGAGAGGGACGCCGTGCCGTCATTGCCAGCGGACACACTTGCAACCCGACAAGGACCATGCATACCCCGACATCGATGGCATACTATACCGCCATGGCCACCACCGGAGCTCGCACCACCTAGGCCGCCCCTGCAGCCGAGAGGGGAGGTCGTCCCCGTACACTAAACTACACTAAATAACCCTAAACTAATACTAACTAATTAACTAAATAAAATACTAACTAATACTACTAATAATTAACACTAAACTAACCCAAAAAAGATACTAAACTAATACTAACTAATTAACTACTAATAATTAACTACTAAAAAAGATACTAACTAATACACTAAACTGCTAATAATTAACTAATACTAACTAATTAACACTAAATTAACACAAAAACTAACAAAATAAAATACTAATAAACTAGCTAGTGTGCTTGATTGAGAGAATGCCCGTCCCTACATATCATTGCTTTACATCCTAGGGTGCCTTTTCCACGCAGTCTCCCCTCATGTCGTGATTCTGGAACACCAATCGCCTTAAGGTCAGGAATAAAATCAACACAGAACTCAATGAACTCCTCTGTTACATAGCCCTTGGAGATGCTTCCTTCTGGCCTAGCACGGTTATGAACATATTTCTTTAAGACTCCCATGTACCTCTCAAAGGGGAACATATTGTGTAGAAATACAGGACCGAGAATGGCAATCTCTTCTACTAGGTGAACCAGGAGATGCGTCATAATATTGAAGAAGGATGGTGGGAACACCAACTCAAAGCTGACAAGACATTGGGCCACATCTGTTTGTAACCCTGGTAGGCTTTTTGGATCTATTACCTTCTGAGATATTGCATTGAGGAATGCACATAGCTTCACAATGGGTACTCGAACATTTTCAGGTAGAAGCCCCCTCAATGCAATCGGAAGCAATTGTGTCATAATCACGTGGCAGTCATGAGACTTCAGGTTTTGGAATTTTTTCTCTGCCATATTTATTATTCCCTTTATATTCGACGAGAAGCCAGACGGGACCTTGATACTGCTCAGACATTCAAAAAAGATTTCCTTCTCTGCTTTGGTAAGAGCGTAGCTGGCAGGAGTTAAGTGGCATTGTTTACCCTTCTCGTTCTCAGGATGCATAGGCTCTTCAGGGGCCTTCAGACGTTGTTGGTCCTGTCGTGCTTCCGGTGTATCTTTTGTCTTCCCATACACTCCTAGAAAGCCTAACAGGTTCACGCAAACATTCTTCGTCACGTGCATCACGTCGATTGAAGAGCGGACCTCTAAGACTTTCCAATAGGGTAGGTCCCAAAATATAGATTGCTTCTTCCACATGGGCGCGTGTCCGGCATCGTCATTCGGAACAGATAGACTACCAGGACCTTTTCCAAAGATTACTTCGAGGTCCTTGACCATACCAAATACCTCCTCACCGGTACGGAGGACAGGCTTCCTCCGGGGTTCTGCCAGACGTTTGAAATGTTTGCCTTTCTTTCTTACTGGATGCAGGTTCGGAAGAAATCGGCGATACCCTAGGTACACAACCTTCTTACATTTATCCAAATATACACTTTCAGTATCATCTAAACAGTGTGTGCATGCATTGTATCCCTTGTTTGTCTGCCCTGAAATGTTACTAAGAGCAGGCCAATCATTGATGGTTACGAAAAGCAATGCTCGTAGGTCAAATGGCTCCCCTTTGTGCTCATCCCACATACGTACACCTGGTTTGGCCCACAGCTGTAAAAGTTCTTCAACTAATGGCCTTAGGTATACATCAATGTCGTTGCCGGGTTGCCTCGGGCCTTGGATGAGCACTGGCATTATAATGAACTTCCTCTTCATACACAACCAAGGAGGAAGGTTATAGATACATAGGGTCACAGGCCAGGTGCTGTGACTGCAGCTCTACTCACCAAAAGGATTCATGTCGTCTGTACTTAGACCAAACCTTAAGTTCCTTGCGTCACGTGCGAAGTCCGGGTAATCTCGCTCGACTTTCTCCACTGTGACCCATCAGCGGGGTGTCTCAACATCGCGTCTTTCTTACGGTCTTCCATGTGCCATCGCAACAACTTGGCATGCTCTTTATTTCTGAAGAGACGTTTTAACCATGGTATTATAGGAGCATACCACATAACCTTGGCGGGAACCTTCTTCCTAGGGGCCTCGCCCTCAACATCGCCAGGATCGTCTCGTCTGATCTTATACCGCAGTGCAGTGCATACCGGGCATGCATCCAAATTCTCGTACTTCTCACCGGGGTAGAGGATGCAGTCATTAATGCAGGCATGTATCTTCTGCACGTCTAATCCTAGAGGGCAGACAACCTTCTTTGCTTGGTATGTACTGTCGGGCAACTCATTATTTCTTGGAAGAAGATTCTTCATTTTTACCAACAACTTTGAAAATGCGCTGTCAGTCACACCATTCTCTGCCTTCCATTGCAGCAAATCCAGTGTGGCACCTAGCTTTTTGTGGCCATCTTCGCAAGTTGGATACAACAATGTTTTGTGATCCTTTAACATCTGCTCCAGCTTCTCCTTCTCCTTTTCAGTTTCACATTCTTCCTTTGCATCAGTAATGGCCCGACCAAGATCGTCATCAGCGGGCCCATCTGCTCCCTCTTGATCTTCATTATCTACCTCCGTTGCATTATCATCATATTCAGGATACATATTATGATAGTTTTCATCATCCTCTTCTTCTTCGTTGTCTTCCATCACAACCCCTTTTTCTCCGTGCTTGGTCCAACAATTATAGCTGGGCATGAAACCGGATCGAAGCAGGTGGGCGTGAATGGTTCTGGTATTTGAGTAGTCTTTCTTGTTCTGACAGTGAACACACGGACAGCACATAAAACCATTGTGACCACGGTTTGCATTAGCCACAACGATGAAATTTTGGAGGCCCGTAATGTACTCGGAAGTGCGGCGGTCACCGTACATCCATTGCCGATTCATCTGCATTAATATGTAGTATATATCAAAAAATAATAGGGAGATGACCATTTATATATATAGTACATCAATGACACATGAAACTATAGTTGCCGACCTCGACTGAGACGGAAAGAGCAACAAGAAAGCTTATTTTGAGCTCTCGGGCATTTCACCGAACACCTCTAGTGCATATGAAAAAAACACAAACTAGCACTCTTCACACCCTCTTGTTGGGCTCCAAAATGTGAAAGAATGGAAGAGTGGGGTGTGTGTGGGCTGGGGTGGTGTCTTATATAACCCCCCCTTTAACACCGGTTCATGCCACGAACCGGTATTAAAGGGGGGGGTGCGCGGGCCACTGCTGCAGGGACCTTTAACACCGGTTCGTGGCACGAACCGGTGTTAAAGGGGGGGCTCCTTTTTTGCCGCAGGGGCCACGCTGGTACGCCCCCCCCCCCTTTAACACCGGTTCGTACAAGAACCGGTGTTAAAGCCCCTTTTCGGGATCAACAAAAGACCTCGTTTCCACTAGTGGTAGTAGTATATGGGGAGTATAGTTTAAAAAAACACCTCACTTGTTGTTAGTTTAATTGTCAATGCCTTTGTTTGGAGTGCGGATGCCTCTGACTGACTTGTGTGCGCGGCGAGGCATTATTACATAATTAACGTCTGTTGGCACCGAGACGAAGCAAAACTCACCGGACACCTCGTCATTCTGTGTTTAATTAGTTTCTGGTTTGGTGTGGGGTGAGAGGCCCCATCGAAGCATTGGGAAATTCATGCCTTGTTCGAAGACGTCGTTGTGTCTACCCTCGTCACATTAGCACTGCGGGTGAAAACCCTAAACCTCTGTGGTCTTGGCGGCAGCGGTGCTTGTTGCATCGTGACTGTTAGCTTTGCGACAATCAAATAATAAAGAACAAAAATAAAATTATAGCAAAGAGAACACAGATTTAACGTAAAAAACCCTCACATAAAGAGAAGGAAAAATCACGGGCGCCGGCCAACAGAACTTCACTATACGGTGAGTGTTTACACAACGCCGGGGATTTCACAGATGCAATTTGTCTCAACCGGCGGCTTACAAGAGGTTTATATAACGGTGGAAACCTACTTCTTCGATGATCCGCATCGGTCCAAGCCTCCGGCGACGGGCCTCGCTCCGCTCCGTTAGAAGTTGACCTTTACTTTGTAAAATATAGATCAACATATAACAAACTCCACCTTGAGACAAATTCCTTCTTATAACATCAACAATAATTATCTCCTTGAATAAACAAAAAAACACTTTTGGCGCCAACAGCCACTTGGCCTAAACAGTTATACCAACTAAGCTTGAGTATAGCTCAAACTTAGCAACAGGAACAGGCTTTGTCATCATATTAGCAGGGTTATCATGAGTGATTATCTTGCATAACTTTAGTGTACCTTGTGCAATAATGTCACGAACATAATGGTACTTGATATCAATGTGCTTTGTTCTTTCATGAAACATATAATCCTTAGTAAGGTAAACAGCACTTTGACTGTCACAGAACAGGTTAATGCAAGAATCATCCTCACAAAGCTCAGCATACAAACCTTTCAACCAAACAGACTCTTCGCAAGTTTCAGCAACAACCATATATTCTGTTTCGGTTGTAGATAAAGGTTGCAGCGTTGCCTTCCAACTTACGGCACATCGAATGCTTGCTTGAAGTTTGGAAATACTGGTGAGGGACTCGCAGGCTATGTGGATTCAGATTTTGCTGCCGACTTGGATAAGAGGAGGTACCTGAAAAAACCACTGGACAACTTTCCAATGTTCTCTACCAGGATTAGCCATGCAACGACTCACCAAACTCATAGCATAAGATAAATCAGGGCGAGAACAAACCATAGCATACATCAAGGAACCAACAACACTAGAATAAGGAACTCGAGACATGTACTCAATATCTTCATCAGAAGTAGGACATTGCAATGACAATTTAAAGTGAGGAACAACAGGAGTACTAACTGACTTTGCATCATGCATATTAAAACGTTGAAGAACTTTCCTAACGTAATTTTGCTGACTAAAAAACAACAACTTAGATTTTCGGTCCCGTTTAATTTCTATATCTAGGATTTTCTTAGCAGCACCAAGATCTTTCATCTCAAATTCACTACTTAGGTGTGCCTCGGTGGCCCAAGCCTCCGACCCAAGCCTCCGGCGATGAGCCTCGCTCTGCTCCGTCAGAAGTTGGCATTTACTTTATAGAATTTGGATCAACATATAACAGTGACCTCCTTGGGGGCGCGTCGTGGAGCTTAGGTTTTCTTAGTCTTATGGCTTCTTCGGTGGCAAGCTCATTGCTTCTTTATTTTTGTTGTTTATCTTTGATATGCTTGTAAGAGGATTTTATCATCACTATGTATCGGTTTGGCCGTTTGGCTTTATTTAAAAAGCGGGGCACTTCGAGGAGGAAATTCATGCCTTGTGTCCCCAGATACGCAACCAGGGAGGGAACTGAACTATCGAAGCGTCTAATGATTCTCTCTATGCTGCTTTATCGTCTTTCTTTTTACTATCTCCGTCGTAAGAAATAAAGCGTCCTCGTTTTTCTTGTGTTTTTTACCAATAATTACTCTAAATATATGTAACACCCTCGAATCGGCCCTATGCAAGTTTTAGCGCTTCCCGCCAAACCCGCATAGAAACGATTCAAGGACGCCCACCAGGCACTTTCGTGCGGGTGGAAAACGAAGTAATACCATTACACAATAGTCCACGATGGAACCCACAGAACAGATATATACAACACGACTCTATGAGTCAAGAATACAGATATACAATACAAAGATCCAAATCACCTTGAAAACGATACAACGTCCGAGTACGGACAAGATGCAAATGGGGCTAAGAGCCCTAAAGAACAACCAATGGCGTCCATAACCCTGCTCAGGCCAAGCCGGAAGGGTAGCCCTGCTAACGACGTCGATCTCAAACCTGCTAAAATAAAAGGGGTGTCGATAAAGGGCAAAGGAAAAAGAGGAGCGTCACTACTGAGGCCAGTACACGGCGAGGCTAGAATTCGGTGGCTCTCACCTACATAGGTATGGTGGACTGTAGCGGCAGCGCATCATGCACTAAACAACCTATAGAGACTCGGTTAACTGTCGGCTATTAGAGAGAGATAAGAAAGACCTATTCGGTACCAACCTGATACTAACACTAAACATACCCATCCTGGTATTTCTCCCTCGAGACCAAACGAGAAAGTCGGACCAAGGAACTCACACATTTGGCAGTTTTACTCATTCCATTATAGTTACAGCATTTACTAGTCAGATATAAAGCATGAGTCATCCTGACAGCATAAGTAGTGGGCAGTTTTAATTACCATTCTGTGGTACTTGGAACATTTACTAGTCAGATATAATTGTCCTGAGGAATCCCGAAACCTAGCAGTTGTTGGCACTTTTATCACATTTCATTGGAGTTGCAATACTTACTAGGCAGGTACAACATGTCACAAAATAACCCTAGATCCACCAGTTGTTGGCATTTTAATATCCATTCCGTGATAGTTGAATCTGATTACTAGTCATGTATTAAGTCAAGTTTATAGCACTACTTTAGTTATGCTTGTCTATGATCGAGGTACTGTGCTCCAAGTCATCCATGACCGCGGACACGGCTTTCGGAAAGATTTACCCTACAGGGGTGCACAAATAGCAACACACACACGATCAACCTCGGAAAAACCAACTCAAAACCCAACGAGGCTTTCACGACAAAGCAATCACAGGATTCATAAAATATTTTAGGGGGTCACCCTACTAAGCTACCCGCAACGAAGTTGGCCGGCTCCGAGACGGACCCAGGGTTTGTGTGTACGGCGGTAAACGACTGGTAACCCGAAAGTGTGACTGGGCTTGTCGATATAGCGAAAACGTGTCACGATCCTAAACAGTACAGGTGCTCCACGCATAATCTTAAATAAAGCTGTAAAGCATGACATAAGTACAGGATAGTAATAAAACCCCAAACTAGTTTGTGGCCCCAAAAAATAAGAAATGAATCAAGATCTAGCTCAGGTGGATTCATAGACTCTCCCGGATGTGGATAATGCGAATAGTCAAGGAACAGGTATCAAGTACTCGGGGCCTACGGGACACAAGTGGGCATGGAAAACCAAATAACATATAATTGCCCACCGGTGCTACTTTCATTAGTTATCACAGCAATTTAATAGTTGTATTTAAAGTCATGATCCTCTCCACCATAAGCATCTGCCAGCATTCCAACAACTGTGGTACTCGACAACACGAGATGGCACCTGAGCAAGCAAGTACGACTCGCGAGGCCAGCTATCTACCAAACAACAGGTATTAGAAGGTGTCCATGGCAATATAGAGGCTGCACGGGATATATCTGGTGCACGGAAACTAAAGCATCGCGACACGGATAGCAATAGATCAACAGGAGAAAATAAAGACTATAAATGCAAAATAGGTAGAAGGGGGAGAGATGCTCGCCTGGGAAACACTGCCGGAGATTCATATCCGGAGAACTTGTCGATACTCGTATCCACTCAACGGCCTAATCCGCGAAGAAGCAAAGCACTAAAAGAAACACCAGATGCACTATTTAATACTACGGCAAAAGATCCGGGATGATATGATGCAGATGCGGTGCAATTAGGCAGTATTAAGCGGAACCGGAGTCCTGACAATTAATTATATGGTTCAAGTTATTTAACTACCTCCCAAAATAAATGTTGTATTAACAGGGCGAAACATGGCATCGGTTCGCTACACCAATTTAAATGGAGTCCGGAATAAGACTAGAATAGCCCGCATATAGACTCCATATTTAATTTAGGTGAATCGACTATTTAACCCTACCCACCAGATGACATATATGCAAGCATGATGATTTAATGATGCGACGGGTATATGTCATATTATAAAAATAGAGGTTTAGGGTCGCACATCTGGGTTCGGAAGATCTTGGGTTCCGGGGGTTCGGGATGCGGTCTCAGGGTTCGAAGAGGACAGCGGAAACGGTCTCGAACAACGGAAGGAGAGCTCGGCGTTCCGGAAAGAAGGACTTGGTTTGGCGTCGGTGGCTTATCGGACTCGCCCTGGTCGGCGTCGATCTTGTCGTCGCGAAGATCTTGTCGGGTCCGCGTATCGGGTCGGTCTTGGCGTGCGGGATGAAGAACTTGTCGTTCCAGTGGCGATCTTGGCGGCCTTCAGGTTCGGGTCTTGGCGTCCCATTGTAGATCTTGTCGATGGTCCAGCAAAAACCACCGGGTTCGGTCTTGGTGACGGACGATCTTGGCGATAACGTGGTTGACTGGACGACACCACCTTATCCGCGATGATGAAGATCTTGTCGATGTACCATGCTCCTGGCGGGTTCCTCGGTTAAAACCTTGCGCATCGGGGAAGGGCTAGGTAGATCTTGTGTGCTGCACAACAGAGGAGGTCCACGAGGGTTGGTCGGAGCAGGGGGGGCCTCGCGGCGCGCTTGCTGCGCCAGAGCAGGAGCGTGCAGAGCGGAGAGGGTCGCGGGCCAGGGCTCCCGTGCGTGGCAGCAGAGAGTGGAAGGGGCCGCGTGCGGAGCTGCTCGCAGGAGGTGGGGCGCCGGGCGGCGGTGGGCGTGGCCGGAGGAGGAAGCGGGGCAAGGCCGAGGCGGAGGCGCTCGAGGGGGTCGCGAGAGGCGACCGCAGGGCGGCGGCGGCGCGTCGGGGAAGGGTTGGTAGGGGAGCTCGCGCGGGGGAACGCCTGGCGGGCGTGGAGGCGAGGAGAGGCGTCTCCACGACGAGCTCAGATCACGGCGGATGAGGCGGCGCGGGAGCCAGAAGCGGCGGGGTGCGGCCGGAGCACAGAGGGCGGCCTCACGGCGGTGCTCGGGAGGAACTCGGGGGACCGAGGTCGAGAAGGGCCCATGGCCAGCAGAGCTCGGGCGACGCGGTCGCGCAGTGTGCGGGCAGGCAAGAAGGAGCGGTGCGGCGAGAGGAAGGTGGGGCGAGCGGCGGCGAGAGGAACGTGGTCGTCGAGGCATCGGCGGCTGGGAGGTTGGTGCGGGATGCACGGAAGGAGAGAGAGGAGCGGGAGGAGAGTGGGTCCAGGGACAGGAGGTGGGGCCGGGATGGAAGGGAGGTTGTCGGCAGGTTGACCTGGGGATGGGTCGTCCAGGGGAGCGGGTTGGTTCGGTCGCCTCGGGATGGTGGCAGGAGGTGGGTCCAGGTGGAGGTGGCGATGGGATTTGGGCCCAGGTGGGCGGGAGCGTGCTTGCGTGCGTTGTGTGTCTGCGTGTGTGTTGGAGAGGAGGTGGGCCAGGAGAGGTGAGGTGGCGGGCTGGGAGTGGTCGGGGTGAGGTGGAGGGTGGAAGTTTGGGCAGGTGTGGAGCCCGGTGGGGCCAGCTGCATGCGCGTGTGCGTTGTGTGCGTGTGAGGGTGTGTGCGGCTGGGAGGGAAAAGGTGGGATGAGGTAAGTGGCTGGGTTGGGTTTGGGTATTTTAGATAGGGTTTGGGTTTGGATCTGGGTATTTTAGACTAGGGTTTGGAGGTGGCCGGCCGGGCTTTCGGGCCTGGCGGGCTGCCTCCTAAAAACAACTTAAATAATTATTTATTTAAAACGGTGCTTTTGAAATCCGTCTTTAGACGAAACAAAATATTCCGGAGACCCGGGGTTTTAATTTGAAATAAAGACGGACGTTTAGAAAACAAAACCAGGCTTTTCGAAAATAGTTTTGTACAAACACATGCATGGTGATGACGATGCTCAAATGCAATGTGGCATGTTGACATGAGCATACGGTCATGACGATGCAATGCACAAAAACACATCGATTTTTTAGTAGTGGTTTTTGCGAGATGCCACAATATATAAACAATGTTAAAGTGTTTTTGGTTTAAATTATGCACAATATAATCAAAGTATTGTTGCTTAATTTTTTCGGTCATACTTTATCTTGAAATACACGTGCGCCTTATTTCTTGGAACGGAAGTAGTAAGTGCGCAAGCGCATAGCCCTTGGACAACCGGCTGGAGGCCTCAAGCTCGATCTAGCCAGGTAATCGTGCGGCCTAAAAATAGGGTTTACTATCCGCGTAAAAATTATTTCCAGATCAATTTTGCCTCCCGTGAAACAGATTCCGCAAACTGCACCTATAAAACAAATTGCCAAAATTGCGGAATCTATTCCACGGGAGGAAAACTGAGATTGTAAACAACGATTCATATCTCAATAATTTCTTCACAAAAAGTTCATATGACAACACCACAAATCAAACGAAGGAATGTTTAAACGAAGGAATGATTAAACGTCACATGACACAACAAATCATCCAATAATAAAATTGCAACAATAATTATTCAAATCAAATTGCAAAAAATGTTCAAAATAACCTCGGCAACCCGCGCCGCTCGATTCGGGCCTGCCCCTTGGAGATTGTCGAGGGAGGGGCAGCTGCAGTTCCGGGGAGGCCGAATCAACCTGCCAAGGTTGACGACGCGGCCCAATCGGCCGCAATAGATGCATCCATGGCGACACCCTCGGCAGCCCGCGCCGGCAAACGGGAACGGGCCAAAATGTCATATTTGACCTCCCGCCAGTGCGGGATCGAAGATGCGGGCGGCAGGGAGGCCGGTTGCGGCGGGGTGTGTCTAGTAGCGGTTGGAGACGGCAGGGGTAGCTCAGCGGAGTGCACGGCCGGGGTGGGGTTTTAGCTCAAAAGAGGGGCACCCTCGATTCGGCCACGGAAACTGGTCATATAGCGGTACGAGGGAGGATTTCTTTGGGCGCCAAAAAATCAAGCCGGGATGGTTTTACGTGATCTATTCAGGTAAGTTTTTTTTCCTCAAAACCGAAAACTGGCAGTTATTTCTCAGTTTAAGCGGGTTTTCGTTGTGTGCTAGAGATGCTCTAACTCGGTTGTTTCCCTGACGCATGCTATGCATCAGATACAAAATACTATGCTTCTTGCAATCTTCCATATGCATCACATGAGTAAGATAGAGTAATATGTCATGGTGTGCCCCCATTTATATGTTTTTTTACTGGCTTCCATGTTTTCTCTTAGGCACTGCATTTTCATGTGGTCGAAGAGTAGAAATGAGTTTTGGAATTCCATTCCATCTTTTCACCTACATGATCCAAATTTCTTGACAAACTAAGTATAATAATGAGGTTGAATAATATAAAAACACACACGAACAACAAAACACTTTGATAGAACTAAAAAAGTTCCATTGACAACATACACATACATCATGCGTTACTCCACTTTTGCATCTTATCACAAAAAAGACCGAGCATTGTCAAGCTAGACAATCTCAATGTTTTTGAATAAGCATTTGAATTGTCCACCCCAATAGGCGTGAACCTGCGATTGTTGAACAAGGGATACACGTTGCAAGGAAGACTGTCATGTCGCTGATTCATCGACATATTGTTGGGAAAGTTTGCGAGCACAAAAGAACGGAACTCGAGAGCTATTGACCACACCAAGCTTGAGCACACATGCTGATTTTCCTCCTCGGGTGTATGTTTTAAGATCTTCATCACAAAGGTGGGTAATCAAACAAATAATGATACATTATACTTTATTTATTTATCTATAAGTGAAACCCACAATAAATGATGCCCAAAAGGCTAGGGTTTTCCCCTCTTAAAAAAACATCAAACTTGACACCACCAGATATAAAGTCAATGGTCGATAAGACCAAAACACTCCAATGTGTCAAACATGTCGGCCATGAAAAGAATAGAGTCATGTGACACTTGTCTGCTTGACACCATCTCTGTCCGTCGAAACAACGCCACCTAGGACATAAAACCCTTAAATTGCATAGAAGTAGATTGAACTATGGACATAAAACTAGAGTTTCCCTAGCCATCGTCCGAGACCATAAGGAAACCTTCACATTAAGTTAGTTGGTCCCCTTCCCTCCGACGAATGACCCCACTCCCCCTGTTTGGGGACTGAAATTTGACTAATAGATGTACTTCTTACTATGTGTCTGGTTGAAGTGGGCCTACCGAGGACAAGCTCTGATACCTGATGCTGAGGCGTGTGATCTCCTTGTAGGACCTAGATTTGGGTATTCGTCCGAGAGGGGCCCAATTTTTCCAAGCTGGCCCACTCCATTTCTTCCGGCTTCTTCCACTCCCACCAGGCCACAACGGTCCCAGAAGTTGGTTTGCACAAAGCACAAAAAACGTGACTAAGGTTTGAAAAAACCACTAGTTTAGTTTTCACAATAAACCCGCCAAGGTACGGAGAAGCAACAATCAGTGAATTTACGTCCGGTAACACACTTTTTTAGGGAAATCCTTCGTGTGTTTTATTCCATCACAACTAAAGATACATCATTCATTACATGGGATCTAATGAAAATAGGTGGACCACCATCCCAAAAGACGATTATTTGAATCATAAGCAAAACTAGCTAAAACACACGTCACAATATTTTGCCTCCCGAAAGTAGTGTTGAACAGATACTACCGATTCTTCGAGCCGTCTGGAAACACTCTGTTATAATGGCATTGTATGGACTCCAAATCTCAATAACACCATTGTATGCTTCGACCAATTCAAGTGATAATAACCACCCGAGAGCAACCTATATCTTCCACAAATTAAAGACCTTTCACAAGAGCAGTAGCTTCTGATATGGTAGCATCTAGTATATGATTAGCCTGTTCTTTTGAATTTCGCTGGACAACTGTTGTAGCACCATTTCCACTGGGGAAGAAGAACCATCGATATTAAGATTATAAGAGTGAGGAAGATGTCTAGTTGAAAACTTCTTTCTACCTGCAACACAGTACATACAACAGTGACGTCGTCATGACATCCAACCATGTGCTGACCCATTCCTTGGACATTTTGTGAAACAAAACTAAAACTTAATTAAAACTTGATTATTTTTGTGAAACTTCTCAATATAGTTTCACAAGTTTCACTTTTTTTTAAATACTTCACAATCTTACCCATGTTTGAACTTCACTCATAAAAGTTTCACTTATGTTTTAATTATTAGGTTTATACTCGCTCCTTGCCATAATATAGTGCATATAAGATTTTTAAAATGTCAAACGTCATCAAATTTGACCAAGTTTATTGAGGAAAATATCTATATCTTTAATACCAAATATATACCATATGGAAATTTATATCATGATGAATCTAATGGATTGAGCTGGTATTCAAGATTTTTGTATATCCAATCTCAAAGCACCGATTATATGGTGGATGCAGCACCAGTATGTGGAATCGCCGTGTTCGATGTCTAGTCCATTTCCCCTCATGAGGTTTAGACCCAGCCAATACGCCTTTGAAATTTGGTGTGAGAGCTTGAACAAAGAACACGGTTTGATCCACCGGGCCTAACTTTTTGTCTTTGACATATTCACGGCAATGGGCGCCGTGTTGCCGCTTCTTCTCAACCTCCAGTTTGGAGGCCCTCACTGATCTTCACGTCAGTGTCGCCGCCTTCCTACCATCAAGTGGTCCATCCCCGATGGCATCAAGGAGACCGGCGATGGAGGTTCGCCATAGGTGGAGAGGACTGAGGAGTGGTTGCTTTCTCAAGGTCCTTTGTGTAAAAGGTTAGGCCATGGTTTTCTTTTCCTGTTCCCTCGGGGCCTAGATATAAAATGTATCCACCGCTTTTAATATAAGACGCAACTTCGGGGTCCTTCGCAACCCCTTCGCATTCAAAAAAATCACAACGTTGCCACCATACGCACGCTCCAACAATGATTGATTTCTTCAAGCCAATACTCCATGTGTCCACAAATAAGTTTACTTCTAAAGTTGCCTTAAGTCAAATTTAATAAATATTGAACCACTTTATAGGGATGACGTAACAACATTTGTCACACTAAATAAGTATGACTAGATCTTTTTTTCAAATTTAGTTTCATAATTTAACGATGATGTCATATATGTTGGTGATTTGTCTAAAAAGTTAATCAATTTTGTCTGAAAAGTTTTGACTTAGAAAAAAGCTAGAAGTACACTTATTTGTGGATCGAGTATATATGTACTCCCTCTATTTGGGATTATTAGTCCCAAGAGCTTTTTTATATTGTTTGAGATTATAAGGGCTATCTCATTTATTAGTCTATCTCGTCCAATGCATGTTCTCATTTTCCTCTCACTTCTCTCATGCATATAAACTATTGATACATGCATATCTTAATGAGAGAGAGTTATGAAATGTCTTGGTATTAGTAACGTGGTCTTTATGACTAATAATCCCAAACAGAGGTAGTACGTGCTATTCATTGGACGTGGTTTTTTTTGCTCTCGGGTGCATATGCATCCTTTATTTGAATTTATTTTTGTCAAAATTTGAAATGACAAAAAAAATAAAAAAATTGTGCAGGTAGGACTTCAAGTTTTAGGTGCCCGCAAAGTCATTTCACAAAAAATAAACATTTTGAATGGCTTGTGCAAAAAAGACAAAATTTAGTGCTAAAGTAACGTGCTCCACGACACAAAATTTTGTTTTTTTACACAGCATACAAAACATATCAGTTTTGGTGGAATGACTTCGTGTGCAACTCGAACATAGAGCTACACATGATCATTTCTTTTTTAAAATTTCAATTTTTTTAAAAATATTTTTTTATACCGAGTACATATGCACGCGGGCGTAGAAAGCGGTTTCCGCTAAGGAAGAAGTTCTCCGAGAACAACCAGCTAACTCTGTTTTGACCAACTGGGACCTGTTGCGAGTGTTGACGTGACAAACAAATCCTCAGGCCGTTCGATTGGACCGTTAAGTTACATGCATGGCCCATATGTCAGCGCCCGCAAATAGTCTCTGTTGTTCATTTTTTCGAGCCGCTTCATGTCCCTGCCGCCGCCGACGCCGGAATATGGGGACCTCCGTCCTACAGAGGTGCCGGCGCCTATCTGGGGGACGAGGGACCCGTTCCCGGGGGCGACGAACATGGCGGTCGGGTCGTAGACGTGCAGCAGCCGAGGTAGGCCTTCGGAGTTGCAGCACGCTCAGCAGCGCTGCACCGGCGCCTGCTAGCTGTACGATGTTCCCATTTCAGCCAGACGTGGTTACAGCCGGTGTCTGCGGCGTGCCGACGTTGACGTTCATCAGGTACTCGAACATCCATTGCCGTGGTAGGAGCGTGCGTGCGCCGCGGCGCGGACCGTGGGCCTCAGGGAGGCCGCCGCGAGCACGCGGTCGTGCACGGTGCCGCCGCCAGAAGCATGCAGCTCGAGGATGGAGCTGGCATCGTATTGATGCTACTACTGGATAGTACTGCTGCTGATTTCATCTAGGTGATCTGAAGCGTTACAGGTGTCCGTGACGCAGCTCGACGACGGCGACGACGGCCGGTGGTGATCGCCCGCACCATCTTCCCAGTGCATGGCAGCGGTCGTCTCGCTGCCGGCATCCCCGGCTGATGGTCTCCTTGCTCTGTTGTTCTTGAGCGAGATCCGGCACACGACCCATTCGCAGCTCTGCGAGTCGCTAGGCGTGGCGGCGAGGCGGTACTCGTGCATGACCCAGTCGGTCCGTGTCAACGGCGCCTTGCCTTTGCCGCGGTGGAAGGCGAGCGCCGACTTGACGCCGACGAGCAGCCGCTTGCCATTGCCGGACCCGGACGGGCCCTGCAGCTGCAAGAACACCGGCTTCTCCTTCCCCGTGGCCTTCCAGTACCCGCTGGCCGCTCTCCGCCGCCGCCCGCCAGCCCGCGCTTGTCGCTGGCTGAAGAAGTAAGCAGCCTCCCCTTCGCTCGCGCCTGCACAATGGAAAGAAAACGGAAGGAAATTAATGAATTTCCCTGCAGAAATGTGTGAGGATGCGCGGGCACGCACCAGGCAGGTCCCAGGGATCAGGCAAGGCGGCGGCGTGGACGACGGGGATGACGGCGGCGGGGAGCGGGCGCGCGAGGGCCTTGCGGCGGAGGTACTGCAGCACCAGCTCCTCGTCGGTGGGGTGGAACCGAAAGCCCGGTGGCAGCTGCTGCCTCGGCGGCGCCTCCCTTGTCGCTATCACTTGCCGCCTCTCCATTACAACTACGCGATGTTCGCCGATGCAGTGCAGCTGCAACTGAAGCTGATCGATCAGCGACCAGCCAGGGTGCCGCTTTCAGGTGCGGAGAGAGAGATAGGGTCGATGAGTGGTGGAGTGGAGACGGGGGAAAGGCGGGGAATTTATAAGGTGCCGCCGGCGATGTGGCGTGGCGCGAACTCCATCCTGCTACCATCTTGCTTCAACAGTATGATTCCTTGTTCGATGTCACAAAGATCCCGTTCCGTCAATCAATCACGTAAACTGATAAAATTATTCGTAAGGTATAGATGGGACGATACAAAAGTAGACAAAATCTATATCAGTAGTTGCCACCTGGGAGCTGAAAGAGATCGTTGTACAGAAGCAGACGATTCCAAATTTCTAATCCATGTCATAAGCATGTACGTTTTGATAAAGGCAGATGGTTAATTGTCTTGCCTGCGATACCGTGCACGCTAAGACCAGCAGATGATTAACCCTGATGTGAGAGGGACCGAAACGCTCTCGCGACCTGGCCGCCCCTGCGGGGGCAACCTGGCCGCGCCGCCAGCGTCCCCCTCCGCAACCTACCTCCCCCGCCGTCGTCGGCCTAGCGGTACATTGATCAGAGTTTACTACAACAGTAGGAACTCCTTTCCCCGTGCGCGCATAGAAATTGATGAATAAGGTAGAGGAATTGGTCAAGAAAGCCCCATTGCCCTAGGCCCGGGTGGCGTAGGCGGCGACAACCCCTGCTTCTTCCCTCGCAGTGGCGACCTTGCGAGGGGCGGGGCGGCGTGGCACCGGGCGGTATTCCTAGGCGGTGGAGGTCCGGAGAAGCGGCGGCGGGGCGGGCTGCTGCTGTGCAGAAATAGAATATATGCTTAGGGTTTCGTGGGGTCTATGTGTCCACCTCTCTTCTATTATATAGACTCGACAGATCACAATACAGAATTACAATATACACGTACGTGTCATACGGGACCGATTCTTAACACACATCCTCAATCTAAACTACTACTCCCTCCGTCCTAGGACATATGGCGTATAAAAACCTCGATTTTTCCCACGGGATAAGGCGTAGGGTCGGTTGCTAGCGATAACTCCCTTTTTGCCCCAGAATCTGAGGAGGCTGAGATTTTTATGAGAGACAATACTACTACAGATTTGCCTATTAGTGGCGCACCGTGTTTGCTATCCTTGGCGCATAGGCCGTGCGACATTGTCATCACGCCACTGATATTTTGTATCGGTGGCACATGTCAACATGCGCCACGGATAGTTGAAATATCAGTGGAGCATATGGGTATGGTGCGCCACAGATAAATTTTTCAAAATTCAAAAAAAAACTAGATCTGAATCTGGATCTCATCGCCCTCGCCTCACCGCGGCCACCACCTACCACCGCATGGAGGTGCGGGAGGCCATGGTCGCGCCTCCGAGGACGAGGATGCCGACGAGCTCGAGGATGGCGCCGGTGTTGGTCGTGGTGTAGCTCGAGGACATCGCCCGCGTTGGTCGGGGAGGATCTCGAGGGCGGCGGGTGTCGGGGAGGAGCTCTAGGGCGTCACCGTCGGGGGGCGGGGAGGGGCTGTAGGTGGAGGATAAGGGAAGGAGAAGGATAGGAGAAGGAGAGGAGAAAGAGAGGAGAAGGGAAGAGGAAGGAGAAGGAAAAGGAAAAGAAGAGAAGAAGGAGAAGGAGAATAATAGAGAAGAAGAAGAAGGAGAAGGAGAAGGGGAGGAGAAGGAGAAGGGAATAGGAGCAGGAGGAGAAGAGGAGTAGGGAAGGAGGATAAGAAGAAGGGGAGGGGATGAGAGTGAGGGGCGCCCTCAGAATTCAAAAGGAGGCCATGCTTATCCGTGGCATAGGTAAGTGGCCACAATTTATTTTCTTGCAGGAAAAAATCTTCTTTTGTCATAACTTTTTATTATTTTCGAATTTTAATATTCAAAAATCGCTAAATGACCTAATGTGGTTGTTAGCGGATGTAGAATTTCATTCTCGTCATTTTGATATATTATATATTATATATTTTTTCTAACATCATACGCAAAAGCTATGGCTGTTTTACCGTGGCATGACCTGATTTTGTAAAAAAAGTCGAAATTCATGTTTCTTAATTTTACTAGAAAATAGACCATATTACCTACCTACATGTCAAAGAATTTTAAAAATTAAAGTGTTTTTCATTTTCTTTTATATTTTATAAGACTAAAAAGGCGATCCCCGGGGAGGGGGTGGAAGCAGAATTTGGATGGTGCCTTGCCTATCAGTGGCGCATGTGTATGTGGTGCGTTATAGATAACCCAACTATCCGTGACGCACGGCCATCACATGCGCCACGGATATGTCAGGGGCCATCCAAAAGTACTAGATGTGGATGCCCAGACTTATCTACGGCGTACCATTTGCCCATGCGCCACGGGTATTTAGGGTATCTCTGGCGCATCGTTACAACGTGTGCCACTGGTCTTTTACATATGGCGCACTACCCTTGCCATGCGCCACTAAACATCAATCTATGGATAAGCAAATCTATAGTAGTGAATTAAGGAAGGGATTCGGTTGCATACAGGGGCAGGAAAGGAAACGTCCCGATATTTTCTCTCCTAGCTAACGATACCTCGAGTCTCCTTAATAAGCATGCAATTTTTATACGCCGTATGCCCTAGGACGGAGGGAGAACTACATACAAGGTTTACTTTTACTTTTATGTTATTTACTTCGAGTACCGTTCAATACTTAAATCTATCTCCTTTTCGCTCACTCGCGTCTACTCTCAACACTTGCAGTCAATTCACTCAAGGCAAAGTGACACCTTGAGTATGATAGAAATGCCCCAGATAAATACTTTCCTAGGGTCTTTATTAGGATCAATATTAAAAATAAAATTAATACTTTCACGAAAACATGCTCTGCCGAACATGTGCTCTTGTAGGCTATCACATACTTCTCAAGTTTCGTTTATGCATGATTGAAGGCCCATTATAGGGTGCTTCCATAGGATAAGGCCATGAATGATTGAAGGCCCATTATAGGGTGCTTCCATAGGATAAGGCCATGACCGATACGACTTTGTTGGCAGCTTGTCAGAAGTAGACATGACGGTAGTGGTACAGTCAAAAGCATATATACGTCCGTCAATCACTTCATGTGTGAGCTGGGCAAGAGGGCCAATAAGCATGATAATGTAAGGGCTATGTTGAAGATGAAGAAGGAAGATTACATGTTGGTAAGTAAATTGTCAATGAGATTCTATGTTGCTACTAAGTTGTAATTGGATTATATGTTCTTCAAATGAGTATTGATTTTTCAGGTTATGCCCCAGTAGGCCGATGATAAATAAGACGCATGGGAGGCATTGGTTATGAGGTGGCTCGAGAAAGACCCCGATTTCAACACCGTGAGTGAGCGGAATAAGGCAAAAACGTGGCATCGAGGGAGCACATAGTGGGGGGAAACCGCAACCATAACCGATTCAAGGGAAAGATGGTATATATACATGGAACAACTTGCATTTATTTTCCCTCATGTTCCTACTTGATACGCATAACTTTTTTTGGCGACGCAGGAGGACGATACCAGGGGTCCTGTTACCAACATCGCAGAGTGACAAAACATGAAGGAGAAGGTGCCCGATCTAAATGCGCCTCAGTCCTTGCTTCCCGAGTACTTTGGCACTTCTGACACCGACTTGAGCCTCTACTACTCGACGTTCTAGGGTTTTCATCCGGAGGAGGATGGCCCCATTCAGGAGAAGATCAACGAGACTTCGTTGATCGTGTTGGGGCGCGGCAAGCAGCATGGCTGTTTGCGCATTCTTAATGTAGTGACCAAGCCTACCACGAACCTCACACATATCTGAGCTACCCTCTGATGGCCCAAAATGTATCGAGCTCATTGGGGAACCCCAAGAGGAAGGTATGATGAGCACAACAACAAGCTTTCCCTCAGTTATAAAACCAAGGTTATCGAACCAGTAGGAGCAAGGAAACACCTCCAAGGTGTTGTTTCCAACGTGGAGACCTGCACAACACAACCACAGAACTCTATCCCCAACTTGCGATGAGGTTGTCAATCTCACTGGTTTTGCTAAAAATAAAGGATTAAACGTATCGAATGGAAGAAAGTAAAAGTTTACAGAAAGTAAACACAAAGCAGTAAACAGTTTGTAGATTGAAAGTAAAACAAAGGACCGGGGTCCATAGTTCACTAGTGGTGGTTCTCCTTAAGATAGATGACATGTTGGGTGAACAAATTACAGCGGGGCAATTGACAAACATCGAGAAAACATACATGCATATACTAATCATCTTAACTCCTATGAGATTTGATTGGGCATTACAACATTATACATAGACCGTAATCCAACTATACCTATGACTAATAATCCACCTTCAGGTTATCAATCCGAACCCCCTCCAGTATTAAGTTGCAAGCAACAGATAATTGCATTACGCATTGCGTGTAAAGTAAACAATATGATTGTTCTATGAACAAAGGATTGCTATTTTCTCCCTAGTAGCAACAACACATCTAGTACCTTAGATATTTCTATCACTTCCCCAGATTACTAGAGGCATGAACCCACTATCGAGCATAAATACTCCCTCTTGGAGTTGCTACCATCTACTCGGCCAAGATATCTACTAACAACGGAGAGCATGCAAGATCACAAATAACAAAGACATGATAAAATAAATAATTAATATGAAATAGCATCTCAATATCCATCAGATCCCTGCAAACACGACATGTAGGATTACAAATAGATGATCTTGATCATGAACGGAGCTCACAAGATCTAGACATGGTAGCACAAAGGAGAAGAACCAACCATCTAGATACTACATGGACCCGTAGTCCAAGGATGAACTACTCACGCATCACACCGGAGGCTTGCATGGTGATGCAGAACGCCTCCAGGGTGAATTCTCCCCTCCGGCAGGGTGCCGGAAAGAGCTTCAGATCCCTCCCGATCTAGGGATGGAGATGGCAGCGGCTATAGACTCTTTCGTGGAATTTTGATCAGGTTCTTAGGGTTTCTGTATCGGTGGCAATATATAGACGAAAGGGGAGGCCGAGGGGGTGCCCTAGGTGGCCGCACCACCCCCTGGCACAGGCCAGGCCTGGCCGCGCGGCCAGGTGGTGTGGCCGGCCCCTGGCCCCTCGTCGTCTCGTATTCTGGCTTCGTGTCCCCCTCGGTGAAATATTGACTTTGGCTTTTGTCCCGTCCAATTCCGAGAATATTCATTTTCTGACTTTCCTGGAACCAAAAACAGCAGAAAATAGGCAGCTGGCGCTGTGGCATCTTGTTAATAGGTTAGTCCAAGAAAGTGTGTAAAAAGTACTCCAAACTGTGGACAAAACATAAGAAAGTAGATATAAATCAAGCATGGAACATCAAAAATTATAGATACGTTTTCAACGTATCAACATCCCTAAGCTTAACTCCTGCTCGTCCTCGAGTA
Organism: Avena sativa; assembly: GCA_916181665.1. Lineage (NCBI taxonomy): Eukaryota > Viridiplantae > Streptophyta > Magnoliopsida > Poales > Poaceae > Avena > Avena sativa. Next base: position 542,580,329 of record OV702290.1, on the reverse strand, counting down.
GGTAAGTGATAAAAAGAAAAAATAATTTTTGAGGTGACATGCACCATCATAAACTTGATCAAAGTATTTGTAAAACATTAATAGCTGGGATCGTAGTACTTCAACATAGCATGAAAGATAAAGTTCTAACAATAAGGCATAGCAACTATGTTGTAACATGAAAATGCACAAACAAAAGATTCATGAATAACAATGTTTGCAAGACGTTTGTTTGTTTCACATAAAGAAAACATAGCATAGTGGCATTCAGCTTGTCCCTCATAATATAGCAAATCATAATTGCATAGGACACCTTCAAAGTTTATAAGGGTGACTAGATACAAATAGTTTAAGAACAAGCAATATCAAAGTTATGCATCAATCATAAAGTCTTGGGACAATGCACATTAAACTAAGAATGGCCACTATGCTCTCTCAATAGGTGCATAAAGATAGAAGATGGAGACTCAATATAAAAGTGGAAGAAAGGCCTTCATAGAAGGAAGTAGGGATTCAAGTCTCATAAAGAGCTTCCAAAAATTATGGTACTTATTAGCTTTCAGCTCTTATTGCCCCTATCATAAGCATCTTGAAGTGATTAAGGTTAAAGTGAACAAACTATGGAGTATATGCTTGACAAAGTATAAGTTGTAAATCTCATGTCCCTTGAATACGAGGGCCACTCCTCATGCTACTCGAGTTTAGTTACTGATAAGTTCTTGTCAGAGTAAGTACATGTGTATCATAGAGAACCGCCAACGGGGTACCCCTTGCCCGATGATACGGAAGAATCCCCATATCAAAATAACAAGGCAAGCAGACAACAAGCATCTCAGCAATCTTCTTATTTACCATGGGAAAATGGTGTTTTTTCTCTCTTTCCTCTTTTCTCATATCTTTTTTTTATTTTTCTCTTTTTCTCAATCTCTATCTCTTTTTTTATAAGAAGAATACTTCATAGATTGCTCATTATGGTTACGCTGCAGGTTTCCACCATGATTAGGCATGGATTAGACCGGCGGCCCAGGCATTTCTCTAACACACATACATAACTCCATGGACTTACAAGCTCTCCTTTCATTTCACACCAACGACATCCATAGACAAAAGAGCATGATATCAACTAGGTACAAAGTACAAGTGCAATGTTGAAAGCGTTCCCCATGACAACATGGTTCTGCTAATACCCAACATATAAGTGCAAGAATATACAACATAGACGACACAATGGTTCAAGTTTATTAGGGCAAGAAAAGTAAAGTGTGCCATCAAGTTCGTGAGAGCTTTAGTCACTAGTTTTCTCATAACAAGTTTAATTCAGAAGGTAGATAAAAACATGAATATACTTGGAATAGCAAATGCTAATAGGTAGGTATGGTGGACTCTTTGGAATAACTTGGTTTTATTTGGAGTTGGATGCATGAGTCGAACTCATACTTGGTTATGGAGGCTAGCAAAAGACTGGGAGCGACCAACTAAGAGAGCAATAATGTCCATAATCATGCAAAGCAACAAAACATTATTAATTAAAGCATAAAGTGATATTACAAGTCGAAAACTAAAGGGTCATAAAGGCTATGGTGACTTGGGATAGTCTTAAGATGGTGTGAGCATGCGCGAAGTCAACCCAAATAAAACATCAAAGGAGAATACCACAATACTATGCTTTAATATGCTAAAACAACACATGATTCTTTCAAGGCACATTAAGCAATCTCAATTGTTTATAACATGTCATGCTACAGCAAAGATCACTAAGCATAAAGCCAAAACAATATCCAGCATGACATGACAACGCATAGGCCATAGTCAAAAACAAACTCCTTTTTACCACTTAAGCATGAACTTTCCTACTCTTTTTCAATCCAAACCAAACTATTTGAAAACTAATGTATGAAAGAAGGGGTACAACCAATTTATTCAAGCAAACTAAGAAAACCAGGCAAACGAAAACCAAAAACAAAAACGAAGACGCTTCAAGAACAACACAACTATGCACGAAACAATAAAACTGAAGTGTTTGGAAGAACCTGGGATTTTTTATTGATGAAGAAGGGGATGCCTTAGGCATCCCCAAGCTTTGACGCTTGTACTTCTTGGATATTTCTTGGGGTGACACGCGTGGCTTCCCCAAGCTTGAGCGTTAGGCCATTCTTCATATCATTACATCATTCTCTCCATACACCTGAAATTCTTCCTTCATACAAAACTTCACACAATCTTTATTAGCAACATTAGTGCACTCAAGATAATAAGTCTTTGGGTTCAGTTTCAACACCAATAAAACTTCCATTCAAACATAAGCTACTGTAGCACTTCCCTTGAAAAGCTCAATTTCCCAAATAGAACCCAAAAAGGAACCAACAAGAAGCAAATGCAAATAATGGCAGAAATCTATCAAAACAGACTAGCAGGTAAAATCCAATTTTTTCAAAGACCTTCTGTTGCTCAAATCGAAAAGTGTTGAACTAACGAAAGTTAGATAATAACCTGGGGAAGAAGCACAAAAATTCACGCCTCAAAATGACATACAGATATTCTACACAATTTTTTAAAGTGAAGCACAAAAATCTGTTTCAGGACAGCAACTTTCCGAAGCATTACTTCTCTCTCATTAGAGGTTACTCTTAGCAAAAAAGCAAATAAAAAGGATAAGGAGCGGTTATTACTGACGTAATAACTTCCAAGACTCATCTAAAACTTTTGGGTTATCTCCCAATAAGTACTTTTCTTTAACGCCTTTAAGTTAGGCATACGAAGCAAGAAAAAGAATCAAGTGTTTTCAAATGAAGAAGCATTAAGAGCAAATTTTGTTTTCATAGGAGAGGCAAAAGGAATCTTCTCTCTCTTCTTAGGGAAGTGTTCCATAACTTTCTTGAGTGGGAGTTGATATTTAATGGTGCCTTCTTTCATATCAATAATGACACCAAGAGTTCTAAGAAAAGGTCTTCCTAAAGTAATAGGACAAGAAGCATTGCATTCAACATCCAAAACATAGAAATCAACAGGGACATAGGCATTGTTAACCATAATAAGAACATCATTAATACTCCCCATCAGTTTCTTTTTAGTATTATCATCAAGTGGGACATTTAAATAACAATCTTCCAATGGTGGCAAATCAAGCATATCATAAATCCTTCTAGGCAAAATAAGAACACTACTATCAAGATCACATAAAGCTTTGAAATCAAAATCATTCACTTTCATATTAATGATGGGTTCCCAACCATCTTCTAGTTTCATAGGAATAGAAGCTTTATGTTTCACCTTTTCTTCTTTAATTTTTATGAGAGCATCAGTAATGTGTTTTGTAAAGGCCATATTCATAGCACTAGCATTAGGACTTTTAGCAAGCTTTTGTAGGAACTTAATTACTTCAGAGATATTGCAACTATCAAGATCAAAATCATAATTATCATCTAAAGTAGTAGAGCTATTACTAGCTTCAACACTAGTGGTAGTGATAGTAGAAACACTAATATTTCTAGCAATTTCATCTTCTCTTTCCCACTTAGCATGCAATTCAGCTAATAGTCTAACATTCTCATCAATTCTAACTTGTATGGCATTAGTAGCAGCAAAGGGATTTTCAATAGTTTCAGGTTTAGCAGCCATTTTATTAAAAGAAGATTGTGCTTCAGCCAATGATGCTATATTTCTTTCAGCATTAGAGAGTTTTTCCTTAATAATTTTATTGAAAGCAGTTTGTTTACTAATAAAACCTTTAAGCATAACTTCAAGTTCAGAGGGTGTACTCCTATTATTGTTGTAGGAATTTCCATAAGCATTACCATTGTTGGGAGGATATGGCCTATATTTATTATTACCAAAATTATTCATGTAGGCATTGTTGCTAAAATTATTATTTCTTATAAAGTTCACATCAACTTGCTCTTCTTGAGCAACCAAAGAGGCTAAGGGAACATGATTTGGATCAATATGAGCTTTCCCATTAACAAGCATAGACATAATAACATTAATTTTATCACTCAAGGAGGAGGTTTCTTCAACAGAATTTACCTTCTTACCTTGTGGAGCTCTCTCGGTATGCCATTCAGAATAGTTAACCATCATATTATCCAGAAGCTTTGTTGCAGCACACAAAGTAATGGTCATAAAGGTACCTCCAGCAGCAGAATCCAGTAGATTTCTTGAAGAATAGTTCAATCCTGCATAAAAGGTTTGGATAATCATCCAAGCAGTCAGTCCATGAGTGGGACAATTCTTTATCAAAGATTTCATTCTTTCCCAAGCTTGAGCAACATGTTCATTATCAGATTGTTTAAACTTCATCATTTCACTTCTCATAGATATAATATTAGTAGGAGGATAATATTTTCCAATGAAAGCATCTTTACATTTAGTCCAACAATCAATACTATTTCTAGTTAGGGATTGCAACCATTGTTTAGCTTTTCCTCTAAAAGAGAAAGGAAACAATTTAAGCTTAATAATATCCCCATCTATATCCCTATGTTTTTGCATCTCACAAAGTTCAACAAAGTTATTTAGATGAGCAGTGATACATTGCTAACGTATCCAAAAAAATTGATGTTCCATGCTTGATTTTATCTACTTTCTTATGTTTTGTCCACACTTTGGAGTACTTTTCATATGATTTCTTGGACTAACCTATTAACAAGAGCCACAGTGCCAGCTGCCTGTTTTCTGCTGTTTTCGGTTCCAGGAAAGTCAGAAAATGAATATTCTCGGAATTGGACCGGACAAAAGCCAAAGTCGATATTTTACCGGAAGACTCACGGAGCCAGAAGACGAGACGGAGAGGGTCCACAGGGTGGCCACACCATGTGATGGTGCGGGCTAGCCCTGGCCGCACCACCAGGTGGTGTGGGCCCCCTAGCCGCCCACCGACCTTGCCTCTTCGCCTATAAGATGCCTCCCGATGCAAAAACCCTAAATCGTCAATCAGAAATCCACGAAAACTTCCGTAGCGCTGCTGCCACCGAAGGGGAGATTCGGGGGATAGAAAGCCTCTATTTCGGCACCCTGCCGGGATGGGGAAGTGCCCCCGGAGCCATCTCCATTGATCTCCACCACCATCTCCATCTCCATTGCTGATTCCCATGATGAGGAGGGAGTAGTTCTCTCTCGAGGCTAAGGGTTCTACCGGTAGCTATGTGTTCATCTCTCTCTCTATGCATGATCATATTGTGATCATGAGCTTTGTAATCAAGTAGATCTACCTTGCTACTCAAGTGCTTTAATAGATCTCTGCTCTCCCCATGTGTGTGAAGTTGACAGTGTGCACACCATGGTGGCACTTAGGCTAGAGATTACAAATACTTGTTATGAGTTATATTTGGAGTTGGATGTCTTTATGAAATTGTGGTGTTTGTTTGAACCATCTAGTACTCAAGGTGATAGTGTGGGGTTATCTAGATGGGAAAGGCGAACTTTGAGGTGTGCTGTTATAGCCCTACCATAGATTAGAGTGTCTAACCGGAGAGTAGTTCAACATAGTATCATAAAGAAGAATATATTTATATGAGAGTGTTCACTAGTGAAAGTACGATCCCTAGGCCTTGTTTCTAAGCATTGAAACACCATTTGCAACTAGATCTGTTACATGTTTGCTTGCTTCCATCTTTATTTCAGTTTGCCTTTAGTCTTTTCCACGCCATCAAGCTATTTTCTATCAACGTTACCACTTATAATTATCCATACCACTTGTATTTCACTATCTCTTCGCCGAACTAGTGCACCTATACACCTGACAAGTGTATTGGGTGTGTTGGGGACACAAGAGACTTCTTGTATCTTGATTGCAGGGTTGCTGAGAGGGGATACCTCTGACCACTTCCTCCCTGAGTTCGATAAACCTTGGGTGATCCACTTAAGGGAAAACTTGTTGCTGTTCTACAAATCTCTGCACTTGGAGGCCCAACAACTGTCTACAAGAATAGAAGTGCGTAGACATCAAGCTATTTTCTGGCGCCGTTGCCGGGGATTAAAGAATAAGAAGCTCCCACGTAAGGTAAAGGTACTCACATACTCCGGTGTGAGTGTTCGAAGTTGTGAGTGCTTGAAGTTATTTCCTTTAGATTCTGCAATTTTGTCTTTTTGTTTCTTGTTTTCACTAGTTAGGCTTAATGGAAAACAACAACAAAAATTAGAGGGTTTTTTAGTATTTTTCCTAATATAGAACATGAATTGTATGAAAAGAAAATTAAAAAAACCATGGAACTTTCTTTGCATGCTAATAGCAATGTTATTAGTATGAATCTTTTGAACACCTTTGTTACTAATGCTTTGGAAACATCTAAGCTTGGGGAAGTTAGTTTTTATGAAAATGATCTTTTTAGCTCCCCAGCTTTAAAGAAGAAAATTTGCTCTGATGATACTTTATCTCCCATATGTGGTAATTCTAATGAAACTTGTGATATTTTAAATCCACATACTGAAAGCATCTCTTTTAAAATACCTATAAAAATTGTTGAACGTGTTATGAACAACTATTATTTGGGAGATGGAACTGTCCATCCTGGTGATCATTTACTCTTTATACACGAATTGTGCGAGTTGTTCAAGTGTGCAGGTATTTCAATGAACCAAGTTAAGAGGAAGTTATTCCCTTTTTCACTTAGGGGCAAAGCAAGGGAGTGGTATGAGCTACTAGATGATCCTCATCATTTGGAGTGGAAGGAACTTGAATCTCTCTTTTACTCTAAATTTTATCCTCCTCGTGAAATTCATAAAGATAGGAATTACATTTATAATTTTCATCCACATGATGGAGAAAGTATTTCCCAAGCATGGGGGAGATTGAAGTCACTAATGCTCAAATGTCCCATTCATGAGCTCCCCAGTAATATTGTTATTAATAATTTCTATGCAAGGCTTTTAGGACATTACAAGGACTATCTAGATACTTGTTTAGAGGGATCCTTTACAAGTAAGGAGGTCAAAGCTAAGTGGGATCTTCTTGAAATAATTCAAATCAATACCGAAGATTGGGATAACGACAAAGGTAAAGAACCAGGTATAAACTATGAGTATGACTGCATTAAGTCTTTTGCTAAAACTATTGATTTTCAAGAGCTTAATGCTAAATATGGTCTTAACCCTCAAATTCTTGTTGATTGTTATAGAACCTTTGCTTCTCATATTAATGCTCCTAAAGAAAAATGGGACATGTATCATGAGCCTTATAAAGACACTTGCATGGAAAATGAAATTGTTATTAATGATAGCAATAAACATGCTCAAACCTTTGAAAGTACTACTTCTTATAAGCATGTTAATTTTTGTGGAATACATAGACCTTATGAGAATAATCAAATTGAAGAATAATATTGTATCACCCACAGGAATGAAAAAACTAGAACATGGTATAGGGCTCTAAATGATCTTGGTAAAAAAGTTTGTGCCCTGTATCCTTTTATTTGTGAACTTTGCTTTGAAGTGGGTCATTTAAATTTTCAATTCTCAGGCCATAATAATAGCCCTTCTAATCTAATGAGTACTACAAGTTTGTATTGTGATGACATGATCACTCCTAATCAACATGATCAACTTACATTATTTTTGGGGTGTGAAGAGTTATCAAGAAAAACCTCTTTGGTAGATATGAGTGCTTTTGATATGAATAGCGTCCTACATGGTTGTCATCTTTATTGTGTTGATAATTGCCACACAAATACTTACATACAAAATATCCTAAAAGATGAGATCTTACCAAAATATGACATGACTAATAAGTGTTTTGGTCTTATTAATGAAAAGGAGGAATCCACCAGAGTTTCTTCTATTGTCTCTAACAATGAACCAGGGTATATGGAGAAGCTTCCTTTCAAGCCTCTCCCTCCTAAAGAGAAGAAGAAGAAGAGGAGTAAAAGGAGAGAGGAAACGGTATATTCCCCTAAGCATGTTGCTCCTATTATAGTTTTTGATGAGTCTGAACTCGATGATGTTCCTATGCCTATTACCTATAGTAGTGATCATGATTGGGAAAAGCACACTACTTTTGATATTGAAAATCTCTTCGGTACCAATTCTGAAAATGATGATATTAATAATTACTGTACTATTAGTGCTATCCATGATCCTTCCAATGATGATATGTTTACAAATGAACACACTTTGGAAGATAACTATTCTATTGCTTGTGATGATACTGTACCTCCAATATATGATGATTGCAATGATGAATATGATATATTCAGTCCACCTACTATTGAGGAGAAAATTAATTATGATTACAATATGCCTCCTATATTTGATGATTATGGTGATGAGAATAATAATGATAGCTATTTTGTTGAATTTGCTCCCACTACAATTAATAAGAATGGCTATGTTTATGTGGGGAGTATTAATTCTTTTATGCATGTGGCTCATGATAATAATGTTTTATGTGATAGTTATATTGTTAATTTATTCATGATGCTACTGAAAGTTATTATGAGAGAGGGAAACATGGTTTTATGTATCTCAACAATATTAAGTTTCCCCTCTTCATGTTGAAAATTTTGAAGTTGCACTTGTTTTGCTTGCCCATGCTTGTTGCTTTGTGCTTTCATGACTTGTTTCTTTATAAGATTCCTATGCATAGGAAGTGGGTTCGACTTAAATGTGTTGTTTTAGATGAGTCTTGGAAGTTATTACCTCTGTAATAACCGCTCCTTATCCTTTTATTTGCTTTTTGTGCCAAGAGTAACCTCTAATGAGAGAGAAGTAATGATTGGGAAAGTTGCTGTCCCGAAACAGATTTCTGTGCTTTACCGTAAAAATTCGTGTAAAATCTCTGTACGTCCTTTTGAGGCGTGAATTTTTGTGCTTCTGCCCCAGGTTGTTATCTAACTTTCATTAGTTCAACACTTTTCGATTTGAGCAACAGAAGGTCTTCAAAACAATTCGTCCTTACCTGCTGGTCTGTTTTGACAGATTTCTGCCATTATTTGCATTTGTTTCTTGTTGGTTCCTTTTTGAGTTCTCTTGGGGAATTGAGCTTTTTGAGGAAAGTGCTACAGTATCTAGTGTTCTAATGGAAGTTTATTTGGTGTTAGAACTGAACCTTAAGACTTATTTATCTTGAGTGCACTAATGTTGCTAATAAAGATTGTGTGAAGTTTTGTATGAAGGAAAATTTTCAGGTGTATGGAAGGAATGAGTAATGAGATGAATAATGAACTAAAGCCCAAGCTTGGGGATGCCACGCGTGTCACCCCAAGAAATATCCAAGAAGTACAAGCGTCAAAGCTTGGGGATGCCCAAGGCATCCCCCTCTTCATCAATAAAAATCCTAGGTTCCTTCCAAACACTTCATTTTTATTGTTTCATGCACAGTTATGTTGTTCTTGGAGCATCTTCTTTTTCGTTTTTGTTTTGGTTTTTCATTTGCTTGGTTTTCTTAGTTTTCTGAATAAATTGGTTGGACCCCCTCTTTAATACATTGGTTTTCAAATAGTTTGGTTTGAATTGGAAAAGAGTAGGAAAGTTCATGCTTGAGTGGTAAAAAGAGCTTGTTTTTGACTGTGGCCTATGCTTTGTCATGCCATGCTTGATATTGTTTTGGCTTTAGGCTTAGTATTCTTTGCTGTAGCATGACATGTTATAAAAAATTGAGATTGCTTAATGTGTCTTTGAAGAATCATGCGTTGTTTTAGCATATTAAAGCATAGTATTGTGGTATTCTCCTTTGATGCTTTATTTGGGTTGACTTGGCACATGCTCAAACCATGTTATGACTATCCCAAGTCACCATAGCCTTTCTGATCCTTTAGTTTTCAACTTGTAGTATCACTTTATGCTTTGATCAATGATGTTTTGTCTCTGCATGATTATGGCCATTATTGCTCTCTTAGTTGGTCGCTCCCAGTCTTTTGCTAGTCTTCGTAACCAAGTATGAGTTCCACTCATGCATCCAACTCCTAAAACCAAGTTATTCCAAAGAGTCCACCATACCTACCTATTAGCATATGCTATTCCAAGTATATTCATGTTTTTTGTCTACCTTCCGAATTAAACTTGTTATGAGAAAACTAGTGATTAAAGCTCTCACGAATTTGATGGCACACTTTACTTTCTTGCATTTAATGAACTTGAACCATTGCGTCCATATTTGTTGCGTATATTCTTGCACTTTATAAGTTGAAATTAGCAGAACCATGTATCATGGGGAACGCTTTCAACATTGCACTTGTACTTTGTACCCTGTTGATATCATGTTCTTTTGCTTATGGATCCCGGCGGTGTGAAATAAAAGGGGAACTTGTAAAATCATGGAGTTTGTATTTGTGTTAGAGAAACAGCTGGGCCGCTAGCATAAGCCATGCCTAATCATGGTGGAAACTTGCAGCATAACCATAATGAGCATTCTATGAAGCATCTCCAATAAAAACCTATGCAAATAGCAAATAAAAAGATCGCTGAGATGCTCATTGTCTGCTTGCCTTGTCATTTTGATTATGGGATAGCTCCTGTATCATGTGCAAGGGGTACCCTGTTGGCGGTTCTCTATGATACATATGTACTTACAATGCCAAGAGTTTACTTGTGACTAAAGTTGAGTAGCATGAGGTTCGGTCTTCGTAAGTAAGGGGCATGAGATTTCGGCTTATAAATTATCAAGCATATCCTCTTAGTTGTGTCACTTTAACCTTAATCACCTTCAAGATACTTATGATAGGGGCAATGAGAGCTGAAAGCTAATAAGTAGCATAATTTTTGGAAACTCTTTATGAGACTTGAATCCCTACTTCCTTCTATGAAGGCCTTTCTTTTACTTTTATGTTGAGTCTCCACCTTCTATCTTTGTGCACCTACTTTGAGAGCATAGTGGCCATTCTTAGTTCTATGTGCATTGTCCCAAGACTTGTTGATTGATGCATAGCTTTGATATTGCTTGTTTTAAACTATTTGTATCTAGTCACTCTTATGAACTTTGAAGGTGTCCTATGCATTTATGTTTGCTACTCTATGAGGGACAAGCTGAATGCCACTATGCTATGTTTTCTTTATGTGAAACAAACAAACGTCTTGCAAAGCATTGTTATTCATGAATATTTTGTTTGTGCCTTTTCATGTTGCAACACAGTTGCTTTGACTTATTTTTAGAACTTTGTCTTTCATGTTATGATTGAAGTACTATGATCCCAGCTATCAATGTTTTACAAATACTTTGATCAAGTTTATCATGGTGCATGTCACCTCAAAAATTATTCTTTCTATTTATCACTTACCTACTCGAGGACGAGCAAGAGTTAAGCTTGGGGATGTTGATACGTTGCTAATGCATCCATAATTTTTGATGTTCCATGCTTGATTTTATCTACTTTCTTATTGACATGGGTATACCCTACAGGTACTCGAGCTTGGTATATACGGTCTAAATACGTACAGGCCCACGGTGTCGCCAAGGCCCAAACGAAGGATTCGAGTAACCTGCGGACTCTCGATTGCTTGAAGAACAAGAAGAAGCTAAAGATAGAAAGTTCAAAGGGAAAACCCTAAATTGTAACCGACTTGACCTGCTACCCGGGACCTAGCCTATCTATATAAAGGCTGGGAGGGGGCGGAGAGGAGGACACACACAACCCCAGTTTCCACCACCCTCGCCAGATTGCATCTGCGCACCATTGTAACCTTCGGTTCCTTCGATAATTCCACGAGCAGACAAGCAGGAGTAGGGACCTCTACGAGGCCTGAACCTGGGTAAATCTTTGTCCCCTGTGTGCTTGTCTGTTAGCCGATAGATGTCTCCAGCGCTCCCTCCTTATCCAAAACCCAAGTCCATAACAATGGGCATTGACGAGTTAAACCCTCGTCAATTGGCGCCCGTCTATGGGAACTAGGAGTGCTGATGTTGCGGCTTCTTCGGCCCCATCAACCACGATCTACAACTCCGCAACAGCGGAGTTGCGCCAGCTCTTCGACGCGTTCGACTTCACCGTCCACACGCCAGCCACTCGCCCAGCCTTCGAGTCCGTGGGCGACGGAATCAGCCTGGCGATCGGGAGCTTTTGCTTCCAAGTTGGTCAGATGGGCACGCTTCGCATGCTTGATCAGCCGACAGCACCGGCGATTGCCCCAGCATCATGGTTTCCTCCATCGATCGGCACCCTCAGCGAGCTCAACGCCCCGACAGCAGTCGAGAACACGGTCAGCGATAGTAGTCGCGACTCCGATCTGAGCGGTCTGGCCACTGAAGATGGAACCTACGGTTCCGGATCTGAGAGTTGTGGAAGCAGCAGCTTCCCCAATCACTTCATGTGCGTCGTCATCAACACAGGCCACACCTCTGCCAACCGTGACAACAACGGCAATCGTGGCAACGGAACCGACCCGCCTAACGGCGGCAACAGTGGCAATGGCGGCAACGGCGGTAACGGTGGCAATCGCGTCCCCGTTGACAACGGAGGGGCAGTCGAACCTCCAACCATAGTAAATGAGCAAACAGGCGAACGCGTCGTAATCAAGATCAACGAGCAAGAATGGGCTCGCTGCCGCGAGGCCCTGCGAGGCACCCCGCTACCCTTCGGATCCTCGCGGGAACTGCTGATGGGTTATCACTGGCTCCTGAAGGAAGAATTCAAGCGCCAAGTACAAACAATCGTGCAACTCGAGGCACGCAAAAAGGTGGCAGACAAGTCGAGCCTTCGTCGGGCTGGACTCTCCTTCTATGGAGGATCCTCCTCAAAGGGCAACGAGCACCTCGCCAAGAAGAGGCAGTATCGGATGGCCCATCTAAGCGAGCAGGACCGCATAGAGGCCGCGAAAGTCCTCGACTTCGGCTCTATGACAGTCGACACCAGGGGCAATGTGGTCCCCAAAACGCCACAGGCTGCGGTGACAGCGGCCACCATGTACCTCCTGAACAACCAACCACCAGCTGGAGACCCCCGAGCCGCCATGCACCGATCTACGATCGCAGGCTTGGGATTAATCGAGGCCGCCCTCGACAAGGAACCGACACCGAAACCAAAGAAGGGCAAAGCGCTAGCAAAGCGTTACTCCTCGCCCTCATCCAGCGATGACAGTCACGACTTGTCTCGACATTGCTGCTCACGACGACACGACCACGACTAAGACGCACGTGATGACATCACGCAGCGGAAGATCGACAAATCAAGAGCACGACGTGCTCGGTCGACTGACTCAGCAGAGGAGGACGTGGAGCTCTGCGGCGCCAGATGCTTCAGCAGATCCATTAGGAAGAAGCGAATGCCTAAAGGTTTTAAACTCCCGTCGAAAAACCCAAAGTTTAACGGCCTACAGGACCCGAAGATCTGGCTGGGGGACCACATCTCCTCCGTCAGGATCCACGGAGGCAGTCGAACCATGGCCATGCAATGCTTGCAGCTACAGCTGCAGGGCCCCGCCCGAGCATGGCTCAACAACCTCCCACGCGGATCCATTCGCGGTTGGGACGAGCTGGTTTACAGCTTCGTGCGCAACTTTAAGGGCACATACAAGCGGCCCGCATCAATCGAAGAGTTGAGATGCTGCCAGCAAAGATCTGGTGAATCGCTGCGCTCCTACGTCCAAAGGTGGTCCATCATCAAGAACTCCGCAGAAAACATCTCGTAGGATCACGCGATTGACACATTCAACGGTGGCGTCCGTCGCTTAGAACTCAGAGAGGAGTTGGGTCGTTCAAAGCCCAAGATCATCGACCACCTGATGGAGATCGCGAATCAGTGGGCCGATGGAGAAGACTCAGTGAAGAATCGTGTTCACTCCGACAAGGAGGCGGAGCTCGAGCGTAGACCCGATCGCCGAGGCAAGCGTCGCATGCGCATTTACGATGACCGCGACGACGTCAACATGGTCACGGCTGGCTACGCCGAAAGACGTGACGACAACCGCAACAGCGGATACCGTAGCGGCGGATACCGCGACTCCGAGAAAACCATGCAAGTGTGGCAACGCCGCACTCGCGACGAGGCACCCGCGAGCTCCATCGAGGATAAACTGTCCAGGCCATGTACGGTGCACTTCTACATCGACAAGCATGATGGCAAGAAGAAGTCCAGCCACCTCCTCAACGATTGCCGCGAGTTCCTCAAGCTACATGAGGGACTGGTTCGGATGAACCGCAGCGCAGTCGAAAGAGGCTACGGAGCCGCTCCAGGTGCCGTGGCACATGGCGCTCCGCCACCTCCACCTGGGCCACCCCCGAATGCAGCCACACCAGACCAGCACCATGGAGGCGAGCCGTACCCACGAGCTATGGGCACCATGATGATCCAAAAGGGACGCCCCTCCAATAGGGTGCAGAAGGCCATCACTCGCCAAGTCAACTTGGCCACACACTCGCCACCATCCACCACTGAGTACCTCAGTGGAAGCGAGTCCTGCATCAGCTTTGACAAACGCGACCATCCGCCTCAGGTACCCCGTCCAGGCCATTGCCCCCTCGTACTCGAGGCGCAAATCGGAGGCTTCGACATGAGCCACGTCTTCATGGATGGCAGAAGTGGCATCAACGTTATATTCGCGAGTACCTTGCGAGCAATGAGGATCCCCCTAACTTGCCTGGAGGCCACGGACACAACGTTCCATGGCATCGTATACCCCCTGGGCAAAATCAACCTCGACGTCATCTTCGGCACGCCTAAGAACTTCCGGCGCGAGCCCATCGACTTTGAGGTCGTCGACTGGCCCTCACAATACCACTGCATCCTCGGGCGCGTCGCGTTCGCTAGGTTCATGGCAGTGACCCACTATGCCTACCTGCAGATGAAAATGCCAGGTCCCCATGGTGTCATCACGATCAACTGGAGCTTCGAGCGATCTGACAGTTGCGACAGGGAATTCAACAGAATTTCCCAGTCCTTCGGCATGCAGGAGGAACTCGCGAGACTAAAGGAGACGACAGACAACAGTCTGCCCCCTTGAGCCGGCCAAGCTCACCCGATCTCTCCTTCGACTCATCGGTGCACACGAAGAAAGTGTAGGTCCACCCATCGGATCCCGCCAAAACGGCCCTCATCGCCAACAACTTGAGTCCCGCATAGGAACTCGCGCTCGTCGAATTCCTCCGTGAGCACTGGGAAATTTTCGCCTGGTGTCCTGCGGACATGCCAGGAGTTCCCAGGGAATTCGCCGAGCATGCACTCAATGTCAACCCAACGCAAGGCTAGTCAAGCAAACAATTTGGCGATTGTCTGAGCCAAGAGCGCAAGCAGTTGGAATGGAGATCAATAGAGTCCTCAAGGCCAAGTTCATACGCGAGAGCAAGGAAAGCACTTGGCTCGCCAACACGGTGCTGGTACCGAAGAAGGACACGGATATCCTTCGGATGTGCGTGGACTTCACTTCTCTGAACAAGCACTGCCCAAAGGATCACTTCCCGTTGCCACGGATCTACCAGATCATCGATTCCACCGCGGGATGCGAGCGCCTCTGCTTCCTCGATGCCTACTCAGGCTATAATCAAATTCGAATGAAGGAAGAAGATCAAGAGAAAACAGCGTTTACAATGCCCTTTGGTGTGTTCTGCTACAACACAATGCCCTTCGGGCTAAAGAACGCGGGAGCCACCTACCAACGGTTCATGCAGGCTTGCCTCAAGGAACAACTGGGTCGCAATATTCAAGTCTATGTCGATGACATAGTCATCAAGACCAAGGAGGAAGCTTCTCTAATCAACGATTTGCACGAAACCTTCGCCAACCTCAATCGCTACCGGATCAAGCTCAATCCGGACAAATGCACCTTCGGCGTACCATCTGGGCAGCTGCTCGGGTATCTCATCTCCGCGAGGGGAATCGAGGCAAACCCGAAGAAGATTAAAGCCATACTAGCCATGGAGAAGCTAAAAAACATAAGGGGCGTCCAGCAGCTGGCTGGACGAATCGCGGCCCTCAGTCGATTCATCAGTCGAATGGGCGAAAAGGCGATGCCCTTCTACCAGCTCCTCCACAAAACTGAAAAATTCGACTGGACCACTGAAGCGCAAGAAGCATTCAAAGACCTCAAGTGCCTGCTATCCACTTCGCCAGTACTGGTAACCCCACGAGAAAGGGAACCACTGTTGCTGTATATCTGCGCCACCAACTAGGTTGTCAGCACAGTGCTCGCCGTCGAGCGAGCCGAGGAAAACAAGGTCCACGGCGTACAACGCCCAGTATACTACCTCAGTGAGGTCCTCACGCCAACAAAACAACGGTACCCGCACTACCAGAAGCTGGCGTACGGCGTCTTCATGACCGCCCGGCGACTGCGCCACTACTTCTAAGAACACCCAATCGTGGTGGTCAACGACACCCCCTTGGGGCATATCCTCAATAACCCCGACGCCACGGGACGAGTCACGCTTTGGGGAATAGAATTGTATCCATGAGACATCACGTACGAAAAGCGCGGCGCAATCAAGTCGCAAGTTCTCCCGGACTTCCGCGTGCACTGGATGGAAAACCAGCTCCCGGACAAGCCAGATATGTCCTACCTCTGGACAATGCACTTCGATGGGTCCAAGCAGAAAGACGGAGCAGGCGCAGGTGTCATACTGACATCACCTCAAGGGGACAAGCTAAAATATATCCTGCGAATGCAGTTTACAGCCTCAAACAACGAGGCTGAATACGAGGCCCTGTTTCACGGGATGAGGATGGAAAAGCCTGCGGCGCCAAAAGGCTCATCATATACAGCGACTCCAAGTTGGTCGTCAACCAAACAATGCATGAGTGCGACGCACTGAACGATAACATTATCATGTACCGCGACCTCTACGACACACTCGAAGGAGACTTCGACGGTTGCGAGCTGCGACACGTAGGTCGCGAAAGCAACGAGGAAGCGGACGCACTCGCCAACATAGGCTCTACCTGCGCCCCCATACCGCCTGGGGTATTTCTCGAGCGCATCTGCGAACGCTCCATCAAGCCAAAGGACGTAGAGAAGAAAACAAGCGCAGCAACAGACTCGAGGGCTACGCCACCCAATGAGCCAATGACACTCGATGACCTGGAGCTGGACACAGGACTCGAGGGACCAATGAGCGTCATGATGATCGAGCAATCCTGGACGCAGCCGTATATCACGTACCTCCTCAGCAAGAGGCTACCATACGATCCGACAGATGCACGGCACATCGCGCGGCGATCCAAGGCATTCGTTGTTATCAACGGCGAACTGTATAAATGCAGCATCACGGGAGTACTTCAACGATGCGTCTCCATCGCCGATGGAAAAGCAGTTCTCCTAGACATCCACGAAGGGACCTGCGGGCACCATGCCGGCAGTCGCGCCCTTGTTGCCAAAGCTCCACGAGCTGGATTTTACTAGCCTACGGCCATGCACGACGCCAAGGACATAGTCTAAAAATGCAACGGTTGCCAGCGATTCACGGACAAGCCACACGCACCAGGCGCAGAGCTACGGCCAATTCCATTGGCCTGGCCCTTCGCACAATGGGGGCTCGACATGGTCGGCAAACTTCCAAGGTCCTCGCGAGGAGGCTACGTCTACCTCTTGGTCGCAGTCGACAAATTCACCAAGTGGATTGAGGCCATGTCAGTAACCAACCAATCAGGCAGCAGCGTAGTCAAATTCTTCGAGTCCATCGTCTACCGCTTCGGGGTGCCACATAGCATCATCACCGATAACGGGACGAACTTCACATCCAAGGAATTCCAAGAATTCTGCGAGAACTTGGGGATCAACATCAGCTACGTCTCAATAGCGCATCCACAGACCAACGGTCAGGTGGAAAAAGCAAACGGGCTCGTCTGCAACGGCATCAAGAAGCGACTCCTCCGACCACTCGAACAAGCCGCGGGTTGCTGGCCGGACGAGCTGCAATCCGTACTCTGGAGCCTACGTACAACTCCATACAGCTCCACGGGCTACACGCCATTCTTTATGGTGCACGGAGCTGAAGCAGTGCTACCCGCCGAGGTACGGTACAAGGCGCTGCGCGTGGTCGCTTACAGCGAGCACGAGTCATCCCTCGCACTCGAATACTCCATCGACCTCCTTGACGAGGCAAGGGAAATCGCCACGGAAAAATCTATGATCTACCAGCAGAACCTGCGCAACTACCACAGTAGGAGGCTTCGCCCCAGATCCTTCGTCGAAGGTGACCTGGTCCTGCGACTGAAGCAGCAGGGGCATCTCAACCTCGAGTCCCCCTGGAAAGGATCGTACGTGGTTACAGAAGTAATCCCAGGTGGCGCCTATCGCCTTCAAGATTTAGAGACAGGAGTCGCATACTCCAACCCCTAGAACGTCGCACAACTGCGACGCTTCTACCCTTAGTAGTTTTTACTTTTCATTACAAATAAGACTACTCAGCAAAGGCTACTTAGCCACACATTGTACCTCGCACTGTTCTTCGAATATATAAAAGCTAAGTGCCCCAAAACTCTGTTTTCCCCTTTACTTTTCAATTTACCTACTCGGGGGCTGCGCCACCCTATACACATCTGTTCTTCGAACCAAAACACGATATCCTGAGTAGTTGGTACATCAATCGAAACCCTTAAACACAACCTCAATCCAGCTGCAACGCAACTGACAGGTTGACAAGGGACTGAGATAAAACATGGCCAGGCTAACGAAATGGACTCGCATAGTGCAACACACTCCATGCTAACAAAGCTCTTTATGCACATTCGACAATAAATTATTTACAATACCTATACGAACTTTACAACACAAGTACACTTATGTGTAGGATACAAACTAGGCTACTACTGCAGCAAGAGAACGTTGATTTTTTCCTCAAAGAAGTCGACGATCTCTTCTGCTGGGCGATCCACCGCCTGGTAGTGCGGAACCATATTCCACGTAGAACCTGCTGGTAGGGGAGGCGGCCCAGACGCAATCGCCGCAACATCTATGTCAGGCCTGTGCAGTCGCACCATTGACATGGCAGCCTTGGCACCAGCCACCAACTGTTGCCTCTCGCATTCGTGAACCGCGGACAGACCTTGAAACTTGGCAAGCAGGTCCAGCAAGCTTGATGGAGTATCATCCAGCGGGAACATCGCCCGGTAAATGTTCTTCAAGCATGACTGTGACTTCTTCAGAAAAAGCAGCACTCGCGACGCACGATCCTGCAGGGTCGCCAGCGCAGTCGCACGATCATGATCTACCAAGAAGAATCCACTCTCTTGAAGTTGCTCCTGGGTAAGATCATGCAGACGAATGGCAATCCTATCTTTCTCCTCCTGCGGATGACGCGCGCGCTGACAACTACATGAAGCAGCAACAGCAGCATGAGTACAACGTACCAACTGCGAGTAACTACAAGGAAAAGATGAGAACAAGCAAACTAACACTTGAATTGGTCGCCTAGCTGCGTCACCTCGCCAAGCAAATATTGCTCTCGGGCGGCGGCTTTCTCCGCCTTCGACTTCCACACGTCCGCGTTACCACGGAGCACGGGCAACTCACGCTCCAGCTGCTTCACGCGGTCACGCAGTCGTGAAAGCAAGGACAGCTCATCTACCCTAGAGCGCGGCGGTGCCACGGTATCATCAAGGGTCGGAGAATCCTGAGTTTCCCTCAAAGGATCACTCGATGTACCCTACCACAAGTCAAGATAGAAGCAAATAAGACGACCAAATCAACACAAAGACAAAAGGATCAGATGCATTCAAGACTAGCAAAAGTATCAGCAGATACACTCGCCAGCAGGCATGTTCTTAAACAAAAGGACACAATCTAACTAACTATTACAAAACTAGCTAAGGAGCAGCTGGCTTCTTCGACTTCGATGGCTTCGGGGGCTTCATCAAGTCCGTGGTAGTGTTAGACGCCACTGACTTTCCGCCGGCCCCTGACGCCGAAGCTTTCGCCGCCTTTTTGGCATGTTGGATCTCCTCAGAGTACTTCACAACAGTGTTTATCAAATGATGCCCATATTTGCCACAGGCAGTCGCGAAAGGAGCGAAGACTACCCGCTGACCGTCTGCGCCAACAGGCATCGCCTTCGACACCGCGGCAGGATCGATCTCGACTCTGTGGGCCTGCACCATGGCAAGCGACATGGACGCGCCAGCCGCGTGGAGTGAGTTCTTGTAGCTGGAGGGCACACCCCTAGTGAGTGACTCCACTAGCTCGTCTATATTATCGATCAGCTCCGCCTTGGGCATCAACTCCTCCCGGAGGCGACTGAGGGTGCCCCTGGCCTTGGAAAGTGTATCCTGGACGGCGGCGCTACGGTCCTCGACTACCGACAGCGCACCCGCCAGAGCGTCATCATGACGAAGGGCCTGCGGGTCGAAGCTTAAATCGCCAGTATCTGTACATAAACCCACACACGGACAAAAATATCAGCGCCACCGGCAAAAACATTAGAAGCAGAGAAGGGTAACAATATCCACAAGCAAAAGTACCTGAGAGAGCCTTGGCGATTGAGAACAGTTGTTCTTCGAACAACTTTTCCCTGGCCGCGAAGGAGGCACGCAGATCCTCTTCATGCTTCCGCGCCTCGTCACGCGCCGCGATTGCCTCGTCGCGACCCTTCACAACAGCGACAAGTGTCTTCTCCAAGGTGGCGGCGTTACGCAATAAGGCATTATGTTCAGCTACACGACAAACAAAAGTTGATTATCAGTCGACTATATCAAAAGGAGAAGACGAAGAAGAATAAGTGTAGAACACTCACTTTCAACCACGCGGTGACGCGTCTCTAGCATTGCATGCTGGCGGCCCATCGCCATCACTTGTTCTGCCAAGTGCGCGGCTTCCTTCACAAGGAGCTGTCGCACAACAAAAGAATCATCAGAAGCAATAGATAACATCGACTGCAACACTACAAAGGAGAAAAGCTACACTTACATGGTCCTCCAGTGACTCGGAAGATGTCTGTTGTACTGTCATCCAGGCAACCATTCGATGCTCCCCTGCATGAGGAGAACTGGAAGAGTTGTGCCCGGAGTGGGCCGCCATTGGAGGAGAAGGAGCGCGCTCGACCTCTTCCTTGGCCTTCGAGGTCGCGACTCCTGATTCCTTCAAAAATTGGACGTCGCCAGAAGATGACGGCGCCTCTTGACTCCAAGATAAAAACCATATCAACAAATGGCAAACCCAGAGACAGGCCAACAAGGGCAAAAACAGAAAAGGACAAGTAAGCCAGAAAACTTACCAGTCAAATTTTTCAAAATCAAATGTGGCCTCCTTCGACTCCGACAAAGATTCCTTGGGCAATCGCATCTTCTTGCGAGAAGATGGTGCCACAATGCTCATGGGAACAGCAGGAATTGGCGACTCTGCACCAACGCCCGTACCTTCCGGAGTCAAAGGAGATGACGCGTCAGAATCCTTGCTGCGCGAACGCTTGCGAGTGTCCGGACTATCAGACTCAGGGGCTTCCTCCTCCACATCAGAAGGGACAGTCGACTTAGACTCATCCTCTTACAAGGCTTCACGAGGAATAATCCCCTCAGGAAGAGGGGGCATACAAGGCGACACCGCCCAATCCTGCATACAGACAACGAAATTCAGCAAAAAGCAAGTAAGCAACAGAAAAGCAATCGACAAAATTAGCTACTGCGTAGCACAACTATATACCTTAGGAGGAGAGTTCGAAGCATCAAATGGAGGAACAACTGGCTCACTGGGAAGCACATCCTTGACGGTGTACTTGGTGACCAGTCGAACCCTCTTGTCCACCTCACTCACGGACATGCCATCGGCAGACACGCGAGTGGCATCATCAGCACCAGCCCACTGAAGCATGGGGTGGACCCTGGCTTGCAGGGGCTGGACGCGACGGCGCAGCCAAGTGCGAATGAGGGTGCAACCTCCCTCCTCTTTGCCTATGCGACTCTCGAGGTCGTAGACGCGCTGATACAGCACGTCTGTCTCCGCGAGCTCGCCAGGCATGACTACATTCTTCTAGGAGCACATCCTCCTGCAAGGCGTCGCGGGATCGAAGGGCGCGAGTCCAAAGTGCTCACCATTGGCCTTCTGATCGCAGATGTAGAACCATTTGTCCCTCCATCCTTGGACGGACGCCGTGAGCTTGATGTCGAAGTAGGTGGCGGATGGGTCGACGTGGATTCCGCAACCACCTACATCATAAACTAAAGAGCCAGACGCAAACTGGCGCTTCAATTTGAAGATGCGCTTGAAAAGGCCGAAGTGTGGCTCGATTCCGAGCCAGCACTCGCAGAGTGTGATGAAGCAAGAGATATGGAGGATCGAATTTGGGGACAGCTGATGGAGCTGGAGCCCGTAGAAACAAAGAAGACCCCTAAAGAAGGAGTGAAGAGGCAAGGAGAGACCGCGAATGATGAATGCTAGAAACATCACTTGAAAACCAGCGGGAGGAGCAGGAATGGTCTCACCGCTGGGGACACGCGTGTCGGCGACTGCGATAGACAATACTCCGTCTTGACAAAGAAGACGGAGATCGGACGCCTTGATGATGGAAGGGCGCCACGCACCATTCGTGACGCGGGTAACCGCGACTTTCTTCTTCCCGCCGGCGGTGGTGCTGGTGCTCGCAGCGGCGGAGCCGCCCTTCTTCTTTGCCGCGGCAACAGTGGCCGCGGAATCAGCAGCAGCGCCTCCCATCTTCTTCCCCATTGCACGACGGCGATGCGAGCAAAGAAAGTAGCTCGGAAACGAGCGAAGCTGGTCCAGCGTCGTGGAGGAAACGGGCGCAGAGAGAAGCAGAGGAGTAGCAGCAATGGCGATGGCAGCAAGGATGAATGAGAACAGATGGGAAAATTACCGTCGCATCGCTGCTACTTAACCCCTGGAAGAGGTAATCCAACGGCTCAGAAAAACCCTACTCAACGCGTGGCACACATCGCATTGGACACGTGGAGAAGGGAAAGCACGAACCATCCCTCCACTACTCCCATTACACACGGAAATCGAGGAGACGTAGTTAAAATAAAAGATTACGCACGCCCAGTCAAATCAAAGTCAGAAAGTAGGACCCACTGCTCGTCACGTCCCGTCAAACTCGCTCACACGAGCAACTGAGGTCACACAAGCGTCAGCACTGACGTCATCAAAGCTACGCAGCGGAAAACTTCGACTACTTTAGTTCTTTCTGGAGTCTTCGACTCCACCATGCACTCGGGGACTACTCCCATAGGGAGCGCTGGCCGCGCACCCTAAGATTTTTCTTTTATTTTTTTAGGAACATAGACAATCAGAAGCAAACCCAAACCACTCGAAATACGATTCGACTATGGACATGGGTTACTCCCATAGGGAGCGCTGGAAAAAAAATTCGATTGAAACAAGCAAGCAAAAGACGACAGCAGTCGCAAAATGATTCTTTAGTCCCTGCCTGAGTCTTCGACTCAACCAGGCACTCGGGGGCTACTCCCATAGGGAGCGCTGGTCGCGCACCCTATGATTATTTATGCAAAAATTGTGTGTCGATAACATCCACACTCAAAACTCATGGCGACACCGCCTCATAATTTTTCCCTACAAAAAGATTGCGTCTCCTGGGTCACCCGAATCGTCTCCGCGATGATAAAATTCGGATGCCGCGCTTACAGCGTGAAGGTAAGACCTGAACAAGGCCTGGCAACGCATTAGATGCGCACTACCAGAAACATATCTGTGCCTGCAGGTACGATGAACATGTCTTGACGGACGCGTCGAGTGCTCACACCCATATAACTGGAATTTGACTCCTGCAAGACCTCCACGGCTTGAGTCGAATTACACCAGCACTTTTTCGGATTCGAGTCCGGGGACTCGAGTTCGAGTAGATTGCGCTGTTTCACCCTAAGGTGGTTAACTAATACCGATGCTTCGGTTATATCAGGCACGTATATCAACAATCCCTATGACACAATTAAAAGCAGTCGAAATATATACTCATTCGGGCACTCGAAAGACTTCAAAAGTCCCCAGTCGAATCTGTGATTCTAGTGGACACTCGGGGGCTACTGACATGGGTATACCCTATAGGTACTCGAGCTTGGTATATACGGTCTAAATACGTACAGGCTCACGGTGTCGCCAAGGCCCAAACGAAGGATTCGAGTAACCTGCGGACTCTCGATTGCTTGAAGAACAAGAAGAAGCTAAAGATAGAAAGTTCAAAGGGAAAACCCTAAATTGTAACCGACTCGACCTGCTACCCGGAACCTAGCCTATCTATATAAAGGCTGGGAGGGGCGGCGAAGAGGACACACGCAACCCTAGTTTCCACCACCCTCGCCAGATTGCATCTGCGCACCATTGTAACCTTCGGTTCCTTCGATAATTCCACGAGCAGACAAGCAGGAGTAGGGACCTCTACGAGGCCTGAACCTGGGTAAATCTTTGTCCCCTGTGTGCTTGTCTGTTAGCCGATAGATATCTCCAGCGCTCCCTCCTTCTCCAAAACCCAAGTCCATAACAATGGGCATTGACGAGTTAAACCCTCGTCACTTATGTTTTGTCCACACTTTGGAGTACTTTTCATATGATTTCTTGGACTAACCTATTAACAAGAGCCATAGTGCCAGCTGTCTGTTTTCTGCTGTTTTTGGTTCCAGGAAAGTCAGAAAATGAATATTCTCAGAATTGGACCGGACAAAAGCCAAAGTCGATATTTTACTAGAAGACTCACGGAGCCAGAAGACAAGACGGAGAGGGGCCACAGGGTGGCCACACCATGTGGTGGCGCGGGCTAGCCCTGGCCGCGCCACCAGGTGGTGTGGGCCCCCTGGCCGCCCACCGACCTTGCCTCTTCGCCTATAAGATGCCTCCCGATGCAAAAACCCTAAATCGTCAATCAGAAATCCATGAAAAGTTCCGTAGCACCGCCGCCACCGAAGGGGAGATTCAGGGGACAGAAAGCCTCTGTTTCGGCACCCTGCCGGGACGGGGAAGTGCCCCCGGAGCCATCTCCATGATCTCCACCACTATCTCCATCGCCATTGCTGATTTCCATGATGAGGAAGGAGTAGTTCTCTCTCGAGGCTAAGGGTTCTACCGGTAGCTATGTGTTCATCTCTCTCTATGCATGATCTTATTGAGATCATGAGCTTGTAATCTATAGATCTACCTTGCTACTCAAGTGCTTTAATAGATTTCGTCTCTCCCCATGTGTGTGAAGTTGACAGTGTGCACACCATGGTGGCACTTAGGCTAGAGATTACAAATACTTGTTATGAGTTATATTTGGAGTTGGATGTCTTTATGAAATTGTGGTGTTTGTTTGAATCATCTAGTACTCAAGGTGACAGTGTGGGGTTATCTAGATGGGAAAGGCGAACTTTGAGGTGTGCTGTTATAGCCCTACCATGGATTAGAGTGTCTAACCAGAGAGTAGTTCAGCATAGTATCATAAAGAAGAATATATTTATATGAGAGTGTTCACTAGTGAAAGTACGATCCCTAGGCCTTGTTTATAAGCATTGAAACACCGTTTGCAACTAGATCTGTTACATGTTTGCTTGCTTCCATCTTTATTTCAGTTTGCCTTTAGTCTTTTCCACGCCATCAAGCTATTTTCTATCACCGTTACCACTTATAATTATCTATAACAGTTGTATTTCACTATCTCTTCGCCGAACTAGTGCACCTATACACCTGACAAGTGTATTGGGTGTGTTGGGGACACAAGAGACTTCTTGTATCTTGATTGTAGGGTTGCTTGAGAGGGGATACCTTTGACCACTTCCTCCCTGAGTTCGATAAACCTTGGGTGATCCACTTAAGGGAAAACTTGTTGCTGTTCTACAAACCTCTGCACTTGGAGGCCCAACAACTGTCTATAAGAATAGAAGTGCGTAGACATCAAGCAGCAGCATCTTCAGTACCATTACCAGAAAATTGTTCTCTCATAACAAGATTGAGTAAAGCAGGTTTAATTTCAAAGAAAGTAGCTTCAGAAACAGGTGGAGCAATAGGTGTGCACATGAAATCATTGTTGTTGGTGCTAGTGAAGTCACACAACTTAGTGTTTTCAAGAGTAGTCATTTTTTTGTGTTTTTGAAACCAAGGTTATCGAACCAGTAGGAGCAAGTAAACACCTCCAAAGTGTTGTTTCCAACTTGGAATCCTGCATAACACAACCACAAAACTTTGCCCCCAACTTACAGTGAGGTTGTCAAACTCACCGGTTTTGCTGAAAACAAAGGATTAAACGTATTGTGTGGAAGGAAGTAAAAGCTTGTAGAAAGTAAACAAAAACAGTAAACAATTATAGATTCATGGTAAAAGAAAGGACCCGGGTCCATAGTTCACTAGTGGTGGTTCTCCTTAAGATAGATGACATGTCGGTTGAACAAATTACAGCGAGGCAATTGACAAACATCGAGAAAGCATACATGCATATACTAATCATCTTGACTCCTATGAGATTTGATTGGGCATTACAATATTATACATAGACCGTAATCCAACTATACCTATGACTAATAATCCACCTTCAGGTTATCAATCCAAACACCCTCCAGTATTAAGTTGCAAGCAACGGATAATTGCATTACGCATTGCATCTAAAGTAAACAATACGATTGTTCTATGAATAAAGGATTGTTATTTTCTCCCTAGTAGCAACAGCACATCTAGTACCTTAGAGATTTCTATTACTTTCCCAGATTACTAGAGGCATGAACCCACTATCGAGCATAAATACTCCCTCTTGGAGTTGCTAGCATCTACTCAACCAAGATATTTACTAACAACAGAGAGCATGGAAGATCACAAATAACAAAGACATGATAGAATCAATAATCAATCTGAAATAGCATCTCAATATCCATCGGATCCCCGCAAACACAACATGTAGGATTACAAATAGATGATCTTGATCATGAACGGAGCTCACAAGATCTAGACATGGTAGCACAAAGGAGAAGAACCAACCATCTAGCTACTACATGGGCCCGTAGTCCAATGATGAACTACTCACGCATCACACCGGAGGCTTGCATCGTGATGAAGAAGTCCTCCAGGATGAATTCTCCCCTTCGGCAGGGTGCCAGGAAGAGCTTCAGATCCCTCTCGATCTAGGGATGGAGATGACGGCGGCTACAGACTCTTTCGTGAAATTTTGATCGGGTTCTTAGGATTTCTGTATCGGAGGCAATATATAGGCGAAAGGGGAGACCGAAGGGGTGCCCTAGGCGGTCGCACCACCCCTGGCGCGGGCCAGGCCTGGCCGCGCGGCCAGGTGGTGTGGCCGGCCCCTGGCCCCTCTCCGTCCCGTATTCTGGCTCCGCGTCCCCCTTGGTGAAATATTGACTTTGGCTTTTGTCCCGTCCAATTCCGAGAATATTCATTTTATGATTTTTCTGGAACCAAAAACAGCAGAAAACAGGTAGCTGGCACTGTGACATCTTGTTAATAGGTTAGTCCAAGAAAGTGTATAAAAAGTACTCCAAAGTGTGGACAAAACATAGAAAAGTAGATATAAACCAAGCATGGAACATAAAAAATTATAGATATGTTTGCAACGTATCACCCTCACCCTCGACAGTCCCCTATCCTGCCTCCTCGACGACCTTGTCGATCCACCGATGTAAATTTTTCTCATTTTCATCCTCTTTCTGACATCCATTCCTGAATGGCTAAGTTGACGAGATTCATTATTTTTGAAATTGTAGCCTGATTTCGAGGCGACCTACGATTCCAGTCACGCGGAATATGTAGAGGCGTATCAGGCGTTGATACCGAAGAGAGAGGCCTACGGTGAGTACCAAGAGTTGCTCGATGATGTAAGTTTCAACCTTTATTTTTGCAAAATATGACAAGTCCCACTTCCCCTGGTTTGGACATTTATTTCTGCAACACTTGACATCTAAACTATCTTGCAGTCGTTCACGAGGGTTATGACCACTGGAGAGAAGGACTCGGTACCAGAATGGCCAGCTAGGTCGGGCCTACCACCAGTGTTCTCATCGAGGGAAGAATTCGTTCGCACATACTACTCGTGGATCCCGGTAAGTTCTTTGCGAAACCACTTGTTACCGCTTTCCTGTGCACTTAGATATTTATACTTGCTCCTCTCTTGGCCAACCTGCCTCACAAGTTGCTAACCCTTGCTCAAACATGTAGAGAACGGGATGTTCTGGGAACCAACCATTTGGTCGTGCTTCTTCCATGCCGGGTTCGTCGCGCGAGATCACACCGCTTTATTCTGGCTGTCGTTCTCCTGGTGCTTCTGTTGGTGTTTCTCTTGGTGCTTCTGATGGTGCTTCTGCTAGTGGTTCTACTGTCATGCGACGTCGGTCGCCTGTTAGCCGGGAGATCTAGGGCTCTCGGGCTCGAGCTAGATGTCGAGCTCTCGGGCTATGTATGATGATGATACTATGGGTATATGCACTTGATGATCTTATTTGGATGATGATGATCTTATTTGCACGATGATGATGACTATGTGTTCCTTATATTCTGTGATTTTTGTTGTAAAATTTTCTACTTCGTCCGATCCAAATTAGTTGACTCAAATTTGTCAAGATACGAACGAATCTAATACTAAATCATGTCTAGATACAGTTGAATCTACAAATCTAAGTTAACTAATTTGGGTCGGAGGGAGCATGTTTTTTGCTAGAAAAGCGCTCCAAATGAATTTTAAAAAACCTGGCATGCCCTATGCCGACGACATTATCACCGTCGCAAAGGTGACCATTTCATCATATGACTTGCCACGTGCGCAGGCTATGCCAACGGATAGCCGTCGGCACGAAGGCTTAACCGTCGGCGTGCCTGCTGCCACCGCCAAACGGCAGCCAGGTTCGTGGTGCTCACCTGACTTAGACCGACTGCTTAGACGCCGATGGCTCGGTTTGACCATCGGCCTACCAGCTACGCCGACAGCTTTTCCTACGCCGACGGCAAACGAGTCTGAGCCAACGCTGTGTTGCGCCGATAGAGACATTGACCGCTATCGTCGGCATAGACTAGCCGACAGCGAACGGGGCTGCCAAAGGATTTTGGCCGTCGGCGCCTCGCCTGATTCATGTATTGTGCCGATGATATCATGCATGCTAACCATCGGCGCAGTAAGCGAGAGCCGCCGCTGTTGATCATCATGGATCCATATATACATGCGCCGTGCGTGTTAATTATGTGATGCTACATGTGAACTGGAAGGAAGGGCGGCTTCTTTCTCTTTTCTGCCTGGAATCATGCAGCAATGCAGCCCGCTGCTAATTACCTTTTCCTTGCAACTACAGTAGTATTGTTTTTTGTGTTGCTTAATCATGCTCGTGTTGCTTCCTGCCTCCTCCTTGCGGGCAATCGATCATCACGAGTTCCCCGAATCTTGGGAACTTCGGGCTCCACACGATGATAGGAAGATATTTCAAGTGCACTGTCATCAGAGAGTACTCAAACTGACGGAGATTTATTTGCCTCAGCTAGTATCTGGGCATCTGGCGTGGCAACTGCTATCTTCAAGTTAATGCTTGTAGATTTATCTCCTCGTGCATCTGGAACAACTATGCATACAAGTTAATACTCTCTCCGACCCACATTAGTTGGCTTAGATTTATCTAGATTCAATTGTATCTAGACATAATTTAGTATTAGATATATCTGTATCTTGACAAATTTCAGACAACTAAAAATTGGATCGGAAGGAGTACAATCATTTCTCTATTTCAATGTTCTTCAAAATTTCTTGACTATCTGCCGTTAAATTTTATTTACGCGTACTTTGTTCTCCATTTTGAACATCGAAAATATATGTATGCACTTCTATAGCAATCTTTAGCTAATATTTACCACCTCCCCTTCCGGAAAAGGTGTGTTGTGTTAGATCAAGTTTATGAAAAAATGATTAACATGTACAATCCAAATCAACAGAACTAGGTACATGACGAAATATATCTTCACGTGATATCTATGTAAGTGTTACATTTGTTGGCCTTTTTCTATGTACATGACCGTACATTTTTTGACTCAGAAAAGAAAACTTATAACCTTTCTTTTCAGGAGTGGAGGAAGTATTTTCGGTTTCCCATCGGAAAAGTGCCCTGAAGAGATCCCGTATAATCGTCCCGGCCTGATTTTTTTCGGAGACCCGAGAATTTGCATCACGCCTTGCCGCTTCCAGGATTCGCCCCCAATGGACCCTTCCGATCTCCCGCCGGTCACTGGAGATTTCGCGCGGCCGCAATCGACCCCTCCCTCTCCGCCTCTGCCTCCACATCCTCCGGTGCGTCCCAACGCCATTGGGCTTCCCAAGCCGGACTCCGCCGGGATGAAGCGCAAGCAAGCGGGCCAGCACGTCATTAAGGGAGGAGTGGCGGCCTCCGTCTCCGCCCCCGCGCCCGTGTCGGAGCTGACGGTCGCCTCCACCCCCAATAAGGTGAGGAAGCAGTCATGCCCGAAGGGGGTCCCCACGCCGAAGAAGACGGTCGCCAGCCGCCGCGGCCTGCCTCTCCCCGCTCTGGCCTTGCGGCCGCCTCATGCACCAATGGATTGAAAAAAGAATTCACAGACCGCACAAATGAGCCTGAAAAACACGTTTTGTGTTGCCTTTAAATTCTTTTTTCAGTTCGCGGGTGTGCTGTGTCTGCTAGAGATGCTCTAAGATCACAATCGCAATAAACTAACATCGAGTTTAATGATGTCAATTTTGTGCTATAACTCATGTATTATTGGGTTGCTTGTTGGCCAAACTCTGATTTGGACAGTCAAAAAATCAGATAACATTCTGAAACGCATGAGGGGGCTCTTTTTTCTTCACCCAAATCATCGGCGTCGCGGAACAAAATCTACACGAAAACGATATTCTTATCGGTTCATGCCACTGTAAGCCACATATAATGTCAAAGTATAGCTCATTGAGCGAGTTGGTGCAAGCAAGCCGAGGTAACTTCGGTGTCACCTGTCACTGTTAGTTTTTGAGAAGGTTGGAGTAACTCCAACATGAGTTAAACCTGTGGACTTGCTTGCTTGCCTCACGTCGATTCGATCAAGCAGTGACCTCTTGGTGAGATCAAAGGGAGGACCAACTTGCGCCCCCCAAAGGTTAACTTACTAGGTGTTACTACCTTCTTGATAGGTACACTTTTGCTTTTAGACTAGTATAGCTTTTGTTTCTTTGTTGGTTTCTTTCTTCTATGGTATTTAGTTCAGAGATGTTTTTGCTTTGCTTTTGTGTAGGGAGTACATTTTCTGCAGATGTTGTGTTTTCCAGCACAAAGGCCGAGAATTATCAAGTTAACTTAGACACGCATGACCACGACTTTGAAAATGATTCTGAAAAAATCGCACTTCTAAGTTTCAAAATAAGGAAAATTAAACATCTCGCATTGGCTAGAAGGTTGGGCTCATGCGTACCTAGTCTCTGAATAGTAGACACAGAGAAAAGGGAACAACTGAATGACGCTTTCAGTATTACTAGCATGTATCTATTATGGCGCGTGCTAGGCGTCCCGGGGCAAAAATCACAGAATTAATCTAAGGTTTCGAAGAAATCACAGAATAACCTGCTTTTTCGAAGATATCACAATCTAACCCTCGCATGATGCTTTACAAGAAAGCGTCATGGTCAGTAGCATGACGCTCCCCTCAAAAGCGCCATGGTCCATTTAGCGCGGTGGTAAAAAACACCATCGTTTTGTCCGAAGTGGCGGTCAACCGCGACCTTGGGCCCATTTTTTAGTTTGGCACTTTTGTCGGGGCGCCATGCCTACATGCATGGTGTTTTTGCAGGGGGCGCTATGCCTACGTGTATGTGCGCGAGCCAAACAAAATCTTTCCAGAAAATTTTCTAAGTCATGACCATGGCGTTTTTGGCAAAAGCTTCATGCTATTGACCATGGCGCTTTTGGCAAAAGCGTCATGCTACCATGGCGCGGGCTATAGAACATGTACGCGAGCCTAACAAAATCTCTCTAGAAAAATTGCTAAGTCATGAGCATGGCGCCCTCGGCAAAAACGCCATGCTAAAGAAGTGGGCCTGCGGGTCCGGTTGACCGCCACGTCGGCTGAGAGGATGACGTTTTTTACCAGAGCGCTATAGGTTGCATGACGCTTTTCATGAGAGCGTCGTGCTATTGAGCACGGAGCTTTCCGATAGAGCGTCATGCGAGTAGGTTACATTGTGATATCTTCGAAAAAACAGGTTATTTTATAATTTCTTCATGACTTTAGGTTAATTATGTGATTTTTGCCCCCGGACGATGGGGGGCTCCTATCGTCCTGCTTCCATGCGCGACACGTGTCCCAAAATCGCTCCAAATCCCGTGTTTGCTGCAAATGTCCCCGTTTTTGCTTTCGAAGCAAAAAAAAAGGTTCGTTCCAGAAATAGAACATCTCGCCGGAGACCATGCAGCAAAAAAATTGTACTAATATAGCAAAACTGACTTCGCCGAAAACATCGTCGGAAAAAACTCGCCGGTGACTCTCGCCTTGTAGCAAAAAGTTGACACTGTTGTAGCAAAACCACAATACGGTTATAGCAAAAAGTTCTTCTAATGTAGCAAAAAACCTACTTCGTCGGAGACATCGACAGAGACTTTTGTAGACACCTCGTCGGATGCCTCACCGGAGATATCACGCAGCAAAAATTTTACGATATTATAGCAAAATCAGAAAACAAATGTAGCAAAAAAATAACAAACATGTAGCAAAACCCGAATTCACCGAAAACATTGTCGCAAAAATATACTATGTAGCAGAATATTCCGTTGTATGTAGCAACGCTGACTGGCGTATGTAGCAAATTTGACCACCGCAGGTAGCAAAAGAAGCAAGGAAGTGAAAAAAATATGACTCTAGGGTTTCGAGAGACGAGGTCGGGAAACTCGAGGCCCTTGTTGCGGAAGGAGGAGAGCAGGTCGGTGAAGTTCATGGTGGGCGCCGGTATCTGGTCCAGCGCCTCCTGCTTCAGCGACACCCGCCCGTCAGAGGAGGGCAGCCGCGCGGCGGCGACGCGGAGGCGTGTGGCGGCCGGTGCCGGGGCAGCCGTGCGGCGGCGGCGCGGAGCGCGTGCGGCGGCCGGCGGCGGGGCAGCCGCGCGGCGTGGAGCGCGGGTTCGCACGGGCGCATGCGGTTGCGACCCGAACGGTGTCGTCCGGGGGATGGCAATCATTTTCCATCTATTATTCAGGCTTACACCTGAGAAATGGGGACAAGACGGGCAGAGTTAGGCTGCCTAAGCTGGCCTGCCCAAGCAACAGGTCCCCTCCAACAGGTCACATGGCGGCTGGCAATCTGGCGTACGTCCAATGGCGAGGCACTTTTGTCCATTTGCTGTCGCGTGTGGACGTCGGCTCGACGAAGCCCGGCCGAGCTCCATGTTTTCCGTCTCCGTGAGACATTGAGCATGTTTTCGGGGCTACTCCTATAAAATGCAGGAGAAGTGCCACGCAAAGTCCACTCCAACCAATTACTAGCTAGTTGCCTGACCTGATACCATGTCCGTTTCTTAAACAAGCAGCAAGGCTGGAACCAAGTACGCTGTACCTAGAGTGCTGCAGAAAACGGCTGCAGGCAACAAGCAAAGCGATGAGTAGGCGACGCAGAAATTAAGCTACCGCCAGGAATGCACCAGCAGTAGGTTAGGTGAAGACCAATCATAGTAGGGGGGGGAGAGCTCAGTTAGATGGAACGTCGTCCTGCGCATGCATTTCCTCGAACACAAGGCAGTATTAGCGTAGGAACTCGGAAAACTCGGGGCCAAAATAATCGATGGATCATCCGTGGTGGTCATGTGAACAGTGGAGTTTTCAGTAGTTCACTCGTGGATGGATGATGAAAGCTCTGGGGGAGTAGTTAATGCCACACTTGTTGTCAGTTTAATTGTCAATGCCTTTGGAGTGCGGGTGCCTCTGACTTGTGTGCGCGGCGAGGCGTTACGTACGTACGTTGGCACCGAGACGAAGCAAGCTCACCGGCCACATCGTCGTTCTATTATTATTCTATAGTTACCGTACGTCCTGATTAAGAGAATTGATCAACGCATGTTTGTCGTCATTGATAGGTTGTGTACAGGGGCGAAGCTCCCAGTATGGCAAGGTAGCGCAGCCGTTCTATCTTGATTTTTGGCAACAATCTTTAGATGCGTATGTTTTTTCTGAATATTTTGAGTGGTCGTACGCTAAAAACAGACTTCGTATGAGAAAATTATGCTTATTTTAGTGAGCACTGATTCTGGAGTGAAATAAGCGATGAGCATGACTAGCGATGCCGTCGCCTTCCTTCGTCCACCACCATCGGGTAGGATTATGAAAGTCCACCAAGACAAAACGTCATCGAAATGCCCCCAAGCCGAAGGGTCTAGGATCGGTAGCCCAAGTCAATCGTTTGCCAAAGTCCAAATCCGCTTGGTGTAGCGGCATTGGAAAAGAAGATGAGGCGCCGTTTCATCTGCACAACGGCAAAGGGTGGATGAAGGAAGGCGACGGCATCGCTAGTCATGCTCATCGCTTGGAAAGTTTGGAAGAAAAGAAATGCGAGAACATTCAATATGAATTGCACCATGCCTTCCCTCGTGTTCGCTAGGATTAAGTTAGAACCTAAATCTTGGGTCCTCGCGGGTGCAAAGCATTTGGATACATTGATAACGCGAGAGTGAGTGTTTTGTGCGTGCGTGGCTTGTACTTTAAACTTGGAACCTCTCTCTTTCTCTATTAATGAATCAAGGCAAATCTTTTGCCTTTGTCACTGATAGGTTGTGTATATATACACATTACAAGGACTAACTGACCTCTCTGCTAACAAACAGAACATACAGTTTTAAGCCGTGGTAGATAACATCGGTACAACCTCTATACCGGTTTATTGGGCTAATACGGAGTTTAAAAAAAAAAGTTGTTCATAAACAACGCTGAAGTGACCAAGGGCAACCTTTTCTCGCACGAGGTGGATGACGTGCTCGATATGCTTCGCCACGTGATGATGAACAATGCTTGCACAGAGGTAGACAACAGACACATTTTCTCTTAAAATAGGCTTTTGTCTCATTTTATAAATAAAACAACCACGTGATACAAGAGATCGCACAAATGAAAATACTGGGGCAATAGCTGCAACATACCCAAAAAGAAAAAAAATGAAAAAAACGGCGACGCTACATCAGCAAATACGACACTACATCCGCAAATACGACACATACATCCGCAAAACTCCAAATACAGCTCGTGGGTGTAAATGACCCATCGTTTGAAAATATATTTTAGAATATGAAAATAGTTAGAAAAAATATTCGCAAATGGATTTGGATATTCTATATCCGCACACAAGTTTTCAGAAAAAACATTTTTGTGTCCCTAAAATGACAAAATTAGGATGCTCCAACATGATTATTTTTGGATTTTCTTTTTACACAAGTCAAGTAAAATGTCCTCTTTTCCCGGAAACTTGTGTAAAAAAACAAAATGCCCGGAGGTACACGCCCGAATTTTCTTTCAAATCATTTTGATATTTTAATTTTTTTTAATATGGAGCGGACACTGGAGGCGGCGTTTGCAATTGAACTTATTATGAAAAATGTACTCCCTCCGTCTTAAAATAGACGTGTTAAATTTGTCAAAATTTAGATGAATCTAGACATTATTTAGTAGTATATAGATTCATCGAAAATTTGACAAACCCGCAACATCTATTTCGAGACGGAGGGAGTATAAAAATAATTAGAAAAAATATTCGCAAATAGATTTGGATATTCTATGCCCGCACACAAGTTTTCAAAAAAACATTTTTATGTCACTAAAATGACAAAATTAGGATGCTCCAACATGATTATTTTTAGATTTTTTTTACACAAGTCTAAGTAAAATGTCCTCTTTTCCCGAAAACTTGTGTACAAAAACAAAATGCCCGGAGATACACCCGAAATTTTCTTTCAAATCTTTTGGATATTTTAAAATTTGTTTTTAATATGGAGCGAACACCGGAGGCGGTGTTTGCAATTGAACTTATTATGTAAAATGTATAAAAAATAAAATTAAAAATAGTAGTAAAAAACTCTGAAAGAAAATTTCAGCGCCTCGGACATTCTAGAACCCGCGGGGCCATTCTCCCAGCGCCTCCCGGTGCGCCTCGGACAGAAGCAGCCGCTTCACTGCTCCACCTCCCACCCCTCTCTCGCGCGTGCCTCTCCAGCGACGGCAACTTCTCCGGCGACTGGCCGCCACCGCATCCTCCCACGCTACCAGATCGACGGACACCCCATCCTCCTCCCCCTTCCTCGCGCGCCTCCGCAGACCTACGCGGACGCCGGCCCGGCCGCTCGCCCTACCGCCACGCCTCCCTACCCAGGTGAGTTCCTTCTCCTCTCCTTCTTCTAGATCATCGTGGCCCCGGATTCTGTGACTAGGCGGAGCGGAGATTGAGGTTCCATTTTGAACGGTCGGTTATTCTGCCGTCGATTGTAGAAGTTGCTAGGTCCTAGGCTGCAGAATTTGGTAGGTCTTGGATTGCAGGATTCGGTAGAACTCAGATTGCCAGACTCCTTGTGAATGCTAAGTTTTCATTGTGACACTGCTTATTGCCTGTTTAAGGATCAATTTCTATGTTTTATAGTAGTATATGTTTTTTTTACCGAATTTTCTGTCTTTTATTATCTTCGCTTAGCATAAACAGAGAGGAGAACGTGCACTATATTGCATACATTGTTTTGTATTTATATTATACTAGGACTGAAAGGTGCGCCTTCCTGCACCCAATGAACCAAGCGGCAAATATTGACACTTACTCCATTAATGGATTGAGATTGTAGTGGCTAAAACATTTTTGTCCGCACATCTGGTTATATCAGAAACATTTCGTTTGTTTGAGCAATCTACAATACCATCGTGGTGACAATTATTTGGACCAGTACTATGTGTTTGATGGTAGATCTCTCCAGTTCCATGTCAGACAGGAACGGATTAAGAGAGACAGACGATAAGTTACCCTTTTTATTTTGGTGGAAATGCCAGCTTGATTGCAATGAAGTGTATTTTAACACTTTAACTCCACCCAACTATTTCCCAGGAAAAAAAAGAAACTCCAGTCACTCATCTGTAACATAACAAAGTTCTTCTCTGGTTCAATGTTGTTGGGTTGGTAAACCTTATCATGCCAGGTTGAGCCAGTATTACGAAGACTTTTTTGGTTGCATGTATATCTCATACATGTATTCATACATTCACACATCGTAGTGTAAATTAAGTCGGCCTTGTTGATAGACAATGGAGACCTTTTTGACTTCATCCTTTTTTACGCCTTTTTGGTTTACAATGTATATCCTTGGTTTACAATCATGTTTACAAACACGTGATAACATGTATTCATCCTTGGTTTACAACGTTTTTGGTGCCTTTTTGGATATCATGTCGGCCTCGTTGATAGGCATTCCCTTGATTGCATGTATATTTCATACATGTACAGAGCGAATCTGGCAAACATTAGCCATTGGATATCTTGCGTGCTATTGATAAACGGTTTTGATTCATTCCATGGACCAAATCAACGGCTATTAAGTGCCTCTACAACACAGTGGGTGGCCAATCCAAGTTCAAAAATTGGTGTACTGTAGTAGTAGAGATGTATCTGAGCAACATAATGTGGAATTAGTAGTTCTATTTTCAAAAGTCGGTTTCAATAAAACATTTTCTATTTCTTGAAAACATCCATGGGACTTTTTGGATTTTGATTAAATTAAATTAAAGGTTAATGTTTTTGTAAAGAAATAAGAGATAGATGGCTAATAGTAAAAGTAGGAGAAAATAACCACCACATTCAAAAACTTGGTAAAAAGAGTTCTGGAGATAAAGCAGAGTATTTATCCATCTATCCTGACCTTTCCAAAGCCAATCCATCCTACGCATGATGAAAGCCAATAAGGAAAAGCCATCTGACGAAGCCAAGCAAAACCCAACAACCGCAGTCTTCATAACCAAGGCAACCTGGCATGCTAGGAGCCCAGGAAATTTAGGATAAGATGCACAGCTGTGGCTGTGTCAGAATTTTGTGAATGGTGAATCCTCGTGTATGTGACTGTTTAACATAGATCAGGTCACATGATTGTTTTATGGACACTGTTGGCTGCATCTGGTACTTTTTATGTACCCTGTTTTATTGATGGTGCTTATCTATGGCTAGCTTAGCAACGTATTCTAGCTCGGACGTTTTGATGCACTGCGTTTGTAAACCAAGGATACTTCTATGTTAGGCAAGTTACATTGTAGTGTAAATAAAGTCTGACATTGTGCTAACGGAGACCTTTAACCTTTTTGACTTCAGCATACGATATTTTTTTCTCGAATGGTCAGCTAAGAACCTTTTTTTGTTTGTTAAATCTTCTCATGCCATTTGATTCACAACTTGCAGGTGTGTTTTGTGTGTCAAGGGAATGTCTGCCTCGGAAAACCAGGCTGCTGAAACCAGCAAGGGCACTGATGATATGAAAGTAGACCGTCCTTGGAACATCGTACATATACGTTTACCACCGAAGAAGAGGTTGCCTGATGCCTCCCTCATACTGAGCAAGAAAGTATCTAGGAACAACACCGAAAGTAAGGAACTACCTGAACCTATTACTGACAACCTAGGCAAGAACCTGATAACTGCTCCACTAGAGGGTGAGGCAAACAGCCACTCCCCAAGAGCGGGACTGTGTAATGAGGCCCATATCAACATCATGAGCAAGACATTGTCTGCTGAATCCGAGAGCGAGACCTCAGGCGACAAACTGCTGGATGAAGTCAGCACCCTGAGCAAGAACCTGAGAGTCACTGCTGAAGAGCAAGGAAGTGATGCAGGTAGTTATGCTGCTAAACAGGGACTGTGTGAAGAGACCAACAACAACAACCCGAGCATGGCACTTCCTCTACTAGATCAAGAATTGCCTGAAGACAATATCGACAGCAGCCAGTCCCCAAGAGTGGGACTGTGTGATGTGGCCATTAGCAACATCCTTAGCCAGACACAGTCTGCTGAATCTCAGAGCGATACCTCAGGTGACAAATTACTAAATGAGGCAAATGACTGCACCCTGAGCAAGAACCTGAGGGTTGCTGCTGAAGAGCAAGGAGGCGATGCGAGCAGTTATGCCGGACTGTCTGATGAGGCCAACAACATCCTGAGCATGACAATTCCTCTACCAGATCAAGAATTGCCTGAAGATCATATCGACAGCGGCCGAAGCAAGAGCCTTACAACCAGCGGAAAGCAGAGTATGGATGAGCATAACAAGTCCCCAAGAAAGAAAATGCTATATGATACTGAGAGTAAAGCAGAAGAGGAAGAGGGTAATTACCCAAGCTGGAACCCAACAATCACCACTGTAAAGTATGAGAAGATGTTTGCAGAAGCTAACCATCCCATTCCCTGCAAGAAGCTGTCTGGTGATGCTAAGAACAATCGCCCAAGCAAAAGACCAGCTGATTCAGATAACAACAGAAACGAATCTGTGTACAAGAGGAGGCGCACCTCTTCTGTACAGGCTACTGGTACCAGCCAGAACACCCCTGGAATGAAACTTTCTGCATCTGTTGGCCAGGCTGTGGAGCAAAGTACCAATGCTGCAAACATGGACGTCATAAAGATGTATCAAGAGTTCGACAACAAGAACAAGGGAACTGTATACGTTGACAACCTCTCTCACCAGAAGCTGTCTGGTATGGCTAGAAACAAGGCCCCAAGCAGTAGACCAACTGATCCAGCTAAGAAAAACACCCCACGCAAGAGGCCGCGTACCTCTGCAGTACAGGCTACCGATACCAGCGAGAATGCATCTGATCCAGCTAAGAAAAGCACCCCACGCAAGAGGCCGCGTACCTCTGCAGTACAGACTAATGATACCAGCGAGAATGCATCTGCAATGAAGCTTTCCACTTCTGATGGCGAGGCTGTTAATCAAAGTAATAAGAGTGCTGCAGATTTGGAAGCCATAAAACGGTATCAAGAGTTCAAGGAGAAGGTCAAACGAACCGTATACCTTGACAACCTCTCTCCCCAGGCTACGGAGGCGGTCATAAGAGCAGCTTTGAGTCAATTCTGTACTATCAGGAAGGTTAGCTTTGTTGTGAACTACACCATTCCCTATGACATCCCACGATCTGCGTTTGTAGAGATGGAAACCGAGAAGGATGCTGAAGCTGTGGTCAGTATGCTGCACGACTTCCCTTTTATGATGTCCGGAATGCCGAGGCCTGTTAGGGCGATCCATGCTACTGCTGAGATGCTCAATGATCGCCCAAGGAAACCAGGCAGCAAGTTGGAGTTCCGCTGGGTGCGCTATCCAGATCGCGACTATGAGACGATCAAGAAGCTGAAGTTGCTTTCTGGGAAACATGAGGTGGAAAACTTTGCACTGATCGAGGTAAAATCATCCCTTTGTTGCCGTTGGACTGTTTGCAGCAGCATTCACTTTGTATACCCTCAGTTCTTTTACTTATATCAACCTCAACCTAGGATTCTATGCTGTCCCATTTATCTTTCACATGTTTGTTTGTTCCTGCTTATATATATATAT
This sequence comes from Avena sativa, assembly GCA_916181665.1. Lineage (NCBI taxonomy): Eukaryota > Viridiplantae > Streptophyta > Magnoliopsida > Poales > Poaceae > Avena > Avena sativa. Next base: position 542,540,044 of record OV702290.1, on the reverse strand, counting down.
ACTATGTCATTTGCTGGTTACCTACCAACTGATCAAGTTATTATGTATGTAAAGCGTGCTCTGATCTGACGCTGAGTTACTGTTTTGGTTCCTTCCAGCATGAGCTAGAGGAGGAGAAGTTGCTGGCAGCGAAGCAGCAGGAGATTCTGAACTGCAACAAGAAGATGATGGAGACGATGGACAGCGTCCTGATGTCTGGCATGTCTAGTTACATTTCTAAGATTTACAACGTCAGTTGGAACGACTTGTTCTGAAAATGGCCGGGTCTTCGCGGTTGTCTTTTTTTGGCGCAGTGTCGGTACTAACCTCCGAATTGGCCAGTCCGATCTGGTTGGAATTGAATGTTTAACCTCAGAATTTGATACTAGCACGGTTGAACTGTGACCGTTCCATTTTTTAGGTTTCATGCACCAGCCATCAGAGGTGGACAATCCATGTATGTACTCCAGTTTGACACCATTTTGTAAATTGGATGGCATAGATATTACGCACATCAAGCCTTCAAGGTGGGCTTGTAGCTTGTTTTGCATTCCGCATTACCCAACTTGATGGGGTGCTCTATATTTCAGAAACTGCTCCAGTTAAACTGCTACCTTGTGTTTGTTCTCGAGAACTTTCAGTTCAGAAAGTACTCAACTTAGTGAAGTTATAGCAATTAATGAAGATTTGTGCGTTTATCTCTATGGCCTCAGCAATATGCAATTCAATGAAGTGAAGTTTTTTTTTTTGACGTGAATGAAGTGAAATTGTATGCTGACATTTCGTTTGTAACTTCTACTAGTACCGCATTTTTTTTCTACAATCAATACCACTATATATTCATAGTAGCACATAGTACATGGTAGAGATATATAGGCTGTCTCGAGCCATTACAAAATAAAGTCTAAAAGAAACTAGGTCTTCAAATTCTTTTTTATTTCAAGACACCCTCTTGAATTTTTTTAAAGGCAACCAAGAATTGAAAGATACAAAACCACAATTTGTAAATGCCAACGAGGATTCTCCCATAATTTTAATTTGAACCGCAGTGTCAAGACTGAGTGCACGCGCACAGTCATTAGAGTAATCAATCAATATTGGCAAGAGTACCAACACCAGTATTTCAGTAAAAAATAACCGAACAGTTTGGTCGACGTCGCTAGCGAACTGATATTACGAACCACCATTATTGAGGATGTAGCAGCTGTGACAAATATTGCGAGCATAATCCTCATGGCAATCATGAAAAAAACTCCAAAATCAACTTGGAGAAATAAGATCTAAAAGACCGTACCTATAGAACTGTAATCTTACAACACTGACATTGACGCCGGAAAAAAGATCCTGTCGTCGAACGAAAGACCAATTAGATAATATATTGATTTTTGTGGAGAGGGCTGTTAAGTAGGATCGACTAGGAAATTGAAAGCATGACCCACATGTAAGGTCGACAAGAAAAAACCAGACAGAACATACAAGAGAATGACACGTGGGGACCACAAACCCATACCAGCGCCACCTAGGACCAGCATACCACACTAAAGGACTACAGGCACCAAAAACGCACACAGAAAAATATGCAGACCATACAACTGAACACGCACCTCCTAAATCCTCAAGACACCCCAAAAATTCAAAAAAAAAAGAAGAGAAGCTTCCAGGTTTAATATCTTTAGATATATCTATACTATTAAAAGCTTACGGTCTTGATGGTACGTCATTTTTAGTTTCTGATTTTATCCTTCCACAAATTCACATAATACCATGGGTTGCCATCGTATCGTTTTGTTATTATTTTTCCTCCTCGGTCGTCCGGCCTCGATTCGAGATAAGTTTCCGAGGGAGAAGCCGTGTGGCTGGGCTTACGGTCTTGATGGTACGTCATTTTTAGTTTCCGATTTTACCCTCCCACAAAGTCACATAATACCGTGGGTTGTCATCGTATCGTTTTGTTATTATTTTTCCTCCTCGGTCGTCCGGCCTCTAGATAAGTTCCCGAGGGAGAAGCCGTGCGGCTGGCCCCAGCCGCCGTTCACAACGCCTCGTCCACCAAACCACTCCAATAACCTACCTCGACCTCTGCTTCCACCAACCTCCCCGCACGCCCGCACGAACCCCGCCGATGGACAGGCCACCGGCCATAGGAGCGGGCGCCAGTGATGGGGATGTCGCGGAGGCTGCCTTGCCTTCCTGGCCTGCTGATATGGAGGTCATGGAGGCTGCCTTGCCTGCCCGGCCTGCTACTGCTTTCGATGAGAAATGAACGTTCGACAGAGGAAGGCTCCTGGACGGGAACTCGAGCGTGAGGAGGGGTAGAGGAGATGGCTGTCGGTGGAGATGAATGGAGAGAGGGGGATGCAGAGGGGGAGGTGGGTCGTCGGGGAGAGATGAAGGGGACGGGAAGCACATGCGAGCCTGTGCGCTGTAGCTGGCGTGCACACCAGTGCTTTTGCTAATTCGGGAGAGGCGCTAGGACGTTAGGGAGGGAGGGGACGGGAGGAGACCAACAAGGAGAGATGAAGGAGCAGCAGAATCGGCTACAGGGTCCAGGCGTCAAGGGTAAGCCATGGAGAAGATCGGTAGGGATGCAGAGATTCTGAATTTTTTTTTTTGCGTGCTCGTTGCTATCTGCTAGACTGCTACTGCTTTGGAGAGAAAGGGTGAGAAAAACCGAGATACACGGAGATTGTTATAGTTGCTGCTCAGATTTCTTTAGAGTCTTGATACATGCTAGGTGTTTTAAATAATGCTATTGCCAGGATGCCTAAGGTGAATGCACTGTAAGACCGAACCTGATCTCCTTACATGCATTTGTTGAAGTAGAATGTCTAAATTATTTTGGACAAATACTTGAGCATGATCAACTGACCGCATCATTCTCATTGTTTCACTTGATGATGTTTTAGCTCAGTTCAAAAATTGATAACCTATCTGAAAACAATGACACAATAGTTAATCATGGACTCAAGTTATGCGACTGAATTTATCGAAGGGTTTAGCTGTCATTATATTTCATGTTGCTTAGATTGAAGCTGCAAAAGAGATGCTCGACACGGCTCAGTTTTACTTCAACTTAAGGTCCATCCATCATTGCACATATAAAAGCGATGACCGATAAGCCCAAACATAGTTGCTTACATTAGCGTCGTGAAAAAGATACGGAGCAATGGCAGGGACAAAGAGAAGAGGGTAGAACCGTGGAATAACAAAGGCAATGCCTGGTTATATTGCGAGGTGCACAACATTTTTATTAGGTGTACAACATTGTGGTGGTCAAAGTGTGAAGAGTTGCGAAATTATGTGTGCCGTGTTGCCATGCTCAAATTGCTCATTGTCGATCTAAAAAAATAAATGTTTAGCTTAAAAAATATTTAATGTATTTATGCGTACGTGGCAACGCACGGACATTCAGCTAGTATATTGCAAAGGGCAGACGCGCGGTCTCGCGGGCGCCGCCGTTGCCGGCCGAAATTTTAAAACACCTGAGGAACCGACCCGTCCTGTGTCTCGATTTCCTTTGGACTAGACCCGCGCCGGCCGGCGGTTCGATTTCATTCCTTGTCGGACTCAGGTATGGATTCCGATTTCTAGTGGGATTTCCTTTTGCCTTATTGCTGGGCTGATGTCAATACATACACAGAGATACAAGAGCGATGAGGAGAAGATCGAGAACAATAAAGAGGAAAAAACAGCAGCTCAAGTCCACGCCTTTTACTTCCCTTTGATTTCCCGTATCGTTTGTGGCATGGGGCAGCTGGATCGGGAGCACTGGTTTCGCGGTAAGTTTGACTCTTATCCTTCCGTTGTAAGGCGCGTTACTAAATTGGCCGGGAAAAAATATTGCTTTCCTTTTTAAGGGGTCTCCAAGTCGATCTATTTTTTGGCCCCAAATCGCATCTCTTCTTAATGAAAGATGCGTGATTTGGTTTGACGCTACAGAGGAACAACACCGGTATTGCCTCTACTTGCCTTAACTATTTTCTGCTGCAGACGGATCCACCTCTTCATTGGCTACAAGAAAGGGGTCACCTTTCCAACGAGACGATGATTATCCTGAATGCAAAAGAAGGGGATATTCAGGGACGGAGCTTCCACAGGTAGGTGCATCATGAATTTGAGTGATAGATCATGCTGCACAAATTGGTTGACAACCTATGCTAGCTGAGTGAACTTCAGTCGTTTTTTTTTGTTGCAAATTTTGCATGTTTTAATCTGTTTCTTTGTTGCGTAGACAGATTATACCATGTTGTTATGCAATCTAACATCTACTATGCATCTTGATTGCACAAATGCATGTCAACCAATATTGTTGACTTCATAGCACTAAGCTTGTCTATGGAGTGCTCAATTTAGTAGAATGCTACTCCATACTGTATGCTTCTTATTGGCAACCCCTCGCCTGGCACCGATGAAGGCTAGACATTTGGTTTCACGATTCTAGTGTTCTAAGTCTTCTCCCATTCTTCTGCGTGCAGGACATTTGGTGGCATATACATTTCCTGATGACAATGCGAGACGCTGCCCGTGCTGCCTGCGTGTCTCGTTCCTTTCTATGTTCCTGGAGATGCTATCCCAACCTCGTATTCAATACTAAAATAATAGGCATGTCGCGGGACGCATGTTTCACCCAAAGAGTTGATGACATTTTGAAAAAACACTCGGGCATCGGTGTGAAGACATTCGATCTTGATTTCACCTATTGCTGCAAGCAGCCCAAGGCCTACAACTATCTCCATAGGTGGCTTCAGATAGCGGTCACACCAGGCATCGAAAAACTTGCCCTCGTGATGCCTGGGAACAAAGATGTCAGCTTCCTGTGCCCAGTTTTATCCGATGAGAATGGAAGCTCGGTCCGACATCTTCACCTTGCTCACTGTGCCTTCCGTCCTACAGAGAGCCTTGGTTGCTTGAGAAACCTGACGGTGCTGCATCTCAACTGGGTGCGAATGACGGGGGACGAGTTAGGGTGCCTTCTTTCCAGTTGTGTTGCTTTGGAGCGATTGGAACTCAGGAGTTATGAGATAACCTACCTGAAGATACCTTCCTGGCTGCAACGGCTCAGCTACCTGCAGGTGTTGAACTGCGACAAACTGCGGCTGCTAAGGAACGAAGCTCCAAACATTCGTAGTATTCACTTGAAAGGTCGCCAAGTAGAGGTCTCGCTCGGAGAAGCATTGCGATTGAAGAACCTAGATATGACAGGTTACCGTGTCCTCCGTTATGTACGTGAAGAGCTTCCCTACAGTGTGCCGAATCTTGAAACTATTAGCATATGTTCACGCAGTGAGGTACATATAATACTAGAAACTTTTTCCGATTATTATGAACCGTACCTTTTGAATATTAATAGTAATAAACATGTTGCATCTTTATTACTATGCAGTTGGTCGATACAACTATGGCGTTCAGCCCTAGTAGCAAGTTCCTCCACTTGAAGCATGTGAGCATTTGTATTATCGGGACCTGCGATTATTTTTCTCTGGTTTCTTTGCTTGATGCTGCTCCTTTATTGGAGACATTCGACCTGCATGTAAGTCGCTGCAAATATTTTTGAATGGTCTAACCATTTAATTCAGGAATTTAAACTGTGTTTTTTAATCTTCAGCTGGTGACATTTCGAAATTCCATGGGTGAATTGCTCTTGGAAGATCCCTCGCAGCATCTACGGCGGAGGGTAGGATACCGTCATGACAAGCTCGAGAGAGTGAATATTTCTAGGTTCTATTCTTCAAAGAGCTTGGTTGAGCTGACGTCCCATATTCTTGAAAATTCAGCATCACTCGAGTGTCTTAGGTTGGACACTACCGATGGTCGTGGTATCAAGTGTTCGGGTGAGAGATCAAATAAATGCGCTCACTTGGATAGTCCCACCGAGGCCCGTAAAGCAGTCTTGGTAATCAGAGAACACATAAAGAGGAAAGTCCCCTCTAGAGTGAAGCTACAAGTTGTGGAACCTTGCAAACGGTGCTACCCTGTCGAGCTATAGTAGTATGGCACTGAAGCTGATCTGATGAAGGTGCAGAGGTGCGTCGTTTGTAGACCAGTATTAGGTATCCTGCTCGAGGAACGTTGTTGTTGCTTCCAGTCCAGGGCCGTGTACTGGGTTTTAAACAGATGTATAAATATTTACAGTTCACCAATAAATCTTTTATCATGTAATTCTTCAATATTCTAGATATTTATGTACATTCGCCATATATCTTGGATCCTAAGATTCTTTCGAACATTGGCGTTCCTAATCCTAGCTCCATTTTGTAAACTTGATTGGTTAGTAAGCAAAATATTTAAAGCTTGGCTGGACTCAACACTCTAGTCGTTAGTGAGCAAAATAGGGAATTGACTGACCTTTTTACTTAATTTGAGAATTAGCAAAACTATACTCAATATTGTTGATATTGATTTTTCTATGAACATTTAGCCATATTTTGTTAAATTCATTCGTTCTCGCGAGATCTAGGTCCCGTTTTCGTTCCGGCGCCCCCATGGGAACAGGATAATGGCGCCGGTATCGAGAGGTAAACGCAAGGCCTACGGGCATGCTGACGCGTTTCCTCGCAAGCGCCGGGCGGCGTCGGAGGCGGATGCGCCGGACTGGACGTCGCTCCACCCTGACAGAACAAGGGGTGTACTTGTGGTATTTGACCAAATTTATTGTATATAGTAGCAACATATATGACATTCAAATTGATATACTCTCTCCGTCCCAAAATAAGTGACTTAGATTTGTCTAGATTCGTATGTATCTAGACTTGTTTTAGTATGAGATACATTCGAATATAGATAAATGCAAGTCACTTATTACTTATTTTGGGACGGAGGGGGTATTATAAAACTACAATTCAAAATGGATCTAGTGATACTGTATTATAAATGTGGCTACATTTTCCAAAGCAATTGGTCAAACTTTATAAGATTTGGAGGGAGTTCCGTACAAAACCGCGGTACACCCTGCCACCAAGCGCTCGGAGGCTTAAATCCGACAGGATCGACGCGGTTGCCTCTCGATCTAAAATCCTCCGAGTCAGAGTTCCAATTCGTTCTTGGAGTCGGAGACGGATGTCATCTCGGAGCTTAGCTGTGCCTAGTTCCTAGCGTCCCTATATATTCTCAGGGGCGGCAGGGAGCGCCCTGTGTGAGGCGAGGCGAGGTAATTCATTCGCTCTCGCGAGATCTAGGTCCCGTTTCCTGGGGAAAGGTTTCTCCATTTTCGTTCCGGCGCCGGCGGAGTGTGAGCGCCCCCCAAGGGAATAGGATGGTGGCGCCGGTATCGAGAAGCAAGCGCAAGGCCTACGGGGATGCTGACGCGTTTCCTCGCAAGCGCCGGGCGGCGTCGGAGGCGCCGGCGCCGGACTGGACGTCGCTCCACCCCGACATCACCAACCTCATCGCCGAGCGGCTGCTGGCCGAGGACGTCACGGAGTACATGCGGTTCCGCTCCGTGTGCTCGCACTGGCGCGCGTCGACGGCTACCCCGCGGGACGCCACGCTGGCCGACCGCCGCTTCCACCCTCGCGGCTGGGTCGCGCTCTGCGACGGCAACGGTGTCCGCCCGGTCGAAGACGCCGCGATCACCTTCTTCCACACCGTCACCAGCAGGGTCTGCCGGCTCAGCCTTCCGCTGCTCCGGGGGCACCGGATCGTCGGCATCACGGACGGCCTCCTAGTCTTGCTCGACATCCGCGCCGCCGTCATCCGCGTCGTGCACCCCTTCACGGGCGTCGTCGTCGAGCTGCCCCACCTCGCCGCATTCGTTCGCTGCGTGCTCTTCAAGCAGAAGGGGTTCACCATGGACTCTGTCGCCTGGATGAACGCCACCGTATGCGTCGCCAGCCCCAGCTCCATCGAAGTCGTGATCTGGTTCCCCAACCTGCCCGTGGTGATCTGCTCGCAGCCCGACAGCAAGGGCTGGAAGATCATCCACAATCGCATCCAGTTCTCCAACACTTTGCCGTTTGATGGTGGACTCTACGGCGTGACACGAGTTGGGAGGCAGCTGGTGCGGGTGTATCCTCGTGATGCACATGCCAATCCGGTGGTTGCCGAAGTACCAAAGGAGCTTGGTCACCCCAACCGCTGCCCCTGCTTCCTTGTAGAGTCCATGGGAGCAATGTTAGTTGCCGTCCTGCACAGAGCTGCCGGGCACATTGACGACCCGATAAAATGCACTCTCTTCAGGGTCGATCTCCCTCGCCGGGAGCTCACGCGGGCAACCAGCCTCGGCGACCGGGCTCTGTTCATCAGCCCCAACCGGTGCTTGTCCGTCTCGTCCAGGGATCTCCCTTCCATCAGCGGCAATGCAGTATACTTCACAAGGCCTGGTGAGCACCCCGTCGAGGTGTACTCACTTGATGATGGGTCGTTCGAGAGCACGGTGACTTTGCGCCAGTCACAAGACATCAGGAAGGGAGTGTTTCCAACCTCTGTGCGGCCCTTCACCCTCGCTGATCATCTGGCCACCTACTGCCGTCACCGCGAGTGGACGAGAGGGCTCATGTTTCACGAGTACTGCTATCTGCGCCCTACTTGGAGGGAGCTGTGGCAGAGGATTGCTGCACAGGATTCTGAGGTTACTGTTCCGAGGTTTAAAGCAACGGAGAGCGAGCTGAAGAAACTAGAGTTACCTAACCTTCTCAGCTCTTCTGCCAGAACACACTCTCGAGCAGCAGCAGGAGCTGTGCTTACAGCATAGCGACGATGTCAGTTGTCGTCACTTGCAGAAATAAGAACAATGTTGCTGCAATAACAAGGTGCGGTATTTATCTGCTAATAATTCGGCAATGTGCTCAAGCTGTCATGCCTTGCCGGAATAACAAGGGGTGTACTTGTGGTATTTTGTTGCCAGTCGGTTGCAAGTACCACGCTGTTGTAAATTTCTTTTATATCTATGTCCGTGGAATATGAGATTGTGATTGTCATGTTAGATTGTTCTCCAACTCATGTGTTCTGAATGTTGTTCTCTAAATGGTGTTCTGAATATGATCCACTACTGAACCGAGTGTCGGTAATGTAGTAGGGTTCGTCTTCTGACTGTTTTCCGGGTTGTTCTTCTTTAAACAATCCTACTGTGTACTCGAGCCCTGTTGGCCTACTTCTCTTTTATGTCTTGAGCTAATTGAAGAAACAGGTTGTGATTAAGAGTCCCTGGGAGTGTGTTCAGAGCTGTGGAGACCTACACCAATATGGTTCGGTTGTCTACTCTCTTCTTTAGCATAATTTGTAATTGAGCATAAAATTCTGTGTTCCACTGCATCAAGGCTGCTTTCTAGTTCAGAGTTTGACCTGGTAATGTACATAGACGAGTGTAGTCATATCTGTCACATTTCGGCTTCGGGATTCGTGCATCATGCCAGACCTGTCGAGTCCAGGTTAGATTCATCACAGGTGTGTGGAATTGCATGGACAAATATGACAGCGCAGAAAGTGATTTGACCGTTGTCCATAGGCCACTTGGAAAATCAGGCTATTTCCTCGTTGTGTCTGTTGGCTTCAGCCGAAGCGGGGGGACCTTTGTAGGCTGACTGTGGCAGGAGCCAATGTGCTGACGAACACGGCTTCTTCTCATATATTCACTAGTACTAATTGTTTTTGTTTTATCATTTATTTCCTCAGTCATTCAGAGGCTTCCCGCTTTGTGGAGAGCCTTCCTGGGGACACTCGTTCATCACCCCAGGCAGATATAATTTGTCGCTGAAGAAGTCCTGCTCAGCAAGGTTTTATACAGCCACGAGATTCTGCTCCGGTTCAAAGTTCCACACGCCAGAAGGTGCTCCAGACAAACCATTACGACAGCAAGCAACACAAATTTTGGATTGAGGCAAATAAGTGTATGCTTTGGATTGAAGCAAATAAGCAAATTTTGGATTGAAGTAATGCTTTCAGGTCAGCCTGAGTGTATACCTAGTTTCTTTTCTTTCTCTCAGAGCAAGAGGGCTAACGCCCATGACATGGAAAACATCGTTTAGCAGCACCGTTTTTGCCACCATCAGGCGAGATAAAAACTGCCACGGCAGAGCTAAGAGGAAAAATGTTTTACAGGCCACATAGTTAGATGTTGACGTAGACCAACCAACAAACTACAGAAAGTGGTAGGCCGTAGGAACTTTAAATTCAAACTCCAGTTTTGCCAGTCCACAAAGTAGCCATCCGCACCTGGTAACGGTTTTCACCCGTTTCACCGCCATCCAAATCGTGCTTTCTCCGGCATCCTCTTTTCCACCTTCAGCAGGAACTCGTCCCAGGTTTTCACCATTGCGTTTGGGCACAACACATCCCATCCTGAGGGCGCGATACAGTTTCTGCCATAGTGCAACGTACGGACCTTGCATACCCATCCATGATGTTTCACAGAAGCTAATGCCATAAATTTCGATGTTTCCGAGCAATCCATAGCACACAAGAGCACACCACATATCAATAACTGCGTGCCCAGATTTACTCGACGAACGTGTAGCTAATAAAATGTTCATAGTTCAGACCTACCACACAACCCGTCGGCTCTGATGACTCAGACCACCGTGTCTTAGCTGCTACGCATACACAAAACAAATGCGTAACATGTTCAGAGCATCTTCACTCCCCAACCCCCATACGGCCTCTGGTATGGCCTTTTTTTAAGCCCGTACGGGGGCTCGCTGCTAGCCGTGCCTGCATACAAAAATAATTAAACATTTTAAATTCATGCAAATACATCAAATAATTAAACCAACTACAGCTCACGACAGTGGGAGGTGATGTCCTCGCTTGGAGGGCGCGTCGTCCTGCGGTGGCGGGAGGTGCCACTAGTAGAAAAAGTGCCATTGGTTTGGGCCACTAGTCCCGGCCGTGGCTGGGGCCGGGACTAATGGTCCGAACCGGACGGCCCGACGACGCTGAGGGTCCTTTGTCCCGGCCCGTAAGGGACCATTAGTCCTGATTTGAGATACAAACCGAGACTAATGGGTCTGGGCACGTGCGTGTGCTCCTGGCAGAACCATTAGTCTCGATTTGTATCTCAAACCGGGACTAATGGTCTGGCCCTATATATATGCATCAACCCTCCACTCTCTCCTGTTTTTTCCTCTGTGAGGTGGGTATAACTTTGTGATAATTCTTTTTCTTCATATGCACTTGAGGTGTTCGGTGAAATGCCTGTTAGAGCGATGTCACTTGAGTTCACACAAGACAAAACATGATATGAGGTGCCAGAGCCACACTTAAGTTTTCTCATATTTGTTTTCAGGTGTCCTAAAAGGTTAGCCACTATTTTCTCGTTTAGATCGCGCGGTACTAATTTGAGCATCGTGATTGCATTTGATATATATGCATGGTTGTATGATGCAGATGAGTCATCCATGGATGTACGGTGACCGACGCTCTGACGCTTACAGAGTAGGCATGCGTTCTTTTCGCCTTATGGTCGAGGCGAACAAGCAGCGGGATGGTTTTATGTGTTGTCCATGTGTTGAATATCGAAATGAGCAGGCTCACACTTCCTCAAGAGTCATTCAGAGTCACCTGCTTCGGTCCGGTTTCATGTCCGGCTATAATGTTTGGACCAAGCACGGAGAAAGAGGGGTTATGATGGAAGACGGTGATGAAGAAGAGAACGATGATGACAACTATCGATCTATGTTTCCTGAATACGCTGATACCGCAATGAAAGAAAATGAAGAAGAAGGGGTGAAGAACGGGAACCAGATGAGCCCGCTGATGATCTTGGTCGGGTCATTTCTGATGCAAAGCGAGACTGCGACACAGAAAGGAGAGGTTGCAGTTCTAGAAGATGTTACAGGACCACAACAAATTATTGTACCCAATTTATGAAGATGGCCAGAAGAAGCTAGGTAGCACACTAGAATTGCTGAAGTGGAAGGCAGAGACCGGTGTGACTGACTCGGGATTTGAAAAGTTGCTGGTAATAATGAAGAAGCTGCTTCCAAGAAATAACGAATTGCCCTCTAGTACGTACGAAGCAAAGAAGGTTGTCTGCCCTCTAGGATTAGACGTGCAGAAGATACATGCATGTCCTAATGACTGCATCCTCTATCGCGGTGAGAAGTACGAGAATATGGATAAATGCCCGGTCTGTACTGCATTGCGGTATAAGATCAGAAAAGATGACGCTGGCGATGTTGAGGGCGAGCCACCCAGGAAGAGGGTTCACCTGACGCATGCTGGCATGGCCGTGAGATTCTAGCTGGCTATGCTAAAGTCGGGGTGCATGAAATCGCAACGGGGTGGGACTCAATGGAGCTTGACATCCCTGGACCTGAAGGTGAGAGGACACTCAGAGAAGTATTGGGTGGCATCATTCTATGGGACAAGAACAACATCAAGCTTCTAGGCTCAGCGCCAAGGCCAACACCACCTCCGAGTCGTCGCATATCACCTTCACCTCCATCACCTCCAAGAATCCCACCCCATGAGTACGACCACCACAGCGCGAGTCCATCTCGATCTCCGCCGCAGGGTCAGCCGCCTTCGCCGCCCGCTAAGGACAAAAAGCGGAAGCGTGCTCCGTCGATAAGGACTAAACAACGCAGCAGCCCAAAACGACAAATGTCGCCCCTCCCAAGAGTACCTCATAAGAATCTTCCCATCAGACCTTACGATCGTACTGACGAGGAAAACGACATGATCGTAAAGGCCGAATGTGTTGCGTAGCTTCAAAGAAGAAACCCGAGCTCGCCCCGGTATACACCGAGAAGCAAAAGCATATGCACTTTCTTTTCTGAACACAAAATCGCAATATGACTTGCACCATAAGCCAGATGACTATCTACACGCACTTCAGAAGGAAGTGAAGAAGAGCAAATCAAGACGTGCAAGCGGGATCAAATCATCAAGTCAAAGTGCAATCGGGAAAAGAAAGGACGTCCCCCAGCTCGGGGAACAGGCCAAAAAATCGACCCCACCCCTCAAGGTGGTATCCCATGACATTCCCTAGCAGAATATGGAAGAAGCTGCGAAGCTTGCGGCCTCTATGAATGTGACTGTTGAGGAATTGCTAGGTCCCAAGGACGACAAGTTACCCAAGGCTCAGGTAGTCCCTACATATGTCCCAGGGAAGCCTTTGGTCAGCTTTGAGCAGTTCCAACAATTTCCAACACAAATGCGGAGTTTACATAACTGGTACTTGAAAGCCGCAAAGCAGGAGAGAATAATGATCGTGGCGAAAGTCCCACATGACTACTACTTCCGAGAAGAAAAGGTCCATGTTGAGTTTCCAGAACTCTTCCAGTTATACGCTTTCGACGCCCTCGACGAATCTATCATGAGTTGCTATTGTCTGTAAGTTGTTGAATTCATTGTCTATATATAAGTTGTTCATTTTTTCAGTTGTTCAGTTCATTGCATGTAATTATCCTAATTATATCCTTTTGTACTCTATTATTATGCAGAATGAAGATCATGGAATGTAAAAGAAGGTTAATCTTTAGTGTTGGGTTCATTGACCCAGATAAAATACATGTAAAGACGCTAACGACAAAACCCGAGGAGACGCAGGAAAACCTTCTAAGGTTTCTAACGGAGCAAAATTTCAGTGACCATATATTGTTTCCTTACAATTTCACGTGAGGGTCTTACTCTTTTGTACACATTCACTTTTGCTTACTCGATGTTAAGTGTAATTGATGAGTTACTGATGTATATATAAACGTGTGCAGTTTCCACTGGATTCTGCTAGACATTCAACTTGATAAGGGAAGAGTTGAAGTCATGGACCCATTAAAGAGACCCCTGGAAATGTTTAGAGACATGAAGGACATGCTCCAGAGGTAATTTTCGCGCTACAACGGTCTCTTTCGTTGATTTCCTGAGATATCACGTAATAAATAACTCATTCATTTTCTTTACCGGGTAGGGTTTGGAACCAGTTCAAGAGTACGGTTACGGGTGACTTTAGTGAGAAGCTGACGTTTAAGCCGGTCTCGATAAGTAGTACGCGCATCTCTTTACTTCTAGTTTCAATAAAATTATGATGCTAGATTATTATTTTGATTGAATTCTATGTTGGGTCCGCAGCATAGAAAACAAAAAAAATTCTACGATGAGAACTACACGCCAAGATTTATCTAGTAGGTACAAAGCAACGGGTGGACATACATCCAACGAGAACTTACCCTCGAAGACAACGAGTTTTGTTAACGAGTAGGAACTCGTGGTTGATGTAGTCGTACACTTGCCTATCTCAAGATCGTGAGAAAGTCCGAGCGCCGCAACTCAGCAGCGCATCCGTACTCGCACACATGTTCAAGCCACCGGACAACCTCCACCTCCTCGCTCCAGCGATCCAACGGAAGCAGCAACTCCTTCCAGACGAAATACCACCGGGAACATGTATCTCGCTAATCCGAGACCATGGGGGAATAATTCTAGAGGGGGAGAGAGATCCTTCACAAGGAGGTGTGAGGAGGAAGGAGGAGGAGGAGGAGGAGGGCCTTTTATAGGAGGTGGGGGTGCCCCTCCTCTCCATGGACGGCGCATGGGGGGTGACCCCTCACCTCCCCCATTCATGTGGTGGTAACCCCTCCACATTAAAATGCCTCTTCACATTCCCTTTTAAAATCCCCACTTTAAATGCATTAAAATTCTCCAAGTTTAATGCTCTCTCATTTAATAAAACTCTTTTATTAAATTTATTCAGAATTTTGTTAATTACTTTAATTAACAAACATTCACATATAACCCCTTGCAATATTTCAATATCACATGCAGAACCACTTTTTGCAATTTCACCCGAAACAATTTCCGGTTTCTATCAAAACAATTCCTGCGCTTTGCAATTCTTTCGTCTGAAACATATGTGCTCCAAAATGGTGTCCGATAACTCTTAAGTGTGTCACCCTACGGTTCGCAAATAATGCAGACATGATTGAGACTCCTCTCAGATCAATAGTCAGAAGCGGGACCTGGAGATCCATACTGACTCCTGCATATTCAACGATGACTTCTGTGATCGTGAGAACCTTTAACACTTGTAATTTAATCCTTTTGTCTCATGATATAATACATGTCCGAGATTCGATCATCGGTATCCAAATACCTAGTTTGATCTCGTTACCGACATGCACTCTTTTCTCGTTCCCGTGATATAACATTCTAGTGATCACATCACTTGCTTGCAAGCTATCTCAATGTGATATCACCGAGAGGGCCCAGAGTATATCTATCCGTCATCGGGATTGACAAATTCCACTCTTGATCCATGAGCCTCAACATAACACCTTCTTAGTACCGAACCCATCTTTATAGTCACCCTGTTATGGTGTGACGTTTGATGTTATCAAGATACTCTTCAGGTGTTAGCAATTAACATGATCTCATGGTCTAAGGATAAAGATTACTTCGTATGATGTATAGAAATATAAACATAATGACTTGATCATAATTCTATACTTCGGATGAATGTTCACCACATCATTCCACCAATGTTGTGACCTTGTTATTAACAACATCCAATGTCCATGATCAGGAAACCTTGATCATCTTGTTAATCAACAAGCTAGTCTATAAGAGAGGCATAACTAGGAACCCTTTTTGTTTATTAAACACACATGTATTGATGTTTCCGATCAATACAATTCTAGCATGCAAAATAAACATCTATCATATATAAGGAATACATAATAACAACTTTATTGTTGCCTCTCAGGGCATATTTCCTTCAGTCTCCCACTTGCACTAGAGACAATAATCTAGTTCACATAGTGATAAATCTAACACCCATGGAGTTTTGGTGTTGATCATGTTTTTCCCTAGGGACATCTTTAGTCAACGGATCTGCTACATTTAGGTCCGTGTGTACTTTACAAATCTTTATATCTCCATCCTTGACATGCTTGCGGATGGAGTGAAACCGGCGCTTAATATGCTTGGAATTCTTGTGAGACCTCGATTTCTTTGTGTTGGCTATGGCTCCATTGTTGTCACAATAGATCACCATTGGGTCCAATGCACTAGGAACCACACCTAGTTCCGTAATGAACTCTTTCATCCAAACCGCTTCCTGCGCCGCTTCTGAAGCAACAACATATTCCGCCTCCGTCGTTGATCCAGCCACCACAGGTTGTTTGGAACTCCTCCAACTAACTGCTGCTCCATTCAAGAGAAATACGTATCCGGATTGAGACTTAGAGTCATCCGGATCGGTGTCAAAGCTAGCATCGACATAACACTTAGTGACTAGCTCTTCTTCACCTCCGTATATAAGAAACATATCTCTAGTTCTTCTAAAGTACTTGAGGATGTTATTGACCGCTATCCAGTGTTCCGAACCTGGATCAGATTGGTACCTACTAGTCAAACTAATAGCATGTGCCACATTCGGTCTTGTACATAGCATGGCATACATAATAGAGCCTATGGCCGAGGCATAGGGGATCTTATCCATCATCTCTCTTTCTTCCACCGTAGCCGGACTTTGAGTCTTACTCAATGTCTTGCCTTGCAACATAGGTAAGAACCCCTTCTTACTTCCGTCCATATTAAACTTCTTTAATATCTTATCAAGGTATGTACTCTGCGATAGCCCAATTAGGCACCTTGATCTATCTCTATAGATTTTAATGCCTAATATATATGACGCTTCACCAAGGTCTTTCATCGAAAATTTGCTGTTTAGATAACTTTTAACACTGTTTAAAAGATCTATATCATTTCCAATCAATAATATGTCATCCACATATAATATTAGAAATGCCACATTGCTCCCACTCACTTTCTTGTAAATACAAGCCTATCCATAAGTTTGGACAAATCCAAACTCTTTGATCACCTCATCAAAACGGAGATTCCAACTCCGAGATGCTTGCTTCAGTCCATAGATGGATCGCTGAAGTTTGCATACCTTATTAGCATACTTAGGATCGACCAAACCCTTAGGTTGTATCATATACAACTCTTCTTCAATATTACCATTGAGGAACACAGTTTTGATATCCATCTGCCATATTTCATAATCAAAATATGCAACAATTGCTAACATAATCCTAACTGACTTAAGCATCGCTGCGGGAGAGAATGTCTCATCGTAGTCAACTCCTTGAATTTGTCGAAACCCCTTTGCGACAAGTCGAGCCTTATAGATGGTCACATTACCATCAACATCAGTTTTTCTTTTGAAAATCCATTTATTCTCAACGGCCTTTCGATCATGAGGTAAGTCCACCAAGGTCCAAACTTGGTTCTCGTACATGGATTCCATTTCGGATTTCATGGCTTCTAGCCATTTGTTGGAATCCGGGCTCATCATCGCTTCTTCATACGTTGCAGGGTCATCCATTTCATCAACCATGAAATTTACAATAGGATTGTCGTATAGTTCAGGAGCTGCACGTGTCCTGCTTGACCTGCGAGGTTCGGTAGTGTCCTCTTTCGGAGTTTCATGATCAATATCATTAGCTCTCTCTTCATTAGGTGAAGTCAACTCCGAAACAACTTCCGGTGCTGCGCTACTCGCCATTTCATGAAGAGAAGGTTCGATAACCTCTTCGAGTTCTACCTTCCGACTACTCACACCTTTCGCGAGAAACTCCTTCTCAAGAAAGGATCCATTCTTGGCAACAAAAACCTTGCCCTAGGATCTGTGATAGAAGGTATACCCAATCGTTTCCTTAGGGTATCCTATGAAGACGCATTTTTCTGCTTTGGGTTCGAGTTTATTCGGCTGAAGTTTCTTCACATAAACATCGCATCCCCAAACTTTAAGAAATGACAGCTTAGGTTTGTTTCCAAACCATAATGCATACGGTGTCGTTTCAACGGATTTAGATGGTGCCCGATTTAAAGTGAATGCAGTTGTTTCTAGTGCATAACCCCAAAATGATAGTGGCAAGTCAGTCAGAGACATCATAGATCGAACCATATCCAATAAGGTACGATTACGACGTTCTGACACACCATTACGTTGTGGTGTTCTGGCAAGCGTGAGTTGTGAAACTATTCCACACTCTTTCATGTGTGTGCTAAACTCGTAACTTAGATACTCTCCTCCACGGTCAGACCGTAGAAATTTGATCTTTCTATTACGATGATTTTCCACTTCATTCTGAAATTCCTTGAACTTTTCAAAAGTTTCAGACTTGTGTTTCATCAAATAGATATACCCGTATCTACTCAAATCATCCGTAAAAGTAACAAAATAACAATATCCACCTCGCGCCGACACACTCATTGGTCCACACACATCAGTATGTATGATTTCTAATAAATCTGTCGCCCGTTCCATTGAACCAGAAAACGGCGTTCTAGTCATCTTGCCCATAAGGCATGGCTCATATGTATCAAATGATTCAAAATCAAGTGAATCTAAAAGTCCATCAGAATGGAGTTTCTTCATGCGTTTAACGCCAATATGACCTAGACGACAGTGCCACATATATGCAGATATATTATCATCAAGTTTAATCTTTTTAGCATTAACATTATGAATGTGCGTAATATTACTATCGAGATCCAACAGAAATAAACCATTCAACACAGGTGCATGACCATAAAAGATACCATTCTTATAAATCGAACAACCATTGTTTTCAGATTTAAAGGAATAACCACTTTGCATCAAACACGATCTGGATACAATGTTCATGCTCAGTGCAGGCACCAAATAACAATTATTTAGGTTTATAACTAATCCCGATGGCATATGGAGAGGTAGCGTCCCGACGGCGATCACATCAACTCTTGATCCATTGCCGACCCGCATCCTGACCTCATCCCTTGCTAGTTGTCGCTTGTTCCATAGCCCCTGAATCGAGTTACATATATTAGCAACCAATCCTGTATCAAATACCCAGGTGCTACTACGAGTACTAGTCAAGTACGCATCAATAACATGTATATCACATATACCTTTGTTTGCCTTGCCAGACTTCTTGTCCGCCAAATACTTGGGGCAATTGCACTTACAATGGCCAGTCCCCTTGCAATAGTAGCACTCGGTATCGGACTTAGGGCCAGCTCGGGGTTTCTTTTCAGGCACGGCAATAGATTTGCCACCCTTCTTTCCCTTGTGCTTGCCTTTCTTGTCCTTCTTGAAACCGGTGGTCCTATTGATCATCAACACTTGATGTTCTTTCCTAATCTCCACTTCTGCAGTCTTAAGCATTGACAGAAGCTCGAGAAGAGTCTTCTTCATGCCCTGCATATTATAGTTCATTGATGGCTCAGTGCACGGCGCCTAGAAAAATGCTGGTGCGTGGTTGATGTAGAGCTTGTTGGGAACCCCAAGAGGAAGGTATGATGAGCACAGCAGCAAGTTTCCCTCAGTATGAAACCAAGGTTTAATCGAACCAGTAGGAGCAAGGAAACACCCCAAAGGTGTTACTAGCTGAGCTTTGGTAGGGCGCACTACCGGTGCTAGTAGCAACGTGGAGACCTGCACAACACAACCACAGAACTTTGTCCCCAACTTGCGATGAGGTTGTCAATCTCACCGTATTTTGCAGAAAACAAAGGATTAAACGTATCGAATGGAAAGAAGTAAAAGTTTGCAGAAAGTAAACACAAAGAAGTAAACAGTTGTAGATTGTATGTAAAAAAAGGACCGGGATCCATAGTTCACTAGAGGTGGCTCTCCTTAGATAGATAACATGTTGGGTGAACAAATTACAGCGGGGCAATTGACAAACATCAAGAAAGCAATACATGCATATACTAATCATCTTGACTCCTTTGAGACTTGATTTGGCATTACAACATAATACATAGACCGCCATCCAACTGCATCTATGACTAATAATCCACCTTCAGGTTATCATCCGAACCCCCTCCAGTATTAAGTTGCAAGCAACAGATTATTGCTTTACGAACTGCGTGTAAAGTAAACAATACGATTGTTCTATGAACAAAGGATTGTTGTTTTCTCCCTAGTAGCAACAGCACATCTAGTACCTTAGAGATTTCTGTCACTTCCCCAGATTACCAGAGGCATGAACCCACTATAGAGCATAAATACTAACTCTTGGAGTTGCTAGCATCTACTTGGCCAAGATAGCTACTAACAACGGAAAGCATGCAAGATCACAAATAACAAAGACATGATAGAATCAATAATCAATCTGAAATAGCATCTCAATATCCATCGGATCCCCGCAAACACAACATGCAGAATTACAAATAGATGATCTTGATCATGAACGGAGCTCACAAGATCTAAACATGAAAGCACAAAGGAGGAGAACCAGCCATCTAGCTACTACATGGATCCGTAGTCCAAGGATGAACTACTCACGCATCACACCGAAGGCTTGCATGGTGATGAAGAAGGCCTCCAAGGTGAATTCTCCTCTCCGGCAGGGTGTCGGGAAGAGCTTCAGATCCCTCCCGATCTAGGGATGGAGATGACGGCGGCTACAGACTCTTTCGTGGATTTTTGATCGGGTACTTAGGGTTTTCGTCTCGAGGGCAATATATAGGCTGAAGGAGAGGCCGAGGGGGTGCTGGGAGCGGCCACACCACCCCCTGGCGTGGGCCAGGCCTGGCCGCGCGACCAGGTGGTGTGGTGGCCCCCTGGCCCCTCTCCGTCTCGTATTCTGGCACTTGATGACATCCGGAAAAATAGGCACTTTGGCTTTTGTCCCGTCAAAGGATCGAGAATATTCAATTTTTGACTTTCCTGGAACCAAAAACAGCAGAAAACAGACAGCTGGCACTATGGCTCTTGTTAATAGGTTAGTCCAAGAAATCATATGAAAAGTACTCCAAAGTTGGAACAAAACACAAGAAAGTGGATAAAACCAAGCATGGAACATCAAAAATTATAGATACATTTGCAATGTATCAACATCCCCAAGCTTAACTCCTGTTTGTCCTCGAGTTGGTAAGTGATAAAAAGAAAGAATAATTTTTGAGGTGACATGCACCATCAAAGACTTGATCAAGGTATTTGTAAAACATTCAAAGCTGGGATCATAGTACTTCAATCATAACATGAAAGACAAAGTTCTAGCAATAAGACAAGGAAACTATGATGCAACATGAAAAGGCACAAACAAAATATTCATGAATAACAGTGCTTTGCAAGACGTTTGTTTGTTTCACATAAAGAAAACATAGCATAAAAGTATTCAGCTTGTCCCTCAATAGAGTAGCAAATATAAATGCATAGGACACCTTCAAAGTTCATAAGAGTGACTAGATACAATAGTTTAAAACAAGCAATATCAAGTTATGCATCAATCAACTAGTCTTGGGACAATGCACATAGAACTAAGAATGGCCACTATGCTCTCATAGTAGGTGCATAAAGATAGAAGGTGGAGACTCAATATAATGGTGGAAGAAAGGCCTTTTTATAAAAGGAAGTAGGGATTCAAGTCTCATAAAGAGCTTCCAAAAATTATGGTACTTATAGCTTTCAGCTCTCATTGCCCCTATCATAAGCATCTTGAAGGTGATTAAGGTTAAAGTGACACAACTAAGAGGATATGCTTGACAAGTTATAAACCGAAATCTCATGCCCCTTACTTACGAAGACCGATCCTCATGCTACTCAACTTCAGTCACGAGTAAGCTCTTGCCATTGTAAGTATATGTGTATCATTAAGAACCGCCAATGGGGTACCCCTTGCACATGATACGGGAGCTTTCCCATAATCAAAATGACAAGGCAAGCAGACAATGAGCATCTCAGCGATCTTTTTATTTTCTATTTGCATAGGTTTTTATTGTGGATGCTTCATAGAGTGCTCATTATGGTGATGCTGCAAGTTTCCACCATGATTAGGCATGGCTTAGGCTAGCGGCCCAGGCGTTTCTCTAACACACATACAAACTCCATGATCTTACAAGTTCCACTTTTATTTCACACCACCGGGATCCGTAAGCAAAAGAACATGATGTTGGGTCTGCAGCATAGAAAACAAAAAAATTCTTACGATGAGAACTACACGCCAAGATCTATCTACCAGATACAGAGCAACGGGTGGACATACATCCATGGAGAACTTACCCTCGAAGACAACGAGTTTTGTTAACGAGTAGGAACTCGTGGTTGATGTAGTCGTACGCTTGTCGATCTCAAGATCGTGTGGAAGTCCGAGCGCCGCAAATCAGCAACGCATCCGTACTCGCACACACGTTCAAGCCACCGGATAACCTCCACCTCCTCGCTCCAGCGAATCAGTGGAAGCAGTAACTCCTTCCAGACGCAAGGCCACCGGGAACATGTATCTCGCTAATCCGAGACCATGGGGAAATATCTAGAGGGGGAGAGAGATCCTTCACGAGGAGGTGTTATTTGTGAGAGGGGAGAGGGGGCTTTATATAGGAGGGAGGGAGACCCCTCTCCTCCCATAGCCGGCGCATGAGGGGGGGACTCCTCCCCTCCTTCATTCATGTGGTGAACCTCCACTCACATAAACATGGCCTCCACCCAAAATCCCACTCACATGTATTTAATTTCCACCAAATTAAATGCAACTCTCAATTAATAAAACTCTTTTATTTATTTTATTCAGAATTTTGTTAATTACTTTAATTAACAAACATTCACATAAAACCCCTTGCAACATTTCAATATCACATGCAGAACCACTTTCTGCAATTTCACCCGAAACAATTCCGGTTTCTATCGAAACAATTCCTGTTTCTATCGAAACATTTCCTGCGCTTTGCAAACCTTTTTGTCTGGAACGTATGTGCTCCTAAATGGTGTCCAGCAACCCTTAAGTGTGTAACCCTATGGTTCGCGAATAATGCAGACATGATTGAGACTCCTCTCAGATCAATAATCAAAAGCGGGACCTGGAGATCCATACTGACTCCTGCATATTCAACGATTACTTCTGTGATCGTGAGAACCTTTAACGTCAGCAATTTAATCCCTTTGTCTCATGATATAATACATGTCCGAGATTCGATCATCGGTATCCAAATACCTAGTTTGATCTCGTTACCGACATGCACTCTTTTCTCGTCCCCGTGATATAACATTCTAGTGATCACATCACTTGCTTGCAAGCTATCTTAATGTGATATCACCGAGAGGGCCCACAGTATATCTATCCGTCATCGGGATTGACAAATTCCACTCTTGATCCATGAGCCTCAACATAACACCTTCATAGCACTGAACCCACCTTTATAGTCACCCTGTTACGGTGTGACGTTTGATGTTATCAAGATACTCATCCGGTGTTAGCAATTAACATGATCTCATGGTCTAAGGACTAAGACTACTTTGTATGATGTTATAGCAATATAAACATAATAACTTGATCGTAATGCTATACTTCGGATGAATGTTCATCACATCATTTCTCAAATGTTGTGACCTTGTTATTAACAACATCCAATGTCCATGATCAGGAAACCTTGATCATCTTGTTAATCGACAAGCTAGTCTATAAGAGAGGCATAACTAGGAACCCTTTTTGTTTATTAAACACACATGTATTGATGTTTCATATCAATACAATTATAGCATGCAAAATAAACATCTATCATATACAAGGAATACATAGTAACAACTTTATTATTGCCTCTCAGGGCATATTTCCTTCACATGATATCCCAACGGGGTACAAAGTACAAGTGCAATGTTGAAAGCGTTCCCCATGAAACATGGTTCTGCTAATTTCAACTTATAAAGCGCAAGCATATACGCAACAAAGAAGGACCCAATGGTTCAAGTTTGTTAGAGACAATAAAGTAAAGTGTGCCATCAAGTTCATGAGAGCTTTAATCACTAGTTTTCTCATAACAAGTTTAATTTGGAAGGTAAACAAAAGCATGAATATGCTTGGAATGGCATAAGCTAGTAGGTAGGTATGGTGGACTCTTTGGAATAACTTGGTTTAGGGAGTTGGATGCATGAGTGGAACTCATACTTTGTTGTGGAGGCTAGCAAAAGACTGGGAGCGACAAACTAAGAGAGCAATAATGGCCATAATCATGCAGAGCGACAAAACATCATTGATCAAAGCATAAAGTGATACTACAAGTTGAAAACTAAAGGATCATAAAGGATATGGTGACTTGAGATAGTCATAACATGGTGTGAGCATGTGCCAAGTCAACCCAAATAAAGCATCAAAGGAGAATACCACTATACTATGCTTTAATATGCTAAAACAACGCATGATTCATCCAAGGCACATTAAGCAATCTCAATTGTTTATAACAAGTCATGCTACAGCAAAGAATACTAAGCATAAAGCCAAAACAATATCAAGCATGGCATGACAAAGCATAGGCCACAGTCAAAAACAAGCTCTTTTTACCACATAAGCATGAACTTTCCTACTCTTTTTCAAACCAAATCAAACTATTTGCAAACCAATGTATGAAAGAGGGGGTCCTACCAATTTATTCAGAAAACTAAGCAAACCAAGAAAACTAAAAACCAAAACGAAAACTAAAAACAAGACGCTCCAAGAACAACAGAACTGTGCATGAAACAATAAAAATGAAGCGTTTGGAAGAAACCTGGGATTGTTATTGATGAAGAAGGGGATGCCTTGGGCATCCCTAAGCTTTTACGCTTGTACTTCTTGGATATTTCTTGGGGTGACATGCGTGGCATCCCCAAGCTTTAGCTTTAGTCCATCCTTCATCTCATTACTCATTCTTTCCATACACCTGAAATTTTTCCTTCATACAAAACTTCACACAATCTTTATTAGCAACATTAGTCCACTCAAGATAAAAGGTCTTAAGGTTCAGTTCTAACACCAAATAAACTTCCATTAGAACACTAGATACTGTAGCACTTCCCTCAAAAATCTCAATTCCCCAAAAGAAGTCAAGAAGGAACCAACAAGAAGCAAATGCAGAAAATGGCAGAAATCTGTCAAAACAGACCAGCAGGTAAAGACGAATTTTTTCGAAGACCTTCTGTTGCTCAAATCAAAAAGTGTTGAACTAATGAAAGTTAGATAACAACCTGGGGCAGAAGAACAAAAAATTACAGCTGAATCCGACATACAGAGATCTCTCACGAATTTTTACGGTGAAGCACAAAAATCTGTTTTGGGACAGCAACTTTCCCAATCATTACTTCACTCTCATTAGAGGTTATCTTGGCACAAAAAGCAAATAAAAAGGATAAGGAGCGGTTATTACAGAGGTAATAACTTCTAAGACTCATCTAAAACTTTTGGGTT
Organism: Avena sativa; assembly: GCA_916181665.1. Classification (NCBI taxonomy): domain Eukaryota; kingdom Viridiplantae; phylum Streptophyta; class Magnoliopsida; order Poales; family Poaceae; genus Avena; species Avena sativa. The sequence goes on along the minus strand of OV702290.1, from coordinate 542,514,980 downwards.
ATCTCCCAATAAGTACTTTTCTTTAACGCCTTTAAGTTAGGCATAAGAAGCAAGAAAAAGAATCAAGTGTTCTCAAATGAAGAAGCATTAAGATCAAAGCTTGTTTTCATAGGAGAAGCAAAAGAAATCTTTTCTCTATTTTTAGGGAAGTGTTCTATACCTTTCTTGAGTGGGAGTTGCTATTTAATGGTGCCTTCTTTCATATCAATAATGGCACCAACAGTTCTAAGAAAAGGTCTTCCCAAAGTAATAGGACAAGCATTGTATTCAACATCCAAAACATAGAAATCAACGGGGACATAGGAATTGTTAACCATAATAAGAACATCATTAAGACTCCCCATGAGTTTCTTTTTAGCATTATCATCAAGTGGGACATTCAAATAACAATCTTCAAGTGGAGGCAAATCAAGCATATCATAAATCCTTCTAGGCATAATAGAAACACTACTATCAAGATCACATAAAGCTTTAAAATCAAAGTCATTCACTTTCCTATTAATGATGGGTTCCCAACCATCTTCTTATTTTATAGGAATAGAAGCTTTATGTTTCATCTTTTCTTCTTTAATCATTATAAGAGCATCAGTAATGTGTTTTGTAAAGGCCATGTTCATAGCACTAGCATTAGGACTTTTAGCAAGATTTTGTAGGAACTTAATAACTTCAGATATGTTGCAACCATCAAGATCAAAATCAAATTTATCATCTAAAGTAGTAGAACTATTACTAGCCTCAACACTAGTGGTGGTAATAGTAGAAACACTAATGTTTCTAGCAATTTCATCTTCTCTTTCCCACTTAGCATGTAATTCAGCTAATAGTCTAACATTTTCATCAATCCTTACTTGTATAGCATTGGTAGATGCAAAGGGATTATCATTAGTTTCAGGTTTAGCAGCCATTTTATTAATCAATGAAGATTGAGCTTCTGACAAAGATGATATATTTCTTTCAGCATTAGAGAGTTTCAATTGTAAACTAGGAATTTCCCTATTTAGACTCTCAAGTTGATGGCTAATGTTCTTCAAGATGATAGATTCTTCCTCCATAGTTTTAGTAAATAGTTTATTTTGCTCATATTGCATTTGCATGAAGTTTTTAGTGGCTATTTCAACTTCTAAATTTTTTCCTTCACTAGGTAATCTAGGTTTACTAGTATATCCATAAGTATCATTAGGAGGGTAGGGCCTATAATTGTTATTACCATAAGCATTGTTGCCAAAATTATTATTTCTTATGAAGTTCACATCAACTTGCTCTTCTTGAGCAACCAAAGAAGCTAAAGGAACATTATTTGGATCAATATGGGCTTTCCCATTAACAAGCATAGACATAATAATATCAATTTTATCACTCAAGGAGGAGATTTCCTCAACAGAATTTACCTTCTTACCTTGTGGAGCTCTCTCAGTATGCCATTCAGAATAATTAACCATCATATTTTCCAGAAGTTTTGTTGCAGCACCGAAAGTGATGGTCATAAAGGTACCTCCAGCAGCAGAATCCAATAAGTTCCTTGAAGGATAGTTCAATCCTGCATAAAAAGTTTGGATGATCATCCAAGCAGTCAGTCCATGAGTGGGACAATTCTTTACCAAAGATTTCATTCTTTCCCAAGCTTGAGCAACATGCTCATTATCAAGTTGTTTAAACTTCATTATTTCACTTCTCATGGATATAATCTTAGCAGGAGGATAGTATTTTCCAATAAAAGCATCTTTGCACTTAGTCCAAGAATCAATACTATTCTTAGTTAAGGAATTCAACCATTCTTTAGCTTTTCCTCTCAAAGAGAAAGGAAACAATTTTAGCTTAATAATATCACCATCTATATCCCTATGCTTTTGCATCTCACAAAGTTAAACAAAGTTATTTAGATGGGAAGCAGCATCTTCATTACCAATACCAGAAAATTGTTCTCTCATAACAAGATTGAGCAAAGCAGGTTTTATCTCAAAGAAAGTATTTTCAGCCAAAGGTGGAGCAATAGGTGTGCTCATAAAATCATTGTTGTTGGTGCTAGTGAAGTCACACAACTTAGTGTTTTCAAGAGTAGTCATTTTTTTGGGTTTTAAAATAAGAAAGCAAACTAGTAAAACTATTTTGTGTGTGTGTTTTTGAATAACAATACAAGCAAACAAAGCAAAAAGAAACTAAGCAAAACAAAAACAACAAAGTAAAGAGATTGGTTATGAGGGACTCCCCTTGTGAAGATGTCCTTGACTCCCCGACAACGGCGCCAGAAAAATGGTTGATGGCTCTGTGTATGGCGCCTAGAAAAGTGCTGGTGTGTGGTTGAGGTAGAGCTCGTTGGGAACCCCAAGAGGAAGGTATGATGAGCACAGCAGCAAGTTTCCCTCAGTTATGAAACCAAGGTTTAATCGAACCAGTAGGAGCAAGGAAACACCCCAAAGGTGTTACTAGCTGAGCCTTGGCAGGGTGCACTATCGGTGCTAGTAGTAACGTGGAGACCACAAAACTTTGTCCCCAACTTGCGATGAGGTTGTCAATCTCACCGTGTTTTGCGGAAAACAAAGGATTAAACGTATCGAATGGAAAGAAGTAAAAGTTTGCAGAAAGTAAACACAAAAAAGTAAACAGTTTATAGATTGTACGTAAAGAAAAGGACCGGGATCCATAGTTCACTAGAGGTGGCTCTCCTTAAGATAGATAACATGTTGGGTGAACAAATTACAGCGAGGCAATTGACAAACACCGAGAAAGCAATACATGCATATACTAATCATCTTGACTCCTTTGAGACTTGATTGGGCATTACAACATTATACATAGACCGCCATCCAACTGCATCTATGACTAATAATCCACCTTCAGGTTGTCATATGAACCCCCTCCAGTATTAAGTTTCAAGCAACAGATTATTGCTTTATGAACTACGTGTAAAGTAAATAATACGATTGTTATATGAACAATGGATTGTTGTTTTCTCCCTAGTAGCAACAACACATCTAGTACCTTAGAGATTTCTGTCACTTCCCCAGATTACCAGAGGCATGAACCCACTATCGAGCATAAATACTAAGTCTTGGAGTTGCTAGCATCTACTTGGCCAAGATAGCTACTAACAACGAAAAGCATGCAAGATCACAAATAACAAAGACATGATAGAATCGATAATCAATCTGAAATAGCATCTCAATATCCATCGGATCCCCGCAAACACAACATGCAGAATTACAAATAGATGATCTTGATCATGAACGGAGCTCACAAGATCTAAACATGAAAGCACAAAGGAGGAGAACCAGCCATCTAGATACTACATGGATCCGTAGTCCAAGGATGAACTACTCACACATCACACCGGAGGCTTGCATGGTGATGAAGAAGGCCTCCAGGGTGAATTCCCCTCTCCGGCAGGGTGCCGGGAAGAGCTTCAGATCCCTCCCGATCTAGGGATGGAGATGACGGCGGCTATAGACTCTTTCGTGGAATTTTGATCGGGTACTTAGGGTTTTCGTCCCGAGGGCAATATATAGGCGGAAGGAGAGGCCGAGGGGTGCCAGGAGCGGCCACACCACCCCCTGGCGTGGGCCAGGCCTGGCTGCGCGGCCAGGTGGTGTGGTGGCCCCCTGGCCCCTCTCCATCTCATATTCTGGCACTTGATGACATCCGGAAAAATAGGCACTTTGGCTTTTGTCCCGTCCAATTCCGAGAATATTCATTTTCTGACTTTCCTGGAACCAAAAACAGCAAAAAACAGGTAGCTGGCACTGCGGCTCTTGTTAATAGGTTAGTCCAAGAAATCATATGAAAAGTACTCCAAAGTTGGAACAAAACACAAGAAAGTGGATAAAACCAAGCATGGAACATCAAAAATTATAGATACATTTGCAATGTATCACATATTTTTCTGAGAAACTTTCTGGTGCAAAATTAAGTTATCCTGTTTATGATAAATAATTGTATGCACTTATTAGAGTTCTTGAGGTTTAGCAACATTATTTGTGTCCAAAAGGATTTATCATACATTCTGATCATGAAGCGTTAAAATACCTAAAAGCTCAATCTAACTTGCATAGTCATCTTGATAAGTGGGTTGACTTCATTGAGTCTTTTCCATACATTATTAAACATAAGAAGGGAAAACATAATGTTATTGCTGATGCTCTATCTAGGAAGAACATGTTATTAACACAACTAGATATCAAAGTTCCTGGTTTAGAGAGTTTATGTGATTTGTATGCAACTGATCATGATTTTACTGAACCATATCGTTTATGTTCTATTGGGAGGGCATGGCATAAATTTCACATCCATGATGGGTATTTGTTTCGTGCTAACAAACTATGTGTTCCAGAGTCATCTGTGCATTTGTTGTTGCTATAGGAATCACATGCTGGAGGTTTGATGGGCCACTTTGGGCGTGAGAAGACGCTACTCATGCTCGCTAATCATTTTTATTGGTCTAAGATGAGGCGTGATGTGGACAGGTTTGTCAAGAGATGCACTACTTGCAACAAGTCAAAGTCCAAGTCGAAACCTCACAATTTGTATACACCATTACCTGCACCTACTACACCATGGGAAGATATAAGAATGAATTTTGTATTAGGTTTTCCTAGAACTAAAAGAGGCTATGATTCATTTTTTGTGGTAGTGGATAGATTATCTAAGATGTCACATTTTATGGTCTGCCACAAAAGTGACGATGCGTCGCATATTGCTAACTTGTTTTTTAGGGACATCGTGCGTTTACATGGAGTACGAAAGACGATTGTTTCTGACCGTGATGTGAAGTTCATGAGCTACTTATGGAATACACTTTGGGGAAAGCTGGGGACAAATTTTTTGTTCAGTAACTTGTCATCCCCAAACTGATGGTCAAACGGAGGTGGTGAACCAAACATTGTCGACATTACTAGGAGCTATGATCAATAAGAATATTACTGAATGGGAGGAGTGTTTTCCGCATGTGGAGTTTGCATATAACCGAGCGGTTCACTCTACCACATAGCTTTGTCCTTTTGAGGTGGTCTATGGTTTCAAACCAATTACACCACTTGATTTGCTGCCTCTTCCTTTCCAAGAGAGCGTCAATATGGAAGCATCGAAGAGAGCATATTTTGTGAGAAAGATACATGTGAATACAAGATAGGCTATTGAAAATAAGGGCAAGAAAAATGCTAAAAGAGCTAACAAGAAGAACAAGGAGGTGTTGTTTCATCCTGGTGATATTGTTTGGGTACACTTTCGTAAGGATAGATTTTTGGAGTTACGTAAGTCAAGTTACTTCTGCGTGGTGCTATTCCTTACAAAGTGCTTGCCGAGATCAATGATAATGCCTACAAGATAGATATTCCTCAAGATGTTTTTGGAGGTGTCAGTGCTAGTTTCAATGTTGCTGATTTGACACCATATGATGGAGAAGATCTTGGAGCGTCGAGGTCGACGCCTTTTGAAGGGGGAGATGATGAGGACATCCCTACTGATTTGCTATCTCCAACTCCTAATGAAGTTGTCTATATTGCTACCAAGACCAAGTCCAATGAGATCATGATTGGACCTATTACTAGAGCTCATGCCAAGCTACTTGAACAACAGGTGAATTCACTCCTAAATGAATTTGATGTTTTTATTGATGAGAATTTTATACTGCCTAAGTCTTTGCAGTTATGTATGATCAGGTTCGTTGAATAAAAACGTATGGCGCGAGGAGGAGAAGGGTTGATGCAAGAGGAACCTGACATGATGATCATCCATGAATGCGCAAGGGAGGCACAGGAGGCAGGCGCACGGAGCGAGGAGAAGATCATCGAGAGGAACACAAGAAAATTCGAGCACCCGGATAGTCCAGCCCAGCCACATCGCATCAAGGTGGCTACTGATATGTCGTAAACATATCTATAATTCTTGATGTTCCATGCTTGTTTTATATCAACTATCTTATTTTTTGTCTACATTTTGAGATACTTTTATGCATTTTCTAGAACTAACCTATTAACAAGATGCCGCAGTGCCAGTTGCCTGTTTTCTATTTTTTGGTTTCAGAAAAGCTCGTAAAGAAATATTCTCGGAATTGGACGGGACAAAATCCAAAGTTCCTATTTTACTAGAAGACTCACAAAGCCAGAAGACGAGACGGAGAGGGGCCACGAGGGGCCCACACCACCTGGTGGCGCGGGCCAGGCCAGACCGCGCCAGGGGGTGGTGTGGCCACCTCGGGCGCCCACCGACCTTGCCTCTTCGCCTATAAAAGCCTCCCGGGACAAAAACCCTAGGGACGAGATCAGAATTCCACAAAAAGTTTTGCAGCGCCGCCGCCACCGAAGAGGAGATTTGGGGGACAGAAGTCTCTGTTCCGGCACCCTACCGGGATGGGGAAGTGCCCCCGGATCCATATCCATCGACTCCACCGCCATCTCCATCGCTGTTGCTGACTCCCATGATGAGGAGGGAGTAGTTCTCTCTTGAGGCTAAGGGCTCTACAAGTAGCTATGTGTTCATCTCTCTCTCTATGTGTGATCTTATTGAGATCATGAGCTTTGTAATCTATAGATCTATTCTGCTACTCAAGTGCTTTAATTAATCTCTGCTTATCCCCATGTGTGTGAAGTTGACAGTTGATACATTGCTAACATATCTATAATTTTTGATGTTCCATGCTTGGTTTTATCTACTTTCTTATGTTTTGTTCCAACTTTGGAGTACTTTTCATAGACTTTCTTGGACTAACCTATTAACAAGATGCCACAGTGCCAGTTGCCTATTTTCTACTGTTTTTGGTTCCAGGAAAGTCAGAAAATGAATATTCTCGGAATTGGACGGGACAAAAGCCAAAGTTGATATTTTACCGGAAGACTCACGGAGCCAGAAGACGAGACAGAGAGGGGCCACAGGATGGCCACACCATGTGGTGGCGTGGGCTAGCCCTGGCCACGCCACAAGGTGGTGTGGCCCCCTTGGCCACCCACCGACCTTGCCTCTTCGCCTATAAGAAGTCTCCGGATGCATAAACCCTAAATCATCCAGCCTCCAGCCACGAAAAGTTCCACAACGCTGCCACCACCGAAGGGGAGATTCGGTGGACAGAAAGTCTCTGTTCCGGCACCCTGCTGGGACGGGGAAGTGCCCCCGGAGCCATCTCCATCGATCTCCACCACCATCTCCATCACCGTTGCTGATTCCCATGATGAGGAGGGAGTAGTTCTCTCTCGTGGCTAAGGGTTCTATGGTAGCTATGTGTTCATCTCTCTCTCTATGCATGATCATATTGTGATCATGAGCTTTGTAATCAAGTAGATCTACCTTGCTACTCAAGTGCTTTAATAGATCTCTGCTCTCCCCATGTGTGTGAAAGTGATAGCGTGCACACCATGGTGGCACTTAGGCTAGAGATTACAAATACTTGTTATGAGTTATATTAGGAGTTGGATGTCTTTATGAAATTGTGGTGTTTGTTGGAACCATCTAGTGCTCAAGGTGATAGTGTGGGGTTATCTAGATGGGAAAGGCTTACTTTGAGGTGTGCTGTTATAGCCCTACCATGGATTAGAGTGTCCAACCGGAGAGTAGTATCATAAAGAGAAGATATTTATATGAGAGTGTTCACTAGTGAAAGTATGATCCCTAGGCCTTGTTTCTAAACATTGAAACACTATTTGCAACTAGATCTATTACATGTTTGCTTGCTTCCATCTTTATTTCAGTTTGCCTTTAGTCTCTTCCCACGTCAACCACACGCCAGCAAGTATTTTCTGGCACCATTACCACTTATAATTATCTATACCACTTGTATTTCACTATCTCTTCGCCGAACTAGTGCACCTATACACCTGACAACTGTATTGGGTGTGTTGGGGACACAAGAGACTTCGTGTATCTTGATTGCAAGATTGCTTGAGAGGTGATACCTTTGACCACTTCCTCCCTGAGTTCGATAAACCTTGGGTGATCCACTTAAGGGAAAACTTGTTGCTGTTCTACAAACCTCTGCACTTGGAGGCCCAACAACTGTCTACAAGAATAGAAGTGCATAGACATCAACAGTGTGCATACCGTGTGGCACTTTGGCTAAGGTTACATAAATACTTATCATGAGTATAATTTGAGTTGGATGTCTCTATGAGATTGTGGTGTTTGTTGGAACCATCTAGCGCTCAAGGTGATAGTGAGGGGTTATCTAGATGGGGAATGCGAACTTTAAGGTGTGCTGTTATAGCCCTACATCGTCCAACCGGAGAGTAGTTCAGGGTAGCATCATGAAGAGAAGATATTTATATGAGAATGTCCACTAGTGAAAGTATGATCCCTAGGCCTTGTTTCTAAGCATTGAAACACTATTTACAATTAGTCATGTTACATGTTTGCTTGCTGCCACTATTATTTCAGATTGCAATTACCACTTATAATCATCCATATTACTTCTATTTCACTATCTCTTCGCCGAACTAGTGCACCTATACACCTGACAAGTGTATTGGGTGTGTTGGGGACACAAGAGACTTCTTATATCTTGATTGCAGGGTTGCTTGAGAGGGATACCTTTGACCACTTCCTCCCTGAATTCGATAAACCTTGGGTGATCCACTTAAGGGAAACTTGTTGCTGTTCTACAAACCTCTGCACTTGGAGGCCCAACACTGTCTACAAGAATAGAAGCGTGCGTAGACATCATCTACCAATAAGATGCCTAAATCGGAAGCCACCCGGACAGTAGCCGGAAACTCTGAACTTTCCGCCTGGCCCGAACAGTCCGGTGTTTAACACCCAGAGTGTTCGGTGTCCAGCCCATATGGACCAGAATGTCTGGCCGCCGACGGACCTGGTCTGAATCGGTTGTATCATTTTGAGTCTGTTACGACTTGTTTTTGGTTCTAGTAATCCCAGCCTCCCATATAAGCCCTGGGACACCCCGTTAGCTCAGTTTAGACCACGCTTAAAGTAAACCTTAGATTGTTGAGTTGCTACTTGCATCCAGTGAACCCCTGCACCAATTCATATCGATCTGGTGTATTTGCTACTATCAATCAAGTGTGCTTAGTTGATCCATTGGGATTTAGCCAATTGCAAGTTTCGTGTGATTTGTTGTTCCATTGGGAATTAGAAGATTGCAAACTGCTTCGTGGTCAGCGGCTAAGTGCGCAAGTGTGTGAAGTTCCGAATATCTACAAGGGTTGAGAGATGTTGCATTGGCATCAGGGATCGAACGAGAGGTTTGTGAGCAGCATACAAGTTATCTCCACCGACTATCATCATATATCCACCTCGCTTACTGAGAAGATCGGGCCACCCTTATCAATTATACCTAAGAAGTCAAGTACCAACAACCAGCCTGAAGATGATAGTTCATATGTTCCCCCACCACCACTGCAAGTTGTGGTTCCAAAAAGCAATGTTGAAGATTTAGTGGAGAGGGCAAAGGAAGACTATGTTGCTGGTAGAGTGAGTCAAAGGAAGAGGGTGAGAACCAATTATTCTGAAACTTGCAGCACTCGAGAAAATGAGGAAGAAACTGAACAAGATGATAGTGATGAAGTTGTTGACAGTGTTCATTGAGCAGATTCAGACTTTGAACTGTCTGATTCTGATTATGCTCTCAGTGACGGTGATGATGATCTACATGCATATAATGTACACCATGTATGTGGCAATGGCAATAATGCAACTATGAAGAAGAAAATGAAGAGAAGATGCACTGCTGCAAATGAGAAAGGCAAACAAAAGACTGAAATTAAAGATGAGGACTCTGAGGGAGAGGATCTATGGGGACCTGACTCTGTGATGAATGGACCTCCAATATTTCCACCAGTGTACACAAATCATGTTGGGGGTCCTACTAAAAGTAGAAGGAAGGCGCCATTCGAGGTAGATGCTAGAGGAGGAGGCAAGAAGATGACAAGACATGGAGTAATAATGCATTGCAAGTACAGTGGTTTCCCTGATCACAACATTGTTGGTTGCAAATGGATGAATGCTAGCCTTCCACCACCAACTATAGCTGATCAAACATTACCTCCTTCTTATAATAATCCAGTGACCAATACTGATCCAGTGCTCAATGATGATCCAGTCATGAATACTGATCCTATCATGACTACTGATCATGTCATCACACAGGTAACTTAACCAACAACTAATGTTAGTATTGGTTTTGACATGTACTTCTGTCAATATTGGTTTTAACATGTCTCAACTACTTCTCACATGTAGGAACACCCTCATATAGATCCAGTCATCAGTAGCAATTACACCGATGAGGACATTTTGATGTACCAGATACTTATGAATTCTTGTCTCGAGGCGTCCCACATACGGGCTCCTTCTTCCCATAATGTGGCCAGCTCCTCTTTCAACAATGTGAGATACAGATTGATGTCTGTACCGGGTTGTTTTGGCCCTTGAACCAACATACGCATGGTTACGTACTTCTTCTTCATGCATAACCAGGGGTAGGTTGTAGATCCATACAAACATGGGCCAGGTGTTGTGTGTGATGCTCTGGCTTCCGAACGGATTGAGTCCATCGGTGCTCACGCCCAGCCTGAGGTTCCTTGACTCTTTCCCGAAATGTTGGTAATATTGGAGGTCCAATGCCTTCCACTGGCAAGCATCCGAAGGGTACCTCATCATTTCCTCCTTCTCTGGGTCATCGTCTTTCGGCCTCTTTCTTTCTGTGTGCCAATGCATGAGCTCTTCTTCCTTAGGGTCCGCGAAATATCGCTGCAGACGAGGAGTTAGAGGAAAGTACCACACCACCTTTCTAGGAGCTTTCTTGGTCCCTCTCTTATATCGAGAGGTCTTGCACACCGGACACGTGGTATTCTCCGCAACCTCGTCCCGGTAGATGATGCAATTATTTACGCAGACGTGGTATTTCACGTGCGGTAGATTGAGAGGGCACGCGACTTTCTTAGCCTCAGCGATACTAGTCGGACATGTGTTCCCCTTCTTAGGAAGAATATCGTGCTAGAATGCAATGTTGTCGTCGAAGCATTTGTCGGTCATTTTGTGTTTCGCCTTCATCTCCAGAGCCCTGAGCGTTACATTCATACGGGTATCCCCATCGTTGCATCCATCAAACAATGCAGTGACCGCGTCTTTCTTCATTTGCTCCAGCTTAGATTTCTCTCTAGCAGCGGCTCTGGCGTTACTCGTCTCCTTGAGAAGCAGATCTTGGACATGAGGGTCTCGCAGCCACCTCGAATCATGGTCGACTCCTTGATCTTTGTGTTCATGCCCGGCGCCACCTTGATCATCTTCGTGTTCATGCCCGGTGCCACCCTGATCTTCATGATCATCACCTGCCCCGTTGTTGGCATCTTGATCTTCGTGATCATGACCGGCATCTTGATCTTAACCATTATTGACATCCTCATCATCATCTTCATCATCCCGTATCCACCGAGTGTAGCCATCCATGAAACTACGTCGGAGCAGGTGTGACTCCAACATTCCAGAATCGTGCCTTATCAGATACATCAGCTTGTAGTCGCGACACGGACATCTTATCTCTGTCTTGTTTGCACGTGCCATATCGGTCCTCGCGCATCTCATCCACCTATCCACGAGGGCTTTGCGGATTAGTGGTCGGACCATGGTCGCCTACATGTGGTACAAAGAGTAAGAGAATAATTAGAGCATATATGGACATCTGGATCGCCAGAAAAATTTGGCATGACCTCTCCTAAAAAGAGGAGATCCGCGAGTGCCAGAAATTCACCGGAAAAGAAATTAATTGACATTCTGGCGAAACATTGGCATCTCAAATAAAATCCATGCACAAAAATAAGCATGCACCACAACACAATCATATAGTCGCGGTGTCGCCGACAATGCGCATGAGCATGCAAGCAACACCTTCACGCTTCCTACAACGACGACTTGCGCAAGAGAGATAGAGGAGAAGTAAAGGGACATGTTGTAGATCTAGAGGAGCAAGAGACTTCACTTACATATGTGTATCAACCAATGGAGATTGAGCAAGCTTCTATGGTGAATCAATGTGGGAAATGAGGTGGGAGAAGGAGAGGGTGACCAAATCTGTCTTTTGGTGGAGAGGAAGAAGTGAGGCAAGTGAGTGGGGTGCATGTGCCAAAAAGGTGCAAAAAAAGTGAGCCAGGTTATGCGAGGCGCATATTGCAGGAAATGCGCCTCCTATATTGTGAACTATCTAAGGCACACATGCTAACATGCGCCTCGCCTATGCGGCCACCCAGGCCCGCAGGGGTTACTTGAGGCGCACATTCCCTAATGCGCCTCACCTATTGTCAAGTATAGGAGGCGCATGTGACTATATGCGCCTCGCATATTGGACCACCGATCTCCACCCGGGCCCACCCAACATATGTGAGGCGCATTTGTCACATATGCGCCTCGCCTGTCAAACTTGTTGGAGGCGCATATTACCAGGATGCGCCTCGCATAAGATGGGGGTGCCAGATATCATCTGTACAGATGCTAGAGGAGGCGCATCCTACAAATATGTGCCTCGCCTATTTAAGTACTAGAGGCGCATGTCTGGCTGGTGCGCCTCGCCTATTTTATCAGAGGCGCATATAGTATAAATGCGCCTCTAATGTGCATGTGTCCTATAGCCTTTTCTCTAGTAGTGCCCATGCCTATCATTTCAGCTGCTGATGGATTCTTCAGGTACCTGCCTTAGCCTTGAGCGGGCAGCGTCGCTTAAGTGTAACTACAAGCATTGCATTGCGGTAGCCTTGGAGCCACCCTGAAATTTAACGGTTGCCAGGTAATCTTCTAGCCAAGCCTCGGGTTCTTGGAGACCGTCGTACTTTTGGCGATCATGAGAAAGTTTGAAGTCCTTTGGTACTGGGGTCTTGCGAACCCGCTAGGTAAAAGCAAGTAGCCCCGCATAGTTCATACTCATCCTCGCTTTCTCCATCATAGTATCTTCGGCTACTGCGCTCTTCTCTTGACCTATCAACTCTGCGTTGTGTAATGTTGTTTATTGCATGGTCTCATGGTTCAGAGTTCGTAAAGTGCACCCGATGTGGCGACCGTGATCGTCAGGTGTGTCCCACATGCCAAGGGTTGTTGCGACAGCGCGGCTATTTATCGAGTTGCCTTGAAGTTCCTTGGTCTCCCTGTGCAAGGGATGCCCCTACCTGTTGGAGATATGCCCAAGAGGCAATAATAAAAGTGGTTATTATTATATCTTTGTGTTTATGATGAATGTTTACATCCCATGCTATAATTGTATTATAAGGAAACACTAATACATGTGTGTTTTGTAAACATAAAAGAGTCCCTAGTAAGCCTCTTATTGAACTAGCTTGTTGATTAATTGATGATCATGGTTTCCTGATCATGGACATTGGATGTGATTAATAACGAGGTTATATCATTAGGAGAATGATGTAATGGACACACACCCATAAGTAAGCGTAGCATAAGATCAAGTCATTAAGTTCGTATTGCTATAAGCTTTCAAATGCATAGTAACCTAATCCTTCGACCATGAGGTTATGTTAATCACCATCACCGGATGGGTACTTTGATGACATCAAACACCGCTTCGTAACTGGGTGGTTATAAAGGTGTCATTGGGTATTCTGAAAGTATGTGTTGAAGCGCATGGACCAATATTGGGATTTGTCCATCCATATGACAGATAGATATGCTCTAGGCCCTCTCGGTGGAATGTCATCTAGTTAGCTTGCAAGCATGTGACTAGGTCACAAGGGATGGCATAACATGGAACGAGTAAAGAGTACTTATCAGTAACGAGGTAGAACTAGGTATGGAGATACCGACGATCAAACCTCGGATAAGTAGAATATCGCGTGACAAAGGGAATTGGTTTCGTATGTTAATGGTTCTATCGATCACGAAGTCATCGTTGAGTATGTGGGAGCCGTTATGATCTCCAGATCCCGTTGATGGTTATTGATCGGAGAAGTGTCTCCATCATGTCTGCATATTCACGAACCGTAGGGTGACACACTTAAGGTTCGAAGTTGTTTTAAGTAGATATGGAATGTGCGTTGGAGACCGAATGTTGTTCGGAGTCTCGGATTGGATCCGAGACATCACGAGGAGATCCGGAATTGTCCGGAGAATAAGATTTATATATTGGGGATCATTTTCTAAGTTAGGAAATGTTCCGGAGTATTTGTATGGGGAATCTAGAAGGTTTCGGAATGTTCCGGAAGGTTCTAGGAGATTTCTTGGAGTTTCCTTAAAAACCAAGAAAGGATCAAGGAGTCCTTGTGGGGCAAGACAAGGAGTCGTGGGGGAGGAGGATTCCTCCCCCCCCTCCCAATCCGTCGGCCAAGGAAGGGAGGGGAGTCCTACTAGGACTCTCCCTCCCATGGCGCCTCCCTCCTTTAAATAGAGGGGTGGGGGCGCCACCCCCTAGCCTCCTCCATAACAAACCCTAGCCGCCGCCTCTCTCCTCCTCCTTCCCTCTGCTCCGGCTTAGGCGAAGCCCTGCAGAATTCTCTACTCCACCACCACCACCACACCGTCGTGCTGCTGGGATTCCGTGGAGAAGATCTACTACCTCCGCTGCTCGCTGGAACAGGGAGAGGAAGGTCTGCTTTGACTCCGCACGTGTGACCGTCTGCGGAAGCGCTGCCGGAATGCGGCGCCGGAAGGATCGTCCACTCGGTCTTGAGATCGGCAAGTGATCGACTACATCAACCACGAGATCCGATCTCGAACAAGGCTTTGGAAACTACGAGGGTTAGTACAGATCTATCTCGTTGCACATGTCTAATAGATTAGATCTTGGCTTTTATCTAGATTAGATCTGGGTTTTGTTCGTTCTTGCGGTAGAATTTTTTTGTTTTACATGCTACGGACCCATCACTACCATGTCGAGGTTCATGTGAGCGGAGCGATGAAGAGCCACCCGGGGATCGTCGGGTGCGGGTTGAGTTGTAAGTAAGTAAGTCTGGGCGGCGATAATTTCGGCTTGCGTTGTTTTTTGCTTTGATGTGCCCTGTCGGATCTACTGACATGAAGGACAAGCCCAGATCTCGGGTCAGCTCGTTTCTTTCTCCATGGTATTCCTCCGGTTACGCTGCCAGATCCACGGGTAGAGCTTAGCTGTGTCCGCCGTATGCTAGATTTGTTCTTTCATCGATTTGTCTCTGCATCCTTAGCAAGTCCCTCTTTTGTGGTGAAGCAAGTACTGGTATGCTATCAAATCCTCGACTGTGGCTTCCGTCGTCATGGGGAATGCGTCCCTTGCTTTTTTCCATGTTACTACCAATAACCGAACGGTCAAACATTCTTCATCGCGCGCTCCTTCTCTTCCTTGTACAATGTGATTGCTGGGTGGATCTCCCCCATTTCTATGATTTTTTGCATCATCGCCAGATAAAATATCATTAGGGTCAAGAGTGGGTTACCATTGGAGTCACGCGGTGTTGTTGGTTCGCCAATGATCACGCACACTTGGCGATGCGTCAAGTATGGGTTGCTATTGTTTTTATTGGATCTGCAAGATACTGTCTGTGAGATCCTATGGGTTTTTATCTGGATAGATTTCAGCCATCCTGATTCTGAAAACGATGTCTTCGTCGCTTTCCTCAGGTTCGATGTTTGCTAGGCTTGAGCCATGTGGTGGCGTTAGCTGGGATTTTGACCCGAAGGAAAGATCGTCGTATAGATCAGCCAGATCCCCTAGGACTGCAGATTTTCCAGAGTTTTCTTCACTGTTTGCCGGCTAGGGCGCGGCTTCTTCAGATGAGCTGATAGAAGGCATCGCCGTAGGCGCTGCTGCTGTTATGATCGACGGAGCCGGAGAAATCGGGGTCGCAGGGCAGAGATTTTCGGGTTCCTCCACTTGAAAGTGGAAACTTCTGATGATGAGATCAGATCCACCGTTGAAGCTGACGAAAACAGAAACAGGGGTGGGTGGGCGTGGATATGCTGCTATCGAGCTTTTTCTAGGTGAAGAGGGTGCCACCGAATCCATAATTCCATATCCATAGTTCCCATAGACGACGCCAATTGACGAGGGGTAACCTCGGCAATGTCCATGATGATGGACTTAGGGTTTCATGAAAAATAGAATGTTGGGGATTTCGTTGGCTAATTAGACAAACAAGGGAGTCGAAGTCGTCTGATTGCTTAGGAACAAATCAATTACCGATCGCTTAAGACTTTTTTCGGTGCCTCTCTGTTGCCTCCTCCCAACCTTTATATAATAGGTTGGGTCCCGGGCTGTATATTGATAGGTTACAAGTTATAATTATAACAATAATACAACGTCGGTTTCTACTCTTTCCTTGTCTAATAAGATATGTCTTCCGTCGGATGCTTAAGTCTTTCTTAGTTTCTTCTTGGGCCTTGCGGGCTGTATGCCTAGAGTAACTAATCATAATAATCCGGGTAGTCATACTCATACCATGTCACAACGAGAGACATGTTATATTCCCTTTCTTACGGAATGACTGAAAATGACACCACGTCTGTAGCATCTACTGTTATTGCAAGGCCTGAAGTACGTGGGAGAATGTTTCTCGTTTTTTCTGGATCAAATTAGCAAAAGCAAGCAAGCGTGTGATGTGACGAGGAAGACTAAAAAATCATCTACTGATTGCTTATAGTCTTATATTTCCAAACGGAGGGAGTATAAGCTAAGGCTCGCGTGCAACAGTCTGATCACTTCAGTGCAAAATAGAAGTCTTTGGTCTCGTGTACCGCGTTGTCCTGCTGGTAGACTATTTGATAATCATCGTCACGCGCAGAAAAAACTGAGGAACATCAGTGATATGATCCTTCTTGGTTGAAGTCCAGTAAACCAAGGAGACGCGGTGACGTAAGGGGAGATTAAAGAAACAAGACGATGCTGAGTCAGACGGCTGGTGAGGGGACGGAAACGTGACTGGGCTGGGCAGGTCGTTTCACCGGCGGCCGGGACTTATTTAAGCTCCGGCCGGTAGTAACCTGTCACCCTGTGTTGTCGATCCTTTGCTCTCATTTCCATTCCATCTACCAGTAGTAGCCATTACTTCCTCGTCCCGGCCGGCAAGATCGATCGATTGTCCACCTGCGTCGGTGCATATGGAGGCCTTGAAGCCCATCGTCTTTGTTAGGTCCCTCAAGACCCTCGGCGAGGCGTTCGTCTTCGCGTACAGCAACCGGAGGCGACTTCTCCCCGTCGTCGTCGGGGTTTTTCTGCTCAACCTGGCCCTAACGGAGCTCATGGTGAATCTGGCGAGCCCGCACGTCAATCTTGATTTCATGCAGCCTTTCTTCCAACTAGCCGACAACTCGACCGAGCCGTCGGCGGACGCCGGGTTCGTGGTCTTTCCTGAGGCGCGCAAGGAGGACTCCACCTCGTGGAAACTCATCACTTTCCTAGGGCAAGTCTTGGACTTGTTATCCAATATTGCGGCCATACTTTTCTTCTCCAAGGCATGTAGCTATAATCTTCCAGGTACTCATTTAACTTCAAAAAGTAATACTACTCCCTCCAATCCATAATAAGCGCCGGTGATTTTGTATTAACTTAGGAGTACAAAGTTTGTACTAAGTCTCCGACAGTTATTTTAGATCGGAGGGAGTACTTCAGATTTCAGTAAATGTTTTATTTTCTTGTGATTCTACTTTTATGTGTATGCTCATCAGTCGACGGATGTAGGATTTCACCACCGGGGTGCACGCTTTACACCCACATAATTTAATTAGTATGTACATGGACACCGCAAACACAACATATAAGTTCAAGTTTTGAAAATTTTCCAACAGAAGTAATTTTGGTACCTTTCTAATACAACTAGCACCTTGGCCCTCACAAATGCGAGGGCACCATCTCTTTTTTACTTGGAAATCTATAAGATTTCATGAGAAGGCTCATCAAACTTGTTTGACAATTTATAAAATCAGGCATTGTAAGTGCCTTGCAAAATTCCATCATAATGCCATATTTGTATTAGTGTGAGTTGCAATTTTGAGTATATTATATTATATATACATATATACTTTGAATACCTATATCCTATGATCCATTGATAATTAGGTTCCACAGTAATTTGGTATACATAATTTAGATAATGTCATGAGATATGGTCCATTTTATATTTTTTTGTGGGTAAGAGATATGGTCCATTATAGCTACAACTTTATTATGTTTATGTACATACATGAAATTATATATGTGTAATGTGGTGCATTAGGTAATAATAATAATATCCAACTGACAAAGCTCGGATACTATTTAAATACATTTACAAAGAAGTTTCTACCATGTTAGTAGTCAGACGTTTTGCTTTATTTTAAGTTTTTGGCTCTGGTCATATTCTCTTGGTTCATCACGACAATTTTTTTGACAAATAGACATGGTGTGCTATATAATGAGAACATAACATTAGTTGAAATAAAATGAGAGAAAATGCGTAAACTTTACAATATTTTTCGAAGTACTTAGGCTGACCTGAATTTTTAATAAGCTTTTGAATTGAAGTACATAATATATATAGAAAATACAATAAAATAATTCACACACAACGACATGGATGCCTTTTAGAAGTTAAAGAAATATCTTTTTATTATTCACAACATTGACATCCATACTGATTGAATATGAAATAAAATAGTTTTTAGTTTGTGCATACCTTTACTCCCCCATTCAATCTCTTTATTCTAAAATACTCAGCGTTTTTAGACATGGTTAGAATCACCAACATGTAATTTTAACCAATATTTTTGCATGGGTACGTAGCAAGTAAATTTATTACAATTATGTGTATTTCATGGTAAAATTATGATTCAATTAAAAGTATACATCTACTATTATGTTTATATGATTTCATTTAGTCTTTTGCTCCTTTGCACCACTTTTCAACCCAGATGTTGTACACTCTTGTTCTCATTTTAATGGTTGTCGATGTAAATGATACATGTCCTTAGATGACATAGTCACTAAAGATGTTTCTTTTTTTATCAATGTTCGATTCTTCTTTGCTATTCAACTCAATCATTGGCATTTGGCAATACTAAATTCAACCCAACAAAGAAGGTTCTACCATGTTAGTAGTCGGGTGTTTTGCTTTATTTTCTATTTTCCGTCTTAATCATATAGACATGGTGTGCCAGACCATGAGAACAAAAGATCAGGTAAAAATAAAATGGGTGAAAATGCATGAACTTTAGAATATTTTTTCGAAATTGACCTGAATTTCATGATGTTTTTTCTGAATTCAAGTACATAATATTTGTATGAAAAAGCAAATACAACAAAATAGTTCACCTGTATTTATATGGATACCGATTATAAGTTAAAGAAATGTTTTTTAATTCACGACATTGACATCCATACCAATTGGACATGAAATAAAATAGTTTTTATTTTATGTGTATGTTTTCACCCACATTTACTCTATTTATTCCAAAATACACAACACTTTTAGACATGGATAGAATCTCCAAGGTGTAATTTTAACCGATATTTTTGCATGTGTATGTCGCAAATAAATACATTACATTGTAAATGTATGATTAACGTAAAAGTAGACATGCACTATTCAATTTATATGTTTTCATTTACTCTTTTGCTCCTATATGCCACTTTACAACAGTAATGTTGCACACTCCCACTTACATGTTAATGGTTTTCCATGTAAATGATACATGTTATTGGACGACATATTCATCATTGACAATATTCGATTTTAATGTATGTAGCAAATAAATACATTATGTTGTAAATGTATGATTATTGTTTAGACATGTACTATTAAATTTATAAGTTTTCATTTAATCTTTCTTGCCTAGTTACTAAGGATTTTCACACTTGTTGTGTCTAGGCTGCTAAGGTTTTCTCATAAAACACTAACAAAAGTGTTGGAGGGATTGATTCACTTTCGATATGAATCCAAAAGCAAGTTTCCTATACTACCTTCTTTCCCTCCTCTGTTTCTGTCTTCAAGAGGCTGTGCATCCGGCAGTTTGCTCCTATATGCCACTTTTCAACCGTAATGTTGCACACTCCCACTTACATGTTAATGGTTTTCCACGTTAATGATACATATTCTTGGATGACATATTCATCATTGGAAATATTTGATTTTAATCAACTCACATCATTGACAACTCGATCATTAGCAATACAAAATTTGGATTTTGATTTCCAGTATTAAGACCTTTCTTTTTAATAAATATTTAATTTTACTAAAGAGCTTTGTTTTGAACCAATATTTGATTTTGCTTTCCTATTCAACCCGCTCATTGGCAATACCAAATTGAACCCATGTAGTCAGCAAATTAGGCTTTCCAGTAGTAGCATCATAGTGCCACAATTTTTCATTACAAACTCGTGGTCCATTTTTTGGTTATACAAGTTAGACACAAATTGATTTTTTCCCTTATAAATATAGTACCAAGCAAACTGTTTTTTCATTTGATATAAATTAATCTATTGAAAAACGTTCTAAGGATTTTTGGCATGCATTATTTTTATTTTCTAATTCGCTTTTCTTTTTCTCATGGTTTTTAGTCGATATACTATGTATTCCGAAGAGATAGTTTCCTAAACAGTAACATGCATGTGTATGTACTTATCTTGTAATCAAAATGTATTTTATCATGTTGGCTACAATGTAAATCCACACCAACGGAGAATAGTTCATGCCTAGATGTGAATTAGCACAACGCAACAATTGACTAAGAACAGCGACCCGCTCAGGTGCTTACTTAAAAACATAATCTGCAACATCTATGTTGAGACAGAGGGAGTACATCAGATCAGTTAAGTAGACTTAGAAAATAAGTCGGTTAGATTAAGTAGTTGACCTGCTCTTTTGCCAATTGCTATATATCTCGATGCCTACATTGAAGGAATGCAGCTACATAATCTATCATTGTCTGGATACTTTAAGAAGAGATTTAAAATTAATAGTGAAAGTAACCTCTCATGGAAGCGTCGCCTCTATCAACGGATCAACATAGTCCAAAGTCCAAACTATACATGTGTGGGTGTGTCCTAGGGAGCACGTAAGGCACGTGGTACTAATTCATCCGTCTATTAGCCAGCTATACCTCCGGCGGGATCATACTGACAAACATAAACTTTAAGGTGCATGGAAGAGCAGGCGTACTTACGGGTGACTTGTTGCAGTATCTCTAGCGGCAAAGTGTGGATCGCTGGACCTAGGTAGATTAGGCATTTGCCTATTTGTGCCGCCTGGGAGGAGAAGAGCCTTTTCCTTGCAGCCATTACCGACTGCCTCCCTTGACCGCAGTGCCGATACATGCAGAGGAGCAAGGCGCTGAGTCACGGACCATGGCGGCGGAGGACTTAGGGCGCTGCACCTTTTTTCCTAGTTACGGTCCAACCGGATACAGATGGTGGCTAACTAAATCGAATTTTACAACCGGATACCGGACAACAGCTAATTAAATCCTGTGAGGAGTCGTGACATGTTGGAACCTCGTTGTTGTACGTAACATAATACTAATTAAATCAGAGCCTTAAATAATAGATCTAATGGTTAATATAATTTAGGTGATGTAGATCAACCTGGTGCCTCGAAACATACCCTTATATTGCTTTTAGTATATAATAGATAATATTTGTCCTCATGGAAATTATTACTCTTTTTTGGAAAAAATGATATAATCTTGAGATTTTTTATGAGTTTCAACCATGAATTTAATTTGGACTCCTGACTGAAAAAACGAGATACCAGAATTTTTGTGTAACCAAAATCAGACGATTTTAGCAAAATTTAGACGAAGTTTTAATGAGTTCTGGTGGAGGTACTGACTTGATGAGTCCTCGAGTGAGAGGTCACATTCTTTTGAATGTTTATTATGGTATGTAGCTAGCCGCTCAAAGACCACGGGGCAGGTTGATCTCAGAGTTAAAACAATAAGGACATGGACCAGTGGCTCGACTATAAGCTTTGCTTTTTTCGTCCTTTAGGGTACGGCAATTGGTCAATTGGGTTAGGTATGAATATATACATGGTGACAATTAATTTACGATTTTGGAGTGCCATTTCAACCCCACTAGACCCTCTCACATGTCATTGATAGTATTGTTTTTGGTTGGTTTCTGCCCAAGCATCCAACCGCACTAGTTTGGTTACCAGGGAATGCTAGCTTTCAGAATATTTGATGTCAGCCATTTATAATTCGAGTTCTAAATTTAATGTGTCGCCGCCCTTAAATTTAACCTCTTGAGGTTGGCTACACAAGGAATATGAGCCTTCCTATGGTCCATGTATTTTATGAATTGGGTCAATGGACGGAAGGTTGCATCTTGACAAATATTAAATGAAGATCTTAATTTTTAGTGGAATATTCGCAAGCCAGATGTCCTTGTCGCCGCCCTTAAATTTAACCTTTTGAGGTTGGACACATAAGGAATATGAGCCTTCCTATGGTCCATGTATTTTATGAATTAGGTCAATGGATGGAAGGTTGCGTCTCGACAATTCTCAAACGAAGATATTAATTTTCCGTGGAATATTCGCAAGCCAGATGTCCTTGTAGTGAGTGAGACTCTCTCCCTGACCGATTTTGTGATATAAGTAGGAAACCGTGCATCAGGGCCCAAGAGCCCCGGTATACAGGCCCTCGCACTAGTGCCCAACACTATGAACACTGGTCATTGTTGGAGTAAGTCCGAACTGATGAAAAGGGATAGTGCAATCCACTTATATACTTCAACACCCTCTCTCATGTGTGATGGGAAGAAGTCAACACGTGCAACCGAAAGAGAGCAATGGCACGCAAAACTCATGTATGACTCATGAGGCCTATACATGGACAAAGAGGGGCAACCGCAATTTTTTGATAAATTGCGAAAGCCAGGATCGAACTCAAGACCTTAGGCTTTGATCTCATAAAAGGCTTCTTGCACTAGCCAACACAACCAAAAGTCCAAACTTATGAAAAGGGCTAGTACAATCCACTTATACACATCAACAAGCTTCATGCATTAGCCAACGCACCAAAAGTCCGAACTTATGGAAAGGGCTAGTGCAATCCACTATACACATCAACACCTTCTTCTCACGTGTGACGAAGAGAAGTGGAGAAGGCTAGTGCAATCCACTTATATACTTCAACAGTCATAACCCCATCAGAACATAAAATGGTGTGTTGCTCGGGACTTATCACTGAAATGGAGACCTTGTTGGCAATGGACGCAAAAACCGTCAGCAATGAGCCCCCTTTTTGCAATGATCTTTAGTGTTTGTCAGTTTCCCTAAAATCAAGCTCATCAATTATGGTTATCCTTGTTCTTGTGTGTCTGGCAGGAATATTTATTTCACAACACACATGTGTGTCTATAGCATGAATACATATTTCACATCACATACATGAATAACAAAAAAACTTTACACAACATACATGTATCTCCCATAATGTGACCAATTCACAACATGCACATGTCTTCCACAATGTTACCAATTCACAACAAGCACATGTTTTCCACAATGTGATCGATCTAAAGCATAGACAATAACAAGCTAGACGAATGCAACTTATTTTTTCGATCATCTGGTCGTCGTGTGTACCTTCTTTCCACAGTATCACCGGAATATAATAACGACACCGCTATGCGATATTGGTCATACTATACAAAACAATCTTAATTTAAAAAGTGTTTTGTGAAGTGCACCAAAACGTTACAACAGTGATTTTTCCTTATGACTAGTCTAAAACTTCCTTTGTTTATGTGCTGCAGCAAACCTTTTATGCGGCGTGATCAAAATAGGCGCTTGTTTTGAAAATGCGCCGGACGAACGTGTTCAACGCCGAATACTAATCCCGACCGTTCCATGTTATTGGGATCCGGATCCGGAAGCCCATCAACATGTCACCTACTTTATTAGATTCATTTCTTCAAATGTACTAGTAAAGTGAAATCTAGCTTAACTTTCACACAAAAATGCAAATTTAATTTTGTTTGCATATTTGACTTCCTCGAACTCTTCAAATAGAGTCTAATATTTAACATATGTAAATTTATTTTAAACGTTTCTGTGACCTAAATCTATAAAGTTCTTTGTTAAATATGTCCTGGATCTGTAAAGTCCAACACCTTATGCATGTAATTGTGTGCTGAATCTATAAAGTACCAACACCTTATATGTACAGTCTTGTGATAAATAGTGGTACATATTCTTTTTTAGGTGGGACATACATGGGACCCATTGACTCGGATCTC
The DNA here is from genome assembly GCA_916181665.1 of Avena sativa. Classification (NCBI taxonomy): domain Eukaryota; kingdom Viridiplantae; phylum Streptophyta; class Magnoliopsida; order Poales; family Poaceae; genus Avena; species Avena sativa. The sequence continues at coordinate 542,490,862 of OV702290.1, read as the reverse complement.
AACTGGCCTGGATGGCTAGGATTACTGTTCAGTGCCGAATTTATTCGTAAATCTCCGGGTCGCTCTTGTTTTGGAAATATTATGAATGTGAGTTCAGCGTATAGGGTCTAGTGAGTGTAACCGAAATAAGCATCTAAATGATAACAATGTAAATTAAAAATGCTAGCACCACTAGATTGATATTTTTCAGAGGCTCGGGTTATTGACTTCTCATCATCCTGGAAGCTGCAGTTCCATGTATTTATCCCACTTAACAAGCTAAATTGTTAGGGTCTACACCAACCTCTACATGAATATTCCATTGATAATAAAAATATGGCCAACACATATGCTACATTAGATAAATATAGTTTTTGATGATTAGAAAAATTACCTAAGATGGAAATATGAGACTACTAGACTTAGGATAGAGTTTAAGGTATACGATCTTGGTCCTGAGTATAATGCAACTAGAAACAAATCCTTGACCCTAAACCTTAAACCTTGTTAACATATAGTACGGGGTATCGTCAGTACCACAACTATATAAAAACATGGTGTGTTAACTAGTAAAACAAATGGAAAGTTGGGCATATTAAAATAGTGGCATGTTAACAATGACAAGTTAAAACGGTGAGAACTTAACTATGATAAACCCTGCCGAATAAACTAGTAGCATGCTAACTACAATAAACAAGTTAGCTATATAAAAACAGTAGCATATTAGCAATGATAAGTTAACTGTATTAAACAGTGGGAAGATAACTAAGTTAAAATGGTGCCAAGTCATCTATATTAAAACTAGTGGGATGCTAACAGCAATAAACAATTTTGCTATACTAAAACAGTGGATGTTATCCATAGTAAAAAGGGCAAGTCAGCTATGCTACAACCACTAGAGAGGCTCACCGAGAGACCCGCAAATCCGTCAGCGTGCAACAGATCCGAACGAGGCGAACAGGGTGATGCAGGCCTTGTAGTTGGAGGAGGTTCGTCTTTATCTTTGGATTCTTATCCAGTGATCCAGGACGAAATCCTGGGCGCGAGGAGTAAAAATTCTATTTTTTTGCATTTTTTCTTACAACGCCGCTCGGAGGGGAAGAAGCAGATGTGGCAATGTTGGCAGTGCAACTCGGAGGAGAGGCGCAAGAAATGATGTTGTCCGTGCTGATCGGAGGAGATGCAAAGCAGCCACCACGCCATGTCTAGATTTGGGAGGGTGTAGGAGAGAGGGAGAGGACTACGGTTGCCCTTCAAGGATAATTTATAGCACTATCTACTACATCGGAAACAGACATTTTCCTGATAACCATATGATTTGTGAATCTGGCGCTACGGAGGGGACACAATGGCGCCCTCTGGATGCGTGGGTTGGGGGAATTTTATCCCCCGGGGACGCTCAGCCAATTCTTGTATGGAGTACTTTGCTTTAGTTTATATTGCGATTTTGGAGTCTCTCGCATCTTTACACTAGTTCCTGTTGCACACTTTAGAGCCTTGCATTTTACACTAGTTTCTACTGCATCTTCATGCAGAATGTTTACAGCTTTTTTTGTACCTAGAGTTAGAGTTGTATCTCCCTTTTTACTTGAAAAATTAAGATACCGTACTCAGACCTCGGTGACGTCGACATGGGTAGGTTGCTGGGAGACTGGGAGGAGTTTATTTTTGAGAATCCGCGCGCATGCACAAATAATGTTGATACCACTACTATACTGCAGAAGGACAACACTGTGGTAGTTACCCTTTTTTCTCAACATGGAGAGAATGGAAGAGCTTGGGCCTTTTCTTATTCCCCGGGGTGGGCGTAGTCATCTTCGTATCATGGCTTTTGGACGCTCTTGATCTGGACGACGACCTGTCTGACTACTTCCGCGATTTCTTATTCTTCGTGTATCAGCTCACGATGGTCGTTTCTTCAAAAGACGGCGTCTACGGTTTATCTGCAGCCGAGAAGGCATGGGTACTCGTCAGTGAAAGATTCTACGAGATAACTGTGCTTGCTACGGCGTCCACTGTCCTCCAGAAAATTCTTGAAGCTGTCTACATGACTGGAGTACTTTTACCTCGAAAAGAGGAAGTGGCGGCACACGTGATAAGGGAAGACACTGCCGCTGAAATCTTCAGGTTCTCCGTCGTCGCAGCCTTGCTCACTGTCATTCTGCAGACGTTTCAGTGCTCGGTGAGCCTGACGTTTTACACTAGTGCTGATGCCGGAAATCCAACGGTAAGAAGGAGTGCTTAATGATGTGACATGCTACTAGCTTCATGAACAATCTGTGGCACGACTTACCTATACATCATATCCTTCGGCTACTCTTGTTGGTTAATTGCAGGACCGGCAGCGCGATCTGAACGACGCCACGGCCGTGATCGCGGCGACGAACACGCAGCCGCGCCCTGAAGCAGAGCCAGTACGCAGGGGGCCTGCTGCTTCTGCCGGGAGCGACGCCAGCTCAAGCAATGGAGGCCGAGCTCTCAACCTGGACAGGAGGACGCCACGGCCCAGGAGACAGACAAGACCACACCCAAAATACGATCCGCGCGTGTGGCAGCTGTGACGGTGGAAGTTTCAGAATTCAGAGATGTCTTCCTCCCGTACCTGACAACTCTATCCCGTCATCCTCCGTTCCTTGGAGTTAGTGGCGAAATTTACGGTTTAGTACCACTCTGTGCTCTGGTGACCAAAATCTACCATTCTAGCGCACCATCTTTGTAATTCGCGCAAATAACCGTCTAGTAGCTTAAATGAAACCGGAACTGACAGTGGGCCCCAGATGTCATGATGATGCGGCATGTCAGAAACGACAAGTGGATCCCAATTTGCTGAGTTGTACTAGGTCCCATTTGTCAGCCCTATTAAAGAAATCAATGGGATAAAAAGAATCGAAATATTAAAACGATATAGGCGGGATGCCATCTTCTTCCCCAATTTCCACCTGAGACCAGACACCATCCCGAGCACCTCCCACTCCATGGACGAGCTAGGCAAGCTCGGGGCACCGCACCCCTGTAGTTGTCGTCGCCGCTCCCCGGTGAACTCGCGGCGGCCCACACTATTTCCATCTCCCCCTGACCACGCCGCGCCGCCCCGCCTGCCTTCACCGGCGCCACCGGCGTGCCCCTGCTTGAGGACGAGGACCACGATGTGCCCGTGTGGATGGGACATATCGACTCGGAGGTTGCCTAGCTCCCATGGGCCGAATGTCGACACACCCCTCCGTAGGCACACGCACGGGTGGATATGGGGGCACCGGCAATGCAGGGGTGGAGCTGGGAGGCCACTGGTGGCGTGCGCATGGAACTAGGGGGCCAACAGTGGCGCGATGGTAGAGGTAGGGGGCACCGGTGGCGCGATGGTAGAGCTGGGGGCACCAGTGACGTGTAGGTGGAGTTGGGGCGGCAACGTGCGGGTTGAGTGGGGGGGCACGGAGGCGCGCGGGTGGAGCCGAGGGCGGCGATGTACGGGTAGAGCTGGGGGACATCGCCACTCTACAAGGTCGAGCCGGAGCTCGATGGCAAAGGCAGCGGTGCACGGGCTGGATTCGGTTGTGGGAGTTGAAGAGCGATGGGCTAGTCTTTTTTTCTAGTTTTATTTTTTTAGATATTGAGCTGATAGGTGGGACCCAGCCCAACTCAATAAATAAAACATGTTTTGCCACACCAGCACTGACAAATGGGTCCCACCTGTTAGTTCTTGTGTCAATTAGCTATCAAGTAGTTATTTGCATGAATTGCAAAAATGTAAGTTGGAGTGGCAGATTTTGGTCATCATAACAGAAAGTAGTACTAAACCGTAAATTTCGCCACCAATGTGGTACCAAAATGCCATTAACTCCATTGCTTGTTGAACCGGTGAATCCTCTACTACCCCACTAGTATGTTCAAGTGAACATGGTACAACCACTAACATAGCTATTAGGGGAATTATAATTGGGACAAGATGAAGCCCTCTCACGACTAGGGCAATCTTGGTTGTCCAATTGAGGCATCTTGCTAATTCTGGTCGTCGGATTCGCCTTTGTCCCTGCACTGGGCCACTTTTCCCTAGGAAATGCTACTATGCACATCAAATAGGCCTCTTATGGTGAATTGGGCTCTGAAAACGCCATTAGAGTCCATATAATATTTTCTAGACCGAGCTGAAAACTAACGGACCTGCTCCATTGCGGTGACCCAACATATCACTGCATGTTGTAGTACGCAAGTCGTTGACATAACACTCATGAACACTGTTCCACAAATATCACGTCCCTCGGAGTGGTACAATAGAAACATTGCGGGTCCAAATTACAAACACATACATATTATTACAATACCAAAAGAATGTGAGCACAACATACTTAAAGAGTTTCAACAGTAGTACCAAAGATCCAAATTAACAACATCACATGAGCTCAACAACTTATTATATAAATCTTATGCTACTCGGACTCGTTGCCTTCAGCTCCATAGAGGATCTCGTGATCCACCCCTTCCACTCCTCTAGACAGGTGTGGCTCCTCGTAGAAGATGTCATCTTGGCTTTTTGTAGCGTACATCGGAGTATCCTCTGGTTCTTCAGATTCTAAGCAGGGGATCAAAGGAAAGAGTGAGTAACAGTGTTAGCAAGTTCATTATATGCAAGGTGGTAAGTTTGATGCATTAGCTACCACCTCAGACTATAAGTCTTAGGTGTTATGCAGTTTTTGTAAATCTTTCATCAAAGATTGCTTTAATTATAAAAACTATACCCATCAGTCTTAACAGGTTGACCAAAACTTCATGGAGTTCCTTTTCTGCCGTGTTCGTAGCTCCTTCCCGGAACAGAGAGTAACATGTCACAATTCTTACACTCTGCAGAAGTGTGTTACTTTATGATGACCCATAAGTATAGGGGGTGTATCGCAGTATTTTTGAGGGAAGTGAAACCCAATTTATTGATTCGACACAAGGGGAGCCAAAGAATATTTATAAGCCTTAACAACTGAGTTGTCAATTCAGCTGCACCTGGAAACAATCTTGCTCACAACAGTTTATCAGTAGCAACAATTTTGTAGTAGCAAAAGTAAAGTAATAGCAGTAGTAAAGTAAAGACAGTAGTAACAATAGCAGTAAACAGTAGGATTCGAGTGCGGTAGGCATAGGGATGGATGAAGGGGCGTTGCATGGACAAGACAATTCACATGGCAATCAGAATATAGGGTAATTGCAGATAAATAAGATAAAGCATCCAAGTACTAGATAATCATAGGCATGTGTCCCATATATAGTTATACGTGCTCGCAATGAGAACTTGCACAACATCTTTTGTCCTGCCAGCCCGTTTGCAGCGGGGCCTCAAGGGAACTACTGGCAATTAAGGTGCTCCTTTTAATAGAGCACCGGAGCAAAGCATTAACATTCCGTGAACACATGTAATCCTCACATCAAAGCCATTCCCTTCGGTTATCCCGATTTCTATTGTGGCGCCCCGCTAAAACCACTACTAGAAAATCGTTGTGTTTTTGTGTTGCGCATCATCATGACCGCATGCTCATGTCATCATGCCACATTGCATTTGAGCATCGTCATGTCATCATGCATATTTTACCTAAAACTCTTTTTCTAAAAACCTATTTTTGTTTTCTAGATATTCCTTCTCTATTGAAAACAAACCCCGGTCTCTTCCGGATCTTTTATCTGTCTAAAAATTATTTATAAAAGTCTTTTAAAATTAAAAGGAATAAATAACAAACAAAATGTTTTTGTACAAGGGAGGCAGCCCGGACCGTAGTCCAGGCCACCTACCACCCTGGTTGGCCCAGCCCGTTTGATCAAACCCTAAAGATCTAGACCTAAACCTAGACTACCCAAACCCTATCTACGTCTAACCTCCTAGACGCCAGGCGCCCCATACCGCGCTGACCCAGCCCTGCCCGGCCCCATCCCGTGCCGCAGCTCCCTCTCTCTCACGCCACACAGCGCGCAGCACCCACTCCTTGGCCCCTGCCCTTGTCACGTATACGCCACACAACACGCACACTGCCAGCCGCACCGGCCTCCCGCCTCGCAGCGTGGCCCCGCTCCTAGCGACCCGCCTAGGTTCCCGCTCACCTGCCACACCGACCGGCCGCACCACCACCTGGTCCCTCCTCCCGACAACTCCCTGGCCCCACGCGGTGTGCCTCGCATCGCGCGCCAGCCTGGTCGCCACCAACCCACCATCCCCGCTCGACGCCTCCGTCTTCCCCACTGTGGCCTCCTTCTTCCTATCCCACACCGTCCTCTCCCGCCGACCCCGTGGCCCCGACTCCTCCGGCCACCGCTGCCCTCCGGCCTCCTTTTCGCAGCGCCGCCCCAGCCTTCCTTCCTCCGCCGTCGGCCGCCCGCCACCTCCCTCGCTTCCACCGACCGCCGACGAGCTCCTCCGCCCGTCCCCGCCAGCGTCGTCTCATCCCTGCCGCCGCCGTGGGTACCCCTCCTTCCGCCGACCTCGGCCTCCTTCCCTCCCTCAGCGGCCGCCCGTTGAGCTTCACCGCCCACCGCCCACGAGCCTGCCATGTTTCCCGCCTCTAGAAGCACCACGCCGCCTACCCTGTCCGCCACCGCTCCCCCTGGTGCCGCGAGCTTCACCGCGGCCATCAAGCTCCCCGCCGCCAACCGCTTCAAGTCGTTGCGAGCCTCACCGCCTGGCTCTTCCCCAAGCCGTGCGCGCCTCCTCGCTGGGAGCCCTCCTTCCACTCGCCTCCCTCGAACCAGAGGCCGCCCCGTGCCTGCCGCGTCTCCCACCGTCGGCGGCTGCGACCTGGTATCGGTCTCACTTGCCAGAGCTCCTCTCTGGGCTGCTGCCTCCACGCCACCGCGGGTGACCTCCACCTTGTCGGCCGAGCCGCCTCGAGCCCCTCTGTCTGTCTTCGGCGAGTTCATCAGTGCCCCTCGTCTCCATGTGTTGCGAGACCGTCCCAGGTGGTCACGTCTCTAAAGCCTAGCACCACGCGTCTCTACTGTTGGGCAGTATTATCTTAGATTCCAGCCCGTGGTGTCCTAGCTCGTGGTGTGAAGTCGTGGAGTGTGATGCGCTATGTGTAGTGGTTACTACTTACCACTGCGGCTTTGATCGGCTACTGCGGGACAAAGAGATGAAACGAAGACACAGACTACCTCTCGAAAGACAAAGTTGGACAAGAGCCTCAATGTTGCATGAACAACTACCTCCACGACCAACATACAACGAGATCTCCGACAAGGAACCGCCAGATCTCCTACACGGTGACTACTTCCTGGAGTCCGAAGACCGATCCTGCCGAGACCAAACAACATCGACCCTAGCAAACACCAAGATCTTCAACTCGTCAAGACCGTCTCGGCACCGCATCCGAAGATGCATGGAAACCCAAGGCCCTGACCCGAAGGCGCCGAGACCCTGATCCCGGAGTCCGAAGCCGAACCCAAACCCCTCCTAGCCCCAAGACCTTCGACCCTAATGTGATTCCCTATCCGAGACCCCTATTTTTTTAATATATAATATCTCCTTGTTGCATTAATTGTTCATACTCGCATGCATATTGTGTGGTTTGGGGGTATTATATAGATTCATCTAATAATTAAATATGGAGTCTATATGCAGGCTATTCTAGTCTTATATCGGCTCCATTTAAATTGGTGTAGCGAACAGATATCATGCTTTGCCTTGCTAACTCAACATTTAAATTGCGGGGTATCTAAATAACTTGAACCATATAATTAATTGTCGGGACCCCGGTCCCTCTTAATATTGCCTAATTGCACCGCATCTTGCCATGCCATGCATCATATCATAATCATGCCGGATCTTCTGCCGAAGTATTAAATAGTGCATCCGGTGTTTCTTCTAGCGTTTGCTTCTTCGCGGATTAGGCCGATGAGTTGGTGCGAGTATCGACAAGTCCTCCGGATATGAACCTTCGGCAGTGTTTTCCAGGCGAGCATCTCTCCCCCCTTCTACCTATTTTGTATTTATAGTCTTTATTTTCCTCCTGTTGATCTATTGCTATCCGTGTTGCGATGCTTTAGTTTCCATGCACCAGTTATATCCCGTGCAGCCTCTATATTGCCTTGGACACCTCCTATTACCTGTGCTTGGTAGATAGCTGGCCTTGCGAGTCGTAGTTGCTTGCTCAGGTGCGATCTCGTGTTATCAAGTACCACAGTTGATGGAATGCTGGCAGATGTTTATGGTGGAGAGGATCATAACTTTAAATACAACTATTAAATTGCTGGGACAACTAATGAAAGAGGCATCGGTGGGCAATATACGGTATTTGGTTTTTATGCCCACTTGTGTCCCGTAGGCCCCGAGTACTTGATACCTGTTCCTTGACTATTCGCACTATCCACATCCGGGAGGCCTTATGGACCCCCCTGAGCCAGAGCTTGATTCATTTCTATTTCTTGGGGCCACAAAGTAGTTTGGGGCTTTATTACTATCCTGTACTTATGCCATGCTTTACTACTTTATTTAAGATTGTGCGTGGAGCACCTGTACTGTTTTGGATCGTGGAATGTTTTCGCGGTATCGACAAGCCCAATCACACTTTCGGGTTCCCAGTCGTTTATAGCCATTGTCACAAATCCTGGGTCCATTCCGGAGCCGGCCAACTTCGTTGCGGGTAGCTTAGTGGGGTGGCCCCCTGAAATATTTTATGAATCCTGTGATTGCTTTGTCGTGAAAGCCTCGTTGGGTTTTGAGTTGGTTTTTCCGAGGTTGATCGAGTGTGTGTTGCTATTTGTGCACCCCTGCAGGGTAAAACTTTCTGAAAGCCGTGTCCGCGGTTATGGACGACTTGGAGCACAGTATCTCGATCATAGACAAGCATAACTAAAGTAGTGTTATAAATTTGACTTAATATGTGCCTAGTAATCAGCTTCACTACAATGGAATGGATAATAAAAATGCCAACAACTGGTGGATCTGTGGTGATCTGTGTCATACTATACCTGCCTAGTAAGTATTGCAACTCTAATAGAATGTGATAAAAGTGCCAACAACTGCTGGGTTTTGGGATTCCTCAGGACAATTATATCTAACTAGTAAATGTTCCAACTACAACGGAATGTTAACTAAAACTGCCCACTACTTATGCTATCAGGATGACTTATGCGATATTTGTTTAGTAATTGCTGCAACTATAACAGAATGAGTAAAATTGCCAACTGTGTGAGTTCCTTGGTCCGACTTCCTCGTTTGGTCTCGAGTGGGAAATACCAGGATGGGTATGTTTGGTGTTAGAATCAGGTTGGATCCGAATAGGTCCTTCTTATCTCTCTCTAATAGCCGCCAGTATTACTGAGTCTCTATAGGTTGTTTAGTGCTGCTGCGCTGCCGCTTCAGTCCACCATACCTATGTAGGCGAGAGCCGCCGAATTCTAGCCTCGCCGTGTACTGGCCTCGGTACTGGCGCTCCTCTTTTTCCTTTGCCCTTTGTCGGCACCCCTTTTGTTTTAGCAGGTTTGAGATCGACGTTGTTAGCAGGGTTACCCTTCCGGCTTGGCCTGGGCAGGGTTATGGACACCATTGGTTATTCTTCAGGGCTCTTAGCCCCATTTGCATCTTGTCCGTAGTCGGACACTCTATCATTTTCAAGGTGATTTGGATCTTTGTATAGTATATCTGTATTCTTGACTCATGGAGTCGCTGTTATATATATATATATCGGTTCTATGGGTCCCATCGAGGACTATTGTGTAATGGTATTACTTTGTTTTCCACCCGCACGAAAGTGCCTGGTGGGCGTCCTTGAATCATTTCTACGTGGGTTTGGCGGAAAGGGCTAAAACTTGCATAGGGCCAATTCGAGGGTGTTACATCTATCACTTCGGGGCCATTGGTTCCGGACAGCAACATGTGTATACAACTTGCAGGTAAGACCAAAAACAATACTGTCATAATGAATCAATAACATGTTCAGATCTGAAATCATGGCACTCGGGCCCTAGCGACAAGCATTAAGCATAACAAGTCGCAACAAAGTCATAAAACACTAATAAAAGATACTAGGCACCATGCCCTAACAATCTGATGGACAAGCATTACATGAATGATCTTATCGAATCCCTACCATCCCCATAGCCTACAGCGGGGGATTACTAACTCATAGATGGGGGAAACATGGATGGTCGATGGACAAGCGATGGTGATGATGGTGGCGATGATCTCCTCCAATTCCCCGTCCCGGCAGGGTGCCAGAACGGAGTTTCTGGTGCTGTTTCGTGGAATCTGGTGGTGGCGACGAAGCGGAACTCCTTCTGGAAAAACGTCGAACCCCCCTGAGTTTTTAGGTCAGAAGGCAACTTATAGACGAAGAGAGAGACCGAGGGGGAGTCTGGGGCGGCCAGACCACCCCTGGCGCGGCCAGGCCCAGCCCGCGCGGCCAGGTGGTGTGGCTAGGCCCCAGCCCTACTCCGTCTCATATTCTGACTCCGGGAGTCTTCTGGTGAAATAGGATTTTTGGCTTTTGTCCCGTCCAATTCCGAGAATATTCATTTTCTGACTTTCCTGGAACCAAAAATAGCAGAAAACAGGTAACTGGGACTATGGCTCTTGTTAATAGGTTAGTCCAAGAAATCATATGAAAAGTACTCCAAAGTGTGGACAAAACACAAGAAAGTGGATAAAACCAAGCATGGAACATCAAAAATTATAGATACATTTACAATGTATCACTTTACCCATAAGAGATCAAATCATTGTTCCACAACTGGGTGTACTTTCCCGTACACAATTCCGTGACGTGGGGCCCAATAATTGATCCAAGTCGATTATTGTTCTCCTCCGTGACCCCACATATCAACACGACTCCCCAAGCATAAATACCTCCGTTAACCCCCATATAGGCAGATATAACTCTAGTAGACCCCTTTGAGACTCTAGTGAGCATATCATGTCCCTGGTACCCCCACTAAAGTGGCAAGCCTACCTCTGATATCCCTCACAGATAATCTAGATACCAAGATCATGGGGCACCGAGGGGTCCCATCAATGTACTGAGTGCTTGCAAGGAATCCCAGCATCATGATATGGTCATCCGTCGACATACGAAAGAAGATCCAGCTAACTTCTCTGTCCCATTCTAGATCTCATAGTTAATGCGTAATATATGACGCTAGAATCACTGGTGTCATGAGTTATTAATCCTTGTATGATACACCTCACTGCACATGGAACTTTGGATTCCATTGCTAATTATAATAACTTGCCACTCATACATTGCAAATGTATCTATAATTTTTGATGTTCCATGCTTGGTTTTATCCACTTTCTTGTGTTTTGTTCCAACTTTGGAGTACTTTTATTATGATTTCTTGGACTAACCTATTAACAAGAGCCACAGTGCCAGCTGTCCGTTTTCTGCTGTTTTTGGTTCCAGGAAAGTCAGAAAATGAATATTCTCGGAATTGGACGGGACAAAAGCCAAAGTGCCTATTTTTCCGGAAGGGATCAAGTGCCAGAATACGAGACGGAGAAGGGCTGGGGGCCGGCCACACCACCTAGCCACGCGGCCAGGCCTGGCCCGCACCGGGGGGTGGTCTGGCCGACCCCAGCACCCTCTCGACCTCTCCTTCCGCCTATAAGTTGCCCTCAGGACAAAAACCCTAAGTACCCGATCAAAAATCCACGAAAGAGTCTGTAGCCGCCGTCATCTCCATCCCTAGATCGGGAGGGATCTGAAGCTCTTCCCGGCACCCTGCCGGAGAGGGGAATCCACCCTAGAGGCCTTCTTCATCACCATGCAAGCCTCTGGTGTGATGTGTGAGTAGTTCATCCTTGGACTACGGATCCATGTAGTAGCTAGATGGCTGGTTTCTCCTCCTTTGTGCTTTCATGTTTAGATCTTGTGAGCTCCGTTCATGATCAAGATCATCTATTTGTAATCCATACATGTTGTGTTTGCGGGGATCCGATGGATATTGAGATGCTATTTCAGATTGATTATTGATTCTATCATGTCTTTGTTATTTTAGATCTTGCATGCTTTCCGTTGTTAATAGCTATCTTGGCCAAGTAGATGCTAGCAACTCCAAGAGTTAGTATTTATGCTCGATAGTGGGTTCATGCCTCTGGTAATCTAGGAAAGTGACAGAAATCTCTAAGGTACTAGATGTGTTGTTGCTACTAGGGAGAGAACAACAATCCTTTGTTCATAGAACAATCGTATTGTTTACTTTACACGCAGTTCGTAAAGCAATAATCTATTGCTTGCAACTTAATACTGGAGGGGGTTTGGATGATAACCTGAAGGTGGATTATTAGTCATAGATGCAGTTGGATGGCGGTCTTTGTATTATGTTGTAATGCCCAATCAAGTCTCAAAGGAGTCAAGATGATTAGTATATGCATGTATTGCTTTCTCGGTGTTTGTCAATTGCCCCGCTGTAATTTGTTCACCTCAGCATGTTATCTATCTTAAGGAGAGCCACCTCCAGTGAACTATGGATCCCGGTCCTTCTTCTTTACATACAATCTACAACTGTTTACTGCTTTGTGTTTACTTTCTGCAAACTTTTACTTCTTTCCATTCGATACGGTTAATCCTTTGTTTTTCGCAAAACACGGTGAGATTGACAACCTCATCGCAAGTTGGGGACAAAGTTCTGTGGTTGTGTTGTGTAGGTCTCCATGTTGCTACTAGCACTGGTAGTGCGCCCTGCCAAAGCTCAGCTAGTAACACCTTTGGGGTGTTTCCTTGCTCCTACTGGTTCGATTAAACCTTGGTTTCATAACTGAGGGAAACTTGTTGCTGTGCTCATCATACCTTCCTCTTGGGGTTCCCAACGAGCTCTACGTCGATTGTCGAGCGCATCAAGCTATTTTCTGGCGCCGTTGTCGGGGACTGAAGAAGAAGAATCTCCCACGTCAACCTCACGCCATCAAAGTATTTTCTAGCGCCGTTGTCGGGGAGTCAAGGACATCTTCACTAGGGGAGTCCCTCATAACCAATCTCTTTACTTTGTTGTTTTTGTTTTGCTTAGTTTCTTTTTGCTTTGTTTGCTTGTTTTGTTTTTCAAAAACACAAAAAAAAATAGTTCCTATCTCTTTATGACTAGCTCTACTCCAATCACTATTTCATTATGGATAGCTCACTCAGTTTCCTATTTGGGAACAGTTTTATGACTGCTAAGGTAATAGATGAACCACCGCCTGCTAGGACCTCTATGGAAGAAGAAATTGTTGAACCCGAAAGCTCATTAGATGAAAAAGAGGAGGAGCGTGATGGACAAAAGGAGGAAGAATGGATCTACCCATGCCTACCTTCTAATGGGAGTAACTCTTTATCCCTTACATTATTTGATTGTCCCCCATGCTTATCAAAGGAGGGTGAATGTTATGTTCCCGAGGATTCTTTTGAAAATGTTTATAATAAAGCTCTAGTGCTTGTAGATCATGAAAAGCATGCCTTATGTGATAGTTATATTGTTGAGTTTATTCATGAGGCTACTGAAAATTATTATGAGAGAGGAAAATATGGTTGTAGAAGTTTTTATGGTAATGAAACACCTCTCTATGTGCTGAAAGTTTTGAAGTTACTTTTGTTTTATCTTCCTATGCCTGTCACTTTGTTCTTTGTGCATTTATTTGCATACAAGATTCCTATGCATAGGAAGTGGGTTAGACTTAAATGTGTTTGGAATTTGCTTCTTGATGTTCTCTTTTACTTCAATTCATATTTCCTATGAGAGCATCTTCTCAAATTTTTATGCCTAACTTAAAGGCGTTAAAGAAAAGTACTTGTTGGGAGATAACCCAAGAGTTTTAGTTGAGTCTTGGAAGTTATTACCTCTGTAATAACCTCTTCTTATCCTTTTTATTTGCTTTTTGTGCCAAGAGTAACCTCTAATGAGAGAGAAGTAATGATTGGGAAAGTTGCTGTCCCGAAACAGATTTTTGTGCTTCACCGTAAAAATTCCTGAGAGAGCTCTGTATGTCGGATTGAGCTGTAATTGTTTGCTTATGACCCAGGATGTTATCTAACTTTCGTTAGTTCAACACTTTTTTATTTGAGCAACAGAAGGTCTTCGAAAAAATTCGTTTTTACCTGCTGGTCTGTTTTGACAGATTTTTGCCATTTTCTGCATTTGCTTCTTGTTAGTTCCTTCTTGAGTTCTTTTGGGGAATTGAGCTTTTTGAGGGAAGTGCTACAGTAGCTAGTGTTCTAATGGAAGTTTATTTGGTGTTAGAACTGAACCTTGAGACTTATTTATCTTAAGTGCACTAATGTTGCTAATGAGATTGTGTGAAGTTTTGTATGAAGGAAAAAAAAAATCAGGTGTATGGAAGGAATGAGTAATGAGATGAAGGATGGACTAAAGCTCAAGCTTGGGGATGCCACGCGTGTCACCCCAAGAAATATCCAAGAAGTACAAGCGTCAAAGCTTGGGGATGCCCAAGGCATCCCCTTCTTCATCAAAAAAAATCCCAGGTTTCTTCCAAACGCTTCATTTTTATTGTTTCATGCACAGTTGTGTTGTTCTTGGAGCGTCTTCTTTTTTCGTTTTCATTTTGTTTTTTCGTTTGATTTGGTTTGCTTAGTTTTATGAATAAGTTGGTTGGACCCCCTCTTTCATACATTGGTTTGCAAATAGTTTGGTTTGGTTTGGTAAAGAGTAGGAAAGTTCATACTTATGTGGTAAAAAGAGCTCGTTTTTGACTGTGGCTATGCTTTGTCATGCCATGCTTGATATTGTTTTGGCTTTATGCTTAGTATTCTTTGCTGTAGCATGACTTGTTATAAACAATTGAGATTGCTTAATGTGCCTTGGATGAATCATGCGTTGGTTTAGCATATTAAAGCATAGTATAGTGGTATTCTCCTTTGATACTTTATTTGGGTTGACTTGGCACATGCTCACACCATGTTATGACTGTCACAAGTCGCCATAGCCTTTATGATCCTTTAGTTTTCAACTTGTAGTATCACTTTATGCTTTGATCAATGATGTTTTGTCGCTCTGCATGATTATGGCCATTATTGCTCTCTTAGTTTGTCGCTCCCAGTCTTTTGCTAGCCTCCACAACCAAGTATGAGTTCTACTCATGCATCCAACTCCCTAAACCAAGTTATTCCAAAGAGTCCACCATACCTACCAATTAGCTTATGCTATTTCAAGTTTATTCATGCTTTTGTTTACCTTCCACTTGTTATGAGAAAACTAGTGATTAAAGCTCTCACAAACTTGATGGCACACTTTACTTTATTGCCTCTAATAAACTTGAACCATTGGGTCCTTCTTTGTTGTGTATATGCTTACGCTTTATAAGTTGAAATTAGCAGAACCATGTTTCATGGGGAACGCTTTCAACATTGCACTTGTACTTTGTACCCGTTGATATTATGTTCTTTTGCTTACGGATCCCGACAGTGTGAAATAAATGTGGAACTTGTATGATCATGGAGTTTTTATATGTGTTAGAGAAACGCCTAGGCCGCTAGCCTAAGCCATGCCTAATCATGGTGGAAACTTGCAGCATCACCATAATGAGCACTCTATGAAGCATCCTCAATAAAAACCTATGGAAATAGCAAATAAAAAGATCGTTGAGATGCTCATTGTCTGCTTGCCTTGTCATTTTGATTATGGGAAAGCTCCCGTATCATGTGTAAGGGATACCCCGTTGGCGGTTCTTAATGATACACATGTACTTATAGTGACAAGAGCTTACTCGTGACTGAAGTTGAGTAGCATGAGGGTCGGTCTTTGTAAGTAAGGGGCATGAGATTTCGGTTTATAACTGGTCAAGCATATCCTCTTAGTTGTGTCACTTTAACCTTAATCACCTTCAAGATGCTTATGATAGGGGCAATGAGAGCTGAAAGCTACAAGTACCGTAATTTTTGGAAGCTCTTTATGAGACTTGAATCCCTACTTCCTTTTACAAAAGGCCTTTCTTCCACTTATATTGAGTCTCCACCTTCTATATTTATGCACCTACTTTGAGAGCATAGTGGACATTCTTAGTTCTATGTGCATTGTCCCAAGACTAGTTGATTGATGCATAACTTGTTATTGCTTGTTTGAAACTATTGTATCTAGTCACTCTTATGAACTTTGAAGGTGTCCCATGCATTTATATTTGCTACTCTATTGAGGGACAAGCTGAATGCTTTTGTGCTATGTTTTATTTATGTGAAACAAACTAACATCTTGCAAAGCATGTTATTCATGAATCTTTTGTTTGTGCCTTTTCATGTTGCACCATAGTCTCTTTGCTTATTGCTAGAACTTTGTCTTTCATGTTATGATTGAAGTACTATGATCCCAACTTTGAATGTTTTGCAAATACTTTGATCAAGTCTTTGATGGTGCATGTCACCTCAATTTTTTTTATCACTTACCTACTCGAGGACGAGCAGGAGTTAAGCTTGGGGATGTTGATACATTGCAAATGTATCTATAATTTTTGATGTTCCATGCTTGGTTTTATCCACTTTCTTGTGTTTTGTTTCAACTTTGGAGTACTTTTGTTATGATTTCTTGGACTAACCTATTAACAAGAGCCACAGTACCAGCTGCCTGTTTTCTGCTGTTTTTGGTTCCAGGAAAGTCAGAAAATGAATATTCTCAGAATTGGACGGGACAAAAGCCAAAGTGCCTATTTTTCCGGAAGGGATCAAGTGCCAGAATACGAGACGGAGAAGGGCTGGGGGCCGACCACACCACCTGGCCCGCGCGGCCAGGCCTGGCCCGCGCCAGGGGGTGGTCTGGCCGACCCCAGCACCCCCTCGGCCTCTCCTTCCGCCTATAAGTTGCCCTCAGGACGAAAACCCTAAGTACCCGATCAAAAATCCACGAAAGAGTTTGTAGCCGCCGTCATCTCCATCCCTAGATCGGGAGGGATCTGAAGCTCTTCCTGGCACCCTGCCTAAGAGGGGAATCCACCCTAGAGGCCTTTTTCATCACCATGCAAGCCTCCGGTGTGATGCGTGAGTAGTTCATCCTTGGACTACGGATCCATGTAGTAGCTAGATGGCTGGTTTCTCCTCCTTTGTGCTTTCATGTTTAGATCTTGTGAGCTCCGTTCATGATCAAGATCATCTATTTGTAATTCATACATGCTGTGTTTGCGAGGATTCGATGGATATTGAGATGCTATTTCAGATTGATTATTGATTCTATCATGTCTTTGTTATTTGAGATCTTGCATGCTTTCCGTTGTTAGTAGCTATCTTGTCCAAGTAGATGCTAGCAACTCCAAGAGTTAGTATTTATGCTCGATAGTGGGTTCATGCCTCTGGTAATCTGGTGAAGTGACAGAAATCTCTAAGATACTAGATGTGCTGTTGCTACTAGGGAGAAAACAACAATCCTTTGTTCATAGAATAATTGTATTGTTTACTTTACATGCAGTTCGTCAAGCAATAATCTATTGCTTGCAACTTAATACTGGAGGGGGTTCGGATGATAACCTGAAGGTGGATTATTACTCATAGATGCAGTTGGATGGCGGTCTATGTATTATGTTGTATTGCCCAATCAAGTCTCAAAGGAGTCAAGATGATTAGTATATGCATGTATTGCTTTCTCGGTGTTTGTCAATTGCCCTGCTGTAATTTGTTCACCCAGCATGTTATTTATCTAAGGAGAGACACCTCTAGTGAACTATGGATCCCGATCCTTCTTCTTTACATACAATCTACAACTGTTTACTGCTTTGTGTTTACTTTCTGCAAACTTTTACTTTTTTCCATTCGATATGTTTAATCCTTTGTTTTCCGCAAAACACGGTGACATTGACAACCTCATCGCAAGTTGGGGACAAAGTTCTGTGGTTGTGTTGTGCAGGTCTCCACGTTGCTACTAGCACTGGTAGTGCGCCCTGCCAAAGCTCAGCTAGTAACACCTTTGGGGTGTTTCCTTGCTCCTACTGGTTCGATTAAACCTTGGTTTCATAACTAAGGGAAACTTGCTGCTGTGCTCATCATACCTTCCTCTTGGGGTTCCCAACGAGCTCTACGTCGATCGTCGAGCGCATCAAGCTATTTTCTGGCGCCGTTGCCGGGGACTGGAGAAGAAGAAGCTCCCACGTCAACCTCGCGCCATCAGCCATCACTTACGATGATAATTAATACTTCATATTACTGTGAAAATATTCTTTTTTGACTCCTCTTTTTTGAATATAGGCGATAACACAACTATTTGCAAATACTTTGGAAAACACATCAAAGGACATGAGAAAGTGATGAACTTGTCTTATGAATGCAAGGTAGTGAAGTCGGATGCTTATACTTGACCCTAAGCTCTTCTTTCTACAAAACACCATTATTGCTCGGTAAGGACAATATTTAAAGAAGCAATAAGGAATTGTGCATAATAGTGTCATTCAATATGTTATTTTAATTCCAAACCTTTTTTAGATGTTTTATTCTTAATCTTAGAAGATTTCTTTTAAGATGGTTAATTATATATAATATTATTTTCCATTTAGAAAATAACTTTGAATAATGATATATAATACAAGCAAGTATTTGATAGGTAATAAATAGATATAAAAGGATTTAATATTTAAGAATTCTAAAATCCTTTGAAATAATATAATTAGTATTTTCTGACATAGAGTATTTATTTAAGATCTTAAAATGAATTTTATTTATTTTTAAGTATTATCCTTAATTTTAGAAAATTATGTGAAGGAACTATTGCCTTTAAATAATCAAATTAAATTTTACCAACCTAAAACACAGTTTAGTATTTTTTTATTGGATAGGTTATATTTTTGTGAACATTTAGAGATATTATATGTATTTTTAGGATTTTTATTTATTTTTAGAGATTAAATACTCTCAGGGGTATAATTAAAATTTGTATTTTCAGAAAACTAATCTTTTAACCTTTTAAAATCAAGAACTAGCCCACGAGCCAGCCCAGCCCTGGCCTATACGACCCATTTAGCAGACTATGATCCACTGGGTTGGGTCGAACCCAACCCTGTTCCCTGGCCCTCACTTCCCTCTTGAACTCACTCGCGCACTCCCCTTCCTCTAGCGATGTAGTGTTGCCGACGCCGCCGCTCCTCGATTCTAGTTGGCTCCGGCCGCCTCGGTCGCCGCCTCCACGCTTACTGACCAAGTCGATGACGCTACATGGATGGGTATGCTCAGATTCGTCATTCGAGTTCTTATCTGGCCTCGTCGTCCCCTCACTAGTGGCTAGGGTTGTGGCCTCCTCGTGATGTCATCCTCCGGTGTTATCACGGGGTTGCCCTAATGGTCTGGTGGTGATTAATGCCGCCCCTTTTGATGACCCACAAGTATAGGGGGTGTATCGCAGTATTTTCGATAAGTAAGAGTGTTGAACCCAACGAGGAGCAGAAGGTGTTGACAAGTGGCTTGGATCAGGAATTCTCTGTAAATACTTAGCAAATGGATTTTTAGGTTTTTGATAATGCAGATAAATAAAGTGCGAGTAAGTAAAAGACAATAATAATAATTGCAGCAAGTGGCACAATCTTTTCTTTAGCAAAGGATAAGCTGATTGTATTACTTAAGATGATCAAACGTTCTCGAGGACACATGGGAATATTGTCAAGTGTTTTCGCTTCATATAGTTGATAAATCTTCTCTAGTTGGATAAGTGTACCTGTGCTAATGTACTGACATTCCTAAGACTAATACATACTTCTGATTATACCCCTTGCAAGCATCCGCAACTACAAGAAAGTAATTAAGATAAAAACCTAACCACAGCCTTAAACTTTGAGATCCTACACTCTCTTATGCAAAGGTTTCCTAACGGGGGTTCAGGTTTCTGTCACTCCGGCAACCCCGCGATTAGTAGCCAAATACACAATGCATTCCCCTAGGCCCATAAAGGTGAAGTATCATCTAGTTGACATTCACATGACACCACTAGAAGAATAACACCACAACTTAAATATCAAACCATTAAATCTTTCTCAACATAATTCCACTACTAACAACATGACGTCTCCCATGTTCTCAAGAACTAAACGAACTACTCACGAGACATCATAAGGATCAAGATCAGATATGAAATAATGATAAGTAACAATTTGAACATGAACAATAATTCAATGGTTCCACCCAATAGCATCAACTACAACAAGTAATCAACACTGAGAAAGTTTCCCCTAAGAACTATGCAAGATTCAACCCAATTGTTATAGCGGTACGGAGTGATGGTGATGGTGCTGGTGGAGATGATGATGATGATCCCGATGAAGTCTAGCTTGATGATGGTGTTGATGGCTACGATCTCCCATCTCCGGGAAGGAATTTCCCCTGCAGATTTCTGCCTGCCGGAGAGCTCTTTCTCTCTCTACAGTTTTCCGCCCCGTAGAGGCGGCGGAATCTTTCTGTGGTTGCTCCCCGAGTCTTAGGGTTTCGAAGGGGTTATATACGCCAAATGGCGATGTTGGAAGTGGACCAGGGTGGCCACATCACCTGGTGGCGCGGCCAGGTGGGACCCGCACCACCAGGGGGTGTGGGCCCCTTGTGGCCCATCTCTACTCCTCCTTCTGGCCTCCTTCGTATTTTGGAAAAATAGGAATTTCCATATATTTTCTGGGATTTTCTGATCTTCGCGAATTTTGCATCTGGATAGTGTTTTTTTCCATCAGAATCCTGACTCCGGTGGTTCATCCTCCAACAATCATCAATCATGCAAAAATAGATGAAATAACATAAGTATCATCTATTAATATGAAATATATCAATAAATAATAGTAAATTATGATATAAAATAGTGATGCAAAATGGACGTATCACCTTTCTTCGATGGCTGTTGTGGTTGTGGGTTGGGCGAGTTGCAGCACCGCCGGTGCTCCTTGTGTTGTCGTGACCCTACCGCCGGCTACCTCTTCTTGCTAAGCGAGTCCTACACATGAGTTTTTATCTTCCCCTCTCAGAATCCCTCAATACACTATGGTTTGTAACCCTAATTAGGGTTTTCCCCTTTTCTAGGGTTCCTTTCGGTCTCTTCCCCTTTTCTAGGGTTCTTTTCGGTCTCTACTAGGATTCTCATGATGCTTACATAATTTCAGCATAAGGGATTTCATAGTACCAATGTTTGTGTTGCCCTATGCCTTGATCTCTGGCCTCTATTACCATGTACTATCACTTGTTGTGGCCTTAAGGATCTAAGATGGTTTGCCTTATACTGTGAGTACTCTCCTGATGTTGATGATGCCATGAAATGTATGCCTAGTGTATTACTACCTAGATGATGCTCTATGGAAACACCACAATTGTATGTATATCTTTGCCCATGGAAATGTTGCTATCTGATTAGAAATGTGATATTAGCCTCAAGGATCCATATTTGTGATTTTATTTAGGAATTGTTTCTAGGATGTACCAGTAAAGATTTAACCAGTACTAGGTGATGCTTATCATCAAACTATCCTGATGTTGCTATCTGAAGATAGATTATTAAACATTAATGATTCCTATTACTTTAGGGAAATGGTTATCTAAGTTGCCTAAGTATAAACATGAATTTGGTTTGGATGAATGCCACTGTGAAACCTCCTAATGGATGGTACATAGTGGTAACCTCCACTATTTCATGTTGTTGCCTTGATGTTTTACTGGATTAGATCAAGGATGCAAAGACTGAGATCTAGTTTAGTTTATAGATAAAGAACAGATGCTACTAGTGGCTCTTTGTTATCCTATGATGAGTTTACACCCCATTTGGGTGTAACCCTGAGGATAACCTTGCTCCAAACAATTTATGCTTGAGGAAATAACCAGATTTATACTAAGTATAATGTTGTGGAGATGATCAACCTGTCTTGGAGGTTGATGTTGTGGATTATTTGATTAGCTCCCCTCCTTCTAATGATGATCGTTGTCTATCTTCCTTCCTGTAATAATCTTGACCTTCTCCTCCTTGAGATACCCCTCGCTTGGCCTTGCTCAAATCCTGATGCAACCCCCTCCTTAGGTGACCAGGTTGGCTTGTTAGCTACTAGATTTATTTGGTGTTTTACTGGTGGATCTGGTAGAAATCCGACTGAGATGAGATGGTGTTCTAGTTGTTCTTGATGGTGTGGTGAAGTGTATAGCAGAGGAAGCTCTGCTACATGGCTATTCCCTTTTCTCTCCTCTCTCTTGCTCTATGGTGTCGACAACACCTCACACATGCATGTGTCTTTCAGGTGTGTGCTTGCTTGCTAGCTATGTGGATCAGATCAAGTGAAGATATTTTAATTTCACCCCCTTTACTTCTACTTTCTCTGGTGAAACTTGCCCCTTTGCCCACTGTCAATGATGTTGTTCTAAGACAAAGATGTGATTAGGAACAAATGATCTATTTGGTGAAATTTGACCCTTTCATTTATATTTGCTCAGTGATGTAAATCAACAATGCATATCACTCTTAAAAACTGAGAGCAAAACTCACTAGCACTTAACCATTTATTTTCTTTTTGTTTTCTTTTTTTGCTTGCAGGTACAAAATAGTACAAGAAAAGATAAGAAGATACAAGACCTAGTTTAGGAAAAATAGTTTAGGGCTTTCTTTTATTATTTTGTAATTTTTGTTTTATTCATTCGTAAAGAAAACAATGTAATATATATGATTCAATAAAGAATCACTCCTTATTATTTTGTATAACAAATTCTTATTTGTTTGTGACTTTGTATATATTGAATAAGAAAAAGGAATAAAGATCTCTATCATTTGTCTTTGTTCGAATTACATTAATGTTTTGAATTTCCTTTTCTTGTATTACTGTTATATAATGTAATAATACTTCATGTTAAAACAATCAAAGGTTCTTTGAAAACAATTAACTACTAAATGCCCTTTGTTTGAATTATTTCAAAAGTCTATTCAAATTTAAATTAATTAAAACATCTCAAAATACCTAGAGATCATGCCAGAATTTATAACGATCACCGGAATGAGCTAAACCCTAACTCAACAGAGTGAAAGAAATCTTGATCCCTCTAGTGTTTTAGTTCGCGAAAATTTTACCCTGCATTCACATGCACATATTTCTATTTCTAACCTTTGTTGGTAACTAAACGCTGGGATGTTACACCACAGTGGAGGACCATAATTACTCCCCTAGGGACACCGGTTTAGATCGAGGAAAATAGAAGTGACGAGAGGAGGAATAGGGTCCGACGCGGTAGAGGGAAGGAGAAGCCAAGACGATGCCGCGAGCGGCTCGACCCACGGGATGCAGCCGGGAGCCCGTCCCAGAGTTGGCCCAACTTTACAAGGCCCACCCATATTGTTCCTTATGGCTTCTTCCACTCCCCACCAGGCCACACGGCCGTTCACCACTCCACCGTCTCCATTTCACCGGCCAATACGACGCGCGCCGGCGGCGCTCCCAAGCCCTCGTCTGAATCGTACGGGATCCGCGCAACTTCCCATTCCATCTAGCCTTCCAAATCGCAACATCTAGAGAAGGGTTCCTCCTTTTAATTCCGGCCGCCGGTGGGCGTTGGGGAATCACAGGGGAAGGGGATGGGGCTGCCGAGATTGGGAGACGGGCGCGGGATCGCCGGCGACGCGGAGCCGTTCCCCTCCTCCAGGCGCCGGGAGGAGGCGGCGGCTGCGGAGGCGCCACCGCCAGACTGGACGTCGCTCCACCCCGACATCACCAATCTCATCGCCGAGCGGCTTCTGGCCGAGGACGTGACGGAGCACATGCGGTTCCGCCTCGTGTGCTCGCACTGGCGCGCGTCGACGGACAACCCGCGGGACCCCACGCTGGCCGACCGCCGCTTCCACCCGCGCCGCTGGGTCGCGCTCTGCGACGGCAACGGCGTCCGCCCTGTCGAGGACGCCGCGATCACCTTCTTCCACACCGGCACCGGCAGGGTCCGCCGGCTCCGCCTGCCGGAGCTCCTGGGGCACCGGATCGTCGGCATCACGGACGGCCTCCTAATCTTGCTCCACACCAGCGCCGCTGTCATCCGTGTGGTCCACCCCTTCACCCGCGTCGTCGTCGAGCTGCCCCACCTCGCCGCATTCGTTCGCTGCGTGCTCTTCAAGCAGAAGGGGTTCACCATGGACTCTGTCGCCTGGATGAACGCCACCGTATGCGTCGCCAGCCCCAGCTCCATCGAAGTCGTGATCTGGTTCCCCAACCTGCCCGTGGTGATCTGCTCGCAGCCCGACAGCAAGGGCTGGAAGATCATCCACAATCGCATCCAGTTCTCCAACACTTTGCCGTTTGATGGTGGACTCTACGGCGTGACACGAGTTGGGAGGCAGCTGGTGCGAGTGTATCCTCGTGATTCAGATGCCAATCCGGTGGTTGCCCAAGTACCAAAGGAGCTTGGTCACCCTAACATCTGCCACTACTTCCTTGTAGAGTCCATGGGAGCAATGTTGGTTGCCGTCCTGCACAGAGCTGTCGAGCGCATTGACGACCCAATAAACTGCACGCTCTTCAGGGTTGATCTTCCCCGCCGGGAGCTCACGCGGGTAACCAGCCTCGGCGACCGTGCTCTGTTCATCAGCCGTGACCGGTGCTTGTCTGTCTCGTCCATGGATCTCCCTTCTATCAGCGGCAACTCTGTGTACTTCGCCAGGCCCGGTGAGGACCCTGTCGAAGTGTACTCGCTTGACGATGGCTTGTTCGAGAGCACGGTGACTTTGCGCCAGTCACAAGACATTAGGAAGGGAGTGTTTCCAACCTCTGTGCGGCCCTTCACCCTTGCTGATCATCTGGCCACATACTGCCGGCACCGCGAGTGGACGAGAGGGCTCATGTTTCATGAGTACTGCTATTTGCGCCCTACTTGGAGGGAGCTGTGGCAGAGGATTGCTGCACAGGATTCTGAAGTTACCATTCCAAGGCTGATAGCAACGCAGAGCGAGCTGAAGAAACTAGAACTACCTAACCTTCTCAACCCTGCCAGAACACAGACTTGAGCGGTGCCAGCTGTGCTTACAGCATAGTGAATCCTAAACTGAAATCAGAACAATGTTGCTGAGGGTGCTGTATGTGTGTGGTACTTATCTGCGAATCCAACAATGCGCTGAAGGTGTCATGCTTTGCCTGAATAACAAGGGGTGTACTTGTGGTATTTTGTTGCTAGTCGGTTGCAAGTACCATGCTGTTGTAAAAAAATGTTATATCCATGTCTTGGGGCATGGTGGATATGAGGTTGTGATTTGTCATGTTAGTTTGTTCTCTAACTCATGTGTTCTGAATGTTGTTCTCTAGATGGTGTTCTGAATGCGATCCACAAGGTAATGTAGTAGGGTTCGTGTTCTGACTGGTTTCTGGGCCGTTCTTCTTTAAACAATCCTACTGTGTATTACGGCCTTGTTTTGTTGGGAGTTAATTGAAGAAAAATAGGTTGTGATTAAGAGTTCCTGGGAGTGTGTTCAGAGCTGTGGAGACCTACACCAATATGGTTCGGTTGTCTACTCTCTTCTTTAGCAAATTTGTAAATGAGCCTAAATTTCTTTTTGTTTCCCTGCATCAAGGCTGCTTTCTAGTTCAGAGTTTGGCCGCCCCACGTTTCTGGTAATGTACATGTAGATGGGTTCTGTCATCTCTGTCACATTTCGGCTTGGGGATTTGTGCATCATCTCGGATCTGCCGAGTCCAGGTTAGATTCATCGCAGGTTTGTGGAATTGCGGCGGACAAATATGACAGCGCAGAAAGTGAGTGATTCGACCATAGTTGGAAAATCAGATTATTTTATCATTCTCTCTGTTGGCTTCAGTTTTGCTACCTTGTTGCGGTGCGCCGAGGCAGGGGACCTTTGTAAGCTGATTGTGGTAGGAGCCAATGTGCTGCCGAACACGGCTTCTTCTCATGTAATATTCACTACTACTCCCTCCGACCCAAATTACTTGATTTAGATTTGTCTAGATTCGAATGTATCTAGACTTGTTTTAGTGTTAGATACGTTCGAATCTAGATAAAACGAAGTCAACTAATTTGGATCGGAGGGAGTAATTGTTTTTGTTTTGTCATTTATTTCCTCAGTCATTCAGAGGCTTGGTGGTCTGAATCATCAGAGCCGACGGGTTGTGTCGTGGATCTGAACTATGAAAACTTCAGCTAGATGTTGGTAAGGTAAATCTTGGCACACAATGATCGATATGTGGTGTGCTCTTGTGCTATGGATTGATCAGAAACATCGGCGATGTTGTGCCCAAATGCAATGGTGAGAAGCTGGGACGAGTTCCTGCTGAAGGTGGAAAAGAAGATGCTGGAGAAACCGACAAAACAGGATTTGGATGGCGGTGAAACGGTGCCAGGAGCAAAAAATGGAGTTTGAATTTGAAGTTCCTACGGTCTACCACTTTCTGTAGGCTGTTGGTTGGTTTTCGTCAACATCTGACTATGTGGCCTGTAAAACGTTTTTCCTTTCAGATCTGCCGTGGCATTTTTTTTGTCTCGCCTGAAGACGGCAAAAACGGTGATGTGGAACGATGTTTCATTTTAAGGAGGACTTGTTCAGCGACAAGTTTGTGAGCAGGACTTGTTCAGCGACAGATTATATCTGCCTGGGTTGATGAACGAGTGTCACGCTCTCCACAAAGAGGGATGTCTTGGTTATCAGGCATTCAGAAAAGAAAAGCGTAACATGTTCAGGCTTATAGCACATAAAAGGGTTTAATTGATCCCTAATTGTTTGTCTTTTGGCGACATTGTCACCGGTAAGCAGACGACGATTGTGGGTGGCTCAACGCAAGGACATGGCACACATATATCTGTGATACGTCGTAAGCTAATGACAACACAGCAGGATTGTACAACATCATATTCTCACTGCTAAGTGTAGCAAGGTTCCGAACATAAGAGGCATGGCTGGACAAAACCAAGTGAAACTGAATACTGACGCTGCTTTCTCTCTTGATCATGGGTTAGAGCGCTGGAGCTATCACCATATGTGCAAGATGTATTCAGAGACTTTCTTGCGGCCATCAGCTGTCCAATTGAGCGCCTGAATTCAGTGACAACTGAGAGATTGGTTCGCCAAACTGAAGCATCAGCGATCTATTGACAGATCAACCGCTCCGTTCCTGGAGGCCCAAGTATACAGCGGATCACAATATTCAGCCGGCCAGCCCAAGCCCATTAGACAGAGATATTTCCGGCGCAAAAAAACACCGAGAGCCCTTTCTATAAATCGCGCACGCTAAAGCCAAAGCCTTAAACCCCCGTCCCCTATCCGCCCCATTTCCCCACCTCCCCCCGCTAGGGTTTTCCCCCATGGCGTCGGCGTCGCGCGCGCTCCGCCTCTTCAAGCTCTCGTCCCTCCCGGCCGCCGCCTCGCGCTTCCGCCGCCCGCTCGCCGCCTCCGCCTCCGCCTTGGGGAGCCTCCTCCCGGCCGCGCGGGGCCCGTCCCCCGCCGCGGCTCTCTGGGCGGCCGCCAGGCGGTTCGCGACGCAGCCGGCGACCTCGTCGCTCAAGGACTCGTCCCCGAACTGGAGCAACCGCCCGCCCAAGGAGACGATCCTCCTCGACGGGTGCGACTTCGAGCACTGGCTGGTCGTCATGGACCCGCCCCCCGGCAACTCCGGCAACCCCGACGTCCCCCGCGAGGAGATCATCGACACCTACATCAAGACCCTCGCTCAGGTCGTCGGAAGGTATGGCCCCTGCCTGTACCACGTCTCCCTCTTGCGCTGACACCGTGCCTGGTATCCGTGAGGTTTTTATGGAACGATTTTTTCCGATCTGGTTGGTGTGGAGGGGATTCGGGGTGGGGAATGGCGGTAGATTGTTAAGGTGGTGATGTGAATGTTTTTTCTATTGTTTGATGTGATACTAGCCCCCTGTTTGTGCACAGAAAAGTGAAAATAGCCAGTTTATTTTGTCAGGGTTTCGTTATGTTTTATGCAGCAATAAACTAGTAATGATCGCATGAATGTTTGAAATTACCATGGCAGTTAAATAGAGACGACGATTTGATGCTCTGATCACCACTCCAACTGTATTCCGAAATATTATTATGTTTATTTATACATGGTTTATTAGAGATTGTCTTGTAGTTTCTAACATCTTTCGATTTGATGCCTACGGGAGTCTGCTTCTGACACTGTGTAAAATTCATATAGTCCGTGCATACGGTCTCCTTCTGATGCACAAATATATTTGTATGTGCTTGAAAGCGATTAGCGGGCGAGGAAACTGAGTTGAAGAGGGCTAGATGAAATTTGGTTATTTTATATCTGTACTTATGGATGCGATTTTAGTTACCAATTGATGGTTTATAGCTTGAATTGAACAAATGTGAGAAATGTTTGTTACCTACCTGTTTTTGTAAATTGTGTCATTTTATCATTTACATGATGCCTTTCTATGTATGTTCATTAAAGGTTCAAGAATCACATTTATCACCTGTGCTGATGCTGGTTTTTACTTGAGGACCATGCTTGGTGTTAGTTTTCAACTATGAGTTCTTCCTTGGACATATGTTGTAGTTTTACAATGTCTTTGTATTTTTATTTATCTCTTGCAACAGTACCAGAACATGGGTTTGAGGACAATAAATCTGAGTTCTTCTTAATGTCTTGGTTGTTCTCCAGTTGTGACATAACTGTATCTTGAATCTATCCTATCTTCCAGTGAAGAAGAAGCAAGGATGAAGATCTACTCTGTGTCAACTCGGCATTATTTCGCTTTTGGAGCTTTAGTATCCGAGGAACTCTCCTACAAACTCAAAGGTATTGATCCTCGTGTGAAATTCTTTGTACATGATCTGTTTATGAAGGTGACGTCAAATGGTCTTGTTTTCTAACTCTTGCCACACCATTTTTCCAGAGTTGCCTAAGGTCCGTTGGGTTCTTCCCGACTCATACCTGGATGTAAAAAATAAGGACTACGGAGGTAATGATTCTGTGCTTCGTATCTGACTAAATTTCCTTACTATAATATTTTGAAATTGCTGTTGTTTTTTCTGCTAACTAAATAGATTTACCACTATGTGCTGCTAGCTGTGATTTTGTGTTGTGACTATTTTAGTTTCATGTTCCAGATTTCGGAATTTTGAGATTCCCTATATTATTTATTT
This sequence comes from Avena sativa, assembly GCA_916181665.1. Classification (NCBI taxonomy): domain Eukaryota; kingdom Viridiplantae; phylum Streptophyta; class Magnoliopsida; order Poales; family Poaceae; genus Avena; species Avena sativa. The sequence goes on along the minus strand of OV702290.1, from coordinate 542,461,924 downwards.
GAGGCTGTATTTTCCTTTTGCACATACTTTTATGAGTTGTATTTTTACTGAGGCTTAAGACATGCTATTTCTGCCGCTGATTGCTTCTGTATCCTTTTGTATTCTAGTTAGCACCAACTCTTTATGTATGAACATCTGTATGTAATAATTATATTCAACTATAAAGTAATGGCGATAGGTGACAACTAGGCTAATTGTTAAATAAACTAGGAGTTTATTTGTCCCCTGTCATCAAGGTGAGAATGGTGCAAGAGCCGCACCGCATCCAAGCCAATCCATTCAAGAAGTGCCGTCACTCCTGCACCAACCTGCCCCACTAGTTCATCTCAAGAATCCAACCCACACCAACCCGCACAGATTTTAACCCCGATCCGCACCACCCCATTTGCCTTTTCCGGTTTTCAACCAACAAACAGCCAACGTAAAACCCATGGGGGCAAACTAAAATAGAAAAACACTTATTTAGCCTTATTAGGCTGTTATGGCAAGGGAAATGTGCAAGTGCAACTACCACAAATACACAAACTATTCTCAGCATTTCTTCATACAACAAAACAATTCCGAAAAGAAAAAATATATTAAATTCTCCAAACCATCCCCATACATTAATATATGAAATTAAAAAACACGACCACACCAAAATCTGATGATAAAGGTGGTGCAGAAGTGCAGTGCCGAGCGACGCCTACAGTGGCTGGCGAATCTGGCTACCACATCATAGCAATGCTCCCAGCTTGTATAATGCATCTACATACAATAGAATGAACTTAATATATTTAAAAAAAATAAAAAATTGTTTTACCTTGCAAAGCATATGCTAAGAAATACGAGAGGTAACAGATAAAGATCTACTTACCCTTCAAGAACCAAAAAAGAAACAAGTTTGTTATTAAATAACATGCTCCTGGAAGAGGCATTTTTAAGAAACATCAGTATAATGGTTCATTATTTGTCCAGGAAAACCAGCCAGTAACCCAATGAATATGGGATCTGAATATAACATATGAAGTGCAACTATCTCTTTCACAAGAAATTTTATTTGTCTATAATTTTGATCAATGGGAACATTAGATTAGCAAATGTTCTGTCCTGGACGAACAGATTTGTAGCTAAGGACTAAAGTTAATGTTTGTATGTTTGGTCTTTACATGAAGGGTTGATTTTCACAACTAGTAGTTTCAATTTCATACATGGCCACATGTGCGTCTAACTCTGTTTAGAACACATGCCAGCAACAGATCAAGAACCTTTACCAAAAAGACTGGAAATACAACAAATCAAGTAGTAATTGCAAAACAAAAAGGTGCGCACCATCAATCTTGCATACGAGGAGCTTCCGCTCTGCTAACTCCTAGGCGGCGGTTGTAGTACAGGCAGGTCGACGGCGGCGGCGGTGTAACCGTGCAAGAATCCCTAGGGCGTCGGGGACCAAGAGGCCGAGGTCAGGCATCGGTAGGCGGTACTCTAGGGAGACGGCGGTAGCTACGCGGGGCAGCAGCGGTGGAGGTGCAGGTGGGCGGCGGCCATGGGGATTGGGAGGAATGGATGAGGAAGAACGGATGAGGAAGAAGGGTAATAGAGGGAATTGATTGTCTCGCATGGAGTCATGACCCCATACGGATGATGCGGGTTTGTGCGGGTTGAACCCACGGTTTTAGCCCATTTCTCGTTATGTTTTTTCGACACCACACCGCACCGCCCTAGTACGGTTTTCCGTGAGCCCGCACCGCTCCGCTCCAATGCGCGTTTGCAACCGTTTCAGCCCAATCCAATCGAGTCCATGGCATAAACCGCACTGTTTTTCCCATTCCAACCCACACCATTCTCACCTTGACCCTGTCACTTTTTGGTAATGTTACCAACCGCAAAATTTCTGTCTTACGATGAAACCTGAATATTACGCAGTACACACAGAATTGTTTGTCTAACGTATACATAGTCCTGCTATTGCTATGATATTTTGTGCTGCAGTTTGTCTTATTATGGATCACATTATATCTATAAGATGATTTGAGCTTGTGCACTGCTTTCAGTTTTCATCAGTGTCCATATGGATAAGAGATCTGGGTGTATCTAATGCCTTTTCTTGTATTTCAGGAGAACCATTTGTAGATGGACAAGCTGTTCCTTACGACCCCAAATTCCATGAGGAGTGGGTGAGAAACAATGCCCGTGCCAATGAAAGATCCCGGCGCAATGACAGGCCTCGCAACTTTGACAACAACAGGACGAGGGGCTTTGACAGAAGGACCGGGCCTGCTCCACCAAGTTTCCAGCCTCCTCCACCCCCACCCCCAGGGCAGAACCAAACGGCGCCCCATGATGCTCCTCCAATGCGCCCTGCACCGGGGCCAGGGGGTGTTCCACCAAATTACCAGCCCCATGCACAGAACCAACAGTTGGGCTATGTTCCAGGAAGTGGAGCAAACTATCCGAATGCCCCACCCCCTAGCTACCAAGGTGGTGCACCCTCTGGCTTCCAACCTGGTAACCAAGGTTACCAAGGCAACATGCAGAGTGGGCCAGGCCCAGCCTATCAGGGCAACAATCCTGGATACCAGGGTGGAGGGCCTGGCAACCTGCCGCCACCGCCTTTCCCAAGTGGCAACCAGCCTCCTTATCAAGGTGGTGGTCCTAGCTATGGTGGTGGTGCACCAGACTACCAAGGCCAATCAGGAAACTACAACAACGCAGCGCCACCCCCCTACGAGGGGAGGGATGGGCTGGGGAGGCATTACCAATAGAGAACACTGCTGGAAGAATGCCGTGTAGGAAGCTAGTATGAGCTCTGCTCGAGTTGCTCTGTGTTGTTTTCATGGACCTTCATGCATATATTCTCTATCCCTGATGGTGTTTTGAGAACTAGAACTACTACAATCTTAGTTAAGTGTTGAGTGCTTTTTCTTTATTGAAATAAATACAGTGCTGACTATGTTTTGGTATGGAGCCAGAACTTTGTTATCTGTTGCCATATTGTAATAGAAAACACGTTCTGTGTTCTTTCTATCAGATCCACCATGGGTTTTGGTGGTGACACTCGTGATAGTGATACTGTAGCTATTTTGTAGCAGATCCTGGGAGATCTCGCTTCCAGGTTCTAGCAGTGCCTGCAGAAATCATACGGAGCTCTGTCTACCATTTCAAGCGTATGCATTTATCTGTAACGAGCTGTGTCATTGTATTGTAGTGATCTGGTCCAGATTTTTGCAGTGGTTGATCGCTGAGTTTTTTGGTATGGTTTCACACATTTTAAAACATGAAAGAACTCTACCCAAAGGACATTGGCATTACAATTTCAGTAACAAAAGAAATTTGTTACATGCAGATTCAGTCAGATATGTACTCGATTATGAGAGAGTAGAGATGAACAACCACATAAACTGGCGATAATTGGGTAGAGCCCCAACGAGGTACATTCACTCCCAGAAATAAACAACAGACAATTAGTCCAAACGTTAGAACATTGGTTTGAAGACAAGCCAAACCAACAGGTTCACCAGCTTACAAGTCCAACAGGGCAAGAGCGTGAGGAAATATAATGGCTACAAGATAGACTACTCAAGAACTGCTCAAACAAACAGGGGCACCAGATTGACGACACGGAGGAAGCAAATCAAACAGGGCAGAGCAAGAGCGGGGATGCCATCTAAGGGCGTGTTCAGAAACGCACCCGCGGAGCTCACACATTGTGAATTTTTCTTTCTTCAGCAACTCTCAAAAAACTTGGGGGCGCGGTGGCCCCCTGACTCCTTCATAGCAGGTGTTGAAAGACCATTTGGGTGTCAAAGCTGCTAACAGAGGAGGTCGAAGAAGAACTAAATGCAAGAAACACGGGTGCTACAGAGAGATATGTTTTTATATCCCGCATTGAAAATCCTCCTTCCTTGTTAGAATACATATATGATCAAAAACTCTTGCCCAAGATTGTCGAAGAAGAACTAAATGCAAGAAACATGAATGCATGCTTCAAAGGATCTAAGAAAAAATGTAATCACCCCTGAATATGTCAGGCCAGCCTGAGGAAGCTTTCGTCCTGAACAATCTAGCCCCAACATCTTTGTTTTTGTGTCCTAAATTCCGCCAGTGGCACCGTTCTAGCAGAATTTCCCACACCGCTCAGCTCCGAGCGTATGGTGCTCCGCTGATAGAGACGAGGAGCCGAGAACGTTCGGTTGGCTCTACAAGTTCCTACCAATTTTTCAACAGAAAGCTACAAGTTCAACAAGAACTACTACAAGTCAGAGTCTTGGGAAGACTGTGACAGATCTATGGAGACAAAAATGTAACCAAGAAAAACACATTTTATAGCTAGCAGTCTAATATATGTAGAAATGCATGTATACATGTGGTGTATGAAATATAATCAAATGTAATTAAAATTTTCTATTGCATTTTGATGAAATGCTACATGGGTTGCTGGTGCAGCTAGGGATGTAGCTACTACTATAGGTGCTACATGGGTTGATGGTACACGTCACCATTAGTACACAAAATTCATTCCGTTGTTTCGTAAAAGTACATAGTTGGGTTAAACTCACCGTGTGCAGAGAAAGGTAAACTCACACGACCAAACATGTTATAATCATCTCACATCTAAACGTGAATGCACACGGCAAAGGGAAGAAACGTGTGCGCGAAGCAGGATCTTTTTGCAAACGATTGGTTTTCAGGAAGCGTGTGCCCCTTTGCACAAGGGGAAGAAAACCGTACGTGTGCTCAATGCACACCCGTCAATAGCGACAGTTCGTTTCATCATGTGTGAAGGGTCATTTTCAGCAGGATCTGTACTAGCGAGCTCTTAGGATAACTATACAAGTTGTGCGAGCCATAGAGTATTGGTTGAAGCAATGGCTTGATGGAGAGAAGGCCAATAAATACCCATTTTCATCATAGCATCTCCATTACTATAGAACTTATATATTTTTGTTACTATGTTTTGAAATCCTACAATACAAAGATGCTCTAAACATTTTCCTGTTACACAAAGTACACGCTTACCAATCTTGCCGACCATGGCTTATGCGTTCCACACATAACTTTGAGTAACGCACACACAAGAACAAAAATATTGTATGGCTAATTTAATTTTAAACACGATTCTGTAAATTTGCAGTCGTCTGAGTCTTCTTTAAGTCTCAATCAATTTGAAAAGTCAAAGTGAAACATTAATGTTGTACTTTCCTCAAATAGAAAATGCACTTCTGTTGTGCAGAAGTTACAAACTTTTGAATCAATTGAGACATAGAAATCCCAGTAAACTTTAAAAATGGTATTATGCGGGTAATAGGAACCACTATAGCTCAATGAAAGTGAAAATATTTTTTCTTGGTCAACATTAATAACCATCCTATCAAGATCTTACATTTCCTTTGTATTTGTGTTACTCTCTTGTTTAGACTTGATTATTCTTTCTACGGTTTTAGGAGTTGTCGGCTGAGAGATAATAAAATTGAATGTTTACATATTTTCTATGGCATGTGACTCGTATTGATTTAGTCAATTTCATGACCAAAGTTACAATCAGATTTTAAGTGGGTATACATATCCGGTCACATGCTACATCCGTGACTATTAGCAACACTATGAGAGTACCGTCCCGTTTGGCATCAAAATATTTTAAAGTATTGAGAGGATACTTCAGTTTCTAAAAATACAGAAGTATTAAATACTTTGAGGTGTTTGGATCGAACAAATAATATGGTTTTAAAATTGAAATATTCTCCAAAACTATTTTTTTTGAAGTATTTGAGAAAGAGGTCAGTTTTTTTTTTCTAAAACTGAGAGTAGAGAAAAACGGAAGTATTACTTTACCAAACACTAAAATACTATGATATTGATATAATTTAGTTTTAGAAAAAACTTCGTTGACAAGCTAGGCCTACAATTTTGAAACCATGATCATAATGGGAGAACTAGCACCGAAAGGAAGTGTTTAACTGCCTCTAGAAAAATGAAGTGTAATTGACATCATTGCTCGGATTAACATGATTGGCTATGCTATGAATTGACGACTATTGTTTTCTCTGGTTTTTCTTCCGTGATTTTGCTTTCTCTAGTTCTCTAGCTCCTACTACTACTATATGAGAAATGAAGGAGCGATTAATGGCCGGCCGTTTAGCCGGAGATATTGATTCCCGTTCCTCACATGCGTGCTAACTGACGCCGCTTTCCTACGCCCACACAGAGCGAACACATATATAAACCGGCCCGCCCGGCAAAAGACCACAAGACAGCAAGCAAATCAGGCCTGCGCGCGCGCAACGACGATGAAGAAGAGCAACAAAGCCGCTCTGCTCCTGCTCCCGGCCGCCGTGCTGCTGTCGCTTGTCATGGTCTCCTCCGCCGCCGCCGGCGCTGCTAGAAGAGGCGATCCTCCGCCATTCCACAACACCCTGGCCGATCACGAGCACATTATTGGCGCTTCCGCCGCCGCTGCTGCTAGTAGGAGAGGCGGCGACCCACCGATCCACAACACTCTGGCCGACCACGAGCATGACACGCCCGGCGCCTCCACCTTCCCTTCCAGTACTACGTCCTTCGTCTCATGCATCCCGTTTCATACTTATGCAATGTCGTCGACCCGTTAATATTTGCTTCTTCTTGGTTGATCATCGCAGCTGGGGCGGCTGAATCGAAAGGGGTCGCGGTGGCGACCGGACCAACGTCATCGCTGCCTCCTCGCAATCCAGGACGTTAAGTGAAGTGAATGTCTGTGCATGTCAGGGTCCTGCACCACCAGAATCAATATCTCAACATGGACTTATGTGGACTGTTATCGTGGAATAAATAAAGATACTAATTGTGATGACCAGCTTTTGTCCTTCTTTTGGCTAAGCTAGCGTGTAATTTTTCTCAGCTTTTGTCCAGATTTTTTGCACTAGTTTTTTTTCCTTGAGAATATTTTTTGCAGTGGTTGATCGCTGAGTTTTTTGGTATGGTTTTACACATTTCAGAACATAGAACTCTATCCCAAGGACAATGGCATTACAATTTCAGTAGTAACAAAAGAAAATTGAGTCATGCAGATTCAGTCAGATATGCATTTGATTATGAGTGACTACATATGAACAACCACACAAGCTAGCGATAATTGGATAGATCCCCAACGAGGCACATTCACTCCCAGAAATAAACAACAGACTATTAGTCCAAACGTCAGAACATGGTTTGAAGACAAGCCAAACCAACAGGTTCACCAGATTTACAGAGCAAGAGCGTGAGGAAACATAATGGCTACTACAAGATAGACTACTCCGAACTGCTCAAACAAACAGGACAGGGACACCAGATTGACGACACACGGAGGAAGCAAATCAACCAGGGCAGAGCAAGAGCGGGGATGCCATCTAATACTAGTAGTCGACCCTTTGTCCATCCGAATATGTGAATCCGAACGGTCCAGATTTTTCCCCATGGCCGGGTGGCAGCGAATCTTTGCGCTCATCGTTTGGATGGCGCCAACATGGCATGGGCACAGGCCACCTGTTTCCGTTATTCCATAGTTTTCCACACATAGTAAACGTTACCCGCAAATTTTGCTTATGCAAAAACATCAAAGTGATAACAAGTAAATAAGTACCTGTTTGGTATACCACGCCTGCCACATTCATCAATAGTCCTGATACAGTAGCAAGTTAAGGCTGGGTTTAGTGGAAAGTATTTTTTTCCCGAGAAAACACAAAATGTCATGTTCATGCATACCTTTTTCCCTCGAAATGTGCCAGCACGCGAATAATACAGTCCCTAAACATGAATGGGGTTCCTATTTTCTTATCGTAGAAGTTCATGCCAATAAATCTCCCACCAAAGTCAACCAGAGGCCCTCCAATCCCAGCCTAGGAAACAAAAGATGACATTGAAGCAATTTGCGTTGATAATCCAATTTATAGTACTAATAAAGAGATATGGTTTAGTACATCATGTGATGGATATGTCAACAAAGAACATTGGCTAAAGCAGTACTGACCTTAGTGATCTTACAACTCGAGTACCTAAGAGCTCTGTAATCAAGCAGGCCCGACCAGTCAGTTCCTCTCCCACATGTAGCCATTAAGGTTCCTGCTATGAAGCAGCGCCCCACAGCTACTACATTGCGATCTCTACGAGTTATGTAATTAAACCGATCTTCATGAATTCTAAATGAACGAAGAGGACGGAAATCCTTGACACCGACAAGAGCAACATTGTAGTGTAAACTGAAATGTCGCAATATCCCCTCTTTGCGTTGTTTGCTTGGAAGCAAAACTTCAATCTGCAAATGGCACTGTGAGACCTAAGCAGAAAAGACAAGGATTCGTAAAACAAACAAAAAAAGACCACGTCGTGAACCAACCTTCAAATTTTCAGCAGTCTTGTTTGCATCGTTAGAATCCCTAACCAAACTCGCCGAAGTCAGAATGATAGTGCATCCATTCCATTCGATAAATAAGCCCGTGCATGCGAAAAACCTTTTTTCTCCTGCATATAAACGACAGTTTTGATTTGATAACCAAGTTCGTTCAGATGTGGAATAGTAAGTAGCATATTACTGTGAAATTACCGCTGAATGAAGCAAGTGAGACAACAACTCGATTTAAGTTCTGAGAAACTGTTTTGCTGAGTTGGCTCCAAACACCTTTACCAGAACCATACAAGTCGCCAAAAGTCTCTTCGAATGTATTAACCAATTTCAAACGACCTGTTCAATGATAGATGGCACAGTAGTTGTTAGTGGCAGAAGAAAACAACCGCATCCTGGGACCTACTTACAAGTATTAACTCACCGGTAGCTGCAGACGGCTTTGGATAACTCAAGGAGTCTAGCTCCCCAGATCTGTCTATATCCCCAAATCGAACATGCCCATGAAGTATAATAATAAGGTTAGTTGATTAGCACCAAGGCCATTAGAGTACAACTATAAAAGGATAAAGTAGCTTCTGTTATGAAAACACAAATGTAAGGAGCTAAGTTTGCAGCACTTGTGACTTTGTGAGGATCTTAAAAACGTATCACTAGAAACGCCAAGGAAATGAAGAATAGCAAGAATGAACTGGCTGTGTACTTACCTCTTGGATAGGTGCAATAGGGCCAGGGCTGCACCTGTCTCTCTATTTCTACGTGCCTGTAGAAAGACATAGTAAACTTTCCATAAATTACATCCACATGCGTAGAAATAAAATGGACTAAAACAACACTAGGCCAGATCTATACAAATGGAATTGCAGGGAACTGAGTGATTCCACTATACAAAACCTCTAGTGTCAGGAAAGGATTATAAATCCTACTACTGTCCACATTGAAGTAATATGAGTATTCTTGGTAGAGGCAGAAAAGAAGCAAGTTGTTATCTAGGGATAAACAATGAGAAGTGCAAAGAACTACAAACACCATATATAAATCTACGGAAGGAACGAAAATACTACTAGCTTCTTCATTGAAGTAATACGAGTATTCCTGGTAGATGCAGCGAAGAAGCAAGTTATTATAAAGAAACAAACAATGACAACTGTAAATAGATTCCAAATGAATACATAACGGTATAAAAGGAACAAGGAACGACGCCCCACGATCCAGATTCTTGCACAAGTAATAAGCCTTGAAAGATGTTTGGCAATCAGTATAGCTTACTATGACTGTGCTCAAGGATTACTCAAAACAATCCAGGAAGGGCGAAGTGAATTCAGTGATGAACAAACATAGGTAAGAAAAATAAATGGAAATACACAAGATTACCTGACCGTCTTAACTTTCTTTTTCGGCATATATATCTCCAAACGTTTGATAATTATACTCCTTGGCACGAAAGAAGTTCCTTCGCAATCCAGAAAAAGGTTCATGCCAACAAAGTTCCCATCAGAATCAAAAAGCGGCCCACCTTCCCAAGCCTAGCAAAAAAAAGTGACAGCCAACAAGGCTTACATTGTGTCAATTTTATGCCTCAGAGCTTATATAGTTCAGGGCATGTAGTTACAGACAAAAATATCAGACCATATTGCAAGTGTACCTCAGAGATTTTACAAGTGGAGAGCATCTGCTGATTACCATCTTCAGATCCACTTGAATCACTGGTCAGTATCCCAGTCGTGGCCATTAATGTTCCAGAATCGGCACGTGCGACAGCTACTACCTTACTAGAGGGAAGAAATTTCACCTGATGATCGAGATCCACTGGACGAACACCAAGGGAGAAGACCATTATGTTGACAAGAGCAATCTCCTGATCGAAATCATAGTCTCCCAATAACCCTCTGGCAACCTTGCCGTTGCGACGCACTTCGATCTGTAATGAGACAGCAAGAGAAGAATACAGAATGGTGATAAACTGACAATTATCTTAAGCAAACAAGCAAAATAAGTGAAGCATAATTAGCAGCACAAACCTTCAAGCTACCATAGCCTTCAGTTTTCTTATCATTGTAAGTTCTAACCAAAATTGACGAAGTGAGAAAGCATGTGACAAGAGGCCGGCGTTGTAAGGCTATGCCCGAGCATGCAAATAGCACCTTATGTCCTACACAAGATTGTAATTTTAATCATCTAGTATAACTAGCAGCATTAAATTAAGATAAGGTACACTGAAGCAAAAGTGAAAACTAAGAATACTAGAGTATGGCAACATAGTCACCATCAGAAATTGCAAGGGAGACAACAGTTCTAGAAAATTTTGAAGTGACTTCTTTGCTGAGCTCACTCCAGACATTTTTGTCACAGTCTCTAAAGTTGTCAATTGGTACTTCCGAATTGATATCCAGTTTTAGGTCGTCTAGTTAAAAAAACATGATGAAACACAACTGTGAGTGCTCCAAAAGAGCTGTAATAGAACATGTATAGAAATATGAATTGTCGGCAGACCTGCAATTATAAAATCAAGCGTCTCTTCTCTGCCATTGCAGATTCTTTTATTCTTTTTGGAGCTTTCTGTGAGATTTTCCGTTAGATCATTACCAGCTCTCTTGATTTGCAGCATATTCAGAACACTGAAGCAGAACAAAAGAAAATCCAAATGTTAACCCGCAACTCAAGGTTGTCGGACAATCACAGACCACTAAAAGGGTCCCTAATAATATAAGTCTTATAGGGAAACATCAACTTCCTGATTGCTACTCTCGCAGTTCCAGATATACTCCATAAGTATGTATTCTGATGCAATATCCCTCTTACAGGAAAGCAAGTATTTTATGCGAGAAGAAAATATTGAGTGCCCCAATACCAGTAGTATAAAAAAGTTCCAAACCAAGTAGAACGCACACTAATTAACTGATGTATCCTATCAAACTGAGAGCGAGAGCATAGCTCATCAATTCGATAAAAAGAAGAGTAGGAACACCTAACAATTTCACGCTAGGGTTAGAAAGTTATAACTTTGCACCTCGTAAGGGCAGATCTAGATGATTGCCGATTGTGCACCCAAAATTTGTCGGTATTAGTTTAGGGTTAACTAATCACTAATGACGAAAACCTCATACCTGAAAAAAAATCAGTGTCCAAGGTTGCGGAAGGGGTGGGGCAGCAGACACGCGATGAGGTAGACGGGAACGGCGATGGCAGCGACGAGCGTGACAGGCGGAGAAGGCGTCCGCGGTGACGCTAAGGTACGGAAGCTGTGGGGGATTTTGGAGCGCGTGGGATCATGGATTGGAGCTAGGGACGGGAGCAGCCTGTGAGAGGGAAGGGATGGGAGCAGCCTGTGAGAGGGAAGGGATCGATCGGGGAGGAAGAGGAAATATTCTGAGTACAAGACGAACGAACCACGACCGAGTGAGTAGGAGGATTATTGATGCAACCAGACTGATCATACTGCAGCTAATGGTTTCTCCTCTTCTTCATCTTCAGAAGCCGAGATCGTCACGCCCTCTTGCCTAGTGCTGCATCAGGCCCCCCTCCTCATCCTTGGCCGCCGCCGGCTGCAGGGCCGGGATTACCGACCGCACGCTCACGGCCATCGCCGGCGACTGGAACCCGCCCGTGGCGAAGGACCTCGGCGCGCGACCGTGTTGGTACGCCGAGACGTGCGGGTAGTAGTGTAGTACCACGGCGCCGACGGCATCGCCTCCGCCCTGTCCTTCACCGTGACCCTCTCCAGCATCTGCAGCGGCTCGGCCGTATTGATCCGCCTCTCCCGCTCCAGCTCGGTGGCGTGTCGAGAGGTGGTGGGCGGCGCCGATCTCTACAGCAGGTGCAAGGGAGGCAGTATCCTGGGGCCGGCCGGCGCTGGCTGCGGCTGAGCGTGGCGCGTCCGCAGCTGGGCTGCAAGGGAGCTCAGAGGCTGCTGCCATTGGTGTCTGTACTCTGTACAGCGCCGGGTTCAGAGCAGAGGAAGAAGAGCCGGCGACAGAATGCTGCTTCGGAGAAGGTGCCGTCGCCGCAGTCGCCTCGCGCGAGCAGGGCGGTGAGCACTCTGGCGACGACCACGTGCTCCTGTTCCGGCTCTTCGTCGCCGGTTCTGGGCTCCTTGCGCGCCACCTCCGGCACTGCAAGGATCGTAGCACCATTAACTACTGCAGCTAAACAAAGATCTGGTGGCGAGGGTTATATTTGAGTCATGTACTCTGTTTTAAGGACGACCAAGCGGCCACGGCGGCGTTCTTCTCCGCCTGCTTCTTGGTCTCCTGGCAGAGTCGCCCGCGAAGAAGAGGCCGTAGCTCGACCGGTGGCCCGATCTCATCCTACACTCACACCAACGCACGCATGAGCAGGAATGCATCGGCATCTGGTTTCATTTAAATTTTGCCAATAATTATTACTCAAAATATATTACTTAGTCAAAAGTTTAAGCATCACACCCGTCTCTACATAATTACGTGCAGACAGCTGCCACAAGATCAAAGAAGGCAAAATAAAAATAATAAAATATACGTAATCATCAAGAAACTGTAAAACGCCTATTATGATGGAGGATCTATCTATCCGTAGATCACCCGTCATCCATATTGAAAAAATATATCTCCCGTCCTAAATAGACCTTGATTCTCCACACTTTATAGATACAACTAAGAATATAATATACTGCCTAGTCATTTTGATCAGTTTGGACTTTTGGATAGTAGCTAGTATATCAATTTAATATAATATCAAGAGCCAAGAGCTCCCAAGTTTAAGATTCTACTCACGCAGTATTATAAAAATTATGCAGCCTACATCGAACCGCTAAGGACTAAAATAGGCTAAACGTGAGGAGAAGTGTTCAAAATATTATATATGGTCCACGGAAATCCAATTCGGCTTTGGATCCGCTCTATCGCTAGACTCGACTCTCCTATCAAGTTCAAACAATACTTACAAGTTTGGGACAGCCTTCAAGACATCATGCTAGCCCCTCACCGGTCGGACTCCATCACCTGGACCTTGATTCCAGGTGGATCTTACAGCGCTAGTTCTGCATACCACGCACAGTTCTTCGGCTATTTTCCTAGGTTCAAGGCCTAGAAAATCCGGAACCTGCACGTTGAACCGAAGTGCAAACTTTTTTGCTGGCTGGCTATCCATGGGAAATTGTTAACCGCAGATATGCTTGCCATCAAGGGTTAGCCCCACGATCCTACATGCATGCTCTGCCCAAGAGCCCTCGAAATTGCGGCTCACCTATGCAATGAATGCCCTTTCACCAGGGCGGTCTGGAATACCACCTAAAGTTGGGACAACGAAGCAGGGAAGCAATAACTTTCAAGACTCAAAGAAACAAAAACAAACTGAAAGCAAAAATAAATTGGGTTGTCTCCCAAAAAGCTCGTTCTTTATAGCCATTAAGATGGGCATGATAATTTCAAAGATGCTCACATAAAATATGAATTGAAGTGAAAGAGAGCATTAAGAAGTAAAAATACACTCATTTAAGTCTAACCCACTTCCTATGCAAGGGAATTTTGTAAGCAAACAAGTTGTTGAAACCAAAGGCTACTAGCATATGAACGCAAAACAAGTGCAACATAAAAACTTTCAGCATAAAACGAGGAAACTTGATATTACTGAGATGCATAAGAACAATTTCCCTCTCTTATAGTAACTTTCAGTATCATGCATAAACTTAACAATATAACTATCATAAGGACCATCGTAACAATGATCACTTATTCTAACAGAAAACACAGGAATACTAGCTCTCATAACACTAGTTTGTAAAATAATATTAGAGGTATCCTTACAAAGGATAGTGTGTCCCTCTTCTATATATTTAGTAACAAAGTCTTTTACATTTGCTATTATAGGTTCATCAACCATTTGTTTATCAGGTTCAACAGCTTTGCTTATACTTTCATCAACCATACTAGCTATCATAGAATGTTTCTTTATCTTAACTGGGAAAGGCATTTTCTCAACGTAAGGTTTGGGTAAAACATGATTAGCAGTATAAACTTCAGTATTTCTTACAGGAACACTCTTAGCAATATCTTTATAAGGTTCATGATACTTATTCCACTTCTTTTTAGGCACTTCAATGTAGGAAGCAAAAGCCTTAAAATAAGAAGCAATAGCTTGAGAGTCTAGACCATAAGCATTTTTAATATTTTGAAAGTCATCAGTTCTCATAAAGATTCAATGCATTTATAATCATAATTTATACCTAACTTTCTACCTTTGTCATTCTCCCAAGCTTCAGCATTGTCTTGAATACGGTCCAGAAGATCACATTTAGCCTCTTCTTCCATGCGAGTGAATGATCCAGCACAAGAGACGTCCACTAAATCCTTATCATGAAGAGAAAGCCTTGCATAAAAGTTATTGATAATAATATTGTTGGAGAGCTCATGAATGGGACATTTGAGCATTAGTAACTTCAATATCCCCCAAGCTTGAGTTGTACTCTCTCCATCAAAAGGCCAAAAGTTGTATATTTGATTCCGATCTTTATGAATCTCACTAGGAGGATAAAACTTTGAATAAAAGAGAGGTACTATTTCCTCCCATTCCAGAGCTTGACCATTCTTCAACAGCTTATACCATTTCTCAGCTCTTCCTTTCAGTGATAATGAGAATAACTTCTTCTTAACTTGATCTGTAGTAATACCTGCACATTTGAACAACCCGCATAATTAGTGTATAAAGAGTAAATGATCACCGGGGTGGACAGGTCCATCCCCAACATAGTAGTTATCCATAACACGATTAATAATTCTTGTAGGTATTTTAAAAGCATCATTCTCAGCAGGTGGTGGTTCATCTACTACCTTATTAGTGGTAATAGCATTACCAAATAAGTAACTCAGCGAATTATCCATAACGAAAATAAAGCAACTAACAGAAGTAAACAATACTCACAGTAGAAGTTTCCTTTACCAGTTCCACTCTCCAATAGCGCTTCACTCTCTCGCAACGGCGCCAGAAAATAGTCTTGATGACCCACAGGTATAGGGAGTGTATCACAGTATTTTCGATAAGTAAGAGTGTCGAACCCAACGAGAAGCAGAAGGTGCTGGCTAGTGGTATGGATCAGAAATTCTCTGCAAATACTTAGCAAACAAATTTTTAGGGTTTTTTGATAAAGCAATTAAACGAAGTACGAGTAAATAAAAGAAAGTAGGAATAAATACAACAAGTGGCCCAATCCTTTATGCAGCAAAGGACAAGCCGGTTGTAATACTTAAGATGACCAAACGTTCTCGAGAACACATGGGAAGACTGTCAAGTGCTTTCGTTTCATATAGTTGATTATTCTTCTTTAGTTTGCTAAGTGTTGTGTGTGTGAACCTGTGCTAATGTACCGACCTTGCTAGGACTAATACATACTTGTGATTATACCCCTTGCAAACATCTGTAAGTACAAGAAAGTAATTAAGGTAGAAACCTAACCACATCTTTAAACTCTAAGACCCTTACGTCCCTTGTGCAATGGTTTCCTAACAGGGTTTCAGGTTTCTGTCACTCCGCAACCCCTACGATTAGTAGCCAAATACAAAATGCATCCCCCTAGGCCCATATAGGTGAAGTGTCATGTAGTCGACGTTCACATGACACCACTAGAAGAAGTACACCACAACTTAAATATCAAACTATTGAATCTTTCTCAACACAACTCCACTACTAACAACATGACTTTTCCCATGTCCTCAAGAACAAAACGAACTACTCACAAGACATCATATGGATCATAATCAGAGATGGAATAATGATGTATAACAATCTGAACATAAACAATACTTTAATGGTTCACTCAATAGCATCAACTACAAAGAGTAATCAACACCGGGAAAGTTTTCCCTGAGAACTATGCAAGATTCAACCTAATTGTTACAGCAATATGGAGATGGTGATAAGGGTGCTGATGGTGATGATGGTGGTGATGATGATGATCCCGATGAAGTCCAGCTTGATGGTGGTGTTGATAGCGACAATCTCCCCTCTTCGGGAAGGAATTCTCCCGGCAGAATCTATTTGTCAGAGAGATCTTTCTCTCTTGGTGTTTTCCACCCCGTAGAGGCGGCGGAATCTTTCTATGGTCCCTCCCCGAGTCTTAGGGTTTTGGGAGGAATATATACGCCTGAGGGGAGAGCCAAAGGTGGGCCAGGGCGGCCACACCACCTGGTGGCGCGGCCTAGGCTGGCCTGCGCCAGGGGGTGGTGTGGGCTCCCCTGTGGCCCATCTCCACTCCCTCTTCTGGCAGCCTTCGTCTTCTAGAAAAATAGGATTTTCCGTATATTTTCCCGGATTTTCTGATCTTCGCGAATTTTGCCTCCAAACATCACCTTTTCCATCAGAATCCTGACTGTAACGATCCATGCTCCAAAAGTCATCAACCATGTAAAAACAGATGAAATAACATAAGTATCATCTCTTAATATGAAATATATCAATGAATAACAGTGAATTATGACATAGAATAGTGATGCAAAATGGACGTATCAGAGACATAATTAGAAATATCATACTGGGACAAATTCGGTGGCAGTTTCCCAGCAGTGGAGCGAGGTTGTTTTCTCTGGGCTATATGTATATCTAGATCATCTAATGGAGCAGAAATTGTGTCATCACTTGTACAGGGACTTGAACTTGAGTCATGCAAATCTGGCTACACTTGGGCTGCAGGATCCTGACTCGATGGGGTATGTTCCTCCTGTTGCACTTGATTATCCTCTCCCCGTCTTCGTGAGTACACCTAAAGGTCTTGTGGCCACCTTGTCCTTTCAAATTGATGTTCTTGTTGCTCCCCTTGTGACATGGGTATGATTACTCGGATGCTCATTATTCATTACCCTACATTGGGTAAAAGGCCTACAGTCCATGAAGATTTCATATAACAGCCCAAGGAGGCAACCGACAAAGACTTTGATTGTATTAAGAAAGAAACCACGAACTGACATTGTGTTCGTATTGTAATCACGCGTCTATGAAACCTATCCGCATATAGTTTTAAGACCCGACCTATTATATATAGGACGGGAGAAGCCCAAGCGAGGTACCGAAATCTAGAGGACAACTTGTAATAGTGTGCTTTCTCAATATTCAGGCGACTTTGATTTCGTTGTTTCCCTGACATCCGACGAAATCTCCAGCGTTCTATTTTCCGCGAAACCCCAAGTCCATCACCATGGGCATTGCCGAGGTTACCCTTCGTCACCCTAGGTGTGATCTTTTTCAGCATTTGATGTATCTCCATCTCTACCATCAGGCTCATCTCCAGTTGGAATTACTCCAACAATCATCTCCTGAGATGCTACTTCATTATTTCTTTCTTCTTTGTCCCCCTATCTTGCAATCTACATCAAAATTATTATCAGTAGACAAATCAGGAAAGACATCAGATAAATCTGTTGGTTTTCCATAAAAAGGTTCATGCACCCTGAACACAACATCCATAATCACAAACATTCGCCTTTCAGATGCACACCAACATTTATACCCCTTTTGTTTGCCAGAGTACCCCGTTTCACTTCTCTGTCGTGTGCTTGCTCCGCCGCTGCTGTCGTCGCCGGGTTTTCTTGTAGTCGCGTGTTCCGCCCCTCCTCGAACCAAGGGATCGTTAGACCCTAGTTCCTTCGTGGGACAAATCTCCGACAGTTTGCTTAGTTGTTCTAGATGTGCTTAGGTATGTTATGTTGTATTTGTGTCGAATATTATGTACGAGTTGGGTTACGACTTGGAGTTGTATTATGTGTGAATAGGTTACGAGTAGTAGTAGAGTCGGACTCTTGTAGCCTAGGCCTCCCATATAATGTGTGTGTGTGGGGGTGCCGCACGATGTAACCTATGACGACTTGATAGCAACAGGCTCGCAGGGGGAGACAGCCACTTGTGCCGGCGCCTAGGGCGGCCGTTGCGGTATCTTGGGGAGGAGCGCCCGTAGTCATGCCCCGCGGAGTAGGCGTATGCCGAACTGCGTTACCGAACATCGTGCCTTGGTGTCGTCTATGATCTTGCATGGCGGTAATTTTCGTAACAAGTGGTATCAGAGCCTAGGTGAGGCGGGCTATGCGGAAGATCATCTGGAGGTACGAGGATCATGCTTGGCGGGTGCCTAGAAACGTCCGATAGATGCAAGGTGGAGCATGGCGGCGATCGCGGAGGCGGTCGGCAGGAGGCCTGGACCGTTCGATGGGCTGCAACCGGTAGGGATGCGCTAGGTGTGACGGTCAGATCGGCAAAGTGGCTGTAGAAGACGTCGAGGAGGCGACGGCTTCGGCTCACGATCAGATCGGTGACCAGACGTGGGGACGACCGAAGAGATTGGAGTGGGAGGACATCAAGACGATGCGCTCGGTGTTGTACAAGGACAGCGACGTGGCACTGCGGACGGATTGTTTCGGCGACGCGGGTGTGGACAATGTACACACGGCTCGTGCACGGACGATGCACGAGGTGGCGACTGCTGCGACAGGGCCGGCGTTCGAAGTACGCGCGGCAGAGCATGCAACGAATCGCTCGTGAGAGTCAACAAACAAAACGGGCGAGCTTCGCGTCAGAATTATCGGCGAGTTTTTCCAGGTTGACGGATTGAGTAAGGAAGGTTACGGCAGCATACCGCACACCTTGGAAACGTGCGGTGCAGGAGGACTAGTGTCCATGCATGTTGGACTTCTATCGCTTGGCTGTACAGATTGGATTTGGTAAGAATTCCATGTGCATGCAAGGCGATGTGTGGAGTCGTGTTGCATTGGACTAGAGTTTGGAAACTACACAGGCTGTGCCTAGACGTACTCGGCCGGTCTCCGTGCGTGACAAGGAAAAGAAAGGTCGGTTGTGCTTGTGCCTGAGCAGAAATAAAAAGGCAAGGCGACAGACGCAAGCAGACGCACGATGCACGGAAAATCGGATCTGCAAGTTCAGGAAAATGTGGAGCAGAGAGGCAGAGTTCCACGGTAATTTTCTGAAGGGCAGAGCAATGGGTGCTAGTTTCAAAGGTTTCTTGGCATATCGCGGTAAATCTTCATCGACGGAAAATCCATCAGGGATACATCGGCAGTTCATCGGGAAGGCGTTGATGATCAAGACAAATCAAGACATCAAGGTTGGACAGAAGTTATCCTTCAGTAATCAGCTATATCATGGCACCGGGGGGTTCTAGGTTTGAAGTGCAAAACTTCGATGGGACTGGAAACTTCGCGCTATGGCAGACAAAGGGTGAAGGATTTGTTGGCTTAACAAGGATGTTTGAAGGCGTTGCGGGATGTAAAGCCAGCTAAGATGGACGATGATGACTGGGAGGAGTTACAGATGCAAGAAGCCGGGACCATACGGTTGTGTCTGTCAGACCAGGTCATGTATCATATGATGGATGAGACTATGCCGAAAAAGATTTGGGAGAAGCTGGAGAGTCGGTTTATGTCCAAGACTGTGACGACCAAGGTGTATTTGAAGCAGAAGTTCTATAAGCTAACGATGCAAGAGGGATCAGATCTTGTGGAGCACATGAATGCCTTTAATCAGGTTGTCACGGATCTAGCATGTATTGCGATGCAGATTCCTGACGAGGATAGGGCGATTCTTCTTCTATGTTCGTTGCCACCGTCCTATGAGCATTTGGTCATTACATTAACATATGGCAAGGAGACCATCGAGTTTGAGGATATTACTGCGACGTTATTGTCCTATGATATGAGGAAGAAGAAACGGCGCAAAGGAAGTCTCTCATGGTGAAGGTTTGCTGGTCAGGGGTGAGCAAGGCTGGAAAGGACACGAGGCAGGGAAGAACAGGAAAAAATAAGAAGAAGGTGCAGTGCTACAAGTGCAAGCAGTGGGGACATATGAAGAGGGTCTGTCCATAACTCAATGGTGGGTCATGTGCTGTAGCAACTCATGGTGATGACTTGGACAGCGACGGAGAAGTTCTCTTAGTTGGAGTCATGAAGACTGATGTTGCGGGAGTAGCACAGGTGTTCCACGGAGGTGGCGGGTCTAACTCAGACTTGTCGGGTAGCTTACTCTAAGCTACGAAGAAGACAACTCAAGTACGGAGTACATGCAGTTTTGACGCTTGGACAAATTCAAGGTGGCAGAGAATATTCGCTAAGGTAGGGTGTTGTATTTGTGTCGAATATTATGTACGAGTTAGGTTACGACTTGGAGTTGTATTATGTGTGAATAGGTTACGAGTAGTAGTAGAGTCGGACTCTTGTAGCCTAGGCCTCCCATATAATGTGGGGGGTGCCGCACGATGTAACCTATGACGACTTGATAGCAACAAGCTCGCAGGGGGAGCTGGCGACTTGTGCCGGCGCCTAGGGCGGCCGTTGCGGTATCTTGGGAAGGAGTGCCCATAGTCATGCCCCGTAGAGTAGGCGTATGCCGAACTGCGTTACCAAACATCGTACCTTGATGTCGTCTATGATCTTGCATGGCGGTAATTATCGTAACATGTTATTGTGGTACTGGTACTGATAGTATGTTTAATTTCTAGTTTAGCGGTCTAGGTTAATTGAATTTTGGATTCAGTTTTGCTGGTGTTAGCTGACAATTTTGAATTTTGGATTCAGTTTTGGACATTGGTTGATATTATTCATCACATCTAGACTTACTGTATGTGCGCACGGAGGAAAAAACAGGTGGGATATTTGTGTAGGCTATGAAATGGTTAGAGAAGGAATTACACATATTTTCGACCATATTTTCATTTTTTTCTTGAAAGATTAGAAGGTGAGCGGATGTTTGGCCGTTAGGACGTCGTGCTCGAAGCTGGTCTCGCGAAAGCTGCACGTAGAGCCGCTGGTCGGCGTCAAGAGGGACAAAGAGAGGGAAAGGAGTGGCCAAGAAGAGAGAGAGAATCCTTCTCGCTGACTCCATGACACACCTCGTTCAACTCCAGTGAGCCGCCAGCTTCTGTGCCTCAGCTCTCAGCAGCAGGGCCAGGGCAGACACGAGCAGAGGCGCCACTGCCATGGCGGTGCTCACGGCGCTGATCTTCCCCTTCTCCGTCGTTGTCTTTGCCGCCGTCTTAACACCGAGACACGCCTCTGCACTCACCCGCCAAGACTTCCCCGAGAGGTTCGTCTTCGGCGCAGGCTCCTCAGCTTACCAGGTAGTACTTGTGGTGTACTCCTCAGCTCCTCATAGTCACTTGGTTGATTCTGCACTGTGCCCGAGGAGCTGAATTTCTAAACAACGTCAGGTAGAAGGTGCAGCAGCAGAGGATGGAAGGAGGCCCAGCATCTGGGACACCTTCACCCACCAAGGTCTGTCCAGAGCATCTCTTCTTTGGTTGAAGTAGGACTGACGCTTCAGCAATTAGGAAAGACCCCTAAATTTACTGTCTAATCTGGGAGATAAAGTCATAGATTCTAAAGTCTGAGTCAGTGATTATAGGTTACTCGTTTGATGGAACGACAGCAGATGTTTCGGCAGATCAGTACCATCATTACAAGGTACTACTAAGGGATTGATTGACCACGTGTGGTCAGTATAGTAGTTGTTAGCTCTGAAATTCTGAAAGAGCTGAGACAGAGTGCAGACGAAGAAAATAAGTTTTTTTTGATTTGAAATATACACAAATCCTTTGGTGTCAGGATGATGTAAAGCTTATGCACAAGATGGGTTTGGACGCATACAGATTCTCCATTGCTTGGCCCAGGCTTATTCCTGGTAGGAAGTGTGTGTACGGCTACAGATAGAGAGCATGGTACCTTTCTTAAAATTTCTGATACTGCTTGGTGACAAACTGTGTAGATGGAAGAGGGAAGATCAACCCAAAGGGCTTGGAGTACTACAACAATTTGATAGATGAGCTGATACTACACGGTATGTTTATAGAAATTGGTCTCTCTAATAATACTAGAGTGGATACTGAAATAATTGTGTGGCTCTCAAACATTGACTAATCCAGCTATCCTGTCTTGTTTGGTAGGAATACAGCCTCATGTCACCATCTACCATTTTGATCTTCCTCAGGTCCTTCAGGACGAGTACGGTGGACTACTTAGCCCCAGATTCATGTAAGTGCCGAAAACGCTAATTCAGGACAATGTTGTGTTATTATGGGCCAGGTGCTAGATAGCATCACTGGATGATTCAATCGTGGCCCATGATTTTTTTTCCAGACATTTCACTTGAAGGAATCAACTCTTTTAGCTAGTCTAACTGCTTATAGGATGTGTTGCAGCGAGGACTACACTGCTTACGCAGACGCGTGCTTCCAGAGTTTCGGCGACAGGGTGAAGCACTGGGTCACTGTGAACGAGCCAAACATAGAACCCATCGGCGGCTACGACACTGGCTCTAATCCGCCGCGCCGCTGCTCCTACCCCTTGGGCGCAGACTGCACTCTTTTAATTATTTTGGGAAAGGACAATAATAAATACTCGGTCGGCGAATATCCGTCACTCGCTAGTCACTCTCTAGCTAGGTGCGCTTTGAATAACTTAAAAGATCTCTAGCAACCCACGGCCTGTCATGGATTGTCGACGAAGCATGTCACGAGGGATCCTCACATTGAGTTTAGAGGGATAATCCTCACATTGAGTTTAGAGAGGTGTCGGAAAAAGGCGGTGGGCATCCGGGTGTGCACAAGTTATCCAGGTTTAGATCTCACAACGGCTGCAAAATCATACTACTACTATAATACAGTATTATGGCAACAAAGTGCTCGGGTTACAATGGTCAGATTTTATCTTTTCGCAAGGGCTCCTGTAGGCAGGCTTATAAAGACGTCCAACCCTAGGGTTACAAGGAGAGTTTTTGCCGGATTGGTTATAAAATCCTATGCTAATATGTATTCTGCGGTCTTGTTCTCGAAGGAGTTGACTCTCAGTCCAAAGTGGTTTACACGCAACGTTCTTCGGTCCGGCTTGGATCTCCATCTGGTTCTATCAGCGACTAGGCCACCACCCGGTTACACAATGGGCCTAACAATCATCAATGGGCCACCCGGGCTCACCGGTATAAGACCACGTCGTAGGTATACCTTTTGGTATAACACTAACAATAGGCCCGACAGATCTTTGTGTACCTCTGTCTAGCTCCTAGTTTGATTATATCGCCGTCTTCAAGTCGTAAGCGGGCTCACCAAGAATCATAGAGACCTTCCAAATACTTTGTATCCGACTAAGCCTAGCCACACAGATGTTATGCTTCTGTGAACGTATTTAGGGTGGAAAATCTTCAATGGTCATATTTCACAAATCTTATTAACGATCCTACCATGCACCAGGAATGTTCCTTGGTAAGATACTCCCCGGAGATTTATTACATGGTAGGTGCAAATTTATCGCATTGCTTCCATTCTCAAACTTCAGTGTGTTTACACAGTTAAATGGCACTCGGTAAAGTTACCGTGAAGCTTCTAAGACACGTGGAAGTGATCCTATGATCATTGGATCGGGTTCACACCACCGATCTGGCCGCACACATGTCTCAACCCTAGGCCTATAAATAGGAGGAGGGTGCGATGAAAAATCTCATTCTCACCTATGCTTCCTCGCTTCATCCCCCTCCTCTAGCTCGGACTGGGATCCTAGTCTCAACTCTGGTAAGCTCCACTTCCAATGAGATCAACTCCGGCGAGCTCGTACTACTAGTACAAACGCGTTATTTAGAGACGGTTATTGTCCATAGACCTCAACCGATTTCTCGTTCCATCTGAAATGCATAGTCTTGAACAACGCACCAACTTGAGCTGGTTTTCCGTTTCGACTCTAAGATACACTACCTCAAACGGTGCATAAATGTAAACGGCTCTAAGATGAGCGACCTGGAGACGGCTATTAATCATGAACGCTTGCAACAAATCCTCAACCTTAGATGAGTTCTAATAGGGACCGTCTCCAATAGTAAGACACCCGGAGTCGGATTCAAGTTAAGACCGACTCTAGTACAAGGACACCTCGAAGCGGTGGTTATTCATGGCCGTCTCTAGCAGTATGTAACTTGAGGCGGGTGGTTAAAGTGACTATCTCCATTTTGTATAAACCCTTTTAAATAGTACCCAACATTTAATTCAAACTTAATCATAGCAGATATGGCACATAGTCATGATTTAGCAGGCAGAAAATGGATAGATAGATTAGCTCAAGTACTTAGCAGCTAGCCAAAAGAAGACCATTATATATTAACAATTAACCTTAGATAGATAGTTGGCGAAATCCATACATATTAAGCCATTATTTATGGCAGTACATACAAAGTGGAGTCCATACATCAAATAAGCATAATTATTAGTACTCTCTAACAACCAGAATTGCATTTACAATAGGCCATATGGTGGAAGTTGCTGAACCAGAATATGTATCTCTTCATTATCTTTTGCATCAAAGCAAAAAAGGACAATGTTACGCTTCTTTAAGTTGAAGTTTTTCATAGTCTTCTCCCATTGAGTCGTCAATATTGCATTTAATTCAGCTCCCGTCTTCATTCTAACCATCTTTGGCTTCTTACTGTTCATTTTCTAAACATGGACATCAATAGGTTCATCAAGGCGATTCTTTAGGTATTTTTTTTGAACTCAGCTCCAAATGTCTGCGCAAGTACAAAGAATTAAAGAATTAGCATGCTTGTGATTACTTAAAGTAATTAAATATCACATGCTAGTTTGTTGATCACATATTCATCTTACTAGCTTGCACTTCTTTTCCATTATAGCTGAATAGGGCAACCTGTAGATGTAAGTACTTGATTTTGGGTGAAAATTCGAGTTCACACCAGTCTAAGAGGAAGTCTACATGAGTTTCTTTCAAATACATGTAATTTTCAAAAAGGCTCTACTTATCAAAATCAGTGTCCCCCTAGTATTGAGGCCTGATGCAACAACACATAAAAATTTCAATACGGTGGAACATTCATATCTACCGGCTAAACACATACAAAACGTATGACTGAAATTTTAATGTTCTTTGATACCTATAAACTCAAGCCTCTTAGTGGGCTCTTTATCTGATGACTAGAATTCATAACTGCTAAACCTAATGGCAACATTGTCATCACTAGAGAGCATTATTGCATTATCACTACAGGTTCTCATTTGTGAAATAGATGCAAACATTGAGTATCTTAATACAATCAAATATAAGAATCAATTAGACTTAAAGCAAAAACATATTTCTTGTTATCATACATTAATCATACTCATATGTAAACAATTTTAGTACATATATACATCTAAGTTAATAAAAAGCATACACATTTCTAGAATTTTAAATTCATCGAATAGAACAGATGCAAGTAGACTAATAAAGTGACAACTAAATCTATATTGCAGACTAATTAAGTGACAATGAAATTCATCGAATGAACAAGGGGAATGAACAATGAGGAATCAATAAAAAATTACAGATTTTGATATGTATACAAGGGAAAAAGAGGTGGATACATAGAGGCCGGCTGTGGGAGGCTCTCCCGACACCGCCGTCGGGTCTCTGCAGCTCGGGAACCCTGAACCCTAAATTCCTAAATAAAATCTCTACATTAGGGTTTTCGGGGGGTTTGATTTTCACGCAAACGTAGCTGGACGACGAAGGGGTCCTCGGAGGCGAGGGAGAGCGTCCTCACTACAGGGACCGGAGGCAACATGGAGGAGAGGGAGGGGACCGAAGGCGGTGGTAGCGGCGGCGGTTGCGGCGGTGGATAGTGGGGTCTAGGTAGGCGGGTAAAAATGTGGCACATATCTGAAATATTTGTCCAAATATTTTCAGATCTATGCCACCACGCGCTACCCTCAAACGGCTGCAAAGGGAAACCGTCTCTAAGTACTTCCCTCAAACGTCTAGAAATTACAACCATCTTGATTACATGTATATTACATCCTTATATCAACAATATTCAAATTGCTTTTGAAATTTGAAAACAACTAATTCAAATTTCAATTTATGATAAACTTTGTTCGTTTGAATTATAGGTTATATTTACACAAAGGAAGTAGAGGGAGAAGAGGCGTATTATAGATCTCGAAATATTTGGAAGATGAGATCAGCGGCCTAGAAAACTTATCATACAATAAATAGTTAACATTAATTTGGTCTAAAACGTAGAGATGAAACTAGCTATAGCTTAACTAGAAACAAGTTGGTTCAGACGATCTAGCAAACAATATTATTAAGGTATCACTCCTACAAGTCCGAGTCCGACGGTGATGCCAAATTATTGATGATGTCGATGACAAACATCGTGTGCAGGTGCCTGCGCGTGGTCAACCTCGTGGTGATGAGTATGGCTTGTCCAATCTAGAGATGCTTGGTTTAGAGGAAGTTCTTGCACCCGTCAGTGGTGAAGGATGTTAGGGTAATAGATATCTTGTATTACCAGAGGGCCAAAGGCCAGAATATATAGTACATGTACAGGTGCAAATATACAGAAAGCCCCCTAACATATGGGGAAACTACAATACACAACTATACTCTAACACCCCCCCCCTCAAACTCATGGTGAATCCACAACACTGAGTTTGGAGAGTAAGAAATTATGCTGAGCGCGGGTTTGTGCCTTTGTAAAGAAATCTGCCAACTGCAAGTCTGAAGGCACATAATGGAGCGCAACAACCTGATCCTGCACCTGAGCACGTGTATAAAAAGCATCAACACCAATATGCTTGGTCAGCTCATGCTTGACCGGATCACGTGCAATACTGATAGCACCTGTACTGTCTGACAAAAGTGGAGTGGGTGTCGTAACAGAGACCCCAAAATCTGCAAGTAACCACTGTAATCAGGTCACCTCAGCAGTCACCGAAGCCATAACCCGCAACTCAGTCTCAACACTCGAACGGGAAACCGCTACCTGTTTCTTCGTCTTTCAAGCAACAAGCGAACCACCAAGAAACACACAGTAAGCAGAAAGTGAACGACGATCCGTAGGATCATTCGCCCACGTAGCATCCGAGTAGCACTGGAGCTGGAGAGAGCTAGAACGAGGGAAGAAAAGACGACGAGTAATCGTGCCACGAAGATAACGAAGGACACAGAGGAGATGACCGTAGTGAACAGTGGTAGGAGCTGAGGCAAACTGACTCAGAATATGAACAAGATAAGAGATATCAGGACAGGTGACAGCAAGATAAACAAGACTCCCAACAAGATAGCGATAACGAGTGGGATCGGGAAGAGGATCACCATCCGTCGGACGAAGCTTAACATGAAGCTCCATAGGAGTCTCAACGGTGCGCTCATCCGCAAGAGCAGCCCGAGCAAGAAGATCCTGAATATACTTTTCCTGAGAGATAGAAAACCCATCAGAAGTGGAGGAAACCTCAATCCCAAGAAAGTAGCGAAGAGGACCAAGATCAGCCATAAGAAACTGATCACTAAGACGAGCCTTGACAAAGGCAATATACTCAGGATCATCACCAGTAATGATCATATCATCAACATAGAGAAGGAGAAGAGTGCGTCCACGAGGTGAAGTGTGAACAAAAAGCGCTGGATCATGAGAAACATCAGGAACAGAGAAGGAAGAAGTAGAGAGGGTGCCTCGACTAGAAACAGGAAGAGAGGTACCATCATCCGTAATAACACGGACAAGATAAATAAGGGAGCGAAGAGCAGAAAGAATAGAAGACGCAGAAGTCATATGAAAAGAAGCTCCAGAATCCAGATACCACGGGGATGACGTACCTGGTTCTGTAGAAGATGATGGTCGCGTGGTGCCAGAAGAACTAGGCACAGAACCAGCAGTACCTGACGAGGAGGAGCCTGTAGCAGCGAGCAGACTACGGAGACCACGAATAATATCCTGATCAGACAGAGCACCAGCAGGAGGTCCAGAAGCACCAGTAGGAGGTCCAGAGGCAACAACAGAAGATCCTGAAGAACCAGACTGGCGACGAGCAAGATACTGTTGACGTAAGCGTGGATCCCTCGTCTAGCAACCAGAGATATCGTGGCCAGGCTTGCCACAGTGAGCATAGGGAGGACGAGAACCACGAGGCTGCTAAGAGTGACTCTGACCCTGGGCCGGTGGAGCAGAGAGTAACGGCGGCGCGAGAGACCGCGACGAAGCAGGCGACACGGGGGGACCACGATCAGCAAGAACAGAAGGAACCTCAAGAAGGCCAGCACCACGAAGACGAGTCTCCTTAGCACGAAGCTCAGCCAGTACCTCAGAGAGCGGAACACGACCACGGGAAAGCAGCTGGGCATGGCGTGGCTCAAACTCCTTGTGGAGCCGTGACAAGAACTCAAAGACGCGCTGAAACTCCAGATCCACGCGCACAATCAGACAACAGGGACAGGTATTACACACCCCTATACGAAGAGAGTCAAGCTGACGCCAAATAGCAGCACTCTGAGTATAGAAATCATCAATAGTAGAATCACCCTGCTTAAGCTCATGCTCCTGACGAACCACAGACAGATAAAGAGCATCTCCAGATGGCTAATAGCGCTGACGAAGAAAAGCCCACTGAGCAGCAGCAGTGGGAAGGCTCATGAACTCAGCAGCATACTGAGGCAGAACACTAGAAGTGAGAACAGCAGCCGCACGAGCATCCTCATCAATCCACTGAGTGTATTCAGCCAGATCTAGCCGGTAGGTCATAGTAGCAGTAGAATGCGCCTGGACACGGCGCTCATAATCAGCCCGAGCAGAATCATCAGCACTCTGGGCTGCATCCTTGACCGCCTGAGTAGCATCGGGGGCAAGGACAACAGGCGTCGGTGCAAGAGGCACAGGAGGCACAACGGGGCGCGGTGGACAGGAGACCTCACCGGAAAGCACACACCAAAGGCGAAGACCGCGCATATGGACGCGCATGAAGGCAGCGAAATCAGGATAATTCGTGCCATCAAAAATCACCGGGCAGCGAGGAATCGCAACATAGCCCGACGAGGAAGACATTTTTTTTTCAAACCGACCTAGATCGGATCTAGCGTCGGCGGGGTCGGCGGCTGGAGGGAGGCGGCCGAGGGGCCGGCGGCGGGCGGGGCGACGACCGGGGGAGGACCCGCGGCCGGCTGCGGGGCGGCGATCGAGGGCGGTGCGGCGGCGGCCGGGGGCGGGCCGGCGGCGGGCGCGGAGGTCGGTGCGGCGGCGGTCGGGGGCAGCCGGGGGCGGTGCGGCGGTGTACCGGCGGCCGGCGACGGCGGCGGCGGCGGGGTCGGCGGCGACCGGGCGCGGTGGCGAGGTGCCGGGGCGGGCGACGGCGGCGAAAAAAAAGCCTTACGGCTCTGATACCATGTTAGGGTAATAGATCTCTTGTATTACCAGAGGGCCAAAGGCCAGAATATATAGTACATGTACAGGTGCAAATATACAGAAAGCCCCCTAATATATGGGGAAACTACAATACACAACTATACTCTAACAAAGGAGATGCGATCGTCAAAGTCCATATTATACTCGACGATGCTGATGCCACCTCGTGCTCCAAGGCATAGTCCAACCAAGTCATCTTGAGGGATATCAAGATGATAAACCATGTCCTTAGTTAATTTCGACGATGCAAAAACAAGATAACTCGATGTTACACACGACCATTATCATAAGTTATGAACACAAGGAAAAAGAAAGTAATATATATAGCTATATGGTGACATGATTTACATACCATAAGGTGCCTCTCGACATTCATCCTTGTCAAATGGGTGACAAATGGAACCCCAATGAAGGAATTACTTGGAGGGATGATTCGTTGGAGGTGATCATTCTCACCATCGGTAAGTTTGCATCTCTGGGAGATAATTGGAGATAACTGGTCTACAGGTGGTTCTGCAGCTTCTTCCTCTTCTTCGTTATCTTCTTCCTGCTCGCCAACATTGTTTAGATAGATGATAGTTATCCTCGATTTGTCTCCTTGCAAGAAAAAACACAGCAAATGACCATGTCCGGTGAGATGGTTATCAGCAATGAACGGACACCACCCTCCACCTCCCAATTGTGTCCTACTTGGCCCTTTTTGCACTTGAACCGTGTATGTCTACCCACAAGCTCGGAACCGAATCATATCTCCTATGAGTTTATTGAAATGTGTCCTTACATTGCATGGGACAGTCTGTGCACCAAAATCACACATTAAATTAATGATTTGAATGCTAACCATGTATGAGATGAATTATGTGTAAGAAATAGTACGGGTTTTTAAAATATACCACTAATTTCTCGAAATAACTAGGTACGAGATGAACACTAAATAGTGAGCCAGTTGGCAAGATTCTTTCCTTGCAGTGAGTCTTGCAAACTTGGCACGTTACCATATATCCTATACTATATAGAAAACCACAAGTGATTACTTAATATAACTAAATACTAAATCTCTAGTTACACATTCTCCACTAATTCTAATCTCTAGTCACAATGTATAACAACAATTATGTACCACTAGATCCACATACTATCTACAGTGACGGAGGAACTCACCTTCGCGGGGGGGGGGGGGGGGGGGTCGGCGTTGTCGATGCGGGCGGTGTCATCGATCTATGGGCGGCGAGAGGGGGAGCTAGATCTGGAAGAGAGGAAGCCAGACGATGGGGGATATTTCGATCTTAAACGAAAGAGGAGAGTGGCAACTTATATTGGAGACGGTCCTTAAAAATAATCGTCTCTAAAACCACAATATATTCGGACTCTCCGGATTTTTGTAATCCTCAAATTTCTGACTTATTTAGAACCAAAAGGCAAAGGAAGGTGTGGTTATACATGTTTCTAGTGTGAAATTGAGTCCTAAGACTAAATGAGGTTCATACATTAAAGAAAATATATGGCATAGTACAAACCTAGGATCTTACCCTGAAAGGTATGACGACTCCTAGTATTGATGCACTGCCTACGGAGCAATAAGGTGCATGTGTTTTGGAATTGACTAATTCGATTTTTTAATTATGATGTGAGATCATTTGGTTACTTAAATATGAATTTAGATCAATTTAAACTTATTTTCATGTATTCCTTGAAGGAAGACTCGTTAAGTGAATATTTGGACATCCAAATATATTTGGGTACTCCAGATTTTGATAATCCTAAAACTTATGAATTATTCAGAATCAAATGACAAGGAGGTGAATATATTACAAACATAGTTATTTATAACATCTTGAATACTTAAAACATAGTTCTTCAGAATATTAAACATGATCCAACGTTAGATCTAGCTAGACAAAAGAAGCATGCATGTAGTCTCAGCGAATTTTCATCACGAACAAACCAATGCATTGTTCCCTCATTTCTACCCTCAAAGAAACTAGCGAACCAGCTTCAAGTTGGTTCATGTTGCAAAAGAGGTCCCAAACATTAGAGAACACTATTTGGTTCAAGTTGCGACGAACGATAGTGTACTCGCTAGTAATTGTGTCGTCCATGCTATTGCTATGAAACAGAGTTGTGCCATTCTTTGGGATGCTGTAACCAAGTGAAATGCTTGATGGCATGACCTGAAATAAAGAATTAATCAAAACACATTAGTAAACACACAAGTAAAATTTAAACCATGTCCTTAGGTAGAATAACTCACAAAAATATTGTTAGCTACATAAATTGCACCCAGACTTGTAACAAAGTATTGCATGTCAGAGAGATGGAAAAAATCATCCTTGTCATCATGATCCCGGCATATCCTGCTTACATTCTTCATCGTCTCAAAAGTAATGGAATACATGTCTGGCACAGTAATTAGATACATATATGTGAAAACACTCATGTAGAAAAAACCTCTTACATAGGGATCCACACATAGCAGTCTAAATCTTGTAAAATTCAATTATCATTAAAAGGAATTCCAAATAAGATGGCAGACACATGTAGAAAGCACCTCTAATATAGGGATCCACATAAATTTGATGGAAAAAATACATATATACCATAAATACTCTGAAATTTATTTATGTCACCATTAGGAGCATGTATTTCCATCCTAAACACGGACTGGTCTTCGTCCTCTTCATCTCCTCCATCTTTTTCATGTTCTTTATCACTAGCTTTTGTGATTAAGATAAAGGTCACAACATTATGGAGATAAACATTGTGTGTGGTTAATAAAGATAACCAGAATGGTCCTCTTATGGATGTATCTTCTTCCCTTTTCACCAGAAAAAGCTCAAACATACGTCCTCCAGCCATAGTTGGTAACCACTTATCGGCAAACTGGTTGAGTTTTTCCTTGAAATGACAAGGAACAGTTTGAGAACAAAAACCAAATAAATATGATGATGTTGATAACAAATATATATAACTGTATGATTAACCAAATAAATATGATAATGTTGATCATATATAACAGTAGGAAGATTCACTACAATATATATAAAAAACATAAATGCATGTAGTCATGTGTGTATTATCACATCAAAACAGAGATGCATATATGGCAGAAACATAAAACAGTTGATTGATATTTCTAACTGCTCAAACAAAAAGATTCCAATGCTCCTAAAATATTTAAATTTTCTTTGTGACACGCGTGTTACAATAATTTTCTACTACTCCTCAAATCTTAAGAAAACTTTCCAAGATATGCCCATTGATGTTTCTAACTAATTAACTTGCTTAAACAAAAAAACTCAAATTCCTACCCAGCACCAGAACAATAATTTTAATTCACATATAGGTATCCTAATTAACAGAGAGTGCTTTGATCATTGAGGATAAAAATTAGTACTTTGTCGACTGAGGCTAAAATTACACACCACAGCTTTCTGAAAGTCTGGCTGGTTCATGATAATGGTGAAGGACTCTACAATCCTGTTTGAACGGTAATAGTTCTACTTTGGCTGGCTATAGATACGACAGATATCCATCACTACTTTTTTCTATGGGGAGAGATATCCAGCACTACGTATACTATATAGCTTGGTACTACGAACTGAAAAAAGAAAATATTCAGAACAAATACAGTCTAAACTCCATTTCTACGGTACACGGAGTGGGGAAAATGCAGAGCAAGAAAATCTCACTGTTAGATCTGGAAAATCGTATTAACAAAGTTGCGCAACTTAAACTTTGTGTATGAACAAATGCATGCATATGATCAAACTAAATCCATAGGAAGAAATCAAATAGAAAGAAGAAGAACCTGCAGGCGGAGTTCCGTACTCTACCTCTGGAACTGGCTATGGGGTCTGCCGATTCGGTTTTTCCACGTCTAGATCTAGGAGGTGGTTAAAAACCCTAACCACTTCCTCGTGACCACTCTTAGAGGCGGTTCTTATTACCACCCGTCTGAGGTCCGCTCGCTAGGACTACATGTGATAGGACTAGCAGTTGTGCTGTAACTGCACGTGCCAGGCAACCAAATAGAGTTGGCTTAAAATAATGATAGTCTCATCGCTCCGCATCTTAGAGACGATTGTTATTTCTGATCATCTAAGGTTGTAAACCGACCCGCGTTTTTATTATTCGCCTCCGTCGGGCTATTTTTCGAGTCGGTTAGAGTAATCAACCGCCTCTAAAATTAGTAGTGGCGGTCATCTATTAACAATCGGCTGAGGGTGGCAAACAGAGGTGGGTTTTTGGTACTTGGGACAAACCGTATGAGTGCACTGTATCTAAGTAACGAGTTTGTACTAGTGTACACCCTCTTCGAAAATTGGTGACATGTATTCCTGGCCTCCCTGAGACCCAACCTGGAAATTCCGGTCCTCGCAACTCCTCTAGCGTAGAAGAACCCACCACCTGAGGTGGAACCTCAAGTGAACCTGAGATAGAGGAGGAAACTGAGGTGGAAGCCATGGCACAATCCAAAGCGGGATCTACTAAACCCCAAGACAGGGAATCACTGTAGCACAATTTTATAAATATTTGAGTGTCGAATTCACAAGGAGCTGAAGGTAAACAATCTATTCACTAAAGCCCTATAACCCACTTATATGGCCTTTCGTGCAAAGCGATGAACTAGAATGTGTAATGTAATTTTTACTTCTAACTAGAAAACAATAAAGTGTTGAAAGTAATATAGAAAGTAAAACTATTGCAAGTAAAGTAAAAAAGTAAAAGTAAAAGCGAGTAACTCAAGGGAGCAAGTGTTTAGGCAAACTGTTATTTTATTCATTCAGTTGTAATAATTAGTGAAGCATATGGATAGTCCTTTTATTGTTTCTTCTAGAGCGGATCCATAAATAGGTGTAGGCGTGTTACCGAGCAATTACACCCCTAGTGAATTATCCCAAGGAAATTTCTAAGCAAACAAGGGAGTTATTAAGACATAAAGTTCAACCATCACTGTAAGTTTCAAGGTCGCCATAACTTATCCCCCGTTAGTTAACCATGAATTAAAATAACATGCATATTTAAGACTTGGGACACATTTTTCATCAATCTTTGGCCATCCCTCCTCCTATCAACATGTAACAGTGACAACCTTATACATTTTCCAACATATTTGTGCACTCATATATTAGTACATAGGACCATCATAGAAGATAGCATATACTTGTATGCAACCAACAATAAACTATTTCACAATTGCCACAAACAGATCACTACTTGAATATAGACATAAAGATACAATAGATCATGGGAAAATAATAGATTGCATCACACATCATATTTGCCAAGAGATTACAGTAGATGGATGGAGAGGATCTCACTGTATATATTGATGAGGAGCACGCCGGAGGGGGTGCAGGCAACCGGATGCGATTCTCCGATCTCCATCGGTGGTGGCATGCAGACTCTCTATTTATGCGGTTTTTGATCTCTGCCTCCATATGTTCTAAGATTGCTTCGGGGAAGTGGTGGACCTAGGAAATTGTCAAAGCTTGGGCACCCGAAGGCAACAAAAAAATTCTCGGACAAACATAAACATCATATGGAGCAAACATAGTTTTCCCAATAGTTTTAGTAAGGAAACATGAATACAATACATTACACATTCACAACACATTCTAATATTCAAAAGTTCGCAACACAATAAAATGTTACCAAGTTCACAACACATTCAAATGCTCATATGCGCCAATATTAGATATGATATGACTTGGCAAGACCTCCCAAAATACTAACAAAACTCCGGTCGACGAGAATAGATTAAGTTTCCAAAAACACCCACATCGAGACTCTGCATGATAAAAGAAAGAATGATGGATTAGTAAATCACATGAGCATAACTTAGAAAATATATTCATCTTTATTCATGAGATAAGGAAATATGTCATGATATTACCAATGACGATGCTAATTGTCCCTAGGCTTGCGAGGTAAATGTTTCCTTCTTTTCTTCATGGCTTGAAACCGTTGAGTAATAACATCGCTATCAAGTTGTCTAAATATCTTCCTCTCAGTGTCACATATCATCAAGTAATTGAACCACTCATTTTGAGTTTGTTACGCAATTTGGACTTAACGATCTTCGTTGGCAAAAAAATGAAAGGAATATTCCCGAGAGGCAATAATAAAATGGTTATTATATTATATTCCATGTTTATGATAAATATTTATTTCTCATGCTATAATTGTATTAAAAGGAAACGTTAATACATGTGTGTTTAATAAACAAATAGGTGGTTCCTAGTGATGCCTCTCATTACACTAGCTTGTTGATTAACGGATGATAAAAGTTTGTTGATCATGACATTGGATATTGTTAATAACAAGGTCACAACATTGATTGAATGATGTGATGAACATACTCCCAAAGTATAGTAACACGATCATGCCATTATGTTTACACTAATATAACCTCATTCAAAGTAACCCTAATCCTTAGACCATGAGCAAAGATGATCTTCATCCGAGGAACTTCTCGACTCAGGTCTTGGTGGAAGTTGACACGGGAGGCATTAGTCGACCTGGTTAAGAGAACTTAGCTTTATTGATATCGGGTGAGCAAAGATGATCTTCATCCGAGGAACTTCTTGACTCAGGTCTTGGTGGAAGTTGACACGGGAGGCATTAGTCGACTCTATTGGAGGACTCGGTAGAATAGCTCGATGCAGTAAAAATCTTTGCAAAAAACATAAAGAAATTGTGAAGTACTTGCATCTTGTAAACAATATCGCATTTCAATTTATCATAATATTTTCTGGTGCCATTGGACTCGACACTTTTGCACTGTAACGCGAGACCTTTTTGTTAGCATGAGATCCGTAGTCTCAGTACGTTGCCGACCTGTCAGTTGAGCTGCAACTGTGTCGGAGTTCAAGGATTCGATGCTCAGGCAGAGTCAGCTACTCAGAAAATCACGTATGAGGTGCTCAAGTGCACAAAATCGATGGCACTTAGGTTACTTGAAGAGGGCACAACCCCGAGTGTTTCAAGTGCGAGTTAAAAAAAATCGGCTCTAAGTAAAAGGGAAAACTTAGCTTTATTGGTAGTTGTCGTGGACGAAGTCGATGTGGTTGCGGACGATGTCGACGTGGTATCGGGTCACGTGGTGGATGAAGTCGATGTGGTAGTAGAGAGCCGGAGGCGATGGCAGTGGTGGATCGCTGCAGCCGAGGATTTTGAATGGTCACCGCAACCGAAGATTTATAGCGGGATGCTGCAACCGAAGATTTTGGCGGGTTGTCGCAGTCGAAGATTTGTAGCGGGTCGCTAGAGCCAAAGATTGTAGTAGGTCCCCGCAGCGGAGCTAGCGCACGGACGTGTCGATGCAGCCCCCGAGTGTAGTCGATGGGTCGCGAGAGCCGATGGAGCGGTGGGTCGCCGCCAGACGAGAGCGAGTCACTCAGACTTTAGTATCTCTCTTTTTTTTTTTGATTGACTGATCCGATCTCAATACCTTTTTTTACTTTCCATGAAACCAGGCGGTCAAATCCTGGCTGTGGTAGCAAAGCTCTTTTTTGCCACGATCTGGTACCTCTTTTTTCTTTCCTTGCATGGAGGTCGTTTGATGTGCGCATGCTTTATTTTTTTCCATTGTCTCAAACTATAGCGTCTTGATTTCACGGCAATTCACATGGACTCAAGATTCGAGTTGGACTGTTGGTGTCTGACTTCCGATTTTTCTTTGCCCTGGACCCTGCACACGGGATGCGCCTTGCTCGGCGGGTACGTATTTAACTGAAACTGCAAGTTGGCTTCCATGATGACTCGACGAGTCGAGTGCGGTTGAGCACAATTCCTATAGCCATGATGAATCTGATTTCTGCATGGCCTTCTCGACACAGATTACTGCTGAATCCGCCCATCCGAACTTAGAGCCAGATGACGATGACGAAGCTTTTCGACGATGTAGGTGAAGCGTGTACATGCTTGTTGCTTGAGCGCGACGGTGCGGACGTCGTAGCTCGTTTGCTTGGCAGCCGTGTATGGGAGGTGTAGGCGACGTAGAACTCCGAGTGTAGCCGAAGTAGACGTAGACAGTCGCTGTTTCTGCCGATGATGGAGCCGCCGAAACCTTGAATCCAGTGCACGGACTTTCCACAGGGTTGGGCGGGTGTGGATCTACTACTGCCGGATTTTTGCTTGATGAAAAGGGGTTCGCCGAATCCATGAATCCAGCGTTCAGTTTTTTCAGAGACGTCGCCAATTGACGAGGGGTAACCTCGACAATGTCCATGATTATGGACTTTGTGTTTCGTGGAAGAGAGAACGCTAGGAATTTTATTGGCTTAACAGACAAACAAGGGAGACGATTTACCCAGGTTCAGGCCCTCATAATCCTACTTCCTACTTGTCTGCTCATATTATCATTGGAGAGTATAAACTCGTTGAGTCGACTAGATGCGATTTTGTCGAGAGAGAGAGAGAGAGAGAGAGAGAGAGAGAGATGTGTGTATCTGATGTCTATTGTCTAGATCTATTGTCGGGTGTAGCGCCCGTTGGATTGTGTCCTCCTTGTTGGATCCTCCTAGCCTTTATATATGGAGAGGCTAGATCTTAGGTACCAGTACGAGTTGGTTTACAAGTTAGAGTTCGTATCTAGTCTAGTCTTGTACTTTCCTTGTCTTGTTCTGCCAGGAGTCTGTGTTCTTTTAGGCTTCGTATCAGCCAAACCGTCGTGGGCTTCATGGATATTGGCATATCTTCGGGGGAGGCTTCCGTTGGGATGCACCATATATACCAATAGTAGGCACCCGAAGGGTTATGCCCATGTCACCAGGTCCCGCTAATGATTATTGATCAGAGAATGTCTCGATCATGTCCACATAGTTCGCGACGCATTGAATGTATAGGGAAAACGGATAAGATAATGAATGTCGCAGAAATTTGTTCTGTCGAAATGGTTTTGGGGTATCTAAACAAAGCAAGGAAATAAAATATTAATGTGTTCATAAATGAAGTGTTCATTAAATGAAGTACTCGTTAAATGAAGTATTCATTAAATTGAGTTGCATTAAACCAAAAGAATTAAAATGCTTTAATTGAAAGACCTTCGTTTTTTTGAGTGGAGAATAAATGGACAAAGTGGAGATTGAATTATGTGTGAGTGGAGTGTCCACCCACATGAATGAGAGGAGGGGAGGGGCACCCCATGGCGCTGGCCAAGGAGGGGGGCTTTCCCCCTCTCCCCTATAAAAGGAGGTGGAGACCTCCTCCCTCTCACACACTTCCCCACTCCTCTCATATGTCTTTTGGTTCGCATCTTCTCCCTCTTTCTAGCCTTGTCCATTGCCACAAAGAAAGGTGCTTAGGCGAAGCCCTGCTCGAGATCTTCCCCTCCACCATCTCTACCATGGCGTAGCGCTGTTGGAGTTCCCTGGGATCCACTACTTCCGCTTCCCGGCTAGAGCGAGGGTTCGGGAGTCGTCGGCACACCATACGTGTGACCGATTACGTAGGTGTTGTACGTGTGGCACTGTCATCGCCTCCTTGAGAATGCACTATTACACTCTACAATAGCCACGTTTGTTTGTGGGAACGTTATCCCATGTTACGGTCTTCGAGGGTGAGTCCATATGAAACTGTTACATGTATCTTCTAGATATGATCTTGGTGGTTGCAACTATAGAAATTATTTTTGTTAACCATGCAACAAACCCCATCAAAAAAGCCCTCTCAGCCGATGTGGTTGATACCGGTATTATTAAAGCCAATTCAATAAACTCTTAGACCAATGGAAATATCAAATGTTTCCTCGTTTTAACCATCTTTGTAGCCAAACTTTCAAGATTTTTGCAAGTAGAAAAAGAGGCATGGATTCTTACATTGTGAAAATAATTCTCAAGTTAGCCTCTTATAGTCGCACGGTCATCATTAGAGAAATCTACACGATAAATTGTGGATAAGCGATCAACCTTGTCCACATCAAACAATCATAAAGAGTTATTCAGACTAAGGCATGATAAGCTCTCTAGTACCTCCAATGAAGCTTCACAAAAGCGATGATCCATCTCAACACATATATTATCAACGGCAACATAGAAGAT
Organism: Avena sativa; assembly: GCA_916181665.1. Taxonomy (NCBI): domain Eukaryota; kingdom Viridiplantae; phylum Streptophyta; class Magnoliopsida; order Poales; family Poaceae; genus Avena; species Avena sativa. The sequence goes on along the minus strand of OV702290.1, from coordinate 542,422,363 downwards.
CTCAACTTTGTAAAAATGAAGGTTCATGTAGGTCATCCCATCAAGCCTGGAGCGACCCCAAATAGGGATTTATTCATCCATATTAGGAACCGGAATACCCTTCTCCATGCAAAATTGTTGGACCTCATGAAACAAGCCGTCCCAACCACTTTCTCTCATATATGCCAACCGATATTTCACATAAATAACTAATTCCATAGCATGCACAATATTTAGATATTTGGTTCAAAACATGTGAAAGTTCTTTAGTGATGGCAAGCAACTTTATAATTAGCTTTAAAATGAAAAAAATTGTAATCCTCCATTTTTTTCTATCCAACCCGCCGCTTGGGTTAATCCACGTCTCTCATCATCGACCTCGCGGAGAATATGCAATGTACAAACCACATTTGTTGCACACGAAACAAAGTTTTATAATGTGAACTCCATCTAGTATCCCCGGGCCTAGTGAGACTTGTTTCTTGATTCAAGCCTCTTCCACTAGATATCTCACCCCTCTCAATCATATCAAAATATGTTGATGATGTTGTTCCCTGAGTACATCTCTTCTTTTTCAAGATGAAATTAATGTGCTCACAATCCCGGTGATACTCTCAAAGAAAGTATGAATGGATGAACAAGAACTAGCAATGGAGACTACTACCAACTGCAAACGATGGGCAAAGCAATGTACATAGAAGGCATAAGGCTTGACATCCAAGACCCTTTTTTGCAGGCCATTGAATTCACCTCTCATATTGAAAGCCCCGTCATATCCTTTCGCTCATATCCTATGAATATATAGCTTGTAGTGATCTAGAATACGAATAAGAGCCTATTTTAGTGCCTCCAATGTTGTCTCGTGAACATGATATAGAGAAAGAAATCGTTCCACAACCTTGCCTTCATTATTTGCATACCTACAAAGAAACAATTACAAGAAGGTTAAATAAAAGCATGAAACAATAGCTATTTTACATAAAACCATGGAACAAATAGGTAGATTTAAATAAATCAACTACGAACCTCAACATTACCGCCATGTGCTCTTTCATAGATATATCACGTGACTCGTCAATAAGAACAGAGAAGTTCCTATCACCAATTTCTCCCATAATCACATTAGTGACTTCTTGTGCACAACATTTGGAAAGATCCTTTTGAACTTTGGGAGAGATCATTTTGGAATTTCTGCCATGCTCATAAGAATTCTTCACCGTTTCATCCTTTTCTTTAAGACTTCTTGTGCATAACATTTGGAAAGATCCTTTTGAACTTTAGGAGAGATCATTTTGGAATTTCCACCATACTCATAACAAATTTCTTCACCTTTTCATCCTTTTATTTAATCCAATCTACCATCTCACAGAAGTTCCCCTTGTTTAATGAACTAAGATATTTATTATGGCCTCGAAATGCCAAGCCTTGACCAATGAGAAATCTTGCACAATGCAAGGATGAAGTCAAACGGATTTTATATAGTTCTTCGGATTCCTTGGATGCATGAGCGAGGTTGGTAGACACACTTTGTCTTTGATTAAAAAAATCTTCACAATGAAACCTTGCCTTATTGTGGTCACTATTTACACCACCAATATGGTCGGGCCAAGATTTGTAACCATGTTTCTAGTCACTAAACCCAGTTTTGGTGAAGACTTCATTACCAAAACGGTTTGCACTTCCAAGTGCCTTAAAAAGAAAGAAATAGAAACAATATGCCTTATCATGAGACTCACTATATTCTATCCAATCATACTTAGCATACCGTTCTTTTGAAAATGCCCTAAATCCAATATTTTTAGGGAAGTTCACAATTAGTTGTGTTGGACCCTTTAAAAGGTATGATATTCTCACTTCCTCTTGCAAGTTAGGACAGTATTCATTGATTTGTTACCTAAGAGCAGGATCACATACAATTTCATCCGGATTAAACACATCCTCTGCCTCATGCTCCTCTTCCTATCCATTTGCAACATTAGGTTGCGGTGGTTGTGGTATGCTTCTTGAATCAACCAAAAACCTCCCAATACCTAAATGAGAACAATTTTGTTAATGATCAATCAATACTTCAAGCTTCTACCCTGCCATTTGAACTATTTAGGAAGTCATGAACAAATGCAATTGAACTAAAATTAAGCAATCATGGTCAAGTGGTCCTAAATTGAATTGAAAACCAAAAATGAACTAAAATTAGGTAAAGGAAGCTACCTAATTTCCCTCTGCCCACTGACGTCAAGGAACATGATCCTACGAGAGTCTGACTCGCTGACATGGATGCCACATCACCGCGATGGCACTTGCCGCTGCCATTTGCGGCTGGACCTGGCTGTTTCTACCCGGGGTGCCCGCCGTCGTCGTCGCTCGAACCAGAGGCAGCAGGTGCTCCACCTCCCAGATCTCCATCGAGCATGGCCACCGTCGGCCATTAGGGGCTGTGATTTGGGGAATCTAGGCGGGTTGGGGGATGGTGGACGGCCGGTCGCTGGTTGCGGCTGTGCGATCAGGAATTCCAGGAAGGCAGGAATGATGGGGACACGGAACACTGAGCCGCTAAGTCCATGATTAGTTCTAGAAACCTGCTTCGCAAGGCTTCACAACACGTGCTTAGGGGACCCTTTTTATAGAAGGTTTTAGGTCAAGACGGAGAGGATGGCGATAGAATCGACGGCATCCGAGCAACGAGGCATGAACGAGATGTGCTCGCGTGACCACTATAGGAGTCTGCGCCATTGGGACTCTTTCCTAGCATGTTGGGATTCTGGTGACCTCCTTTGGCCTGCTAGATTCTCCTCAAAAATTCTGAAGCGTGCTTTTTGACCTTGCCCTTTTTGGAGTCCTATAGTTCCTGTAATATCAATAATACTAACAAGAGGTATTTTTGTCCAGACAGAGTTAGAACCAGAGGAGAGGAGATTGTTTATAAAATCCCCAAAATCAATGAAAAACATGGATATAATATTCTATAAGATGTAAATACATGGGAATATGTGTCAATAAACAACAAAGTTCATGTATGTATTTTAGATGCATCAACATCCCCATCTTATCCTATGCTCGTCCTCGAGCATAAAGGTGATAAAACTAAACATGAGTTTTCGAGTTTGTTGCTATGTTGGAAAGCATAAATCATGATCATTGGTACACAAGATTAAATGGTTCATTCTTTAAAGAATAGCTACAAGAAAATGAGCTATGAAATGATATCTCTTATCTACTTACATCTATGTTTAACAATATATTAACTTGCATAATAAGAAATAAAAGTACTATGAACCATTAAGCATATAAAGTGCAAAAAAGTAAATGCTATGTTGGTCTTTTAGGCTCATCCTTTCACTTCTTTCTTTCTTCATTCCTGGACTTGAGTAACATAAAACAAGTAGGAAATACATGTGCTAGATCTTTGATAAAATAAAAATTGATAAGAGAAAGTATAGTAAAATTTTGTGATATGTAGCTCATGTCAACGGTAATCATAAGAGTTGGGATCTAGGCATCATTATGATTATGGTTAAAGTGAAAACAATTATGCTTGACTAGACTCATTTTCATGCCCAGGGGCGCGGCTAGTAGACTAAACGCCTGACATTAAACGTACACTTGCATGATTCATGTCTTAGTTGATAAGCCTAACGTTGGATAATTCATGGGAAAGCGTGTGCCTGAACAATGACTAAAACAAAATTTTAGACACGTCGTCGCAAGAATAATAGTCCTGCGAAACCCTTTGTTTATAAGCAAGTTAGATAAGCAGAAAGTTTGAATACAATCATCTCAAAAATAGTGCTTTACATTCGTTTTACAAAGGGGGCATGTAGCAGAGTTTGACGAAAACCATGCGAAAATATAGGATTCGTGAAAAATGTGTCTGCGTCGAGGGAGCTGTAGTACAATAACGGTTATCCCTGCCTCCGCTTCTAACAAAAAGTTCTGGAAGCAGATAGCGCATGACTTTACCTCGTCAGCAGTTTCGGCCGGCACTCTTGTGGTGCAGGTAGTCCTTATGGTAGTCATCTTCATGATGAAGCATCAGTCCACCATTAAGTTACTTGCCGGTGAACGCTAACTGCGTTCTTGTCACTGCTGAAATCATACCGTGGATGACATCTCCGAGCATTATAGCCTCCAACTCCTCTTGGACGAAGCGCAACCGGCTCGCTTGATTCAACTCCTGGAGCCACAAACGCAGAAAGCGACAGCACCCAGGCACCTTATAGAAGCTCGAACCGTCGATGGTGTAGAAACGGCCTTCGTACTCTTTGTATCCTGAGGGTGGATACCTCTCCACGTCACTCGACATCCCTGGACTCTGAAGCTCAAACACAATAGCGACATTGAGGCTGGCGGTAGAACTGACACGTTTGTAGGCGTCGCCTCCCCAAACGTTCCCGAAGGCGCGAAAGGAAGAAGTGGTCGCCGACACCTTGCACCGCCAGATCCCGTCACCAGCTTCTTCCAGGACGCGTACGGTTGACCGCATGCGCGAAGGTTCTGCCATTAATTCTCGACGAGAGCACCGATGGGGCAGGTGAAACTCAATGCCCTCTAAAAAATACTATGGAGGAGTAGAGTGGGAAAGAAACAGCGGGGAATGACGCCCATAGAGATACTTATTACGGTGAGCGCCTCCTCAGAGAACGTGTTGAAACAACTCGATGTTGAGCGTCAGAACAAGCGGTTGCGGTAGCGCGATAATGACGCAACAAGCATGCATGCTTTAACGCGTCGTGAGGACACCGCTACTGATAGGACAGCGTGGTACGCAAATGTCGCACAAAAATGAGAGACTACCAGCACTGAAATGTCTCGTCGATCACCCAAGTGAATGTATCGACTCGAAAAAAAGGTCAAGCCTATCAAAGAAGAGTCAACCACTCAAGAGAGATGCATGAAATAAAAAAACGTACACAATGTGCTATTATATATAAAAATATAAGACACAATCATTGTTGTTCGACCCATTTTATTCGACATGTTTTCGTTTCTCCATGTTTACAATATACTCGCAAATATAAGAAAACGACTACACGTGGCCAACCTAATTCTAGAGTCTTCGAGAGTTTGATCTCCAAAGACAGAAGGACGATAAAGAATATAGTAACGACAACACAAAGTAAATAGAGAAACATACCGTGCTCAGTTTGGAGTTTGATGTCCATACTCACACAAATTGAGTCTTTTAAATGCCGTCAGGTTATGGCACGCAATTTGACTGATCTGTGCATGCGCGCTACTAATCGTGACATTTATCTGCTGCAGATGGCTCGATATCTGCTTCATTAGCTACAGGAAACAACTTGCCCTGCCGAAATTATGACAATTCTGATGGTGGCGAAGAAGTGAGAAATCCAGGGACAGACCTTCCAGAGGTAGGTCCTCATCATAGTTTGAGACTTCTATTGTAAGTGAAAATACCAGCAGAACAGCTAAATTTCGTTTCATCAAACATATCTTTCACTCCTGCAATCTCCTAATGTCCCAGTGCATTAGTTCTGTTGAAACCAACTCCTAGTTTGGGAACTGTTTCATGTGATTTAGATCCCCTGTTGTATCTTTCACTGTTTTGTTCACCACGATTGCTGCAGTTCATACCCAATCTTTTCCTATATAGGATTAACAGAACCCTTTCAAACTGGGTCTTTAGCCTCTTCCACAATCTAGCTTATACCACTCCTGGTCCTTAGCTTCTTCCTCATCTCTCTCATGTCATCCTTGTCCATCTTAAAAACATTTACAGAGCAAGTCTTGTACACTATTATCCTTGAAGAGTAGTTCCTATATATGGTTTTGACTTTGCAAGTTAATTTTCCACTTGTGTGTGTGCAGGAAATCTGGCATCATATATGTTCCCTGGTTCCAATGCGAGACGCTGCTACGGCTGCATGTGTACCTATGTCTTTCTGAGCTCCTCGGGATGCCATCCCAATCTCACCTTCACCAAGGAAACAATGTGCTCAAAAAAATTTTAGGCAAGTGGACATGGGTATTGACAATATTCATCCTTGACAAGATGAAAGATATATATAACTGAGTATGACAGTGCTATTGACAATATTCTAGCAAACGATAGAAGCGTTGGTGTGAGGACATTCATCCTTGACTTCCGTGGTCCTTCCAATACCCAATCTTATCATCGTCCCAATAGTTGGCTTCAGACTGCTATTACACCAGTGCTGGAAGAACTTGCCCTCTACATGTTCTTAAAGAGGTTAAAGTACAAGTTCCCTTGCTCACTTTTATTCACTACAGGAAAGAACTGAGGCGCCGATGGCCGGATGCCGTCGACACAACGCCACTTTGCCGTCAGCACAGGCTGTGCCGACGGGGGCCGTCGGCGTACTCCCCTCGGCGTAGCTCCTGGTCGGCACAGCGCCGTGGCCGTTGGCACAGCCCCTCCCCCTCGGCATAGCTCCTCGCAGTGGGTCCAGCGTGTCAGGCGACGGCCATCTCTTCTAACGGTCGCGTCCTAGAGCTATGCTGACGGCTAGGCCGTCGGCACAACCCTCTCTACTATGCCGACGACCAGGCCGCCGGCACAAAAAAAATTAGTTTTTCTTAAAAAAAAATTTAATCTTTGAATTGTTTCACTCGTTAATCTCTCGTTTTAAACATTTCTAACACTATTTATACTTAATAATTGATTAAATTGCAATCTTAGTTAAATTTTCCGGTCACCTATCCTAACACTACTCTAACTCCAGCACGCTTAACTTCCTCGTTCTTTCAGAATCTCTTTCCGCAAATCAATTTACACATTATTGTCAATACTATGATATCAATCTTTTTAACTCTTATATCATCATGTCACATGGTTGTATTTTTTGAAATTACAAGCAATTATTTAATGCCTGTTTTAAACTATATATAATGTTTTATGTTTGTCAATACTATGATATCAATCCTCTCTACCACGCGAAGGTTTCGTATTGTTTGGATCATTTTTGAATTTCTAATACCCATTTTAAACTATTTATATTGTTTTATGTTTCACTTAATTTTTGTTTACAAATGTGTAATATTTGAGTGTAGATAGATAGATCTTATTTTTCTGCAAATTTTGATATATTATTTGTTTTTTCTGAATTAGAATGATTTAGTTATGATTTTTTAAAAATTAATGAGGTAAAAGGAAAAATAGAAAAAAATCTGGAGGCCTAGCCGTCGGCACAGACCAAACAATTTTTTTCCAAAGAGCTGTGCCGACGGCCTGGCTACCTAATGTCGTTTCCGTCGCCGTGTCTGAACTGGGGCTACGCCGAGGGCTGTACCTACGCCGAGGACCACCGTCGGCACAACCCTCTCTACTACGCCGACGGCCACGCTACGCCGAGAGCTACCCTCGGCAGCGTTATCTATGCCGATGGCCGGGCTGGTCGGCTGGCCGGGGGAGGCAGCTATGCTGACGGCCCCGACATTTGGCCGTCCCGTCGGCGCCTCAGTTCTTTCCTGTAGTGATTTGACGGGAGGGGAAAGACAATTCCGCATCTCCACCTTTGTAATTGTATCTTACGTCCACCAGTAACCTTAGTTTGAGATGCCTGATAGAGCTGTATCTTCATAATGTGCGCGTTGCGGAGAATGAATTAGGCCGTCTTCTTTCCAATTCATCTGCTCTGGAAAATTTGATACTCAAACATTGTGATAACATAATTCTCCTCGAGATACCATGCAAGCTGCAGCGGTTCAGGTGCCTGGGGGTGTTTGAATGCTCTAGATTTGAAGCTATAGAGAACAAAGCTCCGAATATCTCCTGCTTTAGTTTTACAGGTGATGAAATACAACTCTCACTTGGAAAATCATTGCAAGCGAAGAACCTTAGGTTGGTCCGTAGGTGTGTCATCAATTATGCTATCGACAAGCTTACATCCAGTGTGCCAAACCTTGAGACACTCACCTTACGGTCTGCTCACGAGGTATGCTCTGTCAGGCCTAATTCATTCTCTCAAAAAAGGTATGACTTTATTGCTGGAGACCCCTCAACTCTCAGGCAATTGCCGAAACGCCACCACGACAAGCTCAAGACTGAGGATCACTGGTTTTTGCCGCCAAAGGAGCTTGTTTGAGCTGACACGACATATTCTAGAGAGGGCAACGTCACTGAAGAGCCTTATATTAAGCACTATTGATGCGAAACATCGGTTCTATGGCCACAACAGTATCAGGAAATGCCCTACCCTGGACAAGGAGTATGTCAGGGATTTGTGGGAGTCGATCGCGGCTGTGAAGACGTACATTGAGGGGAAAGTTCCGCCTACAGTTGAGTTCAAGGTTTACGGGCCTTGTAGCCGGTGTCATGCTTTGTGAAATTTTAGAGGATGAAGTATTGTAGTTCCCCAATGTTGATTTATGCAGTTGTAGGTGTGATGTGATTTGCTTCTTATCGTAAGTTACCAGTGCTGTCCAATGTCTGGGACTCTGGGTCCTGTATCGCTACATTCTTCATAACTTAATAGTACTGCCTGATGAGTAGAGTTCCTGGATACATTGCCCTTGATCATGCTGCGATATTTTATACAGTGCAAATAATTCCTTTCCTACTGTCGAGACCGCTAGTACTCATGGTACCGAGACTGCAGGCGTCCGCTATGTTAGCAGGAGATTCGATGGGACGGCGTGCGAGCAGTCAAGAAAGATGTCGATATGGAGAAGACCCAATGGTGGTTAAAGCAATGCCAGTTGTATCATGAGCAAGATACCATCCTCCTCTCTTGAGCCGTATCGAGGACCCAATGGTGGTTAAAGCGATGCGAGCGTCATGTAAATTCGTGGAACGATGGGGCACATCGCAAGCCAACATGGAGCTTATTGGTAGTATTCCTTGGTGCACGTCGACACAAGAGGGACAAGGTGAACATCTAGCTACCAGGCATGAGGTGGGCATAAAAAGCAAGAAACCAAGTTGCATTTATCAAATTTGAGATTTAAAAAAAACGCCCACCCCTGGATGGGTCAGCCACACATAAAACACTCCCTCTATTTATAAAAAAAGTTACAAGGACAGATTTGACGGTCTGCTCAACGGAAATTTTGGCCAATGATTGCACAATATTACATTTACAGTAACACTATAAAATATCACCAAAATGGGATCAACAGAAATTTCAACTTTGACAACATCGTACAGATAAATAATTACTACTTGTATACTAGTTCTCTCCGTCTGTTTGCACATACAAATGTTTTCCAAACACAGGGGAAATGTCCAGCTGAAACTAGCAAACAGCTATCAATTGAGATACAGGCACTCCCATACATAAACACCACAATACAGGAATATGGCTAGAAGATAGACAACTCATAACTGCTCAAACAAACAGGTTTACCAGATTGACGCAAATCAAACAGAGTAGAGCAAGAGCGGGATTGACATCTAATTGTAGTCGACTCTGTCTCCATCCGAATATGTGAATCCAAAAGGACCCGATTTTTCGCCATCGCCGGGTGGGAGCGAATCTTTGACCTCGTCGTCTGGATGGCGCCAGCATGGTTTGGGCAGAGGCCAACTGTTCCAGTTATTCAATAGTTTTCCACACATTAGTTATCAGCGGTCCTGACACAGTAGCAAATTGTGCTGATTCAAGACATCAAAGTGATAATAAGTACCTGATTGGTGTACCACCATTGCCAGATTCATCAGCGGTCCTGACACAGTACAGTAGCAAATTAAGGCTAGATTTCATAGGAAGTATTTATCGAGAAACCACAAAATGTCATCTTCATGCACTGATCTCAAATCTGAATATATATACTGTACTTAAAAATGACAGACACTACAATATGATAAACAACAAATCTAGGTGTACATACCTTTTCCCCTCAAAATGTTCAAGAACTCGAATAATACAGTCCCTAAATATGAAAGGGGTTCCTATTTTCTTATCGTAGAAATTCATGCCAAGAAGTCTGCCACTGAAGTCAACCAGAGGCCCTCCAATCCCAGCCTAGCAAACAAAAAGTGACATTGAAGCAGTTTGCGTGGAGATGTTCATATTTATATTAATGAAGATATATGGTTTCATACATCATGCGATGGATATGTCAACTAAGAATATCCACAAGAGCAGCCCTAACCTTGGTGATCTTACAACTGGAGTACCTAAGATCTCTATAATCAAGTATGCCTGACCAGTCGGTTCGTCTCCCACATGTAGCCATTAAGACTCCCGAGTCGAAGCAGCACCCGACAGCTACTACATTGGCATCTTTACGAGTTCTTTTGAGATCTTTACGAGCTCTGTTATTCCACCAATCTTCACTTCTAAATGAATGAAGAGGATGGAAATCCTTGACACCGACAAGAGCAACATTGTAGTTTAAACTGGAATGTTGCAATATCCCCTCTTTGCGTTGTTTGTTTGGAAGCAAAACTACAATCTGCAAATGGCACTGTCAGAACTAAAGCAGAAAAAAGTAAGAATCACGTCGTGAACCAACCTTCAAGTTTTCAGCAATCTTGTTTTCATCGTTAGGATCCCTAACCAAACTTGCCGAAGTTAGAATGATTGTGCCTCCATTCCATTCAATAAATAAGCCTGTGCATGCAAAAAATCTCGTTTCTCCTGCATATATACGACAGTTCTTATTGATGACCACGTTCAAACGTGGATTAGTAACTGACTTGGATTTATCCAGAAATAACTGACTTGGATTTGTCCAAATTTAGATGTATCTAGACGCATTTTAGTGTATAGATACATTCGAATCTAGACAAATCAAAGTCAGTTATTTGTGGATGGAGGGAGTAGCATATTACTGTAAAATTACCGATGAATGAAGCAAGTGAGACAGCAACTTGACTTAATTTCTGACAAACTGGTTTGCTGAGTTGGCTCCAAACACCTTCACCAGAATCATACTGGTCACCAAAAGTCTCTTCGAATGTATTAACCAATTTCAAGCCCTCTGTTCAATGATAGACGGCACAGTGCTGTTAGTGGCAGAAGAAAACTGTAAACAAGCACAGCCCCGGATCCACTTACAAACGTTAACTCACCACTGATAGTAGCTGCTGAAGGCTTTGGATAACTCCAGGAGTCTAGATCCCCAGATCTGTCTATAACCCCAAGTCAAACATACCCATGAAGATAGTATAATATGTTAGCTGATTAGTACCGAGGCCATGAGAGTACAGTTATAAAAGGCTAAAGTAGCTTTTAGTTGAGAACATAAATGTAAAAAAGCTAAGTTTGCACCACTTGTGAGCATCTTAAAAAAAGGTATCATCAGAAACGACAAGGAAGTAGACAATAACGTGAATGATCTGGCTGTGTACTCACCTCTTGGATAGGTGCAATAGGGCCAGGGCTGCACCTGTTTCCGGATTACTGCATGCCTGTGGCAATACATAGTAAACTTGTCATAAACTACATACACATGCGTAGCAATAAAATGGACTAAATCAGCATTAGGAAACATCTACAGGAATAGGATTGCTGCGGACTGAGCAATTCTGCTATACAAAACCTCTAGGGTTAGGAAAAAAATCATAAATCCTACTACTGTCCCACATTTCAGTCTGAAAGAACAAACTTCTTTATATAGAAAAAATCTACTAGCTTCAACATTGAAGTAATATGAGTACTCTTGGTAGAGGCAGAAAAAAAAGCAAGTTGTTATCTAAGGATAAACAACAAAAAGTGCAAAGAAACTACAAACACCATATATAAATCCAGAAGAGGAACGAAAAGACTACTAGCTTCTTCAATGGAGCAATACGACGAGTATTCTTCGTAGAGGCAGCAAAGAAGAAAATTGTTATATGACAACTGAAAAGAAATTCCAAATGCCATATGTAACACAAAAGGAACCACCCCCACGATCCAGATTCTTGCAAAATTAATAAGCCTTGAAAGCTGTTTGGCCATCAAGTATTACGCTTATGGTTGTGCTCAAGTATTACGGAAAAAATCCAGGAAGGGCAAAGTGGATTCAGTGATGGAAAAATATAGGTAAGCAAAATAAATGGAAATACAAAAGATATACCTGAATGTCTTAACTTCCTGTTTCGGCATATATTTCTCCAAACGTTCAATAATTATACTCCTTGGCACGAAAGAAGTTCCTTCACCAACAAGAAAAAGGTTCATGCCAACAAAGTTCCCATCATAATCAAAAAGGGGCCCACCTTCCCAAATCTAGGAACAAATAAAGTGAGAGGCAACAAGGGTTACACTGGGACAGAAAAAGATATGGAACAAGATGTACATAAGGAAAACATTATTTTATGCCTCAGAGCTATATAGTTCTGTGAAAATAGTTATAGAAAAAAAATACCCAGACCATAGTTTTTATGGAACAAGATGTACATAAGGAAAACCTTATTTTTATGCCTCAGAGCTATATAGTTCCGTGAAAATAGTTACAGAAAAAATATTCAGACCATAGTGCAAGTGTACCTTAGAGATTTTACAAGTGGAGAGCATAAGCTGTTTACCATCCTCAGATCCGCTTGAATCGCTGGTAAGTGTCCCAATCGTCGCCATTAATGTGCCAGAATCGGCACGCGCGACAGCTACTACCTTACTACAGGGAAGAACTTCCACCTGATGATAGAGATCCACCGGATGAACACCGAGGGTAACGAACACTATGTTGACAACAGCAATTCTGTAATCCGAACGATAGCTTCCCAATATCCCTCTGGCAGCATCGCCGTTGCGACGCACTTCTATCTATAATGAGTTAAAAAAAGAGAAGAACAGAAAATGGTGACGAACTTACAATTATCTTAAGCAAACAAGCAAAATAAGTGAAGGATTATTAATTAGCAGCACCAACGTTCAAGCTACCATGGCCTTCTCTTCTATAATTCTCATTGAAAGCTCTGACCAAACTTTCTGAAGTCAGGAACCTTGTGAAATGGAACCCGGAATCAAAAGCTATGCCCGAGCATGCAAATAACAACTTAGGCCCTACACAAGATCCTGATTTTAGTAATCCGCAACTAGCATTGTTAATATAAGACAAGTGTTTGAAAACTAGAAGTAGTAGAGTATGGCAGCATAGTCACCATCTGACAAAGCAATGGACACGACATTCTTCGAAAATTTTGAAATAACTTCTTCACTGAGCTCACTCCAGACATGTTTGCAAGAGTCGCTAAAGCTGTCGATCGGTTCTTCTGAATTGGCACCCCGATGTAAATCGCCTAGTTAAGAAAATCGTGATGGAACACAAATTGTGAGTGCTCCAATAAGGCTGCAATAAAACATGTACGGAAAATGAGGTTCAGGCAGACCTGACATCTTCAAATCAAGTGTACTATCTCTTCATCGATTCTTGTGTTCTTTGGGGAGCTTTCTGTCAGATCATCATCGCCAGCTCTCTTGGCCTGGAGCATTATCCCAGCACTGAAGCTGAACAACATGAAATCCAAATGTACGTTCAGGCAACACCAGTAACGTAAGGTTCTATAACCATTAACGCAAAGGTTGTAAACCAATACTGATAATCAGTGGAAGGGTCCCTAATTCAGCTTTGCACATCGTAAGGGTGGACCTAGATGGTGTGCACGCAACCCAAAAGTCCAGTATCGCGGTGGGGGTGAAGCGGCAGAAGTAACGCCACGCGGGGACGGTAACGGTGACGAGCGTGAGCAGCGGAGAAGGCGAACTGACCCCGGTAACGCCGGCAGCCCTGCCTCTAGAGCTCTAGGGCACGGCGGCGACGGACTGCAGGAGCGATTTCGGAACAGCGTTGGGATCGGGAGGAGTTGGAGGTCGGAGCACGAGAGCGGCAGAGGCGCGTTGGGATCAGGAGTTCGTGGGCCACGCGTGGATTGTTGCCCTCTTTGCGTGCCTGCAGCGCTTAGGGCATCTCCACCGGATCAACCCAACCCGCAACCCGTCTGAGCGCGTCCGAACGCATCCGTGCGCGGCATCGCAGCGGCACGACCCATCCGGCCCAACGCGCGCGGACTGACCCATCCATACAACTAATTTGCGTCGTCGTTGCGTCGGTCCGGTCATGGGCGGGTCGAGGACGTGTCCTCCCCCACGCGCGCTACAGGCCCACCCGCCAGCGACAGCTGCACAACACCTAGTCACAGGCAACCGCGGCACTGATTTAGACACAACCGACGCAGCGATTCAGAGGCGCGGCAGCCTGACCAGCGGCACCGATTCAGACGCAAACGCGGCAGCCTTCGCCATCAATGCCGACGAGGCGCGCCAGCCTGTGACTAACGGGACGCCGCCTGAGTTCCCGCACCGACATTGATGGCGAAGGCGCGAGAACCTATTGAAATGGATCGTATGGGCACCTAGAGGGGGGTGAATAGGTGCTACACCAATTTTTAATTCTTTTTCAATTTTAGGCTTAGCACAAAGGTAAATTCTCTATATAAACTAATGTGAGGAATTTCCCTATATACAAACCTATCTACTAGCGAGTAAGGAGCGAGTGGAAGAGGAACGAGTGAACCGAAGTGAAGCACGCGGAGACACAGGATTTGTTTGACCGCAGTTCCTTCCTTGTTAAGGGAAGTACGTCTGCATTGGAGGGGTGGGCGATACTAAGACCACCACGCCACAAAAAGCCTCACCCTGTTCTCCGATGGATGTCGCCATAACAGGCCTGGTCCACCTTCCACTATAGGTACCCTTCGAGGCGGGCACCGGCGCCTTTACACAACTAGCGGGGCAACAACTCCACAATAACTTGGAGGCTTCCGAAATGACAACAAGCTGCCACAAGAACAAAGTTGTCAAATACAATAACACGATCTAGGTATTAACGAGAATACTAGATCAGGGATTTCTCCAAGTGAATGGAGAGGAGTTGAAGCGCTTGATTCTTGATGTTGATGATGAACTTCTCCTCCTTCAATTCCACCAAAGATCAAGACCTTAGGGTGGTTGAAGTGGGAGATCGAGATTTAGAGCTCTTGCACAGGGTCTGGTCAAATTCAAATGAATCAAGAGTTCTGGACATTGGGGAAGAAGGGGTACTTATACCCCCTTCCAAAAACCAGCCGTTGCACACTTTGGGGGCCGGATTATCCGACCCAAGTGAGGGCCGGATTATCCGGTCTGAGGAAACACCGCCCCAGACTCGGAATATCCGGCAGAAAATCCGCCCCCACACAGTGAGACGCGTCGAGCTTGTCCTTGATCAACTTCTGGGGGCCGGATTATCCGTCCCTATGCGAAGTCCGGATTATCTGGCCTGGGGAAGAAGAACCGCCCCAGTTCGGATTTTCCGGGAGAAAATCCGACTGGACACAGAGCGACGCGTCGTGGCTCCTTTTGCACGAAAACTGGGGGTCGGATTATCCGGCCCTTTCGAAACCCGGATTATCCGGCCTGGGGAGGAAAAACCGCCCCAGTTCGGATTTTCCGGAAGAAAATCTGACTGGACACAGAGCGATGCGCCTTGGCTCCCTTGAGAGATGAGGTAGGCCGGATTATCCGGCCCTTGGAGGGGCGGATTATTCGCCCCCCTCAAAACTTCCTGCACACTTAGCACACATGAAAAGTCTCCATAGTATTGTTATCTAACACACAAAACATAAGAAAACATGAAATGTTCTTTCAATCTCCCCCTTTTTGGTGTTAGATGACAATACCAGGATTTGCAGGAGAAAGACACAAGACAAACAGAGATAACTATGGAAGGGACTCTCCCTCAATGTGTGCATAATAGAGTTTTGCATTGGAATACAAATGCACACAAATAGGTGAATCTATTCCATAGACAAAAGGGCAAGAACACATACCACCGAAGTAGAGAATAGGCATCCTTGACATAAATCACAATTATTAGTGGATAACCATTATGAGCGCGCGCCTTCCGTGATAAACCACCAGCAATAGGATATGAATAGATATAACCATGAGCATAATCCATGATATGAAGTCCATAGGTATCATCCAGACAACCATAAACCACCAGCAATAGGATATGAATAGATATAACCATGAGCATAATCCATGATATGAAGTCCATAGGTATCATCCAGACAACCACATAAAGTCTCAACCACAAATCACAAACCACGAATATAAAAGTTCAACGCTAAATGGGCATAAGCAAGAAATAATGAATAAAAAGTGCAAGTGCTTATGCCTGACCCATGCAAATCCACGGACAACCTAATAGAACTACTTCTCCCCCTTTGGCATCGAGACACCAAAAAGGGAGAAGAGCAATGCTAGCGCCCCATGGGATCACTCATCATAGTCCTCGTCCTCTTATGCATGCTCTTCCTCATCCTCATCTTCAAGCTCCTCAGTGTCACCTTCCTCATCATCAGCATCAGCAGCAGGCGCAGAGGGGAAGGCATCAGCAAGAACCAGAGGGTGCATAGGCCTAATGTTCAGCCTGACATAGATGTCTTCATAAATCCCCTTCTGTTCAGCACACCAAAAGCGGGAATCCCCCAGCTCACCATCACGAGGCAGCTCAGCAAACAAGTCATGGTGACGGATGGCGGAAAAGGAGACTGCATCCAAAGCCCTGTAGTTGATCTTGGGCTCCTTGCCCTTCCTCTTGGACACGCCCTTCCGAGTCCTCTTGGATTGTTTAGCCATGCGCCTTTCCTCGTTCTTTCTTCTCCTCAATTCCACTTCGTCCACTAGTTTACCTTGACTGTCGTCCCGAAAGTACTTGGCACGAGGACGGCGCTTGTAGGTCTTGGGAACATCAGAACCACCTGTGAGGAGAATAAGTCCGATAGCAAGGGGATAAGCATACACACAAGTCCAGGAGAGAGCATGGAACAAGTAGGCAAAAAGTTCATAGGTCAAAACTACTCAATACATACACCATAGTGAAATTGAAGCGGACTTGAATCTGTCAGGCCGGATTATCCGGCCTGGCCAGGGGCGGATAATCCGGCCCTGGCAGAAATTTTCGATTTCACCAAGAATGCATGCAAAAAAGTAGATCGGGCCTAGAAACTGTAAGACTACGAGTTCTATGCGAAAACACATCCTTCTAGACAACGTTCCATCCAACAAGATACACATCTAGCCAAAGATGGGGAGAGAGGGAGTTACCCTCACTCATTGGAGGAAGAACACGGAGGAGAAGGTACCCGGAGGCGCGGAGAAGAAGATTCGGGAAGGCCCGGAAAATCCGGTGGCCGGAGAGGCTCCGGGGGGAGTGAGGGGCGGCAGGCGGCGGCTGGGGAGAAGGAGAGGGTTGGGGGAGAAGTGTTGCTCGTTATGAGCCCTTCTCCCCGAGCCCTGCCCTTTAAGATCGAATCCGCCAGGGCCGGATTATCCGACCAATACTTGGGCCGGATTATCTGGCCTAAAATCTGGGATTCTGTTATACACAGAACTAGGCCCGCGCGTCCCCAAACAACACCCCCACAAGGTGTACAAGGGATTTGTGTGCAAGAATAGATGTCTTAGGGGTAGGGAAGGCTTAGGATTGAGAATGCCAAACTGAGATGGTACTAGACACTCAAGATTGCAAAATCCAAATCAAATAAAAGCCAAGATTGAGTGTGATTCCCATAAGAACATGAGAGAGCAAATAACATCCAAAAATATCCAATTCTCCACAAGGGAGAGGGCGGTGGCCGAAGCCACCTTGTTGGAGTGTATGGTGTGACACCGCAAAGATATATCTTGGGTTCACGACCAATACTCATCAATAAGCTCACATATCACAACATGATATTAAGAGAAATGATATAACTTGCTATTGGCATTATGGGGGGAGGGTTAGCCCAATAAGTTAGGACCACACTCCCCCTATATCCATGCCCACACCTAGATCAAACAAGGATTGAGATGTACGAGTGGGTGCATGGGTAATCAAGACAAGCTCCCGGAATCAATGATATTTAGCTCATTCCTCAAAAAGCAGAATCTTGCTTCATCAAGTGGATTTGTAAAAATATCCGCCAGTTGGTTCTTCGTGCTCACAAAAGATAGATCAATATCACCTCGAGCAACATGGTCACGAATAAAATGATTCCGAATTTCAATATGCTTCGTCCTTGTGTGCTGAACTGGATTGTATGCAATTT
The DNA here is from genome assembly GCA_916181665.1 of Avena sativa. Taxonomy (NCBI): domain Eukaryota; kingdom Viridiplantae; phylum Streptophyta; class Magnoliopsida; order Poales; family Poaceae; genus Avena; species Avena sativa. The sequence goes on along the minus strand of OV702290.1, from coordinate 542,404,404 downwards.
TGATAGCACTTTCATTATCACATAAAAGAGGCACTTTGTCACAATTGACACCGTATTCCTTTAAAGTTTGCCTCATCCACAATAATTGAGTACAAGCGCTGGCAGCAGCAACATATTCAGCTTCGGCGGTGGAGAGAGATATACAATTCTGCTTTTTGGAGGACCAACATACAAGAGATCTTCCCAAGAATTGACAAGCTCCAGAAGTGGATTTCCGATCATCCTTATCACCAACCCAATCTGAGTCAGTATAACCACATAAAGAGAAATTGGAGCCCTTGGGATACCAGAGACCAAAGTTGGGGGAATGAACCAAATATCAAAAGATCCTCTTGACTGCCACTAAGTGGCTTTCTTTAGGAGCTGCTTGATACCTTGCACACACTCCCACACTCAACACAATATCGGGTCTAGATGCGCAGAAGTAAAGAAGAGAGCCGATCATGGACCGGTATACCTTTTGGTCCACATCTTTACCGTGAGGGTTGAGTTCGAGATGACACTTTGTTTGCATCGGAGTAGCGACACCATTTAGATCCGTCATCTTGAATCTCTTGAGCATGTCTTGGATGTACTTTGCTTGATTAATAAAGGTTCCTTCTCTTAGTTTCTTGATCTCGAATCCAAGAAAGAATCGTAATTCCCCCATCATAGACATCTCAAACTTGCCAGTCATAAGCTTTGAGAATTCATCGTTAAAAGCTTTGTTAGTAGAACCAAAAATGATATCGTCTATATTTAGTTGGCATACGAAGAGCTCCCCCTTAACCTTCTTAGTAAAAAGAGTGGGGTCGATTTGCCCAACTTCGAAGCCACGATCTAACAAAAGCTCTTTAAGGTGCTCATACCACGCACGTGGGGCTTGTTTGAGGCCATAAAGTGCCTTATCGAGTTTGTAGACATGGTTCGGGAAGTTAGGATCCTCAAACCCCAGGGGTTGCTTTACGTATACCAACTCATGTAGAGGACCGTTAAGGAAGGCACTCTTGACGTCCATTTGCTGCAACTTAAAATTGTTATGAGCAGCATAAGCAAGTAGGATACGGATGGACTCAAGGCGAGCCATAGGAGCATAAGTCTCGTCGAAGTCGATGCCCTCAACTTGTGAGTAAACTTGTGCCACAAGTCTTGCCTTATTCCTCACAACAATGCCATTCTCATCTTGCTTGTTCTTGTAAATCCACTTGGTGCCGATAACATTGCGGCACTCTTTGGGTTTCTCCACTAGTTTCCAGACTTTGTTGCGCTCGAAATTGTTCAATTCTTCATGCATAGCAACAACCCAGTCTGGGTCTTCAAGAGCTTCAAAGACCTTCTTAGGTTCCACCATGGAGATATGAGCTTGATGCTCACCAAAACTAGCCAATTCTGTTCTAGTAGACACCCTTCGTCGAAGATCACCAACAACCTTATCGAGAGTGTGACCCCTCAACTCAAGGTTACGATCAGCCCGAGCCTTGCGACAAAGTTCAATAAGTTTGTTGTCTCTTGGTGGAGGAGATTCATCACTTGAGTCTTCATTGGAGGCATTTTCTCCGCCTTGATCAGTAGCTGGAACATCAGTAGTAGGTGGTGGAGATGCATGCCCTTGAGGTGAGTCCATAGCCATAACAGGAGGCTGCAGAACTGGAGAGTCAGGGCCGGATAATCCGGACGATGAAGAGGCCGGATAATCCGGCCTGGGAGGACTTGTAGCAGCATCTTCAGGAAGCCTGGGACTCGCTTGAACTAGCGAGGAGCCGGATAATCCGGGGTCAGCCGGAAAATCCGGCCTGGAGCTTGTGTTGATATCTTCACCACCAGGAGCTGCATGGACAGCTGGAGCGGGGTGGCGGGATAATCTGGTATCCACCGGAAAATCCGGCTTGGAGCTTTATGGAGCATCTTGACCTTCAACAGTTGATGGAGATGGTGTAGAAGTTGCCCTCGTGGTTGGAGCATGTTGCGTATGTGTAGATGAGGGCTCTATATGAGTAGAGCATTGTCCTTCCCGGTCCACCACAAGGGGTTCCTCAATGGGGCAGAAAAATCCCACGCCCATTCTTCTTATGGCATCTTGGGGTATTTCAACATCTGCATCACAAACACCAACTTGCTCCGCACGGGAACCGTCATTTTCCTCGAACACCACACTACAAGATTCTACAACAGTTCTGGAGAGCTTATTGTAGACTCTATAAGTGTGGGATTCGGCACCATAACCAACAAAAATACCTTCTAGAGCCTTAGATTCAAACTTAGATAAACGAACTCCTTTAATAAGAAAGAAACACTTACACCCGAATACCCGAAAGTATGAGATGTTTGGCTTGTTACCGGTAAGTATTTCATACGGAGTCTTGTCCAAAATATTGCGGATGTATAAACGATTGGATGAATGACAAGCAGTAGAGATTGCTTCAGCCCAGAAGTTATATGGAGATTTGAATTCGGCCAACATTGATCTTTCCATGTCCATTAGAGTTCGATTCTTCCTCTCGGCTACACCATTTTGTTGAGGGGTGTACACAGCGGAATATTGATGTCTTATCCCCTCTTCACTTAGGAACTCATTTAAGGTGTAGTTCTTGAAATCCGAGCCGTTATCACTCCTTATAGCCAGAATGGGGATGTTGTGTTGACGTTGAACCTTATTGGCAAAGTCGATGACAGTTTGTTGAGTTTCACTCTTCAACTTGAAGAAATAAACCCAAGTGTATCTTGAGTAATCATCAACAATCACTAGACAATACTTCTTCCCACCGAGGCTTGCATGAGATGGAGGTCCGAAAAGATCCACATGAAGAAGCTCCAAGATCCTTTTTGAAGAGATAATAGTTTTCCTTCGATGAGGAGAATCATGCATTTTCCCCTTCAACACACGCCCTGCAGACACGATCTTTGGCAAAAGAGACATTTTCTTTTAGTCCAAGAATGTGGCCACCCTTGTGGAGACTTTGCAAAGTTCTCATATTGACGTGGGCTAGTCGGCGATGCCATAGCCAACCCGCGTCAGCCTTTCCAAAAAGACACATCGGACCTGTAGTGGTTTTCCCCGAAAAGTCTACCACGTACAAGTCGTTTTCGACATATCCCACGAAAGCGACTTTTAGAGACTTGCTCCACAAGAGTACCACCAAATCAGCATCAATGTAAACTGCAAAGCCCATCTTACCAAGGGCATGAACTGAAAGTAAGTTATACCCGAGGGTCTCAACAAGCATGACGTCCACGAGGGAGATATCGTGAGCCACCACAACTTTGCCGAGACCCAATACCTCAGATTTTGACATGTCACCATAGGAGACGGTAATGTGATCAAGGTTTGGCCGCATCTCCGTGATGATCTCCTTGCTTCCCGTCATATGACTCGTACAACCGCTATCGAGTACCCATTTAGAACCACCGGAAGCATAGCCCTGCAAGAAAATTACTTCTTGGTTTTAGGTACCCATTTTTCAATGGGTCCTCTCATGTTAGTAACAAGGGTCTTGGGAACCCAAATAGACCAAGGAATGTAACAATCATAAGGCCCTACATAACTAGCATAAACATCACCATAAGCATCACAATATAGTTCGAAGTTAGGATTGTTGATCCCTACAAAACCATCATAATTAGTCTTGTCATTGGTAATGTTGCTAGTCTTCGATTGAGCAGTCTTCTTCTTCTTCTTCTTCTTCTTCTTGTTTTTCTTGCTCTTTATCTTGGGTATGTAACCAAGACCTTCTTTACTGTTGTTTGTCCTTTGCCTGCTCAGTATCTCATCAATAACCCCTTTACCTTTGTGTTGAGAACTCCTTGCAAGATCTTATTTTCCAAAGGATGGAGATGAGGTACTTGGTATATCATACCGTTTCAGTTGAGTTTGGAGCTAGTAATGAGACTCATTTAGAGTAGAATGGTCACTCTTCAATGCCTTGTGAGCACTTTCAAGATCATCAAACTTCTCCAAAAGTCTAGCATGAATAGCCCCTAAATCAATCTTTTCTTTCTTTAGTTTCTTTACCTTGGCAAGGGCATGGTCACGTTCTTTAATGAGCTGAGCTACAACTTCTTCTTGTGACTCCTCTAGGGATTCGAGTCTTTCTTCCAAAGAAACTCGAGTTTCCTCTTCCTCTTCCAAGGCATTCTTCAAAGAGGCTATCTCCAAAGCATCTTCTCTTTCAATTCTGCCCTTTTCTTCAAGGAGATCTTCGGCTCGAGCAAGTTGACTCATAAGAGTATCAAAATGGAGTTTGTTCTCACCTTGTAGGTTAGTGAAAAAAGTATCCAAGGCAATAACTTCTTCTTTCATTTCAAGACTGTCATGATCATCCATATCCAAAATTATGTTAGTCTTAGAAAATGAGGAGTTAGAAGTCGATACCTCGGATCCTCTTGCCATTAGGCAAGTGGCGTTGTTGTTGATGGCGTTCTCGTTCAGCGAGTCAAAGAGAGAGGAGGGAGTCGATGTGGTGGCTATAGCAGCCACTTCGCGGGAACTATCATCATCCTCTTCATCTTCACTTGCAGAGGAGTATTGCTCTTGAGCTACAAGGACCATCTTGTGTTGCTTCTTGAAAGGGCCATTCTTCTTAGCAAATGGCTTCTTCTTAGGAACTTTGGATTTCTCTTTGAGAATGAGCCTGCCACCATTGTCTTCTCTATTTTCATAAGGACACTCGGCTACAAAGTGCAGTCTATCTCCACAGTTGAAGCAAATTCTCAATCTTGGGCCACTTTCTCTTCTTCCATTTGACCCGTTCTTGCGCTCAAGTTCATACTTGGCTTTGGCAGGGTCCTTCCAAAAGTTCCTTGCATAGAATGCCATGTACTCACCATGAGCACGTTTGACCTCATCGGGGCAGTCCATGGATCCCCTCTCAAATGCTCCTTCATCATCCTCTTGCTCAACAACATTGGCTTTCAGAACCATATTGACACCCTTTTGCATTCCAATGGCCCGAGCACGGGCATCTTCAGCATTCTTTGCCGCCACTTTGAATGACGCCATTTCTTGCATGATTTCATTGGATGTCATTTGATGATAGTTGTGTCTACCTTGCAAGCTCTTCAAATCCGTCGGTTCAAAAGGCATTAAGGCACTCACATACTTTCTTTTTATCCATGCATCATCAATGTGAGTGGCCCCATGCTTCCGAAATGTTGTTGCGATGCCCTTGAGTCTTCTATACACGTCCTCATGGTTTTCACCATCCAACATGTAGAATCCCTCAGCTTTGTTACTAAGGGCATCATACCGGTTTCTTCTCATGCTTTCATTTCCAACAAAAAGGTTCATAAGAGCATCCCACGCCTCTTTAGCCGTGTTGAGATGTTCAATGTGTGGCATGTCCTTGGGACCCACACCCAACTGTATCATGTGGAGAGTAGTGGCATTCAACTGGCTATCCATAACTTCCCTTCTTGTTAGATTGGTTTGATCTCCAACATGAAGACCTTCTTCAATGATCCTCCACAATTCAATAGAGGAGCTGCAAACATGAGATTTCATTAGAAATTGCCATTGGTTAAAAGAAGATGCAGTGAGCTTGGGTGGATCACCCCTATTGTTTATATGAGGATGAGGAATAGGTGGGTCGGGGGAATATACGTGGCGAACCTCACTATATTCCTCCTTACCACTTCCCTTTTTGGAGGTGGAACCATTTAGTTTTTCACCTTCCACATCATCATGCTTAGATCCGGTGTTACCCTTTTCCTTAGATGATGGTGAGGGAGACTCAGAGGAGGATGGAGATGGGGCTATGGATGATGTAAGGCGAGCAATCATTTGATTCATCTCCTCCATCTTGGCCTCAAAGGATTTCAACAAGGTTGTTTCCAACGACTTGAGATCATCCATTGTGACCTTATCCACAGCCTCATTTCCATCATCCCTGGTACCCATACTACTCTTAGGCGGTTAAGCCCGAATTAAGAGCCAGGGCTCTGATACCAATTGAAATGGATCGTATGGGCACCTAGAGGGGGGCGGGTGAATAGGTGCTACACCAATTTTTAATTCTTTTTCAATTTTAGGCTTAGCACAAAGGTAAATTCTCTAGATAAACTAATGTGAGGAATTTCCCTATATGCAAACCTATCTACTAGCGAGTAAGGAGCGAGTGGAAGAGGAACGAGTGAACCGAAGTGAAGCACGCGGAGACACAGGATTTGTTTGACCGCAGTTCCTTCCTTGTTAAGGGAAGTACGTCTGCATTGGAGGGATGGGCGATACTAAGACCACCACGCCACAAAAGGCCTTACCCTGTTCTCCGATGGATCTCGCCACATAAGGCCTGATCCACCTTCCACTATAGGTACCCTTTGAGGCGGGCAACGACGCCTTTACACAACTAGCGGGGCAACAACTCCACAACAACTTGGAGGCTCCCGAAATGACAACAAGCTGCCACAAGAACAAAGTTGTCAAATACAATAACACGATCTAGGTATTAACGAGAATACTAGATCAGGGATTTCTCCAAGTGAATGGAGAGGAGTTGAAGCGCTTGATTCTTGATGTTGATGATGAACTTCTCCTCCTTCAATTCCACCAAAGATCAAGACCTTAGGGTGGTTGAAGTGGGAGATCGAGATTTAGAGCTCTTGCATAGGGTCTGGTCGAATTCAAATGAATCAAGAGTTCTAGACGTTGGGGAAGAAGGGGTACTTATACCCCCTTCCAAAAACCAGCCGTTGCACACTTTGGGGGCCGGATTATCCGGCCCAAGTGAGGGCCGGATTATCCGGTCTGAGGAAACACCGCCTAGACTCGGAATATCCGGCAGAAAATCCGCCCCCACACAGTGAGACGCGTCGAGCTTGTCCTTGATCAACTTCTGGGGGCCGGATTATCCGGCCCTATGCGAAGTCTGGATTATCCAACCTAGGGAAGAAGAACCGCCCCAGTTCGGATTTTTCAGGAGAAAATCCGACTAGACACAGAGCGACGCGCCGTGGATCCTTTTGCACGAAAACTGGGGGGCCGGATTATCTGGCCCTTGCGAAACCCGGATTATCCGGCCTGGGGAGGAAAAACCGCCCCAGTTCAGATTTTCCGGAAGAAAATCCGACTGGACACAGAGCGACGCGCCTTGGCTCCCTTGAGAGATGAGGTAGGCCGGATTATCCGGCCCTTGGAGGGGCGGATTATCCGGCCCCCCTCAAAACTTCCTGCACACTTAGCACACATGAAAACTCTCCATAGTATTGTTATCTAACACGCAAAACATAGGAAAACATGAAATGTTCTTTCACCTGTGCGCCCTCTACTTAAGCAGGACCCTACCCCGTCGGTGCCGCACTCCCGTCGCCATCGACATCTCCCAGCACCTACCGCAGACGCAGCCACTCCCGTGCACCGCCAGCGATGAAGAAGTCGTCTTGGTTCAAGAAGAGCAAGAACGACCACGAGGCGGGCGAGTCCAGATCGAGCGGCCGCCGCAGGTCCGGCTCGAGCGGCATGTCGGCCTTCCTCCAGGGGGTCGTGCCGCCACGGCCTCACCTAGAGGACTTCGTTGGCCTCCCCGCCAGTCGCCAGGAGGAGGAGGCGCCCGACCGCGATTGCCGCTACTTCCGCATTGGCGGAATGCAAGCAGCGGTGGAGGCAGAGGAGAGGCATCGATCACCACGATGTCTCCCTCCGAACAAGTTGGCACCTCAACCGAGAGCGGGTGCCGGTGTCGCCCGCGCCGAAGGATGGAAGGGCGCTGGAGGAGGAGATGGTCCGCCGCATCCGGAAGTTCCTTGTTGGGGGGATACCCCCGGGTAGGGTCACGCCGGGGTATAGAGGTTGAGTTAGCCGAGGTACGACAAGGTCAAAGCGAATGCTGGCCGAGTCACCTCAAGGCAGGCCGACTTACGGGGTAATCCGGACCGGAGGATGTCCGCCTAACTGAGTCCCAGCCGACGTATGTCGTATGCCGGCAGGCATTTTGTAACTTGTATGTAGGTACCCGCGGGGCCGGATTAACCGGGCATGATACGGGTTATATCAGGCTTGCAAGAGAAGGAAGGAATCTCGCTGGTCAAAAGGTGGTCACTGTACACTTGAGCGTGAGCGAAGCGGACAGAGGGAAGGACCACCGAGGCGTGGCCGACAAGGGTGGCGCGCCCTATGTCGGATGACGCTGGCGCCACAGAGGCTTACGTAGCCTCTGCATGGCTTACGATGGCAAAAGGTGACCCGGTCGGTTTGCTATTTTGGGAAGAAGCATATTCCCAGGAATATGCTTCCACGTATGCCCTAATGGGAACCCTAACCTCCCCTATATAAGGAGGGCTAGGGCTTCTGTAGAAGGGGTTGGTTGGCATTTGAGTAGTTGTTTCCTTGGAGATAGGTAGTGGCGAGAGTAAGAGAGCTTCTTCTTCCTCCTCTCCCCAATACAACTCAAGGAGTATATGTAACCTTGCGATCTTGGTGAATAAAAAGCATCTGTGTGTGGAATCACCACACTATCCCTCCCTGGATTCCTCTAGTGCATATTGGCCCCACCTTTAGCCTATCCATGGCATCTGCCGTGACACCACCACGATAGTTGGTGCCCACCGTGGGGCTAGCGGCGCTAGCAAGAGTGAAGATCCGGACAGGAAGCATCATCGGCAACGGCGAGCGCATCGTCTCCGGGCTCGTTTAGCGCTTCGTAGCGCTGGACTACGTCAGCGACAATGCTGGCTGTTTCGGCAAGTGACCTCCACCGTGCAACGGCGTCTTCGTCAAGCTTGGCGCTCACAAGATCTACGTCGGCGTCGATGTGTCATGCGTTCACCCGCGGCACATCGTCGAAGGGGGCAAGCCACCCCTTAGCACGGCTTACGGGGCACGTATCACTCGCTCCCCAGACCGCGCCGAGGTGATGATGACGGCGCCTGGCGCTCCCGCGAGCAAGGATCCGGCACCAGATCCGGAGGTAACACCCAAGGCACCAAGGAAAAGTAGAGGTCCTCCGCTAGAGAGACCAGAAAATGTGCTGCAGCAGGCAATAGATAGTTTGGCAAGCCCCATAGCACCCGTGGTAGATCCGGCTCAGGCACGGGCCGAGTTAGAGGAAACTAGGCAGAAAATCCTAGAAGGTGCGAAAAAGATAGCCACGGCTCAGCAGTCGTTGAACATGACGCTGCGTGAGTTTGCAAGAGCAAATAAGGTAGATGCTGTAAAAGTAAAAGGGAGAAACCTCATCAGTGAAATGAACAAGGGTGACACTAGAGTTGAGGAGTCAGAGAACCCTTTGTCCATGGGGCTGCCGAAGTATAGTACTCTGGCAAAGAACCTCAGAGCAGCAGATGCAGCTGCATCCGAGTTGGAGGGATTGACGGGTGGAGCCCGACAGAGACAGCAGGAGAGGGTCAACGAGTTAGTTCGGATCGTGAACAGACATAATGAGGAGTTGCTCAGGGCTAACCCAGAAAGAGATGGGGCTTCCAAGGTCGTTTATTCGGCAGTGGGAAACCCAGAGAAATCTGCTGGAGCTGCATCATCCCCACATGATGGCCCTAGAAGAGAGGAGGTAGTAACCTCAACAAGGAGAAACAAACAGATAGTCCCATATGACCTGCCAAGGGCAGGGAAAGGAAAAGCAGTGCAAGGAAATGAGGATCGACGAAGTGTCAGCCGAGGTGAAGCTGGCCGAGGTAACCGCGACCAAGGCAATGCCTGTTAGAGAAACGTTGTCAACGGCAATGCCGGACAGCGTAACTCGGCGGGTACAGGGCAAAACCTACCTCAGCAACAGCAGCGGCGGAATGTACCTCGGCCAGAGCATAATGCCAGCCAAGGTATGCAGCAAAATTGCGCTCAACAAGAGCAAGACAGATACAATGACGGTGATTCAGAAATGGTGAACGCAGGATACCCTAGGCCAGATTATCATGTGATAGGGTCAAGGTTGGGAAGCAGGAACTTGATGCCGGATGACGCCAGGTTAAAGCTGGATCGGCTTTATAGGTCAGAGCAAATTGAATGTCAAGGTCCTCCGGGTCCAGCGTGCTTTGGGCCCCGGATCATGAAAGAACCCCCGGTACCTAACTTCCAGTTACCCAGAGGCACGAAGACATATGACGGTAGCACTAACCCGGAGGATTGGTTGATCAATTACGCAATAGCAGTGAAAATTGCCACAGGCAATCTGAGATGGGCAGTGAGGTATGTACCTCAAATGCTGGAGGGGCCAGTGAGGGTATGGTTAAACAATTTACCACCCGGAAGTATCAACTGTTGGATTGATTTTGAGGAAATGTTTGTCAATAACTTCTCGAGCACGTATTAGAGGCCGAATATGCCACAAACCCTAGCAATGTGCAAGCAAAGACCAAATGAAACATACCGGGAGTTCCTAACCCATGGGTGCATCGTGAGAAACTCGTGTGAGGGTGTGATTGAGTCTCGGGCCATAGCATGGTTTGCACAAGGGCGCAGATATGCAAGCATGTTGTGGCAAAGGTTACAAAGGGATATGCCAACTACACTAGCAGAGACGATCCGGATTGCTGATTCGTATGCTTTGGGTGATCCAACTCAACCCCGACTTATGGCAAACGAGTCAAGTGAGGAGTACTACCAGCGAGATGGAGTCGGATCATCCCGGCAAAATGATTACCGGGGTAAGAAAAGAGATGATAGACCGAATTACCGTTACAGTTTGCAACAAGTTGCTGCGGTAAACCAAGATCAACCCGGAGCAGGGAATAATCAGCATCAGAAAGCTGGAGGGCAACAATGGACTCCGAGAAATGATGGCAAGAAAACTTGGATGCCCGAACAAAAGAGACAGTGGCAAGAAAAGAAAGACCGGCCAAGTTATACGTATGAGACAATGCTAGATCAGCCATGCAAATTTCACACGCCAAATCCGAGTAACCCGGCGGGTCATACGACTCGGCAATGTGAGTGGATGAGGAAGATAGAACAAAGTGGTTCGGGGAATGCTCAGGCACCTCGGAATGATCAGCCTTGGCAGGAGTTACCCCGGCAGCAATTGCTCTTCGGAGCAAACACGCAACAGTTAATGTTGCCACCACCTCCGCCGAGGTATGAGAACCATGAGAGAAGGGATGTAGTGCATCAGGTGGAAAATCAGCATCAGCCAGATCAAAGATATCCCGGCAATGAGGGGAGAAACGAATACAGAGAGCATCACCAGAGTTACTGTGTATTTACCACGGAGGAAATGGATAGAAAGAGCATGCAGCACCGACATATGGAGGTGAATGCAGTTATGCTAGTGGTGACGAGGTATATGCCTTGGTCGGATCAGGAAATTACCTGGAGTATCAAAGACCATCCCAAGCTCATGCCAAGTCCTGGTTCATATGCACTAGTGTTGGACCCAACATTCATTGGGCCAAATATCAATGTGAGATTCTCAAAGGTACTGATCGATAATGGCAGTAGCATTAATATCATGTATGTGGATACAATGCGCAAGTTGGGTATCTCGGAGAACATGCTCCAAGCTACAAGGACAACTTTACATGGCATTGTGCCAGGCATTTCCTATGAACCCATTGGCAAAGTCCGGGTTGATGCGATGTTCGGCACGAGAGATAACTGCCGGAATGAGAATCTAGAGTTTGAGGTTGTGAACTTAGAAAGCGCATATCACGCGTTACTCGGCAGGCCAGCCCTGAACAAATTCATGGCAAGTACTCACATCAGTTACTTAAAGATGAAATTGCCTGGGCCAAATGGGGTAATTACCATAGCTGGGGACTTCCGACGTTCCATTGAGTGTGCGTCAGCTGGGTCTAACCTGGCCGAGTCACTCGTGATTGCACAAGAAAAAAGAAAGATCCAGGAGGTAGCAGCATTGGCTCAGTCTGCGCAACAGTATATGCCGACGCTGAGTAACCCGCATGGAAGTGTCTCATTTCAAGCATCGAAGGATACAAAGAAAGTGCCAGTTGATGATCTTTTCCCAGAGCGTACCGTAAAAATTGGTGTCGGGTTAACTGATAAATAGGAAAGAGATCTCGTCAACTTCCTTCGTGAGAATCGGGATATCTTTGCTTGGTCCATACATGATTTGCAAGGTGTTCCGAGAGAGTTGGCCGAGCACTCTTTGAATGTGAGACCCGGAGCAAAGCCGGTGAAGCAACCTCTCCGCCGCTTCGCCGAAGACAGGAGAAAAGTTATTGGAGATGAGATAGCTCGGCTCCTCACAGCTGGGTTCATCATGGAAGTGCTTTACCCGGATTGGATATCTAATCCGGTGCTTGTGGAAAAGAAGAAAGATGATCCGAATGTGGTAGTGGTTTGGCGTATGTGCATCGATTACACAAACCTGAATAAGGCGTGCCCAAAAGATCCATTCCCACTACCAAGGATAGATCAGGTCATAGATTCTACTGCTGGGTGTGAACTGTTGTCATTCATAGACGCATATTCTGGTTTCCACCAGATACCTCTGAACCTGAATGATCAAATAAATACTGCGTTTATTACCCCGTACGGGGCTTATTGCTATCGCACCATGCCTTTTGGTTTACGTAATGCAGGGGCAACGTACCAAAGATGTATGCAAAAATGTTTACACGATCAAATTGGTCGAAATGTGGAAGTGTATGTAGACGATGTGGTAATAAAAACCAAGGAAAGCAAAACACTCCTTGATGATATTAGGCAAACGTTCGCGAACTTAAGGTGGTTCCGAATGAAGCTTAACCCGGAGAAATGTACCTTCGGTGTCCTGGTGGGAAAATTACTCAGATTTCTTCTCTCCAGCCGAGGTATCGAAGTTAACCCAACTAAAATCCGGGCCATTGAGCGAATGGAATTGCCGAAGTGTCTTAACGATGTCCAGAAGTTCACTGGTTGTCTGGCATCCTTAAGCCGGTTTGTATGTCGGTTGGGAGAAAAGGCACTGTCTCTCTATCAACTAATGAAAAAGTCGGACAAATTCATATGGACGCCGCAGGCCAATGAAGCCTTCATTCAATTAAAGAAAATGTTAGCCACTGCACCAGTGTTAGCCTCTCCACTATCAAAAGAGCCAATGTTGCTCTACATAGCCGCAACCAACCGAGTTATAAGTGCAGTAATTGTGGTAGAGCGCGATGAGGAGGGTAACTCAGTGCAAAGGCCAATATATTATCTGAGCGAGGTATTATCAGCTTCAAAGCAAAACTATCCTCAATATTAGAAGATGGCATATGGTGTGTATATGGCGGCTAAGAAGCTAAAGCACTATTTTGAAGAGCACCCCATCAAAGTAATATGTGAAGCCCCCATATTTGAGATAATGAGCAATAAGGATGTGTAAGGTCCCCAACCTTTAATAAGATTGAGCCCCCTGTGTTTACAATGCTAGTCCCTGGATCAATAGCTAGCATCCACAGTTTAGATGTAATATCAAGAGACAAAGGTCATAATATAACTTTATAACCAGGAATAACATAGTTTTATTACATCAATACATAGCTCGTTGGCTATTTACATTACATTGCAGCGGAATAACTATAAGCATGGGGTCCTTCATCTTCAAAGTGCCACAGGCAGATGTTGTTTGTAGACTTTGTAATCCTAATCAATCAATCTTCACTAAAATCAATCAAACCTGCAACATTACAAGTTACAGCCACAAGGGTCAATACATTTGAATTGTATTGGCAAGTGATACTTTGGTAGTATAGTGGAGTCTATCATCTATATGCATTTGGCTAAGTGGAGTTGAGGCTTGCATTGCTCAAAATAGATTTTTCCCTAACATTTTGAAAACACTAAGTTTTTGTTTGGCAAAAACTTTCCCAAGGCATCTACCAATCAAAGACTGAAGATCCTTCTCGAGGCATCTACCAATCAAAGACTGAAGATCCTTTAACCCTTGTTCACCCACAAGTTTTATTTAGAAGTTGGAGTGATGAGATTCTTGAAGCTTCCATGTCTTGATGCTCAAATTGTCCTTTACCAGGGACATGGCTAAGTACTTAGATTTTACACTCTGCAGAGGTGGTGCACTTTCCCCACAAGACTTGGTTTCCCAAGACAAGATCTTTCAGAAGCCTTCCCTTAGACCAACATGGACGCGTTCCAACCTATCATTCCCCTACCACCAACTGTCCATTTGGCTAAGTTATTGCAACCTATGATCCAGGCAGAGCCCATATTGCCAAGTGGCTGCACTTAAAGCTCCTCAACATTTGACATCTCAAATCTCTTTGTTCCTGGGTGGCCATCCACAAGTGAGATACACAAGCCAGGTCATGGCCTTGTGAACCACTCAACACAAACCATTCCTTCCATTCCACCCAGGTGATTCATTCACTTAGTTGTTTTATTAAACAAAACATAAGTCCACAGACTTAGTAATTTTTCATAGCATGAATATATATTCCACCCTTGTTTTCTATTAGCTAAGCTAAGCATGAAGGTAGTAGGAATCTTAACTTAGGAAATTTCTACTAAGGCTTCATCTATTAGGTTTTCCCATAGCAAGGTCTATACTTAGCAAAATAAAAACCATGCAAGTTTTACTTAGCAAAAACACTAATGCATAGTGAAAATAATGGGACAAAAGTATGAAGCATCACTTGCCTTTTTGGTAGAGGGTATAGGTTCACTCCTTGTCCTTGCAACAATCACACTCTTCAAGTCACTACAAATCAATCAAGCAAGGCACAAACTTAATCTACCAATCAAGCAAACACAAATTCAATTCGCATTCCAAACCAAAGTCAAACAAACAATTTCTCACACACAAAGTAATGGGATCTAAGTCATGCATAAGCATGCAAAGGTTGGTTCTATTGTAAGGATGGTCTTTACTAGGCTTCTAAACTTTGTAAGTTCCAAATTGGTCATTTACCAAAGTGGCAAAGTTAATAGCAAGAGGGTTTCACTTCAAAACCATTTTTAAAACAAAGTATCATTTTAGGTGGTGTAGAAATAATTCTACTAAGGCATTAGCCTATAGGGTTCACCAAATATGTTTTCAAATCACAAAACTTGGGGTTTGGGGTTAGTGAGTTTAAAACAAAACATTTTCCAAAGGTTTTCCTCCAAACCATTTTTAATAAATAAACCACATTTCTATTTGACTGGAAATGGTTTTAATTCAAGAAATCCTTATTTTGTATCACCAAATGAGTTGCTATTGCAAAACTTGGTGTTTGGGTCAGTAGGTTTGGTCCAAAACAATTTCTCAAAGTTTTCTTTACAAAAACATTTTCATAAACAAAACAATAGTTTTAATTAGCTAGAAATGGATTAAACCAATTAATCCATTCTAAACTTTTCAAAAATCATTTTCCCAGACAAGGGTTGGTTCCTAGGGTCAGTAAGGTCACAACAAACCATTTTGAAAAGGTTTTAACTCAAAAACATTTTTAAACAATTTTTCTACTCTAATCAAGCTCACAAAAGAAACTGCAAAATCAAACAAACTAACAGATACTATTTTCTAAACCAAGGGGATGGTTGGCTAGGTCTTGTTCTCCTGAATCCAACGACATAAAATTTGCAATTTTTGGACGTGTGGATCCAAAGATACAAGGGTTTGAAATTGGCATCAAAATCTGTTTTCATATTCTGTTTTAAAACGGACCTGGCCACGTGGCTTGCTCCTATTCGCCAGTACCGGTTCGCATGGATCGGTCGCTGTGGAGCGTTGGATTTAAATCAGATCGAGCGGCTCAGGATCTATCTTACCCCTTCGCTTAAGTCAACTGTTTCTACGCGTCTGATCTAAATCGAACGGTCCTAATCGAATCAACCACAAAGTGGCGGCGCTGGTGGCGGTGGTTGGCGGCGGAGCGGTCGGTCGACGACGGTGCCGTTGTTACAGGAGGTGAGGGCGAAAGAGGAGATGCTCACCGGGCTCAGGGGGTCACGGCGATGCTCGGGGAGGTGTTGGTCGGGCGAGGGGCGCTCTGGTCTTGGCAGGATTTCTCGCCGGAGTGGAGGACGGCGTCGGGTGCGTCAGGTGGTCGTCGTGGGCAGTGTTGTGATTCACCCCAAGGCATAACAAGGACGCTGTTAGATGCGCAAGACCAAGGCAAGGTTGAGTGCGTGAAGGATAGGGCTCGGGGTGGTCGGCTCTTACCAGGAAACATCGCCGGAGAAGAAGCAGACACGGCGGTGCTCTGAGCTTGTCGAAGACGAGGATAGAGGACACCCTAAGACCATTAGATTGTACCGTTAGGTTCGCAAGAGGAGGCGAGTATGTGTGCATGAACGAGAGGTAGGGGGGCGACCGGAATCTACCTGTGGGGCTCGTCGGAGAAAGAGGCAGACGGTAGCGCTGTTAGAGCTTGTCGTAGCCGATGCTCTGGGGCTCCCGCGGTTGAGAGGAGGGTGCTGGGAGATGCGTCTGGAAGTGGGTAAGCTACCAGCGTGCTCAGGGAGGCTAGGGGCGGTGTGAACTGGCCGGAATTCGTCGAAGATTATGGTCGGAGCAGAGGAGCTCGAGGAGGAATTGGGGGCGGTCTAAGGCGTGCCAGCGCGGGGTGTCAGAGGGGAATTATAGGGGAGACACGGGCGTTTCAATCTGCGTGATCAAGGCGAGGTAAAGGCTCGGCATTATGACGAATTAAGCCAGAGAAATCAACGGCAGAACGAGGGGAAGAACTGGTCCGTGGGGAGGGGTGAAGGAGACGATGAACAGTAGAGCAGGGTCTACCTGGCAGTGGAAAAAGAAAGGAGGGGGAGGGTCCACCGGCCAGCTGCTTAGCGGGTTGTTTAAGCGGTGAAGAAAAACGTTTCGGGGGCGTGGGTGAAGAAGATGGTGAGGTGGCAGTGGGGGCCGGCGTCAGCGAGAGGGAGAGAGGAGGAGTGGGTCCAGGCTGTCACTCTCTGCGCGGGTTAACTAATTGGTGCGAAAGTTTTTCTGAGGGAAAAGAGAAGTGGGCTGGAGTTGGGCCTTAGTGGGCTGGGTCCTTTTTCTTATTTTTTTTCTGTCTGTTTTCTTTTTCCCTTTCTATTTCTATTTTCCTATTTTGAATTTCAATCAACATTTCAAACATTCAAACCACTCAAACAATTCAAACAATCACTCAACTTTGTACTTTGAATTTGGTTCTGTTTATCAACATAATCCAAATCTCAAAATAATATTTTTATTCTTTTTAGGATCCATTTAATAATTAAATAAAATGGATCTTTAGTTATTTAATAAAATTTCCATTCAAATTCTTTAAACTTCCCAATTCCTTTCAGTAGGTTTTTATTTGTTTAGTTGGTTCAAATAATTCATCTTGAATTATTTGGAAAGTATTCTAATATGATTTATTAATCATTTAAGATTGGGTATTTGTTTTAATTCCAATGGAATTTAACATAGTTTTAATTCCCAAATTTTTATTTGGAGGTTTTATTTTATTTAAGTTGATTAAACAACTTTTATTCCACTTGGGTGAATTCCAAATATCATTTTCTCATGTATTCTTATTTAGAGATTTGTCCTTATTAAGATAGGGATATAATGGTTATTGCCATTTTATTTTATTTGGAATATTCTTTATCCTTTTATTTTATTTGGATTGGGATTATAATCACTCCATTTACTTAATGGATTAGGCCAAGATTTGATTTGGTCTTTAAATATTCTTTATTTAATATTTTTATCTTTGTCTTATAAAATCCATATTTTTTTATTTATAGCTCCAAACTTGGTGATTCCAATTTGTGAAAACTTATTTAAAAGAATAAATAAGTTTTGGTGTTTATTTAAAATGGGAAAAGCCTTTACTTAAATAAAATTGGATATTTAAATCCTTATTATTTTATTTAAATAAATCTTTACTCATTTTATCAAAACAAAATATTTTATTTTCCTTTAATAAATGTTTATCTTTTTAAATCCCTTTAGGATTATTTGTTCACCAATTGGTATGGATTTTAGATGAGGGCTTTAATGGCTTTGGAAATTCAATTCCTTTATTAAATCCATAAGATTGTTATTTATGGTTCCAAAATAAGTGAAACCAATTTCTATGGTCTTATATTATTTCTATTTGTCTTTCTTGATCATTTGTGAATGTTTGTTGATCAATTTTTCATATGGATCAAATCCATAGGCTTGGGGATAACTTGGAAATGGTTTTTATTCCATTAGGGTTTAGGGTTTTGGATTTATTTTCCAAGTGTTCAAATTTCCAGATACATTCATTGAGGAATGCATTTTACTTGATTTGGATTTGTTGAATTCAAACTTTAACCAAAGTTTGTTCAAGATGGGATTTTAAGTTTCCTTTTAGAAACAAAAGTTTCTTTTCACCCTGATTTTCAACAAAAATTTATTTTGTTTATTTTATTTTTCACATTACAAGATTTGGAAAATCTTGGGATGTGACAGGCTACCACCCTTAAAATAAATCTCATCCCCGAGATTTGGGAAGGTTAGGGTTACAAGCAGGCTCAAACAACTAGGGTACTACCACCCTTAAATTTTTTCCAACTGGACTACATCTTGGCTTGCTTGGAATCATGGAAAACCTCTGCATAGTGTCCTTTATTTTCACACTTGACTCATGGGCCAAGGTTGAGATTTTCCATAGGCTTGTTCAACTTTTCTGGACAATTGTTTGCATAATGGCCTAGTTCCTTGCATTTGAAACAGGTTATAAGTTTGAGGTCTTGAGGTGGCTTCTCTAGACAGTATGATGCATAATGTCCTAACTCCTTGCAGTGTTTGCACATCACTTGGCTAATATCCTTCCTCATCTTGGGTTTCACTAGCTTTTGTTTGTCTTCTTGGCTCTTTTTCTTTTCTGGGCATTCATTGGCGTAATGACCCATCTCTTTGCATTTGAAACATTGCACTTGTGTAATATCCTTCTTGCTAGTGTTGGGGCATTTCTTCTTCTTCTTTTTGGGTCTCTCCAAAGCTAGGAGTTCTTCTAGTTCATGCTCTTCATGAGTGGGAGATCTTTCTCTCTTCTTGGGGCATTGATCTTCATGCTCCTTGGTTGCATGATCCTTGATTCCACAAGTATTGCTAACTTGGGTTCCTTCTAAATTAGCATCTTTGTCATCCTTGTTGTCATTAGCTCCTTGGGAAAAGTTTTCTCTCATGTTGATCATTTGAGTAACCAATCCTTGCAACAATTGGGATTGAAGTTTCAAAATCCTTTGTATGGCTGGGTCTAATCCATTGTTGTTGGCTAGAAGCTGAGTTGTCTCTTGGCTCAACTGGTTTTGGGTTGCTATGAGTTCTCTCATGTGCTTCTCTTGGTTGTTGTTGTTGTCACCATCCTTGATGTTGGAGTTTCTTGGGGAAGTCATCTGTTTGGGTTGGGTTGGGATTAGAATAGGCAAAAGGTTTTTCTAAGGAAATAATTCTAATCACACACAACACAATTCACACAAGCAATGTGTAAGAAATCACAAACAAACACTCCACTCAATCAACAAGTTTTCAAGCACATTTTTAGGCCACCAAAAATAATTTTTGTTACACCACATAAGTTGGTGTGTTAGACTTAACTATAATATGGTGGTCCATCTATATGGTTCACTTGTGATCTTTCCATCCTTGGTTGATTCTTCTTGAAAAGATCTTTGTATCCTTGGAGAATTCTTGTGTCTTGGTCACATATACTTCAAAGATGATGATGGTTCCTTATAAATTGTGTTTCCTTAGTATTCAAATCATG
The DNA here is from genome assembly GCA_916181665.1 of Avena sativa. Classification (NCBI taxonomy): domain Eukaryota; kingdom Viridiplantae; phylum Streptophyta; class Magnoliopsida; order Poales; family Poaceae; genus Avena; species Avena sativa. The sequence goes on along the minus strand of OV702290.1, from coordinate 542,384,853 downwards.
AGCAAGATTTCTTGTCTCACTTGTAGTCCTTAGTGATATCCAAGATTGAAGTCCTTGGTGAATATGCTGAAGATGTTGAAGTCATTAGAGTTGAAGAAGTTGAAGAAGTCCTTTGCTCATGGTGTAGTCTTTGGTCATGGGGTAGGTTTTCCATTAAGTTTGAAAATAGAAGAGATGTAGAGTTGAAACCAAAATGGTTGAGGAAAGAGTTTACAAGTGTTTTTTTGTAAATAAGTTTTGGAACAAAAAAAAAACTCCTATTTTTCTAAGGGTTTTTGTCCAATCCTAGGGTTACAAATCCTACAGGCAACACAATGCTCTGATACCATCTGTAAGGTCCCCAACCTTTAATAAGATTGAGCCCCCTGTGTTTACAATGCTAGTCCCTGGATCAATAGCTAGCATCCACAGTTTGGATGTAATATCAAGAGACAAAGGTCATAATATAACTTTATAACCAGGAATAACATAGTTTTATTACATCAATACATAGCTCGTTGGCTATTTACATTACATTGCAGCGGAATAACTATAAGCATGGGGTCCTTCATCTTCAAAGTGCCACAGGCAGATGTTGGTTGTAGACTTTGTAATCCTAATCAATCAATCTTCACTAAAATCAATCAAACCTGCAACATTACAAGTTACAGCCACAAGGGTCAATACATTTGAATTGTATTGGCAAGTGATACTTTGGTAGTATAGTGGAGTCTATCATCTATATGCATTTGGCTAAGTGGAGTTGAGGCTTGCATTGCTCAAAATAGATTTTTCCCTAACATTTTGAAAACACTAAGTTTTTGTTTGGCAAAAACTTTCCCAAGGCATCTACCAATCAAAGACTGAAGATCCTTCTCGAGGCATCTACCAATCAAAGACTGAAGATCCTTTAACCCTTGTTCACCCACAAGTTTTATTTAGAAGTTGGAGTGATGAGATTCTTGAAGCTTCCATGTCTTGATGCTCAAATTGTCCTTTACCAGGGACATGGCTAAGTACTTAGATTTTACACTCTGCAGAGGTGGTGCACTTTCCCCACAAGACTTGGTTTCCCAAGACAAGATCTTTCAGAAGCCTTCCCTTAGACCAACATGGATGCGTTCCAACCTATCATTCCCCTACCACCAACTGTCCATTTGGCTAAGTTATTGCAACCTATGATCCAGGCAGAGCCCATATTGCCAAGTGGCTGCACTTGAAGCTCCTCAACATTTGACATCTCAAATCTCTTTGTTCCTGGGTGGCCATCCACAAGTGAGATACACAAGCCAGGTCATGGCCTTGTGAACCACTCAACACAAACCATTCCTTCCATTCCACCCAGGTGATTCATTCACTTAGTTGTTTTATTAAACAAAACATAAGTCCACAGACTTAGTAATTTTTCATAGCATGAATATATATTCCACCCTTGTTTTCTATTAGCTAAGCTAAGCATGAAGGTAGTAGGAATCTTAACTTAGGAAATTTCTACTAAGGCTTCATCTATTAGGTTTTCCCATAGCAAGGTCTATACTTAGCAAAATAAAAACCATGCAAGTTTTACTTAGCAAAAACACTAATGCATAGTGAAAATAATGGGACAAAAGTATGAAGCATCACTTGCCTTTTTGGTAGAGGGTATAGGTTCACTCCTTGTCCTTGCAACAATCACACTCTTCAAGTCACTACAAATCAATCAAGCAAGGCACAAACTTAATCTACCAATCAAGCAAACACAAATTCAATTCGCATTCCAAACCAAAGTCAAACAAACAATTTCTCACACACAAAGTAATGGGATCTAAGTCATGCATAAGCATGCAAAGGTTGGTTCTATTGTAAGTATGGTCTTTACTAGGCTTCTAAACTTTGTAAGTTCCAAATTGGTCATTTACCAAAGTGGCAAAGTTAATAGCAAGAGGGTTTCACTTCAAAACCATTTTTAAAATAAAGTATCATTTTAGGTGGTGTAGAAATAATTCTACTAAGGCATTAGCCTATAGGGTTCACCAAATATGTTTTCAAATCACAAAACTTGGGGTTTGGGGCTAGTGAGTTTAAAACAAAACATTTTCCAAAGGTTTTCCTCCAAACCATTTTTAATAAATAAACCACATTTCTATTTGACTAGAAATGGTTTTAATTCAATAAATCCTTATTTTGTTTCACCAAATGAGTTGCTATTGCAAAACTTGGTGTTTGGGTCAGTAGGTTTGGTCCAAAACAATTTCTCAAAGTTTTCTTTACAAAAATATTTTCATAAACAAAACAATAGTTTTAATTAGCTAGAAATGGATTAAACCAACTAATCCATTGTAAACTTTTCAAAAATCATTTTCCAAGACAAGGGTTGGTTCCTAGGGTCAGTAAGGTCACAACAAACCATTTTGAAAAGGTTTTAACTCAAAAAACATTTTTAAACAATTTTTCTACTCTAATCAAGCTCACAAAAGAAACTGCAAAATCAAACAAACTAACAGATACTATTTTCTAAACCAAGGGTATGGTTGTCTAGGTCTTGTTCTCCTAAATCCAACGACATAAAATTTGCAATTTTTGGACGTGTGGATCCAAAGATACAAGGGTTTGAAATTGGCATCAAAATCTGTTTTCATATTCTGTTTTAAAACGGACCTGGCCACGTGGCTTGCTCCTATTCGCCAGTACCGGTTCGCATGGATCGGTCGCTGTGGAGCGTTGGATTTAAATCAGATCGAGCGGCTCAGGATCTATCTTACCCCTTCGCTTAAGTCAACTGTTTCTACGCGTCTGATCTAAATCGAACGGTCCTGATCGAATCAACCACAAAGTGGCGGCGCTGGTGGCGGTGGTTGGCGGCGGAGCGGTCGGTCGACGATGGTGCCATTGTTACAGGAGGTGAGGGAGAAAGAGGAGATGCTCACCGGGCTCAGGGGGTCACGGCGATGCTCGGGGAGGTGTTGGTCGGGCGAGGGGCGCTCTGGTCTTAGCAAGATTTCTCGCCGGAGTGGAGGACGGCGTCGGGTGCGTCAAGTGGTCGTCGTGGGCAGTGCTGTGATTCACCCCAAGGCATAACAAGGACGCTGTTAGATGCGCAGGACCAAGGCAAGGTTGAGTGCGTGAAGGATAGGGCTCGGGGTGGTCGGCTCTTACCAGGAAACGTCGCCGGAGAAGAAGCAGACACGGCGGTGCTCTGAGCTTGTCGAAGACGAGGATAGAGGGCGCCCTAAGACCATTAGATTGTACCGTTAGGTTCGCAAGAGGGAGGCGAGTATGTGTGCGTGAACAAGAGGTAGGGGGCGACCGGAATCTACCTGTGGGGCTCGTCGGAGAAAGAGGCAGACGGTGGCGCTGTCAGAGCTTGTCGTAGCCGATGCTCTGGGGCTCCCGCGGTTGAGAGGAGGGTGCTGGGAGATGCGTCTGGAAGTGGGTAAGCTACCAGCGTGCTCAGGGAGGCTAGGGGCGGTGTGAACTGGCCGGAATTCGTCGGAGATTGTGGTCGGAGCAGAGGAGCTCGAGGAGGAATTGGGGGCGGTCTAAGGCGTGCCAGCGCGGGGTGTCAGAGGGGAATTATAGGGGAGACACGGGCGTTTCAATCTGCGTGATCAAGGCGAGGTAAAGGCTCGGCATTATGACGAATTAAGCTGGAGAAATCAACGGCAGAACGGGAGGAAGAACTGGTCCATGGGGAGGGGGTGAAGGAGACGATGAACAGTAGGGCGGGGTCTACCTGGCAGTGGAAAAAGAAAGGAGGGGGAGGGTCCACCGGTCAGCTGCTTAGCGGGTTGTTTAAGCGGTGAAGAAAAACGTTTCGGGGGCGTGGGTGAAGAAGATGGTGAGGTGGCAGTGGGGGCCGACGTCAGCGAGAGGGAGAGAGGAGGAGTGGGTCCAGGCTGTCACTCTCTGCGCGGGTTAACTAATTGGTGCGAAAGTTTTTCTGAGGGAAAAGAGAAGTGGGCTGGAGTTGGGCCTTAGTGGGCTGGGTCCTTTTTCTTATTTATTTTTTCTGTCTGTTTTCTTTTTCCCTTTCTATTTCTATTTTCCTATTTTGAATTTCAATCAACATTTCAAACATTCAAACCACTCAAACAATTCAAACAATCACTCAACTTTGTACTTTGAATTTGGTTCTGTTTATCAACATAATCCAAATCTCAAAATAATATTTTTATTCTTTTTAGGATCCATTTAATAATTAAATAAAATGGATCTTTAGTTATTTAATAAAATTTCCATTCAAATTCTTTAAACTTCCCAATTCCTTTTAGTAGGTTTTTATTTGTTTAGTTGGTTCAAATAATTCATCTTGAATTATTTGGAAAGTATTCTAATATGATTTATTAATCATTTAAGATTGGGTATTTGTTTTAATTCCAATGGAATTTAACATAGTTTTAATTCCCAAATTTTTATTTGGAGGTTTTATTTTATTTAAGTTGATTAAACAACTTTTATTCCACTTGGGTGAATTCCAAATATCATTTTCTCATGTATTCTTATTTAGAGATTTGTCCTTATTAAGATAGGGATAGAATGGTTATTGCCATTTTATTTTATTTGGAATATTCTTTATCCTTTTATTTTATTTGGATTGGGATTATAATCACTCCATTTACTTAATGGATTAGGCCAAGATTTGATTTGGTCTTTAAATATTCTTTATTTAATATTTTTATCTTTGTCTTATAAAATCCATATTTTTTTATTTATAGATCCAAACTTGGTGATTCCAATTTGTGAAAACTTATTTAAAAGAATAAATAAGTTTTGGTGTTTATTTAAAATGGGAAAAGCCTTTACTTAAATAAAATTGGATATTTAAATCCTTATTATTTTATTTAAATAAATCTTTACTCATTTTATCAAAACAAAATATTTTATTTTCCTTTAATAAATGTTTATCTTTTTAAATCCCTTTAGGATTATTTGTTCACCAATTGGTATGGATTTTAGATGAGGGCTTTAATGGCTTTGGAAATTCAATTCCTTTATTAAATCCATAAGATTGTTATTTATGGTTCCAAAATAAGTGAAACCAATTTCTATGGTCTTATATTATTTCTATTTGTCTTTCTTGATCATTTGTGAATGTTTGTTGATCAATTTTTCATATGGATCAAATCCATAGGCTTGGGGATAACTTGGAAATGGTTTTTATTCCATTAGGGTTTAGGGTTTTGGATTTATTTTCCAAGTGTTCAAATTTCCAGATACATTCATTGAGGAATGCATTTTACTTGATTTGGATTTGTTGAATTCAAACTTTAACCAAAGTTTGTTCAAGATGGGATTTTAAGTTTCCTTTTAGAAACAAAAGTTTCTTTTCACCCTGATTTTCAACAAAAATTTATTTTGTTTATTTTATTTTTCACATTACAAGATTTGGAAAATCTTGGGATGTGACAGGCTACCACCCTTAAAATAAATCTCGTCCCCGAGATTTGGGAAGGTTAGGGTTACAAGCAGGCTCAAACAACTAGGGTACTACCACCCTTAAAAAATTTCCAACTGGACTACATCTTGGCTTGCTTGGAATCATGTAAAACCTCTGCATAGTGTCCTTTATTTTCACACTTGACTCATGGGCCAAGTTTGAGATTTTCCATAGGCTTGTTCAACTTTTCTGGACAATTGTTTGCATAATGGCCTAGTTCCTTGCATTTGAAACAGGTTATAAGTTTGAGGTCTTGAGGTGGCTTCTCTGGACAGTATGATGCATAATGTCCTAACTCCTTGCAGTGTTTGCACATCACTTGGCTAATATCCTTCCTCATCTTGGGTTTCACTAGCTTTTGTTTGTCTTCTTGGCTCCTTTTCTTTTCTGGGCATTCATTGGCATAATGACCCATCTCTTTGCATTTGAAACATTGCACTTGTGTAATATCCTTCTTGCTAGTGTTGGGGCATTTCTTCTTCTTCTTTTTGGGTCTCTCCAAAGCTAGGAGTTCTTCTAGTTCATGCTCTTCATGAGTGGGAGATCTTTCTCTCTTCTTGGGGCATTGATCTTCATGCTCCTTGGTTGCATGATCCTTGATTCCACAAGTATTGCTAACTTGGGTTCCTTCTAAATTAGCATCTTTGTCATCCTTGTTGTCATTAGCTCCTTGGGAAAAGTTTTCTCTCATGTTGATCATTTGAGTAACCAATCCTTGCAACAATTGGGATTGAAGTTTCAAAATCCTTTGTATGGCTGGGTCTAATCCATTGTTGTTGGCTAGAAGCTGAGTTGTCTCTTGGCTCAACTGGTTTTGGGTTGCTATGAGTTCTCTCATGTGCTTCTCTTGGTTGTTGTTGTTGTCACCATCCTTGATGTTGGAGTTTCTTGGGGAAGTCATCTGTTTGGGTTGGGTTGGGATTAGAATAGGCAAAAGGTTTTTCTAAGGAAATAATTCTAATCACACACAACACAATTCACACAAGCAATGTGTAAGCAATCACAAACAAACACTCCACTCAATCAACAAGTTTTCAAGCACATTTTTAGGCCACCAAAAATAATTTTTGTTACACCACATAAGTTGGTGTGTTAGACTTAACTATAATATGGTGGTCCATCTATATGGTTCACTTGTGATCTTTCCATCCTTGGTTGATTCTTCTTGAAAAGATCTTTGTATCCTTGGAGAATTCTTGTGTCTTGGTCACATATACTTCAAAGATGATGATGGTTCCTTCTAAATTGTGTTTCCTTAGTATTCAAATCATGAGCAAGATTTCTTGTCTCACTTGTAGTCCTTAGTGATATCCAAGATTGAAGTCCTTGGTGAATATGCTGAAGATGTTGAAGTCATTAGAGTTGAAGAAGTTGAAGAAGTCCTTTGCTCATGGTGTAGTCTTTGGTCATGGGGTAGGTTTTCCATTAAGTTTGAAAATAGAAGAGATGTAGAGTTGAAACCAAAATGGTTGAGGAAAGAGTTTACAAGTGTTTTTTTGTAAATAAGTTTTGGAACAAAAAAAACTCCTATTTTTCTAAGGGTTTTTGTCCAATCCTAGGGTTACAAATCCTACAGGCAACACAATGCTCTGATACCATCTGTAAGGTCCCCAACCTTTAATAAGATTGAGCCCCCTGTGTTTACAATGCTAGTCCCTGGATCAATAGCTAGCATCCACAGTTTGGATGTAATATCAAGAGACAAAGGTCATAATATAACTTTATAACCAGGAATAACATAGTTTTATTACATCAATACATAGCTCGTTGGCTATTTACATTACATTGCAGCGGAATAACTATAAGCATGGGGTCCTTCATCTTCAAAGTGCCACAGGCAGATGTTGGTTGTAGACTTTGTAATCCTAATCAATCAATCTTCACTAAAATCAATCAAACCTGCAACATTACAAGTTACAGCCACAAGGGTCAATACATTTGAATTGTATTGGCAAGTGATACTTTGGTAGTATAGTGGAGTCTATCATCTATATGCATTTGGCTAAGTGGAGTTGAGGCTTGCATTGCTCAAAATAGATTTTTCCCTAACATTTTGAAAACACTAAGTTTTTGTTTGGCAAAAACTTTCCCAAGGCATCTACCAATCAAAGACTGAAGATCCTTCTCGAGGCATCTACCAATCAAAGACTGAAGATCCTTTAACCCTTGTTCACCCACAAGTTTTATTTAGAAGTTGGAGTGATGAGATTCTTGAAGCTTCCATGTCTTGATGCTCAAATTGTCCTTTACCAGGGACATGGCTAAGTACTTAGATTTTACACTCTGCAGAGGTGGTGCACTTTCCCCACAAGACTTGGTTTCCCAAGACAAGATCTTTCAGAAGCCTTCCCTTAGACCAACATGGACGCGTTCAAACCTATCATTCCCCTACCACCAACTGTCCATTTGGCTAAGTTATTGCAACCTATGATCCAGGCAGAGCCCATATTGCCAAGTGGCTGCACTTGAAGCTTCTCAACATTTGACATCTCAAATCTCTTTGTTCCTGGGTGGCCATCCACAAGTGAGATACACAAGCCAGGTCATGGCCTTGTGAACCACTCAACACAAACCATTCCTTCCATTCCACCCAGGTGATTCATTCACTTAGTTGTTTTATTAAACAAAACATAAGTCCACAGACTTAGTAATTTTTCATAGCATGAATATATATTCCACCCTTGTTTTCTATTAGCTAAGCTAAGCATGAAGGTAGTAGGAATCTTAACTTAGGAAATTTCTACTAAGGCTTCATCTATTAGGTTTTCCCATAGCAAGGTCTATACTTAGCAAAATAAAAACCATGCAAGTTTTACTTAGCAAAAACACTAATGCATAGTGAAAATAATGGGACAAAAGTATGAAGCATCACTTGCCTTTTTGGTAGAGGGTATAGGTTCACTCCTTGTCCTTGCAACAATCACACTCTTCAAGTCACTACAAATCAATCAAGCAAGGCACAAACTTAATCTACCAATCAAGCAAACACAAATTCAATTCACATTCCAAACCAAAGTCAAACAAACAATTTCTCACACACAAAGTAATGGGATCTAAGTCATGCATACGCATGCAAAGGTTGGTTCTATTGTAAGGATGGTCTTTACTAGGCTTCTAAACTTTGTAAGTTCCAAATTGGTCATTTACCAAAGTGGCAAAGTTAATAGCAAGAGGGTTTCACTTCAAAACCATTTTTAAAACAAAGTATCATTTTAGGTGGTGTAGAAATAATTCTACTAAGGCATTAGCCTATAGGGTTCACCAAATATGTTTTCAAATCACAAAACTTGGGGTTTGGGGTTAGTGAGTTTAAAACAAAACATTTTCCAAAGGTTTTCCTCCAAACCATTTTTAATAAATAAACCACATTTATATTTGACTAGAAATGGTTTTAATTCAATAAATCCTTATTTTGTTTCACCAAATGAGTTGCTATTGCAAAACTTGGTGTTTGGGTCAGTAGGTTTGGTCCAAAACAATTTCTCAAAGTTTTCTTTACAAAAATATTTTCATAAACAAAACAATAGTTTTAATTAGCTAGAAATGGATTAAACCAACTAATCCATTCTAAACTTTTCAAAAATCATTTTCCAAGACAAGGGTTGGTTCCTAGGGTCAGTAAGGTCACAACAAACCATTTTGAAAAGGTTTTAACTCAAAAAACATTTTTAAACAATTTTTCTACTCTAATCAAGCTCACAAAAGAAACTGCAAAATCAAACAAACTAACAGATACTATTTTCTAAACCAAGGGTATGGTTGTCTAGGTCTTGTTCTCCTGAATCCAACGACATAAAATTTGCAATTTTTGGACGTGTGGATCCAAAGATACAAGGGTTTGAAATTGGCATCAAAATCTGTTTTCATATTCTGTTTTAAAACGGACCTGGCCACGTGGCTTTCTCCTATTCGCCAGTACCGGTTCGCATGGATCGGTCGCTGTGGAGCGTTGGATTTAAATCAGATCGAGCGGCTCAGGATCTATCTTACCCCTTCGCTTAAGTCAACTGTTTCTACGCGTCTGATCTAAATCGAACGGTCCTGATCGAATCAACCACAAAGTGGCGGCGCTGGTGGCGGTGGTTGGCGGCGGAGCGGTCGGTCGACGACGGTGCCGTTGTTACAGGAGGTGAGGGAGAAAGAGGAGATGCTCACCGGGCTCAGGGGTCACGGCGATGCTCGGGGAGGTGTTGGTCGGGCGAGGGGCGCTCTGGTCTTGGCAAGATTTCTCGCCGGAGTGGAGGACGGCGTCGGGTGCGTCAAGTGATCGTCGTGGGCAGTGTTGTGATTCACCCCAAGGCATAACAAGGACGCTGTTAGATGCGCAGGACCAAGGCAAGGTTGAGTGCGTGAAGGATAGGGCTCGGGGTGGTCGGCTCTTACCAGGAAACGTCGCCGGAGAAGAAGCAGACACGGCGGTGCTCTGAGCTTGTCGAAGACGAGGATAGAGGACGCCCTAAGACCATTAGATTGTACCGTTAGGTTCGCAAGAGGGAGGCGAGTATGTGTGCGTGAACAAGAGGTAGGGGGGCGACCGGAATCTACCTGTGGGGCTCGTCGGAGAAAGAGGCAGAAGGTGGCGCTGTCAGAGCTTGTCGTAGCCGATGCTCTGGGGCTCCCGCGGTTGAGAGGAGGGTGCTGGGAGATGCGTCTGGAAGTGGGTAAGCTACCAGCGTGCTCAGGGAGGCTAGGGGCGGTGTGAACTGGCCGGAATTCGTCGGAGATTGTGGTCGGAGCAGAGGAGCTCGAGGAGGAATTGGGGGCGGTCTAAGGCGTGCCAGCGCGGGGTGTCAGAGGGGAATTATAGGGGAGACACGGGCGTTTCAATCTGCGTGATCAAGGCGAGGTAAAGGCTCGGCATTATGACGAATTAAGCTGGAGAAATCAACGGCAGAACGGGGGGAAGAACTGGTCCATGGGGAGGGGGTGAAGGAGACGATGAACAGTAGAGCGGGGTCTACCTGGTAGTGGAAAAAGAAAGGAGGGGGAGGGTCCACCGGTCAGCTGCTTAGCGGGTTGTTTAAGCGGTGAAGAAAAACGTTTCGGGGGCGTGGGTGAAGAAGATGGTGAGGTGGCAGTGGGGGCCGGCGTCAGCGAGAGGGAGAGAGGAGGAGTGGGTCCAGGCTATCACTCTCTGCGCGGGTTAACTAATTGGTGCGAAAGTTTTTCTGAGGGAAAAGAGACGTGGGCTGGAGTTGGGCCTTAGTGGGCTGGGTCCTTTTTCTTATTTATTTTTTTTGTCTGTTTTCTTTTTCCCTTTCTATTTCTATTTTCCTATTTTGAATTTCAATCAACATTTCAAACATTCAAACCACTCAAACAATTCAAACAATCACTCAACTTTGTACTTTGAATTTGGTTCTGTTTATCAACATAATACAAATCTCAAAATAATATTTTTATTCTTTTTAGGATCCATTTAATAATTAAATAAAATGGATCTTTAGTTATTTAATAAAATTTCCATTCAAATTCTTTAAACTTCCCAATTTCTTTCAGTAGGTTTTTATTTGTTTAGTTGGTTCAAATAATTCATCTTGAATTATTTGGAAAGTATTCTAATATGATTTATTAATCATTTAAGATTGGGTATTTGTTTTAATTCCAATGGAATTTAACATAGTTTTAATTCCCAAATTTTTATTTGGAGGTTTTATTTTATTTAAGTTGATTAAACAACTTTTATTCCACTTGGGTGAATTCCAAATATCATTTTCTCATGTATTCTTATTTAGAGATTTGTCCTTATTAAGATAGGGATAGAATGGTTATTGCCATTTTATTTTATTTGGAATATTCTTTATCCTTTTATTTTATTTGGATTGGGATTATAATCACTCCATTTACTTAATGGATTAGGCCAAGATTTGATTTGGTCTTTAAATATTCTTTATTTAATATTTTTATCTTTGTCTTATAAAATCCATATTTTTTTATTTATAGATCCAAACTTGGTGATTCCAATTTGTGAAAACTTATTTAAAAGAATAAATAAGTTTTGGTGTTTATTTAAAATGGGAAAAGCCTTTACTTAAATAAAATTGGATATTTAAATCCTTATTATTTTATTTAAATAAATCTTTACTCATTTTATCAAAACAAAATATTTTATTTTCCTTTAATAAATGTTTATCTTTTTAAATCCCTTTAGGATTATTTGTTCACCAATTGGTATGGATTTTAGATGAGGGCTTTAATGGCTTTGGAAATTCAATTCCTTTATTAAATCCATAAGATTGTTATTTATGGTTCCAAAATAAGTGAAACCAATTTCTATGGTCTTATATTATTTCTATTTGTCTTTCTTGATCATTTGTGAATGTTTGTTGATCAATTTTTCATATGGATCAAATCCATAGGCTTGGGGATAACTTGGAAATGGTTTTTATTCCATTAGGGTTTAGGGTTTTGGATTTATTTTCCAAGTGTTCAAATTTCCAGATACATTCATTGAGGAATGCATTTTACTTGATTTGGATTTGTTGAATTCAAACTTTAACCAAAGTTTGTTCAAGATGGGATTTTAAGTTTCCTTTTAGAAACAAAAGTTTCTTTTCACCCTGATTTTCAACAAAAATTTATTTTGTTTATTTTATTTTTCACATTACAAGATTTGGAAAATCTTGGGATGTGACAGGATGCAAGTGGACGGATTGCAAAATGGGCAATTGAGCTAGCCCCTTATGCTCCACAATACGACAGGAGAGATGCGATCAAGTCTCAGTCTGTGGCCGACTTTTTTGTGGATTGGGCAGAGGTGGAATATGAGCCACCGTTGCCAGATCCGAACTACTGGAGGATGCATTTCGATGGATCAAAAACAAAAACCGGGTTAGGCGCCGGAGTTTTGCTTACCTCGCCCAAGAAGGACCAGCTGAAGTATGTGCTGTAGATCCACTTCGCAGCATCAAACAATGTTGCAAAATATGAAGCGCTTGTGCATGGGCTCAAAGTGGCAAAAGAAATTGAAATACGCCAGATCCAGTGCTTTGGTGACTCCGATCTAGTAGTCCAGCAAGTCTCAGGGCATTGGGATGCGTTGGATGCAAATATGGCATTGTACAAATTTCATGTGCAGAAGATATCAGGATACTTCGAGGGATGCGAGTTTCATCACGTACCCCGGCTAGAAAACGAGGCTGCCGACGTACTGTCAAAACTCGGATCAACCCGACAAGCGATTCCACCAGGTGTAGCACTAGAGAACCTCAGAAAACCATCTATCAGGCCATCCCCAGAGTCCGAGTCAATCTATATCCCGACAAATCCGGAGTCGGAAGTTATGCCATGGACATTGATGTGGGGAATGCTTCACGAAACCCGGGGACTGCTTCAGCAGACCCGGGGACTACTTCGCAAGATCTGGGGACTGGCAGCGTGATCCAACTGAGGTTATGCCAGTGGATCAAATGGAAATCGACGAGGAAGTGTTCCGAGTGCAAGCCATACCAGCTTGGGCACTGCCCATATTCCAATTCCTGAAAGATGGAACTTTGCCTAGTGAAGAAGTGCTTTCAAGGCAAACTCAGAGGAGGGCAAAGGCATACACGATTATCAATTCCGAGCTATACAAGAGAAGTGTCACAAATGTCCTCCAACGATGCATTGACCCGGAAGAAGGGCTTGACATCCTCCGAGACATACATCAAGGGGAATGTGGGCATCACGCCTCGTCCAGAGCCTTGGAAGCAAAAGCTTTCCAGCATGGGTTTTACTAGCCAAGTGCCTTGGAACAAGCAGAGGATCTGGTAAGAAAATACAATGGTTGTCAGAGGTATGCCACCAAGACGCACATGCCAATGTCGGAGCTCAAGACCATACCAATTACCTGGCCATTTGCTATATGGTGTTTGGATATGGTTGGTCCGTTTAAGCCATCAAGAGGAAATATGACCCATATCTTAGTTATAGTTGACAAGTTTACAAAATGGATCGAAGTAAAGCCGATAAGAAAATGTGATGGAGCTACAGCCGTGACACCTCAAGGATATAATCCTGAGGTATGGCTACCCTCACAGTATCATAACAGATAACGGCACCAATTTCACTGAAGGAGCATTTGCGCGATTCTGCCAAGATAAAAAGATCCGGCTATTGCTTCAGTAGCCCACCCCGCATCGAACGGACAAGTGGAAAGATCCAATGGGTTAGTGTTATCCGGGATAAAACCCTGGCTCATTGAGCCACTGCAAAGATCAGCGGGCTGCTGGATAGAAGAACTACCAGCGGTACTGTGGAGTTTAAGAACAACTCTGAATCGATCAATAGGCTATACGCCATTTTTTCTGGTATATGGGGCAGAAGCTGTATTACCAGCCGACATAGTGTTGGGTCCGCAGCATAGAAAACAAAAAATTTCCTACGGTGTGAACTACACGCCAAGATCTATCTACTAGGTACAAAGCAAACAGGTGGACATACATCCATAGAGAACTTACCCTCAAAGACAACGAGCTTTGTTAACGAGTAGGAACTCGTGGTTGATGTAGTCGTACACTTGCCGATCTCAAGATCGTGAGGAAGTCCGAGCGCCGCAACTCAGCAGCGCATCGGCACTCGCACACACGTTCAAGCCACCGGACAACCTCCACCTCCTCGCTCCAGCGATCCAGCGGAAGCAGCAACTCCTTCCAGACGAAATGCCACTGGGAACATGTATCTCGCTAATTCGAGACCATGGGGGAATAATTCTAGAGGGGGAGAGAGATCCTTCACAAGGAGGTGTGAGGATGAAGGAGGGAATGGGTGGCCTTTTATAGGAGGAGGGGGGTGCCCCCTCTCTCCATGGCCGGCGCATGGGGGGGTGACCCCTCACCTCCCCCATTCATGTGGTGGTAACTCCTCCACATTAAAATGCCTCTTCACATTCCCTTTTAAAGTCTCCACTTTAAATGCATTAAGTTTCTCCAAATTTAATGCTCTCTCATTTAATAAAAACTCTTTTATTAAATTTATTCAGAATTTTGTTAATTACTTTAATTAACAAACATTCACATATAGCCCCTTGCAATATTTCAATATCACATGCAGAACCACCTTCTGCAATTTCACCCGAAACAATTTCCGGTTTCTATTGAAACAATTCCCGCGCTTTGCAATTCTTTCGTCTAAAACATATGTGCTCCAAAATGGTGTCCGGTAACTCTTAAGTGGGCCACCCTACGGTTCGCGAATAATGCAGACATGATTGAGACCCTTCTCCGATCAATAATCAGCAGCGGGACCTGGAGATCCGTACTGACTCCTACACATTCAACGATGACTCCTGTGATCGTGAGAACCTTTAACGCTTGTAACTAAATCCCTTTGTCTCTTGATATATTACATGTCCGAGATTCGATCATCGGTATCTCCATACCTAGTTTGATCTTGTTACCGACATGCACTCTTTTCTTGTTCCCGTGATATAACATTCTAGTGATCACATCACTTGCTTGCAAGCTATCCTAATGTGATATCACCAAGAGGGCCCAGAGTATATCTATCCGTCATCTGGATTGACAAATTCCACTCTTGATCCATGAGCCTCAACATAACACCTTCGTAGCACTGAACCCATCTTTATAGTCACCCTGTTACGGTGTGACGTTTGATGTTATCAAGATACTCTTCCGGTGTTAGCAATTAACATGATCTCATGGTCTAAGGATTAAGATTACTTCGTATGATGTTATAGCAATATAAACACAATGACTTGATCGTAATGCTATACTTCGGATGAATGTTCATCACATCATTCCACCAATGGTGTGACCTTGTTATTAACAACATCCAATGTCCATGATCAGGAAACCTTGATCATCCTGTTAATCAACAAGCTAGTCTATAAGAGAGGCATGACTAGGAACCCTTTTTGTTTATTAAACACACATGTATTGATGTTTCCTATCAATACAATTATAGCATGCAAAATAAACATCTATCATATACAAGGAATACATAATAACAACTTTATTATTGCCTCTCA
The DNA here is from genome assembly GCA_916181665.1 of Avena sativa. Lineage (NCBI taxonomy): Eukaryota > Viridiplantae > Streptophyta > Magnoliopsida > Poales > Poaceae > Avena > Avena sativa. The sequence goes on along the minus strand of OV702290.1, from coordinate 542,369,491 downwards.
GGGCATATTTCCTTCACATAGAGCATGATTCGCCTAGAGTCACCCAATACACAGAAGCCGAAGTGCGAGAAGCCCGGCAAAATGATGTTGATCTGTTGGAAGAAGCGAGAGAATTGGCATTGTCCAGATCCGCCATATATCAGCAAAATCTCCGACGCTATCATAGCCGGAAAGTAAACCCCCGAGTTTTCCGGGAAGGTGATCTGGTACTCCGGCTGGTACAACGTACTGCTGGCATGTACAAGTTATCCCCCCCATGGGAAGGGCCATTCATTGTAAGCAAAGCATTGCACAATGACTCTTATTATCTCATCGATGCAAAACCACAGGAGAAGAACAAGGCGGACAGGTCCGGCGAGGAATATAAGCGTCCATGGAATGTAGCTCTACTTCGTCCATTCTACACTTAACAAAATAGTGTTTGTATCCAAGTTTCTCATATGTCGGTATGTATGCCGGAAATGAGTTTATCAATGAAATCTTGGCACCTCGAGCAGTAACTCGGGGACTGCCTTAGTAATATTTATTGTCCTTTATGTTAGTTACTTAATTTTATGTCGGCTGGCTTAAGTTGCTTCTACCTAAGCCGGATTAGTAGTGTGTGAGCACCAAAAACTCAACTCTTCGACTTGCCGCTGTCCAACAAGAATTGGCTTCAGGGCAAGCAAGAGAACAAGTTTGGAAATGCGCAGCACACGAAAAATGACTAAGGAAAGGAACGTAATCGAGCCGATGTTTATTGTTCGGACTAACCCCATGTTTATTTTACCTTTACCATGTTGGATTATTTTGAGCTAATCCTAAAGTTTCCAAGTATTGTTAAGTCAATTTTTGAAACTCGGTCTTGTAAGTCACAAAAACGAATCAAGGTAGACACGAACCGAGCCATGAAATTGAAGGAACAAGAAAATGAAACTCGGGGACTACTCCCAAGTTAATTCGGTGTGAATAACTTAGTAACAAAACAAAATCAGTATGCTTAATACATCTGCACCCGGCATACCGGGGATCTGATAAAATTCAAAGTGTTTTTTGGCGCTCAAGGAGCAGCAGCAGGAGGAGGTAACTCGGCGCCAGCAGGTGGAACTCCGGCCTCAGCTTCATCGTCTTCATTTTCTTCGACATCCGAGGATTCGTCCCCTTCATTGTCACCCAAACCATCTTCAACATATCCGTCGTCAACAGCGTCAAGGAAACTTGGTCCCTCATTCCATTGATGGACGGGGGCAAACTGGATGAGGTTGTGGGCACAAGCCTTACGCCGAGCTACCCAATCCGGGTCAGTTGACCACTTTGATCCAGTGTGCAAGCGCTCGAGAATCTTCAGATTTAACTTTTCATACCAAGTGAGAACAAAGTGGAGGACAGTATCAGCTCCAGCGCGAGCGGTGGATTCCCTCCAGAGGTCGAGTTTGGTCTCGCATTCCATCAGTTTGTTGATCAGAGCTATGGATCCCTCCGAAACATCCTCACCAAGCCAAAGGGCATGGAAGATTCGAACAGATGAATCCAGGAGACCCGAACCATAGTTCTTCATAATTTCAACTCGGGGAAGATAGGCTGACTATGAGATCCTCCAGGTCAAGAGGAATGGAGCCAGGACCAGATGGAGTACCTCGCTGCTGGCGGAACTTGGTAACGGCAGAGGATGCAATGATATCGCCCTCTGGGAATTTTCCTGAAAACAAAACAAGTGAGATAAGTAAAAGAATTTAACCCGAAAAATTCATGTCGGCTTAAGGAAAGGAGTTTACAGGAGACGTGGCTATGGATCTGAGTCAGCTCCTTGGTGCAATTATCACGTCTCGTCCGGAGCTGCTCAAGTTCAGCATTAGCCAAGCCCAGCTTGACGTCGGCCTCCTTCAGCAATTCTTGATCCTTTGCAAGTTGGAGGTTAAGACATTCTCGCCCCTCGGTGAAGTCTTGGCCAGCCTTGTCCATCTCTGTTTTGTGGACCTCTTTGAGTTTTTTCATCTCGGCCTTGAGCTTGGCGATCTCATCATCTTTGGCTCAGAGTTTGGCGAGCTCATCATCCTTCTTCTTAAGTTCGGCCTGGTGTTGTGTTGCTTGTTCGAGAAAATGCAGCATCATATCAGGCACGGGCACACTATCTTCAAGGGATGCTGAAACAGTTTGTTGACCTGGTAGAGCCGAGGTATGAATATTTGCCGAGCCTAGGAGAAAGGAGAGAGAGAACGGAGATTGAGTAACCAAAGTGAATTACCTTTTATCTCAGCCAAGTTCTTCCTCATGATTGTATTTTCAGCCTCAACTCTAGCTGTGCAAACCGGATGACGGGTTAGTTCGGCGGGAAAAGACAAAGAAAAATGCGAAAAAAATCTAAGAGAAAACTTACCCCTTTTCTCAAACTCAGCGAGAAGCGTGGTATGTTTCGAACGCAGCGCCTTGTGTGTGTCCAGGAGGCGCTGAAACTCAACACTCCGGCGATTGGTAGTGATCTTAAAAAAGCAAGGGTGGCTTAGTTATATGCATTCTGTAAGTGTACAAGATCAGGGCCAGGTGGAACTTAACCCGGCTCTAGGTGTGTGCATATTCGAAGTGTACAAAATCCAGGCCAAGTGGAACTTAACCCGGCTCTAGGTGTGTGCATATTCGAAGTGTACAAAATCCGGGCCAAGTGAAACTTAACCCGGCTCTAGGTGTGTGCATATTCGAAGTGTATAAAATCCAGGCCAAGTGGAACTTAACCCGGCTCTAGGTGTGTGCATATTCGAAGTGTACAAGATCCGGGCCAAGTGGAACTTAACCCGGCTCTAGGTGTGTGCATATTCGAAGTGTATAAAATCCGGGCCAAGTGGAACTTAACCTGGCTCTAGGTGTGTGCATATTTAAAGCTACTAAGGAGTTATGCTAGTTCTCTAAGGAGCATCCGGCCGAGTAACAAGTTACTCCCCCGGAGGCTCGGGGACTAATGGATATATCTCTAAGCACTTGTGCATGATGAAGAAAGGACAAAGTAGCATACCTCCATCATCCAGCCAGCAAGGTTGATAGCCTTGGCTACGGTGTTCATTTGAGCGCTAAATTCGGTAGGCCCGAACTTCTCCAGGAGATCGTCGTTGGGATTGACGAACTCCGCTCTTTTCCAATTATCTACATATTCGATCAGAGCTGGAGGATAACTCTCTCCACTGAGCATGTGCGGAGTAACCAAGCCCTTGGCATGGGCCTCCCTCCTTGCAACTTGGGCAGCAGCAGGACTGGTATGCAATGCGAGTTGCTTGCTAGATGATCCGGGAGAGGCATCCTTCTTCGCCAGATCTTTCTTCGATAGCATGGACGCGAGCGTGCGCTGTCCAGCCTCGATGGATGCTGCCCTGGTGGCGTCAGAACTTTTCTTGGCCTTGGGATGCTGCTGAGAGGCTGAGGTTTGAGTTGTAGTCTTGGACTTGGGTGCAACCTTGGTGCTAGTTGGGCCCTCTCATCGAGTCTTGGAAGATTCGGACGAGGTAGATGGAGTTGGTGCTGGTGCTTGTGTTGATGCTGGTGCTGCTGTTGGTGCTGGCGCTGGTGCCTGTGCTGATGCTGGTGTTGGCGGTGGTGGTGCTGCTACTGTGTCCTTGGAGATGGCTGGTTGCGGCTGAGCAGATGAGGAGCTGGGAGCCTCTGCTACCTCGACAGTGCCACTTCCCCCTGCTCCGAGGTTGCCCTCCTCTGGCCGAGGTGGGCTAGAACCCGGAGCAGCCACGGAACCCTCACGAATTGGGCTCAGTGGGTGTGTGTCGTCACCACGAGGGGGAGATGGGGTACGTCGGAGGGGTAAAGCAATGCCGGAGCCGCTCTGGGGAACCTCCACCGCAGCCCTGTCGAATCAGACGATGAATAACAAGTTATAACAAAAGAAAGGCACATAGATAAAAAAACATGAAGCAGAGAACTGGACCAAAGGGAAAAGTGACTTACTCGTCAGAGGTCAAAGGCTCCTTGGGCTTCCGAGCTCTCCGAACTATAGTTTTGGTCGGAGGCTTGGTAGCGGTCTTATCAGCAGACTTCTTTTGCCTCTTAGTTGTTTTAGGAGGTCCGGAGGAAGCTGAGGAAGTGGCAGCCCATTTCTTAGACGCGGCTGGGACCGGCTCACCCGTAGCGAGGGGAGGATCTTCATGAATCTGCCCAGCCAGGTTAGCTGAAGTCGGAAAGGCGTAAGAAAGGGGTACATCATCAAATGCCTCCATCACCTCAATGTCGGAATCATCTTCATTATCAGGCCAATCTCTTAAGGAAGAGAAGTTACCAGTGGGTCGCTTGGTTGCGTCCGGGAATGGCAGGAACATTTCCTGATCCGGCTCCTCCTCGTCCGAGACAAGCCGATCCTTTGCCCATTTGAGGGAAGGCTCGGTGCCATCTTCAAGGGTTTGCTGAAGAAACAACTAAGAAGAAAACGCAAATGGGTCAAATAAACGACATACTCCGGCATAGGATATAGCTCGGAAAGGGATTGAATCACGAGATTTACCGCAAGAGGAGGCTTGTCCCGGCAGTAATGCTCCATCCCCCACTCCCTGTCAGCGGAGAAGTCTTTGTCGGTTGTAAAGAGGGCCTTGACCCAACGGAATATCTCGGTATTATTCAATTCGAAGGAAGAGGTCCGGTTGGGGTCGAGTTGCCAGCTCATGTGGCAAAGTTTGTGTGTGCGCTTCTGGAGAGGGGAGATCCGGCTGCGGACGAAAGTGATCATCGCGTCCTTGTTGCGCAGCCCCAGATCCTTCAGCTCCTGAACCGTTTATTGACTTGGTTCGCCAAGACAGTGGGTTTCTTGGAAACCCGGTCCCACAAATCCGGATTAGGAGGACCCGGAGCATACAGTCGCAGCCGGATCAAATTTTCATCCATGTCGTTCCTCACATAAAAAAGGTTTGGGCCCAGCCCTTGCAGAAATCAAGCCCCATGACCCAGGGAAAGATGGATAGTTTCCGGGGAGAGATAGAGGCGGCACCAAACTAAGTCAGGTGTTTGTCCTCCAGAGCACGCAGTTTATCCGGAATCACGTTCCTTCGCAGACCGAAGAACTGGATCCAAAGCTCTTTGGTGGATCACAAACCGACGTATCCTTCTACAGTGGAGGCAAATGAAGAAAGGGATGTAATGGCGTTCGCCGGAAGATGGTGAGGTTGGAGTTCGTAGGTGTTGAGGAAGTCATGGAAGAAATTGCTTGCAGGTAGGCCGAAGCCGCGCTGGAAATGGGATAGGAACACAACGAACTCACCCGGATTGGGTGAGGGAGCGAGTTCCTCGGAGGCGAGGCGGGCAATCACACCCTCCGGGATGCAATGGGTGCGGTAGAGCCAGTCCAGATCATCCTGGCATACCCAGGAACCGGCCCAAGCACCACGCTCCATGGATTCCCCCCCTCCTCCATCTCTGCCTCAGCGACGGTGAGCTCCTCTTCGGTCATCTCTAGATCACCGGCCTTATCGGAGGTGGGGGTAGAGACTTGGACTGGCACGGACCCGTGACGGTAGAGCTGCACGGGAGCGGCAGCGAGGCAGGTGCAAGAAAGCACAGTGCAGCGGCGGCACTGTAGAGCAGATGTGGTGGCCGCGACACTGTCGCTAGGAAGAAGAAGAGGCAGAGAGGCAGAGGCAAGATAATGATTACCCTCCACGTGGGACATGGGGAAGCGTACGAAGGAAGGAAGAATAACCCGAAAACTGAAGGGTAGCCCGGCCAGCGAGTGATAACTTGGAATAAGCCAAGGGAATACTACACCACGGAATCCGAGCTATGTAGTAACTCAGAAAAAGGAGCAAAAATATTAAACCTGCCATGGCCTTAGCAGCTGAAGTTGCTAAGACCGCACTAGCTTCGGGGACTAATGTTGGGGGGATACCCCGGGTAGGGTCACGCCGAGGTATAGAGGTCGAGTTAGCCGAGGTATGGCAAGGTCAAAGTGAATGCTAGCCGAGTCACCTCAAGGCAGGCCGACTTACGGGGTAATCCGGACCGGAGGATGTCCACCTAACTGAGTCCCGGCCGACGTATGTCGTATGCCGGCAGACATTTTGTAACTTGTATGCAGGTACCTGCGGGGCCGGATTAACCGGGCATGATCCGGGTTATATCAGGCTTGCAAGAGAAGGAAGGAATCTCGCTGGTCAAAAGGTGGTCACTGTACGCTGGAGCGTGAGCGAAGCGGACAGAGGGAAGGACCACCGAGGCGTGGCTGACAAGGGTGACACGCCCTATGTCGGATGACGCTGGCACCGCAGAGGCTTATGTAGCCTCTGCGTGGCTTACGATGGCAAAAGGTGACCCGGTCGGTTTTCTATTTTGGGAAGAAGCATATTCCCAGGAATATGCTTCCACGTATGCCCTAATGGGAACCCTAACCTCCCCTATATAAGGAGGGATAGGGCTTCTGTAGAAGGGGTTGGTTGGTATTTGAGTAGTTGTTTCCTTGGAGATAGGTAGTGGCGAGAGTAAGAGAGCTTCTTCTTCCTCCTCTCCCCAATACAGCTCAAGGAGCATCTGTAACCTTGCGAATAAAAAGCATCTGTGTGTGGAATCACCACACTATCCCTCCCTGGATTCCTCTAGTGCATATTGGCCCCACCTTTAGCCTATCCATGGCATCTGCCGTGACACCACCACGACATTCCTGCCGGTATTCCGATACGACCGCGCCTACCAGAACAAGCGGTTCTGGAAGGAGTTCCTGGAATGGGAACACATGGCGCGGCGTCATAGCGCCTACCACCGCGAGTCCGATCCGTGGGGATCTCGTGACCTTCCCGCCTCTGAATCCGGCGACGACGGCTCCGTCAACCACTCTGACACCGACCTTGGCAACGACAGCCTCGACATCATCGTCAAGGAGGAGGAGGAGGAGTCAATCTCGTCCACCTCCGCGCACCTGCCCCCGAAGTACCAGGAGGTCCCAGTGCGGGGCTATGATGAGGACGCCTTCCTCGAGCAGGCCATCGCGGTCAGCGCGAGGGAGGAGGACCAGATGTGGGATGGCTACCAGGAGGCCATCCAATTCACCAGCCTCCTGGCGCAGGTGAACGCAGGGCAGCCGCTGTCGCTGCCACCACCACCATCAGCGCTCCCACCGTAGCCGCTACGGGGGTGGGCTGCTCCGCTCGTGCCAGGTGGGCTGCTCCACCGGCGCCTAGATGGTATGCTCGGCCCGCGCTGGCCGAGATGGATGCGTGGTCGGCGTGGCCAGGCTAGGTGATTGACCAACCCGCGCCTCCCGCACCCGCACCAGCGGCAACTTCGGAGATGCCACCGCCACACCTCTGGATATCGCCCGAGTACATGGACCGCGATCCCTAGATGGACGGGGCGACACCGACGGCGAGGAGATCATCAGTATCTAGGGCTAGGGCTAGGGCCAATTTCTTTTCCCTTTTATGTTTTGGATGTAATATTTTGTATAATTAAGTACGAACTTTGCCAGTTTACGCGTGAAATGTCTTTGCCAGTTTATGCGCGAAATGTCTCGGTTTGAAGTTTGGGAAAAAACGGCCGTACCTCCGTTGGCTAGGCACGGACATATGGGTCGCGCCGCTGGACGCGGCTGGCCGAACAGACCGGACCGCGATCGCGGCCCGACCCAAATGGACAGAAACAGACCGTTTTTGTCCATTTGGGTCGGGTCAGTGGAGATGCCCTTAGATGATCGAAGAGGTGGGCGAAGAGTTAGTTTCCTTTTTTTAAAAGAAATCTATTGACCGGCGCGGCACCCTGTTCTTGAGGTATATACATTTTTAGTCAAATAACTTGTTCTGGCCTCCCAGGATGCAAAATAGTCTCATAACTTGCAAAGTAGATTCCCTCAAAAAAACTTGCTAAGTAGATAAAACTAGTTTCACAACTTGCATCTTGGATGCAAACTTGTCCATTTCAACCAAATTTCGACGAATTTTACCGAGTTTATGCGAATTCGTCCAAGCTGAGTTGTCCAGACCACGTTGTTTTGTAGAAAAGTCCAAAAAAGAGAGGTCGGTGTCGTTTTTGGGTCCTTCCACCACGGGTCATTGTGATTCTTACAAAAAAAAATCGCATCGTTACTTCCCGAAGTTCCACGAGGGAACCTAACGTTGTTGGAGGCGACGACGAGCTTGTGTGTGGTGTCGCCTCCGCCTGGACCCCGCCGACAATTCGCTACCGCGAGCATGGTGAGGACCCACCACAATACGTTACCCAATTTTTTTACCATCCCCTCTTTCTTTCTCGTCTCGCGGCCATGCCGGTGGTGTTGGTGGAGGTGAGCGCATGATCCACTCGATTGTAGTAGGGTGTTTTAGCAGTAAAAATTTCTTGAAATAGGTAATACTAGCACCGACGAGTAGGGTAAAGGTAGCTATTTATTGTCCTTTTTTGCCCAGTCAATGTCCTGCTATAGAAATAGGTAATACTAGCACCAGCGGAGTGATCAAGAGGTAAAGAAAGGGCGACACAAAAAGCACACCATCAAACACAAAAGTATCAGGAGGACAAGGAAGCAGCAGCATAGCGAGAGAAAAGGCAAAGAGGAGCTAGTGAGCTACTTGATTTAAATCTTGACATCTGATGACCCACAAGTATAGGGGGTGTATCGCAGAATTTTCGATAAGTAAGAGTGTCGAACCCAACAAGGAGCAGAAGGTGTTGGCGAATGGCTTGGAGCAGGAATTCTCTATAAATACTTAGCAAACGGATTTATAGGGGTTTTGATAATGCAGGTAAATAAAGTACGAGTAAATAAAAGACAATAAGAATAAATGCAGCAAGTGGCCCGATCCTTTCTTTAGCAAAGGACAAGCCGGTTGTATTACTTAAGATGACCAAACGTTCTCGAGGACACACGGGAATATCATCAAGTGTTTTCGCTTCATATAGTTGATTAATCTTCTTTAATTTGCTAGTATTGTGTGGGAGAACCTGTGCTAATGTACCGACCTTCCTAGGACTAATACATACTTGTAATTATACCCCTTGCAAGCATCCACAAGTACAAGAAAGTAATTAAGGTAGAAACCTAACCACAGCTTTAAACTCTAAGACCCTGACATCCCTTGTGCAAAGGTTTCCTAACGGAGGTTCAGGTTTCTGTCACTCCGGCAACCCCTATGATTAGTAGCCAAATACACAATGCATTCCCCTAGGCCCATAAAGGTGAAGTGTCATGTAGTCGACGTTCACATGACACCACTAGAAGAAGTACACCACAACTTAAATATCAAACTATTGAATCTTTCTCAACACAATTCCACTGCTAACAACATGACTTCTCCCATGTCCTCAAGACCAAAACGAACCACTCACAAGACAGCATATGGATCAAGATCAGAGATGATATAATGATATGTAACAATCTGAACATAAATGATAATTCAATGGTTCACTCAATAGCATCAACTACAAGGAGCAATCAACACCGGGAAAGTTTCCCCTAAGAACTATGCAAGATTCAACCCAATTGTTACAGCGGTATGAAGTGGTGATGATGGTGCTGGTGGAGATGATGGTGGTGATGATCCCGATGAAGTCCAGCTTGATGGTGGTGTTGATGGCGACGATCTCCCCTCTCCGGGAAGGAATTCCCCTGGCAGAATTCTGTCTGCTGGAGAGATCTTTCTCTCTCAGTGTTTCCCATCTCGCAGAGGCGGAGGAATATTTTTGTGGTCGCTCCCCCAGGTGTTAGGGTTTCGAGAGGGTAATATACGCCAGAGGGGAGAGCCTGGAGTGGGCCAGGGCGGTCACACCACCTGCTGGACGGCCTAGGGCTGCCCGCGCCAGGGGGTGGTGTGGCCCCTCTGTGGCCCATCTCCACTCCCCCTTCTGGCAACCTCCGTCTTCTGGAAAAATAGAAATTTCTATGTATTTCTCGAATTTTCTGACCTTCGCAAATTTTGCCTCCAAATAGCACCTTTTCCATCAGAATCCTGACTGCAGCGGTCCATGCTCCAAAAGTCATCAACCATGTAAAAATAAATGAAATAACATAAGTATCATCTCTTAATATGAAATATATCAATGAATAACAGTAAATTATGATATAGAATAGTGATGAAAAATGGACGTATCAACTCCCCCCAAGCTTAGACTTCGCTTGTCCCCAAGCGAAAACTAAGCTCAATAAACATGACCTCAGGTTTATGGAGTCAAGAGTCGATAAAAGAATACGGACAAGAAGCATCACATTCATCAATACACAAATCATAATAGAAGACAACTCACTATTATATAATTTAACTTGCAATAAGTAAAGGAAACACAATAAAGATACATAAAGTAAATCGTAATTGGTAATGGAAAACTTAGCTCTTGGTCGAAGAATAGTTGACAATTTGCAGGAGTTCACACATAAAGGGTTTTCAATGATAGGTTTCAAAGTAGTAAACACTAAGATAAGAGCAAACGTGCAAAGCAAGGAACATAAGAAACATGATTGAATAAAACATCATATGAATGAATGAAACACAACAACTCAAAATACTTGCTGAGATAGAAGGGAATAGGTTTACTGACTCAACTAAAAAGTAAAAGAAAGGCCCTTCGCAAAGGAAAGCAGGGATTTCAATTTTCATAAAGAGCTTCCAAAAATTATGATACTTATTAGCTTTCAACTCTCATGGCCCCTATCAGAGGCATATTTAGGTGATTAAGGTTAAAGTGATCAAATATGAGGATATGCTTGACAAGTTGTAAGTTGAAAATCTCATGTCCCTTGAGTACGAGGGCCGCTACTCATGCAACTCAAGTTCAGTCACCGGTAAGTTCTTGTCATAGTAAGTACATGTGTATCATAGAGAACCGCCAATGGGGTACCCCTTGCCCGATGATATGGAAGAATCTCCATATCAAAATGACAAGGCAAGCAGACAACAAGCATCTCAGCAATCTTCTTATTTACCATGGGAATATGGTGCTTTTTTCTCTCTTTCCTCTTTTCTCATCTTTTTTTTTCTTTTTGTCTTTTTCTCAATCTTTATCTCTTTTTTATAAGAAGGATGCTTCATAGATGATCATTATGGTTACGCTGCATGTTTCCACCATGATTAGGCATGGATTAGACCGGCGGCCCAGGCGTTTATCTAACACAAATACATAACTCCATGGACTTACAAGCTCCCCTTTCATTTCACACCGACGACATCCATAGACAAAAGAGCATGATATCAACTAGGTATAAAGTACCAGTGCAATGTTGTAAGCATTCCTCATGACAGCATGGTTCTGCTAATTCACAACTTACAAAGTGTAAGCATATACGCAACATAGATGGGCACAATGGTTCAAGTTAATTAAGTGCAAGAAAGTAAAGTGTGCCATCAAGTTCATGAGAGCTTTAATCACTAATTTTCACATAACAAGTTTAATTCGGAAGGTAAATAAAACATGAATTTACTTGGAATAGGAATAGTGCTAATAGGTAGGTATGGTGGACACAAATGGCATAGGTTTTGGTTTAAGGATTGGATGCACGAGAAGCATTCCCTCTCAGTACAGGTTTTAGGCTAGTAAGGTTGGGTAGCAAGCATAAGAATTGAAGGAAACAAACAAACATACAAGTGATAAAAACAAACATGCAATCTTCCTTGGAAGCACAAAAGATCTTAACATCCTACATGATAACTTATCTATTCATGATATGACTCTACTAAAACGATAAAAAGATAGAAGATAGTGATGTGATACCACAGCACTCCCCCAAGCTTGGAACAAACCAAGGGGATGCCAAAACCTGATGACGAATTACTCCTTCGGTGGTGGTGATATTCTTTCATCATCGTCCGACTTCCAAGGTAAAGGCTCCCCATCAACAAAAGACATCCTGGTCTCCATCATCCTGAAACTAGCAGCAGCACTTATGCGTTTAAACCTAACCTCATACTCAGAGTTTTGATTTTGAACATCGTAGAGTTGTGCTTGCAGTTGGTTGGTTGTTTGGTGGAGTGAGAGAATTTCATCTTTGAGCTCAGCAGCTCCTTTTGGTGCTTGGCGATGAGTTCGGAACAAATCTTATGGATGATATCCAGTTCGCGTTCCGCCATCTTCTTGTACCTAAAGACTTCTTGCTACGGCGCTTCCATCCTGTCCTCCAGACTTCCTTCACCTTTAGGGCCATGAACCTCTTTTATCCGTACCTCCCCATCTTCAAGCAACAACTCCTTGGGATGAATCTTCAACTCACGCATGTATGGGTTCATGATATCCGCTGAGGAATCTTCCTTGGCTGATCCAATGGCTCCAAAACTGGGACTCTACCTATTAGAAACAGATCGAAACGAAAATACGATGAGAACACGATATACGAACCTCGGGGGATCCAGGGGATTATATATTACGAAGTTTTACAACAAAAGGAAGGTACTGGGAGAAAACGGGTTGGAGACGGAGTCCGAGGTGGCCACACCACCTGCAGGCGCAGCCAGGGGGCTCGTGCCAGGGGGTTGTGTGAGCCACCCTGGCTCCATTTCCATCCCTCTTTCGCTTCGTTTCTTTCCTTGTTGGATAAAAACTCCAAAAATATAACTGGACAGAATTTTCGCGGAACTTTTCTTACCAGAACTGTTACCTATTCGAAAACAGACTCTGCAGGTCTCTGAACTTGGGTTTTGATAATTTTTTCCAGAGTCACCACTTAAATAACATCAATATCTTCATCTTCATACTCATATTACTCGAGTCATGAAACCTTTCACTTTCTTATTACACCATTTTCTCCACTAACCTGGAAATTTCTTTCACACAAAACTTTACACAATTCTCATTGGCAACATTAGTGTAAGCGAGGTAATAAACCTTTTAAGTCCAACTTCAACTGAAATCCATCAAAACATAAGCTACTGTAACAAATCCTTCCGAAAATCCAAAAAGAATTCAAAAAGGAAATCGATTTAAGAAGCAAGTGCAAGAGTGGCAAAATCTGTCAAAATAGACCAGCAGGTAAAGATCATTTTTTTACTAAAATCTTCTGTTGCTCAAATCAAAAAGTGAAAAACTAACGAAACTTAAATAACAACCTGGGGCAGAAGCACAAAAAATTACTGATCAATCGGACATACACATATCTCTCACGAATTTTTACGGTGAAGCACAAAAATCTGTTTTGGGATAGCAACTTCCCCAAATCTTACTTCTCTCTCATTAGAGGTTGATCTTGACACAAAAAACCAAACAAAAAGGATAAGGAGAGTTTATTACCGAGGTAATAACTTCCAAGACTCAAATAAACAAAAACAACTTAAAGCACAACTAAATTGGGTTGTCTCCCAAAAACCTCTTTCTTTATAGCCATTAAGATAGGCATGATAATTTCAATGATGCTCACAGAAGAATATGAATTGAAGTGAAAGAGAGCATTAAGAAGCAAAAATGCACATGTTTAAGTCTAAACCACTTCCTATGCAAGGGGATTTTGTAAACCAACAAGTTGTTGAAATCAGAGGCCACTAGCATAGGAAGGCAAAAGAAGTGCAACATAAAAACTTTCAGTGTAAAACGAGGAAACTTGATATTATTGAGATGCATAAGAACAGTCTTCCCTCTCTCATAATAACTTTAAGTATCATGCATAAATTTAATGATATAACTATCACAAGAATCGTTGTAGCAATGATCACTTATCCTAACAGAAAACACAAGGGCACTAGCTCTCATAACACTACATTGTGAAACAATATTAGAAGTATCCTTACGAAGGATAGTGTATCCCTCTTCTACATATTTAGTGACAAAGTCTTTCACATTTGCTATTATAGGTTCATCATTCATTTGTTTATTAGGTTCACCCATTTTTAGAGATAAAGAAGGACGTGAGCTTTTTGTACGCCATATGCCTACTCCACATAGGTGAGAGCCTAGTCTTTCATAGGCGCAAGCTCTTCTCAAAAAACATGATTATCAGTATAAACTTCAGTATTTCTTGCAGGAACACTCTTAGCAACATCTTTATATGGTTTATGATACTTATTCCACTTCTTTTTAGGCACTTCAATATAGGAAGCAAAAGCCTTAAAATAAGTTGCAATAGCTTGAGAGTCTAGACCATAAGCATTTTTAATATTTTGAAAGTCATTAGTTCCCATAAAAGATTCAAAGCATTCATAATCATAATTTATACCTGACTTTCTTCCTTTGTCATTCTCCCATGCTTCAGCATTGTCTTGAATACGGTCTAGAAGATCCCATTTAGCTTCTTCTTCCATGCGTGTAAATGATCCAGCACAAGAAGCATCCAATAAATCCTTATCATGAAGAGAAAGCCTTGCATAAAAGTTATTGATAATAATATTGTTGGGGAGCTCATGAATAGGACATTTGAGCATTAGTAACTTCAATCTCCCCCAAGCTTGAGGTGTACTCTCTCCATCAAGAGGCCAAAAGTTGTATATTTGATTCCGATCTTTATGAATCTCACTAGGAGGATAAAACTTTGAATAAAAGAGAGGCACTATTTCCTCCCATTCAAGAGCTTGACCATTCTTCAACAGCTTATACCATTCTTCAGCTCTTCCTTTTAGTGATAATGAGAATAAATTCTTCTTGACTTGATCTTTTGTAAGCTCCCCCTGGCTCTCGCCTCTGGCATATATTATCCTCCTGAAACCCTAATACTTGGGGAGGGACCACAGAAAGATTTTGCCGCCTCTGCGGGGCGGAAAACACCGAGAGAGAAAGATCTCTCCGGCAGATAGAATTCTGCCAGGGGAATTCCTTCCCGGTGAGGGGAGATCGTCGCCATCAACACCACCATTAAGCTGGACTTCATCGGGATCATCATCATCATCACCACCATCATCACCATCAGCACCCTCACCACCATCTCCATATTGTTGTAACAATTGGGTTGAATCTTGCATAGTTCTTAGGGGAAACTTTCCCAGTGTTGATTACTATTTGTAGTTGATGCTATTGAGTGGAACCATTGAATTATTGTTTATGTTCAGATTATTATACATCATTATTCCATCTCTGATCATGATCCATATGATGTCTTGTGAGTAGTTCGTTTTGTTTTTGAGGACATGGGAGAAGTCATGTTGTTAGTAGTGGAATTGTGTTGAGAAAGATTCAATAGTTTGATATTTAAGTTGTGGTGTACTTCTTCTAGTGGTGTCATGTGAACATCGACTACATGAAACTTCACCTATATGGGCCTAGGGAATGCATTGTGTATTTGGTTACTAATCGTAGGGGTTGCCAGAGTGACAGAAACCTGAACCCCCATTAGGAAACCATTGCACAAGGGACGTCAGGGTATTAGAGTTTAAAGTTGTGGTTAGGTTTCTACCTTAATTACTTTCTTGTACTTACGGATGTTTGCAAGGGGTATAATTACAAGTATGTATTAGTCCTAGGAAGGTCGGTACATTAGCACAGGTTCACCCACACAACACTTAGCAAGCTAAAGAAGATTAATCAACTATATGAAGCGAAAACACTTGACAGTCTTCCCGTGTGTCCTCGAGAACGTTTGGTCATCTTAAGTAATACAACCGGCTTGTCCTTTGCTGCATAAAGGATTGGGCCACTTGCTGCATTTATTCCTACTGTCTTTTATTTACTGGTACTTTATTTACTTGCTTTATCAAAAAACCCTAAAAATCTGTTTGCTAAGTATTTGCAGAGAATTCCTGATCCATACCACTAGCCAGCACCTTCTGCTCCTTGTTGGGTTCGACACTCTTACTTATCGAAAATACTGCGATACACCCCCTATACTTGTGGGTCATCACTTGCACACTTGAACAACCCGCATAATTCATGTATAAAGAGCAAATGATCATCGGGATGGACAGTTCCATCTCCAACATAATAGTTATCCATAACACGATCAATAATTCTTGTAGGTATTTTAAAAGTATCATTCTTAACAGGTGGTGGTTCATCTACTACCTTAGCAGTGGTAGTACCATTACGAAATAAGAAACTCAGCGAATTTTCCATATTGAAATCAAGTAACTAACATAAATAAACAACACTCAAAGTAGAAGTTTCCTTTACCAGTTCCACTCTCCAATAGCGCTTCACTCCCCGGCAACGGTGCCAGAAAATAGTCTTGATGACCCACAAGTATAGGTGGTGTGTCGCAGTATTTTCGATAAGGAAGAGTGTCGAACCCAACGAGGAGCAGAAGGTGTTGGCAAATGGCTTGGAGCTGGAATTCTCTGTAAATACTTAGCAAACGGATTTTTAGGGGTTTTGATAATGCAGGTAAATAAAGTACAAGTAAATAAAAGACAATAGAATAAATGTAGCAAGTGGCCCAATCCTTTCTTTAGCAAAAGGCAAGCCGGTTGTATTACTTAAGATGACCAAACATTCTCGAGGACACACGGGAATATCGTCAAGTGCTTTCGCTTCATATAGTTGATTAATCTTCTTTATTTTCTAAGTGTTGTGTGGGTGAACCAGTGCTAATGTACCGACCTTCCTAGGACTAATACATACTTGTGACTATACCCCTTGCAAGCATCCGCAAGTACAAGAAAGTAATTAAGGTAGAAACCTAAGCACAACTTTAAACTCTAAGACCCTGACATCCCTTGTGCAAAGGTTTCCTAACAGGTGTTCAGGTTTCTGTCACTCTGGCAACCCCTACGATTAGTATCCAAATACACAATGCATTTCCCTAGGCCCATAAAGGTGAAGTGTCATGTAGTCGACGTTCACATGAAACCACTAGAAGAAGTACACCACAACTTAAATATCAAACTATTGAATCTTTCTCAACACAATTCCACTACTAACAACATGACTTCTCTCATGTTGTCAATAACAAAACAAACTACTCACAAGCCATCATATGGATCAAGATCAGAGATGATATAATGATATGTAACAATCTGAACATAAACGATAATTCAATGGTTCATTTAATAGCATCAACTACAAGGAGTAATCAACACCGGGAAAGTTCCCCTAAGAACTATGCAAGATTCAACCCAATTGTTATAGCGGTATGAAGTGGTGATGATGGTGCTAGTGGAGATGATGGTGGTGGTGATGATGATCCCGATGAAGTCCAGCTTGATGGTGGTGTTGATGGCAATGATCTCCCCTCTCCGGGAAGGAATTCCCCCGGCAGAATTATGTCTACCTGAGAGATCTTTCTCTCTCTGTATTTTCCACCCTGTAGAGGCGGCGGAATATTTTTGTGGTTGCTCCCCCAGGTGTTAGGGTTTCGAGAGGGTAATATACGCTAGAGGGGAGAGCCTGGAGTGGGCTAGGGCAACCACACCACCTGCTAGCGCGGCCTAGGGCTGCCCGCGCTAGGGGGTGGTGTGGCCCCCATGTGGCCCATCTCCACTCCCCCTTCTGGCAATCTCCGTCTTCTAAAAAAATAGAATTTTCCATGTATTTTCCCGAATTTTCTGATCTTCACAAATTTTGCCTCCAAATAACACCTTTTCCATCATAATCCTGACTGCAGCGGTCCATGCTCCAAAAGTCATCAACCATGCAAAAGCAGATGAAATAACATAAGTATCATCTCTTAATATGAAATATATCAATGAATAACAATAAATTATGATATAGAATAGTGATGCAAAATGGACGTATCAACATCTCACAAGATGATGATGCATATGAAGTTCCTCTCACTCAATATGCACTACCACCTAAAGACATGTAGTTATTTAGTTCATAGATGTTGCGATCTTATTTTTCTTCTTCGTTTACTCTGAAATATCTAGACTAGGTGAATGCTGGATGATGCACATTGTGTTTGTGAGATGCTACTGATACGTCCAAAACGTATCTACTTTTCCGAACACTTTTGCTATAGTTTCTCCTCTAAACTTGTGTGATTTGGATGCAACTAACACGGACTGACGCTATTTTCAGCAGAATTGTCTTGGTGTTTAGTTTTTGTGTAGAAAATCAACTATCAGGAAAAATCCTGGAAAATATGCCAAAAATCCCATTTCACCAGAAGACTCCCGGAGCCAGAATACGAGACGGAGGGAGGCTGGGCCCAGGCCACACCACCTGGCCGTGCGGGCTAGGCTTGGCCGCGCCAGGGGGTGGTCTGGCCGCCCTAGACACCCTCTCGGTCTCCCTATTCGCCTATAAGATGCCTTCTGACCTAAAAACTCAGGGGGGGGTTCGACATTTTTCCAGAAGGAGTTCCGCTCCGCCGCCACCACCAGATTGCACGAAATAGCACCAGAAACTCAGTTCTGACACCCTGCCGGGACGGGGAATTAGAGGAGATCATCACCATCATCATCACCATCACTTCTCCATCGACCATCCATGTTTCCCCCATCTATGAGTGAGTAAATCCCCCGCTGTAGGCTATGGGTATGGTAGGGATTGGATGAGATCGTTCATGTAATGGCATCGGATTGTCAGGACATTGTGCCAAGTATCTTCTATTAGTGCTTTTTGACTTTGTTGCAACTTGTTATGCTTAATGCTTGTCACTAGGGCCCGAGTGCCATGATTTCATATCTGAACATGTTATTGATTCATTATGATATTATTATTTTTGGTCTTACCTGCAAGTTGTATACACATGTTGTTGTCCGGAACCAATGACCCCGAAGTGACAGAAATCGGGATAACCGGAGGGAATGGCTTTGATGTGAGGATTACATTTGTTCATGGAGTGTTAATGCTTTGATCCGGTGCTCTATTAAAAGGAGCACCTTAATTGCTAGTAGTTCCCTTGAGGCCCCGCTACAAACGGGCTGGCGGGACAAAAGATGTTGTGTAAGTTCTCATTGCGAGCACGTATGACTATATTTGGGACACATGCCTAGGATTATTTAGTACTTGGATGCTTTATCTTATTTATCTGCAATTGCCCTATGTTCTGATTGCCATGTGAATTGTCTTGTCCATGCAACACCCGTCCATCCATCCCTATGCCTACCGCACTCGAATCCTACTATTTACTGCTATTTTTACTATTGTCTTTACTTTACTACTATTGTTACTTTACTACTCCTACTACAAAATTGTTGCTACTGATAAACTGCTGTGAGCAAGATTGTTTCCAGGTGCAGCTGAATTGACAACTTAGTTGTTAAGGATTATAAATTTTCTTTGGCTCCCCTTGTGTCGAATCAATAAATTGGGTTTCACTTCCCTCGAAAATACTGCGATACCCTCCCTATACTTGTGGGTCATCAAGACTATTTTTTAGCGTCGTTGCCAGGGATCATAGCTTTATTTATCAAGTTCACTTGGATTCATTATTGTTCGCTCCCATCCATCCATCATGGGTAAGTCTCGTGATGGCAAGGTTCCTATTTTACCATCCACTATAGGAAGAGGTACGGTTCTGAACACCTCTTTTGCTCTTGATTCATCATCTGTTATGAGTAAGCTCGTTACACCACCACATACACATGCTAGACATACTGCTATGACTGTTGAATCTGAAACTTCCGATACTTATGATGCTGCTTCTACTGTGCTTGATAAGAGTGGTTCATTAGGTCCTTTCCTAGATGCTACGATTGCTAGAACTATAGCTGGAAATACTGAAACTCCAAATGAAGACACTACTACATCTGTTAGTTCACCTGAGTCTAGTGAGAGTTATGATATGGAAGATGGTTATGTTGAGATGACCGATAAATTTATTAAAGAATGTAAAAACACCCATGATAGGAGTGTTGCTAAGAATCTCCTTGAGAGGTGTACTATTAGACCCAAATTGTCTCCTATTGCTAAGTTTGCTACTTCTCCCATAAACATTAAAGATAAATATTATGATTTCTCTCTTGATCTATCTTACATAGCTGTTGTTGAGAAAGAACCTTTTTGTGGGACTAAGAATGAAAGTACGGTAACACATATGACTGAGCTTTCTACCATGAGTGGCATGTTTTCTGATGATATTAAGGTGCGTACTTACTTTGTTGCTAAGATTTTCCCCTTTTCACTGAAAGGAGAACCTAAAACTTGGTTTAGTAATTTACCTCCTGGATCTATTGATATCCTTGATTGCTTGATTAGTACTTTCCTGCAAAAATATTTTCCTCCTAGTGCTAGACATGCTATTTTGCAGGAACTTTTTGATTTTAAACGGCTAGAAAAAGAGATATTGCCTGAATCTTGGGCAAGGTTTTGTGCTTTGATTCATGGACAGGCTAGAAGTCCATTTGTCGTCAGATTGATGACAAGTACGCCATGAGGGGGTCCTCGAGGCGTGCGGAAGAGAGGGGTGTGAAACGTACGGTGTTCCGGGATGGTGAGCACACAAGTTTACCCAGGTTCGAATCCACCGGCTTTGGACGGATCCTACTCCTCCTAGCAATCCAGTAATACGGCAGAGCTAGAATATGGGTTACAAGAGTTTCGCCTGTGCGAGTTGAGGGTCTAAAGTATTGGTGTGCCCTAAAGGCTCTCCCTAGGGCGGCTTATATAGATATCCGGCCTAGGGTTTATAGGAGAGATCTATCCGGCTACGACTAAGAGTTGGTTACAGAGTACATCTTGAACTACAAGTAACATTATGGGCCTAAGTCGGTAAGTCTTCTGGGCCTTCCCGTAGCCGGATTGGACTCCGTCTTTCTCCCTGACTGGGCCGCTCGTGAAGCAATGCTCTAACCCGAAGTGGGCCACCCTGATCAGTGACGAACTGTGAGGATACCCGAAAAGTATATCCCCAATAGCAGCCCCCAGAGGCCTCCAAGATCCAAAGTCGGATTTATCATCGCCTAGCTTAATCTTCGGCTTGCAGAATCTCGAAGGGTTCCTGAAAACTTCACAATAAAAAATACGATCAGGGTCTTTAAAAATAAGTCGGACCTATCAACAGGTTACTCGGATTTTCCAGCTTGATTTCAAACTAAGCCGGAATTTGGTCTCTAACGCCACCTGACACAAGTCATGGTCAAGTCACGTCATCTGACACGCATTTCGTCAGCACGACCGTTGGTGGGCCCGCGGTTCGCGGAACCGAGGCGCCGTTTCAATGCGTGCGTGGAGATCGAGGCGACGTAATCATCGCGTGGGTCCTTCCTAGTTCCTTCCACGACGCGTGGCGGTTACACCGTAGCGTTTGCACGAATCTTGGTGCAGTTAGGTGGATATAAGGGGTTAGGATTTTCTCCTTCTCCTCTCACCTGTCCTTTGCCTTTTCCTCTCCTTCCAATCTCTCTGCGTGCACAGAGCTCCCCCGTTCCTCCCCCAAAAACTCCCAGCGCCACCCCTTTTAGGTCAACTACTCGCCGGAGAAATGGCTTCATCTTCCTGTTCCGGCTTAGCGGTGGCGACGGCGGCGACGACGACGGAGAAAGAGAGCTTCCGTGGGCTCTGGATCCCCTGCGCGCTCAACGACGAGGGTCTCAAGAACGTGGAGAAAGAAGGGCTCCTCTGCGCCCGCGACTGGCGGAGCGGCTTTGAGGAGACCGTCCCCAACCCGCGCGCTGGCGAGCGAGTCCATTTCGGCACCCACCTCGATAGAGGTTTGTCGTTTCCTCCCTCGGAGTTCTTCTCCGAGGTCATCGATCATTACGGAGTTCAACTCCATCATCTTCCTCCCAACTCTCTCTTAGAGATGAGCGCGTACGCTTCGTTGTGCGAGGGCTTTCTCGGCATTAGGCCGAGTTTGACTCTATTCCGATACTATTTTCATGTCCGGAGAAACTCCATTACCGCCGGTGTTCCTTATATCACCGGCACTATTAGTTTTTCACTTAGACGCGAGCGCGCGTATCCCAAAATTTTAGCTAGTGACTCGGTCAAACAATGGCCAGCCACGTTCTTCTATCATAGGGATATTTCGGCTCCCGGCAAAGCCACTGCTTTGCCGGCTTTCATCGACGGAGCTACCACGGCCCAACCATCCTGAGACGAGGCTGCTCCGGCTCTCACCGACGATCTGATCCTTGCTAAGAGGCGGATTGAATACTTAATTAAACACAAAGGACTGAAGGGATCCGACTTAGTCCAATGCTGGGTCTCACATTGGATCCAGCCCCTTCAGTACCATGGGGATCGACTGATGCACTCTATCACGTCATCCAAGAAAGACTCCCTCCACATCAGCCCCAAAGCCTACACCACACAGGGCTACATAAGCCAAGTCAAGTGGCTGATTAGGGAGCGGATCGAGAGGATAATCCCGGAGGTTTCTCTGGATATGCACACGGCGGACAACCCCATAGTGCTGGTAAGCTTCCATCTATACACCTTTTTATGTGTTTCAATATTTGAGTTACACTGCAATGCTGATATGTTTTCTTCTTTTCAGCTTGCTGACCTCCCCGAGTCAGAACTTGCTTCGCTCGAAGGATATCCTCCAGAGTTCTCTCCGGAGGTAGAAGTGATCCCATTGCCGGATCTTGCGCTCAAGAAGCACAAAGCTCCGACAGTGGCTGTCGGCACAAAGGAGGTGCCTGTCGTGAAGAGGTAACTTTCAATCACAATTTCTGCCTTTGTACCTTACTTGAATTTCTTTTCGAGATGTAATGTTTCCGACTTTACTACATTCTCAGAGCAAAACCGCTCATCAAGGGCAAGGGGAAGGTAATTTCTTCGAAGCCCCTGCGACAGACGAAGCTCACCATAGCTTCTCCTGCCGTGGCTCCTCCGACTCCTGCCCCTCAACCTTCTGCAACGCCGGTGACCATTCCTTCTTCGGTCATCGCAGAAGATCCGGCTCCTTCGACGGAGCCTGCGATCCTTGAATGGCGAACTAACGTCACCATGGGTGAGTCAGATCTAGATAAGGGTGAACCCTCTTTGGGTAATGATCCCTCGGCAGAAACCTTCGTCGAAAACCTCATGAGCAATCCGGGACTTGCCAAGTTTGGCTTGTCCCGGAAATCTGCTGAAGAAATCCAGCGGCTAGCCAGGCAATGCCTAGAGAAAAGAACCGTATCTGCCGAGGAAGAAGCGCAAGAAGCAGAGGACGTCAAGTTCTCCGACCTTCTCGCCCAGGTGCGCCTTCACGACAAGAGGATTAGGACTGGTGAGCTTCCAACAGCCCCAGTGATTCCTCTGACTCTCGCCGAGAAGGTGGCCGTTGAAGTGAACGCGAGTTTGGATAAACTCACTCGCGAACAATATGTAAGTCGGAATTCTAACTCCTATTTTTCCTTTATTTCATATCATATCCTCTAGCCCCCAAGCATGAAGTAGGATATATAATCCGGATTTATGCTTCATTAGGATGCCAAAGAATGAACTAGTGTAGCCCCCAAGGCTCGTGCTGATATTAGCAAAAATATTAGCCCGAGTCTTTAGTAGCTTTCTGACTTTGGGTATTCTGACTTACAGAAAGTATGTTCCTATAATCAGGATTTATTGAAGAATGTATGCGATAAGCGGAGAGAGATCAAGGCTCTCCGACTTAAAATGCTGAACTTAGAGTTGCCAAGGATGAGGCCGAAGGTAAACATTCCGAGACTCAAACCTTGTATTTGTATTTTCAATGTCGAATTTGTTCTTGAACTGTTGTTCTTTTTGACTTTCAGCGCTGGTGAAACAATCCTGTGCCATGATTGAAGAGGCCGAGAACCTCAAGACCTTGGTGGTGGAGAACAAGGAGCTTCGCCAAGAGCTGGATCAGCTCAAGGCAAATCATGAAAAAAACATTGCTCAAGTCCTTGAGTACTCCTCCATGGCTACTGAAGAGCGTGATCGCAAGATCGCTGCTCAAGATAAAACAATCTCGGACCTCAAGAATGAACTTAGAAGAGAGAGGGACCTGTCCCAGGCGCTCCGGGCTGAACTCCAGAGTCTCTGGGAGGAGAAGACCAAAATTGACGACGTCATTTTCGGTACGTTCCATCTGTCTGACTTGTCTTTTTCTTCGACTTCTATCAATGTCGGATTTTTCTTAACTTGTTTTGTGTATAGGTCCTCTGAACTTGACGGACTCTTCCTCCATCGTCGGTGACCTGCTTCATGACTTCCGCCAGTCCCTTGAGGACATCGGCGAAGCTCTCAAGATTCCGGACATGCACAACATGTCGGACTTTTAGGTGCGGGACAAGGCAAAGGAGATGCCGCAACTTGTTCAGGATTGGAACATGTCCTACGCGCGGACTGCGGCGCACAATGCTCTCACCATGGTCATGAGCCACCATGGAAACATGGAAATATGGCAAGTGACCAGAGGGTACTGCAAAGTAGATGAAGACGGCCAGGAGCAGGACCTTCAAGCCATTATGCACTCCTGCGCCGGATATGGGTGTCGCGTCGATGACCTGACTAGCTACAAGATCCCTTTCTTCACCCGCGTGGACACTCCGCTTCCTCCTCCAGAAAAATCAGCAGAAGTTTCCGACGATGAACGCACCACCTCGGATGCGGACATCTCGGAACGATATCAAGGCGGCGCATCCAGCGAGCCGACAGCTCCTTCATCTCCTCCTGCATCATAAATTGCCAGAAATATTTGTATTATCCTGAAAAAACATGATGCGTCTGTAAATGTAAAGTACTGTGATTTTGCTAGTGCTAAGCTTTTGATCTATTCAGCACTTTTGGCTTTAATTTTTTGTGTGCCTGAAATGTTTACATAAGCACTTGTACTTTTTCGTCTATACTTGTCGTTTATCTGGATTTCCGCCTCGTCCCTTTCGTGAGCCGGCTAAACCTTCTGCCGGAAACTTTGCCGAGCAACGGATCTCAATTGCTAAACCAGTTTAAACTCGGAAACAAAGCCGGCTTCTAGTACCAATAATTCACTACTCGGAAAATGCCCGCATCCAGCAATCAGACAAATAACCAAAGTAAAAACTAGAAACTTTAGAGTTATACTCGAGGGTAGCAATTTTAGAATCAGAAATCTAAACCAGAACGAGCATGAGCATAAAGTACTTTCAAGCATTCTGGGATTTTCGACTATGACATGATCACTCGGAAATAAGATGGTAAAAACTTCTCAGAAAAGATTGAGGCAACCAAAACTTTTATTTCTCACAGAACATGTACATATATATGTTTACAAAGAAGGATAAACTAAGAATAAAAGGGACGTAGCTGAGCAATATTCTATGGTCTGTCTAACTCATCCGGATTTGTACTACCTCCAGCTCTCTTTCTCTTCTTAGTAGCAGGTCTTTCTTTGACTGGCCTCATGTCAGTTAAGTAGTACGATCCATTGTGCAATACTCGACTAACTAAAAAGGGCCCTTCCTATACCGGGGAAAGTTTGTGCTTTCTCTATTGCACAAGCCGGAGAACCAAATCACCTTTATTGAAAGATCTATTTCGGACTCTCTAGCTATGATACTTGCATAACTTCTGTTGATAGGCTATAGATCTCATTTCAGCAACGACGCGAACTTCTTCGACTAAGTTGAGATCATTTTGTCGGGAAACCTCGGCATCCTCTTCAATATACGTGGCCACTCTAGGAGAAGTGTGAATCTAATCACTAGGAAGAACTGCTTCTGCACCATAGACCAAGAAAAAAGGTGTGTATCCGGTTGACCTGTTCGAAGTCGTTCGTAAACTCCATATTACAGAGGGTAATTCCTCTGCCCAAGCCCCCGCAGCACGTCGTAGTGGTGCTTCGAGTCTCGGTTTCAGGCCTTGTAGGATTAAACCATTTGCTCTTTCGACTTGTCTGTTAGCTTGTGGATGTGCGACTGAAGCAATGTCAAGCTGGATATTTTGCTCGTTGCAGAATTCAGCTAATTCTCCCATAGAGAAGTTACTCCTGTTGTCCGTGATAATGCTATGTGGATAACCATACTGGATTATAACATCCTCGACAAATCTTTTGGCTATTGCTCCATCACAACTAGTGGTAGGTTTAGCCTCAATCCATTTGGTGAATTTATCCACCATCACTAAGAGGTGAGTAAATCCACTTGGAGCTCGTTTAAATGGTCCTACCATATCAAAGCCCCCAGACCGCAAAAGGCCATGTTATAGGTATTGTTCGCAGCTGATCAGCCGGAACATGAGCTTGTTTGGCGTACTTTTGGCAGCCTTTGCACGTCTTGACTAATCGTTCGGCATCTGCCTGAGCTGTAAGCCAGAAAAATCCGTGTCTAAAAGCTTTTGCCACTAAAGATTTGGCTGCAGCATGGTGACCACACTCGCCTTCGTGGATTTCCCTTAAGATTTCCACTCCTTCTTCCGGAGATACACAACGCTGAAAACCCCCAGAAACACTCCGTTTATGGAGCTCACCTTTAACAATAGTATAGGCTTTTGCTCGTCGGATAATCTGCCAGCTCAGCACCTCGTCTTCGGGTAATTTGCCATCTACCAAGTAATCGAGGTAGGGTTGAGTCCAGCTGGGAATTATAGCCAGCACTGCTATCAGAGGTGAGTCGGATTTGGTCGGATATTCCTCATCTACTCCCTTTATTGAGGGAACTTTGAGGTGCTCTATAAAAGCGTCATCCGGGACCTCTTTCCATGCAGAACCTATCCGAGATAGTGCGTTTGCTTCCTCATTTTCTGCTCGAAACAAATAACCAAAGTAAAGACTAGAAACTTTAGAGTTATACCCGAGGGTAGCAATTTTAGAATCGGAAATCTAAACCAGAACGAGCATGAGCATAAAGTACTTTCAAGCATTCTGGGATTTTCGACTATGACATGATCACTCGGAAATAAGATGGTAAAAACTTCTCAGAAAAGATTGAGGCAACCAAAACTTTTATTTCTCACAGAACATGTACATATATATGTTTACAAAGAAGGATAAACTAAGAATAAAAGGGACGTAGCTGAGCAATATTCCATGGTCTGTCTAACTCATCCGGATTTGTACTGCCTCCAGCTCTCTTTCTCTTCTTAGTAGCAGGTCTTTCTTTGACTGGCCTCATGTCAGTTAAGTAGTACGATCCATTGTGCAATACTCGACTAACTAAAAATGGCCCTTCCCATACCGGGGAAAGTTTGTGCTTTCTCTGTTGCACAAGCTGGAGAACCAAATCACCTTTATTGAAAGATCTATTTCGGACTCTCTGGCTATGATACTTGCGTAACTTTTGTTGATATGCTGTAGATCTCATTTCAGCAACGACGCGAACTTCTTCAACTAAGTCGAGATCATTTTGTCGAGAAACCTCGGCATCCTCTTCAATATACGCGGCCACTCTAGGAGAAGTGTGAATCAAATCACTAGGAAGAACTGCTTCTGCACCATAGACCAAGAAAAAAGGTGTGTATCCGGTTGACCTGTTCGGAGTCGTTCGTAAACTCCATATTACAGAGGGTAATTTCTTTGCCCAAGCCCCCGCAGCACGTCGTAGTGGTGCTTCGATTCTCGGTTTCAGGCCTTGTAGGATTAAACCATTTGCTCTTTCGACTTGTCCGTTAGCTTGTGGATGTGCGACTGACGCAAGGTCAAGCCGGATATTTTGCTCATTGCAGAATTCAGCTAATTCTCCCATAGAGAAGTTACTTCCGTTGTCCGTGATAATGCTATGTGGATAACCATACCGGATTATAACATCCTCGACAAATCTTTTGGCTGTTGCTCCATCACAACTAGTGATAGGTTTAGCCTCAATCCATTTGGTGAATTTATCCACCATCACTAAGAGGTGAGTAAATCCACTTGGAGATCGTTTAAATGGTCCTACCATATCAAGCTCCCAGACCGCAAAAGGCCATGTTATAGGTATTGTTCGCAGCTGATCAGCCGGAACATGAGCTTGTTTGGCGTACTTTTGGCAGCCTTTGCATGTCTTGACTAATCGTTCGTCATCTGCCTGAGCTGTAAGCCAGAAAAATCCGTGTCTAAAAGCTTTTGCCACTAAAGATTTGGCTGCAGCGTGGTGACCACAC
Source organism: Avena sativa (assembly GCA_916181665.1). Classification (NCBI taxonomy): domain Eukaryota; kingdom Viridiplantae; phylum Streptophyta; class Magnoliopsida; order Poales; family Poaceae; genus Avena; species Avena sativa. The sequence continues at coordinate 542,341,813 of OV702290.1, read as the reverse complement.
TCGCCTTCATGGATTTCCTTTAAGATTTCCACTCCTTCTTCCGGAGATACACAACGCTGAAAAACCCCAGAAACACTCCGTTTATGGAGCTCACCTTTAACAATAGTATAGGATTTTGCTCGTCGGATAATCTGCCGGCTCAGCACCTTGTCTTCGGGTAATTTGCCATCTACCAAGTAATCGAGGTAGGGTTGAGTCTAGCTGGGAATTACAGCCAGAACTGCTATCAGAGGTGAGTCGGATTTGGTCGGATATTCCTCATCTACTCCCTTTATTGAGGGAACTTTGAGGTGCTCTAAAAAAGCGCCATCCGGGACCTCTTTCCGTGTAGAACCTATCCGAGATAGTGCGTCTGCTTCCTCATTTTCTGCTCGAGGGATGTGTTGAACTTCAAACCCTTCAGATGATTTAGATAGATCATCCACGACAGCTTTATACGCTGCCATGTGTTTATTCGCGTTACAAATATCCGACACTTGTTGAGCAACAATATCCGAATCTCCGTAACACATCAAACGTCGGATGCCAATATCCTTAGCAATCCGGATTCCGTGCAGCAGTGCTTCATACTCGGCAATATTGTTTGTCGCTGTGAAGTGGATCTGCAACACGTATAAAAGTTTATCTCCTTGGGGTGATTTGAGCACCACGCTAGCCCCCGAGCCCCCTCGAGCCTTAGACCCATCGAAAAAGAGGTTCCAATATTCCGACTCAGGGAGGATCATATTCTCCTTCGTCTCTGTCCAGTCAGCGACAAAGTCGGCAAGGATCTGGGATTTGATTGCTGTCCGAGGTTTATACTCAATATCAAAAGCTGAAAGCTCTATGCCCCATTTGGCGACGCGTCCTGTGGTGTCACTGTTGTTGATTATATCTCTCATGGGAGCTATGCTCACCACGGTAATTGGATGCTCCTGAAAGTAGTGTTGTAACTTACGAGATGCTAGAAAAACACCGTAAGCCAATTTTTGATAGTGCGGATACCGCTGTTTTGACTCTGTTAGGACCTCACTGACAAAGTAAGTCGGTCGCTACACCAGGTGCTCCTGATTTTCCTCCGGTCTCTCCACTACCATGACGATACTAACAACCTTATTTGTCGCAGCAAGATAAAGCAACATCAGTTCCTGAGGTTCCGGCGCTGCAAGGATAGGAGCAGATGAGAGTACTTTTTTTAGGTCTTGTAGTGCAGCTTCAGCTTCATCAGTCCAAACAAAATCCTTGGTCTTTTTCAGGAGTTTGTATAATGGTGCGGCTCTTTCGCCAAGCCGGCTTACAAATCGACTGACTGCAGCCATGCAGCCAGTTAATCTTTGTACGTCCTTCAGGTGAGTTGGCCTGGAAATATTGAGTATAGCCTTGATTTTGTCCCGGTTCACCTCTATGCCTCTTTGAGACACGATGAAACCTAACAATTTTCCGGTTGGTATTCCAAAGAAGCACTTCTTTGGGTTAAGCATGATGTTGTATTTTCGTAAGTTGGCAAATGTTTCCTCCAAGTCAGAAATCAGTGTTTCCTTCTTTTTGTACATTACTGCAATATCATCCATGTATGCATGTACATTGTGCCCGAGTTGGTCATGGAGGCAACGTTGCATCGTGCGCTGGTACGTAGCTCCTGCGTTCTTCAGCCCAAAGGGCATCGTAACAAAACAGAAGGTTCTGAAGGGGGTTATGAATGAAGTTTTGACTTTGTTAGATTCCTTCATCCGGATTTGGTGATAACCGGAATATGCGTCGAGAAAACAGAGAAGTTCTGAGCCTGCCGTAGAATCGATGACTTGATCAATTCTAGGCAGAGCGAACGGATCTTTTGGACAAGCCTTGTTCAAGGCAGTATAATCAACACACATCCTTAAATCAGTGGTGTCCTTTTTAGGGACCATTACAGGATTGGCCGACCACTCAGTGTGGATGACCTCTTCTATGAATCTGACTAACTCGAGCCGTGCTAGTTCCTTAGCTATTGCCTTACGCTTTTCATCACCAAATCGTCGTAGGGACTGTTTGACGGGTTTAGCGTTCGGGTTTACATTTAGAGAGTGCTCGGCAAGTTCCCTAGGTACTCCGGTCATGTTAGATGGCTGCCATGCAAAGATATCTTGATTTGCTTGGAGGAACTTGACGAGCGCGCTTTCCTATGCGCTACCTAGGCCTACGCCTATCTGAGTCACCTTGGAGGGATCATCATCCTTCAATGACGTCTTCTTCGTCTCTTCTGATGCCTTGAACTCCGGATTTGGCTTTGTCACCTCCTTCTTCGTTGCAGGCATCTCGGACGGATCTATGCTCTTCTTGATCTCCTGGTAGTCCTGGGCGTGCAGCACGGCTTCAGCAAAGGTGGCATTTCCATCCTCGCACTCTCACACTTTCTTCGGGTCTCCCCTGATGGTGATCATGCCGTTGGGACCTAGAATTTTCATTATATTATAAATGTAACACGGATGAGCCATAAAAGCCCAGTAAGCCGGACGTCCGAATATAGCGTGGTACGCGCTCTTGAACGGGACCACTTCGAAGGAAAGTGCCTCTGTTCGATAGTTCTTTGGAGTTCCAAAGGTAACATCCAAAGTGATCTCTCCCAGGGAATCAGCTTGTCTTCCTAGGACGACTACGTGAAAGATCACAGAGCTATGGTTCAGCTGAGTTTCCGAGATCCTCATCCGGCGTAGTGTTTCGACATAGAGAATATTGATACTACTACCACCGTCCATGAGGGTCTTGGAGAAACCATAACCGTCAATTAATGGATTGACGATTAAGGAATATTTTCCTTGCCTATGCAACTTAGGCGGATGATCAGCGCGGTCAAATGTGATTGCCACTTCTGACCAGTCCAGATATTGGGGGACAGCCGGAACTATTGCATTGAGTTCGTGCAGAACTGCTTTCTTGAACTTTGTTGGTTGAGATCCGAGGAAAGTGACATAAGTGTCCTTCTTGGTGGGAAAAGTTTTCTTCCCTTCCGGCTTGGGATTTGAAGCATCAGCTTCCTCCATGTCGAAATCTTCCTTGGTCTCTTTTTCTTTTTCGGGATTCTTCTTTCCCTTCTTCCGCTTGGCTTTGTAGCCCGCGGTGTCATCTCTTTTGATGTCGTCATTGAAACGACATTCAGCGTTGGTGTGGGACGAGCCCCCATTGGCATCTAGGTGATGCACACATGGGTTGTTGGCAATGTCGGCCCAAGAGTAGGTTTTGCCTGGTTGCTGTTCTCCTCTACCTTGGACCCTTGAAGTCCCACAGCCACGCCCGCGGCCTCCGCCGCGTCCTCCAGACCCGAAAGTAGCAGCGACCACTGCTGTTTCCGCGTTGGGTTTCTCCTCCGAGGTATTTTTTCGCTTCTGAGCTTGTTGCTTTGGTTGTTTTGCTGACTGAGGTACAACTAGGGCATTGAGCAATCCCTCTGCATCGTCGTCAGCATCTGCATACTTGCTCGTTGTTTCTATCATCTCCCCCAAGTCAGTAACCTTGTCACACTTCAAACGGTGACGTAGTAAACCAATTGGGAGTCCTGCGATGAAAGCTTCAATCACGATTTGATCATTTACTCCCTCACAGGAGTTCTTGGTGTCGATCCATCATCCGAGGTAATCTCGGCAAGTTTCTCCGGCCTTCTGGGTGCAGCGCTGTAGGTCTCTGACCGTACAGGGCCTCCGATATGTGCCTTCGAAATTCCGAAAGAACGCACTTTGCATGTCATACCAGTTATGGATGGTGTTCTCCGGAAGTTCATTGAGCCATGATCGTGCCGTCTTCCGCAACATAAGTGGGAGATATCGGGTTGCGACCAGGCTGTTTCCGCCTTTGGCGATGCAACAAGCTTGGAAGAAATCCTGTAGCCAGGTATCTGGCCGAGCAATGCCGTCGTAGGCTTGGATATGTCTTGAAATAGCGAATCCTTCCGGGAATCTTGTAGCTCTGATGCATGGTCCGAAGCACTTTGGGCCCATGTAGATATCATCGTTTTCATAGCGCCGCGCCTCTATGTTGGAGTTGATCATGTGCCTTGTGTCGTTCGGGGATAGTGATCGTCCCGAATGTCGGCTGTAGCTGCGGTGCCTTGGAGTCGGACTTCGGCTTCTACCACCACCTCCTCCACCATGTCGTCCTCCTTGTCCTCCTTGGGAGCCGTTATGGTGACTGCTTGGTGGAGAGGGTGGGGCAGCTGAATAATTTCCGGCTGATCGCCGGCCTCCGTCCGGAGCGTCATTATTCCAGTTCCGGGGAGGGTCTTGACTATGACGAGCCCCCTGCCGGCTTGTACCGGTATAGTTTCCGTCGTTCCTTCGTCCGTCGTTCCCACTACGGTGAGGCTCAGCCAGACGGCTTGCATATCTAGGAGGTGGCATTTTTTTACGATCCTCCTCCCGACGTTTCTCTTTATCTTCTCCCCTTCGATCGTTAGACTCTCGCCGGGGAGGATTCCTCGGATTCAGAGCAGCGATGGCCTCTTTCTCGGCCGCTGGGGCGACATTGCTCCAGCCACGCGTAGTCCCGCGGTGCTGTCCTGACGATCCGGTTCTTGAGTAATTGTCTTCCTGGCGTTCCGGGCGGTAGTGCTGCCCCGGGACGCGCTGGGGTCATACTTCAGCCCATGCCGGATCTGTGCGACATTGGTCGGAATATGAGACCAGTTTTTGACTTCCGGACATGGCGTCCTTTTGCTGCTCCAGCCCTTTGTTGAGTAGTTTGATTCCCAACTGGATTTTCTTCGGTCCTGGATTAGCCGATAGAATTTCTTGGGCCGGTACGGTATTCTGTACTGGGGTTGCATATACCCAATCTCCTTTGCTATCTTTCCGTGGCTTTCCCATCTCCTCTCCGAAAAGGACGGCACGGATGTGTGGGAATTGATCGTCATTGGTGTGACGCTTCCGTGTCTTGTGGTGCAACCGAGACATGTAATCCTTAGTTGCCATGCGTTTCTTCTCCTCCTCGATGTTTTTGGCTTCATCCAGGAGTTGTTGACGACACGCTTCTAGGGCTTGGGCCCTTTCGTCCAGCTCTTCAGCAGTAAGTGAAGGGTTCCGTAGCAGAAAACAAAAAAATTCTATCTACTCGAACACTAATACCAGGATCTATACTATGTAGACATAAGTAACGGACAAGGAATACAGTATCCATACATTTGCAGAGAGAGGCACGCCTTACATAGGAAGGCGTATATTGATGAAGACGAGCAGCACCCCAAGTGTGGTGCCTCCGAAGTTCGTCACACGTCCGGTGTAGGGGACGTCAACCGGGCTCCGATCTAGCCGAGCAGTGGAAGAAGAAGATGCCGGATCACCGATCACACGACGGTAGTGTGAAGGTGGAGAACTCAACCACGAGGTCCTCCCCAATATTACGGGGAAGTCCTCAGTAGATGAGAGAGAGAATGAGAGGAATGGGTGTCTTCCAAGGGGAGGGGGACCCCTTTATATAGTGGGAGGGGGCGCACCACCCAAGGGCCAGGCGGTGTGGGACTAATGCCCACACCCACCGGCCACCTTGGGGCACCCGCCGGCCCTAGGTGGGCCCCACTGGGGCGTCCCACCAGCCCTAGGCCGGCTGGCCCCCACTCCCTAGGCGCCTTGACTACTTGGGCCTCCCTATGGGCGAGGCCCATTATCAATATAGTGCCTTCAAAAATAAAATAAAATATATATTTCATATTAATTCTCCAATTAACATTCAAATACACATATTATATTATTCCTTCACTCCGAAACATCTTCCGGACCCCTTCCGATTTCCATCGGATGTTACCAAAACTATTTCGGTTTCTCTCTCTATTTCTCATAGGATACCTCTTCTACCCTAAGCGTCCCTACCGTTAAGCGTGACATCCTTCGGTTCGGAAACACTCCGGACATGATAGAGACCACTCTCATATCAATGATCAACAGAGGGACCTGGATGGCCATGTGACCCCCGTGCGTTTCACGAATACAATCGCTCGAACCGTGAGATAGTCGTTCCTCATTCCCTTTGTCACCTGATACCTAATTCATCCGAGACTTGATCTTCGGTATCTGTATACCTTAGTTCGATCTCATTACTGATGAAGTTGTTTTCTCGTTCTCATGTCATTGCATTTCGTGACCCAATCACATGCTTGCAAGCTTCATTAATGCAATGTCACCGAGATGGCCACATGTATCTGTCTGTTACACAGACTAGACAAATCCTGGTCTTGATATGTACTCCTCTACGCATCCCTTCAGAAAACCTGAGTAGCACTTTTTGGTCACCCTATTATGAGATGACTCTAGATAACCATCTAAGCTTCTTCCGGAATGGTGATTTGCATTACCTCACAGTCAAAGGATCGGGTTACGAGGTTCTCTGTGTTTTATCATCAATGGTGAACTTTGTAACTAGATCTCATGAATATATAACGGTCGGATGTTTGTCTATCATGTTATTCAACTAATAACATGACCTCATTGTCAGTTGGCATAAATGCCCATGGTCTTGAAACATAGACCATCCTCATGACCAATGAACTAGTTCACTAGAGGTAAGTAGAGACATGGTTTGTTTACATACCACACGTGTACTAACGTTTCGTATTAACACAGTTATAGCACAATATGAAACGTATTATGAACACACAGGAGATATATCAAATAATACACTTTATTATTTGCCTCTAGGGCATAACTCCTTCAGTCTCCCACTTGCACTAGAGTATATCAAACTAGTTTACAATAGGCAGTAACCTAACACCAATGGAATCTCGGTGTTGTTCATGCTTTTCTAAGTGGAGAGCTTTCGTCAACGGATCTTCTACATTCAGTTCCGTATCTACTTTGCAAATCTTGACTTCACCTTCATCAACGTTTTGTCGGATGACGTGAAATCTAAGCTTGATGTGTTTGGTTGTGGAATGAGTTCTTGGCTCCCTTGCATTTGCAATAGCTCCCGTGTTATCACAATAGATCGTCACGGGGTCTTGTGCATTGGGAAAAACTCCCAGTTCGATGACGAAATTCCTTATCCAAACAACTTCATTTGCTGCATCAGCTGCAGCAATGTATTCAGACTCCATTGAAGATTGTGCCACCACCGTCTGCTTCTTGCTTTTCCAGCTTACCGCCCCACCATTCATCAAGAAAACAAATCCTGTTTGAGACTTTGAGTCATCATGATCTGAATTCCAGCTCGCATCTACGTAACCTATTACGTTTAGAACTTCATCATTTCCTCCATAGATCAGGAACATATCCTTTGTTCTTCTCAGATACTTCAGGATATTTTTCACAGCTGTCCAGTGATCTGGACCTGGATTACTCTGATATCGGCTCGTCAAACTAAGAGCCAATGCCACATCAGGTAGGGTACTAAGCATTGCATACATGATAGATCATATTGCTGAAGCATAGGGGATGTAAGACATCTTTTCTCTATCACTGTCTGTTACAGGACATTGATTCATACTCAAGTTGCAATTCTTCATCATAGGAGTGAAACCCCTCTTGGTGTTTTCCATTTTGAACCTCTTCAAAATCTTATCTATGTAAGTACTCTGACTTAATGCTATTAGGTGTCTCGATCTATCTCTATAGATCTTGATTCCTAATATGTATGCAGCTTCACCTAGATCCTTCATGGAAAATTGGTTGCTCAAATATGCTTTCACGCTATTCATAAGAACCACATTGTTTCCCATGAGTAATATTGAAGGAAATATGCCCTGAGAGGCAATAATAAAGTTGTTATTATGTATTCCTTGTATATGATAGATGTTTATTTTACATGCTATAATTGTATTGATAGGAAACATCAATACATGTGTGTTTAATAAACAAAAAGGGTTCCTAGTCATGCCTCTCTTATAGACTAGCTTGTTGATTAACAGGATGATCAAGGTTTCCTGATCATGGACATTGGATGTTGTTAATAACAAGGTCACACCATTGGTGGAATGATGTGATGAACATTCATCCGAAGTATAGCATTACGATCAAGTCATTGTGTTTATATTGCTATAACATCATACGAAGTAATCTTTATCCTTAGACCATGAGATCATGTTAATTGCTAACACCGAAAGAGTATCTTGATAACATCAAACGTCACACCGTAATAGGGTGACTATAAAGATGGGTTCAGTGCTACGAAGGTGTTATGTTGAGGCTCATGGATCAAGAGTGGAATTTGTCAATCCAGATGACGGATAGATATACTTTGGGCCCTCTCGGTGATATCACATTAGGATAGCTTGCAAGCAAGTGATGTGATCACTAGAATGTTATATCACGGGAATGAGAAAAGAGTGCATGTCGGTAACGAGATCAAACTAGGTATGGAGATACTGATGATCGAATCTCAGACATGTAATATATCGAGAGACAAAGGGATTTAGTTACAAGCGTTAAAGGTTCTCACGATCACAGGAGTCATCGTTGAATGTGTAGGAGTCAGTACGGATCTCTAGGTCCCGCTGCTGATTATTGATCGGAGAAGGTTCTCGATCATGTCTTCATTATTCGCGAACCATAGGGTGGCACACTTAAGAGTTACCAGACACCATTTTGGAGCACATATGTTTTAGACGAAAGAATTGCAAAGCACAGGAATTGTTTCAATAGAAACCGGAAATTGTTTCGGGTGAAATTGCAGAAGGTGGTTCTGCATGTGATATTGAAATATTGCAAGGGGCTATATGTGAATGTTTGTTAATTAAAGTAATTAACAAAATTCTGAATAAATTTAATAAAATAGTTTTATTAAATGAGAGAGCATTAAATTTGGAGAAACTTAATGCATTTAAAGTGGAGACTTTAAAAGGGAATGTGAAGAGGCATTTTAATGTGGAGGAGTTACCACCACATGAATGGGGGAGGTGAGGGGTCACCCCCCCATGCGCGGGCCATGGAGAGAGGGGGCACCCCCCTCCTCCTATAAAAGGCCACTCATTCCCTCCTTCATCCACACACCTCCTTGTGAAGGATCTCTCTCGTCTTCTAGAATTATTCCCCCATGGTCTCGGATTAGCGAGATACATGTTCCCGGTGGCATTTCGTCTGGAAGAAGTTGCTGCTTCCGCTGGATCGCTGGAGCGAGGAGGTGGAGGTTGTCTGGTGGCTTGAACGTGTGTGCGAGTGCGGATGCGCTGCTAAGTTGCAGCGCTCAGACTTCCTCATGATCTTGAGATCGGCAAGTGTACGACTACATCAACCACGAGCTCCTACTCGTTAACAAAGCTCGTTGTCTTCGAGGGTAAGTTCTCTATGGATGTATGTCCACCCGTTTGCTTTGTACCTAGTAGATAGATCTTGGCGTGTAGTTCACACCGTAGGAAATTTTTTGTTTTCTATGCTGCGGACCCAACTGTGGTATTAGAGCCTGATCTATGCGTAGGTGCTTCGCACGGGTAGTACACATATGTTTATATGTGGGCGATGATGATCATGTTATTGCATCTTCTATGTACTTTGGATATTGGTGGCATAGTAGGATGAAGCGGCCCGGACCAACCTTACATGTCATCGTACATGAGACCGGTTCCACGACTGACATGCAACTTGTTTTGCATAAGTGACTAGCGGGTGTCTGTCTCTCCTACTATAGTCAATATCTGATTTACAACGAGTTGCTAATAACTTGGTTATCCTCGTTGTGGTTCATGTTCGTAGGTTAGACAGGTTCTATCTCCGAAAGCCCTAAGCCACGTAAAACTTGCAATTGATAAATTAGAGGCGTCTAGTTTAGATTGTTGCTGGGCTAGTGTTTTGATATGGTATTGTTGTAAGTAGATGTATGATAGATACTCTTACAACTCACTTAACGTGTAAGTTCCATAGACCTTGGCCTTACACACAAAGGAATGATAGAGATCATACCACGATGCAAATGATAGAGATCAAATGCATGGACCATATCACCTCACTTCACACATTAGATGTTAGCATCTTATACTGCTAGTTTGGCGCGTTTGGTAGCATTATAAGATGATCCCTCATTTAGATATCAAGATAAAATGTGTTCTTCCTTAAGTATGCACCATTTTGTGGATCATGTTTTGAGGCATCACGTGATGATCGGGTGTTTTGTGGATCATACAACGGGTGTAAGACATTTTACACACGCAAATACTAAGGTTCTTACTTGACGAGCCTAGCATGTACAGACATGGCCTCAGAACATGGACCGAAAGGTTAAGCATGAGTCATATAGTTGATATGATGCCCATATAGATGCTCGCCTTTGAAGCTACACCAACTCACGTGATGATCGGACTTGGTGTAGTGGATTTGGTTCATGTAATCACCAAAATGACATGAGGGATGTCGTTTTTGAGTGGGAGTTCATTAGTAATTTGGATTAGTAGAACTCAATCTATCATAAACTTAGTCTAAATATACTTTACAAATTCTGTTGTAGATGGCACCACCTGCTTTTAATTTCAATGTGTGCATGGAGAAAGAGAAACTTGCTGCGAATGGTAGCAACTTCACCAACTGGGCTATGAATTTGAGGATTCTCCTCACTGCTGCACAAAAGCAATATGTGCTAGATGCGCCGCTAGGACCCCCACCAGCTCCTGATGCCCCTGACGAGGAAAAGAACGTCTATATAACTCGTCAGGAGGACCACAACTTAGTTCATTGCGGCATACTGTATGGGCTAGAGCCAGAACTTCGAAAAGCGTTTCGAAAATGGCAATGCCTTTGATACCATGGGAGAATTGAAAATGATTTTCGATACCCATGCTGCCGTAGAGAGTTATAATGCTACAGAAAAGTTCTTTAGCTGCATGATGGAGGAAAACAGCTCCGTTAGTGAGCACGTACTCAAAATGTCTAGGTACGCCGATAAGCTTGTGTCCTTGGGAATAACGATTCCCATTGACTTAGGCATACATCATGTTCTCTAATCTCTGCCACCTAGCTACAAGAGCTTCGTGATGAACTATAATATGCAGGGCATGAAGAAGTCTCTTCCCGAGCTTCTGTCAATGCTTAAGACTACAGAAGTGGAGATTAGGAAAGAACATCAAGTGTTGATGATCAATAGGACCACCGGTTTCAAGAAGGACAAGAAAGGCAAGCACAAGGGAAAGAAGGGTGGCAAGTCTGTTGCCACGCCTGAAAAGAAACCCCGAGCTGGCCCTAAGTCTGACATCGAGTGCTACTATTGCAAGGGGACTGGCCATTGGAAGCGCAACTGCCCCAAGTATTTGGCGGACAAGAAGTCCGGCAAGGCAAACAAAGGTATATGTGATATACATGTTATTGATGTGTACTTGACTAGTACTCGCAGTAGCACCTAGGTATTTGATACGGGATCGGTTGCTAATATATGTAACTCGGTTCAGGGGCTGCGGAACAAGCGACAACTAGCAAGGGATGAGGTCAGGATGCGGGTCGGCAATGGATCAAGAGTTGATGTGATCGCCGTCGGAACGCTGCCTCTCCATATGCCATTGGGATTAGTTATAAACCTAAATAATTGTTATTTGGTGCCTGCACTGAGCATGAACATTGTATCCGGATCGTGTTTGATGCAAAGTGGTTATTCATTTAAGTCTGAAAACAATGGTTGTTCGATTTATATGAATAATATCTTTTATGGTCATGCACCTATGTTGAATGGTTTGTTTCTGTTGGATCTCGATAGTAGTATTACGCATATTCATAATGTTGATGCTAAAAGGATTAAACTTGATAATGATATATCTACATATATGTGGCACTGCCGTCTAGGTCATATTGGCATTAAACGCATGAAGAAACTCCATTCTGATGGACTTTTGGAATCACTTGATTTTGAATCATTTGATACATGTGAGCCATGCCTTATGGGCAAGATGACTAGAACGCCGTTTTCCGGTTCAATGGAACGGGCGACAGATCTATTGGAAATCATACATACTGATGTGTGTGGACCAATGAGTCTGTCGGCGCGAGGTGGATATCATTATTTTGTTACTTTCACGGATGATTTGAGTAGATATGGGTATATCTATTTGATGAAACACAAGTCTGAAACTTTTGAAAAGTTCAAAGAATTTCAGAATGAAGTGGAAAATCATCGTAACAGAAAGATCAAATTTCTGCGGTCCGACCGTGGAGGAGAGTATCTTAGTTACGAGTTTAGCACACACATCAAAGACTGTGGAATAGTTTCACAACTCACGCCTGCCGGAACACCACAACGTAATGGTGTGTCAGAACGTCGTAATCGTACTTTATTGGATATGGTTCGATCTATGATGTCTCTGACTGACTTGCCACTGTCATTTTGGGGTTATGCACTGGAAACAGCTGCATTCACTTTAAATCGGGCACCATCTAAATCCGTTGAAACGACACCGTATGAATTATGGTTTGGAAACAAACCTAAGCTGTCATTTCTTAAGGTTTGGGGATGCGATGTTTATGTGAAGAAACTTCAACCGGATAAACTCGAACCCAAAGCAGAAAAATGCGTCTTCATAGGATACCCTAAGGAAACGATTGGGTATACCTTCTATCACAGATCCGAGGGCAAGGTTTTTGTTGCCAAGAATGGATCCTTTCTTGAGAAGGAGTTTCTCGCGAAAGGTGTGAGTAGTCGGAAGGTAGAACTCGAAGAGGTTATTGAACCTTCTCTTCATGAAATGGCGAATAGCGCAGCTCCAGAAGTTGTTTCGGAGTTGACTTCACCTAATGAACAGAGAGCTAATGATATTGATCATGAAACTCCGAAAGAGGACACTATCGAACCTCGCAGGTCAAGCAGGACACGTGCAGCTCCTGAACTGTACGGCAATCCTGATGTGAATTTCATGGTTGATGAAATGGATGACCCTGCGACGTATGAAGAAGCGATGATGAGCCCAGATTCCAACAAATGGCTAGAAGCCATGAAATCCGAGATGGAATCCATGTACGAGAACCAAGTTTGGAACTTGGTGGACTAACCTCACGACCGAAAGGCCGTTGAGAATAAATGGATTTTCAAAAGGAAAACTGATGCTGATGGTAATGTGACCATCTATAAGGCTCGACTTGTCGCAAAGGGGTTTCGACAAATTCAAGGAGTTGACTACGATGAGACATTCTCTCCCGTAGTGATGCTTAAGTCGGTTAGGATTATGTTAGCAATTGCTGCACATTTCAATTATGAAATATGGCAGATGGATGTCAAAACTGCGTTCCTCAATGGTAAGATTGAAGAAGAGTTGTATATGATACAACCTAAGGGTTTTGTCGATCCTAAGGATGCTAATAAGGTGTGCAAACTTCAGCGATCCATCTATGGACTGAAGCAAGCATCACGAAGTTGGAATCTCCGCTTTGATGAGGTGATCAAAGAGTTTGGATTTGTCCAAACTTATGGAGAGGCTTGTATTTACAAGAAAGTGAGTGGGAGCAATGTGGCATTTCTGATATTATATGTGGATGACATATTATTGATTGGAAATGATTTAGATCTTTTAAACAGTGTTAAAAGTTATCTAAACAGCAAATTTTCGATGAAGGACCTTGGTGAAGCTTCATATATATTAGGCATTAAAATCTATAGAGATAGATCAAGACGCCTAATTGGGCTATCGCAGAGTACATACCTTGATAAGATATTAAAGAAGTTTAATATGGACAGAAGTAAGAAGGGGTTCTTACCTATGTTGCAAGGCAAGACATTGAGTAAGACTCAAAGTCCAGCTACGGCGGAAGAAAGAGAGATAATGGATAGGATCCCCTATGCCTCAGCCATAGGCTCTATAATGTATGCCATGCTATGTACAAGACCAGATGTGGCACATGCTATTAGTTTGACTAGTAGGTACCAATCTGATCCAGGTTCGGAACACTGGATAGCGGTCAAGAATATCCTTAAGTACTTGAGAAGAACTAAGGATATGTTTCTTATATACGGAGGTGAAGAAGAGCTAGTCGCTAAGTGTTATGTCGATGCTAGCTTTGACACTGATCCGGATGACTCTAAGTCTCAATCCGGATACGTATTTCTCTTGAACGGAGCAGGAGTTAGTTGGAGGAGCTCCAAACAACCTGTGGTGGCTAGATCAACAACGGAGGCAGAATATGTTGCTGCTTCAGAAGCGGCGCAGGAAGTGGTTTGGATGAAAGAGTTCATTACGGAATTGGGTGTGGTTCTCAGTGCGTTGGACCCGATGGTAATCTATTGTGACAACAATGGAGACATAGCCAACGCCAAGGAACCAAGGTCTCACAAGAATTCCAAGCATATTAAGCGCCGGTTTCACTCCATCCGCGAACATGTCAAGGATGGAGATATAAAAATTTGTAAAGTGCACACGGACCTGAATGTAGCAGATCCGTTGACTAAAGTACTCCCTAGGGCAAAAAATGATCAACACCAGAACTCCATGGGTGTTAGATTTATCACTATGTGAACTAGATTATTGTCTCTAGTGCAAGTGGGAGACTGAAGGAAATATGCCCTGAGAGGCAATAATAAAGTTGTTATTATGTATTCCTTGTATATGATAGATGTTTATTTTGCATGCTATAATTGTATTGATAGGAAACATCAATACATGTGTGTTTAATAAACAAAAAGGGTTCCTAGTCATGCCTCTCTTATAGACTAGCTTGTTGATTAACAGGATGATCAAGGTTTCCTGATCATGGACATTGGATGTTGTTAATAACAAGGTCACACCATTGGTGGAATGATGTGATGAACATTCATCCGAGGTATAGCAGTACGATCAAGTCATTGTGTTTATATTGCTATAACATCATACGAAGTAATCTTTATCCTTAGACCATGAGATCATGTTAATTGCTAACACCGGAAGATTATCTTGATAACATCAAACGTCACACCGTAACAGGGTGACTATAAAGATGGGTTCAGTGATATGAAGGTGTTATGTTGAGGCTCATGGATCAAGAGTGGAATTTGTCAATCCAGATGACGGATAGATATACTCTGGGCCCTCTCGGTGATATCACATTAGGATAGCTTGCAAGCAAGTGATGTGATCACTAGAATGTTATATCACGGGAACGAGAAAAGAGTGCATGTAGGTAACGAGATCAAACTAGGTATGGAGATACCGATGATCGAATCTCGGACATGTAATATATTCAGAGACAAAGGGATTTAGTTACAAGCGTTAAAGGTTCTCACGATCACAGGAGTCATCGTTGAATGTGTAGGAGTCAGTACGGATCTCCAGGTCCCGCTACTGATTATTGATCGGAGAAGGGTCTCGATCATGTCTGCATTATTCGTGAACCATAGGGTGGCACACTTAAGAGTTACCGAACACCATTTTGGAGCACATATGTTTCATACGAAAGAATTGCAAAGCGCAGGAATTGTTTCAATAGAAACCGGAAATTGTTTCGGGTGAAATTGCAGAAGGTGGTTCTGCATGTGATATTGAAATATTGCAAGGGGCTATATGTGAATGTTTGTTAATTAAAGTAATTAACAAAATTCTGAATAAATTTAATAAAAGAGTTTTATTAAATGAGAGAGCATTAAATTTGGAGAAACTTAATGCATTTAAAGTGGAGACTTTAAAAGGGAATGTGAAGAGGCATTTTAATGTGGAGGAGTTACCACCACATGAATGGGGGAGGTGAGGGGTCACCCCCCATGCGCCGGCCATGGAGAGAGGGGGCACCCCCCCTCCTCCTATAAAAGGCCACCCATTCCCTCCTTCATCCACACACCTCCTTGTGAAGGGTCTCTCTCCCCCTCTAGAATTATTCCCCCATGGTCTCGGATTAGCGAGATACATGTTCCCGGTGGCATTTCGTCTGGAAGGAGTTGCTGCTTCCGCTGGATCGCTGGAGCGAGGAGGTGGAGGTTTTTCGGTGGCTTGAATGTGTGTGCGAGTGCGGATGCGCTGCTGAGTTGTGGCGCTCGGACTTCCTCACGATCTTGAGATCGGCAAGTGTACGACTACATCAACCACGAGTTCCTACTCGTTAACAAAGCTCGTTGTCTTCGAGGGTAAGTTCTCTATGGATGTATGTCCACCCGTTTGCTTTGTACCTAGTAGATAGATCTTGGCGTGTAGTTCACACCGTAGGAAAATATTTGTTTTCTATGCTGTGGACCCAACGAATATGTCATCCACATATACTACTAAGAAAACAACCGAGCTCCCACTCGATTTCTTGTAAACACAGAACTCTTGTTGGTTTTGGACAAATCCAAAACTTTTGATCACTTGATCAAAATGTTGGTTCCAGCTCCGAGATGCTTGCTTTAGTCCATAAATGGACCGTTGAAGTTTGCATACCTTTCCAGCATCCTTAGGATTGACAAAACCTTCTGGTTGCATCATATACAACTCTTCATCAATGTGACCATTGAGGAATGCGGTCTTGACATCCATCTGCCAAATTTCATAGTCGAAATGTGCATCAATTGCTATTAAAATCCTGACAGCCTTAAGCATCACTACAGGAGAGTAAGTCTCGTCGTAGTCAACTCCTTGAACCTGTCGAAACCCCTTTGCGACAAGTCGAGCTTTGTGAATGGTCACATTACCATTCGCATATGTCTTTTTCTTAAAGATCCATTTATTTTCCACGGCCTTGCGACCCTCTAGAAGATCCACCAAGGTCCAAATTTGGTTTTATGCATGGATCCTATTTCGGATTTCATGGCTTCTAGCCATTTCTCGGAGTCAGCACTATCCATAGCTTCTTTGTAGTTTGCAGGTTCTTCCTGATCATCTAAGATGACAGACATTACAAGGCTACTGTACCAATCTGGAGTGGCACGAATCCTTGTAGACCTGCGAACCTCAGGAGTCTCGATGTCATTGTTTTGATCAGCATCAATGGGCTCTTCCTCCATGTTGGAGAGCGGTTTCGGAACAGTTTCCGTTGCGCTACTCGGAATACGGAGAGAAGGGTCCACAATTTCATCTAACTCTATTTTCCTTCCACTCACTCCCTTTGCAAGAAACTCCTTTTCGAGAAAGGTGCCATTTTTAGTGACAAACGTTTTGCCTTTGGCTTGGTTGTAGAAGGTATACCCAATGGTTTCCCTCGGGTATCCTACAAAGATACATTTTTCCGATTTGGGTTCGAGTTTGTCAGGCTGCAGTTTCTTAACGTAAGCCTCACAACCCCAAACTTTCAGGAATGACAACAAAGGCTTCTTGTCATGCCATATCTCATATGGGGTTGTCTCCACGGATTTGGATGGTGCTCAGTTTAAAATAAAAGCGGTGGTTTCTAACGCGTATCCCCAAAAAGACACAGACAAATCAGTTAAAGACATCATGGACCGTACGCTATCCAATAGGGTTTGGTTACGACGTTCCGACACACCATTACGTTGTGGTGTTCTGGCTGGCGTAAGCTGTGGTACAATCCCACAGTCCTTTAAGTGCATGTTAAAGTCATAACTCAAATACTCGCCTCCTCGATCTGATCGAAGGTGCTTGATTTTCTTGTTAAGTTGATTCTCTACCTCTTTCTGAAATTCCTTGAACTTTTCAAAGGTTTCAGACTTGTGCTTCATCAAGTAGATATATCCATATCTGCTTAAGTCGTCAGTAAAGGTAACAAAGTAACGATAACCATTGCGGGTTGAGACACTCATCGGTCCACATACATCCGTATGTATGATCCCAAGTAGGTCTACGGCTCTCTCCATTATACCGGAGAATGGTGTCCTAGTCATTTTTCCCATGAGGCATGGCTCACATGTATCAAGGGATTCAAAGTCCAATGATCCAAGAAGCCCTTCTGAATGAAGCTTCTTCATGCGCTTTACGCCAATATGACCAAGACGACAATGCCATATGTACATGGAATTATCGTCACTGTGCTTACAACGTTTAGCATCAACACTATGGATGTGTGTATCACAATCAAGATCAAGTAAGAATAAACCATCATGTACAGGTGCATGAACATAGAAAACATCATTCATATAAATTGAACAATCATTTGTTCCTGATTTAAACGAATAATGGTCTTGCAACAAGCAAGACCCACTCTCAATATTCATACTCATTGCGGGTACATAATAGCATTTATTCAAAATCAACAATAATCCTGACGGTAGACGTAGATGCAGGGTTCCGATGGCCATCACTTCAACTTTCGAGCCATTGCCGACGCGCATCATCACCTCGTCCTTCCTCAGGCGCCTCCTACTCTGCAGATCCTGCTGAGAGTTACAAATGTGAGCAACAGATCCGGTATCAAATACCCAGGTGTTACCCCTGGCGCTTGTAAGGAATACATCAATAACATGTATATCATATATACCTTTGTCCGGAATGGCTACCTTGCCAGCTCGCTTGTCTTCAAGGTATTTGGGGCAGTTGCGTTTCCAGTGCCCATCCCCTTTGCAGTAGACGCACGAAGTGTCGGGCTTAGGGCCAGGCTTGGCAGCCTTTGACGTGGTGGGAACAAACTTGTCATCCCTCTTAGGCTTCTTGCTCTTGCCTTTTCCCTTTTGCCCCGGTTTCTTAAAGTTGGTGGTCTTGTTGACGATAAGCAGCGTGTGTTCCTTCTTGATTTCAACCTCGGCAGTTTTGAGCATGGTGAACACCTCAGCAAGGGTCTTAGTCATCCCTTGCATGTTGTAGTTCATCACAAAACCCTTATAGCTAGGGGCAGCGAATGCAGCACCCTATCTATGGCGAGTTCCTCTGGGATTTTGCAATCTAGGGCGTTTAACATAGCCAACCATTTTGACCACGTGCTCACTAATACTGTTGTGCTCTTCCATTTTAGCAGAGAAGAAGAGCTCGAAAGCATCATACCTCTCTACACGAGCCTGTGGAGCAAACATAGCCTTGAGATCCTCAATGATCTCAAAATCATTCATCTTCTCAAAACGCTTTTGAAGCTCCGGCTCCATGGCATAGAGCATTCCACTCTGGATGAGGGAGAAATCATCTGCCTTGGACTGCTAGACATTCTTTTCGTCCTCAGAGGCAGAATCTGCAGGCTTGGCCGGAAGCTCAGCCTCGATGACATAAGTCAGCTTATAGGGGACTAGGAGGATCCTAAGATTGCGGAACCATGCGGTGAAGTTGGTTCCATCAGTTTTCAGCTTGTCCTTCTCGAGGAAAGTGCTAAGGTTGAAGGTGGGTGGGCGAGACATCTACAAAGGAATTTGCAAAGTATTTAGACTATGTTCATAATAATGAGTTCGAGTTTTAACTAAAAGAACTCCCACTTAAACGAACATCCCTCTACTCGTTCAGTGATCACATGATCCCTGTCCTCTGCACCTCCCCCGATCGTCACAGCCATCAGTGCAGTATCAAAGGTGGACATTCCCTAATGTTGATCACATCAACCATGTGATTCATGCTCGACCTTTCGGTCTCTTGTATTCCGAGGCCACGCTTCTCTAGCGTGCTAGGCTCGCCAGTCCTAACTCGTGTGTATTTGCAGTGCAACATGGCTTACACCCACTATATGCGAACGTAGATATGTTTGACACCCAGGCCTGTCACCCTAGATCGCCTCATACCGAAGAACTTTCTTAGTGGTGCACACACAAGGGGAATACGATAACTGGAATACTATGAGGGATTATCTTATTATGCTACCGTCTAGTAAGAATACTAGCACAATAAGTAATACTTCTAAAGTAAAGTGTTATGACATGGTTATAGCTTTATGATCATCATAAATAGCTTCAATGATAGTTTCACAAACTTGTCATTGCCATGTTATAATACTTGCCCCTATGCAATAATAAAAATAGACGCTTCTATATTAACTATTGCATGTTTTACGCGGCTTTAGGGCTTTCGCAGTAGAACCCTTTCCCACCTACGAACATTGAGCCACAACATGGATTCAATGATTATCGTTCTTCTTCCCTTTTCAGGGCCCTCCAGTGTCAATGCCATATCAACTACTGTAGAGAGACAGACACCCCCCTAAGCCACTTAGATTTGTGGACCAGTCTCGTGAATCACCACGTGAGGTTGGTTGGGGGCCGCTTCATCAAACAGTGCCGCGATATGAACAATAACACTAAAGAGGGTAGCAACTAGAGAATCAATGCCCACATATTGCTATGTGTTCTATCCATATGACATGTCTACCCACATACCCGCTCTGATACCACTGAAGGGTTCCGTAGCAGAAAACAAAAAAATTCTATCTACTCGAACACTAATACCAGGATCTATACTATGTAGACATAAGTAACGGAGAAGGAATACAGTATCCATACCTTTACAGAGAGAGGCATGCCTTACGCAGGAAGGAGTATATTGATGAAGACGAGCAGCACCCCAAGTGTGGTGCCTCCGAAGTTCGTCACACGTCCGGTGTAGGGGACGTCAACCGGGCTCCGATCCAGCCGAGCAGCGGAAGAAGCAGATGCCGGATCGCCGATCACACGACGGTAGTGTGAAGGTGGAGAACTCAACCACGAGGTCCTCCCCAATATTACGGGGAAGTCCTCAGTAGATGAGAGAGAGAATGAGAGGAATGGGTGTCTTCCAAGGGGATGGGGGACCCCTTTATATAGTGGGAGGGGGCGCACCACCCAAGGGCCAGGCGGTGTGGGACTAATGCCCACACCCACTGGCCACCTTGGGGCACCCGCCGGCCCTAGGTGGGCCCCACTGGAGCGGCCCACCAGCCCTAGGCCGGCTGGCCCCCACTCCCTAGGCGCCTTGCCTACTTGGGCCTCCCTATGGGTGAGGCCCATTAGCAATATAGTGCCTTCAAAAATAAAATAAAATATATATTTAATATTAATTCTCCAATTAACATTCAAATACACATATTATATTATTCCTTCACTCCGGAACATCTTCCGGACCCCTTCCGATTTCCATCGGATGTTACCGAAACTATTCCGGTTTCTCTTTCTCTCTATTTCTCATACGCTACCTCTTCTACCCTAAGCATCCCTACCCTTAAGCGTGACATCCTTCGGTTCAGAAACACTCCAAACATGATAGAGACCACTCTCATATCAATGATCAGAGGGACCTGGATGGCCATGTGACCCCCGTGCGTTTCACGAATACAATCGCTCGAAGCGTGAGATAGTCGTTCCCCATTCCCTTTGTCACTCGATACCTAATTCATCCGAGACTTGATCTTCGGTATCTGTATACCTTAGTTCGATCTCGTTACTGATGAACTTGTTTTCTCGTTATCATGTCATTGCATTCCGTGACCCAGTGACATGCTTGCAAGCTTCATTAATGCAATGTCACCGAGATGGCCACATGTATCTGTCTGTTACACAGACTAGACAAATCATGGTCTTGATATGTACTCCTCTACGCATCCCTTCAGAAAACCTGAGTAGCACCTTTTGGTCACCCTGTTACGAGATGACTCTAGATAACCATCTAAGCTTCTTCCGGAATGGTGATTTGCATTACCTCACAGTCAAAGGATCGGGTTACGAGGTTCTCTGTGTTTTATCATCAATGGTGAACTTTGTAACTAGATCTCATGAAGATATAACGGTCAGATGTTTGTCTATCATGTTATTCAACTAATAACATGACCTCATTGTCAGTTGGCATAAATGCCCATGGTCTTGAAACATAGACCATCCTCATGACCAATGAACTAGTCCACTAGAGGTAACTAGAGACATGGTTTGATTACATACCACACGTGTATTAATGTTTCGTATTAACACAGTTATAGCACAGTATGAAACGTATTATGAACACACAGGAGATGTATCAAATAATACACTTTATTATTTGCCCCTAGGGCATAACTCCTTCAGTAAGTTCTGCAGCTGTAGGGATAGGTGTGGTTAATGCAGCATCGATGAGTTTGCGCGCACCTTCGGTGATCACGTGTCCATCCACCGATTCCTCTTTTTCGGCTCTTCTGGGATAAGTGCTCCATCCGAGTCTTCTTCGTATTCCTCGGCAATCACCTCCTCAGCCAGAGGGTCTTTTGCCGGGGTCTTGTTCTTCTTCTTCTTCTTTGCCTTCTTGGCAGCGCTGGTAGCAAAGACGGCTTTGGATCCGTTTCCCGGAGTCAAGCTTTGATCGGTACTTTCCGACATCTGGACTTCGGGATTATCTCCGACGTCCATGTCATCTTGCGCTTTGGGAGAGTGTTCCACGGATCCTTCATCCATGGCTTCTCCTTCTTCTGCAGCTTTGGAGTTATACTCCTATTCATACTCCGCGGAAAACTTTCGGAAATCTGCCGACGTCATCGATTCATCCGAGGATGCGGGTACATCGGCGTTTGTTCCAATTGCCTCTAGCACAGAGTAGGTGTTTTCTCCAGCATCAGCAGAGCCGGATCCGGATCCTACGTATCCAACAAAGTGCGACGCGTGCTTCCTGAGGTACCTGTGGCTTTCGCGGTCAACCATGTCGAAACTTTTGATGGTCTCGAGGATTGCATTTGCGCTTGCATCTTGTAGTATCATACGTCGCAGTGTGTACCTGAGGAAAGGCATGTCTGTCCCGGCATCATCAGAGCCGGAATCAGTGTTGTTGACTAGCTCCTCCTGAATTTCAACTTCCATGGGTGGGTCAATCTGGGATCCGGCTCCTCCAGGGAGATCCACTCCAGATTCGACTTGGACCGCTAGGTCTTCTTCAAGCTCGGATTTCTCCACTATCTCCGCAACTGGTGCGGGCTGGGTGTGTTTAGGGTTTTCTGAGATCCAGAACTCTACCGCTTTCGTGGACAAAGGAGACCCAGAAGATTCTTCTGCCTCTATCATCACCGCTGGGGTGGGTGGGCCAGGTTCAGCGAAACCGATGTAAACATCGATCTTGCCAAAATACATGATTGTGTAGGTAGTCACAACCTCCCTAGCCGGAATCCAAGTCTCGTCGAGAACGATGAGAGGGACGTCGTTGGCGTAGAGGATGCGACCGATGGCGATAGTCTCACCGATTCCGATTCTTGCAGATTCCGCTCGGAACGCAGATTCGAAGCTCACTTGCCCCACGGTGGGCGCCAACTGTCGTCAGATTGATGACAAGTACGCCATGAGGGGGTCCTCGAGGCGTGCAAAAGAGAGGGGTGTGAGACGTACGGTGTTCCGGGACAGTGAGCACACAAGTTTACCCAGGTTCGAATCCACCGGCTTTGGACGGATCCTACTCCTGCTAGCAATCCAGTAATACGACAGAGCCGGAATATGGTTTACAAGAGTTTTGCCTGTGCGAGTTGAGGGTCTAAAGTATTGGTGTGCCCTAAAGGCTCTCTCTAGGATGGCTTATATATATACCCGGCCTAGGGTTTACAGGAGAGATCTATCTGGCTACGACTAAGAGTCGGTTACAAAGTACATCTTGAACTACAAGTAACATTATGGGCCTAAGTCGGTAAGTCTTCTGGGCCTTCCCATAGCCGGATTGGACTCCGTCTTTCTCCCTGACTGGGCCGCCCGTGAAGCAATGCTCTAACCCGAAGTGGGCCACCCTGATCAGTGAGGAACTGTGAGGATACCCGGAAAGTATATCCCCAACACCATTACCTAAGAATGAGCTTCTTGATATATTTTATAATGGACTAACTTAAGAATCTAGGACATACCTAGATAGATGTGCGGATTGTGTTTTCAGGAATAGGACTCCCAAATAAGCTGAGGAATTAATGGCTAAAATAAGCAAGAGTTATGAAGATTGGACTCCTCCTGAACCAGCTATACCTGAAGTAATTATACCTGAACCAGCTATACCGGTGCCTATACTATCATCTAATAAGAGGGGAGTTATTGAATTGAATGATGAAGTGATGAAGGAAGCTAAGAAATGTCTTAAGGAGAAGGGAATTAAAGTTGCAGATGTTAAGAATTTACCTCCTATAGAAGAATTATGTAAGCCTATCCCCCATTCATCCACTATTGAGGTACACTCTCTCCAACACTTTGATGAAGGTGATATCCCTTACTCTAAACCTCGTGATCAATGCTTAGAATTCGATATCTTTATTGTTAAACAAGATAATCTTAATAAAAGGGTGCAAAATCATTTAATGGAAAACACTAGAGCTATTGTTGAGTTAAAAGATATTGTGGAAAGAACCTCTAATGATATTAAAATGATTGTTAAACATTTTTAAATGGTTCAAACTCAAATAGATCAACTTATTAAAGTGCAAAAAGACTTGCTAGTTAATGTTGCCAAATAAAAACATGCTTATGAAATTAGAACTAGAAGTGGCACTACTACCCAGGATCCTCTATATCCTGAGGGGCATCCCAAAAGAATCGAGCAGGATTCCCAACAAGCTGAAAATAGTGGTACTACTCGTAAGAAAAGAAAAAAAAGAAACATAAAACTATTGTAGAAACCTCTGAACCTGCTAAAGATCCTAATACTATATCTGTCTCTGATGCTGAAACTGAAAGTGGTAATGAAGAAAATGATGTTCCTGATAAAGAAAAAGTTGAAGAAGAACCTGAAAAGCACACTAATAATACTAAATACACTAAACAAGAATTTATTGCTAAGAAACATGGTAGTGAAAGAGAGCCTTGGGTCCAAAAACCTATGCCTTTTCCTGATAAGAAACACAAGTCAAAGGAAGATGAACACTATAATAAGTTTTGTGAGTGGATGAAACCTTTATTCTTGCAAATTCCTTTGACTGATGCTATTAAACTGCCTCCTTACTCAAAGTATATGAAGGATATTTTCTCGAATAAAAGGAAGATCCCTAATGAAGAAATTTCTACTTTGCTTGCTAATTATTCCTTTAATGGTAAGGTTCCAAAGAAACTTGGAGACCCAGGGATTCCAACTATCCCTTGCTCTATTAAGAATAGTTATGTTAGAACTGCTTTGTGTGATTTGGGAGCTGGAGTTAGTGTTATGCCTTTCTCTCTCTATAAGAGACTTTAACTAGAAAAATTAATACCAACTGATATATCTTTGCAAATGGCTGATAAATCGACCACTATTCCTGTTGGTATATGTGAGGATGTACCTATTCAAGTGGCTCATAATTGCTTGATATTAACTGATTTTGTTGTGCTTGAAATGCCTGAAGATGATAATATGTCTATTATTCTTGGGATACCTTTTCTTAATACTGCAGGAGCTGTTATTAATTGTAATCAAGGAAAGGTGACTTTCAATGTTAATGACAAGGAGCATACTGTCTATTTCCCCAAGAAGATTGATAGGACATATGGTTTGAATTCAATTGAACATGTTGAGGACATTCAAGTTGGAGAAATATATTGTCCCATACCAAGAGAAAAATTTGAAACTATTATGATTGGGACCATTGCTATCAAAGTTGAGGTAACATAATCATTAGTGGAATACAAAGTTTTGTCTCATATGAAATTGTTTTGGTAACAAGACCTGATCAACCTTGTCAACAAAAGGATTTCATTGAACAAAACAATGTTTTCACCGTGATTATCTCCGCTTACTTCTATTCTATCCATTTTTGTTTTTGCTTTCGCTTAGTTTTCTTTTTTGTTGTTAGTTGCTTGCATGCTATAGTGTCTTAGAACTTCTGTAGTTCTAGCCTTGTCCTGTAATTGCATCATTTCAAAAAAAAATCTGTCTGTCAGAAAATCATTCATCTATACCTGAAAATTGCCCAAAATAAAGTGTCTCGAAAAATTCCAGATATTAAATTTTTACGTGAAAAAGGGGCAGAGGAGTGCCTAGAAGGTACTAGGGGGCCCACTAGGCAGGCACACCACCTGGTGGCGCGGCCAGCCCTAGGGCGTGCCTGCCTATGGTGTGGGCCACCCCTGGCCCTCCACTCACTCTCTCACTTGCCACTTTCTTCTCTCTCCCGAGTAGACACCAGTTCATTGCTCAAAATCGTGTTCTTGCTATGCTTGCCCTTGATTTTTCGATCTCCTTGCTCAGCCCATCTTTGCTGCTGAATTTGGAGCATTCGTTCTCCAGTATGTGACTCCTCCGCTTGTCCAAGTAGATTTGTGTTTAGTGGTTTATATCTTGAGTATTTTGCTGCTGTAGGTGACACGTTATGAGAGCTAGTAAGCTTGTTTGGTGCTTAGAGATATAGTTTTGATGCATGTTTAGGCCTCTTACAAGTCCCTATGAGTAGTGCCCTTCATTATATATTCACTTTGCAATCACTTGTTTAATAGATGTTTAAATTTCAGAATAGAAGATGAATGAGCATCAACTAAACCAACATAAACTATGGGTGCCTGAGGTTATGAAGGTTCACCAAGAGGAGGAAGTTTTTCCTTCCATTTATCCATGCTCCGAATTCATGAGAGCTGTGGGAATTTTCCAGGATTTCCATACTTTGGTTGATAATGCAGGATTGGAGCACTTTTTGGAAGATGAACTGTGTCAATTTGTGAAGCTAACCATGTCTGTAGTGCAGGACTTTCAATTTAGTTACTCTTTGCCTAACCCCATGGTCCACTACAAAATTTACAATATTGCTGTCGACCTTTCTCTCGATGACTTTTGTGCAGCTATTAAGGTACCTCAGTGGGGATCATGTGGAAGGATTAAAGAGCGACCTGCACCACTCATGGATTTGTACGCAAAATTTTTCCAAGGGAGCAGCTTCTCGAAGGAGAGTGGGAAAATCCGTAACATTCATCTCCCCTCCATTCGCTACTTTGCCTACTTTATTGCCAAGTGTGTTCTTGCTAGGAAAACTGCCAATAAGTTATCTTCATATGATCTAGCATTCATCTCTGCTGCTCTTAAACGAGATAGGTCTTATAACTTGGGTGCTTTGATAGCTTTCCGTCTTGCTACTAACCGTGAGAAAGGTGGAATTTGTGGGGGCCTCATTGCTTCTTGTTTACTAGCATTGCATGGTTTAGTGCCTCATCATCTAGACCTACAGTTTCCCTTAGAAAGGCTTGATCTTAATTCCATGATACAGCATAAATGTGTTTCCTCGTGGGCTAGTTTGAGTGAGTTGTCTTATGAAATAACCTTTCTCAAAGCTGGTTGGAGAAGGAGCAAGTCCGAGCGTGTTGTTCTTTTGCCTGCACCTGTTTTGTTTAACCTTGATAACAGGGTAGGATGGTCCCTCACGGAGGAAGAGTTTGATACGTACTTGGGAGAGCACTCCCAACAGGAGCAGGATACTAGAAGGGAAGTCACAGATAATTCGGTCCAGCCCTCGAATGAGGGGGAGTCCTCATATCAGTAGCCTACTTATGATTGGGGAGCTTCTTCTTCTTCCCACGGGCCTAACTATGATCATTCTTACAATGACCCGCCTGCTTGGAACCCTTACTCGTATCTGGATTGATACCCACTTAGGCCAAAATCCTAAGCTTGGGGGGAGGTACGCCGACATCACACTCATCTCCATATCATTTTGCGTCAGTACTTTGTATATTCATGTTTCGTTCTCTTTTCAGTTTTCATTCTTTCTTTGCTTTTGCTTTCTAAAAAAACAAAAAGACCAAAAATATTTCTGTTGTTTCTCTTTGGTTTGCTTCTTCCTTTTTGCCTTGGTTTGTTTTTCCCTTTTTGCTTTGTTTGAACTATTCGGAAAACCCAAAAATATTTTGATTTGCTTGTTCTTCCTTTTTGGTTCTTGTTTTAAAAAATCAATAACACCAGAAATATTTGCTGTTCTTCTTTGGTTTTGTGAGTTTTGTTGCAGGGTTCAACAGTCCTCAGTGGGATTCGGTTTCATATTATTATTATTATTATTATTCAAGCCACACAAGTGAAGGGCAATAATGAGGATTATGACAACTTGAGGTGTGGTAAGAGGCTGGTAACAAACTCTATTTGTTTTCATTTTTGTACATATACTCATCATTGTGGGCATGTTTAGCCTGTTCGTGTAGGGTGTATGTTATTTATGGATGCTTAGTAGTTTTTGCTTTCATATGATTAGTTCCAAATTGCTAATAGTTTGTAGCATGTCATATGAATGTTTGCTTGCATTACTCTATCCATAACTTGGTATGACACCGTGGTATCCTCCTCTGAATGTTTCATTTGAATTGACTTGGCACATGCTCACGCATGCATATGACTGAAATAATCAGTTAAGCCTCGATGAATTATTTTGCCTTGAGGGTCTTGAATCACTTTCATGCCATGATTAGTCTTGTTTTAATTTAAGCATAATTATGACAGTTATTGCTCTCTCGTTTGTCGCTCCCTTACTATTGCTAGCCTTCACTTACACTGAGTATGTTTTACTCATGTTTCCAACTCCCTAAAACCAAATATTGCCAAAGTGTCCACCATACCTACCTATTAGCATCATTTGCTATTTCCGTGCATATTCATTATGCCTTGTTTTCTTCCGAATAAAATGTTTGCTTGTTATGAGAAAGTTAGTTAGTAAAGCTCTCACGAACTTGATGGCACACTTTATTTCCTGCACTTAATAAACCTGAACCATTGTGACTGTCCATGAAAGTTATATGCTTGCAAATTATAGGTCGGGGATTAGCAGAACCGTGCTGTCACGGGGAACGCTTTCAACACCTGTAAATATATACCCAGTTGATACCATGCTCTTTTGTTTGCGGATGTCGTCGCTGTGAAATAAAAGGGGAGCTTGTAAGTCCATGGAGTTATGTATGTGTGTTAGAGAAACGCCTGGGCCACCAGTCTAATCCATGCTGTCATGGTGGAAACCTGCAGCGTAACCATAATAAGTATCTATGAAGCATTCTTCTTATAAAAAAAGAGAGATAGCTATTGAGAAAAAGAAAAAAAGAGATTTGAGAAAAGAGGAAAGAGAGAAAAAAGCACCATTTTCCCATGGTAAATAAGAAGATTGCTGAGATACTCATTGTCTGCTTGCCTTGTCATTTTAATATGGGGATTCTTCCGTATCATCGGGCAAGGTACCCCATTGGCGGTTCTCTATGATACGCGCATATTTACGATGACAAGAACTTACCGGTGACTAAAGTTGTGTAGCATGAGGAGCGGCCCTCGTACTCAAGGGACATGGGATTTCCAGTTTATAGTATGTCAAGCATATAACTCAGATTGGACCTCACTTTCACCTTAACCATATTAAAGATGCTTATGATAGGGGCAATGAGAGCTCAAAGCTAATGAGTACCATACTTTCAGCATTTGGAAGCCTTTGAAACTATTCAAAACCTTTTCATTTCTTTGTTGAGTCTCCCCCTATTCTATGAGCACCTTCTTGAGAGCATAGTTGTCATTCTTAGTGTAATGTGCTTGTCTCAAAACTTGATTATTTGTGTTATGACTTTGATGCTTGTATCTTTGATATCGTTACTTCTAGTCTTCACTTGAACTTCAGAGGTGCCTTGGCATTCATAATCAAAGGCAAGCGAGATACCACTCTATCATACCTTGTTATGAGCATTGTAATGTTGCTTATGTTTATGTTTCATGCTACTTATTATTTTTGAGTTGGTATCTCTTCATAGCTTGCATTGCCTATTAAGTAAACTTAGTTGCATACTCCTTATTACGAATTGTCTAAGTAGTTGATCACATGCTGAGAATATATACATCATATGAGGCAAATGTGTTCGTGAAAGTTCTTTTATGACACTCAGTTTTCAACTGAATTGCTTGAGGACAAGCAATAAGCTAAGCTTGGGGGGGAGTTGATACATCCAAAACGTATCTACTTTCCTGAACACTTTTGCTATTGTTTCTCCTCTAAACTTGTGTGATTTGGATGCAACTAACACGAACTAACGCTGTTTTCAGCAGAATTGCCTTGGTGTTTAGTTTTTGTGCAGAAAATCAACTATCAGGAAACATCCCGGAAAATATGCCAAAAATCCTATTTCACCAGAAGACTCCCGGAGCCAGAATACGAGACGGAGGGGGGTTGGGCCCAGGCCACACCACCTAGCCACGCGGGCTAGGCCTGACCGCGCCAGGGGGTGGTCTGGCCGCCCTAGACACCCCCTCGGTCTCCCTCTTCGTCTATAAGATGCTTTCTGACCTAAAAACTCAGAGGGGTTCGACGTTTTTCCGGAAGGAGTTCTGCTCCGCCGCCACCACCAGATTCCATGAAACAGCACCAGAAACTCCGTTCTAGCACCCTGCCGGGACGGGGAATTGGAGGAGATCATCGCCATCATCATCACCATCGCTTCTCCATCGACCATCCATGTTTCCCCCATCTATGAGTGAGTAAATCCCCCGATGTAGGCTATGGGGATGGTAGGGATTGGATGAGATCGTTCATGTAATGGCATCAAATTGTTAGGGCATGGTGCCTAGTATCTTCTATTAGTGCTTTTTGACTTTGTTGCAACTTGTTATGCTTAATGCTTGTCACTAGGGCCCGAGTGCCATGATTTCAGATCTGAACATGTTATTGATTCATTATGATAGCATTTTTTGGTCTTACCTGCAAGTTGTATACACACGTTGTTGTCCGGAACCAATGGCCTCGAAGTGACAGGAATCGGGATAACCGGAGGGAATGGATTTGATGTGAGGATTACATGTGTTCACTGAGTGTTAATGCTTTGCTCCGATGCTCTATTAAAAGGAGCACCTTAATTGCCAATAGTTCCCTTGAGGCCCCACTGCAAACGGGCTGGCAGGACAAAAGATGTTGTGTAAGTTCTCATTGCGAGCACGTATGACTATATTTGGGACACATGCTTAGGATTATTTAGTACCTGGATGCTTTATCTTATTTATCTGCAATTGCCCTATGTTCTGATTGCCATGTGAATTGTCTTGTCCATGCAACGCCCGTCCATCCATCCCTATGCCTACCGCACTCGAATCCTACTATTTACTATTGTTTTTACTACTGTCTTTACTTTACTACTATTGTTACTTTACTTCTCCTACTACAAAACTGTTGCTACTGATAAACTATTGTGAGCAAGATTGTTTCCAGGTGCAGCTGAATTGACAACTCAGTTGTTAAGGATTATAAATATTCTTTAGCTCCCCTTGTGTCGAATCAATAAATTGGGTTTCACTTCCCTCGAAAATACTGCGATACACCCCCTATACTTGTGGGTCATCAGCTACCTTATATTTGAATCTCTAGATTTTGAATGTTCTATGAGTTGATGTCATTCTTGTTGTATGAATTGCAATATGAGACCATGCTGTTATCATTTCAGTCACAGTGCTTTCACAATTTTTGTCAATAGTTTACTCTATTTTCTTTGAGACCATGCCAACAAGTGCAAACTTGGTAGCAAAATGATTTGAAACATGTACTAGATAAACTTAACTAGAATTCTATCATATTGGTTTCACATATCGTTTATACAAATATGACATCAAACTTGAACCTTACTACAAATCCATACTAGCACATTTCAAACACAATACAAGAAAATGCCAGGGAAAGATTTGGATTCAACACAATAGAAGAAGATGCCACTTTTATTTAAAATTCAAACAGCTTACAAACATCAAAAGGCACACTTACATATTTTCCTAAGCATTTACCAAAAAACCTAGACCTGGCCTAGAACTTACACAGGGAAACACTACAAACATCACCAAACAACCTAGATCTTACACAAGAAAACAACACTTCACTATTACTCATTATTCATGCTCTCCCCTCTCCTCCTTATTCATGCTCTCCCTTCTTCTTCTCTGGAATTGTGCATCTTCTTGTTGCTCCACTTCTCCATCTTCTTCATGTGCTTCCTTCTTCTTCTCTGAATTTGATCACAACCATCCACAAAACACAGTTTAAATTTAGGCAATTTCAATTATAATGAATTTAAATAGTTTTAAACTAACAAACTAAATAGTTACAGAGAATGGCTACATACCTTAATGTGGCGGTGACAACAACGCACAGAGATTTTCCGATGCAGGCGGCTGCCGGTTCCTCGCGTCGACCTAGCCCTGTAGGATACATACTTGCTGAAAGGGCATGTATGCCCCATGTGTGGTTTTGGTAATTAATGACAATCTCTATTGACTAATGTGTAAATTAAGTTTCACTTGTAGGTTTGTCCATTGACATCGCTTGGACCATGTGTTGGTTTCAAGGTTGAAAAAGAAGAAGCAATGTCCAAGGGCTTTGTGCCTATTGGAATCAAGTAGAAGAAGAAGAAGAAGATCAACAATGTCTTGAAGGAGAAGATAGAGTTCAGCATGGCTATCTTCATCTCCTTCTTCAAGACGTCATAAAGAAATGAAGGGAAAGCTCAAGGTACGCCATCTCTAGAAGATCTCATTTTTGAAGCTTGCCATCCTCGGCGATCATGGAGTGATGAAGACAAGTTCAAGTAAGAGGTTTTCCCATGGAGTATGGGGCATTTCACAAGTCTTCATCAAGCAAGAGCAATCAAGAAAGGCAATCCATCTTGAGAAGGATAAGACGGTCTACATCAAGCTCAAGTGGAATGCTCAAGGTAAAGGTATAATCTTGATAGGTTTTCTATTTTATTGGTCTCTCATAGTATTGGGAGACATGGTTTAGGATAGATACCATACTATCAAGAGGGACTCTCGAGTGGGTGACTTGATCATATCTTTCGGAGAGAGCTCAAACCTTTGATATAGCATCATCTTTCTTGGTTATTTTTAATCTTGTTTATGAGAGGATCTAGAGCTTGTGGTTATCTTCATAACAAGCTCTAGTTCATCAAAAACGGATTTACCTTGCATATCTTATTGCGTTTTTGATCTAGCAGGTTTTTTGGCTCCACACCTTGGGATATATATCACATACATATTCATGGTATTTTTGATCTAGCATTTTTTTGGATTCTACACATAATTATCTCTCCAACAAAATTGGTTTCATCTCGTTTGAATTTTGGATGCAAAAGTTATGGTAGTTTTAGGTCTAAAGTTTTTCCTGATCGGTAGTTCTGGCGAGCCACCGGTAGTACCTCTAGGGAATTGTTGTCGTTGGTAGTACCGATGGAAGTACCGTAGCCACTTCCGCTCATCCTAGTTGTGGTTCAATAGCCTCTCTGTTTTGGGAGTCCAATTTGGCGGAACTTTGCTCAGAAGTTTAGGCAGTAGTACCGTCTCCGGCGGAAGTATCGCCGCTCCACCGAAAGTACCGCTCGGGCATCTTGCCGTCGGTAGTACCGATGGAAGCTCCGGCCTCACTTCCGCCAAGGGCTGGTTTTCAGTCAATATTCTCTCTGTTTGGTGTTTTCTATTTGTCAGAATTTTGATCGGAAGTAAATGCGGTTGTACCGTCCGTGCCGGTAGTACCGGTGCACCGGCGGAAGTTCCGACCAGGATCCTTTTTCTCCCATTCATCTCGTTGTTTTGTAATCGTTGGTTGGGTGCCAGCAGTAGTACCGCTCACCTAGTGATACTGCCGGCCGTGCACGGATCTGTGCCTAATGGGAAGATCTGGGAGCCCTTTAAAAGGGGTCCCTCTTCCCCTTCGTGGGTACATCTCTTTTCTTGGTTCTTGCCCTTCTCTCTCCTCCATTGTTGACCTTGAAGAGCTTGCGCTCTCTCTGTCCCCCTCCTATGATTCTTGCATCTTTTTGAGGGATTTGAGAGAGGAGATCTAGATCTACAACCCCACCAAGCCAAATCTCTTCTTTGTGAAGGAATCCCTGGGATTTAGATCTTGGAGAGTTTTGTGTTCTCCTCTTGTGTTCTTTCTCTTTTATCCCCCCAATAACTTTTGTAGCTTTGGTGGAATTTGAGAGTGAAGGACGGGCCTCTTTCATTTGGTGCATATGTTTGAGTTCTCCTCAAAGATTCAGCGAGTTCAAGATCTTGGGCTTGTTTCTCTTGGGTTCTTGGAACCCTAAACGGTTGTGTTGAGTTGTGGTGAGTTCTTGAGGCCTCCAATTAAGTTATGGAGATTCCTCAAGCTTGTGGCCTGTTGTGGCATTGTTCTTGGGGGCTCCAATTGTTGTGGAGTTTCCTCAAGCTTGTAGCTTTTGTGGCATTTCTTGGGAGCCCTCCAATTGAGTTGTGGAGATTGCCTCAATCCTTGTATGGGTTCGGCGACCGCCCTCAAGTGTCCCATAGTGGATCGTGAGTAGGCCTTTGTGGTGCGCTCATGGGATAATAGGTTGAGCCTTTTGTGGCGTCGGTGGTTTGCGTGCCTTTGTATCTTGGGGTGAGGCCTTGTGTGGCGTTGAGTGAGCATCGAGCCACCACACCTCAAGGTGAGCTATTTGTGGCGTTCGGAGTACATTGCGCCATCGCATCTCTCCAATAGAGACGTATCTTCTTTGGAAGTGAACTTCGGGATAAAAATCATCATCTCCGCGTCCATCGGTTATCTCTCAACCGAGCCCTTTACTTATGCAATTTACCTTGTGATAGCCATCGTGATTGAAGTATTTTATCTTGCTATCACCTTTTTGCTTGTATTAATTAGCGTAGGTTGTTGGTGCACTTAGTGAACCTAGTGGTTATAGGTTTTGGCTCGATAAATTAAACGTTAGTTTTGTTCCGCATTTATTAGAGCCTAAACCGTAATTATTTTAAAACACTTATTCATCCCCCTCTATGTGACATCCGTTGCCCTTTCACTTGCATCCCATTCTCATGGTGGGGAGGAGCGGCCACCAATCCATCGGCTCCGCCATCCGCTCCATGTCCTCCTCCAACACAATCAAGAGGTGGAGAAGCACCACCTTACCATAGAGCAGGTGATGTTGTTGTT
This sequence comes from Avena sativa, assembly GCA_916181665.1. Taxonomy (NCBI): domain Eukaryota; kingdom Viridiplantae; phylum Streptophyta; class Magnoliopsida; order Poales; family Poaceae; genus Avena; species Avena sativa. The sequence continues at coordinate 542,307,374 of OV702290.1, read as the reverse complement.
GCTGCGCCGCCGGCCTCACCGCATCCTACTCCTGGACGAATGCCTCTGCCTCCGCCAATTCCTGGAACAGCGACCCTCCATCTTGAGCTGAAAGCAAGGGGCAAGGGCCTGCCCCTCCACTGTGGGCCTCTAGGAGAAGGCGCAGGGGGTCGACAGGTGCTCTCCATGGAGCCCTCCTGATCCGCCATCCCACTGTCACCGCCGTCAGGATCGACCAGTTCTTCCGTGAGGTGAGGTATTTTCTAAAGTGTCGCTGCTCAGTCTGATGGGTTAGGTGTCATGGGCTTAGCGAGGGCTTTTCTGTAAAATTGCACCTCCTGTCAACGAGCCCGCACGTGGAATGATCTCCATTATTACGTGGAATTGTTTTCTGGACTAAACTGCAAAATAACACGGTAGGGATAGCTCGATGTGGTCAAATACACTCAAAATCAGTCAAAATTCACTCAAATTTATTTGAATTGGACTAGTTTGCACCCTGCATGCAAGTTGTGGGACTAGTTTCATCTACTTTGCAAGATGTGGGACTATTTTATACCCAGGTGCAAGATGTGGGACTAAAAACGTATATACCTCTTCAGTTTTCTTCTTAAAAGGGTTTACATTGATTCCCAAAATATGTTATACTACATGATCACACTGTTGGGTCCGCAGCATAGAAAACAAAAAATTTCCTACGATGAGAACTATGCGCCAAGATCTATCTACTAGATACAGAGCAACGGGTGGACATACATCCATGGAGAACTTACCCTCGAAGACAACGAGTTTTGTTAACGAGTAGGAACTCGTGGTTGATGTAGTCGTATGCTTGCCGATCTCAAGATCGTGTGGAAGTCCGAGCACCGCAAATCAGCAGCGCATCCGTCCTCGCACACACGTTCAAGCCACCGGACAACCTCCACCTCCTCGCTCCAGCGAATCAGCGGAAGCAGCAACTCCTTCCAGACGCAAGGCCACCGGGAACATGTATCTCGCTAATCCGATACCATGGGGGAATATCTAGAGGGGGCGAGAGATCCTTCACGAGGAGGTGTGGTTTGTGAGAGGGGAGAGGGGGGCTTTATATAGGAGGGAGGGAGACCCCTCCCCTCCCATAGCCGGCGCATGAGGGGGGGGACTCCTCCCCTCCTTCATTCATGTGGTGAACCTCCACTCACATAAACATGGCCTCCACCCAAAATCCCACTCACATGTATTTAATTCCCACCAAATTAAATGCAACTCTCAATTAATAAAACTCTTTTATTTATTTTATTCAGAATTTTGTTAATTACTTTAATTAACAAACATTCACATAAAACCCCTTGCAACATTTCAATATCACATGCAGAACCACTTTCTGCAATTTCACCCGAAACAATTCCGGTTTCTATCGAAACAATTCCTGTTTCTATCGAAACTTTCCTACACTTTGCAAACCTTTTGTCTAGAACATATGTGCTCCTAAATGGTGTCCGGAAACCCTTAAGTGTGTCACCCTACGGTTCGCGAATAATGCAGACATGATTGAGACTCCTCTCAGATCAATAATCAGAAGCGGGACCTAGAGATCCATACTGACTCCTGCATATTCAACGATGACTTCTGTGATCGTGAGAACCTTTAACGTCAGCAATTTAATCCCTTTGTCTCATGATATAATACATGTCCGAGATTCGATCATCGGTATCCAAATACCTAGTTTGATCTCGTTACCGACATGCACTCTTTTCTCGTTCCCGTGATATAACATTCTAGTGATCACATCACTTGCTTGCAAGCTATCTTAATGTGATATCACCGAGAGGGCCCAGAGTATATCTATCCGTCATCGGGATTGACAAATTCCACTCTTGATCCATGAGCCTCAACATAACACCTTCATAGCACTGAACCCACCTTTATGGTCACCCTGTTACGGTGTGACGTTTGATGTTATCAAGATACTCTTCCGGTGTTAGCAATTAACATGATCTCATGGTCTAAGGACTAAGACTACTTTGTATGATGTTATAGCAATATAAACATAATGACTTGATCGTAATGCTATACTTCGGATGAATGTTCATCACATCATTTCACAAATGATGTGACCTTGTTATTAACAGCATCCAATGTCCATGATCAGGAAACCTTGATCATCTTGTTAATCAACAAGCTAGTCTATAAGAGAGGCATAACTAGGAACCCTTTTGTTTATTAAACACACATGTATTGATGTTTCTTATCAATACAATTATAGCATGCAAAATAAACATCTATTAGATACAAGGAATACATAATAACAACTTTATTATTGCCTCTCAGGGCATATTTCCTTCAGTCTCCCACTTGCACTAGAGACATTAATCTAGTTTATATAGAGATAAATCTAACACCCATGGAGTTATGGTGTTGATCATGTTTTGCCCTAGGGAGTACTTTAGTCAACGGATCTGCTACATTCAGGTCCGTGTGCACTTTACAAATCTTTATATCTCCATCCTTGATATGCTCGCGGATGGAGTGAAACCGGCGCTTAATATGCTTGGAATTCTTGTGAGACCTTGGTTCCTTGGCGTTGGCTATGGCTCCATTATTGTCACAATAGATCACCATTGGGTCCAACGCACTAGGAACCACACCTAGTTCCGTTAGGAACTCCTTCATCCAAACCGCTTCCTGCGCCGCTTCTGAAGCAGCAACATATTCTGCCTCCGTCGTTGATCCAGCCACCACAGGTTGTTTGGAGCTCCTCCAACTAACTGCTCCTTCGTTCAAGAGAAATACGTATCCGGATTGAGACTTAGAGTCATCCGGATCAGTGTCAAAGCTAGCATCGACATAACACTTAGCGACTAGCTCTTCTTCACCTCCGTATACAAGAAACATATCCTTAGTTCTTCTCAAGTACTTAAGGATATTTTTGACCGCTATCCAGTGTTCTGAACCTGGATCAGATTGGTACCTACTAGTCAAACTAATAGCATGTGCCACATCCGGTCTTGTACATAGCATGGCATACATTATAGAGCCTATGGCTGAGGCATAGGGGATCTTATCCATTATCTCTCTTTCTTCTGCCGTAGCCGGACTTTGAGTCTTACTCAATGTCTTGCCTTGCAACATAGGTAAGTACCCCTTCTTACTTCCGTCCATATTAAACTTCTTTAATATCTTATCAAGGTATGTACTCTGCGATAGCCCAATTAGGCGTCTTGATCTATCTCTATAGATTTTAATGCCTAATATATATGAAGCTTCACCAAGGTCCTTCATCGAAAATTTGCTGTTTAGATAACTTTTAACACTGTTTAAAAGATCTATATCATTTCCAATCAATAATATGTCATCCACATATAATATTAGAAATGCCACATTGCTCCCACTCACTTTCTTGTAAATACAAGCCTCTCCATAAGTTTGGGAAAATCCAAACTCTTTGATCACCTCATCAAAGCGGAGATTCCAACTCCGGGATGCTTGCTTCAGTCCATAGATGGATCGTTGAAGTTTGCACACCTTATCAGCATCCTTAGGATCGACAAAACCCTTAGGTTGTATCATATACAACTCTTCTTCAATATTACCATTGACGAACGCAGTTTTGACATCCATCTGCCATATTTCATAATCGAAATATGCAGCAATTGCTAACATAATCCTAACCGACTTAAGCATCGCTACGGGAGAGAATGTCTCATCGTAGTCAACTCCTTGAATTTGTCGAAACCCCTTTGCGACAAGCCGAGCCTTATAGATGGTTACATTACCATCAGCATCAGTTTTTCTTTTGAAAATCCATTTATTATCAACGGCCTTTCGATCGTGAGGTAAGTCCACCAAGGTCCAAACCTGGTTTTCGTACATGGATTCCATCTCGGATTTCATGGCTTCTAGCCATTTGTTGGAATCAGGGCTCATCATCGCTTCTTCATACGTCACAGGGTCATCTATTTCATCAATCATGAAATTCATAATAGGATTGCCGTACAGTTCAGGAGCTGCACGTGTTCTGCTTGACCTGCGAGGTTCGGTAGTGTCCTCTTTCGAAGTTTCATGATCAATATCATTAGCTCTCTCTTCATTAGGTGAAGTCAACTCCGAAACAACTTCCGGTGCTACGCTACTCACGATTTCATGAAGAGAAGGTTCAATAACCTCTTCGAGTTCTACCTTCCGACTACTCACACCTTTCGCGAGAAACTCCTTCTCAAGAAAGGATCCATTCTTGGCAACAAAGACCTTTCCCTCGGATCTGTGATAGAAGGTATACCCAATCGTTTCCTTAGGGTATCCTATGAAGACGCATTTTTCTGCTTTGGGTTCGAGTTTATCCGGTTGAAGTTTCTTCACATAAACATCGCATCCCCAAACTTTAAGAAATGACAGCTTAGGTTTGTTTCCAAACCATAATTCATACGGTGTCTTTTCAACAGATTTAGATGGTGCCCTATTTAAAGTGAATGCAGCGGTTTCCAGTGCATAACCCCAAAATGACAGTGGCAAGTTAGTCAGAGACATCATAGATCGAACCATATCCAATAAAGTACGATTACGACGTTCTGACACACCATTACGTTGTGGTGTTCCGGCAGGCGTGAGTTGTGAAACTATTCCACAGTCTTTCATATGTGTGCTAAACTCGTAACTAAGATACTCTCCTCCACGGTCGGACCGCAGAAATTTGATCTTTCTGTTATGATGATTTTCCACTTCATTCTGAAATTGTTTGAACTTTTCAAAGGTTTCAGACTTATGTTTCATCAAATAGATATACCCGTATCTACTCAAATCATCCGTGAAAGTAACAAAATAACGATATCCACCTCGCGCCGACACACTCATTGGTCCACACACATCAGTATGTATGATTTCCAATAAATCTGTCGCCCGTTCCATTGAACCGGAAAACGACGTTCTAGTCATCTTGCCCATAAGGCATGGTTCACATGTATCAAATGATTCAAAATCAAGTGATTCCAAAAGTCCATCAGAATGGAGTTTCTTCATGCGTTTAACACCAATATGACCTAGACGGCAGTGCCACATATATGCAGATATATCATTATCAAGTTTAATCCTTTTAGCATCGACATTATGAATATGCGTAATACTACTATCGAGATCCAACAGAAATAAACCATTCAACACAGGTGCATGACCATAAAAGATATTATTCATATAAATCGAACAACCATTGTTTTCAGACTTAAACGAATAACCACTTTGCATCAAACACGATCTGGATACAATGTTCATGCTCAGTGCAGGCACCAAATAACAATTATTCAGGTTTATAACTAATCCCGATGGCATATGGAGAGGCAGCGTTCCGACGGCGATCACATCAACTCTTGATCCATTGCCGACCCACATCGTGACCTCATACCTTGCTAGTTGTCGCTTGTTCCGTAGCCCCTGAACCGAGTTACATATATTAGCAACCGATCCCGTATCAAATACCCAGGTGCTACTGCGAGTACTAGTCAAGTACACATCAATAACATGTATATCACATATACCTTTGTTTGCCTTGCCGGCCTTCTTGTCTGCCAAATACTTGGGGCAGTTGCGCTTCCAATGGCCAGTCCCCTTGCAATAGTAGCACTCGGTGTCAGACTTAGGGCCAGCTCGGGGTTTCTTTTCAGGCGCGGCAACAGATTTGCCGCCCTTCTTTCCCTTCTGCTTGCCTTTCTTGTCCTTCTTGAAACCAGTGGTCTTATTGATCATCAACACTTGATGTTTTTTCCTAATCTCCACTTCTGCAGTCTTAAGCATTGACAGAAGCTCAGGAAGATACTTCTTCATGCCCTGCATATTATAGTTCATCACGAAGCTCTTGTAGCTAGGTGGCAGAGATTGGAGAACATGATGTATGCCTAAGTCAATGGGAATCGTTATTCCCAAGGACACAAGCTTATCGGCGTACCTAGACATTTTGAGTACGTGCTCACTAACGGAGTTGTTCTCTTCCATCATGCAGCTAAAGAACTTTTTAGAAGCATTATAACTCTCTACGGCAGCATGGGTATCAAAAATCATTTTCAATTCTCCCATGGTATCAAAGGCATTGCCATTTTCGAAGTTCTGGCTCTAGCCCATACAGTATGCCGTAATGAACTAAGTTGTGGTCCTCCTGACGAGTTATATAGGCATTCTTTTCCTCGTCAGGGGCATCAGGAGCTGGTGGGGGGCCTAGCGGCGCCTCTAGCACATATTCCTTTTGTGCAGTAGTGAGGAGAATCCTCAAATTCATAGCCTAGTTGGTGAAGTTGCTACCATTCGCAGCAAGCTTCTCTTTCTCCATGAACACATTGAAATTAAAAGCAGGTGGTGCCATCTACAACAGAATTTGTAAAATATATTTAGACTAAGTTTATGATAGATTGAGTTCAACTAATCCAAATTACTAATGAACTCCCACTCAAAAACGACATCCCTCGTGTCCTTTTGGTGATTACATGAACCAAATCCACTACACCAAGTCCGATCATCACGTGAGTCGGTGTAGCTTCAAAGGCGAGCATCTATATGGGCATCATATCAACTATATGACTCATTCTTAACCTTTCGGTCCGTGTTCCGAGGCCATGTATGCACATGCTAGGCTCGTCAAGTAAGAACCTTAGTATTCACGTGTGTAAAACTGTCTTACACCCGTTGTATGAAAGCGTAGAGTCGAGAACACTCGATCATCACGTGATGCCTCAAAACACGATCCACAAAACGGTGCATACTTAAGGAAGAACACATTTTATCTTGATATCTAAATGAGGGATCATCTTATAATGCTACCAAAAGCGCCAAACTAGCAATATAAGATGCTAACATCTAATGTGTGAAGTGAGGTGATATGGTCCATGCATTTGATCTCTATCATTTGCATCGTGGTATGATCTCTATCATTCCTTTGTGTATAAGGCCAAGGTCTATGGAACTTACACATTAAGTGAGTTGTAAGAGTATCTATCATACATCTACTTACAACAATACCATATCAAGACACTAGCCCAGCAACGATCTAAACTAGACGCCTCTAATTTATCAATTGCAAGTTTTACGTGGCTTAGGGCTTTCGGAGATAGAACCGGTCTTACCTACGAACATGAACCACAACGAGGATAACCAAGTTATTAGCAACTCGTTATAAATCAGATATTAACTATAGTAGGAGAGACAGACACCCGCTAGCCATTTATGCAAAACTAGTTGCATGTCTGTCATGGAACCGGTCTCATGTACGATGACATGTAAGGTTGGTCCGGGCCGCTTCATCCCACTATGCCACCAATATCCAAAGTACATAGGAGATGCAATAACATGATCATCATCCTCCACATATAAACATATGTGTACTACCCGTGCAAAGCACCTACGCATAGATCAGGCTCTGATACCACTGTTGGGTCCGCAGCATAGAAAACAAAAAAAATTCCTACGATGAGAACTATACGCCAAGATCTATCTACTAGATACAGAGCAACGGGTGGACATACATCCATGGAGAACTTACCCTCGAAGACAACGAGTTTTGTTAACGAGTAGGCACTCGTGGTTGATGTAGTCGTATGCTTGCCGATCTCACGATCGTGTGGAAGTCTACCTGTTCAAGCCACCGGACATCAGCAGCACATCCGTCCTCGCACACACGTTCAAGCCACCAGACAACCTCCACCTCCTCGCTCCAGCGAATCAGCGGAAGCAGCAACTCCTTCCATACGCAAGGCCACCAGGCATTGTTATTGAGGGCTCCAATTGTTGTGGAGTTTCCTCAAGCTTGTAGCTTTTGTGGCATTTCTTGGGAGCCCTCCAATTGAGTTGTGGAGATTGCCTCAATCCTTGTATGGGTTCGGCGACCGCCCTCAAGTGTCCCATAGTGGATCGTGAGTAGGCCTTTGTGGTGAGCTCATGGGATAATAGGTTGAGCCTTTTGTGGCATCGGTGGTTTGCGTGCCTTTGTATCTTGGGGTAAGGCCTTGTGTGGCGTTGAGTGAGCATCGAGCCACCATACCTCAAGGTGAGCTATTTGTGGCGTTCGGAGTACATTGCGCCATCACATCTCTCCAATAGAGATGTATCTTCTTTGGAAGTAAACTTCGGGATAAAAATCATCATCTCCGCGTCCATCGGTTATCTCTCAACCGAGCCCTTTACTTATGCAATTTACCTTGTGATAGCCATCGTGATTGAAGTATTTTATCTTGCTATCACCTTTTTGCTTGTCTTAATTAGCGTAGGTTGTTGGTGCACTTAGTGAACCTAGTGGTTATAGGTTTTGGCTCGATAAATTAAACATTAGTTTTGTTCCGCATTTATTAGAGCCTAAACCGTAATTATTTTAAAACGCTTATTCATCCCCCTCTATGTGACATCCGTTGCCCTTTCACTTGCATCCCATGCTCATGGTGGGGAGGAGCGGCCACCAATCCATCGGCTCCGCCATCTGCTCCATGTCCTCCTCCGACACAATCAAGAGGTGGAGAAGCACCACCTTACCATAGAGCAGGTGATGTTGTTGTTGCTGCGCCGCCGGCCTCACCGCATCCTACTCCTGGACGAATGCCTCTGCCTCCGCCAATTCCTGGAACAGCGACCCTCCATCTTGAGCTGAAAGCAAGGGGCAAGGGCCTGCCCCTCCACTGTGGGCCTCTACGAGAAGGCGTAGTGGGTCGACAGGTGCTCTCCATGGAGCCCTCCTGATCCGCCATCCCACTGTCACCGCCGTCAGGATCGACCAGTTCTTCCATGAGGTGAGGTATTTTCTAAAGTGTCGCTGCTCAGTCTGATGGGTTAGGTGTCATGGGCTTAGCGAGGGCTTTTCTGTAAAATTGCACCTCCGGTCAACGAGCCCGCACGTGGAATGATCTCCATTATTACGTGGAATTGTTTTCTGGACTAAACTGCAAAATAACACAGTAGGGATAGCTCGATGTGGTCAAATACACTCAAAATCAGTCAAATTCACTCAAATTTATTTGAATTGGACTAGTTTGCACCCTGCATGCAAGTTGTGGGACTAGTTTCATCTACTTTGCAAGATGTGGGACTATTTTATACCCAGGTGCAAGATGTGGGACTAAAAACGTATATACCTCTTCAGTTTTCTTCTTAAAAGGGTTTCCGTTGATTCCCAAAATATGTTATACTACATGATCACACTGTTGGGTCCGCAGCATAGAAAACAAAAAATTTCCTACGATGAGAACTATACGCCAAGATCTATCTACTTGATATAGAGCAACAGGTGGACATACATCCATGGTGAACTTACCCTCGAAGACAACGAGTTTTGTTAACGAGTAGGAACTCGTGGTTGATGTAGTCGTACGCTTGCCGATCTCAAGATCGTGTGGAAGTCCGAGCGTCGCAAATCAGCAGCGCATCCGTCCTCGCACACACGTTCAAGCCACCGGACAACCTCCACCTCCTCGCTCCAGCGAATCAGCGGAAGCAGCAACTCCTTCCAGACGCAAGGCCACCGGGAACATGTATCTCGCTAATCCGAGACCATGGGGAAATATCTAGAGGGGGGGAGAGATCCTTCACGAGGAGGTGTGGTTTGTGAGAGGGGAGAGGGGGCTTTATATAGGAGGGAGGGAGACCCCTCCCCTCCCATAGCCGGCGCATGAGGGGGGGACTCCTCCCCTCCTTCATTCATGTGGTGAACCTCCACTCACATAAACATGGCCTCCACCCAAAATCTCACTCACATGTATTTAATTTCCACCAAATTAAATGCAACTCTCAATTAATAAAACTCTTTTATTTAATTTATTCAGAATTTTTTTAATTACTTTAATTAACAAACATCCACATAAAACCCCTTGGGACATTTCAATATCACATGCAGAACCACTTTCTGCAATTTCACCCGAAACAATTCCGGTTTCTATCGAAACAATTCCTGTTTCTATCGAAATATTTCCTGCGCTTTGCAAACCTTTTGTCTGGAACATATGTGCTCCTAAATGGTGTCCGGAAACCCTTAAGTGTGTCACCCTACGGTTCACGAATAATGCAGACATGATTGAGACTCCTCTCAGATCAATAATCAGAAGCGGGACCTAGAGATCCATACTGACTCCTGCATATTCAACGATGACTTCTGTGATCGTGAGAACCTTTAACGTCAGCAATTTAATCCCTTTGTCTCATGATATAATACATGTCCGAGATTCGATCATCGGTATCCAAATACCTAGTTTGATCTCGTTACCAACATGCACTCTTTTCTTGTTCCCGTGATATAACATTCTAGTGATCACATCACTTGCTTGCAAGCTATCTTAATGTGATATCACCGAGAGGGCCCAGAGTATATCTATCCGTCATCGGGATTGACAAATTCCACTCTTGATCCATGAGCCTCAGCATAACACCTTCATAGCACTAAACCCACCTTTATGGTCACCCTGTTATGGTGTGACGTTTGATGTTATCAAGATACTCTTCCGGTGTTAGCAATTAACATGATCTCATGGTCTAAGGACTAAGACTACTTTGTATGATGTTATAGCAATATAAACATAATGACTTGATCGTAATGCTATACTTCGGATGAATGTTCATCACATCATTTCACAAATGATGTGACCTTGTTATTAACAGCATCCAATGTCCATGATTAGGAAACCTTGACCATCTTGTTAATCAACGAGCTAGTCTATAAGAGAGGCATAACTAGGAACCCTTTTGTTTATTAAACACACATGTATTGATGTTTCCTATCAATACAATTATAGCATGCAAAATAAACATCTATCATATACAAGGAATACATAATAACAACTTTATTATTGCCTCTCAGGGCATATTTCCTTCACACACTCCGCACTTGCACGAGCGCTTCCCCATTCTGACCGCTTCCTCGTATCCTATTGTCTCGCGGAACCTCTGCCTCAGCACCGCTGACGGAGAGGGCATGGTTCCTAGGTCCGTCGATGTACCTTGCGTCATCAAAAAAATTCCCTAAGACCTCATTCTGCTGGCCGATTTTGATAAGGTTTCTAGTGTATTCCCCCGACCCACCCTTGGATCCCCGACATGCACAGCTAGCTTGTTTTGTAGCACGGGTTTGGACCGGTTTACCCCATTTTTTGGAAAGAGTATATATTAATATCACAAATATACCAATTACACCCGGTCTCTGCAACAACTAGCAGCATTACAGATGCACATAGCCAAAAAAAGAATTACAAAAAAGAAAAATCCTGCAACAGTGATTCATTCCTTGAAACAGCAGTACTACCACTACCAAGATAGCACCATAAGTATAGCTTCTCAAAACGCGACGCCTCCAAGAAGGAAATAGTGCATAAACACTGTCATCGCCCGATCATAGATCTAGGTTTTCACCCTGAAGAAAGTCCTCACTCTCAAAACAATATCTTCAACAAGGTCATTGTCAGGCACAACCAATTAAGGCCAGACCCTGAGTTTTCACCTTGAAAGATAGGACTATGGACTTATCCTGTGCAGACGCCCCCTCTTTCATGCCACTGCTCCAAGTCACGAGTCACCAAGCCAATTCTTCATCACAATCTAGACTCGAGCCACCATTTTCAGTCATCAGATCTCAGTCTCCATGACATTCTCCATCGGCACCGTGGAACAAGAACATGCCCCATGATATTAACAGCCAACAGAGCTTCAAAGCGCTCCCTTTGAACCAAAACAGTCAGAGTAAAACATGGGTGTGCATGACCGAATCCCACTTGATTCAGCAATATCTCGACATGAACGCACTGTAGAGTTCTCCGGCGGAGCCTTCCGGAGGACAACACTGCAACCAGATCAATGGAGACAAACATCAGGAAGATATTCGTCTTGGCGTGAGAGTAACCCCAAATATCCCCATGAAAACACTCGGATCCCCGAGTAAATTGAAACATGACTCGACCCTCGCGTTTTGGTCGGTCTCGCCTTGACGCGGCTCTAGCAGCGCAGCTAGCCTCGCAGCCTCATAGTTGTCGACATGTTCGTCCCAATAGACCGTTGCGCCACCATCCATGCCACTCCATCCCAACAAGGCAACGATGAGTCCCTTCTGATTCTACTATGTTCTTCTGATTTCGAGAGAGGGTTGTAGGGATTATGATTGAAGTGGTTTTGAGGGGATTGGGTGAGAGGAATGGTTTCACCCAATCCCTGTGAGGATAATCCCGACTAATCCTCTCTTAAACGCTAGTACAAAACAAGGCTAAGGTTCGGTTGCGGTCATCAAGAACCCATCAGAGAAGGGCGGGTGGTTGTCGCTATCCCTGATCCGACTAGGGGTTTTGATGGATCCGATGCAAGACCAGAGATCAAAACCTCTCGGTCACCATGGAGTCGTCGAGAGAAGGATAAACCCTAAAATAGGCAGCACTCAGCGTCCCTCGGACGATGAGAAAATTCCATCGTCCTTCTTCCCCTGCCGACACGTGTCTCTTTTTACCCAAATTCCTGCTTTTGCTGCAAACGTCTAATTTTTGCTACAAAAGTTCCCGCTTTTGCTTTCGAAGCAAAAAAAAAAACGGTTCACCCAGAAATTAGAAAAGGAGGGCTGGCCTTGCCGAAAACTCAGTGGATACCTCGTCGGAGACCATGTAGCAAAAAATTTGTGCTAATGTAGCAAACTGGACTTGGCCGGAGACATCGCCGGAAAAACTCTCGTCGGAGACCTCGCCGGATACATCGTAGCAAATAATTGCCACTGTTGTAGCAAAACTAAAAAACATTCATAGCAAACGAGTTGTGCTAATGTAGCAAAAATTCGACTTTGTCGAAGACATCGCCTTAGACCTCACCGGAGACGTCGCAGCAAAAACTTTACGCTATGTTAGCATTCAAGAACAACAAAAAAGCAAAAAAAAAAGGTATGCAGCAAATCCACAAAAACGACCCGCACTGTCGGGAACCGGCTGTAGCAACCCCGTCTGCCTTCGTTAGCAACACCGTTCGCCGTCAGGAGCAAAGCCGCCCGTCGTCAGTAGCATCGCCCACCCGCCCGATGCAGCATCATCGTCAGTAGCAGCACAACAACCCTCATCTCCCCCATGGCAGCACCTCCATTAATCAATCCATGGCCTCCTCGCTGGCCATGTGCTCCTGCCTTGCCCCGTATCTGATGCGGCGCTCGCGGGCTCGCGGCCGGCTGCGGGTGCCAGGCCGCTTCGGCCGTCGAGGAGGATAAACCTGCGGCGACGCTCAGGTGGTGGCCTCGTGTAGAAGCTGCTAGGATTCACGCGGCGGCTCGACTAGATTCCACGCTCAGGTGGTCGGCGAGGGAGAAGTACAGGGGGAGGCCGCGGGGGCTGCTGGCGGCCGGCGAGCTGCAGAGCTGGGTGGCCGACGTCGTGGCGACGCGAGGAGGCGAGCTTCTCCATGGACGACGTGCTCGCTTGGGGGAGAAAGGGAAAAGATGAGGAAGAACGGAGGTCTTGAAGAGAATAAGGACGCGTAGATGAGACCTACTAGCGAGCATCGTCCGGAGGATCGGTATCATTTTCCTATAAAACAAGAGGGAAAACCTTTTTTTATCCTCGGACGGGAAGATTTGGGGTCCGACCGCACTTTGACCAGATCATCAACAGCTGTCTCTCCACGTCTACTTTGGCCCGATGAAGGCCGAGTCCACCAGGCCGCAATCATCCCATCATTCAAACAGTTTCCTCACGTCTCCTCCCACCTACTCGCCACCTACCGTCGCCTGAGGACTCGTCGCGGAACTTCTGCCTCAGCACCGCCGCCGGAGAGAGCCCGGTTCCTAGGTCCATCGAGCGCCTGCACGCTCCCCTCCCCTTCCCCCCACCCCACCCCTTCCGCGCGCACGCGCCTCGTTCCCGCTGCCGTCGAGCGCGTCGCCGCACCGCCACCGAAGGAACCGCCGCCGTCGGCCGGCGCTTCGATCGGAAGTTGGAACTTCTGGTGCGCAGGTGAAAATCCCCCAGCGTGTCCTTCTAAAAGTCGAATCGAATCGAAACCTTTTTGGTTCGTAGTTGGATATTGGGGTTTCTGTCGAAATTCTTCTGCTCTTCTGTTAGAAAGTTCAGAAATATTCAAATCGAAAGGGAAAATTTCCATTTTAAAGGCTCTAGGGCGGTGGTTCCGGAGAACGGCTAGCCGCCAGGCTGCGAGGAAGGACGGGCATGGGGTAGGTCAGAAATTTGAGAAGACGAGTGGGGGACGCCCGGGGTTTGGTGAGGACGGATAAGATTTTTGCCAAATAGCAGAACTCTTCTCGAATACAGGCAGAGTGGAGATCCATCCGGGCTTGAATTGATTCACCGTAGGACTGTCCAGAGGTGTAGGTGCACCCCCATATTCAAGTACTACTACTACCCTGAACTAAATACTACTGATAGCCACTTATATTTTCCAAAGGAGTTGATGAACCTTAAGTCACTCCCCCCCTGCTTTCAGAACTAGGTTGGTGTCACACAATATAATGTTATTTGTCCTGCAGATATTTTTGAATCTTGTGGCTTTGAAACATTTAAACTTCACTATGCATAAAATGTTTGTCTGGTGCACAATTAAGACATTCTGTGTCGGTATGATGAGAGTTGTTTTTTGCAATTGGGTTTGCACCCTTGTTATCCAGTAACCTATTATAGATTAAGAATTTAAGATAATAGCCTTTCTATTTAGGAAAAAACGATTCCAGACATTCCTGACATGTCTTCTATGCTGCGAGTAAGCTTTATTTGTGGAGCAAAATAAGCTAGTACTATTTGCAAGTGATTGGGCAAATTAGTCAGACAGACGCTCTTTGCTGCGTGGCCGCTAGGCCACATGGGACAAAGTCTAATCCTGCTAGCAAAGACTGTTCCATGGATCCTACAGAGCCTCGCAATGTGCTAATCATGCTTAATTAGAGAAATGAGTCTCTGCTAGAACATCAATTATGAGAAAACCTTGACCTTTAATTATGCTTTTTCTGGAGGTGGAATGATAACCCAGATTGAGATTACCTTCTTTGTTAATTGTAGATTTGCAAACCGTATGGCTTCAAACACTGGCAAGAGGCTCATTCAGATCGATGTGAGCTCGGACACAGTGTGCCCTTGGTGCTTTGTTGGAAAAAAGAATCTCGAGAAAGCTATGGAACAAACCATGGACAAATTCGATTTTGAGGTTTCATTTCTTTAAAACACTATTGTGATCTAAGTTCGCAATTCTTAACAGCATGATGTCAGACTAGTGTGCCTCTTGCTGCTTTACAGGTTCGTTGGCATCCATTCTTTCTAAACCCTGATGCACCTAAGGAAGGTGTCAGGAAATCCGATTTCTACAAGACGAAGTTTGGCCCTGTTCAGTTTGAGCGTGCAACTGCGCGCATGACAGAGGTTCTCTCGTCTGACCTTGACCATGCTATTGTTGAATCACATGGCATATAATGTATTTATCTGCTGTCCATGCTCCTTTCGCAGATGTTCCGAGGACTTGGCTTTGAATATGACATGTCTGGACTCACGTTAGTGCATGTTTTAAAATTGTTCCATACACAGCATTATGACCATCAGTTGTTAGTGCACTGACTTAAACATTGTGACACAGCGGAAATACAATGGACAGCCACAGGCTCATAACACTTGCTGGACACCAAGGTTGTGAAAAGCAAAATGCTCTTGTAGAAGAATTATTCGTCAGTTATTTTTGCCAAGGAAAATATATTGGTGATAGGTGAGTAGATATCAAACTCGATGAGTATGGCCATTGTTGCACATTCTTGTTCTTTCTTCGTTTATGCTCTTATCTTAATCCAACATGTTATGTATTTTATACTTGCACTACTAAATCATTGTTGACCTGTTGCATCCTTTGTGTATAATGGCACAATGCTAGGAATGCTTATAGTACTAACACATTATGCATATCCTGTGTTGGTAATGACACAATGCTGGGAATGATTTTTAAACTCCGACATTCCTCTGAAAGAAAATTTATTGCAATATGGACATTTCAGTGCAGTAGCTAAAGAAAATTATCACATTAATAATATATCTTTGGTATGTAACTTGTGTTGAGGCGAAATTGTGCGACAAGTCCTATGCCAGAGACATTCGCCTTTAATAGATCATGTTTGACCATTTTCTAGGTAACAGAAAATAACCCTTGTTTAACTTTATATGTTACATTATGCATGTCCTGAGTTTGTTGCGGCGAAATTGTGCGATCAGTCCTATGCCAGATACATTCGCCTTTAACATATGCTTTTTTTATGAACATTTTCTACTCCGAACTTGAGATACTGGTAATGTGGCAAAATCAAATAATCATTGTCCATTTTTATGTTGCATGCGCTGCACCATTTTATTTTCAGCTGCTGCCTTGTGACCATGAGGCCACGGGTTCAAGTCCTGGAAACAGCCTCTTGCAGAAATGCAGGGAAAGGCTGCGTACTAAAGACCCAAAGTGGTCGGACCCTTCCCCGGACCCCTGCGCAAGCGGGAGCTACATGCACTGGGCTATTGACACACAAAAATCATCATCCACTCTCTTCACGCTGGATCACAACTATGACCTTTGCGGCCGTGAATATAATTATAGCATTTAACAACAATAGGGCTGGCTACCCATTGAGTGTCCTACGTGGTGCTCACTTCAGCATGCAGAGGCGTGGGAGTCTGTGGTGCAACCACTTGGATATGGTAGCACGTGCTATGTGGATGGTGGTCTAGAAATATGTTTTCTGTCGCATAAGTGGTATTATATGTAATCTTGTTGCATCCAGTAGTACCCTTAACTTCTTTCCTTCTTTTAAGATTGTTTGAAACTTTGCAATGAAGCTGGGTGTGTGCATCAATCGATGCAGAGGCTGCATGACTGCCCCCTTTTAAAAAAACATAGGGCAAAATTGCAAATTTAATTTATTCCATGCTACTACCAAAGTAAGATGTTCCCTTAAAAAAAAAGTAAGATGTTTGTTGCTTCATTTGTTTGGCATATCCCTATAATCACCTTGCCCACTTTCCTTGCCTCAATCTATCTTTCTATGTTGACCATTGTTCTATGCAGTCTTACGAAATTCATTTCCCAATTGTATGAAGGCAAGTTCTGGTGGATGCAGCGAGAAAGGTGGGCGTTGAAGGAGCAGAAGAATTGCTGAAGGACCCTAGCAAGGGAGTTGATGAGGTATGTTTTCACTGCTAGTCCTTCCACGTTGCCATAACTATTTGTGAAAGCTGGACCGTCTTAATCCCTTTTCTGGTGGCACAAGGTTAAGGAAGAATTCAGCAAGTACTCTTCTGGCATTTCTGGAGTTCCTCATTTTGTGGTATGAATATTAATCAATTTTTTTTATCGTCATTTTTGTCTTTGTCCAATCAATGACTCAGTGCATAATTGTGATGTTTATCTCAGATCAATGGAAAATATCAACTCAGTGGTGGTCAGCCTTCAAACATTTTCATGAGGGCCTTTGAGGCGGCTGCGAAAGATGGGACTGAATGAATATTCAAAAAACTTTTTTACTGATTACCAAGCATGGTGTTGTATACTTGTATGTACAAAAGGAATAAAATACTGTGGTAAAAAGGGGAAAAGGTGGCTTCCAAAAAGGAAGAATACAAATTACATGTGATTTATGGCTTCATTATGAATGACCAGCACAATACCCTTGGGTTGCTACGGGGTAAAGTGTCTTATTTCTAATATGAATGCCCTGGCATGTTGTTTTACTGATTTTCTGGCGACCAAATGTGTCTTGCATGTCCCATGTTCTGGCGGATTCAGTCAATTGATAGTGTGTGTATTTACTTGGTATTCAAATAACACCGATCATTATAATTATTGTGAAACACTAAAATGTTATGGATTATAGTACTTAAGCAAATATTTGGTTTGATTATTTATATGCTCATTTTTGGTACTGGGTATCAACAATTGTATACAAGCGCTCATGGTAGTTTGTCAAGTTGAAGTGGTTTCCTGCATACCGCATATGCTGGTTAGAAATATAACAAACGACTGTGTGTGTTTGGGGTGGGGGGGTGGGGTGGGGGGTCATCAACCATTTGTACAACTCATAAATGCCCAGCTCATATTTTGACATTTTTCAATAACCCTAGATCTAACTGTAACGGCGCTCCCGTGAATCTATCTCACTGGGGCTTCTACGATAGCGGGTGGTGGCGGCAAACTACTCAGAGTCGCTGTCGTTGGCGTAGTCGATGATGACGAACCCGAGGTGGTCCACGCGGGAGCACGCGGGAGCGGCGAATGGCCTCACCCACGTCCGCCTCCTCTTGTAAGCAGGCAATGCAGCGGCGCTTCTCCTTGTCCTGCGAGCGTTGCACCACCTCGCGGAAGAGGGGTTCGTCGCTGCCGAAGAGCTCGTCGTCGTTGTCGTCCAGGAGCTCGACCATGTACGTCACGGGGATGGGTTGCGCTTCTGCGACGGGTTGTGGCTTCAGTGAGGGTAGCGGAGAGGTGGAGAAGGCGCAGCTCGCGCAACAGCGTGTGAGTTGTTGTCCCTAGGCGAGGCCCATCCCAGCCCACGCCGTAAAGGACACGTGACGTCGGGAGAGTGCCCCGCACCGAAACGCAGCTTTGGAAATGCGGGTGCGGCTCTCCGACAAGGAGGGTGTGTCACTGTTGCGGGCGACGGCTGCACAACAGGGGATATGGCGCCGATACAGCCCAAATTGACCGACGATTGACAGGCCATAGGGTAATCCTGGGTGGGGAGGAGATTGGTGGCGGCAATGTGGAAGTGGTGTCTGAAATCGGACGGCGCACGACGAGGCGGAGCCACTAGCTAGGGTTTTCTGCGCGGGAGAGAAGGGGCCCGCACATATAGAAACTGCATAAAAATATGCTGGCTGGGCGCGGAAGCCGGTTTTGTCATTTCTTCTGCAAAACCGCATATTATCCTAACCTTTTACGGGTCGGGCTCGGATGCAGTATGAGGTATTGATGTTGTAAGCGCCTCTTCTAAAAGGCATAGCCGCAGGAGAGGAAACTTGAGAGTTGACCGAAAATGGGTGTGCCA
Organism: Avena sativa; assembly: GCA_916181665.1. NCBI lineage: Eukaryota > Viridiplantae > Streptophyta > Magnoliopsida > Poales > Poaceae > Avena > Avena sativa. The sequence goes on along the minus strand of OV702290.1, from coordinate 542,288,434 downwards.
TAGAGTGCCCGAAAACATTACACGTACGTACCACATCCGTGGAGGAAGACAGAAACTCAACTTTCCTATTCCTCTGTTTTTCACCGTTCCATTGTTTTTGACCCAACGGGGCCTGAAGAAAAAGGTAGGGAGAGACAAATTTTGCAACCTCGGCAAACAAATCATGATGGTGCACAATGACATCTAATCTCTCGCAGGTAACAAATGAGAACTGCATCGGAAAATACAAGTCGTGTCTCAGCCTCTCCTCCCGTCCCCGTCTGTATATATCTGCACCGATCGAGCTACCTAGCGCTCCTCTATCCGGTTTAAAGGGCCTAGCCTCTCCTCCCGTCCCTGTCTGTATATAATTTTTATATTAAATAATTAATATTTTATTGGTCATGATGTGACATGCAATTAAATGATGAGAGAGAACCTTGTGATAACTACCTATGCTATCATAATATTACACATTTTAAGACAAAATGAGTCTAAATTGTAATAAATGAGCCTTTACATGATACTACATCTATGTTATTTTCTATAATTATGGAGGTAGTAACTTAGACTAGTAACGTATGCATGTTACTGCTCTAAGTTACTCTCCACTATTACCAGGCCGATCATTGCCGCACGCGTGCCGGCGCCAAGGGCAAGACGCGGACGTTTAGCGCTATCCCGCAAACTGCACCATGGTCGAGTGTTTGTCTGTTAAGCGCTGCTATGGCTAGTCAGGGACGGAGCCAGGAATTTAGTATGAGGGGGCAAGAAAAATTACGATCATGTCCGAGGATTCTATATTAGTAGGAAAATTATGGAGATAAAAGATCACAACATATGATCTCTCACTCTAGCATTTATAACACAAAATAGCAATATCTTTTGCAATACAAAAGAAAAGATTAATTTCAAAAATTTGTTCTTTGACTAAAACTTAGCAGTGAAGTTGACCTTCATAGAAATTTCTATACCAGTATAGCAATTATTATATAATAGGTCATTTTTCTCAATGAAGGAAGACCCATGCGAATAATTTAATTAGTTGCCATACAAGCAAATTGAAGGTAAAATTATTATGAATCGATCCGACTCTCTTCCTCTTCATCTCCACACAAGCACATGTGGACAAACAGAAAATTACTACTAATGGATTTTTCATGCTTGTAGTTTCTAAAGTTCCACTTATATAGTTTTATTATATAGACAAAGTAATTTAATCTTGGGGGATGAATAACGCCTAATACTATAAAAAAATCAGATTTAGAAACAAGTAAAAATACCTTCCTTGTTTGACTCTGTCGTTGCGGATCATCCTCACTTTTGCGGCCGGCCGTTCGCCCGTGCAGGCGTGCAGTTGTGGTATGCACATCGCAACACCCACCCCTTCTCGCAACCTTCTTGTTAGATCGATTGGAAATTGGAATCCAATCTGCCCTCGTCAGCGCAGCCGCCAAACGACCAGGCGATGCGTGCGTGCTGCTGTTGCTGCTGCCTGCATCGAGGTCGCTGTTTCTATGTAGACGGGCTTTCCTCTGCTCGGCTAGTCAGTTATAAACGGGCTGATGGGCTTGGGGGGCTTCACGTTCTGCTACACAGCAACCCGGGGGGAGGGGGGGGGGGGGGGGGGGGGGGGGGAGGGGAGGGGGCGAACTAGGCCATGAAGGGTCAAAATTAACCTAGCGTTAATCGCTGTTACGGGAAAAGTGGATCGACATGGGGGTTCTAGCTAGGGATGTAAACGGATCGGATCGGATTGGATATTGCTATTACCATATCCTTTACCATAATTTTTTGGCGGATTCGGATCGGAGCGAATAATAGCCGGATGCGGATTTGAATGCGGATTATATCGGATTATGGATATGGAGCGGATTCGGAACGGACTCGGATCGGAAGAGGATAATCGAACAAATACACGTAGAAAAATAAAAATTTATTTAGTTTGCAAAAGAAATGACAAGAAATTGTGCAACACTAGATAATAGTAATATAAAAGTGCAAGATTGGTAATAGCATAGTATAACATGCATACGTAGCATGCAAAGCTAGCCGATACACTAACTAAATTATCTAGATATTGGGATTGTTTAAATTTATCGGATTATTTTATTTGAGTACCTCGGATAATCCGCATAAAATATCGGATTATCCTTATCCGTCGGATATCATCAATACCATATCCGTTAACATATCCGTCGGATATCCGTTCAAAAAATATCCGCATCCGCATCCATATCCGTCGGATATCTTAAAATACATACCATATACTAAAAAACAGATGCGGATGCGGATTCGAAACGAAAATTATCCGTACCATTTACATCCCTAGGTCTCGCCTCCGCTCGTCCCCCTCTGCCTCCGTCCCTGTAGCTAGTTCCACTAATGACTAATGGGAGCATTGATGGAGCGTGACGGTGCCCACTGAATAGCCACTGGCATCCATTAAAGCTTTACGCATGCCTCTGGCGCGTGAGTCATCTCCCTCCTCTACCCTTCCCCGGAAGACAATAAATGTCATTCCCCAACCTCAGTCACATCCTCCTTCCTGGCTCGGGTGCTCAATGTGCTTTGCCATGGCAGCAGTTCATCTCTTCTCGCTACGTACGTTACCATCGCCCCGTGGTGCCATGCATGGTGCCGTCTCATCTATCGATCGCCATGAAACCAAATATGTACCCGTCTCCTTCCTTACTTGAATTGAATGCCTCCACCATGTGCGGCGTAACGGTGTCCTGCTATATCATCAGGAAGCAAACTGCACGATAATTTCTTGAGCGAGATGAGATGATGCACGCACGGTACGGACGATCAGATCAGTAGGATGTAGGATGCGTGTGCGCGTGTTTACAGGACCACAGTTATCTCATCCGATCCGTAATCATGCATCAAGACAGCTGAACAAGACTTTGCAATGCATGCACGGCGAATTCCTGCGCGGCAGAATCTATCACCATGCATGGACACATCTGATCCGGTAACATACTAGTAGTAATAAGTTGCCAGTGTTGCTCATCGACAATGATATCCTGTTTTTGACTTTTTGTTACGATATGCTTTTTTCCCCGGGGGAGTTAACGTCTGCTGTTGTGAGTTTGGCTTTTCAGAAGAGCTGGATTTTCTTTTTGAGCAACTGGCAGGAGCTCTGCCTTTAATTTCGATTATAAAGGGGGAAACCAACAACATCAGAGTGTCGCTTTACGCCGATGATGCTGGAATTTTTGTCAGCTCTATGAAACAAGAGCTTGTGTGAAACAAGATCTTCAAGCCATCAGTGCAATCCTTGATTGATTTGGGAAAGCAAGTGGGCTCGTGACCAATTTAGGCAAAACGGAGGTTTTCCTGGTGAGGTGTGATGACATTGACCTTTTGGATGTCCTCTCGGTCTTTCTAACAAAGATTGCTACTTTCCCCGAGAAATACTTGGGGCTGCCACTTCACTTCCAACGGCTCTGAAAAATCGACCTTCAACCCCCGATTGACAAGATTGCCGGAAAGCTGCCCGGGTGGATAGGGAAAAATCTGGCGCAACCTGGTAGAATCACCCTTGCCAGGTCCGTCCTTATGGCCATTGCAGTATATCACGCCACTCTCATCCCTCTGTCCAAATGGGCAAGGGACAAGATTGTCCGCATCGCTAGAAACTTCGTCTGGGCGGGTGAGGAAGGAGAGCACGCGGCAAAAGGGAAGGCCTTGGTCAGCTGGACGACGCTTTGTAGACCAAAGGACCTGGGAGGCCTCGATATGCCAGATCTTCAGAGGACCGGACATGCCCTCAGACTTCGATGGCCTTGGCTTCTGTAGAGGGACCCACAACGTACTGGGGTGGGATCCAAGCTCCCATGGATGACACCGACATGGCCCTTTGCATAGCCTCCACGAAGATCTCTATCGGAGATGGCAAGACCGCCTCCTTCTGGCACGACAACTGGTCAGAAATGGGTCCAATCAGGATGTGGGCGCCTGATCTATTCAAGGTTGCCTCAAGAAAAAATAGTAGTGTGGCCAAAGATCTCCCTGATGGCAATTGGATTTGCTCCATTGCACGTCTTAACTCGCCTATGCAGCTTTCCCAATACCTTATGGTTTGGGACGTGGTGGAATACACACAGCTCACGCTTGGCCAAGCTGATACGATCTCTTGGACCTTAACCGAAGATGGATCCTACAGTGACAACTTTGCCTATGATGTGCAATTCCATGGCAGCCACCCCAAGTTCATCGCCCAAAAATTATGGTCTTCTCACGCCAAGCCTAAGTGTAAGCTTTTTGCCTGGTTGGCCATGCATGGAAAACTTCTCACAGCTGAGAACCTAGCTACTAGAGGTTGGAATCACGACCCCATCTATGAAATTTTTCGCGGTGCACCCGAGATGGCGGCGCACTTATCCAAAGACTGCCCCTACACCATAGCTCATTGGAACCTTGCTCAGATTTGGGATAACGCGGCGGGTGGGAACATTGTCCAAGACTTCCCTTCCATTTTGGATTGGTGGGACAGCTTGATCTTCGATCGGCCACGCATGAGAAACGGAGAATCAGTGGGCGTCTGCTTTATGTCCTATGGAACGCGTGGAAAAAAAGAAACAGAAAGATCTTTATGAACCAGCGTCTAACCTATATTGAGGTGGCTGAGATTGCTAGGGAGGACATCCGCGAGAGGGCACGAGCCTTCACGTCCTTTGGGCCAGCCATTCCTACGGAGCCAGACTAGGTTGTGTATGACTCTTTTATTTTTGGTGTTTTCGGCATGTTATCACCTAAAGAAGAGCTGGATTTCAGTTTCAGGCTAAACTAAAAGTAAGGAAAATCTATGGATTGATCGAGCGACAAGACATACATGCATGCAGAACCAAAATGGTGACGAGCTAGCTGACTGAACTAAGGGTAAGAAAAATCATGAGAAATTCGCGGAGCTCGAGCAGCCACATGGAGCCTGACTTTTTTCAAAATTTGAAAACAATACTTCATAGTTCCAAAAAATTATAAAAACAAAAATCCTAGATGTATATAATGGTGTACTCTACCAACATACAAAATCTCAAGCCGGAGTAGCTTATATCCTGGGCTTAATAAAAATGAAAACATCTGACAGAATTTGCAAGATTGAAATTTTGCACCGTTCAGTACTTTAGATGTCAGTTTTTTTTCATTTTTGTGCAGCCCAAAATCAATATTCATGAAGGACTAAGCATGGAGCACACCACACAATTCTACGAGCTATGGGAAAAACTTGCAAATGTTATTTTGGATGAGAGCACTATTGACAAGATCTTATGGAAGCTCACAAATGATGGTGCTTAGGCCTCGAAAAGTCCTTCATGCCTTCTTTGGTTTGGCAACCATGGGCATCTCCAAAATGCAAAATGTTGCTTGGTCGATACTCCAAAATCGAGTTTGGACGGCGGATAGACTAGAGCAAAGAGGAGAAAAAATTATAGGCTATGCAAGCTTTATAACCAACAACAAGAATCGGACGATCACCTTATCTACAAATGCCAATTAATCATTAGAGTGTGGTCCATCTTGAAGAATTGGCTTGGACTATATGACGTCGATACTACACTTTGCAACAATTGCGCACCGTCAAGGAGTGGTGGATTGAGGTGATACACAAAAGAGGGCATTCGATAAAACCCATGGCCTCCCTTGCCATGTTGGTTTCATGGGAGATTTGGAATGAACGAAATAGCCGCGTCTTTCGCAACAAATCCATCTAGTCGATCATGCTTGTGATCAAAGATGAAATGGCAATGTGGTGTATTGTCGGGGCAAAGCTAGTAATGTAATGCAATAAGAGTAGTTGTTCTATTTGTTTCATCACCTTTCAGTCAAGGTGTGGCTTGTAAGACCTCTTAAAACCTTCTTCTTAGTTAATGAAAATGGTAAATCTTTTGACTTGTTTCAAAAAAAATGCTGGCTATTTCGAGTTATGTTTTTTTTATGTTGGTAATGTACATTATTTTCTACATCTTGAAGTTTGCTCGGAATTTTTTGAAAGTTCAAAATGCATTTTTTTATTGTTCGAAAAAGGGCTCCATGTTGCCCGCCGACCGAAACATCCGAAAACCCTTGGCTTCTATAGAAGCCCTACAGGCCACCACTATATTCGTATGTCCATCGATCCATCTAGATCCACCTCCTATGGCTGCCGTTTCTAACGATTTCACCATCTAGGGAGAGCAAAAGGTGCCTATGGTTGGGTGGCTAGGAGGGTGATTGTACCTCAGTCCACTAGAGTTGAAACCCAAGTTTAACACTGTGTATTGCATAAAAGGCGGAATATTCTTTCTGTGTGAGGTGACGTTTCTGTCGATAGCGAGCGTCCGTGGTGACTTCGTCAATCTCAAGACCCGATCCGCCGGTTCAGTCTCTCGGAGGTGCTCATAGGGATAGGATGTGCGTGTGTGTTCATAGGGATGGGTGCAGGTATGTGTTGTGAGCGTCTATGATTGTACAATGTTTCTTAAAAAAGGTGATCACTTACATAAATTTAGACAGAGAAACTGGCGATTAAAATTTCCCCTCTAGAAGCCTACAACCAAACTGATCACACACAGCTACTGGTTTCTCCTCTTCTTCTTAATCTTCAAAAGCTGAACTCGTCACACCCTCTTGCCTAGTTATGCATCCGGTGGTATCGGGCCTCCCGGCCCTCCTCCTTGGTCGCAGCTGTCGGTGCTCACCGTGTGATAATGAGCGCATTGCGGTTAAGCATATAAAATTACTAAGTTTTATATGTGCAGCAATGAAAAAAATAGCGTGCTATTTCTTTTAGCGTGGCCCTTCTACAAATGCTATACACACTATAGCGTCTTAATAACGTGCTATATTTCAAAATAGCCGTTTTGAAAATAGCCTAAAATAAATGATTTTAGCAAGAATAAATGATATAGTGAAACATATAAATGTTTTAGCGCAATTAGTTATGTTTAACAATCGAGATTTGCATGATATATTTGCTTACTCCACACCCACCCAAAAAAAAGTAGCGTGCTATATTTGAAAATAGCGTTAATGCTACACGGTATAGCATGCTATTTTGCGAATAGCGTCATAACAAGCAAAATTGTGAAAAAATAGCCTGGATCCTCCGAATACGCTGCGCGCTAAATAACGTGAAATAGCACGCTATTATTTTCATTGATGTGCAGTAGTAGTAGAAGCCATAATATTTGTATGTTCGTAATAAGCGACGCTGTTTCAGTAACAAGTCTAGATGAATAATACATTGTCAACTGATTTAGTTAATCCTACGGAACATTTGGCCAAAAAAAAAGTGATCATGCCAATAGTTTGATTTATACATCGTGAAGTTTCTATAAATTGCTTACCTAATTATACACTACACAGCTCTATTACGATATTTATCCGAATGTATGCTTTGAAATTTGTGCCAATTGCCTAGATCTATCTAGGAGTAATGCTATAATGGAGAAGGTTTTAGTGACATATCCTTGTAGACCGAAAGCGCTTAACGTTCATGCGGAACAAGGATGATGTAGCCGTACCTGTAGCTGACCTCAAGGTCGCGAAGCTCCTCGCAATTCACCCCTGGTCCTTGCACGACGATCACGGTGCCACAAGTGGAAGCACCCCCGTGGTCTCGCATATGTCCAGTGTTTGACAACGACCTCTGTTCTCCCTGATCCAGCCGGGATGCGGAAGTAGATCTTCTAGAAGTGGGGTCCAGCAGCGCGACAGCGTGCTGAAGTTGTGTCATCTCCAACATCCGTAGTTCTTCTTGGAACCACACAAGCACAAGAGCCAACGAGAGAGAGATATTTCCTTAAGAAAATTGTCTGTCTTTTCCCTGGTCCTACTTACATAGGGGAAAAGGGGAGACCCTTCCTTGCCAAGGCCCAGGGTGAGACTAAAGGGAGAGGGAGGGGAGGTGGCGCACCATGGGGAAGCCGGACGGGTGCCCCCCCGGTGTGTGTGTTGGGGATCGCAGCAGAAAACAAAAAAATTCCTACGACGAAACCCCAAAAACTACCAAGGATCTATCTATGTAGTAATACGGTAAGGGCCGATGCGTATAGAGTACATACCCTTGTAGACCGTACGCGGTTAACGTTCCGCGGGGAACATGGTTGAAGTAGTCGTACTCGTAGCCGACCTCAGGATCGTGAAGCTCCTCGCAGGTCACCCCTTGCTCCTTCATCATCTTCATCTTGCAACAGCTCCGGCTCACGACATTCAAGCACCCCAAGTGTTGCACACCGTGTCTTCGTACACATCCGGTGCACGATGAGACCTCCGGCTCCCCGATCCCGTTGGGAGTGCGGAAGTTGATATCCGGCTAGAAATCCCTGCAGCGCAACGGCGTGTTGCAGGTGTGCCTCGATCACACAGCCCAAACTTGGGGCCATGGTCACAAGGTATAGAGAGAGGAAGAGAGAAAGTCAACTAAAGGACTTCTCAAGTTGTGTCTTTTAATCCCACCTATGGGCACCCCTTTATATAGGTGGAGGGGGTGTGCCCTCCCCATTGGGTTAGCCATGTGGGACTATTCATAAAGGAAAAATACAGGAATAAATTCGTACAGCCGGATGGGCCAACAGCTGGCCAGCCCATCAGCAGCAAGCAACAGCCTGGCGCTAAGTGGGCCGCCTCGCAGCCCAGCAGCAGCCCGCGGCAGCCAGTGCCAAAGTGGGCTGGCCTGCACGTGAGGCCCGTCAGCGGCCTGCTCCGCCCGCCTGGCAGCTCGCCCGGGTGGGCCGCCTGCCCCCTCCGGCCCGGCTGGCTGGCCGGCTCCCACGCGAGCCCCGCATGGGCCGGGGTCGAGCCAAGCCGGCCGCTGCGGCTGGTAACTAGCGCCCGCCCCCGTGCGGCGGCAACTATCTGCCGCCCATGTGGGTTGTTTCTATTTTCCTTTTCCTTTTATTTTTTCTGCAGCTTTTATTCTAGGCTATTTCTCTCCGGGATTTGGCCTAATATAAAAGTTGCCTTTATAAATCTTAATCTAAATATTATCTAGAATATATTAATTCTCAATTAACATATAATAAATATATATTTAAATTCCCATTTATCCGAAAACACTTTTTGGGGTCTTTTCCTTTATTTTTTCTCCGAACAACTTCGGATCTCTCCGCGGAACGATTCCGGCTTTCTCTTTCTCTACTGTGATTCCGTCTTATGAATGATCGCTCTCATCGTACCCTTAAGTGTATCCTCTCATGGCTCGGGAATGCTCTAGACATGATCTGAATCAATGATCAACAGAGGGATCAGGGATGTCCATGTGACCCCTATACATTCCTGATGACAATATCGTTTGAACCGCTAAATGTAGCATCCTCTTCCTTTTGTTTCTCGATACAATTTGTCCGAGATCCGATCATTGGTATCCCATACCCTGTTCAATCTTGTTCACAACAACTTCTGTTTTTCTTCTTACCGTGATATTACATCCTCGTGACATAGTCACATGTTGTAACATTTATGGATGTAATCTTACCAAGCCGGCCGTATGTATCTTTACCCGTCATGTGGGTGAACAAATCCCGGTCTTGCAGTCACATGTCATCTACTGTTCCTTCGAAATACCCAACGTACACCTTTATAACCACTGTATTACCAGATGACGGTTGATGCAGTCTAAGCAGCCTCGGGAAACAGGGAGTAATATAAGCTCAAGGTCTAAGGAGAAGGAGTCTAGGTATAGCTATTGCAACAATGAACTATATGACTTGATCATGTTGCAATCCTTCGAGGAATGTCCAATCATATCATTCTCCAATGATATGATCCCGTTATCAGTCGGCATAAATGCCCATGATCTTGAAACCCAGATCATCTTCGTGACCAACGAACTAGTATGAATAGAGGCTACTAGGGACTTTGTTGTTTCATACCACACCTGTACCAATATTTCTACTTGGCACAGTTCTAGCATAATATGAAACTATTATAAACTAATTGAGATATGATAATAAAAACCCATTTATTATTTGCCTCTAGGGCATATCTCCTTCAGTGCGGCCCAATGTCGATCGGGTGGGGCCCTAGGCGGAGGCTTGCCTCCCTTGGCCACTTGCCTCATGGGCCTTTTCCCTCCAGGGATTTGGTCCATTAGGGAAGTTGCCCTTTCAAATTTAGTTTTAAATATTATTTTATTATTAATTCTAACAATTAATATAAAATACATATTATTAAATTCCCTTTTGACCCGAGACACCTTTCGGTTCACTCCAAACTCTTTCGGATCCTCCCAGAACGATTCTGGTTCTCTCATGGAACACCTCTGGTATTCTCATCTCTTTCTTCCGGTGATCCCGATGATTCCAAAACAATCTCAAGGCATCGTAAAACCCTGAAGTGTGTTACCCTACGGTTCGGTAACATCATAGACTTGATCAAGACAGCTCTCGAACCAATGATCATTAGCGGGATATGGATACCCATAGTGACCCCTATGCATTCCACGATTTTAATGTCGTTTGAACCATAAATGTCGATTCAAATTCCCTTTGTTACTATGATACCTGACTTGTCCGAGATTTGATCATCGATACCACATTACCTTGTTCAATCTCGTTTCTGACAAATGGTGATTTACTCGTTGCCGTGATATTCCATCCCAGTGACTTAGTCACACGCTGCGCAACTTATGGATGTAATCTCACCGATTGGATCTAGTATATCTTCCCATCATGCGGGAGAACAAATCATGATATCGATACATACGCCTTAATATATCCCTCTGGAATACCTAATATACACCTTTATAATCACCCTGTTATGGTGTGATGGTTGCTGCAATCAAAGCAGGCTCGGGTGATAGTGATTAAATATGATCTCGCGGTCTAAAAAATAGGTTACTTCTAGGGCTGGAATTCGAGCCAAGCTGAGAAAGCTCGACTTGACTCGTTAAAACTCGTTCAACTAATGAGTGAGGTCGGCTCGGCTCGTTTACGCAACGAGCTCTGATTTGAAACTTGGATCGACAACTTACGAATAGCTCATTATAAGATGTGAACATGAGCACATATAAGAAAAACTAGTAATTATTTCACTAATTTGGAACTACAACAGTGATATTACTTCCATAATTCCACAAAGGCAAGATTAATGAAAAATGTAGTATCTCTACACCATTAAAGGTCCAATAAACATTAGCACTTTGATACTCATTTATGGAAAATTTTAAACTTTGTCTTTGAATGAGTTTAACGAGCTAAATGAGTAGCTCGTTTAGCTTGGGTGAACATACGATCTTAAACCCAAAACTCAGCTTGACTTCTTAGACATCGAGTTCAAGCCGAGTCGAGCCGAGTCATGAGCTACTCATTTAGCTTGCGAGTTTCGAGTAATAATTCCAGTCCTAGATACTTCATTTCTAATTATTGCAATGACGAATTTTGTGACTTGATCGTGTCGGAATACTTATGTTGGGTATATGTCCATCATACCATTCATTAATGATATGACTTTATTGCCAATTGGCATAAATACTCCATGATTAGGAAACCTTGATCATTAGTTGTCTAATGAACTAGTTGTATAGAGGCTACTAGGGACCTTTGTTTGTTTACATACACCACGTGTATCAATGTTTCCGATTGATACAGATATAGCATAGTATAAAACTATTATGAACTAATGAAATATGATAATAGACTTCCTTTATTATTTGTTTCTAGGGCATATTTTCAACAGTTGAAGATGGAGTTCCTAGTGTTTTTCTCCTTTTGTGTGTGCTTAGGGAATCCATATTATCAAGACGAAGACCCAACTTGGAAGCTATTAGGGAATCGTAAACTTGCACAAACCCTTACTTGCACTTTGAAAGCCATCCTAGTTTCCTTTATCCTTTCTAAGATATGTCTAGTTCAAGCTACTATTGCAGTTGCCGATAGTACCTCCGTTCGTAGTTTTGGCACCGGTTCTACTGGGCCAAGTGTCGGGCTAGTGGCAACTGGGGTACCACAGCCCATCTGTTGTCGGGCCTTGGCAGAGGGTACAATCACAATGCTTTGAAGAGACCCCCTCATGAAGCGACACTTCCCACCAACGGAGTGCCAAGTCTGTCGACGAGGTATCCCTTGCTCAGGATACACACGGAACAAGCCAACAGTGCCCAAGTCCTAGACATCAAGCAGATGATGTACGAGGGTGTTCGGCCGGTGAGAGCGCCATGGTTGGCGTTGCCCGCAGTGGCTGCCTCCGCGACCACGCATTCCTGACGCTTGTGCCGCTTCTCGATGGAGACGCGGGCCTCTTCTAGAGACCTTTCAACGACGCTCCTAGGCTTGGGGTGGATGTGCGGAGAGCAGTCACCGTGAGAGTAGAGTGGAACTCTTCTTGGTCCTAGTGGGGCGTTGTTGCCTTCGCCAGCTGGTGGTGATGGCGGCGGAGGATGAGGAGGAGTACCTTGCATGACTAGGCCCGGTTGCGGGGTTTGCGCTAGTGGTGGGATCACGGAGCGAGAGCATGCATGTGCGACATCCCGCGACATTGAAGAGATCAGCGATGCGGTGAAGCCACTCACTGTGCGTGGCCATGTTTGTCTTGTAGCATAGCAGCTCTTGCGCCATGAGGAGTGATGTCTACGCACGCTTCTATTCTTGTAGATAGTGTTGGGCCTCCAAGTGCAGAGGTTTGTAGAACAGCAGCAAGTTTCCCTTAAGTGGATCACCCAAGGTTTATCGAACTCAGGGAGGAAGTGGTCAAAGGTATCCCTCTCAAGCAACCCTGCAATCAATATACAAGAAGTCTCTTGTGTCCCCAACACACCCAATACACTTGTTAGGTGTATAGGTGTTCTTACTCAATATGTTGAGCTCGTTGGGGAACCCCAAGAGGAAGGTATGATAAGTATAGCAACAAGTTTTCCCTCAGTTATGAAACCAAGGTTATCGAACCAGTAGGAGCAAGGAAACACCTCCCATGTGTTGTTTCCAACTTGGAATCCTGCACAACACAATCACAGAACTTTGCCCCCAACTCAGTGAGGTTGTCAATCTCACCAGTTTTGCTGAAAACAAAGGATTAAACGTATTGTGTGGAAGATAGTAATTGCTTGCAGAAAGTAAACAGAAAATAGTAAATAACTTTGTAGATTGATGGTAAAAGAAAGGACCAGGGTCCATAGTTCACTAGTGGTGATTCTCCTTAAGATAGATGACATGTTGGGTGAACAAATTACAGCGGGGCAATTGACAAACATCAAGAAAGCATACATGCATATACTAATCATCTTGACTCCTATGAGATTTGACTGGGCATTAGAACATTATACATAGACCGTAATCCAACTGATAATCCACCTTTAGGTTATCATCCGAACCCCCTCCAGTATTAAGTTGCAAGCAACAGATAATTGCATTAAGCAAAGTGTGTAAAATAAACAATACGATTGTTCTATGAACAAAGGATTGTTGTTTTCTCCCTAGTAGCAACAACGCATCTAGTACCTTAGAGATTTATTTCACTTCCCCAGATTACTAGAGGCATGAACCCACTATCGAGTATAAATACTCCCTCATGGAGTTGCTAGCATCTACTCGGCCAAGATAGCTACTAACAATGGAGAGCATGCAAGATCACAAATAACAAAGACATGATAGAATCAATAATCAATCTGAAATAGCATCCCAATATCTATCGGATCCCCGCAAACACAACATGTAGGATTACAAATATATGATATTGATCATGAACGGAGCTCACAAGATCTAAACATGGTAGCACAAAGGAGAAGAACCAACCATCTAGCTACTACATGGACCCGTAGTCCAGGGATGAACTAATCACGCATCACACCGGAGGCAGGCATGGTGATGAAGAAGGCCTCCAAGGTGAATTCTCCCCTCCGGCAGGATGCCGGGAAGAGCTTTAGATCCCTCCCGATCTAGGGATGGAGATGACAGCAGCTACAGACTCTTTCGTGAAATTTTGATCGGGTACTTAGGGTTTCTATATTAGAGGCTTCTTATAGGCGAAAGGGGAGGCCGAGGGGGAGCCCGAGGCGGCCGCACCACCCCCTGGCGCGGGCCAGGTGGTGTGGCTGGCCCCTGGCCCCTCTCCGTCTTGTATTCTGGCTCTGTGTTCCCCTCGGTGAAATATTGACTTTGGCTTTTGTCCCGTCCAATTCCGAGAATATTCATTTTTTGACTTTCCTGGAATCAAAAACAGCAGAAAATAGGCAGCTAGCACTGTGGCATCTTGTTAATAGGTTAGTCCCAGAAAGTGTATAAAAATACTCCAGAGTGTGGACAAAACAAAAGAAAGTAGATATAAAACAAGCATGGAACATCAAAAATTATAGATACATTAGCAATGTATCAGGGTGCACTAGTTCGGCGAAGAGATAGTGAAATATAAGTAATATGGATGATTATAAGTGGTAATTGTAATCTGAAATAATAGTGGCAATAAGCAAACATGTAACAAGACTAATTGTAAACGGTGTTTCAATGCTTAGAAACAAGGCCTAGGGATCATACTTTCACTAGTGGACACTCTCATATAAATATCTTCTCTTCATTATGCTATCCTGAACTACTCTCCGGTTGGACGATGTAGGGCTAAAACAGCATACCTTAAAATTCGCATTCCCCATCTAGATAACCCCTCACTATCACCTTGAGCGCTAGATGGTTCCAACAAACACCACAATCTCATAGAGACATCCAACTCAAATTATACTCATGATAAGTATTTATGTAACCTTAGCCAAAGTGCCACACGGTGTGCACACTATTGACTTCACACACGTGGGGATAAGAAGAGATTAATTAAAGCACTTGAGTAGCAGAATAGATCCTAGATTACAAAGCTCATGATCTCAATAAGATCACACATAGAGATAGAGATGAACACATAGCTACTTGTAGAGCCCTTAGCCTCGAGAGAGAACTACTCCCTCCTCATCATGGGAGTCAGCAACAGCAATGGAGATGGTGGTGTAGTCGATGGAGATGGCTCCAGGGGCACTTCCCCATCTCGGCAGGGTGCCGGAACAGAGACTTTTGTCCCTGAATCTCCTCTTCGGTGGCGGTGGCGCTATGGAACTTTTCGTGGAATTCTGGTCTGGTGCCTAGGGTTTTTGTCCCAGGGGGAATATATAGGCGAAGAGGCAATGCCAGAGGTGGTCCAGGGTGGCCACACCACCTGGTGACGCGGCCAGGGGTGACCCGCGCCACCCTAGGGTGTCCCTGCCCCCTGGCTCCCCTCTGTATCCCCTTTGAACTCCGTGTCGTGTCGGGGGAAATAGGAACTTCGGCTTTTTTTCGTCCAATTCCGAGAATATTTCCTTTATGGCTTTTCTGAAACCAAAAACAACAAAAAACAGGCAACTGGTGTTGGGTCTACAGCATTGAAAACAAAAAATTTCCTACGATGAGAACTACACGCCAAGACCTATCTACTAGGTACAAAGCAAACGGGTGGACATACATCCATGGAGAACTTACCCTCGAAGACAACGAGCTTTGTTAACGAGTAGGAACTCGTGGTTGATGTAGTCGTACACTTGCCGATCTCAAGATCGTGAGGAAGTCCGAGCGCCGCAACTCAGCAGCGCATCCACACTCGCACACATGTTCAAGCCACCGGACAACCTCCACCTCCTCGCTCCAGCGATCTAGCGGAAGCAGCAACTCCTTCCGGACGAAATGCCACCGGGAACATGTATCTCGCTAATCCGAGACCATGGGGGAATAATTCTAGAGGGGGAGAGAGATCCTTCACAAGGAGGTGTGAGGATGAAGGAGGCAATGGGTGGCCTTTTATAGGAGGAGGGGGGTGCCCCCTCTCTCCATGGCCGGTGCATGGGGGGGTGACCCCTCACCTCCCCCATTCATGTGGTGGTAACTCCTCCGCATTAAAATGCCTCTTCACATTCCCTTTTAAAGTCTCCACTTTAAATGCATTAAGTTTCTCCAAATTTAATGCTCTCTCATTTAATAAAACTCTTTTATTAAATTTATTCAGAATTTTGTTAATTACTTTAATTAACAAACATTCACATATAGCCCCTTGCAATATTTCAATATCACATGCAGAACCACCTTCTGCAATTTCACCCGAAACAATTTCCGGTTTCTATTAAAACAATTCCTGCGCTTTGCAATTCTTTCGTCTGAAACATATGTTCTCCAAAATGGTGTCCGGTAACTCTTAAGTGTGCCACCCTACGGTTCGCAAATAATGCAGACATGATCGAGACCCTTCTCTGATCAATAATCAGCAGCGGGACCTGGAGATCCGTACTGACTCCTACACATTCAACGATGACTCCTGTGATCGTGAGAACCTTTAACGCTTGTAACTAAATCCCTTTGTCTCTCGATATATGACATGTCCGAGATTCGATCATCGGTATCTCCATACCTAGTTTGATCTCGTTACCGACATGCACTCTTTTCTCGTTCCCGTGATATAACATTCTAGTGATCACATCACTTGCTTGCAAGCTATCCTAATGTGATATCACCGAGAGGGCCCAGAGTATATCTATCCGTCATCGGGATTGACAAATTCCACTCTTGATCCATGAGCCTCAACATAACACCTTCGTAGCACTGAACCCATCTTTATAGTCACCCTGTTACGGTGTGACGTTTGATGTTATCAAGATACTCTTCCGGTGTTAGCAATTAGCATGATCTCATGGTCTGAGGATAAAGATTACTTCGTATGATGTTATAGCAATATAAACACAATGACTTGATGGTAATGCTATACTTCGGATGAATGTTCATCACATCATTCCACCAATGGTGTGACCTTGTTATTAACAACATCCAATGTCCATGATCAGGAAACCTTGATCATCCTGTTAATCAACAAGCTAGTCTATAAGAAAGGCATGACTAGGAACCCTTTTTGTTTGTTAAACACACATGTATTGATGTTTCCTATCAATACAATTATAGCATGCAAAATAAACATCTATCATATACAAGGAATACATAATAACAACTTTATTATTGCCTCTCAGGGCATATTTCCTTCAGTCTCCCACTTGCACTAGAGACAATAATCTAGTTCACATAGTGATAAATCTAACACCCATGGAGTTCTGGTGTTGATCATGTTTTGCCCTAGGGAGTACTTTAGTCAACGGATCTGCTACATTCAGGTCCGTGTGCACTTTATAAATCTTTATATCTCCATCCTTGACATGCTCGCGGATGGAGTGAAACCGGCGCTTAATATGCTTGGAATTCTTGTGAGACCTTCGTTCCTTTGCGTTGGCTATGGTTCCATTGTTGTCACAATAGATCACCATCGGGTCCAACGCACTGGGAACCACACCCAGTTCCGTTATGAACTCCTTCATCCAAACTGCTTCCTGCGTTGCTTCTGAAGCAGCAACATATTCCGCCTCCGTTGTTGATCCAGCCACCACAGGTTGTTTGGAGCTCCTCCAACTAACTGCTGCTCTGTTCAAGAGAAATACGTATCCGGATTGAGACTTAGAGTCATCCGGATCAGTGTCAAAGCTAGCATCGACATAACACTTAGCGACTAGCTCTTCTTCACCTCCGTATATAAGAAACATATCCTTAGTTCTTCTCAAGTACTTAAGGATATTCTTGACCGCTATCCAGTGTTCTGAACCTGGATCAGATTGGTACCTACTAGTCAAACTAATAGCATGTGCCACATCCGGTCTTGTACATAGCATGGCATACATTATAGAGCCTATGGCTGAGGCATAGGGGATCTTATCCATTATCTCTCTTTCTTACGCCGTAGCCGGACTTTGAGTCTTACTCAATGTCTTGCCTTGCAACATAGGTAAGAACCCCTTCTTACTTCCGTCCATATTAAACTTCTTTAATATCTTATCAAGGTATGTACTATGCGATAGTCCAATTAGGCGTCTTGATCTATCTCTATAGATTTTATGCCTAATATATATGAAGCTTCACCAAGGTCCTTCATCGAAAATTTGCTGTTTAGATAACTTTTAACACTGTTTAAAAGATCTAAATCATTTCCAGTCAATAATATGTCATCCACATATAATATCAGAAATGCCACATTGCTCCCACTCACTTTCTTGTAAATACAAGCCTCTCCATAAGTTTGGACAAATCCAAACTCTTTGATCACCTCATCAAAGCGGAGATTCCAACTTCGTGATGCTTGCTTCAGTCCATAGATGGATCGCTGAAGTTTGCACACCTTATTAGCATCCTTAGGATCGACAAAACCCTTAGGTTGTATCATATACAACTCTTCTTCAATCTTACCATTGAGGAACACAGTTTTGACATCCATCTGCCATATTTCATAATCGAAATATGCAGCAATTGCTAACATAATCCTAACTGACTTAAGCATCGCTACGGGAGAGAATGTCTCATCGTAGTCAACTCCTTGAATTTGTCGAAACCCCTTTGCGACAAGTCGAGCCTTATAGATGATCACATTACCATCAGCATCAGTTTTCCTTTTGAAAATCCATTTATTCTCAACGGCCTTTCGGTCGTGAGGTAAGTCCACCAAGGTCCAAACCTGGTTTTCGTACATGGATTCCATCTCGGATTTCATGGCTTCTAGCCATTTGTTGGAATCCAGGCTCATCATTGCTTCTTCATACGTCGCAGGGTCATCCATTTCATCAACCATGAAATTCATAACAGGATTGTTGTACAGTTCAGGAGCTGCACGTGTCCTGCTTGACCTGCGAGGTTTGGTAGTGTCCTCTTTCGGAGTTTCATGATCAATATCATTAGCTCTCTCTTCATTAGGTGAAGTCAACTCCGAAACAACTTCTGGAGCTGCGGTACTCGCCATTTCATGAAGAGAAGGTTCAATAACCTCTTCGAGTTCTACCTTCCGACTACTCACACCTTTCGCGAGAAACTCCTTCTCAAGAAAGGATCCATTCCTGGCAACAAAAACCTTGCCCTCGGATCTGTGATAGAAGGTATACCCAATCGTTTCCTTAGGGTATCCTATGAAGACGCATTTTTCCTCTTTGGGTTCGAGTTTATCTGGTTGAAGTTTCTTCACATAAACATCGCATCCCCAAACCTTAAGAAATGACAGATTAGGTTTGTTTCCAAACCATAATTCATACGGTGTCGTTTCAACGGATTTAGATGGTGCCCGATTTAAAGTGAATGCAGCTGTTTCCAGTGCATAACCCCAAAATGACAGTGGCAAGTCAGTCAGAGACATCATAGATCGAACCATATCCAATAAAGTACGATTACGACATTCTGACACACCATTACGTTGTGGTGTTCCGGCAGGCGTGAGTTGTGAAACTATTCCACAGTCTTTCATATGTGTGCTAAACTCGTAACTAAGATACTCTCCTCCACGGTCAGACCGCAGAAATTTGATCTTTCTGTTACGATGATTTTCCACTTCATTCTGAAATTCTTTGAACTTTTCATAAGTTTCAGACTTGTGTTTCATCAAATAGATATACCCATATCTACTCAAACCATCCGTGAAAGTAACAAAATAACGATATCCACCTCGCGCCGACACACTCATTGGTCCACACACATCAGTATGTATGATTTCTAATAGATTTGTCGCCCGTTCCATTGAACCAGAAAACGGCGTTCTAGTCATCTTGCCCATAAGGCATGGCTCACATGTATCAAATGATTCAAAATCAAGTGATTCCAAAAGTCCATCAGAATGGAGTTTCTTCATGCGTTTAATGCCAATATGACCTAGACGGCAGTGCCACATATATGTAGATATAGCATTATCAAGTTTAATCCTTTTAGCATCAACATTATGAATATACGTAATACTGCTATCGAGATCCAACAGAAATAAACCATTCAACATAGGTGCATGACCATAAAAGATATTATTCATATAAATCGAACAACCATTGTTTTTAGACTTAAATGAATAACCACTTTACATCAAACACGATCTGGATACAATGTTCATGCTCAGTGCAGGCACCAAATAACAATTATTTAGGTTTATAACTAATCCCGATGGCATATGGAGAGGCAGCGTTCCGACGGTGATCACATCAACTCTTGATCCATTGCCGACCCGCATCGTGACCTCATCCCTTGCTAGTTGTCGCTTGTTCTGCAGCCCCTGAACCGAGTTACATATATTAGCAACTGATCCCGTATCAAATACCCAGGTGCTACTGCGAATACTAGTCAAGTACACATCAATAACATGTATATCACATATACCTTTGTTTGCCTTGCCGGACTTCTTGTCCGCCAAATACTTGGGGCAGTTGCGCTTCCAATGGCCAGTCCCCTTGCAATAGTAGCACTCGGTGTCAGACTTAGGGCCAGCTCGGGGTTTCTTTTCAGGCGTGGCAACAGACTTGCCACCCTTCTTTCCCTTGTGCTTGCCTTTCTTGTCCTTCTTGAAACCGGTGGTCCTATTGATCATCAACACTTGATGTTCTTTCCTAATCTCCACTTCTGCAGTCTTAAGCATTGACAGAAGCTCGGGAAGAGACTTCATCATGCCCTGCATATTATAGTTCATCACGAAGCTCTTGTAGCTAGGTGGCAGAGATTGGAGAACACGATGCATGCCTAAGTCAATGGGAATCGTTATTCCCAAGGACACAAGCTTATCGGCGTACCCAGACATTTTGAGTACATGCTCATTAACGGAGATGTTTTCCTCCATCATGCAGCTAAAGAACTTTTCTGTAGCATTATAACTCTCTACGGCAGCATGGGTATCGAAAATCATTTTAAATTCTCCCATGGTATCAAAGGCATTGCCATTTTCGAAACGCATTCGAAGTTCTGGCTCTAGCCCATACAGTATGCCGCAATGAACTAAGTTGTGGTCCTCCTGACGAGTTATATAGACGTTCTTTTCCTCGTCAGGGGCATCAGGAGCTGGTGGGGGGCCTAGCGGCGCATCTAGCACATATTGCTTTTGTGCAGCAAGTTGGTGAAGTTGCTACCATTCGCAGCAAGTTTCTCTTTCTCCATGAACACATTCATGACTAGGACATGACTAGGAACCCTTTTTGTTTATTAAACGCACATGTATTGATGTTTCCTATAAATACAATTATAGCATTAAAAATAAACATCTATCATATACAAGGAATACATAATAACAACTTTATTATTGCCTCTCAGGGCATATTTCCTTCAACTGGCACTATGACATCTTGTTAATAGGTTAGTTCCAGAAAATATATAAAAATACCTCAAAGTGTAAACAAAACATAAGAAAGTTGATATAAAACAAGCATGGAGCATAAAAAATTATAGATACATTTATGACGTATCAACATCCCCAAGCTTAACTCCTGCTCGTCCTCGAATAGGTAAGTGATAAAAAAGAATAATTTTTGAGGTGACATGCACCATCACAATCTTGATCAAGGTATTTGTAAATCATTGATGGCTAGGATCAAAGTACTCTAACATGAACATAAAAGATAGGGTTCTAACAATAAGACATAGCAACATGTTTGTAACATAAAAAAGGTACAAACAAAAGATTCATGAATAACAATGTATTAAAATACGTTTGTTTGTTTCACATATAGAAAACATAATAAGAATGGTATTCAGCTTGTCCCTCATGGTATAGCAAAACATAAATGCATAGGACACCTTCAAAGTTCATAAGGGTGACTAGATATAAATAATTTAAGAACAAGCAATATCACAGTTATGAATCAATCAACAAGTTTTGGAACAATGCACATTAAACTAAGAATGGTCACTATGCTCTCTCAATTGGTGCATAAAGATAGAAGATGGAGACTCAACATAAAAGTAAAAAGAAAGGCCCTTCATAAGAGGAAAGCATGGACTTCAAGTTTCATAAAGAGCTTCCAAAAATTGTGGTACTTATTAGCTTTCATCTCTCATTGCCCCTATCATAAGCATCTTTAGGTGATTAAAGGTTAAAGTGAACAAAAATGAGGATATGCTTGACAAGTTATAAGTCGAAAATCTCATGCCCCTACCCTACGAGTACCGGAGCTCATGCTACTCAACTTTAGTCACAAGTAAGTTCTTGTCATTGTAAGTACATGTGTATCATGGAGAACCGCCAATGGGGTACCCCTTGCCCCATGATACATGAGCTATCCCATATCAAAATGACAAGGCAACAGACAATGAGCATCTCAGCAATCTTTTTATTTGCTATTTGCATAGGTTTTTATTGAGGATGCTTCACAGAATGCTCACTATGGTTATGCTGCAAGTTTCTACCATGATTAGGCATGGCTTAGGATAGCCGCCTAGGCGTTTCTCTAACACATATACAAACTCCATGAGCTTACAAGTTCTCCTTTTATTTCACACTGCCAGGATCCATAAACAAAAGAACATGATATCAACTGAATAATAAGTGCAATGTTGAAAGCGTTCCCCATGAGAGCATGGTTCTGCTAATTCTCAACTTATAAAGTGCAAGCATATACGCAACATAGATGGACGCAATGGTTCAAGTTTATTAAGTGCAAGAAAGTAAAGTGTACCATCAAGTTTGTGAGGGCTTTAATCACTAATTTTCACATAACAAGTTTAATTTGGAAGGTAGATAAAAGCATGAATATACTTGGAATGGTGTAACACACCATGCATAGGAATTTATAGTGGACTCTATGGAATAACTTGGTTTCCTTGGGGGTTGGCAGCATGAGTGGAACTCATACTTGGTACATGTGGAGGCTAGCAAAAGACTGGGAGTGACCAACTAAGAGAGCACTAATGGTCATAATCATGCAAAGCGACAAAACATTATTAATTAAAGCATAAAGTGATATTACAAGTCAAAAAACTAAATGATCGTAGAGGCTAAGGTGACTGGTTCATAGTCTTATCATGGTGTAAGCATGTTCCAAGTCAACCCAAATAAAGCATCGAATGAGAATACCACAATATTATGCTTTTGTATGCTAAGAAAACGCATGATTCTTTCAAGGCACATTAAGCAATCTCAATTGTTTGAAACAAGTCATGCTACAACAATAATCACTAAGCATATGGTCAAAGCAACATCTAGCATGACATGATAAAGTCTAAGTCACAGTCAAAACAAGCTTACTTTTGTACCACTATAAGTATGAAACTTCCTACTCTTTTCCAACACCAATCGAAAACTAAAGCTAAACGCAGTGCTAGCAAAGGAGAACACTCACAGAACAATAAGAGTGAAAACTAGAGCGTTCTAGGCAATGAATAACATGGTGTGTCTCTCTCCAAAAGAAGTGTGTTGGGATCCAACCAACTTATTTAAGCAAACCAAACAAAACTAAACTAAAAACAAAGACGCTTTAAGAACAACACATAGTGCATGAAACAATAAAAATGAAGTGTTTGGAAGAAAACCTGAGATTTTTATTGATAAAGAAGGGGATGTCTTGGGCATCCCCAAGCTTTGATGCTTGAACTTCTTAAATATTTCTTGGGGTGACACGGGTGGCATCCCCAAGCTTTAGCTTTTGTCCATACTTCATCTCATCACATTATTCTTCCCTACACTTTAAAATTTCCTTCATACAAAACTTCACACAATCTTCATTAGCAACATTAGTGTATTCAAGATAATAATTCTTTAGGTTCAGTTTCAACACAAGTAAAACTTCCATTAAAAACAAGATACTTTATCAATTCCTTCTAAAATCTCAAGTGATCAAAGAGAACTCAAAGAGAAATAGATTAAGCGGCAAATGCAAATAATGGCAGAAATCTGTCAAAACATACCAGCAGGTAAAAACCGATTTTTTCGAAAACCTTCTGTTGCTCAAATCGAAAAGTGATAAACTAATGAAAGTTAGATAAAAACCTGTGGCATAAGCACAAAAAATTACAGCTCAATCCTTCGTACAAAGATTTTTCACGATTTTTTTACAGTGGAGCACAAAAATCTGTTTCGGGACAGCAACTTTCCCAATTCTTACTTCTCTCTAAGTAGAGGTTATTCTTGGCAGAAAAACCACACAAAAGGGATAAGGAGAGGTTATTACAGAGGCAATAACTTCCAAGACTCAACAAAACAAAAATAAACTGAAAGTAAAAATACAATGGGTTGTCTCCCAAAAGCTCTTTCTTTATACCATTAAGATAGGCATGATAATTTCGATGATGCTCACATAAGAAATATGAATTAAAGTAAAAGAGAGAATCAAGGAGCAAATATAGAACAAATTTAAGTCTAACCCACTTCCTATGAAAAATAATCTTGTAAAGAAACAAGTCATGAAAGCACAAAGCAACAAGCATAGAAAAGCAAAAGAAGTACAACTTCAAAATTTTCAACATAAAGAGGGGAAACTTAATATTGTTGAGATACATAAAACCATGTTTCCATCTCTCATAATAATTCAGTAGCATCATGAATAAAATTAACAATATAACTATCACATAAAACTTTCTTATCATGAGCCACGTGCATAAAACAATTATTACTCTCCCTATAAGCATAGTCATTCTTATTAATCATAGTGGGAGCAAATTCAACAAAATAGCTATTATTATTATTCTCATCACCATAATCATCAAATATAAGAGGCATATTGTAATCATAATTAATTTCTCCTCAATAGTAGGTGGACTGAAAATATCATATTCATCATTGTAATCATCATATATTGGAGGCATAGTATTATCAAAGTAAATTTTCTCCTCCATGCTTGGGGGACTAAAAAGATCATTTTCATAAAAACTAGCTTCCCCAAGGTTAAACTTTTCCATAGCATTAGCAATAATGGTGTTCAAAGAATTCATACTAATAACATCGCTATTAGCATGCAAATAAAGTTTCATAGGTTTTTAAATTTTCTCTTCAAACACTTCATGTCCTAACTCAAGATAAATACTATAAAGCTCTCTATTTTTTTCCATTAATCCTAACTAGTGAAAATAAAAACAAGAAACAAAAAAATATAATTGCAGAATCTAAAGGAAATAAATTCGAGCACTCACACACCAGCAACAGTACTACAAGATATCTTAGTAGCCAGAGGATGTGAGTACCTTTTACCTTACCTCTCCGGCAACGGTGCCAGAAAATAGCTTGATGTCTACGCACGCTTCTATTCTTGTAGACAGTGTTGGGCCTCCAAGTGCAGAGGTTTGTAGAACAGCAGCAAGTTTCCCTTAAGTGGATCACCCAAGGTTTATCGAACTCAGGGAGGAAGTGGTCAAAGGTATCCCTCTCAAGCAACCCTGCAATCAAGATACAAGAAGTCTCTTGTGTCCCCAACACACCTAATACACTTGTCAGGTGTATAGGTGCACTAGTTCAGCGAAGAGATAGTGAAATATAAGTAATATGGATGATTATAAGTGGTAATTGCAATCTGAAATAATAGTGGCAGCAAGCAAACATGTAACATGACTGATTGTAAACGTTGTTTCAATGCTTAAAAACAAGGCCTAGGGATCATACTTTCACTAGTGGACACTCTCATATAAATATCTTCTCTTCATTATGCTATCCTGAACTACTCTCCGGTTGGACGATGTAGGGTTATAACAGCACACCTCAAAGTTTGCATTCCCCATCTAGATAACCCCTCACTATCACCTTGAGTGCTAGATGGTTCCAACAAACACCACAATCTCATAGAGACATCCAACTCAAATTATACTCATGATAAGTATTTATGTAACCTTAGCCAAAGTGCCACACGGTGTGCACATTGTCAACTTCACACACGTGGGGATAAGCAGAGATTAATTAAAGCACTTGAGTAGCAGAATAGATCCTAGATTACATAGCTCATGATCTCAATAAGATCACGCATAGAGAGAGATATGAACACATAGCTACTTGTAGAGCCCTTAGCCTCGAGAGAGAACTACTCCCTCCTCATCATGAGAGTCAGCAACGGCGATGGAGATGGTGGTGGAGTCGATGGAGATGGCTCCGGGGGCACTTCCCCGTCCCGGCAGGGTGCTAGAACAGAGACTCCTGTCCCCCAAATCTCCTCTTCGGTGGCGGCAGCGCTGCGGAACTTTTTGTGGAATTCTGATCTGGTGCCTAGGGTTTTCGTCCCAGGGGGAATATATAGGCGAAGAGGCGATGCTAGAGGTAGGCCAGGGTGGCCACACCACCTGGTGGCGCGGCCAGGGTGACTCACGCCACCCTAGGGTGTGCCTTCCCCTGGCTCCCCTCTATCTCCCCTTTGGACTCCGTGTCGTGTCGGGAAAATAGGAACTTCAGCTTTTGTTTCGTCCAATTCCGAGAATATTTCTTTTTTGGCTTTTCTGAAACCAAAAACAGCAGAAAACAGGCAACTGGCACTGCAGCATCTTGTTAATAGGTTAGTTCCAGAAAATGTATAAAAATACCTCAAAGTGTAAAGAAAACATAAGAAAGTTGATATAAAACAAGCATGGAGCATAAAAAATTATAGATACGTTTACGACGTATCAAGGAGTGCAGCCTCTGGTGAGGGGTTGCTGCTGCGCCCGCCCCTGGAGGCAGATGCGGTGCAAGGATGGGTACGCTTTTACTGCTACGCAGAAGGGATGGAAGAGAGCGCCTAGCCGCCCCCTTCTCCTTGCTCCTGGCGAGGAGGCTCGCCGTTGGCATTGTCGGTGTTGTCCTCGGGGTTCGGCTCCACCCTCGCTCGGTTGGTGGCTAGGGCGGCTCGACGAGCATGCTCCCTGCGAGATAGCCCGACCATGTCGATGAGGAAGTTAGAGATACACCTCAGCCCCCTACCTGGCGTGCCAAATGTCAGAGATTTGTCATGGTAGGGTATCTCGCGAAGTAGGATGAATCGAACACAAGGGCTGAAAATGATCTCTCCAAGACCTCTTTGTGACCTTGGTGAGGAACAATAGAATCATGGCAAGAAAGACACAATGAGTTTACCTAGGTTTAGGCCATTGTGCGGTGTAAAACCCTACTCCTACTTTGTTGTATTGCTTGTATCGCTTGGCAAGATTACAGATACAAGAGGCTAATCAAGCGATCATATCTAGAGCTCCAGGGAGGAGAAAGTTAGGGTTTCCCAGGTGGAAGAAGGTCCCTCCCTATGGTGCCTTGCCCCTCGTTTTATAGGCGCCCCGGTCCTCTTCCTGCCAATGTGGCAGGAAGGGTTTCCACATGGCGACAAGAAAGAGGGTGGGTGCATCAAAAGATGCTCTTCCCCCGCTTCCATTATGCCTTTCGCGCCTTTGATGAGAGGGGAGTGCCTCCTCCCCCCCATCCGTGCTTGTCGGCCACTCCTGGCTTGGAGAAGGGGAAAGCCTTCATCTTGGAGGGGAAGATAATGAAAATTGTAGCGGTGGTGCGTTGTGACAGCTGTCCTAGCTAAGGTAATTATTTCCTTCCCTCTTGAAGTGTGGGTGCTTCCCCGTGGCTTCCGGAACTTAGACGTAGGGCAAGATTAGTCCTTGTGTTGCGTCCTCGGTGAGGCGCTTCTAGCTTTGTGGTGACCCTTGTGGAGGAAAGTCTTGCCTAAGAGCATCTCTAACAGAGCCTGTAAATAACTGAACTGAAAAACAGGAGTTCAATTCACCGATCTCGTGTTTATGGGTCAAGAAAGAGGTGGCGCGGAATAGAGCACATAACAGCAGCTTTCAAACCCGTAAAGGCAGGGTTTATCACAGAATTGGCATATGATCGAACTATCAAATGCAAACAACTCATGCATAGTTTATAGTTTTACATCAAATGACACAATCATAGAAAATAGTTCATAGTTCATGGCAGAAAGTTGCTCAGTCTCCTCACCATCTCCTCTCACCATGTCCTCGATGCGTTGCTAGTACCGCTTCCTGGTTTGATCGGTGTCGGAGACTGCATCCATCCCCACGGCGGCCCAAGCTCGGCACAACGTCACGTCTTCTATTTATGTTTAGTTGTTGGCCCTTATTTTCTTCTTCTTTCCATCAGCCTCGACCTCGACCACACCTTCGTCGCCTTCATCTTCTTCCCCATCGTCCCCTTCTTCCCCTTCATCTGTGTCTTCCTCCCCATATCCGCCCATCCCAATGTCGAACGGAGCGAGTGGAACAATGTTAACCTTGTCTAACATATCCATGTACGAGGCGTTGTTGTTCCTACCAATAATCGGCCTCAATGTCTGCTCGCAATTTAAACCGATTTGGAGTTAAAGAATTTACCTTGTTGACACGTCATCGACCATGTCCTGGGCGTCGTTCGTGTTGGCAACCAGCAGTGGCGGCAGCGTTGACGGGGGTGGGATGATGACCCACAAGTATAGGGGGTGTATCGCAGTATTTTCGAGGGAAGTGAAACCCAATTTATTGATTCGACACAAGGGGAGCCAAAGTATATTTATCAGCCTTAACAACTGAGTTGTCAATTTAGCTGCACCTGGAAACAATCTTGCTCACAGCAGTTTATCAGTAGCAACAGTTTTGTAGTAGGAATAGCAAAGTAACAGCAGTAGTAAAGCAAAGACAGTAGTAACAAAAGCAGTAAACAGTGGGATTCGAGTGCGGTAGGCATAGGGATGGATGGACGGGCGTTGCATGGACAAGACAATTCACATAGCAATCAAAACATAGGGCAATTGCAGATAAATAAGATAAAGCATCCAAGTACTAGACAATCCTAGGCATGTGTTCCATATATAGTCATACGTGCTCGTAATGAGAACTTGCACAACATCTTTTGTCTTGTCAGCCCGTTTGCAGCGGGGCCTCTAGGGAACTACTGGCAATTAAGGTGCTCCTTTTAATAGAGCACCGGAGCAAAGCATTAACACTCCGTGAACACATGTGATCCTCACATCAAAGCCATTCCCTTCCGGTTATCCCGATTTCTATTACTTCGGGGCCATAGGTTCCGGATAACAACATGTGTATACAACTTGTAGATAAGACCAAAAACAATACTATCATAATGAATCAATAACATGTTAAGATCTGAAATCATGGCACTCGGGCCCTAGTGACAAGCATTAAGCACAACAAGTCGCAACAAAGTCATAAAGCACTAATAAAAGATACTAGGCACCATGCCCTAACAATCTGATGCCATTACATGAATGATCTCATCCAATCCCTACCATCCCCATGGCCTACAGCGGGGGATTACTCACTCATAGATGGGGGAAACATGGATGGTCGATGGAGAAGCGATGGTGATGATGATGGCGATGATCTCCTCCAATTCCCTGTCCCGACAGGGTGCCAGAATGGAGTTTCTGGTGCTGTTTCGTGGAATCTGGTGGTGGCGGTGGAGTGGAACTCCTTCTGGAAAAACGTCGAACCCCCCGAAGTTTTTAGGTCAGAAGGCTCCTTATAGGCGAAGAGAGAGGCCGAGGGGGTGCCTGGGGGTCCCACACCACCTCCTGGCGCGGCCTAGCCTGGCCCGCGCCACCAGGTGGTGTGGCCACCCCTGGCTCTTCTCCGTTTCGTATTCTGGCTCCTGGAGTCTTCGGGTGAAATAGGATTTTTGGCATATTTTCCGGGATTTTTCCTGATAGTTGATTTTCTGCACAAAAAGTAGACACCAAGGCAATTCTGCTGAAAACAGCGTCAGTCTGCATTAGTTGCATCCAAATCACACAAGTATAGAGGAGAAACAATAGCAAAAGTGTTCAGGAAAGTAGATACGTTTTGGACGTATCAACTCCCCCAAGCTTAGCTTATTGCTTATCCTCAAGCAATTCAGTTGAAAACTAAGTGCGATAAAAGAACTTCACGAACACATTTGCTTCATATGATGTAAATATTCTCAGCAATGTGATCAACTACTTAGACAGTTCATAATAAAGAGTATGCAACTGAGTCTACTTAATAGTCATTGCAAGCTATGAAGTGATTCCAACTCAAGAATAATAAGTAGCATGAAGCACAAACATAAGCAACATTACAATGCTCATAAAAAGGTATGATAGAGTGGTATCTCGCTTGCCCTTTGATTATGAATGCCAAGGCACCTCTGAAGTTCAAGTGATGACTAGAAGTAAAGATATCAAGGATACAAGCATCAAAGTCATAACGCAAATAATCAAGTAATGGAACAAACACAAAGAATGACAACTATGCTCTCAAGAAGTTGCTCAAAGAATATGTGGAGACTCAACAAGTAGAAAAAAAGGTTTTGAATAATTTGAAAGGCTTCCAAATGCTGAAAGTATGGTACTCGTTAGCTTTGAGCTCTCATTGCCCCTATCATAAGCATCTTTAATGTGGTTAAGGTGAAAGTGAGGTCCAATCTGAGTTATATGCTTGACAGACTATAAACTGAAAATCCCAAGTCCCTTGAGTACGAGGGCCGCTCCTCATGCTACTCAACTTTAGTTACCGGTAAGTTCTTGTCATCGTAAGTATGTGCGTATCATTGAGAACCGCCAACGGGGTACCCCTTGCCCGATGATACGGAAGAATCCCCATATCAAAATGACAAGGCAAGCAGACAATGAGTATCTCAGCAATCTTCTTATTTACCATGGGAAAATGGTGCTTTTTTCTCTCTTTCCTCTTTTCATAAAACTCTTTTTTTCTTTTTCTCAATAGCTATCTCTCTTTCTTTTTTTATAAGAAGAATGCTTCATAGATATCATTATGGTTACGCTGCAGGTTTCCACCATGTCAGCATGGATTAAACCAGCGGCCCAGGTGTTTCTCTAACACACACACATAACTCCATGGACTTACAAGCTCCCCTTTTATTTCACACCAACGACATCCGCAAACAAAAGAGCAAGGTATCAACTGGGTATATATTTACAAGTGTTGAAAGCGTTCCTCGTGACAGCACGGTTCTGCTAATCCCCAGCCTATAATTTGCAAGCATATAACTTTCATGGAGAGTTCACAATGGTTCAGGTTTATTAAGTGCAGGAAATAAAGTGTGCCATCAAGTTCGTGAGAACTTTACTAACTAACTTTCTCATAATAAGCAAACATTTTATTCGGAAGAAAACAAGGCATAGTAAATATGCACGGAAGTAGAAAATGATGCTAATGGGTAGGTATGGTGGACACTTTGGAAATATTTGGTTTAAGGGAGTTGGAAATATGAGTAAAACACTCAGTGGAAGTGAAGGCTAGCAATAGTAAGGGAGCGACAAACGAGAGAGCAATAGCTGTCATTATCATGCTTGCAACAAAACAGGACTACTCATGGCATGAAAGTGATTCAAGATCCTCAAGGCAAAATAATTCATCAAGGCTTAACTAATTATCGCAGTCCTGTGCATGCGTGAGCATGTTCCAAGTCAATTCAAATGAAATATTCAGAGGAGGATACCACGGTGTCATACCAATTTATGAATAGAGCAATGCAAGCAAACATTCATAAGACATGCTACAAACTATTAGCGAGTTGGAGCTAATCATAAGAAAGCAAGAACTACTAAGCATCCAAAGATAACATACACCCTACTTGAACGGACTAAGCAAGCCCACAGTGATGAGTATATGTACAAAAATGAAAACAAATAGAGTTCGTTACCAGCCTCTTACCACGCCTCAAGTTGTCATTAATCCTCATTATTGCTCTTCACTTGTGTGGCTTGAATAATAATATGAAACCAACATCCACTGAGGACTGCCGAACCCTGTAGCAAACTCGCAAAAACCAAAGAAGAACGACAAATATTTTTGGTGTTTTCGATTTTTAAACAAGAACCAAAAGAGAAAAAACAAGCAAAGCAAAATCTTTTTGGGTTTTTCGAATAGTTCAAACAAAGCAAAAAGGGAAAAACAAACCAAGGCAAAAAGAAGAAGCAAACCAAAGAGAAACAACAAAAATATTTTTGGTATTTTTGTGTTTTTAGAAAGCAAAAGCAAAGAAGAACGAAAACTAAAAAGAGAATGAAAACATGAATATACAAAGTATCGACGCAACATGATATGGAGATGAGTGCGGTGTCAGCGTACCTCCCCCAAGCTTAGGCTTTTGGCCTAAGTGGGTATCAATCCATGTACGAATAGGGGTTCCAAGCGGGCGGATCTTGGTAAGAATGGTCGTAGTTGGGCCCATGAGAAGAAGAAGCTCCCCAATCATAAGCGGGTTGCTGATATGAAGATTCTCCCTCATTCGAGGGTTGGACCGAATCATCCTTGACCTCCCTTCTAGTGTCCTGCTCCTGTTGGGAGAGCTCTCCCAAGTACGTGTCAAGCTCCTCCTCAGTGAGGGACCATCCTTCCTTGTTATCAAGGTTAAACAAAACAGGTGCAGGCAAAAGAACAACATGCTCGGACTTGCTCTTTCTCCAACCAGCTTTGAGAAAGGTTATTTCATAAGATAACTCACTCATACTAGCCCACGAGGAAACAAATTTATGTTGTATCATGGAATTAAGATCAAGCCTCTCTATGGGAAACTGTAGGTCTAGATGATGAGGCACTAAACCATGCAATGCTAGTAAACGAGAAGCAATAAGGCCTCCACAAATTCCACCTTTCTCACGGTTAGCAGCAAGACGGAAAGCTATCAAAGCACCTAAGTTGTAAGACCTATCTCGTTTAAGAGCAACAGAGATAAATGCTAGATCAAACAAAGATAACTTATTGGCAGTTTTCCTAGCAAGAACACACTTGGCAATAAAGTAGGCAAAGTAGCGAATGGAGGGAAAATGAATGTTACGGATTTTTCCACTCTCCTTCAAGAAGCTACTCCCTTGGCAAATTTCTGCGTATAAATCCATGAGTGGTTCAGGTCTCTCCTTAATCTTTCTACATGATCCCCATTGAGGTACCTTAATAGCTGCACAAAAATCATCAAGAGAAAGGTCGACAGCTATATTGTAAATTTTGTAATGAACCATGGGGTTAGGCAAAGAGTGACTAAATTGAAAGTCCTGCACCACAGACATGGTTAGCTTCACAAATTGACAAGGTTCATCTTTCAAAAAGTGCTCTAACCCTGCATTAGAAACCAAAGTGTTGAAATCTTGTAGAATTCCTGCAGCTCTCATGAAATCAGAGCATGGATAAATGGAGGGAAAAACTTCCTCCTCTCGGTGGACCTTCATGACCTCAGGCACCCAAAGCTCATGTTGGTTTAGGTGGTGTTCACTCATCTTCTATTCTGAAATTTAAACACCTATTAAACAAGTGATTGCAAAGTAAATATAATGAAGGATTCTACTCATAGGGACTTGCAAGAGGCCTAAACATGCACCAAAACTATATCTCTAAGCATCAAACAAGCTTACAAGCTCTCATAACCAGTCACCTACAGCAGCAAAATACTCAACATATAATCCACTAAACACAAATCTACTTGGACAAGGGGAGGAGTCACATACCAGGGAACAAATGCTCCAAATTTCAGCAAGAAA
Source organism: Avena sativa (assembly GCA_916181665.1). NCBI lineage: Eukaryota > Viridiplantae > Streptophyta > Magnoliopsida > Poales > Poaceae > Avena > Avena sativa. Next base: position 542,255,280 of record OV702290.1, on the reverse strand, counting down.
GATGGGCTGGGCAAGGAGATCAAAAAAAATCGAGAGCAAGCACAGCAAGAACGTGATTTTGAGCAATGAACTGGAGCTTACTCATGAGAGAGAAGAAAGTGGCAGGTGAGAGAGTTAGTGGGGGGCCAGGGGTGGCCCACACCAGGGCATGGCGCCACCCAAGGCTGGCCATGCCACCATGTGGTGTGCCTGCCTGGTGGGCCCCCCTGGTACCTCCCAGGTACTTCTCTGCCCCTTTTTTCACGTAAAAATTTAATATGAATTTTCTAGAATTTTTCGAGACACTTTATTTTTGGGAATTTTTCAGAAATAGAAGAATGATTTTTCTAACAAACAGATTTTTTTCTTTTGGAAACATGATGCAAGGACAAAACAAGGCTAGAACTACAGAAGTTCTAACATGCAAGCAACTAACAACAAAAAGAAAGCTAAACAAAAGCAAAAACTAAAATGCAAAGGATAGAAATAAACGGAGATAATCATAATGAAAACATTGTTTTGTTCAATGAAATCCTTTTGTTAACAAGGTTGATCAGGTCTTGTTACCAAAACAATTTCATATGAGACAAAACTTTGTATTCCACTAATGATTATGTTACCTCAACCTTGATAGCAATGGTCCCAATCATAATAGTTTCAAATTTTTCTCTTGGTATGGGACAATATATTTCTCCAACTTGAATGCCTTCAACATGTTCAGTTGAATTCAAACCATAAGTCCTTTCAATCTTCTTAGGGAAATAGACAATATGTTCCTTGTCATTAACATTGAAGGTCACCTTTCCTTGATTACAATTAATAACAGTTCCTGCAGTATTAAGAAAAGGTCTCCCAAGAATAATAGACATATTATCATCTTCAGGCATTTCAAGCACAACAAAATCAGTTAATATCAAGCAATTGTGAGCCACCTGAACAGGTACATCCTCACATATACCCACAGGAATAGTGGTAGATTTATCAGCCATTTGCAAAGATATATCAGTTGGTATCAATTTTTCAAGCTGAAGCCTCTTATAGAGAGAGAAAGGCATAACACTAACTCCAGCTCCCAAATCACACAAAGAAGTTCTAACATAACTGTTCTTAATAGATCAAGGGATAGTTGGAATCCCTGGGTCTCCAAGTTTCTTAGGAACCCTACCATTGAAGGAATAATTAGCAAGCAAAGTAGAGATTTCTTCATTAGGGATCTTCCTTTTATTCGAGACAATATCCTTCATATACTTTGAGTAAGGAGGCAATTTAATAGCATCAGTCAAAGGAATTTGCAGGAATAAAGGCTTCATCCACTCACAAAACTTATTATAGTGTTCATCTTCCTTTGACTTGTGTTTCTTATCAGGGAAAGGCATAGGACCCAAGGTTCTCTTTCACTACCATGTTTCTTAGCAATAAAATCTTCTTTGGTGTATTTAGTATTCTTAGTGTGGTTTTTAGGTTATTCTTCAACTTTTTCTTCATTAGGAACAACATTTTCTTCATTACCACTTTCAGTTTCAGCATCAGAGATAGATATACTATTAGGATCTATAGCAGGTTCAGAGGGTTCTACAACAATTTTATGTTTCTTTTTTCCTTTTCTTATGAGTAGAACCACTATTTTCAGCTTGTTGAGAATCCTGCTCAATTCTTTTGGGATGCCCCTCAAGATATAGAGGATTCTGGGTAGCAGCACCACTTCTAGTTCTAATTTCATAAGCATGTTTTTCTTTAGCAGCATTAACTAGCAAGTCGTTTTGCACTTTAACGAGTTGATCTATTTGAGTTTGAACCATTTGAAAGTGTTTAACAATCATTTTAACATCATTAGAGGTTCTTTGCACAATATCTTTCAACTCAACAATAGCTCTAGTGTTTTCCATTAGATGATTTTGCACCCTTTTATTAAAGTTATCTTGCTTAACAATAAAGATATCAAATTCTTCTAAGCATTGATCAGGAGGTTTAGAGTAAGGGATATCACCTTCATCAAAGTGTTGGAGAGAGTGTACCTCAATAGTGGATGAGTAGGGAATAGGCTTACATAATTCTTCTATAGGAGGTAAATTCTTGACATCCACAGCTTTAATTCCCTTCTCCTTAAGACATTTCTTAGATTCCTTCATCACTTCATCATTTAATTCAATAACTCCCCTCTCCTTTGATGTTGGAATAGGCACCGGAATAGAAGGTCCAGGTACAATTACTTTAGGTATAGCTTGTTTAGGAGTCCAATCTTCATAATTCTTACTTATTTTAGCCATTAATTCCTCAGCTTCCTTAGGAGTCCTATTCCTGAAAACACAATCAACACAACTATCTAGGTAAGTCCTAGATTCTTCGGTTAGTCCATTATAAAATATATCAAGAAGCTCATTCTTAGGTAATGGACTTCCAGCCTATGCATGAATCAAAGCACAAAACCTTGCCCAAGATTCGGGCAATACCTCTTTTTCTCCCTGTTTAAAATCAAAAAGTTCTTGCAAAATAGCATGTCTAGCACTGGGAGGAAAATATTTCTACAGGAAAGTACTAATCAATCACTCAGGGCTATCAATAGATCCAGGAGGTAAATTACTAAACCAAGTTTTAGCTTATCCTTTCAGTGAAAAGGGAAAAATCTTAGCAACAAAGTAAGTACGCATCTTAATATCATCAGAAAACAAGCCACTCATGGTAGAAAGTTCATTCATATGTGCTACCGCACTTTCATTCTTAGTCCCACAAAAAGGTTCTTTCTCGACAATAGCTATGTAAGATTGATCGAGAGAGAAATCATAATCTTCATCTATAATGTTTATGGGAGAAGCAGCAAACTTAGCATCAGGAGACAATTTGGGTCTAATAGTACGCCTCTCAAGGACACTCTTAGCAGTGCTCCTATCATGGGTGTTTTTACATTCTTTAATAAACTCATCGATCATCTCAACATAACCATCTTCAATATCATAACTCTCACTAGACTCAGGTGAACTAACAGGTGTGGTAGTGTCTTCATTAGGAGTTTCGGTATTTCCAACTATAGTTCTAGCAATCGTAGCATCTAGGAAAGGACCTAATAAACCACTCTTATCAAGCACAGTAGAAGCAGCATCATAAGCATCAGAAGTTTCAGATTCAGCAGTAGTAGCAGTGTGTGTAGCATGTGTATGTGGTGGTGTAAGGAACTTACTCATAACAGACGGTGAATCAAGAGCAGCAGAGGTGTTTAGAACCGTACCTCTTCTTGTAGTGGATGGTAAAATAGGAACCTTGCCATCACGAGTCTTACCCATCATGGATGGATAACAGCGAACAATAGAGAATCCAAGTGAACTTGATAAATAAAGCTATGATCCCCGACAACGGCGCCAGAAAATAGTCTTGCTGACCCACAAGTATAGGGGGTGTATCGCAGTATTTTCGAGGGAAGTGAAACCCAATTTATTGATTCGACATAAGTGGAGCCCAAGAATATTTATCAGCCTTAACAACTGAGTTTTCAATTCAGCTGCACCTGGAAACAATCTTGCTCACAGCAGTTTATCAGTAGCAACAGTTTTGTAGTAGGAATAGCAAAGTAACAGCAGTAGTAAAGCAAAGACAGTAGTAACAAAAGCACTAAACAGTGGGATTCGAGTGCGGTAGGCATAGGGATGGATGGACGGGCGTTGCATGGACAAGACAATTCACATAGCAATCAGAACATAGGGCAATTGCAGATAAATAAGATAAAGCATCCAAGTACTAGACAATCCTAGGCATGTGTTCCATATATAGTCATACGTGCTCGCAATGAGAACTTGCACAACATCTTTTGTCCTGCCAGCCCGTTTGCAGCGGGGCCTCTAGGGAACTACTAGCAATTAAGGTGCTCCTTTTAATAGAGCACCGAAGCAAAGCATTAACACTCCGTGAACACATGTGATCCTCACATCAAAGCCATTCCCTTCCGGTTATCCTGATTTCTGTCACTTCGGGCCATAGGTTCCGGACAACAACGTGTGTATACAACTTGTAGATAAGACCAAAAACAATACTATCATAATGAATCAATAACATGTTCAGATCTGAAATCATGGCACTCCGGCCCTAGTGACAAGCATTAAGCACAACAAGTCGCAATAAAATCATAAAGCACTAATAAAAGATACTAGGCACCATGCCCTAACAATCTGATGCCATTACATAAACGATCTCATCCAATCCCTACCATCCCCATGCCCTACAGTGGGGGATTAGTCACTCATAGATGGGGGAAACATGGATGGTCGATGGAGAAGCGATGGTGATGATGATGGTGATGATCTCCTCCAATTCCCTGTCCCGGCAGGGTGCCAGAACAGAGTTTCTGGTGCTGTTTCGTGGAATCTGATGGTGGCGGCGGAGCGGAACTCCTTCTGGAAAAACGTCGAACCCTCCGAAGTTTTTAGGTCAGAAGGCTCCTTATAGGCGAAGAGAGAGGCTGAGGGGGTGCCTGGGGGGCCCACACCACCCCCTGGCGTGGCCTGGCCTGGCCCGCGCCACCAGGTGGTGTGGCCACCCCTGGCTCTTCTCCGTCTCGTATTCTGGCTCCTGGAGTCTTCGGGTGAAATAGAATTTTTGGCATATTTTCCGGGATTTTTCATGATAGTTGATTTTCTGCACAAAAAGTAGACACCAAGGCAATTCTGCTGAAAACAGCGTCAATCCGCATTAGTTTTGCATCCAAATCACACAAGTATAGAGGAGAAACAATAGCAAAAGTGTTCGAAAAAGTAGATACGTTTTGGACGTATCATGGGAGCAGAGTTGGGACGCCACGGCTCGTCCTCGTCTTCGACTTTGTTCTCTTCGGCGCCGAATTCTTCGGTCTAGCGCGAGATGTCTTCAGCGTCGTCGGCTTGGCTATGGTGGCCCCTTTGGCGACAGCCGGGACAACACTGCTGGCCTCACCACCGGTCGCCGCGGCACCAGTTTGCGGGACCAAGTGTGTTCCCGCGTGCCGCCGCTTGAGGAAGCTCGTGGACAAGACCATGCTCGCGACGTCGGCGGGGGTGGCGGGAGCTCTGGCGGCCACGGGGGAGGGTGGTGGGGCTTGCGAGCTAGCTCCGGCGGCCGGCGGGGTTGATTCGAGACTCATGCCGACAAGATCGGGCGACGACGGTGCAGAGGATGGTGAGGGCGCGCAGATCGGCGGCAGAGGAAGGAGATTTACGTGTTACTCGACGAGTGAATGGTGCACATCCGTGTCAGTTTGCGTTTCTCTCTGTTTTATTGGATGAACACTGACTGTTACAGCATTACTGATGATGGGAGCATCGATGTACCGAGACAGTCTGCTTGCCAGCTAGTCCTATCTCTTCCTCTCCTCTGGCCTTCCCCTGACAATCAATGTCTGCGCTATGCCAATCAATGCGACCACAGATCCATCTCTCTCCTCGTCTCCAGCCTCATCTCCTCGTTCGTTTCTGCCTCCGGGCTCCCTCTGCCTTGCCATTACAGCAGAGTCCGTCTGTTCTTCCGCTTGAAGTAGCCGACCCACTTGGCACTTGGGGGATCGAAATCCACTGAGAGAAACTTCCAATTTGGTCACTTAGAGGGAGGGATTTGAGGAAGTAGCCGACCCACAACCGCCGCCGCCTCTTCTCTGTTCGTGGGTTTGGGGAAACTGGTCTGGGTCGGGCTGGGGCGGCCGCGCGGCTGGTTACAAGACCTAAAGTGCGGCACCACCGTACGTGGCGTTGCATATCGCAGTGCGGCGCCGTGGGCGATGGCGCCGCACTTACGAAACCGGGGCCCATGACGTCACGCTGGCAGCCGTGCGGCGTCACGGTGCATGCGCTGCGTTTCAGGGTGCGGCGCCAGCGTCTACGGTTTGCAAAAAGGTTAGTTACATAAATTTATTGCGGCTAGAGTTTATTTCGTGAATTTCTTATTTCTTTGGATTATTTCTGTTCAAATTGCAGAGATTTGCGTGTTACTCGACGGGTGAATGGCGCACGTCCGTGTCATTTTGTGTTTCTCTCTGTTTTATTGGATGAACACTGACTATTACTGGGAGCACCGATGTACCGAGAGACAGTCTGCTTGCCAGCTATCTCTCCCTCCCTCCCTCTCCTCTGGCCTTCCCCTGACAATCAATGTCTGCGCTATGCCAATCAATGCGGCCACAGATGCATCTCTCTCCTCGTCTCCAGCCTCATCTCCTCGTTCCTGCCTCGGGGCTCCCTCTGCCTTGCCATGGCAGCAGGCCGTCTGTTCTTCCGCTTGAAGTACATTGCTATCGCTCGATCGCCATGAAACGAAACAGGTAACCCCTCCACCACGTACGCGCCACTCCAGTGCGCTAGTACTATCAGGAAGCAAACTGCACTGTGATTCCTGAGGGATCAGGGATGATGATGCGCGTTGCACGGTACGGCCGATCCATTTACTCCGTCCGGCCGGCCGGCCGGTCAGTCGTCGCCCCTAGGATGCATGATACTTGTGCAGTGTCTACATGACTGCAGTTATCTCGTCCGTAAACATGAGCATGCATGAACACGGTTGAACGAGAGTTTGCAATGAATGGCTAATTGCCGCGCAGCAGAATCCATCACAATGATCATGTCATAACTGTGTCTCAGCGTGCTAATGACAATAACTTTCTGGATTGTTACTGCCTGCTATTGTTGTGGTTTCGGCTTTTCGGAAGCTCTGGATTGTTGTAGTTTCAGGTTGAACTAAATCTATAGTATTCATGTGTAACCAGAGCAAGGAAAATTAAACGGAGTGATCAAGCAAAAAGATGCATGTGTAAGCAGGTACAGGATCATTGGCTTCTACTGAAGCCCTACAACTATATTCATATGTCCATCGATCCATCTAAACCCACCTTCCATGGCTGCCGTTTCTAACGATTTCACCATCCATACACAGAGAGAGAGCAAAAGGTGTTCCCTTACACAAATTCAGACAGAGAAACTGGTGGCGATCAAAATTCCCACACTGGTCATGCAGGTTCTCCTCTTCTTGATCTTTAACCCGGTGGCCAGGAGCTCGTCACGCCCTCTTGCCTAGTGCGATGCGGGGCCCTTCCGGTCCTCCTCCCCATCCTTGGCCGGCGACGGCGGCGCGGAGCACACCGGGATCACCGACCGAACGCTCACGGCCATCGCCGGCGAGTGGAACCCGCCCGTGGCAAAGGACCTCGGCGCGCCGCTGTGCTGGTACGCCGCAGAGGCGTGCGGGTAGTACCACGGCGCCGACGGCATGGCCTCCGCCCTGTCCGTCACCGAGGCCCTCTCCAGCATCCGCACCAGCTCGGCCGCGTTGATCCTCCTCTCCCGCTCCAGATCGGTGGCGTGCCGTGAGGTGCTGGGCGGCGCCGGTCGCTGCAGCAGGTGCAAGGGAGGCAGTATCCTAGGGCCGGCCGGCGGCTGCACGTGCCGCGTCCGCAGCTGAGCGGCAGGGGAGTTCAGAGGATGCCATTGGTGCCTGTACAGCGCCGGGTTCAGAGCGGATGGAGAGGAGCCGACGACGCAATGCTGCTTCGGCAAAGGCTGCGCTGCCCTGCCGTCGCCGCAGTCGCCTCGCGCGCGCAGGGCGGCGAGCACTCTGGCGACGGCCACGTGCTCCTGCTCCGGCTCCTCGCCGCCGGTGCCGGGCTCCTTGCGCGCCGCCTCCGGCACTGCAGGAATCGTAGCATCATTAGCTGCTGTGACGCAACGGAGATCCTGTGGCGTTGCGATTAAGAGGGATGCGGTCAGTTGGTTACTCTGTTTCAAGGAGGACCAGGCGGCCATGGCGGCGTTCTTCTCCGCCTGCTTCTTGGTCCTGGCGGCGTCGCCCGCGAAGCACAGGCCGGCGAGCTCGACCGTGGAGGCGAACACCGGCGAGTGTCCGGGGCCGGAGCGCACGGTGGTGTACGCCGGCAGCTTCAGCCCCGCCCTGTGCGCCGTCTCCTGGAGCAGGTTCTTGTACACCCCGGTCTCGTCCTACAAGCAAGAACAGACGCATGAATGCATCAACGACACGTACGTGCAGAGGACCAAGCGAGCAGATCGAGAGTAAGAAGAAGAAACGAAGGCGTAGCGTACGTACGAGGATAGCTGCGGTGAGAGAGGTGGATGGGCCGCGGAGGGAGAGGAGCGCGAGGGCGGCCTCGGCGGCGGCGTGCTCGGCCTGGCGGAGCGTGGTGCAGCAGGTGGGGCCGTGGAAGGTCTCGCCGTTGAAGGTGACGGTGGCCTTGAAGCGGGGCGCATGGTCGGGGCCCTCGCGCGTGCACACGTACGCCGGCAGGCTGAAGCAGCTCCTCTGCGCCAGCTCCTGCAGCTGGTTCTTGTACATCGATGATGGATGGCCGATCTCCTTCCCACGCTACTACCTGCTGCCTATGATCGATCTCCTCCGATATTGTCCTTCATGGGATCACGGCCCCAGCCCAGGTCGCCGCCGCCGCTCTGGCGTACCGCGCTCGCACATTGGAGAGAGAGAGAGAGACCGGGGGCCGGTGGTTCCGTCCTTGATGTGGAAGGAAGAAGAGAGGAGGCGAGAGTGTTTAATGGCGAGGAGGGTGCAGCAGAGTATTGTGTGCTCTTCTCTCTCACATGATCTGTGGCCTCTGCTATGCTCTGTACTCGTATTGGAGGGGTGGCAGCAGGCGAGGCGTTGGAGCGTGCTCCGCTCTGCTGCTGCAGCTAGCAGGGAGGGACCGAGCACGAGCAGGCAGCTAGTGGATGAGTAGGGGGATGGATGGGGTTGGGTGGGGCGGGCACACACACCTTCTCGTATTAATGGCGGCATTAATGGTGTTTTGTAACCTTCCAAGCATGCATCACACTTACCTAGAGTGAGTCAGTCCTCGTCGCAGTCGTGTCCACCACCACCACCGGCCCGCCGTGCACAATGTGCATATGCAGTGTACCGCCTGCAACGGTGTACCGCATCACATCCACTTGGACACTTTTTTTTTGAGATTGCAGCACTTTATTAATCAAATCATATCAATACACAGTTTGTCCTGGATGAACTCCGGTACAGATTCACGGAACAAACTACCACCAAAACGTTCAGCTCGACGAGCTAAGGCATGTGCTGAATTATTACATAAATGGCTAACGTGATGAAAAGTCACGGAGAAAAAGAAAAGACTTGATATCCTCGACTACTACCCCGACCAGCGACCCATCTTTGGAGGGTGATCGAATCCGCTGGATAATGGAGAGACAGTCGGACACCAAGATGAATATGTCTAGGCCTTCTTCGTTGGCGAGGGTGACTGCACTTCTAATGGAGAGTGCTTCAGCAATTTCTGACGACGTAACCTCATTAAGCACCTGACTGTAACCAACTAGGAATTTACCGTTGTGGTCTCATCCTTGACGAAGACGCAAACAAAACAGCATCAACATTAACAACAGCCGTCCCATTCGGCGGCGGAGACCAACCTGAAGCTAGAGTAGCCTCACGACTATGGGTGGTAGGGATCACGCTGCAGAATCATCTCGATATAGGATTTAATCTGCATGAATAAACTGCTCAGGGTGCTTCAGGGTCTCGCTGTTGCGTACCGCATTGCGCAAACTCCATAAGTGCCACACCGTAACAGCCAAAGTGCCCGCCTCGCGATCGTCCGCATTTGCAAGGAAATCAAACAACCAAACTTTAATATTAGTGAAGTGCTTCCTTTTTAGACGGACCGGGAAAGATGACTTAACCTCTCGCCATACCTCGTAGGCGTAGGGATAGGACAAGAAGGTAAGCTATATCCAGGGGCGGAGCTAGAAATAGCTTGAGGCCGGTGCTAATACTAGTTTAGTGATGCTAATTTTCTAGGATTTTCATTTTTAAGCCTTGAATCTTAGGTATCCTCGTTATAGTTATAGTGCAACCGCTAGGCCGGTGCTACAGCACCAGTAGCACCAGGCCTAGCTCCGCCCCTGGCTATAACCTCTCTTCACGTTTACAGAAGCAACACAGATCAGAGGCAGGAACATGTCGACGCCGAAGCTGATGACCACTCGGAAGACAGTCATGTGCTGCGCGCCATAGGGTAATCTTCATCTTACCCAGAGCCTTAATCTCCCGGAGCTTCTTCCACAATTTTTCTAGCTCCTGGTTAGCGACAGATGACAAGACATTACCAGAGGTATTCCTCCTCTCTTGCCAGACCTGAGCCTGTGCCATCTGATAAGCCGAATGTATTGAATACACACGACACCGTTGATGTGGCCAGACAACAAAATCACCTCCTCCAAATCTGTTGAGCGGCACTCAGAGGATCTTTGATGCAATATCGTCAGCGAAGAAATTGTGTACCACCTCTTCATCCCATGTATCAGTGTCCTGATCCAGTAGCATATCAACCATAGCGCCCAAAGGAATAGGAGTAGTGGAGGAGACCTTCTCTGGAGGGACCTCCAGAATCCAATTATCTGCCATTATCTTTGTGCTCCTGCCATCCCCAATTCTCCATCGCACACCTTGTTGGACAAGCTCCTTGCCAAACAGAATGATACGCCATGTAAAGGACGGCGATCGGGGTCTCGGCGCGTCCCAGAACTCTCCGTCCAGATAGTAGCGCCCTTTCAACATGCGAGCACATAAGGAGATAGGATCAATCATCAGCATCCATGCTTGCCGCCCTAGCATCACCTTGTTAGAAAGAGCCAAGTCATGGAAGCCCATCCCTCCTTGGGATTTTGGGGTAGATAGCCATTCCCAAGACCTCTAGTGCATCTTCTTCTGTCCATCCTCAAAACCCCACCAGAAATCAGCAATAGCTTTCCACAGCGAAGTATAGTTAGCAATTGGTAATTGAAAGCAGCTCATAATGAATGTAGGAATTGCATGGATGACAACTTTAAGAAACACCTCCTTCGCTGTCCTAGATAGGGGATGGCCAGAACAAGAATTCATTCTTTGCCATGCATGGTCGATGATGAACATAAAAGTTCCCACCAGCAAACGACCAACGTCAATGGACATCCCAAGATAACGGTCCTGAAGCACCTCATTCTGAACACCCAACTTGGTTTTGACCTCCACCTTGGTATTCGTATTGCACCCGGTCCCAAAGAATATTGAAGATTTATCAAGGTTTATTTGGTTTACTTTTTGACCAGATCCCTCGCAATATAAACTCAGGGTAGCTTGCAGCACCTCCACCGATCGCAATATAAAAGCTACTCTATTGTAGGGTTGAATGTGCCTCGCAATGGAGAAGTTCTCCGGAAAGTCCATCATACGGATCCGTGGCCCAAAGCACTTCAGGCCCACGTATATGTCATTCGTCTTTTAGCGTTGCTCTTCTATGCTTGAATTGATCAAGTTCTGGGTGTCGCTCGGTGACAGGGAACACCGTCTTGGATGTTCGTCATGACTACGGGGCTATGGATTCAGGTCTTTGTTTCTTCTAGTGCCCCTCCACCCTGGCGTCCTCCCTAGACCCCTTGGGAGCCATTATGGTCGCTGCCTAGTGGGGACAGAGGTTCCGGTGGGTTGTTGTCGGTTGAGCACCGGCCTCCCTCCGGAGCGTCATGGTGTCAGCTTCGAGGTGGGCCTTTGTGATGACGGCCACCGTGCCAACTTGTGTCGGCATAGTTTTTCATCGTTTCTTTGTCCGGCATTGTCATCATTGTAACGAGGTTCAGCCCAATGGCTTGTGTGCCTAGGAGGTGACATTTGTTGCCTGTCTTGCTCCCAGTGTCGTGATTCTTCATCCTTGTGGCTATTAGATTGCTGACAGGTGGTGTTCGGGGAGCCAACACTTCTATGACATCTCGTGATGCAGCTAGAACAACGTCGCTCTAGTATCGCATGGTCCTGTGTTGCTGGCCTGAAGAGCCAGTTGTGGAGTGACTGTCATCCTGAGGGTCACAACAGTGATGCCAATTCGGCTCCCTACAAGGTCTTGACTCATCACGCCTATCCACATCAGTGTGACACTGGTCGGATTTTGACACTAGCTTGCCATTGAAGGATGTGGCGGCCTTTTGTTGCTCCAGGCCTTTGGTAAGTAACGTGAAACATCGTTCACCTGTTCTGGACCTGGATTGTTCACAAGGATCCCTAGGCCGGAGAAGTATTCTCTACCGGTGTACTATAGATCCAGTTTCCCTTGATGTTGAGCCAAGGTTGTCCTATGATGGTGCCATTTCGTTTCCACTCCGAGAGGTTTTTTGGACATCTGGATTTTATTGTCCACTACAGGGCCGTTATGTGTCTTCTAATGCTGCAGCGAGTTGAACTATTTTGTATCTGTAATGTTGGTGTTGAGGCGCTATTTTTCCTCGACGATATGAGTAACTTCATTGAGGAATCGTAAACACTGTGCTTATAGGGCCTCTGCCCTTTGCTCCAACTCGTCCGGTGTTAGTTCCGAGGTAGTTGGTATTGGTATTACTAGTGCTTCTCTGTAGAGTTCATGGGCATTTGGGGTAACCACGTGACCATCCACCAGAGGGTCCTTCGACTTATGAGGGACCAACATGCCGTCCAAGTCCTCCATCTGGATGTCCTCATCAACCTCCTTTTCCTCTGGAAGATCCGATTGTGGAGTCATCTTCTATTCTTCCTTGCCCTATTGACCTTTTGGTTGGTACCAGTAGTAAGGAAGGCTTTGGTCCGTTTCCTGGAGAGAGGCTCCCATCGATACTTTCGGACACTGGGACCACAGGGTTTTATCCGAGATCCATGTCATCTTGTGGTGTGGGATGGTCTTCGTCATAACCCTCATCCATACGATTGTATGGACTCGGATGTGATCCTTCTCCTTCCTGCATAGCTCTAGAGTTCATTTCTTCTCCATATTCTTCTTCGTATGCTCGGAGATCCGCCAACGTCATAGATTCCCCTAGGAAAGCTGGTGTGTTGGTGCTTGTTCCGATGGCGTCCAGTACTGAGTCATTGTTGACTCCAGCATCTGTACAGCTGTATCCAGAGCCAACATAGTCGACGAAGTGAGATCCATGCACTTTGAGGTGGGTGAGGCTTTCAGCGTTGGCTTCCTCAAAACTTTTTGATGGTTTCGAGGATGGCATCAAGATTGACCTAAGGACGAATGACATAGGTATGATTACTCGGGTGCCTATGATTCACTACCCTGACTGTGTACAAGGCTTACGGCCCATGAAGAGTCAAGATGATAGCCCAAAGGAGCAACCGACAAAGGCTGTAGTTGTATTAGGAAAGAGGAGAAAGGACCGACATCGTGTTGGTATTGTAATTATGTATATGTAACCTATCCGCATACAGCTTTGAGACCCGGCCTATTATATATAGGACGGGAGAAGCCTAGGCAAGGTTACCAACAATCCCCAAGCAATCTGTAATAGTGCGATTCACCAAATATTCATGTGACTTTGACTCCATTGTTTTCCTGATATCCGACAAAATCCCCAACATTCTCTTTTCTGCAAAACCCTAAGTTCTTCTTCATGGATATTGCCGAGGTTACCCCTCGTCAATTGGCGTCGTCTGTGGGGAAAGTTGAACGCTGGAACCATGGATTAGGCGAAACTGTCTTTTCCAAGCAGCAACCCAACAAAAGCGATTCCACGTCCGCCCACCCCTATGTTAGTACCCGCTGACTTCAACGGCGGATCCGATCTCATCATCAGAAGCTTCCACTTCCAAGTAGAAGACCCCCAAGAATCACACCCCTCGGCCCTGATTACACCAGAACCATCGGTGCAAAAGACTGCGCTTACGGCGGTACTAGCATCATCTGTCGGATCCTCCATGGAAGTCATGGCGTAGATCGAGCCAGCCGAAGAAAATAAGCAAGATGAGACAGATCTGGAGGACCTTGATGGTCTTTATGACAATATCTCCTTCAGATCAGACACTAAAATAACTCCACCACGTGGTACAAGCCCAGCAAAATCTGAACCCGAAGAAAGCAGCAAAAGCATCGACTTCGGGATAAGGATGGTAGAAATCTACCCAAAATAGAAATTAATGGACTTCACTGACCCACCGGATAGTGTATCCTTCGGGACATATGACGATGTTACCAGTCCATGCATAAAACGCCACCAAGTGTGCATGATCAACGAAGATACCTCGACACCGCGCGATTCTAACGGTAACCCTATCCTTGACGCCAATGATATTTTATCGGATGACAATGAAGGAAATCATAGAAATGAAGGGAACCATGAAAATGAAGGACAAACAGCGGACAACCGCATAGTCCAAGGAGGAGGAGAAGAACTAAACGGAGAAGAGAGGCGAACTCTCCGGCTACCAGCAACGGCATGGAAAAAGGCCAGGGAAGCAATTTCGAGTGTAGTTTTGATGATAGCCGATGCCTCACACGAAGATTTATTAGAATATCAATATTTATTAGCAACTCGATGAAATAAAGAGGTTAGCCGATGAATCCATCTTACGATGGGCACAACTAATCTCTACCCAAGGATCTGGGAGCATAATAGGAGGAGCACCGCCAAGAAGGGGAACATCTCGACTACAGAACATCCCCGAAGCAGAAAGAAACAAACTGATCTGAGACCTTGATCTATCATTTATGTCAATAGATCAAGCAGAAAACATCAAGGCAAAACGGCTCAAGCAACAATTGTCGTTGCACAAACATATCTGATCACAACTCAACCTGCACCTGACGATCCTCGTGCAGCTCTCCACCGCTCCGCCCTAATGAACCTCGGCATGGTAGGAGCATTTGTCGCCCAAGCAGAACAAGGAATCACGCATCAACCTGACATATCCCCATGTTGTTGCAGAAGCCCTCGGCAAGCGAGTCACACCCGGCAAACTCGGTCGCCACATCAGGCACATCTTTCACAAGAAGAGAGACCTACTAAGGATGCAAAGGCAACTCGACAAAAGAAAGAGGTTAGACAACGAATCCATCTTACGATGGGCACAACTAATCTCTACCCAAGGATCTGGGAGCGTAACAGGAGGAGCACCGCCAAGAAAGGGAACATCTCGACTGCAGAACATCCCTGAAACAGAAAGAAACAAACTGATCCGCAACCTTGATCTATCGTTTATGTCAATAGATCAAGCAGGAAATATCAAGGCAAAAACGGCTCAAGCAGCAATTGTGGCTGCACAAACATATCTAATCACAACTCAACCTGCACTCGACGATCCTCGTGCAGCTCTCCACCGCTCCGCCCTGATGAACCTCGGCATGGTAGGAGCATCTTACGCCCAAGCAGAACAAGCAATCACACATCAACCCGATAGATCCCCACGTGGTCGCAGCAGCCTTCGGTAAGCGAGTCACACCCGACAATCTTGGTTGCCACATCGGGCACATCTTTCAGGACCGGAGCCACGAAGCAACACAAGAGACGAAAATTGCAACCGAAGATACCATGATGGTGACAACAAACACGACTACGAGCTATGTGGAGATAGCTGTTTCACTTAGTAGATTCGCAAAACCTCAATACCCAAGGACTTTAAACTTCCGCATGATCGCCAAAAATACGTTGGACTTCAGGAGCCCGAAGCTTGGTTAGCAGATTATTTGGCCACTATCAAGTTACAGGGCAGATCCACAGCTACCGCAATGCAAAGTCTACAATTGCACCTCACCGGTGCTGCAAGGTCATGGCTCAGATAGCTACATGAAGATTCCATCGATAGTTGGAATGATCTAGAAGATAAGTTCATCTGACACTTTCAGTCCACATTCAAACGACTCGCGTCTCTAGAGTAGTTACGAGCGTGCAAACAGAAGCCTGGAGAGTCAATAAGAACATTCATACAGTGATGGAACATCATCAAAAATTTAGCCGAATCCATATCCGACGAAAGTGCCATCGATGCCTTCAATGACGGTCTCCATCACCAAGAATTCATAGAAGAACTAGGGCATGTCAAGCCCAAGACAATTTCATAGTTAATGGACATAGCAAATCGCTGGGCTGATGGAGAGGACGCGCTACCTAACAAATGAACATGTTCACCCGAGGAAGATAGGGATAAACGTGGCAATGACACGAGACGAAAAAACAACGACGGAAACACGAGACCAAGTTACGTCGCAGCCAGTTTTCGGGTGAAGGCAACAATAGGAATGATGACTACAATAGCGGGTACCGCCACAACAAGGATGAAGGCGAAGGAAGCCAATCAACACAGCGATATCAATCAAGAGCTCGGGACCCACCCATGTCCGCAATGCAAATACTAGAAGGGCCCTGTAATATGCACTTTTACGTCGACTCAGTAGGAAAAAGACAATCCAACCACCTCATGAAAGACTGCCGAACGTTCTTAAAGATGCAAGAGCTATGCAATACAAAAGCGACCAAAGTATCAAAACGAGGATACACATCCACACCTGGCACGTTAGCCATTGGCGCGCCACCTCCGCCAGCAGGGAAACCACAAAACACAACTGATCACGGCAACGAATACCCTAGGTCAAAGGGGGCAATGTCAATGATTCAAAAAGGGCCTCCATCCAACAGAATTCAGAAGCTAATCACATGACAAGTCAACATGGCAGAGGTGGCTCCACCAGCCACACCTGGGTATCTCCATTGGTCAGAACAGGAAATCACATTCAGCAGAGCTGATCACCCACATCGAGTAAAAAGACTGAGTCATTTGGCCTTGATAGTTGAAGCAGAAATTGGCAGGTTCGACATTAGCAAGGTCTTCATGGACGCAGGAAGCAGCATAAACTTGATCTACGCCAAAACACTAAGGGCAATGAACTACCCCTTAGAAAATTTGGCACCAAAAGAAACATCCTTCCACGACATAGTACCAGGTAAAGCCGAAATTCCTTTAGGTAAAATTTTCCTTAAAATTGTTTTTGGATCCAAAGAAAATTTCAGGCGGGAAAATCTCGAGTTTGAAGTCATGGACTGGCCATCACAGTATCACGCGATCCTGGGACACCCGGCTTTCGCACAATTCATGGCAGTGTCGCACTATGTATACTTAGTCATGAAGATGCCAGCACCAAAGGAAATCATAACAGTAAAAGGAAGTTTCACATGTTCCGACAATTGTGATCAGGAGTTCAACAAAATTTCTGAATCTTTCGAGATGGCAACCTAGTTTGAGCAGCTCAAAATGACAAAAACTGCACAACCTCTAGCAGTAGCGCATGTCAATCCCGATCAGGCCTTCGACACTACGAAAGACACAAAATAAGTACAGATCCATCCCACCAACCCGAAGAAGACAACATTTGTGGCTTCCCACCTTGGTCCCGCATAGGAAAGAACGCTCATCGAGTTCCTCCGTGAGCACTGGAAAATCTTTGCATGGCTACCTTCTGACATGCCGGGAATTCCTAGGGAACTTGCTGAGTAGGCATTAAACTTAGATCCAAAAGCAAAACCGGTAAAGCAACCGCTTCGTCGTTTCGCAGAACCAAAGCGCAAAGCTATTGGAAAAGAGCTAGATCGCCTCATTGATGCTACCTTTATAAAGGAACTAAAGAAAGCAGAGTGGGTTGCAAACCCAGTAGGCATCCCAAAGAAAAACACCAAGAGCTACGGATGTGCATCGACTTCACCGCATTAAATAAACATTGTCCAAAGGATCACTTCCCACAGCCGTGAATCGATCAAATAATCGATGCAACTGCAGGATGTGAACGTCTTTCCTTTTTGGATGCATATTCAGGATACCACCAGATTCGGATGAAGGAGGAAGATCTGGAGAAAACAACATTCATTACACCTTATGGTGTATTCTGTTACACAACAATGCCCTTCAGCCTCAAGGACGCTGGAGCAACATATCAACGGATGATGTACAATTGTCTGGGAAGCTAAATTGGCACAAACGTACAAGTATATATTTGTTGGAAATATGCCCTAGAGACAAATAGTAATAAGGACTATTATCATATTACATAAAGCTTGTGATTAAGTTTTATATCATGCTATAAATGTATTGAAAAGAAACGTCAATACACGTGTGACATATAAACAACCGGGGGTTCCCGGTGAAACTCTAGTCACTGGTTCATTGGTCAACAGATGATCAAGGTTTCCTGATCATGTGGCATTTATGCCAGTTGGAAATGGAGTCAACTCATTCCGAGAATGAGATGATGAATCAATACCCAACCTAAACATTGTGACCCGATCATGGCACGAAGTTCAAGTTACAATGATTAGAATAGACCTAGTAGACTATTCCTTATACTGTGAGGCTAGATCAATCACTGTCTTCTGAGAGTGCTTAGATAGCATCAAACATCACTTGGTAATACAATGATCATAAAGGTGTGTTCAGGTATTCGGAGGAATAGTAGATGCAATATATGTCAAGAGCGGTATTTTTTCATCCGCGTGACAGAAAGATACTCGAGGACCCACTCGGAGAAGTTATATCCAATAGCTGCGCAGCGTGTGATTTGATCACAGGGATATCGCTTATCGAAACGAGTCAAGTAGCATTGTTCGGTAACAAGATTGAACATGACATGGTGATGTCATTGATCAAATCTTGGGAAATGTAAGTATCGGGAGACAAAAGGAATAAGACGTGGCAGTCACGGTTCAAACGACAAAAGATCTTCGTGGAATGCACAGGGTCACATGGCCATCCAGGTCCCTCTGTCGATCATTGGTCCGGGAATGTCCCGACCATGTCTGGAGTGTTCCCGAATCGTGGGGTATAACGCTTAAGGGCTTGGTGATGCTTAGAGAGTGTTTACAGGATTGGTAGAATCACCGAAGAAGAGAAGAGAGAAAACCAGAAGGGTTTCGGTAAGTCCAAAGGATGTCCGGAGCGGAGGTGCAAGGTGTTCCATAGCCACGGAGATTTAATAATATGTGAATGAATGTTAAATATTGATTTAATCATTTATTCATAATTGTTTAATAAAAGAGAAAATCAATGAAATTGTCAAAAGCCTTAATGGGACAAAATCCGGAGGGAGAAGGGCCCATGAGGGAAAGGCAAAAGGATAAAGGAGGAAGGGGTGGCTGGCTGGGCCTTGGCCACCCGCGTGGGGCCCACTAGGGCCAGCCGGCGGCTGCCCCCTCTCCCCTCCTTTAGTCCCACCCCGGGACTTTGAGGAAGGTAGTACCTCCCCTTCCCCCTATATATAGTGGGGTATTTTGACCAAAAAATATAACACAATATTCAATAAAAGGTACCTCACTTTAGGGTAGACCTCCAATTGATATTCTCTCTCTCTCTCTCGTGGCCGTCGTCCCAAGTCCGGACTGCGCGAACGAGAGACATCTTCACCGTGGAGCGCCGTCGCGCTGCGGGATTCAGATCTAGGAGCTCTACTTCCACAACTGTTGCTGGATCGGGGAAGCGCGAGTCATCGCCAGGCACCAGATGCATGTAACTCCCTACGAGGTGTCACACTTGAGGCACTAGAAGTCGTTGGAGCTGCAGGAGCACGAGGACTTCAACACGACCTTGAGGTCGGCTTCGGCTCGTCTACATCAACCACGCTCTCCTGAGCGTTGATAATGCTTTTCGGTCTTCAAGGGTAAGTTTGCGAAAAGGCCCTCTAGTTACTGCATTACTAATATATAGGTCCTGGCAGCATCAGGGGTTCAGGGGCATAGGGTAAAATTTTATTGTTTCATACGCGAACCCCTATAGTGGTATCAGAGCTAGATCTATGCGCAATATTGCTAGTATGGGTAGAACACATGAGATGTAGTGTGTGGGCATTGATCTTTTAGTTGTTACCCTCCCACGTGTACTTGTGTATACCGCAGTAATGCTTGATGAAGCGGCCCCCAACCAACTTTACGCGTTCATTCGCGATACTGGTCCACGCTTGACATACGGCTTAGACCGTACAAAGTGGCTTTGGGGGTGTCTGTCTCTCTCGCATTAGTTGGTATGCCATTTACAATGAAGGGCCCTGAAAGGGGTGTAGTATAGACAAGTACTTGATCAGCGTTGTGGTGAAAGTTCGTAGGTAAGAACGGTTCTTGTACGAAATCCCATTCAGCCACGTAAAACATGCAAAGATAAAGTAGAGGCATCTAACTTTGTTTTGCAGGAGGCGTTATTATGTGATATGGTTGTGGCAAAGGTAAAGTACATACTTTATGTTGCTAAGTAATAGTAAACGGTCATAGAGGTGACAGACTACCATGCCGAAAAGGCACCGGTGCCCTGGTGCCTACAACGTCGGAACCCTCGCGCCGGAATCCGGTGATGCCGGATGGACATCACGACATGAAGGACCATATCACATCGCATTTACATTCAATGTTATTGTTTGTATATCTTATTGTGTTATAGTATTATATACTCTACGGTAGCCTAATAAGATGATCCCTATTAAAAATTCCAATGATTGTGTTCTCCCTTAGTGTGCACCACCAAGAAAGTTCTTCCGTATGAGGCATCACCGTGATGATCGGGTGTTAGACATATCTACGTCCGCATACAGTGGGTGTAAGCCATGTTGCACATCAAATACACTAAGGTTGAGTTAGCGAGCCTAGCATGTGTAGACATGGCCTCGGAACACGGATGGTCGAAAGATCGAGCACGAGTCGCATGAATGATGTGACCGACGTTTAGGCGTCCACTCTAGCACCACATTGATGGTCGTGACGATCAGTGGAGATGTGGGGAAAAGGGGTCGTGTTATCACAAGAACCCTTCAGGGGATAGGTGTTTTTAGTGGAGTTATTATATTGACTCATTTGATTATAAACTTAGTCTAAATTCTTTTTGCAATTATAAATGTAGAAAATGGTTCTCCCTGATGCTACCTTCCCTGTTGATGACTGGTTAGATGGAGAGAAGCTCAGGCTAGACGGATCAAACTTCTCTATGTGGGTTGCGCATCTCCACATTCTCCTTAGCAAGAATGACGTGGTCGACTATATACTCAACAAGATGGATTTGGAGCAGCCCAGTATGTTAGATACCCTAGAGCAGCGGGAAGACCGCTATTACCGTCGTGAGATGGCCACCTTCATATCAGTGACGATGCGTTTCGGGATGGTGGATGAGATGTGGCTAGTCATGGGTAATCTTGACCCTCGTACGGTAATGGTACAGCTTAGGACACATTTCGTGGAACAAGCACGCATATGGGAGCATGAGCTGATGGGAGATTTCCTCTCCATTAAGATGGAGGATAACTCTTCGCTTGACGACCACTTGGAGTGCATGCATGATGCGTAAATGAGGCATGCATACTTCCTGGATAGCTGGATGATGAGCTCTTTTGCAAATGGTGTTGTGTTGCGGTCGCTGCCACCAAGCTACCAATCACATGTCAGGATTTGCATCATGAGAGGCGATGCGGAAACACAAGATTTCCACAGGTTCATATCACATCTCATGAATGTGAAGGTTGAACCCATTGCAGGTGAGGTCATCGATGACAAAGGTACATATTTGATATACAGTTTATAAATGTTA
Organism: Avena sativa; assembly: GCA_916181665.1. NCBI lineage: Eukaryota > Viridiplantae > Streptophyta > Magnoliopsida > Poales > Poaceae > Avena > Avena sativa. The sequence continues at coordinate 542,233,989 of OV702290.1, read as the reverse complement.
TAATCTTGCAAACACATATTGTAGTGTTAAGTATATTTGATACTTGTTCTGTTTTGCTGAAAACAGGTCCTTCTGCATGAGAGGTGCTTGCTGGAGAGGAGGTGATGTTGCGTGTTGATAGCGAGCATGATGATGATGGCCAACGAAACTCTCCCTCAGCGTTTATCATTTAGTTTATGGTTTTGGATAGTTATTGTAATCAAAAGATTGTGAACTTCTTTAGTGTGTCTCACACATCGTGAGATGGTTATTCGTATAAGTTTGTAACAAATAGTTGTTCTACTTTTATGAATGATTTCTATTCATGTTCATATCTCGTTCGATTATATGTGAATTATCCTTGTTGTTGAAACTGATTGATAATACATGAAAAATTGTAAAATATGTAAAAAATGCCTTGAAATTACCCAACTTAATGATATATTCATTAATGAATGAAACCTTAGTTTAAATTCATAGTTATATTGATAGTATGTGAAAGTCATTTGATTTCTTGTCACTTATAAATCATGCCTAAGTTTGGAAAAATAACTTAAACACCACGTATTACAAGAATACAAAGTGTTTGATGAATTGTTGTAAGTGAATGCATATTCGATGTATTGTATTTTAACAAAATGGTAATTATCATTATATGATTGTTTAAAATGTGTAAAGAAGTTTACCAAAGGAAACATGAGTATGAAACTATTTGATATGAGAAAAATATTTCATCATCCAAGAGTATAAATATAAAGTAGAATCGAATTACTACAATTTGATCAATAGTAATGAAATTCGACTTTATAAGATTGGCATAAAGAAAACCGTGGAATGCAATGCATTTGAAATGTCAAAATGCAGCATCACAATATGATATTTGATATCAAAGTGGGTGAATAGATGGTGCCAAATAAATCATTATAGTGTATATGTAAAGACCATTAGTTAGAAATAGTTAGCACTTAATTAGAAATTATAGTGAACCATATAAATTCGTGAGATCGGCGCCATATAATGTATGGATTGTCGTGAAAATTTTGGGGTTATTCGATATAACCAAAACAATAGAAAATAAGTCCTTGTAGAGTGTTCATTGGAAACTTTGAATACGAAATCCATGGCTAGAACCAAAAGGAAAGCAAAACTAGTATTGCTTGGATTTTGGTGCATTCTCGAGAAAGTTTATATTTAGTGGTATTTATCGATTATGAAGCTTTTGGAAGATAGTGAGAAACACGATGGGGATTCAAAACCCTGCATCAGAGTGTTGAGAAGCGCAACGAAAAGCGTTCCTGAACAATTCTCTTCACAAAGGAAGGAATCAATGATAACGATCATTGTCTTTCCCCACTGGTGTTTCACTACATAAACTAGGATTCAAAATGCACTCCACATCTTGTATGGAGACATTTGTGAATCATTTGTCATGATTACTGGAATATGACATACCTACCAACTACTAAGGAAATAATGGTAAACTAAAATTATGAGAAATCCTAAAGATAAAAATCACTTAAGATTAGAAAGCAATTTGTTGCTGAATCTTGATAAGTAAAAAGGGTTACTTGGATTTTCCCAAATGACTGAAAAGCCATAGTGGAAGAGGGGGTGAATGACAAAAGCACAATGTTTCAAGTATTGCACAAATTCAAATGAATTTGTTTCAAGTATGCTAAAAGTCTAGTGGATCTAAAACTAGTATGGTACTAGTGTCTCATAGTAAAACTGTCAAGTTTGATAGTTGATCAAAGGATTTTGAAGTTGTTCAAAATAGTTAGTGGATATGCAATTTGCATGAAATTGAGTGGGAGTTATGAAAGTCTTCCTAAAACAATATGTGAATGACATATTTTTGAGTGGGAGCAATATAAGTCTCGAACTCAAATATGTCGGGAACACATTTTAAGTGGGAGCAATATAAAGTATCGAATTCAAATATGTATGAACATATTTTGAGTAGGAGTAGAGACTCATACTCAAATATGTTGGGAACATATTTTGAGTAAGAGCTTAAGGAGTGATTCTTAAGTCTGTATACGACACATTAAGAATGAAAGCGTAAGTACCGATAAATAATGATTTATAGGGAGTAGAAGTTCATAGTAAGTATATTACGATATTATGTATTATTCCTAAAGGGATTCTGAAAAGAGTATCATAATAGAAGTTAATTAAGGAACTGGTCCTTGATAACTCAAATTAGTAATAGAATTAAGTCTGACATCGATGGTTGAAAGAAAGAAAAGGATGATCATCATCCACTATGTTGAGACATAGGTTCTATCTTAGAAAACCATGATGATAACTTAACATAATATATGATTCAAGAAGGAACGTTGAAAAGTGATTAAGTTCGAATCATAAAACATTGAGCTAGGTTTGTCCGTAGTGTTTTATAGAGAACTGTAGACATAATTACAAATCCATAAAGGATAATGTATCTTAAAGCATAAAGGGTTATGTTATAAGGGAATATATTGGAAACTCCTGTATCACTAATACCGACTAAAGTCAAGTAGGAAGCGAGGTGAACAAAACATCCAAAGTTGCACAGGGTGCACTAGTATTTCGATGATTACATTTATAATAATAGATAAGGGTACCATCTAAAGCGATGTATAATGTTATGGTGGGGCTAGTTCGCTTTTAACGTAGAATGATTTGTCCTAGGGCACAGTGCCCATGAAAAAGCCCTCGAGGTTGATCTAAAGTCACTGTAGGCTCCTAGAAACCGGCCTCGTTCTGCTGCCATAGCGAGATGCATACACAAAGATGTTATCATGTGATGATAAAGTATTAATGTCAATAAAGGTGACATTAGTAAGTTGCAAAGGATTTGGAACTGTAAAGTATAGGCCCAAGACTCAACCTCTTCCATGAGCAAGCATGTTTAGGGTACCGAAATACATGGTGCCAATGATTAAGAACAAATGCACCTAGTTTATTTGTACTCTAGTGCAAGTGGGAGACTGTTGGAAATATGCCCTAGAGACAAATAGTAATAAGGACTGTTATCATATTTCATAAAGTTTGTGATTAAGTTTTATATCATGCTATAACTGTATTGAAAGGAAATGTCAATACACGTGTGATATATAAACAACCAGGGGTTCCTGGTGAAACTCTAGTCACTGGTTCATTAGTCAATAGATGATCAAGGTTTCCTGATCATGTGGCATTTATGCCAGTTCGAAATGGAGTCAACTCATTCTTAGAATGAGATGATGAATCAATACCCAACCTAAAATCGTGACCCGATCATGTCACGAAGTTCAAGTTATGATGATTATAATAGACCTAGTAGACTATTCCTTGGACCGTGACATATATCAATCACTGTATCCCGAGAGTGCTTAGATAGTATCAAACGTCACTTGGTAATACAGTGATCATAAAGGTGTGTTCAGGTATTTGGAGTAACATTAGAGGCAATGTATGTCAAGAGCAGGATTTGTCCATCCGAGTGACGGAAAGATACTCAAGGTCCCACTCAGAGAAGTTATATCCAATAGCTACGTAGCGTGTGATTTGATCACAGGGATATCGCTTGTCGAAACGAGTCAAGTAGCATTGTTCGGTAACGAGATTGAACACGACATGGTGATGTCAGTGATCAAATCTCGAGCAATGCAAGTATCAAGAGACAAAAGGAATACAACATGATAGTCACGGTTCAACGACGAAAGATCTTCATGGAATGCACAAGGGTCACATGGCCATCCGGGCCCCTCTATCAATCATTGGTCCGGGAATGTCCCGACCATGTCTGGAGTGTTCCCGAACCATGGGGTATCACGCTTAAGGGCTTGGTGATGCTCAGAGCATGTTTATAGGATCGGTAGAATCACCAAAGAAGAGAAGAGAGAAAACCGGAAGGGTTTCGGTAAGTCCATATGATGTACAGAGTGGGGGTCGAAGGTGTTCCATAGCCACGGAGATTGAATAATATGTGAATGAATGTTAAATTAAATGGTCAAAAGCCTTAATGGGCCAAAATCCGAAGGGAGAAGGGCCCATGAGGGAAAGGCAAAAGGAGAAAGGAGGAAGGGGGTGGCCGGCTGGGCCTTTGCCACCTGCGTGGGGCCCACTAGGGCTGTTCGGCGACTGCCCCCCTCTCCCCTCCTTTAGTCCCACCCCGGGACTTTGAGGGAGGTATTACCTCCCCTTCCCTCTCTATATAGTAGGGTATTTTGACCAGAAAATACAACACAATATTCAATAAAAGGTTACCTCACTTTCGGGGAGACCTCCAATTGATACTCTCTCTCTCACGTGACCTTGGTCCCAAGTCCAGACTACGCGAACGAGAGACATCTTCAATGTGGAGCGCTGTCGCGCTGCGGGATTCAGATCCAGGAGCTCTACTTCCGCAACTGCTACTGGATCAGGGAAGCGGGAGTCATCGCCAGGCACCGGATGCATGTAACTCCCTACGAGGTGTCACACTTGAGGCACTAGAAGTTGTTGGAGTCACAGGAGTGCGAGGACTTCAACACGACCTTGAGGTCGGCTTTAGCTCATCTACATCAACCACGCTCTCCTGAGTGTTGGCAATGCTTTTCGGTCTTCAAGGCTAAGTTCATGAAAATCCCCTCCCGTTACTGCATTACTAATAGATAGGTCCTGGTAGCATCAGGGGTTCAGGGGCGTAGGGTAAAATTTTATTGTTTTCATACACGAACCCCTACAATATTGACTATGTCATAGTTACAACAAAGCAATGATCATCACTTATCAAGGATGTCGAAGAAACATTCAAAAATCTCAACAAGTTTTGCATCAAATTAAACCCGACGAAGTGTTCCTTTGGCGTCCCAGCAGGGCAACTCCCCAGATATCTGGTATCATCAAGAGGAATCGAATCCAATCCCGAGAAAATATAGGCAATTTTGACAATGAAAAAACCAACAAATCTACGAGGTGTACAACAGTTGGCTGGGAGAGTGGCAGCACTCAGCTGCTTCATTGCTCGACTAGGAGAAAAAGCACTACCATTTTACGCTCTAATGCGGAAGTCAGATAAGTTTGAATTGACCAAAGAATCTCAATACGCCTTTGAAGACCTTAAAAAGACGCTTTCAACCCCTCCTATTGTTCTGTCTCCGTGAGAGAAAGAGCCACTGCTTCTTTACATCGCCGCCACAAATCAGGTGGTCAGCGCGGTTGTGGTTGTGGAGCGACCCGAGGAAGGAAAAACCCATGGTGTTCAGAGCCAATGTATTTCTTGAGCGAGGTCCTCTCTCCATCCAAACAAAGGTACCCACATTACCAAAAATTGGCATATGAAGTATTTATGACAACACGAAAGCTACGCCATTATTTTTCGGAACATCTGATCATAGTGGTCAACGAAGCACCCATGTCAAACATCTTTAATAATCCAGAAGCAACTGGGCGTGTCTCCCTATGGGGCATCGAATAATCTCCTCGAGACATCACGTATGAGAAGCTAAACGCAATTAAGTCACAAGTTCTGCCTGATTTCATCACGGAATAGACCGAGTTACAATGTGTGGGTCCACCTGATCTTTCTAGCGCCTGGACAATGTACTTTGATGGATAAAAAGAACCGAAGGAGCAGGAGCAGGAGTCAATATCACCACAAGGCGACAAGATGCAATATATACTACGGATGAGCTTTGCGATCACATCCAATACTGAAGCTGAGTACGAGGCATTGTTGCACGGCATGCGGATGGCTAAAGCTTGAGGTGCAACTCGTCTAAAAAAATTCGGTGATTCCAATCTTGCAGCACAGCAAGCAATGAACAAGTGTGATGCTGTCAACAACAACATGATTTCTTACTGTGACCTATACAGCATCATAGAATCTCAATTCGATGGATGTGAAGTATCGCACATAGGAAGAACAAGTAACAAAGATGTCGTGGTATTGACCACGGCAGATGGTACAGGATAGCTTACGTAGAGGAGGCAAGACGACATAGAAGAATCCTGGAGCGATATTGGCACACGATGTACCCAGGTTCACGTCCCCTCAGTGGAGGATCGCTACATACTGCTATCAATCTAGTATGTGTTCATAGATTGGTTTACATGGGAGCCACTGTAGGTGGAGGGAGAGACTAGATCTAATATGACGTGAGAGAGATGTCCCCAAAGGGGTGCCCCTAGTGGCTTTATATATGCAGCCAGTTAGGGTTTATAAGTGCACTCATGTGCTTTGTATTGGAGTCGCCATCTTGGGCCTCTAGTCGGTGAGTCGTCTAAGTCCAGTATGCGCTAGTCGCCGTGTTTGGCGAGTCGGTCCACCATGGGCAACTCCGCTCCGTGGGTATACCCCGATTGGTATTCCCCCATCGGTAGTCCCAGAGCACATCAGGGACACGGCGATGTCTTCAAGCCGTCGAATCAGCGCATGCGATTCCAGGGTGGAGTCGATGGCGAGTCGTTGGTGAGCTCCTAAAATAGAGAAATAGCTCATGAAGTGGTTCATTCTCCAATGCGAGTTGACCCGTCGGGCGAGTCACCATTGGACGGAGTCGCCATTAGAGGCCACCAAGTCATTAATGAAGAAGTTCCCGAGTCGGCGCAGGAGACTAATACATTGCAAATGTATCTATAATTTTTTATGCTCCATGCTTGGTTTTATCTAATTTCTTATGTTTTGACCACACTTTGGAGTACTTTTCATATGATTTCTTGGACTAACCTATTAACAAGATACCACAGTGCCAGTTGCCTGTTTTCTGCTGTTTTTGGTTCCAGGAAAGTCAGAAAATGAATATTCTCAGAATTGGACGGGACAAAAGCCAAAGTTCCTATTTTACCGGAAGACTCACGGAGCCAGAATACGAGACGGAGGAGGGCCAGGGCCTGGCCACACCCCCTAGGCGCGGGCTAGCCCTAGCCACGCCACCAGGTGGTGTGGGCCCCCTGGCCGGCCACCGACCTTGCCTCTCTCGCCTATAAGAGCCTCCCGATGCAGAAACCCTAAGTAGTTAATCACAAATCCACGAAAAGGTCCGCAGCGCCGCCGCCACCGAAGGGGAGATTCGGGGGATAGAAAGTCTCTGTTCCGGCACCTTGCCGAGACGGGTAAGTGCACCGGGAGCCATCTCCATCGACCTCCACTGCCATCTCCATCACCATTGCTGATTCCCATGATGAGGAGGGAGTAGTTCTCTCTCGAGGCTAAGGGTTCTACCGGTAGCTATGTGTTCATCTCTCTCTCTATGCATGATCTTATTGAGATCATGAGCTTGTAATCTATAGATCTACCTTGCTACTCAAGTGCTTTAATAGATCTCTGCTTTCCCCATGTGTGTGAAAGTGACAGCGTGCACACCATGGTGGCACTTAGGCTAGAGATTACAAATACTTGTTATGAGTTATATTTGGAGTTGGATGTCTTTATGAAATTGTGGTGTTTGTTGGACTCATCTAGTGCTCAAGGTGACAGTGTGGGGTTTTCTAGATGGGAAAGACTTACTTTGAGGTGTGCTGTTATAGCCCTACCATTGATTAGAGTGTCCAACCGGAGAGTAGTTCAGCGTAGTATCATAAAGAAGAAGATATTTATATGAGAGTGTTCACTAGTGAAAGTATGATCCCTAGGCCTTGTTTCTAAGCACTAAAACACCGTTTGCTATTAGATCTGTTACATGTTTGCTTGCTTCCATCTTTATTTCAGTTTGTCTTTAGTCTTTTCCACGCCATAAAGCTATTTTCTATCACCGTTACCACTTATAATTATCTATACCACTTGTATTTCACTATCTCTTCGCCGAACTAGTGCACCTATACACCTGACAAGTGTATTGGGTGTGTTGGGGACACAAGAGACTTCTTGTATCTAGATTGCAGGGTTGCTTGAGAGGGGATACCTTTGACCACTTCCTCCCTGAGTTCGATAAACCTTGGGTGATCCACTTAAGGGGAAACTTGCTGTTGTTCTACAAACCTCTGCACTTGGAGGCCCAACAACTGTCTACAATAATAGAAGTGCATAGACATCAAGCTATTTTCTGGCGCCGTTGTCGGGGAGGTAAGGTAAAAGGTATTCACACTGGAGGATTAAATAAGAAGAACCTCCCACGGCAAACACCTATTTTTTGGCGCCGTTGCCGGGGAGGTAGGGTAAAGGTACTCACATCCTCCGGTGTGAGTGCTCGAAGTTATTTCCTTTAGATTCTGCAATTTTGTCTTTTTATTTCTTGTTTTCACTAGTTAGGCTTAATGGAAAACAACAAAAAAATTAGAGAGCTTTATAGTATTTATCTTGAGTTAGGACATGAAGTGTTTGAAGAGAAAATTAAAAAATCTATGGAACTTTATTTGCATGCTAATAGCAATGTTGTTCGTATGAATTCTCTAGACACCATTATTGCTAATTCTATGGAAAAGTCTAAGCTTAGGGAAGCTAGTTTTTATGAAAATGATCTTTTTAGTTCCCCAGCTTTGGAAGATATCTATTCTATTGTTTATGATGATACCAAACCTCCAATAGATGATGATTACAATGATAAATATGATATTTTTAGTCCACATACTACTGAGGAGGAAATTAATTATGACTACAATATGCCTCCTATATTTGATGATTATGGTGATGAGAATAACAATGATAGCTATTTTGTTGAATTTGCTCCCACTTCAATTAATAAGAATGACTATGCTTATGTGGAGAGTAATAATTATTATATGCATGTGGCTCATGTTAAGAATGTTTTATGTGATAGTTATATTGTTAATTTTATTCATGATGCTACTGAAAGTTATTATGAGAGAGGGAAATATGGTTTTATGCATCTCAATAATATTAAGTTTCTCCTCTTTATGTTGAAAGTCTTGAAGTTGCACTTGTTTTGCTTTACTATGCTTGTTGTTTTGTGCTTTCATAACTTGTTTCTTTACAAGATTCCTATGCATAGGAAGTGGTTTAGACTTAAATGTGCTTTGAATTTGCTTCTTGATGCTCTCTTTTACTTTAATTCATATTTCTTATGTGAGCATCTTCTCAAACTATCATGCCTAACTTAAAGGCGTTAAAGAAAAGTACTTATTGGGAGATAACCCAAAAGTTTTAGATGAGTCTTGGAAGTTATTACTTCAGTAATAACCGCTCCTTATCCTTTTTATTTGCTTTTTGTGCCAAGAGTAACCTCTAATGAGAGAGAAGTAATGATTGGGAAAGTTGCTGTCCCGAAACAGATTTCTGTGCTTCACCGTAAAAATTCGTGTAAAATATCTGCATGTTTTCTTGAGGCGTGCATTTTTCTACTTCTGCCCCAGGTTGTTATCTAACTTTCGTTAGTTCAACACTTTTTGATTTGAGCAACAGAAGGTCTTTGAAAAAATTCGTCTTTACCTGCTGATCTGTTTTGACAGATTTCTGCCATTTTCTGCATTTGCTTCTTATTGGTTCCTTTTTGAGTTTTTTTGGGGAATTGAGCTTTTTGAGGGAAGTGCTTCAGTAGCTAGTGTTTTAATGGAAGTTTATTGGTGTTAGAACTGAACCTTAATACTTATTTATCTTGAGTGCACTAATGTTGCTAATAAAGATTGTGTGAAGTTTTGTATGAAGGAAAAAATTCAGGTGTATGGAAGGAATGAGTAATGAGATGAAGGATGGACTAAAGCTCAAGCTTGGGGATGCCACGCGTGTCACCCCAAGAAATATCCAAGAAGTACAATCGTCAAAGCTTGGGGATGCCCAAGGCATCCCCTTCTTCATCAATAAAAATCTCAGGTTTGTTCCAAACGCTTCATTTTTATTGTTTTATGCACAGTTGTGTTGTTCTTGGAGCGTCTTCTTTTTCGTTTTCATTTTTATTTTCGTTTGCTTATGTTTGCTTAGTTTTCTGAATAAATTTGTTGGACCCCCTATTTCATGCATTGGTTTTCAAATAGTTTGGTTTGGTTTGGAAAAGAGTAGGAAAGTCCATGCTTAAGTGGTAAAGAGAGCTTGTTTTTGACTGTGGCCTATTCTTTGTCATGCCATGCTTGATATTGTTTTGGATTTATGCTTAGTATTCTTTGTTGTAGCATGACTTGTTATAAACAATTGAGATTGCTTAATGTGCCTTGGATGAATCATGCGTTGTTTTAGCATATTAAAGCATAATATAGTGGTATTCTCCTTTGATGCTTTATTTGGGTTGACTTGGCACATGCTCACACCATGTTATGACTATCCAAAGTCACCATAGCCTTTATGATCCTTTAGTTTTCAACTTGTAGTATCACTTTATGCTTTGATCAATGATGTTTTGTCGCTCTGCATGATTATGGCCATTATTGCTGTCTTAGTTTGTCACTCCCAGTCTTTTGCTAGCCTCCGCAACCATGTATGAGTTCCACTCATGCATCCAACTCCCTAAACCAAGTTATTTCAAAGAGTCCACCATACCTACCTACTAGCTTATGCTATTCCAAGTATATTCATGTTTTTTTTTACCTTCCAAATTAAACTTGTTATGAGAAAACTAGTGATTAAAGCTCTCACGAACTTGATGGCACACTTTACTTTTCTTGCCCTTAATAAACTTGAACCATTGTGTCGTCTATGTTGTATATGCTTGCACTTATTTGTTGGGGATTAGGAGAACCATGTTGTCATAGGGAACGCTTTCAACATTGCACTTGTACTTTGTACCTAGTTAATATCATGCTCTTTTGTCTATGGATGTCGTCGGTGTGAAATGAAAGGGGAGCTTGTAAGTCCATGGAGTTATGTATATGTGTTACAGAAACGCCTGGGCCGCTGGTCTAATCCATGCTGACATGGTGGAAACCTGCAGCATAACCATAATGAGCTAACTATGAAGCATTCTTCTTATAAAAAAGAGTCCTATATTGATGAAAAAAGAGAAAAAGAAAAAAAAAGATTATGAAAAGAGGAGAGAGATAAAAAAGCACCATATTCCCACGGTAAATAAGAAGATTGCTGAGATGCTCGTTGTCTGCTTGCCTTGTCATTTTGATATGGGGATTCTTCCGTATCATCGGGCAAGGGGTACCCCGTTGGCGGTTCTCTATGATACACATGTACTTACGATGACAAGAACTTACCAGTGACTAAACTTGAGTAGCATGAGGAGCGTCCCTCGTATACAAGGGACATGAGATTTCTAACTTATACTTCGTCAAGCATGTACACCATAGTTTGTTCACTTTAACCTTAATCACTTCAAGATGCTTATGATAGGGGCAATGAGAGCTGAAAGCTATAAGTACCATAATTTTTGGAAGCTCTTTATGAGACTTGAATCCCTACTTCCTTTTATAAAAAGGCATTTCTTCCACCATTATATTGAGTCTCCATCTTCTACCTTTATGCACCTACTTTGAGAGCATAGTGGCCATTCTTAGTTCTATGTGCATTGTCCCAAGACTTGTTGATTGATGCATACCTTGATATTGCTTGTTTTAAACTATTTGTATCTAGTCACTCTTATGAACTTTGAAGGTGTCCTATGCATTTATATTTGCTACTCTATGAGGGACAAGCTGAATACTATTATGCTATGTTTTCTTCACGTGAAACAAATAAACGTCTTGCAAAGCATTGTTATTCATGAATCTTTTGTTTGTGCCTTTTCATGTTGCAACATAGTTTCTTTGTCTTATTGCTAGAACTTTGTCTTTCATGTTATGATTGAAGTACTATGATCCCAGCTTTGGATGTTTTACAAGTACTTTGATCAAGTTTATGATGGTGCATGTCACTTCAAAAATTATTCTTTCTTTTTATCACTTACCTACTCGAGGACGAGCAGGAGTTAAGCTTGGGGATGTTCATACATTGCAAATGTATCTATAATTTTTGATGTTCCATGCTTGGTTTTATCTACTTTCTTATGTTTTGTCCACACTTTGGAGTACTTTCATATGATTTCTTGGACTAACCTATTAACAAGATGCCACAGTGCCAGTTGCCTGTTTTCTGCTGTTTTTGGTTCCAGGAAAGTCAGAAAATGAATATTCTCAGAATTGGACGGGACAAATGCCAAAGTTCCTATTTTACCGGAAGACTCACGGAGCCAGAACACGAGACGGAGGAGGGCCAGGGCCTAGCCACACCCCCCAGGCGCGGGATATCCCTAGCCGCGCCACCAGGTGGTGTGGTCCCCCTAGCCGGCCAGCGACCTTGCCTCTCTCGCCTATAAGAGCCTCCCGATGCAGAAACCCTAAGTAGTCAATCAGAAATCCACAAAAAGTTCCACAGCACCGCCGCCACCAAAGGGGAGATTCGAGGGAAAAAAGTCTCTGTTCCGGCACCCTGCCGGGACGGGGAAGTGCCCTCGGAGCCATCTCCATCGACCTCCACTGCCATCTCCATCATCATTGCTGATTCCCATGATGAGGAGGGAGTAGTTCTCTCTCGAGGCTAAGGGTTCTACCGGTAGCTATGTGTTCATCTCTCTCTATGCATGATCTTATTGAGATCATGAGCTTGTAATCTATAGATCTACCTTGCTACTCAAGTGCTTTAATAGATCTCTGCTCTCCCCATGTGTGTGAAAGTGACAGCGTGCACACCATGGTGGCACTTAGGCTAGAGATTACAAATACTTGTTATGAGTTATATTTTGAGTTGGATGTCTTTATGAAATTGTGGTGTTTGTTGGACTCATCTAGTGCTCAAGGTGACAGTGTGGGGTTTTCTAGATGGGAAAGACTTACTTTGAGGTGTGCTGTTATAGCCCTACCATCGATTAGAGTGTCCAACCGGAGAGTAGTTCAGCGTAGTATCATAAAGAAGAAGATATTTATATGAGAGTGTTCACTAGTGAAAGTATGATCCCTAGGCCTTGTTTCTAAGCACTAAAACACCGTTTGCTATTAGATCTGTTACATGTTTGCTTGCTTCCATCTTTATTTCAGTTTGTATTTAGTCTTTTCCACGCCATAAAGCTATTTTCTATCACCGTTACCACTTATAATTATCTATACCACTTGTATTTCACTATCTCTTCGCCGAACTAGTGCACCTATACACCTGACAAGTGTATTGGGTGTGTTGGGGACACAAAAGACTTCTTGTATCTTGATTGCAGGGTTGCTTGAGAGGGGATACCTTTGACCACTTCCTCCCTGAGTTCGATAAACCTTGGGTGATCCACTTAAGGGAAAACTTGCTGTTGTTCTACAAACCTCTGTACTTGGAGGCCCAAAAACTGTCTACAAGAATAGAAGTGCGTAGACATCAGAGACTCCTCGATATGTGAGCCCGCGAGGGAGAGCTCGTGATGGGGAGTCAGCGATGGCGAGCCCGTGATGGCGAGTCGGTGATGGCGAGCCCGTGATGGCGAGTCGGCGATGGCGAGCTCGCGATGGGGAGTCGGCAATGGTGAGCCCGTGATGGCGAGTCAGCAATGGTGAGCCCGTGATGGCAAGTCGACGATGGCGAGCTTGTGATGGCGAGTCCCCGAGTCTGCGAGGGGCGAGTCGAGTCCCCGAGCATGAAGATTCCACGAGGACGGCGAGTTCCCGAGCATGAAGACTCCACGAGGGAGGCGATTCCCCGAGCATGAAGACTCCAGGAGGGCGGCGAGTCCCCAAGCATGCAAACTCCGCGAGGGCGGCGAGTCCCCAAGCGTGAAGACTCCGCGAGGGCGGCGAGTCCCCGAGCGTGAAGACTCCGCGAGGGCGGCGAGTCCTCGAGCATGAAGACTCCACGAGGGCGGCGATTCCCCGAGTGTGAAGACTCCGCGAGGGCAGCGAGTCCTCGAGCATGAAGACTCCACGAGAGCGGATCCACGATGGTGAGTCCATGTATACACCGCGGAAATCATATGGGCACAATGACTCAAGAGCAATGTCGCACTTGAGGGGCAATGTCGTTGTCGAGCCCCGAGCCAAACAACTTAAAACTTGACGAGTCGTCCGCCAATTGGAGTTGATTTTCTTTATGCTTAGCTTAGCAATATGCCTAGGAGTAGTCCCTGAGGCTCGGGGTGGCTTGTAGAGGTGACTTCGGGATCTTTAGAGATGCATATTATGCAAATAGTAGTGGTTGTTCCTGATCATGGCGAGCAGCGAGTCCCCAAGTATTGCGAGTGGAGAGCTTGACGAGTCCTGGTGATCGGTGATTGTTAAACAACTGAGCGTGATAGATCCGTGTTGAGCGAATCCGCAAGGGGAGAGTCCCCAAGCATGGTGAGTCCATGTTTGAGCGAGTCCACAATGATGGCGAGTCCGCGATGATGGTGTGTCTGTGAGCTAGGGGAGAGTCCCCGAGCGTGGCGAGTCTGCGTTTGAGTGAGTCCGCGTCGAGCGAGTCCATGAGAGTGGCGAGTCTGCGATGATGGCGAGTCCGTGATGATGGCGTGTCCGCGAGGGGAGAGTCCCCAAGCGTAGCGAGTCACTCATCTGATGTTAGGAGGGATTGATTGCACTGTTTTTGTTAGCGAGTCTCTCGTCTTGGCCCGGAGGGCCAGTCGCATGGCGACTCCAAAGATGGCTCTCGGCTAGGCATTCTTCCTGGATGAACCGAGGCTCAGTTTGCGAGTCCTAGTCTGCAGTACTTGGCCACACGAGTCGCACAATCTAACGTTGAGGAGGACATGGTGCTATTTGTGTAACACTACCATTTGTCTTGGCTCGGAAGGCCAGTCGAGCAAGGCGACTCCAATGATGGCTCTCGGTTAGCGTTTTTCATGGATGATCTGAGGCTCAATTTGCGAGTCCTCGTCCACACTACTTGGTCATTGCGAGTCTCTATTTGAAAAGTTGACAAAGGCAAACTGGTTTGTCCATGCAGAATGGCATGCGACCCTCTCTGGTGATTCATATGATGAGGGGCCCTTGGTAGGCGCGGCATACGCATTCAACATAGCGGAAGTATAGGCGCACTTTGGCAGAGTCGACGCGATGGACATAGAGTCGTCGCGGCGGACCGAGGTCGCGTTATGGCGAAGCCGACATGACGGGCTCTGGGTCGACGTGGCGGACGAAGGTCACGCGAGGGAGAAATCGATACGGCGGACACGGGGTCGACGAGGCGGACGTCGGTCGCGCTATGGCAAAGTCGACGTGGCGGACACGGGTTCGACACGGCAAATAGAGGTCATATTATGGTATAGTCGATGCAGCGGACACAAGGTCTACGCGGTGGACGAAGATCACGCTATGGCTAAGTTGACACGGAGGACACGGGGTCGACGCGGTGGATGGAGGTCGTGTTATGGCGATGTCGACGCGGCTACACGGGGCCGACACGGTGGACGGAGGTTGTGCGAGGGCGAAATCAACGCGGCGGACAAGGGGTCGACGCGGCAGACGGAGGTGGCGCGAGGGTGAAATCGACGTGGTGGACGGAGGTCGCGTGAGGGCAAAATCGACACGGTGGACACAGGGTCAACGCGGCGGACGGAGATCGCGCTATGGCAAAGTCGACGCAGTGGACACGGGGTCGGCGCGCGGACGGAGGTCCCGTTATGGCGAAGTCGACGCGGCGGACATGGGGTCGGCGCGACAGATGAAGATCGCGCTATGGCGAAGTCAACGCATTGGACACGGGGTCGACGCGGCGGACGAAGGTCGCGCTATGGAAAAGTCGATGCGGCGGACACGGGGTCAACGCGGCGGACGGAGGTTGCGCTATGGGGAAGTCGACGCGGCGGACATGGGGTCGACGCGACGGACTGAGGTCGCGCTATGGTGAAGTCGTGCGGCGTATAGCCGGTAGCTTGGCGAGTCCGACAGGCGAGTCGCCAAGCGTGGCGAGTCCATGATGGTTTTTTTTTGGGAAGAAATATGTGAGCATTCTATCAAAGCCGACAATTTGGCAAATATCGGGTTCTTGTGCTTACCAGTGCCACCCGGTTTTTTTGGGAAGAAATATCTGAGCGTTTTATCAAAGCAAAAAGAGTTTCTGAGGTCATATCACCCAAAACAGGGAAAAGGAGTAAGCCGTGAAAAGACTCGGGGGCTCCATCAACCAGTACAAGCACAGAAGAGGCCACTGAAGAAGAACCAGAAATTGATGAGGCCATGATAATAGAACCTACATGGATGCAGCCATACATTCCCTATATAACTTGGGGCGAACTACCCGAAGATGTGTCAGAAGCCTGATGAATCACTCGAAGATCGAAATCCTTCTGGATAATTAAAGGATAGTTATATAAAAGAAGTATTTTGGGTGTGTTGTAGCGATGCGTCACACCCGAAAAAGGAAAAACTATACTCAAGGAAATACATGAAGGAATTTGCGGCCATCATGCTAGAAGCCGAGCAATTGCTGCCAAAACGTTTAGGGCAGGATTTTATTGGTTCACAGCAGTTCAAGATGCAAAAGACATAGTTAGAACATGTGAAGCATGTCAACGATTCGCAACAAAACCTGGAGCACTTGCCGCTGAATTAAACCCTATACCTCTACCTTGTCCCTTCGCTCAGTGGGGACTTGATGTGGTGGGTAAACTTCACAAGTCATCTCCAGGAGGACACGTCTTTCTGCTAGTAGCAGTCGACAAATTTACTAAATGGATCGAAGCAATGCCAGTCACCACTCAAGATGGAACTTCGGCTGTGAATTTGATAAAGTCCATAGTATTTCGGTTCGGTGTGCCAAACAATATCATTATAGACAATGGAACCAATTTTACCTCCAATGAGTTCAAGGAATATTGCCAAGAGATGGGCATCAAGGTTAGCTACGCCTTAGTAGCTCACCCGCAAACCAATGGGCACGTGGAAAAAGCCAATGGTCTAGTAACTACTGGCCTCAAGAAAAGGTTGCTAGCACCACTCGATAGAGCAAAAGGAGCATGGGTTGATGAGTTACCACCTGTCTCGTGGAGTTTGCGAACTACCCCCAAATAATTCGACAAAAGAAACAACCTTATTTCTGGTCCACGGTGCTGAAGTCGTCCTTCCAGTCGAAGTATTACATGAATCTCCTAGAGTAGATGCATATTATGAAGAAAAATCAAGAGAAGAACTTGAAGACGACATTGATGCACTCGATGAAGCTCGATATGAAGCCCTATAGAGAGGTATCATATATCAGCAAAACTTGTGTAACTATAATAGCCGATGATTTCGACCTAGGTCCTTCACAGTAGGGGACCTAGTTCTGCGCCTCAAACAAGATGGCCACCGAAAGTTGGAATCACCTTGGGAAGGACCTTACATTGTTACAGAAGTTATTCCTGGAAGAGCATATCAACTACAAGATAAGAAGATTGGAGTCAAATATTCCAATCCATGGAACGTTGCACAACTATGATGCTTTTACGCTTAAAGATTTGCTTACTATTCATTAAGGCATATGGCCCAGCTTTTCAAGCCAGAATATCTAGGCCAACAGCCAAGTGGCAATCCGCCAATATAATGTATCATTAGGTTTCGCCATGTATATAAAAAAGATAAGTTCTTCGTACCTTGAGTTTTTTGATCATTTCAATTCAGCGGATTTATATTTCTGATCAAACTAACAACAATTATGAGCCTATGTCCAGATACAGGCATCCGAACGTAGCCTCGGGGGCTACTCCCATCAAGAGCGCTAGCTTGCACCCGATAGAAATACAGTTGTGCATATCAAGTAAAGCCCATCATCGCCTAAAAACTATGAGCTTTACATTTTTTTGTATCCTCAAAAGACTACTCCCATCGGGAGCTTCATAAAGAATCAAAACATCTGATAAAATTAAGAAAAAGTTGAAAGCCTAGCACGGCTCCCGACAAAAAGTTAAAAACAAATAATCTCGGAATGCACTCAAACGTGACAAAACTCCAAATGCCGTGTTCAGAAATATGAAGGTAAGACCCCAGGATTCGTCCTATGTGGCCTGGTAATCGCACAAGAATATGCTCTGCCAGTAATATATTTGTATCTATGATACGAAGAAAAATCCCGACGGACACATTGGGTACCCGATAAAATAGAACTGGAATTCAGTATTCGATAAGACCACAGCGGCCCGAACTGAGTTATGCCAGTAATGAATTTCGAGTTCAGGTCTAGGGACTTGAATTTGATGTAGGACAACCTTGCTTTTTCCTAGGAGAAATTAACTGATTCTCGATCCGTCGGATGCATCAGGCTCGTTGTACCAAATCCCTATAAAGCTAAAAAATGGTAAAAACAAAAGAAAACAATTAAATCATATCTTTGAGACTCGACCCAAAACCTACGGTTCAGGTAGAGTCTCGAGGGTTACTAACATAGGTACTTTTACTCGGGTGCCTATGATTCACTACCCTAACTGTGTACAAGACTTACGGCCATTGAAGAGTCAAGATGATGGCCCAAAGGAGCAACCGAAAAAGGTTGTAGTTGTATTAGGAAAGAGGACAAAGGATCGACATCGTGTGGCTATTGTAATTACGTATATGTAACCTATCCGCATACATCTTTGAGACCCAGCCTATTATGTATAGGACGAGAGAAGCCTAGGCAAGGTTACCGAACAATCCCCAAGCGATATGTAATAGTGTGATTCACCAAATATTCAGGCGACTTTGACTCCATTGTTCTCCTAATATCTGACGAAATCCCTAACGTTCTCTTTTTTGCAAAACCCTAAGTCCTTCTCTAGGGACATTTCTGAGGTTACCCCTCGTCAACAAAGCATCATCCACCATCACTGTGTGCCTCATAACCGATTTTCCTACTCCAGTGTCGACAGAGCCAGATCTAGAGCTATTGTAGTTTTGGTCTTCCTGGGATTCGATGTAACATCCCAGCATCTAGGAACCAACGAAGGGTAGAAATGGGAACTTGTGCATCTACATGCATTCATCTATAAAAGTGGGGTAATTTTTCGCAAATTAAAACCTTGGAGAGATCAGAGTTTTTTCACTTGCTTGAGATTAGATTTAGCTCATTCTGGTGATTGCTATAAATTTTGACATGATCTATAGGAAATCTGTGTGATTTTGGGAGAATAATTTGAATTCATATTCACATTTTAAATTACTTTTAAAATGATTCAAACTAAAAGTAGTTAGGAAATTAAACCTTAAATTAGATTTCAAATATACAATAAGAAGTATTAAGTATTATATTAAAGTATAACAATACAAGTAAGTAGAAACCCTTATTATTTTCTTTGTTCCATGATTATAATACAGATATAAATGAATCAATAAGAAATTCTTATACAAAGAAACAACTATAAGAAAGGAAAAGTAAACTTTATTGAATCAATTGTATACATTACACTGTTCTTACACTAAGAAAAATAAAAAGGTTAAAAAAGTAATAAAAGGAAAAGCCTAAACTAAATTCCTAACTAATCCTAATCTAAATGTTCTTGATCTTCTTGAAACTTCTTGTACCTACAAATAATAAAGTAAACAAAGAAAGAAATAGGATTGGTGTTAATATATTTCTCTCGGCCTGGAACACTGAAGTGCACTGTTCATATTGCATCATTGAGAAAATTAAATAAGAAAGGGGAAAATTTCACCAAATAAAATATCTATTCTTTTAAATAAAAAGGCTCTAGTGCCACATCATCAGCCAAGGGGGCAAGTTTCACTAGGATAACCAATAGTAAATGTGTCAAAAGATCAGTTTTCACTTGAACTGATCCACAAGTGACACAAGCAAACACACAACATAGTCACTGCATGCAAGCATGCCTTCCTGTTGACACCAGAGCTCAGTTGGCAGGGGTATCTCCCTAGCCAAAGGAGAGAGAGTGTTCAATCTCTATAGCTTACACCATTCAAGCAACCAAGAATAGCTCACGCAGCTATTATTTCTCACAACCACAACCACAAATCAAGCCACCATTTACTCACATAAAACCACCAGATCAATAACCAAGATGGATACCTGAAGGGGAAGCAGTTTAGGGGTTGAGCAAGGTCAAGCAAGGAGCTATTCCAGGAGGTGACAAGAAGGAAAGAAGTCGCCTGACCAAGAAGAAGCTCAACAAAGACTACCCAAAGCCAAGTCTACATCAACATATTTAGCACCACCAAGTTAGAGAGTAACTAGCAAACATGCTCTTTATAGTTTCATCTACATTAGCAGTAGTTGCTTATTCAAAGTAATTCTCAAAAATACACCCAAGTGGGGTGTATATTCATCATCGAAGATATACAAGAATCAAGTATTGTCTTTTCAAGATCTACAACAAGGTCTCAGACTATGCATCATAGACCAAGCTGGTGTTTTCTAGTTTAAAACTAGATAACAACAGGTCTACTAATGAACTGTTATAGGGCACATTCCAAAGAATGGTAGCACCTCTGTAGCAATTCTATCTTTCATCAATTTCCATATAAAATATAGCAAATATCAACAACCATTCAAATCATTTTCCTAACATCTTTAGGAATCATTTATATAAGTCATCTATCACAGGCTAGATACAACAAAGTGATATAGCCATAAAAAATGAATCACTGTTTTAAACTCTAGTTCACAAGCATCAAGTCCATGCCATTTATCTAGTTCAAGGACTAGAAACCATTGATAAGATTCATCAAAATATAAACAGATAATAAAATCACCAAACCAACATGAATGTTAAATATCATTTAGGATAACCACACTGTTTTCACCAATATCACAGAAGTCATAGATATTCACAAGATACGAGCCACTAGTTTAACCACATCAAGTTAAACAACTACCACATAGCTAGCAATATTACCGAGTATCATCAATCATTAACAAGTCTGAGGCCCATGCATAATTGGCAAACTAGGGGTTCCCTAACCCAATTCAACCTAACTGAAAGCCACAGATAATTTCGGCAAGAAGATGAACCCTAGAATAGAGCCTCAATACTACACAGGGTAATTCGATCACCACAGAGAGAGAACCCCCAAGAGGAATCAACAAAAGAAAAGAGGGAAGCACAATTTACCAGTGGTCCTCGCTAGATATTAGAAGAGGAAGTAGTGGTGGCCAATGATGATGAACATGGTGGCATGGTAAGCACACGGAGGGCTCTGCAACCTGCGCCAAGCCACGGTCACGGCAGCTACAGGAGAAGGAGGCGGCACCATCTCGCCACCAAAGCTCTAGAGCGGTGCTAGAGGAGCGTTAGAGCACCAAATCACCGGCAAAGCTCAAACCCTAGGCGCTGGGGAGGAAGCGGCGAGGCTAGAGGAGGGCTTGAACATCAAATCGGGCTAGGCCAGTCGATGTAGCATTTGTCGACTGCACCATCCTGCAACACGGTGGTGGTCGTGAAGGCCGAGGACAGCCGAAATCGAGCGGTGGTGGCGCGGGTAACACACGGTCGTTAGAGAGGAGAACGATAGAGTCGAGCAAGCATGATAGGAGAGGAACTTGGCCGGTCTATGTAGTGTCGTGTGGGTTAACCCAAACCCACTAGGTTGGTCCGGGCCGGGCCAGGCCCAGATTTAAAGAATAGAAACCCTAAACCAATTAATAAAAGACAAAAATACCCCTAAGGATAAATAAGCTCTAGAAAAATAAATACAAATCCTTAAAATACAAATAATATATCCAAATGTTCGTAAAAACAAAAAATGTCTAATAAAAATAATGAGTTGAATTTTTGGATAATAAAACTTAAATTAATTGTTTTAATGACATAAATCCTTTATGGAATTTTCTAAAAATAGAGGTAATACTTAAAAATAAATAAAATTCACTTTTGTGATTCTAAATAGATATTGTGCATAATAAAAATGCTAGTTTGTATTTTTAGCCAATAAAATTAATATATATATATTTACAAATACTTATTCTTTTATGGGATTTTTAATAAAATAAAGATAAGAGCTAAAATTAAATAAAAAATACTTTTGAAACTCTTAAATTGATATATATGTGATGGAAAAATATTACATATAATATTTCAAAAATACTTAAGATTTATAAAGTATTAAAATCTCTTTAACCTTTAATAAGGTGGGTAAAATACACAAAGAAGGGTTAACATAAAAATAAGTAGTGCATGACATTACTATGCATATACATTATTGCTTCTTTAAATATTGTCCTTACCGGGCAATAATGCTGTTTTATATAAACAAGAGCTCAAGGTCAAGTCGAAGCATCTGATTTCACTACCTTGCAGTCACAAGGCAAGTTCACACTTGCTCATGTCCTTTGATGTGCTTTCCAAAAGTATTTGCAACTTGTGTGTTATCACCTCTGTTCTAAATAGGAAATGGAAAAGAATATTTTCTCAAAAAAGAAATGCTATTATCATCCTAAGTGATGGTAAATATTAAGATTGGCAATGGAATCTAGGATTCCAATTGCAGCACAGATAGGAATTAATAACCCATGTCATCAGTGATTTTTGCGTCGTAAAATACATGTTAACCATAAGACTTGGAATGGGACAGGAAAGTCATCTGGATCTTCTTCCTTTCGTGTGTCAATGGACGACCTTTATGCGACGATGTGATTCCTTTTATGGATTCAGCAACATGGGTGGGCACCCTTAGGCCCCATAGGTAAGGTGTCTAGATTATCTATGTGAGGCTGCCAGTGGTACAGTCAGTCCTTTTAATGGAACCTTCCAGGGCACAACCTTCTCATAGAGTCGCACAACATGCTCATAGAGTCTTTAGGGGCCTATCAGAGTTGTAGCTTGCCTGAAAGGGTGCTTAACAGAGATGTGGTGGCTTGAAGGATCGTGCTGGCATGTGGGGTCGTGGAGAAGGACAGTGAATGGCTTGGATCTTAGACTGGGCCCCATACAAGCTCGCGACTTGGATGTGCAACAAGGCTAAGGTCTCTTATGGGTAAAGCAACGCACCTCTGCAGAGTGTATAAAAGTGTGACATGTTACTCCCTGTTCAGGGAAGGAGCTATGAACGTGGTAGCAAAGGAACTCCACGGAGTTGTAATCGACCTGTGAAGGCTGATGGGTATAGTTTTTTATATTAAAATCAATCTTTGAAGAAATGTTTATGAAAACTACATAGTGCCAAGGACTTATGGTCTAAGGTGGTAGTTAGTGCATCAAACTTCCCACCTTGCATAAAATGAACTTGCCGGGTAACATTGTTACTCACTCTTTCCTTTGATCCCCTACTTAGACTCTGAGAAGCCAGAAGATACCCCAATGTATACTATTGAAGCCAGGACGATGTCTACTACGAGGAACCTGACCTGACCGGTGGATTTTAAGGGGTGGACTATGAGATACGCTATGGAGCTGAAGGCAATAAGTCAGAGTAGTTTCCCAATAATTACTAATACTTAAGTCAAGCCGAGCAGCATGAACCTTATACAATAAGTTGTTGAGCTCAAGTTGTGTGATGCTGTTTGAATCTTTCGTTCTTCTGCTGAAACATATTAAGTAAGTTGTGTATGGTTTATAAGTTTGAACAACTTGAAAGTACCGATATTTTGGTATTGTAATAATAATGTGTGTAAGTTTGTAACTTGGACTCGCAATGTTTCTATTGTACCACTCGGAGGGATGTGATATTTGCGGAACGGTGTTTCGTAAGTGTTATGTCAACGACTATAGTATACCACAACATGGAGTGGTATGTTGGGTCACCGTATTCGACCTCCATAGGGATATCTTCTTCAGATTTGACTATCTTTCTCCACGATCTTCGCCTGAGGGGCGGTTTCAGGGGGATTAGGATTTTCTGAGATCCAGAACTCTCCCGCCTCTGCGAACAAAGTAGATCTAGAAGTTTCTTCCACCCCTATCATCACCACCGGGATGGGTTGGGCAGGTTCAATGAAAGCGAGGTAGGTGTCGATCTCGTCAATTGTCAGGATGGTGTAGCTCGTCACGACCTTCCTATCCGTAATCCAGATCTCGTCGAGGAGGACGAGAGGGACATCACCGATGGCGATTGTTTCACTGATTCCCGCACGTGCAAATTCCGCACGGAATGTAGATCCGAAGGTCACTTGCCCTACGGTGGGCGCCAATTATTGTCGCATAGAAGACAAGTACACCATGAGGGGGTCCTCGAGGCATGGGGAATGATGGGGTGTAAGACGTACTGTGATCCGAGACGGTGAGCACATATGTTTACCCAGGTTCAGATCCGACTAAAGTGGCCAGACCCTACTTCCTGCTATAATCCACTATAACGGTAGAGCCAGAGGTTTACAAGGATCGGTATCACCTGCACGAGTTAAGATTGGTTGTGCCCTAAAGGCTGGCCCCTAGGTCGGCTTATATAGTCATCCGACCTAGGGTTTACAGGAGAAACCTATCCGACTAGGATACAGAGTCGGTACATAGTACATCTTGGACTGCAAGTCTATCTAGAGGCCTAAGTCGGTAAGTCTTCTGGGTCTTCCCGTAACCGGATGAGACTCCATCTTCTTTTCCTGATTGGTCTGCCCGTGGGGCAAAACTCTAACCCAGAAGTGAGTCACCCTAGTCAGTGAGTAGCGATGGATATACCCAAAAAGTATATCCCGAACAAAGGGGAATTCCAAATTTGTTGCCCAATGCGGGCGCTATCTGGCGCTCCGCTCACGTGGTTCCCGCGTTGGGCCAGCCCATTAGCATGACTGGTCAGTTTTTAACCTTTTTTCTTCCTTAATTTCGGGTTTTCTGGTTTCTTGGTTATGTTTTTTTTTTCAATTTTAGTTTTTTAGTATTTTTTGTTTTCTGAACACTCTCAAATTTCGAACATTTTTAGATCGGAACAAATTTCAAATTTAAACATTTTTCAAAATTGAACACTTTTCAAAATAGAACATTTTCAAATTTAGACTTTTTAAAATTCTATGCTTTTTATTACTGTAAAAATTGAAAACATGAAACAAAAATGAAATGAAAAAAAAATAAACATTACCTGTTACCGGGCCGCATGGCCCACCACGAGCGGGGTATAGGAGTTCCTGCTAAAAGGGAATAGAGGAGAGCCTTCCCAGTATGGAATGGGCTGGCCAGGACTTCACACTCCGGTGGCCGCCAATTAGGATGCCCATGCTTGGCCTGTGGGTTTCTGTTTGTTGCTTGGTCAGGCTGGCCCGAGTAATTTCTCTTTGGTAGCTTACTCCGTCAGGCCCTCACCAGGCTGCCCACGGGCCCCAAGCCCACAACACAACAGAGCCGCTCTCTTCTCTCAAACAAAAATTTAGAAAGAAAAAACCTATCGTAACGGAGCTTTGACGCCCCGCTGCCTCTGCCTCTGCCTCTGCCGATGTGTATCAAGTCCAGGCGTTCGATATCTCTTTTCCGGTCTTGCCCCTCTCGTGCTATCCTCCAGGTCCTCTTCGGTATCCCGGGTATGGCGCTGCCGGCAGACGGCCACGACCTGTCACTACAACGGCCTTCCAACCACGTGACATCGCCGTGTTGTCTACTAGCTTCGTAGTACGATTCATTTTATTTCAGTTTTCTCACCAGATGATCTAGCCCTTGTTCCACGGGCAGTGCTACGCGTCCCCGGGATATTTGCCCCGGATCCCCGGTCGACAGCGCGACATGTGTCCTCTAAAATAGCATCTTCTCCCGTTTTTGCTATATTAAGCCCCATTTTGCTACAAATTGTCCCGCTTTTGCTACGTGTAGTCACCGGAGACCCAGAAAATAGAAAAACAGAGTGGACCTCGCCGGAGAGTCATCGGAGACCTCGCTGGAGACTGCGTAGTAAAAAACTTGTGCTAATGTAGCATATTCGATCTCGCTGGAGACACACCGGAGGCTTTCGCCGGTAGACCTCGCCGGAGACCATATAGCAAAAAACTTTAGGCTATTGTACCAAAACCGCAGATCGGTTGTAGCAAAAAAAAACTTATATTGTAGCAAACCCCTACTTCGCCGGACACCTCGCCGGAGACATTGTCGCAAATCCCACAATACGGTTATAGCACCGTCGCCGGCCGCACATAGCAGCGTCGCCAACCCTGTGTAGCAAACCTCAACGTCGTAGGTAGCAGCGGCGGTGGCAGTAGGTAGCAGTATCGCTAAACCCACGTAGCAAACCTCGACGCCGTAGGTAGCAGTGTCGGTGGCTGTAGGTAGCAGCGTCGGTGGGGGCAAAAGGGTTGGGCTCGTCTCCGGTGAGAGGAACGGCGAGGATGGGGGAGGCGGCGTGGAGGCCACGGCTGGGCGGCGGCGGAGTGCCGGGGAGCTAGAGCAGCGGTGGCCTGCATCTCCGACGACGGCGGGGAGCATATCCGGCGACGGCGGGGCATCGGGGAGCTAGAGCGGCGGCGTCCTGCATCTCCGGCGACGGCGCGGCGGAGCAGTGACGTGGCTGCGAGGCAGCGCGGAGGCACAGAGAAGCGGCGGTGGGCAGTTCGCGGCGGCGCGGCCACGGGCTGGCAGCGCGTCGGCCGCAGCGACACAGGTTGCTGGCGGTACGCGTGGGTGGGTGGAAGAAAGGCAACCGTTCATGGGGCCCAGGAGACGTGCGAGCGAGGCCACCCGGGGATGGAATCGTTCGATCCCCAGCATAACAGTATCATTTCCATTGTTCCACTGGGTCCTTCGTTGTCGCCTGTTGTGATCAGTTAACAAAAACCTGTCCATGGAAATGCTTCAAACAGATAAAACGATTCGTAATCCATTCAAAACCGCAACTCTTTCCAGAACCGTTCAAAAAAAAAAAACTCTTTCCAGAATATATCTTGGCAACTTATCCTAGTGAACTTGTAAGGGAAGAGGATATGCACTGCACCACCTGGGCTGCAGGTCACCAGATGTGTCAGGATTTGAAATTTTTGAAAATTGTACTTTTGAGTTTCAAAAAATCACAACTTTTCCGTGCATACCTACACTACACGTACGTTGCACTTACTCCGGCCTGAATTAGATATCGCAGATTTTCTAGATTTACATATATCTAAGTGAATCTAGACAAATCTTCGACATCTAATCTTGGACAGAGCCAGGGCGTATATTTCTGTGGCATTTCGGTAAAAAAACTTTATTTTTTGGCTATAGATAGAAAACAAACTTATTGTTCTATATAGAAATTAAAAATCTGTTATTTTCTGCCAAATTTGTGTTATTTTTCTATAGAGTCCATGATGTGTATACCTACTTGTATATCTTTTTCCTGATTTTTTCGAAGCTTAGAAATACTGTTTTGATTTTTTTTCGAGAAACAAGCTTGTGAATTTTGAAATATACTCCCAAGATGGTGAGTGTGGTGTTCTGGAGTCCAAATTGAGTATTTTGAAATAGAAAATGGCATTAATTGTTTCAAAACGTTTATAGAAAAAATCATCCACACGTATGTTTTCTATAAATTTGTGAATTTCAGTTCAATAATACAATGTCATTTGGCTACACAAAAATGCGGCTCCAAATAGGCAAAAAAAATCGATTTTGGTCTTTATATTTGTCTCTGTTTGTGTAGACCAGAGATGAAAACATGATCTGAAGAATGTATGTATGACATCTAAATATGCTTGCTTATGTTTGTTTTAGATTCTTTTGAAATGTAAAAGTAATTATTTTTCAAAAATATGTTTTGATGTGGCCCAACTTGTATTCGAAGTTTCCGCGACATGGGATACTAGTCAGACTAACCCATGATGTCCCATAGTATACTCCCTCCGTTTTAAAATATAAGATGTTTTAGTTTTGTTAAAAGAATATATCTAGACCCCTTTTATTGTATATGTTTATCTATATTTGGAGTGAATCTAAAGGAGTCTAGATATATTTTTTTCACAAATCTAAAACATCTTATATTTTGAAACGGAGGGTGTAGTTTGCAAGTGGATACTACATCCTTCTGGGAATAAGCGTACGTGTAACTTATGTCCTACAAGTTAGACCTTATTTTATTAAAAAAACAATATTTTATATTGTGAAACTACATTATAAAATGCATCTAGTGATATGAATATGCTGCTAGAAATGTTGTTATACTTGTCTATGAATTCGGTCAAATTTAAGAAGAAAAAAAGACTTAGGACAATGGAGTACTGTTACTAACGCTTTCTTCTGCTGGAGTACTGTTACTAACGCTTGCTTTCTGCTCGAGTACTTCGAGTATTAACTTTCTGCTTGTTGCTACTCAATCCCTTCCTGGTGACACCAGGAGTGGTAATGCTGGCTGTTTATGTTTGTTTGCTTTGTGGGGCCTGCAGAATTTTGGTGATGCTCTCTGTGGCGCACGTTGGTCGATCTCACTGAGTTTATTTGTTGCGTAAATAACTTTAAGAATGCAAGGTTAGCTTCGACCTCTAGGTAATTGTTGCGCCGAAACGAGTTTGAACTTACGACTCACACGATTAATTGGTATCTCTAGCGCTGACAGCGATGCACCGCAATTCACACCGGAGAAGAAATTCTAGAAGCGCAATACGCATGATGGACACAATAGGAGGTTCCCTCGACTATGGGTTGAACTAAGCCGGGATTGGCCGCTATTACCTCGGTTTTTGATTCAATAGGCGAGTTACATGCGAAGTCACCAAAAAAAGGGAGAAGAACGGGGACAAGATTTAGAGAAGAAAGTAAATATATTGATTTTATCGATTGTTTGATTCTAATTCTCAATCGGCCATCGTCTCTCGCATATATGAGATGACTGGTTTTCTCATGTAAGATAGGATATCTCATACGCGATTATAAGTAGGATTTTAACTTATGTTCTAGCCCTTAACTAGGTAACTTCTACCATCGGTTTCGTGCTGGATCTGAACCCAAGTGTCTATTGCCATCTCACGCGAACAGCCGTCGTTGGTCCTTCCATTTGGGGCACAACTTTCCTTTGTCTTCATGCTTCAACAGAGATATGTCCATGGGCTTTAGGCATTAACCAGCATGACGGAACTTCTAGAAGTTTAGAGTTTCAATATTTGAACTGACAAGTAAAGGGATCCTGCCCTTATTTTTGGTACGTGTCGGTTTCCATAGACCGCCTAGAACTGCTTTTGGATCCTTCCAGCTTCTTCCCTTGCTCCTGGTTGACTTGCTCCTTGACTTTCCTGATTCCGGCTCTGAACTGAACACGTTTGCGATACCATCGGCTGTATCAGGCCTTCACCGACTTAGTCGTAGGCTAGCCTAAAATGGGTGACAATATATGTCCCTTGTTTTCTTGTAAAGCTTGTGTATCTAAGAATACTTCGTGTAGAGCTCGTCTAAGGCTGATGTATGTGACGAGCGGCTGTTTTACGCTAAGGGGGATACATTTATATCTGTTGCTTCTTGTGGCTAAGAAGATTGCCACACACTAGGATGGGACTTCATAAGATATCCGTCGGTGATAGCTCGGGTCATCATATTACCCTCTAGAGTTTCCATCAGATAGAGTTTCCAGGCATAATTCTTGTGATCCGCATAAGTCCCTCCCAGTTAGGCGACCACTTTCCGAATTCCCGGCTTCGGGTGTCAATTGGCATGATAAATTTCCAGACCAAATCTCCAACTTGAAAGATCTTCCCCCGGACCTTCTTGTGTACGCCCTTGCCACGCGCAACTTAACTCTCTCGATGTCTCGTAGAGCCATGAAGCCACCTCGTCGATGTTATCCATAATTGAATTATGGTAGTTGTTGTCGATAAATAGTTTAGCTGAGTGAACCTCAAAAATATCCGCAGATTCACCTCTAGGGATAAAACGGCTTCTTGTCCATAGACTAACTCAAAAGGAGTAATTTTAGTAGCTCTATGCCTTGAGATTCGGTGAGCCCACAATTCTTTAGATAACACTTCATGCCACATCTTAGGATTATTTTGGAATTTTCTCTTGATGAGCTTGATCAAAAATTTGTTGGTGGATTCGGCTTGTCCATTGGCTTGAGCATAATAATATGAGTTGAGCATTTTGACCCCATATGATTCGGCAAACTATTGTACTTTGTCCGCAACGAAGGATTACCTTGATCAGTTGTGAGAGTTTGTGGTATGCCGGATCAATGAACAATGTGCTCAGTTATAAACCATATGACCTCCTCGTGTGTCATCTTCTTGAGAAATATTTCTTTAGATCACTTGGTTAAATAATCATTGTCTATGAGCACCTTTTGATGATGATGGGTAGATCATACCAATAAAATCTAATGCCCAACCTTTGAAATACCATAGTTTGATGATAGGATTAAGTGTGGAAGCCGCAACCAACTGAATGTTTCCAAACACCTGGCATGGTTTTGCACCCTTTGTAATATCTAAAACAATCATTAATCATTGTCAGCCAATATAATTTAGCACACCTGGTCATCCGTGTCATCTGATGAGTTTCGCATAATTCCTCATGTACCTCCTCCATGGCGATCTTGGCTTGATAGTTCATCGTCAATCAATGTATACTTGAAAGCTTCTAGCCATAAACTAGGTAACTTCTGCCACCTGCTTCGTACTGTACCCGGATCAAGTGTTTGTTGTCGTTTCCCGCGAAGAGCTAGGTTGATCCTTATCTATTGGTACCACTAGTAGAAAAATGCCTATAGTAGTCATTTTGTCAGTGACGTGCCACAGAAAATACATGTCGTTGTTGCCAGCCAACATGCTAGTGGCGTGTATTATATACCTCGTGTATGGAAATGAAGTTTCGCATAGTATTCCCTCATAACTTTAAAATTAGAACAGTATGTTCTTTGAACTATATGTATATTCAATCTATGTTATTTATACTATATGTGCTATAACAGTTTGAAATAACAGTTGTTTCTAATGATCTTACCCAGAACATCTCGTGCAGGTCAAGACCTGGCTTCTTGGAGCAGGTCTTCATAAGACAACAAGGCTATGAAACGTTTGAAGTTATCATTGAGTCACACAAACAGCCTGGACTCAACTTCATAGTTTAAGTCAGCAACAAGCCAATCATCACCTATTTCAGTGAACTTACCTGGATAGAGTTTTCAGTCGCTACCAAATAAACGTTGGGAACATCATAATCTTCACTCTTGACTATGTGTATTGCACCATTTACTTTGATTGCATTGACCCTAACTGGTCACAGGATGAGGATGGGCACTATGACCACGACTACTCTGAAAAGTAGCTAGCTAGCTACTATAATGCATGCTTGTTATCTCTCTAGCTAGTTAAATAATGTAGTAATAATAAATTTTGGATGATGATACTTTATTTTATCTGCTTTGTCCAGTTTCTACTATATAATTGCTGTGAAATTCAATAATGTAAAACCTTTTTTTAATTCTTGAATTCATACTAGCTACTTTTGATATATACTGAACGCCACATATGTTGTTATTAGTGGTGACGTTTATACTACACGCCACCAATTAGGATATTACTAGTGGGGTTCAGATAGAACGCCACCAGTACAGGTTTTACTGGTAGCGTTCAAACCACACGTCACCACTAGCAGCTACCAGTGGCGTGAAGTTAGTGGCATGTGGGTTAAACGCCACGAACCATTATCCCAAACGCCACCGATAGGCTTTTTCCTACTAGTTGACAAGGCTTTCATTCATCTTCGTGCCTCAACAGGCATAGATCCATGGGCTTTACGCATAAAACCGGGCACGAGTTAAGCCTCTAGAAGTTCAGAGTTTTCATATTGGAACCAGTAAGTAAATTGATCCTAAGAAATGTTGTTTTTGTGACGATGGCGAAGCAATCGAACATTTATTTCTTTCATGTCGTTTTGCTAAAGTTATTTGGTGTATGATCTATTGTACTTATAATTTGCCTCCTCCAACCAATATTACTAATATGTTTGGTAATTGGCTCAATGGGGTAGATAAAGTAAACAAGGATGGAATTCGAATTGCCATTTCGGCCATATGTTGGTCCATTTGAAAATTTTATAGTATTTTTTTTAACAATACCATAGTTCTATTTTTTTTGCAAGTTATTCATATGACGGCGCATTGGATCCAGCTATGGGCTTTCCTTCTCCCAGAGCAATAGAGTCAACCCATGGTTACTGGGTGCACCCATCTTATGACGGTTACTACGGATTTTTTCAGCTAGACTTCGTGACGTCATTCTAATAAATTGACAGATGCCTAGTTGTAATCGGCTATCTCGTGTGAGATTTCTTGCTCTATTCAGATGGTTGGTGTTTATATTAAACACGTCTGATCCATGATCTGTAATACTTTTTAAACACGTTTGGTACTTTTAATAAATAGGTTGTGTGCATCTCAGGATACAGAGGCCGGGGCAATCCCATTTCCAAAAAAAATAATTAAATTGATCCTGCCCATGTTTTCGGTTCCCATTGAGACCTCCTAGAAGAACTACTGCTGGATCGTTCCGTCTCCTTGCCTTTCTATTTGTTGGCTTACTCCTTAACTGTTTCTTGGTTCCAGTTCCAGCTTAGAACTGAACTCGAACGTCGAGTCCATTGTTAGCACAGCCCCTGCCGCCGAGTACTTTCCAACGACTGACGACGAAGACGATCCGGCGAGACACGCACGTACACAAGTACTTCGTGCCGCAATATGTACGTACTACTTCACGTACACGGACCCAAAAGACATATTGATTGCCAAAGGCTCATATCAATCCTTGGTTTTTCTCTCTATTGCTCAACTCACACGGTGTGGTGTTTACAAGGCTAGGTACGTACATATATATGCTAGGACTTCAGCTATACCGAGTCTAGCTCAACTCAACTCGGTGACCGACTCCTAATCCAATACATGCAAAGTAGTACACGACTTGAACACAAACACAACACACCGGTGTACTGCTAGGAAACCTGTACGTGTACGAGTCGTACTCATATACGTCTGCATTCGACGTGCTTATTTCTAACAATCACCCCCTAAGCACGACGTGCTCTCTTCTGCATCGACCTGGATCCCATGCGCCAGCTGCTTCTCGCGGGCGTCATCCACGGTATTGCTTTCGTCGCTTCCTTTCTCAGCACCCATGTCACCGACTTTGCTTTTGTCGGCTTCTCCATGGCTTCACGCTGACCGTCCTTTTTGTCCGCGCCCTTCTCCACGCCTTCACGCCGACGGTCCTTTTTGTCCGCGCCTTGAGACATTATACTTGGTTCGATAAAGTACTTTCTCATCGATGTTTCACATATTTGATCTTCTGCTTGCCGGTACTCTTGGATACAATAGAACAAATATGTAGGAGCTAGCTCACGTTGGTTGACTAGGAATTCGGACTTCTACCTGCTCCTGACCAATGTCGTCTTCTGGCTCGTCCGGAGTAGCGATGCACAGGTTGCCTACCTGTAGCGATTCGTCTTGTCTTTTTAAATCTCTTTCTGGCATGTTTTCTTCTAGCTTCTCTATATCACGTGAAAAGCCTCTTGATGGATCTGCACCCCCTTTTATTGGGTCTCCTCCATCTGTCTGGCCACCAGTCCATACTCTTGGACCATCGCCTTCTGGCCTTGCTGGCCTGTTTGCTGGGATCACTTCAGCTCTCCCTCCTCCTCTAATTGCTGGGCCAACAAGTGCAGGTATCACTACACATGCACACCCTTCCAGCTCCGTGTCTTCTAGCCACGGACTAGCCTTATCTTCAGACTCTTTTTCTTCTGAGAGAATCCCTTGTATTTCTGGCCTGGTGTCCATGCCTAGAGCACCTCCTAGGACTTCAGTGCCTTCTGGGCCCGAACTTGCTGACAAGGATAAGCTTGGTTGATCCATATTTTCTTCATACTCAAGATCCCATGTGACGTGAAAAGTTGGATATCCCGGTTCGTTGGAGCCCCAATTCCATGACTCGCCTGCCTCAAAGATTACGTCGCCCCTGACAACCACCTTATTGGTATAAGGATTGCATAAGCGGTATTTCTTTGAGCTTTCATAGCCCGTCATGATCATTGGAGTCCTCTGCTCCGCCAATTTACTCTTATGGTCGGACTCCGTCTTGACATGCGCCACGCACCCAAAAGTGCGAAGATGATCAACCGAGGGTTTCCATCCGTACCATGCTTCGTACGGTGATATACCAACACACTCTCAGTTGGCTCCATGTTTAGCAAATACACAGCCGTATTGACTGCCTCACCCCAGAATTTTCCTGGCAAGCCTTTACTCTTCATCATGCTCCGTGCCATGGTCAACACGGTTTGATGCAACTCACCCCCTTGATCAATGCGTAGGGCTCTTATCTTCGCCTCCACCTTGAACTCTTCAGCTTCCTTGATCTTCTCGAATGCTTGTTGAGCTTGATCCTTACTTTTCAGCAACACAATCCACATGTATTTACTATGATGATCCACCATAAGCATGAAGAACTTATTGCCGGACGGAGTTACGGGTGAAATTCCAACGCATAGATCGCCATGAACTAGTCCCGAGGCTTCACTTGCCTCAAACGTAGCTCCACATGGTAACGAGGCACTCCGTTCCTCGTGATCCACACACGGTAGATCGTGATCCACTTGCGCCACAATCTCCGTAGCCGGTGATGGAGGATCCTCCTCATCCTTCAGCTCAGTTACTTCGAGCATCAGCATCATCGGTCCATCATCTCCTTCCTGGGCGATGAGAGCCCTCTCCTTCAGCGGTTTCTTGCAATCCTTCTTGAAGTGACCGAGCTCGTCGCAGTTATGGCATCTTACTTTCTTAATATCAAACTTCCTCCGCGGCGGAGCGTCGTCCTCGTCCTCCCCTGCGATATACTTTTTTGCTGGGCGAGAAGCTTCTTTATCACTCCTGCTTCCGGATCCTTGATCGCCCTTTTCTTTGGCGACCACCGCCTGCCACTGGGCACGGGTAAGCATCACGTGCTCTTCCGGTACCGCATCACCGTAGGTGATCTTCATCCGCTCGTCATGAGCCTTCAATCGTCCAACCAGATCATCTGTTGTGAGAGTCTTGAGATCAACGCACTGCTCGATCACCGACACAACGGACAAGTAACATGGCAGCGCCGCGCGAAGGAAACTCCGAACGACTGAGATCTCTTCGAGCTTCTCGCCGAGCGCGCGAATCCCATTGACCAAACTGGCTACCCTCGAGGCAAACGCGTCCAGCGTCTCGTCTCCTCCCATCTCCAGATTCTCGTACTTCTTCTGCAAGGTTTGTAGGGTTGCCTCGCGGACACGCTCGTGCCCAAGATTTAGTATCTTGAGCGCCTCCCACGCCTCCTTTGCAGATTTCTTCGAGATCAGGTGCTGCATCACGTCCGCCGGCATCACCGAGCCGATGGCCGTGAGTGCCTGCCGGTCCTTGCGGTACTTCAACGCGTCCTTCTTGAACTCGTCGCCACCAGGATCGACAGCCTCCCATAGATCGTTTGACTCTAGCGCCCACTCCATCTTGGTCGCCCACATCGTGTAGTTGTCGTGGTTGTACCGCGGGTATTGTGTCATCACCTGCACAGCAAATCCTTTAGCCGCACCGGAATACTCGCCCACATCCATCGTCGCTGTGACCTCCCGTTACGAGGAGATCCTTCACGAGGCTCTGATACCAATTGTTAGCACAGCCCCTGCCGCCGAGTACTTTCCGACGACTGACGACGAAGACGATCCGGCGAGACATGTACGTACACAAGTACTTCGTGCCGCAATATGTATGTTCAGCAAGCAGAGCTGATGCTAGCTGATCTATACTTTTGATTAGCTAGTACTACTTCACGTACATGCACCCAAAAGACAGATTGATTGCCAAAGGCTCATATCAAGTCTTGGCTTTTCTCTCTATTGCTTAACTCACACGGTGTGGTGTTTACAAGGCTAGGTACGTACATATATATGCTAGGACTTTAGCTGTACCGAGTCTAGCTCAACTCAACTCGGTGACCGACTCCTAATCCAATACATGCAAAGTAGTACACGACTTGAACACAAACACAACACACCTGTACTGCTAGGAAACCTGTACGTGTATGAGTCGTACTCATATACGTCTGCATTCGACATGCTTATTCCTAACACCCATCACCCGTACTCCCTCCGTTCACATATACATCGCGTTCGAGTCTTTTCAACTTTTTTCCATTTACATCGTGTTCTGCTTTTGATTGACTATTATACCCCCATGTTGGTCTTCGGTGCATTAAAAGGGACTCCTCAAATCCCACACCTTGGTTCCTTCACTTCGTACGCGTCCCTCTCCTCGCACGCGTGGGTAACGGCTAGCTGGGCATTGTTTCCATAGCGACCAACCATCCATGGCATAGACCGGCGCCGTCGGGGATTGGGACCCGGACGAGGACGAAGAGCCCTAGTGCTTGACAGGGAAGAGCCAAGAACTAGAATCGCTTTCCGATGTCGAGGCATCCCCGCTCGAGCTCTGCACCTCTGTCTTCCATGGCGCGGCGCACATCGGTGACGGCATGCCTGGCCGCGAAGACACGAGCGTCGTCGTCCGTGAACTCGCCCTTCATGTTCAAGTCTAACCCGCCAATCTCTCGTCCCGCATGTCAAACATGCCCACGCCCACTCCCGCGACTTGCCGGGTTTGGCTCTCCGTTCGGCTCCTCGGCGTGTCCGTCACCGCCGGCAGCATTATTCCATTTTGTAAACCACGCGTGTGCACGCCCGAGTCCGGCGAGGCCTAGTCTCCATCGACCCAGATTCCGACCTCGTGTGCCTCGCCCGCGGCCACCTCGCCCTGCTTCACCTCCGCCGGAAACGCCTTGGCCGCCGCCACCTTGTCCAGCCTCGACTTCCTCGGCAACGCCATGGCCAGCTTGAACGAATCTTGCGTCACCCAGTCCACTACCTCGTCCAGCAGCTGCTCCTCGCCCTGCTACGCTCCGCCAGGAATGCCCCACGGCCAGCTGCGCCTCGATCATCAAGACCAGCGCCGCGTCCTGTGAGTCCAAGTCGCGTCCCAGGTGATTGCAAAAAAATCCCAGCGAGAAAATATGGCGCGCTAAAATGTTCTCGCGCGTAGAGCAGAGCAGGAGCCGTCCGCACGCACAAGGCAGAAAAAAGGGCTAGCAGCTGGCCATGCAATAAATTGCAACGGAGGCCGCCGTCCACCCAATGCATGCACGCATGAACTTAATGCAGTGCCGGCGGACCCAGGGGCAAATTAGACCAATTTCTCTATAATTTAGCTCTTCGATAGCCCTCTTTGGTATCTGAAATTTGTCCAGGACGCGATGTATATGTGAACGGAGGGAGTATCAAGCTTTCATCGTCTTGGTCGTAAGCCGGCCTAAAATATGTGACAACAGTAATTAACTCGAGATTTGGTGTACTAGTGTCTTCCGGGTCTGATTACCCAAGGTGACACCATATGCAAAAAGTAACCTGAGAGCACAACAGTTGGTCAGCTTCGCTTCAACTTAAATAAAAGATTTTTTTGAATGTCTATCACGAAGAGAGAACACTAGTCTTCCAAAGGAAGTACTAGTGGGTATCCATCCATCTAAACCGATTAATAAGTGGGACACTGGGTCAGTACGTGGGACATCGATGAGACTATGACCAGAGCTGGATAGTGGTGTGTAATGTGTGTTACTGAAGTTTGAAACATCAGCACTAGTTGCGGTATCGAAGGACAAGCCCGTGATAGCCGTGCGGTTTTTTCTAGCGATAAGACCCTACACTTCTATCCGTACGAGCACGACTGTACCTGAGTTCATGCGAACGTACTTACTCTCCGTCGTGCAGAGCAAAGCGTTTGAAAGCTACAGTACGCAACAGAACCTGGGCCACACTTGAGCACCGCATCCTGTCTTGTGCTAGAAGGCTTTGTAGTAGTACGACTTCTTCTTCCTACTAGTACTGTAGTAATTCGTATTTTGTCCTAAGAGTACGTATATATAGGATTTGATAGCGGCGCAGCGTTGAAATGTCAGTAGTTTTCAAATCAGCCAGCAATGATGTCTTGGGATGGAAGGTTTCTTCTGCCTTCTTCTTCCTCAATCCGTGTCATCTCGTTTTTTGCGGTTTACTTTCTCCAGAGATGCCGTCTTGTGTCGTAGTTAAAAACTACTTTGCCTAGGATTCGGTAGCGCTGGCAGGGTTGAAATGCCACATTATTTTAGTTTTGTACCACTCATCACCCACCAATGATGCACAAGTAACACCAGCGTCGCCGAGCGAGTAGCGAACAGCGCGAGAAGAGGGCTGCAGGTCAGCTACGAACCAACTAGTACGACCTTTTGATTCCCGAGAACCTGTTAATGCGCGTTTTTTATTAACTGTCAAGAAATTTTCTAGAAATGGCTACAACACTATACCCGTATTTTGCTTACAACACACTTTTACAACAACAACAGCTCACGTTGCCCAACCCTAGCCAAGAATAGCGAGGAGGTGGGGCACAGAGCATCCAAACCGTATCACAGTCAATGCCAAACACTACCAAGACACGACCAAACTCAAGTTGCCCAGACCAGCGTACCAGTAATGCGCCTAGAAGATGTGGTGGGATAGTGGCAGTGGCAGGGCATGACCAACCATGGGAAGGAGTCGACTAGAGGAAGTTGACGATAACGTACATTGCGCCCCGGAGACTCCCACCTTGAGTAGTAGCCAATGCCAACGAGGCCACCATCTCCAAATGCCACAATGGGGCACCCCTCGAAGCCTAAACAACGCCTTCCTGAAGGAGAACGACGATGTAGTGCCACCATTGTATGGCCCGACAAAGCAGACCTAGGGTTTCCCTTAGTGTCGAGGGATGAACGGTTCGGTCCATGACCACGCCTCGAAGGAGGGAAATGGCAGCCGCATGCGTCGCCATGGTCAGCATCGGAAGCACCGAGCATGGTTTTCACCCAGGCCACTGTGAGACCAGGCACATGGCTTAATAGGATTGGTAGAATACTCATGCCAACAAGTTGCAACTTCTTTTCCGAAAGCTCATTCGAAAAGAACTCTAAGATTAAGCGTGCTTGGCCTAGAGCAATTCTAGGATGGGTGACCGATCGGGAAGTGGGTAACCGGGTGCGCACGAGTAAGGACAAAGTGCGCAGAAAAGACTAGTGTTGGTCTGTGGGGCCAGTCTAGATATCCTATTAAGCTGCCAGGAGTGACACCCCCGGGCCCAGGAGTGGACGGGGTGTTACAAAGTGGTATCAGAGCCGACCCTTACGATTACACGGGTGTGTGCGGGTTAGTGGCGGGACATGTGGAGCATGACGCGTGTGGCCCGGAGTGGACACGGCATGGCACATGTGCCGGCACTAGACGCACAGACGCGTGCCAAGAGGGAACGTTCCTAGGGTGTGCTTGATCGATGAGGGCATCGATCTTCTAAAGGGTGGGTGTATCTGAGACCAGGCACATGGCTTAATAGGATTGGTAGAATACTCATACCAACAAGTTGCAACTTCTTTTCTGGAAGCTCATTCGAAAAAAACTCCAAGGTTAAGCGTGCTTGGCCTAGAGCAATTCTAGGATAGGTGACCGACCGGGAAGTGGGTAACCGGGTGCGCACGAGTGAGGACAAAGTGCGCAGAAAAGACTAGTGTTGGTCGGTGGGACCAGTCTAGATATCCTATTAAGCTGCCAGGAGTGACACCCCCCGGGCCCAGGAGTGGACGGGGTGTTACAAAGTGGTATCAGAGCCGACCCTTACGATTACACGGGTGTGTGCGGGTTAGTGGCGGGACATGTGGAGCATGGCGTGTGTGGCCCGGAGTGGACACGGCATGGCACATGGCTTAATAGGATTGGTAGAATACTCATACCAACAAGTTGCAACTTCTTTTCTGGAAGCTCATTCGAAAAGAACTCTAAGGTTAAGCGTGCTTGGCCTAGAGCAATTCTAGGATGGGTGACTGATGTCTACGCACTTCTATTCTTATAGACAGTTGTTGGGCCTCCAAGTGCAGAGGTTTGTAGAACAGCAGCAAGTTTTTCCTTAAGTGGATCACCCAAGGTTTATCGAACTCAGGGAGGAAATGGTCAAAGGTATTCCCTCTCAAGCAACCCTGCAATCAAGATACAAGAAGTCTCTTGTGTCCCCAACACACCCAATACACTTGTCAGGTGTATAGGTGCACTAGTTCGGCGAAGAGATAGTGAAATACAAGTGGTATGGATAATTATAAGTGGTAACGGTGCGAGAAAATAACTTGATGGCGTGGAAAAGACTAAAGGCAAACTGAAATAAAGATGGAAGTAAGCAAACATGTAACAGATCTAGTAGCAAACGAAGTATCAATGCTTAGAAACAAGGCCTATGGATCATACTTTCACTAGTGAACACTCTCTCATAAATATATTCTCTTTATGATACTACTCTTAACTACTCTCCAGTTGAACACTCTAATCATTGGTAGGGCTATAACAGCACACCTCAAAGTAAGCCTTTCCCATCTAGAAAACCCCACACTGTCACCTTGAGCACTAGATGAACTCCACAATTTCATAGAGACATCCAACTCCAAATATAACTCATAACAAGTATTTGAAACCTCTAGCCTAAGTGCCACCATGGTGCGCAAGCTGTCACTTTCACACACATGGGGAGAGCAGAGATCTATTAAAGCACTTGAGTAGCAAGGTAGATCTATAGATTACAAGCTCATGATCTCAATAAGATCATGCATAGAGAGAGAGATGAACACATAGCTACCGGTAGAACCCTTAGCCTCGAGAGAGAACTACTCCCTCCTCATCATGGGAATCAGCAATGGTGATGGAGATGGCGGTGGAGATCGATGGAGATGGCTCCGGGGGCACTTCCCTGTCCCAGCAGGGTGCCGGAACAGAGACTTTCTGTCCCCCGAATCTCCCCTTCGGTGGCGGCGGCGCTGCGGAACTTTTCTTGGATTTCTGATTGATGACCTAGGGTTTTGGCTTCGGGAGGCTTCTTATAGGCCAGAGGACAAGGTCAGTGGGCGGCCAGGGGGCCCACACCACCTGGTGCCGCGGGTAAGCTAGCCCGCGCCTAGGGGGTGTGGCTATGCCCTGGCCCCTCTCCGACTCTCCTTCTGGCTCCGTGAGTCTTCCGGGGAAATAGTAACTTTGGCTTTTGTCCCGTC
Organism: Avena sativa; assembly: GCA_916181665.1. NCBI lineage: Eukaryota > Viridiplantae > Streptophyta > Magnoliopsida > Poales > Poaceae > Avena > Avena sativa. Next base: position 542,193,353 of record OV702290.1, on the reverse strand, counting down.
CAATTCCGAGAATATTCATTTTCTGACTTCCTGGAACCAAAAACAGCAGAAAACAGGCAACTGGCACTATGGCATCTTGTTAATAGGTTAGTCCAAGAAATCATATGAAAAGTACTCCAAAGTGTGGACAAAACATAAGAAAGTAGATAAAACCAAGCATGGAACATCAAAAATTATAGATACATTTGCAATGTATCAACATCCCCAAGCTTAACTCTTGCTCGTCCCCGAGTAGGTAAGTGATAAAAAAAGAATAATTTTTGAGGTGACATGCACCATCATAAACTTGATCAAAGTTTTTGCAAAACATTCAAAGCTGGGATCATAGTACTTCAATCATAACATGAAAGACAAAGTTCTAGCAATAAGCAAAGAAACTATGATGCAACATGAAAAGGCACAAACAAAAGATTTATGAATAACAATGCTTTGCAAGATGTTTGTTTGTTTCACATAAAGAAAACATAGCATAATCGTATTAAGCTTGTCCCTCATAGAGTAGCAAATATAAATGCATAGGACACCTTCAAAGTTCATAAGAGTGACTAGATACAAATAGTTTAAAACAAGCAATATCAAGTTATGCATCAATCAACTAGTCTTGGGACAATGCACATAGAACTAAGAATGGCCACTATGCTCTCAAAGTAGGTGCATAAAGATAGAAGATGGGAACTCAATATAATGGTGGAAGAAAGGCCTTTTGTAAAAGGAAGTAGGGATTCAAGTCTCATAAAGAGCTTCCAAAAATTATGGTACTTATAGCTTTCAGCTCTCATTGCCCCTATCATAAGCATCTTGAAGGTGATTAAGGTTAAAGTGACACAACTAAGAGGATATGCTTGACAAGTTATAAACCGAAATCTCATGCCCCCTACTTACGAAGACCGATCCTCATGCTACTCAACTTCAGTCACGAGTAAGCTCTTGTCATTGTAAGTATATGTGTATCATTAAGAACCGCCAACGGGGTACCCCTTGCACATGATACGGGAGCTTTCCCATAATCAAAATGACAAGGCAAGCAGACAATGAGCATCTCAGCGATCTTTTTATTTCCTATTTGCATAGGTTTTTATTGAGGAAGCTTCATAGACTGCTCATTATGGTGATGCTACAAGTTTCCACCATGATTAGGCATGGCTTAGGCTAGCGGCCCAGGCGTTTCTCTAACACACATACAAACTCCATGATCTTACAAGTTCCACTTTTATTTCACACCGCCGGGATCCGTAAGCAAAAGAACATGATATCAACGGGGTACAAAGTACAAGTGCAATGTTGAAAGCGTTCCCCACGGTACATGGTTCTGCTAATTTCAACTTATAAATCTCAAGCATATACGCAACAAAGAAGGACCCAATGGTTCAAGTTTATTAGAGGCAATAAAGTAAACTGTGCCATCAAGTTCGTGAGAGCTTTAATCACTAGTTTTCTCATAACAAGTTTAATTTGGAAGGTAAACAAAAGCATGAATATACTTGGACTAGCATAAGCTAGTAGGTAGGTATGGTGGACTCTTTGGAGTAACTTGGTTTAGGGAGTTGGATGCATGAGTGGAACTCATACTTTGTTGTGGAGGCTAGCAAAAGACTGGGAGCGACAAACTAAGAGAGCAATAATGGCCATAATCATGCAGAGCGACAAAACATCATTGATCAAAGCATAAAGTGATACTACAAGTTGAAAACTAAAGGATCATAAAGGCTTATGGTGACTTGAGATAGTCATAACATGGTGTGAGCATGCGCCAAGTCAACCCAAATAAAGCATCAAAGGAGAATACCACTATACTATGCTTTAATATGCTAAAACACCGCATGATTCATCCAAGGCACATTAAGCAATCTCACTTGTTTATAACAAGTCATGCTACAACAAAGAATACTAAGCATAAAGCAAAAACAATATCAAGCATGGCATGACAAAGCATAGGCCACAGTCAAAAACAAGCTCTTTTTACCACATAAGCATGAACTTTCCTACTCTTTTCCAAACCAAACCAAACTATTTGAAAACCAATGTATGAAAGAGGAGGTCCAACCAATTTATTAACCAAACTAAGAAAACCAAGCAAACGAACAACCAAAATGAAAACAAAAAAGAAGACGCCCCAAGAACAACACAACTGTGCATGAAACAATAAAAATGAAGTGTTTGGAAGAAACTTGGAATTTTTTATTGATGAAGAAGGGGATGCCTTGGGCATCCCCAATCTTTGACGCTTTTACTTCTTGGATATTACTTGGGGTGACACGCGTGGCATCCCCAAGCTTGAGCTTTAGTCCATCCTTCATCTCATTACTCATTCCTCCCATACACCTGAAATTTTTCCTTCATACAAAACTTCACACAATCTTTATTAGCAACATAACTGCACTCAAGATAATAAGTCTTTGGATTCAGTTCCAACACCAAATAAACTTCCATTAGAACACTAGCTACTGTAGCACTTCCCTCAAAAACCTCAATTCCCCAAAAGAACTCAAGAAGGAACTAATAAGAAGCAAATGCAGAAAATGGCAGAAATCTGTCAAAACAGACCAGCAGGTAAAGACGAATTTTTTCGAAGACCTTCTGTTGCTCAAATCAAAAAGTGTTGAACTAACGAAAGTTAGATAACAACCTGGGGCAGAAGCACAAACAATTACAGATCATTCCGACGCACATAACTCTCTCAGGAATTTGTATGGTGAAGCACAGAAATCTGTTTCGGGACAGCAACTTTCCCAATCATTACTTCACTCTCATTAAAGATTATTCTTGGCTCAAAAAGCAAATAAAAAGGATAAGCAGAGGTTATTACAGAGGTAATAACTTCCAAGACTCATCTAAAACTTTTGGGTTATCTCCCAATAAGTACTTTTCTTTAACGCCTTTAAGTTAGGCATGATAGTTTGAGAAGATGCTCACATAATATCAACACCCGGATTTTTAATCCCAGATGCCCGTTATGCCATACCTCGCAATCCCAGGATTACCATTTTTGCGAGACATAATGGATTGGATATCATAGTACATCATCCATTACAAACCATACATAAGGTTATACACAAATAAGGATCTCATGATCCAGTCTTTAATACAACAAGCAGCGGAAATAAACGATAGCGTATCGGTGGGGTCCATCTTCAGGGGCACAGGCAATGCTGACGAAGGCAGATAGTCCTAGTTATCATGGCCGTCCTGCTGACCATCATCTTGATAATCTCCTTCATAGTCTGGCCATGATAATAGCCAGGGACAAAAGCCATGAGTACTCTTTAAGTACTCGCAAACTACTACTAGCAAGGGTTATGATTCTAAGTTAAAGTACTGAAATGAAAGAATAACTATCAAGTTAAGTTTGAAACCTAAGCTGAGTTCTGAAACAAGAAAAGATAAAATAAAAGTCTAGAATCACTTAAGTTGGGAAGCTAATTTCATCTACACAACACTGTTGTGGTCAAGTCAAGGTTCATCATTCATTTCAAGGTCTTTAGAAAACATCTGACAACGAAACAGTATGGCCATTCCAACTGTCCATAACCGCGGACGCGGCTATTCGAATAGTTTGACACTCTGCAGAGGTGGTACACTTTCACCACAAGATTCGATACATCTGTCAGGGATAACCCTGAATCATCATACTTAGTATGCAGATAATCAAACATAACCTTCCCTTTACACACCCTAGTACAAGCACCTCTCCTATGAGCATGGCCTCCCAACCATGACCATCAGTCATCTTGGGCACTGCATAGGTGGACATCATTGAGAGGTAGCCTCCGCTCAAACCTCTCCCATGAGGTAACTAATACTAATGCATATAAATTTCCAGCTACGCCTTACCCAATTCAAGTAATGTGGTTGTACGGTAAATTTGGAATGGTATCGCATCCGAATCCAACCATCAGTTTTATAAAAGGGTTAAGGCTCATGCCTCATCATTTTCACCATCATAAATCAATCGTGTTTCTCAACACATGTCAAAACATCTCAATAGAATGACTCATCATTCCAAGGTTTTCACAACTCATTTTCACCAAGTGTTCCCATCTAAAGTGACTCAAGTTTTGATCTATTCTAAAACACTAGGTTAAGAGTGTTCACTAAGGTGGAAAGGTGGGATCAATCTCATGCCATAGAATGACATCTAAAGGTTTCTAAGTAGGTCAAGTTTTATACTCTTTATGCTACCTTCAAAATTACTTAAAGAACTTTGTGTAAACTAAGGTGGGGTAAAACTTGTCCATGAGACTTGGGGCATTAATAGTGAAAAGGGGTGTGATTAAAGCATGCTTAAGGCATCTTTGCTAAACCATCTAGTTTATGCTAGCTTGCTAACCATAGCTGGCTAAGGTAAGTTTGCAAGGGTTAGCTTGCCCTGCTAATAGTGGCTTGCCTTGGTTGGTGCAGTGGTTGAAGTTTTCTTCTTCTTCTTCTTCCTGGTAGAACTCCTCCTCGAGAGTTTGGTCGGTGCTATCGTCTAGAAATACATAGGGAGTGCACAATCACCAAACAATACTTAACTTAGGCTAAGTAGTATTCTAAACCACACAATTGATGATCTATTATCATCATAAGCATCACAAGTTTAATTCAATAGTTTCAACCTTTTTATTTTAGAAAAGTAATTTCTACTCATTGAAATAATAACTAAGATTTAATATTCACCACTAAAACATGGGATCATGTGGACACATGTCCTCACCACATATCCTAACATGTGGGAATGAGATTTAAAGGTTGGATCAATATTACTTTGGTTTAAGTTTATTATTTAATGATTTAAAGTGACTAGAAATGCCTATATAGCATTATTTTGGTACTAGTCCAAAGTCACTGCCTATAAACCTTAATATTATTACATATTTGGATAGATATGATGAAATTTGATTTTTGAGAGTTGGAATCAACTCAAAAGCTAACTTGGTTGATTTTATAAAAATGTTTCAAGTTGCAAAAGCTTCTGTCTTCTTATTTTTATTAGGAGAAATCTATAACTCTAAATGAATTAAATCCAACGGGCTTAGATAGATCTTTTCAATACCTTTCAGACGAAATTGGTTTCATGCAATTTGGATTTGTCAAACTCACAGAATTGAATTTTGAAACACTGGACAGAAACTATATTCTAACTAAAAAGAAAAATCCTAATTTGAATTTCCAACGCGCGCGGGAACGAAATGGGCCGGCCCACTGCGCTCCGCGCGGCGTCGCGGGCTGACTTAAGCGAGGACCCCACCCGTCAGTGACACAGGGGGGGTGCGAAGCGGTATGGGCGAACGGTGGCCGTGCGATCTGGTTCTAATCCAACGGCTGAGGGTCATCGTCGACGTTGGGCAACGCTGGCGAGACAGAACCCTAGCACGGCCAGTGGGGGTCATTGGGGGCTCACCGGGGTTCAGGCGAGGGTCGGCGAGGCGGGCGAACGACGAAGTCGACGACGGCAAACCTCCTGGTACCGGCAGCTTCTCCTGGGGCGGCCTGGATCAACGGCGCCCTTCTCCTCCCGAGGCGGCGGCTCCGGCTGCAATTCCGGCGCTCTGGTGCTCGAGCGGCTCCGGCTGGCGGTGGGGAGTGAGAGTGAGAGGTGGGGATGAGAATGGTGTGAAGAGAGCTTGCTGGGGAGGCCTCCTTATATAGGCGAGCGAAGGGTGCAGAGCGGCATGGGCAGAGCTCGACGTGGGCGACGGCATAGCGAGCTAAGGGCATGGGCGAGGTAGGCGGACGGTGGCCGGTCTCCTGGCGATTCTCTATGGCTTGATGGCGCGGCAAGGGGCGGTCTATGCTAGTTGGGAGCGGGCGGTGCACTAGGCGCGGGCGGCGGTGTTCGATGCAGTTCCTCGGGGCTGCTGGTCGCGAGGCTGCGAACAAGGATGTCTGGGCGGTTGCTGGGCCTGCTGCGGTTGCTGCCACGCAAGGCTAGGGCTTGGCGAGGCCGGTGCTGCTCTGGCGGGCGCGGCGCTTCGGGGTGATCGGCATGGCGGACAGAGACATGGGCGCGAGCAACTGGGGCTTGTCCTCCGCTCGATTTTGGTCGGGGGCTGGTCGAGGCGGTGCGGTGTGATGGCGCCTGTCTGCCAGCGGGCGAAGGAGAGCGCGGGGCGGCTTTGTGCGAGCTGTCCATGGTCGACCTGGCGCATGGCGTCGGGCGGCTTGGCACTGGAGCAGCTAGGGGAGAGGGAGAGAGAGCTAGGGCCGGGGTTTGAGCTGGGGGACAGGGGGACCGAGTTAGGCCCAAATGGTGACAAGAAGTACTGCACACTATAGTGTTTTGATAAATGTTTGATCTGTGTCTGCCACCTGTTCGATGAAATGGCCGCAAGAACTCAAGTTTTGAATTTTGAAAAGATTTTTGGTGGGTGTGCTAAGTTGGTGCTGGTGAGTCTGCAGATGCTTGGGTTTTGAAAGTTGAGCTTGTTTGAGTGGTTTTTGAAAAAGTGGGATCTTCCCATATGATAAAGATTCAATTTTGAACTGTTATTTAAAATAGTTTACAAAAGGTTTTTAGAAGATCAAAAGGTGGGCCTTGGTACCTCATTATGTCTACTAGCAAGGGGTGTAAAGATCCAGAATTGTTTCTGTTAAGAATTGAGTACTAGGAATAGCCAAAGTAGGCATGAGAGTTAATTTTGTCAAAATGACCATTCCTTTATTTTAATTCTTTTTGATTTGATTTCTTTTAGGAAAAGTTTGGGAATGATGTAGATGATGTTTAAATCACCTAAGAAACATTTTACAAGCATTGGATCACTTAATCATGGCAATTCAAACAACTCCTATTTAAATGCACATAATATGAATGCTTTCATTTTAAAAATGGAAAAGTTTTTGTTAACCCTATTTTTGGATGATTGGATCTTTGATAAACTTGGATTGAAGTTTTGGGATGTTACAAACCTTCCCCCCTTAAACAAAATCTCGTCCCGAGATTTATAGAGAAAACTAGGAACTAAAAAGATCTGGGAACTCTGTCCTAATGTAATCTTCGCATTCCCAAGTGGCTTCCTCCTCGGTATGGTTGCTCCACTAAATCTTGAGAAACTTGATACTCCTGGTCCTGGTGGTTCTGTAGGCTTCTTCTAAGATACGAATGGGCACTTCCCGATAGGTCAGGTCATTGTTGATTTCCACTGCTCTGTGATCGATATTCTTGAAAACTTTAGTCTTCTCAAGCACTTACAAGCATTTGCGAAGTAACGAGATATGGAACACATTGTGGATGGCTGACATCTCTTCAGGCAGTTCCAGTTGATACGATACTTCTCCTCGGCGGTTCAGAATCTTGAAAGGTCTGATATATCTGGGAGCTAACTTTCCCTTCAGACTAAAGCATTGGGTTCCTTTCAATGGTGAAACCTTGAGATATACGAAATCTCCGACATTGAAAGTCAGGTCTCTCCTTCTCTTGTCAGCATAGCTCTTCTGTCTGGATTGGGCGGTCTTGAGGTGCTCACGGACTTTGTGAACTTTCTCTTCGGCTTCTCGGAGAATGTCGGGTCCAAAGATTTGACTCTCTCCTACTTGCGACCAATTTAAGGGGGTATAACATTTTCTTTCGTATAGGAATTCAAATGGTGCCATCTGCAAACTAGCCTGATAACTGTTGTTATATGAGAACTCTATGAATGGTTGGCAGTCTTCCCATTTTGATCCGTATTCCAACACACAGGCTCTAAGCATATCCTCAAGAATCCGGTTGACTCTCTCAGTCTGTCCATCTGTTTGCGGGTGATAGGCGGTACTGAAATTTAACTTGGTTCCTAAACCTTCCTGGACTTTCTGCCAAAATCTTGAAGTAAACTGGGTTCCTCGATCTGATACAATGGTCTTGGGGGTTCCATGCAGACTAACAATTCTAGCAATGTACAGCTCTGCTAGTTTTGCACTTTGGTAGGTTGTCTTGACAGGTATGAAGTGGGCTACCTTAGATAGTCTATCAACTATGACCCAGATTGAGTCATTTCCCCTACTAGAACTAGGTAAACCTATGATAAAGTCCATCCCGATGGAATCCCATTTCCATTCCGGAATCTGCAATGGTTGCAACAATCCTGCAGGTCTCTGATGCTCTGCTTTGACTCTTTGACAAATGTCACACTTGGCGATGTAGCTTCCGATCTCTCGCTTCATCTTGTGCCACCAAAATTGCTCCTTCAAATCTTGATACATCTTTGTTCCTCCGGGGTGGATAGAATAAAGGGTATCATGAGCTTCCTTCATGATAACTTCTTCCAGTTCTGAATCTGCTGGAACACAGATACGTCCTTTGTACCACAGTACTCCTTCTTCGTCTTCGGTGAATCCAGGTACTTTGCCTGTACCAATACGACGTTTGATCCCGTTGATACTCTCATTTCCCTTCCGGGCTTCCTTGATCTGGCTAAACAAAGTGGGTTGAAGTTCAATGCTATCTAGGAATCCTTTGCTAACTACTTCTGTCTTGAACTGCTCCAGCTCCTCATACAAACTTGGTTGCTTCTCTTTGATCATGGTGTTAAGCCTACACGGCAATCTGCTAAGAGCATCCGCTACCACATTGGCTTTGCCGGGGTGATAGTGAATGTCAAGGTCATAATCCTTGATTAACTCTATCCATCTTATTTGCCTCATATTTAGCTCCTTCTGGGTGAAGATATACTTCAAGCTTTTATGATCTGAGTAAATCTCACAGTGATTACCCATCAAATAGTGACGCCATGTCTTCAACGCCAGAACCACGGCTGCTAGCTCAAGATCATGGGTCGGATAGTTCTGCTCATGCTGCTTCAGTTGTCGAGACAGATATGCGATGACTTTGCCTTCTTGCATCAATACACATCCTAGGCCAATCTTGGATGCGTCACAAAACACATCAAACGGCTTCTTGATGTCTGGCATGATCAAAATTGGGGCTGATATCAATCTCTTCTTCAGCTCCTAGAAACTGGCTTCACACTTGTCCGTCCATTCAAACTTCTTGTCCTTCTTCAATAATTGGGTCATTGGTCGGGCTATGCTCGAGAATCCTTCTACGAATTTGCGGTAATATCCCGCTAATCCAAAGAATGAACGAAGTTGGGTTTGATTGGTTGGGGCTTCCCATTCTTCTACATCTTTGATCTTGGTAGGATCAACAGAGACTCCTCCGGCAGACACAACATGACCTAGGAATCCTACTTATTTCAGCCAAAACTCACACTTGCTGAACTTGGCATATAACTGATGCTCTCTCAGGATTCCTAGGATGATTCTCAGATGTTGCTCATGCTCTTCTTCGGACTTGGAGTAGATAAGGATGTCGTCGATAAACACAACTACAAACTTATCTAGGAAATTCATAAAGATCTTATTCATGAGATTCATGAAATAAGCAGGGGCATTGGTTAATCCAAAAGACATAACCGTATACTCGTATAAACCATAGCGAGTAGTAAAGGCGGTCTTCGGAATATCCATTGCATGGATCTTAAGTTGGTGATAACTAGTCCTAAGATCAATCTTTGAGAACACCTGAGCTCCAGTCAACTGATCAAATAGATCCTCTATCTTTGGCAAGGGGTACTTGTTCTTGATGGTGACATCATTCAATTTTCGGTAATCTGTGCACAGACGATTGCCTCCATCTTTCTTGTCGACGAATAACACTGGCGATCTCCATGGCGATGCACTTGGCTGAATCAAGCCGGTCGCTAACATGGCATCCAACTGCTTCTTCAGTTCCACTAACTCTGAGGGGTTCATGGTATAAGGTCTCTGGGCTATAGGTCCGGTTCCGGGGATTAGTTCGATAATGAACTCTATATCCCTATCCGGGGGCATACCTGGCAATTCATCTGGGAATACGTCGGGGTATTCACAGACTACTCTGACTTGGTCAATGGTAGGCAGGGCTACACTCTTGTTGCACTTGAATTGACGGGGCAAGGTTTCAGACATATGTTCTACTGTTACTCCAGAACTACTGGTCATGGTGATGGCTTTCTTAGCACAGTCTATCAGTCCTTGATGCCTTGACATCCAGTCCATGCCTAGTACTACTTCCAATCCTTTGGTTCCAAGTACAATTAGGTTGGCATAAAAATCTATCCCATGTATTCTGATAGGTACAGCTTTGCAAATTTTTCTAGCTTTGGTAGTTGAGCCGGGGATTTGAACTATCATGACATGCTTCAAGTTGGTTGGGCGAATCTTACTAGTGCATACAAATTCTTCGGTGACAAAGGAATGCGATGCTCCAGAATCAAACAATACTCTTGCTAAAACTGAGTTGACAGAAAACATACCCAGCACTACAGCTGGCGCTTCTTGGGCTTCTTCTACGTTCATGTGGAAGAGACGACCGTTGCGGTTGTGCGGGTTCCCTGGGGCAAACCTCCTTCCTGGCTGAACACGACGCTGCTGCTGAGCTGGGGCATTCACATTGGCATTGGCGGCAGCCTTCTTGGGACACTCATTGGAGTAGTGACCTTTCACTCCACACTCGAAACAGGTGATCTGGGACTTGTCTTTGGCTGCGACCGGTATAGCATTGCTGCCAGTTCTGGGTGCAGTGTTGCTGTTGTTGTTGTTGTTGCTCTTGGGAGGTGCACGGTTGAAATGATTGGCATTACCGGAGTTGTGATTGTTTCCTCCGGACTTCACATTGCCTCCGCTACGGTTGGGGTAGCTTGGGCGAGAATTCGAGGGTCGGTTGTTCCTTGGTGCATATCCTGGTGAAGGGTTGGGACGGTACTTCTGGTGACTGTTGGATCCAGACTGCTGCATCATACGACGCTTGCGGTTGTCGTTTGCCTGGTTGATCTTCCCTTCCATCTGAATGGTAGAGTCGACTAGCTCTTCGAGATCATCGAAACGGATGTTGACGAGGACAGTCTGCATCTCATCATGTAGTCCGTTCAAGAATCTCTCCTTCTTCTTGGCCTCCGTGTTGATCTCATCGGGTGCATATCTGGCAAGTGACAGGAATTTGTCACGGTACTCTACCACCGTCATTCTTCCTTGCTTCAACTCACGGAATTCATCTCTCATCCTGTTGACAAGACCTTGCGGCACGTGGGTGCGGCTGAACTTGACCTTGAATGCTTCCCAGGTCATCACTTGACCTTGGTTCATAGTGCGGATGCTATTCCACCAAGCTCTTGCATCTCCTGCCAGATAGTGGGTGGCGAATAGAACTTTCTCATTTGCATCCACTCCGGCAACCTCTAAGTTGTCTTCTATGGTCTGCAACCAGTCATCAGCATCTAGTGGGTTCTCAGATTGGTTGAAGATTGGGGGATTTGTGTTCTGAAAGTTTTTGAGTTTGGATCCTTGGTGATCCTGATTTCCATGCCCTTGGTTATTGAGAGCCATCTGGGCGATCTGCTGCAGTGTTGCTAAGTTGGCTTGACGTTCGGCCCTGCTTGCTTCACGATCCGCTATGAGATTTTGCAAGATCTGCAGCATTGGGTCCTGCGACGAGCTGCTTCCTCCTTGGTTTCCACGAGGCATCTGGAGATTTAGATAGATATAGGGGTAAGAGGGAAATTCTAAGGTTCATGGTTTTGAGGTTTTCAACGCTAAAACTTTGAGTTAGACTCAGGTTTCTCAACTAACTGCTTTTTCATTCATGCAAACAAGCACACGATACAACACACACCACAGCAATAAAAGGGAAAACAGATGGTTTGAAGAACCATTCTGCAAGCTACGATACAATGAGATGATGCATCTTATGCTACGACAGTGCTCTAGTGCATCTACTCATCGTCGATGAAGTCGGAGTCTTCATCTTCAGTGTAGAAGTCCACGGCATCCTCCTCCAGAAAGTCATCATCGTTGCTGAGGTAAGAATCCATATCTCCTTGGATGTCTTCACCCTCATCATCTTCTTCTTTTGCTACAAGCTGAGCTTCCTGCTCCTTGACGGTCTTCTCGAGGTCTGCCACCTTCTTGCGAAGACGGGCGATGGTGCGATCCTTCTTGGCACGCTGGCGACAAAGAGACTGGCGGTCTTGGACAAGCAGTGCGAAAGTCTGGGCCTTCTGGTCGGCAATGGAACGGTTCTGGTTGGCTAACTCTCGGGCATTGTCCAGTTCCTGTTGTCGGTCATGAAGCAAGAAGTCAAGGTTCTCCACTTGGCGCCTCAACTCGGGGTGACCTGGCATCTCCATTGGCATTCCCATGAAGTCACGTCTCGCATAGTGGGCAAAACGGGTTCCTTGGGTCTTGTTAACGTTGAGGGCACATAGACGTGCGAGAGCTTCATGCATTGCCCTGGCTAATCCATCTAGCCAGTTGTTCTCTCTCACAGAGAACTGAATTCTCCCAGAAGTTGGTGCCTCGATGCTTCCTCGAAGTTCTGCGGTGACTAGCCATTGTAGGTCTCCTCCTGGGGTCCTGGAAGTTGAGCTCCAAGAAACTCCGGATGTGGGCGTCCCAGAAATTCTGACAGTGAATCCGGATCCCTCTCGAAGATTAGCTGACCTCCGTTTCCCAACTGGTAAAACTTGCTGAACTGAGTCTCCATCTACAAGAATTTAGGATGAGGAAGTTAGTGAAGTGATCAAGTGTGTCCAAATTTTAAGTAGTAGTGTAAGAATTTTGAGTAACATGAATTTTTTTTGAGAAAGAATGAGTTCACAAGGGTAAGAGGGGAAATAGTTTTTCGTAAATACTCACTTTGGTTTTGAAGCTAAGTTTTTGGGTTGACGTCCATTCTAACTAGGGTCTCCTATGGTCAGGATGGCTCTGATACCAACTTGTCAACACCCGGATTTTTAATCCCAGATGCCCGTTATGCCATACCTCGCAATCCCAGGATTACCATTTTTGCGAGACATAACGGATTGGATATCATAGTACATCATCCATTACAAACCATACATAAGGTTTTACACAAATAAGGATCTCATGATCCAGTCTTTAATACAACAAGCAGCGGAAATAAACGATAGCGTATCGGTGGGGTCCATCTTCAGGGGCACAGGCAATGCTGACGAAGGCAGATAGTCCTAGTTATCATGGCCGTCCTGCTGACCATCATCTTGATAATCTCCTTCATAGTCTGGCCATGATAATAGCCAGGGACAAAAGCCATGAGTACTCTTTAAGTACTCGCAAAATACTACTAGCAAGGGTTATGACTCTAAGTTAAAGTACTGAAATGAAAGAATAACTATCAAGTTAAGTTTGAAACCTAAGTTGAGTTCTGAAACAAGAAAAGATAAAATAAAAGTCTAGAATCACTTAAGTTGGGAAGCTAATTTCATCTACACAACACTATTGTGGTCAAGTCAAGGTTCATCATTCATTTCAAGGTCTTTAGAAAACATCTGACAACGAAACAGTATGGCCATTCCAACTGTCCATAACCGCGGACGCGGCTATTCGAATAGTTTGACACTCTGCAGAGGTGGTACACTTTCACCACAAGATTCAATACATCTGTCAGGGATAACCCTGAATCATCATACTTAGTATGCATATAATCAAACATAACCTTCCCTTTACACACCCTAGTACAAGCACCTCTCCTATGAGCATGGCCTCCCAACCATGACCATCAGTCATCTTGGGCACTGCATAGGTGGACATCATTGAGAGGTAGCCTCCGCTCAAACCTCTCCCGTGAGGGAACTAATACTAATGCATATAAACTTCCAGCTACGCCTTACCCAATTCAGGTAATATGGTTGTACGGTAAATTTGGAATGGTATCGCATCCGAATCCAACCATCGGTTTTATAAAAGGGTTAAGGCTCATGCCTCATCATTTTCACCATCATAAATCAATTGTGTTTCTCAACACATGTCAAAACATCTCAATAGAATGACTCATCATTCCAAGGTTTTCACAACTCATTTTCACCAAGTGTTCCCATCTAAAGTGACTCAAGTTTTGATCTATTCTAAAACACTAGGTTAAGAGTGTTCACTAAGGTGGAAAGGTGGGATCAATCTCATGCCATAGAATGACATCTAAAGGTTTCTAAGTAGGTCAAGTTTTATACTCTTTATGCTACCTTCAAAATTACTTAAAGAACTTTGTGTAAACTAAGGTGGGGTAAAACTTGTCCATGAGACTTGGGGCATTAATAGTGAAAAGGGGTGTGATTAAAGCATGCTTAAGGCATCTTTGCTAAACCATCTAGTTTATGCTAGCTTGCTAACCATAGCTGGCTAAGGTAAGTTTGCAAGGGTTAGCTTGCCCTGCTAATAGTGGCTTGCCTTGGTTGGTGCAGTGGTTGAAGTTTTCTTCTTCTTCTTCCTGGTAGAACTCCTCCTCGAGAGTTTGGTTGGTGCTATCGTCTAGAAATACATAGGGAGTGCACAATCACCAAACAATACTTAACTTAGGCTAAGTAGTATTCTAAACCACACAATTGATGATCTATTATCATCATAAGCATCACAAGTTTAATTCAATAGTTTAAACCTTTTTATTTTGGAAAAGTAATTTCTACTCATTGAAATAATAACTAAGATTTAATATTCACCACTAAAACATGGGATCATGTGGACACATGTCCTCACCACATATCCTAACATGTGGGAATGAGATTTAAAGGTTGGATCAATATTACTTTGGTTTAAGTTTATTCTTTAATGATTTAAAGTGACTAGAAATGCCTATATAGCATTATTTTGGTACTAGTCCAAATTCACTGCCTGTAAACCTTAATATTATTACATATTTGGATAGATATGATGAAATTTGATTTTTGAGAGTTGGAATCAACTCAAAAGCTAACTTGGTTGATTTTATAAAAATGTTTCAAGTTGCAAAAGCTTCTGTCTTCTTATTTTTATTAGGAGAAATCTATAACTCTAAATGAATTAAATCCAACGGGCTTAGATATATCTTTTCAATACCTTTCAGACGAAATTGGTTTCATGCAATTTGGATTTGTCAAACTCACAGAATTGAATTTTGAAACACTGGACATAAACTATATTCTAACTAAAAAGAAAAATCCTAATTTGAATTTCCAACGCGCGCGGGAACGAAATGGGCCGGCCCACTGCGCTCCGCGCAGCGTCGCGGACTGACTTAAGCGAGGACCCCACCCGTCAGTGACACAGGGGGGTGCGAAGCGGTATGGGCGAACGGTGGCCGTGCGATCTGGTTCTAATCCAACGGCTGAGGGTCATCGTCGACGTTGGGCAACGCCGGCGAGACAGAACCCTAGCACGGCCAGTGGGGGTCGTTGGGGGCTCACCGGGGTTCAGGCGAGGGTCGGCGAGGCGGGCGAACGACGAAGTCGACGACGGCAAACCTCCTAGTACCGGCAGCTTCTCCTGGGGCGGCCTGGATCAACGGCGCCCTTCTCCTCCCGAGGCGGCGGCTCCGGCTGCAATTCCGGCGCTCTGGTGCTTGAGCGGCTCCGGCTGGCGGTGGGGAGTGAGAGTGAGAGGTGGGTATGAGAATGGTGTGAAGAGAGCTTGCTGGGGAGGCCTCCTTATATAGGCGAGCGAAGGGTGCAGAGCGGCATGGGCAGAGCTCGACGTGGGCGACGGCACAGCGAGCTAAGGGCATGGGCGAGGTAGGCGGACGGTGGCCGGTCTCCTGGCGATTCTCTATGGCTTGATGGCGCGGCAAGGGGCGGTCTATGCTAGTTGGGAGCGGGCGGTGCACTGGGCGCGGGCGGCGGTGTTCGATGCGGTTCCTCGGGGCTGCTGGTCGCGAGGCTGCGAACAAGGATGTCTGGGCGGTTGCTGGGCCTGCTGCGGTTGCTGCCACGCAAGGCTAGGGCTTGGCGAGGCCGGTGCTGCTCTGGCGGGCGCGGCGCTCCGGGGTGATCGGCATGGCGGACAGAGACATGGGCGCGAGCAACTGGGGCTTGTCCTCCGCTCGATTTTGGTCGGGGGCTGGTCGAGGCGGTGCGGTGTGATGGCGCCTGTCTGCCAGCGGGCGAAGGAGAGCGCGGGGCGGCTTTGTGCGAGCTGTCCATGGTCGACCTGGCGCATGGCGTCGGGCGGCTTGGCACTGGAGCAGCTAGGGGAGAGGGAGATAGAGCTAGGGCCGGGGTTTGAGCTGGGGGGACAGGGGGACCGAGTTAGGCCCAAATGGTGACAAGAAGTACTGCACACTATAGTGTTTTGACAAATGTTTGATCTGTGTCTGCCACCTGTTCGATGAAATGGCCGCAAGAACTCAAGTTTTGAATTTTGAAAAGATTTTTGGTGGGTGTGCTAAGTTGGTGCTGGTGAGTCTGCAGATGCTTGGGTTTTGAAAGTTGAGCTTGTTTGAGTGGTTTTTGAAAAAGTGGGATCTTCCCATATGATAAAGATTCAATTTTGAACTGTTATTTAAAATAGTTTACAGAAGGTTTTTAGAAGATCAAAAGGTGGGCCTT
This sequence comes from Avena sativa, assembly GCA_916181665.1. Lineage (NCBI taxonomy): Eukaryota > Viridiplantae > Streptophyta > Magnoliopsida > Poales > Poaceae > Avena > Avena sativa. The sequence goes on along the minus strand of OV702290.1, from coordinate 542,177,049 downwards.
GGTACCTCATTATGTGTACTAGCAAGGGGTGTAAAGATCCAGAATTGTTTCTGTTAAGAATTGAGTACTAGGAATAGCCAAAGTAGGCATGAGAGTTAATTTTGTCAAAATGACCATTCCTTTATTTTAATTCTTTTTTATTTGATTTCTTTTAGGAAAAGTTTGGGAATGATGTAGATGATGTTTAAATCACCTAAGAAACATTTTAATACTCCCCACATAAACATAGTCATTCTTATTAATTGTGGTGGGAGCAAATTCAACAAAATATCTATCATTATTTTTCTCATCACCATAATCATCAAATATAGGAGGCATATTGTAATCATAATTAATTTTCTCCTCAATGATAGGTGGACTGAAAATCTCATATTCATCATTGTAATCATCATATATTGGAGGCATAGTATCATCAAAGTAAATTTTCTCCTCCGTGCTTGGGGGACTAAAAAGATCATCTTCATAAAAACTAGCTTCCCCAAGCTTAGACTTTTCCATAGCATTAGTAATAATGGTGTCCAAAGAATTCATACTAACAACATTGCTATTAGCATGCAAATAAAGTTCCATAGGTTTTTTAATTTTCTCTTCAAACACTTCATGTCCTAACTCAAGATAAATATTATAAAGCTCTCTAATTTTGTTGTTGTTTTCCATTAAGCCTAACTAGTGAAAACAAGAAACAAAAAGACAGAATTGTAGAATCTAAAGGAAATAACTTCGAGCACTCACACCGGAGGATGTGAGTACCTTTTACCTTACCTCCCAGGCAACAGCGCCAGAAAATAGGCGTTTGCCGTGGGAGGTTCTTCTTCTTTAATCCTCCGATGTGAATACCTTTTACCTTACCTCCCCGGCAACGGCGCCAGAAAATAGCTTGATGTCTACGCAATTCTATTCTTGTAGACAGTTGTTGGGCCTCCAAGTGCAGAGGTTTGTAGGACAGCAGCAAGTTTTCCCTTAAGTGGATCACCCAAGGTTTATCGAACTCAGGGAGGAAGTGGTCAAAGGTATTCCCTCTCAAGCAACCCTGCAATCAAGATACAAGAAGTCTCTTGTGTCCCCAACACACCCAATGCACTTGTCAGGTGTATAGGTGCACTAGTTCGGCGAAGAGATAGTGAAATACAAGTGGTATGGATAATTATAAGTGGTAATGGTGCGAGAAAATAACTTGATGGCGTGGAAAAGACTAAAGGCAAACTGAAATAAAGATGGAAGTAAGCAAACATGTAACAGATCTAGTAGCAAACGAAGTATCAATGCTTAGAAACAAGGCCTATGGATCATACTTTCACTAGTGAACACTCTCTCATAAATATATTCTCTTTATGATACTACTCTTAACTACTCTCCGGTTGAACACTCTAATCATTGGTAGGGCTATAACAGCACACCTCAAAGTAAGCCTTTCCCATCTAGAAAACCCCACACTGTCACCTTGAGCACTAGATGAACTCCACAATTTCATAGAGACATCCAACTCCAAATATAACTCATAACAAGTATTTGAAACCTCTAGCCTAAGTGCCACCATGGTGCGCACGCTGTCACTTTCACACACATGGGGAGAGCAGAGATCTATTAAAGCACTTGAGTAGCAAGGTAGATCTATAGATTACAAGCTCATGATCTCAATAAGATCATGCATAGAGAGAGAGATGAACACATAGCTACCGGTAGAACCCTTAGCCTCGAGAGAGAACTACTCCTTCCTCATCATGGGAATCAGGAGATGGCGGTGGAGATCGATGGAGATGGCTCCGGGGGCACTTCCCCGTCCCGGCAGGGTGCCGGAACAGAGACTTTCTGTCCCCCAAATCTCCCTTTCGGTGGCGGTGGCGCTGCAGAACTTTTCTTGGATTTCTGATTGATGACCTAGCGTTTTGGCTTCGGGAGGCTTCTTATAGGCCAGAGGGCAAGGTCGGTGGGTGGCCAGGGGGCCCACACCACCTGGTGGCGTGGGTAAGGCTAGCCCGCGCCTAGGGGGGTGTGGCCAGGCCCTGGCCCCTCTCCGACTCTCCTTCTGGCTCCGTGAGTCTTCTGGAAAAATAGTAACTTTGGCTTTTGTCCCGTCCAATTCCAAGAATATTCATTTTCTGACTTCCTGGAACCAAAAACAGTAGAAAACAGGCAACTGGCACTGTGGCATCTTGTTAATAGGTTAGTCCAAGAAATCATATGAAAAGTACTCCAAAGTGTGGACAAAACATAAGAAAGTAGATAAAACCAAGCATGGAACATCAAAAATTATAGATACATTTGCAATGTATCAGTGACCGACCGGGAAGTGGGTAACCGGGTGCGCACGAGTGAGGACAAAGTGCGCAGAAAAGACTAGTGTTGGTCTATGGGGCCAGTCTAGATATCCTATTAAGCTGCTAGGAGTGACACCCCCCGGGCCCAGGAGTGGACGGGGTGTTACAGCCACTGACCGCCCTGGGCGAGACGTAGTAGAGCAGCCAAGATGCAAGCTTTGACTACCACCGTAGGAAGCGAGTCGTCACCGGTGGAGAGCATTCCCTACCATCACAGCAACACCAAGCTCGCCAGATCAGGACCAAGATGGTCATGAGATGGAAAAGTGAGACCACTACCGCCACCGGAGCAACAGCTCCGGCCACCACCGGTCCTAGAGGAGGACCACCATGACGGCTAGTCGTTCAGCAATAACTAGTTGAGCCACCAAGATCTAGAAGGACGGGTGGACATGCCCGCCCAGGCCCATTCGGCCCGCACACGTGGGCGCCGCTGAAGAGCAGCACCACCGCCTCCATTTGGAGCATCGCCAGAGCCTAGCGCCAAACGCACCACCACCTCCCGCGTCCACATCCTAGGACCCCCACGAGCACAGTCCGCTCGATCTCCCACGGCGAACTCCCCCAGCCCTCTAGAGGTGAGGGCGCCCACCGCCACCGCGGGGACGACACATGGTAGCGGAGGCGAAGGGGATCAGAGATGTGGAAGACCCGACAACACCAATCTAGGTTTTAGGTGTTGTGGGAATGACCACGACAGTCACTACCAGGGGTAGCGATTGGAAGGATTCGGGGCAAGAGTGGGCAGCCATCTGCGGTGCAAGATGAGGGCAAAGACACAGGGATTTACTTAGGTTCGGCCCCCCGTAGGGTAAAGACCTACTCCTGCTAGATTGTATTATCGGCGAGTGAGTTACAAGGGTGGTGAAGCTCGGCAGCTAGGCAGCGAGTCGCTTGGATGGGGTGTATGATGGAACGTAAGTACAACGAGTACCCTAGGGCGGCTTATATAGGGGGTTCTTCGCTAGGGTTTACAGATATACAACCAAATCAGTTAGGGACTCAGAGGATTTGACCTAATCCGACTGGGCTTTAGCTACTCTTCCGGGCCTCCCGCTTCCAGTCGCCAGGCTCCGCTCCCTCTCAGTCGCATTCCAGTCGCCCTCATGCAGGCCCACTCACAGAGGCCTTGGCCTAGTCGAAACGTCCTGCTGGGTATACCCCATTTGGCATATCCCCATCACGAGGGTTGGGTCACGACCAACTAGTATGACTCAAAACTTTGAACTAGTCCTCACTCCTCACCCATCGCCTCTAATGGCAAGCCCCCTGGCGGCTGGAGAAGAGTTGGAGGAGCGAAAGACGAAGCATGATCCAGAGATCGGGGATGCACGACAAGAAGATGATACTTCGGAAGTGGAATCCGGCATCATGACAAAAGCCAAGAGAAGCAGAGCACATCTAGGGATCAACTTCTCCCAGGGTCCAGAAAGGCAGGGGATGGGCGACATGTGGGTTCGTTCCATGCCAACGAGCTATATCGATCTAGGGCTCAAGGATGAAGAAGGAGGGGACCGCGAGACCTCAACTCTGGCGCCAATGGCATTTTAGGTCACCTGACCGCACATGCACAAAACCCAAACTACACCCACCACACTCATCGTTGCACCTCGCCGGCATTGGGACAAAATCTGAATCTCGCCTTCAAGCCACCATCCTCATGAAGCACAACCGACAAACCCGAAGGCCAACTCCACCGGCACACACCCACACACCTTGGCCAGACGAACCTGCCCTAGATCTAAATCCAAAACGGGGGCACCCAAAAGTCGCCTACACAATAGTATTACCCTTAGTTGTCCGCTGGCGACAACCAACCCGCAAGAACACAAATTCGACCCGCTGCTTGCACACTGCAGCAGCGGATGCCGCCTACACACAACACCAAAGAAACCTCCCGATGAGCTGTAGTAGCACGCAAGTTGTTGCCGGTCTAGATCTACCGGTGAGGTCCCACGGTGGCTAGGGGAAAATAGGATCTCGTTCAGAGGAGCAAAGGGCGGTGCAGTAGTCTTGCAACGACCCAATAGCGAGAGATATGATGCCGACGGCGGGGTCGCGGCGAGGAGACGCGGGGGAGGAGGACCAGGCGCCACCGCAGGGCAGGGATGGGACTCCACCACCGGCAACGACGTGGGGCCAGCACATCAGCTGTTTATACCCTTTGGAGTATTTGATCCTTGTTTCTGCTGGAAATTACTACTTCAGTTTATATATAACCTTTTTTAGCAAACTAAAACAGCTTGCTAAAAAGATTTATATTTTGGAAATGAGGCAGTAATTGTTAACGCTTGCTTTCTGCTTCTGCCGGAGTACTACTTGGAATATTAACCTTAGCTTTTTTGCATATTGCTACTCGATGCATGCCTGTTGTTACCGGGAGCAGTAACGTTCCCTGTTTGTGTTTGTTTGCTCTGTGTGGCCTACAGAATGGTAGTGGTACGCTCTCCGTGGCACAGTTGGTCGATCTAACTAGTAAGTGTATTTCTTGCATAAATAACTTTAAGAATGTCTATCGAGACGAGAGAACATTAGAGGACATACATACATACTACATATGGTACATCCATCCATCCATCTAAACCGATCATCAAGTGGACATTAATGACCAACGATTGATATAATGGTCTCATGTGCTGTGTGCTACTGGAGTCTGAAACATGAGCACTAGTTGCGGTATCGAGGAACGAGGGACGACAAGCCCGAGCTAGCTGTGCAGTTTTCTTCTACAGAAGAAACCCTCCAATTCAATCTATACGAGCACGACTGTACCTGAGTTGATGCGAAGTACCTCCCCGTCGTGTAGAGAGTGTCTGCAGTAATTTGCTCATGCCGTATTTCGAGTAAGACCAGAACCTGGGCCACACTTGAGCACCGCATCCTGTCTTGTGCTAGAAGGCTTTGTAGTAGTACGACTTCTTCTTCCTACTACTCCGTATTTTTCTAATCAGCCAGCAGTAATGATGTCTTGTTCGTCAAGAAGGTTTCTGCATGCCCTCAAATCCGTGCCATCTCGTTTTTTCGCTGTTTATTTTCTCTTTCTCGAGAGAAGCCGTCTTGTCTCCAGTGCCTAGGATTCGGTAGTCCCGGCAGGCAGAGTTGAAATGCCACATTATTTTAGTAGTCATCAGCCAGCAATGATGCCGAAATAACACGAGCGGCGAGCAGCGCGACAAGAGGGCTGCAGGTCAGCTACGAACCCGCCACTAGTACGACGTCGTGCCAGCCAGCAGCTAGCGAGGAGAGAAGAAAATAAAGAAAAAGAAACGGAGCCCGATGCGTGGCACAGGTACAGTACAGTAGGCAGTAAATGCTCGCGCGTCAAACTAGGACCGCGCCCGGACAGACAGACACGCCTATTGATTGATGGCTGGCTCGCTCGCTCGCTGCTGCAGGCTACAGTGAGCTACTGCCGCTGCGCCACTGAAAAGGTGCTTCCATTTCCATGCTCCCCCCGCGCATCGCCGGTCCCAACGCGAAGCCGCACCCCGCTTCTTCTTCAACGCTACGCACCGGGCCGTTCTGACTGGGCGTGGAGTAGCCAGCCAGTGCCGCTCCAATTCCATTTCTCGCTATAAATACCACGGCACGGGTCCAGCCGGCCGGCCAGCCATTCGAGAGGAGGAGGAGGTCCCATTACATTCTGTTTAGCTGCTAGCCCCACGCACTGACCTTCTCTTCTCTTACCTTCTTCTCCTCCTCGAGCTCATTCTGTCTGCCCCCGAGCCTGCGCTTGCCGTGCCGTGCCGTGTGCGGAACCAGATGGAGGTAGGCGCTGCGTGATCCAGGCATCCTTCCATATGCCATACCATACCATACCGGAATGGTGGTCACTCACAGCCTTGATCTCGCTCTAACTTCTGCCTCACCTCGTCTTTGGTTTTGCTCGCAGAAGGCGGCGAGGAGGCGTCAGGTGCCGGCGTTCGGGGAGTGGAACTACTACTACCACTACGACGAGCAGGAGCCCACCGCCGCCGCGGTGGCCGCGCCGCCCGCGCTGTCGTCCTACTGCTACGCCACCCCCGAGCCGGAGGCCTGCAGCGACGTGTGGTTCAGGTACTCGCCTCCCCCGCGCAAGCCCGCCACGCCCATCAAGAAGAAGACCGTCAGGAGGAGGATGACCGAGGGCGACGACTCGTCGTCCGTGGAGAAGAAGGGGAGAAGGAGCGCGAGGCCGGCGTCGGAGGCTGGCGGTGCAGGCGGAGGTGGCGGCGTGGCGCGTGCCACCAGGGTGGTAAGGCCGGTCGACGAGGACCTGTACCAGGTGCCGCCGCCGGAGGTCGCCTCCCACCGCCGCCGCCCCAGGAGGAGGAGCCTCTGGATGGGCTGCCTGGGTTGCGTCGCCTGAACCTCAACCGGACCCTGTCGCCTCTTGATAGATAGTTGCAGTGTGCGTGTGCGTGTTCGTCTTTAGTTGTAGTAGGAGTAATATTAGATTCGTGTTACTACTCTACTTATTTTTCTCTCTACGTTGGATAGTATAGTTCTTTGCTCTGAGTCTCTCTCCGATCCGAAGTTTGTGCTTCTGTCTATCTCCTCCCCGATCGCCCGTGGCAAGATGGTGTTTTCAGTTGGTATCACCAGGAGTAGCCTGGTGGCACTAGTACTATTTTTGTGCGTGTGTGTGTAACTGTAATGTGTGTAAGATATTGATATCTCGAGTGCATGATGAGTAGTAATATTAACATTTCGAATTCCAACTCCTCCTTCTCCATTGTGGCTGAAATATTGAACGCTGCTATAGCACGTTTTACTCAAAAGATGAGACGCTACAAGGAAGTAGTAAGGTCTCTATCTATTTGTCAACCCGAAATGCCATTCATTTTGTACAGTACAGTGTACTGATACCACACTTTCGATCAAGTTCGTTATGCAAACGTGTTCTCTCGCATCGGAGAGGCAGAAATGGTTTCACACGGCCACCTTTGGTTTGGCCCGGGTGGGCTCTCTCCCTCTCGCCCGCCGCTGCTTTTGGCCCCTATCCTTGGGCCGTGTGTCCTAATAATCGTTTGATCAGAGACCATAACTGCCAAATAGTCCGCGAGCACGTACACGTCGTACAGCCCCTGTGCGGGAGTATGTGTACGAGGGCGCCGCAGCGTCGTGGGGTGGGGGCGCTCTGGGCGAACCTGCCACGACCATTGATTCGATCGTGCAGTTGGATGTTGTGCGAACTGGCTGGCTCACGCGTGCGTACTGTTCTTCAGCCCGCCCATGCCACCACACTGTGCCGCGGCCGCAGACACGCAGAGAGGCAGCAGTAACTATTTTGCATGTGTCTGTTATAATAAGCATAGATAGCTATATCGAGCAAGTCAAAAGGTGGAGGCTTCGTTTCACGGGTTCACTCACAACTCACAAGCCGAGAGAACCGAGGTCCAGCTGAAACGCTAGAACAAGAAATCCAGTCTCCTGCCTGCTTCCTTGCAGTGAGAACATGGCGTGGTAAGAAACATTTATTTACGCGAGCGAGGGTGGGTGAGCCTCCGCTGCTGCGGTAAGTTAATTTTACTGCGCCGGCCCCAGCGTAGGTGCAAGAGCTCTTTGGTCGATCGATAGGCACGGAGCTGGCGCACACATCCGGGCCGGAGGGATCGCCAAATTTCCGTTGAAACTCGCTTGATTTTCCGCCGGGAATGTCGCGTTCTGGCCGGCCGGGTTTCACGCGCGTCATGTCACGTAAACGTATTCTTCTAACTACTTAGAAAACGTCGCATCGCGCAAAACCTTCCGGGGAATGACCATGCACTTGAATGCTCGTGTGAATACCATACAATGCCATAATACGTGACGTTCTTGGAGTTACGCCTCTGACGATCGGTGCTGATCAGCCTTCTTTGACATGACCGCTCCTTTTCTGGACTTACTACTACGACCTGTGACCTAGTAGCAGTAGCAGTTTGTGTCGACGTGTGTGCATGCGCCCTCTTTTCCTAACCGTACCTCTAGCGCTAGTACTGTTCGCACGAAACGATCGGTTTTTAGGCCTTTCACAATGGACGGCTCTTAGCGGTGTATCCTAGACACTTTGCTTATGTGGCAATATAGTTAATGAGGAAAGAGAGTGAGGTTGTATCTTAGCTAAGAAACACCTCTTGCACGAAACCATAGGCAAAAAACCATGGTTAAGTCAATCAAATGCATGCATGTCATCTAAATCATTAAATGTAAAGACACCACTTAAAAAACAATGCATTGGAGAAGTTGTATCTTAACCATTTATTTTTCCTAGGATGACGTGCTAAGGTACACCCCATTGTGAAAGGCCTTAGAGAGCAGTGCTTCTGTTCCATAAATGGACTTGATTAGCACTTAGGCCTTTCACAATGGACCGTTTCTTAGCGCGCTATCATAGGCAATGTCATATTCTAAGAAACGGTCTCTACAATGGGCTGTTTTTTAAGGATGTATCTTAGACTAGCCCCAATGGGGGTATCATAGGTAGTATCATGCATGTCATGTTGGCAAAATTCTGACGTGGCATCCTAATTAATGATGAAAGAGGTTGTGTTGGTATCATAGGTAGATACCGTATCATAGCACGTAGTACTAGAAAAACTAATCTCAAATGAATCTTGTATATAATTTTGCATTGAGATTCTAAAAAACAATAAATATACTAAGACTATGGTACTACTACATGATACTATGCATTGTGGAGGTGGTATCATATACTAGTATCATATGCATGATACTACTATATGATACTTCCCATTGTGACTAGTCTTATGAGTTTATGTATTTAATGATTTGAGGCTCATGCATGCATAGGATTGGGCTAGCCAATTTTTCTGCCTATGGTTGCGTGCAGGAGGTGTAGCTTAGGATATAGAGTTAAGATACACCCATTGTGAAACGCCTTAAACTGGATGGATAGTATACTGTCTGGTCCCATGCATATAGTATTATTTATTTCTCGCAGGCCGTTTGGTCGGAGGCCGGTGTCAGCGCCGCTCGCTGGAACGGGGTCAGCCAGTCAGGTCATGAGCAATGCGCAGGGAGCTCGGCGCCGAGAACGTATCCTCTGCAGGCCATGCATGTACCGGCGGACGGAAACAACAGGCTTAATACTACTACCGAAAGGTAAAACGTTGATTGATCTTCCGTGAAGCTCTGTGCGGCGTGCATTACAGAGACTGGGCACCCGATCATGCAGCTAGCAACGGGGAAAGGCTACCAAGCATGACAAATATATAGTTCCATGTCTAGACAGGGAAATCGAGCGAGATTTGGTCGAACCCGGCCTGTCCGGGTGCGCCGTACTCGCCCATACAGCCACCCCACCGTCGCAAGCCTGTACCGCAGCCTGCAGAGAGATATGGAGGCAGCAGTAACTATTTTGCATGTGTCGTCAGTTCTTATAGCCTGGATAAATCGGGCAAGGTCAAAAGGCCACCGAGCGAGGTCGAGGTGAAAAGCTCAGAAAGCAATCACCCAAGAGGTAACACAACGATGACTGCCGGGCCGTCTCCTTCGTCACAACATCAACATAGCATGCTAACGAAAAAAAACATCAAGTTAGGCGGGTGACGACGACATATCGTGAGACGTCAGTGCAGCGGGTAACTTAAATAGTAGCTAGGGTGCTGCAACGGCTGCTTGGTGGCTCTGGTGATAGGCCTGGCGCTGGAGCAACGAGACATCTTCCGGTTCTTGCACTGCAATGGCCAGGATTTCGTTGGAAATTCCCTTCTCATTCTTCGCGGGGGGAATGTTGCCCTCCGGGTCTCATGCACGTCTTCCGGGGAATGGCCGCGCTTGAATGCTCGCACTGCTCGCGACGTTCTCCTCTGACGATCGGCGCTCAGCCTTCTTCCTTGGACATGACCTCTCCTTGGCGAGTACACGTACACACACACCCTGTAACCTTCTTCCACTTGTGTGCCTCCCCCCTCTTTAACATTCTTTCCTCTGACACCTCCTCATCAGACGAAATGATCGGTTTACAGTAGCAGTAGTACTGGTGTTTCCTTTTTCTTGGCGGTCTTTATGGGCATTTACTTGGACGTTTTGAATATCTGTCGCCGATGAACATCTTGATCGATTTGCGTTTTTGGATATTGTTTGGAAATCTGTTGCTTTCTGTCTCACGACCCTGCACCCGGGCAATTCCTATTTTCCACTTATTACTGCGGGCACCGTCTCTCGTTCCGCCTGCGTCAATCGCTAAGCTGGCCGGCCTAGTTATCCATTCGTTTTTTCAAAAGCCAATATATATTAGGCATGCAAGCCGCTTCATTACAACCTTCCAGTCTCCTTATGTATCCCGGTGAGGAAAAAAAATGCGTCTGAAACTTAGTATTGTTAGACAAAAGGATCGGTTTTTAGAGACCAGTGCTTCTGTTCCATAAATGGACTTATTAGCACTTAAATTGGATACTATCTGGTCCCATGGAGAACTTCCTCTCTCGAAGCCCCTTTGGTCTCGGAGAGCGCCGCTCGCTGGAACGGGGTCAGCGAGTAAGACCCTGAACAAGGCGCTGGGAGCTCGGCACCGAGAACGTAGACTCCTCAAGCCGTGTACCGGAACTCAACGCAGTCTTGCTCCTCCCCCTCCCGAGAGCCCTCTACAGTTCCTCTCCCAGATCCAGTGTGACCGGGCCGACCCCAAGGCACTCCCGTGGCTATGGCGGCGGAGGGGAGGCACCAGAGTAGTTTTAGGAGTAGATCTAGGGTTGGTGGTCGTTGTGCCGATAGCTTTGGAGTAGGGTGCCGTTGCTAGGGGTCGAGATCGGCACATCCGGTGGTGGCGGATGGGTGCGGTGCTCCGGCGGTCGGAGTTGGCGCGCCTCGTCTTTGATTACGGGATATTCGCTGCCTCGTCTTGAGCTTGTGGAGGCTCCGCTCTCCCGCTCTCGGTCGGCCGTGGCGGCGGGGGGAGGGGGGGCAGGGGGGTTGGCAGGGCGAGCCCTTCTCAGCTTGATCTGGTGGTGGCAGGGGCTCTCCTTGGTGCGGTGGCGCGGCACCAAGGATCTGTCCCAGACGGCCTCCTCTTAGATCGATGGTTGATCCAAGCCGGATGTCTTCTGGTGGCAAGCCTCTTCATAAGGCACCTAGGAGTTGGTGCTTGGTGCGTGATCTGTGGCCTCTTCGCTCTCCTCGGCCGGCCTTGGTGGCAAGGGAGGTTGGCGGAGAGGCGGCCGCGTGGTTCTACCTGTTTCCCCGCCGGCCGTGGTGGCGAGGGGGATTGGGAGGCCATGTGACCCTCTTCTTTTCGTCCAGGTATCGGTGATGTCCTTGCCGCGGTGGGCTTCTCCTCCTGTCTGCTCCAGCGCCCATGGTTGTCGCTTCGAGTATGCAGTTTGGGGGTTTGTAGGTGGTATCTTCTGGAGCTCCTCTCCGGTGTTTCATGGCGGGGTTTTTGTCGTCTTTGCACCGGACCGAATGGCAGTAGGGTTGCCGCTCCGTCGTTGCTTCGCTCTGTCTGTCGGTGTTCATCTGCGCCCCGCCTCCAAGTGGCAATGGAGTCGCCGCTGCAGTCCGATGCCGGAGCTCTGGGATCTGGAGGTGGAAGAGGTCCGGGGACTGGATTGCTTTCCGAGTTTTCCCCAGGGTTCTTTGTGCTTATTTTTGGACCCCTGTGTAATTTTTATTTCTTTTGGGTCCCCTTGTACTCCAGATGTTTATTGCAGCTTCTTGTCGGGTGGTTTTCACCCGTTCACCGTTCAAAAAAAAAAAATTCAAGCCGTGTACCGGCAAGCGGACGGGTTTTCCCATTGTTGGCAACAACAAGAGGCTAGCAAGAAAGACATATAGTTTCAAGAATTCAAGTTTGGAGAAGAAAGACTTGGTCGAACCCGTACGTCGGGTGCATCATACTAGTAGTGTACTATTTTCAGCTAGCCCATACCACACCGTAGCACGCCTGTACGTGCCGCAGGCAGAGTTGCAGAGGAGTAACTATCGATCTTGTATGTGTGTCTCTTCTCAACAAAGAGCAAGGTCACAAAGGCACGGGGCGAGGGCGAGTAGGAAAACTCAGGAAACAATCACCAAAGAGGGAACGCGATCGCGATGTCTGCAGGCCGTCCTCCTCCATTGCATCATGGCACGTACGGTAGCAAAAAAAACATCTACTCCACGTTGGTGTGGGTGACAACGATCGTGAGACGACGTCGGTGCAGTGCAGCGGTGTAGGTGCACCGGCTGTTTCGTCAAAAGGCCGGGCAAGCAAACGAGGGTATGGCCGGAACAGAGCGAGTCGTTTTCCGGTTCTTGCACTGCCTTAGCGAGGGTTTGCCTTAGTCGTTTTGAAATATCTGTCGCCGATGAACATCTTGATCGAATTGCGTTTTGGGATACTCTTTAGAAATCTGTTGCGTTGCGTCACCACCCTACACCTGTCCAAGGCTCCAAAGGAGAAGAAGCGGGCCGACTATCATCGGGCCATTCTCGAAGCCCATCTATAAGCAAGGCCCATGGCCCAGAAGACAATGTCAAGTATAGCTGCTTAAGTCTCGCGAGGAAGACCGGTCTAGGATATCTTGGTCAGTATTGAAATTCCCCGAAAACTTTCTTCCTCCTTCAAGTCTACGAGCTCGTGATTTTGCTCTTGCACAACACAAAAGCGTTATCGGACAAAATATTACAGATTGTGAGTGTGTATCGATATAGTGCCGTCTCATATGGTATCAGATCCATTGCTCCGGGCAAATTTTTGCCACCAAATTCACTGAGATCTGAGCATGTGGAGGCGAATCGGAGACAGCCGACCCCGTGGTTGGGAACTATCATAAAATCCCACAGGAATATCCTCTTCGCGGCGTCGGTGTAGATCGGGTATCAATCAATCGATCGGAGGCGGAGGCGGCGGTAGACTGCTCGCAGTAAGAGGATTGGGGGAAATCGAGCAGTTGATCGTAGTTCCTCTATGATCCGTAAAATTCCACCTCGATAACCTAATTAGTTCGCGATTGGGGCGCGTCACGACAATTGTCTTCTAGGCCCTTTTGTGAGAACATCAAAACCATCTCCTCATGGGTGAACATGATGGAGGGCTCCATTCAAGCTCTCTCTCTCTCTCTCTCTCTCTCTCTCTCTCTCTCTCTCTCTCTCTCTCTCTCGATCGACACTGTAGTAGGGACGTACCTCGGCCGATGACCAGGCGCCACGGCCTGAAGGGCACCACCTTCTACATGATGCACAGAGCACCGTGACGGTTATCTCCAAGGCCCTGGCACCTGCCCTAGCAAAGGGTGCGCGCAAATTTCATCATACCCCTATTAATTTTGATCTGACGGATAGATCCTATGGTGGTGGAGATAGCTATATGCATGAGTCTCGTTCATAACTCGAGACCACCTAAAACTGATTTTCTCCGTCTTGATGGTGATAATCCTAAGTGGTGGAAGAAAGTAGTTGAAAATTATTTCATGCTCTACAATGATGATCATTACACATGGGCCAATTTTGCTACAATGCATTTTGTGGGCAATGTTGCTCCGTGGTTACAAACCTTTGAGTCTGAGCATGATGTAGATAATTGGGAAGAAGTTGACACCGAATGCGACGATCCGAGAGTTCGGCGACCAATTGGCGATGGAGAAGATGCAAACCGACCCGTCTCTTCTCACTCAAAGCAATGTCGGCGGCCACTCTCAAGGCTGTCAGCGAGTCCCTGCACTCGTTTGCTTCTGGACAGACAATGATCTGTGAGAACATCAAAACCATCTCCTCGTGGGTGCCCATGATGGAGGGCTCCATTCTGCAGCTATCTCTCTCTATCTATCTATCTCTCGCCCAAGTCAACTAGCATGTGGCGACACTGGAGTCGGGACGTAACGACGACGACAACCAAGCGCCACGGCCTAAAGGGCACCACCTTCTACGTGATGCACAGGGCACCGTGACCGGTGTATCCAAGGCACTGGCACCTGCCTGGCAAAGGGTACGCGCAAATTTCAGCATACCCCTGTTAATTTCGATGTCACATATAGATCTGATGGTGGTGGGGATAGCTATAGGCATGAGTCTCGTTCATATAATCATAACTCCAGGACACCTAAAACTGATTTTTCCTGTCTTGATGGTGACAATCCTAAGTGGTGGAAAAAAGTAGCTGAAAATTATTCCATGCTCTACGAAGATGATCATGACACATGGGCCAATTTTGCTACCATGCATTTTGTGGGCAATGTTGCTCCTTCGTTACAAACCTTTGAAGCTGAGCATGATGTAGATTATTGGGAAGAACTTTGTGTTAGAGGCTTTAGAGAGGTGCAGACAAACTTATAGTGTAGAGAAATACTACAATAAATTTGAGGTCGTTCGACACAAAATCCTAGTTTAGAGTAAACATTATGATGAGGATTTTCTTGTTACTAAATTCATTGTTGGCTTGAAAATGGAAATTCAACGAGCCATTAAATTGCACAATGCTAGAACAGTTGATACTGCGTTAGTGCTTGCTGAAAAACAGGAGGAAATGCTGAAAGAGATAAAAATGTATTCCAATGCTCGCTGGAACACGGGGTCAGCCAGGAACAACGAACAGGAGCTTGGCGTCGAGAACGTATCCTCTGCAAGCCGTGTGCCTAAAGACGGAACAAGACTTAATACCGGAGGGTAAAATGGTGATCTTCTGTGAAGGCCGTGTGGGCGGCGTGGAGGCGGTGGACGGTGCTCGAGTCGTTGTGGGCGCCCCGTCGGCCCCGTGGCAGTTTTGATGACAGCGGCCTGCATCCGTGTGGTACCCACCCCTGGCCACGGATCTCGGCGTCCCTCGCCGGATTTGTTGATGCGTTGGGGTTGCTGGGTCAGGGGCTTTGTCTGGGAGAGATCCTTGACCGGCGGTGGCGGTCACGGCGTCGGCGAGGTTTTTGGTCGCCGTCTTCCTCCTTGGAGGCGACGCTAAGGTACAACCCCCGTCCCTCCTTCTCCTGCACCCGGGTGAAAACCCAAAGTCTCCGGATTGGGCGGCGACGGCGCTCGGGCGTCGTGTTCTCCTTTGAGGCGCCGCCTTGGGGATGCGGGAAGGCAGCCGTGCTGCGTGTGTTTTCATCCCTTAGGCGAAGTGTGGTGGTTTGGCTGGTCTCTGGCCTGCCACGGTGACATGGGGGCCTCTTCCTGCCGTGTCTTTTTTGACGGTCTCCGTCCTGAAGCTGAAGTCTTGCTGGGTGGTCGCTGTGAAGGATGTCGGCGATGTTTGTGGCCTTCGTGTGTGATGCTCGTGCTTGCTTCTGACCCTTGGCATGATATTCCTTGTGTGTATGCGCGCTCTTGGGAGAGCTGCTCTGCTTGCCGACGGTCCGGCGCCCTTTGATCGTAGGCGAGAAGGTTGGGGCCTTCTTCGGAGACGGAGGCGGATGGCACGATGGGTTCCGTCAGGCCAGGACTTGATGATGGAAGGATCTCCCGGTGGTGCTCCACGGCGTCTCCTCTCCTCTGCTCTGTTCATTCTGTTAGATGATGGCATCGAAGATCAAGCACTGCTTCTTTGTTTTTTGTCTGTTTGCTTGTTCCTTGTTGTCTGTAAGCTGTTCTTGCAGCACCATGTACTTTGCCGCTATGGCTTTATTAATTTAAAGTTGGGCCTATGGCCTGATGTTTTAAAAAACAGAGAGAATGCGATCCGATTATGCCCTATATATCGTTTCATTCTCTTGTAAAGGTTTTTTTTTCCATTGTTAGGCAACGGCGAGAGGGCTAGCAAATACGGTTCCAAGTTTGGGGAGGGAAATCGAACGAGATTTGGTCGAACCCGTCCGGGTGCATCGCACTATTTCAGCTCGCCCATACCACCACACCGGGGGCAGCCTGCAGAGAGATACAGAGGCAGCAGTGACTATTTTGCATGTGCGTGTTCTCGGCATGGATAAATCGAGCAAGGTCAAAAAGGCACCGAGCGAGGTCGAGGTGAAAGCTCAGAAAACAATCACCAAAGAAGAAACACGATGACTGCAGGCCGTCTCCTTCGTGACAACATGGCATGGGAACCAAAAAAAGAAAAAGGGCGCCTCAGCGTAGGTGCAACGGCTGCTTGGTGACTTTGCTGATAGGCCTGGCGCTGGAGCAACGAGACTGCGGTCGCGGGCTGCACGTTGTTTTTTTTCGAAATTCCACCAATCTATTAATAATCATCAACAGCAGTATAAAGAGTCCTAAATAAAAAATACAAATAGGTCAATGAACCACCTAGCGACAACTACAAACACTGGCACGAGCCGAAGGCGCGCCGCCGTCCTCGCTCCTCCATCACCGGAGCCGGGCAAAGCTTGTCATAGTAGAGCTTGTTGTAGTAGACGAACGGGAAGTCGTCGTGCTAAGATCCCAAAGGACCAGCATACCAGAGCAGCAATCATCGCCGAAGACGACAAACGTAGATCGGAAGAGACTGACCTCAAACCATACCAATGGATACGAAAAACGACCGAATCCCAAGAAATCCGTCGGACACATGACTCCACGCGCCCTCCGCCGATGCTAGATACACCAACAGAGCGAGGATAGGACGGGGAGGACCTTATTCTGACTTCAGGACGTAGCCGCCGCCTCAACATCCTGAAAAAGACACTGAAAACAGTCTAGACGAAACACTGAGACCTTCCGCCGGCGAGAGGCCGTGGTCCGCCACGTCTCCAAGGCCCTAAGGCCGCCGGAGACGGGACGAACCGGTGGTGTCGCCGGCGAAGGGGAAGAAACCCTAGATGGGTTGTAGCCGCCGCCTTCTCTCCTCTGTAGGGCTGTACCGGTTCGTGCGGGCTGTATGTTGTTAGATAGATGAGACCTCTCCAGCGAATTATACGTATTTGGTTAACACACCGTTTAATTCAGCCTTCATGGAAACTCGAATCCGGATGAACTCGTTGCGCACTCGCAAGCTTTGCCACCAAGCCAGCGCTTGGTTCTCGCACGTCGTCTCTTCTCACACAGGTCTCGAGAGGGAGGAGGTTGAATGCTCACTGCTCCTGACGTTCTTCGAGTTACTCCTCTGACGACCTTCCTTGGACATGACCTCTCCTTGGCCGATGGCCGGTACACACCCTGTAACCTTCTTCCACTTGTGTCGACGTGTGCCTCCCCTCCATTTAACATTCTTTCCTCTGACATCTCCTCAGGCGAAATGATCGGTTCCCAGTACCCGTGTTTTCTTTTTTCTTGACGCACGTCCTTTATGAGCATTTAGTTGGACGTTCTCTTTTGAATATCTGTCTCCGTCGAACGTTTCGACCGATTTGCGTTTCAGGATAATACTGCGTACTGATGGAATATGTTGCCTTGTCAAAAGAAGATGACACTCACAAGCTGCTTCAAAAAAATGGCGCATTTGTCATTTTTCGTTTCGTGGCCAAGCTCCTGCTTGTTTCGAAACTGCGTGACTTCTCACGGGGAACGTTGCGATCCGGGTTTCACGCAGGTCTCATCCGTCGTCATGTCTCCAGAGGAATGGGGCACGCTTGAATGCTTGTTTGTGACGCGCATCGAGTTACTCCTGTAAGCTCTGACGATCAGTGCAGTGCTCACCCTTACGTGACATGACCAGACCCTGCCTCCACGGCTCCACCCGTCGTCCTACGGTCCAAAACTGTAAAACCTTGCAGCTTGTGTCGACGTGTGCCTGGCCCTTTGTTTATTTTTCCGCTACCTCTATCAGACAAAATGATCGATCTGTTGCAACTCTTTTTCGAAACTAGCGGGGTGGGCCTCGCACCTGCGAGGGCAATGTTTAACCATTTTATTAATGGAATCAGAAATAGAGTCATGGATGCATGGATGACGCATAGAAATAGAGCAATAAGGATCTAGGACTATAACAATGCTACGGTAAATAAAGTAACCTATGTGGCTGAGATCTTGGACCAACTTAAAATGTGGGCTAATGTTTTTGGGTCATCCATCATTACCCAAATCGTGTGCTCTTTCTATGTAATATTTTCTCAATAGTAAAACTCGTATGTTAGATAGTATCTGAGCTTAATTAACATGGATAATTTTTTAATAAACATGAAACTGTTTTGGATTGTTTTCCTAGTAGAACATTGATTTATGTTGTACAAAAGTGGTTTCAGAAATTTTGTTCGAATTTGTTTTGGTCAAACTCAACTCAAGTGGCAAGAATTCAACCCCACCGTTGACTTTAACCAAAACAAATTTAAACCAAATTTTTGAAATCACTTTTGTACATCAGAAATCCACGTTCTACTAGAAAAATAAGCTAAAATTGATCCATGTTGCTTAAATCGCCGTATAACCATGGGTGGGTAGCTATCCATCTGGGTAGCAAGTCTATTCCATTACCAATAATACCCTTTATTTGGATTATAACTCTGTAGGACAGTAAAACACTATTTTGTGTACTTTTAACTTTTAGAGACATAAACGTAGTCAAACGTACTTAGGATTTTTCAAGGATTAATTTTTGCAAGGACAATAACTTGGAGCACCGGAAACTCACTAGGGGAGCGCGGAGGCCCAAAAGAGCTTAGGTGGTGCGGGCCCCACGCTTGGCCACGCCACCCATGCTCTTTCCCTCACGAAGTGTCCCCAGTCAGCCGTCTTCATCTCAAGCACGAATTTTTGACCTAAAAAGGCCTATAAAAAGGCCCCCGGCGCATTCTCGGAGGAGGCGATGCAAAAACACAGAAACCCCGAAACAGAGCCAGAACAACAAAGATTGGAGGGGGAACACCTTCGGAGCCACCATCGTTTGGATCTCCACCTTCCCAACATCATCTACATCATCTCCATGATAACGAGGGAGTAGTCCACCTCTGAACTATGAGTTTGTGGCAGTAGCTTGATCTCTCCGTCTCTCGCTCTCTCTTGTGCTATCTTTTTTAGTACCATATGAGCTGCCCAACATGATTATGGTCATGTATGTAATTCATATGTGGTGGATCTTTGTTTTATGAGTTGATATTTGAGATTGAAATTGTATTATGTGTAAGATGTATTTATAGTTGCATATTATGTATCCCGTTTTTAAGTGCTTATTATGATCAAACTTGTATGAAGAAACATGTGTGGAGGAACATGTGTATTAGATGGAGTAACATGGTGGTGGGGATTAGGCAGCGACAGAAAACTCGGGACCCACTATGGTTTTTACCTTTCTTTTTTACCTCATTAAACTGAATGCATGTGTTATGATCATCTAATGACAGCCAAGGTGATCTTGTTTGTTCAAGATAGCACATTTGATGTTCAAACATCATGTCAAAGTACATAAAGGTTATACTATATTTATTCCAATTATAGATTGTATAGAGTTTTCTATTTCTAGAGGAGTATAAGTGAGATGTGTTGTATCATCTTTATATTAGGACGTGATGTCCATATAAATGCTCATAAAACACATAATGAAGTTTCATCAATATTATCACTAAAAAAATACCCCGACACCCGACACTTTTTTGGCTTGCACAAGTGAACAGTTCCTACAAAGGTTTTTTTACATCAGTTCATGCAAAAGTTTGTTAGCCGGCGGATGAGCAACTGTGACACCAATTTTCCGTGTCGACTACTTATATGCCGTTGCAGTCATGATATCGGCGGATTTCCGTGCCACGGTTGGTGGCACACCAGATCGACATTTTGAAATGTCGTCCTTCGGAGAAGGAGGCATTCTGTATTGCACCGTGCATTGCAATCGACGTGAAAAGTAGGTGGAAGACAGTACAATAGTTAAACACATCCCTCTGCCTATTCAGACACGTCTCGCTGACAAGTGTGTCCCACTAGCTCATTAGGGTGTGGGCCTAGGATTTTGTTTAATATTAAGATATGCTGGGGACTTTTTGTTGGCAGTAGGTGAAAACGATTAACCGTATACACCTACAAAGAGTGGGCCTCTTCGGCTTATGGGCCTTTGAGACAATTATGCTTATAGTTTTCTCTCACTTTTTCAAGGCCTATAAAGCAAACTCTATTCATACCAGCATTTGCCTATATAATACAGGGAACACTTGCCCTCTAACAACACAACGTCGCACTCCCTATCTCCCTTTCGAACCCCATATCTCGTAATAACACAAGATCCCATCTACTCCCCAGCGTTGTTTCCTATATAATGCAGGGGAACACTTAGTTCCAAATTCCTTACCCTGTTTTAGATCTAAACATCGTTGTTTACAAAGGACATGTAGGCTCTGTACTTTCTGCCAATCTAACGCAACCTCCACGCTGGATTCATCCACCTGCTTCCCCGAGCCTAAGTTATCTTCATTAGGTTCATCTCATCTACAGATCAACCGTCTTTCATCTTGTTCTTTCTCTAATATGTCTGCTTTCCTTTTTAGATCCATGGCGACACACACGAGGAGGATGGCGGGCCTCTCTCTGCGATCGTCACTGTGGGCATGTCTCTTCGTTTGTGCGCAAAGGGTGGCGAGTGTGTTTCTCGGATTACCTCAACTTTCTACATGGAGGATGGTCCGCGCGTCGCTCCTGCAGTCATAGTGCCTTCATATGTGGATGGCATGCATGTTGCCACGGACATCATAGTAGATTGATAGCTGAATAGGGAGTACTGAATAATATGTTTAGTTAAATTTCTGCGTTTATCCTTAGGATAAATGGAGAAAACTTTTATTTTTATATTTCTTTCCTTTTTTGGAGTTACACGGGACTCATAAAATATATTGAATAGAGAGATGCTCAATTTCTATAATGAAAACAAAATTATATCTTAATGTCATGTAATTTTCGATACGAATGATATTCATGATCTTCGTAATTTAATTATATTGCAAAGCACCAACAAATCCACCGACATATATCGGATCAGGCAGTTTGTTTGTGTCATCGTCTCACAACTGCCATGAAATGTATATAGTGCCGACCTACAATGTACCGAGGCCCATCCTTTATCGCGTCATGGAAGCGCTAGGTCGACGGATTACGTTGTCCCGAGACAAAAAAGCGCCTTTGTTGCACTTTTCATGACACAGTTATCTGTAGCGACTTTTGTTTTGCCGCGCCAGCACGAGCACGGCGACTAGGCATGTGCTTCGGCGTCTATAAGAGCCATGGTCCGACATCCGTGTTGTAGTGTAAAATCTTCTATGAACAATTTTATGTCAAATACACCTTACAAGTGAACCCATGAACCCTAGTCCAATTTTTATTATAAGAAACCACTTTCCATTACTTGTATTGTCTTTTATATTTTCTGTATTAATTAACTCCGAAAATACAAAAACACTTTTACTATTAGCAAAGATAAAGAAAAATCCAGAAAGAACTTTACTTTATTGTTTTTACTTTTCTAGTATAGTCATAGATTATTTAATTTTATTTATTTATAGTTTTATTTTAGTTTTACTAATACGAAAACTTGTGCTTGACAACAACATGATGGAGTTGGGGACACAAGATAAAAACTTTGTTTTGTAGATTACTACAAGACGTTAAGAGAAGAGATTCCTTTCCAATTCCCTGATAGCTCGATATAAACCCTCGAGTCACCCTTGTGGCTTGCTACAACACTCTAGACTTAGAGTCCCAACGAGTTGGTACACACGGAGTTATTTTCATCACTGTGACATCTCAAATGACATACTCCTCACTCAGTAGGCCACCTGCCAACTACATCATTCATGCAACTCTCATTCATATTTCTATGGGCGTGTTCTGAGCTCATGACTATCATGCCTGAACGTCAAGACTACCTAGTGATATAGCTACTTGATGCTCTAATTCTAATCCACCGCGAAGATGACAAATCGTGCGTAGGTGACCTAGCGCACCCCGATATGACAAGTAGGTTTGATGGTACCACACTAGGAAGATCATTAAGAACTTGATATTTAAGTGGAGACACACGATATAAACGAATAGGCGTAAATAAAGTGCAAGTAAGAAGAAACGAATAAATACATCAGAGGAAATTTATAATTCAATGATATGATATAGTATTTTCTTCTTCATCATCGTCATAGAAGACTCCTTTCACCAGTGTGCATAACTCCTTATGCACGCACATCGAACTTATTCTCCGTGTATGGCAAGACATCGAGATTCCACCAAGTGATCGCACTTTTGGACTTGAAATACTAGAACTATAAACTATAGCTAACAAATTAAATGCATTACGAAAGGGGACACGTATGTCTAAAGACAATCACATGGCTCTATTCATCATGGCATACCATGATTCTCAGATCATGAATAACATTACACAGTGTAGCATCTCATACAAAATCTCATTGCTGACGAAGACTATACCACGTCACATGCACATCTTGTAAAAACAAGTTAGACAATTCTATTCGTTGTCTTTGCTTATTTTACTTGGTTACGGGTTTCACTAAATCGATAACACAACTAGGAAACAGAATGACATGATGTTCAAGTTGCTTCAGGTGATGGAACGAGGAGAGAACTTCGTAATCTCGTCAGACCATCTAGACCACGCCTCTGCGCTTGACCCTAAGTGGACGAACCACTACCCGTTTAGACTATATCTCAATGATCGTGACTATGGCGTGACCAAAGATAATGAAGCACATCATTGATTCATCAACCGCATATGCTCAAGAGCAACCGGAAGGATTGTGGATAGCTAGAAGTTTGTAAATCAACACCATGCTGTTAGAGTTGGGATTGAGAGAAATCATGGGAAGCAACAAGAACATCAGATCTTTAACATAGACATCTAGATCGAAAGCGTTTACTCACGTATTTGTGCTCTGATACCACTGTTAGGGTTTGTGAATGCAAAACAAAAATATTTGCCCTACATGAACAAACAAGATATAACCATGAAGACACTAGCAAGAACATATCTAGATCTCATATCGATGTTGATACTGGAGAGGATGCCAATTGATGTAGATTTTGATGACAAACGTGTTGATCCTCGTAGCTAGGTGTATCCCTCCTAGATGCGAGGAGAATGTCCACTTGATGCTAGGATTGAATGGATGATCCCTCCGTGAATTGCACGCGTACAATCCTCCGACCCGTCGGTGTTCTGCCGTGCAGATCTCAATGCCAATAGTGCTCGTCCCACATCCTTTCGGAGAATACTACTTGGTGTAGCATGAGAGAGAACTCTTGGAGGAGTGGTGGTGTGTATTGAGAGGAGGGTCTGGGGGCCTTTATATAGGAGGAGGGGGAGGAGCGCACGCTCTACGGATCCTCCCCTGGGGCTAGCAGCCAGGTGGAGGTGGTGGCGAAAGAGGGGATGAATCCCCTCCTTTGGCAGGTCTCCGATCTCCTCCTTAAAGTGGAGATCATCCCCCTTTCTATTTTGTTTGATTGCAATCATGGAAATAATGACTCATGTCAGCATATTCCTTATTTACAAGATCCAATCAAAACCTTCCATAAATGGAGATCTAATTGGATACCTTCCTATTATATGGAATGCACATCTTAGGAAAGTCAAGGTGGCACCCACTGGGCCCATGCGCCAATCCTTGGAGTGCTGGGCGCCGGCCATGGGTGGGCCATGGTGGCCCAGGCGCCACCCCCTAGGTGGGCTTGCCCCACTTATCCAATCCAATCACCGGAACCCCTTCGGCACTCCCTCTCGATTCTGGTTTCTCTCAGATGCTCCCGCTTTGATCCTATATATATTCTAGAACATTTGCAAAAGCTCTCTGACATAACCAAATTCTCGGGATGATTATGATGAACC
Organism: Avena sativa; assembly: GCA_916181665.1. Taxonomy (NCBI): domain Eukaryota; kingdom Viridiplantae; phylum Streptophyta; class Magnoliopsida; order Poales; family Poaceae; genus Avena; species Avena sativa. Next base: position 542,153,151 of record OV702290.1, on the reverse strand, counting down.
TTGTAACCACTGATACGTCCATTTTGTATCACTATTCTATATCATAATTTACTGTTATTCATTGATATATTTCATATTAAGAGATGATACTTATGTTATTTCATTTGTTTTTGCATGGATGATGACTTTTGGAAGATGGACCGCTGAAGTCAGGATTCTGATGGAAGAGGCACTGTTTGGAGGTGAAATTCGCGAAGATCAGAAAATCCCAGAAAATACATGGAAAATCCTATTTTTCCAGAAGACCAAGGATGCCAGAAGGGGGAGTAGAGATGGGCCATAGGGGGCCCACATCACCCCCTGGCGCGGACCACCCTTGGTCGCGCCACCAGGAAGTGTGGCCACCCTGGCCCACCTCTGGCTCTGCTCTTTGGTGTATATATTCCCCACGGAACCCTAAGACTGGGGGAGCAACCATAGAAAGATTTCGCCGCCTCTACGGGGCGGAAAACTACAGAGAGAGAAAGAGCTCTCCAGTAGGCAAAAATCTGTCGAGGAAGTTCCTTCCTAGAGAGGGGAGATCATCGCCAATAACACCATCATCAAGCTGGACTTCATCGGGATCATCATCATCATCATCTCCACCATCATCTCCACCAGGACCATCATCACCACTCCATACCATTGTAACAATTGGGTTGAATCTTGCATAGTTCTTAGGGGAAACTTTCCTGGTGTTGATTACTTGTTGTAGTTGATGCTATTGAGTGGAACCATTGAATTATTGTTATGTTCAGATTGTTATTTATCATTATTTCATCTCTGATCTTGATCCATATGATGTCTTGTGAGTAGTTCGTTTAGTTCTTGAGGACATGGGAGAAATCATGTTGTTAATGGTGGAATTGTGTTGAGAAAGATTCAATAGTTTGTTATTTAAGTTGTGGTGTTATTCTTTTAGTGGTGTCATGTGAACATCGACTACATGATACTTCACCTTTATGGGCCTAGCGGAATGCATTGTGTATTTGACTACTAATCGTAGGGGTTGCTAGAGTGACAGAAACCTAAACCCCCGTTAGGAAACCTTTGCACAAGGGAGTGTAGGATCTCAGAGTTTAAGGCTGTGGTTAGGTTTTTATCTTAATTACTTTCTTGTAGTTGTGGATGCTTGCAAGGGGTATAATCACAAGTATGTATTAGTCCTAGGAAGGTCAGTAAATTAGCACAAGTTCACCCACACAACACTTATCAAACTAAAGAAGATTAATCAACTAATATGAAATGAAAGCACTTGACAATATTCCCATGTGTCCTCGAGAACGTTTGGTCATCTTAAGTAATACAACCGGCTTGTCCTTTGCTAAGAATGGATTGGGCCACTTGCTGCATTTATTATTATTGTCTTTTATTTACTCGTACTTTATTTATCTGCATTATCATCCGTTTGCTAAGTATCAACAGAGAATTCCTGCTCCAAGCCACTCGTCAACACCTTCTGCTCCTCGTTGGGTTCGACACTCTTACTTATCGAAAATACTACGATACACCCCTATACTTGTGGGTCATCAAGACTATTTTCTGGCGCCGTTGCTGGGGAGTGAAGCGCTATTGGAAAGTGGAACTGGTAAAGGAAACTTCTACTATGAGTATTGTTTATTTATGTTAGTTACTTTATTTCAATATGGATAATTCACTTAGTTTCTTATTTTGTAATGCTATGATGACCCAAAAGTATAGGGGGTGTATTGCAGTATTTTCGATAAGCAAGAGTGTCGAACCCAACGAGGAGTACAAGGTGCTGCTTAGTGGTATGGATCAGGAATTCTCTGCAAATACTTAGCAAACGGATTTTTAGGGGGTTTTGATAATGCACGTAAATAAAGTACGAGTAAATAAAAGACAATAGGAATAAATGCAGCAAGTGGCCCAATCCTTTATTCATCAAAGGACAAGCCCGTTGTATTACTTAAGATGACCAAACATTCTCGAGGACACATGGGAAGACTATCAAGTACTTTCGCTTCATATAGTTGATTAATCTTGTTTAGCTTGCTAAGTATTGTGTGGGTGAACCTGTGCTAATTAACGACCTTCCTAGGACTAATACATACTTGTGATTAAACCCCTTTCAAACATCCGTAACTACAAGAAAGTAATTAAGGTAAAAACCTAACCACAACTTTAAACTCTAAGACCCTGACGTCCCTTGTGCAATGGTTTCCTAACGGGGATTCAGGTTTCTGTCACTCTGGCAACCCCTACGATTAGTAGCCAAATACACAATGCATTCCCCTAGGCCCATATAGGTGAAGTGTCATGTAGTCGATGTTCACATGACACCACTAGAAGAAGTACACCACAACTTAAATATCAAACTATTGAATCTTTCTCAACACAATTCCACGACTAACAACATGACTTCTCCCATGTCCTCAAGAACTAAACGAACTACTCACAAGACATCATATGGATCATGATGAGAGATGGAATAATGATGTATAACAATCTGAACATAAACAATAATTCAATGGTTCCACTCAATAGCATCAACTACAAAGAGTAATCAACACCGGGAAAGTTTCCCCTAAGAACTATGCAAGATTCAACCCAATTGTTACAGCAATATGGAGATGGTGATGAGGGTGCTGATGGTGATGATGGTGGTGATGATGATGATGATCCCGATGAAGTATAGCCTGATGGTGGTGTTGATGGCGACGATCACCCCTCTCCGGGAAGGAATTCCCCCGGCAGAAATCTGTCTACCGGAGAGATCTTTCTCTCTCGGTGTTTTCCGCCCTACAGAGGCAGCAAAATCTTTCTGTGGTCACTCCCCGAGTATTAGGGTTTCGGGAGGATTATATACGCCAGAGGGGAGAGCCAGAGGTGGGCCAGGGTGGCCACACCACCTGGTGGCGCGACCTAGGCTTGCCCGCGCCAGGGGGTGGTGTGGGCCCCCTATGGCCCATCTCCACTCCTCCTTCTGGCTTCCTTCGTCTTTTGGAAAATAGGATTTTCCGTATATTTTCCTGGATTTTTTGATCTTCGCGAATTTTGCCTCCAAACAACACATTTTCCATCAGAATCCTGATTGCAGCGGTCCATGCTCCAAAATTCATCAACCATGCAAAAACAGATGAAATTACATAAGTATCATCTCTTAATGTGAAATATATCAATGAATAATAGTAAATTATGATATAGAATAGCGATGCAAAATGGACGTATTAACTCCTCCCAAGCTTAGACTTCATTTATCCCCAAGCGAAACTGAACTCAATAAACATGACCTCAGGTTTATGGAGTGAAGAGTCGATAAAAGAATACGGACAAGAAGCATCACATTCATCAATACATAGATCATAGTAGAAGACAACTCACTATTATATAACTTGACTTGCAATAAGTAAAGGAAACACAATAAAGATACATAAAGTGAATCATAATTGGTAATGGCAAACTTAGATCTTGGTCGAAGAATAGTTGATAATTTGCTGGAGTTCACAAATAACTGGTTTTCAATGATAGCTTTCAAAGTAGTAATCACCAAGATAAGAGCAATGTGCAAAACAAGAAACATAAGAAACATGATTGAATAAATCATCATATGAATGAATGAAACACAACAACTCAAAATACTTGCTGAGATAGAAGGGAATAGGTTTACTGACTCAACTAAAAAGTAAAAGAAAGGCCCTTCGCAGAGGGAAGTAGGGATTTCAAGTTTCATAAAGAGCTCCCAAAAAATATGATACTTATTAGCTTTCAGCTCTAATTGCCCCTATCATAGGCATCTTTAGGTGGTTAAGGTTAAAGTGATCAAAATATGAGGATATGCTTGACAAGTCGTCAGTTGAAAATCTCATGTCCCTTGAATACGAGGGCCGCTCCTCATGCTACTCAAGTTTAGTCACCAGTAAGTTCTTGTCATCGTAAGTATCATAGAGAACCGCCAACGGGGTACCTATTGCCCGATGATACGAAAGAATCCCCATATCAAAATGACAAGGCAAGTAGACAACAAGCATCTCAGCAATCTTCTTATTTACCATGCAAATATGGTGCTTTTTTGTCTCTTTCCTCTTTTCATAATCTCTTTTTTTTTCTTTTTCTCTTTTTCTCAATCTCTATCTCTTTTTTTATAAGAAGAATGCTTCATAGATGCTCGTTATGGTTACGCTGCAGGTTTCCACCATGACGGCATGGATTATACCAGCGGCCTAGGCGTTTCTCTAACACACATGCATAACTCCATGGACTTACAAGCTCCCCTTTCATTTCACACCAACGACATCCATAGACAAAAGAACATGATATCAACTAGGTACAAAGTACCAGTGCAATGTCGAAAGCATTCCCCATGACAGCATGGTTCTCCTAATTCATAACTTACAAAGCGCAAGCATATACGCAACATAGGTGAGCACAATGGTTCAAGTTTATTAAATACAAGAAAGTAAAGTGTGCCATCAAGTTCGTGAGAGCTTTAATCACTAATTTTCACATAACAAGTGTAATTTGGAAGGTAGATAAAAACAAGAATTTACTTGGAATAGCAATAATGCTAATAGGTAGGTATGGTGGACACAAACGGCAAAGGTTTTGGTTTTTGAGGATTGGATGCACGAGAAGAATTCCCTCTCGGTACAGGTTTTTGGCTAGCAAGGATGGGTAGCAAGTATAAGAGTTGAAGGAAACAAACAAACATACAAGTGATAAAGACAAACATGCAATCTTCCTTGGAAGCACAAAAGATCTTAACTAGAGAATACTAAACTTATGAGCAAATCAAGAAAGAAAGATGATGAAATTATTTTTCTTCAGAGTACTTTTATCTTTTCATTCAACTCTCGAAAATAGTGTTGCTACTGACCAAGCCAGCTTTGCCAAAACCAACTAAATTGACTCAATGATCCCAAAGTGATACCAATACTAACAACAAGATCAATCATATAACCACGAATTGAAAACTAATATAAGATATGCAAAAGAGTGAATGATAGAACTTCTTATTAATATTCCATAACGGCAACTCACACCAAGGGATACGTATCTAACGAGAGAGGGGACACTTCCATAATGCAAACCATCCTACATGATAACTTATCTATTCAAGATATGACTCTACTAAAAAAAAGTAAAAAGATAGAAGATAGTTATGTGATACCGAGGCACTCCCCCAAGCTTGGAACAAACCAAGGGGATGCCAAACCTGATGATGAATTACTCCTTTGGTGGTGGTGGTATCCTCTTGATGAGCTCTGATGACCCACAAGTATAGGGGGTGTATCGCAGTATTTTCGAGGAAAGTGAAACCCAATTTATTGATTCGATACAAGAGCCAAAGAATATTTTTAAGCCTTAACAACTGAGTTGTACATTCAGCTGCACCTGGAAACAATCTTCTTCACAGTGGTTTATCAGTAGCAACAGTTTTGTAGTAGGAATAGTAAAGTAGCAGCAGTAGTAAAGTAAAGACAGCAGTAATAATAGCAGTAAACAGTTGGATTCGAGTGCGGTAGGCATAGGGATGGATGGATGGGCGTTGCACGGACAAGAAAATTCACATAGCAATCAGAACATAGGGCAATTGCAGATAAATAAGATAAATCATCCAAGTACTAGATAATCCTAGGCATGTGTTCCATATATAGTCATACATGCTCACAATGAGAACTTGCACAACATCTTTTGTCCTGCCATCCCGTTTGCAGCGAGGCCTCAAGGGAACTATTGGCAATTAAGGTGCCCTTTTAATAGAGCACCGGAGCAAAGCATTAACACTCCATGAACACATGTGATCCTCACATAAAAGCCATTCCCTTGGGTTATCCCGATTTCTGTCACTTCGGGGCCATTGGTTCCGGACAACAATGTGTGTATACAACTTGCAGGTAAGACCATAAACAATACTATCATAATGAATCAATAACATGTTCAGGTCCGAAATCATGGCACTCGGGCCCTAGTGACAAGCATTAAGCATAACAAGTCGCAACAAAGTCATAAAGCACTAATAAAAGATACTAGGCACCATGCCCTAACAATCTGATGTCATTACATGAACGATCTCATCCAATCCGTACAATCCCCATAGCCTACAGCGGGGGATTACTCACTCATAGATGGGGGAAACATGGATGGTCGATGGAGAAGCGATGGTGATGATGATGGCGATGATCTCCTCCAATTCCCCGTCCCGGCAGGGTGCCAGAACGGAGTTTCTGGTGCTGTTTCGTGGAATTTGGTGGTGGCGACGGAGCGAAACTCCTTCTGGAAAAACATCGAACCCCCTAGAGTTTTTAGGTCAGAAGGCATCTTATAGGCGAAGAGGGAGACCGAGGGGGAGTCTAGGGCGGCCAGACCACCCCCTGGCGCGGCCAGCCCAGCCCGCGCGGCCAGGTGGTGTGGCTGGGCCCCAGCCCCACTCCGTCTCATATTCTGGCTCCAGGAGTCTTCTGGTGAAATATGATTTTTGGCTTTTGTCCCGTCCAATTCCGAGAATATTCATTTTCTGACTTTCCTGGAACCAAAAACAGCAGAAAACATGCAGCTGGCACTGTGGCTCTTGTTAATTGGTTAGTCCAGGAAATCATATGAAAAGTACTCCAAAGTGTGGACAAAACACAAGAAAGTAGATAAAACCAAGCATGGAACATCAAAAAGTATAGATACATTTGCAATGTATCAACATCCCCAAGCTTAACTCCTGCTCGTCCTCAAGTAGGTAAGTGATAAAAAGAAAGAATAATTTTTTAGGTGACATGTACCAGCATAAACTTGATCAAAATATTTGTAAAACATTCAAAGCTGAGATCATAGTACTTCAATCATAACATGAAAGACAAAGTTCTAGCAATAAGACAAAGAAACTACGATGCAACATGAAAAGGCACAAACAAAAGATTCATGAATAACAATGCTTTGCAAGACGTTTGTTTGTTTCACATAAAGAAAACATAGCATAGTGGCATTCAGCTTGTCCCTCATAGAGTAGCAAATATAAATGCATAGGACACCTTCAAAGTTCATAAGAGTGACTAGATACAAATAGTTTAAAACAAGCAATATCAAGGTATGCATCAATCAACTAGTCTTGGGACAATGCACATAGAACTAAGAATGGCCACTATGCTCTCAAAGTAAGTGCATAAAGGTAGAAGGTGGAGACTCAATATATATAGTGGAAGAAAGGCCTTCATAGAAGGAAGTAGAGATTCAAGTTTCATAAAGAGCTTCCAAAAATTATGGTACTTAATAGCTTTCAGCTCTCATTTCCCCTATCATAAGCATCTTGAAGGTGATTAAGGTTAAAGTGACACAACTAAGAGGATATGCTTGACAAGTTATAAACCGAAGTCTCATGCCCCTTACTTACGAAGACCGAACCTCATGCTACTCAACTTTAGTCACAAGTAAGCCCTTGTCAATTAAGTACATATGTATCATAAAGAACCGCCAACGGGGTACCCCTTGCACATGATACAGGAGCTATCCCATAATCAAAATGATAAGGCAAGCAGACAATGAGCATCTCAGCGATCTTTTTATTTGCTATTTGCATAGGTTTTTATTGAGGATGCTTCATAGAGTTCTCATTATGATGATGATGCAAGTTTCCACCATGATTAGGCATGGCTTAGGCTAGCGGCCTAGGCGTTTCTCTAACACACATACAAACTCCATGATCTTACAAGTTCCACTTTTATTTCACACCATCGGGATCCATAAGCAAAATAACATGATATCAACGGGGTACAAAGTACAAGTGCAATGTTGAAAGCGTTCCCCATGATACATGGTTCTGCTAACTTCAACTTATAAAGCGCAAGCATATACGTAACAAAGAAGGATGCAATGGTTCAGGTTTATTAATTGCAAGAAAATAAAGTGTGCCATCAAGTTCGTGAGAGCTTTACTAACTATCTTTCTCATAACAAGCAAACATTTTATTCGGAAGAAAACAAGGCATATTGAATATGCACGGAAGTAGAAAATGATGCTAATAGGTAGGTATGGTGGACACTTTGGCAATATTTGGTTTTAGGGAGTTGGAAACATGAGTAAAACATACTTAGTGAAAGTAAAAGCTACCAATAGTAAGGGAGTGACAAACGAGAGAGCAATAATGGCCATAATCATGCAGTGTGATAAAACATCATAGATCAAAGCATAAAGTGATACTACAAGTTGAAAACTAAAGGATCATAAAGGCTTATGGTGACCTGGGATAGTCATAACATGGTGTGAGCATGTGCCAAGTCAACCCAAATAAAGCATCAAAGGAGAATACCACAATACTATGATTTAATATGCCAAAACAACGCATGATTCATCCAAGGCACATTAAGCGATCTCAATTGTTTATAACAAGTCATGCTATAGCAAAGAATACTAAGCATAAAGCCAAAACAATATCAAGCATGGCATGATAGAGCATAGGCCACAGTAAAAAACGAGCTCTTTTTACCACATAAGCATGAACTTTCCTACTCTTTTCCAAACCAAACCAAACTATTTGCAAACCAATGTATGAAAGAGGGGGTCCAACCAATTTATTCAGAAAACTAAGCAAACAAAAGCAAACGAAAAACCAAAACGAAAAATAAGACGCTCCAAGAATAACACAACTGTGCATAAAACAATAAAAATGAAGTGTTTGGAAGAAACCTAGGCTTTTTATTGATGAAGAAGCGGATGCCTTGGGCATCCCCAAGCTTTGACGCTTGTACTTCTTGGATATTTCTTGGGGTGACACGCGTGGCATCCCCAAGCTTGAGATTTAGTCCATTCTTCATCTAATTACTCATTCCTTCCATACACCTGAAATTTTTCCTTAATACAAAACTTCACACAATCTTTATTAGCAATATTAGTACACTCAAGATAACAAGTCTTTGGGTTCAGTTCCAACACCAATAAAACTTCCATTAAAACACAAGCTACTGTAGCACTTCCCTCAAAAATCTCAATTCCCTAAAAGAACTCAAAAAGAAATCAACAAGAAGCAAATGCAAATAATGGCAGAAATCTGTCAAAATAGACCTGCAGGTAAATACGAATTTTTTCGAAGACTTTCTGTTGCTCAAATCAAAAAGTGTTAAACTAACGAAAGTTAGATAACAACCTGGGGCAGAAGCACAAAAATTCACGCCTCAAAACGACATACAGAGATTTTACATGAATTTTTACGGTGAAGCACAGAAATTTGTTTCGGGACAACAACTTTCCCAATCATTACTTCTCTCTCATTAGAGGTTACTCTTGGCACATAAAGCAAATAAAAAGGATAAGAAGCGGTTGTTACAGAGGTAATAACTTCCAAGACTCATCTAAAACTTTTGGGTTATCTCCCAATAAGTACTTTTATTTAACGCCTTTAAGTTAGGCATAAGCAAAAAACTAAAATGGATAGAATAGAAGTAAGCGGAGATAATCATGGTGAAAACATTGTTTTGTTCAATGAAATCCTTTTGTTAACAAGGTTGATCAGGTCTTGTTACCAAAACAATTTCATATGATACAAGACTTTGTATTCCACTAATGATTATGTTACCTCAACCTTATAACAATGGTCCCAATCATAATAGTTTCAAATTTTTCTCTTGGTATGGGACAATATATTTCTCCAACTTGAATGCCCTCAACATGTTCAATTGAATTCAAAACCATAAGTCCTATCAATCTTCTTGGGGAAATAGACAGTATGTTCCTTGTCATTAACATTGAAGGTCACCTTCCCTTGATTACAATTAATAACAGCTCCTGCAGTATTTAAGAAAAGGTCTCCCAAGAATAATAGACATATTATCATATTCAGGCATGATAGTTTGAGAAGATGCTCACATAAGAAATATGAATTGAAGTAAAAGAGAGCATCAATAAGCAAATTCAAAACACATTTAAGTCTAACCCACTTCCTATGCATAGGGATCTTGTATGCAAATAAATTCGCAAAGAACAAAGTGACAGACATAGGAAGATAAAACAAGAGTAACTTCAAAACTTTCAGCACATAGAGAGGTGTTTCAATACCACGAGAACTTCTACAACCATATTTTCCTCTCTCATAATAATTTTTAGTAGCCTCATGAATAAACTCAACAATATAACTATCACATAAAGCATGCTTTTCATGATCTACAAACACATAATTTTTATCAAGCTCAAAAATAGTGGGATTAAAACTTTCAAACCCACTTTTAACAATTCTATAACAAGATGACTGATCATTCAATATAGGACCATCGTCTAGAGCTTTATCATAAACAATTTCTAAGCAAAACTCTTTAGTACCATGCATCTCAAAGTTAGGCACAAATAAAGGATTATCATAGATAACATGAGCATAACATTAATCCTCCTTTGGTAAGCATGGGGGGAAATCAAATAATGTAAGGGATAAAGAGTTACTCTCATTAGAAGGTAGGCATGGGTAGCTAATCCATTCTTCCTCCTTTTGTTCATCACTCTCCTCCTCTTTTTCATCTAATGAGCTTTCAGGTTCATCAATATCTTCTTCCATAAGATCCTGCAAGGCATTAGTCTCTTCCATTTGTGGAAAGCATCTATTAATATATTCAAGAATATAGCCATTTTCTTCCTTGTAATTATCAAAGGAAAATCTAAGTATATCATAAACCTAATATTTATAAGGTGAATCATCCATATTTTCAAGCAAACTAGCAAGTTCAAATGCACCCTTCCAAGCAATAAATTCTTCAATTTGTTCCATATCATAAAAGTCATAATTTCCTTTAACATAAGAAGATATGGTAATATTATCATTATACTCACATTGAAAAGGGAGGTGTTTATACCTCTTACAACAACAAGATTTATCAAAGCAATAAGTAACATTATAAGTAGAGCACACGTTTATAGCAATGGTATACAATTTATCAATTTGTTCCCATAAGTGTTTCCCTTTTTGTGACAAGCGGTGTTCCTTATAATAATACTTTTGTTCTTCCGTGAACCCACCTTGCCAATAAGATTCAGTTTCAAAGAAACAACCATTAACAACAAGCATGATAAAGCAAGACAATAACAGACTAATGAAAATAACAACTAGAGTAGGAACTATTTTTTTTTGTATTTTTGATAAAGAAACAAGAAAACAAGGCAGAAACAAACTAAGCTTGAACAATTGTGATTCCAAGTGGACTTGATAAATAAAGCTATGTTCCCTGGCAACGGCGCCAGAAAATAGTCTTGATGACCCACAAGTATAGGGGGTGTATCGCAGTATTTTCGAGGGAAGTGAAACCCAATTTATTGATTCGACACAAGGGGAGCCAAAGAATATTTATAAGGCTTAACAACTGAGTTGTCAATTCAGCTGCACCTGAAAACAATCTTGCTCACAGCGGTTTATCAGTAGCAACAGTTTTGTAGTAGGAATAGTAAAGTAGCAACAATAGTAAAGGAAAGACAGTAGTAACAATATCAATAAATAGTTGGATTCGAGTGCGGTAGGCATAGCGATGGATGGACGGGCGTTGCATGGACAAGACAATTCACATAGCAATCAAAACATAGGGCAATTGCAGATAAATAAGATAAAGCATCCAAGTACTAGATAATCCTAGGCATGTGTTCCATATATAGTCATACGTGCTCGCAATGAGAACTTGCACAGCATCTTTTGTCCTGCCAGCCCATTTGCAGTGGGGCCTCAAGAGAACTACTTGCAATTAAGGTGCCCCATTTAATAGAGCACCGGAGCAAAGCATTAACACTCCGTAAACACATGTGATCCTCACATCAAAGCCATTCCCTCCGGTTATCCCGATTTCTGTCACTTCGGGGCCATTGGTTCCGGACAACAACGTGTGTATACAACTTGCAGGTAAGACCATAAACAATACTATCATAATGAATCAATAACATGTTCAGGTCCGAAATCATGGCACTCGGGCCCTAGTGACAAGCATTAAGCATAACAAGTCGCAACAAAGTCATAAAGCACTAATAAAAGATACTAGGCACCATGCCCTAACAATCTGATGCCATTACATGAACGATCTCATCCAATCCCTACCATCCCCATAGCCTACAGCGGGGGAGTACTCACTCATAGATGGGGGAAACATGGATGGTCGATGGAGAAGCGATGGTGATGATGATGGCGATGATCTCCTCCAATTCCCCGTCCCGACAGGGTGCCAGAACAGAGTTTACTGGTGCTGTTTCGTGGAATCTGGTGGTGGCGGCGGAGTGGAACTCCTTCTGGAAAAACGTCGAACCCCCCAGAGTTTTTAGGTCAGAAGGCATCTTATAGGTGAAGAGGGAGACCGAGGGGGAGTCTGGGGCGGCCAGACCACCCCCTGGCGCGGCCAGGCCCAGCCCGCGCAGCCAGGTGGTGTGGCTGGGCCCCAGCCCCACTCCCTATCATATTCTGGCTCCGGGAGTCTTCTGGTGAAATAGGATTTTTGGCCTTTGTCCCGTCCAATTCCGAGAATATTCATTTTCTGACTTTCCTAGAACCAAAAACAGCAGAAAACAGGCAGCTAGCACTGTGGCTCTTGTTAATAGGTTAGTCCAAGAAATCATATGAAAAGTACTCCAAAGTGTGGACAAAACACAAGAAAGTATATAAAACCAAGCACGGAACATCAAAAATTATAAATACATTTGCAATGTATCAACATCCCCAAGCTTAACTCCTCCTCGTCCTCGAGTAGGTAAGTGATAAAAAGAAAGAATAATTTTTGAGGTGACATGCATGATACATTGCAAATGTATCTATAATTTTTGATGTTCCATGCTTGGTTTTATCTACTTTCTTATGTTTTGTTCCAACTTTGGAGTACTTTTCATAGACTTTCTTGGACTAACCTATTAACAAGATGCCGCAGTGCCAGTTGCCTATTTTCTGCTGTTTTTGGTCCAGGAAAGTCAGAAAATCAATATTCTCGGAATTGGACCGGACAAAATCCAAAGTTTCTATTTTACCGGAAGACTCACGGAGCCAGAAGACGAGACGGAGAGGGGCCACAGGGCGGCCACACCATGTGGTGGCGCGGGCTAGCCCTGGCCACGCCACCAGGTGGTGTGGGCCCCCTGGCACTCCACCGACCTTGCCCTCTGGCCTATAAGAAGCCTCCCGAGGCATAAACCCTAAATCTTCCAGCCTCCAGCCACGAAAAGTTCCGCAGCGCCGCCGCCACCGAAGGGGAGATTCGGGGGATAGAAAGTCTCTGTTCCAGCACCCTGCCGGGATGGGGAAGTGCCACCAGAGCCATCTCCATCGATCTCCACCACCATCTCCATCACCATTGCTGATTCCCATGATGAGGAGGGAGTAGTTCTCTCTCGAGGCTAAGGGTTCTACTGGTAGCTATGTGTTCATCTCTCTCTCTCTCTATGCATGATCTTATTGAGATCGTGAGCTTGTAATCTATAGATCAAACTTGCTACTCAAGTGCTTTGATAGATCTCTGCTCTCCCCATGTGTGTGAAAGTGACAGCGTGCTCACCATGGTGGCACTTAGGCTAGAGATTACAAATACTTGTTATGAGTTATATTTGGAGTTGGATGTCTTTATGAAATTGTGGTGTTTGTTGGAACCATCTAGTGCTCAAGGTGACAGTGTGGGGTTTTCTAGATGGGAAAGACTTACTTTGAGGAGTGCTGTTATAGCCCTACCAACGATTAGAGTGTCCAACCGGAGAGTAGTTCAGCGTAGTATCATAAAGAAGAATATATTTATATGAGAGTGTTCACTAGTGAAAGTATGATCCCTAGGCCTTGTTTCTAAGCACCGAAACACCGTTTGCTATTAGATCTATTGCATGTTTGCTTGCTTCTATCTTTATTTCAGTTTTGCTTTAGTCTTTTCCACACCATCAAGCTATTTTCTATCACCGTTACCACTTATAATTATCCATACCACTTGTATTTCACTATCTCTTTGTTGAACTAGTGCACCTATACACCTGACAAGTGTATTGGGTGTGTTGGGGACACAAGAGACTTCTTGTATCTTGATTGAAGGATTGCTTGAGAGGGGATACCTTTGACCACTTCCTCCCTGAGTTCGATAAACCTTGGGTGATCCACTTAAGGGAAAACTTGCTGCTGTTCTACAAACCTCTGCACTTGGAGGCCCAACAACTGTCTACAAGAATAGAAGTGCGTAGACATCAAGCTATTTTCTGGCACCGTTGCCGGGGAGGAAAGGTAAAAGGTATTCACACCGGAGGATTAAAGAAGAAGAATCTCCACGGCAAACGCCTATTTTTCTGGTGTGAGTGCTCGAAGTTATTTCCTTTAGATTCTGCATTTTTGTCTTTTTGTTTCTTGTTTTCACTAGTTAGGCTTAATGCTAAATAACAACAAAATTAGAGAGCTTTATAGTATTTATCTTGAGTTGGGACATGAAGTGTTTGAAGAGAAAATTAAAAAACCTATGGAACTTTATTTGCATGCTAATAGAAATGCTGTTAGTATGAATTATTTGGACACCATTATTGCTAATGCTATGGAAAAGTCTAAGCTTGGGGAAGCTAGTTTTTATGAAAATGATCTTTTTAGTTCCCTAGCTTTGGAAGATAGCTATTCTATTGCTTATGATGATACCAAACCTCCAATATATGATGATTACAATGATGAATATGATATTTTCAGTCCACCTACTATTGAGGAGAAAATTAATTATGATTACAATATGCCTCCTATATTTGATGATTATGGTGATGAGAATAATAATGATAGCTACTTTGTTGAATTTGCTCCCACTATAATTAATAAGAATGACTATGCTTATGTGGAGAGTATTAATTATTTTATGGATGTGGCTCATGATAAGAATGTTTTATGTGATAGTTATATTGTTAATTTTATTCATGATGCTACTGAAAGTTATTATGAGACAGGGAAACATGGGTTTACACATCTCAATAATATTAAGTTTCCCCTCTTTATGTTAAAAGTCTTGAAGTTGCATTTGTTTTGCTTTACTATGCTTGTTGCTTTGTGCTTTCATGACTTGTTTCTTTAAAAGATTCCTATACATAGGAAGTGGGTTAGACTTAAATGTGCTTTTAATTTGCTTCTTAATGCTCTCTTTTACTTAAATTCATATTTCTTATGTGAGCATCTTCTCAAACTATCAAGCCTAACTTAAAGGCATTAAAGAAATGTACTTATTGGGAGATAACCCAAAAGTTTTAGATGACTCTTGGAAGTTATTACCTCTGTAATAACCGCTCCTTACCCTTTTTATTTGCTTTTTGTGCCAAGAGTAACCTCTAATGAGAGAGAAGTAATGATTGGGAAAGTTGCTATCCCGAAACAGATTTCTGTGCTTCACCGTAAAAATTCGTGTAAAATATCTGCATATTTTTTTGAGGTGTGCATTTTTGTGCTTCTGCCCCAGGTTGTTATCTAACTTTTGTTAGTTCAACACTTTTTGATTTGAGCAACAGAAGGTCTTCGAAAAAATTCGTCTTTACCTGCTGGTCTGTTTTGACAGATTTCTGCCATTTTCTGCATTTGCTTCTGGTTGGTTCCTTCTTGAGTTCTTTTGGGGAATTGAGCTTTTTGAGGGAAGTGCTACAGTATCTAGTATTATAATGGAAGTTTATTTGGTGTTAGAACTGAACCTTAAGACTTATTTATCTTAAGTGCACTAATGTTGCTAATGAGATTGTGTGAAGTTTTGTATGAAGGAAAAATTTCAGGTGTATGGAAGGAATGAGTAATGAGATGAAGGATGTACTAAAGCTCAAGCTTGGGGATGCCACGTATGTCACACCAAGAAATATCCAAGAAGTACAAGCGTCAAAGCTTGGGGATGCCTTGGGCATCCCCTTCTTCATCAATAAAAATTTCAGGTTTCTTCCAAACGCTTTATTTTTATTGTTTCATGCACAGTTGTGTTTTTCTTGGAGCGTCTTCTTTTTTGTTTTCATTTTGGTTTTCGTTTGCTTTGGTTTTCTTAGTTTTCTAAATAAATTGGTTGGACCCCCTCTTTCATACATTGGTTTTCAAATAGTTTGGTGTGGTTTGGAAAAGAGTAGGAAAGTTCATGCTTAAGTGGTAAAGAGAGCTTATTTTTGACTGTGGCCTATGCTTTGTCATGCCATGCTTGATATTGTTTTGGCTTTATGCTTAGTATTCTTTGCTGTAGCACGAATTTTTATAAACAATTGAGATTGCTTAATGTGCCTTGGATGAATCATGTGCTGTTTTAGCATATTAAAGCATAGTATAGTGGTATTCTCCTTTGATGCTTTATTTGGGTTGACTTGGCGCATGCTCACTCCATGTTATGACTATATCAAGTCACCATAGCCTTTATGATCCTTTAGTTTTCAACTTGTAGTATCACTTTATGCTTTGATCAATGATGTTTTGTCGCTCTGCATGATTATGGCCATTATTGCTCTCTTAGTTTGTCGCTCCCAGTCTTTTGCTAGCCTCCACAACAAAGTATGAGTTCCACTCATGCATCCAACTCCCTAAACCAAGTTATTCAAAAGAGTCCACCATACCTACCTACTAGCTTATGCTATTCCAAGTATATTCATGCTTTTGTTTACCTTCCAAATTAAACTTGTTATGAGAAAACTAGTGATTAAAGCTCTCACGAACTTGATGGCACACTTTACTTTTCTTGCCCTTAATAAACTTGAACCATTGTGTCTTCTATATTGTATATGCTTGCACTTATTTGTTGGGAATTAGCAGAACCATGCTTTCATGGGGAACGCTTTCAACATTGCACTTGGTACTTGTACCTAGTTGATATCATTCTCTTTTGTATATGGATGTCGTCGGTGTGAAATGAAAGGGGAGCTTGTAAGTCCATGGAGTTATGTATATGTCTTAGAGAAATGCCTGGGCCGCTGGTCTAATCCATGCTGACATGGTGGAAACCTGCAGCGTAACCATAATGAGCTGTCTATGAAGCATTCTTCTTATAAAAAAAGAGTCCTATATTGAGAAAAAAAAGAGATATATGAAAAGAGGAAAGAGAGAAAAAAGCACCATATTCCCATGGTAAATAAGAAGATTGCTGAGATGCTCGTTGTCTGCTTGCCTTGTCATTTTGATATGGGGATTCTTCCGTATCATCGGGCAAGGGGTACCCCGTTGGCGGTTCTCTATGATACACATGTACTTACGATGACAAGAACTTACCGGTGACTAAACTTGAGTAGCATGAGGAGCGGCCCTCGTATTCAAGGGACATGAGATTTCTAACTTATACTTCGTCAAGCATGTACACCATAGTTTGTTCACTTTAACCTTAATCACTTCAAGATGCTTATGATAGGGGCAATGAGAGCTGAAAGCTATAAGTACCATAATTTTTGGAAGCTCTTTATGAGACTTGAATCCCTACTTCCTTCTATGAAGGCCTTTCTTCCACCATTATATTGAGTCTCCACCTTCTATCTTTATGCACCTACTTTGAGAGCATAGTGGCCATTCTTAGTTCTATGTGCATTGTCCCAAGACTAGTTGATTGATGCATAACTTGTTATTGCTTGTTTTAAACTATTGTATCTAGTCACTCTTATGAACTTTGAAGGTGTCCTATGCATTTATATTTGTTACTCTATTGAGGGACAAGCTGAATGCTATTACGCTATGTTTTCTTTATGTGAAACAAACAAACGTCTTGCAAAGCATTGTTATTCATGAAGCTTTTGTTTGTGCCTTTTCATGTTGCATCATAGTTTCTTTGTCTTATTGCTAGAACTTTATCTTTCATGCTATGTTGAAGTACTTTGATCCCAGCTTTGAATGTTTTACAAATACTTTGATCAAGTTTATGATGGTGTATGTCACCTCAAAAATTATTCTTTCTTTTTATCACTTACCTACTCGAGGACGAGCAGGAGTTAAGCTTGGGGATGTTGATACATTGCAAACGTATCTATAATTTTTGATGTTCCATGCTTGGTTTTATCTACTTTCTTATGTTTTGTTCCAACTTTGGAGTAATTTTCATACTTTCTTGGACTAACCTATTAATAAGATGCCATAGTGCCAGTTGCCTGTTTTCTGCTGTTTTTGGTTCCAGGAAAGTCAAAAAATCAATATTCTCGGAATTGGACCGGACAAAAGCCAAAGTTCCTATTTTACCGGAAGACTCACGGAGCTAGAAGACGAGACGGAGAGGGGCCACAGGGCGGCCACACCATGGGGTGGCACGGGCTAGCCCTGGCCACGCCACCAAGTGGTGTGGGCCCCCTGGCACTCCACCGACCTTGCCCTCTGGCCTATAAGAAGCCTCCTGAGGCATAAACCCTAAATCGTCAAGCCTCCAGCCACGAAAAGTTCCGCAGCGCCGCCGCCACCGAAGGGGAGATTCGGGGGACACAAAGTCTCTGTTCCGGCACCCTACCGGGACGGGGAAGTGCCCCCGGAGCCATCTCCATCGATCTCCACCACCATCTCCATCACCATTGCTGATTCCCATGATGAGGAGAGAGTAGTTCTCTCTCGAGGCTAAGGGTTCTACCGGTAGCTATGTGTTCATCTCTCTCTTTATGCATGATCTTTTATTGAGATCATGAGCTTGTAAGGGATATTATAGATAACATGAGCATAACATTCATCCTCCTTTTGTAAGCATGGGGGCAATCAAATAATGTAAGGGATAAAGAGTTACTCCCATTAGAAGGTAGGCATGGGTAGCTAATCCATTCTTCCTCCTTTTGTTCATCACTCTCCTCCTCTTTTTCATCTAATGAGCTTTCAAGTTCATCAATTTCTTCTTCCATAAGATCCTGCAAGGCATTAGTCTCTTCCATTTGTGGAAAGCATCTATTAATATATTCAAGAATATAGCCATTTTCTTCCTTGTAATTATCAAAGCAAAATCTAAGTATATCATAAACCTCATATTTATAAGGTGAATCATCCATATTTTCAAGCAAACTAGCAAGTTCAAATGCACCCTTCCAAGCAATAAATTCTTCAATTTGTTCCACATCATAAAAGTCATAATTTCCTTTAACATAAGAAGATATGGTAACATTATCATTATACTCACATTGAAAAGGGAGGTGTTTATACCTCTTACAGCAACAAGATTTATCAAAGAAATAAGTAACATTATAAGTAGAGCACATGTTTATAGCAATGGTATACAATTTATCAATTTGTTCACATAAGTGTTTCCCTTTTTGTGACAAGCGGTGTTCCTTATAATAATATTTTTGTTCTTCCGTGAACCCACCTTGCCAATAAGATTAAGTTTCAAAGAAACCAACCATTGACAACAAGCATCATAAAGCAAGACAATAACAGACTAATGAAAATAACAACTAGAGTAGGAAATAATTTTGTTTTGTATTTTTGATAAAGAAACAAGCAAACAAGGTAGAAACAAACTAAGCTTGAACAATAGTGATTCCAAGTGGACTTGACAAATAAAGCTATGTTCCCTGGCAACGGCGCCAGAAAATAGTCTTGATGACCCACAAGTATAGGGGGTGTATCGCAGTATTTTTGATAAGTAAGAGTGTCGAACCCAACGAGGAGCAGAAGGTGCTGGCTAGTGGTATGGATCAGGAATTCTCTACAAATACTTAGCAAATGGATTTTTAGGGTGTTTTGATAATGCAAGTAAATAAAGTACGAGTAAATAAAAGACAATATGAATAAATGTAGTAAGTGACCCAATCCTTTATTCAGCAAAGGACAAGCCGGTTGTATTACTTAAGATGACCAAACGTTCTCGAGGACACATGGGAAGACTGTTAAGTGCTTTCGCTTCATATAGTTGATTAGTCTTCTTTAGCTTGCTAAGTGTTGTGTTGGTGAACCTGTGCTAATGTACCGGCCTTCCTAGGACTAATACATACTTGTGATTAAACCCCTTGCAAACATCCGTAAGTACAAGAAAGTAATTAAGGTAAAAACCTAACCACAACTTTAAACTCTAAGACCTTGACGTCCCTTGTGCAATGGTTTCCAAACGGGGGTTCAGTACACCACAACTTAAATATCAAACTATTGAATCTTTCTCAACACAATTCCACTACTAACAACATGACTTCTCCCATGTCCTCAAGAACTAAACGAACTACTCACAAGACATCATATGGATCATGATCAGAGATGGAATAATGATGTATAACAATCTGAACATAAACAATAATTCAATGGTTCCACTCAATAGCATCAACTACGAAGAGTAATCAACACCGGGAAAGTTTGCCCTAAGAACTATGCAAGATTCAACCCAATTGTTACAGCAATATGGAGATGGTGATGAGGGTGATGATGGTGATGATGGTGATGATGATGATGAAGATCTCGATGAAGTCTAGCTTGATGGTGGTGTTGATGGCAACGATCTCCCCTCTCCGGGAAGGAATTCCCCCGGCAGAAATCTGTCTGCAGGAGAGATCTTTCTCTCTCGGTGTTTTCCGCCCCACAGAGGCGATGGAATCTTTCTATGGTTGCTCCTTGAGTATTAGGGTTTCGGGAGGATTATATACGCCAGAGGGGAGAGCCAGAGGTGGGCCAGGGCGGCCACACCACCTGGTGGCGCGACCTAGGCTTGCCCGCGCCAGTGGGTGGTGTGGGCCCCCTGTGGCCCATCTCCACTCCTCCTTCTGGCTTCCTTCGTCTTCTGGAAAAATAGGATTTTCCGTATATTTTCCCGGATTTTCTGATCTTCGCAAATTTTGCCTCCAAACAGCACCTTTTCCATCGGAATCCTGAGTGCAGCGGTCCATGCTCCAAAAGTCATCAACCATGCAAAAATAGATGAAATTACATAAGTATCATCTCTTAATGTGAAATATATTAATGAATAACAGTAAATTATGATATAGAATAGTGATGCAAAATGGACATATCATGCTACTACCACTGCTAAGGTAGTAGATGAACCTCCTCCTACTAAAAATGATACTTTTAAGATACCTACAAGAATTATTGATCGTGTTATGGATAACTACTATTTTGGAGATGGAACTGTCCATCCCGGTGATCATTTGCTCTTTATACACGAATTATGCGGGTTATTCAAGTGTGCAAGTATTACAACTGATCAAGTCAAGAAGAAGTTATTCTCATTATCACTGAAAGGAAGATCTGAGTAATGGTATAAGCTGTTCAAGAATGTTCAAGCTCTTGAATGGGAGGAAGTTGTACCCTTCTTTTATTCAAAATTTTATCCTCCTAGTGAGATTCATAAAGATCGGAATCAAATATACAAGTTTTGGCCTCGTGATGGAGAGAGTACAACTCAAGCTTGAGGAGATTGAAGTTACTAATGCTCAAATGTCTTATTCATGAGCTCCCCAACAATATTATTATCAATAAATTTATGCAAGGCTTTCTCTTCATGATAAGGATCTATTGGATGCTTCTTGTGCTGGATCATTTACACGCATGGAAGAAGAAACTAAATGGGATCTTCTAGACCGCATTCAAGACAATGCTGAAGCATGGGAGAATGATAAAGGAAGAAAGTCAGGTATAAATTATGATTATGAATACATTAAATCTTTTATGGGAACTAATGACTTTCATAATATTAGTAATGCTTATGGTCTAGACTCTCAAGTTATTTTAAGGATTTTGATTCTTATATTGAAATTCCTAAAAAGAAATGGGATGAGTATCATGAGCCATATAAAGATATTGTTAATTGTGTTCCTGCAAGAAATACTGAAGTTTATACTTCTAATCATGTTTTACCTGAACCTTACATTGATAAAATGCCTTTCCCAGTTAAGATGAAGGAACATTCTATGATAGCTAGTATGGTTAATGAAAGTAAAAATAAAGCTATTGAACCTAATGAACAAATAGCTGTTGAACCTGTAATAGCAAATGTGAAAAACTTTGTCACTAAATATGTAGAAGATGGACACACTATCCTCTGTAAGGATACTTCTAATATTGTTTCACAAAGTAGTGTTATGAGAGCTAGTGTCCCTGTGTTTTCTGTTAGAATAAGCGATCATTGTTACAATGGTGCATCTGTTAGTTATATCATTAAATTTATGCATGATACTAAAAGTTATTATAAGAGAGGGAAGATTGTTCTTATGCATCTCAATAATATTAAGTTTCCTCGCTTTATGCTGAAAGTTTTTATCTTGCACTTGTTTTGCCTTCCTATGCTAGTAGCCTCTGGTTTCAACAATTTATTTTCTTACAAAATTACCTTACATAGGAAGTGGGTTAGACTTAAACATGTGTATTTTTGCTTCTTGATGCTCTCTTTTAATTCAATTCATATTCTTATGAGCATCATTGAAATTATCATGCCCATCTTAATGGCTATAAAGAAAGAGCTTTATGGGAGACAACCCAATATATTTTTGCTTTCAGTTTGTTTTTGTTTATTTGAGTCTTGGAAGTTATTGATTCTGCAATAACCTCTCCTTATCCTTTTGTTTGGTTTTTATGTCAAGATCAGCCTCTAATGAGAGAGAAGTAAGATTTGGTAAAGTTGTTGTCCCGAAATAGATTTTTGTGCTTCATTATAAAAAATCGTTAAAAATCCTAGAACGTCGTACTGATCTGTAATTTTGTGTGTGCATTCCTCGGGTTATTATTTAACCTTCATTAGTTTTGCAATTTTTGATTTGAGAAAAAGAAGATTTTTGAAAAAATTGATCTTGACCTGCTGGTCTGTTTTGACAGATTTTTGCCACTCTTGCATTTGCCTATTAAATCGATTTCCTTTTTGAATTCCTTTTGGGATTTCGGAAGGAGTTGCTATAGTAGCTTATGTTTTGATGGATTTTAGTTGAAATTGAACTTAAAAAGTTTATTACCTTGCATGCACTAATGTTGCTAATGAGAATTGTGTGAAGTTTTGTGTGAAAGAAATTTCCAGGTTATAGGAGAAAATGGTGTAATAAGATGGTGAATGGTTAAATGACTCAAACAATATGTTTATAAAGATGAAGATACTGATGTTATTTAAGCGGTGACTCCGGAATAAATTATTAAAGACCAAATTCAGAGACCTGCAAAGTCCGTTTAGTTCTTGTAAGAAAAGGTCCGCGAAAAATTTGTCAACTTATATTTTTGTATCTAACATGGAAGGCAATGAGTAGAAAGAGAGACGGAAACGGAGCCCGGGTGGCTGATGACCCACAAGTATAGGGGGTGTATCGCAGTATTTTCGATAAGTAAGACTGTCGAACCCAACAAGGAGCAGAAGGTGCGGGCTAGTGGTATGGATCAGGAATTCTCTGCAAATACTTAGCAAACGGATTTTTAGGGGTTTTTTATATAGCAAGTAAACAAAGTACGAGTAAATAAAAGACAGTAGGAATAAATGCAGCAAGTGGCAAATCCTTTATGCAGCAAAGGACAAGCCGGTTGTATTACTTAAGATGACCAAACGTTCTCGAGGACACATGGGAAGACTGTCAAGTGCTTTCGCTTCATATAGTTGATTAATCTTCTTTAGCTTGCTAAGTGTTGTGTGGGTGAACCTATGCTAATGTACCGCCCCATCCAAGACTAATACATACTTGTGATTATACCCCTTGCAAACATCCGTAAGTACAAGAAAGTAATTAAGGTAGAAACCTAACCACAACTTTAAACTCTAAGACCCTTACGTCCCTTGTGCAATGGTTTCCTAACGGGGGTTCAGGTTTCTGTCACTCTGGCAACCCCTACGATTAGTAGCCAAATACACAATGCATTCCCCTAGGCCCATTTAGGTGAAGTGTCATGTAGTCGATGTTCACATGACACCACTAGAAGAAGTACACCACAACTTAAATAACAATCTATTGAATCTTTCTCAACGCAACTCCACTACTAACAACAAGACTTCTCTCATGTCCTCAAGAACAAAACAAACTACTCACAAGACATCATATGGATCATGATCAGAGATGTAATAATGATGTATAACAATCTGAACATAAACAATAATTCAATGGTTCACTCAATAGCATCAACTATAAAGAGTAATCAACACCGGGAAAGTTTCCCCTATGAACTATGCAAGATTCAACGCAATTGTTACAGCAATATGGAGATGGTGATGAGGGTGCTGATGGTGATGATGGTGGTGATGATGATGATCCCGATGAAGTCCAGCTTGATGGTGGTGTTGATGGCGATGATCTCCCCTCTTCGAGAAGGAATTCCCCCGGCAGAAATCTGTCTACCGGAGAGATCTTTCTCTCTCGATGTTTTCCACCCCGTAGAGGCGGCAGAATCTTTCTATGGTCTCTCCCCGAGTCTTAGGGTTTCGGGAGGATGATATACGCCAGAGGGGAGAGGCTGGAGTGGGCCAGGGTGGCCACACCACCTCCTGGCGCGGCCTAGGGCTACCCGCGCCATGGGGTGGTGTGGGCCCCCTGTGGCCCATCTCCACTCCGTCTTCTGGCATCCTTAGTCTTCTGGAAAAATAGGATTTTCCCTATATTT
This sequence comes from Avena sativa, assembly GCA_916181665.1. NCBI lineage: Eukaryota > Viridiplantae > Streptophyta > Magnoliopsida > Poales > Poaceae > Avena > Avena sativa. The sequence goes on along the minus strand of OV702290.1, from coordinate 542,128,823 downwards.
TCCCGGATTTTCTGATCTTCGTGAATTTTGCCTCCGAACAGCACATTTTCCATCAGAATCCTGACTGCAGCGGTCCATGCTCCAAAAGTCATCAACCATGCAAAAATTGATGAAATAACATAAGTATCACCTCTCAATGTGAAATATATCAATGAATAATAGTGAATTAAGACATAGAATAGTGATGCAAAATGGACGTATCAACTCCCCCCAAGCTTAGACTTCGCTTGTCCCCAAGCGAAACTGAGCTCAATAAACATGGCCTCAGGTTTATGGAGTGAAGAGTCGATAAAAGAATATGGACAAGAAGCATCACATTCATCAAATACATAGATCATAATAGAAGACAACTCACTATAATATAACTCAACTTGTAATAAGTAAAGGAAACACAACAAAGATACATAAAGTGAATCATAATTGGTAATGGCAAACTTAGCTCTTGGTCGAAGAATAGTTGATAATTTGCTGGAGTTCATAAATAGCTGGTTTTTCAATGATAGCTTTCAAAGTAGTAAACATCAGGATACGAGCAATGTGCAAAACAAGGAACATAAGAAACATGATTGAATAAATCATCATATGAATGAATGAAATACAACAACTCAAAATACTTGTTGAGATAGAAGGGAGTAGGTTTACTGACTCAACTACAAAGTAAAAGAAAGGCCCTTCAATGAGGGAAGCAGGGATTGCAAGTCTCATAAAGAGCTCCCAAAAAATTATGATACTTACTAGCTTTCAGCTCTCATTGCCCCTATCATAGGCATCTTTTGGTGGTTAAGGTTAAAGTGACACAACTAAGAGGATATGATTGACAAGTTATAAGTTGAAATCTCATGCCCCTTACTTATGAGTACCGATCCTCATGCTACTCAACTTCAGTCACGAGCAAGCTCTTGTCATTGTAAATACATGCGTATCATTGAGAACCGCCAACGGGGTACCCCTTGCACATGACACAGGAGCTATCCCATAATCAAAATGACAAGGCAAGCAGACAGTGAGCATCTCAGCGATCTTTTTATTTGCTATTTGCATAGGTTTTTATTGAGGATGCTTCATAGAATGCTCACTATAGTTATGCTGCAAGTTTCCATGATGATTAAGCATGGCTTAGGCTAGCGGCCCAGGCGTTTCTCTAACACACATATAAACTCCATGATCTTACAAGTTTCACTTTTATTTCACACTGCCGGGATCCATAAGCAAAAGAACATGATATCAACTAGGTGCAAAGTACCAAATGAAGTGTTGAAAGTGGTCCCCTTGATACATGGTTCGACTAACTTCAACTCATAAAGCGCAAGCATATACGCAACAAAGAAGGACCCAATGGTTCAAGTTTATTAAATGCAAGAAAGTAAAGTGTGCCATCAAGTTCGTGAGAGCTTTAATCACTAATTTTCACATAACAAGTTTAATTTGGGAGGTAGATAAAACAAGAATTTACTTGGAATAGCAATAATGTTACTAGGTAGGTATGGTGGACACAAATGGAAAAGGTTTTGGTTTAAAGGAGGTGGATGCACAAGAAGAATACCCTCTCAGTACAGGTTTTTGGCTGGCAAGGCTGGGTAGCAAGTATAAGAGTTGAAGGAAACAAACATACAAGTGATAAAGACAAACATGCAATCTTCCTTGGAAGCACAAAAGATCTTAACTAGAGAATACTAAACTTATTAGCAATTCAAGAAAGAAAGATGATGAAATAATTTTTCTTTAAAGGTACTTTTATCTTTTTCATTCAACTCTCACAAATAGTGTTGCTACTAACCGAGCCAGGTTTGCCAAAACCAACTAAATTAACTCAATGATCCCAAAGTGATACCAATACTAACAACAAGATAAATCATATAACCACGAATTGAAAACTAATATAAGCTATGCAAAAGAGTGGATGATAGAACTTCTCATTAATATTCCATAACGGAAACTCCAACCAAGGGATACATATCTAACGAGAGAGAGGACACTTCCATAATGCAAACCATCCTACATAATAATTCCTCTATTCATGATATGACTCTACTAATAAGGTAAAAAGATAGAAGATAGTGATATGATACCGCAGCACTCCCCCAAGCTTGGAACAAACCAAGGGGATGCTAAACCTAATGACGAATTACTCCTTTGGTGGTGGTGGTATCCTCTCATCTTCGTCTGTCTTCCAAGGTAAAGGCTTCCCATCAACAAAGGACATCGTGGTTTCCAACATCCTAAAACTTGCAGCAGCACTTATGAGTTTAAATCTAGCCTCATACTCACAGTTTTGATTTTGAACGTCATAGAACTGTGCTTGCAGTTCGTTGGTTGTTTGGCGGAGTGAGAGGACTTCGTCTTTGAGTTCAGCAGTCTCCTCTTGGTGCTCGGTGATGAGTTCGGAACAAATCTTATGGATGATATCCACTTCGCGCTCCGCCATCTAATTGTACCTAAAGACTTCTTGTTCCAATGCTTCCATCCTGTCCTCCAGACTTCCTTCACCTTTAGGGCCTTGAACCTCTTTAATCCGAACCTCCCCACCTTCGAGCAATAACTCCTTGGGATGAATCTTCAATTCTCTCATCTATGGGTTGATGATATCTTCCAGGGAATCTCCCTTAACTGATCCAGTGGAAGACATTGAGGCTACAAATCTGAGATTTTACCTGGCAGAAACAGATCGAAACAAAAACACGACGAAAACACGATATACGGACCTCGGGGGATCCGGGGGGGTTATATATTATGAATTTTCATATCAAAAGGGAGGTACTGGGTGAAAACGGGTCGGTGGCGGAGTCTGGGGTGGCCTCACCACCTGGTGGTGCGACCAGGGGTGGACCCACGCCACAGGGTGGTGTGAGCCACCCTGGCTCCGTTTCCGTCCCTTTTTCGCTTCGTAGCTTTCCTTATCGACTGAAAACTGCAAAAATGTAGTTGGATTGTATTTTCGCGGAACTTTTCTTACCAGAACTGTTACCTATGTGAAAACAGACTCTACAGGTCTCTGAATTTGGTATCTAGTAGATTCTTCCGGAGTCATCTCTTGAATATCATCGATATCTTCATCTTCATACACTTATTACTTGAGTTATAAAACCCTTCTCTTTCTTATTACACCATTATCTCCACTACCTGGAAATTTCTTTCACAAAAAACTTCACACAGTTCTCATTAGCAACATTAGTATATATGAAGTGATAAAACCTTTTGAGTCCAACTTCAACTAAAAACCATCAAAACAAAAGTTACTGAAGCAACTCCTTCCGAAAACCCAAAAATAATTCAAAAAGGAAATCGAATAAAGAAGCAAATGCAAGATTGGCAAAATCTGTCAAAACAGACCAGCAGGTAAAGATCAATTTTTTCGAAAATCTTCTGTTTCTCAAATCAAAAAGTGCAAAACTAACGAAAGTTAAATAACAACCTGGGGCAGAAGCACAAAACATTACAGCTCAATTCGACATACATAGATCTCTCATGAATTTTTACGGTGAAGCACAAAAATCTGTTTCGGGACAGCAACTTCCCCAAATATTACTTCTCTCTCATTAGAGGTTGATCTTGACACAAAAACCAAACAAAACAGACAAGGAGCGGTTATTACCAAAGTAATAACTTCCAAGACTCAAAGAAACAAAAACAAACTGAAAGCAAAAACAAATTGGGTTGTCTCCCATAAAGCTCTTTCTTTATAGCCATTAAGATGGGCATGATAATTTTGAAAAAGCTCTCATAGGGATATGGATTGAAGTGAAAGAGAGGATTAAGAAGCAAAAACACACACACATTTAAGTCTAACCCACTTCCTATGCAAGGGGATTTTGTAAACAAACAAGTTGTTGAAACCAGAGGCTTCTTGCATAAGAAAGCAAAACAAGTGCAACATAAAAACTTTCAGCATAAAACGAGGAAACTTGATATTATTGAGATACATAAAAACACTTTTCCCTCTCTCATAGTAGCTTTCAGTATCATGCATAAACTTAACAATATAGCTATCACAAGGACCATCATAGCAATGATCACTTATTCTAACAGAAAACACGGGAATACTAGCTCTCATAACACTACTTTGTGAAACAATATTATAGGAATCCTTACAAAGGATAGGGTGTCCCTCTTTTTCATATTTAGTAACAAAGTCTTTCACATTTGCTATTATAGGTTCATCAACCATTTGTTTATCAAATTCAACAGCTTTATTCATACTTTCATTAACCATACTAGCTATCATAGAATGTTCCTTCATCTTAACTGGGAAAGGAATTTTCTCAATATAAGGTTTAGGTAAAACATGATTAGCAGTATAAACTTCAGTATTTCTTGCAGGAACACTCTTAGCAACATCTTTATAAGGTTCATGATACTTATTCCACTTCTTTTTAGGCACTTCAATGTAGGAAGCAAAAGCCTTAAAATAAGAAGCAATAGCTTGAGAGTCTAGACCATAAGCATTTCTAATATTTTGAAATTCATCAGTTCCCATATAAGATTCAATGCATTCATAATCATAATTTATACCTGACTTTCTACCTTTTTCATTCTCCCAAGCTTCAGCATTGTCTTGAATACGGTCTAGAAGGTCCCATTTAGCTTCTTCTTCCATGCGAGTGAATGATCCAGCACAAGAAGCATCCAATAAATATTTATCATGTAGAGGGAGCCTTGCATAAAAGTTATTGATAATAATATTGTTGGGGAGCTCATGAATGGGACATTTGAGGATTAGTAACTTCAATCTCCCCCAAGCTTGAGCTGTACTCTCTCCATCAAGGGGCCAAAAGTTGTATATTTGATTCCGATCTTTATGAATCTCACTAGGAGGATAAAACTTTGAATAAAAGAGAGGCACTATTTCCTCCCATTCTAGAGCTTGACCATTCTTCAACAGCTTATACCATTCCTCAGCTCTTCCTTTCAGTGATAATGAGAATAACTTCTTCTTAACTTGATCTGTAGTAATACCTGCACACTTGAACAACCCGCATAATTCGTGTATAAAGAGTAAATGATCACCGGGATGGACAGTTCCATCCCCAACATAGTAGTTATCCATAACACGACCAATAATTCTTGTAGGTATTTTGAAAACATCATTCTCAGCAGGTGGTGGCTTATCTACTACCTTAGCAATGGTAGTAGTGTTTGGTCGGCAGCATAGAAAACAAAATTTTCCTACGGTGTGAACTACACGCCAAGATCTATCTACTAGGTACGAAGCAATAGGTGGACATACATCCAACGAGAACTTACCCTCGTAGACAACGAGCTTTGTTAACGAGTAGGAAGTCGTGGTTGATGTAGTCGTACACTTGCCGATCTCAAGATCGTGAGGAAGTCCGAGCGCCGCAACTCAGCAGCACATCCGCACTCGCACACACGTTCAAGCCACCGGACAACCTCCACCTCCTCGCTCCAGCGATCCAGCGGAAGCAGCAACTCCTTCCAGTCGCAATGAACTATCCCATACAGTACGCCGCAATGAACTAAGTTGTGGTCCTCCTGACGAGTCACATAGACATTCTTTTCCTCGTCAGGGGCATCAGGATCTGGTGGGGAGCCTAGCAGCGCATCTAGCACATATTCCTTTTGTGCAGCAGTGAGGAGAATCCTCAAATTCATAGCCCAGTTGGTGAAGTTACTACCATTTGCAGCAAGTTTCTCTTTCTCCATGAACACATTGAAATTAAAAGCAGGTGGTGCCATCTACAACAGAATTTGTAAAGTATATTTAGACTAAGTTTATGATAGATTGAGTTCAACTAATCCAAATTACTAATGAACTCCCACTCAAAAACGACATCCCTCGTGTCCTTTTGGTGATTACATGAACCAAATCCACTATACCAAGTCCGATCATCACATGAGATGATATAGCTTCAAAGGCGAGCATCTATATGGGCATCATATCAACCATATGACTCATGCTTAACCTTTCGGTCCGTGTTCCGAGGCCATGTCTGTACATGCTAGGCTCGCCAAGTAAGAACCTTAGTATTCGCGTGTATAAAACTGTCTTACACCCATTCCTATGAATGCGTAGATTCGAGTACACCCGATCATCACGTGATGTCTCGAAACACGATCCATAGAATGGTGCATACTCAAGGAAGAACACATTTTTATCTTGATATCTAAAAGAGGGATCATCTTATAATGCTATCAAACGCGCCAAACTAGCAGTATAAGATGCTAACATCTAATGTGTAAAGTGAGATGATATGGTCCATGCATTTGACCTCTATCACTTGCATCATGGTATGATCTCTATCATTCCTTTGTGTGTAAGGCCAAGGTCTATGGAACTTACACGTTGAGTGTGTTGTAAGAGTATCCACCATACATCTACTTACAACAATACCATATCAACACACTAGCCCATCAACGATCTAAACTAGACGCCTCTAATTTATCAATTGCAAGTTTTACGTGGCTTAGGGCTTTCGGAGATAGAACCGTTCTTACCTACGAACATGAACCACAACGAGGATAACTAAGTTATTAGCAACTCGTTGTAAATCAGATATTGACTATAGTAGGAGAGACAGACACCCGCCAGCCACTTATGCAAAACAAGTTGCATGTCAGTCGTGGAACGGTCTCATGTACGATGACATGTAAGGTTGGTCCGGACCGCTTCATCCCACTATGCCACCAATATCCAAAATACATAGAAGATGCAATAACATGATCATCATCGCCCACATATCAACCATATGTGTACTACCCGTGCTAAGCACCTACGCATAGATCAGGCTCTGATACCACTGTTGGGTCCGCAACATAGAAAACAAAATTTTCCTACGATGTGAACTACACGCCAAGATCTATCTACTAGGTATAAAGCAACAGGTGGACATACATCCAACGAGAACTTACCCTCGTAGACAACGAGCTTTGTTAACGAGTAGGAACTCGTGGTTGATGTAGTCGTACACTTGCCGATCTCAAGATCGTGAGGAAGTCCGAGCGCCGCAACTCAGCAGCGCATCCGCACTCGCACACACGTTCAAGCCACCGGACAACCTCCACCTCCTCGCTCCAGCTATCCAGCAGAAGCAGCAACTCCTTCCAGACAAAATGCCACCGGGAACATGTATCTCGCTAATCCGAGACCATGGGGGAATAATTCTAGAGGGGGAGAGAGATCCTTCACAAGGAGGTGTGAGGATGAAGGAGGGAATGGGTGGCCTTTTATAGGAGGAGGGGGGTGCCCCCTCTCTCCATGGCCGGCGCATGGGGGGTGACCCCTCACCTCCCCCATTCATGTGGTGGTAACCCCTCCATATTAAAATGCCTCTTCACATTCCCTTTTAAAGTCTCCACTTTAAATGCATTAAATTTCTCCAAATTTAATGCTCTCTCATTTAATAAAACTCTTTTTATTAAATTTCTTCAGAATTTTGTTAATTACTTCAATTAACAAACATTCACATATAGCCCCTTGCAATATTTCAATATCACATGCAGAACCACCTTCTGCAATTTCACCCGAAACAATTTCCGGTTTCTATTGAAACAATTCCTGCGCTTTGCAATTCTTTCGTCTGAAACATATGTGCTCCAAAATGGTGTCCGGTAACTCTTAAGTGTGCCACCCTACGGTTCGCGAATAATGCAGACATGATCGAGACCCTTCTCCGATCAATAATCAGCAGCGGGACCTGGAGATCCGTACTGACTCCTACACATTCAACGATGACTCCTGTGATCGTGAGAACCTTTAACGCTTGTAACTAAATCCCTTTGTCTCTCGATATATTACATGTTCGAGATTCGATCATCGGTATCTCCATACCTAGTTTGATCTCGTTACCGACATGCACTCTTTTCTTGTTCCCGTGATATAACATTCTAGTGATCACATCACTTGCTTGCAAGCTATCCTAATGTGATATCACCGAGAGGGCCTAGAGTATATCTATCCGTCATCTGGATTGACAAATTCCACTCTTGATCCATGAGCCTCAACATAACACCTTCATAGTACTGAACCCATCTTTATAGTCACCCTGTTACGGTGTGACGTTTGATGTTATCAAGATACTCTTCCGGTGTTAGCAATTAACATGATCTCATGGTCTAAGGATAAAGATTACTTCGTATGATGTTATAGCAATATAAACATAATGACTTGATCGTAATGCTATACTTCGGATGCATGTTCATCACATCATTCCACCAATGGTGTGACCTTGTTATTAACATCATCCAATGTCCATGACCAGGAAACCTTGATCATCCTGTTAATCAACAAGCTAGTCTATAAGAGAGGCATGACTAGGAACCCTGTTTGTTTATTAAACACACATGTATTGATGTTTCCGAATCAATACATTTCTAGCATGTAAAATAAACATCTATCATGTATAAGGAATATATAATAACAACTTTATTATTGCCTCTCAGGGCATATTTCCTTCAAGTAGCATTACCAAATAAGAAACTCAGCGAATTATCCATAACGAAAATAAAGCAACTAACAGAAGTAAACAATACTCACAGTAGAAGTTTCCTTTACCTGTTCCACTCTCCAATAGCGCTTCACTCCTCGGCAACGGCGCCAGAAAATAGTCTTGATGACCCACAAGTATAGGGGGTGTATCGCAGTATTTTCGATAAGTAAGAGTGTCGAACCCAACGAGGAGCAGAAGGTGCTGGCTAGTGGTATGGATCAGGAATTCACTGCAAATACTTAGCAAATGGATTTTTAGGGTTTTTTGATATAGCAAGTAAACAAAGTACGAGTAAATAAAAGACAGTAGGAATAAATGCAGCAAGTGGCCCAATCCTTTATGCAGCAAAGGACAAGCCGGTTGTATTAGTTAAGATGACCAAACGTTCTCGAGGACACATGGGAAGACTGTCAAGTGCTTTCGCTTCATATAGTTGATTAATCTTCTTTAGCTTGCTAAGTGTTGTGTGGGTGAACCTATGCTAATGTACCGCCCCATCCAAGACTAATACATACTTGTGATTATACCCCTTGCAAACATCCGTAAGTACAAGAAAGTAATTAAGGTAGAAACCTAACCACAACTTTAAACTCTAAGACCCTTACGTCCCTTGTGCAATGGTTTCCTAACGGGGGTTTAGGTTTCTGTCACTCCGGCAACCCCTACGATTAGTAGCCAAATACACAATGCATTCCCCTAGGCCCATATAGGTGAAGTGTCATGTAGTCGATGTTCACATGACACCACTAGAAGAAGTACACCACAACTTAAATAACAATCTATTGAATCTTTCTCAACGCAACTCCACTACTAACAACAAGACTTCTCCCATGTCCTCAAGAACAAAACGAACTACTCACAAGAAATAATATGGATCATGATCAGAGATGGAATAATGATGTATAACAATCTGAACATAAACAATAATTCAATGGTTCACTCAATAGCATCAACTACAAAGAGTAATCAACACCGGGAAAGTTTCCCCTATGAACTATATAAGATTCAACACAATTGTTACAACAATATGGAGATGGTGCTGATGGTGCTGATGGTGATGATGGTGGTGATGATGATGATGATCCCGATGAAGTCCAGCTTGATGGTGGTGTTGATGGCGATGATCTCCCCTCTCCGGGAAGGAATTCCCCCGGCAGAAATCTGTCTATCGGAGAGATCTTTCTCTCTCGGTGTTTTCCGCCCCGCAGAGGCGACGAAATCTTTCTGTGGTCGCTCCTCGAGTCTTAGGGTTTCGGGAGGATGATATACGCCAGAAGGGAGAGGCTGGAGTGGGCCAGGGTGGCCACACCACCTCCTGGCGCGGCCTAGGGTTGCCCGCGCCATGGGGTGGTGTGGGCCCCCTGTGGCCCATCTCCACTCCGTCTTCTGGCATCCTTAGTCTTCTGGAAAAATAGGATTTTCCGTATATTTTCCCGGATTTTCTGATCTTCGCGAATTTTGCCTCTAAACAGCACATTTTCCATCAGAATCCTGACTGCAGCGGTCCATGCTCCAAAAGTCATCAACCATGCAAAAATAGATGAAATAACATAAGTATCACCTCTCAATATGAAATATATCAATGAATAATAGTGAATTAAGACATAGAATAGTGATGCAAAATGGACGTATCAGTGGCTCACACCACCCCGTGGCGTGGGCCCACCTGGCCGCGCCACCAGGGGTGTGGCCACCCCGAAGCCCATCTCCGACCCGTTTTTTCTCAGAACTTTCCTTTTGTTGGTTAAACTTCGTAATATATAATCCCCCGGATCCCCCGAGGTTCATATATTGTGTTCTCATCGTGTTTTCGTTTCGATCTGTTCTGTTCAGATGTCGTTCCAGGATTAGTTTTCGGAGGACTATGAGCTGCGACATCGGCGCGAGCTCCATCGCGAACTTGAGCAGAGGACCTTTGTAGGATGGGTGGAAGAGGAAAATATCACAGCTAGACATGAAGATATGGATCAGAGCATCGAGGAGAAAGTGAAGGGCATGTCGGCAGGCATGAAAGGACAAGAGCTGATACCTCCAATTCTAAACCTCAGTTCCTGCCCTGCAATAGTGGAAGCTCTACGGGTCACTAATGAGTTCTGCGATAAGTACCGAGTCCTGAGGAGAAAGGTGGATATACTGCAAGAAGAGAATAACAAGCTTCACAAGATCCTGGAAGATTTTCTCACTCCGATCGAGAGAACACCACCACCACCGAAGGAGTAATTCATCATCAGGTTTTGGCATCCCCTTGGTTTGTTCCAAGGTTGGGGAGTGCCGCGGTATCATATCACTATATTTTATCTTTTTTTATCTTTTTAAGTAGAGTCATATCATGAATAGAGAAGTTATCATATAGGATGGTTTTCATTATGGAAGTGTCTCCCCTCTCGTTAGATCTATGTATCCCTTGGTGTGAGTTGTCATTATGGAATATTAATGAGAAGTTCTATCATTTACTTTTTGCACATCTTATATTAGTTTTGAATTTTTGTTATATGATTGATCTTGTTGTTAGTATTGGTATCACTTTTGGATCATTAAGTAAAATTAGTTGGTTTTGGCAAACTTGGCTCCGTCAGTAGCAATACTATTATGGGAATTGAATTAAAAAGATAAAAGTACTCTTAAGAAATATAATTTCATCATCTTTCTTTCTTGATTGGTTCATAAGTTTAGTATTCTCTAGTTAAGATCTTTTGTGCTTCCAAGGAAGATTGCATGTTTGTTTTTTATCACTTGTATGTTTGTTTGTTTCCTTCAACTCTTATGCTTGCTACCCATCCTTGCTAGCCAAAAACTTGTACTGAGAGAGAATGCTTCTCGTGCATGCAATCCTTAAACCAAAACCTATGTCATTTGTGTCCACCATACCTACCTATTAGCATTATTGCTATTCCAAGTAAATTCATGTTTTTATCTACCTTCTGAATTAAACTTGTTATGTGAAAATTAGTGATTAAAGCTCTCACGAACTTGAACGCACACTTTACTTTTCTTGCACTTAATAAACTTGAACCATTGTGCCCATCTATGTTGTGTATATGCTTGAGCTTTATAAGTTGTGAATTAGCAGAACCATGTTATCATGGGGAACACTTTCAAAATTGCACTTTATTTAGTTGATATCATGTTCTTTTGCTTATGGATCCTGGCGGTGTGAAATGAAAGGGACCTTGTAAGGCTCATGGAGTTTGTATATGTGTTAGATAAACGACTGTGCGGCTGGTTTAAGCCATGCCTAATCATGGTGGAAACCTGCAGCGTAACCATAGTGAGCAATCTATGAAGCACCCTCTATATAAAAAACATATGCAAATAGGAAAGAAAAAAGGGAGAGAAAAAGAAAAAGAGAAAAAAAGCCTATGCAAATAGGAAATAAAAGGATTGCTGAGATGCTCATTGTCTGCTTGCCTTGTCATTTTGATATAGGGAATCTTCCATATCATCGGGCAAGGGGTACCCCGTTGGCGGTTCTCTATGATACACATGTACTTACAAACAAGAACTTACTTGTGACTAAACTTGAGTAGCATGAGGAACGGTACTCGTAAGTAAGGGGCATGAGATTTTCACCTTATAACTTGTCAAGCATATCCTCATATTTGATCACTTTAACCTTAGTCACCTAAAGATGCTTATGATAGGGGAAATGAGAGGTGAAAGCTAATAAGTACCATAATTTTTGGAAGCTCTTTATGAAACTTGAAATCCCTGCTTCCCTCTACAAAGGGCCTATCTTTTACTTTTTAGTTGAGTTAGTAAACCTATTCCTTTCTATCTCAGCAAGTATTTTGAGTTGTTGTGTTTCATGCATTCATATGATAATTTATTCAATCATGTTTCTTATGTTCCTTATTTTGCACACTGCTCTTATCTTAGTGAATATTACTTTGAAAGCTATCACTAAAAACCTCATTATGTTTGAACTCCTGCAAATTGTTAACTATTCTTTGACCAAGAGCAAAGTTTGCCATTACCAATTATGATTTACTTTGTGTATCTTTATTGTGTTTTCTTTACCTATTGCAAGTTAAGTTATATAATAGTGAGTTGTCTTCTATTATGATTTGTGTATTGATGAATGTGATGCTTCTTGTCCATATTCTTTTATCGACACTTCACTCCATAAACCTGAGGTCATGTTTATTGAGCTCAGTTTTCTCTTGGGGACTAGCGAAGTGTAAGCTTGGGGCGAGTTGATACGTCTATTTTGCATCACTATTCTATATCATAATTTACTGTTATTCATTGATATATTTCATATTAAGAGATGATCCTTATGTTATTTCATCTGTTTTTGCATGGTTGATGACTTTTGGAGGATGGACCGCTGAAGTCAGGATTCTGATGGAAGAGGCACTGCTTGGAGGCGAAATTCGCGAAGATCAGAAAATCCCAGAAAATACATGGAAAATCTTATTTTTCCAGAAGACGAAGGATGCGAGAAGGGGGAGCGGAGATGGGCCACAGGGGTCCCACACCACCCCTGGCGCAGGCCACCCTTAGCCGCTCCACCAGGTGGTGTGGCCACCCTGGCCCACCTCTGGATCTGCTCTTTGGCGTATTGTTCCCCATAGAACCCTAAGACTCGGGGAGCGACCACAGAAATATTCCACCGCCTCTGCAGGGCGAAAAACTGCAGAGAGAGAAAGAGCTCTCCGGCAGGTAGAAATCTGCCGAGAAAATTCCTTTCCGGAGACGGGAGATCGTCGCCAACAACACCATCATCAAGCTGGACTTCATCGGGATCATCATCATCTCCACCATCATCTCCACCAGCACCATCATCAACACTCCATACCGCTGTAACAATTGGGTTGAATCTTGCATAGTTCTTAGGGGAAACTTTCCCGGTGTTGATTACTTATTGTAGTTAATGCTATTGAGTGGAACCATTGAATTATTGTTATGTTCAGATTGTTACTTATCATTATTTCATCCCTGATCTTGATCCATATGATGTCTTGTGAGTAGTTCGTTTAGTTCTTGAGGACATGGGAGAAGTCATGTTGTTAATAGTGGAATTGTGTTGAAAGATTCAATAGTTTGTTATTTAAGTTGTGGTGTTATTCTTCTAGTGGTGTCATGTGAACGTCGACTACATGATACTTCACCTTTATGGGCCTAGAGGAATGCATTGTGCATTTGTCTACTAATCGTAGGGGTTGCCGGAGTGACAGAAACCTAAACCCCTGTTAGGAAACCTTTACACAAGGGAGTGTAGGATCTCAGAGTTTAAGGCTATGGTTAGGTTTTTATCTTAATTACTTTCTTGTAGTTGTGGATGCTTGCAAGGGGTATAATCACAAGTATGTATTAGTCCTAGAAGGTTAGTACATTAGCACAGGTTCACCCACACAACACTTATCAAACTAAAGAAGATTAATCAACTAATATGAAACGAAAGCACTTGTTTCCATGTATCCTCGAGAACGTTTGGTCATCTTAAGTAATACAACCGGCTTGTTCTTTGATAAGAAAGGATTGGGCCACTTGCTGCATTTATTATTATTGTCTTTTATTTACTCATACTTTATTTATCTGCATTATAAAAAAACCCTAAAAATCTATTTGCTAAGTATTAACAGAGAATTCCTGCTCCAAGCCACTCGTCAACACCTTTTGCTCCTCGTTGGGTTCGACACTCTTACTTATCGAAAATACTGCGATACACCCCTTATACTTGTGGGTCATCAACCACCACCGACGACTTTGGAACAACCTTCCCGAAATAGGCCATGTCACCGGAACAATTCTGATTCCTCTCTAAGGTGTCTCAATGAATCCTGGAACTGTTCTGGTATGTCTAGAAACTATTCCGAACATCCCTCTCTGCTACCTACCATATATGTTATAGGCACAACTTGATCTTTAGACCTTAAGCGTGTGATCCCATCGGGTTCGGTAGTAAGTGGACATGACTCCATATCAAGTGAATTCAGTGGAAATGAACTAGCACCGTTTTCCTTTTGTGACCTAAAAAATTAGTCAGCTTCCTGGCGCCTCACAAACTGCCCATTCAACCATGCAACATATTCCTTGCTAGCAATCCCGCGTCTATAGGTACCAGGTACCCACACCTTGATTCCCTTGGACTTAAACCCATGGACAATAGGAAAGGGGACGTCCTGATCATAACCAAGCTGCCTTGCAGCAATATGGGGATTGTACATTGTCGAAGTACCCATGCCATCACCATACAATCCAACCAGCACCGCTTGTTTGATAATTGATATGTAATCCTCCAACCACTCAGGCTTATGCTTACCTATGGAGCTCACCAACACAGTTTCCTTGCTAAACCACTCAAGTTCAGTCCAGTTGAGTGGATTGTGCTGGTAAGGCCTCCATTCAAAACAATCCTCTTCCTGCAGAACACGTAAAGACTCCTCTTCCGTGGTCTTCCTCCTCCTCCTCTGAGTCCAATAGAGTACTCAGACACTCAAGACCGGGAACTCGAGAGGGAGAGGAGCGCAAACAGGGCATGGCGGTCGGGATGGTAGCGGCCGTGGAGGCCACGACAACGTTGGAGATGGCGACAGAGCGGAGGATGGGCGCGAACCCGGGGTCGGAGAGGGCCGTGGTGACCTAGGCAGACCAATAGGCACAGGGTGAGAGGTGGCGGAAGGAAAGTGGTGGGACGGGTTGGGACAGGGATGAGGGGCGGTGGGGTTGGAGCGTGGGGGAATGGCGATTTGTAGCGAGGGGCCTTCGACGCTTCCGTGGCGAAGATCGTAACCATCGAGGGCTGGCATTCTGTGGCAGCACGACAAGGTTTGTCCTCGTCGCCGGTGGAGATGGGGTTAGAGCAACTCTAACAATGATTGTATTTTCGCTAACTGATACAGGCTTCAGAAAACGTATAAACATGTCGCATTTCTCACGGCGAAGAGCGAAACCTGCAAACATGAACTACATATTCAAATTTTTGAAATCGTGGCATAGTTCATCGATTAACAGAGAAGGTTTTGGCGCAAATTAATTCTAATTACACATAGAGCAGCTTCGCAAAAATTGCAATTACATAGCAAATCTACCAGCGGTGGATGCCACCGCAACCTAGACCAAATTGAGCTCCGGACCCACATAGTCTAGCTTCACAAAAACTGCAATTACATAGCAAATCTACTAGCGGTGGACGCCGCCGCAACCTAGACCAAAATTAAGCTCCGGCGATGGTCAGAGTTGCAGGTTGCAGCGGCGTTGGGGGTGGCGTCGACCTCAGTCCGTGAGGTCGATCGAGTCCGCCATCTCCAGCTTGATGACCGGCGCGGCGACGCTCTCTCTCGGCAGGCGCTCCTCCCCCTGCTCCCGCGCCAGCCGCGCCTCGCCGAACTTCACTGCCTGGTGCGCGTCGGCTTGCTCGATCTCCTCCTTTGCCTCCCGCTCTAGCTCAAAATCGCGGACTAGAATCTCCATTGCGAGGCGCTCCTCGTTGGCGTAGTCGGCGGCCGCGACGACGCGCGCACACGGCGGGGATGGCGAGCTCCAATAGTCGCTGTCGGAGGACGACAAGCTTGGAGGCGCGGGTCCACGCGAGGAGCTCCCACCGCAGGACGAGCCCTCACCGGCCACGCGAGCACACGCGGACATGAAGCCCGGGGGCGTGTACGCGCAGACTCGTCGACGGCGACTCCTTGCGGTTCGTTCAACGCCGAGCGACCCGCTTCTTGGCGCCCTTCGAGCGGACGGAGGCATCGCGCGCCGTCTCATCGACGAACCTCCCCCGCCTCCGGATCGGCGCCCCCAAGCCAGTAGCTGCTGCTGCGGCTCGACATCGTCGGGATCTGAGCACGTGGACATGACGAATTGCTCATCGGAGCGGTGGGTTGGCGGCGGTGGCGCTAGGGGTTGGGACGGCGGAGGAGTGCGGGTTTGGACCCTCACTCGCTCCCGTGCGCCCTATATGTACTGGCCGCGGAGAATGCTAAATGGCCGCAGTAAAAGTTTTATAGTCCAGGCCGCGTATACGGGTCGCGTTAGAGCGGCATGGTACACATAGACGTGTAAACTCGCCGGAATTTCATAATTCCGAACGGTTTACAAGCATTGTTAGAGTTGCTCTTAGGACGGCTTCGGGTCCTGGGGTTTGGGTAGGTTTCGGAGAAAGTATGAAGAGAAATTTGATGACAAAATAACAAACTTTTCTTCAGGCTTTGCTGTACAATACTGGTAGGCACGCTTGCTTAAGGGGGAATAGCCAAAATAGGACTAATCAAAACCAAGATAGGACTAATCCCCATCGCAAAAAGAGCTGGGAGGACTGCCGAGCCAAGAACCCTAGCTTCCTGGATCCATCCCCTCGCTGCCGCTGCCTCTCGTCTCCCCTCCCAACCCACTCCGCCGACCGCCGGTGAGCACCTCCTCTCCCACTTTCCTACTTCAGATCTGCCGTAATCTTATCGATTTCGGGTTTGTTCTTCTCATCGTCCTCTTTTCATTAACCGTTTGTTGTTGCTGCCGCTTTTTGTCCTGGAAGGACTCAGCAGGATCGTGGGACAGCGAGGACCACCACTTCGAGTCCAAGGCCGACTCCGGCGCGTCAAAGACCTACCCGCAGCAGGCCGGCGCTATCCGCAAGGGTGGACACATCGTCATCAAGAACCGTCCCTGCAAGGTCTGCGCCTTTTAGATCTTCTCTTCCAGTAGGAAAGCCCGCGGTCGATTGTATTCTCTTCTGTTTGTATGGTTGGTTGATTGCGAACCTTTACTTGGTGTGTCTCAAGCCTAGTGGCTAATGTGGATGCGTGTCAGCCGTCATGGTGGTAAGGTTTGGGCCATGCCAGCGACCGTGCAATATGTTTTGATAAACGAGTCTGATGTGATATAGTTGAATGAACATGACCTAACATACCTTATGAAACTTGAACCTGTTCTGTTAGCTGTTGTGCTTTTACTGGTTGATCTCAGGATCTGTACAAGTAACTAGTTACTAGTTGAATCATTTGTTCTGGCTGAGCTCTCTTCATATGTTTCTCTCCAGATAATTCAGTACTGTATAACATTTCATGTATTAACAAGATGTTTTGTTGGTTGCCAAAATGGTGAATTTAGTACTACCTCTGATACAAATTAGTTGTCACAGTTCACTGAACCTAGACAGGTTTTAGGCAACATTTTGCCTTAATCTAAAACAATTAATTTGATCGGAGGGAGCAGCTGATCTTAGCTCCTGTATGAGTATATCTTATTTTCATGTCTTGACTTTAGGCCTCGCGTGGAAGCAAGGCTAGCGGCCCTTCTGTTGGAAAGTCAGGAGTACACTGAAGCTCTTACCCTTCTTTCTGGTCTTATCAAGGAAGTGAGGAGGCTGGATGACAAATTGCTTCTTGTTGACATTGACCTTCTGGAAAGCAAACTCCATTTCTCCCTGAGGAACCTGCCAAAGGCCAAAGCTTCTCTGACTGCCGCAAGAACTGCGGCGAATGCCATTTATGTTCCGCCAGCGCAGCAGGGCACTATTGATCTGCAGAGCGGAATCCTTCATGCCGAAGAGAAGGATTACAAGACTGCCTACAGTTACTTCTTTGAAGCATTTGAAGGATTCAATGCACTGGAGGATGCTAAGGCCATCTTCTGCTTGAAGTACATGCTTCTGTGCAAGATAATGGTTAACCAAGCTGATGATGTTGCAGGAATAATCTCGTCCAAGGCAGGCCTGCAGTATGTTGGTCCCGATGTCGATGCTATGAAAGCTGTGGCTGATGCCTACTCAAAAAGATCTCTCAAGTACTTTGAAACCGCTCTCCGTGACTACAAAGCCCAGCTGGAGGAAGACCCAATTGTCCACAGGCACCTCTCATCCCTGTACGATACCCTCCTGGAGCAGAACCTCTGCAGGCTGATTGAGCCCTACTCAAGGGTGGAGATCGCGCATGTAGCAGAGATGATAGAGTTGCCAGTCGACCATGTTGAGAAGAAGCTGTCACAGATGATCCTTGACAAGAAATTCTCTGGGACCCTGGATCAGGGTGCTGGTTGCCTCATCATCTTCGAGGACTCCAAGACCGAGGCGATCTTCCCAGCTACTCTCGAAACGATTTCGAACGTAGGGAAGGTTGTGGAGAGCCTTTACAAGAGGTCGGCCAAGATCATGGCTTGAGAGGAGATCTTTTTATTCTTGACGTGGTGTCTCTGATTAAAACCTTACTTGAGCTATGTTAGAGTCCTCTGACATGATATCGTGCGAAGCGCCTCATCATCCTTGCAAATTGTTTTCTTTAAGCTAAATGGCTCGCTCATGGACAAGAAAGCACGGTTGCTTCTGCGTGATGGAAATACTGTGATTTAAACCATTTTCATTTTAGTGCAATATGCAATGTTATGAATTAGCAACCCTTGTGGGTTTTTTGCGCTGGTCCAGCAGTGCAGATTCAAGTGTACATGCTATTTATACTTGTACTGATAATGTGAGATTAGCTTGGTTCCTCATGATGCTGCAGAAACAAATTCCATGTCCGCGACGGGGGAAGGCTCGCGGCCGCCGCCGCCTTGATCTCCCACCTCCAGCCAGCTCCGCCCCCGTCGCGACCGGATCCGGTGTCCCCTCGACGTCCTCTCTCCGTCCATCCCGGGTTCCACTGCTGCCGTCGTCGGGCCGCAACGGCCGCACCTCCTCCGTCCGTCGTCCTAGCTGCTGTCTCCCCAGCTTCTCTGTGCTCTCGCCGCCTGCACAAGCTCTCCTGCGCTGATGTGCGCGCCGGTCGGGCCCTCTCCGGGCGACAGGGGCCGTCCCGCTCGTCCCCGGGCACCTCCGCGGCGGCTGCTCTGCCGAAGGCTTCCGGGGCTCCTCCAGCAGTTCTCCTTCCATCGGCCCCTTCTCCATCGTCGCGGCTACCCCCGGCAGGGAGGTTTCGGAAGGAGAATGCTGGCGCGATGGTCTCTCCTCCGGTCGTCCTCGTGCCTACATCGGCGTCCGCAGCTGGCCCAGCGCCCAGCGCCCCTGTCGCGGGCTGCTGCCCCACGTCCGCTATATTGGAGTTTTCTCTCGTGAAGCCTATGATGCAGACCCCAATGTCTTCCACTCCGGCCCAGGACGGCGTGCCAGCCGCTTTTGTTCCGGCGCTCATCGATGGGGTCCATGGGGAGGACAGCAATGAAGAGATGCCGCCGGCCGCGAAGATGGCAACTCCTGCCCCACCGCCTGCAGCAATTCTGTCGCTGCCTGCTTGCTCGAAAGATGAAGAGGAGAGGCCGCCCAAGATGACGCCGGCTGCTCCGTCTCCACCTGCCCCTAGCACTAGGCCGTGGCCTTTTTCATGGGTCTCCGCTACTGATGTTAATGATGACGACGAGGAAGACGAGGAGGAGCTAGCCCCGCAGACGCCGCCGGCTGCCACCAAGACTGCTGCAGATGATGCTCTGCGGACGATGTTGGCTGCCCGCGGCACTGCGGATGTGCGCCTTGTTGAGCAGGCGCCTTCGGAGGACGAGCAGGTGCCTACGGAGTCCTCCTGCGGTCTCTCTGATGCAGCCGCTGCTCCTGGAGAAGAGGAAGGTTGGGTGCAAGTGGGTCAGGATGGCCGCTCCGGCCGCGCGCCATCGTCTTTTCTTCGCAAGGAGGGTCTCGAGCGTAGTCTCGACTTCAAGCGTTGGGCTCGCGGGAGATGCTATCGGTGCCTCGGGCGTGACCACCAGGTCAGCACATGCCGTGAGCCCTTCAGATGCATCCGCTGTCATCACCCTGGTCATCGAGAGCGTTTCTGCCTTGCACGCTTTCCTGTCGCTCTTGGAGACGTGGTGGTCATGCGTGCTCGTTCTCCGGTCGCTCGTGCTCCCGGCCAGCAGAGTTCTCCGTCTGCTCAGCCTCGTTGTTCCTCATCATCCCGGAGTTGGGCTGAGGTCGTGGGCCACTCGCCCGTGATTGCAGTGGTGCCGCCAAGACCCTCTCCTAGGTGTTGCGAGCAGTTTGAGGTCAATGCCACTTTGGACTCTCTCTTTCAGTCACAGGTCGCCTTAATGCGCATGGAGCTCCTCCAGCTGGTAGAGGTCCGCATCGAGGAGATGTCTCGCCCCCTCCGTGAGGAGGTGGCAGCTCTCAAGTTGTTATTGGCGCGTGGTGGTGATTCTTTGGAGCCAGCAGAGACATGCCGTTCTGATGGTCTGGGGCTCCCCAAAGCACGAGATTTGGTTGCATTTGAGTCCTCTGAGCAGAAGTCCTCTATGGTTGAGGATGAGCAACTCTACGGCTGTTTCTCTCCCAGTGGCCTGTCATCGCAGCCTGTTGTGTCGGCTGTCTCTGAGTGCGAGGGCATGGGCTTGATCATGGCTCAAGCGCTTGACGTTGAGAAGTGTGGTGACATCGACGCTGTCGTCTCTCTCTCGCCTGAGTCTGGCAAGCTTGTGGTTCCCATAGGTGATGGGATTGATAAGTCAGAAGTGTTGACTCCTTTGCCTGGAGCTGTTGTCGCTAGAGAGATTTGTGATTTTCTTGCCACCTTGGTTGCTGCATGTCCTGGATCCAACAAATCGATTGGGTGTAAGGTTAAATCCTGGAGGGGTGGCGCTAGACCAAGAGCAACCTTTGGAAAGGAGAAATCAAGCAAGAAGAGGGGTGCTACTGGATATACATCTGGAGTCTCTTGATGGTTGCCCCCTCTGTCTCGGCATATCCTTGCCGGCGCAGTGTAGGAGTGTCGTGGTTGGTGTGTTCTTTTGTGTGACTATTTGGATCTTTTCTTAGGTTTGGTTGTCGGTGTGTGTGTTGGTCGGTGTGTGGACGTTTGCCCCTATGTTGTTGATGTTTGGGTGAACTTGGCCCTGATGTTGTAGGTTTTTGTCCGATTTTCTCCTAAAAACTGGACACCTTCTTCTTAATTAATGGATGGGGCAAAGCTTTTGCCTCCGTTTCAAAAAAAAAAAAATGATGCTGCAGATTAGTGAAGGCGTAGGTGCTTATTATGAGGGAGATTTAGGGCCCTAGATGTAAGCAGAATCCCTCCTTCCCCACCAGCCTTTATATAGCACCGCTGGTCTCGATCCATCCATTCCCTTGGTCACCACCAGCCAGCGCCGCGCAGGAGGCCAGCGATGGCGATGCCAGCATGGTGCCACCCACGCCCATGTCAGCTCCGGCGTCGTTCAAGTTCAACGTGCACGCGCCGGAGTTTGTGCCCATGTCGCCCACCGCCGCCGCCACCCCAATGTCCGCGCCGGCAGGGGGGGTACTACTCGCCGTTCCTGCAGATGCAGGCGGCGCCCGACTGGAGCTTCCTTCACGACCACGAGCCTGTCTTCTTTATGCCTGACTTTGCACACGCCAAGTTCGCCGCTGCCGCAGCCGCTAGCAACAGCGTGGGGCCAAGGGTGGCGCAGGTGGCGGCACCACTGAT
Source organism: Avena sativa (assembly GCA_916181665.1). Lineage (NCBI taxonomy): Eukaryota > Viridiplantae > Streptophyta > Magnoliopsida > Poales > Poaceae > Avena > Avena sativa. The sequence goes on along the minus strand of OV702290.1, from coordinate 542,107,051 downwards.
GTCGCACAGAAGATCGTCAAACAGGTCGAGTACCATTTCAGCGACATTAACCTGGTTGCCAACGAGTTCTTGCTCAAGATCATGAACAAAGACTCTGAAGGTTATGGTAAGTGCATGGCAACATAAACGAAGAGGTTACATTTCATTTCTTTCGCTAACGAAACATGACAATATTCAGACTGGCTAGTTATGTTCCTGTACAGTTCCCTTGTCGGTTATTTCATCCTGGAAGAAGATCAAGTCTCTGGGAGCAACCAACCAGATGCTGGTTAATTAAGGCTCTTGGCACCTCCACAAAGCTTGTAATCAAGCTCATTCAGAATCATACCATTTGCTTGTTGCACCTACTAGATTGAACATCCTTCTCATACAGTATTATAACTGGATTCTGGCTGCAGATTGTCAGCAATGACAGGAAAAAGTCCGGCGCAGGCAGGCATTCACCGAGAAGCACAAAGAAGAACTCCAGGTCACTGACTTGTGTTAGATTTATATGGGCTGCGATCTATGTAGGCAGTCCATTTAGTCTAGTAAATCATGAAATTTCAAGGTACTATGGCAGGTTGGAAACTCTGTGGGGAGACAAAGTTTAGTCTCACATTGCTAGTTGGGAGAGAGTTGGACCAGCTTATAAGGTGAGCTGTTTCACTCCCACTAAGTGAGTGAGAAGAGAAGGAGTCCACGCGCACTCTTCCTCCTCCGCCGCCCGCCTCGCCTCGCCCGCACGCGCGTCGCGTTTCGTGAATCGAGTTCGAGTTAGAAACTCGTTTTGTGGAAGACTAAATTTTTGCTTGGTGCACCAGTTGTTGGGTACGTGTCAACATTCGTGTGCATATTTGACGCGTGTCCTTGTCTGCCAACGCGTGACGACTCGGTCGGCTCACCTCCCAGGGCTATAGAGCGAGAGACAGACAGATGTAGATGCATCCAATTCTTTTCTCAGTCTCTCGCTGTGTGTTCCTCTTGCTGCGTTGCTCTCTATGCTTCCCCATCCCGGCAGCTGCGTGCACTGCTATCCGGAAGAGCAGGCCTCCGAAACCCCGTCCGTTGAGATCCTGCACTGAGAGACGGGCGATAAGGTTTTTGGGGAGCGTCTTGGCGCGACTGCTCGCCTCCGTTCGTGTGTTCTTCTTCAGCAACCGACGACCTCATCAGCATCATGTGTGACAACAACAAGGACCAGGGTGCTGCTGTGGTGACGACATTTCCGGTCAACCTGTACGTGCTATTCTTCTGTTTGTATGTACTAGTTCTTGCTAGATTTTCAGATCTACTAGATGTGGTTGTTTGGCTGCATGTGTTTAGATTTGCTAGTGCTTACATAATATTGATTTTGATAATTAATCTCATGAGGAAATTGCCTAATACTCCAACAATCCAAAAACCTTATTTTTTTAGGCAATTTTCGTCATCTGCCTTTGCTGCTTCACTAAAACCGAGCCCTTTTACGGGTGCTAATTTTAAGAGATGGTAAGGGAAAATCCTCTTGTGGCTCACTGCAATGGGCATGGAAAAAGTTGCAGATGGTACTCCCAGAGGTCCGCTTACTCTCGATGAAGAGAGCGTTCAGGGAGGCCACTATACTTTTCGTGGGCTCTGTACTCAGTGTGCTTAGAGACAAGTTGGTTGATGCATATTTGTATATCCGTGATGCCAAGGAACTGTTGGATACGCTGGACGCTAAGTTCGGTGCTGCCGATGCCGGTGGTGAACTGTATGCTATGGAGCAGTTCAATGACTATAAGATGGTTGAAAACCAATCTGTAGTAGAACAAGCTCATGAGCTACAAATCATGGCAAAGGAACTCGAACTCCTCAAGTGTGTGCTTCCGGACAAGTTTGTCGCGGGATGCATTGTCACTAAGCTTCCCCCTTCATGGAGGAACTTTGCCACTTCGCTGAAACATCAGAGGCATGAGCTCTCTGTTGAGTACCTAATTGGTTCTCTGGATGTTGAAGAGAAGGCGAGGGCAAAAGACAAACACATTAGTGGAACCGAGGGACAGAAAAATGCCCACAAGTCCAAGGGAAATAACAAAGTCTGCCAGACTACCAACTTCAAGAAGAAAAAGGGGCAGAACAAGGAAAAGAAAGAACCTTGCTGGGTGTGTGGCAAGATTGGCCATTGGGCTCATCGTTGTCCACAGAAGAAAGGTCAGGCTGGACAGAGTTCTAAATCTGTCAACATGGTCATTGGTAATACTGATACAGGAACTTTAGGTTCTGGGTACGGTAATTTATTACATACTGTTCTTTCAGTATTTCAACCCACAGAATGGTGGGTTGATACGGGTGCCAATGTTCATGTGTGTGCTGACATTTCCATGTTCACCTCTTATCAGGCTCGATATTCCTCAGTCATGATGGGGAATGGGATACATGCTACTGTTCTTGATGCGGGCACGGTAGATCTGAAGTTTACTTCAGGCAAGATCGTGCAATTGAAGAACGTTCAGCATGTCCCTTCTATAAAGAAAAATCTCGTTAGTGGATCCCGTCTTCTGAAAGATGGGTTTAAGTTGGTATTTGAGTCCAATAAAGTTATACTGTCTAAGTATGGAACCTTTGTTGGAAAAGGCTATGAATGCGGAGGCATGTTCCGTTTTTCATTGGTGGACTTCTGTGATGATGTAGTGAACCATGTTTGGACTACTAGTAATGAAACTAATATTTGGCATTCGCGACTTTGTCATATTAATTTCGGTTATATGTCGCGGCTTGCTGGTATGAGTTTAATTTCGAAATTCACTACTGTCAAAGGCTCTAAGTGTCATGCTTGTGTGCAAGCAAAGCAGCCTCGCAAGCCTCACAAGCCTGTAGAGGAGAGAAACTTGGCACCTCTAGAGCTCATACATTCAGATCTATGTGAGATGAATGGTGTGTTGACAATTAGTGGAAAGAAATATTTCATGACTTTGATTGATGATTCTACTAGGTACTGTCATGTATATCTCTTGAAAACTAAAGACGAGGCTTTAGATTTCTTTAAAATCTATAAGGCAGAAGTTGAAAATCAACTTGAGAGAAAGATCAAAAGAATTCAGTCCGATCGTGGTGGAGATTACTTTTCTAATGATTTCAATTTATTCTGTTCGGAACATGGTATTATACATGAGAGGATGCCTCCCAATTCCCCTCAATCCAATGGGATTGCTAAGAGGAAAAACCAGACACAGATTTGGTTAACACCATGTTAGACACTGCCGGTTTATCCAAGGAATGGTGGGGGAGGCTATATTGACTTCGTGTCATGTCCTAAACCGTGTTCCAACTAAGAATAAAGAGATTACACCATTTGAAGAATGGGAAAAGAAAAGGTTGACACTCTCTTACTTACGCACTTGGGGTTGTTTGGCAAAGGTCAACGTGCCAATCAATAAGAAGCGTAAGCTTGGACCGAAAACTGTGGATTGTGTCTTTCTTGGCTATGCTTCTCATAGCATTGCTTACAGATTTCTTGTGGTGAAATCTAAAATGGACGACATGAGTGTCGGTACCATTTTTGAATCAAGAGATGCTACATTCTTTGAGGATATATTTCCTATGAGAGATATTCCTAGCATATCTAATAAGGAACATGATCTAGTTTCTGAACCTGAAACTCCCATAGAGACAGATGAACAATCAGATGATGTGAGTTCAGATTCGGATAAGGATGATAATGACCCACAAGTATAGGGGGTGTATTGTTGGAGATATGCCCAAGAGGCAATAATAAAAGTGGTTATTATTATATCTTTGTGTTTATGATGAATGTTTACATCCCATGCTGTAATTGTATTATAAGGAAACACTAATACATGTGTGTTTTGTAAACATAAAAGAGTCCCTAGTAAGCCTCTTGTGGAACTAGCTTGTTGATTAAATGATGATCATGGTTTCCTGATCATGGACATTGGATGTCATTAATAACAAGGTTATATCATTAGGAGAATGATGTGATGGACACACACCCATAGTAAGCGTAGCATAAGATCAAGTCATTAAGTTCGTATTGCTGTAAGCTTTCAAATGCATAGTAACCTAATCCTTCGACCATGAGGTTATGTTAATCACCATCACCGGATGGGTACTTTGATGACATCAAACACCGCTTCGTAACTGGGTGGTTATAAAGGTGTCATTGGGTATTCTGAAAGTATGTGTTGAAGCGCATGGACCAAGATTGGGATTTGTCCATCCATATGACGGATATATATGCTCTAGGCCCTCTCGGTGGAATGTCATCTAGTTAGCTTGCAAGCATGTGACTAGGTCACAAGGGATGACATAACATGGAACGAGTAAAGAGTACTTATCAGTAACGAGGAAGAACTAGGTATGGAGATACCAACGATCAAACCTCGGATAAGTAGAATATCGCGTGACAAAGGGAATTGGTTTCGTATGTTAATGGTTCTATCGATCACGAAGTCATCGTTGAGTATGTGGGAGCCGTTATGGATCTCCAGATCCCGCTGATGGTTATTGATAGGAGAGGTGTCTTCATCATGTCTGCATATTCACGAACCGTAGGGTGACACACTTAAGGTTCGAAGTTGTTTTAAGTAGATATGGAATATGCGTTGGAGACCGAATGTTGTTCGGAGTCTCGGATTGGATCCGGGACATCACGAGGAGATCCGGAATTGTCCGTAGAATAAGATTCATATATTGGGGATCATTTTCTAAGTTAGGAAATGTTCCGGAGTGTTTGTATGGAGATTCTAGAAGGTTTCGGAATGTTCTAGAAGGTTCTAGAAGATTTCTTGGAGTTTGCTTGAAAACCAAGAAAGGATCAAGGAGTCTTTGTGGGGCAAGACATGGATTCGTGGAGGAGGAGGATTCCTTCCCCCCTCCCAATCCGCCGGCCAAGGAGGGACGGGAGTCCTACTAGGACCCTCCCTCCCATGGCGCCTCCCTCCTTTAAATAGAGGGGAGGAGGCGCCACCCCCCAGACCACCACCATAACAAACCCTAGCCGCCGCCTCTCTCCTCCTCCTTCGCTCTGCTCAGGCTTAGGCGAAGCCCTGCAGAAATCTCTACTCCACCACCACCACCACACCGTCGTGCTGCTGGGATTCTGTGGAGAAGATCTACTACCTCCGCTGCTCGCTGGAACAGGGAGAGGAAGGTCTGCTTCGACTCCGCACGTGTGACCGACTGCGGAAGCGCTGCCGGAACGCGGCGCCGAAAGGATCGTCCACACGATCTTGAGATCGGCAAGTGATCGACTACATCAACCCCGAGATCTAATCTCGTAACGCTTTCGGTTCTACGAGGGTTAGTACAGATCTATCTCGTTGCACATGTCTAATAGATTAGATCTTGGCTTTTATCTAGATTAGATCTGGGTTTTGTTCGTTCTTGCGGTAGAATTTTTTTGTTTTCCATGCTACGAACCCATCAGTGGTATCAGAGCCTTGTCTATGCGTAGATCTGTTGCACGAGTAGAACACAATGGTTTTGTGGGCGTTGGTGCTCGTGCCGTCTTTTGTTTTGTGTACTTTGCATTTTGCGGTATGGTGGGATGAAGCGGCTCGGGCTAACCTTACATGTCATCGCACATGAGACTTGCTCCACGCTTGACGTGTAACTTGCTTTGCACAAGTGGCTTTGCGGGTGTCTGTCTCTCCCATCATAGTATAGATCCAATCTACACTTTGCACTTGATAGCACTTGTATCAACGTTGTGGTTCAGTTTCGTAGGTAAGATCCGTTCTTATTCGAAAGCCCCAAACCACGTAAAACATGCAAAGAAAATTAGAGGCGTCTAACTTGTTTTTGCAGGGGTTTTGTGATGTGATATGGCCATCATGTGATTGTGATTATATTTGATGTATGCAATGATCCTTGTTGTAATATGGCAACCGGCAGGAGCCTAATGGTTGTCTTTAATTCTGTTAAGACCTGCGTGTCTATTCATCTTGTAATAGCTTTATTCCAAGTAGTTGTAATAGTTGCTGGTGATGATGGACAACCATGAAGCGGCGCCACTGACCTTGACGCAATGCTGGTGATGATGGAGATCATGTCCATGCTTTGGAGATGAAGATCAAAGGCATAAGAAGAAAGGGCCATATCATATCACACTAATTATGAATTGCCTGTGATGTTAATCCTTTATGCATCTTGTATTGCTTAGATCGCGACGGTAGCATTATAAGATGATCCCTCTCACTAAATTTCAAGTAATAAAGTGTTCGTCCTTAGTTGGCACCGTTGCTAAGACTCGTCGTCTCGAAGCATCTCGTGATGATCAGGTGTGATAGATTCTACGTGTGCATACAACGGGTGCAAGCCAGATTTGCACATGCGGAAACTAAGGTTAATCTTGACGAGCCTAGCATGTACAGACATGGTCTCGGAACACGGAATACCGAAAGGTAGAGCATGAATCATATAAGTGATATGATGAACATGAAGATTGTTCGCCGATGAAACTACATCTTCTCTCGTGAAGATCGGACTTGGTGTAGTGGACTTGGTTCGTGTAATCACTAAGACAATGTGAGGGATGTTGCTTTGAGTGGGAGTTCACCTAGTTGATTTAAGAATTAAAGTATAACTCAATTTATCATAAACTTAGTCTAAACTACTTGCAAATTTGTTGTAGATTATGGCGAATCTCTCCATCAATTTCAATGCGTTCCTAGAGAAAGAAAAGCTTAAGAACAATGGAAGCAACTTCACGGACTGGCTCCGTGGTCTGAAGATTGTCCTCAGGGCTGGTCAGATGACCTATGTGCTCGAAGCACCGCTAGGTGACCCACCTGCAGATGATGCCACCGATGACGTAAAGAATGTTTACACCACTCGGAAAAATCATTACTCCACAGTTCAGTGTGACATCCTGTACGGTTTAGAAACGGAGCTCCAAAAGCGTTTTGAGCACCACGACCCGTTCGAGATCATTAAGGAGCTCAAGCTCATTTTTGAGACTCACGCGCCCGTGGAGAGCTATGAGGCCTCCGAAAAGTTCTTTACCTGCAAGATGGAAGAGGGAAGCTCCGTTAGCGAGCATGTGCTCACCATGTCTAGGCACGCAAACAAGCTCCAAGAGTTGGGGATAACGATTCCTAATGAGTTAGGGATTCACCGTGTCCTCCAATCACTGCCACCGAGTTATAAGAACTTTGTGATGAACTACAATATGCACTGCATGAACAAGACGTTGCCTGAACTATCGTCCATGCTGAAAATTGCTGAAGTGGAGATCAAGAAGGAGCACCAAGTGTTGATGGTCAATAAGACCACCAATTTCAAGAAACAGGGCAAGCCTAAGAAAAAGGGCAACTTCAAGAAGGACGGCAATAAAGCTGCCGCACCTGCTAAGAAGCCCAAGGTTGGTCCTAAACCTGAAACTGAATGCTTCTACTGCAAGGGTGCTGGTCACTGGAAGCGTAACTGCCCCAAGTACCTGGCAGATCTGAAGAACGGCAACATCAAGAAGAAAGGTATATTCGATATACATGTTATTGATGTGTATCTTACTAGTAATCGTAGTAGTGCCTGGGTATTTGATACTGGTTCGGTTGCTCATATTTGTAACTCGAAACAGGAGCTGCGGAATAAACGAAGACTGGCAAGAGACGAGGTGACGATGCGCATTGGAAATGGCTCCAAGGTTGATGTGATCGCCGTCAGCACGCTCCCTCTACATCTACCTTCGGGATTAGTTTTAAATTTAAATAATTGTTATTTGGTGCCTGCGTTAAGCATGAACATTATATCTGGATCTTGTTTATTGTGAGACGGTTACTCTTTTAAGTCTGAGAATAAAGGTTGTTCGATTTATATGAGTAATATCTTTTATGGCAATGCACCTGAGATGAATGGTTTATTCTTATTAAATCTCAATAGTAGTGATACACATGTTCACAACATAGATGCTAAACGAATAAAATTGAATGATAATTCTACATACATGTGGCACTGTCGTCTTGGTCACATTGGAGTGAAGCGTATGAAGAAACTCCATTGTGATGGACTTCTTGAATCACTTGATTTTGAATCACTTGAAAGATGCGAAGCATGTCTAATGGGAAAAATGACTAAGACTCCATTCTCTGGAATAATGGAGCGAGCTACAGACTTATTGGAAATAATACATACTGATGTGTGCGGTCCAATGAGTGTAGCGTCGCGTGGTGGATATCGTTATGTTCTCACTTTCACAGATGACTTAAGTAGATATGGGTATGTCTACTTTATGAAACATAAGTCCAAAACTTTCGAGAAGTTTAAGGAATTTCAAAGTGAAGTGGAAAATCATCGTAACAAGAAGATTAAGTTTCTGCGTTCTGACCGCGGAGGTGAATATCTGAGTTATGAGTTTGGCATGCATTTAAAGAAATGTGGAATACTTTCGCAGTTGACACCGCCGGGAACACCACAGCGTAATGGTGTGTCCGAGCGTCGTAATCGAACTCTCTTAGATATGGTTCGGTCTATGATGTCTCTTACAGATTTACCGCTATCGTTTTGGGGCTATACATTAGAGACAGCCGCATTCACTTTAAATAGGGCACCATCTAAATCCGTTGAAACGACACCGTACGAATTGTGGTTTGGTAAGAAACCTAAGTTGTCGTTCCTTAAAGTTTGGGGTTGCGAAGCGTATGTAAATAAGTTACAACCTGATAAGCTTGAACCCAAAGCGGAGAAATGCGTCTTCATAGGATACCCTAAAGAAACAATTGGGTATACCTTCTATCATAGATCCGAAGGCAAAGTTTTTGTTGCCAAGAATGGATCCTTTCTTGAGAAGGAGTTTCTCTCGAAGGAAGTGACTGGAAGGAAAGTAGAACTCGACGAGGTTATTGAACCTTCTCTCGGAGTTGGGAGTAGCGCAGCACTGGAAGATGTTTTTGTGCCGCCTGCACCAATTGGAGAGTAAGTTAATGATGGTGATCATGAAACTTCGAACGAAGTTACTGCTGAACCTCGCAGGTCAACGAGGGTTCGTACCACTCCTGAGTGGTATGACTCTGCCTTGAACGTCATGTTGGTGGACAACACTGATGACCCTGTGACGTATGAAGAAGCTATGGTGAGCCCAGATTCCGACAAATGGCTAGAAGCCATGAAATCCGAAATGGGATCCATGTACGAAAACCAAGTATGGACTTTGGTGGACTTACCGGATGGCCGTAAGGCTGTCGAGAACAAATGGATTTTCAAAAGAAAAACAGATGCTGATGGTAATGTTACCGTCTATAAAGCTCGACTTGTCGTGAAAGGGTTCCGACAAATTCAAGGAGTTGACTACGATGAGACTTTCTCACCAGTAGCGAAGCTAAAGTCTATGAGGATTTTGTTAGCAATTGCTGCATATTTCGATTATGAAATTTGGCAGATGGATGTCAAAACGGCATTCCTTAATGGTGACATTGAGGAAGAGTTGTATATGGTACAACCCAAGGGTTTTGTCGATCCTAAAGATGCTAACAAGGTATGCAAACTTCAGCGTTCCATTTATGGACTGAAGCAAGCATCCCGGAGTTGGAATCAACGTTTTGATAAAGTAATCAAAAACTTTGGATTTATACAAACTTATGGAGAAGCTTGTATTTACAAGAAAGTGAGTGGGAGCTCTGTAGCATTCCTAGTACTATATGTAGATGACATATTGTTGATTGGGAATGATATAGAACTTCTTAATAGCGTCAAAACCTATTTGAATAATAGTTTTTCAATGAAGGATATTGGCGAAGCGGCATATATTCTAGGCATCAAGATTTATAGAGATAGATCTAGACGCCTAATAGCGCTTTCACAAAGTACATACTTAGACAAAGTTCTAAAGAAGTTTAGAATGGAAGAGAGCAAGAAAGGGTTCGTGCCCATGTTGTCAGGTAAGACCTTGAGTAAAACTCAAAGTCCGGCTACGGCAGAAGATAGAGAAAAGATGAATAATATTCCCTATGCCTCGGCCATAGGTTCTATCATGTATGCCATGCTGTGTACAAGACCGGATATAGCACATGTTGTTGGTTTGACTAGCAGATATCAAAGTGATCCTGGAATGGAACACTGGACAACAGTCAAGAATATCCTAAAGTACCCGTATAGGACTAAGGATATGGTTCTTTCTTATGGAGGTGATGAACAGCTTGTTGTAAACGGTTACACTGATGCTAGTTGGAACACCGATCCAGATGACTCGAAGTCACAGTCTGGATACGTATTTATTTTGAATGGTGCTGCAGTGAGCTGGAGGAGTGCCAAGCAAAGCGTTGTGGCGAAATCTTCAACTGAATCGGAATACATAGCTGCTTCGGAGGCTGCACAAGAAGCCATATGGATGAAGGAGTTCATTACTGAACTTGGTGTGGTTCCCAGTGCGTTGGACCCGATGGCCATCTACTGTGACAACGCAGGTGCCATAGCTAATGCACAGGAGCCAAGGTCACATAGCAAGCTGAAGCACATCAAGCTACGTTTCCATGCTATTCGCGAGTATGTCCGAGATGGTGACAAAAAGATTTGCAAAGTACACACTGATCTGAATGTGGCAGATCCGTTGACTAAACCTCTCCCTAGAGCAAAGCATGACCAACACCAGAACGCCATGGGTGTTAGGTATATTACCATGTAATCTAGATTATTGACTCTAGTGCAAGTGGGAGACTGTTGGAGATATGCCCAAGAGGCAATAATAAAAGTGGTTATTATTATATCTTTGTGTTTATGATGAATGTTTACATCCCATGCTGTAATTGTATTATAAGGAAACACTAATACATGTGTGTTTTGTAAACATAAAAGAGTCCCTAGTAAGCCTCTTGTGGAACTAGCTTGTTGATTAAATGATGATCATGGTTTCCTGATCATGGACATTGGATGTCATTAATAACAAGGTTATATCATTAGGAGAATGATGTGATGGACACACACCCATAGTAAGCGTAGCATAAGATCAAGTCATTAAGTTCGTATTGCTGTAAGCTTTCAAATGCATAGTAACCTAATCCTTCGACCATGAGGTTATGTTAATCACCATCACCGGATGGGTACTTTGATGACAGCAAACACCGCTTCATAACTGGGTGGTTATAAAGGTGTCATTGGGTATTCTGAAAGTATGTGTTGAAGCGCATGGACCAAGATTGGGATTTGTCCATCCATATGACGGATAGATATGCTCTGGGCCCTCTCAGTGGAATGTCATCTAGTTAGCTTGCAAGCATGTGACTAGGTCACAAGGGATGACATAACATGGAACGAGTAAAGAGTACTTATCAGTAACGAGGAAGAACTAGGTATGGAGATACCGACGATCAAACCTCAGATAAGTAGAATATCGCGTGACAAAGGGAATTGGTTTCGTATGTTAATGGTTCTATCGATCACGAAGTCATCGTTGAGTATGTGGGAGCCGTTATGGATCTCCAGATCCCGCTGATGGTTATTGATAGGAGAGGTGTCTTCATCATGTCTACATATTCACGAACCGTAGGGTGACACACTTAAGGTTCGAAGTTGTTTTAAGTAGATATGAAATATGCGTTGGAGACCGAATGTTGTTCGGAGTCTCGGATTGGATCCGGGACATCACGAGGAGATCCGGAATTGTCCGGAGAATAAGATTCATATATTGGGGATCATTTTCTAAGTTAGGAAATGTTCCGGAGTGTTTGTATGGAGATTCTAGAAGGTTTCGGAATGTTCTGGAAGGTTCTAGAAGATTTCTTGGAGTTTGCTTGAAAACCAAGAAAGGATCAAGGAGTCTTTGTGGGGCAAGACACGGATTCGTGGGGGAGGAGGATTCCTTCCCCCCTCCCAATCCGCCGGCCAAGGAGGGAGGGGAGTCCTACTAGGACTCCCCCTCCCATGGCGCCTCCCTCCTTTAAATAGAGGGGAGGGGGCGCCACCCCCCAGACCACCACCATAACAAACCCTAGCCGCCTCCTCTCTCCTCCTCCTTCGCTCTGCTCAGGCTTAGGCGAAGCCCTGCAGAAATATCTACTCCACCACCACCACACCGTCGTGCTGCTGGGATTCCGTGGAGAAGATCTACTACCTCTGCTGCTCGCTGGAACGGGGAGAGGAAGGTCTGCTTCGACTCCGCACGTGTGACCGACTGCGGAAGCGCTGTCGGAACACGGTGCCGGAAGGATCGTCCACACGATCTTGAGATCGGCAAGTGATCGACTACATCAACCCCGACATCTAATCTCGTAACGCTTTCGGTTCTACGAGGGTTAGTACAGATCTATCTCGTTGCACATGTCTAATAGATTAGATCTTGGCTTTTATCTAGATTAGATCTGGGTTTTGTTCGTTCTTGCGGTAGAATTTTTTTGTTTTCCATACTACGAACCCATCATGTATCACAGTATTTTAGATAAGTAAGAGTGTCGAACCCAACGAGGAGCAGAAGGTGTTGGCTAGTGGTATGGATCAGGAATTCTCTGCAAATACTTAGCAAACGGATTTTTAGGGGTTTTCGATAAAGCAAGTAAACAAAGCACGAGTGAATAAAAGACAAGAGGAAATAAATGCAGCAAGTGGCCCAATCCTTTATGCAGCAAAGGACAAGCCGGTTGTATTTCTATAGATGACCAAACGTTCTCGAGGACACATGGGAAGACTGTCAAGTGCTTTCGCTTCATATAGTCGATTAATCTTCTTTAGCTTGCTAAGTGTTGTGTGGGTGAACCAGTGCTAATGTACCGCCCCATCCAATACTAATACATACTTGTGATTATACCCCTTGCAAACATCCATAAGTATAAGAAAGTAATTAAGGTAGAAACCTAACCACAGCTTTAAACTCTAAGACCCTTACGTCCCTTGTGCAATGGTTTCCTAACGGGGGTTCAGGTTTCTGTCACTCCGGCAACCCCTACGATTAGTAGCCAAATACACAATGAATTCCCCTAAGCCCATATAGGTGAAGTGTCATGTAGTCGACGTTCACATGACACCACTAGAAGAAGTACACCATAACTTAAATAACAATCTATTGAATCTTTCTCAACGCAACTCCACTACTAACAATAAGACTTCTCCCAATTCCTCCAGAACAAAACGAACTACTCATAAGACATCATATGGATCATGATAAGAGATGGAATAATGATGTATAACAATCTGAACATAAACAATAATTTAATGGTTCACTCAATAGCATCAACTACAAAGAGTAATCAACACCGGGAAAGTTTCTCCAATAAACTAATGCAAGATTCAACTCAATTGTTACAGTAATATGGAGATGGTGATGGGGGTCCTTATGGTGATGATGGTGGTGATGATGATGATGATCCCGATGAAGTCCAGCTTGATGGTGGTGTTGATGGCGACGATCTTCCCTCTCCGCGAAGGAATCCCCCTGGCAGAAATCTGTCTGCCAGAGAGATCTTTCTCTCTCAGTGTTTTCCGCCCCGCAAAGGCGGCGGAATCTTTCTGTGGTCGTTCCCTGAGTCTTAGGGTTTCGTGTGGATGATATACGCCAGAGGGGAGAGGCTGGAGTGGGCCAGGGCGGCCACACCACTCCCAGGCGTGGCCTAGGCCTGCCTGCGCCATGGGGTGGTGTGGGCCCCCTGTGGCCCACCTCCACTCCAACTTCTGGCATCCTGAGTCTTCTGGAAAAATAGAATTTTCCGTATATTTTTCCAGATTTTCTGATCTTCGCGAATTTTGCCTCCAAATAGCACCTTTTCCATCAGAATCCTGACTGCAACGGTCCATGCTCCAAAAGTCATCAACCATGCAAAAACAGATGAAATAACATAAGTATCACCTCTCAATACGAAATATATCAATGAATAATAGTGAATTAAGACATAGAATAGTGATGCAAAATGGATGTATCAACTCCCCCCAAGCTTAGACTTCGCTTGTCCCCAAGCGAAACTGAGCTCAATAAACATGACCTCGGGTTTATGGAGTGAAGAGTCGATAAAAGAATACAGACAAGAAGCATCACATTCATGAAATACATAGATCATAATAGAAGACAACTCACTATTATATAACTCAACTTGCAATGAGTAAAGGAAAACAATAAAGATTCATAGAGTAAATCATAATTGGTAATGGCAAACTTAGCTCTTGGTCGAAGAATAGTTGATAATTTGCTGGAGTTCACAAATAGCTGGTTTTCAAAGAAAGCTTTCAAAGTAGTAAACATCAATATAAGAGCAACGTGCAAAACAAGGAACATAAGAAACATGATTGAATAAATCATCATATGAATGAATGAAACACATCAACTCAAAATACTTGCTGAGATAGAAGGGAATGGGTTTACTGACTCAACTACAAAGTAAAAGAAAGGCCCTTCGCAAAGGGAAGCATGGATTGCAAGTCTCATAAAGAGCTCCCAAAAATTATGATACTTACTAGCTTTCAGCTCTCATTGCCCTATCATAGGCATATTTAGGTGATTAAGGTGAAAGTGAGGTCCAATCTGAGTTATATGCTTGACAGACTATAAACTGAAAATCCCAAGTCCCTTGAGTACGAGGGCCGCTCCTCATGCTACTCAACTTTAGTTACCGGTAAGTTCTTGTCATCGTAAGTATGTGCGTATCATTGAGAACCGCCAACGGGGTACCCCTTGCCCGATCATACGGAAGAATCCCCATATCAAAATGACAAGGCAAGCAGACAACGAGTATCTCAGCAATCTTCTTATTTACCATGGGAAAATGGTGCTTTTTTTCTCTCTTTCCTCTTTTCATAGTATCTTTTTTTTCTTTTTCTCAGTAGCTATATCTTTCTTTTTTTATAAGAAGAATGCTTCATAGATATCATTATGGTTACACTGCAGGTTTCCACCATGTCAGCATGGATTAGACTAGCGGCCCAGGCGTTTCTCTAACACACATACATAACTCCAAGGACTTACAAGCTCCCCTTTTATTTCACCCCGACGACATCCGCAAACAAAAGAGCAAGGTATCAACTGGGTATATATTTACAAGTGTTGAAAACGTTCCCCGTGACATCACGGTTCTGCTAATCCCCAGCCTATAATTTGCAAGCATATAACTTTCATGGAGATTTCACAATCGTTTAGGTTTATTAAATGCAAGAAAGTAGAGTGTGCCATCAAGTTCGTGAGAGCTTTAATCACTAATTTTCACATAACAAGTTTAATTTGGGAGGTAGACAAAACAAGAATTTACTTGGAATAGCAATAATGCTACTAGGTAGGTATGGTGGACACAAATGGCATGGGTTTTGGTTTAAAGGAGTTGGAAGCACGAGAAGAATACCCTCTCAGTACAGGTTTTTTGGCTAGCAAGGCTGGGTAGCAAGTACAAGAGTTGAAGGAAACAACCAAACATACAAATGATAAAGACAAACATGCAATCTTCCTTGGAAGCACAAAAGATCTTAACTAGAGAATACTAGACTTATGAGCAAATCAAGAAAGAAAGATGATGAAATTATTTTTCTCTAGAGTACTTCTCTCTTTTTCATTCAACTCTCAAAAATAGTGTGCTACTGACCGAGCCAGGTTTGCCAAAACCAACTAAATTAACTCAATGATCCCAAAGTGCTACCAATACTAACAACAAGATCAATCATATAACCACGAATTGAAAACTAACATAAGCTATGCAAAAAGGGTGAATGCTAGAACTTCTCATTAATATTCCATAACGGAAACTCACACCAAGGGATACAAATCTAACGAGAGAGGGGACACTTCCATAATGCAAACCATACTACATAATAACTCCTCTATTCATGATATGACTCTACTAAAAAGGTAAAAAGATAGAAGATAATGATATCATACCGCGACACTCCCCCAAGCTTGGAACAAACCAAGGGGATGCCAAACCTGATGACGAATTACTCCTTTGGTGGTGGTGGTATCCTTTTGATGAGCTCCTTGATCAGTTTCCCCAAGTCCTCAATCTCGAAGGTGAGATTACGAATCAGCTGTGAGTTTTGCTCAATGCGGCCCATAATCATGTCGTGTTAAGAATTCCAGCTCTTGCTATTCTTCCCCCACTCTTCCTCTTTGAAGTCGTCTTTTCCTGCATGGTTATGGGTAAAGGTATGGAAGGTACTCTCGGTGTTCGGAGAAGGCGTCCTTGGTGCCAAGCAGTGACGCGGCAGCTTCCCTCCAGTTGACATCCGTGCCGTCCTTCTGATCCTGGCAGGGTTCGTCACCACTCCAATGCTTGCAACGGTAGTGCCGGTGTGCGGACATTGGCCTTGCTCCTCTTCACCTTCACTCTTGATCTCCTTCTCCTTCCCGGGGTCTTGGAGGTCTTCCTCCATGGGCTCCTTCCCTTTGTCCTTGGCAGACACCATTGTGCTTCTAAACGTTCAAAGAGTATGTCCTGGCAGAAACAGATCGAAACAAAAACACGACGAAAACACGATATATGAACCTCGGAAGATCCGGGGGGTTATATATTACAAAGTTTCATATCAAAAGGAAGGTACTGGGAGAAAATGAGTCGGAGGCAGAGTCCTGGGTGGACTCACCACCTGGTGGCGTGGCTAGGGGAGGGCCCGTGCCACAGGGTGGTGTGAGCCACCTTGGCTCTGTTTCCGTCCCTTTTTCGCTTCGTAGCTTTCCTTATTGACTAAAAACTACAAAAATATAGTTGGATTGTATTTTCACGGAACTTTTCTTACCAGAACTGTTACCTAGTTGGAAACGGACTCTGTAGGTCTCTGAATTTGGTATTTAGTGGATCCTTCCGGAGCCATCACTTGAATCATCAATATCTTCATCTTCATACACTTATTAGTTGAGTCATAAAATCCTTCTCTTCCTTATTACACCATTATCTCCACTTCCTGGAAATTTCTTTCACATAAAACTTCACACAATTCTCATTAGCAACATTAGTATAAGTGAAGTGACAAAACCTTTTGAGTTCAACTTTAAACTGAAAACCATCAAAACAAAAGCTACCGTAGCAACTCCTTCCGAAAGCCCAAAAAGAATTCAAAAAGGAAATCGAATAAAGAAGCAAATGCAAGATTGGCCAAAATCTGTCAAAACAGACCAGCAGGTAAAGATCAATTTTTTCGAAACTCTTCTGTTGCTCAAATCAAAAAGTGCAAAACTAACAAAAGTTAAATAACAACCTGGGGCAGAAGCAGAAAATATTACAGCTCAATCCGACATACAGAGGTCTCTCACGAATTTTTACGGTGAAGCACAAAAATCTGTTTCGGGACAGCAACTTCCCCAAATATTACTTCTCTCTCATTAGAGGTTGATCTTAACACAAAAACGAAACAAAACGTATAAGGAGCGGTTATTACCGAAGTAATAACTTCCAAGACTCAAAGGAACAAAAACAAACTAAAAGCAAAAACAAATTGGGTTGTCTCCCATAAAGCTCTTTCTTTATAGCCATTAAGATGGGCATGATAATTTTGAAGAAGCTCTCATAGGGATATGAATTGAAGTGAAAGAGAGCATTAAGAAGCAAAAACACACACATTTAAGTCTAACCCACTTCCTATGCAAGGGTATTTTGTAAGCAAACAAGTTATTGAAACCAAAGGCAACTTACATAAGAAGGCAGAAGAAGTGCAACATAAAAACTTTCAGCATAAAACGAGGAAACTTGATATTATTGAGATGCATAAGAACACTTTTCCCTCTTTCATAGTAACTTTAAGTATCATGCATAAACTTAACAATATAGCTATCACAAGGACTATCATAGCAATGATCACTTGTTCTAACAGAAAACACAGGAATACTAGCTCTCATAACACTACTTTGTGAAACAATATTAGAGGTATCCTTACAAAGGATAGGGTGTCCCTCTTCCTCATACTTGGTGACAAAGTCTTTCACACTTGCTATTATAGGTTCATCAACCATTTGTTTATCAGGTTCAACAGCTTTATTCATAGTTTCATCTACCATACTAGCCATCATAGAATGTTCCTTTACCTTAACTGGGAAAGGCATTTTCTCAATATAAGGTTCAGGTAAAACATGATTAGCAGTATAAACTTCAGTACTTCTTGCAGGAACACTCTTAGCAATATCTTTATAAGGTTCATGATACCTATTCCACTTCTTTTTAGGCACTTCAATATAAGAAGCAAAAGCCTTAAAATAAGAAGCAATAGCTTGAGAGTCTAGACCATAAGCATTTTTAATATTTTGAAAGTCATCAGTTCCCATAAAAGATTTAATGCATTCATAATCATAATTTATACCTGACTTTCTACCTTTGTCATTCTCCCAAGCTTCAGCATTGTCTTGAATACGATCTAGAAGGTCCCATTTAACTTCTTCTTCCATACGAGTGAATGATCCAGCGCAAGAAGCATCCAATAAATCTTTATCATGTAGAGGGAGCCTTGCATAAAAGTTATTGATAATAATATTGTTGGGAGCTCATGAATGGGACATTTGAGCATTAGTAACTTCAATCTCCCCAAGCTTGAGTTGTACTCTCTCCATCAAGAGGCCAAAAGTTGTATATTTGATTCCGATCTTTATGAATCTCACTAGGAGGATAAAACTTTGCATAAAAGAGAGGCACTATTTCCTCCCATTCCAGAGCTTGACCATTCTTCAGCAGCTTATACTATTCCTCAGCTCTTCCTTTTAGTGATAATGAGAATAACTTCTTCTTAACTTGATCTGTAGTAATACCTGCACACTTGAACAACTCGCATAATTCGTGTATAAAGAGTAAATGATCACCGGGATGGACAGTTCCATCCCCAACATAGTAGTTATCCATAACACGGTCAATAATTCTTGTAGGTATTTTGAAAACATCTTTTTCAGCAGGTGGTGGCTTATCTACTACCTTAGCAGTGGTAGTAGCATTACCAAATAAGAAACTCAGCGAATTATCCATAACGAAAATAAAGCAACTAACAGAAGTAAACAATACTCACAGTAGAAGTTTCCTTTACCAGTTCCACTCTCCAATAGCGCTTCACTCCCCGGCAACGGCGCCAGAAAATAGTCTTGATGACCCACAAGTATAAGGGGTGTATCGCAGTATTTTCGATAAGTAAGAGTGTCGAACCCCACGAGGAGCAGAAGGTGCTGGCTAGTGGTATGGATCAGGAATTCTCTGCAAATACTTAGCAAACAGATTTTTAGGGGTTTTCGATAAAGCAAGTAAACAAAGCACGAGTGAATAAAAGATAGTAGGAATAAATGAAGCAAGTGGCCCAATCCTTTATGCAGCAAAGGACAAGCCGGTTGTATTTCTGTAGATGACCAAACGTTCTCGAGGACACATGGGAAGACTGTCAAGTGCTTTCGCTTCATATAGTCGATTAATCTTCTTTAGCTTGCTAAGTGTTGTGTGGGTGAACTTGTGCTAATGTACCGCCCCATCCAAGACTAATACAAACTTGTGATTAAACCCCCTGCAAACATCCGTAAGTACAAGAAAGTAATTAAGGTACAAACCTAACCACCGCTTTAAACTCTAAGACCCTTATGTCCCTTGTGCAATGGTTTCCTAACGGGGGTTCAAGTTTCTGTCACTCCGGCAACCCCTACGATTAGTAGCCAAATACACAATGCATTCCCCTAGGCCCATATAGGTGAAGTTTCATGTAGTCGATGTTCACATGACACCACTAGAAGAAGTACACCACAACTTAAATAACAATCTATTGAATCTTTCTCAACGCAACTCCACTACTAACAACAAGACTTCTCCCAATTCCTCAAGAACAAAATGAACTACTCACAAGACATCATGTGGATCATGATCAGAGATGGAATAATGATGTATAACAATCTGAACATAAACAATAATTCAATGGTTCACTCAATAGCATCAACTACAAAGAGTAATCAACACCGGGAAAGTTTCCCCTATGAACTAATGCAAGATTCAACTCAATTGTTACAGCAATATGGAGATGGTGATGGGGGTGTTGATGGTGATGATGGTGGTGATGATGATGATCCCGATGAAGTCCATCTTGATGGTGGTGTTGATGGCGACGATCTTCCCTCTCCGAGAAGGAATTCCCCCGGAAGAAATCTGTCTGTCGGAGAGATCTTTCTCTCTCGGTGTTTTCTGCCCCGCAGAGGCGGCGGAATCTTTCTGTGGTCGCTCCCCGAGTCTTAGGGTTTCGTGGGGATGATATACGCCAGAGGGGAGAGGCTGGAGTGGGCCAGGGCGGCCACACCACTCCCAGGCGCGGCCTAGGCCTGCCCGCGCCATGGGGTGCCGTGGGCCCCCTGTGGCCCACCTCCACTCCATCTTCTGGCATCCCGAGTCTTCTGGAAAAATAGAATTTTCCGTATATTTTCCCGGATTTTCTGATCTTCGCGAATTTTGCCTCCAAACAGCACCTTTTCCATCAGAATCCTGACTGCAGCAGTCCATGCTCCAAAAGTCATCAACCATGCAAAAACAGATGAAATCACATAAGTATCACCTCTCAATACGAAATATATCAATGAATAATAGTGAATTAAGACATAGAATAGTGATGCAAAATGGACGTATCAGATGACAATGAAGCTCCCACAAGGAGTAAGAGACAAAGGATCGCAATATCTTTTGGTAATAATTTCATTGTGTACCTAGTGGATGACACTTCCACTACCATTTCAGAAGCTTTTGCATCTGCGGATGCAGACTACTGGAAGGAAGCAGTTCAAAGCGAGATGGATTCCATCTTGGCGAATGGAACGTGGGAGATATCTGAACGTCCGTATGGGTGTAAACCTATAGGATGTAAATGGGTATTTTAAAAAAATCTTAGGGATGATGGTACTATTGAAAAGTATAAAGCTCGGCTTGTGGCTAAAGGCTATACCCAAAAGGAAGGTGAAGATTTCTTTGATACTTACTCACCTGTGGCTAGATTGACCACAATTCGAGTACTACTATCACTGGCTGCCTCACACAATCTTCTCGTTCATCAAATGGATGTTAAGACGGCTTTCCTAAATGGAGAGTTGGACGAGGAAATTTACATAGAACAGCCTGATGGTTTTGTACTAGAATGTCAAGAGAGAAAGGTGTGTAAATTGAAGAAATCTTTGTATGGCCTCAAACAAGCTCCCAAGCAATGGCATGAGAAGTTTGAAAGAACTTTGACATATGTGGGCTTTGTTGTAAATTAAGCCGACAAATGTGTGTACTACCGCCATGGTGGGGGTGAGGGAGTTGTCCTGTGTCTCTATGTTGATGACATACTAATTTTTGGGACAAGTCTCAAAGTGATTAATAAGGTCAAAATCTTATTATCTCAATGTTTTGAGATGAATTCTTGGAGAAGCGACGTTATCCTAAACATCAAGCTATTGAGAGATGAGAATAATGGGATTACACTTGTGCAATCACATTATGTGGAGAAGGTGTTGAGTAGATTTGGATATGATGATTGCAAATCCTCTCCTACACCTTATGATTCTAGTGTTTTGCTTCGAAAGAATCAAAAGGCAACTAGAGATCAATTGAGATACTCTCAGATTATTGGCTCACTTATGTATTAGGTTGCGCTACGAGGCATGACATCTCGTTTGCTGTAAGCAAACTTAGCCGGTTTGTGGCTAACCCGGGAGATGATCACTGGCATGCTCTTGAGAGAGTAATGCGCTATCTAAAAGGAACTATGAGCTATGGAATTCATTATACCGGGTATCCAAGTGTACTTGAAGGGTATAGTGATTCAAATTGGATATCAGATGCTGATGAGATAAAGGCCACAAGTGGATATATATTCACTCTTGGTGGTGGCGCTGTTTCATAGAAGTCTTGCAAGCAGACCATCTTAACGAGGTAAACTATGGAAGCAGAACTCACAGCATTAGATACTGCGATTGTTGAAGCAGAATGGCCTCGTGAACTCTTAACAGATTTGCCTATGGTTGAAAAACCAATACCGGCAATCCTTATGAACTGTGACAACCAAACTGTGATTGTCAAAGTGAACAGTTCTAAGGACAATATGAAGAGTTCAAGACATGACAAGAGAAGACTAAAGTCTATCAGAAAGCTGAAAAACTCCGGAGTTATAGCATTGGATTATGTCTAAACGGCTAAGAATCTGGCAGATCCTTTTACGAAAGGACTATCAAGAAATTTGATAGAAAATGCATCGAGGGAGATGGGTTTGAGATCCACGTGAGTTATCAAGGGGGTAACCCAACCTATGTGATCGGAGATCCCATGAATTAGGACCTGGGAAAACAAACCGAAACAACTAAGTTGAGAGAAACTTTTAAACTCCCACTCCACTGTAGATGCAATTCTCTCATAGTATACTGTAAGGAAAGCTGATTATATCTTAATGTGTTCTAACTGTCTCCTTGGGAGCAAAGACGCTGTCCTACAGAGCGATCTTGAAAGAACACACCTATATGAGCTACACTGCTGGTCACAGTGTATGAGATTTGGGTGAATCTCTAGTAAGCTCATGAAATGCAGAGGAGTGTGACTTATAAGCTCCACCCGAGGGGTTGCCTATGGCAGCCAAGTACCGGTAACGACATTGAGTGAAACTTGTTGCGCAAGACTGGCAATTCAAGGCATAGTCCATTGTTCAGTTGTAGTAAGCGTATCTCTTTGTCTAGGTGGAAGTTCAACTTACCAGTCTCCACTGAACTGCAGGTATCTTAAACAGTGATTGGACTGATGTGCCATATGATGTGCCTCTGAGATCTGATGGGGGATTGTTAAATTTATATGGGTTGCGGCCCATGTAGGCAGCTCATTTAGTCTAATAAATCCTGAAATCTCAAGGCCCATCTACTATGGCAGCTTGGGAGCTCTGTGGGAGACAAAGTTTAGTCCCACATTGCTAGTTGGGAGAGAGTTGGACCAGCTTATAAGGTGAGCTGTTTCACTCCCACTAAGTGAGTGAGAAGAGAAGGAGTCCACGCGCACTCCTCCTCCGCCGCCGCCCACCTCGCCTCGCCCGCACGCGCGTCACGTTTCGTGAATCGAGTTCGAGTTAGAATCTCGTTTTGTGGAAGACTAAATTTTTGCTTGGTGCACCAGCTATTGGGTATGTGTCAACATTCGTGTGCATGTTTGATGCGTGTCCTTGTCTTCCAACGCGTGGCGACTCGGTCGGCTCACCTCCCAGGCTATAGAGCGAGAGACAGACAGATGTAGACGCATCCAGTTCTTTTCTCAGTCTCTCTCGATGTGTGTTCCACTTGCTGCGCTGCTCTCTATGCTTCCCCATCCCGGCGGCTGCGTGCACTGCTGTCCGGGAGAGCAGGCTTCCGAAACCCGATCCGTTGAGATCCTGCACTAGGAGACGGGCGATAAGGTTTTTGGGGAGCGTCTCAGCAGGACTGCTCGCCTCCGTTCGTGTGTTCTTCTTCAGCAACCGACGACCTCATCAGCACCATGGGCGATAATAACAAGGACCAGGGTGCTGCTGTGGTGACGATCTTTCCGGTCAACCTGTACGTGCTATTCTTCTCTTTGTATGCACTAGTTCTTGCTAGATTTTCAAATCTACTAGATGTGGTTTTTTTGTTGCATGTGTTTAGATCTGCTAGTGCTTACATAATGTTGATTTTGGTAATTAATCTCATGAGGAAATTGCCTAATACTTCAACAACTTGTACTATATCTCTAGTCAAGGAATGCTCTTCTGTGCTGTGCCACCCTGAACTTAACCTTCTTTTGCTTTCCGCAGTCTCGGATGATCATAGCGGAGAATTTGCTAGAGGACTCTGTCAAGAAACAACCCCGAGAAGGTCTTCGGTGTTGTTCCCCACAGTTTGCAAATTGCGACCGATAATGTATGTAGGATCTGATACATAATCGTCCATTAATGATGCTATTGTGCATACCCATATGTCAAGGGCGCTGCTAGGAGCCGGACGCCGATCCCGGCTTCCGATCGGACCTGACAACACCCGTTGGATTGGGATCAGCTGAGACGTTGATTTGAGCTGGACCTACACACACGCGCAGTATTCTGCATGCTTCCTGGATTAATGCTCCGTCACCGTCAGTGAGAGAGATTTTTGGCCACATTCATTAGTGCTTCCGTGAAGGACGCATGTAAGTTTCTTCGTCTCCTTCACCATCTCGCGCGTAGCCGCCCTAGCGCCATTGGTGTCTCTCTTCTGAGCAGGTTGCTTCCGTGTAGATGAAAAATGGCGCATCTGAAGGAGAACATCGAATATCCACCGTATCTGAATCCCTTTTTCAGACGTGCTTCTTGTGTGATTGATCCTTTGTTGCAAGCGAAGTTGGGTGGAGCTCTGAGGGGTGGAATTCCTCCCAGAAACGACCGACATGGGAACCCCCCTATTGTAAACCATGGAGTTGCAAAGGTACAATTCTTTGGATACTAAATCATTGATTCCAAAGCTTCATCTAGTTTGTTTTGTGTTTCCAATTTATATCGTGTGTCCGGTCCAGGGAGGTGTTCTTGTCGTTTTTATGAGACGAGCGTCTCAGAATTCATATGGTTTTCTTTGGGGGCCTGAGAAGATTCATGGGTGTGGGTGTAGTGTTTAAATAGTATACGGTTTTAGTGGAAGCATTGTTGGGTATAGCGGAAGCATTGATACATATTAAAGGAAGCCAATATATAAGTCTTCAGAAGCTAGTTTCCGTGATCATGTGGATTTAAAGTCGTAATTTTTGCGGTCCTCGAAAAGATTCCTAACTGATGTAATATAAGTGTTGTATATAGTGAGAAAGCATTGTTAAATATTACTGGAAACTTGTGTACTAGTATTTGGAAGATTTGTTGTCAGTGATGAGTAGTGATGAAGAAACCATCGCTTCCGGAGTACCTGAATCTTTTGTGATAGTGGTCCTGTAGTTAGTTGTGGGAGTAGTACAGGCTGCTAGTGGAAGCATTGTTAGATATAGCGGAAGCTTTTATAAATATTTCAGGAAGCCAATATAATAGTCTTTAGAGTGTAGTTTTCCGTGGTCCTGTAGATTTGTAGTTGTATTTTTTGGGGTCATCAGAAAGATTCATAGGTGTTGTACAAAAAGTGTTAAACATAGCGGAAGCATTGTTTTAATATTACTGGAAGCTTGTATATTTTTATTTGGAAGTTTTTATGTCACTAAAGAAATAGTGATCAAGAAACCACCGTCTCGCGAGTACCTGAGTCTTTTGTATTAGTGGTCGAAAGTTATGTTTTTAGGACAAGAAGTATTTCATGTATTGAAGTAATGCATCGTAAAAGTGGAAACTTGTGAATGAAATGATGGAAGCAACTTGTATTGATTTGCTTCTGGTGGATATTTAATTGGCTTCCATGTGCAGGATGTTTAGTTGAGTATGCAAGATAGCAGTTCGATTCCAGATTCAGGAGATGGTGAAGGCTCGAGTCAAGTGTGTCCGCGAGTTGGAATGGTTTTTAACAGCGTCGACAAGGCACATATGTTTTATAATGCTCAAGAAGGAGCCAGAAAAAAGGATGTGACCATTTAATTAGGAGAGACTTTGAGTGTGCACACGCAAGGAAGGACAAGGTTGCTGGGAGTTCACGTGATGGGGCAATGGATCCGGAAGTGTTTGATGAAGTGGGGGAAGCAACAGAAGCAACATCTGAAACTAATAATTTTGGCAGTGCGCCGGTTGCGGGGAAAAGGAAAAGAAACAAGCTGAAGCGTCATGATTGCAAGGCTCGCATGTCAGTTGGGCTGTGGAAGGATAAATGGGAAGTAACAATTTTCATTGAGGAACACACACACATCCATTGATGAGTAGAGAAGAGTGGACAAGATATTACAGATCACATCGTAAGGTTCCATATGAGGACTACATGTTAATCAAGACATTGCACAATAGGAACGCAGATACATCTCTCATCATGGCCACACTAGGAGACCTGCATGGAACTCTCAGGACATTAACGTACACAAACCGTGATGTTACAAACATCCGGACAAAGCTGAGAAATGAGGTTTCGCATAGCGACATGTCCAAAACAGTTGAGTATTTTCAGAAGCTATAGGCGAAGAGTCCACAATTCTACTACGCTATCAAGCTAGATGAGAACAATGCAGTGAGGGCTCTTTTCTGGGTGGATGGAAGGACACGTGAGCTGTATCGAAAATTCAAAGACTGTGTATTCTTTGACACCACATTTTGTACAAACCGATATGACATGCCTTTTGCACCAATTGTTGGGATAAACAACCACATGCAAAGCATAATGCTCGGTTGTGCCTTGATTCCAGAAGAAAAAGGAAACTTTCAAGTGGGTTTTTGAGGCTTGGATGGATGCTATGGGTCATGAACATCCAACCTACATAATGACGGACCAAGACCAAGCAATGGCTGGTGCTATAGATGAAGTTTTTCCTGGGACGATGCATCGTTGTTGCTTGTGGCATGTGCTTTGGATAGCAAAGGACAAACTTGGAACACTCTTTCGTATACGTGAGGGGTTCGAGAAGGAGTTTATCTATTGTATTTATGGATCGGATACGGTTGAAGAATTTGAGAACATGTGGCAGCTGATGTTGTCGAAGCATTGTTTGGTAGGTAACGAACACCTTATAAACATGTGGGGTTGTAGGCATACTTGGGCACCAGCCTATTTCAAGAAGAATTTCTTTCCTTTCACTGGTACAACTAGGAGGTCAGAAGGTCTGAACTCATTTTTCAAGAAGCTCGTGCATCCACATGACTCAGTTTGGCAATTTGTGAAGCAGTTCGAGTACATTCAAGAAACAAGGTTGGATCGAGAGGA
Organism: Avena sativa; assembly: GCA_916181665.1. Classification (NCBI taxonomy): domain Eukaryota; kingdom Viridiplantae; phylum Streptophyta; class Magnoliopsida; order Poales; family Poaceae; genus Avena; species Avena sativa. Next base: position 542,080,440 of record OV702290.1, on the reverse strand, counting down.
CAATGCTGGTTTCCTAGGGGAGGCGACAACAGCATCCGTATGGTCCAGGTGTGTAGTAGCGATAAAACGTGAGTTTGGCTATTTTAGAAAATATTGATCAATTGGTCACTTATGATTCTTATACCATTTTCTTTGCAGTTACAAGATTGAGGAGCAAGCTTCAAAATTTTATACAAGAGCTGCTTTAAAAAAATTCAGAGAATTCATGGAGATGACAACATCTTATAGCATTTACCCGATTGCCGGTGATGGGGTGAAGTTCGAGATCCACAGGAATGATCCTAGAGCACAGAAGATTAGGATTGTAAGTGTTGAGCAGCAGGAAAACGCTTACATGTGCAGTTGCAACCGGTTCAATGTGAATGTCATGTTGTGCCATCACATTCTGAAGGCTATGGTGCACACAAACGTGCAGGAAATACCTGCTTCATAGATGGTCTGAGGCTGCTACTGTTTGTGAAGCAAAGATCAATAAGACATTTTCTGGTTCTAGCGTAATCCCAGATACAAACACACTGAGGTATAATGCCCTATGCAAGATGATGAATAAGTTAGCGGTGAAGGCATGTTTTGGCACAGGATCATACAAAATTGTTGAAGGTGGGGTGGAACATCTGAACTCTTTAGTGGATAATTTCCGGTTGTCTAGTGGTGTGATGGTATCTGAAACAGGCGACGAACCAGAGGAAGCAGGTAACAATTTGCAAAATCCGCCACGCTCTGCCAAGAAAGGTCGTCCAGCAGAGAAAGAAAAGAGGAGGAAGCCGTTGGTGGAGATTCGCCAGGAGGAAGCAAACAAGAAGGGAACTAAAAGGAAGAATTACGCATGCTCGAAATGTCGAGAACAAGATCACATCAAGAGGCATTGCCCTTATTTGGCTTTGGAGAATAAGCAAAATGCTGAGCGAGAGGAACAGTTTAGGCGTGAGACGGAGCTTGCACTCTGAGGATCCCACTGTTTGTAGCTACTTGTTTTTTGCGAAGCAACATAATTAATCTTTTTTTGTAATGGAGGTGTTGAATTAATTGTGCTTCTGGTGGGAGAGCTGCAGAAGTTTTGCAATTTCGTGTGCTACATAAGAAGCACACGCTTCTGGTGGAGAAGCATGGAAATAGTTCTACGAAACATGGGTATCTGGTTTCACATAAGTGTTATATACTTCTAATGGAAGAAGCATGCGTGTTAAGTGCTAGAAGCGTGTGGTTTATATTGAAGTAAAATGTTTACATCCATTTCTTATTATTTGTGAGTGTATTAACAGTGGAAGCTAAATTACAGTTTCATAATTTTTAGCAGTGCGTTATGGATCGTTGAGTTGTACCATGCTTTCCGATAAGAATGACACGATGAAAATTTTTCGGGGGATGAAAGATGTGTTTCAAATTGAGAGCAAGCATAATTTATTGTTGTTTGTGACACAAGAATGATCCAATGTATGTAACAAGCACAACTGCTAAATTCAAGTGTACTGGACTTGTTGGTTGATGCTATTTAACACACGTAGGAAGCACCAAACCAAAAAATATGGAAACACGATTTTCTAACATGTTGGTTAATTATGTTGATATGGGGATGAATGTACCTTTTGGGTTTTGAATAGCAGAAATGGGTTTTCATACTAGATTATATTAAGTATCTGGATGATTCAATATGTTTTTCTTAAAATATATCAGTACTATGTAAGTATTTATTTTTGCACATGCTACATGAAGCTGGTCGAGGAAGCACGCAAGAATATGAAGGGCATCACATTTGTGGACATGTACGATAAATAAGGCATAGAAGCCAGCTATGTAATATATGTATATAGTAAATGTCATGACATTTGGAACGAGGATAAATAATTTATATTTGGGCCATCATTCACGGTTTTTGACCAATTATTACAATGGACGTAATGTTGATGAGAACAGGCTGAAGAGACGAAGCTCCGTCTCGGCGTAGTTTTATGGTAGTAGAGCTTGAAATTGAGGAAACATGAATGTAAAAAGATAGTGCTTCGACAGTATAGCACTTGACGGTAAAATGTGTTTATTTCTTATTAAGCACCCATGTTGGATTAGCCTTGTTCAATTCCGATGTCATGATCATGTGGGTTAGCACCATGCGATGTTCCAGAATTTCCTACATGAAAGTAAGATGACACTAATTAGTTGGAGGACCTTCGAGGTATTGTACACAAGTCAGATATTTTAAGGAAGCAAGGTAGCGAAACAACAATATTTTTGTAAAAGGTTTTAATTTGTGCACAGACCAGGCCAAAGGGCTTCATCATCTTGCCATCCCACATTTTCATGAATAGCATTACGAAGATTCCGCAGTCAAATCTGGACACACCAAATCAAAAATAATATTAGCGAGCAGCAAGATCCAGTTGCAAAATAATGTGCTTTTGTCAAGATCATGAAAATATCTTACATGGTGGTTTGCTGACGTATGTCCTGAGGATTGGTTTGGGCAAACTGATCGAAGTTTGTTTTTGGGAATGCTTTCGCATGTGTTGCTAGCGTGATAAAATTATCTACCTGTGAAGTAGCACAAATATTGATGGGAAGCAATATGTGAGATGGTTAGAACAACTCATATGGAAGGTTTAGATGCATGAATTGTATACACAATTGTATGTAATGTATTGGAGTTTGCAAGCACTGATATAGCATGGTTTTTTCTTAATTTACGCATGAATCATTACCATCCTTTGGTAGAGCATTGAAAATGGTTGATGGAAGCACGGTTTTAAACTGTACGCAGCCTGCAATAATTACAAACATGTATGATAGGAAGCATATGCTTAGATTAATAGGAAGCGAATTATAATGGGGAGTGTGTACCAGGTTATGTGCTTTCTCGTATACTTTGGTCTTCTTCGTATTGATCATAGAGTCCAAGAAATTAACTTTTTTGTAAAGAAGGCTGATGGATACTAGCACCCAATGTTCATTGTCTACTACAGCAAAGTAAAGCTAGGAAACAACAAAGAGCGAAGCTCATTTATGCATCATGTGAGCAAGTAGAAAATACTTTAGTAACCAAAATTAAATGGACATTGCAAAAATAACGTGTCCTTTGAGTTGAGCTTATTGTCTTTGTATGCTTCCATGAATTCTTTCAGGGAACCTTTCGGGTCAAATTTTCCTTCAGGAACACATAGCTTTGCCTACAAAATATTGATGTAGCGTATGAATTAAATTAGAGTACTGAAATTTTATTAGTCAAGTTGGAAGAATCAAATCTGGGTTTATTTTAAGGACGTACAGTCAAGGACTGGGAGAATGCAAACTTTGTGCACAGGCTCGCTGGTTGTAACAACGTTAGTAATCAAGTTGAAGTGTCTGATGAAAAGCTCCATTACGTGGGTATCAATTCTTCCTCAAGGCTTGAGAGCTTCACGGAAGTCTTCATATGATATATGATAGTTCCCAAAATCAACAAAAGGAGGCCTGATGAATTAGATGCGTTGTATTATTGATCCAGTATAGTGCAGGGAGTGTTTGAAATTTGAAGTTAAAAGGTTTTATTGAATGGTACCTTTCTTCTCCATCAAGAGGGGGCCGTAAGCACCTTCTCATAATGTATGTATCATATATCTCCTTTGATACATCGGTAGCTTTGAGCTTCTTGAGAATCTTCTTGTTTGCATCATTATTAATGCCCAGGAAGGCTCTCTTTTTTCTATTTTTCTTCTCTTGAGTTTGAGTGCCAACAGTGCACGCATCTATGATCAGGCGGTTGGTGCATGAAACACAAACATTCATGTTAGGAAACACAAACATTTCATGTTGTGAAATAAAATGGAAGCTTACATGTAGTAGTACTTGAGCACTGAAATTATTTATATGGAGCAATTCTTGGTAATAGGAAGCTTACATGTAGTCGTACTTGAGGACTGAACTTATTGAAAGGGAGCTTACATTTGGATGAATAACAAAAAACTTTGAACAATCTTACCTAGTTGTGATGGTTGGCAATCTTTGGGAGATGGTGGTTGCTGCGAAAATTGGAGGTCTCTAGACCCATTTTGACTGTCAGAATGGGTTGGTGTTGTGGTAGGCACACATTTTATAGCAGAAACGTTCTGGATCACACCTCGCGGATTTGTGCCTGCATTTATGTCAGTTATCAGCAAGTGCAGCTATAATGACAGGAAGCGACGAGGTTCGAAGCATGGACTTTGTGTATGAAACATGGGGTTCTGGCCATATTCACATGAAGCGTGTGCTTCTGCTTGAGGTAGCAGCAAATTAATTATATGAAACATTAAAAAATGAGGTAGCAATATTAATGTAATGTGCAAAGTGCGATAGGTGGGAATAAAGAAATACGGAAGCATGGATTTATAGGTTTTCTGTGTAATGTATGAAGTTGTTTCGTTTTTGGAAAATAAAATTTAACAAGTATCTCAATTGTGTGAGGTATTAGTCATTGAGCAATGAATTAATTGATATGAAGCATCATTATTAGTGCACAGGAAGGCTCTCTTTTTTCTGTTTTTCTTCTCTTGAGTTTGAGTGCCAAAAGTGCACGCATATATGATCAGGCGGTTCGTGCATGAAACACAAACATTCATGTTAGGAAACACAAACATTTCATGTTGTGAAATAAAATGGAAGCTTACATGTAGTAGTACTTGAGCACTGAAATTATTTATATGGAGAAATTCTTGGTAATAGGAAGCTTACATGAGTCGTACTTGAGCACTGAACTTATTGAAAGGGAGCTTACATTTGGATGAATAACAAAAAAATTTGAACAATCTTACCTAGTTGTGCTGGTTGGCAATCTTTGGGAGATGGTGGTTGCTGCGAAAATTGGAGGTCTCTAGACCCATTTTGACTGTCAGAATGGGTTGGTGCTGTGGTAGGCACACATTTTATAGCAGAAATGTTCTGGATCACACCTCGCGGATTTGTGCCTGCATTTATGTCAGTTATCAGCTAGTGCAGCTATAATGACAGGAAGCGACGAGGTTCGAAGCACGGACTTTGTGTATGAAACATGGGTTTCTGGCCATATTCACATGAAGCGTGTGCTTCTGCTTGAGGTAGCAGAAAATTAATTATATGAAACATCAAAAAATGAAACATTAAAAAATGAGGTAGCAATATTAATATAGTGTGCAAAGTGCGGTAGGTAGGAATAAAGAAATACGGAAGCATGGATTTATAGGTTTTCTGTGTAATGTATGAAGTTGTTTCGTTTTTGGAAAATAAAATTTAACAAGTATCTCAATTGTGTGAGGTATTAGTCATTGAGCAATGAATTAATTGATATGAAGCAATATGTATTACATGTGGATCAGGGTCTGAATAGTTTGGACGAGCTTACCTAGTTGTGGTAGCTGGCAATCTTTAGAGGATGGTGGATGCTTCGAAACTTGGAGGCCTGAAGGACCATTTTGTCCGTCCTCAGGGTTTGGTGCTTTAGAAGCAATTTTGATTGCAGTAGTAGCTTTTTGGATCACCGGATGCGTGTGTATGCCTGCAATTATGTGAGTAATCAGATAGTATGTGTTAAGCAATGAAGGGATAAAAGCAAAAAAGAAAGTGGTTGCTAGCATATAGTAATTGGATACTATTCATAGTTGTGTTGTTCTAACCTATTGTTGTAGGTTGGCAAACATTGGTAGATGGTGTTTTCATAGAATTTTCGAGGGCTGAAGAAGCAGAGCGGTTGCCATCAGGTGTTCTTGAAGTATTAGCAACCCTATTTGCAGCCAAAAAAAATTCGATGGCCGGCTCGGCACTTGGATTTTGGTCAACAGGATTGTGAGGATTGTCGGTTTGGGAAGACCCTAGTGTGGATATGACATATATTATAGAGATGATTGTTAATCAAAAAACAAGAAAATTATGTAGATGTAGCTTGTAAAACATGATTAGTCGCAGCCATTACCTGAAGTGATATTTGGTACTCCCAGGATAGGTGTTGATCTGTTGTGGACAGAGTCTGAGGATTGTTGATTGGTGGGTGCAAATTGTTGGCTCCAAGTTTCCCCTGGTGGCAGAAGATCGAATGTAGGGCATTCAATGTCATCACCGCGACGCCTTGTACGAGTTGTTGTGATAGATTTGTCTGATGTATGGGCCAGGTTGGAAGAGGATGGAACCTTTGTATTTGCTGATTTGCTAGCGCTTTGCTCTACCTCATCGGCAATCTTGTTGGCTTCTACCCAAAATTGTGTATTTGGTGTTGTCTTAGGATCTGAATTGTGGACAGCATCTTCACCAAACACGGGTTGTTTAGTTGTGGGCGAGGAGATTATGGGAGTGGAAGCTCTTGGCGGGCAAGCAACGGGCGTGGGGGCTCTAGGCAGTGAGGATAAGCCATCTAGGGTTGTGGCATTATGCTTGATAGCTGCGAACACTTCGGAAGCAAATTCGGTCATGTGCTTGTCATGAAGTTTCGTCAACCTATCAACATCTTCCTGCCATAAAGAGGTGTACTTTTCCTGGATCGTCCTCAAGTAATGAGGTAGCCCCTGCACAAATGAGGTCAAGATTTTTGGTAGATTGAACAGTAGGTTCAACGTGTGTGAAGCAAAAGAATGTTGTTCAAAGTACCTCAGGTAAACTGAAGGTTTGTATTGTGTGTTGTTGAGATGCATCCTGTTGGAAGCAAATTATGACGCCCAAAAATATGAAATATATTGAACATGTAGTTGAAGCAGGTACATTTTTTATTTAGGAAACATGAAACATGTAATTTTAACAGTACCTGGCCGGAATGACTGGAGTGTGCTTCTCTAGTCTGTGGTAAAATAGGTGCTTGGAAAGCTTGGTTTCCCAAATTTGCATCCACAACAGCGTACGGAGTGGCGTTGAATGGATGGAACTACAAAAATATTGTGTAAAGAAACAATAATAAGCCCATGCAGCGCAAGGAGGGATAAAAAGTGGGGGTCGGAATGTGCAATGACTCACTGAACGGACACCATATGTATTTGGAATTAATGTCAGCTTGTTTTTGTCATGCTTCACGACAAACATGAAGTCCGCATCTAAAATATTGGAGGCTCTCGGGATGGCATAGTTAATCCGATGGGTGGACAAAGTCGACACGGGGAAGTCCAGGTGATCCATGTAAACAATCTGCATGAAATTTTAAGTGCACAAAGGTTTCCTGATATAAGATTTAAAACAGCGTGAATAAAGCTTTTCTGAATGAATAAAGTACATCGGATATGGTATACCGCGATCCATGGTAAGCAACCACCAGCCCACAATGAATTTGTGTTTTCATCTTTTTTTGCTTTCCTGCATCTTTCTTGGAAGCACTTTATTCCCAACATTGTATGTCAAAATATCTGGTCGGCCCAATCATATTCACAAACAAGCTTTGAATCGCCGAGACTACCCAGGTACTCTAGAGGCAACATGCTGCTGGTTCCCGGGAAGAAATATGTACCAATCACCACTAGGTAGAAAGTCCTGAACCATGTTTCATCATCTAGATCATCATTTTTAAGCATATTTTTGGCGAGGTAAATTGGTGGCCGCATTCCAGCTGTTTTGTATCGAATTCTATAGAATTCACGGTGTGGTGACTCTTCATGGTCACCGGTGAGCACCACTGGCCTAGTTCCACGAGGAATACCGAGGGCTTTAACTACCATTTCTTTGTTGAACACTATGTGAGTGTTGTTCCGAGCGTTCCTAAATTCACCAAGCTCAGGATCAATCTTCGAAATTGTCCATTCCAGCAAACCCTTGGGAGTAGAGAAAGCGCCGATGTGCAGAAGAACACCCCACCCTCGATCTATGATGAGATCTTTCCGAGGTTTCTTAAGATCTAGTACTATGTCCCTCAATCGAGGCCCCGAAAAAACGACTCTTTAGCAAACATCCTGGATCGTCATCCTTTTCTGCATTTGCAGATTTCGGCATTTTAGAGATGTGTGCTGCGAAAGGGTAAATGGAAGCTTCTTAGTAAGCAGTTGTAATTTACTATATATGAAATTAAAGACTGAGAATACATGAAACATATTTGTAGTATGTTGGAATCATGGATGATAGAAGCATCAAGTTGTTTGTGTGCAGCAGTTTGAAATATATGTAGAAGCAGACATATTTGAAAAGTGAGATACACAAAGATTGCCGCCAATAATCTATCTGGAAGTGTACCCAAAATCTTCAGAACATAACGGTGTAAAAATTTGTGTGAAACATAGTATACATGAAGCTTGATTGTAGATCTGGCACAACATGAAAAGCAGTACATGGAAGCATAACAAGAAAATTAGTATTTTTCCAAAATAAAATCTCTATATACGGAAATCTAAACCAGGCTCGAGGAAAGCAGATGTGAGCACATATGTGTGAATTGACTACACAAAAAATGCACATAACATATGCATATATATGTGGATCTAATGCATGAAAAATGCAGAAAACAAATCACAGATTGAGGGATCAATTTCATCACCTTCCCCCAGTCGTGCCGTCGTGCTGAGTATGGCGCGTGCTAACCCGTGAGCAATCGATTCAACCGGAAATGAGCTTATTCGGAGGAAGCATCCACCAAAAAATCCTCCCTAACCTCTACTTCAGTCGGCCGCTCGTCACCCCGTCGACGCCCTGCAGCCTTGGAGCTTCATACGCACCACCGCGATGGATGCTGGAGAGGAAGCGCAGCGGTGAGGGTGCAGCGATTCCGGTGCAGCGAGGCAGATTTACCGGAGGGGATGCTGAAGAGCGATTTGCCGGAGCGGATTTGCCGGAGGGGATGAGGAGCGAGGCGGAACGAGGCGTGGCGACGGGGAGTGGACTGACGGGGCGGTGCGGTGATTATGGAGCAGTTTCCGGGTCGGTAGCCGCATTAATACCGTATCACTCCGTTTATTTTGATTACGTGAGGGTCTCACGGGTATTAATTGGGAAAAAATGTGCTCATTAGGAAACGTCTGATTAAATTGGAATCGACGGCTTTTGGGTGCTCTGATGGTTGGATTCCCATCGGACCCCGGTAGATAGTATTTACCCGTCAATCAGTGTGAAGAATATCAACATATGCCACCCTCAAGAGCCTAGCTCTGCGAGGGCTTCCAAGTCAGACACACTAATGAATATCAAGGTATTGCACTTGCCCAACTAAACTCAACTTTTCGGTGCAATATAAGTTTCAGAAATGTAGCATCAGAGGCTGACTTTCCGTTGTGGACATCTTTCTTTCACAGATCTCTTCTGATAATTGATCACCGATGCAGATCTATATATGTATCGATCCACGGTCAGGCCTTTTCCAAAAGCGGTTTCGTGGAGCTTTCCAGAAGTGTAATTAATTTGGTACTACTAAAGCATAATACTACAACTATTTTGTAAAGTCACTACAGGATGCGCCGGCTAGGCCGACGGCTGAAAGCCCTCGGCGTAGGCAGCTAGACCGTCGGCCTACGCTACGCCGAGGGCTGCCGTCGGCGTAGCCTCCTCGGCGAACCTCTCCCTCGGCGGAGCCAAAAAAGCCGTCGGCGTATGGTCTAGTCCTCGGCGTAAGCTTTGCCGACGGCCGTCGCAGGCCCCTCGGCGTAGTAGCCGTCGGCGAAAGGCGAGCCCGCCGTTATACCGGCTGCTAACGGCGCAGTGGGTACGCCGACGGCATGGCCCTCGGCGTAGCGTCGGCACGTGGCAGACTGTGGGCGCCCTAGGCAGGCAGCTGGGCCGACGGCCGCGGCCCTAGGCGTAGGCCTAGGCATACGCCGACGGTTAGGCCCTCGGCATAGCTGTAGCACGTGGCAGGCGCTGACCGTGCCAGGCAGACAGCTACGCCGACGGTTAGGCCCTCGGCGTATCGTGTACCATTTGGCACAGAGGAGGTACTACGCCGACGGCATGGCCCTCGGCGTAGGCCTAGCCTAGAATTTTTTTTCCTGTTTCGCTGTATTTTTATTTCTTGCAATATTATTCACAGCAATATTGAACATGTATTTCACAAAAATTCAAACAAAATCACATCATTCATACATGTATCAAACAAGATCACATCATTCAAACATGTATCAACAGGATCATATCATTCATACTTGTATCAACATGATCACATCATTCATACATGTATCAACATCGTCACACATGCATAGACAATAAAACCCTACAACTCTGGAGGAGACGGGGTGTACCCGAGATCTCCCCTGGTGAAAAGAGGCGACCTCTGGCGAGGGTGGCGTCCAGTAGAAGCAGCAGAAGAACCATCTCGCGAGGTAGTAGGAGAAGTGTAGGAGTGAGGATTGGGAGAACCACTAGCAGAATGGCCAGGAGAAGGACCATTGTCATGAAGCGGTGTGATCTGACGCCCATCCGGCGAGGCATGGCTAAAGTGCTGGTTCCCAGAAGCTCCCGTTCCCTACATGTTGCCTACATGTTAGCAACTTGCGAGGCAAAGTAAAGCGATAACCAGTGGGCTAGCAAAGAACTTACCGGTGTCGATGCGTAGTATGTCCTAGCGAAACTGTCCCTCGATGGCATGCATGGCGGCTGCCCCGGCATGGGAGGCACAGACCCTAAATCCGTATTATGTCCAGTTTGAATATTCATCAACATTGCCTGCAAGATAGTTTAGATGTCAGGCCATAATACAACAAACTAGGGGAAGTGGGACTTGTATCTTTTGCAAAAATAAAGGTTCAAACTTACATTTACGTATTGCATGTAGATCGCATTCGCCTCCTGATACTGCCGAAAGGCCACCTGATATTCATCATGAGCGGCATCGTAGGCCGCCTCGAACTCAGGCTACAATTTTAAATACAAGGAATGTCGTCAGCAGTTAGCCATGCAGAAACAAAAGTCATAAAGATGATGAAAATGAGTAAAACTTACATCATCTCTAGAGGTGGATCGACGAGGCTGGCTACAAGGCGGGATAGGGGGGCCGTCGGTGGGGTGGGTAGCCTTGAGACGCGTGAAGCTCGTGGTGAGGGTAGGCTTGACCTTCTTATTCAGAATCTTGAGACGTCCATGCTGCAATCCGTGCCCCGACAGGACCAACGACTCCTCGTCGATCTCCGCGTGAATGGGGTCATCCACATGGGGGTGACGAGCCTTCACCATCGTGTTGTAGTCCGCCAAGTTGTTCTGGGCAGTGCCGTAGTACTCGGGTAACGAGGGCTGAGGCTGCGAGGTATCGGGCTTCTTTCGCCGCATCATCTCATAGACGGCGACGTCATGAATCACCTCCCCGGGTTGTGCCTCGGCCACCTGCATCGCGGAAAGAAATATTATGCATATGAAGTACGAACATGACGAGAAATAAATGCAGGTCGTTCCATGTATATACATACCACCTTCCCCTTGAAGCGGTCAAAGTTGTGGTTTCCCGCGCAGTGTGTTCCACCATCGCCTCGGTTCTCCGCGTTCCGCCTCGATAAGGCTGCAAACTCTTCGTCTTCACTGAGCCACCTCGTCCTAACCAGCTCCTCCCATGCGATTCGATGCGGCTCAGCCCAATCGGGGACAACCTGAAAATGCAACACTCAACTCCAGACAATGCAATGGCAACTTAGCAGCAATGTAGAATCTCATTGACATTTTACTCACCGACATATACTCTTCTGGCGTCATCGAGTACTCAGGTTTAGACTTCTTACCGACAATGTCTTCCTTCCTGATCCTCACGCCCCTGTCGGCCCAGAAGTGACTAGCGGCCATGACCTTCTGGTTGTACCACACCTAGGGTGTCAACTTCACACAAGCCCCAAGCAAAGTCCTGTCCGCCTTCTCCTGGTCCTCCTCAGCCACACGATAAAAGCACTTCAATCATGCATAAAAAACAATTGTAAGAGTCATGAGTTAGCACGGTGGGGTCATCAAGTATTAACTCGAGAAATATGCCTTACCCAAAACTTGGTGATGACAGCATCAGCAGCTGTGTGAAATCCCGGGACACGAGTAGTCTGGTAGTCCGCCCAAGTAGTAGCTAGCCTCCTGACACCATCGGGGGAAATGTGATAGCCCGGCCAGAACTTCCTAATCAGAGCTCCAACCAGGCTGTTAGGAAGGCGAGGCTTGTTCCCCGGAGGAAATGTCCAATTGCTACACAATAATAAACATTAGTACACATGCCAAATTATGCAATCCTTCTCTTCCTTCGGCAAGCTATATTTTAGTCCTTTACCGGCCTTGCCACCGGGAAATTGGAATAGTTCGAGATTGGGGTCATTCTTGGGCAGGTCAACATTGTAACGAGAGACCGGGTTATGCATAGTGGGAACATCATCGGGCCAGTAGGTTGTCGCGGCGTCTGCCATCTCCCGAAGGCATGTTGCTTCAGCTATGCATGCTTCAATCTTGGCATTGTTTCCAGTTATCTTTCGAATATACTTAAACTCTCTCTCAATACAAAACTGCCAACAAAATTGCACCGGGCCCCCCAAGAGTGCCTCGTTTGCGAGGTGCACAATGAGATGTGCCATCGGAGTAAAGAAGCCTGGCGGAAAGATCATCTCCAAATTGCATAGCAACTCTAGCACCTGAACTTGCAGCTTCTCAATAACCAGAGGACATATCTGCTTAGCACAGAGCGTGCGGAAGAAATGGCTCAACTCCACAAGCACTCGCCAGACTTTCTCGGGGAGATACCCTCGAACCATCACCGGCATCAGCCGCTCAATCCATATATGATAGTCGTGACTCTTGAGCCCGGTGACTTGTCCCGTCGAAAGATTGACTCCCTTACTTATATTCGAACAATAACCATCAGGGAACATCACGACATATTTGAGCCACCTGAATGACTCCTTCTTTTGGACATTATCAAGGCAGTAGTAGGCATGCGGCTTGAACCAATTCTTTCGACGGACAGTTGGAGGATGCATGTGTAATCTCTTCCTATCACAAAGCTTCTCAACATCGACTCTAGCCTTGACATTATCCTTTGACTTTCCAGGAATGTTCAGTACTGTGTGAAAAAGGGACTCCCCGACATTCTTTTCGGTGTGCATCACATCGATGTTATGGGGAAGTTCAAGGTCCTTGTAATACACAAGATTCGTTAAGGCTTCCACATGAGTCCAGTTGTGCGTTACACCATATCCCGCAAATAGATGGCCAGTTCCCGGCGCCACAGGCACGAGAGCACGTAGCTCGGCATCAACAACTGAACCATCAAACTTGGTACCTCTTTTACTTCATGCACAACTTTGCCCTTCTTGAAGTTCTTCTTGTCTTCTCTGAACGGATGCTTTCTTTTGAGGTATTGTCGATTCGTGTCAAACGCAACATACTTGCGGCCCGACTTTAGCCAAAGAAACTCAAGTCGGTTCCTGCACACTGGGCATGGCCACTTACCAGCTGTACACCATCCGCACGTTAGGGCGTACCCGGGCATGTCATGCATGGTATACTGCAACCAAACTTTCATCAAGAAGTTTCTCTTTGATGCTCGATCGTATGTCAACGTCCCGTGGATCCAGGAGTGGTTCAAATCATCCACAATCGGTTGCATGTAGACTCTCAAGTTTTCCCCCGGGTACTCGGGCCCTGGAATGATCAACGACAGAAACATGGTCTTCCGTTGCATTAATACTCCGGGGGGAGATTAAGCGGAATAACAAACACCGGCCAGCAGTTGTACGCGGCCGTCGACAAACCATATGGGTGGAAGCCATCTGTTGCTATCGCAATTCTGACATTCCAAGCCTCTTCTGCCCACCAGGGATATTTGTCATCGAAGTTCTTCCATGCCTTACCATTAGACGGATGTCCCATCTTCTTCTGTTCGTGCTCGTCCTCATATATCTTCCCCTTCTTGTGCCACGTCATCTGTTTGGCAGTCTCCTTGCTCAAGTAAAGCCGCTGGATTCTTTTTATGAATGGGAGATACCGAAGAATCTTTAGAGCGACATTCGACTACCTCATCTGACCATCCTTTCCATTTACCTCATCATACCTAGAGGCCCCACAAATGGAGCAGTACTTGTCATCCGCAAACTGTTTTCAAAACAAAAGGCAACCTTTTGGACAACAATCTATCTTTTCATAATCCATGTTTAGCTCCTTCATGAGTTTCATTGTTTCGTAAAAGGTTTTAGGCAGACAATGCCCTTCGGGCAACATGTTACCACATGTTCTCAGATTAGATTCAAAGTGAGAACGGGTGGCGGAGTACTGGCACTTGTCGGCTAGACACTGAGAGATGGCATCGAGCTAAGAAATCTTGCACCCTCGTACAGAGGCCTCTTAGCCGCGCCATCATATCAAGGAAGGCCTTCGCGGTTGGCTCTGGTTCCTCTGGTTCTAGCGGTTCCTCTGGTTCTGGTGGTTCCTCTGGTTCTGGTGGTTCCTCCCGTCGAGGTGGCGAATCCGGCTGGTCAGCATCGATGAGATCATCTAGAAAGTTTCTAATCCCATCGTGCTCATTGCCATTGAGCCGCTGACGCATCACCTCACCCCTGTCACGTTCGTACCAAGCAAAGTCGACTTGCGTGACATAGTTAGACATGTACCCATATTGCAGAAGGTGTTTATACATGTCATCCTTTCCCTGACGATGACGCTTAGTGAAATGAGCGCAGGGACGAAGTGCCCGAACCATTGCCATCGAACCACACGCTAACTCATTCACTAACAAATGAGTGTTCCGTACCCAATCATTTGTTTTATAAGTCGCACTAATACGACCACTGTACATCCACCCATTATCGGCCATCCTCTTCTGCTTTGTTAGGATCCAAACAACAAATATAACATTTTATATCAAACAGGAGATTAAATGCTTCATGTTTTTACGCATTCATCAACCTACATGTCTAATAGGAAAAGAGGGTCCTAAACAGCCACCGGATCCGTAGATTGGGTAAGTTCTCCCTGGCTCTACCCCGATCCGAGCAGAATTTCGGCAGCACCTCCCTACTACTCTCCCGATACACGTCTCGACAAAAAGCCAAGAGGATGTGCATCCGGAGAACAATGAGGAGGCGTCACCGAAATCATGTCTCGAATCGAGGTAGATCCAGGGAGAACCATACCCAACTACGAATCCGCCGACTGCCCGATAAAAGCCGTAAGCCTTACGGTTCAAAATATGCGAGACCACTAATGCATATTAAGTCGCGTAACGCTTACGGTCGGGATGACGCCTAGGTGACGCGACAGACTTGGTGATCTAGACACGAAAATAAACCTAGGTACAAGAGAGGCGAGCAAATTCTCACCCTCGAAGCGCGATCAAATCGTCAAAGATGATCCGGGACACTGCCATCGAAACACCCCCTGCTCACCCTCCGGTAGCTGCAAAAACATGAACAAATGGTTAAATATACTAAATTCTACTCCTATTTCTAGCATATCTAATTCTACTCCTATTTCTAGCATTTCTAATTCTACTCCAATTTCTAGCATATCTAATTCTACTCCTATTTCTAGCATTTCTAATTCTACTCCTATTTCTACTAACATACCACAAATTACTATTTATACAAACTACTAGCAAACTCCTATTCTAGCATTTCTACTCACATACTAGCAAACACCTATTTCCACTTCTAGTCCAGGAGCCTCCACGCCTCTCTCGGAAAAATACTGCCTAGCATCATGAAACTAATAACCTCAACAAAAATATCACAAACTTTTTGCTATGTTCCTGGCGGTCGGAGGCGCTAGAGCTCGGGGACGAGGGAGGCGGCGCCGGGGACGAGGGAGGCAGGCGGACGCGCGAGCTCCTAGCGGTGGCGGCTACGCGGGGGCGGCACGGCCCAGCTCTGGAACGAGGAGGAGGCAGTGGCCAGGTCGGGGGCGCGTGCAGGTTGGGGTGGGGCTTTAGGAGGAGGAGGGGCGGCGGGGTCGGGAGGAGGGGGGCAGGCGGGGTCAGGAGGAGGAGGGCGGCGGGGTCGGGAGGAGGAGGGGCGGCGGCGGGGTCGAGAGGAGGAGGGGCGGCAGGGTCAGGAGGAGGAGGGGCGGCGGGGTTTCCTATGACCCGGAGCGCGGTTTGCCGCGGAACCCTGATCTGTGGGCCTCGGATCGTCTACCCCCCATAAACGTTCCTCTGACAGGGGTAGCCCGGCGTAGATCTCTCTTGTTTTGTGTTTGTTTAGGTCATATGATGATGTAAAACCATGTTGGTTCACAAGGTGCGAAGTATCCTACCCGGTTTCACCGGAACAGGGAGTTTCCCCCTTATATAAGTTCAGGTCCTTCCCTTTTAGGTTACAGCGCATGCATGCGAAGGGGGACACATTCATGCAACCCGGGGACTAGGTTTTGCATGTTTCAACACAACACCACACCTACATGCATGTGCAAGGGCCACATGCAAGTTCTTGAGGGTTTTCTACGACCCGGAGCGCGGTTTGCCGCGGAACCCTGATCTGTGGGCTTCGGATCGTCTACCCCCATAGACGTTCCTCTGACAGGGGTAGCCCGGCGTAGCTCTCTCTTGTTTTGTGTTTTTTTAGGTCATATGATGATGTAAAACCATGTTGGTTCACAAGGTGCGGCAGTATCCTACCCGGTTTCACCGGAACAGGGAGTTTCCCCCTTATATAAGTCCAGGACCTTCCCTTTTAGGTTACGGTGCATGCATGCGAAGGGGGACACATTCATGCAACCCGGGGACTAGGTTTTGCATGTTTCAACACAACACCACACCTCCATGCATGTGCAAGGGCCACATGCAAGTTCTTGAGGGTTTCCTACGACCCGGAGCGCGGTTTGCCGCGGAACCCTGATCTGTGGGCCTCGGATCGTCTACCCCCCATAGATGTTCCTCTGACAGGGGTAGCCCAGCGTAGCTCTCTCTTGTTTTGTGTTTTTTAGGTCATATGATGATTTAAACCATGTTGGTTCACAAGGTGCGGCAGTATCCTACCCGGTTTCACCGAAACGGGGAGTTTCCCCCTTATATAAGTCCTGGACCTTCCCTTTTAGGTTACGGCGCATGCATGCGAAGGGGGACACATTCATGCAACCCGGGGACTAGGTTTTGCATGTTTCAACACAACACCCACACCTCCATGCATGTGCAAGGGCCACATGCAAGTTCTTGAGGGTTTCCTACGACCCGGAGCGTGGTTTGCCGCGGAACCCTGATCTGTGGGCCTCGGATCGTCTACCCCCCATAGACGTTCCTCTGACAGGGGTAGGCCGGCGTAGTTCTCTCTTGTTTTGTGTTTGTTTAGGTCATATGATGATGTAAAACCATGTTGGTTCACAAGGTGCGGCAGTATCCTACCCGGTTTCACCGAAACGGGGAGTTTCCCCCTTATATACGTCCAGGACCTTTCCTTTTAGGTTACGGCGCATGCATGCGAAGGGGGACACATTCATGCAACCCGGGGACTAGGTTTTGCATGTTTCAACACAACACCACACCTCCATGCATGTGCAAGGGCCACATGCAAGTTCTTGAGGGTTTCCTACGACCCGGAGCGCGGTTTGCCGCGGAACCCTGATCTGTGGGCCTCGGGTCGTCTACCCCCCATAGATGTTCCTCTGACAGGGGTAGCCCAGCGTGGCTCTCTCTTGTTTTGTGTTTTTTAGGTCATATGATGATTTAAACCATGTTGGTTCACAAGGTGCGGCAGTATCCTACCCGGTTTCACCGAAACAGGGAGTTTCCCCCTTATATAAGTCCTGGACCTTCCCTTTTAGGTTACGGCGCATGCATGCGAAGGGGGACACATTCATGCAACCCGGGGACTAGGTTTTGCATGTTTCAACACAACACCACACCTCCATGCATGTGCAAGGGCCACATGCAAGTTCTTGAGGGTTTCCTACGACCCGGAGCGTGGTTTGCCGCGGAACCCTGATCTGTGGGCCTCGGATCGTCTACCCCCCATAGACGTTCCTTTGACAGGGGTAGGCCGGCGTATCTCTCTCTTGTTTTGTGTTTGTTTAGGTCATATGATGATGTAAAACCATGTTGGTTCACAAGGTGCGGCAGTATCCTACCCGGTTTCACCGGAACAGGGAGTTTCCCCCTTATATACGTCCAGGACCTTTCCTTTTAGGTTACGGCGCATGCATGCGAAGGGGGACACATTCATGCAACCCGGGGACTAGGTTTTGCATGTTTCAACACAACACCACACCTCCATGCATGTGAAAGGGCCACATGCAAGTTCTTGAGGGTTTCCTACGACCCGGAGCGCGGTTTGCCGCGGAACCCTGATCTGTGGGCCTCGGGTCGTCTACCCCCCATAGATGTTCCTCTGACAGGGGTAGCCCAGCGTGGCTCTCTCTTGTTTTGTGTTTTTTAGGTCATATGATGATTTAAACCATGTTGGTTCACAAGGTGCGGCAGTATCCTACCCGGTTTCACCGAAACGGGGAGTTTCCCCCTTATATAAGTCCTGGACCTTCCCTTTTAGGTTACGGCGCATGCATGCGAAGGGGGACACATTCATGCAACCCGGGGACTAGGTTTTGCATGTTTCAACACAACACCACACCTCCATGCATGTGCAAGGGCCACATGCAAGTTCTTGAGGGTTTCCTACGACCCGGAGCGTGGTTTGCCGCGGAACCCTGATCTGTGGGCCTCGGATCGTCTACCCCCCATAGACGTTCCTCTGACAGGGGTAGCCCGGCGTAGCTCTCTCTTGTTTTGTGTTTGTTTAGGTCATATGATGATGTAAAACCATGTTGGTTCACAAGGTGCAGCAGTATCCTACCCGGTTTCACCGGAACAGGGAGTTTCCCCCTTATATAAGTCCAGGACCTTTCCTTTTAGGTTACGGCGCATGCATGCGAAGGGGGACACATTCATGCAACCCGGGGACTAGGTTTTGCATGTTTCAACACAACACCACACCTCCATGCATGTGCAAGGGCCACATGCAAGTTCTTGAGGGTTTCCTATGACCCGGAGCGCGGTTTGCCGCGGAACCCTGATCTGTGGGCTTCGGATCGTCTACCCCCCATAGACGTTCCTCTGACAGGGGTAGCCCGGCGTAGCTCTCTCTTTGTTTTGTGTTTATTTAGGTCATATGATGATGTAAAACCATGTTGGTTCACAAGGTGCGGCAGTATCCTACCCGGTTTCACCGGAACAGGGAGTTTCCCCCTTATATAAGTCCAGGACCTTCCCTTTTAGGTTACGGCGCATGCATGCGAAGGGGGACACATTCATGCAACCCGGGGACTAGGATTTGAATGTTTCAACACAACACCACACCTCCATGCATGTGCAAGGGCCACATGCAAGTTCTTGAGGGTTTCCTACGACCCGGAGCGCGGTTTGCTGCGGAACCCTGATCTGTGGGCCTCAGATCGTCTACCCCCCATAGACGTTCCTCTGACAGGGGTAGCCCGGCGTAGCTCTCTCTTGTTTTGTGTTTGTTTAGGTCATATGATGATGTAAAACCATGTTGGTTCACAAGGTGCAGCAGTATCCTACCCGGTTTCACTGGAACGGGGAGTTTCCCCCTTATATAAGTCCAGGACCTTCCTTTTTAGGTTACGGCGCATGCATGCGAAGGGGGACACATTCATGCAACCCGGGGACTAGGTTTTGCATGTTTCAACACAACACCACACCTCCATGCATGTGCAAGGGCCACATGCAAGTTCTTGAGGGTTTCCTACGACCCGGAGCGCGGTTTGCCGTGGAACCCTGATCTGTGGGCCTCGGATTGTCTACCCCCCATAGACGTTCCTCTGACAGGGGTAGCCCAGCGTAGCTCTCTCTTGTTTTGTGTTTGTTTAGGTCATATGATGATGTAAAACCATGTTGGTTCACAAGGTGCGGCAGTATCCTACCGGGTTTCACCGGAACGGGGAGTTTCCCCCTTATATAAGTCCAGGACCTTCCCTTTTAGGTTACAGCGCATGCATGCGAAGGGGGACACATTCATGCAACCCAGGGACTAGGCTTTGCATGTTTCAATACAACACCACACCTCCATGCATGTGCAAGGGCCACATGCAAGTTCTTGAGGGTTTCCTACAACCCGGAGCGCGGTTTGCCGCGGAACCCTGATCTGTGGGCCTCGGATCGTCCACCCCCCATAGACGTTCCTCTGACAGGGGTAGCCCGGCTTAGATCTCACTTGTTTTGTGTTTGTTTAGGTCATATGATGATGTAAAACCATGTTGGTTCACAAGGTGCGGCAGTATCCTACCCGGTTTCACCGGAACAGGGAGTTTCCCCCATATATAAGTTCAGGACCTTCCCTTTTAGGTTACAGCGCATGCATGCGAAGGGGGACACATTCATGCAACCCGGGGACTAGGTTTTGCATGTTTCAACACAACACCACACCTCCATGCATGTGCAAGGGCCACATGCAAGTTCTTGAGGGTTTCCTACGACCCGGAGCGCGGTTTGCCGCGGAACCCTGATCTGTGGGCTTCAGATCGTCTCCCCCATAGACGTTCCTCTGACAGGGGTAGCCCGGCGTAGCTCTCTCTTTGTTTTGTGTTTC
Source organism: Avena sativa (assembly GCA_916181665.1). NCBI lineage: Eukaryota > Viridiplantae > Streptophyta > Magnoliopsida > Poales > Poaceae > Avena > Avena sativa. The sequence continues at coordinate 542,060,086 of OV702290.1, read as the reverse complement.
TTTAGGTCATATGATGATGTAAAACCATGTTGGTTCACAAGGTGCGGCAGTATCCTACCCGGTTTCACCGGAACAGGGAGTTTCCCCCTTATATAAGTCCAGGACCTTCCCTTTTAGGTTACGGTGCATGCATGCGAAGGGGGACACATTCATGCAACCCGGGTACTAGGTTTTGCATGTTTCAACACAACACCACACCTCCATGCATGTGCAAGGGCCACATGCAAGTTCTTGAGGGTTTCCTACGACCCGGAGCGCGGTTTGCCGCGGAACCCTGATCTGTGGGCTTCGGATCGTCTACCCCCCATAGACGTTCCTTTGACAAGGGTAGCCCAGCGTAGCTCTCTCTTGTTTTGTGTTTTTTTAGGTCATATGATGATGTAAAACCATGTTGGTTCACAAGGTGCGGCAGTATCCTACCCGGTTTCACCGGAACAGGGAGTTTCCCCCTTATATAAGTCCAGGACCTTTCCTTTTAGGTTACGGCGCATGCATTCGAAGGCGGACACATTCATGCAACCCGGGGACTAGGTTTTGCATGTTTCAACACAACACCACACCTCCATGCATGTGCAAGGGCCACATGCAAGTTCTTGAGGGTTTCCTACGACCCGGAGCGCGGTTTGCCGCGGAACCCTGATCTGTGGGCCTCGGATCGTCTACCCCCCATAGACGTTCCTCTGACAGGGGTAGCCCAGCGTAGCTCTCTCTTGTTTTGTGTTTGTTTAGGTCATATGATGATGTAAAACCATGTTGGTTCACAAGGTGCAGCAGTATCCTACCCGGTTTCACCGGAACAGGGAGTTTCCCCCTTATATAAGTCCAGGACCTTTCCTTTTAGGTTACGGCGCATGCATGCGAAGGGGGACACATTCATGCAACCCGGGGACTAGCTTTTGCATGTTTCAACACAACACCACACCTCCATGCATGTGCAAGGGCCACATGCAAGTTCTTGAGGGTTTCCTACGACCCGGAGCGCGGTTTGCCGCGGAACCCTGATATGTGGGCTTCGGATCGTCTACCCCCCATAGACGTTCCTCTGACAGGGGTAGCCCGGCGTAGCTCTCTCTTTGTTTTGTGTTTCTTTAGGTCATATGATGATGTAAAACCATGTTGGTTCACAAGGTGCGGCAGTATCCTACCCGGTTTCACCGGAACAGGGAGTTTCCCCCTTATATAAGTCCAGGACCTTCCCTTTTAGGTTACGGCGCATGCATGCGAAGGGGGACACATTCATGCAACCCGGGGACTAGGTTTTGCATGTTTCAACACAAAACCACACCTCCATGCATGTGCAAGGGCCACATGCAAGTTCTTGAGGGTTTCCTACGACCCGGAGCGCGGTTTGCCGCGGAACCCTGATCTGTGGGCCTCGGATCGTCTACCCCCCATAGACGTTCCTCTGACAGGGGTAGCCCGGCTTAGATCTCACTTGTTTTGTGTTTGTTTAGGTCATATGATGATGTAAAACCATGTTGGTTCACAAGGTGCGGCAGTATCCTACCCGGTTTAACCGGAACAGGGAGTTTCCCCCATATATAAGTTCAGGACCTTCCCTTTTAGGTTACAGCGCATGCATGCGAAGGGGGACACATTCATTCAACCCGGGGACTAGGTTTTGCATGTTTCAACACAACACCACACCTCCATGCATGTGCAAGGGCCACATGCAAGTTCTTGAGGGTTTCCTACGACCCGGAGCGCGGTTTGCCGCGGAACCCTGATCTGTGGGCTTCGGATCGTCTACCCCCCATAGACGTTCCTCTGACAGGGGTAGCCCGGCGTAGCTCTCTCTTTGTTTTGTGTTTCTTTAGGTCATATGATGATGTAAAACCATGTTGGTTCACAAGGTGCGGCAGTATCCTACCCGGTTTCACCGGAACAGGGAGTTTCCCCCTTATATAAGTCCAGGACCTTTCCTTTTAGGTTACGGCGCATGCATGCGAAGGGGGACACATTCATGCAACCCGGGGACTAGGTTTTGCATGTTTCAACACAACACCACACCTCCATGCATGTGCAAGGGCCACATGCAAGTTCTTGAGGGTTTCCTACGACCCGGAGCGCAGTTTGCCGCGGAACCCTGATCTGTGGGCTTCAGATCGTCTACCCCCCATAGACGTTCCTTTGACAGGGGTAGCCCAGCGTAGCTCTCTCTTGTTTTGTGTTTTTTTAGGTCATATGATGATGTAAAACCATGTTGGTTCACAAGGTGCGGCAGTATCCTACCCGGTTTCACCGGAACAGGGAGTTTCCCCCTTATATAAGTCCAGGACCTTCCCTTTTAGGTTACGGCGCATGCATGCGAAGGGGGACACATTCATGCAACCCGGGGACTAGGTTTTGCATGTTTCAACACAACACCACACCTCCATGCATGTGCAAGGGCCACATGCAAGTTCTTGAGGGTTTCCTACGACCCGGAGTGCGGTTTGCCGCGGAACCCTGATCTGTGGGCTTCGGATCGTCTACCCCCCATAGACGTTCCTCTGACAGGGGTAGCCCGGCGTAGCTCTCTCTTTGTTTTGTGTTTGTTTAGGTCATATGATGATGTAAAACCATGTTGGTTCACAAGGTGCGGTAGTATCCTACCCGGTTTCACCGGAACAGGGAGTTTCCCCCTTATATAAGTCCAGGACCTTCCCTTTTAGGTTACGGCGCATGCATGCGAAGGGGGACACATTCATGCAACCCGGGGACTAGGTTTTGCATGTTTCAACACAACACCACACCTCCATGCATGTGCAAGGGCCACATGCAAGTTCTTGAGGGTTTCCTACGACCCGGAGCGCGGTTTGCCGCGGAACCTTGATTTGTGGGCCTCGGATCGTCTTCCCCCAAAGACGTTCCTCTGACAGGGGTAGCCCGGCTTAGATCTCACTTGTTTTGTGTTTGTTTAGGTCATATGATGATGTAAAACCATGTTGGTTCACAAGGTGTGGCAGTATCCTACCCGGTTTCACCGGAACAGGGAGTTTCCCCCATATAAAAGTTCAGGACCTTCCCTTTTAGGTTACAGCGCATGCATGCGAAGGGGGACACATTCATGCAACCCGGGGACTAGTTTTGCATGTTTCAACACAACACCACACCTCCATGCATGTGCAAGGGCCACATGCAAGTTCTTGAGGGTTTCCTACGACCCGGAGCGCGGTTTGCCGTGGAACCCTGATCTGTGGGCTTCGGATCGTCTACCCCCCATAGACGTTCCTCTGACAGGGGTAGCCCGGCGTAGCTCTCTCTTTGTTTTGTGTTTCTTTAGGTCATATGATGATGTAAAACCATGTTGGTTCACAAGGTGCGGCAGTATCCTACCCGGTTTCACCGGAACAGGGAGTTTCCCCCTTATATAAGTCCAGGACCTTCCCTTTTAGGTTATGGTGCATGCATGCGAAGGGGGACACATTCATGCAACCCGGGGACTAGGTTTTGCATGTTCCAACACAACACCACACCTCCATGCATGTGCAAGGGCCACATGCAAGTTCTTGAGGGTTTCCTACGACCCGGAGCGCGGTTTGCCGCGGAACCCTGATCTGTGGGCCTCGGATCGTCTACCCCCCATAGACGTTCCTCTGACAGGGGTAGCCCGGCGTAGCTCTCTCTTGTTTTGTGTTTGTTTAGGTCATATGATGATGTAAAACCATGTTGGTTCACAAGGTGCGGCAGTATCCTACCCGGTTTCACCGGAACAGGGAGTTTCCCCCTTATATAAGTCCAGGACCTTCCCTTTTAGGTTACGGTGCATGCATGCGAAGGGGGACACATTCATGCAACCCGGGGACTAGGTTTTGCATGTTTCAACACAACACCACACCTCCATGCATGTGCAAGGGCCACATGCAAGTTCTTGAGGGTTTCCTACGACCCGGAGCGCGGTTTGCCACGGAACCCTGATCTGTGGGCTTCGGATCGTCTACCCCCCATAGACGTTCCTCTGACAGGGGTAGCCCGGCGTAGCTATCTCTTGTTTTGTGTTTGTTTAGGTCATATGATGATGTAAAACCATATTGGTTCACAAGGTGCAGCAGTATCCTACCCGGTTTCACCGGAACAGGGAGTTTCCCCCTTATATAAGTCCAGGACCTTTCCTTTTAGGTTACGGCGCATGCATGCGAAGGGGGACACATTCATGCAACCCGGGGACTAGGTTTTGCATGTTTCAACACAACACCACACCTCCATGCATGTGCAAGGGCCACATGCAAGTTCTTGAGGGTTTCCTACGACCCGGAGCGCGGTTTGCCGCGGAACCCTGATCTGTGGGCTTCGGATCGTCTACCCCCCATAGACGTTCCTCTGACAGGGGTAGCCCGGCGTAGCTCTCTCTTTGTTTTGTGTTTCTTTAGGTCATATGATGATGTAAAACCATGTTGGTTCACAAGGTGCGGCAGTATCCTACCCGGTTTCACCGGAACAGGGAGTTTCCCCCTTATATAAGTCCAGGACCTTCCCTTTTAGGTTACGGTGCATGCATGCGAAGGGGGACACATTCATGCAACCCGGGGACTAGGTTTTGCATGTTTCAACACAACACAACACCTCCGTGCATGTGCAAGGGCCACATGCAAGTTCTTGAGGGTTTCCTACGACCCGGAGCGCGGTTTGCCACGGAACCCTGATCTGTGGGCTTCGGATCGTCTACCCCCCATAGACGTTCCTTTGACAGGGGTAGCCCAGCGTAGCTCTCTCTTGTTTTGTGTTTTTTTAGGTCATATGATGATGTAAAACCATGTTGGTTCACAAGGTGCAGCAGTATCCTACCCGGTTTCACCGGAACAGGGAGTTTCCCCCTTATATAAGTCCAGGACCTTTCCTTTTAGGTTATGGCGCATGCATGCGAAGGGGGACACATTCATGCAACCCGGGGACTAGGTTTTGCATGTTTCAACACAACACCACACCTCCATGCATGTGCAAGGGCCACATGCAAGTTCTTGAGGGTTTCCTACGACCCGGAGCGCGGTTTGCCGCGGAACCCTGATCTGTGGGCCTCGGATCGTCTACCCCCCATAGACGTTCCTCTGACAGGGGTAGCCCGGCGTAGCTCTCTCTTGTTTTGTGTTTGTTTACGTCATATGATGATTTAAAACCATGTTGGTTCACAAGGTGCGGCAGTATCCTACCCGGTTTCACTGGAACGGGGAGTTTCCCCTTATATAAGTCCAGGACCTTCCTTTTTAGGTTACGGCGCATGCATGCAAAGGGGGACACATTCATGCAACCTGGGGACTAGGTTTTGCATGTTTCAACACAACACCACACCTCCATGCATGTGCAAGGGCCACATGCAAGTTCTTGAGGGTTTCCTACGACCCGTAGCGCGGTTTGCCGCGGAACCCTGATTTGTGGGCCTCGGATCGTCTACCCCCCATAGACGTTCCTCTGACAGGGGTAGCCCGGCGTAGCTCTCTTTTGTTTTGTGTTTGTTTAGGTCATATGATGATGTAAAACCATGTTGGTTCACAAGGTGCGGCAGTATCCTACCGGGTTTCACCGGAACGGGGAGTTTCCCCTTATATAAGTCCTGGACCTTCCCTTTTAGGTTACAGCGCATGCATGCGAAGGGGGACACATTCATGCAACCCGGGGACTAGGTTTTGCATGTTTCAACACAACACCACACCTCCATGCATGTGCAAGGGCCACATGCAAGTTCTTGAGGGTTTCCTACGACCCGGAGCGCGGTTTGCCGCGGAACCCTGAACTGTGGGCCTCGGATCGTCTACCCCCCATAGACGTTCCTCTGACAGGGGTAGCCCGGCGTAGCTCTCTCTTGTTTTGTGTTTTTTTAGGTCATATGATGATGTAAAACCATGTTGGTTCACAAGGTGCAGCAGTATCCTACCCGGTTTCACCGGAACAGGGAGTTTCCCCCTTATATAAGTCCAGGACCTTTCCTTTTAGGTTACGGCGCATGCATGCGAAGGGGGACACATTCATGCAACCCGGGGACTAGGTTTTGCATGTTTCAACACAACACCACACCTCCATGCATGTGCAAGGGCCACATGCAAGTTCTTGAGGGTTTCCTACGACCCGGAGCACGGTTTGCCGCGGAACCCTGATCTGTGGGCCTCGGATCGTCTACCCCCCATAGACGTTCCTCTGACAGGGGTAGCCCGGCGTAGCTCTCTTTTGTTTTGTGTTTGTTTAGGTCATATGATGATGTAAAACCATGTTGGTTCACAAGGTGCGGCAGTATCCTACTCGGTTTCACTGGAACAGGGAGTTTCCCCTTATATAAGTCCAGGACCTTCCCTTTTAGGTTACAGCGCATGCATGCGAAGGGGGACACATTCATGCAACCCGGAGACTAGGTTTTGCATGTTTCAACACAACACAACACCTCCATGCATGTGCAAGGGCCACATGCAAGTTCTTGAGGGTTTCCTACGACCCGGAGCGCGGTTTGCCGCGGAACCCTAATCTGTGGGCCTCGGATCGTCTACCCCCCATAGACGTTCCTCTGACAGGGGTAGCCCGGCGTAGCTCTCTCTTGTTTTGTGTGTGTTTAGGTCATATGATGATGTAAAACCATGTTGGTTCACAAGGTGCGGCAGTATCCTACCCTGTTTCACCGGAACGGGAAGTTTCCCCCTTATATAAGTCCAGGACCTTCCCTTTTAGGTTACAGCGCATGCATGCGAAGAGGGACACATTCATGCAACCCGGGGACTAGGTTTTGCATATTTCAACACAACACCTCCATGCATGTGCAAGGGCCACATGCAAGTTGTTGAGGGTTTCCTACGACCCAGTGCGCGGTTTGCCGCGGAACCCTGATCTGTGGGCCTCGGATCGTCTACTCCCTAGTGATAAGGATTGAATCTCTGAACAACTTTACTAAAAGTGTGATATATAAATTTCACACACATGTGATAATAACACTTACAAACATGCAAATTTCTCAAGGTGTGAGAAGATTCTACATTTCATGTGGGCGTGGAGACTATTATTTGGAGGCTACGAATCCGTCGATTTGATAAAATAGAACCTAAATAATTGATACTAATAAATAAATACAAATATAAAATAAATTTATAATTGGGTGGAAAAAATAAATAAAAATATACGGCGGTACGCCGACGGTGACCCTCGGCGTATGAATAAAAAAAACGTACGGTGGTACGCCGACGGTCACCCTCGGCGTATTGATGGCGCCGTTAGAGATCCGTCCTAGCCAGTCCGGCAAGTGCCACGTGGACACCCCATACGCCGAAGGCCTGCGTACGCCGAGGGCCACCGTCGGCGTATCGGTGGCTACGCCGACGGCGAGGCTACGCCGAGGGCTCGGAAGCGGGGCTGGCCTGGCCCGGTGCTACGCCGACGGTCCCGACAATTGGCCGTCGGCGTACGGTCCGGCCGTCGGCGCACCGCGCCATTCCTGTAGTGAGTACATTCTGCAAGTCTAGGCTTGATCAAAGTGAAGGTACAAGCCGTGCAAATGCCAGTCTGAGGATGAGGATGATGAGGCGCATGAGCAGCGCGTATGGGTTAGGAAGATAGGTATATCGAATGTCCAATTAAATTAGTTACCTGCAGATATGACGCTAAGTTAGTTGGTCATTCCAATGGCTTTGGTTACTTTGATGCTAGTGCAATATTTATGCCTAGTTTATAGAATGAATTTATTTATGTTTGCTTCTCCTTTTCCAATTTGTAGATAATAACAATAATAAACACATAAAAAAATCTGAGGGGCACAATTAAAGTCTCTCATATTTGAACAAAGTAAAAAAGCATCAAGAACAGGAATCCGTGAGCCTAATTGCGGTGCAAGTTCGGTACGACCCACACACATTGTAATGGTTCTTTGAGATGGTAGAAGGACGGGCAGTACATCTTGGACTCCATGTCATAGAATGCTGCCTCATGCTTACCATCCCCATCCACCATAGAATACCGAGCAAGGTAGATCCTATTGCCATGTCCCCCATCTGGCGACGCCACGGAATAGGAAGCCCTGTAATCCAGGAACAGGGTTGCGCCGCCAATGTCCTGCACCTCGATCCAGGCCATCTTGGTCTCATCGAGCTTGAACACCTGAGGCGGCTCATGAGCATTGCGCATGAACACGGATATGAGTTCCCCTCCTAGCTCAACCAGGTAGCAAAACTCTCTTCCTAGATCGGATCAGGCGTGGATTGGATCAGGCGTCTCCAGGACTTGCCACGCATTGTTCGTGGGGTCAAACACGCCCAAGTTCCCCATCCTCCCAAGGCAGTAGAACTTGTCTCGGAACAAGACGGGGTTGTTGTATGCCACCGGGAACGGCACTTGGTCGTACTGGAATCTCTCCTCACTCCAGTCGGGCTCTCCGTGGCGCCAGGTATGAACGCCGACACATTCGCCATTGTGGCTGCTATTGATCGCGAAGAAGACGCAATCTGGAGACGCCGGGTTTGGCGAGGAGAAGGATAAACCTCCGAAGTGGTACCTCCAGTCAAATACCGCAGGCTCCACGGTGTCCCCCGTGAAGGGGTTTATGATGAAGATGTCGTCGACGTAGACAGCGGCCGAGACAGGCGACCCAGCCGTCTTTGGAGGCGCGGAGAATATGCTGGTGTACGTCAGTGTCAAATGTTGGGACTCGCATCGTGTACTCCTCGCCGCGCAGGGGGGCGAGCAACTTGCACGTCCCGTCTTGTCTAGAGAAGTGCATCAGCCAAGGCCAGACCTTTGCTTGGTGGATTGGGTTGGAAACCATGCTCCATGGCTTGCAAACGGCAGGAAATCGTAGACGGTCCACCAAGGTTAGGTTCGAGACGACCAACTCTAGCAAGTCTATTGGGAGACCTTGCCATGGACGTGCTTGCTCGTCGTCCAGTGGCATTGAGGGCGGGAAGAAGGGGATCCGACGGAAGCTCAACTCACTCTGAAGGAGGAACCGCCCAGAATGCTCTGCACCAAGACTGGGTAGGTTGAGGGAGGATCCGACGGAAGCTGATGGTCATGTCGTCCAAGCACAACTTGTAGAGCCTCTCGCAGTCGCAGCTCGACCACGCAAGGTAGACACAGTTGCCCTGCGCGATCAGACGACCTCCGCTGGCGGCGCAAGAGAAGCCGTAATGCCCGGAGATGAGGAACACGCGGTCGTCGCCTATGCTCTCTACCTTGCTCCACGCCATGGACTCGCGGTCTAGCCGGTGCACGGTGATGTCTGTGAGCGTGCCGTCGTCGTCAAACAATCCGAATTGTTCCGTGCACACGGTGAAGAGATCCCCGCGCGACTCCACGAGGTGGTATTTTTCTACCCTGGCGTGCTCTACTTTGCGGCCGCCTGCAGGTCCAATCTGCTGCGGCCGGATCACCGTGCCGCCGCCGCCACCAATACAATCGCCGGCTGGTTTCAGAGCGAAGACGCCGCCGCCCTTGGGAGCGATAGTGCAAACCTGCCCATGGTAGTTGGTCATCAGGCTAGAAAAGACAGCGTCGTTGGACGGGCACGCCAGCTTGGTCCACTGCTCGTCGCCGGGGCGGCAGTGGAGCAGGAAGCGCTCCCCGACCAGCTCTCGTGAACTGGTGACCATCACCGTGCAGCTCGGATGTGGCGGCGACTCGAGCATCGCTCAAGTCGATAGGAACTCCGGCAACTCGCGGAGCGGCGGCAGAGGGATCTTGCTCCGCGGGGCGAGACGGAGGAGGAAGCACTCGGAGTCCCGCTCGTCCCACATCAGCAGCCAGTCGCCGGTGTGCATGCAGCCCAAGCATGTCTTGCTTTGCATCTCCGGGATGGCCGTCTCGTACAGGCTTCCGTCCAACGAATCCACGAAACTCTGCGTCGACCCGCGCGTTGCCTGGACCAGCCATGGCCTCGTACCGAAGCCGGGCGGCACTTCCGTTGAGGACATCTTTCTTTCACAGATCTCTTCTGATCGCCGATGCAGATCTATATATGTATCGATCCGAGGTCAGAACTTTTCCAAAAGCGGTTTCATGGAGATTTTGGGAAGTGTAATTAATTTGGTAAAGCATAGTACTATTCTGGAAAGTATAATTTGCAAGTTAAGGCTTTGCGTGCTCCTCGGGTACGTTCCGATCTGTGCTAAGTTGGATGTTCCCAACCCATAATCCGGCGCAATTTAGTGCTCGGACGTAGTTATTTTTCGGCCTGAGAATGTTCAGTTTCCCACTCGCGTTTTCAGATCGAGTTTTCAGACAAAGCAAAAAAGGCGACATATTCGAATTTTTGTTCCCGTCTGCGAAATCTCGGTCAAAGGTGTTCGACAGAAGTACGCCCAAGAAGTTTGACGGTCAAATTATTACAGAACAAGATAAAATAGTTCGGCGATCATTCGTCGATAGGGATGTCCTCCTCCGGCGTGTCCGGTGTGACGGGGATGGGTGCATCGACATCGTGGCCGACCGACCGGTTTGGAGGAGGTGGAAGCAGAGCTTGGTGAAGACGGAGCGGCGGAGGAGGTCGACGCAGAGCTTGGCGTGCTTGCGGAGATGTCCTCCTAGAGGATGGCGTTGCGGCGCGCCATGTACCAGGCCTTGACGGGTGTGCTCATCGCTGAGGTGTTTTCGCCTCCCATGAGGAACTGGAGATCCGTGTTCCTCTTCTTCGCGGCGTAGTTTACTTTGAGGAGGTCGAGCTTGTGGTATTTTTGTGAATTTTAAATAATAAGATATGATTTTTATAAGTTTTATCACTTATAAATACTTAATAAATAATAAATATTAGTTAAGTGATAGAAAAAAGTATAAAACAAATTTATAAGTCTTTATTTTGTTTTTCTAAGATTTTTGATATATTATACTTATTTTTATGAATTTTAAATAATAGAATCTATTTATGAAGATTTATCTCTAATAGATTATTTACTAATAAATACTAATGATTTTATTTAAGTTCAAAAATAATTATAATAATAGGTTTATATTATAGATTTTATTTTTTGAACATTTTGATATAATATATATATTTTTCTGAATTATAAAATAAAAGATATTAAATTTATAAGATTTAATCCTTTTATTAAATTTCTAGAAACTAATTATATTTAAATTTATAATGTTTTATCTATTTCCTAAATAGGTACATACTTTTATTACCGAGTCTTAATCTAGCTAGAGCCACTGACCCGTGGGGTCAGGGCCACGTCGGGTTCCACGTGAGCAAGGACTTGGTCAGACGTCGCTGAGGTGACAGGGATGACACAGGTCTGACGTTGGCATGACGTCAGCCCGGCCTCCACCACCAGATTGTGGTCGCCGGCGGCGATACAGAGGGTTCCAGCACACGCGGTTGGGCGCGCTGGAGTGAGGGAACGATGGTGAACAGGTTAGTGGCGGCGCCGCCCCAGAATGGTCACCGGAGAGCGGTCACCGACGACGGACAGCGGCGGCGGTGTCGGGTGCTCGGGGAGTGGGTGCTACGGAGGGTTAGAGTCGAATCGAGAAGCACAAGAAGATAGAGAATCTCACCATGATCATGATGCAATGCTTGCGGAGGCGCGGCGAAGTCAGGTGGTGACGAAATCGTCATGGGGAACACCATAGTGGTCTCAAATGGTCCAGGGACAGCCGGAATCGACGGCCGCGAGCGGCTCCAGCGAGGCAGGGTTTCGGGAGCTCGCACAGAAAGTGGGAGAGAGAGTGGAATTGGGGATGAGGACGAACAGGGCATCACAGTGGCCTTCTTATCCCCTCCAGGCGTCGGTGGCACGAATCTAGATGAATTCTACATCATGGCGCAGCGACGGACGACAGAGCTCCGGCCAGCGAGCTGCTTGTGATGTTGAGAGATAGACGACAACACACATTTTGCGGAAAATCCCCTAGCCGAATCTCTGTCTCAACCCGTGGTCCTTCCTTCGGTCCCACTCGTTAGTTAGAGAACTGGAGATGACTTGGGTTGGTGTTGGGCTGTTGTTGGGCCGGTGGGGGCAGTAGATAGGTAGAGAGGAAATGGGCCTCGGGCCAGATTTGGACTACTCTGTATTTTTTCTGTTTCTAATTCTTTTATTTATTCTGTTTCATATTTCTTTATCTATTTAAAGTTTAAATTTAGTTGGTGATACTTGTGAATATGTACTGAATATTTATATATCTACTTTTATCCTTGGACTTCCGTTTTTAGTATTTTTTTACTATTCATGATTATATAAAGAATTATTTTCATTAGAAAATACTAACAGGGATTAGGGTTTTAGAGATTACCTCTCATATAAAGACCTTATAAAATGATCTTACCTCCACTAAATGAATGCAAGGGTAATGGTTTAAAATGGTTATTTAGGTGTACAAAATCTCATTAATACTTAACCTCATGAATGAATTCTATTTACATGACAAGATATTAAACCCTGGGGTTTATATCATGGTGATTTGAATTCCATGGTCCTCCCTATTTGGGGATTTCTCTCATTCAAATCCTCTTTGATTTATAGTGTTTAATATTACCATGGACAACCTTGGGTGAAATCAAGAAGCATGAATAGCAACTATTAATGTAATTGTTCATTTCCTAATAACTGCCGTGAGTTTTAGGAAGGTTCTATGAAACTAGGTTTCTATTAAGGTTTAAGACAATAAGGTGGACAAGGCTTCCATCTATAAACATTCATCTGGTTCTCTAATTATCTCTTGGAAGCTTTGATTGTCTAAGAGGTATTGTTCAATGGTTACCTAGGAATAGGAAATGGTTTCACTATCAGTTTGATTCTACGGCTTTGAATAATGAAGTAGACATGGGTCTTATCATGGCTACATGTATAGCTAGCTAAAGGTTTATAAAGAATTTTTACCTCAATACTTCACTAAGCTTATCTTTAGATAAGGAATTCCTTTCCTAAATATACTCTATAAATCTCTCTTATCTTATTCACAAAGAGTACATCTTCCTGAATAAGTCAATCATCTGACTCCACCATATCCATCATCATATGATGACATGGTCATGTCACTTAAGTAATTCTCATTCTCCATTCTTCTCCTAGTATATATATAACTCCTACAACTTATGTTATATACTTCATCATACTCTAGCTTGACTTCTCATAATCAAGTTAGATGATTAATCTTACTAGGGCTTTACCTAATTTGGTATACTCACAACACTTCTTCAACACCTAGTCATCTATTCTCAAGTGACTTGAGAATAATGACCACCAACCTTTGATCATACAAAGCTTAGGATTTTAATTGTCTGATCAAGATCTATCATCAACTAAGTAATAGGTTGTTACTAGCCTATTTATAGGCTTATATTGCTAAGGAAACTTACTCCATGATTGTATCTATTTAGCTTAATAAGATTATCATTGGACACTCTAATACTACTAGCTTTCTCATGGCTTAATAACTACTAGCTTAACTCTTGGGTTTAAATACTTCTTCTAGTTAACTCATGGGTGAGTTGTCTCCTCCAACATCAAATGGTTTGATCACCACTAAGGATCTCATTCCATTGAGGATGGCACACTCTACCATAACTAGTTCCTTCTTCTTATTAATTTACTTGGCTTTTGGAAAGGGCAATATAATAGGTCAAAGCTAAGAATCAATAAGTGCTGGGTCAAGAATTGATCACACACATTGATGATCAATAGACCCTAGGACTTAGTTAAATAGGATTGTATCCTCTTAATATCATATTAAGAGTATATGCTGGATGGTCTTGGCTTGACTCTCTTTTCTACTCTATATGTGATAAGAGTTAATGTTTAAGAACTACCATGATACCCATGGTAGGAATAACTATGGTAAACAAGTATATCAAGATTTTAGTTATTAAGTTTCTTTACTTAAGTTATATACTTAACTTAGTATTCAGGGTTTATGGTAGATAATACCTTGATATCAGCTTTAGAATATTAAGTATTCATCCTTGAGTTGTTGTAGGAAATACCATGTCATTATCTCTAGAAGATCAAGTACTCCTTATTAAGTAGTGTGTTGTGACTTGGTCATATTGAAACTTATCGCAGTTAACTTGATGATCTACTTCAGTTCCACCAAGTTAAGAGAAGCTTCAATCTCTTTGACAAGTTTTATTTAAAAGCACAAAAATTATCCGGATTTTCTATGCATGAATACAATGCACACATCTGTGTTCAACTTATTTCTAAGCTCTAATGCTGGGGTGTTACACCACACCACCTGGTGGCGCGGCCTAGGGTAGCCCGTGCCAGGGGTGGTGTGGGACCCCTATGGCCCATCTCCGCTCCCCCTTCTAGCTTCCTTCGTCTTCTAGAAAAATAAGATTTTCCGTATATTTTCCCGGATTTTCTGATCTTAGCGAATTTTGCCTCCAAACAGTGCTTTTTCCATCAGAATCCTGACTGCAGCGGTCCATGCTCCAAAAGTCATCAACCATGCAAAAATAGATGAAATAACGTAAGTATCACCTCTCAATACGAAATATATCAATGAATAATAGTGAATTAAGACATAGAATAGTGATGCAAAATGGACGTATCACGACCTCCTCCTCCTCCGACGACGATCACTTCGGCCATGGCCTCCACAACCAGACCGACCACCTCCGACGACCACCTATGGCGGCCTCATCCTCCTCCACCATCTCCGGCGACCCCCATGGCCATGGCCTCCACAACCACACCGACCACCTTCGACGACCACCTCCGATGACCACCTCCGGCGGCCTCATCCTCCTCCACCATCTCCGACGTCCCCCATGGCAATGGCCTCCCGCACTTGCCTGCGGTGGTAGGTTGTGGGCACGGGCACGGCCTCCGACGAGCTCCGACGAAATTTCGGCCAGATCTAGATCTAGCCGCCATTTTTTTTGAAATTCAAAAATAATATCCGAGGCACATATTGATCAATATGCGCCTTGCATATGCAGAATATAGGAGGCGCATTCGGATCAATATGCGCCTCGCATATTCTAAGTATGGGAGGCGTATATGATCAATATGCGCCTCGCATATCTAGGATATAGGAGGCGCATATGATATGCGCCTCGCATAACAAATACTAGAGGCACGACGCTAGAGGCGCATATCATATGCGTCTCGGATAGGGTTTTTGGTGCGCCTCGGGTAGGGTTTTCCCTAGTAGTGTCCTTGGGATGAATCTTCAACTCACGCATGTATGGGTTGATGATGTCCGCGGAGGAATCTTCCTTGGCTGATCCAGAGGAAGATATTGTGGCTCCAAAACTAAGACTCTACCTATCAGAAATAGATCGAAACGAAAACATGACGAGAACACGATATACGAACCTCGGGGGATCCGAGGGATTATATATTACGAAGTTTAACAACAAAAGGAAGGTACTAGGAGAAAATGGGTCGGGGACGAGATCCGGGGTAGCCACACCCCTGGTGGCGCGGCCAGGTGGGCCCGCACCATGGGGTGGTGTGAGCCACCCGGGCTCCATTTTCGTCCCTCTTTTGACTCATTGTTTTCCATGTTAGATAAAAACTGCAAAAATACAACTTGACAGATTTTTCGCGGACCTTTCCTTACCAGAACTGTTACCTTTTCGAAAACAGACTATGTAGGTCTCTGAACTTGGCATTTAATAAATTCTTCCGGAGTCACCATTTGAATAACATCAATATCTTCATCCTGATAAACTTATTGCTAGAGTCTTTTAACCATTCACCATCGTATTACACCATTTTCTCCTACAACCTAGAAATTTCTTTCACACAAGACTTCACACAATTCTCATTAGCAACATTAGTGCATGCAAGGTAATAAACCTTTTAAGTTCAATTTCAACTGAAATCCATCAAAACATAAGCTACTGAAACAACTCCCCTTGAAAGCCCAAAAAGGAATTCAAAAAGGAAATCGATTTAAGAGGCAAATGCAGAAATGGCAGAAATCTGTGAAAACAGACCAGCATGTAAAGATCAATTTTTTCGAAAATCTTCTGTTGCTCAAATCAAAAAGTACAAAACTAACGAAAGTTAGATAATAACCTGGGGCATGCACACAAGAAATTACAGATCAGTATGATGTTCTGGGATTTTCACGATTTTTTATAGTGAAGCACAAAAATCTGTTTCGCAACAGCAACTTCCTCAAATCTTACTTCTCTCTCATTAGAGATTGATCTTGACAGAAAAACCAAACAAAAGGATAAGGAGAGGTTATTGCAGAAGCAATAACTTGCAAGACTCAAATAAACAAAAACAAACTGAAAGCAAAAATATATTGGGTTGTCTCCCAAAAAGCTCTTTCTTTATAGCCATTAAGATGGGCATGATAATTTCAATGATACTCACATAAGAATATGAATTGAAGTAAAAGAGAACATCAAGAAGCAAAAATACACATGTTTAAGTCTAACCCACTTTATATGCAAGGGAATTTTGTAAGAAAATAAATTGTTGAAACCAGAGGTTGCTAGCATAGGAAGGCAAAATAAGTGCAACATAAAGACTTTCAGCATAAAGCGAGGAAACTTAATATTATTGAGATGCATTAGAACAATATTCCCTCTCTCATAATAACTTTCAGTATCATGCATAAATTTAACGATATAACTATCACATGAACCATTGTAGCAATGATCACTTATTCTAACAGAAAAAACAGGGACACTAGCTCTCCTAACTCTACTTTGTGAGATAATATTAGAAGTATCCTTACAGAGGATAGTGTGTCCATCTTCTACATATTTAGTGATAAAGTCTTTCACATTTGCTATTACAGGTTCAACAACTATTTAGTCATCAGGTTCAACAGCTTTGTTTGTACTTTCATTAACCATACTAGCTATCATAGAATGTTCCTTTACCTTGACTTGGAAAGACATATTCTCAATGTAAGGTTCAGGTAAAATATGATTAGCAGTATAAACTTTGGTATCTCTTGCAGGAACACAATTAGCAATACCTTTATATGGCTCATGATACTTATTCCATTTATTTTTAGGAATTTCAATATAAGAAGCAAAAGCCTTAAAATAATTTGCAATACTTTGAGAATCAAGACATAAGCATTACTAATATTATGAAAGTCACCAGTTCCTATAAAAGATTTAATGCATTCATAATCATAATTTATACCTGACTTTCTTCCTTTATCATTCTCCCATGCTTCAACATTGTCTTGAATACAGTCTAGAAGATCCCGTTTAGCTTCTTCTTCCATGCGTGTAAATCATTCAGCACAAGAAGCATCCAATAGATCCTTATCATGAAGAGAAAGTCTTGCATAAAAGTTATTGATAATAATATTGTTGGGGAGCTCATGAATAGGACATTTGAGCATTAGTAACCTCAATCTCCCCTAAGCTTGAGCTGTACTCTCTCCATCACGAGGCCAAAAGTTGTATATTTGATTCCGATCTTTATGAATCCACTAACAGGATAAAATTTTGAATAAAAGAGAGGTACAACTTCCTCCCATTCAAGAGCTTGACCATTCTTCAGTAGCTTATACCATTCCTCAGCTCTTCCTTTCAGTGATAGTGAGAATAACTTCTTCTTGACTTGATCTGTTGTAATACCTGCACACTTGGACAACCTGCATAATTTGTGTATAAAGAGCAAATGATCACCGGGATGGACAGTTCCATCTCCAAAATAGTAATTATACATAACACGATCAACAATTCTTGTAGGTATCTTAAAAGTATCATTTTTAGCAGATGGTGGTTCATCTACTACCTTAGCAGTGGTAGTAGCATTACGAAATAAGAAACTAAGTGAATTATCCATATTGAAATAAAGTAACTAGCAAAAATAAACAATACTCACGGTAGAAGTTTCCTTTACCAATTCCACTCTCCAATAGCGCTTCACTCCCCGGCAACGGCGCTAGAAAATACTCTTGATGACCCACAAGTATAGGGGGTGTATAGCAGTATTTTCGATAAGCAAGAGTGTCGAACCCAACGAGGGGCAGAAGGTGTTGACGAGTGGCTTGGAGCAGGAATTCTCTGTAAATACTTAGCAAACGGATTTTTAGGGGTTTTTGATAATGCAGATAAATAAAGTATGAGTAAATAAAAGACAATAATAATAATTGCAGCAAGTGCCCCAATCCTTTCTTTAGCAAAGGACAAGCCGGTTGTATTACTTAAGATGACCAAACACTAGTGGAAAACGGGCCTATAGTCCCGGTTTCTAAGGGCCTTTAGTCCCGGTTTTTCAACCGGGACTATAAAGGCGGGACTAAAGGCCTCCCCCTTTAGTCCCGGTTAGGCCACAAACTGAGACAAAAGGCCCTCACAGGGCAGCGTCGAGCGCGCGGGACCTTTAGTCCCGGTTTGTAATACGAACCGAGACTAAAGACTTTTTTTTCAAAAAAAACTCCAATTTTTTTTCAAATTTTTCTTGAACTTTTGAATTATCTAACTCGCTAATCTCTTACATCTCTCATTTTTCACACTAACTATACATAATCTTAGGTCAAATTACACTTATGGTTAAACTTCTCGATCGGTCACCCATCCTAGCACTACTCCACCCCCAGCACGCTTAACTTCCCCATTCCATCTCTTCCACCTCGCGCGAAAGACCATTATACCTTGTTGTCAAGACTAGTATATCAATCATATTAGCTCATATCAATATGTCAACCGTGTTTATTTTTTGAAATTACGAATAACTATTTAAGTAAACAACAATAAATAAGTAATAATAATATTTTATTCCAATGAAAATAAAAAACTAATTAAATTAATATTTTATTCATTTTTTGCCATTTCTTCATTTAATATGACATAAATAATATCTTCAAATCTGTAAATCGAAATTCAACAAATAATATACCCATTATTATCAGAAAAATGTGAGGAATTCAAATAAGACATAAAAAATATTTAAAAATTATGTCGAAATTCATGTTTGTTAATTTTTGTAACAACTAAATCATTTAATATAACTATAGTTCGAAAGATTTTATTTTTGGATTTTTTATAATATTTTAGCATGATTTTGAAACTAGAAAAGGCGATCTCCTTCCCGGGGGGTGAAGAGCCTTTCTCCTGCTGTGGCAGGATTTGTGCCCGTTTTCCTGTCGTGGTAGAACTTGAGAATTTTTTTGCTCGTTTTCTTTAGTGTCCCGGTTGGTGATACGAACCAGGACTAAAGAGGTTGGCACCGACCGTAACCCCTTTAGTCCCGGTTGGTGTCTCCAACTGGGACTAAAGGTCCCGCTTGACCTGGGACTAAAGATTCTTCCGTTGGAACCGGGACTAATATGAGCATTAGTCCCGGGTCCAACCACAACCTGGACTAATGCTCCGAACAGGGGTGGACAAAAGGCCCTTTTTCTACTAGTGAAATGTTCTCGAGGACACATGGGAATAGCGTCAAGTGTTTTTGCTTCATATAGTTGATTAATCTTCTTTAGTTTGATAAGTGTTGTGTTGGTGAACCTATGCTAATGTACTTACCTTCCTAGGACTAATACATACTTGTGATTATACCCCTTGCAAGCATCCGCAACTACAAGAAAGTAATTAAGATAGAAACCTAACCACAACCTTAAACTCTGAGATCCTACACTCCCTTGTGCAAAGGTTTCCTAACGGGGGTTCAGGTTTCTATCACTCTGGCAACCCCTATGATTAGTAGCCAAATACACAATGCATTCCCCTAGGCCCATAAAGGTGAAGTATCATGTAGTCGACGTTCAGATGATACCACTAGAAGAATAACACCATAATTTAAATAACAAACTATTGAATCTTTCTCAACATAATTCCACTACTAACAACATGACTTCTCCCATGTCCTCAAGAACTAAATGAACTACTCACAATACATCATATGGATCAATATTAGAGATGAAATAATGATAAGTAACAATCTGAACATGAACGATAATTGATACATTGCAAATGTATCTATAATTTTTGATGTTCCATGCTTGGTTTTATCCACTTTATTGTGTTTTATTCCAACTTTGGAGTACTTTTCATATGATTTCTTGGACTAACCTATTAACAAGAGCCACAGTGCCAGCTGCCTGTTTTCTGCTGTTTTTGGTTCCAGGAAAGTCAGAAAATGAATATTCTCGGAATTGGACGAGACAAAACCCAGAGTGCCTATTTTTTCGGAAGTCATCAAGTGCCAGAATACGAGACGGAGAGGGTCCAGAGGCCGGCCACACCACCTGGCCCGCGCCAGGGGGTGGTGTGGTGGCCCCTGGCACCCCCTCGTCCTCCCCTTCCGCCTATAAGATGCCCTCAGGGCAAAAACCCTAAGGGCCCGATCAAAAATCCACGAAAGAGTCTGTAGCCGACGTCATCTCCATCCCTAGATCGGGAGGGATCTGAAGCTCTTCCCGGTACCCTGCCGGAGAGGGGAATTCACCCTGGAGGCCTTCTTCAACACCATGCAAGCCTCAGGTGTGATGCGTGAGTAGTTCATCCTTGTACTATGGATCTATGTAGTAGCTAGATGGCTGGTTCTCCTCCTTTGTGCTTTCATGTCTAGATCTTGTGAGCTCTGTTCATGATCAAGATCATCTATTTGTAATTCTGCATGTTGTGTTTGTGGGGATCCGATGGATATTGAGATGCTATTTTAGATTGATTATTGATTCTATCATGTCTTTGTTATTTGTGATCTTGCTGAAGGGTTCCGTAGCAGAAAACAAAAAATTTCTATCTACTCGAACACTAATACCAGGATCTTTACTATGTAGACATAAGTAACGGAGAAGGAATACAATATTCATACCTTTGCAGAGAGAGGCACGCCTTACGCAGGAAGGCGTATATTGATGAAGACGAGCAGCACCCCAAGTGTGGTGCCTCCGAAGTTCGTCACACGTCCGGTGTAGTGGACGTCAACCGGGCTCCGATCCAGCCGAGGAGCGGAAGAAGTAGATGTCGGATCGCCGATCACACGACGATAGTGTGAATGTGGAGAACTCAACCACGAGGTCCTCCCCAATATTACGGGGAAGTCCTCAGCAGAAGAGAGAGAGAGAATGAGAGGAATGGGTGTCTTCCAAGGGGAAGGGGGACCCCTTTATATAGTAGTAGGGGGCGCACCACCTAGGGGCCAGGCGGTGTGGGACTAATGCCCACACCCTCCGGCCACCATGGGGCAGCCGCCGGCCCCAAGTGGGCCCCACTAGGGCGGCCCACCAGCCCTAGGCCGGCCGGCCCCCTCTCCCTAGGCGCCATGCCCACTTGGGCCTCCCCTCGGGTGAGGCCCATTAGCAATATAGTGCCTTTTAAAATAAAATAAAAAATATATTTAATATTAATTCTCCAATTAACATTCAAATACACATATTATATTATTCCTTCACTCCGGAACATCTTCTGGACCTCTTCCGATCTCCATCGGATGTTACCGAAACTATTCCGGTTTCTCTCTCTCTCTATTTCTCATACGATACCTCATCTACCCTAAGCGTCCCCACCCTTAAGCATGACATCCTTCGGTTCGGAAACACTCCGGACATGATAGAGACCACTCTCATATCAATGATCAACAGAGGGACCTAGATGGCCATGTGACCCCCGTGTGTTTCACGAATTCAATCGCTCGAACCGTGAGATAGTCGTTCCCCATTCCATTTATCATACGATACCTAATTCATCCGAGACTTGATCTTCCGTATCCCTATACCTTAGTTCGATCTCGTTACCGATGAACTTGTTTTCTCGTTCTCATGTCGTTGCATTCCGTGACCTAGTCACATGCTTGCAAGCTTCATTAATGCAATGTCACCGAGATGGCCACATGTATCTGTCCGTTACATGGACTAGACAAATCCTGGTCTTGATATGTACTCCTCTACGCATTCCTTCGGAAAACCCGAGTGGCACCTTTTTGATCACCCTGTTACGAGATGATTCTTGATAACCATCTAAGCTTCTTCCAGAATGGTGATTTGCATTATCTCACAGTCAAAGGATCAGGTTGCGAGGTTCTCTGTGTTTTATCATCAATGGTGAACTTTGTAACTAGATGTCATTACGATATAACGGTCGGATGTTTGTCTATCATGTTATTCAACTAATAACATGACCTCATTGTCAGTTGGCATAAATGCCCATGATCTTGAAACATAGATCATCCTCATGACCAATGAACTAGTTCACTAGAGGTAACTAGAGACACGGTTTGTTTACATACCACACGTGTATTAACGTTTCGTATTAACACAGTTATAGCACAGTATGAAATGTATTATGAACATACAGGAGGTATATCAAATAATGCACTTTATTATTTGCCTCTAGGTCATAACTCCTTCAGTCTCCCACTTGCACTAGAGTATACAAAACTAGTTTACAATAGGCAGGAACCTAACACCAATGGAATCTCCGTGTTGTTCGTGCTTGTCATGTTGGAGAGCTTTAGTCAAAGGATCTGCTACATTCAGTTCCGTATCTACTTTGCAAATCTTGACTTCACCTTCGTCAACTATCTGCCGGATGACGTGAAATCTAAGTTTGATGTGTTTGGCCGTGGAATGAGTTCTTAGTTCCCTTGCATTTGCAATTGCTCCCGTGTTATCACAATATATTGTCATGGGGTCTTGTGCATTGGGAAAAACTCCTAGTTCGATGACGAAATTCCTTAGCCAAACAGCTTCATTTGCTGCATCAGCTGCAGCAATGTATTCATACTCCATTGAAGATTGTGCCACCACCAGCTGCTTCTTGCTCTTCCAGCTTACCGCCCACCATTCACCAACAAAACAAATCTTGTTTGAGACTTCGAGTCATCATGATCTGAATTCTAGCTCGCATCTACGTAACCTATTACGTTTAGAGCTTCATCATTTCCTCCATAGATTAGGAACATATCCCTTGTTCTTCTCAGATACTTTAGGATATTTTTCACAGCTGTCCAGTGATCCGGTCCTGGATTACTTTTATATCGGCTCGTCAAACTAAGAGCCAATGCCACATCAGGTCGGGTACTAAGCATTGCATACATGATAGATCCTATTGCAGAAGCATAGGGGACGTCAGACATCTTTTCTCTATCATTGTCCATCACAGGACATTCAGTCACACTCAAGTTGCAATTCTTCATCATAGGTGTAAAACCCCTCTTGGTGTTTTCCATTTGGAACCTCTTCAAAATCTTATCTATGTAAGTACACTGACTTAATGCTATTAGGTGCCTTGATCTATCTCTATAGATCTTGATTCCTAATATGTATGCAGCTTCACCTAGATACTTCATGGAAAATTGGTTGCTCAAATACGCTTTCACGCTATTCATAAGATCCACATCGTTTCCCATGAGTAATATGTCATCCACATATACTACTAAGAAAACTACCGAGCTCCCACTCGCTTTCTTGTAAACACAGAACTCTTGTTGGTTTTGGACAAATCCAAAACTCTTCATCACTTGATCAAAACGTTGGTTCCAGCTCCGAGATACTTGCTTCAACCCATAAATGGACCGTTGGAGCTTGCATACCTTTCCAGCATCCTTAGGATCAACAAAACCTACCGGTTGCATCATATACAACTCTTCATCAATGTGACCATTGAGGAATGCGGTCTTGACATCCATCTGCCAAATTTCATAGTCGAAATGTGCAGCAATTGCTATTAAAATCCTGACAGCCTTAAGCATCACTATGGGAGAGTAAGTCTCGTCGTAGTCAACTCCTTGGATTTGTCGAAAACCCTTTGCAACAAGTCGAGCTTTGTGAATGGTCACATTACCATTCGCATCTGTCTTTCTCTTAAAGATCCATTTATTTTCCACGGCCTTGCGACCTTCTGGAAGATCCACCAAGGTCCAAGGTTTTCATGCATGGATCCTATTTCGGATTTCATGGCTTCTAGCCATTTCTCGGAGTCAGCAATACCCATAGCTTCTTTGTAGTTTGCAGGTTCATCCTGATCATCTAATATGACAGACATTACAAGGCTACTGTACCAATCTGGAGTGGCACGAACCCTTGTAGACCTGCGAACCTCAGGAGTCTCGACGTCATTGTTTTGATCAGCATCAATGGACTCTTCCTCCACGTTGGAGAGCGGTTTCGGAACAGCTTCAGTTGCGCTACTCGGAATACGGAGAGAAGGGTCAACAATTTCATCTAACTCAATTTTCCTTCCACTCACCCCTTTTGCAAGAAACTCTTTCTCGAGAAAGGTGCCGGTTTTTGCGACAAGTGTTTTGCCTTCGGTTTAATTGTAGAAGGTATATCCAACAGTTTCCCTTGGATATCCTACAAAGATACATTTTTACGATTTGGGTTCGAGTTTGTCAGGTTGTAGTTTCTTAACATACGCCTCACATCCCCAAACTTTCAGAAAAGACAACTTTGGCTTCTACCCATACCATATCTCATATGGGGTTGTCTCCACGGATTTGGATGGTGCTCGACTTAAAATAAAAGCGGCAGTTTCTAACGCGTATCCCCAAAAAGACACAGACAAATCTGTTAAAGACATCATGGACCGTACGCTATCCAATAGCGTTCGGTTACAACGTTCTGACACACCATTACGTTGTGGTGTTCCGGCTCGCGTAAGCTGTGGGATGATCCCATAGTCCTTCAAGTGCATGTTAAACTCATAACTCAAATACTCGCCTCCCCGATCCGATCGAAGGTGCTTGATTTTCTTGTTAAGTTGATTCTCTACCTCTTTCTGAAATTCTTTGAACTTTTCAAAGGTTTCAGACTTGTGCTTCATCAAGTAGATATATCCATATCTGCTCAAGTCGTCAGTAAAGGTAACAAAGTAACGATAACCATTGCGTGTTGATACACTCATTCCCACATACATCCGTATGTATGATCCCAAGTAGGTCTACAGCTCTCTCCACTATGCCGGAAAATGGTGTCATGGTCATCTTGCCCATGAGGCATGGCTCACATTTATCAAGGGATTCAAAATCCAATGATCCAAGAAGCCCTTCTGAATGAAGCTTCTTCATGCGCTTTATGCCAATATTACCGAGACGGCAATGCCATATGTACATGGAATTATAGTCACTGTGCTTACATCATTTAGCATCAACACTGTGGATGTGTGTATTACAATCAAGATCAATTAGGAATAAACCATCACATACAGGAGCATGAACATAGAAAATATCATTCATATAAATTGAACAACCATTTGTTCCTGATTTAAACGAATAATGGTCTTGCAACAAGCAAGACCCACTCACAATATTCATAATCAGTGTGGGTACATAATAGCATTTATTCAAAACCAACAATAATCCTGACAGTAGACGAAGATGCAGGGTGCCGACGGCCATCACTTCGACTCTCGAACCATTGCCGACGCGCATCGTCACCTCGTCCTTCCTCAGGAGCCTCTGATGGCTCAATACACGGCGCCCAGAAAAGTGCTTGGTGCGTGGTGTTGATGTAGAGCTTGTTGGGAACCCCAAAGAAGGTATGATGAGCACAGCAGCAAGTTTCCCTCAGTTATGAAATCAAGGTTTAATCGAACTAGTAGGAGCAAGGAAACACCCCAAAGGTGTTACTAGCTGAGCTTTGGCAGGACACACTACCGGTCCTAGTAGCAACATGGAGACCTGCACAACACAACCACAGAACTTTGTCACCAACTTGCGATGAGGTTGTCAATCTCACCGTGTTTTGTGGAAAACAAAGGATTAAACGTATCGAATGGAAAGAAGTAAAAGTTTGCACAAAGTAAACACAAAGCAGTAAACAGTTATAGATTGTATGTAAAGAAAAGAGGATCGGGATCCATAGTTCACTAGAGGTGGCTCTCCTTAGATAGATAACATGCTGGGTGAACAAATTACAGCGGGGCAATTTACAAACACCGAGAAAGCAATACATGCATATGCTAATCATCTTGACTCCTTTGAGACTTGATTGGGCATTACAACATAATACATAGACCACCATCCAACTGCATCTATGACTAATAATCCACCTTCAGGTTATCATCTGAACCCCCTCCAGTATTAAGTTGCAAGCAACAAATTATTGCTTTATGAACTGCGTGTAAAGTAAACAATACAATTGTTCTATGAACAAAGGATCGTTGTTTTCTCCCTAGTAGCAACAGCACATCTAGTACCATAGAGATTTCTGTCACTTCCCCAGATTACCAGAGGCATGAACCCACTATCGAGCATAAATACTAACTCTTGGAGTTGCTAGCATCTACTTGGCCAAGATAGCTACTAACAACGGAAAGCATGCAAGATCACAAATAACAAAGACATGATAGAATCAATAATCAATCTGAAATACCATCTCAATATCCATCGGATCCCCGCAAACACAACATGTATGGATTACAAATAGATGATCTTGATCATGAACGGAGCTCACAAGATCTAAACATGAAAGCACAAAGGAGGAGAAACCAGCCATCTAGCTACTACATGGATCCGAAGTCCAAGGATGAACTACTCACGCATTACACCGGAGGCTTGCATGGTGATGAAGAAGGCATCCAGGGTGAATTCCCCTCTCCGGCAGGGTGCAACTCCTGCTCGTCCTCGAGTAGGTAAGTGATAAAAAGAAAGAATTATTGAGGTGACATGCACCATCAAAAGACTTGATCAAAGTATTTGCAAAACAATCAAGGCTGGGATCATAGTACTTCAATCATAACTTGAAAGACAAAGTTCTAGCAATAAGCAAAGAAACTAAGATGCAACATGAAAAGGCACAAACAAAAGATTCATGAATAACAATGCTTTGCAAGACGTTTGTTTCACATAAAGAAAACATAGCATAATAGTATTCAGCTTGTCCCTCAATAGAGTAGCAAATATAAATGCATAGGACACCTTCAAAGTTCATAAGAGTGACTAGATACAATAGTTTCAAACAAGCAATAACAAGTTATGCATCAATCAACTAGTCTTGGGACAATGCACATAGAACTAAGAATGTGCACTATGCTCTCAAAGTAGGTGCATAAAGTTAGAAGGTGGAGACTCAATATAATGGTGGAAGAAAGGCCTTTTGTAAAAAGGAAGTAAGGATTCAAGTCTCATAAAGAGCTTCCAAAAATTATGATACTTATAGCTTTCAGCTCTCATTGCCCCTATCATAAGCATCTTGAAGTGATTAAGGTTAAAGTGAACAAACTATGGTGTACATGCTTGACGAAGTATATGTCAGAAATCTCATGTCCCTTGTATACGAGGGACGCTCCTCATGCTACTCAAGTTTAGTCACCGGTAAGTTCTTGTCATTATAAGTACATGTGTATCATAGAGAACCGCCAACAGGGTACCCCTTGCCCGATGATATGAAAGAATCCCCATATCAAAATGACAAGGCAAGCAGACAACAAGCATCTCAGCATTCTTCTTATTTACCATGGGAATATGGTGCTTTTTTTCTCTCTTTCCTCTTTTCATAGTATCTTTTTTTTCTCAATATAGGACTCTTTTTTTATAAGAAGAATGCTTCATAGATAGCTCATTATGGTTACGCTGCAGGTTTCCACCATATCAGCATGGATTAGACCAGCGGCCCAGGCGTTTCTCTAACACATATACATAACTCCATGGACTTACAAGCTCCCCTTTTATTTCACACCGACGACATCCATATACAAAAGAGCATGATATCAACTAGGTACAAGTACCAAGTGCAATGTTGAAAGCGTTCTCCATCAAAGCATGGTTCTGCTAATTCCCAACAAATAAGTGCAAGCATATACAACATAGAAGACACAATGGTTCAAGTTTATTAGAGGCAATAAAGTAAAGTGTGCCATCAAGTTCGTGAGAGCTTTAATCACTAGTTTTCTCATAACAAGTGGAAGGTAAACAAAAGCATGAATATACTTGGAATAGCATAAGCTAGTAGGTAGGTATGGTTGACTCTTTGGAATAACTTGGTTTAGGGAGTTGGATGCATGAGTGGAACTCATACTTTGTTGTGGAGGCTAGCAAAAGGCTGGGAGCGACAAACTAAGAGAGCAATAATGGCCATAATCATGCAGAGCGACAAAACATCATTGATCAAAGCATAAAGTGATACTACAAGTTGAAAACTAAAGGATCATAAAGGCTATGGTGACTTGAGATAGTCATAACATGGTATGAGCATGCGCCAAGTCAACCCAAATAAAGCATCAAAGGAGAATACCATTATACTATGCTTTAATATGCTAAAACAACGCATGATTCATCCAAGGCACATTAATCAATCTCAATTGTTTATAACAAGTCATGCTACAACAAAGAATACTAAGCATAAATCCAAAAAAATATCAAGCATGGCATGACAAAGCATGGCCACAGTCAAAAACGAGCTCTTTTTACCACATAAGCATGAATTGTCCTACTCTTTTCCAAACCAAACCAAACTATTCGCAAACCAAAGTGTGAAAGAGGGGGTCCAACCAACTTATTCAGAAAACTAAACAAACCAAGCAAACTAAAAACCAAAACTAAAACGAAAAAGAAGACGCTCCAAGAGAAACACAACTGTGCACGAAACAATAAAAATGAAGCGTTTAGAAGAAACCTGAAATTTTTATTGATGAAGAAGGGGATGCCTTGGGCATCCCCAAGCTTTGACGCTTGTACTTCTTGGATATTTCTTGGGGTGACACGCATGGCATCCCCAAGCTTGAGATTTAGTCCATCCTTCATCTCGTTACTCATTCCTTCCATACACCTGAAAATTTTCCTTCATACAAAACTTCACACAATCTCATTAGCAACATTAGTGCACTTAAGATAAATAAGTCTCAAGGTTCAGTTCTAACACCAAATAAACTTCCATTAGAACACTGGCTACTGTAGCACTTCCCTCAAAAAGCTCAATTCCCCAAAGGAACTCAAGAAGGAACTAACAAGAAGCAAATGCAAAAAATGGCAGAAATTTGTCAAAACAGACCAGCAGGTAAAGACGAATTTTTTCGAAGACCTTCTGTTGCTCAAATCAAAAAGTGATGAACTAACTAAAGTTAGATAACAACCTAGGTCAGAAGCAAAAAAAATTACAGCTCAATCCGACGTACAGAGCTCTCTCTCAGGAATTTTTACGGTGAAGCACAGAAATCTGTTTTGGGACAGCAACTTTCCCAATCATTACTTCACTCTCATTAGAGGTTACTCTTGGCACAAAAAGCAAATAAAAAGGATAAGGAGAGGTTATTACAGAGGTAATAACTTCCAAGACTCAACTAAAACTCTTGGGTTATCTCCCAACAAGTACTTTTCTTTAACGCCTTTAAGTTAGGCATAAGAACCAAAGAAAGAATCAAGTGTTCTCAAATGAAGAAGCATTAAGATCAATACCAGAAATATTTTCAACAAGGCATGGTATATCATCCAAATAAGTTCTAGAGGATCCTCTCTCAATGCTCTTGGGTTCACTATTCTCATCAAAAGGGTTTGTAGGAACAATCCAATCAAGATTCTTTTCTATGGCATCATGTATTGCTACTAGTTTAAAGGGTATTGGTATCTTAGGTTCCTCCCTATTAGGTTCGGTTTTGTTCATCTTTTCTCGCGTACCAACAACATCTACACATGAGCCTAGCATATTGAAACGTTCAAAAACTTTTCTAGCTTCCTTGGCAACATCATAGAACTCCTTAAACAAAGTTTCTAGAATAAAATCCCTCTTTTCAGGATCCTCAATTTCTTTAAGCTTAAGAAACATTACTTGCATTAAGGGGTTGAGGTTAACAAACCTAGCTTCTAACATGTGAATTAAAAAAGCTGCAGCAATATCATAATTTGTAGCAAGTTCTACAAGGGATCTATCCTCAGTATCTTCATGTTTGCTAACATGATTAAAGAATTCTTCAATATTGTCTTTCCCAATTATAGAACCACTACCAATTGGAAGGTCTTTCAGGGTGAATGTAGGGATCAACATGGTGAGCTAAGGGAGAGGTGACAACTAAGGGAGACTTAATTTTTTGTGTGTTTTCAAATAAGAAAGTAAACAAGTAAAACTAATTTTTTTTGGATTTTTGAAGAACAAAACAAGCAAACAAAGCAAAAAGGAAACTAAACAAAACAAAAACAACAAAGTAAAGAGATTGGTTATGAGGGACTCCCCTTGTGAAGATGTCCTTGACTCCCCGGCAACGGCGCCAGAAAATCTTTGTTGGCGTGTAGTTGACGTGGGAGTTTATTCTTCTTCGTTCCCCGGCAATGGCACTAGAAAATCGCTTGATGGCTCAATACACGGTGCCCAGAAAAGTGCTTGGTGCATGGTGTTGATGTAGAGCTCGTTGGGAACCCCAAGAGGAAGGTATGATGAGCACAGCAGCAAGTTTCCCTCAGTTATGAAACCAAGGTTTAATCGAACCAGTAGGAGCAAGGAAACACCCCAAAGGTGTTACTAGTTGAGCATTGGCAGGGCGCACTACCGGTGCTAGTAGCAACATGGAGACCTGCACAACACAACCACAGAACTTTGTCCCCAACTTGCGATGAGGTTGTCAATCTCACCGTGTTTTGCGGAAAACAAAGGATTAAACGTATCGAATGGAAAGAAGTAAAAGTTTGCAGAAAGTAAACACAAAGCAGTAAAAGATTGTAGATTGTATGTAAAGAAAAGGACCGGGATCCATAGTTCACTAGAGGTGCCTCTCCTTAGATAGATAACATGCTGGGTGAACAAATTACAGCGGGGCAATTGACAAACACCGAGAAAGCAATACATGCATATACTAATCATCTTGACTCCTTTGAGACTTGATTGGGCATTACAACATAATACATAGGCCGCCATCCAACTGCATCTATGACGAATAATCCACCTTTAGGTTATCATCCGAACCCCCTCCAGTATTAAGTTGTAAGCAACAGATTATTGCTTTACGAACTGCGTGTAAAGTAAACAATACAATTGTTCTATGAACAAAGGATCGTTGTTTTCTCCCTAGTAGCAACAGCACATCTAGTACCATAGAGATTTCTGTCACTTCCCCAGATTACCAGAGGCATGAACCCACTATCGAGCATAAATACTAACTCTTGGAGTTGCTAGCATCTACTTTGCCAAGATAGCTACTAACAATGGAAAGCATGCAAGATCTCAAATAACAAAGACATGATAGAATCAATAATCAATCTGAAATACTATCTCAATATCCATCGGATCCCCGCAAATACAACATGTATGGATTACAAATAGATGATCTTGATCATGAACGGAGCTCACAAGATCTAAACATGAAAGCACAAAGGAGGAGAAACCAGCAATCTAGCTACTACATGGATCCGTAGTCCAAGGATGAACTACTCACGCATTACACCGGAGGCTTGCATGGTGATGAAGAAGGCCTCCAGGGTGAATTCCCCTCTCCGGCAGGGTGCCGGAAAGATCTTCAGATCCCTCCCGATCTAGGGATGGAGATGACGGCGGCTACAGACTCTTTCGTGGATTTTTGATCGGGTACTTAGGGTTTTCGTCCCGAGGGCAACTTATAGGCGGAAGGAGGGGCCGAGGGGGTGCTGGGGTCGGCCAGACCACCCCCTGGCCCGGGCCAGGCCTGGCCGCGTGGCCAGGTGGTGTGGCCGGCCCCTGGCCCCTCTCCGTCTCGTATTCTGGCACTTGATCCCTTCCGGAAAAATAGGCACTTTGGCTTTTGTCCCGTCCAATTCCGAGAATATTCATTTTCTGACTTTTCTGGAACCAAAAAAACAGAAAACAGGCAGCTGGCACTGTGGCTCTTATTAATAGGTTAGTCCAAGAAATCATAATAAAAGTACTCCAAAGTTGGAACAAAACACAAGAAAGTGGATAAAACTAAGCATGGAACATAAAAAATTATAGATACATTTGCAATGTATCAGCCTCCTACTCTGCAGATCCTGCTGAGAGTTACAAATGTGAGCAACAGATCCGGTATCAAATACCTAGGTGTTACTCCTGGCGCTTGTAAGGAATACATCAATAACATGTATATCATATATACCTTTGTCCAGGATGGCTATCTTGCCAGCTCGCTTGTCTTCAAGGTACTTAGGGCAGTTGCGTTTCCAGTGCCCATCCCCTTTGCAGTAGTAGCATGAAGTGTCGGGCTTAGGGCCAGGCTTTGCAGTCTTTGGGGTGCTATGGGCAAACCTTCCATCCCTCTTAGACTTCTTACCCTTGCCTTTTCCCTTTTGCCCGAGTTTCTTAAAGTTGGCAGTCTTGTTGACCATCAACACCGTGTGCTCCTTCTTGATTTCAACCTCAGTAGTTTTGAGCATGGTGAACACCTCAGCAAGGGTCTTGGTCATCCCTTGCATGTTGTAGTTCATCACAAAACTCTTATATCTAGGGGGCAGCGAGTGCAGCACCCTATCTATGGCGAGCTCCTCCGGGATTTTGCAATCCAGGGTGTTTAAGCGCTTAATGTAGCCAGACATTTTGACCACGTGCTCACAAATACTGCTGTGCTCTTCCATTTTAGCAGAGAAGAAGAGATCAGAAGCAGCATACCTCTCTACACGAGCCTGTGGAGCAAAGATGGCTTTGAGATCCTCAATGATCTCAAAAGCATTCATCTTCTCAAAACGCTTTTGAAGCTCCGGCTCCATGGCATAGAGCATTCCACTCTGGATGAGGGAGAAATCGTTCGCCTTGGACTGCCAGACATTCTTTTCGTCCTGAGAGGCGGAATCTGCAGGCTTAGCCGGAAGCTCAGCCTCGATGACATAAGTCAACTTGTAGGGGACTAGGAGGATCCTAAGATTGCAGAACCATGCGGTGAAGTTGGTTCCATCAGTTTTCAGCTTGTCCTTCTTGAGGAAAGTGCTAAGGTTGAAGGTGGGTGGGCGAGACATCTACAAAGGAATTTGCAAAGTATTTAGACTATGTTCATAATAATGAGTTTGAATTTTTAATAAAGGAACTCCCACTTAAACGAACATCCCTCTACTCGTTTAGTGATCATATGATCCCTATCCCCTGCACCTCCCCCGATCATCACGGCCATCAGTGTAGTATCAAAGGTGGACATTCTCTAATGTTGATCACATCAACCATGTGATTCATGCTCGACCTTTCGGTCTCTTGTATTCTGAGGCCACGCTTCTCTAGCGTGCTAGGCTCGCCAGTCCTAACTCGTGTGTATTCGCAGTGCAACATGGCTTGCACCCACTGTATGCGAACGTAGATATGTCTGACCCCCGATCATCACGGACAGCCTCATACCGAAGAACTTTCTTGGTGGTGCACACACAAGGGGAATACGATAACTGGAATACTATGAGGGATTATCTTATTATGCTACCGTCTAGTAGGTATACTAGCATAATAAGTAATACTTCTAAAGTAAAGTGTTATGGCATGGTTACAGCTTTATGATCATCATCAATAGCTTTAATGAGAGTTTCATAAACTTGTCATTGCCATGTCATAATACTTGCCCCTATGCAATAACGAAGATAGACGCTTCTATATTGACTATTGCATGTTTTACGCGGCTTTAGGGATTTCGCAGTAGAACCCCTTCCCACCTACGAACGTCGAGCCACAACATGGATTCAATGATTGCCGTTCTTCTTCCCTTTTCAGGGCCCTCCAGTGTCAATGCCATATCAACTACTGTAGAGAGACAGACACCCCCCTAAGCCACTTTGATTTGTGGACCAGTCTCGTGAATCACCACGTGAGGTCGGTTGGGGGCCGCTTCATCAAACAGTGCCACGATATGAACAATAACACTAAAGAGGGTAGCAACTAGAGAATCAATGCCCACATATTGCTATGTGTTCTATC
The DNA here is from genome assembly GCA_916181665.1 of Avena sativa. Classification (NCBI taxonomy): domain Eukaryota; kingdom Viridiplantae; phylum Streptophyta; class Magnoliopsida; order Poales; family Poaceae; genus Avena; species Avena sativa. The sequence continues at coordinate 542,026,510 of OV702290.1, read as the reverse complement.
CGTACAACATGTCTACCCATAGACCCGCTCTGATACCACTGAAGGGTTCCGTAGCAGAAAACAAAAAAATTATATGTACTCGAACACTAATACCAGGATCTATACTATGTAGACATAAGTAATGGAGAAGGAATACAGTATTCATACCTTTGCAGAGAGAGGCACGCCTTACGCATGAAGGCGTATATTGATGAAGACGAGCAGCACCCCAAGTGTGGTGCCTCTGAAGTTCGTCACACGTCTGGTGTAGTGGACATCAACCGGGCTCCGATCCAGCCGAGCAGCGGAAGAAGTAGATGCCGGATCGCCGATCACACGACGGTAGTGTGAATGTGGAGAACTCAACCATGAGTTCCTCCCCAATATTACGGGGAAATCCTCAGCAGAAGAGAGAGAGAGAGAATGAGAGGAATGGGTGTCTTCCAAGGGGAAGGGGGACCCCTTTATATAGTAGGAGGGGGCGCACCACCCAGGGGCCAAGCGGTGTGGGACTAATGCCCACACCCGCCGGCCACCATGGGGCAGCCGCCGGCCCCAGGTGGGCCCCACTATGGCAGCCCACCATCCCTAGGCCGGTCGGCCCCCTCTCCGTAGGCGCCTTGCCCACTTGGGCCTCCCCTTGGGTGAGGCCCATTAGCAATATAGTGCCTTTTAAAATAAAATAAAATATATATTTAATATTAATTCTCCAATTAACATTCAAATACACATATTATATTATTCCTTCACTCCGGAACATCTTCCGGACCCCTTCCGATCTCCATCGTATGTTACCGAAACTATTCTGGTTTCTCTCTCTCTCTATTTCTCATACGATAGCTCATCTACCCTAAGCGTCCCCACCCTTAAGCGTGACATCCTTCGGTTCGGAAACACTCCGGACATGATAGAGACCACTCTCATATCAATGATCAACAGAGGGACCTAGATGGCCATGTGACCCCCGTGTGTTTCACGAATTCAATCGCTCGAACCGTGAGATAGTCGTTCCCTATTCCCTTTGTCATACGATACCTAATTCATCCAAGACTTGATCTTCGGTATCCCTATACCTTAGTTCGATCTTGTTACCGATGAACTTGTTTTCTCGTTCTCATGTCGTTGCATTCCGTGACCTAGTCACATGCTTGCAAGCTTCATTAATGCAATGTCACCGAGATGGCCACATGTATCTGTCCGTTACATGGACTAGACAAATCCTGGTCTTGATATGTACTCCTCTACGCATTCCTTCGGAAAACCCGAGTGCCACCTTTTTGATCACCCTGTTACGAGATGATTCTTGATAATCATCTAACCTTCTTCCAGAATGGTGATTTGCATTACCTCACAGTCAAAGGATCAAGTTGCGAGGTTCTCTGTGTTTTATCATCAATGGTGAACTTTGTAACTAGATCTCATTACGATATAACGGTTGGATGTTTGTCTATCATGGTATTCAACTAATAACATGACCTCATTGTCAGTTGGCATAAATGCCCATGATCTTGAAACATAGATCATCCTCGTGACCAATGAACTAGTTCACTAGAGGTAACTAGAGACACGGTTTGTTTACATACCACACGTGTATTAACGTTTCGTATTAACACAGTTATAGCACAGTATGAAACGTATTATGAACATACAAGAGGTATATCAAAGTGCACTTTATTATTTGCCTCTAGGGCATAACTCCTTCACTTGCATGCTTTCCGTTGTTAGTAGATATCTTGGCCAAGTAGATGCTAGCAACTCCAAGAGTTAGTATTTATGCTCGATAGTGGGTTCATGCCTCTGGTAATCTGGGGAAGTGACAGAAATCTCTAAGGTACTAGATGTGTTGTATCTACTAGGGAGAAAACAACAATCCTTTGTTCATAGAACAATCGTATTGTTTACTTTACACGCAGTTCGTAAAGCAATAATCTGTTGCTTGCAACTTAATACTGGAGGGGGTTCGGATGATAACCTGAAGGTGTATTATTAGTCATAGATGCAGTTGGATGGCGGTCTATGTATAATGTTGTAATGCCTAATCAAGTCTCAAAGGAGTCAAGATGATTAGTATATGCATGTATTGCTTTCTCGGTGTTTGTAAATTGCCCCGTTGTAATTTGTTCACCCAGCATGTTATCTATCTAAGGAGAGCCACCTCTAGTGAACTATGGATCCCGGTCCTCTTTTCTTTACATACAATCTACAATTGTTTACTGCTTTGTGTTTACTTTCTGCAAACTTTTACTTCTTTCCATTCGATACGTTTAATCCTTTGTTTTCCACAAAACACGGTGAGATTGACAACCTCATCGCAAGTTGGTGACAAAGTTCTGTGGTTGTGTTGTGCAGGTCTCCACGTTGCTACTAGCACCGGTAGTATGTCCTGCCAAAGCTCAGCTAGTAACACCTTTGGGGTGTTTCCTTGCTCCTACTGGTTCGATTAAACCTTGGTTTCATAACTGAGGGAAACTTGCTGCTGTGCTCATCATACCTTCCTCTTGGGGTTCCCAACGAGCTCTACATCAACACTGCCATCAAGCATTTTTCTGGGCGTCGTGCATTGAGCCATCAATAATTCAATGGTTCCACTCAATAACATCAACTACAACGAGTAATCGACACTGGGAAAGTTCCCCCTAAGAACTATGCAAGATTCAACCCAATTGTTACAGCGGTACGGAGTGGTGATGATGGTGCTGGTGGAGATGATGATGGAGATGATGATGATGATCCCGATGAAGTCCAGCTTGATGGTGGTGTTGATGACGACGATCTCCCCTCTCTGGGAAGGAATTTCCCCAGTAGATTTCTGCCTGCCGGAGAGCTCTTTCTCTCTCTGCAGTTTTCTGCCCCGCAGAGGCGGCGGAATATTTTTGTGGTCGCTCCCCGAGTCTTAAGGTTTCGTGGGGAATATATACGCCAAAGAGCAGAGCTAGAGGTGGGCCAGGGTGGCCACACCACCTGGTGACGCAGCCTAGGGTAGCCCGCGCCAGGGGTGGTGTGGGCCCCCTGTGGCCCATCTCCGCTCCCCCTTCTGGCTTCCTTCGTCTTCTAGAAAAATAGGATTTTCCATATATTTTTGTCAGCACCCAGATTTTTAATCCCAGATGCCTGTTATGCCATACCTCGCAATCCCAGGATTACCATTTTTGCAAGACATAACAGATTGGATATCACAGTACATCATCCATTACAAACCATAAATAAGGTCTTACACAAATAAGGATCTCATGATCCAGTCTTAGTACAATCAAGTAGCAGAATAAATAGCATAGCGGTGGGGTCCATCTTCAGAGTCACAGGCAATGCTGATGATGGGAGATAGTCCTAGTTATCATAGCCGTCCTGATGTCCTTCATCTTGGTAATCTCCTCCATAGTCTGGCCATAGGAATAGCCAGGGACAAAAGCCATGAGTACTTTTTAAGTACTCGCAAAGTACCACTAACAAGTAGTATAGTTTTAGTGTAAATGCTAACTCTAAGTTTATTTGTAAAGTTAGGTTTGAAACCTAAGCTGAGTTCAGAAACAAAGAAAGGTAAAAGAAGTTTTGAAAACATTTAAGTGGGAACTTAATCATCATAATCACAACGCTGTTGTGGTCAAGTCATGTCACAATTTATTTCATAAGTTGTTTTGAAAACATCAGACAACGGAACAGTATGGCCACTCCAATTGTCCATAACAGCAGACGCGGCTATTCAAATAGTTTGACACTCTACAGAGGTGGTACACTTTCACCACAAGATTCGATACATCTGTCAGGGATAACCCTGAATCATCATACTTAGTATGCAGATAATCAAACATAACATTTCCTTTACACACCCTAGTATAAGCAACTCTCCTATGAGTATGGCCTCCCAACCATGACCATCTATCATCTTGGGTACTGCATAGGTGGACAACTCTTTATGCTATGATGACCCACAAGTATAGGGGGTGTATCGTAGTATTTTTGAGGGAAGTGATACCCAATTTATTGATTCGACACAAGGGGAGCCAAAGAATATTTATAAGCCTTAACAACTGAGTTGTCAATTCAGCTGCACCTGGAAACAATCTTGCTCACAGCAGTTTATCAGTAGCAATAGTTTTGTAGTAGGGATAGTAAAGTAACAGCAGTAGTAAAGTAAAGACAGTAGTGACAATTGCAGTAAACAGTAGGATTCGAGTGCGGTAGGCATAGGGATGGATGGACGGGCGTTGAATGGACAAGACAATTCACATAGCAATCAGAACATAGGACAATTGCAGATAAATAAGATAAAGCATCCAAGTACTAGATAATCCTAGGCATGTGTTCCATATATAGTCATACATGCTCGCAATGAGAACTGGCACAACATCTTTTGTCCTGCCAGCCCGTTTGCAGCGGGGCCTCAAGGGAACTACTGGCAATTAAGGTGCTCCTTTTAATAGAGCACTGGAGCAAAGCATTAACACTCCGTGAACACATGTGATCCTCACATCAAAGCCATTCCCTCCGGTTATCCCGATTTCTGTCACTTCGGGGCCATTCGTTCCAGACAACAATGTGTGTTTACAACTTGCAGGTAAGACCATAAACAATACTATCATAATGAATCAATAACATGTTCAGATCTGAAATCATGGCACTCGGGCCCTAGAGACAAGCATTAAGCATAACAAGTTGCAACAAAGTCATAAAACACTAACAATAGATACTAGGCACCATGCCCTAACAATCTGATGCCATTACATGAACGATCTCATCCAATCCCTACCATCCCCATAGCCTACAGTGGGGGATTACTCACTCATAGATGGGGGAAACATGGATGGTCGATGGAGAAGCGATGGTGATGAGATTGGCGATGATTTCCTCCAATTCCCCGTCTCGGCAGGGTGCTAGAACGGAGTTTCTGGTGCTGTTTCATGGAATCTGGTGGTGGCGGCGGAGCGGAACTCCTTCTAGAAAAACGTTGAACCCCCCCTGAGTTTTTAGGTCAGAAGGCAACTTATAGGCGAAGAGGGAGACCGAGGGGGTGTCTGGGGCGGCCAGACCACCCCCTGGCACGGTCACGCCCAGCCCACGTGGCCAGGTGGTGTGGCTGGGCCCCAGCCCCACTCCGTCTCATATTCTGGCTCCGGGAGTCTTCTGGTGAAATAGGATTTTTGGCTTTTGTCGCGTCCAATTCCGTGAATATTCATTTTCTGACTTTCCTGGAACCAAAAACAGTAGAAAACAGGCAGCTGGCACTGTGGCTCTTGTTAATAGGTTAGTCCAAGAAATCATATGAAAAGTACTCCAAAGTGTGGACAAAACACAAGAAAGTAGATAAAACCAAGCATGGAACATCAAAAATTATAGATACATTTGCAATGTATCAACATCCCCAAGCTTAACTCCTGCTCATCCTCGAGTAGGTAAGTGATAAAAAGAAAGAATAATTTTTGAGGTGACATGCACCATCATAAACTTGATCAAAGTATTTGTAAAACATTCAAAGCTGGGATCATAGTACTTCAATCATAACATGAAAGACAAAGTTCTAGCAATAAGACAAAGAAACTATGTTGCAACATGAAAAGGCACAAACAAAAGATTCATGAATAACAATGCTTTGCAAGACGTTTGTTTGTTTCACAATCCCTCCATTGATTCTTGAGCTTGCTATCCCTCAATCCCTCCATTGATTCTTGCATATTCTTGAGGGATTTGAAAGAGGAGATATATATCTACAATCCCACCAATCAATCTCTCCTCTAAGTGAGGGGAACATCTTGGGATCTAGATCTTGGAGTCTTTTGTCGATTTCCTCCATTGTTCTTCCTCTCTTATTCCCCCATAAGCTTTTGTAGCTTTGGTGGAATTTGGGAGAGAAGGATTTGATCACTTCTTGTGTTCTTGCCATTGCATTTGTTGCATCGGTTTGAGTTCTCGGTGAGGATTCGATTGGGTGAAAAGTTGAGAAGCTTTTTACTCTTGGGTTCATTGGAACCCTAGATGGTTTGGTGGTTTTTAAGGTTTGTGGATTACTTGGGGCCTCCAATTAAGTTGTCGAGCTTTCCCCAAGCTTGTTTGTTGGGAGCCTCAATTGAGTTGTGGAGAAGTGCCCCAACCTTGTGAGAGGTTTCGGATTGCCACCGACAAGTGCACCGATAGTGGAAGCGTGGATCGATCCCGTTGGGGTGAGATTCACAGGAGAACAAGGGAGGCCTTTTGTGGCATTGGTGGTTTAATACCACCCCCTCTCCAAACGAGACGTACTCCATGTTGGGAGGAACTCGGTAAAATATCGTCGTCTTCGTGTGCCTCGGTTATCTCTATATCCGAGCTCTTACTTATGCACTTTACTTTGTGATAGCCTTCCTGCTTGAAGTATATATATCTAGCTATCACATAGTTGCTTGTCTTTCTTAGCATAAGTTGTTGGTGCAAATAAGTGAACCCTAGTTGTTCTAGGTTTTGTGCTTAACAAAGTAAATGCTAGTTTAATTCCGCCTTTGTTGAGCCACTCTCGGAAAAGTTTTTAAATCGCCTATTCACCCCCTCCTCTAGGTGGCATCTATATCCTTTCAATTGGTATCATTCCTTCTTACCAATTGGTGTTTTTGGGAGTTGGCTTTGTCTCATTCCTTCTTACTTGTTTGATCCCTTAGGATGAGATAAATCCTTGAGCATTGGTGTTTTTGTCTATCTTTTGCTCTTTGGCTATTGCCTTGTTCATTTGTTGAATTTGTGTCCTTTCATGTGTTGATTTGGCTCTTTGATACAATTTGGACACCCTTTTGTCGTGTCACACTCTTGTGTGCGACTTCTTGGTTTACTTGGTGTTTTTTTTCAAATTGTATCTTCTTTTTGGTTCTTGAAATCTTGTGCATGCATATTTACTACATGTTCTATATTATGGCATGCTTTCTTTCTTGATCCAATATATAGGGGATTCTCCACCAAATCCTATCGGCTAAGATGTGCATGAAATTCAATTTCATATCAATATGCACATATTTATGTGGAGTCTCTCCTATGTATTGTAGTTTATCTAACTACTTTGGACCCAATGAGTTTTGGGACCATTGTGTACTTGAATGTGTTATAGGTACATTGGAGATTCATTGGATGCTTTTCAATAATAAGAAGATGTGGGGACTAAATGATAATTGGAGTCAAGCTAGGATGATCAACAAACTCATATCTACTTCATCCTACCAATGGTATCTCGGTAACAAGTATCCCTCTAATGCATACTTGTATAGCATCCAACCTTTGTGGTTGCATCATGGCATGATTTCCTTCAGTTGCTTTTATTATGGTTCTTGCAAGATTGTATTGTATCATCCTTATTGTTATATGAGTAAGTTGAGATGAATGCATATTTTGGGGAGTATATAAAATTCATGTTTATGATTCACCAATCCCACATATTCCAATCTAGCAATTCTATTGCCAATCATTTCCTCAATTTCTCTCATGTGCAATATGGATGAATTTGCAAGGCTTATTTGTTCTTTATGATACTTGTTGCGTTTTCCAATGCATTCCAACTATCTCTTGTTCCCTTGTGATAGTTGTGATGTATTCGTTGGTGTTTGAAGGTCATTGATGATCAATAAGATAAATTTGAGCCTTTGGCCATGCTTTCTAGGAAAAATCTTACTAGAATTATCTATGACTTTCTTTTGGATATCTTGTTCATTCTTGAGTATCCATTTTGTGTGTACATGTTTATTTGTGGATGTATATCTTGGTGATTGTTGTCTACCTAGAAACTTATACACATAATTATGGCTAAATCTCTAGTTGATATCATTTTGCTTTGGAGTCTACACCTTGTGCTCCTTTTTATTCTTTGGTGGCTCCAAATGTTTTGCTTTGAGTGCTTGACCTTTTAATTTGCATCTTTTGGCACTCATTGGTGTTAAGAAAGTTGATCTCTCATGCCTTTGTGTTGTTATATAAGTTTGGGGGAGCAAGGATACCATGTTTACGCACTTTGCATTCAAAGCAATTATTATATTTGGTGCATAAACCTTGGGGAGCTTTCCTAATCTACCTAAGAACACACATTTTCTTTCTTGTTCTTGTTTGGTGTTTTGTTTGATTATGGGGAGTTAGGATTCCATAATTGTGCACTTTGTTGTGCATGAACCTTGGGGAGCTTCCTATTTTCATCTAAACACTCATTTTCTCTCATCATAATATCTTCTCACTTGCTCGTGCTCGTGGTTTAAATGATATAGAGGGAATGAGGATGCCATGTTTGTGCATATTGTATTCAAACACAAATTATAAGTTGTGCACAAACCTTGGGGAGTCTCCTCATATTATTTAGATCACTCTCTTTTCAACCTTGTCATAATATTTATCTTTCTTTTGGTATCTTCCTTTTGTTAAGTTCTTCTTTTGATCTTTTGATTGCTTGCTTCATTCGTTGATGCTTCTTCGCCATTTTATTTCTTTGTAATCTTTGGATCCTCAGCTTAGTTTGATTTCCTCAAGGTATTCATCATTGGATACGTGCATTTGATTCCACTCATATTATGATAAATGCACACCATATGGAGTAACTCTCACTAAATTGGCCTTCTAAAGTTCTTCACCCATTTCGGCAATCGATGCCAATGGGGGAGAAGTTTTAGAGGGTTTTAGGGAATTTGGTTGTGTGTTGTGAGTTTTGTACTTAAACACTTGCCTCGTGTGCTTTGCATCTAACTGTGTTGCATGGCATCTTGATTATATAGAGGAAACTCCACCACCGGTAATGGTTGGCAATATATGCAATGAAATTCAAGTTCATCCACATGTGCATAGATTGTGGGGGAGTTTGCTCTATATTGTGGTTGTACTAACATCACATACTTGTGTTGTATTTGATGTTAGCACAACGTTTTCCTTGATTAATTCCTTATATAAACCCTCTCAAAGGGATTGTCATCAATTACCAAAATGGGGGAGATTGAAAGTGCATGTGTGCCCCCATGTGTGGTTTTGGTAACTAATGACAATCTTTATGGACTTATGTTTGCATTGAGTTTTACCTGTAGGATTTGTCCATATGCAATGCTTGAATCATATGTTGGATTCAAGGTTGGGAGAAGAAGAAAGTGTAGAAGATTAAGTGTTGACCAAGGTTTCAATGAGTGATCCGGAGATTGGTCAAGTGAGAGTTGAGCCTATAGCAAGTGTGTCTTGAAGACTAAAGTTGGAGTGATATCTCTTATGTACCTTCAAGACACCAACATAATGAAGAAAGAAGAAATGATGTGCAAGTTTAAGATGAGCCATCTCAAAGAGATCATTTGCTTGAAGCTTGCCATCCTATGGTTATCATGGATATGGGACGATGATATGCCCAAGAGAGAAGCTCTACCATAGTGAACTATGGGAGAGTAATTTGCAAGTCTTCACCAAGCTAGTGCAATCAAGAAAGGTGTTCCATTTTGAGGTGGACAAGATCTCTATCGTCAAGCTCAAGTGGAATATGCTCAAGGCAAAGGTATGTTCTTGATAGGGTTTCTTTATTACCGGTCTCATGGTGTTAGTTGGGGAGACCGGTTTATAGGATAGATAGTCGTACTATCAAGAGGGGCTCTCGAGTGAGTAACTTGATCATATCTTTCGTGAGAGCTCAAACCTTTGCATACTTGGCATCATCTTTCTTGGTTGTTATTTGGATCTTATCCATGTGAGGTTCTTGAGCTTGTGGTAATATTCATAACAAGCTCTAGTTCATCGAAAACGGATTTCATATGCATTCTCTATTGCGTTTTCGATATTGGAGGTTTTACCGGTTTGTCTTTTAGAGATTGGTAAAACCTTACATTATTTGGTTCTTATCCATGAGAGGATTTAGATCTTGTGTTAATCTTCATGACAAGCCCAAGTTCATCGAAAACGGATTTCATATGCATTCTCTATTGCGTTTTCGATGTTGGAGGTTTTACCGGTTCATCTTTTTGAGAGAGGTCAAACCTTTCGTCATTTGGTTCTATCCTCCGTTTCTGTAATAGGATGGTTCCCTGCATGATCTTGTAGAGTTTGTTGTCCTTTTTAAAACAAGCCCAAGATCATCAAAATCGGAGTCCGGATGCAAAAGTTATGGTTATTTTTGTATTGATGTTTCTGTCAGTTTTGCCTTGGGCGGAATGTCTGGCCGTTTTCGGCCGGAGTGTCCGGCCCCGCCGGAATGTCCGGCCGTTTTCAGCCGGAGTGTCCGGCCCTGGGGGTTCGCCAAGTTTTCTTCTCCCGGTGCGGACATTCAGTATGCCATATCGGAAACCACCCGGAATCTGGCCGGAATGTCCGGCCCGCGTGCTCTAGAGCTCCAACGGTTGGATTTTGGAGGACCTATTTAAGGGGCTCCTCTTCCCCAACGGTTGGATAACCTTTCTTGCAAGTTTTCCCCTCCATTGCTGACCTTCTTGAGCTTGCTATCCCTCAATCTCTCCATTGATTCTTGCATATTCTTGAGGGATTTGAAAGAGGGGATCTAGATCTATAATCCCACCAATCAATCTCTCCTCTAAGTGAGGGGAATATATTAGGATCTAGATCTTGGAGTCTTTTGTGGATTTCCTCCTTTGTTCTTCCTCTCTTATTCCCCCATAAGCTTTTGTAGCTTTGGTGGAATTTGGGAGAGAAGGATTTGAGCACTTCTTGTGTTCTTGCCATTGCATTTGGTGCATCGGTTTGAGTTCTCGGTGAGGATTCGATTGGGTGAAAAGTTGAGAAGCTTTTTACTCTTGGGTTCATTGGAACCCTAGACGGTTTGGTGGTTTTGCAGGTTTGTGGATTACTTGGGGCCTCCAATTAAGTTGTGGAGCTTTCCCCAAGCTTGTTTGTTGGGAGCCTCCAATTGAGTTGTGGAGAAGTGCCCCAACCTTGTGAGAGGTTCCGGATTGCCACCGACAAGTTCACCGATAGTGGAAGTGTGGATCGATCCCGTTGGGGTGAGATTCACAGGAGAACAAGGAAGGCCTTTTGTGGCATTGGTGGTTTGATATCACCCCCTCTCCAAACGAGACGTACTCCATGTTGGGATGAACTCGCTAAATTTCGTCGTCTTCGTGTGGCTCGGTTATCTCTATATCCGAGCTCTTACTTATGCACTTTACTTTGTGATAGCCTTTGTGCATGAAGTATATATATCTAGCTATCACATAGTTGATTGTCTTGCTTAGCATAAGTTGTTGGTGCAAATAGGTGAACCCTAGTTGTTCTAGGTTTTGTGCTTAACAAAGTAAATGCTAGTTTAATTCCGCCTTTGTTGAGCCACTCTCGGAAAAGTTTTTAAACCGCCTATTCACCCCCCCTCTAGGCGGCATCTATATACTTTCAAAGTGAACAAACTATGGTATACATGCTTGACGAAGTATAAGTTAGGAATCTCACGTCCCTTGAATATGAGGGTCGCTCCTCATGCTACTCAAGTTTAGTCACCGATAAGTTCTTGTCATCGTAAGTACATGTGTATCATAGAGAACCGCCAACGGGTTACCCCTTGCCCGATGATATGGAAGAATCCCCATATCAAAATGACAAGGCAAGCAGACAACGAGCATCTCAGCAATCTTCTTATTTACCATGGGAATATGGTGCTTTTTTCTCTCTTTCCTCTTTTCGTAATCTTTTTTTCTCTTTTTTCTCAATATAGGACTGTTTTTTATAAGAAGAATGCTTCATAGACAGCTCATTATGGTTACGCTGCAGGTTTCCACCATGTCAGCATGGATTAGATCAGCGGCCCAGGCGTTTCTCTAACACATATACATAACTCCATGGACTTACAAGCTCCCAATTCATTTCACACCCACGACATCCATAGACAAAAGAGCATGATATCAACTAGGTACAAAGTACCAGTGCAATGTTGAAAGCGTTCCCCATGACAGCATGGTTCTCCTAATCCCCAACAAATAAGTGCAAGCATATACAACATAGACGACACAATGGTTCAAGTTTATTAAGGGCAAGAAAAGTAAAGTGTGCCATCAAGTTCGTGAGAGATTTAATCACTAGTTTTCTCATAACAAGTTTAATTCGGAAGGTAAACAAAAACATGAATATACTTGGAATAGCATATGCTAATAGGTAGGTATGGTGGAATCTTTGGAATAACTTGGTTTAGGGAGTTGGATGCATGAGTGGAACTCATACTTAGTGGTGGAGGCTAGCAAAAGACTGGGAGTGACAAACTAAGAGAGCAATAATGGCCATAATCATGCAGAGCGACAAAACATCATTGATCAAAGCATAAAGTGATATTACAAGTTGAAAACTAAAGGATCATAAAGGCTTATGGTGACTTGGGATAGTCATACCATGGTGTGAGCATGCGCCAAGTCAACCCAAATAAAGCATCAAAGGAGAATACCACAATACTATGCTTTAATATGCTAAAACAACGCATGATTCATCCAAGGCACATTAAGCAATCTCAATTGTTTATAACAAGTCATGCTACATCAAAGAATACTAAGCCTAAATCCAAAACAATATCAAGCATGGCATGACAAAGCATAGGCCACAGTCAAAAACAAGCTCTCTTTACCACTTAAGCCTGAACTTTTCTACTCTTTTCCAACCCAAACCAAACTATTTGAAAACCAATGCATGAAAGAGGCGGTACAACCAATTTATTCAGCAAACTAAGAAAACCAAGCAAATGAAAAAACAAAACAAAAAACAAAAAATAAGACGCTCCAAGAACAACACAATTTTGCATGAAACAATAAAAATGAAGTGTTTGGAAGAAACCTGGGATTTTTATTGATGAAGAAGGGGCATCCCCAAGCTTTGACGCTTGTACCTCTTGAATATTTCTTTGGGTGACACGGGTGGCATCCCCAAGCTTGAGCTTTAGTCCATCCTTCATCTCATTACTCATTCCTTCCATACACCTGAAATTTTCCTTCATACAAAACTTCACACAATCTTTATTAGCAACATTAGTGCACTCAAGATAATAAGTCTTTGGGTTCAGTTCCAAAACCAATAAAACTTCCATTAAAACACAAGCTACTATAGCACTTCCCTCAAAAATCTCAATTCCCCAAAAGAACTCAAAAAGGAACCAACAAGAAGCAAATGCAAATAATGGCAGAAATCTGTCAAAACAGACCAGCAGGTAAAGACAAATTTTTTCGAAGACCTTCTGTTGCTCCAATCGAAAAGTGTTGAACTAACAAAAGTTAGATAACATCCTGGGGCAGAAGCAAAAAAATTCACGTCTCAAAAGGACGTACAGAGATTGTACACGAATATTTACGGTGAAGCACAGAAATCTGTTTCGGGACAGCAACTTTCCCAACCATTACTTCTCTCTCATTAGAGGTTACTCTTGGCACAAAAAACAAATAAAAAAGATAAGGAGCAGTTATTACTGAAGTAATAACTTCCAAGACTCATCAAAACTTTTGGGTTATCTCCCAATAAGTACTTTTCTTTGACGCCTTTAAGTTAGGCATGATAGTTTGAGAGGATGCTCACATAAGAAATATGAATTGAAGTAAAAGAGAGCATCAAGAAGCAAATTCAAAACACATTTAAGTCTAACCCACTTCCTATGCATAGGAATCTTGTATGCAAATAAATTCGCAAAGAACAAAGTGACAGGCATAGGAAGATAAAACAAGAGTAACTTCAAAACTTTCAGCATATAGAGAGGTGTTTCAATACCATGAAAACTTCTACAACCATATTTTCCTCTCTCATAATAATTTTCAGTAGCCTCATGAATAAACTCAACAATATAACTATCACATAAAGCATGCTTTTCATGTTCTACAAAAACATATTTTTTATCAAGCTCAAAAGTAGTGGGATTAAAACCTTCAAACCCACTTTTAACAATTCTATAACACGATGACTGATCATTCAATATAGGACCATCGTCTAGAGCTTTATCATAAACAATTCCTAAAAAAACTCTTTAGTACCATGCATCTCGAAGTTAGGCACAAATAAAGGATTATCACAGATAACATGAGCATAATATTCATCCTTCTTTGGTAAGCATGGGGGACAATCAAATAATGTAAGGGATAAAGAGTTACTCTCATTAGAAGGTAGGCATGGGTATCTAATCCATTATTCCTCCTTTTGTTCATCACTCTCCTCCTCTTTTTCATCTAATGAGCTTTCAGGTTCATCAATTTCTTCTTCCATAACATCCTGCAAGGCATTAGTCTCTTCCATTTGTGGAAAGCATCTATTAATATATTCAAGAATATAGCCATTTTCTTCCTTGTAATTATCAAAGCAAAATCTAAGTATATCATAAACCTCATATTTATAAGGTGAATCATCAATATTTTCAAGCAAACTAGCAAGTTCAAATGCACCATTCCAAGCAATAAATTCCTCAATTTGTTCCACATCATAAAAGTCATAATTTCCCTTGACATAAGAAGATATGGTAACATCATCATTATACTCACATTGAAAAGGGAGGTGTTTATACCTCTTATAGCAACAAGATTTATCAAAGCAATAAGTAACATTATAAGTAGAGCACACGTTTCTAGCAATGGTATACAATTTATCAATTTGTTCCCATAAGTGTTTCCCTTCTTGTGACAAGCGGTGTTCCTTATAATAATACTTTTGTTCTTCTATGAACCCACCTTGTCAATAAGATTCAGTTTCAAAGAAACCAACCATTGATAGAAAGCATAATAAAGCAAGACAATAACAGACCAACGAAAATAACAACTAGAGTAGGAACTATTTTTTTGTATTTTTGATAAAGAAACAAGAAAACAAGGCAGAAATAAACTAAGCTTGAACAATAGTGATTCCAAGTGGACTTGATAAATAAAGCTATGCTCCCTGGCAACAGCGCCAGAAATTATTCTTGATGACCCACAAGTATAGGGGGTGTATCGCAGTATTTTCGAGGGAAGTGATACCCAATTTATTGATTCGACACAAGGGGAGCCAAAGAATATTTATAAGCCTTAACAACTGAGTTGTCAATTCAGCTGCACCTGGAAACAATCTTGCTCACAGCAGTTTATCAGTAGCAATAGTTTTGTAGTAGGGATAGTAAAGTAACAACAGTAGTAAATTAAAGACAGTAGTGACAATTGCAGTAAACAGTAGGATTTGAGTGCGGTATGCATAGGGATGGATGGACGGGCGTTGCATGGACAAGACAATTCACATAGCAATCAGAACATAGGGCAATTGCAGATAAATAAGATAAAGCATCCAAGCACTAGATAATCCTAGGCATGTGTTCCATATATAGTCATACGTGCTCGCAATCAGAACTTGCACAACATATTTTGTCCTGCCAGCCCGTTTGCAGCGGGGCCTCAAGGGAACTACTGGCAATTAAGGTGCTCCTTTTAATAGAGCACCGGAGCAAAGCATTAACACTTCGTGAACACATGTGATCCTCACATCAAAGCCATTCCCTCCGGTTATCCCGATTTCTGTCACTTCGGGGCCATTGGTTCTGGACAACAACGTGTGTATACAACTTGCAGGTAAGACCATAAACAATACTATCATAATGAATCAATAACATGTTCAGATCTGAAAATCATGGCACTCGGGCCCTAGTGACAAGCATTAAGCATAACAAGTTGCAACAAAGTCATAAAGCACTAACAATAGATACTAGGCACCATGCACTAACAATCTGATGCCATTACATGAATGATCTCATCCAATCCCTACCATCCCCATAGCCTACAGCGGGGGATTACTCACTCATAGATGGGGGAAACATGGATGGTCAATGGAGAAGCGATGGTTTTGAGATTGGCGATGATCTCCTCCAATTCATCGTCCCGACAGGGTGCTAGAACGGAGTTTCTGGTGCTGTTTCGTGGAATCTAGTGGTGGCGGCGGAGCGGAACTCCTTCTAGAAAAACATCGAACCCTCTGAGTTTTTAGGTCAGAAGGCAACTTATAGGCGAAGAGGGAGACCGAGGGGGTGTCTAGGGTGGCCAGACCACCCCCTGGCGCGGCCAGGCCCAGCCCGCGTGGCCAGGTGGTGTGGCTAGGCTACAGCCCCACTCCGTCTCATATTCTAGCTCCGAGAGTCTTTTGGTGAAATAGGATTTTTGGCTTTTGTCCCGTCCAATTCCGAGAATATTCATTTTCCTACTTTCTTGGAACAAAAAACAGCAGAAAACAGGCAGCTGGCACTGTGGCTCTTGTTAATAGGTTAGTCTAAGAAATCATATGAAAAGTACTCCAAAGTGTGGACAAAACACAAGAAAGTAGATAAAACCAAGCATGGAAAATCAAAAATTATAGATACATTTGCAATGTATCATGCTACCTTCAAACAAGTAAAGGACTTTGGTAAAGTAAAGGAAGTAAAGATTGTAAATAAAACTTGGGGTAGGTATAAGTCAACATGGTATAACCAAAGCATGCCTAATGCATTTGCTTAGGTTATCTAGATTGCAAGGGTTAGCTTGCATTGTTAAAGATGGCTTGCTAGTATAATACTTGCAAGTGTTATCTTGCCTTGGGTAGTGCAGTGGTTGAAGTTTTCTTCCTCCTCCTCTTGGTAGAACTCCTCCTCCTCGTAAGCTTGCTCGGTACTATCGTCTATAAATACATACGGAGTACACAATCACCAAACCATGCTTAACTAGTCTACTTAGCACACTAAGGCACATATTTGATGATATATTATCATCACAAGCATCACAAGGTTTAATGAACTAGTTTCATTTATTTTATTTGAGAAAAGTACTTTCTACTCATTGAAATTAACTAAGATTTAATATTCTCCAATTAAAATATGGGATCATGTGGACACATGTCATCACCACATATTCTAACATATAGGAATGTGATTTAAAGGTTGGATCACATCTTAATAAGTTTAAGTTTAATATTTAATGATTTAAAGTGACTAGAAATGCCTATATAGCATTATTTTAGTACTAGTCCAAAGTCACTGCATGTAAACCTTAATATTATTACATATTCAGATAGGTATGGTTAAATGTGATTTTTGAGAGTTGGAATCAACTCAAAAGCAATTATGGTTGATTTTATAAAAATGTTTGAATTTGCAAAAGCTCTTGTCTTGTTATTTTTACTAGGAGAGATATCTAACTCTAAATTTATTAAATCCAACGGGCTTGGATAGATCTTTTCAGAAGATTTCCAACAAAATTGGAATCACTCAAATTGGTTCAGTAAATCTTCTTGAATTGATTTTTAAACTAAGGGACGGAATTGAGTTTAAGCCTAAATAGAAAAATCCTTATTTGAATAACTGGGTCAGCATGGGAAATGAAATGGGCTGGCCCAGTGACGCTCAGTGGCCCAGAGGGTGGCTGATAGGTTGGTCCCGCTTGTCAGCGACACATAAAACCCGAAACGGTATGGGATGATCTGGGCGCTACGATTAGAAGATAGATCAACGGTCCACAGTCGTCGTCGACGACGGACTCGTCGCCGGCAAGACTGAACCCTAAACGGCCGGTGGGAGGGTCTACTGGGACGTACCAGGGCTCCAGCTAGTGAGGCGAGGCGGGCGATCGAACTAGACGGTGACGACGGACTCAACGAGGTAGCAACAGGGGATGAGGTGGACGGAATCGACTGCAGCGTCTCCTCCTCTGCGCGGCCTCCTCCGGTGCAATTCCGGCGAACGTCGGCTCAAGTGGCTCCGGCGAGAGAGGGGAAATGTTCAGGGGAGAGAGGGGAGTGGAATGGTGTGAGGAGATGGTGCTAGAGAGGCCTGCTTATATAGGCGTGACGGTGAGACCGAAAGGCATGGGCATGGCTCGTCTGTGACGGCGAAACAGAGGGGCTACCGGCGTGGCAAGGTAGTTGGACGATGGCCGTTCTGCTGGTAGTGCTCTACGGCTTAATGGCGACGCTAGGGGCGGTGGATTGTGGTCGGGAGCATCTCGCGCTCTGAGGGACAAAGGCGGTGCTCGACGGCGATCACGGTGATTGTGGGTGGCGCGGCGATGCACGGCCGTGTCTGGCGGGGTGCTGGTGTCGAGGCGGAGAGACGTGCAAGATATGGCGTCAAGGGGCGGTCTACTATGTGCTGGCGGCAATCGGGCTCTGGCGCGCTCTGGCTGGCTCGCAGAGAGAAAGGGCGGCGATGCTGGGAAGTGGTCCAGGGGCTGAGGTTGATCGAGGGGTGGACCGAGGGCGGCGGTACGGTTGGGCAGAGCTAGTGGGCACGTTGGCTTGGCGCGACGCGGTCCCTGGCGTATTACCCGCTTCTGGCCGACGGTGACCATAATGTGGCGGCTCTCCACTACTGCTCCAGGCTTAGGGGTAGGCTGGTGAGGGTCTGGTTGGACTCAGGGGGCACAGGGGAGAGTAGAGAGGGTGCAATGGGGGACAATGGATTAACTAGGAACAATGTTAGTTAGGCTAGATGATTTCTGTCTGCCACCTGTTCGACACAATGGCCGCATGAGAGAAATTTTTGAATTTTGAGTTGATTTTTGGTGGATGCTTTGATCTGATGCTTGGTAGACTGTGGTTGCTAGGATTTGTTAAATGGAATTCATTTGAGTGGTTTTTGAATAAGTGTGATCTATACATATGAACTACATTCAATTTTCAAATGTCATTTAAATTTAGTGTTTGAAAGTTTTTGGGATGAAACAAAGTGGGCCTTGGCACATCACTACTTGTACTAGCAAGGTGTGCAAAGATCCACAATTGTCTCTGTTTGAAAATGAGTGCTAGGAATAGCCAAATTAGGCTATGTGATTAAAATGGCAAAAATGACCATTGGCTTAATTAATTCTTTTTGATTTCTTTTGCTTTGGGATTTGTTTGGGAATGATCTATATGATGTTTAATTCACCTTAGAATCATTTTACAATCAATAGATCACTTAAACATGGCATTTCAAACAACTCCTATTTTAAATGCATACACATATGAATGCTTAAAGATTTTTAAATAGAAAAAGGTTTTGTTAACCCTAAATTGGGTAGATTGGATCTTGATCACTTGGATTAGAGTTTTGGGATGTTACAAACCTTCCCCCCTTAAACAAAATCTCGTCCCGAGATTTAAGAAAGAAAACTAGGAACTAAAGAGATCTGGGAACTTTGTCCTAATGTAATCTTCTCGCTCCCAAGTGGCTTCTTCTTCGGTATGGTTGCTCCATTGAATCTTGAGGAACTTGATACTCCTGGTCCTGGTGGTTCTGTAGGCTTCCTCCAAGATACAAATGGGCACTTCACGATATGTCAGGTCCTTGTTGATATCAACAGCTCGGTGATCGATGTTCTTGAAAACTCTGGTCTTCTCTGGCACTTCTAAGCATTTGCGAAGTAACGAGATATGGAACACATTGTGGATGGCAGACATCTCTTCAGGCAGTTCCAGCTGATAAGATACTTCTCCTCGGCGGTTCAGAATCTTGAAAGGCCCGATATATCTGGGGGCTAACTTTCCTTTCAGACTAAAACATTGGGTTCCCTTCATTGGTGAAACCTTGAGATACACAAAATCTCCGACATTGAAAGTCAGGTATCTCCTTCTCTTGTCAGCATAACTCTTATGTCTGGATTGGGCGGTCTTGAGGTGCTCACAGACTTTGTGAACCTTCTCTTCGGCTTGTCACAGCGATTACCCATAAGATAATGACGCCATGTCTTTAGTGCCAAAACTACGGCTGCTAACTCAAGATCATGGGTCGGATAGTTCTGCTCATGTTGCTTCAGTTGTCGAGACAGATAAGCGATGACTTTGCCTTCTTGCATCAATACACATCCGAGATCAATCTTGGATGCATCACAATGCACATCAAATGGCTTCTTGATATCTGGCATGATCAATATTGGGGCTGAAATCAATCTCTTCTTCAGCTCCTGGAAACTGGCTTCACATTTGTCAGTCCATTCGAACTTTTTGTCCTTCTTCAACAATTGGGTCATGGGTCGGGCGATGCTTGAAAATCCTTTGATGAACTTGCGGTAATATCCCGCTAATCCGAGGAATGCACGAACTTGGGTTTGAGTGGTTGGGGCTTCCCATTCTTCGACATCTTTGATCTTGGCGGGATCAACAACGACTCCTCCGGCAGACACAATATGTCCTAGGAATCCTACTTCTTTCAGCCAAAACTCCCATTTGCTGAACTTGGCATACAACCGATGCTCTCTAAGGGTTTCAAGGATGATTCTCAGATGTTGCTCATGCTCTGCTTCTGACTTGGAGTAGATAAAGATATCGTCGATAAATACAATGACAAACTTGTCTAGAAAATTCATAAAGATCTTATTCATGAGATTCATGAAATAAGTAGGGGCATTGGTTAATCCAAAAGACATAACCGTATACTCGTATAAACCATGGCGAGTAGTAAAGGCGATCTTCAAAATATCCATTGCACGAATCTTAAGTTGGTGATAACCAGTCCTAAGATCGATCTTAGAGAACACATTCGCTCCAGTCAACTGATCAAATAGATCCTCTATCTTTGGCAATGGGTACTTGTTTTTGATGGTGACATCATTCAGCTTCCTGTAATCGGTGCACAGACGGTTGCCTCCATCTTTCTTGTCGACAAATAACACTGGCGATCTCCATGGCGATGCGCTTGGTTGAATCAAGCCTGTTGCCAACATAGCATCCAACTGCTTCTTCAATTCTACTAACTCTGAGGGGTTCATGCTATAGGGTCTCTGGGCTATGGGTCCGGTTCCGGGGATTAGTTCAATGATGAACTCAATATCCCTATCGGGGGGCATACTAGGCAATTCATCTAGGAACACGTCGGTGTATTCATAGACTACTCTGACTTGGTCAATGGTGGGCAGGGCTAGACTCTTGTTGCACTTGAATTGACGGGGCAAGGTTTCAGATATATGCTCTACTGATACTCCAGAGCTACTAGTCATTGTGATGGCTTTCTTGGCATAGTCTATCAATCCTTTATTCTTTGACATCCAATCCATTCCTAGTACTACTTCCAAACCTTTGGTTCCAGGTACTATTAGATTAGCATAAAAATGTATCCCATGTATTCTGATAGGCACAACTTTGCAATTTTTTCTAGATTTTGTAGTTGAACCAGGGATTTGAACTATCATGACATGCTTCAGGTTGGTTGGGTGAATCTTACTAGTGCATGCAAATTCTTTGGTGATAAATGAGTGCGATGCTCCCGAATCAAACAATACTCTTGCTAAAACTGAGTTGACAGAAAACATACCCAGCACTACATCTGGAGCTTCTTGGGCTTCTTCGGCGTTCATGTGGAAGAGACCGCCGTTGCGGTTGTGAGGGTTCCCTGGGGCGAATCTTCTTCCTGGTTGAACACGACGCTGCTATTGAGCTGGGGCATTCACATTTGCAGTGGCGGCAATCTTCTTGGGGCACTCATTGGAATAGTGACCCTTCACTCCACACTCGAAACAGGTGATCTGAGACTTGTCTTTAGCTGCGACCGGCACATCATTGCTTCCAGTTCGGGGTGCAGTGTTGTTGTTGTTGCTCTTGGGAGGGGCACGGTTGAAATTGTTGGTGTTGCCGGGGTGATTGTTGTTTCCTCCGTACTTCACATTTCCTCCGCTCCGGTTGGGGTAGCTTGGGCGAGACATTGAGGGTCGGTTGTTTCTTGGTGCATACCCTGCAGACGGGTTGGGATGGTACTTCTGGTGACTGTTGGATCCAGAAGGTGCATCATACGATGTTTGCGGTTGTCGTTTGCCTGATTGAGCTTCCCTTCCATATGAATGGTAGAGTCGACTAGCTCTTCGAGATCCTCGAAGCGGTTATTGACGAGGACAATCTGCATCTCATCATGCAGTCCGTTCAAGAATCTCTCCTTCTTCTTGGCCTTGGTGTTGATCTCATCAGGTGCATACCTTGCTAAGGACAGGAATCTGTCACGGTACTCCACCACAGTCATTCTGCCTTGCTTCAACTCTCGGAATTCATCCCTCATTCGGGTGACTAGACCCTGCGGCACGTGGGTGTGGATGAACTTGATTTTGAAGGCTTCCCATGTCATCAGTTGACCATGGTTCATTGTGCGGATACTGTTCCACCATGCTCTCGCATCTCCTGCCAGATAGTGGGTGGCAAAAAGAACCTTCTCATTGGCATCTACTCCATCTACTTTTAAGTTGTTTTCCATTGTCTACAACCAGTCATCAACATCCAGTGGGTTCTCTAAGGTACTAAAGATTGGGGGATTTGTATTCTGGAAGTTCTTGAGTTTGGATCCATAATGATCCTGATTTCCGTGGTTCTGGTTGTTGAGAGCCATCTGGGCGATCTGTTGTAGTGTTGCTAGATTAGCTTGGTGCTCTGCCCTGCTTGCTTCCCGTCTGCGATGAGATTCTGCACGATTTGCAGCATTGGGTCTTGCGATGAGCTGCTCCCTCCTTGGTTTCCACGAGTCATCTGAAGATTGAGGTAAATAAAGGGGTAAGAGGGAAAGTTCTAAGGTTCATGGTTTTTGATTTCAAGCTAAAACTTTGAGTTTGACTCAGATTTTTGCAACTAACTTCTTTTCATTCCTTCAAACAAGGCACACGATACAAACACACACACCACAACATCAAAGGGAAACAAATGGTTTTAAGAACCATTCTGTAAGCTACGATACAATGGGACCGATACTCCTCATGCTACAACAGTGCTCTAGTGCATCTACTCATCATCGATGAAGTCGGAGTCGTCATCGTCGATGTAGAAATCCATGACATCTTCCTCCAGAAAGTCATCATCATTGCTGAGGTAGGAGTCAATGTCCCCTTGGATATCTTCACCTTCCTCTTCTTCTTCCTTCACGGGAAGCTGAGCTTCTTGCTCCTTGATGGTCTTCTCGAGGTCGGCCACCTTCTTGTGAAGACGGTCGATGGTGCGATCCTTCTTGGCGGTTGACGGCGCAGAGACTAACGACCTTGGACTAGTAGTGAGAAAGTCTGAGCCTTCTGGGATGCAATAGCGAGGTTGTGGTTGGCGAGCTCTCTTGCATTGTCCAACTCCTTCTGTCTATCGTACAGTAGGAAGTCGAGGTTTTCCACTTGGCGCTTCAGTATTGGGTGACTTGGCATCTCTAGCGGCATTCCCATGGAATCACGCCTTGCATAGTGAACAAAGCGGGTTCCTTGGATGAGGTTGACACTAAGGTGGATGAGGTTGACACTGAGGGCACATAGACGTGCGAGAACTTCATGCATTGCCCTGGCTAATCCATCAAGCCAGTTGTTCTCTCTCACGGAGAACTGAATCCTCCCAGATACTGGTGCTTCTATCTTGCCTTGAAGATCAGGAGTCACTAGCCATTGTAAATCTCCTCCTGGTGGACCCCGGGAGTTGAGCTCCAAGGAATTCCGGATGAGGACGCTCCAAGAACTCAGATAGTGCATCCAAATCCCTCTCAAAGATCAGTTGGCCTCCATTGCCCAACTGGTAGAACTTGCTGTATTGGGCTTCCATCTATAATAATTTAGGATGAGAAAGTTAGTGAAGTGATCAAGTGTGTCCAAGTTTTATGTAGTAATGTAAGAATTTGGAGGAACATGAATTTTTTGATATAAAGAATTCCCAAGGGAAAGAGAGGAAATAGTTTTCATAAATACTCACTTTGGTTTTTGAAACTAAGTTTTTGTTCGGACGTCCATTCTAACTAGGGTCTCCTATGATCAGGATGGCTCTGATACCAACTTGTCAACACCCAGATTTTTAATCCCAAATGCCTGTTATGCCATACCTCGCAATCTCAGGATTACCATTTTTGCGAGACATAACAGATTGGATATCACAGTACATCATCCATTACAAACCATAAATAAGGTCTTACACAAATAAGGATCTCATGATCCATTCTTAGTACAATCAAGTAGCGGAATAAATAGCGTAGTGGTGGGGTCCATCTTCAGAGTCACAGGCAATGCTGACGATGGGAGATAGTCCTAGTTATCATAGCCGTCCTGATGTCCTTCATCTTGGTAATCTCCTTCATAGTCTGGCCATAGGAATAGCCAGGGACAAAAGCCATGAGTACTTTTTAGTACTCGCAAACTACCACTAACAAGTAGTATAGTTCTAGTGTAAATGCTAATTCTAAGTTTATTTGTAAAGTTAGGTTTGAAACCTAAGCTGAGTTCAAAAACAAAGAAAGGCAAAAGAAGTTTTGAAAACACTTAAGTGGGAACTTAATCATCATAATCACAACTCTGTTGTGGTCAAGTCATGTCACAATTCATTTCGTAAGTTGTTTTGAAAACATCTGACAACGGAACAGTATGGCCACTCCAATTGTCCATAACCGCGGACGCGGCTATTCGAATAGTTTGACACTCTGCAGAGGTGGTACACTTTCACCACAAGATTCGATACATCTGTCAGGGATAACTCTAAATCATCATACTTAGTATGCAGATAATCAAACATAACCTTTCCTTTACACACCCTAGTATAAGAACCTCTCCTATGAGTATGGCCTCCCAACCATGACCATCTGTCATCTTGGGCACTGTATAGGTGGACAACATTGAGAGGTAGCCTCAGCTCAAACCTCTCCCGCGAGGGAACTAATACTAATACATATAAACTTCCGGCTAAGCCTTACCCAATTCAGGTATTGTGGTTGTACGGTAAAATTGGAACAGTATCGCATCCGAACCCAACCATCAGTTTTGTAAAAGGGCTAAGGCTCATGCCTCAACATTTTCTTCATCATAAACCATTTGTGTTTCTCAACACATGTCAAAACATCTCAATAGAATGACTCATCATTCCAAGGTTTTCACAATTCATTTTCACCAAGTATTCCCATCTAAAGTGAATCAAGTTTTGAGTTTTGTTCCAACTACTAAATTAAGAGTGTTCACTATAGTGGGATGCTAATGTCAATCTCATGCCATAGAATGACATCTAAGTCTAACTATATAGGTCAAGTTCTATACTCTTTATGCTACCTTCAAACAAGTAAAGGACTTTGGTAAAGTAAAGGAAGTAAAGCTTGTAAATAAAACTTGGGGTAGGTATAAGTCAACATGGTATAACCAAAGCATGCCTAATGCATTTGCTTAGGTTATCTAGATTGCAAGGGTTAGCTTGCATTGTTAAAGATGTCTTGCTAGTATAATACTTGCAAGTGTTAGCTTGCCTTGGGTAGTGCAGTGGTTGAAGTTTTCTTCCTCCTCCTCTTGGTAGAACTCCTCCTCCTCATAAGCTTGGTCGGTACTATCGTCTATAAATACATACGGAGTACACAATCACCAAACCATGCTTAACTAGTCTACTTAGCACACTAAGGCATACATTTGATGAATATTATCATCACAAGCATCACAAGGTTTAATGAACTAGTTTCATTTATTTTATTTGAGAAAAGTAATTTCTACTCATTGAAATTAACTAAGATTTAATATTCTCCAATTAAAATATGGTATCATGTGGACACATGTCATCACCACATATTCTAACATATAGGAATGTGATTTAAAGGTTGGATCACATCTTAATAAGTTTAAGTTTAATATTTAATGATTTAAAGTGACTAGAAATGCCTATATAGCATTATTTTAGTACTAGTCCAAAGTCACTGCATGTAAACCTTAATATTATTACATATTCAGATAGGTATGGTTAAATGTGATTTTTGAGAGTTGGAATCAACTCAAAAGCAATTATGGTTGATTTTATAAAAATGTTTGAATTTGCAAAAGCTCCTGTCTTGTTATTTTTACTAGGAGAGATATCTAACTCTAAATTTATTAAACCCAACGGGCTTGGATAGATCTTTTCAGAAGCTTTCCAACAAAATTGGAATCACTCAAATTGGTTTAGTAAATCTTCCTGAATTGATTTTTAAACTAAGGGACAGAATTGAGTTTAAGCCTAAATAGAAAAATCCTTATTTCAACTACTGGGTCAGCGCGGGAAATGAAATGGGCCGGCCCAGTGATGCTCAGCGGCGCAGAGGGCGGCTGACAGGTTGGTCCCGCTTGTCAGCGACACATAAAACCCGAAACGGTATGGGATGATCTGGGCACTACGATTAGAAGATAGATCAACGGTCCACAGTTGTCGTCGACGACGGACTCGTCGGCGGCGAGACCGAACCCTAAACGGCCGGTAGGGGTCTACTGAGGACGTACCAGGGCTCCAGCTAGTGAGGCGAGGCGGGCGATCGAACTGGACGACAACGATGGACTCAGGCGAGGTAGTGGCAGGGGCTGAGGTGGACAGAATCGACTGCAGCGTCTCCTTCTCTGCAGCGGCCTCCTCCGGTGCAATTCCGGCGAACGGCGGCTCAAGTGGCTCCGGCGAGAGAGGGGAAATGTTCAGGGAAGAGAGGGGAGTGGAATGGTGTGAGGAGATGGTGCTAGGGAGGCCTGCTTATATAGGTGCGACGGTGAGACCGAAAGGCATGGGCACGGCTCGTCGGTGACGGCGAAACAGAGGGGCTACCGGTGTGGCGAGGTAGGCGGACGGTGGTCGGTCTGCTGGTGGTGCTCTACGGCTGCTCCAGGCTTAGGGGTAGGCCGGTGAGGGTCTGGTTGGACTCAGGGGGACAGGAGAGAGTAGAGAGGGTGCAATGGGGGACAATGGCTTAACTAGGAACGATGTTAGTTAGGCTAGATGATTTCTGTCTGCCACCTGTTCGACACAATGGCCGCATGAGAGAAATTTTTGAATTTTGAGTTGATTTTTGGTGGATGCTTTGATCTGATGCTTGGTAGACTGTGGTTGCTAGGATTTGTTAAATGGATTTCATTTGAGTGGTTTTTGAATAAGTGTGATCTATACATATGAACTACATTCAATTTTCAAATATCATTTAAATTTAGTGTTTGAAAGTTTTTGGGATGAAACAAAGTGGGCCTTGGCACATCACTACTTGTACTAGCAAGGTGTGCAAAGATCCACAATTGTCTCTGTTTGAAAATGAGTGCTAGGAATAGCCAAAGTAGGCTATGTGATTAAAATGGCAAAAATGACCGTTGGCTTAATTAATTCTTTTTGATTTCTTTTTCTTTGAGATTTGTTTGGAAATGATCTAGATGATGTTTAATTCACCTTAGAATCATTTTACAATCAATAGATCACTCAAACATGGCATTTCAAACAACTCCTATTTTAAATGCATACACATATGAATGCTTAAAGATTTTTAAATAGAAAAAGGTTTTGTTAACCCTAAATTGGGTAGATTGGATCTTGATCACTTGGATTAGAGTTTTGGGATGTTACAATTTTCCTAGATTTTTTGATCTTCACGAATTTTGCCTCCAAAAAGTGCCTTTTTCATCAGAATCCTGACTTTGGTGGTCCATCCTCCAAAATCATCAACCATGCAAAAACAAATGAAATAACATAAGTATCATCTTTTAATATGAAATATATCAATGAATAACAGTAAATTATGATATATAATACTGATGCAAAATGGACGTATCAAGGTGCGGGGCAGGGGAAGAGCACGTTCGGGTTGAACCCGCCATCGAACTGGGGGGAGGAGGAGTACCTCTGCCGCGTGTTCGCCTAGCTCTCCTAGAACATGGCCGAAGAGATCGGGAGAATCCGGTAGGCGAACCGACGCTTGGTTGGCTCCCCCAAACGCCGCCATACTGTGAGCGCGACATCGTCGCACGTGCCTTCCTTTCCCTCATCGACTGCGATTCGGCCATCGCCTGGGCCTCGACGAGCGCCTTCGCCTCCTTGGACCTTGCCTCCTGTCTGTGCGGCTGTCCGATTCGACCTTCCTCTTCCGGACTAGGGCCAGCCACTCGGCATCGGTCAGGACATCCGGCATCGGCGCTCTTGGCTTCCTCACATTTGTCTTCTTTGGTTCGCCGGCAACGGACCGGGGTTTGACAAAACCCTTTGGCGGCATGGTGGTCGGGAGCTCGACGAACTGGCGGGAGATGTGGGGAAATGGAGAGGAAAGGCGGGAGGGAAGAAGAAAAGGGTAGGAGCTCGGCCTTCAGTCATCGACAGGGTTGGCCTACCCACTTTTTTGCTTCATCCACCGTTCCCAGGGCGTTCCCGGCGCCCTGGGATCGGTCTGGGATCTCCGGATGAAAGTTGGGCCAAATCCAGACGAAATCGGTGTCCTGCGAGCGCAACTGGGCCATTTTTCGGCGTCCGGACGAAAAAAACACCCTGGCCGATCCCGGGGAACCCGAGTGGAGATGCTCTTACGGGTATTCTTGAGGTTTGAGCCTAAAATTACCTAACAAAATTTATTTTATTTTCACAAAAAGATATACTTTTGAAAACTTTTCACCAGCGCAACTATGATTCGAGGGGATTGAGGATGGGAGCTGCTATTTTCTACCTGCTCTGTGCGTAGAGCGGGCTGGCCCATTTAGCGAAACTGTGCTACGCGCTGCTGTAACCAACTTAGTAGTTTTTTTGGTGAAAATTCTACCGTTCTATTAATAATAATCACTAACAACAGTACAAAGAGACCCAAAAGTAATAAAAATCACAAATAGGTCTATGGATGACCTAGCAACGACTACGGACAATAACGCGAGCCGAAGGCGTGCCTCCGTCTTTGCCCCTCCATCACCGTAGCCGGGCACAGTGGCAGCGCTTGTTTAGTAGACAGACGAGAAGTCGTCGTGCTAAAACCCCAAAGGACCAACGCAACAGAGCAGTAACAATCGCCAATGATGATAATTGTAGATCGGAATAAACTGACCTGAAAACACACCAATAAACATGAAAGTCGACCGGATCACTGGAGATCCACCAGACAAACGACTATGCATGCCCTATGTCGGTGCTAGATGCACCGCCGGAGCGAGGATAGGACGGAGTGGACTTTATTCTGACTCCAAGATGTAGCCATCACCTCAACATCCCGAAGGAGACATGAAAAGCAGTTTAAGTAAAGAAACGGAAAACCCTCCCACCGGTGAGAGGCCGCGGTCCGTCACACCTTCGAGGATCCAAGGCCATCAGAGGCGGAGCAGACCGACAACGTCACTGCGAGAGGAACAAGGGACCCCAAATGGGTTTTTAGGCAGTAGCCGCCACGATCGCGACACCTCCTGAGCTACCGGTTCGGTGATAATCCGTGCGAACCAACCTAGAAGTTTGCTAAAAGAATGTACGTGATGTACACGAGTTAGAATATTCCATAAAAACTGAAACAGTAAAAAAGTTACGATTTTCAAAAATATTCAAATTTAAAACTTGTTCGGACTTGAAAATTGTTTCAATTTAAAAACTGTTCATATCTAAAAAATGTTCGAATTTGAAAAATGTTCAGATATGCAAATTGTTCAACAAGAAAATATCTCAAAATCCGAACAAGTTCAAACTTGTAAACCGTTCAAATTTAAAAATGGATCAAATTAGAAAAATGTTCAAACATGAAAAAAGTTCAGATTTGGAACTAAGTTAAGAAAAACCGGACTGCACCAAAAAAAACTGATTGAAAAAACACAAGACCAGAAAAAATGACGGAAAGAAATGAAGAAACTGGGAAACAACGGGTCAGCCCAGCTCGAGAGGTCGCACGGGCAGAGCCTATTAGCGCGCGCATTGAGAGGTAAATAACAATTACCAATGGGATGGAGCGCACTGAGCAATAAATAACAATTGTCAATGGGTTGGTGGTAACCCTGCCCACGTGTCCAAGGAATCTTGTTTGATGGGGACGAGGGTTGGGACGCCACTTGAAATGACCGGTTTGGGTTTGGTATCGTCGCCGCCACTAATTAAGTCAGATTGGAGACCAGTGAGAGCCCTAAATCACACTCTTTCTCTCTCCCCGTGTCCCTTTCAGATCTCGTCATCTTGAGCATTTTCCCCAACCATAGATCTAGCCAGTTCATTGCCATGGACCATGGCAACCGCGACGGTCAGACATCCAACAAGCATCCTTATGACGTCGGAGTTCATAGTGGCAACCGATGAGTGGAAGAGCTGATGGAGGCTGAACTCTGGCAGCATCTAGAGCGCGAAGTTGAAGCTAATAACCGTCCGAGAGGATTGCAGCACGACGGGTCACCAATGCGACATCCAGATCTAGGCCACAAGATGAGGAAGCAGAGCTCTACCTCGCTGGCCCCTCCAATTTCCGGAGCGGAGAAGGAGGGGGCCGTGTTCCCAACGAAGAACAAGCCAAAACAGGTGACACTGGATCAGACGTACTCTTCTCCGCTGCCGTCAACGGTTGGACCGTCTCACACGGAAGTGCTGGAACCGTTAGATTGATCTCCACGGTCACCCCAACCGGTGACCGACTCGGTCTCGCGTCCTGATCGGGGGCGCCCAACGTCACCGTCGTTGGTGGGCCCCCGTCGCGCAGCGCATATAAAGAGGTGGGGTCCGGAGGCACGAACGCCAAGGTTCGTCTGCCGACTCGCCCACCGCACAACACTAAACCCTAGAGCCTCCGATCAGGCTAGCGCTGTAGCGGCGGGAATCACCCACCTCACCGCCGCCACCACTCCGTCGAGCTCCATGACGAGCTCGTCGTCAACCTCGAAGGCTGACGGTATGTTTTCTCTAATCCCTATTCTCTCTAGATCGACGACTAGTGATCCAATTAGGCTAACAATGGTATCAGAGCAACTAGTCCTAGTTGATCTAGTAGAGAAAGTGGTAGATCCGAGGAAGAAAAGAAAAAGGCTAGGGTTCTCAGAAGCGCCGCCGCAAGGCCGCGCCGTTCCTCTCGATCCCGACGCATCGGCAAGCCGAGGTCGGGAAGAAGAACATAACCCCTCTGGGGTGAAGAAAATCGAACCCCAAAGCCACAGATCCCCTCTCCTCAGATCAAATCGATCTAAAAGAAATCGAAAGAAAAGAAAAGCCTCGGTTTCCCTTCGGTTTTCCCCATCCCCGAACCCTAGATGCAAAGAAAAGCCACAGATCCCCTCCCGAATCAAACAAGAACACCAAGAAAAAAAAGGGGGAGGGGAACCGGCCGCCGCCATGCGTCGCGCCAGCAGAAGGCATCGCCGCTGCACCGCTTGACGGCGGTGCGACCACCCTCGGGTGGACGCGCAGCCGGCAAGGGGGGCAGGGGACGCCGCCTCTCGACCTCGCCGTGGTACAGCGGGATATGGGGAGGTGGACGGAAGCAGAAAGAAGGAGAGGGGGAGGGGCTCGCGCCGGAAAAGGGAGGGGGCTCGCCGTCGGCCGGTCGCCGGCGGCGCGGCCTCCTCGCCTCCTTGCCTGCGCGGGGCGTTGCGCCGCCGGAGCTGAGGCGCGAGACAGACAGACGGGGGGAGTGTAACACCCCGTCCACTCCTGGGCCCGGGGGGTGTCACTCCTAGCAGCTAAATAGGATATCTAGATTGGCCCCACAGACCAACACTAGTCTTTTTGCGCACTTTGTCCTCACTCGTGCGCATCCGGTTACCCACTTCCCGGTCGGTCACCCATCCTAGAATTTCTCTAGGCCAAGCACGCTTAACCTTAGAGTTCTTTTCGAATGAGCTTCCGGAAAAGAAGTTGCAACTTGTTGGTATAAGTATTCTGTCAATCCTATTAAGCCATGTGCCTAGTCTCACATACACCCATCCTTTAGAAGATCGGTGCCCTCATCGATCAAGCACACCCCAGGAACGTTCCCTTTTGGCACGCGTTTGTGCGTCTAGTGCCGGCACATGTGCCATGTCGTGTTCACTCCGGGCCACACGCTCCATGCTCCACATGTCCCGCCACTAACCCACACACACCCGTGTAATCGCAAGGGTCGGCTCTTATACCACTTTGTAACACCCCGTCCACTCCTAGGCCCGGGGGGTGTCACTCCTAGCAGCTAAATAGGATATCTAGACTGGCCCCACAGACCAACACTAGTCTTTTCTGCGCACTTTGTCCTCACTCGTGCGCACCCGGTTACCCACTTTCCGGTCGGTCACCCATCCTAGAATTTCTCTAGGCCAAACACGCTTAACCTTAGAGTTCTTTTCGAATGAGCTTCCGGAAAAGAAGTTGCAACTTGTTGGTATAAGTATTCTGTCAATCCTATTAAGCCATGTGCCTAGTCTCAAAGGGAGCGGGGGACAAATGCGGCTAGGGTTTTCTAACTAGGGTCGGGTTGTCCCTCCGCTCGCGTCGGGCGACCGTCCGATTAATCGGACGGCTGAGAGCAGGCTCGTGCTGAGGTGGGGCGGTGCTTGGGCCGCGCAAGGCCGTGGGCCGCGTGGGCCGAAGCGGGTGCGATGTATAACAGGTGCCGCGGGAAGGCCGGTGGGCCGGCTATTTTCCGCCTAGGGCCTTTTCACCCAGTTTTTCTTTTACAAAAGCTTTTTTGGGCATTTTAATTATCTGGTTTTGATAATTTTTGCATAGTTTTTTCTATAGCAAAATTGTCCAACGAAATTTTGTGTAGAAAAACATTAAAGTAACAATAAAGTTTCTGTAAATAGTAAAGTTGATGCATTTTATTCATAATTTTTTCCGCTGCAAATAGTTAAATGTATTTGCTTCATTGCAATTAGAGTGAGGATTTTATTTAATGACCAACGTTATTAGTAAAATTTTCACTATGGATAGTGAGTTTTATCACTATTAGTTCTATTTCTGCCCAACGGTGATGTAGAATTAATATTGAGAAGTTTCATGTTTTAATTTGACCAACGTTAAATTAACTCATTTTGGTCATATTTTGTTTTGAGGCAATCCTATGAGTTTCATATCGGCCATTGAACCCCTCAATGGAGGAAACTACGGCTCATGGCGAGAGAAGGTTGAGATGGGCTTGCTTTGCTTGACCTCGACTTGGCACTGATTGAGACCTGTCCCAAAGAACCTGAGGACCCCGTGAGGGGCGAAAAAGAAAGTGAAGATGACTTCAACAAAAGGGTCCATGACCATGGACCAATAAGAATGAAGTACGATCTTGATCGTGCAAAATGGGACTCGTCCAATAGAAAGTGCTTAATGGTCATTAATAGCTCCATTATGGAAGCAATAAGGGGAGCAATCCCAGAGTGTAGCACTGCCAGTGAGTACCTGAAGAAGGTAGAGAGTCAGTTTACTGGGTCTTCAAAGGCCTATGCGAGCTCTCTCATTAAGAAACTTGTTACTACAAGGTACACTGGTGGTGGAGTAAGGGACCACATATTGTGAATGAGCAACATGTCTTCCAAGCTTAAGACCATGGGCATGGAGCTCCCAGTCGAGTTCATCATCCACCTGATCTTTGCCTCACTACCAAACCAATTTGAGACTTTTGTTGTGAACTACAACGCACAGCCAGAAAAGTGGGGCATTAAGAAGATGATGGCCATGTGTGTACAAGAAGAAGAGAGGCTCAAGGGGCAATCTGGTGATTCTGTGAACTACCTGAGCCCAACCAAGAAGAGGAACTTTCAGGGTTCCAGGCCACAAGGGAGACCACAAGGGAAACCTCAGGGGCCTCCCCCTCCTTCTAAGCCTCATGGAAAGGATGATGATCACCGACAGCAGGAGGTGGACAAGGATACCTGCAGGTGGTGCAAGGAGAAGGGCCACTACATGAGTGACTGTGTGAGCTTCCTAAAGCATCTGTGCAAGAAAGGTGAGGATTTAATTACTTTTGTTGATGAATCACTATTTTTAAGTTATACAAAATCTACTTGGTGGATTGACTCAGGTGCAACTGTCCATGTTGCAAATTCATTACAGGGATTCCGTATGAGAAGGACCCTGCAAAGAGGAGAAAGAAGAATTAAGGTGGCAAATGGCGTCCAAGCTGAAGTCGAAGCTATTGGAGATCTCCCATTAGAATTATCAAATGGCTTTGTACTTTTACTAGTAGATGTACTTTATATACCCTCTTTGCATCGAAACTTAATAAGTGTATCGCGCTTAGATGGTGATGGTTTTGCTTGCCATTTTGGTGATGGACAATGTAAAATCAAGCATAATAATGAGATTGTTGGTCTTGCCTTCAGACAAGACAAGCTTTATTTGTTATCACTTTGTGAGAATGTGTATGCATTAAGCGCTGAGAATGAGAATGCCTCCTCATCCCTGAATGGAAAGAATAAAAGAAAAAGAATTGATTATGTCTCTTCGAAATTATGGCACTATCGTTTAGGCCATATTTCGAGGGGGAGAATAGAACGTTTAGTAAAAGAATCAATTCTACCGCCTTTAGAATTTTCAAATTTAGAGCAATGCATCGATTGCATTAAAGGAAAGTTCGTAAAGAACATTAAAAAGGGCGCCAAAAGAAGCACATGAGTTTTAGAAATAATTCATACGGATATATGCGGTCCGTTTCCTATGACATCTGTGGATGGATATGATTCTTTCATAACATTCACGGATGATTATTCGCGTTATGGTTACATTTATCCAATTAGAGAGCGTTCTGAAGCATTGGATAAATTTAAGATATTTAAGGCTGAAGTTGAAAATCAGCATAGTTTAAAGATTAAAGTAGTAAGGTCCGATCGTGGAGGCGAATACTACGGTCGGCACACCCCAGATGGCCAGGTTCCTGGACCCTTTGCAAGGTTTCTACAGGAACATGGTATAGTAGCCCAGTATTCAACGCCGGGCGAGCCTCAGCAGAATGGAGTAGCTGAAAGACGTAACCGTACCTTGATGGATATGGTAAGAAGCATGTTAAGTTACTCCACCTTACCGGTTGTCTTGTGGATGGAGGCGTTGAAAACCGCCATTCACATACTTAATCGAGTTCCTAGTAAGTCGGTGTCTAAAACACCATATGAGTTATGGACTAGTCGCGAACCTTCACTCAATTATTTGCGAGTGTGGGGCTGTCCAGCTGAGGCTAAATCTTCAACCCAAACCTTGGGAAGTTAGATCCTAAAATAGTAAGTTGCCATTTCATTGGCTATCCAGACAAGTCAAAAGGTTATTGTTTCTATTGTCCAGACAGATTTACTAAGTTTGTGGAAACGAGACACGCTGTGTTTCTAGAGGATCAGATGATCAGGGGGAGCACGGTATCACGAGAAATCAACCTTGAGGAGAAGCGGGTGCATGCACCCACTCCGATGATTCAGGAACCGTTTTTTCAATACCTGTTGCTGCACCGACACAGGAATATGTCGATGTGCCACCTGTTGTTAGTTCTCCTATGGCAACAATGAATGAAAATGAAGACCCTGTTGTCACACAAGAGGGGGAGCTGGAACAGCCCCATACAGAGAATGTGCCAGACGGCGAGACCCTCAGAAGGTCTCAAAGAACTAGAAAGCCAGCTATTCCGAACGATTTTGAAGTCTATGTTAGTGAAGAAGTTCAAATGGAGGGTGATCCCACCACATTTGAAGAAGCAATAAAAGGTGCTCACTCATCGAAGTGGCTTGAAGCCATGGAAGATGAAATGAGATCCATGAGTAGTAACAAAGTCTGGGATTTAGAAGAAATTCCTAAAGGAGCCAAAACAGTAGGCTGTAAATGGGTCTACAAAACAAAATGTGACTATAGAGGGAATATTGAAAGATATAAAGCACGACTTGTTGCTAAAGGTTTCACCCAAAGAGAGGGAATAGATTATAATGAGACATTTTCTCCAGTCTCAAGTAAGGATTCTTTCAGAATCATAATGGCTTTAGTGGCACACTATGATTTAGAACTGCATCAGATGGATGTAAAGACGGCTTTCCTAAATAGAAACCTAGAAGAAAAAGTTTACATGGCACAACCCAAGGGTTTTGTCGTGGAAGGAAAAGAACGTATGGGATGTCATCTGAAGAAATCCATTTATGGGTTAAAACAGGCCTCCAGGCAATGGTACTTAAAGTTCCATGAAACAATAAGAAAGTTTGGTTTCGATGAGAATGAAGAGGACAATTGCATATATGCAAAGTTCAAGAATGGGAAATTCATTTTCTGTATCCTGTATGTGGATGACATTCTACTTGCCAGTAGTGATGTTAGTCTACTATTGGAAACAAAGAAGTTTTTGTTCTCGAACTTTGATATGAAAGATCTCGGTGAAGCTTCATTCGTTCTAGAAATTGAGATTCTCCGAGATAGAGAAAAGAGGGTCTTAGGGCTATCGTAGAAGGCATACTTAGAGAAGATTCTGAAAAAGTATAGTTTGCATGCGAGTAATCCTACACCTGCTCCTATAGTCAAGGGTGATAGATTTGGGAATTTTCAATGTCCCAGGAACCAATATGAGATCGATCAAATGAAAGCGGTTCCATATGCTTCTGCTGTCGGAAGCTTGATGTATGCTCAAGTATGTACACGCCCTGACTTAGCTTTTGTTACCGGGGTACTTGGCAGATTTTAGAGTAATCCAGGAATAGACCATTAGAAAATGGTAAAGAAGGTATTGCGTTATGCAAAAGGCACAAAAGGCCTCATGTTAACATACAGAAGATCTGAATCCCTTGAGATAGAAGGGTATTCGGATGCAGACTATGCGGGAGATATAGACGAAAGAAAATCCACGTCAGGATACATATTTACTCTCACAAAGGGGGCTATATCGTGGAAAAGCTCCAAGCAAACCATCACGGCATCATCCACGATGGTAGCTGAGTATGTAGCATGTTATGAGGCCACGGGGCAGGCAAACTGGTTAAAGAAGTTTGTACCCGGATTAAGAGTGGTGGACAGCATTCAAAGACCACTCAGAATGTACTGCGACAATGAGCCAGCAGTATTCTATACTCACAACAATAAGTCAAGTGTTGCTGCCAAACACATTAACATTAAGTTTTATGTTGTGAAAGAAAGAATCCAGGATCATACCATAAGTTTGGAGCATATAAGTACAAAAGAAATGCTTGCGGATCCGCTCATAAAAGGCTTACCACCCAGTGTGTTCAGAGAACACTTAGCCGGCATGGGTTTAAGGGCAAGCCTATGATACCTGGATATTAAGGGCCTAAGAACAAGAGTCTGTTTCAAAATAGAGAGGTGTATAGTGGCTGTTGAATATATGGTGCGTAACTGACCATTATGATGAGACATGCTCTATATGCTGATCTGTGATGAAATGGTGCAAAAGTGTAAGTTGAATGGAAGATGAGATCAAGGGGGAGAATGTTAGATTGATCTCCACGGTCACCCCAACGGGTGACCGACTCGGTCTCGCGCCCTGATCGGGGGCGCCCAACGTCACCGTCGTTGGTGGGCCCCCGTCGCGCAGCGCATATAAAGAGGTGGGGTCCGGAGGCACGAACGCCAAGGTTCGTCTGCCGACTCGCCCACCGCACAACACTAAACCCTAGAGCCTCCGATCAGGCTAGCACTGTAGCGGCGGGAATCACCCACCTCACCGCCGCCACCACTCCGTCGAGCTCCATGACGAGCTCGTCATCAACCTCGAAGGCCGACGGTATGTTTTCTCTAATCCCTATTCTCTCTAGATCGACGACTAGTGATCCAATTAGGCTAACAGGAACCAGAGCCACTTGGGAAGAACCCGAAGATCATGTGCTACAACTGCTCGAGGAGGTGGAGGAAGAGGAAGCGAGGGCTCGCTAGAACACAAAGATTGAGGTCGCTCAAGTGCGCCACAGCCGAGCGGAGGAGGTCTCAAGATGACACTGGGCAGACTCCGAGAGGAAGGCGCGTCGTGTTACTGTGAGGGATCGGTGATGGGAGGCGGCATCAATTTCGTCTATGCGCCTTGTCTAGGGCTGGAATACGAGCCGAGCCGAGTCAGCTCGGCTCGACTCGCTAAAGCTCGTTCAACTAATGAGTTAGCTTGTCTTGGCTCGTTTACAAAATGAGTTCATATTTG
This sequence comes from Avena sativa, assembly GCA_916181665.1. NCBI lineage: Eukaryota > Viridiplantae > Streptophyta > Magnoliopsida > Poales > Poaceae > Avena > Avena sativa. Next base: position 541,988,952 of record OV702290.1, on the reverse strand, counting down.
AAACTCGACTCGGTAAACTCATGAGTAGCTCACGAGTATCTCGTTTAGCAGATTATAAGTTACGAACATGAGCACATATATAATAAAACTAGTAATTATCCTACTAATTAAGAACTAGAACAACGATAGTACTTTCATAATACCATGAAGGCAATATTAATGGAAAATATAGTATCTGTACACCATTATATGTACAAGAAACATTCTTAGTATGGCACTCATCTGTGAAAAATTTCAAACTCTATATTTGAACGAGCAAGGTAAATAAGTAGCTCGCAAGTAGCTCATTTAGATTGGGTGAACAAACAAGCTCAAATCTAAAACTCGGCTCGACTCATTAGACACCGAGTTCGAGATGAGTCGATCCGAGTCACGAGTTATTCATTTATCTCGTGAGTTTCAAGTTATAAGTCCACCCCCTTGCCATAGGGAAGGGGAATGTGGATGAGGTCGGACGAAGGACAAGGATGACGAGCAATACAACGTAGGACAACGACATCGCCGTTGAAGGGCATAGAACGACATGGAAGGGAGTAGGGCATAGGACGACCAACGGGTTTTTGGAAAGCCTTCGTCGTAGTTTAATGTGCCACTGACTTACATGACCGATATGCCGACGCACGATCTGCAGCGTGTCCGGCCGGACGCATTCCCTATCGAAATTTGGACCAAGAATGGGTCGGTGACACGTGCGGTCGTTTGGGTCGCGCCACTGGGATGGGTTTTGGATATTCGTGCGTTCGACTTAGACACATACGGACAACCCATGTTGTATGTATCAGCCCGCCTAAGGGCATCTCCAGCAGGCCGACTCAAACCAGTGACCCAAGTCGTCCGTTTTTTGGTCCAGATGGGTCGGAACACGGACGAAATTCGGTTCACGATCCTTTGTCCTACCTGGCCAGGGCACCCATCGGCGCGACTCATCCTGTCTGCGCTGGCTAGTGGGTCATTTTTGCTAGCACTGGCCAATTCTTTTCTCATTTGGACAAAAAAATATAATAAAATATATGGAATAAATGAATAAATAATAGTTCATGATTTGAATAGTGCACAACCACATGGTTTCACACAAACAATCAAACATAATACAAATTGCATCAAACAAATAAAGGGGTTTAACCATGTTGATTTTCTGCACGAGACCACATATGCTCAATGAAATTGATTCAAAGTCAGTCATGGATGTTCCAATCATGCAAGGTGTGATGCACATGCATAAACTCTTCCCTAGACACTAGCCCTGGCATTGGGTCAAGCAACTCACCCTGAAAATCCTAGTTTTGGTCGTAGATGTTGTCATCATGCTCGTCCTCAACGATCATGTTGTGCATGATCACACAAACAGTCATGATATCCCACATCCTCTCCGTGCCCCATGTTCTAGCAGGGTACTGAACAATATCTCACCTAGGCTGAAGCGCACCAAATGCTCGCTCCACATCCTTCCTAGCTACCTCTTGTTCTTTTACAAACCTCCTACATTTCTCATCTACGGGGTTATGGATATTCTTCACAAAGGTGGACCAAGAGGGATAGATGCCATCAGCTAGATAATAATCCATATCATAAGGATTGCCATTGATCGCATAGAAAAGCTGAGGAGCATTTCCTTCTACAAGCCTAGCGAACACTACATAGCGTTGGAGCATATTTATATCACTGTTTGATCCTATCATGCCAAAAAAGGAGTGACAGGTATAGAGATCTTGTGATGCAACAACGTCTAGTATGACTGTGCACCCCTTGGCATGTCCTTTGAATTGCCCTTGCCAACCAAAAAGACACTTCTTCCACTACCGATGCATCCAATCGATGCTGCTAAGCATCCTAGAAAACCCCTACTCTCGGTGATGGACAAAAGCCGAACAATGTCTTTGGTGTTTTGCTCTCTCGGATAAATTTCGCCAAACACAACAATGATTGCGCTACAAGACAGTTACATGGCCTCATGGCATGTGGACTCGCTCATGCGCATGTAGTCGTCAATGAGATCATCTGATACTCCATATGCAAGCTAACGAACAGCCGCGGAAGATTTTTGGTAAGAGGAGAAGCCAACCTTACCGGTGCAATCGAACTTGGCCTCGATGTAGTCATCGTAGTCCCTCATGCAATTGAGGATATGTAGTTACAACTTCTTGGACATCCTATGGCAGCGATGGAATGCCTTCTCTTTAAAGACCGGATCGGTTGGGTGCAAGTAGTTCTTGTAAAGGCACAGGTGGTCAGCTTCTCGGTCGCGATCTATGTTGTCTAGGCGCTACTTCGACGAGCCACCCTTACACAGCGGCAGCAGGCACTCGTCGTGAACCATGAGTGCAGCGACAAGCAAAAGTCTGATCTCACCGTCAGACTCCTCTTTCGACGATGATTCGATGACATTCTTGTAGAAGAACTCGATTACCCTACGACTGTTGCCCATATGTACAAGCATACCACCACCAATGGCCATGACAATGACCGTACATAGCGAGATCAACAAGAATTGGCCAATCAACATACCTCAAATGCGGTCGGGCAAAAGGACGAGCAAGTTGTGGGTACGGGCTAGCGACGCACCCGAGCGTCTCGCCTGCGTCAAGCACTCGTCGCGGCCGAAACTACAGCAATGCGTGCGGGCTGCGATGGTGCTGGATATTGGAGGCAGATTGGGAGGGGGGGCACTCGCGGTGACGACCTAGGTCGAAAACTGCGAGCAAGCTCTTCTAGCGATTAGGGCGACACGAGAACGTAGCTGATGGCCAGTAGGATGCGGCCGGGAAGTGGGGACGAACAAGGGCGAGATGTGGCGACGACAACGACGATGCCTGGGGTGGCGGAAGAGACGCAGGCAAGGGTTTGAGGCAGGGAGTGACTTTGGTGTGGCTCTTGTGCTACCAGCGGAAGGCCCGGGTTGGCCTATAGGAGGACGCGGGCACCGTCCAAGCCAACTCAATCTTGGAACCAAATTTGACGCGTGAATGGATCAGTCCAGCGAGTCGGCCCGTTGTGCCGTGCTATAGCTGTCCACCCAAGTCCCAACCAACGCGGCAGGACCATTTGCGTCGGACGCTGGAGATGCCCTGAGTCACTAGTCCACCTAGCGCACCATTGCATCGGCAAAATGTTGAAGAAAAACAACAACTACAACAAGAAGAACGAATTCTGCCAGAGCAGCTTATTTCTTTTTCAGCGAGTGCACATAGTTGAACACCATATGTTATTATTGACTGAAATAAGTAGAACCGGTTCGTGAGAACGGAACATTGCCTGGCACTTGCCGACAGGTCGCCATGACGCCGCTCTTTATTTTATCTTCACACACAAGCAAATTGACTAGTACTCGTGTGTTTGACTTTTGCCGTTGGTGGTGCCCGTTCTACATCATGTAGACCACGGTCACAATACTGACTTCTGAGAGCCTTCCCCTGTCTTAATCTTTTTTCCTTCAAAGTAACTTGATTTCCTGTTAAAGTCCGAAAACATGCAGGCTTATTCTATACACTATGTACCAAGTCTATCCGACGGAAAAGTCAATGGAAATGGTACAATCATCACACACATATGCTTGTGCGTGTGAAATTAAATTTTAAAAAGTACGACCATGATTTTTCCTTTGTAAAAAATCCGTCTTGTCCTTGTTTGTAGGGAGAAAAAACGGAGACAACTTCGATTTACTTTCATCACACTCCATCTGTTTAGACACTTTTGTTTCGGTGTCCTCCTACTTTTCAAACTTGGACAACAAAAACTCAATACCGATTCGTTTCAAAAACCGTATAAACCCACCCGAATCCCGTATGGTCGTCTTAGACGTATACTCACCGTACATGTATACTCACGTGCCTGCGGGAGGCGAAAATCAGGAGTTATATAGCAAAAGCAACAAAATTTCAAATATATCATGCAAAGACAAAGATCGCGATAACGAGAGGTGGATGTGGCCGATAATAACATGGAGTATATCCAGCTCAACCGAGTACACTTATACGAAAATATACATAGTCTGGATATAGGTTTCGACCGATTAAAATAAAACTGACCCATATAAACTTAAGTTTTAGGGGAGGACATAGAAACACACCTCCTGTTTAGAAAGAACGTCACCTCCCGACCTCCATTTCTCACTAGTTCCATTTTGAAGAAAGGTTAGTTTTCCACGCCAGATCAATCGCATGTACACTACTAACCTTGAATTTTATATATACTTGTACGGCTGACCTCTCCATTTCCTCGCAGTTTGATCCTTGACTAGATCTAGTCTAATATTGTCAGCGCTGCAGTGCTGGTTGCTCATTTGCGACAAATGGCATGTGATACGGATATACTAGTAGCATTCGACCCTTTCCGCAGTAAGCGTATCATGAAGTATACCTGATCATCTTTGATAAATTTGGAATGAAATAATTATATTATTTAAAGCATGGTGCCATACTAGTAAATATAGCATGCACAGAGCTAGGCCTAGTTTGGCAACAAAGTATTTCTAGAACTGAAGTATTTACAAAACCATAGTATCTAACTGCCTGGGCAGGCTTCAGTTTCAGAAAAAAGGTCTAGAGTTGTTTTTTCACTTCAAAATTAGCACCTTTTGAGGGATACTGAAGTATTAATACCACAGTTTTTAGTCACTGCCAAACACATCAAAGTATTCAAAACTTTAGTTTTTTGAGAAACTTTAGTATTGCTGAAATACTACAAAAATACTTTGCTACCAAACATAACCCTAGTTTGTGGTTCTCCATATTTCAATTTGTACTTGGCACATCCGCGCAAGCGGTTTGTTTTGAGCTTGGTTAAGCAACTTGGACAATTTGCACTGTATTTGTCATCCACAACAAAGTAATTCAAGCCATTTAAAGCTTCCTTTATTTTCTACGGTAATACTCTATATATTTGAAATTACTTGTATGGCCAAATGAAATCTTGGTCAATGTATGCCTAATATCGAATTCTACTAGTCTTACCTTAGTAGGAGGTAAGCTCGAACATCTTAAAAGAGCTCTATGATTTTACTCGGAAAATTGCATTGCAAATTCCGTCGTACCCCTCCTTGTGATGCATCATCGATCCTCCTCCCCTCTCCTTACTACTTTTCCGTATGACAAAAAACCATGATCACGAAGGCTATACTGTCTAGCACTCCTTCACGATAACCGTCACGTGCACAATGTTCCATAAAAGTCCACGCACAGTATGCTGTCCTAACCATTTGACAACAGTGATATCCCTGCGGGCACTATCACCGTTAATCTAGTTGATGACCGTATTACCCATCCAACTCCGATGACCTATAGATGGTTGGTGATCATCGCGAAAATACAAGAAGGTTACTTGTGCCATTTACTCTCACCTAGAGATCATGGCTCCACGGAAGCTGCGCAACGATGCAAACTCTCGTGCCAAAAGGGGCATTCGTTTGGTTTCATGTATTCTCATTTCCCTAGGGGTTGAGAAGCCAAGCCCCAGTCGTTTGGTTCCATACATTTAGGATTTCAGCAAATTTGCACTTGTTTGACTAACTACATTGTCCCTGCTATCCTTATCTCCTAGCTAGTGAGGTGAGCTTACCCAACATCATGAAGCAAGAGAACAAAGTTCAGAGAAGTGCAATTCAGAGAACTACTAGCTTATATTAACACAGGTTCGACATAATAACTCGTGGTGTGTGTGCTGCAGCACGAGTTCACGAGCAACTCCCCATGATGCATCACTAGTTCATCACATACAGAGGGGTTATAACTGAATACCACCTCCCAAAATATACAAAACAAAGTTTAGGGCTCACCGCAACCATAGATCATTAGCCCTAGCTACTCCAAAATACACATCACATCCATGTCATCGCTACTAGCACCTCGTCGAACAGCTGAGTCCGCTGCTCAGAGGTAGTGTTTGCTTAGGAAGGCCGTGAACCAGTTGATCCTGTACTCAGGGGTCATGGCAAGATACCTGGTTCTCTGTCCACTGTGCTCTATCAGGTGGCTAAGAGCACGGTGTATCACGGTCATGGTGACGGGTGCAGCGGTGACGCGAGGACCGTAGATGATCTTCATCTGAGCATAGTTGACAATGGGCTTGTTGATCAACTTAGTGTCCGATGGCTGAGCCTACATGAGAATCAGTGTTAGTTCAAGACATGTAGACGCATATGAGAGCTTTACAACTACTGATGCAAGTTCAGATATATCGAACATTGATGTGCGCATAGTAGTCATCATCGTCCATAATGATAGAAGAGGACTCCTCAACCCAGCGTACGTTCTCAAGCCTCTTGAGTCTCAGCACCCGAATCCAGCGCATTCTCCAGTGCCTCATGTGGTTGTACACCTGGGTCGGCGTGACTGTCCAGCCACAGAACTTGAAGACATCCTCTGCAATCAGGCGCATGTCTGCCTGTCTGAATCCCCGCATTACTGAATCCCCTTTCCCGATTATCTGGACAACCCAATTCAGGGCGAAGGTGGACAGAGATGCTGGCCATGACATGGCCAACCTCCTCGTGCCCACCTCAACGACCGCATTAGGCATCGGCACATAATGCAGAGGCAGCACAAAGGTTACTGATAGATCAGGGGACACAACCTTCTCCTACGACAACATGGATAATAATGTGTTCATTTTAAGGGATGAACTACTTATAACACTAATCCTACCTACAGTACATGGCAATCCTCACATGACAACATGAATACTGACTGCTAAAATACTCCGGGTCTAGATCTACAACACCAGCTCACAGTTATAAGCTGTGAGCTAGAACATGGCAACAAATATAAGCCGCGAAAGCTAGGGTTAGATGTTTCTTACCACGATCTCAACCTCGCTTGACGAGGATGACATGTCCGACATAGCCGAGGAGGAAGACTTGCCGGAGATGAGCTAGACCCACCGAAATAGGAGGCGCCGCTTACCTGCTCGTCGGTGAGGAAGAGGATTTGGAGGGAGAGCTCGAAATAGGGGGAAATGGAGGGGGGGACTTTGGAGCCGGCGGAAGGACGGTGTAAATAGGCACGGCGAATCGGCGGGCGGTAACCCCAATTTCTCCCGCCGGATTTTGCGAGCTCCCGCCATCCCACCTTTGCACGAGTGCGTGCAGCTTCTTCCCCATGAGCGCGAGAAGAATTTGGCTCCATGAAAACGTCCGATTTCGGCGTTCCTCCAAGACCAGGCTGAGCGGTGGTTTAAAACTCGTGCGATACAAAGATTCCATTCGCCGCGAAAACCAAACGTTTTTATTTCTTCCCGCCCATGCGAGAAACGGGGAAACAAGTAACCAAACACGCCGCTGCAGTTCAAAAATTACCATTTACTCCTTCACGGTAGTCATCAACAAAACCGTGAAAATTCTTCGATCACGCAGATTACGCAGCCGGGTCAAACGACGGCATCAATGCAGAGATCCTTCATCATCAGCCGCTCACCCACTCGGCCGCCGCAGCAGTACCACCACCACCGTCAGCGCAACAGTCAGCAGCGCGTACCACGACAGAAAGGGTCAAATAATTCCCCCACCCATCATCACAGCCTTTCAAACCCCACCGGTTTCCCAACGGTCCCGCCACCTCGCTGACGCGCGGGCCCCGTCGCAGGACCAAACCGCGCGGCCGGCCCCACCGGTGGCTGCGGCAGCAGCTGCTAGGCGCACGCCGGCTTGTCCCCCAACCTAAGCCCCCGTACACATCTCCCTCCCTCCCTCTCGCATCGCGAGCCGCGGGTGCTCTCCCCCCAAGACTGACTATTCGTTCCCCCCCCCACCCTCCGCTTGCTTCGCCATTTCGCCTCCGCATCCGACGCCCGCCGCCGCCGCCTCTACGACTGCACAGAGCGGCGCGGGAGGTGCTAGTTCTCGTGCGGCCGGCCTGTGCGCGCCCCGTGCGGCGAGATCTCGGGGTTTACTGCTCGGGTTTCATTCAAGAGGAGGAGGAGGTTGCTGCAGTTTAGCCGCGGCAGGCGGCCTAGCCTTCCCGTGCTCACCAGACGCGAAGGAGGAGTCCTCAGCGTGCGGGTGGTGGCGGGGATGTACGCGCCGCAGTCGTCCCGCGGCGCGGGCGGCTCCGGCTCCGCCGCGGAGCAGCCTAGGGTTTACCAAGTCTGGCGGGGAAGCAACGTAAGCGCTCGCCCCCCCTCCTCTCTCTGTCTCCATGCCGTGTGCTCGTCTACTGCGGATCTGGATCTGGCCGCGCGAGCGCGCGTGCCATGACTGCCTGGCTAGGGGTTTGCGTGTGTATTTACCCTTTTTTTGGCGTCGATTCTGTGCGATTGGGCGGGGAACTAGATGCCTCTCCGCTGCTGTGTCCCCATGGTTCACATGCTTGCGATCCTGCCCTTGCGAAGTTTCGAATCCTCGGGTATGGCGACAAAATTCAGTCACAGCTTTCTGTAGTAGTAGTACTAGTGCTTTTTTGTCTGAAATGTTGCTCTGGCGGATTGGAAAAGTAGTGGACTACTACATCATCTTAGTGTGTCGTGTCTCTTGCGCAGTTGCGCTACGCATATGGAATGTTGGTCGGAATCTTTGGATATGAGCACTTACATGGAGTGTAAAGAGTTATTCTATTTTCAGTGTTTTTAAGCAAGTTGTCTGGGAAATACTAGTTTGCATGATGACAATACTTTAGTTGGAAATGTTCAACTTTATGTGGACCTGGCTTTGCGCTGGTATGATTGTATGGATCATGACGTATCGATGACAACTAGGAAAGTCGTGTGCTTTCTTAGACTGTTTTCATTAGTTTGATAACATTTGGCATAAGAGGTCAATATTTGTATTGCATTGATGATGTTTGGCAGGCTATGTACTAGTTTATGTGGGATTGTAATACTCTCCAGTTGGAGACATGTTTAACTGCCTTTTGATGCAATGTCATGCAATGACTTGTTTCGTGCTTGTCGTAAAAATCCACCTTATCTGCACACAAAATGCATCTGTGTGGCGCCTTCCGGCACGTGTTATGTGCAGCCCCCAGTTCTGTTCTGACACGTGTACTGCCAGTAAATTAATGTAAATCAGTGATCCATCTTTTGAACAACGTCCGCGGGGGCATTCTTCCATGGAAAAATCCTCGTATAGGGACAAATTCTCATTTGTTCAAAAAAAAAGACAAATCCCCATATATCTACCTCTTTCCTATTATACCGATCCTTTGTACTTCGAATCACTGATTTGGGGTAGTTAGCAGCCTTGACTGGCGATCTGTTCCAGTGCCCGTCCATTGGTTGATGCTACATGGAGCTAAGGAATTTTATAAAATGAGCCATATTTGCTTCTCTGTATGTAGGCCACGGCGCTACGAATTACCAGCTTCTGGAAAGGCAGAATGCATTGCATCCTGCATGGCTGAGAATAAAAACTGTTGGCGACCACATATTAGCCATGTTTTTATTCGTGTAATTGTCGTGGAATCGTAAAGGATCGGGGGGTTTAAACTGATTTTCTGGGTGGTAAAAACTTTTTCCAAGCAAGAATATACTCCATCTGTCCAGAAATGACTGACTTGAGTTTGTCTAGATTCAAATGTATCTATGCACTAAAATGCGTCTAGATACATTCAAATCTAGACAATCCCAAGTCAGTTATTTCTGGACGGAGGGAGTACTAGTTATCAAGAAGGGTGCGTGTGTTTTGGAGGCATCGTTTTTTGATTTTCCAAATTGCCTTGCATTTTATAACGAGTTAGAGAGGTTGCCATGTTAAGAGCCCTCGTTTAAGTCCTTTCTTAACTTTCGTGGTAACAGGACACATGACAAGGACTAGTGCGTGCATGGGTGCAGACGTGCATGTACTGGCATACTTCTTTAATTTCGGATTTCGGATAGTTGTTTGCTCTCTAGAGCTTTTAGTTATCTCCTGTCTTTATTTTCCATTAGCAGTGGTTAACCTTAACGTGTTGTGCAAACCATGTCATATTTCATTGATAACATGCTACTTCGAGTGAACTGCTTCTGCATTTGCAATTGCCATTTTCACTTTCATCAATTGGTCTTTGTTGATGAGAGCTTTGAATGTTCTTTCAGGAGTTTCTCTTGCAAGGGAGGTTCATATTTGGACCTGATGTGAGATCACTGTTTCTCACTATATTCCTCATTCTTGCACCAGTGTTGGTATTCTGTATATTTGTGGCTAGCCATCTAATCAACGAGTTTCCTGATCACTGGGGGATTTCAGTTATGGTTGTAGTGGTTGTCTTCACGGTATATGTAAGTGTTTCTTATAACTTTGTTCCTGTTTAGTTGTGATCATTTCGTAGCAATCTTAGCCAGCTAGTCTGGAGTTGCGCAGTTCACATTGAAATGTACAGCGTGCTCCCTTGAATGCTCATCAAAGATTTTACACAGAAGTAATTATTTAGTCGACCGAAAACAAATTATTATAGTTTGGTTGGTCCATCTTATAGTTAAAGTTTTGCACAAATCTGTCAGTGACCTTCAATGAATACACAGATAAGTGTGCCTAAAAATGCAAGGTCATACTGTTACACGTCACATATTCGATAATGAGTATTTTTCAGAGTACCTCCTTGATTCCTTCCATCTCGACCCCAGCTCCGCGTTCCATGTTTTTTGAAATTCCGGCAATTGTTCCTCGAGTAGCTGTTGAAAACCTAAAAACCGTGTTCACATGGATGGCCTTCCTGTTTCTCGCTGATGGTGATTGGGAGAGCCTCACCATGTGCCTTGTAACAGTACAATCAGGGTTTTTAAATGTTCTTCATAGAATGAAAGTAGGTTCAAATCATTGAAATATTGGAAGTCATGATCTGATTATCTGGGTAAAAAAGTGCTGTAGAATCAGTCTTACTATACAACTAAATTCTCTGGATATAGATGATCTGCAAAATTTTTTTATCTAGTCAAATATTTGTTCAGCTCAGATCAAGGTTGATTGATACTACTCTAAGGATTAGTTTACATACTGGATTACTTGAGCTCAAAGCAACCATTCTGGAAATGTTTCTGGGCATACCTACGGAACGCTTTCATGTAATCTTTCAAAGACTGCTCTGTCACTTGACCTCTTTAGTGGATCCTTGTAATAGAAGTAAACACAGTATACTTTAAGAAAAAAAAGAGAAAGGTTGTCATTACTCATTACTACTATATAATCACAAAGAGGAACATCGTGATTGATTTAAGGGGTAAAACTGATGCTTTTGTTTTATCCTCAGTTCGTATGGATATGCACTTTTGTAGAGTTCACACTTGTCTGAAGCTTGTTCCTTATGTTTTCCAGGATTTGACTCTGCTGCTTCTTACCTCTGGTAGAGATCCTGGTATAGTGCCTCGGAACACCCATCCTCCTGAACCTGAACCCAGTGATTTGAACAACGACACTGGAAATGGTCAGACTCCACAACAATTGCGCTTGCCACGAACAAAGGATGTTTATGTAAATGGAGTCGTTGTAAAGGTCAAGTACTGCGACACCTGCATGCTGTATCGGCCACCTCGATGCTCTCACTGCTCTATCTGTAACAACTGCGTGGAGCGTTTTGATCATCACTGTCCTTGGGTTGGTCAATGCATAGGACTGGTAAGTATCTCAATGCCTCACCGTTTAGTACTGCGTCATTGTTATCCGAATCTGCTTGGTGGATTATTTCAATTGCTACTAGTACTCCCTCCGATCCAAATTAATTGACTTGGGCTTATCTAGATTCGGATGTACCTAATACTAAAACATGTCTAGATACATCCGAATCTAGACAAATCCAAGTCAATTAATTCGAATCGGAGGGAGTATTAATTATTATTCTATGCTAACTACCTGCTTATCTGGTGCAGCGTAATTATCGTTTCTTCTATATGTTTGTATTCTCAACCACATTACTCTGCCTCTACGTATTTGGCTTCTGCTGGGTATACATAATCAAGATTAGAAATGCAGAAGGTACATCGATTTGGAAGGCAATGTTGAAGACACCAGCCTCCATGGTTCTGATCATCTACTGCTTTATTTGTGTGTGGTTTGTTGGTGGTCTTTCTGTCTTCCATTTCTACCTGATAAGCACCAACCAGGTTGCTTCCCTCTCCTCTATTACCACTTGAAGTAATTGGTGTTTTAAGCATTTTCCCGCAACCTGCTAACCATCCAATGTTTTCAACTTTGCAGACTACCTACGAGAACTTTAGGTATCGGTATGACCGACGGGCTAACCCACATAATAGAGGTGTCGTGAACAACTTCCTGGAGATCTTCTGCACTGCTGTCCCTGCTTCCAAGAACAATTTCCGAGCTAGGGTCCCAGTAGATCAAGGTATACAGCAATCACGTGCGCCAACTCGAGGTTTCATGAGCCCAAACATGGGCAAACCTGTTGGCGATCTTGAATTGGGGAGGAAGCCAGTATCATGGGACGAACCTCGGTCAGCAGCTGATATTAGAGATTTGGAAGTTGGTATGGGGGGCATGTTGGATGAGAAAGAGGGCAGAATAGCCCATGCATCCCCGGATCTGAGCAGGGAGGCCCTCCCAGTTGAACTTATGGAAGGCAGGGCCGGTATGCACTCGAGACGATCAAGCTGGGGTCACAGAAGTGGGACCTCAGAGTCGATGGATAGCATTGCCGTGCAAATGGGAACTGAAGCTACCTGGGGATCGATCAGTAGTGGCCACGGCACAACCAGTGGAACTCACTAGCAAAACCGGACACTGCTTTCTGACGCAACATTGGGTCTGATCTCAAACAGTGAACAAAAAAAACCATGTCTGATCTCCAAAATGAAGAACCAGCCTTTCGTGTAACTCTGTGAGCTTGTGCCTTTCACCTAGGATATGCATGATTACTTTCTTACCCGCGCCCTTTCATCTTGGAAGGGCATCAGTTCTTCTGATGCACTTCCTGCTTGTTGTTTTAAGAAAAGAAAAAGATAACAGAAGAGGTTTAACTGTGTGGCTTGGATTATCTATCTGTCTGTATATATTATTATTGGATCAGTTTGTAAGAAAGTGTGCCCTTTTCAGTTTGCTGCTTGAATTTCACCCTTGTAATTTCTTAGCTGCGAAATCAATATTTTTATGCACTTCTTGTGTACTTTATGGTTGCCTAGCTAAGAGAGTTGTGACTCCTGGAGAACTGGAGGCTGCTTCCTTGTAATTTTTATATTCGCATGTCCTACCAAAAGCCAGGTCGTGCAAGCTATTCCTTAATCTGGAAATCCCAGTGGGTATATTCTAGTAGTACTGTATACCGTTCATTTGTTCGTTCATCAAGGGTCTACACTGTGCAGAGAGATTCCACAGCTCATCCAGTGCTGCTAGAGTACTTTTCAGCGCTAAAGGTCAATGCTCTTGTGCACTTTCCTAGCTGCTACTTGAAACTTGGGTGGGGCGAGCTGCTGCCTGCTGGCTTCTTTTGCCCGACCAGTTCCAGGGCAAGTGTGCTGAGTTTAGATACCCAAGATGCCCAGACGCATGATAGATCATGAAATCCTGTGGTATTTTATTAAGGAAAAAATCCACCGAACTTGCAGCTTCTTTCTGCTGCTCCTGCTGCTACTGCTTTGTCATTTATCGGTATCTCCTGCTGCTTTTGCTTTGTCATTTATCGGTATCTGGTTATCTCAAGTTTATTTATTATTACTCCCTCCATTTTAAAAATATAAGATGTTTTAGCTTTTGTGAAACTAATATAAAACATCTTATATTTTGAAATGGGAGATTATTTGAGATATCTGCTCTGTCAAACCCATTGCAACAATTGAGCAAGTAGCATACTTGTGCCTTTTCTTTTTGGGTTCTCCTACAGATAAGAAGAGTTTGACGTGAAGAAACACCGGGGAGCTGAAGCAAGGAGAAGCGCAAAATATCCATGCCCCCTGCCCGGATGCAGGGCAGAGCGAGGAGCGGTAGGTGAAGTGGAGGATATGCCCTACTACTGCTGCTACGTCCACCAGCTCGAGCGAGCAGCACCGAAAGCCTGCACGGAGCTATAGCCTTTAACCCGAACTATAAATTGCAAACGGCACAGCATTTCTTTTGTTCACAGGAAAGCCAAGTGAAAGGAGCTCACGGCCGGTCGTTCATCCTGCACTCGCAAAGTTTCAAAGCAATGATACTACAGTAGCTAGTTTAGGACCCAAGGCATATCCGACATCCGCCCCAGTTGCAGACATCGCACAGCAAGTGGTGGCAGAAAGGGGACGGAAGATACATACGTATGGATCGATATGCTCGACTCAAGAGAGATAAATGGTGGCAGGAGCACCGATCATGCACGCACGATAAAACTCCGGCCCGGACACGTACTGCATAAATGATTGCACGGCTTGTGTGTACGAGGCAATTTAGACAAAAATAACCCAAACCTAAAAGAAATTCAGAGCTTTGACCCAAAAAATTCACGAGTATAACCTTTTTTGCAACGCTGTACCGCGTGACGTCGCACCCTGCAGCGTAAGTCTGTCTACTACGACAAGTTTTGCCTGGCTCCGGTGTTAGAGGGGCAAAGACGACAGCGTCCCTTCAGCTCACGCTAGTGTTTGTAGTCATCGCTAGGTGGTCCTATGACCTATTTGTAATTTTTATTACTTTTAGGCTTCTTTGTAATACTGTTGATGATTATTAATAGATTGGTGGAATTTCGCAAAAAAAAAACCCCGCCATCAGCCGTGGTGCCTCACATGCTGACAGCATGGTGTCGTGTGTCCCGTATCCGTAAGTGCAGCGCCATCAGTTAAGGCGCCGCATTGACTAGTGTCGCGCCGTGGAGCGTGGCACCGCAATTCGATTAAAGGAAAACGGCCACGCGGCCGGCCTAGCCCGGCTCACACTCCTTCTCCAAGTAGCACGGATAGAGACCTCCTTGAATTTCTCTTCTCAAATCAGCCAGATTTGAAGCAATACTCCAAGGATCTTGTTCCCAATCCCCCCCACAGATATTCTCTCAATCCTATCAATTTTATTCATAAATTTTTCCTCTATTTGTAATTTCGGGTGAAATCCTAGATTCTATTGGATATTAAAATTGATATGAATCATTGCCATGTTTATTTGATAGGAATGACATAGCACTCAGATAAAACTCTAGTTGGTTGTTTTAGCTTACAAACCTAATAGTATATGTTAGGTGTTTTGTTCATATTTGCAATTTCTTTTTACTTATGTTAGATGTTAGTTTGAAATATATGTTAGTGTGGAAATTATAGGTAGAGTAGGATGTCATATTTGTAAAGTTAGAACTATAGGTAGAGTAAGATAGAATATTTGTTAATGTGAGAATAATTGTGTATATTGTTTTGAATATGTAGGATGGAACTTCCCAATCCTCACTACGATGTTCAGCACCGTGCGTATAAGTTGTCTGAGAAGAGATAGGTACTAAAACCCACATGGTAGTTCATTTTGTTTTTGTATGTTGAGATGGAAATGTAACCTTGGCCACCGTATGTTTGCAGGAGCTTATACCCCTTCGACTTAGGTATCACGAGGTCTCGTTCAACAAGATGCCTTACGATGAGCGATACACTATGTACATTGAGAAGATAGGACTCCTTCCCTTTATCCACATGGTCACCCGGTCGAAACCGAACTTCAATCCCACTGCGATCACCGCGCTTGTCGACCGGTGGAGGCCAGAGACACACACTTTTCACCTTAGGACCAGGGAGATTACGGTGACTCTACAGGACATGTCCATGATCCTAGCACTCCCAATAGAAGGAAATCCTCTGTGTATGAGAATAGGTTCAGATGGTTGGCGTATGGAAATGGTCAGCCTCATTGGGAAGGATCCACCCGAGACTATAAATAAGAAGAGCGAAAGATTGAGGGTCTCTGCTAGGGCTACTTTCACTTGGATCATACAGAATTTCAAGACCTTCCCCAAGGACGTTGACGATGAGACAATTATGGTGTACACTCGTGTGTATGTGTGGTACATAATCACGAGGACTCTCTTTCCTGACAGCAGTAGGGACCGTGCTTAGTGGCATTGGCTTAAGGTGCTAACCGTTTTTGACTCTAAGTTGAGTTGCGGTTCGGTGGCGTTGGCCTTCTTGTACCGCCATGTAATCACTCTTTTCGATGTGGTCTATCTCTACATGACCTCAAAAAAATTGTCCTTGCTAAATGGTGTTTGTCTTCATGTGTAGTTGGATGATGCTTGTCTTAGGAGCGGGCCCAAAGCATACATTGGTGGTTGTTTGCTCCTTCTTTCAGTATGGAGCTGGGAAAGCTTCCTAGTTGGACAACCAAGATTGTTGTGTTATGGCGCTTATGTAGATAATGACAACCGGATGTGGCTCCCACATGGGCTTACAAGTGGCACGTTGTATTCGAGGTCCCAGGTGACCCTATGGCGGAATAGAAGAGGTACACCAACGAGTTTGATGCGATAACCCCGGATCAGGTAACAATTTTCATTTCGTCGGTCAATACCATATCTTTAATGTAGAATCTTGCATTTCACATGAGTGTGGCATGTTGTAGGTGACATGGGAGCCATACGGTCCAAGGAGCAATTTTGGTGTCCCGGACGACTATGCGCTTAACCTGAAGTGCACAGAAGAAGCACGTCTATTGCTAATGCGTTTCCCCTTGATAAGCATGTGGGCAGTTGAGCATCACCATCCATATCGTGTCATGACCCAGTTTGGGTTATTTCAGCTGAATTCTCCTGAGTGGAAGTACACGGACATACAACTCCATGGGTAAGATTTCATCTTTCATCTGTGATGTAATTTGTGTCTGTAGTAACACTCTAGGATTTGTTGTTGTGCATCTTAGACAGGAAGAAATAGAGGAAGGAGAAGGATTGGGGCAAGCTTCACGCCAAGTACATTGCCAAATTCAAGAAGTGCGTGATCGAGGCTAAGAAAGAAAAAGGACCCAAGAAATGGATTTCAGTCAGGATGCTTTCAACAATTACCTAACATGGTTTCTTAACCATGCTCGTGTGGAGATATACCACGAGCTTTTTGGGAAGAAATTTTGTAGGATCCATTGGTATTTGACGAGCTTGCGGCTGAATAGTACAACAAGATGATCAGAGAAGGGCGACAAACCTCCTTTGCTCCTTTGGTCAACTTTGTGGTAATGTGTGTCGAATGTTCTTTTTAGTCTTGTTCATTTCACCACCTCATGAGGCTGTCTAACTTGATTACTCTTGTCTATGACATCGCGCGGAGGTAAGGAAGTTCACTGACGCATGAGAGGAAGCTCTCGATACTTACCCTTGCGGAGAGAAGGGCGACAGTTTGTTTAGAGGGTTTGTTAAGAAGCAGGCCTTATGGTTACGATGGATTTCGAACTTTCTTGGTTGTCGCGATCCTGAGGTGGCAACACCATTCCAGTCATAGTCCAACTCGCCCTCTAACCCTGCTAGTCATCCAGACTCTACGTCGACACAAGATGAAGAAAGCGACAACGATGAGGAGGTCACCCCTGAGGTAACAAATCATTGCATCCCCACAAAGCATTGCATTACTATATGTTCTCAACATTGTTCTTCTTTGACAGCCCCAAGATGAAGAAAGTGCTGACGAAGACATGACGTTGGGTACATATGCTTCTAAATATAAAGTCCACGAGCGGTCCGACTACATGCTCAAGCCAAGGAAACCCCAAAAGCCTTACACATCGGATCCTTCCATGGATAAGGCAAACAAGGCCAAGAAGAGGTGCATGGAGGAAGATAATGATGCAAAACCAGTCAAAAAGAAGCTTGCCACGAGAAGGGGCCGATGAAGGAAGACGACCCGTGGGAACTAGATGTGGTCTTGTTAGCTTTTGCACTATCTTAGATGTGATCTTCTGTACTTATCATGTGAACTTGTGATCTTCTGAACTTGTTGTGTGAACTTGTTAGCTCTTTAACTGTCTTATCGTTTGATCTTGCTTGTGCACTTGATGATGTTTTTATCTAGATTTTTCTTGTCATCTGTCGTAAACTCGATCATCGTTTGATGTTGCACTTGATGATACTTTGATGAATATGCTTGCACAGGAAAGTGCAACACCATGGAGAACGGCGCTACACAAGTGTAACACCATGTGCAATGGCGTCGCAGACTTGCAAGGCCACTGCTCGTGGTGCTACAGAAGTGCAACGCCATGGCGAGTGGCACTGCAGGGTGCAACACCAGACTGGATGGCGCCGCACCACTGCCACCTAGACAACCAGTACCCTCTGTCACATTTCTCATCTGAATGCCGCGCCACACGCCATGGCCTTGCACAGTGCAATGCCGACAAGCATGGTACTACACATCCGACCCAAACTAGTCAATACCCTTTGTCACATTTCTCATCCGAAGTGTCGCGCCACACCCCATGGCGTTGCACAGTGCAACACCGACAACCATGACGCTGCACCTCTGGCCCGAACTAGTCAGTACCCTCTGTCTATTTCTCATTCGAAGTGCCGCACCACATATCATGGTGTTGCACTGTGCAACACCAGCCTGAATGGTGCCACACCACTGCCACCTAGATAGCATGTACCCTTTGTATATTTCTCATCTGATGTGCCGCGCCACATACCATGGCATTGCACCATGCAACACCGGCAACCATGGCGCTGCACATTCGGGAAGCACTGCCAGCCTTATGTATTTTTGCAAGTTTCGAGAGATATCAAAGGGGATAAGTCTTAAGGAAATATTACAAGTACTGTGGTACAAGGCATAGTAAACAACAAGTTATGCAAATTCCAAATTTTTTGTCACATGCCAATAAAACAAGTATCATATAACAAGGCATACACAGCAAGTCTAATTTCGAATTAAATTCCACATTGTGGAGTCCAAGGCATAGTTCATCATAGGGTGACAACTACCAAGCTCTATTGAGTAGAGCTAGGTCCTTTCCCCTTCGCATTCCTCTTCCTCGCTTCTTCTTTTGCTTCCTCCTTTTACCTTAGGTCATGGGCCAATTGATTCACCGAGTCAAAGAACACCCTACTCTCCATGGTCCTATTCATGTCTTCTTTCACTCTCTCTTCCCTTATGAGACGATCCTCATTTTCTATACCCTCAAAACAAAGTTGGTTCCCTGTTTCTCGCCTTATCCTCTACAATTCAAGGTTTTTCATCATATTTTCCTTGAATATCCTTAGACATTCCTCTTCCACGTCTTTAAGCTTCTTCCTCTCACATCTTTGCCGTGTGGCATGCTCAAGACTCATGCACACGTTGTCCTTCCTCTTCGCCTCCTCCGTATCTTTATCCTTCCTCTCACGTTCGTCCGCTTCCTTCTCCCTCACCCTCCTCACGGCTTCCTCCCACAGTCCTGACATCTCACCTTGACCATCACTGTCCTCCCCCACACCCCTTCCCCCTTGTTGGGTTGAGTAGCCACACCTACAAAATTTGCAAGGTAAAAGTTAGTAATGACAAGTGAGAGGAAGTAATAACAATAGTAATAACAATAATGGAGAAACACACGGAGTTGGTCTTGCCAAGTAAGCTATCATGCTAGCCAGACTAAAACCACCACACCCTCTTCTAAGCCCAAGTTGGCGACCTCTTTGTTGCCTAGGGGCTTGTTGCCTAGGAGCTTGTTGGGACATGTTGGCTTGGAACTTGTTGGCTACTTCTCCCTTGGCTTAGAACTTATTGGCTACTTCTTGGTTCGCTTGTGCTTGCTTCATTTCCCTTTGCTCTCTTTGTTTCGGAACACTTCCTTGCATTGTGGCCTTCACCATTGCACGTTCCACAACGGTCTCTCTCACGAGACTCTTGGAATTGGTCGCTGACCGTTTTGCGACCACCATAGTGGCCCCATCCTTCCATGTTGCTCCTAAAACGCTTTGTCCCGCGTATTCCATGTTTAGTCACCTTCCATTATGGATCAGGCCATAGTTGAATTCCATGGTACTTCGGCCATTATGATTGGTCAAGGTATGGGTGAAATCTAGGAGCCCATGTCTTCTTAGTAGTCACGATAGAGAACTTGGACTCTTTCACCATGAGCGGAAGATTATAGTCCAAATGTCGCGTGCGAGCTGCCGTTAGCAAGTGCGAGCATGCAAGATGAAGCAACGATGGCCTTGCGCATGTGCACTCACAATTCTTGAGCGATACCTTGAATGCTCGGCCTCCGTGTTGTACACCATCAGCCGTGGTTCCTCCTGGCTCGATAACTTGGTAAATGAGCTTGTGATTATCAAATTCCTTGACAAATTTGGAATCCATTTTCCTTGATTGAAATTCCATCCAATCGTCTACCTTCGATGGGTACTTGTACTTATGCTTGTTCTTGTAGTCCCCCGGAATCTGTTTGTCCGTTTCATCCGAGTACTTCAGAAAATACACATTCAACTTATCGAATGTATATCGAACTATTGCCATGACGGAAAATGCACGAACACCCTTGAGCACATTGTTAAAGCATTCTGCCATGTTGCTTGTCATTTGATCATACCTCTGGCCACCGTCATCGAAAGCTCGTGCCCTCTTTGCCATATCTCTAATGTTCCTATTGAGAAACTCTCTACCCCCCGCACTGAGTTCTTTGTTAAACAACAATTTGTTGTACAAGTTTGAGAAATGATGCTCCATGAAAGCGACACAACAATCTTGTACATCATCGGACAAGTCCTTGCTCTTGCATGACCTATAGAAGTTTGAAAAAAACGTCTCATGCACCATCGATGGTGCAATGGAGCATGTCTGGGAATGTTAATCATCACCGCATTGAGAATTCCTTGATGACGATCCGAGATGACACATATTTCCCTTTGAGTGGGTAATACCTTGGTTCTCAAAATACAGAAGAGCCACTCCCAATTATCATTGTTTTCTACCTCAACCAAAGCAAAAGCCAAAGGAACCAACTGGTTGTTGGCATCATTTACTATTGCAATTAAGAGAGTACCCTTGAATTGTACGGTCAAAAGGTGCCATCAATGGGGATGACAGGCCTAAAATGTTTGAAAGACCTCACACATTGCTCGAAAGCCCAAAATACACGGCCAAATAGTCAGACGATTATTCCATTGATTATCCTTGTCTTGTTCCCATACTGTTCTAGTACATGGACCATTCCCGAGTTAGCGTTAGCCATCACTAACAAAAACCTAGGGATTCGGTTATAAGATTCCTCCCAAAAAGCATACAACATCTTGAATGCGGCTTGATTTGCCTTCCATGCCTTTCTATACTTCACCTCGTAGTGAAAGAGGGCTTTCACAAGCTCCATTACCATCTTGATGCTCATTATTGGAAATGATGGGATGTCGTTGGAAAGCCTATAAGCGAGGAACTCGGAGGTGAGTTGTCGGTGCTTGTTCTTCACATCCTTGCCATCCACTCTCTGGCCTCGGCACATGTGAGTTCATACACAACTAGATATGTGCCAATCGGGCCCTCCCTTGAATGGTCTTGCACACACAATCCAAGGTCATCCATCCTCCTCGTATTTAACCGTGTAACACTTCTTCACACCAAGTTAACGACCGTGTAAGTATGATGATACTTAACCGCGAAGTCCTTGATCCATTGCTTGAACTCCAACAAAGTTTTGAACGCCAATCTAGAAGAAATCTAATTATTCTCGAGATTATCATCCCGGTAAGAACTTGGCCTTGGTCCAAGCACTACACCCTTTCCGCCATCAACCACGGGATCATCCATGAGACTAACATCACAAAAAATAAATATCTGATGATCCCACCCTAATACTGTATCGTGGATTCAGCCTCTTTGGCCATGAAGCCCTCCTCATCAACTTCTTCTTCGGGACCTTCATCATCTGAGTCTGATGCATAGCCTCGAGTATACGGTATGTCACGGTCCATGTTCTCTTGTGTAATATGTTTGTCCAAATCTCCAACATTGTTGTCGTGGAGCTCAACCCGATTCTCATCGTGCCAATAACCATCATTGTCCTCTTCCAATACTTTGTTTTGGTTCTTTGAAGTCGGGCTCAATGTTTGGGTCAAAGGAGATTCATTGAATACCTCTTGGTTTAATGGTGGAGGACTCCTAGAATCCAACAGGGAGGAAAGACGTTTCAAATCCAAGTGCAAATTACTACCAGACTTCTTGGTGGCAAATAGGTCAAACTCTTTGTCTAGTGATTCGGCCATCACCTCCTTATATGCAAGCCAACGAGGCTTGGAGAAGATATGCATAGTCTTCCAACGGATATGCATTCCCAAACCCACATTATGTCTTCCCTCCAACTCAACAATATTATTTGGGTCTATCCATTTCAATTCAATCCTCAATTGCTCTAACCCTTCGACGGAGGGAGTACGCTCAGACACCAAGTCAAGCTCATCCAGGCCCGGTACTATATTGCCTTTCAAAAAGACATTCTTGTCCACATGATGAACATGAACAATTCTTGGCATTCCTCCTAAGACAATTACAACAACAAAAGCATGGTCAACATATTTAATAGTTACCCATGCCAACATTAACACAATATCCTATTCACAACCCAACCCCTATGCCAATGCAACAAGAATCTACCATCATCTTACATTATTACCTAGTGTTTCCAAGACATGAACATATACCATCAACATACAAGATTTACATGGGTGAAAGCAAAGAAAATGGGGAAGATAGAATACCTCTAGGCACTTGTGGGATCGAAATCCACGAAAATAAGCTTCCAATTTGGCCAATAGAAGGGAGGGATTTGAGAGAGGAGAACGGCCGCCGCCACAGCCGCTGTGTTCTTCTTCGGGGAGGGGAATGAGGGCTGGGCTCGGACTGGCGCAGCCTTGGCGGGGTAACCTAGTTCTGATGTGCGGCACTACAGAGCACGGTGCGGCGCCTTCTGTCGTGGCGCTGCATTTACGGTACCAGGGCCCACGACGCCACGCTGTCACCCGATGCGGCGCCACATAGTAGATGATGTTGCACCGCAGAGTGCGGCGCCATGGTGTACGACGCTGTAAAAAGGGTTAGTCCGGTGAATTTGTTCTAGCCAGAGTTCAGTCTGTGAATTTCTTTCGACTTTGGGATATTTTGGTGCAAATTGCCTCGTGTGTGCGACGGTGTGAGTACGTTTCGCTGCAGCTACCCTTGAGAGGTGGCGGGCAGGCACTTGCGCCTAGGCTGGGCCACTATATCATTGCACTGTCCATGTCTCCTGGGCGAGGTGCTGTGCCACTGGCCGGAGACGAAAGATCAGGATATATATATTCTTCTTCTCCTGTCAAACTGAACTCGATCGATCATGGGAGTGGTAGGACCGGCTTCACGGGGATCTGGTAAACAGGCCAGGATATTAGGAAGCAGCTGAGGCGGTGAGGTAGTACGTACGTCTCGAGTTATTCTTGACAAAGTCGACCTCCTGCTCCACGCACATCTCGCTCAGATACCATTATGCAAAGCGCATGACAACATGTTTTACACACAAGGCGATACGAACCACTTGCTCGATACTACTAGTACTACCATCGATCTCACCGGCAGAGATTCGACCTCCGAGGTGAGTCGCGCACAAACCCCCCACCAGCTTGACCAAACACCCTTGTGTTGTGCTGTGTCCGTCCCCATCATCAACTTCACCACCGGGTCGATGCTAACACCATCTACCGGCCATCGTCAGCTAGCGTACTACTAGTAGGTGACTGTAGATCGATCATGAATTCTCTGATCGATCGATGCCAGTGAAACCAGCACCCAACCATTTCCGTTTCTTCACCTCGCCAGTTGCAGCAGGTAGAAAAAACCCGTTGCAGCATACTGTAACCGGTACGATACGCACGCGCGCACTCTCCACTACGTACGCAAGCATGCTAGTAGTACGTACTACTACGTCTCTCGCGCCTAGCTAGCTAGCTGACATTACTAGCCCTCGAAGCCAGCTCACTCGATATGTACTCAGTAGTGGAGTGCTCCGTATAATAAAATGGAGATCAAAGTCGAGCAAAAAACAAGAGATAAATTAAGAGCGCTCACGTAAGTTCATGCATGTACGTGTACCGGACGACATGGCATGTCATAAAACGAGACAAGAGGGTCTCGTGGTAACAATATTTTGTAACTATAACATCGTATATTTCAAGATAAAATGAGTTCTCAACTTAATAAATGAGACCCTGCATCCACATATATATATATATGTTACTATCAACTATGGAGGTAGTGTGCTGAGAGATTTGAAATTAGCGCAACGTCTAAGTTTTTTTTAAATGTGACCTCGATGCCGAGCATTATGATTGGTAAAAACAAAATTGATGCCACAATGCGGAACCATGTCTGGGCGAGGCATTTGAGTTCCATCATGCCGCGGTTATTGAAATTTTATTTTCAGTTTGACCTTTGGCGGTCTTGTTTGTAAACTCTTCTTAACTAAATGAAACGTGACCGCCTTTGAGATTCACATTTGACAGTTTTGTACACACAACCCTCCTCTATGCATTGCCCCTCATACTATTCTGTATTTTAAGAAAGGGTTGCGAGCTAGTTATTGCCAAAGAGGAGTTGGGTAGTACCCTACCCGATCTAGGAAGATTTCCCATGATAGGAACACTCAGGGCTCCTTTGGTTCATAGGATAGGAATAGTGTAGGAATAGAGAATCCATAGGATTGACATGTCATATCCATGTGAATCCTGCAGGAAGAGCAATTCTCTCTGATTGTAGTCAAGAAATTTTCCATGAAGTCCAAGCTAATGTTTTTCCCTATGAACTTTACACTATAAGATTCCTATGGGAATATTTCCTATATGAAACGATCCTTTGAATCAAATGGCTGTTGCATGAAAATTTTCATAGGATCTAAATCCTACAGAAATCCTTTGACAATCCTATGAATCAGAGGAGCCCTCAAAATAAATACGAGAGGAAGCAAGACGCTAAGAAAACATGAAAGAAAATCTCAAGGGCATTCAATCATCTTTCTCCCCTCTTCTCTCGTCTCTACCACATCTCTTCCCCTACTCATCTCTCCCACCCCGCAACCTAACCTTTATGAACCACCATTGTCTCGTCGGCATTCATAATATCGGTGTCGCCTCTATAGAGGCAAATGAGGGGGTTGTGTACCGATGATGCGGTCGAATTTCTTTTCACTTGATCATTATCTCCTTTAACTCCAATGACAACTGCATCTCCGTGCACACCACTGGTCAGGGACGGAGCTGCCTTAGAGGGGCTGGGGTCAGCTGACCCCAGTGAGAAACACCAAAACCTTCATTAATTAGCACTGTCTAATGATTACTTAAAGAAGATAACCCCAGTCAAATAAAGGGAATATAAGCATGACCCCAGTGGCATTTTTTCCTAGCTTCGTCCCTGCCACTGGTACATCTATAATGAGCGTGCATGGAGAAGCATCTAAGAATGGGATATAGAAGAATTGAAGGGTATGATGTGTAAAATGTGAGAGGTTCTATGATGTAAAATGGTGTACTTAGTGATGGCTCTACAAAATGGGAAGCACATACCTTGATGCGATTGAGGGGAATGGATATAGATGCAATTTGCCTAAGACGTCAATATAGTGGTGGGGTCGGCTTTCCTGAAGAGTCGATGTACATTCGCACCACCTTATTTAAGTAGCATGTACAGTCCACTTGAGAGAGAGTTGAATTTACGTATGTGTATGATACATTTCCCCCCATGTATTTGGATGATGTAACCATAACAGGTCAACTTCCGACCTCAGCCAACATGTACTCCTTCCGCTCAGAAGTATAACACGTTTTAGCTTTTTAAAACGAATGCAAAATCTATACACAAAAGTCGTCTAGATACATTCGTTTCACAAAGCTAAAGCCTAGACGGAGGGAGTACAAGCATTGCAAATAGGTAGGGACATACATATAAACTTCCATCCATACATGCATGTTTCATGTTAGAGGCTTCATATTGCATCCACACTTGGTTGTTCTTCCTACCCGTGAAGCAACACGCATATATGTATTCTTGGGCAACTGCTAAGAGCATCTCCACTTGTCCCTCCATATGGGCTCCGACGCGAGCGATTTTTGGCCTATATGGGGAGGCGCTGGCTATTTTCTTTTTTAGGGGGTAGTGTTCCCAGTCACACCCCCTTCCCATAGTTTATATATTCAATTTAGTATTTACATTGCGATTCTGCATCGCCAACTCCGCGCCACCCTAATCAACGATGCCGCTTTCACCGTCGCTACCGCCGTCCTCGTCATCGGAGCTATCCGCCGCGCCGTCCTCCTCCTCTGTGTCAGAATCGAGGTTGACGATCCTGGCGGCCTCCGCCCTCCACATGAATTCTTTACGGTGCCACAAGCACGCCGGCGTAGCTCAGCTCAAAGCCGTCCGGAAGCCTCGCGCATGGCGGTGCGAGGATGCCGTAGTGGGCGAACATCACGACCTCGTAGAAATTGAGTTTTGGCCTCTCCATGGCGGCGGCGGCGGGGTGTGGAGAAAGAGAGGGAGGGACGCATACATATAGCCAGGAAAAGGGCGGGAAGTTGGAGCGGAAGCATCAAAAAGGGCGGGAAGGAGCCGTCCGTCTCACTGTCAGGACTGGCCCGCATCGTTTTCAGCTCTATCTGGCGCCCCCGCTAGCCCCCCTTGGGTTGGGTTCGGCCTAGGGGCGCCGAATGTTAAACCGGGCCACGCCGGCGCGAAAATAAGTTTGGGGGGGAGGGGGGTCGGACTGGGCGTGATTTTGGGCGCCGACACCCCCATAGCCCTTTAGGGGGTTTTAAGGCCCCCGAGTGGAGATGCTCTAACGGTTGCACATGATATCTTCACCAAGGCATCTGACAATATTTTAATAGATTACATGACAACATTTTATTTTTCTCTTACTTTTCGGGTTAATTTATGATATCAACCTTGTATGACCCATGAACTGTAAGTTGAATACTAAACCTTCTTACCCGCAAAAAAAAAATACTAAACCTGCTGCCGTAAAAATGGTAGTGTGCATCGATTGATGCCGGAGCCATAGCATACTCCCCATTTCGAAAAAATAATGTACACCTTCGTACATACATAAATGGCGCCCTACATAAATACATATACATGCAAATACATAGACTACATTGTTGAGTGCTGCCCTGTAATAACTCTCATCGAATCAGGCTTTACGTCCTGTTTTATAAATAAAACAAATATCATCCAACGTTTTATATATACATAGACCCAGGCCCGGCTCTACCCCATGGCAGGTGGGAGGTCCAATATATTTTATACGCATGCGCTGAGATCGATCATGACACTGAAACTGAAACGTCGCCGTCTCGGTCTCGCGAGTCGCGAGGAGATCGATCCCGATTCCCGAATTCTCGATCGATCGTGACACTGAAACATCGCCGTCTCGGTCTCGCCTCGTGAACTGCCGGACTCTCTGTCTTTCTCCGTCTCAGCTCGCACGAAACTTTTATAGAAAATCTACGAAAATCTTGCACTACTTTTGCTGAAAATTTTACTCATGAGAATTCGTGTGATGTCGATCTTGATGATTTATTCTCTGAGTTAAAGGTGTTGCAAGTAACTTAGTCAAAAATTTGATGTCAGCGCATAAGATTATTCAATTCATTACAGCCATAGATTGCTATCCAAATGTCTCGGTTGCCTATCGGATCCTTTTGACTTCACCTGTGACTATGCCCTCAGCTGAAACAAGTTTCTCTAAAATAAAGCTACTGAAGAACTGTTTGAGGTCAACTATGTTACAAGACAGATTGAATGACTTGGCTACGTGTTGTATTGAGAAGGATATATTAGATAACATTAATCTTGATAGTGTCCTCGATGATTTTGCATCTACCATTTTTATTTTTTCTATCTAAATATCATAATGCTTTAGTGCTTGATAATTATTTATAGACATCTCGACTATGAACGTGTGGTTATATGCTTTTAAATATTTTGCAAGTGAATTTGACATATATCGTCTATATATCTAGTTATAAATACATATAAATTGTCATTAGGGGCCCTTTTGTTGACTTCGGCCAATGGTCCCGAAAAATATAGAGCCGGCCCTGCATAGACATAGAGTAATAACTCTAGGTGGTGATATATAGTATATAGGTAAGGTCAGGAGCTCATTCCACATATGGACCGAAATGGAAAACTCATTGTTGAGTATACTTGAGTGTGAGTGGACGTACACTGATCCACCTATCTTAATTACTCGTGTATAGAGTACACGAATCATATTTTATTGGAAATGAAAGTTTTTTGTTGATTTTTTGGTCATGTATATATATATCTAGATGATGTAACAACCACAGTTCCACCAAAGAGTTCGGCTACATGCTCAGCCAACACGGACATGCACACGCAAACATGGACATTCTACATATAAACATTCCAAGATAAAAATAATAATACTATATGCATACACACGCATTGTTGAGTGCTGGCCTGTAATGATTCTAGCTGTGATGCATACACAAATGGTACACGCATACACACGCATTGCCGTGCTGGCCTGCAACGGCTCTACCTCAGCTGTGATATATAGGTCAGGTTAGGCGGCTGAGGCCAAATATACATTGGCCGAAATAGAAAACGCCTAATCCTGCCTGCGTCGATCGGCCAGTTCGATCGCCACTCGCATGCACAATCTTCTCGGTGGGATGCATCGATCATACTACTATCCTCTGCTGGTGATCAGATCGCAGCCCCGCTGCCACTGGTGTCCGCATCATGCCATTTGTTGCTACGGTGCATGCACGCCGGTTTTCCAAATGTATGAGTTTTACTTTTACTTATGCCTACTATTACCTGTTCCACAAAGAATTTGGTTCTCTGTACCTAAAAGGTGGAATGTGGATGTGTAATGTCACGCACGTTTTGTATTGCTACTTTCAGCTTTATAGCATACCACATTAATTTCCTGGTAACACGTGGTAGATACTCCTATATAGCAAGGCAGTAACTGATAAGCCTTTCGGTTTCCGGCAGTGTCCAAATGCTGATACATGTGGCGTCACCGCACACTTGCACTACGTTCTCTGAATTCTTCCCCATCACCAGTGTGGCTGCAGCTGAATAATGTTGCCCTGGAATCAAAGTCGTCGGCCTCCTCGCCGGCGGCGCAGCCGTCACACGCGGCGAACACGTGGTCCCGATGGGTGCTCCGGTCCGCAGGGCGACAACGGACCCTCTTCCTTGCCGGCAACCATGGCCAAGCACAACCCGATCTCACAGCGCACGGACTGGATCTCCCAAAACCTGTGCTCACGCGGATTTCTCTCCTAAAAAAAACCTGGCCAGAGAGGAATTTTAGAGAGCCAGAGGGGAACAGAAACGGATAGTGATAAAGCTCTATCACAACACGTCATGTGGGCCACCAAAATATCGTTGTGGTTGGCTGTCGGAACGTCACGTCCTTGCGTCTCTCCATCGCGTGCATCAAACCACTAGGAAACGGAGGCTTAGGTTGCGCTGGAGTCAAGTAATTCATCGGTGATTCCAAGAATTAATTTGTTTGGCTGCCATGGAATCAGTTACGAATTCATTTATAAATTTCATGAGTTTTATTTTATGCCTAACCTTAATTCTTTTTGATACCCTGTCATTATGTGAAATTTACCAAATGAAATGAAATGATGGTAGCTAAATGGGACTTGTTTGGTTCCCATCACTTGGGGCCAAAAACGTAGAATTCATTGGTTGTCTGAGAATTGGACTTGTCATTTCAACTGGAAATTCTAGTGAGTTGGCACTTGAAATTCAATCAAGATTCCATTTAAAACGTGTCTGGTTGTCGTGGAATTGAAACTATCATTTTCAATTGGAAATTTCAGCAAAGTCAATTCTTGTTCATAACATAGTCATTTGTCTAGAAATCATTTCATTTCGTAATTCCGTCTGGCAACCAAACATGATTATCAGATTGAAATTTCAAATTGGATAAATAAAATGATGACAACAATATCATTACATTTCATTTCCGCCAATAAAATGAAATGATTGTAAAAACCTTGATGAGGTTGTTGCTACCCAACAAGGACCGACTCGTGTCATATAAATTGAAGCGTTGGTACATAAGTACATACAGGAGAGCTGACTCGTGCACTACACACACGGAGACATACGGGCGGACGGTCCGACTACTACATGGACAGGTACGGAGAGAGAGTCCGGTTGCAACATGTTTAACGCTCTCTCAATCATAATTTTTCTAAGTTAAAATTGTCTAAACATCTCTAATTGTCTAGTAGAAAGTGATTTAGTAATCCGTCTGCTAGTTGATCTCCTGATGGTATAAACCTTATATCTAAAAGTTTTTGAGCCACCCTCTCACGTACAAAGTGATAATCCACTTCAGTGAGCTTCGTTCTCGCACGAAACACTGGATTGGCTGAGATAGGTAGCTCCAATATTGTCACACCATAAACATGCAACTAGTGTGTGGTACACCCAACTCTTTTAGCAAAGACCGCACCCAAATAACTTTTACAGTCGCATTTGCAAATGCTTTATATTTTGCTTTTGTACTAGAGCGCGAAATCGTGGCTTACTTGCTAGCACACCATGAGATCAAGTTTGACATAAAAAAAGCAAATCCACCAGTAGATTGCCTATCATCAGAATATCCTGCCAGTCAACATCAGAGAATGCACTCACAAGGATGGAATCAGACTTACTCAGTCGCAAGCCATAGCTAGTTTGTCTTAGATATCTCAAGATCATTTTTACCGCTGTCCAATGAAGCGTAGTAGGTGCATGCAAAAACTGACAGATCTTGTTAACCGAAAAAGCTATGTCTTGTCTTGTAAGAGTAAGATACTGCAATGCTCCAACAATACTCCTATACCAAGTAGAATCATCACTATTCAAAGCATCTCCACCAACTATGGATAATTTTTCAGACACTAACAAAGGAGTATCAACGACCTTGCATGACTGCATGTTGGCATAAGAGAGCAAATCATGTGCATATTTCTACTGAGAGAGAATTATTCCCTATGAAACCTTCTATACCTCTATTCAGAGAAAGTAGTGTAATTCTCCTAGATCCTTTAGAGCAAAGGACATACTGATGACCCACAAGTATAGGGGGTGTATAGCCGTATTTTCGAGGGAAGTGAAACCCAATTT
Organism: Avena sativa; assembly: GCA_916181665.1. NCBI lineage: Eukaryota > Viridiplantae > Streptophyta > Magnoliopsida > Poales > Poaceae > Avena > Avena sativa. Next base: position 541,958,019 of record OV702290.1, on the reverse strand, counting down.
ATTGATTCGACACGAGGGGAGCCAAAGAATATTTATCAGCCTTAACAATCGAGTTGTCAATTCAGCTGCACCTGGAAACAATCTTGCTCACAACAGTTTATCAGTAGCAACAGTTTTATAGTAGGAATAGCAAAGTAACAGCAGTAGTAAAGAAAAGACAGTAGTAACAAAAGCAGTAAACAGTGGGATTCGAGTGCGGTAGGCATAGGGATGGATGAACGGGCGTTGCATGGACAAGACAATTTACATAGCAATCAGAACACAGGACAATTGCAGATAAATAAGATAAAGCATTCAAGTACTAGACAATCCTAGGCATGTGTTCCATATATAGTCATACGTGCTCTTAATGAGAACTTGCACAACATCTCTTGTCCTGCCAGCCCGTTTGCAGCGGGGCCTCTAGGGAACTACTGGCAATTAAGGTGCTCCTTTTTATAGAGCACTGGAGCAAAGCATTAACACTCCATGAACACAAGTGATCCTCACATCAAAGCCATTCCCTTCCGGTTATCCCGATTTCTGTCACTTCGGGGCCATAGGTTTCGGACATCAACGTGTGTATACAACTTGCAAATAAGACCAAAAACAATACTATCATAATGAATCAATAACATGTTCAAATCTAAAATCATGGCACTCGGGCCCTAGTGACAAGCATTAAGCACAACAAGTCGCAACAAAGTCACAAAGCACTAATAAAAGACAGTAGGCACCATGCCCTAACAATCTGATGCCATTACATGAACGATCTCATCCAATCCCTACCATCCCCATAGCCTACAGCGGGGGATTACTCACTCATAGATGGGGAAAACATGGATGGTCGATGGAGAAGCGATGGTGATGATGATGGTGATGATCTCCTCCAATTCCCCGTCCCGGCAGGGTGCCAGAACGGAGTTTCTGGTGCTGTTTCGTGGAATCTGGTGGTGTCGGCGGAGCAGAACTCCTTCTGGAAAAACGTCGACCCCGCAAAGTTTTTAGGTCAGAAGGCTCCTTATAGGCGAAGAGAGAGGCCGAGGGGGTGCCTAGGGGGGCCCACACCACCCCCTGGCGCGGCCTGGCCTGGCCTGCGCCACCAGGTGGTGTGGCCACCCCTGGCTCTTCTCCGTCTCGTATTCTGGCTCCTGGAGTCTTCGGGTGAAATAGGATTTTTGGCATATTTTCCGAGATTTTTCCTGATAGTTGGTTTTCTGCACAAAAAGTAAACACCAAGGCAATTCTTCTGAAAACAGCGTTAGTCCGCATTAGTTGCATCCAAATCACACAAGTATAGAGGAGAAACAATAGCAACAGTGTTCGGGAAAGTAGATACGTTTTGGACGTATCAACTTCCCCCAAGCTTAGCTTATTGCTTGTCCTCAAGCAATTCAGTTGAAAACTGAGTGCGATAAAAGAACTTTCAGGAACACATTTGCTTCATATGATATAAATATTCTCAGCAATGTGATCAACTACTTAGACAATTCATAATAAAGAGTATGCAACTGAGTCTACTTAATAGTCATTGCAAGCTATGAAGAGATTCCAACTCAAGAATAATAAGTAGCATGAAGCACAAGCATAAGCAACATTACAATGCTCATAAAAAGGTATGATAGAGTGGTATCTCGCTTGCCCTTTGATTATGAATATCAAGGCACCTCTGAAGTTCAAGTGATGACTAGAAGTAAAGATATCAATGATACAAGCATCAAAGTCATAACACAAATAGTCAAGTAATGGAGCAAACACAAAGAATGACAACTATGATCTCAAGAAGGTGCTCAAAGAATATGTGGAGACTCAACAAGTAGAAGAAAAGGTTTTGAATAATTTGAAAGGCTTCCAAATGCTGAAAGTATGGTACTCGTTAGCTTTCAGCTCTCATTTCCCCTATCATAAGCATCTTTAATGTGGTTAAGGTGAAAGTGAGGTCCAATCTGAGTTATATGCTTGACAGACTATAAACTAAAAATCCCAAGTCCCTTGAGTATGAGGGTCGCTCCTCATGCTACTCAACTTTAGTTACCGGTAAGTTCTTGTCATCGTAAGTATGTGCGTATCATTGAGAACCGCCAACGGGGTACCCCTTGCCCGATGATACGGAAGAATCCCCATATCAAAATGACAAGGCAAGCAGACAATGAGTATCTCAGCAATCTTCTTATTTACCATGGGAAAATGGTGCTTTTTTCTCTCTTTCCTCTTTTCATAAAACTCTTTTTCTTTTTCTTTTTCTCAATAGCTATCTCTCTCTTTTTTTATAAGAAGAATGCTTCATAGATATCATTATGGTTACGCTGCAGGTTTCCACTATGTCAGCATGGATTAGACCAACGGCCCAGGCGTTTCTCTAACACACATACATAACTCCATGGACTTACAAGCTCCCCTTTTATTTCACACCGACGACATCCGCAAACAAAAGAGCAAGGTATCAACTGGGTATATATTTACAAGTGTTGAAAGCGTTCCCCGTGACAACACGGTTCTGCTAATCCCCAGCCTATAATTTGCAAGCATATAACTTTCATGGAGAGTTCACAATGGTTCAGGTTTATTAAGTGCAGGGAATAAAGTGTGCCATCAAGTTCGTGAGAGCTTTACTAAGTAACTTTCTCATAACAAGCAAACATTTTATTCGGAAGAAAACAAGGCATAATGAATATGCACGGGAGTAGCAAATGATGCTAATAGGTAGGTATGGTGGACACTTTGGAAATATTTGGTTTAGGGAGTTGGAACATGAGTAAAACACTCAGTAGAAGTGAATGCTAGCAAAAGTAAGGGAGCGACAAACGAGAGAGCAATAGCTGTTATTATCATGCTTGCAACAAAACAGGACTACTCATGGCATGAAAATGATTCAAGATCTTCAAGGCAAAATAATTCATCAAGGCTTAACTGATTATCACAGTCTTGTGCATGCGTGAGCATGTGCCAAGTCAATTCAAATGAAACATTCAGAGGAGGATACCACGGTGTCATACCAATTTATGAATAGAGCAATGCAAGCAAACATTCATAAGACATGCTACAAACTATTAGCGAGCTGGAGCTAATCATAAGAAAGCAAGAACTACTAAGCATCCAAAGATAACATACACCCTACTTGAACGGACTAAGCAAGCCCACAGTGATGAGTATATGTACAAAAATGAAAACAAATAGAGTTCGTTACCAGTCTCTTACCACGCCTCAAGTTGTCATTGATCCTCATTATTGCTCTTCACTTGTGTGGTTTGAATAATAATATGAAACCAATATCCACTGAGGACTGCCGAACCCTGTAGCAAACTCGCAAAAACCAAAGAAGAACGACAAATATTTTTGGTGTTTTCGATTTTTAAACAAGAACCAAAAGAGAAAAACAAGCAAAGCAAAATCTTTTTGGGTTTTTCGAATAGTTCAAACAAAGCAAAAAGGGAAAAGCAAACCAAGGCAAAAAGAAGAAGCAAACCAAAGAGGAACAACAGAAATATTTTTGGTCTTTTTGTGTTTTTAGAAGGCAAAAGCAAAGAAGAACGAAAACTAAAATGAGAACAAAAACATGAATATACAAAGTATCGACGCAACATGATATGGAGATGAGTGCGGTGTCGGCGTACCTCCCCCCAAGCTTAGGCTTTTGGCCTAAGTGGGTATCAATCCATGTACGAATAGGGGTTCCAAGCGGGCGGATCTTGGTAAGAATGGTCGTAGATGGGGCCATGAGAAGAAGAAGAAGCTCCCCAATCATAAGCGGGCTGCTGATATGAAGACTCTCCCTCATTCGAGGGCTAGACCGAATCATCCGTGACCTCTCTTCTAGTGTCCTGCTCCTGTTGGGAGAGCTCTCCCAATTACGTGTCAAGCTCCTCCTCAGTGAGGGACCATCCTTCCCTGTTATCAAGGTTAAACAAAACAGGTGCAGGCAAAAGAACAACACGCTCGGACTTGCTCTTTCTCCAACCAGCTTTGAAAAAGGTTATTTTATAAGATAACTCACTCATACTAGCCCACGAGGAAACAAATTTATGCTGTATCATGGAATTAAGATCAAGTCTCTCTATGGGAAACTGTAGGTCTAGATGATGAGGCACTAAACCATGCAATGCTAGTAAACGAGAAGCAATAAGGCCTCCACAAATTCCACCTTTCTCACGGTTAGCAGCAACACGGAAAGCTATCAAAGCACCTAAGTTGTAAGACCTATCTTGTTTAAGAGCAGCAGAGATAAATGCTAGATCAAACGAAGATAACTTATTGGAAGTTTTCCTAGCAAGAACACACTTGGCAATAAAGTAGGCAAAGTAGCGAATGGAGAGAAGAAACGGATTTTTCCATTCTCCTTCGAGAAGCTACTCCCTTGGCAAATTTCTGCGTATAAATCCATGAGTGGTTCAGGTCTCTCCTTAATCTTTCTACATGATCCCCATTGAGGTACCTTAATAGCTGCACAAAAATCATCAAGAGAAAGGTCGACAACTATATTGTAAATTTTGTAATGAACCATGGGGTTAGGCAAAGAGTGACTAAATTGAAAGTCCTGCAACACAGACATGGTTAGCTTCACAAATTGACAAGGTTCATCTTCCAAAAAGTGCTCTAACCCTGCATTAGAAACCAAAGTGTGGAAATCTTGTAGAATTCCTGCAGCTCTCATGAACTCAAAGCATGGATAAATGGAGGGAAAAACTTCCTCCTCCCGGTGGACCTTCATGACCTCAGGCACCCAAAGCTCATGTTGGTTTAGGTGGTGTTCACTCATCTTCTATTCTGAAATTTAAACACCTATTAAACAAGTGATTGCAAAGTAAATATAATGAAGGATTGTACTCATAGGGACTTGCAAGAGGCCTAAACATGCATCAAAACTATATCTCTAAGCATCAAACAAGCTTACTAGCTCTCATAACCAGTCACCTACAGCAGCAAAATACTCAACATATAATCCACTAAACACAAATCTACTTGGACAAGGGGAGGAGTCACATACCAGGGAACAAATGCTCCAAATTTCAGCAAGAAAGATGGGCTGAGCAAGGAGATCGAAAAAAAAACGAGAGCAAGCACAGCAAGAATGCGATTTTGAGCTATGAACTAGAGCTTACTCGGGAGAGAGAAGAAAGTGGCAGGGGAGAGAGTTGGTGGGGGGCCAGGGGTGGCCCACACCAGGGCATGGCGCCACCCAAGGCTGGCCGCGCCACCATGTGGTGTGTCTGCCCAATGGCCCCCCTGGTACCTCCCAGGTACTCCTCTGCCCCTTTTTTCACGTAAAAATTTAATATGAATTTTCTGGAATTTTTCGAGACACTTTATTTTTGGGCAATTTTCAGAAATAGAAGAATGATTTTTCTGACAGACAGATTTTTTCTTTCCTTTTGGAAACATGATGCAAGGACAAAACAAGGCTAGAACTATAGAAGTTCTAACATGCAAGCAACTAACAACAAAAAGAAAACTAAATGAAAGCAAAAACTAAAATGCAAAGGATAGAAATAAACGGAGATAATCATAATGAAAACATTCTTTTGTTCAATGGAATCCTTTTGTTAACAAGGTTGATCAAGTCTTGCTACCAAAACAATTGCATATGAGACAAAACTTTGTATTCCACTAATGATTATGTTACCTCAACCTTGATAGCAATGGTCCCAATCATAATAGTTTCAAAATTTTCTCTTGGTATGGGACAATATATTTCTCCAACTTAAATGCCTTCAACATGTTCAATTAAATTCAAACCATAAGTCCTTTCAATCTTCTTGGGGAAATAGACAGTATGTTCCTTGTCATTAACATTGAAGGTCACCTTTCCTTGATTACAATTAATAACAGCTCCTACAGTATTAAGAAAGGGTCTGCCAAGAATAATAGACATATTATCATCTTCGGGCATTTCAAGCACAACAAAATCAGTTAATATCAAGCAATTGTGAGCCACCTGAACAGGTACAACCTCACATATACCCACAGGAATAGTGGTAGATTTATCAGCCATTTGCAAAGATATATCAGTTGGTATTAATTTTTCAAGTTGAAGCCTCTTATAGAGAGAGAAAGGCATAACACTAACTCCAGCTCCCAAATCACACAAAGCAGTTCTAACATAACTGTTCTTAATAGAGAAAGGGATAGTTGGAATCCCTAGGTCTCCAAGTTTCTTAGGAACCTTATCATTGAAGGAATAATTAGCAAGCAAAGTAGAAATTTCTTCATTAGGGATCTTCCTTTTATTCGAGACAATGTCCTTCATATACTTTGAGTAAGGAGGCAATTTAATAGCATCAGTCAAAGGAATTTGCAAGAATAAAGGCTTCATCCACTCACAAAACTTATTATAGTGTTCATCTTCCTTTGACTTGTGTTTCTTATCAGGGAAAGGCATAGGTTTTTGGACCCAAGGTTCTCTTTCACGACCATGTTTCTTAGCAATAAAATCTTCTTTGGTGTATTTAGTATTCTTAGTGTGATTTTCAGGTTCTTCTTCAACTTTTTCTTCATTAGGAACAACATTTTCTTCATTACCACTTTCAGTTTCAGCATCAGAGATAGATATACTATTAGGATCTATAGCAGGTTCAGAGGATTCTACAACAATTTTATGTTTCTTTTTCCTTTTCTTACGAGTAGAACCACTATTTTCAGCTTGTTGAGAATCCTGCTCAATTCTTTTGGGATGCCCCTCAGGATATAGAGGATCCTGGGTAGCAGCACCACTTCTAGTTCTAATTTCATTAGCATGTTTTTCTTTAGCAGCATTAACTAGCAAGTCGTTTTGCACTTTAACGAGTTGATCTATTTGAGTTTGAACCATTTGAAAGTGTTTAACAATCATTTTAACATTATTAGAGGTTCTTTCCACAATATCTTTCAATTCAAAAATAGATCTAGTGTTTTCCATTAGATGATTTCCACCCTTTTATTAAAGTTATCTTGCTTAACAATAAAGATATCAAATTCTTCTAAGCATTGATCAGGAGGTTTAGAGTAAGGGATATCACCTTCATCAAAGTGTTGGATAGAGTGTACCTTAATAGTGGGTGAGTAGGGAATAGGCTTACATAATTCTTCTATAGGAGGTAAATTCTTGACATCTGCAGCTTTAATTCCCTTCTCCTTAAGACATTTCTTAGCTTCCTTCATCACTTCATCATTTAATTCAATAACTCCCCTCTTCTTTGATGTTGGAATAGGCACAGGAATAGATGGTTCATGTACAATTACTTCAGGTATAGCCTGTTTAGGAGGAGTCCAATCTTCATAATTCTTGCTTATTTTAGCCATTAATTCCTCAGCTTCCTTAGGAGTCCTATTCCTGAAAACACAATCAGCACAAGTATCTAGGTATGTCCTAGACCTAGATTCCTCAGTTAGTCCATTATAAAATATATCAAGAAGCTCATTCTTAGGTAATGGACTTCCAGCCTGTGCATGAATCAAAGCACAAAACCATGTTTCTTAGCAATAAAATCTTATTTGGTGTATTTAGTATTCTTAGTGTGATTTTCAGGTTCTTCTTCAACTTTTTCTTCATTAGGAACAACATTTTCTTCATTACCACTTTCAGTTTCAGCATCAGAGATAGATATACTATTAGGATCTATAGCAGGTTCAGAGGATTCTACAACAGTTTTATGTTTCTTTTTCCTTTTCTTACGAGTAGAACCACTATTTTCAGCTTGTTGAGAATCCTGCTCAATTCTTTTGGGATGCCCCTCAGGATATAGAGGATCCTGGGTAGCAGCACCACTTCTAGTTCTAATTTCATTAGCATGTTTTTCTTTAGCAGCATTAACTAGCAAGTCGTTTTGCACTTTAACGAGTTGATCTATTTGAGTTTGAACCATTTGAAAGTGTTTAACAATCATTTTAACATTATTAGAGGTTCTTTCCACAATATCTTTCAATTCAAAAATAGATCTAGTGTTTTCCATTAGATGATTTCCACCCTTTTATTAAAGTTATCTTGCTTAACAATAAAGATATCAAATTCTTCTAAGCATTGATCAGGAGGTTTAGAGTAAGGGATATCACCTTCATCAAAGTGTTGGATAGAGTGTACCTTAATAGTGGGTGAGTAGGGAATAGGCTTACATAATTCTTCTATAGGAGGTAAATTCTTGACATCTGCAGCTTTAATTCCCTTCTCCTTAAGACATTTCTTAGCTTCCTTCATCACTTCATCATTTAATTCAATAACTCCCCTCTTCTTTGATGTTGGAATAGGCACAGGAATAGATGGTTCATGTACAATTACTTCAGGTATAGCCTGTTTAGGAGGAGTCCAATCTTCATAATTCTTGCTTATTTTAGCCATTAATTCCTCAGCTTCCTTAGGAGTCCTATTCCTGAAAACACAATCAGCACAAGTATCTAGGTATGTCCTAGACCTAGATTCCTCAGTTAGTCCATTATAAAATATATCAAGAAGCTCATTCTTAGGTAATGGACTTCCAGCCTGTGCATGAATCAAAGCACAAAACCTTGCCCAAGATTTGGGCAATACCTCTTTTTCTCCCTGTTTAAAATCAAAAAGTTCCTGCAAAATAGCATGTCTAGCACTAGGAGGAAAATATTTCTGCAGGAAAGTACTAATCAAGCACTCAGGGCTATCAATAGATCCAGGAGGTAAATTACTAAACCAAGTTTTAGCTTCTCCTTTTAGTGAAAAGGGAAAAATCTTAGCAACAAAGCAAGTACGCATCTTAATATCACCAGAAAACAAGCCACTCATGGTAGAAAGTTCATTCATATGTGCTACCGCACTTTCATTCTTAGTCCCACAAAAAGGTTCTTTCTCGACAATAGCTATGTAAGATAGATCGAGAGAGAAATCATAATCTTCATCTATAATGTTTATGGGAGAAGCAGCAAACTTAGCAGCAGGAGATAATTTGGGTCTAATAGTACGCCTCTCAAGGAGACTCTTAGCAGCGCTCCTATCATGGGTGTTCTTACATTCTTTAATAAACTCATCGGTCATCTCAACATAACCATCTTCAATATCATAACTCTCACTAGACTCAGGTGAGCTAACAGGTGTGGTAGTGTCTTCATTAGGAGTTTCGGTATTTCCAGCTATAGTTCTAGCAATCATAGCATCTAGGAAAGGACCTAATGAACCACTCTTATCAAGCACAGTAGAAGCAGCATCATAAGTATCAGAAGTTTCAGATTCAGCAGTAGTAGCAGTGTGTGTAGCATGTGTATGTGGTGGTGTAAGGAACTTACTCAGAACAGACAGTGAATCAAGAGCAACAGAGGTGTTCAGAACCATACCTCTTCTTGTAGTGGATGGTAAAATAGGAACCTTGCCATCACGAGACTTACCCATGATGGATGGATAGCGGCGAACAATAGAGAATCCAAGTGAACTTGATAAATAAAGCTATGCTCCCTAGCAACAGCGCCAGAAAATAGTCTTGATGACCCACAAGTATAGGGGGTGTATCGCAGTATTTTCGAGGGAAGTGAAACCTAATTTATTGATTCGACACGAGGGGAGCCAAAGAATATTTATCAGCCTTAACAACTGAGTTGTCAATTCAGCTGCACCTGGAAACAATCTTGCTCACAGCAGTTTATCAGTAGCAACCGTTTTGTAGTAGGAATAGCAAAGTAAAAGCAGTAGTAAAGCAAAGACAGTAGTAACAAAAGCAGTAAACAGTGGGATTCGAGTGCGGTCGGCATAGGGATGGATGAACGGGCGTTGCATGGACAAGACAATTCACATAGCAATCAGAATATAGGGCAATTGCAGATAAATAAGATAAAGCATCCAAGTACTAGACAATCCTAGGCATGTGTTCCATAAATAGTCATACGTGCTCGCAATGAGAACTTGCACAACATCTTTTGTCCTGCCAGCCCGTTTACATCGGGGCCTCTAGGGAACTACTGGCAATTAAGGTGCTCCTTTTTATGGAGCACCGGAGCAAAGTATTAACACTCCGTGAACACATGTGATCCTCACATCAAAGACATTCCCTTCCAGTTATCCCGATTTCTGTCACTTCGGGGTCATAGGTTCCGGACATCAACGTGTGTATACAACTTGCAGATAAGACCAAAAACAATACTATCATAATGAATCAATAACATGTTCAGATCTGAAATCATGGCACTCGGGCCCTAGTGACAAGCATTAAGCACAACAAGTCGCAACAAAGTCATAAAGCACTAATAAAAGATACTAGACACCATGCCCTAACAATCTGATGCCATTACATGAACGATCTCATCCAATCCCTACCATCCCCATAGCCTACAGCGGGGGATTACTCACTCATAGATGGGGGAAACATGGATAGTCGATGGAGAAGCGATGGTGATGATGATGGCGATGATCTCCTCCAATTCCCCGTCCCGGCAGGGTGCCAACACGGAGTTTCTGGTGCCGTTTCGTGGAATCTGGTGGTGGCAGCGGAGCGGAACTCCTTCTGCAAAAACGTCGACCCCCCCGAAGTTTTTAGGTCAGAAGGCTCCTTATAGGCGAAGAGAGAGGCCGAGGGGGTGCTTGGGGGCCCACACCACCCCCTGGCGCGGCCTGGCCTGGCCCGCGCCACCAGGTGGTGTGGCCACCCCTGGCTCTTCTCTGTCTCGTATTCTGGCTCCTGGAGTCTTCGGGTGAAATAGGATTTTTGGCATATTTTCCGGGATTTTTCCTGATAGTTGGTTTTCTGCACAAAAAGTAGACACCAAGGCAATTCTACTGAAAACAGCGTCAGTCCGCATTAGTTACATCCAAATCACACAAGTATAGAGGAGAAACAATAGCAAAAGTGTTTGGGAAAGTAGATACGTTTTGGACGTATCACATACCAAGATCATGAAGCAAGGCATCAACAACTTGACCAGAGTAACTGACTACAATAGTGTTATCAACATTGATAAGCATATAGATAGACACTTCCCCTTTGTTGTAAAAACTTATCCGTGCATACAAGCAAGAGGAGCCTGTTTCAAACCATACATGGCCTTTTCAAATTTGCAAACATGTTCCATTAAACTCCGATCCTCATAGCCAGGCGGTTGCCGCATATAGACATCTTATTCTAGAAGACCATGTAAGAACGCGTTTTTCACATCTAGTTGTTAGAGCTGCCAATTGCAAGAGATGTCCAAAGCAAGTACCAAGAGAATAGTGGATGCCTTGACCACAAGACTGAATGTGTCCTCATAATCAATACCATAGTGTTGCTTAAAACCCTTAGCAACCAGACGAGCCTTACACCGATCAACAGTACCATCGGCCTTCCTTTTTACTTTGTCACCCATGAGCCAAAGGAACTAGACACCAAATTTCATTGCGCATAAGGGCAGAAAATTCTTCATCCATAGCTTGTTTCGAGCTAGGTGCACTCAAAGCTTCCTGCAGAGTAGTTGGTTCGCTAGTGGCAGAAAAAATTGCAAATCGGACTTTGTCATACCTAACAGTGCCATCGGTAACAACCTTGGATTGGAAAATGCCTTGATGAGAACTTGTGACCAGACCTTCAACAGCAGGAGCAACCAGATCAGCAGCCACAGATGTTCCAGAATTGGAGGCATCTAATCCAGAACTTCCTGGCAAACAAGAAACAAACGATCCCGTCGCACTTATTGGTAAGGAAGCAGCCACAAGGGATCCGCATGATGGCATGAAAACCACGTCGTCCTACCCACACAACGCGTCGTCCCATGCGTGGCCATTCGTACGCGCGTCACCCCGCGCGCCTATAGCTTCATCCCACCGCCTATCGCATCACCCCGCACATGGCCAGTCACTACAAGAATCTGAGCGGTTCATGACGATCTAATATCATTGTGGATGAGGGTCAAAAAGTTATAGATGGCCATCCACGACAAATTCTGCAACAAAAAAATAGGTCATGAACCTCACGTAATAATTGAATCCGTGAATTTTTTCTGTCTGGAAAAATCATGCCCGATCGCGACGTTTCTGTAATTTCGTCCCGGCTAACTGGAGCGGCCCAGCCCAGGCCTGATCATTCATGACGTTTTTTTTGTGACGATCGAGGCCACGTGGCAGATGGCCCCGCGGGCAGCCGTCGACGATGTTCCGTGGGAGGCCATCGGCCACGTTTGCTGCATCATGGTCGCCGTCTATGGCGTCATGGATGTCCTGACGTTTTTTCCGTCATGCCCTAATTCCGTTGTCTCCATATTTGTGACATTATCCAACCCGTTCATGATGTCATCCATCTCGTTTATGATATCACATGGGTTGTGACAAATTTTGTTCGTCGCCACCTTTCGACGCCCTGCTGACACGTGGATGGTTGGCAGGGCCAAGATTACGCCAATCGAACGAGGCCACATGGGCCAACCACAAAACGACACGTGGCCAAATAAAAACAGGACACGCATCACCTACCGACGACGAACTCTGTGTGACGATGTCATCGTTGACCGTGACGTTTCTGTTTCGTCTAGATAGTTGGCTAATGAAAGACGGCCACGTCGGCATTTACCCATGACGGAAATATTTTATCAAGAACAACAGAGACGATTTCATTTTCGTCACGGATGCGTGCTGGCGTCACCGTGAGATCAAGGGCCATTTGTGCACGTAAATTTCTACTAGCCCTAATCATTTGCGACACATTTCAAACCACATGCATCAAATAACATAATTTGTCAATAAATTTCAGGACAAGTTTTCACATATATTTTCACAACAGTCTGAAACCTAGTGTAGATATAATATATTTGCCTGTTTACTCTACTTTTGGAAGATTTTACAGGGCATGGTTATGATTGTGTGAACTAGAAAGTACTACCTAGAATTATGGAAGCTACTAGTACAAAGAATTCTGAAAGCTTTCCTGTCCACATGTATTCCGTTTGTTTGGGCTACTCGCGAGAGGGTCTCTGGTCATGAGTTCGAGAGATTTCCGTGAGACTCTGCTCTCCATTAGATTTTTTGAATCAGTAATTATAACTTGAGTGCTATGAGTAAAAGCTGAAAGATAGTACTTACACATAATTCTGGAAGCTAACATAGAGAATTATGAAAGCTACTAAAAATAAATACATTGAATTCTAAAAGTACTAACAATAAATACATAACAATTTTATCTAAAGGGTAATACACATACTGCTGAAATAATATAAACACAATATAAATTTCTATTTCGAATAAACCTGAAAATGCTAGCAAATAACCTAGGATGAATATAGGATTCATTATGCCCTATATATTTCGTCAGGGGCGGCTCCCGAGTGCTGCATCACATATTCAGAGAACTCTCTCCATCTCGTCCAGAGGGTAAAGCCTCGGTGTATGTTCTAGCTAATGATGACCTAAGCCATTAATAACCATTGTTCGTTCTTCTTCCCAGGATTGAACATCATGATTGTACAGTCTAATATAATTCGTGTAGTATATGGAACCAGGTTTGACTGTGGGGTGCAACCTGGTGTCGATGGAGATAGACCGATGGAAAATCAACAAAGAGGGCACGACTTCTAATGTCACCGATGGCCTCGATAGAGCGGTTCTCCGTCTTCGCCCGGTACAACACCGGTTGACCTTTGGCGAAATCCCCATTCAACACAAGAAGCAAATCACCATCTGACTCCACTAGGTAAAATTTATAGGTTCCGCGTATCTGTTCAAAGACTAGGGCTACAATTATTTTGGCCATTGTGAGAGTGATCGCGCGCTGCTCTAACTAGATGTTGGTCGACATGATGTCTCCATTCTCAAGTATTGCATATACTTCCCCTTGGAATGGCGTCATGCAGTTCAGAAGCATATTGGGTGGTGGCGAATAAATTCCTTCACCAAATGATTCATTGAATTGCCCCGTTGGGGTTCTCTCATTGGCCCATGCGATAATCTAGGGATAATTTACACAAACAACCACCATCGTTGGAGACTTCATCATGATGACAGATAGCAGAATATCAGATGGTATCTATGCTTGAAACTCAGTGTTAGACTTATGAGTGATTGGGTTCATAAGAAAAATCTTGTACGGCTCCACCCTCTGAGCAAGCACGATGACACCACGAGAAACACCGACGAAGTAGAATCTTTGGAAGAAGAGGACAATTAGGCTCGGCACAAGTTTACAATGAAAAATACAAATAAATGAATGTTATATATATCAGATGTGAATGTGAACCTGTGATTGACGTCCATTAGATTCGTCATGAAGCAACGACCAGTGGTGAGGTTGAGGAAGGTGAACTCGCCGACATCTAGAAGTGTGTGATCTATCAGGATCCAGTTATTAAGATGTAATTCAAGCTCTTTTAAAGTGCGGCGCCAATTGGTGCAGACTTCCCGACAAGCAGCATAGGTGTCGACGTACTCCTCTTTCTCCAGCAAGTAGTCATCGATCTTGTGAAGTGGGTCGGTCGAGAGATCGGACCAGTTCCTCTTCATCCGGTTGTTGGCCATGGCTTATGTGGGAATGATTCCTATTGATCGAGGAAGAAATAAGAACAGGGAGACGAGGAGAATAAGAAGAGGAGAAAACAATGGAGACGAAGTGGAACTGCCACTATGAGAAGACAAGGAGACGAGGTAGAAGAACCGGAACTGCCACTACAAGTTTGGATCAACGGGATTTTTTCAGAACTAGCGCATGACCTAGCCATGCACTACAAGTTTGGATAAAACAGAATGACATGTGGGACCGGCCAAAAAACCTCCCCAAGATTCTGTGAAGTACTACCATGAATAATACGCTAACAGGTGGGGTTAGTTCACGGATGACGCGTTCATTGAAAAAAAATGATTCAAACATGCAGCGCGACGATATGCATGACAATTATACGCGAGATGAATTGGATAACTGGGCTTCAGGGACGGGGATGAAATCCATGACAATTTCACTGCGACAAAATTCAAAATGTCATGAATGTTCGGGCCGGAGGCCCTCCGAGCCCCTCCCAACGAAAAAAACTAGACCGTCACAGATCTGTGATGTTTTTAGGTACCATCATGAAAAAACATCATGGATAATCCATATTCTTGTAGTGAGTCGTATGCGCAACACTCGATACACATGTCGCTTGATCCGTCCCTATCGCGGGGCACACCAAGTCCAATCCGGGACCCACGATCGAACGAGAGGACACTGCATCATTGCAAGCAAGAGCAGGAATTCTGCCTGACACGTTGTTAGTATGTACGACGTGACCCGACACCAATCCCAAAGGGGATTGTGGCACTGTAGAGGGAGAATCACTAGAACTTGCTCCAAAATCGGTATTAGACAAAAATCATCTGATTCATATACAACAGACTCATTCATGACCCCCAAATCATAGGAAAATGAAGATCTGGTGAGAGAAGCGAAATTTCAGACGTAATTGTGCGTCAGCGTTAGGATGAAGATTGATAAAGGGAAAAATAGATTCATCAAACACAATATCGCATGACATATACACGTGGCCAGTGAAAATATCAAGGAACTTATAGCCTTTATGAAATACTATAACCAAGAAAAGCACATTGTTTAGAGCAAAACTCGAGTTTACGAGGGTTATAAGGACGAAGATTGGGCCTAATTGCACATTGCCGTGACCCAGCATACCACTGCATGATGTAGTACACTATAGTCATTGACATAACACCAATAAAACACCATTCACTAGTATTATATCCCTCGGAATGGTACAACAGAAACACAGCAGGTCCAAGACATGACTAAAGGTTACAACTCGACTCTTTACAATTTATCTAGAGAACATTCTAGGTTAAAGAGGAAGGAAGAAACTTCTTACAAAGAAGAACCAGAAATAACAACTCAGAACTATCTTGAGTAAGACTAGTATCTAAACCACTTGGCTTGCAATTGCTGCTATTGCAATGCTCTATAGAAGTAGGTTCTATGGCTAGATATTATACTCCTATCTAATCAACGGTTTCCTCTTCACTTTAGTGGATGTATGTGTTGACTTCCTTGGCTTAGTTGAAGAACTTGAGCTTTTTGTGATGATTCCCTTGAGCATAAGTTGATGTTGACGTTGTCCTTATTGGCTTTAGAATCTAGCAAGGGTTAAGAAGGTACGGGTGAGTACGAGCATACTCAGCAAGTTCACTAAGAAGGAGTGTTTGATGCACTAACTACAGCCACAGACCAAATGTCATAGGCAATGCAGGTTTTCATAAACATGTCTTCAAAGATTGCTTTTATTCTGAAAAACTATGTCCGCCAGCCTTCATAGGTTGATTAGAACTTTCATGGAGTTCCTTTCCTGCCACGTTCATAGCTCCTTCCCGGAACAGCGAGTAACATATCATAGTTCTTACACTCTGTAGAGGTGCGTTACTTTACCCATGAGAGATCAAATCCTTGTTGCACAACCGGGCGATCTTTCCCATCCACACTTCCTTGGTGTGGGGCCTAGTAGATGATCCAAGCCAATCACTGCCCTTCTCTATGACCCCGCATGAAGACATGATTCCCCAAGCAGGAATACCTCTGTTAACCCCCATATAGGCAGATATAACCCTGGTAACCCCTCAGAGACTCCAGTGAGAAGATCATGTCTCTGGCAACCCCCACCGCAGTGGCAGATATACCTCCGACAGCCCCTCACGGATAATCTAGACACCAATATCACGGGGAACTAAGCGGTCCCACTCATGTGCTAGATTCTTAAATCAACAACCTCACGATAAGGTCATCCGTCCATGTGAAAGAAACAAGATCCATCTGACTTCTCTGTCCTGTTCTGGATCTCATGGTTAACGTGTAATATACAATGCTAGAATCACTGGCGACATTGGTTGTTAAGTCCTAGGTATTATGTTCATTTACCACTAGAACTGTAATAGTAGGTTATCACCATTTGGTAAATAATCTATAATCATTTTATTATGAAATAGTGTTTTCGGACCTTTTTGAAATGCAGGTGATGACAACATTTGAGTTACAAGTATTTGATAGAAAATAACCAAAGGACATGGGCAAGTGTGAACTTGCCTTTTGTGATTGCAAGATTATGCACTCATGGTCTTCAAGATAATAGAAGATCCAAAATCTGTAAATAGCATCATTGGTCCGGTAAGGACTAATGTTTAAAGGAGCAAGATGCAATAATGCATAAGTAATGTAATGCAATTTGATAAACTCGAATCCCCGGAATAAACATCGATGATTTAGGTGTTGGAAGCTCGTGATGATTTCTTTGGAATGTGTTGCCCTTTATATCAGTTTCATACTCGTGCTTCTTATTAAGGCTTGTGAGAGTGTGTGAAATAATACGTAAATACACTAGGTAGCATACAATAATAAAGCACTCAGGTGTGGAATAGTATTCAAAAAATTCTTATCTATAGATTGATACTTATTAAAGTCTTTTTGAGAATGTTTAAGAATTACTTTTATTGTATCTTAAAAGAATAACCTTGGAGGAAAAGATTACTTTACAAGGGAAAAGCATTTTAACTTGAAGTTACACTTTTAAGTTTCTTATTAATTATAATTATCAAAGAGTAAATTGTTATTGAATTTGAACAATCACAATACTTGAAGTGGAGATTTATATATTTTGAGTATGGCATCATATTATATGTGATTTACTTATTATTGTTTTATAAAGGTGGAGTGAGAGTAATATTGCCTTTACGGGAGTGGTGTATTCTTAATATTACAAGAGAATGGAATCATATACCTATTTTAGAATTAATGATTATATTCTATAACATGAGAATGGCATTACTTTAGATACTTACAGCTTTTATTTAGGCTTTAAGTAAATATATAATCTGGCAAAAGAATTTATAGTATAATTGTTTAATAAGTCAAAATATTATGTTTGGTGATTGGACAATGTATAATCCTTTTTGGAAAATACTAATATATATACTTATTTAAGAATCACAATTGAAGGAAATGTATTTAAAATGTTTTGGGATACTTTAACTTCATACTAGAATTTTTTTGAGACTAATTCTATTATTAAACATTCAACGGACAAGATTAGGATATTAGCAATTTTTATATATCCTTTTATGAATTAATAATTAAGGAAATATGTTTAAATTCAAATTATTAGATATTTAAGTTTTTATTTGCTTAAAAATTGTACATTATATTTTTATTATTATTTTTGTGATCAATTTGGTATACTATATATATTTTTATGGTTTTTGTAAATAATAAGATATGCTTTTTCATAAGTTTTATTACTTTATAAATACTTAATAAATAATAAATATTTAGCTAAGTGGCATAAAAATGTATAAAATAAGTTTATAAATGCATATTTTGTTTTTCTATGAATTTAGATATATTATACTTATTTTTTCAAAATTTTAAATAATAAAATATGCCTTTTAAAGGTTGGTCCTTAATAGAATATTTGCTAACTAATAATAACTATTTCATTTAAGTTGGATAATATAGTGTAATAATAGATTTAAATTATAGTGTTTATTTTTCTGAACATTTTGGTATATAATATATATTTTTCTCAATTATAAAACAAA
This sequence comes from Avena sativa, assembly GCA_916181665.1. Lineage (NCBI taxonomy): Eukaryota > Viridiplantae > Streptophyta > Magnoliopsida > Poales > Poaceae > Avena > Avena sativa. Next base: position 541,939,595 of record OV702290.1, on the reverse strand, counting down.
AGTTATTGAATTTATAAAATTTAATCAATTTCTGAAAATCCTAAAAACAAAATAAATAAATCGTTTTACTGTGTGATGCTAACGTCAGCGGGTGGTGGGGTTATTTTTCACCGAGGCTAATTCTAGCCCGAGTCACTAACTGGTGGGGTCAGGGCCATGTCGTTTGCCTCCTCAGCGAAGTAGGGCAAGTCAATATGTTGGCTCGGTCAACCATGACGTCATGATGACGTCAGATCACCGGCGAGCGACGGAGAAGGTGGAGGAGGTGGTTCTGGGTATCTTGGTTGGTCGGGTTCAACATTGTGCGACACGTGGAATCTAATAGTGGTGCGTCGCTACCTAATGGTCGTCAGAGCATCGCCTATGATGTTGCACCGCGGTGGCGGATGGCGACGCACGTCAAACTACAGCTACGGAACGCATGCAAGCGAACAAAGAGCACAAAGAGGCTCGCTAGCTTACCCTCGACGCGATGGTGACCTCAGATGGAGCAGTGGAGGACAGAGATGACGACATGGTCTCAGCGGCGCTCGGTCGAAGCTCAAGAAGAAATGGTCATGCCCATTCATTGGAAACTCCCCTACTCGATTCCTTTGGCTAGGAGGCTCAGGTAGGCGAGGCGATGACACGAGCTTGATTGACAGGGCCCGGGAAGGCTTAGAGCGACGGCTATTTGAGGTGGCCGAGAGCTGGGGTTTTGGTCATGTGGGGATTGAGAGAGAGCAGGCGAGGGAGAAGGAAATGAGGATGCGGATGTGTAGGAGCGTCGCAGTTGCATTCTTATCCTCGTCGAGGACGATGGTGGGCATCACGGCGGTTGATTCCTGCTGACATCGGTGATTGGCATCGAGCGGCGGAGCTCGTTCCACGCAGCTGCTTGTGACGTTGGAGAAGACGACATGAAATGGTATTTGGGCCGGGCTGCTGCTGGGCCGTGGCAAAGGGAGCGGGAGGTTGCGCGACACGCACACAGGCAACGGGTAGTGAGAAGGAAATGGGTCGTGGGCCGGTTCTGGACTCTGCTATTTTCCCTTTTCTTTTTCTACCTCTATTTTCTGTTTTTACAAAATCATTTCAAATATGAATTTCTTCAAGGATTTAAATGTCCAGAGAATTTGTGGAATAATAAATTATTGCAGGGATCTTTGAAACTAAGTGTTTCTTTTATTTTTCATTATTTTCAAACATTCAAACTGTTAGGAAAGTATTTTATTACTTGTAACTATTTTCCCTTAGGGATTTAGTGTTTTGTTTATTATACAAAGGTATTATAAAAATGGTTTTGTTTTCACCATGATAACTGTAATGGCAAAGATTTAAGATGGTTAATGATACCCATAGATACATGCTTACTTAGCATCACATACAACCATGATATATGGTGGTTTAAATGGTAAGGTTCTCAATATTTGGTGATTTCTCCTATTCAAAACCTACTTGGTTTTAGTGTTTATAATTACCATAGAACAATCTTGGTTAAATCATTATGCATGAATAACAATCATTAATGGAGAAATAAAGATATTCATTTACAAGTAGTTATCATAAGGTTTGAGAGGATTTAATAGACTCATATTCTATTATGGACATGGATAAATATTAAGGGCTAATACATATTTCCATCAGGTTTTGTGACCCTAGATTATATTTCAACTTAGAGTGAGCTATTGAGATTACCTCCTAATGTGAGCTTGATGGTTCTATGATTCTATGTTTTTATTAGGGGTTAAGATAATAAGGTAGACAATGTATTTCCTCAATACAACACTGAACTTGTATTCTAATTATCTCTTAGAAGATTCATTTAACTACGAGATATTATTCAGTGACTATCTAGGAATAGGAAATGGTTCCACTGCCAACTTTATTCCAGGGTTTTGAATTAAGAGGTAGACATGAGACTTGTCATGGCTTGCTATGATCTTGATTTAAGGTTTCTATGGAACTCCTATATTTATACTTCATCTAGCTTGGGCTTTAGTTAAATAATTCCTTTCCTAAATATACTCTATATAGATCTCTCATTATATTCACTAAGATCTCATCTTCCTAAATGACTAGTCATCTGACTCCGCCATATCCATCATCATATGATGATATGGTCATGTCACTTAAACAATACACATTCTCCATTCTTAGTCTAATATATAACTTCTATTTCTTAGCTACCTCTCCTGAATCTATTAATTTAGCTATTTCTAACCATCAATTAACTCCTTTTATATTCACCTTACATCTACTTCCAAGGCTTGCAAGATTACAATCCTCACTATATCACATGTGATATCAATCCTCTGGAAGAGGTATGGTACTATTCCCCATAATACGAGATTACTCTTGTATTAGCTTGGTTAAGCTACCATGACTTCCACTACTCCACTCCACTTTGGTTCTAAACTTCATCATACTCTAGCTTGACTACTCATGATCAAGCTAGATGATTCATCTTACTAGGGCTTTGCCTAATTTGGTATACTCACAACACTTCATCATCATCTAGTCATTTATTCTCAAGTAACTTGGGAATCATGTCCACTATCCATTGTATACACTAAGCTTAGGCTTCTAATTGGCTGATCCAAATCTCTCATCAACTAAGTAGTACACCTGTACTAGTCTATTTATAGGGTTTATCTTATTAAGGAGTAACGAGGGGTAACATCGGCAATGTCCATGGAGAAGGACTTAGGGTTTCGCGGAAAAGAGAATGTTGAGGATTTCGTCGGATGTCAGGAAAAACAATGGAGTCAAAGTCGCTTGAATATTTGGAAATCGCACTATTACAAGTTGTCTAGGAGTTTTTCGGTACCCTCGCTTGGGCTTCTCCCGTCCTATATATAATAGGCCAGGTCTCAAAGTTGTATACGGATAGGTTTTACATACACATATTTACAATACCAACACAATGTCGGTTCATAGTTTCTTTCCTAATACAATCAAAGTCTTTGTCGGTTGCTTCCTTGGGCTATCATCTGAGATCTTCATGGGATGGAAGCCTTTTACCCAATATAGGGTAACAAATCATAAGCATCCGAGTAATCATACCTATGTCAGTAGCCCCCGAGACTTTACTCGAACCGTAGTTTCAGGTTGAGTCTCAAAGTTTCTTTTCTCTTCTTTTCCTTTATTTTAATTTTTATTTTTCATCGGGATTTGGTACAACGAGTCTGATGCTTCCGACAGATCGGGAATCAGTTAATTGCTCCTAGGCAAAAACAAGGTTGTCCTACATCAAATTCAAGTCCACATGCCTGAACTCGGAATTTACTACTGGCGTAATTCAGTTTGGGCCGCTAAGTTCTTATCGAATACTGAATCCGAGTTTCATTTTATGGGTACCCAACGCGTCCGTCGGGAATTTTCATCGTATCATTGATATGGATTTTTTACTGGCAGAGCGCATTCTTGTGCGATTACCAGGCCACATAGGACGAATCCTGGGGTCTTACCTTCATGTTTCTGAATATGGCATTCGGATTTTTGTCGCGTTTGAGCGCGATCTGAGATTTTGATTTTTTGGCGGTTGACTTGCTAGGCTGCCAATATTTTTGACTTTTACCAGATAGTTTAATGCTTTATGCCGGCTCCCGATGAGAGTAACCTTTTTGAGGATACCTTTTTTAGGATACATTGATGTAAAACTCATAGGTATTTTCAATCATAAATATTTTTGTTTTAATCATACATAATTGGATTTCTATCGGGTGCACGCCAGCGCTCCCGATGGGAGTAGCCCCCGAGGCTATGTTCGGATGCCTGTATCTGGACATATGATCATTGTTGTTGTTAGCTTGACAGAAAACATAGATCCTTTGAATGGATATAAATAATAAAGAGCGTAAAGGTATAAAAACTTATCTTTTTATACACAAGGCGAAAACCGATGATACATTATTTTTTCGTTTTGCGGATGGCGCCTAGCCGTTTGGCCTGGATTATTCTAGCTTAAGAAGCCAAACCATAAATCTTATCGTATTGTAAGTAATCTTATGCGTAAAAGCGTCGTAGATGCGCTACGTTCCATGGATTGGAGTAGTTGACTCATGTCTTCTTGTCTTGTAATCGATATGCTCCTCCGGGAATAACTTCTTTGACGATGTATGGTCCTTTCCATGGCGACTCTAACTTTAGGTGGCCATCGTGCTTGAGGCGAAGAACTAGGTCCCCTTCTATTAAGGACCTAGGCCGCAATCATCGGTTGTGGTAATTGTGCAAGTTCTACTAGTACATAGTTGCTCTTTATAGGGCTTTATCTTGAGCTTCATCAAGTGCATCCACATCATCTTTGAGTGCTTCTCTTGATTACTCTTCATTGTATGTAGCTACTCTTGGTGATTCATGTGACACTTCAATAGGAAGGATGGCTTCTGCGTCATGGACCAGAAAGAAAGGTGTCTCTTGTGTCGAATTATTTGGTGTTGTACATAAACTCCATAAGATAGATGGTAATTCATCAACCCATGCTCCTTTTGCTCTGTCAAGTGGTGCTAGTAGTCTTTTCTTGAGTCCAAGAGTAACTAGTCCATTAGCTTTTTCTACTTGTCCATTTGTTTGTGGGTGAGCTACCGAGGTGTAGTTTACTTTAATACCCATCTCCTGGCAGTACTCCTTGAACTCATTGGAAGTGAAGTTAGTTCCACTGTCTGTAATGATGTTTTTCGGTACGCCGAACCAAAAACTATGGATTTAATGAAATTCACAGCTGAAGTACCGTCTTGGGTGGTGATAGGCATTGCTTCGATCCATTTAGTAAATTTGCAACCTTCTACTAGCAGAAAGATGTGTCCTCCTGGCGATGATTTGTGAAGTTTTCCCACCATATCGAGTCCCCACCGAGCGAAGGGCCAAGCCAGAGGTATAGGATTTAACTCAGCGCCGGGTGCTCCATGCTTTGTTGCAAACCATTGACATGCTTCACATGTTCTGACGATATCTTTTGCATCTTGGACTGCAGTGAGCCAGTAAAATCCTGCCCTGAATGCTTTGGCAACAATTGCTCGGCTACTAGCATGATGACCACAAACTCCTTCATGTATATCTTTGAGTATGGTTTTTCCTTCTTCGGGTGTTACGCAGCGCTGCAACACACTCGAAATACTTCTCTTATATAGCTCCCCTTTGATTATTCTGAAGGCCTTTGTCTTCGGGTGATTCGTCGGGCTTCTATCACATCTTCGGGTAGCTCGCCCTTGGTCATGTGTGCTATATACGAATGCATCCATGTAGGTTCAATTAGCATGACCTCTCCAATTTCCTGTTCTTCTTCTTCCATGGCCTCCTCTATACTCTTGGTCGCTGATGGAGCCCCCGAGTCTTTTCGCGGGTTGCTCTTTTTTCCCGTTTTTGGTGCTACGACCTCAGACAATCTTTTTTTGCTTTGATCGATTGTTCCGTTATTTCTTCCCAAAAAACCCCGGGAGGCACTGGTAAGCACAAGGATCCGATATTTGCTAGATTGTCGACTTCTTCATTGCTTGGTCTCCCTATGTGCGATACTTCGCATCCATCAAATTGAGCTTCCATAACGCCATATAGATCGCGATAGGCAATCATGTTATCGCTGACGGCATCACACTTGTTCATTGCTTCCTGTGCCACAAGATTGGAATCTCCAAAGATTTCGAGGCGAGTTGCACCGCAAGCTTTAGCCATTCGCATGCCGTGCAACAAGGCCTCGTATTCAGCTTCATTATTGGATGCGTTTGCAAAGTTCATCCGAAGTATATAGTGCATTTTTGTCGCCTTGTGGTGATACTAGTATGACTCCTGCCCCTGCTCCTTCCATTCTTTTTGATCCATCAAAGTACATTGTCCATGCACTAGAAAGGTCAGGTGGACCCGCACATTGCAACTCTGTCCATTCTGTGATAAAATCCGGCAAAACTTGTGACTGATTGCCTTGCGCTTCTCATATGTGATGTCTCGAGGGGATAATTCAATGCCCCATAGAGAGACACGCCCAGTTGCTTCTAGATTGTTGAGGATGCTTGACAAAGGTGCTTCATTAACCACTATGATCGGATGTTCCAAAAAGTAATGGCGTACTTTTCGTGCTGTCATAAATACCCCATATGCTAGTTTTTGGTAATGTGGGTACCTTTATGTTTGGATGGCGATAAGACCTTGCTCAGGAAGTAGACTGGCCTCTCTACACCATGGGTTTTTCTTCTTCGAGTCGTTCCACGACCAAGACCATGCTGACCACCTGATTTGTGGCCGCGATATAAAGCAGTAAAGGCTCTTTCTCCTTTGGAGACACGACGACGGGAGATGTCGAAAGTGTCCTTTTAAGATCTTCAAATGCGCGTTGAGCTTCTTCCGTCCATTCAATTTTCTCCAATTTCCTCATGAGGGCGTAAAATGGCAACGCCTTTTCTCCTAATCTTGCAATGAAACGACTGAGTGCTGCTACTTGCCTCGCCAGCTGCTGTACACCATGTAAATTTGTTGGCTTTTTCATTGTTAAAATTGCTTATATTTTCTCGGGATTAGCCTTGATTCCTCTTGCTGATACCAAATATCCGAGGAGTTGCCCTGCTAGGAGTCCAAAGGAACATTTCTTCGGGTTCAGTTTGATGCTAAACTTGTCGAGATTTTTGAACATTTCTTCGAGGTCCTTGATGAGTGCAGATCCTTGTCTTGTTGTAACTATAACGTCATCGATATATACTTGTACGTTTGTGCCTATTTGGCTTCCCAAACATTTCTGCATCATTCGCTGATATGTTGCTCTGGCGTTCTTGAGGGCAAAATGCATTGTTGTGTAGCAGAATACACCATGAGGCGTGATAAACGCTGTTTTCTCCTGATCTTCTTCCTTCATCCTAATCTGGTGTATCCTGAGTAAGCATCCAAGAAAGAAAGACGTTTGCATCCCGCGGTTGCATCGACTATTTTGTCGATCCACGACAATGGGAAGTGATCTTTTGGACAATGTTAGTTCAGTGCAGTAAAGTCAATGTGCATCCAAAGATCTGTAGTATTTTTCTTTGGAACACATACTGGGTTTGCGACCCACTCTGCTTTTGTTAGTTCTTTGATAAAATTGGTGTCAGTAAGGCGATGTAGCTCATTTCCAATGGATTTATTCTTTGGTTATGTGAACCGACGAAGCGGTTGCTTTACTGGCTTCGCCTTTGGATCCAAATTTAATGTGTGCTCAGCGAGTTCCCTGAGAATTCCTGGCATGTTAGAAGGTAGCCATGCGAAGATCTCCAGTGCTCACGGAGGAACTCGATGAGCGTGCTTTCCTATGCGAGACCAAGATTGGAGGCCACAAATGTTGTTTTTGTCAGGTCGACGGGGTAGATCTGTACTTCTTTTGTGTCCTTTGCAGTGTCAAAATCCTGATAAGGATTGACACGCGCTACTTCCAGTGGTTCTGCAATTGCTGAAGTTTTGAGTTGTTCGAACTCCGTTGCCATCCCAAAAGATTCAGAAATTTTGTTGAACTCCTGATCACAATTGTCAGCACATGTGAAGCTTCCTTTTACCGCGATGATTCCTTTTGGTGCTGGCATTTTCATGACTAGGTACGCATAATGCGGGACTGCCATAAATCGTGCGAAAGCTGGTCATCCCAGGATTGCATGATATTGTGATGGCCAGTCCATGACTTTGAATTCAAGTTTTTCTCGCCTGAAATTTACTTTGGAACCAAAAAATGTCAAGAAATACTTTTCCTAAAGGATATTTGGCTTTACCTGGTACTATTCTATGGAAAGATGTTTCTGTTGGCACGAGATTGTGCAAGGGATAACCCATTATTCTTAGCCTTTTTGCGTAGATCAGATTGATGTTGCTTCCTGTATCCATGAAGACCTTGCTCATATCGAACCCGCCAATTTGGGCTTCGACTATCAAGGCTGGGTGACCCGGTCGTGGGACCTAAAGCGGGTGATCGGCTCTACTGAATGTGATGTCCTGTTCTGACTAGTGGAGATATTCGGGTGTGGTTGATGTTGTTGTTTCTGCCATATTGATTTGTCTTGTGATGAACTTCTAGGTTCTGTTGGATGGGTGACCTTTCTGAATCATGGACATTTCCCCTTTTGACCTAGGGTATTCACCGTTTTGATCAGTTGTGTTTTGTGGTTGCGCTGCTAGTGGTGGTGGTGGTGCAACGATGGATAATGTTCCAGGTGCAGATGTGTATCCTCAGTTTGTCGCTTCGGTTGCTTTTGCATTACATAGCTCCTGCATCTTCAAGAATGTTTGGCAGTCTTTCATGAGATGGTTAGATTGTCGTCTGTCTGCTGAGTTGATGTAAAAGTGCATATTACAGGGTCCTTCCAGCATTTGCATTGCAGACATGGGTGGGTCTCGAGCTCTTGGCTGGTACCGCTGTGTTGACTGGCTTCCTCCGACGTCGTCCCTGTTATGGCGGTATCTGTCGCTGTAGTCGTTGCTTCTGTTGTTACCTTCACCCAAGAAACTAACTGCGACGTAACTTGGTCCCGTGTTTTCATCGTTGTTCCTTCTTCTTCTATCGTTGCCGCGTTTATCCCTGTCGTCCTCGGGTGATCGCGTACGCTTATTATGCAGAGCGTCTTCTCCATCAGCTGAGCGATTTGCTATTTCCATTAATTGTGAGATTGTTTTGGGTTTAACCCGTCCTAGTTCTGCTATGAATTCTTGGCGGCGGAGGCCGTCGTTGAAGGCGACTCAGCTAAGTTTTTTTATGATATTCCATCATTGGATGAATGCTCTTATTGATTCCCCAGATTTTTGTTTGCATGCCCGCAACTACTCCAAGGATGCATGTCATTTAAAGATGGATTGGAAGTGTCAGATGAACTTATCTTCCAGGTCGTTCCAACTGCCGATGGAATCTTCGGGTATCTGTTTGAGCCATGATCTTGCGGCACCGGTGAGGTGTAGTTGTAAGCTTTGCATAGCAGTAGCTGTGGAGCCGCCTTGTAACTTGACAGTGGCCAAATAATTTGCTAACCATGCTTCGGGTTCCTGGAGTCCATCGTACTTTTGGCGGTCGTGTGGAAGTTTGAAGTCTTTGGGTACCGAGGTTTTGCGAATCCACCGAGTGAAACAGCTGGCCTCGCATAGCTCGTAATCGTCTTTGTTGTATCCATCATGGTATCGTCGGCTGCGGTTTTCATCTCTTGATCCATCGTTCCTATGTTGCGTGTTGTCGTTTCTTGTGTTGCTTCGTGGCTCGGGTCCTACAAGGTTTGCCTGGTGTGGCGATCGAGATCGTCAGGTGTATCCCACTTGCCGAGGGCTGCTGTGACGGCGTGGGGATCTATCGAGATGTCGCGTGGTTCCTTGCTCTGCTTCCGCGAGAGAGGCTCCCACCATGCCAAGGTTCATCAGGGTGGAGTGGTGGAGGGACGCACGGGGATCGTCGGGTGTGGGCTGAGTTATGATTAGATATGTTTGCACAGCCATAATGGCTGCCTGGTCCATTTTTGCTTTGATGTTTCCTGCTTGGTCGATCGACATGAACGATAGATCAAGATCCCGGATGAGCCCGCTTATTTCTGCTTTGGGGATATTATGCAGTCGAGATGTTCCCCTTCTTAGCGATACTCCTCCTGTTACGCTCCCTGATCCTCGGGTAGAGCTTAACTGTGCCCGTCATAAGCTGGATTCATCGGCTAATCTCTTTCTTTCATCGAGTTGCCTCTGCATCCTGAGTAGGTCTCTCTTCTTGTGATGAAGCAGATATTGGTATGCTAGTAGATCCTCGTGTGAAGCGTCCGCTATCATTGGAACTGCTCCCAAAATTGCTTCCCTTGCTTTTTGCCACGTCGCTACTGGTAGCCGAAGAGTTTGCCTCTCTTCTGCATGCGGTTCTCCGCCTCTTCCTTGGACTATGCGGTTATCTGCCGTTTCTCCTCCGTTTCCGTGGTCCCCTTCATTGTTGTGATTTCCTGCATTGTCATCCGATAAAATATCATCGGGGTTGAGGATAGGGTTACCGTTAGAGTCACGTGGTGTTGAGGTATTTCCGTTGACCATGCACACTTGGTGGCGTGTTATGCGTGGGCTGATGACGTTGTCTTCTGCCCTGAAGGATGCGCTGGTAATATTCTAAGATTGTAGTTCTGGGTAGATCTTCACCATCCTTATTCCGAAGTCGATGTTTTCCCTGCTTTCTTCGGGTTCTGAAATTGCCGGGTTTGCTTCACGTGGTGGGATTGGCTGAGAACCTGATCCGAAGGAGGGATTGTCATAAGGACCATCAAGGTCCCCCAGATCCGTCTCGATTTGCTCTTTTTCTTCGCCTGCTTCGATCTATGTTGTGGCATCCATGGAGGATCCAATGGATGATCTGGCGCCATCGTAGTCTTAGGTTTTTCCACTGACGGTTCTGATGTGAACAGGGCCGAAGAGTGCAATTCTTGCGGGTCTTCTACTTGGAAGTGGAAGCTTCCGATGATTAGATCGGATCCGCTGTTGAAATCGACGGGTACCAATACAAGGGTGGGCGGGTGTGGATCTTCTTTTGTCGGTTTGATGCTTGGTGGAGAGCGGTCCGCCGAATCCATGGTTCCAGCATTCAGGTTTCCCACAGACGGCGCCAATTGACGAGGGGTAACCTCGGCAATGTCAATGGAGAAGGACTTAGGGTTTCGTAGAAAAGAGAACACTGGGGATTTCGTCGGATGTCAGGAAAACAATGGAGTCAAAGTCGCCTGAATATTTGGAAATCGCACTATTATAAGTTGCCTGGGAGTTTTTCGGTACCCTTGCTTGGGCTTCTCCCGTCCTATATATAATAGGTCGGGTCTCAAAGCTATATGCAGATATGTTTTACATACACATAATTACAATACAAACACAATGTCGGTCCATGGTTTCTTTCCTAATACAATCAAACTCTTTGTCGGTTGCTTCCTTGGGCTATCATCTGAGATCTTCATGGGCCGGAAGTCTTATACCCAGTATAGGGTAACAAATCATAAGCATCCGAGTAATCATACCTATGTCAAGGAGGCTTACTCCATATTTGTATCTACTTGGCTTAACAAGATTATTATTTGATATTCTATCATTTCTAACTTTCTTATAACTTCATAATTACTAGCTTAACTCTATAGTTTAGATGCTTCTTCTAATTAACTCATGAGTGAGTTAACTCCTCCAACATCAAATGGTTTGATCACCACTAAGGATCTCATCCCATTGATGATGACACACTTTACCACAACTAGTTCCTCCTACTTAATAACCTACTTTAAGACTTTGTAAGGTCAATATAATAAGTCAAAGCTAAAGGTTAATAAGTGTTAGGTCAAGGATTGATCACCCAATATTGATGGTCAATTGACACTTAGTTAAATAAGAATGTCATATATTACTGTGATAATAATGACATGTGATGAATGATATTGGCTTAACTTCCCTTTCTACTCTATTTGTGACAAAGATTAATACTTGGGAACTACCATGATGTTCATGGTATAAATAGCTATGGTAAGCATGTATACCAAGGTTTAGTTATTGAGTTTCTTTACTTAAGTTATATACTTAACTTGGTATTCAGGGTTTGTTGTAGATAATACCCTGATATAATCTTTAGAAGATTAAGTATTCATCCTTGAGTTGTTGTATGGAATACCATGTTTATGATCTCTAAAAGATCAAGTACTCCATATTAAGTAGTGTGTTGTGGTTTAGTTTTATTACATTTGATCTACCCTTAGATCAAATTATATTACCCAAAGATAAGGTTTTAATAAAGGTCATACTGAAACTTATCACAGTCAACTTGATGATTTACTTTAGTTCCACCAAGTTAAGAGAAGCTTCAATCACTTTAACAAGTTTTATTTAAAATCATGAAAATTTATCTAGATTTTATATGCACGAATGCAATGCACACACCTGATCTCGGCTTATTTCTAAGCTCTAATGTTGGGATGTTACACACATCCAAATATACGTACATCAGAAAACACAAGTTCTAAAGGAAAATAAGATACACTTGAGGACTTGGGATAAGATATCTGATGACTCTTAGACTTTTAACAGGCATCACACACTGACTCTTTATTTGACTCACTAAACTGAATATCATAATCTCGAAGAATTTGTCGAACCACTACTGATGAAGGATTCCCTAAACACCTATGCCAATGGAACAAAGACTGAACTCCAAGAGCTTGTTTTTCTGATGACCAAGATGAAGGAGGTAGTGGATAAAGGCCACCCATGCATTTACCTTCTAGAATAATTGTCCTCGTGCCCTGATCCTTAATAAACAAGTTATTAGGCCAATATTCAGTAAAAGCATTATTATCTTTCGCAAGTTGATGTATAGAGAGAAGACTCTTGGTGGCTCGAGGCACATGAAGAATATTATTGAGACGAAGATCATGATTAGGGGCATGATGTAAGGAGTGACCAATGTGATCTATATTGATACCTTCAATCCGGATTCACGGATGTAGTATAATACTATTATACCTAGTAGACTTAGGTTTAATTGAACCTTGGGAAACAATGATAAAAGGAATTAAAAAGGACACATCTGCAAGCCTTTGTTTTTTCGTTTTATCTTCGTTTACCAGACCACTCTAGTTTAATTTATATCGGGGGTTGTTTCAATGGATGGAGATAGGCCAAGGTTGAAGATTTACCTGCAGCTACACATCATATGGGATAAAATATAATAATAGGCACAGTCATGTGCAATGTTTTAATAGAGATAATCTTTGTGGGCAGGACATCCTAATATACTAAACCCCCAGCGAGTCACAGGCATAGCAATAGCCTTTTGATCCAACCGTTTGCACCATAAAGTACTGGGCTACAAACATTTATTAAGTGGAAAATATAGATCAAAGCCTTAAGAAGAGATGTTGTTGTTATTGTTCCCGAATGGGTCGTTAAGCGAAGACCGTACATCCCTTTCTGCCACTAGGTTTTCTATGAGATCGCCGCTAGCCAAGTATCTCACCTCAAGCCTTTATTGATCCTGGGGGTTTTGGATACCTACAAGTCAAAAGATCGAGGCAAGAGACAAAGAAACAAAAGATACAAATCCCTTATTCAAACAATACACAATGCTCCCATAGATAAGATGCACATAATTGTTGCGAGGTTTCATCCCAACCCGCAACCCGTGAGTACTACTCACTCATAACAATAAGATCAATGATAGAAAACATTGTAGAAAATACTTAGATTGAAATCAAATATCTTACAATGGTCGTCGAATCACAAGAAGATCTCAAGTACAAGGTAATGGCTATAACTAATGGAGAGGATGGAGGATAGAGGGGGTGAACTATGGTGTGGATCTCCTTTGGTGTTGTGGTGATGCAATCTTGGAATGGCGGTCCTCTGCTCGGCGGCTGGGACCTCGAAATATATATGCGCCTTCATGAAAGTTGTAGGGTTTGACGAGGTGAGGCCACCGCCACATGGTACAGGCGGGCCATGCCCGTACCAGTGGTCGTTATGACCTCTGGCGCCTGGTATTTGCTCCAGGATTACTTGGCCGTGTAGACTTCCTCAAAATGTTCATTTATGGCTCCTGATTTTGCATTAAAAGCATGATTTCCCGCACAACACAATTTAAAGCAATGGTTTGCATATCTTTGCAATACTTAGTCATTAGTGGCAAGGCTAGAGATATTCTTGTCAATTGCTTGACTAAAAACAATGTTTAAACGCGGAAAAGATGGCTATTTTCACAGCCATCATATATCCATACCCGAACCATTAGAATTATGGACTTGATCTTGACCATGATAGCGTTTCCTCACAATCAACTTGTCGAGTTCTCATGTAACATGTTTTTTTGCCCCTTATCACCATACCAATTTGTATCTATGCCATAGGAGCTTGTTTCTGCACCCGTAGACTTCTCAGCTTGTGGTTGGAAATCCTTGTTGAAGCGCTTCCAATAGTGAAACGTCGGGTGTCTTTCTTTGCCATAGATTTGAAAAATCACACCAGGTGCTCCCCCTCCTTGACCATGTCCTCCCCCTCCTTGGCATTGATGGTATTGCCCGCCCTGGCGATAGTAGCCTCCTCCACCATTGTTGTTCTAGGAATAATAACCACCCCCATCACCATAGTGTTGTGATCGTAGGACACTAACCACTACCATTGTTGCCTCCATGCCTGCCACCACCATTGTTGACTCCACGCCCGCCACCACTGAAACCTCCTCCCAGTCCAAAACCACCGCCGCCTCCTTGGTTGCCGTAACCACCTCGCAATGCGGCATTATCTGAGAGATCATTGCCGAAGTTCCCACCATTGCCAGGGTCTCTTCCTTCCAAACGGGCTTCATACGGGAGGAACATGGAGTATAAGTCACTAACCGTGAGTTTTGTTGCAGTTTTCAGCAATGCATTGATTGATGCTACAAAGGCCATCATACTGATCATCTAGACCAGCTAGGATGTAGGAGATGGTGTCTTCCTCATCCAATTTGTGCCCAGTGTTTGCCATCTCATTGGCAAGGGCTTTGATCTGTCTGAAGTAAGCCTCCCCTAACATATTATCCGTCTGCTTTTTAGCCAACGCTGTGCGAAGTTGAACAATGTGACTATGTGACACCATGGAGAACATCTTTATCACCGATGCCCACACTTTAGCCGCGCTATCTAGCCCAGCGACTTGGACCAGAATTCCCCTCTTCATATTCCTGAGAAGGTAACCGAGCATTGTATGATCTTGCGAGATCCAAAGCGCATACATAGGATTGGGAATCTTCACCTCCTTCCCGCTTTCATCCTTGGTGGTGAGCTCCACCTCTGGCACCTGGATAGGTCCATCGAGGTAGCCGACCAATTGTGCGCCCCTGATCGCCGGCATCACCCGAGTCTTGTAGATCATGAGTTTCTCTCCCGCCAGCTTCTCTGAAACAGACTCGCCAAGTGATTCGGGTGGCGCCATGGAAGAGGATGAGGAAGCTCCGAGGCTCATGGAAATCTTGATGCGATGTAGAAGAAGCGATGCTCTGATACCATGTAAAAACCTTGATAAGGTTGTCGATGCCCAACAAGGGCCGACCGGTGTCAGATAAATTGAAGCGTTGGTACATACGTGCATACAAGAGAGTTGGTCTCGTGCACACAGAGATGGTCCGGCTACTACACGCACATAGACACGAACGGACAGAGAATCCGGTTACAACAGGTTTAACAATGATGGCTTCCGGACGAGTCCTAAGTTTATCTCACCGCATGCACTCTGTTTAGTTCACTACTAGTAGAGTACTCCCTCTGTCGAGTTAATTGCAAAAAACAGCGACAATTCCATGAGAAGTTAAAAAATCCACCAGCTTTGAGCAGGTTCGCAGAAATCCGCATACATTGTGGCTTGCAATGTGCACTAACACTGAAATTTGGGCGTGCTAAAGACATTTCTGGTAGCAGGACCCACGGTCGGGGGTGACGTGGCACGCCAATTAAAACTGAGGGTGACATAAGCAAGACAAATTTCAAAATAGGGGGTTTCTGTAATTTTTCTATAGACCCCACTTGTCTGCTCCTCTTCCACCACCACATCTGCCCCAGCCGCCGGCACCGCCCTCCCACAACCACATCCGCCCTGGCCGCCGACGCGCCCCTCCCAACCACCTCCATCTCGGCCACCAGCGCCTCCCCTCCCACCACCACATCCACCTCGGCTGCCGGCGTTGCCCCTCCCAACCACCTCTATTATGTCCGCCAACGTCGTCCCTCCTCTCTGGCTGCGCGGGGAGCTCGACGCCGGCTCGCGGAGAGCCACCTCTTCTTCGGCGCGTGGTGCGACGAGCCACCTCCACTCTAGCGCGCGACGCGGCAGGCCATCTATGAGCAGGGCGGCACATATGGAGGAAGAAGAAGCTAATTCTCTCCCCCTTTTTTTCTATTTTTTGAGAGATGGGATTATTTTGTAAAAAACCCAGAATATGTTACGGTTCTGAGTTTTCACCCTAACCATCACAACTATGCCAACCCCCGGCAGTGGGTCCTGCTCTCATAAATATCGCTAGCGCGGTCAAACCCTAGGATTAGTGCACATTGCAAGCCACATACTCAATGTACATGGATTTCTACGAATCTGCTCAAAACTTGTGGACTTTTGAATTTCCTGTACAATTGTCGCGTTTTTTTTTGCAATTAACTCCCCTCTATCCCATAATTCTTCTCCTGATTTTAGTTCAAATTTGATTCGCACCAGCTACCGTAACCATTTGGTGTCTTGCTCCCACCGGCAAAGATTCGACCTCCCACAGGCAGAGATTCGATCTCCGAGGCGAGTCGCACACGTACGAAACCCCACTAGCTACCTCGACCAAATCATGCACATGCACGGATCGATGGCGACGTGACGTGTCCATCGCCATCATCAACTTCGCCACCCATCTCTCCCTCCCGTAGAATCTGGCATTGTTCACATCAAGTGGACACCGTCGTCCATCCATCGTCAGCGTACTGTAGACCGATCAACGGGCACTCGCTCGTGAATTCTGACCGATGCCAGTGAAACCAGCACCCAAACATTTCCGTTTCTTCACCTCGCCAGTGGCAACGAGGCAGAAAAGCCCCGTACAAGCATACACATAATTAGTTCGCACGCGCGCACTCTACTACGCTGTGCAAGCTACGTACCTCTCCCGGCCGGCCGCGCATAGCAGCTGACATTGCTCTCAGCTCTCAATCCATGGAGTACTGCGGTGCAACTGTAAAGTGCAGTAGAAAGGAGATCAAGGTCGAGACAAAAACACACACGAGATAAACTAAGAGCGCGTACGTACGTTCATGCATGCACGTATACCGGACGATCGATACGGTGGTGATGAGTAACTTAGTCCCACTTATTTGGCTGGCTTAAAAGATGCTGGCCCCTCCCCAACTTTTTCCATAAGCCGCCCAACTAATTGCTTAACCCTTCTAGGTTAATTCTAGGGTAACTAATTAATTTAGAATCCCAAACTAATAAGCTGGACGGCTTATGAGAGGAGCTAGGGAGAGGCAGCAGGTTTTTTAAGCTAGCAAAAGAACTGGGCCTTAATCAGGATGGGGACTGGTCACTAGCTTACCGCGGATGATAGATGGGCCGTTGACTTTTCCCAAGGGCAAAACGAAGCGAAAAAATGAAGTTGGTTATTCTAGGGCATGATGCAGATATAAAATACAAAAGTACAGGCCCATTTAACCGTTAAATTGGTCTTCAAAATAATAACAAAAATGATGGTCAAACGAACTAGTTAAGATAATATGGGAAATCATAAAATAAAGCACCGCAGACTGCCTTTTTGAAAGAAAGATACATCATGGAAGGTGTAATGCTTTCGTACGAAACAGTGGATGATCTCCGCAGAAGGAAAAGCTCAGGGGTACGGTGTTATTTAAGATTTATTTTGAGAAAACTTTCGACAAGATAATATATACATTTGAAATGATGAATGTTGATATATTTTTCTATATTCTTGGTCAAATTAAGTTGACAAAGTTTGACTCTGAAAAAACCCTAGAACGTGAAGTATATATATAGGTCAGGCCAGGAGGCTCATGCTGTATAGAGGGGCCGAAACGGAAAACTCATTCTTGAGCGTGAGTGTCCGTATGCTGCTGATCTACCTATCTTAATTACGCGTGTATTGTACTCCCTCCATTCACAATTGGATTGCATTCCGGGTTTAGTCAAAATCAAACGTTTTAAAGTTTGATCAAATATTTAGTAAAAAATAAAATTATCTACGACGTAAAACTTATAGTATTAGAATTTTCGTAAGTTATATTTTCATAATATATGCATTTGGAATAATGAATGTTGATATATTTTCCTATATTGTTGGTCAATGTTGATAAAGTTTGACTCTGAAAAAATCCTAGAATGCGAAGTAATAAAACACGGAAGGGGTACATGGGTCATGTTTTAGTGGAAATGAAAGTTTTCTTGTCGTTGATACTTCGCTTTGTACCGGTACGATTAGGGATGAAAACGGAGTGGAAACGGATAAAACTGAATGGTGCTACATTTGTTTTCATATTGTTTTGCGGAGGCGGAAACGAATACAGAAACCCTAGAAACAAAAACAGAAGCAGATATTGTCGGAAGTAGTTACACACTGAATACGGTGCAGACGCAAAACAATGCAGATTTTACCCGGAACAAAGAGGACCCTAGAATCATGCAAGAAATCTCAAGTATTCTAGAAAACCAACAAAAATTATTCCCTGATTATATGTAGCACGGTGCTAGGTTTACAAGGCAATATGGAAATGATCATTTCGTGAAAGCCTGCTCGAATGCATCAATGGATCACATAGTCTTTAGTACTAGGATGAGCAACTTTGCAAGTTTGGCTTGATAAGGTCATGTTTTGTGTCAGTTGGATTTGGCCATGCACATCAACCCTAAATGAAAAATCCATATTAGACGGAAACGGAAATTCCATTTCCGTGTATGTTCTGCCGAAAAACACTGTTCCGTTTGCATTTCCGTTTCCGTTTCCATTTTGTAAAATTCCGTTTTCGTTTCCATATTTTCTTTTTATTTCTGTTTTTCCGCGGAAAAATCGGAAACTTTCCGCTCCAATTTCATCCCTAGTTATGATGCAACGCAGCCACAAAAGAGTTGGGCTACAGCTCAGCCAACACGGGCATGCATGCACGCAAGCATTGGAAATTCTAGATTCTACATATAAACATCCATCGAAACGTGCATAATAAACCTTCCAAGCATTGGACATTCTACATATAAACATCCATCGAAACGTGCATAATAAACCTTCCAACATAAATAAACACATCCATACACACGCATTTCTGAGTGCTGTCCTGTAATGACTAGCTGTGATGCATACGCCTTTCCTAATCACACACGCGCATTGCTGAGTGTTGGCTGTAACGATTCGATCTTTCTAGGTCAGGTTAGGCTGCTCATGCCAAGTACTTCCTCCGTTACACGATATAAGAAGTTTATATGGTCCAAAATGGAAAATGCCAGATCTTGACGCCGCATAGATCGGCCAATTCGCCACTCGCTGCAAGTTCTTGGTTTGGCATGGGATACATCGATCACATCGATCCTATTGGTGATCAGATCACAGCGCCACTGATGTCCGCATCATGGCATTTAAGGTGTCAAGTGGGATCCCGTCAAAACCCCACCTCTAGTTCATTTTGAGTTTTCTCGTGCATGCACGCAGGTTTTCTTCCTTTCTTTTTTGACCGGGAACAGGAGGAGACCCTGCTTTTTCATTCATGGTAGAGGGAAAACTGTACATGCCTACAGAAGGCAAAGTATTTAACCGGAAAAGAACAGTCTAGTAAACAGCTCTGCCAAACACTGAACAACTACAAAAACCTAGCTGCAGCTAGCTAGCATCGAGATCTCCGCTTTTACTCTCTGCCCAAGGGCCACAGCGCTCATTTCTTTGCAGAGTGTTTTCGCCGCTGGTGCTCTTTCCGATCTCAATGCATTTCACCGCTCCACCGGGAAAAATTCGGAAGAATTGCGTACAGGGACCATTGAGCAACTCGAAAAAGCTCGGGTTCGATTACAGAAAGTCGAACTAGAAGTGGATGAGCATCGAATGAATGGATACTCTGAGATAGAACGAGAAAAAGTGATTAATGCTACTTCTATTAGTTTTGAACAATTAGAAAAGTCTAAAAATGAAACCCTTTATTTTGAAAAACAAAAGGCAATGAATCAGGTGGTTTTCCAGCCCTTCAAAAATACGTCGCTCTCGCTCCTTCCAAATATGCCAAACTGCATAGCAGGCAAGAGTGACCGCCTCAGTTCGTTGAGCCTTGGAACGCAGCGATGGATCATGGACCACCATGCTCGAACTGACGACGGCGCCTGCGAGCAGATCCGTGCCAGTGGTGCATTCAAAACCGCAAGTGACACCCAGACCTGCTTGCCATAAGTGGCGTGCATCCAACCGTCAGGTGAGCAGCCGTTTCAGGCTCCTGGTCACATAGGCAACATGCAGGATCACAGTCCTTGCCCCTTCTAGTGAGCCTATCAGCTGTCCAATTCCTGTTTCTCAACGACAGCCAGATGAAGAACTTTACTATACCTCAGGCTTATTATCAACTACTACCATAGCACAAGTAACTAGTATATTCCAATTGTATTACACTAAAGGACAGTTGGTTAACATTCTCATTTCCCACCAGAGAGCTCACAAAGAGTACCGCCTTTATCCAACGTTTTTAATTTGGCAGATTGTCCTTTGTCGAATTTTGTATTTGGCCAACAACCAAATGGAATAAAACCCATCTGCTTAGTTAACAACCAACTAACTTTGTCATGCTCGTCGGACAAAGTGATCTGCGGGATATTGATATGGAATGTGCACGTTTGTACTGCCACTTTCAGTTTCACCACATTTCCTTGTAGGCTACGGTGCTATACGCATGTACACGTGGTACATATAGTTAGGCTGTAACTGACGAGCCTTTCGGTTTCTGGCAATGTCAAAATGCTGATACATACACGCGGCGTCACCGCGCACTTGCATGCACTAGGATGTGTGAATTTTTCACCAGTGTGGCTGAAGCATAATGTTACCCTGGAATTCCACTACTACTATGAACTCGTGGTAGCCGGAAATTAAAGAGGAGGGTGGCCGTGCAGGGGCTAGCTCTGCAGTCTGCTATATAAACACGGCCCGTTCACCAACGGAAAACCACAGAAGCATTGCCTTCCCTGAGTTGGGAAAGGAGAAGAACAGAGAGAGAGAGAGATACATCCGACCTTGCTGATCTCCATAGATCGTACTGTGTCATACTCTGTTGTCTTGCACTAGCCAGTTAAGGCAGCTGCTCGTGTGCTCCAGATCAGGATGGCAGCGCTCTTCTCCATGGCTCACCCGTGGGCCTCTGCCTTCGGCATCCTAGGTAGGCAAGATGGTTGCTGTTGAGGTGTTGACCGTTCATGTAGTAGCAGGGGTACATAGATTCCACTGACATGGATTTCCTTTTTCTGCAGGGAACATCATCTCCTTCCTGGTGTTCCTGGCCCCGGTGCCGACGTTCCTGCGCGTGTACCGGAAGAAGTCGACGGAGGGGTTCAGCTCGGTGCCCTACGTGGTGGCGCTCTTCAGCTGCGCGCTCTGGATCCTCTACGCGCTGGTCAAGACCAACTCCAGCCCGCTGCTCACCATCAACGCATTCGGCTGCGTCGTGGAGGCCGCGTACATCTTCATGTATCTCGTCTACGCGCCCAGGGCGGCCAGGCTCCGCGCGCTCGCATCCTTCCTCCTCCTCGACGTCGTCGCCTTCGCCCTCATCGTCGCCGTCACCGTCCTCCTCGTGCCCCAGCACAGCCGCGTCAAGGTCCTCGGCAGCGTCTGCCTCGCCTTCTCCATGGCGGTCTTCGTCGCGCCACTCAGCGTCATCGTGAGTCTTGTCTTAGTACTACTTCGAATAGATCGAGTTCGTGGTCCTCAAGACATCCATCTGATTTGTTTAACCATATGGATTGTTGGATGCAGTTCGTGGTGATCAAGACGAAGAGCGCCGAGTACATGCCCTTCACGCTCTCCTTCTTCCTCACCCTCAGCGCCGTCGCATGGTTCTTCTACGGCCTCTTCACCAAGGACATGTACGTCGCGGTAAGTTCCCACAGATTCAACACCTAGTCAATCTGATCTGCCGTCCACCATCTCCATCGCGATACACTCTCTGAAACTTGCATCATGTACGTACATACGCAGCTGCCGAACGTCGGCGGGTTCTTCTTCGGGATCGCCCAGATGATCCTCTACTTCTGCTACCGGAAGCCCGGCACGTCGGCGCTGGTGCTGCCCACGTCCATCGAAGACGTGGACACCAAGGAGACGGCGGTGGCCGAAGCGGAGGCGGCGGCGGTGGAGATGGCGGCGAGCGCGACCCACCCGGCCGTGGCCATGCTCACGGTGAGCACGCTGCCGGTGCTGGCGGAGCTGCAGAAGATGGAGCAGGAGATCGGCACGCCCACCCCGCGTAGGGGCTACATCAAGGCATTCTGACCACCAGTGCGTGCGCCGTGCGGCGCATGGCTCGACACCAGATCACTCACTAGTCACTACTGATCCATGATTGGCCGCCCAGCTGCCATATATCCGGCCATCCGCCAACGGAAATACTACGCATAGTATAGATAGATGCTTACCTTAATTTCAGTCCAGTCGTTCGTTTGTGAGAGAGCTTTACATTCGTGTGTATCGTCGTACGTCGATGGTTTCGTAGGGCAGAAAATATGTACTGATCCACGTGCCCCTGGTCAATAATAAACTAATTATTAGAAGTACGTACGCGTTTGTTGCTGCTTGATTATGATCCCGTACGTGCTAGTGCAGGTCCATTTCCTTTCGTTCCACTACTATGAACGGTTGTTGCTGCTTGATTATGATCCCGTGCTTGAGTATTAACAAGATGGTTTATATTAATAGAAAGTTTTGCCCTTCCAATTTTTTTTTGCTTGACTCGCATAGTAAGCAAGATAGACTATGGACGATGGATCGGTTGGAGAAAAGAGGATGGTCAAATTATGAATTGTGCCCACTTTGCAAATCAGCCAACGAATCGATCAGCCACCTCTTCGTTAACCGCCACTTCATATCAGGGTTTCTAGCTTCGTAAAATAACGAATGGTCTTCATCGTCCGTGATGGACGGGCCATACCGTCAAAGTCGGTAGTGTTTAAGGAGGGATGGCTCAAGACCCAAACCTCAAGGGCTTTAGCCTCTGCCACCTTGCTAACCTCTTGGAGACTTTTAACTAGGGTATTCCCGGTTTTTTCACAATAAACATGCGCCTCCCTTAGTTTTTTTTAAAAAAACTGAAGGCAACAAGTGCCTGACTTTAAATTAATAAAGCCAAGAACGGTTAAAGATACAAGGTGTTGAGGGATCAGCAGCTTACAAGACAACAACACACACACGCAAACAAAGATTACACAAGACACACATAGCTTGATCGTCAAAGTCCTCATCCACCGGGTTGAAGCAACACACGAGAGGCAACAAAAGCGCTTGGGTTGAACTCGCTGTCGAAGAGAATCCGGTCTGCATCTACACCAAATGGCAGGAGAAATGTCACGATGATGCGCCTCCGTTAGTGACTACTAGTAAGGAAGAAAAACCTGCCAAGTGTTTGAGTGAAATGATGTCGAGAGAGTATGCTTTTGTAATATTTGCATATGCCAAAAACGTACTTCTTCTTAATTATTAGATTGGGAATATATTTTTGTTCCGTTTCAGACCCAAAAAAAAAAAATCCTGTGATCGCAGGTAGGTAGTATCATCGGCAGGTGCATATGCGAAATGTCCCTGGAAAATGCACGTAGGAGAGGTGGGCGAATTAGGGCGATGGTTGAAGGTGAGTACTGTATGTAGTTTCCGCCAAATAAAAAGCGAGTAGAAAGCGCATGTCGGTAGTTCCAGAGAAGGCGGCATGTGCTGCTGGCCCCCGGATCCACCGGTGGTATGTAGGAACACATGGAGACGTGTCGATCGGCTCGTGACGTGAAATGGCCCATGTACGTACGGTGTCGATCGGTGAGTGCGCGCGGCCCGCGACCCCAACCATCGAGGCTGCTACGTGTATGGCCACGGCCACGGCCACGGCCGGGTGGGTCGCGCTCGTTGCCACGGCCTGCAAAACCGATCCCCGGGTGTACGGCAGTCGGCAGGTCAGCTCGGTCGGACCCACGCGGCACCACGTCCGTACGGTTGTTGCGTGCTGGCGTCCGCTGATCGTTCATTTGCGTGCGCCACTGCGTGTGGCATCATGGACATGATGCAACCGCCGCCAGAGGTCTCGGATCTCATCTCACGCAGTGGCTCCGTACCGTACGCGTGGCACACATCCAACTCATGGGACGTGTTTGGTCGGCCGCGCGGCCCCTTCCTGCACCGGGTCAGTATAAATAAGGCCGTTTGGAGAATTACATGGTGGACCGAACTCGTATCGCACAGCTCTTAAAGCACATGAAATTCTGGCCCGCTAAGAACGCAAAAATCGGACATTTTTACGGGTACAGACTACGGGGAGCCAAGAGAGGACACGAGGCTGCACGCGGGGAGAAGAGCAGGAGACGGCGCGACGCATTGAGAACGCGCGCCATAAATCCCCTCACCGCTCGCTCACCAGTCTCACTCTCTCCCCATTCACAACCGCTCATCCTCGCGTCTCACCGTCGACGGTTCCTCTCCCGCCGCAAGATCGAAGACCACCGCGGGGACAACAAGCAAAGGCAGATCTAGGCAAGAACTGCACTTCTCCTGCCTGCAGCGGATCTTCTACCGCGACTGCGACTACCCCCTCCCCTTCGTCTGCAAGCCCCAAGCTCCAACACCCGCAACAAAGGCGGTAAGACCTTGAACCACCAACTCTGTTAGCCTTTAGCAGCGTCGATCTATCGGTTAATGTGTGATTATCCTAGTATGATTGACATACATGGTAGATTTGTACAGATTTATATTAGTTTTGGTCGATTTGATGGATTAGGGTCTTTTCTTTAATTGTTACGCCTTCGTAAGCACTAGATCTGCTATTACATTTGTACCGATTTGTGCTTGTTTGTGGCTAGATGTATGTCCAGTTTTAGTTTTAGGATTTCGCAGACCGTGAAAATTGGGGATTATTACACTGTTCATGTTCTTCATATAGTCTGATGATTAATTTGCATTGTGTGGCCAAGATTCCAATAGGTTGCTTCATAGCATGCCTGTTATGATTGATCTTGGCACACAATCTAGTTGTTCATTTATGGGACTGTCGATGACTATACGCACCGCAAGGAAGTGGAAGCAATGATCCTTTCGAACCTGGTTTTGCCATCTATTCAAGCTGATGGCACTTGGTTCGATATGATCATCGCTTCATGCTACAAATGTTGTGAACTATGAGACAAATGTTGTTTATGTTGTGAACCCAGCTTGTGATGTTACTTTGTACAATACGTTTATATGGTTCTATAGAAACCGGATGGTATGCACAACAAAATTGGTTGTGCATCTCCTCTGGATCCCTGTAGCACCAGCTCTACCTTGTTTGTGCAAGTTATTCTGAAGCTGGGCATTGGTTAGGTCATTGTGTTTTGCTTCCTTTGACCGATGATCACAAAGTAGCACAATGAAATGCAAGGGGATCCTCTTCATGAACAAACATGTGTGCTACCCAAATGCAGTGTTCATTTGTGTTGCTCATGAGGAGTATCCCTTTGCATATGTGTCATTCTATATGAGGTCATGTTTGATTGTTCATGTCTGATCACCTGAATGTATGTGCTTACATGTGTTGCTTCTTTTTCAGTGCTCGAAGATGCTTATCGGATGTGCTCTCCCCACCAATGGAGGAGTATGCTCCAGGGATGTTGGTGAGGGTAGTGCCTTCAAGAGAGCCAACGATGGTGGTGCGGACAGTGGCGCCAAGAGGCCGAGGGGGAGGCTTCTGAAGATTGGGCACTTCCACGACCAGGTAGGACCAACCCATTTTTCCAATGTCATCTTGGCACCTGGGTTAGACCTACTGCCTATCCCTGATGGCTTCAGGCCTTTCCTCAGCACTGTGCCGAGGACGATCGTGCTAAAGACGAACACCGAATGCAGCTGGATGGTGAAGCTCCGGGATGTCAACGGCAGGATTTTTCTTGACCAGGTGTGGGCTGGCTTTGCCATTTCCCACCAGATCAAGATCGGGTACTTCATGACCTTCAAGATGCTGAAGGGCGACATGTTCAAGGTCATCATCTTCGACTACACCATGACTGAAGTGATGAAGAAGTGTCCGGGGCATGATCCCGCCCTTGCCATGATCAACCCGTGAACTTTGCTGTGAATTTTGTCTATCCTTGTTGCTGTGAACTTTGTTTATATGCCATGTGGTTGCATTGCTACAATGTTTATGTCAGCATCGTTAAATATGTTCTCCTGATATATATTTTGCTCATTTTGTGCATATTAGTATGTGCTTATTGTGGTTTAGCCTTACTTGTGAGGTCTGGTAAGCTCACCATCTGGGAATGCGATTAACAAACCACACGAGAATGCTGGAACTAAACACGCACAATCCTCTCTCCCAGGCGTAATACAGCCCGCCAAACGACAGGGCCTCATTTTTGACCAAGTTCTAAATAGTATCAATACGGAGTACCAAATAACTGGGAGATTTTGGCCTAGATACGGATTCACGCGTGCAGTCCCTGCGCTTGCAACTTGCTTGCGAGGAGGGGAACCGCACTGAAACCAAACGCGTCCATGATGTCCGTGTTACGTCGACTGCAATATTTGGTTCGTTTCAAGTGTATCTTTGGTGCTAGAACAAACCCGTTCACTTCTCCCTCAAAAAAGAACAAACCCGTACATCTTGTTGTTTCGGAAACATTGCCTATAGATTCCAAATATTTTTTGGATCATTTAAATTATTTCTCAATCAAACAATGGTTAATCCCAGTCCGTGAAAAAATTATTAATTCGCTATCTAAAAATAAATGATCTGGATTTGTTTAGATTGGGATGGAGTATATAATTTTAATATAATTCAATTTAGTTTCAAAGTTATGCCATATCAGCATGAAATATGTCAAACATATAGTGAATGCTAGCACGGATCAGGAGGTGCTAGAGTGTGGATGTCTCACCAGTAACTCCCGATGCCACGAGAAAAGCCGATTTCGCATATATCTCGGCTTGCTCGCGCCTGTCTACGCGCGACTAAATGCCACCCAACCTGCCGGTCGTGATCCGGTCCGTTCGGCCAGCCGCGTCCGTGATCCATATATTCACGCCTGACCAACAGGACTAGGGCTATTTTAAGAAAAAAAAAGACAATACGCGTTAAAACTGACAAATTCCATGCATATTTATAAGTATTTTACATTCAATATAAAACATATATTTAAACTAGCCCTAAAACTACTAATCTTCTGCCGCCAACGTCACCCTGTCCATCTAGGGATCGAGGTCGATGTACTCCGGCGGCGTCCAGAGGTGCGCCGGTGGCAGGACCGGAGCAGGCGCGGGTGCGAGCGGGGGATGGTCGATCACCTATCCAGGTCACGCTAGCCACGCATCCGTATCCGCCGGCGCGGGCGAAGCATCCCATCCTGGCAGCGGCGGCGGTAGGCAGCTCCACGTTCACCTACGCCACCAGGCCGGTGAGCTGGACGGCCTCCTGATAGATGTCCCACATGGCCTTCTCCTCCTTCGCGCTGGCCGCGATGACCTGCTTAGTGAAGGCGTCCTCATCGTAGCCCTGTGCCAGGAGCTCCTGATACTCCAGGGGAAGGCACGTGGCAGCCTCTCCCTCCTCCTTCACGATGATGTCGAGGTCGTCGTCGCCCAGCTCGGCGTCCGAGTGGTTGATGACGCCATCGTTGTCAGGATCGAAGGCGGAAAGGGTGCGGGACCCCATGGCTCGAACTCGCCACAGTAGGAGCTCGCGCGCCGCGTCGTGTGCTCCCACTCCAGGAACTGCTTCCAGAACCGGGGGTTCTGGTAGGCGCGATCATGCCGGAGGGTCGTGGAAGCTTGCGGACACGCCGCGTGATCTCCTCCTCCAGCGCTTTGCCCTCCTTGGGCGCGGGCACACCGGCACCCGATCCCGGTTCAGGTGCCAGCCCATGGGGAGGGGGACATCATGGTGGGCGATGCATGCTTCCTCCCTCCACCGCCGCTCGCACTCCGCCACGCGACAGTCGCAGCGGGGCTCGTCCTTCTCTCGGCGCTTAGCGGGGCGGCCGACGAAGTCATGTGGCGGCGGCGTCACGACCCCCCGAAGGAAGGCTGGCATGCCACTCCCCTGCCTGCACCGGCCGCTTGAGCCAGATCTGCCCGTCTCATGGTCGTTCTTGGCCTTCTTGAACCACCTTGGCTTCTTCATCATTGTCGGTAGCGGCGGCGACGACGACGGGAGGTGCTGAAAGGGGTATACCTGCCAATGGCAAGAGGAGGGAAGTGCGGCACCGACGGGCGCAGGGGCCTGCTAAAGTAGCCCCTGCCCGTGCGAGCGCGCGCAGGTTCTCGCACGTTCACCATCAGTGCCAGCGGGGGAACTCAGGCGGCGTCCCGTCGGTCACATGCTAACGCCCCGTCAACATTGATGGCGAAGGCTGTCGCTAGTAAGGCTACCGCCCGCGTCTCTAAATCAGTGTCGCGTTTGCGTCTGAATCGGTGTCTGAATCGGTACCGCAGTTGCGTCTGAACCGGTGTCGCTCTAAGATGTTGCTGAGGTGGACTAGTAGGACACGCCCTCGACCCGTCCGTGTCCAGACCGATGCATCGGCAACGCAAATTTGGTGCGCCGATGGATCAAGCCGAATGCCTCGGTCCGGATGGATTGTGCCGCTGGAGAGACCATACACGTTCCGTACATCCGGGAGAACACGCTCGGACCGGGTTGGATCGGCCGATGGAGATGGCTTATTTGTTACATCGATCGAGACCACAGACATTCTCTCGTCCGACTGTTAAAGAAAAAAAATAGTGGGTTGGTTCGTAGTTGCGTTGTCGTTGAGAGTTGACGATGGCCACCTGCGCATGTCAGCCATCAAGGCCCAGCAGTCGCTCATCGAGCTGTAAACAAATCAGTACCATTTAATAATTTCCAGCCCAGTCCAGAACCACATTCAGCCCTCATTTGTGCACGTCGACAGTTTGCATTGCAATCACACGAATTAAAAAAACTTAATTCACACATGTTTTTACCAAATTCCACCAATTAATAATTATCAATAGTAGTAAAAAAAGACCGGGAAGTACTACCTTCGACCCGACTCGAATTTGTCTAGATTCAGATGTATCTAGACATGTTTTAGTACTAGATACATCCGAACCTATAAAAATCTAAGTCAACTAATATGTGTCGGAGGGAGTAATAAAAATTACAAATAGGTCACTGGACCACCTAGCGACGACTACATACACTTGCGCAAGCCAAAAACGCGTCGTCGTCCTTGCCCCTCCATCACCGGAGCCGAGAAAAGCTTGTCGTAGTAGAGCTTGTTGTCGTAAACAGATGAAAAGTCGTCGTGCTCATGCCACAAAGGACCGACGCATCAAGCAGCAACCATCGCCAACGATGACAACCGTAGATCGAAAGAGACTGACCTAAAAACAAACTACCGAGCACGAAGACGGATCGGATCCCAGGAGATCCGCCGGCAGAGGACTCCACGCGCCCTCCGTCGGTGCTAGATGCACCACCGAAACGAGGATAGAGCGGAGAGGACCTTATTATGACTTCGGGATGTAGACATCGCCTCAACATCCCGAAGAAGACACTGGAAAAGAGGCTAAGAAAAGAACGCAAAACCTCCCACCGACAAGAGATCGTGGTCCGTCACGCCTCTATGGCCCTAGGGCCACTAGAGGTGGAGCGGACCGACGACGTCGCCAGCGAGGGGACGGAACCCTAGATGGGTTTAGGCTAGCTCCTGGGTTTAGGCTAGCTCCGGGTCGCTTTTCTCCGCTGGCGGCTATACCGGTTTTTTATTCACACATGTTCACCGTTCCTTTTGGTGATACAAGTGGCGGAGCTTCAAAGAAATAATTGGGTCGGCCAAAAAAATGATAGCCCAATTTTTTTTACTGACATGCTAATTTATTTTGGAAAAAATAGAGTGAAAATATCGGCTTTTTTTAGCTCGCGGGTGCGTATGCTCTTTGCTTTAGACACATTTTGAAATGTCAAGAAAAATACTTCCTTTGTTCGGTTTACTGGTCATGCACGTATACCTAGGGCCCAAATTTAAATATTAAAATATAAATTATATAGAATAAACGTTATACACCTCTTAGAGTACTACTCGTACTAGTTGAATGCCCGTGCGTTGCTACGGGTGCTCAAAATTTCTTTCCTGTCGCATATGTAAACATGATGCAACCACATGAACATTCAAAAATTCGATAGCCACAGAGTTAATTTGGGTTACTCAAACTACATATCTTTGATTATAGCTTTTGTCATCCATTGTCCTTCCCACCGGTCTCTCAGATTTAACTCTTTCATCATTATGCTTTCTTTGTGCTTTAGAGTTACCCACTCAAACAATGTTGTTATTGTACTTCATAGTGAACCACTATAAGAGTGTCGTCGTTGTACCCAAAGAGTCACCGGGAAGCTTAAAATGTTATTTTAATTTTATGTTACGACATGGCATATATGGTAGTTATCACTAAGAAAAGCCTGAATAGCAATGCAACTGGATTATTATAGATGGATTGAAGTAATTTTGTAACACAAGCAGCTAGATTATTATAGATGTAGACAGAACTACTTCAGCCTTACTCCCTAATATTATGCTTTATATACAATAATTGAACCAACTCGCCAACCAGAGAAACACAACTCGCCAACCAGAGAAACAACACTTATATCTGCTCTGCATCCAACAATTGATGACTTCCAGCCAGCAAGAAGGAAGGTTGTATCACTACACTATGTCAGTATCAGAATTCGGCACGCTCTTAACACATTGCTAGTGCAAACTCAAACTCGAGACATAAGCTGTGAAGAAATAGTGAAATACATATATGTATCTATCAAGGCATTGAGCTTGAGACTTGGTCAGAAAAAATTAAAGAAAACACCAGCCACTAACAAAGTAGACTGTCAGTTTTCTTGAGGCAGAACAAGAACTAATTGAGCTACAGGATCATGCGGCCTCCCAGGGGATGTTTGTGCAAGATCCAATCAATGATGTGTGCATTGAACTGCAAAATTTAGTGAGAAAGCATACGGCATGGCTGTACTACACGAGTTATTTTTTCCAATAAAATCAAGGTCCTAATAGCCAATCATATTTTGAGGACAGTCAAATTGGATGAATATATAAGAGTTTACGATTAGAGAGAAAAGTAATAGGCCGACATACTGTAAAAAAATAAGGTGACCAGATTGTACATTTAGAAACAGTTGTGGCACTTGCAGAAATCATCTCAATTTAAAATATTCAATGCAATCTTATTGTTGAGTATCTGAATTATATGTATAGACTCTTGGTCCTAACTCCACTTACACGATAGATACTACTCCCTCTGATCCAAAATAAGTGTCGGAGATGTAGTACAACTTTGTACTAAAACAGTACTAATTCACCGACACTTATTATGGATCGGAGGGAGTAAATGTTTTGAACAATGTACACAATCTGTCCCTTGTTTACAAAGATCATTTTGATTCCGAAAATCTAGAGGTGACTACTGAAGCCTTCCAACTCTGGTAAGCGCGTTCTTTTGGTCTAAAACACGGTTCCTTGGAAAAACCAGCACACATGGGCACAGTTTCCTGGTACTCTTTGATGTCCTCATGATAATATGTTGTCCAAATATCAGTCTCCAAACACTGAAATTGTTCAAATAAGTTGCCTTTCCAAGCATCAAAATAAATTAATAGCTAACAGCATAACAAGCTAAGGAGCAGACAGATATGAACGAAACCTTAATCTTCTTTTTTTCTAATATTAAACAAAGATCTCGCAGATAGTTGACCAATTATTTAGATTCTTCACAAATTGGTGGTTATTCGAACTATCTTACAGTGAGTGACTTGCTTGCAGTGTAGGATAGACTGCTGGGTACTTCTTGTGAGCAGACCTGCATTGCTCCGCACCCCTATTTTTTCCAAAATCAACATTGATCTTGCCTGTACCAAAGGAACCTGACATAACCATGTCCCCGAATATAGATACCAAATCCTTATGCCTGAATGTGATGGGAAACTGCATGCAAGTAGTATCTCTCACTGGAATCTTAGGAACACGGAACCTCAAGGTGGTGGCAGAATGAAGTTCGGTTTGGGAGGGGGGAGGCTGGTGATCGTTGTTGTTTTCTTACGGAGAGGCGCCAGGAGAAGAGGCCTCGACTCTGCATCCGAGTGCCATCGGCGGCGCAAGGGCGCACCACAGAGGTTTAGGTATCAGAGTTGATATGACACCTAGACAGCTTATTCATGATGTATTCCTGATGTTAACATATACTACTCAACCTCACACAGATGCAAATAAAGATGTGCTTCGTGCAGCTACGAACCTTCTCACAGAGATGCTAGACCAAAATGTCGCCCCTCTCCTCTCCACCAGGAAACACCGCTGCTGGCCTCTCCTTCACAGCCGCACGCCCGAGCTCACCCCTCCTCGATTTCCACCTCTGCCGTCTCACCATCTCCCTCTGGCAGGGCCGGTCCTAAGATTTTGGGGCCCGGGGCGAATCTAAAATACAAGGCCCCTTGATATATAGATTATAGTAATACTTATCAATGCAAGCATATGTTGAATTTTACCAAAAACACAACGGCATCGGGAAGCCGTATTCATATCAAGAAATATATATCCATGCTATTCTTGTTAACTACAACACATAAAAACGAAAAGCAAATTTAGCTGAAAAAACAGTACGGACGCTACTGAATCCACAAAATCAAAATCTTACTTAGAATATTCCCTCATCATGTCAAAGAACAAAATTACGTTTGGCTAGGTATCTGTCGGTTTGTACGAACAACAGCAGCACAAGCGCCACACTTCAGACACAAAAAAGTAATCAACTGACAATTGAAAACACGCAAGCTGAAAGCAGAGAGGGGAATTGATTCTTGCCGGGCAGCATAACCTGTTGGCGATCACCCTGGAAGGGTCGGCTATCATCCTCATCTATTCATCTAACAGGCCAAATCGCACACAAAGAAACAACAACAAGCTAATTAAAAACATGTCTAGGAAACAACTTTCGTTTTGTAAAACCAAGGACATACGCACGAGAGAAATCTCTGTGAGAAGAGTAGTACCTTTGTCTGCTACAGCTTCCCGCACGTACGTGGTGTCAGTTTGGCTACTCGCCTCCCGCCCAGCAGCAATGGCCTTCCTCTGGCTGTTTCCCTCCTCCGCATCGCCGCCGTATGCCGCCTCCTCTTCTCGTTCCCTTTCTTCCTGAGCGACGACCTCCGGCACCTGGCCCTCTCCGCTTGCCCCGTCCGTCTCCGTGAAGCAGCCGATGTACTTGACCTCCGGCACCTGTACCTCTCCACTTGCCTCGTCCGGCTCCGGCCAGCAGCCGCCGATTTGGTCTCTGCAAGCAAGAAGAGGGGAGGGGAGGGGAGGGGAGGGGAGGGTGGAATAGCATGGGATGTGGAGATCCGGGGATGGGTGGAAGGAGAAGCAGGGTCGGGAACCTGTACCCCGCCGCTTGCCTCGTCCGGCTCTGGCAAGAAGAGGGGATGGAGGGTGGAATGGCAGGGGATGTGGAGATCCGGCGATGGGGTGGAACCGCGGAAGGAGCAGGGTCGGTTTTTTTTTTCCAACTAACCGTTCAGTTTACTCGGAGGTGGCATGGTGGGTAAATACTTCAAAACAGCAGGGGCAAAAACGTCCAAAAAAAATCGATTGTTATGATAGAGTTAGTACGTGTTTACTACCGCGCTAACTTTACTTGTACTCAAAGATGATCCTCTGTATGTCTATCTCTATCTCCACTACTTATAAAAACACCAACTTGACAGGAACAATTCATCTCAACCTTCAAATCAAATAGATCTAACTATCCAGGCCTCTCCAATGACATTGCCTGATGTTACCATCTCAGCCTTCCAAACCATTATATCTAACGATCCAGGAATCCCTAATGACACACGTCCCATTTTGCACCTCCACCAAATTCGGATCAAGAGTAAATTCTGGGTCAGCTAATGGTGGCAATTAATGTGGCGATTATATGTCCTCAATGCCATATACGAATATTAATGACCCGGCAGCGATTATGGTTAGCTAATGGCGGCATTTAATGAGGCGATTGTGTGTCCCCAATGCCACGTACGAATATTAATGACGCAATTACAAATATGATTTTCAAGTAGAGAAACCTCCGCCTTAAGTCAAGATTGCTAAAAAAACACAAGCACTCAACGAAGCATCTACGTCGTACTGTAGCCGCCGGGTCACACCTGACTCTCTAGGCTGGACATCGCAGTCCTCGCTGCTGTGTGGCGACAGCATCGGACGTGCTGCAGACATCGCACTCCTAGCCGCTCCTTTGCACCGACATGCTCCAGGCGTCGTAGTCCTGGCCACGGTCTTGCACGAACACGCCAACGATAGGTGACCCTCCAAACTCCCCGTTGCGTCCAGGCACCGGGTCACACCTATATCTCCAGGCTGGACATAGCAGTCCTCGCCGTTGTGTGGCGACAGCCCGGCATGCTCCAGACATCGCGCTCCTGGTCGCTCCATCGCGCCGACGTGCTCTAGGCTGCCTGTCGAGAAAACTCTAGCTTCACATCAAGGCTAATTCCAGTGACTCTCGACTTCCTATGCACATTCATCTAAAAAATATATGAGACGCAGATGATTGGATAATATCTCCACCGGGAAAATTATCAGTCTCCCTTTATCTTGGCTACCACATTCAATAACTACTCAAGATGGGTAGTTGTTTAATGAGTAGAAAAAATAAACATGATTTACATGAAGCTGAATAAACTTTGGAACTCAATGTGAACTACATTTTGTACTCTTACCAGATGGCTCAACAATCAAGTGGATCATTTCAACGAGGAAA
This sequence comes from Avena sativa, assembly GCA_916181665.1. NCBI lineage: Eukaryota > Viridiplantae > Streptophyta > Magnoliopsida > Poales > Poaceae > Avena > Avena sativa. The sequence continues at coordinate 541,905,133 of OV702290.1, read as the reverse complement.
GCGCTCTCCATTTCAAGACATAACTAACACAATAGGAACAGGTAAAATTATGCACTTACATTATCCATGTAATCTTAAGTTCACACCTGATTGTTAGAATGTTGTACTAGGCCAGAGTAACAATGAAGTTACAACGTCCCCAAGTGCCGAACAACCTTCACATGTTGATCAACCTGTCCAAAGAAATCAGAGGGGTCAAGGATGGTATGCCCGAATTACCGAAGATCAAAGAGCACAATACCTACTCAAACAACGCGAATCCCGACAACGAAAACGAGCAATTGCCGAGTCCCTAAAGAATTCTCAAGCATCCGTTACACTTGAGCCACCTGGTATTGCAATCGTCTTTACCACTAAACTATACTTTAATTCAAGTAGTAGAGAGAAAATTATTAAACTAATGGTACTTATGATGTCTGTTCTCTAATGTATAATAGTTATTTTCAACCCTGGACACCACATTGGGAGCAGACTGGAGGAAATTACAAATGCTACCTTGCAACATTATAATATCATTCAAGGTACGCATATCATAAGCACCAAATATATTTATTACCTGCTTAAAAAACATATATTATGCACTTACATTATCCCATATAATCTTGAGTTCGTCTGACTATTATAATGCTTGATTAGGCCAAAGCACCAATGAAGTTGCAACGCCCTCAATTGCTGGATGGACTTCGCATGATGATCAACCTACCCAAAAAAGAAGAAGGGTCAAGGATGGTATGCCAGAATAACCGAAGAGCAAAGAAATAAATATCTACTCAAACAACGCGAGCCACCTGGTATTATAAATGTCATTTGCCAAATTAAACGTTACATGTATATGCTAACTCTAGGCACTAAACTACAGATATGTCCAACTCTAGAACCCATGTTGGGAGCATTGTAGGGGAGATTGTAAATGCTACCTTTAAGCAATCTAATCTTACTGAAGGTAGGAACATCATGCTCACTACAGGTTTCTTCTCTGCTAATAAAATGAAAATGTCTTTTGTTTCACTTTTGAAAATGTTTTATGTGTGGTCTCTTGCAGACATTGTTGCAACTCCTCCATCAATACATGGACAAAGTAGTTTTATGCATTATAATCCTATCACGCCTAACACCATAAACATCAACGCCGGTTTGTATCCTTCCACTATGAGTGGAATTCAAAGTGATAATTATGTCCGAAACTTGCTACCAAGCTTCCAATCTAGATGCGCTAGCCCAGGTAAACACTTCAAATTCTTTATAGTTTTTCTATGCCAATCAAGTATACGTTATTTCATCATTTCTAACTTATCAACAGATCAACAATCACCTGGGAGCTCCGTACTCCAGGATTGTCTTAAACAAAATGCAGCAGAAACAAAAAGGATGCGTGAGAGGAACCGATACAATTCAATTAGTCCCGATCAAAAGGATTCTCTCCTTAAGAAAAAACGTGAATACAATGTGAAGCGGAGAAGCATTGTACCATCAAATTGTACTGTTAAGACATCTTCAGGTATATTACATACAACATAAGTGCATTGTACATATAGATAATTATAGTTTACCATTTCTTATAACTTTTTTGATATACCTAGAGGATAACGACCGCCCAGATGATTCATACAGGATGTTTGAGCCTGCTGATCACCAGCCACAGTTCGAAGGTATATAAACTAATATCTATTTTTTCTAATTGATATATCTATGCTTTGATGGTATCTCTAATTATCAAACAAAATCTTGCCTACTTGGATGTTGGAACACCGAACACAATGGTGAATCTGCTGGCGATGAGCTTGACGAGAAAGCAAGGATATTCACTGGACAACGTATGGATATTTTTTGCCCCTTTTCATTTCAAATGTAACACTCTTATTATGTTGCATTTTCTATATGTTCATAATTTAATGTCCATGTTGCATTTTCTAGGTATTCAATATGAATCATACCGAGAACATCAAAATACTGTTGATTGCTTACCCGTAAATAATGTTGGTGATAGCATCAATCAAAATCTACCAAAAAACATCATGTCTGAGAAATGTTAAAGACTGCGACTATTGTGGAGCACTGCGTTTTCCATTCGAGGGGCCTGCATTTTGCTGTAGAAAAGGAAAAGTCGGTGTATTCATTCCCGATGTTCCTCTAGAGTTGAAACGGTTGTGGACAAGTCAGGACGACGAAGATGCTAAATATTTCAGAGAGCATATCCGCTATTTCAACTCCCATTTCTCTTTCACGAGCCTTGGAGTTACACTTGACCGCCGAGTTAGCACAACGGCAGGAACCGGCAACTATACATTTCGTGCACATGGCATGTTGTACTACAAAATGGATGATTTGGTGCCTGCCGGTAATGGACCACGAGATTTGCAGCTTTACATTTATGACAACGATGAAAGCTTGTCACACAGGGTACAGAGGTCTCCTGATCTTAATGTAGACCTCATTCGAAAAATTCCGAGGATACTTGAGCACAACCCTTATGTGTAGACTTTCAAAAGTGTCGGGTCTTTCTCTAATCTAGATGAGTACAGAATTGAGCTAAACACAAATATAACCCTCGATCAACGCCGGTACAACGCACCAACAACTTCTGAAGTGGCAGCAATTTGGGTTGAAGGGAACGACCCGGCAAACTGCTTCGACAGGAGTGTTGTCGTGCATGGAAGAGGAGGTCGTCCACTGTATATTAGAGCATACTATGGGTGCTATGACCCCTTGGCATATCCACTATTTTTCCCAGGTGGGGAAACCGGATGGAATCGTCGGATGCCATATCTTGAGCCGCCTGATCACACACCTCCAGAATATACCGATCAACCTCCAGAGTGTACCGACGATCCTGATTTAGGCACAGGTGTTCATAATAACACACTGGTTCTACTTTTTATTGTTTTGTTGTATCTATAAATCAATTTATTTCCACGTATCTGTTACATTATTAATACCATTTTACATTCTCGACGTTATTTCAGATCCAACTGGTACGTCTACTAGACATGAAGATGACCAGACCACTGATGTACCTAGGCAAGACAAATACGACCAGGCCACTGATGTACCGGGGCGAGACGACTACGACCAGTCCACTGATGTACCGGGGCGAGACGACTACGACCAGGACACATATGTACCTGGGCGAGATGAAGACCAAGCTACCGAATTACTACCGGGCATCATAATTATTGATATTTTTAAATAATTTACACACAACAACTCCAATTATTGTATTCCTAAACCATTTTATATAATTTATAGGTGACATCATTTTATATAATTTATAATTTTTTATAATTTATAGGTGACATCGTTGGCAACCAATTGGAGGAAGTTATCGATTTTGCACGGTCCACCAGATTTGTTAGCGCAAGGGAGTACTACTGCTTCAAGTTGCAAGTGCTCAAGAATCTCTTTAAAATCATCTTGTTCAGGGGGGGGCGCCTCTTTCAACAATGGGCTATTGATATGTACATCAAGATAGAAATTATGAGGCTTGACTGGTACTCGAAGCCAGGCAATCAGAAGATTATACGAGCTGACCTATACCAGGTGACGTCATATTATGATAACAGTATTATTAATGTTTCTGGTCCCTACTGCATGTTTTCTCAATTGAGAGTATGCATTTTGTAGGGCCTAGTTGACACCATTGTTGCTGGCGAGGCACGCGGTGATCGGATTGGCAAGAGAATCGTGCTCCCACGGAGTTTTCTAGGTGGTGACAGAGACATGCAGCGGAGGTTCCTTGATGCGACGGCTATAGTCCAGCGTTGGGGTAAACCAGACTATTTTATCACGATGACTTGCAACCCATACTGGGAGGAGATAACAAAGAAATTATTACCCGGTCAACTGCTACAAGATCGTTGTCATACAATAATGATACTTATTTTATTAGGTTTCATTCTTTCGAAACTAACTCTAATTATTATTACTTGATAGCTTCATATGACACATTTTAGAAGAAAACTTGCTGTCATTTTAGTGGACTCAGAATTTAATGACGATAATATAAGAAATCGAGGCTTGGAAGATGACAAAAGTGACGAAAACAACGCAAATCTCATGGATTGTATGATTATGGATAGACCCGCTAAGAAACTCAAGAAATCAAACATATTATCAAAAGTTGAGTTCATCTCGTAGCCATGGATCCTTTCACCGTTTTCCAATCCAACTGACGACGAATTAATAGATGAACTCTGTTTGTGCATTAATATGGTTGATGATGTTCCTTCACTAGAGTAAGCCACATTTTTTAGTTCATTTTGTGTTCTACAAAATTACTCTTGGACAATTCTAATTGACAAGGTTCTAATTTTTACAGGAGGGAATGGGTGAAAAGTTCAAATCCTTACCCTATCAGTCTAAATTTGAGACAAATAAAGAAAATATTAAAAATGATGAATACATGAATGTTGATTGCTTTAATATGGTTGTGCGGATACTAGCGTGTCACGATATCCAGCTTGTCAGAGATACTCCAGTTCACTATATGGATCTGAACTTTTGTGTAAGCTGCTATACTCACATATTATATTTTACTTTCTTCATAGCACTAATGTTTTCATATTATTATTTTAGTCGATGTCCTATTGTGCATGAGACCCAAGTCGTCGTGAAAATTTAGATGTTGCTAGGTTGGCACGGTTATTTGATAGCTGGCCTGATAGCAATGAGTATCATATCTCAGAATGCAATATGGTAAGTTTTTAGTTCTTTGTAAAAATGGGTTTTTGAGATCTTAATGATTGATTATTTCTAAATGATTGCATCGTTGCAGGTTTTGTTACCTTGGGACATTCTCGGGACATTCCTATTATTTGTCTTGGATCAAAAGAAAAAAGTTGTCTCTATTTTAGACCCACTTCCAATACCTACTCTGAAAAAGAATATACTTAAAACTATGGTCAACGATCTAAATCTTGCGCTCCAAGATGCAAGCTCTGCATTTAAGCACGATATCTCTAAATGAGGATGCAAAGTTCCCATTGTTCCAACAAACTCATACGGGTATGAATCTTTGGCAATGCATTACAATAATTATTGATTCATTTGACGCATAATGTAAAATTTTATACATGCAGTCCACTGTCGGGTTTTTTGGTTTTTTATCTCATGACTCATGGGAAGATGGAGTGCTACATTTTCCAATACCAGCGGTTAGTATTTACTTCATGCTGATTATATATACGATGACCATGCTTTTTAATAATAATAATGTTGTATAATGCATATATAGGATAATATTGAATTGAGGAGGCTATTTTTGGTTCATATTTTGAAGTACGAAGAAAATAAGACTCTAAAGAATATTCCAGACATGGAGCGCAGCATTATAGAGCACATAAAGAGATGGACCTTCAAGAAAGAAACATCATCAAAGAATAAAAAGTAGCTAATGTTTGTTAGTTATTGTTTTGCACGTATTTTTATAACTAATTATTATACATTGGTTTGATCGTGTATTTTATGTGAAGACATATGTGGATTATGTGTGCTCTCATCGTTAGACAGCCCGGTAAAAAAATATTTTTAAGATAGATATTTTAATTATTAATTATGAGACGTGCGTTGCACGTGCACACTTACTAGTATATAATCGTTCATGAGCATCAACAATACATCAACCATATTCTGCCAAACTCATACTCTTACATGGTATCAGCCTAACCGGTTCAAACTATAGTCGCACGCTTCCGCCGCACCGCCCCCGGGGATCGATCTCCACGGTCTCCGCCGGGGGCCGCGCAATCGGTCGCAGGGTTCGTCCGTCGGTCTGTGATCGGTTGCCCTGATGAGTCTTTTCGATCTCTAGATCGGTTTTTCTCTCCATCGGTCACTTGGTCGCTCTATTTTTTTATTTACCGATCATAGATCGGATTGAGTCGCCCATCGCCGTCGTCATCACCGTGCCTCTAACCCGACTATCGGCATCGACGATCTACACCGCGCCCGTGCACCTGCCTTCTCCGCTGCCGGCAGGCTGTCGCGCACCTTGCCGGCTGCTATGCCTTCCTCGGTAGGCTGCTGCGGCCGTCCCCCCTCGGATCGTCTTTGTCGTCATCGTCCGGGACTTCACTACCAACGCCGCCATCGACTCCGATCTACGTGTCGGCAATGCCATGGCGCATAGAACACATCATCGGTCCGATCAACCGATCTCGCGCCCGTCTACACCAAGCACGTCCTCGAGCACGCGCCTAGCACTGATCGAGCTATGGGCTGGCGTTGTGTCGCCCCTTCGGGCCGCAGCGCTACCGCCTTTGGTCCATGCTACCGGCTTCCAACGCGTCTTTCTTGGCATGTACGTCACTGGTGGTCTCCCAGCCGCTGTACCGACTTGCGTCCTGCAGCTATGCCGCCCCAACGGGTCATAGCATCGTTGCACGCAGTCTACATCGTCGTTCCTGCGCACCGACACCCTAGGCTATCTCCGCACCACTTCCACGGTGTGGGTTGTCTACGTCCGCGCATGGTCTTCATCACGTTGGATTCTTCTTCACCTACATCAATTACAGCCGCCACGCTAATCTAGGCGTCCAACATGACCACTCGAGGCCGCCGTTGGTTTCGCCGCCTTCTACGTCTTCGTACCTGCCTTTGCGTGTCCGGTATTGGCAACACCGGTACGTGTCTTCGTCCCCGACGTGTCCACGAGTCTGGCAATCTCGGATCGTCGCCTCGTCTTCGTCGGCATCGACAAAGTCTTCTCGGTATCGACACCTTTCTCTATGACTGCCTCGACCGCATCACCGACAAGTTCTTCTTTGCGTATTCGGTTCTGGCACAACCGAAGTATGCCTTCATCCCGACGTGCGCTTGGTTCTAGCAAAAGTATGGCCGCACCTCATCTCTGACGGCTCGGACTGCATCGACTTCAGCATCAACATCCTCAATGACTGCCTCGATACGTCTCTGTCATTCTACTCACGCACTATACGCTTGCGGTTTCATGTGCGTCTACCTCGACACCGGCACCCAACCACGACATCGACCACGGCGACCCCTCGCACGTCTACCTTGACCAAGGTTGTAGCGCCCAAGCTCTCGGCTATGTCGACATCGGCACAACGGGCTACCACCTTGCTTGCGTACCTCATCAGCTTCCTCTACAGTCCAAACATTTGTGCCGCGACACGTCGTCTACGACACTCCCGCTGCTACTGTGAGGGGATGTCAACCTACTGGATTCTACTTCGATTTCTCTCTAGTCTGACCGTCCACGATGTTCTAGTTGTTCACGACGCTACCACTCCGACTGCGGGGGAGTGTTAGAGTATTAGGCATATACGATTGTTATGATAGTTTAGATAGAGTTAGGATCTGTTTACGTACAGTTCTAACTTGACTTGTACTCTAAGATGATCCCTTGTACGTCTATATATACTCGTCCATGAGGCTCAATAATACATTCACATATTCCGTCAAACTCATACTCTTACAATACCATTAGAAACTTTAGATCTTATATTTTCAAATGGTATAATTTTTGCATTATACAATTTATATTTCAGTGATCAAATTGATAGCCTAAGTATATGCGCAGGACATGTAAACTGAAACGTAGGGAGCATAGTTTTCATAAAACTCTATGTTAGCACATAGAACGTGGAGATGCAAATATTGTTTTGGATTTTTTTTTACAATTTGAAATGTGTGTTTTTGGGTCATGGGAGCATATGCACATGAGACAAACGGTAAATTTCTGAATAATATTAATTTTCCTACCAAACTAGGAATTTGAAAGAAGAAAATTTTGTTCTAGCGGAAGATACCCTGATCTCTTAAACTGACTGACCAAGCTAGCTTTATTTTAGAATTGACTAAACTATGAGTGCCATAATATACCAGCATAGCTGAACCGGTACACAGTGGCGGACCTAGCAAATTTTCAAAGCCCGAACACGCTGAAAATTAAAGTACGACACTTTGGTCTACCAGAAACCAGAATTGTCACATATTTGAATAAACATCACAGGGATATAATCATTAATGGTTCATAGATCATAGATGTTGAAAACATAAATTAAGGTAGCAAATATCCTGCTGAATATATTAATCATAGAATGATAAAATCAAACTTCTGACGAATCAACAATAAAATTCCAATATGCAAATTCCATTTTCAACCGCTGAACCGCACATACTATAGAGAATCTACGAGATATAAAAATATATCAGTAAACTATACTAATTTGCATTGAAAGGATAAATAAATTGGAGACAATAGAGCATACCAATAATGTGCTAGTTAACGCTTAGGTAATTATTCTTTCCGATCCTTGATGGCTTGAAAACGTCTCACAATAGCATCATCATCAAGCTTCTTAAAAATCTCTCGTTCAGTGTAGCAAATCATCAAGTTATTAAACCACACATTATTCATCTTATTGTGTAATTTAGACTTGATAGTCTTCATTGCTGAGAATGCTCGCTCAACCGATGTTGTTGAGACCGACAATAACATAGCCAACTCAATGAGTTTATAGACCAATGGAAAAACAAAATGTTTCTCGGTTTCAACCATCTTGGATGCCAAACCTTCAAGATCTTTACAAGAACTAAATGCCTCATGCCTTCGGACGTGAAGAATGTAAGTCTGAAGTTGGTCCCTTATAATTGCACGATCACCACTAGTGAAATCCCCATGATAAGTTTCAGCTAGGCTAGCAAGCTTATCAACATCAAACTTGGAGAAATATTTTTTTTGGATGAAGACATGAGAGGGCCACTATTATTCATCATTAAAGCGATGATTCATCTCAGTGCATATCTTGTCGATGGCAACATAAAAGACCTCAACCTCAGTAGAAATGGAGATAAGTATAAGTCACACCAACAAGCCTCGAATGACCCCGAACAGGAATTCGTTCATCCATATTAGGCACCGGAATACCCTTGGGAGCACAAAACTAGAGGACTTCATCAAAAAAATCTCCCATCCACTTTCTCTCATAGTGGCCAACCGAGCTTTAACATCGCCAACTAATTCCATAGCATTGACAATGTTTATATCTTTTCTTTGCAAGATGTTGATAGATCATTTGTAATACCAAGCAACTTTATCATTAGATTCAAGGTGAAAGCAAATTTGAAGCTCTCCATTATTTCTATCAAACCTGCCGCTTGAGATAGTCCACGCCCCTCGTCATGGACCTCACGAAGCACAAATAATATTGACTTCCACATCTCACTCAAACGAAGCAAAATTATATGATGTGAACCCCATCTAGTATCCCCGCTCGAGATAAACTTGTTTCTTGGTTCAAACCTCTTCCACTAAATTTCTCACCTCTCTCAAGATGATCTAAAATATTTTGATGGTGTTCTTCTATCAATATATCCCTCCTCTTGCAAGATGCACTTGTTGTGTTGACAATAATCAAATTGACATGCTCAAACAAATCATAAATGGAAGAGCAAAAACTAACAACTGAGACAACCACCAACTGCAGACGGTGGGCAAAACAATGGACATAGAAAGCATAAGGGTTCTCATCAAGAATTTTCTTTTGCAAACCGTTGAATTCACCTCTCATATTTGAAGCCCCATCATATCCTTGTCCCCGCAGCCTATGAATGGATAACTTGTAATGATCAAGAATGTCAACAAGAGCTACCTTTAGTGCAGCTGATGTAGTCTCATGGACATGATATAGAGAGATAAATTGTTCCACAACCGTCCCTTCATTATTCACATACCTACAACAAACACAGTTAATAAGTAAAATAGTTCAATATAAGTATGGAACAACTATGGGATAATATGTAAACATAATAATTAACCACTGGTGACATCAACATTACTGCCATTTGTTCTTTCACGGATATATCACGTGATTCATCAATAATAACGGAGAATTTCTTATCGCCAATTTCTCTCATAATCACAACAGTGGACTCTTCTGCACAACACCTTGAAAGATCCTTTTGAATTTTGGGAGAAAGCATCTTGCATCTCCCACCATGGTCAAACGCATGTTTCACTTTCTCATAATTAGCTTTGTGCCAATCTATCATCTCACGAAAGTTACCCTTGTTCAATAAAGTGGAAGTCTCGTCGTGTCCATAAAAAGCCGAGCCTTGAGTAATGAGATATCTTGCACACCCAAGAGAAGAGGTCAAAAAAAAAATATATAGTACTTTGGACTCTTCTGATGCCTTAGCAAGGTTATTGGACACACTTTGTCTTTAATTCTCAAAATCAACACAATGCAATCTTGCCTTGTTGTGTGCACTGCCTACACCACCAACATGTTGGGGAAATACCTGGTATGCATGCTTCCAATCACTATACTCCATTTTGTTGAATACATCATAACCAAAGTGTGTACTACTCTCGGGTTGCTTTAAGAGAAAGCAATAGAAACAATATGCGGCATCCTGCGACTCACTATATTCTATCCAATCATACATTTTATACCAACTTTCATGAAATTTACGGTTCTTCGTTCCATATTTTTTGGTAGGGAATTTCACAATTGGTTGCGTCGGACCCTTCAAAATATATGCTCTTCTCACTTGGGCTTGAACATCCGGATGATAATCTTCAATTTGTTACCTAAGAGCGGGATCACGCATAATTTCATCCAGATTAAAAAAAATCATCACCCTCTTCCTCAAAACAGTCATGCTCTTCCTCATCGAGCATTTCCTATTCAATCCAGTCCTCAACCTCATCGTCATCATTGTCATCGCTCATCACATTTTCTTCATGTTCATTACTAGGTGATGGGTCTCGTGACGGCTCCACTTGCAGTGAATTCCTTGTAGGAATCAGAAATCTCCCCAATTCTAAAAATTAAACAATCGAAACTGTAAACCAGGCAGTAGGATATTTAATAGGAATTCAATTGCAAATTATAGAAAAAATTCACCTAGTTGTCATGTATGACGGTGCCGATCGCCATCCCCATCGCCGTCGGTCTGATGCTGTTTCCTGCCTCCATGACCATGTGCACACGTCGTGTAATCGTCGGTGATGAACGTTGGCCTGGCTCCGACGAGCTGCTGTCTGCCGGATCGGAACTCAGGCCGCTGCTACCGCCGCCTTGCCGCTTGCGCTTCCGGGCGTTGATGCCACAGCCTCGCGGTGGAATAGCAGCTTGATTGGAGCGACGGCCGGGAGCCATTTTACGGCTTGTCCCTAGTCTCGTCATCTAGGGTACCCGGGGAGCATACTCGCCGTTGCCGAGGGTGGGTTCGTGAAAGGAGGAATCAATCTATTCTGTGTCGGCAGTTTAGGTGCGTGAGAACGTGGCCTAGTATATTGATCGTAAAACAAATGGGCCAATAGGTTTCTACTAGGGAATAGTTAAATAGGACCAAAAGGACGTCATATACCTATTTTTTCAGCAGGTTTTTGAAGTTTCAGACACATATGCCCATCTGGGACCTCGCTAGAGTACCTGCTAGCACTGGCGTCGAGCCCGGGCACATTCCCACGGTGCCCGGACGACAAATCCGCTCCTTCTGGTACGTACGGGCTAGCCGCCAGGAGAGGCGAGCTAAATCCCATCTAGGGTTTCGTACCCCTCGCCAGCGACATCGCCGGTATGCTCCGCCTCCGGTGGCCTTAGGTCCATGGAGGTGTGGCGGACCACGGCATCTCTTTGGCGAGAGTTCGTACTTTGTTTAACCTTCTTTTTTCAGTGTTTTCTTCGGGGTGTTGAGTCGGCGGCTACATCCCGAAGTCAAAATAAGGCCCTCCCCGCTCAATACTCGCTCCGGTGGTGCATCTAGCCCCGACAGAGGGCGCGTGGAGTCGTTTGTCCACTGGATCTCCTGGGATACTCTCTCTCCGTTTTTGTGTTCGTTGGTTTGTTCTCAGGTCAATCTCTTCCGATCTACGATTGTCATCATTGGCGATGGTTGCTGCTCTGGTGTGTTGGTTCTTTATGGCTTAGCACGACGACTTCCCGTCTGTCTTCTAAAACAAACTCTACTTTACGACAAGCTTTGCCCAGCTCCAATGATAGAGGGGCGATGACGGTGGCACGCCTTCGGCTAGTACTAGTGTTTGTAGTCGTCGCTAGGTGGTCCAATGACCTATTTGTAATTTGTATTACTTTTGGATTTCTTTATACAACTGTTGATGATTATTAATAGTTCGGTGGATTTTCGGAAAAAAAAGCTAGCTAACTAGCTAGCAACGACAATAATTTTATTTGAGAAAAAACAACTAGAATCCTAAGGAAACGTGTTGTGTCTTGGCCTATTTCCTTTTGGGATTTCCTATAACTACCTAGGAGCTTTCGGTTCTCGCTTCGAGGTTTCCATCCTACTTACTCGTTAGCTGCTTTGGTCTGCTACTATATCTGGGTGTGGGCAGCCCAGTCCGAAAAAAGCTCGATGTGCCGAGACATTTAGGCCTGTGGGCTGGGTCTGGGCTCTAGATTTGAGGCCCGGTAGATGCACGGGCCAGGCTCATGCCGAGGAAATCGTGAAATTAAGGAAGGCACGGCCCGATGGCCCGGTAGAAAACAGCAGTGACGGGCCGAGCTCGAGCCTGGGATTTCGGCCCGATGGTCGGGCTGGGCCGGGCTCGGGCCTAGGTTTTGACCCATGGGGTTTTTCCGGCCCATCCTGAGCCCGGTCTGGCCCGAGAAATGCCCATGTAACAAAATAGATCAACAATTGCGCCGTTCGGCCTTGTTCATGTGCAATTTTTAATTCTTTTTTGAAATAGACCAACAATTGCACCGTTGCAACTAGCCAACTAGGGGGTAACAAAATGCCACCACTATTTTCTAGGGTTTCAAAGAACCAATACTTCAGCAATAACACTAACACGTAACAAAAAGCACCGTCGTAGTCTTGACATGGGAAGAACGAAACTGACTGATGGGACCCACTGATAGGATGGCGTGGCACGTGGAGACAGTCATGGAAAAATGACCATTAACGACGATATCAGAACTGTTACTCTCCCTTTCGGACACGGATAAAGCCATGGTTTCTCACTCTCCCGCACTCACATGGTATCAATTGTGATGGCGAATTCACCCGAGGCCAGATCTCAATGTGGCGGAGAGGGTGGCGCAAGGCCAGGTCCACCGGGCTTCCCGTGGTGGGCGTGGAGTGTTGCAGGAGCTCAAACCCAGCCGTTGTGAAGAATTCTTTGCTAATGAAGGCGGTCATGACAGCTGTGAACAAGATCTGGAAGGAGCAACCGACCTAGAGGCACTGATGAACATCCTATTTTGGAGGCATCGAGTAAGTTTGAATTCTCCTTTGTCAATTTGATTCTAAGCATTTAGGCTACGGATTCCAAAATTAAATGTTGTTCTTGTCAATATCTTTAGCTTGGATGACGATGTATGGTATGTAAGGTTCGATTTAAAAGGTCGTGATAATTGAAAGCGCTCACCGGGTAAATCGGAACATCGCATATATCAATCCATTAGCTTTAATTGAGACATGGATATGGAATCAATGGCAACATGTATTAAGTTAAGTAAAATGGTAGATGGGTTCTAGGGATGGAACTAGTTGATGGAATGGATAAGGTGGATAAAATGGTTGAGCAATATGAGGAGAAGAAGTGTATTAGTTTGACTATAATTAAGTAAAAACAAATTTAGTGGAAGAGTATGTTCCTATATATGTTAGAAATTGGAGTGCATGTAGTTTACATAGTGGACGATGATGGTGTCATGATCCCCACACCATAATGTGTACAGTGACACCTAAAGATCCAGAGATGATGTATTTGCTCAGCCAACTCCAATAGAGCAACAATTTGCAAAATGAAAAGCATATTATCCAAGTTGAAGATCATGGTGGTGATTATTTATTGACTCGATGGAGAAGCATTAAGGAGAACGACAAGAAGATTATTCAAGAAAAATACTATGTATTTTCAAAGAAATGCAAGAGGATTTAGAAGACAAGGACATTGATATAGCTGAGTATAGGCTCAAAGAACATGATGAAGCCACGAGGAAAGAAGAACAAGAGCCAATCCAGATATTAATCAATTTGAAGACAGAGAAGAGGAAGGATTCAGTGCAACAATTCCAAGGCGAAATGTAAAATGAAGAACTTTTATAATTTGGATGATGACAGTGGCTGCCATCCAATCCCTGAGCCTAGGCTAGTCAGGAGGAAGAAACAACTAGAAAGGACAGGGCGAAAATCCATATCTTATTGCAGTCAGCATAGTACAACATCAGTTGGTTATTTCCTTTTGACGATCATGTAACACATGGAAGTTTTGATACAGAGGATGATGATGCCTTTGAGATGTTTTCTTGGGCTATGCAAAAAGGAAGAAAGAGCAGGTCAAAGAAGATGTATCTTTGTGGGGTATTGAGACCGTGATGGGATATATGGAGTAAATGTGCCAAATATGTTGTCACATAGAACAAAGTGGAAAGCTTTGCATGTTGTGTTGGGAGATTAGGTGGAACAATACAAGAGGGTCATAGATTATTTGTATAGAATGATTGCCACAAATGCTGGCTCTAGACACATTCTGACTACAAAAGTTCATGAAGATCATCCAAGACCAAATCCAAGATTCAATGGGTTGTTTTATTGTCTCAATGCATCTATACAAGGATTTCACAAAGTCTGGATGCCATTCATTGGTAAGTTTCATATCCTTATGTGTTTATATCTTTTGATCTATATACAAAATTGTCTAACATATCTTCTGCTTACAATGGGCCAAGATTGATGTTTAATAAATCTAAGCATATGTCAACACATCCTTGCAACCACTAGAAGGGATGTGAACAATTACATATTTTCCATTGCTTTTGGTCTAGTTGACAAGGAGTAGATTAGGGGAGTTTGGGTATCACACCATCATTTTGGATAGGTAGAAGGTAATATCTGTAGTATTTTGTGACGAATTTTAGAACACTAAAATAATGCATGGTAATATCTATAGTATTTTTTGAGGAAATTTAGAACACTAGAACAATGCATGGTAATATATATAGTATTTTTGAGGAATTTTAGAATACTAGTTAAATCCACAAAAATATTACTAGTATTTTTGAATTTTAGAACACTAGTTAAATCCAAGGAAATATTTCTAGTATTTTTGAGGAATTTTATAATGCTAGTTAAATCCATAGAAATATTTCTAGTATTTTTTGAGAAATTTTAGAATGGTTTTTAAATCCATGGAAACATTTCAAGTATTTACTTAGGAATTTTAGTCCATGGAAATATTCCTAGTATTTTTTGAGTAATTTTAGAACACTAATTGAATCCATGGAAATATTTCTAGTAGTTTATGAAGAATTTAGAACATTATTTAAATTCATGAAAATATTTCTAGTATGGTTTTTAAGAACTTTAGACCACTAGTTAAATCCAAGGAAATATTTCTTTTATTTTTGAATAATTTTAGATGATCAATTAAATCTATTACAATGTATCTAGTATTTTTTGATTAATTTTAGATGGCAACTAAATCCATGGAAATATTTCTAGTATTTGTTTGAGTCTGTTTAGGTGCCCAATTAAATGCCTACAAATATCTCTTGTATTTGTTGCGTATTTTTAGAACACCAATTAATAAGTTATGGTAAATGCAAAAAACCAAGTGTTTTCCCAACTGACCTCAAAGATAATCCCTACGACACATCTATGCAAATTTCAAATTGCTTGGTTCAGTGAAGGGGATCTAATGGAATATACGGATGCAGCTAGCTACTCTTATATACATCATGGTTTTGATGTTGCCATGGAAAACATGAAAGAAGAGTTTGTAGAAGATTGGGAGTATCTAATGGATATCCATATTGCAGAATGTGCTAGATATGCCATGGAACACAAGTGTAAATCAGACTTAGTGAAGAATATTGCGTATTTTTAGAACACCAATTAATAAGTTATGGTAAATGCAAAAAACCAAGTGTTTTCCCAACTGACCTCAAAGATAATCCCTACGACACATCTATGCAAATTTCAAATTGCTTGGTTCAGTGAAGGGGATCTAATGGAATATACGGATGCAGCTAGCTACTCTTATATACATCATGGTTTTGATGTTGCCATGGAAAACATGAAAGAAGAGTTTGTAGAAGATTGGGAGTATCTAATGGATATCCATATTGCAGAATGTGCTAGATATGCCATGGAACACAAGTGTAAATCAGACTTAGTGAAGAATATGTTCTGCCTCTGTTACCAATATGTTACCAATGTTTGTGTGGAAAGGCCCATCTCCAAATGTTCCTCTTTGAAAACAATTGCTGGGGATGGCCCATTCCGATCGGGCACAACCCATTGTGGCACCAAATTCGTGAACACCAATTCATTGGGACTTCAAGCAAAGAGTGATGTAGCAAGGTGTTTACCGACACGGGTGACTCGGGGGTTTATATTAAATTCTTAGGAAAATAGTTGAATACACTCTTCCCTCCTCTTCAAGCAACCTACAAAACAAGAAAGTGTTGCCTTGTTTACCCAACTCCGTCAAGTGGTTGTCAAGCACAAGGTTTCGTATTATAATTGAAAAAATATGTAAATGTGATAACTAAAGTACATATATAGTATGAATGAAATGTAAACTAAATTCAAATATGAAAGATAAACTAAATGCAGTGCAAGATTGTAGTGTAATAGTGTCAGCAGTGGTGTAAACTATATGAAAGAACTAAATGCAAGTGTGATACATATTTTTGAATTTTCGGATTAAATGAGTGTTGAAAATAAAAAGTTGCATGGATGCCAGTAAAAGTTGTTTCTTATGATTAAAATCGTACCGGGTTCATAGTTTCACTTGTCTACTGTCTCATAAACATGGTGGATTCATAACATACTCAAAAAGGCATAAAAACCTCATTGTTGTCCTTGATCTCCTACATATTTTTGTCCTCCGCTTTCTTCTCAGTGGCGTCCGTCCATTTCTTCACATCACTTAATCGAGTTGTGTATTTTTTTCCTCCATATTTTTCTTCTCTTGTGCTAAATTGTGAAGAAACTTTGCATTTTTGTGATTTTCTTCAAACCTACTAATTTTGGAGTCCACATACATGCCCCACAACCAAGAAAGTCTTCTGTAGTGCTTCAGACCACCCAATCAATATAGGAAACAATCCACATTTTATCACATCCTATTAATAGAAAAGATGTGAAATGAGCTTAAAGACAACAATCATTATCTTAATACATAAAACTAGAAAATCCTACACATTGAGACTATAATCAAAATAGACAATCAATAGCTATCTAAATGTTAATAGAATATTTTTATTATAACTACACATTGTTATGCATGGTTAATAACTATGTAAATATCAACTGAATATTTTCTTTGAATTTTGCACCTTAGTGGAGAACTAAAATTTTGCACCTTAGTAATTAACTTAATTTCAATTCCCATGTGTACAAAATTAGAAGCTATAATGGAATTTTACACCAAGACAGTTAACTGAAGTTGTGATGTACACAATACCTAACTTATATGTCTGGCTAGAACTAATCATAGAAAATACAACTATATAGTTAGGATCAAATGTTGCACAACAAGTACACACACATAGCAACACTTACAGTGTGGACTGAGCAAGCATAGCATCGCCTACCCATGTTTGTCCCCTCAAACTCAACACATATCTCCGGTTTGACTTTGCAAACAACGGCCGCACCAACATTAGTGATAAAAAATGTGGTGTCATGGACCAAATCAGGTGTATAGTCCACTCGAGAGTACTACAATTCGGTGTCTTGGACCGAGTCCGGTGCGTAGTCTCTCTAGCAGGATCCCGGTTTTCCCCTCTCTCTGATGATGATACAGGGGATCACATAAAGCTATAAAGGTCATGGAAGAATCCATTACGGAGGAAGAGTCATGGACTCCGGTGGTACATCGAAGAGAAGGTCTCAGAAGGAGATCTTAGAGGAGTCCTGGTGCGATGTCGGTTTTCCAATGCAAGATTCTTGTTTCTAGGAGAGACGCGTGCCAAGAATATCATCAGATAAATGTGTGTTTTCTGTGGTTGCGTGCATGTAGCCGGTGGAGTCATGTGCAAGACTCATGGGGGATGGAAGGGCAAGATCGTTGTTGCCTACAACTTCAGGGCAGACGGATGAGGGACGACCCAGATGCTCCTCCTCCTCCTCGGTGTTTGGTCTTCATCTGTCAAGGTCTCTGCCAAGAATTGTCTCATGGAGAGGGCCCCTACCGAGTCATCGGATCACGCTACCACCGGTGCTTGGAATGTTCCTCCGGCAGGCGGTGGGGGATCATGTTTCTGCGCCATCTTTGGTGCGAACCGAATGGATTCCAAATCCACTGATTCTCCAGCATGCAGAATTAGGGGAGCCTTTTTCGGATCCTGGATGTGGGTCCCATGTGCATGATGATCCTACTAAAAGGATAGAGATGTCTCCTAGAGGGGTGAATAGTAAATTTTAAAAACTATTATGGTTTTGGCTTGATAGAATGCGGAATTAAACTAACATTTATTTTACAAGCACAAAATCTAAATACACTAGGGTCAACTAAGTTCACCAACAACAAGTTAAGCTAAGCAAGATATCACAAGATAAAAACCACAAGTGATAAGCAAGAAATAAGTACTTCAAACTCGGTGGCTATCACAAGGAAAGTAAGCTCGGGTATAGACATAACTGAGGCATGCGGAGACAAAGATGTATTTTCGTGTTCCCTTAGATGTAAGGTACGTCACATTGGAGAGGTGTGGGATTCCATGAAGGATTTCCTAACACTAGGAAGGCTCACTGATGGCTCTGTGTATGGCGCCCAGAAAAGTGCTGGTGCGTGGTTGATGTAGAGCTCGTTGGGAACCCCAAGAGGAAGGTATGATGAGCACAGCGGCAAGTTTCCCTCAGTATGAAACCAAGGTTTAATCGAACCAGTAGGAGCAAGGAAACACCCCAAAGGTGTTACTAGCTGAGCTTTGGCAGGGCGCACTACCGGTGCTAGTAGCAACGTGGAGATCTGCACAACACAACCACAGAACTTTGTCCCCAACTTGCGATGAGGTTGTCAATCTCACCGTGTTTTGCGGAAAACAAAGGATTAAACGTATCGAATAGAAAGAAGTAAAAGTTTGCAGAAAGTAAACACAAATCAGTAAAAGTTTATAGATTGTATGTAAAGAAAAGGACTGGGATCCATAGTTCACTAGAGGTGGCTCTCCTTAAGATAGATAACATGCTGGGTGAACAAATTACAGCGGGGCAATTGACAAACACCGAGAAAGCAATACATGCATATACTAATCATCTTGACTCCTTTGAGACTTGATTGGGCATTACAACATTATACATAGACCGCCACCCAACTGCATCTATGACTAATAATCCACCTTTAGGTTATCATTCGAATCCCCTCCAGTATTAAGTTGCAAGCAACAGATTAGTGCTTTACGAACTGCGTGTAAGGTAAACAATACAATTGTCCTATGAACAAAGGATCATTGTTTTCTCCCTAGTAGCAACAGCACATCTAGTACCTTAGAGATTTCTATCACTTCCCCAGATTACCAGAGGCATGAACCTACTATCGAGCATAAATACTAACTCTTGGAGTTGCTAGCATCTACTTGGCCAAGATAGCTACTAACAACGGAAAGCATGCAAGATCACAAATAACAAAGACATGATAGAATCAATAATCAATCTGAAATAGCATCTCAATATCCATCGGATCCCCGCAAACACAACATGCAGAATTACAAATAGATGATCTTGATCATGAACGGAGCTCACAAGATCTAAACATGAAAGCACAAAGGAGGAGAACTAGCCATCTAGCTACTACATGGATCTGTAGTCCAAGGATGAACTACTCACGCATCACACCGGAGGCTTGCATGGTGATGAAGAAGGCCTCTAGGGTGAATTCCCCTCTCCGGCAGGGTGCCGGGAAGAGCTTCAAATCCCTCCCGATCTAGGGATGGAGATGACGGCGGCTACAGACTCTTTCGTGGATTTTTGATCGGGTACTTAGGGTTTACGTCCCGAGGGCATCTTATAATCGGAAGGGGAGGCCGAGGGGGTGCCAGGGTTGGCCTCACCACCCCCTGGCGCGGGCCAGGCTGGGCCGCGTGGCCAGGTGGTGTGGTGGCCCCCTGGCCCCTCTCCGTCTCGTATTCTGCCACTTGATGACTTCTGGAAAAATAGGCACTTTGGCTTTTGTCCCGTCTAATTATGAGAATATTCATTTTCTGACGTTCCTGGAACCAAAAACAGCAGAAAACAGGCAGCTGGCACTGTGGGTCTTGTTAATAGGTTAGTACAAGAAATCATATGAAAAGTACTCCAAAGTTGGAACAAAACACAAGAAAGTGGATAAAACCAAGCATGGAACATCAAAAATTAGAGATACATTTGCAATGCATCAACATCCCCAAGCTTAACTCCTGCTCGTCCTCGAGTAGGTAAGTGATAAAAAGAAAGAATAATTTTTGAGGTGACATGCACCATCAAAGACTTGATCAAAGTATTTGTAAAACATTCAAAGCTGGGATCATAGTACTTCAATCATAACATGAAATACAAAGTTCTAGCAATAAGACAAAGAAACAATGATGCAACATGAAAAGGCACAAACAAAAGATTCATGAATAACAATGCTTTACAAGACGTTTGTTTGTTTCACATAAAGAGAACATAGCATAATAGCATTCAGCTTGTCCCTCATAGAGTAGCAAATATAAATGCATAGGACACCTTCAAAGTTCATAAGAGTGTCTAGATACAAATAGTTTAAAACAAGCAATATCAAGTTATGCATCAATCAACTAGTCTTAGGACAATGCACATAGAACTAAGAATGGCCACTATGCTCTCAAAGTAGGTGCATAAAGGTAGAAGGTGGAGACTCAATATAATGGTGGAAGAAAGGCCTTTTTATAAAAGGAAGTAGGGATTCAAGTCTCATAAAGAGCTTCCAAAAATTATGGTACTTAATAGCTTTCAACTTTCAGCTCCCATTGCCCCTATCATAAGCATCTTGAAGTGATTAAGGTTAAAGTGAACAAACTATGGTGTAATGCTTGACGAAGTATAAGTTAGGGATCTCATGTCCCTTGTATACGAGGGCCGCTCCTCATGCTACTCAAGTTTAGTCACCGGTAAGTTCTTGTCATTGTAAGTACATGTGTATCATAGAGAACCGCCAACGAGGTACCCCTTGCCCGATGATACGGAAGAATCCCCATATCAAAATCACAAGGCAAGAAGACAACAAGCATCTCAGCAATCTTCTTATTTACCATGGGAATATGGTGCTTTTTCTCTCTTTCCTCTTTTCATAATCTCTTTTTTTTTCTCAATATAGGACTCTTTTTTTATAAGAAGAATGCTTCATAGATAGCTCATTATGGTTACGCTGTAGGTTTCCACCATGTCAGCATGGATGAGACCAGCGGCCCAGGCGTTTCTCTAACACATATACATAACTCCATGGACTTACAAGCTCCCCTTTCATTTCACACCGACGACATCCATATACAAAAGAGCATGATATCAACTAGGTACAAGTACCAAGTGCAATGTTGAAAGCGTTCCCCATGAAAGCATGGTTTTGCTAATCCCCAACAAATAAGTGCAAGCATATACAACATAGACGACACAATGGTTCAAGTTTATTAAGGGCAAGAAAAGTAAAGTGGTCCATCAAGTTCGTGAGAGCTTTAATCACTAGTTTTCTCATAACAAGTTTAATTTGGAAGGTAAACAAAAGCATGGATATACTTGGAATAGCATAAGCTAGTAGGTAGGTATGATGGACTCTTTGGAATAACTTGGTTTAGGGAGTTGGATGCATGAGTGGAACTCATACTTTGTTGTGGAGGCTAGCAAAAGACTGGGAGCGACAAACTAAGAGAGCAATAATGGCCATAATCATGCAGAGCGACAAAACATCATTGATCAAAGCATAAAGTGATACTACAAGTTGAAAACTAAAGGATCATAAAGGCTATGGTGACTTGAGATAGTCATAACATGGTGTGAGCATGCGCCAAGTCAACCCCAAAAAAGCATCAAAGGAGAATACCACTATACTATGCTTTAATATGCTAAAACAACGCATGATTCATCCAAGGCACATTAAGCAATATCAATTGTTTATAACAAGTCATGCTACATCAAAGAATACTAAGCATAAAGCCAAAACAATATCAAGCATGGCATGACAAAGCATAGGCCACAGTAAAAAACGAGCTCTTTTTACCACATAAGCATGAACTTTCCTACTCTTTTCCAAACCAAACCAAACTACTTGCAAACCAATGTATGAAAGAGGGTGTCCAACCAATTTATTCAGAAAACTAAGAAAATCAAGAAAACGAAAAACCAAAAAAAACTAAAAAGAAGACGCTCCAAGAACAACACAACTATGCATGAAACAATAAAAATGAAGCGTTTGGAAGAAACCTAGGATTTTTATTGATGAAGAAGGGGATGCCTTGGGCATCCCCAAGCTTTGATGCTTGTACTTCTTGGATATTTCTTGGGGTGACACGCGTGGCATCCCCAAGATTGAGCTTTAGTCCATCCTTCATCTCATTACTCATTCCTTCCATACACCTGAAAATTTTCCTTCATACAAAACTTCACACAATCTTTATTAGCAACATTAGTGCACTCAAGATAAATAAGTCTTAAGGTTCAGTTCTAACACCAAATAAACTTCCATTAGAACACTAGCTACTGTAGCACTTCCCTCAAAAAGCTCAATTCCCCAAAAGAACTCAAAAAGGAACCAACAAGAAGCAAATGCAGAAAATGGCAGAAATCTGTCAAAACAGACCAGCAAGTAAAGACAATTTTTTTGAAGACCTTCTGTTGCTCAAATCAAAAAGTGTTGAACTAACGAAAGTTAGATAACAACCTGGGGCAGAAGCACAAAAATTCACGCCTCAAAAAGACATTCAGAGATTTTACACAAAGTTTTATGGTGAAGCACACAAATCTGTTTCGGGACAGCAACTTTCCCAATCATTACTTCTCTCTCATTAGAGGTTACTCTTGCCACAAAAAGCAAATAAAAAGGATAAGGAGCGGTTATTACTGAATTAATAACTTTCAAGACTCATCTAAAACTTTTGGGTTATCTCCCAATAAGTACTTTCCTTTAACGCCTTTAAGTTAGGCATAAGAAGCAAAGAAAGAATCAAGTGTTCTCAAATGAAGAAGCATTAAGACCAAATTTTGTTTTCATAGGAGAAGCAAAATAAATCTTTTCTCTCTTTTTAGGGAAGTGTTCTATACCTTTCTTGAGTAGGAGTTGATATTTAATGGTGCCTTCTTTGATATCAATAATGGCATCAACAGTTCTAAGAAAAGGTCTTCCCAAAGTAATAGGACAAGAAGCATTGCATTCAACATCCAAAACATAGAAATTAACGGGGTAGGCATTGTTAACCTTAATAAGAACATCATTAAGACTCCCCATGAGTTTATTTTTAGCATTATCATCAAGTGGGACATTCAAATAACAATCTTCAAGTGGAGGCAAATCAAGCATATCATAAATCCTTCTAGGCATAATAGAAACACTACTATCAAGATCACATAAAGCTTTGAAATCAAAGTCATTCACTTTCATATTAATGATGGGTCCCCAACCATCTTCTTGTTTTATAGGAATAGAAGCTTTATGTTTCATCTTTTCTTCTTTAATATTTATGAGAGCATCAGTAATGTGTTTTGTAAAGGCCATGTTCATAGCACTAGCATTAGGAATTTTAGCAAGGTTTTGTAGGAACTTAATAACTTCAGAGATATTGCAACCATCAAGATCAAAATCAAAATTATCATCTAAAGTAGTAGAACTATTACTAGCCTCAACACTAGTGGTGGTGATAGTAGAAACACTAATGTTTCTAGCAAGTTCATCTTCTCTTTCCCACTTAGCATGTAATTCAGCTAATAGTCTAACATTTTCATCAATTCTTACTTGTATAGCATTGGTGGCTGCAAAGGGATTATCATTAGTTTCAGGTTTAGCAGCCATTTTATTCAAAGTAGATTGAGCTTCAGCTAAAGATGCTATATTTCTTTCAGCATTAGAGAGTTTTTCCTCAATGGTTTTATTGAAAGCAGTTTGTTTACTAATAAATTCTTTAAGCATAACTTCAAGGTCAGAGGGAGCACTCCTATTATTGTTGTAAGAATTTCCATAAGCATTACCATTGTTGGGAGGATATGGCTTATAATTGTTGTTACCAAAATTGTTCCTATAAGCATTATTGCCAAAATTGTTATTTCTTATGAAGTTCACATCAACTTGCTCTTCTTGAGCAACCAAAGAAGCCAACGGAACATTATTTGGATCAATATGGGCTTTCCCATTAACAGGCATAGACATAATAATATCAATCTTATCACTCAAGGAGGAGGTTTCCTCAACATAATTTACGTTCTTACCTTGTGGAGCCCTCTCAGTATGCCATTCAGAATAATTAACCATCATATTGTCCAGAAGTTTTGTTGCAGCACCCAAAGTGATGGTCATAAAGGTACCTCCAGCAGCATAATCCAATAGGTTCCTCGAAGAATAGTTCAATCCTGCATAAAAAGTTTGGATGATCATCCAAGCAGTTAGTCCATGAGTGGGACAATTCTTTACCAAAGATTTCATTCTTTCCCAAGCTTGAGCAACATGTTCATTATCAAGTTGTTTAAACTTCATTATTCACTTCTCATAGATATAATCTTAGCAGGAGGATAGTACTTTCCAATGAAAGCATCTTTGCACTTAGTCCAAGAATCAATACTATTCCTAGTTAAGGAATTCAACCATTCTTTAGCTTTTCCTCTCAAAGAGAAAGGAAACAATTTCATCTTAATAATATCACCATCTACATCCCTATGCTTTTGCATCTCACAAAGTTCAACAAAGTTATTTAGATGGGAAGAAGCATCTTCATTACCAATACCATAAAATTGTTCTCTCATAACAAGATTGAGCAAAGCAGGTTTTATCTCAAAGAAAGAATCTTTAGGCACACGTGGAGCAATAGGTGTGCTCATAAAATCATTGTTGTTGGTGCTAGTGAAGTCACACAACTTAGTGTTTTCAAGAGTAGTCATTTTTTGTGTTTTCAAATAAGAAAGCAAACTAGTAAAACTATTTTTTTGTGTTTTTGAATAACAAACAAGCAAACAAAGCAAAAAGAAACTAAGCAAAACAAAAATAACAAAGTAAAGAGATTGGTTATGAGGGACTTCCCTTGTGAAGATGTCCTTGACTCCCCGGCAACGGCGCCACAAAAATGCTTGATGGCTCTGTGTATGGCGCCCAGAAAAGTGCTGGTGCGTGGTTGATGTAGAGCTCATTGGGAACCCCAAGAGGAAGGTATGATGAGCACAACAACAAGTTTCCCTCGGTATGAAACCAAGGTTTAATCGAACCAGTAGGAGCAAGGAAACACCCCAAAGGTGTTACTACCTGAGCTTTGGCAGGGCACACTACCGGTGCTAGTAGCAACATGGAGACCTGCACAACACAACCACAGAACTTTGTCCCCAACTTGCGACGAGGTTGTCAATCTCACCGTGTTTTGCAGAAAACAAAGGATTAAACGTATCGAATAGAAAGAAGTAAAAGTTTGCAGAAAGTAAACACAAAGCAGTAAAAGTTTATAGATTGTATGTAAAGAAAAGGACCGGGATCCATAGTTCACTAGAGGTGGCTCTCCTTAAGATAGATAACATGCTGGGTGAACAAATTACAGCGGGGCAATTGACAAACACCGAGAAAGCAATACATGCATATACTAATCATCTTGACTCCTTTGAGACTTGATTGGGCATTACAACACTATACATAGACCGCCATCCAACTGCATCTATGACTAATAATCCACCTTTAGGTTATCATCCGAACCCCCTCCAGTATTAAGTTGCAAGCAACAGATTATTGCTTTACGAACTGCGTGTAAAGTAAACAATACGATTGTTCTATGAACAAAGGATTGTTGTTTTCTCCCTAGTAGCAACAACACATCTAGTACCTTAGAGATTTCTATCACTTCCCCAGATTACCAGAGGCATGAACCCACTATCGAGCATAAATACTAACTCTTGGAGTTGCTAGCATCTACTTGGCCAAGATAGCTACTAACAATGGAAAGCATGCAAGATCACAAATAACAAAGACATGATAGAATCAATAATCAATCTGAAATAGCATCTCAATATCCATCGGATCCCCGCAAACACAACATGCAGAATTACAAATAGATGATCTTGATCATGAACGGAGCTCACAAGATCTAAACATGAAAGCACAAAGGAGGAGAACCAGCCATCCAGCTACTACATGGATCCGTAGTCCAAGGATGAACTACTCACGCATCACACCGGAGGCTTGCATGGTGATGAAGAAGGCCTCCAGGGTGAATTCCCCTCTCTGGCAGGGTGCCGGGAAGAGCTTCAGATCCCTCCTGATCTAGGGATGGAGATGACGGCGGCTACCGACTCTTTTGTGGATTTTTGATCGGGTACTTAGGGTTTACATCCCGAGGGAATCTTATAGTCGGAAGGGGAGGCCGAGGGGGTGCCAGGGCTGGCCTCACCACCCCCTGGCGCGGGCCAGGCTGGGCCGCGTGGCTAGGTGGTGTGGTGGCCCCCTGGCCCCTCTCCGTCTCGTATTCTGCCACTTGATGACTTCTGGAAAAATAGGCACTTTGGCTTTTGTCCCGTCTAATTCTGAGAATATTCATTTTCTGACGTTCCTGGAACCAAAAACAGCAGAAAACAGGCAGCTGGCACTGTGGGTCTTGTTAATAGGTTAGTCCAAGAAATCATATGAAAAGTACTCCAAAGTTGGAACAAAACACAAGAAAGTGGATAAAACCAAGCATGGAACATCAAAAATTATAGATACATTTGCAATGTATCACTCACCTTGTTCTCCGATTCTATCCCACAAAGGAATAGGCCCTTCCTTATGGCTACCTTTCCCTCCACTACGGAGATGGGAAGCTCCACAACCACTTCACAAGCTCCATGAAGGAGAAGCCCGGGTCTCTTCACAATCTTCCATGAAGAGGACACCACAACACCAACTGCCAAGCCAACTAGGAGGTCACCCTCCAAGAATAACAAGATCATGGTCTCTTACTCGAACCAAGCATAATAGAGAGCTCAACACTTATGCAAGAATGCAAAGCAAGAACACCGAGGGTGTTCAAATTCCTCACTCTTAAATCCCACCAAAGCAACAAGTACTAGGGAGGAATTAGAGAGGAAGAGCAATGGTGGAAATCAACTAATGACTCCAAGATCTAGATCCAATAGGTTCCCCTCACTTAGAGGAGGAATTGATTGGTGGGTATTGTAGATCATGATCTCCTCTTCCAAAGCCCTCAAAAAGATGCAAGAATCATAGGAGGGAAGGGAGTGGAAGCAAGCTCAAAGGGGTCAACAATGGAGGTCAAAAACGTGCTCAAGAACCCTAGAACTTTGGGGAAGAAACCCCCTTTTATACCCCTTCAAGGGGGATGAACGTTGGGGTCAAAACAATCTGGTCAGACACATTCTAGTTGGAAAATTGGTGCCGCCAGATCTGGCGCCGAAATTCCCACTGGAACCAAATCAGGGCAGACAAAAACGGCGATAAGTTTTGCGGCTGAACTCAGATTTTAGCAAACTTGGGCTTTTTGAAAAGCTAAGAACAAGATCTGTCTATTAGAGACTAGAAAACCTAAGAAAGAGAGAGATGTAAATAACCAAATAAGGAGAGGTATGAAACCTCCCTAAAAAGGAACCGGTAAAACCTCCAAACTCGAAAACACAATAGAAGATACATACAAATTCTGTTTTCGATGAACTTGGGCTTGTTAAAGAGCTAGAAAAAAGCTCAAGATCCTCACATAGAGAAATACTAAGAATTAACAAAATAGGGAGATGCAAAGTATGCAAAGAATTGAGCTCCCTAAGATGATATGATCAAGTTACCCAACCAAAAGTCCCTCTTGATAGTGCGGCTATCTATCCTATAACCCGGTATCCCAACAACCACCTTGAGACCGGTAGAAGTAAAACCTAGCAAGTACATACCCTTGACTTGCGCATCCCACTTGATCTTGATGACAATGCTTCAAGCTCCATTCAAGATGGAGTGCATCACTCCATCATTGCTGCTTGGTGAAGACTCATAATTTTCTGCCTAGAAAACTATGGGATAGCTCCATTAAGGCACATCTTCACATGTGCATTATCAAAAATATGGATATAAAGCTTCAACCATATGATCTCTTGAGATGCTTATATTGAACTTGCACTTCTCAACCTTGATGACCATCACCACTTGATGTCATCCTTTCATGGGCTACATGGAATCTTCACTTTTGATGCATGCCCATGAAAAGGTACCTAGCCCATATAGAAAATGCAAAGGCACATATATAATGGATTAGTTCATGAAGCATATTGACACCTCTTACCATACCACAAGATCCATGTGGTCATTCTTTATGCTTCATGTGTTGACCAACTTGAATTCACTCTTCACTCTTTGTATTGGTAAACCATGTCTCTTCTCATGCTCTATCTCAATATCTTCAGGTATATAAATAATTTTTCATTTGATTGCATGCTCTAAATCTTAGTCAACCATAGCCCAACTCATGAGGCTATCATGACACTAACTTCGAGCCATATCTTGAATTATTCTATTCAAACTCTCAAGGTCTTGATCATATCATATTCTTCACTTCAACTCGATGATCTTGATGCCAATACTCAATGCATATATTTATCTTCATGGCATCTGGCATAGGTATGATTACTCGGATGACTATGATTTACTACCCTATACTGAGTAAAAGGGCTTCCGGCCCATAAAGATTCCAGACGATGGCCCAAGGAAGCAGCCGACAAAGGCTTTGATTATATTAGGAAAGAGACTATGGATCGACATTGTGTTGGTATTGTAATCCCGCGTGTATGAAACCTATCTGCATACAGCTTTGAGACCCGACCTATTATATATAGGATGGGAAAAGCCCAAGCAAGGGTACCGAAATCTAGAAGACAACTTGTAATAGTGTGATTTCCCCAATATTCAGGCGACTTTGACTTCATTGTTTTCCTGACATCCGACGAAATCCCCAGCGTTCTCTTTTCCGCGAAATCCTAAGTCCATCATCATGGGCATTGCCGAGGTTACCCCTCATCAATTGGTGCAGTCTGTGGGAAACCTAAACGCCGTCAATTGGCGCCGTCAATTACCCCACCACGCGAAGCAAGCCCGGCAAACTCCGAATTCAAAGAAAGCAGCGAAAGCATCGACTTTGGAATTAGGATGGCAGAAATCTACCTAGAACCAAAACTCATGGACTTCACTGGTTCACCCGACAGTGTCTCCCTCGGTTCGGATGACGACGCCACTAGTCCATGTGTCACTCAGCACCAAGTATGCATGATCATTGGAGACGCCTCGACCCAATAAGACTCCAACGGTAACCCAATCTTTTATCCCGATGATATTCTTTCAAGCCACAATGTAGGAGATCACAGAAACGAAGGAAGCCAACAAAACAGTGGAGACCCAGCAGACAACCACGTAAATTGAGAAGAAGAAGAACCACGCGGAGGCGAGAGGCAAACCCTCCAACTACCAGCAGCGGCATGGCAAAAAGCAAGGGAAGCAATTTCGGGAGTAGTTCCGATGATAGTAGACGCTTCACACGAGGATCTATTAGCATACCAATACCTGCTTCATCACAAGAAGAGAGACCTACTAAGGATGCAAAGACAACTCGATGAAAGGAAAAGAGTAGCCGACGAATCTAGCCTACGACGAGCGCAGTTAAGCTCCACTTGAGGATCAAAGAGCGTAACAGGAGGAGCACCACCAAGAAGAGCAACATATCGATTGGAGAATATCCCTGAAGCAGAAAGAGGAGGACTGATTTAGGATCTTGATCTATCGTTCATGTCGATCGATCAAGCATGAAACATTAAGGCAAAAACGGCTCAGGCAGCTATTGTGGCCGTGCAAACATATCTGGTCACAACTTAGCCCGCACCTGACGATCCTCGTGTGGCCCTCCACTGCTCCGCATTAATAAACCTCGGCATGGTAGGAGAATATCTCGCGCAAAAAGAGCAAGGAACCACGCGACAGTTTGATAGATCCCCACATTGTTGCAGCAGACCTCGGCAAGCGGGACACACCCGACGATCTCGATCGCCACAACATGTAAATTTTTCAGAGTCAGAGCTGTGAAACGATGCAAGAAACAACATCACTCAGCGAAGAATCAATCGGTCCAGAGAAGAGCGTAGCACATGAAGATATCATGATGGTGAAAGTGAGGAAGAGCAAGAATTATGCGGATCTAGTTGCTTTACCCGACGGGTTCGCACGACTCCGGTACCAAGAGACTTCAAATTACGTCAAGATCGTCAAAAGTACGATGGTCTCCAAGAACCCGAAGCTTGGCTGACACATTATCTGGCAACCGTCAGACTACAAGGTGGATCCAAAGCTATATCAATGCAAAGCTTGCAGCTGCACCTAACTGGTGCGGCATGGTCCTGGCTAAAACAACTACCCGAAGATTCTATCAGCAGCTGGAACGATCTTGAGGACAAGTTTATT
The DNA here is from genome assembly GCA_916181665.1 of Avena sativa. Taxonomy (NCBI): domain Eukaryota; kingdom Viridiplantae; phylum Streptophyta; class Magnoliopsida; order Poales; family Poaceae; genus Avena; species Avena sativa. The sequence continues at coordinate 541,874,589 of OV702290.1, read as the reverse complement.
AGGAATTTCCATTCCACATTCAAGCGACCCACGTCTTTGCAACAATTGCGGGCCTGCAAGCAAAAGCTAGGAGAATCAATACGGGCTTTCATCCAACGGTGGAACATCATAAAAAATTCAGCTGAAGCCATATCCGATGAAAGAGCAATCGACGCCTTCAATGATGGACTTCGTCGATAGGAGTTCATCGAAGAACTAGGACGGACGAAACAAAGACAATTTCGCAGCTGATGGACATAGCCAATCGTTGGGCTGACGGAGAGGACGCGGTACATAACAAAAGAGCCTGTTCACCCGAAGACAACAGGGACAAGCGCAATAATGATCGGATACGATGAACCAATGATGGGTATCATACACCAAGTTATGTTGCAACAAGTTTCTCTGGAGGGGACAACTGACGGAGCGACGATTACAACAGCGGATACCATGGCAACATGGACAACACCAGTGGAAGCCAGTCGCAACAATGGTACCAACCAACGAATCGAGACCCACCCATGTTAGCAGGACAAATGTTGGAAGGACCCTGCAATATGCACTACTATGTCGACTCAACAGGGAAAAGGCAATATTCACTACTACCAGACCCACCCAATCAAATCACCTCCTAAACGACTGCAGAACATTCTTAAAAATGCAAGAGCTATGCAACGCAAGGGCAACCGAAGCAGCAAACCAAGGCTACACTACCGCACCCGACGCTTTGGCTATCGGCGTGCCACCACCACCACAGGGGCATCCGCCAGCGGGACAGCCGAAAAACATAACACACCAAGACGGCGAATATCCCAGGTCAAAAGGAGCAATGTCAATGATCCAGAAGGGGTCGCCCTCCAACAGAACACACAAGTTGATCACTAGGCAAGTAAACATGGTAGTAAAAAAGCCACCTCCTACACCAGAATATCTCCATTGGTCAGAACAAGAAATTACCTTCACCAGAGCTGATCATCCACTATGGGTCCCTCGACCTGGCCAGTTAGCGCTAATAGTAGAAGTGCAAATCGGCGGGTTCGACATGAGCAAGGTTTTCTTGGATGCAGGCAGCAGCATCAACCTGATTTACGCTAAAAATCTACGGGTCATGAATTGGTCCATGACAAATCTAGTATCTACAGACACAACTTTCCACGGGATAGTTCTAGGAAAAGCCGAAATTCCTTTGGGAAAAGTACACCTTGATGTAGTCTTTGGGTCAAAGAATAACTTCAGGCGTGAAAAACTTGATTTCGAATTCATGGATTGGCCATCACAATATCACGCGATCCTGGGACGACCAGCTTTCGCACGATTCATGGCAGTGCCTCACTATGCATATCTGGTGCTAAAAATGCCAGCCCCCAATGGGGTCTTAACAGTCAAAGGAAGCTAAAGTTGCGCGGACAGTTGCGATCGGGAATTCAACAAAATCTCAGAATCTTTTGGGGTGGAGATAGAACTCGGACAGCTAAAAATAGCGGATGAGGATTCATTACACGAAGGGCACACCCACAAGAAGAAAACACCAAAAGAGCAAGCGCACCACGGTCCCGCAAAGGCAACAAATGCGGTCTCCACTATAGGTCCTGCATAAGAAGATCCACTCACCGACAAGACGAGAGCACCGCAACACGGAGCATGATGAAGAACTCGAAGAATAGAAGCCGACAGAAAATCTTCACTTAGACGCACTTCATATTCAATAAAATACCGACGGCCAGGCGATCACGCCCTCGCAATGTACCCACTTATGTTTATCAATGAATAAAGAAAATACTTCTCGGCATACAAGGTCCTATGGCACATGAAGGCATAAGTCCGTCAGATCCTCAACAAAATACAATATACAATCAAAACTCGTACAAAACATACGACGATTTTGACAAGTATAAAGTAGTTCTATACAATATTTCTTCTACAAAGTACAAAGGCTACACAAACAACTAATCAGATAGGAAAGTTTACAAAAAAACTCTTCGTCTTCCTCCAAGCATTTTCAGATAATTCTAATGGCAGGTCTACGAGCAACGGTGTAATGAGGCGACATATCAACAAGGTCACCATCAGAAGGAGGAGGTAGCCACGAAGATACATCATCCAAGTCTAGCATCAGATGATGCACATGCACCCAAGAAAGTGCGAGCTTGGAACCCGCCACAAGTTGAAGCTTCACGAAGTGATGAATCTTTTCACCTTGTCGAAACTTCACAATCAAATCCGCCAAGGTCTGAGGCTGAGGATCCCGAGGAAACATGGCATTATAAACAAGGGCAAGCGATCCACGATAGTACTCGACAAATTGCTCCAACTCTGATAGCCGATCCTGAAGCAACGCCATAGTATAGGCACGACGATGATTGGTCCAAAAATCCGTTTCAGAACTTCGGGAGGCAAACACAAGAGCCTGCATTCGGTCGCGTAGACATTGGGTTTCTTCCCTCTCGCACAATTGAATGCCTACAAACTAGGAAGGAAATATTAATTTCTAGCAAGCTACAAAAAGCAACCAAAGAAAGAGGAAAGAAGACTTACACAACAACTTTTCACTTGCCCTAGAAATTTCCTCCAAGAAAAAAGCCTCGCGATTGAGGGCATGGTATATCTTTGATTGGGAAACATCAACCATCGATTGAATGACCCAAAGTTTCGCTTCAAGTTTTTTAACCTGTTCTATCTTTTCAGCATACAACGGCGGGTCCACCGTACGCACGATGGCAGTACTAGTTGCACCTACTACGGAGGAGGACGGAACAACATCCGAAAGTTGCGCGGATCGAAGAGGAGCCAAAGATTCATTCAAAATCTAGCAAGAGAAGGAAGATATGAAACGTTCAGCATACAAAAGCAAGATCACATGCATATATTCAAAAGTTTGCTCTCTTGTAAAAATAAGCAAGGGAAAGATGGATAAGTTCAAGGTTCATTACAATAAAGGGAGACACGATAAAAATTACAAAACAAAGCCTACAAAGCCGTATCTTTCAAAGACAGAGTAGCACTAGCAGAAGGGACACTAGCTACGGAACGGTAGGAGCAGCCGAAGAAGGATCGGCAGTTGAAGAAGGGGCAGCCGGCTTCTCCGAGCCTGAGATTAGGAATAGAAGCAGTCGAGAGTACTTGCTGACCCTCTTAATATGTGGCTTCAAGTCAATTTCTTGGCCATTGGAGGTGACTGGGACAGAGGAGCTAACCTTCGCCCAGTGGACCTTCTCACCGTGCGCCATCGCCAGTACCATTGAAGTTTGGGCACCACTCTTCGACTACGTCAAGCTATAACCAACAAGGGGGCTGAGATCAGCACCAAAGACGGTGACAAGATCATTTAGATTGTTCGGCACCTCCTTGGTTGGAAATATTTCGGCATGAAGGCTTTTGAAGGCACGGCGGGAGCGGACAAGAAGGTTGCACCCACGAACAATGTTGGCCTCCAAGGTTCTAACAACATCCAACAAAGGATCAACCTTCTTATCTTCATTCAGTGTTAGGTTCTAGCCAGTCAGCTCTGAAAATAAAAAGGGAGGAAAGGATTGATAACTGAAGGAAATAAACATAAAGATGCACAAGACAAAAACTTACGGGTCAACGAATCATTGAGGGCCTCCAGGCGCTGTCGAAGATTTGCATCTCAAACAGCGGCTTGCTTGGCCACTTCTTCGGCATCAGCTTTTGCCTTCTGCTTGGCCTCCTCCAAAGCCTCCTCAGTGGCTTGAAGTTTAACCTCAAGATCATCGGCATGCTTCATCGCCTCATCCCGAATAACTTCGGATTGCTTGGCAACGGCTGTGTGGGTAAATCATGAAAAAATGAAGAAGAAAAATTTACAAATAGATTCCTAAGATGAATAGAACATACCCTTCAGCTCTTCGGCTTCGTCACGGATTTTTATAAAGCGAGAGGCCATACCGACCATCTCACGCATCAAAGGCTGAACAAGAACATCACAGCAAAAGGATATCAAGGCAAACTAAAAAAGGCTATGGGCAGAAAAATTCTGAAATATAGAGTGACTTACATCTTTCATATCCACATCAACGGGCTCTTCCAATATCACCACCCCTTTACCCGCCGGTTTCTTCCTTTTTTTTAGCGGTGGCTTTGATGAAGTGGCAGCATCTCTCGAAACGATCTTCTCCATAGAAGACATGAGCTTTTCCTTCGGCTCCGTCGACGGCAGAGGAGATTTCTTTGCAGAGCAGCCCATGGATGTGCGAAGAGGAGATGCGGGAGGATCTTCATCATGATCACTACAAGAGAAAAGAACGATATAATTGGGAAAAGCATCAACAACGGAAATACCCGATAAAGCAGTAAAAAGGAGTCAAAAACTTATGAAGACATATCCTGCGCAAAGCGGAACAGATTCATCTAGGCGGGAGCAGCCGAGACTGGAGCAGCATCGAGAGGTTTGGAAGCAGTTGAGTCATTCGAGTCTTCGACCCTTTCCACAGCATAGGGGCGCTTCCTCTTTTCACCAGCACGCTCCACACGAAAATCTCCAAAGCGAGCCAATGGAAGCGATTGCGTCTTTGATGAAGAATCAGATGCAGAGAAATCCATCTCCTCATCCACGGCGGTCCCAGTCATAGGGAGATCTTCGGATGCAGAAGGATGTACAAGGGGCTCACAGCTTCTAGGGAGAGGAGGAAGTGAGCTCAGGTGATCAAAATCCTACACAAGTAGAAGACATGAAAAAAGCGCCAATCAATTGATATAATTCATCCGCAAATACAAGGAAGGAAAGATGAATGCAAAAGAAATTTACCTCGGGGAGCCTGTTTTTCTTGCCAAAGGGATCCACAAGACAGCTTGAGGGAACCGGGCTTTTCTTGGTAAGAGTGGTGAAGCTTCGAACCCTTTTCTCATACACCTTGAGGGCAAGGTCTTTCGAGGAAATCCTAATCGGGTCCTTCTTCTTGGTGTATGCCCACATGCCAGAAAGCCGGGCTTGAAGTGGCTGGACGCGGATCCACAAAAAGTATGCCAGGATCTGGAGACCTGGCAATTCCTTGCCAACTTCGTGCTGTAGTTTTGAGATGCGATCAATATGGGGCTAGATTTCCACCATTTCTTTGGCAGAAGGATGTTGATTGGTATGTTGCTAACGTATCTATAATTTTTGATGTTCCATGCTTGGTTTTTATCTACTTTCTTATGTTTTGTCCACACTTTGGAGTATTATACACTTTCTTGGACTAACCTATTAACAAGATGCCATAGTGCCAGCTGCCTGTTTCTGCTATTTTTGGTTCCAGGAAAGTTAGAAAATGAATATTCTCGGAATTGGACGGGACACAAGTCAAAGTCAGTATTTCATCGAGGGGGACACAGATCCAGAATACGAGACGGAGAGGGGCCAGAGGGCTGCCACACCACCTGGCCGTGCGACCATACCTGGCCCATGCCAGGGGGTGGTGTGGCCGCCTAGGGCACCCCCTCGGCCTCCCCTTTCGCCTATAAGATGCCTCCGATACAGAAACCCTAGGTACCTGATCAAAATTCCACGAAAGAGTCTATAGCCGCCGTCATCTCCATCCCTAGATCGGGAGGGGTCTAAATCTCTTCCCGGCACCCTGTCGGACAGGAGAGTTCACCCTAGAGGCCTTCTTCATCACCATGCAAGCCTCCAGTGTGATGCGTGAGTAGTTCATCCTTGGACTACGGGTCCATGTAGTAGCTAGATGGTTGGTTCTTCTCCTTCATGCTACCATGTTTAGATCTTGTGAGCTCTGTTCATGATCAAGATCATCTATTTGTAATCCTACATGTTGTGTTTGCGGGGATCCGATGGATATTGAGATTCTATTTCAGATTGATTATTGATTCTATCATGTCTTTGTTATTTGTGATCTTGCATGCTCTCCATTATTAGTAGATATCTTGGTCGAGTAGATGCTAGCAACTCCAAGAGGGAGTATTTATGCTCGATAGTGGGTTCATGCCTCTAGTAATCTGGGGAAGTGACAGAAATCTCTAAGGTACTAGATGTGCTGTTGCTACTAGGGAGAAAACAGCAATCCTTTGTTCATACAACAATCGTATTGTTTACTTTACATGCAATGCGTAATGCAATTATCGGTTGCTTGCAACTTAATACTAGAGGGGGTTCAGATGATAACCTGAAGGTGGATTATTAGTCATAGATGAAGTTGGATTACGGTCTATGTATAATGTTGTAATGCCTAATCAAATCTCATATGAGTCAAGATGATTAGTATATGCATGTATGCTTTCTCGATGTTTGTCAATTGCCCGCTGTAATTTGTTCACCCAACATGTCATCTATCTTAAGGAGAACCACCACTAGTGAACTATGGACCCCGGTCCTTTCTTTTACCATCAATCTACAACTTTTTACTAATTTCTGTTTATTTTCTCCAAGCTTTTACTTTCTTCCACACAATACATTTAATCCTTTGTTTTCAGCAAAACCGGTGAGATTGACAACCTCACTATAAGTTGGGGGCAAAGTTCTATGGTTGTGTTGTGCAGGACTCCGAGTTGGCAACAACACCTGGGAGGTGTTTCCTTGATCCTACTGGTTCGATAACCTTGGTTTCATAACTAAGGGAAAACTTGTTGTTGTGCTCATCATACCTTCCTCTTGGGGTTCCCCAACGAGCTCGACGTGTTGAGCCAATAATCAAGCTTTTTCTGGCGTCGTTGCCGGGGAGTCAAGGACATCTTCACAAGGGGAGTCCCTCATAACCAATCTCTTTACTTTGTTTTTTAGTTTATTTTTTCTTTGTTTGCTTGTTTCTTTATCAAAAACACAAAAAAATTAGTTGTACTAGTTTGCTTTCTTTATTTAAAACACAAAAAATGACTACTCTTGAAAACACTAAGTTGTGTGACTTCACTAGCACCAACAACAATGATTTCATGTGCACACCTATTGCTCCACCTGTTCCTGAAGCTACTTTCATTGAAATTAAACCTGATTTACTCAATCTTGTTATGAGAGAACAATTTTCTAGTATTGGTAATGAAGCTGCTGCTGCTCATCTAAATAACTTTGTTGAACTTTGTGAGATGCAAAAGCATAGGGATATAGATGGAGATATTATTAAGCTTAAATTGTTTCCTTTCTCTTTGAGAGGAAAAGCTAAAGAATGGTTGCAATCCCTAACTAGAAATAGTATTGATTCTTGGACTAAATGCAAAGATGCTTTCATTGGAAAATACTATCCTCCTGCTAAGATCATATCTATGAGAAGTGAAATAATGAAATTTAAACAATCTGATAATGAACATGTTGCTCAAGCTTGGGAAAGAATGAAATCTTTGGTAAAGAATTGTCCCACTCATGGACTGACTGCTTGGATGATTATCCAAACCTTTTATGCAGTATTGAACTATTCTTCAAGAAATCTACTGGATTCTGCTGCTGGAGGTACCTTTATGACCATTACTTTGGGTGCTGGAACAAAGCTTCTGGATAATATGATGGTTAACTATTCTGAATGGCATACTGAAAGAGCTCCACAAGGTAAGAAGGTAAATTCTGTTGAAGAAACCTCCTCCTTGAGTGATAAAATTGATGTTATTATGCCTATGCTTGTTAATGGGAAAGCTCATATTGATCAAATCATGTTCCCTTAGCCTCTTTGGTTGCTCAAGAAGAGCAAGTTGATGTGAACTTTATAAGAAATAATAATTTTGGTAACAATGCTTATGGTAATAACAATTATAGGCCTTACCCTCCTAATAATACTTATGGTTATCATGGTAAACCTGGAATACCTAGTGAAGGAAGAATTTTAGAAGTTGAAAGAGCCACTAAAAACTTCATGCAAATGCAATATGAGCAAAATAAGTTATTTACTAAAACCATGGAGGAACAATCTACTATTTTGAAAAACATTAGTCATCAACTTGAGAGTTTAAATAGGGAATTTCCTAGTTTGCAATTAAATCTTTCCAATGCTGAAAGAAATATATCATGTTTGTCTGAAGCACAATCCTCTTTGATTAATAAAATGGCTGCTAAACCTGAAACTATTGATAATCCCTTTGCTGCTACTAATGCCATACAAGTTAGACTTGATGAAAATGTTAGACTATTAGCTGAATTGCATGCTAAGTGGGAAAGAGAAGATGAAATTGCTAGAAATATTAGTGTTTCTACTATCACTACCACTAGTGTTGAAGCTAGTAATAACTCTACTACTTTAGATGATAATTATGATTTTGATCTTGATGGTTGCAATATCTCTGAAGTAATTAAGTTCCTACAAAAGCTTGCTAAAATTCCTAATGCTAGTGCTATGAATATGGCCTTTACAAAACACATTATTGATGCTCTCATAAAAATTAAAGAAGAAAAGATGAAACATAAAGCTTCTATTCCTATGAAACTTGAAGATGATTGGGAACCCATCATTAATATGAAAGTGAATGATTTTGATCTTAAGGCTTTATGTGATCTTGATAGTAGTGTTTCTATTATGCCTAGAAAGATTTATGATATGCTTGATTTGCCACCATTGGAAGATTGTTATTGGAATGTCCCACTTGATGATAATGCTAAAAAGAAACTCATGGGGAGTATTAGTGATGTTCTTATTATAGTTAACAATGCCTATGTACCCTTTGATTTCTATGTTTTGGATGTTGAATGCAATGCTTCTTGTCCTATTACTTTGGGAAGACCTTTTCTTAGAACTGTTGGTGCCATTATTGATATAAAAGAAGGCACCATTAAATATCAACTCCCACTCAAGAAAGGTATAGAACACTTCCCTAAGAAGAGAGAGAATATTCCTTTTGCCTCTCCTATGAAAACAAAATTTGCTCTTAATGCTTCTTTATTTGAGAACACTTGATTCTTTTTCTTGCTTCTTATGCCTAACTTAAAGGCGTTAAAGAAAAGTACTTATTGGGAGATAACCCAAAAGTTTTAGATGAGTCTTGGAAGTTATTACTTAAGTAATAACCGCTCCTTATCCTTTTTATTTGCTTTTTGTGCCAAGAGTAACCTCTAATGAGAGAGAAGTAATGCTTGGGAAAGTTGTTGTCCCGAAACAGATTTTTATGCTTCACCGTAAAAATTCGTGTAAAATATTTGTAAGTCGTTTTGAGGCGTGAAGTTTTGTGCTTCTGCCCCAGGTTGTTATCTAACTTTCGTTAGTTCAACACTTTTTGATTTGAGGAACAGAAGGTCTTCGAAAAAATTGGTTTTTACCTGCTGGTCTGTTTTGACAGATTTCTGCCATTATTTGCATTTGCTTCTTGTTGGTTCCTTTTTGGGTTCTCTTTGGGGAATTGAGATTTTTTAGGGAATTTCTTTAGTAGCTTGTGTTTTAATGGAAGTTTTATTGGTGTTGAAACTGAACCCAAAGACTTATTATCTTGAGTGCACTAATGTTGCTAATAAAGATTGTGTGAAGTTTTGTATGAAGGAAAAAATTTCAGGTGTATGGAGAGAATGATGTAATGAGATGAAGAATGGGCTAAAGCTCAAGCTTGGGGATGCCACGCGTGTCACCCCAAGAAATATCCAAGAAGTACAAGCATCAAAGATTGGGTATGCCCAAGGCATCCCCTTCTTCATCAATAAAAATCCCAAGTTTCTTCCAAACACTTCATTTTTATTGTTTCATGCACAGTTGTGTTGTCTTGGAGCGTCTTTGTTTTTTTTTTGGTTTTTCGTTTGCTTGAATAAATTGGTTGGACCCCCTCTTTCATACATTAGTTTTCAAATAGTTTGGTTTGGATTGGAAAAGAGTAGGAAAGTTCATGCTTAAGTGGTAAATAGAGCTTGTTTTTGACTGTGGCCTATGCTTTGTCATGCCATGCTTGATTTTGTTTTTTCTTTATGCTTAGTGATCTTTGCTGTAGCAGTACATATTATAAACAATTGAGATTTCTTAATGTGCCTTGGAAGAATCATGCGTTGTTTTAGCATATTAAAGCATAGTATTGTGGTATTCTCCTTTGATGCTTTATTTGGGTTGACTTGGCACATGCTCACACCATGTTATGACTATTCCAAGTCACCATAGCCTTTATGATCCTTTAATTTTTGACTTGTAATATCACTTTATGCTTTAATTAATGATGTTTTTCGCTTTGCATGATTATGGCCATTATTGCTCTCTTAGTTGGTCGCTCCCAGTCTTTTGCTAGCCTCCATAACCAAGTATGAGTTCCACTCATGCATCCAACTCCTAAAACCAAGTTATTCCAAAGAGTCCACCATACCTACCTATTAGCATTTGCTATTCCAAGTATATTCATGTTTTTATCTACCTTCCGAGTTAAACTTGTTATGAGAAAACTAGTGATTAAAGCTCTCACGAACTTGATGGCACACTTTACTTTTCTTGCCCTTAATAAACTTGAACCATTGTGTCATCTATGTTGTATATGCTTGCACTTATATGTTGGAGATTAGCAGAACCATGCTTTCATGGGGAACGCTTTGAACATTGCACTTGTACTTTGTACCTAGTTGATATCATGCTCTTTTGTCTATGGATGTCGTCCGTGTGAAATGAAAGGGGAGCTTGTAAGTCCATGGAGCTATGTTTGTGTGTTAGAGAAACGCCTGGGCCGCTGTTCTAATCCATGCTTAATCATGGTGGAAACCTGCAGCGTAACCATAATGAGATGTCTATGAAGCATTTCTTATAAAAAAAAGAGTCAGATATTGAGAAAAAGAGAAAAGGGAAAAAAAGAGATATGAGAAAATAGGAAAGAGAGAAAAAAAGCACCATTTTCCCATGGTAAATAAGAAGATTGCCGAGATGCTCGTTGTCTGCTTGCCTTGTCATTTTGATATGGGGATTCTTTCGTATCATCGGGCAAGGGGTACCCCGTTGACGGTTCTCTATGATACACATGCACTTACTATGACAAGAACTTACCGGTAACTAAACTTGAGTAGCATGAGGAGCAGCCCTCGTATTCAAGGGACATGAGATTTCCAACTTATACTTTGTCAAGCATATACTCCATAGTTTGTTCACTTTAACCTTAATCACTTCAAGATGCTTATGATAGGGGAAATGAGAGCAGAAAGCTAATAAGTACCATAATTTTTGGAAGCTCTTTATGAGACTTGAATCCCTACTTCCTTCTATGAAGGCCTTTCTTTTACTTTTATGTTGAGTCTCCACCTTCTATCTTTATGCACCTATTGAGAGAGCATAGTGGCCATTCTTAGTTCTATGTCCATTGTCCCAAGACTTGTTGATTGATGCATAACTTTGATATTGCTTGTTCTTAAACTATTTGTATCTAGTCACCCTTATGAACTTTGAAGGTGTCCTATGCATTTGTTTGCTACTACATGAGGGACAAGCTGAATGCCATTATGTTATGTTTTCTTTATGTGAAACAAACAAACGTCTTGCAAAGCATTGTTATTCATGAATCTTTTGTTTATGCCATTTCATGTTACAACATAGTTGCTATGTCTTATTGTTAGAACTTTATCTTTCATGCTATGTTGAAGTACTATGATCCCAGCTATCAATGTTTTACAAATACTTTGATCAAGTTTATGACAGTGCATGTCACCTCAAAAATTATTCTTTCTTTTTATCACTTACCTACTCGAGGACGAGCAGGAGTTAAGCTTGGGGATGTTGATACGTTGCTAACATATCTATAATTTTTGATGTTCCATGCTTGGTTTTTATCTACTTTCTTATGTTTTACCCACACTTTGGAGTACTTTTTATACACTTTCTTGGACTAACCTATTAACAAGATGCCATAGTGCCAGCTGCCTGTTTTCTGCTGTTTTTTGGTTCTAGGAAAGTTAGAAAATGAATATTCTCGGAATTGGACGGGACAAAAGCCAAAGTCAGTATTTCACCGAGGGGGACACAAAGCCAGAATACGAGACGGAGAGGGGCCAGAGGGCCGCCACACCACCTGGCCACGTGGTCAGGCCTGGCCTGCGCCAGGGGGTGGTGTGGCCGCCTAGGACACCCCCTCGACCTCCCCTTTCTCCTATAAGATGCCTCCGATACAGAAACCCTAGGTACCCGATCAAAATTCCATGAAAGAGTCTATAGCCGCCGTCATCTCCATCCCTAGATAGGGAGGGATCTGAAGCTCTTCCCGGCACCCTGCCGAAGGGGAGAGTTCACCCTGGAGGCCTTCTTCATCACCATGCAAGCCTCCGGTGTGGTGCGTGAGTAGTTCATCCTTGGACTACGAGTCCATATAGTAGCTAGATGGTTGGTTCTTCTCCTTTGTGTTACCATGTTTAGATCTTGTGAGCTCCGTTCATGATCAAGATCATCTATTTGTAATCCTACATGTTGTGTTTGCGAGGATCCGATGGATATTGAGATGCTATTTCAGATTGATTATTGATTCTATCATGTCTTTGTTATTTGTGATCTTGCATGCTCTCCGTTGTTAGTAGATATCTTGGCCGAGTAGATGCTAGCAACTCTAAGAGGGAGTATTTATGCTCGATAGTGGGTTCATGCCTCTAGTAATCTGGGGAAGTGACAGAAATCTCTAAGGTACTAGATGTGATGTTGCTACTAGGGAGAAAACAACAATCCTTTGTTAATAGAACAATCGTATTGTTTACTTTACACACAATGCGTAATGCAATTATCTGTTGCTTGCAACTTAATACTGGAGGGGGTTCGGATGATAACCTGAAGGTGGATTATTAGTCATAGATGCAGTTGGATTACGGTCTATGTATAATGTTGTAATGGCTAATCAAATCTCATAGGAGTCAAGATGATTAGTAAATGCATGTATGCTTTCTCGATGTTTGTCAATTGCCCCGCTGTAATTTGTTCACCCAACATGGCATCTATCTTAAGGAGAACCACCACTAGTGAACTATGGACCCCGGTCCTTTCTTTTACCATCAATCTACAACTGTTTACTATTTTCTGTTTATTTTCTGCAAGCTTTTACTTTCTTCCACACAATACGTTTAATCCTTTGTTTTCAGCAAAATCGGTGATATTGACAACATCACTGTAAGTTGGGGGCAAAGTTCTGTGGTTGTGTTGTGTAGGACTCCGAGTTGGCAACAACACCTAGGAGGTGTTTCCTTGCTCCTACTAGTTTGATAACCTTGGTTTCATAGCTGAGGGAAAACTTGCTGCTGTGCTCATCATACATTCCTCTTGGGGTTCCCCAACGAGCTCGATGTGTTGAGCCAATAATCATTGATCCCAAGAGTCAAATTTGCGACAAGGTTTTTTAGGATCAAAGTGGGCTAAACCAAAAGATTGGTGACATGGGTATACCCTACAGGTACTCGAGCTTGGTATATATGGCCTAAGTACGTACATGCCCACGGTGTCGCCAAGGCCCAAATGAAGGACTCGAGTAACCTACGGACTCTCGATTGCTTGAAGAACAAGAGGAAGCTAAAGATAGAAAGTTTGAAGGGGAAAACCCTAATTTGTAACCGACTCGACCTGCTACCCGATACCTAGCCTATCTATATAAGGGCTAGGAGGGGTGGCAAGGAGGACACACGCAACCCTAGTTTCCACAACCCTCGCCAGATTGCATCTGCGCACCATTGTAACCTTCGGTTCCTTCGATAATTCCACGAGCAGACAAGAAGGAGTAGGGACCTCTACGAGGCCTGGACCTGGGTAAATCTTTGTCCCCTGTGTGCTTGTTTGCTAGCCGATAGATGTCTCCAGCGCTTCCTCCTTCTCCAAAACCCAAGCCCATAACAATGGGCATTGATGAGTTAAACCCTCGTCAATTGGCGCCGTCTGTGGGAATTGGGAGTGCTGATGTTGCGGCTTCTTCGGCCCCATCAACCACGATCTACAACTCCGCAACAACGGAGATTCGCCAGCTCTTCGGTGCGTTCGACTTCACCGTCCACACGCCGGCCACTCGCTCGGCCTTCGAGTCCATAGGCGACGGAATCAGCCTGGCAATAGGGAACTTCCGCTTCCAAGTCAGTCAGATGGGCACGCTTCGCATGCCTGATCAGCCGACGGCACCATCGATTGCCCCAGCATCATGGTTTCCTCCATCGATCGGCACCCTCAGCGAGCTCAACGCCCTGACAACAGTCGAGAACACGGTCAGCGATAGCAGTCGCGACTCCGATCTAAGCGATCTAGCCACTGAAGATGGAACCTATGGTTCCGGATCTGAGAGTTGTGGAAGTAGCAGCTTCCCCAATCACTTCATGTGCGTCGTCATCAACACAGGCGACACCTCTACCAATCGCGACAATGGCGGCAATCGCGGCAATGGAACCGACCCGCCTAACAGCAGCAACGGTGGCAATAGCGGCAACGGTGGCAATCGCACCCCCGTCGACAACGGAGGAGTAGTCGAACCTCCAACGATAGTAAATGAGCAAACCGGCGAACGCGTCGTGATCAAGCTCAATGAGCAAGAATGGGCTCGCTGCCGCGAGGCCCTGCGAGGCACCCCTCTACCCTTCGGATCCTCACAAGAGTTGCTGATGGGCTATCACTGGCTCCTGAAGGAAGAATTCAAGCGCCAAGTACAAACAATCACGCAACTCGAGGCGCGCAAAAAGGCGGCAGACGAGTCGAGCCTTCGTCGTGCTAGGCTCTCCTCCTACGAAGGATCCTCCTCAAAGGGTAACGAGCACCTCGCAAAGAAGAGGAAATCTCGGATGGCCCATCTCACCGAGCAGGAACGCATAGAGGCCACAACGGTCCTCGACTTCGGCTCTATGACAGTCGACTCTAGGGGCAATGTGGTCCCCAAGACGCCGTAGGCTGCGGTGACAGCGGCCACCATGTACCTCCTGAACAAGCAGCCACCAGCTGGAGACCCCCGAGCCGCCATGCACCAATCTATGATCGCGGGCTTGGGATTAATCGAGGCCGCCCTCGACAAGGAGCCGACACCGGAACCAAAGAAGGGCAAAGCGCTAGCAAAGCGTTACTCCTTGCCCTCATCCAGCGATGATAGTCACGACTTGTCTCGACGTCGCCGCTCATGACGACACGACCACGACTACGACGCACGTGATGACATCATGTAGCGCAAGATCGACAAATCAAGAGCACGACATGCTCGGTCGACTGACTCAGAAGAGGAAGATGTGGAGCTCTATGGCGCCAGATGCTTCAGCAGATCCATTAGGCAGAAATGAATGCCTAAAGGTTTAAACTCCCATCGGAGAACCCGAAGTTTGACGGCCTACAGGACCCGAAGATCTGGATGGAGGACCACATCTCCTCCGTCAGGCTCCACGGAGGCAGTCGAAGCACGGCCATGCAATGCTTGCAGCTACAGCTGCAGGGCACCGCCCGAGCATGGCTTAACAACCTCCCACGCGGATCCATTCGCAGTTGGGACGAGCTGGTCTACAGCTTCATGCACAACTTTAAGGGCACATACAAGCGGCCCGCATCAATCGAAGAGTTGAGATGTTGCCAGCAAAGATCTGGTGAATCGCTGCGCTCCTACATTCAAAGGTGGTCCATCATTAAGAACTCCGCAGAAAACATCTCAGAGGATCGCGTGATTGACGCATTCAATGGTGGCGTCCGCCGCTTAGAACTCAGAGAGGAGCTGGGCCGCTCAAAGCCCAAGACCATCGACCACCTGATGGAGATCGTGAATCGGTGGGCCGATGGAGAAGACTCAGTGAAGAATTGCGTTCACTCCGACGAGGAGGCGGAGCTCGAGCGCAGACGCGATCGCCGAGGCAAGCGTTGCATGCGCATTTACGATGACCGCGACGATTTCAGCATGGTCGTGGCTGGCTACGCTGAAAGACGCGGCGACAACCGCAACAACGGATACCGTAGCGGCGGATACCGCGACTCCGGAAAAACCACGCAAGTGTGGCAATGCCGCACCCGCGACGAGGCACCCGTGAGCTCTATTGAGGACAAACTGTCCGGGCCATGTACGGTGCACTTCTACATTGACAAGCATGATGGCAAGAAGAAGTCCAGCCACCTCCTCAAGGATTGTCGTGAGTTCCTCAAGCTACATGAGGGACTAGTTCGGATGAACTGCAATGCAGTCGAAAGAGGCTACGGAGCCGCTCCAGGCGCCGTGGCACATGGCGCTCCGCCACCTCCACCTGGGCCACCCCCAAATGCAGCCGCACCGGACCAGCACCATGGAGGCGAACCGTACCCACGAGCCATGGGCACCATGATGAACCAAAAGGGACCCCCTCCAATAGGGTGCAGAAGGCCATCACTCGCCAAGTCAACTTGGCCACACACTCGCCACCATCCACCACTGAGTACCTCAGTGGAAGCGAGTCCTGCATCACCTTCGACAAACGTGACCATCCACCTCAGGTACCCCGTCCAGGCCATTGCCCCCTCGTACTCGAAGCACAAATTGGAGGCTTTGACATGAGCCGCGTCTTCATGGATGGCGGAAGTGGCATCAACCTTATATTCGCGAGTACCTTGCGAGCAATGAGGATCCCCCTAACTTGCCTGGAGGCCTCGGACACAACGTTCCACGGCATCATCCCAGGGAAAGGCGTATACCCCCTGGGCAAAATCAACCTCGATGTCATCTTCGGCACGCCTAAGAACTTCCGACGCGAGCGCATCGACTGACCCTCACAGTACCACTGCATCCTCGGGCGCGTCGCGTTCGCTAGGTTCATGGCAGTGCCCCACTACGCCTACCTGCAGTTGAAAATGCCAGGTCCCCATGGCGTCATCACGATCAACAGGAGCTTCGAGCGATCTGACAGTTGCGACAGGGAATTCAAAAGAATTTCCCAGTCCTTCGGCATGCAGGAGGAACTCGCGAGACTAAAGGTGACGACAGACAACAGTCTGCCTCCCTTGAGCCAGCCAAGCTCACCTGATCTCTCCTTCGACTCATCGGTGCACACGAAGAAAGTGCAGGTCCACCCATCGGATCCCGCCAATACGGCCCTTATCGCCAACAACTTGAGTCCCGCATAGGAACTCGTGCTCGTCGAATTCCTTCGTGAGCACTGGGAAATTTCCGCCTGGTGTCCTGCGGACATGCCAGGAGTTCCCAGGGAATTCGCCGAGCACACACTCAACGTCAACCCTGACGCAAGGCCAGTCAAGCAAACAATTCGGCGATTGTCTGAGCCACGAGCGCAGTCAGTTGGAATGGAGATCAATAGACTCCTCGAAGCCAAGTTCATACGCGAGATCAAGGAAGTCACTTGGCTCGCCAACACGGTGCTGGTACCAAAAAAGGACACGGATATCCTTCGAATGTGCGTGGACTTCACCTCTCTGAACAAGCACTGCCCAAAGGATCACTTCCCGTTGCCACGCATCGACCAAATCATCGACTCCACTGTGGGATGTGAGCGCCTCTGTTTCCTCGACGCCTACTCAGGCTACAATCAGATTCGAATGAAGGAGGAAGATTAATAGAAAACAACATTTACAATGCCCTTCGGGCTAAAGAACGCGGGAGTCACCTACCAGCGGTGCATGCAGGCTTGCCTCAAGGAACAACTGGGTCGCAACATTCAAGTCTATGTTGACGACATAGTAATCAAGACCAAGCAGGAAGCCTCCCTAATCGATGATTTGCGCGAAACCTTCGCCAACCTCGACCACTACCGGATCAAGCTCAATCCGGACAAATGCGCCTTCGGCGTACCATCTGGGCAGCTACTCGGGTACCTCATTTCCACGAGGGGAATCGAGGCAAACCCGAAGAAAATAAAAGCCATACTGGCCATGGAGAAGCCGAAAAACATAAGGGGCGTCCAGCAGCTGGCTGGGCGAATCGCGGCCCTCAGCCGATTCATCAGCCAGATGGGTGAAAAAGCGTTGCCCTTCTACCAGCTCCCCTGCAAAGCTAAAAAATTCGAGTGGACCAACGAAGCGCAAGAAGCATTCGAAGATCTAAAGCGCCTGATATCCACTTCGCCAGTGCTGGTGACCACAAGAGAAAGGGAACCACTGTTGCTATATATTGCAGCCACCAACCAGGTGGTCAGCACAGTGCTCGTCGTCGAGCGAGCTGAGGAAAACAAGGTCCACGGCGTGCAACGCCCAGTATACTACCTCAGCGAGGTCCTCACGCCAACAAAACAGCAGTACCCACACTACCAGAAGCTGGCGTACGGTGTCTTCATGGCCGCCCGGCGACTGCGCCATCACTTCCAGGAACACCCAATCGTGGTGGTCAACGACGCCCCGTTGGGGCATATCCTCAATAACCCCGACGCCACGGGGCGAGTCGCGCTTTGGGGAATAGAACTGTCTCCACGAGACATCACATACGAAAAGCGCGACGCAATCAAGTCGCAAGTTCTCCCTGACTTCCTCGTGCACTGGATGGAGAACCAGCTCCCGGACAAACTAGACATGTCCTACCTGTGGACAATGCACTTCAACGGGTCCAAGCGGAAGGACGGAGCAGGCGCAGGTGTCATACTGACATCACCTCAAGGGGACAAGCTGAAGTACATCCTGCGAATGCAATTCATAGCCTCCAACAACGAGGCTGAATACGAGGCCCTGTTGCATGGGATGAGGATGGCAAAAGCCTGCGGCGCCAAGAGGCTCATCATATACGGCGACTCTAAGTTGGTCGTCAACCAAACGATGCATGAGTGCGACACACTAAACGACAACATGATCGCGTACCGCGACCTCTACGACACACTCGAAGGAGACTTCGACGGTTGCGAGCTGCGGCACGTAGGTCGCGAAAGCAACGAAGAGGCAGATGCACTCACCAACATAGGCTCTACCTGCGCCCCCATACCACCTGGGGTATTTCTCGAGCGCATCTGCGAACGCTCCATCAAGCCAAAGGCCGCAGAGAAGAAAACAAGCGCAGCAACGGACTCGGGGGCTACGCCGCCCAATGAGCCAATGGCACTCGATGACTTGGAGCTGGACACAGGACTCGAGGGACCAATGAGCATCATGATGATTGAGCAATCCTGGATGCAACCGTACATCACGTATCTCCTCAGCAAAAGGTTACCGGACGATCCGACTGATGCACGGCACATCGCGCGGCGATCCAAGGCATTCGCTGTTATCAACGGCGGACTGTATAAACACAGCATCACAGGAGTACTGCAACGATGCGTCTCCACGGCCGACGGAAGAGCTGTTCTCCTCGACATCCATGAAGGGACCTGCGGGCACCACGCCGGCAGTCGCGCCCTCGTGGCCAAAGCTCTGCGAGCTGGGTTCTACTGGCCTATGGCCATGCGTGACGCCAAGGACATCGTCTAGAAATGCAACGCATGCCAACGATTCGCGGACAAGCCGCATGCACCTGGCGCAGAACTCCGGCCAATTCCGTTGGCCTGGCCCTTCGCGCAATGGGGACTCGACATGGTTGGCAAACTCCCAAGGTCCTCACGAGGAGGCTACGTCTACCTCTTGGTCGCAGTTGACAAATTCACCAAGTGGATTGAGGCCATGCCAATGACCAACCAATCAGGACATAGCGCAGTCAAGTTTTTTGAGTCCATCGTCTACCGCTTCGGAGTGCCGCACAGCATCATCACCGACAACGGGACGAACTTCACATCCAAGGAGTTCCAAGAATTCTGCGAGAACCTAGGGATCAACATCAGCTATGCCTCAGTAGCGCATCCACAGACCAACGGTCAGGTGGAAAAAGAAAATGGGCTCGTCTGCGGCGGCATCAAGAAGCGACTCCTCCGGCCACTCGAACAAGCCGCGGGTTGCTGGCTGGATGAACTGCCATCCGTACTCTGGAGTCTACGCACAACTCCAAACAGCACCACGGGCTACACGCCATTCTTCATGGTGCACGGAGTCGGACCAGTGCTACCCGCCGAAGTATGGTACAAGGCGCCGTGCGTGCTCGCTTATAGCGAGTAAGAGTCATCTCTCGCACTCGAAGACTCCGTCGACCTCCTTGACGAGGCAAGGGAAATCGCCGCGGAAAGATCCACAATCTACCATTAGAACCTGCGTAACTACCACAGTAGGAGGCTTCGCCCCAGATCCTTCGTTGAAGGCGACCTGGTCCTGCGACTGAAGCAGCAGGGGCATCTCAAGCTCGAGTCCCCTTGGGAAGGGCTGTACGTGATTACAGAAGTAATCCCAGGTGGCGCCTATCGCCTTCAAGATTTAGAGACAGGAGTCGCATACTCCAACCCCTGGAACGTCGCACAACTGCGACACTTTTACCCTTAGTCGCTCTTTACTTTTTACATTGCAAATAAGGCTACTCAGCCATAGCCACACATTGTACCTCACACTATTCTTCGAATAAATAAAGCTAAGTGCCCCAAAACTCTGTGTTTTCCTTTACTTTTCCAATTTATCTACTCGGGGGCTGCGCCACCCTATATACATCTGTTCTACGAACAAAAACGCGACATCCTGAGTAGCTGGTACATCAATCGAAACCCTTGACACAAACATCAACCCAGCTGCAACGCATCTGACGGGTTGACAAGGGACAGAGATAAAAGCATGACCAGGCTAACGAAAGGGACTCGCATAGTGCAACGCACTTCATGCTAACAAAGCTCTTTATACATATTCGACAATAAATTATACACAACATTTATACGAACTTTACAACACAAGTACACTTATATGCAGGATACAAACTAGGCTACTACTGCAGCAGGAGAACGTTGGTCTGTTCCTCGAAGAAGTCAACGATCTCTTCTGCTGGGCGATCCACCGCCTGGTAGTGCGGCACCATATTCCAGGCAGAACCTGCTGATGGTGCAGGCGGCCCAGATGCAATTGCCGCAACATCAACATCAGGCATGTGCAGTCGCACCATTGATAGAGCAGTCTTGGCACCAGCCACCAACTGTTGCCTCACGCACTCGCGAACCGCGGTCAGGTCCTAAAACTTGGCAAGGAGAGCCAGCAAGCTTGATGGAGTATCATCCAGCGGAAACATCGCCCGATAAATGTTCTTCAAGCATGACCGTGACTTCTTCAAAAAGTGCAGCACCCACGCTGCACGATCCTGTAGGGTCGCCAGCACAGTCGCATGATCATGATCCACCCTGAAGTATCCACTCTCTTGAAGTTGTTCCTGGGTGAGATCATGCATGCGAATGGCAATTCTATCCTTCTCCTCCTGCGGATGACGCGTACTGACAACTACATGAAGCAGCAACAGCAGCATAAGTACAGCGTACAATTGCGAGTGACAACAAGAAGAAGATGAGAGCAGGCAAACTAACACTTGAATTGGTCGCCCAGCTGCGTCACATCGCCAAGCAGATACTGCTCTCGAGCGGCGGCTTTTTCCGCCTTTGACTTCCATACATCCGCGTTACCACGGAGCACGGGCAACTCACGCTCCAGCTGCTTCACGCGGTCACGCAGTCGCGAAAGCAGCGACAGCTCATCTACTCTAGAACACGGTGGTACCACAGTATCATCAAGAGTCGGTGAGTCCTAAGTTTCCCTCAAGGGATCACTCGATGTACCCTACCACAAGTCAAGATAGAAGCAAATAAGACGACCAAGTCAACACAATGACAAAGGACTCAAATGCATTCAAGACCAGCAAAAGTCTCAGCAGATACACTCGCCAGCAGGCACGTTCTTAAACAAAAGGACATAAGCTAATTAACTATTACAAAAGCTAACTAAGGAGCAGCTGGCTTCTTCGACTTCGATGGCCTCGGGGGCTTCATCGTGTCTGTGGTAGTGTCAGATGCCACTGACTTTCCACCAGCCCCTGACGCCGCCGCTTTCGCTGCCTTCTTGGCGCGATGCAGCTACTCAGAATACTTTGCAATAGTATTTATCAACTGAGGCCCATATTTGCCACAGGCAGTCGCGAAAGGAGCAAAGACTACCTGCTGGCCGTCCGCGCTAACAGGCATCGCCTTCGACACCGCGGTAGGGTCAATCTCGACTCCGTGGGCCTGCACCTTGGCAAGTGACATTGACGCGCCGGCCGAGCGGAGTGAGTTCTTGAAGCTGGCAGGCACACCTCCAGCGAGTGACTCCACCAGCTCGTCTATATTCTCGACTAACTCCACCTTGGGCATCAGCTCCTCCCGAAGGCGACTGAGTATGCTTTTGGCCTTGGAGAGCGTGTCCTGCACGGCGATGTTGTGGTCTTCGACTGCTGACAGTGCACCCGCGAGAGCGTCATCACGACGAAGGGCCTGCGAGTCAAAGCTCAAATCGCCAGCATCTGTACATAAATTCACACATGGACAAAAACATCAGCGCCACCGGCAAAAACATTCGAAGCAGAGAAGGATAACAACATCCACAAGAAAAGTACTTGAGAGGGCCTTGGCAATTGAGAGCAGTTGTTCCTCGAACAACTTCTCCCTGGCTGCAAAGGAGGCACGCAGATCCTCTTCGCGCCTTTGCGCCTCGTCACGAGCCGCGATTGCTTCGTCGCGACCCTTCACAGCCGTGGCGAGGGTCTTTTCCATGGTGGCAGCATTGCGCAGGAGAGCGTTATGTTCGGCTACAAACAGAAAGGGATTGACTATCAGTCGATCATATTAAAAAGGAGACAAATAAGAAGAAGAAGTGCAAGACACTCACTTTCAACCACGCGATGACGCGTCTCCAGCATCGCATGCTGGCGACCCATCGCAAGCACTTGATTCGCCAAGTGCGCGGCTTCTTTCACAAGGAGCTATCGCACAAAAAGGAATCAGCAAAGGCAATAGATAAAATCGACTACAACACCAAAAAGTAGAAAAACTACACTTACATGGTCCTCCAATGACTCCAAAGATGTCTGCTGTACCGTCATCCGGGCAACCATTCGATGCCCCCCCGCATGAGGAGAACTGGAAGAGTTGTCCCCGGAGTGGGCCGCCAATGGAGGGGAAGGAGCGCGCTCGACCTCTTCCTTGGCCCTTGAGGTCGCGACTCCTGATTCCTTCAAAAACTGGACGTCGCCAGAAGATGACGACGCCTCTTGACTGCAAGACAAAAACCATATCAAGATAGGGCAAACCCAGAGACAAGCCATCAAGAGCATAAACAGAGAAGAGCAAATCGACTAAAAACTTACCAATCAAACTTGTCAAAGTCAAAAGTGGCTCCCCCCGACTCTGACGAAGACTCCTTGGGCAATCGCATCTTCTTACGAGAAGATGGTGCCACGGTGCTCACAGGAATGGCAGGAATTGGCGACTCCGCACCAACACCCACACCTTCCGGAGTCGAAGGAGACGACGCATCGGAATCCTCGTTGCGCGAACGCTTGTGAGTATCCGGACTACCGGACTCGGGGGCTTCCTGTTCCGCATCAGAAGGGACGGTCGACTCCGACTCGTCCTCTTCCAAAACTTCGCGAGGGATAATCCCCTCAGGTAGAGGGGGCATACAAGGTGATACCGCCCAATCCTGCATACAGACAACACATTCAGCAAACAGCAAGTAAACAACAGAGAAGCAATCGACAAATTTAGATACTGCGTAGCACAACTATACCTTAGGAGGAGGGTTCGAAGCATCAAAGGAACAACTGGCTCACTGAGGAGCACATCCTTGACGGTGTACTTCGTGACCAGTCGAACCCTCTTGTCCACCTCACTCGCGGACATGCCATCGGCAGACACGCGAGTGGCATCATCAGCGCCAGCCCACTGAAACATGGGGTGGACTCTGGCTTGCAGGGGATGGACGTGACGGCGCAGCCTCCCTCCTCTTTGCCAATGCGACTCTCGAGGTCGCAGACGCGCTGGTACAGCACATCTGTCTCCGCGGACTCGCCAGGCATGACTACATTCTTCCAGGAGCGCATCCTCCTGCCCGGCGTCGTGAGATCGAAGGGCGCGAGTCTGAAGTGCTCACCGTTAGCCTTCTCATCGCGGATGTAGAACCATTTGTCCCTCCACCCTTGGACGAACGCCGTGAGCTTGATGTCGAAGTAGGTGGCGGATGGGTCGACGTGGATTCCACAACCACCTACATCGTAGACTAAAGAGCCAGACACAGATTGGCGCTTCAATTTGAAGAGGCGCTTGAAGAGGACGAAGTGCGGCTCGATTCCGAGCCAGCACTCGCAGAGAGTGATGAAACAAGAGATATGGAGAATCGAATTCAGGGAAAGTTGATGGAGCTGAAGCCCGTAGAAACAAAGGAGGCCCCTAAAGAAGGGGTGAAGAGGCAAGGAGACACCACGAATGATGAATGCTAAAAACATCACTCGGAAAACAGCGGGAGGAATAGGAATTGTCTCACCGCCGGGGACGCGCACGTCGGCGACTGTGCCAGATAGCACTCCGTCTTGACGAAGAAGGCGGAGATCCGATGAATTGATGATGGAGGGGCGCCACGCACCATTCGTGACGCGAGTGCCTGCGGCCTTCTTCTTCCTGCCGGCGGCGGTGCTGGTGCCTGCAGTGGCGGAGCCGCCCTTCTTCTTCGCCGTGGCAACAGTGGCCACGGATTCAGCCGCAGCGCCTCCCTTCTTCTTCCCCATTGCGCGGCGGCGATGCGAGCGAAGGAAGTAGCTCGGAAACGAGCGGAGCTGGTCCAGCGTCACGAAAGAAACGGGTGCAGAGAAAAGCAGAGGAGCAGCAGCAATGGCGATGGAAGTGAAGGATGAACGAGAGCAGATGAGAAAATTACTGTCGCAGCGCCGCTACTTAACCCCTGGAAGATGCAATCCAACGGCTCAGAAAAACCCTACTGGACGCGTGGCAAACATCATGTTGGACACGTGGAGAAGTGGAAGCGCGAACCGTCCTACGCGCGGAAATCGAGGAGACGCAGTTAAAATAAAAGATTACGCACGCCAAGTCAAATCAAAGTCAGAGAATGGGACCCACTACTCGTCACGTCCCGTCAAAATCGCTCACACGGGCAACTGAGGTCATGAAATCATCAGCATTGATGTCATCAAAGCTATGCAGCAGAGGGTTTCGACTACTTTAGTCCTTGCTCGAGTCTTCGACTCCACCAAGCACTCGGGGGCTACTCCCATAGGGAGCGCTGGTCGCGCACCTATGATTTTTCTCTTCTTTTTGCAGGAACATGCACAGTCAAAGGTAAACCCAACCACTCGAATAACGGTTCGACTATGGACATGGGTTACTCCCATAGGGAGCGCCGGAAACAAATTCGACTGAAACAAGCAAGCAAAAGATGACAACAGTCGCAAAAGATCTATAGTCCCTGCCTGAGTCTTCGACTCAACCAGGCACTCGGGGGCTACTCCCATAGGGAGCGCTGGTCACGCACCCTATGATTATTTGTACCAAAAACTGTGTGTTGATAACATCCACACTCGAAGCTCATGGCGACACTGCCTCATAATTTCCCCCTACAAAGAGACTGCGTCTCCTAGATCACCCGAATCGTCTCCGCGATGATAAATTTTGGATGCCACGCTTACAGCGTGAAGGTAAGACCTGAGTAAGGCCTGGTAACGCATTAGCTGCGCACTACGAGAAATGTATCCGTGCCTACAGGTACGATGAACATGGCTTGACGGACACGTCGAGTGCTCACACCCATATAACTAGAATTCGACTCCTGTAAGACCTCCGTGGCTTGAGTCGAATTACACTAGCACTTTTCTGGATTCGAGTCCGGGGACTCGAGTTCGAGTAGATTGCGTTGTTTCACCCTAAGGTGGTTAAATGATACCGATACTTCGGTTATATCAGGCACGTACATCGACAATCCCTATGACACAAATAAAGCAGTCGAAATATACTCATTCATGCACTCGAAAGACTTCAAAAGTCCCTAGTCGAATCTGCGATTCCACTGGACACTCGGGGGCTACTGACATGGGTATACCCTACAGGTACTCGAGCTTGGTATATACGGCCTAAGTACATACAGGCCCACGGTGTCGCCAAGGCCCAAATGAAGGACTCGAGTAACCTATAGACTCTCGATTGCTTTAAGAACAAGAGGAAGCTAAAGATAGAAAGTTTGAAGGGTAAAACCCTAATTTGTAACCGACTCGACCTGCTACCCGAAACCTAGCCTATCTATATAAGGGCTAGGAGGGGGCGGCGAGGAGGACACACGCAACCCTAGTTTCCACAACCCTCGCCAGATTGCATCTGCGCACCATTGTAACCTTCGGTTCCTTCGATAATTCCACGAGCAGACAAGCAGGAGTAGGGACCTCTACGAGGCCTGAACCTGGATAAATCTTTGTCCCTTGTGTGCTTGTTTTCTAGCCGATAGATGTCTCCAGCGCTCCCTCCTTCTCCAAAACCCAAGCCCATAACAATGGGCATTGATGAGTTAAACCCTCGTCAATTGGCCTTCAAGTGGTTGATCCTTGATATAAAACCACTTGGATTTCCAGCCTTGGACAGAATCAGTGATTTTAAAATCAAAGTAATTAACGTCCGAGCGGATAGAGAAAATGGCGCCACCAACGTCATGGACAATGGTGTCAGTGGTGTTACATCGAACATAGAAGAAATGCTTCCAAAGGCCCCAATGGGGATGAATCCCAAGAAAACACTCACGGAGAGTGACAAAACAAGCGACATGGAGAATGGAGTGAGGCGTGAGCTGATACAGCTGCACGCCATAAACAAACAAAACACCACGAAGAAATTCGTGGACATGAAGAGAAAGACCGTGAAAGAGGAAAGAGAGGAACATTACCCTCCAGCCAGGCTCGGGGATGGGAGCAGCCTCGTCTCCAGGAAGCTTAAAGGCACCCTCCGCCAGATGGCCGGAGTTCCGCGCCTCACGGAGTTCCCGTGCCATGCACTTGGTAGGAGCCCAGCCGACGGCCCTCTTCTCGGTGGCCTTTGCAGCGGCGGTGGAAGTCCCAGCTTTGCTTTTACCCATGGCGGAGAAAGAGGAGCACGAGCGTAGAGCAGGAGTTCGCAAGGGTCAAGAGCGCAAGGAAGAAGATGGAGTAGAGGAAGGTGACGTAAAACAGTAAAACACGTCTCCTTTTCCTTATAAAGAGCAAAGGCGTGAGGTCTGAACCGTTCGATGCAAAATCGAATCGGCAGAAGTTCACACGGTGGAAACACGTGTTACAAGGATTCCAAAAAGGAAAAATCTAAAGAAGTTATGGCCACGGTAAAAACGGAGGACAACACGTGACGCCTCAATTTTTGCGGGGAGAGGGGACGTGCAGTCAAAAATCTCCGCTGAATACGCTATCACGCATCATCATTACTGCCGCATGGCCCCACGATCGACATGTCCCGTCAGGGCGTGTTCTTCTGAAAATCAACAGCATAAGATACGTCATCACTGACGTCACAGTGGAGATGTTGCAGAAATTGCGGGTCAATATAAGAAATACGACCCGAAGAAATTAAAATTGGAGTCGAAGTAAATTCCTCTAGGAAAAGATCTGAGACTACAATCAAATATACAATATTACGACTATAGCCTCGGGAGCTACTCCTATCGGGAGCATTGGTCGTGCACCCGACAAAAAACACAGAGGCACCAGCGCCATAAAACTAAATTTTCGAGCCTATGTTCTGATACATATATCCAAACATAGCCTCGGGGGCTACTCCTATCAGGAGCGTTGGCGCGCACCTGATAAATATAGACGAAGGAAAAATTCATCGATAGATACTCCTATTGGGAGCGGTTACAAAAAATGAAAAGGTTTTCAGCCACTATAAGACAAAAAAAACTCTTGAATCGCACCTGACACGACAAAAATCCGGATGCCATGTTCAGAAACATGAAGGTAAGACCCTAGGATTCGTCTTGTGTGGCCTGGTAATCGCACAAGAATGTGCCTTGCTAGTAAATATCCGTATCAACGATACGATGAAAAATCCCGACAGACGCGTTGGGTACCCGATAAAATAGAAGCTGGAATTCAGTATTCGGTAAGACCTCAGCGACTCGAACTGAATTACGACAGTAGAAATTCTGGATTCGATCCTGGGGACTTGAGTTTGATGTAGGACAACCTTGTTTTTGCCCAGGAGAAATTAACTGATTTCCGATCCATCGAAAGCATCAGGCTCGTTGTACCAAATCACTATAAAACATAAAGAGAAGAGAAATGGAACATAAAGGAAAAGAAAGAAAAAAGAAACTTTGAGACTCAACCTAAAACTTCGGTTCAAAGTAGAGTCTCGGGGGCTACTGACATAGGTATGATTACTCGGATGACTATGATTTACTACCCTATACTGGGTAAAAGGGCTTCCGGCCCATTAAGATTCCAGACGATAGCCCAAGGAAGCAACCGACAAAGTCTTTGATTGTATTAGGAAAGATACTATGAACCAACATTGTGTTGGTATTGTAATCACATGGGTATGAAACCTATTTGCATACAGCTTTGAGACCCGACCTATTATATATAGGACGGGAAAAGCCCAAGCGAGGGTACCGAAATCTAGAAGACAACTTGTAATAGTGCAATTTCCCCAATATTCAGGCGACTTTAACTTCATTGTTTTCCTGACATCCGATGAAATCTCCAGCGTTCTCTTTCCACGAAACCCTAAGTCCATCATCATGGGCATTGCCGAGGTTACCCCTCATCATCATCCAAACTCGAATCCAACACATGGACTACAAGCATAACCTATGGAATATTCCTTCATATAAACTCAATGAAAACGTTAGTCCATAGGATTGTCATTAATTACCAAAACCACACATAGGGACAATTACCCTTACAATCTCCCCCATTAATTACCAAACATCATTAATCAAAGCATAAAGTGATATTACAAGTCGAAAACTAAAGGATCATAAAGGCTTATGGTGACTTGGGATAGTCATAACATGGTGTGAGCATGCTCCAAGTCAATCCAAATAAAGTATCAAAGGAGAATACCACAATACTATGCTTTAATATGCCAAAACAACGCATGATTCTTCCAAGGCACATTAAGAAATGTCAATTTTTTATAGCATGTCATGCTACAACAAAGATCACTAAGCATAAAGCCAAAACAATATCAAGCATGGCATGAAAAAGCATGGGCCACAGTCAAAAACAAGCTCTCTTTACCACTTAAGCATGAACTTTCCTACTCTTTTCCAATCAAAACCAAACTATTTGAAAACCAATGTATGAAAGAGGGGGTCCAACCAATTTATTCAAGCAAACTAAGAAAACCAAGCAAACGAAAACCAAAAACAAAAAACAAAGACGCTCCAAGAACAACACAACTGTGCCTAAAACAATAAAAATGAAGTGTTTGGAAGAAACCTGGGATTTTTATTGATGAAGAAGGGGATGCCTTGGGAATCCCCAAGCTTTGACGCTTGTACTTCTTGGATATTTCTTGGGGTGACACGGGTGGCATCCCCAAGCTTGAGATTTAGTCCATTCTTCATCTCATTACATCATTCTCTCCATACACCTGAAATTTTTTTCTTCATACAAAACTTCACACAATCTTTATTAGCAACATTAGTGCACTCAAGATAATAAGTCTTTGGGTTCAGTTTCAACAACAATAAAACTTCCATTAAACACAAGCTACTGAATCACTTCCCTCAAAAAGCTCAATTCCCCAAAGAGAACCCAAAAAGGAACCAACAAGAAGCAAATGCAAATAATGGCAGAAATCTGTCAAAATAGACCAGCAGGTAAAAACAAATTTTTTCGAAGACTTTCTGTTGCTCAAATAGAAAAGTGCTGAACTAACGAAAGTTAGATAACAACCTGGGGCAGAAGCACAAAAATTCACCCCTCAAAACAACGTACAGAGATTTTACACGAATTTTTACGGTGAAGCACAAAAATCTGTTTTTGGGACAGCAACTTTCCCAAGCATTACTTATCTCTCATTAGAGGTTACTCTTGGCACAAAAAGCAAATAAAAAGGATAAGGAGAGGTTATTACTGGAGTAATAACTTCCAAGACTCAAGAAAACTATTGGGTTATCTCCCAAGAAGTAGTTTTCTTTAACGCCTTTAAGTTAGGCATGATAGTTCGAGAAGATGCTCACATAAGAAATATGAATTGAAGTAAAAGAGAGCATCAAGAAGCAAATTCCAAACACATTTAAGTCTAACCCACTTCCTATGCATAGGAATCTTCTATGCAAATAAATTCACAAAGAACAAAGTGACAGGCATAGGAAGATAAAACAAGAGTAACTTCAAAACTTTCAGCACATAGAGAGGTGTTTCAGTACCATGAAAACTTCTGCAACCATATTTTCCTCTCTCATAATAATTTTTAGTAGCCTCATGAATAAACTCAAAAATATAACTATCACAAATAAGTATGCTTTTCATGATCTATAAACACATAATTTTTATCAAGCTCAAAAATAGTGGGATTAAAACCTTCAAACCCACTTTTAACAATTCTATAACAAGATGACTGATCATTCAATATAGGACCATCGTCTAGAGCTTTATCATAAACATTTTATAAGCAAAACTATTTAGTACCATGCATCTCAAAGTTAGGCACAAATAAAGGATTATCACAGATAACATGAGCATAACATTCATCCTCCTTTGGTAAGCATGGGGGATAATCAAATAATGTAAGGGATAAAGAGTTACTCTCATTAGAAGGTAGGCATGGGTAGATCCATTCTTCCTCCTTTTGTTCATCACTCTCCTCCTCTTTTTCATCTAATGAGCTTCCAGTTTCAGCAATTGCTTCTTCCATAAGCTCCTGCAAGGCATTAGTCTCTTCTGTTTGTGGAAAGCATATGTTAATATATTCAAGAATATGGCCATTTTATTCCTTGTAATTATCAAACCAAAATTTAAGTACATCATAAACCTCAACTTTATAAGGTGAATCATCAGTATTTTCAAGCAAACTAGTAAGTTCAAATGCACCCTTCCAAGCAATAAATTCATCAATTTGTTCCACATCATAAAAGTCATAATTTCCTTTAACATAAGAAGATATGGTAACATTATCATTATACTCACATTGAAAAGGGAGGTGTTCATACCTCCTACAGCAATAGGATTTATCAAAACAATAAGTAACATTATAAGTAGAGCACACGTTTCTAGCAATGGTATTCAATTTATCAATTTGTTCCCATAAGTGTTTCCCTTTTTGTGACGAGCGATGTTCCTTATAATAATATTTTTGTTCTTTCATGAACCCACCTTGCCAATAAGAACTAGTTTCAAAGAAACCAACCATTGATTGAAAGCATGACAAAGTAAGGCAATAACAGACCAAAAACTATGGTAGGAACTATTTTTTGTGTGTTTTTGATAAAAATATGCAAACAAAACAAGGCAAAAGAAACTAAGCAAAACTAAAACAAAGTAAAGAGATTGGTTATGAGAGACTCCCCTTGTGAAGATGTCCTTCACTCCCCGACAACGGCGCCAGAAAAATAGCTTGATGGCCCAAAATATATCGAGCTCATTGGGGAACCCCAAGAGGAAGGTATGATGAGCACAACATCAAGTTTTCCCTTAGTTATGAAACCAAGGTTATCGAACCAGTAGGAGCAAGGAAACACCTCCAAGGTGTTGTTGCCAACTTGGAATCCTACACAACACAACCACAGAACTTTACCCCCAACTTACAGTGAGGTTGGCAATCTCATCGATTTTGCTGAAAACAAAGGATTAAACATATTGTGTGGAAGATAGTAATTGCTTGCAGAAAGTAAACAGAAAGCAGTAAATAGTTGTAGATGGGTGATAAAATAAAGGACCGGGGTCCATAGTTCACTAGTGGTGGTTCTCCTTAAGATAGATGACATGTTGGGTGAACAAATTATAGCGGGGCAATTGACAAACATCGAGAAAGCATACAAGCATATACTAATCATCTTGACTCCTTTGAGATTTGATTGGGCATTACAACATTATACATAGATCGTAATCCAACTGCATATATGACTAATAATCCACCTTCAGGTTAAAATCCAAACCCCCTCTAGTATTAAGTTGCAAGCAACAAATAATTGCATTACGCATTGCGTGTAAAGTAAATAATACGATTGTTCTATGAACAAAGGATTGCTGTTTTCTCCCTAGTAGCAACAGCACATCTAGTACCTTAGAGATTTCTGTCACTTCCCCAGATTACTAGAGGCATGAACCCACTATCGAGCATAAATACTCACTCTTGGAGTTGCTAGCATCTACTTGGCCAAGATAGCTACTAACAACGGAAAGCATGCAAGATCACAAATAACAAATACATGATAAAACCAATAATCAATCTGAAATAGCATCTCAATATCCATCGGATCCCCGCACACACAACATGTAAAATTACAAATAGATGATCTTGATCATGAACGGAGCTCACAAGATCTAAAGATGGTAGCACAAAGGAGAAGAACCAACCATCAAGCTACTACATGGACCCGTAGTCCAAGGATGAACTACTCACACATCACACCGGAGGCTTGCATGGTGATGAAGAAGGCCTCCAGGGTGAATTCTCCCCTCCGGCAGGGTGCCAGGAAGAGCTTCAGATCCCTCCCGATCTAGGGATGGAGATGACGGCGGCTACAGACTCTTTCGTGGAATTTTGATCGGGTACTTAGGGTTTCTGTATCGGAGGCATCTTATAGGCGAAAGGGGAGGCCGAGGGGGTGCCCTAGGTGGCCACACCACCCCCTGGCACGAGTCAGGCCTGGCTGCATGGCCAGGTGGTGTGGCGGCCCTCTGGCCCCTCTCCGTCTCGTATTCTGGCTCCGCGTCCCCTCGGTGAAAAACTGACTTTGGCTTTTGTCCCATCCAATTCCGAGAATATTTATTTTCTGACTTTCCTGGAACCAAAAATAGCAGAAAACAGGCAACTGGCACTATGGCATCTTGTTAATAGGTTAGTCCAAGAAAGTGTATAAAAAGTACTCCAAAGTGTGGGCAAAACATAAGAAAGTAGATAAAACCAAGCATGGAACATCAAAAATTATAGATACGTTTGCAACATATCAATGTGTTATGAACTTGAATTTCATTGCATACTGATACCTTCGATCCAGATTCACGGATGTAGTATAATAGCTTTTTCCCAAGAAGACCTAGGTTTAATCGAACCTCAAAAAGCACTGCTAAAACGTAATAAAAAAAAGGACACGTCTACAAGACTTTGTTTGTTTGTTTTACCTTAGTTGACCAGACCAATCTAGTTTAATTTATAACGGGTTTGAATCAATGGATGGAGATAGGCCAGGGTTGAAGATCCACCTGCAGCTGCACATCAAATGGGATAAAAGATAATAATAAGCATAGTAATGTATAATGTTTGTATTGAGATAATCTCTTGTGTGTAATACATCCTAATATTCTAGAGCCCCCGTGATGCAGCGGGCATAACAATAGACTTTTAATCCAACCGAGAGTACACCGAAGCCACGGGTTACAAATGATTATTAAGTGTAAACACGGATCAAAGCTTTAAGTGGTGATGTTGTTGTTGATCCCCGAATAGGGCGCTAAGCGAAGACCGTACTACCCTTTCGGTCACTAAGGTTCCTATGAGATCGCCGCTAGCCAAGTATCTCACCTCAAGCCTTTATAAATCTATGGGATCTTGGGTACCTAAAAGTACATAGATCGATACAAGAGACAAAGAAATGAAAGATACAAATCATGAATCCACACAAAATACAATTTCCCATGATCTAGATGCACATAATTGCTGCGAGGTTTCTCCCCCAACCCGCAGCCTATGAGGACTACTCACTCATAACAAATAGATCGGAGATAGAAAACATCATGCAAATACTTAGATTGCCAAATCACAAGGAGATCTAAAGTACAAAGCAATGGTTATGGCTAGTGGAGGGATGGATGGTGGAAGTGATGAACAATAGATGAACAATGGATGAAGAATGGTGTGGATCTCCTTTGGTGGTGTTGTGATGCAATCTGAGAATGGTGGCCCTTTGGCCAACGGTTGGAACTTCAAAATATATAGGCATTTTCATGAAAGTTGTAGGCTTTGACGAGACGAATCCGTCGCCACCTGGTACGGGCGGGCGGTACGGGCAGACCCCGCTCGTACCAGTGGTTGTTAAGCGTGCTGATGCCCTGGAAATCTTCTCCAATTACTTGGCCTTGTGTACTTCCTCAAAATCCTTCATTATGACTCCTTATTTCACTTTAAAAGCCGTGATTTCCCGCACGACATAAATCAAAGAAGGGATTTTCATATCTTTGCAATTGTTAGTCATTAGTGGCAAGAGTTGAGAGTTTCTTTGGCAATTGCTTGAGCAAAAACAACATTTAAACATAGTGGAAGATGGCAAAAATCACAGCCATCAACTTCCCCAAAGCACAAACCTTGATCATCCTCGAGCAAGAAGAACCAAAAGAACTATAAGGAATTTAGCGTTGAAACTTGAAACAACGAGAATAAGAGTTCACTTACAGTCGGTAGTCGTATGTGCTCAACACTTCATTCATTTGCGAAGCTTATCAAAGTTAGATAGATGACAAGGATACTATACAAGCTTCGGTAAGTTAAGATAATCAAAGTAAAGTTTAATATAAGTATAAATAACTAGAAGTGTAGCAATCAATCCAATTCCTCTAATTAACTCTCAGCTTGCCAAGGAACACTAGGATGTTTAAATAGCATAATTGAGTAAGAGAGTTTCATATCCCAAGTAGTATAACAATGAAGTGTCTTATTTACACCCACATCAATAAATCAAGTCAATCTAAAACACTTCTAATCCAATCATTGTCTTTCAAGAAAATTTCGTAAAGTAGTAATGAGACCATGCCAAGGACTTGTTATGTGGATCCTCATAGATATCTTTTTTCTTTCTTTCTTTTTCATCTCATTTTTCAAGGATCACTATTTGTTTCTTTTTGCTAGTGTTTGCATAATCTTTGAGAGTACCAATATTTTTGCCCATACATTGACATAGATGCCACTCATGTAATCAACTCATAGCCGAAATCCGGGGTTATACCATAGATCGTTCAAAAGCTAGCGGAGTTGTTGGCATCCCAAAGGTGTGCATTAGAGACATAGAACAAAGTTGTCTCGCTTCTTTCTATTTCTCTTTTTTAGCTAGTACTGCAGTTTGATCCACAAGGTTAGCTTTGGCATGCATCACAATTACCACTAGACTTTATTTCAATCAAACAACTCCTTTCATGAGTGTCATCGACACTGTCAAAATATCTATCGGGTTAAGTATAATCAAGGGCATACTCTCAAGACAATCATTCATCAAACAAGTCATAAATTTCAGACTTTTTCTTATTGTACTTGTTTGGCATTATTATTTCTAAGGAAAGATTCGGTTAACTAAAAGAACTAGAGCAAGAGCTTCAACAACTAATCATCATACCAATAAAAAGCCTTACTCGAACCATATTAAATTACTTCCCACTAGCATGGCATCTTAGCAAATCAACCAACTAAGATAAACAACTCAAACTTCATAAGTGGGAGACATAGGGCATACCTATCGTAAATAACTTCATGATCTTCTTCCTTATAGGGATGTGTTCCTTCAAAACTCAAACATGATTACTCTCGAAATGATATTAAAGCAAAGAGGCAAAGTATGAATTCACATTTACGAAAAAAGGATAAACGGAAAAATCTTTTTGTATTTTTGAGGATAGTTGTTAAAGAATAGAAAAGAACTTGCGACCAAGCAAGGGTTTAAAAAACAAAGGAAAACAAATAACTAAAACGGAAGCAAATTAAAAAGCAAAGTAAAAAGAAAAATGTTGGAACAAGCCAACATGAGTGTTTCAAAGCTCTCAAGGAGCTGGAGTACAACCTCGTTATTACACAAATAAGTTTGCTGGGGGAACACATCCCCAAGCTCAGGCTTTTGCAAGCCCTTTTGTTGCTCATTGTGGTGGCGGTGGATAATCTCCCACGTTCCATTGGTTGCTCCAATCAAGGAACTGGGTGGAAAGGATTGCAGTGGAATCTCGAAGGTTGATGGAGAGGTTGTTCATGTTTTGAATGTTTCCTTCGAGTGCATAGATATCATCATAGGTGGTGTAGTAGTTTGGTGGCTTCTCATCTTGTTCGGGTCCTTCTTGTTCTACTTCTTCATCTTCTCCTCCTCCCACGGGTATTTCTTGTTGGGGTAGACTAGCTTCGACCTGTGCATCATAACACAAACGTCCATCCTTGATAGAGAATAAACCATTAGGCAAAGGAGCCGGGATCAAGTGATCCACTCCAGGTATATTGAAGAAATGTCTACCATGATTTTTGAGAAATCATACCACATGCTCTTAGAGTAGGTAGACCGAGAGACTTACCTCCAATCAATAGTTGGATGTTACCTAGGTTGATGTGAAGTGCGCGTGCAAGAACGATCACAATTCCTCCTCCGCATATGGGTCCTCGAGATTGAAGAGCTTGATGCTTAAGGTAAAACACAAGTAGAGCGCCCAAATTTGGTGTTAAGTTACAGTTCATAAGTGTAGCTTTTGCGAGGATCAACATGTCCTCCTCATTAACTCTAGTAAAATCACCACCTGCCTACAATGTGTTAGCAATAACATAGAACAAATATCGAATAGCAGGATGATCAATTTGGTTCCCCTTGGGTATGTGTCCACGAATTCTCATCAAATTAAAATATTATGAAGGGAAGGATCTAAAACAAAGGTAGTTGTGCGTGGTGTTATTGGTTAACCCAAAGCATTGAGCCCATTGGCTGAGTGTCAAAGTATACTCACAGTTCATAAGGCCGAATTTAATTCGATCGACTCGGGCCTTTGCTCCTCAGAACAACCATAAGTATCCACCATGTGTGTCAAGGTGCTGAAGAACTCAACCGTCAAGCGGCGATATGTCGTAATATCCTGAAAGACAAAATTGTACAAACCAATATTGTTGCAAAGTAAATCAAAATCAGCATGAATGTCAAGTTGGTTCAGGATATAAGGACACGCCCACTTGGTGGACTTGATCTCTCGAATCTTGAGACGATCGAAACGGGTCAGATGGAACTCCTCGGTGAACTCGATGCCAAGCGACTCGGGGATTAACGTATCAACGGGTGGCGCGAAGGACTCCGCAGCCATCTCACGTTATGACTCCTCGTGTTCATCTAATAAATAAAAACAAGACAAAGTAAATAAAGATTGCTAATAAATAATTGTCCATTAGAAACATAGCATAAGTGCGAAGAATCGAAGAAATATTGAGTAAATTTGAAGATCCAATGGAGGTGGTTTGAAGTTTAGAGGAAGAAGAAAGAGAAAGATGATTTGGGATTTTTAGGTTCCCTCCTCGGGGTGCATATGGCGTCCGCGTACTCGATACGAGTGGGCGGTACAGCCAGAGCTCGCCCGTACCGGGTGACTTACCTTGGGGGCGACGACTGCTCCCAGGCGGTGCACTCGGTACGGGCGCGCGGTATGGTCGCGCGCGCCCGTACTGCTGGTCGTTAACACTACGGTGACTTTGCTTGAAAACTGATGTTTGCTCGGGGGTACTGTACATGCACGCGGTACAGTGCATCCAACCGTACTAGTGGTCATTATCGACACGGATTCCTTTGGTAAAAATTAAAATTTCTATCTCCCTTTAACCTGATGTGGTACGGGCGCATGGTACGGTCCACTCCGGCCGTACCAGTGGTCGTTATCGACACTGAACTACAAAAACTCAAGGAATTTGATTAGTAGCTCCGTGCGCCTTTGCACATCTTATCAAAAGGTTAGATAGCAGCAAAAACACTAAGTAATGATCCAGCAATACTTCTTAGGCCATGTGTTAGTAAAATAAAATATAGAGGATTACCTTGTTTCTTCTCCTCTTTCCATAGGTCTTCTTGAACACTCTTTATTAAAAAACAAAAAAAAATTAAAACGAACTAACATGATAGAAAATATAATAGAAAACATAGAGAAACTTTATTTCACATGAGTTGCCTCCCATGAAGCACTTCTAGTTAAGGTCAATTAGCTTGACCTTGATGGCAATCACTTAAGTTTGGGGAGAGGAACACCCACTCCAAAGTAGTTTGCTTTTAAAGTAATTACATCATCATCATCATTAGGCTTGGACTTCTTTTTCCTAGGGAAGTGGAATACAAAAGGATCTCTAGATGGTAGCCCTATCCTTACATTCCCTTCATGTAAATTAATCAAAGCTTTAATAGTTCTTAGAAATGGCCTACCTAGAATTATAGGTGCTATGGGATCTTCAGCCATGTCCACAATATCAAGATCAATAAGAGCGGGACTACCTTTAATTTCAACAACTATATTTTCTTTGATCCCAACAACTTGTTTATAAGTCGAATTAGCTAGATGGAGTCTTAATTCAGTTGTAACAAATGGCCCCAAGTTTAACTTATCAAATAGGCTTTTGGAAATTGTTGAGACGCTTGCACCAAGATCACAAAGTGCGGATATCTCATAACTCCAAACTTAATTTTAATAGTGGGCTCAAATATATCATCCATCTTAGCTGGAAGCTTATCAGCTAGTCTTTTATACTCCATCTCTAAATCACGAACCTTAGATGCTACTTGTTGTATAAATTGTTGGTACATAGCATCATTACCTTGTTCTATACCTAGATTCTTAATGGTGATCATCTTCAATAGATCTTCCATGGTATATTCGGGTGTTGGCGCGTTGCTATAATCCATCTCTTCAAGTTTTTCATCATTGGTTACCACCCTCATCATCTTGATGTCTTCTACCAGATTTGGCTCGGGTTTGCCAACGAACTTTTCTAGTGTAAGAGCTTGGCTTTCGGCTACCTTACCCAGTTGTGCCTCCACGGTCTTTGTTCTTTCCTATAGAGCCTGCACATCATTTCTTATTGCAACGGCCTGATTAGATAATCTTCCTATACTACTTTCATGGTTCTCCGTAGTCTTAATAAGCATAAATGTTCTAACAGTTTGCTCAAACAGGAGATTGCCATGATTTGCTCCATTAGTATTATCATAATTATTATAAGGAGCTCCTGCAGGATTATTATGATATTTTTGAACATTACAAGCATAATTATTTTTCCATGTAGGATTAAAAGGAGTGCGAGCTATAAAATTAACATCATTAACATCGGTAGTGATAGCATTAACTTGGGTATCTTCCTTACCCTTTACTAAGCTAAGCAACTCATCTACCTTAAATGTAAGCTCCTCATTGTTTACCTCGGTAATTGAACTTACTCTCTTCGAGGTTCTTTCCACATGCCATTGGGCATGGTTATTTTGCATATCATCAAGTAACTTATTTGCAACACTCACATGCTTTCCCATGATCATTCCTCCTGCTGTAGTATCTAGCATAGACTTAGACATTTGGTTAAGACCATTATAAAATAAATGTAATATAAGCCACTCTTCCATCCCATGATAGGACAGTTCATTACGGCTTCTTTCATTCTTTCCCACGCAAGCGCTAGTGGCTCACGGTCTTCTTGTCTAAAGCTTGTAATGTTGGATCTTAGCTACATAGTCTTAGCTAGGGGAAAATTTTAGTCATAAACAAATTAGTGCATTCCTCCCAAGATTTAATAGTGCCCTTTGGTAGAGCTAGCAACCAATCCTTAGCCTTTCCTCTAAGAGAGAAAGGGAATAATCTTAGCTTAACAACATTTGGATCTAAATCCTTAATACGCATCATGTCATAAATTTTAGTAAAAGTATTTAAGTGCAATCCCGAATCCTCAGAAGATGAACCCCCAAATTGGTTTTGTTGAACCAAACTCAAAAGGTTAGGTTTTATCTCATATGTTTCTACATCAACTGCGGGTTGAGTGATAGGTGCACGAATAAAATCATCAGTGGGAGTAGCATACTCCCCTAATCTCTTTTGAGCCATGGCTCTTATCTTTTTGGTAATTTTTAAGTAATAAAAATGAATAACAAGTAACTAATTTTTGGGGGTTTTCAAATAGATAACAAGAAAGTAAACTAATAACAAGAATTAAACTACAACTAATAATAAAACTAAAAGCAAGGTCTCTAATGACCTTACCAGGATAGAGAAATTGCGTCCCCGACAACGGCGCCAAAAAAGGGTTGATACCTTCGATCCGGATTTACGGATGTAGTATAATAGCTTTTTCCCTAGAAGACCTAGGTTTAATCGAACCTCGGAAAGCACTTCTAAAAGGTAATAAAAAGGGCACATCTACAAGACTTTGTTTGTTCGTTTTACCTTAGTTGACCAGGCCAATCTAGTTTACTTTAACAGGTTTGAATCAATGGATGGAGATAGGCCAGGGTTGAAGATCCACCTGCAGCTGCACATCAAATGGGATAAAAGATAATAATAAGCATAGTCATGTATAATGTTTGTATTGAGATAATCTCTTGTGGGCAACACATCCTAATATTCTAGAGCCCCCGTGATGCAACAGGCATAGCAATAGACTTTTAGTCCAACCAAGAGTACACCGAAGCCACGGGTTACAAACGATTATTAAGTGTAAACACAGATCAAAGCTTTAAGTGGTGATGTTGTTGTTGATCCAAAATGGGCGCTAAGCGAAGACCGTACTACCCTTTCTATCACTGAGGTTCCTATGAGATTGCCGCGAGCCAATTATCTCACCTCAAGCCTTTATCGATCTATGGGATCTTGGGTACCTACAAGTCCACAGATTGAGACAAGAGACGAAGAAACAAAAGATACAAATCACGAATCCAAACAAAATACAATTCTCCCATGATCTAGATGCACATAATTGTTGTGAGGTTTCTCCCCAACCCGCAGTCCGTGAGGACTAATCACTCATAACAAATAGATCGGAGATAGAAAACATCGTGCAAATACTTTGATTGAAATCAAATATTCTTACAATGGTCACCAAATCACAAGGAGATCTAAAGTACAAAGCAATGGCTATGGCTAGTGGAGGGATGGATGGTGGAAGTGATGAACAATGGATGAACAATGGTGTGGATCTCCTTTGGTGGTATTATGATGCAATCTGAGAAATGGCGGCCCTCTGGCCAGCGGCTGGAGCCTCAAAATATATAGGCGTCTTCACGAAATTTGTAGGGTTTGACGAGATGAAGCCAT
Organism: Avena sativa; assembly: GCA_916181665.1. Classification (NCBI taxonomy): domain Eukaryota; kingdom Viridiplantae; phylum Streptophyta; class Magnoliopsida; order Poales; family Poaceae; genus Avena; species Avena sativa. The sequence goes on along the minus strand of OV702290.1, from coordinate 541,833,831 downwards.
TGCCACCTGGTACGGGCAGGCGGTATGGGCGGACCAACCCGTACCAGTGGTCGTTAAGAGTGCTGACGCGCTAGAAATCTTCTCCAATTACTTGGTCGTGTGTACTTCCTCAAAATCCTTCATTATGACTCCTTATTTTGCTTTAAAAGCCGTGATTTCCTGCACAACATAAATCAAAGAAGGTATTTGCATATCTTTGCAATTATTAGTCATTAGTGGCAAGAGTTGAGAGTTTCTTTGGTAATTGCTTGACCAAAAACAACGTTTAAACGCAGTGGAAGATGGCAAAAATCGGAGCCATCACATACATTGTCAAGCATAACCTTCAGGAGAGTTTACACTATATATACAACCATGCAAAACATAATAAAGATGAAATGCATGAAAGGCAAACACTTAATAACAAACCAATCTTAAGTATAAAACCATTTCCCTTCAACCCTCTAAACTTCTCCCTCATTGACAACAAGTTCCAAAATGGATGACAAAGTTAGAAGGCCAATATAGTATGAGTTCCTCCCTAAGGTGTGCATTTATCATAATTTGATTGAAATCAAATGCACGTATCGAATGAGGAATATTTTGAGGAAATCAAGCTATATTGAGGATCAAAGATTGCTAAAAGGATAACATGGTGAAGAAACTTCAATGGATAAAGCAAGGAATCAAAAGATCCAAATAATCAAATGGATAAGTAGTGCTCTAAATGAAATAATGAAGCTCCCCAAGGTTCATGCATAAATTATAATTGTTGCATTTGAATACAATATGCATAAATATGGAATCCTCGCTCCCCCTATATCATTTAGAACACAACAAATATACGAAGAATATAGAAATAAATCTATACACTTGTCAAGATAAGCTTTAGTCCAAAAGAAAACAATTATGAGATATGAGTGCATGAAGATGCAATAAAAGTAAACTAAGCACTCATAAATCAAATCCTTACCAATACCGTTAAAAACCAAGATGATAAGAAAGATGGTTGGCAAAGACCGTGCGAGAGATTAACACTCTCGTGTATATAAGTTTCTAAGTGGACAAAACATGAGAATAATACACAAAGAAACATCCACATACAAGAGGTTAATAAAAAAGAATACATTATATCCAAGAGGAAGTCATAAGATATACCAAAAAGGATTTTTTTCTTAAGCACATATATAGCACATGGCTCTCTTTTCTCTTATGGTATATCAATGAACTTCAACAAAGAAAACAAAAAAACCTCAAAAACATCACAACTAACACTAAGGGAACTAATGTTAGTTGGAATATTTTGAGAAAGACAACAAGTATAAAAAGGAAGGATTCATTACAATTTCAACAATATTGCACATGAGAGTACCTTGAGGAATTGATATGCAATAAATTTCTAGAAGGCATTTTTGGGATTGGTGAATCATGAACATGATTTTATATACTCCCCATTATATGCTTCATATCAAATTACTCACATAAGAAATAAGGATAGAAATGTGTTTCAAAGATCCTTGTAAGAACCACAACATTTAAAAACAAAGAAAGACATGCCAAGATGTAACCTACAAGATATTGGATGGAAGAATAGTATATGCATGGATAAGAGACTTGTTACCGAGATAGCAATGGTATGATGTAGTATATAATAATTCTTAGATCATCCTATCTTGGCTCCACATATCATGTGGTTACAACACCTTCCTTATAGATGATACAAGCATCCATTGCATCTCCAATGTACCTAAAACAACATTCAAGTACATCTTGGTACCCAAACTTATTGGGTCCAAAGTGGTTAGACTAACCACAATACATATGACACACTCCATAAAAATATGTGCATATTTAGATATGAAATTTGAATTTCATGCACATCTTAGCCATTAAGGATTTGATGGAGTATGCCATATATATTGGATCAAAGAAAGCAAACACATGATACAAAATATACATTTAGTAAACATGCATGCACGAGAATTTCAAGATCCAAAGAAGATATAATTTGGACAAAAGACCAAAATATTGAAGAAGGCATACAAGGTGTGACAAAACACATTTGTTGTCCAAACTATATCAAAGAATCAATTCAACACAAGATTTGTTCAACAAAGTTAAACAAATGGACTAAGAAAAAATTATTGAGCATAGAAGATGAATTAAAAACACATATGCTCAAAGTTTTTTATCATTAAAGCAAATAAAATATAGAAGAAAGAATGATATAACAAACTCCTAAAAGAGCAAGGTTCAACAGATAAAACAAACCCTAACACTTTTCACAATGTCACAAAGTACCGAGAAGAAAAGGTTTGTCTTCCACTAAAACATATTAAAAAATTCAAAGAGATTTTCAAAAGGCAAGGAAGACAATGGGAGCCAAAACAAATTTCTTGGAAAGAAAAAGGCAATAAGAGGCAAAATCCAAAGGTGAAGATCATCTACAAATACTACCACACACAAGTATATCAATTTTCAAAGACAATGAGTGTATTGGAATTGATTTCTGGTGGTACATTGCAAGGATATTAAAGACCAATCTTCACAATAAAAAGCATAGGATTTAAATATAAAGGTTTAGCACTATGCAGAGATAGAGATTCTTGATAGCTTCAAATAGTCACACATTCATGCAAAGAAATGATTAGAATAACTTGAAGCAAATGGACTCCCAAATAAGATCTAAAGATATGTATTTGAGAAAGGTCTCACCAAGAATTTCTTACTTAAACAAAGACCAAAAGGATGAGCAATAAAAGCTTTTAGTAAGGTGGATCTTGTTTGAGCTAACATGCCATCTAGGAATAAGATAATCACTAATATCAACTCTAAGTGGAACTACCTCATATGTTCACATTTCCTAGGATTGTCATATGCAACAAGAAGCATATTACTCCCCCATAATGTGATATTCAAATATTCTCAACAAGAGGCAAAACAACCTCAAATAGAGATAATTGATGGAAATTTAGAATTTGAATTTCTCATGAGTATGATGACGCACCACATAGTGACTAGATAATATTAAAATATCAATACTAAGTGGTAGTACTCATGTACACACATTTTAAGGTTTGAGAGATGCGCGAGGCATATCACTCCCCCGAAATGGGATGTTCCATTAACCACTCAAAAAGAGCCAAATAAGATATCATCAAGATGCATTAGAGGTTGAAAAGAAAACACAGAAGTAAATGATGTTCCAAACACCTAGACATACTTGAGTACACAAAATAAGAAGGAATAAGGCACACCAAATACAAACACATACTTGGTACAAAATCAAAACATGTAAAGGGAAAGTGACTTACAATATAAAGGAGTTAAGTTCAAGTTACCGCAAAGAGGTGCATTGGGTATATGGTAGGGAGATGATAATCGTTATGACTTGGCTTGATCAAATATAATCTATGAAGATCCCTTAATTCTTCATGAGTTAGCCATGTCTCCAATGCCCTCCAACAACACCCATTGATCAAGTTTGAGCTTGTTGGTCCTCAACCAAGTTGGGTCATAATAGGTTAGTCACAATAGGCTTGGTAACCCAAATGGTTCTTTTCTTGACCCCACTTTTAGTTCCAACAAACTTGGCAAACACATTGCCATCCTTATCATTCCCAAGAGAATAATCATCATTAACAATGATAGAGTTATATAAGGTACCTTTTGTACATGAATAGGAAAAGTGCCCCTTCTCATGACATATGTAGTAGCAAGTGCTCCCCTTTCTCTTCTTCATTGATTTCTTGGCTTGGGGAGCATTATGTTGATTATTCTTGGGAATTGGCCTAACTTAAACTTGAGGTTGATCTTGGGCTTGACCTTGAACTTGTGGTCGCTTCCCTTGTTGCTTCTCACTCAAGTGCTTTTCTTTAATGGACAATATCTTACATGATGTCCTTCAACCTTGCACTTGAAGCAAATAATCTTGGCCGAATTATTTACTTGGCCTTCACCCATCTTCTTGTTTTTCTTAGACTTTTTCTTGTTATTGGAGTTGAATACAAGTCCACTTTTATCATAAGGGTATTTTTGCACACTCAAAATATTATCAAGTGTGGATTTCCCTTCATGACACTTTTCCAAATCATTCTTCAAAGAAATGACCTAGGTCTTGATCTATTTGATTTCCTCTATATGGTTAGTAGAAATAGAAGTACTAGAGGAAGTAGAAGCTTTGTGGTTAGAGCAACAAGGTAAAGCAAGTAAAGCATGGCTAGATGGATTACTAGGACTAGCACACGGTGGTATATCATTTTGAGTAGAAGTTGTTCTAATATCCAAAACAGGCTCACATGATGTTACCTTAGTGATACTTGCCTCAAGCTCTAACTTTAGCCCATCATAGGATATTAGAAGATCATTATGAGAGCCCAAGAGCATTTCATGACTTTCTTCCAATTTCCTACAATTGCTAGTTAGCAACTCAAGTTGATCTATTATCTCAACATTCTCCTTTAGGGTAGATGCTTCACAAGAAGTAGAGTTAGTAGCACAAGCATCATTAATGCATTTTTCATTTTCATGCTCATAAGATTCAATTTTTCGTGTGAGGAGACAATTAGTGTGCTTCTCCTCGGCTAGCTCTTGCTTAAGGAGATTGAATTTCGGAATCCCATCATTAAGATAGTCCTCCAACCCATTAATGGTGTCCAATTGTTTATTAATGGTTTCCATCACGTGTTTGAGACAAGCCACAAACTTATTATTACCATGAAGAGCAGTACACAAAAAGGTCAACTCACACAAGATAGTCCTAGTATCATCATCACTGTCATCATTAGAGGATAAATTGTGATTCAAATTTGGAGATACCTTTGACCCACTTGCCATAAGGCACATGTGAGCACGGGAGGATGAAGATGAGGATATTCTTGAATCTTCATTCATGATTGTGTCTCACTCCATAGAGTGGTTGATTTCCTCTACATTGTTAAATACACAACTAGAGGAAATAGAGACATTTTGCTCATAGGAACAAGACAAGTCAAGCGTATCATCTATACTGGTACTCAAATAATTTCTAGACGATATGCAAGGACTAGCAACATAAGAGGATATAGAACCATTATTGCAAGAAGTGTTTAAGTCCAAACTCTCTACACCATTAGCATTTATATAACATGAATCATCAGTGTAAAGAGAAATACAACCATCATCACATATGATTTCTCTATTCACCATGCCATTAAGGAATTGAAATCTCATCAAGGCCGGAGGTGGAAGAAACTTGGAGCTCTTCATGATGTGAAGGATAGGAGAGCTCCTCGGATATACCACCGACCTTATGAGAAATTCTTGGATCACTTTGCTACAGTGATTAGAAAATGTTGAACTATCTTATGGGTCAGATGAATTTCGTTGAAACTTAAACATGAATGGAACATTCATAGTTAGCTCCTTATACAATGTGTTAGTTCAGCCAGTTATACCAATTTTGGACAATAGGATGTTCTAGAAAATAAAGATACCACTCAAAAATAAAATATTTGCTTGGTATCTTCGTAGGGGATTATCCTTACAAAAGATAATTTACATAATAGGAATTGATATGGAAATCCTACATGTGTGTTTGTTCATCACAATGAGTCAATAAAACATTTGTTTTTTCAATGTAATTTTGCTAGATCTATGTGATCAGTTACTCAAACATCCTCAGACTTGTATCCTCTGCGTAGCATTGCTAATATTTTTGGAGAATGGTTACATGGCATAGATTACAATTATAGGACTTTACTTAGGGTACAAGTGATTGCCATTATATGGTCGCTATGACTATGTAGAAATAATAAGTTGTTTAATGATAAAACTTGTTCTCTCCTGCAGGTTATCTATCGATGTATCAGCACCCTACGCTCATGGTCATCTGCATCGTACGGAGTTCCACAACCTCTTTTCGGAGACGTGCACACGGCTGGTGGATACGGCGGGGGATTTATTTACCCCTCATGGGTGGCAGCATAATCTTCAGATTGCTCCACCCTCAGCACCTTAGGCGTCTTTACAGTTTCTCAGTGTGATATGTAATTCGTTTTTTTATTTACTGTTTGCAACTCTGGATCTCTATCGACTGTGTGCATCCTAGCAATGCAGAGGTCGGGTGTAATGTTTAAATCTTTTAAGTAATAAAACACCCTTTATTAAAAAACCAAAAGAAGATAGTTACTTCTGACACGGAGTTGGACATGCTTAAACACATACTTATTCTAATACCACATGCTGACTAACATATATAGTTGTAAAAAAAAGACTAACACCATCCCGTGGCTCCATTACCTTTTTTACATATTTTCTCCAAGCATGCAGTACTGGACCAGCGATCACATACAAGACGTACTCAACTCCGGCCAGTGATCATGCGCTGAATCCTACTTGGTTTCATAAACCCAATCACATGTGCATCCACGCCGTGCATGGCTGCATCTATCCCAATTCCCAATCTTCGGTGGCCAAAATAAAAGGGGCCAAAGAAAAAGCGGCAGAGAGACCACAACACCACACAGCAGCAGCTAGTGCTTGACCAGCTTCTCCATGTCTCCGCGCCAGTCCAAGCCGGTTCACATGCATTTGTTCTCTTCCATTGTAGCCTTCCTCCACTCCTCAGTCCTCTCCCCATCCCATCCCATCACTCTCTCTGCAACCTCATCTCCATTGCTACCTAGCTACAGCCTACAGAGCTGCTCATGGCCGCAATGCCCAGCTCGAGAGCTCCCCTCATGGCGATGGTGGTGGTGCTGGTTGTTGTGGTCTCCCTGGACGGCGCCGAGGCAGGGTTCCTGTCCAGGTCCAGCAACATCACCGTGGTCGGCTCCGTCTACTGCGACGCCTGCTCCAACAACACTTTCTCCAAGCACAGCTTCTTCCTCAAAGGTGAACACCTGCCTGCCTGCCTGCCTGCCTCTTACAGTTACCATTGTATTTGCACACCGTTTTGTTCTGCATTGTGTTAGAATATGGAAATGTGCTGGTTAATCTAAAGTACCCACTTCTGCATTTAAGTTGTCTTTTGCTTTTGTTTTGTACAGTAGCAGGTTTGTTACTTGCAGTGTGTGTGCCTGAATCTCTTCCTCAATGCACAGTGTTACGTGCCAGATATCTTAGGGAGGACTACCTGTCTGTTTGTGCCCTCCTTTTCAGGTTTATAGAACTTCACCGAAAACTGATAAGCAGACATTACAAGTGGCTTTACAGAATTAAAAGTGCTCTGTAGTTTCACTAAAGTCTGAACCCTCTTTTTTGAATGGTCAAGTCTGAACTCTGAACACATATTCGCCCTCGAAGTTATGGTTACAGTATCGACATGACATTGATTTAGTAACGAAGCTAATGTGTACAAACGAATTTAACCCACATGCCGGTTTGCGATAGGTTTGGCCCATTTTTTCTTGCTCCCAAATTGGGGGTGCGGTTTAGCTCAGACTCATGCTGAACGTGCGAGATGTTTCCCTAACTGAAGTTTCATAGGTCACCATGTCTTAAATCTTGAGCAAACATTGTGTTGATTCTTGTTATGTATGAGTTGTGAACTTCGGCATAATTGTGCTGCACAATGTTTACTGTGTTGTGTCGAAACATTTCTCCAAATGACAACAGTTCAGAACATTAAGATTGGCACATGTGTGCATGAGCTGCCAAGGCATTCCATTACAATGCCAGCGCGCTTCACCCTGAAACTGAAACTGAAACAGATTTGCTACTCTGCCACTCTGCATTTACTACTGAAACTGGAGCTTAGCATTTCACGACCACAAGATTCCATACTCTTGGTCAATGCAAATTTGCAATCAGATATAATTATGAATCTTACTAATCATTCACATCTCTCCCCCAAAATAGCTATGCACAGACTCTGGTGTTTCCATTTTCTGGACACAAAGAATTCAGGTTCTGAATATATCCATCACTGACACGGCCGTGACACTGTCGTGTGATGCAGGGGCGAGGGTGCTGATCCAGTGCAGCTTCAAGGTGAACAACTCCACGAGCGTAGCGCCGGAGGAGATCTCCCTGGAGGCGGAGCGCACCACGGACCAGCACGGCGTGTACAAGCTGGACGTGCCCCCCGTGGACGGCTTCGAGTGCCGCGAAGGCCACGAGCTCCGGTCGGCGTGCCGCGCCACGCTCGTCCGCAGCTCCTCCTCCGCCTGCAACGTCCCGGGCCTCCGCGGCTCCACGCAGCACATCGCGCTCCGTGGCGGGCCCCGCGCCGCCGCCGCGTGCTTCCTCAACCTCAACGCGCTCAACTTCCGCCCCGCCAAGCGGGACGGCACGCTCTGCCATGGCGGCGGCGGCGGCAATAATGGCGGGAACGGCGACGCGTTCGGGTCGTCGCTCTTCTTCTGGCCGTTCCTGCCGCTCTTCTGGCCGGCGCCGTTCGGGTTCCCGCTCCCCGCCGCGCCGGGAGCCAGCGGCAGTGCCGGAGGAACGGTGTCGTTCCCGTGGCCGTTCCACGTGCCAGAGTGGCTGGTGCCGTTCCTGCAGCCGCCGTTCTTGCCGTTCCCGCTCTACCAGCCGGCGCCGGCGTCGTCGGCACCGCCCCCGTTCCAACGCTTCCCGCCTCCGCAACGAACGGCTGCTCGGCCGTAAACCGGCCGGCCGGCTTCGGAAGATTTCAGCATTCTTGCCAAGATGGTACTTAGATGGCCTCTGCGTGGTGTAATTGGAGTGGAGCTAGTCCATGTGTTCATTGAGGATGTGTGGCAATTCGTAACCCTTATCATTAGCTTTCTCAACTTCCTTTTTTCTTCATTCGGGAAAAAAATTCCGAAGCACTATCGGGAGTGTGGCGCTCGAAACCACGCCCGGTCTGCCCCCAATTTTTTTTGGGGCGCCGATGTGGCGCTGGCGTGGCCCATTTGTTCTCCGACACTCCCGGGCCAAACCTAACCCACAGGCCACAGGAGGGCTAGCGGCGGTACCGACTCGAGAAATCACGTCCATTTCACCCCTCAATCTCTTTTGACTTCGACGCGGTTCATTTTATTCTCCGGCTCCCAAGGCCGAACCCGACCCAAAGGGAGGCTAGCGGGTGCCTCACATTTTTTTTTTTGAAAAAAACATATATTAATATCAAAAGATACCAATTACACCTAGCATCTGCAACAACGCAACGCCCTAGCGGCTATACGGATGCACACAGCCAAGAAAAGAGAGAAGAATTAAAAAAAAAGTCCCGCTAAGTGACCTATTCATTGAACCAGTAGTACAACCACCACCAAGACAGTACCAGAAGTCCAGTTTCTCCAAAAGTGACGCCTCCAAAAAGGGAACAGTGCACAAACATCGTCATCGCCCGATCATAGATCTTGGGTTTTCACCCTGAAGAAAGTCCATGCTTTCAAAACAATACCTTCAACAAGACCATTGCCAGGCACAACCAATTAAGGCCAGACCCTGGGTGAACTATGAACCTCTCCAGTGCAGCCGTCCCACTCGCATGCCACTGCTCCAGGTCACGAGTCACCAAGTCAATTTCTCATCACCTCCCAGACTCAAACCACCATAGTCAGTCCTCAGATCTCGGTCTCCATGACATTCTCCGTCAACATAATGGAACGAGAACATGCCCCATGATATTAACAGCCAACAGAGCTTCGAAGCGCACCCTCTGAACCCAAACGGCTAGAAAAAACATGGGTACACCCGATCGAATACCTTCAGATCCAGCAATCTCTAGGCATGATGCGTCCATGAGAGTTCGTAGACATAGCCTTTCGGAACTCGACACTCCGACTAGATCAATGAAGACACGCATCAAGTAGATCTTCATCTTGGTGTGAGAAGAATCTGAGGACAACCTCCTTTATTCAAACCGAGTCGGTAGCCCCCTCGCCACCCGCCGGTAACCTGCAAGATCTGCTGCACCAACTGTACCAGCAGCCCTGCGGCTAGGCCGGTGACGAGAGAGATGACAACAGAGCAGGGTCGACCCCTCCTAGATCCGGCCCTACCAGCAGCGAAGAGGACCGGGAAGGTAGCATCGGAGCCCCAGATCTGAAGATCTAGGGTTTCCAACACTAGCCAGCTTGGCCCTGGACTTCCACCGTCGGTCATGGCGCCACCGGGAGGGATCTCCACCACCACCCCAACCAGGGGCGTCGCCCTGGCCGTTATCCGTCGTCGAACCGGCCACATCTGCCCTAGTAGCCATGGATGTCAACTCCGGCCTCCACCCACCCCAAACCACCTTCGGCGGCCGGGCCCGCCGCCACTGCGGCAAGGCCGGCGGTAGTGGCGGCGAGAGGACTTTGGGTGGAGTTTGACGACGCCTCCGATGTCGCCCTAGGGTGCAACACGGGGGGGGGGGGGGCATCCGCTGGGATAAACGAGTGGCAGGCGATTGCGGGGTCGTCGCATGGAGCTGAAAACGCCGCGGGGCAACCCTGGCAGTGAATATGTGCTTCGTTTCTAGAGCCGACTCGTCCTGTCAACTGACCACGTGGTGGCGCGCCCTTTTATTCCCGCCCTTTCCAATGCTTTCCCGCCTATTCCGGTTATATATATCTAGGACAACCGCCATTGGCATCCACCCCACCCTCTCTCACCATGAGGAAATTGCACGTAGCACCAGGCTTTGGTGCCAAAGTTGCACAAAACAAAGAATCAAAAGACTTGTTGCAGCTGACCCTAGTTCTTGGTGTAATCCATTGCACCTAGCCCAAATAGAGCCTAAATACAGGTTATAGAGTCTTAAAAATGTATCTAACACGTGGCTTGTATTTCTATACCATATATCATATGTGTGGACCAGTATGTTTGTATGTCGACGATTATAACACTTTTATTGTTTGAGAGTAATCGAACTCGGCCTAATGCCAGCCCTACGGCACCTATATATGCTGCGCGTACAGTGCAAAACATTCCACCGGTGGTGATGTATAGATTTTTTTTAATGTGAAATAACTTATATTTTTAGGCTCGGCAAAAAAGATAATTTAGATAAATTTTAAAAGATTCAAAATTTGTACCGTTCACTCGAGATCTGCACTTTTGTCATTTTTCTAAGGATGGAATATTAGGTATTTTGTATTGTAAATTTACGGACAGGTAGAATAAATCATGAGCTACGTTCTTTTATTTTTTTAAATCTTTCAAAGCTTTAATTTCAATTTTTTGAAGTCTTGAAAAACGAGCTCTATGGACCTCATCCGCCAAATTAATGCTCTCATATTTTTCACCCTCGTGTTGTCTATTTTCTTAATTTACAGTATAATTATGACATATGATACAGAATACATATATGCATATAAAAATACAGTGTTGGACCGAGTCCTGTTTCGCTAAAGGATATACATATAGAAATACTAGCCCCCACGTATGATATACCGTATAGAAATATGAGCCCATATGTCTGATATATTTTTAGGGCTCTATAACCTCTATTTATGCTCTATTTGGGCTATGTGCAACGGATTACACCAAGAACTGGGGTCAGATGCAACAAGTCTTTTGATTCTGTGTTTTGTGCAACTTTAACACCAAAGTCTGGTGCTATGTGCAATTTTCTCTCTCACCATGGACACTCCACACTGGGCCTACCTCAATCTTCGAGGAGACGGAGGCGATGTGCGCCTCAAGCTACCTATGTCCGTTGGGCTACCGCCCTCCCCTCCCGACTGGATGCTGAGCGCCGGAGAGGTGCCTATCCCTCCTGTGCCTAGAGGTTCCGCCTGCCGGGCGGCCATCACGAACCACTACTACCTCGAGCTCACGCCGAAACAATGGATGTATTCCAATTGGTGTCCCACGCGACATGGAACGCCTTCTTCGCCAGTCGGCGGGAAAGAGAGCTCGTCAGGTACGAGGGCGACGACCCTCCTCTGGTGAAGCACAATGAGGTCGGCAGGCGGCTGTGGTGGGCGAACAGGACTCTCGCTGGTGTGATGCGCCACATCACAGAAGGAGATTCCCTCGCCTACAGTACCCGCACTTTCAACCACCACAGAGTCCAAGTAAGGGCAGGAGCGGGCACGAGCGCAGTGGCCTCGCCTACCTGGACCCCCACCTCCATGCGTCCTGCCTCCGAAGCCAGAGTGGCAGGTACCTCTAGAATACGCTATGGCCGCACGCCATCTCAGACGCACCGGTGACCTGGTGGAGTTCCTAGGGCAGCGCATGGCCATGTGCACCTCCTTGTACCCCGGGGAGGATGACACGGTGGCCTGGTGGTGCAAGGCGGAGCAGGATCATTGCAAGTCCCCGTAACACGATGGCGAGGGTTGCGGCCATCAGTCCTGCAACGTCCGTTGATCGATGGTCTCTGGTACCCACAGACGCAAACTGGGGAAGGACAGAGGTTCCAATCGCGTTCTCCAAGCGACGACGATGATGACCCTGAAGCCTGTACTATAGGTCTGGGAAGGATTATGGTTAGTTTTTATTTTTTCGCACATATAAAATTATCGCCAAATAAATTCCACAATTTATCCTATGAGTTTCACGACTGGGACCGCACGTCCACCCCATTTGTGTGTCCGCACCGGCGGACCCCCATACAGCCCAAAATCGGGCTACGCCGTATGTGGGACGAGTGGATATGCTCATATATTAATCAATTGTGCAGGTACAGATTACAGTAAGAACCTCATTAGAAAAGGAAAATACAACCAAGCCCATACTTTTAACAGAAAAAACCCTAATCAAATATTTGGAAAAGCAATCAATTCCTCCGCACAGGGCCTCCACTTGGAGGTTGAAATCTCTCCAGCTTGTAATGCCTGCAGCGGTGGCCACCCTATGGACAACAGAGTCGAATGCCAAGATGATGGGCGCCGAGAATCTTCCGCAGGAACGACATCTCTACTCCAAAGCAGGCTGAAACTAGAACCCAAAGTACCAATGCGCCGCTTCACCTCATCGCCACCATGACGCTTCAAAGGAGAAGGCACGAGAGTTCTCTCATCTGAGCTCCAGCAGCCGACACGATGAGCCTCCAAACGCTGCTGCATGAAACACCAGCCACCATCAAACTCCATACTTCTGCCATGAGCTAGAGGAGATTGACCATGAAGATAGAAAGAGTAGGTGCTCAAACCAAGGACCTTATTTTGGGAGCTTGCAACGCTCTCCCCCGTCACCGTCATCGGCTCCCACCACTGGAGCACAACCATGACTAGGAGCAACACTACAATGCATCGAGCAAGGTCCACATAGACCGATTTAAAACTCTAGAGGCTGACCTTATTAGGAGGGATGCAGGAGCCCGCCATTGGCGCCCACAACACCACCTGCCACCGATGGGATGCAGCAAGAGATAGCCGATTCGAGGCCGCCAGAGAGCACCGACCAACCCTCAGACTCCACTTGGGAAGACACATGAACTATCCCAAACCTAGACCTAGTCCTACAACTACAGGGGAGACCGACAACCTAATCCATCTCTACACCAGCCAGCATGGCCGCCGGCAACGAGAGGGAGCGAAACCAGTCGAGCGGAATTGAGTCTCAAATGGGAGTGGTGAGGCTTTGGGAGAGAGAGGGGAAAAGCCTAAATCCTTTTTTCTTGGAACCTGCTATCGCGAACGTTCATGAGCATAGTCCAACCAGGTGTTGCCACGTGGACAGCTAAGCTGGCAACTTGATTTCCACAATCGGATGGGTGGTAATCCGCTCGGGAAAATTCCCTTTTTCTTTTCAAGGGTTCTCAAAATTGCGATCAACCAAACAACAACCAGAAAAACCCTAAACCTCGACGAAGCATTTTCCGCGTCTCAGCATCGCTCGCTGATGCCGAGAACGAGCTCTAGGATGAACACCAGAAAAGCCTATACCTTGAAGACTTAACCCTAAACCTAAGCCTACAACTACTCTGTACATCCCATGCTACACATTTGTCTCCACGCCGGTTGGCAACACCGTCGGAGAGGCACGGGGAGCGAGGGGGACTTCTCTGGCGACTCTCAAAGGGGGGGGGGGGTGAAGAACAACGAGAGGAAAAGAGGGGAGATTATTGTTGCTGACTCGTATGTGTTTTTAGCAAACCTTTTGAGCAGTAACCACCTTAGAACACAAGAACTTATATCAAACAATTATGGTGTCTTACCCAATATTGGGTTTGTAATACGGTTATGAGTGGACCACTGAATTGCATCTATTGAGATTCATCATAGACAAGGCAGTAGGATGAAACATGAATGCCCAACTAGTTGCAGTTAATTATTCTAGTTCAAAGGGTAATCAAATGAAGATAACCAATTCCTATAAGCTCGAGTCCAGAGTTGTGATAAAAATAGCATTTTTCGAAATTAGTTATCTAAATCGCTATCATTTCCCGTAAACCATAGGAATATGTAATCAACGAGGATAACACAGGCTCTAGTTAAGGACTCTTCTAGAAATAACATTTGTTGAAACTAGTTCTCTAAACTACTACCATTTTCTCTGAACTGGAGATGTACCTAAAAGTAACAATACATCATAAAGAGTTTACTCTGCTCCAGACTGAACAATACGTAAGCACTGGACTTCCATAAATGACAATAGTTTCGTCACATCATAGTATCATACAATTATGCAAAGCAAGAGAAAATCCTAGATCTATGCATGGACTGATATATATTAGAAATGACAGTAAGTTGAGGTGCGTTTTGCAATGTTTAGAAGTCGGTGCGTATATAGATCTTAAAGCATTGTTGGATGTTCCCATATAGGACATAGACCCCAAACCGTATGTTCAAAATGAGCAAAAGGAGAGACCAACACGCGCGTGTTTCCAAGAAAAGATGAACTCAATAACAATGTCTTAATCACCCTCCATCTCACAATCCCGCGCGTGCATGCGTGCTGCTTCTACGCGACCACATCTTTATAGTTCGATCATGCGAAACAGTCACAATTCGCTGACCATCTCTACTAATATCCAAACCAGTAACCTTGGACTCATGGCCTGCCAAACTCTTGATCGGTCTGTAATCCCCAGTCGACCACAGCGTTGCCTTACTGTCATAGGAAGACGTCGCCAAATAGCAACCTTCCCGGGGTTCAAATTTCACTTGCGAGATAAGACCATTATGCGCCGGTATAGAACACAGCATTCTTGCAGTAGTCCGCAAATCCCATACTCGACATGAATTGTCTTGCCCCGCGGTCGCAACCAGATGGCCGTCAGGGGAGAAGCCAACCCCCAGGACAGGTTTCGCGTGTCCCGCGAGGGTACAGTACAATCTCCCGGACCTCAGATCCCAGACTCGAGCGAGCGCGTCGAGCCCACAAGACGCGGCCAGAGAACCGTCCGGGTGAAAGCCGACTCCGTACACGCCTCTGCTGTGCCCTTCCTGACGCAGGAGCTGTGTGCCTGTATCGACGTCCCACAGCCTCCATGTCCTGTCGAAGCTAGCCGTGCCGAGGTACTTCCCGGAGGGGTGGAAGGCGAGGCGGGAGAGACGGTCGAGGTGGCCGTCTAGGGACGTTAGGAGCGACCCGTCGTCGCTGTTCCATAGCTTGGCGGTCTTGTCGGCGGAGGCCGTCGCTAGTAAGTGTAAGTCGGTTGTTGGAGAGAAGGCGACGTCGGTCGCGCGCTCCGTGTGGCCTCTCAGGGTGGCGGTTTTGGTTATCGTTCCGCCGGGTGGTGGCGCGATGATGCTCCAGACTTTGGTGGTCCCGCTCCAGGAGCTCGTGGCGAGCTTTGAGGCGTCTGAGGAGAATGAGCAGCCTGTGAGCGGGCGCTCGTCTCCGATCTCGCTGTACGAAAGCACGAAGTCCCCTGCTGCCTGCTTGAGGTCGGTCACAGCAGCAGCCTCGGGGTCACCGGCACCGCCTAGACGGCGGCGCTTCTTGGCCATGTCGAGCCTGGACTTGGCGCGGGGCAGCGAGTACTGCGCGATGTCGATTCGCGCATGGAGTAGTTCATCGGTCCCTTCGGTGAAGAACGGGTACTGCATCTGCTCGGCGCGCAGGGCGCCACGGAGCCGGTCGAACTGGCCCTCGGTCTCGAGGCGGACCATGCGTGCCAACGGGCAGTCACTGTTGGCAGAGAAACTCAGACAGACACGAACGCACAAAAAAACCTATTGCACACTAGTAGTGCCCGTTGTTTTTCTTTATTTCTTCTCAACTCTTGAGGTACTACTTCTCCCAGGCGTGTGCATATATATATATATATGCACGGGAGCAACCGACCTAAACACCTAGACCTAGTTGTGCACGGACTCACACAGGAACCAAACACGACTCAAAACCGATCCTAACTGGCAGCGCACATACAAGGAAGCTGACTCAAGTCCAGACACACTAGTACTCTACTTACCAACCGACTAGAACACATCTCACGTACGTGCTAGATAGAACTCACACCTGACTTTGGAAAACTAACCAAAAATACTAGGATCGGTGACGTCAAAATCTCTCATCTTACAAACACACAAGTACTCCCTCCGTTCGGTAATTTAATACGTTTAAAGTTTCCAGATCGTGGTCGACGGCAGCCCACCCCAACCCAGCTTGCCTTGCTCGACAGCAGCCGGTCCCCGCCGCACAGCTTGCTGGAATCAATCACCGGCAGCTCACAGTAGCTCGCCGATCGCCTGCCACCACCCATCAGCAGCAGCAGAGCATACCGTCCAGGAGAGAAGGCTCAGGGCACCTCCAGGTTCGGCGCACCCAGCTCCACGTCGACCCAACCTCCCGGCTGCGTCGGATGCAGCGCCGGCATCTCCGACAGCTCGTCCCCAACATCCCGGCTGCGCAGCCGGCGAGGAGAGCTCCAGCAGCTCGCGGCCAACCTTCCGGCGCAGCTGCGTCGGAGGCAGTGCCGACAGCTCTGACAGCTCGCCCCTAACATTCTAGGTGGGCAGGTCGACGAGAAGAGCTCCAGCAGCTCATCCCGAACCTCCGGTATGTGCAGCTTCTCGCCAGCATCGCCTTCTCCCGGCCAGATCTTCTCAACTCGCCGGCAGCTCCACCTTAGCTCGCCAGCATCGCCTTCTCCCGGCCAGATCTTCTCAACTCGCCGGCAGCTCCACCTTAGCTCGCCAGCATCGCCTTCTCCCGGCCAGATCTTCTCAACTCGCCGGCAGCTCCACCTTAGCTCGCCAACATCGCCTTCTCCCGGCCAGATCTTCTCAACTCGCCGGCAGCTCCACCTTAGCTCGCCAGCATCGCCTTCTCCCGGCCAGATCTTCTCAACTCGCCGGCAGCTCCACCTTAGCTCGCCAGCATCGCCTTCTCCCGGCCAGATCTTCTCAACTCGCCGGCAGCTCCACCTTAGCTCGCCAGCATCGCCTTCTCCCGGCCAGATCTTCTCAACTCGCCGGCAGCTCCACCTTAGCTCGCCAGCATCGCCTTCTCCCGGCCAGATCTTCTCAACTCGCCGGCAGCTCCACCTTAGCTCGCCAGCATCGCCTTCTCCCGGCCAGATCTTCTCAACTCGCCGGCAGCTCCACCTTAGCTCGCCAGCATCGCCTTCTCCCGGCCAGATCTTCTCAACTCGCCGGCAGCTCCACCTTAGCTCGCCAGCATCGCCTTCTCCCGGCCAGATCTTCTCAACTCGCCGGCAGCTCCACCTTAGCTCGCCAGCATCGCCTTCTCCCGGCCAGATCTTCTCAACTCGCCGGCAGCTCCACCTTAGCTCGCCAGCATCGCCTTCTCCCGGCCAGATCTTCTCAACTCGCCGGCAGCTCCACCTTAGCTCGCCAGCATCGCCTTCTCCCGGCCAGATCTTCTCAACTCGCCGGCAGCTCCACCTTAGCTCGCCAGCATCGCCTTCTCC
This sequence comes from Avena sativa, assembly GCA_916181665.1. NCBI lineage: Eukaryota > Viridiplantae > Streptophyta > Magnoliopsida > Poales > Poaceae > Avena > Avena sativa. The sequence continues at coordinate 541,816,145 of OV702290.1, read as the reverse complement.
CGGCCAGATCTTCTCAACTCGCCGGCAGCTCCACCTTAGCTCGCCAGCATCGCCTTCTCCCGGCCAGATCTTCTCAACTCGCCGGCAGCTCCACCTTAGCTCGCCAGCATCGCCTTCTCCCGGCCAGATCTTCTCAACTCGCCGGCAGCTCCACCTTAGCTCGCCAGCATCGCCTTCTCCCGGCCAGATCTTCTCAACTCGCCGGCAGCTCCACCTTAGCTCGCCAGCATCGCCTTCTCCCGGCCAGATCTTCTCAACTCGCCGGCAGCTCCACCTTAGCTCGCCAGCATCGCCTTCTCCCGGCCAGATCTTCTCAACTCGCCGGCAGCTCCACCTTAGCTCGCCAGCATCGCCTTCTCCCGGCCAGATCTTCTCAACTCGCCGGCAGCTCCACCTTAGCTCGCCAGCATCGCCTTCTCCCGGCCAGATCTTCTCAACTCGCCGGCAGCTCCACCTTAGCTCGCCAGCATCGCCTTCTCCCGGCCAGATCTTCTCAACTCGCCGGCAGCTCCACCTTAGCTCGCCAGCATCGCCTTCTCCCGGCCAGATCTTCTCAACTCGCCGGCAGCTCCACCTTAGCTCGCCAGCATCGCCTTCTCCCGGCCAGATCTTCTCAACTCGCCGGCAGCTCCACCTTAGCTCGCCAGCATCGCCTTCTCCCGGCCAGATCTTCTCAACTCGCCGGCAGCTCCACCTTAGCTCGCCAGCATCGCCTTCTCCCGGCCAGATCTTCTCAACTCGCCGGCAGCTCCACCTTAGCTCGCCAGCATCGCCTTCTCCCGGCCAGATCTTCTCAACTCGCCGGCAGCTCCACCTTAGCTCGCCAGCATCGCCTTCTCCCGGCCAGATCTTCTCAACTCGCCGGCAGCTCCACCTTAGCTCGCCAGCATCGCCTTCTCCCGGCCAGATCTTCTCAACTCGCCGGCAGCTGCCAGCAGCTCTGCCCGCTCCCAAGGTTTGTCGTGGGGCGCCCGAACCCTGCGCAGCACCTCAAGAACAATGGTCGTTCCAGATTTTAATTTTAGTTCACCTGAAGAGCAAGAAGAGCATCTCAATAATAAACCTGAAGGTCAAAATCCAGGGACTGCACTGCTCCATGAAAGTGCAGGAAACAATTATGGATGCTGGGAATTGTACAATACTTGTTCAATATGACACTTAGTACCATGAGACAAATTTCTTGATTGTACAGACAATACTTCTCATTGGACAATATGATTTCTTGATAAAGACCATGCTAGAAATTGACAAAGACCATGCTGACAAAGACTATGCTGGGGATTTTCACTGAAACTGAAGCAACACTACGTGGCAGAGAATGAAAAGGAACTCAAGTATGTAGGATTTCAACTAAGATATCTAGTGGCATGGAGCAAGTCAAGCACTCAACAGTGATTAAAATAAAACTCTGAACCAAAACTTCCTAATTCCCACCTGAGAAAAACTACAAACTGAGAACTACTCCTAGTAAAACAGAAAACTGTACAAAACTTAAAATGTCTTAGTTGTTTTTGTTTCTCGATGTGCACATTATCATAGAGAGACATGTACTGGACAAAACTTAAACCGTGAGGCCTGTGAGACAACCAAAGTGGGTCAAATTATAATGTTGCCACTAACAAAGATGAATTACCATAACCACGGTACATATATCAATCTGTGAGGCCAGATCATTTGAACAAACAGCTATTATAACTCTGACATGAAACAAAAATAAACAATGCAGACACTTTAATGTGAAGAGAAATAATGCAATTCTGTTTACAAGGGCATGCAAGCAGTACATTGAGAAAAAAAACAACCAGGAGTAGTTACCTGCACATTATCATAACATTTTTCTTTGATGCAAGGTGTTGGGATTCTTACACGAAGTCGTGTGACATGGCAACTCAGGTGTTGGTGGACAGTACAGCAGCTCAGCAATATCAGACATTCTGACTATCTATTCGAAGAAAACGCAACTACACCATGAATTTCTAATGCAGCAAATGTATGCTAAAAACCATCGAACATTCTAACTTGTACTACATCAGTGTCACTACGGAGGCTCAACGAACATTCAGATTCTTCTGAACCAGCTGGTATTGGCCTTCAGAAACTGGTAGCGGTTGGCACCCGCAGTAATTTGCCCCTCATATTCTCCACGAGGCGCAGGCCATAGACCAACATCTGTGTATGCATTCCCCTGAAAACATTGGTTGTTTCGCAAGTCTCATACTACCCATAGATCAGCAGATGTGAAAATATCAGTGCACTAATACAATTCAGGTTGATCACCAAGCACAAGCAGGCAGGCTGCAATCAAGGGTGTCACCACATTCAGACCAGAATTGCTTTGATCTGACACGATGAAAGAAAAGATGATGTGTGCTTCTTGGAGCAATAACTTATTTGGAAGACCGAACGGTGCATTGTATGGAATTCCAGTGGTGTTTGTTTCCCGTTAAGTCTAAAGTTTCGGCAATTTGCGCAAGCATCTCATATCAATATTTGTCACGGTTAGCTTTTTGACAATCAAATAACGAAGAACGAAAATAAAATCGCAGTAAGGAGGACACAGATTTAACGTAGAAAAATCTCTCTAACAAAGAGAGGGGAAAAACCACGGACGTCAGCCAGCGAAACTTCACTATAACGGGGAGTGTTTACACAACGCCGGGAATTTCACAGATGCAACTTATCCTAGCCGGCGGCTTACAAGATGTATATATAGCGGTGGCCGATGCTCCGCTCCGTCAAAAGTTGGCCTTTACTTTGTAGAATTTGGATCAACGTATAACAGTCACTACAGTTTTGTAGGATATGTGGAAATCAAACAAGAAATTAAGCTGCAAAGTCTAGCTCCCATAACGAAAGTATGTCGATCGGTCTGCGTGCAGCATACCTGGTATGTCGGCTCTGAGGTACTACTCGGAGTCGGTCTCAGCTCAGTCGACGGTGCTCCAGACGCAGCGGCGGAGCGCTAGAGGCCAGGACCAGCAGACCGAACGGGCCGATGCCGCCGGGCGAACGCACCCTTCTGAGATCCAGCAGCTGCGCCATCCTCTTCGTTCCGCAGATCAGGGGCACAAAAATGCCACCTTTGACTATGCAGGGGATCTGTGCGTGGAAAAAGATGGCTGAGGCGGCGCTCGAGCAGCGAGTTGGGTCTCGTGTGGAGAAGGAGGGGAGAAAGGCGGCTGCAGCGCTCGGGCGGCGAGATGGGGCTCGTGCACGGCGCCCGGGCTGTGGGGAGCGAGGTGCGCTAATTTTTTTTAAATAATACAAATTATTTAATTAATTTCACAAATAATGCACGAAATTGTTAATTTTGAAAACTAGCGTGGCCTCGGGGTTTGAACTCTCTGTTGGAAATATGCCCTAGAGACAAATAGTAATAAATATTATTATGATATTTTATAAAGTTTATTATTAAGTTTTATATCATGCTAGAACTGTATTGAATGCAAACGTCAATATACGTGTGATATATAAACAACCAGGAGTTTCCGGTGAAACTCTAGTCACTGGTTCATTGGTCAACAGATGATCAAGGTTTCCTAATCATGTGACATTTATGCCCGTTGGAAATGGAGTTACCTCATTATGAGAATGAGATGATGAACTGTACCCAACCTAACCATGGTGACTCGATCATGTCACGAAGTTCAAGTTACGATGATTAGAATAGACCTAGTATAGATCGGGAGGGTACTTTGATAGCATCGAACGTCACACGGTTAAACGGTGATCATAAATGTGTGTTCAGGTATTTGAAGGGATAGTTGAGGCAATATGCGTCAAGAGCGGGATTTTTTTCATCCGCGTGACGAAAAGATACTCGAGGGCCCACTCGAAGAAGTTATATCCAATAGCTGCGCAGCGTGTGATTTGATCACGAGGATATCACTTGTCGAAACGAGTCAAGTAGCATTTGTCGGTAACGAGATTGAACACAACATGGTGATATCATTGATCATATCTCGGACAACGCAAGTATCAAGAGACAAAAGGAATATGACACAACGTTCATGGTTCAAACGACGAAAGGTTTCGTGGAATGCATAGGGGTCACATGGCCATCCAGGTCCCTCTGTTGATCATTGGTGCGGAAGGGTCCCGATCATATCTGGAGTGTTCCAAACCGTGAGGTATCATGCTTAAGAGCTTGATGATGCTCAGAGAGTGTTTTAGGATCGGTAGAATCACCGAAGAAAAGATGAGAGAGAAAACCGAAAGTGTTTCCATGAATTCGGAGGATGTCCGAAATGGGAGGGAATGGTTTTCACATCAATGGGGATTGAATAATATGTAAGTGAATGTTGAATATTGATTTAATCATTCAATTATATTTATTTAATAAAAGAAAAAGAATTAAAAAGGGTCAAATACCTAATTGGACCAAATCCGGAGGGAAAAGGGCCCATGAGGGAAAGACCGGAGGGAGAAAGGAGGAGGGGATGGCCGACTGGGCCAAGGCACTCCGCGTGGGGCCCACTTGGGCCCTAGCCAGTGGCGGCCAAGCCCCCCTCTCCCATCTCCCTTGTTTAGTCCCACATGGCTAAGCTAGTTAGCTATGGGGGTTTCCTCTATATAAAGAGAGGTATTTTAGCAAAGTAAATACAACAATAATCAATAAAAGGTTCCCTCTATTTTGGGAGACCTCCAATTGATTCTCTCTCTCTCCTTCTCTCTCTCTCCCGTGACTGTGGTCCCAAGTTCGGATCGCGCGAGCAGGAGACTTCTTCATCGTGGAGAGTCATCGCGGTGCGGGATTCGGATTTAGGAGCTCTACTTCCGCAATTGCTGCTGGATCGGGGAAGCGGGAGTCATCGCCAGGCACCGGATGTGTGTAACTCCCTGCGAGGTGCAACACTTGGGGCACTAGGAGTCGTTGGAGCCATAGGAGCTGTTGGCACTTCAACACAACCTTGAGTTCGGCTTCGTTTCGTCTACATCAACCACGCTCTTCCGAGCGTTCACAACATTTTTCGGTCTTTAAGGGTAAGTTTGCGAAAAGCCCCTCACGTTACTGCATTACTAATAGATAGGTCCTGGCAACAGGGGTTCTGGGCGTAGGGTAAAATTTATTGTTTTCATGTGCGAACCCCTTCACTCTCGGCAAGGACCTTTCAGAAGTTTAACTCGCGACAAGGACCTTTTGAGAGTTTAACTCCCAACCTGTTGGTCGGTGGCAAACGCAGGGTGATGCATGGCGAGTGTCTGTCGGTGGTTCAAACATCGACGAGTGTTTGGTCGGTGTTCGAGACCCCCGAGGCCGCGCTAGTTTTCGAAATTAACAATTTCGTGCATTATTCATGAAATTGATTAAATGATTCGTATTATTTAAAAAAAATAGCGCGAGGTGCAGCGCTCGAGCGGAAGAGAGCAACGACCAACAGGAGGCCGAAAAGTGAGGGCAAATATGGAAACTTCGGAATTTTCATTGCCTAAAAAAACTTGACCATGATTTCCTTAAACATCTTAGTATTACCGAACGAGGGAGTATATAGCAGGAGTACTGTACATGACTAACACGACACCTAGTTGGATACCAAGCAGAGCAAACTATACTAACATGACGTTGAACCATACCTATTAGCAAATCAGCTACACGGTAGGTCACTCATGACTTTCCAAACTAACCACAACACAAGCCGGTAACTACTAACTCAAGGTGGATGAGGAGACGGATATATCTTATTCTTATTCTACATAGCGTCATCATAGCCACCATAACATTGTTGCCGACTAATCTCTAACTTTAGGGACCTTACTGTGGCCATGGGCGCATGTCTGAGGTCCCTGTTGCCGGAGCGACAAGCAGAGGAGGCGGGGACCTGTCGATTTCCAGTCGAAGATGGAGAAAAAGAAGGAGCAGATGGAGGCGGCGGCTAGGGTGGAACCCTGAGCAACCTAGTTGCTCTATCTTTTTCTTTCGTGGGAGACAATAGCAGGGAAATTAGATAACACATAGACAACTAAAAGAAACATAGACAACCCACGCCGCACACACGTGCACATAACCAAAATTGGAGGCAGTGCATGTTTCTCAGCAATGTAAGGCATAATGAAAACGCATGAATATGGCAAAAGAAGGATTAGAAAACTACACTAATTTGTATAAGATTTTTTACACTGAAAACCAACCGCACTAAGTTCGTTCCCTTTCATTAAGTTTGTAAGGCAGGCAAACCAGTTAAACTTTGCATTAGACTGACGGAACAAAGCTAAGAAGTAGGCTAAATGGAAAAAAGGAAAGGGACAAGAGCGGTCGTCGCTTGGCGTGAAGAGTGTTGGTTCAGTACATAGTTCAAAACAGAAAACTGACATCATTAAAGAAAAACTCCATACCTCTTATTCGTAGGATCATTCCAAAAGGTACATTTGCGCATAATAATCAACTGAAGCAGATGCAGGATCCGAAGTATTCGCCTCCGGTCCATCTCAGACGAACCGGGGGATCGGTCTTTTTTTTTAATAAAGTATATATTAATATCACAGGGATACCAATTACACTCAGCCTCTGCAACAATGCATGTCCTAGCGGCCCTACGGATGCACACAGCTCAGAAAAAAGAAAAAAGAATTACAAAAAAGGAAAGTTCCGCTACAGAGAACTAATCTTTAAAGCAACGACACTGACACCATCAGAACAACACCAGTAGTCCTCCACTCCAATAACAACGCCTTCAAGAAGGAAACAGTGCCCAAGCGACGTTGCCCGATCAAAGATCATAGGTTTTCATCCTGGAGAAAGTCCTCGCTCACAAAACAATGCCTTCAACAAGGTCATTGCCAGACACAACCAGTTAAGGCCAGACCTTGGATTTTCACCCTGCAAGGTAAGACTGGGAACTCCCCTTGTGTTGTCTTCCTACACCAGCAGTCGCTGCAACGAGTCCCAGATCACGCAGCCAGTTCTCCGTCGCCACAAGAACTAAAATCACCATCGCTATCCTCGTATTTCTGCTTTTTTGATATTTTCCGTATCTGACTTCACCATGGCTCAAAGAATGGCACTTGGTGGGAACAAACAACAGAGCTTCGCAACGCTCCCGCTGAAACCAAACGTCCAGAAAAACAAGGTGTGCACGACTGAATACCTTTCGATCCAGCAATCTCCAGGCATGATACGCCCATGGGAGTTCGCCGGCGGAGCCTTTCGAAACCCGCCTCTCTAGACCAGATCAACGAGGGCAGACATCAAGCAGATCTTCGTCTTCCAGAGAACGGATCAAGCAGGCCGACCATCGGTGCCGATGAGCACGTAGGCTTAGCACCGCCACTAAGGGTGCGCCATCGCCTCCATCCTGCAGGGATCGGTCATATCCTGCCTATCCCACACAACTCCTCTTTCTCGGTCAAATGACTTGCGATAATAATAGTCTACCTTGAGTAGGACCATAGGGATCTTATGTTTGTGGCATCTCTTAAAGACGAATGGTATTGGGGCGAGACTTAACACGAAAAAGATGAATCCATAGCAAGAGGTTTGAGCAGATTGAAATGTTTATCCAAAATAGATCGTAATTGTGCAAATGCCTCTTCCATTCTCACCATTCCTAAAACGCATGAATAAGAAAAACATAGGATAAGAGTGTCATGCCACCTTGAGTACTATAGGATTGAAGGATGTTTGAGTGTGCAGAAAAAGGAGGAGGATTCCTCAAGAGGTTGGAGTGGATATAACTTTTCATATAAATCTAGTACAAATGAATTCTAAGAAAAAACACCAGGCTCGCAATCCTAAAACAACCCACTTAGAAAAATTACCAACTATTGATATTCTATGAATCAAATAGATCCAGATAAATCCTCAAGGGCTTCTTTGATTCATAGGATTTTTGATGAAATGTTGGAATTTAGAGTTCTCAAATTCTTAGGATTTTTTTCTAAGTTAGTTGTTTGATTTGTAGGTGACGAGGGTTTAACTCGTCAATGCCCATTGTTATGGACTTGGGTTTTGGAGAAGGAGGGAGCGCTGGAGACATCTATCGGCTAGCAAACAAGCACACAGGAGACAAAGGATTTACCCAGGTTCAGGCCTCGTAGAGGTCCCTACTCCTGCTTGTCTGCTCGTGGAATTATCGAAGGAGTCGAAAGTTACAATGGTGCGCAGATGCAATCTGGCAAGGGTTGTGGAAACTAGGGTTGTGTGTGTCCTCCTCGCCGCCCCCTCCTAGCCTTTATATAGATAGGCTAGGTCTTAGGTAGCAGGTCGAGTCGGTTACAAGTTAGGGTTTTCCCCTTCAAACTTTCTATCTTTAGCTTCTTCTTGTCCTTCAAGCAATCGAGAGTCCGTAGGTTACTCGAGTCCCTCCATCCGGGCCTTGGCGACACCGTGGGCATGTATGTATTTGGACCGTATATACCAAACTCGAGTACCTGTAGGGTATACCCATGTCAGTAGCCCCCGAGTGTCCAGTGGAATCGCAGATTCGACTGGAGACTTTTTGAAGCCTTCGAGTGCCTAAATGAGTACATTTCAATTGCTTTTATTTGTGTCATAGGGATTGTTGATATACGTGCCTGATATAACCGAAGTATCGGTATCAGTTAACCACCTTAGGGTGAAACAACGCAATCTACTCAAATTCGAGTCCCCAGACTTGAATCCAGAAAAGTGCTGGTGTAATTCGACTCAGGCCGCAGAGGTCTTACAGGAGTCGAATTCCAGTTATATGGGTGTGAGCACTTGACGCGTCCGTCAAGGCATGTTCATCGTGCCTGTAGGCACGAATATATTTCTGGTAGTGCGCAGTTAAATGCGTTGTCAGGCCTTATTCAGGTCTTACCTTCACGCCGTAGGCGCGGTATCCGAATTTTATCATCGCGGAGACGATTCGGGTAACCCAGGAGACGTAGTCTCTTTGTAGGGAAAAATTATGAGGCGGTGTCGCTATGAGTTTCGAGTGTGGACGTTATCAACACACAGTTTTTTTTGTACAAATAATCATAGGGTGCGCGACCAGCGCTCCCTATGGTAGTAGCCCCCGAGTGTCTGGTTGAGTCGAAGACTCAGGCAGGGACTAAAGAACTTTTGCGACTTCCGTCGTCCTTTGCTTGCTTGTTCAGTCGATGACCCAGGCAGGTACTAAAACACTTTCACGACTGCTGTCGTCTTTTGCCTGCTTGTTTTAGTCGATGACTCAGGCAGGTACTAAAATATTTTCGCGACTGCTGTCGTCTTTTGCCTGCTTGTTTCCGGCGCTCCCTATGAGAGTAACATATGTCCATAATCGAACTGTGTTTCGAGTGGTTGGGTTTGCTTTTGTAATTTTCCATGTTCCTGCAACAAGAAAAAGAAAAGTCGTAGGGTGCGCGCCAGCGCTCCCTATGGGAGTATCCCCGAGTGCTTGGTGGAGTCGAAGACTCTAGCAAGGACTAAAAATAGTCGAAGTTTTCCACTGCATAGCCTTGGTGACGTCAGTGCTGACGCTTGTATGACCTTAGTTGCCTGCGTGAGCGGTTTTGACGGGACGTGACAAGCGGTGGGTCCCACTTTCTGACTTTGATTTGACTGGGCGTGCGTAATCTTATTTTTAACTGTGCCTCCTCAATTTCCGCACGTAATGGTAGAAGTGGGGGGACGGTTCGCGCTTCCTCTTCTCCACGTGTCCTACGCGATGCGTGCCACGCGTCCAATAGGGTTTTTGTCAGCCGTTGGATTGCATCTCCCAGGGGTTAAGTAGCGATGCTGCGGCGGTAATTTCCCATCTGTGCTCTTTCTTCATTGCTGCCATCGCCATTGCTGTTTGCTTTTCTGCTTTCCCCTGCGCCCATCTTCTCGACGACGATGGACCAGCTCCGTTCGTTCCCAAGGTACTTCCTTCGCTCTCATCGCCGCCGCGCAATGGGGAAGAAGAAGGGAGGCGCTGCCGCTGATTCCGCGGCCACCGTCGCTACGGCGAAGAAGAAAAGTGGCTCCGCTGCTGCGGGCACCAGCACCGCCGCCGGCGGGAAGAAGAAGGTCGCGGGCACCCGCGTGACCAATGGCGCATGGCGCCCCTCTATCATCAAGGCGTCGGATCTCTGTCTTCTTCGCCAAGATGGAGTTATCTCTGCGGCAGTCGCCGATGCGCGCGTCCCCAGCGGTGAGACCATTCCTGCTCCTCCCGCTGGTTTTCGAGTGATGTTTCTTGCATTCATCATTCGCGGTCTTTCCTTGCCTCTTCACCCCTTTCTTCGGGGTCTTCTTTGTTTCTATGGGCTCCAGCTCCATCAGCTGTCCCCAAATTCTCTCCTCCACATCACTCGTTTCATCACTCTCTGCGAGTGCTGGCTCGGAATCGAGCCACACTTTGGTCTTTTCAAGCGCATCTTTAAATTGAAGCGTCAGTCCGCATCTGGCTCTTTAGTTTATGACGTAGGTGGTTGCGGAATCCACGTCGACCCATCCGCCACCTACTTTGATATCAAACTTACCAAGTCTGTCCAGGGATGGAGGGACAAATGGTTCTATGTTCGCGACCAGAAGGCCAAGGACGAGCACTTTGGACTCGCGCCTTTCGATCCCACGACTCCCTGCCAGAAGATGCGTTCTTGGAAGAATATGATCATGCCTTCCGAACTCGCGGAGACAGACGTTCTATATCAGCGCGTCTACGACCTCGAGAGTCGCATATGCGCAGAAGAGGGAGGTTGCGCCCTTGTCAGGACTTGGCTGCGTCGTCACGTCCAGCCTCTCCAGGCCAAGGTCCATCCCATGTTCCAATGGGGTGGCGCTGATGATCCCACTCGCGTATCTGCTGATGGCATGTCCGCGAGTGAGGTAGATAAGAGGGTGCGACTGGTCACGAAGTACATCCTCAAGGATGTGCTTCCGAACGAGCCAGTCGTTCCTCCCTTCGATGCTTCGAATCCTCCTCCCGAGGTACAGTTGCGCTACGTAGTAGCTTATTTTCTCGATTGCGTTTCCTATTGTGTTTGCTGATCTTTACTTTTTGTATGCAGGAGTGGGCGGTGTTGCCTTGCATGCCTCCCCTCCCTGAGAGGATTATTCCTCGTGAAGCTTTGGAAGAGGACGAGTCTGAGTCGACTGTCCCTTCCGATGTGGAAGAGGAAGCCCCCGAGTCTAAGAGTCCGGATACTCGCAAGCGTTCACGTAGCGGGGATTCTGACGTGTCGACTCCTTCATCTCCAGGAGGCACGGTTGTTGACGCGGAGTCGCCAATTCCAGCTGTTCCTGTGAGGGATGTGGCACCATCTTCTCGCAAGAAGATGCGATTGCCCAAGGAGTCTTCGTCGGAGTCGACGGAGGCCACGTTTGATCTTGACAAATTTGACTGGTAAGTTTGCTAGTGCATTCATTCTTCTCTTGTTTTCTTCTTGCTGGCTTTGCCCTGGAGTTTGCCCTTTCTGAGTGCGGATTTTGTCTTGCAGTCAAGAGGCGTCGTCATCTTTTGGCAACGTTGAATTTTTGAAGGAATCAGGAGTCGCGACCTCAAGGGCCAAGATAGAGGTCGAGCGCGCTCCTTCTCCTCTGGCGGCGGCCCACTCCGGGCACAATTCTTCGAGCTCTCCTCACGTAAGGGAGCATCGAGTAGTTGCTCAGATGACGGTTCAGCAATCTTCTTCGGAGTCGCTGGAGGACCATGTAAGTATATCTTTCTTTCTTTTATAATTTGGCAGTCAGCGCCCTTTGTTGCCCTCTGCTGACTCCTTGTTTTGTGCGACAGCTCCTTGTAAAGGAAGCCGCGAAGGTGGCGGAGCAGGTGATGGCGATAGGTCGCCAGCATGCGATGTTGGAGACGCGCCACCGCGTGGTTGAGAGTGAGTGTTCTATACTTATTCTTTTCGTCTTCTTTGTATTTTGATATAATCGACTGACAGCCAATTTTTTGACTGCCATGTAGCTGAGCATAATGCTTTACTGCGTGATGTCGCCACGTTGGAGAAGACGCTAGCCGCAGCTGTGAAGGGGCGCGACGAGGCAATCGCGGCTCGTGATGAAGTCCAGAAGCGCGAAGAGGATCTGCGTGCCTCCTTTGCGGCCAGGGAGAAGTTGTTCGAAGAGCAACTGTTCTCAATCGCGCGAGCTCCTCCTGCATGTCGAAGGACTAGGAGATTCTGTTGAATTCCCTGTCGCAACTGTCAGATCGCTCGAAACTCCCGTTGATCGTGATGATGCCGTTGTGACCTGGCATTTTCATCTGCAGGTAGGCGTAGTAAGGTACTGCCATGAACCTAGCGAACGCGACGCGCCCGAGGATGCAGTGGTATTGTGAGGGCCAGTCGACAACTTCAAAGTCGATGCGCTCGCATCGGAAGTTCTTCGGCATGCCGAATATGACGTCGAGGTTGATTTTGCCCAGGGGGTATACGCCTTTTCCTGGGACGATGCCGTGGAACGTTGTGTCCGATGTCTCCAAGCAGGTTAGAGGGATCCTCATTGCTCGCAAGGTACTCGTAAATATGAGGTTGATACCGCTTCCGCCATCCATGAAGATGCGACTCATATCGAAGCCTCCAATTTGCACCTCGAGTACGAGGGGGCAATGACCTGGGCGAGGTACTTGAGGTGGGTGGTCGCGTTTGTCGAAAGTAATGCATGACTCGCTACCACTGAGGTACTCAGTGGTGGATGGTGGCGAGTGCGTGGCCAAGTTGACTTGGCGAGTGATGGCCTTCTGCACCCTATTGGAGGGGCGCCCCTTTTGGATCATCATGGTACCCATGGCCCATGGGTACGGTTCGCCTCCGTGGTGTTGGTCCGGTGCAGCTCCGTTCGGGGGTGGCCCAGGTGGTGGTGGTGGTGCGCCATGTGCCACGGCGCCTGGAGCGGCTCCGTAGCCTCTTTCGACTGCACTGCGGTTCATTCGAACCAATCCCTCATGTAGCTTGAGGAACTTGCGGCAGTCCTTGAGGAGGTGGCTAGACTTTCTCTTGCCATCATGCTTGTCGATGTAAAAGTGTGCCATGCATGGCCCGGACAGTTTGTCCTCGATGGAGGTCGCGGGTGCTTTATCGCGAGTGCGGCGTTGGCACACTTGCGTGGTTTTCCCAGAGTCGCGGTATCCGCCGCTGCGGTATCCGCTGTTGCGGTTATCGTCGTGTCTATCAGCGTAGCCGGCTGCGACCATGTTGACGTCATCGCGATCGTCGTAGACGCGCATGCGACGCTTACTCTGGCGGTCGCGTCTTTATTCGAGTTCTGCCTCTTCGTCAGAGTGAACGCGATTCTTCACCGAATCTTCTCCATCAGCCCATCGATTCGCGATCTCCATCAGGTGGTCGATGGTCTGGGGCTTTGAGCGGCCTAGCTCCTCCCTAAGTTCCATGCGGCGGACACCACCGTTAAATGCATCAATCGCGCGGTCTTCCGAGATGTTCTCCGTGGAGTTCTTGATGATGGACCACCTTTGGATGTAAGAGCGCAGCGATTCGCCAGATCTTTGTTGGTAGCATCTTAGTTCTTCGATTGAGGCGGGGCGTTTGTACGTGCCCTTAAAGTTGCGCACGAAGCTGTAGACCAGCTCATCCCAGCTGCGAATGGATCCGCGTGGGAGGTTATTGAGCCATGCCCGGGCGGCGCCCTGCAGCTGTAGCTGCAAGCATTGCATGGCAGTACTTCGACTGCCTCCATGTAGCCTGACGGAGGAGATGTGATCCTCCAGCCAGATCTTGGGGTCCTGCAGACCGTCAAATTTCGGATTCTCCGATGGGAGTTTGAACCCTTTAGGCATTCGCTTTTGCCTGATGGATCTGCTGAATCATCTAGTGCCACAGAGCTCCCCATCTTCTTCTTCCGAGTCAGTCGATCGAGCACGTCGTGCCCTTGACTTGTCGATCTTGCGCTGCGTGAGTTCATCGCGTGCATCATAGTCGCGATCGTGTCGCCGTGAGCGGCGGCACCGAGACAGGTCGTGACTGTCATCGCTGGACGAGGGCGAGGAGTAGCGCTTTGCTAACGCTTTGCCTTTTTTTGGGTCTGGTATCGGTTCTTTGTCGAGGGCGGCCTCGATTAGCCCCAGGCCCGCGATCGTAGATCGGTGCATGGCCGTTCGGGGATCTCCAGCCGGTGGCTGGTTATTGAAAAGGTACATGGTGGCCGCTGTCACTGCGGCCTGTGGCGCCCTGGGAACCATGTTGCCTCTCGTGTCAACTGTCATAGAGCCGAAGTCGAGGACTTTCGCGGCGTCTATGCGTTCTTGTTCGGTGAGGTGAGCCATCCGTGATTGTCTCTTTCTGGCAAGATGCTCGTTGCCTCTTGAGGAGGATCCTCCGTAGGAGGAGAGCCCAGCGCAACAAAGGCTTGACTCGTCCGCCGCCTTTTTACGCGCCTCAAGTTGCGTGATTGCTTGTTTCTGGCGCTTGAATTCCTCTTTTAGGAGCCAGTGGTAACCCATCAGTAGTTCCTGAGGGGACCCGAAGGGTAGAGGTGCACCTCGTAGGGCTTCGCGGTAGCGTTCCCACTCTTGCTTGTTGAGCCTGATCACGACGCGTTCGCCGGTTTGCTCGTTGATTATGCTGGGGGGTTTGACTGCTCCTCCATTGCCGCCGTTGGCGGCGTTGGGCGGGTCGGTGCCGTTGCCGGTGTTACCACCGTTGCCGCGGTTGGCGGAGGTGTCGCCTGCGTTGATGACGGCGCACATGAAGTGATTTGGGAAGTTGTTGCTTCCACAACTTTCAGATCCGGAACCGTAGGTTCCATCTTCAGTGGCCAGATCGCTTAGATCGGAGTCGCGACTGCTGTCGCTGACCATGTTCCCAACTACCGCCGGAGCATTGAGCTTGCTGAGGGTGCCGATCGATGGAGGGAACCATGATGCTGGGGCAATCGCCGGTGCCGTCGGCTGATCGGGCATGCGAAGCGTGCCCATCTGACCAACCTGGAAGCGGAAGCTCCCAATCGCCAGGCTGATTCTGTCGCCCACGGACTCGAAGGCCGGGCGAGTAGCCGGCGTGTGGACGGTGAAGTCGAAGGCGCCGAAAAGCTGGCGAATCTCCGCTGTTGCAGAGTTGTAGATCGCGTTTGATGGGGCCGAAGAAACCGCAACATCAGCACTCCCAATTCCCACAGACGGCGCCAATTGACGAGGGTTTAACTCGTCAATGCCCATTGTTATGGACTTGGGTTTTGGAGAAGAAGGGAGCGCTGGAGACATCTATCGGCTAGCAAACAAGCACACAGGAGACAAAGGATTTACCCAGGTCCAGGCCTCGTAGAGGTCCTACTCCTGCTTGTCTGCTCGTGGAATTATCGAAGGAGTCAAAAGTTACAATGGTGCGCAGATGCAATCTGGCAAGGGTTGTGGAAACTAGGGTTGCGTGTGTCCTCCTCGCCGCCCCCTCCTAGTCTTTATATAGATAGGCTAGGTCTCAGGTAGCAGGTCGAGTCGGTTACAAGTTAGGGTTTTTCCCTTCAAACTTTCTATCTTTAGCTTCTTCTTGTCCTTCAAACAATCGAGAGTCTGTAGGTTACTCGAGTCCCTCCATCCGGGCCTTGGCGACACCGTGGGCCTGTATGTATTTGGACCGTATATACCAAGCTCGAGTACCTGTAGGGTATACCCATGTCAGTAGGATTGGATCATATAGGATTTTTTTCTAATAAATCATTTGCACTGTATTTTATAGAAAATTTGACACACACTAAAATCTTAAAATCTCTTTGTCTGTTTTCCTATGATGGAGTTAAACGAACTTTGGCGCATATAAAACCGTGTAAGGTCTAAACCTAGTAAGTATCATCTGCTTTTGCTATGATGGAACCACTTTGGTGCATATGAAATCATGTAAGATCTAAACCTATTTGTAAGAATCTTTGCTTTCCTTTGACCGCCCATGTAGAGCCGATATGCTAGTAAGTAGTAACGTGGGAGAACCTCGGGCAAATGTCTTACCTACACATGAGGTAGATTTTTTTGAGCAATCAGCGGAGCACTGCCTCTTCATAAGGTAGAGGAAAAAACAACCGAACTGTACAAAGGTGGAATGTTTAGATTATGGTGGTAACATGCCATAAATCACATCGGCTAGAATTAGAGTCACCAGGTCTATCGTCGCAGACGTCTCCATCGACATGCCGAGCACTTCAACCCCTTCACCGAGCGGGACCGCTGTTGGGCCAGACAACACAACGCCCAAAGACAGAGACACAACACGATACACGATGTTGGGGCAGCAACACACACACACGCCCAAACTAAAACAAGGAAAAAACACAAAGGAATGGAGACGAAGACGGATCGAATAGATAAGGAAGACCGCCACCGCTGCGCCCTCCGAAGAATGCCCACCACACTCCTAGCCCCGACTCGCCGAGCACCAAGCAGCACCCTCAAGAGGGAAAGCGACCGCTGCTGCCCGGACCAGAGACTAGCCCTAGGGTTTCCCCCGGCACAGAAAAGGGAGAGGAGGAAGGGAAGCCACGACGCCCTCCAGGAAGGGAGATGCCACCCGCGGGCGGCACCGCGTCGGTGTCGGGCGAGCCGACAAGGATTTCTCCCGAGGTCCCTATCCACAACCCCCGGACGAGCCGTTGCACAGGAGACCCGCGAGGACGAGGCCTCGTCACCACCAAAACTTGCCGCCCACGAGCATGCGCCACTCCGGTCCCGTCTTCGTCATCATCGTCTCACCGAGCAAGTCGACGCGAGGTCTGAAACATCGCGGCACATGTAGGAATGAAACAGGGCCCACGGTACCACAACCGCGCGGGAGGGAACTTCCTCCACCGCCGGAGGCGGTAGTCGACCGGACGTGGCCGCAGACAAACCAGTCCTCCAAAGGTCCGGCTGGATCCAGCAGACCCGTAAAGCCTCCGCGGAGGCAAACCAGTACCATGGCGGTCCGACCAGGCCCCGCCGGGCCCATAAAGTCCGTCACCACGCTGCAACATGCCGGCCAAAGAAACCGCGGATTTCATCCCTCCTACCTAGCCACGAGCTGTAGAGCAGTCAAACCCGAGCCAGCCGGCCCGCCCTACCCAGATCCGGGCCCGAAGGGGCCCGATCTGGGCCGCCATGGTTGGGCCAGCTCGAAGCTCCGCCTGCCGCTGCCCCGCCGCCCACAGCCGCGCCGACACTTTTTGTTTTGAGCGGCGGACTATCAATTCTTTGTTTTTCGTATTCCTCCACTTTTGGAATCCATGAGCTCCTAAAGGAAAAAAAACTCAGGATCTTGTTCCTGCAAATCAAATGATGTAAATATTTCTAAGGATTTGCATTCTTCAAAATCCGACATAGTTCCTTGGAATCAAAGAGCGTCAGGTTTGCGCTTCACCTGGTAGTATACCACGGAACGTGTTGCCCGATTTGCGCATGCCGCTAGGGAATAGGGTGCACATGTTTCTGTAACTGAATGCTGTAGTTAGAGGTGACCAGAATCGCTGCCTTGTCCTTTCTCTTGGATCCTACTAAGAGCATTTCGTCTGTAAACACAAACAGCTATTTTGTCAAGTAATCAAGCTCATTGTTTTTCTTCTACAAGTAAAAGCCAGCTATTTGCGTACGGTATTTTATTATGATTATACAAGAGGGAATAAAACACAGAGATACGACATGGGGGTCAGTTCCATATTCATGTGAACTGATGTGTCCAAGACAGATTCGCCCCTGAAAAGCTCTCAGCAACGGCAATTCAGAGTTCAAGAGGGCTCAAGCAATCAGTTCGAGACACACGCATTTAGCAGCTGTTACTTAACTAAATCTACACAAACCCTATCCACTAAATACACAAACACTATCCACTAACAAGTATATTCAGTGCATTATTAGATCCAGGTGTCAGATCCTACACTGCAGATGATACGTACAGGCGCCCCAATCGCAAGCCTGAATCCATAAAACAAAACCTCCAGGGGCACCGTCGGTTTGGAGCGTTGCATGCGTCGTCAAAAACTAATGGTAATCATGCAGCAGCAAACGCAGGTTAGAGAGATGTGATTAGTTAAACTAAACCTGTAGCTAAATCTAGTGCATTATTGCCAACTTGGCATGACGCCATTGGCCCCCCTCCAGTTCAAGGTCAACCATGAGAGCATGAATCATGATGATGTCGATTCACACGCTTCCACGGTCGCAGCTAGCTCCTCCTGAAGTTGGCCTTCCAAGGCTGCCAAATCATAACCTAATTAGCATATTATTATAATCAACAAGTAGAAACGCTACTAATACATCAACAATGTGCATAAATAGTTAAGGCGTGACTGTAATTCTATATTATGCAATAATTGTCTGACTATTTCCCCTCTGTTTCTTTAAGGAAATGATGAAGAAGTCTGTTGCGTGTTCGCAACAACAAAATAAAGTGTTCGGGTCGCTCTCATCGGCTCCCTGCATATCTCAAATAATCCGGCCTTTCGATCGGGAGACCACGCCTTGGTCGTTCCGTATGTATATAAATCATTCTGCCCCTCTCCTCACCTCCCAACTCCAAAGCTTGCCGCACATTTTTCTTCAAACCTGCAACTTAGCTTGCTAAGTTCTGTGCACCATGGGCATGGCTGAGATGAAAGGGAGGAAGCCCGGGCTGATCACCAAGACGCTGTACCGGTGCCGGAGCACGCCGGCGATGTTAAAGCCGGCGGCGGGCTGCTTCTCGGTGTACGTCGGTGCCGGGAGGCAGCGGTTCGTGGTGCGCACCGAGTGCGTGAACCACCCGCTGTTCCGGGCACTGCTGGAGGAGGCCGAGGAGGAGTTTGGGTACGCGGCCACAGGTCCCCTCGAGCTGCCATGCAACGCCGAGGCGTTCGCCGGGGTGCTGCGGCAGATCGAGGAGGAGAAGCAGAGGGTGGCGGGTTTTGCCAGAAGGAACTCCTACGGGCTGCTTGGCACCGGACGCCCTGTCATCCTCGGCCGGTCGTAGCATATGCACAGGAATGCATGGTGGTCGGGTTGATGAGCTCTGAGTTTCTGTTGAGCTTATATCCACAAACTATCGTGTACACAGTGAGAGCAACCTTAGCATTTCCAGTTATGGTGAATAACCTCATCATATGTTAGATATTTTTCTTGTTCTGTACCTGTAAGAAGGCAATGTTAGATATTGATCTGTGTCCCCTCCGAAGTTGCAGTAACTATGGGTGCAAACTGTTATACAGATACACAATAGAATCCCCCCCCCCCTCCCCCCTCACCCCCCCCCCCCCCCACACACACACACACACACAAAAAAGATACACGATATAACTCAAGTTTAGCATGCATTTATTTGGTATAATGCCGTGATTCTAAATTACTCGAGTAGATGTTTGCTTCAACTGGTGGTATACTCCCTCAGTTCCTAAATAGGTGTCATATAAAATGAATTAAAAGGTCAATGATTTTTTTAAGTTTAACCAAGCATATGTGCAAAAATATGAAGAGTTACAATACCAAACCAATATCAGTAGATCCACCATAAGAATATTTACTTAATATTGTAATTGTTTATATTCAATTCTATATAATGGCCAAGCTTAGAAAATATTGATTTTTGACCAATTTTATATGCGACCTATTTAGGGATGGAGGGACTACAAGGAAAGAAGTTGCCCAGTTTTGTATATGGCACTAGGGAATAGGTGCACACAAATTAATTGCACCAAGAGGTTTGATTAAAATGTTAATCCAAAACAGAGTGCAATTCGCAAGATTTCCAAATTGCATGAATTGGAAAAACACAACATTGGAGTGTCATACTATCTTGAGTAGTATAGGATTGAAGAATGTCTCCCTGTGCACAGAAAATACATAAGATCATGAGGTTGAGTAGATGGGAATTTTCATATGACATCTAATATAAATGAATTCTACAAAAAAAAATTATGGCAGGCAATCCTACAAATCATATGACCACTTGGGAAAATTTACTAAGGATTAGAATCATATTCTCTAAAAATCATAAAGAATTTCTTTGAGAATCAAAGAGCCTCATGTCACAACAGCTACTAAGGGCATTTTGTCACAACACAGCAGCTATTTTGTCAAGCACCCTGAAACTCACTGTTTTTCTTCTTCGAGTAAATGCCAGCTTGTTTGCATACGGTATTTTAGTATAGAATATCATCTAACTAAGATCTTTCCAGATGGACGGTGAAATTTGGACTAAACTCCCTCCCAACCTAAGGCGATCAATTCAGATCACAGTGGCAACAGTTTATGAATGCAACTCATGTTAGCTGCTGTGTCAACAAGAGACTCGCTCCCTGAAAACACTCTTGGCAACGGTAGTTCAAAGTTCAATAGGAACTCAAGAAATCAGCTATCGACACACACAATCCAGTAGATGTACATTGGTAAATCTACACAGACCCTATCCACTAATACACAAACACTATCCACTAACAAGTATACTTGGTGTATTATTAGATACAGGTGTCAGATACGAACCACTGATGACATGTACATGCACGCGCCAGTCTATAAAACAAACAAAACAGTCGTTTCGGAGCGTTGCATCCATCGTTTGCTAGCCTAAACAAAGCCAGCTTGTGGCTGGGGAGTTTGACGCCTCAAAAACTAATCCCATTCATGCAACTCAGGTCAGAGACATAGAGGATTAACTAATTTGCAGCTAAATGTAGTGCATTATTGCCATGACGCCACGCCATTGGACCCCCTCAAGCTCCAAGTGGACCACTAGAGCATATTATGATGTCACACACGTTTCCACAGTCGCGGCTCCTCCTTAGGTTAACCTTCCGAGTCTACCAAATCGCAACCTAATCGACATATTACTACTAAGTACTACTGTATCGTTAATGCATTATAAGTACAGATGTTACTAATAAAGCAACAAGGATCCTACATAACTGAGGCACAACTGTAATTATATATGTGCAATGACTGTCGGGCTATTTCCCTACTATTTGTTTTATAACGAAATGACAAGGAAGTCCTTTGCGTGTTCACAACATGAAAATGAAGTCTTTGGGTCAGTCTCATCAGCTCAATATCTCAAATACTGCCTTTCGATCGACAGACCATGTCTTGGCCGGTCCGTCTATATATATCATTCCACCCCTCTCCTCCAGTCCTCCTCACCTCCAAATTCCAAGTTTGCTACACACCTCCTTTTGCAATTTGCAACTAGCTAGCTCGCGAAATTTTGTGCACCATGGGCGTGGCTGAGAAGAGGTCCACGACCGAGATGAGAGGGAGGAAGCCCGGGCTGATCACCAAGACGCTGGACCGGTGCCGGAGCGCACCGGTGAGGAAGAAGCCCGCGGTGGGCTGCTTCTCCGTGTACGTCGGCGCCGGGAGGCAGCGGTTCGTGGTGCGCACCGAGTGGGTGAACCACCCGCTTTTCCGGGCGCTGCTGGAGGAGGCCGAGGAGGAGTTTGGGTACGCAGACGCAGGGCCCCTCGAGCTGCCCTGCAACGCTGAGGCGTTCGCCAGGGTGCTGCAGCAGATCGAGGAGGATAGGCAGAGGGCGGCAGGCCTTGCCAGGAGGAACTCCTACGGGCTGCTCGGCACCGGCAGGCCTGTTGTCGTCGGCCGGTCCTAACATATGCATTGGATTGGATGATGGAGTTGATGTGCTCTTTGTTTCTGTTGAGCTCATACTCTCAAACTATCATATACACATTGGAAGCAACCTTTGCATTTCCAATTATGTTGGACAACCTCATCATAGATTGGTATACATTAGATATTTTCCTTTTTCCATTTCCTATTTCTACTTTTATGAGAAGGCAATGTTACATACTGATGTGTATTCCCCTTCTAAGTTGTAGTAACTGTGGACGACAGTGTTATACAGATAGACAATAGAATTCCCTGTAACAAAAGATGCACAAAGTAGAATTTAAGTTTTGCGATGTCTTTGCTTCAGTTAGTTGTATACCACAGAGTAAGTTGCCCAATTTTGCATATGGCACTAAGGGAATAGGTGCACACATACCTGTAAGAGTTGTAGAGTAGAGCTAATCAGAATCACAGCCCTGTCGCTTCTCTTCGATCCCACCAATACACCAGCTATTTTGTCAAGTACCCAGCAAGCTCAATGTCTTTTCTTGGCTCAGTGATCGACCGAACTAACAAAATTCATCAGATGGCCACTGAATTTTAACTGAAATGCATCCCAAGCTAAGGCGATTAAGTCGGATCACAGTGTATCCAAACGAGCCACAATATGGTGGTAATGCATCTGACGGATAAAAGGCAACAGAACACAAACATACTACATGGGTTCAGTTTGTCAACTGGTGTTTCCAAGGAGATTCACGCAGCGAAAATCACTTGGCAATGACAATTCAAAATTCAACAGGGATCAAACTATCAGCTGTAGACCCATACAGATTAGCAACTGTTAAGTTAAATCTATCCAAACACTATCCACAAATAAGTATACTTCGTGCACTATTAGAACCAGGTGTCAAATCTCAGACTGCTGTGACACGTACAGGCGCCCAGTTGCAATCCTTAATACATAAAATAAAGCTCCACGCGCACCGGTCGGTTTGGAGCGTTGCATGGATCGTTGCTAGGCTAGACAAAGTCTTGTGGTTGGGTAGTTTGAGACCTCAAAACTAATCACAATCATGAAACACAGGTCAGAGAGGATAAATTAAATTTTGCAGCTAAATCTATTGCATTATTGCCATGACGCCACGGCATTGCCCCCTACAGCGCCAAGTCGACCAATAATGGCATGATGTCACGCATGCTGGTTTCCGCAGTCACAGCTCCTCCTTGTTAACCTTCCGAGGATGCCAAATCCTACTCTAATAAACATATTATTAAGCACTACTGTATCATCAATGAGTAATAAAGCAACAAGGTGCACCCTTTCAAAGATTCAGCGAATAAGGTGCAAAGCTTAATTCTATATACGCAATAATTCTCTGACTATTTTCCATCTGTTCTTAAAGAAATGATGCGGGAGTCTGTTGCGTGTTGGCAACAAGCAAATAAAATCTTAGAGCCACTCTCACCTGCCCCATATCTCAAATACGGCCTTTCCATCGACAGACCACGTCTCAGTCGATCCGTCTATATATATATATATATATATATATATATATATATATATATATATATATATATATATATATATATATATATATATATATATATATATATATATATATATATATATATATATATATATATATATATATCATTCCACCCCTCCCCTCCTCACCTCCCAATTCCAAGCTTGCTACACATTTTTTGCAAAACTGCATCTAGTTAGCTTGCTAAGTTTTTTTGCACCATGGGCATTGTTGAGAAGAGGTCTGGGACGAGGAAGGCTGGACTGATCACCAAGACGCTGGACCGGTGCTGGAGCACGCCGGTGAGGAACAAGCTGGCCGAGGGCTGCTTTTCGGTGTATGTCGGCGCCGAGAGGCAGCGGTTCGTGATTCGCACCAAGTGCGTGAACCACCCGCTGTTCCGAGCACTACTGGAGGAGGCCGAGGAGGTGTTTGGATATGCAACCAAAGGGCCCCTCGAGCTGCCCTGCAATGCTGAGGCGTTCGCCGTGGTGCTGGAGCAGATCGAGCAGGAGAAGCAGATGACGGCAGGAGGGAGGTACGGCCTTGTCAGGGTGAACTCCTACCAGCTGCTTGGCACTGTCCGGCCTGTCAACATCGACCGGTCCTAGCATATACATTGGATTCCATGGTGGCCGAGTTGATGAGCTCTGAGTTAGCTTATATCCTCAAACTATCATGTACACGCTGAAAGCAAACTTCGCATTCCCAGTTATGGCGAACAACCTCATCATAGATTGGGCAATGTTAGAAATTTTTCGTTTTCCATTTTTTGTGAGAAGGCAGTGTTAGATGTTAATGCGTATTCTCATCCAGAGCGGCAGTAACTGCCGACGAAAGTTTTATACAGATAGTTTTGTGACGTACTATATATATGGCGTAATGCCGTAATTCCAAAATACTCAAGCAGAGGTTTAGGGAAGAAGTTGCCCAATTTTGCATATGGCACTAGGGAATAGGTGCACACATGTCTGTAACCGATTGATGGAAATGGAGCTAATAGAATTGCCAGCATGTCGCTTCTCTTGGTTCCTACTAACACAACAGCTATATATACACCCTGCAACCTCAATGTTTCTTCTCCAGAGTCAATGATTAATCTAACTAAAATTCTTCTGGTGGACACAGAATTTGAATTAAAATCCGTACCACTGTACCAGTCTAGTCTGATCAGAGTGTATTGGAATGAGCCATTATATATGGTGGTAATGCAATTTGATGATTTATGGATACAATGGAACAAAACACAAAGATACTACATGGGGTTAATTTCATGTCAAGTGATATGTCCAGAGGAGATCCCCTTTACTGAAAAAGCCATTGGCAATGGCAATTCAAAGTCCAGGGTCAAGCTATCAGCTGTAGACACATATGTATCTAGCAACTGTTAAGTAAATTGATGCAAACACTATCCGCTAATAAGTATAGTTTGTGTATTATTAGATCCAGGTGTCAAATCTCCCTGGTCGATCCAGGTGTCAAATCTCCCTGGTCGATCCAGCTGCATGTACAGACACCCAATTGCAATCTATAACACAAAGCTCCACGGGCACAGTCAGTTTGGAGCGCTGCATGGATCGTTGCGAAACTAAACAAAGCCTTGTAGTTGGGGAGTTTGACACCCAAAACTAATAGCAATCATGCAACGCAGGTCAGAGAGGATTAATTAATTTAACTTGCAGCTAAATCTAATGCATTATGGCCATGGCAGTTGGCCCCTCCAGCTCCAAGTCGACAATAATGGCCTGATGTCACGCACACGGGCTTCCACAGTTGCAGCTCCTCCTTCAGCTAACCTTCGGAGGCTACCATATCCTACTCTAATTAACATACTATTCAATTATACTGTATCATGAACGTATTATAAGTACAAAAGGTACTAAATCTATAAGGTGCATCCTTTCGAAGATTAAATAAATAAGGCACAAGCTTAATTCTATATACACAATAATTGTCTGACTATTTTCCTCCCGTCTTCCTTTGTTTTTTGATAAAAGAAACGTCTCTTGATGCTCAAGTCTTCTGTGTATTCATGAGAAAGGAAAAGCCTTTGAGTCACTCTCATCGGCTCCATATCTCAAATATGACCTTTCCATAATGAGACCACGTCTTGGTCGATCCATCTATATATATCATTCCAGTCCTCTTCTCCTCAGCCCCCAATTCCAAGCTTGCTATACATTTTTCTGTAAATTATCAACTAGATAGCTTGCAAGGTATTGTGCACCATGGGTATGGCTGAGAAGAGGCAGGTGACCGAGATGAGAGGGACGAAGCCCGGGCTGGTCACCAAGACACTGGACCGGTGCCGGAGCACGCCGGCGAGGCTAAAGCCAGCGGAGGGCTGCTTCTCAGTGTACGTCGGCGCCAGGAGGGAGCGGTTTGTGGTGCGCACCGAGTACGTGAACCACCCGATGTTCCGGGAGCTGCTGGAGGAGGCCGTAGAGGAATTCGGGTACACGTCCGCAGGGCCGCTTGAGCTGCCCTGTGAAGCTAAGGCATTCGCTGGTGTTATATGTTGATCCAAATTCTACAAAGTAAAGACCAACTTCTGACGGAGCGGAGCGAGGCCCGTCGCCGGAGGCTTGTGCCGATGCGGAGCGGAGTGTGAAGTTGGCCCACTCCGTGCCCAACAGGGACGCCTGTGGGGGGTGCGGGGGGGGGGGGGGGGCGACAGCCCCCCGCGGTATGGAACGTTGATGACCTAGGTTACCACCGCTATATATACTTCTTGTAAGCCGCCGGTTGGGAAAAGTTGCATCTGTGAAATCCCCGGCGTTGTGTAAACACTCTCCGATATAGTGAAGTTTTGCTGGCTGGCGCCCGTGGTTTTTCCCCTCTCTTTGTTGGAGAGGGTTTTCCACGTTAAATCTGTGTCCCCCTAACTGTAATTTTATTTTCAATCTTCGTTATTTACTTGTCGCAAAGCTAACAAGTGGTATCAGAGCCCCAGGTTCTAATCTGGGGTTTGCGACATGTCGTCATTGAAGTTCGATCTACCGCAGCTGGACTACTCCACAAGATTCTGCTTGTGGCAGGTGAAGATGCGGGCGATTCTCGCCCAAACTTCAGATCTGGATGATGCGCTGGATGGATTCGGGAAAAAGGATGCTAAGAGCTGGTCTGACGAAGAAAAGCGGAAAGACCGTAAGGCTTTGTCTATGATTCAACTTCATCTATCCAATAATATTTTGCAGGAAGTCTTGACAGAGAAATCTGCTACTGCCCTTGGGGGAAACTGGAATCGATCTGTATGTCAAAGGATCTAACCAGTAAGATGCATGTGAAGATGAAGTTGTTTTCGCATAGATTGCAGGAAGGTGGATCGGTAATGAATCACTTATCTCTTTTCAGAGAGATTATTTCTGATTTGCAATCTATGGAAGTAAAATATAATGATGAGGATCTAGCCCTATTACTCTTATGCTCGCTGCCTAGTTCTTATACACACTTTCGTGATACAATATTGTTGAGCCGTGATAAGATAACCCTTGATGAAGTGCAAGATGCCTTCAAACAGAGGGAAAAGATGAAATCTATGGTGCAGGCAGATGGGGCGTCTTCCAAGGCTGAAGCTCTGCAGGTTCGTGGCAGGACCGAGCAGAGATTTAACAACCATGGCAACCGAGATAAGAGCAAAGACGGCAGAGGTCGTTCGAAGTCCAAGGGAAAGGACAAGTTCTGCAGGTATTGTAAGAAATCTAATCATGTTATTGATGATTGTTGGAAGCTGCAGAATAAGGAGAAAAGGAACGGTACTTACCAACCGAAAGATAAGAATCAAGGTAATGGTAAGGCTGTTGTTGTTTCTGGTGATAGTTCTGACGGTGAATGTTTAGCCGTTTTTGCTGCTTGTGCTTCTCGTGATGATGAATGGATACTTGATACTGCATGTTCGTTTCATATTTGCTGTAATAAAGATTGGTTCAGTTCATATGAGTCTGTGCAGACTGGAGATTTTGTACGTGTGGGGAATGACAACGCGTGCCATATTGTCGGAGTTGGATCTGTTAAGATCAAGACACATGATGGCGTGATGCGTACGTTGAATGAGGTGAAGCACATACCAAGCATGGCCAGAAATCTGATCTCCCTGAGTACCATGGACGTTGATGGATACAAGTACGCCGGTGGGCGTAGGTTGTTAAAGGTATCGAAAGGCTCTCTTATTCACATGATAGGTGATATGAATTCTGCTAAGTTATATGTTCTTAGAGGTAGCACTTTGCCTGGTATTGCTGCTGCTGTTACTGCTAATGATTCTGATGATTGTGGTAAAACAAATCTTTGGCATATACGCCTTTGGCATATGAGCGAACATGGCATGGCAGAATTGGTTAAGAGAGAGCTGATTGATGGTTGCAACTTGGGTAAGTTTAAGTTCTGTGAGCACTGTGTTTTTGGTAAGCACAAAAGAGTTAAATTCAATGCTTCCGTTCATACCACCAAAGGCATTTTAGATTATGTGCATGCTGATGTATGGGGACCTTCCCGTAAGACATCTATTGGTGGTGCTAATTACATGCTTACTATTATTGATGACTACTCAAGAAAAGTGTGGCCATATTTTCTGAAACACAAATCTGATGTTTTTGATGTTTTTAAAAAGTGGAAAGTTATGGTAGAAAAACAAACTGAAAAGAAGGTAAAGGTACTACGTACTGACAATGGTATGGAATTCTGTTCTAATGAGTTTGAGGAGTTTTGCAGTAATGATGGTATGATCAGGCACCACACCATCCCTTACACTCCTCAGCAGAATGGCGTGGCTGAGCGCATGAACAGAACCATCATCTTGAGGGCTCGCTGTATGTTGTCCAATGCATGTATGCATAGACGTTTCTGGGCTGAAGCAGCTAACACAACGTGTTACCTCATCAACAGGTCACCTTCTATTCCACTTGAGAAGAAAACTCCTACTGAGGTATGGTCAGGTTCGCCTGCTGATTATTCACAGTTGAGAGTTTTTGGTTGCACTGCTTATGCTCATGTTGATAATGGAAAGTTAGAGCCTAGAGCTGTCAAGTGCGTATTCCTTGGTTATGGTTCAGGAGTTAAGGCATATAAACTATGGAACCCTGAAACTAAAAAGATTTTGTTGAGTAGGAACGTTGTTTTCAATGAATCCGTTATGTATTATGACAGCTTGCCATCAGATCCCTCTCATGTTGCTATTGGAGAGGAGGGAGTTCATGTGCAGGTGGAGCACCTGTAGAAAACTGTTGATAATAATGTTGTTGTTGATGATACTCATGAGGAAAATATTGATGATGATGTTGTTCAGCACTCACCTACTGTTTTGCAGCAGCCACAGGAATCTATTGCTACTGATAGACCGAGGCGTAACATAGTTCCACCTCATCGTTTGATTGAAGAGTGTAATCTTACTCATTATGATTTGAGTTGTGCTGAACAGGTGGAGCATGATACTGAACCTGCTATATACAATGAGGCTGTTGCATCCGTTGACCGCGAGAAGTGGGTTTCTGCTATGCAAGAAGAGATGCAATCGCTTGATAAGAATGGCACATAAGAAGTTGTGCGCTTGCCTAAACAGAAGAAGGTCGTCCGCTGTAAGTGGATATATAAGAGAAAAGAAGGTTTGTCTCCTAATGAGCCTCCAAGGTTTAAGGCAAGGTTAGTAGCAAAAGGTTTTAGCCAGATTCCAGGTATTGACTATAATGATGTTTTCTCTCCGGTTGTGAAGCATAGCTCTATTCGTACTTTCTTTGGTATTGTTGCTATGCATGATCTTGAGCTTGAGCAGCTAGATGTAAAGACTGCTTTTCTACATGGTAAACTGGAGGAGGAGATTTACATGGACCAACCTGAAGGGTTCATAGTTCCTGGAAAAGAGGATTTTG
The DNA here is from genome assembly GCA_916181665.1 of Avena sativa. Classification (NCBI taxonomy): domain Eukaryota; kingdom Viridiplantae; phylum Streptophyta; class Magnoliopsida; order Poales; family Poaceae; genus Avena; species Avena sativa. The sequence continues at coordinate 541,787,378 of OV702290.1, read as the reverse complement.
TGTGCAAATTGAAGAGGTCGCTTTATGGTTTGAAGCAATCTCCAAGACAGTGGTACAAAAGGTTTGATTCATTTATGATCTCACAAGGTTTTAAGAGGTCTCAGTTTGATAGCTGTGTTTACATAAAGTTTGTTAGTGGATCACCTATTTACTTGCTGTTATATGTTGATGATATGTTAATTGCTGCCAAGAGCATGAAAGAAATCACTACTTTGAAGGCACACCTAAGTAGTGAATTTGAGATGAAAGATCTTGGTGCTGCTAAGAAAATCCTAGGTATGGAAATTAAACGGGACAGAAAATCTAGGTTGTTGTTTCTTAGTCAGCAAAGTTACGTTGAGAAAGTTCTTCCAACGTTTTAATATCCATGATGCAAAGTCAGTTAGTACTCATGTTGCTCCTCATTTTAAATTGTCAGCATTGCAATGTCCTAGTTCTGATGAAGATATTGAGTACATGTCTCGAGTTCCTTATTCTAGTGCTGTTGGTTCCTTGATGTATGCCATGGTTTGCTCTCGCCCTGATTTATCATATGCTATGAGTTTGGTGAGTTGTTACATGGTTAATCCTGGTAAAGAACATTGGAAAGTTGTTTAGTGGATTTTCAGGTACCTTCGTGGCACATCCAACGCTTGCTTGAAGTTTGACAAGACTGATGAGGGACTCGCAGACTATGTGGATTCAGATTTTGCTGCCGACTTGGATAAGAGGAGGTCCCTCACAGGTTATGTGTTCACGGTAGGTGGATGTGCCGTGAGTTGGAAGGCAACGCTGCAATCAGTTGTTGCTCTATCTACAACCGAAGCAGAATATATGGCTATTACTGAAGCTCGCAAAGAGTCTGTTTGGTTGAAAGGTTGTATGCTGAGCTTTGTCAGGATGATTCTTGCATTAACCTGTTCTGTGACAGTCAAAGTGCTATTTACCTTACTAAGGATCAGATGTTCCATGAGAGAACAAAGCACATTGATATCAAGTACCATTATGTTCGTGATGTTGTTGCACAAGGTACACTGAAGGTATGCAAGATAAGCACTCATGATAATCCTGCTGATATGATGACAAAGCCTGTTCCTGTTGCTAAGTTTGAGCTATGCTCAAGCTTAGTTGGTATAACTGCTTAGCCCAAGTGGCTATTGGCGCCGAAAGCGTTTTCTTTGTTTGTTCAGGGAGATGATTACTGTTGATGCTACAAGAAGGAATTTGTCTCAAAGTGGAGTTTGTTATATGTTGATCCAAATTCTACAAAGTAAAGGCCAACTTCTGACGGAGCGGAGCGAGACCCGTCGCCGGAGGCTTGGGCCGATGCGGAGCGGAGTGTGAAGTTGGCCCACTCCATGCCCAACAGGGACGCATGTGGGGGTGCGGGGGACGACAGCCCCCCGCGGTACGGATCGTTGATGACCTAGGTTACCACCGCTATATATACTTCTTGTAAGCCGCCGATTGGGATAAGTTGCATCTGTGAAATCCCCGGCGTTGTGTAAACGCTCTTCGATACAGTGAAGTTTCGCTGGCTGGCGTCCGTGGTTTTTCCCCCTCTTGGTTGGAGAGGGTTTTCCACGTTAAATCTGTGTCCCCCTCGCTGTAATTTTATTTTCGTTCTTCGTTATTTACTTGTTAGCTTTGTCGCAAAGCTAACAGCTGTGGTGCTGGAGCAGATTGAGGAGGAGAGGCAGATAGCCGCAGGGGTGAGGCACAGCCTCACCAGAAGGAACTCCTATTGGCTGCTGGGCACTCATCGGCTGGTCATCGTCGACCGGTCGTAGCATGCACTGGATTGGACTTATATTCTCAAATTAGCATGTACACTCGGAAGCAACCTTAGCATTCCAAAGTATGCTAAAGAACCTCATCATATATTCGGTAGCGCTAGATATTTTTCTTTCTGTTCTTTTTTTCTTTCTATTTTTATGAGAAGACAATGGCAGATGTTCATGTGTGTTCCCCTCCTAAGTTGTATAACTGTCAACGATAGTATTATACAGATACATAATAGAATCTGTAAGTTTTGTGATGTCTATATATGGTGTAATGCTGTAATTCCCAAACAGAATTGAGCCTTCAATTCATCTCTCACGAATTGCAAGTAATTTAGATGGAATTAAGCTAAGATTAATCAATTATAGTGTTTTGACATGGTTCATCTCTTATGCAAGCATCCATGCTATCGAAATTTGTCAGAAGCCCATTTTCGGACTGGATTATAGATCCTCGACTCATATGATGTTTTTTTTAACCTCAAAGCACCAGTAGAAACACGTTTGCCAACTAGACAGATGGCACATCGATGGAGGTATAGCATCAATTTATTAAGTGATTAAATATAAACAAAAAGCTAGCCAGAGACAGGCACAAAATGGGAAAGGTTGGTTATATTGGTATGGCTACACGAAAGACAAAGAACAAACGAACAGTTGTTTAGTAGATGATTTTATGGAGAAGAAATATCAAGCGGACATGATTTTTCCATCAATCTGATCAAATAGAAGTATGACTGTCATCTATAATGACTGATACATCGCAAGTCTCATCAATAAAAGGACTAATATTAGGTTTGCATTGAACTCCAAAACTATAGTATCAGTGCATTACTGTACATACCAGTAGCATCTGGCACCACTTGAGGCTTTTTCTCCAGAAAATACAACTTGATGCTTGCTAGGGTCATTTCGAATAACTGTAACTCCAAAGCCAGTCAAGGAGCAACCTCCTTAGATTCAGGTATACAGTGTTGGATTTGCTACAATCAGGACAAGCTTACTGAAGAACACCAAAGCATGGGATCAAGAATCAGGAAGGGCAAAACCACCACCGCACATTCCTGAGTATTAGAATTCTCAAATAATAATATAATAAAAATAAATAAACTGATTGATCCTGCCTTTTCCCATAGTTTGAATCTACAACAAATTAGTTGAATCCTGATAGCATACAGTAAGCATATTATCATGACTCAACATAGGGACATGAAGCTGACCCCAGTCTTGATAAACTGTCTTGCCATTTCCCAGTGCCAGTTGTCAAATCCCTGGCTCTTTTTTAACTTAAATCTCTGGCTCTATATTCTATAGCATGGAGAAGCTAGAGCCATTAGTTTTGGCTCCAGGCAACACTGGTACTCCAAGGGTTATTGAGACGTAAACTCTAATCTCTGACCCCACGGACAGATGGAACCATTATGCAGATGCAGAGATCTTGATATAATATTGCCTTGATCATTGACCAATTAATCCAGTGCCGACTTTTGGAGCATTTGAAGCAACCAACAAGTGTGTGTCAGCATTACGAAATGAGTTTCAGCCCATCTTAATTTGACCCCTCTAGAGTCAAAAGTTGGGGAGATCCTGTTTTCACTACCTCCAACTTATCTGAAAAGCTGGAGCCAAGAGCTTGGTGAAACACCCAGTAAGTCAAGTTTGGAAGCAAGCCGACATATGTTGATATCATGGTATGGAAAAGTGGACCGAACTTTTGTAAAGCAGTTTTGGAAGGGAAAAATCTAGACTATGGTAGCAAGCGAATACACTTAAAAAGTTGCATGAACATTAAATAAGAACATTCCAATGGCGAAATCTGTGATGTCTGCAGCTCCATTCAAAACTCCAATCAGTTATGCAATGCTAGGAATCGATGTGTCTCTGATAAAAATATCAATTCAGCTATTTATTCAAATAATGTTACACATAAAGATACAACATGGGGTCAGCTTCATGTCAAGTGATATGTCCAGAAGAGATTCCCTCAGTGAATAAACCCTTGGCAACTGCAATTCAATGTTCAACAGGGTCAGGTATCAGCTATAGATACATACTGATCTAGCAATTGTTAAACAAAATCTACTCAAACACTATCCATGAATAAGTATAGTCCATGACTTTTAGATACAGACATCAAATTCCAGACTGCTCATGACATGTACAGGCACCCCAATTGCAAGCCCAAGTCCATAAAACAAAACCACAGCGTGCACCATCGGATTGGAGCATTACAAGGGCTCGTGGTTGGGGAGTTTTACATCTCAAAACTAACGCAATCATGCAAAGCAGGTCCAAGAGAATTACATAATTTAACTTGCAGCTAAACCTAATGCATTACTCCAGGTCGAAGTTGACCATAATCATGCTGGCTTCCACAGTTGCAGCTCCTCCTGAAATCAAGTTCTGAAGCTTCCACATCCTACTCTAATTTACATACTATTAAGTTACTACTGTGACATGAACGTATTTTAAGTACAAATGCTAGTAAAACAACAAGGTGTATCTTTTGAAGATTAAATAAATAAGGCGCAAGCTTAATTATATATACACAATAACTGTCCGACTACCCCACCCCATTTCCCTATGTTTTTAAATGAAAGAAACGTCTCTTGGTGCACATGTCCTTTCTGTATTCATGAGAAAAGAAAAGTCTCTGAGACACTCTCATTGGCTCCATATCTCAAATATGACCTTTCGATAAAAAGACCACGTCTTGGCCGATGCTTCTATATAAATCATTCGAATCAACCCCTCTGCAACCCCAACTACAAGCTTGATACACATTTTTCTGTAAATTTTCAACTAGATAGCTTGCGAGTATTGGGCACGGCTAAGAAGAAGGAGATGACAGGGAGGAAGCCTGGGCTGATCACCAAGACACTGGACCGGTGCCGGAGCACGCCGGCGATGTTAAAGCCGATGGCGGGCTGCTTCTCGGTGTACGTCGGCACTGAGAGGCAGAGGTTCGTGGTGCACACCGAGTGCGTGAACCACCCACTATTCCAGGTGCTGCTGGAGGAGGCTGAAGAGGCATACAGGTACACGGCCACGGGGCCGCTTGAGCTGCCCTGCAACGCTAAGGCATTCGCCGGGGTGCTGGAACAGATCGAGGAGGAGAAGCAGATGGCCGCAGGGATGAGGCGCAACCTCACCAGAAGAAACTCCTACTGGCTGCTGGGCACTAGTCAGCTGGTCAGCGTCAGACAGTTGTAACATGCACTGGATTGCATGGTGGCAGAGTTGATGAGATCTGAATTTATGTTGAGCTTATATTCTCAAGCTATCATGTACACATAGAAAGCAACCTTAGCATTCCCAAGTATGGTAAAGAACCTAATCATATATTGGCTAGTCAAAAAAAATTCTATTTGTATGAGAAGGCAATGTTAGATGTTCATGTGTTTTCCGGTTTCCCCTCCTAAATTGCAGCAAGTACTGAATTATTGTTATACAGATACATAATAGAATCTGTAAGTTTTGCGATGCCTATATATGGTGTAATACTGTAAATCCAAAACAGAATTGAGCATTTCAATTCATCTCACAGTGATTGCAAGTAATTTAGATTGAACTACACTAAGTTAAATCAACTATAGTGTTTTTCCATAGTTCATCTCTTATGCAAGCATCCACTGATTTGTTATCCAAATTAGACTGAAGCCCCCATTTCCATACTGGTTTACAGAGCCTCAACTCATATGGCACCTTTTTTGAATCTGAAAGCACCAACAGAAACACATTTGCCGACTGGACATGCCTACCAATTGAAGTTTAGCATCAATAAGATCTAATATAAGCATAAAGCTAGCCCCAGAGAAGGACCAAGAAGGGGAAAAACTCGGTTATATTGGTATGGCTACAAGAAAGGCAAAGAACAAACAATAGTTGTTTACATGATGTAATGGAGCAGATATATATCAACCAGCCATGGTTTTTTCCATTTGATCGAATAAAAGTATGATTACATCGCAAGTCTCATCAATCAAAATGACTAATATTAGGTTTTCATTGAACTCCGGGTACATCAATTTATTCAAGACAAAACTATCGTATTAGTGCACTACTGTACATACCAGTAGCATCAAGCACAGCATGAGGCATTTTCCCCATCAAATACCACTTGATGCTTGCTAGGGGCATTTCAAAGAACTGAACTCCAGAGCCAGTCAATGAGCAACCTCCTTATATTCAGGGATACTGTGTTGGATATGTTGCAACCAAGACAAGCTTATCGATTCCAGGTATTCTTTATTCTTTCAGAGGACTGAAGAACACCAAAGCATGGGATCAAGGGAAAACAACCACTGCACATTGCTGAGTATTAGAATTCTCAAATAATAATAATAATAAAACTGAATGATCCTGCCTTTTACTATAGTTTGAATCTGCAAAACCATGGTAGCGTACAGTAAGCATACTATTATGACTAAGTGGATATTCTTTGAATATCCGAAGGCAAGGGAATAAAACATATATGCCATGTCTTGAAAACAGCCTTGACCATTTTCCAGTGCCAGTTGTCAAATCTCTGGCTTTTTTTAAATAATCTCTGGCTCTATATTCTATAACATGTAGAAGCTAGAGCGACTAGACCACTTCTACACAATTGCAACTAACATTTTCTAACCCCACGGAAAATGGAACCATCACGCCCAATTCAGAGATCTTGATATAATATTGCCTTAATCATTGACTAATTAATCCAGTGCCAACTTTTGGAGCATTTGAAGCAGCCAACAAGTGCAAGTCAGCATTATGAAATGAGTTAGGACCCATCTTAATTTGACCCCCCTCTAGAGTCAAAAGTTGGGTTGTTTTCACTACCTTCAACTTATCTGAAAATCTGGAGCCAAGAGCTTGGTGAAACACCCAGTAAATAACGTTTATAAGCAAAATCAGCATGTCTTGATAATGTAAAGGGAAAATTCTAGACTACGGCAGCAAGGGAATACACTTTAAAATACACATAAATATCAACTATGTAACATTCTGATGGCGAAACCTATAGTGTCTGCAGCTCCTTTGAAACTCCAACCGGTTATGCAATTTGTTAGGAATCGATGTGTCTCTGATAAAGATATCGATTCAGCGCCTTTATCCAACTAACGTCAGATTCAGTAATTACTTGAAGTTGAACCTACATTATTACCATACTAGAAAAACACAGACTAGGCACAACGCCAGCGTACCACAATCCTCAAGCACAGCAATACAACTACCATTCTCCTAGTTTGGCAGAAAAACAAGAATCGTGTACCAGCTGCAACCTAAAGCCTAAAATTTCTCCCCTGCAAGTAAAATCTAGCTACCAATTACAACGGCTTTTCCAAATTCCTAGGGGATGAAGTCCCAAACATCACTAAGATTTGACCTCTCGCACAAGCACCAACAGAAACTTCAATTCCGTCCACGGTCGTGCATAGCTCCAAGAACTAAATAGCCAGACCTAGCCGGTGGCCCGTTGGGGCCGAAGGAAACAACGCCAGAAACGCAGCAAAAAGCCTCCGTGAATTGCAGTAGTACTTTTATGTAGAAGAGATTTTTTTTCCTGGGATGGGCTGCTCAGTGGAGGGTGGCGTCACCCGGCTTCGCCTCGCCGCTTCTCTCCGCCTCTTCGCCATGGCGCAAGGTTGCAGAGAGTGGAGGCCTAGCTACGTAGTATCCAAATGCTCAAGGGGTTTAGCTGGAAAAGTTACCGAACCAAATGGGCTCAAACCACAATTTACGCAAAATCGCCGGAGAGAGAGGCCTAGGCCAGACCATTCCGGCCCACCGCACCTTCCCCTCTCTCTGTGGCCCAGCTGCGACGTCCTAAACCCTAATCCTGGCACTGGACGGCCGAGACCTCCCCACTACCCCGCACACCCCGCATCCGACGCTCATAAAACATCCACGTATCCCAGACGCTTCCTTTATAAAACTGCCTCTCCGCTGCGAAGCGCCAGTCGCCGCCTCCCCCCTCCGCCTCCTCCGCATCGTCGCCTCCCGTTCGGAACCCCAAGCCCCCCCGCCGGCGAAATGGTACGTACCTGTCGCCGGTCGCCTCTTACCCCCTGCCTCGTCGCACGCTGTTCCTGCGTACTTCTGTTTCCATCTCTCTTCCTGGATCTCGCGAGAGAGGGTTTAGATACTTGCCGTTTTAGTGTTTGAATCATGTCTAATGATGACAAATCTCGCAGGCCCCGAAGCGAGGCGGCAAGGCGCCGGTGCCGGCGAAGAAGAAGACGGTACTGCGCCTCAATACTCTCTCCTCGCTTCAAATCAGTCTGTTATCATCTAGGCTGTAACGCGTGTGATCTGATTCGGCTGGGCTGGTGTTTGTTGATGCAGGCGCAGGTGACGAACCCGCTGTTCGAGAAGAGGCCGAAGCAGTTCGGCATCGGCGGCGCGCTGCCGCCCAAGAAGGACCTGCACCGGTTCGTCAAGTGGCCCAAGGTCGTGCGCATCCAGCGCCAGCGCCGCATCCTCAAGCAGCGCCTCAAGGTGCCCCCGGCGCTCCACCAGTTCACCCGCACCCTCGACAAGAACCTCGGTATGTCCATATCTTATTCATTTTTGCTTCACTTGACTAGGAATCCGCAATGCCTGATGTAGTCCGAGGATGAACTGTTCTGACTTGTGACTGTGCCCTAGTTAACCAGTCTTAGCTTGGTCAGGATAATGAGGAGAGTACATGTATCTGTTTTAACTCTGTGATTAGGTCATATTGGGTGCTCTCCTCTTGCAATATTATGGCAATGCATGATGTTGTGTTAAATGCCTGCTTTGTGCCCCCTTCAAAGTTATCGTATCCGGTATGTTAATTTGCATAGGAATTGTGCTTCTAAGGAATAGGTATTTTCATTAATGTTTGCTGGTTCTATATCTAAGCTGGATTTGCTTCTCTGCATCAGAGTGCATAGTAGACTACCTGTAATATTTTTTTTACTGAATACATTGACATGCCATGACAGTATGGCACTAAGTACTAAGTAGTGTCTACATGAAAGTAGAAGAAACTTGCATTTCAACAACTAGGTGAATTGTTAACAGCAGCTCTTTCTTGTAAGTATGCCCAAGTTAGGAACATTAAAGTTATGTCCTTGCCATGTTTCGACCTGGAGTCATGCATTCTCTATTTGCTGTTACTTCTTGCAACCTATGACTTGAATACCTCGGTATCTCTGATATGAATCACTTGTTTCAGCCACCAACCTCTTTAAGATGCTTCTCAAGTACCGCCCTGAGGACAAGGTGGCTAAGAAGGAAAGACTTCTGAAGAGGGCCCAGGCTGAGGCTGAGGGGAAAACCGTTGAGGCCAAGAAGCCAATTGTTGTGAAGTATGGTCTTAACCATGTCACTTACCTCATTGAGCAGGTACTTGCATGAGTTGCCTCTTCTGTGTAACCTAATTATTCCTCGATCCTAGCTCTCAGTCTTGACCATGTTACTTACCTCAGTGAAACTAATTGTGTATTTTGCTGCAGAGCAAGGCCCAGCTTGTTGTCATCGCTCATGATGTTGACCCAATTGAGCTGGTTGTGTGGCTCCCAGCTCTGTGCAGGAAGATGGAGGTCCCATACTGCATTGTTAAGGGAAAGTCACGCCTTGGATCGGTATATTTTCTCATGCCTCCCCCTGTTCCATGCTTGCTAAATCTGTAACAGCAGCTAGAAACAAATGCTCACTTTTGGATTTATAATTGTCTGCAGATTGTTCACAAGAAGACCTCATCTGTTCTTTGCCTGACCACTGTCAAGAACGAGGACAAGCTTGAGTTCAGCAAGATCTTGGAGGCTATCAAGGTATGGAGCTGGAGAAGCCCTCCCCTATTGTCGGTATGCAGTCCAGTCTTTTTCCTGTTACCCTTCTAACATCTCCCATGGCAATTGTTCTGCAGGCAAACTTCAACGACAAGTTCGATGAAGTGAGGAAGAAGTGGGGAGGTGGTGTCATGGGCTCCAAGTCCCAGGCGAAGACCAAGGCTAGGGAAAGGCTCATCGCCAAGGAAGCCGCACAGCGGTTGACCTAAGCATAGCCTTCTATGCCGAGCATATGGCATGTAGTTTCCCTTTCAGTGTCCTGATTTTGACGAGGAACTTCAAAACTCTTTTAGCACTGCTGTGGAATCAGTCGTATTGTGGTTGTCTGGTTTTCGTTATGTTCGCCAGACCATGTTGGTTACTATGCAAAGATCAGATGAGGTTGTCACAATGTTTGGTTTCTATATAGTAGTAGTATCTATTATGTTGAGCTGGTTAATCGTGTGTGCTTGGCCAGATTATTTAGAAATTCATTTGGCATGAGGTCAGATTTTCTGTCATATTTATCTGTGGTGATAGGCATAGGTAAGCTAAACCTCAATGTCAAGCCCCATTTGGAACAAAGGAAAAATTTATGAATTTTGTAGAGGATTTTTATATTAGGGAAAAAATCCTGTGGTGCCGTTTGGAACAAAGCTATGAATCTAAGATTTACTTCGAAATTCCTGTAGAGTGGGCTATTCAATAGGAAGCTTGGAGGGTAACATTCCGTTTCTGCATTTTCTGTTTCTACATTTTTAGTACCGTTTCAAACAGGGATGTGCCAGAATTAAACGGTATATTTAGCCTTGAAGCACACAAATAGTGAAGACAATCAAATTAAGCGCATCTGCGAACAAATATAGGGAGTATTAATGAGAGTATTGTTCAAATTCCAGGATTTTATGTACTAAAACAAAGTAGAATACCTGTAAAAAAAAGTAGAATTCACCAAATTGTTTCAGGAAGGTTCATTTGAAAACAAACCATTAAGGAGACGATGAGAGTCAATGTTCAAACAATTCCTTGATTATAAATACCATGGCAACAAAGTAGAATGCATCAATTTGTTGGCTTTTTTTTTTAATAATACATTTTTTAAATCAATTTCATGAATAATACGTGATTTGGGGCATTTACTAATCTAGTTCGGTGTCTTTTTTTGAAAAGATGACCAGCCGCGGTCGGTTTTTGGGAAAGCGACGAGACCCGGTCGGTGTTGGACACAACGACGAGACGAGATTGTCTTTTGAGGCGCCGAAAGGTGTGAGCGAGCCCCACACTGTCGGACTGTCAGCCGACAAAGCGGCTCGTCTTTAATTCAAAAGCCGACCGAGTTGTCGCTTTTTGAAACAACGACGCCGACCTTCTTATCTCCACGCGAGCGCCGGCCAGAGCCCCGCGCGTGCCTTCTCCTTCCCTCTTGATGCTTGCTTCTTCTCTGCTCTTCTCGTTTCCACTCAAAATTGCACCGATTTTAGCCTATTTTGGTTGTTATTTCCATCAAAACTCTTGCTAAAACACATTAGAAAGCTAGTAGAGTTCCGATTTACTCATGGGATAGCCTGGTGAAGTGATTTAAGGCGTTTTTGTGGAGGGATTTGGTGGAGTTCTTGAGGAGCAATGGCTATGGTGGAGGCTGGGGCTGGGTGATAGCCCGACCTTCGGTCGTTACCACATCATGGTCTCCAACTTATGCCAAGTCGTCATGGACTCCAAAGGTGAATCTGTTCCTCTATGCGAGCCCACTTCCTACCCTCTTGAATAGTATACTACTTCATACTCCGTTCCATTTCCATGATAGGTTCACACCAACAAGTACGGAGGCACGGGAGGAAGCCTGGAGCACCAAGCCCGACAAGACGGAGGCTTGGAATAGAAGACGGAAGAAGCAGCAGCTGGAGCACCGGAGTCTCCGGCCTGCACACACCGGAGCCTCCGGCCACCCCGAAGTCTCCGGCCTGAAGACACCGGAGTCTCCGGCCTGCAGACCCCAGAGTCTTCGGACCCATCTCCGGACTGAACCCTAGATCGAGCTCGAGGACAGCCAGAAGGCCCCTCCGGAGAGGACACCGGAGACAAACCGGAGTCTCCGGCCCACACCGGAGTCTCCGGACCCCACACCGGAGTCTCCGGCCTGAGCGTATGGGCCTGCGTGCCGCCAGCTGGGCCTTTGGCCCATGTACCCCTTAATTCGCCCAGACTTTCCCCTTTTATTCCTAAAGTACCCTTGAACTAGTGGCTGGCCTATATATAGTGCCCCCACCCCCTCATGTAACTCGAGGCATAGATGATAGACTAAAGAAAACCCCATTTATGGAATCTCTAGTTTTGCCTCATCCCCTTCTACCAAAGGGGATCGACTATCGTCACCACCTCGTTGGAGTTTGCATCGTGCCTCCCTCGTTGTACAAGGCCTTGGCATCGGTGTCCCTTTGCCAAGACGTCAAGACCCTCTCCAAGGTGTTCTTCCCTCTCCGCTTGGGATTGACGGGAGCACGTTGACCGATCTTTCCTTGCGAGGATTCTATCGGACCAATGGCCACCGGTGAGAGCAATTGACCTTGTATCGTGTGTGTTTTGCGTGTGTTCATCGTGTTCTTCACGAGGTATGCGTCCGCTTCCGTTACCTTCTCCCTTTTCCCTCGCTTTCCCATCGATTTGACCACGAGATCCGTGAAGATCGGGCCACCCACGGGGTTACCCCATAACATCTGGTATTAGCAGCTTTTGGTTGCCACGGATTTCTCCTCGATTTGGTCTTTTTCCCCATAAATTCGAAAATTCCACCAAAAACAGCCCCAATTCGTGTTTTGGATCGATCTGTGATTTGAGTGCACTTTGGTAGGTTTTGATCCGTGGATTACTTGCTAAACTTGTTGATCTACCTTCCCCTGTGTTCCCATGGCCTAATTCCTTGATTTTCCCCATCAATTTGAGGTTTTGGTTCGAGTTTTTCCGCCAAAATTGTGCCCCGTTCGTGTTCTCGACACGCAGAAATCGACCGGCCCGGAGTCTCCGGCTCCGGACCGGAGTTTCCGGTGTGAGTCACTCCAGACCGGAGTCTCCGGACCTCCAGACCGGAGTCTCCGCCCCCCTGCAGACAGAAAAACTATTTCACCATTTTGAGCATAACTTTTGCATACGAACTCGGATTTTGGTGTTCTTTAGCTTGTTTTGAAGAGGAGAAGGAGCTCTACATCATCATATCTGTGGTTAATGCTATCTACTCCATCCAAATTCCGTGAGCAAGGCAGAATCCACCAATAAAGGGTGAAGATCGGCGAAGAAAGGTATAAAAATTCCGCGACTTCTCCCCACTTGCATCCCTTTGTGAGCTACACTATATTTGCGCTTAACAAACACCTATTGGGACTAGTTCCTCCTATGATTGCTTGGGCTATGCACATTTGATACCTTGTAGAATTCCGAGCAAAAGTTGTGAGCACGCTATCTCATATAGTTATCTTGTATAGTTGTTGGCACAAGGAAGAGACAAGTGAAAAAGAAAAGAAAAGTGAAAAAAAATGAAAAAAAGAAGAAAAAGAAAAGGAAACAAGCAAGTGACTCATAGAATAGGAAGCGCAAGCTCGATGAACATCAAATAGGTGGTACTTATTGTGCATATCTTGTAGCCCACCAATTTATTGCAATCGAACTAGCGTCTCTCCTTGCACTTGTGCGACACGAGCTTATAGTCTTCGCTAGGTAATCATTTGGTTCTTAGCTCACTTTCTCCGTCGCACAAGTCCCATTTATCCCACCGTGTGTGTTTCCTTGTACATAATTCATATCTTGTGGATTGACTTGTTTTGCTTTGTGATCATCGTGGTTCTTTACTTGCCATTACAACATCTTGATTTCGGATTGGTTCTTGACATGACACCATCCATACCTATCCACCATAAGCTTTGTGTGTGTGTGTTTTAGTGGTTAGTTGGTTTTGGTGTTCCGCGTGAACTTCACTTTGCTTGGGTTTGATTGCTCTCAAGTGTTGCCACTTGCGATACTATCTTCCAAGGTAAAGTAAGGTTGGACATTGCATCCCTAACCCCCTACCACTTCCATATACACCACTTGGTCTTGTGAAACATGTCTAGGGACTACGGAACCGATGATGATTTGTATGAAGAATCCACGATGAGCCACCATGCATATGCCTCCACAAGCGTAGATGACATGACGGAGCACTACACCGACAATGGCTCCACATGCTTGGGTGATATGGAGTTCTACAACAACAATAACTCCCCAAGCATGGATGACTTCACGAACAACAACGTCAAGCTCCTCAAGTCGCATCGACCAAGAGGGAGCCGCCACTTCGAGAGCACCAATGTACACCATCAAATGGACAACTTCAAGAGCGACATGGACAACAACTTCGCCAAAACCATGAGCATGATGGCCAAGACTAATGATGCTTTGCGCTCATTACAACGCCTCACCAAGAAGAGTGCCAAGGACAAGGAGCATCGTAGCGAGCGTCATGTGGATGACCAAGTGCGCCATCTACATCAACCTTTGGCAAGGCACGCCAATGACCTCCGTCGACACCATCAAAGGGCACCTTCCACTACTCGTGCCACCACCAAAATGGCACCAAGAGCAAGCTCTCCTCCACACCATCAAGCTTCAACGCCAAGACTTGACGTCCTAGATGACGCATGCACCTTCATGGATGAGGAAGACGAAGACCTCTACTTCGCCAAGTTGGACGAGTATGTCAAGAGGACTACACGAGCCAAGGTGTAAGATGGCGATGACAAGATCAAGAATGGTGAGCATGGGACTTTCCCTTCACCAAAGGAGGCGCATGGAGTTGAGAGAATCGAGCCTACCCCCATATGCTTGAGTGATGATGTGGTACCAATCCTATGTGAGTATGAGATCCACTTAGCCCACTTGAGTGAAAACAAGAGTGAGATGAGTGACTCCACCATATGTGAGATTGAGTGCTTCCACTTGGAGGGCATGCGTGATACACCTAGTGGGTTGAGAGTGGTAGTTGATAGGTCATGTGAGACCACTTTGATTTCTAACGACTTACCCTCTACCTCTAGTGTGTTTTCTCATGATGTGCTAGGTTCCATGGATCAAGAAGCACCAAGCTTGGAGAGGATGATCCTCCGACCGAGAAGATGTACATGGTGGATGAAGATGATGTCATCCCCATATTGGATGAAGAAGTCACCCACATGGAGGTCAATACTACCACAACACCCATTTCATATGAGAGGTATGAACAAGGCAAGAATACGGGTGTTGATGATGCCATGATCCCACTAGTGGACATGGTGACTTGTGATGATTGGCATGCTATGGATGATGTTTGTGATATCACATATGACTCATTGGTATTTCCATGTGATACTTTGCCATTGCATAATGTTGAGCATGTGAAATTATTTGATTGTGATGATGTTACCATAGACATGCCATGCTCTAAACATTACGTTGATGATATCATTGCTTGCACTTTGTTGCACAATTGCTTTTTCCAATGTTTTGCTTGCAATGATGTTACCAATGTTACCCCTCGGATAATGCTTTGTCATGAGTGTTTTACAATTTCTCCCGTTGCTTGCAATAAGTTGAATAATTGCTCTTTCACTTGTTTTGCTTGCAACAATAATTCTCATATGGTTTATTTTGAGATGGCCCCCATAGCTCTCTCAAATTTTGGAGATTTTGGTAAATACCATGATAAGCATGTTCCCCACTTGCATACTCACCATGCACCTATGTTACACTTGATTGACACTAATGGTGATGTGCACAAGAAGAGATATGTCATGATGGATGATGTATTTCTCTACCATGCACACACGTTCTTCCTTTTATCTATGATGTGTGTAGGTACCCGAATGATCATGTCAACCTCGGTTGAGCACGAGTTGACAAAAAGAGCTCTAGAGAGCATCCCCCAAGTGAGTTAAAGATCAAACCCAGCTCTGATACCTTTCGCATGCTTTGCATCTTTCATGTTGACAAATTGCTCTTTCCTATGGTTTGATTGCAAGCATGTTGATGGTATTCTTTCACCTTGTGACAATCATGTCTCGTTGCTATTGGATATTGATGATTTGTGTGTTGCCACAAAAATGTTGAACAATTCCTCTTTCTGATGTTTTGTGTGCAACCATAATGCCATTATGAGCATGTATTGTCACGAGATCTTCCAAGTCTCTCGTATTGTTGTTGCAACAAACATAAGGACCACTTGCTCTTTCATATGGTTTGTTTGCAAACATGTTGTTTTTGCTTCCGCTTGCGATATGCATACTCCCATGATCTTTGTTTTTGATGATATGTGTATGGCATCCAACATATTGAACAATTGTTCTTTCCAATGGTTGGCTTGCACACATAATGATGTTGCTTTGGATATTCTTCCTCATGTGTTTTTGCCGAATTCTCCTATCCTTGCATCAAAGATGTTGATCAATATTTTAGTCAATTGCTTTGAGTGCCACACTAAGATGTTTTATGGAGTTTTTGAGTTCCCACATTTGGATGATGTTCAAACGAGTTCCATGCACTTTGACCTTGCATATGCATCCTGTTTGCTATACTTGAGTTGTGCTAATAGTGTTGTGAACAAGAATGGACATGCCACACATGACATGCTCCTCTATCACACACAAACATATGTTGCTTGGTCCTTGTTGTGTGAAGGTACAATTGTTTCCGCGTCAACCTCTATGGACAAAGAGTTGACAAGACGAACCGTAGAGAGTTACCTATGGCTGCCCTTCAACGAGCTATCTCTACACCATAAGGTGACTTCACTCTACTTGAGGACTCATGCTATTATCTTCATGAATTGGCTACGCTTTGAGTGTTGCTTCTCTTTTGTGGTGAGCTTTGTAGGCTTCATTGAAGGTGAAGGAACATTGAGGTGTTGTCAATTCAATCATTCCGAGGACGACTATATGGTGAACCCCAGGATCAAGAAGGTCTCTCGACATCTTCTACTTTGTGATAAGTGTGTAGAGTCGAGGACGACTCTTTTTGAAGGGAGGGGAGATGATGTAGCCTGACCTTAGGTCGTTACCACATCATGGTCTCCAACTTATGCCAAGTCGTCATGGACTCCAAAGGTAAATCCGTTCCTCTATGCGAGCCCACTTCCTACCCTCTTGAATGGTATACTACTTCATACTCCGTTCCATACTACTTCATACTCCATTCCATATCCATGATAGGTTCACACCAACAAGTACGGAGGCACGGGAGGAAGCCTGGAGCACCAAGCCCGACAACACGGAGGCTTGGAAGAGAAGACGGAAGAAGCAGAAGATGGAGCACCGGAGTCTCTGGCCTGCACACACCGGAGCCTCCGGCCACACCGGAGTCTCCGGCCTGAAGACACCGGAGTCTCTGGCCTGCAGACACCGGAGTCTCCAGACCCATATCCGGACTGAACCCCAGATCGAGCTCGAGGACAGCCAGAAGGCCCCTCCGGAGAGGACACCGGAGACAGACCGGAGTCTCCAGCCCACACCGGAGTCTCCGGCCTGAGCGTATGGGCCTGCGTGCCGCCAGCTGGGCCTTTGGCCCATGTACCCCTTAGTCCGCCCAGACTTTCCCCTTTTATTCTGAAAGTACCCTTGAACTAGTGGCTGGCCTATATATAGTGCCCCCACCCCCTCATGTAACCCGAGGCATAGATGATAGACTAAATAAAACCCCCTTTGTGGAATCTCTAGTTTTGCCTCATCCCCTTCTACCAAAGGGGATCGACTATCGTCACCACCTCGTTGGAGTTTGCATCGCGCCTCCCTTGTTGTACAAGGCCTTGGCATCGGTGTCCCTTTGCCAAGATGTCAAGACCCTCTCCAAGGTGTTCTTCCCTCTCCGCTTGGGATTGACGGGAGCATGTTGACCGATCTTCCTTGCGAGGATTCTATCGGACCAGTGGCCACCGGTGAGAGCAACCGGCCTTGTAGTGTGTGTGTTTTGTGTGTGTTCATCGTGTTTTTCGCGAGGTATGCATCCGCTTCTGCTACCTTCTCCCTTTTCCCTCGCTTTCCCATCGATTTGACCATGAGATCCGTGAAGATCGGGCCACCCACGGGGTTACCCCATAACACTGGGGCTTGAGGCAGCTGCACAGTGGAGGTGCGGATTAGGTGACTGGAGGTTGCTGCACGGGAGGACTTCGCACGCTTCAAGGGTAAATCCTAATTTTCTGGCTAACTGCAGTCATTTGTGTATGTTTATTGGTAGCTTTGGATGTGGTCTGTTAGCTGCAAGATTATTCGGCTATAGGAATATAAGTATATTTGTAGACTATAATGTGTCATTGTACGAGCATTTGACAAATTGCGGTATTTTTTAGGTCGGAAGTTATGTCAAATAATGTAGTGTTTAGGTTCCGCTATGGTAACAATATCGTCAGAACAAACGAGGACGGAGTTGATTTGGGCGAGTTTAATTTTATTGATGAAGTGCTCCAGAATCCTAAAACGGTGTCCATTATTGAGTTGAAGGATTGGTTATCTGCTCGTTTAGGGCTCCCTCCGACCCATACTGTCGGTGTGCATGTATTATGTACTAAGTTAAGGATTAAACCTGATTTTTATTTGAGAGCGATAGAAGTGTAAAATAAATGGGTCAAATGGGTGAAAGCCTATCTGAAAAGGGGAGTTAACCCCACTGTCTTAGTGCTTCCTGTGGCGAGAGAGCCTGTTTATAATCAGGGCCAGAGTAGTCAGACACAACATGCTAGTGGTGGTTATGATCATGACCAGATCAGTCAAGCCGAAGATGAAGGTGGTGGTGGCTACTATCATGGCCAGAGTAGTCAAGGCCAAGATGGTGGTGGTGGTTATGAACCTGGTCAGAGTAGTTATGCACACACCAATGGTGGTGGTTATGAACTTGGTCAGAATAGTTTTGCACACATCGAGGGTGGTGGATATGAATCATCTAAAGGTAGTCATGGGACAGGAGAAGATATTTTCAGTGGTGAGGTCGATGTGGACGAGATACACGAAGGTTGGTTGCAAGATCAGATGGAAGTCAAAGATTCAGAAGGCTACAGCGATAGCTCTCATGATTCCACCGAGTCTGATCAAGAATACCAACCTATTCCGGCATCATGAAATGAAGACCACACATCAACAATGAATGTGAACGATGGGCATGATTCCGCGTGGCACTATCACGCGAACAACATCTCCATGGGTGCATTATATACTAGCAAGAGGCATCTGCAGGAAGCAATCGTTGAGTGGGCATTGTCCATGCAATGGGTTTTCAAAGCGAAGGTGTCATCCCAACAATATTTGACTTTGGTTTGCGAGGTAGCTGGATGTCCGTCCGGGTTCCATGCCCATCGTCCTAAGTATGACACCAATTGGAAGGTTAGCGACGTTGTGCAGCACACATGTCAACTTGACAATGTCCTTCAAGACCATCATAATCTCACATCAACCCTCCTGGACAGACTATTATACACTGACATAGTGGAGACCAAAGCCATGGTGGTGAAAGCTATCATCAACAAAGTTGTTGTCAGATTTTGCTACAATTTCTTATGGGAAGGCTTGGAGGACTAAGCAGAGGGCACTGGAGGCAAGATTTGTTTTTTTAAACGGATACGACTGTGTTGTTCGGATGCTCCAGACACTGCAGGCTAGGAATCCAGACACATATGTCGACATCAAACACTTTACGTTGCCTGAAGAACCCAATTTGAGGGTGTTGCATCGAGTGTTCTTATCATGTGCTATATGCATAGAAACATTCACTCATCGCCGACCAGTCATTTGTATGGATGGTACATTTCTCACTAGCAAGTACAGGGGCCAGATCTTGACTATCGTAGGTCAAGAGGGGAACAAACAAATTGTTCCACTTGCATTTGCTTTCGTGGAGAGCGAGAACACCGAGAGTTGGGTATGGTCTTTCAGGCAGCTGAAGATAGCAATTGTGGGGGGATGTACCAAATGTGTGCATCCTTCATGACAGGCATCCGGGTATACTCAGCGCGATAAGGAAGATGATGCAGCCTACTCCTGATGAACCAACTCCATGGCCGGACATGCAGAGTCGTTGGTGCATGGGGCATCTAGGGGCCAACTTTTTCTCACAGTTCAGGAACAAGGCCCTGATGAACCTATTCAAGAAGCTTTGCAAGCAGAACCAGGAGTGTAAGTATATCAAGTGTCGGACCTATTTGGATGAATTCACAAAAAAACATGTTAGGCAGAGGAAAGCAGCTAGAGCAGCAGCTGTCGCGGCTCATGCAGCCGCGGTAGCTGCACAGACAGTAGCGGGAGCAGCACCACCGGCGGAAGAACCCATTGCTCTTTGCGATTTGCTAGGATTTGACCAACCCGGTACTAGGAGGAGGCCTGGCAGAAGGATTAAGAATTTTCAGGAATGGATAGAGCACGAGCCTGTTGAGAGGTGGTCTCTGTTGCACGACACTCATGGTGCTAGGTTTGGCGTCATGACTAAAAATCTTGCCAAAACTTACAGCTTCGTCTTGAGAGGAAGCAGGGATCTGCCATTAACAGCTATTGTGGAGTGTATTTTCACCGGACCTTTGAATTACTTCAGAGGCAGACTCTGGATTGCTCAGATGCATATCATCAACAACCCAAACACGAGGTACTGTTCAAAGATCATGGATTACATGAATGATAAAATGGAAAAGGCTCGGTCTATGCACGTCGTCGCCATCGGTGGGGACGTTCGCTCTTGTCCGCACCTCTTGTACCACGTCAACACGCTTGATGACCCACAAGTATAGGAGATCGCAACAGTCTTCAAGGGAAGTAAAACCCAATTTATTGGTTCTACACAAGGGGAACCAAAGAATATTTATAAGCCTTAACAACTGAGTTGTCAATTCAGCTGCACCTAGAAACAATCTTGCTCACAGTAGTTTATCAGTAGTAACAGTTTTGTAATAGCAATAGCAAAGTGATGGCTCAGTGTTGATGTAGAGCTCGTTGGGAACCCTAAGAGGAAGGTATGATGAGCACAATAGCAAGTTTCCCTCAATTATGAAACCAAGGTTTAATCGAACCAGTAGGAGCAAGGAAACACCCCAAAGGTGTTGCTAGCTGAGCCTTGGCAGGGCGCACTACCAGTGCTAGTAGCAACGTGGAGACCTACACAACACAACCACAGAACTTTGTCCCCAACTTGCGATGAGGTTGTCAATCTCACCGGGTTTGCTGAAAACAAAGGATTAAACGTATCGAATGGAAGGAAGTAATAGTTTACAGAAAGTAAACACAAAGCAGTAAACAGTTTATAGATTGTATATAAAGAAAAATGACCGGGATCCATAGGTCACTAGAGGTGGCTCTCCTTAAGATAGATAACATGCTGGGTGAACAAATTACAGCGGGGCAATTGACAAACATCGAGAAAGCAATACATGCATATACTAATCATCTTGACTCCTTCGGAACTTGATTGGGCATTACAACATTATACATAGACCGCCATCCAACTGCATCTATGACTAATAATCCACCTTCAGGTTATCATCCGAACCCCCTCCAGTATTAAGTTGCAAGCAACAGATTATTGCTTTACGAATTGCGTGTAAAGTAAACAATATGATTGTTCTATGAACAAAGGATTGTTATTTTCTCCCTAGTAGCAACAACACATCTAGTACCTTAGAGATTTCTATCACTTCCCCAGATTACCAGAGGCATGAACCCACTATCGAGCATAAATACTAACTCTTGGAGTTGCTAGCATCTACTTGGCCAAGATAGCTACTAACAACGGAAGGCATGCAAGATCACAAATAACAAAGACATGATAGAATCAATAATCAATCTGAAATAGCATCTCAATATCCATCGGATCCCCACAAACACAACATGCAGAATTACAAATAGATGATCTTGATCATGAACGGAGCTCACAAGATCTAAACATGAAAGCACAAAGTAGGAGAACCAGCCATCTAGCTACTACATGGATCCGTATTACAAGGATGAACTACTCATGCATCACACCGAAGGCTTGCATGGTGATGAAGAAGGCCTCCAGGGTGAATTCCCCTCTCTGGTAGGGTGCCGGGAAGAGCATCAGATCCCTCCCGATCTAGGGATGGAGATGATGGCGGCTACAGACCCTTTCGTGGATTTTTGATCGGGTACTTAGGGTTTTCGTTCCGAGGGCATCTTATAGGCGGAAGGAGAGGTCGAGGGGGTGCCTGGGCTGGCCACACCACCCCCTAGCGCGGGCCAAGCCTGGCCGTGTGGCCAGGTGGTGTGGCCGCCCTCTGGCCCTTCTCCGTCTCGTATTCTGGCATCTGATGACTTCCGGAAAAATAGGCACTTTGGCTTTTGTCTCGTCCAATTCCGAGAATATTTATTTTCTGACTCTCCTGGAACCAAAAACAGCAGAAAACAGGCAGCTGGTACTGTGGCTCTTGTTAATAGGTTAGTCCAAGAAATCATATGAAAAGTACTTCAAAGTGTGGACAAAACACAAGAAAGTGGATAAAACCAAGCATGGAACATCAAAAATTATAGATACATTTGCAATGTATCACAAAGTAATAGCAATAGTAAAAGTAAAGGCAGTAGTAACAATTGCAGTAAATAGTAGGATTAAAGCGCGGTAGGCATAGGGATGGATGGACGGATGTTGCATGCACAAGACAATTCATGTAACAATCAAGATATAGAGCATTTGCAGATAAATAAGATAAATTATCCAAGTACTAAATAATCATACGCATATGTTCCACATATAGTCATACGTGCTTGTAATAAGAACTTGCACAACATCTTTTGTCCTGCCAGCCCGTTGTCGTGGGGCCTCAAGGGAATATACTGGCAATTAAGGTGCTCCTTTTAATAGAGCACCGGAGCAAAGCATTAACACTCCATAAACACACGTGATCCTCACATCACAGCCATCCCCTCTAGTTATCCCAATTTCTGTCACTTTGGGGCCTCGGGTTCCGGACAATGATGTGTATATACAACTTGCAGGTAAGATCATAAACAATACTATCATCATGAATCATTAACATGTTCAGATCTGAAATCATGGCACTCGGGCCCTAGTGACAAGCATTAAGCATAACAAGTTGCAACAAAATCAAAAAGCACTAACAATAGATACTAGGCACCATGCCCTAACAATCTGATGCCATTACATGAACGATCTCATCCAATCCCTACCATCCCCATAGCCTACTGCGGGGGATTACTCACTCATGGATGGGGGAATCATGGATGGTTGATGGAGAAGCGATGGTGATGATGATGCGATCATCTCCTCCAATTCCCCGTCCTGGCAGGGTGCTAGAACGGAGTTTCTGGTTCCGAATCGCGGTATCTGGTGGTGGCGGCGCAGCGAAACTCTATCTAGAAAAACATCGAACCCTCCTCTATTTTAGGTCAAAGGGCTTATATAGGCGAAAGGAGAGGTCGAGGCGTAGGCCGAGGCGG
Source organism: Avena sativa (assembly GCA_916181665.1). Taxonomy (NCBI): domain Eukaryota; kingdom Viridiplantae; phylum Streptophyta; class Magnoliopsida; order Poales; family Poaceae; genus Avena; species Avena sativa. The sequence goes on along the minus strand of OV702290.1, from coordinate 541,764,392 downwards.
CCACACCATCCCCTGGTGCAGCCTGGCCTGGCCCGCGCGGCCAGGTGGTGTGGGCCCCTCGTGGCCCCACTCCGCCTCGTCTTTTGGCTTCGTGAGTCTTCTGGTAAAATAGGAGTTTTGCGATATTTTCTGGGATTTTTCCTAAAAGTTGATTTCCTGCACAAAAACGAGACACCAAAGCAATTCTGCTAAAAACCATGTTAGCCCGCATTAGTTATATCCAAATCACACAAATTAGAGAAGAAACAACAGCAAAAGTGTTCGGGAAAGTAGATACGTTTTGGACGTATCAACTCCCCCAAGCTTAGCTTATTGCTTGTCCTCAAGCAATTCAGTTGAAAACTGAGTGCGATAAAAGAAACTTTCACGAACACATTTGCTTCATAAGATGTATATATTCTCAGCATATGATCAAATACTTAGGCAATTCATAATAAAGAGTATGCAAATAAATTTACCCACTAGTCATGCAAGCTATGAAGAGATTCCAAATCAACAATAATAAACAACATGACACATAAGCATTTGTAGGATTGTAATGCTCATAAGAGGACATGATAAAGTGGTATATCGCTTGCCTTTCTTTTTGGAGCAAAGGCACCTCTGAAGTTTAAGTTAAGACTAGAAGTAAAAATATCAAAGGTACAAGCGTCAAAGTTATGTCACAACTAACCGTGTTTCAGGACAAGCACATTACACTAAGAATGACAGCTATGCTCTCGGGAAGGTGATCAAAGAATAAATGGTGACTCATCATAAAAGTAAAATAAAAGATTTGAAAAGTTTGAAAGGTTCCAAATGTTGAAAGTATGGGTACTCATTAGCTTTGAGCTCTCATTGCCCCTATCACAAGCATCTTTAGGTGATTAAGGTTAAAGTGAACAAATATGAGGATATGCTTGCAAGTTATAAGTCGAAAATCTCATGCCCCTTGCCTACGAGTCCCGGACCTCATGATGCTCAACTTTAGTCACGAGTAAGTTCTTGTCATTGTAAGTACATGTGTATCATGGAGAACCGCCAACGGGGTACCACTTGCCCCATGATACATGAGCTATCCCATATCAAAATGATAAGGCAACAGACAATGAGCATCTCAGCGATCTTTTTATTTGCTATTTGCATAGGTTTTTATTGAGGATGCTTCACAGAATGCTCACTATGGTTATGCTGCAAGTTTCCACCATGATTAGGCATGTCTTAGGCTAGCCGCCCAGGCGTTTCTCTAACACATATACAAACTCCATGAGCTTACAAGTTCCCTTTTTATTTCACACTATCGGGATCCATAAACAAAAGAACATGATATCAACTGAATAATAAGTGCAATGTTGAAAGTGTTCCCCATGACAACATGGTTCTGCTAATTCTCAACTTATAAAGTGCAAGCATATACACAACATAGATGGATGCAATGGTTCAAGTTTATTAAGTGTAAGAAAGTAAAGTGTGCCATCAAGTTCGTGAGAGCTTTACTAACTAATTTTCACATGACAAGCAAACATTTTTATTGGAAGAGAACAAAGCATAATAAATATGCAAGGAATAGCAAAGATGCTAATAGGTGGATATGGTGGACTATTTTTGACAATTTTGGTTTGGGGGAGTTGGATGCACAAGTAAAATATATACTCAGCGCAAGTGAAGGCTAGCAGTAGAAAGGGAGCGACAATCGAGAGAGCAGTAAATAACATAATCATGCTTGCGAAAAAACAAAATTAATAGTGGCATAAAAGTGACACAAGAAATCTGTGGCAAGATAAATCATCGAGGCATAAATGACCTTTTGTTTAGTCATATGCATGCATGGGCATGTGCCAAGTCAATTCAAATTAAACATTCAGAGGAGGATACCACAATGTCATACCAAGTTATGAATAGAACAATGCAAACAATCATTTATATGACATGCTACAAACTATTAGTGGATTAGAACTGATCATAAGAGAGCAAGAACTACTAAGCATCCATTAAATAACATACACCTTACATGAACAGACTAAGCATGCCCACAATTATGATTATATGTACAAAAATGAAAACAAATAGAGTTCATACCAGCCTCTTATCACACCTCGAGTTGTCGTACATCATCATTGCCCTTCACTTGTGTGACTTAAATAATAAGATAAAACCAAACTCCAAAGAGTCACTGAGGACCACTGAACCCTGCAACGAACTTTACAAAACCAGAGAAGAACAACAAATATTTTTGGGTTTTCAACTTTCAAAGACAAGAACTGAAAGAAAAGAGCGAACAAAGCAAAAATCTTTTTGGTTTTTTTTGAATAATCAGAGTGAAGCTAAAAAGGATGAAGCAAACCAAAGCTAAAAGATAAAGAAGCAAACAAAGAGAAGTAACGGAAATATTTTTGGTCTTTCGTGTTTTGGAAAGCAGAAATAAAGCGAGAACAAAAACTAAAAAGAAAGCGAATCATGGATATGCAGAGTACCGACTGAACATGATATGTAGATGAGTGTGATGTCGGCATACCCCCTCCCCCCAAGCTTAGGCTTTTGGCCTAAGTGGGGATCAACCCCAACGCGGGTAGGAACTCCAAGTCGGCGGGTCATCATAAGAATGGTCATAGTTAGGCCCTTGCAAACAAGAAGAAACCCACCATTCATAGGCAGGCTGCTGGTACGAAGACTCCCCCTCGTTGGAGGGCTGGATCGAATCATCCGTAACCTCCCTTCCAGCATCATGCTCTTGCTGGGAGAGCTCCTCCAGATATGTATCGAGCTCTTCTTCAGTGAGTGACCATCCTACCGTGGTATCAAGGTTAAACAAAACAAGCGCAGGTAAAATAACCACTCGCTCGGTCTTACCTCCTCTCCATCCATTCTTGAGAAAGGTTATTTCATACGATAAATCACTCAAATTAGCCCAAGAAGAAACGAATTTATGTTGTATCATGGAATTAAGATCAAGCATCTCTATGGGAAACTGAAGGTCTGAATGATGAGGCGCTACACCATGCAAAGCTAATAAACGAGAGGTGATGAGGCCTCCACAAATTGCACCTTTCTCGCGGTTAGCAGCAAGACGGAAAGATATCAAAGCACCCAAGTTATAACTCCTATCTTGTTTCAAGGCAGCTAAGATAAAGGCTAGATCATATGAGGATAATTTACTAGCAGTTTTCCTAGCAAGAACACACTTGGCAATAAAGTAGGCAAAGTATTGAATAGGCGGGAGATGAATATTACGAATTTTACCACTCTCCTTTGAGAAGCTGCTCCCTTGGCAAATCTCTGCATACAAGTCCACGAGTGGTGTAGGCCGCTCTCTAATCCTTTCACACGAACCCCACTGTGGTACTTTAATGGATGCACAAAAATCATCAAAAGGTAGGATCACAGCTATATTGTAAATTTTGTAATGAACCATGGGGTTAGGCAAGGACCAACTGATACGTTGCAAACGAATCCATAATTTTTGATGTTCCATACTTGGTTTTATCTACTTTCTTATGTTTTGTCCACATTTAGGATTACTTTCTATACACTTTCTTGGACTAACCTATTAACAAGAGCCACAATGCCAGCTTCCTATTTTCTGCTGTTTTTGGTTCCAGGTAAGTCAGAAAATGAATATTCTCGAAATTGGTTGGGACAAAAGCCAAAGTCAGTTTTTCACCGAGGGGGACACGGAGCCAGAGTACGAGACGGAGAGGGGCCAGGGGGCCGCCACACCACCTGGCTGCGCGGCCAAGCCTGACCCGCGCCAGGGGGTGGTGTGGCCGCCTAGGGCACCCTCTCAGCCTCCCCTTTCGCCTATAAGATGCCTCCGATACAGAAACCCTAAGTACCCGATCAAAATTCCACGAAAGAGTTTGTAGCTACCATCATCTCCATCCCTAGATCGGGAGGGATCCGAAGCTCTTCTCGGCACCCTGCTGGAGGGGAGAATTCATCCTGGAGGCCTTCTTCATCACCATGCAAGCCTCCGGTGTGATGCGTGAGTAGTTCATCCTTGGACTACGGGTCCATGTAGTAGCTAGATGGTTGGTTCTTCTCCTTTGTGATACCATGTTTAGATCTTGTGAGCTTTGTTCATGATCAAGATCATCTATTTGTAATCCTACATGTTGTGTTTGTGGGGATCCGATGGTTATTGAGATGCTATTTTAGATTGATTATTGATTCTATCATGTCTTTATTATTTGTGATCTTGCATGCTTTCCGTTGTTAGTAGCTATCTTGGCCAAGTAGATGCTAGCAACTCCAAGCATTAGTATTTATGCTCGATAGTGGGTTCATGCCTCTAGTAATCTGGGGAAGTGACAGAAATCTCTAAGGTACTAGATGTGTTGTTGCTACTAGGGAGAAAATAGTAATTCTTTGTTTATAGAATAATCGTATTGTTTACTTTACATGCAATACGTAATGCAATTATCTATTGCTTGCAACTTAATACTGGAGGGGGTTTGGATGATAACCAGAAGGTGAATTATTAGTCATAGATGCAGTTGGATTACGGTCTATGTATAATGTTGTAATGTCCAATCAAATCTCAAAGGAGTCAAGATGTTTAGTATATGCATGTATTTCTTTCTCGATGTTTGTCATTTTGCACCGTTGTAATTTGTTCACCCAACATGTCATCTATCTTAAGGAGAGCCACCACTAGTGAACTATGGACCCCGGTCCTTTCTTTTACCATCAATCTACAACTGTTTACTGCTTTGTGTTTACTTTCTGCAAACTATAACTTTCTTCCACACAATATATTTAATTCTTTGTTTTCAGCAAAACCGGTGAGATTAACAACCTCACTGTAAGTTGGTGTCACGACCGATTTTTGAAGTTTTTCAAAAATCTTTTATCAGAAAGTATGGACTAGAAAATTTCGCTTAACTAATTAAAACTTATCAAGAATTTTCATAAAAAAAGAGTTTATATGAATTAAACTTGCGTGATTATAAATTTTGTTTTATATTTTTTTCTCAACTTGGATAGTATTTCTGCTGGTTTGAGCATATTAAAGTATGCTCTTTTGAATCTTCTTCAATTTATTGATTCTTTATTTTTATATTTTGCTTCTTCTAAAAATTGAGTGAGATTTTTTTTATCTTGTAGCCATGCACGTGCATGTAAGTGCATCACGTATATATAACTTCTCTCTTGTGTTTCTTTCTCATGTATGTATATGCATGCACCAGTCCTATAATCTCTCTCACCTTCCTTTTCTTTTCTTGTCCACTACCGGAGCAAGTAGACTAGCAGACATTCTTTCTTTCTTTTAATTAACAGCTCCAATCAAAGCCAGACAGCAAGTCTTCTTTTCTCTTATTCTCAAGCACGTATTGGGCTAATCCTGTTTCTCTCTTTCCTATTCATTTTCCTTTTCTTTTGCTCTCAACCGAATGGCCAAGGCCTATTCCTCTCCTTGCCTGTTCATGTGGCACCATAGTAACTCCCGCACTAACACTAACATAAGTACGGCCGCCACCGCTTGGGTTCTGCCGTGCATGCCATGAGCCCTCCTAGACTCTATCTCTTCCGATAAGTACACCACCTCGTCCTCTTATTTTTTCCCTGATCGATTCGCTTCCAATCGCTCCACACGGCCTCCCAACGAGGACACAAGCCATACAGCCACCATAGTTTCTGACCATGGCCGCCGCCGGAAAATCTGAGCAACAGAGGCGCCTTTGCTCGATTCCTTTCGCCACCAGCACCACTTAGAAACCACCAACCCGTTCAGGCGACCTGCTTCTCGATTCGTCACCTACAGCTCGCCAATTTTGCCATCTGCAACAATTCCATCTAGAAGTTCATCGGACAAATTTGTCGCGCACGTGTTACAACGAGTAGGGAGTGACGAGTTTGGTCGTGGCCAAAATCAACTTATTGAATAAAAAGGATTCATCAACGAAGGCATGCCCCTTTCATAATTATCCCATGTTTTACAAGTGCATGTTATTATTGTTTTACAAATATTACTGCTATTTTGGTTACCCACATACCTTGATACACATGTCGCCATACATAGTCCTGAGTAGAGATTATATATTAATCCTGTAGAGTAGAATTGATTAGCCATGCTAAATAATATTTAGGATCATTGATCTCCCCTCTTCAGAGGAATTGGATGATCCTCGGGTCACATATATACTTTTGAAACTTGTTGAGCTCGCTAAGCTAGCCGTCGTTGCTTCTTCTACTCTATTCTACTCTGGGTGAAACTTATCATCTAAACACTGGCGCGACCGACAGCTGGATCAAAGGAAGGAGCGATTGGCTGCCCTTCACTAGTTGAGGGGGCAATCCGTCGTCCGTGCCGCATGAGGGCCTAATAAGTCTTGGATTTGAAGATTGTGACCACCGTACAACCACATGCTATAATGGGCACTGGCTTGGTCAAGTAAGTTAGTCAGCCTTAGGTGTCGATGTCGTAGTACCGCTGATGAGGTGTCTGCCTGCGGGGGAGCCTTCGGCATAGATGGGGGGACCGGTTTGGGGACGTACTCTCAGTTCCGTGCGCCATACCCGATGGGCATGTCACATCTTTGGGGGATCTAGCTAAAAGACCTTGTCACAATCCCTCTGCCGGTACACCAATTGGTGTGTATTAAACCAACAACGGCTGGTGGGCGTCAGGACGGGATTGTGTCGTGTGGGAAAAATGTACAACCTCTGCAGAGTGTAAACCTATTCGAATAGCCGTGTCCATGGTCATGGACGACACATGAATCTTTCTTGACATACGGGAACCTGTCTTGCTACTTACCTCTTTACCCCTATCCTTATCCTGGAGTCTATGAACTATGTGAGTTGTTGTGGACAATCACACTATTGAGAAATACCACATTGATGATAAACATGTTTTCGTCTGAAACCACTTTTTATCAAAACTGCTACCATGTTGCAAATAAAATTGGCTTTTATGCAAAAGAACCATATGACCTCCATATAAAGCCACATGTAGATGTATCAGGTTTTGCATAAGGGGTATGTTGAGTACGTCATGTACTCATGACAATAATTTTGTTGAATTCAGAATAAGGGAAATATTGGATATCACCAAGAGAGAAAATACCATGAATATATATGTGAGATACCTCCCAAGATGTGGAGCCGGAAAAACCCGCAAGATCAAAAACGCAATAAGATATGCAAGGGAAATCCGTTTTTGATGAACTAGAGCTTGTTATAAAGATAACCACAAGCTCTAGATCCTCACATGGACAAGAACCAAACAACAACCAAGAAAGATGATGCTATGTATGCAAAGGTTTGAGCTCTCTCCGAAAGATACGAACGAGTCACCCACTCGAGAGCCCCTCTTGATAGTACGGCTATCTATCCTAAAACTGGTCTCCCAACACTACAAGAACACTACAAGAGACCGGTAAAATAGAAACCCTATCAAGATCATACCTTTGCCTTGAGCATCCCACTTGAGCTTGATGTAGACGATCTTGTCACCTTCAAGATGGAACACCTTTCTTGATTGCACTTGCTTGCACTTGCTTGATGAAGTCTTGAGACATGCTCCCCCATACTCCATGGGGAAGCCTCTTCTTCGAACTTGACTTCATCATTCCATGATTGCCAAGGATGGCAAGCTTCAAGCATGAGATCTTCTAAAGATGACGCATCTTGAGCTTGCACTTCAATTCTTGATGATGTCTTGAAGATAGCCATGAGGAACTCCATCTTCTTCTTCTTCAAGACAAACTTGATCTTCTTCTTCCTCTTCCTCTTCTTCTTCTACTTGATTCCAATAGGCACAAAGACCTTGGACGATGCTTCTTCTTTTTCATCCTTGAAACCAACACATGGTCCAAGCGATGCCAATGGACAAACCTACAAGTGAAACTCAATTTGCACATTAGTCCATAGGGATTGTCATTAATTACCAAAACCACACATGGGGCATACATGCCCTTTCAATTTCGTTGTGTTGTCAACATTGATCTTGGGATTGACGAACAAACACAGGGGGGTCTGGAAGTTAAGTTCCGGTCCTCACACTTTGAATAAGGAGGCAATTTAATAGCATCAGTCAAAGGAATTTTTAAAAATAAAGGTTTCATCCACTCCCAAAACATATTATAGTGTTCGTCTTCCTTTGACTTGTGTTTCTTATCAGGAAAAGGCGTTGGTTTTTGAACCCATGGCTCTCTTTCACTACCATGTTTATTAGCAACAAAATCTTCCTTAGTGTACTTAGTATTCTTAGTGTGCCTTTTAGGTTCTTCTTCAATTTATTCTTTATCAGGAGCATCATTTTTCTCATTACCACTCTCAGTTTCAGCATTAGAGACAGATATACTATTAGGATCTTTAGCAGGTTTAGAAGATTCTACAACTGTTTTATGTTTCTTTTTATTTCTCTTAGAAGAAGTACCTCTATTTTTAGTTTGTTGAGAATCCTGCTCAATTCTTTTAGGATGTCCTTCAGGATATAAAGGATCCTGAGTGAGAGCTCCACTCCTAGTTCTAATTTCATATGCATGTTTTTCTTTAGAAGCATTAACTAGCAAATCTTTTTGTACTTTACTAAGCTGATCAATTTGAGTTTGAACTATTTGGAAGTGTTTAACAAGCATTTTAACATCATTGGGGGTTCTTTCCACAATATATCTCAACTCATTAATATCTCTAGAGTTTTCCATTAAATGATTCTGCACTCTCTTATTAAAATTATCTTGCTTAACAACAAAGATATCAAATTCTTCTAAGCATTGACCAGGAGGTTTAGAATAAGGGATATAACCTTCATCAAAATGTTGGAGAGAGTGTACCTCAATAGTGGATGAGTGGGAGATTGTCTTACATAACTCTTCTATAGGAGGTAGATTCTTCACATTTTCAGATTTAATATCCTTCTCCTTGAGACATTTCTTAGCTTCCTTCACCACTTCGTCATTTACTTCAATCACTCCCCTCTTCTTTGGTGTTGGTGTTGGCTCAGGCACAGTTGGCTCAAGTGTAGTTAACTCAAGTGTAGTTGACTCAGGTGTAGTTAACTTAGGTGAAGTCCAATCATCATAATTCTTGCTTATTTCTCTTCCTGAAAACACAGTCAGCACAACTATCCAGGTATGTCCTAGATTCATCAGTAAGTCCATTATAATATATGTCAAGAAGCTCATTTTTAGGTAATGGACATCCAGGATGTGTGTGAATCAAAGCACAAAATCTTGCCCATGATTCATGCAATTTCTCCTCTTCCCCCTGTTTAAAGTCAAAAAGTTCCTGCAAAATGGCATGTCGAGCACTAGGAGGAAAATATTTCTGAAAGAAAGTATCAATCAAGCAATCAGGGCTATCAATAGATCCAGGAGGTAAATTATTAAACCAAGTTTTAGCTTCTCCTTTTTGCGAAAAAGGGAAAAATTTAGCAACAAAGTAGGTGCGCATCTTAATATCATCAAAAAATAAGCCACTCATGGTAGAAAGTTCAGTCATATGTGCTACATCACTTTCATTTTCATTTCCACAAAAGGGTTCTTTCTCAACAATGGTTATGTAGGATAAATCAAGAGAGAAATCCTAATCCTTATCTTTAATGTCTATGGGAGATATAACAAACTTAGCATTAGGAGATAATTTAGGTCTAACAGTATGTCTCTCGAGAAGACTCTTAATAGCACCTGCATCATGAGTGTTTTGTCATTCTTCAATAAATTCATCAGTCATTTCTATATAACCGTCATCAAGATTATAGCTCTCTCTAGGCTCAGGTGAACTAACGGGTGTAGTAGTATCTTCATTAGGAGTTTTAGTATTTTCAGCTATAGTTCTAGCAATCGTAGCAACTAGGAAAGGACCTAATGAACCACTCTTATCAAGCACAGTAGAAGTAGTATCATAAGTATCAGAAGCAATTTCAGATTCAGCAGAAGTAGCAGTATGTGTAGCATGTGCATGTGGTGGTGGTGTAAGGAGCTTATTCATTACAGATGGTGAATCAAGAGCAACAGAGGTGTTCAGAACTGTACCTCTCCTTGTAGTGGATGGTAATATAGGAACTTTTCCATCACAAGTTTTACCCATGATGAATGGATAGCAGCGAACAATAATGATTCCTAGTGAACTTGATAAATAGAGCTATGTGATGACCCACAAGTATAGGGGGTGTATCGTAGTATTTTCGATAAGTAAGAGTGTCGAACCCAACGAGGAGCAGAAGGTGTTGGCGAATGGCTTGGAGCAGGAATTCTCTGTAAATACTTAGCAAACGGATTTTTAGGGGTTTTTGATAATGCAGGTAAATAAAGTACGAGTAAATAAAAGACAATAATAATAAATGCAGCAAGTGGCCCAATCCTTTCTTTATCAAAGGACAAGCCGGTTGTATTACTTAAGATGACCAAACATTCTCGAGGACACACGGGAATATCATCAAGTGCTTTCGCTTCATATAGTTGATTAATCTTCTTTAGTTTGCTAAGTGTTGTGTGGGTGAACCTGTGCTAATGTACCGACCTTCCTAGGACTAATACATACTTGTGATTATACCCCTTGCAAGCATCCGCAAGTACAAGAAAATAATTAAGGTAGAAACCTAACCACATCTTTAAACTCTAAGACCCTGACGTCCCTTGTGCAAAGGTTTCCTAACGGGGGTTCGGGTTTCTGTCACTCCGGCAACCCCTACGATTAGTAGCCAAATACACAATGCATTCCCCTAGGCCCATAAAGGTGAAGTGTCATGTAGTCTACGCTCACATGACACCACTAGAAGAAATACACCACAACTTAAATATCAAACCATTGAATCTTTCTCAACACAATTCCACTACTAACAACATGACTTCTCCCATGTCCTCAAGAACAAAATGAATTACTCACAAGACATCATATGGATCAAGATCAGAGATGATATAATGATATATAACAATCTAAACATAAACGATAATTCAATAGTTCACTCAATAGCATCAACTACAAGGAGTAATCAACACCGGGAAAGTTTCCCCTAAGAACTATGCAAGATTCAACCCGATTGTTACAGCGGTATGAAGTGGTGATGATGGTGCTGGTGGAGATGATGGTGGTGATGATGATGATCTCCCTTCCACGAGAAGGAATTCCCCTGGCAAAATTCTGTCTGTTGGAGAGATCTTTCTCTCTTGGTGTTTTTCGCCCCGCAGAGGCGGCGAAATCTTTCTGTGGTCGCTCCCCCTATCTTAGGGTTTCGAGAGGGTAATATACGCCAGAGGGGAGAGCCTAGAGTGGGCCAGGGTGGCCACACCACCTGCTGGCACGGCCTAGGGCTGCCCGCGCCAGGGGGTGGTGTCGGCCCCCTGTGGCCCATATCCACTTCCCCTTCTGGCAATCTTCGTCTTCTGGAAAAATAGAATTTTCCATGTATTTTCCCGGATTTTCTGATCTTCGCGAATTTCGCCTCCAAACAACCCGTTTCCATCAGAATCCTGACTGCAGCGGTCCATGCTCCAAAAGTCATCAACCATGCATAAACAGATGAAATAACATAAGTATCATCTCTTAATATGAAATATATCAATGAATAACAGTAAATTATGATATAGAATAGTGATGCAAAATGGACGTATCAACTCCCCCAAGCCTAGACTTCGCTTGTCCCCAAGCGAAAACTGAGCTCAATAAACATGACCTCAGGTTTATGGAGTGAAGAGTCGATAAAAGAATACGGACAAGAAGCATCACATTCATCAATACACAAATCATAATAGAAGACAACTCACAATTATATAACTTAACTTGCAATAAGTAAAGGAAACACAATAAAGATACATAAAGTAAATAACAATTGGTAATGGCAAACTTAGCTCTTGGTCAAAGAATAGTTGACAATTTGCAGGAGTTCACACATAAAGGGTTTTCAATGATAGCTTTCAAAGTAGTATTCACTAAGATAAGAGCAATGTGCAAAACAAGGAACATAAGAAACATGATTGAATAAATCACCATATGAATGAATGAAACACAACAACTCAAAATACTTGCTTGAGGTAGAAGGGAATAGGTTTACTGACTCAACTAAAAAGTAAAAGAAAGGCCCTTCGCAGAGGGAAGCAGGGATTTCAAGTTTCATAAAGAGCTTCCAAAAATTATGGTACTTATTAGCTTTTAGCTCTCATTGCCCCTATCATAGGCATCTTTAGGTGATTAAGGTTAAAGTGATCAAATATGAGGATATGATTAACAAGTTGTAAGTTGAAAATCTCATGTCCCTTGAATACGAGGGCCGCTCCTCATGCTACTCAAATTTAGTTACCGGTAAGTTCTTGTCATAGTAAGTACATGTGTATCATAGAGAACCGCCAACGGGGTACCCCTTGCCCGATGATACAGAAGAATCCCCATATCAAAATGACAAGGCAAGCAGACAACAAGCATCTCAGCAATCTTCTTATTTACCATGGGAATATGGTGCTTTTTCTCTCTTTCCTCTTTTCTCATATTTTTTTCTTTTTCTCTTTTTCTCAATCTCTATCTCTTTTTTTATAAGAAGAATGCTTCATAGATGCTCATTATGGTTACGCTGCAGGTTTCCACCATGATTAGGCATGGATTAGACCAGCGGCTCAGGCGTTTCTCTAACACATATACATAAATCCATGGACTTACAAGCTCCCCTTTTATTTCACACCGACGACATCCATATACAAAAGAACATGATATCAACTAGGTACAAAGTACCGGTGCAATGTTGAAAGCATTCCCCATGACAACATGGTTCTGCTAATTTACAACTTACAAAGCGCAAGCATATACGCAGCATAGATGGGCGCAATGGTTCAAGTTTATTAAGTGCGAGAAAATAAAGTGTGCCATCAAGTTTGTGAGAGCTTTAATCACTAATTTTCACATAACAAGTTTAATTTGGAAGGTAGATAAAAACATGAATTTACTTGGAATAACAATATTTCTAATAGGTAGATATGGTGGACACAAATGGCATAGGTTTTGGTTTAAGGATTGGATGCACGAGAGGCATTCCCTCTCAGTACAGGTTTTTGGCTAGCAAGGCTGGGTAGCAAGCATAAGAATTGAAGGAAACAAACAAACATACAAGTGATAAAAACAAACATGCAATCTTCCTTGGAAGCACAAAAGATCTTAACTAGAGAATACTATACTTATGAGCAAATCAAGAAATAAAGATGATGAAATTAATATTTCTTTAGAGTACTTTTGTCTTTTTCATTCAATTCTCAAAAATAGTGCTGCTACTGACCAAGCCAGGTTTGCTAAAACCAACTAAATTAACTCAATGATCCCAAAGTGATACCAATACTAACAACAAGATCAATCATATAACAGAAATTGAAAACTAATATAAGATATGCAAAAGAGTAAATGATAAAACTTCTCATTAATATTCCATAAAGGCAACTCACTCCAAGGGATACATAGATATCTAACGAGAGGGGGGACACTTCCATAATGCAAACCATCCTACATGATAACTCCTCTATTCATGATATGACTCTACTAAAAAGGTAAAAAGATAGAAGATAGTGATGTGATACCGTGACACTCCCCCAAGCTTGGAACAAACCAAGGGGATGCCAAAACCCGATGACGAATTGCTCCTTCGATGGTGGTGGTATTCTCTCGATGAGCTTTTTGATCAATTTTCCCAAGTCCTCAATCTCGAAGGTGAGAGTATGAATCAACTCCGAGTTTTGCTCGATGTGTCTCATGATCATGTCGGGTTGCGAATTCTAGCTCTTGCGATTATTTCCCCACTCTTCCTCCTTGAAGTCTTCTTTTACTGCATGGTTAGAACGAGGCATATCCCATTTGGAGGATAGTTTCTCCTTGGGCATATTCTGGAATTGATGCTCATGGATAAGGGTATGGAAGGGATTGTTGGTGCGTGGAGGAAGTGACCGTGGAGCCAAACAGTGACGTGGAGGCTTCCCTCCAGTTGACATCCATGCAGTCCTTTTGATCTTGGTAGGGTTTGCCAACACTCCAATGCTTGCAATGGTAGTGCCGGTGTGCGGATGCTGGCTTTTTTTTGCCTCCTCTTCATCTTCAATCTTGATCTCCTTCTCCTCCCCGTGGTCTTGGAGATCTTCCTCCATAGGAGCCTTTCCCTTATCCTTGGCGGAGACCATTATGCTTCTAAACTTTCAAGAATAGTTCCTAGAAGAAACAGATCGAAACGAAAACACAACGAGAACACGATATACGAACCTCGGGGGATCCGAGGGATTATATATTACGAAGTTTTACAACAAAAGGAAGGTACTGGGAGAAAACGGGTCGGAGACGGAGTCCGGGGCAGCCACACCACCTGCTGGCGCGGCCAGGGGGGCCCACGCCGGGGGTGGTGTGAGCCACCCTGGCTCCGTTTCTATCCCTCTTTCGCTTCGTTGCTTTTCTTGTTGGATAAAAACTCCAAAAATATAACTGGATAGAATTTTCGCGGAACTTTTCTTACCAGTACTGTTACCTATTCGAAAACGGACTCTGTAGGTCTCTGGACTTGGTATTTAGTAGATTCTTCCGGAGTCACCGCTTGAATAACATCAATATCTTCATCTTCATACTCATATTGCTCGAGTCATGAAACCTTTCACTTTCTTATTACACCATTTTCTCCAATAACCTGAAAATTCCTTTAACACAAAACTTCACACAATTCTCATTTGCAACATTAGTGTAAGCAAGGTAATAAACCTTTTAGGTTCAATTTCAACTAAAATCCGTCAAAACATAAGCTACTGTAGCAACTCCTTCCAAAAACCCAAAAAGGATTCAAAAAGGAAACCGACTTAAGAAGCAAATGCAAGAATGGCAAAAATCTGTCAAAATAGACCAGCAGGTAAAGATCAATTTTTTAGAAAATCTTTTGTTGCTCAAATAAAAAAGTGCAAAACTAACAAAAGTTAAATAATAATCTGGGGCAGAAGCACAAACAGTTACAACTCAATCCGACGTACAGAGATCTCTCACGAATTTTTACGGTGAAGCACAAAAATCTGTTTCAGGATAGCAACTTTCCCAAATCTTACTTCTTTCTCATTAGAGGTTGATCTTAACACAAAAACCAAACAAAAAGGATAAGGAGAGGTTATTACCGAAGTAATAACTTCCAAGACTCAAATAAACAAAAACAACTGAAAGCACAAATAAATTGGGTTGTCTCCTAAAAAGCTCTTTCTTTATAGCCATTAAGATGGGCATGATAATTTCAATGATGCTCACATAAGAATATAAATTGAATTAAAGAGAGCATTAAGAAGCAAAAATACACATGTTTAAGTCTAACCCACTTCCTATGCAAGGGATGTTTGTAAACAAACAAGTTGTTGAAACCAGAGGCCACTAGCATAGGAAGGCAAAAGAAGTGCAACATAAAAACTTTCAGCATAAAACGAGGAAACTTGATATTATTGAGATACATAAGAACAGTCTTCCCTCTCTCATAATAACTTTCAGTATCATGCATAAATTTAATGATATAACTATCACAAGAACCATTGTAGCAATGATCACTTATCCTAACAGAAATCACAGGGACACTAGCTCTCATAACACTACTTTGTGAAACAATATTAGGGATATCCTTACAAAGGATAGTGTGTCCATCTTCTTCATATTTAGTGACAAAATCTTTCACATTTGTTATTATAGGTTCATCATCCATTTGTTTATCAGGTTCAACAACTTTATTCGTACTTTCATTAACCATACTAGCTATCATAGAATGTTCCTTTATCTTAACTAGGAAAGGTATTTTCACAATGTAAGGTTCAGGTAAAGCATGATTAACAGTATAAACTTCAGTATTTCTTGCAGGAACACACTTAGCAACATCTTTATATGGTTCATGATACTTATTCCACTTCTTTTTAGGAACTTCAATATAGGAAGCAAAAGCCTTAAAATAAGTTGCAATAGCTTGAGAGTCTAGACCATAAGAATTTTTAATATTTTGAAAGTTACCAGTTCCCATAAAAGATTCAATGCATTCATAATCATAATTTATACCTAACTTCCTTACTTTGTCATTCTCCCATGCTTCAGCATTATCTTGAATACGGTCTAGAAGATCCCATTTAGCTCCTTCTTCCATACGTGTAAATGATCCAGCACAAGAAGCATCCAATAGATCCTTATCATGAAGAGAAAGCGTTGCATAAAAGTTATTGATAATAATATTGTGAGGGAGCTCATGAATAGGACATTTGAGCATTAGTAACTTCAATCTCCCCCAAGCTTGAGCTGTATTCTCTCCATCAAGAGGCCAAAAGTTGTATATTTGATTCCGATCTTTATGGATCTCACTAGGAGGATAAAATTTAGAATAAAAGAGAGGTACTACTTCCTCCCATTCAAGAGCTTGACCATTCTTTAGCAGCTTATACCATTCCTTAGCTCTTCATTTTAGTGATAATTAGAATAACTTCTTCTTGAATTGATCTGTTGTAATACCTGCACACTTAAACAACCCGCACAATTCGTGTATAAAGAGCAAATGATCACCAGGATGGACAGTTCCATCTCCAACATAATAGTTATCCATAACACGATCAATAATTCTTGTAGGTATTTTAAAAGTATCATTCTCAGCAGGTGGTGGTTCATCTACTACCTTAGCAGTGGTAGTAGCATTACGAAATAAGAAACTCAGCGAATTATCCATATTGAAAATAAAGCAACTAACAGAAGTAAACAATACTCATAGTAGAAGTTTCCTTTACCAGTTCCACTCTCCAATAGCGCTTCACTCCCCGGCAACAGCGCCAGAAAATAGTCTTGATGACCCACAAGTATAGGGGGTGTATCGCAATATTTTTGATGAGTAAGAGTGTCAAACCCAACGAAGAGCAGAAGGTGTTGGCGAATGGCTTGGAGCAGGAATTCTCTGTAAATACTTAGCAAACAGATTTTTAGGGTTTTTTGATAATGCAGGTAAATAAAGTACGAGAAAATAAAAGACAATAATAATAAATGCAGCAAGTGGCCCAATCTTTCTTTAGCAACGGACAAGCCGGTTGTATTACTTAAGATGACCAAACGTTCTCGAGGACACACGAGAATATCATCAAGTGCTTTTGCTTCATATAGTTTATTAATCTTCTTTAGTTTGCTAAGTGTTGTGTGGGTGAACCTGTGCTAATGTACCGACCTTCCTAGGACTAATACATACTTGTGATTATACCCCTTGCAAGCATCCACAAGTACAAGAAAGTAATTAAGGTAGAAACCTAACCACAACTTTAAACTCTAAGACCCTGACGTCCCTTGTGCAAAGGTTTCCTAACAGGGGTTCAGGTTTCTGTCACTCCGGCAACCCCTACGATTAGTAGCCAAATACACAATGCATTCCCCTAGGCCCATAAAGGTGAAGTGTCATGTAGTCGACGTTCACATGACACCACTAGAAGAAATACACCACAACTTAAATATCAAACCATTGAATCTTTCTCAACACAATTCCACTACTAACAACATGACTTCTCCCATGTCCTCAAGAACAAAACGAACTACTCACAAGACATCATATGGATCAAGATCAGAGATGATATAATGATATATAACAATCTGAACATAAACGATAATTCAATGGTTCACTCAATAGAATCAACTACAAGGAGTAATCAACACCAGGAAAGTTTCCCCTATGAACTATGCAAGATTCAACCCAATTGTTACAGCGGTATGAAGTGGTGATGATGGTGCTGGTGGAGATGATGGTGGTGATGATGATGATCTCCCCTCCCCGGGAAGGAATTCCCCCGGCAGAATTCTGTCTGCCGGAGAGATCTTTCTCTCTCGGTGTTTTTCGTCCCGCACAGGCGGCGAAATCTTTCTGTGGTCGCTCCCCCGGTCTTAGGGTTTTGAGAGGGTAATATACGTCAGAGGGGAGAGCCTAGAGTGGGCCAGGGTGGCCACACCACCTGCTGGCGCGGCCTAGGGCTGCCCATGCTAGGGGGTGGTGTGGGCCCCCTGTGGCCCATCTCCACTTCCCCTTCTGGCAATCTTCGTCTTATGAAAAAATAGAATTTTCCATGTATTTTCCCGGATTTTCTAATCTTCGCGAATTTTGCCTCCAAACAACCCCTTTTCTATCAGAATCCTGACTGTAGCGGTCCATGCTCCAAAAGTCATCAACCATGCAAAAACAGATGAAATAACATAAGTATCATCTCTTAATATGAAATATATCAATGAATAACAGTAAATTATGATACATAATAGTGATGCAAAACGGACGTATCACTATGCTCCCGGCAACAGCGCCAGAAAATAGTCTTGATGACCCACAAGTATAGGGAATCGCAACAGTCTTTGAGGGAAGTAAAACCCAATTTATTGATTTGACACAAGGGGACCTAAAGAATATTTATAAGCCTTAACAATTGAGTTGTCAATTCAGCTGCACCTAGAAACAATCTTTCTCACTGTAGTTTATCAGTAGTAACAATTTTGTAATAGCAATAGCAAAGTAATAGCATTAGTAAAAGTAAAGGCAATAGTAACAATTGTAGGATTAAAGCGCGGTAGGCATAGGGATGGATGGACGGGCGTTGCATGGACAATATAATTCATGTAACAATCAAGATATAGAGCATTTGATGATAAATAAGATAAAGTATCCAAGTACTAAATAATCATAGGCATGTGTTCCATATATAGTCATATGTGCTCGCAATGAGAACTTGCACAACATCTTTTGTCCCGCCAGCCCACTGCAGCGGGGCCTCAAGGGAATCTACTAGCAATTAAGGTGCTCCTTTTAATAGAGCACCGGAGCAAAGCATTAACACTCCGTGAGCACACGTGATCCTCACATCATAGCCATCTCCTCCAGTTATCCCGATTTCTGTCACTTCGGGGCCTCGGGTTCCAGACAATAATGTGTGTATACAACTTGCAGGTAAGATCATAAACAATACTATCATCATGAATCAATAACATGCTTAGATCTGAAATCATGGCACTCGGGCCCTAGTGACAAGCATTAAGCATAACAAGTTGCAACAAAGTCAAAAAGCACTAACAATAGATACTAGGCACCATGCCCTAACAATCTGATGCCATTACATGAACGATCTCATCCAATCCCTACCATCCCCATAGCCTACTGCGGGGGATTACTCACTCATGGATGGGTGAATCATGGATGGTTGATGGAGAAGCGATGGTGATGATGATGGTGATGATCTCCTCCAATTCCTTGTCCCGACAGGGTGCTAGGACAGAGTTTCTGGTTCCGAATCGCGGTATCTGGTGGCGGCGGCGCAGCAGAACTCTATCTGGAAAAACGTCAAACTCCCATATGTTTTTAGGTCAGAGGGCTTATATAGGCGAAAGGAGAGGTCGAGGTGGAGGTCGAGGCGGCCACACAACCCCCTAGCGCAGCCTGGCCTGACCCGCGCAACCAGTAGGTATGCCCCCCTCGTGGCCCCACTCCACCTCGTCTTCTGGCTTCGTGAGTCTTCTGGTAAAATAGGAGTTTTGCGATATTTTTCGGGATTTTTTATGAAAGTTGATTTCCTGCACAAAAACGAGACACCAAAGCAATTCTGCTGAAAACCATGTTAGTCCGCATTATTTGTATCCAAATCACACAAATTAGAGAAGAAACAATAGCAAAAGTATTCGGAAAAGTAGATACGTTTTGGACGTATCAACGCTCAGTCCTTTGTCAGGCGTGTCGAGGAAAGACTAAAGAGTATCTACGCGATTATCACGTGCACCAACGTTTCAGACGTCATTCAACACCGAGCAGCACAGCGCCCACCGCGTCACTCCATGGAGATGGGCCCATCGCATCACTCCTTGCAGGCTCTCCCTCCACGTCACTCCATGCAGGAGCGCACCCCATTTGCAGACACCCCGCGTGCAGATCAGACACTACTCCGAGGCTTGGGGCGGCCGCAGCAGGAGACACCGAGTGCACCTATCCGCCACGGGCCTCGTCCACAGATCTCACAGCAGGAGACACCGAGAGCACCACCTCCAGACCAGGCTAGAGGCTCAGTGTGGTAGCAATAGCAGCAATTTACTTTCGACCAGTGGTACCAGCAGCAGCCATAGTTTACTTTCGACCAATGGCAGCAGCATCAGCCGCAAGTCCCCTTCATGGGCTATCGTCCTGAGGGTACACATTTTCCTATCTATTTTGGTTACATGTAGTGTATAATCGTTGAGTACTTAATATTTTTACATGGCAGGAGGATACGGAGACCCAAGCATGTCCTCAATGGGTTCGTGGGCGACTAATGAGGAGGATCAGCAGACTCAGCAGGATCAGGTTGACTGGTTTGGACTGTACCAGATGCAGCAGACTCCACCACCTTTCCCCACACAGGATACACAGACCCATGGTGACTCCACCACCTTACCTCTCTATAATGTGGGGCCACCTAGAAGGTACGGATGGAGTTCACCGATGCCAGACAACCTCGTGACCGGTGGCAGTGATACCTATCTATGTATGAGACATTGTTATATCTATCTATGTATGAGACTTGTATCTATCTATGTATGCGACTTGTATCTATCTATGTATGAGACTTGTATCTATCTATTTATAAGACATATTTCGATAAACATTTTTTATTCGACAAACACTTCAACATAGCTTGCAACACAATTCAACATAACTTGCGGTACATAAATAAGAGCGCTCTCTATCCCTACGACTATGCCCTTACCCTTCGACGATGCCTTCTTCATGGCCTGCTCTTCTTGCCCTTACACTTCAACGATGCTTTCTTCTTGGCATGCGCCTTGTCCCAATCAGCCCTCGCCTTGGTCCCAACAGGGGGCGGCATGAAGATATCATCTTCATCTTCTTCCTCGTCCTAACCCTTCGACAATGCCTCGACCAATGATGCCTTGCCCTTACCCTTCGACGATGCCTCACCTTTACCCTTCTTCTTGGCCAGCCATTTGTCCCACTCAGCTCTCCACTTAGTCCCAGCGGCAGGCGTCATGAATATATCATCTTCATCTTCACTCTCCTCTAGCTTGTCATTGCTCTTCTTGGCCCGCGCCTTCTTCAAGGCATGCGCCTTGTCACGCTCTGATCTATCCCTGGTACCACCGACTGGCGGCATGAAGAGATCGTCGGAGTCTTCACTCTCTTTTATCCACAGCCAAGGGAGCTTGACATTCATGTGCCTTGCCTCTTCGTTGAAGTTTCTTTGCTTGCTCCACCTAACATTGATCTGAAGTAGCTCTTGCTGTATCTCCTCTGGAGTCCTCTTCGGCCACCCTTTTCTACGTAATCCCTCACCTAGCTCAGTGAGGAGACAATCACTAGCAATGAGTTCCTCCAATGGGACTGGATTGTTGTCTATCCTAAAGTTTTGTAGCTAAATGAAAAAGGTCGACAAACATGTTTGTCTCGAAACTGCGATCGTAGGGAAAACCGGGAAATATACTGGCTAAAAATGGGATGGCTTTGCTTAAACAACTATGCGAGGAGGGGGTTTTATAGGGTAAACGAACAATAAATGGCGGGAAACATTCCGGCGGCAAAAATTCTGGCGGGAAGCATTTTGGCGGGAAACATTTTGGCGGGAAGCACTTGGCCGGAAACATTTTGACGGGAAGCATTTTGGCGGGAAGCATTTTGGCGGGAAACATTTTAGATACATTGTCTCGGAAATTAACTGACATGTTGAACTTAAGATACATCACACCACTATAACTAAAATGAAGATACATCACAACACTATAACTGATATGAAGTTACATCACAACACTATAACTAAAATGAAGATACATCATGACACTACAACTGGAATAAAGTTACATCAATACACTACAACTGAAATTAAGATACATCGGGACACTACAACTGAAATTAAGTTACATCAAGACACTACAACTGAAATTAAGATACATCGAGACACCATAACTGAAGTGCAGATACATCGATACTGACACATACGTCTACCTTCCCTGAGTTCAGCGCGGGTACTTTCTGGTCTTGTCTCCACGTTCCTCTGCCGCACGTGCCTCAGCAGCCCTTTATCTTAATCTCTTCCTTTCCGCCTCACGAGCCTCCTTGCGCACCTGTTCCTGTTGCTCCTCTTCCTTCCTTCTCTTCATGTTCAGCTCGTGGTTCCGAGCTTGCTCTGCTCGGAATTTTTTCATTTCTCTCTCCCGTTCCTTCTTCCTGTCCGCGGCCTTCCTTTCAGCATGTTCCTCATCAAGAAAGCTCTCCCTTGCACGTCGGATCCTGTCCGCAATCTCCTGCATGACCTAGGCTGGCTGCGCCGTGTCAATCCAATGGTACCACTTGCAAAGTGGAGGAGGAGACTGCAAGCAAATCAATGGAATGAATAAAAAAACACATGATAACGTGAATGATTCATATTAACCATGCTCTGGGAACATACCGAAGGCCTCTCGTAAGATAAACTTGTTTTCCGGGGCGGGCTTGCGTCGTAGTTGGGACACATGAAAAACTTCATGCCCATGCAGGTGGAGAAATCGATCGACTCCTTGACCTTCGCGAGATGGCCGCACCAACAACGCTCGTGTGTCACCCCTTGTGGCAATCTGACATCTTTCATCTTCCTTGGCCTATACTCTAGGTCCGAACAGGGCACACTCATGACGGAGAGGAGAAGGAAATGCGAGGGAACGAGAAAGAACAGTGTGAAGAGATACCATCTCGGTGCCAGAATTTATAGGGGCAACTAGGAGGAATTGGCGGGAGAAAACGGCGGGAAGAACTGGCGGGAGATAAACGCCACGAAAGAGTGGCGGGAGAAATATTAGCGAAAAAAATACTGGCGCAAAATAGTGTTAGGATTCTACTGACGGGGCGGGAAACGGATTAGCCTAACACGCTGCATGATCCATACAGGTGTCGGTGCAATCGTCGGTCAGCGTCGGCGTTTCAAAAACCAACAGGGCCCGTCGGTTTTCGAAAAAATGACTGTAGGGCCCAACGGCTCGTCGTTTTTTGAAAAAAAACAACAACCTGTCCACCTCTTGACGTACCACATTTCGACAGTCTAGTCGCTTTTTCAAGAACCGACCGGGACTGGTCGTTGTTTGAATAGACGACGCCGCGCTAGATTAGTAAATGCCCCAAATCGCGTATTATTCGTGAAATTGATTAAAAATATATATTATTTTAAAAAAATTATAAATGAAAAAACCTTATTTCAAGTGACACAAAACACCCATTTCAACGAATTATGGAAGAGAAAAGGGTTAACAAAATTCTTTTTCGAGGTTGAGTTCCTAATTAAGCTGAGACAAAATCAAAATATTTTTTTTAAAAGACTCCACAGAACATGAATAAATTCAATTACATCACATCAGGCTTGTATGGAAAATGGTGAATTTGATTTACACCTCGAGGTAGAGATTCTTTTTTCTTTTTTTTACGGGTGGTAGAGATGTATTTGTGGAGTCATTTAATAAATATAACTCGGATAGAGACCCAACCCCTAACGTAGAGTCGGTTTAATAAATACTATGTGGAGGTAAATCGAGCAAATCAACTCAAGAGATTATGTTGGCTCTTGATCTATGGTACCCTTTGGCAAAGTTCTCTCATTTGGTTAAGCTGCTGCAATCAGTCTTCTCTTCATTTCTTAGTAATAGATCTAACATGGTTGTATTAAACGTTAAATTAACTCATTGTTTGAAAGGTGGAGCTCGTATTCACCTTGACCCCACCTTTTTTAATCATTCCTCCATACACGATGTTGTTACAAGATAAGCCCCATAACTACTTCGCTCAAATCAGTTCCAGCTGCATTCCAAGCGGCTCTGCTTGTTTGATCCCTCCTTTATTGTTCTTTGCTGCTTCATGGGATCCTTCAATTATTGATTTGTGTTCTTTTTGACAAACGGAATATATTAATATTGCGAAGATAACAATTACACTCTCTGCGACGATGCAGTGTCCTAAAGACATTACAGATGAACACAACCTCCTGAAAAAAAATCCTGCTATAGTGTTATATTCCTTGTAGTACCAGTACAAACACCACCAAGACAACACCTGAAGTTCAATTCTCCAAAAACGACGCATCCAAGAAGAAAAAATTGCACAAGCGTCGTCGGCGCCTGATCATAGATCACAGATTATCATTTCTGTAGAAAGTTTGCTCTCAAAACAATGCATTCAAGAAGACAACTGCCATGCACAACTAATTAAGACTAGACCTTGGATTTTCACCCTGAAAGTTAAGAGTTTGTACTTCTCCCGTGTTATCGTCCCCACTTTCTAAAGCCGCCGCTACAAGTCACAAATCATTAAGAAAATTTATCATCGCCTCGAAGACTCGAACCACATTGCTAGTCTTCATATCTCAGCCTCTGACTTCATCATGGAACGCAAAAGACATGTCTCATGATGGCAAGCGACACCAAAGTTTTGCAACGCTACCTCTTGAAACCGAACGATAAAAAAACAAGAGTGCGCACGGTTCAATCCCATATGATCTAGGGATGAGGCGTCCAAGGAAGCTCGCCGGCGGAGCCTTACATAAATTGTAACCAGCTAGATCCATGAGGGCAAGAATCCAACGAACCAAAGTCTTGGTGCGAGAAGAACCCTGGGACCGCCTCCTTTATAAGGCAGAACGACGACCCCATGTTGCCGCCCGCTGGCTCCCATCAGCAGGCCGAAGATATCAATGGGCACCACCGCCATCTGCCACACAACAACGCAGAGATGAGGAGCTTAGCCGCGCCGAGTCACCCGAACCAGGCGCCATGACTCCCTTGCCAAGGTCACCAAAAAACTTGGGGTTGTCACCCCGGCGTCCGTCTCTGCCATGTGCATCTCGTCATCCAAGGCTGCTGATCTACAACAGCCAGAGATCCCACTGAGTGGGGAGAGGAAAAGGTCCGCGCCGCCACCCGCCGCGCGAGGAGATGAAGGTTCGCCGCCACCGTTAGCGGCACAAGCTTTGCTCGGGGGCTTTCTCAGGCGGCAGCGAAGGAGCGGAGTCATAGAGGGTGAGACGATGACAGCTAGATTAGGGGTCGCTCGAGTTGCCCCGGAGCGATGCGACCAAATAGTTTTTTTTGCAATCCTTCTTATTGATTAGTTTGTTTCATCATTCAAATAAATACATGAATCTATGTTTTGGTTCTCTGGTAAGAGCTCATCCTCCATGCAAAATTAGTTGAAGTTGTAGGATTGTACTAAGTCAAAATACTTTAAGTTTAACCAAGTACGTAGAGAAATATATCAACATCTAAAACACCAATTTAGTTTCATTAGATATATATTTTTGTACAATATAGACATGATGTTATAAATATTAGCTTATTTCTAAGAACTCAGTCAAATTATAGAAAAAATGACTCGGGACAAACCTAGGAGTTATGTAAATTTTGAAACACTCGAGTAACTATTTTAGGAGGAAGTGAGCAGTATTTTCTGAGATTAGTAAAGTTAATTTTCATCTTTCAAAACTGGGCAATCACAACTTAAGCATTGGCCTAGCTTACTTTTTTTTTTGAATTGCTCACGCTCCTAAATGGCCCGGGCCTTGAGGTGCGTGCATCACGACATTACCGGAAAGTGGGCCCTGGGCCACAGATTCACGTGCTTGTCATGCCGGGTTCTTACAAAGGCCCAAAAATTGGCCAGACGAGCAAGTCACGTAAACCCAACGAAAAGGCAAAGCAAACCTCTCGTGACGAACAGGAGGGGAGATTTGCCGATCTCACGACGAACACGAGGATATTTGCCGGAACTGTGGCCAAGGTCAGCTCTGATCCATCCTTTCGTCCCCCCTTCGCTCGATTTGGTTTTGCTATCGTTTCCATCGATTAATCAGACAGCCGCGCGGGGCAGCTCGAATCAGAGTTGTATTTTGGAGGAAATCGCACTCTCTCTAGCTAGATTCGTGAGATTTATCGGGTTAGTCCGTCTTCTGTTCTGCGGTTCTTTATCATGGTTGTTTCTTCCGGAATCACGGTGCGCCTTGTGTGTATCGCCCCTCTCATTTCGCTGCCCGAATCGATGGAGGGGGAGAATGCGCGCTGCCCTGCCGCTGATTTGTTCTGGGAGGCGCCGTGTAGATCTAGCCGTAATGCTTGGTTCGTGGCATGGCCGTTGCGCGTATATATTTGGAGGGGTTTCTCACTCTTACCCTAAGGTTCCATGTTTTAGTTTGGAACTTAGATCAGTCAGTTCGAGAGCTATCACGGCCCCATGGCGAGTTCGTATTTTCCAGTGATGTAGAAATATGTACTTGTGCGGTTCTGCGTCGATCTTATGAAGAAGCAATCATCTGAAGCTGATACGTTAGTTCAGTCCTTATTGTCTGCTTCGATTGGGGTATTTACCTAGAATACACAGAAATTACACTCAATCCAGGAACTGTCTTAATTTTAGGGCCTGTGACTTGTTATTTTTTTTCCCCACACGCCTCCTCGCTTGGATCTGGATTCCATTACCATCAGTAGCTTGATGATGAATTGTTGTATTGAGCTCTTTCTTTTGTATCACACTGTCTAGTGAATTAGTGTAATCTTGAACTGCAGTCATGTATACTCCCTCTGTTCCAAAATATAAGATGTTTTACTTTTGTGAAACGAATGTATCTAGACATCTTTTAGTGTAGATACAGAGTGAACTTAAGGCATCTAGATACATAAAAGCTAAAACATCTTATATTATGGAACGGAGGGAGTACATGTGAATTTGAAATCATGTACAAATGTGAATTTGAGAAGGAGACGCGCTATATGCTTGTCTTCAAGTCTGTGGCCTTGATTATCAGAGTGCTGAATTGAGTAGCGTTACACCAACTGTCTTGAAAGACACCATGCTGCATTGCTGTCGTTTGATAATGCTCCAGCCCTAGCTAGACAGGGTCTAAATTCATCCCATTTGTGTTTATGCCAGTCAAGATGATGGATGGGAGGAGTTTGAGATTGGCTTATTTCTTGGTTCTATGTCTCGTGCCTTTCTTCCGCCATGCCGTGGCTATCCGTTTTGTGATGGACAGGGAAGAGTGCTTCTCTCACAATGTTGATTATGAAGGGGATACTGTTCATGTATCATTTGTTGTGATCAAGGCCGAAACACCATGGCATTATTCCGCGGATGGTGTCGATCTTGTGGTATGGTATTCTTTCTCTTTTCCATTCCTTTTCATATGTCCACTTCTTCTCCATGTGTAAACTACACTAATTAACTGTACTATGGTGAAATCGGTGCTTGTATTGTTGGCAAGGAACACCAATGGGCTAACTGTTTTTGTTACTAGTTAGTTACTGCCATGCACTTACAAAGCTATTTGTTGCAAGTCACATCCTCTGCGATGCTGATTCAGTCATGATTTATTGCAGGTGAAAGACCCTAATGGGAATCAAGTCCATGATTCTCGTGCCAAGACTAGTGATAAGTTTGAGTTCATAGTCCAGAAGAGAGGTGTCCACCGTTTCTGCTTCACTAATAAGTCCCCGTATCATGAGACTGTGGACTTTGACGTGCATGTTGGTCATTTCTCATATTTTGACCAGCATGCTAAAGATGGTAAGAGTTTTTCTACGGGGTTATTTAACTCGTCTAACAAGCAACATGCCACTGATTCATTTCATTTGTCCTGACAAATTACAGAGCATTTTAGTCCTTTGTTTGAACAAATTGCAAAGTTGGATGAAGCTCTCTACAGCATTCAGTTCGAACAGCACTGGCTAGAGGCCCAAACAGACCGCCAAGCAATATGTAAGTTTATCCTCTCAAAGTTATCTCTTTCAAGTACTACTGAAATCTGAGCTGTAACTTGTAACCACCGACCAATTCGCGATCCTCCTGTTGCTTCATGGCAAACAATTTGCGCATTGTTAGGAGCTCCAGGCTCCAGCCTGTCTGTTATCTGTTCATTTGGTCTGAAGGTGACAACTCAAGCATCTTCAGCTACAATTAGTACCATTTAACAACTTGAGGAGGGATGACTGGTTTTGACTTTTGGGACTACCTTGTTCAGTGTATTCCACTAATTAGGAACGTGAGAATGGATGACAAGTTATATTCTGCGTAAACATCATGTTTTAGCAGAGTCCTTCCATTGCAGTCTTTTTCATTGATGTCTAACTCATTTGTGCTGTCATGTCAGATTTTTTTTCATTTCTTAGCAGGCCTCCATTG
The DNA here is from genome assembly GCA_916181665.1 of Avena sativa. Taxonomy (NCBI): domain Eukaryota; kingdom Viridiplantae; phylum Streptophyta; class Magnoliopsida; order Poales; family Poaceae; genus Avena; species Avena sativa. The sequence goes on along the minus strand of OV702290.1, from coordinate 541,736,332 downwards.
CATAGTCTTTCTCCATGATGTCTGTACTCATTTCTGCAGATTTTTTATTTACCCTGTCTTCTGATCTATAAATCTTACTGGTGCACATTTGAAGTTACCATTTTAAACACATACCGTTGCTGAAGTGCAATATTCCTTCTCTGTCGTGATGCAGTAAACGAGAACATGAGCAAGAGGGCGGTCCACAAGGCGCTGTTCGAATCAGCTGCCCTTATCGCAGCCAGTGTTGTGCAGGTGTACCTGCTGCGTCGTCTCTTTGAGCGTAAGCTGGGTGCATCTAGGGTCTAAGTTCTGCTGGTAGCCCTCTTTATACTCACCAACCCAACTGGATTCCGTGAAAGCATTTGTCTGGTTAACCTGTTCACATAATGTCGCGTTTTTTCCTTCAAGGATTTTGTAAATTGCAATCCAGTTTAGACAGACAGTACCGTGCAGCATTAACATGCCTTCTAAGCTGTCATCCTGAGTTTCAGTGTAGCCATGATGTGTGTCAGCACTGAGTATCTGAGATCTCAGTGATTGGTCTTACAGTTCTGATAACCTAAGAGACATGATCGTCAAACGACCCCATAAAACTCTCTGAAAAGTTGAACCAAGTTTCTCTTGTAGTTGTTGGCAAAGTTTTATCAACATGAAAACTGGCTTGGACTGGATTGAACTGAAAGGATCACTGTCAGCCGAAAACTGCCACTACCCTTCATATGGCAATCACAGCGCGTGATCTCCAATGATGAGAGATCATGTAGTGCTATGAATTATCTAAGCATCTTTGATTCCTCCTGCTAATAAGATCCCTTGATCTGATTGCCTGTGCTGACAAGAGATCAGACGATGCCAAATCCAAGGGGATGAAGCAGCTGGTGGAACCCACGTGCAGCCAAGCCTCACTAGCCGATAAGCATAGAAGGGGATAGTGGCAAACTTTTACATTTGAAAAGTCCATATATGATGGCAAGCTGGCATGTCCATAATGCAATCATCAATCTGTACACCGATAATAATTATTATATCGAAAGAAAAGGAGCAAGAGAAACTCTATACATAGATAGACCCATCTTCCCTGCCCCGTCTCTTGCTTTCAGTCACTGTAGTGAGGCAGTGCCTGCCTACTGCCTTGTCTCCGCAGCCACCCAAATTCCGATTCACGCACACGCAGGCGCCACACAGCCCGTCGTGAGGCGTGAGCCCCTGAGAGGCAGCAGCAGCTTCCGAGTCCATGGAGCAACGATGGAGAAGAGGCTGCTGCCTGCTCACCGTAGCGCTGGTGGCGGCCATGGTGTTGGTGTCGGCGCCGTCCGCCGAGGCGAAGCTGTCGCCGGGGTACTACCGGACGACGTGCCCCCGCGTGGAGTCGATCGTGCGGTCGGCCGTGGCGAGGAAGGTGAGGGAGACCTTCGTCACCGTCCCGGCCACGCTCCGGCTCTTCTTCCACGACTGCTTCGTCCAGGTGAGAGCGGTTGAGACAAGATCGATCGGTCCACGCCATTGTTGGTACTTTCTCCTCTCGATTCAGATTCCTCCTTGTAAAGTTCATATGGATCAAGAATCAAGAGGATTTCTCCAACGCTGCAACTTGCAGCTGCCTTTTCTTTTCTCCAGCTCAGTAGCACGAGCAGCTTGTCCCAGTTTAGGTGTCTCCATCTGTACCGCTGATCCCATTAATTCGCCACATATTGCTTGATTCCATCCGAGATCACAGTAAATTTGGCTATTACACTGTGTGACACTGCTAGCATGGGAGGTTAGGTAGGGACACAGTTGCAGTACTACTATCAGATCATTTGCCCGCACTCGTCGCTTCTGCCATGTGACTGCACGACCTCTCTTTCAACCACTAGGCTAGACAGATTAAATATAGAAGCAATAATCAGGCGCCACCTTGCCGGTGTCCGACGTGGCGAACCATGTGGTCCACGTCATCACTCGTCCCTCCTTCTCACCTGAGGAACGTCAGCTCGAGTAATAAAACTGAAGATGGTTGCTCTCGTTTGCTTGCTGGGCAGGGCTGTGACGCGTCGGTGATGATCGCGTCCGGCAGCAGCGACGCCGAGAAGGACGCGCCGGACAACGAGTCCCTCGCCGGCGACGGATTCGACACCGTCGTCCGCGCCAAGGCCGCCGTCGAGAAGGCCTGCCCCGGCGTGGTCTCCTGCGCCGACGTCCTCGCGCTCGCCGCCAGGGACGTCGTCAGCATGGTATGTATGCGCTCTGTCTCAATCTCGCCACGTTTCGCACCTCCTGTCGTGCGTGTGTCTTCTCCTGTCCTGAGTCCTGACAATGTCTCTCCGGTGTGTGCGGCGATGGTATGCGTCGTGGCAGTCGTCCGGCCCGCGCTGGACGGTGGAGCTCGGCCGGCTGGACGGGCTCGTCTCCAGGGCCGGCGACGTCGCGGGCAGGCTGCCGGGACCGGACATGCGGCCCGACGCCCTCGCCGCGATGTTCGCCGACAACAACCTCACCGTGCCGGACATGGTCGCGCTCTCGGGCGCCCACACCGTCGGCTTCTCCCACTGCGCGCGCTTCGCCGGCCGGCTCTACCGCTCCGGCGCAGGCGCGGACCCGTCGTACTACAGGGCGTCCTACGCGCGGCAGCTCATGGCGGCGTGCCCGCGCGACGTCGGCCCGACCATCGCCGTCGACATGGACCCCGTCACGCCCACCGTCTTCGACAACGCCTACTACGCCAACCTTGCCCGCGGCCTCGGCCTGTTCGCCTCCGACCAGGCGCTGCACGACGGAGCCGCGTCGCGGCCGGCCGTGGAGGGGTTCGCCAGGAACCAGACGCTCTTCTTCGAGGCGTTCAAGGAGGCCATGGTAAAGCTCGGGCGAGTCGGTGTGAAGAGCGGACGGCGCGGGGAGATCAGACGGGACTGTACCGCCTTCAACGGGTAGAGCACAGGATAGAGGAGGACGGCCGCTGCGCGCGGTGATACACTTGTGATCGAAATGTATACATTTTCTCAGAAAAAGGTAGAAAGTTCTCTTGACGCACGATTGAAAAAAAAATGATACTCCCTCCGGGACTCATAATTCTTATTTTAGATACACAAAACCAAATCAACTAATTTAAATCGGAGGGATTATAGTATTTACATGTCACCCTTCATGCCAACGCAAGCAAGCAAAGGATCACACTGAGCAGCGAACAGGCAAAAGAGATCAATTTAGGGTCTCTCCCACTCAAGAAGATAAAGTTAGTTAATATTGAGTTGTGAACACTTTGTTACGGACAATTCTTGTGAGACGAGTAGGAGGATGTCGGGCTGTGGCGACGCGGGTGAGGATGTGGTGTCTCGTCTCAAGGGGGTGGGGCCTCCTCGCCATCGGCAACGGGGGATATGGCTTGTGGGGGTAACATGGGGGCATGTTCTGGCCTCTCTCCTCAGCCGACGAGGCCGAGGCCGCCGCCGAGGCAGATGCGGTGTCTGATCTGGGGGGATTCCGTCGTGCCGTGGGAGGAGGCGCGAGGGGCTCCGCCGCTTCCCACGCCAGCGGGCTTCGTTGACAGGGTGGTGCGACAAGGGAGTGACTGCCGGCGTCGGAGAAGATGTGCCTTTGCCCCGGGAGGGCGAGGGTCATGTTTTCGGGCTGCGGGTGCCGAGTCCGTGCACAGATCGAAGGGTCCGTGCAGAGATCGAAGGATCAGATCCCCGGGGGCACTCGTCTCACCTGTATCCGGGGAGGATCTGCGGGTGACGAGTCCCTGGTCAGTGTCTTCGTGCCCGACGACGGTGGCGTGGGCTCCGGCAGTGGACTCGCAGCGATCATGCCCTAGGGAGGACGAACGTGTGGTGGCTGGGCCGGTTGGCGTTTCTAGGCCGGAACCCGGGGATTGGCCCATGCTTGCTCTAGATGGGCCAGGGCCCATGTTGACGCTGGAGGGGCGCATGGTGCAGGAGCTACTATAGAACCTATCGGCCGAGTCCGGCCAGGAGAAGTGGCGCGAGCGCATGACCGAGATTATCGACATCGCCGAGCCCAACTAGGTGTCGCCAGGGGATCGCGCTGAGGAGCCAGCGTAGGGGGCTGCGGGTTCACGCCCGCTCTCACGCTCAAACGACACCCCCAAGCCTGGCGACACCACCCTTCTGATCGGCAACAACTGCCAAATCGTTCTGCCTCCTGAGACTGCCCGAGCGGTCATCGTGCCCCCGCGAGGACGAGAGGACCACATTTTCGAGGAAATCGTCACGGCCGTCCAGCAGAATCGGACAACCCTCGCCAACGGCAAGGAGGTTCAAAGCAATGGCTGCCTCGCGTTCACCAAGGATCTCCACCGGGTGCTATGACCGCACAAGTTCTGCCCGAAGATACCGGCGCGTTACGACGGAACCGCCAACTCGTGCGAGTTCCTGGAGCTCTACACCATTGCCATCGAGGCCGCAGGGGGCGACGACCGTGTCATGGCGAATTGGTTCCCTATGGCTCTGAAGGACGCGTCACGTACCTGGATGATGAACCTCCCCGAGGAGTCCATCGGTTTATGGACCGCCATCTGCGCGCTCTTCATCGCCAACTTCAACGAAACGTACGAGCGCTCTTCCGCGGTGAAGATGTCTCTCGCTCGCGCAGTCCAGACTTGGGACCACGATCACGAGAGAGAGGGAGAGAGAGAAAATATCAATTAGAGGTCCTCCCAAAAGTGGGGAAACCTTTATTGATTATTGGTGTATTTTTCTAGGCCAAATACCCCACTATATATAGGGGGAGAGGAGGTACTACCTCCCTCAAAGTCCCGGGTTGGGACTAAAGGAGAGGAGGGGGTGGGGTGGCCGCCGGCCAACCCCTAGTGGGCCTCGCGGGGGGGCTAGGCCCAGCCGGCCAGCCCCCTTGGCCCCTCTCCCTCTCTCCTTTCCCTAATGGGCCCTCTCCCTCCGGAAATTGGCCCATTAAGCCTTTTTGACCTTTAATTGATTTTCTCTTTATTAAATAATTATGAATAAATGATTAAATAAACATTTAACATTCATTCACATATTATTCAACCTCCGTGGCCATGTAACACCTTCCACCTCCACTCCGGAGATCCTCCGGACTTACCGAAACCCTTCCGGTTTTCTCCCTTCTTTTCTTCGGTGATTCTACCGATCCTATAAACACTCTCTAAGCATCATCAAGCCCTTAAGCATGATACCCCACGGTTCGGGAACACTCCAGACATGGTCGGGACACTCCCGCACCAATGATCGATAGAGGGACCTCGATGGCCATGTGACCCCTGTGCGTTCCACGAAGATCTTTCGTCGTTTGAACCGGGATAGTCGTGTCTTATTACCTTTGTCACTCGATACTTGCATTGCCCGAGATTTGATCAATGACATCACCATGTCGTGTTCAATCTCGTTACGGAACAATGCTACTTGACTCATTCCGACAAGTGATATCCCCGTGATCAAATCACACATTGCGCAGCTATTGGATATAACCTCTCCGAGTGGGCCCTTGAGTATCTTCCCGTCACATGGATGGACAAATCCCGCTCTTGACATATATTGCCTCTACGGTTTCTTCCGAATACCTGAACACACCTTTATAACCACCGTTTTACCAGATGGCGTTTGATGCTATCTAAGCACTCTCGGGAGACAGTGATTGATATAGCCTCACGGTCGAAGGAATAGTCTACGAGGATCCATTTCTAATCATCGTAACTTGAACTTCATGACATGATCGGGTTACGATGTTTAGGTTGGGTATTGGTTCATCATCTCATTCTCCGAATGAGATGACCTCATTTCCAACTGGCATAAATGCCACATGATCAGGAAACATGATCATCTATTGACCAATGAACCAGTGACTAGAGTTTCACTGGGAACCCCTGGTTGTTTGTATATCACACGTGTATTGATGTTTCCACTCAATACAGTTATAGCATGATATAAAACTTAATCATAAACTATATGAAATATGATAATAGTCCTTACTACTATTTGTCTCTAGGGCATATTTCCAACAGTCTCCCACTTGCACTAGAGTACAAATACACTAGCTGCATTTTGTTCTCAATCATTGGCACCATATACCCGGTACCCTAAACATGCTTGCTCATGGAAGAGGTTGAGTCTTGGGTCTGTATTTTACAGTCCCAAATCCTTTGCAACTTACTAATGTCACCTTGATTGACATTAATACTCTATCATCACATGATAGCATCTGTGTGTATGTATCGTCGCCATGGCAGCAGAACGAGGCCTGATTCCAGGAGCCTACAATGACGTTAGATCAACCTCGAGGGCTTTCTCATGGGCACTGTGCCCTGGGACACATCATTCTATGTTAAAAGCGAACTAGCCCCGCCATAACATTATACAACACTTTAGATGGTACCCTTATTATAAATGTATTCATCGAAACTCCTGTGCACTCTGTGTAATTTTGATGTTTTGTTCACCTCGCTTCCTACTTGACTTTAATTGGTATCTACAGGAGTTTCCAACATATTCCCTTATAACATAACCCTTTATGTTTTAAGATATGTCATCCTTTATGGATTTGGAAAACATGTCTACAATTCTCTATTAGACACTGCGGACAAAACTTAGCTCAACGTTCTGTGATTCAAGCTTAATCACTTTCAAACATTCCTTATTTGGATCACATATTATGCTAAGTTATCATCATGGTTTATTAAGATAGAACCTATGTCTCAACATAGTGGATGATGATCATCATTTTCTTTCTTTCAACCATTGATGTTAAACTTAATGTTATTCCCAATTTGAGTTATTAAGGACCAGTTTATTAATTAACTTCTATTCTGAAACCCCTTTCAGACTCCCTTAAGGAATACTACATAATATTATAATACACCTATTATCAACTTCTACATCTTATAAATCATTATTTATAAGTATTTGTGCTTTCATTCTTAACATACTTAAGAATTACTCCTATAAGCTCCCACTCAAAATATGTTCCTACATATTTGAATTTGAGACTTATATTGCTCCCACTTAAAAATATGTCAATCACATATTGTTTCAGGAAGACTTTCATAGCTCCCACTCAATTTTATGCAAATTGCATATCCACTCACTATTTTGAACAACTTCAAAATCCTTTGATCAAATATCAAACTTGGAGATTTTAATATGAGATACTAGTACTGTTACTAGTTTTAAATCCAGTAGACATTTAGCACATTTGAATCAAATTCTTTTGAATTCATCCAATACTTGACAAATTGTGCTTTTGTCATTCACCCCTTTTTCCTACTATGACTTTGCAGTCATTTGGGAAAATTCAAGCAACTCCTTTTACTTGTGAGATTCAGCAATGAATTGCCTTCTAATCTCAAGGGAAGTTTGCTTCTAGGATTTCTCATAATTTAGTTTACCATTATTTCCTTTGTAGTTCGTAGGTATGTCATATTCCAAAAATCATGACAAGTGATTCACAAATGTCTCCATACAAGATATGGATTACATTTTGAACCCTACTACATGTAGTGTAAACACTAGTGGGGAAAACACAATGATCAAAATCATTGATTCTTTCCTTCTGTGAAGAGAATCGTTCAGGAACGTTGTCCGTTGCGCTTCTCAACACTCTGATGCAGGGTTTTGAATCCTCATCGTGTTTTACACTATTTTCCATTTGCTCCATAATTGAGAAACATCACTAGAGGTGAGCTTTCTCAAGAATGCACCAAAGTCCAAGCAATACGAATCTTGCTTTCCTTTTGGTTCGAGCTATGGATTTCGTATTCAAAGTTTTCCAATGAATACTCTACAAGGACTTATTCGCTATTGTTTTGGTTATATTGAATAACCCCAAAACTTTCACTAATTCAAATGGTTTACCAATTCTTAACTGAGTGCTAACTATTTCTAACTAATGGTCTCTACATCTACACTACACCGATTTATTTGGTGCCTTCTATTCAACCCCTTTTGATATCTAATATCACATTGTGATGCTTTGCATTTTGACGTTTCAAAACACTTTGCATTCCACCATTTCTTTTGTGCCATTCTTATAAGTTCGAATTTCATTACTATTGATCAAATCATAGTAATTAGATTCTCTTATATACTTATACCCTTTTATTGATGAAACACTTTGATCAAATCAAATAGTTTCATATTCATGTTTCCTTTGGTAAACTTATTTACACATTTAAACAATCAATTAATGATAATTACCATTTTTCATTAAAACCCAATACATCGAATATGTATTTACTTTTAACAATTCTTTAAACACTTTGTATTCAAGTAATACACGGTGTTCAAGTTATTTTGCCGAACTTAGGCATGATTTATATGTGCCAATGAATCGAATGACTTTCACATATTATCACAATAACTTTGAATTCAAACAATGGTTTCATTCATTAATGAAATATCATTCAAGTTGGGTATTTAAAAAAAGGCATTTTAATGTTTTATAAATGTTCATGCATTATCAATTAGTTTCAAACAACAAGGATAATTCACACATAATCAAACAAGATATGAACACAATTAGAAATCATTCATAAAATCAAAACAACTGTTTGTTACAAACTCATATGAATAACCGTCTCACGAAGTGTGAGACACACTAAAGAAGTTCACAATCTCTTGATTATAATAATCATCCTAAACATAAACTAAATGATAAATGTTGAGGGAGAGTGTCGTCGGCTATCATCATCATGCTCGCCATCAACACGCAACGTCACCTCCTCTCCAGCAAGCACCTCTCATGCAGAAGGACCTATTTTCAGTAAAACAGAACAAGTATCAGATATACTTAACACTGCAATGTGTTTGCAAGATTATAACATTTATAAAACTGTATATCAAATATATACCTTTGTCGTTGACGACCTGAGCGACATCTGGTTCAACCAACACATTCCTGAGATGTGTCATGAACCGGTGGAACTCCATTGTTTCCGCGTCGCCCCTCATTACGCAAGTCCTGACTTGTGCTTGGTAGCTTGGTGGCAGCGACTGCAACACGCAACGTTTGCAAAAGAGCCCGTAATCCAGATGTCCAGGAAGTACGCAGGCCTCATGTACACATCATGCATGTGCTCCAAGTGGTCATCCAGTGATGAGTTCTCCTCCATCTTAATGGAGAGGAAGTCTCCCATCATCTCATGCTCCCAAATGCGTGTCTGCTCTACGAAATGTGTCCTAAGCTGTAGCATTACCGAACGAGGGTTGACATCACCCACGAAAGGCCACAGCTCGTCCACCATTTCGAAACGCATCACAACTGAAATATAGGAGGCCATCTCACGACGGAGATAGCGGTCTTTCCGCTCCTCTGGGGTCTCAAGGTCAGTGGACTGATCCAAATCCATCCCGTCGAGTATGTAGTCGAACACGTTGTTCTCGCTAAGGAGAACATGGAGACTGGCAACCCATATGGAGAAGTTCGATCCATCTAATCTGAGCTTCTCTCCTTCTAACCAATCAATTGTCAACACGAAAGGTCCCATCTACATTTATAATTGCAAAAGGAATTCAGACTAAGTTTATAATTAAATGAGTTAATGATAACTCCACTCAGAAACACCTATCCCCAATGAGGGTTCCTAGTGATAACACGACCCCTATCAGCCACAACTCCCCCGATCATCACGGCCATCAATGTGGGTTCAAGGGTGGACGCTAAACGTCGGTCACATCATTCATGCGACTCGTGCTCGATCTTTCGACCATCCGCATTCCGAGGCCATGTCTGTACATGCTAGGCTCGCCAACTCAATCTTAGTGTTTTCGCTGTGCAACATGGCTTGCACCCACTGTATGTGAACGTAGATATGTCTGACACCCGATCATCACGGCCTGCCTCATACCGAAGAACTTTCTTGGTGGTGCACACTAAGGGGGAACACAATCGTTGGTAATTTTAACAGGGATCATCTTATTAGGCTACCGTCGAGTATCTAATACTAGCACACAATAAGACATACAAACAATAACATTGAATGTAAATGCTATGTGATATGGTCCTTCATGTCGTGATCTCCATCCTCCGTCACCGGGTTCCGACGCCAGGGTTCCGGCGCCGTAGACACCAGGGTACCGGTGTCATTTCGGCGTGGTAGTCCGTCACCTTCGTGACTATCTACTACTATGAAACAAAAGGTAATCACTTTACCTTTGCCACAACCATATCACAAAGCAACGCCCCCCCTGCAAAACAAAGTTAGACGCCTCTGCTTTATCTTTGCATGTTTTATGTGGCTGAATGGGCTCTCGCACAAGAACTGTTCTTACCTACGAACTTTCAGCACAACGCTGATCAAGTAGTTGTCTCTACTACACCCCTTTCGGGGCCCTCCGTTGCAAATGGCATACCAACTAATGCGAGAGAGATAGACACCCCCCTAAGCCACTTTATACGGTACAAGTCGTATGTCAAGCGTGGACCAGTCTCGCGAATGAACGTGTAAAGTCGGTTGGGGGCCGCTTCATCAAGCATTACTGCGGTATACACAAGTACACGTGGGAGGGTAACAACTAAAAGATCAACGCCCACACGCTACATCTCGTGTGTTCTACCCGTACTAGCATTACTACGCATAGATCTAACTCTGATACCACCGTAGGGGTTCCGCGTATGAAAGCAATAAATTTTACTCTATGCCCCTGAACCCCTGAAGCTGCCAGGACCTATCTATTAGTAATACAGTAACGGGAGGGGCTTTTCGCGAACTTACCCTTGAAGACCGAAAAACGTTGTCAACGCGCAGGAGAGCGTGGTTGATGTAGACGAGCCGATGCCGATCTCAAGGTCGTGATGAAGTCCTTGCGCTCCTTCTAGCTCCAACGACTTGAGTGCCTCAAGTGCGACACCTCGTGAGGAGTTACACACGTCCGGTGCCTGACGATGACTCCCGCTTCTCCGATCCAGCAGCAGTTGCGGAAGTAGAGCTCCCGGATCCGAATCCCACAGCACGACGGCACTCCGCGGTGAAGATGTCTCTCGCTCGCGCAGTCCAGACTTGGGACCACGATCACGAGAGAGAGGGGGAGAGAGAAAATATCAATTAGAGGTCCTCCCAAAAGTGGAGAAACCTTTATTGATTATTGGTGTATTTTTCTAGGCCAAATACCCCACTATATATAGGGGGAGAGGAGGTACTACCTCCCTCAAAGTCCCGGGGTGGGACTAAAGGAGAGGAGGGGGTGGGGTGGCCGTCGGCCAGCCTGTAGTGGGCCTCGCGGGGGGGCTAGGCCCAGCCGGCCAGCCCCCTTGGCCCCTCTCCCTCTCTCCTTTCCCTAATGGGCCCTCTCCCTCCGGAAATTGGCCCATTAAGCCTTTTTGACCTTTAATTGATTTTCTCTTTATTAAATAATTATGAATAAATGATTAAATAAACATTTAACATTCATTAACATATTATTCAACCTCTGTGGCCATGGAACACCTTCCACCTCCACTCCGGAGATCCTCCGGACTTACCGAAACCCTTCCGGTTTTCTCCCTTCTTTTCTTCGGTGATTCTACCGATCCTATAAACACTCTCTAAGCATCATCAAGCCCTTAAGCGTGATACCCCATGGTTCGGGAACACTCCAGACATGGTCAGGACACTCCCGCACCAATGATCGATAGAGGGACCTCGATGGCCATGTGACACATGTGCGTTCCACGAAGATCTTTCGTCGTTTGAACCGGGACAGTCGTGTCTTATCACCTTTGTCACTTGATACTTGCATTGCCCGAGATCTGATCAATGACATCACCATGTCGTGTTCAATCTCGTTACTGAACAATGCTACTTGACTCGTTCCGACAAGTGATATCCCCGTGATCAAATCACACGCTACGCAGCTATTGGATATAACCTCTCCGAGTGGGCCCTTGAGTATCTTCCCGTCACATGGACGGACAAATCCCGCTCTTGACATATATTGCCTCTACGGTTTCCTCCGAATACCTGAACACACCTTTATAACCACCGTTTTACCAGATGGCGTTTGATGCTATCTAAGCACTCTCGGGAAACAGTGATTGATATAGCCTCACGGTCTAAGGAATAGTCTACGAGGATCCATTTCTAATCATCGTAACTTGAACTTCATGACATGATCGGGTTACGATGTTTAGGTTGGGTATTGGTACATCATCTCATTCTCCGAATGAGATGACCTCATTTCCAACTGGCATAAATGCCACATGATCAGGAAACATGATCATCTGTTGACCAATGAACCAGTGACTAGAGTTTCACTGGGAACCCCTGGTTGTTTGTAGATCACACGTGTATTGATGTTTCCACTCAATACAGTTATAGCATGATATAAAACTTAATCATAAACGATATGAAATATGATAATAGTCCTTACTACTATTTGTCTCTAGGCCATATTTCCAACAATAACATGATTGCTTACCGTGATCTGTATAGCATTATGGAGGCTCGATTTGATGGATGCGAAGTATCACACATAGGAAGAGCAAGCAATGAAGAAGCCGATAATTTAGCAAACATTGGGTCCTTGTGCCTACCAGTGCCACCCGGAGTTTTTTGGGAGGAAATATCTGAGCGTTCTATCAATGCCAAGAGAGTTTCTGAGGTCATAGCGCCCAAAGCAGGGAAAATGATTAAGCCATGAAAGGACTCGGGGGCTCCACCAGCTAACACAAGTATAGAGGAAATCCTCGAAGAAGAACCAGAAGTTGATGAGGTCATGATAATAGAGCCTACATGGATGCACCCATATGTAGCATATATGACTTGGGGAGAGCTACCCGAAGATGCGAAAGAAGCACAGAGTATCACTCGAAGATCCAAAGCATTTAGAATCATCAAATGAGAGTTATACAAAAGAAGTATTTCGGGTGTGCTACAGCGATGTGTCACACCCGACGAAGGAAAACTTATACTCAAGGATATACATGAAGGAGTATGTGGCCATCATACTAGTAGCCAAGAAATCTCCCAAAACATTCAGGGCGGGATTCTACTGGTTCACAGTAGTACAAGATGCAAAGGATATAGTCAGAACATGCGAGGCATGTCAATGATTCGTAACAAAACCTGGTGCACCCGCCGCTGAGTTAAATTCCATCCTCTTGCTTGGCCTTTTGATTAGTGGAGACTCGATATGGTGGGTAAACTTCACAAATCCTCTCCAGGAGGACACGTCTTTCTACTAGTAGCAGTCAAAAAATTACTAAATGGATTGAAGCAATGCCTATAACCAGTCAGGACGGAACTTCGGCTGTGAATTTTATCAAATCTATAGTATTCCGGTTTGGCGTGCCAAATAGCATCATCACGGATAATGGAACTAACTTTACTTCAAAAGAGTTCAATGACTACTACGAGGAGATAGGAATAAAAGTAAGCTACGCCTCAGTAGCCCACCCGCAAACTAATGGATAAGTGGAAAAAGGCAATGGCCTAGTAACTGCTGGCCTCAAAAAAAGATTACTAGCACCACTCGACAGGGCAAAAGGAGCATGGGTAGATGAGTTACCATCTATTTTATGGAGTTTGCATACTACTCCAAATAATTCAACACAAGAAACACCTTTCTTTCTGGTCCATGGTGCTGAAGTCGTCCTTCCAGTCGAAGTATCACACGAATCTCCACGAGTAGCTACATATGATGAAGAGGCATCAATACAAGCACTTGAGGACGACGTTGATGCACTTGACGAAGCCCGAGACACCACCCTGCAAAGATCTACTATATATCAGCAAAACTTGCGCAAACTACCACAGTCGACGGTTGCATCCTAGGTCCTTTGCTGTGGGGGACCTAGTTCTTCGCCTTAAGCAAGATGGCCACCATAAATTGGAGTCGTCTTGGGAAGGATCTTACATTGTTACAGAAGCTATTCCCGGAGGAGCATATCGGCTACAAGATAAGAAGATAGGAGTCAAATACTCCAATCCATGGAGCATCGCACAACTGCGATGCTTTTATGCTTTGAATTTATGTTTTCTCGCAATATTAATTACAATAAGGCCTATGTCCTGGCTTCTTAGCCAGAATATTAAGGCCAACGGCCAGGCGGCAATCCATCAAATAATGTATCCTTGGCTTCGAAATATAAATAAAAGATAAGTTCCTCACACTCTGAGTCTTTATTTATACCCTTTTTGCCAATGAAACAGGGGATCTCTATTTTTATATGAACATTTTTCTGATAAAACTAACAACGATTATGAGCCTATGTCCAGATACATGCATCCGAACATAGCCTCGGGGGCTACTCCCATCGGGAGTACGAATTAAATTATGCATACAAAATCAAGCCAATCGTCACCTAAACCAATGAGGTTTACTTTGGTGTATCCTCAGAAGGTTACTCCCATCGGGAGATTTTATAAAATATTAAAACAAAAAGTATGATAAATTTCAGAAATTTCAGCAGCCAAACAAGGCAGTCAATAAAATTTATACAAAATCTCGGATCGCACCCGACGCGACAAAAATTTGAATGCCGTGTCCAAGACATGAAGGTAAGACCCCGGAATTCGTCCTATGTGGCCTATTAATCGCACAAGAATGTGCTCTCGCAGTAAAATATCTGTATCAATGATATGATGAAAAATTCCGACGAACGCGTTGGGTACCCGATAAAATAGAACTGGAATTCAGTATTCGATAAGACCCCACGGCTCGAACTGAATTATGCCAGTTATAATTCCGAGTTCAGGTCTAGGGATTTGAATTTGATGTAGGTCAACATTGTTTTTTCTCAGGAGAAATTAACTGATTCCCGATCTGTCGGATGCATCAGGCCTATTGTCCCGAATCCCTATAAAACAAAAAACAATATAAACAATTCAGAGTAAGGAAAAACTGAAAATATATTTTGAGACTCAACCAGAATCTACGATTCGGGTAGAGTCTCGGGGGCTACTGACATAGGTACAATTAATTGGGTGCTTATGATTTGCTACCCTGGCTGCATAAAAGGCTCACGTCCTATGAAGATTCAAGATGATGACCCAAGAAGCATTCGATGAAAGCTTTAGTTGTATTAGGAAAGAAAATATGAACCGACATTAAGTTGGAGTTGTAATCATACATATGTAACCTACCCGTATACGGCTTTGAGAACCGGCCTATTATATATAGGACAGGAGAAGCCTATGAGGAGGTACCGGAAAAAACCCCAAGCGATCTGTAATAGTGTTATTCATCAAGTAATCAGGCGACTTCAACTTCCTTGTTTGCCTGACATTCGACGAAATCTCCAGCGTTCTCTTTTCTGGAAAATCCTAAGTCCATCACCATGGGCATTGCCGAGGTTACCCCTCGTCAGACACCGTTCCACATCGCAGCAGCAGTTTTGCAACCGATGAGCTGATTGGCAATATCGGGCTCCATGGAGCCGAGGAGTACTCTGACGACCCGCTGGTCTTGAGACCACCAACGAGCGTACTCTGAGTTGACCATAATGACGGCCTTATTGCCTTCTCCCTCCGTGATGGTATTCTTTGGTACCGCAACAGTTTCGTCAAGGTGAAGATGGAGACCAACGTCGGAGAGATTGGGGAGAAGGATGCCCTTCCAGAGGTTGAAGTTTCCTGCCTCCATGCGAACTGAGATCGTGGGAACAACCCCGGTGGAGATGGTTGCGGTCGAGGAGGAAGCCATGGCCTCAACGGCTGTGGAGAGCTGGAGGGCAGACGATGTCATCGCGTCTGCGGAGGAGAGGTCTCTCGGCAGCGGCGACAGATAGATCGCACAGCGGCGACAGATGAGACTCGCGGCGGCTGCGGGCTCTAATACCAAGATTAAAAATAGGATTTAAGGTTTTGTGTGTGGGTCAAAAGCTCCACAGGTGCTCCACTTATATAGTCATGACCACATACAAGTTACATACATATACAACACGTATACGTGATACACGACATACGGGTTAGTCTGAATACAATTCTAACACTAAGGAGACCTAGGTTCTATCTCACTTTTGGCCAAACTGAGATCGACGAATAGGGTAGGCTACAGGCAGACCTGTTAGCTGTTAACTGTTAACCTCAATCGGGAGGAGCACCGTATGTCCTGGAGCCTTATGGGCAATTTTCGACGGGATCTTTCTATAAAGCGCTTCATGATAGTTCTGGTATCTTCTATTTTAAGGAAATTTGGAAACTCGGGATTCCCCTGGAGATCAAGCATTTTTTGTGGCAGTTTGCTAGAGGGCGGCATGGGCCAGGTGATGGGTTATGCCCACTATGTCGACAAGCCGATGATCAGAATCACATTATCTTTACCTGCGGCTTAACTACCTTCTTCTGGGACATTTTTTCGTGAAGTTCTTGGGTGCAGCTGGGCACCGACCTCCTCCTCTCATTTCGTTTCGCTTTTGCATGGCATTTCAGGCCTTTCTAGGCGCATGTTGTGGTTTGCCTTCGCGGCATTATCTTGGGCGCTTTGGAATATTAGGAACAACGCTCTCATCGAGGCCAAATTTCTATCTTCCTCTACTGATGGTCTTTACAAACTTATCGTTTATATCCAGCTCTGGATGCCTATAAGCCGGTCATCGGAGAAGGACACGATCTCTTCCCTCATTGAATCTATCGATCTCAAGACGGTGGAGCTGAAGAGAGCCCTGGAGTAGTGAACTCCAGCGTCAGGATACCCTTCGGTGGTTTCCCTGTTGGCTTTCGTGTCTACCATGTTCTCTTAGATGTTGTTGGTCGTTGCAGCTGTTTCCTCCTCTTAGTTGGTTTTGTCGTGTGACTCCTTAGTTGTTTGTGTACCCGGTTTGTTCTGGAGGTAATCCTGGCTTGGCCAGTTGATGTGGTTGTTGTACTGAATCTTTGGTCTCCCGGGGCTTTATTTATAAAGCTGGGCACGTAAGCCTCTTATCTAAAAAAAGAATCTAGCCTTAGATGCCACCATGGCCTTACATGATTGTTTTATCGTTGAGATACATCGAGAGTACGTAAGGTAAGCAAATGACCTGTTAGAAAACGAGGGTCTAGACGACATTGCCTCTTTCAAATGAGATCTCCTTTGAAATGAACAGTTAGATGTGTGGTCGTTCGACTTCGTACAGTGTATGGAAAACTTGATTCAAGAAGTCCCGCATGAAATATGTAGCAACGTCGTATGGTTTAGTGACACATGCATAAGCCCCACGATATCACGACCATCTCTCTATTAAGTTTCATATGCACTTAATTTCGTGGCGTGTTAACCCAATATCAACTTGACCATGCATCGCATAATTTCTTACTCCTTTTGGAGAAAAAGTTATGCACATACTTTAGGTGCGGATTCACCGCACACAAGCTGACTAATAGAAGAAATATAAATATTCAAATGAAACCCAAAGCAATACAGTGTATTGTAGTATATGGAGTAATGATGCATTCTTCATCAAATTGTCTTTCTTAAACTAATAAGGGCATCCCTGCTGGCTACATAGGCATTTGCCGGCAAAATTGCTGCAACGGCCTCGAGGGAACCCCTCCTTCTTGCACTCTAGTACACAGTCGATTCTAAAGAGGCACGGACCGTTGAACCGGTTGCTCGGCTTTGAGCACACCTTTTTCACATATCCCTGGGATGTAACCACCTCTGAGAAAGAAGAGTTACACAAGAACATATCAGTAACATTTTCCATATATATATCTAGTGCTAGGAAAACATTTCGCCTAGTTGTATGGCTGGATGTTAAAATAAATATGCTTGTTTGAAGAGGAGTATAAGTTGTTAAATTAGTAGATTTATTTTATGTATCCTTAATTCCTTATGTTTTTATTATCTATGATTTTTTAGTATAACTATAACTTATTTTGATGTAGTAGTATATCTCATTAACTTGATCTATGTGTTAAAGTGAATTGTGTTCAGTTTTATTTTACGGGGTCTTTTATAACCATGTTTGAAAAAAAGATAGCTAAACGATGGATAAACTTTATGGAAATATGCAAGACAAAGATTTTTCAATGAAGGGCGCTTTATTACTTATTAGGTTTATGCAAGACAAAGATACCTTCAATAATGCAACAAAATGAGAACAAAATGATCTTTAGAGAATAAAATGGTTTGGACAGCTTCACTTAATAGTTTGTTTGCCGCCCTTTTACTCTATTTATTCACAAATTTTGGACAACACACAAAGATGAATAGAAATAACGTATATATATATACTTAAATCTCGAAGCAATACAATATATTGACCAAGTAACGACGTCTTCTTGGTTAAATTGTCTTAAAATTTGTTAAACTAAGAAGATGCATTTCTAGTACTTTTAACTTATCAAGCATCCATAATCACTGCATGTGCGACGGAAGCCACTACATTGGCCCCAAGGTAATCCCTCCTTGCATTGTTGTTCACGGTCCGCTTTAAAGATGCACTCCCCCTTGAGGTGGGCACTCATCTTTGCGCACACATTTTTCTTAGGCTGAGCTGTAACCACCTCTGACAAAGAACAGATACAAGACAAATATACATCATCAACCCTTTTCATATAAAAGGAAGTCGTCTTCCCTAATTTAGAGCCTAGATGTCAAAATATTTATGTTTGTTTGGAAAACATTTGTAGTTGCACAAATAGACCGTTTTTATTTGAAATGATATTGTGTTTCTTATAAACTATGGCTAACGATTTGCGTTGAAGCTACCCTGAAAGTAGATCATTTTCCTTTCGTATTCAATTGATGTGGTATTTTATTGCATCGTATTAATTAGATAGAGCATTTAAAATAGAAGACTTCGATCCATGTTTTGTTAAATAGGTTTTATAAATATATAAACAATTCTTACAGTTTTATAGTAAGTTATAAGGCATAACGATACATTTATTAATTGGATTCTGAGAAAACAAAAGGATCTTTCGAATATAGTGGTTTATATTGGTTTAACCTACGAGTTGGTTCACTGAAAATGTACCTTTTAAGACATACAAGTTGGATAATAGTGTCAATATGTTAATTGTAATGTTTACAAACAAAGTGGGCGGCTTGCATCTTCAGGTGCAGAGAGGTCGATAGTACACCATCCATTCTTGTATGTTTGAAAAATAAAATATGAAATTCTGGAGGACTACTAGATTCCCCGAAGATCAATAGCTCCAAAGAATGCTAGAACCGAAAGAAGTTTGTCGTATAATCTTTCCACACCAATCATTCATTGAGGCATGGCAAACACTTATCACCTTGAGAGAGAGATCTCGTGTTGATCTTGGTCTTTTGTTTTCTTCTCTTCTTCTATGATCCTTTTTGGTTATTGCTTTGCCCTAGTGGCCTGTATATCTTTTGGTATCTGCTAAATACATGCATGAAAAGTCGGCAGCTGCCAGATAATTCATAATAAGTCGTCTCTGAGGATGTATTTCGTAGCGCTTAAATGTATTTAGATTAAAAATAAGATTATTGTGTTGCATGTATGCTTTGCAACCAGATGTTGGAAAGTTACAAACAAATAAGCGTTATAACTAGTGAGCATGTAGCCTACGCGGATGAATACGGTACGATGTCATACAGTCAACTATTCAAGCAAATCCTATTGTATCACGAAAGACTAATTAGCCTACTCACCGGTGGTCACGAGGAGCAGCAGAAGGACGAGGAAGCCAGCGGCAGCGAAGGGCCTGCGCGACGACTCCATGTTAACCGATTATGCTCCTGCAATGTCCGCGGCTACTAGATGATCAACGAATCAGGAGTGTTGTAGAGCCGGTTTAGCCTCCTAGAGCTGAGGCCGCACATGGGAACAGTAACTAATATAAGCACCACACACCAAACATCTCATGCCTATAGATATCCAGCCGGCTAATGATAGCAAAAAATTGACGTACCTAAAATCTAGCTATTCATGGCTATCTATGTAGAGGCCAGGGTTTTCCTCCTTTTCGAAAAAAAGCTATTTCCGGCTCGCAAGCCGCCACCACCGCTCATCCGTGATCGCTTCTCCAACGCCCGGTCCCTCTTCTGTCGAGACTAGAACCGACACGTTTTCTTAGCATTCATTTTCTTGCTCAGGAAACATTATCAAGTCTTAAGACAATTTTACTTGAATATCCTTGTTTTGAAGAACTATGTATGGATTACCGTTATTGCAACTTTACATGCTGCTTGATTATTTTTTCCAACCAAAAATCACATACGTAGGTGTCCAGAGATCTATTAGTGCATGCTTGCTATGTTTTCCATAATTTTCATCGATACGATTTTTCACCAAGTTACCATATTATGATCATACGATCCTAGGATCGCGCTATCTGGCTACTTTCCCTGGATCAGGTAGCTATACATCAGTAGAAGTTGCACATCTGCACGACATAATTTACTATACGCTGGTGTGCATGGCATAATAATTGGAATAAGTAAAAATTGCACTAGAAGAAAGAAAATTACTTCGCATATTGCGTTACACTTTATTTTCAAAAAATAAAACTTGTCAGAATTGCCATTCTTTCACCAATAAAATTTAGTTCACATCTTTTTTACAAAGTTTCAGTAGGAGGGAAAGGAGTCATTTTTATAAGATATCACAGCAATGATCAAGGACAGTATATCCAGCAAATATTGCCTACTTTGGACAGTCTACTAAGGGATTGAGAATATAATGTCATAGACCCCCAATCATTGGACAACTCTGGCAACGTATTTACGAAGCAAAGCACGTCTCAATAGACAGATGAACAATGGGTAACTACCTTAATTTGACCCCTAAATTTCACAAAGCATGACAGCGACTGCAAGGCCCCAGGACACTTAACTCAGCTGTAGATGGAACTTTCCCCTCAATGTATGTCTTTGTAGCTGTGACCGATTTGTGCACCTTCTTGATATACGCCTTGCGCAGGGTAGAGCATTTCATGTCCGGTTTGTTGCCAGAACACCGATAATGGTATTCATGAATAGTGTCTAATATAAGGCACTTAAGTGACGACATTGCACTCTCTAGAATATGGCGCGTTAGCTCAACCAAGCTCTTTTGAGGACAGAAACCAGTGACCTTCACATCCTTGAGCCTGCTGTCGTGGCGGTGTTCTGGGATTTGCCTCAGAGTCGAGGGATCTCCAACAATCAAGTGATACTTCCTCTCCACTGATACCTGAATATGAATGGCCAAGATATTTGAGTTAGTTATTCCACCAATGTTATTAAATAGCCCTAGAAGGATGAATAACAACTTACGGACAAACCAAAAGTCTCCAAGGAAGGAGAAGCATCGAGGAGAGAAACCAATGATAAAAAATCATATCCCCCCATGGTGCTCCAATTTCGAATAGAAATACTCAAGACCTTGAGGTGGAGGAATTTGCTAGGTACCATCGGTGCACCGACTATCTGCATAAAGATGTCTCACATCAATTATATTCCAGGTTAGGTTATGGCTACTGTGATATACATATTTATCACCTGAACTGCAAAAGCATACCTCACGATGAGAATGTAAGGTGAGAGTTTCGAGATTTGGTAAACTGGAAGAGAGCTTGTCGATAGCATAACTGATGGCACGCCTGTTGTACACGTTTGGAGCTTTGATCTCTATAACTTGAAGACCCGAGCATCCAAATACCGTCAGGCAGCTGAGCTGCTGCAGAAGGCAAGGTATCTCGAGGCGAATTATATCATCACAATATGCCAGTTTAATTTTTTCCAAAGCAAATGAATTGGAAAGAAAGAGCCCTAACTCGTCTCCTGTAATACGCACTTCATACAGATCCAGCTTTGTCAGGCATCTCAAACCAAGGTTAATGGTAGGACGTAAGACACAGTTACCAAGGATGAGATACCTAATAGTGTTTCCACTCCTCTCAGATAAAATTGAGCATGGGAAGTCGTACTTTGCCTTGCCTGACAACAGTAAAAGGGTAAGTTCTTCTAGCACTGGTGTAATAGCAATCTGAAGCCAACTATTGAGACGATTATAGGATTTGGTATTGGAAGGACCATATAACTCAAGCTCCAATGCCTTGACACCAGCACCCCTATGGCTTTCCAGAATATTGCCAACATTTCTGTTATACTCTCTTATATATCTTTTATCATTAGAGTCCCCCATCCACTTGCCGAAACTTTCTTTTGAGAACATTGTTTCCTCGGTGAAGGTGAGATTGGGATGGCATCTCCAGGAGCTCTGAAAGGCATGAGACACACAGGCAGCCCTGGCAGCGTCTCGCATTGGCATTAGGGAAATTATATGATGCCATATTTCCTGCATGCACAAGTGGAGAAATTCAACATTTGAGCATAAGCTACACGTTGAATAGGCTAAAGACTACAAATGACATATAGTTAGTGTTCACTAGGCATAACACCCCCGGGTATACCTTTCCAAGAAAGAATGAAGTTACATCTATGAAAAAGGCAATGGATATGTTCCAAAGGATTAATTACTGTAAATGTGCTGATATGGTGAAGCTCTGGACGTTCAGAGCTAGCAAGAAAGAGAAGGATGCGGCGATTGTCTGGACTACAGAGTTGCAATCTTGAAATACTGAATGTTTTTTTTTCTTTTTCATCCATGCTGTGTTTCTCCCCCTGTAATCTCCTCCTCCTCCTTCCGACGTTCTAAAAAAAAAAAAAAAAAACCAGGAAACTGGACCAGAACCACAACAATTAATGACGGCCTATGAAAGACAAGGCACGTACGGCTTATATAAGGGAAATAAGATCATGAATTTTTATTTAGTTCTTTTTTTGATATTTTACTTGCAATGGGACTCTCAACTATCAGTATCTCGTGATGTACCTCTGGAAGTTCCGGCAACAAATATCGTGTTCTTTTGCTATCTTGAGAATCACCATCCTGTGGGCACGAAGCAATCGACCCATCTGCAGCAAATCGGTGTCATGATTAGTGCAAACGACGAGGAAATCATCGGCTGGGTTCTTTTTTCGGTGTTGTGCAAGAACACGGGACGACATTCAGAGAAAAAAATCAAGTAGTGCGAAAATCAAACTCCAAATTAATGAGATCGCTATACAGACAGGCAGGGGCTTACCGTGGGCTTGGGTACGGCCACGGTTCGCTTCCGATCCATTGGAGCTGCTTTGCTCCTCTCTTCTCCTATCTGTCTGAATCTCCCGATCCATTGGAGCTGCTTTGCTCCTCTCTTCTCCTATCTGTCTGAATCTCCCGATCCATATTTCAAGGCTCTAGGAGGGGAGACGGAATCACATTAGGAAACCACCAGCAGGTCAGAGAAGGGAAAGGGGTTTCCAGCGGATCCCAAACTCGTTCGGCAGCCTTCCCTCCCACCACATCTTTCTCCACCGCAATGCCATGGTTCCGTGAGCTTGGATACGGCCACGGTTCCGGTTCCGGTTCCGGTTCCGCCCCATGGAACCGCTTTGCTCCTCTCTGTCTGAGTCTTTAGATCGGTTTCAAGGCTCTTGGAGGGGGAGAAGGAATCACATTAGGAAACCACCAGCAATTAAAAGGCGGTACCGAAAACATCTGCGAAGGAGGAGGCAAAACGGATTCCCAACTTGTTCGGCATCGCGCAATGGCTCCTCCCCGAGCCTTCCCTCACGGCGGCAGCTCCACCGTTCAGGAGAAAGGACGAGCCGCCACGTTATGTTCGGTCGGGGGAGCGCACGGGATGCCGGGCCGGTAGCGCGACGGCGACTAAGCGGCCGGCCGGCCGCACTGGCGAACCCGAGCTGCGGGGATGGGAAGGCAAGGCGGCGGCGGGGAAAAGAGAGAGGAGGCCGAGGAACATTGGACATAACGGTGGTGTGTTTAGATTATGGCCAAAGTGTACCCTATCAATATTTTGATCATGACCAAAAGGTTGATTCTTATTTGAATTATTGTCAAATTTTTGACATGCCAATGCTCCACTATCAACTATAGTTCAATTTTTTAGTCAATGTTGGCCAACTTGTTGGCAAGCAAAAGCTCAACCAAAATATTTGGGGCAATCTTGGGCACAAACCAAACACACCGAGCACCCATCATTGTGCGCCATTTTCTCACTTGCCTTCTCACGCGGCGTCGCGGAGGATGCAAAATGGATGACATATTTAAATATATTTTTTCCGCCCGCGAAATCTTGTTTAAAGGGCGTTCGACAGAAATCTTGTTCAAAGGGCGTTCGACAGAAGTACGTCCAAAAAAAGTTCGGCGAACGTTTTATTACAAAACAGAATAAATACCGACGATCATTCGTCGATGGGATGGACTCCTCCGTCGTATCAGGTGTGACGGGATGGGCTCCTCGATCGGGACGGGGGCAGACGACGGATTGGAGGAGGTGGATGCGGAGCTCGACGAAGGAGTGGTGGCCGAAATCGTTGGCGCAGTCGGCGTGCAAGCAGGGACGTCCTCGTCGAGAATGGCGGTGCGGCGCGCCATGTACTGGACCTTGACTTGGGGGCTCATCGCCGAGGTGTCTTCGCTGCCCAAGAGGAACTGGAGGTCGGCGTTCCTCTTCTTGGCGGCGAAGTTCACTTTGAGGAGGTCGAGCTTCCTGTCTTGGTTGTGCATCAGCTGCGTCCACCTCTCCTCGACCCTCTCCTCCCTCTTCACGGCATGGGTCTTGGAGTCGGCGATGCACTTCTCGGTCGACGAGTGGAGCCGTTTGGCGGGAGGTCCTGTAGCTTTCAACATCTTCGCCTTCTTCTGGCCGATTTCCGGCCTCCTTTCGCCGGCAGCTGGGGGGAGCCTCCGGGTTGTACACGCCATCCTTGTTCTTGGACAGGCTCACGCGAGTGTCCGTCCATTTCGGGCAGGTCTGAATCTTGTCGAACACGTGGTGAAACTTGAACTCCGTGTTAGTGTCGTCCCTGTACATGCCGAGCGCACGGAGGAGCTGCATAGACAACACGAAATGTATCAGGACAGGCATCATGTCGGCATAGATTTAAGCGTGAGGTCGGTGAACTACCTTGCTATCCATGCTTTCGTCGTTCATTGGTGTGCGCCTAATCTCTTCCGTAATGTCGTGCCACTTGCTGCACGCCTACTACACCAGTCCCCAGTGATTGGTCATGTCCTTCTCTCCGCGCTCCATGTGGATCTTGTTGAACTTCGGTTCCATGAGGCTGCTCTCATCGAACGCCAACTTCACACGCTTCTAGTAATTATCCGAGTTTTGGTTTGCACCTGTGATGGGGTCCATGCTCACCGACATCCATGCCTTGGTGAGGCAAAGGTCCTCAAGCGTCGTCCACTTGATGCGGGGCTCCGCCGTCCTCGCCTTCTTCTTACCCTTGCCCTTCACCGCTGCCTGTTGGGTCCACAGCATAGCAAACAAAAAATTTCCTACGGTGTGAACTACACGCCAAGATCTATCTACTAGGTACAAAGCAACGGGTGGACATACATCCAACGAGAACTTACCCTCGTAGACAACGAGCTTTGTTAACGAGTAGGAACTCGTGGTTGATGTAGTCGTACACTTGCCAATCTCAAGATCGTGAGGAAGTCCGAGCACCGCAACTCAGCAGCGCATCTGCACTCGCACACACGTTCAAGCCACCGGACAACCTCCACCTCCTCGCTCCAGCGATCCAGCGGAAGCAGCAACTCCTTCCAGACGAAATGCCACCGAAAACATGTATCTCGCTAATCCGAGACCATGGGGGAATAATTCTAGAGGGGGAGAGAGATCCTTCACAAGGAGGTGTGAGGATGAAGGAGGGAATGGGTGGCCTTTTATAGGAGGAGGGGGGTGCCCCCTCTCTCCATGGCCGGCGCATGGAGGGTGACCCCTCACCTCCCCCATTCATGTGGTGGTAACCCCCCCCCCCCACATTAAAATGCCTCTTCACATTCCCTTTTAAAGTCTCCACTTTAAATGCATTAAATTTCTCCAAATTTAATGCTCTCTCATTTAATAAAACTCTTTTTATTAAATTTATTCAGAATTTTGTTAATTACTTTAATTAACAAACATTCACATATAGCCCCTTGCAATATTTCAATATCACATGCAGAACCACCTTCTGCAATTTCACCCGAAACAATTTCCGGTTTCTATTAAAACAATTCATGCGCTTTGCAATTCTTTCGTCTGAAACATATGTGCTCCAAAATGGTGTCCGGTAACTCTTAAGTGTGCCACCCTACGGTTCACGAATAATGCAGACATGATCGAGACCCTTCTCCGATCAATAATCAGCAGTGGGACCTAGAGATCCGTACTGACTCCTACACATTCAACGATGACTCCTGTGATCGTGAGAACCTTTAACGCTTGTAACTAAATCCCTTTGTCTCTCGATATATTACATGTCCGAGATTCGATCATCGGTATCTCCATACCTAGTTTGATCTCGTTACCGACATGCACTCTTTTCTCGTTCTCGTGATATAAAATTCTAGTGATCACATCACTTGCTTGCAAGCTATCCTAATGTGATACCACCGAGAGGGCCCAGAGTATATCTATCCGTCATCTGGATTGACAAATTCCACTCTTGATCCATGAGCCTCAACATAAAACCTTCGTAGTACTGAACCCATCTTTATAGTCACCCTGTTACGGTGTGACGTTTGATGTTATCAAGATACTCTTCCGGTGTCAGCAATTAACATGATCTCATGGTCTAAGGATAAAGATTACTGCGTATGATGTTATAGCAATATAAACATAATGACTTGATCGTAATGCTATACTTCGGATGAATGTTCATCACATCATTCCACCAATGGTGTGACCTTGTTATTAACAACATCCAATGTCCATGATCAGGAAACCTTGATCATCCTGTTAATCAACAAGCTAGTCTATAAGAGAGGCATGACTAGGAACCCTTTTTGTTTATTAAACACACATGTATTGATGTTTCCAAATCAATACATTTCTAGCATGTAAAATAAACATCTATCATGTATAAGGAATATATAATAACAACTTTATTATTGCCTCTCAGGGCATATTTCCTTCAGTCTCCTACTTGCACTAGAGACAATAATCTAGTTCACATAGTGATAAATCTAACACCCATGGAGTTCTGGTGTTGATCATGTTTTTCCCTAGGGAGAACTTTAGTCAACGGATCTGCTACATTTAGGTCCGTGTGTACTTTACAAATCTTTATATCTCCATCCTTGACATGCTCGCGGATGGAGTGAAACCGGCGCTTAATATGCTTGGAATTCTTGTGAGACCTTGGTTCCTTTGCGTTGGCTATGGCTCCATTGTTGTCACAATAGATCACCATCGGGTCCAACGCACTGGGAACCACACCCAGTTTCGTAATGAACTCTTTCATCCAAACTGCTTCCTGCGCCGCTTCTGAAGCAACAACATATTCCGCCTCCGTTGTTGATCCAGCCACCACAGGTTGTTTGGAACTCCTCCAACTAACTGCTGCTCCATTTAATATGCTTGGAATTCTTGTGAGACTTAGAGTTATCCGGATTGGTGTCAAAGCTAGCATCAACATAACACTTAGCGACAAGCTCTTCTTCACCTCCGTATATAAGAAACATATCCTTAGTTCTTCTTAAGTACTTGAGGAATTTCTTTACCGCTATCCAGTGTTCCGAACCTGGATCAGATTGGTACCTACTAGTCAAACTAATAGCATGTGCCACATCCGGTCTTGTACATATCATGGCATACATAATAGAGCCTATGGCCGAGGCATAGGGGATCTTATCCATCATCTCTCTTTCTTCCGCCGTAGCCGGACTTTGAGTCTTACTCAATGTCTTGCCTTGCAACATAGGTAAGAACCCCTTCTTACTTTCGTCCATATTAAACTTCTTTAATATCTTATCAAGGTATGTACTTTGCGATAGCCCAATTAGGCGCCTTGATCTATCTCTATAGATTTTAATGCCTAATATATATGATGCTTCACCAAGGTCTTTCATCGAAAATTTGCTGTTTAGATAACTTTTAACACTGTTTAAAAGATCTATATCATTTCCAATCAATAATATGTCATCCACATATAATATCAGAAATGCCACATTGCTCCCACTCACTTTCTTGTAAATACAAGCATCTCCATAAGTTTGGACAAATCCAAACTCTTTGATCACCTCATCAAAGCGGAGATTCCAACTTCGTGATGCTTGCTTCAGTCCATAGATGGATCGCTGAAGTTTGCACACCTTATTAGCATCCTTAGGATCGACAAAACCCTTAGGTTGTATCATATACAACTCTTCTTCAATCTTACCATTGAGGAACGCAGTTTTGACATCCATCTGCCATATTTCATAATCGAAATATGCAGCAATTGCTAACATAATCCTAACTGACTTAAGCATCGCTACGGGAGAGAATGTCTCATCGTAGTCAACTCCTTGAATTTGTCGAAACCCCTTTGCGACAAGTCAAGCCTTATAGATGGTCACATTACCATCAGCATCAGTTTTCCTTTTGAAAATCCATTTATTCTCCACGGCCTTTCGGTCGTGAGGTAAGTCCACCAAGTTCCAAACTTGGTTCTCGTACATGGATTCCATCTCGGATTTCATGGCTTCTAGCCATTTGTTGGAATTCGGGCTCATCATCGCTTCTTCATACGTCGCAGGGTCATCCATTTCATCAACCATGAAATTCACAACAGGATTGCCATACAGTTCAGGAGCTGCACGTGTCATGCTTGACCTGCGAGGTTCGGTAGTGTCCTCTTTCGGAGTTTCATGATCATTATCATTAGCTCTCTCTTCATCAGGTGAAGTCAACTCCGAAACAACTTCCGGTGTTGCGCCACTCGCCATTCCATGAAGAGAAGGTTCAATAACCTCTTCGAGTTCTACCTTCCGACTACTCACACCTTTCGCGAGAAACTCCTTCTCAAGAAAGGATCCATTCTTGGCAACAAAAACCTTGCCCTCGGATCTGTGATAGAAGGTATACCCAATTGTTTCCTTAGGGTATCCTATGAAGACGCATTTTTTCGCTTTGGGTTCGTGTTTATCTGGTTGAAGTTTCTTCACATAAACATCGCATCCCCAAACCTTAAGAAATGACAGCTTAGGTTTGTTTCCAAACCATAATTCATATGGTGTCATTTCAACGGATTTAGATGGTGCCCGATTTAAAGTGAATGCAGCTGTTTCCAGTGCATAACCCCAAAATGACAGAGGTAAGTCAGTCAGAGACATCATAGATCGAACTATATCCAATAAGGTACGATTACGACGCTCCGACACACCATTACGTTGTGGTGTTCCGGCAGGCGTGAGTTGTGAAACTATTCCACACTCTTTCATGTGTGCTAAACTAGTAACTTAGATACTCTCCTCCACGGTCAGACCGTAGAAATTTGATCTTTCTATTACGATGATTTTCCACTTCATTCTGAAATTCCTTGAACTTTTCAAAAATTTCAGACTTGTGTTTCATCAAATAGATATACCCATATCTACTCAGATCATCCGTCAAAGTAACAAAACAACGATATCCACCTCGCGCCGACACACTCATTGGTCCACACACATCAGTATGTATGATTTCCAATAGATCTGTCGCCCGTTCTATTGAACCGGAAAACGGCGTTCTAGTCATCTTGCCCATAAGGCATGGCTCACATGTATCAAATGATTCAAAATCAAGTGATTCCAAAAGTCCATCAGAATGGAGTTTCTTCATGCGTTTAACACCAATATGACCTAGACGGCAGTGCCACATATATGTAGATATATCATTATCAAGTTTAATCCTTTTAGCATCAACATTATGAATATGCGTAATACTACTATCGAGATCCAACAGAAATAAACCATTCAACACAGGTGCATGACCATAAAAGATATTATTCATATAAATCGAACAACCATTGTTTTCAGACTTAAACGAATAACCACTTTGCATCAAACACGATCCGGATACAATGTTCATGCTCAGTGCAGGCACCAAATAACAATTATTTAGGTTTATAACTAATCCCGATAGCAAATGGAGAGGTAGCGTCCCGACGGCGATCACATCAACTCTTGATCCATTGTCGACCTGCATCCTGACCTCATCCCTTGCTAGTTATCGCTTGTTCCATATCCCCTGAACCAGAGTACATGCTCTGGGCCCTCTCGGTGATATCACATTAGGATAGCTTGCAAGCAAGTGATGTGATCACTAGAATGTTATATCACGGGAACGAGAAAAGAGTGCATGTCAGTAACGAGATCAAACTAGGTATGGAGATACCGATGATCGAATCTCGGACATGTAATATATCGAGAGACAAAGGGATTTAGTTACAAGCGTTAAAGGTTCTCACGATCACAGGAGTCATCGTTGAATGTGTAGGAGTCAGTACGGATCTCCAGGTCCCGCTGCTGATTATTGATCGGAGAAGGGTCTCGATCATGTCTGCATTATTCGCGAACCGTAGGGTGGCGCACTTAAGAGTTACCGGACACCATTTTGGAGCACATATGTTTTAGACGAAAGAATTGCAAAGCGCAGGAATTGTTTCAATAGAAACCGGAAATTGTTTCGGGTGAAATTGCAGAAGGTGGTTCTGCATGTGATATTGAAATATTGCAAGGGGCTATATGTGAATGTTTGTTAATTAAAGTAATTAACAAAATTCTGAATAAATTTAATAAAAAGAGTTTTATTAAATGAGAGAGCATTAAATTTGGAGAAATTTAATGCATTTAAAGTGGAGACTTTAAAAGGGAATGTGAAGAGGCATTTTAATGTGGAGGGGTTACCACCACATGAATGGGGGAGGTGAGGGGTCACCCCCCATGCGCCGGCCATGGAGAGAGGGGGCACCCCCTCCTCCTATGAAAGGCCACCCATTCCCTCCTTCATCCTCACACCTCCTTGTGAAGGATCTCTCCCCCCTCTAGAATTATTCCCCCATGGTCTTGGATTAGCGAGATACATGTTCCCGGTGGCATTTCGTCTGGAAGGAGTTGCTGCTTCCGCTGGATCGCTGGAGCGAGGAGGTGGAGGTTGTCCGGTGGCTTGAACGTGTGTGCGAGTGCGGATGCGCTGCTGAGTTGCGACGCTCGGACTTCCTCACGATCTTGAGATCGGCAAGTGTACGACTACATCAACCACGAGTTCCTACTCATTAACAAAGCTCGTTGTCTTCGAGGGTAAGTTCTCCATGGATGTATGTCCACCCGTTGCTCTGTATCTAGTAGATAGATCTTGGCGTATAGTTCTCATCGTAGGAAATTTTTTGTTTTCTATGCTGCGGACCCAACTGTGGTATCAGAGCCTGATCTATGCGTAGGTGCTTTGCACGGGTAGTACATATATGTTTATATGTGGGCGATGATGATCATGTTATTGCATCTTCTATGTACTTTGGATATTGGTGGAATAGTGGGATGAAGCGGCCCGGACCAACCTTACATGTCATCGTACCTGAGACCGGTTCCACGACTGACATGCAACTAGTTTTGCATAAGTGGCTAGCGGGTGTCTGTCTCTCCTACTATAGTCAATATCTGATTTACAACGAGTTGCTAATAACTTGGTTATCCTCGTTGTGGTTCATGTTCGTAGGTAAGAACGGTTCTATCTCCGAAAGCCCTAAGCCACGTAAAACTTGCAATTGATAAATTAGAGGCGTCTAGTTTAGATCGTTGCTGGGCTAGTGCATTGATATGGTATTGTTGTAAGTAGATGTATGATAGATACTCTTACAACTCACTTAACGTGTAAGTTCCATAGACCTTGGCCTTACACACAAAGGAATGATAGAGATCATACCACGATGCAAATGATAGAGATAAAATGCATGGACCATATCACCTCACTTCACACATTAGCATCTTATATTGCTAGTTTGGCGCTTTTGGTAGTATTATAAGATGATCCCTCATTTAGATATCAAGATAAAATGTGTTCTTCCTTAAGTATGCACCGTTTTGTGGATCGTGTTTTGAGGCATCACGTGATGATCGGGTGTTCTCGACTCTACGCTTTCATACAACGGGTGTAAGACAGTTTTACACACGCAAATACTAAGGTTCTTACTTGACGAGCCTAGCATGTACAGACATGGCCTCGGAACACGGACCGAAAGGTTAAGCATGAGTCATATAGTTGATATGATGCCCATATAGATGCTCGCCTTTGAAGCTACACCGACTCACGTGATGATCGGACTTGGTGTAGTGGATTTGGTTCATGTAATCACCAAAAGGACACGAGGGATGTCGTTTTTGAGTGGGAGTTCATTAGTAATTTGGATTAGTTGAACCCAATCTATCATAAACTTAGTCTAAATATATTTTACAAATTCTGTTGTAGATGGCACCACCTGCTTTTAATTTCAATGTGTTCATGGAGAAAGAGAAGCTTGTTGCGAATGGTAGCAACTTCACCAACTGGGCTATGAATTTGAGGATTCTCCTCACTGCTGCACAAAAGCAATATGTGCTAGAGGCGCCGCTAGGCCCCCCACCAGCTCCTGATGCCCATGACGAGGAAAAGAACATCTATATAACTCGTCAGAAGGACCACAGCTTAGTTCATTGCGGCATACTGTATGGGCTAGAGCCAGAACTTCGAAAACATTTCGAAAATGGCAATGCCTTTGATACCATGGGAGAATTGAAAATGATTTTCGATACCCATGCTGCCGTAGAGAGTTATAATGCTTCTGAAAAGTTCTTTAGCTGCATGATGGAAGAGAACAACTCCATTAGTGAGCACGTACTCAAAATGTCTGGGTACGCCGATAAGCTTGTGTCCTTGGGAATAACGATTCCCATTGACTTAGGCATACATCGTGTTCTCCAATCTCTGCCACCTAGCTACAAGAGCTTCGTGATGAACTATAATATGCAGGGCATGAAGAAGTCTCTTCCCGAGCTTCTGTCAATGCTTAAGACTGCAGAAGTGGAGATTAGGAAGGAACATCAAGTGTTGATGATCAATAAGACCACCGGTTTCAAGAAGGATAAGAAAGGCAAGCAGAAGGGAAAGAAGGGCGGCAAATCTATTGCCGCGCCTGAAAAGAAACCCCGAGCTGGCCCTAAGTCTGACACTGAGTGTTACTATTGCAAGGGGACTCGCCATTGGAAGTGCAACTGCCCCAAGTATTTGGCGGACAAGAAGGCCGGCAAGGCAAACAAAGGTATATGTGATATACATGTTATTGATGTGTACTTGACTAGTACTCGCAGTAGCACCTGGGTATTTTCGGTTGCTAATATATGTAACTCGGTTCAGGGGCTGCGGAACAAGCGACAACTAGCAAGGGATGAGGTCACGATGCGGGTCGGCAATGGATCAAGAGTTGATGTGATCGCCGTCGGAACGCTGCCTCTCCATATGCCGTCGGGATTAGTTATAAACCTGAATAATTGTTATTTGGTGCCTGCACTGAGCATGAACATTGTATCCGGATCGTGTTTGATGCAAAGTGGTTATTCGTTTAAGTCTGAAAACAATGGTTGTTCGATTTATATGAATAATATCTTTTATGGTCATGCACCTGTGTTGAATGGTTTATTTCTGTTGGATCTCGATAGTAGTATTACGCATATTCATAATGTTGATGCTAAAAGGATTAAACTTGATAATGATATATCTACATATATGTGGCACTGCCGTCTAGGTCATATTGGTGTTAAACGCATGAAGAAACTCCATTCTGATGGACTTTTGGAATCACTTGATTTTGAATCATTTGATACATGTGAGCCATGCCTTATGGGCAAGATGACTAGAACCCCGTTTTCCGGTTCAATGGAACGGGCGACAGATTTATTGGAAATCATACATACTGATGTGTGTGGACCAATGAGTGTGTCAGCGCGAGGTGGATATCGTTATTTTGTTACTTTCACGGATGATTTGAGTAGATACGGGTATATCTATTTGATGAAACATAAGTCTGAAACCTTTGAAAGGTTCAAAGAATTTCAGAATGAAGTGGAAAATCATCGTAACAGAAAGATCAAATTTCTGCGGTCCGACCATGGAGGAGAGTATCTTAGTTACGAGTTTAGCACACATATGAAAGACTATGGAATAGTTTCACAACTCACGCCTGCCGGAACACCACAACGTAATGGTGTGTCAGAACGTCGTAATCGTACTTTATTGGATATGGTTCAATCTATGATGTCTCTGACTGACTTGCCACTGTCATTTTGGGGTTATGCACTGGAAACAACTGCATTCACTTTAAATCGGGCACCATCTAAATCTGTTGAAAAGACACCGTATGAATTATGGTTTGGAAACAAACCTAAGCTATCATTTCTTAAAGTTTGGGGATGCGATGTTTATATGAAGAAAGTTCAACCGGATAAACTCGAACCCAAAGCGGAAAAATGCGTCTTCATAGGATACCCTAAGGAAACGATTGGGTATACCTTCTATCACAGATCCGAGGGCAAGGTCTTTGTTGCCAAGAATGGATCCTTTCTTGAGAAGGAGTTTCTCGCGAAAGGTGTGAGTAGTCGGAAGGTAGAACTCGAAGAGGTTATTGAACCTTCTCTTCATGAAATGGCGAGTAGCGCAGCTCCAGAAGTTGTTTCAGAGTTGACTTCACCTAATGAAGAGAGAGCTAATGATATTGATCATGAAACTCCGAAAGAGGACACTACCAAACCTCGCAGGTCAAGCAGGACACGTGCAGCTCCTGAACTGTACGGCAATCCTGTTATGAATTTCATGATTGATGAAATAGATGACCCTGCGACGTATGAAGAAGCGATGATGAGCCCTGATTCCAACAAATGGCTAGAAGCCATGAAATCCGAGATGGAATCCATGTACGAAAACCAGGTTTGGACCTTGGTGGACTTACCTCACGATCGAAAGGCCGTTGAGAATAAATGGATTTTCAAAAGAAAAACTGATGTTGATGGTAACGTAACCATCCATAAGGCTCGACTTGTCGCAAAGGGGTTTCGACAAATTCAAGGAGTTGACTACGATGAGACATTCTCTCCCGTAGCGATGCTTAAGTAGGTTAGGATTATGTTAGCAATTGCTGCATATTTCGATTATGAAATATGGCAGATGGATGTCAAAACTGCGTTCCTCAATGGTAATATTGAAGAAGAGTTGTATATGATACAACCTAAGGGTTTTGTCGATCCTAAGGATGCTGATAAGGTGTGCAAACTTCAGCGATCCATCTATGGACTAAAGCAAGGAGTTGGAATCTCCGCTTTGATGAGGTGATCAAAGAGTTTGGATTTGTCCAAACTTATGGAGAGGCTTGTATTTACAAGAAAGTGAGTGGGAGCAATGTGGCATTTCTGATATTATATGTGGATGACATATTATTGATTGGAAATGATATAGATCTTTTAAACAGTGTTAAAAGTTATCTAAACAGCAAATTTTCGATGAAGGACCTTGGTGAAGCTTCATATATATTAGGCATTAAAAATGTATAGAGATAGATCAAGACGCCTAATTGGGCTATCGCAGAGTACATACCTTGATAAGATATTAAAGAAGTTTAATATGGACAGAAGTAAGAAGGGGTACTTACCTATGTTGCAAGGCAAGACATTGAGTAAGACTCAAAGTCCGGCTACGACGGAAGAAAGAGAGATAATGGTTAAGATCCCCTATGCCTCAGCCATAGGCTCTATAATGTATGCCATGCTATGTTAAAGACCGGATGTGGCACATGCTATTAGTTTGACTAGTAGGTACCAATCTGATCCAGGTTCGGAACACTGGATAGCGGTCAAGAATATCCTTAAGTACTTGAGAAGAACTAAGGATATGTTTCTCATATACGGAGGTGAAGAAGAGCTAGTCGCTAAGTGTTATGTCGATGCTAGCTTTGACACCGATCCAGATGACTCTAAGTCTCAATCCGGATACGTATTTCTCTTGAACGGAGCAGCAGTTAGTTGGAGGAGTTCCAAACAACCTGTGGTGGCTAGATCAACAACGGAGGCGGAATATGTTGCTGCTTCAGAAGCGGCGCCGGAGGCATTTTGGATGAAAAAGTTCATTACGGAACTGGGTGTGGTTCCCAGTGCGTTGGACCCGATGGTAATCTATTGTGACAACAATGGAGCCATAGCCAACGCAAAGGAACCAAGGTCTCACAAGAATTCCAAGCATATTAAGAGCTGGTTTCACTCCATCCGCGAGCATGTCAAGGATGGAGATATAAAGATTTGTAAAGTGCACACGGACCTGAATGTAGCAGATCCGTTGACTAAAGTACTCCCTAGGGCAAAACATGATCAACACCAGAACTCCATGGGTGTTAGATTTATCACTATATAAACTAGATTATTGTCTCTAGTGCAAGTGGGAGACTGAAGGAAATATGCCCTGAGAAGCAATAATAAAGTTGTTATTATATATTCCTTATACATGATAGATGTTTATTTTACATGCTAGAAATGTATTGATTCGGAAACATCAATACATGTGTGTTTAATAAACAAAAAGGGTTCCTAGTTATGCCTCTCTTATAGACTAGCTTGTTGATTAACAAGATGATCAAGGTTTCCTGATCGAGGACATTGGATGTTGTTAATAACAAGGTCACAGCATTTGTGAAATGATGTGATGAACATTCATCCGAAGTATAGCATTACGATCAAGTCATTATGTTTATATTGCTATAACATCATACGAAGTAATCTTTATCCTTAGACCATGAGATCATGTTAATTGCTAACACCGGAAGAGTATCTTGATAACATCAAACGTCACACCGTAACAGGGTGACTATAAAGATGGGTTCAGTACTACGAAGGTGTTATGTTGAGGCTCATGGATCCAGAGTGGAATTTTTCAATCCAG
The DNA here is from genome assembly GCA_916181665.1 of Avena sativa. Taxonomy (NCBI): domain Eukaryota; kingdom Viridiplantae; phylum Streptophyta; class Magnoliopsida; order Poales; family Poaceae; genus Avena; species Avena sativa. The sequence continues at coordinate 541,699,770 of OV702290.1, read as the reverse complement.
ATGACGGATAGATATGCTCTGGGCCCTCTCGGTGATATCACATTAGGATAGCTTGCAAGCAAGTGATGTGATCACTAGAATGTTATATCACGGGAACGAGAAAAGAGTGCATGTCGGTAACGAGATCAAACTAGGTATGGAGATACCGATGATCGAATCTCGGACATGTAATATATCGAGAGACAAAGGGATTTAGTTACAAGCGTTAAAGGTTCTCACGATCACAGGAGTCATCGTTGAATGTGTAGGAGTCAGTACGGATCTCCAGGTCCCGCTGCTGATTATTGATCGGAGAAGGGTCTCGATCATGTCTGCATTATTCGCGAACCGTAGGGTGGCACACCTAAGAGTTACCGGACACCATTTTGGAGCACATATGTTTCAGACGAAAGAATTGCAAAGTGCAGGAATTGTTTCAATAGAAACCGGAAATTGTTTCGGGTGAAATTGCAGAAGGTGGTTCTGCATGTGATATTGAAATATTGCAAGGGGCTATATGTGAATGTTTGTTAATTAAAGTAATTAACAAAATTCTGAATAAATTTAATAAAAAAGAGTTTTATTAAATGAGAGAGCATTAAATTTGGAGAAATTTAATGCATTTAAAGTGGAGACTTTAAAAGGGAATGTGAAGAGGCATTTTAATGTGGAGGGGTTACCACCACATGAACGGGGGAGGTGAGGGGTCACCCCCCATGTGCCGGCCATGGAGAGAGGGGGCACCCCCCTCCTCCTATAAAAGGCCACCCATTCCCTCCTTCATCCTCACACCTCCTTGTGAAGGATATATCTCCCCCTCTAGAATTATTCCCCCATGGTCTCGGATTAGCGAGATACATGTTCCCGGTGGCATTTCGTCTGGAAGGAGTTGCTGCTTCCGCTGGATCGCTGGAGCGAGGAGGTGGAGGTTGTCCGGTGGCTTGAACGTGTGTGCGAGTGCGGATGCGCTGCTGAGTTGCGGCGCTCGGACTTCCTCACGATCTTGAGATCGGCAAGTGTACGACTACATCAACCACGAGTTCCTACTCGTTAACAAAGCTCGTTGTCTTCGAGGGTAAGTTTTCCATGGATGTATGTCCACCCGTTGCTCTGTATCTAGTAGATAGATCTTGGCGTATAGTTCTCATCGTTGGAAATTTTTTGTTTTCTATGCTGCGGACCCAACACGAGTCCCTCCATTCATATATTCAACATTGTTCCATCATCTAGAACTCTACAGAGGATATCTGTGAAGAGCGGGCAATCGACACGTTCAGTGGTGGCATCCGTCAGTGCGAACTCAAGTAATATCTGGGCCACACGAAGCCAAGAACCATCGGTTGCCTGATGAACATTTCCAACAGATGGGCGGATGGTGAGGACTCTCTCCACTACAACTACGCATGTTCGGATGACGAGGATGACTAAGGTCGTAGACGCGACCGCCTAGGAAAGCGCGGAATGCATGGATACGAGGACGACGACTGAGTTGACATGGTCGCGGCTGGCTATGCTGACAAACGCGATGATGGCAATCGCAGCAGTGACTACCGCGGTAGAGGTTACTATGATGACAGGCACGCCGACAAAACCACATAGGTGTGGCAATGTCGCATCCGCGAGGATGGGCCATCCCCAATGTAGTGGCCATCAGGACCATGCAACATCCACTACTACATCAACAACAAAGATGGCAAGCACAAGTGTAGTCATCTCCTCAAGGAATATTGGGAGTTCCAGAAACTCCAAGATGCCTATGCCTAGTTACAGTGCAAGGCAACAAGTCAAGGCTAGGAGACAGCCGCGGGCCCCGTAGCATACGGAGCATCTCCACCACCACCCCTCCCAGCCAACGCACCACCACTACCCATGGTTGCGGCGACTCATAACAATAGGGGTGACCAGTACCCTCGACTGCTCGGAAACATGAGCATGATCTAGAAGGGGCACCCCTCCAACAGAGCCTAGAAGACAATCACCTGCCAAGTGAGCATGGTTGTACCATCACCACCTGCAATACACGAGTACCTCAGTGGATCAGAGTCCTGCATCACCTACGATCTATCTGACCACCTGTGTCAGGTCCCGCGACCAGGCCACGTCACCCTCATGCTCGAGGCCCAAATCAGCGATTTCGAGATGAGCAAGGTGTTCATGGCTGGTGGCAGCGGTATCAACCTCATCTTCTCCAGCACCCTACGGGCCATGAACATCAACTTCACAAGCCTCAAGCCATTTGAGACGACCTTCCACGGCATAGTGCCCGAGAAGCCCATATACCCTTTGGGAAAATCTTCCTTGATGTAATCTTCGGCAAGCCCGACAACTTCAAGCACGGAAGGTTTGACTTCGAGGTTGTTGACTAGCCATCCCAGTACCACGTCATATTGGGATGGGTCACATTCAACAGGTTCATGGCGGTACCGCACTATGCCTATCTCCAACTGAAGATGTCAGGACCCCGCGGTGTCATCACCATCCGTGGAAGTTTCACATGATCTGACAACTATGATAGGGAGTTCATCAGAATCTCCCAATCCTTTAGAATGCAAGAAGAACTAGTGAAGCTTAAGGAGTCGACGGACCACAGTCTTCCTCTTGTGAGCCAACGCAACTCACCTGAGCAATCATTTGACTCCATAGTCGACACAAAAGAGATTCAGGTCCACCTAACGGACCCCACAAAGACCACCCTCATCGCAAGAAACTTGAGTTCTACATAGGAACTCGTGCTCGTCAAATTCCTCCATGAGCGCTAGGAAATCTTCGCCGGGTGTCATGTGGACATGCAGAGTTCCTAGGGAATTCTCCGAGCACGCCCTCAACATGTATCCGGATGTCAGGCCAGTCAAGAAATCTATGCACCGCCTCTTTGAAGAAAAGGCCATAGTTGTCGGAGTGGAAGTCAATAGACTCCTCGACACCAACTTCATCCGCGAGATCAAGGAAAGCACTTGGGTAGCCAACCTCATGCTAGTCCCCAAGAAGGACACGTACACACTGTGCATGTGCGTGGACTACACGTACTTGAACAAGCACTGCCCGAAGGATCACTTCCCCTGCCACGGATCGACCAAATTGTCGACTCCACTGTAGGCTATGAACGACTCTCATTCCTTGATGCCAACTTAGGCTATAATTAGATTCAGCTGAAGGTAGAAGACCGGCAGAAAACTTCCTTCATCACACACTTCGGAGTATACTGCTACAACACCATGCCCTTCAGGCTGAAGAACGCAGGTGCCACCTACCAATGGTGCATGCAAGCCTGCCTCAAGGACCAAATTGGTAGTCTACATGGATGTTGTGGTTGTTAAGACTAGGGAAATCACCTCGCTCATTGACGATCTCCGCGAGACCTTCGACAACCTCGATCGGTACAAATCAAGCTGAACCCACTCTAATGCACATTTGGCGTCCCATCTGGAAAACTCGTGGGTTTTCAAGTGTAGAGTGTTGTAGCAAGCGTATTTTCCCCACAAGGGTGACTCGCGGGTTTATATCGAACTCTCGAGGAATTGGCAAAGAGTATATTTTTCTTCTCTTCTCAAGCAACCTGTGTTGGGGAGGTAACCCCGGATAGGGTAAAGACGGGGAAAGACGAAAGGGTGTTCCCCGTCTAGTTTCCGAGTTACAGTCTGAATCGGCCGAATCCTGTAGAGGTCGGCCGAGATAGGAAAGGGCAGGACCCTTACAGTAAGGGCAAGGCATTACCCGGCCGAGATACTGCGTAAGTCGGCCGGGTTAGCTCAAGTAATCTTGATGCAGGTGAAGGACAAGCCGAGTTACGCGAGGCAGGGCCGAATGATACGAAGCTTGCAGGAGAAGGAGAATCCTAAAGTCAAACTCTAGTAGCAGGTTAGGGAGAATCTGAGCGAAGCCAAGCACTAGGGACAAAGGCGCAGAGCGACAGAAAGACAGAAGGAGGTCACGGAGGTGACAGTCCTGAAGCCCGAGGCACATAGGAGGGCCCCTCTGGAACCTTGCCATCATTAGGGGAGCGACAGGGAAAGGGGGGCGCCGAACTACTATATTGGGACAAGCATATTCCTCGAATATGCTTGCCACATCAGCCCTAAAGGAACCCAAGGCTCTCCTTTATAAGGGCAGGCTTGGACCCTAAGGAGGGGATCGACTAATTCTTGGTACCGTTAGGCTGGTAGAGTTCTCTCTTTCTCCTTGTATACAGCTCAGGGAGCACTTGTAACTCAAGGAAGGAGAAATACAGATCTTTGCGTTAGCTTTCTGTGTGTAGAATCCACTACATCTTCCCTCCCCAGATCCCACTAGCATCCATTGGCCCCTAACTTTAGCCTACCCATGGCATCTGCCGTGCCACCACCACGACAGTTGGCGCCCACCGTGGGGCCAGTAGCGGTGCTAGCTGGAGTTATGATCCGGACGGGAAACTTCATCAAGACCGGCGAGCGCGTTGTTTCTGGCTTAGTCCAGAGATTTGGTCTCTGTGATTATGTCAGCGACAATGCAAGGAGCTTCAGGAGGAAAGCTCCCCCGCGTAATGGTGTCTTCATCAACCTGGGCAGGCACCAGGTTTACGTCGGCGTTGACATCTCCGGCGTTTATCCTCACCAAGTTGTTGTTGCAGGAGATCCACCTCTTAACGCTGCAGGCCGTCCACCCGGAGCGCATCCTGCAGGTAGCGTCGAGGTAATGGTCGTGGCCGGGGTGCAAACTGGAGTAGAAGCTGCCGGATCAGGCAGAGAACCCGCCACCGGTGTACAGGGCGCACACAGGCAGACAGCACCAATGTCCTCCGAGGTAATCCCACCAGCAACCAACCCGACCGAGGTGCAAAAGCACCAAGAGTAAGAGGGCCACCTCTGGAAAGGCCAGAGAATATTCTTCAGGCGACCATAGAAAGCTTGACTACACCTGTAGCGCCGATACTTAATCCGGCAAATGCTCAGGCAGAGTTAGAGGAAACCAGGCAAAAGGTGCTGATAGAGGCAAAAAAGGTGTCGGCCTTGCGGGAGTCCTTAAAAAGGACCCTGCGAGAATATGCCAAAGCAAATAAGCTTGACGTCGCGCCCGAACGGGTGGACGAACTAAGATTGAGAGGGAAGAACCTCATGGATGACATCAACAAAGAGCATGAAGCTCATAAAGCAGAATCAGAGGATTTGGGCTTGCCGAGGTACAGTACCCCGGCAAGAAACCTAAGAGCGGCAAATGCCGCAGCATTAGAGTTAGAGGGGTTGACCGGCGAGGCCCGGCAGAAACAACAAGAAAGAGTAAACGAGTTGGTGCGCATCGCGAACCAGCAAAACAAGGAAATGCTCAGAGCAAACCCGGTGAGGCCGGGGGCCTCGCGAATGGTTCATTCGGCAGGAGCACCACCAGCCTTGTCTGTGGCAGCAGCATCTTCACCCGGAAATAATGATCGAAGAGACAAAGCAGTAACCTCGGGAAAGAGGAACAAGCAGATTGTCCCATATGATCCGGCAATGGGCGGAAAGGCAAATGAAAACAGAGGCAATACAAGCCGAGGTAACAGTGGGGAGAGGAACCACGGCCGTGTGGAGAAAGACGGCGGAAGCCGAGGCAACGGAGATCTCGGCAGAAGAGAGCCCGCGAGAGGCAATCATGAGAACAATACCCCGGTCGAAGTAAGGAGAGAACTGCCACTCAACCCACAACCGAGGCATGAACCCCGGCAGGAAAGAGAAACAAGGCCAGCTCGCCACAATCAAATTAATGAGAGATACAATGATGGTTATTCCGAAATGGAATATGCAATCCATGGCGGAAACAACCATTATGGAATACAGGACAGAGTTTTGTACAGAGATTTGCCATCAAATGATGCAAGAGTGAAGCTGGACCGGCTATACAGGTCCGAGTTGTTGGAAGAACAGGGTCCACCGGGGCCGACATGCTTTGGACCACGGATCATGGGCGAACCTCCTGTGCCGAACTTTCAGCTGGCAAGGGGCGCGAAAACATATAATGGAAGTACCAAACCACAAGACTGGTTAATTGACTATGCCACTGCTGTAAAAATAGCGGGTGGGAACCTACGATGGGCAGTACGGTACGTACCACAAATGCTGGAAGGACCAGCTAGAGTGTGGCTGAATAATCTACCAGCCGGCAGTATCAATTGTTGGCTGGATTTTGAGGAAATGTTTGTCAGCAACTTTACCAGTACATACAAGAGGCCAAACAGGCCACAACAGTTAGCCATGTGCAAGCAGAGGCCGAATGAAACAGATAGAGAATTTTTAACTCGGTGGTGCAACCTGAGAAACTCATGTGAAGGAGTCATAGAATCGCAAGCAATAGCTTGGTTCGCGCAAGGATGCCGTTATGGCAGCATATTATGGCAACGTTTGCAGAGAGATATGCCGACCACACTGGCAGAAACTATCAGAATAGCGGACTCCTACGCATTAGGAGACCCAACGCAACCAGAATTAATGTCGGCAGATCATCGCGAGCAACAGGACCATTATGCAAGAGATTTGGCCGGGTCATCCAGGCGCGGTGATTTCAGAGGAAGAAGAAGAGAGGAAAGGCCGGATTATAGATATAATTCGGCCCAAGTGGCGGCGGTAGCACAGGACCCACCGGGTCATGGAGCAACTCAACGGCAGAAGAATGGTCCTCAACAGTGGACACCAAGAAATGAAGGAAAAAGGCAGTGGACCCCAGAACAAAAGAAACAGTGGCAGGAGAGGCTGAAGTACACGTTCGAATCCATGTTAGATCAGCCGTGCAAATTTCACACGTCAAACCCATCCAGGCCAGCCAACCATACCACCCGCCAATGTGCATGGATGAAAAATGCAATGGGGAACCCTGCAGGGGTTCAGGCACCCCATCAAGTACATCAGCAGCATCAGCCACAGTTGACTGGAGCAAATGCATAGCAACTGATGTTACCGCCTCCTCCCCCGAGGTACGATAACTCGGATCGGAGAGACGTGGTGCATCAAGTGATGAACCAAGTCTAGGATGGAAGAACAAATCCGGTGACTACCAGACGCAATGATTACAGAGAACATCATCAGTCCTATTGCGTGTTCACAACGGAACAACAAGACAAGCAAAGTGTGCAACGCAGGCATATGGAAGTAAACGCAGTAATGCCGGCAGTACCGAGATATGTGCCTTGGTCGGATCAGGAGATAACTTGGAGCATAAAGGATCATCCCAAGATAATGCCAAATCCTGGATCATATGCACTTGTGCTGGATCCGACATTTGTTGGACCGAGCATCAATGTCAAATTTTCAAAAGTACTCATAGACAATGGAAGTAGTATCAATATCATGTACAAAGATACCATGCATAAACTCGAAATATCGCAGAACATGTTGCAATCCACGAGGACCACTTTCCATGGGATAGTGCCAGGGCTTTCATGTGAACCCATTGGTAAGGTCCGAGTGGATGTGTTATTCGACACAAGAGATAACTACAGAGCGGAGAACTTAGAGTTTGAAGTGGTGGATCTAGAGAGTTGTTATCATGCTCTACTCGGACGACCAGCGTTGGCCAAATTCATGGGCAGCTGTCATATAAGTTATCTGAAAATGAAGCTACCTGGACCACAAGGAGTGATAACTATAACAGGGGATTACAAGAAATCAATGGAGTGTGCATCAGCCGGGTCAAATTTGGCCGAATCATTGGTTATAGCAAGAGAAAAAAGAAGGATTCAGGAGGTAGCAGCCCTCGCTCAGTCGGCACAGCTGAACATGCCGGCACTACCCAACCCGCATGGCAGTGTCTCTTTTCAGCCGACTAAAGAAACGAAGAAGTTTCAGATAGATGAGCAATACCCGGAGCGTACTGTTACTATTGGCGCAGGCCTGGACGCTAAATAGGAAAGCGAGCTCATCAACTTCCTCCATGAGAATCGGGACATATTTGCATGGTCAACTCAGGATCTGCAAGGTGTTCCGAGGGAGTTGGCTGATCACTCTTTGAATGTAAGGCCAGGAGCAAGGCCGGTGAAGCAACCTCTCCGCCGCTTCGCCGAAGATAGGAGAAAAATAATAGGGGATGAAATAGCTCGGCTCCTCGCAGCCGGGTTCATCATGGAGGTGTTGTACCCGGATTGGTTGTCGAATCCGGTGCTGGTAGAAAAGAAGAAAGATGATCCCAATGTAGCCGTTGTATGGCGAATGTGTATCGATTACACGAACCTGAACAAGGCGTGTCCAAAAGATCCTTTTCCATTGCCTAGAATAGACCAAGTCATTGATTCGACCGCTGGTTGTGAGTTATTATCATTTGTAGACGCGTACTCTGGTTTCCACCAGATACCGTTAAATCCGGCCGATCAAATAAAGACTGCATTTATTACCCCGTACGGGGCTTATTGCTATCGCACAATGCCATTCGGCCTGCGGAATGCAGGAGCAACATATCAGAGATGCATGCAAAAATGTCTACACGATCAAATAGGAAAAAATGTACAAGTATATGTAGATGACGTAGTCATTAAAACCAAGGAAAGCAAAACGTTACTGGAGGATATACGGCAGACCTTCGCGAACTTGAGAAGGTTCTGAATGAAGCTTAATCCGGACAAGTGCACGTTTGGCGTGCCGGCAGGAAAATTACTCGGTTTTCTTGTATCAAGCCGAGGTATAGAGGCCAACCCAACAAAGATTAAGGCAGTAGAAAGAATGGAATTGCCAAGATGCTTAAATGATGTGCAAAAATTCACGGGTTGTCTAGCTTCGCTCAGCCGATTTGTATGTCGGCTGGGAGAGAAGGCGCTACCATTATATCAGCTGATGAAGAAATCAGATAAATTCGTTTGGACTCCACAAGCGGACAACGCGTTTCATGAGTTGAAAAAAATGTTGGTCACAGCACCTATTTTGGCTTCTCCATTATCAAAAGAGCCTATGTTACTCTATATGGCAGCTACCAATAGAGTAGTAAGTGCTGTAGTCGTAGTAGAACGACTTGAAGATAATAAGTTGGTACAGAGGCCGGTATATTATTTAAGTGAGGTGTTGTCCACTTCAAAACAGAATTACCCACATTATCAGAAGATGGCTTATGGGGTGTATATGTCGGCAAAAAAGCTTAAACATTACTTCGAAGAGCATCCCATCAGAGTAATCTGTGAAGCGCCCATATCCGACATATTGAGCAACAAAGATGCAAGTGGCCGAATAGCTAAATGGGCGATCGAATTGTCACCATACGCTCCACAATTTGACAGGAGAGATGCAATCAAATCTCAAGCAGTCGCCGACTTCTTCGTAGATTGGGCCGAAGTGCAATACGAGCCACCATTACCAGATCCAAATTATTGGACGATGCATTTCGATGGTTCCAAACTAAGAAATGGTTTGGGGGCAGGAATAGTGTTAACCTCGCCTAAAAGACATCAGCTAAAATACGTGCTACAAATACATTTTGCCGCATCCAACAATGTAGCCGAATATGAAGCACTGGTTCATGGATTGAAAGTAGCAAAAGAGATTGGCATACGCCGAATCTTATGCTATGGGGACTCGGACCTAGTAGTACAGCAAGTCTCAGGAAATTGGGATGCATTAGATGCTAATATGGCTTTATACAGATTTCATGTGCAAAAGATCAGTGGATACTTTGAAGGATGTGAATTTAGCCACATACCTCGGGCAGAAAATGATGCAGCAGACACGTTGTCAAAGCTCGGATCAACCCGGCAGTCAATTCCACCGGGTATTGCCCTAGAACACCTCAGAAAACCATCAATAATCCCTTCACCAGAATCCGAATCTATCTTTATCTCGGCTAATTCGGCAGCAGACAATGTGCCGATGGAGGTAGACCAGCAATATAACTCGGAATCCCCCAAGAGGAGGACAGCAGAAGTAAGCACAATTATGGAGAAGGCCGAGGTAGATATGTCGGCAGAAAACATGGAAATAGACAGTGAGACCACACCAGAAAAAGTCACACCGCTATGGGCGCAACCCATATTCTCTTACCTTAAAGGCGCGGTATTACCAAGCAATGAAGTATTAGCAAGACAAACTGTAAGGAGAGCGAAAGCTTATACGATCATAAACAATGAGCTATATAAAAGAAGTGTCACAAGCGTATTGCAGAAATGTGTGAGTTCGGCAGAAGGCCGGGAGATCCTCCTAGATATACATCAAGGAGAGTGTGGACATCATGCCTCATCTCGTGCATTGGTAGCCAAAGCATTCAGGCATGGATTTTATTGGCCAACGGCGTTGAAAGAAGCCAAAGAGTTGGTGGAAAAATGCAATGGTTGCCAGAGATACGCAACCAAAATACATATGCCATCGGCCGAGTTAAAAACAATACCCATCACTTGGCCATTTGCTGTGTGGGGCTTAGATATGGTGGGACCATTTAAGCCGGCCCGAGGGGGAATGACCCACATATTGGTTATGGTGGACAAGTTCACAAAATGGATTGAAGTGAAACCAATAAAAAAATGCGATGGGCCCATAGCAGTGGAATTTCTCAAAGATATTATTTTAAGATATGGGTACCCACACAGTATTATTACAGATAATGGCACAAATTTTGCAGAAGGAGCCTTCGCCAGATTTTGTAGAGAAAAATACATAAGGTTAGATATTGCCTCTGTGGCTCACCCAGCGTCTAATGGGCAAGTGGAAAGGTCTAATGGACTAGTATTGTCAGGAATAAAACCACGACTTGTTGAACCACTGCAAAGGTCGGCAGGATGTTGGATTGAGGAACTCCCAGCCGTATTATGGAGCCTCAGAACTACTCCAAATAGGTCAACAGGGTACACACCATTCTTTCTAGTGTACGGGGCAGAGGCCGTGCTTCCAGCTGACATAATACATGACTCGCCAAGAGTTACTCAGTATACAACCTCGGAAGTAAACGAAATAGCTCGGCAAGATACTGTAGACCTGCTAGAAGAAGCCAGAGAACTGGCACTATCACGATCAGCTATTTATCAGCAGAACCTACGACGATATCACAGCAAAAAGGTGAATCCAAGGGTATTCAAAGAAGGAGATTTAGTCCTCAGACTGGTGCAACGCACGGCCGGCATGCACAAGCTGTCACCTCCATGGGAGGGACCATTCATAGTGAGCAAGGCATTGCATAACGATGCCTATTATCTAATCGATGCTCAATCCCCCGGAAGGGGCAAGGCAGACAAAGCTGGCGAAGAAACGAAGCGGCCATGGAACGTAGCCCTGCTTCGTCCATTTCACTCATAGCATAGTATTTCAAGGTCAAGGACCAATGATGTATTAAACCTCGGCATCCAGAGCAGTGACTCGGGGACTGCCATATGTTATTTTTATTTCATGTTATGTATTAAACCTTGGCATCCAGAGCAGTGACTCGGGGACTGCCATATGTTATTTCAATTTCAGGTTATGTATTAAAACCTCGGCATCAAGAGCAGTGACTCGGGGACTGCCATATGTTATTTTAATTTCATGTTATGTATTAAACCTCGGCATCCAGAGCCGTGACTCGGGGACTGCCATATGTTCTTTCAATTTCAGGTTATGAATTAAAACCTCGGCATCAAGAGCAGTGACTCGGGGACTGCTATAGGTATTTGAAGTTTCGTTTTATGTACTAAACCTCGGCAGTCAAAGCAGCAACTAGAAAACTACCATATACCGCCCCAGAGCTATGTTGAGCACCAAAACTTGACGCCCTGAGCAGCTCCTCGGCGGTCGTCTTATATTGTTCCTGAAACTTAGTTTACACACTAGACTTCAGCAGAACAGGCAATCACTCGGGGACTGCCATGTATTGTTCCAAAGTGGCAGTCAATCTTTGATACGAAAAGGGTATCACACTTCGGCACTTAGGATAAGAACAGATCAACCCCGTATGATGTTCGAAGCTCACACATAGATTACTCGACTAAAACACGAGAAAACAAAGACAAAGATACATCCTAACATCAAAATATTGCAGGATACCAAAGCAAGAATTCGGATGGGAACCCACTTAAGCAAAGTTATAATAACTGCAAACTTATATGTCGCAGCAATGTACGGCAAAAGGAGATTCAGGTCATACAGGAAATCAACAAGTATTCCACGGACATCGTACGCCCGGCATACCAGGGATAGGAAATGACTTAAACGTTTTTGACTGGAGAGGCGGCAACCTGGTCAGGGACTGGGGACTCCGAGGTAGGAGGAACTTCGGCCGATGTTACCTCGCCCTCCGCAGACCTAGGTGCAACCTCGGCCGAAGCCTGAGGCTGCTGAGGAGCATCAATTTGCGCAGTGGAATGCCCGGTACCCTTGGAGGAGGATCGCGCGTCGCCGTTGTCATCCGAGCTCGAACTGGAGTCACCAGAAGTGGCCGAGTCATCTTCATCTCCCCCTTGCTCAGCTGAATCATCTGATGCATCTTCGACTACGACCTCCTCGTCCGGGTTTGGAAGGAAACTTGGCCCTTCATTCCAGGTGTGCACATCGGCATACTCGACAAGTTGAAAGGCGCGAGCTTGCCGAAGAGCAACAAAGGTGGGATCCTCAACCCAACGGGAACCTGTGCGAAAATTCCTCAAGATATCAAGAGAAATGTCTTCGTACCATGACATGATAACGGTGAGGGCCATATCAGCACCAGCTCGCCCAGCAGATTCCCTCCAAAGACTTAGTTGTTTTTCAGAGGCATTCAATCTAGTCACCAGCAATTCGATTTCGCTGATGTTAGGAGTCCCAGAGGTATTCGGCCAGAGAGCACGGTGGGCTCGAATAGCTGCCAGCACCAAGTCCCTGCCCATGATTTTCATCGGACCAAGGGCAGCGCCGACAGAAACCAAGAAATCTTCTATTGAATATTCAAAATTCACGTCAACAGGGAGACCTCGGCGCGCGCGAGCAACAAGGACCGCTTTAGAGCTCACGGGCTTAGCTTTAGGAAAATGACCTGTGCAAAAAAGGGAGGTGTCAGAGGGCAGCAGAAGGAAGAAAGATAATCCGGCTGTGTTAAGAGGCTTACGATGAATGTAACTCATCATCAGCTGAAGGTCCTTCACCCAGGCAATCTTGTTCTTCTCAAAGCGAGCAATTTCCTCGCTCATTCCTCGAGTTTTCAGCTCGGCAGCCTCAAAGAGCTCTTTATTCTTTTGCAATTCCAAAGCCAGCCGGTTCTTCTCCTCGGAGAACTCCTGATCGACCTTTTCCAGCTCGGATTTCTGAGAAAGCTTAAGGGCCTCCACCTCGGCGCTTAGGCGAGCTATCTCGTCATCCTTTTCTTTTAGCTGCGCCGAGCGAGTGGCGCCTTGTTCTAAAAAATGCAGCATTACATCAGGCATGGGCGTACAATCTTGGTGAGATGATGCAAAGGTTCGTATCTCGGCTTTACCAAAGCTAAACAAAGTAAAAGAAACTTAGTGCACGTCTTAGAAAGGGAAAAGTACGAGGTAGATGGAAAACTAACCTTCCAAGCTCTTGACTTTCTTCTCAAGACGAATGTTGAGATTATTGATGTTACCTGTTAACCCACAAAGTAAGCCGGCATCCCGCAGACAAAACAATGGCAATATTAGAGATGACAAGGAAAATGATCGGCATACCTGCTTTTTTCACCACAGGAATAACTTTTTCATATTTTTCTTCCAACTTCTTGTGCGAGAAAAGCAGTCTTTGAAATTCAGCAGTTCGCCGGTCATGTGCAACCTGAGCAATAGAACAAACAATGAATGGATATTCAAAGCCAAAACAGATCCGAGTTAAGCGAAAACTTAACCCGGATCTAGGTGGCTGGATATTCGAAGCTAAAGCAGATCCGAGTTAAGCGAAAACTTAACCCAGATCTAGGTGGCTGGATATTCAAAGCCAAAACAGATCCGAGTTAAGCGAAAACTTAACCCAGATCTAGGTGGCTGGATATTCAAAGCCAAACCAGATCCGAGTTAAGCGAAAACTTAACCCAGATCTAGGTGGCTGGATATTCGAAGCTAAACCAGATCCGAGTTAAGCGAAAACTTAACCCAGATCTAGGTGGCTGGAATTTCAAAGCCAAACCAGATCCGAGTTAAGCGAAAACTTAACCCAGATCTAGGTGGTTGGATATTCAAAGCCAAACCAGATCCGAGTTAAGCGAAAACTTAACTCAGATCTAGGTGGCTGGATATTCAAAGCCAAAACAGATCCGAGTTAAGCGAAAACTTAACCCAGATCTAGGTGGTTGGATATTCAAAGCCAAAAGTAGATCCGAGTCAGGCGAAAGCTTAACCCAGACTTATGTGGCTAGACATTCAAAGAACAGCTAGATAAAATTTAAGCAAAAGTTTAAGATAGATCTACTCGGATATAGGCTCGAACCCTAAATTAAGTAGAGCTAAGTATAGCACTATAAAAACTTCCAAGCGAATAACAAGTTACTCGTTTGCAAGTTTCGGGGACTAATGTATATATAATAGCATATGGAGAATCAGTCTAAACCCCGAGAAGTAGCAATTACCTCGTTCATCTTGTTGCTATCCAGAATGATCTTGGCAGCTTGATCCAAACGGCTGCTGATGTCGGAAAGTTGAAACGGCTGACTGTTTCGATTGCCCTCAAGCTGATCAGCAGCATTCCAGTTATGAGCATATTCCACCAGCGAGCCGAGGTTGTTCCCACTAGCCGTCCGGGTTAAGACTTTACCTCGGACATGTTGTGCAACCACTGCAGCCGCAGGGCTTGTATGAAGAGCAAGCTGGGTGCTGGCAGCCGAGGTAACAGAGGCTTTGGTAGGCGCAGTTCCTTTGCGTAGCACGTCGGCAATACTCGGCTGAGAAGAGCCGGCAAGACCTTTTTGGGAAGTGGAAGTTTTAGTGGCAACAGTTTTTCTTACTGTGGAGGCACCAGCAGAAGCTGATACCTCGGCAATGGGAACAGTGCCCTTAGAAGCAGGAGGGATCATAGGCGCTGAGGGCGTCGGGGTATTAACGACCACGACTGCAGCTGGGGTTACAGTAGGAGCTACCGAGGTAGAAAGAGGCTCGGTGCATATGCTCGGATTCAGTGGAGGGGCAACGGGTTCAGTAGAAATCTCGGAGACGCGAATAGCAGGCGCATCGTGACGAGGGGGTGACATATGTGGAGCTGGAGGAGACGTAGCACGAGCAGGACTAGGAATCCTAGTATCTTCAACGGGCGGAGGAGACGGCTGCCGAATCGGGCGGCTAGTCATGCTAGGACCGCCAGGTTTAACGGAGAGCGGAGCACTGCGAAAATAAGAAAGAAAAAAGGGTGTCAGGATGAAAAACAGAAACAGGGAAACAAGAAATACAAGCAAAACGAACTTACCCTGCGACCCCAGGCATGGTCTTGCGCCTGGGAGGGTTCGGAGCAGACTTCTTCATTCGTTTCTTGGGGGCCGCCTCTGAAGCACTAGCAGGAGCCCCGCGTTTCCCCGAGGTAACTGGGGGCCGGGATGCAATAGGCTCGGCGTCGTGAACCTGACCGGCCGGATTAGCTGGGAAAGTAGAAGCCGGAAATGCATAAGAAATAGGCATTGCGGCAACTACCTCAAGAGCTTGGACCTCGTTCGAATCACCTTCCTCCTCATGGACCGAAGTTTTGCCACGAGCGCGAGCCGCAGCAGGATCCGACTTAGGGATGAATTCTTCGGAGTACGGCTCCCCAACGTCCGGGGTATTCTGATCCGCAGTCCACGGAAGCGACAAAACCTCGGCGTCCTCGTCCTTTTGCTCTGTGAACCTCTGTGAGGCGAAAAAGAAGGAAGGTTAGGGAAAACAGCTATGAAAACAATAGAAAATCAAAGCATTGAGGGGTAAACGGTTTCAATCCCCAGGTCCAATCTTCAGGCATCTCCGTCTTAAATATAGCTCGGACGCGCTTGAAGACAAGGTAATTGTCCAGCTCGACGGTCGAGACTCGGTTGGGATCAAGTGGACCACTCATGTAGCAAAGTTTGTGCGTCCTTTTCTAGAATGGGCAAATTCGGCTACTGATGAAGGTAGCCATCAAGTCCTCGCCGCGTAACCCGGCCCGGATCAGTTCTTTGAGCCGAGTCTCGAAAAGCTCGGCCAAGACGTGGCTCCTCCTCGGATTGTAAGTCCAATTTACCTTGGAAGGCGGACCAATGGAGAAGGCAGGGAGCCGAATCTTGTCTTCCGTTCCTCTGTTCTTGACGTAAAAGAAGGATTTGTGCCACTTCTTGCAAGACTCTAACCCGGTGACACGAGGAAATACGGACTTCCTCCGAGGTGTAATGGACGCCGCCCCGCACTGAGTAAGCAGTTTCTCGGAAGGGTGCAGAGACTTGTCAGGGACTACATTAGAACGAATCTGGAAGAACTTTGCCCAGACGTGCACGGACGGCCATAGGCCGAAGTATCCTTCCGAGGCAGAGATGAATGCAGAAAGAGAAGCGATGGCGTTCGCAGGAAGATGATGCGGCTGAAGGCCGAAGTAGTCGAGAAACTCTCTTGCAAAATCGCTAAGAGGGAGACCGAAGCCGCACGAGAAATGTGACATAAAGACTACATACTCGCCCTCCCTAATTTCCGGAGATAACTCGTTGCCGGGTAAACGACAAGAGACCTCGGCGGGAATCCTCCGGGTTCGGATGAGCCACTCGATCTCCCGCCGGGTAACTGAGGAGCCCTGCCACGAGCCCCGCTCAGGCCCAGAGCCAGCATCATCATCCTCTACCAGGGCACCGCTAAAGGAACTAGACATGATTTCGCCGGAAAGATCGCCGGAGGAACAACTCGCGGCGGAGGAAAACTTAGAGCTACGAGGCCCCGTCGCAATTCTACGTAAAAACGGCGGCGGGACGACGACAGAACCGCAGCACGCGGACAAAAAGGAAACGAAAAGATCTAGAGGAAAGCCTAGGCGCCAAGACCGAAAAGAACTCACCGGCGACAACGCCGGAACAAGTAAGCGGCGAAGAGACAGACGAAGCAGCGCGGCGGAGTCCTCCTCGTCGCAGAACCAGTTGAGCGTGCGGCAGCGGAACCACGAACGAGCACAGAAGCGCGAGGAAGAAGAAGGGTGCGGGCGAGCGAGAAGGGGAAAAAGAAACTCCCAGGCACCGCGCCCCTCTTTATAACCTAGCCGCAAGCAAGGTAGTGGAATCGTGGGTGTGGCAATTGGCGGCGTGGATCGTGTGCGCAGCATGACCACACGTCGCTGAGCGGAACCGCACCGAAGGCCACACGATTGACCAAGGAGCTCACGATCCCCAACGAAAACGGCGCACGAGGCGTCGCAGCAACGGCGCGACAGGCGCAACAGTAACTGTAGCTTGTCAGTAAACACTGTAGAGGAACAGAAAACTAGAGAAACAATGATGAGGAAGACACGTAGGACGAGGCGTGCACTACTAAATAGGTGTTATCACCACGACAATATAACTCGGAAAGAATACGTAACTAGCGTCGTGAAACTGATACGACCCGGCCGAGGTAATCGGCGGGACCATACCAGCTTCGGGGACTATTGTTGGGGAGGTAACCCCGGATAGGGTAAAGACGGGGAAAGACGAAAGGGTGTTCCCCTTGATAACATCAAACGTCACACCGGGAGAGTATCTTGATAACATCAAACGTCACACCGTAACAGGGTGACTATAAAGATGGGTTCAGTACTACGAAGGTGTTATGTTGAGGCTCATGGATCAAGAGTGGAATTTGTCAATCCAGATGACGGATAGATATGCTCTGGGCCCTCTCGGTGATATCACATTAGGATAGCTTGCAAGCAAGTGATGTGATCACTAGAATGTTATATCACGGGAACGAGAAAAGAGTGCATGTCGGTAACGAGATCAAACTAGGTATGGAGATACCGATGATCGAATCTCGGACATGTAATATATCGAGAGACAAAGGGATTTAGTTACAAGCGTTAAAGGTTCTCACGATCACAGGAGTCATCGTTGAATGTGTAGGAGTCAGTACGGATCTCCAGGTCCCGCTGCTGATTATTGATCGGAGAAGGGTCTCGATCATGTCTGCATTATTCGCGAACCGTAGGGTGGCACACCTAAGAGTTACCGGACACCATTTTGGAGCACATATGTTTCAGACGAAAGAATTGCAAAGTGCAGGAATTGTTTCAATAGAAACCGGAAATTGTTTCGGGTGAAATTGCAGAAGGTGGTTCTGCATGTGATATTGAAATATTGCAAGAGGCTATATGTGAATGTTTGTTAATTAAAGTAATTAACAAAATTCTGAATAAATTTAATAAAAAAGAGTTTTATTAAATGAGAGAGCATTAAATTTGGAGAAATTTAATGCATTTAAAGTGGAGACTTTAAAAGGGAATGTGAAGAGGCATTTTAATGTGGAGGGGTTACCACCACATGAACGGGGGAGGTGAGGGGTCACCCCCCATGTGCCGGCCATGGAGAGAGGGGGCACCCCCCTCCTCCTATAAAAGGCCACCCATTCCCTCCTTCATCCTCACACCTCCTTGTGAAGGATATATCTCCCCCTCTAGAATTATTCCCCCATGGTCTCGGATTAGCGAGATACATGTTCCCGGTGGCATTTCGTCTGGAAGGAGTTGCTGCTTCCGCTGGATCGCTGGAGCGAGGAGGTGGAGGTTGTCCGGTGGCTTGAACGTGTGTGCGAGTGCGGATGCGCTGCTGAGTTGCGGCGCTCGGACTTCCTCACGATCTTGAGATCGGCAAGTGTACGACTACATCAACCACGAGTTCCTACTCGTTAACAAAGCTCGTTGTCTTCGAGGGTAAGTTTTCCATGGATGTATGTCCACCCGTTGCTCTGTATCTAGTAGATAGATCTTGGCGTATAGTTCTCATCGTTGGAAATTTTTTGTTTTCTATGCTGCAGACCCAACACGAGTCCCTCCATTCATATATTCAACATTGTTCCATCATCTAGAACTCTACAGAGGATATCTGTGAAGAGCGGGCAATCGACACGTTCAGTGGTGGCATCCGTCGGTGCGAACTCAAGTAATATCTGGGCCGCACGAAGCCAAGAACCATCGGTTGCCTGATGAACATTTCCAACAGATGGGCGGATGGTGAGGACTCTCTCCACTACAACTACGCATGTTCGGATGACGAGGATGACTAAGGTCGTAGACGCGACCGCCTAGGAAAGCGCGGAATGCATGGATACGAGGACGATGACTGAGTTGACATGGTCGCGGCTGGCTATGCTGACAAACGCGGTGATGGCAATCGCAGCAGTGACTACCGCGGTAGAGGTTACTATGATGACAGGCACGCCGACAAAACCACATAGGTGTGGCAATGTCGCATCCGCGAGGATGGGCCATCCCCAATGTAGTGGCCATCAGGACCATGCAACATCCACTACTACATCAACAACAAAGATGGCAAGCACAAGTGTAGTCATCTCCTCAAGGAATATTGGGAGTTCCAGAAACTCCAAGATGCCTATGCCTAGTTACAGTGCAAGGCAACAAGTCAAGGCTACGAGACAGCCGCGGGCCCCGTAGCATACGGAGCATCTCCACCATCACCCCTCCCAGCCAACGCACCACCACTACCCATGGTTGCGGCGACTCATAACAATAGGGGTGACCAGTACCCTCGACTGCTCGGAAACATGAGCATGATCTAGAAGGGGCACCCCTCCAACAGAGCCTAGAAGACAATCACCTGCCAAGTGAGCATGGTTGTACCATCACCACCTGCAATACACGAGTACCTCAGTGGATCAGAGTCCTGCATCACCTACGATCTATCTGACCACCTGTGTCAGGTCCCGCGACCAGGCCACGTCACCCTCGTGCTCGAGGCCCAAATCAGCGATTTCGAGATGAGCAAGGTGTTCATGGCTGGTGGCAGCGGTATCAACCTCATCTTCTCCAGCACCCTACGGGCCATGAACATCAACTTCACAAGCCTCAAGCCATTTGAGACGACCTTCCACGGCATAGTGCCCGAGAAGCCCATATACCCTTTGGGAAAATCTTCCTCGATGTAATCTTTGGCAAGCCCGACAACTTCAAGCACGGAAGGTTTGACTTCGAGGTTGTTGACTAGCCATCCCAGTACCACGTCATATTGGGATGGGTCACATTCAACAGGTTCATGGCGGTACCGCACTATGCCTATCTCCAACTGAAGATGTCAGGACCCCGCGGTGTCATCACCATCCGTGGAAGTTTCACATGATCTGACAACTATGATAGGGAGTTCATCAGAATCTCCCAATCCTTTAGAATGCAAGAAGAACTAGTGAAGCTTAAGGAGTCGACGGACCACAGTCTTCCTCTTGTGAGCCAACGCAACTCACCTGAGCAATCATTTGACTCCATAGTCGACACAAAAGAGGTTCAGGTCCACCTAACGGACCCCACAAAGACCACCCTCATCGCAAGAAACTTGAGTTCTACATAGGAACTCGTGCTCGTCAAATTCCTCCATGAGCGCTAGGAAATCTTCGCCGGGTGTCATGTGGACATGCAGAGTTCCTAGGGAATTCTCTGAGCACGCCCTCAACATGTATCCGGATGTCAGGCCAGTCAAGAAATCTATGCACCGCCTCTTTGAAGAAAAGGCCATAGTTGTCGGAGTGGAAGTCAATAGACTCCTCGACACCAACTTCATTCGCGAGATCAAGGAAAGCACTTGGGTAGCCAACCTCATGCTAGTCCCCAAGAAGGACACGTACACACTGTGCATGTGCGTGGACTACACGTACTTGAACAAGCACTGCCCGAAGGATCACTTCCCCTGCCACGGATCGACCAAATTGTCGACTCCACTGTAGGCTATGAACGACTCTCATTCCTTGATGCCAACTTAGGCTATAATTAGATTCAGCTGAAGGTAGAAGACCGGCAGAAAACTTCCTTCATCACACACTTCGGAGTATACTGCTACAACACCATGCCCTTCAGGCTGAAGAACGCAGGTGCCACCTACCAATGGTGCATGCAAGCCTGCCTCAAGGACCAAATTGGTAGTCTACATGGATGTTGTGGTTGTTAAGACTAGGGAAATCACCTCGCTCATTGACGATCTCCGCGAGACCTTCGACAACCTCGATCGGTACAAATCAAGCTGAACCCACTCTAATGCGCATTTGGCGTCCCATCTGGAAAACTACTCGGGTACCTGATGGCGACAACTCTATGTGTAACAACTCGTTCAGGCTCCAAGTGTAGAGTGTTGTAGCAAGCGTATTTTCCCCACAAGGGTGACTCGCGGGTTTATATCGAACTCTCGAGGAATTGGCAAAGAGTATATTTTTCTTCTCTTCTCAAGCAACCTGTGTTGGGGAGGTAACCCCGGATAGGGTAAAGACGGGGAAAGACGAAAGGGTGTTCCCCGTCTAGTTTCCGAGTTACAGTCTGAGTCGGCCGAATCCTGTAGAGGTCGGCCGAGATAGGAAAGGGCAGGACCCTTACAGTAAGGGCAAGGCATTACCCGACCGAGATACTGCGTAAGTCGGCCGGGTTAGCTCAAGTAATCTTGATGCAGGTGAAGGACAAGCCGAGTTACGCGAGGCAGGGCCGAATGATACGAAGCTTGCAGGAGAAGGAGAAGCCTAAAGTCAAACTCTAGTAGCAGGTTAGGGAGAATCTGAGCGAAGCCAAGCACTAGGGACAAAGGCGCAGAGCGACAGAAAGACAGAAGGAGGTCACGGAGGTGACAGTCCTGAAGCCCGAGGCACACAGGAGGGACCCTCTGGAACCTTGCCGTCATTAGGGGAGCGATAGGGAAAGGGGGGCGCCGAACTACTATATTGGGACAAGCATATTCCTCGAATATGCTTGCCACATCAGCCCTAAAGGAACCCAAGGCTCTCCTTTATAAGGGCAGGCTTGAACCCTAAGGAGGGGATCGACTCATTCTTGGTACCGTTAGGCTGGTAGAGTTCTCTCTTTCTCCTTGTATACAGCTCAGGGAGCACTTGTAACTCAAGGAAGGAGAAATACAGATCTTTGCGTTAGCTTTCTGTGTGTAGAATCCACTACATCTTCCCTCCCCAGATCCCACTAGCATCCATTGGCCCCTAACTTTAGCCTACCCATGGCATCTGCCGTGCCACCACCACGACAACCTGCAAAACAAAGTTTTTGCCTTGTGTCAAGCACAAGGTTTCGTATTAGTAATATGGAAAATAAAAAAATCAACTAAAATAAAATTAGTTATAAAGTATGCAAATAAAGTAAATGCAATGATGGAAAGATATTTTTGTGTTTGCAAGTAAAGAAAGTATTTTTGTGTTTTTTGAGATATTAAATTGTAGCAGAGGTAAGTGATAGTAATAGTGTTGGAAGGTTGTTTCTTATAATAGAATTTGGACCGGGGTTCATGAGTTCACTTGTCTACTCCATTTTAAGTTGCAGTGGACTTAAAAAAATTCATCATCAATATAATATTGGTGAAACTTCACTATGTGTTTGTTAAGTATTCATATGGGCATCACGTCCTAACATAGAGATTGCAACACATCTCTCTTATACTCCTCTAGAAAGGGAAAACTCCAAGCAATATAGAATTAAGAATTAACAGAGCATAACCTTAAGTACTTTGACATGATGTCTGAATAACAAATATACTACCTTGACCAAACAAGATTATCAAGCTATCACAAGATAATTATAGCACATGAAGTCACTTAATGTGAGGTAACAAAAGAAAGGTAAAAACCATAGTATATCTTGAATTTGTTATCACTATTCAATCACCACCACCATGTTACTCCATCTAATACAAACTTTCCCCACACATGCTCTTGCATAAGTTGGATCAAAATAAGCAATTAAGAATGGGGTACACCATATGCATATATTAATACATCTTACACATAGATAGGTTCCAATCACATATATCAAATCATATAATAAAGATCCACAACATAGGAATTATATATATGACCATAATCATGTTGAGCAGCTCATATGGTACTAGATCTATGAAGAACAAGAGAGAGAGAGAGATCAAGCTACTGCCAAACACCCATAGTCCAGAGGTGGACTACTCCCTCTTCATCATGGTGATGAAGTTGGAGATGTTGGATAAGGTAGAGATCCCTCCAGCGGTGGCTCCGGCGGATTTCCCCCTTCAATCTTTGCTAGTTCTAACTCCTTTTGGTGTTTCTATGTTTTTGTGGAACTCTCCTCGAGGATGCAATGGGGGGCCCTTTTTATAGTAGTTTTTAGGTCAAACCAAGTCGGTGGGCAAAATATTGAAGCAAATCAGACAATCGAGGACCAAAAGAGGGTGGGTGGTGCATGCAGTAGGACAGGGCGCGCCACCACACCTCTTTGGGTCCTACAGGTCTCCCTCGTGAGGTCCAAGCACTCCAGGTCATTGTCTTTCTGAAATATTGGCTTTCCCAGAATCTTAGCTCCACTGGACTTTGTTTAGGTCCCTGAAAGATCAAAATATACAAAACAGGGTTTTCTTGTCCTATAAAGTTATAACCAAAATAAAGGGGATCATTGGTAAATCCCTAAAAATCAATATAAAACATGGTTATTACATTATAAATTTTGTAGATATGTGGGATATGTGTCAATAAACTACCAAGTTCATGTATGCATTTTTCATGCATCCGTACCTCATCTCCGAAAGAGGAATCGAGCAAAATCCGAAGAAAATAAAGGCCATACTAGAAATGGACAAACCGAAGAACATTAAGGGAGTCCAACAGCTAGCTAGACGCATAACAACACTCATCTGGTTCATTAGTCGTATGGGCGAAAAAACATTGCCTTTCTACCAGCTCCTACACAAAATGGACATGTTCGAGTGGACCACCGAAGCTCAGGTGGCATTCGAAGATCACAAGCGCCTACTATCAAGCTCGCTAGTGTTGGTGAACCCCAAGGAGAAGGAACCAATGTTACCCTACATAGCCACCACCAACCAGGTGGTCAGTACCATGCTCGTCGTTGAGCACGCGGAAGATAGAAAGATCCATGGGGTCCAACATCCCGTGTACTACCTCAGTGAGGTCCTCATGCCAACCAAATAGTAGTACCCACATGACCATAAGCTAGCATACAGAATCTTCGCGTCAGTTGCACCATTACTTTATGGAGTACTCGATCATTGTGGTCAATGACGCACCGCTATTACACGTCCTCAACAACCCTGAAGCAACAGGAAGAGTTGCCCTTTGGGACATAGAATTGTCCCCACGGGACATCAGATATGAAAGGTGAATGACAATCAAGTCTCAGGTGCTCCCGGACTTCCTAGTCCACTAGATGGAGCTCTAGATACCAGAGGTACCAGACATGTCAGGTGTCTAGTCCATTATGGCATTCCGCTAAAACCACTACTAGAAAATCGCGTTGTTTTTGTGCATTGCATCATCATGACCGCATGCTCATGTCATCATGCCACATTGCATTTGAGCATCGTCATGTCATCTTGCATTTGTCTGCATAAAACTATTTTCAAAAAGTCTGTTTTCGTTTTCTAAACGCCCCGTCTTTATTTCAAACTAAAAACCCAGGTCTCCGGATTATTTTGTTTCGTATATCGATGGTTTTCAAAAGCCCGTTTTAAACAATAGAACTTTTAAATTATTTTTGGGAGGCAGCCAGCCAGGCCCGAAAGCCTAGCCGGCCACCTCCAAATTAAAACCCTATCTGTCTAACACCCAATCTTTTTCTACCAAATAATCTACCCAGCCTACCCTACCCAGCCCCTCCACCTCACCCCGGCCAACCCCGTCTCGCCACCTCACCAACCCACATCCCTGGACCAATCCCCACACGCCACACACACACACGCACACGCATGCGCCCCTTTTCCACGTCCACCTACCCAGCCGCCTTTTTTCCTCCGCGCGCTCGGCACCCAAAATTTTCTCCCGCCCACCGCGGAACGACAGCCTCCCCACCTGGGAGCGCTTCCCACCGTGCCTGGCCTTTTTCCGCCCACCTAGTCGCCCCTGGCCCCACCCCACGCGGTGGACACGCTACCCCAGCCCAGCCCCGCACCCCACCACCTTGTCCGCCTGCCGCTCCCGCACGACCCCACGTCGCCACCTCCTCTCTCCTCTCCACCCCTCTCGCGCTCGCTCGACCGCCCCCGCTCGGCCTCGGTTCCCCCGCCCAGGCGCGCCTCCCTCCTCTCTCTCCGTCGGCCTCCCGAGCGACTCCTCGGCCGGTCGCACCTCTCGGTCCTCCTCTCCGCCTCGCCGACCGCCCTCCTCGCCTCTTCCTCCCCGCGTCAGGTCTCTCTCCGCGCGCCTCTCATCGAGCCCGAGCCGGCCGCTGCTCCGCCGTCTCCTCGCTGGTGCCGCCCCCTTCCTCTGCACCGTCGCCTCTTCTCTCTGATGCGCCGCCGTCGTGGCCTCGTAGGCCCCGCCTCGCCGAGCCGCGTCCGCCGCCGGCCTCGCCGAGATCTTCCCCACCGCCACCGAGCTCGCCGCCTCTTATCTCCAGCCGCCACCGCTAGCCGCCCTCACCTCTGGAATCCCTCGTCTCGTCTCTGCAGCCGGGCCTTGATCTCGGCCGCCCCTGCCACGCGCCATCCGGGACCTGCATCCCCGCTGTCGTGTCCCGCGCCCACGGTGAGTTCCACCGGACCAAGCCCCGTCGCCAGGTGCCGCGCGCGGCTGTCCTCCTCGCCCTCGGGCCCTTCACCCCTCCGTCGCTCGTCCCCCGCCAGGCCTCTGCTTCTGTGCGTCTCGATGGCCGTACTCCCGAGCAGAGCCACCGTCGCCACATATCCGACCGCCGCCGATGACCCTCTGTTCAAGAGCTCACCCGCGGGGTCCCTTTTTGTCTGCAGTCAAGTGGTACATGGTAGCAATTATGTGGGCTGGTGTGTAACTAATGAGGTGTTGTCCAGGAATTTCTGTTGTTGTTTGGCTACTGGTTAAGCAGTGATGAAGTGGTGGTGTTTTGGTGGTGGATGTGAGTTGGTGTAGATGAGAGATGGTGTGGTGTCGAGGTCGTCTGAGAACAACCGAAGAGCATGCTTCCCGAAGACCGAACCCGGCGCTCTTCTCCCTCTCGGATCTGAAGACCGATCCCAGCTCACCCGAACCCCTCGGCACGACTTTGATCTTCCTCTTGGATGCCGAGACCCCGAGTGCACCGACATGGATCCGATGATCGAACCCTGAAGACGCTGATCCCGGCGAGACCAATCCTAAACTACATCGACCCAAGATCGCCGAGTTCCAATGTGTGACCCCTTTTCTGAAACCCCCTATTTTATAAATGACATCTATACTGTCGCATATTAAATTAATTCATGCATACATACCTGTCTGTGGGTTTGGGGGGCATTATAGTCGTTTCACCTAAATTAACCATGGAGTCTATATGCGGGCTATTCTAGTCATATTCTGGACTCCATTTAAATTTGTGTAGCGAACCGATGCCCTGTTTCGCCTGGTTAATCCAACATTTAATTTGCGGGGTAGTTAAACAACATGAACCTATTAACTAATTGTCGGGACCCCGGTTCCGCTTAACACTGCCTAATTGCACCGCATCTGCATCATATCATAAGCATGCCAGATCTTCTGTCGTAGTATTAAATATTGCATCCGGTGTTTCTTTTAGCGCTTTGCTTCTTCACGGATTAGGCCGATGATTTGATACGAGTATCGACAAGTTCTCCGGATATGATCCTTCGGCAGTGTTTCCCAGGCGAGCATCTCTTCCCCTTCTACCTATTTTGCATTTATGGTCTTTATTTCCTCCTGTTGAGCTATTGCTATCCGTGTCGCAATGCTTTAGTTTCCGTGCACCAGTTGTATCCCGTGTAGCCTCTATATTGCCTTGGACACCTCCTATTACCTGTGTTTGGTAGATAGCTGGCCTTGCGAGTCGTAGTTGCTTGCTCAGGTGTGATCTTGTGTTGTCGAGTACCACAGTTGTTGGAATGCTGGCAGATGTTTATTGGTGGAGATGCTTAATGGTGGAGATGATCATGACTTTAAATACAACTATTAAAATGCTAGATATAACTAATGCAGAGGCATCGGTGGGCAATAGATGTTATTTGGTTCTTCCACCCTCACTTGTGTCCCGTAGGACCCCGAGTACTTGATACCTGTTCCTTGACTATTCGCACTATCCACATCCGGGAGGCCTTATGGACCCTCCTGAGCCAGAGCTTGATTCATTCCTATTTCTTGGGGCCACAAAGTAGTTTGGGGCTTTATTACTATCCTGTACTTATGCCATGCTTTACTGCTTTATTTAAGATTGTGCGTGGAGCACCTGTACTGTTTTGGATCGTGACACGTTTTCGCTGTATTGACAAGCCTAGTCACACTTTCAGGTTCCCAGTCGTTTACAGCCGTCCACACAAACCCTGGGTCCGTTCCGGAGCTGGCCAACTTCGTTGCGGGTAGCTTAGTGGGGTGGCCCCCTGAAATATTTCTGAATCCTGTGATTGCTTTGTCGTGAAAGCCTCGTTGGGTTTTGAGTTGGTTTTTCCGAGGTTGATCAAGTGTGTGTTGCTATTTGTGCACCCCTGCAGGGTAAAACTTTCTGAAAGTCGTATCCGCGGTTATGGACGACTTGGAGCACAGTATCTCGATCATAGACAAGCATAACTAAAGTAGTGCTATAAACTTGACTTAATATATGACTAGTAAGCAGATGCAACTGTAATGGAATGGATAATAAACATGCCAACAACTGGTGGGTCTATGGTGATCTGTGACATACTATACCTGCCTAGTAAGTATTACAACTCCAATGGAATGTGATAAAAGTGCCAACCACTGCTGGGTTTTGGGATTCCTTAGGACAATTACACCTGACTAGTAAATGTTCCAACTACAACGGAATGGTAATTAAAACTGTCCACTACTTATGCTTCAGGATGACTCATGATATCTATATCTGATTAGTAAGTGCTGCAACTATAACGGAATGAATAAAGCTACCCACTATGTGAGTTCCTTGGTCTGACTTCCTCGTTTGGTCTCGAGGGGGAAATACCAGGATGGGTTTGTTTGGTGCTAGCTTCAGGTTGGATCCGAATAGGTCTTTCTTATCCCTCTCTGATAACCGCCAGTTGTATCGAGTCTCTATAGGTTGTTTAGTGCCGCTGCGCTGCCGCTTTAGCCCACCATACCTATGTAGGCGAGAGCCGCCGAATTCTAGCCTCGCCGTGTACTGGCCTCAGTACTGACGCTCCTCTTTTTCCTTTGCCCTTTGTCGGCACCCCTTTTGTTTAGCAGGTTTGAGATCGCCGTCGTTAGCAGGGTTACCCTTCCGTCTTGGCCTGGGCAGGGTTATGGACGCCATTGGTTATTCTTCAGGGCTCTTAGCCCCATTTGCATCTTGTCCTTAGTCGGACGCTCTATCGTTTTCAAGGTGATTTGGATCTTTGGATATTATATCTGTATTCTTGACTCGTTGAGTCACAGTTGTATATATATATCTGTTCTGTGGGTCCCATCGAGGACTGTTGTGTAATGTTATTACTTCGTTTTCCACCCGCACGAAAGTGCCTGGTGGGCGTCCTTGAATCGTTTCTATGCGGGTTTGGCGGAAAGGGCTAAAACTTGCATAGGGCTGATTTGAGGGTGTTACATCCATGCACTTCAACGGATCAAAACAAGCTGAAGGAGTAGGAATCAGTGTCATCTTAACATCCCCGCAAGGCGACAGGATGCGCTACATCCTACGTATGAAATTCCACGCGTCGAACAATGAAACATAGTATGAGGCCCTGAGCCACGACATGCGCATGGACAAAGCCTATGGCACCAATGACTGATGATCTACGGCGATTCCAATCTCATCGTGCAGCAAACAATGAACCGATGTGATGCCATCAATGACAACATGATCGCCTACCATGACCTCTACAACTCCCTAGAAGGAAAGTTTGATGGGTGCGAGCTACAACACATCAGTCGCGAAAGCAATGAAGAGGCCAACAAACTGGCCAACATTGGGTCGACTTGCATGCCCATACCACCAGGTGTCTTCCTGGAGAAAATCATGGAACGATCCATCAAGATCTGGGCACCCGACACTTCATTGACCACAACAACACACCCTGGGGCTACACCACCTGAAGATTCCAAAGTGTCTACAATAGTGGAGGCAGATTTAGTGCCAGAAGGAGCAATGGAGGTCATGCTGATAGAGCCAACCTAGACGCACCCGTATGTCACTTACCTGCTATGAAAGGATCTTCCATACAATCCAACCGACGCACGGCACATTGCCCGTCGGTCCAAGGCTTTCACCATAATAAACGGTGAACTCTACAATAGAAGCATCACCAGAGTCCTGCAAAGGTGTGTTGCACGCGAAGACGGCAGCAGCATACTTGTTGACATACATGAAGGAACCTACGGGCACCACGCAGGTGGCCTCACACTCGTTGCAAAAGCCTTAAGAGCAGGTTTCTACTGGCCAACCGCAATGTAGGACGCCAAATACCTTGTCGAACAATTCAACGGCTGCCAGAGATTTGCGGACAAGCCGCACGCGCCAGGCTCTAATCTACGGCCAATACCATTGGCCTAGTCCTTCACACAATGGGCACTTGACATGGTCGGCAAGCTGCGGAAATCATTACATGGAGGCCATATGTGCCTCCTTGTCGTAGTCAACAAGTTCACCAAGTGGATCGAAGCAACGCCCATCACCAACCCGCTGTCAAATTCTTCGAGTCCATCATCTACAGATTCGAGGTGCCACACAGCATCATCATCGACAATGGCTTGAACTTCACTTCGAAGGAATTCCAAGGTTTCTGTGAGAAGATGGGGATCAACATTAGCTACGCCTCCATCGCACACCCGAAAACCAATGGCCAAGTGGAAAAGTCCAACAGCCTCGTCTACAACGACATCAAGAAAAGGCTCCTCCGGCCTCTCGAAAGAGCGGCATGAGCATGTCCTAAGGAATTACCCTCGGTACTATGGATCCTCCAGACAACACCAAACAATGCAATGGGCTATACACCCTTCTTCCTGGTGCACATTGCTGAAGTGGTATGATGGCTGTGAAAATAGCCATTTTTATCTGCGTTTAAACTTCATTTTTAGTCAAGTAATTGACCAAGAATCTCTCTACCTTTATACTAATGATTCAGTATTGCAAAGATGTGAAAAAACTTGGTTTGAATTGTGTTGTGCAGGAATCATGCTTTAAGGTGAAATTAGGAGCTATTAATGGAGATTTTGAGGAAGTCTACACGGCCAAGCAATCTTAAAGTAAAAAATAGTCGATAGAGGCTTTAATGACCACTGGTACGGGAAAGGCCCGCTCGTACCATGTGGAGTTGGCTTCGTCTCATCAAACCCTATGACTTTAGTGAAGGCACCTATATATTTTGAGGTCCCAGCTGCCGCACAGAGGGCCGCCATTCTCAGATTGCATCACAAAACCACCAAAGGAGATCCACCGCCATAGTTAATCCTCTCCATAGCCATAGCCATTATCTTGTACTTGAGATCTCCTTGTGATTCAGCGACTATTGTGAGAATATTTGATTTCAATCTAAGTATTTTGCACAATGTTTTCTATCCTTGATCTTATTGTTATGAGAGAGTAGTCCTCACGGGCTGCGGGTTGGTGTGAAACCTCGCAGCGATTATGTGCATCTAATCCATGGGAGTATTGTGTATTGATTGAATAGAGATTTGTATCTTTGTTTCTTTGTCTGTTGTCTCGATCTATGGACTTGAAGGTACCCAAGATCCCATAGATTGATAAAGGCTTTAGGTTAGATACCTGGTGAGCGGTGATCTTGTAGGAAACCTTGCGCCAGATAGGGGAGTACGGTCTTCGTTTAGCGATCCATTTGGGAGTAATAGAAACATCACTTCTTAAGGCTTTGATCTGTGTTTTCAATTAATAATTGTTGTAGCCCGGTACTTCGCGGTTGCAATGGTTGGATCAAAAGACTATTGCTATGCCTGTGACTTGTAGGGGCTCTAGTATATCGGTCTGTGTTACCCATAAATTTTATTTTTGTTAAATCATTACACATGAATATGCGTATTACTATCTTATCTTTATCCCATGTGATGTGCAGTTGCAGGTGAATCTTCAACCTTGGCTTATCTCCATTCATTGAAACAACCCACATTCTAAGTAAACTAGAAAGGTCTTGTAAACAAAGGTAAAACAAACAAACAAGTTTGTGGATGCGCCTTATTAATTTACTTTTTTGCATTATTTCCCAAGGTTCGATTAAACCTAGGTCAGGGAAAAAGCTACTATAATGCATTCATGAATACAGATCGAAGGTATCAACCCTTTTTTGGTGTCGTTGTTAGGGAAGCAATTCGCTATCCTAGTGAAGTCACTAGAGACCTTGTTTTTAGTTTTATTTTTGTAGTTTATTTCTTGTTATTAGTTTACTTTTTGTTATCTATTGAATGCGCCAAAAATTAGTTACTTATTTATTTGTTTCTCTCATATTAAAAACACCCAAAAAGAGCCATGGCTCAAAAGAAACTTAGGGAGTATGCTACTCCCATAGATGATTTTATTCGTGAACCTATTACTCAGCCTATTGTTGATGGAGAAAGTTATGAAATTAAGCCTAACCTTTTGAGTTTGGTTCAACAGAACCAATTTGGAGGCACATCTATTGAGGACTCGGGTTTGCACCTAAATACTTTTACTAAGATTTGTGACATGATGTGTGATACCTTCGATCTGGATTCACGAATGTAGTATAATAGTATTTTTTCCTAGTAGACCTAGGTTTAATCGAACCTTGGGAAACAACGCTAAAAGGAAATAAAAAGGACACGTCTATAAGACTTTGTTTCTTTGTTTTACCTTTGTTTACTGGACCAATATAGTTTACTTTTATCGTGGGTTGATTCAATGGATGGAGATAGGCCAGGGTTGAAGATCCACCTGCAGCTGCACATCATATGGGATACAAGATAATAATAAGCATAGTCATGTGTAATGTTTTAATAGAGATAATCTCTTGTGGGCAACACATCCTAATGTACTAGAACCCTTGAGAGGTAAAAGGCATATCAATAGTATTTTGATCCAAACGAGTGCACCACGAAGCACCGGGCTACAAACGATTATTAAGTGTAAAACACAGATCAAAGCTTTAAGAGGTGATGTTGCTGTGATCCCGAATGGGTCGCTAAGCGAAGACCGTACAACCCTTTCTATCACTGGGTTTCCTATGAGATCGCCACTAGCCAAGTATCTCACCTCAAGCCTTTATCAATCTCGGGGGTCTTGGGTACCTACAAGTCCAAAAATCGAGGCAAGAGAAAAATAAACAAAAGATACAAATCTTTCTTTCAAACAATACACAATTCTCCCATAGATTAGATGCACATAATTGCTACGAGGTTTCTCCCCAATCCGTAGCCCGTGAGGACTACTCACTCATAACAATAAGATCAAGGATAGAAAACATTGTGCAAAATACTTCGATTGAAATCAAATATTTTTACAATGGTCGCCAAATCATAGGGATATCTCAAGTACAAAGTAATGGCTATGACTAATGGAGGGGATGGAAGATGGAAGGGATGAACTATGGTGTGGATCTACTTTGGTGTTGTTGTGATGCAATCTGAGAATCGCGGCCTTCTGCGCGGCGGCTAAGGCCTCAAAATATATTGGCGTCTTCATGAAAGTTGTAGGGTTTGATGAGATGAATCCGCTACCACATGGTACGGGCAGACCCTGCCCGTACCAGTGGTCATTACGGCTGCATACGCCTAGCAATGGCTCCAGAATTACTTGGTCATGTGGACTTCCTCAAAACCTTCATTATGACTCCTGATTTCGCATTAAAAAGCGTGAATTCCTTCACAACACAAACCAAAGCAATGGTTTGCATATCTTTGCAATTATTAGTCATTAGTGGCAAGGCTAGAGAGTTTCTTGTCAATTGCTTGACTAAAAACAATGTTTAAACGCGGTGGAAGATGGCTATTTTTGGAGCCATTAACCTCCCCAAAGCTCAAACCTTGATCGCCCTCGAGAAAGAAGAAACAAATGAACTATAAGGAATTCAGCGTTTGAACTTGAAACAACGAGAATATGAATTCACTTATGGTTGGTAGTCATATGCGTCAAACACTTCATCCATTGGAAAGGCTTATCAAAGTTAGAGAGATGACAAGAATACTATACAAGCTTCGGTAAGTCAAGACAATCAAAGTAGAGTTTAATATAAGTATAAATAACTAGAAGTGTAATAATCAATCCAATTCTTCTAGTTAACTCTCAGCTTGCCAAGTAACACTAGAATATTTTAATAGAAAAATTGAGTAAGAGAGTTCATGTCCTAAGTAGCATAATAGTGAAGTGTCTTATTGGCGCACACATCAGTAAATCAAGGCTAACAAAACACTTCTAATCCAATAATTGTCTTTCAAGAAAATTCATAAAGTAGTAATGAGACCATGCCAAGGACTTGTTATGTGAATCTTTATTTTTTTCTTCCTTCTTCAAGGATCATTGAGTGTTTCTTTTATATTTCTTGCACAACCTTTGTGAGTACCAATACTTTTGCCCATTACATTGACACGTATGCCACTCATGTCGTCAACTAATAGCCGAAATCTAAGGTTATACCATAGATCGTTCGTAGGCTACCAGAGTTGCTGGCATCAAAAGGTGCATATGAGAAACATAGAACTTTCTTAACTAGTACCATTGTTTGATCCACAAGGTTACCTTTGGCATGCATCAGAATTACCGCTAGAATTCATTTCAATCAAACAACGCCTTTCAAGAGTATCGTCAAGTCTATCAAAACATCTATGGGGTTAAGTATCTTCAAGGGTAAACTCTCAAGACAGTCATTCAGCAAACAAGTCATAAATTTCATAGTTTTTCTTATTGTACTTATTTGGCAATATTATTTCCAAGGCAAGACTCGGTTAGCTAAAAGAACTAGAACAAAAGCTTCCACAACTAATCATCTGTACCAATAAAAATCTTTACTCTAACTATTTTGAATTACTCTCACTAGCATGGCATCTTAGCAAATCAACTAACTAAAATAAACAACTCAAACTTCAAAAGTGGGAGACATAGGACATATCTCTCATGAGTGACTTCATAATCCTCTTCCTTATAGGGATGTGTTCCTTCAAAACTCAAGTAAAATCATTCCCATAATAAAATTAAAGCAAAGAGGCAAAGTGCGAATCCACGTTCACGAAAAAATGAAAAACAGAAAAATATTTTTGTATTTTTGAGGATAGGGATTAAATAATAAAAATAACTTGCGACCAAGCAAGGAACTAAGAAAAGAAAAACAAATTAAAAACAAAATCAAAGTGTTGGAACAAACCAACACGAGTGTTTCAAAGATCTCAAGGAGATGGAGTACAACCTCATTATTACACAAATAAAATTGTTGGGGGAACACATCCCCATGCTCAGGCTTTTGCAATCCATTTTGTTGCCCATTGTGGTGGTGGTGGATAATCTCCCACGTTCCATTGGCTGCTCCAATCATGGAACTGGGTGGTGAGGTTGGCAGAAGCATCTCGAAGGTTGATGTAGAGGTTGTTCATGTTTTGGATATTTCTTTCGAGAGCGTAGATATCTTCATAAGTGGTGTAGTAGTTTGGTGGTTGCACATCTTGTTCGGGTCCTTCTTGTTCTACTTCTTCATCTTCTCCTTCCTCTCCCATGGGTACTTCTTGTTGGGGCAAACTTGCCTCAACATGCGCGCCATAACGCAAACGTCCATCCTCGATAGAGAATAGACCATTAGGCAAAGGAGCTGGGATCAAGTGATCCGCTCCACGTATATCAAGGAAGTATCTACCATTAGTTCTAAAAATCATACCACAAGCTCTTAGAGTAGAAAAACTAAGACAGTGACTTCCTGTCAACGGTTGAATGTTACCTAGGTTGATATGAAGTGCACGTACAAGAACGGTTATGAATCCTCCTCCGCATATGGGACCTCGAGGCTGCAGAGCTTGATGCTTAAGGTAAAACAAAAGAATGGCGCTCAAAAATGGCGTTAAGTTATAGTTAATAATAGAAGCTTTACCAAGGATCATCATGTCCTCCTCATTGACTCTAGCAAACTCACCACGTGCCTGCAAGGTGTTAGCAATAACATAAAACAAATAACGAATAGCAGGATGATCAATTTGGTTTCCCTTGGGTGTGTTTCCACGAATTCTCATTCTATTAAACTACTCCCAAGGTGCAGGATTTAAAACAAAAGTGGTGGAGCATATGTCAGTGGTGTTGTTGGCAAACCCAAAGTAGTAAGCCCATTGGTCGAGTGTCAAGGAGTACTCACAGTTCATAAGACATAAGTTGATATGATCAACTCCAGGAATTTGCTCCTCAGAACAATAGTGAGAGAACACCATATGCGTCAGGGTGCTGAGAAACTCAAGCGTCAAGCGGCGATATGTAGCGACATCCTGAAAGACAAAGTCATATAAACCAACATTGTTGCAGACTAAATTGAAATCAGCATGAATGCCAAGTTGGTTCAGGATATAGGGACACACCCACTTGGTGAACTTGATTTCTCGGAGTTTGAGGCGGTCTAAGCGGTTCAGCTGAAAATCCTCGGTGAACTCGATACCAAGTGACTCGGGGGTCAATGTATCAACGGATGGTGCGGCTTGTTCCGTAGCAATCACACGTGTACGGCTCCTCGTGTTCATCTAAAACAAAATAAATAAAATTGCTAATCATTTTTTTAGTCCAATAGAAACTTAGCATAATCGATCATCTACACTTATTACAAAAGAAACTCCTCTAAAAATAATACTAAACATGCTCAATATCAAGATTAGCTCAATAACAAGACCAAAGTCTAGATTGATAATGGTGAAAGATTGAGCAGAGATTTGTTGCAAATAAGTTGGGGATCAGGGGAGAAACATACCTTAGATTGATTGGGTGCGAGGAATCAAAGAAATATTGAATAAATTTAAAGATCCAACGGAGGTGGTTTGGAGTTTGGAGGTAGAAGAAAGAGAAATTTTTGTGTTTTGGAATTTTAGGGTTACCTCCTCCTGGGTGATATGGCGGCCGCGTAGGTGGTACGAGCGGGCAGTACGGCCGGAGCCCGCCCATACCGAGTGACTAACCTTGGGGTTGTGTACATATGTAGTGGTTGTGGAACAAGCCATACCACCCATTGATACTCATAACCCCCAATTCATTTGGCATCGAGTTCGTCGAGGAGTTTCAGCTCACTTGTTTCAATTGTCTTAAGCACCGAGAAATCAAGTCCACCAAGTGGGTGTGTCCTTATATCCTCAACCAAATGGGCATTCTTTGCGATTTTGATTTACTTTGCAAAAATGTTAGTTTGTATCACTTTGTTTTTCAGGACGTTGCCACATATCTTCGCTTGACACTTGAGTTCCTTAGTACTTTAACACATACGTTGTGTTCACACAACTGCTCCGAGGAGTATATGCCGAGAGTTGACCGCACAAATTTCCGCCTTATGAATCATGAGTATACCTTAACATTCGACCAATGGGCTCATCATTTTGGGTTTTCCAACAACACCACCGACATACGCTCCACCACCTTTGTTCTTGATCCCTCGCCCTTGGACTACTTTAATAGAATGAGAATCCGTGTTCCCAAGGGAAATCAAATTGATCACCCTGTTGTTCATTATTTGTTCGATGTTATTGCTAACACTTTGCAGGCACGTGGTGAGTTCACTAGAGTTAACGACAAGGATATGATGATCCTTGCAAGAGATGCTATTCCAAACTGTAATTTGACGCCAAATTTGGGTGCCCTTCTATTGTTTTATCTTAATTATCAAGATCTTCAATCTCGTGGTCCCATATGTGGAGGAGGAGTTGTCACCGTTCTTACATGTGTGCTTCAAGTCAACATAGGTAACATCCAACCATTGGTAGGAGATCGCCGTCTCGGTTTCTCTACTATAAGAGCTTGTGGTATGATTTCTAAATCCAATGGTAGATACTTTCTTGATATACCTGGAGCGGATCACTTGATCCTGGCTCTTTTTCCTAATGGTTTGTTCTCTATCGAGGATAGACATTTGTGTTTTTACACGCAGGTTGAAGCAAGTCTACCCCAACAAGAAGAACCCATGGATGAAGAAGGAGAAGATGAAGAAGTAGAACAAGAAGAACCCGAACAAGAGGAGCAGCCACCAAACTACTACACCACCTATGATGATATTTATGCTCTCGAAGGAAGCATTCAGAATATGAGCAACCTCTCCATCAACATTCGAGATGCTACCTCCAACCTCTCAACCCAGTTCACTAATTGGAGCATCCAATGAAACTTGGGAGATTATCCATCACCACCACTCAAAAGGTCTTGAAAAAGCCTGAGCTTGGGGATGTGTCCCCTGACATTTACATTTGTGTAATGATGAGGTTGTACTTCATATCCTTGCGAGCTTTGAACACTCATGTTGGTTTGTTCCAACATTTCGTTTTTTCTTTCGTTTTTTGTTTTTTCTATTTTTCCTTTCTTAGTTTCTTACTTGGTCGCAAGTTTTTCTATTCTTTAATCCCCATCCTCAAAAATATAAAAATATTTCCCCTTTTTCCTTTTTCGTGGAAGTGGATTTGCCTATTGCCTCTTTTCTTCAATATTATTATGAGAGTGATTTTGACTTGAGTTTTTTAAGGAACACATCCCTATAAGGAAGAGAAATATGAAGTCACTCGTGAGAGGTATGTCCTATGTCTCCCATTTTAGAAGTTTGAATTTTTTTATCTTAGTTAGTTGATTTAGTAAGATGTTATGCTAGTAGGAGTAATTCAAAATAAGTTAGAGTAAAGCTTTTTATTTGCATGAGTAATTAGTTGTGGAAGCTTTTGCTCTAATTCTTGTAGTTAACCGAGTCTTACCTTGGAAATAATATTGCCAAACAAGTACAACAATAAAAAGTCTCAAATTTATGACTTGTTTGATGAGTGATTGTCTTGAGAGTTTAGCTTTGAAGATACTTAAACCCATAGATGTTTTGATAGACTTGACGACACTCTTGAAAGGATTTGTTTGATCAAAATGAAGTCTAGTGGTAATTGTGATTCATGCCAAAGCTAACCTTGTGGATAAAAATGTGATGCTATTTAAAAAGTCTATATGTTTTTATGCACACCTTTGGATGCCAACAACTCCTCAAGCCTACGAACGATCAATGGTACAACCCCTGATTACGACTATGAGTTAACGACATGGGTGGAACTTGTCACCGTAATGGGAAAAAGTATTGGTACAATCTTGAAGGCTGTGCAAATCATTATTAAAAGAATCACTCAATGATCCTTGTTGAGAATTACCCATGAAAAATAAAGATCCACACTAACTAGTCTTTGGCATTTTCTCATTACTACTCTATGAATTTTCTTGAAAGACAATGTTTGGAAAAGTAGTGTTCTGATAGTCTTGATTTACTGATGTGGGTGTCAATAAGACACTTCACTGTTATGCTACTTAGGACATGATCTCTCTTACTTAATTCTGCTATTATAAAATATTCTAGTGTTCCTTGGAAGGTGAGAGTTAACTAGAGGAATTGGATTAATTGTTACACTTCTAGTTATTTATACTTATATTAGACTCTACTTTGATTGTTTTGAGTTAACAAAGCTCGTATATTATTCTTAGAATCTCTCTAACTTTGATGAGTGATGACCCACAAGTATAGGGGGTGTATCGTAGTATTTTCGAGGGAAGTGAAACCCAATTTATTGATTCGACACAAGGGGAGCCAAAGAATATTTATAAGCCTTAACAACTGAGTTGTCAATTCAGCTGCACATGGAAACAATCTTGCTCACAGCAGTTTATCAGTAGCAACAGTTTTGTAGTAGGAATAGTAAAGTAACAGCAGTAGTAAAGTAAAGACAGCAGTAACAATAGCCGTAAATAGTGGGATTCGAGTGCGGTAGGCATAGGGATGGATGGACGGGCGTTGCATGGACAAGGCAATTCACATAGCAATAAGAACATAGGGCAATTGCAGATAAATAAGATAAAGCATCCAAGCACTAGATAATCCTAGGCATGTGTTCCATATATAGTCATACGTGCTCGCAATGAGAACTTGCACAACATCTTTTGTCCTGCCAGCCCGTTTGCAGCGGGGCCTCAAGGGAACTACTGGCAATTAAGGTGCTCCTTTTAATAGAGCATCGGAGCAAAGCATTAACACTCTGTGAACACATATGATCCTCACATCAAAGCCATTCCCTTCGGTTATCCCGATTTCTGTCACTTCGGGGCCATTGGTTCCGGACAACAACGTGTGTATACAACTTGTAGATAAGACCATAAACAATACTATCATAATGAATCAATAACATGTTCAAATCTGAAATCATGGCACTCGGGCCCTAGTGTCAAGCATTAAGCATAACAAGTCGCAACAAAGTCATAAAAGATACTAGGCACCATGCCCTAACAATCTGATGCCATTACATGAACGATCTCATCCAATCTCTACCATCCCCATAGCCTACAGCGGGGGATTACTCACTCATAGATGGGGGAAACATGGATGGTCGATG
The DNA here is from genome assembly GCA_916181665.1 of Avena sativa. Taxonomy (NCBI): domain Eukaryota; kingdom Viridiplantae; phylum Streptophyta; class Magnoliopsida; order Poales; family Poaceae; genus Avena; species Avena sativa. Next base: position 541,660,394 of record OV702290.1, on the reverse strand, counting down.
GAGACGCGATGGTGATGATGATGGCGACGATCTCCTCCAATTCCCCATCCCGGCAGGGTGCCAAAATGGAGTTTCTGGTGCTGTTTCGTGGAATATGGTGGTGGCGGCGGAGCGGAACTCCTTCTGGAAAAACGTAGAACCCCCCTGAGTTTTTAGGTCAGAAGGCAACTTATAACAAAGAGGGAGACCGAGGGGCCGCCTAGGGCGGCCAGACCACCCCCTGGCGCGACCTGGGCTTGCCCGCGCGGCCAGGTGGTGTGGCATGGGCCCAGCCCCCCTCCGTCTCGTATTCTGGCTCCGGTAGTCTTCTAGTGAAATAGGATTTTTGGCATATTTTCCGGGATTTTTCCTAAAAGTTGATTTTCTACACAAAAAGTAGACACCAAGGCAATTCTGCTGAAAATAGCGTCAGTCTGTGTTAGTTGCATCCAAATCACACAAGTTTAGAGGAGAAACAATAGCAAAAGTGTTCGGGAAAGTATATACGTTTTGGACGTATCAACTCCCCCCAAGCTTAGCTTATTGCTTGTCCTCAAGCAATTCAGTTGAAAACTGAGTGCGATAAAAGAACTTTGACGAACACATTTGCTTCATATGATGTATATATTCTCAGCATGTGATCAACTACTTAGGAAATTCATAATAAAGAGTATGCTACTGAGTCTACTTAAGAGTCATTGCAAGCTATGAAGAGATTCCAACTCAAAAATAATAAGTAGCATGAAGCATAAACATAAGCAACATTACAATGCTCATAACAAGGTATGATAGAGTGGTATCTCGCTTGCCTTTGATTATGAATGCCAAGGCACCTCTGAAGTCCAAGTGAAGACTAGAAGTAAAGATGTCAAAGATACAAGCATCAAAGTCATAACACAAATAATCAAGTAATGAGACAAGCACAAAGAATGACAACTATGCTCTCAATAAGGTGCTAAAAGAATATATGGAGACTCAACAAGTAAAAGAAAAGGGTTTTGAATAGTTTGAAAAGCTTCCAAATGCTGAAAGTATGGTACTCATTAGCTTTGATCTCTCATTGCCCCTATCATAAGCATCTTTAATGTGATTAAGGTGAAAGTGAGGTCCAATCTGATTTATATGCTTGACAAACTATAAACTGAAAATCCCATGTCCCTTGAGTACGAGGGCCGCTCCTCATGCTACTCAACTTTAGTTACCGGTAACTTCTTATCATCGTAAATACGCGTGTATCATAGAGAACCGCTAACGGGGTACCCCTTGCCCGATGATACGGAAGAATCCCCATATCAAAATGACAAGGCAAGCAGACAACGAGTATCTCAGCAATCTTCTTATTTACCATGGGAAAATGGTGCTTTTTTCTCTCTTTCCTCTTTTCATAAATATTTTTTTCTTTTTCTCAATAGCTATCTCTTTTTTTTATAAGAAGAATGCTTCATAGATATCATTATGGTTACGCTGCAGGTTTCCACCATGTCAGCATGGATTAGACCAGCGGCCCAGGCATTTCTCTAACACACATACATAACTCCATGGACTTACAAGCTCCCCTTTTATTTCACACCGATGACATCCGCAAACAAAAGAGCATGGTATCAATTGGGTATATATTTACAGGTGTTGAAAGCGTTCCCCGTGACAGCACGGTTCTGCTAATCCCCAGCCTATAATTTGCAAGCATATAACTTTCATGGACAGTCACAATGGTTCAGGTTTATTAAGTGCAGAAAATAAAGTGTGCCATCAAGTTCGTGAGAGCTTTACTAACTAACTTTCTCATAACAAGCAAACATTTTATTCGGAAGAAAACAAGGCATAATGAATATGCACGGGAGTAGCAAATGATGCTAATAGGTAGGTATGGTGGACACTTTGGCAATATTTGGTTTAAGGGAGTTGGAAACATGAGTAAAATACTCAGTGGAAGTGAAGGCTAGCAATAGTAAGGGAGCGAAAAACGAGAGAGCAATAGCTGTCATAATCATGCTTGCAACAAAACAGGACTAATCATGGCATGAAAGTGATTCAAGATCCTCAAGGCAAAATAATTCATCGAGGCTTAACTGATTATTACAGTCATGTGCATGCGTGAGCATGTGCCAAGTTAATTCAAATGAAACATTCAGAGGAGGATACCACAATGTCATACCAAGTTATGAATAGAGTAATGCAAGCAAACATTCATAAAACATGCTACAAACTATTAGCAAGCTGGAACTAATCATACAAAAGCAAGAACTACTAAGCATCTAAAGATAACATACACCCTACATGAACAGGCTAAGCATGCCCACAATGATGAGTATATGTACAAAAATGAAAACAAATGGAGTTCGTTACTAGCCTCTTACCACGAGTTGTCATTAATCCTTATTATTGCTCTTCACTTGTGTGGCTTGAATAATAACATGAAACCAATATCCACTGAGGACTGTTGAACCCTATCGCAAACTCACAAAACCAAAGAAGAACGACAAATATTTTTGTTGTTTTCGATTTTTAAAATAAGAACCAAAAGGAAGAACAAGCAAAGCAAAATCTTTTTGGGTTTTTCGAATAGTTCAAACAAAGCAAAAAGGGAAAAACAAACCAAGGCAAAAAGAAGAAGCAAATCAAAGAGAAACAACAGAAATATTTTTGGTCTTTTTGTGTTTTAGAAAGCAAAAGCAAAGAAAGAACGAAAACTAAAAAGAGAATGAAACATGAATATACAAAGTACCGACGCAACATGATAAGGAGATGAGTGCGGTGTCGGCATACCTCCCCCCAAGCTTAGGCTTTTGGCCTAAGTGGGTATCAATCCCAAGCCGGCCAGGATAATGTGTCACCATAGTATGACGAGGAGGTCCCCTCATCCTGGTGCGAGCTCGAGTACGTCCCTCCATAGTGAGCGGAGTGATCGTAGGAGGGTGCATCCTCCTGGTGCTGTTCGTGGAAACCCAGTAAGCGAAGCTGCTCGTCCACCTCCTCCTTTGAGCGCGACCACGGTCTCCTGTGAACACTAAACAAAGAAGACTGCGGCAAAGGGATCTCCCTCTCATCCCTGTCAGTAAACAGCATCCTATATACTAGATTGTCCAAATCAGAAGTAGCAGTGACAAAGTGATGAGTTTTCATAGCAACAAGGTCAAGCCTCTGTGGTGCCAGTACAGTGTCATTGGGGTCCACTAAAAGACCTAATGCATTGACCATACGCGAGGCAATGATGCCCCCATAGATAGGTCCCCTAGCAGCTAGGCGGCAAGCAATAAGCGAGCCAAGGTTGTACCAAGTATCATTGTTAAGCGCAGCAGCAAGGAAGGCTAAATGATAGTTGGAGATATTACTTGTGTTCTCCCTACCAAGTATGCGAGTAGCAAGATGATATGCAAAGTATCTGAGAGCAGGGAGTTGGATGTTTCTTATCTTTCCGCGTTGCGCCACGCGGTCATCATCATTGGTCACCCCTCGGTAAAGCTCCAGCAAATCAGCAGGTCGTCCTTGAATTTTCTTCATGGTCCTAGTCATGCTTACACCTACAATACTGCAAAATCTTTCCAATGGCATGGTAAAGGGCAGATTATAAATCTTGAAAGAGACAGTTGACAGATAGGACGTGTTAGTAAACGTGAAGCTCTCAACAAAAGTTTTAGTGAGCATAGCGTATTGCTCACTCTCATCTTGCATATATGAGGTCAAACCAACCCTCTCAATCAGTAGCAAGAAATCATCAAGAATCCCTGCAGCTTGTAAGAAAGTAAAACAAGGAAAAGTGGATGGGTGAGCATCCCCATCATCCCTTTCATTACCAATACGAGTTGCAATGAGGTCTTCGTTGTATGATGGCCTAATCTGAGAGGCTGATCTTGACGGCCTCGACCTCCTAGGTGCATCACTCTCAAATATCTCTCCAAAGGTATGGTTGTTCATACTTGGTATTCTGAAATTTAAACACCTATTAAACAAGTGATTGCAAAGTAAATATAATGAAGGATTCTACTCATAGGGACTTGTAAGAGGCCTAAACCTGCATCAAACTATATCTCTAAGCATCAAACAAGCTTACAAGCTCTCATAACCTGTCACCTACAGTAGCAAAATACTCAATATATAATCCACTAAACACAAATCTACTTGGACAAGGGGAGGAGTCACTTACCAAGGAACAAATGCTCCAAATTTCAGCAAGAAAGATGGGCTGAGCAAGGAGATCGAAAAAATCGAGAGCAAGCACAGCAAGAACGCGATTTTGAGCAATGAACTGGAGCTAACTCGGGAGAGAGAAGAAAGTGGCAGGTGAGAGAGTTAGTGGAGGGCCAGGGGTGGCCCACACCATGGCATGGCGCCACCTAGGGCAGGCCACGCCACCAGGTGGTGAGCCTGCCTGGTGGGTCCCCCTGGCACCTCCTAGGTACTCCTCTGCCCCTTTTTTCATGTAAAAATTTAATATGAATTTTCTAGAATTTTTCGAGACACTTTATTTTTGGGCATTTTTCAGGAATAGAAGAATGATTTTCTGATAGACGATTTTTTTTGAAATGATGCAATGACAAAAAAAGGCTAGAACTACAGAAGTTCTAAGACACTCTAACATGCAAGCAACTAACAACAAAGAAAACTAAACGAAAACAAAAACTAAAATGGATAGCATTAGTAGTAAACGAAGATAATCATAGTGAAAACATTATTTTGTTCAGCAAAATCCTTTTGTTAACAAGGTTGATCAGGTCTTGTTACCAAAACAATTTCATATGAGACAAAACTTTGTATTCCACTAATGATTATGTTACCTCAACCTTGATAGCAATGGTCCCAATCATAATTGTTTCAAATTTTTCTCTTGGTATGGGACAATATATTTCTCCAACTTGAATGCCCTCAACATGTTCAATTGAATTCAAACCATAAGTCCTTTCAATCTTCTTGGGGAAATAGACAGTATGTTCCTTGTCATTAACATTGAAAGTCACCTTTCCTTGATTACAATTAATAACAGCTCCTGCAGTATTAAGAAAAGGTCTCCCAAGAATAATGGACATATTATCATCTTCAGGCATTTCAAGCACAACAAAATCAGTTAATATCAAGCAATTATGAGCCACTTGAACAGGTACATCCTCACATATACCAAAAGGAATAGTGGTAGATTTATCAGCCATTTGCAAAGATATATCAGTTGGTATTAAGTTTTCTAGTTGAAGCCTCTTATAGAGAGAGAAAGGCATAACACTAACTCCAGCTCCCAAATCACACAAAGCAGTTCTAACATAACTATTTTTAATAGAGCAAGGGATAGTTGGAATCCCTGGGTCTCCAAGTTTCTTAGGAACCTTATCATTAAAGGAATAATTAGCAAGCAAAGTCGAGATTTCTTCCTTAGGGATCTTCCTTTTATTCGAGACAATATCCTTCATATACTTTGAGTAAGGAGGCAATTTAATAGCATCAGTCAAAGGAATTTGCAATAATAAAGGTTTCATCCACTCACAAAACTTATTATAGTGTTCATCTTCCTTTGACTTGTGTTTCTTATCAGGTAAAGGCATAGGTTTTTGGACCCAAGGCTCTCTTTCACTACCATGTTTCTTAGCAATAAAATCTTCTTTAGTGTATTTAGTATTCGTAGTGTGGTTCTCAGGTTCTTCTTCAACTTTTTCTTCATTAGGAACTTCATTTTCTTCATTACCACTTTCAGTTTCAGCATTAGAGATAGATATACTATTAGGATCTATAGCAGGTTCGGAGGGTTCTACAGCAGTTTTATGTTTCTTTTTCCTTTTCTTACGAGTAGAGCCACTATTTTCAGCTTGTTGAGAATCCTTCTCAATTCTTTTGGGATGCCCCTCGGGATATAGAGGATCCTGGGTAGCAGCTCTACTTCTAGTTCTAATTTCATAAGCATGTTTTTCTTTAGCAGCATTAACTAGCAAGTCTTTTTGCACTTTAATGAGTTGATCTATTTGAGTTTGAACCATTTGAAAGTGTTTAACAATCATTTTAACATCATTAGAGGTTCTTTCCACAATATCTTTCAACTCAACAATAGCTCTAGTGTTTTCCATTAGATGATTTTGCACCCTTTTATTAAAATTATCTTGCTTAACAATAAAGGTATCGAATTCTTCTAAGCATTGATCAGGAGGTTTAGAGTAAGGGATATCACCTTCATCAAAGTGTTGGAGAGAGTGTACCTCGATAGTGGATGAGTAGGGAATAGGCTTACATAATTCTTCTATAGGAGGTAAATTCTTGACATCTGCAGCTTTAATTCCCTTCTCCTTAAGACATTTCTTAGCTTCCTTCATCACTTCATCATTTAATTTAATAACTCCCCTCTTCTTTGATGTTGGAATAGGCACCGGAATAGTAGGTTCAGGTACAATAGCATGTCTAGCACTGGGAGGAAAATATTTCTGCAGGAAAGTACTAATCAAGCAATTAGGGCTATCAATAGATCCAGGAGGTAAATTACTAAACCAAGTTTTAGCTTCTCCTTTCAGTGAAAAGGGGAAAATCTTAGCAACAAAGTAAGTACGCATCTTAATATCATCAGAAAACAAGCCACTCATGGTAGAAAGTTCATTCATATGTGCTACCGCACTTTCATTCTTAGTCCCACAAAAAGGTTCTTTCTCAACAATAGCTATGTAAGATAGATCAAGAGAGAAATCATAATCTTTATCTTTAATGTTTATGGGAGAAGCAGCAAACTTAGCAATAGGAGACAATTTGGGTCTAATAGTACGTATCTCAAGGAGACTCTTAGCAGCGCTCCTATCATGGGTGTTTTTACATTCTTTAATAAATTCATCGGTCATCTCAACATAACCATCTTCAATATCATAACTTTCACTAGACTCAGGTGAACTAATAGGTGTAGTAGTGTCTTCATTAGGAGTTTCAGTATTTCCAGCTATAGTTCTAGCAATCGTAGCATCTAGGAAAGGACCTAATGAACCACTCTTATCAAGCACAGTAGAAGCAGCATCATAAGCATCAGAAGTTTCAGATTCAGTAGTAGTAGCAGTGTGTGTAACATGTTTATGTGGTGGTGTAACGAGCTTACTCATAATAGACGGTGAATCAAGAGCAATAGAGGTGTTCAGAACCGTACCTCTTCTTGTAGTGGATGGTAAAATAGGAACCTTGCCATCACGAGACTTACCCATGATGGATGGATAGCAGCGAACAATAGAGAATCCAAGTGAACTTGATAAATAAAGCTATGCTCCCCGGCAACGGTGCCAGAAAATAGTCTTGATGATCCACAACTATAGGGGGTGTATCGTAGTATTTTTGAGGGAAGTGAAACCCAATTTATTGATTCGATAAAAGGGGAGCCAAAGAATATTTATAAGCCTTAACAACTGAGTTGTCAATTCAGCTGCACCTGGAAACAATCTTTCTCACAATAGTTTATCACTAGCAACAGTTTTGTAGTAGGAATAGTAAAGTAATAGAAGTAGTAAAGTAAAGGCAGCAGTAACAATAACAGTACACTGTGGGATTCGAGTGTGGTAGGCATAGGGATGGATGGACGGGTGTTGCATGGACAAGACAATTCACATAGCAATCAGAACATAGGGCAATTGCAGATAAATAATATAAAGCATCCAAGCACTAGATAATCCTAGGCATGTGTTCCATATATAGTCATACGTGCTCGCAATGAGAACTTGCACAACATCTTTTGTCCTGCCAGCCCGTTTGCAGCGGGGCCTCAAGGGAACTACTGGCAATTAAGGTGCTCCTTTTAATAGAGCACCGGAGCAAAGCATTAACACTCCGTGAACACATGTGATCCTCACATCAAAGCCATTCCCTCCAGTTATCCCGATTTCTGTCACTTCGAGGCCATTGGTTCCGGACAACAACGTGTGTATACAACTTGTAGATAAGACCATAAACAATACTATCATAATGAATTAATAACATGTTCAGATCTGAAATCATGGCACTCGGGCCCTAGTGACAAGCATTAAGCATAACAAGTCGCAACAAAGTCATAAAGCACTAATAAAAGATACTAGGCACCATGCCCTAACAATCTGATGCCATTACATGAACGATCTCATCCAATCCCTACCATCCCCATAACCTACAACGGGGGATTACTCACTCATAGATGGGGGAAACATGGATGGTCGATGGAGATGCGATGGTGATGATGATGGCGATGATCTCCTCCAATTCCCCGTCCCAGCAGGGTGCCAGAATGGAGTTTCTGGTGTTGTTTCGTGGAATCTGGTGGTGGCAGCGGAGCAGAACTCCTTCTAGAAAAACTTCGAACCCCCTGAGTTTTTAGGTCAGAAGGCAACTTATAGGCGAAGAGGGAGGCCGAGGGGCAGCCTGGGGAGGCCAGACCACCCCCTGGCGCGGCCTGGGCTTGCCTGCACGGCCAGGTGGTGTGGCCTAGGCCTAGCCCCCCTCAGTCTCGTATTCTGGCTCTAGGAGTCTTCTGGTGAAATAGGATTTTTGGCATATTTTCCGGGATTTTTCCTGAAAGTTGATTTTCTGCACAAAAAGTAGACACCAAGGCAATTCTACTGAAAACAGCATCAGTCTGCATTAGTTATATCCAAATCACACAAGTTTAGAGGAGAAACAATAGCAAAAGTGTTCGGGAAAGTAGATACGTTTTGGACGTATCAATGAGCTTTTCAAATGAAAGAATTGCTGGATGCATTTGACTACCGACCATAAGTGAATTCATACTCTCGTTTGTTTCAGTTTAAACACTGAGTTCTTTATGGTTTTGTTGTTTTCTTGCTCGAGGACGATCAAGGTTTGAGCTTTGGGGAAGTTGATGGCTATCAAAATAGCCATCTTTCTCCATGTTTAAACTTCATTTTTAGTCAAGTAATTAACCGAGAATTTCTCTAGCCTTGCTACTAATGATTAATTATTGCAAAGATGTGCAATCCCTTGCTTTGAATTGTGTTGTGCAGGAAATCATGCTTTTAAGGAAAAATCAGGAGCTATTAATGAAGATTTTGAGGAAGTCTACACGACCAAGCAATCCTGGAGTAAAACCAGTCGAGAGAGGCTTTACCGACCACTAGTACACGGTCTGCCCCTACCATGTGGCATTGGCTTCTTCTCGTCAGACTTTATGACTTTCGTAAAGGCGCCTATATATTTCGAGGTCCCAGCCACCGCGCAGAGGGTTGTCATTCTCAGATTGCATCACAACACCACCAAAGGAGATCCACCACCATAGTTCATCCTATCCATCATACATCCTCTCCATAGCCATAAGCATTAGCTTGTACTTGAGATCTCCTTGTGATTCAGTGACCATTGTAACAATATTTGATTTCAATCTAAGTACTTTGCACAATGTTTTCTATCCTTGATCTTTTTTATGAGTGAGTAGTCCTCACGGGCTGCGAGTTGGGTGAAACCTCACAGCAATTATGTGCATCTAATCCATGGGAGTATTGTGTATTGATTGAATAGAGATTTGTATCTTTGTTTCTTTGTCTCTTGTCTCGATCTATGGACTTGTAGGTACCCAAGATCTCAGAGATTGATAAAGTCTTGAGGTGAGATACTTGGTGAGTGGCGATCTCGTAGGAAATCCAGTGACAGAAAAGGGAGTACGATCTTTGTTTAGCGATCCATTTGGGAACAACAACAACATCACTTCTCAAGGATTTGGTATGTGTTTTCACTTAATAATCTTTGTACCCTGATACTTCGTGGTTGCAATGGTTGGATCAAAACATTATTGCTATGCATGTGACTCGCAGGGGCTCTAGTATATCGGGATGTGTTGCCCATAAATTTTATCTTTGTTAAATCATTACACATGAATATGCATATTACTATCTTATCTTTATCCCATGTGATGTGCAGCTGCAGGTGAATCTTCAACCCTGGCCTATCTCCATCCATTTAAATAACCCTTGTTCTAAAGTAAACTAGAATCTGTTAAACGAAGGTAAAACGAACAAACAAGCCTTGTATGCGTGCCTTATTAATTTCCTTTTAGCATTGTTTCCCAAGGTTCGATTAAACCTAGGTCTACTAGGGAGAAAGTACTATACTGCATCCGTGAATACGGATGGAAGGTATCAAAGTACTACCTGCCGAAGTGCACTACATCGCTCCTCGGGTGGTGGCCTACAATGAAGTTGAATCCATAGCCGCACTCAAAGACGACGTCGACCTTCTCGACGAGTGATGACCCACAAGTATAGGGGGTGTATCGCAGTATTTTTGAGGGAAGTGAAACCCAATTCATTGATTCGACATAAGGGGAGCCAAAGAATATTTATAAGCCTTAACAACTGAGTTGTCAATTCAGCTGCACCTGGAAACAATCTAGCTCACAGCAGTTTATCAGTAGCAACAGTTTTGTAGTAGCAATATCAAAGTGATAGCAGTAGTAAAAGTAAAGACAATAGTAACAATTGCAGTAAATAGTAGGATTAAAGCGCGGTAGGCATAGGGATGGATGGACGGGCGTTGCATGGACAAGCCAATTCATATAGCAATCAAGACATAGGGCATTTGTAGATAAATAAGATAAAGCATCCAAGTACTAAATAATCATAGGCATGTGTTCCATATATAGTCATACGTGCTCGCAATGAGAACTTGCACAACATATTTTGTCCTGCCAGCCCGTTTGCAGCGGGGCCTCAAGGGAACTACTGGCAATTAAGGTGCTCCTTTTAATAGAGCACCGGAGCAAAGCATTAACACTCCGTGAACACACGTAATTCTCATATCATAGCCATCCCCTCCGGTTATCCCGATTATTGTCACTTCGGGGCCTTTGGTTTCGGATAATAATATGTGTATACAAATTGCAGGTAAGATCATAAACAATACTATCATCATGAATCAATAACATGTTCAGATCTAAAATCATGGCACTCGGGCCCTAGTGACAAGCATTAAGCATAACAAGTTGCAACAAAGTCAAAAGCACTAATAATAGATACTAGGCACCATGCCCTAACAATCTGACGCCATTACATGAACGATCTCATCCAATCCCTACCATCCTCATAGCCTACAGCGGGGGATTACTCACTCATGGATGGGGGAATCATGGATGGTTGATGGAGAAGCGATGATGATGATGATGATGGCGATGATCTCCTCCAATTTCCCATCCCGGCAGGGTGCCAGAACGGAGTTTCTGGTTCCGTTTCGTGGAATCTGGTGGTGGCACCATAGCGGAACTCTATCTAGAAAAACGTCGAACCCCCCTTGGGTTTTAGGTCAAGAGGCATCTTATAGGCGAAGAGGGAGGCCGAGGGGGTGACCGAGGCAGCCACACCACCCCCAGGCGCGGCCTGGGCTGGCCCACGCGACTAGGTGGTGTGGGCCCCTCGTGGCCCTCCTCCGTCTTGTCTTTTGGCTCCGTGAGTCTTCTGGTGAAATAGGATTTTTGGCATATTTTCCGGGATTTTTCCTGATAGTTGATTTTCTGCACAAAAACTAGACACCAAGGTAATTCTGCTAAAAACATCGTCAGTCCGTGTTAGTTGTATCCAAATCACACAAGTTTAGAGGAGAAACAATAGCAAAAGTGTTTGGGAAAGTAGATACGTTTTGGATGTATCAACTCCCCCCAAGCTTAGCTTATTGCTTGTCCTCAAGCAATTCAGTTGAAAACTGAGTGCGATAAAAGAGCTTTCACGAACACATTTGCTTCATAAGATGTATATATTCTCAGCATATGATCAACTACTTAAGCAATTCATAATAAAGAGTATGCAAATAAGTTTACTTAATGGTCATTGCAAACTATGAAGAGATTCCAACTCAAAAATTGTAAGTAGTATAAAACATAAACATAAGCAACATTGTAATGCTCATAAAAAGGTATGATAGAGTGGTATCTCGCTTGCCTTTGATTGTAGAGCAAACATAAATGCCAAGGCACCTCTGAAGTTCAAGTGAAGACTAGAAGTAAAGATATCAAAGATACAAGCATCAAAGTCATGACACAATTAACCAAGTTTTGAGACAAGCATGATACGTTGCTAACGTATCCATAATTTTTGATGTTCCATGCTTGGTTTTTATCTACTTTCTTATGTTTTGTCCACACTTTGGAGTACTTTCTATACACTTTCTTGGACTAACCTATTAACAAGAGCCACAGTGTCAGCTGCCTGTTTTCTGCAGTTTTTGGTTCTAGGAAAGTCAGAAAATGTATATTCTCGGAATTGGACGGGACAAAAGCCAAAGTCAGTTTTTCACCGAGGGACACAAGGAGCCAGACTACGAGACAGAGAGGGGCTAGGGGCCCGCCACACCACCTGGCCGCGTGGCCCAGCCTGGCCCACGCCAGGGGGTGGTCTGGTCGCCTCCGGCACCCCCTCGGCCTCCCATTTCGCCTATAAGATGCCTCCGATACAGAAACCCTAAGGACCCGATCAAAATTCCACGAAAGAGTTTGTAGCCGCCGTCATCTCCATCCCTAGATTGGGAGGGATCTGAAGCTCTTCCCGGCACCCTGCCGGAGGGGAGAATTCACCCTGGAGGCCTTCTTCATCATCATGCAAGCCTCCGGTGTGATGCGTGAGTAGTTCATCTCTGGACTACGGGTCCATGTAGTAGCTAGATGGCTGGTTCTTCTCCTTTGTGCTATCATGTTTAGATCTTGTGAGCTCCGTTCATGATCAAGATCATCTATTTGTAAATCCTACATGTTGTGTTTGCGGGGATCCAATGGATATTGAGATGCTATTTCAGATTGATTATTGATTCTATCATGTCTTTGTTATTTGTGATCTTGCATGCTTTCTGTTGTTAGTAGCTACCTTGGCCAAGTAGATGCTAGCAACTCCAAGAGTTAGTATTTATGCTCGATAGTGGGTTCATGCCTCTAGTAATCTCGGGAAGTGACAGAAATCTCTAAGGTACTAGATGTGTTGTTGCTACTAGGGAGAAAACAACAATCCTTTGTTCATAGAACAATCGTATTGTTTAGTTTTACACGCAATGCGTAATGCAATTATCTGTTGCTTGCCACTTAATACGGGAGGGGGTTCGGATCATAACCTGAAGGTGGATTATTAGTCATAGATGCAGTTGGATTACGGTCTATGTATAATGTTGTAATGCCCAATCAAATCTCAGAGGAGTCAAGATGAGTAGTATATGCATGATTGCTTTCTCGATGTTTGTCAATTGCCCTGCTGTAATTTGTTCACCCAGCATGTCATCTATCTTAAGGAGGAGAATATCATTTTGCGGCCCAAAAGTTGGGGTGTACAGGCAATGTGGTACCCAAGTTCCCTGAAATCAACTGGGATGACTACAGTTGGTGTGCCAAATACTCAGAGGGTCTTTTTCGGCACGAATTCAACTTTACATTTCAATACAAAAAATCAGGCTAACGGGAATCAAGTTGGGCCCCCCTGTCAGTTCTCGCTGTTATGTCGCTCCCGTCGCTTAGGCGGGGTGGCTTTCACATAGGCTTGCAGCGTTGACACAGTGGATAGGACAACACCCCCTACCCAGTGTATTGACGTGACAAAACAGGGCCCATGTATCGGCGTTATAATTATTTTTTGTTTACTCAGAAGCTAGAACGGCCACCGCCACGCGTCTCTCCTTGGACTTCCGTCCCAATCGTTAACCCCTACCATAAAAGCGCATTGACTGTTCCACCATTCCCCTGCCTCGCAGAAACCACTCTTGTTCTTCCTGTCATCTACTATCTTCTTCCCGTCTTCTCCTTGCCACCATGGAAAGTCTACGCACTCTATAAATATGAGGCCATAGCGCTCGCTTTTGCCATCGCCTTGGCCTCTCTGCAGTCCATCTCCACCCCACCCCTTTAGCCATCGCCTCTCCACCGCGTCATCGTCTCGCCTCCCCTCCCTCTCCAATCTCCACCACGCCGCCATGGAGGTGCCCATGCTCAACCACTACGAGGTGGTGATGTTTGTGTACTACGGCGTCCTCGCACCACCGCGCATGACCGTGCCCGCCGGATTTCGCATCAGCGAGGCGGGTGTGCTGGTGGCTCCGCTCCTCAACCCCCGCGGATACGAGATGGAGTGCGTCATCGCGGAGCGTCGCCGCCAGCTGCCCGCGTGGATGAGGGCATTGCCCCGGTACGTGGCAGCCAGCGAGTACTGGCCCCGGCTGTTCAAGAAGGAGCGGAAGGCCAAGCTTGGCAACCGTATCGTGGACGGGCGCCTGGTGCACCCTGATCGCCGCAACCAAGAAGGGCGGGAGATGTTCTGGTCCGTCCCTGGATGGACCATCTACACCGCCATCGACGCCGCTAGCCGCGTAGAGGAGATCCGTCTCCCGAACAACGCCGAAATCATGGAGATTTCGTCCGACGACGACGAGGAAGCCGGTGGCTCGGAGGACAGCGGCAGCGGAAGTGTTGTCGACTAGGAAAATTTGTAAAGTCACATCTTTGTATGGAAAAATTTGTGGTCGAATAATAAAATGTCTCAATTTAGATCTTTGTTTCGATTAATTTGTGAAAGATTTTTTCAAAAATACTGATCAATTAAATTTCTACCTCGAATTAATTTCTGCCTCGAATTAATTTCTGCCTCGAATTAATTTACATTAATTGTCCTGGACTGCTGACCGTCGCGGGGTTTTTGGTCCCGGTTCGTGGCATGGTCCCGATTATGGAAATGAACCAGGACCAATGGAATTTGGGCGCTAGACCAAAGACCCTCTTTCTACTACTGCTAGAGACAAGCTTCACTACCCATGACAACAAGAAGATAGACGTTGTCTACACCAACAAGGAGGAGACAATGGTGCGTTTCCTGAGGATGTACGAGGGTTGGCTTGGGATAGACGAGGATAAGTTTGTGGGATTGGACCTCGAGTACACCCCGTAGCACCCATATGAAGGGAGTGAAGTCGCCATCGTTCAACTGGCCATGCGGAAACACGTCCTCGTCTACCACCTCTCCTGGTTTGTAGATCTGCTCTCTGTAGCTAACCGCTTTTAGGATTTTCTCCTGTTGTTCTTTATCCACTTGCTCATCTTGCAACTACTGGATTTTATTTAGGACCAAATAAATTAGGATTTGCCTATGTCTCAATCGACTGAGATTTTCTTTAGTCTCAATCACCTAAGAAAAGTGCAACTGTGGTTAAAAGAAATTTGCAACTCGTTCAGTCGACTGAGAAATAGCAAAACCGAATAAATTATGACAATACAATGTTGA
Organism: Avena sativa; assembly: GCA_916181665.1. Lineage (NCBI taxonomy): Eukaryota > Viridiplantae > Streptophyta > Magnoliopsida > Poales > Poaceae > Avena > Avena sativa. The sequence continues at coordinate 541,645,254 of OV702290.1, read as the reverse complement.
GAGTCTTGATCTTGCATTTACTAAACTTTTCAAAATTATATTGAGATGATGATCTTGCATTGACAAAATATTTGTAGTTACAAATTTTGGTGATGACAAACTACATACTTTCAGGACTGACAGGAAATGTCCGGCGCTGTGCCAGTTCCTTGAAAAAAGGGAATTGTTTTTTGCACTGTCGACACAACAACTGATTTTTCGAAATTGTATCAAGAGGAAATTATAATTCCTGCGCACAACTGGATCGATATTTAGCATCTTGTCAAGATCCTAGAGGGTAGGAAGAAGGATGGAATGGCATCACTCGCAACTAGAATCCTCGATGAGTCGTACGTCACAATGAAGGAAGATTTCTCTATGGATAGGCACGATTTCTGGAACAAGTGGCCGTTGTTTGATATAAACCTGAAGTATGCAGCCATAGATGCTTACGTGACCTACCAGTTGTATAAGAAGATCCATTTTTGCAACGTTACCTCCTGTTTTTCCCTATTTGCAAGAGGGAAGACGAGCTTAGGGGAGCCCTTTGTAGAAAATGCCGAATAGCTGAGTTTGAAGTTGAATATGCAAAGAAATTGGCTGCATCTGAAGCAGCTGACAGAGAGGCTGCAGAAGCAGCTGACAGAGAGGCTGCAGCTGAAGCAGCAAACAGAGAGGCGGCATCTTCTAGCGGCAACAATCAGGCCTGTGATGCACCGCTAATTGTTCCGCAGGACGCTGAAGATAGGAAAGCCAAGTCAGATGCCATTTGGGACAAAGCAGTTCGTCGGATGTGGAGTACCTGTAATGATGGCAAGCGCGTCAAGTGGTCTGATGAGGAGTGAATTAAATTTTACTTGTCAGTGTTATGTTTCTATTTTGTGGAACTCAGTTAGCTTGCCAAGATGTCTAGCGCATCAAGTGATACTAGTAAAATAAATTTAACCCTCGTTGTGTTATGTTTATGTATGTGTCTTGTAGCTTGTCAAGATGGTAGCTTCTTAACTGGCAGTTTGAAACAGTGCCCTTTTCCTCTCTCGCTAAACATATATGTTTCATTTTGCCCAAATTGGTAGCAAATCTAGAGAAGATTCTCACTTCGATATTTCATTCCCTTTTGGACCTCTTTTTGCCTCCGAACAGGTAGCAAATCTAGAGCAGCAAATCACACCAGGCAGAATACATTCATTCAGAAAACAAAACAAATGTAGATATAGCTGTGTGTAGCTAAATAGGATATAGCGATAGAAAGTAGGTTGCTTAATGAGGTTCGATGCATTCAGCTAGAAATAGGATATAGCTAGAAAGGAGCTGCTGGGCAGCAGGGGCAGCCGCTGCAACTGCAGGCACATCCTGCAAGCGCCCGCGCCTCCGCCATCTCCCTCTGGTGCTTCCGCCACTTCTTGCTGCCTAGTTTCTTGGACTTGGGGGCCTTGGGCCTGATTGGAGGCATGCGACCCTCTTTGATGGCCACCCGCTGGAGGTTTCGGAGCTGAATGCAGAGAGCACGGTGTTCAGCGATGTAGGCGTTGATGTTCGCGGGCTCGGGCTTGTCGCTTTTGTGGATGCCGGAGCCCGTGGCCTCTGCATGCTTCAGTAAGGTGTTCAAGACAGTGTCGTCGGCGGTGCGACTCGTCAAGCAGTAGACGCCCCCCTTGCGGAAGGGGTAGCTATAGGGTCCCTGAGGAAGTCGTCGTACTTGCCAGCCTGCAGCCTCCTTAGCACCTGACGAGCCTTGGTGTGAATGGACTCGTCATCGCTGCAGACGTCGCTGTCGGAAACCTATTGGAAGAAAGGGAAAATGGGGGAGTAGATGGTGTAAGAAGATCGAGCAATCCAAATGCAAACAAGCGAATCCTAAGAAACCAAGATCTAGCATCCAACGATGGGAACGGTGTTGGATAATTAGGCACAATTTCCATGATTAATTCCAGAATATTAAACATGACAATACTAGCTAAATTTTAAATAGATTAGCCCATTATTTCTAACAAACGGTAGAAGAACCAGGGGAGGGGAGCAAACCCAAGTTACCTGCGACCATAGGTCGTCGATGCCGGTGTCGTAGGGGTTCAGCGGAGCGATGTACTTATCTGGATCGTAGGTGCCCAAGAAGTGCGTGATCTGCTTGTGACCGGCGGGGGCCTCCTCGCCGGCGGGGGGCTCCTCTTCGGCGTCTCTGTCGATAGCTGGGACAGGGGCCTGGACGGGAACGGCGGCTGCCATCGATGCCTCCACTAGGGCCTGGACAGGGACAGCGGCTGCTTTCAATGCGTAGAGGGGGACCGGCGATGAGACGGGGGCCTCCTTGCCGGCGGCCACGGAGGCGACGATGGCCACCTTATCCTCCTCGGCCATTGCCAGCGCGGACGGGGTATTCTCGGGAGTTTGCGGATGCTGGTGGGACAGTGGAGAGGGTTGCGTGGGGACAGTGAGCGAGAGTGGGAGTGGGTGTGCGGAGAGGGGCTCTATAGCTAAGGTGGATAGAAGCAAGGCACGTTTCGTTGCACCACCGTGCAACGCGCTGCGCAGTCGACTGCATCGTGCACCGCGACACGTGCACGGTACGTCACGTTTTTTCCTGGGCCATGCATGGCAGTTTTGTATTGAGCTGCATGCAAAGGGCGCACACACAATTTCTATGTACGAAGTTTGACACGGCCCTAAAATTGGCGATTGAGAGCCTTTGCGTAAAAAATGGGATATGTCTTATTAAAATCAAGTGGCAATAAATTGCAGCTGTCCATCGACGACCGTACACTCGATGATGCATGCGTTGTGGCGTAGTAGTAGCAGTAGTAGGCTTTTTAGACTTGATTAAACATGACATGACCGCTCGACGACTTTTTCCATGGACGGCATCGTGTTCCTTCTTGTAGAAGTCTCGCTGAGGGAGACGTCCGTGCTGTCTCGCGTTGTACTATGAAGGGCACGACATGTGCAACGATCATCGTTGGATCGCACAGAATCAACGGTTGGTGCGCACGGTCCGCGTGACAACTGTGATAACCAATCAGGGAGTAGCAGACAGGGTGAGCACAGATTTGTGCTTCTACGAAAGATAGAGAAGTGGGGGGCAAAACTGAGTAGTACCACATAAAACCAAGGGCGATACTGAGTAGTATAAAAATGGAAAGTGAGTGTCTTGCACAATGAAATACATCGTGGCATACATCAAATTATGCCAAGATAGATCCACAAGAGTTCATTGGATGTGTGTTCTTCTCATAAACCACTCATAAACCACATAAGGATCCACTAGAGTCATTGGATGTGTGTTCTTCTCACAAACCACATATCACCAGTGTCATTGCATGTGTGTTCTTCCCACAGACCACACATGGATCCACCGATGTCATTGCATGTGTGTTCTTCTCACAGACCACACATGGATCCACCGATGTCATTGCATGTGTGTTCTTCTCACAAACCACACATGGATCCACCAGTGTCATCACATGTCTGCTCTTTTCATGAACCATGGCTAGAGTCATTGCATGTGTGTTCTTCCCACAAACCACACATGGATCCACCAGTGTCATTGCATGTGTGTTCTTCCCATGGACCACACATGGATCCACCAGTGTCATTGCATGTCTGCTCTTTTCATGAACCACAGCTCGAGTCATTGGATGTGTGTTCTTCTCACAGACCACATATGGATCCATGTGTGGTCTGTGAGAAGAACACACATCCAATGACTCTAGCTGTGGTTCATGAAAAGAGCAGACATGCAATGACACTGGTGGATCCATGTGTGGTTCATGGGAATAACACACATGCGATGACACTGGGTGGATCCATTTGTGGTCTGTGGGAAGAGCAGACATGCAATAACACTGGTGGATCCACCAGTGTCATTGCATGTGTGTTCTTCCCAAAGACCACACATGGATCCACCAGTGTCATTGCATGTACGTTCTTCTCAAAAACCATATCATGAACCACACCCAGTGTCATTGCATGTGTGTTCTTCTCACAGACCACACATGGATCCACCAGTGTCATTGCATGTGTGTTCTTCTCACAGACCATATCATGAACCACACCCAGTGTCATTGCATGTGTGTTCTTCCCATGAACCACACATGGATCCACCGGTGTCATTGCATGTCTGCTCTTTTCATTAACCACAGCTAGAGTCATTGCATGTGTGTTCTTCTCACAAACCACATACCACCGGAGTCATTGCATGTGTGTTCTTCCCAAAGACCACACATGGATCCACCAGTGTCATTGCATGTGTGTTCTTCCCACAGACCATACATGGATCCACTAGTGTCATTGCATGTGTGTTCTTACCATGAACCACACATGGATCCACCAGTGTCATTGTATGTCTGCTCTTCCCATGAACCACAGCTAGAGTCATCACATGCATGCTCTTTTCACAAACCACAGCTAGAGTCATTGCATGTGTGTTCTTCTTACAAACCATATCATGAACCACACCCAGTGTCATTGCATGTGTGTTCTTCTCACAAACCACACATGGATCCACCAGTGTCATTGCATGTCTGCTCTTCTCATTAACCACAGCTAGAGTCATTGCATGTCTGTTCTTTTCACAAACCACATATCACCAGAGTCATTGCATGTGTGTTCTTCCCATGAACCACACATGGATCCACCGGTGTCATTGCATGTGTGTTCTTCTCACAAACCACACATGGATCCACCTAGTGTCATCGCATGTGTGTTCTTCCCAGGAACCACACATGGATCAACCAGTGTCATTGCATGTCTGCTCTTTTCATGAACCATAGCTAGAGTCATTGGATGTGTGTTCTTCTCACTGACCACATATCACCAGTGTCACTGCATGTGTGTTCTTCCGAAAGACCACACATGGATCCACCAGTGTCATTGCATGTGTGTTCTTCTCACAAACCATATCATGAACCACACCCAGTGTCATTGCATGTGTGTTCTTCTCACAGACCACACATGGATCCACCAGTGTCATTGCATGTGTGTTCTTCTCACAAACCATATCATGAACCACACCCAGTGTCATTGCATGTGTGTTCTTCCTATGAACCACACATGAATCCACCAGTGTCATTGCATGTCTGCTCTTTTCATTAACCACAGCTAGAGTCATTGCATGTGTGTTCTTCTCACAAACCATGTATCACCGGTGTCTATGCATGTGTGTTCTTCCCATGAACCACACATGGATCCACCAGTGTCATTGCATGTGTGTTCTTCCCACAGACCACACATGGATCCACCGGTGTCATTGCATGTCTGCTCTTCTCATTAACCACGGCTAGAGTCATTGCATGTCTGTTCTTTTCACAAACCACATATCACCAGAGTCATTGCATCTGTGTTCTTCCCATGAACCACACCCAGTGTCATTGCATGTGTGTTCTTCTCATTAACCCCACATGGATCCACCGGTGTCATTGCATGTCTACTCTTTTCATTAACCACAGTTAGAGTAATTGCATGTGTGCTCTGATGACGATATATACAGGGATTATGATGATTCTGACTGCCTGAACTGGAAGGAAATATTGAGTCAAATCAATAATGACTATTAGGTGAATTCACTCTTAATTGAACCTGATGTTTTACTTAATAAGAACTTTATACTACCTAATCTATGCATCTTTGTATGATCAGGTTTATTGATAACACAAGCGTTGCGCGAGGAGGAGGAGAGTTGCAGCAAGAAGGACAAGCGCTGATTTCCAATATCAACAAGTGCGCGAGGGAGGAGCGGGAGGCATGCGCACTAGGAGGCAATAAGGAAATCACGTATGAGCAAGAGTAAGAGATGGCACACCAAGAATTACATGTTTGAGGTGTTCCATGACGTTTGGACTGCGTGCTAATAACGCCGAACCCATATATGGGTCGGTATGTATCAGTTTGAGTCGAACCGAGTCAGTTTGGGCCAAGTTATGGCTGTTTTTAGGCCCGTTTAGAGGGGAGGACGCCCCAGCCCTCATATAAACCTCCGTAGCCGTCACAAGTTAGGTTTTTAGACCATGTTAAAATATTTTGGAGTTGTTTCTTTTATAGAACCTCTGGAATTACCCTGTGTTCGAATCTACCAACTATAATTGAGTGTGATCTGTTGTTCCATTGGGAATTAGTAGATTGCAGACTACCATTCGTGGTCACGGCTGCGTGCGCAAGAGTGTGGTGTTGTGAATATCGTACAAGGTTCGAGATCTGTTGCGCTGGCATCAGGGATCGAGCGGGAGAGATCATAGCTACGCACTAGTTATCTATCATCCACCATCATCATCGCCATCCGCTTACTGAGAAGATCGGGCCACCCCATATCATCTTGGTATCAGAGCACTGGGTTTACTCGGTACCCCATACCATCTTGGTATCAGATTTCCTCGTTGCCTCGGTAAGTAATCCACAATACATCCATAGATTAGAGAGTGTTTTTCATCCTATACAGAAAAAGCCCCACAAAACGAGTTGCCATAGCCTAGATTACATCGTAATCGAGTAATAGTTGCTGGTCGAGTTCCTCTATTAGATTAGATTTAGATCTGTTCTTTGTAGACTTGTTTTCTAGTTGTTCTAGTTGTTTTCCACCATCTTTTTCCGCTACCATCAAGTCAGATCCGACCCAAGTAAAGAGTCCTAGTTGTGTACTACTTGGCAAGTCGGAATAAAAAAAAAATTGGCTCGCTGCCTCACGCCTGACCGCAGACAGGGCTGTGCTCCAGCGTTAAACAAAAAAAAAATTGGCTCGCTGCCTCACGCCTGACCGCAGACAGGTCTGTGCTCCAGCGTGAAAAAAAAAGAAAACAGACCGGTCTGCCCTCATACGAGATTTTTTTTGAGTCTGCCGACCTCCTGCCGCGGCAGAATTTAGGCCGTTTTTCTGCCGTGGCAGAGACCAATTCTCAGGTAAAAAAAAATTCTTTTTTGTTTATTTTTTTACTGAGTCCACATAGCGTACCTATCCTTGTGAGCCTTAGTAAACCTTTCTTTGTGTCTAAAACTATCCTACGAGACTAGCGTGCTTAGTGCTCTACGGGCTGCTCAGTTTAGCAATCTTGTGCCCGTTTCGTTGAGACATTGCTAGCGTCTCTCCTTGTGCATTGCAACACGAGCGTTCCTCTGACATACCTCACTTTACTGAGCTCTTTTTCATAGTTGCAATTGCCCCATTTATCTCCACCGTGTGTGTTTCCGTGGGTCTTTGTCATACGATCAGCACTAGGACTTGTTTGCGGTGTAGTGAGGATACCATACCTACAGCTCCACCATAAATAACCTGTGTGCCTTGCAATCGTTCTCTATACCTTTGGTATTCACTTCATCACATCAGTGCATCAGTCTTTGATTTCGAATTGGTAAGCATCACTATTCACTTTGGAACGGTAAGATCTGCTTTCTTGTCAGTTTTTGAGCGAGTTGTGAGTGTGCCACCAAAACAATTTTGTGTTTTTGCACTAACATACTAATCATGACTTCTACTAGTGTTCATGTGATGTAGAAATCAGATGATGTCTACCATGACTATTTAGCTATTGTGGTTGGCATGGCATATGATCCAACTACAATCAAGTGGCGATTGGAAAGTTCCGCCACACCCGCAGAATATCAGATTTGGGAAATTGATATGGGATTTGGTTTTGCGAGATGTCGTACTTTCGATAGCAAGTTTAATAGCCATATAGAATACATTCTTGCTCACCGACGTGTGGATGAAGAGGTAGCTCGTTGGTGGAAGGACGCAAGGATTGTGTATGGTGTCATGGGTAAAAAAATCCTTTGGGAAGATTTCAAGCAATTTCTACGTTCTATGTTTTTGAACAACTACAAATGGCCTATTCCAGAAATTTTGAGAGTGGACACTAATGAGACATGTGAGTTGTCTACTAACGTAATCGTGTCTACTCCTAGTGTTGTATCTTGTGATGTACAGGTTGCTTTTGAAGAAAGGGAGCCGCCTATTTTACAACCTGCATCACACGATCTGGTATTGTCACTTGAGGAGGATGTCGTAGTACCTACTACAGCTGAGAAGATTATTGATGACATTGGTACTAATTTGGAGCTTCAGCCAACATGTGCCACATATTGTGAGTCTATTCCTTTACTGAAGCCTCCTTGTGATTTGCCTTACACTATTGTTTCAGCACCATGTGATAGTTTACCAAATTCCAATTTTGATCATGTGGTACTGATTACACATAAAGAAATACTTGCTCGAATACCACCTGCTGATATTGTGTTTTCCATCATGCTAAATGAACCTATGAGTATGAGTTGTGCTACGGACAAGATTTCTGAAATTTCATGTCTAAATTCTAGCACATATTCTCCTTGTTTCACTTTCAATCTAATTGGTGAATATAGCATGCAGGAAAATTTTCTTGTGGATCACATATGCATTACTTGTGATAGAATCGCTGAACTGAAACATGCTGTTTTCAGCCATACTTGTTGTGTGTCGATGACTTGTTGTGGGACATACGCTGAAATTTGTGATAGTATGAAACTAAAGTCAGATCTAGTTGATATAATACAGCCAACACAAGTAATTTTACCTATGTTTGATCGTTGTAATCTTGCTAGAATAGAACCCAAGTTTTCATATCCTTTGTGTTTGTCCCAAAACTCTTTGTCTAGCTGTGCTACTGCTCTATACTTCACTTATATTTGCAAATTGAGTTGCATCTTCCATACTGGACAACATGATCATGTTTATATTAATCAGAGTAGCGCAGTTGAAGCATGGTGTGAATCAATTTGGTTTTCACACATATTGAATTGGTTAGATCTTGTCCACAAATTTGATCATAGATCTTCTTTAAGAAAACTAAATTTAATATTGAAGAACAAGACTATCTATTTAGTTGTTTTTCACCATGATCATGATTCTTTGTACTTCACTTATACCTGCAATTTAAGTTGCTTGATGTATACTGGACATACTTTTCATGTGAACAACAATAATACAACATGTTATATATACATATACTTTGCGTACACGTTGTTCTTTTTGTTTCTCCCACTTTCAGCTTACCTAAAGCCGAGGACGGCTTTTCATGAAGAAAGGGAGGATGATGAGGATATATACAGGGATTATGATGATTCTGACTGCCTAAACTAGAAGGAAATATTGAGTCAAATCAATAATGACTATCAGGTGAATTCACTCTTAATTGAACCTGATGTTTTACTTAATGAGAACTTTATACTACCTAAGTCTATGCATCTTTGTATGATCAGGTTTATTGATAACACAAGCGTTGCGCGAGGAGGAGAGTTGCAGCAAGAAGGACAAGCGCTGATTTCCAATATCAACAAGTGCGCGAGGGAGGAGCGGGAGGCATGCGCACTAGGAGGCAATAAGGAAATCACGTATGAGCAAGAGTAAGAGATGGCGCACCAAGAATTACATGTTTGAGGTGTTCCACGACGTTTGGACTACGTGCCAATAACGCCGAACCCATATATGGGTCGGTATGTATCAGTTTGAGTCGAACCGAGTCAGTTTGGGCCAAGTTATGGCTGTTTTTAGGCCCGTCTAGAGGGGAGGACGCCCCAGCCCTCATATAAACCTCCGTAGCCGTCACAAGTTAGGTTTTTAGACCACGTTAAAATATTTTGGAGTTGTTTCTTTTATAGAACCTCTGGAATTACCCTGTGTTCGAATCTACCAACTATAATTGAGTGTGATCTGTTGTTCCATTGGGAATTAGTAGATTGCAGACTACCGTTCATGGTCACGGCTGCATTTGCAAGAGTGTGGTGTTGTGAATATCCTACAAGGTTCGAGATCTGTTGTGCTGGCATCAGGGATCGAGCGGGAGAGATCATAGCTACGCACTAGTTATCTATCATCCACCATCATCATCACCATCCGCTTACTGAGAAGATCGGGCCACCCCATATCATGCTCTTTTCACAAACCACATATCACCAGAGTCATTGCATGTGTGTTCTTCTCACAGACCACATATCACCTGTGTCATTGCATGTGTGTTCTTCCCAAAGACCACACATGGATCCACCAGTGTCATTGAATGTGTGTTCTTCCCACAGACCACACATGGATCCACCGGTGTCATTGCATGTGTGTTCTTCCCATGAACCGCACATGGATCCACCGGTGTCATTGTATGTCTGCTCTTCCCATGAACCACAACTAGAGTCATCGCATGCGTGCTCTTTTCATGAACCACATAACACCAGAATCATTGCATGTGTGTTCTTCCCAAAGACCACACATGGATCCACCAGTGTCATTGCATGTGTGTTCTTCCCACCGACCACACATGGATCCACCAGTGTCATTGCATGTGTGTTCTTCCCATGAACCACACATGGATCCACTAGTGTCATTGTATGTCTGCTCTTCCCATGAACCACAGCTAGAGTCATCGCATGCGTGCTCTTTTCGCAAACCACAGCTAGAGTCATTGCATGTGTGTTCTTCTTACAAACCATATCATGAACCACACCCAGTGTCATTGCATGTGTGTTCTTCTCACAAACCACACATGGATCCACTGGTGTCATTGCATGTCTGCTCTTCTCATTAACCACAGCTAGAGTCATTGCATGTCTCTTCTTTTCACAAACCACAGATCACCAGAATCATTGCATGTGTGTTCTTCCCATGACCACACATGGATCCACCAGTGTCATTGCATGTGTGTTCTTCTCATGAACCACACATGGATCCACCCAGTGTCATCGCATGTGTGTTCTTCCCATGAACCACACATGGATCCACCAGTGTCATTGCATGTCTGCTCTTTTCATGAACCATAGCTAGAGTCATTGGATGTGTGTTCTTCTCACAGACCACATATCACCAGTGTCATTGCATGTGTGTTCTTCCCAAAGACCACACATGGATCCACCAGTGTCATTGCATGTGTGTTCTTCTCACAAACCATATCATGAACCACACCCAGTGTCATTTCATGTGTGTTCTTCTCACAGACCACACATGGATCCACCAGTGTCATTGCATGTGTGTTCTTCTCACAAACCATATCATGAACCACACCCAGTGTCATTGCATGTGTGTTCTTCCTATGAACCACACATGAATCCACCAGTGTCATTGCATGTCTACTCTTTTGATTAACCATAGCTAGAGTCATTGCATGTGTGTTCTTCTCACAAACCACGTATCACCGGTGTCTATGCATGTGTGTTTTCCCATGAACAACACATGGATCCACCAGTGTCATTGCATGTGTGTTCTTCCCATAGACCACACATGGATCCACCGGTGTCATTGCATGTCTGCTCTTCTCATTAACCACGGCTAGAGTCATTGCATGTCTGTTCTTTTCACAAACCACATATCACCAGAGTCATTGCATGTGTGTTCTTCCCATGAACCACACCTAGTGTCATTGCATGTGTGTTCTTCTCATTAACCCCACATGGACCTATCGGTGTCATTGCATGTCTACTCTTTTTATTAACCACAGTTAGAGTCATTGCATGTGTGCTCTTTTCACAAACCACATATCACCAGAGTCATTGCATGTGTGTTCTTCTCACATACCACATATCACTTGTGTCATTGCATGTGTGTTCTTTCCAAAGACCACACATGGATCCACCAGTGTCATTGCATGTGTGTTCTTCCCATAGACCACACATGGATCCACCGGTGTCATTGCATGTGTGTTCTTCCCATGAACCACACATGGATCCACCAGTGTCATTGTATGTCTTCTCTTCCCATTAACCACAGCTAGAGTCATTGGATGTGTATTCTTCTCACAGACCACATATCACCGGAGTCATTGCATGTGTGTTCTTCCCAAAGACCACACATGGATCCACCAGTGTCATTGCATGTGTGTTCTTCCTATGAACCACACATGGATCCACCAGTGTCATTGTATGTCTTCTCTTCCCATTAACCACAGCTAGAGTCATCGCATGCGTGCTCTTTTCATGAACCACATATCACCGGAGTCATTGCATGTGTGTTCTTCCCAAAGACCACACATGGATCCACCAGTGTCATTGCATGTGTGTTCTTCCCACAGACCACACATGGATCCACCAGTGTCATTGCATGTGTGTTCTTCCCATGAACCACACATGGATCCACCAGTGTCATTGTATGTCTGCTCTTCCCATGAACCACAGCTAGAGTCATCGCATGCGTGCTCTTTTCACAAACCACAGCTAGAGTCATTGCATGTGTGTTCTTCTTACAAACCATATCACGAACCACACCCAGTGTCATTGCATGTGTGTTCTTCTCACAAACCACACATGGATCCACCAGTGTCATTGCATGTCTGCTCTTCTCATTAACCACAGCTAGAGTCATTGTATGTCTGTTCTTTTCACAAACCACATATCACCAGAGTCATTGCATGTGTGTTCTTCCCATGAACCACACATGGATCCACCGGTGTCATTGCATGTGTGTTCTTCTCACAAACCACACATGGATCCACCCAGTGTCATCGCATGTGCGTTCTTCCCATGAACCACACATGGATCCACCAGTGTCATTGCATGTCTGCTCTTTTCATGAACCACAGCTAGAGTGATTGGATGTGTGTTCTTCTCACAGTGCACATATCACCAGTGTCATTGCATGTGTGTTCTTCCCAAAGACCACACATGGATCCACCAGTGTCATTGCATGTGTGTTCTTGTCACAAACCATATCATGAACCACACCCAGTGTCATTGCATGTGTGTTCTTCTCACAGACCACACATGGATCCACTAGTGTCATTGCATGTCTGTTCTTCTCACAAACCATATCATGAACCACACCAAGTGTAATTGCATGTTTGTTCTTCCCATGAACCACACATGGATCCACCAGTGTCATTGCTGTCTGCTCTTTTCATTAACCACAGCTAGAGTCATTGCATATGTGTTCTTCTCACAAACCACGTATCACCGGTGTCTATGCATGTGTGTTCTTCACATGAACCACACATGGATCCACCAGTGTCATTGCATGTGTCTTCTTCCCACAGACCACACATGGATCCACCGGTGTCATTGCATGTCTGCTCTTCTCATTAACCACAGCTAGAGTCATTGCATGTCTGTTCTTTTCACAAACCACATATCACCAGAGTCATTGCATGTGTGTTCTTCCCATGAACCACACCCAGTGTCATTGCATGTGTGTTCTTCTCACAAACCACACATGGATCCACTGGTGTCATTGCATGTCTGCTCTTTTCATTAACCACAGCTAGAGTCATTGCATGTGTGCTCTTTTCACAAACCACATATCACCAGAGTCATTGCATGTGTGTTCTTCTCACAGACCACATATCACTTGTGTCATTGCACGTGTGTTCTTCCCAAAGACCACACATGGATCCACCAGTGTCATTGCATGTCTGTTCTTCCCATGAACCACACATGGATCCACCAGTGTCATTGTATGTCTGCTCTTCCCATGAACCACAACTAGAGTCATCGCATGCGTGCTCTTTTCACAAACCACAGCTAGAGTCATTGCATGTGTGTTCTTCTTACAAACCATATCACGAACCACACCCAGTGTCATTGCATGTGTGTTCTTCTCACAAACCACACATGGACCCACCGGTGTCATTGCATGCCTGCTCTTCTCATTAACCACCGCTAGATTCATTGCATGTCTGTTCTTTTCACAATCCACATATCACCAGAGTCATTGCATGTGTGTTCTTCCCATAAACCACATATCACCGGTGTCATTGCATGTCTGCTCTTCTCATTAACCACAGCTAGATCCACCCATGTCATTGGATGCATGTTCTTTTCATAAACCGCATATGGATACTAATTAACCTTAGGAGAGCCCTAACCTTAGCGTTAGACCGAGTCTTCTAGAAGGCACGCCCTAACACAGTTGTTCTGCTTGTCGATTGTTACATACCGTCTGATCGGGGCGGTTGGACGATTGGGATGGTTTTCGTGAGATCGATCCGCGAGTAGTCTATTCTGCGGCATGATTGGCCACGCTTGCTCTGGACAAACTGGCAACACCGGGGTTCCCCTGTTGCGAGTGTCACGACTCACGAGTTGAGCGGGCCATATCCTAGTGTCACGTCCCCATTACTTCTCTTCCTCCCCGTACTTCTCTTCCTTCCCCTCGAAGCCACATTCCCCACTTCACTCCCATCCTGCGGTAGCCGCAAGCCGACGGCGCCGCCATCCCAATCCTCTCTCCGGCAGCCACCCCCCCTTCCCTCTCACCATGGGTTCAAGGGGAGACGACAAGGAAATGCATCGTGACGACAGGGACTGTGATTTCGATGTGAGTCGTCTCATCTCTATCTCTATCATCCGTGGCCAGTTATCTAGTTTTTGAGCCAGATCTACTTCGTTTACTCATGTGCGTATGATGTGTTAGGCCAACCAAACGATGTATGACGCCGACTATCACGGTTTAGCGGATGAAGACAGTCCTCTGCTATGTAAACATGGATATGTGCCCGCTAAATTTGTAGCGTTCGAAGGACGAAACACAGGCAGGAGGTTTCTATGGTGTCAAGGACATCGTGCAATGATGTGAGGCGGAAGTTGCGGTGTTGTCAAATGGGTAGATCCAGAGTGGCCCAAATCGATGCAGAAAACGCTGGACAAACTATGGGAAATGACTGTTGAGTTGAAAGAATCCGCATTTAGCTCACTTCTTGACAGTGTTGAGATGAAGCTATGGGAACCAGTTGACACGATCAAGCATAAGCGAGATCTCATGGAGGTGGAAGACAAGGTTAGCAAAGTCGAGAAGGAGAGGGACGCGGCGTTGGACCTGAAGGCTAAAGCAGAGCAAGAATTAACTCAAGCAAGGAAGGATCTTCACCAGGCCAAAGTCCTGCAGTTCACAACTACGAGTATTAACAAGTGCATGAGGAAAGATGCAGAGAAACAATTGAAGCTGTGCAAGGAAGATGCTAAAATGAAGGAGCAGACGATTCGATCCTTACTCTCGTAGGAAGATGCGCATAGGGCTAAGATTAGGAAGATCAAGGAGATGTGTGTTAACTAGTTCTATTTAGCTTAAGCCCTGTGCCTTTTTTAAGTTGTAATAGTTGTACTTGTTGACCTAGCGGTCTGAACTATTGGCCTTGGAGTCCCGGGAGTAAAAAAATTGGTCGCCCGTTAATTTGTCTTAACGCTGCATTACTTCCTTTTGTCTGACCAATGCCCCTTGGATATTCCGCCCGTCGCTTCGTCGTCCTCGTGTACAAATAGGAGGCGCCACAGCTCGTCGCTTCGTTGCCCATCCCCTCGCCCTCTCCAATCTCCACCGCGCCGTCCACCCCCTCGATCCCTCTCCAGTCTCCACCGCGCCGCCATGGAGATGCCCTCGCTGAACTTCTACGAGGCGGTGATGTTCTCGCACTTCGACATCCTCGCGCCGCCGGCCACGACGGTGCCCCACAGATGGCGCATCAGCTATGCGGGGGTGCCGGTGGCTCCGCTCCTCTTCCCCGGCGGAGCCGTGATGGAGAGCGAAAGCCGCCAGATGCCCGCATGGAAGAGGCCGCTGCCTCGGTATGCGGCGGCCAGCCCGTACTGGCCGGCGCTGTTCAAGAAGGAGCGGAAGGTCAAGATTGGCAACCGCATCGTTTACGGGCGCGTGGTGCACCGGGATCTCCGCAACCGAGAAGGGCGGGAGAGGTTCTGGTCCGTCCCTGGATGGACCAAGTTCACCGTCATCGCCACCGCTCACCGAGAAGAGGTGCTCCGTCTCGCGTACAATGCGGAAATCGTGGAGGTTTCGTCCGACAAAGATGAGGAAGCCGGCAGCTCGGAGGACAGCGGCAGCGGAAGTGAAATTGTTGAATAGTTGGTTGAATTAATGTAGGATGTGAAATCACACCTTTGTTTAGAATAATTTGTGGTTGAATTAATGAAATGCCTCGATTTAGATCTCTGTCTCGATTAATTTATGGAAGAATTTGTGATTTAGATCAATTTCTGCCTCGATTTAGATCTCTATCCCGGATTGGGAACGTGACCGTGGACCAAAGACCCCTTTTCTACTAGTGTATTCTGACATTGGTGGTTTGTTTAAACATAATTTACGTGGATTCGGCCGCATGCAAATGGCACAACCACAATTTATAAAGTGGAAGCACGTACACCCGGTTACTCGAGATCCCGGAGCTTCGCCAGATGCAGGGGATGCAGGAGCAGAGAGGCGGTGAGATAGACGGGCTCAAGATTAGGCCAGAAAGTGGTACCCATTTCCTCCTCATCTGGGCATTATCGGTGAGAACATTGCTGTTTATGTTGCCACGTCGTTGTGCAGCATCTGAAATAAGTTGCTGCTTCGTGGCGTGTGGCAGCTTAAATAATTTATTTCTGTGCCACTTATATTCCGGCATATTTGGAGACCTCCTGCCCCTCAGCAATCGTGGAACCGGTGGATCATTGTTTTCAGATAGCAGTGGTACAATCACAATTTTGGATTCAACTACTGACTCGGGCGTTTCCAAACCCTAAGTCGCGGTACATTTTACTCAGAGAACGTGGGTAGATTGTTTCGCCTAGCAACGTGCCACACACAGAGCGATCAGAATTTAACAGAATTACATATATAGGTTCAAGTTCAACACATTACTATGCATCTTCATTGCCAGCAGCCTTCTTCCGCAGCCTGGGTGCCAAGCCTTCACGTCCAATGGCTTCTTCATTTCCTGCCTTCTTCCTCTTCCTCGGTGCCAATTTTCTTAGCTTCACGTACTCTGCATCGCCGCGACAATGGGCACCAGAATCATGTCCAGCATCATCTTTCCACTCGTTTTTAATTTCTTTGGGCAGCAAAATGACTGACCCGGCAGTCATGTTTCTAACCTTGCGGCGCTTCTTGTCAAAGAAACAAGACTGTTGCATAACTGCCCAATATCTATAGACTAAATAAAACAAAAATTACAATTCAGCACAAACATGCGAACCCCAAGCGACCTTTGCTTACCAGGAGCTAATTGCGTTCGAGCAACCACCCTGTCCAAGAATAAAAGGGCGACTCCCAATTGCAGCAGCTTCCACATCTAGTACATCACAATTCAGCTCAAACATGCAATCCGAAGCATACCTTTTCATCAACCCAATTACCTGACTGTCACACGATATAGGAACATGGATGCCATGTTCATCCATGAAGCTGAACTTTGCAGTCTGCTTCGGCCATACTTCAACATGATTACGCAGAGCAGCAACCATACCAGATATAGTGCAAATCTGCACAGGCGCTTCTTCCATCGTGAAACAATGGCTTCCATACCACTTGCCCTTGGAGTCGTACCTGTAGAGGACTACCGTAACCAGGTAAGGGGGTCCACGCAGATCCCACTTGACAGAAAACTATGGACAAAATATGTTTGTCAGTGTTGGGCTAACGAACAATTTGAGGTTCAGTAGCAAGCTAGCAGTTGTAATTAGTGCGAATAGCAAAGAGAAGGGTAGCTCACCCGCTTGTACGCAGAACTTCTTCTTCCTTGATAGTAGGATCTGCCATCCTCCGAACTGCTCGGCTCGTCGGTGGCGGAGGCGGGCTAGAGCCTCGCAATGGTGGCTACGGCATGGGTGCAGCAACTTGGCCCTGGAAGTCAAATGTCTGAAGGGATCGTCCTGCCTGGAGGGTGGATTCCGACGTCGCCGGTGCTAGGGGAAAGCTGGGAATGGATTTGTGAAATTGGTCAACGCATCCAATCCACTTAGCTGCTCGATTTACCTAAGAGGTTGCCGCGTTGGCGCCCGCGTCACGGACAGATAACCGACATGTGGGTCCCGACCGTCTACTTCACGGGGCGGTTTAACGGAATGTTTGTATTTGGCAGGGGTGAGATGAGTTTGCCTTGAAATGGCCCCTCTCAGTAGTTGGTGGCCCAACTTTTCAAAACGCGGTAATTTCAGGCAACTTAGGTACCGCCATGCGCTGGCCTGCCAACTTTGGTACCGCAGACGAACAAGCCCCTTAAGAAGAGCCACCACTAGTGAACTATGGACCCCGGTCCTTTCTTTTATCATCAATATACAACTGTTTACTGCTTTCTGTTTACTTTCTGCAAACTATTACTTTCTTCCACATGATACGTTTAATCCTTTGTTTTTAGCAAAACCGGTGAGATTGACAACCTCACTGTAAGTTGGGGCAAAGTTATGTGGTTGTGTTGTGCAGGTTTCCACGTTGCTGCTAGCGTCGGTAGTGCGCCCTGCCAAAGTCCAGCTAGCAACACCTTTGAGGTGTTTCCTTGCTCCTACTGGATTGATAACCTTGGTTTCATAACTGAGGGAAACTTACTGCTGTGATCATCATACCTTCCGCTTGGGGTTCCCCAACGAGCTCGTTAATACATGAGTAAGCAAGTACTTTTCTGGCGCCGTTGCCAGGGAGTCAGGGACATCTTCACAAGGGGAGTCCCTCATAACCAATCTCTTTACTTTGTTATTTTTGTTTTGATTAGTTTATTTCTGCTTTGTTTGCTTGTTTCTTTATCAAAAACACACAAAAAATAGTTTTACTAGTTTGCTTTATTTATTAAAAACACAAAAAAATTAAGTCTTTCTATAGTTGTTACCTCTTCCTTAGCTCACCATGTTGATCCCTAAATTCACCCTGAAAGACCTTTCAATAGGTAGTGGCTCTATAATTGGAAAATATAATATTGAAGAATTCTTTAATCATGTTAGTAAACATGAGGATAGATCCTTTGCAGAACTTGCTCCAAACTATAAAATTGCTGCAGCTTCTTTAGTTCACATGTTGGAAGATAGGTTTGTTAACCTTAACCCCTTAATGCAAGTAATGTTTCTTAAACTTAAAGAATTGGAGGACCCTGAAAAGAGAGATTTTATACTGGAAACTTTGCTTAAGGAATTCTATGATGTTGCCAAGGAAGCTAGAAAAGTCTTTGAACGTTTTAATATGCTAGGCTCATGTGTACAATGTTGTTGGTACACGAGAAAAGATGAACAAAACCGAACCTATTGGGGAGGAAATTAAGATACCAATACCCTTCAAACTTGAAGCAATGCATGAAGCCATAGAAAAGAATATTGATTGGATTGTTCCCGAAAACCCTTTTGACGGAAATAGTGAACCCAAGAGCGTTGAGAGAGGATCCTCTAGAACTTATTTGGATGATATACCTTGTCTTGTTGAAGATATTTCTAGTATTAATATTAATGCTTCTTCATTTGAGAACACTTGATTCTTTTTCTTGCTTCTTATGCCTAACTTAAAGGTGTTAAAGAAAAGTACTTATTGGGAGATAATCCAAAAGTTTTAGATGAGTCTTGGAAATTATTACTTCAGTAATAACCGCTCCTTATCCTTTTTATTTGCTTTTTGTGCCAAGAGTAACCTCTAATGAGAGAGAAGTAATGATTGGAAAAGTTGCTGTCCCGAAATAGATTTTTGTGCTTCACCGTAAAAATTCGTGTAAAATCTCTGTACATCGTTTTGAGGCGTGAGTTTTTGTGATTCTGCCCCAGGTTGTTATCTAACTTTCGTTAGTTCAACACATTTTGATTTGAGCAACAAAAGGTCTTCGAGAAAATTGGTTTTTACCTGCTGGTCTGTTTTGACATATTTCTGCCATTATTTGCATTTGCTTCTTGTTGGTTCCTTTTTGAGTTATTTTGGGGAATTGAGATTTTTGAGGGAAGTGCTACAGTAGCTTGTGTTTTAATGGAAGTTTTATTGGTGTTGAAACTAAACCCAAATACTTATTATCTTGAGTGCACTAATGTTGCTAATAAAGATTGTGTGAAGTTTTGTATGAAGAAAAAAAATTCAGGTGTATGGAAGAAATGAGTAATGAGATGAAGGATGGACTAAAGCTCAAGCTTGGGGATGCCACGCGTGTCACCCCAAGAAATATCCAAGAAGTACAAGCGTCAAAGCTTGGGGATGCCCAAGGCATCCCCTTCTTCATCAATAAAAATTCCAGGTTTCTTTCAAACACTTCATTTTTATTGTTTCATGCACAGTTGTGTTGTTCTTGGAGCATCTTCTTTTTTGTTTTCGTTTTGGTTTTTTGTTTGCTTGATTTTATTAGTTTTATGAATAAATTGGTTGGACCCCCTCTTTCATACATTGGTTTTCAAATAGTTTGGTTTGGATTAGAAAAGAGTAGGAAAGTTCATGCTTAAGTGGTAAAGAGAGCTTGTTTTTGACTGTGGCCTATGCTTTGTCATGCCATGCTTGATATTGTTTTGGATTTATGCTTAGTATTCTTTGCTGTAGCATGACTTGTTATAAACAATTGAGATTGCTTAATGTGCCTTGGAAGAATCATGCGTTGTTTTAGCATATTAAAACATAGTATTGTGGTATTCTCCTTTGATGCTTTATTTGGGTTGACTTGGCACATGCTCACACCATGTTTTGACTATCCTAAGTCACCATAAGCCTTTATGATCCTTTAGTTTTCAACTTGTAGTATCCCTTTATGCTTTGATTAATGATGTTTTGTCGCTCTGCATGATTATGGCCATTATTGCCCTCTTAGTTGGTCGCTCCCAGTCTTTTGCTAGCCTCCGTAAGCAAGTATGAGTTCCACTCATGCATCCAACTCCTAAAACCAAGTTATTCCAAAGAGTCCACCATACCTACCTATTAGCATATGCTATTCCAAGTTTATTCATGTTTTTATCTACCTTCCGAATTAAACTTGTTATGTGAAAATTAGTGATTAAAGCTCTCACGAACTTGATGGCACACTTTACTTTCTCGCATTTAATAAACTTGAACAATTGCGTCCATCTTTGTTGCGTATATGCTTCCGCTTCATAAGTTGAAGTTAGCAGAACCATGTATCATGGGGAACGCTTTCAGCATTGCACTTGTACTTCGTACCCCGTTGATATCATGTTCTTTTGCTTATGGATCCTAGTGGTGTGAAATAAAAGGGGAACTTGTAAGATCATGGAGTTTGTATTTGTGTTAGAGAAATGCCTGGGCCGCTAGCCTAAGCCATGCCTAATCATGGTGGAAACTTGCAGCATAACTATAATGAACACTCTATGAAGCATCCTCAATAAAAACCTATGCAAATAGCAAATAAAAAGATCGCTGAGATGATCATTGTCTGCTTGCCTTGTCATTTTGGTTATGGGATAGCTCCTGTATCATGTGCAAGGGGTACCCCGTTGGCGGTTCTCTATGATACATATGTACTTACAATGACAAGAGCTTACTTGTGACTGAAGTTGAGTAGCATGAGGTTCTGTCTTTGTAAGTAAGGGGAATGAGATTTCAGCTTATAACTTGTCAAGCATATCCTCTTAGTTGTGTCACTTTAACCTTAATCACCTAAAGCTGCTTATGATAGGGGCAATGAGAGCTGAAAGCTAATAAGTACCATGATTTTTGGAAGCTCTTTATGAAACTTGAATCCTTGCTTCCTTCTATGAAGGCCTTTCTTTTACTTTTATGTTGAGTCTCCACCTTCTATCTTTATGCACCTACTTTGAGAGCATAGTGGCCATTCTTAGTTCTATGTGCATTGTCCCAAGACTTGTTGATTGATGCATAGCTTTGATATTGCTTGCTTTAAACTATTTGTATCTAGTCACTCTTATGAACTTTGAAGGTGTCCTATGCATTTATATTTGCTACTCTATGAGGGACAAGATGAATGCTACTATGCTATGTTTTCTTTATGTGAAACAAACAAACGTCTTGCAAAGCATTGTTATTTATGAATCTTTTGTTTGTGCCTTTTCATGTTGCAGCATAGTTGCTTTGTCTTATTGTTAGAACTTTGTCTTTCATGTTATGATTGAAGTACTATGATCCCAGCTATCATTGTTTTACAAATACTTTGATCAAGTTTATGATGGTGCATGTCACCTCAAAAAATATTCTTTCTTTTTATCACTTACCTACTCGAGGACGAGCAGGAGTTAAGCTTGGGGATGTTAATATGTTGCTAACGTATCCATAATTTTTTATGTTCCATGCTTGGTTTTTATTTACTTTATTATGTTTTGTCTACACTTTGGAGTACTTTCTATACACTTTCTTGGACTAACCTATTAACAAGAGCCATAGTGCCAGCTGCCTGTTTTCTGCTGTTTTTGGTTCCAGGAAAGTCAGAAAATGAATATTCTCGGAATTGGACGGGACAAAAGCCAAAGTCAGTTTTTCACCGAGGGACACAAGGAGACAGAGTACGAGATGGAGAGGGGCCAGGGGGCCGCCACACCACCTGGATGCGTGGCCCAGCCTGGCCCGCGCCAGGGGGTGGTCTGGCCGGCTCCCCCTTTCGCCTATAAGATGCCTCCGATATAGAAACCCTAAGGACCCGATCAAAATTCCATGAAAGAGTCCGTAGCCGCCGTCATCTCCATCCCTAGATCGGGAGGGATCCGAAGCTCTTCCCGGCACCCTGCCAGAGGGGAGAATTCACCCTGGAGGCCTTCTTCATCATCATGCAAGCCTCCGGTGTGATGCGTGAGTAGTTCATCTCTGGACTACGGGTCCATGTAGTAGCTAGATGGCTGGTTCTTCTCCTTTGTGCTATCATGTTTAGATCTTGTGAGCTCCGTTCATGATCAAGATCATCTATTTGTAAATCCTACATGTTGTGTTTGCGAGGATCCGATGGATATTGAGATGCTATTTCAGATTGATTATTGATTCTATCATGTCTTTGTTATTTGTGATCTTGCATGCTTTCCGTTGTTAGTAGCTATCTTGGCCAAGTAGATGCTAGCAACTCCAAGTGTTAGTATTTATGCTCGATAGTGGGTTCATGCCTCTAGTATTCTGGGGAAGTGACAGAAATCTCTAAGGTACTAGATGTGCTATTGCTACTAGGGAGAAAACAACAATCCTTTGTTCATAGAACAATCATATTGTTTACTTTACACGCAATGCGTAATGCAATTATCTGTTGCTTGCAACTTAATACTGGAGGGGGTTCGGATGATAACCTGAAGGTGGATTATTAGTCATAGATGCAGTTGGATTATGGTCTATGTATAATGTTGTAATGCCCAATCAAATCTCAAAGGAGTCAAGATGAGTAGTATATGCACGATTGCTTTCTCGATATTTGTCAATTGCCCTGCTGTAATTTGTTCACCCAACATGTCATCTATCTTAAGGAGAGCCACCACTAGTGAACTATGGACCCTGGTCCTTTCTTTTATCATCAATCTACAACTGTTTATTGCTTTCTGTTTACTTTCTGCAAACTATTACTTTCTTCCACATGATACGTTTAATCCTTTGTTTTCAGCAAAACCGGTGAGATTGGCAACCTCACTGTAAGTTGGGGCAAAGTTCTGTGGTTGTGCTGGTTTCCACGTTGCTATTGGCGCCGATAGTGCGCCCTGCCAAAGTCCAGCTAGCAACACCATTGAGGTGTTTCCTTGATCCTACTGGATTGATAACCTTGGTTTCATAACTGAGGGAAACTTACTGCTGTGCTCATCATACCTTCCTCTTGGGGTTCCCCAATGAGCTCGTTAATACATGAGTCAGCAAGTCCTTTTCTAGTGTCGTTGCCGGGGAACAAAGAAGAAGAAGCTCCCACGTGAACCACGCGCCATCAAAGCACATTAAACTAAGAATGACAACTATTCTCTCAAGAAAGTGCTCATAGAATAAGTGGTGACTCAAAAAGGAAGTGAAAAGGTTTTGAAAAGTTTGAAAGGCTTCCAAATGCTGAAAGTATGGTACTCATTAGTTTTGATCTCTCATTTCCCCTATCATAAGCATCTTTAAATGGTTAAGGTGAAAGTGAGGTCCAATATGAGTTATATGCTTGACAAACCATAAACTGGAAATCTCATGTCCCTTGAGTATGAGGGCCGCTCCTCATGCTACTCAACTTTAGTTACCGATAAGTTCTTGTCATAGTAAATACATGTGTATCATAGAGAACCGCCAACGAGGTACCCCTTGCCCGATGATACAGAAGAATCCCCATATCAAAATGACAAGGTAAGCATACAATGAGCATCTCAGTAATCTTCTTATTTACCATGGTAAAATGGTGCTTTTTTTCTCTCTTTCCTCTTTTCTCATCTTTTTTTCTTTTTCTCAATCTCTATCTGTCTTTTTTATAAGAAGAATGCTTCATAGATTGCTCATTATGGTTACGCTGCAGGTTTCCACCATGATTAGGCATGGATTAGACTAGTGGCCCAGGCGTTTCTCTAACACACATACATAACTCCATGGACTTACAAGCTCCCCTTTTATTTCACACTAACGACATCCATAAACAAAAGAGCATGATATCAACTGGGTATATATTTACAGGTGTTGAAAGCGTTCCCTGTGACAACACGGTTCTGCTAATCCCCAGCCTATAATTTGCAAGCATATAACTTTCATGGACAGTCACAATAGTTCAGGTTTATTAAGTGCAAGAAATAAAGTGTGCCATCAAGTTCGTGAGAGATTTACTAACTAACTTTCTCATAACAAGCAAACATTTTATTCGGAAGAAAACAAGGCATACTGAAATATGCACGGAATAGCAAATGATGCTAACAGGTAGGTATGGTGGACACTTTTGGCAATATTGGTTTTGGGAGTTGGAAACACGAGTAGAGCTCATAGTCAGTGCAAGTGAAGGCCAGCAATAGAAAGGGAGCAACAAACGAGAGAGCAATAACTGTCATAATCATGCTTGTAACAAAACAGGACTAATTATGGCATGAAAGTGATTCAAGGATCCTGAGGCAAAATAATGCATTGAGGCTTAACTAATTGTTTCAGTCTTATGCATGCGTGAGCATGTGCCAAGTCAATTCAAGTGAAACATTCAGAGGAGGATACCACACTGTCATACCAAGTTATGAATAGAACAATGCAAGCAAACATTCATATGACATGCTACAAACTATTAGCAAGCTGGAGCTAATCATAAGAAAAGCAAGAACTACTAAGCATCCATAAATAACATACACCTTACATGAACAGACTAAGCATGCCGACAATGATGAGTATATGTACAAAAATGAAAACAAATAGAGTTCATTACCAGCCTCTTACCACACCTCAAGTTGTCATTAATCTTCATTAGTACCCTTCACTTATGTGGCTTGAATAATAACATGAAACCAAACTCCACTGAGGACCGCTGAACCCTGCAAGGAACTTCCCAAAACCAAAGAAGAACATAAAATATTTTTGATGTTTTTGATTTTTAAAGGCAAGAACGAAAAGGAAGATCAAGCAAAGCGAAATCTTTTTGGGTTTTTCGAATAATCAAGATAAAGCTAAAAGAAAAAGGCAAACCAAGGCAAAAAGATAAAGAAGCAAGCAAAGAGAAATAACAAAAATATTTTTGGTCCTTTTGTGTTTTGGAAAGCAGAAATAAAGCAAGAACAAAGACTGAAAAGAAAACAAAACATGGATATACAAAGTACCTATTGAACATGATATGTAGATGAGTGTGATGTCGGTGTACCTCCCCCCAAGCTTAGGCTTTTGGCCTAAGTGGGTATCAATCCCAAGCTGGCCAGGAAGGAACCCCTCCATAATATGTCGAGGAAGTGCCTTCATCCTGATATGAACTCGAGGATGCACCAGCCTAGTGCGCAGAGTAGTCGTAAGAGGGCACATCCCCCTGGTGCTGCCTGTGGAAACCAAGCAAGTGGAGCTACTCGTCCACCTCCTCCTTGGAATGCGACCATGACATCCTGCAAATACTGAACAAAGTGGAATGTGGCAAAGGAATTCCCCTCTCATCTCCATCAGTAAACAACATCCTGTAAACTAAATTCTCGGTACTAGAGTCAGTAGTAACAAAATGATGTGTTCTCATAGCATCAAGATCAAGCATTTGTGGTGTCAACACAGTGTCATTAGGATCAATAGAAAGTTCTAAGGCAACAACCATGTGTGAGGCAATAATACCCCCATAAATGGGTCCTCTAGCAGCTAAGCGACGGGCAATGAGAGAACCCAGATTATACTTGGTATCATTATTAAGTCCAACAACAAGAAAAGCTAAATGATAGTTAGAAATATTACTAGTGTTCTCCCTACCAAGAATGCTAGTGGCAAGATAATAAGCAAAATATCTAATAGCTAGAAGTTGAATGTTACTTATCTTCCCACGTTGAGCTGTGCGGTCATCGTCATTTGTCACACTTCGGTATAGCTCCAGCAAATCAGTGGGTCGTCCTTGGATCTTCTTCACTGTACCAGTCATGCCTATGCCTATAATGCTGCAAAATCTTTCCAATGGCATGGTAATAGGCATATTATAAAGTTTGAATGAAATAGTTGACCGATAAGGGGTGTTAGTGAAAACGAAACTTTAAACAAAAGTTTTGGTGAGCACAACATATTGCTCACTCTCATCTTCCATGTAAGTGGTCAGACCAACCCTCTGAACCAGTAGTAAGAAATCATCGAGGATCCATGCAGCTTGCAAAAAATTAAAACAAGGGAAGGTAGATGGGTGAGCATCTACCTCATCTCCTTCATTGCAAAAGCGTGGTGCAATAAGATATTCATTATATGATGGCGTAAATTGAGAAGCTGATCTCGAAGGCCTTGCCCTCCTGGGTGTGTCCCTCTCAAATACTTCTCCAAAAGTGTGGTTGTTCATCTCTTCTATTCTGAAATTTTAGACAAGCATCATACAAGTGATTGCAAAGTGAATACATAATGAATGGAACTACTCATAGGGACTTGTAAGAGGCCTAAACATGCATCAAAACAATTTCTCTAAGCATTGAACAAGCTTACAAGCTTGCATAACCTGTCACCTACAGTAGCAAAATACTCAAGGTATAATCCACTAAACCCAAATCTACTTGGACAAGCGGAGGAGTCACATACCGGAGAACAAATGCTCCAAATTTCAGCAGCAAAGATGGGCTTAGCAAGGAGATCAAAAAATCACGAGCAAGAATAGCAATAACGCGAGTTTGAGCAATGAACTCGTGTTTTCTCGGAAGAGAGAAAGAAGTGGAAGGAGGGAGAGTAAGTGGAGGGCTAGGGGTGGCCCACACCATGGCCAGGCGCGCCACCAGGTGGTGTGCCTGCTTGGTGGGCCCCCTGGGTCACTCCAGGTACTTCTCTGCCCCTCTTTTGACGTAAAAATTTAATATGAATTTTCTGGAATTTTTCGAGCCACTTTATTTTTTAGCAATTTTCAGGTATTGGTGAATAATTTTCTGGCAGAAAGATGTTTTTTAGCATGATGCAAAATCAAAACAAAACTAAAACTTCAGAAGTTCTAAGACACTCTAATAAGCAAGCAACTAGCAAAAGAAAAGTAAACTAAGTGAAAGCAAAAATTAAAATGGATAAAATAAAAGTAAGCAAAGATAATCATGGTGAAAACATTGTTTTGTTCATTAAAATCCCTTTGTTAACAAGGTTGATCAGGTCTTGTTACCAAAACAATTTTATATGAAACAAAACTTTGTATCCCACTAAATGATTATGTTACCTCAAACTTGATAGCAATGGTCCCAATCATAATAGTTTCATATTTTTCTCGTGGTATGGGACAATATATTTCTCCAACTTGGATGCCCTCAACATGTTCAATTGAATTTAAGCCATAAGTCCTATCAATCTTCTTGGGTAAATAGACAGTATGCTCCTTGTCATTAACATTAAAAGTCACCTTTCCTTGATTACATATAATAACAGCTCCTGCAGTATTAAGAAAATGTCTCCCAAGAATAATAGACATATTATCGTCTTCAGGCATTTCAAGCACAACAAAGTCAGCTAATATCAAGAAATTATGAGCCACTTGAACAGGAACATCCTCACATATACCAACAGGAATAGTAGTAGAATTATCAGCCATTTGCAAAGATATATCAGTTGGTATTAATTTTTCCAATTGAAGTCTCTTGTAGAGAGAAAAAGGCATAACACTAACTCCTGCTCCTAAATCACACAAGGCAGTTCTAACATAATTATTTTTAATAGAACAAGGAATAGTTGGAATCCCTGGGTCTCCAAGTTTCTTTGTAACCTTACCATTAAAGGAATAATTAGCAAGCAAAGTAGAAATTTCCTCATTAGGGATCTTCCTTTTATTAGAGACAATATCCTTCATATACTTTGAATAAGGAGGTAATTTAATAGCGTCTGTTAAAGGAATTTGCAAAAAAAAAGTTTCATCCACTCACAAAACTTATTATAGTGTTTGCCTTCCTTTGACTTGTGTTTCTTATCAGGGAAAGGCATAGGTTTTTGGACCCAAGGCTCTCTCTCACTACCATGTTTATTAGCAACAAAATCTTCCTTAGTGTATTTAGTATTCTTAGTGTGTCTTTCAAGTTCTTCTTCAACTTTTTCTTTATTAGGAGCATCATTTTCCTCATTACCACTTTTAGTTTCAGCATTAGAGACAGATATACTATTAGGATCTTTGGCAGCTTCAGAAGACTCTACAATAGTTTTATGTTTCTTTTTCCTTTTCTTAGGAGAAGTACCACTATTTTCAATTTGTTGAGAATCCTACTCAATTCTTTTAGGATGCCCCTCAGGATATAGAGGATCCTGAGTGGCAGCACCACTTCTAGTTCTAATTTCATAATCATGTTTTTCTTTAGCAGCATTAACTAGCAAATCTTTTTGAACTTTGATAAGCTGATCAATTTGAGTTTGAACCATTTGGAAATGTTTAACAAGCATTTTAACATCATTAGAGGTTCTTTCCACAATATCCTTCAACTCGATAATAGCTCTAGAGTTTTCCATTAAATGATTCTTCACTCTTTTATTAAAATTATCTTGCTTAACAATAAAAATATCAAATTCTTCCAAGCATTGATCAGGAGGTTTAGAATAAGGAATATCACCTTCATCAAAATGTTGGAGAGAGTGGACCTCAATAGTGGATAAGTGGGAGATTGGCTTACATAATTCTTCTATAGGAGGTAAATTCTTCACGTCTTCATCTTTAATACCCTTCTCCTTAAGACATTTCTTAGCTTCCTTCATCACTTCATCATTTAGTTCAATCACTCCTCTCTTCTTTGGTGTTGGTGTTGGCTCAAGCACAATTAACTCAGGTGTAGTTGTCTCAGGCGTACTTGGCTCAGGTGGAGCCCAGTCATCATAATTCTTGCTTATTTTAGCCATTAATTCCTCAACTTCCTTGGGAGTTCTATTCCTGAAAACACAATCAACACAACTATCCAGGTATGTCCTAGATTCTTCAGTTAGTCCATTATAATATATATCAAGGAGCTCATTTTTAGGTAATGGACATCCAGCATGTGCATGAATCAAAGCACAAAACCTTGCCCATGATTCAGGCAATATTTATTTTTCTCCCTGTTTAAAATCAAAAAGTTTCTGCAAAGTGGCATGTCTAGGACTAGGAGGGAAAATTTCTGAAGGAAAGTACTAATCAAGCAATCATGGCTATCAATAGATCCAGGAGGTAAATTATTAAACCAAGCCTTAGCTTCTCCTTTCAGTGAAAAAGGGAAAATTTTAGCAACAAAGTAGGTGAGCATCTTAATATCATCAGAAAACAAGCCACTCATGGTAGAAAGCTCAGTCATATGTGCTACAACACTTTCATTCTTAGTCCCACAAAAAGGTTCTTTCTCAACAATGGTTATGTAAGATAAATCAAGAGAGAAATCATAATCCTTATCTTTAATGTTTATGGGAGATGTAGGAAACTTATCATTAGGAGATAATTTGGTTTTTATAGTACGCCTGTCAAGGAGACTCTTAATAGCACTTTTACCGTGAGTATTTTGACATTCTTTAATAAATTCATCATTCATTTCTATATATTCTTCTTCAATATCATAGCTCTCTATAGACTAGGGTGAACTGACATGTGTAGTAGTGTCTTCATTAGGAGTTTCAGTATTTCCAGCTATAGTTCTAGCAATCGTAGCATCTAGGTAAGGACCTAATGAACCACTCTTATCAAGCACAGTAGAAGCAGCATCAAAGTATCAGAAGTTTCAGATTCAGCAGTATGTGTAACATGTGTATGTGGTGGTGTAAGGAGCTTACTCATCACAGATGGTGAATCAAGAGCAACAGAGGTGTTCAGAACCGTACCTCTCCTTCTAGTGGATGGTAATATAGGAACTTTTCCATCAAGAGACTTATCCATGATGAATGGATGGCAGCAAACAATAGTGATCCCAAGTGAACTTGATAAATAGAGCTATGCTCCCCGACAACGGCGCTAGAAAATAGTCTTGATGACCCACAAGTATAGGGGGTGCATCGTAGTATTTTCGAGGGAAGTGAAACCCAATTTATTGATTCGACACAAGGGGAGTCAAAGAATATTTATATGCCTTAACAACTGAGTTGTCAATTCAGCTGCACCTGGAAACAATCTTGCTCACAGAGTTCATCAGTAGCAACAGTTTTGTAGTAGCAATAGCAAAGTGATAACAGTAGTAAAAGTAAAGACAATAGTAAGAATTGCAGTAAACAGTAGGATTAAAGCACGGTAGGCATAGGGATGGATGGACGGGCATTGCATGGACAAGACAATTCATATAGCAATCAAGACATAGGGAATTTGCAGATAAATAAGATAAAGCATCCAAGTACTAAATAATCATAGGCATGTGTTCCATATATAGTCATACGTGCTCGCAATGAGAACTTGCACAACATCTTTTGTCCTGCCAGCCCGTTTGCAGCGGGGCCTCAAGGGAACTACTGTCAATTAAGGTGCTCCTTTTAATAGAGCACCAGATCAAAGCATTGACACTCCATGAACACACGTAATCCTCATATCATACCCATCCCCTCTGGTTATCCCAATTATTGTCACTTCAGGGCCTTTGGTTCCGGACAATAATATGTGTATACAACTTGCAGGTAAGATCATAAACAATACTATCATCATGAATCAATAACATGTTCAGATCTGAAATCATGGCACTCGGGCCCTAGTGACAAGCATTAAGCATAACAAGTTGTAACAAAGTCAAAATCACTAATAATAGATACTAGGCACCATGCCCTAACAATCTGACGCCATTACATGAACGATCTCATCCAATCCCTACCATCCCCATAGCCTACAACGGGGGATTACTCACTCATGGATGGGGGAATCATGGATGGTTGATGGAGAAGCGATGATGATGATGATGGCAATGATCTCCTCCAATTCCCCGTCCCGGCAGGGTGCCAGAACGGAGTTTCTGGTTCCGTTTCACGGAATCTGGTGGTGGCGGCACAACAGAACTCTATCTGGAAAAACGTCGACCCCCCTTGGTTTTTAGGTCAAGAGGCATCTTATAGGCTAAGAGGGAGGCTGAGGGGGTGACCGAGGCGGCCACACCTCCCCTAGGCGTGGCCTGGGCTGGCCTGCATGGCCAAGTGGTGTGGGCCCCTCGTGGCCCTCCTCCGTCTTGTCTTCTGGCTCCGTGAGTCTTCTGGTGAAATCGGGGTTTTTGGCATATTTTCCGGGATTTTTCCTGATAGTTGATTTTTTGCACAAAAACTAGACACCAAGGTAATTCTGCTGAAAACAACGGCAGTCCATGTTAGTTGTATCCAAATCACACAAGTTTAGAGGAGAAACAATAGCAAAAGTGTTCGGGAAAGTAGATACGTTTTGGACGTATCAACGAGGCACATGACATCGCTGATGTGTGCTCGACTGTCTACCAGCAAAGCCTCCGCAATTACCATAGCCATCGACAATGACCCAGGCCCTTCTCCAAAGGAGACCCCGTGTCGCGACTCAACCAGAAGGGACACCTCAAGTTGGAATCTCCTTGGGAGGGACCCTACATCATCATCGATGTGATTCTAGGTGGCGCCTATCACCTTGGAACATCGTGCAACTGCACCATTAATTTTTACACTTAGATGTCTTTACTTTTCAATAAGATTACTTAGCTAGGCTACTTATCCGAAACATGTACCTGCTACATACAATCAACAAAGATAGTTCGTCTACTGAGAGATGATTACTTGCCTTTTCCTTTCTACGCAAAACAACACTCGGGGTCTATGCCTCCTCAAAGTACTCTTACATATTATCAACCCAACATACTCAACTACTGCCGTGAAGGCCCGAGTAGTTGATCCTACCTAGCTGTCGAATCCTTGAACTCCGAGTACCTCAGCAAGGCACTGAGACATGTAATCAGAATAACGAAAAGGCCTAAGCATAGAATACTTCAAGTCAACAACAAATTTTACAACAGGCCAACAAGACGACATCCTCACAACGGGACAACAGGCCAGCATCCTTTATAAGACTACAAACAATTTACACAACATGCCTCATGCGTAGATCACAATCAAAATCACCCGCTACGCATGCAGATGGTCCCACTGATTTTGAAGAAACAGTTGCTTGCTCCTATCAAGATGGCGAGCTATGCTAATGGATGGGCCATGAATGGCCTCGAAGTGCGGAGCAAGCTCCCTATCGGAGCCATCTAGAGTCGAAGGAAGATCTTCAGTGATGGCACGCACGTCTAATTGCGGATGATGGATTTGAACAAAAAGTCAACGCCATATGTGCTCCCATAACTAGTTGGGCGCGCACAAAGGCCACGACTCGGCTACGACCGCATAACCTCCTCATCAAACCTAGCAAACTGGTGGGCCCAGGATGTAGCGGAAACATAATATTGTGCACCACATCCAAGATGTTACGGGTGCCCTTCATGCATTTGACAACCTGTTGAACACGCTCATGAAGTTTGGCAAGCACAAAGCCCCTACTCCTGTCCATCTAGAAGGACCCTCCAATCACCAAGTCTTCCTTACTCAAGGAATTCAACCGACGATCAATAATCCTCTTTTCCTCCTGCGGGTTGTGGCTTGCTGGCCTGCAAGTGCATAGATTCATCAGAGAATGTTTTAATGGAAGTATTAATTCCAGTTTTTATATCGATCCCAACGAGGAGCCTAAGAAAGTGTTTTTATGCGGTGTTTCTGTCGCACCCAAGGTGTCACAGGTCTTGAGTGAATTGGCTGCAAAAGTTGACGGTGGAAGTGGTGAGTAAAAGATAGAGGAAACTTGCTTAGTAAATAAGTAAATTGCATAAAAGTAAAGATGCGAAAGGTGTTTGAATGTCCTGCAGATGAGAAGTTAGGCATGGAGAGAAACAGTTCATGGTGATAGTGAAAGTGCCAAATGGAATAAGTGGAATAAGTGATAATGATATTTCTTATTTATAAGTGAGTAGGCAAGCAACCCATATACCGACTAGGAGTCCTCATGGCCAATTCTTCCCAGTCCCAATGATCCATCTGCCTATTACCATGTCCATGGTCAGCATATTAATTAAGGTCTTGTGACCAGATCAAGGCTTTGATCTTGATGGTTCCTTGTTATTCTCGAGTAGTACTAGCTCTTCATTGATATCGGTCGTGTCACTCAGGGGTCGCAGAATTACTAGCATACAAGTTCATACCTATGAGATCCTCAGATCATGTTACCTGGGCCCTTAAATTAGATAACAAGCATTAGGAAAACATAGATAATCATTCTCACTATTTAAATAAAACACTACAACAATCACAAATGGATGGATTTAAAGGAGGCACAACACATCTCACCAATCCCCTACATCTCCCACGCTTATGGGGATTTACTCAGACATGAGAGGAAGACAAATCAAAGGCATAATTATATTGCAAGTAAAAATCATCTCAAAGTTATTGTAACAAACCAAAATAGAGACTAAAGATCAAATCAAATACAAACCGAAGGTAGATCAAAGTATTAAACCCTAATCTTACAAGTGCCAATCTTTCTCTCTCTAAGTAATGATGGAATGATGGTGGAGTGTGTGGTTTAGAGGTTGGAGATAATCGAGGAACGAGGCAAAGTTCTCCTCCTCTTCTAGATCTGATCTTCCCCTCTAGATGGCTTGCGACGGCTATATCTTCTCTTATGTGGTTCTCCTCGTCTCTCCTCCTTCATGAAAGTTGCTTGTATTGATATAAGGAAGGCGTCGGCGTGTAGTACGGGTGGGCGGTAAGGGTGTGCCCCGACCGTATCGGTGGTCGTTATGCATACTGGATACCTCCAATGAAAGTTGCTCCAATTGGGGATTGACTTCTTTTGGTGCATTTAGCCCATAAAATTCTATTAGATTTCCAATAAATGTTCATTACTTGAAAACTATCACAAGAAACCAAGGATTCACTATTTGCGATGTTAACATTAGTAGAAAGGGGGTATCTTGGATGAAATCCGGCAATAAACAAAAGGAAAAACAATAGTTAAAATTGATGAAATTTGGAGCTATCATGGCTGACAACTGCGATAGCAAAAAAACAAATCAAACAGTTGTGCAACCCAAGGACAAAAAAGGAGTCGAAGAAGTTTGCCAGTACTTACACTTTAGATAATCGTTGATCATATCCAACTCCTCAAATAGATAGCCTTCACGCACGACGGCCCTCTCTGCTCTAGATTTCCAAACATCGGGAAGACCCTTGAGGGTTAATTGGCACCTCTCCAAGCTCTTCAACTGGTCACGCAGACGCACATTCATTGACATCCCAACAACTCTACTACTCGACTATGAACTAGCCAAGGGATTTTCAGGATCTAATGAACTCGATGATACATCGACTACTCCCTGCACAAAAAACGAGCAAAGATATATTCAAATAACCAAGCAGCAGAATACAAGACATGACACACCCCTTTGAGTTATACACTCAGGGGCTAAAATAGATATAAGGAATACTGCAACTTAGTTGGAGAAATAATAGTTCATCAGGTTCATGACTTTCAAAGCATGCACAACAAAAGGAGGATTTCGTATTACAAAAAGACCTAATAGTTCATGAGCCAAAGACCCACGCTACTGGGATATCCTAAGATACTATGTCCGATGGTTTAGTGGAGCCCTCTGGCACGCTAGAAGCGTCTAGGCACTTCTCCTCAAAGTACTTCTTAGTCATCAAGACGAAGGGAGGGCCATATTTCTTGGCTCACTTGATATAGGTACAAACCCCCTTTCCATCGGCTGCTTAAGGAAGGGAGGAGGACACCTTGTCGAAGTTAGCCTTCATGCCATGAGCCGCCGCAGCACCAAGCGCACTAGACGCACCAATAGCTTTATGGACCCACTTGAACTCCTTCACCGGATCTCCCAGTGCGTGGAGCACATCCGTGAGTCCACCAACATCCTCGACGACAACAACTTTCAGAAGTATTTCCTGATGAAAGTGCCCTAGCACACCATTGGCCTTCACCAGCGCGTCCTTCAAGAATATTCCATGATCCTCAACTGTCACAATAGTAGTAGTCAGAGGATCCGCACCAGCTTGGGTAGAGTGATCAAGAGGAATCTCGGCAGCATCTACACACGCACAAGTGGCAACATACTCAGAAAATTTAAAAAATAAAGACAAAAGAAGAACTCAAAGATGGCCACTCACCTAACAAAGTTTGAGCGACAGTCACAAGACAATCACTCAACTTCTCTTCGCGCTCCTTGGACGCGGCTAGAAGATCTACCTCATGACGCTTAGCTTCAGCTTTGAGCATGTCAAAGGCCTCACGGGTGCGTTTTTCCTTATTTTCTGTGCGGCCAAGGCTCTTCTCGAGCTCTTCGACATGGCACATGGCCTCATCTCTTTTGATTGCCCCAAGCATGACAAGGTCAAGAGAAGTGGAGAAAAAACACATCAACAAGAATGGCATTAAAACTTACACTTCATCTGGTCCCGCTCTGCCTCAATTTGGACGTACTTCTGGCCCATTCCACCATGCTGCACAAAACAGGCTAAGGGAAACCCAAGTTAGTCCAAGAGGACTCGGAGGCTTGGAGAATGAGACTACCAAAAACAAAAGGCACATTGGTACACTTACATGATCATCGACAGACTTTGAAGGGCCCTACATGGCGGTCTGCATGATAACCTTCTTCCACTTTCGAAGCTTGGTAGAGCTAGAAGAACCGTCACTATCATGGTCATCTGCGGGCTTGGCAATTTCCATGACATCCTCATAAGTCACTACCTTAGAGTTCACAACTCCTTCCTCCACTCCATCTCTAGCATTTGGAGGCAGAGGTGAGTCGGTGCTGCGAATACATCAAACTCAAAGTATAGAACAAAGCAGCAACTTCAAACAATAGCGCAACAAAGAAATGGCACTTACGAGCTCATGTCATCAATATCCCAGCCAACCTCTGACACTGGTGATATGGTTCTTATCGGAACCGCAATGAAAGGATGAGAAGCGGCGAGTGACGCATCAGCATCCATCGAATCTTCACGTGTTAAAGCATCCGAATCTTCACTACGACTCCGCTTTTGAGAGCCATCAACACTTTCCTCTTTGATAGTCTCAACAGGAGGAATAAACGAATCAGAATCATCCGGTTCATCGCCATCCACCACCTCGAACAACTCAGGTAGAGGAGGCATCATGCCCTTTACCTTCAGGTCCTACACTCGAGAAACATGCCAAAATAAAGATGTATTACAAAACAGGGACACCCTATACAAGAAAGACAAGTAAACGTCGTATCTAACATGAGGCACCTTCTTTGTCGAGCTATAAGGTGCATTCAACGTCTCCTTCGATGGCTTGTCATCGGTAGTGAGACTTGTTAAAGATTTTATCTTTTTTCTCCAGCTCCACGGACGACAAGCCCTCCTCCAAAGTGCATGTCGGGTCTGACAAACCAGTATACATCCACATTGGATGAACCCTAGCCTGAAGCGGTTGAACCCGACATTGAATGAAGGTGCAGATGATATCGAGGCCATCAACTTCCCAACCACAAATAAGATGCAACTGCTTCACCCGATCATACAAAGCTTCAACTTCGGCCACTTCACCCACAAGAACATCGTTCCTCCATGAACGCTTCCTCTTCACTTTGGCACTCACATCAAAAGGGGCCAACCCATACTTCTGCTCGCCAACCTTCTAGTCATGGATATAGAACCACTTGGCTCTCCATCCCTGAGCAAACTCGACTATCTTGAAGGAAAAGTACTGCTGATTAGGGCGGATGGGGATACCACATCTTCCAACCTCGTATATGTGACCTCGAGAACCCGACTGCCTCTTCAGACCATATAACATCTTAAACAACCCAAAGTGCATCGTGATGTCGAGCTAGCAATCATAGAGGGTAATGAAGCAGGCAATATGGAGGACCGAATTTGGCGATAATTGATGCAGTTGAATTCCATACAGAAAACACAGGCCCTGAACAAAATCATGGGCAGGATGAGATATCCCATGAAGAACGAACGCCATGAACATCACCCTGGACCCATCTGGAGGATTGGGGATTACCTCTAGTCCAGGAATGATGCAATCCTCTTTGATAGCGGGAATCAGGCGATGCAATTGGCGTAGGTCCAATTTCCTCATTGTAGACTGCCTCTATCTACCATTGGTAACCCTCGAGGCAGCAACACTCTTATTCTTCAGGGCATCGGCGACACTAGAACCAATGCCTCTAACACCCTTTCCCTTGCTCTTCCTATGGCAGAACGTCCAACGCAATGGAAATAATGGCGAAGCATAGGAGGAATGGGGTGGCAAGGAGGAAGGAGTGAGATTTTACTGTGATTTACCCTCTTCTTATACCGCGCCCAGTCAATCTTGGTCGTAGGTTCATAATCATGGGTGCACGATGCTCATCAAGCAGAGATACATGTCAGACTAGAGCTAAACCATCACCGCACTTTACCCACTATGCGCATAAATCGAGGAGGCATAATTAATACCCATTTTCTACGCGTCGTGCGGTCAAATCTTGTCAACCTTCTGTTGAAGGGCCCACTATGCCACGTCCCATCAGTCATCCCTACTAACGGTTGACCTCATCAATCATCATCCATGATGTCACCATCCATTCAAAATGAGCAAAGCTCCTCAATAAAGCCAATGGTACATTCGACTAAACTCATCAAGGAGCCGGAGTCGAGTAATTATTCGGATACCACCACACTAACAGACCAAGGCTGAGTTTCTGGACGAGTCTACGACTCGATCAGACACTCGGGAGCTACTCCTAACAGGAGCACTGGTCGCGCACCCGATGTACTTCCGGGTCTAGTGTCAGCCTATAAGAGTATCAACTACAATCATCAAGTGCAAGACTCGAGTCTCTACTTGAATCTGCGATTCGACCAAACACTCAGGGGCTACTCCAAACTGGAGTGTCAGTCGTGCACATCCAGACTCTTCGAGTGGCATTGCCCTGATTCCTCACTCGAATCTATGATTTGATTAAGGACTCAGCTGCTACTCCCATAGGGAGCGCTATCCAAATATTCAAAAATGTACTAGCATTAACGACATTCACAGGGTCATCTGAAGCACTTCCGGATCATCGTGGTTGTTCAATCCACAACTTTCAGTTTCTTCTCGAGTAGACACTTGGGGGCTACTCCCATAGGGAGCGCTAGTCACGCACCCTATAGAAAATAAAAAAAATATGTATGACGGTCTGTCATGTTGATTGTGTCCACGATGATGACTCGCTTGTGGCAATCGAACACATTGGCGACTTCGCCCATATACATCATATTGTCAAGATCAGAGACAGCATATCCTTGGCCACCTAAAACACCTCCGCGGTGATAAACATTCGAATGAGGCGTCCATGATGTAAACATAAGACCTACAGATGCAATCTGATGGCATGGCAATCGCATCCGCTGCGCTCTACCAGTTAAATACCGCACTAGCAGGTGTGATGAAAATCCTGACGGACGCATTGAGTACATCTATATCTATGCAAAATAGTGGGATGACCAAGAGGGCTGCGGTGCATGGGCTAATCACCATCGGATCAGATAAAGAGAGCAAATGGTGTCAAGAGAACAAACGATAGAGCGGCTCAGGGAGTATAACGATGTTCAGGCCGAGAACATGGTGGCCGAGCTACTGCCGTTGTGCACATGCATGTATTTAGCCCGTGGCCATTAACAAACTAGTATTACCGCATTTTTGCTTTCACACGGTGACAGACGGTTTACATTTTTTATTCCTTGACGTATGTGAAGAAGGTGGTCAATTCTCTCACCCGCATGCATGCTACTCTTCTCTCACCGGCATGCATGCATGCTACTCTCCTGCTATGCTCAAACCCCTTATCCTTGCTACTAGCATTGAAGAGCTAAGTAGGAAACCATCTCCAACTGAACCTTGAATATTTTCTTGGTAATTCTTCAACGAAGGAAATAAAGTCAAGGGAGAGGTAATTTTTATTTGCCACAAACCTGTCGCTTGGATCAGCTGCCGCCACAGCTTAATCACTTGGTTTTTTTGCCGACAGATTTATATGAATGAGTGAGAATGGAGGCAGTAGCTAAGCATGTTCGCGGATGGGCTGTGTGTGCACGAAGTTTTGTGTGTGAGATGTATGCGCGCGACATTTATTATACTCGCATGCACCTTGTCCGTGTGAGTCCGTCTATTTCATCCGCTCTTCATGTTCACGCGCGGACACGGTATTGCATGCACCGTGACCATGAGTTCACTTGTTGAAGTACAAAGAGGTGAAGATTGCACACGGTGAACGTCTAGCTAAACATGATGATAACCACCGATGACTAGAAATGCAACTCCGTTAATTACACATCGCATCTGTGACCAGCATCCGTGTCAAGGGAGCACATGCACCACAAATCGGACGGTGTACAGTGTATGCACCACAGTTGTATGGGCAGGATATCCGCATTGCTTTCTATATTGTGAACAATATGATTTGTCATTTTTATATAGGTTACATACATCTGTATTCTATATTCAGACTTGACATGCACATATCTACGTATATACGTATGATTTATGCATTTTTTACTTTTATTTTTTTCAATTTAATAATTATTAAAAACTGGTTCCGGGACACGCTAGAGGAGCAAATTGCACAAACCACCACGTATTGCGTTCTTCGTTGCGCAAAACACCAACTTTACCTGTTTTTTGCACGGATCATCAACTATTGATGTAAAACGTTGCACACAAGTCCAAATCCCAGATTAGGTTGATTAATTGAAATCTGATGACTAGGGCCCACAAGACAGCAATGATGTGGTGTCAACGTGTCATTATCTAGAGATTTATTTTCAATCATTTAAAAAAAATTCGGCAATTAAAATAATATAAACAATTCTAAACTGACTCTGGAAAAGTTCGAAAGAATATTATTTCAATAGCTAGAATTTTATTTTAAAGATAAAAAACATACTAGATAACACATGGACACCAGAACCTTCTGCCGCGGGCCATGATTGCAGTTAATATGAGATTTGGACCTACGTATAACCTATTACACGAATAGAATTTGTGAAAAAAAGATGATGTTTTGCGCAACGTGAACGGCAAAAGATGGTGGTTTGTGTAATTTGCTCCACGCTAGAGCCACGAATTCCCGACCGTTTGGCGGCCCCTTCGAGCCTCGAGGCCACGATTCTATTCCATCCCACCCCGCCGCGTCGTTCCTACGCAAACTCAGACATTCCATACGCGACCGGGCAAAAGCAGGGCCTCCCCTCCTCAAACCCTAACCCCACAGGCGGCGGCGGCGGCGGCGGCGGCGGAGCGGCGGAGATGGACCCCGATGGAGTGGCCAAGGCTTTCGTCGAGCACTACTACCGCACGTTCGACTCCAACCGGGCGGGGCTGGTGGGGCTCTACCAGGAGGGCTCCATGCTCTCCTTCGAGGGCGAGAAGTTCATGGGCGCCGCCGCCATCTCCGCCAAGCTCACCTCCCTCCCCTTCGACAAGTGCCTCCACCACGTCGTCACCGTCGACTGCCAGCCCGCCGGCCCCACGGGCGGCATGCTCGTCTTCGTCTCTGGATCCCTCCAGGCCGGCGAGGGCGAACACCAGATCAAGTTCTCGCAGGTACGGCCTCCGATCCTCTGGCCCGATCTAATTCGTGCTCACTGGAATTTTCTAATTGAAGCGTGATATCTATCATGGAGAACTTTTCCGCATAGATCTCCATCCGGAAATGGTATAGGATGGCGTCAGGTGACTGTCGTTGTTGGCTTGTCGATGGTAGGATGAATTGTTAGATCTCCGTCAGGTATCTGTAGTTCTTGGCTTGCGGATGCCACAAGGAATTGTTAGATGTCCACCAGGGATATTATGTTGCCATGAATGTTAGATTGCTCTTGATTTCGCAATTGTTAACTGTGCTGTTCTGAGTTGCTTCATCTTTACTCGATGCTATGATGGAGTTGGTTGCCTGCGGATGCTATGATGAATTGTTAGATCTCCACCAGGAATTTATGTGAATGGTGTTAGATTGTTCTGGCTTATTCTCGATTGTTGATTGCAGCGTTCTGACTTGTCTGCTGTCAGTTAGTTTATTCGCACTGCATTATAACTGGCTCATCAATACTGTAGATTTGTTTGATTGTTCTCTGGCTATTGGCTATAATCCTGGAGATTGAAATGTTACGAGCTTAGCCTCAGGATCTACTATTATCCTGGGATTGCAGTATTGATATTGTACTGCCTATTTGATCTGACATGAGCCTAGTCTGATTTATGTACTTTTGGTAGTCTGTTGGATTCT
The DNA here is from genome assembly GCA_916181665.1 of Avena sativa. Taxonomy (NCBI): domain Eukaryota; kingdom Viridiplantae; phylum Streptophyta; class Magnoliopsida; order Poales; family Poaceae; genus Avena; species Avena sativa. Next base: position 541,603,848 of record OV702290.1, on the reverse strand, counting down.
TGATGAGGTATGTACCATTACTATCACTCTATAAGTACTTCCTGTGACAAAAAGTTTATTGTTTGTTACCACTTGCCATTCATCTATGACTATTCCTGTAAGTATATGCTCATCGCTGGTCTCTTGGTGAGAGCATTGTGATATGTATAATTATCTTAAATATGCGATGGCATTGTGGTGTTCTTTCAGAAGAACCCTTTAAATCAGGTGTTCTATTTGCTTAGGAATATCGAAATGCATTTTGTATACTTTTTCTTTTGGCTGTTGTAGTCATAATATAAAAAGTAAAGCTCTATTATTTTTCATAATCAAGTTTTAAGTTGATGCCTCTACTGTATCCCTATTGGTGTTTTTGCATGGTGCGGTAGCTACTATTTACCACGGTATGGTGCAAATTGTGCTTATGTGATTTCGAACAAAAGTAGTTTGGTCTCTGACTTCCTCCATTTCATGTTCTAATAAAATGGATTTGATAAATTCCTGTGGTTGACTTCTGCTCTTGTGTGGTAAATAAAACAGTATCATTAGTTATTCACTCATGTGTATCTACCATAATCGTTGGGGTTCAAACACAATATTTTCTGAATCACCTTTGTTGTCTCATTGTCTCTATTATTTTTGCGAAAATAATTGCACATGCTTTACCTCTATGCCTTTTTCTTTCATATCTGCATTATGGTAATGACCGTGCCATGCCTGGTTGAATTTATGTCGCTGTCAGCTGTATTGTATTTTACTACTGTATGGTATGATTATGTTTGACGTGTCCATCGATTTCTTTGCTAAGATTACAGTTGTGTTGTTGGTGCAGATGTTCCACTTGATGCCACTTGGACCAGGGAACTTCTACGTGCAGAACGACATGTTCCGCCTAAACTACGGCTAAGAACCTTCCTAGAAGCTGTTCTCCCTGACGGAAGACAAACAATCTTTTCCAAAAGAAACATTCTGGCTGTGGTATTTGTGTTAAACGATTTAAAAGAATTGTGCTTCATGAGATCTGCTGGTGGTGAAACTGTGACACCCTGTATGGACCTGGGTCTTTATTGTATTCTGGTATTCTCACAGCAATGTTATTGGTGGGAGTAGTGGGAGAAACTTAGCAATTCTGTTCTTTCCTGTGTTCATGGCTTCTGCCCTGTCCATTTTATCTTTTTTTAACTTCAGAAAAAATCGACCGATATTTGGTAGACTGATTTTGTATCTTACGCTATCTCTAGTTGGTGAAGTCATATACATGCGGTTGTCTCATTCTGTGTTTGGTCTTCTCTCTAGTTCATGTCCGATCTCTCTGATGCTGACAGTAGTACACAAAAGGACCCAGTTGCTTGTCGTTGCTGGAAGAACTTAACTTTGCTTCTTGAGGTTGCTCTACTGTTAGCTTTCATAGCTTTCCAGTTCGTTGGGCCTGAGGGCAGCCGTTTTTGAGCTGTAGTCAGGGGCAGCCTGAGGATCCCAGAATCTGCGGTTATCTGTAGCTATCTCATAGCTCTTTTGGGTTCAGGAGAATAGGCACTTTCCTGAAGCACCGTTTATCCTTCTTAGCTCAGACCTGAGAAGGACAGGTCAAGTTCAAGCAGAGGAGACAAATTGTAGTGTAATCAAAAGCCAGACGCCACTACCACCTGATTGGACAATACACTCATTTCTTCACATTTTCTGAAATGGGAAAGCATGAGGCATTTCTAGCCTTCTTATGAACACAATTTGCAGATTGGCAGTGCTCCCTTTCAAATAAAAGAAGAGAATGCCAGCAGAACAGCGGAACTGTTGCCATCTCAACTGGACAGAGAACAATCACTCTCTTACCTTTTCCCTTTCCAGAATGGACAAGTATTTGTGATTTCCAGAATGGACAAGTATTTGTGATGAGACAGACAATTTCAGATATTTTCGCCAGTAGAACTGGATATATTACAAGCCTTCCACTGGTGAAAATATCCACTTCCAGTAATTCCCCTTGAACCATAGCAAAAGCATGGCGAGTAACATACAAGCTTATCTGAAAATATGAAAGAAAAGAGGCTCTCCATTCCTGAAACAATTATACACCCCACATGATAACTTCGCCAGAGCATTCCTCCCCGTATGTACAAAGTTTGCTGTCACGACATATCGTCCTAGCTATAGTTTCAAACCTTTTAGACTTTTTGCAGTGTTACATGGTAAAAGTTGCCCAGGAAAGAAAATACAATTCAGTTAGCAACACCGACAGTGCTGCTCAAACTCGTCTGCTTCTATACATATCTGTGGGGACCCCACCCCGTATTCGACTTCACCTCTACATGAATGGAGGCTTGGGAAATATATGCCCTGTCAGAAGAGGATAATGAAAAAGTCAAGTTGTATTCTTGCATTGGATAGTTGAGCAAGCAATACATAGGCAAAAAAGTCTTAGAAGCATGATAACGACAGATGTACAACACTATTTAGTACTAGCAACGAAGAACATAGACAGGAATTACCAACTGAGTTTAGATTGTAAAACTTGGATCTTGACCTTGTACTTAAAAAGCTATCAGCATATAATATATAATATCAACATAGCGGCAGGGACTTCAATGTGTAAATAGAACTGCTCTAGAGCAAACCCTGGTTGGGGAGGAAACCAAGGTTCACCTTGTCCCCAACTACTCGCTTGGTTGACAGTCTCTAACAAAAATACAAAAATTTCTATTTCAAAATTCCGTGCCTATTGGAAATGTAGAAGTGACAGCGAAATGCTAAAACTATATAGGTAAGTATAATTTTACTTCTCTTGTTTTTTTGGCTTAGAAGACTAAGACAGCTCTTTCTTTGGCAGGATCATCAATTATTACGTATTCTTCCTATAAAATTTATTTCCTAAGAATCCTACCCGTGTCTGGTCAACATTAGCAAAGATATAAAGCTTCTTTTTCTTGTCTCCTGCTTATGAAGCACTAAAGCACTTAGGGAATCAAATTGACCATCACTTTTACATGTAGTTTTTGACTTTATGCTCCTGGCCCACCTTTGATTTCATACGGTCGGTTGGGCAGTTAACTCTTTACCATTGATTGACTCATCGAGCAGCAGCTTAGACATTTTTTCTTCATCTAGATTACATATCTACGTTATCCGGGCAATAAACTTGCGTTGGCATGAATTAGAAGTCACCGATTGTTTTCCTTTTGCCTTCTCTAGTCTACGGGGTAGGGATGGCAGGTGCTTAAATCCTAAGTTATATTCAATTGCCTAGAGTGTGAAAGAGGTAAAGCTTTTTGTGAAGAAAAAGAACAATTTCTGCTCATAAGCATGAATATGATGCCCTGATGAAGTGAACTGGTAGAAAAATCCTCAAATTCGAATCCGATCTGCCTATAAGCTTCATGAATAACAACATTCAGAACAATTTACAGCGCCCATAGACCATGGCTCCTTCAAATTTGGACAGAAATTGAGCACAGACGCCCAATTCGGCGCATCTGACCCCAATAGAGCCCAGAAACCCACCAATTCCCGCATCCTTCCCCGATTACGCTAAATTTACACAGAATCGCATCGCAATGTCAAATATTCCAAAACACATAAACAGACAAGCCGTAGTAGGTAATTATTTTCCCCCTCGAACATGACGCTGAAGGAAGAGGACGACCAGATCACGTACATGTGGAGGCGTCCTTCGGAAAGGAGGAGGTGCACGCGGCGGGCCAGCAGAGGATGGCCTTCCCGATCCCGGAGAGGTTGGTGACGAACCCGACGAACAGGAAGACGCAGGCGAGGCCGACGACCCAGGGCATGAGGAAGAATCCCAGCATGAAGGTGAGCGAGCCGCAGAGCATGAGCGCCATGGACGCGCCCAGAAGCATGGACGCCACCCCTGCCGCCGACACCTGCCGCGGCATCTCCGCCTCACCCGGCGGCCGGATGATCGTGAGCACGAGCGCGCTGAGCTCGTAGAGCAGCCGCGACTGGTGCGCCTCCGCCGCCGCCGCCGCCGCCGTGGCCGTCCTCATGCCTCCGGGCGTCGAATCAGGGGGGAGGTGGGGACGGGATCGGGGAATGAAAATGGTTTTGGGGGTTGCGTTGTGGCTGGGCTTGAGGAGCTTTCGTGCTGTTGAAAGGCAAGAAGGAGCATGGGCGCTGTTGAAATAGGGGGATGGGTCCACCGTCCGCGAGAGAATAATGGAAGGGGAACGGAATGAATGCCCGTGCTCATTATTTTTACCGATCGCCGTGCTGATTTTTTTTGCATTATAAAATCCATGCGCCTCACTTTTTTTTTATAGAAAAAATCATAGTCCTGATTTTTTCACCGGTATAAAAATCTTCGTGCTGATTTGATGAAGAACAAAATTGTCCTGGTTTTTTGATACTAGAGAATCATTGTCCTGATTTTTTTGGTAGAGAAATCATTGTCCTCCCTGCATCGCTTGCTAAGGCCCTCACCGGTTAAATGGTAGTAAATGCTAAAAAATGTTACAACTACTCCATACGTCAAATAAAAAGTGACATGCTCACAATTTAAGCCTTCTTAGCAGGCTTTTCAACCTGGTTTTCAATAGTGATATTCTTTTTTATTAAAACAATGTGATATTCGATAGTGAGAGTTTTTGCAAGAAACAAAAACAGCTCAGATTTGGCACACATGAATTTTGAAAAATGTACATGACATCGGTAAATACAGCTAAGAATTGTATTACCTGTAAATTTTATTTTCCTTTATTAGGCATACAAAATAGTGACATGGCATCTATATATACAAGCTACGGGTAAATTAATAAAGCATCTAAGAGCTTACAACACTACTCCCATGGTAGCAATAGTTGATTTACCGATCAAGTTGTTGTAATCCAAATGAGAAAAATTTATCGACACAAGTCGAAAATATAAGACGCCACACATAACAATGTTTTGATCTCTATACACTTAAATCATGAGTATTGCACGGAAAGCACTATATATGTAGGTTTATATGTTCCGTATGTTCCGGGGTTGAGAACGTAGTTCACCGTCTTCGGGAAATAGGGAGTACAATGATCTGCAATATCAATTGAAACACGAGTAATGGTGCAGAAAGCCCTGGAAATGTCACGAGTACTACGAGTATATGGCTTGTTGACAGACTTTTATCCGGACTTTTATAGGAGTCGGTTATTCTACTCATCCACCGCTTTAGCGGTTAACCTACGTCGCAAGATTAAGAGTTACCTTTCGTTCGTAGATGCCCTCTAGTGTTTCTGCAAATTAGTTTAGTTGTACGGTGATATGTGGACATATCTTGTGTAACTATAAAAAGTACACAATTTACAGGATGGATTTAGCCGATAGATTTACGTACCTTTCGTAGATGCCCTTTCGTAGATACACCGCTTTAGCCGATAGATTTACCTTTCCTTTTTATTTATTTGCAGGATGCTTACATTGTTTGTTGTCCATAAATTGTTATTATTTGCCACTTTATTATTAATATAATACATACAAAATTTTACTTCCACCGTCTTGAATTACTTGTCACATATTGGTCTCTAGATACGCATGTATATAAACATGTTTTATTGTATAGATATACGAGTACATCCCCTTTTCAAAAATATATAAAGAACATCTTGCCGGAGCTAATATGAGTGAGCAGGTGTGGGAAAGGACTTGATTTGGAAGATGGAAGCGCGAGCTAGCACACGTCGAGCGACACCAAGGCAACGCCCCTCCCACTTCCCGGCCGGATCTCGGCGATCTTTTTCCCCAGCTTAGACGCCAACTAACGGAGACACGTACTACCTCTGTTTGGGATTATAAGTCCCGCGCGGATAACTAGGTTGCCAATTTAAACAATAAAATATACATATTATAGCATAAAAATTATACCACTAAATACCTTAGAGGTTATATTTTCTAATGGTATAATTTTTGTGATATATACGTTATATTTTGTTGGTCAAATTAACAACCTAGGTATGCGCGTAGGACCTATAATCCCGAACAGAGGGAGTACGTGGTTGAGCGAATTTGAGGCTGAATAAACAAGGCACGCGTGGAAATCGTTGGAGAAAGAGACCCATGCGTGCGCGTGGGTTGCTTTCGCTTCACGTTCTAAATTCTAACTCCACCACCGGTTAGCTAAGTATAGTACTACTCCAGTAATAAAAAGATTAGCAGCATCACGGGTTGCATATTTGACCATCGGGGAATAATGATCCAAGGACCTGAAATGGAAGTAAACATGTAGGCGTCGTGTGGTAAATAAAAATCGAATTCGAAGAGGGAAGGGATGGATACACCACGAGACGACCAGAATGGCAGCGCGTCGAGATCACCCGGCCGGGGACGGGTAAAAAATATCCAGGGAAAAAGGGGGCTGGCTGAGCTGATCGAGGTGGCGGCGGCATCTGCGAGCGTGTCGTGTATGACAGCAACCGCGCGAGGTAGTACAGCCGGCCGGGCGATCGATCGGAGCCCGTCCGCGCCGCGCCGTGTCGCTTTGCTCGCTCGCGAGAGGTGGAGTTTCGGGGTGTGCTTCGATCGCTGACGGCCATCGTAGTCGTCCGTTGAATCGCCGACGGCAGCGTGAGCGAGATCGTGTGGCCGGTAGCGCTTGTTATTTCGGGAGTTGCGCGACGCATGTAGTAGTTCGTTACTTCCGTCCGCGCTTCACGGGGAACATAAATGCTAGCCGTGCTAGCAGCTCTACTCCTACCTGTGTATCACGTGCTCGCGGGGCAAGCCCATCATGCATGTGCGTCGGACTTGATGAAGGAATGGAGACGGCCGGCCGAGTAGTCCACCGCCACGCCAGATGCCACGTCCCGGTGGCGGTGCTTTTTTTTTTCTTTGTTTGATTGACGACCATGCCGCCCTGCCCGGCCTCTCCGTCAGGACAAAGAAGAAAAACGAGCTCGGCTTCAGATGTGTGTGCGGAAGAAGAAGCGCGCGGGATGATCGAAAACAACGGTTGCTCTTCCAACTCGCGTCGCTAACCCTGCCTGCACGATCGGTAAAGCAGTCTTCACGTCTCAAGATCCAAATCGTTGCAGCAGGGTAAGATCAGTGGTTGTTGAAAGCATAAGCTAGCTCGTTTCGGGTAAGGAGCACACACGTGAGTACCGGCCTTCTACAGCGATGTTTGGAAAACGGAGCCCATAGTCTGGGAAGTCACTTGACTCATCATAGTTCGGTGGAAAGCAACAAAAATTAAGAAAACAAGGTGGCATGCCAACAACAACAAACCGGCAACAATCCAGGCAATAAGGGAACCCACCCACCGAAGGGTCCTTTTTATCTTATAGTATAAGGCGCCTACTCCATACATACCACGAGATACATGAACATGTTGCACGATATAGGAGGTTCAAGAAATATAGTCCCTCTGTCCAAAAATAACTGACTTATATTTTTCTAGATTCATATATATCTACATAGATTTTAGTGTATAGATACATTGAAGTCTAGATAAATGAAAGTCACTTATTTCTGAACGGTGGAAGTAGTATTGTTCTACTCCCTCCGTCCTAAAATAAATGACGTGAGTTTGTCTAGGCTCGGATGTATCTAGACACGTTTTAGTACGTAGGTACATGCGAATCTAGACAAACTCAAGTCACTTATTTTGAGACGGAGGGAGTATATCTATTCCTCGTGCGATACATGACTATTGAAATTGACTAGCCAAGAAATACAAACATTACTTGATAGGTTGGTCTCAGGTGGAATGGATTTGTTTCGACTGAGTTGGAGAGAGCACAAATCGCTTGTATCTCCACGATGGGTGCAAATTTAGAAAGAATCAATGTACAAATCAACGCTGTAATTTCCCTATGACGATCTATACCCCTCCCTCCCTGGTCCCACCAACCAATACTTGGAATCGCACCCTTAGCGTGAGGGGAATTTTAGGTTTCCTTTCCTTAACTAGATCACCTAGCAGTAGCTCGATTGGGCACGTCAACGTATGTATTCTGTCTTCCCAATCAAACATAGTCATTGCTGCTATTTCATCTGGTCTACTAGAGTAGAGAGATTATCTACTTAAGAAGGAGACTACTTGAACAGATGAAATGGAAGACAGAAATAAAAGTTCGATCTACCAACGTAGAGTCCGTGTCTATGAAGTTCAGTGCACGGAAAAGAGAAAAAAGACCAAAACAAGCTTTTTTCAATCTCTACAAGTCCTATATATATAGTGTTCCACTAGATAGCCGTGTTAAACTAAGATGGGATTCGAGGACACACTAATACTTACTACTACGTTATAAAATCTAACTGCCCCACTTTCCCCTCTCCCCTCTCCCCTAGCGTTTTTCCCGTTGAGAGTCGTCTTTGAGTGCCCGGACCTCCCCCGACCCAAATCTGGCGGTGATGCTGGCCAGAGGCAGCGAAGGGGCGGTGCCGGAGTAGGTAGGTCTAGTCTAGAGTTAGGTCTGCCCATGTTGGCCATGTGTGAGAGTAGGCCATCGATGGATCTCAGCTGCTATCGGCGCGTCCTGGTGTTCTCCTTCCTGGTGGCTGTGCTCCGGTGGCAGGGGCGCTCATCGCTGTAAGGTCGGAACCCAGACATCTCCGATAATAAAGCTGAAGCCTGGAGCCCTTCTTCGTTGCTAGTGGCATGCACGGCGGCGGAGGCGTCAGCGAGGAAGATTTTCTTTCCATGGTGGAAGGCAGCGGTGCCCTCAGGTACAAGCTCCTCTAATAAGCGCGATGGTTGGCGGTTTCAGGACACCGACGACGAGATCCTGCCCCTGGCCAGTCGTGGAGACGAGGGGGTGCAAGGTCTTGAAGTCCTTCGTCCTGATCTTGGCCGGCTGTGGGGTCTTTTTGCTGCTACGACGAGTTCTTCCACAGAGGCGGCGGAGTGCCAGCCTCTGATCCACACCGAAAATCGGTGGCTCGCAGCGCCGGCAAGGCGCGTCTACAACCTCCATCGGAGGCCAGGTTCTGGTGGCTCGACGACGGCATCACACACTGTCCCCTTCCCAAGTGGCTTGATCCCTGGTGAAGGAGGTGGCGGCTAGAGTTCGGGCGAACCCATCGGAAGCGAAGGAGAGAGAGGACTGGATCTCGTCTATGGATTTAGATCTAGGGTCCTCTGTGCAAAATCTAGGGGCTTGTGTGTAATTTTTGATTTCTTGAAGGGCCCCTTTGTAAGATACACCGCTTTGACTAATGCAGCATTCTAGGTCCTTCGGACCGCCCTCGGTTAAAAAAAACGTTATACAATCTAGAATGATCTACTACTTGACTTCCAATAAATTTGATAGTCTTTGTTTCTAGAAACCTCTATAGATTTATTTCTTACACCCACGCATTCTAAGACACTCTATCAAGTTCTGTAGATATCACACATACCAACATGTTTCTTTGCTTGGGTTTACAGTGTATAAAGTTTTTTGAACATGTCAACTAAATAGTAAAACATATTCCGTGAAAAAATAAATACAATTTCAGTTTAGCACTACAATATATATATATAAGAAATATTGTAACATATAAAAATATATACCTTAATATGCATTAAATGTTTGCATTATCAGTTTTCCTAATTATACCTAAAAAATAACACTTATGATATTTTTGACAAAAAAAAAACACTTCTGATAGTATACAAAATATTATTTTTTTGTAAAAACAACATATCATTGAATTATCACAAAGTAAAAGAGTTCATTATAAATATATTAGCTTCTTTTTAATTCACAGTGGCCCCACAAAACAATACAAGTAAAATCTTGCGACAATTTCTGCGTATATGCTACAAACCACTTGGCTGCAACTAAATTGAAGATTTTTTGCATATATTGTTGACTTTTGCTATAAATGCATGTCTTCATTGTTGTGTACCCACAAGTAAATTGCTGCGATGATTTCTAGGTCCCGATTTCGTGTCTGGCATCAAGATGGGATGGACCTCCCGACAATGACGCATCTATCAAGAATACATTGATGGGCCTCCCGTGAATGGCACACATCTGGGAATAAATTTTGCAAGGCAGTGTGATGACGTGTAACGTTTCCATCGATAGAACAACGCTAACCGGCAGACAGATCTTGCATGGGGGTGTTTGAAATGTTGAAGGACTTATAAAACTATTCAACAATCTTGCATGTGAGTGTTTTTGTACGCACAATTTATGAATGAGGACGCAGTAGTATTACACATCGGGTAATTAGCATTAATAAAACATGTGGATGAGACGGGAGAAATCAATCAAAATAGGAGAGAACCTATGCATGCAGCTAAGGGAGACAAGATTGGAGAGTGAAGGGGGCCAACCGTGACAAATCCCCATTAGGAGGGTCGAACAAAGTTAGTTTTGTCTAAAAATCATCTCTAAATAAGTCTTAAGTATATAATTTTTCATGTTGTACAATGGTATAGGGGATCCGGTCGGTTTTTGTGTTCATCGCTGCCTCCTCTCTGTCCTCTCCCTCGAGTCCTCTCTTTCTACCCGAAGCCAGCGCCGTCCTGTGACCTCGGATTGCTCGCGTACATCTCGCCGCATGAGGGCATCTCCACCGTACCGACCCAAACGTGTGACCGAAACGGTCTATTTCTGTCCGTTTGGGGCGGGCAGCGGTCACTTTGGGTTCGTGGTCCAGCATGTCCGGCGCGACCCAAATGTCCGTGCCTCGCGTTTCTTGGTGACATCGCTGGCCAAGCTTTGCCAATAGTCGAACACTCAAATTTACAGGCAATAGCACATGAACTGGCTATCAGATAAATTGGCAGGCATGTGCCATCGCCCTTTGGGCATCGCCAACTAGTATCCAAATGTTCTGAAATATACAAAAGGGGGCAATATCATACACAATGTCCAAAAGAATGGCGACTTCTATGTCCAAAAGGTTGCAGCCGCCGTCACCACTGCCATTCAAGCATCGCGAGCTCGGAAGCCTGTTGCCTGCGAGCGATCCAAGCCCTGCGATCGGGGTCGGCGATGGTGTCTAGGTGGGTGAGCATGATGGCATTCTCCTCGGCCATGATCTTGGCTTTGGCCTCCTTGGCCTTGGCCTCTGCCTCCACCACCCTAGACCTGGCCTCGGCCTCCATCGCATTTGCCTTCGCCTCGACCTCCATTAGCCTGTCCTTAGCGTTACCCTCATCCACCTCGATAGACCTCGTCTGGAGCTCAACAAAGGTCTTGGCGGTGGACTCTTTCTCTTTGCGCTGTCGTTCTTCCCTCTCAGCGATGGCCTCTTCCTTCTTCTCCAGGATCTTCGTCAACGTCTCCTAGAATGCCAACCAACCAGCCTGGCGGGCGATGTCGGCCTTCGTAGCCTTGTGGCCTCCAGGCCGGTGGGCACGGGCGCCTACAGGGTTGGCGAAGCCTTTGTCATTGCCGCCGTCGTCTAGGTCGATGACACCGCCCGTTGAAGCATTGATCTTGCCCTTCTTCTTGTTGTCGAGTTCTTTCCAAAGGGCATAGCTAGTCTCCCATTTTTTGCAGTCTTTGATCAACGTCTAACAATGCGTCAACGTGAAGGCCTTGTTGTCATTCACCTTTTTGAAGTGCTCCATTGCTTTCATGACCTACACATATGGATGCCGACAATGGATCAATGCATATGCAAGACATCGACAAGGAGAGGAAGGGGTTTTACCATGTCAACCAGCAACATGCCGCTTATTTTCCTTTTCGTCACCATCTCATAGGAGCCTTGGAACTTGCTACACTCGGCATGGATCGTGCCCCATCGCTTGGAGAGAGAGATCATTTTGATTGTTGTAGAAGGCATCATTGCCAAATTTCCTGTTCTCATGGAAGAACCTGTCCACCTTTTTCTAGTAGGCAAAGCCCTTTTGCTCGGCGCCCTATAGTGAATCTCGCGAAACCTTCATCCATGCCTTGCATAGTACCTTGTCCTCCTCGGTGGTGTAGCTCGCGGTTCGTTGGCTCAATCTCTTGCTGTCCACGAGCGACGCCGCAAGTGAAGTGGTCAGCGACGCGACAGTGACCCCACGCCCATGGAAGCACCATCGTTTCCGAACAATGACTTGTCCGCAATATTGTAGGCATCTTGTTGCGTCTCCTGGTGCGTCTCGGTGTCCTTGCCATAGCTGACGGCATAGCCGTCACCTTGTCTATCGCCACCCTCATTGTTCATCTCATGCATGGCTCCCTCGATATCATTGGCCACGAATTCCTACACCCAATTTTGCTACGATAAATAGACAGGAGCGGCGTGCAGGAAAAGGCAGCGAAATGTCGATACCATACCGTGTCGTCGTTGGTCGGCAACGTGATGCGTCCAAAATTGAAACATATTTACCTTTTGTTTTTGTATAAATAGAGTAGGGATTTTTGTATTTCACCGTGTCTACGTGCACTATTTTGTTCTTGTTTCAACAGGATCCCAAATCATGGAATCATATATGAACAAATCAATTAGAGTTGTTATATTGTGTAATTATATGATATTTCTATGTGATAAAAGTTATTTTATGAATTTACCTTTGCACCTGGAAGAATACCAATCAAAGAGGAAGCATCAGTATGGTTAACGACCACTGGTACGAGCGGAGCCCGCCCGTACCGTTCGCCCGTACTAGGCACAATTGCGACCGCCTCGTCAAATACTTCTCCCTGGCAAAGACGAGAGGGAGATCCGACATTCACAACCACCAGAAACCATGAAACACCACATCCGAGAGGGATTTGAAGGAGGAACTTGGCTGGGGTAAAATCCTAGCTGATCGACGAATCATTGAAGGACAACGCATCATCCCCTTCATCATCAACCGCTGCATATTCATCACCACCATTACTCCATCTTTCATCTATTAGATCTCTTTGTAATTTTAGATCCAATTGTGGTTTGTATTAGATCTACCTCTGTACTTTAATCCATTTATTTGATTATGATGATATTGTTGATTACTTCCATGAGTGAATAGTTCCTTTGTTTGGGGAGATGGAGAAACCCTAGCACAATTATAAACTTGTAATAAAGATGGTATATTCTTGTGTCCATATGATTTGCTTGTCTATGATATAATTATGATGTGTGTTTGATCTCTCTCTTTAGATGGTATGCATAGTCGGCCGCATATCATTTGCCTTTAGGACTAAAGGGAGGGAGAAATAATTTGGACGTGTCTTGGAAGCGTACCCGGAATACCCCGTGACAGATTGGCGCCGGCTCATAACCTACACGGTCAAAGGGGGATTAGAGAAGGACTCCCTAAGCTAATTATGATATCCACGGAAAAACCCTTAATTGCGGTGGTTTGTATGGGTGATTGCTCTCAGACATCACAGTGGTTATTTAGAGGTGACCTCACACTTGGCTCAACAAAGTGGCTTCATACGAGGCTTGTTGTGAACATCTTATTATGGGGCTCTCTTCACACATATCATGACACAAGAAGTATGTTATCTTGGTTGCACATAAAAATAATACTATCCCAGTGGTGTATCCTACATCCCCAAGAACATTTTAGCCCTATTGAGTTCAACCACACTTTCACATAAATTTGTTACTTGTTTTAATTACTTGTCTGCAAAAAACCATAAACCTTTCAAACATCCTTTACTTGAGGTCAAAGACAACTTACAAGTATACTTTGGTAGAGAGTAATGATGGGAATAAAAACCTTTACGAATAGCTCTCTGTGGGTTCGATATCTTTACTTTAGAACTAGCTACAATTGGTATGCGCACTTGCAGTCATCACGACGCGTTCGTCATTCCATCGAACAGGTTGACTGGCGCTGGCATGTCCGCGGCGGAGATGGACCTTTGCTTCTTCGACGCCTCCGGGGTGGTGTCCGCGATTGATGGAGGGCGGTTGAGGTCGAAGACAGGATCTCCCGCCTCCGACGACGTCGTGTGGGGATGGACGAACCGGGAGAGCGAGGCGACGATCCTAGTGGGGCCTCCGAGTGAAGGCGTGCGCGGGCCTAACGTCCTGGGCTGGCCGCAAGGGGTGCACGTGACGGAGCTGGTAGATGATGCGTCGGCCATGGAAAGGTCGGGGGCGCCATTGGCACCGAAGGGCATGGTGCCACCTAAAGAGGCGGTCATCGCCTCATGCTTTATCATATTCACGACGTGCTTGGCGGCATCCACTGCCAGCTTGTTGTGGTTGACCCTGTTCTGCGCGGCGAGAAAGCGCTCGTTCTCTTGCCAACGCTCCTTGTCAAGCTTGGCTTCGGCGAGTCGAGCCCGCGCCGCTTGCCGTCGGCCTGTGCACTTCACCGTCTCACTTTTCCGCTCCTCCGCCGTCATGTCCTTGGCAAGCTTCTTCGGCCGACCGGGCGCATATTCGTCCATGGCGGCGGGATCCATCGCCTTTCCCGCCACTCCCGCCAGTGGAAATTTGAGAGAGGTTTTTTGGAGGGAGAAGTGGAGTGGTCTGTGTGCCACTGACGGGAGGGGCCGCCAAAAGGTGATGGTCGGACATGGTAGGCCACGCGCGCTGTCCGGGCCAACCCAACCGTTGCCCAAATAGGGTGCACGGATGGGTCGAGCCGGACGCGTCGAGCCGGATGGATCGGCCCGCTGGATGGCCGCGCACGTCCCGCGTGTCCGCACGGATGCGTTCGGACGCACCCGAGCTAGTTGGGTCGGTCCGATGGAGATGCCCTGAGGATAAGGGTGGCGTTTGGTAATTTCTTTTTTCTTTTAAGCGAACGGATTAATTTCAGACTGGCGGTGACAGGCCATGTAATACCCTCAAGCAGACGGGGGCAAAAGGGTTAAATAACGGCGGACGAATTTTTTTCCAGCTGACGAGTATAGACATATTGCTAAAACGCAGCTAGCTGTGTTTTAAGATAAGTCGCAGCTAACTCGTCCACCGTCCGATCGCCTCCGTGCGATTAACGAAAGTTGGTGAGGTGTTGTCTGTGGCCGCGTTTGTTTGTCGCGGCCTGTTTTGATCAGCTTGTGGTGTTGTCGTTTGGGTTGTTGCCCAGGCCTTTTCCTCTGGGTGTTGTTGATTTGTTTTTGCCCAGGCTTTGATGCAGTTAGTTGTTGTGAGATCGGTCGGAAACGCGTGCAGTGACGAGTGGTACATCTGCTTTTTTTTACAGCGGCAGGCAACATCAACGTTGTCTTGTTTTTTCCTAAGGATAAAATGATTTTACATGGGTACTAGATTTGTATAGGCTGCTAAAAATAGCGACGATTTGGCTTTTTGAAGTTTTTCAACGTGAAACATTTTACTAATTGGCTTTTCTCCATAATTAACATTTTTCTTTTGTTTCTTTTGTCATGTTTTTATTTTATTTTTTATGTTTTTCTATTAGGGATGTGTTCCGTAAGTTTTATTTATTTTTGCTCCATCAATCAGATCGATTGGACAAAATTATTGTTCCATTGTCCTCGGGCACTACTTTTATGCTCCACATGTACTCGTAATTTGTTCAGTAATCGTAATGTTTTGTTCAATTATATCCAAATTTTGTTCTCGAGGAGGAACTGTCTCGCGTATAGACGCAACGACAAGACCCGTGTTTGTCCCAGGTTCCTTTTTTTGGGATGTTGTCATTGGGTCGTGTTGTCCCGTGTCGTTTTTTTTCCTTGCTCGTAGTTTCTAATTGTGAATTTTTTTCATAGTTTACTTGAATTTTCTCTTTTTTATGTTATTCTTACGAAGACGCTCCGTCATTATGCTTTGTTGCATTTTGAGAGTGAGATAGAGAAGGTTCGGAGAGATTGCTTATATATATTTCAGAGGCGACTACGGCGACTGAACTGATAGAGAAGAATTTTTCATGTTTTATTTTTTCATTATACTTTGTTCGAGTCATTTTTGATTCATTAGGTGGTTTCCGATAGCAAATAACCATATTTTTTGAGAGAAGGGGCAGAGGCAACTCATGATTGCTTCGTCGTCCTATTGTTAGTTGCAACTAGACTCGCAGCTAGCTTTTCTCGCAGGGTTGCAACTGGTTTGCAATTGAAGATTGTTTTCGTGGTCCCTTCTCACTACGTGTTCTAATGTTGTGTTTGGATGTAAGAATTCGACCTTGGAATCGCGGAATCTAGAATTCGCGATCTGTTTCCGCCATTTGGATCACGCTCGGAATTATTGGCTGGAAACTAAGACCAATTCCATGCTCCGCTTCAGCGCGTGTAACGAGCCCGCCCGCGATTCCGACCTCCGACCCTCGGAAACGCACGGAAACAGACCCCCACGTACCTGTTCGTGTTTGGTAGAGAGAAAAAGCAGAGGAGGCCTGCACGGGAGCTCGGCCACGACCCGGAGGACCGGCGGCGGTGCCGGCTCCGGCAAGGTTTCCCCCGCCATCCTCTCTCTCCCACCTTCCCCTCCATCCTCTCCCTCTCCACCTTGCCCTCCGAGGGAGGCTCGCGTGAGTCCCGTCTGTCCGCTCCCCCGCCCAGCAGTAACTCTAGATCGATCGGAAGGGAACGGTGGCACAGGTGAACGGCGGGCACTCCCATGGCTCTCCCCAAGAAGTCCTCTGTCTGGTCCTTCTTTTTTCCTTCCGATTTTTTCATTCTCCATCCGCGACTTGTAGATCAGAGCTACGCCTCCACCATGCTTCTTCTTCCTGCTGCTATGGCGTGACAATGATTTTTTTTGTATTTTCTGTGAATCCTCCTCAGCATGTTGTACTTGGACAAAATTATTATCCATGTTGTAATTGTTTTTGTTGTGACTTTATTCAAAATATTTTATTGTCATTACGTGTGAAAATAATATATAAATATTCAGATATACACATACTATTTTTCCATATAGGCATACCAGTTTATATTGGCCAAACTCAACAAAACATTCAATTCCGTTATTTGTACATCCAAACGGGAATTGGAAATGAGTGTTTCCCTTCGATTTCAACAGCAAATTCTATGCACATCCAAACAAAAGAATTAGAATTAGAGTCATTTCCTTTCCATTCTGGATTTGGAATTTCTATCCCAATTCAATTTCGAGGTAAAATTCATACATCCAAACACAACGTAATTGTATTTGCAAACTGCGTTATCGCGGGAGTTGTAACTGGACTTGCAACTGAAAATTGTTTTTGTGGTCCTTTATTTACTATGAGTTACAACTTGACTTGCAACTGGTTTTTCTCAAGAAAGTTGCATCTCGGGTTGCAACTGAGAATTGTTCTCGTGGTCCCTTCTTTTCTATGAGTTTCATCTGAAATTGCAACTAGCTTTCTCATGGTAGTTGCAATTGGGGTTGAAACGTATGATTGGTTTCGTGGCCCTTTTTTTCTATGAGTTGCATCTGAATTTGCAAATGGTTTTTTGCGGGAGTTATAATCAACTCATGATTATTTTTATGATCCTTTATTTAATATGAGGTACGACTGGACTTGCAACTGTTTTTTCTCGAGAAAGTTGCATCTCGGGTTGCAACTGAATTGTTCTCGTGGTCCCTTCTTTTCTATGAGTTCCATCTAGAATTGCAACTAGCTTTTTCAAGGGAGTTGCAACTGGGGTTAAAACCTATGATTGGTTTCGTGGCCCCTTCTTTTCTATGATTTGTATCTGGACTTACAAATGTTTTTTTTTGCGGGAGTTGCAACCAACTCAGGATTATTTTTATGGTCACTTGCAACTTACTTTTTTCACGAGAATTGTATCTGGGGTTGCAACTGAGAATTTTTATGATCCCTTATTTACTAGGAGTTGCAACTGGACTTGCAATTGGCTTTTCCAAGGGAGTTGCGACTGAGGGTTTTTATGGTCCCTTCTTAATTACGAGTTGCAACTGAACTTTCTAATGGCTTTCTTACGGGAATTCTACTGCGGTTGCAGCTGAAGGTTTTTGTGGTCTCTTTTTTACTACGAGTTGCAATTAGACTTGCAATTGGCTTTGTCATGGGAGTTGCGGTTTTTCCATTTGTTTTTTGTGGTCCCTTCTATATGTTTTTTTTGTTTTTTTGGATCATTCTATTTTATTGTTCCACTCAAGCTTTTTATATGTATGGAATACCTATACACAGTGCGTTATTGTGGTCGCAACTGGTTCACATTTCCTATGAGTTATAATCAAACTCTCGACTGGTTCATGTTTCCTATAATTTTTGCAATTAAACTTTTTTGTTTTAAAATTCTTTTGCACTTATGGTTTTTCACGCTTCATATAAGTTGTAATCGATCTTTTTTTAGTTGGCTCATGTTTCATATGAGTTACAATTGGGCATGCAACTGACTCTTCTCCTCTATGAGTTGCAATCGGACTTGCAGCTGACTCATGTTTCCCGGTTTTCTATGAGTTGCAATCGGACTCGCAACTGGTTCATGTTTCCTATAATTTTGTAATTGTACTTTTTTTGCAACTGGGATCCTTTATAGTTGCAAGTAGGGTTGCAATTAGTATTTATCCGCTTGCAAGTGGGGTTGCAACCGGTATTTTTCTTTAGTTACATTTAGGGTTGCAAATGAGAATTCAATTGATGTTTTGTCTTGTTGCAAGTAGGGTTGCAACTGGTTTTTTTGTTGTTGTAAGTGGGGTTCTAGTTGGGATTTTTTCTAGTTGCAACCGAGATTTCTTCTAGTTACAAGTGGAAATTTAAGTGGAAGTTTATCCAGTTGTAAGTGGGCTCGCAACTGGGATTTTTTTTCCAGTTACAACTACAGTTGCAACTTATTGTTTCAGTTAAAAGTAGGTTTGCAAATGATATATTTCAATCACAAGTGAGATTTTTCTAGTACACGTTGATTGCAGAGTAGTATTTTCTCAGCTCCATATGAATTATCGCAAATTTGTCCAGACATGCATGCATTTAGATGTGTTTTATGTGTACATACATGTGAATGTAGACAAATTCGCAACCGTTAATATGGAACGAAGGTAGTCGTTGTAAATAAGTTACAACTATTTTTTCTAGTTGAGAATTAGCAAAATTGTTTTGTAATGTCTTGAAGCTGAAGAAATGATTTTGTCTTTATACCTTCCAAAATAGAGAATATAGATCTATATGAAAATTGTACTTCCTCTGGTTCATATTAATGTATCCAACTTGTCTAGATACGAATAAATCTAGTCTAAATATTTAACGAGCTATATACAAATTTTGACAAAGTTGAGACCAAAGTATAGAATTAAAAGTTGCAAGCCAAGTGATCACAAAGGGTGTGTATTAATGTTACACTCGTACATCTCACACCCACTACGCGTAGAAGTTGGCGTAGGGGAGGCGGGCGACGGCATGGGTTACAGCGACGGCGTGAGTGCGTACAAGGGTACAAGCAAAGTCAAATAAACATCATAAGCGGCACACTGACGTCATCTGACTATGACGTATCTTATGCCATAGTTAGCTGAGCATTAGATATTCAGCTAAGTCATAGCTAGCTGAGACGTATGTTACGTTATAGTCAGTTTGTGGATTGTTGATCTTGTTGTCTGCATCAAGATTCATGCCTGACCTGTTTGTCCTATATTTATGTTTGGGTCTGTCCGGCCTGATTTGTGTGTTGCGTTTTGCTAAGTCCGACTTGGTGTAGTTTTTGTTGGGCCTTGCGGTTGGTGGGACATAATAGCGCTGAGTTCGGTTGTTTGGTTGTTTTGTGGCCCGTAGGTTGCTTTTTTTGCGTAACTGTTTGTTTTGTTGTTTGGCATTTTTCTTCTTTGTTTTTTTTACCGTTGTTTTGATTAATTTTTGGTCCTCTCATTTTTATATATTTATATATACTTTTTGGACTGTTTTTGTTTATCCACTCAACTTTTTTTCTGGTGGTATGAACTATTTTGTATATATTACTCTCTCTGTCTTAAAATGGATGTCGAAAATTTTGTCAAATTATGGATGTATCTAGACACTAGATACATCCAAATTCATAAAACTTTGCGACGTCTATTTTCAGACGGAGGGAGTACATATATACAATATTGTGTGGATGTGGTCTTTTATTTGGTAGTTTACTTTTTTTTATTGTATGCATTCATTTTATAAATGCTATTCATATGAAGAAGAAGAAGCTTCGTATAAACAAGATGCGTCTGTCATCCCAAAAGCATAACTTTGCTAGTTTCTTGTTGTTAGGGGGACATATAAAAAAAGAGTACTTTTATAAATATCAGATGCAGTAGGTTTTTTAGTTCCCTATGCGCTGCGATCAGACTCGCAACTTGTTCATAATTCTTATGAGTTGGAATCGGATTTTTGTAATTATTTTCATATTTCATATAGTTTTTGCAGTTCCACTTGCAATTTGAGTTGTTATCTAACTTTTTGCAAATGTTCCATGTTTTCACAACTCTTTTTACTACATGTTTTATATGAGTTGTAATCGGACTCACAACTAGTCCATGTTCAATATGAGTTGTAATCAAACTCGCAACTATTCGTGTTTTCCTATGAGTTGTAATTGAATTCGACTTTTCAATTTGGCTCATGTTTTACGAGTTTGGACTCGCAACTGACTCATTCTCCTTGTAAGTTGCAATTAGACTTGCAGCTAGTTCATCTATCCCTATATGTTGCAATCATAATTGCAATTGACTTGTCTTTCATATGAGTTGCAATTAGACTTGCAAATGGTTCATGTTACCATTTTATTTGAAAATCCGACTCACAACCGAGATAGAGGAATGAAATGATCTAGTGAAACGATACACAACCACAAGTATGAACCTATAACCATAAGTCTTGGGGAGTGCCTCAAGAAAATCAATTGAAATAGAAGTCCCAAGTTGTAATTGAACAGACAAATGTTGAAGAAGACCAGCAGGAAGGGTGTGATTACTGTTTTTGAGTTGACACACATCATTCAAACTCGCAACTGGTTCAAAGTTTCCTATGAGTTGAAATAACACTCACAACTGACTTTGTATTTTTTTTCATGGGCATGAGGTGCAATCAGACTCGCACCTCGCAACAGACTTGTCTTTTTCATAGGTATGAGTTGCAATCAGAGTCACAACTGGTCCATTGTTTCATATGAGTTGCAATCGGACTCGCAACTGGTCCATTGTTTCATGTGAGTTGCAATCGGACTCGCAATTGACTTGTCTTTTTCATAGGTATGAGTTGCAACCGGACTTCCAACTGACTTGTCTTTTTTATAGGTATGAGTTGCAATTGGAGTTGCAACAGGTTCAAAGTTCTCTATGAGTTACAATAGCACTCACAACTGACTTTGTCTTTTTCATAGGTACAATTCCAATCAGACTCGCAACAGGTCCATGTTTGATATCAGTTGCAATCGGACTCGCAACTGACTTGTCTTTTTCATAGGTATGAGTTGGAATCAGAGTCGCAACTGGTTCAAATTTTCCTATGAGTTGAAATAACAGTCGCAACTGACTTTTTCAATTTCATAGGTATGAGTTCCAATCGGACTCGCAAGTAGTCTATGTTTCATATAATTTGCAATTGGGCCCGCAAATGACTTGTCTTTTTCATAAGTATGAGTTACAATCGGACTCGTAACTGGTTCAGAGTTTCATATGAGTTACAATCGGGCTCACAACTGACTTATATTTTTTATAGTTATGAGTTGCAACCGGACTTGCAACTGACTTGTCTTATTCATAGATATGAGTTGCAATCAGATTCGTAACTGGTTGAAAGTTCCGTATGAGTTTCAACCACACTTGCAACTGACTTTGTCTTTTTCATAGGTATGAGTTCCAATCTGACTCGCAATTGGTCCATGTTTCATATGAGTTGCAATCGGACTCGCAATTGACTTGTCTTTTTCATAGGTATGAGTTACAATTGGACTCGCAACTGGTTCAAAGTTCCCTATAAGTTGCAATTGGACTCGCAACTAACTTGTCTTTTTCATAGGTATGAGCTGCAGTTGGACTCGCAACTGGTTCAGAGTTCTCTATGAGTTGCAATAACACTCACAACGTACGTTGTCTTTTTCGTAAGTATGAGTTCCAATCACACTCGCAACTGGTTCAAAGTTTCCTATGAGTTGCAATTGGACTCGCAATTTGTCCATGTTTCATATGAGTTGCAATCGGACTCGCAACTGACTTGTCTTTTTAATAGGTATGAGTTTCAATTCGACTCGCAACTAGTCCATGTTTCATATGAGTTGCAATCGGACTCGCAACTGACTTCTTTTTTTAGGTATGAGTTGCAATCGGACTCGCAACTGTTTCAGAGTTCCCTATGTGTTGCAATAACACTCGCAACTGACTGTCGTTTTCATATGTACGAGTTTCAATCGTACTCGCAACTGGTCCATGTTTCATATAAGTTGCAATCAGACTCGCAACTGACTTGTCTTCGGATTCACACCTGGTCCATTTTTCTTATGAGTTGCAATCGTACTCACAACTGACTTGTCTTCGGATTAGCAACATGTCCATGTTTCATATGAGTTACAATCGGACTAGCAACTGACTTGTCTTTTTCATAGGTATGAGTTCAATTGGACTCGCAACTGGTTCAAAGTTTCTTATTAGTTGCAATAGCACTCACAACTGACTTTGTCTTTTTCGTAGGTATGAGTTCCAATCGGACTTGCAGCTGGTCCATGTTTCATATGAGTTGCAATCGTACTCAACTGACTTGTCTTTTTTATAGGTATGAGTTAAAATTGGACTCACAACTGGTTCAAAGTTCCCTATGAGTTGCAATCGGACTCGCAACTGACTTGTCTTTTTCATAGGTATGAGTTGCAATCGGACTCGGAACTAATTTGTCTTTTTCATAGGTATGAGTTGCAATCGAACTAGCAACTGGTTCAAAGTTTCCTATAATTTACAATAACACGCAAGTGACTTTGTCTTTTTCATAGGTATGAGTTCCAATCGGATTCACAAATGGTCCATGTTTCATATGAGTTGCAATCGGACTTGCAACTGACTTGTCTTTTTCATAGGTATGAGTTACAATTGGATTCACAACTGATCCATGTTCTATATGAGTTGCAATCAGAATCGTAATTGACTTGTATTTTTCATAGGTATGAGTTGCAATTGGACTCGCAACTGGTTTAGAGTTCCCTATGAATTGCAGTAACACTCGCAACAGACTTCATCTTTTTCATAGGTATGAGTTCCAATCGGACTCGCAACTGTTTCATGTTTCATATGAGTTGCAATAGGACTCAACTGACTTGTCTCCTTGACAGTTGCAATCGGACTTGCAACTCATCTATCCCTATACATTGCAATCATAATCATAACCGACTTGTCTTTTATATGAGTTGCAATTAGACTTGCAACTGGTTCATGTTGCACTCACTGACTGGTGGGTCCACATAGTTGTCGTTGTTTTTTGCGGTTCCGCTACTTTTCCTCTCCCCAAGCTTGTTTCTTCTAGAACACCTTGTCAATTGTTTCGAAATGGCAGTGGTAAGCATACGCAACAAATTGAGGAGGACACAGAGATGAATTGTGGAGGAGACAAGGAGGGAGGAGACGGAATCTGCCAGTGGAAGGAGTCAAAGAATACAAGCGGGAGCTCCGCCCGCGCAGAGGTCTCTCCTTAGCAATCCCCACATGAACTAGGAGTGGTTAGGATCTTCTTTGTTATTTTTTCTTTCTTTCTAGGATCTTTTTTGCTTTTATCTCACCTAATACACGGTGTTGCCTTTTTTGAGAAGATATAAAGTGTGATCCAGCAATCTAAAAAGTAAAAGATCTGGTCCAACAAAACAAAACAACGAACCGGGCCCAACAAAACCACAAGAGAACAATTGGAATAACCCAACAACACAAGAAAAAGGTCTAGTTACACAATCCTAGAACGGATGTAGTAACGGGTTGACAAAGAAATTGGTGATATCAACTGACTGCGACATAAGTTGCGGCGTAGACATTCCCTTTGAAATTATTATACACGGCTTTATAATTTTTTTCATCTTTTGGTAGCTCAAAATACACATTTTTCAATTGATATTTTACACGTTTTTGGTATACATTACTGGATATATCCCTTTTTTGTTTTCCAAAAAAATTACAACTCAGAAATATGATTTCAAAGCTAGATTTTATATTTTTCACAGTTGTAATTGGATTTGCAACTGAGATTTTTGAAATCTAAAATCAAATTCACTAAGAATTTAGCTAGTGGTGATTCTTTTATTCTTTTCTATGAGTTGCAATCGGAGTTGCAACTCGTTTCTATTTTTCCGAGTTGCAACTGGACTTGCAACTGAGATTTTCTAAATTACATCGAATTAACTAAAAGTTAAGCTACACCATCATGCTTTCTCCGATATATGATTTTCGTGCTTTTATATGAGTTTTAATTGGAGTTGCAACCGGCGTTTATTTCTCTCCTAGTTGCAACTGGACTTGCAACTCGAATTTTTAAAATTTAAATCAAATTTACTAAGAATTTAGCTAGTCCATTTTTTCTTTGATATATTGTTTTTGTTCTTTTCCATGTCCGGTTGCAACTGTTTATCTATTTCCCCCAGTTATAACTGTACTCGCAACTAAGATTTCAAAAATTACATCGAATGCACTAACAATTTAGCTAGTCATAATCTTTTAGTTATTTATATGAGTTGCAATCGGAGCTATAACTGGTTTTCTATTTTTTTCCAGTTGTATCTGGACTTGCAAATGAAATGTTCAAATTACATTTAATACATAAAAAAATCGCTATTCATGATTTTTTTGGTTATTTCTATGAGTTATAATTGGGCTTGCAACTGGTTTGTATCTTTCCCAATTACAACTGGACTTGCAACAGAGATGTTTAAATTATATCGCATTAACTAAGGACTAAGCTAGACCATCTTTGATATATGAATTTCGTTCTTTTATACGAGTTTCAATTGGAGTTGCAATTGGTTTTGTATTTTCCTGCAAATAGACTTGCAACTAAGATTTTTAAAATCTAAATCAAATTTACTAAGAATTTAGCTATTCTCATATTTTCTCGGATATATTGATTTTGAAAATCGTTAACAGAGAATTAGCTTAGTGCTCAGTCAACTC
This sequence comes from Avena sativa, assembly GCA_916181665.1. Classification (NCBI taxonomy): domain Eukaryota; kingdom Viridiplantae; phylum Streptophyta; class Magnoliopsida; order Poales; family Poaceae; genus Avena; species Avena sativa. Next base: position 541,579,050 of record OV702290.1, on the reverse strand, counting down.
CTGGTTCGTTGGATTTGTCCTATGCATCAAGATTGGTGATCCTCGCGTGTACAGTCTGTTGTTGGCCCTTGTTGTTCTGTCGCACTCTGTTGTTGGTTTACTGTATTGTGTTGTTGTCGCTTTGCCCTATTGAGCTGTTGCATGACCTTTTTCCTTTGCTCGGCCGTTATTCCGCTAGGGTGGCTTTTTGTTGGGCTGTCATTTTGGTTGTTGTTGAGTGCCGGGTTGGAGGCGGTCATCTACTGTTAGAGCGAGCGGTACGGCAGCGTTATTTTTCATTTTTATTTTCCTAAATGCAAAATTGTTTATTAGGTGGTACTAGCTATGTATAGTCTGTCAAAAATAGTTGTGGATCTAGCCTTTTGAAGTTTTCTAACATGAAACCTTTCCCGTTGTTGATTGTTTATCGCCGACTTCGTCATCTTGTCAAGGAGTTAATGGTTTGTCTATCACTTCCTATTTGTTTTAGGATTGTCTCTCTTTCTCAAGTGTCCTTCGTCGATAAATAAGAGAGAAAAAACATAGTAACGGACAATGCAAGGAAATAAGAGAAAAGGCCACCGGAAAGTGTCTTTGGCTCCCGAGGTCTAGTTTTCCCTTTGTTTAAGAAAATTCAAAAATCATATTTATAACTTCAAAAAAGTCTAAAATAAATTCTGGATATATTCAATGTTGTATCCTACAAGCGCAAAAAATCACAATATTAAATTCTTTATATTCTGGGCTACACAAAAATAACAAATTCTGCTAAAATTTAGAGATGTAAAATTATGTATACTCACATCTACAATTTTATCATTTTTATGTAGCTCATAATATAAAATATTTTAAATTGGTATACTGCATGTTTTGTCGGATAAATCATTGGCTACATACTGGATTTTTTGTAGAATTTTTAAAACAAAAAAAATGATTTTCAACCTTTTGAAACTAGGATCATTGATGCCCACGTACTAAGACTAAAAAACAGAAGAAACTAAAAAGAAGCGACGGCCCATACTAAGACCATCCACCCTAGCTCCCTCGTCAAAGTGTACATCACGTTTATATACTAGTAAAACAGCCCAACCCAGCCTAGCTACCTCGTCAAAGGAAAAATATCCGACCATCGATCAGTCAGCTCTACAGCAAATCGTTCAGGCTGTCGATATTTATTTAAAAAATATGCTGACGTCATGTGACTGTGACGTAAGTTATTTCTCAGCTAGCTGAGAATTAGACAGACGCCGCAGCCAAGTACGTATTAGTAATTTAGTACTAGTACCATATTTGTGTATTGGTAGCTCTGTTGTTATCGAATTTTTATCTTTTTGTTCTTGACTTCCACGAAAATATAGAGTATACAACAGCTGCAGCGATAAAGTTAAAAAAAAAAAAAACTGAAGAGATGAACGGACTGCCATCAACTCGTATCTTCATGCAAGGTCAAACGTGAACCCTGAGATCCTTCTATTTAATCGGGAGGGATGCCCATGCCGAAACAAGATTGGCAAGAAGTCGAGGAGGAGATCCAGAACCCGGCGATGGACCCGCCCAAGTCTCCGCCCTCCGGCCGCCCCCTGCCTGACAGCGGCTGCAAAGACGTGCATCATCACGATCTTCCTTGGGCGGCGGATCATTGGAACTGGGCGGCGCTGCCCCGCGACGTGCTGTGGCTCATCCTGAGCCGTGTCCCGCAGGCCGATGTACTCCGAGGCGCCGGTCTCGTCTGCACCTCGTGGGGGCGGCTAGCCCACGACGAGCCTCTGCTTTGGCGCCGCATCGACCTCGCCGCTGACGAAGACGAGGACGAGGACGCACCGGCAAATTAACTGTATACTATAGTAAAAAAGAACACCACAAATTAACTGTTGACATGTTCTAAGAGTAGTGAAAGGATAGGCACGCGACCAACAAATTACCCGTTGTATCACCCTGTTGGTAAAAATATGCGGGAAAAAGGTCGATCGGGATGAGCTGGCCAGGCTAGCGAGAGAGTATCACATCATATTCTATCTCTGCTAGCAACCGCGCGGTCCCTTTCCCCTAGTACGAAGTCATAAGAGCATTTCCACCGGTGCCTCCCAAATAAGAGGTGGCCAAACGCGCGAGTAGTTGTTTTGGGAGACGATACCCAAACTGTCGGCGATTTGAGGAAGACGTCCCACACCGGCGTCTCCCGACCGCACCAAAATAAATTAGTTCATAATAATTTTTCATAGATAAATTAGGTCCTACCATACAACTTTTATTCTAGAAAATAAAAACTACATGTGCTTCCTGGCGTCAAAGTCGGTCTGTTCTCTCACCTTCGCCGCCGCCACCCTTGCTGCCACAACCTCGCGACGGACGTAATCCACAGTTGCGTTGCCATGGACATGCGTTCCATGTCCAGAGCCGACGCCGCACTATGGTGATTCCAGTGGCGGAGGATGGTCCACAATTTTCCTATAGCAAAGTCAAAGACATATATCGTCATTTAATTAGAGCCCGGGTGGAGGTAGGGCAATTGCCCCTACCTCACCCAAAATAAGAATATAATATCTTTTTGACATAAATTTGTTTAACCGAAATATGAAAGATTAAAAAATTGGCAATAATAAGAAACTAAATTTAAGGAATATGAGTCGAAAAATTCAACATGGAATGGATGTGTATTTGATTAACTAAGGGTCATCAAGATTTAAGAATATATATGATTGATGTTTTATGCATGAAGAAATAAAAAATCACTATAAGGATAGACATATCGACGTAAATGACACGTCGGAAAATAGGCATGGAGATTGCACTGGGTAATGTATGTAAGTGTAATTTATATAGGTGTATATATATATTTTAAGAATAATTTATAGATAATACACGAATTAGTATTGTTCGGCCTTGTTCCGAAAATTCTTATGAACTGTAGACTCAATGTATAAATCTTATTTAGCAGTGTGCCCTACGCTCAGCTAGGGCCGCTAATATATAGAGATATAGTAGTAACAGGTTGTTGCGTGGAGCTCGGGCGACTGCCATAATGTGCCCTATGGGGTCCTCCTCCACTGGACGATTCACCGCCGTCCTCTCCGCCCTCCACGCTCCTTCTGCCGCTGCTGACGAGTACTCGGCCTTGGATCTCGACCTCGCCCACATTGCTTGCACCTCCGCGATCACCACGCCCTGCTCGATGTAAGGGTTGGCGGACACGGTTCTCCATTCTTGCTGATTCACGGAGAGCGCCCGCTCTAACCTCATCTCGTCGGTGCGGCAGAAGGCCCGCACCTCCTTCGAGCGCGACGACTGGATATCGGCGAGGAGCACCCGCTGGTCAATTGGCTCCTCGGCCTGGCTGTAGTAGTCGCCGAAGTCGAAGTCATTTTCCTCCTCCTCGTCGGCAGCGCCGACCTTGTCCGTCTCTTCTTCCGTGGCCTGCTTGGGTTGTGTCTCCGGCTCCGATGATGGGGGTAGCGAGAGCGAGCGGCTGTTGAGAGCTGAGCCCAATCGGTGGCGAGGCATGCAAATGGTGTGGTGAGCCATCTCCATGATGGGCTCCTTTTATAGCTGGCGGCAGGAAGAGGGAGGGAACGTCGAGAACTGGATGGGAAGGCAATAAGAGGTTGAAAAACAAGGACGGAAAACTGCGAGAAAGGAAAGCGAGCGGCGTAAACGGTGGGTGACAGAGGCGCTCCGGCGTGGGGAGGCAGGCCGTCATGGGCGAGCGCATTGTGACACTGCCGAGCAGCCCCACACGGCCAAACCTACGTCGTGTACTGCCGACAACTCTAACTCCACCCCTGCATGCCGGGGCGGCAAGCGGGTGCTGAACGTATTGTTGGGTGGCCCAATCTTCAAACTCTTTCTTCTTCCGTGGCATAATCTTATGTTTTTCCGAAGGCAGCCGCAGACATAAGTACCAAACCATAAACCTGTATATACCAACGAGGGTTCTCCCATAATTTCAATTTGAACCGCAGTGCCAAGGCTACATGCACACGCATAGGCATTAGAGTAATCATCCAAGATCGACAAGAGTACCAACACTAGTATTTCAGGAAAGACGAACCGAATAGCCTCGTCGAGGTTGCTTGGGAGCCGAGAGTACGAATCACCATTGTCGAGAGCATGGCAGCCGGGAAAAATATTGCGAGGACAAATCTCCTCGTGATAGCCAACAAAAACCATCCAAGATCGATCCGGCGAAGCATGATCTGAAAAACCATATCTAAAAAAATTTGATCTTTCCAATACCACCATTGACATCGAGAAAAGACTCATGTCATCGAAGGAAGTCCCGAAGAACAACTATTGCAGACGATGCCATCTCCATTGAGTGTGGAGGCCGAAAAGGAGCAGCAAAACCTTAACTACTTCCTCCTAGTACTTCGTGATGCAACGAGCTGGAAGCCCAGAAGTGATGACGGAGGGAGTGACAGCCGAGCTCACGCCACGTCCCGGCGTCGTGGTGTTCTCTGTTGACGAACATGTATACCCATACCTTTGGAAAAATAAATTGATAGCTCAAATGATGTACATCAGCCGTGACAGGTGCGCATCGGCCGCCGCCGCCACGTCGAGCACCGGGCCCGTTGGAGGAGGACGAGACAGGTTGGCTGAATGGGGAAATGGTTTCGCTTGGCATCAGCGTGTGTCTTTTTTTTTTGTGGTAAACAATATATATTAAGCATGCAAGCCGGCTTATTAAAATCTTCTAGTCCTCTTAGTTATTCTGGTATGGAAAAAGTATAGGTCTGAAACTTACAGCCCAACAAACAATTGTTACATCACTTAGGAGTTTGTCTAATAGAAAACTAGGGGTTCATCGACCCAGTTACAAGAAATATTATTCAAAAAACTAAACCTAGCAATCTCATGAGCAACCTGGTTTGCTTCCCTCGGACAAAATCTAAAAGTAACCGAGCCAATAGAAGATGCCATGTCAACACAGTCCGCAAAAACTGCAGCCGATTCGTTCCACCATCTTCCATCACCAGAGCAGGCTTCAATCGTTTCCATCGAGTCCAACTCAGCCACAATTCTACTACAACCAAGAGAATTGGCAAGCGCTAAACCCTCACGTATGGCTATTGCTTCCACCATCACTACTGAAAGAACATTTGGAAGGAGGCATTTAGCTCTAATAAAATTATCTTGATAGTCTTAGATCACAGCTCCAACAGAACCAGAGCGACTATCAGTATAGAAAGAACTATCAACATTGAGCTTTAGGAATCGACGCTCTTGCCTTGACCATTTTTCATCGCCCATTGGTCCTGATCTTATATTGGCTTTGGCTGCATTTGCTGCTATACCGAAAATAGAAAGCTTGCATTTAAAAATCGGAGGCACATCCTCATTGTGAGTTCGACGCCTTCGAATCCACCATAAATACCAGCACATGACAGAGATCGTCTCTTTCAAATTCACCGTCTCCAGTCCTGGGTACGAATTATTAGGTAATCGTAGGAGATGTTCCAGCACCGTTCATCCAGCTCTGTCAACCACCAATGCCTGATCAATAACGTCGCCAAGGCCAAGATTGTTCCAAATTGCTTTAGCTGTTTCACATTTAAAGTGCAAGTGCATAATACCTTCCGCTTCTAGACTGCAAACGGGACATTGGCCACTCGTGCCTATACGCCGATTAACTAGAATACTTTTTATGGGAATAATACCATGGAGAGTCCTTCATATAATTTTTTTGAGCTTACTTGGGATTTGTAACTTCCACACCGTCATCTAGACAGGATTTGCCGCAGATCCTCTGGGAGTGCGAGCTGACTCTCGTGTACCGAACTGATGTTTCCATTGACAATAATACCCAGAACGTACAATATAAGTACCATGTTTAGTAAGACCCCAATCAATGAAGTCTGAAAATCCTTGATCATTAAGAGGGATTTGCAATATTTGGCGGACATCAACTGGACTGAACAGATTGTACAATAGCTCCTCATCCCAACGACCTGACGTAGGGTCTATCAATACTCAGAATGGATTCACGGATCATTCTAGATATTAATATTTTCACCGGTTCCGACCCTCCAAATATGTAACATCTCAAAAATATTAAATAGGATTATCACTTTCCAATTACCCAAGATTAGGGTTAACAAAAGCTTTTTAATATTAAACACTATATGAATGCATGTATGTTTGATAATGATGTACGAATACTTGTTATGCCATGTTTGATTGTTATAGATGATAAGGATTAGCTTGAGGATCATCTAGGTCAAATCCAAACAAAATCAAATCAAAAGAAAATCAAATAATAACACATATGACCAAAAGGTCATTTTTGTCAAAGTTAACAACTATCCCACTTTGGACATCTCTATTAAGTATTTCAAATAGAAACAATTCTATTTCTTTTCTCCCCTTGCTAGACCAAGTGAAAATAAACACAAGTAAACTTTACAAACTTACAGAAACAAATTCAAGTCCATTTGAAGGATATTTCAAAATTGAATCAAGTGTATGTATCTTGATAGCCATTTTTCAAAAACCACTCAAACCTTCTCCATTTGACACATCCTAGCAACCAGAGACACTCAAGCATATGACCAACACACTCACCAAATACAATTTGAAAATTCAAATATTTCTTTCATGCGGCCATTTAATCAAACACTTAGCAGGCATAGTACAAGTATACCAACTATCTACCGTTGTGATCAATCTAGTGATCATCCTTGTACTCCACACAACTCCATTACACACCCACGATCACCCTCAGTACCAGCCCGTGCAGCTAGCACCACTCACTCGCTCCAATGACTAGTGCCAGCCCGTACCCTAGCGTGCCATGCCAGTCAAGCATGGACACGACGGCACACGCCGCGTTGCCCACTACCACGACCACGAGGAGATAGGAGCGCGTGACCTCACCACACCCCCAGTCCACGCCTCGGCCAACGACAGCCAGTGGAGACGCCAGCAATCGCGCTCCCATATATCTCTCTGCCATGCCGAGCGCACGCCAGAGCACCGAGCCGCCCCGCGCAGCCACGCCGTGCCTTGCTCTCTCCTTGTGTAAATGCCTTCGCCGCGTCACTAGCGACCTCCCAAGTACGACCGTTCGACGTCGCGCGCCCCGTGACCACCGTACGCCATGACGAACACTAGCGGTACCCGAACAGAGCGAGGACGCCCCGACCGATTAAGACCGCGCCTCGCCGTGCCACTATGCGCATGACAATCGCTGCAGACCACCGCGTCGACCTATGCCCTCAGCCATGCCGATAGCGCCCTATAGCAACATCGTCGACGAGCTCGAGCCATGCCGCATCGCTCCCTTCGCCGGTGTATAAATAGACCCCTCCCCTGCCTCCAAATGCACACCACTCGACTCACCTCTCCCCCAGAAACCCCTCTGACCCTTCCTCAGAGCAAGGCGAGCACTCCATCGCCGGAATTTCACCGGAGCCCGCCGCTGCTGTGGAGGAACGGAGCCGTTGATTGGAGCCATCCCAGGAGCTGCCGCGACCACCATTCGACTCGCCGTTGTCTACCAGTTCGTTCGGCCCCATCGCCGGACCTAGCTGGAGCCCTGGTAAGCCCCCGATGACCCCCACCGTAGTGCTAGGGTTAAAATCTCGCGCGCTCAGTACGATGGGGAAGATGACGCTCAGCTGTCGATCGCGCTCTAATCGTGCGGCCTAGATTAGCTGATACCGTTTCGCTTAGACACAGCCGCTGACGTGTGGGACCAGCCTGAGTGCAACTCACTGCCCGCGTGCTGCGTAGCTGAGCCGACCCATTAGCATTCCCGCGCTTAGCCCAGAGATTCAAACTTATCTTTTCCATTTAATTCAAAACCCTATTCTGTTAGGGACTTCAAAATTCAATTCAGAAAGATTTACTTAACCAAATTGCATGATTTCAATTTTGTTAGAAAGGTATTGAAAATCTCTACACACTCTGATTCGATTCAAACAGTTTGAAACTATAGATCACCCATAGTCAAAATAACAAGACAGAGACTTTTCCAACTTCAAACATTTTTCTAAAATCAACCATAAATGCTTTTGAGTTGATTCCAACTCTCAAAAATCACATTTGCCATGTCTATCTGAATATGTAATAATATTTAGTTTTACATGCATTAATCATGGACTAGTATTAAAAGAATGCTATATAGGCATTGCTAGTCACTTTAATATTTTTAAATAGCAATATTAAACTTTGTAATATATGACAACCCCTTTAAATCACATTCCCAAGTATTGGAATATGTGGTGATGACATGTGTCCATATGATCCCATATTGTAATTGGAGAATATTAAATCTTAAGTAATTTTCAATGAGTTGAAATTACATTTCTAAAATAAGATAAATAAGAATATGTCAATATTTCTGGTAGGGATTGAGATGATGCTAGATCATCTAGTGTGAACCCTTGTGTGTGAAAATAGAAGTAGCTAAGCACAGTTTGGTAATTGTATACCTTGTATTTATTTATAGACGCTAGTAACGACCCGGGCTACGAAGCGGAGGAGTACTACTATGAAGAAGAAGAGAACTTCAACAACTTCAATGACCAAGGCAAGCTATCCATGCAAGATAACCTATGCAAGATGCACTATGCATGCTTGGTTATGCAACCTTGATTAAACCAATCCCAAGTGTTACTTGCAAGCTTTATTTCTGTTACCTTTACCAAAGTTTCTTATCTAGTTAATTAATTGTGACTAGTGGAAAAATAGGATAGAGGCCATCAAGGTCAAAGAACTAGGCTTGGGTAATTACATTTGAATAGCACCCATCAATAGTGATACCCTCATTGATAGTTGCTAGTGCTAAACTAAAATTGATCACTTTAGATGGGAACACCTGGAGAAAATGATTACGAAAACCTTGGAATGATGAGCCATTCTATTGAAATGTTTTGACATGGGTTATGAAACACAATGATGCGACGATGAAACTGAATGAGGCATGTGCCTTGACTTTGATAAAAACTGATGGTTGGGTTCGGATACGATACCATTCCAACTTTTACCGTACAACCACAATACCTGATTTGGGTAGGGCTTAACTAGCAGTTTATATTTCTTAGTATGGGTTCCCTTGCGGAAAGAGGTTAAGCTGAGGCTACCTCATGAATATGAATGTCCACCTATGTAGTTCCCAGGATGGCAGATGGGCATGGCTGGGAGGCCAAACTCATAGGGGAGGTGCCTATACTAGGGTGTGTAATTGAAAGGTTAAGATTGATTATCCGCATACCAAGTATGATGATTCAGGGTTATCCCTGGCGGATGTATCGAATTTTATGGTGAAAGTGTACCACCTCTGTAGAGTGTTAAACTATTTGAATAGCTGTGTCCGCGGTCATGGACAGTTGGAGTGGCCATACTGTTCCGTTGTCACATATTTTCAAAATGACTTGTGACTTGAACTATGACTTTGACTTAACCACAACAGGGTTGTGGATATGAAAACTAGGTTCCCAGTTGAGTAATCTAGAGAACTAAAACAGGTCTCCCCTTGACGGGGGTTTAACTCGTCAATGCCCATTGTTATGGACTTGGGTTTTGGATAAGGGGGGAGCGCTGGAGGCATCAATCGGCTAGAAAACAAGCACACAGGGACGCAAGTTTTACCCAGGTTCAGGCCTCGTAGAGGTCCCTACTCCTGCTTGTCTGCTCTTGGAATTAACGAAGGAATCGAAGATTACAGGGGCGCGCAAATGCAATCTGGTGAGAATTGTGGAAACTAGGGTTGTGATTGTCGTCCTCGCCTGCCCCTCCTAGCCTTTATATAGATAGGCCAGGTCTCGGGTAGCAGGTTGAGTCGGTTACAGATTAGGGTTTTCCCTTTGAACTTTCTATCTTAAGCTTCTTCTTGTCTCGCAAGCAATCGACAGTCTATGGGCCACTCAAATTTGGTATTGGGCCTTGGCAACACCATGGGCTTTTGCTGTATCCAGGCTGTATATACCAAACTCGAGTACTTGTAGGGTATACCCATGTCAGTAGCCCCCGAGTGTCCAGTGGAATCGCAGATTCGACTGGGGACTTTATGAAGTCTTTAGAGTGCATGCCTGAGCATTTTTCGAGTGTTCTGTCATATGGATTGTTGATATACGTGCTAGATTTATCCGATGTATCAGTATAAGTTAACTTCCTTAGGGAAAAACAATGCAATCTACTCAAACTCGAGCCCCTGGACTCGAATTCGGAAAAGTGCTGGCGTAATTTGACTTAGGCCGCAGAGGTCTTATAGGAGTCGAATTCTAGTGTATAAGTCTGAGGCCTCGACGCGTTCGTCAATGCATGTTCATCATACCTGCAGGCACAGATATGTTTCTGTTAGTGCGCAGCAGATGCGTTGCCAGGCCTTATTCAGGTCTTATCTTCACGCTGTAAGCACGTCATCCGAATTTTTTGTCATCGCGGAGATGATTCGGGTGACCTAGGAGACACACTCTCTTTGTAGGGAAAATATGACGCGGAGTCGCCATAGAATTTGAGTGTGGATGTTATCAACACATAGTTCGATGTTCAAGAAGAAATAATCATAGGGTGCGCGACCAGCGCTCCCTATGGGAGTAGTCCCGAGTGCCTATTCGAGTCGTAGACTCGAGTGGGGACTAAAAAGATTTGCGACTGCTATCGTCTTTTGTTGCTTGTTTCAGTCGAATGTGTTTCAGCGCTCCCTACGGGAGTAACCCGTAGTTCCCAGTCGAATCGATGATTCGAGTGAAGGGTTTGTCTTGAATGTTTATATACCTATATAAAAATTCTTTCGGGTGCACGGCCAGCGCTCTTGTTAGGAGTAGTGATACGTCTAAAACGTATCTACTTTCCCGAACACTTTTGCTATTGTTTCTCCTCTATACTTGTGTGATTTGGATGCAACTAATGCGAACTGACGCTTTTTTCAGCAGAATTGCCTTGGTGTCTACTTTTTGTGCAGAAAATCAACTATCAGGAAAAATCCTGGAAAATATGCCAAAAATCCTATTTCACCCAAAGACTCTAGGAGCCAGAATACGAGACGGAGAAGAGCCCTGGGGTGGCCACACCACCTGGTGGCGCGGGCCAGGCCAGGCCGCGCCAGGGGGTGGTGTGGGCCCCCAAGCACCCCCTCGGTCTCTCTCTTCGCCTATAAGGAGCCTTCTAACCTAAAAACTTCGGGGGGTTCGACGTTTTTCTAGAAGGAGTTCCGCTCCGCCGCCACCACCAGATTCCACGAAATAGCACTAGAAACTCCGTTCTGGCACCCTGCCGGGACGAGGAATTGGAGATCATCACCATCATCATCACCATCGCTTCTCCATCGACCATCCATGTTTCCCCCATCTATGAGTGAGTAATCCCCCGCTGTAGGCTATGGGGATGGTAGGGATTGGATGAGATCGTTCATGTAATGGCATCAGATTATTAGGGCATGGTGCCTAGTATCTTTTATTAGTGCTTTATGACTTTGTTGCGACTTGTTGTGCTTAATGCTTGTCACTAGGGCCCGAGTGCCATGATTTCAGATCTGAACTTATTATTGATTCATTATGATAGTTTTGTTCTTGGTCTTATCTGCAAGTTGTATACACACGTTGTTGTCCGGAACCTATGGCCCCGAACTGACAGAAATTGGGATAACCGGAAGGGAAAGGCTTTGATGTGAGGATCACATGTGTTCACGGAGTGTTAATGCTTTGCTTTGGTGCTCTATTAAAAGGAGCACCTTAATTGCCAGTAGTTCCCTAGAGGCCCCGCTGCAAACGGGCTGGCAGGACAAAAGATGTTGTGCAAGTTCTCATTGCGAGCATGTATGACTATATATGGAACACATGCCTACGATTGTCTAGTACTTGGATGCTTTATCTTATTTATCTGCAATTGCCCTATGTTCTGATTGCTATGTGAATTGTCTTGTCCATGCAACGCTCGTCCATCCATCCCTATGCCTACCGCACTCGAATCCCACTGTTACTGCTTTTGTTACTACTGTCTTTTCTTTACTACTACTGCTGCCGCTTTACTATTCCTACTACAAAACTGTTGCTACTGATAAACTGCTGTGAGCAAGATTGTTTCCACGTGCAGCTGAATTGACAACTCAGTTGTTAAGGCTTATAAATATTCTTTGGATCCCCTTGTGTCGAATCAATAAATTGGGTTTCACTTCCCTCGAAAATACATCGATACACCCCCTATACTTGTGGGTCATCAAGACTATTTTCTGGCATCGTTGCCGGGGAGCATAACTTTATTTATCAAGTTCACTTGGATTCTCTATTGTTCGCTGCTATCCATCCATCATGGGTAAGTCTCGTGATGGCAAGGTTCCTATTTTACCATCCACTACAAGAAGAGGTACGGTTCTAAACACCTCTGCTGCTCTTGATTCACCATCTGTTATAAGTAAGCTCGTTACACCACCACATACACATGCTACACACACTGCTACTACTGCTGAATCTGAAACTTCTGATGCTTATGATGCTGCTTCTACTGTGCTTGATAAGAGTGGTTCATTAGGTCCTTTCCTAGATGCTACGATTGCTAGAACTATAGCTGGAAATACCGAAACTCCTAATTAAGGCACTACCACACCTGTTAGCTCACCTGAGTCTAGCGAGAGTTATGATATTGAAGAAGATTATGTTGAGATGACTGATGAGTTTATTAAATAATGTAAGAACACCCATGATAGGAGCGCTGCTAAGAGTCTCCTTGAGAGGCGTACTATTAGACCCAAATTGTCTCCTATTGCTAAGTTTGCTTCTTCTCCCATAAACATTATAGATGAAGATTATGATTTCTCTCTCGATCTATCTTACATAGCTATTGTTGAGAAAGAACCTTTTTGTGGGACTAAGAATGAAAGTGCAGTAGCACATATGAATGAACTTTCTACCATGAGTGGCTTGTTTTCTGATGATATTAAGATGCATACTTACTTTGTTGCTAAGATTTTCCCCTTTTCACTGAAAGGAGAAGCTAAAACTTGGTTTAGTAATTTACCTCCTGGATCTATTGATAGCTCTGATTGCTTGATTAGTACTTTCCTGTAGAAATATTTTCCTCCTAGTGCTAGACATGCTATTTTGCAGGAACTTTTTGATTTTAAACAAGGAGAAAAAGAGGTATTGCCCGAATCTTGGGCGAGGTTTTGTGCTCTGATTCATGCACAGGCTGGAAGTCCATAACCTAAGAATGAGCCTCTTGATATATTTTATAATGGACTAACCGAAGAATCTAGGACATACCTAGATAGTTATGCTGATTGTGTTTTCAGGAATAGGACTCCAAAGGAAGCTGAGGAATTAATGACTAAAATAAGCAAGAATTATGAAGATTGGACTCCTCCTAAACAAGCTATACCTGAAGTAATTGTACCTGAACCATCTATTCTTGTGCATATTCCAACATCAAAGAAGAGGGGAGTTATTGAATTAAATGATGAAGTGATGAAGGAAGCTAAGAAATGTCTTAAGGAGAAGGGAATTAAAGATCAAGATGTCAAGAATTTACCCCCTATAGAAGAATTATGTAAGCCTATTCCCTACTCACCCACTATTGAGGTACACTCTCTCCAACACTTTGATGAAGGTGATATCCCTTACTTGAAACCTCCTGATCAATGCTTAGAAGAATTTGATATCTTTATTGTTAAGCAAGATAACTTTAATAAAAGGGTGCAAAATCATCTAATGGAAAACACTAGAGCTATTGTTGAGTTGAAAGATATTGTGGAATGAACCTCGAATGATGTTAAAATGATTGTTAAACACTTTCAAATGGTTCAAACTCAAACAGATCAACTTGTTAAAGTGCAAAACGACTTGCTAGTTAATGCTGCTAAAGAAAAACATGCTTATGAAATTAGAACTAGAAGTGGTGATGCTACCCAGGATCCTCTATATCCTGAGGGGCATCCCAAAAGAATTGAGCAGGATTCTCAACAAGCTGAAAATAGTGGTTCTACTCGTAAGAAAAGGAAAAAGAAACATAAAACTGTTGAAGAACCCTCTGAACCTGCTATAGATCCTGATAGTATATCTATCTCTGATGCTGAAACTGAAAGTGGTAACGAAGAAAATGAAGTTCCCAATGAAGAAAAAGTTGAAGAAGAACCTGAAAACCACACTAAGAATACTAAGTACACTAAAGAGGATTTTATTGCTAAGAAACATGGTAGTGAAAGAGAGCCTTGGGTCCAAAAACCTATGCCTTTCCCTAATAAGAAACACAAGTCAAAGGAAGATGAACACTATAATAAGTTCTGTGAGTGGATGAAGCCTTTATTCTTGCAAATTCCATTGACTAATGCTATTAAATTGCTTCCTTACTCAAAGTATATGAAGGACACTGTCTCGAATAAAAGGAAGATCCCTAATGAAGATATTTCTACTTTGCTTGCTAATTATTCCTTCAATGGTAAGGTTCCTAAGAAACTTGGAGACCCAGGGAGTCCAACTATCCCTTGCTCTATTAAGAACAGTTATGTTAGAACTGCTTTGTGTGATTTGGGAGCTGGAGTTAGTGTTATGCTTTTCTCTCTCTATAAGAGGCTTCAGCTTGAAAAATTGATTCCAACTAATATATCTTTGCAAATGGCTGATAAATCTACCACTATTCCTGTGGGTATATGTGAGGATGTACTTGTTCAGGTGGCTCACAATTGCTTGATACTAACTGATTTTGTTGTGCTTGAAATGCCTGGAGATGATAATATGTCTATTATTCTTGGGAGACCTTTTCTTAATACTGCAGGAGCTGTTATTAATTGTAATCAAGGAAAGGTGACCTTCAATGTTAATGACAAGGAACATACTGTCTATTTCCCCAAGAAGATTGAAAGGACTTATGGTTTGAATTCAATTGAACATGTTGAGGGCATTCAAGTTGGAGAAATATATTGTCCCATACCAAGAGAAAAATTTGAAACTATTATGATTGCGACCATTGCTATCAAGGTTAAGGTAACATAATCATTAGTGGAGTACAAAGTTTTGTCTCATATGCAATTGTTTTGGTAGCAAGACTTGATCAACCTTGTTAACAAAAGGATTCCATTGAACAAAACAATGTTTTCATTATGATTATCTCCGTTTATTTCTATCCTTTGCATTTTAGTTTTTGCTTTCGTTTAGTTTTCTTTGTGTTGTTAGTTGCTTGCATGCTAGAACTTCTGTAGTTCTAGCCTTTTTTTGTCCTTGCATCATGTTTCCAAAAGAAAAAAATCTGTCTGTCAGAAAAATCATTCTTCTATTTCTGAAAAAAGCCCAAAAATAAAGTGTCTCGAAAAATTCTAGAAAATTCATATTAAATTTATACGTGAAAAAGGGGCAGAGGAGTACCTGGTAGGTACCAGGGGGGCCCACCAGGAAGGCACACCATGTGGTGGCGCGGCCAGCCCTGGGTGGCGCCATGCCCTGTTGTGGGCCACCCCTGCCCCCCCACGAACTCTCTCACCTGCCACTTTCTTCTCTCTCCCAAGTAAGCTCCAGTTCATAGCTCAAAATCGCGTTCTTTCTGTGCTTGCTCTCGATTTTTTTGATCTCCTTGCTCAGCCCATCTTTCTTGCTGAAATTTGGAGCATTTGTTCCCTGGTATGTGACTCCTCCCCTTGTCCAAGTAGATTTGTGTTTAGTGGATTATATGTTGAGTATTTTGCTGCTGTAGGTGACTGGTTATGAGAGCTTGTAAGCTTGTTTGATGCTTAGAGATATAGTTTTGATGCATGTTTAGGCCTCTTGCAAGTCCCTATGAGTAGAATCCTTTATTATATTTACTTTGCAATCACTTGTTTAATAGGTGTTTAAATTTTAGAATAGAAGATGGGTGAACACCACCTAAACCAACATGAGCTTTGGGTGCCTGAGGTCATGAAGGTCCACCAGGAGGAGGAAGTTTTTCCCTCCATTTATCCATGCTCTGAGTTCATGAGAGCTGTAGGAATTCTACAAGATTTCCACACTTTGGTTTCTAATGCAGGGTTAGAGCACTTTTTGGAAGATGAACCTTGTCAATTTGTGAAGCTAACCATGTCTGTGGTGCATGACTTCAAATTTAGTCACTCTTTGCCTAACCCCATGGTCCATTACAAAATTTACAATATAGCTGTCGACCTTTCTCTTGATGATTTTTGTGCAGCTATTAAGGCACCTCAATGGGGATCATGTAGAAAGATTAAGGAGAGACCTGAACCACTCATGGATTTATATGCAGAAATTTGCCAAGAGAGTAGCTTCTCGAAGGAGAATGGAAAAATCCATAACATTCATCTTCCCTCCATTCGCTACTTTGCCTACTTTATTGCCAAGTGTGTTCTTGCTAGGAAAACTGCCAATAAGTTATCTTCATTTGATCTAGCATTTATCTATGTTGCTCTTAGACGAGATAGGTCTTACAACTTGGGTGCTTTGATAGCTTTCCGTCTTGCTGCTAACTGTGAGAAAGGTGGAATTTGCGGAGGCCTCATTGCTTCTCGTTTACTAGCATTGCATGGTTTAGTGCCTCATCATCTAGACCTACAGTTTCCCATAGAGAGGCTTGATCTTAATTCCATGATACAACATATGTTTCCTCATGGGCTAGTTTGAGTGAGTTATCTTATGAAATAACCTTTCTGAAAGCTGGTTGGAGAAAGAGCAAGTCTGAGCGTGTTGTTCTTTTGCCTGCACCTGTTTTGTTTAACCTTGATAACATGGAAGGATGGTCCCTCACTGAGGAGGAGCTTGACACATACTTGGGAGAGCTCTCCCAACAGGAGCAGGACACTAGAAGGGAGGTCACGGATGATTCGGTCCAGCCCTCGAATGAGGGAGAGTCTTCATATTAGCAGCCCGCTTATGATTGGGGAGCTTCTTCTTTCTCTCATGGGCCCAACTACGACCACACTTATCATGATCCTCCTGCTTGGAACCCTTACCCGTATCTAGATTGACACCCACTAAGGCCAAAAGCCTAAGCTTGGGGGGAGGTACGCCGACACCGCACTCATCTCCATATCATGTTGTGTTGGTACTTTGTATATTCATGTTTTCGTTCTCTTTTTAGTTTTCGTTCTTCTTTGCTTTTACTCTCTAAAACACAAAAAGACCAAAAATATTTTTGTTGTTTCTCTTTGGTTTGCTTATTCTTTTTTGCCTTGGTTTGTTTTTCCCTTTTTGCTTTGTTTGAACTATTCGAAAAACCCAAAAAGATTTTGCTTTGCTTGTTTTTCCCTTTTGGTTCTTGTTTAAAAATCGAAAACACCAAAAATATTTGTCGTTCTTCTTTGGTTTTTGCGAGTTTGCTACAGGGTTCGGCAGTTCTCAGTGGAATATTGGTTTCATATTATTATTCAAGCCACACAAGTGAAGAGCAATAATGAGGATTAATGACAACTTGAGGCGTGGTAAGAGGCTGGTAACGAACTCTATTTGTCTTCATTTTTGTACATATACTCATCATTGTGAGCTTGTTTAGTCCGTTCATGTAGACTGTATGTTTTCTTTGGATGCTTAATAGTTCTTGCTTTCTTATTATTAGCTCCAGCTCGCTAATAGTTTGTAGCATGTCTCATGAATGTTTGCTTGCATTACTCTATTCATAAATTGGTATGACACCATGGTATCCTCCTCTGAATGTTTCATTTGATTGACTTGGCACATGCTCACGCATGCTCATGACTGTAATAATCAGTTAAGCCTCGATGAATTATTTTGTCTTGAGGATCTTGAATCACTTTCATGCCATGAGTAGTCCTGTTTTGTTGCAAGCATGATAATGACAGCTATTGCTCTCTCATTTGTCGCTCCCTTACTATTTCTAGCCTTCACTTCCACTGAGTGTTTTACTCAAGTTTCCAACTCCCTAAACCAAATATTTCCAAAGTGTCCACCATACCTACCCATTAGCATCATTTGCTACTTCCGTGCATATTCAATATGCCTTGTTTTCTTTCGAATAAAATGTTTGCTTGTTATGAGAAAGTTAGTTAGTAAAGCTCTCACAAACTTGATGGCACAATTTATTTTCTTGCACTTAATAAACCTGAACCATTGCGTCCTTCTTTCTTGTGCATATGCTTGCGCTTTATGAGTTGAAGTTAGCAGAACCATGTATCATGGGGACCGCTTTCAACACTTCATTGGTACTTTGTACCTAGTTGATATCATGTTCTTTTGCTTATGGATCCCGATGGTGTGAAATAAAAGTGGAACTTGTAAGATCATGGAGTTTGTATATTTGTTAGAGAAACGCCTAGGCCGCTAGCCTAGGCCATGCCTAATCATGGTGGAAACTTGCAGCATAACCATAATGAGCATTCTATGAAGCATCCTCAATAAAAATCTATGCACATAGTAAATAAAAAGATCGCTGAGATGCTCATTGTCTGCTTGCCTTGTATTTTGATTATGGGATAGCTCCCGTGTCATGTGCAAGGGGTACCCCGTTGGCGGTTCTCTATGATACGTATATACCTACAATGAAAGAGCTTACTTGTGACTGAAGTTGAGTAGCATGAGGATCGGTCTTCATAAGTAAGGGGCATGAGACTTCGATTTATAAATTGTCAAGCATATCCTCTTAGTTGTGTCACTTTCACCTTAACCACATTTAAGATGCTTATGATAGGGGCAATGAGAGCTCAAAGCTAACGAGTACCATACTTTCAGCATTTGGAAGCCTTTCAAAATTATTCAAAACATTTTTCTTCTACTTGTTGAGTCTCCACATATTCTTTGAGAACCTTCTTGAGAGCATAGTTGTCATTCTTTGTGTTTGTTCCAATACTTGATTATTTGTGTTATGACTTTGATGCTTGTATCCTTGATATCTTTACTTCTAGTCATCACTTGAACTTCAGAGGTGCCTTGACATTCATAATTAAAGGCAAGCGAGATACCACTCTATCATACCTTTTTATGAGCATTGTTATGTTGCTTATGTTCGTGCTTCGTGCTACTTATTATTCTTGAGTTGGAATCTCTTCATAGATTGCAATCACTATTAAGTAGACTCAGTTGCATACTCTTTATTATGGATTCTCTAAGCAGTTGATCACATTGCTGAGAATATTTACATCATATGAAGCAAATGTGTTCGTGAAAATTCCTTTATCGCACTCCATTTTCAACTAAATTGCTTGAGGACAAGCAATAAGCTAAGCTTGGGGGGAGTTGATACGTCCAAAACGTATCTACTTTCTCAAACACTTTTGCTATTGTTTCTCCTCTATACCTGTGTGATTTGGATGCAACTAATGCGAACTGATGCTGTTTTCAGCAGAATTGCCTTGGTGTCTACTTTTTGTGCAGAAAATCAACTATCAGGAAAAATCCCGGAAAATATGCCAAAAATCCTATTTCACCTGAAGACTCCAGGAGCCAGAATACGAGACGGAGAAGAGCCCTAGGGTGGCCACACCACCTTGTGGCACGGGCCAGGCCAGGCCGCGCCAGGGGGTGGTGTGGGCCCCCTAGGCACCCCCTCGGTCTCTCTCTTCGCCTATAAGGAGCCTTCTGACCTAAAAACTTCGGGGGGTTCGACGTTTTTCCAGAAGGAGTTCCGCTCCACTGCCACCACCATATTCCACGAAACAGCACCAGAAACTCCGTTCTGGCACCCTTTCGGGACGGGGAATTGGAGGAGATCATCGCCATCATCATCACCATCGCTTCTCCATCGACCATCCATGTTTCCCCCATCTATGAGTGAGTAATCCCCCGCTGTAGGCTATGGGGATGGTAGGGATTGGATGAGATCGTTCATGTAATGGCATCAGATTGTTAGGGCATGGTGCCTAGTATCTTTTATTAGTGCTTTATGACTTTGTTGCGACTTGTTGTGCTTAATGCTTGTCACTAGGGCCCGAGTGCCATGATTTCAGATCTAAACTTATTATTGATTCATTATGATAGTTTTGTTCTTGGTCTTATCTACAAGTTGTATACACACGTTGTTGTCCGGAACCTATGGCCCCTAAGTGACAGAAATCGGGATAACCGGAAGGGAAAGGCTTTGATGTGAGGATCACATGTGTTCATGGAGTGTTAATGCTTTGCTCCGGTGCTCTATTAAAAGGAGCACCTTAATTGCCAGTAGTTCCCTAGAGGCCCCGCTGCAAACGGGCTGGCAGGACAAAAGATGTTGTGCAAGTTCTCATTGCGAGCACGTATGACTATATATGGAACACATGCCTAGGACAAAAGATGTTGTACTTGGATGCTTTATCTTATTTATCTGCAATTGCCCTATGTTCTGATTGCTATGTGAATTGTCTTGTCCATGCAACGCCCGTCCATCCATCCCTATGCCTACCGCACTCGAATCCCACTATAACTGCTTTTGTTACTATTGTATTTTCTTTACTACTTCTGCTGCTTTACTATTCCTACTACAAAACTGTTGCTACTGATAAACTGCTGTGAGCAAGATTGTTTCCATGTGCAGCTGAATTGACAACTCAGTTGTTAAGGCTTATAAATATCCTTTGGCTCCCCTTGTGTCGAATCAATAAATTGGGTTTCACTTTCCTCGAAAATACTGCGATACACCCCCTATACTTGTGGGTCATCAAGTAGCCCCCGAGTGCTTGGTTGAGTCGAAGACTCGAGCAAGGACTAAAGTAGTCGAAATCTTGTGCTGCTGAAATCGATGATGTCAGTGATGATGATCTGATGACCTCGGTTGCCTGCGTGAGCGGCTTTGACGCGACGTAACGAGTGGTGGGTCCCACTTTCTAACTTCGATTTGACCGGGCATGTGTAATCTTCTGTTTTAACTGCTGATACATTGCAAATGTATCTATAATTTTTGATGTTCCATGCTTGGGTTTATCTACTTTCTTATGTTTTGTCCACACTTTAAGTAATTTTCATATGATTTCTTGGACTAACCTATTAACAAGAGCCACAGTGCCAGCTGCCTGTTTTCTGCTGTTTTTGGTTCCAGGAAAGTCAGAAAATGAATATTCTCGGAATTGGACGGGACAAAATCCAAAAATCCTATTTCACCAGAAGACTCCCGGAGCCAGAATACGAGACAGAGTGGGGCTGGGGCCCAGCCACACCACCTGGCCGCGTGGGCTGGGCCTGGCCGCGCCAGGGGGTGGTCTGGCCGCCCTAGACACCCCCTCGGTCTCCCTCTTCGCCTATAAGTTCCCTTCTGAACTAAAAGCTTAGGGGGGTTCGACGTTTTTCCAGAAGGAGTTCCACTCCGCCGCCACCACCAGATTCCGCAAAACAGCACCATAAACTCCGTTCTGGCACCCTGCCGAAACGGGGAATTGGAGGAGATCATCGCCATCATCATCACCATCACTTCTCCATCGACCATCCATGTTTCCCCCATCTATGAGTGAGTAATCCCCCGCTGTAGGCTATGGGGATGGTAGGGATTGGATGAGATCGTTCATGTAATGGCATCAGATTGTTAGGGCATGGTGCCTAGTATCTTCTATTAGTGCTTTTTGACTTTGTTGCGACTTGTTATGCTTA
The DNA here is from genome assembly GCA_916181665.1 of Avena sativa. Lineage (NCBI taxonomy): Eukaryota > Viridiplantae > Streptophyta > Magnoliopsida > Poales > Poaceae > Avena > Avena sativa. The sequence continues at coordinate 541,557,646 of OV702290.1, read as the reverse complement.
ATGCTTGGCACTACGGCCCAAGTGCCATGATTTCAGATCTGAACATGTTATTGATTCATTATGATAGTATTGTATATGGTCTTATCTGCAAGTTGTATACACACGTTGTTGTCCGGAACCAATGGCCCCGAAGTGACAGAAATCGGGATAACCGGAGGGAATGGCTTTGATGTGAGGATCACATGTGTTCACGGAGTGTTAATGCTTTGCTCCGGTGCTCTATTAAAAGGAGCACCTTAATTGCCAGTAGTTCCCTTGAGGCCCTGCTGCAAACGGGCTAGCAGGACAAAAGATGTTGTGCAAGTTCTCATTGCGAGCACGTATGACTATATATGGAACACATGCCTAGGATTAACTAGTACTTGGATGCTTTATCTTATTTATCTGCAATTGCCCTATGTTTTGATTGCTATGTGAATTGTCTTGTCCATGCAACGCCCGTCCATCCATCCCTATGCCTACCGCACTCGAATCCTATTGTTTACTGCTATTGTTACTGCTGTCTTTACTTTACTACTGCTGTTACTTTACTATTCCTACTACAAAACTGTTACTACTGATAAACTGCTGTGAGCAAGATTGTTTCTAGGTGCACCTGAATTGACAACTTAGTTGTTAAGGCTTATAAATATTCTTTGGCTCCCCTTGTGTCGAATCAATAAATTGGGTTTCACTTCCCTCGAAAATACTATGATACACCCCCTATACTTGTGGGTCATCAAGACTATTGTCTGGCACCGTTCCCGGGGAGCATAGCTTTATTTATCAAGTTCACTTGGATTCTCTATTGTTCGCTGCTATCCATCCATCATGGGTAAGTTTCGTGATGGAAAGGTTCCTATTTTACCATCCACTACAAGAAGAGGTACGATTCTAAACACCTCTGTTGCTCTTGATTCACCATCTGTTATGAGTAAGCTCGTTACACCACCACATACACATGCTACACACACTGCTACTACTGCTGAATGTGAAACTTCTGATGCTTATGATGCTGCTTCTACTGTGCTTGATAAGAGTGGTTCATTAGGTCCTTTCCTAGATGCTACGATTGCTAGAACTATAGCTGGAAATACTGAAACTCCTAATGAAGACACTACTACACCTGTTAGTTCACCTGAGTCTAGTGAGATTTATGATATTGAAGATGGTTATGTTGAGATGACCGGTGAATTTATTAAAGAATGTAAAAAACACCCATGATAGGAGCGCTGCTAAGAGTCTCCTTGAGAGGCGTACTATTAAACCCAAATTATCTCCTATTGCTAAGTTTGCTGCCTCTCTCGTAAACATTATAGATAAAGATTATGATTTCTCTCTCGATCTATCTTACATATCTATTGTTGAGAAAGAACCTTTTTGTGGGACTAAGAATGAAAGTGCGGTAGCACATATGAATGAACTTTCTGCCATGAGTGGCTTGTTTTCTAATGATATTAAGATGCGTACTTACTTTGTTGCTAAGATTTTCCCCTTTTCACTGAAAGGAGAAGCTAAAACTTGGTTTAGTAATTTACCTCCTGGATCTATTGATAGCCCTGATTGCTTGATTAGTACTTTCCTGCAGAATTATTTTCCTCCTAGTGCTAGACATGCTATTTTGCAGGAACTTTTTGATTTTAAACAGGGAGAAAAAGAGGTATTGCCTGAATCTTGGGCAAGGTTTTGTGCTTTGATTCATGCACAGGCTGGAAGTCCATTACCTAAGAATGAGCTTCTTGATATATTTTATAATGGACTAACCGAAGAATCTAGGACATACCTAGATAGTTGTGCTGATTGTGTTTTCAGGAATAGGACTCCTAAGGAAGCTGAGGAATTAATGGCTAAAATAAGCAAGAATTATGAAGATTGGACTCCTCCTGAACAAGCTATACCTGAAGTAATTGTACCTGAACCTACTATACCAGTGTCTATTCCAACATCAAAGAAGAGGGGAGTTATTGAATTAAACGATGAAGTGATGAAGGAAGCTAAGAAATGTCTTAAGGAGAAAGGAATTAAAGCTGCAGATGTCAAGAATTTACCTCCTATTGAAGAGTTATGTAAGCCTATTCCCTACTCATCCACTATCGAGGTATACTCTTGATACATCCATTTTGCATCACTATTCTATGTCTTAATTCACTATTATTCATTGATATATTTCGTATTGAGAGGTGATACTTATGTTATTTCATCTGTTTTTGCATGGTTGATGACTTTTGGAGCATGGACCGCTGTAGTCAGGATTCTGATGGAAAAGGTGTTGTTTGGAGGCAAAATTCGCGAAGATCAGAAAATTCGGGAAAATATACAGAAAATCCTATTTTTACAGAAGAGTAAGGATGCCAGAAGACGGAGTGGAGATGGGCCACAGGGGGCCCACACCACCCCCTGGCGCAGGCAGCCCTAGGCCGCGCCAGCAGGCGGTGTGGCCTCCCTGGCCCACTCCAACCTCTCCCCTCTGGCATATATCATCCTCCCGAAACCCTAAGACTCGGGGAGCGACCACAGAAAGATTCCGTCGCCTCTGCAGGGCGGAAAACACCGAGAGAGAAAGATCTCTCCGGCAGACAGATTTCTGTCGGGGAAATTCCTTCCCGGAGAGGGGAGATCGTCGCCATCAACACCACCATCAAGCTGGAATTCATCGGGATCATCATCATCATCACCACCATCATCACCATCAGCACCCTCATCACCATCTCCATATTGCTGTAACAATTGAGTTGAATCTTGCATTAGTTCATAGGGGAAACTTTGCCGGTGTTGATTACTCTTTGTATTTGATGCTATTGAGTGAACCATTGAATTATTGTTTATGTTCAGATTGTTATACATCATTATTCCATCTCTGATCATGATCCATATGATGTCTTGTGAGTAGTTCGTTTTGTTCTTGAGGACATGGGAGAAGTCATGTTGTTAGTAGTGGAGTTGTGTTGAGAAAGATTCAATAGTTTGATATTTAAGTTGTGGTGTACTTCTTCTAGTGGTGTCATGTGAACGTTGACTACATGAAACTTCACCTATATGGGCCTAGGGGAATGCATTGTGTATTTGGCTACTAATCGTAGGGGTTGCCGGAGTGATAGAAACCTGGACCCCCGTTAGGAAACCATTTCACAAGGGACGTAAGGGTCTTAGAGTTTAAAGCTGTGGTTAGGTTTCTACCTTAATTACTTTCTTGTACTTACGGATGTTTGCAAGGGGTATAATCACAAGTATGTATTATTCCTGGATGGGTCGGTACATTAGCACAGGTTCACCCACACAACACTTAGCAAGCTAAAGAAGATTAATCAACTATATGAAGCGAAAGCACTTGATAGTCTTCCCATGTGTCCTCGAGAACGTTTGGTCATCTTAAGTAATACAACTGGCTTGTCCTTTGCTGCATAAAGGATTGGGCCAGTTGCTGCATTTATTCCTACTGTCTTTTATTTACTCGTACTTTTTTTACTCGCTTTATCAAAAACCCCTAAAAATCCGTTTGCTAAGTATTTGCAGAGAATTCCTGATCCATTCCACTAGCCAACACCTTCTGCTCCTCGTTGGGTTTGACACTCTTACTTATCAAAAATACTGCGATACACCCCCTATACTTGTGGGTCATCAACTCTCTCCAACACTTTGATGAAGGTGATATCCCTTACTCTAAACCTCCTGATCAATGCTTAGAAGAATTCGATATCTTTATTGTTAAGCAAGATAATTTTAATAAAAGGGTGCAAAATCATCTAATTGAAAACACTAGAGCTATTGTTGAGTTAACAGATATTGTGGAAAGAACCTCTAATGATGTTAAAATGATTGTTAAACACTTTCAAATGGTTCAAACTCAAATAGATCAACTCGTTAAAGTGCAAAATGATTTGCTAGTTAATGCTGCTAAAGAAAAACATGCTTCTGAAATTAGAACTAGAAGTGGTGCTGCTACCCAGGATCCTCTATATCCTGAGGGGCATCCCAAAAGAATTGAGCATGATTCTCAACAAGCTGAAAATAGTGGCTCTACTCGTAAGAAAAGGAAAAAGAAACATAAACCTGTTGTAGAACCCTCATAACCTGCTATAGATCCTAATAGTATATCTGTCTCTGATGCTGAAACTGAAAGTGGTAATGAAGAAAATGAAGTTCCTAATGAGGAAAAAGTTGAAGAAGAACCTGAAAACCACACTAAGAATACTAAATACACCAAAGAAGATTTTATTGCTAAGAAACATGGTAGTGAAAGAGAGCCTTGGGTCCAAAAACCTATGCCTTTGCCTGATAAGAAACACAAGTCAAAGGAAGATGAACACTATAATAAGTTTTGTGAGTGGATGAAACCTTTATTGTTGCAAATTCCTTTGACTGATGCTATTAAATTGCCTCCTTACTCAAAGTATATGAAGGATATTGTCTCGAATAAAAGGAAGATCCCTAATGAAGAAATCTCTACTTTGCTTGCTAGTTATTCCTTTAATGGTAAGGTTCCAAAGAAACTTGGAGACCCAGGGATTCCAACTATCCCTTGGTCTATTAAGAATAGTTATGTTAGAATTGCTTTGTGTGATTTGGGAGCTGGAGTTAGTGTTATGCCTTTCTCTCTCTATAAGAGGCTTCAACTAGAAAAACTAATACCAACTGATATATCTTTGCAAATGGCTGATAAATCTACCACAATTCCTATTGGTATATGTGAGGATGTACCTGTTCAAGTGGCTCATAATTGCTTGATATTAACTGATTTTGTTCTGCTTGAAATGCCTGAAGATGATAATATGTCTATTATTCTTGGGAGACCTTTTCTTAATAATGCAGGAGCTGTTATTAATTGTAATCAAGGAAAGGTGACTTTTAATGTTAATGACAAGGAACATACTGTCTATTTACCCAAGAAGATTGATAGGACTTATGGTTTTAATTCAATTGAACATGTTGAGGGCATTCAAGTTGGAGAAATATATTGTCCCATACCAAGAGAAAAATTTGACACTGTTATGATTGGGACCATTACTATCAAGGTTGAGGTAACATAATCATTAGTGGAACACAAAGTTTTGTCTCATATGAATTTTTTTTGGTAGCAATACCTGATCAACCTTGTTGACAAAAGGATTTCATTGAACAAAACAATGTTTTCACCATGATTATCTCCGCTTACTTCTATTCTATCCATTTTAGTTTTTGCTTATGCCTAACTTAAAGGCGTTAAAGAAAAATACTTATTGGGAGATAACCCAAAAGTTAATAACCGCTCCTTATCCTTTTTATTTGCTTTTTGTCCCAAGAGTAACCTCTAATGAGAGAGAAGTAATGATTAGGAAAGTTGCTGTCCCAAAACAGATTTCTGTGCTTCACCGTAAAAATTCGTATAAAATATCTGAACGGCTTTTTGAGGCGTGCATTTTTCTGCTTGTGCCCCAGGTTGTTATCTAACTTTTGTTAGTTCAACACTTTTTGATTTGAGCAACAGAAGGTCTTCGAAATTTTTTGTCTTTACCTGCTGGTCTGTTCTGACAGATTTCTGCCATTTTCTGCATTTGCTTCTTGTTAGTTCCTTTTTGAGTTCTTTTGGGGAATTGAGCTTTTTTAGGGAAGTTCTTCAGTAGCTAGTGTTCTAATGGAAGTTTATTTGGTGTTAGAACTGAACCTTAAGACCTATTATCTTGAGTGCACTAATGTTGCTAATAAAGATTGTGTGAAGTTTTGTATGAAGGAAAAATTTCAGGTGTATGGAAGGAAATGAGTAATGAGATGAAGGATGGACTAAAGCTCAAGCTTGGGGATGCCACGCATGTCACCCCAAGAAATATCCAAGAAGTACAAGCATCAAAGCTTGGGGATTCCCAAGGCATCCCCTTCTTCATCAATAAAAATCTCAGGTTTCTTCCAAACGCTTCATTTTTATTGTTTCATGCACAGTTGTGTTGTTCTTGGAGCGTCTTCTTTTTTGTTTTTCGTTTGCTTGGTTTGCTTAGTTTGCTGAATAAATTGGTTGGACCCCCTCTTTCATACATTGGTTTTCAAATAATTTGGTTTGGTTTGGAAAAGAGTAGGACAGTTCATGCTTAAGTGGTAAAGAGAGCTTGTTTTTGACACTGGCCTATGCTTTGTCATGCCATGCTTGATGTTGTTTTGGCTTTATGCTTAGTATTCTTTGATGTAGCATGACTTGTTATAAACAATTGAGATTTCTTAATGCGCCTTGGATGAATCATGCGTTGTTTTAGCATATTAAAGCATAGTATTGTGGTATTCTCCTTTGATGCTTTATTTGGGTTGACTTGGCGCATGCTCACTCCATGTTATGACTATCCAAAGTCACCATAGCCTTTATGATCCTTTAGTTTTCAACTTGTAGTATCATTTTATGCTTTGATCAATGATGTTTTGTCACTCTGCATGATTATGGCCATTATTGCTCTCTTAGTTTGTCACTCCCAGTCTTTTGCTAGCCTCCACCACCAAGTATGAGTTCCACTCATGCATCCAACTCCCTGAACCAAGTTATTCCAAAGAGTCCACCATACCTACCTACTAGCATATGCTATTCCAAGTATATTCATGGTTTTGTTTACCTTCCGAATTAAACTTGTTATGAGAAAACTAGTGATTAAAGCTCTCACTAACTTGATGGCACACTTTACTTTTCTTGCCCTTAATAAACTTGAACCACTGTGTCGTCTATGTTGTATATGCTTGCACTTATTTGTTGGGGATTAGCAGAACCATGCTATCATGGGGAATGCTTTCAACATTGCACGGGTGCTTTGTACCTAGTTGATATCATGCTCTTTTGTCTATGGATGTCGTCGGTGTGAAATGAAAGGGGAGCATGTAAGTCCATGGAGTTATGTATATGTGTTAGAGAAACGCCTGGGCCGCTGGTCTAATCCATGTTGACATGGTGGAAACCTGTAGCGTAACCATAATGAGCTGTCTATGAAGCATTCTTCTTATAAAAAAAGAGTCCTATATTGAGAAAAAAGAGAAAAAGAAAAAAAAGAGATTATGAAAAGAGGAAAGAGAGAAAAAGCACCATATTCCCATGGTAAATAAGAAGATTGCTGAGATGCTTGTTGTCTGCTTGCCTTGTCATTTTGATATGGGGATTCTTCCGTATCATCGGGCAAGGGGTACCGCGTTGGCGGTTCTCTATGATACACATGTACTTACAATGACAAGAACTTACCGGTGACTAAACTTGAGTAGCATGAGGAGCGGCCCTCGTATTCAAGGGACATGAGATTTCTAACTTATACTTCGTCAAGCATGTACACCATAGTTTGTTCACTTTAACCTTAATCACTTCAAGATGCTTATGATAGGGGAAATGAGAGATGAAAGCTATTAAGTACCACAATTTTTGGAAGCTCTTTATGAAACTTGAATCCCTACTTCCTTCTATGAAGGCCTTTCTTCCACCATTATATTGAGGCTCCACCTTCTATCTTTATGCACTTACTCTGAGAGCATAGTGGCCATTCTTAGTTCTATGTGCATTGTCCCAAGACTAGTTGATTGATGTATAACTTTATATTGCCTATTTTAAACTATTTGTATCTAGTCACTCTTATGAACTTTGAAGGTGTCCTATGCATTTATATTTGCTGTTATATGAGGGACAAGCTGAATGCCATTATGCTATGTTTTCTTTATGTGAAACAAACAAACGTCTTGCAAAGCATTGTTATTCATGAATCTTTTGTTTGTGCCTTTTCATGTTGCATCATAGTTTATTTGTCTTATTGCTAGAATTTTGTCTTTCATGTTATGATTGAAATACTATGTTCCCAGCTTTGAATGTTTTACAAATACTTTGATAAAGTTTATGATGGTGCATGTCACCTCAAAAATTATTCTTTATTTTTATCACTTACCTACTCGAGGACGAGCAGGGGTTAAGCTTGGGGATGTTGATACATTGCAAAGGTATCTATAATTTTTGATGTTCCATGCTTGGTTTTATCTACTTTCTTATGTTTTGTCCACACTTTGGAGTACTTTTCATATGATTTCTTGGACTTATCTATTAACAAGAGCCACAATGCCAGCTGCCTGTTTTCTGCTGTTTTTGGTTCTAGGAAAGTCAGAAAATGAATATTCTCGGAATTGGACGGGACAAAAGCGAAAAATCCAATTTCACCAGAAGACTCCTGGAGCCAGAATATGAGACGGAGTGGGGCTGGGGCCCAGCCACACCACCTGACCGCGCGGGCTGGGCCTGGCCGTGCCAGGGGGTGGCCTGGCCGCCCTAGACACCCCCTCGGTCTCCCTCTTTGCCTATAAGTTACCTTCTGACCTAAAACCTCAGGGGGGGTTCGACGTTTTTCCAGAAGGAGTTCCGCTCCGGCGCCACCACCCGATTCCACGAAATAGCACCAGAAACTCCGTTCTGGCACCCTGCCAGGACGGGGAATTGGAGGAGATCATCGCCATCATCATCACCATCGCTTCTCCATCGACCATCCATGTTTCCCCCATCTATGAGTGAGTAATCCCCCGCTGTAGGCTATGGGGATGGTAGGGATTGGATGAGATCGTTCATGTAATGGCATCAGATTGTTAGGGCATGGTGCCTAATATATTTTATTAGTGCTTTATGACTTTGTTGCGACTTGTTATGCTTAATGCTTGTCACTAGGGCCCGAGTACCATGATTTCAGATCTTAACATGTTATTGATTCATTATGATAGTATTGTTTATGGTCTTACCCGCAAGTTGTATACACACGTTGTTGTCCGGAACCAGTGGCCCCGAAGTGACAGAAATCGGGATAACCGGAGGGAATGGCTTTGATGTGAGGATCACATGTGTTCACAGAGTGTTAATGCTTTGCTCCGGTGCTCTATTAAAAGGAGCACCTTAATTGCCAGTAGTTCCCTTGAGGCCCCGCTGCAAATGGGCTGGTAGGACAAAAGATGTTGTGCAAGTTCTCATTGCGAGCACGTATGACTATATATGGAACACATGCCTAGGATTATCGAGTACTTGGATGCTTTATCTTATTTATCTACAATTGCCCTATGTTCTGATTGCTATGTGAATTGTCTTGTCCATGCAATGCTCGTCCATCCATCCCTATGCCTACCGCACTCGAATCCTATTGTTTACTGCTATTGTTACTGCTGTCTTTACTTTACCACTACTGTTACTTTACTTTCCTACTACAAAACTGTTACTACTGATAAACTGCTGTGAGCAAGATTGTTTCCAGGTGCAGCCGAATTGACATCTCAGTTGTTAAGGCTTATAAATATTCTTTGGCTCCCCTTGTGTCGAATCAATAAATTGGGTTTCACTTTCCTCGAAAATACTGCGATACACCCCCTATACTTGTGGGTCATCAATTGTGTCTCCTCGATTTCCGCGCGTAATGGAGATAGTGGTGGACGGTTCGTGGTTCGCCCTTGCCACGTGTCAATGGAGATGTGCACCACGCGTCCAATAGGGTTTCTCCTGGCCGTTGGATGGCATCCGCGAGGAGGTTAAGTAGCAGCGCATCTGCGGTAATTGTCCCCATCTGTCTTATTTGCTCGTGCCTCCGTCACCATTACTGCTGCTTTCTGCTTCCTTGCGCACTTCTCCTTCACGGCACTGGACCAACTCCGTGTCTTCCCCAGTTACTTCCTCTGTTCACACCGCAATCGAAAGATGGGCAAGAAGAAGGGAGGCGCCACCGATGGTTCTGCGGCCACCATTGTCGCCGCCAAGAAGAAGGGCGGTACCACCACCGTGGCACCAGCGCCGCCGGCGCTGGGAAGAAGAAGGGTGCGGGCCCCCACGTGACCAATGGCGCCTGGCGAGCGTCCATCATCAAATCCTCTGAGCTGCATCTTCTTCGGCAAGATGGGGTTGATGACCCACAAGTATAGGGGGTGTATTGATGTGTTTTCGAGGGAAGTGAAACCCAATTTATTGATTCGACACAAGGGGAGCCAAAGGATATTTATAAGCCTTAACAACTGAGTTGTCAATTCAGCTGCACCTGGAAACAATCTTGCTCACAGCAGTTTATCAGTAGCAACAGTTTTGTGGTAGGAATAGTAAAGTAGCAGCAATAGTAAAGTAAAGACAGCAGTAACAATAGCATTAAACAGTGGGATTCGAGTGCGGTAGGCATAGGGATGGATGGACGGGCGTTGCATGGACAAGACAATTCACATAGCAATCAGAACATAGGGCAATTACAAATAAATAAGATAAAGCATCCAAGTACTAGATAATCCTAGGCATGTGTTCCATATATAGTCATACGTGCTCGCAATGAGAACTTGCACAACATCTTTTTTCCTGCCAGCGCGTTTGCAGCTGGGCCTCAAGGGAACTACTGGCAATTAAGGTGCTCCTTTTAATAGAGCACCGGAGCAAAGCATTAACACTCCATGAACACATGTGATCCTCACATCAAAGCCATTCCCTCTAGTTATCCTGATTTCTGTCACTTCAGGGCCATTGGTTCCGGACAACAACGTGTGTATACAACTGGCAGATAAGACCATAAACAATACTATCATAATGAATCAATAACATGTTCAGATCTGAAATCATGGCACTCGGGCCTGATGACCCATAAGTATAGGGGGTGTATCGCAGTATTTTCGAGGGAAGTGAAACCCAATTTATTGATTCGACACAAGGGGAGCCAAAGAATATTTATCAGCCTAAACAACTGAGTTGTCAATTGAGCTGCACCTAGAAACAATCTTGCTCATAGCAGTTTATTAGTAGCAACAGTTTTGTAGTAGGAATAGTAAAGTAACAGCAGTAGTAAAGCAAAGACAGTAGTAACAAAAGCAGTAACCAATGGGATTCGAGTGCGGTAGGCATAGGGATGGATGGATGGGCGTTGCATGGACAAGACAATTCACATAGCAATCAGAACATAGGGCAATTGCAGATAAATAAGATAAAGCACCCAAGTACTAGACAATCCTAGACATGTGTTCCATATATAGTCATACGTGCTCGCAATGAGAACTTGCACAACATCTTTTCTCCTGCCAGCCCGTTTGCAGCGGGGGCTCTAGGGAACTACTGGCAATTAAGGTGCTCCTTTTAATAGAGCACCGGAGCAAAGCATTAACACTCCATGAACACATGTGATCCTCACATCAAAGCCTTTCCCTTCCGGTTATCCCGATTTCTGTCACTTCGGGGCCATAGGTTCCGGACAACAACGTGTGTATACAACTTGTAGATAAGACCAAAAACAATACTATCATAATGAATCAATAATAAGTTCAGATCTGAAATCATGGCACTCGGGCCCTAGTGACAAGCATTAAGCACAACAAGTCGCAACAAAGTCATAAAGCACTAATAAGAGATACTAGGCACTATGCTCTAACAATCTGATGCCATTACATGAACAATCTCATCCAATCCCTACCATCCCCATAGCCTATAGCGGGGGATTACTCACTCATAGATGGGGGAAACATGGATGGTCGATGGAGAAGCGATGGTGATGATGATGGCGATGATCTCCTCCAATTCCCTGTCCCGACTGGGTGCCAGAACGGAGTTTCTGGTGCTATTTCGTGGAATCTTGTGGTGGCGGCGGAGCGGAACTCCTTCTAGAAAAACGTCGAACCCCCCGAAGTTTTTAGGTCAGAAGGCTCCTTATAGGTGAAGAGAGAGGCCGAGGGGGTGCCTGGGGGGCCCACACCACCCCCTGGCGCGACCTGGCCTGGCCCGCGCCACCAGGTGGTGTGGCCACCCCAGGGCTCTTCTCCGTCTCGTATTCTGGCTCCTGGAGTCTTCGGGTGAAATAGGATTTTTGGCATATTTTCCGGGATTTTTCCTGATAGTTGATTTTCTGCACAAAAAGTAGACACCAAGGCAATTCTGCTGAGAACAGCGTCAGTTCGCATTAGTTGCATCCAAATCACACAAGTATAGAGGAGAAACAATAGCAAAAGTGTTCGGGAAAGTAGATACGTTTTGGACGTATCAACTCCCCCAAGCTTAGCTTATTGCTTGTCCTCAAGCAATTCAGTTGAAAACTGAGTGCGATAAAAGAACTTTCACGAACACATTTGCTTCATATGATGTAAATATTCTCAGCAATGTGATCAACTACTTAGACAATCCATAATAAAGAGTATGCAACTGAGTCTACTTAATAGTCATTGCAAGCTATGAAGAGATTCCAACTCAAGAATAATAAGTAGCATGAGGCACAAACATAAGCAACATTACAATGCTCATAGAAAGGTATGATAGAGTGGTATCTCTCTTGCCTTTGATTATGAATATCAAGGCACCTCTGAAGGTCAAGTGATGACTAGAAGTAAAGATATCAAGGATACAAGCATCAAAGTCATTACACAAATAATCAAGTAATGGAGCAAACACAAAGAATGACAACTTTGCTCTTAAGAAGGTGCTCAAAGAATATGTGGAGACTCAACAAGTAGAAGAAAAGGTTTTGAATAATTTTGAAAGGCTTCCAAATGCTAAAAGTATGGTACTCGTTAGCTTTGAGCTCTCACTGCCCCTATCATAAGCATCTTTAATGTGGTTAAGGTGAAATTGAGGTCCAATCTGAGTTATATGCTTGATAGACTATAAACTGAAAATCCCAAGTCCCTTGAGTACGAGGGCCGCTGCTCATGCTACTTAACTTTAGTTACCGGTAAGTTCTTGCCATCGTAAGTATGTGCGTATCATTGAGAACCGCCAACGGGGTACCCCTTGCCCGATGATACAGAAGAATCCCCATATCAAAATGACAAGGCAAGCAGACAATGAGTATCTCAGCAATCTTCTTATTTACCATGGGAAAATGGTGCTTTTTTTCTTTCCTCTTTTCATAAAACTCTTTTTTTGTCTTTTTCTCAATAGCTATAACTCTCTTTTTTTATAAGAAGAATGCTTCATAGATATCATTATGGTTACGCTGAAGGTTTCCACCATGTCAGCATGGATTAGACCAGCGGCCCAGGCGTTTCTCTAACTCACATACATAACTCCATGGACTTACAAGCTCCCCTTTTATTTCACACCAACGACATCTGCAAACAAAAGAGCAAGGTATCAACTGGGTATATATTTACAAGTGTTGAAAGCGTTCCCCGTGACAGCACGGTTCTGCTAATCCCCAGCCTATAATTTGCAAGCATATAACTTTCATGGAGAGTTCACAATGGTTCAGGTTTATTAAGTGCGGAAAATAAAGTGTGCCATCAAGTTCGTGAGAGCTTTACTAACTAATTTTCCCATAACAAGCAAACATTTTATTCGGAAGAAAACAAGGCATAATGAATACGCACGGGAGTAGCAAATGATGCTAATAGGTAGGTATGGTGGACACCTTGGAAATATTTGGTTTAGGGCGTTTGGAACTTGAGTAAAACATACTCAGTGAAAGTGAAGGCTAGCAATAGTAAGGGAGCGACAAACGAGAGAGAAATAGCTGTCATTATCGTGCTTGCAACAAAACAGGACTACTCATGGCATGAAAGTGATTCAAGATCCTCAAGGCAAAATAATTCGTCGAGGCTTAACTGATTATTACAGTCATGTGCATGCGTGAGCATGTGCCAAGTCAATCAAATGAAACATTCAGAGGAGGATACCACGGTGTCATACCAATTTATGAATAGAGCAATGCAAGCAAACTTTCATGAGACATGCTACAAACTATTAGCGAGATGGAGCTAATCATAAGAAAGCAAGAACTACTAAGCATCCAAAGAAAACATACACTCTACATGAACAGACTAAGCACGCCCACAGTGATGAGTATATGTACAAAAATGAAAACAAATAGAGTTCGTTACCAGCCTCTTACCACGCCTCAAGTTGTCATTGATCCTCATTATTGCTCTTCACTTGTGTGGCTTGAATAATAATATGAAACCAATAATCCACTGAGAACTGCTGAACCCTATAGCAAACTTGCAAAAACCAAAGAAGAATGACAAATATTTTTGGTGTTTTCAATTTTTAAATAAGAACCAAACGAGAAAAACAAGCAAAGCAAAATCTTTTTGGTTTTTTTGAATAGTTCAAACAAAGCAAAAAAGGGAAAAGCAAACTAAGGCAAAAAGAAGAAGCAAACCAAAGAGGAAAAACAGAAATATTTTTGGTCTTTTGTGTTTTTAGAAAGCAAAAGCAAAGAAGAACGAAAACTAAAAAGAGAACGAAAACATGAATATACAAAGTACCGACGCAACATGATATGGAGATGAGTGCGGTGTCGGCGTACCTTCCCCCAAGCTTAGGCTTTTGGCCTAAGTGGGTATCAATCCATGTACGAATAGGGGTTCCAAGCGGGCGGATCTTGGTAAGAATGGTCGTAGCTGGGCCCATGAGAAGAAGAGGAAGCTCCCCAATCATAAGCGGGCTGCTGATATGAAGACTCTCCTTCATTCGAGGGCTGGACCGAATCGTCCGTGACCTCCCTTCTAGTGTCCTGCTCCTGTTGGGAGAGCTCTCCCAAGTACGTGTCCAGCTCCTCCTCAGTGAGAGACCATCCTTCCCTGTTATCAAGGTTAAACAAAACAGGTGCAGGCAAAAGAACAACACGCTCGGACTTGCTCTTTCTCCAACCAGCTTTGAGAAAGGTTATTTCATAAGACAACTCACTCAAACTGGCCCACGAGGAAATAAATTTATGCTGATCATGGAATTAAAATCAAGCCTCTCTATGGGAAACGGTAGGTCTATATGATGAGGCACTAAACCATCAATGCTAGTAAACGAGAAGCAATGAGGCCTCCACAAATTCCACCTTTCTCACGGTTAGCAGCAAGACAGAAAGCTATCAAAGCACCCAAGTTGTAAGACCTATCTCGTCTAAGAGCAGCAGAGATAAATGCTAGATCAAACGAAGATAACTTATTGGCAGTTTTCCTAGCAAGAACACACTTGGCAATAAAGTAGGCAAAGTAGCGAATGGAGGGAAGATGAATGTTACGGATTTTTCCATTCTCCTTTGAGAAGCTACTCCCTTGACAAATTTCTGCGTATAAATCCATGAGTGGTTCTGGTCTCTCTTTAATCTTCTTACATGATCCCCATTGAGGTACCTTAATGGCTGCACAAAAATCATCAAGAGAAAGATTGACAGCAATATTGTAAATTTTGTAATGGACCATGGGGTTAGGCAAAGAGTGACTAAATTGGAAATCCTACACCATAGACATGGTTAGCTTCACAAATTGACAAGGTTCATCTTCCAAGAAACGCTCTAACCCTACATTAGAAACCAAAGTGTGGAAATTTTGTAGAATTCCTGCAGCTCTCATGAACTCAGGGCATGGATAAATGGAGGGAAAAACTTCCTCCTCCCTATGGACCTTCATGACCTCAGGCACCCAAAGCTCATGTTGGTTTAGGTGGTGCTCACTCATCTTTTATTCTGAAATTTAAACACTTATTAAACAAGTGATTGCAAAGTAAATATAATAAAGGATTCTACTCATAGGGACTTGCAAGAGGCCTAAACATGCATCAAAACTATATCTCTAAGCATCAAACAAGCTTACAAGCTCTCATAACCAGTCACCTACAGCAGCAAAATACTCAACATATAATCCACTAAACACAAATCTACTTGGACAAGGGGAGGAGTCACATACCAAGGAACAAATGCTCCAAATTTCAGATGGGCTGAGCAAGGAGATCGAAGAAATCGAGAGCAAGCACAGAGAGAACGCGATTTTGAGCTATGAACTAGAGCTTACTCGGGAGAGAGAAGAAAGTGGCAGGGGAGAGAGTAAGTGGGGGGCCAGGGGTGGCCCACACCAGGGCATGGCGCCACCCAGGGCTGGCCGCGCCACCACATGGTGTGCCTGCCTGGTGGGCCCCCCGGTACCTACCAGGTACTCCTCTGCCCCTTTTTCACGTAAAAATGTAATATGAATTTTCTGGAATTTTTCGAGACACTTTATTTTTGGGCAATTTTCAGAAAAAGAAGAATGATTTTTCTGATAGACAGTTTTTCTTTTTCTTTTGGAAACATGATGCAAGGACAAAACAAGGCTATAACTACAGAAGTTCTAGCATGCAAGCAACTAACAACACAAAGAAAACTAAACGAAAGCAAAAACTAAAATGCAAAGGATAGAAATAAACGGAGATAATCATAATGAAAACATTGTTTTGTTCAATGGAATCCTTTTGTTAACAAGGTTGATCAAGTCTTGCTACCAAAACAATTGCATATGAGACAAAACTTTGTACTCCACTAATGATTATGTTACCTTAACCTTGATAGCAATGGTCCCAATCATAATAGTTTCACATTTTTCTCTTGGTATGGGACAATATATTTCTCCAACTTGAATGCCTTCAACATGTTCAATTGAATTCAAACCATAAGTCCTTTCAATCTTCTTGGGGAAATAGACAGTATGTTCCTTGTCATTAACATTGAAGGTCACCTTTCCTTGATTACAATTAATAACAGCTCCTGCAGTATTAAGAAAAGGTCTCCCAAGAATAATAGACATATTATCATCTTCAGGCATTTCAAGCACAACAAAATCAGTTAATATCAAGCAATTGTGAGCCACCTGGACAGGTACATCCTCACATATACCCACAAGAATAGTGGTAGATTTATCAGCCATTTGCAAAGATATATATCAGTTGGTATCAAATTTTCAAGCTGAAGCCTCTTGTAGAGAGAGAAAGGCATAACACTAACTCCAGCTCCCAAATCACACAAAGCAGTTCTAACATAACTGTTCTTAATAGAGCAAGGGATAGTTGGAATCCCTGGGTCTCCAAGTTTCTTAGGAACCTTACCATTGAAAGAATAATTAGCAAGCAAAGTAGAGATTTCTTCATTAGGGATCTTCCTTTTATTCGAGACAATGTCCTTCATATACTTTGAGTAAGGAGGCAATTTAATAGCATCAGTCAAAGAATTTGCAAGAATAAAGGCTTCATCCACTCACAAAACTTATTATAGTGTCCATCTTCCTTTGACTTGTGTTTCTTATCAGGGAAAGACATAGGTTTTTGGACCCAAGGTTCTCTTTCACTACCATGTTTCTTAGCAATAAAATCTTCTTTGGTGTATTTAGTATTCTTAGTGTGGTTTTTAGGTTTTTCTTCAACTTTTTCTTCATTAGGAACTTCATTTTCTTCATTACCACTTTTAGTTTCAGCATCAGAGATGGATATACTATTAGGATCTATAGCAGGTTCAGAGGGTTCTATAACAGTTTTATATTTCTTTTTCCTTTTCTTACGAGTAGAACCACTATTTTCAGCTTGTTGAGAATCCTGCTCAATTATTTTGGGATGCCCCTCAGGATATAGAGGATCCTGGGTAGCAGCACCACTTCTAGTTCTAATTTCATAAGCATGTTTTTATTTAGCAGCATTAACTAGCAAGTCATTTTGCACTTTAACGAGTTGATCTATTTGAGTTTGAACCATTTGAAAGTGTTTAACAATCATTTTAACATCATTAGAGGTTCTTTCCACTATATCTTTCAACTCAACGATAGCTCTAGTGTTTTCCATTAGATGATTTTGCACCCTTTTATTAAAGTTATCTTGCTTAACAATAAAGATATCAAATTCTTCTAAGCATTGATCGGGAGGTTTAGCGTAAGGGATATCACCTTCATCAAAGTGTTAGAGAGAGTGTACCTCAATAGTGGTTGAGTAGGGAATAGGCTTTCATAATTCTTCTATATGAGGTAAATTCTTGACATTTGCGGCTTTAATTCCCTTCTCCTTAAGACATTTCTTAGCTTCCTTCATCACTTCATCATTTAATTCAATAACTCCCCTCTTCTTTGATGTTGGAATAGGCACAGGAATAGATGGTTTAGGTACAATTACTTTAGGTATAGCTTGTTTAGGAGGAGTCCAATCTTCACAAGTCTTGCTTATTTTAGCCATTAATTCCCCAGCTTCCTTCAGAGTCCTATTCCTCAAAACACAATCAGCACAACTATCTAGGTATGTCCTAGATTCCTCAGTTAGTCCATTATAAAATATATCAAGAAGCTCATTTTTAGGTAATGGACTTCCAGCCTGTGCATGAATCAAAGCACAAAACCTTGCCCAAGATTCAGGCAATACCTCTTTTTCTCCCTGTTTGAAATCAAAAAGTTCCTGCAAAATAGCATGTCTAGCACTGGGAGGAAAATATTTCTGCAGGAAAGTACTAATCAAGCACTCAGGGCTATCAATAGATCCAGGAGGTAAATTACTAAACCAAGTTTTAGCTTCTCCTTTCAGAGAAAAGGGAAAAATCTTAGCAACAAAGTAAGTGCGCATCTTAATATCATCAGAAAACAAACCACTCATGGTAGAAAGTTCATTCATATGTGCTACCGCACTTTCATTCTTAGTCCCACAAAAAGGTTCTTTCTCGACAATAGCTACGTAAGATAGATCGAGAGAGAAATCATAATCTTCATCTATAATGTTTATGGGAGAAGCAGCAAACTTAGCATCAGGAGATAATTTGGGTCTAATAGTACGCCTCTCAAGGAGACTCTTAGCAGTGCTCCTATCATGGGTGTTCTTACATTCTTTAATAAACTCATCGGTCATCTCAACATAATCTTCTTCAATATCATAACTCCCACTAGACTCAGGTGAGGTAACAGGTGTGGTAGTGTCTTCATTAGGAGTTTCGGTATTTCCAGCTATAGTTCTAGCAATCGTAGCATCTAGGAAAGGACCTAATGAACCACTCTTATCAAGCACAGTAGAAGCAGCATCATAAGCATCAGAAGTTTCAGATTCAGCAGTAGTAGCAGTGTGTGTAGCATGTGTATGTGGTGGTGAACAAGCTTACTTATAATAGATGGTGAATCAAGAGCAGCAGAGGTGTTTAGAACCGTACCTCTTCTTGTAGTGGATGGTAAAATAGGAACCTTGCCATCACGAGACTTACCCATGATGGATGGATAGCAGCGAACAATAGAGAATCCAAGTGAACTTGATAAATAAAGCTATGCTCCCTGGCAATGGCGCCAGAAAATAGTCTTGATGACCCACAACTATAGGGGGTGTATCGCAATATTTTCGAGGGAAGTGAAACCCAATTTATTTATTCGACACAAGGGGAGCCAAAGAATATTTATAAGACTTAACAACTGAGTTGTCAATTCAGCTGCACATGGAAACAATCTTGCTCACAACAGTTTATCAGTAGCAACAATTTTGTAGTAGGAATAGTAAAGTAACAGCAGTAGTAAAGCAAAGACAGTAGTAACAAAAGCAGTAACCAATGGGATTCGAGTGCGGTAGGCATAGGGATGGATGGACGGGCGTTGCATGGACAAGACAATTCACATAGCAATCAGAACATAGGGTAATTGAAGATAAATAAGATAAAGCACCCAAGTACTAGACAATCCTAGGCATGTGTTCCATATATAGTCATACGTGGTCGCAATAAGAACTTGCACAACATCTTTTGTCCTGCCAACCCGTTTGCAGCTGGGCCTCTAGGGAACTGCTGTCAATTAAGGTGCTCCTTTTAATAGAGAACCGGAGCAAAGCATTAACACTCCGTGAACACATGTGATCCTCACATCAAAGCCTTTCCCTTCCGGTTATCCCGATTTCTGTCACTTCGGGGCCATAGGTTCCGAACAACAACGTGTGTAAGACCAAAAACAATACTATCATAATGAATCAATAATAAGTTCAGATCTGAAATCATGTCACTCGGGCCCTAGTGACAAGCATTAAGCACAACAAGTCGCAACAAAGTCATAAAGCACTAATAAGAGATACTAGGCACTATGCCCTAACAATCTGATGCCATTACATGAACAATCTCGTCCAATCCCTACCATCCCCATAGCCTACAGCGGGGGATTACTCACTCATAGATGGGGGAAACATGGATGGTCGATGGAGAAGCGATGGTGATGATGATGGCGATGATCTCCTCTAATTCCCCGTTTCGGCAGGGTGCCAGAACGGAGTTTCTGGTGCTGTTTCGTGGAATCTGGTGGTGGCGGCGGAGCGAAACTCCTGGAAAAACGTCGAACCCCCTGAAGTTTTTAGGTCAGAAGGCTCCTTATAGGCGAAGAGAGAGGCCAAGAGGGTGCCTGGGGGGCCCACACCACCCCCTGGTGCGGCCTGGCCCGGCCCGCGCCACCAGGTGGTGTGGCCACCCCAGGGCTCTTCTCCGTCTCGTATTCTGGCTCCTAGAGTCTTCGGGTGAAATAGGATTTTTGGCATATTTTCCGGGATTTTTCCTGATAGTTGATTTTCTGCACAAAAAGTAGACACCAAGGCAATTCTGCTGAAAACAGCGTCAGTTCGCATTAGTTGCATCCAAATCACACAAGTATAGAGGAGAAACAATAGCAAAAATGTTCGGGAAAGTAGATACGTTTTGGACGTATCAGGGCCCTAGTGACAAGCATTAAGCATAACAAGTCGCAACAAAGTCATAAAGCACTAATAGAAGATACTAGGCACCATGCCCTAACAATCTAATGCCATTACATGAACAATCTCATCCAATCCCTACCATACCCATAGCCTACAGCGGGGGATTACTCACTCATAGATGGGGGAAACATGGATGGTCGATGGAGAAGCGATGGTGATGATGATGGCGATGATCTCCTCCAATTCCCCGTCTCGACAGGGTGCCAGAACGGAGTTTCTGGTGTTGTTTCATGGAATCTGGTGGTGGCGGCAGAGTGGAACTCCATCTGGAAAAACGTCGACCCCCCCAGAGTTTTTAGGTCGGAAGGCTTCTTATAGGCGAAGAGGGAGACTGAGGGGGTGCCTGGGGCAGCCAGACCACCCCCTAGCGTGGCCAGGCCCAGCCCGCGCGGCCAGGTGGTGTGGTTGGGCCCCAGCCCCATGCCATCTCATATTCTGGCTGCGGGAGTCTTCTGGTGAAATCGGATTTTTGGATTTTGTCCTGTCTAATTCCGAGAATATTCATTTTCTGACTTTCCTGGAACCAAAAACAGGAGAAAACAGGCAACTGGCACTGTGGCTCTTGTTAATAGGTTAGTCCAAGAAATCAAATGAAAAGTACTCCAAAGTGTGGACAAAACACAAGAAAGTAGATAAAACCAAGCATGGAATATCAAAAATTATAGATACATTTGCAATGTATCAACATCCCCAAGCTTAACTCCTGCTCGTCCTCGAGTAGGTAAGTGATAAAAATAAAGAATAATTTTTGAGGTGACATGCACCATCATAAACTTGATCAAAGTATTTGTGAAACATTCAAAGCTGGGATCAAAGTACTTCAATCATAACATGAAAGACAAAGTTCTAGCAATAAGACAAAGAAACTATGTTGCAACATGAAAAGGCACAAACAAAAGATTCATGAATAACAATGCTTTGCAAGACGTTTGTTTGTTTCACATAAAGAAGACATAGCATAGTGGCATTCAGCTTGTCCCTCATAGAGTAGCAAACATAAATGCATAGGACACCTTCAAAGTTTATAAGAGTGACTAGATATAAATAGTTTAAAACAAGCAATATCAAGGTATGCATCAATCAACAAGTCTTGGGACAATGCACATAGAACTAAGAATGTCCACTATGCTCTCAAAGTAAGTGCATAAATGTATAAGGTGGAGACTCAACATAAAAGTAAAAGAAAGGCCTTCATAGAAGGAAGTAGCAATTCAAGTCTCATAAAGAACTTCCAAAAATTATGGTACTTATTAGCTTTCAGCTGTCATTGCCCCTATCATAAGCATCTTGAAGTGAATAAGGTTAAAGTGAACAAACTATGGTGTATATGCTTGACAAAGTATAAGTTGGAAATCTCATGTCCCTTGAATACGAGGGTCGCTCCTCATGCTACTCAAGTTTAGTCACCGGTAAGTTCTTGTCATCGTAAGTACATGTGTATCATAGAGAACCGCCAACGGGGTACCCCTTGCCCGAATCTCCATATCAAAATGACAAGGCAAGCAGACAACGAGCATCTCAGCAATATTCTTATTTACCATGGGAATATGGTGCTTTTTTCTCTCTTTCCTCTTTTCATATTTTTTTTATTTTTCTCTTTTTTCTCAATATAGGACTCTTTTTTTATAAGATGAATGCTTCATAGACAGCTCATTATGGTTACGCTGCAGGTTTCCACCATGTCAGCATGGATTAGACTAGCGGCCCAGGCGTTTCTCTAACACATATACATAACTCCATGGACTTACAAGCTCCCCTTTATTTCACACCGACAACATCCATAGACAAAAGAGCATGATATCAACTAGGTACAAAGTACCAGTGCAATGTTGAAAGCGTTCCCCATGATAGCATGGTTCTTCTAATCCCCAACAAATAAGTGCAAGCATATACAACATAGACGACACAATGGTTCAAGTTTATTAATGGCAAGAAAAGTAAAGTGTGCCATCAAGTTCGTGAGAGCTTTAATCACTAGTTTTCTCATAAAAAGTTTAATTTGGAAGGTAAACAAAAACATGAATATACTTGGAATAGCTTAAGCTAGTAGGTAGGTATGGTGGACTCTTTGGAATAACTTGGTTTAGGGAGTTGGATGCATGGGTGGAACTCATACTTGGTTGCAGAGGCTAGCAAAAGACTGGGAGCGACAAACTAAGAGAGCAATAATGGCCATAATCATGCAGAGCGACAAAACATCATTGATCAAAGCATAAAGTGATATTACAAGTTGAAAACTAAAGGATCATAAAGGCTTATGGTGACTTCGGATAGTCATAACATGGTGTGAGCATGCCCCAAGTCAACCCAAATAAAGCATCAAAGGAGAATACCACAATACTATGCTTTAATATGCTAAAACAATGCATGATTCATCCAAGGCACATTAAGCAATCTCAATTGTTTATAACAAGTCATGCTACAGCAAAGAATACTAAGCATAAAGCCAAAACAATATCAAGCATGGCATGATAAAGCATAGGCCACAGTCAAAAACAAGCTCTCTTTACCACTTAAGCATGAACTTTCCTACTCTTTTCCAAACCAAACCAAACTATTTGAAAACCAATGTATGACAGAGGAGGTCCAACCAATTTATTAAGCAAACTAAGAAAACCAAGCAAACTAAAAACCAAAACAAAAACGAAAAAGAAGACGCTCCAAGAACAACACAATTGTGCATGAAACAATAAAAATGAAGTATTTGGAAGAAACCTGGGATTTTTATTGATGAAGAAGGGGATGCCTTGGGCATCTCCAAGATTTGACGCTTGTACCTCTGGAATATTTCTTGGGGTGACACGGGTGGCATCCCCAAGCTTGAGTTTTAGTCCATTCTTCATCTCATTACTCATTCCTTCCATACACCTGAAATTTTCCCTTCATACAAAACTTCACACAATCTTTATTAGCAACATTAGTGCACTCAAGATAATGAGTCTTTAAGTTTAGTTCTAACACCAATAAAACTTCCATTGAAACACAAGCTACTGTAGCACTTCCCTCAAAAAGCTCAATTCCCCAAAAGAACTCAAAAAGGAACCAACAAGAAGCAAATGCAGAAAATGGCAGAAATCTGTCAAAACAGACCAGCAGGTAAAGATTTTTTTTTTCTAAGACCTTCTGTTTCTCAAATCAAAAAGTGTTGAACTAATGAAAGTTAGATAACAACTTGGGGCAGAAGCACAAAAATTCACGCCTCAAAAGGACTTACAGATATTTTCCACGAATTTTTATGGTGAAGCACAGAAATCTGTTTCGGGACAGCAACTTTCCCAATCATTACTTCTCTCCCATTAGAGGTTATTCTTGGCACAAAAATCAAATAAAAAGGATAAGGAGCGGTTATTACTGAGGTAATAACTTCCAAGACTCATCTAAAACTTTTGGGTTATCTCCCAATAAGTACTTTTCTTTAACGCCTTTAAGTTAGGCATGATAGTTTGAGAAGATGCTCACATAAGAAATATGAATTGAAGTAAAAGAGAGCATCAAGAAGCAAATTCAAAACACATTTAAGTCTAACCCACTTCCTATGCATAGGAATCTTGTATGCAAATAAATTCGCAAAGAACAAAGTGACAGGCATAGGAAGATAAAACAAGAGTAACTTCAAAACTTTCAGCACATAGAGAGGTGTTTCAATA
Organism: Avena sativa; assembly: GCA_916181665.1. NCBI lineage: Eukaryota > Viridiplantae > Streptophyta > Magnoliopsida > Poales > Poaceae > Avena > Avena sativa. The sequence goes on along the minus strand of OV702290.1, from coordinate 541,533,634 downwards.
CCATGAAAACTTCTACAACCATATTTTCCTCTCTCATAATAATTTTCAGTAGCCTCAAGAATGAACTCAACAATATAACTATCACATAAAGCATGTTTTTCATGTTCTACAAAAAACATATGTTTTATCAAGCTCAAAAATAGTGGGATTAAAACCTTTAAACCCACTTTTAACAATTCTATAACACGATGACTGATCATTCAATATAGGACCATCGTCTAGAGCTTTATCATAAACAATTTCTAAGCAAAACTCTTTAGTACCATGCATCTCGAAGTTAGGCACAAATAAAGGATTATCACAGATAACATGAGCATAACATTCATCCTCCTTTAGTAAGCATGGGGGACAATCAAATAATGTAAGGTATAAAGAGTTACTCTCATTAGAAGGTAGACATGGGTAGCTAATCCATTGTTCCTCCTTTTGTTGATCACTCTCCTCCTATTTTTCATCTAATGAGCTTTCAGGTTCATCAATTTCTTCTTCCATAAGATCCTGAAGGCATTAGTCTCTTCCATTTGTGGAAAGCATCTATTAATATATTCAAGAATATAGCCATTTTCTTCCTTGTAATTATCAAAGAAAAATTTAAGTATATCATAAACCTCATATTTATAAGGTGAATCATCAATATTTTTAAGCAAACTAGCACGTTCAAATGAACCCTTCCAAGCAATAAATTCTTCAATTTGTTCCACATCATAAAAGTCATAATTTACTTTAACATAAGAAGATATGGTAACATTATCATTATACTCACATTGAAAAGGGAGGTGTTTATACCTCTTACAGCAACAAGATTTATCAAAGCAATAAGTAACATTATAAGTAGAGCACACGTTTCTAGCAATGGTATACAATTTATCAATTTGTTCCCATAAGTGTTTCCCTTTTTGTGACAAGCGGTGTTCCTTATAATAATATTTTTGATCTTCCATGAACCCACCTTGCCAATAAGATTCAGTTTCAAAGAAAAGAACCATTAATAGCAAGCATGATAAAGCAAGACAATAACAGACCAACGAAAATAACGACTAGAGTAGGAACTAATTTTTTTATATTTTTGATAAAGAAACAAGCAAACAAAGCGGAAATAAACTAAGCTTGAACAATAGTGATTCCAAGTGGACTTGATAAATAAAGCTATGCTCCCCGGCAACGGCGCCAGAAAATAGTCTTGATGACCCACAAGTATAGGGGGTGTATCGCAATATTTTCGAGGGAAGTGAAACCCAATTTATTGATTCGACACAAGGGGAGGCAAAGAATATTTATAAGCCTTAACAACTGAGTTGTCAATTCAGCTGCACCTGGAAACAATCTTGCTCACAACAGTTTATCAGTAGCAACAGTTTTGTAGTAGGAATAGTAAAGTAGCAGCAATAGTAAAGTAAAGACAGCAGTAACAATAGCATTAAACAGTGGGATTCGAGTGTGGTAGGCATAGGGATGGATGGACGGGCATTGCATGGACAAGACAATTCACATAGCAATCAGAACATAGGGCAATTATAGATAAATAAGACAAAGCATCCAAGTACTAGATAATCCTAGGCATGTGTTCCATATATAGTCATACGTGCTCGCAATGAGAACTTGCACAACATCTTTTGTCCTGCCAGCCCGTTTGCAGCGAGGCCTCAAGGGAACTACTGGCAATTAAGGTGCTCCTTTTAATAGAGCACCGGAGCAAAGCATTAACACTCCGTGAACACATGTGATCCTCACATCAAAGCCATTCCCTCCGGTTATCCCGATTTCTGTCACTTCGGGGCCATTGGTTCCGGACAACAACGTGTGTATACAACTTGTAGATAAGACCATATACAATACTATCATAATGAATCAATAACATGTTCAGATCTGAAATCATGGCACTTGGGCCGTAGTGACAAGCATTAAGCATAACAAGTCGCAACAAAGTCACAAAGCACTAATAGAAGATACTAGGCACCATGCCCTAACAATCTGATGCCATTACATGAACGATCTCATCCAATCCCTACCATCCCCATAGCCTACAGCGGGGGATTACTCACTCATAGATGGGGGAAACATGGATGGTCGATGGAGAAGTGATGGTGATGATGATGGCGATGATCTCCTCCAATTCCCCGTCCCGGCATGGTGCCAGAACGGAGTTTCTGGTGCTGTTTCGTGGAATCTGGTGGTGGCGGCGGAGCGGAACTCCTTCAGGAAAAACATCGACCCCCCTGAGCTTTTAGGTTAGAAGGCAACTTATAGGCAAAGAGGGAGACCGAGGGGGTGCCTGGGGCAGCCAGACCACCCCCTGGCACGGTCAGGCCCAGCCCGCGTGGCCAGGTGGTGTGGTTGGGCCCCAGCCCCACTCTGTCTCATATTCTGGCTCCGGGAGTCTTCTGGTGTAATAGGATTTTTGGCTTTTGTCCCGTCCAATTCCGAGAATATTCATTTTCTAAATTTCCTGGAACCAAAAACAGCAGAAAACAGGCAATTGGCACTGTGGCTCTTGTTAATAGGTTAGTCCAAGAAATCATATGAAAAGTACTCCAAAGTGTGGACAAAACACAAGAAAGTAGATAAAACCAAGCATGGAACATCAAAAATTATAGATACATTTGCAATGTATTAGGGGTTCTGCCACCCACGAAAGATGACTCGCGGGTTCTCGGCGACGAGGTAATCCCTTGTCCTCCTCCGGGTTTCCAGGTGATGTTCCTTGCGTTCATCATCCGAGGTCTTTCTCTCCCCTGCATCCTTTCTTCAGGGGTCTTCTTTGCTTCTATGGGCTCTAGCTGCATCAGCTGTCCCCAAATTCCATTCTCCACATCTCCTGCTTCATTACTCTCCGCGAGTGCTGGCTCGGAATCGAGCCACACTTTGGCCTCTTCAAGAGGCTTTTTAAGCTGAAATGCCAGTCAGCGTCCGGTTCGGTAGTCTACGACGTAGGAGGCTGCGGGATCCACGTCGACTCCTCTGTCACCTATTTTTCCATCAAGCTCACCGTGTCTATCCAAGGGTGGAGGGACAAGTGGTTTTATATCCGCGACCAGAAGGCCAACAGAGACCACTATGGACTCGCGCCCTTTGGTCCCGTAGCAACTTGCAAGAGGAGGAGCTCCTGGAAGAACATCGTGATGCCTGGCGAGTCTGAGGAAACGGAGGTGATGTACAAGCGCTTCTGCGACCTCGAAAGCCGCATAGGTAAAGAAGAGGGTGGCGCCGCACTCATTCGCACGTGGTTGCGTCGCCGCGTCCAGCCTCTGCAGGCCAGAGTGCACCCTATGTATTGCTGGACCGGTGCTGATGATCTCACTCGCGTGTCTGCCGAGGGCATTTCTTCGGGTGAGGTGGATAAGAGGGTGCGACTGGTGACCAAATACACCGCCAAGGAGGTTCTCCCAGGCAAACCAGTCGTGCCTCCTTTCGACGCTTCTAACCCTCCTCCTGAGGTAGAACTGTATTGTGAAGTAGTTTCCGTTTTTGACTGCCTTTATGACACTTTGATATATAATGTTGTATTTTCTGAATGCAGGACTGGAAAGTGTCTCCCAATTTGCCCCTCGTCTTGAAGAGGTTATCCCACACAAAGTGGATGAAGAGGACGAGTCGGAATCGACTGTCCCAATTGAAGAGGAGGAGGGAGCCCCCGAGTCCAGTGACCAGGACACTCGCAAGCGTTCCCACAACAAGGACTCGGATGCCTCATCACCAACAATGCTAGAAGGCCCTTCTGTTGTTGTGTAGGAGCCAATCCTCGCCGTTCCTGTACGCTCCATGGCTCTTCCTTCTCGCAAGAAGCTGTGATTGCCGAAGGAGTCGTCAGAGTCGGAGGAGCAATCCTTCGACCTCGATAAATTTAGCTGGTGAGTTCTGCATTTGCGACCTTGTTTTGGTTTCTTTTTGGAGTTTCTTTTCCCCTGAAGTTTTGCTTGATGTGTTTTGTAGCCGAGCAGCGTCGTCATCTTCTAACGACGTCCAATTTGTGAAGGAGTCTGGAGTCGCAGACTCCAAGGCCAAGGAAGTGGCCGAATGGTCTTGTTCTCCTCCATTGGCAGCCCACTCCAGGCACAATTCGTCGAGTTCCCCGCATGCTAGAAAACATCAGATGGTTGCCCGGATGACTGTGCGATAGTTATCTTCAGAGTCTCTAGAGGATCTTGTAAGCGTTCTTTTTGTTGTTTTGGTAGTCGAATTTATACTTGGTGCTGTTGCTGAACTTTTGTTTTCTTCTATTGCAACTCATCATGAGGGAAGCTGCTCGCCTGGCGGAGCAAGTCCTTGTTATGGGTCGGCAGCACGCTCTGCAGGATAATCGCCACCACGTTGTCGAAGGTGAGTTTTGGGTTTGTCTTTGTCTTCGTGAAATTTATGAATTCGATTGATGATACACCCAGTGCGTTGTAGTTGAGCATAATGAAATACTTTGTCGTGCTGCCTCACTCGAGAAGATGCTTGCCGCGACGACGAAGAATCGCGACGAAGCAATCGCAGCTCTGGAGGAGTCGCGAAAGCGAGAAGAGGATCTCTGCACCTCCACTGCTGAGAGGGAGAAGTTGTTCGAGGAGCAACTTTTCTCGATTTCCAAGTCCCTCTCAGGTATTCTTTTAGCTGGATTTGCATTGCTTTTTGCTCTGACGTGTGGATGTTGTACTAACACTTTTGTGTATGCAGATGCCAGCGGCCTGAGCTTTGACGCCTAGTCTCTGCATCTTGCGGATGCATTGGCAGGCACCGTCGCTGTAGTCGAAGATCGCAGTGTTTCCCTCCAGGAGACACTGGGGAAGGCCAAGGATGTGCTCAGTCGCATCCGCGAGGATTTAACTCCCAAGGCCAGGTTGATCGACAACCTTGGAGACCTAGTGGAATCCCTCGCTGGGGGGGTATTCCTGCGGATTTCAGGAACTCGCAGCGGTCCATCGGAGCCACCTATGGCACTCGCAATGTTGCAAGCCCATGGCATGGAGATGGATCCCGCTGCTATTTCTGAGGCGATACCTGTCGACGCCGAAGGCCAGCAGGTAGTGTTTGCTCCCTTCGCTGGTAGCTGCGCTAAATATGGTCCTCAACTTATCGAGACAGTCGCCAAATATTCCGAGGAGCAGCGACGAGCGAAGGCGGCGAAGGCCGCGGCTTATGGGGTTACCACCGGAAAATCCGTGGCGTCGGAGACTGCCATGGATGCGATGAAGCCCCCGAAGCCAAAGTCGAAGTCGAAGAAGCAGAATGCTCCTTAGTCTATACATGTAATAGTTGTAGTTGCCTTTTGTTAAGACAATGCTTTTGTGGGAGCGTTCCTGCCGAGACTTTGATGTGCTTGAATGCATTCGTGCCTTTTATCAATGTATTCTTGGTCTCTTATTTGCTCTTGCTTGGTTTGTGATAGCATACGTCGAGTGGTCCTTCAAGTTGTCCTCCGCCCACCGATGAAACCTTGGCGCAGTGGTGGCCCAAAATATATCGAGCTCGTTGGGGAACCCCAAGAGGAAGGTATGATGAGCACAACAACAAGTTTTCCCTCAATTCTGAAACCAAGGTTTAATCGAACCAGTAGGACCAAGGAAACACCCCAAAGGTGTTGCTAGCTGAACTTTGGCAGGGCGCACTACCGGTGCCAGTAGCAACGTGGAGACCTGCACAACACAACCACAGAACTCTGTCCCCAACTTGCGATGAGGTTGTCAATCTCACCGGTTTTGCTGAAAACAAAGGATTAAATGTATCGAGTGGAAGAAAGTAATAGTTTGCACAAAGTAAACACAAAGTAGTAAACAGTTGATTGTAGATTGATAGTAAAAGAAAGGACCGGGGTCCATAGTTCACTAGAGGTGGCTCTCCTTAAGATAGATAACATGTTGGGTGAACAAATTACAGCAGGGCAATTGACAAACATCGAGAAAGCATACAAGCATATACTAATTATCTTTACTCCTTTGAGATTCGATTGGTCATTACAACATTATACATAGACCGCCATCCAACTGCATCTATAACTAATAATCCACCTTCAGGTTATCATCCGAACCCCCTCCAGTATTAAGTTGCAAGCAACGGATAATTGCTTTATGAATTGCGTGTAAAGTAAACAATACGATTGTTCTATGAACAAAGGATTGTTGTTTTCTCCCTAGAAGCAATAGTACATCTAGGACCTTAGAGATTTCTATCACTTCCCCAGATTACCAGAGGCATGAACCCACTATCGAGCATAAATACTAAATCTTGGAGTTGCTAGCATCTACTTTGCCAAGATAGCAACTAACAACGAAAATCATGCAAGATCACAAATAACAAAGACATGATAGAATCAATAATCAATCTGAAATAGCATCTCAATATCCATTGGATCCCCGCAAACACAACATGCAAAATTACAAATAGATGATCTTGATCATGAACAGAGCTCACAAGATCTAAACATGATAGCACAAAGGAGGAGAACCAGCCATCTAGCTACTACAAGGACCCGTAGTCCAGAGATGAACAACTCACACATCACACCGGAGGCTTGCATGATGATGAAGAAGGCCTCCATGGTGAATTCCCCTCTCCGGTAGGGTGCCGGGAAGAGCTTCAGATCCCTCCTGATCTAGGGATGGAGATGACGGTAGCTACAGACACTTTCGTGGATTTTTGATCGGGTACTTAGGGTTTCCGTATCAGAGGCAATATATAGGCGGAAGGAGAGGCCAAGGGGGTGCCTGGGGCAGCTAGACCACCCCCTGGCACGGGCCAGGCCTGGCCGCGTGGCCAGGTGGTGTGGTCGGGCCCTAGCCCCTCGCCGTCTCGTATTCTGGCTCCAGGTGTCCCTCGGTGAAAAACTGACTTTGGCTTTTGTCCCGTCCAATTCCGAGAATATTCATTTTCTGACTTTCCTGGAACCAAAAACAACAGAAAACAGGCAGCTGGCACTGTGGCTCTTGTTAATAGGTTAGTCCAAGAAATTATATGAAAAGTACTCCAAAGTGTGGACAAAACACAAGAAAGTAGATAAAACCAAGCATGGAACATCAAAAATTATGGATACGTTAGCAACGTATCAACACCCCCAAGCTTAACTCCTGCTCGTCCTCGAGTAGGTAAGTGATAAAAAGAAAGAATAATTTTTGAGGTGACATGCACCATCATAAACTTGATCAAAGTATTTGTAAAACATTCAAAGCTAGGATCATAGTACTTCAATCATAACATGAAAGACAAAGTTCTAACAATAAGACAAAGAAACTGTTTTGCAACATGAAAAGGCACAAACAAAAGATTAATGAATAACAATGCTTTGTAAGACGTTTGTTTGTTTCACATAAAGAAAACATAGCATAGTAGTATTCAGCTTGTCCCTCATAGAGTAGCAAACATAAATGCATAGGACACCTTTAAAGTTCATAAGAGTGACTAGATACAAATAGTTTAAAACAAGCAATATCAAAGGTATGCATCAATCAGTAAGTCTTGGGACAATGTACATAAAACTAAAAATGGCCACTATGCTCTCAAAGTAGGTGCATAAAGATAGAAGGTGGAGACTCAACATAAAAGTAAAAGAAAGGCCTTCATAGAAGGAAGCAGAGATTCAAGTTTCATAAAGAGCTTCCAAAAATTATGGTACTTACTAGCTTTCAGCTCTCATTGCCCCTATCATAAGCATCTTGAAGTGATTAAGGTTAAAGCGAAAAAGCCATGGTGTATATGCTTGACGAAGTATAAGTTGGAAATCTCATGTCCCTTGAATACGAGGGCTGCTCCTCATGCTACTCAAGTTTAGTCACCGGTAAGTTCTTGTCATCGTAAGTATATGTGTATCATAGAGAACCGCCAACAGGGTACCCCTTGCCCGATGATACGGAAGAATCCCCATATCAAAATGACAAGGCAAGCAGACAACAAGCATCTCAGCAATCTTCTTATTTACCATGGGAATATGGTGCTTTTTTTTCTCTTTCCTCTTTTCATAATCTCTTTTTTTTCTCTTTTTCTCAATATAGGACTCTTTTTTATAAGAAGAATGCTTCATAGACAGCTCATTATGGTTACGCTGAAGGTTTCCACTATGTCAGCATGGATTAGACCAGCGGCCCAGGCGTTTCTCTAACACATATACATAACTCCATGGACTTACAAGCTCCCCTTTCATTTCACATCGACAACATCCATAGACAAAAGAGTATGATATCAATTAGGTACAAAGTACAAGTGCAGTGTTGAAAGCGTTCCCCATGACAGCATGGTTCTGCTAATCCCCAACAAATAAGTGCAAGCATATACAACATAGACGACACAATGGTTCAAGTTTATTAAGGGCAAGAAAAGTAAAGTGTGCCATCAAGTTCGTGAGAGCTTTAATCACTAGTTTTCTCATAACAAATTTAATTCGGAAGGTAGATAAAACATGAATATACTTGGAATAGCATATGCTAGTAGGTAGGTATGGTGGACTCTTTGGAATAACTTGGTTTAGGGAGTTGGATGCATGAGTGGAACTCATACTTGGTTGTGGAAGCTAGCAAAAGACTGGGAGCGACAAGCTAAGAGAGCAATAATGGCCATAGTAATGCAGAGCGACAAAACATCATTGATCAAAGCATAAAGTGATACTACAAGTTGAAAACTAAAGGATCATAAAGGCTTATGGTGACTTGGGATAGTCATACATGGTGTGAGCATGTGCCAAGTCAACCCAAATAAAGCATCAAAGGAGAATACCACAATACTATGCTTTAATATGCTAAAACAACGCATGATTCTTCAAAGGCACATTAAGCAATCTCAATTGTTTATAACAAGTCATGCTACAACAAAGAATACTAAGCATAAAGCCAAAACAATATCAAGCATGGCATGACAAAGCATAGGCCACAGTCAAAAACAAGCTCTCTTTACCACTTAGGCATGAACTTTCCTACTCTTTTTCCAATCCAAACCAAACTATTTGAAAACCAATGTATGAAAGAGGGGGTCCAACCAATTTATTCAGCACACTAAGCAAACAGAGCAAACGAAAAAACAAAACGAAAACAAAAAGAAAGACGCTCCAAGAACAACACAATTGTGCATGAAACAATAAAAATATAGCATTTGGAAGAAACCTGGATTTTTATTGATGAAGAGGGGGATGCCTTGGGCATCCCCAAGCTTTGACGCTTGTACTTCTTGGATAATTATTGGGGTGACACGTGTGTCATCCCCAAGCTTGAGCTTTAGTCCATCCTTCATCTCATTACCCATTCCTTCCATACACCTGAAATTTTTCCTTCATACAAAACTTCACACAATCTTTATTAGCAACATTAGTGCACTCAAGATAATAGGTCTTTAGGTTCAGTTACAACACCAATAAAACTTCCATTAAAACACTATATACTGTAGCACTTCCCTCAAAAAGCTCAATTCCCCAAAAGAACTCAAAAAGGAACCAACAAGAAGCAAATGCAGAAAATGGCAGAAATCTGTCAAAATAGACCAGCAGGTAAAGACGAATTTTTTCGAAGACCTTCTATTGCTGAAATAAAAAAGTGTTGAACTAACGAAAGTTAGATAACAACCTGGGGCAGAAGCACAGATATTCACGCCTCAAAAGGACATACAGAGATTTTACATGAAGTTTTACGATGAAGCACAGAAATCTGTTTTGGGACAACAACTTTCCCAATCATTACTTCTCTCTCATTAGAGGTTACTCTTGGCACAAAAAGCAAATAAAAAGGATAAGGAGCGGTTATTACTGAAGTAATAACTTCCAAGACTCATCTAAAACTTTTGGGTTATCTCCCAATAAGTATTTTTCTTTAACGCCTTTAAGTTAGGCATAAGCAAAAACTAAAATGGATAGAATAGAAGTAAGCGGAGATAATCATGGTGAAAACATTTTTTGTTCAATGAAATACTTTTGTCAACAAGGTTGATCAGGTCTTGCTACCAAAAAAATCAAGTGTTCTCAAATGAAGAAGGAAGAAAAAGTTAGGCATAAGAAGCAAGAAAAAGAATCAAGTGTTCTCAAATGAAGAAGCATTAAGATTAATACCAGAAATATCTTCAACAAGGCAAGGTATCTCATCCAAATAAGTTCTAGAGGATCCTCTCTCAATGTTCTTGGGTTCACTATTTTCATCAAACGGGTTTTCGGGAACAATCCAATCAAGATTCTTTTCTATGGCTTCATGTGTTGGGGGGATACCCCCGGGTAGGGTCACGCCGGGGTATAAAGGCCGAGTTAGCCGAGGTTCGGCAAGGCCAAAGCGGATGCTGGCCGGGTCACCTCAAGGCAGGCCGAATCACGGGGTAACCCGGACCAGGGGGAGTTCGCCTAACTAAGTCTCAACCGACCTAAGCAGTAAGTCAGAAATGCATGTTTAACTTGTATGCAGGAACATGTGTGGCCGGATCAACTATGATCCGGGGCACATCTAGCTTCTAGGAGAAGGAAGGAATCTCGCTGGTCAAAAGAAGCCCCAGTACGCACTGCCTGAGCGAAGCAGACATGGGAAGGACCACCGGGGCATGGCTGACAAGGGTGACGATACCCATGTCGGCTGACGCGGGCGCCGCAGAGGCTCACGTAGCCTCTGCATGTGTGACGCAAGGGAAAAGTAACCCGGTCGGCTTACTACTTTGGGAGATGGCATATTCTTAGGAATATACCTCCACGTATGCCCTAGATGGAGACCTAGCCCCCCTATATAAGGAGGGCTAGGGCTTCTATAGAAGGGGTTCCAATTTGGCTAGTTTGGCTAGGGTTTTGAGGGTGATCTGTGAGCGAGAGTAAGAGAGCTCCTTCTTCGTCCTCTCGCCAATACAGCTCTAGGAGCGCTTGTAACCTTGGAGACAAAGCAAATATAAACTTCTGTGTGGAGAATCACTGCACTATCCCTCCCTGGATTCCCCTAGCGTGTATTAGTCCCCACCTTTATCCTATCCATGGCATCTGCCGTGACACCACCACGACAGTTGGCGCCCACCGTGGGGCTAGTGGCGCTAGCAGGGGTGAAGATCCGGACGGGAAACCTCATCGGCACCGGCGAACGCTTTGGAGCACTGGACTTCGTCAGCGACAACGTTGGCTGCTTCGGCACGCGCCCACTTCCGCGCAACGGCCTCTTCATCAAGTTGGGTGCGCACAAGGTCTACGTTGCTGTGGACGTATCATGCATTCATCCGGGGCACATCGTTGAAGCAGGGGAACCACCCCTTAGCGTGGTTCATGGGGCGCATATCACCCGCTCCCCGGACCATGCAGAGGTGATGATGACCGCGCCTGGTGCGGGCGAAGCAAGGATCCGGCACCAGATCCGGAGGTAACACCTAAGGCACCAAAGAAAGGTAGAGGTCCTCCACTAGAGAGGCCTGAGAATGTACTGAGAGAGGCTATGGATAGCTTAGCAAACCCGGTAGCAGCAGTGGTAGATCCGGCTCAGGCACAGGCCGAGCTAGAGGAAACTAGGCAGAAAATTCTAGAGGGAGCGAAAAAGATTGCTGCTGCTTAGCAGTCGTTGAACATGACGCTGCGTGAGTACGCAAAGGCAAACAAGGTAGATGTTGTAAAAGTGAAGGGGAGAAATCTCATGAGTGAAATGAACAAAGAAGGGGATACTCGGATTGAGGAGTCTGAAAACTGTTTGTCTGTAGGGCTACCGAAGTACAGTACCCCGGCGAAAAACCTCAGAGCAGCAGAAGCAGCCAATCCGAGCTAGAGGGTCTGACGGGTGAAGCCCGTCAGAGACATCAAGATCGGGTCAATGAGTTGGTTCGGATAGCGAACAGGCAAAATGAGGAACTGCTTAGGGCAAACCCGGAGAGAGCTGGGGCCTCCAAGATCGTTCATTCGGCGGTGGGTAACCCGGAGAAATCCGCTGGAGCCGCATCGTCCCCTCATGGTGGTCAAAGGAGAGAGGAGGTAGTAACCTCGGCCAGGAGAAACAAGCAGATTGTTCCGTATGACCCGACAAGGGCAGGAAAGGCAAAAGAAGTACAAAGAAATGACGATCGACGGAGTGTAAGCCGAGGTGAAGCTGGCCGAGGTAACCGTGACCAAGGCAATGCCAGTCAAGGAAACGCTGTTAACGGCAATGCCGGACAGCGCAACTCTACAGGACAACCACAGCAGCGGAATATGCCAAGGTAAGAGCAAAGTGCCGGCCAAGGTATGCAATAGAAAGATGCGCCACGAGAACGAGACCGGTACAATGACAGAGATTCGGAAATGGTAAATGCAGGATACCCAAGGCCGAACTATCATGTGATAGGGTCAAGATTGGGAAGCAGGGATTTGATGTCGGATGATGCCAGGTTGAAACTAGATCGACTGTATAGGTCGGAGCAGATTGAAAGTCAAGGTCCCCCGGGTCCTGCGTGTTTTGGACCCCGGATCATGAAAGAGCCACCAGTACCTAACTTCCAGTTACCCAGAGGCACGAAGACGTATGACGGCAGCACTAAGCCAGAGGATTGGTTGATAAATTATGCTACGGCTGTGAAAATTGCTACAGGCAACTTGAGGTGGGCTGTACGATACGTACCCCAGATGTTGGAGGGCCCGGCAAGGGTATGGCTGGACAATTTGCCCGGAAGCATTAACTGCTGGATAGATTTTGAAGAGATGTTCATCAGCAATTTCTCGAGTACGTATCAGAGGCCGAATAGGCCACATACCCTAGCTATGTGTAGGCAAAGACCGAATGAGACGGACCGGGAGTTTTCAACTCGGTGGTGTACCGTGAGAAACCCATGTGAGGGCGTGATAGAATCACAGGCCATAGCGTGGTTTGCACAGGGATGCAGATATGCAAGCGAACTGTGGAAAAAGTTACAAAGGAAGATGCCCACCATGTTGGCAGAGATGATCTGGATTGCTGATCCGTATGCTCTGGGAGATCCGACTCAACCTAGGCTTGTGTCAAACGAGTCGAACGATGAGTACTACCAGAGAGATGGAGCCGGATCATCCCGGAGGAATGACTACAGAGGTAAAAGGAGGGATGATAGACCAGATCATCGATACGGTTCGCAACAAGTTGCAGCTGTGAATCAAGATCAGCCCGGAGCAGGGGGCAGTCAACGCCAGAAAACTGGAGGGCAATGGACTCCGAGAAACGATGGCAAGAAAACTTGGACGCTAGAACAAAAGAAACAGTGGCAAGAAAGGAAGGACCGTCCGAGGTACACCTATGAGTCGATGTTGGATCAGCCGTGTAAGTTTCACACGCCAAATCCGAGCAACCCAGCGGGTCATACAATGAGGCAATGTGAGTGGATGCGCAATATTGAACAAGGCGGTGCGGGGAATGCTCAGGCACCCCGGAATGATCAACCTCGGCAGGAGTTATCCCGGCAGCAATTGCTCTCTGGAGCGAACACGCAACAGCTAATGTTGCCTCCCCCTCCGCCGAGGTATGACAACAATGAGAGAAGGGATGCAGTGCATCAGGTGGAAAATCAGCACCAGTCGGATCAGAGGTACTCGGAAATGAGGGGAGGAATGAGTACAGGGAGCATCATCAGAGTTACTGTGTATTTACCACCGAGGAAACAGATAGGAAAAGCTTGCAGCGCCGACATATGGAGGTGAATGCAGTAATGCCAGCGGTGACGAGGTACATGCCTTGGTCGGACCAGGAAATCACCTGGAACATCAAAGATCATCCCAAGCTTCTGCCGAGTCCTGGTTCGTATGCGCTAGTACTGGACCATTCATTGGGCCTAACATCAATGTGAGATGCTCCAAGGTACTGATTGACAATGGTAGTAGCATTAACATCATGTATGCGGATACAATGCGCAAGTTGGGTATCTCGGAGAACATGCTCCAGGCTACAAGGACAACTTTCCATGGTATTGTACCAGGCATTTCTTGTGAGCCCATAGGCAAAGTCCGGGTTGACGTATTGTTCGACACGAGAGATAATTGCCGAACTGAGAATCTGGAGTTTGAGGTGGTGAACTTGGAAAGTGCGTATCACGCGTTACTCGGAAGGCCAGCATTGAACAAGTTCATGGCAAACTGTCACATCAGTTATCTGAAGATGAAGTTGCCCGGGCCAAATGGAGAGATTACCATTGCAAGAGATTTCCGACGTTCCATTGAGTGTGCCTCAGTGTAACACCCTCAAATCGGCCCTATGCAAGTTTTAGCCCTTTCCGCCAAACCCGCATAGAAACGTTTCAAGGACGCCCACCAGGCACTTTCGTGCGGGTGGAAAACAAAGTAATAACATTACACAATAGTCCTCGATGGGACCCACAGAATAGATATATATACAACACGGCTCCAAGAGTCAAGAATACAGATATACAATACAAAGATCCAAATCACCTTGAAAACGATAGAGCGTACGACTACGGACAAGATGCAAATGGGGCTAAGAGCCCTGAAGAATAACCAATGGCGTCCATAACCCTGCCCAGGCCAAGCCGGAAGGGTAACCCTGCTAACGACGTCGAACTCGAACCTGCTAAAACAAAAGGGGTGCCAACAAAGGGCAAAGGAAAAAAGAGGAGCGTCAGTACTGAGGCCAGTACATGGCGAGGCTAGAATTCGGCGGCTCTCGCCTACATAGGTATGGTGGGATGAAGCGGCAGCGCAGCGACAATAAAAAATCTATAGAGACTCGATACAACTGGCGGTTATCAGAGAGGGATAAGAAAGACCTATTCGGATCCAACCTGAAGCTAACACCAAACAAACCCATCCTGGTATTTCCCCCTCGAGACCAAACGAGGAAGTCGGACCAAGGAACTCACACAGTTGGCAATTTTACTCATCCGTTATAGTTGCAACAATTACTAATCAGATATAGATAGCATGAGTCATCCTGAAGCATAAGTAGTGGGCAGTTTTAATTACCATTCTGTGGTAGTTGGAACCTTTACTAGTCAGATATAATTGTCCCGAGGAATCCCAAAACCCAGCAGTTGTTGGCACTTTTATCACATTCCATTGGAGTTGCATTACTTACTAGGCATATATAACAAACAACCCAGATCCACCAGTTGTTGGCAGTTTTAATATCCATTCCATTATAGTTGAATCTGATTACTAGTCATATATTAAGTCAAGTTTATAGCACTACTTTAGTTATGCTTGTCTATGATCGAGATACTGTGCTCCAAGTCGTCCATAACCGCGGACACGGCTTTCAGAAAGTTTTACCCTGCAGGGGTGCACAAATAGCAACACACACTCGATCAACCTTGGAAAAACCAACTCAAAACCCAACGAGGCATTCACGACAAAGCGATCACAGGATTCATAAAATATTTCAGGGGCCAACCCACTAAGCTACCCGCGACGAAGTTGGCCGGCTCCGAAACGGACCTAGGGTTTGCGTCAATGGCTGTAAACGACTGGGAACCCGAAAGTGTGACTAGGCTTGTCGATACCGTGAAAACACTCCGCATCCAAAACAGTACAGGTGCTCCATGCACAATCTTAAATAAAGCAGTAAAGCATGGCATAAGTACAGGATAGTAATAAAGCCCCAAACTACTTGTGGCCCCAAGAAATAGAAATGAATCAAGCTCTGGCTCAGGGGGGTCCATAAGGCCTCCCGGATGTGGATAGTGCGAAAAATCAAGGAACAGGTATGAAGTACTCGGGGTCCTACGGGACACAAGTGAGCGTGGAAGAACCAAATAACATCTATTGCCCACCGATCCCTCTGCATTAGTTATATCTAGCAATTTAATAGTTGTATTTAAAGACATGATCATATCCACCATAAACATCTGCCAGCATTCCAACAACTGTGGTACTAGTCAACACAAGATCGCACCTGAGCAAGCAACTACGACTCGCAAGGCCAGCTATCTACCAAACAACAGGTAATGAGAGGTGTCCAAGGTAATATAGAGGCTGCACGGGATATAACTGGGGCACTGAAACTAAAGCATCGCGACACGGATAGCAATAGATCAACAGGAGGAAATAAAGACTATAAATGCAAAATAGGTAGAAGGAGTGAGATATGCTCGCCTGGGAAACACTGCCGAAGGATCATATCCGGAGAACTTGTAGATACTTGCATCAACTCATCGGCCTAATCCACGAAGAAGCAAACACTAGAAGAAACACCGGATGCAATATTTAATACTACGGCAGAAGATCTGGCATGTTTATGATATGATGCAGATGCGGTGCAATTAGGCAGTATTAAGCGGAACCGGGGTCCCGACAATTAATGAGGCGGTTCAAGTTATTTTGATACCCCGCAATTTAAATGTTGTATTATCAAGGCAACACATGGCATCGGTTCGCTATGCAAATTAAATGCAGTCCGGAATAAGACAACAATATTCCGCATATAGACTCTAGATTTAATTTAGATGAATCGACATAATGCCCCGAACCCACATGATGAGATGTATGCAAGCATGACAATTTAAATGCAATAGATTTTATATATAGCTTTTTTTTAAATAGGGCTCGGAAAAGGGTCACACATGTGTTCCGAAGATTTTGGGTTCCGGGGGTTTGGGTTCGACGGGGATCGGTCTTCGGGGTTTTCGGCTCCGGGGAGACGATCTTGTCGCACCGGCGTCGACACTTCCGGGAAGGAGAACTTGTCATGCCGCGGGTTCGATGTTTGGATCCGTGGCGCAGGGTCTTCAGGTTCGGGAAGAAGAACTTGAGGTGCCAGCGTCCGGGAAGGCAATCTTGGTCTCGGGAAGAAGACCTTGAGGGGCGTCCTTGGGTTCCCTGCCGGCGATCTTGTTGTCCATGAAGGCGAACTCGGTGTTCCGTGAAGGAGGTCTTCGGGTCGTCGTTGCCGGTTCTCGTCGGTAGTCCTTGTCCGATCTTCGTACAGACCCGAGGAAGATCACGTCGATGTGCAACGACCCTGCCAAGGCGTTGGTCTCGGTAAGCAGTACTTGGCAGCCAGAAAGATCTCGAGAAGATCTTGGGGGATCAGGCAGATTTTTGTTGGTTTGAGCCAACCCAACGCCACTCACACCAACAACGAGCTACAGGACCACACACGGCAGGAACACGTCTGGACCGCGGACAAGTGAACAAGGTTACACGCACACAGCTAGGAAGAGGACAAGGGGCAGAGACGATGTACTAGGGCGGCAACAACGGCCGGAACGCAGGATGGTGGTCGCCCGGAATGAGGACGGATGGCAGGGCACGCGGCGGACGACCCCGAGACCGCGGGTGCCTGCAGCAAACGGGAAACACAGGGAGGAGTTGGGGGCGAGGCGGCTTCCAAGCAGTGCGGTGACCTCCTAGCGAGGACGGCGAGGAAGGAGGTCGAGGGAGGAGACGGGGTCGTGCTCCAGGATGAGGCCGAGGGGAGCTGGGGTTCCGCGAGGCGGCGGTGTAGGGGGAGAGGCCGGCGGACGGGGCCGAGCCAACACGTAGGCGGTGATGCAGAGGGAGGTAGGCGGCCGAGGCGGGGCTCCCGCGTCCGTGGCCGGAGATGGGGAAGGTAGAGGCACAGGCGGGCGTCCTTGGGGCGGAGGCGATGGAGATCGACCCGGGGCGGCGGCCGGCAGCATGGGGGAGGCTTGGCTTGAGGACGACGAGGTCCTGGTTACCGGGGCTTGGGGAGGGGCGGCCTCGGGCAACCGGCGCGGGGAGGGGAGGCGGCGTCGACGAGGCGAGGCAGAGGGTGGCCCGACACGGTGGAGGGCGGCCCTGGCGGCGGGGAGGTCGGAGCTCGAGGCGGCGCTAGAACCGTGCAGGGGCGGGGTCAGCGGAGGAAGAGAGGAGGAGATAGCGGGGCTCGTGGTAGGTGGGGATCGAGCGCGCGGGGAGGTGGGGGTCGCGTGCAGGGAGGGGGTCGTGGGTGGGCCAGGTGGTGGGGGTAGGTGGCACGGGACTAGGGATCAGATCCCAGGGGGAAAGTGGTCGGGCGGGTGGAGTGCGGGAGCAGGGGCATGCGCGCGATAGACACGAGGAGGTGGGGCTAGGTCCTTCCGCGGCAGGCGGACGTGTCTTGCGTGCGACGTGGGCGTGTGCGTGTGTGTAGCGTGCCGTGTCGTGTTGACCGGGTCGGGCGGGGTGCAGCGGCAGGGAGGTTAGCTGTGCGGGTCGGCTCGTAGTAGGTTAGGTGGTGGCAGCGGCATAGGTTGGAGGGATTAGGGTAGGGTTTGTCCAGATAGGGTTATGGTTTAGCTGTTAGGTAGGAGGTGGCCGGCTAGTCTTTTGGGACGGACTGGCTGCCTCCCTAAAAAAACAATTCTTTTATATTTATAATTGTTTGGTTTTATTTCAAAATCCTTTTGTAAATAATTTTTAGACAAAACAAAATATCCAGGAAACAGCCAGGGTTTTAATTTGAAATTAAGACAGGGGATATTTAGAAAACAAAACTAGGCTTTTAGAAAATAGTTTTAGGCAAACCATGCGTGATGTCATGACGATGCTCAAATGCAATATAGCATGATGACATGATCATGCGGTCATGATGATGCAATGCACAAAAACACCGCGATTTTCTAGTAGTGGTTTTGCGGGATGCCACACTCAGCCGGTTCTAACCTAGCCGAGTCACTCGTGATTGCGCAAGAGAAAAGAAAAATCCAGGAGGTGGCGGCGTTAGCTCAGTCCGCGCAGCAGTATATGTCGGCGTTGAGTAACCCGCATGGTAGCGTTTCGTTTCAAGCCGCAAAGGATACTAAGAAAGTGCCTGTTGATGATATGTTCCCAGAGCGCACCGTAACAATTGGTGCCGGGTTGAATGATAAATAGGAAAGTGAGCTCGTCAACTTCCTCCGTGAGAATCGGGATATTTTTGCTTGGTCTACACAGGACTTGCAAGGTGTTCCGAGGGAGTTGGCCGAGCACTCTTTGAACGTGAGACCCGGAGTAAGGCCGATGAAGCAACCTCTCCGCCGCTTCGCCGAGGATAGAAGAAATGTCATTGGAGACGAGATAGCTCGGTTGCTAGCGGCAGGATTTATCATGGAAGTACTATATCCGGATTGGCTCTCTAATCCGGTGTTGGTGGAAAAGAAGAAGGATGATCCGAACGTGGCAGTAGTTTGGCGTATGTGTATCGATTAGACGAACCTGAACAAGGCGTGTCCGAAAGATCCATTTCCACTGCCGAGGATAGATCAAGTCATAGACTCAACCGCGGGATGTGAACTGTTGTCATTCATTGATGCATATTCTGGTTTCCACCAGATACCTCTGAATCCGGATGATCAAATAAAGACCACATTTATCACCCTGTACGGGGCTTATTGCTATCGCACCATGCCGTTTGGTTTATGTAATGCAGGTGCAACGTACCAAAGATGTATGCAAAAATGTTTGCACGACCAAATAGGTCAAAATGTACAAGTGTATGTGGATGATGTGGTTATCAAGACCAAGGAAAGCAAAACGCTCCATGACGACATCAGGCAGACATTCGCGAACTTAAGAAGGTTCCGAATGAAGCTTAACCCGGAAAAATGTACCTTCGGTGTCCCGGCTGGAAAATTACTCGGATTTCTCATCTCCAGCCGAGGTATCGAAGTTAATCCAACTAAGATCCGGGCCATTGAACGAATGGAGCTGCCGAAGTGTCTTAACAATGTCCAGAAGTTCACTGGGTGCCTAGCATCGTTGAGTCAGTTTGTATGTCGGTTGGGAGAAAAGGCATTGCCTCTCTACCAACTCATGAAAAAGTCGGATAAGTTCGTTTGGACGCCACAGGCCGATGAAGCCTTTGCCCACTTAAAAAAGATGTTAGCCACTGCACCAGTGTTAGCCTCTCCACTATCAAAGGAGCCAATGTTGCTCTACATAGCCACAACCAACCGAGTTGTAAGTGCAGTGATTATAGTGGAGCGCGATGAAGAGGGTAAGTCGTGTTGGGTCTGCAGCATAGAAAACAAAAAATTTCCTACAATGAGAACTATACGCCAAGATCTATCTACTAGATATAGAGCAACGGGTGGACATACATCCAACAAGAACTTACCCTCGTAGACAACGAGCTTTGTTAACGAGTAGGAACTCGTGGTTGATGTATTCGTACACTTGCCGATCTCAAGATCGTGATGAAGTCCAGCAGGTCCGGCTCCAGCACCACCAAGTCCAGCACCGCAAAGCAGCGGTGCATCCGTGATCGCACACACGTCCGGTACCCCGACAACCTCCGTCCCTCGCTCCAGCAAAGCAG
Organism: Avena sativa; assembly: GCA_916181665.1. NCBI lineage: Eukaryota > Viridiplantae > Streptophyta > Magnoliopsida > Poales > Poaceae > Avena > Avena sativa. Next base: position 541,513,547 of record OV702290.1, on the reverse strand, counting down.
CGGAAGCAGCAACTCCTTTCCAGATAAAGCCACCGGGAACATGTATCTCGCTAATCCGAGACCATGGGGAATAATACTAGAGGGGGAGAGAGATCCTTCACAAGGAGGTGTGTGTGAGAAGTGAGGAGGGGGTGGCCTTTTATAGGAGGAGGGGGTGCCCCTCCTTCATGGCCGGCGCATGGAGGAGGTGACTCTTCACCTCCTCCATTCTGTGGTGGTAACTCCCTCCACATAAATTTGCCCCTTCACATTCTCTTTTAAAGTCTCCACTTTAAATGCATTAAATTTATCCAAATTTAATGCTCTCTCATTTAATAAAACTCTTTTATTACTTTTATTCAGAATTTTGTTAATTACTTTAATTAACAAACATTCACATAAAACCCCCTGAAACATTTCAATATTACATGCAGAACCAATTTCAGCAATTTCACCCGAAACAGTTTCGGTGTCTATTGAAATAATTCCAGCGCTTTCTTAAATCTTTATCTGAAACATATTTGCTCCAAATGGTGTCGGTATCCCTTAAGTGTGTCACCCTACGGTTCGCGAATAATGCAGACATGATCGAGACCCCTCTCCGATCAATAATCAGCAGCGGGACCTGGAGATCCATACTGACTCCTACACATTCAACGATGACTTCTATGACCGTGAGAACCTTTAACGCTAGTAACTAAATCCCTTTGTCCCGCGATATATCACATGTCCGTGATTCGATCATCGGTATCTCCATACCTAGTTTGATCTCGTTACCGACATGCACTCTTTTCTCGTTCCCATGATATAACATTCTAGTGATCACATCACTTGCTTGCAAGCTATTTCAATGTGATATCACCGAGAGGGCCCAGAGTATATCTATCCGTCATCGGGATGGACAAATCCCACTCTTGATCCATGAGCCTCAACATAACACCTTCGTAGCACTGAACCCACCTTTATAGTCACCCTGTTACGGTGTGACGTTTGATGTTATCAAGATACTCTTCCAGTGTTAGCAATTAACATGATCTCATGGTCTAAGGATAAAGATTACTTCGTATGATGTTATAGCAATATAAACATAATGACTTTAATCATAATGCTATACTTCGGATGAATGTTCATCACATCGTTCCACCAATGGTGTGACCTTGTTATTAACAACATCCAATGTCCATGATCAGGAAACCTTGATCATCTTGTTAATCAACAAGCTAGTTTATAAGAGAGGCATAACTAGGAACCCTTTTTCTTTATTAAACACACATGTATTGATGTTTCCGATCAATACAATTCTAGCATGTAAAATAAACATTTATCATAAACATGGAATAAGATAATAACCACTTTATTATTGCCTCTCGGGCATATTCCCTTCAGTCTCCCACTTGCACTAGAGTCAATAATCTAGTTTGAAAATTTTTGCGTATTGAACACCTATGGCTTTATGGTGTTGCATATACGCTATTGCTAGTGGTTAACATAATCTCTGGATCTGACAGTTTCAGGTCCTTGTGTATTTGCATGTCTTTGCGTCTCTACGCATCACTCATTCTCAAATGAGATGGCATTGTATAAATTTGGTCCTCTGGTGAGACCTTTAGTTCGTTCGGGTTAAAATATGTTGATATTATTGTCACACAATATATCTTCATAGTATTAGCCCACTTTCAACCACACCTAGTTTGATAACAAACTACTTAACACAAATGCCCTCCTATGCTGCTACTATAGCAGTCATATACTTAGCCTTTTGTTGTAGTATCCGTCACAATATCTCAACTTTGGAACTCATCCAAATCCATCATGGACATCCTTTCCATTATATTGTGCCACCCATAGTCTAAATTGAGATAAATTTAATTTGTATCTTGTGACAAAACTAGTATCAATGTAACACTTTACAATGAACTACCTTAACTATTTGTCACTTATACATTATATATTCTTAGTTCTTCCAAAGCTCATAAGAATATCTTTACTATTGTCCAATGATCATCTTATGAATCATTATGGTATATGCTCATAACATTTAGAGCATAGGACATTCTGGATATATACATTTCATGGTATAATCGATCAAAATCTTCATGTGATTTTACTCACTAAGTGTTGAAACACTTGAATTTTGATACAATCCTTTCCATGCAGCAAGAACCTTTCTTGTTGTTTCCATATTGAACCCTTTCAATATCTCATATATGTATGTCTGGCACAACCATATTAGCGCCTTAATCTATCCATATAGATATTGATGCCTAATATTCCGGGTTTGCCCAAGTCTTTCATCGAAATCTTATTTTAATGAAATCCTTAACTTGTGTCAATTCAAGATACATCATTTCCAATCAACAATATGTTCTCTACATAATGTATTAGAAATATGTCTTAGCGCTCCCACTTAATTTCTTGCAAATGCAAGCATCTTCATCATCTCCGATGAATTTAAACTCTTTTAACAGTTTCATCATGGTGAAGATTCCAACTCCGCTATGCTCACTTCAACTATTGAAGTTTACATGCCCTTTTAGCACCCTTTGAATTAACAAAACCCTTCGGACCATGTCATGTACATGTCCTAGGTTACCGTTCTATTAGAAGAACCTTGTTTTGTTTATTCAACTACCATATACCAAATTATATGTAGTGGTTGCTACATTAATCCGTCAAGACTATATATCGCTATGAAAGATCATATCTTGTCATAGTCAACTCCTTGAACATTGCCGTAAACTTCTTTCCGACATGTCGACTATTTCATAGATGTCAAACATCCATGTCTATTTCTTTATAGATCCAAACACGACCGATAGGCTTCACGCCTTTTCGGAGGGTCTTCCAAGTTCAGAAACTTGATTTCTCGTGTATGGATACTATCACGGATTCTATGACTTCTAGTCATTTTATGGAGTCAGGGCCCATCATCGCTTCTTTGCATGTAGTCGGTTCATCATTGTCAAAACAATAACGACTTGCTTATCAAATCTTACTATTTTATTCTTACCGACCCACATGGTTCTATAGGAACTCTAATCTCTGAGATCACACCTTTTGTAATCACGAGAGCCATGAGCATTGTGGCCGCCACCGGGACACTTTCCGGTGCTGCGCTACTTAGCACATATAGCTAAGGTTCAACAACCTTATCAAAGTTCTATTGTCCTCCCACTTAACTTTTCACGAACAATTCCTTCTCAAGAAATTTGACGTCCCAAGTAACAAACTCTTTTGTCCTTGGTGTTATGGAGAAATTCCCAACAAATTCTATGGGATAACCTACAAAGACGTGCTTATCCGACTTTGGTTGTAAACATTTTACTTATGCATAGCATACCAAAATTTAAGAAAAGACAATTCGGGTTTTATCCCAAATCATAACTCATATGGTGTCATTTCAACGGATCACGATGGTGCTCTTTTCAGTGTAAAAGCGGTAGTCTCTAAAGCTTCAATCCTTAAAACATAATGGCAGTTTTATAAATGACACCTTTGATCTTACCATGTCAAACATGGTTTGATTTCATCTCTCGAATATGCCATACTCCTATGGTTTATCGGGGAACACAAATCATGGAACAATTCCTCAAGTCTTAGGTGTTTTTGCTAAACATGTAACTCAAATATCTTCCTTTATGATCGAATCATAAACTCTTTATTTTCTTGTTACAATGATTTTTCACTTCATCTTGAAAGTCTTTGAACAACTTTCAAATGTTTCATACTAATTCCTTATTAAGTAAATATACAGATATATTCACTCAAATTTTCGAAGAAAGCATATGAAGCAAAAAGACCCATCGCATATGGCTACACATAATGGACTTATGCACATCAGCATGCACAATTTCCAATAAGGTAGTCATCCGTTCCTCTCTGGCCTATGGACGGAGTTTCAATTATCTCGAGGAAAGTCTCACATGCGTCAATTGATCAAAATCAAAAGACTCCAAAATTCCATCAACATGTTTTCTTTCAAATATAATTTAAACAGCGATGTCACTTCATAAGTGATCTTTCAATCATTTGTCTTGTGACATTTTAGCAATAGTGTTTATGGATGTGATTTCTCCAACTAGACTTGTAAAAGTTCATCCATCCTTTATGGAATACGGTAATTATTTGAACAGCCATTGTTCTCATGATACCGAAACAAAATAACAATTATTTAAACAAATCTTGAAGGCTTGGTTTGATGACAACGAAAAACACAATAACACTTTATTTGTTTTCGATGAACATCATCACTCATTATCTTGCTGGTTACTTAGGCCATTGTAGTTCATGAATTGCGTTGTCCTGTATGACACTTCATACCAACCAATTCGGTATCTAATACCTGTATCCAATACCTAAGAACCACATTGTTTAACAAGCAAGGAATACAACCATAACATGTATATCTTCTATATACCCAAATTGGACATCTCCAACCTTATATTTTCTGCCAAATATTTTATAGATCCTCTTTCAGCAATTCCTTTTTCTTTTAAAAGAATCTATCAACATCAATTGTGGTGTCATTCACATGACACATAGTACAAAGCGTATATAGTCAAATACTAATACCTTTGGACTTGCACTTTGAAGTGGATCACCATCATCAAATGTTTGGTGTTCTTTCAAAAATCCATTCTTTAGTAATCTATTAGTGTAGTAAACATTTTACTTACATCTTCTATTCATCCTTATCATGACAACTTTCATGATCAAGCTACTATAGCCTATAAGGAAGAATCGCGAGTATAATATCAGTTCCCAAAACCTTTTTGGTAGATTCGGATGCCTAGCATCTCCATCCTTCACAAATTCTCATACAATATGAGAACATGTATTTTGCTAAATTATACTCTATCATAATGCAACCAAAAACATTGTTTCAGATATCACAATATCTTTCACACATGATGGTTTCCGAAACAATTTTCAGCTCCAATATAATCTTGATATTAAAACAACTTTTTGAATATCAATAATCATGGAGGCAAACATGATACTTTAGATACTAACATTGGAATTCTTACTCTTGATTTAATACTACTTATTAAACTTCATGGAGTAAATAGAGTTTGCTGAAAGTTTGCAATAGGACTTATAAACTTTAAATTGACATTCAAAACAATACGATACCAGTTCGTAAAGTAAATATCCAAAATTCTATAGTTCTATTATCTCAAATCAAAACTAAGCATAAGGTAGTGAACAGATGCGAATGACTACAAAAAATTATGCAAATTCACTTCGATTTAGTTTATGACAAATTGAGTTCGACTAATCCAAATTAGAAATGAACTCCCACTCAAAAACGACATCCCTCGTGTCCTTTTGGTGATTACATGAACCAAATCCACTACACCAAGTCCGATCATCACGTGAGTCGGTGTAGCTTCAAAGGCGAGCATCTATATGGGCATCATATCAAATATATGACTCATGCTTAACCTTTCGGTCCGTGTTCCGAGGCCATGTCTGTACATGCTAGGCTCGCCAAGTAAGAACCCTAGTATTCGCGTGTGTAAAACTGTCTTACACCCGTTGCATGAAAGCATAGAGTTGAGAACACCCGATCATCACATGATGTCTCGAAACACGATCCACAGAACGGTGCATACTCAAGGAAGAACACATTTTTATCTTGATATCTAAATGAGGGATCATCTTACAATGCTACAGAAAGTGCCAAACTAGCAGTATAAGATGCTAACATCTAATGTGTAAAGTGAGATGATATGGTCCATGCATTTGATCTCTATCACTTGCATCGTGGTATGATCTCTATCATTCCTTTGTGTGTAAGGCCAAGGTCTATGGAACTTACACGTTGAGTGTGTTGTAAGAGTATCTATCATACATCTACTTACAACAATACCATATCAATACACTAGCCCAGCAACGATCTAAACTAGACGCCTCTAGTTTATCAATTGCAAGTTTTACGTGGCTTAGGGATTTCGGAGATAGAACCGTTCTTACCTACGAACATGAACCACAACGAGGATAACTAAGTTATTAGCAACTCATTGTAAATCAGATATTGACTATAGTAGGAGAGACAGACACCCGCCAGCCACTTATGCAAAACAAGTTGCATGTCAGTCGTGGAACCGGTCTCATGTACGATGACATGTAAGGTTGGTCCGAGCCGCTTCATCCCACTATGCCACCAATATCCAAAATACATAGAAGATGCAATAACATGATCATCATCTCCCACATATCAACATATGTGTACTACCCGTGCTAAGCACCTACGCATAGATCAGGCTCTGATACCACTGTTGGGTCCGCAGCATAGAAAACAAAATTTTTCCTACGATGAGAACTATACGCCAAGATCTACCTACTAGATACAGAGCAACGGGTGGACATACATCCAACGAGAACTTACCCTCGTAGACAACGAGCTTTGTTAACGAGTAGGAACTCGTGGTTGATGTAGTCGTACACGTGCCGATCTCAAGATCGTGATGAAGTCCAGCAGGTCCGGCTCCAGCACCACCAAGTCCAGCAACACAAAGCAGCGGTGCATCCGTGATCGCACACACGTCTGGTACCCCGACAACATCCGTCCCTCACTCCAGCAAAGCAGCGGAAGCACCAACTCCTTTCCAGATAAAGCCACCGGGAACATGTATCTCGCTAATCCGAGACCATGGGGAATAATACTAGAGGGGAGAGAGATCCTTCACAAGGAGGTGTGTGTGAGAAGTTAGGAGGGGATGGCCTTTTATAGGAGGAGGGGGTGCCCCTCCTTCATGGCCGGCGCAAGGAGGAGGTGACTCTTCACCTCCTCCATTCATGTGTTGGAAACTCCCTCCACATAAATTTGCCCCTTCACATTCTCTTTTAAAGTCTCCACTTTAAATGCATTAAATTTCTCCAAATTTAATGCTCTCTCATTTAATAAAACTCTTTTATTATTTTTATTCAGAATTTTGTTAATTACTTTAATTAACAAACATTCACATAAAACCCCCTACAACATTTCAATATTACATGCAGAACCAATTTCAGCAATTTCACCCGAAACAGTTTCGGTGTCTATTGAAATAATTCCAGCGCTTTCTTAAATCTTTATCTGAAACATATTTGCTCCAAATGGTGTCGGTATCCCTTAAGTGTGTCACCCTACGGTTCGCGAATAATGCAGACATGATCGAGACCCCTCTCCGATCAATAATCAGCAGCGGGACCTGGAGATCCATACTGACTCCTACACATTCAACAATGACTTCTGTGATCGTGAGAACCTTTAACGCTAGTAACTAAATCCCTTTGTCCCGCGATATATCACATGTCCGAGATTCGATCATCGGTATCTCCATACCTAGTTTGATCTCGTTACCGACATGCACTCTTTTCTCGTTCCCGTGATATAACATTCTAGTGATCACATCACTTGCTTGCAAGCTATTTCAATGTGATATCACCGAGAGGGCCCAGAGTATATCTATCCGTCATCGGGATGGACAAATCCCACTCTTGATCCATGAGCCTCAACATAACACCTTCGTAGCACTGAACCCACCTTTATAGTCACCCTGTTACGGTGTGACGTTTGATGTTATCAAGATACTCTTCCGGTGTTAGCAATTAACATGATCTCATGGTCTAAGGATAAAGATTACTTCGTATGATGTTATAGCAATATAAACATAATGACTTTGATCATAATGCTATACTTCGGATGAATGTTCATCACATCATTCCACCAATGGTGTGACCTTGTTATTAACAACATCCAATGTCCATGATCAGGAAACCTTGATCATCTTGTTAATCAACAAGCTAGTTTATAAGAGAGGCATAACTAGGAACCCTTTTTGTTTATTAAACACACATGTATTGATGTTTCCGATCAATACAATTCTAGCATGTAAAATAAACATTTATCATAAACATGGAATAAGATAATAACCACTTTATTATTGCCTCTCGGGCATATTCCCTTCAAGTCGGTGCAGAGGCCAGTGTATTACTTGAGCGAGGTATTATCTGCCTCAAAGCAGAACTACCCGCACTTTCAAAAGGTGGCATATGGTGTCTATATGGCGACAAAGAAGTTAAAGCATTACTTTGAGGAGCACCCCATCAAAGTAATATGTGAGGCTCCCATATCCGAGATAATGGGTAACAAGGATGCAAGTGGTCGAATCGCAAAATGGGCAATTGAACTAGCTCCTTATGCGCCACAATATGACAGAAGAGAAGCAATCAAGTCTCAGGCTGTGGCGGACTTTTTTGTAGATTGGGCCGAGGTACAATACGAACCACTGCCACCAGATCCGAACTACTAGAGGATGCACTTTGACGGGTCAAAAACAAAAACCGGGCTAGGCGCCGGAGTTGTGCTTACCTCGCCAAAGAAGGACCAGCTGAAATATGTGCTCCAAATCCATTTCGCGGCATCGAATAATGTCGCAGAGTATGAAGCACTTGTGCATGGGCTCAAGGTAGCAAAAGAGATTGGCATACGTCGGATCATATGCTTTGGCGACTCGGATTTGGTGGTACAGCAAGTATCAGGACTGTGGGACGCCCTTGATCCAAACATGGCGCTGTATAGAAGATATCTGGTTACTTTGAGGGGTGTGAATTTCACCATGTACCCCGGGTGGAAAATGAGGCTACCGACATGCTATCGAAGCTCGGATCAACCCGACAAGCAATTCCACCAGGTGTAGCATTGGAACACCTCAGAAAACCATCTATCAGGTCGTCCCCAGGAACCGACTCGATCTATGTCTCGGAAGATACAGAAACCGGAGCTGAGCCCATGGACATTGACATGGGAGGTAGTGCGCGAAACCCGGGGACTGCCTCAGCGAACCCGGGGACTACCTCGCAGGACCCGGGGACTGCTCAGCGTGATCCGGTTGAAGTTATGCCGGTGGATCAGATGGAAATTGATGAGGATGTGTTCCCTGCACGAGCAATACCAGCTTGGGCACTGCCTATATTTCAATTCCTGAAAGATGGAATGTTACCCACTGAGGAGGTGTTAGCCAGGCAAACTCAGAGTAGAGCAAAAGCATACACGATTATCGATTCCGAGCTATACAAACGGAGTGTAACCAATGTCCTCCAGCGATGCGTTGACCCGGAAGAAGGGCTTGACATCCTCCGAGATATACACCAAGGAGAGTGCGGGCATCATGCCTCATCCTGAGCCTTGGTGGCAAAAGCGTTCCGGCATGGATTCTACTGGCCAAGTGCCTTAGAACAAGCAGAAGATCTGGTGAGAAAATGCAATGGTTGTCAGAGGTACGCTACCAAGACACATATGCCAATGTCGGAACTCAAGACCATACCAATTACATGGCCATTTGTTGTATGGTGCTTGGATATGGTTGGCCCGTTCAAACCAGCAAGGGGAAATATGACTCACATTCTGGTCATGGTAGACAAGTTTACGAAGTAGATCGAAGTAAAGCCTATAAGGAAATGTGATGGGGCTACGACCGTAACGTTTCTCAAAGATATAATCTTGAGGTACTGTTACCCACACAATATCATAACTGATAATGGAACAAATTTTGCGGAAGGAGCATTTGCGTGTTTCTGCCGGGACAAGAAGATCCGACTCGACGTAGCCTCGGTAGCCCACCCCGCATCGAACGGACAAGTGGAAAGATCCAACGGATTAGTACTATCCGGGATAAAACCCCGGCTCATTGATCCACTGCAAAGATCAGCGGGGTGCTGGATAGAAGAACTACCAGCGGTACTGTGGAGTTTAAGAACAACTCCGAATCGATCAACAGGCTATATGCCGTTTTTTCTGGTATATGGGGCAGAAGCTGTATTACCAGCCGACATAGAGGATGATTCGCCTAGGGTCACCCAATACACAGAAGCCGAAGTGTAAGAAGACCGGCAAAATGATGTTGATCTGCTGGAAGAAGCGAGAGAACTGGCATTGTCCAGATCCTCCATATATCAGCAAAATCTCTGACGCTATCATAGCCGGAAAGTAAGCCCCCGAGTCTTTCGGGAAGGCGATCTGGTGCTCCGGTTGGTACAACGTACTGCCGGTATGCATAAATTATCCCCCCCATGGGAAGGGCCGTTCATCGTGAGCAAAGCATTGCACAATGACTCTTATTATCTTATAGATGCAAAGCCACAGGAAAAGAACAAGGCGGACAGGTCCGGCGAAGAATCTAAGCGCCCATGGAATGTAGCTCTACTTCGTCCTTTCTACACTTAGCGGAGAAGTGTATGTATCCGAGTCTTCTCATGTGTCGGTATGTATGCCGGCAATGAGCTTATGAATGAAATATTGGCACCTCGAGCAGTAACTCGGGGACTGCCTTAATAATATTTGTTGTTTTTTATTATTTTTACGTCAGCTGGAGTAAGTTGTTCTACTTAACTCGAATCAGTAATGTGTGAGCACCAAAAACCCAACTCTTCGACTTGCTGCTGTCCAACAAGAATTGGCTTCATGGCAAGCAAGATAACAAGTTTGGAATTGCGTAGCACATGAAAAACGACTAAGGAAAACAACTTAATCGAGCTGACGTTTGTTTTTCGGACTAACCTTGTATTTCCTTTCAAACTATTATGCTAAATTATTTTGAGCTAAGCCTAAAAGTTTCTGAGTATTGTTAAAACAATTTTTGAAGCTCGGATTCGTAAGTCGTAAAACCGAATCAAGGTAGACACGACCCGAGCCAGAAGATTGGACGAACAAGAAAACGAAACTCGGGGACTACGCCCAAGTTAATCCGGCATACAAACTTAGTAGCAAAATATTACATAAGTACGGGATACATTTCCACCCGGCATACCGGGGATCTGATAAGTTTTCAAGTGTTTTTAATTAAGGAGCAGCAGGAGGAGGAAGTTCGGTGTCATCTTCGCCCTCTTCGATATCCGAGGCATCGTCCTCTCTATCCTCGTCCGAACTATCTTCGACATTCTCGACCTCTTCGTCGCCAGCGGCTTCCAGGAAGCTCGGACCCTCAGTCCATTCATGAATGGGAGAATATTCAACAAGGCTATGGGCGCAAGCCTGGTGCCGAGCTACCCATTCCGGGTCATCGGTCCACTTGGATCCGGTGCGCACACGCGTCAGGAGGCTGAGATCAATCTTCTCATACCACGTGAGTATGTGGTGAAGAACGGTCTCAGCTGCATCACGTCCAACGGACTCCCTCCAAAGGTCGAGCTGAGTCTCGAGTTCCGACAGCTTTTCAGCAAGAAGTGAAACTCTCTTCGGAGCGCTCTCACCGGGCCAGAACGTGTTGAAGACTCGGACTGAAACGTCGAGGAGATCCCTGCCGTAGTTCTTGATGATTTCCACGCGAGATGACAGGCTGACCAATAGGTCCTCCATGTCAAGGGGAATGCTCTCACCGTCAGAAGCGACGGGAGTACCCCTCTCTCGGCGGAAGTTGGCAACAGCAGCGCTCGCAATAAGAGTACCCTCTGGAAAGTGTCCTGAAAACAAGGCAAAGGAAGAAGTTGAAGAAAAGACATATGAAGTAACCCGGAGAAGTATGTCGGATAAGGGAAAGGAACTTACATGAAATGTGGCTGTGGATCCGGGTCAGTTCATTGATGCAATTATCGCGTCTTTGACGGAGCTGCACCAGTTCAGCATTCACCGACTCAAGTTTGACGTTGGCCTCCTGGAGAAGATCGCGGTCCTTGGCAATTTGGAGGTTGAGGCGCTCGCACTCTTCGGTGTAGTCCTGGCCAGCCTTTTCAAGCTCGTTTTGGTGTTGCGCCTTCATCTTCTTCATTTTTGCCTTTAGCTTGGCAATCTCGTCGTTCTTGGTTCAGAGAAGGGCAAGCTCATCGTCTTTCTTTTTGAGCTCGACCTGATGCTGCCCTGCTTGTTCGAGAAAATGCAGCATCATGTCAGGCACGGGCACACTATCTTCAAGAGATGCTGAAATAGCATGTTGACACCGGCAGAGCCGAGGTATGAATGTTTGCCGAGCCAAGAGGAAAAGAAGATAGAAAGCAAAGCAGGGTCGGACAAAAAGGACTTACCCTTGATCTGCTCCAGGTTCTTTCGCATGATCTTGTTCTCAGCCTCCACCCCAGCAGCGGAAACCAAATAATAAGATTAGTTCGGCAGAGGAAGATGAAGGAAAATGGAGAAGCGCCAAGGGAGAAATTTACCCCTTTTCTCATGCTCAGCGAGATGTGCATTGTGCTTTGCGAGCAGCGTCTTGTGGGTATCCAGAAGACGCTGGAATTCCGCACTCCGGCGGTTGGTGGTCACCTGAAAATAATACAAAAATTTGGCTTAAGCCTTGTGCATATTTGAAGTGTACAAGATCCAGGCCAAGTGGAACTTAACCCGGCTCTAGGTGTGTGCATATTCGAAGTGTACAAGATCCGGGCCAAGTGGAACTTAACACGGCTCTAGGTGTGTGCATATTTGAGATGTACAAGATCCGGGCCAAGTGGAACTTAACACGGCTCTAGGTGTGTGCATATTCGAAGTGTACAAGATCCGGGCCAAGTGGAACTTAACCCGGCTCTAGGTGTGTGCATATTCGAAGCGTACAAGATCCGGGCCAAGTGGAACTTAACCCGGTTCTAGGTGTGTGCATATTCGAAGTGTACAAGATCCGGGCCAAGTGGAACTTAACACGGCTCTAGGTGTGTGCATATTCGAAGTGTACAAGATCCAGGCCAAGTGGAACTTAACCCGGCTCTAGGTGTGTGCATATTCGAAGTGTACAAGATCCGGTCCAAGTGGAACTTAACACGGCTCTAGGTGTGTGCATATTCGAAGTGTACAAAATCCGGGCCAAGTGGAACTTAACCCGGCTCTAGGTGTGTGCATATTTGAAATTATGAAGGAGCTACGTTAGTTCTCTAAGCAACATCTGGCCGAGTAACAAGTTACTCCCCCGGAGGCTCGGGGACTAATGGTTATATTGCTAGTGCATGATAAGGAAAAGGTGAGGTAACGTACCTCCATCATCCGACCTGCAAGGTTAATCGCCTTAGAGGCTGTATTCATCTGGGCAGCGAATTCGGCGGGACCGAACTTCTCCGGGAGATCATCGTTATAGACGAACTCCGCCTTGTTCCAGTTATTCATAAACTCGATCAAGGTCGGAGGATATCGCTCCCCGCTGAGCATGTGGGGCGCCACCAAGCCCCTCGCATGTGCCTCTCTCCTCTCAACTTGAGCAAGGGCCGGACTGGTGTGCAGAACAAGTTGTTGCGCACTAGTTGGATCGGCAGGGGCGTCCTTCAGTGCTGGAGCCTTCTGGACAAGCATGGACGCGAGGGTGCGCTGTCCAGACCCGGTGGACGCTGCCCTGGTGACGTCAGGGGCTTTCTTGCCTTTGGCTTGCTGAGAGGAGGAAGTGGTTGTGGCTGATTTCCCCTTAGGAGCTGCCTGGGTACTTCCTCGCCGAGACTGAGAAGACTCGGACGAGGCGGAGGAGCTTGGCGCTGGTGCCCTTGTTACTGGTGCCGGAATTGGTGATGGTGCTGGTGCCGGTGTCGGTGCTGGTATGGAGGTAGTTTCAGTAGTTGCTGGTTGCGGTGGAGCCGAAGTGGTGGATGCCACTGCCTCGGCTAGATCCGTCTCCCCCGCTCCGAGGTCCCCCCTCTTGACGAGGCCGGCTGGAACCCGGAGCAGCCGCAGAACCCTCTGGAATAGGGCTCAGCTGGCGTGACTCGTCGTCACGAGGGGGAGAGGATCTAGGATGGAGCGGCAAAGAGATGCTAGATCCACTCTGAGGGACCTCCACCGCAGCCCTGTCAAATCAAATAATGTCAGAAGAGAAATTACAACAATGCAAGAAAGAACAAGTTGCAGGAGAAAAAGAGACTTACGCGTCCGAGGTTTGGGGCTCCTTGGGTTTCCGAGCCCTTCGTGCCGAGGCCTTGCCTGCAGGCTTGGAAGCAGTTTTATCTCCGGACTTCTTTCGCCTTTTGGAGGGCTGAGAAGGTCCGGAGGAGGAACTTGATGCAGCTCCATGCTTCTTCTTCGGCGTTGTCAGAACAGGTTCCCCCGTGGCAAGGGGAGGGTCCTCATGGATCTGCCCACCGGGTTAGCTGATGCCGGAAAAGCATAAGAAAAGGGGACAACATCAATAGGTTCAATCACCTCGACATCCGAGTCATCTTCATCATCAGGCCAATCTCTAATAGAAGAGGGTTTACCGGTGGGTCGCTTTGTAGCGTCGGTCATCGGGAGGAACATCTCCTGGTCGGGCTCTTCCTTGTCCGGGGTCTCCCGGTCAGGCGCCCATTTAAGGGTCGGATCGGTGCCGTCCTCGAGGGTCTGTTGAAGGAATAGCTGAGGAAAAGAATGAACAATGGAGTCAAAAGTGGAACAATGACCGACATATAATTAACCCGGAGTAAATTTGTGCCACGAAGCTTACCGAGGGAGGGAGCCTATCCTGGCAGAAATGCTCAATTCCCCACGTCCATTCAGTGGAGAAGTCCTTGTGGGTGGTGAAGAGAGCCTTGACCCGGCGATAGATCTCCGAGTTGCTCAACTCGAAGGACGAGGTCCGGTTGGGGTCGCGGCCGAAGCTCATATGGCACACCTTGTGGGTACGCCTCTGGAGGGGGGAGATTCGGTTGCGCACGAACGTGATCATAGCATCCTCGTTGCGCAACCCGAGCTTCTTCAGCTCCGCAAACCTCTTGTTGACCTGATTGGCCAAGGCTGTGGGCTTCTTGGGGACAACGTCCCACGTTTCCGGGTTAGGTGGACCCGGAGCATAGGGAAGCAGCCAGATCAAGTCTTCAGTGCCCTCATTCCGAACATAAAAGAAAGTCCGGGCCCATCCTTTGCAGGACTCTAGCCCGGTGACTCGAGGGAAAACGGAAAACCTCCGGGGTGAGATGGATGCAGCTCCGAATTGAGTGAGCTGCTTGTCCTCCGGATCAAGTTGAATATTCGGAATGACATTACGACGAAGGCCGAAAAACCGGATCCATAGCTCCTTCGTGGGCCACAATCCAGCGTAGCCCTCGATCGTAGAGGCAAAAGCAGAAAGAGAGGTGATTGCGTTGGCAGGAAGGTGGTGCGGCTGGAGTTCATATGTGCTCAACCAGTCATGGAAGAAATCGCTGACCGGCAAACCGAACCCCCATTGGAAGTGCGACAAGAACACAACATACTCACCCAGATTGGGTGAGGGGGCGAGTTCAGCGGAGGCAAGGCGCGTGATGACCCCGGCGGGGATGCGTCTGGTCCGGTAGAGCCAGTCCAAGTCATCTTGGCAGACCCATGACCCGACCCACGCACCACGGTCCGCGGCGGCGGAGTCCTCCTCCATTTCTTGCTCAGCAACGACGAGCTCCTCCTCCATCATCTGATAATCGCTGCCCTCGCTGGCGCTAGCGGCAGCGGGGGGCAAAGGCCTAGATTGGCAGCGACCCGTGGTGGAGGAGGCGCGTAGCGGCGGCGACGACGTAGAAATCTGGGGGGAAATGCGGCGGCGGCGCTGCTGCTTGGGAGCACTAGCGGTGGCGCGGTTGCGAGGAAGACGAAGAACAAGAGCAAAGGGCAGAGGGGCGCAGTGAGGGGAAAAAGCCTAAGTGATGCGCCCCTCCCCTATTTAACCTCTCCCACGAGGAGAAGGTGGGATCGCGTCCCGCGGGCAAGCCACACGCAATGGCCGTGTACCACCCACATCAACCAATCAACAAGGAGTCACACCGAAGGCCACAGAGATGAGTTGGTCCCGTGACGTGACACGTTGATGCGGTAAACGAGGAGGCAGGCGTGAGTGACCCGCGCACAGTGATGACTGACAATTACTGCGGCGGTTACTGTGTAATGATTAGCCTCCACGTGGGTTGGCGTACGAGAGAAGGAAGCAAGACCCGGATAGGACCGTGGTAACCCGACCAGCAAGTGAAAACTTGGAATGTGCAGAGGGAAAGTAAAGCCATGAGGTCCGAGTTGAAGTAGTAACCAGGCCGGCAAGTGAAAACTTGGAATGTGCAAGGGGAACGTAAATCCATATTACCCGAGACAAGGAGGTAACTCAGAAATAACGTCCAAAGGTCAAACATAATTGAACCTGATGTGGCCTTAGCGGCCGAGGCAGCTAAGACCGAACCAGCTTTAGGGACTAATGTTGGGGGGATACCCCCGGGTAGGGTCACGCCGGGGTATAAAGGCCGAGTTAGCCGAGGTTCGGCAAGGCCAAAGCGGATGTTGGCCGGGTCACCTCAAGGCAGGCCAAATCACGGGGTAACCCAGACCAGGGGGCGTTCGCCTAACTAAGTCTCAACCGACCTAAGTAGTAAGTCGGAAATGCATGTTTAACTTGTATGCAGGAACGGGTGTGGCCGGATCAACTATGATCCGGGGCACATCTAGCTTCTAGGAGAAGGAAGGAATCTCGCTGGTCAAAAGAAGCCCCGGTACGCACTGCCTGAGCGAAGCAGACAAGGGAAGGACCACCGGGGCGTGGCCGACAAGGGTGACGATACCCATGTCGGCTGACGCGGGCGCCGCAGAGGCTCACGTAGCCTCTGCATGTGTGACGCAAGGGAAAAGTAACCCGGTCGGCTTACTACTTTGGGAGATGGCATATTCTTAGGAATATACCTCCACGTATGCCCTAGATGGATACCTAGCCCCCCCTATATAAGGAGGGCTAGGGCTTCTGTAGACGGGGTTCTGATTTGGCTAGTTTGGCTAGGGTGTTAAGGGTGATCTGTGAGCGAGAGTAAGAGAGCTCCTTCTTCCTCCTCTCACCAATACAGCTCTAGGAGCACTTGTAACCTTGGAGACAAAGCAAATATAAACTTCTGTGTGGAGAATCACTTCACTATCCCTCCCTGGATTCCCCTAGCGTGTATTAGTCCCCACCTTTAGCCTATCCATGGCATCTGCCGTGACACCACCACGACATCATGCATTGCTACTAGTTTAAAGGGTATTGGTATCTTAGTTTCCTCCCCATTAGGTTCAATTTTCCTCATCTTTTCTCGTGTACCAACAACATCTACACATGAGCCTAGCATATTGAAACATTCAAAGACTTTTCTAGCTTCCTTGGCAACATCATAGAATTCCTTAAGCAAAGTTTCTAGAATAAAATCCCTCTTCTCAGGGTCCTCAATTTCTTTAAGTTTAAGAAACATTACTTGCATCAAGGGACCAAGGTTAACAAACCTACCTTCCAACATGTGAACTAAAGAAGCTACAACAATCTCATAGTTTGGAGCAAGTTCTGTAAGGGATCTATCCTCAATATCCTCATGGTTACTAACATGATTAAATAATTCTTCAATATTATCTTTTCCAATTAAAGAACCACTACCTATTGAAAGGACTTTTAGGGTGAATTAAGGGATCAACATGTTGTGCTAAGGAAAAGGTAACAACTATAGAAAGACTTAATTTGTTTGTGTTTTTAATAAAGAAAGCAAACTTGTAAAACTAATTTTTTTTGTGTTTTTGATAAAGAAACAAGCAAACAAATCAAAAGAAAACTAAGCAAAACAAAAATAACAAAGTAAAGAGATTGGTTATGAGGGACTCCCCTTGTGAAGATGTCCTTGACTCCCCGGCAACAGCACCAGAAAAATATCTTGATGGCCCAAAATATATCGAGCTTGTTGGGGAACCCCAAGAGGAAGGTATGATGAGCACAACAGAAAGTTTTCCCTCAATTATGAAACCAAGGTTTAATCGAACCAGTAGGAGCAAGGAAACACCCCAAAGGTGTTGCTAGCTGAACTTTGGCAGGGCGCACTACCGGTGCCAGCAGCAACGTGGAGACCTGCACAACACAACCACAGAACTCTGTCCCCAACTTACGATGAGGTTGTCAATCTCACCGGTTTTGCTGAAAACAAAGGATTAAACGTATCGAGTGGAAGACAGTAATAGTTTGCAGAAAGTAAACACAAAGCAGTAAACAGTTGATTGTATATTGTATGTAAAAGAAAGGACCGGGATCCATAGTTCACTAGAGGTGGATCTCCTTAAGATAGATAACATGTTGGGTGAACAAATTATAGCGGGGCAATTGACAAACATCGAGAAAGCAATACATGCATATACTAATCATCTTGACTCCTTTGGAACTTGATTGGGCATTACAACATTATACATAGACCGCCATCCAACTGCATCTATGACTAATAATCCACCTTCAGGTTATCATCCAAACCCCCTCTAGTATTAAGTTGCAAGCAACAGATTATTGCTTTATGAATTGCGTGTAAAGTAAACAATACGATTGTTCTATGAACAAAGGATTGTTGTTTTCTCCCTAGTAGCAACAACACATCTAGTACCTTAGAGATTTCTGTCACTTCCCCAGATTACCAGAGGCATGAACCCACTATCGAGCATAAATACTAACTCTTGGAGTTGCTAGCATCTACTTGGCCAAGATAGCTACTAACAACGGAAAGCATGCAAGATCACAAATAACAAAGACATGATAGAATCAATAATCAATATGAAATAGCATCTCAATATCTATCAGATCCCCGCAAACACAACATGCAGAATTACAAATAGATGATCTTGATCATGAATGGAGCTCACAAGATCTAAACATGAAAGCACAAAGGAGGAGAACCAGCCATCTAGCTACTACATGGACCCATAGTCCAGAGATGAACTACTCACGCATCACACTGGAGGCTTGCATGATGATGAAGAAGGCCTCCAGGGTGAATTCCCCTCTCCGGCAGGGTGTCGGGAAGAGCTTCAGATCCCTCCCGATCTAGGGATGGAGATGACGGCGGCTACAGACTCTTTCGTGGATTTTTGATCGGGTACTTAGGGTTTTCGTCCCGAGGGAAATATATAGGTGGAAGGAGAGGCCGAGGGGGTGCTAGGGTCGGCTAGACCATCCCCTGGCGTGGGCCAGGCCTGGGCGCGCGGCCAGGTGGTGTGGCCAGCCCCCAGCCCTTCTCCGGCTCGTATTCTGGCATCTGATGACTTCCGAAAAAATAGGCACTTTGGCTTTTGTCCCGTCCAATTCCAAGAATATTCATTTTCTGACTTTCCTGGAACCAAAAACAGCAGAAAACAGGCAGCTAGCACTGTGGCTCTTGTTAATAGGTTAGTCCAAGAAATCATATGAAAAGTACTCCAAAGTGTGGACAAAACACAAGAAAGTGGATGAAACCAAGCATGTAACATCAAATATTATAGATACATTTGCAATGTATCATGGCCTTGTAGGATCATGCTTCTCGAGTACTTCATTTTTTGAAGAAGGCGCAGTCATGCCTTAGGCATATTTATCAAACGATGTTTCCGTTGGACGCCGTCCCTTCAAGCCTGTTGGCTCTTCTAGCGAAATTCCAGGATTTGAGTGTAGTTCACGAGTGCGTGCGGCAGCAGTTAGTAGCTGGTGCTAAGGCTACGTTGTCGCTGGTGCGACTGCATAAACCAGATGTATATGTTGCGTCTGTTGCAGCTGGGCCGCCGCCTCTGCCTGAAGGTATGACCTGGAACATGGTTCCGCACTATCAAGCGGTCGATCGGCCAGCAGAGGAGATTGTCGATTTCTTTGAGGAGCAGACGAACGCTCTTCTTTTGCAGCAATAGCATGTTTTGTATCCTGCACATAATTGTACAAGTGTTGTAAAGTTCGTATGAATATGTTGGATGTAATTAATACCCATTCATATGTGAAGAGCTTTCTAGCTTTTATATTTTGCGAGTGAATTGTACTCTGCAGTTCCTTTTCGTTAGCCTGACTTGTGTTTACCTCAGCACCTTGCCAACCTGTCAGGTGCGTTGCAACTGGGTTGGTGTTTATCAAGGGTTCGATTGATGTTGTGTCAGCTACTCAGGATACTGCGATTTGTTTGTAGAACGAAGGTGTAAAGGGTGGCGCAGCCCCCGAGTGATAAAATTGCAAGAAAAATAAGGAAAACACAAAGTTTTGGGGCACTTAGCTTTATTTATTCGCGGAATAGTACGAGGTACAATGTGTAGCTAAGTAGCCTGGCTGAATAGCCTTATTTGTAAATGTAAAAACCACTAGGGGTAGAAGCGACGCAGTTGCGCGACGTTCCAGGGGTTGGAGTATGCGACTCCTGTCTCGAAATCTTTAAGGCGATAGGCGCCACCTGAGATTACTTCTATAATCACGTAAGGTCCCTCCCAAGGGGACTCGAGCTTGAGATGTCCTTGTTGCTTAAGTCGCAGGATCAGGTCTCCTTTGACAAAGGATCTGGGGCATAGCCTTCTACTGTGGTAGTTGCGGAGGCTTTGCTGGTAGATCGTTGATCTCTCCGCTGCGATTTCTCGCGCCTCGTCAAGGAGGTCAATGGAGTCTTCGAGTGCAAGAGTTAACTCCTGCTCGTTGTAAGCGACCACCCGCGGGGCTTTCTAGCGTACTTCTGCGGGTAGCACCGCTTTCGCACCATGCACCATGAAGAACGGAGTGTATCCCGTGGCGCTATTTGGAGTTGTATGCAGGCTCCAAAGAACTGATTGCAGTTTGTCTAGCCAGCAGCCAGCGGCTTGTTCGAGTGGTCGAAGGAGTCGCTTCTTGACTCCACCGTAGACGAGGCCATTGGCCTTTTCGACTTGACCGTTGGTCTACGGGTGAGCCACCGAGGCGTAGCTTATGTTGATTCCGAGGTTTTCGCAGAATTCCTGGAACTCCTTAGAGGTGAAGTTCATTCCATTGTTCGTGATGATGATGTGTGGCACTCCAAAGCGGTAGACAACAGACTCGAAGAACTTGACAGCACTGGCCCCTGATTTATTTTTCACCGGCATGGCCTCGATCCACGGTAAATTTGTCGACTGCGACCAAGAGGTAGACGTAACCTCCTAGCGAGGATTTCAGGAGCTTACTGACCATGTCGAGTCCCCATTGCGCGAAGGGCCAAGCCAATGGTATTGGCCGGAGTTCCACGCCAGGTGCGTCAGGTTTGTGTGCGAATCGCTGGCAAACGTTGCAATGCTGGACGATGTCCTTGGCGTCGCGCATGGCCATGGGCCAGTAGAATCCAGCTCGTAGAGCTTTGGCAACGAGGGCGCGACTACCAGCATGATGCCCACAAGTGCCTTCGTGGATGTCGAGGAGGATGGCCCTTCCGTCCCTGTTGGAGACGCACCGTTGGAGCACTCCTGTGATGCTGCGCTTGTACAGTTCGCTCTTGATGAGGGAGAATGCCTTGGATCGCCGTGCGATCTGCCGCGCATCAGTCGAGTCGTCTGGCAGCCTCTTGCTGAGTAGGTATGTAATGTAGGGTTGTGTCCAAGATGGCTCGATCATCATGACGCCCATTGGTCCTTCGAGTCCTGTGTCAAGCTCCAGGTCATCGAGTGACATTGACCGGTTGGGTGGCGTATCCCCCGAGTCCGTTGACGTGCTTGTTTTCTTGTTTGGAGCCTTGGGCTTGATGGAGCGTTCGCAAATGCACTCAAGAAATACCCCAGGTGGTATGGGGGCACATGTGGAGCCAATATTGGCGAGTAGATCCGCCTCTTCATTGCTTTCGCGGCCCACATGTCGCAACTCACAGCCATCGAAGTCTCCTTCGAGTGTGTCGTAGAGGTTGCGATAGGCGATCATGTTGTCGCTCAGTGCGTCGCACTCGTGCATCGTTTGGTTGACCACTAGTTTGGAGTCGCCGTAGATGATGAGCCTTTTAGCGCCACAGGCTTTCGGCATCCGCATCCCATGGATTAGGGCTTCGTACTCAGCTTCATTATTGGAGGCGGTGAACTGCATTCGCAGAATGCATTTCATCTTGTCTCCTTGGGGCGATGTCAGTATGACACCTGCACCGACTTCGTCTTTTCGCTTGGACCCGTCGAAGTGCACTATCCAGAGGTAGGACATATCTGGTTTGTCGGGGAGCTGATTCTCCATCCAGTGCACGAGAAAGTCCGGGAGAACTTGCGATTGGATCGCATCGCGCTTCTCGTATGTTATGTCTCATGGAGACAGTTCGATTCCCCAGAGCGCGACTCGTCCGGTGGCATCAGGATTATTGAGTATGTGCCCGAGCGGGGCGTTGTTTACCACCACGATTGGGTGCTCCTAGAAGTAGTGGCGCAGTCGCCTAGCCATCATGAAGATGCCATATGCCATCTTTTGGTAGTGCGGGTACCGTTGTTTTGTTCGCGTGAGCACCTTGCTGAGGTAGTAGACTAGGTGCTGGAACCCATGGACTTTATTTTCTTCAGCTCGCTGTACTACGAGCACCGTGCTGACCACCTGGTTGGTGGCGGAGATGTAAAGCAGTAGTGGTTCCTTTTCATGAGGCGTCACCAGTACTAGCGAGGTGGATAGTAGACGTTTGAGGTCTTCGAATGCTTCATGCGCCTCGTCTGTCTACTCGAATTTGTCAGCTTTGCGGAGAAGTTGGTAGAAGGGTAGTGCCTTTTCTCCCATTCGACTGATGAATCGACTGAGCGCCGTGATTCGTCCAGCCAGCTGCTAGACGCCTTTTACGTTTTTTGGCTTCTCCATGGCCAGTATGGCCTTTATTTTCTTCGGGTTTGCTTCGATCCCTCTCGCAGAGATGAGATACCCGAGTAACTGCCCAGATGGTATGCCGAAGACGCATTTATCCGGATTGAGCTTGATCCGGTAGCGGTCGAGGTTGGCGAATGTCTCGCGTAGATCGTTGATTAGCAACGCTTCCTCCTTGGTTTTGATGACGATGTCGTCAACATAGCCTTGGATGTTGCGACCAAGTTGGTTCTTGAGGCAAGCCTGCATGCACCGCTGATAGGTGGCTCCTGCGTTTTTTAGCCCGAAGGGCATCGTGTTGTAGGAGAACACACCAAAGGGCGTCATAAATGCTGGTTTCTCCTGATCCTTCTCCTTCATTCAAATTTGGTTGTAGCCTGAGTAGGCGTCGAGGAAGCAGAGACGCGCACATCCTGCGGTGGAGTCGATGATTTGGTCGATTCACGGCAACGGGAAGTGGTCCTTTGGCTAGTGCTTATTCAAGGAGGTGAGGTCCACGCACATCTGCAGGATATCCGTGTCTTTTTAGGCACAAGCACTGTGTTAGAGAGCCAAGTACTTTCCTTGATCTCACGTATGAATTTTGCGTCAAGGATTCTGTTGATCTCCATTCCGACAACTTTTGCTCTTGGTTTAGACAGTCGCCGAATTGTCTGCTTGACTGGCCTTGCATCTGGATTCACGTTGAGTGAGTGATCGACGAATTCCCTGGGAACCCCTGGCATGTCCGCTGGACACCAGGCGAAGATCTCCCAGTGCTCATGGAGGAATTCGACGAGCGTGAGTTCCTATGCGGAACTCAAGTTGTTGGCGATGAGGGTCGTCTTGGTCGGGTCTGTTGGGTGGACCTGGACTTTCTTCGTGTGCACTAACGAATCGAAGGACAGGTTGGGTGAACTTGGTCTGCTCAGGGGAGGCAGACTGTTGTCTGTTGACTCCTTCAATCTTGCGAGTTCCTCCTGCATGCCAAAGGACTGGGAGATTCTATTGAATTCCCTATCGCAGCTGTCGGACCTCCCGAAGTTGCCATTGATTGTGATTATGTTGTTTGGACCTGGCATTTTCATCTACAGGTAGGCGTAGTGCGGCACTGCCATGAACCTTGCGAATGCGACACGTCCAAGGTTGCAGTGGTACTATGAGGGCCAGTCGACAACTTCAAAGTCGATGCGCTCTCGTCAAAAGTTTTGCGGCGTGCCGAAGATGACATCGAGGTTGATTTTTCCTAGGGGATATATGCCCTTCCCTGGGACGATGTCGTGGAACGTCATGTCCAAAACTTCCAGACACATCAGGGGGATCCTCATCGCACGCAAGGTACTCGCGAACATGAGGTTAATGTCGCTGCTGCCGTCCATGAAGACACGACTCATATCGAAACCCCCGATCTACGCCTCGAGTATGAGGGGACAGTGGCCTGGACGAGGAAATTGGCGCGGGTGGTCACGTCTGTCGAAGGTGATGTAGGAGTCGCTTCCACTGAGGTACTGATCAGTGGTGGAAGGTGGAGAGTTTATCGCCAAGTTGACTTGGCGAGTGATGGCCTTCTGCACTCGATTTGAGGGACGCCCTTTTTGGATCATCCCCATGTTGCCCACGGCTCATGGGTATGGTTCTCCTCCGTGATGCTGGA
The DNA here is from genome assembly GCA_916181665.1 of Avena sativa. NCBI lineage: Eukaryota > Viridiplantae > Streptophyta > Magnoliopsida > Poales > Poaceae > Avena > Avena sativa. Next base: position 541,489,511 of record OV702290.1, on the reverse strand, counting down.
CCGGCACATCCGTAGGTGGTGGTGGTCCGGGCGGTGGTGGAGGAGCTCCATTTGCCACAGCGCCTGGGGCAGCTCCATAGCCCCTGTTGACCGCATCGCGGTTCATCCGAGCCAAGCCCTCATGGAGTATGAGGAACTCGCGGTAGTCCCTGAGGAGTTGGCTTGATTTTTTCTTGCTATCATGCTTGTCGATGTAGAAGTGCACGTTGCATGGCCCGGACAGTTTGTCCTCGATAGATGTTGCGGGTGCTTCCTCGCGAGTGCGGCGCTGCCACACCTGTGTGGTTTTTCTGCTATCGCGGTATCCACCATTGTGATATCCGCTGTTGCGGTTGTCATCGCGTTTGTCAGCGTAGCCTGCTGCGACCATATTGACTTCGTCGCGGTCATCGTAGATGTGCATTCGACGTTTGCCTCGGCGGCCGCGTCTGCGCCCGAGGTCATCGTCGTCGTCGGAGTAGGTGCGGTTTTTCATCGAGTCTTATTTATCAGCCCACCGATTCACGATTTCCATCAGGTGGTTGATCGTTTTGGGCTTCGAGCGGCCCAGCTCCTCCCTAAGCTCTATGCAGCGAATACCACCGTTGAATGCGTCGATTACGCGGTCCTCCGAGATGTTTTCTGCGAAGTTCTTGATGATGAACCATCTCTGGATGTACGAGCGCAATGATTCGCCAGATCTTTGCTAGCAGCTTCTTAGTTCTTTGATTGATGCAGGCCTTTTGTAAGTGCCCTTGAAGTTGCGTACAAAGCTGTAGACCAGCTCTTCCCAGCTGCGAATGGATCCGCGCGGGAGGTTGTTAAGCCACACGCGAGCGGCGCCCTACATCTGTAGCTGCAGGCATTGCATGGCCGTGCTTCGACTCCCGCTATGTAGCCTAACAGAGGATATGTGGTCCTCCAACCAGATTTTCGGGTCCTGCAGGCCGTCAAAATTTGGGTTCTCCGACAAAAGTTTGAACCCCTTAGGCATTCGCTTCTGCCTGATGGCTCTGCTGAAGCATCTGGCGCCGCAGAGCTTAGTCTCGTCTTCTTTCGAGTTAGTCGAACGAGCATGTCCTGCCCGCATCTTGTCGACTTTGCGCTGTGTGAGGTCATCGCGCGCATCGTAGTCGCGGTCATGCCGTCGTGAGTGATGTCGCCGTGACAGATCATGACTGTCGTCACTGGAGGAGTACGAGTAGTACTTTTCTAGAGCCTTGCTTTTCTTTGGCTCCGGTGTTGGCTCTTTGTCGAGGATGGCCTCGATTAGCCCCAAGTCCGCGATCGTAGATCGGTGCATGGCAGCTCGTGGATCTCCAGCCGGAGGCTGGTTGTTGAGGAGATACATGGTGGCTACTGTCACCACGGCTTGCAGCGTTTTTGGGAGCATGTTGCCCCGCGTGTGGACTGTCATAGAGCCGAAGTTGAGGACCTTCGTGGCCTCTACGCGTTCTTGTTCGGTGAGGTGGGCCAGTCGAGATCACCTTTTGTTGGCAACGTACTCGTTGCCTTTGGAGGAGGATCCTCCGTGGGAGGAGAGCCCAGCTCGTCGAAGACTCGACTCATCCGCCGCCTTTCTGCGCGCTTCGAGTTGCGCGATCACCTGTTGCTAGCACTTGAACTCCTCCTTTAGCAGCCAATGGTAGCCCATTAGCATGTCCTGCGGTGTGTTGAGGGTAGAGGATTACCCCGTAGAGCTTCACGACAGCGGTCCCACTTGTTGTCATTGAGCTTGATCAGCATGCCCTCAGCGGTGTTCCCATTCGCCGAGAGCGATGGTTCTCCGCCTATCCATTGTTGACGGGCGCGCCGTTACCACTATTGGTGGGGCCGCCATTCGTGACTGGTATGTCGCCGTTGGGCGGTCCGGTGCCAGATCCGGTGCCAACTTTTTCGCGATTGGCGGTGGTATCGCCCGCGTTGATGATGGCGCACATGAAGTGGTTGGGGAAGCTCTTGATCCCACAACTTTCATATCCAGAGCCGTAGGCTCCATCTTCTATGGCTAGATCACCTAGATCGGATCCACAACTACTGTCGCTGTCCGTACTCCCAACTATTGCTGAGGTGTTGAGCTCGGTGAGGGTGCCGATTGGTGGCGGGAACCATGATGCTGGAGCAATCGCGGGTGCCGTTGGCTGGTCAGGCATGCGAAGCGTGCCCAGTTGACCAACCTGGAAGCGGAACCTCCCAATCGCCAGGCTGATTCCATCGCCCACGAACTCGAAAGCCGGGCGAGTGGCCGACGTGTGAACGGTGAAGTCGAATGCGCCAAAGAGCTGGCAAATCTCCGTTGTTGTAGAGTTGTAGATCGTGGTTGACGGGGCCAAAGAAGCCGTGACATCAGCACTCCCTGTTCCCACAGATGGCGCCAATTGACGAGGGTTTAACTCGTCAATGCCCAATGTTATGGACTTGGGTTTTGGAGAAGGAGAGAGCGCTGGAGGCATCAATCGGCTAGCAAACAAGCACACAGGGACGCAAGTTTTACCCAGGTTCATGCCTCGTAGAGGTCCCTACTCCTGCTTGTCTTCTCTTGGAATTAATGAAGGAATCGAAGATTACAGGGGTGCGCAGATGCAATCTGGCGAGAATTGTGGAAACTAGGGTTGTGATTGTCGTCCTCGCCTGCCCCCTCCTAGCCTTTATATAGATAGGCCAGGTCTCGGGTAGCAGGTCGAGTCGGTTACAAATTAGGGTTTTCCCTTTGAACTTTCTATCTTAAGCTTCTTCTTGTCTCGCAAGAAATCGAGAGTCCGTGGGCCACTCGAATACTGTATTGGGCCTTGGCAACGCCATGGGATTCTGCTGTATCCAGGCCGTATATACCAAACTCGAGTACATGTAGGGTATACCCATGTCACTACTACTAAGTACTCCTGAAATAAAATTGGCTTGTTCCAAACAAGACTAGAGCTTAGGATTCCTACTAGAATTACCTTACTTGTGTTAGTGATAGTTTGCGAGTACTTTAAGAGTACTCATGGCTTTGTCCCTGGATATTCCCATGGCCAGACTATGAAGAGGACTACCCGGAAGATGGACAACAGGAGGTCTATGATAACTAGGATCATCTCCCATCATTAGCATTGTCTGTGACAATGAAGATGGAGTCTACTACGTTTATTTTCGCTGTTTTGATATGTATTAAGACTTGATCACGAGGTCAACTATTTGTAAGACTATTATGGTTTGTAATGGATGATGTACTGTGGTACCATATCTATTATGTCCCGCAAAAATGGTAATCCTGGGATTGCGATGTACGGCATAACAGGCATCTGGACTTAAAAATCCGGGTGTTGACAAAATATATCCTCTTTTGAAAGTTGATAAGCCTGCGAGGATGCTTTGACATGTAAAGGAAGAGCCCGCCTTCGGACCTACCTTAAGGATATCTCCATGTGGATAATACTTTGCTCGCATGACTTGGGCACAGAGAGATTGTGGTTCATTGATTAATCTTCAAACTTGCTTCGCCAACATTGACAAATTAAAGGAATGGAAATCTCTAAAGCCCATTCCTCCTTCTTTCTTTGGGTAACATAATTTCCACCAAACAAATCAATGCATCTTTTTGATATTAGCATCATCTCCCCACCAAAATTGTGCTATGGCATCCATCATCTCCTTACAAACCCCTTTTGGTATTAGAAAGACAGACATAGCATAAACCGGAATAGCTTGAGCTATGGATTTCAACTTCCTTTCCACCAATCGAGAGATGCTTCTCCTTCCATCCATTAATCCTTTGGATAATTCTTTCAATAAGCTTTATGAAGTTATCACTTCGATCAGCCCCAACTATAGAAGGAAGCCCCAAGTACTTCTCCCTCAAAGCTTCAGTATCAATATGTAACACCTCATAGATTTCTGATATCATAATCGCATGTGTATTAGGAGAAAAGAAAATGCTAGACTTAGCAAGACTCAAAAATTGCCCAAAATTAGCACAGTAGGAATCCAGAACATGTTGTAGGGAAGTTGTATTCGTCATGTTCGCTTTCATGGGAATAAGGTAATCATCAACAAATAAAATGTGTGAAACTAGTGGCAAAGGACAAAAAAATTGAGGTCGGGTGAAGTTTAAAGCATTAAAAATGGATGCACAAAAAAACATTTTCTTGACATATTAATATTTTCTACGATCTTAAGCATAATAACTAACATTAGGAAATTATGTTGAGATGGTTGTGTTGGACCATTTTTTAGGTAAGAAAATCTTCTAACATTGGGAGCAATTCATGAATTCGAATGTGAAGACCTGGATCTAGTTTTATATAATCTACGAAATCAGTTATACCTCCAGCTTCTAGAACAACAACATTCTTTCCCCACTACAACTTAAGCTGAATCTTCAACTTGTTTCGTGTCATGTCAGTGGCCATATAATTTCTGATTCATCCTTTCACTTCTTGTGCTTGCTCTTTGTGTGCAACATTTGCACTTTCACGGGTGCTTGGTCTAGAGCTATTTCCGTTCTCTCCTTCCACTTTTTTTCTTGATCTTGCTTTGACATAACATTCGTAGTTCCTCGTGGGTGCTTGGTTTAGAGCTATTACCGTTAGCAGTTGGCACATAACATCCCTTTCAGATCTACAATTAAAAACATTAAAGACAATACAAGTAGTTTGCCTATTTTAACTAGAGCTCAAATTTCACAAATTCAAACTTCATACAATTGACCACAAAATCAAAGAATTGTACCTCCCTTGCAGTTGTCAGTTTTATTCCCCTTCCAGTCCATTTCTACATGATTCACATTTTCAATTCACAAATTCGCAAGAACCCTAGAGCCTAGAGGCAGGCCTAGATGGACTGGGAGTCTAGGATGGGTGACTGGCTGAGATCGGGCGGACCGAAGGGGGAATTCGCAAAGACGAGGAGGGAAGCCGCTACTTGCCCGACCGCTCGGGAGGACTGGATCACTGGAAGACGACGGTGCTTGTTCGGAATGAGCCGTTCCATCGACCGTCGTTCACATGGTGACTCGTTCGATGGATCCAGGGAGCACTTGAACGGGCACACACTGGGAGACACACACGGCCCAACGAAAACCCATGACGGCAGAAACCACTCCAACGTGGTCATTTCGTCATTTTCCAACGTACAGAATTTGCACAAAAGTGTATGCATATCAGTGAAATGTAGTGTATATGCGATTGTTTTTGCCAAAAAATCAAGGTATGGCAGCCCTACCATGCCCAAAGGAAGCTTCGCCCATGTGTTCGACGGTTCATGTGCTTTGCTCTGTTCTGTCACGTTGGAGTATTAGTTGCCGAAATAAAAGTATAAAGTCAAATCAAGAAACAAATAGTAATTTTCCTCGTGGATAATAAAAGTATTTTCACAAGGCACAACCAGTATTTTCCTCGTTTAGTCTATTCAAGAAAGAATTAAGACAAATCAAACAAATAGCAATTGCATAAATTCACAACCAGGATTATCATCATTAATATACAAAAAATCTTCATCATGTAAATGAAATAATGCGTCAAAGCTGATTTACAAAACAAACAAATAGTAATTGTACAAATTAATTGACCACTACAATTATTGTAATACTCATCGAAACAATAAATGAAATTGTGGGTTCGAAGTGATGTGATCAATGCAGTCCCTTGGAATGACCACAACCCATGATTGACGACGGCAGTCGGCGGACCCTCTCAACGCCCTCCTCGAACACGACTCCCATGCCCATGAACACGTGTGCCTCGATGTGGCAGTGGAACAGCCACACCCCCGGGTTGTTCGCGTGGAACCTTATCGCCGTCCACCCATCTGGGTGCAGAGGCACCGTGTTCTTCATGATCGGGTCCTTGACGTCCATAAGCCTCCATGCGTCCGCTGCCGGGTTGAACTTGCCGTCGCCATGTCCGAGCACCCAGAAGTCATGTCCATGGAGATGCCACGGGTGTGACTCGCTCTTGTTGTTGAGCATGTTGGAGTTCTGCAGCACCACGTCCACCACCGAGTCAAATGCAAGCCGGTACACCGGGCTGCCAACTGTCCCGTTCGTCGGTGCCGGCGCGGAGATGTCATGGCCCATGAGGTCGTAGGTGTCCAGCGGCGGGCGTTGGTCGTACGCCGCGGTGAGGCCATGCTTCATCGACACAAGGTAGGGCGTGGCCGGGAAGTGGAGGGACACGCCGTTGATGGTCCACTTGATGTGGCCATCGATGTTGTTTTGCGTGTTGAGCAAAAGCAGCGTGCGGTCAGCTCTCGCTGGGGCTGGCACGACGTAGCCCGGGTGCGCGAAGATGGCCCTGCTCTGCTCCACCCTGATGGCCGTGTTGTTCCATGGCGGGCCAGTCGTTGGCGCATTGGGTGGTGTCTTCCGTGGGTCGTTGCCGGCGTAGCTCACGATGGCCTTGCCACTCGGTGTCGTGCTGGCGTTGCGGCCTACTATGTGGGACGTGGCCCAGTAGTTCCGCCTTGGGTCCTGGTCGGCCTTGACAAGGACAGAGTATGTCTCCCCGGAGTAGATGAAGAGGTTCCTCACCACGAACGGCCGGACGTAGTGCCCGTCGGCCTCAACCACCGTCATGGAGTGGCCCTCGATCTCGAAGCTGAGCGACGAGAGCGACGTGAGGCTGCCGATGCGGAGGAGGTATGTCTTTCCAGGCACGACCGTGAACAGACTCCTCAATCCGCAGTCCGGGCTGGAGGAGTTGCACGTTCCGGTAGCGGGGACCAGCTTGGAGCAGTTGAATATCCCCCGGCCGTTGATCAGGAGAGACTGGGGCTCACCGACGAACACAAAGGGTTTGGCGGATAGTCCAGTGGCCTGATCGTAGACGCTCTTGTGCCACCAGTCTTCCAGGAGGACGGTGTGCTCCTCGTCGTAGCTGAAGGGCTCAACGAAGCCGTCCGGCACGCTGACGACGATCATGCCGTTGAGCCCCGCCACGCGCTGCATGCCGTAGTGCGCATGGTACATGTACGTGCCTGCCTGCAATAATCACGCAAACACTTATTAGTTCAGTGATACTGGCCAAGAAAACAACGATCGATAATCGAGCTTATTATACTACAAATATTATGTCCAAATTCTTACGTACCCTATCGACGACGAATCTGTAGGTGAATGTCTCGCCAGGTAGGATGGGACACTGCGTCACGCCAGCGACGCCGTCAGCCCACGGCGTGCCAATCTGCCGTATGCCATGCCAGTGGATGGCGGTGTTCTCTGTCTCGAGCTTGTTGTGGACGGTGACGACGATGGTGTCTCCCTGCGTCGCGTAGATGGTCGGGCCGGGAGCCTCGCCGTTGACGGTGACGGCGAGCTTCTCAAAGCAGTCGGGGGACTTCTGCTGGTACGAGATGTCCCAGTCGTAGTGGCGCACATTGGCATCCGCCACCGCTAGCAGCAGCGAGGTGCCAAAGCAGAAGCAGAGGATGGCGGCCACCAGTGGCCTCGGCGACGGTAGCAGCATCGTTGCCAGCCGATCGACGTGCGTAGCACCAGACAGCCGCTTAATTGCACTGGCGCTGGCTGTGGATTCAAGCAAAGAAGAAGCCAACCGCCGCTGGGCCGAAGTAGCTTGGCTCGTGTGTCTCGGTGGTGTTGGAGCTAATTGTGGGTGTGTGTTCGTTGCTCGAGCAAATGCTTTCCATTATATAGCCGTGGGCTGTGGCCGTCTGACAGTCTGAGGATTTGCGTACTGGTCAAACGCGTACGCTGAGTGGGTGATAGTTGAATGGAATCGTTCCTGAAGAGGCAAGTATACATATAGTACATGCACAACTATTAGTGATTTTTTTATTGGCAACTAGCTAAAGGAAAGATTAATTGAAGTACTATAGTATCAAGCACGTTTAGTCTCTCAAATATTAAAGCTGGCATGCGTGCGCGTTGACTATAACCAGGTCCTCGAGACATGCATGCATGAGTGGAAGATCGGAACCGGTCACGTATGAATGCAGGTGCAGGCGGTACTAGGCAGCGATTTTGTTTTTGTTTTTGACAAAGGGTACATATTAATATCACAATTATACCAATTACATCTGGCCTTAACACCAACAAGAAATCCAAAAACAACAGGATGCGCACAACCAAGAAAAAAATAAAAAAGAGAAAAGAAAAACAAAGAACCTGTCGTGGTGTATACTAATAATGCCAAACAGAGGTAGTAACCGGGACGCAGACATGACGCAGACAAGCCACCATCACTTAAACCCTACGTTAGGGTTGCGAATGACCGCGTGAGAGAGTGAGAGGCAAATTTGTGCGGTGATAACATAGAGCAGAGCAAGGGAAGGCGGTTGAGTGCCATGGCGGCGGCAGAGGTGGCCGGAACAGCCGGTGACGAGGCGGCAACGCGTAGTTGCCAGCACGACACGAGACCGAGCGAGCAGGTAGGCGACGGAGGAGAGAGAGAGAGAGAGAGAGAGAGAGAGAGAGAGAGAGAGAGAGAGAGAGAGAGAGAGAGAGAGAGAGGGAGAGAGGGAGAGAGAGAGAGGATATTCTTTGGTTCGGTTCAACCGAACCGGTTCAGCTCATCTTGACCCTCTAGGTCTGACTAGTGGAACCAGTGGCATTTTGGTAATTTCACATTTACTAAAAAATGCCAATTAATTAAAGGACTCCTAAACCATTTTATAAAAATATAATAACATTTTTTCAAATACAAAAAAATATAAGGATTACAAATCCTATTTTTCTAAAATTATTAGAAATAGTTTTATGTGAACAATATTTCAAAATTAATTATTTGACTTAAATAAATACTTTTAAATAGGTAAAAATCCTTTTCAAAGTTAATTACTATTTGCAAGGATTCCATAAAGGTATTATTTGTAAAATTTGGATTTATAGAATATTTAGTATGATTTAAATACCCTATATTAGAGTTTAAATGTTTAAAATATTTTATTTCGGCAAAGTAAACAAATTTAATTCATAAATGTGTTGGTCTCAATTTTCAGAATCCAACCATATATTACTTGTATTGTTCAGTTTAACAGGTGATTTTCTACGTATTTTACAAGATAAACAAGTTTTCTGCCTATTTAAAACAAAACAGAAAGCAATTAAATAGAGTTGTCCAGGCGGCAGCACGCGATTGGCCAAAGATGCTAACCCGACTGCTGACGTGGTGCCTTACAACGCGTGACGATTGGGCGGTACCGCTTCGGCTCATGATTTAATCCTAGCCACCCGTTCTGGATCTAGCGGCAGGGAATGAAAGGAAGAGGGGGCCCATCGACAGCGTGGTAGGTGGCGGCAGACGGCGCATAGGTCGATGGAAGGGTTGTTGCATGGTTGGTGGCGAGATTGGGGGGACGACAAGGTGTAGGAGAGGACGACAGGAGTGATGGCGACGACGAAGTCCTCGTTCGCTTCCTGGCATGGCAGGGGTGCACGACTGGAGTGGAGTCGGACAGAGGGATAGAAGGGGTGAGCAGGAGCGCGAGGGCGAGAGGGAGAGAAACGAAGGAGGTAGGTGGCGGCACGGTTCACGGATTCTTGGTGGTGATAAAAATGGCGGCGACGACTGCGGGCTCCGGCGAAGAATTGCGGCAGCCTAGGGGCATGCTTGCGTGGGGAAAGAGGGGGAAATTGAGAGCAGGGCAGGGGCTTTAAAGGGGCATCACCAGGAGAGAGCGGGGTGGCTCAGGAGAGTGGGGGAGTGGGGGTGCTGGGGGCGATGGCGTCGGGGTCGTGCGAGCCCTGCGTGCGAGATCGGTCGGAGGAAGAAGAAATTGGGGCGGGGCCAGCGTCAGTGGGGAAGAGGGAGAGCGGGCCAGGTTAGGCCGGCGCTGGGCTGGGCTGCGTAGCGCGCGCGGGCGGGCGGCAGATAGACGTGGCTTCGGGGGAGGAAGGTGAGCTGGGCTGGCCTAGTTGGCTGGCTTTTCTTTATTTCTTCTCATTTGTTTTATTCTTTCTCTTTTCTTTTAGCCTCAAAATGGCTCCATTCTTCAATAAATCTTTTAGAAAATTTCTTAAAAATATAAATACTAATATTTTGTTTATTTGCACCCTTTCAAATACAAAACAAAATTTAGGAAATAATAATATTTTAAAATGGGTATTAAAATTACTATAGGGGTATATTCCCTATATATAGGATTTATGCTTTGCCTAAAAACAATTAAATTCAAATAGGAACATTTTATAAAACCAAAAGGGTTTCTCTAATAGTATGAAAACTATTTCATATCAAATATTAAATTTTGAAACGTATTATTTTGTAAATAGATGCTTTCCAAATAATTCATTTTGGGGAAAAACATGTGGCACCATAATGGTTTCAAAATTATTTTTAATAAAAAGGGATTTACTACTTTTTAGGAAAACCAATGTTTGTTTCAAAGTAATATAAAACAGTATTTTATTTTCCAAATAACATTTTTATAAAACACCCTTTTTGATAACCATTGCCATTAAGGCTTTATGGAAAACTCTAGAAAATACAAATATGATTGTATATTTTGGATCAAAACAAAACATCTAACCAAATATTAAACTAGGAATGTTTTATAAATATTTTCATCAACCAAATATTTTTATTAGGGTTTGCTTTATGCAAGAAGGGTTTTGCAGATGAAACTATTTGGCAAGAGGTTTTATGTTTTATCAAACCATTTTAAGAGCTTTTGTTTTTCCATAAAACAAAATAACTTTAATAGGTTTTGAAATATATGATTTTCTTTAGTCTATTGTCCCAAAACTCTTTTGTTTGGAAACAAGGTTTGCTTTATTTTCATAAACTCTGAAAAGTTTCTTTTCTTTTGAAAATTCAAATAAGGAAACGAATTTTTTAACAAGTATCTAAATAATTTTATTTTATTTTAACATTCCAAAATTTGAAAAGTTCTGGGATGTTACATCTGTATTCCCAGGGAGGAATACAAAGGGTGATGGTTTTAGTGTCTTGGAAGGGGTGACAATTAACACTTGGTGTTGACCTGTTTCGTTGCAAAGGGTATATTGCGGAGTGAAGACGTGCTCGGCATGACTTGGCTATACTTGGTAACTAGCTCATACCTAAGAAAATGGGACTAGGAGCAATAAGGCCAAGGAATTTTGTGAAAAATATAGCGCACCTATGTAGAGTGTATAAAACATGATATGTTACTCTCTATCTCGGGAAAAGATTCCGAACTCAGCGTGGCTCCGCGAAGTTATAACATAAATGAAAACTAACATACATAGTTTTTCTATAACTAAAACTTACCCTTTCAAAAATTATTTCAAAAATCGGCATTAGCCCGGGATTCTTATCCATTGCTATAGATAGATCATCAAACAATCAGCTATATAGAATTTTTGGAATACGACTCGTACTCAATCTATCTTCTTAAACCCATTGCTTTGACTTTGAGAGTTAAAACATTGAGACTACCGAGATATTTGAAAACGGAGGCGATATCTACTATGAGGAATCATATCTTTTAGGAGACCTAGAAGTAGTAGACTACAGTATAGTGGTACCATTCATATTTACCGAAGACGGAGACGCAGAAACGAGTCGAAGTGTAGATAGGATAGTATAGAATAGATGTGTCGAGCATCATAGAATTATCTAAATATAGTGCTGAGCTCGAATGATACTTAGCTTAGTGGTACCATTCATATTTAAAATTTCTATTTTGAATTTTTATTTGCTCAGGAATCCTCATCGAACCGATGAGGATCCGAAACATTTATACATTTATGTTTAATAATAATGAACATATAAAAAATGTGGATCCGTAAAATTTATTATGTTGTACAGCTCCGAAAGAAATGTGATACTCCCTCCGATCCATATTACTTGTCATTGAAATGGATGTATCTAGCACTAAAACATGTCTAGATACATCCATCTTAGTGACAAGTAATACGGATCGGAGGGAGTATTTGTGAATGAGAACATGATATACGACGTGTATGTAGTGCCTTCCACAGATGACGTGGACATATAGTGGGCTGCCGGATGTCAGCTACTGTACATGCTAATCTATCTAAGGAGGATGCACCTGTCACCATTTGCCGACTGCTGCAACTGCCATCGTTGGTGACCGGATCTGGTCTCAGGAGCAGATGGCTCGGCTGATCGATCGGTAGACGTTAATCCACACAGGATTGAGAGAGCGGGCGGGCGTCAACACGTTTCGCCCGAGACTAAGCATGCTTCAATTAATGGTCGTCTCATACAAGAGCTAGTTGCCAAATGAAAGAAATCACTGACCCTCGCGTGCACGTACTTTCCTCTACTGGAAGGATTCAACTCAGCTCAATCATCACCAACCATACTTATTGTATCGACCATATGCACACAGCCTCTCACGACCATATATAGAGTGCTTCATCGTATCATCCTTCCACAGAACAAAGCACACACCGAAAATTGCTAGAACATCACCGTGCGAGACACGAGCCAAGGGTAGCTACCGCAGCAGCGGTTAGGCACTGTTGTCCATCGTATCCACATCCACCGGCACGATGCCACTGGCGCCGAGGCCGCTGGTTGTGGCCGCCGCCGCCGTCCTCTGCTTCTGCTTCGGCAGCACGCTGCTGCCGTCGTTGGCGGAGGGCAAGGTGCACCACCACACGTGGAACATCACGTACCAGCACAAGTCCCCCGACTGCTTCGAGAAGCTCGCCGTCACCGTCAACGGCGAGGCCCCCGGCCCGACCATCCGCGCCACGCAGGGCGACACCATCGTCGTCACCGTGCACAACAAGCTCGAGACCGAGAACACCGCCATCCACTGGCACGGCATCCGCCAGATTGGTACCCCGTGGGCTGACGGGGTCGCCGGCGTGACCCAGTGCCCCATCCTGCCCGGCGAAACGTTCACCTACAAATTCGTCGTCGACAGGGTAAGAACTTGATCTATACATTTGCATTGCACGACATGTATAAGCTCGTACCTGTACCATTATAACTGAATGTACCTGCGTTATGTCAGGCTGGCACGTACCTGTACCATGCGCACTACGGCATGCAGCGCGTGGCGGGGCTCAACGGCATGATCGTCGTCAGCGTGCCGGACGGCTTCGTTGAGCCCTTCAGCTACGACGAGGAGCACACCGTCCTCCTGGAAGACTGGTGGCACAAGAGCGTCTACGACCAGGCCACGGGCCTGTCCGCCAAACCATTCCGAGGAATGTTCAACTGCTCCAAGATGGTTACCGGCTTACCGCCATCGGAACATGCAACGCCTCCAGCCCGGACTGCGGATTGAGGAGTCTGTTCACCGTCGTGCCTGGGAAGACCTACCTCCTCCGCATCGGCAGCCTCACGTCACTCTCGTCGCTCAGCTTCGAGATCGAGGGCCACTCGATGACCGTGGTGGAGGCCGACGGGCATTACGTCAGGCCTTTCGTGGTCAGGAATCTCTTCATCTACTCCGGCGAGACGTACTCAGTGCTGGTCAAGGCTGACCAGGACCCTAGACGGAACTACTGGGCCACGTCCCACATCGTCGGCCGCAACCCCAGCACGACTCCGAGCGGCAAGTCCATCGTGAGTTACGCCGGCAACAACCCACGGAAGACACCGCCCACTGCACCAACGACCGGCCCGCCATGGAACAACACTGCCATCAGGGTGGAGCAGAGCAGGGCCATCGTCGCGCACCCTGGCTACGTCGTGCCAGCCCCGGCAAGAGCTGACCGCACGCTGCTCCTGCTCAACACGCAAAACAACATTGACGGCCACATCAAGTGGACAATCAACGGTGTGTCCCTCCACTTCCCAGCCACGCCCTACCTCGTGCCAATGAAGCATGGCCTCACCGCCGCTTACGACCAGCGCCCACCGCTGGACACGTACGACCTCATGGGCCACGACATCTCCGCGCCGGCGCCGACGAACGGTACTATTGGTAGCCCGGTGTACCGGCTGGCATTTGACTCTGTTGTGGACGTGGTGCTGCAGAACTCCAACATGCTCAACAACAAGAGCGAGACGCACCCATGGCACCTGCATGGACATGACTTCTGGGTGCTTGGCCACGGCGACGGTAAGTTCAACCCAGCAACAAACGCTTGGAGGCTTCTAAATGTGAAGGATCCGATTATGAAGAACACGGTGCCGCTGCACCCAGATGGGTGGACAGCAATAAGGTTTCATGCGAATAATCCAGGGGTGTGGCTATTCCACTGCCACGTCAAGGCGCATGTGTTCATGGGCATGGGAGTTGTGTTCGAGGAGGGCGTTGAAAAGGTTCGTCGCCTGCCTTCGTCAATCATGGGTTGTGGACATTCCAAGGGACTGCATTGATCAGATCAGCGCATCACTTCCTCAAACAAAAGATATTCATTTTCCTAGTTGTGAAGGTAATCCAGGTGATGGATATGTGTGGTTTAGGGCATTTATTTATTTTCCTTAAGGACAAATAATGTACTATAGTTGTTTCTTTATAGGTGAGATGTAATAATGTATGGCTGATTTGCGTGCGAATAAATACAAACATGGCTCTTGCATGGTTCAAAAAATATGGAATGGAGGGAAGTCTTTTTCTACAAACATAATATATTAATATGTTAGTATACAAATTACGCATTGACTTTGCAACAACGCACTGCCATAATGGCACTACGGATGCCAACAACTAAAAATAAAAATAAGAAGAATTATAAAAAGAAAAAAAACCGCTACAGTAATTTATTCATTGTAGCAGCAGTACAAACACCACACAAAAAACACTAGAAGTCCAAATACTTCAAAAGCGACGTCTCCAAAAAGAAAACAGTGAGCTCCGTCTGATATAGGTATGCCCCAAAGGGCACCTACTCTAGCCTGTTTGGCTTGGCCCGACGGAAGGTCCACTCGACGACCTGCCAAGGTCCACGAAGACAAGACAGTTTGACTGATACGAAGTCTACATGGACAGACTTCAAGCGCACAAGACAGGAAAAACTCAAGACTATAATTCGAATCCAACTTATAACCTACTTGTATTGGTTCCTAAGACCTAGTATCCCCATATATAAAGGCTAGGAGGGTCCAACGAGAAAGGCACCTCCCATCATAGACAATAGTCAATAGATCTAGTAATTGATCTCTTATTTATACACCACGAGATTCAATCTGCGCACCATTGCCATCTCGACGACCTTGTAAACTCAACATCAATCAAGAACGGACAAGCAGGAGTAGAGTTTTTTCCTCCGGAGACCTGAACCTTGGTAAATCTCATGTCCCCATGTGCTTGTTTGTTAGCCGACGAAGTCTCCAATGCTTCGCTCTTTCTCAAAACCCAAGTTTATCAAGTATGGGCATTGACGTGATCACCTCATGTCAATTGGATGGGAAGCCCGCACGCTGATGTTGCAACTTCGAAGGCTCCATCATCAGCAACTTACAACTTGTCAACATCGTCCGAGCGGGATCCCTCATCATCGACGGTGGACGGATCGCATCTGGCTACTTCATCTGCTTCAGCGTGTTCAACTTCTGTAAAAAAGAAATGATTCAGCGCAGTCTGCAAAGAGGTGGTTGTTTATGTATCGGGCACAGTAACGTGGCTGCAGGGCACCGCTAGTATCACGGATCAACCGGCCAATTCTATTTCCATAATTGAAGACCTCTCGAGACTGGATTTACAGCCGGAATCGTTGGAGCATAAGGCGTGCGTACCAAGAAAAATACACATACATACCAAGTTCAAACAAATACAGATGGCTACAAATCCAAGCACAGACCACGCCTAGTACTCCTTCCAAGAAAATAAAAGGAAAGCATCGATCACGGAAGAAAGTCCGAGCAAAGAAGCTGCTGTTTTTTTACGTGACCGAGTGCCCAAGTCCCAAAACAACCCTATTCGTCTGAATAAAAGAAGCAGCGAACTGGTTCTCCAAAACCGAAAGGGATACATACGTAGGATCTTATTCTTTTGAGTAAGAGTAAATTGCATTTTACTACCATAATTGGAGCAACGATTTTCAAAAAACTACCATAATTCAAGAAATTTGCAACAAACTACCACTTTTCCGCTTAATTGTCGTAAAAAACTACCACTTCTGTGTATAGCCGAGTTAGAGTCGTTTGTCACCATTTCTGACAGGGATGAGCCCACCTAGGTATTGGCGTGGCATGGAGAAGTGGTAGGTTTTTTTGCAAAATTGACCACTATATAGTGGTAGTTTTTTGAGTACCCGGGTGGGCCTGACCTGTCTAGTGGTAGTTTTTTGACCACTCTAAAATTGTAGTTTTTTGCGACAATTAGGCGGAAAAGTGGTAGTCTTTTGCAAACTTCCTGAATTGTGGTAGTTTTTTGAAGTCATTGCCCCAATTATGGTAGCAAAATGCAATTTTCTCTTTGAATAAAGAAAGCAGCCAAGCGTGGCGCTGGTAGTCCAAGATCAGAAGAGATACGTTCGATTTTTCGGCCGGAGACGACTGTATGGATTTGGCAAGGATGCTAGCTCACTGTCCGAATAGAGTTTTATCGCGTCATGTGAAGATATATGGAGCCGTGAAGTCTTCATCATGGTTGGCTTCGCCTCCGTCGGAACGGCCTTTGCCTATGTACAGATTCATCGCCCTTGTTGACGTCACTGGTGGTTTTATCCATGTCACGGTCTATTTCGCTGCCGTGAACAACACTGATTCGTCGCAGTGTCAACATGTCCATCGCGTGATTCCGTTGACCTTGACCACACGTCCGCCTCGACAACTTCGTCGACCACGCCGACTCTACGCTCGGGGGCTGCACCGACTCCGCCGGGTGACCCTCTGCAGTCTTCAGCTTCGGCCACTCGGGGGCTCCCTGGGCTCCGACGACCCGTTGAATCTTCGGTTGTGGCGACCCGCTATGACCTTCAGCTGCGTCGACCTGCTCCCGTCATCGGCTCCAGCGATCCGCTGAATCTTCGACTGCGGTGACCCGGTGCGGTCTTCGACTATGGCGACCCGATACAATCTTCGGCTCCGACGATCCGTTGGGTTTTTGACTGCGGTGACCCGCCAGTCGTATCGGCTCCCACGACCGCAACCCGCTATCATGTCAATTCCATCCACAGGAACTACCAATAAAGCTGAGTTTTCTCTACCAAGAGTTCATAATTTTTTACCTTAATTGCACTCGACACACTCAGGGATTGCGCCCTCTTCGAGTAATCTAATGAGACATCGACTCTATGCACCTAAGCATTTCATACGCGACAACTCCAGTAGCTGATTCTGCCTGATCGTCGAATCCTTAAACTCCGAGTATCTCGGCAAGATACTGAGACTAAGGGTAATTAGGATAACAAAAAGGAGTAGCATATAGTGCAAAAGTGTCAACTCGATTGCAATAGAAAATGTTATAACAAGCCGAAAGGCAAATATTTTTTGTAAGATACAAGTGTTTCATAATTTTTTGCATTTTCTGTAGCTTATAAGGACGTCAACTTCATCGAGCTATTTTATCGGGTCCTCCAGCGGAGTCGACAAATGCCAGTCGAGTCAACAGACGCCAAGACCCGAGTCAACACTTTCCTCGGATGACCATATCAGTTGTTGATAGTAGCGGCGTTGGTCACGTACCCGACAGAAGAAACTGTGTGGACTTTGTCCTCTGGCTAAACGTCTGCCGTATTTTTGGATGTTGCATAATTGTTTTTTAAATGCTGCAAAGTGTGTGCATTTTGTTGCGAACACACCCATTGAGGTGCCGCAGTGATTATGGGTGCAAATGTTTCTGTGTTCAGCTGCAAACATTGTCCTTTCTTGATGGATAACAAGCATTGACTTTTTTGGTCACGATGGTTGGGGATTTTTTGCAGAGAAGAGGGATTTGTTGTGTGAGAAGATTGACCACACTTGGACCATTCCATTCCACGTCTATAAATAGACAAGATTACAATCCTAGGCATTACTATTACAATCAATGTCACAACTATACGATCAATACCATAACTATGGATTATTATGGAGATCACAACAAATAGGGAAACTTCACAATAGAAAGATATGTCACGTTACGTGACATATCAGTCCAACACTACCCCGCAGTCACAACGGGAGGAGAACGGATGTTGAGACTGTACCGAAAGTCCAGAAACAGCAGTGATGGAAGACCCTTCGTCAGGATGTCGGCGAACTGGCTGGACGAGGGGACGTGGAGGACGCGGACTTGGCCTAGGGCAACACAATCGCGAACCAAGTGGAGGTCGATCTCGATGTGTTTGGTACGCTGGTGTTGGACGACGTTCGTGGACATGTAGACGGTGCTAACATTATCACATAACGCAACCGTGGCGGAAGGAGATGGTCGATGAAGCTCATGGAGGAGTTGGCGGATCCAACTAGCCTCGGCGACAGTGTTAGTCACAGCGCGGTACTCAGCCTTAGCGCTCGAATGAGATACCATGTGTTGCCGCTTCGAAGACCAGGAGACGAGGTTGTCACCGAGGTAGACGCAAAAGCCCGACGTGGAGCGTCGAGTGTCGGGGCAACCGGCACAGTCGGCGTCGATGCAGGTGACCATGGAGTCCGGCGATGAGGAGTGAAGTTGGAGTCCATGAGAGATCGTGCCCTTGACGTAGTACAAGATGCGCTTGATGGCCACCGGGTGCTGCTCGCGAGGGTCATGCATGTGAAGGCACACCTGCTGAACGTGAAGGAGATATGCCCTAGAGGAAAATAATAAATAGGTTTTTGTCGGTGATCAACGACATGATCATCGTGAGTGTGCCGGAGGGCATCAAGGAGCCCTTCACCTACGACAAGGAGCACACCATCCTCCTCGAGGACTGGTGACACAAGAGCGTCTACGACCAGGCCACGGGCCTCTCTGCCAAACCATTCGTCTTTGTCGGCGAGCCCCAGTCTCTGCTGATCAACGGCCGAGGAATGTTCAACTGCTCCAAGCTGGTTGCCGCCATCGGAACATGCAACGCCTCCAGCCCGGACTGCGGATTGAGGAGTCTGTTCACCGTCGTGCCTGGGGAGACATACCTCCTCCGCATCGGCAGCCTCACGTCGCTCTCGTCGCTCAGCTTCGAGATCGAGGGCCACTCGATGACCGTGGTGGAGGCCGACGGGCACTACGTCCGACCATTCGTGGTAAGGAACCTCTTCATATACTCAGGCGAAACGTACTCCGTGCTGGTCAAGGCAGACCAGGACCCTAGGCGGAACTACTGGGCCATGTCCCACATCGTCGGTCGCAACCCAAGCACAACTCCGAGCGGCAAGGCCATCGTGAGTTACGCCGGCAATGACCCACAAAAGACACCTCCCATTGCACCAACGACCGGCCCGCCATGGAACAACACGTCCATCAGGGTGGAGCAGAGCAGGGCCATCGTCGTGCACCCTGGCTACGTCGTGCCAGCCCCGGCAAGAGCTGATCGCACACTGCTCCTGCTCAACATGCAAAACAACATCGACGGCCACATCAAGTGGACAATCAACATTGTGTCCCTCCACTTCCCGCCACATCCTACCTGGTGTCGATGGAGCATGGCCTCACCGCCGCGTACGACCAGCGCCCACCGCTGGACACCTATGACCTCATAGGCCACGACATCGCCGCGCCAGCACCGATGAACGGTACTATTGGTAGCCCGGTGTACCGGCTCGCATTTGACTCTGTTGAGGACTTGATCCTGCAGAACTCCAACATGCTCAACAACAAGAGCGAGACGCACCCGTGGCACCTACATGGACATGACTTTTGGGTGCTCAGCCACGGTGACGGTAAGTTCAACCCAGCAACGGATGCTTGGAGGCTTCTAAATGTGAAGGATCTGATTATGAAGAACACGGTTCCGCTACACCTAGATGGGTGGACAGCAATAAGGTTTCATGCAAACAACCCGGGGGTGTGGCTATTCCACTGCCACATCGAGGCGCATGTGTTCATGGGCATGTGAGTTGTGTTCGAGGAAGGCGTTGAAAGGGTTCGTTGCCTACCTTCGTCAATCATGGGTTGTGGACATTCGAAGGGACTGCATTGATCAGATCAGTGCATCACTTCCCCGGGCAAAAGATATTCATTTTCCTAGTTGTCAAGGTAATCCAGGTGATGGATATGTGTGGTTTAGGGCATTTATTTATTTTCCTTAATGACAAATAATGTACTATAGTTGTTTCTTTATAGGTGAGATGTAATAATGTATGGCTGATCTGTGTGAAAATAAATACAAACATGGCTCTTGCATGGTTCAAAAAATATGGAATGGAGGGAAGTTTTTTTATAATCATAATATATTAGGGATTTTTATTTTCGTGCCCCGGTGCATTAGTTGTACTCAGTTTTCCCCAACCGCTTAACTTTTCCTCACTTTTCCCAATCTCTTGTTCAAAACTCTCCAAAGAGCTCGAACGGCAGCTGCTGTCAGATTGACCGTTAGCTGACATGTGGGGCCACGCCGTCCGGGGCCGCTCCATGTGGGACCGTGTGGGGCCATGCCGTCCGGGGCCACTCCATGTGGGACCGTGTGGGGCCGGTTGGTCGGGATCGCGCTATGGTAACGTGTGGGCCGCGTCGTGTGGGACTGTGTGGAGTTGTGTTTGGTAGTTAGTGTTGGAAATATGCCCTAGAGACAAATAGTACTAAGGACTATTATCATATTTCATATAGTTTATGATTAAGTTTTATATCATGCTATAATTGTATTGAGTGGAAACATTAATACATGTGTGATATACAAACAACCAAGGGTTCCCAGTGAAACTCTAGTCACTGGTTCATTGGTCAATAGATGATCATGTTTCCTGATCATGTGGCATTTATGCCAGTTGGAAATGAGGTCATCTCATTCGGAGAATGAGATGATGGACCAATACCCAACCTAAACATCGTGACCCGATCATGTCACGAAGTTCAAGTTACGATGATTAGAAATGGATCCTCGTAGACTATTCCTTAGACCGTGAGGCTATATCAATCACTGTCTCCCGAGAGTGCTTAGATAGCATCAAACGCCATCTGGTAAAACGGTGGTTATAAAGGTGTGTTCAGGTATTCGGAGGAAACCATAGAGTCAATATATGTCAAGAGCGGGATTTGTCCGTCCATGTGACGAAAAGATACTCAAGGGCCCACTCGGAGAGGTTATATCCAATAGCTGCGCAGCGTGTGATTGGATCACGGGGATATCACTTGTCGGAACGAGTTAAGTAGCATTGTTCAGTAACGAGATTGAACACGACATGGTGATGTCAATGATCAGATCTCGGGCAATGCAAGTATCGAATGACAAAGGGAATAAGACACGACTGTCTCGGTTTAAACGACGAAAGATCTTCGTGGAATGCACAGGGGTCACATGGCCATCCAGGTCCCTCTGTTGATCATTGGTGCGGGAGTGTCCCGACCATGTCTGGAGTGTTCCCGAACCGTGGGGTATCACGCTTAAGGGCTTGATGATGCTTAGAGAGTGTTTATAGGATCGGTAGAATCACCGAAGAAAAGAAGGGAGAAAACCGGAAGGGTTTCGGTAAGTCCGGAGGATGTCCGGAGTGGAGGTGGAAGGTGTTCCATGGCCACGGAGATTAGATAATGTGTGAATGAATGTTAAATATTGATTTAATCATTTATTCATAATTATTTAATAAAGAGAAAATCAATTAAAAGGTCAAAAGGCTTAATGGGCCAATTCCGGAGGGAGAGGGCCCATTAGGGAAAAGGAGAAAGGGGGAAGGGGCAAGGGGGAGGCCGGCTGGGCCTTGCCCCCCCGCGGGGCCCACTAGTGGCCGGCGGCCACCTCCTCCCCCCTCCTCTCCTTTAGTCCCACCCCGGGACTTGAGGGGAGGTAGTACCTCCCCTCCCCCTATATAAAGTGGGGTATTTGGCCTAGAAAATACACCCAATAATCAATAAAGGTCTCCCCACTTTTGGGAGGACCTCCAATTGATATTTTCTCTCTCCCCCTCTCTCTCGTGATCGTGGTCCCAAGTCTGGACTGCGCGAGTGAGAGACATCTTCATCGCGGAGCGCCGTCGCCCTGCGGGATTCGGATCTGGGAGCTCTACTTCCGCAACTGCTGCTGGATCGGGGAAGCGGGAGTCATCGTCAGACATCGGACGTTTGTAACTCCCCGCGAGGTGTCGCACTTGAGGCACTCAAGTCGTTGGAGCCAGAAGGAGCGCAAGGACTTCATCACGACCTTGAGGTCAGCTTCGGCTCGTCTACATCAACCACGCTCTCCTGAGCGTTGACAACGCTTTTCGGTCTTCAAGGGTAAGTTCACGAAAAGCCCCTCCCGTTACTATATTACTAATAGATAGGTCCTGGCAGCTTCAGGGGTTCAGGGGCGTAGAGTAAATTTTGTTGTTTTTATGCGCGGAACCCCTACAGTGGTATCAGAGCTAGATCTATGCGTAGTAATGCTATCACGGGTAAAACACACGATATGTAGCGTGTGGGTGTTGATCTTTTAGTTGTTACCCTCCCACGTGTACTTGTGTATACTGCAGTAATGCTTGATGAAGCGGCCCCCAACCGACTTTACACGTTCATTCGCGAGACTGGTCCACGCTTGACATACGGCTTGTACCGTATAAAGTGGCTTAGGGGGGTGTCTGTCTCTCTCGCATTAGTTGGTATACCATTTGCAACGGAGGGCCCCGAAAGGGGTGTAGTAGAGACAACTACTTGATCAGCGTTGTGCTGAAAGTTCGTAGGTAAGAATGTTTCTTGTGCGAAAGCCCATTCAGCCACGTAAAACATGCAAAGATAAAGTAGAGGCGTCTAACTTTGTTTTGCAGGAGGGCATTGCTTTGTGATATGGTTGTGGCAAAGGTAAAGTGATTACCTTTTGTTACATAGTAGTAGATAGTCACGGAGGTGACGGACTACCACGCCGGAATGACACCGGTACCCTGGTGTCTACGGTGCCGGAACCCTGGCACCGGAACCCGGTGACGGCAGATGGAGATCACGACGTGAAGGACCATATCACATAGCATTTACATTCAATGTTATTGTCTATATGTCTTATTGTGTGCTAGTATTAGATACTCGACGGTAGCCTAATAAGATGATCCCTGTTAAAATAACCAATGATTGTGTTCCCCCTTAGTGTGCACCACCAAGAAAGTTCTTCGGTATGAAGCAGGCCGTGATGATCGGGTGTCAGACATATCTACGTTCGCATACAGTGGGTGCAAGCCATGTTGCACAGCGAAAGCACTAAGGTTGAGTTGGCGAGCCTAGCATGTACAGACATGGCCTCGGAACGCGGATGGTCGAAAGATCGAACACGAGTCGCATGAATGATGTGACCGACGTTTAGCGTCCACCCTTGAACCCACATTGATGGCCGTGATGATCGGGGGAGATGTGGCTGATAGGGGTCGTGTTATCACTAGGAACCCTCACTAGGGATAGGTGTTTCTGAGTGGAGTTATTATTAACTCATTTAATTATAAACTTAGTCTAAATTCCTTTTGCAATTATAAATATAGAAAATGGTTCTTCCCGAGATTACTTTTCCTATCGACGATTGGTTAAAAGGATAAAAGCTCAAGTTAGATGGATCCAACTTTTCTGCATGGGTCATACACCTATTTGATCTCCTTGGGGAGAACAATGTAGATGACTACATGACCTGCGAGATGTATCTGGAGCCACCCTATTCTCATGAGACCTAGGAGCAGCGGGATCTGTGTTATCGTCGTCGTGTGATGGCCACGTTTATATCAGTGACCATGCGCCTCGGAATGGAGGATGGGATGTGTCCAATGGTGGGGAGTCTCAAGCCCCGAATGGTCATGGCACATCTGAGAGCACATTTCGTGGAACAAGTGCGCATGTGGGAGTATGAGCTGATGGGGGACTTCATCTAAATAAATATGGAGGAGGGCTCCTCACTAGATGAGCACTTATTGCGCATCTACGATGCGTATATGAGTCTGGCATACTACCTGGACAACTGGTACTCAAGCTCATTTGCGATGGGAGTTGTGCTTCGGTCGCTTTCTCCAAGCTTCCAAGCACAAGTCAGGATCTGCGTTATGAGAGGTGACACAGAAACACTGGATTTCCTTGAGTTCATATCACATTTCAGAAATGTGATAGATGAACCCAACGTCGCTGGAGTCATCGACGACAAAGGTATATATTTGATATACAGTTTTATAAATGTTATAATCTTGCAAACACATTGCAGTGTTAAGTATATCTGATACTTGTTCTGTTTTACTGAAAACAGGTCCTTCTGCATAGAGGTGCTTGCTGGAGAGGAGGTGATGTTGCGTGTTGATGGCGAGCATGATGATGATGGCCGACGACACACTCCCTCGACATTTATCATTTAGTTCGTGTTTAGGATGATTTTTGTAATCAAGAGATTGTGAACTTCTTTAGTCTGTCTCACACTTTGTGAGACGGTTATTCATATGAGTTTGTAACAAATAGTTGTTCTGCTTTTATGAATGATTTCTATTCGTGTTCATATCTTGTTTGATTACTTGTGAATTATCCTTGTTGTTTGAAACTAATTGATAATGTATGAACATTTGTAAAACATTAAAAATGCCTAGTTCAAAAATACCCAACTTAATGATATTTCATTAATGAATGAAACCATTGTTTGAATTCAAAGTTATAATGATAATATGTGGAAGTCATTCGATTTCTTATCACATATAAGTCATGCCTAAGTTCGGCAAAATAACTTGAACACCGTGTATTACTTGAATACAAAGTGTTTAATGAATTATTAAAAGTATATACATATCCGATGTATTATGTTTTAATGAAAATGGTAATTATCATTAAATGATTGTTTAAATGTGTAAAGTAAGTTTACCAAAGGAAACATGAATATGAAACTATTTGATTTGATCAAAGTGTTTCATCAACAAAGGGTATAAATATAAAAGAGAATCCAATTACTATGATTTGATCAATAGTAATGAAATTCAACTTTATAAGAATGGCATGAAAGAAATTATGCAATGCAAAGTGTTTTGAAACGTCAAAATACAAAGCATCACAATGTGATATTAGATATCAAAGGGGGTTGAATAGAAGGCACCAAATAAATCGTTGTGGTGTAGATGTAGAGACCATTAGTTAAGAAATAGTTAGCACTCAATTAGAATTGGTAAACCATTTGAATTCGTGAAAGTTTTGGGGTTATTCAATATAACCAAAACAATAGAGAATAAGTCCTTGTAGAGTATTCATTGGAAACTTTGAATACGAAACCCATAGCTCAAACCAAAAGGAAAGCAAGATTCGTATTGCTTGGATTTTGGCGCATTCTTGAGAATGCTCACTTTTAGTGATGTTTCTCAATTATGGAGCAAATGGAAAATAGTGTGAAACACGATGAGGATTCAAAACCCTGCATCAGAGTGTTGAGAAGCACAACGGACAATGTTCCTGAACGATTCTCTTCACAGAAGGAAAGAATCAATGATTTTGATCATTGTGTTTTTCCCTCCACTATTGTTTTTCACTACATGAAGTAGGATTCAAAATGTAAATCCATATCTTGTATGGAGACATTTGTGAACCACTTGTCATGATTTTTGAAATGTGACATACCTACGAACTACTAAGGAAATAATGGTAAACTAAATTATGAGAAATCCTAGAAGCAAACTTCCCTTGAGATTAGAAAGCAATTTGTTGCTGAATCTCACAAGTAAAAGGGGTTACTTGAATTTTCCCAAATGACTGCAAAGTCATATAGGAAAAAGGGGTAAATGACAAAAGCGCAGTTTGTCAAGTATTGGATGAATTCAAATGAATTTGATTCATGTGTGCTAAATGTCTAGTGGATTTAAAACTAGTAAAGTACTAGTATCTCATAATAAATCTCTAAGTTTGATATTTGATCAAAGGATTTTGAAGTTATTCAAAATAGTAAAGGAGATATGCAATTTGCGTAAACTTGAGTGGGAGCTATGAAAGTCTTCCTAAAACAATATGTGATTGACATATTTTTAAGTGGGAGCAATATAAGTCTCAAATTCAAATATGTAGGAACATATTTTGAGTGGGAGCTTATAGGAGTAATTCTTAAGTATGTTAAGAATGAAAGGCACAAATACTTATGAATAATGATTCATAAGATGTAGAAGTTGATAATAGGTGTATTATGATATTATGTTGTATTCCTTAAGGGATTCTGAAAAGTGTTTCAGAATAGAAGTTGATTAAGGAACCAGTCCTTGATAACTCAAATTAGGAATAACATTAAAAGAAAGAAAAGGATGATCATCATCCACTATGTTGAGACATAGGTTCTATCTTAGTAAACCATGATGATAACTTAACATAATATATGATCCAATAAGGAACATTTGAAAGTGATTAAGTTCGAATCACAGAATGTTGAGCTAAGTTTGCCCACAGTGTCTAGTAGAGAACTGTGGATACATTTTCCAAATCCATAAAGGATAACATATCTTAAAACATAAAGGGTTATGTTATAAGGGAATATGTTGGAAACTCCTGTAGATACCAATTAAAGTCAAATAGGAAGCGAGGTGAACAAAACATCGAAAGTTGCACAAAGTGCACTAGTGTTTCGATGAATACATTTATAATAATAGATAAGGGTACCATCTAAAGTGTTGTATAATATTATGGCGGGGCTAGTTCGCTTTTAACATAGAATGATGTGTCCCAGGGCACAGTGCCCATGAGAAAGCCCTCGAGGTTGATCTAACGTCACTGTAGGCTCCTGGAATCAGGCCATGTTCTGCTTCCATAGCAATGATGCATACACACATATGCTATCATGTGATGATAAAGTATTGATGTCAATCAAGGTGACATTAGTAAGTTGCAAAGGATTTGGGACTGTAAAGTACAGACCAAGACTCAACCTCTTCCATGAGCAAGCATGTTCAGGGTACCGGATACTTGGTGCCAATGATTTAGAACAAATGCAGCTAGTGTATTTGTACTCTAGTGCAAGTAGGAGACTGTTGGAAATATGCCCTAGAGACAAATAGTAGTAAGGACTATTATCATATTTCATATAGTTTATGATTAAGTTTTATATCATGCTATAATTGTATTGAGTGGAAACATCAATACACGTGTAATATACAAACAACCAGGGGTTCCCAGTGAAACTCTAGTCACTGGTTCATTGGTCAATAGATGATCATGTTTCCTGATCATGTGGCATTTATGCCAGTTGGAAATGAGGTCATCTCATTCGGAGAATGAGATGATGAACCAATACCCAAGCTAAACATCGTGACCCGATCATGT
The DNA here is from genome assembly GCA_916181665.1 of Avena sativa. NCBI lineage: Eukaryota > Viridiplantae > Streptophyta > Magnoliopsida > Poales > Poaceae > Avena > Avena sativa. Next base: position 541,462,415 of record OV702290.1, on the reverse strand, counting down.
CACGAAGTTCAAGTTACGATGATTAGAAATGGATCCTCGTGAGACTATTCCTTAGACCGTGAGGCTATATCAATCACTGTCTCCCGAGAGTGCTTAGATAGCATCAAACGCCATCTGGTAAAATGGTGGTTATAAAGGTGTGTTCAGGTATTCAGAGGAAACCGTAGAGGCAATATATGTCAAGAGCAGGATTTGTCCGTCCATGTGATGGAAAGATACTCAAGGGCCCACTCGGAGAGGTTATATCCAATAGCTGCGTAGCGTGTGATTGGATCACGGGGATATCACTTGTCGGAACGAGTTAAGTAGCATTGTTCAGTAACGAGATTGAACACGACATGGTGATGTCAATGATCAGATCTCGGGCAATGCAAGTATCGAATGACAAAGGGAATAAGACACGACTGTCCCGGTTCAAACGACAAAAGATCTTCGTGGAATGCACAGGGGTCACATGGCCATCCAGGTCCCTCTGTTGATCATTGGTGCGGGAGTGTCCCGACCATGTCTGGAGTGTTCCCGAACCGTGGGGTATCACGCTTAAGGGCTTGATGATTCTTAGAGAGTGTTTATAGGATCGGTAGAATCACCAAAGAAAAGAAGGGAGAAAACCGGAAGGGTTTCGGTAAGTCCGGAGGATGTCCGGAGTGGAGGTGGAAGGTGTTCCATGGCCACGGAGATTAGATAATGTGTGAATGAATGTTAAATATTGATTTAATCATTTATTCATAATTATTTAATAAAGAGAAAATCAATTAAAAGGTCAAAAGGCTTAATGGGCCAATTCCAGAGGGAGAGGGCCCATTAGGGAAAAGGAGAAAGGGGAGAAGGGGCAAGGGGGAGGCTGGCTGGGCCTTGCCCCCCGTGGGGCCCACTAGTGGCCGGCGGCCACCTCCTCCCCCTCCTCTCCTTTAGTCCCACCCCGGGACTTGAGGGGAGGTAGTACCTCCCCTCCCCCTATATAAAGTGGGGTATTTGGCCTAGAAAATACACCCAATAATCAATAGAGGTCTCCCCACTTTTGAGAGGACCTCCAATTGATATTTTCTCTCCCCCCCTCTCTCTCTCGTGACCGTGGTCCCAAGTCTGGACTGCGCGAGCGAGAGACATCTTCACCGCGGAGCGCCGTCACGCTGCGGGATTCAGATCCGGGAGCTCTACTTCCGCAACTGCTGCTAGATCGGGGAAGCGGGAGTCATCGTCAGGCACCGGACGTGTGTAACTCCCCGCGAGGTGTCGCACTTGAGGCACTCAAGTCGTTGGAGCCAGAAGGAGCGCAAGGACTTCATCACGACCTTGAGGTCGGCTTTGGCTCATCTACATCAACCACGCTCTCCTGAGCGTCGACAACGCTTTTCGGTCTTTAAGGGTAAGTTCGCGAAAAGCCCCTCCCGTTACTGTATTACTAATAGATAGGTCCTGGCAGCTTCAGGGGTTCAGGGGCGTAGAGTAAAATTTATTGTTTTTATGCGCAGAACCCCTACAGTTAGGTGCACACAGTCATCTAAGTTGCCAGTTTTCTTTTCTTTTTGGTTGTTATTAATTGGTAGTTTTAAGAGCGCTTTTTTCTCTCTATAACAGGTTATGTTTTTTTGCCCAAGCTGGTTGAATATTTAGAGCAGCTTCTCTCTTCATTTATTATTCTTTTTGGCCCTTGTTTTTGACCAATCTGGTAGCAAATCTAGAGCAGCAAATCACACCAGCAGCATAAATACATTCAAAAAGCAAAACAAATGTAGATAAGTTACTTGCAACTAATATAGGATATATTAGCTAGCGATAACTAGTGCAGTAGTTAACGAGGTTCAACACATTGGCTGCTCAACAGCAGCAGCGCACAAGTTCAACACAAACAAAATAAAAGAAGTTGCTTTACAGCAGCAGCAGCACATAAGTTCGGTAGCACCTCCTGGCCTCCGCCTCCTTCCTCTGGTGCTTCCTCCATTTCTTGTTGCCATGTCCCTTGACCATGGGCACCTTGGGCTTGATCGGGAGCATGCGACCATCTTTGATGGCCACCTTCTGGAGGTTGCGGAGGTGAATGTGAAGCGCCTTGTGCTTAGCATAGAAGGCGTTGACGTTCACGGTAGGGCCAACTTTGGGGTTGCAGAAGCTCACGTCCTCAGCATGCGACACGAGGCAGTTGAAGTCGGTGGTGCCAATTCTCCTTGTGTAGAAGAGGCACATGTTGACGTCGCCAGTGAAGTAGGCGTTGTACTGGCGGGACATCAGCTTCCTTAGCACCTGACGAGCCTTGGTGTGCCTGGACTCATCGTCGTTGCAGACGTTGATTCTATCCACCTATTGGGAAAATAGTAGCATGTAATAAGGATATGATTTAGATCCCTTGATTATTGGGATTAATTATTTGTATAAATTAACCGATTGAGATTCCATGATTATTTGCATAAATTAACCAAGTGGGTTAAATTCTCCAATCCCCAAATCTCAAACAAAATCAAACATTGATCCCAACTATAGATCAACGCTAGTACTAACTAGGGAATCCCTTAGCTACAACTCGGAGCACAAATAAAATGGGATTGAAATGCGAACATGCAGATTCATCGAATCACAAGATCCAACACAAGAGGATTAGCTGCTATAAAAATATCTAGCGTCCAATGATCGAAAATGCGAACGAGCAAACCCTAATAACACACAATCTAGCATCCAACGATGGGAATGGGGAATAAAAAGGGAAGGGGAGAAACCCTAGTTATCTCCGACCATGGGTCGACAATGCTGGTGTCATAGGGTTCTCTATCTAGAAGTACTCCTTCTCCTCGTAGGGGTCCCAGCCGAGCGGGATCTACTCGTGACTGGCGGGGTTCTCCTCACCGGTGGCAGAAGCAGAAGCGGGGACGGGGCCTAGACGGGGATGACGGCTGCCTGGATGGGGACGAGGGCCTCCTCGCCGGTGTTCTTGGAGGCGACGATGGCCACCACACCCTTCTTTTCCATCGCTAGCGTGGTTGGGGTTTTCCTGCGGGTTTGTAGAAGGTGATGGGACAGTGGAGACGGTTGTGTGAGTAAGCTAGTAAGTGAGTGAGTGAGAGTGGGGAGGCGAAGAGTGAGAAGGAGAGGGCATCTATAAAGGTGAAGGGAAGCGAAGTTTCATTGCACCACCGTGCACCGCGTAACCGCGTACACTACTGCACCGTGCACTACGACACTCGTCCGCTACTGCAACATGCACGGCGACACGTGTACCATGCGTCATATTTTTTCCCTCGTGTCTAAGTCTGGCGAGTTAGGTGTACTCAGCTACACCCTCCAGAGTAACACTGGCAATCTATATGTACTCGGTTTTACCCTTGAGTACTAACACTACCGCGTGTAATACCTCTTTTTGCCCTCCGGTGGTTGATCAACAGAGAGTCAATGAATGGAGTTTAGCTAGCTAATTCAGTTGTTTTATGCACAACAACTTCAAAAAAATCAAAACATAGTGGTATCTACTCATGGAGTCTTCTTATGTGACATGCTGATGAGTGCATATTTGCATCATGTTTTACATTATTATTTTGTATTGTAAATGTAGGATCTTGGTATTTTACGGTGCTCGCGCACATTTTATGTCTGTTTTCACCAGGATCAGGACGGATGATGGATCCAATGGATACAATTCTTGGAGTAGTTGTACTATGGAGAAAAGGAGTCAAAAACAATGTAAATCGCTTATTTGGGAAATATTAATAACACGAGAAGAAAACTAGAAGCGAACAAGGGAGCTAGAGAGTCCAACGACCAACTACATGACCAGAGCAATTTTCCGGCCGTATAGTTGGCGCCGCCTCCGCCTAGTCAAATAGTTTCACCCCGTGCAATTGGTTCGAGGAGACGACATACAGAACACCCAGAAATCGCAGAAACCTCGCCTCCGGAAGGCATATGGAGGGGGAACTCCTGCACAAGGGATCCATCTTCACCCTGCGCAGATCCGGGAGGCTAAAGCATCGAACTTCATCATCCACTACTGCATCACCACCATCTCCATCCATCCCATCTACATCTTATCTAGATCTTGTTGTAATTCCCATACTCGTTGTAGATTTATACAAGTACTATTCATCTATGATAGTTTCCATTACCATTGCTATGATGCTGATTGCCTCCATGTCTAAGTAGATCATTAGTTCTTGGGGAGATGGGGAAACCCTAGTATGAGATTGAAATAAGATAAAGTCTATTATGATATTCATCGCTCTGACCATGTGTTAGATTTTCTACATCTTGATGTTGAGAGAAGTCGACATCTCAATATTTGCCTCTCGTGGGGCCTCGATGGAGGAAACTACTAGTTGGTAGACGGAGGTATGCTAGCACTTACAGTGACTATAAAGTTGTTGGCACCCCTTAAGTATCAACTTGGGAACCGAGGAAACTCACGGAACACTATCTATGCCATGGGATATGTCCTACGAGATTACGTTTCTTAATAGCGTAGTAATTCGATTGATGTCGATTGCTGACTGTTGTGATTATGAGGATGATGTGAGCAGCGGTTGCTGCCTATTTATCCAATTACGGAGTTCCTCCCACACATACATAGTTTAGAATGTTGATGATGATAATCTTTATCTTAGACCCTTATAATACTAGTGGTGTACCCGCTACTCCCTGAGAACACTTTTTCCCTACTACAGTTCCAATCTCTCTTACATACGCGATACTTACTTTCTGTACTCAGTTGTTTTACTTTACTTTATTATTGCTCTTATACCCAACACCCCAAAACACCTTTTTACACAATACTCGCGTTTTATCTTGTCACTTAGAACTTTATCTAGAGGTTCTATTGTAATACTTATTTCAAGAGTTATTAGACTTCAGACTCCTGCTCCTTGTGAGATCGATATCTTTATTTCGAAACTAGTTACAAATGATCTGTGCACTTGTAGTCATCAAGCTATTTTTTGGCACCATTGCCGGGAGCTAAGTATTGTAGGTCTTTTAGTTTTTGCTTATTTATTTTTGTCTTGCTAAATTTTGTTTGAGTTACAGGTTTCCACCAATACGATGGAGTTTGAGAATATGACTAGTGCTAACCCACTCAACCACTTTGGAAAGTGTAGCATCCCAATTGTCTAACAATTGCAATGCTACTAGCCTAGTCTATATAATGCTACTTCAAATATATAATTGTTGCATCATCATTATATCATGCTCATGTCATCATGCCTCCTTGCAGTTGAGCATCATATCAAACCCCTTCTTGTTTGGTTCTTATCTCATATGCATTATTATTTGCATTTGCCTCTTGATATTGTATTTGGCTCTTGATATATTGTTTAAATGCCCAAGTTGAGTTGGGGGCATATCTCTTATTAACTCCACCACCTTTCTTTCACCACCTTATAATTCCACCATCCAACTAAAATATGAGCTTTGCATTTTATTTGAGTTTGCCTCTAGCTCATGTGGGTTGGGATGGATCCAATTCTTTTCCACATGCTCTCATCTTGGCATCATGTTGTTTTCACATTATTGATATATGAGAGCCACATGGCCACCTTTGCATGCCTTGTGAGTGGAACCCTTTTTCCTAGCTCCCCTATGGATTAATATGGATTTATGCTCATGTTGGGATATTTTGTGGGCTTATTAACTACCTAGTGGCATATACACACTAGCAAGTCCCATTGTATTTCAAACATGGCCATCTCCAACTACTCCACATGGGGAATCCTTTCTTTTCTTTGGCTTGGCTTGATTCCACTTTTGGGAATGCAAAGGAACAATGCCATGTTTAATATAATTGTTTTCACTATATAATCATGGTATTAAATACTTTACAAGGGCCATGCAAGTACCACCTTTTGGCTTGGCATTTGGATTTTATTTGATTTTAAAATGGATCATCTCTCTCCCCTCTTAGCTTGATCTTGTTGATCTTGCTTAAGACCATCATCATTCCCCCCCCTCATGTTTTTGCTTGATCTATTTTGGAGTTGCAATATTCTAAAACCCTAAACCTCCACCCCTCTCTCTTTTCCCCTATCTAGCATCTACCCTATCACCATACCCCCCATCAAGCCCTAACCCTAATATCCCCTTCACCATCCCCATGACCAAACCCTAAGCTACCACCACATCTCCCCCTCTCGGCCTCTTTGCTCTCTACCATGCAGGCCCCACCGGGAACCCTCTCTCCCTGGCCACCTCACCCACCTAGCTACCCCCTCCACCCCAAGCAAAACCCTAACCCGACCCTAGTGCAATCTAACCCGAGCCTACCTCCCTCCCTCTCTCTCTCTCCCTGCCTGCCCTGCCCCTAGCCCGAGCCTGCCCCTGTCCTTGGCCTCGCCCTCTGGCCCCACCTGGTAGCCACACCCCTGCCCTGCCCTGCCCCGAAGAGCACGTGAGGAAGGAGGGAGAAAAAGGTGGCCGAGACCACCTTTTCCCTCTACCCCGCTCCCCCACGGCACCACCTCCCTCTCCCGTCCCTATCCACCCTCTCTGCCTCTCCCAGCTACCCCCAAATCCACCCAGCGGCGCCCTACCCTCTCCCCTCTCTGCTCCATCGCCACCGTCTACACCATCGTCTGCACCCTCGGCCTCCACCGCGTCCAGCCGATCCAGCCGAGCAGCACGTCCGTGGAGCGGCCTGGGAGATCAACGGCGCTTCCCTGCTTCACCCTGAGCCCGGCGACGAGGAGGAGACGGACCGGAGCCACCCGAACCAGCGCGAGCCCGACGCAAACCCTAGATCCTCTGGCCGTCTGCCTCGATGCTGATCCTCTGCTCACCGAACCGATCCACCGCCACCGACAGCCTCGCGGTGAGCTCCTCTCCCTCCCCGACATGGTCCGCCTCGCCTTCACCGTCTAGATCAGCCGGCCCTTCCGTCGAGCGCTCTCTGCGCGCCGCCGCGTGCTTCTGTCTGCAGCCGCCCCGCGCCAAACCAGCCCTATCTAGGCCACGGCCACCTCCCTGTCACCAAGCCCAAGCCACCGCACTGGCTCGCACCTCCCAGCGCGCGCCGCACGTCCCAGGTTCGAACCCCCGCCACGCGCTGTCGCGCACGGATCCGTCCGCGGCGTGGAGAAGAGAAACAGTGGGGTCAGGCGCCCTTTTTGCGCTTACCCCCTGCAGTTTTCTTCGGCTAAACCCGCGCTCCAATCGGTCCCACTTGTCTGTCTCCGTGGCGTTTTGCAAAAAGGCTCCTAGAGTTTTTACTTCTCAACCCGCGCTCCAGCGGAAGCCCCACCTGTCAGCTCCTGGTCCGCTCGCCTCTGCCGCGTGGACCCGCGCGGTCGAAGGCCCACCTGTCATCCGCTAAGGCTAGAAGAGCTCGCGGTGACAGAAGTTTTTCCGCGCGCGTTTGGTCCAGTCAGCAGTGGCCCCCCATGTCTGTGACTGTGGCTAGCTAACCCTGAGTATAAAAAGTAATTCAGTCTATCTGTTTAAATTCAAATCTTTTCCAAATTAATTCAAATTCAAATTTATTTCTGTTTTTAAATAACTTTTAAAATATTAATCCAATTAATACAAATAATATATGCTTTCAAATCAGAAAAATGTGAGGAATTCATATATGGCCTCCAAAATATATTTTGAACATATAAAATTCCAAGTTTATTTAAATTACAATAAATGCCCCTTTTCTTTAATAAATTAATAACTTTTGTTTTATAACTCCAAATTTAACAAATAATATGTCTAAAATGATTAGCTCGACGAGACCTTTCTGTTTATGCATTCCATTATCTGTTTTGAAGCATGCATCATATAAATATAATGTGTACAGCAACTTAGTTGAGTATAAAATGTGAATAAAACCCCATAAAATGGTTTATTCTTGTATTCCACACCTCACACATGCCATGCTACTTCGATGCCATGCTATTTGTGCATCATTCATCATGGCATGATTGTTTGCTTGATGCATTTAATTCATATGCTTGTGCACTTTATTTATGTTGGCCCTTGTTTGTTTGGTTCTTCTTCGAATAGACGCTGAGCAGGGGATATATCAAGAGAACCAGGAGCACTACCCAGATCCATCACTTGCTGCAACTGAGCTGCCAGGCAAGCACTACCACATGCTTGCATACATACAGTACCTATTGCCTCTATCTTATTCTTGCATCATTGAGTCGCGATTGCATTAAATTGAATCCCAAGTATTGCATAGCTTTTACTTTTAAACCCCACCGAAGCTTGTTTCCTCCATCCCATGAGCCATTACTACAGGAGTTGTTTGAGCCATGCGAGTCGTAGAACAGCATGTGTAGGGTTTGTGAGTGTCTGATGGAAAACGAGGTACCTAAACAACCCAACTTGATTAGTAATGGGATAACTAATGAAAGTGGCACCGGTGAGCCATATTCACTATTTGGTTTTTCAGGCTCACTTGTGTCCCGTAGGACCCCGAGTACTTGATTCCTGTTCCTTGAATATTCGCGCTATCCACATCTGGGAGGCTTATGAACCCCCCTGAGCCAGAGCTTGATTCATTCTTATTTCTTGAGGGCCACAACCTAGTTTGAGGTTTTATTTACTATCTTGTACTTATGCCATGCTTTACTGCTTTAATTTAAATTGTGCGAGGTAATGCACACTGTACTGTTTAGGTCCGTGACCCATTTTCACTGTATCGACAAGCCCAGTCACACTTTCGGGTTCCCAGTCGTTTACAGCCGGCTCCACAAACCTTGAGGCCGTCTCGGAGTCAGCTAGCTTCGTTGCGGGTAGCTCAATGGGGTGGCCCCCTGAAATATTTCTGAATCATGTGATTGCTTTGTCGTGACTGCCTCGTTGGGTTTTGATTTGGTTTTTCCGAGGCATATCGAGTGTGTGTTGCTATTTGTGCACCCCTGCAGGGAAAAACTTTCTGAAAGCCGTGTCCGCGGTTATGGACGACTTGGAGCACAGTTTCTCGATCATAGACAAGCATAACTAAGTACCGCTTTTAATCTGACTAGACTAGATACCTGACTAGTAAATAGTGCAATACTCACGGAATGGATAATAAAACTGCCAACGGATGGGGGGTTGTTCGTCCGCTTCCTCGTCGGTAAGCGAGGAGGAGGATGGATCTGTTAAGATTACCGTTATAACTGTTATAACTGTTGTTATTAATTCACGGACATTCGTCTATCTCTGGTTAGGCGGATGGTTAGCGAGTATCTATAGAATTGCTAGGGTTTATCTTTTGCTGCAATTGCGTCACCCCAGGTTGTGTCCCCTTTAGAGGCATAAAGACTTGCTGAGTACCCCTAGGGTCTCACACGATAAATTATTGGTTCAGATGAACAGGTACACTCGCAAGATGGATACTGGGTGGAAGAGACGGACGATGTGGGCAACGATCATTCGGTGTAGAGATTCCGGGAACGGGGATCCGTGAGATCTGTGGGCGGGATGTGCTTAATTATGGGGTATCTTATGCCGATTTGCTTCTTATCCGTACTCGGATTTTGTCTTCCGCTTCCGCTTGATACTCTGATGTTTGATGTATGAGGAGATATCCTAAACTATTATACCTATCTAGGATATTTGGATCTTGCCGTATGGCGTTGCTATATTTCCTTTCTTTTTAGATGGAATGGCTCTGATGTACTATTGTATGGTGGCTTGCATACATACTCATTTGTGTATGTAGTTGATCCCTTCGCCTGCCGATTACGCCGCCCGTTCTTGTCCCGATGTTTGGAAATGGTTGGGACGGCCGAAAGGTCTACCTGTGAGTGGCATTTGGGCCCCACCGTACTATTTCAACCATTTCTGATCATCCAGGCTTGTACTAGGAGCGTAATTCACCGAGGTAGTTACAATTGGTATCAGAGCCATCCCGCCCTTCAGGGTCTCAGCCAAATGGTCGTTGTCTGTCTAGCAAATATTTTGGTAGTTATGTATACTAGGGAAAAACAAAACGCGAGAGTAGGACTGCTTCCACTTTTCTTCTTACCCACCCACCCACCCTTTTCTGGTAAGGAAGTGTAACGTTTTCAATCCTCTCCTTAAAATTCAAACTAGGATTCACGTGTTCTGGGTTTCCGTAGTACCATAGAAAGTGTGTGTGTGTGTAATTCCTTGTCTATCTGTTGCATCCAACATGTTATCTTTATCTGCCTTTTGGTTATCAACTGTTGGTACATCCCATACTGACAGGCTTTTGCAAACCGTCGCGATCTATCTGGCTCCTTGTTAACCGGTGCCATCTTCTTAAGGGTGTCCTTCCTTCTAGCAACTCCGCTTTCTGTGCAGAATCACTTATCAGGTAGAGAGGTAGAGTCACTAATCTTGATTCGTTATCTGATTTTGCGCATCTATTGGTATTTTAATGCTGAAAAATGCGGAAATTTTTTCTTTGATCCATCTGTGTTTCCACACTCCTTTTCAGTCGTGTGTGAAACATTATCTATCTTCCTTTTATCAGCATGTCCATGCTAACTCATTCTTTTGTCACCGACGCTTAATCCTAGAGTTTCTTTTCTTCTTTGGCAATCCGGAGTTTCCCCAAGGCACTACGGTGGTCTAACATCTGTTTATCATGCTGCACATCTTTTTGAACTTCGTATCTGCACATCTTTTTCGTCTCTGATAGCTCATACCATAAGCAAATCTATATCATCGGTTCTTACCCAAGATCTCTTTATCTTTGTAACCGGTGTTCCGATCGACAATGTGAACCAGGTGACATCTCTTCTTCTTCCGAAGGACCAGATAATCTATTCTGCCAGTGCATCTTCTTCAACACGAACCCGTGCTCTTAATATTGATCTTTCTAAGAGCGTTGAGCTTAGAAAGTGTTTCGAGCATTTGTTCGTTTCTCTCGCCTTCTGAACTTGGTATTCTGGGAATATCTTGTTAATCCATGGTGGTATATGTTGATAATATGCTTGCCTATTCGATATCAATGGAAGGACATGGAAGATCATCTGTGTCTCTTTCTCTCAAGCTTCGAGAACACTGCCTGTGTGCAAGTCTCAAAGTGAGAACTCTGACTTTTTGAAGTCACCTATCTCGACCACGTCCTTCTGCTAAATACATCGCTTCAATTCTGGAAATCGGCAAGTTCATTGTTAATTCCATCTTCCATCTTCAATCAAACCCGGAGTGTTCCTTGTTGGCAAGTTATCGTCGTCGTTCCACCGTAGATTTCCTCAAGACTGCTAAATCTCTCTCAATCATTTCAAGAAGAACATGGAGTTCTTTCACCTCTACCTCGTTAAGTAATCTCTTGAAACTCTCTCGCTCTATCGTCTATGCTCAATCCACCGGAGGCCATGAAGACCTTCCAGATCTTGTGTTCCTTCTGTTCAAGTTGGTGCTATCTTTTCTGTAGCTGTTGAATCTTGCAGTTGTTCTCCGTAATCTTCCTTCATATCTTTCCGGTGGCTTGGTACTTCAGACATGACGACAACATCATCATCTTTATCTATCTTGGATCCGGTGAATCGTTTGCATCTATCCTTGTTTTCTAACGGAGTTCCATGAGATCTTCTTATCAATACCTTCAGTCTGTTTCGGTAGTTGGGATGCATGGTTTTCCTATTCATGTGCGGAGTAATGCTTTGAGTGCGGGATGGAGTAGCTACCATACCACTACTCTTATCATTCGCTCTTGTACATTGAATTGGTGAATTAATGTGATTCCACTCATTCCACGGAAGTTAGAAGTGGCCTTATCCCTCGATACTTTTACTTCCGTCCTTGTCTTTCCGGAGTGCTCTCTCGAAGAAAGTAATCAATAATCTCTTGTTGGTGGTTTGTCTATTCTAGGTGGAGCAAAATCTTCAATTATCTGGTGTAAACAAACGCAAACTCTTTTCTATCCTCGTCTTTCTACCGGTGCTCTACATCCCCAAACAAGATGGAAGGAAACTATCTCTCTTTGTTTCATCAATTCTTTTTCGGTGGTAAATCCAGTTATGGTTAATGCCATCAGCCGCAAATCTATTGCGTTAGCCTCAAGGCTAAAGAAAGCAATAAGTATCTCTACAATAAACCCCAGATCCTCCATATTCTTTGCTTCTCAATCATTCCACCATGATCTGGCTTCACATCCGTCTCTGGAAGTTATATCCGCGCACCTCCATTGCGTGATCCTTTGGTTCTTACCGGCGCAAGAAGAATCTGATCCGACGATGTCTAACTAAATCTTTCTGTTGATATCAAGGGACTCTATTGTTTGAAGGCAATATTGTTTCCGTGCTTCATTTCTCAAATCCGAGAGAGGATACGATGCTATTGTCATAGTGGTTCAAAACCTCTCCAATCTAGCTCTTTTTCTTCCGGCGAGACAAAGTTTCGTCCTCTCTCGTATCGGTAAATCTTTAATCTTAACGGTATGCATTTCTATATCCATGATACATCATCTTCTCCTTCCTTTCACAAGTGGTTCTATCCTTTTATCATGTTTCTTGAGAAAACCGGAGCTATGTCCATCCTATCCTTCTTGTATCACGGCAATCCTTCAACTCTTCTATCCGTTGTTCGTGAAGCAAAACGCAAGACTCGCAACAAGTCTAGCAAGTTTTGCAAGGTGTAGTGGTCGCACCATTCCGTTCTTCATCATCTTGGGAACGTCAGGGTCACCTTCGTTCGAACACCCGCCTCTCCTTGTGTTGTTTTCTTTTCCTAGGAATCTCGGGGCGAGATTCTTGTTTAGTGGGGGAGAGTTGTAGCATCCCAATTGTCTAACAATTGCAATGCTACTAGCCTAGTCTATATAATGCTACTTCAAATATATAATTGTTGCATCATCATTATATCATGCTCATGTCATCATGCCTCCTTGCAGTTGAGCATCATATCAAACCCCTTCTTGTTTGGTTCTTATCTCATATGCATTATTATTTGCATTTGCCTCTTGATATTGTATTTGGCTCTTGATATATTGTTTAAATGCCCAAGTTGAGTTGGGGGCATATCTCTTATTAACTCCACCACCTTTCTTTCACCACCTTATAATTCCACCATCCAACTAAAATATGAGCTTTGCATTTTATTTGAGTTTGCCTCTAGCTCATGTGGGTTGGGATGGATCCAATTCTTTTCCACATGCTCTCATCTTGGCATCATGTTGTTTTCACATTATTGATATATGAGAGCCACATGGCCACCTTTGCATGCCTTGTGAGTGGAACCCTTTTTCCTAGCTCCCCTATGGATTAATATGGATTTATGCTCATGTTGGGATATTTTGTGGGCTTATTAACTACCTAGTGGCATATACACACTAGCAAGTCCCATTGTATTTCAAACATGGCCATCTCCAACTACTCCACATGGGGAATCCTTTCTTTTCTTTGGCTTGGCTTGATTCCACTTTTGGGAATGCAAAGGAACAATGCCACGTTTAATATAATTGTTTTCACTATATAATCATGGTATTAAATACTTTGAAAGGGCCATGCAAGTACCACCTTTTGGCTTGGCATTTGGATTTTATTTGATTTTAAAATGGATCATCTCTCTCTCTCCCCTCTTAGCTTGATCTTGTTGATCTTGCTTAAGACCATCATCATCCCCCCCCCTCATGTTTTTGCTTGATCTATTTTGGAGTTGCAATCTTCTAAAACCCTAAACCTCCACCCCTCTCTCTTTTCCTCTATCTAGCATCTACCCTATCACCATACCCCCCCATCAAGCCCTAACCCTAATATCCCCTTCACCATCCCCATGACCAAACCCTAAGCTACCACCACATATCCCCCTCTCGGCCTCTTTGCTCTCTACCATGCAGGCCCCACCGGGCACCCTCTCTCCCTGGCCACCTCACCCACCTAGCTACCCCCTCCACCCCAAGCAAAACCCTAACCCGACCCTAGTGCAATCTAACCCGAGCCTACCTCCCTCCCTCTCTCTCTCTCCCTGCCTGCCCTGCCCCTAGCCCGAGCCTGCCCCTGTCCTTGGCCTCGCCCTCTGGCCCCACATGGTAGCCACACCCCTGCCCTGCCCTGCCCCGAAGAGCACGTGAGGAAGGAGGGAGAAAAAGGTGGCCGAGACCACCTTTTCCCTCTACCCCGCTCCCCCACGGCACCACCTCCCTCTCCCGTCCCTATCCATCCTCTCTGCCTCTCCCAGCTACCCCCAGATCCACCCAGCGGCGCCCTACCCTCTCCCCTCTCTGCTCCATCGCCACCGTCTACACCATCGTCTGCACCCTCAGCCTCCACCGCGTCCAGCCGATCCAGCCGAGCAGCACGTCCGTGGAGCGGCCTGGGAGATCAACGGCGCTTCCCTGCTTCACCCTGAGCCCGGCGACGAGGAGGAGACGGACCGGAGCCACCCGAACCAGCGCGAGCCCGACGCAAACCCTAGATCCTCTGGCCGTCTGCCTCGACGCTGATCCTCTGCTCGCCGAACCGATCCACCGCCACCGACAGCCTCGCGGTGAGCTCCTCTCCCTCCCCGACATGGTCCGCCTCGCCTTCACCGTCTAGATCAGCCGGCCCTTCCGTCGAGCGCTCTCTGCGCGCCGCCGCGTGCTTCTGTCTGCAGCCGCCCCGCGCCAAACCAGCCCTATCTAGGCCACGGCCACCTCCCTGTCACCAAGCCCAAGCCACCGCACTGGCTCGCACCTCCCAGCGCGCGCCGCACGTCCTAGGTTCGAACCCCCGCCACGCGCTGCCGCGCACAGATCCGTCCGCGGCGCGGAGAAGAGAAACAGTGGGGTCAGGCGCCCTTTTTGCGCTTACCCCCCTGCAGTTTTCTTCGGCTAAACCCGCGCTCCAATCGGTCCCACTTGTCTGTCTCCGTGGCGTTTTGCAAAAAGGCTCCTGGAGTTTTTACTTCTCAACCCGCGCTCCAGCGGAAGCCCCACCTGTCAGCTCCTGGTCCGCTCGCCTCTGCCGCGTGGACCCGCGCGGTCGAAGGCCCACCTGTCATCCGCTAAGGCTAGAAGAGCTCGCGGTGACAGAAGTTTTTCCGCGCGCGTTTGGTCCAGTCAGCAGTGGCCCCCCATGTCTGTGACTGTGGCTAGCTAACCCTGAGTATAAAAAGTAATTCAGTCTATCTGTTTAAATTCAAATCTTTTCCAAATTAATTCAAATTCAAATTTATTTCTGTTTTTAAATAACTTTTAAAATATTAATCCAATTAATACAAATAATATATGCTTTCAAATCAGAAAAATGTGAGGAATTCATATATGGCCTCCAAAATATATTTTGAACATATAAAATTCCAAGTTTATTTAAATTACAATAAATGCCCCTTTTCTTTAATAAATTAATAACTTTTGTTTTATAACTCCAAATTTAACAAATAATATGTCTAAAATGATTAGCTCGACGAGACCTTTCTGTTTATGCATTCCATTATCTGTTTTGAAGCATGCATCATATAAATATAATGTGTACAGCAACTTAGTTGAGTATAAAATGTGAATAAAACCCCATACAATGGTTTATTCTTGTATTCCACACCTCACACATGCCATGCTACTTCGATGCCATGCTATTTGTGCATCATTCATCATGGCATGATTGTTTGCTTGATGCATTTAATTCATATGCTTGTGCACTTTATTTATGTTGGCCCTTGTTTGTTTGGTTCTTCTTCGAATAGACGCTGAGCAGGGGATATATCAAGAGAACCAGGAGCACTACCCAGATCCATCACTTGCTGCAACTGAGCTGCCAGGCAAGCACTACCACATGCTTGCATACATACAGTACCTATTGCCTCTATCTTATTCTTGCATCATTGAGTCGCGATTGCATTAAATTGAATCCCAAGTATTGCATAGCTTTTACTTTTAAACCCCACCGAAGCTTGTTTCCTCCATCCCATGAGCCATTACTACAGGAGTTGTTTGAGCCATGCGAGTCGTAGAACAGCATGTGTAGGGTTTGTGAGTGTCTGATGGAAAACGAGGTACCTAAACAACCCAACCTGATTAGTAATGGGATAACTAATGAAAGTGGCACCGGTGAGCCATATTCGCTATTTGGTTTTTCAGGCTCACTTGTGTCCCGTAGGACCCCGAGTACTTGATTCCTGTTCCTTGAATATTCGCGCTATCAACATCCGGGAGGCTTATGAACCCCCCTGAGCCAGAGCTTGATTCATTCTTATTTCTTGAGGGCCACAACCTAGTTTGAGGTTTTATTTACTATCCTGTACTTATGCCATGCTTTACTGCTTTAATTTAAATTGTGCGAGGTAATGCACACTGTACTGTTTAGGTCCGTGACCCGTTTTCGCTGTATCGACAAGCCCAGTCACACTTTCGGGTTCCCAGTCATTTACAGCCGGCTCCACAAACCTTGAGGCCGTCTCGGAGTCAGCTAGCTTCGTTGCGGGTAGCTCAATGGGGTGGCCCCCTGAAATATTTCTGAATCCTGTGATTGCTTTGTCGTGACTGCCTCGTTGGGTTTTGATTTGGTTTTTCCGAGGCATATCGAGTGTGTGTTGCTATTTGTGCACCCCTGCAGGGAAAAACTTTCTGAAAGCCGTGTCCGCGGTTATGGATGACTTGGAGCACAATTTCTCGATCATAGACAAGCATAACTAAGTACCGCTTTTAATCTGACTAGACTAGATACCTGACTAGTAAATAGTGCAATACTCACGGAATGGATAATAAAACTGCCAACGGATGGGGGGTTGTTCGTCCGCTTCCTCGTCGGTAAGCGAGGAGGAGGATGGATCTGTTAAGATTACCGTTATAACTGTTATAACTGTTGTTATTAATTCACGGACATTCGTCTATCTCTGGTTAGGCGGATGGTTAGCGAGTATCTATAGAATTGCTAGGGTTTATCTTTTGCTGCAATTGCGTCACCCCAGGTTGTGTCCCCTTTAGAGGCATAAAGACTTGCTGAGTACCCCTAGGGTCTCACACGATAAATTATTGGTTCAGATGAACAGGTACACTCGCAAGATGGATACTGGGTGGAAGAGACGGACGATGTGGGCAACGATCATTCGGTGTAGAGATTCCGGGAACGGGGATCCGTGAGATCTGTGGGCGGGATGTGCTTAATTATGGGGCATCTTATGCCGATTTGCTTCTTATCCGTACTCGGAATTTGTCTTCCGCTTCCGCTTGATACTCTGATGTTTGATGTATGAGGAGATATCCTAAACTATTATACCTATCTAGGATATTTGGATCTTGCCGTATGGCGTTGCTATATTTCCTTTCTTTTTAGATGGAATGGCTCTGATGTACTATTGTATGGTGGCTTGCATACATACTCATTTGTGTATGTAGTTGATCCCTTCGCCTGCCGATTACGCCGCCCGTTCTTGTCCCGATGTTTGGAAATGGTTGGGACGGCCGAAAGGTCTACCTGTGAGTGGCATTTGGGCCCCACCGTACTATTTCAACCATTTCTGATCGTCCAGGCTTGTACTAGGAGCGTAATTCACCGAGGTAGTTACAGGAAGCCCTATGATATTTATAAAAGAGACAACTCCAATAAGAAGACAAGGGGGTTTGAAATAAATCCTCTACTACTTAGTATTCTACATAAGAAGCAATTTACTGGAGATGAAGAAGATCCTGATCCATATGAGCATATTGCATGTTTCAAAGATATATGTGGCACTTTTCTATTGACGGGATATACCGCTGATGAGGTAAGGGTTAAAAAATTAGTCACACTTTGACAAGTACAGCTCTCTCATGGTATAGATCTCTCCCCCTAAAGCCACTACTAACTGGGATAATCTGACCTGTGAATTTCTATCAAAATATTATCCATTATCAAAATCTTTTGGAATCAGGCATCTTATAATGACTTGGAAGAATCGTTCTAATGAAGGACTGGTAAGAGCTTATATTAGATTTAAATATTTACTATGACTATGTCCTCATCATGATTTGGCAAAATGGTATTTACTACATATCTTTTATGGCGGTTTAATTGAACCTAATAAAATTGAACTAGACTCTTTTGCGGAAGGAGCCTTTATGAATCTTCCTATACCTAAAGCTTGGGCTTTACTTAATAGAATTCATGATCATAGAGTTTCATGGAATTTTGGCCTAGGAAGCGAAGGAGGCGTAGAAATAGAGCATGATTGTATTCATGATTACAATAAAAAAGGCCATGTAAAAGAATTATCTAAAGAACTTTATTTGGATTCAGATCTTGTGTTGCAAGTTGTTAAAGCTTTTATAGAACATATCAAAGCTCCAAAGGAGGGTCCAGTCAAGTATGATCCACCACCCGAAACTGAAAGGAAGAAAGAAGATAAAGCAACACTGGCCTCCGTAGAACCAATATTTGAAATGCGTTTCCCTAACACTGCACAAAAGCATATTTTTGAATATGAATAGGTCAGAGTAGTACGGGAGAAGGGGGAGGACAAAAGCATGCCAGAAGTGGTGGAACATCTAGAAGAAACCAAAGATGAAGAGGTAACCAAGGAAGCGATTATGGCTATGCACGCATATTGTAACATAGTTGAACTTGATGAAGAGACTTCCATATTGGTTGAAGGTAAAACAAAGGTAAAATATGTGGGTAAGCCTATCCTTCCCTGCATATTTAAAGAAACATCGCATTACGGTTTATGTGATCTTGGAACCGAAGTTAATGTTATATCTTATGACTTCTACTTAGAACTAAAAGAAGAAATAGAATCGGCTACAATTGAAAATACTGATATGACAATTATGTTAGCCAATAAAAACATTAGAATTCCAATGGGATTAGTTGAAGATGCAACTGTCACAATTGGCAACAAAAACTTTCCTATCGATTTTGTAGTTGTTGATATGGCAGCTGACACTCTTTGCCCAATTATATTTGGAAGGAAATTTTTGGGTGATATAGGTGCCTATGTTAATTTCAAGAAGGAGATTATGTCTCTTAAGCTTGGGGGAATGGAAAATAAATTCCATTTTTCCAAATTTAAAGACAGGACTCCACAAATACAAGAAGAAGAACAAGAGAGAACTATTGAGGAAATGGTGGCTATTTTCTTTAGTAATCAAGAAGAAGAAATAGATGAAAATCCAAATTATGAAGAAATAGTTATGGAGGACTAGTCCCTAGGAGAACTAGAATATGAATTAGATTCACTTCCCATTTTGGGACCTCCAACCGATGAGGCTTTTGAAGAGCCAGAGAAGATAGGGGATGAGGAATTACCACCCCCAGAGTTGAAGACTCTACCAGAAAACCTTAAATACAGGTTTTTAGATGACACCAATAAATTCCCTATTATTATTAGTGTTAAACTTTCAGGAGAAGAAGAAGAACTCATGAGGATACTTAAGGAGCATCGTCAGGACTTTGGGTACTCAATGGATGACTTGAAGGGCATTAGTCCCATGATAGCCGTCCATCGGATATTCATGGAAGAAGGTGCAAAACCAGTTGCAAAATTTAATAGAAGATTGAAGCCTGAAATGAAGGAAGTGGTAAGAAAAGAAATTGTACGCCTACTGGATGTAGGTATAATGTATCCTGTTAAAGAGAGTGAGTGGGTAAGTCATGTTCACTGTTTTCCTAAGAAGGGCGGTTTTACTGTCGTTCCTAATGAAAACAATGAATTGCTACCTACTAGAACTGTTGTTGGGCATAGGATGTGCATAGACTTCAGGAAATTAAACAAAGAAACTAGGAAAGATCACTATCTGTTACCGTTCATAGATCAAACTTTAGAAAGGTTAGCAAACCATACTCATTTTTGTTACATGGACAGATACTCTGGTTTCTCTCAAATAGTTGTTCATCCGGATGACCAACTTAAAACAACTTTCGTAAGTACTTACGGTTTACATGCTTAGCGACGTATGCCCTTTGGTTTATGTAATGCTCCAGCTACTTTTTAAAGATGCATGACTGCTATTTTTGCTGATTTTATAGAACTTATAATGGAAGTATTTATGGATGACTTTTCTGTCTATGGAACTTCGTTTACTAGTTGTTTAGATAATCTCAAAAGAGTTTTGCAGCATTGTGAAGAAACTAATCTCGTTCTAAATTAGGAGAAGTGTCATTTTATGGTCAAAGAAGGTATAGTCCTTGGACACTAGGTATCAGGTAAGGGAATTGAAGTTGATCGAGCTAAGGTTTAGGCAATAGAGAGAATGCCACCACCAAGGGATATTAAAGGTATAAGAAGTTTTCTTGGTCATGTGGGTTTTTATAGAAGGTTCATTAGAAATTTCTCTGGAATATCTAAACCTTTGACAAACCTCCTACAAAAGGGAATGAGATTTAATTTCGATGATAAGTATCTTGAAGCCTTTGATAGACTCAAAAATGCTTTATCTCGTGCTCCCATCATTAAACCACCTATATGGGATACAACCTTTGACTTAATATGTGAAGCTAGTGATGATGTTGTAGGAGTAACTCTAGGACAACATATTGGTTGTAGATTTAATATTATACATCATGCTAGTAGAACTCTCAATGGTGCAAAAAAGAACTACCCTAAGGAAGAAAAGGAACTTTTTGCTGTATTTTTCTGTTGTGATAAATTTTGTTCCTATATAGTTGATGCAAAGGTAAGAGTTCACACGGATCGTAATGGCTTAAAAGAACTCCTTGAAAGGAAAGACCATAAGCCAAGACTGATCCGTTCGATTCTTTCACTTCAAGAATTTGAGTTGCGGATTATGCAGAGGCAAGAAATAAAGATGTTGGGTGAAGTGTCCATGATTGCCCCGCAAGACACCAATCTTATTGAGAGGAACTTTAGTCCTGGTGATTTTCGTTTACGAGAATTATCCCATGAACTAAGGTCAATTCCTCCAAAAGAGAAGAAGTATTTGTTGTGGGAGGAACTTTTCATTCCCGAATGAACAATGGTAAGTGAAAGGTAAGTGTTCTTACCCAAATAAGTGATTTGTTTTCACAATTTTTACTTTTCAAAATTCCGCCTTTGAATTCCTTGTATTTTTCTGAAGTTTTAGAGGGGTTTTACCAACTATACGGGCGGAGCTATATGACCGGAGAGGAAGCTCCCACCATATAGTTGGTCATTAAACTCTCTGTATCATCTTTGTGAAATTGTTTTCGTTATCTGAGCCTATACGATCGCAACTATATGACTGGAGCAAAAAATTCCGGCCGTATAGTTGGTCGTTAAACTTTCAGATGGTTTTGCTTTAGGTGTCTGTATCTATATGGTCACAACTATATGACCAGAGCAAAAATTCCGGCCATATAGTTGGTCGTTAAACTCTCAGACACTTTTGTTTTTTGGTGTTTGTATCTATACGGTCACAACTATACGATCGGAGCCAAAAATTTTGGCAGTATAGTTGGTCGTTAAACTCTCAGACACTTTTTCGTTTGATCTTTCATTTATTCATCTAAAAAACGTTATTGTCGGTTACGAGTCATGATTTAATCGACCTGGACTCTAGATATTTGGAAATATCTTCCCGAAACCAACTATACGTCCGGAGCTATACGAGCCGTGCCCGTATAGTTGGTCGTTACGCGGTAGGACACTTTCAAATCCGTGATTTCTTTCCCTGTTTTGTTTAGAATCTTTTCTTGGGCGACAATTTGGTGTTTCTCACGAGTTTTACTGACCCCTGACCCCCCTTATATACTGTCATTGTCTCTCTCTAATCATAATCTCCAGGAACCAATCTAGTGATGCGCTATCCCGTCCCAGGCCGTGGAAAACCCTTGGGGCTCATTGCTCCTTCCAGGGACTGCTCTAGCAGCCTGTCCTTGGAGGACGATGATGAGGAGGTGAAGAGGTTTAGCCCGAGGTATAAGGAGTACGTTGAGCCAAGCTACATTAACAACGATTCCGACGATGATGTGGTTGACGTCTACATCCGCCGTGGCATCTATGATCCACCGGAGATCAATTAGGCGGTAATGAATAAAGCTCAACAAGAGAGAGAAGATCGCAAACCACATGGAAAAGGGCGTGTGGAGACGGTCAAGTTCATCACTACGGATCAAAGGCCGCACAAGCATAAGGAATTATCTAATATTGGTGCAGGTGCTAGCAAGAGAATGGAGGAACCACTTTCGAAGCCAACCATTGGTGCTCGTATGAATGCCAAGCCTCAAGAAGAGTGGTGGTACGGTTTCCACTTCTGCGATCTATCGATTATGGACGAGGAAGAAGAAGCTGTCCCCAGGACCAAGGATCACGTGCGGGCATTGGAGTTATATCAAAAGCAGGAGATAATCCATCGTGTTGAAGTCCGTCACCGTCTCAATGAGATGGAGAAGAAGGAAGACCTCCTTCCATTGGTGACTAAGCTTGCTGATAGAGTGGATACTCTGTAGTCTGATTTGCGGAGGTGCTACAACCGCATAACTGCCTTGGAGGAGACCAACAAGAAGCTGTGCACTGATGGCTCAATACACGATGCCCAGAAAAGTGCTTGGTGCATGGTGTTGATGTAGAGCTCGTTGGGAACCCCAAGAGGAAGGTATGATGAGCACAGCAGCAAGTTTCCCTCAGTTATGAAACCAAGGTTTAATCGAACCAGTAGGAGCAAGGAAACACCTCAAAGGTGTTACTAGCTGAGCTTTGGCAGGGTGCACTACCGGTGCTAGTAGCAACGTGGAGACCTGCACAACACAACCACAGAACTTTGTCCCCAACTTGGGATGAGGTTGTCAATCTCACCGTGTTTTGCGGAAAACAAAGGATTAAACGTATCGAATGGAAAGAAGTAAAAGTTTGCAGAAAGTAAACAAAAAGCAGTAAAAGATTGTAGATTGTTTGTAAAGAAAAGGACCGGGATCCATAGTTCACTAGAGGTGGCTCTCCTTAGATAGATAACATGCTGGGTGAACAAATTACAGCGGGGCAATTGACAAACACCGAGAAAGCAATACATGCATATACTAGTCATCTTGACTCCTTTGAGAATTGATTGGGCAATACAACATAATACATAGACCGCCATCCAACTGTTGGGTCCGCAGCATAGAAAACAAAAAATTTCCTACGATATGAACTACACGCCAAGATCTATCTACTAGGTACAAAGCAGCGGGTGGAAACGAGAACTTACCCGCGTAGACAACGAGCTTTGTTAACAAGTAGGAACTCGTGGTTGATGTAGTCGTACACTTGCCGATCTCAAGATCGTGATGAAGTCCAGCAGGTCCGGCTCCAGCACGTCCATCAGATCCAGCTCCAGCACCACCAAGTCTAGCACCGCAAAGCAGCGGTGCATCCGTGATCGCACACACGTCCGGTACCCCGACAACCTCCATCCCTCGCTCCAGCAAAGCAGCGGAAGGAGCAACTCCTTTCCAGATAAAGCCACCGGGAACATGTATCTCGCTAATCCGAGACCATGGGGGAATAATACTAGATGGGGAGAGAGATCCTTCACAAGGAGGTGTGTGTGAGAAGTGAGGACGGGTGGCCTTTTATAGGAGGAGGGGGTGCCCTTCCTTCATGGCCGGCGCATGGAGGGGGTGACCCTTCACCTCCTCCATTCATGTGGTGGTAACCCCTCCACATTAAAATGCCCCTTCACATTCTCTTTTAAAGTCTCCACTTTAAATGCATTAAATTTCTCCAAATTTAATGCTCTCTCATTTAATAAAACTCTTTTATTATTTTTATTCAGAATTTTGTTAATTACTTTAATTAACAAACATTCACATAAAACCCCCTGCAACATTTCAATATTACATGCAGAACCAATTTCAGCAATTTCACCCAAAACAGTTTCGGTGTCTATTGAAATAATTCCAGCGCTTTCTTAAATCTTTATCTGAAACATATTTGCTCCAAATGGTGTCGGTATCCCTTAAGTGTGTCACCCTACGGTTCGCGAATAATGCAGACATGATCGAGACCCCTCTCCGATCAATAATCAACAGTGGGACCTGGAGATCCATACTGACTCCTACACATTCAACGATGACTTCTGTGATCGTGAGAACCTTTAACGCTAGTAACTAAATCCCCTTGTCTCGCGATATATTACATGTCCGAGATTCGATCATCGGTATCTCCATACCTAGTTTGATCTCGTTACCGACATGCACTCTTTTCTCGTTCCCGTGATATAACATTCTAGTGATCACATCACTTGCTTGCAAGCTATTTCAATGTGATATCACTGAGAGGGCCCAGAGTATATCTATCCGTCATCGGGATGGACAAATCCCACTCTTGATCCATGAGCCTCAACATAACACCTTCGTAGCACTGAACCCACCTTTATAGTCACCCTGTTACGGTGTGACGTTTGATGTTATCAAGATACTCTTCCGGTGTTAGCAATTAACATGATCTCATGGTCTAAGGATAAAGATTACTTCGTATGATGTTATAGCAATATAAACATAATGACTTTGATCGTAATGCTATACTTCGGATGAATGTTCATCACATCATTCCACCAATGGTGTGACCTTGTTATTAACAACATCCAATGTCCATGATCAGGAAACCTTGATCATCTTGTTAATCAACAAGCTAGTCTATAAGAGAGGCATAACTAGGAACCCTTTTTGTTTATTAAACACACATGTATTGATGTTTCCGATCAATACAATTCTAGCATGTAAAATAAACATTTATCATAAACATGGAATAAGATAATAACCACTTTATTATTGCCTCTCGGGCATATTCCCTTCAGTCTCCCACTTGCACTAGAGTCAATAATCTAGTTTGAAAAACTTTGTGTATTGAACACCTATGGCTTTCTGGTGTTGCATATACGCTATTGCTAGTGGTTAACATAATATCTGGATCTGACAGTTTCAGGTCCGTGTGTATTTGCATGTCTCTGCGTCTCTACGCATCACTCATTCTCAAATGAGATGGCATTGTATAGATTCGGTCCTTTGGTGAGACCTTTAGTTCGTTCGGCTCAAAATATGTTGATATTATTGTCACACAATATATCTTCATAGTATTAGCCCACTTTGAACCACACCTAGTTTGATAACAAACTACTTAACACAAATGCCCTCCTTTGCTGCTACTATAGCAGTCATATACTTAGCCTTTTGTTGTAGTATCCGTCACAATGTCTCAACTTTGGAACTCATCCAAATCCATCATGGAACATCCTTTCCATTACATTGTGCCACCCATAGTCTAAATTGAGATAAATTTAATTTGTATCTTGTGACAAAACTAGTATCAATGTAACACTTTACAATGAACTACCTTTAACTATTTGTCACTTATACATTATATATTCTTAGTTCTTCCAAAGCTCATAAGAATATCTTTACTTTTGTCCAATGATCATCTTATGAATCATTCTGGTATATGCTCATAACATTTAGAGCATAGGACATTCTGGATATATACATATCATGGTATAATCGATCAAAATCTTCATGTGATTTTACTCACCAAGTGTTGAAACACTTGAATTTTGATACAATCCTTTCCATGCAGCAAGAACCTTTCTTGTTGTTTCCATATTGAACCCTTTCAATATCTCATATATGTATGTCTGGCACAACCATATTTGCGCCTTAATCTATCCATATAGATATTGATGCCTAATATTCCAGGTTTGCCCAAGTCTTTCATCGAAATCTTATTTTAATGAAATTCTTGACTTGTGTCAATACAAGATACATCATTTCCAATCAACAATATGTCCTCTACATAATGTATTAGAAATATGTCTCAGCGCTCCCACTTAATTTCTTGCAAATGCAAGCATCTTCATCATCTCTGATGAATTTAAACTCTTTTAACAGTTTCATCATGGTGAAGATTCAAACTCCGCTATGCTTACTTCAACTATTGAAGTTTACATGCCCTTTTAGCACCCTTTGAATTAACAAAACCCTTCGGACCATGTCATATACATGTCCTAGGTTACCGTTCTATTAGAACAACCTTGTTTTGTTTATTCAACTACCATATACCAAATTATATGTAGTGGTTGCTACATTCATCCGTCAAGACTATATATCGCTATGAAAGATCAAATCTTGTCATAGTCAACTCCTTGAACATTGTCGTAAACTTCTTTCCGACATGTCGACTATTTCATAGATGTTAAACATCCATGTCTTATTTCTTTATAGATCCAAACATGACCCATAGGCTTCACGCCTTTCCGGAGGGTCTTCCAAGTTCAGAAACTTGATTTCTCGTGTATGGATACTATCACGGATTCTATGACTTCTAGTCATTTTATGGAGTCAGGGCCCATCATCGCTTCTTTGCATGTAGTCGGTTCATCATTGTCAAAACAATAATGACTTCTGTTTCAAATCTTACTATTTGATTCTTACCGACCCACATGGTTCAATAGGAACTCTAATCTCCGAGATCACACCTTTTGTAATCACGAGAGCCATGAGCATTGTGGCCGCCACCGGGACACTTTCCAGCGCTGTGCTACTTAGCACATATAGCTAAGGTTCAACAACCTTATCAAAGTTCTATTGTCCTCCCACTTAACTTTTCACGAAAAATTCCTTCTCAAGAAACTTGACGTTCCAAGTAACAAACTCTTTTGTCCTCGGTGTTATGGAGAAATTCCCAACAAATTCTTTGGGATAACCTACAAAGACGTGCTTATCCGACTTTGGTTGTAAACATTTTACTTATGCATAGCATACCAAAATTTAGGAAAAGACAATTCGGGTTTTATCCCAAACCATAACTCATATGGTGTCATTTCAATGGATCACGATGGTGCTCTTTTCAGTGTAAAAGCGGTAGTCTCTAAAGCTTCAATCCTTAAAACATAATGGCAGTTCTATAAATGACACCCTTGATCTTACCATGTCAAACATGGTTTGATTTTATCTCTCGAATATGCCTACTCCTATGGTTTATCGGGAAACACAAATCATGGAACAATTCCTCAAGTCTTAGGTGTTTTTGCTAAACATGTAACTCAAATATCTTCCTTTATGATCGAATCATAAACTCTTTATTTTCTTGTTACAATGATTTTTCACTTCATCTTGAAAGTCTTTGAACAATTTTCAAATGTTTCATACTTCTTCCTTATTAAGTAAATATACAGATATATTCACTCAAATTTTCGGAGAAAGCATATGAAGCAAAAAGATCCATCGCATATGGCTACACATAATGGACTATGCACATCAGCATGCACAATTTCCAATAAGCTAGTCATCCGTTCCTCTTTGGCCTATGAACGAAGTTTCAATTATCTCGAGGAAAGTCTCACATGCGTCAATTGATCAAAATCAAGGACTCCAAAATTCCATCAACATGGAGTTTCTTCATGTTTTCTTTCAAATATAATTTAAACAGCGATGTCACTTCATAAGTGATCTTTCAATCATTTGTCTGGCGATATTTTAGCAATAGTGTTTATGGATGTGATTTCTCCAACTAGACTTGTAAAAGTTCATCCATCCTTTATGGAATACGGTAATTATTTGAACAGCCATTGTTCTCATGATACCGGAACAAAATAACAATTATTTAAACAAATCTTGAAGGCTTGGTTTGATGACAACGAAAAACACAATAACACTTTATTTGTTTTCGATGAACATCATCACTCATTCTTTTGCTGGTTACTTAGGCCATTGTAGTTCATGAATTGCGTTGTCCTGTATGACACTTCATACCAACCAATTCGGTGTCCAATACCTAAGAACCACATTGTTTAACAAGCAAGGAATACAATCATAACATGTATATCTTCTATATACCTAAGTTGGACATCTCCAACTTTTTCTTTTCTGCCAAATATTTTATAGATTCTCTTTCAGCAATTCCTTTTCCTTTTAAAAGAATCTATCGACATCAATAGTGGTGTCATTCACATGACACATAGTACAAAGCGTATATAGTCAAATACTAATACCTTTGGACTTGCACTTTGAAGTGGATCACCATCATCAAATGTTTGGCATTCTTTCAAAAATCCATTCTTTAGTAATCTTTTAGTGTAGTAAACATTTTACTTACATCTTCTATTCATCCTTATCATGACAACTTTCATGATCAAGCTACTATAGCCTATAAGGAAGAATGACGAGTATAATGTTAGTTCCCGAAACCTTTTGGGAGATTCGGATGCCTAGCATCTCCATCCTTCACAAATTCTCATACATTATGAGAACATGTATTTTGCTAAATTACACTCTATCATAATGCAACCAAAAACTTTGTTTCAGATATCACAATATCTTTCACACATGATGGTTTCTGAAACAATTCTTTCAGCTCCTAGATAACCTCGATATTAAAACAACTTTTCAATATCAAGAATCATGGAGGCAAACATGATACTTTAGATACTAACATTGGAATTCTTACTCTTGATTTAATACTACTTATTAAACTTCACGGAGTAAATAGAGTTTGCTGAAAGTTTACAATAGGAGTTCTAAACTTTAAATTGACATTCAAAACAATACGATACCAGTTCGTAAAGTAAATATCCAGAATTCTGTAGTTCTATTATCTCAATTGAAACTAAGCATAAGGTAGTGAGCAGACGCTAATGACTACAACAAATTATGCAAATTCACTTCGATTTAGTTTATGACAAATTGAGTTTAACTAATCCAAATTACTAATGAACTCCCACTCAAAAACGACATCCCTCGTGTCTTTTTGGTGATTACATGAACCAAATCCACTACACCAAGTCCGATTATCACGTGAGTCGGTGTAGCTTCAAAGGCGAGCATCTATATGGGCATCATATCAACTATATGACTCATGCTTAACCTTTCGGTCCGTGTTCCGAGGCCATGTCTGTACATGCTAGGCTCGCCAAGTAAGAACCTTAGTACTCGCGTGTGTAAAACTGTCTTACACCTGTTGTATGAAAGCGTAGAGTCGAGTACACCCGATCATCACGTGATGTCTCGAAATACGATCCACAAAAGGGTGCATACTTAAGGAAGAACACATTTTTATCTTGATATCTAAAAGAGGGATCATCTTACAATGCTACAGAACGCGCCAAACTAGCAGTATAAGATGCTAACATCTAATGTGTAAAGTGAGATGATATGGTCCATGCATTTGATCTCTATCACTTGCATCGTGGTATGATCTCTATCATTCCTTTGTGTGTAAGGCCAAGGTCTATGGAACTTACACGTTGAGTGTGTTGTAAGAGTATCTATCATACATCTACTTACAACAATACCATATCAATACACTAGCCCAACAACGATCTAAACTAGACGCCTCTAATTTATCAATTGCAAGTTTTACATGGCTTAGGGCTTTCGGAGATAGAACCGTTCTTACCTACGAACATGAACCACAACGAGGATAACTAAGTTATTAGCAACTCGTTGTAAATCAGATATTGACTATAGTAGGAGAGACAGACACCCGCCAGCCACTTATGCAAAACAAGTTGCATGTCAGTCGTGGAACCGGTCTCATGTATGATGACATGTAAGGTTGGTCCGGGCCGCTTCATCCCACTATGCCACCAATATCCAAAATACATAGAAGATGCAATAACATGATCATCATCGCCCACATATCAACATATGTGTACTACCCGTGCTAAGCACCTACGCATAGATTAGGCTCTGATACCACTGTTGGGTCCGCAGCATAGAAAACAAAAAAATTCCTAAGATATGAACTACACGCCAAGATCTATCTACTAGGTACAAAGCAACGAGTGGAAACGAGAACTTACCCTCGTAGACAACGAGCTTTGTTAACGAGTAGGAACTCGTGGTTGATGTATTCGTACACTTGCCGATCTCAATATCGTGATGAAGTCCAGCAGGTCCGGCTCCAACACGTCCATCAGATCCAGCTCCAGCACCACCAAGTCCAGCACCGCAAAGCAGCGGTGCATCCGTGATCTCACACACGTCCGGTACCCCGACAACCTCCGTCCCTCGCTCCAGCAAAGCAGCGGAAGCAGCAACTCCTTTCCAGATAAAGCCACCGGGAACATGTATCTCGCTAATCCGAGACCATGGGGGAATAATACTAGAGGGGGAGAGAGATCCTTCACAAGGAGGTGTGTGTGAGAAGTGAGGAGGGGGTGGCCTTTTACAGGAGGAGGGGGTGCCCTTCCTTCATGGCCGGCGCATGGAGGGGGTGACCCTTCACCTCTTCCATTCATGTGGTGGTAACCCCTCCACACTAAAATGCCCCTTCACATTCTCTTTTAAAGTCTCCACTTTAAATGCATTAAATTTCTCCAAATTTAATGCTCTCTCATTTAATAAAACTCTTTTATTATTTTTATTCAGAATTTTGTTAATTACTTTAATTAACAAACATTCACATAAAACCCCCTACAACATTTCAATATTACATGCAAAACCAATTTCAGCAATTTCACCCGAAACAGTTTCGGTGTCTATTGAAATAATTCCAGCGCTTTCTTAAATCTTTATCTGAAACATATTTGCTCCAAATGGTGTCGGTATCCCTTAAGTGTGTCACCCTACGGTTCGCGAATAATGCAGACATGATCGAGACCCCTCTCCGATCAATAATCAGCAGTGGGACCTAGAGATCCATACTGACTCCTACACATTCAACGATGACTTCTGTGATCGTGAGAACCTTTAACGCTAGTAACTAAATCCCCTTGTCTCGCGATATATTACATGTCCGAGATTCGATCATCGGTATCTCCATACCTAGTTTGATCTCGTTACCGACATGCACTCTTTTCTCGTTCCCGTGATATAACATTCTAGTGATCACATCACTTGCTTGCAAGCTATTTAAATGTGATATCACCGAGAGGGCCCAGAGTATATCTATCCGTCATCGGGATGGACAAATCCCACTCTTGATCCATGAGCCTCAACATAACACCTTCGTAGCACTGAACCCACCTTTATAGTCACCCTGTTACGGTGTGACGTTTGATGTTATCAAGATACTCTTCCGGTGTTAGCAATTAACATGATCTCATGGTCTAAGGATAAAGATTACTTCGTATGATGTTATAGCAATATAAACATAATGACTTTGATCGTAATGCTATACTTCGGATGAATGTTCATCACATCATTCCACCAATGGTGTGACCTTGTTATTAACAACATCCAATGTCCATGATCAGGAAACCTTGATCATCTTGTTAATCAACAAGCTAGTCTATAAGAGAGGCATAACTAGGAACCCTTTTTGTTTATTAAACACACATGTATTGATGTTTCCGATCAATACAATTCTAGCATGTAAAATAAACATTTATCATAAACATGGAATAAGATAATAACCACTTTATTATTGCCTCTCGGGCATATTCCCTTCAGTCTCCCACTTGCACTAGAGTCAATAATCTAGTTTGAAAAACTTTGTGTATTGAACACCTATGGCTTTCTGGTGTTGCATATACGCTATTGCTAGTGGTTAACATAATATCTGGATCTGACAGTTTCAGGTCCGTGTGTATTTGCATGTCTCTGCGTCTCTACGCATCACTCATTCTCAAATGAGATGGCATTGTATAGATTCGGTCCTTTGGTGAGACCTTTAGTTCGTTCGGCTCAAAATATGTTGATATTATTGTCACACAATATATCTTCATAGTATTAGCCCACTTTGAACCACACCTAGTTTGATAACAAACTACTTAACACAAATGCCCTCCTTTGCTGCTACTATAGCAGTCATATACTTAGCCTTTTGTTGTAGTATCCGTCACAATGTCTCAACTTTGGAACTCATCCAAATCCATCATGGAACATCCTTTCCATTACATTGTGCCACCCATAGTCTAAATTGAGATAAATTTAATTTGTATCTTGTGACAAAACTAGTATCAATGTAACACTTTACAATGAACTACCTTTAACTATTTGTCACTTATACATTATATATTCTTAGTTCTTCCAAAGCTCATAAGAATATCTTTACTTTTGTCCAATGATCATCTTATGAATCATTCTGGTATATGCTCATAACATTTAGAGCATAGGACATTCTGGATATATACATATCATGGTATAATCGATCAAAATCTTCATGTGATTTTACTCACCAAGTGTTGAAACACTTGAATTTTGATACAATCCTTTCCATGCAGCAAGAACCTTTCTTGTTGTTTCCATATTGAACCCTTTCAATATCTCATATATGTATGTCTGGCACAACCATATTTGCGCCTTAATCTATCCATATAGATATTGATGCCTAATATTCCAGGTTTGCCCAAGTCTTTCATCGAAATCTTATTTTAATGAAATTCTTGACTTGTGTCAATACAAGATACATCATTTCCAATCAACAATATGTCCTCTACATAATGTATTAGAAATATGTCTCAGCGCTCCCACTTAATTTCTTGCAAATGCAAGCATCTTCATCATCTCTGATGAATTTAAACTCTTTTAACAGTTTCATCATGGTGAAGATTCCAACTCCGCTATGCTTACTTCAACTATTGAAGTTTACATGCCCTTTTAGCACCCTTTGAATTAACAAAACCCTTCGGACCATGTCATATACATGTCCTAGGTTACCGTTCTATTAGAACAACCTTGTTTTGTTTATTCAACTACCATATACCAAATTATATGTAGTGGTTGCTACATTAATCCGTCAAGACTATATATCGCTATGAAAGATCAAATCTTGTCATAGTCAACTCCTTGAACATTGTCGTAAACTTCTTTCCGACATGTCGACTATTTCATAGATGTTAAACATCCATGTCTTATTTCTTTATAGATCCAAACATGACCCATAGGCTTCACGCCTTTCTGGAGGGTCTTCCAAGTTCAAAAACTTGATTTCTCGTGTATGGATACTATCACAGATTCTATGACTTCTAGTCATTTTATGGAGTCAGGGCCCATCATCGCTTATTTGCATGTAGTCGGTTCATCATTGTCAAAACAATAATGACTTCTATTTCAAATCTTACTATTTGATTCTTACCGACCCACATGGTTCAATAGGAACTCTAATCTCCGAGATCACACCTTTTGTAATCACGAGAGCCATGAGCATTGTGGCCGCCACCGGTACAGTTTCCAGCGCTGTGCTACTTAGCACATATAGCTAAGGTTCAACAACCTTATCAAAGTTCTATTGTCCTCCCACTTAACTTTTCACGAAAAATTCCTTCTCAAGAAACTTGACGTTCCAAGTAACAAACTCTTTTGTCCTCGGTGTTATGGAGAAATTCCCAACAAATTCTTTGGGATAACCTACAAAGACGTGCTTATCTGACTTTGGTTGTAAACATTTTACTTATGCATAGCATACCAAAATTTAAGAAAAGACAATTCGGGTTTTATCCCAAACCATAACTCATATGGTGTCATTTCAATGGATCACGATGGTGCTCTTTTCAGTGTAAAAGCGGTAGTCTCTAAAGCTTCAATCCTTAAAACATAATGGCAGTTCTATAAATGACACCCTTGATCTTACCATGTCAAACATGGTTTGATTTTATCTCTCGAATATGCCATACTCCTATGGTTTATCGGGAAACACAAATCATGGAACAATTCCTCAAGTCTTAGGTGTTTTTGCTAAACATGTAACTCAAATATCTTCCTTTATGATCGAATCATAAACTCTTTATTTTCTTGTTACAATGATTTTTCACTTCATCTTGAAAGTCTTTGAACAATTTTCAAATGTTTCATACTTCTTCCTTATTAAGTAAATATACAGATATATTCACTCAAATTTTCGGAGAAAGCATATGAAGCAAAAAGATCCATCGCATATGGCTACACATAATGGACTATGCACATCAGCATGCACAATTTCCAATAAGCTAGTCATCCGTTCCTCTTTGGCCTATGAACGAAGTTTCAATTATCTCGAGGAAAGTCTCACATGCGTCAATTGATCAAAATCAAGGACTCCAAAATTCCATCAACATGGAGTTTCTTCATGTTTTCTTTCAAATATAATTTAAACATCGATGTCACTTCATAAGTGATCTTTCAATCATTTGTCTTGCGATATTTTAGCAATAGTGTTTATGGATGTGATTTCTCCAACTAGACTTGTAAAAGTTCATCCATCCTTTATGGAATACGGTAATTATTTGAACAGCCATTGTTCTCATGATACCGGAACAAAATAACAATTATTTAAACAAATCTTGAAGGCTTGGTTTGATGACAACGAAAAACACAATAACACTTTATTTGTTTTCGATGAACATCATCACTCATTCTTTTGCTGGTTACTTAGGCCATTGTAGTTCATGAATTGCGTTGTCCTGTATGACACTTCATACCAACCAATTCGGTGTCCAATACCTAAGAACCACATTGTTTAACAAGCAAGGAATACAATCATAACATGTATATCTTCTATATACCTAAGTTGGACATCTCCAACTTTTTCTTTTCTGCCAAATATTTTATAGATTCTCTTTCAGCAATTCCTTTTCCTTTTAAAAGAATCTATCGACATCAATAGTGGTGTCATTCACATGACACATAGTACAAAGCGTATATAGTCAAATACTAATACCTTTGGACTTGCACTTTGAAGTGGATCACCATCATCAAATGTTTGGCATTCTTTCAAAAATCCATTCTTTAGTAATCTTTTAGTGTAGTAAACATTTTACTTACATCTTCTATTCATCCTTATCATGACAACTTTCATGATCAAGCTACTATAGCCTATAAGGAAGAATGACGAGTATAATGTTAGTTCCCGAAACCTTTTGGGAGATTCGGATGCCTAGCATCTCCATCCTTCACAAATTCTCATACATTATGAGAACATGTATTTTGCTAAATTACACTCTATCATAATGCAACCAAAAACTTTGTTTCAGATATCACAATATCTTTCACACATGATGGTTTCTGAAACAATTCTTTCAGCTCCTAGATAACCTCGATATTAAAACAACTTTTCAATATCAAGAATCATGGAGGCAAACATGATACTTTAGATACTAACATTGGAATTCTTACTCTTGATTTAATACTACTTATTAAACTTCACGGAGTAAATAGAGTTTGCTGAAAGTTTGCAATAGGAGTTCTAAACTTTAAATTGACATTCAAAACAATACGATACCAGTTCGTAAAGTAAATATCCAGAATTCTGTAGTTCTATTATCTCAATTGAAACTAAGCATAAGGTAGTGAGCAGACGCTAATGACTACAACAAATTATGCAAATTCACTTCGATTTAGTTTATGACAAATTGAGTTTGACTAATCCAAATTACTAATGAACTCCCACTCAAAAACGACATCCCTCGTGTATTTTTGGTGATTACATGAACCAAATCCACTACACCAAGTCCGATCATCACGTGAGTCGGTGTAGCTTCAAAGGCGAGCATCTATATGGGCATCATATCAACTATATGACTCATGCTTAACCTTTCGGTCCGTGTTCCGAGGCCATGTCTGTACATGCTAGGCTCGCCAAGTAAGAACCTTAGTACTCGCGTGTGTAAAACTGTCTTACACCTGTTGTATGAAAGCGTAGAGTCGAGTACACCCGATCATCACGTGATGTCTCGAAATACGATCCACAAAAGGGTGCATACTTAAGGAAGAACACATTTTTATCTTGATATCTAAAAGAGGGATCATCTTACAATGCTACAGAACGCGCCAAACTAGCAGTATAAGATGCTAACATCTAATGTGTAAAGTGAGATGATATGGTCCATGCATTTGATCTCTATCACTTGCATCGTGGTATGATCTCTATCATTCCTTTGTGTGTAAGGCCAAGGTCTATGGAACTTACACGTTGAGTGTGTTGTAAGAGTATCTATCATACATCTACTTACAACAATACCATATCAATACACTAGCCCAACAACGATCTAAACTAGACGCCTCTAATTTATCAATTGCAAGTTTTACATGGCTTAGGGCTTTCGGAGATAGAACCGTTCTTACCTACGAACATGAACCACAACGAGGATAACTAAGTTATTAGCAACTCGTTGTAAATCAGATATTGACTATAGTAGGAGAGACAGACACCCGCCAGCCACTTATGCAAAACAAGTTGCATGTCAGTCGTGGAACCGGTCTCATGTATGATGACATGTAAGGTTGGTCCGGGCCGCTTCATCCCACTATGCAACCAATATCCAAAATACATAGAAGATGCAATAACATGATCATCATCGCCCACATATCAACATATGTGTACTACCCGTGCTAAGCACCTACGCATAGATCAGGCTCTGATACCACTGTTGGGTCCGCAGCATAGAAAACAAAAAAATTTCCTATGATATGAACTACACGCCAAGATCTATCTACTAGGTACAAAGCAACGGGTGGAAACGAGAACTTACCCTCGTAGACAACGAGCTTTTTTAACGAGTAGGAACTCGTGGTTGATGTATTCGTACACTTGCCGATCTCAATATCGTGATGAAGTCCAGCAGGTCCGGCTCCAACACGTCCATCAGATCCAGCTCCAGCACCACCAAGTCCAGCACCGCAAAGCAGCGGTGCATCCGTGATCGCACACACGTCCGGTACCCCGACAACCTCCGTCCCTCGCTCCAGCAAAGCAGCGGAAGCAGCAACTCCTTTCCAGATAAAGCCACCGGGAACATGTATCTCGCTAATCCGAGACCATGGGGGAATAATACTAGAGGGGGAGAGAGATCCTTCACAAGGAGGTGTGTGTGAGAAGTGAGGAGGGGGTGGCCTTTTATAGGAGGAGGGGGGTGCCCTTCCTTCATGGCCGGCGCATGGAGGGGGTGACCCTTCACCTCCTCCATTCATGTGGTGGTAACCCCTCCACATTAAAATGCCCCTTCACATTCTCTTTTAAAGTCTCCACTTTAAATGCATTAAATTTCTCCAAATTTAATGCTCTCTCATTTAATAAACTCTTTTATTATTTTTATTCAGAATTTTGTTAATTACTTTAATTAAAAAACATTCACATAAAACCCCCTGCAACATTTCAATATTACATGCAGAACCAATTTCAGCAATTTCACCCGAAACAGTTTCGGTGTCTATTGAAATAATTCCAGCGCTTTCTTAAATCTTTATCTGAAACATATTTGCTCCAAATGGTGTCGGTATCCCTTAAGTGTGTCACCCTACGGTTCGCGAATAATGCAGACATGATCGAGACCCCTCTCCGATCAATAATCAGCAGTGGGACCTGGAGATCCATACTGACTCCTACACATTCAACGATGACTTCTGTGATCGTGAGAACCTTTAACGCTAGTAACTAAATCCCTTTGTCTCGCGATATATTACATGTCCGAGATTCGATCATCGGTATCTCCATACCTAGTTTGATCTCGTTACCGACATGCACTCTTTTCTCGTTCCCGTGATATAACATTCTAGTGATCACATCACTTGCTTGCAAGCTATTTCAATGTGATATCACTGAGAGGGCCCAGAGTATATCTATCCGTCATCGGGATGGACAAATCCCACTCTTGATCCATGAGCCTCAACATAACACCTTCGTAGCACTGAACCCACCTTTATAGTCACCCTGTTATGGTGTGACGTTTGATGTTATCAAGATACTCTTCCGGTGTTAGCAATTAACATGATCTCATGGTCTAAGGATAAAGATTACTTCGTATGATGTTATAGCAATATAAACATAATGACTTTGATCGTAATGCTATACTTCGGATGAATGTTCATCACATCATTCCACCAATGGTGTGACCTTGTTATTAACAACATCCAATGTCCATGATCAGGAAACCTTGATCATCTTGTTAATCAACAAGCTATTCTATAAGAGAGGCATAACTAGGAACCCTTTTTGTTTATTTAAACACACATGTATTGATGTTTCTGATCAATACAATTCTAGCATGTAAAATAAACATTTATCATAAACATGGAATAAGATAATAACCACTTTATTATTGCCTCTCGGGCATATTCCCTTCAGTCTCCCACTTGCACTAGAGTCAATAATCTAGTTTGAAAAACTTTGTGTATTGAACACCTATGGCTTTCTGGTGTTGCATATACGCTATTGCTAGTGGTTAACATAATATCTGGATCTGATAGTTTCAGGTCCGTGTGTATTTGCATGTCTCTGCTTCTCTACGCATCACTCATTCTCAAATGAGATGGCATTGTATAGATTCGGTCCTTTGGTGAGACCTTTAGTTCGTTCGGCTCAAAATATGTTGATATTATTGTCACACAATATATCTTCATAGTATTAGCCCA
Source organism: Avena sativa (assembly GCA_916181665.1). Lineage (NCBI taxonomy): Eukaryota > Viridiplantae > Streptophyta > Magnoliopsida > Poales > Poaceae > Avena > Avena sativa. The sequence goes on along the minus strand of OV702290.1, from coordinate 541,424,442 downwards.
CTTTGAACCACACCTAGTTTGATAACAAACTACTTAACACAAATGCCCTCCTTTGCTGCTACTATAGCAGTCATATACTTAGCCTTTTGTTGTAGTATCCGTCACAATGTCTCAACTTTGGAACTCATCCAAATCCATCATGGAACATCCTTTCCATTACATTGTGCCACCCATAGTCTAAATTGAGATAAATTTAATTTGTATCTTGTGACAAAACTAGTATCAATGTAACACTTTACAATGAACTACCTTTAACTATTTGTCACTTATACATTATATATTCTTAGTTCTTCCAAAGCTCATAAGAATATCTTTACTTTTGTCCAATGATCATCTTATGAATCATTCTGGTATATGCTCATAACATTTAGAGCATAGGACATTCTGGATATATACATATCATGGTATAATCGATCAAAATCTTCATGTGATTTTACTCACCAAGTGTTGAAACACTTGAATTTTGATACAATCCTTTCCATGCAGCAAGAACCTTTCTTGTTGTTTCCATATTGAACCCTTTCAATATCTCATATATGTATGTCTGGCACAACCATATTTGCACCTTAATCTATCCATATAGATATTGATGCCTAATATTCCAGGTTTGCCCAAGTCTTTCATCGAAATCTTATTTTAATGAAATTCTTGACTTGTGTCAATACAAGATACATCATTTCCAATCAACAATATGTCCTCTACATAATGTATTAGAAATATGTCTCAACGCTCCCACTTAATTTCTTGCAAATGCAAGCATCTTCATCATCTCTGATGAATTTAAACTCTTTTAACAGTTTCATCATGGTGAAGATTCCAACTCCGTTATGCTTACTTCAACTATTGAAGTTTACATGCCCTTTTAGCACCCTTTGAATTAACAAAACCCTTCGGACCATGTCATATACATGTCCTAGGTTACCGTTCTATTAGAACAACCTTGTTTTGTTTATTCAACTACCATATACCAAATTATATGTAGTGGTTGCTACATTAATCCGTTAAGACTATATATCGCTATGAAAGATCAAATCTTGTCATAGTCAACTCCTTGAACATTGTCGTAAACTTCTTTCCGACATGTCGACTATTTCATAGATGTTAAACATCCATGTCTTATTTCTTTATAGATCCAAACATGACCCATAGGCTTCACGCCTTTCTGGAGGGTCTTCCAAGTTCAGAAACTTGATTTCTCGTGTATGGATACTATCACGGATTCTATGACTTCTAGTCATTTTATGGAGTCAGGGCCCATCATCGCTTCTTTGCATGTAGTCGGTTCATCATTGTCAAAACAATAATGACTTCTGTTTCAAATCTTACTATTTGATTCTTACCGACCCACATGGTTCAATAGGAACTCTAATCTCCGAGATCACACCTTTTGTAATCACGAGAGCCATGAGCATTGTGGCCGCCACCGGGACACTTTCCAGCGCTGTGCTACTTAGCACATATAGCTAAGGTTCAACAACCTTATCAAAGTTCTATTACATGTGATCGTGAGAACCTTTAACGCTAGTAACTAAATCCCTTTGTCTCGCGATATATTACATGTCCGAGATTCGATCATCGGTATCTCCATACCTAGTTTGATCTCGTTACCGACATGCACTCTTTTCTCGTTCCCGTGATATAACATTCTAGTGATCACATCACTTGCTTGCAAGCTATTTCAATGTGATATCACCGAGAGGGCCTAGAGTATATTTATCCGTCATCGGGACGGACAAATCCTACTCTTGATCCATGAGCCTCAACATAACACCTTCGTAGCACTGAACCCACCTTTATAGTCACCCTGTTACGATGTGACGTTTGATGTTATCAAGATACTCTTTCGGTGTTAGCAATTAACATGATCTCATGGTCTAAGGATAAAGATTACTTCATATGATGTTATAGCAATATAAACATAATGACTTTGATCGTAATGCTATACTTCGGATGAATGTTCATCACATCATTCCACCAATGGTGTGACCTTGTTATTAACAACATCCAATGTCCATGATCAGGAAACCTTGATCATCTTGTTAATCAACAAGCTAGTCTATAAGAGAGGCATAACTATGAACCCTTTTTGTTTATTAAACACACATGTATTGATGTTTCCGATCAATAGAATTCTAGCATGTAAAATAAACATTTATCATAAACATGGAATAAGATAATAACCACTTTATTATTGCGTCTTGGGCATATTCCCTTCACCAACTGCATCTATGACTAATAATCCACCTTCAGGTTATCATCCGAACCCCCTCCAGTATTAAGTTGCAAGCAACAGATTATTGCTTTACGAACTGCGTGTAAAGTAAACAATACAATTGTTCTATGAACAAAAGATCGTTGTTTTCTCCCTAGTAGCAACCGCACATCTAGTACCTTAGAGATTTCTGTCACTTCCCCAGATTACCAGAGGCATGAACCCACTATCGAGCATAAATACTAACTCTTGGAGTTGCTCGCATCTACTTGGCCAAGATAGCTACTAACAACGGAAAGCATGCAAGATCTCAAATAACAAAGACATGATAGAATCAATAATCAATCTGAAATAGCATCTCAATATCCATCGGATCCCCGCAAACACAACATGTATGAATTACAAATAGATGATCTTGATCATGAACGGAGCTCACAAGATCTAAACATGAAAGCACAAAGGAGGAGAAACCAGCCATCTAGCTACTACATGGATCCGTAGTCCAAGGATGAACTACTCACGCATCACACCGGAGGCTTGCATGGTGATGAAGAAGGCCTCCAGGGTGAATTCCCCTCTCCGGCAGGGTGCCGGGAAGAGCTTCAGATCCCCCCCGATCTAGGGATGGAGATGACGGAGGCTACAGATTCTTTTGTGGATTTTTAATCAGGTACTTAGGGTTTTCGTCCCGAGGGCATCTTATAGGTAGAAGGAGAGGCCGAGGGGGTGCTAGGGTCGGCCAGACCACCCCCTAGCGTGGGCCAGGCCTGGCCACGCGGCCAGGTGGTGTGGCCGGCCCCTGGTCGCTCTCCGTCTCGTATTCTGGCACTTGATCCCTTTCAGAAAAATAGGCACTTTGGCTTTTGTCCCGTCCAATTCCCAGAATATTCATTTTCCGACTTTTCTGGAACCAAAAACAACAGAAAACAGGCAGCTGGCACTGTGGCTCTTGTTAATAGGTTAGTCCAAGAAATCATAATAAAAGTACACCAAAGTTGGAACAAAACACAAGAAAGTGGATAAAACTAAGCATGGAACATCAAAAATTATAGATACATTTGCAATGTATCAACATCTCCAAGCTTAACTCCTGCTCGTCCTCGAGTAGGTAAGTGATAAAAAGAAAGAATTTTTGAGGTGACATGCACCATCAAAGACTTGATCAAAGTATTTGCAAAACATTCAAGGCTGGGATCATAGTACTTCAATCATAACATGAAAGACAAAGTTCTAGCAATAAGCAAAGAAACTAAGATGCAACATAAAAAGGCACAAACAAAAGATTCATGAATAACATGCTTTGCAAGACGTTTGTTTGTTTCACATAAAGAAAACATAACATAATAGTATTCAGCTTGTCCCTCAATAGAGTAGCAAATATAAATGCATAGGACACCTTCAAAATTCATAAGAGTGACTAGATACAATAGTTTCAAACAAGCAATAACAAGTTATGCATCAATCAACTAGTCTTGGGGCAATGCACATAGAACTAAGAATGGCCACTATGCTCTCAAAGTAGGTGCATAAAGATAGAAGGTGGAGACTCAATATAATGGTGGAAGAAAGGCCTTTTGTAAAAAGGAAGTAGGGATTCAAGTCTCATAAAGAGCTTCCAAAAATTATGATACTTAAAGCTTTCAGCTCTCATTGCCCCTATCATAAGCATATTGAAGTGATTAAGGTTAAAGTGAACAAACTATGGTGTACATGCTTGACGAAGTATAAGTCAAAAATCTCATGTCCCTTGTATACGAGGGCCGCTCCTCATGCTACTCAAGTTTAGTCACCGGTAAGTTCTTGTCATCGTAAGTACATGTGTATCATAGAGAACCGCCAACGGGGTACCCCTTGCCCGATGATATGGAAGAATCCCCATATCAAAATGACAAGGCAAGTAGACAACGAGCATCTCAGCATTCTTCTTATTTACCATGGGAATATGGTGCTTTTTTCTCTCTTTCCTCTTTTCATAGTATCTCTTTTTTTCTCTATAGGACTCTTTTTTTTATAAGAAGAATGCGTCATAGACAGCTCATTATGGTTACGCTGCAGGTTTCCACCATGTCAGCATGGATTAGACCAGCGGCCCAGGCGTTTCTCTAACACATATACATAACTCCATGGACTTACAAGCTCCCCTTTCATTTCACACCGACGACATCCATATACAAAAGAGCATGATATCAACTAGGTAAAAGTACCAAGTGCAATGTTGAAAGCGTTCCCCATGAAAGCATGGTTCTGCTAATTCCCAACAAATAAGTGCAAGCATATACAACATAGAAGACACAATGGTTCAAGTTTATTAGAGGCAATAAAGTAAAGTGTGCCATCAAGTTCGTGAGAGCTTTAATCACTAGTTTTCTCATAACAAGTGGAAGGTAAACAAAAGCATGAATATACTTGGAATAGCATAAGCTAGTAGGTAGGTATGGTGGACTCTTTGGAAAAACTTGGTTTAGGGAGTTGGATGCATGAGTGGAACTCATACTTTGTTGTGGAGGCTAGCAAAAGACTGGGAGCGACAAACTAAGAGAGCAATAATGGCCATAATCATGCAGAGCGACAAAACATCATTGATCAAAGCATAAAGTGATACTACAAGTTGAAAACTAAAGGATCATAAAGGCTATGGTGACTTGAGATAGTCATAACATGGTGTGAGCATGCGCCAAGTCAACCCAAATAAAGCATCAAAGGAGAATACCACTATACTATGCTTTAATATGCTAAAACAACGCATGATTCATCCAAGGCACATTAAGCAATATCAATTGTTTATAACAAGTCATGCTACAGCAAAGAATACTAAGCATAAAGCCAAAACAATATCAAGAACGGCATGACAAAGCATAGCCACTGTCAAAAACGAGCTCTTTTTACCACATAAGCATGAACTTTCCTACTCTTTTCCAAACCAAACCAAACTATTTGCAAACCAAAGTGTGAAAGAGTGGGTCCAACCAACTTATTCAGAAAACTAAGAAAACCAAGCAAACTAAAAACCAAAACAAAAACAAAAAGAAGACGCTCCAAGAGAAACACAACTGTGCACGAAACAATAAAAATGAAGCGTTTGGAAGAAACCTGGAATTTTTATTGATGAAGAAGGGGATGCCTTGGGCATCCCCAAGCTTTGACGCTTGTACTTCTTGGATATTTCTTGGGGTGACACGCGTGGCATCCCCAATCTTGAGCTTTAGTCCATCCTTTATCTCATTACTCATTCCTTCCATACACCTGAAATTTTTCCTTCATACAAAACTTCACACAATCTCATTAGCAACATTAGTGCACTTAAGATAAATAAGTCTCAAGGTTCAGTTCTAACACCAAATAAACTTCCATTAGAACACTAGCTACTGTATCACTTCCCTCAAAAATCTCAATTCCCCAAAGGAACTCAAGAAGGAACTAACAAGAAGCAAATGCAGAAAATGGCAGAAATCTGTCAAAACAGACCAGCAGGTAAAGACGAATTTTTTCGAAGACCTTCTGTTGCTCAAATCAAAAAGTGTTGAACTAATGAAAGTTAGATAACAACCTGGGTCAGAAGCACAAAACATTACAGCTCAATCCGACATACAGAGCTCTCTCAGGAATTTTTACGGTGAAGCACATAAATCTGTTTCGGGACAGCAACTTTCCCAATCATTACTTCACTCTCATTAGAGGTTACTCTTGGCACAAAAAGCAAATAAAAAGGATAAGGAGAGGTTATTACAGAGGTAATAACTTACAAGACTCAACTAAAACTCTTGGGTTATCTCCCAACAAGTACTTTTCTTTAACGCCTTTAAGTTAGGCATAAGAAGCAAAGAAAGAATCAAGTGTTCTCAAATGAAGAAGCATTAAGACCAAATTTTGTTTTCATAGGAGAAGCAAAAGAAATCTTTTCTCTCTTTTTAGGGAACTGTTCTATACCTTTCTTGAGTGGGAGTTGATATTTAATGGTGCCTTCTTTCATATCAATGATGGCACCAACAGTTCTAAGAAAAGGTCTTCCCAAAGTAATAGGACAAGAAGCATTGTATTCAACATCCAAAACATAGAAATCAACGGGGACATAGGAATCATTAACCATAATAAGAACACCATTAAGACTCCCCATGAGTTTCTTTTTAGCATTAGCATCAAGTGGGACATTCAAATAACAATCTTCAAGAGGAGGAAAATCAAGCATATCATAAATCCTTCTAGGCATAATAGAAACACTACTATCAAGATCACACAAAGCTTTGAAATCAAAGTCATTCACTTTCATATTAATGATGGGTTCCCAACCAACTTCTTGTTTTATAGGAATAGAAGTTTTATGTTTCATCTTTTCTTCTTTAATCTTTATGAGAGCATCAGTAATGTGTTTTGTAAAAGCCATGTTCATAGCACTGGCATTAGGACTTTTAGCAAGCTTTTGTAGGAACTTAATAACTTCAGAGATGTTGCAACCATCAAGATCAAAATCAACTTTATCATCTAAAGTAGTAGAACTATTACTATCCTCAACACTAGTGGTGGTAATAGTAGAAACACTAATGTTTCTAGCAATTTCATCTTCTCTTTCCCACTTAGCATGTAATTCAGCTAATAGTCTAACATTTCCATCAATTCTTACTTGTATAGCATTGGTAGCTGCAAAGGGATTCTCATTAGTTTCAGGTTTAGCATCCATTTTATTAATCAATGAAGATTGAGCTTCAGACAAAGATGATATATTTCTTTAAGCATTAGAGAGTTTCAATTGTAAACTAGGTATTTCCCTATTTAGACTCTCAAGTTGATGGCTAATGTTCTTCAAGATGGTGGATTGTTCCTCCATAGTTTTAGTAAATAGTTTATTTTGCTCATATTGCATTTGCATGAAGTTTTTAGTGGCTCTTTCAACTTCTAAAATTCTTCCTTCACTAGGTAATTCAGGTTTACCATTATAGCCATAAGTATTATTAAGAGGATATGGCTTATAATTGTTGTTACCAAAATTGTTCCTATTAGCATTATTACCATAAGCATTGTTGCCAAAATTGTTATTTCTTATGAAGTTCACATCAACTTGCTCTTCTTAAGCAACCAAAGAAGCTAGAGGAACATTATTTGGATCAACATGGGCTTTCCCATTAACAAGCATAGACATAATAATATCAATCTTATCACTCAAGGAGGAAGTTTCCTCAACAGAATTTACCTTCTTACCTTGTGGAGCTCTCTCAGTATGCTATTCAGAATAATTAACCATCATATTATCCAATAGTTTTGTTGCAGCACCCAAAGTGATGGTCATAAATGTACCTCCAGCAGCTGAATCCAATAGGTTCCTTGAAGAATAGTTCAATCCTGCATAAAAAGTTTGGATGATCATCCAAGCAGTCAGTCCATGAGTGGGACAATTCTTAACCAAAGATTTCATTCTTTCCCAAGCTTGAGCAACATGCTCATTATCAAGTTGTTTAAACTTCATTATTTCACTTCTCATGGATATAATCTTAGCAGGAGGATAGTATTTTCCAATAAAAGCATCTTTGCACTTAGTCCAAGAATCAATACTATTCCTAGTTAAAGAATTCAACCATTCTTTAGCTTTTCCTCTCAAAGAGAAAGGAAACAATTTCAGATTAATAATATCACCATCTATATCCCTATTCTTTTGCATCTCACAAAGTTCAACAAAGTTATTTAGATGGGAAGCAGCATCTTCATTACCGATACCCGAAATTTTTTCTCTCATAACAAGGTTGAGCAAAGCAGGTTTTATCTCAAAGAAAGTATTTTCAGCCATAGGTGGAGCAATAGGAGTACTCATAAAATCATTGTTGTTGGTGCTAGTGAAGTCACACAACTTAGCATTCTCAGGAGTAGTCATTTTTTTTGGATTTTCAAATAAGAAAGCAAACAAGTAAAACTATTTTTTTGGATTTTTGAAGAACAAAACAAGCAAAGAAAGCAAAAAGGAAACTAAGCAAAACAAAAACAACAAAGTAAAGAGATTGGTTATGAGGGACTCCCCTTGTGAAGATGTCCTTGACTCCCTGGCAACGGCGCCAGAAAATCACTTGATGGCTCAATACACGGCGCCCAGAAAAGTGCTTGGTGCTTGGTGTTGATGTAGAGATCGTTGGGAACCCCAAGAGGAAGGTATGATAGGCACAGCAGCAAGTTTCCCTCAGTTATGAAACCAAGGTTTAATCGAACCAGTAGGAGCAAGGAAACACCTCAAAGGTGTTACTAGCTGAGCTTTGGCAGGGCGCACTACCGGTGCTAGTAGCAACATGGAGACCTGCACAACACAACCACAGAACTTTGTCCCCAGCTTGGGATGAGGTTGTCAATCTCACCGTGTTTTGCTAAAAACAAAGGATTAAACGTATCGAATGGAAATAAGTAAAAGTTTGCAGAAAGTAAACACAAAGCAGTAAAAGATTGTAGATTGTATGTAAAGAAAAGGACCGGGATCCATAGTTCACTAGAGGTGGCTCTCCTTAGATAGATAACATGCTGGGTGAACAAATTACAGCGGGGCAATTGACAAACACCGAGAAAGCAATACATGCATATACTAATCATCTTGACTCCTTTGAGACTTGATTGGACAATACAACATAATACATAGACCGCCATCCAACTGCATCTATGACTAATAATCCACCTTCAGGTTATCATCCGAACCCCCTCCAGTATTAAGTTGCAAGCAACAGATTATTGCTTTACGAACTGCGTGTAAAGTAAACAATACAATTGTTCTATGAACAAAAGATCATTGTTTTCTCCCTAGTAGCAACAACACATCTAGTACCTTAGAGATTTCTGTCACTTCCCCAGATTACCATAGGCATGAACCCACCATCGAGCATAAATACTAACTCTTGGAGTTGCTCGCATCTAGTTGGCCCAGATAGCTACTAACAACGGAAAGCATGCAAGATCTCAAATAACAAAGACATGATAGAATCAATAATCAATCTGAAATAGCATCTCAATATCCATCGGATCCCTGCAAACACAACATGTATGAATTACAAATAGATGATCTTGATCATGAACGGAGCTCACAAGATCTAAACATGAAAGCACAAAGGAGGAGAAACCAGCCATCTAGCTACTACATGGATCCGTAGTCCAAGGATGAACTACTCACGCATCACACCGGAGGCTTGCATGGTGATGAAGAAGGCCTCCAGGGTGAATTCCCCTCTCCGGCATGGTGCCGGGAAGAGCTTCAGATCCCCCCGATCTAGGGATGGAGATGACGGCGGCTACACTCTTTCGTGGATTTTTGATCGGGTACTTAGGGTTTTCGTCCCGAGGGCAACTTATAGGCGGAAGGAGAGGTCGAGGGGGTGTTGGGGTCGGCCAGACCACCCCTGGCGCGGGCCAGGCCTGGCCACGCGGCCAGGTGGTGTGGCTGGCCCCTGGCCGCTCTCCGTCTCGTATTCTGGCACTTGATCCCTTCCGTAAAAGTAGGCACTTTGGCTTTTGTCCCGTCCAATTCCGAGAATATTCATTTTCTAACTTTTCTGGAACCAAAAACAACAGAAAACAGGCAGCTGGCACTATGGCTCTTGTTAATAGGTTAGTCCAAGAAATCATAATAAAAGTACTCTAAAGTTGGAACAAAACACAAGAAAGTGGATAAAACTAAGCATGGAACATCAAAAATTATAGATACATTTGCAATGTATCATGCACCGCGGTATCACATGCCATGGCGCCAAAGTGACCTACAACAATCATGGTATCAAATAATCACAATGGATTATTTGATCCCGCCTGACTTGATTTCAAGCTTGGAGAGATCTTTAAGACCTTGTAATCTATCCTATAAGTTTTTATTACTATTCTCGTATTAGTTCAAACTAGCAATAAAGTTTGCATCATTATAACTCCCTTTAGGAATAGTCGATCTCTTTTATGAAATTTCGAGTTTATTATTATATATGGAGCAATATTGAGTTTGTGTTTGCTTTATTGATATATGAATGACTTGAGTATAATGTTACTTCCACTTGATGATAGCAATAGGAGTCTTCCATACCATTGGTATTAATGGAACACTTAAAGATAATTTGGTCAATATGTTGTCAGTCTACGGTTTGATTTACAAAGAAAAAATATCTATACAGTTAAGTTGAGAAAGAAACCTTGAACAAAGGAAAATGAAAGTGCTATCGAAATAGAATGAGAACAAGTCGAGGTAGAATCTTCAAGTCATAAGAATGCTTCATATACAATTGGAATTTGATAATTGAGATCGTTAGACCTTGAATTCCTACATGAAGTGGAATGTATGGTTAGCTCCTTTGCACAACACTTAAACAAAAGTGTGAGCATATATATAAAAGAAAAGAAAAGGAAGAATAAAAAGAGAGAGTGTGCAAAGAGCAAGTAGGCATATACCACTGTATTGTAGTAGGACAAATATACGCTTTTGAGATTTTGAATCCCAAATGAATACGTGAATCCAAAAACACTTGGGACTACCTCGCTAACTCATTCGGTTAAACCGGATACTTTTACATTATGTTGAAATTCATATTTTATAAAATGTTGATCACTAAGGTGTGGAAGCCTGCTAATACTATTCAGATAGTTCGAGTAAGGTACTATTCAATAAACTTATTCCTATGTATTGTACATGATAAACACATGCTTAAATTGCCTCATTTATTTTATCGACTCAGCTTCATGAATATGAGGATCACATCCATTAAGCTAAAACTTGCTCGGGATGAGCAAGAGTCTAAGCTTGGGGAAGTTGATGAGTGCATATTTGCATCATGTTTTACATTATTATTTTGTATTGTAGATGTAGGACCTTGGTATTTTACGGCGGTCGCGCGCACATTTTATGTCTGTTTTCACCAGGATCAAGACAAATGATGGATCCAATGGATACAATCCTTGGAGCAGTTGTATAGTGGAGAAAAGGAGTCAAAAAACATAAATTTCTTATTTAGGAAATATTAATAATACCAGAAGAAAACCAGAAGCGAACAAGGGAGGCAAGGAGTCCAACGACCAACTATACGACCAGAGCAATTTTTCGGCCGTATAGCTCCGACCGTATAGTTGGCGCCGCCTCCGCCTCGTCAAATAGTTTCACCCCGTGTAATTGGTTCGAGGAGACGCCATACAGAACACCCAGAAATCGTAGAAACCTCACCTCTGAAAGGCATCTGGAGGGGGAACTCCTCCACAAGGGATCCATCTTCTCCCTGCGTAGATCCGGGAGGCTAAAGCATCGATCTTCATCATCCACCGTTGCATCACCACCATCTCCATCCATCCCATCTACATCTTATCTAGATCTTGTTGTAATTCCCATACTTGTTGTGGATTTATACAAGTACTATTCATCTATGATAGTTTCCATTACCATTGCTATGATGCTGATTGCCTCCATGTCTGAGTAGATCATTACTTCTTGGGGAGATGGAGAAACCCTAGTATGAGATTGAAATAAGATAAAGTCTATTATGATATTCATCACTCTGATCATGTGTTAGATTTTCTACATCTTGATGTTGAGAGAAGTCGACATCTCAATATTTGCCTCTCGTGGGGACTCGATGGAGGAAACTACTAGTTGGTAGACGGAGATATGCTAGTACTTACAGTAACTATAAAGCTGTTGGCACCCCTTACGTATCAACTTGAGAACCGAGGAAACTCACGGAACACTATCTATGCCATAGGATATGTCCTACGAGATTACGTTTCTTAATAGCGTAGTAATTCGATTAATGTCGATTGCTGACTGTTGTGATTATTTTCAATCTCTCTTACAAACGTGATACTTACTTTCTGTACTCAGTTGTTTTACTTTACTTTATTATTACTCTTATATCCAAAACCCCAAAACACCTTTTTACACAATACTCGCATTTTATCTTGTCACTTAGAACTTTATCTAGCATTTCTATTGTAATACTTATTTCAAGAGTTATTAGACTTCAGACTCCCGCTCCATGTAGGATCGATATCTTTATTTCGAAACTAGCTACAAATGATCTGTGCACTTGCAGTCATCACCTGCCACCTAGGAAACCATAAGAAACATAGAGAAATCAAGTTTTACCCTAAATCACCTCTTCTCAAACCATCTACTATCTATGAAGATTCATGGCTTTCAACTCAAACCCCTTCCCAAAAGATAGTTTGTCTGAATGAAGCCATAATTGGCACACTCATGTATATTTAAATTGCAAATAATTTGATGTAAGCCAAGATGCATTTAGTTGTATAAAACATGCATTTTCCATTTTTTAAATCTATTTCTATTTTCTATTTGAATCATTTGGTCTATTTTGCCCTTGGTTTTTTAGTAGTACTTAGTTTTCCCCCATCTCTCTCGTAGTCACCAATGCTCTGATTGGTCGAGACAGTTGTCACGCAGATCGTGTCCACAAACCATTGATCCTCTATGATCTAGCGGGCAAGATAACCCCTCTCTCTGTTGGTGGCCACCCCTCTATCTATGCGAAATAATGAGTTTGCCACTGATACTTTATTAACTCCATAAACAACTAAATTTGAAGGGAAAGTGTTCAAAGGTGTATAATCTTCGTATATGCATGTTTAAGCATTACATTTCACTCCATGAAAATGATAAACTCTCCACATTTTCTTAGCACAAGATTATCATGTCCCAAGTGTGATTTTTTAAAGGGAAAGTGTTCAAAGGTGTATAATTTCCGTATTCGCATGTTTATCCATTACATTTCACTCTATGAAAATGATAAACTCTCAAAATTTCTTAGCATGACATTATGATGTCATGAGTGTGATTTTTTGAAGGGAGAGTGTTCAAAGATGTATAATCGTATTTGCATGTTTATGCATACATTTCACTCCATGAAAATGATAAATTATCGATATTTTCTTAGAACAACATTATCATATCCTAAATGTGATTTTTTGAAGGGAAAGTGTTCAAAGGTGTATAATCTTCGTATATGGATGTTTATGCATTACAGGACAGAGCTTTGGTAACATAACCATGTAACACATGAAAAGGTGTGTTACAGCTAAAATTGCAGTAACACATCATCTGTGTTACAAGGTTTTGCCGTAACACATACTTGGTAAGATCTGACAATGTGTTACACGAATATTTCTATAGTAACATGTAAGTTTGAGTTACTCCAGCCATGTTACAAACAATGATTATAGTAACACATAGTGATGTGTTGGTGTTTGTGTTACAAGTGGCGTTGTCACAGGTGAACCTTCCCTCGACATGTTGCTCGCTAGGAGGATGACTGGCACACGACAATCGACATCTAGTACCCATCGGCAGCTCTCGATCCCAACTGCTAGATCCTTATGGTGGTGGTAGGGTGGCGCTAGAGATGGTCATTGCCTATCTACGTCATAGGGTAAGTGTTGGCCTCTCTATGAAGGCATGGTTATAGTGTGGCATTGGTTGCCTCTGTTTGATGGATTTTGCAGTCGACGTTAGGGGTGGGAGAAATTCACGTGTTGATGATGACAACATCGATGCTTGAGGGAGCCATGACCTTCTTGGAGGTGTCGTCAAGCACCGGGAGAAATCCTAAATCCAACTTTTTATATTAGGCAGGGACAACAAAGTGGCCTCTTCTTCTCCTTGGAGAGCGCCATTTAGCTTGCTCGTGGAGCCCCAAGATAATAGATGGAGTTAGTGTTGGCCGGTACTCAAAGTGTGGGTCTTTAAGGCACATTGTACGCTAGTGTTGACATTTTCTTGGTGAAGCTTCCCTTAGGTCCGATCTGGTTCTCCCGTCCACTCGTTGACTCCTAGGCGCTATGGGTGCCTTGAACATAGACACGTCCAATCTTAGAGTCCGATCATACTTACAAGAAGTCATGCATTATATTGGTTGCGATGTGCTCTAGAGGCCTTGGGTCCCGACGCCTCGTCATTATTGGCTGGAGATTGGAGAAGGTGGGTCCTTGTCGTGTGCTTGTGTATGCAACATCCCTAAGTGTGTGCGGTTTTGAGTTGGTTTTTCTCATATACTGGACCAACTCTTGTTTCTAATCAATATATTTAGGAGCTCTCTTGTAAATAAATAAAAGATTTAAATCTTTCAATTTCTCTAATTTTTATGATCATTTGGTATTTTTCTCTTATTTTCATCTAATTGTTTGTAAGCTGGAAAGCTACCAAAAATCATTAAATATTGTACTGTTTCACTAATTTTATTGTATGACTCGTACGAATCACATACTATGTTTCCTGGGTCAGCATAAAGTGGGTCCTAAAAGCAGCGAACAGAGAATAAAGCACCGAAGTATAATTATATTTTTGAAAAAGAGCGCCTCATGATGAAAATTGAGCCGCGTACGCGCCCACGCGCGGGCGTCAATTTTTTGTCCAGGCCGATTTGACCCGCACCATCCGCCTATATCTATTTCTACCCAAAATCCTCAATTCGTCCCGCTCCCCTTGCCTCGCGTCGCCCTCCTTTCCACCACTGCCGCTGCCGCCCGGTATTCTGCTCGCATCCTCTCCACCACTTCGCCTCTAGATCCGTTGGTCCCTTCCGCGCGTTGAGAAAGAGGATTTTGTCCAGGTAAACCTGTCTTGTCATTTCTCCGCCATCTCTTTCCCTTAATTTGTTCAGTTTATTCTCTAATTTCCAGCCCTTTGCAGATCCGGTGGAAAACGAACCACAGTCCACAAACTTGGAATATTCCACACCATCCCTGTCGTCGAAAGCCACACCTGCGGCGGGACTCTGCTGCCGTCGCCGTGCAATCGTCGTGAGTTGCCGTCGCACGGAGCCGATCGCCATGCTGCTGTAATTAACGCCATCAGGTATGCATTCTCCCAGCTATACATAAGTACCCTCGGTTGGGTTGAGTTCCGCTATCTTGGCTATCATGTAGATATCAACTGATTAGTTCTCCAGATCTCAATTAGCTACCGGTTGATTGTGTTCCTGCTCGAGTTAGAATAGCCCAGTCTACGTCTGCATAGAACTAGTTTATTATATGTACTCCCTCCGTCCACGAGTTTGTCTAGATTTGAATGTATCTATGCACTAAAATGGTCTAAATACATTCGAATCTAGACAAACCTAGTTATTTCTGGACCGAGGGAGTAGTAACGATTGTTGCTTGGTTTGGAGTGTAAAACATGGATAACTTGGTTTAATGTAGCCTCTGAAAAGCATGCAGTGTGAAGAAAACTTTGGATAGATCGGTCAAATACTTTAACGGCGCACAACCTAGTTGATAAAATATAGTTGAGCGGTTTAGATATATCTGAGGCGTAGTCCATCAAATACATGCCTAGCAGATTTGGAGGTAGACTCATGGAGTAGTGCCACGATGTTGAGGGCTAAAGAAAATTTGATGGCTCAAATGTACCTAGTAATTCATAGCAATGTCCAAACAGAGTACAACCCGTGTTAGGCAGAGAGTATACTGAGCCAACTCTTGCTTTTCTGTCGTTGGTTTTATTTGGTTTCATGTATGCAGAGTTACAACATGTATGCGTGTGATTAGTACAACTTCATTTCAGGCATCACACACATTCTTACTGGATATTACAAACTTTCTCTTATTTGACAAAATAGTTATCAAGCAGCATTATTGTATTCAGCAAAGCTACACAATTTATATTGCATTTTTTACTTTTGCCAAATAATTTTCTTGTAATTATCTTCCTCTTATTTTAGGTGGGAGAACTAACGTAAATGCAAGTACTGGTGGACAGGGAGAACAATTCCTTGATTTGAATTTCCATAACTCCGGTGAGATTTATGTTCATCGTTTTCACATACATTCAATTTTACAGACTTGAGATGATCGGCTGTAGGCAACATAAAATAGTATATGTTATAAAGGAGATCAAAAGTTGCAAGTAACATGATAAACTACATGTACTTACCTTTTCATTCTGAGTAATGCGGTGAAAGATCTATGTCTGGCATACACATTATAGAATTTCACTCTTTATCTCGTCCTAACTATGATAACATGTCACTCTTCAATATGCAACTGGCTTCTTTCTTCATTTTGTGTGACTCGACATCTACTTCAATTGTGCAGGTGCTTTGGTGTTTTACCTTGTGCAAAGATTGGTAGAGGACAACTCAAACATAACGATTAGGACAATCTGGACTAGTTATCAAGTTCCCTTTGTTCTTGCCATGACTTGGTCATCTGATTTTGTTGCAAGCTATTCTTTGTATCTTATCAAACTGTAATTTGTTGTTATTGAGTTTTTATGTATTTTGTGAGTGAAGTGTAACTTGGGGAGTTTCACGAGCCTGAAATTGTAACTTGTTGTCTAAATTCAATGGGAAAAAACCAGAACGCTGAATTGTGTCATCCATTGCCATGTCATCATTTATTTCCACATAGATTTCCATGACAACACATGTGTCATCCATGTAAATATCTCATTTGACTATTTTGGTACAATATTTGGATAAATATGTTACTACTTGTGTTACTAGACTACTAATATGTGCTACCAACTATGTTACTATAGTTAGAAAACTATGTTACTAGTAATGTTACTACCCCTAAAATTAAGTTACTACGTGTGTGACTATAGCAATAAAAGTGTGTTACTGGCACATTTAGTAACACAAATGATGCATGTTACTGAGAGAGAACGGTAACACACGTTTTAACCTATAGGAACAATTATTATGTGTGACAGTGGACACATCTTAGTAACACGGCCTAATGGAACACAACCCAAAGTGTGTTACTATATAGCCTTGTAACATTGTTTTGGACATGTAGTAACACAAGAGTGTGTTATCAAAGCTATGTCCTGTTGTAGTGATTTCACTATATGAAAATGATAAACTCTCAACATTTTCTTGACACAACATTATCATGTCCTAAGTCTGATATTTTGAAGGGAAAATGTTCAAAGGTGTATAATATTCGTATACGCATGGTTATGCATTACATTTCACTCCATGAAAATGATAAACTCTCAACATTTTCTTAGCACAATATTATGATGTCCCAAGTATGATTTTTAAAGAGAAGGTGTTCAAAGGTATAATTTTCATACTTGCATGTTTGTGCATTATACTTCACTCTATGAAAATGATAAACTCTTAACATTTTCTTAGCACAACATTATCATGTCCTAATTGTGATTTGAAGGGAAAGTGTTCAAAGGTGTATAATTTTGGTATACGCATGTTTATGCATTACATTTCACTCTATAAAAATGATAAACTCTCGAGATTTTCTTAGCACAACATTATCATGTCCTAAGTGTGATTCTTTGAAGGAAAAGTGTTCAAAGGTGTATAATTTTGGTATACGGATGTTTATGCAATACATTTCACTCTATTAAAATGATAAACTCCCAAGGTTTTCTTAGCATAACATTATCATGTCCCAAGTGCGATTTGAAAGTGTTCAAAGGTGTATAATTTTGGTATATACATGAGAAATAAAGATTTTGGTGAATTCATTACTTTTCACCCTCTAAAAATTATAAACTCTCTTTTACACAAAGAGTTGTATATTTTTTGTTGAAAGTATTCAACAGTTGTGTCATTTCCCTTTCTTATTTCTTATACTTTCAGCTCCCTTGAATTTTAAAGTTTGACTTTCACCTCATAGATTCACTTGATTGCAACCGAGACACTAACTCGATAAACACATTAAATCATCGGAATGGATCCTCTGTCGGCTGCATTCTCCACAACAAGCGCGCCCCCAATTGGGCTCCCGAGTTGCGCCAATCGATTATCCAAAGCAAGCGCCCCTCTAATCAGAACAATTTGGTGCGAGATCTAACCTTCAATGCACACGGTTGCCATTGTCATCCTTCATACAGGTCAACTGCACGACACCATACTGCGGCCAAGACCAACGGGAGGATAAAGTGAAGCTAGACATAACTCACCGGCTGGAGAAGGGATGCTGTCATCAGAGAAGAAAAAGAAAGGGGAGGCAACAACACGGGCCCGGGCGCGGGGATGGCTCGGGCTCCATTTTGCAATGCTAACGTGGGTAAGTTGTGGGTCTGGCGCTCACGTGGATAAGCTGTGGGTCCCACGCTGATCTGGAAAAGTAGAGAGAGGTGTCCACTACGGGACCCGACCGAGCGCGGCCCCACCCGTCATCACGTAACGACAAGGCTGACAGATAGTATGTTTCAGACCGTGTGAGAGTTTCAGACAAGAGGTTGGGCAAAAGTGAGGAAAAGTTAAGCGGCTGGGAAAAAGTGAGTATAACTAACGAACCAAGACATGAAAATAGAAATCCCAATATATTAATATGTGAAGATACAAATTATACATAGCCTCTGCAACAACATAGTGCCATAATGGCACTACGGATGCACACAACTAAAAATAAAATAAGAAGAATTATAAAAATAAAAAAACCACTACGGTAATCTATTCATTGTAGCAGCCATACAAACACCACCAAGAAAACACTATATGACCAAATACTTCAAACGGATGCCTCCAAAAAGAAAATAGTGAGCTCCGTCTGACATAGGTATGCCCCAAAAGGGCACCTACTCTAGTCTGCCTAGCTTGGCCCAACGGAAGGTCCACTCGACGACCTGCCAAGGTCCACGAAGACAAGACAGTTCGAATTATACGAAGTCTACATGGACACGAACTCCAAGCACGCAAGACAAGAAAAATTCAAGACTAGAGTTTGAATCCAACTTGTAACCTATTCGTATTGGTACCTAAGACCTAGTCTCCCCATATATAAAGGCTAGGAGGGTCCAACGAGGAAGGCACCTCCCATGATAGACAATAGGTCTAGTAATCGATCTCTCGTTTATACACCACCAGATTCAATATGCGCACCATTGCCATCTCGGCGACCTTGCAAACCTTCGGTTCATCATCAATCAAGAACAGACAAGCAAGAGTAAGGTTTTTGCTCCGGGGGCCTGAACCTGGGTTAACCCCGTGTCCCCATGTGCTTGTTTGTTAGCGGACAAAGTCTTCAGTGCGCCGCTCTTTCTCAAAACCCAAGTTTATCAAGTATGGGTATTGACGTGATCACCCCACCTCAATTGGCGCCTTCTGTGGGAAGCCCGCACGCTGATGTTGCGACTACGAAGGCTCCATCATCAACAATCTACAACTCATCGACATCGTCCTAGTGGGATCCCTCATCATCAACGGTGGACGGATCACATCTGGCTACTTCATCTCTTCGGCGTGTTCAACTTCTACAAAAAAATGATTCAGCGCAGTCTGCAAAGAGGCGGTTGTCTACGTATCAGGCGCAATAACGTGGCTGCAGGGCACCGCTAGTATCACAAATTGGCGGGCCAATTCTATTTCCATAATCGAAGACATCTCGAGACTTGATTTCCTACTAAAATCATTGGAGCATAAGGCGTGCATACAAAAAAAATATAGGTACATACCAAGTTCAAACAAACACGGATGGCTACAAATTCAAGCAAAGACCACGCCTAGTACTCCTTCAAAGAAGAAAAAGGAAAGCACCTTAAAGAAAGGCCAAGCTAAAAAGCTATTGGCTGCTCAAGTCCCGAAGCAATCCTATTTTTCTGAATAAAAGAAGCAGCAAACTGGTTCTCCAAAACCGGAAGGGATACAAAAGTAGGATCTTATTATTTTGAATAAAGAAAGCAGCCAACGTGGGGCTGGTAGTCCAAGACCGGAATAGATTCATTCGGTTGTATGGATTTTTAGGACGAAGACGACTATATGGATTTCATGGCAAGGATGCTAGCTCACTATCTGAATAGTGTTCTATCGTGTCACTTGAAGATATATGGAGCCATGAAGTCTTCATCATTGTCAGCTTCGCTTCCGTCACAACGGCCTTTGCCAGATTCATCGCCGCTGTTGACGTCACTGGTGGTGTCATCCACGTTACATGCTACTTCGCTGCCGTGAACAACACCGATTCGTCGTTGTGTCGACTCTGTGTCCACCACGTGATTCCGTTGACTTCGACTACACGTCCGCCCCGATAACTCAGTCGACCACACTGACTCTACGTTCGGGGGCTGCGCCGACTCCGCCGTGCGACCCTCTGCAGTCTTCGGGTTTGGCGACTCGGGGGCTCCCTCAGCTCCAGCGACCCGCTGAATCTTCGGTTGCGGCGACCCAGTACAGTCTTCGGCTGCGTCTACCCGCTGCCCTCAGGTGATCCACTGAATCTTCGGCTGCATTGCGGTGTTCAACTGCGGCGACCCGATACAGTCTTCGGCTCCGACGATCCGTTGGGTCTTTGACTGCGGCGACCCGCCGGTCGTATCGGCTCCCGCAAACGCAACCCGCTGTCGCGTCGATTCCGTCTGCAGCTACTACCAATAAAGCTAAGATTTCTCTACCAAGAGTTCATAATTGTTTATCTCAATCGCACTCGACACACTCGGGAGATGCGCCCTCTTTGAGTAACCTAATGTGCCGTCGACTCTATGCACCTAAACATTTCATACGCTATAACCCGAGTAGCTGATTCTGCCTAATCGACGAATCCTTGAACTCCGAGTACCTCGGCAAGGTACTGAGACTAAGGGTAATCAGGCTAACATAAAGGCGTAGCATACAATGCAAAAGTGTTGACTCGATTGGCAACAAATAATATTATAACAAGCCAAAAAGCAAATATTTTTTATAAGATACAAGTGCTTCACAATTTTTTGCATTTTATGCAGCTTATAAGGACGTCGACTGCATTGAGCTATTTTATCGGGTCCTCAGGAGTCGACCAACGCCAGTCGAGTCAACAGACGCCAAGACCGGAGTCAACACTTTCCTTCGATGACCACATCAGTTGTTAACAGAAGCGGTGCTAGCCGTGTACCCGACAGAAGCAACTGTGTCGACTTCGTCTGCAGCGTCGAGTCCTTCAGGCTAAACGTCTGCAGTATTTTTGGATGTTGCATAAGTGTTTTTAAAATGCTGCAAATTGTGTGCATTTTCTTGCGAACACACCCATTGATGTGCCGCAACGATTATGGGTGCAAATGTTTCTGTGTTCAGCTGCAAACATTGTCCTTTCGTGATGGATAACAAGCATTGACTTTTTTTCGTCACGATGGTTGGGGATTTTTTGCGGAGAACATGGATTTGTTGCATACTCGGATTATGTTGCTACATTGATGTTTTCCAGATGTTGCTAGGGTGTAGGCGCAGGAGGAGCACCGTCGAAGGGCCGGTAGCCCTTGTTCTTCCCCTTGTTGCGGCCGTAACCTCCATGGTGCGGGTTGGGGGCTGCCGCGGGAGGGCGCCATTGCTGGCCAGCACCCGGCTCAGCAGGGGGGGGCGCCGCTAGTTGGAGGAGGGGCTGGCCCCCGGGCGACGAAGCGTTGTCAGGAATTTTTGTCTGATACCATGTGAGAAGATTGACCACACTTGGGCCATTCCATTCCTCGTCTATAAATAGACAAGATTACAATCCTAGACATTACTATTATAAGCAATGTCATAACTATACGATCAATGTCATAACTACGGATTATTGTGGAGATCACAACAAATAGGGAACTTCACAATAGGAAGATATATCACGTTACGTGACATATCAGTCTAACATGTTGCATACTCAGATTGTGTTGCTACATTGATGTTTTCGAGATGTTGCAATGCTTTTTTTTACATATTTAACCAAGCGCGAAAAAAAATACTACTACAATGCTACAATGGCATAGTTCTTTTGCTACGAGAATGGTGATTATGCTACAATGATTAGGTGGACCAGATTTGACCTTTTAGTGATATCCGCACGTAGGGGAGACATGCATGGATGTTATAGATTTTGACCTTTTAGTGATTCCAAACAATTAAGCAGTTAGAGATACTTACAAGATTGGTTGGAATTGTTTCCATATTATCCCAGGAGCTTTCTTAGCATTGAAGTCTGTACTCCTGTATAACTTGTCCGTGAGGTTCAACACAACTATCCACACCGCGCATTACGATACTCTTTCAATGGAACCCATTTCCTAGCACTAACTTATTTTAATTTTGTAGTATATGCAGTCGTGGGTTCCCATCTTCTAGACACGCCCAATGGACGATCTGATGAAGGACATGTATATATGTAGTTCCTTGTACAGGTGACGTACTACGTGGACATATACTGCGTGCCGACTGCTGCTGCCATCTTTGGCGTGACCGGATCTGGTGTCGGGAACACATGGCTGGGCTGATCCATCGATAGACGTTAATCCACACAGGAGAGAGAGAGAGAGAGAGCCCGGCGGGCGTCAACACGATTTCTCCCGAGACTAGGCGCACTTAGTCGTCTCAGTACTGATCATCATTAGGTAAGTACTCCGTACTTTCCTCCTCTCCTGGAAGGATTCAACTCAGCTTAATCATCACCAATAACTACACTTATTCTTACTGTCAAAAAATAACTACACTTATTCTAGTGTACTACGTACGTATCGTAGTATTGACCATATCCTAACCGCTGCAGTATATAGAGTGCTTCATTGTAACGGCCTTCCACAGAAAAAAGCACACAGCGAAAATTGCTACTAATAAGTAGAACAAAGCACACAGCCAAAATTGCTACTGCGCAGGGCAGCTGTTAGCTTCTTCTTGCTTAATAATTCCACAGCTAGCGAGCGCCAGCGCAACCAAAAGCAGGCCGTGCTGTTGTCCAACCTATCTACATATCGATCGCCACGATGCTGCCAGCGCCGCCGATTGTTGCCGCCGCCGCCGTAATCTGCTTCTGCTTCGGCAGCGTGCTGCTGCTGCCGTCGTTGGCGGATGGCAAGGTGCACCACCATACCTGGAACATCTCGTACCAGCACAAGTCCCCCGACTGCTTCCAGAAGCTCGCCGTCACCGTCAACGGCGAGGCTCCCGGGCCGACCATCCGCGCCACGCGGGGCGACACCATCGTCGTCACCGTGCATAACAAGCTCGAGACCGAGAACACTGCCATCCACTGGCACGGCATCCGCCAGGTACGACACGCAACGCCAGGAATTGCACCAGTATTGCTCCCGATGAAGGAGTATATGTATGTTGACATACGGTACGCCCTGTTGCAGATTGACACGCCCTGGGCTGACGGAGTCGCCGGCGTGACGCAGTGCCCCATCCTGCCCGGCGAAACGTTCACCTACAGATTCGTCGTCGACAGGGTAGGAAATGGATCTACTCCGTATAAACTCCCAACGTTTAGAAAGTTAAAACATCTTATATTTTGAAATGAATGGAGTATCTTTTAGATGAAAAGGGAAACTCAACTACATTGCACGATGTATTACGTATACCGAACAAAGTGTTTCCATGATTTCAGGCAGGCACGTACCTGTACCATGCGCACTACAGCATGCAGCGCGTGGCGGGGCTCGACGGCATGATCGTCGTGAGCGTGCCGGAGGGCGTCACGGAGCCCTTCGCCTACGACGAGGAGCACACCGTCCTCCTCCAGGACTGGTGGCACAAGAGCGTCTACGACCAGGCCACGGGCCTCTCCGCCAAACCCACCGTCTTTGTCGGTGAGCCTCAGTCTCTGCTAATCAACGGCCGAGGGATGTTCAACTGCTCCAAGCTGCTTACCGCCACCGGAACGTGCAACACCTCCAGCCCGGACTGCGGATTGCAGACTCTGTTCACCGTCGTGCCGGGGAAGACATACCTCCTCCACATCGGCAGCCTCACGTCACTCTCGTCGCTCAGCTTCGAGATCGAGGGTCATTCGATGACGGTGGTGGAGGCCGACGGGCACTATGTGCGGGCGTTCGTGGTAAGGAACCTCTTCATCTACTCAGGCGAGACGTACTCTGTGCTGATCAAGGCCGACCAGGACCCAAGGCGGAGCTATTGGGCCACGTCGCACATGGTCAGCCGCAACCCAAGCACAACTCCAAGCGGCAAGGCCATCGTGAGCTACGCCGGCAACGACCCGCGTAAGACGACACCGCCCACTGCGTCCACGACCGGCCCGCCATGGAACAACACGGCCATCAGGGTGGAGCAGAGCAGGGCCATCGTCGCGCACCCGGGTTACGTCGTGCCGGCACCGGCCAGAGCTGACCGCATGCTGCTCCTGCTAAACACGCAAAACAACATCGACGGACACATCAAGTGGACCATCAACGGCGTGTCCCTCCGCTTCCCAGCCACGCCCTACCTCGTGTCAATGAAACATGGCCTCACCGCCGCGTACGACCAGCACCCACCGCTGGACAAGTACGACCTCATGGGCCACGACATCTCTGCGCCAGCGCCGACAAACGGGACCATTGGTAGCCCAGTGTACCGACTCGAATTTGACTCTGTGGTGGACGTGGTGCTGCAGAACTCCAACATGCTCAACAACAAGAGCGAGACGCACCCGTGGCACCTCCATGGACATGACTTCTGGGTGCTTGGCCACGGCGACGGTAAGTTCAACCCGGGAACGGACACATGGAGGCTTTTGAACGTGAAGGATCCTATTATGAAGAACACGGTGCCGCTACACCCAGATGGGTGGACAGCGATAAGGTTTCATGCGAACAACCCGGGGGTGTGGCTATTCCACTGCCACGTCGAGGCGCATGTGTTCATGGGCATGGGAGTTGTGTTCGAGGAGGGCGTCGAAAGGGTGCACCGTTTGCCGTCGTCAATCATGGGGTGTGGATATTCTAAGGGACTGCATTGATCAGATCAGCGCCGAATTTTCTCAAACAAAAGATGTTCATTTTTCATAGTTGTGAAGGTAAATCTAGGTGATGGATATGTTCAGTTTAGGGCATATATTTATTTTCCTTAATGGCAAATAATGTAACTATAGTTGTTTCTTTGAGTTATAAGTAATGTAATCGTGTGTGGCTGATCTGTGTGGAAATAAATACAAGCATTGCTCTTGCATGGTTCAAAAAAAATATGGAATAGAGAGTATAAACCTTTGGAGTGATAGGCCAACATTGTATCCAACTGTTGTATGGAACACACTAATTAACTTGATAGTCCCTCTCACTGTCGAAGGAGGATGCATCTGTCGCAGCCTTGTGCCTGCACCTGCCTTCGTACATGACCGGTTCTGATCTTCCACACTTTTTTAAGAGCATATATAAATATTGCGAAGATATCAATTATACCAGCCTCGGCAACGCATTATTCTACTGGCATTACGGTAAATTACAAAAGAAAAATCTCGCTACAACGCAGCGACACTAATATCACTAAAATAATACCCGAAGTCTAACCCCTCCAAAAACTATGGCTTTATGAAACAGTGCACATGCGCTCTCGTCACCCGATCGAAGATCCTGGGTTGATCACCGATTCGACCTGATTATAGTCAACAGTACACGCATGCGAGCTTTAATTTTCCGCAGACTAAACGCGCTTGATACAGCAATAATCGCTCTCGTTAGCTAGTTGCCAATAAAAAAATCACCAACGACTTTGCATGTATATGTACTTGGCTTTTTGCAGGAACCGTTCAATTCAATCATCACTCACACTAGCCATGCGTACACGACCAGGTAGGCAAATCCTCAGACGGGCATAGCTACGGTATTAGTCCCGGTTTTAGAACCGGGACTAAAGGCGCTCCATGGCCACCGTGGAGAGCGGGGGTGGAGGACCTTTAGTCCTGGTTCGTACCACCAATCGGAACTAACAGATATCTGTCGTGGCAGAAAAACGTCTCAAAACTCTGTCGCGGTAGAAGGTGGCTATGCGGCAGAGTTTTGGGTCGGTTTTCTGCCGCGGCAGGCGGTGGTGTAAGTGACGTGTCGAGAGATGATATATATACAACTATAGAAATAAAGAAACTATTACAAAACATCGTCATGAATATAGAGATCAAGTATTCTCCGGAATATACAGAAATGAAGGAACCATTACAAAAGGCATATATACAATACAATTTCAATTACGATTTCTAACGCCTAAATACATATTCCTGATGGTATTCTCCGGTTGGATCTATGACCTTCTTATTTAAGAATTCCGGC
Source organism: Avena sativa (assembly GCA_916181665.1). Lineage (NCBI taxonomy): Eukaryota > Viridiplantae > Streptophyta > Magnoliopsida > Poales > Poaceae > Avena > Avena sativa. Next base: position 541,398,343 of record OV702290.1, on the reverse strand, counting down.
AGTTTCTTTTGAATTGCTCGTATGCGATCCTTTTCTAGGAGACCCTCCCGTATCCGTGTAATCTAATTTAAAAAAGGAGATCTTAAATATATATGAATAAAAATCAACACAACTGGTGGTAATAAAATAAGATTGTGAACATTGTTTACGTACTTCACGTTGTTGTGGAAATCTGACCAGCTGAAGGGTCGATTGGCGAATGTACATGCAAAAGTAGTATCCGTATAAATTATTCCTGACTTCCTGCCTCAAACACTTCATGAGAATAGAGTTCAATCAAAATAATAACCAAGCATGGTAATCAAGCATGCTAAACAAGAATCAAAGAGATACACGGGCCTAGATATAGTACTACTTATATTAAGTTGTTGAAATCGCAGCTCCTCTTGCCATTCACCCCTAACAGCCTTGGTGAACCGTTTTCAAACCCTGCCCAGCAAAGAAAATGAGTAAAAAAGTTATTAATTACTTGATATCGGGAAATGAACGAAAGAAGCCGATATAGTGCGATAATGATTGAAGTTACCTCCAGAGCATTTCAATCAGGTCCTCCCATTTAACAAGGTTTTACGTTTCGAGCCCATAATCAGTACTTTTCCTTTGTGAAGACGAATGATTAGCAGAATGAAGTGGAATCTGCGCACGCATAACTCATCAGTTACACTTAACATCGAGTAAATAAAATCGAATATGTACAAGACAGTAAAGCTCACTCGAAGTTGTAAGGAAATAATATTTCTGTTTGTTTTGTTGTTTCAGTAGAAACCTTAGCAAGTATCTTTACCGTATATTCATGAATTCTATTTGGATCAATGAATCCAATGTCATAGATTTGTCCTCTTTTGCATTCGAGAATCTTCATTCTGCATAATATCATACAAAAGAATAGTGAGAATAATTATACATGTAATGAACAAACTGAGTTAGAGACTTAATTACAGAAATAAATCACTTACAAACAATAGCAACTGATGAGAGATTTGTCGAGGATGTCTTGATTGAATAACTAAAATAATTCTGTGAATTCAACGTGTATCTCATTGTTTCCATGGAAGTAATGCTCATCTCTAACTCCCACTATGAGCATGATCGTGCCTTCTTCTGAGGCTCAGATACACTCATGCAATTTTCGCATTTGTGTTTGTAGAAGCGGGACCTCCTCAGGTCTGACGAGAGGCTTCCCATACTCGTATTTGTATGCTACTTCAGCCATGGGTGCGGCTTCCGTGCCTAAGTATTGACCAACATTCATACCAAGATCTCTAGTCGTTTGTGCGACTAGTCATGCAACCTCAGATCTAGATTGGAAAACACTTTCAGCTGGGGTCACGATTGGTTTTTTTGTCCTCCGAGCTAGGGAATTATTTTCCTGTTTCTACTAGTACTTATCAACTACTCCACATTCTTCTTATGTGACTTCATAATTGACGGTCATAGTCTGAAGGCAGATTGTCTGGCCTTGGTCGCTCCAGCAGGTTCACAAAGTGTTGCACCGTTTTTAGTGCTATGTACTGCTTTTCTAGGGTGCCGTTTCGGTGCAAGCTGGCATTTGACATCTTCATCCACAACCTTTCTGAGTTCCTCATTAGTCATGTCGCACGGGAACTTGGGAGGTTCTACCTTGGCTTTCTTTCTACCTGCTAAGACTTTTGTCCTTGTACATGTTGTAGTACTAGCCGCCGGAGCTCTGGTGCTCTTCCGCTTTTGCAACCGGGGCTGAGGCAGCGAAGTCTGCTGACACGGTGGAGGCGATGGAGTCTGCTGACACGGCAGAGGCGGCAGAGTTTATAGACGCACCGGAGACGGCTGAGGCGGCGGAGCCTGCCGACACGGAGGAGACGGCTAAGGCAACGGAGATTGAGCTGGATTGCAACTGGGAGAAGTCGGTGGCCTTGGCATGAAATTTGGAAGCACGATGTTTTCCTTTCGCCATAGAATGGTGCCTTTCCTGGCTTCTTCCAGTTTTGTTAGATCCACTTCGCATGTAGGGAAGTCAAGCTTTAGGTTCTCAAATCCCTTCATAACTTCATCCACCCCGACAACAGCATATCCATCTAGAACTGGAGAGCAATGGTAAGTTGGTCTAGGTTCATAAGGTAAGGCAAAGTCGACCGCCACCTTTACATGCAGCTCGCAATTTTCTAAACCTGTGATATCATCCATCGGGTAGCGACAAGTCATCATCAGTGCATCATCATCAATTGAGATCTTCGTGGAAGCCATGATGCTTTTCCACTGAGATGGTGGGATGCTAGCATCAAATACAGGATCTTTGTCCAGCTGATGAGATGGGCCGGTTGCTTGCTAGTTAAGTGCGTTTATTTTCTCTTGATGCATCCTTAATGTATCTTCTATATGTTGTATCCGGTCCGCCTCCCTGTCCTTTCTCCTCCAATGGCTTTTATCGGATATTTCTTCCTGTCATTGGGAAACCCGAGCTTCCATAGAATGGAGCATTCAGTGCCTCTTGTTCGTCCTTTGTGTTCTTTATTCCCAAGGGTGTGTGTCAGCTCGTTGTTCTCTCTATCAGGGTAAAACTTCCCCTCCTGCACATCCTTCACTGTAGTTTTCAGGGCTTCTAAAGGTGTTCCAAGATGTTCTTTTGAATAAATATAGTTCCATGTTTCTGGATTCAACTTTCCCCCATGCCCGTAGAACCAAGACTTTGCGATCGGTCCACCCCGATGTCTCTGGATCGATACCTTTATCAATTAGGTCATTCTCAGCTCTCTCCCACTTAGGCCTAGCAGCCTTGTAGCCACCTGTCCCCATAACATGGTGATATTTCTTCAGCGCAGTACTTTCCTTGTTTATTTCGGACCTTTTCACAGCTACAGCCGATTTCTTGTACTCCAAAAATTCCTCCCATTGATCTCTTAGCTTCTATTCGCTCCGGTGAACTCCAGAGTATTTTCTTCCAGGACATACTTCTTGTACAATCTTTTCTTGTGGTCTCTGAATTGTGAGGCCATCTTTTAAGAGCACACTCCTTGACGTTTGGCTCTATAACTTTGTTTTGTGGATCCACCTCTGGCGGTAGGGTGAAATTTTTCATGAGCGTATTTCAAAGATTATCTTTGCATCTATTCTCGACGTAACTAACTCCACTCGCCTTTGGCTTATTCCATTCTTGAATGGTGATTGGGATAGTGTCCCTAACAATAACTCCGCATTGACTTACAAATAATCTTGTGTTGTGCTCGGGAGCAATCGGGGCGCCATTTGCAGTGACTTCTTCAATCGTGAACCTAGCATCGGGGGCCAAATTTTTTGTCGGGCCTCGTTTACTTCCAGTAGATTGCTTCGATCTGGAGGGCTAAAATAAGAAAGAATCATTAATATATATATATAAATCAATTAATGCATCTAGTTAGTAGCGGCTTAATTTATATACCTCGCCGGACTTTGTAGTCAAGGTTCCCTTATCGAAGCCGTATCTTCGCTCGAGATCCTCCTCGACTCCCTCACCGGAGCCGTCTCTTTGTTCGATATCCTCCTCCACTCCCTAACCGGAGTCGTTCAGATACTGCGAGGTGATATCATTATTTTCTCCTATCATACCCTTCAATATCTCTTCTTGATCCAGGTCACGATCCATATTTTTTGCAAAAACTTGCTAGTTATTTCGGTGATATAAACATAGAAAAGCGCTAATAAATTAAAGACACCGCGTGAAATGGTTGTCGCGCACATCCATCTTCCCTATATGGCACGCGTTACCGCGCCTGTCCATCGTCCCTATATGGCGCGTGTTGTCGTGCCTGTCCATCGGCCGTATATGGCACGCATTGCCGCGTCCGTCCATCGGGCCCTCCCTAACCATAAATGCAATAATATTGCTAATACTATACAAATACTACTAATACTATACAAAATACTACTAATATTATTAATACTATAGTACTAGTAATACTATAAATACTAGTAAACTAATACAAATATAGTACTACACAAATACTAGCTACAATTTGTAGCCTAAAAATATACTACAAATACTATAATACTACTAAAAATACTACATAATAAAAAGACTACAAAAAAGACTACTAAATACTACTAAAAAGACTAATAAAAATACTATTCCCTCCGATCCATATTACTTGTCGTTGAAGTAGACGTATCTAGCACTAAAACATGTCTAGATACATCCATTTGAACGACAAGTAATATGGATCGGAGAGAGTACTAAAATAGACTACATAATAAACACATAATAAAAGACTACTAAATACTATAAAAAGACTAATAAATACTACTAAAAAGACTAATAAAAATACTACTAAAAATACTAATAAATACTACTAAAAATATTAATAAAATTACTACTAAAAAAGACTACATAATAAACAAATAATAAAAGACTACTAAAAAGACAAAATAAATTGTCGCGCCACCCTGCATGCGTGTGCGGCTCGCCCGTGCACAGCCACGCCGCCCCTGCTCGTCGGCCGACCCCTGCAGTGCCGCGGGTCGCAGCGCTGCGTCGTCCCTTGCTAACTGCGCCACGCCGCCCCTGCTTACCGCGCCACCCCTGCCCACCGCCACCACTAACCCTAACACTAACCCTAAAACCCTAACTCTAACTCGCTCGGCTCGATTAGAGAGGAGAGTGGCGCACCTGGACGGCGACGACAGCGGCGGTTGGTGGTGGTGGTGGTGGCGGTCAGTGCAGTTGTGGTGGTGGCCGGAGTGCCTTTGCGCGCACGGAAGGAGAGGAGGAGGAGCACGGCGGATGGCGGATAGCAACAGAGAGGGGGAAGTCCATGACATAGTCGATCGGGCAGCCCTACCAGCGTAGGGTTGTCCTACTTCGTGAAGCCTCCTACTGATCAAAGTAAGATGGGGATTTGGGAGGAGAAGACCGGTGGTTTATATGGTAGGGGCCTTTAGCCCCGGGTCATGCCACGACCTGATACTAAAGGGTCTTTAGTCCGAGGTCGTGGCATGACTCGGGGACCTTTAGTTCCAGGTCATGCCACGACCCGGGACTAAAGATATTTGGTAGTAGCCTAGAAGTCGCGCACCAACCATCCACCTTTAGTCCTTGGTCGTGGCATGACCCGGGACTAAAGGGCCTTTCATAATTTATTTTTTAATTTTGTGGTATAAATTTTGGTTCCCGCCTTATTGTATATTAAAATATATATAGAATATCAGAATATATGTAATAAAAAAAATATATATAGCATATAAAATGTTCATAACATAAATATCTACCTAATAAAAAAATAATTTATTTTTTATAAAAATTCAATTATTTAATATGGTAAACATTTTATGTAGTCAATTAATATTAAAAAATAGGCAGTTATTAATATTAAAAAATAAGCACTTAAGCCAACTCACAAGAATACAATAATATCTTCATAGTTCGGGAGGGTTGTAGTAGAGAGACCAACAAGCAAGACATTTATTAGTCATAATCATGTCTAGCCCTATAGTACACAGCTTCAGGGTCGTCTTCGTCATCGTCATCGTCATCGTCGTCATCGCTAGGTGCACACGGCTGGATCCTCAGCCCTTCCCCGGCTTGTGTACGGGGGAACCGGGAACCGTGAACCATGGCATATTCCGGGGGCACCTGCCACTTCGGCCTCGGATTCACGACACGCGGGAGAGGAGGCTCCCGGATGACGACAACACTACGCCTGCGACCTTCACTACTGCCACCCTTCTTGTGGCTCTGCGGCGGGTGAAATTGCGGGTACCGCGGGCGAGGATGATCTCCCTCGGCTATGTAGTGCATCACACTAGCGATAGTCCGGTTCGCCCACCACAGGCGGCGACCGGCTTTGTTGTGGTTCACCGGGGTTGGGCCATCACCATCGTACATGGCGAGCTCTTTTTCCCACCGGTTAGCAAAGAAGGCATTCCATGTGGTATAGTTGTCAAGATCCCATGACTAGTAGAAAACGGACCTTTGATCCAGAGCATTAGTCCTGTCTGGTAGTACAAATCGGGACTAATGCCCTGGTCCCAACAGCTAGAAATGGACGCAGGGCCCAGAAGACATTAGTCCCGGTTCATAGGGGACCTTTAGTCCTGGTTCGTTTAACAAACCGGGACTAAAGGGTCTAGTGCTGGGAAGGAGCGGATGGGTGGACATTTAGTCCCGGTTTGTTAAACGAACCGGAACTAAAGGTCCCGACTATATCTTCTTCCTCCCCCCTGCCCGAGCCATTTCAAGCTCATAAAAGCATCTCCCTCAAATTTCTTCCCTCAAGCTCGAGTTCTTGCCGATTTTTCTCAATATTTGTGAAGATTTTTTGGCTCCACATCTATCTAAAGGTCCTAAGAGGTTAGCAACTTCATCTGTTCATATTTCATTGCTAGTTTTAGCTCATTTCATGCTCTAGAAATGGAGGGATTTGTGTGGATTCTATCTCTATATATCTGGTTAATTTGACACATATAGTCCTCGAAATTCATTTGATTCATCGAAGCACAGAGATACATGAGTTCATCCTATCTATATATCTTGGTTTGGCACATAGTCTCGAAATTCAGACGATTCACAGATGCATCATGCCACCATCGAGCAATAAGATATCCTTCTTCTTCTACCTGCCATCACAAAATCCATTGCAACAAAAATAAGAACCAAAACTATGAAGGCATACATATATATAGTGGCATCCTAGCATTTTAATCATCAATCGTTTAAGCAAACCAAAAATATGAACACGCCGGGAGCTACCAAATTAAATTAGGGAGTGCCTCTATGGCGAGCTCCTCGAAGATATCTGAGGACGAAATCCTAAGACATCTTCGAGAAGCTCTGCCGTAGTGGTATCCCTGCTCTCGCACACCATCTTTCAGTTTATCTTCTCTAGCTAGATCGGTATGCTGGTGGAGCTAACTAATTTCACATATTAGGGAGTGCCTCTATGGCGAGCTCCTCGAAGATGTCTGAGGATGAGGTCCTAAGACATCTTCGAGAAGCTCCGTCGTAGTGGTGTCCCTGGTCTCGTTCCTTGCAGTTGATATTTCACAAGGAAGCCTATTTATAGACTAAGCAGCACAACCTAGTGTCGACACTCACCCGTATCATAGTGTCTCCACCCACTAAAATAGTGTCGCCACTCACTGGCATAGTGTCTCCACTCACGATATATAGTGTCGTCACCCACTTTTAGTCCCGGTTGGAGTCTCCTTTAGTCCTAGCTGGAGACACCATCCGGGACTAAACGGGCTCACGTCGGCCCCAGCCTACCGCAACCCCTTTAGTCCTGGTTGGTGTGTCCAACCGGGACTAAAGATGGAGTAGAAAGTCTTTAAATCAGTGCATAGTTGTTTGATGTATATGCTGTGTGCTTTTATTTTTAGACTAGTACTAATCTTAGCATCGTGATTTTGTTTGATGTATTTATATAATGCAGATGAGACAGCAACAGATGTACGCTGACCGAATCTCTGGTGAGTTCATTAAAGGTGTGCGCTCTTTTCTCGCTGTGGCAGAGGCAAACAAGCAGAATGGTTTTATGTGTTGTCCATGTGGTGAGTGTCGGAATCAGAAGGAATACTCTGTATGTAATCATGAGAGAAATGATATTATATATGCATCAACGTTTACCAAGTTATGTATATATATGTCTGTATGTAATCGTGAGAGAAATGATATTATATATGCATCAACATATACAACATGTAGTAGCGTAGAATAATATGTATATGAAAACTTGTTTGAAATGAAAACACAAAATGAAAAATAATTGAACACAAAAAAAGAAAACAAGAAAACCCTAAAACCCCATCTCCTGCCGCGGCAGCAGGTTGCCACAAAACGCTGTCGCGGCAGAACAGCTATAGTCCCGGTTCGTGTTACAAACCGGGACTAAAGGTCCTCCAGCCCAGCGCACCCAGCGGGGCCACGTGGAGACAATCTAGTCCTGGTTCGTAACAGAACCGGGACTAAAGCCTGAACCTTTAGTCCCGATACGTTAGTCCCGGATTGCAATCCGGGACTAAAGCCCCTTACAAACTGAGACTAGAGGCCTGTTTTGTACCAGTGCAATGGGGATACATCCGCTGCTCTGGCCTGAGCTCGAGGTAGCAGTGGTTCATGATGGCCGCCTGGCGGGCGGAACCTTGAGGCACAGGAGGGATAGGAACCCCTCTAGCGCTCAACATCCAGTCGGTGGGCAGCTAGTAGCCCGACAGGCATGGGTAGATGGAGGCACACAGTGCCTCGGTCTCCTCGAGGGTCAGAAAGGCCCAGTATGTGGTGTCCATTGCTGTGAGAGAGAAATGTGTGGACGTGTGGATAGCCATGGTAGTCAGCCTAGATATAGAGGGAAAGGGCGGGCAAACATGGCAGTAAGTGGAGGGAAATAGCGGCAAAGCATGGCCGTTGCTTGACAGCTCTGGGATTGGCAAGAAATATCTTTAATCCCGGGTGGTGTCTCCAACCGGGATAAATATGAACCTTTAGTCCCGGTTGGAGACACCAACCGGGACTTAAGGGGTTGCGTAAGGCTGGGGTCGACACGAACCATGTTTAGTCCTAGTTGGTATCTCCAACCGGGACTAAAGAGGACTAAAGATGAATCTTTAGTCTCGGTTGGAGACACCAACCGGGACTTAAGGGGTTATGGCAGGCTGGGGCCAGCGCGAACCATGTTTAGTCTCGGTTGGTGTCTCCACCAGGACTAAAGATGAACCTTTAGTCCTGACTGGAGACACCAACCAGGACTAAACATGGGTGGCGACATTATTTTGGTGGGTGGCAACACTATGCCAGTGAGTGACGACACTATTTCGGTGGGTGGCGGCACTATGTCGTGAGTGGCAACACTATGCCAGTGAGTGGCGACACTATTTCGGTGGGTGGTGGCATTATGACAAGGCTGAGTGTCGATATTATGTCGTGAGTGTCGACACTATGTTGTGATGCTTTATCTATAAATAGGCATCCTTGTGAAGTTATCAACTACAAGCTAGATGGTGTGCGAGAGCAGGAAAACCACTACAACGGAGCTTCTCGGAGATGTCTTAGGATCCTGTCCTCAGACATCTTCGAGGAGCTCACCATATAGGTACTCCCTAATGTGTGAAATTAGTTAGCTCCCCAGCGTATTGATCTAGCTAAAGAAGTTATAAACTGCATGATGGTGTGCGAGAGCAGGGAAACCACTACGGCGGAGCTTCTCGAAGATGTCTTAGGACCCCGTCCTCAGACATCTTCGAGGAACTCGCCATAGAGGCACTCCCTAATATGTGAAATTAGTTAGCTCCCAGCGTATTGATCTAGCTAGAGAAGTTATAAACTGTAAGATGGTGTGCGAGAGCAGGGAAACCACTATAGGGCATTTTGTGAAGCAATCACCAAAGGGATAATTCTAAATGATACTACCCCATTTTTCAAAAAAAATAGACCACCTTACATGGACGATGTCCCAACCGAGGTATCTCAAACCTTTCCGTCCACCCCGGGTGAAAAAGACAAATGTGTGCCAAATCGGTAGGAAGTGGGTCCGGTTTGAACTACATGTACATGATCGAATGCTCATGTTTTTTTTTGAAAAAATCATTTTTATACTCACAATAGGATGTTTCTTCACAGATCTAATGCATGTTTTAGCGAGGCTCATCCCCTATATTCATGCCCGCTGGTTTGACCATAGTTTGAAATGGGAAAATTTGGAAACAGGCATAAGAAATTCAAAAATGGTTCGAACAATGTAAATCATTCGTGTGGTGTCATATTATGTGACATAGTTGCAAGGAAAAATACCAAACTTGGTATATTGATTGCATCTCGAAAAATCCTTCTCAAAATGAGCTATCATGTTCGAGGTTTCATTGTTTTCGGACCAAATGTACAATGTTATGGCCAGAGTCGAGGCATAGATTGTGATAGTGTGTCCATATTTTGCACATAAGTGTATCTTGGTATGGCGAACAATGTTGCAGGAGGAAGTTTTCCTTTTCGTTGCACGGAAAAGCCATTTTCCATTTTACGAGTGCCAAAAATGGGGCATTTTGTGAAGCAACCACCAAAAGGCTAATTGTAAATGATACCATCCCATGTTTCACAAAAACTAGATCACCTTACATGGATTATGTCCCAACCGGGGTATCTCAAACCTTTCCATCCACCCCGGGTGAAAAAGACAAATGTGTGCCGAATCGGTAGGAAGTGGGTTTGGTTTGAACTACAGGTACATGATCTAATGCTCATGATTTTTCAACAAAAAATCATTTTTATACTCACAATATGATGTTTCTTTAGAGATCTAATGCAAGTTTTAGCGAGGCTCATCCCCTATCTTCAAGCCCGCTGGTTTGACCATAGTTTAAAATGGGAAAATTTGGAAACGGGCATAAGATATTGAAAAAGGGTCCAAACAATGTAAGTCCTTCGCATGGTATCATATTATGTGACATAGTTTCAAGGAAAAATACCAAACTTGGTATATTGATTGCATCTCGAAAAATCCTTCTCAAAATGAGCTATCATGTTCGAGGTTTCATGGCTTTTGGTGCAAATGTACAATGTTATGGACGGAATCAAGGTATAGTTTGTGATAGTGTGTCCATATTTTGCACATATGTGTATCTTGGTATGGCGAACAATGTTGGAGGAGGAAGTTTTCCTTTTCGTTGCACGGAAAAGACATTTTCCATTTTACAAGTGCCAAAAACGGGGCGTTTGTGAAGCAACCACCAAAGGGCTAATTCTAAAAGATACCATCCCATTTTTCAAAAAACCAGGACCACCTTACATGGACGATGCCCTAACCGGGGTATCTCAAACCTTTTCGTCTAGCTTGGGTGAAAAAGACAAATGTCTGTTGAATCGGTAGGAAGTGGATCCAGTTTGAACTACAGGTACATGATCTAATGCTCATGATTTTTTGAAAAAATCATTTTTAGACTCACAATATGATGTTTCTTCATAGATATAATGCAAGTTTTAGTGAGGCTCATATCCTATCTTCATGCCCGCCGGTTTGACCACAGTTTGAAACGGGAAAATTTGGAAACGGGCATAAGAAATTCAAAAAGGTTCGAACAATGTAAATACTTTGAGTGGTGTCATATTATGTGACATAGTTGGAAGGAAAAATACCAAACTTGCTATATTGATTCCATCTTGAAAAATCCTTCTCAAAATGAGCTATCATGTTCGAGGTTTCATGGATTTTCGTCCAAATATACAATGTTATGGGCAGAATCGAGGCATAGTTTGTGATAGTGTGCCCATATTGATTGCATCTCAAAAACAACCAAAGGCATAATGCAAAATACATATAGTCACTTGTTTCCTAAAATGCCTTGCTTATGATCGTGTCGGCAGTAACCATGTAGTATCTTCATCATTTAATAGGATGTTTGGGTTAGTGTCTCACTGTGAAGGGTGGAGTTTCATCAAACTTATTATAATCTTCTGACATGTTTGTCTTGTCCTCCACTCCCATGATGTTTCTTTTTCCTCAAAGAACTATATGGCGCTTTGGCTCATCATATGATGTATCCATTTGCTTATTTTTCCTTTTGATCAGTTTGGTTGACATGTCCTTCACATAGAAAACCTAAGCCACATCATTGGCTAGGACGAATGGTTTGTCTGTGGACCCAAGATTGTTGAGATCCACTGTTGACATTCCGTACTTCTTGTCTACCTGAACCCCGCCTCCTGTCAGCTTGACCCATTTGCACCGAAACAAAGGGACCTTAAAAGAAGGTCCATAGTCAAGTTCCCATGTCTCGTCTATGTTACCATAATATGTGTCTTTTTCGCATTGGTGTTTGTTGCATCAATGCGGATACCACTGTTTTGGTTGGTGCACTTTTTATCTTGGGTGATCGTGTAAAATGTATTCCCATATGTGCATGTTGAATCGAGTCGTCAGACTCCCCCGGGTATTAGGAGCGTAGAATATTCTTGTGTTCATTGATATACGGAGCCACCAAGGTGTAACTTTGTAGCACTTTGTAGTGTGCTTGAGTGAAAGAATGCCCGTCTCTACATATTATTGCTTTCTTTCCTAGCATGCCTTTTCCACTCAGTCTCCCCTCGTGCCACGGTTGAGGAATACCAATCGGCTTAAGGTCATGAATAAAGTCAACACAGAACTCAATGACCTCCTATGTTCCATAGCCCTTGGAGATGCTTCCTTCTGGCCTAGCATGCTTATGAACATATTTTCTTAAAAAGTCCCATGAACCTCTCAAAGGGGAACATATTGAGTAGAAATACATGACCAAGAACGGCAATCTCTTCCACTAGGTGAACCAGGAGATGCGTCATAATATTGAAGAAGTATGGTGGGAACACCAACTCAAAACTAACAAGACATTGGACCACATCATTCTGTAACCTTGGTAGAGTATCTAGATTGATTACCTTCTAAGAAATTGCACTGAGGAATGCACATAGCTTCACAATGGGTACTCGAACATTTTTCGGTAGAATCCCCCTCAATGCAACCGGAAACAATTGTGTCATAATCACGTGGCAGTCATGGGACTTTAGGTTCTAGAATTTTTTCTATGCCATATTTATTATTCCCATTATATTCGAAGAGAAGCCATATAGGACCTTGATACTGTTCAGGCATTCAAAAAAGATTTCCTTCTCTTTTTTGGTAAGAGTGTAGATGGAAGGACCTTGATACTTCTTTGGATGCATGCTATCTCATTCGTTCATACGTTGTTAGTCCTACCGTGCTTCTGGTGTATCTTTTGACCTCCCATACACGCCCAAGAATCTTAGCAGGTTCACGCAACGGTTCTTCGTCACGTGCATCACATTGATTGAAGAGCGGACCTCTAGGATTCCCAATAGGGTAGCTCCCAAAATATAGATTTCTTCTTCCACATGGGAACGTGTCCGGTAGCATCATTCGGAACAGGTTGACCGACATGACCCTTTCCAAAGATTACTTCTAGATCCTTGACCATACCAAATACATCATCACCAGTATGGGGGACAGACTTATTCTGGTAATCTGCCTCACCTTTGAAATGTTTGGCTTTCTTTCTTACAGTATGCTTGGTCAGAAGAAATCGACAACTCCCTAGGTACACAATCTTCTTACCTTTATGCAAGTATGTAGCTTTAGTCTCATCTAAACAGTGTGTGCATGCATTGTATCCCTTGTTTGACTGTTCTAAAAGGTTAGTAAGAGTATACCAATCATTGATGGTTACGAAAAGCAATGCTCATAGATCAAATTCCTCCTGTTTGTGCTCATCCCACACATGTACACCTTGTCCGTGCCACAACTGTAAAAGTTCTTCAACTAATGGCCTTAGGTACAAATCAATGTCGTTGCCGAGTTGCTTAGGTCCTTGTATGAGCACTGGCATCATAATGAACTTTCGCTTCATGCACAACCAAGGACAAAGGTTATAGATACATAGAGTTACATGCCAGGTGCTATGACTATAGCTCTGCTCCCCAAAAGGATTCATGCCATCTATACTTAGACCAAACCTTAAGTTCCTTGCGTCATCTGCAAAGCCCGGGTAATCTCTCTTGATTTTTCTCCACTGCGACCCATCAGCGGGGTGTCTCAACATCTTGTCTTTCTTGCGATCTTCTTTGTGCCATCGCAACAACTTGACATGCTCTTTGTTCCTGAACAACGTTTCAACCGTGGTATTATAGGAGCATACCACATAACCTTGGAAGGAACCCTCTTCCTAGGATGCTCGCCCTCAACATCACCAGGATCATCTCGTATGATCTTATACTTCAATAATGCACCACATATCAGAGATTCATTATTATTCTCACACTTCTCACCGTGGTAGAGGATGCAGTCATTATTGCATCTATGTATCTTCTTCACCTCTAATCCTAGAGGGCATACAACCTTTTTTGCTTCGTACGTACTGGCAGGCAATTTGTTATCCTTTGGAAGCTTCTTCTTCATTATTTTTAGTAGCTTCTCAAATCCCTTGTCAGATAAACCATTCTCTGCCTTCCATTGCAGCAATTCCAGTGTGGTATCGAGCTTTGTGTTGTTATCTTAGCAATTTGTGTACAACATTTTTTTGTGATTATCTAACATGCGCTTCAACTTCTCATTTTCACTTTCGCATTCTCTCTGTGCATCAACAATGGCCCAGTGAAGATCATCAACGATCTCATTCGGTGCCTCTTCATCTTCAGCTTCACCCGTTGCATTATTACCGTATTCAGGAAACATAGGATAGTTGTCATCATCCTATTCTTCTTTATTATCTTCCATCATAACCCCTCTTTCTTCGTGCTTGGCCCAACAATTGTAGCTGGACATGAAACCGGACCGAAGAAGGTGGGTGTGAAGGGTTCTTGAGGAAGAGTAATCCTTCTGATTCTGACATACAACACATGGACAATGCATAAAATCATTCAGACTGTTTGCCTCGGGCACACCGATGAACTTATGAAGGCCCGTAATGAACTCGCCAGTACGTTGGTCACCATACATCCATTGTCGGCTCATCTGCATTATATAATTAAGTTTATGAAAAAACATTACAGAAGATCTATAGAAATGACCACCACTATACATCGACACATGCATTGTACCAATGACAAATGAAAGGATTAAGTTGCTAACCTCGATCGAGGAGGAAAGAAAGAGGAGAAAGCTTAAGTGTGGCTCGGGCACTTCATATCATGCTTGTTTTGGGTGAACTCAAGTGGCATCATGCTCTCACGTATTTCATCGAGAACCTCTTGTGCATAGAGGGGAAAAACAAAGAAACATACACCACTTGTGCATGAGAGGGGAAAAACAAAGAAACATACACCACTTGTGCATGAGAGGGGAAAAACAAACCAGCTCACACACAAGCATGTGGGGCTGGGGTGTATATATAGAGGAACATGGACCTTTAGTACCGTTTCGTACCACGAACCGGGACTAAAGGGTTATAGGCGGGCACGAAACCCCTTTAGTCCCGATTCGTGCTAGGAACAAGGACTAAAGGTCTCAAATGAATTGGGACTAATCATGGTCCTGCCCCGTGCGGCGTCCTGGCCTTACGAACCAGAACTAATGCGCACATTAGTCCTGGTTCATAAGGAAACCGGGACTGATCGCTTTGGGGTTGTCGGACCAATGCCCTATTTTCTACTAGTGCTATAAATGCATTGGTCGAGCAACGAACAAGACCGAGACACATCACACAAGCCAAACTACACCAGCCAGTGGTTAGATTGATTTTGCTTCAATCCACAGCCAGCGCCAGTGCATTTAAGAAACTGGTTTTTTTTGCTAGAAATGTTTCTATCTATTCCATGTGTTTGTAAGAAGTATAAAGTACACTAAATATATAAAAATTACATCGAGGTCTTTGCACCACCTAACGATCACTACCACTGCCCACGCACTGATGTCGTCATTCCCTTACCGAAACCGGTCTGACATTGTTGATGACAGTCCGGGAGTTTTCATGCATGTGCCTCTAAGAGCATATCCACTCGCTAGTGACCCATAGGTCATTTTCCGGTGAAAATATTCATTGGATGGATGAAACTTTCGGCCTAGGGGTCCGCCGATTCCTAGCCGCCCCCATCGAACAGAAATCAGGGACAATTTTTGAAAAAGTTCTTCCTACCAGCAAAAACACACCAACAAATTAGCCACAATTCGGTGATCAAATCCCTCCTTACTTTTCTTCTTCCCCTTCCCCTTCCAGCTCGCTAAAACCTCCTCCAGATCGTTGTCCTCGGCTTCTTCTTCCTCCAGGTCACCCTTGCCTTCTTCTTCGTCCTAGTCGTTGTTGAACCCTTGCGTGTCCAGGCCGTTCTCGGCGGTGGTACAAGCTTCCTCTTGAGTGAAGTACCCTAGAGCTGAAGCAGGGGTTGTGGAGTTGAACGTGATCATGGCATGCAGCACAGAGTCGCCTGACATTCCGTTGAACGAACTATCGTCATGGGTAGTGGCGGCATTGAATTGGTGCATTAAGGAAGAACCACGACCTGGGGAGAAAGACAGAGGACCGCAGTGAAGCGCTGGTGACATCTCGAGGAAGACGACATCGGGGTTGAAGCCGCCCAACTGGTTATTGTCACACTCTAGCAAAGGAGTGAACCTCGTGTGCGGCATGGCGTGGGCGCTACTCTCCTGGAAAAGCGACAGCGAGGACGGCGAGAAGGCCGCTGGGGAGATGCTCGACTGGCTTCCCCACACAATGTCGGGGAAGTACTGGCCGTCGTAGTGTGGCGGGAACATGGAAGCCACCGTCACCGCCGCAAGTTCCTGGGATTCCTCCTCCGCCAGCGCTAGGGCCTCCTGCTTTGCCTTGAGTTTCTTCCCCCTCTCCTGATGGTCGACAATTTCGGCCTTTCTGCGCTCGACATCCTTCAACCACCCGGTGTTGGTCATGCCGGGGGTATATTTTTCGCCTTCTTCTGCTTCGACAACGGCGGTTTCTCGCTGGTGAGTTTGGACCATTGAATTTGTTCGGCGGCATAGTGGAGCAGATCTGGGGGAAATGGCGAGAGCTCGCGTGTGTGATGAGGGAATATGCATGGTGAAGGAGCTTCTGTCGCCGACATCCCAGGCCTGCTAGCCTTTTTTCTTTATCCGGCACCCCTAGGTGAACCTCGGCGCGCTGAGTTCGGCCCGTGTTTTCCATATTGTCGGACTATCGGTACATGGGGCACCACGTTCTGCCTAGTTGTCGGGACCACAACACTCACTCTTTGGAGCCTCCGGGGGTGCGTAGCCCTCTAGAGGTCCAGCAAGACCGCCACACCAATGCGGGCGTCGGAGTACCTCCTCAAGAGGTACCAGAGGGAGCACGCTCAGACCCCGCGCCCACCACAAGGCGACAACCCAACAGGTGGCCCTAATGCATGCCATCCACCTCAATAAAATAAGATGTTGCATGTATGCTTCCATGTCAAAGACGGGGCGACGACAGCTAGACCCGGCAGAGACTGACATTTCCACTTTGGTGAAAGAAGACCAAGCATGAGGAAGTGCCGCAGGGAGACACCATCGACGACCGCGGCAGTGGACTGAATACCGATGCGCATCCTAGATCCGGTTCACGGGAAGTACGAGCGTGCACCAGGGCTCCTTTGGCGGGAATGTGGTGACCCTTCCCGCCCAATATTTGGGGGAAGAGGACCAACGCCACTATAAAAGGAGAGCAACCCCTACCATTGAAGGGATCGATCCCAGAGATCTCAAACCCTAGATATGCATCTACCTCTATACCCTTGCAAAGCACTGTGAGCAATACAACAAAGCAGGAGTAGGGGCTTTACCTTCTCATGAGGGTCCCGAACCTGGGTAAAAAACCCATATCTCTCTGTCATGTGCGAGCTCCGTTGTATCCTTCATTGCCGGCTAGCCTAGAACGCGTGTTCAGTCCCCTCTCAAACTCAGGGATCGTTGGACCCCCTTGTTCCTTAATGAGACACAAGTCTCCGACACATGGATTTTCGGCCAAACCCGGACGACAACGAGGAGCTGGGAGCGTTGCCAGGCCATTTTTTGTCATCCTGATGAAAAAAACTCCTAGGGGTGTACTCGGGGGGAATGGGTGGAGATGCTCTAAGGACCTCTGTCATAGAGATGAAGTTGTCATCATTGAACCATTTAATTGATCCAAGTTTTAAACACAAAATCTATAATACACGTAGACTAGACGAGATTGACCATTCTACGGAACTAGAAACTAGATGAATACCCGCCCTCCTCAACTCCATCAACGAGACGCCACCGACGACATGGACGAGGAGGTGAGTATACCTTATTCTTTTCCTGCACAAGGTCGCCATAGCCACCATAGCGTTGATGCTGGTTGAACAAACTCTAACTTTAGGGACCCTTCTATAGCATCGAGCGCGGGTCCAAGGTCCCCAACCCCTCCGCCCCCGGAGAGGAAAGATGAGGAGGTAGGGACCCATTGATTTTCAATCGTAGACGGTGAAGACGAGTCATAGATGGCGGCGGTCACCCTAGTCGCCACCTCTTTTTTGTTTGATGGAGGAGACGGATGTGTGATTGATAATTACATTTTTATCACTAAGAATTAAGCAGCTGGTTGGTGCTAGGCTGGCGTGGTTGAAAATATATGCAAACTACTATATGATTTAATCTGAACAAATAACTGATAAATCATAATCACATGAAGAGTAATTATATTAATCATGCATACTAACAAAGTAGATGAACAGATTACATCTAAACTTGATAAATCGATCACATCTACTCTAAACTTTAGAACAAGAAATTCTAGCAAAAACTTAAAAAGAAAGATTAGGGTTACGTACGATCTTGCTTGAGCAGCAGAAGAGTTCGCATTAACGTTGTCAGCCATGTTGAGGTCGCTGAAGAGGTATTGGTGTCTGGAAAGAAGTGGTCATTAGGGAAGTCATTGTCGGTCGAGGCCATTGCCAGTAGTCGTGATAGAGAGCACTCCCTAAATATCTGATCGCCTCTCACCCGTACATGTCTATGAGAGGCGGGGTTTCGGAGGCCTATAGTTATGTACTTTGGTGTACACTAGAAGATGGATGAGAAAGATTAAGGCAGTGACACAAGGTTCTACAAAGAAGGTAGTCGCATGTGGCCCGTACAAACTAGGGTTCATGTTTGGGTTTATATAGTGCAGCTCGGGTAGGATGTGGGATGCAACCCACGTCTGAGTTAGCGTAGCCCACGATCTAAAATTACTAGAAACGGTTAAGATAACACATCATTAATGACTCGTAATTAATACATAATTAATTTCCCGAATAAAAAACTTATAAACAAGATGCATGAATATGAGCTTGGCTTGGCTCATTACCACAACCCCCGTTATGCCGTGTCATGACGAGGTGAGCGATGGAGAAGGAGGATTGCACGAGGTTTTGTCTTCTCACTTACTTAGCAGAGTTCTTTAGGTACTTACTTAGTAGAGTTAGAACAACTTACCTTATAAATCACTCTAACTCTCTCCCAACTTCAGTGTGGTACTAAACTTCAGCCTCGCCCCTTCCCATAAATGAATAGGTCATATGAGAATTTTAGAATTTGTATCGTCTACGGGCCTAAATCCAAACAAAAGTTCCAACAATCCCCATAGAGTCTCACAGGCACTTCACATCATTTTTTAAGAAATATTTTATAAACCGGTGCGTAGTGAAGACTGTTAAGTTAAACTTCCACTTTAAAATACAAGTTTATGCAAACTAGTTTCACATAAAATTTAGATCAATGATGGAATGCTACAAGTTTTTCCCATGGTTTGGAGCTTATACGTCATACTCCAAGACCTTTCATAAGTTTATTAGAGACCACCAAACTATCATGGACTATGACTTTCACAAGTCTGCAGGACAACATCTCTCTAAGACAAGCCACTTAGAACACATTAAGATAAAGGAAATTCTATTTCCGTGTCCCTGGTTTGTTAGTTGTACTCAGTTTTTCCCAGCCACTTAGTTTTTCCTCACTTTTGCTCTCCCTTCATTCCGAAAATCTCACATGCGCTCGAACGGGGGATGCCATCTGGTCAAAGGCTTGACCGTTACATGCTAACCGGTGGGACCGCTTTGGGTAGGTCGTGCATTGAGCGTTACGTTATGTCGCCTCGACCGTTATATGCTGACAAGTGGGACCGCGTTCAGTCGATTCCCGTAGTAGACACATCTCTCAACTTATCCAGATCAGTATCGGAACCATAGCTTATCCACGTAAGAGCTGGACCCACAGCTTATCCATGTGAGCACCTGACCCACATCTTACCTAGGTTGGCGTTGCAAGATAGGACCCCGAGCTAGCCCCGTGCCCGCGCCCTTTGTCTAGCTTCATTTTCATATAGTGAAATGTAATGCATATAAGAAAATTATACACCTTTGAACTCTTTTAAATCGCACTTAGGACATAATAATGTTGTGTTAATAAAATCCTAATCATTTATCATTTTCATAGAGTGAAATATAATGCATAAACTTGTGTATACCAAAATTATACACCTTTGAACTCTTTGAAATCGCACTTAATACATGATAATGTCGTGCTAAGAAACTCTTGAGAGATTATCATTTTCATAGAGTGGAATGTAGTGCACAAACTTACATATGTGAAAATTATAAACCTTTGAAAACTTTTAAATCGCACTTAATACGTGATAATGATGTGCTAACAAAATTTTGAGAGATTATTATTTTCTCCTCCATTTTCATAGAGTGGAATTTAATGCATAAACTTGCATATACGAAGTTTATAGACCTTTGAACTCTTTGAAATCGCACTTAATACGTGATAATGTTGTGCTAAGAAAATCTTGAGAGATTATTATTTCCATAGAGTGGAATGTAATGCATAAATTTGTATATACGAAAATTATACACCTCTGAACTCTTTGAAATCGCACTTAATACATGATAATGTTGTGCTAAGAAAATTTTAAGAGATTATCATTTTCATATAGTGGAATGTAATGCATAAACTAGCATATACGAAAATTATACACCTTTGGACTCTTTAAAATCGCACTTAGGTCATGATAATGTTGTGCTAATAAAATCCTGATCATTTATCATTTCCATGGAGTGAAATATAATGCATAAACTTGCGTATACGAAAATTTTAAACCTTTGAACAATGTGAAATCACACTTAATAACGAGATAATGATGTGCTAGCAAAATTTTGAGAGATTATCATTTTCTCCCCCATTTTCATAGAGTGGAATGTAATTCATAAACTTGCATATACGAAAATTATACACATTTGAACTCTTTGACATCGCACTTAATACATGATAATATTGTGCTAAGAAAATCTTGAGAGATTATCATTTTCATAGAGTGGAATGTAATGCACAAATTATACACCTTCAAACATGTTCCCTTCAAATTATATTCAAGTTCATTTGTTTATGGAGTTAAAGTGTCGGTGGCAAACTCGTTATTTTGCATGGATAGAGGGATGCCCCCCGACAGATATAGGGGTTATCCTGTCCGCTAGATCACAAAGGATCAGCGGTTGGTGGGAACAATCCGCGTGACAACTGTCTCAACCAATCAAAGCGTAGCAGCGAAGATGAGCACACAGGTGCGAGAGATTGATACTAGAGAGGGGAAAACTGAGTAACACTTAAGAACCAAGGGCAAAACTGAGTAGAACTTAAAAACCAAGGGCAAGACTGATAAAGGGAGTCAAATAGAAAATAAAAAAAGTTTTAAAAAAATGCAAAATGCGTCTTTTATACAATAAAATACACCTTGGTATACATCAAACTGTTTGCAATCAAATATACACCAGTTTGACAATTATTGCCTTATTCAGACAAACTATATTTTAGGGAGGGATGTTTTGGGAAGAGGCTTGAGTAGAAAGCCATGAACCTTCATAGATAGTAGGTGATTTGAGAAGTGGTGGTTTAGGTTTAAACTTGGTTTATATACATTTCTTATGGTGGTAGGTTACATAATAAGACTCATGGGTAGATGCCACTATGTTTTGCTCTTTTTGAATTTGTTGTGCATAAAATGACTCAATTAGCTAGCTAAAACCTATTCGTTGACTCTCTGTTGACCAGCGACCGGATAATAAAACTGAGTATATTGCACACGGCAGTGTTAGTACTCGAGGGAAAAACTGAGTACAACCAAACTGCCAATGTTACACTCGAGGGCAAAACTGAGCACAACTAAGTCGCCATGGTTAGACATGAGGGGAAAATGTGACTCATGGTACATGTGTGCGGTGCACAGGGCGGTAGCGAACACGTGTGGCTGTGCACGGTGTAGTAGTGTATGCAGTTACGTGGTGCACGGTGATGCAACGAAACATCGCTTCCCTTCTCCTTTAATAGAGGTCTCCTCACTCTCACTCATCACTCACTCACTCACTCACTCAACCGTCTCCACTGTCCCATCACCTTCTGCAAAACCCTAAGAAAACCCCAACCACGTCGGTGATGGAGAAAAGAATGGGGTGGTCGCCATCGGCGCCTCCAAGGCCGTCGGCGAGGAGGCCCCCGTCCCCGTACAGGCCCCCGACCAGGCTTCGAAGGCAGCCGCCGTCCCCGTCCCCGCATCCACCATAGCCGCCGACGAGGAGGCCCCCGCCGGTCTCGGGCAGATCCCGCTCGGATGGGACCCCTACGAGCAGGTTGATTACATAAGGCCGGAGAACCCCTACGACACCAGCATCGCCGACCCATGGTCAGAGGTAACGGGGTTTTCGCCCATTCCCTTGTTCTTCCCCCATTCCCATCGTTGGATGCTAGATCATATGTTATTCTGGCTCGCTATTCGTATTTTTACAGTAGCTAATCCTCTTGTGTTAGATCTCGTATTTCGATGAATCCCCCTGTTCGTATTTAAACCCCCTGCTCGTAGTTGGGATTAGTATTCGATTTGGTTTGAGATTTGGAGAATAATCAGGAGATATCAATCGGTTAATTTATGCAATTAATCAATCCCGATAATCAAAGTATCTCAATCATGTCCTTATTGCACTCTACTGTTTTTTCCAGCAAGAGGATAGCAACGATGTCCGCAACAAGATGAGTCCAAGGACACCAAGACTCGTCATGTGCTGAGGAGGCTCAAGTCCGGCCAGTACAACAACTTCTTCGCTGGCGACGTGTACATGTGCCCCTTCTGCCCCACCAGGAGACTCCGCGCCATGGACTTAACTCTCTCGTGGAGCATGCCGAGGACGTGAGGACCTGCGGCGAGTCCGTGAATATCCACGGCTTCATAGCCAAGCACCAGGCGCTCGGTCTTCACCTCCGCAACCTCCAGAAGGTGGCTATCAAGGAGGGTCGCATGCTCCCGATCAAGCCCAAGGCGTCCAAGATCAAGGGACTGGGTAGCAAGAAGTGGAGGAGGCGCCATAGGGAGGAGGCGGAGGCCCTCCTAGTAGAGGCCATGAGGGGCCACTGATCTGTTGCTACTGTAAAGCAGCTTCTTTTGTCTTATCTGTGTTGCTGCTGCTGAGCAGCCTAATTGTCGAACCTCGTTAAGTATCATACTATATAACCTATATTAGCTGCTTTATCTATATCTACTCTGTTTACTGGATTTATTTATGGTGCTGGTTAGATTTGCTGCTCTAGAGTTGCTATCAGATTGGGGGAAAACAAGGGCAAAAGGGACAATGAATGAAGAGAGAAGCTTCTCTAGATTCACTACTTTTTAGGCAAAAAAACACAATTGTTAGCAAGAGAGAGGGTAAAATGCGCTCTTAAAAAGGCTAATCATAAAAATAACAAAAAAGAAAACTTCCAATTTAGGCGACAGGACGTACGTAACCACCAAACGCGCTCCACATGGTCCCACACCACGTCCCCCATAATCAGTGAGAGATGGATGGTTGGTCCGTTGTGTATCCTGGCCCCACCTGTCAGCATGTAACGATCGAGGCGACGTAATGTAACGCTCAACGCACGACCCGCCCCAACGCGGTCCCACCGGTCAACATGTAATGGTCAAGCCTTTGACCTGACGGCATCCCCCCGTCCGAGCGCATGTGAGAGTTGCGTACAATGAGATGGGCAAAAGTGAGAAAAAAATAAGCGGCTGAAAAAAACTGAGTACAACTAATGAACCGGGAGTACAAAAATAGAAATCCCTAAGATAAATGTCAACCTGCCTGAAAGATCAGGGGCAAATTGCATCTCAGCTGAGAGGTAAATTTAATATAGAGATACTCTCCTCAGAGCCGACAGACAGTTTGTTTCCTAACTCTCATCCACGAGATCTCCAATCATATAGAGTGGGTCAGGACTATGGGAAACTCATAGAGTGGGTCTCAAACTCATCTCTCTCAATGCATTATATATCAAACCTTTATTAAGAGATATGTCAAGTTTTAAAATGTTTGGATATAATCCAAACCAATAACTTCGGAGTTCATTATTTTCTTGACAGATTTCAATCTCCTCTTCACATGCCTTGATAACTTTATATTATCCTTAGAACTGTTCACTTTAAAGACCACGGTTCATCGGGATGATGAGTATTGATTTTTCGACCATAGGTAAGTCCATCAAGAGATCACGAAGCCACTCTACTTCAACGGTAGTTGTGTCTAGTGTTGTGAGTTCTGTTCCCATCGTTGACCTTGTTAAGATGGTATGCTTCGAAGACTTTCAAGAAAAAATGCCACTACCAACCACCACCAAGTGTAAACAAATACCATGTGTATCCTTAATCTCATCAGCATCTGATATCTAGTTTGAGTCACTATAACCTTCAAGTACCCACAGATACCTAGTATAATGAATATCATTACTTTAAGTGACTGTCAAGTAGTGAAAATATCTCAAGGTCATGCCAATGATCATCCAGGATTTGACACTAATCCACTAAGTTTTCTTACAACAAAAGAAATGTCAGGCCTCATGGTGCTAGATATATACATAAGTGAGCCAACGATTTGAGAATATCTCAACTGATCTCTAGTAGTCATTCGATTCTTTGAAGTAGCACGATCAAATCATAAGGAGTTGAAGAAAACTTGTTATAGATATACCCAAAATGACTCAGTATCTTTTCTACATAGTAGGATTGAAGCACTGTAATCCCACCATTTTCATCTTTCAGTAGCTTAATGTTTAAGATTACATAAGCTACACGCAGATACTTCACCTCAAAGCAACGAGTCAAGAACTCTTTGACCTCCTAAATAACAACGAGGTTTATCCCAAATATCAATATGTCATCAACACAGAGATAGAGGTTAACTCCCTTGCCCCCACCATGGTGATAGTACACACATTTATCAACTTCATTTACAACAAAGCCTTCGGTGGTTAAAGTTCTTTCAAACTTCTCGTGTCACTATTTGGGATCTTTAGTAATACCATACAAAGACTTCAATAACTTATACACCTTTCCTTTGTTGACCATCTACTACTAATCTATCAGGTTGCTCCATATAGGTTTCCTCATCTAGCTCTCCCTTTAGAAATGTTGTCTTAACATACATTTGATGAACGCGAAGAACGTGTGAGGCAGGCAAGAAAAGTAGTACTGGAACAATCGTCAGTCTGACCATAGGTGAGTATGCATCAAACAAGTCTTCCCCTTCTTCTAGGTATAACCCTTGGTCACAAGGCATGCCTTGTACTTTCTAGTAGTGCTCAGTGGCATGACCATCGCCAACATGTTTGATGCCTTCAGGGAGCCTATATACGTATGACGAGGAGCACATAGTTCTCCTTGAAGTCTGGTGGAACAAGAGCGTATATGACTAGACTCTCCACCAAACCCTTCATATTCATTGGCGACCCCCACTCTCTCCTGATCAACAACTGAGGAATGTTCAACTGCTCCAAGCTTGCGACCCCACAAGATCGTGCAACAACTCATGTCCTGACTATGCATTACCTACTCTATTCACCGTCATGTTGGGGAAGACCTACCTCCTCCTCATCGTCAGCCTCACTTTGTTCTAGTCACTCAGCTTCAAGATTGAAGAACACTCTTTGACGGTGGTGGAGGTCGACATGCATTTCATCTAGCCCTTCGTCGTGAAGAACCATTTAATCTACTCAACTCTATGTTGGTCAAGGCTGACCAGTACCCGAGGCAGAACTACTAAGATAGAACCCGCATTGTTGGCCAGAATAGCATGACACCGAGTATCAAGGCCTTCATGAGCTATGTCGACAACGACCCACGAAAGACACATACCACTACACCACCGACGATCTCGACATGGATCGTGATGGCACCGGCCAGAGATGACCACATACTGCTCCTTCTCAACACGCGGAACAACATCGATTGTCACAGCAAGTGGACCATCAACGACGTGTCCCTCCTCTTCCCGGCCACGCCCTACCTTGTGTTGATGAAGCGTGGCCTTACCGCCGCATATGACCGGCACTAGCCCCTGGACGCGTACGTCCAAAGGGGCCACGGTACCATTGGTAGCCCGGTGTTACCAGCTAGCATTTCACTCTATTATGGATGTGGTGCTATAGAACCTACATGGGGATGATTTTTGGGTGCTTGGCCACAATGATGGTAAGTTAGACCCGGCAATAGACGCATGGAGGATTCTGAATGTGAAGGATTTGATTATGAAGAACACGATGTCGCTGCACCCAGAAGGGTGGACATCTCTAAGGTTCCAAGTGAACAACCCAGTTATGTTTCTATTCAATTAGCACGTCAAGGAGCACGTGTTCATGGGCATGGGAGTTGTATTCGAGGAGGGCGTCGAGAGGCTCCCCCGCTTGCTGTCATGAATCATGGGGCGTGGACATTCCAACCAAGTGCATTGATCAGATCACCACATCATTTTCTCAAACATAAGATATTCATTGGTCCTAGCGGTGAAGGTAATCTGGTCTAGGTGATGGATATGCGCAAGTTTGGGCATTTATTTATTTTCCTCAATGTATTGGAACATATAATGTAGTACTATAGTGGTTTCTTTGAGTTATAGGTGATATAACAATATGTGGCAGATTTGTGTGGAACACTAATATAAACATCCATCATTAGCCTTGGGTTTTTATCTATTTTTCTTTTCGGCTGTCTCATTACCTGTCCTCGAAATCTAGGACATGCATAGAGTGTGTCCGGGTTACGCTGCTTGGCAATGTCTAGAGTCTAGACCCAACAACTAACATGTTGGTAAAGTTGGGTCATATAGCAATATCATGCAAGTAGTACGTAGTATATATGAATTACCTACATTTATTTTTGCCAGTATGACTACGTAGGATCTCGGCTCAACAATATATGTATTGCAAATTGGCATTCATATAGCCACTCAATTAATAGCACCACATCATCATACGTACAGGTATAGATAGCGTTACACCGCGGATGATGCAAGGCACAGGAGGACTGTACGTCATTTTGTACGCAGCAGGCAGCCTACGATATACTAGTACATAGGCTGTATGTGTCACAGACGTACGGCCCTTCGTGTACCAGGTGTACGTTCGTTTGGGTATCAAGCAAAGGAAGTAGTCTGACGTTACATCGATCGCAACAGATAGTCTTCATCACACACAACAGACAGAACTATGGACGCGATAGTCGCTCCTCAGGCCGGAATATACGCAGTATGTTATCATGCGACGACTGTACTACAGCGTCGTCGTCGCACGTTTATTAGTAGTAGGTTGGGTTGGGTTGGGTCGATGAGCTCGCCCATAGGTACGTACGCCTTCAAGGTAGCCATGTCGGCATGAAGGACGTCACGCACGAGTTGTTCATCTGCTCCTGAGAATACCTGCAATGCTTGCGAAATGTTAGCACATCATCTCCATCTCCAAGAAGAGGGATATGCACAGCCGTATACACGTACCCGATTTGCAGGGTGGGCTCGGCGCCGGCGTCCAGCGGGTGGAAGAACCCGTTGCCGCCGTGGTGTGGCGGCTGCGGCTGCTGCGGCGACTGCCGCTGGTCGTAGCCGAGCAGCAGGTTGGCGCCGTGCTGCTCCCACATATGGTGGCCATGATGCACCTGCTGCTGCTGCTGGCTGCTCTCCTCCAGCTTTTCCTCGCCAAAAACAGGTAAAAAGATCAATCATCTTGCAATTTATCCATTTATTTTATTATTACTGTACATAAAGAACAATGTATATGCAGATTTTCTAAGGGCAGGACAATCAACAGATGTACTAGCGTACTAATATGCTAACCGATTTCTGTTTGGCCTTTGAAGCATTAGTGTGTGTTCTGACCGTGCACTACTTTTAGAGGTATAGGCATGTTTGTACTGTCCTTGCATTGGCGTGCCCCTGTTTGCAACCATATGCAGAAGAAGCAACTGCCAGGCGACACTTATGTGCAGTAATGAGTTTATACTAGGTAGTACCAAATATGTACATCCAAACGTAACAACAAAGTGGCTTCAACTTCAAAACAAGGAAACCGGACGCATGCTAAACTAACAAGATTCAGTTAACCGTATCTGTGGGAAAAGAATTCAGTAACCCAATTGTATTAGTACGGGCAGGGGAACTCACTTTTCTTCTGAGGCACTTATTGGCTTCGCACAGCATTTGCTCCTGCAAAATTATTCAGTGATATTGCTCGAAACAGTCAGTTTCATTTTCTGAAAAATAGAACTCGTGATTCTTTTTAATTATTTTGCCAAGAGCATACCTTTCTCTGGAGATCAGTGAGCTGATCGAGCATATGCTGTGTCTGCAAGATTGGAACTTCGATTAGCATTTCAGTGGGAAAGAAATTCAACACGGTACTCATGAT
This sequence comes from Avena sativa, assembly GCA_916181665.1. Taxonomy (NCBI): domain Eukaryota; kingdom Viridiplantae; phylum Streptophyta; class Magnoliopsida; order Poales; family Poaceae; genus Avena; species Avena sativa. The sequence continues at coordinate 541,370,207 of OV702290.1, read as the reverse complement.
GATGCTTGACAGCCAAATTGTGTGTCTAGTTTCCATGCTGACAGCCAGATTGTGTCTAGTTTACAAGGACAAATGTATGATGCTTGACATTATGAAATTAAATTTCTTAATGCATAACTTTCCATCCCTGAAAACTGGTAGCCCAACAAATGATTCAGGAAAAATGTGGTTCAGTAAAAACGATACTAGTCATATACAGAGTTGCAACAGTTAAAAACTGGAAACACCCATCGCCAAAATAGCAAAGGGAAACAGTCTTAACGGATTTGGTCCAGCGAGAAACAGTCAATTACCCTTGTGGATCTTATGTGCCTTAAGGACGAATCAAGTTGCTTTTCAAGCTGCTCAAGGTCTTTGATGCCAAGTGACCCGAGATCTTCACCAAGCAAATTCCTGCGATTGCCACCAAGTTAAAAGATCAGTATCAGTAGTACTACACTGATAAAACATACAGTAACCACAGCTACATGTGATATATGATGCCTATATTTCACTGCTGGCTTCACTTTCCTTGAAGGGTCATAATTGTGATCTATGAAAATTCTTGTTGCCACTTATATATATATTCCGCTTTTCAAACATTCTTACAGATGCGAATGCTCAGTTTAGTTCCTAAGGATGCATTAGGTTTCCACTTCAGAACTATATATAGTTTGTCACAAGTCTCAGTGGTAATAAGCCTGTTGCATAGGCAAAAGGTGCATATATTAAGTTTTGGACATCAGAAAATTATTTTACTGAATCTATATATTAACATCTTATTGTGAAATTTAGATTATCGTTTATTTCTACTATTTTCACTAGAAACATTGCACAAGTTAAGTTGGAAGCAGAGAGGGCACCTTCATCTTTAAAAAGACTCAAGAATAGAAGTTTGCAACTTACCTTTGTGTTCTCTGTAAATTTTCAACTCGTGCTTTCAGCTTGAGGTACTCATTTCGACTACTCACCACTAACTGAAAAATAACTGCTACTTCAGTACAAAGAAATCTTAAAATTTAACAAATTGCAATACAGTAGAGGAATAAAGCCAGCAATTTGTATATCCTGCCATGCATGGAAAGCAAACTAAGCTTACTTTACATGCAATGCTATTAGTTCAACAAACAGCTATCTGACCATGATTTTCGTCTTTCATGACAACTCAATGGCCACATCTTTCACATTTTGTTCTGTGATAAGTGATTCTAGTTCATCATGAGTTAGTGCAATCGCAGTATCACATAGAAATTTGCGGAGGAAACAGGAAACCACTGGAACTACACAAAATCAATGTTCAACCTATCAAAACCAGCATATATGTTTACTCTTGAAGCCTAAATATAAAATTAAAAAACATTGAAACAAGGAACACTGGGGTATAGTTTCAAAGATGTAGGGAGTAAACACTGGGGTATGTTTACTCGTTTTTGTACAACTTAGTCCATGCAATGCTCTCATTTCACAAAGAACACTGGGGTATAGTTTCAAAGATGTAGGGAGTAAACATTGTTCCTACTTAACTAGCTTATATATAGCGAGAGCTAATTACAGTAAAGTGGTATGCATCACTTGTAATCTGATACATTTACACTTGAAGCTAGGTTTCTTAATGAAATCAGTGAACTAGTGGAATCTTTTGATTCAAAGGGTCTTAGCACACAACTTCATTTCATGCACTTATCAGAACTGACCACTAAATTATCACACATAAAATGATCTGAACTGAGTAACAGAACTCACCTCATTCTCCTTATTCTGCATTACAGTATCTGGACCACCATAGCTGCATTTTTGGTATCTCTCAAGTGTTTTGGGCATGCTACAAGTTCAAAATATGAGCAAAGAACTAATTACCATTAAAGGATATAATAGTAAAAAAGATCAAGTGTTTGAAAATGTAAAATTTAAACCTACACAACCAAGTGGAGCTAACGAAACGGTGCTTGAGATGAGGCCAAAAAAATGGAAATTAGTATTGGCTAGAACAAAAATTTGGCTGCACTTTAATTAGCTGAATACACTTGACAGGCAAAAACTTCGATGGCAGGGTATTACTAATATTTATGTTGGCATTGGTAAGTTGTGTTCATAGATAATGTTTCCAGAGTGTTTAAAACTTTACTGAACTTCATAAATGTACAGGAAAGTAAAACAATTAGAAATGAAACAATGAGTTCATAACAAGAGAAGAATACAAGGGAACACCACTGTTAGAGTACTGCGAAGTTTCAAATTTCAGAGGGGCGAACTGTGAATTCAGCCTGCTGAACAAACTCTAGACTTGTAGGCTGTAGCTAGATATGGTAGGCGTTGATGATATAGACCCATCTTCCATCATAAAATACTGGAGCACTGGGTATTGTATAGGCTTCTGAAGGGACATCTGATAAAAGTATATTCCCTTCCAACTGGAATGAAAAGACTACTCGGCCAAGAGAGCTGGGCTGAAACCTGAAGCCCTTCTTATTACCCTACATGTACTTCAAGGTCAGTCCTAGGAATCCTGTGTACCTTTAGGTACTTTATTTTAATTACCAGTATTCCAGGAACTTTCCTTATACTAGTGTGTTAATTGCTCTAAAATAATTATGCAGTTTCAATACAACAAAAAATGTACTCACCATACATCCAAAAAACATTCAGTGCAGATTGAGCAATTTTGTGGTTCACTTATGTTTAGTGAATCTAAATATATTGGAAAGGAACTGATAATCCAAGAAACCCGTTACCCAAGTGGTATTACACTCCCTGCTTAATGAACAACAATGAGGCCAACATTCTTTGGCTTCTCATGCATTTGGAGCCAAACTCTAATAAATTGTTGCTAGGTCTGGGTAAAATATTCGTTACTAGATTATTATGGCAGCTCATCAAGTTTTTGGTGTGAGAACACAAAAAAAAAATACTAAAAACACACAAATCAAAAGCGACATTCTATGTGTGATTATTGTCAGAAACATTTTTAACAGAATATGTACACCAAGGATTTGGAGTGAGATGCCATTTGTCAGGATAAATTTTTTCGTCGTCATCAATAGTGTATGCACTAAAGCATTGGTGGGAACCTTTTTTTCTTAAGATAGGATATACGAGCATCTCAGATCAGATGAATGCGCATGCATGCACCCAACTGGGTCTCAAGTAGTGCCGAAAATAGAACATATGGTTCCTTTCTCTTTTTTTCATACGTTTGTCATTGAAGAGTTTTTCATTTGCAGGAAAAAATATTGAATATTAGTTTAGTTCTAGTAATCCATAATTAAAGAGCACTGCTCTCGAAAATAGTAATTAATAAAGAGCATTCCATCGGTATGACGGTTAAAGCTTTACTCCAAGCTTATACAAAGAATATACAAATTATAGATATCAACTATTTTTCGTTTATTGACACACAACTGTCACTTATTTGGAAAAAAACAAAAGCTAAACAACCGTTAGTTCACTAAAAACCTAATAAGTAGTGAAACGATAACTGAAATGCTACATGTAATAACATAAAATGTATGATTAGCCACATTAAGGCCCTCTTTGAAATATGAGAAATAGTCAAAATCTTTTTTAGGACTGTTTACATGTTTTTACTGATAGAGAAACCCATATTGGAGTATAGGAATACGGGTACTTAATATCTGATGCCGGATTTGCTGACCCACTACCCTTGTTCCCCCATCAAAGTGCGCTGGATTCACTTTCTATTTCTCTATTTCTTGTATTTTTTTCTCTAATTCTTGTATACAAATAAAATTGTGTGCAAGTAAAGCAGGTTCCAACGGTAGCCTAAATATTTAAGCCAACTGGTTGAATTCTATCTGTGTTATATATTGTGCATCAATTTTAATCTTGATATGCCCCTGTTTGAAAGTATAAGAGTGGCATAACTTAATTTTGAACTTAAGAACATATTTTTTGGGGGGATTGAACTCCAACTGGTGCAGACCATTATTACTAAAAAATGCCTATATTTATTTATTTATTTCCGTGAGGGAATACACATGGTTAAATTTCTTTCTTACTAGACAATCAGTGGCAAGCATTCTAATTAACAAGACAATCAGTGGCGGATCCAAGAATTATTCAGAATCTGGGCAAACAGTGTATTTCAAGACTAGTGACACTGCTTTTTATCAGATTGCCGTCAAATTAGGCTTGTCGGCGCGATGTGCCTAGACTTAGGGATGGTTGGGTCCGCCTATGAGGACAATTACGAAAGAAAATGTTTATGCGCGGTCAAAGACTACAAAGTTTTTTTTACAATAACATCTTCAAATGTATCATTCTGATAGCCATAAAAAAGAACAATAAATATAGGGTGTTTAGGAAGTATAGAACGTGTTGATCTCGCTTAATTTAAGGAAGAGGCAAGACGGCCATAATTAACCCACATGAAAAAAGTTGGAGAACTCATGTCGCTGAAAACCCGGAGCAAAACCAGCGAGTCAGCGACACGACATGCATGCAATAAACTTTGCAACGATCTTTCATGTAACTCAGAGACTAGCTGGCCGGGGATGCTAAAAATCCATCAGTCACCAGAAGCGTCCGGCATATATATCTAGGTGATGCGATGGCTGAAGGCTGAAGCTATACCCAGCAGAGCGAAATATAGCGTAATTCACATCCTAAAAAGCCTTTTGAACATAGATTTAACCAGATCCTTGGAAAAACGCACTCCAATTAGCTCGATCAGCATCTTTTTCTTCATAATACTACTACTAGTTATTAGTCACGTAACTAATAACCCCTTATTAAATTCCCTGTAGCTCCCATGCATGCAGATTTGCAAAATTCAACCGAAAAGACAAAGAGCTCGGGCTCTCTCAGAGAAATAAATTTACCACGGCCTTGGGAGTCGTCGAATCCCGCAGATACCTCGCCCCCGAGTTAACAGCAACCTAAAACCCTTACGAGAGCTCCTACTACTCCCTATTCTCGGACAGCGCCCCGGTCGAGCTTCTCCTCACTACACGGATCCACCGTCTCTCGTCCCACCCCCAGATCCCCCGCGCGCGATTGAGTCCCCGGCTTGGTCAGATCTACTACTAGGTAGACCGACCTCTCGCTAGCAGAGCCCAGCTTGCTCGTATATCGCTCCGTGGGTGTGGTGTGTGTATATATATGTACCTCTGCCCGCTGCAGAACTCGTAGAGCTTGCCGCGGTTGGAGAAGATGATGAGCGCGACCTCCGCATCGCAGAGCACGGATAGCTCGTACGCCTTCTTGAGCAGGCCGTTCCTGCGCTTGGCGAAGGTGACCTGGCGGTTGATCTTGTTCTCGATCCGCTTGAGCTCCACCCGGCCCCTCCCCATCCCGCCGCCGGCCGCCCCCTCCTGCGGCGCCGCCGCTAGCTCCAGAATTTCCCCTCGCGCGTACGTGCTACCCTCGCCGCCGAGCCGCCCCCGCACCACCGCCGCCAGATCAGCCAGCTCCCGCGAAGAAGAAGAAGAAGCGAAAGTAAAAGGGGTAAGGGAAAGGGGCGGAGGAGGGTGGATCGGACGGGAGGGGAGCGGTGGGTTAAAAGGCCGTGGTGGTGGTAATGGTGGTGGTGGGGTGTGATTAGGGCGCGTTGCCATTTTCGGCAAGGTGGGAGACCCGAAGCCCTAGAGCGGGCAAAGCGCCGTGCCCTCCCTTCCCTCGCTCCCGGCCTCCAATCAATCAGTCTCTCCTCCGTCGCTGTCGCGGCTCGTACTACGTACACGCCACCCCGCCCGCTCGCCACCTTTTCGATCGCCCGTGGAAATTCGGCTCGTGACCACCGTGCCCACCGGCGCCTCCTCCTCTCTCTCTCTCTCTCTCTGTGACTGATATTTCTGGGTGGGTGGACGAGTTGGGACTCGACAGGTGGAGAGAGATCGAGTGGGAAAGGGTGGGGATAAAAGCGTGGGGCTTTTCCGGGTGGAACCTCGGGGCGTTGTGATTTCGGGCAAGGCCCTCGTTGCCGCGAGTTCGTTCGTTCCGTTCGGGCACGGCAGAAAGCCTGGATCGATCGGCCGATCTATGTCCATTCCTCCTCTACTCTACCTGGTACTCCATATCCGACCGGTCGCGTTACCATAGTTTGCGCAGACAGCAGGGGAGATCCGCCGTCCGGATGAGGCGAGAGCGTGTCCATTTTGCCTTAGAGAACTTGCCCATAGCTAGCTGCGGTTGTGCGTATGCGGTATCCGTGCTAGTTGCGCGTAAGCTGGTCTCGGAGCTGTATGGACTTCGCTTCCGTATTTGCGTTTCGTAGAGTGTGTGTGTTCCGTTTCGGGTCAGCTTGATCTACCTGGCAAGGATAGAGCCGTGCATGCATGCATGCCCGCTTGCCGTGTTGTTACGTGTCCTAAATTAAGTAACCCTCCGACCGAGCACAAGATTCTTGCCCTATCCGTTTTCTCTTGTCTCGGTATATATTTTCCCCCATTTTTGTGTACTGCTCTAGAAATGGGCCTAGTAGCTTCTTGCCGGTATACTCCATTCGAAAAAAAAAACTCTTGTTAGTAATACCCTATATAGAAATACTCTGGAGTCTCGAAGTATATTTATTAATGCAAGGAAAAATTAAGGTAGATGTGGCCTTTGCTCTCGAAAGAAATATTAAGGGAGATGGAAGAATACTAAAAAATATCATCTTACAAAAAAATGTAGAGAGATTAAATTGTGCAACTTATTAAAGTATATGGACACAAAGATAGATCCTGCAAGGCGGCGAGGGCAGCTCTGCAGCTCTGGAGCCCAATGAACGTGTGTCGTTCGTCCTCCCTGGAGGGTAAGAACTGTAATTCTGGCTATTCTTTTTTTTCAATTAGCGACTCGAGTCTTGTGGTAATAGCGAGGGTATGTGTTGATAACCACAGGGCATCTATAGCATCCAAATTTCTACTGAAGATTCGACATAGGTGTTGGACTGAAACCTTTCTCGATGGTGGAATTGCAGATAGCACTGGTTTTGATTATCGCCTGATAGTAGATGCGGCAAACGTAACTCTACGCGAGAAATTCATTTCTAGGTACTACGACACAAATTCTCAGAATTTCTGTGACATTAGGAATGACGAGGCCCTGCCATGATGTGGGGTAAACATCTAGGGACGAGGATTGTGCTCATGTCTGTCCATATTATTAGCAAAGATACTAGGGAAGAGATTGTTGTCAATGATTTTGGACCATCTGCAACGTAAACAACTCAACCGGCCATAACATATTAGTCTTCCCTCGTGGTACCGAGTGCAACTGTAACACCCCAAATCTTCTAATCAAGGTTATCAAGTTCTAATCACCCAAGTTTAAGGGTTAACAAAAAAAATTAAGAAAAATGAATATGAATGCATATGTGTTTGCATTAGTGTAACATTGAGTGTATATGCCATGCTTGATTATTCTAAATGTTGTGAAATGGTTTAAAGGTGAATGCCACATCATCTAGACCATTTACAAGCAAAATCAAAAGAGAAAGAAATCAAATAAGAATAAATAATGCAAATGGTCATTTTGACCATTTTAAACCACTAGGCCACTTTAGGTGTTCCTAGAAGAAGATTTCCAACAGAAACAATTCTACTTCTTTTCACCCCTTGCTAGACCAAGTAAAAGTGTATCAAGGCCCACTTTACAAACTTACAAAAACATCTAGCAAATCAATTAAATGGACAATGGAAAATTGAATCTCTTTCATATGTTAAGATCACACTTTTTCAAAAACCTACCAAATCAATTCCCCTTGACCTCTCCAAGCAAACCTAGACTCTCAAGCTTAATGCAAGTTCACTCAAAAAATTGAATCAAAAATTCCAAACTTCATTTCGTGCGGCCATTAACACAAACACTTGGCATGCACAGAATAAGCTCTAGCCTAACTTCATTGTTCTGTACAGTGATCATCGACCAAATGGTCCCCTAGTTACTTCCATGTCTCTCCTAAGCCTAACCCTGCCCCAGACCAGCTCCCCCTGCACCGCTGGCACAGTGGAGCGCCGCCGGTTTGTGGTCATCGTCGGCCGACCACGGCCAGCTCGCACCAGACAGCCACGCGCCCATCCAGCATGTCCACTAGCCTCGCCGCACCCTACCGCCACTCCCTGTCCAGGCCACAACCCCAGCCGAGCCGTGGACCACACTAGCACCGCCGCGCACCGCCTCTCTGCACCGTGTCCAGAGCGCGCCAGTGCGCCGTGCCCGACCAGCCCCGCCAGCTCGCGCCTTGCCCTCATCGCGCACGCGCAGCCTCGCCATGATCACCCCACCTCGGTAGACACCGCCGTTCGCCGCTGCGCGACCCGCAGCAGCCGCACGCCGCCGCAAACACCACTACCTCCGCTCAGAGCGCCGCACGCGCCAGACCAAACCAAGCCGCCCCACGCCATGCCATTAAGTCCATGAGAACCACCAGGGAGCACCGCACCGTCCTACGCCCTCGCCCATGCCATTAGCTGCCTGTAGCGACGCCACCGTCGAGCTCACCGCCGCACCGCTCGGTCCCCTCGCCGAGCTATAAAAGGAGGCCACCCCAGCCTCCATTCCTCACACCATTCGACTCCCCACTCCTCCCCGGAGAAAGGCAAGCACCACCGCGTCAGAATTGCACCGGAGTCCGCCGCTGCTGGAGGAGAAGGGCGTCGTCGATTCCGACCACCCCGAGCCCTGCCGTGACCGCGCCTCGCCTCACCATCGTCTACCAAGTCGTTTGCCCCTGTCGTCGAGCCTAGCTGGAGCCTAGGTGAGCCCCGAGAGACTCCCACCGCCGCATTAGGTTTAGCTCGTCGCCGGAGCTGTTCGTGGTCGACGATGACCCTCGGCCGTTGGATTAGAATTAGATCGTAGCGCCCAGATTGAAAGATACCGTTTCACATAGAGTGAGTCACTGACCAGTGGACCCCCTCTGTCAGCCGCGCGCTGCGCTATGTGATGACCCACAAGTATAGGGGGTGTATGTAGTATTTTCGATAAGTAAGAGTGTCAAACCCAACAAGGAGCAGAAGGTTCTGGCTAGTGGTATGGATCAGGAATTCTCTGCAAATACTTAGCAAACGGATTTTTATGGGTTTTTGATAAAGCAAGTAAACAAAGTACGAGTAAATAAAAGAGAGTAAGAATAAATGCAGCAAGTGGCCCAATCCTTTATGCAGCAAAGGACAATTCAGTTGTATTACTTAAGATGACCAAACGTTCTCGAGGACACATGGGAAGACTGTCAAGTGCTTTCGCTTCATATAGCTGATTAATCTTCTTTAGCTTGCTAAGTGTTGTGTGGGTGAACCTGTGCTAATGTACCGCCCCATCCAAGACTAATACATACTTGTGATTATACCCCTTGCAAACATCCGTAAGTACAAGAAAGTAATTAAGGTAGAAACCTAACCACAGCTTTAAACTCTAAGACCCTTACGTCCCTTGTGCAATGGTTTCCTAACGGAGGTTCAGGTTTCTGTCACTCCGGCAACCCCTACGATTAGTAGCCAAATACACAATGCATTCCCCTAGGCCCATATAGGTGAAGTGCCATGTAGTTGACGTTCACATGACACCACTAGAAGAAGTACACCACAACTTAAATAACAATCTATTGAATCTTTCTCAACGCAACTCCACTACTAACAACAAGACTTCTCTCATGTCCTCAAGAACAAAACAAACTACTCACAAGACATCATATGGATCATGATCAGAGATGGAATAATGATGTATAACAATCTGAACATAAACAATAATTCAATGGTTCACTCAATAGCATCAACTATAAGGAGTAATCAACACCGGGAAAGTTTCCCCTATGAACTAACGCAAGATTCAACACAATTGTTACAACAATATGGAGATGATGATGAGGGTGCTGATGGTGATGATGGTGGTGATGATGATGATGATCATCCCGATGAAGTCCAGCTTGATGGTGGTGTTGATGGCGATGATCTCCCCTCTCCGGGAAGGAATTCCCCTGGCAGAAATCTGTCTGCCGGAGAGATCTTTCTCTCTCGGTGTTTTCTGCCCCGCAGAGGCGGCGGAATCTTTCTATGGTCGCTCCCCGAGTCTTAGGGTTTCGGGAGGATGATATACGCCAGAGGAGAGAGGCTGGAGTGGGCCAGGGTGGCCACACCACCTCCTGGCGCGACCTAGGGCTGCCCGCGCCATGGGGTGGTGTGGGCCCCCTGTGGCCCATCTCCACTCCATCTTCTGGCATCCTTAGTCTTCTGGAAAAATAGGATTTTCCGTATATTTTCCCGGATTTTCTGATCTTCGCTAATTTTGCCTCCAAACAGCACCTTTTCCATCAGAATCCTGACTGCAGCGATCCATGCTCCAAAAAGTCATCAACCATGCAAAAACAGATAAAATAACATAAGTATCACCTCTCAATATGAAATATATCAATGAATAATAGTGAATTAAGACATAGAATAGTGATGCAAAATGGACGTATCAACTCCCCCAAGCTTAGACTTCGCTTGTCCTCAAGCGAAACTGAGCTCAATAAACATGGCCTCAGGTTTATGGAGTGAAGAGTCGATAAAAGAATACGGACAATAAGCATCACATTCATCAAATACATAGATCATAATAGAAGACAACTCACTATTATATAACTCAACTTGTAATAAGTAAAGGAAGCACAATGAAGATACACAAAGTGAATCATAATTGGTAATGGCAAACTTAGCTCTTGGTCGAAGAATAGTTGATAATTTGCTGGAGTTCACAAATAGTTGGTTTTCAATGATAGCTTTCAAAGTAGTAAACATCAAGATAAGAGCAATGTGGAAAACAAGGAACATAAGACATGATTGCATAAATCATCATATGAATGAATGAAACACATCAACTCAAAATACTTGCTGAGATAGAAGGGAGTAGGTTTACTGACTCAACTGCAAAGTAAAAGAAAAGCCCTTCAAATAGGGAAGCAGGGATTGCAAATCTCATAAAGAGCTCCCAAAAATTATGATACTTATTAGCTTTCAGCTCTCATTGCCCCTATCATAGGCATCTTTAGGTTATTAAGGTTAAAGTGATCAAAAATGAGGATATGCATTGACAAGTTGTAAGTTGAGAATCTCATGTCCCTTGAATACGAGGGCCGCTCCTCATGCTACTCAAGTTTAGTCACCGGTAAAGTTCTTGTCATCGTAAGCATACGTGTATCATAGAGAACCGCCAACAGGGTACCCCTTGCCCGATGATACGGAAGAATCCCCATATCAAAATGACAAGGCAAGCAAACAACAAGCATCTCAGCAATCTTCTTATTTACCATGGGAATATGGTGCTTTTTTCTCTCTTTCCTCTTTTCATAACCTCTTTTTTTTCTTTTCTTTTTTCTCAATCTCTATCTCTTTTTTATAAGAAGAATGCTTCATAGATAATCGTTATGGTTACGCTGCAGGTTTCCACCATGTCAGCATGGATTAGACCAGCGGCCCAGGCGTTTCTCTAACACACATGCATAACTCCATGGACTTACAAGCTCCCCTTTCATTTCACACCGACGACATCCATAGACAAAAGAACATGATATCAACTTGGTACAAAGTACCAGTGCAATGTTGAAAGCGTTCCCCATGACAGCATGGTTCTGCTAACTCACAACTTACAAAGCGCAAGCATATACGCAACATAGGTGAGCACAATGGTTCAAGTTTATTAAGTGCAAGAAAGTAAAGTGTGCCATCAAGTTCGTGAGAGCTTTAATCACTAATTTTCACATAACAAGCTTAATTTGGGAGGTAGATAAAACAAGAATTTACTTGGAATAGCAATAATGCTACTAGGTAGGTATGGTGGACACAAATGGCAAAGGTTTTGGTTTAAAGGAGGTGGATGCACGAGAAGAAATCCTCTCAGTACAGGTTTTTGGCTAGCAAGGCTGGGTAGCAAGTATAAGAGTTGAAGGAAACAAACAAACATACAAGTGATAAAGACAAACATGAAATCTTCCTTGGAAGCACAAACGATCTTAACTAGAGAATACTAAACTTATGAGCAAATCAAGGAAGAAAGATGATGAAATTATTTTTCTCTAGGGTACTTCTGTCTTTTCTTTCAACTCTCAAAAATAGTGTTGCTACTGACCGAGCCAGGTTTGCCAAAACCAAATAAATTAACTCAATGATCCCAAAGTGATACCAATACTAACAACAAGATCAATCATATAACCATGAATTGAAAACTAATATAAGCTATGCAAAAGAGTGAATGATAGAACTTCTCATTAATATTCCATAACGGAAACTCACACCAAGGGATACATATCTAACGAGAGAGGGGATACTTCCATAATGCAAACCATACTACATAATAACTCCTCCATTCATGATATAACTCTACTAAAAAGGTAAAAAGATAGAAGATAGTGATGTGATACCGCGGCACTCCCCCAAGCTTGGAACAAACCAAGGGGATGCCAAACCTGATGACGATTTACTCCTTAGGTGGTGGTGGTATCCTCTCATCTTCGTCCGTCTTCCAAGGTAAAGGCTTCCAATCAACAAAGGACATCGTGGTTTCCAACATCCTGAAACTTGCAGCAGCACTTATGAGTTTAAATCTAGCCTCATACTCACAGTTTTGATTTTGAATGTCATAGAACTGTGCTTGCAGTTCGTTGGTTGTTTGGCAGAGTGAGAGGACTTCGTCTTTGAGTTCAGCAGTCTCCTTTTGGTGCTCGGTGATGAGTTCGGAACAAATCTTATGGATGATATCCACTTCGCGCTCCGCCATCTTCTTGTACCTAAAGACTTCTTGTTCCAATGCTTCCATCCTGTCCTCCAGACTTCCTTCACCTTTAGGGCCTTGAACCTCTTTAATCCGAACCTCCCCACCTTCGAGCAATAACTCCTTGGGATGAATCTTCAATTCTCTCATGTATGGGTTGATGATATCTTCCAAGGAATCTCCCTTAACTGATCCAGTGGAAGACACTGAGGCTACAAATCTGAGATTTTTACCTGGCAGAAACAGATCGAAACAAAAACACGACGAAAACACGATATACGGACCTCGGGGGATCCGGGGGTTATATATTACGAAGTTTCATATCAAAAGGAAGGTACGGGGTGAAAACGGGTCGGAGGCGGAGTCCTGGGTGGCCTCACCACCTGGTGGCGCGGCTAGGGGTGGGCCCGCTCCACAGGGTGGTGTGGGCTACCCCGGCTTCGGTTCCGTCCCTTTTTCGCTTCGTAACTTTCCTTATCGACTGAAAACTGCAAAAATATAGTTGTATTGTACTTTCGTGGAACTTTTCTTACCAGAACTGTTACCTATTTGAAAACAGACTCTACAGGTCTCTGAATTTGGTCCTCGATGAATTTCTCCGGAGTTATAACTTGAAAGGCACCAACATCTTCATTGTAAGAATCTCCAGCAATATAGTGTTTGAGTCGCTGTCCATTCACTACTTGTGTAGTATTATCTTTTAGAGAAGAAATTTTTATTGCTCCTGAACGGTATACTTCTTCAATGATGAAAGGTCCTTCCCATTTTGATAGTATCTTACCTACAAAAAATCTGAGACGAGACGTATACAATAGAACTTTCTCACCAACATGAAATTCTCTCTTAAGTATTCGCTTGTCATGCCATCTTTTAACTTTTTCCTTAAAGAGCCTAACACTCTCATAGGCTTCACTCCTCCATTCATCTAAAGAACTTAAGTCAAATAATCGTTTCTCACCGGCGAGCTTACAATCTCTATTTAGTTCTTTCACTGCCCAGTAAGCTTTGTGTTCTAATTCTAAGGGTAGGTGGCAAGCTTTCCCATAAACCATTTTATAAGGAGACATTCCCATAGGAGTTTTGTAAGCAGTTCTATAAGCCCATGAAGCATCATTCAACTTCTTAGCCCAGTTTTTTCTAGACCTATTAACAGTCTTTTGCAAGATAGATTTAATTTCTCTATTTGATAACTCTACTTGTCCGCTAGTTTGGGGGTGATAAGCTGAAGCAATTCTATGATTAACATCATATTTAGCAAGGGTCTTCCTAAAACCACCATGAATGAAATGAGAACCCCCATCAGTCATGAGATACCTAGGCACCCCAAACCTAGGAAAGATAATATCCGTAAGCATTTTTAGAGAAGTCTCCCCGTCAGCACTCTTTGTAGGAATGGCTTCTACCCACTTAGTAACATAATCAACGGCAACAAGAATATGAGTGTAGCCTTTTGAAGGAGGGAAAGGACACATAAAGTCAAATCCCCAACAATCAAAAGGTTTAATAACTAGAGAGTAGTTCATAGGCATTTCATTGCGTCTAGAAATATTACCAACACGCTGACATTCATCACAAGATAAAACAAATTTTCTTGCATCTTTAAAAAGGGTAGGCCAGTACAAACCTAATTGTAGTACCTTTTGTGCAGTTCTATCTCCTGCATGATGTCCTCCATAGGCTCTACCATGACATTTACGCAATATCTCCTTTTGTTCATATTCTAGAACACATCTTCGCATAATACCATCCACTCCTTCTTTGTATAAGTGTGGGTCATCCCAAAAATAATGCCTCAAATCATAGAAGAACTTTCTTCTTTGCTGAGCTGTAAAAGTTGGAGGCACATACTTGGAGACAATAAAGTTAGCATAATCAGCGTACCAAGGGCTTCCTCGCGAGCTCACCCTACTGCAGCTAACTGTTCATTTGGGAAACTATCATTAACAGGCATAGGGTCAAAAGAGATGTTTTCCAAACAAGATAAATTATCAGCTACAGGGTTTTCAGCACCCTTCCTATCTACCATATGTAGATCAAACTCTTGTAAAAGCGGTACCCATCTAATAAGCCTAGGCTTAGCGTCCTTCTTCGTCATAAGATATTTAATAGCAGCATGATCAGTATGAATGGTTACTTTTGAGTCCACAATATAGGGCCTAAACTTATCGCAGGCAAAAACAACAGCTAGAAATTCCTTTTCAGTAGTGGCATAATTCCTTTGAGCAGCGTCTAGAGTCTTACTAGCATAATGGATAATGTTTAACTTTTTATCAATACGTTTCCCAAGGACAGCCCCTACAGCAAAATCTCTAGCATCACACATTATTTCAAAGGGTAAACTCCAATTAGGTGGTTGAACAATAGGGGCTATAGTTAAAGCCTTCTTAAGAGTCTCAAAAGCTTCCCTACAATCATCATCAAAAACGAAGGGTACATCTTTTTGAAGAAGATTAGTGAGAGGTTTTGATATCCTAGATAAGTCTTTAATAAACCTCCTATAGAAACCAGCATGACCAAGGATACTACGAATACCTTTGATGTCTCTTGGAAATGGCATCTTCTCAATTGCCTCAACCTTAGCTCTATCAACTTCTATGCCTCTTTCAGAAACTTTATGCCCAAGAACAATCCCTTCATTAACCATGAAGTGGCATTTCTCCCAATTAAGAACAAGATTAGTTTCTTCACACCTCTGCAAAACTTTACCAAGGTTGTGCAGACAATTATCAAAAGAAGTTCCATAGACAGAAAAATCATCCATGAACACTTCCACAATTTCCTCACAAAAACCATGAAAGATAGCAGACATGCATCTTTGAAAGGTAGCAGGAGCATTACATAAACCAAAAGGCATACGTCTATAAGCATAAGTTTCGTAAGGGCAAGTAAAAGTAGTTTTTTATTGGTCTTGTTGTTTAACAGCAATTTGAGAGAAACCAGAATAACCATCAAGAAAACAAAAATGGGTCTTTTTAGACAACCTTTCCAACATTTGATCAATAAAAGGAAGCGGGTAGTGATCTTTCTTAGTAACTTTATTGACTTTCCTAAAATTGATGCACATCCTATAGCCTACCACTATTCTTTGAGGAATAAGCTCATCATTATCATTAGGGACAACGGTAATACCTCCCTTTTTAGGAACACAATGAACAGGACTAACCCATTCACTATCAGCAATAGGGTAAATAATACCAGCATCAAGGAGTTTCAATACCTCATTCCTTACCACTTCCTTCATCCTAGGATTTAAACGTCGTTGGTGCTCCACTACTGGCTTCGCATCTGGTTCTATGTTGATAGAATGCTGACATATAGTAGGTGAAATCCCTTTTAAATCATCCAGAGTATAGCCATAGCTCCGCGATGTTTCCTCAAAACTTCCAATAACCTTTCTTCTTCCTTCCCTGAAAGTTTAGCGCTAACAATAACAGGATATATCTTTTTATCATCAATATAAGCATATTTAAGATCATCAGGGAGAGTTTTTAGATCGAAAACCGGATCCTTTTTAGGTGGCATCGTGGTACCCAAGTCTTCTACAGGCAAGTCGTGCTTAAGCATCATAGGTTGATCACGGAGAATCCTGTCAATCTCATTCCTGTCTTCCATGAAGATTTCACTTTCATGATCTTCCATAAATTGCTGCAAAGCATTGTTAGGAGCAAGAGAAATAGAAGCAAGTTGTTCAACCCTAAAATCCTCATTATGGGTTTCCTCTTTGCAAGGTTCTTTAGCAAATTTCAAAAAATTAAACTCATAAGATTCCCCATCAAACTTAGTCAAGATTTTCTCCCTCTTGCAATCAATAATAGCTCCACAAGTACTCAAGAAAGGTCTACCAAAAATGATAGGGTAGGTTTTACTAGCAGCAGAACCATGAACTAGAAAATTAGCAGGGTACTTAATCTTACCACAAAGAACTTCCACGTCTCGTACAATACCAATTGGAGAGATGGTCTCTCTATTAGCAAGGTGAATGACCACATCAATCTCTTCCAACTCGCAAGGACTGATTTCATGCATAATTTCTCTTTAAAGCTCATAAGGAATAGCACTGGAACTTGCACCAATATCACATAAACCATAATAGCAATGATCACCAATTCTAACAGAAAGCACAGGAACACTAGCCTTTTTAGTTCTATTGGGATGTGAAACAATATTAGAAGCGTCCTCACAAAAGACTATGTGCCCATCTTCTACGCTTTTAGTGACAAGGTCTTTCACAATTGCTACCACAGGTTCAATGTTTATTTGTTCATCAGGTTTTACAGTTCTTTTTTCACTTTTGGTGATTACATTAGTTATCATAGGATGGTCTTTTACCTTTTCGGGGAGGGGAATCTTCTCAATATAAGGTTCAGGTAAGATGGGGTCAATAATGCAATACTCAGCACTTTCAATAGGAGCATAGTCAACAATATCTTTGTAAGGTGCATGGTATTTGTTCCATACCCTTTTTGGAATTTCGATATAGGAAGCAAAAGCTCTAAAACAATTCGTAATAACTTGCAAATCAAGACCATAAATATTACCAATATTTTGAAAGTCATCGATTCCCATAAAAGATTCAATGCATTCATAATCATAATTTATACCTGACTTTCTACCTTTGTCATTCTCCCAAGCTTCAGCATTGTCTTGAATACGGTCCAGAAGATCCCATTTAGCTTCTTCTTCCATACGAGTGAATGATCCAGCACAAGAAGTATCCAATAAATCTTTGTCATGTAGAGGGAGTCTTGCATAAAAGTTATTGATAATAATATTGTTGGGGAGCTCATGAATGGGACATTTGAGCATTAGTAAATTCAATCTCCCCCAAGCTAGAGCTGTACTCTCTCCATCAAGAGGCCAAAAGTTGTATATTTGATTCCGATCTTTATGAATCTCACTAGGAGGATAAAACTTTGAGTAAAAGAGAGGCACTATTTCCTCCCATTCTAGAGCTTGACCATTCTTCAGCAGCTTATACCATTCCTCAGCTCTTCCTTTCAGCGATAATGAGAATAACTTCTTCTTAGCTTGATCTGTAGTAATACTTGCACACTTGAACAACCCGCATAATTCGTGTATAAAGAGTAAATGATCACCGGGATGGACAGTTCCATCCCCAACATAGTAGTTATCCATAACACGATCAATAATTGTTGTAGGTATTTTGAAAACATCATTCTCAGTAGGTGCTGGCTTATCTACTACCTTAGTAGTGGTAGTAGCATTACCAAATAAGAAACTCAGTGAATTATCCATAACGAAAATAAAGCAACTAATAGAACTAAACAATACTCACAGTAGAAGTTTCCTTTACCAGTTCCACTCTCTAATAGCGCTTCACTCCCCGGCAACGGCGCCAAAAAATAGTCTTGATGACCCACAAGTATAGGGGGTGTATCGCAGTATTTTTGATAAGTAAGAGTGTCGAACCCAACGAGGAGCAGAAGGTGCTGGCAAGTGGTATGGATCAGGAATTCTCTGCAAATACTTAGCAAACGGATTTTTAGGGGTTTTTGATAAAGCAAGTAAACAAAGTACGAGTAAATAAAAGACAGTAGGAATAAATGCAGCAAGTGGCCCAATCCTTTATGCAGCAAAGGACAAGCCGGTTGTATTACTTAAGATGACCAAACGTTCTCGAGGACACATGGGAAGACTGTCAAGTGCTTTCGCTTCATATAGCTGATTAATCTTCTTTAGCTTGCTAAGTGTTGTGTGGGTGAACCTGTGCTAATGTACCGCCCCATCCAAAACTAATACATACTTGTGATTATACCCCTTGCAAACATCCGTAAGTACAAGAAAGTAATTAAGGTAGAAACCTAACCACAACTTTAAACTCTAAGACCCTTACATCCCTTGTGCAATGGTTTCCTAATGGAGGTTCAGGTTTCTGTCACTCCGGCAACCCCTACGATTAGTAGCCAAATACACAATGCATTCCCCTAGGCCCATATAGGTGAAGTTTCATGTAGTCGACGTTCACATGACACCACTAGAAGAAGTACACCACAACTTAAATAACAATCTATTGAATCTTTCTCAACGCAACTCCACTACTAACAACAAGACTTCTCCCATGTCCTCAAGAACAAAACGAACTACTCACAAGACATCATATGGATCATGATCAGAGATGGAATAATGATGTATAACAATATGAACATAAACAATAATTCAATGGTTCACTCAATAGGATCAACTACAAGGAGTAATCAACACCGGGAAAGTTTCCCCTATGAACTAATGCAAGATTCAACACAATTGTTACAGCAATATGGAGATGGTGATGAGGGTGCTGATGGTGATGATGGTGGTGGTGATGATGATCCCGTTGAAGTACAGCTTGATGGTGGTGTTGATGGCGACGATCTCCCCTCTGCGGGAAGGAATTTCCTCGGCAGAAATCTGTGTGCCGGAGAGATCTTTCTCTCTTGGTGTTTTCCGCCCCGCAGAGGCAGCGGAATCTTTCTGTGGTTGCTCTCCGAGTCTTAGGGTTTCAGGAGGATGATATACGCTAGAGGAGAGAGGCTAGAGTGGGCCAGGGTGGCCACACCACCTCCTGGCACGGCCTAGGGCTGCCCGCGCCATGGGGTGGTGTGGGCCCCCTGTGGCCCATCTCCACTCCATCTTCTGGTATCCTTAGTCTTCTAGAAAAATAGGATTTTCTGTATATTTTCCTAGATTTTTTGATCTTCACGAATTTTGCCTCCAAACAGCACCTTTTCCATCAGAATCCTGACTGCAGCGGTCCATGCTCCAAAAAGTCATCAACCATGCAAAAACAAATGAAATAACATAAGTATCACCTCTCAATACGAAATATATCAATGAATAATAGTGAATTAAGACATAGAATAGTGATACAAAATGGACGTATCACTATGTTGTGCAGTTGGCCCGGCCCGTTTAGCTTTCCCGCCCATGCCTGGAAATTCAAATATGATTTTTCCTTTTTAGTTTAAACTAGTTTCTGTCCCTAGATTCAAAAATCAATTCAGAGAGTTTCACTTAACCAAATTGCACGATTCAAATTTTGCTAGAAAGGAAATTAAATTATCTATCCAAGCTGTTGGATTTAAATCAATTGGAGTTAGAGATAATCTTTAGCAAAAATAACAAGACAGAGACTTTTGCAACTTCAAACATTTTTTAAAAATCAACCATAATAGCTTTTGAGTTGATTCCAACTCTCAAAAATCAAATTTGATAATATCTATCCGAATATGTAAAAATATTTAGGTTTGAATGCAGTGACTTTGGACTAGTACCAAAAGAATGCTATTAGGGCATTTCTAGTCACTTTAAATCTATTAAATAATAATCTTACACTTTATAAAATATGATCAACCCTTTAAATCACATTCCCATGTATTAGAATATGTGGTGATGACATGTGTCAACATGATCCCATATTTTAATTGGAGAATATTAAATCTTAATTAATTTTAATGAGTAGAAATTACTTTTCTCAAATAAACTAAATAAAACTAGTTCCTTATTGCATGTGATGATTGTGATGATACTAAGTCATCAAATGTGAGCCTTAGTGTGCTAAATAGAAATATTGTGTAGTCTCGAAGTATATTTATTAATGCAAGGGAAAATTAAGGTAAGAACTGTAATTCTCGAAGGGTAAGAACTGTAATTCTGGCTATGCTTTTTTTTTCTAATTAGCGACTCGAGTCTTGTAGTAATAGCGAGGGTATGTGTTGATAACCGCAGGACATCTACCGCATTCGAATTTCTACTGAAGATTCAGCATAGGTATCGGACTGAAACCTTACCCGATGGTAGAATTGCAGTTAACGTTGGTTTTGATTATCGACTGACAGTAGATGCGACAGACGTAACTCTACGTGACTTGCACACGAAATTTGGCAAGTTTATGATTAGCTATAGAGAGAAATTTGTACCCAGATACTATGACACAAATTCTCAGAATTTTTGTAGGACTGCGAGGCCCTGCCATGATGTGGGGTAAACATCTGGGGCATATTTGGTTGCTCGGGCCCAAATTTCCCGTTTCCGCTACTTGGCCCATTGTGTTGTGCATGAGGAGAGATCAGGCTTGGGACATCTTGGGCACTTTGTTTGGCTTTCGGCATTCAGGTTTCCTGCAAATCGGTCCAATTGTTTGGTTGCCCAGATTGTAGTGTTTTCCCCTGCTGATTCATTTCTCAGGTGTTTAGTGTGTTGCTTTGCACCTGATCACATGGGTTATGATCGCCCCTTTCAAATTTTGGTGATCTTACCACACACAAGACATGATCACAATAACTGGCACACACAATATTACTAGCTACAACAAACATATATATACTACCATACAGCAGTAATCAGGGGTTCTAAATTACACCCTGATCAAAATAACCATCAGCCACTAGGGGACTAACCCCTGGTGAAACAAACCATCAATAGGGGCATCTCATGCCCTGAACCACCAGGGATTTTAACCTCTGATCAAAAGAGATCAGCCATAGTTCACCGGCACGAGTTCTCCATCAGCAACTACCACTACTACTTACAAACTAACACACTATAACATCTAGGCCATAGGCGTCTAGCCGTGGTTAGGGGAAGTGTACTGCCTGGCGCCGGAGGAGCCCGCCTTGTAGATTGTCATCTTGACGACGAAGGCCTTGAGCTTCAACCCCATGACGTCATAGCGCTCCAGGTCATACTTGTACACTAGCTCGGGCCAGTTCTTCCAGAACGCGACCTGGACAACAAACTAGTCCACCTGCACCCACTTAGCGCACTAGCGATGGGTAGTGACTGTGATGACACACGACAGCGGGGTCCTGATCCAGTTCCTCAGTCCAAGATGGAACGCCGGCAGGATCACCGGCATGTGGAGATCAGCAGCGTCCAGCTGGACAATGAACCGGCGAGGGACCTCGTCGATCTGGTGGTGGCCAAGCTTTGGCTGCCAGCCATTCTTGTTATGTGGTTGCGAAGCTGCTTCAACCCTACGGATGACCACGAGCTTCAGTGCCCAGCGGTTAGTTGGGAGCACGTCTTGAAAACCCGGTGGGGGTGCCAGCCCCTCCCCACAGTATTACACTCGAACTTAACCACCTTGGCATGAAGCAAAACGAGGGCAGCACCAAAGTACAGTCGATCAAAATAACAATGACTAGCAGTACTAGCATTTCCCAATTGGGCAATGGACATGCACATGGGGCAAAGTAACAAGAACTAACACTACTAGCATTGCCCAATTGGGCAATGCGCATGATACAAACATTGCCCAACTTGGCAATGGATATGTACATGGGGATAAGTAACAAGAACTAACACTACTAGTGATGAGGGTTTAACTCATCAATGCCCATTGTTATGGACTTGGGTTTTGGAGAAGGAGGGACGCACTGGAAGTCTCGATCGGCTAGCAAACAAGCACACATGGACACAAGGTTTACCCAGGTTCAGGCCTCATAGAGGACCCTAATCATGCTTGTCTGCTCTTGATTGATGATGATCTGAAGGATTACAAGGTCGCCGATGGTGGTGTCATGCAAATTGGATCTGGCGGGTTTTGTCTAGATCTATTGTGTTGTATCTATTGCGGGAGATCGTAGATCTATATATTGGGGGAGTCACGGTGCCCTTCTCGTTGGACCCTCCTAGCCTTTATATATGGGGAGGCTAGGTCTCAGGTACCAATACAAGTTGGTTACAAGTTAGATTCAAACTCTAGTACTGAGACTTCCTTGTTTTGTGTGTTTGGGAGTCTGTGTCCATATGGGCTTCATACCACTCGAACCGTCATAGGCGTCATGGACCTTGGCAAGTCATCGAGTGTGTCGTCTGTCGACCCGCACCAGGTAAGCTGTAGTTGGGTGCATGTTGGGCATACCCATGTCAACTAGCATTGCCCAATTAGGCAATGTGCATGATAAAAACATTGCCCAACTTGGCAATGGACATGCACATGGGGCAAAGTAACAAGAACTAACAGTACTAGCATTGCCCAATTGGGCCATGCGCATGATACAAACATTGCCTAACTTGGCAATCGACTAATACTAGCATTGAAAAAACAGGAAGTGCACATTATGGCAGATTGGATTTGTATCCCCAATCGGGCTAAGTACCAAATTGAGGATTTCGCAAAATTGAAACCCCAATATCACAACACATTATGAAATATGTCATTACCTAGTGCGGAAAAAGCCCCAAATTGTTTGTTCGCATCTATAACTGCCTAGATCGAGTCCTAACTATTGTCGATTCAGTACCAAACCCTAACCGCTATGTAGATCGGGAACTTACCTGGGTCGGTGGTGGTGGCACCGATGAAGATGGAGCAGTAGCAGTGCCAGCCGGAGCCGGAGAAGACGCCTAGGGCACGGGGGTTGGGGCCACCAACACAGGCGGAAAAACCCTATCCAACTCGGCATGGGAAACCCCGACCAGTTGGATTGGGGCTTTCCTAGCCGCCTTCGCTGCAAATGCAGCTTCCTCCTCGGTTCTAGTCGCCTCCATTGAAGCCCATGTTGCACACACACGAAGAAGGGTGCCGGAGCCCTGAGAAACCTCGCCAAGGCTGCCTCTCCACCACCGGTGAGCTTCTCCAGTCGGACGGCCGCCCACCGCCCATTCACACTCACCTTGCCTATGTTGAGGCCACGGAACAGAGGGAAGGAGGGGGAGGAGGAGCAGCGGCCATGGTTGCACTTCGGGGTGAGGGGATTGAAGTGGGCGGTGAGCGGAGTGGCCTGGGAGTTAAGACGAAAACGTCCCATCTCCCGCTGATGAGGGGTTAACTCGTCAATGCCCATCGTTGATGGACTTAGGTTCGAGGAAGTAGGGAGCGCTGGAGGCATCGATCGGCTAGCAAACAAGCACACAGTTTACCCAGGTTCAGGCCTCATAGAGGATCCTACTCCTACTTGTCTACTCTTAGAAATATCGAGGAGTCGAAAGTTACAGGGGTGCGCAGATGCAATCTGGCGATAGTGTGGAAACTAGGGTTGCAAATATCATCCTCGCTGTCCCCTCCCAGCCTTTATATAGATAGGCTAGGTCTTAGGATAGCAGACTGAGTTGGTTACATATTAGGTTTTTCCCTTTAAACTTCTATCATGCACTTTGTCGTGTTCTTCAAGGAGTCGAAGTCTCTCAGGCCACCCGAAACTCGACTGGGCCTTAGCATTGTCGTGGGCTTCTTTTGGGGTGGACTAGTACCTGTAAGGTATGCCCACGTCACCCGCGCTTCCCCACGCGTGCAAGGGGTAGGCACGTGGTGCTCGCCACGGCCTGGCCCCGTGGAAACGGCCGATTTTGGCATTCCTAGCAGGCCAACTTTTGGCCTGCTTTAAATCTCATGCCATGCAAGAAGTCCATGCGACCCAGCACACCAAACAAGCTTATTTCTTCCCGTGCCGTGCGGGAAACGAGCGTCGGCCCAACCAAACACGCCCTGGGGACAAGGACTATGCACATGTCTGTCCATATTATTAGCAAAGAGACTAGGGAAGATATTGTTGTCAATGATTTTGGACCATCTGCAATGTAAACAACTCAACCGACCATAACAGAGTAGTATGTCCTCGTGGTACTGAGCGCAACGCACAACTTCTCCTTGAGCATGATGCCTTGTGAAGGGAGCAGGAAGACATAGAAATGGGTGGGTTGATGATGATTTTGTGTTTGGGGATGAAGGTGATGAGAAAGCATATTCATATGTGGTTGTTGATCCTAATATGATCGAAAGTAGAGAATATTTGGTTGATTCCAACTTTGAGCCTAACTATGGGATTGATGAGGAAGAGGATGTTGAAGATGTGGATTATGGGATGTAGATATGATGATGAAGATGAGGACATACCAATGATACACTTTGATGGGGGCAAACCTATAACTGATGAGGGGATTGTCTTTGAGATTGTGGAGGACTACAGATACATGGTTGCCACATTTGCCATAAAAGTTGGGTTTGTATTAATCGATGAAAAGAGTGACCAAAAAAGATTTAGGGTGCATTGTAGAGAAAGTAAGGTGTGTAAGTGGTGACTGCGTGCATCCCCAATGAGGGGTGGACACCCATTTCAGGTTGCAATAGCTAAATTTTGATTCATTTTTTCATATTTTTTAATATGTTGATATATATGTGTTTTTTGATTTCTTAAATTATTATCAAATGCAGATCAAGGTAAACACAAAGAAACACAGCTGCCCTAATACATCTTCAAGTGATAAAATAAGACTTTCTTCAACCAAGTGGATTACTGCTACTGTACTTGATTGGGTGAGGCAGGATCAGGCCATTACACCTATTGAAATCAGATCGAAGCTTAGTGATAAGTTTAACATTCAGATTCCTTACCATAGAGTATTTTATGGGAAGGAGATGGGTTTGGACATGAATCAAGGCAAGTGGAATGGTAATTTGCACATGTTGTACAATTTTAAAGGAGAGTTGGAAAAAGGGCATCACTTGGGAGTATTTTTGACATTGATTATGAGGTAGTGAGAGGAAGACAGGAGAGCTCAAGAGGGATCAAGTATAAGACAATAGATAATAAATGCTTTAGGAGATGTTTTGTCTGCCCAAAGGCATGCTCGAAGGGTTTTATAGAGGGTTGCAAGCTAGACTTTGCAATAGATGTAAGTTCTTTAACAGTGAAGTTTAGGGGACAGCTTCTCACAACTTGTGATGTAGATTCTCGTAATTGGATTTTTCCATAGCTTATGCTATTCTTGAGGGTGAATCTAATGAAAGTTGGACATGCTTCATCGGGAGGCTATGTGCAGTAATTGGTCACTATGAAGGCTTGGTGATACACGTTCATGCATGCAAGGGCTAGATAAATTTTTTGATGGTGCATTTCCTAGGGCTGAGCATAGAGAATGCATGCGGCACCTGATATTCCCCAAGTACAGGGAATCATTGTAATACAATTCGATAAGTATTTGAGTGTCGAACCCATGAGGAGATGAAGGTAAAGTGTCTATTCTGTAAAGCCATATAACGCACTTATATGGCCTTCTATGCATTGCTAGGCACTAGAGTGTGTGTGGTTGTTTTGGTACTAACTAGAAAACAGTAAAGTTTTTGGAAGGAAATACTATAAGTATACTATTGTAAGTAAAGTGGAGCTAGTGAAGTAGGAGCAAGTGTTTACGAAATTTTTTATTTCTTTTGTTTGGTTGTCACAATTAGTGAAGCACATGGATATTTTTATTGTTTCTTTGAGAGAGGAGCCATAGCTAGGTGCGGCCATAGACATGAGAAAGTACACCCCTAGTGATTGATCCCAAGGCCAATTAAGAGCAAACAAGGGAGTTATTAAGACATAAGTCCAACCATCGCTGTAAGTTTTAAGGTCCCCACAATTATAATCCTTGTTAGTTAACCATGAATTAACATAACATGCATATCTAAGACTTGGGATCCGATTTCTATCAAACTTCGTTTATTCCTCATCATGCAACAGTGACAATCTTATGCATCCCCAACATATGTATGCACTCATATATTAGTACATAATATCATCATAGAAGATAACATATATTTGTATGCAACCATCAACAAACTATATCACAATTTCCATAAACACGTTACTACTCAAACAAAGACATAGAGATACAATAGATCATGGGAAAACAATAGATTGCATCACACAACATGTTTTTCAAGAGATTACAGTAGGTGTGTGTGGATAGGATCTTGTTGTAGATGTTGATGATGAACAAGCTGGAGGGATGGAGCCTTTTGGAGGCGATTCCGGCAATGGTTCCCTCCTCCGACATCTGAAAGCGTCGACCTGCAGACTCTTTGTTTTGGTGTTTTCGATCTACTCCTCCGTATGTGTCGAGAACAGTCGAGAGGGGGTATATATAGACGTTTTTAGGTCAAAACACGCCCGTGGCAAAAGATTGAGGCACATCGGACGGCCGAGGGGGAAAATGCACCAAGTGGCACACCTAGTATGGGAGGCTATGCCACTAGGCCTAGTTCCCAGCCTATTAAGCTTCATTGGTCCTTCTTTGGCCTGCTGGATGCATCTCGAAATTTGTGAATCGTGGCCTCTAACCTTGACCTTTTTTGAGTCTCGTAGCTCCTGTAATATCAAAAATACTAATAGAAGATATATTCTGCCAGATAGAGTTAGAACCAGAGGAGAGGAGATTGTTTAAAAAATCCCCAAAATTATTAAGAACATTGATAAAAACTACTAATATGATGCAAATATGTGGAAATATGTATCAATAAACTACAAAGTTCGTGTGCACATTATACATGCATCGACACCTCGCTATGAACTATGCGTTCTTGGATAAGGACAAAAGAAAGCCAACTTTTAAGAACGTCGGCCTCTATCCATGTATTGCAAGACGAAGCAAGTCTCAGCTTGAAGTCGAACGAAGCAAGTCTCAGCTTGAAGTCGAACTTGAGTCTGAGAAGGCAGTAAGCAATGAATTGTGATGTGCCACTGAGGACTTGCATAGAGCACAAGAAGCTGTCGAGGCAGAAAGACTGAAATATATTGAAGACATGCATGAAATACGGAGGAAGCACGAAGAGATGCAGCGTAAATAAGACCAAGGAAATAAATTACTTCACTAGTTGTTGGCTCGGTTGAAGTAGCAACAAGTTGATTTAGGTAAGTGAACTGGTGGTGTGAATTATGGTGAAACTGTGGAAACTTATTTTGGCCAAGGAAACTTATGTGTTGATCTATGCAAGTGTAAAGTTGCAATTTTTTGGCTAAGAAACTATTCTCATGAAACATTTATGTGAGCTTAGGCTAGTATTCATTTATGTGAATATATATGATGTAAAAACATGTCCTGATATTTTCTAACAAAATTTGTCTTCGGATGCTCGTGGTGTGTAATGGGCCAGAAACAAGCAGGTCCTAGAATGGTAAACCCAACGATGACGTCAGCACACATTCGTAACCAAAACAAAATTGTCATCCTTGTTCGTCGACAAAATATTTCCGCCAAGCATAGACGTCAACGTGGCACGTTTTCATTGGTCATGAACCACAACAAAAAAGGAAAGTCAAGGAAGTCGGTGACGTCATCGTGTCTGCCTGGACAAAACGATGTCATGGACGTGAGAAACATGCTCCTCTCATATTGGTCCACGTGTCCATTTCCTATAGGTCCACGTGTCATCATCCCAATATGCCGCATGTCCTTCTAAATGTCCACATGCCCCTAAACCGGCGGTAGGCTGCGACGAAGAGAAATTCGTCAATGATAGGATGATGTTAGAAACGGGGAACATGGCGTTAGGAACGGGCCCATGACGTCACAAAACGGCAACTAGGCTTTATGAAAAAATAAAGTCAAGACTGGGATGGCGTCGTGAGCAGATGTCGTTACGTCATCTCACGATGCTAACAGCTGTTAACGATTCCGTTTGCCATGTCGAAGCATCCATGATAGAAAAAACATCACATGTGACTAGGCCAAGGCTGGGCCAGTCCTGCTTACCTTGACAAAAATGCTATAACGTCACAGACAGTCTTGACGTTTTCAGCTAGAAAAAACGTCATGGATCCATGTATGACATGATATACATGACAGTTTTTTGGTCACAAAATACGTCATGATTGGCATACATGACATTTAGGCTCTCAACGATGATGTTTGCGGAACGTCATGGATTGCACTGGATCTTGTAGTGCCAAAGTGAAAGACTATCTTGAAAAACATCACAACAAACTATAGGTTAGAAGCAAGTTTGGTGAGTTAAGGAAAGTGGATTATGTTTGCAATAATTTTATAGGGTGTTTCAATTCTATGATTAGGAGCCTTAAGTAAATTGTAATTTTTATTTTGTTACATGCCATAAGACAATGCATAATGTCAAAGATAGATCTTAGACAAAGAATTTGTGCAAGAAATTTTTTAGGCCATAAATAGTACTATTACTTAATGCAAGTACTAGTGCAATAATAGGAATAAATATGAATGTGATTAGAACTTATGATACATTAGCCAAGATTTATGCAAAAGACAAGTATGAAACTGAAATGACGTACCCTATAGACATTGCAAACATGACTTGTTTTTGCAGGAAGTGATAGATTACTGATCTGTCATATCATCATAGACCATAATTTATCTTAAATATGGGAGGTGAAGGTGCTGAAATAGAGAATTTTGTTCATAGCTATTTTTGTGGAGAAGTTTGCTGTAAATTATGCAGAAAATGTACCACCTATGCAAGATGAAAACTATTGGGAGATTGTCCTGATCTCGCGGGGTGTCATAGGAGAATTTTTTGGATCTAGAGAGCTTGAGCCCGTTGTTGATAGGGGTACGTTTTCCAATTTCTAGGGTTAGGATTTGGTTCTGATTTGAGAACTTTTGATCTGGCCTTGGAATTCATCGATTAATCGGTAAATTTTACTATTTGTGTTCTACTATGATATCACCAACCTAGACTATGCTCTGGATACCTGCAACAACCCCACATTTTTTGGGATAGCGGTAGGGTGTCCCGAGGTGTGTCGTGTGCACAAGTTGGAGCCACTGAAGTGCGTGGACCAGGTGTTCTTAGATAAATGCAATTATGTGTTCTTGTAGATGCAAATAGATGCCTATATGTCAATGCAAGAAGATGTTCTTGTACCTACAGATAAATTCATTAGTTGTTATTATACATGCATACAAATTCAATATATTAAGTGCACTATCTCTTCGAGTTGCTGATAATGCAGCTCCATATTGTGTATTCTAATTGTTAAATTTAGTGTATATGAATTATCTTAGTCAGCTCTTATTTTTTACTAGTACAATTGCAAAAATTTAGCAACAATACATGCATATAAAAATTTCCTTAATTGCTTCATAATTGTAGGAATTGATGATCTGTGGCTTTGTGTCTTGGTTAGATGATGAAGATAGGCCAATAACACTAAATAATGCTTTGGCTAGGTTATGGGGAATATACCATGATAGCAACAGTGCTAGAATTGATGAGAGGGTTGAGAATGCTAAGTTGTTGAAGGAGCTAGCTGATGAGAAGAATAAGGTTGAGAACAAATACTCAAGTCTCTTAGATGATGTGAACAAATTCATGTATGAAGCTGAGAACAAGGTGGTGGATGACAACATGGCCATGATTAAGGGAAAAGTTGAGTGGATTTGGTGGAGATGGAGAAGGAGAGGAATTTGCTGAAGAATGGAGTGGATATGATGAAGCATGTGCATAAATCTTAAGAAGATATAATGAAGATCAGGGGAAGAAATGAGATGATGAAAGGGGGTTGTGAAGGAGGAAAACAAAAAACTTGAGTACATACTGTTTGATCTGCTCAAATCTAGTGATGGTAAAAAGGACAAGGTGAAGATGATCAAGGCAATATCTGATGAGTGATGCAATTTCCTGTCAGGTATGTAGTAATGTTTAACCACTTACTGTCGTGTTGAAATATTTTTGTTGTGGTGATAATGCTACATTTGAACCCTTGTGTTATGGTAATGGTGAATTTGAACCCTTATGTTGTGGTAATGCCCACTAAATTTTGAATGCCTTTTCAAAGCACTAAATCCATGTTGGATTTCGAACTTTTGGCGTTTGACAACACTAAAAACTGTTAGAGGAGACATGAGGAGGTCAAATAAGTAACAAAAAATTAGTGTCATAATTTTTTTGCCTTTTGATAGAACTAGATCCATCTTCCTAACAATATATTCACATGAATATTGTCTTCTATAAGAGAATTCATTGTTTATTACACTTATCCATTCTCTGCAATAATGGAAGAAGGCAAGGAGTACCAAGTTCACACTGGGAGGAGGTCCACTAGTAGCAGAGAGCAAGTTTATCAAAGAACTAAGCACGAGAGGATGGAGAGGTAAAAGTTTGCATCACCTAATGGCCTACAATAGCTAGGAGATGCCATTGTATATTATTCAGTCATGACTCTTCCACAACAAATGCTCCAAGAAGGCGAGGTATTCCTATAATACATGGTCGTCCTTGAAGAGTGGATAGATTACATCCTAGCTTGCATCTTTGGAAGCTATGCACAAAGCCAGGTATCACAACTCACACGAGTACGTGTTGCCTCAAATGGTGCCTAAAAGACTGGTTCTAGAATTGACAGTAATTAGTTCTTTGTGCAAGATTAAGAAGGGAATCAACTATTGGTTCAATAGGATTGGAAATGGAAAGAAGGTCAAGAAAGAGAAAGATATAATCGCATTATAACGATAGTGTGTTGCCAAGTGTTTCTTTAAGTGTACAATGTTTCTATGTATTTGTATCACTATTTATTTAGTTGTTGCAAATTCTCTGTATCATCAATTTAAGTAAAATAATTGTGTTGAAGAACTAAGTTTTTACCTCTATATTTTGCTATATTTTCCCATGATTTTAGAAGGCACTAAAAATTGTTTTTATAGTTTTATCTATTTTTCATGATTTTAGGAGGCGATAAAAATTGTTTCTATATTTTATCTATTTATTTCATAATTTTAGTAGTCATGATAAATTGTTTATTATTTTTCCAATTTTAATCAATAATTTTAATAATCACTAAAAGTTGCTTCTTATTTTCCTCTATTTATTCCACGATTTCAGTAGTCATAAAAAAGTGTTTTTTATTTTCCTCTCTTTATTCCATGATTTTAGTAATCATTAAGAATTCTTATTTTTTTCTCTATTTATTCCATGATTTTAGTTGTCGATAACCCTCGAGGGGTATTAGCAACATTTTTCGGATGCTTCAATAAACCTTGAGGGTTCTCGACAACCCTCGAGGGGTCTCGGTAATATTATTTGGGCAATGACCCTCGAGTCTCCACAATGATCCTCAAGGGGCCTCGACAGGATTTTCAAATGATTCCTAAAATTCATGAAAATATGTGCAAAATTCAGAAACGTATTCTAATGCACAAAATTCAGTAATAGATTCAAATGCTTCTTAAAATTCATGGAAAATGTGCAAAATTCAGACACATATTCTAATGTGCAAAATTTAGGAACATATTCAAACGCTTCCTAAAACTCATGGGACAATGTGTAAAACTCAAGACTCAACAGATAGTACTAAACATTGTCTTAAACATATAGTTTTACAAAATATGACATCAATCACATAGTTATGGAACAGATAGTCTTATACACCATGATATGAAACATGTAGTCTTAACAACATCCCATCCAAAGTCTTAAAACCGACAAATATTTTTCCTCTCTATATTGTGACGGTCGTCAAGATGGATACTTACATCCCACACATCATCATCCATACTGCAACAGATGAACATAAATTTAAGTTTGCTACCAAAGGGGCCCTGTGCGCACAACACCACTAGCGGTCCAGCACACGTCAACGCCGCAGCCAGTGTGTAAAATTATGTAAAAATGCACAGTCGCATGCATCTGAGTAGAAACCTCCTGGCGTAGCTAGCTAGGCCATGCACACACGCCTCGGTCGCCCTCGACGCCCAACGGTCCGGGCGGTGGCGCCTCAACCGCGCGCGCTCGATCTGACGTCCGTACGGCATGGGCCGTTGGGCGGTCATCGATCCATCGAGCAGGTCGTCGGGAGATATCCGCGTTCGTAGGGCCATCGTGATCCCCACAACGTGTCGGCCGCCGGGCCGGGCGCCGACGGGCATCCAATGGCCGTGCGCGGACGCAGCGCGCACCGTACGGTCGCAGAGAAACGAACGTCGCATCGTGGCGTGGCGGTGTGTGACCTTACCTCGGACTCCACGGCGCTCGCGCATGACCCCGTCGATCGAGGCAGAGGAGAGAGGAGGGATACGCGTGTGACTTCCGACGGACCGGTGAGCAAGAGAAGGCGCTGCGTGTGTAAAAATGTGTGTCCGTCAGGGCGTCCCGTCCGCGCCGCGCCGGTGCTGGCGAGGTGGAGGGATGGAAGGACCCGCTGGGCAACAGGCAGGCAGCTGGCGCGTCGCTGTCGTCGCCTTTGTTTCGTTTGTTGCCTTGCGATCAATCAATCAGATCGGCCGCGAGTTACCCGGAAATGTGTCAGCTCCACCACGACGATCGTTCCCGGAAGATAGCAGACCACGGCGGGGCGGCCTCGGTCGCGCGCGTCCCTGCCACGGCGCACGGGACGGGAGGGCCGAGCGATCGTCTCAGCCCGGCCTGGTTCCCCGAGACCTGGCTGAGCGGGCGCGTCTGCGTTCCTAAGTCGTCTGGGTCTCGGCTAACTAATTAAGCTGCTGATGCTGAGTGCGAAATTGACAATCGATGGAAATTGACAATCGATGGCGTCGTCCAAAGCACAACTTCAGAACGTCGTGCAGTTTACGGCCTTCACATTCGACTCCACGGACATGTTTTCCTCGCGGTCTTGCTATTTCACACGACAACTGCTGACGAATTCACTTTCTTTCTTTCTTTTAAGCTAAAAAAAATGTTTAGAACCGCGCGTCCGATCTGATCTGAACACACAGACGTGCAGGAAAGTACCAAATTAAGCCATGCATCACGAGACATTATTTGCCACGAGAAACTAGATGTGAACTGAGAAAACAAATGTCTGTAACTCAACTCAGCTGTAGCCACTCTCTTTCCGTTGCTATATATAAGTCGTGTTGAGTTGCGAGAGAGGAGTACACATGGGGTTTTCATCACAATTTCTTCTCTAAAAGATTTTTTTTCTTTTGCCAGAATAGGAGTCAACTTCTGAATTTTGTAGGGATGGAAACAATTTTATGATTTTACCTTTTTAGGGAAGGAGATAAATTTTGTTTTAGTGTAAATCGGAGCTTCTTTTGCCCAAGAATAATACTCTCTCCGACCCATATTAGTTGACTTAGACTCATCTAGAAACGAATGTATCTAATCAACTTTTAGTGCAACATACGTCTGAATCTAGATAAATTTGAGTCAACTAATATGGGTCGGAGGGAGTACAATAATGTATTTCTAAACAGCTCAGAAGGAAGAATGATTGACATTCGCACAAAAAAAAGAATGATTGACTTTTTTTTTCCTTTTGTATTAGTAGAGGAAGGTGTTGTTTTTTTCGTTACTGGACCTATTCCCAGCCAGGCCTGGAAGGATGTGCAAAATAGCCCAAAGCCCAAAGCCGGCCGCGAATCGACGCCACCAGCTCACGTCCTCGTCTCCCGCGGCGTCATGCGGCACGCGCGAACGCCACAGCTCCTCACCGCCGAGGTGCCGGCGAGCCCGTCCGCCGCGGCGCAGTTCCACGCGGTATCTACCAAGCTCGGCTTCGCGGCCGACGTCTTCGCTGGCACCGCCCTGCTCAACTAGTACTGCCGCTCCCGTTGCCTGCGCGAGCAGTTGTTCGACGAAATGCCGGAGAAGAGCGGCGTCACCTGGGGCTCGCTCATCTACGGCCACGCGCAGTACCGCGAGCCCGGCCTCGCCGTGGAGTCATTTGCACGCATGGCGCGGGCAGACGTCCCCACCACCGCCTCGGTCATGTCCAGCGTCATGGTGGCCTGCGCGAGGATGGAGGACGCGGGCGTCGGCGGAGTGATGCTGCACGGCGTCGCGCGCCCTCAAGAGCGGTGTCTGTCCTCCTAGTAGCGTCGTCGTGGGGACTGTGCTGGTGGACATGTACGACGCCGAATGCCAGGACGTGTCGGCTGCCCAGCGGGTTCTGGAGGAGATGGAAGAGAAGAATGTGGCCTCTTTCACGTACGGCACTTGTCGGTGGG
Source organism: Avena sativa (assembly GCA_916181665.1). Taxonomy (NCBI): domain Eukaryota; kingdom Viridiplantae; phylum Streptophyta; class Magnoliopsida; order Poales; family Poaceae; genus Avena; species Avena sativa. The sequence goes on along the minus strand of OV702290.1, from coordinate 541,335,899 downwards.
TTGGCCTTAGCAAGGAAACCCCTTGACGTACGCCATGGTGCTGGTAAGCGAGATGCATGCAGCGGTCCGTGGTAGCACCAAACATGATGACATACAGTAGCCTTCTCAGCTCATTCGTGAGCCCTGATGAGGACCTAGGTCATGGCAGGCAAGCGCATTGTGCGGTGGTAAAGAAGGGTTATTGAGCACAATTTGTATGTCTTGTCCACTCTTCTGACCATGTACTCCAGGTGTGGCAGCTTAATTAGAAGATTTCAGGAAGGTGCAAACGGCGACTGTTTCATGTCAGGACCAGGTATCGCTCAATTGCGTGATCTCGGGACTATCCTACTTGGGAAGAGGCGACGAGACGTTTCACCAGTTCATTGAGATGAGAAGGAATGGCGCTGAGCCTGATATGTTCACCTTTGCCAGCACACTTAAGGCCATAGGGAACTCATCCTCGTTGCTGGAGGGAAGACAAGTCCATGCACTGATCTTCAAAACTGGACATGATTCCAATGTCAATGTCCAGAACGGTTTGATCTCCATGTACGCCAGACACGGCGAGATAGTGGAATCCAGTGATATTTTCGCCTTGATGCGAGCGCCTGACCTGGTTTCCTGGAGCTCGCTTCTGTCGGGGTATGCTCAGCATGGGTGTATGGGCAAGAGGTGGTTGAGGTGTTTGAACAGATGAGGAGACTGAATGTTCAACCAGACCACACAACCTTCTTGTTGCTGCTCACAGCTTCCAGCCACGTCGGTCTGGTCGATAAAGGGTTAGAGTACTTCAACCTGATGAAAACAGACGGGTTTCTCGCCGGGGCACGGCAAGAGCACTAGGCGTGCATTGTCGATCTTCTTGGTCGAGCTGGCTGTTGGAAATTGGCCCGATATGCGACGCCTTTCGTCGAGTACTTTCCGACAACAGACGACGTGATAGCGGCAAGATCACTCGATCAACTCCGTCAAGACGCGCAAGTACACACAGCCAAACTGGCTAGCTTTGATTGATTGATCAAGCTAGTACCAACACAACTCACTCACGTGAAAAACAATAAGCTTTAATGGCCACATGTGCATATCGCACCTCATAGTTACTTTCGTATTGATTCTCACGAGGTGTTGTTTACAGGCCAGGATACACGCATATATATATGCCAAGACTAGACAACCGACTCGGTAGCTAAACCTAGTCTAATACATATACGTATAGTACCTGGACACCTACACCTACTCGGACTGCAATTCCAATACGTGTAGGACACGTGATTATCTAACAATTACCCTCTAATCACGATGTGCTTCTTTACATCGATCCGGGTCCCAAATGCGCCAGCTGCTCCTCGCGGGCGTCATCCATGGCATTGCTTTCGCCGCTCCAGGCGTCCTCTTCGACATTGCTTTCGTCGTCTCTTGTGTTACCCATATCGCCGTCTTTGCTCTTGTCGGCTTCTCCATGGCTTCACGCCGACAGTCCTTTTTGTCCGCGCCCTTCTCCATGCCTTTACGCCGACTGTCCTTTTTATTCGCGCCTTGAGACATTATACTTGGTTCAATGAAGTACTTTCTCATCGATGCCTCACATATTTGATCTACTACTTGTCGGTGCTCTTGGATGCAATAGAACAAATAAGTAGGAGGTAACTCAAATTGGTTTTCTTCTAACTTCTCTATACCATGTGAAAAGCCTTTTGATGGATCTGCACCCCCTATTATTGGGTCTCCTCCATCTATCTGGCCACCAGTCCACACTCTTGGACCATCGCCTTCTGGCCTTGCTGGCCTGTTTGCTGGGCTCACTTCAGCTCCCCCTCCTCCTCTAATTTTTGGGCAAACAAGTGCAGGTATCGCTGCACATGCATCTGTACACCCTTCCAGTTCCGTATCTTCTGGCCACAGACTAGCCTTTTCTTCAAACTCTTTGTCTTCTGGGAGAATCCCTAGTGCTTCTGGCCTGGTGTCCACGCTTGGAGCTGCCCCTAGGCCTTCAATGTCTTCTGGGCCCGAACTTGCTGACAAGGATAAGCTCGATTGATCCATATTTTCTTCATACTCAAGATCCCACGTGACGTGAAAAGTTGAATATTCCGGTTCGTTGTAGCCCCAATTCCATGACTTGCCTTCCTCAAAGATTACGTCTCCCTTGAAAACCACCTTATTGGTATAAGGATTGCACAAGCGGTATGTCTTTGAGCCTTCATAGCCTGTCATGATCATTGGAATACGTTGCTCCGCCAATTCCGCCTTTACATGCGCCACACATCCAAAAGTACGAAGATGATCAACCGAGGGCTTCCATCCGTACCATGCTTCGTACGGTGTTATACCAACTCCACTCTCAATTGGCTCCATGTTCAGCAAATACACAGCCGTATTGACTGCCTCGCCCCAGAATTTTCCTGGCAAACCTTTACTCTTCATCATCCTCCGTGCCATGGTCAACACAGTTTGATGCAGCTCACCCCCCTCATCAATGCGTAGGGCTCTTATCTTTGCCTCCACCTTGAACTCTTCGGCTTCCTTGATCTTCTCGAATGCTTGTTGAGCTTGATCCTTACTTTTTAGCAACACAATCCACATGTATTTACTATGATCATCCACCACAAGCATGAAGAACTTATTGCCGGACGGAGTTGCGGGTGAGATTCCAACGCATAGATCGCCATGAACAAGTTCCGAGGCTTCACTTGCCTCAAACGTGGCTTCACATAGGAACGGGGCACTTTGTTCCTCATGATGCACACACGGTAGATCGTGATCCACTTGCGCCACAATCTCCATAGCCGGTGATGGAGTCAGTTACTTCGAGCATCAGCATCATCGGTCCATCATCTCTTTCCTGGGCGATGAGAGCCCTCTCCTTTTCCTTTGGTGCTTTCTGGCAATCAGCCTTGAAGTGACCGAGCTCGCCGCAGTTATGACACCTTACTTTCTTTATGTCAAACTTTCTCGGCGGCGGGGTGTCATCTTCGTCCTCCTGCCCCGCGATGTACTTTTTTGCTGGGCGTTGCTTCTCCTTGCTGCTCGTGGAGCCTCCTTGCTTTTCTTTTGAAAGAGTCATCCACTGCTGCTTTGTGAGCATCAGGTGCTCAACCTGTTCTGGATCACCGAAGCTGATCCGGATTCTCTCATCGTGTGCCTTGAATCTTCCGACGAGATCCTCAACCGTTAATGTATTCAGGTCGAGACATTGTTCGATCGATGTAACGATCTGCATGTAGCGCGCCGGCGCCGCACGCAGGAACCTTCTGACGTTCTTGATCTCATCCAATTTCTCGCCATATCCCCTGATTGCGTTGACAAGGGTAACGAAACGGGCGGCAAACTGATCAACCGTCTCGCTCTCCTCCATCTTCAGATCTTCATAGCTTTTTGTCAAAGTTTGAAGATGCGCTTCCTTCACGCGGGCATGACCTTGGTGCAAGATCTTGATCGTCTCCCATGCATCCTTCGCCGATTTCTTTCCGACGAGGTGCTGCATCACGTCCTTTGGCACGACGGAGTAGAGCGCCGTTAACGCTTGGCGATCCTTCCGGTACTTCGCGCCTCCCTTGACGTACTCGTTGCCTCCTGGATCGACGGCCTCCCAAACCTCCTGAGCCTCCATGGCCACCTCCATGTTGAGTGCCCATAGCCCGTAGTCCTTGCGATCGAGGCGCGGATACAAAGCCGCCCCCACCGTCTCTGTCACCGGTGCCGATGCCAAGCTCTCGCCAAACTTCACCATCGCCATGACCTCCTAGTACTTTCAGCAGATCACGAACGACGACCTTGGCTCTGATACCAATTGTTGGAAATTGGCCCGATATGCGACGCCTTTCGTCGAGTACTTTCCGACAACAGACGACGCGATAGCGGCAAGATCACTCGATCAACTCCGTCAAGACGCGCAAGTACACACAGCCAAACTGGCTAGCTTTGATTGATTGATCAAGCTAGTACCAACACAACTCACTCACGTGAAAAACAATAAGCTTTAATGGCCACAGGTGCATATCGCACCTCATAGTTACTTTCGTATTGATTCTCACGAGGTGTTGTTTACAGGCCAGGATACACGCATATATATATGCCAAGACTAGACAACCGACTCGGTAGCTAAACCTAGTCTAATACATATACGTATAGTACCTGGACACCTACACCTACTCGGACTATAATTTCAATACGTGTAGGACACGTGATTATCTAACACTGGCCATCTCCAAGAAGCCGAGTCTCTGGTCCATGACATGCCCATAGAACCTGGTGTGTCAGTGTACAGAGCTCTGCTTAGTGCCTGCCAGATCCACGGCAACCTTGAGATCACGATCCGGGTGTCGACGCGCCTGATTGAGCTCTACCCTCGTGACTCGTCTGCCCATGTTCAGTTATCGAAGGCCTTTGCTGGTGATGGGCACTGGGGTAGTGCTGCTGAGGTCAGGAAGACCATGGCTGGGAAAGGGATAGTGAAGAACCCTGCTTGGAGCTGTGTCGAGGACCAGATGCAGGTTGCGTAGATGGTTGGCATTGCATGATTCATGTTGTTTGCCAAAGCAATTTGCCTTTGCTAACTTGGAGTGTGACTTAATGGTCACTCATAAATCTGATGTACCCCTTAACAGGTTTTGGAGAACCGACATAGCTCATAGCTCACTGTATTTATGGACAGGAACACAGATCATTGGCATCACACAAGGTTGACTTAATGGTCACAGCATAGCAATAATTGCAGCAAAGTGACAAAAAATCTGACGTTTCAAGGATTTGTGCTACTGGGACCAAGACCATCAGGATCCAAATCTGAAGAAACAGGCCAGTACATCTGCACCTTTACTTGTTTATAGGGAAATCAGCACCTTTGCTTGTTTTGAGGGAATCAGCACCTTTGTGCTGCTGCGGCTGCTCTCTGTCATCTGCAGGCACTTTTGGAGGTCGTTGCAATGGATGATGTGGGTTAACGCATGCTCCAGTAAGTAGATATTATGAATTGGGAGATGAAGTCATGAAGATAGGGTCACTTTTCTTTTGAACGTATGATGGATTTTTACATGCTGTAGTCAATTCTTGCTGAGGTGCTCATCCTAGAGTATTTTGATCTCTTGGATATTTTCTGGAAATCACCTACAAGATTGTACCTGTCAATGTTGCGTCTCAAAGTCTAGAATTATTTACAAAGTGTGAGCTCAGCACTAGTAGAGATTGTGAGATGAATTCATGCTTGACCTCATTACATCCTTGCAAAGATAAAAAAAATTAAACTGCTGTTTTCTTCCTTCTTAGCAAATTCTATTGTTACTTAGTTCACTATATCAGACTGTATGCATAAGATATAGGTTGTTATATCCTGCAAAATTTGTCAATTTTTGAAACTGTTACTATCAGGTCAGAATGTATGTTCTGTTTCTTCAGTGTTTTCTAGACTGAAATTGGAAGGAAAGTTAGTTGGATGAAATATTTTGAGACCATAGTACTACTATTGCATCCTTAGGTGCTGATGAACCACAACTACTTCAAGCTTCTGCCCTGAACCAAAGAGAATTGGATGAAATATTTTCAGTGTTTCCACAGTTAGGTTTGCAGCCTTCTGATGATGCTCATTTCCATTTGTAGGTGAACTGAAAGGCATGGATCCTCTCAGCCTCTCAGGGCTGGGTGTGGGTGGTGACTGGTGTAAGGCACTCAGCTGCATGACTGACTGGTGTATGGTGAGCACAAAGCGAAACTATTCTTTCATCTTATACAGAAGAATCCCGTGTGCATAAGCAGCATCCACGAATTTTTAGAAGGTGTTTTCTCCTTGCGAAAAAGCCCCAAGAATACTTAATTTGAAAAATACTGATGAAATAATAAGCTAAATATTAGTTGTTTTTCATCCCTTGAACTATAACTGTATCTTTTTCTTCCATGCTCCAAGCTAGTCTAGCATTATTGGTCAGTCCACAAATCTCAGAAAAATTTGGGCACCTTCTCAAACTTCACTAGGAATATCGTGACTTCCTTTTTCTATCACGGGCTCATGGCACTCAACCGAGGTACAGTATGTAAAGAGATAAAATCAGGACATACAGACTCAGAAGTATTCGACAGATATTTGCTTCTGAATCATGCAAGGTTATTCACTCTGATGCCTGAGAGATGAAGTCAAGACAAAGAAATATGAAAGAGAGATAGAGAGAATAAACACAGAAGGGAGGTGACACCTGAACACTAAAACGCCACAGCTAGCTACTGACAAAAGAACCCAACAACAGCTTCTGGTTTTTGCTGAAGACTACTACTGCCAGGAGAACTGAAGGGACGGCGACGTCCCGTCCGAGGAGCCCTCGGCACCGACGTGGAAGATCCCATGGCAGTTCATCTCGTTGTCGTTGGAGCTCGGGACCAGGGCGGTGTTATTTAGCTGCTCACTCTCCATGCCGCTGGGGAAGGCAAACCTGGGGGCGGCGGCGGATACGCCGCTGGAGGCCTGGGAGCAGGCGAACCAGGAGGAGCTGCTCCCGAAGTGCAGGTTGGGGACCAGGTGATGCTGGGCCGTGGCGGAGGGGATGTGCTCGGTGGGGCGGACCATCCGGCTGACATCGACGACGCTGGAGGAGTTGGCGGGGGATGACAGAAGAGAGAGAGCACAATCGGAGTCGAGCATGTGCGTCAACTGTCCATCAGAGAACATCTTGTTGCTGCTGCTGCTCTCGGGCGGCGGTGGCGGGGCGACCGGGGCCTTCAGGAGAGGCTGGCACACGGGGATCTCGAGGCTCGCCGCCGCGCCCGTGCTGAAACTCATTTGGTCTACTTCGTGGAGGAAGGGGAAGCGCCGGCCTTCTTTGGAGTACGATGATGTGGAGCCGGCGAACCTGTTGCTCAGGACCTGATGGGTGTAGTATGGACTGGTATCCTCGGATTTGATGATCCCAGACCAGCTTGGCTCTGGCCTTGGAGTAGCGAACGACGCGAACCTTGTCCCTGCATTTGAAAACAAACCTGAAAGGCCGTCATGAAACAAGCACGAGACTAACAAATGTAAAACGTTGAAAATGCAATATCTTGCAATCAGTCTCGCTGTGCTCATGTGGCCGCAGAAGAATAAGAAATTGTATCATTGGGATTTCATTTCCAAACATGAACTCATGATTTATATTCTAGTGGATAAAACACCATGTTACTCAACAGCATCCATATCTAATGTAAGAAGATATGTCCTACTCCCTCCGTTTAGAAATATAAGATGTTTTAGCTTTGTGAATCGAATGTATCTAGACGCCTTTTAGTGTATAGGTTCACTCACCTATACACTAAAAGCCGTCTAGATACATTCATTTCACAAAGCTAAAATGTCTTATATTTCTGAATGGAGGGAGTACATATTAAGCTTATTATCAGTTAGTTAGGCGATAATATGTCCATACAAAATACTCCTACATATTAAGCGTACTATATTCTTCGGAAAAAAACAAATTATCAGTTAGTTAGGAAGTAAGTCTCAGGTAAGAAGAAAGCGGTAAGATAGGGCAAACGACCAAAATTGAAAAAAAAGAGAGGAAAAAAGGCTGTCCTCATTTTGGCGAGGGTTTGTATTTTATCTGATCTGCTTGGAGCTAAAATTTATGGCTCTAGCAAGAGAGGTTACCATATAATATGAATATCTCAGCTATGTCAAAGTAGCAGTCAACAGTAACAAAAAAAATAGTCATTAGACATGAAAAATACCTTGTTGGGTTGTCATAAAGCTCCCAGAATTCATGCTATCTACCTGTGGCTTCCTGCGGCGTCGGTTGTGCCCAGCAAGGCGCTTTCTACAACTACGTTTGGCCTCATCAAACTCCGCAAGCAAGTGAAACCTACAGAAACAGAAGTACACGATAAGAAACATGAAAATTTTATTTGAAAATGGCGCTATAACACAAACATATATGAAGGAAGGGCTACCCATTTAGGGATTTGTACTAATAAATAATTCAGTGCCATGCTTAAATGACATACTGACACTTTTAGTGGCACACTAAATATATATGACTATTGCAGCAGGAAGAGAGAGACTCATAACACACTTGAAGATGTTGGACCTCGCATAACCTTGATACAAGAAAATAAAAGCAATTCCAGCTATCCTGTCACACTAACATTACAGGCAGGTGCTACAGTGACATGATATCATGAACAAATAGGTCAAGAACAAAGTAGGGCATAAAGGATCAGAGACAATTTGCATGCAAGTGCACAACCTTTGCGCTCAAAGCATGCATGAGATTTTATGAGAAATAACGTAAGGCTATCAACTCAAGACCATCACTATAGATCGTGCCGTACTTGTCCAATATAATTAAGGCACATGAATAATTAAAGCTAGTACATGGGACTAACATGCTACTCAGCCAAACAGAATGATCCAAATATTTAGTTGCTGCATATTAAAATGCCACACAGAGTCCCTGAGGAAATAGTACTACACAAGCTGGACCATTCAGATTTCAATGTGTCAGCTAATAACAATTTCGGGACTATGCAGTTCACAAAGCTTTATATACTGGGCCTGTAAAGCGCAGAAAATTAGTGCAACTCCTGTTGGGCATTTGGACCACGGTATCGGTTCCAACAGGTATATATATGGGGACTATGGCAGTATGGCACCAGCCTGTTGGGACACTGATAAAGTCTGCAAAGCAGTATGGTGATACGAATTTTGTTCCACTCAGTGTCTGATAGGTATGCAATCATTGGAAATGCGCCCACTTAGTATAAAATTTCTGGGAGAACAAAACCAAATGATTGATTGATAATTTTGTATAGTTTCAACTTTAAGAGGCAAACGATGCGGAGTTTGTTGCTCACTATGTCCAAAAAATACCACCAACTCAAAATGAACCCGAAACTTTTCAGCTCAGTTATACCTAAAAATACTTCAAGTGAACTGAACCTAATAAGATTTCAGCTCTGTACTATTGTGAATAAACCTGAAAAAGTGTACATAAAAACATGTGAAATTGCAGTTGCAGGCACCACATATGCTCGGAGGGTCTGAACTCCCATATCTGACAAATATCTCTCCTTTCGGAAGATCAATCAGATATAATACTAAACTTTAGGATTTACAGAAAATTTTAAAAAATAAAATGGAAATGTTTCTATGGGCAAAAAAATTCAAAGAGAAACGGATACACAAATAGGTCGGCTAGAAAGGGACGAGCATACCAAGAAGAACTATTTTCTTTAGGTTCAACAATCGAACAACAAGATTCTTGTTAGTCTTTGAAAAAAGACACAAGTTAGATATTGGAAGGTAAACGTAGCTTTCATCGACCGCCAGTCTTAAGTGCAGGTTAATCTAATAATTCGGCTAACTGATGGACAGTAAGTCATTCTAAAGAGTCCAAGACAACAGACTCCACCAAAATGCGATGTGTGGAGCGTATTTAGCGCCGGTGTTTCAAATACTTGCTTCAGTGGTCCCAGCATCTCACATGAAAAAAACAAGGCTAAGAGCAAGAAGCAATCAGGGCAGATGTGGTAGGCCAGTTTTCTGCCGAGAAATAAATAAAGCAGGTAATGTGCTCAGCAAACATATTTAAGAGTGAACAGTCCCACACAACAAATACTGCTGCACACAAGAATCCACGAGGAAAGTGAAACAATTCTTATGGATCTGGTCTACTAATTCGGCAAGGGAAGACAATCATGTCAGAGATGGGGCTTACCATTCAGAGCATACACCCTCTCAGAGTAAGAAACTACTACTCCCTCCGATCCAAATTAATTGACTTCGATTGGTCTAGATTCGGACGTATCTAGACATGTTTTAGTATTAGGTACATCCAAATCTAGATAAACCCAAGTCAATTAATTTGGATCGGAGGGAGTAGATTGATTCTAAAGTAACTATGGTTTACCATGGGTTAGATGGATTAACTTCTCAACTCTCTATTTGCTAGATATTTTTAGGGGGGATCACACTTTTATTTGCCATAATAAAGTAATTTCTTTGTTAATGTAAAAAAAAAAAATGGTCCATTCTTCAACTCCAAACCAGAAAAATAGGAAAAAAAAATGGACAATCCAAAGGGGCAAGTTTGAACATGTAGCATGCTAATCATAAAAAAGACTGCTCCACCTGATCTTTGGCACATGGATTGCATGCATCAGCCACTTTTCACTGGTAATAATTCAGACCTATGGGTTAGAAAGTTACCAGTACAAAAGTAGGAAAAGAGGAGTGATATAATTCAGGTATACAGATTGCCAAAGTTAAGGGTAGCAGCAGGTAAAAAAAAGATTTGGGGTACATCCATATAGAAAGACAGAAAAGTTAATGGCAGATAAAGGTAAAGCTGTGCATCCTAGAATCAAGACAGGGAGTGATGTATAGTCATCTCACCCGGTACTGATTCTACCAGCAGTGTTTGGAATGGGAAAAGAACTGATTTGAGCCAAGAGAAAGGTAAAGCCGGGGCCTAAGAAAGAACTGGTTTGGCCTATTCACTTTTAACAAAGAGAATAATCGGCAGTAAAAAGAAAATGATGTATGCTTAGAAGAAATGACTGATGCCAATCAGTTTGTCAGTTCTTTGGACCGGCAAATTTTCCATTGCTACAGCTCAGGCGATGGTCTTTTAGCAAATCATGGTCAAGTCGATGCCAACGCGGCGTCGATTAGGATCAGGATGGGTGTGGGTAGAGATTGATTGTGGAAATGGGATGGAATTGTAGTATAGAATCTTTTGCAAATTTGCACGGCGATGGTGTGTTACCTGCTGCACTGCTGGCAGAAGCGCATCTCCCGGCCGGCGACGAGGACGAGGGGCGTCTTGGAGTGCGCCTCGCAGACCTTGTGCCGGCGGTGGTAGTCGCGGCACCTGCTGAGGTCGGCCTTGCAGCCGTCCACGGCGCACGACGGACAGTGGCCCGAACCGGCTCCGGCCCCCGGGCGCGGCCGCTTCAGCGGGCTCGCGGACGGCACCACCGCCGCAGCAGCCGCCGCGGTCGACGCCGGCACGACCGGACCACCCTTCGCCGCCGGCTCCTTCATCGCCGCGCCGTCCGGCGCCGCGACGAACTCCCCCAGCCCGCCGAGCTTGAGGTCGACGGAGCACTCCGGGCGGCTCGGCGGGCCGCGCGCGGCCACAATGCCCGAGACGGCCACCACGGGCGCGGGGGCGGCGATGGCGGGCACCGCGTCGTGCTCCAGCTCGGCCAGGTCCCAGGAAACCGGCATCTTGAGATCCCAATCCATGGTACTCGCCCGCAGCAGAGTTTCTTGGCCACCACAGAGCTTTCTGCCTCTCTCTCTCTGTCCCTCAGGGTCAGGTCACTGCTCGCCGGTTTGTCGTCTCCTCCGGCCGGTCCCTCTCACGCTACAGGCATGCCGCGACGAGGGCGGCAACCAGCTAGCGACCAAGAATCATTGCACGGCGACCACCACCATCAGAGCGCGCGCGCGCGCACACACACGGGAAGAGCGGGAATGCACCAGATGAGCAGGGAGCAAGCGCAGAGAGGGGGCACAGCTTATCTTGATAGGGATGAGAGAGAAGCCGATAGAGGAATGGGGGGCGGCAGCATCAGCAGCAGCAGCAGAGGGCACACACGGACGGACGCGCACGCAACACAACAAAAATACCGAGGGACTGGACTTTGGTGGGGGGGGAGCAGTCAGTACTTGCTCGCAGAGGCAAGTGCAGGTGTGGGCGATGGAGCAGGGACAGCCATGGAGCTAATGGCTGTGGGGGTGGTATAGGAGGCAGCTGGGGAGGGAGGAGGAGGAGAAGGGACCGTACTAGCTATATCATTTTATTTTCCCATTCCTCCTCCTTTGTTGCAGTATTGGGGGGGCTATTGGTTGTTTGCTAGACGCCACTCATCCCCATCAAAACCCTGACAGGGATTCTAAAGCAGGAACAATGAATGGGGAAGGGCCCCTCTCAGCCTCAGTGCCATGTTCATCCTTTAACACCAGCATGGAAGCCTTGTGCTGCAATTATTGGAGGGAGAGGGGTTGGTTTAGTTGGGGTTTGGGGCTTGGGCACTTGCTTTTTCTTACCACATCACTGCTAGGGGCTGCAACAAAGGTGTGAAGAAAAAAAGGTTAATGAGTTAGGAGATGATCTTACTACTAGTAGAAGTTAGTCAGTGGTTTTGCTTAATGGACCCACACATATCTCTTTTTCCTGTCCTCTCACTCCAAGGAGGTGGCTCGGGCGAAACCCCTATCCGCTATAGTGGCGAACCATTTACTACACCTCCAACCCTTGCCCCGCTAGAGGAAGCCCAAAGATGCCCACATGGCGGATGGCGGTGCCTAGATTGATCTCTCATTTGCGTGACTTGCGGGAGCAATGACGAGTGTAAGTCTCGACCATGGTTGTATTGTGTTGTAGGACAACCGTGCTTTTCTACATTCTAGGTGTTCATCAGAGAGGGTTGACGGCCCGGATCTGCTGGTCCGACACCTAGAGATTGTTGCGGCATGTGCCACCTTCTGTTCCCTCTAGCGGGGAGATACACCTGGCGGAGCGGGTGCGGCACAAGACACAATGTATGATTCGTGAGTTTTGTGGCTTTCGATTGGCTCCTCTAAGACACCTTGGAGTGCCGCAATCGGCAAGGTATGTATGTCATGGACATGGGGTCGGTGTCTTCCCTTGATAAGTTTATGTGTGACTGTGCATCCGTATGGAGATGCCATCCAGGAGGCACACTGGCTTGACCGATGGACTTTTACTTTGGCGGTCCACTGTTTGGGAATTGGTTGAATGAACTGAACAAATTACTAAATCCTTAATTCATGTGGAAGTTTGTGCTTTACTTGGTCTATTTTAGAATCGTAGAAATGACTTGGTATGTAAGACGACTGGAGTTGTGTGGCACTTTCACCCCTCACTTCACTAATAAAGCAGCTTTTCATGCCCGTGGGTATTGAATGCAGCCTTCTAGAGCAGTTTCATTAGATATCTTCAGTATGTTGCTTGACAACATACTAATAGGCTAGATGTTGCTTAGAAGATCCATGTTATTTACTTTCCGTTGGCTGATCTTTGTGATGTGAGTTACAGTATAGACTTTGAATCTTAAACGTTGCAATAAAATGGATGCGTGCATCAGAGGTCAAGGTCACACTCCTTTTTCGAAAAGAGTCCAGTTTTACTACCCAGTGCCATTTGGTAACGGAATATTACTATTTAAAAGTGTGATTAATTAATGTCGAAATGAGCGTGTAAATTAAGCCTTCCTGGATATATACTGTGATGTTGACGGATGCAGGCATATGGTTTCAATGTCCTAGACAGTAGAGCAGCCCGTAGGAATAGGATAGTTTGGCAGGCAAGGCTAGTTTTCTGCTTGACAAATCCGGTCACGCGTTCATACGGTGGATTGTGACTGGGCTTAGCATGACGAACTTGTGACCGCAAAGATAGTACAAAGACAAGCAGTTTTGGCTGGCACGAGAGCATCTCTAGCTGATACCGCGTACTACGGTAGTGCAAAACATGGATGCAGTGTATCGTAAACTTTTTTTTTTGCTGAAAAAGGCGGCGCAAAACAGATATTGCATATGTTATGGTACACATATATAGTATTTGTTCCGAGCTGCCGTTTTTCGGACTGCAAAACAGAACCGTGTATTCACCTCAGAAGTATATTTGCAGATTAAATTAAGCAATGCATACAAATTTAAATCATCAAATTGATCAATGTTATAGAATTACAAATCAACAATATTCCATAGTTTACAACAACAGTTCAAGAATGAAGAATTAGCACAAATGGATGAGAGTTCTCTATAGAATACAAATGGATAAAAAAACTCAATGGAAGCCCTTCCCAAACAAGGTCCAGCGGTGGATAATAAGATCTTGACGAATATTGGAATGTTAAGTTCTGTTTTCAATCTGCCGATAGGTTTCAAGGAATGCTTCTCTCTTGTCAGGGTTTCTTATAGGCTTGACACGACAGCCAACATTGCACATCCTCCAAGGGCAACTTCTTGTCCCTCTCATCCTCAATGATCATGTTGTGAAAAATGACACATGCTGTTATGATGTTGTTTAGGTGTTTCTTTTGCCAGTAACGAGCAGATCCTCGGACAATTGCAAACCTAACTTGGATCACACCAGAAGCTCTTTCAATCTCTTTGCGGCTGCTTCTTGACAAGTGCAAAATGAGCTTCCTAGGGTTTTGGGGTTTACTTATTGTTTTCACAAGTGTTGCCCATTATGGATATTTTGCAGTTCGTAGCGGGATGCGGTATCTGCTAGAGATGCTCTGACAAGCTTAGAGCATCTCTAGCAGAAATCCGGCATAATCCGAACCCGGAAAATATGGATCAGGGAAGAGGGATAATCGTATTCAGTGAGACAAAGTCACTGCGCAGAACAAACATCGGATACAAAACTAGAAATTTAATAAACAAGTCTGTGCCATGAAAACGATTGAACAAGTCCTTGGAAACCTGAAATTACGCGTGGGTAGAGAAATATTTTTACATTACTGAAGCAAACAGAAGGGTGGAACTACTAGTTCTACTAACCCTAGATTGGCGACTCTATTCACCATCATCAGAGTGCAGGGCCTCAGATCCCGAGGGAGAGGAAAGAAACCTTATCAAGCGGGTGCCACGCTCCGAACGAGGCCCCACTCCTCCTCAAGAGATAAAGCGGCCGCCTTCTGCACGTCGAGCAACTCATGATCTTGTTCGAGACAGACACAGGTGGTCACATCGTCCGGGTTTGCGCATGCCTCACAGAGGCGTTGCGACTGGATATCTCTGGCGGCTTGTTGGTCTTGTAACACCAGCAGGAACACTTCCCTTAGGACATCCCACCTGAAGATGCGAGCGGTGGTCTGGGAGAAGGGTCCACGTTGCCGCACCAGGACGGAAGTCCCTGGCCTCCGCGTCATGGGAGGGACCATCAAGGTTGCGACCAACGTTAGAGCCGTCACGATGATGGTTCCGGCAGGGGCTCCCATCGCGAATCATCTCTCCCTTCTAGTGTTCAGTACTAACTCAAGATACCATGTCTCCTTGCTAGTTTCCAATACTAATCTCAAATATTCCATCATCTTTTCCCACAAGTAGTGACCAAGTAGAAGTGGTGTAGGTCTGCCTCAGGCGGTACTGTACCGCAGGTATTTTCTTCATCCTTTCTACAGATCAAGTTTCGTTTGTTTTTCTATTTCTTTGTTAATCGATTTTATTGCTCTTTTAGGTCCGCTGTGAGGAGGTCGGTATCCATATCCGCTCGGATGAAGACTTGTGGATCAGTAGCTAGATTGTTTATAGCACAAAAATCTTCTAACTCTGATTTATGCAAAACGCTCTGAGAGCTATAAAAATTGGAGATTATCTCTTAATAATCTCCTCTTTTATATTGTTCTTGTCTATAAAGACAAAAAATCAAGAGCTTCTCTTTTAGGTAATGGAATTTTATATCTTAAATATAATATATGAAAATAGAATTTTATATCTTAAATATTATGCAAATTATAATTTATTTGTGTCTAAGAAATTTTTTGTTAACGATGATTATCATTAACTTTTGTGCCGCCCTTGTACAAATCACGACAGAAAAATGCACCACATCTTGTTGGAGATATGACCTAGAGACCAACAAAAAAGTTTTTTATTGTTCTATCTCATATGTTTATAATAGTTTTATACCATGCTAAAATTGTATTAAGCGGAAACATTAATACACATGTGGTATGTAAACATACCAAGTCCCTAGTTTCCTCTAGACGACTAGCTCGTTGGGCAATCGATGATCGAGGTTTTCTGATGATAACGGAATCACACTTCATTGGATGAATGATGTGATGGACACACACCCATCCATAGTATTACAATATGATTTAGTTACAAATTTCAACATTGCAATATGTAGCAAAGTGTAATAACTCAATCCTTTAACCATGAGATCATGTTTAATCACTAACACCCGCGGTTGCTTTGACTGCATCAATCGCCACACCATAATAGGGTGATCATAAAGGTGTCTATTAGGTATTGCAAAGGGGGATGTTGAGGCGTATGCATTGAGATCGGGATTTGCCTATCCGAGTGATGGATAGATACTTTGGACCCACTCGGTGAGATTACATCAATGAGCTTGCAAGCATGTGACTAGGTCATGTAGATGTAATATCACGGGAACGAGTAAATATGTTTGTCGGTAACAAGATCGAACTATGTATGTTGATACTAGAGATCATATCTTGGACAAACTAGGTATCGTAGGACAAATGGAATGAAACTTAACGTTTAAGGTTCAAGCGATCATGTAATTCATGGAAAGCGTGGGGTCACCATGGCTTTCCAGATCCCTCTGTTTATAATTGATTGGAGAGGTGTCTCGATCATGTCTACACGTTCCCGAACCGTGAGGGTGTCACACTTAAGGGTAAGATGCTTAGGGATGATCCGCGATCATAAGAGAAATAGAAGAGAGAGAACTAGAATCGTTCCCGAGAGAAACCGAATATGTTTAGATGGGTTCGAAAGGTGTTTCAAAGTAAAAAGAATTAAATAATAAGTATTTAGTATTAGTTAATTAAATTAATTATTAAATATATTTATTTAATAAATAAAAAGGGGCAGCCCACCTACATGGGCCTTTTTCGGAGGGGAAAAGGCCCATGAGAGGCCACCGGCCTTGGAGGCCATGAGCGCGCGGGGTAGGAGGCCAAACACCACTGCCGGCCGGCCCTAGGTGGCCTAGGAATGTGGGATGGGGCCCACTCCCATCGCCGGCCGCCACCTCCACTCCCTCATCCAAGTTTAGTCCCACCCTGAGACTTGGAGGGAGGTGGTGCCTTCCTTTCCCTATATAAGAAGGGGAGATACCTCTCCCCATCTCAATCCCATTAGCTTTTGTATTCTCCTCTCTCTCTCACGTGTGTGTTCTTGGAATGTGCACAATGAGGTAGAGCTTTCTCCACCATACGCACGCCGTCGTGCAATTGGAGTCGGTCCGGGTCTTATTCTTCCACTGCTTTCCTGGACCAGAGCCCATGAGACACCTTCTCGAATGTGTGTAGTACTTCGGAGGCACCACCAGTTGTGGTGCTAGACGCTTGGACGCCTACTCGACATTGAGGTCGGCTATGCTTGGGCTACATCAACAACGCTTGAACGGGAATGTAATCCCGCTTTCGTTCTTCAAGGGTATGAATAGTGAATCTCTCTCATTACTTTACATATGCATAGATTAATCTTTGCTATGTTCTTCTCGTCGTTAGGATTTTTTTCTGCTACAGAACTCTTCGTATATCATAGTTACATGACACTAAATTTCCGTCATTATGTGTAATGTACCGAGGCGCATCCTCTGTTGTGCCGTGGAAATGCTAGGTCGGCAGATGACGTTGTGCCGAGTCAAAAAATATTGCCGATGCACTTTCCCCGACGTAGTTATCCCTAGCAGTTTTTTTTGGCATACCAGCACGAACATGGTGATTAGGTATATGACTCGGCGCCTATAAGCGCTAGGGCCCAACGTCCATGTTGTAGTGTCCTCTTGTCCACGTTGGGCCCTCCCATGAGCAGCACCGGCCATTCCACCCCTCCCCAACCCCGAGTCCCACCCCTCTTGTGGCGCCGACCTGCTTCGGCCCCTATAGCCACAGGTGTTTAGCCCTCCTATTATCATTGTTTGGACGACGGAGTTGGTCGTCCCTTGGATCCAACACCACCGTCGATAAAGGAAGGTCTTGAAACTCGACGTGCTTTCCACCGCCGTTTCAATCCATGCCGTCTCTGTAGGGCATCCTGTGTGTGTGGCCGTGCTACGTGATTTTAGTCCGGCTGCATTATCTAGACTTCATTAGCTGTTGGTTATGGCGTGGCCACAAACAATACCGCCCACCACCCGTTCGGTCAATTATCGGGCCGAATAATTTATTAATTGGGACTTACTTTGAAATTTTTGCAATGCCTTAGGGATGTATATGTGACCATTGCTTATTTCTTTGTCACATAGATCATCATGGATAGCTCGGACAAAGTTTTTCTACAAGAATTTCATCGACACATCGGACCTCCGATGATGACATTGATTTCCTCGTGGATGAGGCTATGCTCATCGAGGTGTGGCCGATACATCAGACTCCTCCTCCGAGGACGAGTTTTTCTACAAGCATTTCATCAATACATCACACGTCCTCCATCGTTCCAAGAGTTTCTCCATGTGCACCA
This sequence comes from Avena sativa, assembly GCA_916181665.1. Classification (NCBI taxonomy): domain Eukaryota; kingdom Viridiplantae; phylum Streptophyta; class Magnoliopsida; order Poales; family Poaceae; genus Avena; species Avena sativa. Next base: position 541,317,754 of record OV702290.1, on the reverse strand, counting down.
TGAAATTCGCGATCGAACAACTAACAATACACTTCAAAATGATTTGGTTGAGCATATGTGGGCTCACATAGAAAGCCAATAGTTCTCTTATTTAAACTTGAACTTATTTGTCATTGTATAACTATGCTCGACAATGTTCGAACTTGTTTGATATCATGTATTGCAAAACTGCCCAATTTAACAAAATAGGGGCAATGGAAAGATGTCTGAAAAAGGGTAGGGGAAATGGGGGTTTCCTTTAGGGAAACTCTAAGGGAGACCCGCAAACAGACCCATTCGGCCCGTTTATGTCCGTCCGAACAAAACATAGCACCCAACAACCCTCCACAAATAACGATTTGTCCTTTTTTGGCCCGGACAACCCAATTTCTTCCTCAAATTTGGACCAGATTTGCGGTGACCTCGTGGACGCGCTCGGCCTGTCCTCTCTGTCCGGTGACAGGTCCACATGTCAACCCTACAAAACTCCCCACCAACCCACATTTCTTTTCACCATCGCCTCCGTTCACCACCGCCACCTGTTCACCTTGGAGTTGCGCGTACTCCTTTGAGTTGCCCTTAGGTGCACGGCGTGGATAGGGGAAGACAACACGTCCGTCTTTGTCCTCTTAAGATCCAAACGTATTAGGGAGTCTCTACCGGGCTGACCCAAACGACCTGAACGCGTCCGAACCGGTCAGCGTGGACTGGCGGACAGCTGCGCACCGGCCTAGCGGGGTGACCCATCCGGACTGACTCGTGCAGACCGACCCATCCATGCACCAAATTTGGGCCACCATTGCGCCGTCCCGGACATCGCGCTTGTCCTCCCGCGTCCTCCCTTGACCTTGGTGGTCCCTATTGTCACTGGCACACAAACCACTCCACTCCTCCCTCCAAAAACCCTCTCCCATATTTCCACTAGAGAGAGCGGGAGCGGAGGCGATGTATCCCGCCGCCACGGCCAATGTTGCGCCCTCCGGCGGTCCCGTCGCCAAGAAGCGCGGCCGAGCGAAGAAGCTGACCAAGGATATGATGGCGAAGGAACGGAAAGTTGAGTCGGAGAAGCGCGCTGGAGGCAGAGGCCAGGGCCAAGGAGGCCGAAGCCAAGATCATGGCCGAGGATAATGCCATCACGCTCACCGACCTGGATACCATCACCGACCCCGATCATATGGCTTGGGTCGAGAGGAAGCAGCAAATCATCCGGACCCGCGATGCTTGAAGGGCAATGGCGACGGTGAATGCCACTTTTTGGGAGGAACTTGCCACCTTTTGGACATAGTGTATGATATTGCTCCCTTTTGCACATTTCAGATGAATAGGCCCCTTGTTGGCGTTGCCCAAAGGGCAATGATACACGTATGTCATATTATTTGTTTGTCAATTTGTGTATTTATATATGTATTTGTGCTGGTTGGCAAAGGATTGGCCAATTGGCCAACGATGACACCAACGGCCAGGACAGACAGATGGGTTGCGCCGCTGGGTGCGGTTTGCTGGACAAGCCGAAGCACGACCCAAATCTCCCCGCGGCCCGACCCATTCAGACCATAACAGACGTTTTGAGTCGCCTGTTTGGTCGGCCTGGTGGAGATGCCCTTGCTCTATAGCTAGGCATGGACTGCCCCGCCTAGCCCGAAAAAACCCGATGGGCCAGACTTTTTAGGCCCGCGAGCCAGGTCTAGCCTTCAGATCTGCGGTCCAGTGGCTGCACGGCCAAATGAAAGACACAAATAAGGGGAGGTCGGGCCGCAACCGACGGCCCCAAGGATTCTGCACTAAGCGGGCTGGGCTCGGGCCTAGTTTTGGGGACCGATAGCCGGGCTGGGCTCGAACCTGAAAAATGCTCTGGTAGGTTGCTCCCAGTGACCCAAACAGATTAAAACGAATTTTTTGGTATCCCAAGTACTAGGTGACCCGTCAGAGAATATGGGCGGACGAACTTGTAACTTTGCAAGTTTGGGCACATGACTCCAAGGATACCAATTTAATACAAAAGTCTTATTCACACAGTCCTAGACCTGGACTAATTATGTGTATTTAATTTTTGTTTGTGTGTAGGCCACACGATTCCTGACTCGAATAAAAATATTCTCTGAGCAAACTTGCACTTGTACCATTAGTTCAATACAATATTATTTTAATCTCCCACCACCAAGATACAGTACTCCCAACTGCACGCACCTCTCCCCAGGTCCCTGATCCAGTTTGATCTGAAAAAACAGTAGCCGATGGTCCAATTATCCATCACAACTCACAAGTACACTATTTATTAATTTTTAAATACCATCAGTTAACACTTTGTCGCCACATGGGAGGCACTTGCCAACGTGAGAGTTTTGTACTTCTATATACCAAGAAAAAACAATATTGTACATATAGCGCTTGGATGCTTGATTGATTGGAAGGGGGCTCCAGGAAAAACCTTATCTGTGGCTCTCGAGGCCATGATATGCATGGGCTGGTTTGCTTGTTTGTTTGCTCCTTTTAGGTGTTGTGGACAAGCTGTGGAGAGCAGAGGATAAGCAACTCTAGAAAGGAAAAAATGGGGTGTGAGATGATAGGTGAAAGATTGCACTACCATGATAGCCGAAGGATTACACTATCATGATAGGCCACCTTGTAGATATAGCCTTTAATTTGCAAAAAACACACATTTGGTGTGGAATGATTGGTTGCGAAAAGTCCTGCCCCGTAGGGCGTATCCCATGCACTGTGTCTTGTGGTGCAATTGGTGCACTCATGCTCAAACAAACATCCATTCGTAAAATGTATTTTTCCAGCATTGCGGACACTGTGTAGGACACCGATTTTTGATAGAAAGAAATAATGGTGTGTATTTTTCAGGAATCTTTTCGGCAGCGACAAAAATGTCACTTCAAATAATCCTTCCTTCTTTTTAATTTTTTGTGGGAAATGATGTCTTTCCTTCCGTCTTTCCTCTAACTAGCAGGGTGGCCCTCACAAATGCGAGGGCATTATATTTTGTGCGCCTAAATGACCAAGAAAATAACCTATAATTTTATGTGTATTTGATATTGTAAATATCAAGTAGTAATACAAATCTCTAACCGACAGAATATACTATGGTAAACAAAAATATCATACTTTGGGAACAACTTTTCATTTGGAGCCAACAATTTGCATGCCATTTCCAAAAAATATCAAATTGATGGTCATATGTGTCGTTCCTACCAGATATTAGATAAGTCGGTTGAGATAAGTACACAATTATTGATGCAAGATAAATTATTTCCTAATTAATATGTATGTCAGGTATAATAATCTAATTCTTGATTAACTAACAGATCGCCATTTGACTTCAAGTTTTCAGTATTTGAGCATTGCTCATGACTTACTCCTCAAATAATGCTTCCATGACTATGGCGTGACTCGACTATGCAGTATATGAGTGGAGCAAAACATTCAAGGGTCAACATGTGTATCTATGAAGCGCCGACAGGCTCTCTGATTAGTTATGTCTATCAGCCACACACAATGTTTTTACATTTATCATACCAAATATACATTGATGGTTGCCTAACTAATAATTTGGATCGACATGGCAATAGTTTCTTGATGTTTATGGAGTTTAATTTTGTTGAGTACCTGGCCATATTTGAGCCATATGATTAACCAAAACGGAATATCCATTTGGATGTTAGATATTTATTTTATTATTCTAAAAAGTTGCAAGGGCATAATTATTTATACATGACTGCCAAGTTTTTATTTCATACAAAATTTCAATGAACATCTTAGAGAACTATCCCAGATGAGATGACGTATCCTTGGAGCAACCAAGGGAAAGCACCCTCCATGGAGCGATCGTGCGCTCTGCCTACCACATCGCATTGTACATAACTTGCCGAACATATTTAGAGGTGCATGTTTCCAGCTGAGCGTGATTAAAAAGAAACTTTTGTTTTTTACTTCCGCCCGACATACTGAACCATATGCTTAACCAAAACAAAATATCCATTTCGAGGTTAGATATTTATTTTATAGTATTCTTGGATCTTGCAAGGGCATAATTATTCAAACTTTACCGCAGAGTTTTTCTTTTACAAAATTTGTATGCGTATTTTTGGAGAACCATCCCAGATGAGATGATGTATCCTTGGAGTGAGATCAAGAGAGAGCTCCCTCCATGGAGCGACCGTGCTGTTTTGCCTACCACGCCACATCGTACATAATTTCTCGTACATATTTAGAGGTGCATATTTTTAGCTGAGCCTGTTAAAATAGAACTTTTGTTTTCTACTTTTGTCCGATCATACTGAATATTGACTTCATCTTTTTTTTCACAACTGACTGCATCTGTATACATTTCTATTTCCCTTTTCTTTTGGAAAAGGGTCCATGAGCTACACGTCTTCTGGACGTAGATGCAAATCGAAGGAAAGTTTTGTAGGCTCCACGGTCGGGCCGGCCGGCCGGGCAGTCCACGTACACTATCTTCGCTTTCAATTTACGTGTCATACACCCATGTGTACATGTTTAACATTTTACGTAACACGTTTTATCTCTTAATCTCAACCGTTAATATGCAGATCAACGTAGTATATTTTATAAGCCTATGTGGATCAACCTAGTGCCTCGAAAAACAACTTTATATTGTTTTTAGTATATAATAGATAGATTTCTTCTAAAAAATTCGACATATTATTTTATGGATGTGCGTGGTCAGATACCACACAACACACATCACTCATTTCATTTTGCCCTCATTGATTTTTGTCTTCTCCTTTCTCACCGATGCAAAGAGACGTTCTATGATAGTAACTCACGAGGTGTTGTCGGGTCCGCCGATGATTGCCCACAATGCATGTCCACGACACATGTGAAGAAACCGCCAAGCCGTACGAGAGAAATTGATGGCAGTTGTCAACAAGGTAGGTATTGTCACTGTAAAGCTCTAGGAGAATCCAACGGGATCCAATTTGTTTTCTTGTGAATCGGAATTTTGACACCGAATTATTGACACAGTATAAAATAGGCCAACTCAGCAATTTTTAAACTCACTGTGTGTTTAGGCCTATATATGGGATTGGGCAAGACAGGATCCTAGTTAATCAACGGCATACAAATTCCGTTACTAGATGACAGGACATGGAGAGTTGCCGTCCAGTAGTAATAATCAGCCAAAACTTGCACGAAATGAAAATCTAAATGCACTACCATAAGCTTGGTGTCTAAGCCCTGGGCATTAGTTTTTCTGCAACTTATGTAACCTAGTAGTATCGAGTTGTAGTAGCTAGTACTAGCCGGAAACCCCTTTCTACACCCCTAGCAAAGTACTCTCCAACTTAACTTAGAACATCTCTAACAGCAGCTGCAATTTACGGCAGCAGTGCGAATAATCGTCGGATACGGCACCGCGGGGCAAAAAACGGCCCCATCAACTGCCGCATCTTGTTCTGGTGCCACATTTTTTTCGTCAGCGCGGCCCCGTGCTGCATATATGCGGCAGATAAGCAGCTGCCGCAAATCCGAGACATGCAACACGTGCAGCCCAACCGTCAAAGCCCTCACCTACCACCTACGGTGTTGCAGCCGCTGGTGGCCGCCGATGCAGATTCCATCGCCGCCAAGCCCCAATCCCAGTAGATCTGCATGCCCTCACCTAGCCCCAATCGGCCTTCTCGCCGGCCAATCGCCGTTGACGAGATATTATTGCACCGCCGCCACCGGTCGAGGGGCTCCACCGGCTTCCTCAGCGTTCGGATGCAGCCTTTCGACCACTTCGCCGCCGATCAGCCATGACGGTGTCGGCTGGTGGCTCGGCACCTTTGACTCCGACAATGAAGTAGCGTGCGCGTATGATGCAGCGGCGTCGAGGTTCGTCCGGTCGCACCACGACCTCAACTTTCCGGACATGCAGTCGCTGCAAGAGGCGGAGTTCCTCAAGCCGGAGATGTAGTGGGTGAACCGTGACGCGCGCCAACAGCGGCGCGACGCCAGGCCACCGAGCTCGATGACATGAGGATGTCGTAGCTCCGTCTCAACCACTCCGAATACGTGCATGCGGATCTGGACTTCTACGCGGTGGTGGTGAAGAAGAAGAAAAAGAGCTCCATCGGCGCAGGTCCGTCCAACCCCGCGCCACCGCCACCCGTCCTTGTCAACGACTCAGTTGTCCCTAGGGTCCCATTTCTGGCACGAATGCGACGACTCCGACATCGATTGGGAGTAGATTTAAGGGTTAATTTGTAGTTTTTATTTTGAACTATGTTAAACTTTGTTTAAATTCCGCAATGTAGTTTAATTTTTTGTAGTCTACTTTGGCGCAATGCAAAAATTTATGCTGGAGAAGAATGCAGCAGCTGGTAAAGCGGCCATAGTTTTGTTGCCGCAAAACTGCGAAACTACTGTCGCATTTTGCAGTAGTTGTTAGAGTTGCTCTTAGTAGTATAATTTTCATGATATATAAAAATATAATTCATAGTATACTATGGTGACCCAGCATACCGCTGCATGTTGTAGTGTGCAAGTCGTTGACATAACACTCACAGAATGCCGTTCCACGAATATTACACCCAACAAAGTAGTACAACAGAAATATCGCAGGTCCAAGGTATAACTATATTATTCATATCACAGATCTTCATAGAATATTCTCAGAACTTCTATAACACAATGAGATTGTTAGATAAGTTTGTGTTCAAACCAAGATCCAGAAGAAGCGGCTTGTAGTCTAGTCTAGATCTAGATCTACCTCTAGTCCTATCTCGATATCTAAAGGCTCTTTATTTGTCCTACCAACAACTTCTATTGGTATGGATTCTATTCATGGAAATTGGATCCCATCTATGTTTATCTAGATCTCCATGATCACAAAATTGAGACTGTCTTCTTTAATTCCGTTGAACTAACGTCGACTTCCCTTCGATGCCTTCCTAGGTCTTCTAGTACCACATTTTGCAGTCTCGTCATTGACTTCAAACCTAAGCAAGAGTACGAATGAGTACATGAGGTACTCAACAAGTCCTATCTATGTGGTTATTTGATGCACTATCTATAGCCGTGGATCAGATATCCTAGGCTTGTGTAGGTTTTTGAAATCGGATTTTTAGAAAAGGTAAGTTTTAGTTTATAAAATTCTATATCTATCAGTCTTCACGGGTTGTGAGAACTTCATGGAGTTCCTTTCCACGTTGCGATCATAGTTCTTTCGCAGAATAGGGATTATCATGACACGTTTACTTTTACCCACAAACGTTTTTAGCCTTGTTACACAACTGGGAAATGTTGGCCAACATATTCTCATCCAAACTTCCTTAGTCTTAGGTCTAGTCTAAAAACTAGCCAATCACTAGCCTCTCCGTGGCCCCATTGCCAACCCTTTGTAACAGTTTTTGGTCACAAGACCGGTCACTGCCCACCCTTTGTAACACATTTTGGTCACAAGACCTATGCCCAATTATCCTTCCTTCTAATATACTTAGTCGTTATCCCAAGACATAGGATAAGGCATCATGGGATCCCACCCATTGCTATTCTCCGCAAGGAACAACCAACCAACTAAGTATACGAGGACAAAAGGGAGGAAGAACGTCTAGCTGACTTACCCGTCCCATTCCGGGATCTGTGGTTAGCGTTGTTTATACGATGCTTTTATTCACTTAGTTAAGTCCTAACTTTCACGATACAATAGAATCTTCACCACATGACTTCCCAAATATGTATTCCAACCAGGATTCTATTTCCCACCATTTCACATTTTAGTTATTTTTTACTTTTAATGCGGTGATAGAGTTTTTGAAAAGGGTTTTTGTAAAATAATTCAAAGGATATGCAAGATTGCACTTGCAGATGGTATGGAAGCCTGGTCTTGTAAGATTTATGCAAGACTAAACTTGACTTCTAGTTGTAGGTTATGCAATTAGCATCTTCTACTGTCATATGATCCAAATGAAAGAATAGCATCATCGGTCCGGTAAGAACTAGTATTTAAATATGTCAATCTACTGGGATGCATAGTATATGAAATGCAAATGTTCTCATCCCTCATTACTAAATCCCAATTGATTTTGTTCACATTTTTGTCTTAGCGTTGATTTGGTGTTTTTTAAGGATTTGGTTTTAGGTTTAAGTTTACTTCACTCAGTAAAATAGAGTTTAAGCATTCATTACTTCTTTTAAAGCTCAATATTATAACAAGGGTTGGCATGCTTATTTCTAACTAGTGAGTAATCCTTTCTTAAGCATTCTTTTAAGTGGTTTTAAGGTTGTATGGAAATAGTTTGTTTTAACTTTGTTCTTTTTAGCAAAAGTAATAACTTTTGAAGAAAGATCTCATTTGACACTATTTTATTATCTTTTTTTATCTAAGTCAACTATGTATTCTTTGAGTGCACATAAATTGGTTTTAGTCTTTTAGGAATTTTAAGTAATAAAGAATTGAATTTGAAATTCTTTTATTTTTTTATGTTTTTTTATTTTTTAAATATTAAATTGTTATTTTTAATTTTAATATTCCTTTAGCAAACATTTTTAGAAATTAGAATATCACTTATATTTATGTTTATCTATGTTAAATAAGTTTTTTTAAGTGTTTATAACTTGAATTTTATTCATTTCATGTTTTTATGTTTTAATCTTAATTAGGTGAAGAACTTCATTAACCATGTGATTGATGTGGGTTCATCAAGGCATGATCATTTGAGTTGCAAAACATTTTTAGTTGATTTTATTTAAGTTGTTGGATCTGTCTAACATAATGCAAATGGGTTTAGTTTCATAAGATTCCATATATTTTGTAAGTTACAGATGGGTTAATAATGCATGGTTATTATGCACTTTAGACCTTATGATTTTGTGTTCTTGATTACCATAGGATCATACAGATGCGTAGAATACAGTCTAGATTAAGTAGATATATTGATGGACTAATTTCTAGTGATTTTATATGTGCTTGAACGATCTAAAGAGAGATTCCTAGATTAATTTTAGTTGTTATGATTCAAATTCTTGAATGTGTTCTTGAACTTTTCTTGGGACAATGGTTATGAGTTAATTCTTCCTCACATAATAATATGCGATTTTAAAATATCACTTCACCATGAATATTGGAACCTTCAAATGAATGCCTTGTTCAAAATGAAGAGTTTGAACACTTCAATGATTCCATGGTTTCATTACTTTCTCTTAGACGTTTATAAGGATTTCTGCAATCATTACTTGATATGATGATGCAGAATAACTAGTAGGGTTTTCCATTTGAGAGAAATCTTAAATGGGTTCCTTTGTGTTTTAAAAGTACTTCATAAGATCTTGTGTCACTCAAATTTGAGTTAAGAGACTTAAAAAGAATTTGATAAGTGATTTTAGTAGATTCACTATTGACAAATGGGAGTGAGTGGTTATAGATGTTCTTATGATGAGAATCATAAGATAATCTTTGTGTGTTTTACCCAAGTAATTGCTTTGTATCCTCTGGTAAGATTAACCATAGGACAAGGTTTAGGTTTAACTTAGATGTCTAGAATCACATTCCTATCATCTTAACACTAGGGTTTAGTGTAAGAAGAATACAATTACAATACAAGTGTGTGAGGTAAGGATCACATCATCATCTAAGTTCTAAGGTTCATCAGATAGACAAGATATTGTCTTTTAACCATAGAATCATGTCTATGATTGGTGGATAGAGATGAGTCATTAACTATGCATGAGAACATAGAGTTGACTTACTCTCTAAAGTACCATGGCATATCAAGTATATGCCCTAGTTTGGAATAGAGTGTTACATCCACTTAATTCCCCTCAGCATTAAGTAGGAATTACATTCATCAAAAGAACTCGATACATGAGATGACCTCATGAATAGATTTCAAGGAATAGTCATAGGTTGCTCAAGTGACTTGGATGTAAATACTTGTATGGGTTTGGCTACTAATTGGCCCAACACTAATGAGTTGTCAACAAGGTCTACTTTAGCTAGAGTGTAGGTGAAATAATAAGTTTTCCCATCTGAATTTGGTACTATCTTGAGGTAGAGATAAGTCAAGATTTAGATAGATCAGAGTTTGGTTTATGTACTTGTATGTTTTACTTGCTGCCTGACTCTTGTCACTCACAAGTATTGGTAGAACAAATGATATTTAGATAAGATAGAGTAAGATAAGATAAGAATACTTTTGATCTTGTTTTGGTGGAATGGTCATGTGTCAAGAATTATTCAACACATGTGTTAAATGAGGTTTAGAGAAGATGAGTTAAGAATCAAGTTTTACTTTCTTCTTAAGAATGTATTGTGTGTTAGTTCACTTTAGTTCACAAAATCTACATCTATCCTTTCTAACATAGAAGTTTACCAAAGATTATTTTAAAGTTTTAACACTCAGCATGATGAACTAGTTCTAAATCATTTGCTCAAGTGGGACTTTAATCACTTTGACAAGTTCTATCAAAAAGTTTTTATTTCTCCTGGATTTTTCATGCATGGATACAGTGCAATATCTATATTCTATCCAGTTTCGAGTCTCTCCAATTTACGGGATGTTACATATATTGACCAAATTAATAGTTAAACTTTGTCTTAAACTACATGTGTGCGTGTTAAACTAAACCGGAGGGATACATTTTCATTTCATGCTTCCCATTGTGCATGTGAAACTAATAAAGGCACCTTCAACGCGGTGACCTATTTGTCCGCAAGAGTCCAATTTGTGTCCCTATGGACAGAGCATCATGGCGACCAACTTGAGCAACATGAACCCAATGAGAGAGGGTTTGTTTCGAGAAGAAGAAAAGATGATACCACATGAGTAACTTATCGCGTGTTTTGAGAAAAAATCACTCGATAAAGGTATGGCATATAGTCATTTTGTTTTGGAAAGGCCTTATGTTATGGTAACATAGCTACTCCCCCGGTTCTGTTTAACAAGCCTGCACGTAGTTTAAGAAAAACTTTAACTGTCAATTTGGTCCACCTATGAATTATATGCCATAAAAATTATATCAATACATTCATATTCAAAAGAAGTTTCCAATAGTATAATTGTCGTGACATACAATTACGAACTAAATTAATGGTATTTTTCTTAAACCATGTGTATGCCTTCGGAGTTGTGCGTGTGATACCAATAAAGGCAACTCAAAGTTGTGACCTATTCATCCACGGGCATCCAATTTGTGTCATCATGATGGCCAACTTGAGCATCATGGACCCAATGAGAACGGTTTATTTCGAGAAGAAGAGACGATCCACAATCGAGATGAGTAATCACTCGTTACCTTTATCACACCATATCGTTTGTTTGTATGATCTATGTGTTGTGGTCTCATTCTTTTGGTACTGTATGTTGTCGCCGGTGCGGCTAGTTGAACTACAAAATCAGTGGTAACTTTTTTGATATCATCTCACAAGATTTATTTCTAATCATTTGAACTAAAAACAGTGAAAAATGGGCAAAAAGGACAATCCGGGCCAAATGGGTCTCTTTGTTATGTGACATGGCATATATAAGGCAGCCATGGGCTCTCGTCGATTCGTGGTGTGCCTACACATTTTGTGTTCGTTTTGCATCGCTCCGTTGGAGTTGCCCTGGTGCTAGTCATGGCGGTATCATAAGCTATTGTATTAGTATGACACTAACTCCTATAGTGCATGATGTCATAGGGGTAGTGTCATAGAATGATTTATTTACTACTAGCATATAGTCATTTTGTTTTGGAAAACACTATGTTTTGGTGACATAGCTATTTCTTCCGAGCCGCGCACCTAGTTAAAGAAATTAACGTCAGTTTGGTCAACAACTATGTACTATATGCCATAAAAATAACAATATATTTGTATTCAAAAGTAGTTTCCAATTGTACATAGTATAATTCATATTTATTAATCACATTGATGACCAAGCTGGTTCCGGTTTGTGCCTGCTAAGCTGAACCAGAGGGACTAGTACAGTTCGGTATCAACTTGGTGCTGATATATATTGTCGGGGAAAGGCTCGGCAAGTAGCTCATTCTACTAGGAGGCTCAATCCCGTACTACTAGTATTAAGGATGCACTTTCTAGCTAGGGTCACCGAGTCTCCACTGTCGAAAAAAAAGTCACCGATTGTCAAAGCTGGCAAATTTATGCAAATAAAGTCACTGATTGTCAAGGCTGGCAAATTTACGCAAATATCAGACCGATTTTGATTCGTCAAGGCAAGGCAAGATGTTCACCAATAGGCAAACGTTATGCCGCTGAGTCGCTTAATTTGGAAGCGAGTGAGTAGCAAACTTTTTTGTTGGCGCGGTGGAGTTACATGGCGGGAGCGTGATCTGAACGAGGGAGGGAACCACGTGCGGTGCCTCCAATAAGACGGCGAGAATGTGAAAACTCATGGAACGGGCGGTTGGATCGTTGCTTGCTTCCCACTGTGCATCATGGAGGGCAGGAGACGCACGGCTTCCCCATCTTCTAATCAATGTGCTCGCCGAGTCATTGGACATTGGCGATCTCGTAATCAGGACCACAAAAATAGCTACTCCACTATAGTACTAGCAGTGCAGATGGTAGGCGCTGAAGAGTGCCGCGATCTGGGTGGCTCTAACAGTCCTCTCTCCTAGATGGATGGAGAGAGCAATTTGGCTGTAGTTCGTCCACTGTAGCGATGCAACTCGCAGATCGCTGGTATCCGCACGCCACATTGTATACAAGTCCAGAATCGGCGTTCACACAACGTTTTCGCCCTTCAATCTCCACGAACCCTCGCCGCCAAACAAGATCCTGTCCGAGCCGCTAGTCCGTCAGCGACTCGCGTACGTGACCGCTGCTAGCGAACGCGGCCTCCCGCAGCCGGAACAGTGGCCGGGAGGGGGACGGGGACGGGGACGGGGTATCGCTCGCTCTCGGAGCACATGCGCGCTTGGAAAGGAAAGGAAATTGCGTCTCGGGCTCTGTCCTCTGGCCGGCCGAAAACGACGACGGGACCACCCGGCCGGTGGGATTTTCCGGGGAATTACTAGTATGATTCTCGGCGCCGGCGGGCAGGAGATATGTACGCTGCCTCGTCACCTCTACCTAAGCGGTGACGGAAGGTTTTTTTTGTTGGTTTACATAATTATACGTGCAGTTGTCAGTGCTGATGATGCCGGTCGCTCTACGGCGGAGGCCCGCAGAGTTCGCAAAAACCGTGTACCCTTCAAGCTATCTTTACCCAAATCTCTGCAGAAATTTTCATGCCGCCAACTTTTTCTTTGCTTTTTAATACTACAGTAGTATACACGCTTTCTTAGTGTGAAACGTGTTCCCTCGTGGCGTTGTCCATATCGCGGCGCCACAGGTTCGCTACAAGCTACTTGGCGCGCCCAAGCAAAACACGAAAAGTGACAAAAGAGTTAAACCTGCCGCTGGGTATCCATTACTACTATCACGTCCAAACCCTCCCCAGCGGCAGCCTTAATAGGAGTGTCGATTTTCTGTTGAACCGTCTGTAAACTCTCTTTGTTGTCTCTTTTCGAGCCTTGCTGACAGACATCGTTCTCTCCGAAGTTGTCATTGTAACTGATTTAACAAGGAAAGCTACTTAATCCGTGTAGTTACGGTTCACATGAAGGTGTTGGCAATTCTTCACGTTTGGACAACTTCAAAGAAATCATAGTAGTTTGGTCAAAAAATGCAGACCAATTTATTACATACAGCAGGTGTCAGCCAGTCGCCACGTTTAGAATACTTAGGACAACTCCAATGGCAGACTCTATTTCACTCTTTTTTTATTCCCACCATTTTGACATACAAATTTTGTCTTGCTAGATTTTACACTCAAAATTAACTATACAATAATTAAAATATTCAAATAACATAGTTTATGTACACAGTAATTCAAATTTTGGCTAGCTAGATTTTACACTCAGATAAATTATACGATAATTATAATATTCAAATAACATAGTTTACACAATAATTCAAATCTAAAATGTAAATTTTAATAATCCTAAAAAACTGTTGTCCGACACAAGACAATAAATGTGGACTACACTATATATCAATGGAAGATTCAAACTATAAGCGAGTCTATCTCACTTGGTTAGGAAATGTTACAACCCAACCACCTAGGTTTAAGTACTCAGGATGCGTAATTGAGTTCTTATTATTTCGAAAACAAAATCATTGTAGGGGTTTCCCCTACTCCCTCCGACCCAAAACTTCGATTGGTCTAGATTCGGATGTATCTAGACATGTTTTAATGCTAGATACATCCGAATGTACGCAAATCTAAGTCAATTAATTTGGGTCGGAGGGAGTACCATATTCCCTTTCAAAAAAAAAAAGAATGACGCTCCCTCCCATGCAGACATCGAATGAGGACACGTGCATGCATGAAAAATCTACCATCTCATCATGGACATCATCACACTACTTGAAAAATCTGAATATTCAACTCCTAATCAGTTCATCCAATTAGCGATCCATTTTCCTCACTGAGTTCATCTTGTGTGGAGTTCAAAACTAGACCTTGCGTTCCTATGTTTTGATGAACTTTTTTATCTCATTAGTTGTCATGTTACGACAAACTGATTGCCAGATTAACATTAACATTTATCACAATAATAATGCATGGTTACCAGATTTTTTTACGTGTTTTCAGACATTGCAATGCTATTGTAGAACAAAAGAATGAGTATTCAAGTGTTTCCAACAGTTAAGAGACGGTATCATGCAACCTTACATCGTTGTAGAATGGCGTATAGCAAACTAACAGTCAAGTTATTTTAATTCGATAATTAGTGTATAGTCTGGCAAGTACACGACAACAGTGTATAGACGGGCAGCGGGTTTTGCATCGGCAGGCGGAGGCTCCCGCTGGTGCGGCGCGTCGCGGGGTGTTGGACCTAAGCGCGCACGGCATGGCCACAGTGACGAGGTCTTGGAGGATCTGCAGGTGCGGAGGGCTTGTCGTGGCGGCGCGGGCTCGTCCGGGTTTCAATCTGGGCCGCCAAGGAGGTCTCATGGTGGAGGCGATCTCCTGTCCCTCTCGCGGTGGCGGCTGCCCGGATTCGCTCTGGTTGTCTTCTACAACTAACTCACGGGCAGTGGTGATGATCCGGACGGCGGCTTTCGTCGTGGCGACGGGGAGTCTAGGCGTGACGAAGGGAGTGTTTTGTCGATCGCCGGAGTCTTGGCGAAGGAGGGAAGGTGTGGTGGTTTGTGCCGGTCCTTGTTGAGCGGGCGTGAGGTTCGGGACTCTTCGCTAGGCGAAAGCCTTGTCTTGGCGCTAGCCAGGACCGACGACGGTGACGCCCGTGGGCGCCGCATCCTTCTTGAAGTCGTCGTCGAAGCGGGAGTTTCATGTTCCTCCGTCTGGGCTCTCCGGGGAAAAGCCCAGATCCCTCGTGGGATCGGGCGTGGGCGGCGCTCTGGTGTCGCTTTGCCTCTTGGGGCCTCGCTTTGGACGTCCACCGGACGGAGGGACCTGTGGTATGTTTTGGTGGTTTGGCGGAGGCGGTTTCGCCTTCGGCCAGGCGGGGCGCGGCCTTGGGGTCGGTGTGGTTGCTGGAGCGATGTCTCCGTTTTTTCGCCTCCGCCTGTTTGCGTTGAGGTGTGGTGTCGACCTGGTTGGTCGTCGACCCGTGTGAAGCACAGCCACGGGGCTGGCTTGTGGTGTTGTGTTGTATCGGTTTTTGCCAGTTTTCCTTATAAACGGGCCAACTCTTTTCTACTATATCAATGAAAGGCAAAGCTTTTTGCCCCGTTTTAAAAAAAACAGTGTGATAATTACCGATGAAAAAAATGTCAAAACATGCCAACAAGAGATTCGGTTTTAAATATCGTGTCCCACTATTAAGCTAAACTTAACGTCAAAGAGATAATAGTTTGGTGGTTTAATACACCAAGGAAAAGACAATATTGTATATAGATTCTGAATGCTTGATTGAAATTTGGAAGCGAAGCCTCTGGAAACCTGTGTCAGAGGCCATGCTGTGCATGGGCTGATTTGCTTGTTTGTTTGCTCCTTTTAGGTGTTCTTGACGTGTTGTGGAGTGTAGACTGCAGGTGATAAGGAGCTCTAGAAAAGGAAAAGAAGTGGGAGGTGAGATGATAGGTGAAAGATTGCACTAACATGAAAGGTGAAAGATTGCGCTATCATGATAGGCCACCTTCTAGCTGTAGCTTTTGATTTGCAAAAACACATTGCGTGCAGAATCATTGGTTGGAAAAAGTTCTACCCCTGCGACCGATCCACCGAGGATTTATCGTGTGCATCGGACCTTGTGGTGCACTCGGGCACAGGAACACCCACTAAAATTTGCAAAATGCTGGTTTTTAAATAATACTGGCATGACATATATAGAGCTACATGTTGTATAATTTTAAACTCAATTCTCAAACATAGTTTGGTAAATAATAATAATAATCTCGGTTCTCATAGTATAATGGTTAAATGCACAGTTTAATTTGAATTAGCCACTATTCAAAATATGAGTCCTCGTGTTCCTTTTTGTTTCTCAAGAAGCGGGTCGGATTGAAAAAGTTGTGACATGTTACATGTTCCGTTGTGTCTATGTACTCAAACACATCTGTTATACTTAAAATACTATTAAAATTTAATATGCATGAAGAAACATGAAGAAAGATTCTATTCCTTCAGCAACCATTCGAATTCTGACATCATATCTATCCATTTTGTCCTTTGATGTCATATATTCCGTGGTATTAAAATTTTATGACATGTCAGGTACATCTGTACTAATGAAGTAAAAGTTTTTTGAGATTTCAGTTTGGGGTGACGCGCTTTAGTAACCCAGCAAAATCAGGTGTGATATAATTGTTCCACCCTTGTGATTTCTTATAGTACAATGTTTCCTTTTTTGTCGTCCGCACAACACTCTGGTTTTGAGAAAATCGAGATGGGAAACATTATTCCGAAATGCTTCGAATTAGAAGTCGCTTTGGTCTCTGGAACCCAAATTATCAGAACTACGGCTTCAAATATGAATATGTCCCCAAGGCAAAAACACGAATTATCAGTTTCAAGGAAGCGAAAACCACGTCTTTGCAAGTTTTTTTCTTTTCTTTTCCAGGCAACTCATAATTTTGTTCATTTAGTTCATTGACAAGTTATGTACAGACAATAATGTGCAAGATTGCACGTTTAGGTCGGTGATAACGCTTAAACAGGGCAAATCTCAGAGAGTTGTCTAGTAGTTCCTGTACAACTGTAAGCACATACTCCGGTAGTATGAGAATTGATCGCCTCGGGTGCATGCCTCTGAGCAATAATATTGTCCTCCCTCTTGATCTTGAAGGCTCTATCTTGAATTTGACAAACTTGACTTCTAAATGAGCGGTCCTTCTGATTTTTGTTGTCCCCTGTATATTTCGAAGACCTTTTATGGACGTTCATGGCCAGAGACCACACACACACAAGGGCGGAGACAGTACCCGGCTACCCGGGGCAGCTGCCCGGGCTCGATCACGAGCGGCCGCTGTGCTAAGTTAATCACGTGAATTAGTTTTCCGCCGGCTCCAGGTAATTTGCCCGGGTAAATCGTGCTACATGGACTTAATTAGTACATCTCGGCCTGTTAGTTTGCTAGCTACAGCCCGTTTCCGTCAAAACAAAAAGAGCTAGCCGCCGATCGTGCGGTTTGCTACTCCCTGTGAGGCTGCGACGGCAGTTCTCGTAAATCGTACAGACTCGAGTCTCTTTCCATCACGTCGCTGCTCCGGCAACTCACCAGGCAAGGCCACGGCTTCTCCCGACGGCCGACGGCAGCGGGCGGATTGCGGAACATCCTGCTATCGGTTTGTTCAATCATATCATCATGCTTTGTGATTTTCTTCGATAATTGACTTCTTTCTTAGGGATCTTAAATCTTAATACTGATTGCACATGTTCACAACACACAGGAAACTGGATTTAGGGATTCCAAACGAATTGATCAAATTAAATTGGTTATAATTCTCCAAAGGTATTATTTCTTTGGAGATTCCTCTAACCTGATTATTGTAATTAATCATAGTTCCAAACCAGTGCGTTTTAATTTAGTTATTTTTGTATTTCAGATATGAGGAAGTTTTTGGTCTCAAAAGCAAGTATTGAGAATACTAATGTTGTGCAGCCAGAACAAGAGCCTCCGGTTAATGTTCCAAACAATAGAGAGTTTGATGCAACCGAAATTTTGTGTGACCCGGCTCTTAGAAAACAAGTTGCTGAATATGCTCCAGAAATTCAAGACCAAGTTAGGAAGGCATACATATTGAAGGGTCTAACTCAACCAATACTGAAATTTCTGTGGACTGATTCAAGAGCATTTTCTCAATCATGGTACTCAAGGTATAATTGGATAGAATATAGTGAGTCCATGGATGCAGCTTATTGTTTCTAATGTTTCCTTTTTAAGCAACCTGGAAGAGCCGAACACTTCGGCTTCGAAGTTTTCACCAAGACATGTTTTAGGGATTGGAAGCATGCATATAGAGCTTTACTAGAGCATGTTGGTGGTTTTGATAGTAGTCACAATAACTGTATGATGCTTTCAAAAATCAATGACAGAGTGTGGCAAATAATTTGGCTCGTGCAACCGAGGAATCAAAAGAATTATACAAAATCCATTTGACTTCTTCTCTAGAGTGTTCAAGATATCTCATAGCACAAGGTTTGTCATTTCGTGGCCATGATGAATCTTCTACTTCATTGAACAAGGGAAATTTTCTAGAGATGATAGAATGGTACAAGGATAGCAATGAAGAAGTGAGAAATGCTTTTGATCGTGGTGGTAAAAATTGTCAGATGACTTCCGGTGACATACAGAAGGAACTTGCAAAGTGTTGTGCGGAAGAAGTCACCGAAGTGATTATGGGAGAGCTTGGTGATAAAAATTTCTCCGTGCTTATTGACGAGTCACGAGATATATCTGTTAAAGAACAAATGGCAGTAATGTTGAGGTTAGTAGTATTTTGATTTTATTTTCTTATTTCTCATTATCCATGCAACCATGCTTTATTTAATCATCATCCATATTTTAAATGTAGGTATGTGAGTAATGAGGGAAAGGTTGTGGAGCGATTTCTTCGCCTATACCATGTAAAAGATACTACATCTGAGGCACTAAAGCTAGCTCTTTTTAAGATTCTTGACAATCACAAATTATCAATTTCAAGGCTACGAGGGCAAGGTTATGATGGAGCTTCAAACATGAGAGGTGAATTTAATGGATTGCAAATAAAAATTGTAGATGAGAACCCTTATGCTTTCTATGTTCATTGCTTTGCACATCGTTTGCAATTGGTTGTTGTCGCTGTTGCTACTTCATCTTGCTCATATATTCATGAATTTTTTGAGTATGTATCCTTAATTGTGACAACATCGAGTTCATCTTGTAAAAAGATGGAAGTATTGGTGGAAGAAAGTCACAAATAAATTTTGGATAGACTTGAGAGAGGTGAAATATCTACAGGAAGAGGCTTGAATCAACAAAATAGTCTTGCTAGACCTGGAGATACTAGATGGGGATCACATCATAAAACTTTGATTCGTTTGGATGTAATGTGGGCCTCAGTGATAACAATTCTTAGCAGGGTTGATGCAAATGGGCATAATCCGAGTCCTGCTGCGGGTTGTGTAGAAAATATGCAGTGTTTTGCATTCGCACTTGTTTTGAAGCTTATGTTGAACTTGCTTGGAATTACAAATGAGCTTTCACGACTATTGCAAAAGAAAGATATGAATATTGTGCATGCTATGGAGTTAGTTCATGATGTCAAATTCAGGTTGGCCGCCATGAGAGATAGTGGTTGGGATAGTCTTTTTGAAGAGGTCCAACAGTTCTGCAGTTCCAAAGGTATTCCGGTACCAAATATGGATGATGAAATACCAGTTCGAGGTCGCTCAAGGCTAGAGGGAAGGACCATCACCAATCTTCATTATTATCGGGCTGAAATTTTTTATGTTGTTGTTGACAAAATATGTGTCGAGATGAATCATCGCTTCGGTGACTCAAATGAGGAGGTACTTTCTTGTTTCCCATGTCTTGATCCCAAGAATTCTTTCTCCAAATTCGATGTAGAGAAGCTTTTTCGTCTTGCTGAGAGCGGATTTCTCTAATGGTGATCGTGCAATATTGAGGGATCAACTTGAGACTTATGTTCTTCATTTGAGAAATCATGTTGCATTTTCTGCTTGCAAAGATGTTGAAAGTTTGGCTGCAAAAATGGTAGAGACTGAGAAGCACTTGGTATTTCCATTGGTTTACAAACTCATTGAGTTGGCTTTATTATTGCCGGTGTCATTTGTTGAGAGATCTTTCTCAGCAATGAAAATTATCAAATCTAAACTGCGCAACAAGATAAATGATGATTGGTTCAATCACTTGATGATATGTTACACGGAGCGGGAGATATTTAAATCACTTGATGATGTTGTTATTACTCAACGGTTTCATGCCTTCAAGAGTCGTAAAGGGTTTCGCCATGGCGTCCTTAGTATTTTAATGGTACGCAGTATGTTTTCTTGTGTGAATAAGTCTTTTTTAACTCTATGAATATGTAATTCTTACTATTCTTTTTTATCTTGTAGGTTCTATTTTGGATGTCCGGAATATTTATTTGGATATCTCGATGTATGTTTATGACTCCTATTGTCTAGTGAGCTACTTTTTTCATATTTAATTATGTCTTACATTATTTCGAACTATCAAGCATATTTGAATTTTCAGTTTGGTACTTATATTTGTAATATATATCAAAACATTCGGTTCCGGTTTTGGATTTTTATACTTAGCTTACGGTCCGCCCTGGCTCCTATTTTTTCCTGGCTCCGCCACTGCACACACATATGTATATAGTTCCCAATCACCAGCTAAAACCTGCAGGAAATTATTCGCGAAAAAAGAAAAAACCTGCAGGAAATGGAAATGTGCACGTACGTACTGCTACCTCAGTCCTCAGGGCAGGGTTGGTGTGTGTCTAAGCCGTGGGCATTATGCATCCTTTCGCCGCACCATATGTAACTATCGAAGAGTACTTGGTAGGTACTCCGAGAGTCCGTACTAGTGAAGTACTCTCGTACAAAAAGTTACTTTGCCGAGTATCAAAGATTCACCAAATTAGAGCTAGTAAGTGGAACGTAGAGAAATCACCACCACGAGTCTTACTGCTACCAGGACTAATTACATGTTCCTTGCTTATCAATCTTTTTTTGTACTGCAAACCCCGAGAAGAGAACCATATACACTCTGTATTGGTTTCGTTGGACCAAGGGAACTGGGGCGTCACCTCCATCCCTCTGTTTTCTACAGGGCTAAAACTGTTGTTGCTTTGAATCTTCCGGCCCAGCCCGGCCCGGCCTTCTTTATCGGCGCGGTCGAATCGGGTTAACAGGAACGTGACTGAACGAGAAGGGAAAGCCCACGTGCACGCGCCCAATAAGACGGCGAGCATGTGATGATGCGAGACGCAGCGAGACCTCATCGTCAATGGGGGCGTGGGAGTGCCGCTTCCCGGTGTTCATCGCGCGCACAGGAGAGTAGACGCACGGCTTCCCGTCCATCAATGTACGCGTCCAGCCATTGGACGCTGGTGACACCGAGACGGACAGGATCGCGCAGGCAAGACCACGCGGCGGAACGCACAAAATTGACCCAAATTCGAATGGATTTAATAAAAAAGAACTGGCGGTAAAAAAGACCTTTTATGGATGTTCATGGCCAGAGACCACATACACACACATATGTATATAGTTCACTCCATCATTGCATAATTCCACATTTTGCCCATCTCCTTCCCCACTAATAAAAAGGGGGTCCAGAAAAACACACCGTTGGTCTGGTCCACCGATGATTAGCAACAAAGCATGTCCACAAACGTTTAGATACCTAGGGATACCTATACATCACAGGAAACTCCGCAACTCCGAATGGAACCCAGTGAAAAATAGGTGTGAGAGCAAGTTAGGTTGTTGGCAAGGAAAGTTGTTATCGTACGGGGATAGACTGGTTATAATTAACTCTGTTCTATCAAGTATGCCTATGTTTATGCTGTCTTTCTTCGAAATCCTGAAAGGGGTGCGGAAAAGATTGAACTTCTATCGTTCAAGATTTTTTTGGCAAAGTGATTAACATAAGAAGAAATATAGACTTACTCGATGGAATATTATTTGTAGACCCAGAGATCAGGGTGGTTTGGGAATAGAAGTGCTTGGTATTAAAAATAGATATCTACTCAGTAAGTGGTTTTATAAGCTATTGACAGAGGAGTGGGTGTGGCAAGAGTTGCTGCACAACAAGTATCTGTTCTAATAAAACACTTGCTCAAGTACAAGTCAAACAAACCGATTCACCTTTTTGCAAGGACTAATGGGCATAAAGGATGAGTTCTTTTCCCGTGGCTTTTTCAAACTCGGTAATAGGCAAGGCATTAGATTTTGGGAGGACACGTGGTTAGGAGAGCTGCCTCTCGCCCAACAATATCCTTCCCTGTATAATATTGTTAATAGAAAACATGTTCTAGTGCATGATATCCTTTCGCACATCACTTTAAATATTGGGTTCTGGCGAACCTTAACTGGAAATAAATGGAATGCATGGTTGCACCTATGTGAGAGGCTGATGATGATATTGTTGTCTTTAAAACAGGATAAATTCATATGGAATCTAACCGAGAATGGGGTATTTTCGGTTAAATCAATGTATGAAGATCTTATGAATGAACACCCGCGCTTTCCCTAAGGTATTTGTGGAAGATAAAAATTCCTCTGAAAATTAAAATCTTTATGTGGTTTCTAAATAATAAAATTTTGCTAACCAAAGATAACCTCGCTAGACGGAATTGGAATGGATGTAAGAAATGTTGTTTCCGTGACGAGGTCGAAGCAGTTGAGCATTTATTTCTTTCATGTCCTTTCGCAAAAATCATATGACGTATGGTTTTCTTTACGTATAACCTTCCTCCACCGACTAATATCACCAATATGTTTAGGAATTGGTTAAACGGAGTAGATAAAGCGAATAAGGGGAGGATTTGTATTGGTATTTCGGCCATTTGCTGGTCCATTTGGAAAATTCGTAACAACTGTATTTTTAACAAGTTCGAAGTTACTTCTTTTTGCAGGTTATTATTCTGGCGGCTCATTGGATTCAACTCTGGGCTTTCCTTCTCCCAGAACACCAGCGACGACCAATGGTCTATGGTTGCACCCGTCTTGTGGCGGTTACCTCGGATTTTTTCAACGAGGCTTCGTGGTGGCATTCTAGTAGATTGATTGTTGCTTAGCTGCGATTTCCTTCCTCTTGTGAGGTCCTCTTGTTTTTCAGATGGTTGATCTAGGCATCTTCCTATCTATAATTTGATCTGTAATACTTTTATGTTACTTCTCTGAACTTCAATAAAGAAATGTGTGCATCCTATAATGCAGAGGCCGGGATATACCCCATTTCGAAAAATAAAAAAAATGTCCACAAACGCATCGACCAAAGAAACAGCCAATCAGTACCGGTGAAATTGATGTCACTTGTCGAGAAGGTATGTATTGTCACTGTGGAGCTATAGGAGAATCCAACGAGATCCAGTTTGTTTCATTTTCGATGGAGATCTCGACTCTGAATTATCATTGAAACGGTTAAAGATTAAGAAACACTTCTTCTCTTTCTCAAATTCAGTGAGGGCTGTTGTCGGTGTATCACTCCGTTAGATGACGGGACGTGGAGAACGTCCCAATCACCAGCAAAAACCTGCAGGAAATGAAAAATTCCACGTACATACTGCTACCTCAGTCCCCAGGGCAGGGTTGGTGTCTGTCTAAGCCGTGGGCATTATGCATCCTTTTGCCGCACCATAGGTAATTATCGAAGAGTACTTGGTAGCTAGTACTCCATACTGGCGGTAGAAAAAGTTACTTTGACCTATATTTTACTTGAGAAAAATAGAGAGCTCGACAGGTAGCTAGATAGGTCCATTTGGGAACAGGCTCCTCCCAAGTATCAAAGATTCACATGCAAGATTCCCATTGTCCAAAAATGGTTATTGAGTTTGAGCATTGGCAGACGTGGGCTTCATTGATCAGGGAACAATATCCTTGTCTAGTAGTAAGAGGTTGAGCCAAGGAGTTGATCGCAATGAACATACCCCATGGAGCTAATTGTAAACTAGGATAAACTGATATTCAATGATAACAGATTGTACCAAATACAAGAGTCTCAGCTAAGGACTTGTAACGCAAGTAATGGTCTACCCCCCACGCAGTTTTAACGGAGGCTCGACGACGTCGAGACTGAACCTAAATTGTGTAGTAGCAAGTCCTTTGGTGAAGATGTCGACAAACTAGACAGTTGTTGGAATGTGAAGCACTCTAAATTGTCCAAGGGTCACCTTCTCTCGAACAAAATGAATATCTATCTCGATGTGTTTAGTGTGTCGATGTTGTACAACATTCCCAAACAGGTAGACAGCCGAGATGTTAATCACAATAAACAATAGTCGCCTGCTGGATAGGACGATGAAGCTCCGATAATAACCGGCGCCAACCAAATAGTGTCAGCAACAACATGTGCAACGATGCGATACTCAGCCTCAACAGATGAGCGGGAGACCGTAACCTGTCTTTTCGAGGATCAAGAAATCAAATTGTTACCAAGAAAAGCATAAAATATGGACGGATCGTCAAGTATCCGGACAACCAGTCCAGTCTGTATCATAGTATGTTGTCAAAGAAGTTGGAGATAAATTGTTTATATGGAGGCTGTGGTCGAGGGTACCTTTGAGATAATGAACAATGTGCTTTAACATGATTATAGTGAGAAAGACGGGGATCATGCATGTAGAGACAAGCTTGTTGGACAACAAAAGAGATTTCAAGTCGAGCAATGGTAAGATATTGAAGATCCCCAGTTAGACTATGATATAGAATGGGATCAGAAAAAGATTCACTAGTGGCAGAGAGTTCAGAAGAAGTATCAATAGGAGTACGAGAGGGTTGAAAGTCGAGCATACCAGCACGAGTAAGAAGATCAATGATGTACCGTCGTTGGGAAAGAAAAAGATCGGAGGTATCGCGAAGGGCAACAATGCACAAAAAAATGGTGAAGCAAACCAAGTTCTGTCATGGAAAATTCAGCACGAAGAAGAGAAATATATGATCAAGGAATGATTGAGAAGAAGCGGTAAGGACGATATCATCAATGTAAAGAAGTAAATAGTCAATATTAGAATTTTGGTGGTACATAAAAAGAGATGTGTCAGATTCAGATGGAGTAAAGCCAATTGTTTGGATGAAAGAGGAAATACGCTTGAACCAGGATCATGGGGCCTGTTTGAGACCATAGAGAGATTTTTGAAGAAGACAAACACGATCGGGATAGTATGGATTTTTAAAACCAAGAGGTTGTTGACAGTAAACAGTTTCCTAAAGAGAACCATGGAGGAAAGCATTTTTAACGTCTAATTGGTGGATAGGCCAAGAAGATGAGACAACTATGCTCAGAACAGTGCGGATGGTGCTATGATTAACAACAGTGGTAAATGTTTCATCATAATCAATATCATGTTGCTGAGAATACCCACAACAAACCCAACGAGCTTTGTAGCGAGCAAGACTACCGTCCGAGTGAAACTTTTGGCGAAAGTCCCACTTGCCAGAAACTACATTAGTACTAGGAGGGCGAGGAACAAGAGTCCATGTATGATTTTCAAGAAAAGAACTGAATTGATGTTGCATTGCAGCAACCCAATTAGGATCCAGTAGGGCAGATTTGTAAGTTTTTGGGATAGGAGAAAGGGAGGCATTGGCATGGAGATTGAGACATTGAGTAGGAAGGAAAAAAATCAGTTTTGTCACGAGTGCGCATGGTGTGGTCGTTATGTGGCACGGGAATAAGAACAACATGAGGGGGAAGGGTTGACGGAGTGGTGGAAACTGAGGCGTCCAACGCAGTGGAAGAAACGAACGCGAGGCTGGGATGGTCTGCCGCAGTAGGAAGGGGTTGCCGGGGCGTGTTTGGTGGGGTTTCGGATGCCGTGGCAGGATCAGTGGCAGAAACATGTCTGCCATGACAGGATTTTCGGTTGGATTGGCTACCACGGCAGGAGTGACGGTAGGATCGGCGGCAGGAAAATAGAAAGCAAACCGGGGATTTGGAGGAGAGCGGATTGGTCGTAGGGGCAGGGTCATGTCGTTGAGAAAAGGGAAATATGTGTTCGACGAAAGTGACGCGGCGCGATATATGGACATGGCGAGTGAGAAGATTGAGACAACGATAACCCTTTGTGTTCATCAGAAAAACCAAGTAGGATGCACGGGATAGATCAAGGAGAAAGTTTGTTTTGGGAAGTGGCGTAGGGATTTGGAAAACAAAGACAACCAAAAAACGAAGTTCCTCATAGTTGGGATGAATCAAAAATAGTGAGAAAAAAGGTAGTGTTTGGATTAGCTTTAGAGGGTCGAATATTCAGCAGATAGGTGGCCATGCGTAAGGCATCAACCTAGAATTTCTAAGGCATAGAGGAATGTAGAAAGAGGGTACGGATAATATCATTGATGGTGCGGAGAGAATGCTCAGCTTTAGCGTTTTGGGGAGAGGTATATGGGCAGGAAAACCTAAGAAGAATACCGTGTTGTAGAAAGAAATTGCGATTTTTGAGAATTTCAAATTCCCGACCAATTGTCACATTGGATAAAACGAATTGGAAGGACGAAGTGCACATAAACATAAGGCTGAAAATTAGTAAAAATCCTGTGCACATCAGATCTTTTGCGCAAGGGGAAAGTCCATACATAGTGAGTATAATCATCTGAGTATAACAAGCTAATATTTCAAACCCGAAATACTTGCAATAGGGGATGTCCATAGATCATAGTGTAGAAGTTCAAATGTAAAAGTACTTGTACAACTAGAGGAGCTAAAGGAAAGACGGACATGTTTTCCTAACTGATAAGACTCACACACGGAAGAATTGTGAATATGTCTATTACAAGGGATAAAAAAATCACTAAGAAGAGATGATAAAGTAGCACTATGGGGATGGCCGAGACGTTGGTGCCAAAGATCAACTGAGGCCACAATGGACATGGGATCCGCAGCGGCAAGGGCACCCTGTAGAGAATATAGATCACCAGAGCTATTGAAGCGCGCGATCTCAGCCTTGGTCCAGAAATCCTTCACAGATAAACTAAGGGGGTTAAATTCGAGAGAAACAAGATTTTTAATGAGGGATGGGTCAACAAGAACATCGCGGAGGAGAGGTTTTGTGTTAGACATGAGTTGAGTCTGGCCGACACAATGAATGGGAATAGATGAACCATCGCCAAAAGTAATGGAAGAAAAAGGAGAAGTTGTGCAGGAAGATAACAAATTATTTGAAGCAGACATATGACTGGCAACACCAGAATAAAAAATCCAATCCGTACCTGAGTTTCCTTATGCAGCAAAGTTGTTCATGGCCTGGATAAAGGCAGCTTGATCCCAGCTCAGTGTTGAGGGAGGTGGAAACGTAGGAAGCAACACAGGCTGATGTGGCGGTGTAGGCAGCTGTGGTGGATGTGGTGCAGGATAGTAGCCACTGCCCTCATAGTATGGTAGTGGAGTAGCCGCACCGTAAGGAGCGGCGTGAGGGGTGCTGTAGGGAGCATACGTTGGAGCAGTGTGGTACACGTGTGTTGGTTCTCGCAAGAGTAGTGGTCTAGGGGAACCCATATGAGGGCGTATACTGGGCTGCCAAGCGCCGACGTAGGCTGGTGGAGCACCGAGTGGAGACGGGGTAGTCGAGGGCATGGACCGCGTTTGGACAAGCCCATTCCAGGGATCATGTGGTGGGCGCTAGCTAGATGAAGCTGTTGGAGATATGCCCAAGAGGCAATAATAAAGTGGTTATTATTATATCTTTATGCTTATGATAAATGTTTACATCCCATGCTATAATTGTATTAACCGGAAACATTAATACTTGTGTGTTTTGTAAACATAAAAGAGTCCCTAGTAAGCCTCTTGTTAAACTAGCTTGTTGATTAATGGATAATCATGGTTTCCTGATCATGGACATTGGATGTCGTTAATAACAAGATCATATCATTAGGAGAATGATGTAATGGACACACACCCATAGTAAGCATAGCATAAGATCAAGTCATTAAGTTCGTTTTGCTACAAGCTTTTCAAATGCATAGTAACATAATCCTTCGACCATGAGGTTATGTTAATCACCATCACCGGATGGGTACTTTGATGACATCAAACGCCGCTTCGTAACTGGGTGGTTATAAAGGTGACATTGGGTATTCTGAAAGTATGTGTTGAAGCGCATGGACCAAGATTGGGATTTGTCCATCCATATGACGGATAGATATGCTCTGGGCCCTCTCGGTGGAATGTCATCTAGTTAGCTTGCAAGCATGTGACTAAGTCACAAGGGATGACATATCATGGAACGAGTAAAGAGTACTTATCAGTAACGAGGTAGAACAAGATATGGAGATACCGACGATCAAACCTCGGATAAGTAGAGTATCGCGTGACAAAGGGAATTGGTTTCGTATGTTAATGGTTCTATCGATCACGAAGTCATCGTTGAGTATGTGGGAGCCGTTATGGATCTCCAGATCCTGCTGATGGTTATTGATAGGAGAGGTGTCTCCATCATGTCTGCATATTCACGAACCGTAGGGTGGCACACTTAAGGTTCGAAGTTGTTTTAAGTAGATATGGAATGTGCGTTGGAGACCGAATGTTGTTCGGAGTCTCGGATTGGATCCGGGACATCACGAGGAGATCCGGAATTGTCCGGGGAATAAGATTCATATATTGGGGATCATTTTCTAAGTTACGAAATGTTCTAGAGTATTTGTATGGGGATTCTAGAAGGTTTCGGAATGTTCCGGAAGGTTTTAGAAGATTTCTTGGAGTTTACTTGAAAACCAAGAAAGGATCAAGGAATCCTTGTGGGGTAAGACAAGGATTCGTGGGGGAGTAGGATTCTCCCCCCACATCCTTGATCCGCCGGCCAAGGGAGAGGGGAGTCCTACAAGGACTCCACCTCCCCATGGCGCCTCCCTCCTTTAAATAGAGGGGTGGAGGCACAAGCCCCCTTTGCCCCTTCTATTCTCTAGATCTCAAGTTGCCTCTCTCCTCCTCCTTCCCTCTGCTCTGGCTTAGGCGAAGCCCTGCAGAATTCTCTACTCCACCACCACCACCACGCCGTCGTGCTGCTGGGATTCCATGGAGATATCTACTACCTCTGCTGCTCGCTGGAACGGGGAGAGGAAGGTCTGCTTCGACTCCGCACGTGTGACCGACTGCGGAAGCGCTGCCGGAACGCGGCGCCAAAAGGATCGTCTACTCGATCTTGAGATCGGCAAGTGATCGACTACATCAACCACGAGATCCGATCTCGTAACGCTTTCGGGTCTACAAGGGTTAGTACAGATCTATCTCGTTGCACATGTCTAATAGATTAGATCTTGGCTTTTATCTAGATTAGATCTGGGTTTTGTTCGTTCTTGCGGTAGAATTTTTTTGTTTTCCATGCTACGAACCCATCAGTGGTATCAGAGCTAGGTCTATGTGTAGATCTGTTGCACGAGTAGAACACAATGGTTTTGTGGGTGTTGGTGCTCGTGCCGTCTTTTACTTTGTGCACTTTGCATCTTGCGGTATGGTGGGATGAAGCGGCTCGGGCTAACCTTACATGTCATCGCACATGAGACTTGCTCCACGCTTGATGTGTAACTTTCTTTGCACAAGTGGCTTTGCGGGTGTCTGTCTCTCCTACCATAGTATAGATCCAATTTACACTTTGTACTTGATAGCACTTGTATCAACGTTGTGGTTCAGTTTCGTAGGTAAGATCCGTTCTTATTCGAAAGCCCCAAACCACGTAAAACATGCAAAGAAAATTAGAGGCGTCTAACTTGTTTTTGCAGGGGTTTTGTGATGTGATATGGCCATCATGTGATTGTGATTATATTTGATGTATGCAATGATCCTTGTTGTAATATGGCAACCGGCAGGAGCCTAATGGTTGTCTTTAATTCTGTTAAGACCTGCGTGTTTATTCATCTTGTAATAACTTTATTCCAAGTAGTTGTAATAGTTGCTAGTGATGATGGACAACCATGAAGCGGCGCCACTGACCTTGATGCAATGCTGGTGATGATGGAGATCATGTCCGTGCTTTGGAGATGGAGATCAAAGGCATAAGAAGAAAGGGCCATATCATATCACACTAATTATGAATTGCCTGGGATGTTAATCCTTTATGCATCTTGTATTGCTTAGATCACGACGGTAGCATTATAAGATGATCCCTCTCACTAAATATCAAGTAATAAAGTGTTCGGCCTTAGTAGGCACCGTTGCTAAGACTCATCGTTTCGAAGCATCTTGTGATGATCGGGTGTGATAGATTCTACGTGTGCATACGACGGGTGCAAGCTAGATTTGCACATGCGGATACTAAGGTTAACCTTGACGAGCCTAGCATGTACAAACATGGTCTCGAAACATGAAATGCCGAAAGGTAAAGCATGAGTCATATGGATGATATGATGAACATGTTGATTGTTCGCCTTTAAAGCTACATCATCTCACGTGATGATCGGACTTGGTGTAGTGGATTTGGTTCGTGTAATCACTAAAACAACTGGAGGGATGTTGTTTTGAGTGGGAGTTCATTTGTAATTTGGATTAGTCGAACTCAATTTATCATAAACACAATCAAAGTGAATTTGCATAGTTTGTTATAGTCATTGGCACCACCGTACGCTTAGTTATAGTTGAGATAGTGGAACTATAGAAATTCTGGATATTTTCTTTACGAACTGGTATCATATTGTTTTGAGTATCAATCTAAAGTTTAAAAGTCCTGTTGCAAGCTTTCAGCAAACTCCGTTTACTCTGTGAAATTTAATATGTTGGGTCCGCAGCATAGAAAACAAAAAATTTCCAACGGTGTGAACTACACGCCAAGATCTATCTACTAGGTACAAAGCAAACGGGTGGACATACATCCATAGAGAACTTACCCTTGAAGACAACGAGCTTTGTTAACGAGTAGGAACTCGTGGTTGATGTAGTCGTACACTTGCCGATCTCAAGATCGGGAGGAAGTCCGAGCGCCGCAACTCAGCAGCGCATCCGCACTCGCACACACGTTCAAGCCACCGGACAACCTCCACCTCCTCGCTCCAGCGATCCAGCGGAAGCAGCAACTCCTTCCAGACGAAATGCCACCGGGAACATGTATCTCGCTAATCCGAGACCATGGGGGAATAATTCTAGAGGGGGAGAGAGATCCTTCATAAGGAGGTGTGAGGATGAAGGAGGGAATGGGTAGACTTTTATAGGAGGAGGGGGGGTGCCCCCTCTCTCCATGGCCGGCGCATGGGGGGGGTGGTGACCCCTCACCTCCCCCATTCATGTGGTGGTAACTCCTCCACATTAAAATGCCTCTTCACATTCCCTTTTAAAGTCTCCACTTTAAATGCATTAAGTTTCTCCAAATTTAATGCTCTCTCATTTAATAAAAACTCTTTTATTAAATTTATTCAGAATTTTGTTAATTACTTTAATTAACAAACATTCACATATAGCCCCTTGCAATATTTCAATATCACATGCAGAACCACCTTCTGCAATTTCACCCGAAACAATTTCCGGTTTCTATTGAAACAATTCCTGCGCTTTGCAATTCTTTCGTCTGAAACATATATGCTCCAAAATGGTGTCCGGTAACTCTTAAGTGTGCCACCCTAGGGTTTGCGAATAATGCAGACATGATCGAGACCCTTCTCCGATCAATAATCAGCAGCGGGACCTGGAGATCCGTACTGACTCCTACACATTCAACGATGACTCCTGTGATCGTGAGAACCTTTAACGCTTGTAACTAAATCCCTTTGTCTCTCGATATATTACATGTCCGAGATTCGATCATCGGTATCTCCATACCTAGTTTGATCTCGTTACCGACATGCACTCTTTTCTCGTTCCCGTGATATAACATTCTAGTGATCACATCACTTGTTTGCAAGCTATCCTAATGTGATATCACCGAGAGGGCCCAGAGTATATCTATCCGTCATCTGGATTGACAAATTCCACTCTTGATCCATGAGCCTCAACATAACACCTTCGTAGCACTGAACCCATCTTTATAGTCACCCTGTTACGGTGTGACGTTTGATGTTATCAAGATACTCTTCCGGTGTTAGCAATTAACATGATCTCATGGTCTAAGGATAAAGATTACTTCGTATGATGTTATAGCAATATAAACACAATGACTTGATCGTAATTCTATACTTCGGATGAATGTTCATCACATCATTCCACCAATGGTGTGACCTTGTTATTAACAACATCCAATGTCCATGATCAGGAAACCTTGATCATCCTGTTAATCAACAAGCTAGTCTATAAGAGAGGCATGACTAGGAACCCTTTTTATTTATTAAACACACATGTATTGATGTTTCCTATCAATACAATTATAGCATGCAAAATAAACATCTATCATATAAAAGGAATACATAAGAACAACTTTATTATTGCCTCTCAGGGCATATTTCCTTCAGTCTCCCACTTGCACTAGAGACAATAATCTAGTTCACATAGTGATAAATCTAACACCCATGGAGTTCTGGTGTTGATCATGTTTTGCCCTAGGGAGTACTTTAGTCAACGGATCTGCTACATTCAGGTCCGTGTGCACTTTACAAATCTTTATATCTCCATCCTTGACATACTCGCGGATGGAGTGAAACCAGCGCTTCATATGCTTGGAATTCTTGTGAGACCTTGGTTCCTTTGCGTTGGCTATGGCTCCATTGTTGTCACAATAGATCACCATCGGGTCCAATGCACTGGGAACCACACCCAGTTCCGTTATGAACTCCTTCATCCAAACCGCTTCCTGCGCTGCTTCTGAAGCAGTAACAAATTCCGCCTCTGTTGTTGATCCAGCCACCACAGGTTGTTTGGAGCTCCTCCAACTAACTGCTGCTCCGTTCAAGAGAAATACGTATCCGGATTGAGACTTAGAGTCATCCGGATCAGTGTCAAAGCTAGCATCAACATAACACTTAGCGACTATCTCTTCTTCACCTCCGTATATAAGAAACATATCCTTAGTTATTCTCAAGTACTTAAGCATATTCTTGACCGCTATCTAGTGTTCCGAACCTGGATCAGATTGGTACCTACTAGTCAAACTAATAGCATGTGCCACATCTGGTCTTGTACATAGCATGGCATACATTATAGAGCCTATGGCTGAGGCATAGGGGATCTTATCCGTTATCTCTCTTTCTTCCGCCGTAGCCGGACTTTGAGTCCTACTCAATGTCTTGCCTTGCAACATAGGTAAGAACCCCTTCTTACTTCCGTCCATATTAAACTTCTTTAAAATCTTATCAAGGTATGTACTCCGCGATAGCCCAATTAGGCATCTTGATCTATCTCTATAGATTTTAATGCCTAATATATATGAAGCTTCACCAAGGTCCTTCATCGAAAATTTGCTGTTTAGATAACTTCTAACACTGTTTAAAAGATCTAAATCATTTCCAATCAATAATATGTCATCCACATATAATATCAAAAATGCCACATTGCTTCCACTCACTTTCTTGTAAATACAAGCCTCTCCATAAGTTTGGACAAATCCAAACTCTTTGATCACCTCATCAAAGCGGAGATTCCAACTTCGTGATGCTTGCTTCAGTCCATAGATGGATCGCTGAAGTTTGCACACCTTATTAGCATCCTTAGGATCGACAAAACCCTTAGGTTGTATCATATACAACTCTTCTTCAATCTTACAATTGAGGAACGCAGTTTTGACATCCATCTGCCATATTTCATAATCGAAATATGCAGCAATTGCTAACATAATCCTAACCGACTTAAGCATCACTACGGGAGAGAATGTCTCATCGTAGTCAACTCCTTGAATTTGTCAAAACCCCTTTGCGACAAGTCGAGCCTTATAGATGGTCACATTACCATCAGCATCAGTTTTCCTTTCGAAAATCCATTTATTCTCAACGGCCTTTGGGTCGTGAGGTAAGTCTACCAAGGTCCAAACCTGGTTTTCGTACATGGATTCCATCTCGGATTTCATGGCTTCTAGCCATTTGTTGGAATCTGGGCTCATCATCGCTTCTTCATACGTTGCAGGGTCATCCATTTCATCAACCATGAAATTCACAACAGGATTTCCGTACAGTTCAGGAGCTGCACGTGTCCTGCTTGACCTGCGAGGTTCGGTAGTGTCCTCTTTCGGAGTTTTATGATCATTATCATTAGCTCTCTCTTCATCAGGTGAAGTCAACTCCGAAACAACTTCCGGTACTGCGCCACTCGCCATTCCATGAAAATAAGGTTCAATAACCTCTTTGAGTTCTACCTTCCGACTACTCACACCTTTCGCGAGAAACTCCTTCTCAAGAAAGGATCCATTCTTGGCAACAAAAACCTTGCCCTCGGACCTGTGATAGAAGTTATACCCAATTGTTTCCTTAGGGTATCCTATGAAGACGCATTTTTCCGCTTTGGGTTCGAGTTTATCTGGTTGAAGTTTCTTCACATAAACATCGCATCC
This sequence comes from Avena sativa, assembly GCA_916181665.1. NCBI lineage: Eukaryota > Viridiplantae > Streptophyta > Magnoliopsida > Poales > Poaceae > Avena > Avena sativa. The sequence continues at coordinate 541,283,247 of OV702290.1, read as the reverse complement.
CCAAACCTTAAGAAATGACAGCTTAGGTTTGTTTCCAAACCATAATTCATACAGTGTCGTTTCAACGGATTTAGATGGTGCCCGATTTAAAGTGAATGCAGCTATTTCCAGTGCATAACCCCAAAATGACAGTGGCAAGTCAGTCAGAGACATCATAGATCGAACCATATCCAATAAAGTACGATTACGATGTTCTGACACACCATTACGTTGTGGTGTTCCGGCAGGCGTGAGTTGTGAAACTATTCCACAGTCTTTCATATGTGTGCTGAACTCGTAACTAAGATACTCTCCTCCACGGTCGGACCACAGAAATTTGATCTTTCTGTTACGATGATTTTCCACTTCATTCTGAAATTCTTTGAACTTTTCAAAAGTTTCAGACTTGTGTTTCATCAAATAGATATACCCATATCTACTCAAATCATCCGTGAAAGTAACAAAATAACGATATCCACCTCGCGCCGACACACTCATTGGCCCACACACATCAGTATGTATGATTTCCAATAGATCTGTCGCCCGTTCCATTGAACCGGAAAACGGCGTTCTAGTCATCTTGCCCATAAGGCATGGCTCACATGTATCAAATGATTCAAAATCAAGTGATTCCAAAAGTCCATTAGAATGGAGTTTCTTCCTGCGTTTAACGCCAATATGACCTAGACGGCAGTGCCACGTATATGTAGATATATCATTATCAAGTTTAATCCTTTTAGCATCAACATTATGAATATGCGTAATACTACTATCGAGATCCAATAGAAATAAACCATTCAACATAGGTGCATGACCATAAAAGATATTATTCATATAAATCGAACAACCATTGTTTTTAGACTTAAATGAATAACCACTTTGCATCAAACACGATCCGGATACAATGTTCATGCTCAGTGCAGGCACCAAATAACAATTATTTAGGTTTATAACTAATCCCGATGGCATATGGAGAGGCAGCGTTCCGACGGCGATCACATCAACTCTTGATCCATTGCCGACCCGCATCGTGACCTCATCCCTTGCTAGTTGTCGCTTGTTCCGCAGCCCCTGAACCGAGTTACATATATTAGCAACCGATCCCATATCAAATACCCAGGTGCTACTGCGAGTACTAGTCAAGTACACATCAATAACATGTATATCACATATACCTTTGTTTGCCTTGCCGGACTTCTTGTCCGCCAAATACTTGGGGCAGTTGCGCTTCCAATGGCCAGTCCCCTTGCAATAGTAGCACTCGGTGTCAGACTTAGGGCCAGCTCGGGGTTTCTTTTCAGGCGCGGCAATAGATTTGCCGCCCTTCTTTCCCTTCTGCTTGCCTTTCTTGTCCTTCTTGAAACCGGTGGTCCTATTGATCATCAACACTTGATGTTCTTTTCTAATCTCCACTTCTGCAGTCTTAAGCATTGACAGAAGCTCGGGAAGAGACTTCTTCATGCCCTGCATATTATAGTTCATCACGAAGCTCTTGTAGCTAGGTGGCAGAGATTGGAGAACACGATGTATGCCTAAGTCAATGGGAATTGTTATTCCCAAGGACACAAGCTTATCGGCGTACCCAGACATTTTGAGTACGTGCTCACTAACGGAGCTGTTTTCCTCCATCATGCAGCTAAAGAACTTTTCTGTAGAATTATAACTCTCTACGACAACATGGGTATCGAAAATCATTTTCAATTCTCCCATGGTATCAAAGGCATTGCCATTTTCGAAACGCTTTTGAAGTTCTGGCTCTAGCCCATACAGTATGCCGCAATGAACTAAGTTGTGGTCCTCCTGACGAGTTATATAGACGTTCTTTTCCTCGTCAGAGGCATCAGGAGCTAGTGGGGGGCCTAGCGGCGCATCTAGCACATATTGCTTTTGTGCAGCAGTGAGGAGAATCCTCAAATTCATAGCCCATTTGGTGAAGTTGCTACCATTCGCAGCAAGTTTCTCTTTCTCCATGAACACATTGAAATTAAAAGCAGGTGGTGCCATCTACAACAGAATTTGTAAAGTATATTTAGACTAATTTTATGATAGATTGAGTTCGACTAATCCAAATTACTAATGAACTCCCACTTAAAAACGACATCCCTCGTGTCATTTTGGTGATTACATGAACCAAATCCACTACACCAAGTCCGATCATCACGTGAGTCGGTGTAGCTTCAAAGGCGAGCATCTATATGGGCATCATATCAACTATATGACTCATGCTTAACCTTTCGGTCTGTGTTCCGAGGCCATGTCTGTACATGCTAGGCTCGTCAAGTAAGAACCTTAGTATTTGCGTGTGTAAAACTGTCTTACACCCGTTGTATGAAAGCGTAGAGTTGAAAACACCCGATCATCACGTGATGCCTCAAAACACGATCCACAAAACGGTGCATACTTAAGGAAGAACACATTTTATCTTGATATCTAAATAAGGGATCATCTTATAATGCTACCAAACACGCCAAACTAGCAGTATAAGATGCTAACATCTAATGTGTGAAGTGAGATGATATGGTCCATGCATTTGATCTCTATCATTTGCATCGTGGTATGATCTCTATCATTCCTTTGTGTGTAAGGCCAAGGTCTATGGAACTTACATGTTAAGTGAGTTGTAAGAGTATCTATTATACATCTACTTACAACAATACCATATCAAAACACTAGCCCAGCAACGATCTAAACTAGACGCCTCTAATTTATCAATTGCAAGTTTTACGTGGCTTAGGGCTTTCGGATATAGAACCTGTCTAACCTACGAACATGAACCACAACGAGGATAACCAAGTTATTAGCAACTCGTTGTAAATCAGATATTGACTATAGTAGGAGAGACAAACACCCGCCAGCCACTTATGCAAAACAAGTTGCATGTCAGTCATGGAACCGGTCTCATGTACGATGACATGTAAGGTTGGTCCGGGCCGCTTCATCCCACTATGCCACCAATATCCAAAATACATAGAAGATGCAATAACATGATCATCATCGCCCACATATCAACCATATGTGTACTACCCGTGCTAAGCACCTACGCATAGATCAGGCTCTGATACCACTGTTGGGTCCGCAGCATAGAAAACAAAAAATTTCCTACGGTGTGAAGTACACGCCAAGATCTATCTACTAGGTACAAAGAAAACGGGTGGACATACATCCATAGAGAACTTAGCCTCGAAGACAATGAGCTTTGTTAATGAGTAGGAACTCGTGGTTGATGTAGTCGTACACTTGCCGATCTCAAGATCGTGAGGAAGTCCGAGCGCCGCAACTCAGCAGCGCATCCGCACTCGCACACATGTTCAAGCCACCGGACAACCTCCACCTCCTCGCTCCAGCGATCCAGCGGAAGCAGCAACTCCTTCCAGATGAAATGCCACCGGGAACATGTATCTCGCTAATCCGAGACCATGGGGGAATAATTCTAGAGGGGGAGAGAGATCCTTCACAAGGAGGTGTGAGGATGAAGGAGGGAATGGGTGGCCTTTTATAGGAGGAGGGGGGTGACCCCCCTCTCCATGGCCGGCGCATGGGGGGTGACCCCTCACCTCCCCCATTCATGTGGTGGTAACTCCTCCACATTAAAATGCCTCTTCACATTCCCTTTTAAAGTCTCCACTTTAAATGCATTAAGTTTCTCCAAATTTAATGCTCTCTCATTTAATAAAAACTCTTTTATTAAATTTATTCAGAATTTTGTTAATTACTTTAATTAACAAACATTCACATATAGCCCCTTGCAATATTTCAATATCACATGCAGAACCACCTTCTGCAATTTCACCCGAAACAATTTCCGGTTTCTATTGAAACAATTCCTGCGCTTTGCAATTCTTTCGTCTGAAATATATGTGCTCCAAAATGGTGTCCGGTAACTCTTAAGTGTGCCACCCTACGGTTCGCGAATAATGCAGACATGATCGAGACCCTTCTCCGATCAATAATCAGCAGCGGGACCTGGAGATCCGTACGGACTCCTACACATTCAACGATGACTCCTGTGATCGTGAGAACCTTTAACGCTTGTAACTAAATCCCTTTGTCTCTTGATATATTACATGTCCGAGATTCGATCATCGGTATCTCCATACCTAGTTTGATCTCATTACCGACATGCACTCTTTTCTCGTTCCCGTGATATAACATTCTAGTGATCACATCATGTGACACCCCGGTTCTGATAAGACCGTGGCCTCTATGTGACATGCCAATCCCTGGATCGGTTCATTGGCCCACAATAGAGTAAGATAGATAATCATAGCAAATAACCGTGTATCATGATCTACAAGATCCAGAGTACCATTATTACAATATAAAAGCTTAGCATAAAGCTAGCTCAAATTGTTCAGGTAGCAACAAAAGCGAGTAAATCCTCCAATCTTCAAATTGCCCACAAGTGAACAAGTGCCGAGTGGAGTACCGTGGCCTATAACGATCAATCAGAATCGGAATAACCTGCAGCATAAAACGCAACAGCCCCGAAGGGTCAATACATGGAATGTATGGCAAGTAGAGCTAGTAATGGAGACAATAGTACTAACAACTACATGCATATTTGGCAAGTGGAGCTGTGTCTGGCTTGCATTTGCAAATAACTTTGTCCTACTTTCATAAACAGTTTTGAATTTTCTTTGAAAAGATCCCAATTAAGTTAACCCAACAATATTAAAACAATTATGAAATTAGAATGAGCGAGAAACATGTCATGGAATCAATATCAAGCAACTCAGATGTCCATAACCGGGGACACGGCTAATCGATTAGATTATACACTCTGCAGAGGTTAGTACACTTTACCCATGTGACTTGGCCAGCCCAGCTCGTACCATCACTCTCATTTTGGGTGATGATAGGGAGAAGACCAAGAAGAGACTGTTCGGGAAGTAGCTCCTCAATCCCGACGCGCACCGGTCCAACCTACCAAAATTCTACATCTCTGGATACGCGGGTTCGAGTTACCACAACCTACTAAGTCCAACCAACCGCCCATTCCATTATTGGCACATGGTTGTACACGTAAGCTACACAATAAAGAAGCCAATCATTCTCTCTTGATACCTGGGTGCCTTTCCGCAATAAACCACCAAAAATTATCAATCCCATCACACCCAGATGATTCATTGATTAAGTTGTTTTAGTTTTCATAAAGCAATACTTTTAGAAACAAGTTTCAATGATGTAACCCAGCCCCCGTTCATCAAGCATGGCTAAGCACATCTACCAACGGTGGTTCATCTACAAAGAGGGTCCTACCACATATTAGGACATAGCATAGCGATAGTATCATCCTACACATGCATCTACAAAATACACGACAGTGCATAGAAAATAGTAGGACGACATCATGAACAAAGTAGCATCTACTTGCCTTGATTGTAGCGGTCGGAAGAACAATCCACACACGAGCAAGGGTTGCACTCCACACAATCTACACGACACAATTGCATTCATAAACAAACAATTCACAAACATATGCAACAAAGATGATGCATGAATGCAAGAACGGCAAGTGAATTGGTGCTACAGCTGCACCACATAATACTAATACATATTACTACCGAATACATGCATGGAAAATAGATTTGGCGCTAGGAAAACTATTAACCAAAAGTAGAGATCACTACTAGAGTTAGAACTTAAATAATTCACTACCGGTAGTATACTGTTTGTAAAATCTTGGAAAAATTCTACCGCATAGGCATCGCTGATAAGAAACAGTACCAATTGGAATTACTCAAAAAGGAGTTATAAAACATCCCGAGTAATTAAAACACTGCAGAAAGCCATTAGACAAATACTGCAGAAGTTTTTACTGTAAGCCTATCTTTTATTTCACGATGAGATTCCCCTCGTTCATACGAGTTCAGGGACATATCATACGCGATTTTTGGAGCTACGAAACTTTTACTACGAATTTATTACTCCGAAAAGGCCACTAACTAGTTTGATTAAACTGTACTAAACCTGACAGTAAAAGTCTAAACCAAAGCTACAGCGAGATTCTACACGACTCACTGAACGCATACATATTTTATTTGCAATTTTTGGCCAAGCGGTTTAATTTCTACGCAATTTACAAGATTCTACCGAAATCTGCCAACTAATAGGATTAACGAGATTGACCCAGTCAACTGTGTCTGATGACTGGGCGCTGACTGGGCGTCTGACCGGTCAACATCTGGGGCCTCGGACTAGTCAACGTCTGGAGTGCTGACCAGTCAACGAACGATCTAAGCCGCTGATCTGAGATCTGACGGTGGTTGCTGTCTTACCGGAAACGGACGGCGAATCGAACTCCGGCGAGCTCCGGACGGCGGCAACGATCGGATCCGGTGGCGTGGAAACTCCTGCAAGTACGTACACAGTCAACTACGGCTCCCGGAATAATAAACGCGTGCGCGTACGTGGCGATCTGCAGGGCGCAGTTGGCGGCGACGGATGGAGACGCGGAGCACGGGAACGGAAAGAGGGCGGCGAGACGAACCCGGCAACAGACGCGGCGACGAACGGCGACGACCGGAGGCGGCGGCGCGTGGCGCGGAAGGCGGCGACGGCGGACGTGCGCGCCTGCGCACGCAGGGAGATGGCGGCGGCGGGTTGGGTCGAGTGGGGACGGGGCACGGGTCCCAAGGCAGGTGGGGCCTCTTTAAGAAGTCCCTCGCGCCAAGAAAAAAAAAAAAAAATATCCTGAACCGAATCGGTCCAGATTTGACTCCGACTCGGAAATCGGTCCGGATTTTTGGACCGTTTTCCGGCGGTTTACTAAAACGTCCGAGTCTTTTGCATACGAACTCCGATTTGAGCGATTTTCGCGCCTACGGGTTCGTATCGTCGAGGGGCACAACCTTCAGTCGAAGTTTGAGCGAAAGCTCGAACCTACAGGGGTGGTTGTTGCAAGCCCCTCTGAAGCCTCCCGCAGGAAACTCGAAGCGAAGTAAAATAGGTTTTCGCAAATAGCGTTTCGTCGATCCTCTCTACTCGACGGTAATGCATGAAAAGATATGATGCGATGCAATGAATGATATGCAAGACCAAATCTAAAATTTGGGATGTGACAAGACTAACCCCCTTAAGATGAATCTCGTCCTCGAGATTCGGCGCGGCTAGCAAATAGGTGTGGGTAGTCCTCTCGGATGTCATCCTCACGCTCCCAAGTAGCTTCCTCTTCGGTGTGGTGACTCCACTGCACCTTGCAAAACTTGATTGTCTTGGTACGGGTAGTCCTTTCTGCTGTCTCCAGAATCTTGACCGGTTTCTCCTCATAGGTCAAATCGTTCTCCAGCTGAACCTCCTCTAGCGGTACAGTGTCTCTCAACGGTGTATCCACCATCTCCGGATGGCACTTCTTCAGCTGGGACACGTGGAACACATTGTGAATAGCAGACAGAGCCTCTGGCAACTCCAATTGATAAGCAACTTCTCCTTTGCGTGCTAAGACTCGATAGGGTCCAATAAATCGAGGTGCCAGCTTACCCTTAATACCAAATCTCTTAATTCCATGAAGCGGCGATACTCTGAGGTATGCTCTATCACCTATCTCATATACCACTTCCTTGCGCTTGGCGTCAGCGTAGCTCTTCTGTCTTGATTGTGCTACCTTTAGTCTGTCTCTAATCAAGGCGACCTTCTCCTCAGCGTCCTTGATCAAATCAGGTCCAAACAACTGACGTTCTCCTACTCCATCCCATAGCAATGGTGTTCGGCACCGTTTCCCATATAGCACATCGAACGGTGACGTCTTGATGCTGGTTTGATAACTGTTGTTGTAGGAAAACTCAGCATACGGCAAATTCTCATCCCAACTAGAACCATGAGCCAATGCGCAAGCTCTTAGCATGTCCTCCAAAATCTGATTCACCCTCTCGGTTTGTCCATCAGTCTGTGGGTGAAACGCTGTGCTAAACTCCAATCTAGTACCAAGTGACTCGTGCAGCTGGCGCTAGAAGTGTGAGGTAAATTGGGTGCCTCTATCAGATACAAAACTCTTGGGAACTCCGTGTAGGCACACAATCCTGTCCATGTAAATCTTGGCCAACTTTGCACTCGTATAGGTCGTCTTTACCGGTATAAAATGGGCTACCTTGGTCAAATGGTCGACCACTACCCAAATAGAGTCATATCCCGACCTGGTCCTGGGCAGTCCTGTGATAAAGTCCATTCCCACTCTATCCCATTTCCAATCCGGCACAGACAACGGCTGTAGCAATCCTGCTGGCTTCTGGTGTTCTGCCTTCACTCGGCTACATACATCACATAGGGCAATATGCTTGGCGATATCTCCCTTCATGTTGTTCCACCAAAATCTGCTCTTCAAATCCATATACATCTTTGTGTTGCCCGGATGTATGGAATATGGCGAGTCATGAGCTTCCTGCAGAATCAACTTCCTTATCTCGGGATCGTTGGGAACACACAAACGATCTCCATACCACAAGGTACCATGCTCATCCTCGCGAATATCCTTTTCCCGGTTCTCCTTCATCTTCTCCTTTATTTCTTCTATTTCCTTGTCTCCCACTTGAGCCTTCTTGATTCTGTCTTGAAGCGTCGGTTGGACTTCCATTGTTGCTAAATATCCCTCAGATACTACTTCCAGTCTAAGGTCCTTGAATTGCTTGCACAAATCCTCAGGCAATTCACCAATTGTCAATCCATTGGCATAAACCTTCCGGCTCAGAGCATCTGCTACTACATTGGCCTTTCCTGGGTGGTATTGTAGATTCATATCATAATCCTTGATAAGTTCCAACCATCTCCTTTGTCTCATGTTCAGTTCCTTCTGTGTAAATATGTACTTCAGGCTCTTGTGGTCGGTGTACACATCACAGTGTTTTCCCATTAAGTAATGCCTCCATACCTTGAGCGCATGAACCACTGACGCTAACTCCAAGTCGTGTGTGGGGTAATTCCGCTCATGGTGCTTGAGTTGTCGCGAGGCATATGACACTACTCTCCCATCTTGCATCAGCACACTCCCAAGTCCTTGTCGTGAAGCATCACAGTACACTTGGAAATCCTTCTGAAGATCTGGTAAACACAGAACAGGCGCAGTTACTAGTCGACGCTTCAGTTCCTGGAAGCTAGCTTCACACACATCCGTCCATTCAAACTTCCTCTCCTTCTTCAGAAGTTCAGTCATCGGCTTTGCAATCTTGGAAAAGTTTTCAATGAACCTCCTGTAATATCCAGCAAGTCCCAAAAAGCTTCGAATATCTCCCGCATTCTTGGGTGCTTCCCACTCTGTCACTGCAGTCACTTTGCTTGGATCAACAGCGACTCCTTCTCCTGACACTACGTGTCCAAGAAACCCAACAGTGTTAAGCCAGAATTCACATTTACTGAATTTGGCATACAGCTTGTGTTCCCTCAGCTTCTCCATAATCAGTCGCAGATGCTTCTCATGCTCAGCATCATCCTTGGAATATATCAGTATGTCATCAATAAACACCACCACGAACTTGTCCAAATACTCCATAAATACCTTGTTCATCATGGTCATGAAATACGCAGGGGCATTCGTTAGTCCAAACGACATAACTGTATACTCATATAATCCATACCTAGTGGTGAAGGCGGTTTTTGGTACATCCTCCTTCCGGATCTTCAATTGAAAGTAGCCTGATCGCAGATCAATCTTGCTGAACACCTTTGCTCCTTCCAGTTGATCAAATAAATCATTTATGTTCGGCAGAGGGTACTTGTTCTTGATGGTTACCTCATTCAGCGAACGATAGTCCACCACTAATCTCTTGGTGCTGTCTTTCTTCTCCACAAATAGAACAGGTGCTCCCCATGACGACGCACTAGGCTGAATGAATCCCTTTTCCAGTTGTTCCTTCAACTGTTTCTTCAATTCCTTCAGCTCATCCACATCCATCTTATATGGTTTCTTTGCTATAGGTCCTGTTCCCGGCATCAGGTCGATAAGAAACTCTACATCTCTGTCAGGTGGCATCCCTGGCAGTTCTTCCGGAAACACGTCGGGGTAATCCCTAATCACTGGCACAATATCCATGCTAACCCCCTTAAGAGAATTCAACTTACACCTTCTTGGTCGTGCAGCCGACTTGAATCTAATCCTCTTACCATCCTGGGTTTTGAGTGAAACAGCTCGCTGTGCACAATCTATGTGTCCCCCATGCATATGATCAAACAACAACAAGCAATGGCAGACAATCACAAGCAAGCAACACATCAACAAACAAGTGATCCAGCAACATCCCAGGTGTTATCCTAGCAGTATATAACTACTGAAATAGTTTTGCAAGAGTTGGCAATGGTTAACTAAACAGTTGAGCATCAAAACGACAAAACAACAATTCTGACAAAGCAGTTCTGCTGTGTTCGCGAATTTTTCCGCCTGACTTAAACTTGTCAGAAAAATTAGCCAATTTTTGTGAATATGGCACAGAGTGTTTCGCATCAGCCCAATTTTTTTCAGATTTTTCCGAGTTACCAGAAAAATATGAAAAATCGCGCAGTACTGCTGTATCAGCAGAAAAACTGCAGCGAAAACAACACAGATAGTAACCAAATTGCCATAACTCTTTCATATAATTTGCACAAATAATTCCTGGGATATTGGAGTACACAAATAAGCATCTAAACACTCTTACACTAACACGAACTAAGTATCACAACGATCGAGAATAATCTAACGATTTCGCCTAACGAGGACTAATTGGTGGACTTCTATCTATTTCTTGAAGAGGTTGCGGTAGGTCCTTGCCGTCATGCGTTGGCGCTTCGGCTCGCGGTACAACCATGGCGGCGGAGTGTACACCTCTCCTGAACCATCACTTGAAACGTCAAACTCCACCTCTTCTGGATCCTCCTCTTCTTCTTCATCCTCAGCTTCATCTCCTCCACCATCATCGTCTCCATCATCATCATCCTCGTCCTCATCATCATCATCTCCACTGTCATCATCATCCCCATTGTTGCCATCATCTCCATTGTCATCATCAGAGGGTGGATTCAGCTGTGCTTGGAGAGCGGCAATCTGGGCTGTCATAGCTTCAATAGTCTGATCCCTTTCCTGGACTGTCCCTTGCAGTTGCTGTATGTTCTGGGTGTTCTCCTGCACAGTACCATGAAGATGTGCTATGGTTGCATCTCTGGCTATCAGGGCATTCTCCAGAACTCCCACAGCTTCATGCAAAGTGTCAATCTCCTGTCCTTGGACCACCATACCATTGCTAGTAAAATCTGCAATCTCCTTTATCATCCTCACCTTCTCTGCTAGAGCTCCATTCTCCCTTTCCATGTCCTCTATGTGCCTCCGACGGGGCGGCATGTTGTTCCTGTCGCCCGGGGTAACCACAATGTTCCCATCTTCATCACGCCTTCCATAGTCACGGTAGGGTGAATCTGCCGGTAGTAGGTGTCGGACTTGATGGCACTGGCGAGACAGGGCTTCATGTATGGCCAAGTTAATTCCAAGTCCCCAGTTGCAGTATGTCTTGGTGTAGATCAAGTGCACGGGGTTTGGCAAGGCGGCATCTCTGAATATGAAGGTAGTGATCTCCCATGCATCCTCTCCATATCCATAGGTGTACAGCCTTCTTCCCTTGAACATGGGCAGTGGCAATCCCAATGACTGCGAGAGCTGAGCTAACTGCCTTGCAAAGGGCCTTGGTGACTCCATGGTGGCATACTCAGTCCTGACTTCTCCCATCTATCAAGTAAAAGAGGAAAGTGTGAGAATAGCATATGGTAAGAATTTACGAGGGTGAAAGGCATAAGAGGAAAGACAGAGTTAATATAGGCTTTAATAATTCTATGGCTTCCTAATCCAATTCTAGGTCACGATCCTACAGTCGACACACGGGCTCTGATACCATCCTATGACACCCCGGTTCTGATAAGACCGTGGCCTCTATGTGACATGCCAATCCCTGGATCGGTTCATTGGCCCACAATAGAGTAAGATAGATAATCATAGCAAATAACCGTGTATCATGATCTACAAGATCCAGAGTACCATTATTACAATATAAAAGCTTAGCATAAAGCTAGCTCAAATTGTTCAGGTAGCAACAAAAGCGAGTAAATCCTCCAATCTTCAAATTGCCCACAAGTGAACAAGTGCCGAGTGGAGTACCGTGGCCTATAACGATCAATCAGAATCGGAATAACCTGCAGCATAAAACGCAACAGCCCCGAAGGGTCAATACATGGAATGTATGGCAAGTAGAGCTAGTAATGGAGACAATAGTACTAACAACTACATGCATATTTGGCAAGTGGAGCTGTGTCTGGCTTGCATTTGCAAATAACTTTGTCCTACTTTCATAAACAGTTTTGAATTTTCTTTGAAAAGATCCCAATTAAGTTAACCCAACAATATTAAAACAATTATGAAATTAGAATGAGCGAGAAACATGTCATGGAATCAATATCAAGCAACTCAGATGTCCATAACCGGGGACACGGCTAATCGATTAGATTATACACTCTGCAGAGGTTAGTACACTTTACCCATGTGACTTGGCCAGCCCAGCTCGTACCATCACTCTCATTTTGGGTGATGATAGGGAGAAGACCAAGAAGAGACTGTTCGGGAAGTAGCTCCTCAATCCCGACGCGCACCGGTCCAACCTACCAAAATTCTACATCTCTGGATACGCGGGTTCGAGTTACCACAACCTACTAAGTCCAACCAACCGCCCATTCCATTATTGGCACATGGTTGTACACGTAAGCTACACAATAAAGAAGCCAATCATTCTCTCTTGATACCTGGGTGCCTTTCCGCAATAAACCACCAAAAATTATCAATCCCATCACACCCAGATGATTCATTGATTAAGTTGTTTTAGTTTTCATAAAGCAATACTTTTAGAAACAAGTTTCAATGATGTAACCCAGCCCCCGTTCATCAAGCATGGCTAAGCACATCTACCAACGGTGGTTCATCTACAAAGAGGGTCCTACCACATATTAGGACATAGCATAGCGATAGTATCATCCTACACATGCATCTACAAAATACACGACAGTGCATAGAAAATAGTAGGACGACATCATGAACAAAGTAGCATCTACTTGCCTTGATTGTAGCGGTCGGAAGAACAATCCACACACGAGCAAGGGTTGCACTCCACACAATCTACACGACACAATTGCATTCATAAACAAACAATTCACAAACATATGCAACAAAGATGATGCATGAATGCAAGAACGGCAAGTGAATTGGTGCTACAGCTGCACCACATAATACTAATACATATTACTACCGAATACATGCATGGAAAATAGATTTGGCGCTAGGAAAACTATTAACCAAAAGTAGAGATCACTACTAGAGCTAGAACTTAAATAATTCACTACCGGTAGTATACTGTTTGTAAAATCTTGGAAAAATTCTACCGCATAGGCATCGCTGATAAGAAACAGTACCAATTGGAATTACTCAAAAAGGAGTTATAAAACATCCCGAGTAATTAAAACACTGCAGAAAGCCATTAGACAAATACTGCAGAAGTTTTTACTGTAAGCCTATCTTTTATTTCACGATGAGATTCCCCTCGTTCATACGAGTTCAGGGACATATCATACGCGATTTTTGGAGCTACGAAACTTTTACTACGAATTTATTACTCCGAAAAGGCCACTAACTAGTTTGATTAAACTGTACTAAACCTGACAGTAAAAGTCTAAACCAAAGCTACAGCGAGATTCTACACGACTCACTGAACGCATACATATTTTATTTGCAATTTTTGGCCAAGCGGTTTAATTTCTACGCAATTTACAAGATTCTACCGAAATCTGCCAACTAATAGGATTAACGAGATTGACCCAGTCAACTGTGTCTGATGACTGGGCGCTGACTGGGCGTCTGACCAGTCAACATCTGGGGCCTCTGACTAGTCAACGTCTGGAGTGCTGACCAGTCAACGAACGATCTAAGCCGCTGATCTGAGATCTGACGGTGGTTGCTGTCTTACCGGAAACGGACGGCGAATCGAACTCCGGCGAGCTCCGGACGGCGGCAACGATCGGATCCGGTGGCGTGGAAACTCCTGCAAGTACGTACACAGTCAACTACGGCTCCCGGAATAATAAACACGTGCGCGTACGTGGCGATCTGCAGGGCGCAGTTGGCGGCGACGGATGGAGACACGGAGCACGGGAACGGAAAGAGGGCGACGAGACGAACCCGGCAACAGACGCGGCGACGAACGGCGACGACCGGAGGCGGCGGCGCGTGGCGCGGAAGGCGGCGACGGCGGACGTGCGCGCCTGCGCACGCAGGGAGATGGCGGCGGCGGGTTGGGTCGAGTGGGGACGGGGCACGGGTCCCAAGGCAGGTGGGGCCTCTTTAAGAAGTCCCTCGCGCCAAGAAAAAAAAAAATATCCTGAACCGAATCGGTCCAGATTTGACTCCGACTCGGAAATCGGTCCGGATTTTTGGACCGTTTTCCGGCGGTTTACTAAAACGTCCGAGTCTTTTGCATACGAACTCCGATTTGAGCGATTTTCGCGCCTACGGGTTCGTATCGTCGAGGGGCACAACCTTCAGTCGAAGTTTGAGCGAAAGCTCGAACCTACAGGGGTGGTTGTTGCAAGCCCCTCTGAAGCCTCCCGCAGGAAACTCGAAGCGAAGTAAAATAGGTTTTCGCAAATAGCGTTTCGTCGATCCTCTCTACTCGACGGTAATGCATGAAAAGATATGATGCGATGCAATGAATGATATGCAAGACCAAATCTAAAATTTGGGATGTGACACATCACTTGCTTGCAAGCTATCCTAATGTGATATCACCGAGAGGGCCCAGAGTATATCTATCCGTCATCTGGATTGACAAATTCCAATCTTGATCCATGAGCCTCAACATAACACCTTCGTAGCACTGAACCCATCTTTATAGTCACCCTGTTACGGTGTGACGTTTGATGTTATCAAGATACTCTTCCGGTGTTAGCAATTAACATGATCTCATGGTCTAAGGATAAAGATTACTTCGATATAAACACAATGACTTGATCGTAATGCTATACTTCGGATGAATGTTCATCACATCATTCCACCAATGGTGTGACCTTGTTATTAACAACATCCAATGTCCATGATCAGGAAACCTTGATCATCCTGTTAATCAACAAGCTAGTCTATAAGAGAGGCATGACTAGGAACCCTTTTTGTTTATTAAACACACATGTATTGATGTTTCCTATCAATACAATTATAGCATGCAAAATAAACATCTATCATATACAAGGAATACATAATCACAACTTTATTATTGCCTCTCAAGGCATATTTCCTTCATAATAAACAGTATTAAATCAAGAGTAACAATTCCAGTGTTAGTACCTAACGTATCATGTTTGCCTCCATGATTCTTGATACTCAAAAGATTGTTTTTAATATCAAGTTTATCTAAGAGCTGAAAGCAATGTTTCAGAAACCATCATATGTGAAAGGTATTATGATATCTACAACAATGTGTTGGTTACAACATGATAGAGTATACGTCCTCATATTTGATGAGAATTTGTGAAGGTTGGAGACGCCAGTCGTCCTAATCCTCCAAAAGGTTTTGGAAAAGAAACATTATACTCGCAATTCACCTTTATAAGCTATAGCAGCTTGATCATGAAAATTGTCATGATAAGGATGAATAGAAGATGTAAGTAAAATGTTTACTACACTAAAATATTACTAAAGAATGGAATTTTGAAAGAATGCCAAACATTTGATGAAGGTGATCCACTTCAAAGTGCAAGTCCAAAGGTATTAGTATTTGACTATACACACTTTGTACTATGTGTCATGTGAATGACACCACTGTTGATGTTGATAGATTCTTTTAAAAGAAAAGGAATTGTTGAAAGAGAATTTATAAAATATTTGGCAGAAAAGAAAAGATTGGAGATATCCAACTTAGGTATATAGAAGATACATGTTATAGCTGTATTCCTTGGTTGTTAAACAATGTTGTTCTGTGGTATTGGCTACCGAATTGGTTGGTATGAAGTGTCATACAGGACAACACAATTCATGAACTGCAATGGCCTAAGTAACTAGCAAGGGAATATGTGATGATGTTCATCGAAAACAAACAAAGGGTTGTTGTGTTGCTCGTTAACATCAAAGCTTACCTTCAAGATTTGTTTCAATAATTGTTATTTTGATCAGGTATTATGACAACAAAAGGTTGTTCAAATAATTACCGTATTCCATAATAGATGGATGATATACAAGTCTGGTTGGAGAAATAACGACCATAGAACTAATGCTAAAATGTCGCAAGACAAATGATTGAAAGATCACTTGCGAAGTGACATCACCGTTTAAATTATATTAGGGATACATGAAGAAACTCCATGTTGATGGATTTTTGGAGTCTTTGATTTTGATCAAATGACGCTTGTGATACTTTCCTGGAGATAATTAAAACTCCGTTCGTAGGCCAAAAGAGGAACGGACGACTAACTGATTGGAATTTGTACATATTGATGTATATAGTCCATTATGTGTAGTCGTGGGCGATGGATTTCAACTTCATATGCTTTCTCCGAAGATTTGAGTGAGTATATGTATATACTTACTCAATAAGGAAGAAGTATGAAATATTTGAAAATGTTCAAAGACTTTCAAGATGAAGTGGAAAATTATTGTAACAAGAAAATAAAAAAAGTTTATGATTGGATCATAAAGATGTTTGAGTTACAAGTTTAGCAAAACACCTAAGATTTGAGGAATCGTTCCATGGATTTGCATTTCCCAAAACACCATAGGAGTATGGAGTGTTCAAGATATGTAATGAAATCTTGTTTGACATGGTAAGATCAAAGGTGTCATTTATAAAACTGCCATTATATTTTTAAAGATTAAAGCTTTAGTGACTACCGCTTTTACACTGAAAAAAGCTCCATCGTGATCCGTTGAAATGACACCATATAAGTCATGGTTTGGGATAAAACCCAGGTTGTCCTTTCTTAAATTTTTGGTATGCTAGGCATAAGTAAAGTGTTTACAACCAAAGTCGAATGAGCATGTCTTTGTAGGTTATTTCGAATAACCATTGGGTATTCCTCCATAACACCGAAGACAAAAGAGTTTGTCACTTAGAATGTCGAGTTTCTTGAGAAGGAATTTTTGGTGAAAAGTTAAGTTGGAGGACAATAGAACTTTGACAAGGTTGTTGAACCTTGGCTAATATGTGCTGAGTTGCGCAGCGTTGGTAAGTGTCCCGGAGGCAGCAACAATGCTCATGGCTCACGTGCCTCAAAGGATGTGGTCACGGGGATCTAAGTTCCTATTGAACCAAGTAGGTCGGGTAAGTAATCAAATGCCAAGATTTGAGAGTTAAATCATTGTTGTTTGACAATGATGAACCGACTACATGCAAATAATCAATGATGGGCCCTGACTTCGTTAAGTGGCTTGAAGCCATAAAATCCGTGATAATTCCATACACGAGAAATCAAGCTTTGAATTTGAAAGACCCTCTGGAAAGGTGCAAGACCTTACAGTCGTATATGGATCTATAAAGAAATAGACATGGATGTTTCACATCTATGAAATAGTCGACATGTCGGAAAGAGTTTACGACAATGTTCAAGGAATTGACTATGATAAGATTTGATCTTTCATAGCGATATTTAGTCTGGACGCATTAATGTAGCAACCACTACATATATTTTGGTATATGGTAGTTGAACAAACAAAACAAGTTCTTATAATAGAATGGTTACCTAGGATGTGTCCATGACACGATCCAAAGGGTTTTGTTAATTCAAAGAATGCTAAAAGAGTATGCAAAACTTCAATGGTTGAAGTGAGCATCGCGGAGTTGGAATCTTCACCGTGATGAAACCGTTAAAAGGTTTAATTTCATCAGAGACGATGAAGATGTTTGCATTTTGCAAGAAATTAAGTGGGAGCGCTAAGACATATTTCTAATACATTATGTGAAAGACATATTGTTGATTAGAAATGATGTATCTTTTATTGACACAGGTTAAGAATTTCATTTCGATGAAAGACTTAGGCATAACCCAAGAATTAGGCATCAATGTCTATATGGATAGATTGAGGCGCTAATATGGTTTTGCCAAATATACATAGATAAGATGTTGAATGAAGTTCAATATGGAAACAACAAGAAAGGTTCTTGACGCACGGAAAGGACTGAATCAAGATTCAGGTGTGTTGACACGAGATTCAAGTGTTTTGACACTTGGTGAAATCACAAGAATATTTTGATCAATCATTCTTTGAGATATACACATCCAGATATGTCCTATGCTCTAAATGTTATGAGCATATACCAGAATGACTCATAAGATGATCATTGGACAATAGTAGGGATATTCCTATGATCTTTGGAAGAACTAAGAATATATTATTTATGTAGTGGTGACAAATAGTTCATTGTAAACTGTTACATTGATACTAGTTTTGTCACAAATTAAGTTTATCTCAATTTAAACTATGGGTGGCACAATGTAATGGAAAGGAAGTTCCATAACGGATTTGGTTGAGTACCAAAGTTAAAACATTGTGACAGATACTACAACAAAAGGTTAAGTATATGACTACTATTGTAGCAGCAAATGAGGGCATTTGCGTCAAGTAGTTTGTTATCAAACTAGGTGTGGTTCATAGCGGGATAATACTATGAAGATACATTGTATGACAATTGTATCAACATGATTTAATCCCAAGGAACTAAAGGTCTCACCAAAGGACCAAATTTATACAATGCCATCTCATTGGAGAATGAGTAATGCGTAGAGACACAAGGACATGCAAATACACACGGACCTGGAAGTGTCAGATCCGAAGATTATGTTTACCACTAGCAATAGTGTCTATACAACACCAGAAAGCCATAGGTGTTGAGTGCACAAGTTTTTAACTAGATTATTGACTCTAGTGCAAGTGGGAGACTGTTGGAGATATGCCCAAGAGGCAATAATAAAGTGGTTATTATTATATCTTTATGCTTATGATAAATGTTTACATCCCATGCTATAATTGTATTAACTGGAAACATTAATACTTGTGTGTTTTGTAAACATAAAAGAGTCCCTAGTAAGCCTCTTGTTAAACTAGCTTGTTGATTAATGGATGATCATGGTTTCCTGATCATGGACATTGGATGTCGTTAATAACAAGATCATATCATTAGGAGAATGATGTAATGGACACACACCCATAGTAAGCATAGCATAAGATCAAGTCATTAAGTTCGTTTTGCTACAAGCTTTTCAAATGCATAGTAACCTAATCCTTCGACCATGAGGTTATGTTAATCACCATCACCGGATGGGTACTTTGATGACATCAAACGCCGCTTCGTAACTGGGTGGTTATAAAGGTGACATTGGGTATTCTGAAAGTATGTGTTGAAGCGCATGGGCCAAGATTGGGATTTGTCCATCCATATGACGGATAGATATGCTCTGGGCCCTCTCGGTGGAATGTCATCTAGTTAGCTTGCAAGCATGTGACTAAGTCACAAGGGATGACATATCATGGAACGAGTAAAGAGTACTTATCAGTAACGAGGTAGAACAAGGTATGGAGATACCGATGATCAAACCTCGGATAAGTAGAGTATCACGTCACAAAGGGAATTGGTTTCGTATGTTAATGGTTTTGTCGATCACGAAGTCATCGTTGAGTATGTGGGAGGCGTTATGGATCTCCAGATCCCGCTGATGGTTATTGATCGGAGAGGTGTCTCCATCATGTCTGCATATTCACGAACCGTAGGGTGACACACTTAAGGTTCGAAGTTGTTTTAAGTTGATATGGAATGTGCGTTGGAGACCGAATGTTGTTCGGAGTCTCGGATTGGATCCGGGACATCACGAGGAGATCCGGAATTGTCCGGGGAATAAGATTCATATATTGGGGATCATTTTCTAAGTTAGGAAATGTTCCAGAGTATTTGTATGGGGATTCTAGAAGGTTTCGGAATGTTCCAGAAGGTTCTAGAATATTTCTTGGAGTTTACTTGAAAACCAAGAAAGGATCAAGGAATCCTTGTGGGGTAAGACAAGGATTCGTGGGGGAGTAGGACTCTCCCCCCACCTCCTTGATCCGCCGGCCAAGGGAGAGGGGAGTCCTACAAGGTCTCCACCTCCCCATGGCGCCTCCCTCCTTTAAATAGAGGGGTGGAGGCACAAGCCCCCTTTGCCCCTTCTATTCTCTAGATCTCAAGTTGCCTCTCTCCTCCTCCTTCCCTCTGCTCTGGCTTAGGCGAAGCCCTGCAGAATTCTCTACTCCACCACCACCACGCCGTCGTGCTGCTGGGATTCCATGGAGAGATCTACTACCTCCGCTGTTCGCTGGAACGGGGAGAGGAAGGTCTGCTTCGACTCCACACGTGTGACCGACTGCGGAAGCGCTGCCGGAACGCGGCGCCGAAAGGATCGTCTACTCGATCTTGAGATCGGCAAGTGATCGACTACATCAACTACGAGATCCGATCTTGTAACGCTTTCGGGTCTACAAGGGTTAGTATAGATCTATCTCGTTGCACATATCTAATAGATTAGATCTTGGCTTTTATCTAGATTAGATCTGGGTTTTGTTCGTTCTTGCGGTAGAATTTTTTTGTTTTCCATGCTACGAACCCATCAGAAGCTAGTGGAGCACTTGGTGGCACTGGTGTCATTGTCGAGGCTGCATGGCGTGGAGGAGGAGGCTGGTAGATCGGTTTCTTCCTAAGTTAATCAGGACTGGGACACCAGCCTATTGGTGGTGGCTGCGCTGATGGTGGAGGTGGCGCAGGCGGCCGAGGGACAGTGGAGAAGACTCGAGGGCGAGTTTTCTTATGTGCTTGAGCGTGATTGGCCCACTGGAGCATCGAGCGCACCTTGGCGAAGGAGGGGAACTGCTGAATCAGAGGGATGAAGGAGGCATGCTTCTTGAAGCCCTCACCGAGGCTAACGAGGAGGATGTTGATGACATGGCGATCTTCGACCGGGTCACCGAGTTTGCGTAGTTCGTCGGCGATTTCCTTGAGACGCTGACAGTATATGCCAACTGGTGCATCACTTGGACCGTGTTTTGCATCTCGGTGTGGAGGCTGTTTGCGCGGGTGTTGACATTGTCTTGAAACAACTGACGGAGTGTCGCCCAGAGATCGGCGGCGGTGGCAGCGCCACAATGAACAAGTTTGAAAATCTCGGTGGAGATGCACATATAGTTCCATTGTATGATGGCTAGGCCATCCTTAACCCATTGAGGATATTGAGGGCGGGGAACAGAGTCGGGCGCGACATGATCACCAAGATTGCATCACCCAAGGTGGACGTCAAAGAGATGGCGCCAATGGTAGTAGTTGTGAGTGGCTAGATCTAAACTGATTGGGACAAAGGGGTTAACATCTGAGATTGTATCAGTGAAGGAGATAGAGGGGATCATTGGTGGAGGGTGGTAGGAGGTGGAGGATGATTAACCGCAGCCGCAGACTTGGCAGCGGTGACTTTTCGCTCGAAGTAGCCCGTCGGCGGCGATGGAGAGGTGGGCGACGGTGGTGGAATAACCATGCCCTGGGAACGGGTGTCTGATACCAGGTAAATTAGGATAAATTGATATCCAATGATAATATATTGTACCAAATACAAAGAGTTTATATAGAAGCCAAACCGATTCAGCTAGGCAAGTAATAGTCTAACACTAATTAAGTGGAACGTAGAGAGATCACACCACGAGTTTTACTACTACCCCTCTCCCACCGCTCTCCTCTCTCACATCTCTCCTCCCAGGCTTCTTCCTCCTTGGTGCTCTCTGGCCCCTCCCCCTTTCTTCTCTGGCGATGGTCAGCGTCGAGACTGGGCGAGGGACCCACCCCTGTGTACTATAGTAGATGTAGACTTGTCCCTTGTGGCGACTACGGGTTAGACGGTGGACTCCGGTGGCAAGATCCACCGAGCCTCGTGCCTCACCCGCTCTGTTGCATCCCATTGGTGGCAAGCGGTGGTTCATAGAAGCTGGTTGATGGCGTACATCCCTCCGAATAAGGCCTCCCTCGGGTTGTTCGAGCAGGTGGTGTCGGATCTCCTCTTGCTCGATGTTGTCCCTCTTCTCCTTGCGGCGATGCTCTCATGGGGAGAGCTGAAGGCGGCGGAAGGGAAGACCACCACTCGCCCTCGTAATAAGATCCATACCACGCGTGCCTTCTGCTGCTATCTCCTTGCGTTTGTTGCAGTGGCAGTTGAAGGCATGCAGTTCCTGCAAGGAGAGGGTTTGATCTACTCGCCTTCCTCTCCTTTGTTGCCATCGTGGAGATGGACTAAGTGATGGGAAGGGATTTATCTACCTTGCCCCTCTCCGGTGGGAATTTGTTGTTGCGTCTGGCGGAGTTCCCAAGCGACGGCGATCTTGCGCCGCCGCTATACGTGGTCAAGGTAACCACTAAGCGCGGCGGTTCTGGACGAGTCGCGGCAACCTCCTGGCTTCCGTGCCTATGCGGAGGCCCCTCTGTCTCGCCTTCGCCAAGTGGTGCCGTCCCCGGTGTGGGTGCTGGCAGCCGGGGCGTCAAGTGCATCATCGACCCTAGTGGAGAAGGACTCAATTGCAGTTTCCTATTTTCTTTTGAGGTCCTTTTTGTAAAAGTCCAGGGACCGTGTGCTACTGTTTTCATTTATGAAGCCCTGTTTGTAATCTTGCCCACCTATTAATGCAGCACCGGACCCTTCTGAGTCCTTCCCATTGTCAAAAAAAAAATACTAGGAATATTACATGTTCCTCTCGTGGCTAGCTTTTATCAATCTTTTTGTACTGCAAACCCCAAGAACCATACATTCTATTCTGTATGCTTTCGTTCCACGAAGGGAACTGGGGAGTCACGTTCATCCCTCTGTTTTCTGCAGGGCTAAAACTGTTGTTGCTTTGAATCTCCGGCCCGGGGCCTTCTTTATCGGCGCGGTCGAATCGCGTTAATAACAGGAACGTGACTGAACGAGAATAATGGAAAGAGCGCGTGCAGGGCGTCCAATAACACGGCGAGCATGTGATGATGTGAGACGCAGCGAGAAGTCATCAATGGGGGCGTGGAGTGCCGCTGCCCGCTGTGCGTCGCGCAGGAGAGTAGACACACGGCTTCCCGTCCATCAATGTGCGCGTCCAGTCATTGGACGCTGGTGACACCGAGATGGACCACGCAACTGCTAGCCCGAGCCTCTAGTAGGCAACGTATATACATTTGAACGAGAAACGATCCATTTTATGCACCCGCTGCACCCCTAGCAAGAACATGGACCTTTGGATTGGAAATGAAGGGATATGATCCTTTTTTTAGATTGAAGGGATATGATCCTGTTAGAAGGCGGGCTGGTGGTACATTTTACGAACTACTTCATCTTCTAGGCTCACTAAATTCTACAAGCCCGTCTCTGTCTCTCCCACACCCTCATCTATGCCACGCCAGCTTCTCTCCAGGAGAAACTGTAACAGGCGAAGTCCAGAAAGTTAACTGTGGTCTTGTTAACTTTTCCGGGTTTTTTTTCCAGTACACATCCTTAATTCTTTGGAACGAGATCGTTTGACGTACTCGGTAAAACTGCAGAGAGACATGGATCATTTTCAAAACACAGCCGCTTGAGTCGGCCCAAGGCCCAGTCCAGCGAATCGGAGACAGAAAATCGCACGCTTTACCTCAGAAATATGGCGCGAGAACAGAAAATGCCCGAGACATTGAGGGCGCAAGAAACGGAGCGAGGAGCAGATCGCCAGAACCTGGATCGGACGCGCTGCTCTGCTCTTCAATCGGATCCCTTCAATCTCAGGTAGATCCCGGTAGCCCGCCTTTCTCTATTTCTCTCTGTTGAGTGAATTAAAGGATTTGTCCTGTCCTGGGTAGATGTAATGAGCGCCAGGAACATGAACAACTTAAAACTGCTCTTAATCGACGCATAATTATGACTTAGATAAAAAACAAAAGTTGAAGTAAATGGTCATAGATTTCCAATGGTATCTCATTTGCACGATTTGGATCAGTTTCGTAAGAATTCTAGCCCAAACGAGATTTTGTCCTAGGTAGATGCAATCAGCGCCAGGAACATGAAAGAACTTAAAACTGCTCTTAATCGGTGCACAATTTCGACTTAGATCAAAAATAGAAGTTGTACTACATGGTCACACGTTTCCAATGATACCTCATTTGCATGATTTGGATCAGAGGAGTAAGATTTCTAGCCCAAACAAGATTTTTTTCATTTTTAATTGGCACTGTCAGCTGATTTCGTCGGACGTAAATTGTGGACCGAAACTGGAAGTTGTAGTAATTTCTGTGCATATGCAAGAAGGCAATGCATTCTATGTTTAGATAAGTGTACTGAAGTAATTAGTGCACATTTTTCTCATTTTTCTCATGTTTGAGAAGCTTTTGTTCATAGTCCATGGAAGAAGACACTGAGATGGCAGAGGAAATTAACACATCACACCATGATTCTGATTCTAGTCGGTAATTACCATATCCCACACTTTGGCATGAGATTTCTATGTAGTTCTCGTGTTGGTTCTAGTATTTTCTCCACATTTGCACCACTCCCATACTTATTTTATTTTTACACTGCAGAGTTGTACTACCTAGTTTGATACCTCATGTTGGCATGGAATTTAGAAATTCAGATGAAGCTTGGGCATTTTGGCTGAGCTACAGTGGGCAGAAAGGATTTGAGGTTAGGAAAAGGTACACAAACAAAAGACCATCCGATGGGAAAATTACATCGTGCAAATTTGTTTGTGCAAATGAGGGTCTTCGATCGCAAGATAAAAGGGATCATTTAACAAAGTGTCCTCGAGCTGAAACTAGGACAAATTGCCAAGTATACATGAATGTTAAAATGGACCGAACGAAGGAAATTCTCAAAGTGTCTGAGCTAGTTTTAGAACACAATCACGTGCTACACCTTCCAGAAACTTTGCACTTAATGGTGTCACAAAGGAAAATTTCAGAGTTACGGGCTTTTGAAATTGACATGGCAGATGATGCAGGTATTCGACCGAAAGCCGCACATGAGTTGGCTAGTCGACAAGTTGGTGGAACACTCTGTTATACCCTCCGTGATCACAAGAATTATTTGAGGACCAAACGTCAACGAGAAATGGCATATGGACAAGCAGGTAGCATGCTCAAGTATTTTCAAGACAAGATTGCTGAAAACCCATCATTTCAATATGCATTGCAAATGGATTGTGAAGAACAAATAGCAAACATATTTTGGGCTGATGCTAAAATGATCATGGACTATGCACATTTTGGTGATGTTGTCAGTTTTACCGAGTGCATAACTCATATATGTAGAGAAATACTAGAATATGGAGCATATTGACATAAAATTTCTCTAATGAACTTGTGCATGCCAGGCTCCAAGTGCGTGAATGGCATAGAAGTAGTGCAAATACACTTGCATGCATTGGTTTGCGTTATACCAACTTTACACAGGCACATAATAGTTATACATCAAACAGAAAACGTTCCAGGTTACGGAATAATGCACCAATTCATTGGTCCAACGAGCACGGACACATAAACTCATGCTGACAGCTGCCGCTAGAGTATCCAAGATGAAGAATTCATGATGCATGTTGAAATGATCACAAAGGCACTTGCTGCAACACTAAGTAATGGGACTACACTATATTGTAAGATGAATCAAACTATAATGCAGTGATACAAGAGGAAACATTATAAACCATTTTTTTGGGTGTGAGGCCAGGTCTTTCCCTTTTAGATATTTGGGGATCCCTATTCATTACCACAAATTAAAAAATGTTGAATAGAAGCCAACAGATGATCATTCTGAGAGAAAACTCGCTAGTTGGGTAGGTAAATTGCTCTCATATGGTGATAGGTTGGTGCTCATTAATTTAGTTTTAACTAACCTCCCAATGTTTACATTGTCCTTCTTTGAAATACCTAAAGGGGTAAGAAAAAGATTGGATTTCTTTAGATCAATTTTTTTTTGCAAAGTGATGATCACAAGAGAAAGTATAGACTTACCCGATGGAACATCATTTGTAGACCCAAAGATCAGGGTGGTCTTGGAGTGGAAGTTTTAGAGATAAAAATAAGTGTTTATTAAGCAAGTGGCTATTTAATCTCTTGTCTGTACAAGGTGTATGGCAAGAGCTGAGACAAAATAAATATCGTCACTCTAAGTCTTTGTCACAAGTAAAGTCAATGCCTACATACTCTCCCTTTTGGAAAGGTCTGATGAAAGTAAAGGATGAGTTTTTTCATCGCGGCTCCTTCACCATAGGTAATGGCGAGGCAACTAGGTTTTGGGAAGACACTTGGTTAGGGAACATGTAATACCTCGAACCCTATGCTCTAAGCAATAAGCCAGGATGCACCCAAACTGCGTAAGGTGTCCAGAAGGGTTCGTATCATGGAAAACAAAAAAATTCTACCGCAAGAACGAACAAAACCCAGATCTAATCTAGATAAAAGCCAAGATCTAATCTATTAGACATGAGCAACGAGATAGATCGGTACTAACCCTCGTAGAACCGAAAGCATTACGAGATTAGATCTCGTGGATGATGTAGTCGATCACTTGCCGATCTCAAGATCGTGTGGACGATCCTTCCGGCGCCGCGTTCCGGCAGCGCTTCCGCAGACGGTCACACGTGCGGAGTCGAAGCAGACCTTCCTCTCCCCGTTCCAGCGAGCAGCAGAGGTAGTAGATCTTCTCCACGGAATCCCAGCAGCACGACGGCGTGGTGGTGGTGGTGGAGATGAGAATTCTGCAGGGCTTCGCCTATGCCTGTGCAGAAGAAAGGTGGAGGAGAGAGGCGGCTGAGATTGGTTGTTATGATAGGAGGTCCAAGAGGGGGCGCCCCCTCCCTTCTATTTAAGGGAGGGAGGCGCGCCTGGGGAGGGGGAGTCCTAGTAGGACTCCCCTCCTTGGGCCGGCGGTGGGAAGGGGGGAGGAAACCTTCTCCCCCACGAATCCGTGTATTGACCCACTTGGACTCCTTGATCCCTTTCTTGGTTTTCAAGTAAACTCCAAGAAATCCTCTAGAACCTTTTAGAACATTCTGAAACCTTCTAGAATCTCCATACAAACACTCTGGAACATTTCCTAACTTAGAAAATGATCCCCAATATATGAATCTTATTCTCCAGACCATTCCGGATCTCCTCGTGATGTCCCGGA
This sequence comes from Avena sativa, assembly GCA_916181665.1. Taxonomy (NCBI): domain Eukaryota; kingdom Viridiplantae; phylum Streptophyta; class Magnoliopsida; order Poales; family Poaceae; genus Avena; species Avena sativa. The sequence goes on along the minus strand of OV702290.1, from coordinate 541,256,121 downwards.
TCCATTCCGAGACTCCGAACATCATTTGGTCTCCAACGCATATTCCATATCTACTTAAAACAACTTCGAACCTTAAGTGTGTCACCCTACGATTCATGAATATGCAGACATGATGAAGACACCTCTCCGATCAATAACCATCAGCGAGATCTGAAGATCCATAACGGCTCCCACATACTCAACGATTACTTTGTGATCGATAGAACCATTTAACATGCGAAACCAATTCCCTTTGTCACACGATATTCTACTTATCCGAGGTTTGATCGTCGGTATCTTCATACCTAGTTCTTCCTCGTTACTGAGAAGTACTCTTTACTCGTTCCATGATATGTCATCCCTTGTGACCTAGTCACATGCTTGCAAGCTAACTAGATGACATTCCACCGAGAGGGCCCAGGGTATATATATCCGTCATATGGATGGACAAATCCCAATCTTGGTTGATGTGCTTCAACACATACTTTCAGAATACCCAATGACACCTTTATAATCACCCAGTTACGAAGCGGTGTTTGATGTCATCAAAGTACCCATCCGGTGATGGTGATTAACATAACCTCATGGTCGAAGGATTAGGTTACTATGTATTTGAAATCTTACGGCAATACGAACTTAATGACTTGATCTTATGCTACGCTTACTAGGGTGTGTGTCCATCACATCATTCTCCTAATGATATGATCTTGTTATTAACGACATCCAATGTCCATGATCAGGAACCATGATCATCCATTAATCAACAAGCTAGTTTAACAAGAGGCTTACTAGGGACTCTTTTATGTTTACAAAGCACACAAGTATTATTGTTTCCGGTTAATACAATTATAGCATGGGATGTAAACATTTATCATAAACATAAAGATATAATAATAACCACTTTATTATTGCCTCTTGGGCATATCTCCAACAGTCTCCCACTTGCACTAGAGTCAATAATCTAGTTAAAAAACTTGTGCATTCAACACCTATGGCTTTCTGGTGTTGTATAAACACTATTGCTAGTGGTAAACATAATCTTCGGATCTGACACTTCCAGGTCCGTGTGTATTTGCATGTCCTTGCGTTTCTACGCATTACTCATTCTCCAATGAGATGGCATTGTATAAATTTGGTCCTTTGGTGAGACCTTTAGTTCCTTGGGATTAAATCATGTTGATACAATTGTCATACAATGTATCTTCATAGTATTATCCCGCTATGAACCACACCTAGTTTGATAACAAACTACTTGACGCAAATGCCCTCATTTGCTGCTACAATAGCAGTCATATACTTAGCCTTTTGTTGTAGTATCTGTCACAATGTTTTAACTTTGGTACTCAACCAAATCCGTTATGGAACTTCCTTTCCATTACATTGTGCCACCCATAGTTTAAATTGAGATAAACTTAATTTGTGACCAAACTAGTATCAATGCAACAATTTACAATGAACTATTTGTCACCACTATATAAATAATATATTCTTAGTTCTTCCAAAGATCATAGGAATATCCCTACTATTGTCCAATGATCATCTTATGAGTCATTCTGGTATATGCTCATAACATTTAGAGCATAGGACATATCTGGATGTGTACATCTCAAAGAATGATTGATCAAAATATTCTTGTGATTTCACCAAGTGTCAAAACACTTTAATCTCGTGTCAACACACTTGAATCTTGATTCCGTCCTTTCCGCGCGTCAAGAACCTTTCTTGTTGTTTCCATATTGAACTCATTCAACATCTTATCTATGTACATTTGGCAAAACCATATTAGCGCCTCAATCTATCCATATAGACATTGATGCCTAATTCTTGGGTTATGCCTAAGTCTTTCATCGAAATGAAATTCTTAACCTGTGTCAATAAAAGATACATCATTTCTAATCAACAATATGTCTTTCACATAATGTATTAGAAATATGTCTTAGCGCTCCCACTTAATTTCATGCAAAAATGCAAGCATCTTCATCGTCTCTGATGAAATTCAACCTTTTAACGGTTTCATCACGGTGAAGATTCCAACTCCGCGATGCTCTCTTCAACCATTGAAGCTTTGCATACTCTTTTAGCATCCTTTGATTTAACAAAACCCTTTGGATCGTGTCATGGACACATCCTAGGTAACCATTCTATTGGAAGAACTTTGTTTTGTTTGTTCAACTACCATATACCAAAATATATGTAGTGGTTGCTATATTAATCCGTCCAGACTAAATATCGCTATGAAAGATCAAACCTTATCATAGTCAATTCCTTGAACATTGTCGTAAACTCTTTCCGACATGTCGACTATTTCATAGATGTGAAACATCCATGTCTATTTCTTTATAGTTCCATATACGACTGTAAGGTCTTGCACCTTTCCAGAGGGTCTTTCAAATTCAAAGCTTGATTTCTCGTGTATGGAATTATCACGGATTTTATGGCTTCAAGCCACTTAACGAAGTCAGGGCCCATCATTGCTTCTTTGCATGTCGTCGGTTCATCATTGTCAAACAACAATGATTTAATTCTCAAATCTTGGTATTTGATTACTTACCCGACCTACTTGGTTCAATAGTAACTTAGATCTCCGTGACCACAACCTTTGAGGAACGTGAGCCATGAGCATTGTTGCTGCCTCCGGGACACTTTCCGACGCTGCGCAACTCAGCACATATTAGCCAAGGTTCAACGACCTTGTCAAAGTTCTATTGTCCTCCCACTTAACTTTTCACCAAAATTCCTTCTCAAGAAACTCGACATTCTAAGCAACAAACACTTTTGTCTTCAGTGTTATGGAGGAATACCCAATGGTTATTCGAAATAACCTACAAAGACATGCTCATCCGACTTTGGTTGTAAACACTTTACTTATGCCTAGCATACCAAGATTATTTAAGAAAGGACAACCTGGGTTTTATCCAAAACCATGACTTATATGGTGTCATTTTAGCGGATCACGATGGAGAGCTTTTTAGTGTAAAAGCTGTAGTCACTAAAGCTTTAATCTTTAAAATATAATGGCAGTTTTATAAATGACACCTTTGATCTTACCATGTCAAACAAGGTTTCATTACATATCTCGAACACTCCATACTCCTATGGTGTTTTGGGAAATGCAAATCCATGGAACGATTCCTCAAATCTTAGGTGTTTTGCTAAACTTGTAACTCAAACATCTTTCTTTATGATCCAATCATAAACTTTTTATTTTCTTGTTACAATGATTTTCCACTTCATATTGAAAGTCTTTGAACATTTTCAAATGTTTCATACTTCTTCCTTATTGAGTAAGTATATACATATACTCACTCAAATATTCGGAGAAAGCATATGAAGTTGAAATTCATCGCCCACGACTACACATAATGGACTATATACACCAATATGTACAAATTCCAATCAGTTAGTCGTCCGTTCCTCTTTTGGCCTACGAACGGAGTTTTAATTATCTCCAGGAAAGTATCACAAGCGTCATTTGATCAAAATCAAAGACTCCAAAAATCCATCAACATGGAGTTTCTTCATGTATCCCTTTCAATATAATTTAAATGGTGATGTCACTTCGCAAGTGATTTTTCAATCATTTGTCTTGCGACATTTTAGCATTAGTTTTATGGTCGTTATTTCTCCAACCAGACTTGTATATCATCCATCTATTATGGAATACGGTAATTATTTGAACAACCTTTTGTTGTCATAATACCTGATCAAAATAACAATTATTGAAACAAATCTTGAAGGTAAGCTTTGATGTTAACGAGCAACACAATAACCCTTTGTTTGTTTTTGATGAACATCATCACATATTCTCTTGCTAGTTACTTAGGCCATTGCAGTTCATGAATTGTGTTGTCATGTATGACACTTCATACCAACCAATTCGGTATCCAATACCACAGAACCACATTGTTTAACAACCAAGGAATACAGCCATAACATGTATCTTCTATATACCTAAGTTGGATATCTCCAATCTTTTCTTTTCTGCCAAATAATTTATAGATTCTCTTTTAACAATTCCTTTTTTTTTAAAGAATCTATCAACATCAATAGTGGTGTCATTCACATGACACATAGTACAAAGTGTGTATAGTCAAATACTAATACCTTTGGACTTGCACTTTGAAGTGGATCACCTTCATCAAATGTTTGGCATTCTTTCAAAGTTCCATTCTTTAGTAATCTTTTAGTGTATTAAACATTTTACTTACATCTTCTATTCATCATTATCATGACAACTTTCATGATCAAGCTACTATAGCTTATAAAGGTGAATTGCGAGTATAATGTTTCTTTTCCAAAACCTTTTGGAGGATTAGGACGACTGGCGTCTCCAACCTTCACAAATTCTCATCAAATATGAGGACGTATACTCTATCATGTTGTAACCAACATATTGTTTTAGATATCGCAATACCTTTCACATATGATGGTTTCTGAAACATTGCTTTTAGCTCTTATATAAACTTGATATTAAAAACAATCTTTTGAGTATCAAGAATCATGGAGGCAAACATGGTACATTAGATACTAACACTGGAATTGTTACTCTTGATTTAATATTGTTTATTAAACTTCACAGAGTAAACGGGGTTTGCTGAAAGTTTGCAATATGACTTTTAAACTTTAGATTGACAGTCAAAACAATACGATACCGGTTCGTAAAGCAAATATCTAGAATTTCTATAGTTCTACTATCTCAACTATAACTAAGCGTAAGGTGGTGAACAGATGCCAATGACTACAACAAACTATGCAAATTCACTTTGATTGTGTTTATGATAAAATGAGTTTGACTAATCCAAATTACAAATAAACTCCCACTAAAAACAACATCCCTCGAGTTGTTTTAGTGATTACACGAACCAAATCCACTACACCAAGTCCGATCATCACGTGAGATGATGTAGCTTTAAAGGCGAACAATCAACATGTTCATCATATCATCCATATGACTCATGCTTTACCTTTCGGTATTCCGTGTTCCGAGACCATGTCTGTACATGCTAGGCTCGTCAAGATTAACCTTAGTTTCCGCATGTGCAAATCTGGCTTGCACCCGTTGTATGCACACGTAGAATCTATCACACCCGATCATCACGAGATGCTACGAAACGACGAGTCTTAGCAACGGTGCCTACTAAGGACGAATACTTTATTACTTGATATTTAGTGAGAGGGATCATCTTATAATGCTACCGTCACGATCTAAGCAATACAAGATGCATAAAGGATTAACATCACAGACAATTCATAATTAGTGTGATATGATATGGCCCTTTCTTCTTATGCCTTCGATCTCCATCTCCAAAGCACGGACATGATCTCCATCATCACCAGCATTGCGTCAAGGTCCGTGGCGCCGCTTCATGGTTGTCCATCATCACTAGCAACTATTACAACTACTTGGAACAAAGGTATTACAAGATGAATAGACATGCAGGTCTTAACAGAATTAAAGACAACCATTAGGCTCCTGCCGGTTGCCATATTACAACAAGGATTATTGCATACATCAAATACAATCACAATCACATGATGGCCATATCACATCACAAAACCCCTGCAAAAACAAGTTAGACGCCTCTAATTTTCTTTGCAAGTTTTACGTGGCTTGGGGCTTTCGACTAAGAACGGATCTTACCTACGAAACTGAACCACAACGTTGATACAAGTGCTATCAAGTGCAAAGTGTAGATTTGATCTATACTATGATGGGAGAGACAGACACCCGCAAAGCCACTTGTGCAATACGAGTTGCACGTCAACTGTGGAGCAAGTCTCATGTACGATGACATGTAATGTTAGCCCGAGCCGCTTCATCCCACCATACCGCAAGATGCAAAGTACACAAAGCAAAAGACGGCACGAGCACCAACGCCCACAAAAACATTGTGTTCTACTCGTGCAACAGATCTACGCATAGACAAGGCTCTGATACCACTAAAGGGTTCGTATCATGGAAAACAAAAATTTTCTACCGCAAGAACGAACAAAACCCAGATCTAATCTAGATAAAAGCCAAGATCTAATCTATTAGACATGAGCAACGAGATAGATCGGTACTAACCCTCATAGAACCGAAAGCGTTATGAGATTAGATCTCGTGGATGATGTAGTCGATCACTTGCCGATCTCAAGATCGTGTGGACGATCCTTCCGGCGCCACGTTCCGGCAGCGCTTCCGCAGACGGTCACACGTGCGGAGTCGAAGCAGGCCTTCCTCTCCCCATTCCAGCGAGCAGCGGAGGTAGTAGATCTTCTCCACGAAATCCCAGCAGCACGACGGCGTGGTGGTGGTGGAGATGAGAATTCTGCAGGGCTTCGCCTATGCCTGTGCAGAAGAAAGGTGGAGGAGAGAGGCGGCTGAGATTGGTTGTTATGATAGGAGGTCCAAGAGGGGGCGCCCCCTCCCTTCTATTTAAGGGAGGGAGGCGCGCCTGGGGAGGGGGAGTCCTAGTAGGACTCCCCTCCTTGGGCCGACGGTGGGAAGGGGGGAGGAAACCTTCTCCCCCACGAATCCGTGTATTGCCCCACTTGGACTCCTTGATCCCTTTCTTGGTTTTCAAGTAAACTCCAAGAAATCCTCTAGAACCTTCCAGAACATTCCGAAACCTTCTAGAATCTCCATACAAACACTCCGAAACATTTCCTAACTTAGAAAATGATCCCCAATATATGAATCTTATTCTCCGGACCATTCCGGATCTCCTCGTGAAGTCCCAGATCCATTCCGAGACTCCGAACATCATTCTGTCTCCAACGCATATTCCATATCTACTTAAAACAACTTCAAACCTTAAGTGTGTCACCCTACGATTCGTGAATATGCAGACATGATGAAGACACCTCTCCGATCAATAACCATCAGCAGGATCTGGAGATCCATAACGGCTCTCACATACTCAACGATTACTTTGTGATCGATAGAACCATTTAACATATGAAACCAATTCCCTTTGTCACACGATATTCTACTTATCCGAGGTTTGATCGTCGGTATCTTCATCCCTAGTTCTTCCTCGTTACTGATAAGTACTCTTTACTCGTTCCATGATATGTCATCCCTTGTGACCTAGTCACATGCTTGCAAGCTAACTAGATGACATTCCACCGAGAGGGCCCAGGGTATATCTATCCGTCATATGGATGGACAAATCCCAATCTTGGTTCATGTGCTTCAACACATACTTTCAGAATACCCAATGACACCTTTATAACCACCCAGTTACGAAGCGGTGTTTGATGTCATCAAAGTACCCATCCGGTGATGGTGATTAACATAACCTCATGGTCGTAGGATTAGGTTACTATGTATTTGAAAGCTTACAGCAATACGAACTTAATGACTTGATCTTATGTTATGCTTACTATGGGTGTGTGTCCATCACATCATTCTCCTAATGATATGATCTTGTTATTAACGACATCCAATGTCCATGATCAGGAAACCATGATCATCCATTAATCAACAAGCTAGTTTAACAAGAGGCTTACTAGGGACTCTTTTATGTTTACAAAACACACAAGTATTATTGTTTCTGGTTAATACAATTATAGCATGGGATGTAAACATTTATCATAAACATAAAGATATAATAATAACCACTTTATTATTGCCTCTTGGGCATATCTCCAACATGTCCTACCGCGGAGGCCCAAGGGCCACCCACATGTAGGCCTCGTCTGAGCGGAGCAGGGCATCGTACCGGCCAACCACCCTATCCACTTTGCAAGAACATCGTATCAAGTGCGAGCGACATAGTCATCATGTATGCGATCAAGACATACACAAGTGTGTATGTCCGCGACATACAACAGTACATCAGAGACATACCATCTAAAATAATGGAAATAGAAATATTCAACGCCATACAACAAGATCCAAATATCCTAGATAGAGATAATAGTTTAGGATACATCCTCATATATCACACATCAGAGTATCATTCGGAAGCAGAAAACAAGATCCGAGTACGGACAAGAAGCAAATTGACATAAGATGCCTCTAAAATAAGCACATCCTGCCCACAGATCTCACGGATCTCCATCCCCGGAATCTCTACACTTGACAGTCGTTGCCACCATCATCTGTCTCCTCGACCCAGTAAACTTCTTGTGAGTAAACATGTCCATCTGAATCAAATATTTATCATGTGAGACCCTAGGGGTACTCAACAAGTCTTAATGCATCTGAAGGGAACAACCTGGGGTGACGCAATTGCAGTGAAATATAATATCTAAATAGTTCTATAGAGACACGCTACAACATCCTTCCAACCAAAGATGGACGGACGTTCATTAATTAGAAGCAACAGTTATATAAGTAACATAAATAAACATCGCTCGCCCTCCTTCTCGCTTACCGACGAGAAGGTGAAGAACATCCCATCCGGCAATTTTATTAACCATTCCATGAGGATTGCACTATTTACTAGTCATGCTTTAGTCAAATTGAAGGCGATACTTTAGTTATAGTTATCTATGATCAAGAAACTGTGCTCTAAGTCATCCATAACCGCGGACACGGCTTTCAGAAAGATTTACCCTGCAGGGATGCACAAATAGCAACACACGCACGATCAACCTCGGGAAGAACCAAATAAAAAGCAACGAGGATTCACGACAAAGCATTCCCAGGATTTAAAAATTATTTCTGGAGGCCACCCCACTAAGCTACCCGCAACGAAGTTGGCCAGCTCTGATACAGACCCAGGGTTTGTGTCGACGGTTGTAAACGACTGGGAACCCGGAATTATGATTAGGCTTGTCGATACCGCGGAGACGTAGCACAAGTCTTAAACAGTACAGGTGCTCCATGCGCAATAGTAAATAAAGCAGTAAAGCATGGCATAAGTACAATATAGTAATAATGCCTCAAACTAGTTTGTGGCCCCAAGAAATAATATGTGAATCAAGCTCAGGCTAAGGGGATTCATGGTCCCACATGCAGATGGTGCGATAGTCAAGGAACATGAATCAAGTACTTGGGTTCTACGGGACCTAAGTGAGCGTGGAAGAACCAAATAACAGTTATTGCCCACCGGTGCCACTTTCTTTAGTTATCTCATTACTACATAGTTTAACTTGTTTAAGTACCTTATTATCCAAAGACTCGCACAAACCCTACACATGTAATTCTACAACTCGCATGACTCAAACAACTCCTGTAGTAATGGCTCATAGGATTGAGGATACAAGCTCCGGTGGGGTTTAAAAGTAAAGGCTATGCAGTACTTGGGATTTCAATTTAATGCAATCGTGACTCAATGATACAAGAATAAAATAGAAGCATAGGTGTTATATGTATGCAAGCATGGGGAATTGCTTGCCTGTCAGATCGGTAGTAGGGTAACTGGGATTCGAGTAGTATTCTTGGTTCTCTTGATAGTTCTCTTGCTCTGCGTCTGTCCAGAATAAAAGCCAAACACACAGAGGCCATAACAAATAAAGTGCATTTTGCATCACTATTCTATGTCTTAATTCACTATTATTCATTGATATATTTCGTATTGAGAGGTGATACTTATGTTATTTCATCTGTTTTTGCATGGTTGATGACTTTTGGAGCATGAGCCGCTGCAGTCAGAATTCTGATGGAAAAGGTGCTGTTTGGAGGCAAAATTCGCGAAGATCAGAAAATCTGGGAAAATATACGGAAAATCCTATTTTTCCAGAAGACTAAGGATGCCAGAAGACGGAGTGCAGGTGGGCCACAGGGGGCCCACACCACCCCCCGGCACAGGCAGCCCTAGGCCGCTCCTGGAGGTGGTGTGGCCACCCTAGCCCACTCCAGCCTCTCCCTTCTGGCGTATATCATCCTCCCGAAACCCTAAGACTCGGGGAGTGACCACAGAAAGATTCCGCCGCCTCTGCGGGGCAGAAAACACCGAGAGAGAAAGATCTCTCTGGCAGACAGATTTCTACCGGGGGAATTCCTTCCCGGAGAGGGGAGATCGTCGCCATCAACACCACCATCAAGCTGGACTTCATCGGGATCATCATCATCATTATCACCACCATCATCACCATCAGCACCCTCATCACCATCTCCATATTGCTGTAACAATTGCGTTGAATCTTGCATAGTTCATAGGGGAAACTTTCCCGATGTTGATTACTCTTTGTAGTTGATGCTATTGAGTGAACCATTGAATTATTGTTTATGTTCAGATTGTTATACATCATTATTCCATCTCTGATCATGATCCATATGATGTCTTGTGAGTAGTTCGTTTTGTTCTTGAGGACATGGGAGAAGTCTTGTTGTTAGTAGTGGAGTTGTGTTAAGAAAGATTCAATAGATTATTATTTAAGTTGTGGTGTACTTCTTCTAGTGGTGTCATGTGAACGTCGACTACATGACACTTCACCTATATGGGCCTAGGGAATGCATTGTGTATTTGGCTACTAATCGTAGGGGTTGCCGGAGTGATAGAAACCTGAACCCCCGTTAGGAAACCATTGCACAAGGGATGTAAGGGTCTTAGAGTTTAAAGATGAGGTTAGGTTTCTACCTTAATTACTTTCTTGTACTTACGGATGTTTGCAAGGGGTATAATCACAAGTATGTATTAGTCTTGGATGGGGCGGTACATTAGCACAGGTTCAACCACACAATACTTAGCAAGCTAAAGAAGATTAATCAACTATATAAAGCGAAAGCACTTGACAGTCTCCCATGTGTCCTCGAGAACGTTTGGTCATCTTAAGTAATACAACCGGCTTGTCCTTTGCTGCATAAAGAATTGGGCCACTTGCTGCATTTATTCCTACTGTCTTTTATTTACTCGTAATTTGTTTACTCTCTTTATCGAAACCCCCTAAAAATCCGTTTGCTAAGTATTTGCAGAGAATTCCTGATCCATACCACTAGCTAGCACCTTCTGCTCCTCGTTGGGTTCGACACTCTTACTTATCAAAAATACTGCGATACACCCCCTATACTTGTGGGTCATCAAGATGCAACAATCAAACAAGGTATGCTATGATGGTATGATGCACAATTACAGGATATAACATAGCATGACATGGGTGAGGTGCGAGAACAATAGTAAAGCACTTTAATTAATTATTTAGGTGTGTTTTACTCCCATAAACCTTCATGTTTTCGTAATAGTTATATGACGCATGCTTCAAATGATATCATGGAATGCATAGCTAGAATAGGCTCATCGCGCTGATTGATTTATACATATTATTTGTTGAATTCGGAAATACGGAATTAAATAATTTCGAAATTTTAAATTTCTCAAATAATATTTTAAATAGCATATTCATAATTCTCATGTTCTTATAATTCAAAAACATATATTATATTTACTATTTGAAATTATGAATTTAAAACAATACTTAAATCAACTAATTCAAATTAGGGTAAAAGTCAAAGGTCTGACTAGTTGGAGTTGACTCTAGTCAAATTTGAATATAGGTTTGAATTCATATTTAAAAACATTCATATCTCATTTAATAAGTTTGGTCAAATTCCAAATATTTAAACATATATGAATTTAATTAGGTTTAAGCATTTTCTGAATTTTATTTGTATTACAAAATATTCCTAGAGAGGGAGGTCAAGGACATGACAGATAGCTAGGTCGACTCACCAGGAACATGGTGGAGTTGTTGGCGCGGCCGGAGGAGGACTGTGGTGGCCGGAATCGAGAGGGAACAATGACGTCCAGAGCGGAACAAGATGACCAATCACCGGGAACAGGGGCGCATCGGGACGACCATCGGGTACCTGGGGCTTCACGGCGGCGAGGCGGTCTCGCCGGTGTGCTTCACGTGGCCGAACGCGGATCAGGAGGGCGGCAACATCACCTACCTGCAGCGGCGGCGCGGCGAGGCGCATGCAAAAAAGAAAAGGGGAGAGGAAGGCAGTTTTCTACGGCGTTGGCTCGGCGCGGGGTATATAAGGACATGGGTCACGGTCTCGGCGTGCGTGCGCTGATGCGGCTGACGGGGCGGATAGCCACCTGCCCGCTGTCGTTAAGCTACAGAGAGAGGGATCGAACATAGAAGAAGAACATGGGAGATTTCATCGGTGTCAGGTAGGTTGGGCTGCTCATGAAAGAGTAGAGGAAGGATGGGTCAAGGTAGGATTCTGCAGGTATGGTCCTCTCTTCCTATTTTTTTCTTCTCTATTTTTTTTTGTTTTATTTGTTGTTTGTTTATTTTACGAAAACACTTTTAACATTTGAATCTTTTTGTAAATTTTTTACAGGGATTTAAATAGGAGCTTTGTGTTAAAATAGATGCAAATGAGGAATAGAAGGGGTCCAAAATGTGATGCCCACTTATTCATTTCGGGCATTTTACAAGAAAAAAGGGATACGGTAAACCAAATAGAGATGGAGAAACCCAAGACACGTTGTGTTTGAAATAGTGGTGTCTCCCAATAAATATGAGGGATCCCCTTGTACAAACCAACAATAAAGGGAGGTATGGCCACATGTAGAGATGTTGATGGAATGAGGTGAGTTTGCATGGGCCATGCATGCATATGTGGTGTGGTGGTGAAAACCACCACATCTCCACTAGCATATGCATACCACAAATTTGTGGAACCAATGTATCTTCCTCTCATGAGTGTATCTAGATGATGGACATATTTGAAATGAAGTCCAAATGTTAGTGTGCATGAGCCACTATAGTTTGTATGGTCTTGTAAATCAGGTATACACATAATATTCAATAAAATCATGACAAGATGATAACAAGGAGCCACACTCATAGCATGCAAGAGTGGCTCCCACCATAATATTGTGAAAACAATACTAGAGTATGAAAGCATAAACAAAGAGATAGGACCTACCTCAATTATTATGATCTAGATTTAAATGACAAAGGTAAATGCAATTGCTCATATTACTTGGGATGGTGGAATTTAAATAGAGCCAAAAAAAGGTGGTAGAGTTTGAAAAGATATGCCCCCAACACAACTTGAGCATCAAGTTGTATATCAAGAGCCAACTACAATACATCAAGAGGCAAATACAAGTAATACAGTATAAATGCATATGGGATAAGAACCAAACAAAAAAGGGGTTTTATATGATGCTCAAATGCAAGGTGACATGGTGACCTGATCAAATATGATGATGATGCAATAATTACATGTAGGAAGTATCAATATATAGACTAGGCAAGTAGCATTACAATCGTTAGACAATTGGATGCTACAGAACATGCCTCTATCCCAACAATATCCGTCCATATACAACATAGTGCAACGAAAACAAGTTTTGGGTTGCTAATGTTATGTCTCAAGTGCCTATGAACATAGGATTTAGGCATTCTCTAATAGGAAATAGAAGAGAAAGCTGGCTGCACTTATGTAGCCGTTTGATGGATGTCTAGCTTACTATGCAATAAGATGCTTTTGCTTGGACATTAACAAAATTCTCCTTTTTCTCAGTCAAATCATTGTATCTAGATTACATGAGTGACCATACAACATTTCTCCACAAATACATTTGGAAAATGAAAGTACCACTAAATACAAGAATTTTTATATGGTTCTTTCATCGCAAGGTTTTGCTAACAAAAGAAAATAAATTGGCAGGGGTGTAAAAAATGTTGATTTTGTGACCAAGATGAATCAATTCAACATTTATTCATCTCATGTCCTTTAGCAAAACTTGTGTGGGTTATTTTTCATATGTCTTCCAATATTATTCCTCCTTCTAATATCAAAATTTTGTTTGGAACTGATTAGCAGGGGTCGCAAAAAAAGATAAAGTGCAAATCCGAGTTGGAGTCTGTGCTTTACTATGGGCCATATGGAACATTCAGAATGATTATATCTTTAACAATGCAAAACAATTTTCTTTTATGCAGGCCATACCGTTGTCTACTCATTGGATCAGTATGCGATCCTTCCTACAACCAACGGAGGAGCACGCAAACTTGCCTACTAGGTGCAACTGGCTAGAGAGGGTTGCACGAGATTTATATAGTCAGTGCAGCTGGTATTTTGATCATATGTTGACTTGTTAGTGCAGATCCACTTAATGACTTCCCTCTTATTTTGATGGTTGGTCCATGTATCAACCATGTGTGACCCATGATGTAATCTTTTGTATGACTCAACTTTGAATAAAATAATAAAAAGTTGCATGCATCGATCGATGCAGAGGCTGGAGCTTAGTCTCCATTTTGGAAAAAAACATTATAAACCATTTGAGTTGCAAAACGAACGTGTCCAACCTACTAACCGCCGCATCTACTTATCTTTGATCTTTTTGATGCTTTTAGAGGTAGATTCATTTTGGATATCTTTCGACGGCCCTGGAGATGGTCTAATCAGGCCCTTGCTCATTGTTTGGATTTCTATACTTGAGGACTCACATCCCTTGTCCCACTAATATAAGAACCTACGGGTAGAAAGCGTAAATATCTTCTTATTTCCATACCACATTATTAATCTACTTCACTTGTCGATATCATATCTAAATTCTAGAGAAACCTTTTGATAAAAGTATAGCTATGAAAAAACTACAGCATGTAATTCTTAAAAGAGAAAATTCAAGAACATATCAGAAAGAACTGCACCCTTAGCAAGCTCATCTGGAAAATCCTACATGATTCCACCTGATCAATTCCGTCCCCATTAAAATGTGTGTAGTTTCTGTACAAAATTGTGTCACACTACAATCTTACTGTATGTAGTGTATAAAATCTTCGTACACGAATGCATCGACCAACCAATTGGCGTGAAGCAAAAACAAGCATTCAAACAATGTGTATAAGATGCTACCTTAACAACCCGGATCGATTGAAGTAGAATCATAGAAATCAAAGGTTGTGCCAAAGAGAAAGGGTTTGAATCAGTCAACCATATCGAGCAATCAAGTAGTGAACTAAAGTGACACAAGTAAAAATATTCCACATAATTCAGATTCATCCGCGATACTACTTGCTCTCATTACTACCAGGGACATATTAAAACAACACAGTTTCAACTAGAGGGATATTGTTCATCTCCTTACAAATGACGCATTAAAATTATGCCCAACTATCTATTACGATTAGTTTTAGCCCAACCCTCGAACCCTTGAACCTGCCACCGCTAGACCAGTTGGGTGCGGCTTCTTACCAATAACCAGACCCGCGGGTCTAAATCTTTACCAAACCTGCCCCGTTTACAGCAGGTCCTCGTCGGGTTAGCGGGTATCAGGTTTCCATTACCATTTGGGCTGCAAAACGAACATGTCCAACCAAGTAAGCGCCACATCTACTTATCTTATCTTTTGGGTGGTTTGAGAGGTAGACTCATTTTGGATATCTTTTAATGGCCCCAAATATGATCCTATCAGGCCCTTGGTCAATTTCTCTGCTTCTATACTCTAGGACTCACATCCCGTCTCCCACTAAAATAAGGACATAGTGGATCAACAATGCATAAATCATAAATATCATCTTATTTCCATACCACACATGGATCTACTTCACTTGACGATATCATATCTGAATTTTGGATAAACCTTTCGATATAAGTACAACTATGAAAAAACTACAACATGTAATTCTTAAAAAGAGAAAATTCAAGAATACATCAGATATAACTGCACCTTATCATGCTCATCCTAGGAAATCCTAAACGGTTCCAGTGGATCTATCCTGATGCCATTAAAATTTATGTTCAGTTTTCTATACATAATTGTGTCATTGTACAAGCATAATTTATATGGTGTATAAAATCTCAGTATACGAATGCATCAACCAACTGATTGGCGTGAAGCAAAAACAAGGATTCAACCAATGTGTATAAGATGCTAGCAAAGGTTGTGCCAAAGAGAGAGAGAAAGAGTCCCAATCAACCAACAAGATCTAGCAAGTATGCAAATAGCAAACAAAAGTGATACAACTAAGCAATGTTCCACATAAATTATATTCAATACTGTTTGCTCTCATTACTACAAGAAACTTATTAAAATAACTCATTTTCAACCAGATGGACATTTCTCATATCCTTACAACTGACAAACTAACAATATCAACTGCAAGTAGTTTCAACTCAACCATCTAGATACTAAACACTACAAATCCATCCTGGACATGGGACAAGTGTTGCACGCAGGTCAACCTTCTCCTTTGGTGCGTGTCTGCGGAGCTTCATAACATGTCCCCGACTGCTCAAGCACCTCATCACTTGTTCTCCAGAAGTCCACCCAGGTTTGTGCCTCTTGCCCGTTGATGGCTTTGATTCCATCTAGGATCTTCTTTTTTTGCCGCCACCGAAGAATAAAAACAATACTACCTACTCGCTTTAATTGCATTGCAACTAACCTAGCTACCAAATCAAATAGCCAAATTGGATAGTGCTATAAACAGGGCCAGTCCAACCAAATTTTGGTCCAGGGTCAAATTAAATAAATATATCTTACACTAAAATTTTATACTTTCTTATACTCCCTCTGATCCAGCTATGTACTAAATCCGCGATTCTTATTATGGATCGGAGGGGGTAACTATTTTTTTAATACTATGCTCTTAATGCATAAGTAACTGAATATGAAAAACTACTAAAAGTAAATTTTAGCATCTTTTTATTGTAACATACATTCAACAAATGGACTTATCGTGTGCTAAACAAATATATTTTATAATGAAAACTTTGTTGGTATCATATTGTATATACGTTGGCTACAGATTACCTAAATTGTGCGTCTACTATCTCCACATCTACATTAATGTTTAAATACCTTCAATATTTTGGTATACATATCTAATGCTACATTCTAACTAGTATCTTAATAGTGATTTTTAGTGTACCTTCATGTAAGCAGATTTATAGATACTTCTAGATTATAAATTGAACCGTTGGCGTGACTCTCTACCGGTATTTTCTGCTCAAATGTATGTTACAAGCTATATTTTGTTCACAGACAATGCATGCATTCTATGTACCTGATATTGAAATATCATCACTTATAGTCTTATACTAATGACTAACTATATTCATGTGGCTACGCTTGCTAGTGCATATGTGACACTAATTTCATTAGTTAGACTCTACCGAAAATGTCTTAATAACCCAACAAATACATGGTTCACTCCATCGTCATTTTACAATTCCACATTTTTTTGACCTAAAACAGGAAGAGCTCTCCTCCCTTCTCCCCTTTGGGTGCCCTCCCTCTTGGGCCTTTTTCCCTTAGGAAATTGGCCTATTAGGCATGGGCTGCCGACTAAATTATATTTAAATCATTAAATAAATATAAATATATGTATAATTCAATAATTAACATATATTTATATATTATTTAATTCCTGTTGCACCAGAAACTCCTCCCGGACAACTCCGGACACCCGCCGGACTTTCCTGGAACCCTTCTGGTTTTTCCTTCTCTTTTCTTTAGTGGTTCCTATTATAGCAAAATGATCTCCGAGCATTGTCAAACCCCTAAGAGTGCTACCATAACGGTTCAGGGACACTCAGATATGGTAGAGACCCCTCTCGGACCAATGATCATCAGCGGGTCCTGGATGCCATAATGATCCCTGTGCATTCCACGAGATTTTTTGTTGTTAAACCATTAAACATAGTCATATTCCCTTTCTTACTTTGATACCTTACTTGTCCGAGACCTGATAAACAATATCGCCATGTCGAGTTCAATCTCGTTACCGACAAGTACAACTTTAGTCATTCCAAGCTATGTCATCCTCATGACCTAGTCACACGCTGCAGCTTTATGGATGTCAGGTTTCTGTGTGGGCCCAGAGTATCTTTCCGTCACGTGGAAGAACAAATCTCTCTCTTGACACATACGCCTCTACATGCCCCTCTGAATACATAAAGACACCTTTATGATCACCTTTTCACCGAATGGCGTTAGATGCAAACAAGACACTCTCGGGTGATAGTGATTAAATATGGTCTCACGGTCTAAGAAATTGGTTACTACGTTTCCCAGTCATTATAACTGTGAACTTCGTGACTTGATAGTGTTACAATTCATGTGTTGGGTATGTCCATCACTTTCATTCACCTAATGAAATGATCCCATTATCAATTGACATAAATGTCCATAATCAAGAAACATCGACATTGATTGACCAATAAACTAGTGTCTAGAGGATCACTAGGGACTCTGGTGGTTCACATATCACACGTGTATTGACGTTCCTACAATATAGTTATAGCATGATAAAAAACATATTATGAACTTAATGAAATATGTCAATAATCTATAGTATTATTTAATTTATTTCCCTCCAAGGCATATTCTCAACATGTCGGTGATGGCTTGTGTTCTATTGCAGATGATATTCTTCTTCTTTTTCTGCCACCAAAGTGAAAGGAACTTACTCTTGGCTCGCTTCAATTGTGCTGCGACCGACCAAGTTAGCAAATCAAATAGTCAAATTGGACATGGCTATAACTAGGGCCAGTCCAAACAAATTTTGGTCTAGGGTCAAACTAATAAATAAATATATTACACTAAAATTTTATACTTTCTTATAGTATTATTTTTATTTTACTACAGTCTTTGTGAGTATATCTTCCCGTTACTCAGTTAACACAATTATCCGAATATGAAAACTATCAATAGTAAATTGAGCATGGATTTTGTACTTGTACACATGGGTATGAGGCCTATCCTGTCCGTTAGTGCATCCATCGAGATCTGTGCAAGATATGGAAGTAGGCAGTATCTAAATTTTCCTTTTCATTTATCGAATCGCAGCCCCGGAGAATTGTTCCGGCCTTTACGCCGTGGGACGCGGGGACGCGGGTCAGCAGAGGTACCTTTTTCTCCCCCGTGTGACCTACCCATCCCGTGCTAGGCTAGGATGCGAGGCTACACCCAAACTTAGAGAAGAACTATCTGCTGCTTTTCTGTCCGGGACAGAGCACCTCCATTATTTTCTCCGGCCTGCTTCACGGTGCTGCTGGACCTGCGCCGCACCTCCCGAGAAGCTGCTCTACCGGGAGGCTCTACTACGGCCTCCTAGACCACGTCCGCCGCGCGCTGGAGCGCCTTCGACGGCGACCGCCTCCATCTCGCCTCGTCGGTGTCCGGCCGCGCGCCAGGGGACATGGTCATCCGCACCTCCCCCGACGGCGGGTGCTGCCTGCTGCGTCGCGCACGGGGGGCGCTGTGCACGTCTACACCTCGATGCTCGACGAGCTCCGCCCGTGTCGCTCGACCACTAGCGGGTCAACGACGTCACCTACCTAGACGCTGCCACGCTCCTCATCGCCGCGCGCGAGCGGCTCGGCAAGTGCGATGGCGGGATGGCCGCCTTCTCCGCTATCTCCAGGGACCTACGCCCCCTGCTCGATGCCGCCACCCTCCCCTTCCTCCTTGGATGTCGGTGTGGCCTCGCCGTAGAGGCTCCTCTCCCGCTTCCCTCCAGTGCACGCGCTGCCCACGGCCGCGCTGGCCCGTTTCTTCTCCGCGCTGCCTCCAGTCGCCGGTGGCCGCATCTCGGCCTTCTGCAGCTGGGTAGCCTGGGTGCGCCGTCGTGGATGTGGCCGTGCTCGGCGAGATGCGGTGGAGAATGAAGTGTCTCCCCTCCCTTCCTTGCGCCCCGCCGTCCAGGTACAGCGTCTCGTTGCCGGCGCCATCATTTTTTTCAAAATTCTCGGCTGGTCTAATCTGGAGCGCATGGCTGTCGAAGCTATTGAGCTAACACTGTTTGGCACATGAGCTGTATACTACAGATTCTTTTTTTTTTAAATGTGTATACTACAGATTCGTTTGGCCTAAATGCTCTGTCC
The DNA here is from genome assembly GCA_916181665.1 of Avena sativa. NCBI lineage: Eukaryota > Viridiplantae > Streptophyta > Magnoliopsida > Poales > Poaceae > Avena > Avena sativa. The sequence goes on along the minus strand of OV702290.1, from coordinate 541,236,410 downwards.
GCAGGTTGTCGAGCAACTTAATGCTGCAATGGCGTTGAAGCTTCCAGCCAAGAGCATGTTCGGCAGTGGCGATGCTGTTGTTATCACCGAGATCCTGCCTGAGGATGGCGATTTACATTCTGGTTTTTTGTCTACAAAAGTGCCGCCGTGTCCCTTTCGAGTTTGCCGTGCATACTGAACGTCTGAACTGCATGACGATACGATCCATGGGCACCTTGTTTTCTTGTATATAGGTTGCCAATTAGAATAGGTAGCGGTGGTTGATTTAGTGGCTGCATGACGACTGTGATGAAAAGTTTATTTGTAATTCCTGCTTGCACTAACTAATGTTGTTGAAAAGTTCATTTGTAATTCATGTTTTGTGGTATGTTGTCGAATGAAAAGAACATCGTCTCCTCGTTTGAATTGTAAATTAGCTAGCTGTTTCAGTCAGCGATGACCATAGCGGGCGGACGAAACTGTACGCTGGATACTCGTCTTGTCATGCGGCTTGCGGCTAGGGAGCGCGTGGGTTTGCACATAGAGCAAATTCAGCAAGGCGTGTTAGGACGGACGAACACCTACACAGCTAGAAAAAGATGGCCCCATGCTGCCTCTCGATGATCATGGCTCTGTTGTTGTGGAGGAAAAAGGCTATGGCCAGGCCTAGCTAGGCATCAAACCATGCTCGCCGGAGCGGGCGGGACACCGGAGCGGGACACCGGAGCGGGCGGCCCTGCGTCTGAGCAACGGGGCGGCTGATTCTCGGATCCACCGCTGCTCCGGCGAGAGAACCCCGCTGACATGGCTACTTGGGGCGACGGGGAATCGATGATGGAGGGCAGTGCGGGCGCTAGGAGAAGAAGACTGGATGGCGTGCTCGACGGGGGACGGGTAGCGGCTCGGTGGGGTCGTTGGAAAAGGCTACAGAGAAGGCCCTATCTATTCTCTTGCCCCGACTAGATGGCAGGCCGGCCGTGCAGGCCTTTCCCGGGAATCTGGGTGCGGTGCAGGGCCTTTCCTGGGATTCCCTCTAATTTCGTCTTTTCGGAAAATAGACCAAAAACAGCTCTATGCAATAATTTGTTTCGGATATTAACGCACAGGATAGAATCTGAACGGCCGGATAGATCTCGTACCCATGTGAACGAGTACAAATGCATTTCCCTAGTAGAGTACATTCAAAAAATGGATTTATCGTGTGCTAAACAAATATAACTTTAAACGAAAAGTTGGTTAGAATTATATTGTATATACGTTGGCTACCGATTAACTGAATTGTGCAGTCTCCTATGTCTACATCTGCATTAATGTTTAAATACCTTCAATATTTTGGTATACATATCTAATGCTATATTCTAACTAGTATCTTAATAGTGATTTTAAGTGTACCTTCATGTAAGCAGATTTATAGATACTTCTAGATTATAAATTGAACCATTAGCTTGACTCACTACCTGTTTTTTTGTGTGGTCAAATGTGTGTTACAAGCTATATTTGGTTCAACGATAACCCGACAATGCATGCATCACTTATAGTCTTATACTAATGACTAACTATATGGGTGTGGCTAAGTATACTAGTGCATATGTGATACCGATTTCATCGGTTAAACTCAATTGCTTAATGACCCAACACATACGTGGTTCACTCCATCGTCATTTTACGATTCCACATTTTGGCCGTCTCCTTCCCCGCCAATAAAAAGACGCTGGAGAAAAGCACATTGTCGGTCTGGTCGGCCGATGATTAGCAAAAAAAGCTTGTCTGCAAACGCATCCGAAGAAACAGCCAAGTTGTACAACAGGTGAAAATTGATGTCACTCGTCACCCGACGGAAGGTATTGTCACCGTGGAGCTCTTATAGAATCTAACGGGATCCAGTTTGTTTTCTCGACTCTAAATTGTCATCGACATAGTTCTTCATGATTAACAAGGTCTTCTCGTTTTCTCAGACTTAGTTAGGTGCTTATGGGGCTCTGTTGCCTATAGATCGGGCAAAGAGAGTATGCTAATCAACCGACGGCGTGTCGATTCCGTCATATGACGGGACCTGTGTAACGGCCCAATGATCAGCTAAAACCTGCAGGAAATGGAATTCTGCAGGTACTGAGGTGTGCAGGGTTGGTTGTTGTCTAGCTAAGCCGTGTGCATCACCGGAGTAGTACTTAGTACTTCGTACTATCGAGAAGTACTCTCATACTACAAAAAAGGTTTCACCTTTCTACTTGGGGAAACAAGCGTGTTCTTTCTTGCTATGGCTAGATCCCTCTGGGATCAGATTCCATGAGTCATGGGATTTCCACCGTTTAAGGAGTTCATTCTGGGAGCATCTCCATCCATCCCCATGAGGCGCCCTGACCCCCAAAATACACTTTTTTTTGGTCCTCAGGCTGAAAAGGCCCCGGTCATACCCTAGAGTCTCATTTTTATCCGGATTTTGGCCTAAAATACGTCGGCGATCTCAGGCCAACCTCGGCGCAATAGGGGCGCCAGATTATTTTTGCATGCAAAAACGGCCCACTGTGAGCCTCTACCCACCTTCTCTCTCATTTTTTCTCTCCCCCACCCACTGGTCCCTCTCTCTTCTTTTCCTCTCCCCTTCTTGGCCGCCGTCCACCTCTCTTGGAACAACTGGGTGTGTGCGGTGGGGCTCGAGGCGGGCGTGGCCAGGGGCGCGCGTGGTCGCGGCGGAGCTCGCCGTGGTGGGCGTGGCGGAGCTCGACACTAGTCCTCCTATCCAACGGATGGCGCGGGAGTGGAGGACGAGTTGTCAGCGGCCTGGGGGTCTACACGACTGGAAATCTTTTGCCCCCATGCCGAAAACTGCATCCATCCAGCGAAAAAATCCAATGGATTTTCTTGTCCTGGGGTCTCTAAAGAGTGGAGATGCTCTAAGGTTCCAAGAAAGTAAAAAAAAGATCACCAAGATTTCCGGACTGGGCATTTTTATACTCTCTCTTTTCTAAAAAAAGATGTCACAATTTTTTATAAATATGGATAAGTCTATATATTAACTGGATGCGGGAGGGAGTATTTTTTTTACTACAGGATTTTAGAGCATTTCCACTCGGGTTCACAAGATGCCGTTCCTAGGACGGTTTTTTCATCCAGACGGCGATTTTTCGCCCAGTCGCGTTCCCAGCACGTCGATTACGTCCGGATTTGGCCCAATTTTCTTCCGGGGTTCCCAGGCCGACCCCGGGGCGCCGGGAACGTCCTAGGAACGCCATATGAAGCGAAAACAAGGGTGAGCCAACCCTATCGGAGAGACAACCCCATTTCCCACCACCACTCGCCTCCTCCGCGCCGAAGAGTTCCCCCTAGCTGCCCTTGTTGCCATGCTTGCGCCGACGGAGCTCTACCTCGCGAAGCCGAAGTCACGCTTGTAGATAGGTCTACCGCCGTCGCCGCACCTTTTTACCCTTGGCACAGGCCCTTTTTCACCGCCCTCCTTTGCCGTAGCTCGGTTAGGCTCCGAGCTCCCGCCACCTCGCCCGCCAAGTGTTCGTCATTTTGCCCGTTAGACCATGGACTCCGACGACGAGGAGATGTTCGTCGTGTTGCTGGAGGAAGAGAACACTGCAACTGCCAAAGATGTAGAGCACGTGCAGATCCTCTCCTCTCTAGCACGGTTGTACATGCACCAGACTGCAGCGCCGAAGCGTGGAGGCTCGGCGAAGGGTCGCCGGAAGTGCAAAGCAAGGCAGAGGATGGAAGGCTACTGCATGTTGTACGCCGACTACTTCGCCGACTACTTTGAGATCAATGGGCACCACTATAATAAGGGATACTATCTTGCAAATGGCATCTATCCAAGATGGCCAATATTTGTGAACACTATCTCAAACCCGATACTCTTCAAGCATGCTCAGTATGCCAAGGAGCAGGAAGCTTGTAGGAAGGACGTGGAGCGGGGATTTGGTGTGCTCCAACAGAGGTTCGCAGTTGTCCGGTTCCCTGCTATGACCTAGTCGAAAGATCAGATGTAGGAAGTAGATGTAGGAAGTGATAAATTATTGTGTGACTTTGCATAACATGATCATTGAGGATGAGAGGAAGGACTCAGTGAGTTTGATCGAGTAGAACGAGCCATACTACAGACAGGGACATCTTGCACAGTCTGATCACCAGGTGCCGCTAACCTGGGCTGCCTTCATCGCCATGCGTCAGAAAATTCGAGACCCGGTAGTGCATCAACAGCTACAGGATGATCTGGTTGAGAACATATGGATACGTAGGGATAACACATAGATGCCTAGCATGTACTGGCCGAACTAGGCCAAAATATGTTGTATTTTCATTGTTTACCGAACTACGTTTAACTTAATGTCGAACTATATTTAATTTTATGCAGAATTATGCCGAACATTACTCTGTATTGATATTATGCCCGAATAAGCCGAAAGCTGGTCAAATTTGAGCTGAATTTGGGCGGGAACACACTGACCTAGATACTCAGCCTAGGAACACGAGTAGAAAACTAGACAGTCACAAACCGAAAACTAGCTTCGTCCGGCGCTAAATAGCGCCAGATTTCGTTGGAAACGCCCAACAAATAGGAATGCTCTTAAGAGAGTGATTCCGTGTTGTGAGGTTAAAGATTTTTCTATTTCCGTACAGCTGTTTTTGTTTGAAACCACCGCGTTAACAGGAACGTGACTGAAGGAGAACGGAAATCCCACGTGCAGGCGTCCGCGGCATGTGATGATGTGAGACGTCATAGCCAGAAGTCATGAAATGGGTGGGCGGGTGGGGTATGGAGTTTGGCGGAGACGCGCGACGCTTCCCGTCAATTAATGCGCGCGTCCATTAATTGGACGCTGGTGACACAGCGATTAACGGACTGTTTGGTTCAGTGGCTATTCAGTGGATAACAAGAAATATTTATTTTTGTGTGGTTATCCAATATTTGGTTTAGAGGGTGAGGGGATATGAATAACCACTTTTGGTTTAAAATGGTGGTTGAGCATATCCCACAGAAAGAGTTGGATTAGCTCAACCACTTTTAGATAGCTCCTCCGTATGTTTTCATGTTTGTAGATTTTAATTGGCTATCCCTAACCACTTTTTCCCCACTTTTGCCAAACACAAAAAATGGCTACCCCTAACCAGCTGGTTGGGACATCCTTATTCCCTAAATGACATCCTATAAACCAAACAGCCCCTAACAGTAGTATCACGCACAGGACCACAAAGCTAGCCTACTCCAGCAGCGCACGCATCACGCAACACGCAGGGGGAATTATCTTACTAGTACTAGTTGAGGCATTTCCATGACAAATTCTGCTTCGGATGAAGCTAAATTTATCCAAATGGACAATTTTTTTGCCCTGGGAATGGATTCCCAGTTGTGTTCCCAGCTTCGCGGCTCGCCTTGATGACGACGAGGCCGAGCAGATGGCTGAGCAAGACACGTGCAGGAGCAGACGGCCGCGGGAGCTCGATTGGGGCGACGCGGAGCTCGATTGGCGGCGGCGCACTCGGGGCGAGGTCGCGGGCGGCTAGGGAGGCTGTGGCAGAGCTCCGGAACGGCGCCATGGCTAGGGGGCGAGGCCGGTGTCGCTCGGAGCTTGGCGAGCGGTGCGGACAGGGAGCAGGGCGTGCTTGCTGCAGAGGCAGAGGGGGGGCGGCACCGAGGATGGAGGCGCGCTTGCTACAGAAAGGCAGAGGGAGGCGGCGCGAGGAATAGAGAGATGGGGGAGAGAGGGACACGTGGGGCGCGAGGATTGGCGAATAGTTTCATCCGTTATTCCCAGCGCCGGGATCAGCCTGGAAACGCCGGACAAAAATGGAAACGCTACTGACGCTTATTTTGCAAATTCAGACAAAAAACGTGCTGGAAATGGCCTCGTGGAAATGATAGGGGAGATGCTCTTACTAGTACTAGTTTGATTTGCTGCCGATGGTTACTTTTGACCCTCTGTCTGTTGGCCGTCCGATCCTCTCCTGGAGGGATGGTGATATCTACTAGTACTATGATGTGTTGACTGCTTCACTGTACTAGCAGCGAGGCAACTCAGCTTGTCAGTCGTGACAAGTGAGTCATCTTTGCCAGGAGGCCAGTGCGTTTCACATACGCCCCTGCTGTCAGCGATGGATGCCAATCTCGCTCGTCGTTCGTGTGTGGCAGCGACCTACGCCACACGGCCTCCGCTGCCCCAACAGTGGCCAGGAGGGAGACGGGGGTATCACCGCTCGGTCGCTCTCGGTGCACACGCGCCGGGTGGGGGCACGAGAGAGCGACGGGGTTTCCGAGGGGGATCACATCACATCACCCGCTGCTGGCGCTGCTGCAGCGAAGCTGGAGTATTTTCGTGCCTGATCTCCAACTTCGTCGGGGCATGCCAACCGTGCCAATCCGCCGAGCTCGTCGCGCTTGTGCCGGAACTGCTGCACGGTTCTACAGCACAACTGTTGTACGGACTACGGAGTATGGAACCTCTCGCGTTACCAATTTCGGCCCCACTTGGTTCTGTTCAAATAATTGGTTTGCTTCCTCCCTCCTACTAGCTCTCCTGCGCGCGTCACCGAATGCTGCGTTTCCTGTAGCATAGCATGTCTCCGTCTCCTAGCTAGGTCCACACCACACACCAGATCCGCAAGCTGCCGCGTGGAACAAAATACACGACGGGACAAGCCAATGGGCGGGCGAGTTACGTACCTCCGACAGTCACCACACTGCCTACCCGAAGCTAGAGTGCCTTAACAGCAAAGTTACGCGAACCGATGCAGTTTAGTAAAATCTACAAAGGGTTCATAGCAGGTGCCGCTCGGTTCTTTCAGCGTCTTCAGGAAATAAAAAAAACCATCGTTCGGCCAAAATTAGACCCTAGCTAGGAGATGTTAGAGCCACTCAGCAGGCTATAAGCAAGTACACGTTATCAAAATTCTAGCTGAAAGTGAGAGAAGAGAGGAAAGAGAGGGAAGCCGACGCTCCATGTATCGTCGGCTGCAGCTCAGGATGTAAGTGGCTCGTCCACTGGACTATGTGGTTGTAGCCGCTTCAGCCGTATCTCACTTAAGTGGAATTTGTGGCAGCCGTTTAAAGTTCCTGGTGGATTTATGTGGCTAAATGGCGCCGCGACGCCGCTTCATGGTTAATTGTTTCTCACTCGTTCTGGCCTATTCAGTGTACTCGTCAGCAATGCGGTCTTCACGCTGCACAACTATTCTTGTTGGTATCGTGAGTCTTGTTGGAATAGAGCTGATGAACATGCACGTGTTCTAACCAAATCATACGCGCTCTATTGACTGATCGATGCAGGTACTCCCTCCGAACCAATATTATTGTTCTCAATTTTTTCTGAATTCGGATGTACCTAGTTAATGATTTAGACTAGATTCATCCAAATTTAGATAAAGTTGAGAACATTAATATGGACCGGAGGGAGTAGATCAAATCTAAGAGACGTATGATTCAGAGTGAACCTATACACTAAGAGACGTCTAGATACATTCATTCACAAATCTAAAATGTCTTATATTTCTGAACTGAGGGAGTATATAGCTAAAACGACAAGCAGAACTCACGGATACTATAGCTAAAATGACGAGCGAAACCAAAACAGTCCTGTCGTGTGAATTGGTTCGACCGGACGCGAGCGGCGTGACCCGTTTTCGGACCAAAGGGAGGTGGAGGATTCCACGACCTAGACGAGTAGACGCGACAACATACTGACCAGCGGCAGCAGCCGTGGACATCAATGTCGGCGCTGACTTCCTCGAGTGGGAGCACAACATGCGGCGGGTGTCGACTTACCACTGCAAGTTCCAGCAATGGGAATTCTACAACAGCGTCCCTTCCTTCTCCGACGACAATGACGAGCAAGACGAGGATGAGCATGACATCGTCGTCAAAGCAGGAGGTGGAGGATTCCACCGGCACTGACGTCGGCCACCTGCCCCCGAGTACCATGCCATCATTGCGGCAGGCTATGACGCGGAGGCACTGTTGCTGCAACAGTGCCTGGACTCGTCCGGAGCGGAAGAGGACGCCAAATGGCTAGGGCTCCTCTCTGCCTCCTCCCCCGCCTTTGCCGCCGCACACGCCACCACGAGCCCCGGAGTACGGGCAAATGGTGCCACCGCCGCCACTGACTGCGCCTTAGTACGAGTGTCCAATGTGGCACGGCAGGTGATCGACCCACCGACGCAGCCTGTGCTACCGCCGTCAAACCTCTGGGTGTCGCCAGGGTACGTCGATCTCGTGTCCAACGATGAGATGTAGATGGCCCCACCACCACCGCAGACCAAGTGCAAGGACGATGATGACGGCCAGGACCATAGCTAGGGTTTCTTTTTTTATTTTTCAAATTTCTGATGTAAATTATGCATGCAATGAAAATCTAACCTAAATTTTGCCGCCATTGACGTCAGTGCCCTGGCTTGGAGAGGGTGGGTTGGGAGCGCCGTACAATTGGAGGGGACGTGCTAAGATGGATTTCATCTAGGGGTTACCGTGGGAGCCGTTTGGCCGCAAAACACGGCAAAATATGATCGGACACCCTTTGGGACTACCGTGGGACATGCTCTAAGAGCATCCCAATGACGGGTCGTGATGGGGATATGCCAAACGGGGTATGTCTAGCAGGACGTTTCGACTGGACCAAGGCCTCCACGAGTGGGCCTGCAGGACGGCGACTAGTATGACTGAAGAGGAAGCCTGGCGACTAGAAGCTGGAGGCCCAGAAGCATAGTTAGACCCAGTCAGACTAGGTCAAAACCTTAGAGTCCTTAACTGATTCGGTTGTATATCTGTAAACCCTAGCGAGGCACCTCCTCTATAAGCCTCCCTAGAGTACTCTTTGTACTCACGTTCCATCATACACCCCATCGACTCACCGCCTTGTCACCGAGCTCGCCCTGTAACTCACTCGATAATACAATCTAGCTGGAGTGGGTCTTTACCCTACAGGGGCCGAATCTGGGTAAACCCCTATGTCTTTGACCTTATCTCGCTTCGCAAATGGCTGCTCGTTTTTGCCCCAAATCCTTTCAATTATTACCCCTGGTAGCGACTGTTGTTGTCATTCCCATGACAGGCCACATATGCACTGTTCATGTCCATTTTGTTAGTCTCAATTTGCAAACACGGTATGAGATAATTGGGGTATGCCGTTGGGTGCAACCGGATACGGGCGGACTGTCGATTTGCGGCGCGCCGGTAGGATGATCTAACATGTACTCCCTCCGTTTAGAAATATAAGATGTTTTAGCTTTGTGAATAGAGTGTATCTAGACCCCTTTTAGTGTGTAGGTTCATCTATGTTTAGAGTGAACCAACACAATAAAAGTAGTCTAGATACACTTCTTTCACAAAGCTAAAACATCTTATATTTTAAAACGGAGGGAGTACCAATTGACATGGGCAGCGTCGATGCATCACGTCTCCAAGTGCAAGCTGATTTTCATGGTGTCACGATGACCAAGAGCTATGTAGAGTTGGTGATGTCACGGTGACCGTATCTTCGTAAGATACGCATACGGCCGCTGTTTAGAAAAATAGCCTCCGCCTGCTTTGCTCCCCCGCTCACGCCTGATTGGTTATGTATAGCGTTGTGTCCACCGGCGCCGTTGGACAATGTGAGATTAACCGCTTCAGCCGCTTCACTTCAGCGGCTCGCCGCGACGGCTACAAACGCGTTTTTTCGCAGGCGGATCCTGCTGCCATTTACATCATTAGCTGCAGCACACAAATCAAAACGCTAAGCCGACTGCATGCTTTAAGTGCAAATCCAAGTGAGTCTTGCATGCAAGCGTAGCACCCAAACCATTAAATATCAAAATATTCAATAAAACTCACCTAATACTCCGTCCATCCCATAATATGTTGCGCATAATTTTGCATACAAGTTAAACTTAGCAAAGTTTGACCAAGAATATATAAAATAATATTAATATGTATGATATGAAATGTATATAATATAAAAATATATTTTAAGACAATTCTAATAATATTAATTTGGCATTGGATAGATTCATATTTGTATCAAACTACTTGGTCAAACATTGTAAAGTTTGACTTTGATAAACCCTTATATGCAACATAAATTGGGACGGAGGGAGTAGCTAGCTTAGAGCAAGTACAATAAGTCCTAGTCAGTTGGCTATAAGGATTAAAATATTATTTCCTTGCCTAGTTGGAAGAGAGAGAATGGGAGAGAGAAGAAGAGTGAGCTCTCATGCAACGACCAGCTCTAGCACGTGCTCCTAGGCACTTTGAGAGAGTAAAAGGTAGGCCATGTAGTGCTAAAATAGTATATTTTTATAGCTCACTATTGTACATGCTAGTCTAAGTTGACTATAGATGACATGACACTTGACTTATAATCAGCAGCTAGCTATACTATTGTCCTTGCTCTTATTGTACTTATACTAACTTTAGGTGACATGGCATATACATATAGTCAACAATCGGCTATATTATTGTGCTTGCTCTTAAGCCATGCTTCAGGTTCCGCTCATTACACCAAAGAAAACCATCATTCGGTCAAATATTACTAGATGCCAAGGCGCACCAACTGGACAGCAAACTTTACTTTTTTCTTTTAGAATTACCAGCAAACATTACTGTAGTTAGTGAGAATTCGAGTGGGTGCTGTCATCGGACAAATATCACACTATCGATCGGTCCACCCCGATTACCGCACGGTAGGCCCGAAAAGCTTTTTTTTTCTTGACTGTGTACGCCCGTGGGCGTACGATTGGTTGTATCTACAACTGTAGCAATAAAAAGATGGTACATACAGTTGGACAGCTGCAAACCGTACTCGTCATAACTATTAAGAACTCAAATCCTTTTGCCGTCGCCGGAGAAGAATAAGATCACCAGGAGTGTTGGAATTTGGTGAGTATTGATATTGGCCCATTAAACAACTTCTAAAATTCTCTTTAGCCTATTTGTGCATGGCAAACATATTATTGTGCTAGTGTGCTAAAGTTTAGTCTCACGTTGCTAGTTACCTGAGAGTTATATCTCCTTATATACTAGGTTGTTCCATCACCCACTAAGGTGTGAGAAGAAGAGCAACTCTCACGCAGTCCTCCTCCGACGCCGCCCGCCTCGCCACGACGCGCGCGCGCCACAGGTTGCTCGCCGAGCCGAGCTTTATTTTTGCTAATCGAGAAAATTAACCATGTTATATGTTGATCCAAATTCTACAAAGTAAAGGCCAACTTCTAACGGAGCGGAGCGAGGCCCGTCGCCGGAGGCTTGGGCCCCCTGCGGTACAGATCATTGATGACCTAGGTTACCACCGTTATATATACCTCTTATAAGCCGCCGGCTGGGAGAAGTTGCATCTGTGAAATCCCCGGCGTTGTGTAAACACTCTCCGTTATAGTGAAGTTTTGCTGGCTGGCGCCCGTGGTTTTTCCCCTCTCTTTGTTGGAGAGGGTTTTCCACGTTAAATCTGTGTCCCCCTCGCTGTGATTTTATTTTATTTCTTCGTTATTTACTTGTCGCAAAGCTAACAAGTGGTTTCAGAGCTCCAGGTTCTAATCTAGGGTTTGCGACATGTCGTCATTAAAGTTCGATCTACCACAGATGGACTACTCCACAAGATTCTGCTTGTGGCAGGTGAAGATGCGGGCTATTCTCGCCCAAACTTCAGATCTGGATGATGCGCTGGATGGATTCAGGGAAAAGGATGCTAAGAGCTGGTCTGGCGAAGAAAAGCGGAAAGACCGTAAGGCTTTGTCTATGATTCAACTTCATCTATCCAATAATATTTTGCAGAAAGTTTTGACAGAGAAATCTGCTGCTGCCCTTTGGGGAAAACTGGAATCGATCTGCATGTCAAAGGATCTAACTAGTAAGATGCATATGAAGATGAAGTTGTTCTCGCATAGATTGCAGGAAGGTGGATCGGTAATGAATCACTTATCTCTTTTCAGAGAGATTATTTCTGATTTGCAATCTATGGAAGTAAAATATGATGATGAGGATCTAGCACTATTACTCTTATGCTAGCTGCCTAGTTCTTATACACACTTCCGTGATACAATGGTGTTGAGCCGTGATAAGATAACCCTTGATGAAGTACAAGATGCCCTCAAACAAAGGGAAAATATGAAATCTATGGTGCAGGCATATGGGGCGTCTTCCAAGGCTGAAGCTTTGTAGGTTCGTGGTAGGACCGAGCAGAGATTTAACAACCATGGCAACCGAGATAAGAGCAAAGACGACAGAAGTCGTTCGAAGTCCAAGGGAAAGGACAAGTTCTGCAGGTATTGTAAGAAATCTAATCATGTTATTGATGATTGTTGGAAGCTGCAGAATAAGGAGAAAAGGAATGGTACTTACCAACCGAAATATAAGGATCAAGGTAATGGTAAGACTGCTGTTGTTTCTGGTGATAGTTCTGACGGTGAATGTTTAGCCGTTTTTGCTGCTTGTGCCTCTCGTGATGATGAATGGATACTTGATACTGCATGTTCGTTTCACATTTGCTGTAACAAAGATTGGTTCAGTTCATATGAGTCTATGCATACTGGAGATTTTGTACGTGTGGGTAATGACAACCCATGCCATATTGTCGGAGTTGGATTTGTTAAGATCAAGACACATGATGGCATGACGCGTATGTTGGATGAGGTGAAGCACATACCTAGCATGGCCAGAAATTTGATCTCCCTGAGTACCATGGATGTTGATGGATACAAGTACGCCGGTGGGCGTAGGTTGTTGAAGGTATCAAAACGTTCTCTTATTCACATGATAGGTGATATGAATTCTGCTAAGTTATATGTCCTTAGAGGTAGCACTTTGCCTGGTATTGCTGCTGCTGTTACTTGTAATGATTCTGATGATTATGGTAAAATAAATCTGTGGCATATGCGTCTTGGGCATATGAGCGAACATGGCATGGCAGAGTTGGTTAAGAGAGAACTAATTGATGGTTGCAACTTGGGTAAGTTTGAGTTCTGTGAGCACTGCATTTTTGGTAAGCATAAGAGAGTTAAATTCAATGCTTCCGTTCATACCACCAAAGGCATTTTAGATTATGTGCATGCTGATGTATGGGGGCCTTCCCGTAAGACATCTATTGGTGGTGCTAATTACATGCTTACTATTATTGATGACTACTCAAGAAAAGTGTGGCCATATTTTCTGAAACATAAATCTGATGTTTTTGATGCTTTTAAGAAGTGGAAAGTTATGGTAGAAAAGCAAACTAAAAAGAAGGTAAAGGTACTACGTACAGACAATGGTATAGAATTCTGTTCTAATGAGTTTGAGGAGTTTTGCAGTAATGATGGTATGATCAGGCACCACACCATCCCTTACACTCCTCAGCAGAATGGCGTGGCTGAGCGCATGAACAGAACCATCATCTCGAGGGCTCGCTGTATGTTGTCCAATATAGGTATGCATAGACGTTTCTGGGCTGAAGCAGCCAACACAGCGTGCTACCTCATCAACAGGTCACCTTCTATTCCACTTGAGAAGAAAACTCCTATTGAGGTATGGTCAGATTGATTATTCACAGTTGTGAGTTTTTGGTTGCACTGCTTATGCTCACGTTGATAATGGAAAGTTAGAGCCTAGAGCTGTTAAGTGCATATTTCTTGGTTATGGTTCAGGAGTTAAGGCATATAAACTATGGAATCCTGAAACTAAAAGGGTTTTGTTGAGTAGGAACGTTGTTTTCATCCATTATGTATCATGACAACTTGCCATGAGATCCCTCTCCTGTTGCTATTGGAGAGGAGGGAGTTCGTGTGCAGGTGGAGCACCTGCAGAAAACTGTTGATAATAATGTTGTTGTTGATGATACTCATGAGGAAAATATTGATGATGATGTTGTTCAGCACTCACCTACTGTTTTGCAGCAGCCACAGGAATCTATTGCTGCTGATAGACCGAGGCGTAACATAGTTCCACCTTGTCGTTTGATTGAAGAGTGTAATCTTACTCATTATGCTTTGAGTTGTGCTGAATAGGTGGAGCATGATAGTGAACCTTCTACATACAATGAGGCTGTTGCATCCGTTGACCGCGAGAAGTGGGTTTCTGCTATGCAAGAAGAGATGCAATCGCTTGATAAGAATGGCACATGGGAAGTTGTGCGCTTGCCTAAACAGAAGAAGGCTGTCCGCTGTAAGTGGATATACAAGAGAAAGGAAGGTTTGTCTCCTAATGAGCCTCCAAGGTTTAAGGCAAGGTTAGTAGCAAAAGGTTTTAGCCAGATTCTAGGTATTGACTATAATGATGTTTTCTCTCCGATTGTGAAGCATAGCTCTATTCGTACTTTCTTTGGTATTGTTGCTATGCATGATCTTGAGCTTGAGCAGCGAGATGTAAAGACTGCTTTTCTGCATGGTGAACTGGAGGAGGAGATTTACATGGACCAACATGAAGGGTTCATAGTTCCTGGAAAAGAGGATTTTCTGTGCAAATTGAAGAAATCGCTTTATGGTTTGAAGCAATCTCCAAGACAGTGGTATAAAAGGTTTGATTCGTTTATGATCTCACAAGGTTTTAAGAGGTCTCAGTTTGATAGCTGTGTTTATATTAAGCTTGTTAATGGATCACCTATTTACTTGCTGTTATATGTTGATGATATGCTAATTGCTGCCAAGAGCATGAAAGAAATCACTATTTTGAAGCCACACCTAAGTAGTGAATTTGAGATGAAAGATTTTGGTGCTGCTAAGAAAATCCTAGGTATGGAAATTAAACGGGACAGAAAATCTAGGTTGCTATTTCTTAGTCAGCAAAGTTACGTTGAGAAAATTCTTCAACGTTTTAATATGCATGATGCAAAGTCTATTACTACTCCTGTTGCTCCTCACTTTAAATTGTCAGCATTGCAATGTCCTAGTTCTGATGAAGATATTGAGTACATGTCTCGAGTTCCTTATTCTAGTGTTGTTGGTTCCTTAATGTATGCTATGGTTTGCTCTCGCCCTGATTTATCATATGCTATGAGTTTGGTGAGTCGTTACATGGTTAATCATGGTAAAGAACATTGGAAAGTTGTTTAGTGGATTTTCAGGTACCTACGTGGCACATCCAACGCTTGCTTGAAGTTTGGCAAGACTAATGAGGGACTCGTGATGACCCACAAGTATAGGGGGTGTATCGCAGTATTTTCGAGGAAAGTGAAACCCAATTTATTGATTCGACACAAGGGGAGCCAAGGAATTTTTATAAGCCTTAACAACTGAGTTGTCAATTCAGCTGCACCGGGAAAACAATCTTGCTCACAGCAGTTTATCAGTAGCAACAGCTTTGTAGTAGGAATAGTAAAATAACAGCAGTAGTAAAGCAAAGACAGTAGTAACAAAAGCAGTAAACAGTGGGATTCGAGTGCGGTAGGCATAGGGATGGATGGACGGGCGTTGCATGGACAAGACAATCCACATAGCAATCAGAACATAGGGCAATTGCAGATAAATAAGATAAAGCACCCAAGTACTAGACAATCGTAGGCATATGTTCCATATATAGTCATACGTGCTCGCAATGAGAACTTGCACAACATCTTTTGTCCTGCCAGCCCGTTTGCAGCGGGGCCTCTAGGGAACTACTAGCAATTAACGTGCTCCTTTTAATAGAGCACCGGAGCAAAGCATTAACACTCCGTGAACACATGTGATCCTCACATCAAAGCCTTTCCCTTCCGGTTATCCCGATTTCTATCACTTCGGGGCCATAGGTTCCGGACAACAACGTGTGTATACAACTTGCAGATAAGACCCAAACCAATACTATCATAATGAATCAATAACATGTTCAGATCTGAAATCATGGCACTCGGGCCCTAGTGACAAGCATTAAGCACAACAAGTCGCAACAAAGTCATAAAGTACTAATAAAAGATACTAGGCACCATGCCCTAACAATCTGATGCCATTACATGAACGATCTCATCTAATCCCTACCATCCCCATAGCCTACAATGGGGGATTACTCACTCATAGATGGAGGAAACATGGATGGTCGATGGAGATGATGGTGGATATCGATGGAGATGGCTCCGGGGGCACTTACCCGTCCCGGCAGGGTGCCGAAACAGAGACTTTCTATCCCCCGAATCTCCCATTCGATGGCGACGGCGCAGCGGAACTTTTCGTGGAAAAACGTCGACCCCCCCAGAGTTTTTAGATCAGAAGGCTTCTTATAGGCGAAGAGGGAGACCGAGGGGGTGCCTGGGGCCACCACACCATGCCCTGGCGCGGCTAGGCCCAGCCCGCGCCTGGGGGTGGTGTGGCCAGCCCCTGGCTCTCCTCCGTCTCGTATTCTGGCTCCTGGAGTCTGCTGGAAAAATAGGCGCTTTGGCTTTTGTCCCGTCCAATTCCGAGAATATTCATTTTCTGACTTTCCTGGAACCAAAAACAGCAGAAAACAGGCAGCTGGCACTATGACTCTTGTTAATTGGTTAGTCCAAGAAATCATATAAAAAGTACTCCAAAGTGTGGACAAAACCCAAGAAAAGAGATAAAACCAAGCATGGAACATCAAAAATTATAGATATATTTGCAATGTATCAACTCGCAGGCTATGTGGATTCAGATTTTGCTGCCAACTTGGATAAGAGAAAGTCCCTCACAGGTTATGTGTTCACGATAGGTGGATGTGCCGTGAGTTGGAAGGCAACGCTGCAACCAGTTGTTGCTCTATCTACAACCGAAGCAGAATATATGGTTGTTGCTGAAGCTTGCAAAGAGTCTGTTTGGTTGAAAGGTTTGTATGCTGAGCTTTGTCAGGATGATTCTTGCATTAACCTGTTCTGTGATAGTCAAAGTGTTATTTACCTTACTAAGGATCAGATGTTCCATGAGAGAACAAAGCACATTGATATCAAGTACCATTATGTTCGTGATGTTGTTGCACAAGGTATACTGAAGGTATGCAAGATAAGCACTCATGATAATCCTGCTGATATGATGACAAAGCCTGTTTCTGTTGCTAAGTAAGTTTGATCTATGCTCAAACTTAGTTGGTATAAGTGCTTAACCCACGTGGCTGTTGGCGCCGAAAGTGTTTTCTTTGTTTGTTCAGGGAGATGATTACTATTGATGCTACAAGAAGGAATTTGTCTCAAGGTGGAGTTTGTTATATGTTGATCCAAATTCTACAAAGTAAAGGCCAACTTCTGACAGAGCGGAGCGAGACCCGTCGCCGGAGTTTGTTATATGTTTAGAAAAATAGCCTCTGGCTGCTTTGCTCCCCCGCTTACACCTGATTGGTTATGTATAGCGCTGTGTCCACCGGCGCCGTTGGACAACGTGAGATTAACCGCTTCAGCCGCTTAACTTCAGCGGCTCGCCGCGATGGCCACAAACGCGTTTTTTCGCAGGCGGATGCCGCTGCCATTTACATCCTTAGCTGCAGCACACAAATCAAAACGCTAAGCCGGCTGCATGCATTAAGTGCAAATCCAAGTGAGTCTTGCATGCAAGCGTAGCACCCAAACCATTAAATATTAAAATATTCAATAAAACTCACCTAATACTCCCTCCATCCCATAATATGCTGCGCATAATTTTGCGTGCAAGTCAAACTTAGCAAAGTTTGACCAATAATATACAAAATAATATTAATATGTATGGTATGAAATGTATATAATATGAAAATATATTTTAAGACAATTCTAATAATATTAATTTGGCATTGGATAGATTCATATTTGTATCAAACTACTTGGTCAAACATTGTAAAGTTTGACTTTGATAAATCCTTATATACAACATAAATTGGGACGGAGGGGGTAGCTAGTTTAGAGCAAGTACAATAAGTCCTAGTCGGTTGGCTATAAGGATTAAAATATTATTTTCTTGCCTAGTTGTAAGAGAGAGAATATGAGAGAGAAGAAGAGTGAGCTCTCATGCAAGGGCCAGCTCTAGCACGTGCTCCTAGGCACTTTGAGAGAGTGAAAGGTGGGCCATGTAGTGCTAAAATACTATATTTTTATAGCTCACTATTGTACATGCTAGTCTAAGTTGACTATAGATAACATGACACTTGGCTTATAACCAGTAGCTAGCTATACTATTGTCCTTGTTCTTATTGTACTTATACTAACTTTAGGTGACATGGCATATACATATAGTCAACAATCGGCTATATTATTGTGCTTGCTCTTAAGCCATGCTTCACGTTCCGCTTAGTACACCAAAGAAAACCATCATTTGGTCAAATATTACTAGATGCCAAGGCGCACCCACTGGACAACAAACTTTACTTTTTTCTTTTAGAATTACCAGCAAACATTACTGTAGTTAGTGAGAATTCGAGTGGGTGCTGTCATCGGACAAATATCACACTATCGATCGGTCCACCCCGATTACCGCACGGTAGGTCCGAAAAGCTTTTTTCCTCGACTGTGTACGCCCGTGGGCGTACGATTGGTTGTATCTATAACTGTAGCAATAAAAAGATGGTACATATACCAGTAATAGAAAATAAGAAGAAAATAAACAATTGGACAGCTGCAAACCGTACTCGTAGTAACTATTAAGAACTCAAATCCTTTTGCCGTCGCCGGATAAGAATAAGATCACCAGGAGTGTTGGAATTTGGTGAGTATTGATGTTGGCCCATTAAACAACTTTTAAAATTCTCTTTAGCCCATTTGTGCATGGCAAACATATTATTGTGCTAGTGTGCTAAAGTTTAGTCTCGCGTTGCTAGTTGAGTGAGAGTTACACCTCCTTATATACTAGGTTGTTCCATCACTCACTAAGGTGTGAGAAGAAGAGCAACTCTCACGCAGTCCTCCTCTGACGCCGCCCGCCTCGCCAAGACGCGCGCGCCATGGGTTGTTCGCCGAGCCGAGCTTTATTTTTGCTAGTCGAGAAAATTAACCATGTTATATGTTGATCCAAATTCTACAAAGTAAAGGCCAACTTCTGATGGAGCGGAGCGAGGCCCGTCGCCGGAGGCTTGGCCCCCCCCGCGGTACGGATCGTTGATGACCTAGGTTACCACCGTTATATATACCTCTTGTAAGCCGTCGGCTGGGAGAAGTTGCATTTGTGAAATCCCCGGCGTTGTGTAAACACTCTCCGTTATAGTGAAGTTTCGCTGGCTGGCGCCCGTGGTTTTTCCCCTCTCTTTGTTGGAGAGGGTTTTCCACGTTAAATCTGTGTCCCCCTCGCTGCGATTTTATTTTCGTTCTTCGTTATTTACTTGTCGCAAAGCTAACAAACCATAGATTAATTACGAGTCATTAATGGATGCGTTAATTAGTCAGTTGTTTCCAGTCTTTATGGGACGTGGGCTGTTACCAACTCGGACGTAGGTTGAGCCCCATGATCTCCCTGACTTCCGCTATATAAGCGTCTGCGCTCAACCTAATCTGGCACAATCTACCTATGCGTCTCCTTCCAGTCTATTGCGTCGTCGCCTTCGTCTTCCCCATCTCGGCTTGCGGCGTGCACCGTAGATCGGGACAGTAGGCCTCCGGAACCCCGCCTCTTGTGAACCTGTACATGTGAGGGGCGATCAGATTTTTGGTGAGCGCTTCCGCGCGACTACTGACGCCATCATGGACGATTCCTTCCCGGCGAGCACTTCTTCCCGAACATCAGCAGCCTCTCCATCGACGACATGACTAACGATGCTACTGCCACCGCTGCAGCTACTGCTGCCGCCGCGGCTACACTGTATGTGATCTCAGTCCATTTTTTTAAGATTATGCTAGAGTGTCTAGTTCTAGCGCTTGATATAGATGTAATGGGTTTGTCTTGTTTAGATGTAATCTATTCATCTACTTTGTTAGTTTGCGTGATCTATTTAATTGCTATATGTATGATCATGCTTTGTCAATTATTTATTCGGATTATTGCTTATATTTTCAGCAAACAGCTGATCCATACCTTGGCTCTGAAAAAACCCCTGGCCATGAGGTGAGCCGCAATAACCACTAGCCCTATTAGACTAGATCTAGCCTCCTGCTAAGGAACATCGGCTGGAGGAGTCCTCCGAGCATCTTCAATGCCTGATCTGGGGCCATCGCCACCCCGCCTATCAAGCGGCCGGAACCAGCAGCAACCCACATCACCGCACTCCAAGGCCACCAGGACCAGATCGGTGACGAGATCAACACCACACAAAGCCAGATCACACGCCCGACAAAGACCGGATCCCACAAGCTTCTCAACGCCGTAAACGTCACCGAGATGAGGTTGAAGCCGGGGTGACATTATTCGATGTAACGCATCCACCGCTATCTGAGTTGCGCCACCACGATACACGTAAACGCTAACTTTAGAGACCTTGATGAACGCCGAGCGTAGGTCATGGGTCTCCACCCCCTCCCGCCCGCGTGAGCGGAAGCAGAGGAGGCGAGGACCCGTCAATCACCGGCGGGGAGGAGGCGGCGGCTAGGACTTTTTGGAGGAGGCTGTGGTTAGGTTTTGCTGACGAAGCTACATAATGGAAGAACGTAGCTAGCAAGTCCAAGAGATACTGGACGGGCTATAGCCTAGTGTAGGTCAACCTTGTCTAGCCAGGAGCGTCGCTTATCCATGTCCCACGCTCCCTATGCATGTCAGCCGAGGATCATTGTTCAATCAGTGAATCGGAACGCATGAGCGTTGCCGTTGCGGCACCTACCAACATGCTGAAAAGACTTGGCAACCACCTTTTGTTCTTCTGTTCACTGGGGTTGATTGGCACTTGGACATGTGCCGAAAATATCGACCTTTCATCAACCGCGACACCTTCCAGAGTGTTGGGCAGAAACTAAGCACCATCTATCCTGCACCCAAGCAGGAGTTGTACAGAAGATCGTGACCACAATGTACAGACGCCAAACAGTAATAACGGAAAGTAACAGCTAGTAGTTGTTCAGTTGCATTTCAAACAGCATAGCAGGACCATGCATGTGCGAGTACCCAATTTCACATTCAATTGCTTGTGCCAGACGTTATTGTACTAGCTTATATGATCAGTAAAGCGCGACGAAAACTTGTTTTGAGTAGTAGGAAAGCATCACCTACATATTCTTCTTCTTCTCTCTCTCTTGAGAATCTACGTTACGTTAACGACAAGAGAATGCTTCTGCTCGTAGTTTTCAAACGTAATCTGGTGACTTGCTCTTATTATACATAATAATTTAGTCTTGATTACTTGGATATACAAGTCAAAAGTTCCAAAGCATCCTGTGCTAGATTTAGTTAGACTCATACGGTCATACCGTAAAAGCATCTAGCCGCGATGACCGTAAAAAGACAATTGTCATCACTTTGTCTTGGTCCCTCTTATAAACGCGACAAGAAATAACGAACGGCGAAAAAGAAATTGTAGCATGGAGACACAAAATTTAACGTGAAAAAACCTCGCAAAAAACGAGAAAAAAATCACAAGCGTCAGCCAGCAAAACTTCACTATATTAGGGAGTGTTTACACAACGCCGAAGATTTCACAGATGCAACTTATCCCAGCCGGCGGCTTACATAATTGTCCCTAACACCTCCATATTGTATTCTCTTGGTTCCTCTTGCCATCCTTTATCTATAATTGTCCATAACACCTACACACATGACAAAGACAAGGAAAACGTGATAAAATACTAAGAGCAATTCCACTAGACGCGCTTAAAAAACTGCCCAAATAGCGCGCGCTTGCGTGCTCCCCCAGCAGACGCGGGAATTTTGTCGCGCATGTCCTTCTGCGCTATTCAGCACGCCAAATATGTTGCGCGCGTTGCAGCGCTCAGTATAAAGTCAAGCGCGCGCATGTCCAACCGCCTGGAAGTTCCAGCAAGCGCCCACACTCCACTGACAGCCCACTTTCGCCGCCCCTAGCGCACCTCCCCCGCCCCTTTCCCTCCCTATCCTCCCTCTTTCGTCCATGCATGTAGTCTGCCGCCGTGGTTCGTCGGGGTTCCGGGGCGTGCGAGTGCGGGAGAACGGCACGTTCTACACCGAGCTGCGTGCTACCGGGTTTCGCCTCACGCTCGACACGTATGATACCGCACACGTGGTCACGCATGCCTACGATGCCGCAGCGTGGCGCCTCAGTCGCCCGTGGGCCTCGATGAACTTCGGCAGCGTCAACTCACTCGAGGAGGTGGAGTTCGTCGCGCTTGTGCCACGTCTCGTGACCGAGGAGGATCGTCACCGTCGCCGTCACCGCCAGGTGCAGTGGCGGCTCGCCGTCACTGAGCATGACGAGCGCAACATTTCCGCGTGGAGGTGCGAGTTCCCGCGGGACGTTCAAGCGGTGTTGGAGTTCTACGCGGCGAATAGGGCCAAGAGGAGGGCGAAGAGAGCGGAACGGTGTCAGAGGAAGCCCTTCATCACTGCCCAGCTGGAGGGTCCGACGACGATCCGAGGTAGGATGACCTCTAGACCGATTTCGACAACACTACCTCGGAGGATGATGAGGAGTAGATAGGTTTTAGTTTTAGTTTGCAGTATGTTTTAATTTCTAGACTAGAATCTTGTATGTTTGCACTATGTTTAATTTTTGTTCTATATAATATATTTCTAGCTATTTTCTAGATCCTATTTGAGTGTTTGTTTTTGAAAAATCTTGTTTCTGGCGCTGCAAAATGGAGCGCCTGCGGGGCACACGTTTTTTTCTCGGCAGCGTGCACTACAAAATGGTGCATCCGGTGGAGATCGTGTCGTTGCCGCGCGCGCTAAACTGGCGCGGCACGCTACATAACGATTTTATAGCGCCATCTTACAGAGCCTCTGGTGGAGATGCTCTAATAAAACTACTAGTTATGCAAAGTCCATATAAAAATGAATGAGAACTAGTAATCATGCATAATAAGCATAGTTGTAGCTAGATATAGCATGAGATGAGTGACAAGATGAATAATTTGTATGTTTATATATGCATCAAAATTGCACTCACCAATCACCGAATATGGAAAGCTTCACCCATATGATCTTCTCGAGATGGTCATCTTGAACTTGCACTTCTGCATTTCTTCTTAAGTGTTGATCCACTTGAAACCGCTCTTTGCACTTGACTTGATCGACCTTGTATCTTCTTCATTCTTCAACCTTGAAGCCAACAAATGGTTCAAGCGATGCCAATTGAAAATTCGTACAAATGGTACTCAATGCAAATATTAGTTCATAAAAATTATCATCAATTACCAAAACCACACATGGAGACACACATGCACTTTCACCTGGCAAGGGTTTCCCCTGATACCGAGCACCAGGGGGCTGGAATCTCTCAAAAATATGCATGTGGCTCTAGCATATGTATGCAAGACTACAAGTGTGGTTGGATGTTAAAATATCCAAAACCCACACCATGGGTATGAGCGTGTTCGCATACATGTGGTAACACTTACAAAATATTCTAGAGCTATGGCTCAAAACTCTCGCTACGAGTCAACCAGAGAGAATCATTTGAAATATTTGCCTCAAATATGTTTTTCATGTTGGTATGATCTGACCTAGCCAAAATAAAGATAAAAATTCCATTGATCAACTACTGTTGGATGTCGGTCAAAGGGGTAGTTTCCACATATAATCTAGCGACTTCCTGTAATTACACACAATTTCTTACTTTTAGTTACTTGGATGTACAAATCAATCATCTTGTGTCTTATATCTTTAATAAGTAGACATCCTAGATTTATGGTGAGAGAGATTATTGTAAGAGATGATCCCTTGGCTAAGATAAGACAAACCTACCATCAAAATAATTTCCTCTATACCCTCTCGGTTAGGGTTTACTTGCTCCGGCGGCGACCCAATCGTCCTGTGAGATTAGATCGTTCCCCTGACTCTGCTACCTCGCTCTCGCCCTAGATTCTTCGCCTATGTTCGTGGGTGGTGGCTGTGAACCCGCTCCAAGTTCTGTGTGTGGGCGTGGTGTTGTTGGGTTGGTTGCCCCCACTCCAGTTTGTCCGGCGGCGATGGAAAAGCTGACGGCAAGTGCGGCCTCCGCAGCTGCGGCGGCGACCTCGGATGAGACTCCGTCCTCTAGTAAGCACAAGGATGCAAATCTTGATGATATATTCAGTCACTTGGAATTGAATGAAGATGAATTGGATGATGTGGTGATCGGAGTTACCAAGGCAAGAGAATACCAACAAGATGTAAGATGGCTTGCGATTGGGAAGGTCCATACAACTAGATCCTTTAGTGCTGATGCCCTGTTCGAAAAGATGAAAGTTGTCTGGAATTTATCCCGTGATCCAATATTCAGAGAAGCTGGTGAGAACCTGTTCATCATCCAGATGCACTTTTTAGGTGATTGGAAGAAGGTAGTCCATCAAGGCCCCTGGACCTTTCGTGGATGGGGTGTGCTCATAGAGGATTACGATGGGTTAAGCGATCCTGAGGACTGTGTATTTGGAGGGCTTTATGTTTGGGCGCAGATTCATGGTATTCCAGAGCTGTATCGCAAACAAGAAGTGGTTGATGACTTAGCTCGACGTGTGGGGAAGCTCAAGGAAGTGCAGATGTCTCCTAAATTGTTCTATGAAGGAAACTATGTTCGTATTCGGGTAAACTTGGACATCACACGACCTCTGATGCGCTTTGTGTCCCTTACTTTACCTGAAGGAAGAAGAAGGCTGGCGGTTAAATACGAAAAAATTCTGTTCTTCTGCAAACGGTGTGGCTTCCTTGGCCATGATTTTGAGGAATGTGGTGACGGGGTTTGGTCGGAGGCACAACTGCAGTACGGTACGTGGATGCTTGCAGTTCGCCGGGCTAATCAGCCGGCTCCAACGCCCCATAAGTTTATCCCTCGTGCTCCGATGCAAGGTGGTCTCTCTGGTCGAGGACCTACACTTAATGCGGTTCCTAAGAAAAGATCATCTAGGGATGCTGAGCTTGATGACCAAGAAACACTGATTGATACGGCTACTAGCCCTGAGAAGAAAGATACCCCCTCTGGTTCTGAAATCTCTGAAACTGAAAAAATTCCTGACGCTAGGAAACAACTGAATATGGAGGTGGGCGTGAATGTGGATAATAACTCCATGGTAATGGAGGCTAGTCTTGACGGGGTTGCGACACCTCCACCCCCATCTCAGTACGTAAAAATAAAGGACAAGGCAAAGGCTAGAAAGTCTGTTTCTTCAGAGAAAGTTAATGATCCTATGGCACCATCGGCGGCATCCCTGGAGGATGACCGCCGGGCCCAATGAGTACTCTAGGATGGAACTGTCGTGGAGCAGGGCAACACGCGACAGTTCGAGAGCTTGACTGTCTTGTGCAGTCTTATAGGCCCTGCATTGTGTTTTTATGTGAAACAAGGCAAAGTGAAGAAAGAGTTAAAAATTTGAGATTTCGGATTGGAATGGATGGCTGCTTTCATGTCAAAGGCGATGGTAAGGGAGGTGGTTTGGCCTTATATTGGAAAGATAACATCACGGTGGACTTGCTTTCATTTAGCAAACATCACATTGATGTACATATCAGTGGAGGACCTTATGATTGCATCTGGCGTTCAACTTTTGTTATGGTGAACCGAAGGCTAGTGATAGACATTTGCTTTGGTCGAGTTGGAGGCAGTTACCAATGCGTTCAAATGAACCCTGGTTGATGATGGGGGATTTCAATGAAGCTATGTGGCAAGCGGAGCACTTCTCTAGGGCTCGTCGTTCTGAGAGTCTTATGAGAGATTTTCGGAAATTTCTCTCACATTGTGACCTCCACGATTTAGGTTTTTTCTGGTACTCCTTGGACCTTTGATAATAAACAGCGTGGAGATCGTAATGTTAAGGTCCGGTTGGACAGGGTGGTTGCTTCACCGGCGTGGTCAGCTGCTTTCCCGGAGCTTAGGGTGAGACATCTTCAGTCCTCGAGATCCGATCATACCCCTATTCTGTTATCTATGGAACAACCTACAAACCCTCGGCCTACTAGGCCAATCCGTCGTTATGAGATTGCTTGGGAAAGGGAGCCTTCCCTTGCTGCTGCTGTGGAGGATGCATGGTCTAGACGTGTCCCCACTGATGATTTGGGTGGCATTAATACTGCCCTCAAGGATGTTATGTCAGACCTTCATAGGTGGAAGGAGGTGCACTTCAAATCCATTCCAAAGAAAATTGATAAAAGAAGAACACTTTTGGAGGAACTGCATCTACGTACGGATGCAAAGTGTGAGGCTGAAAAAACTAGAGTTGCCAAAGAGATGGATGAATTGCTCTACCGCGAGGAGATGGCGTGGCTACAGCGATCCAGGGTTGCTTGGCTTAGGGAAGGCGACCGAAATACGAAATATTTCCATCGCCAAGCTTCTCGCCGCCACCGAAAGAACCGTATCAGGAAACTGAAGCGTAGAGATGGTACGCCTACAATTGACTCTAGGGAGATGGAAACTATGACTAGAAGTTATTTTCAGGAGCTCTTTTCTAAAGATGAAAATTTATCTCCCCGCATTATTATGGATATTATCCAGCCTTGTATCGATGGTCAAACAAATGATGGCCTTTGTGCCCCATTTTCTGACAAGGAGATTAGTGATGCACTTTTTCAGATTGGGCCTCTGAAAGCCCCTGGACCGGATGGTTTCCCGGCTCATTTTCTCCAACGCAATTGGGGTCTCTTTCGTGATGAAGTGGCTCATGCGGTTCAGCAGTTTTTTAATACGGGTATTATGCCAGAAGGGGTCAATGATACAACAATAGTCTTAATTCCAAAAATGAATGACCCAGAGGAGCTCAAAGATTTCAGGCCTATTGGGTTGTGCAATGTCATCTACAAAGTAGTCTCAAAATGCTTAGTAAATCGGCTGCGACTTATCCTACAGGATATTATTTCTCCCACTCAAAGTGCATTCGTCCTGGGCAGACTGATTACAGACAATGCGTTGGTGGCTTTCGAATGTATCCATGCAATTCAGACCGGAGCTTCGGCAAGAGCTAAATTTTGTGCGTATAAGTTGAACTTAGCCAAGGCATATGATCGCGTGGACTGGGGTTTCCTTGAAGGAGTTTTAGCGAAGATGGGCTTTCATAGCACATGGATTCAGTGGGTGATGTCGTGTGTGACCACTATCCGATATTCGATTCGCTTTAACGGTCATATGTTCCTTTTCCCCTACTCGTGGACTTCGCCAAGGTGATCCCTTGTCGCCTTATGTATTCTTATTTGTTGCTGATGGACTTTCCTCTTTGATCAAAAGACAGATTGAGATTGGAGCTCTTAGGGAACTCCATATATGTCGGCGGGCCCCGGATATCTCTCATTTATTGTTTGTCGATGACAGTTTACTGTTTTTTGAGGGTTCTGTTGAGCAAGCCAGAGTTATTAAAGAGATCCTAGACAACTATGAAAAAAGTACGGGGCAATTGGTAAGCATGGGGAAATGTTCTATTCTATATGGTAATCAGTGCTCTAGTGTTACCCAAGGGGAAATTAAAGATATACTGAAGTATGAAACTATTACTTTCGAGGAAAAATATTTGGGTTTACCGGTCCCAGAGGGAAGAATGAAAGGGACTAAGTTTAAGCTAGTCAAAGGAAAATTCTCGAAGCGTGCTGGTGACTGGAATGAGAAATACATGTCAAGCGGTGCTAAAGAAGTTCTTATTAAATCGATTCTCTAGTCTCTGACTACTTATGCTATGGGGGTGTTTAAATTTCCTGTTGGCCTAACTGAAGAACTGTCTCAAATTATCAGGAATTTTTGGTGGGGAGATGAGGAGAACAGGAGATGTATGCATTGGTTATCCTAGGATAAAATGACCAAACTCAAGGCATGTGGAGGCATTGGGTTTCGGGATCTTAGAGTTTTTAACCAGGCCTTACTGGCGCGTCAAGCATGGAGGCTAATCCACGTCCCTAATAGTTTATGTGCTACACTGTTGAAAGCAAAGTACTATCCCTCAGCTAATCTGCTTGACATGACATTTATTCAGAATCCCTCCCAGACTTGGCAGGGCATTGAGTTTGGACTTGAACTTCTAAAGAAAGGTGCAATTTGGCGTATTGGTTCAGGTACTAGTGTGCGGATCTTTCGTGATAATTGGATTCCCCGGATTGATGCTCCAAAGCTTTCAGGACGAAGGGGTGTTTCTAGAAGACGATGGGTGTCTGAATTAATTGATCCGATTACCCGTTCTTGGAATGAGTCTTTGGTTCGGGATTGCTGCCTTCCTATTGATGTCAACGCTGTTTTATCCATTAAACTTCCCGCGCGATCATATGATGATTTTATCTCCTGGCTTCTGGAAAGCAGCGGAATTTTCACCGTCCGCTCGGCCTATAGGCTTGGCATCCATCAAGCTATTGATGAGTCTAGCCATGGACAATGCAGCTCGGATACAAATGGCGAAAGGAAAATCTGGAAACTTGTTTGGCAAGCAAAAGTACCGTAGAAATTGAGGGTTTTTGCATGGAGAGTGGCGACCTCCTCCCTAGCGGTTCGTGAGGGACTACATCGACGGATTCCCTCTGTTGATCCGAGATGCACTATTTGTGGCAATGAGCGCGAAGATTCCCATCATGCTATTGTCCGATGCACGTTAGCTCGTGCGCTCCGGGAGGGCATGCGATCAAAGTGGAAGCTACCACCGGAGTCGGCCTTCTCTTACTCTGGTATGGATTGGTTTCTGAATCTTCTATCTAATACCCCCCAACAATCTAGGGCGAAATCATTTTTCTGTTATGGAGAACGTGGCATCACAGAAACAATGTAGTGCATGGTGATGGTAAGGCCTCGGTCACTGCATCTATACCGTTCTTATGCAATTATCTGGATTCCTTTACTTTGACCCATCGTCCGCTCTTTGATGCTAAAGGAAAATCCCCTGCCACACCTTCTGTTATGGCTTGTGTGGAAAATCCGCCGGCCTCTTCACGCTGGAAAGCTCCTCCTAATGGTGTGTTAAAAGCTAATGTCGATGCTGGATGGGACTCTACAAATAAGAAAGCTGGTATTGGTATTGTGATTCGGGATTATAAGGGCCAAATAGTTCTGTCGGAATGGCAATTCGTTCCTTGGTGCTCAAGTTCTGAAGAGGTTGAAGTCCTGGCATGTCTTCATGGTTTAAAAGAACTTATAAAAATCCGTGCTTCACAGGCAATTCTGGAATCTGATTGTATGCGTTCTGTCAAGACACTGCAAGGGACATAGCGAAATAAATCATCATGTTGGAGTCTCTATTCGGAAGGCCAGGAGCTCTTACATATCTATCAGTTTATATTAGTTTGCAAAGTTGATCGGGCTAGCAATGGTTTGGCACATGGATTAGCGCAACTTGGTAGGATGGGTGACTCGGGCTCTCTCATTGATTCGGTTCCCCCATCCTTAGTAGTGGTAGCTATGAATGATTGTAATTGGGTCGATGAACCCTTAGCTGGTTAGGCCTTGTTTCACCTGATGTAACCATTCTGTAACTCTGGAGCAGCAAGTTTCTTACGCACTCTTTTCCTTGCCAGGGTACCTAAGAGGACTGGAAGGGTTTTAATGAGGCGGCTTGCTTGCGTAATATAAATGGTTCATCTTCAAAAAAAAAAATCAATCATCTTGTGCTAAGTTTAGTCAGATTCATACGGTCACACCATTGAAACATCTCCTCGCTATTCTAAGGTACTGTTAGGTTGTCCAGCTTTAATAGGACATGCATGCTACAAGAGTTCACAGACAAAGCATATCAGACAACTATCGGAATGCAAAACCGTATTCAAGGTGTTGATTGCCTACTTTTCTTCGTGGTCGGTACGACATGTAAATCGCTTACAAAATATTGCGGTGCATCGTTTAGCTCACAAGGATGAGTCTTTTAGTTTGTTTTGGTTTGGCTCTGAAGTGTATATGGGAAACCTTTTGTTTGGTTCGTTTAAAAAATATAAAGCACACATGTTTTCTCTAAAAAAAGACTTTGAAGGATAGCTTACCGTCGTACTGGTCCGCCGATGATGATTAGCCACAATGCATGGTTAATGTCCTTGGACCATGGTTATAATCTTTGCACCAGGATTATAATTTCGAGAGAGGATTGGTAGCAGAAGGGTGGGATCCACGATATTTCTGGCATCTATGGTGGATTGTATGTTTCAGTGTCGTTATACAAAAGGTGGACCTGGCGTACAAAAGGGTGGGCATGCAGGTTCATGGACAAGGCAGCGATTAGCTTGGGTCCTTATACCGGGCCTCATACCAAGGAAGTGTGAACGGGTTGGCCGCTCGAATGTGCAACATAGATAAGGACCTCTCATGGGTAAAGCAACGCACCTCTAGAGTATACAGAACTCTGATACGTTACTCCTTGTTCCGGAAAGGAGTTGCGAACGCTGCAGGAAAGGAACTCCACGATGTTCTAATCAACATGTGAAGGCTAACAGACATAGTTTTTAGAATAAAAGCAATCTTTGAAGAAATATTTACAAAAACCTGCATAGTCTACGACCTATGGTCTGTGGCTATAGATAGTGCATCAAACAGTTCTTTTTAATAAACTTCTTGAGTATGCTTGTACTCAACCGTATCTTCTTAACTCTTGCTAGATCTCAGAACAATCAATGACGTCTTAAGGAGGAAAGCTATTTTGAGGAATTGAAGATAGCCGATGGAATCAATAGATTCGACGGCTATATTAGTGGGTATGGAAGTGAAGCTAAAGAGTAGAAAAAGCTAAAGAGTAGACAATAGATATATCCCTAAATGCTAGAACCTACTTATGTAGAGCATTGCTATAGCAGCAACTGCAAGTTAAATAAATATTATTAGTAAGCTTATTCGTAGAACAGTCTTCGAGTTGCTATTTTTGGTTTTCTTTTCTGAAGATGCTTTCCTCGCTATATCAAGGAGGTTCTCTGGATATTTTGTAATGTATTATGTTGTAATCTATAGCCATGTCTTAGACCTTCGACGTTTCTGTTGTACCACTCTGAGGGATGTAATACTGGTGGAACGGTGTTCCATTAGTGCTATGTCAATGACTTGCGTACTATAACATGTAGTGGTATGCTGGTTCACCTCAATATATTAATCTACTTCACTTGCCTATATCATATCTAAATTCCGGATAAACCTTTTGATACAAGTAGAGCTATAAAAAACTACAACATGTAATTCTTAAAAGAGAAACTTCAAAAACACGGCAGATAGAACTGCACCTTATGAAGCTCATGCTGGGAAATCCTAAAAGACTCCACCTAATCCATCCTGGACCGATTAAGATTTGTGTTTAAGTTTCTGTACAAAATTGTATCGTCGTACAAGCTTAATGTATATAGTGTCTAAAATCTCAGTACACTAATGCATCGACCAACCGATTGGTGTGAAGCAAAAACAAGGATTGAACCAAAGTGTATAAGATGCTACCGCACCAACATAGATCAATTGAAGTAGAATCTCATGGATCAAAGGTTGTGCAAAGGAGAAAGGGTTCCAAATAGTCAACGAGATTGAGCAAGCAAGTAGCGAACCAAAGTGACACAAGTAAAAATGTTCCTCCTAATTCATATTCATATGAGATACTACTTGCTCACATTACTACCAGGGACATTAACAGAACTCGGGTTCAACCAAAGGGACATGTTTATCTCCTTAACACCGACGAATAATACTACAAATTCATCTAGAACATGGGACATATGCTTCAAAACCTATCCAGAACCACTCAAGCACATCATCGCTTGTTCTGCCAAACTCCACCCCGGTTTGTGGACCAGGCTCGGTGATGACTTTGAATCCATCACTGACGATCTTCTTTGTTTCCGCCATGAAAGAAAAGTAATTGTACTCTCGGCTTGCTCCAAAATCTGTGCAAGTAACCTAACTAGCAAATCAGATAGCCAAATTGGACAGTACTATAACCATGGCCAGTCTAAACAAATTTTGGTCTAGGGTCAAATTAAATATATATACTTTATACTAAAATTTTATACTTTATGTAACTTTTGTATGATGCTACAGTCTTAATGAGTGTATCTTCCTCATCACAACTAACTGAATATGAAAAACTATGAATAGCAAATTTTAACAATATTTTTATTGTAAGGTACATTTAAAAATGGACTTAACGTGTTCTATGCAAATATGTTTTCAATGAAAACCATGTATATACACTGTCTACAAATTAATTTAATTGTGTGCCTCCTATCTGTGCATCTGCATTAATGTTTAAATATCCTCAAGATTTTGGTATACATATCTAATGCTACATTCTAATTAGTATCTTAATAGAGATTTTGAGTGTATCATCATGCAAGCAGATTTATAGGCACTTCTAGATTATAAATTGAACCGTTAGCGTGACTCTCTCCCTGTTTTTCTTGTGTGGTCAAATGTGTGTGTTACAAGCTATATGTTGTTCAATGATAACCCGATAATGGATGCATTCTATGTACTTGATATTGAAATATCATCACTTATACTAGTGACTAACCATGCATATGGTTAAGACTCCGCCAAAAATTGCTTAATAACCCAACACATACATGGTTCACTCCATCAACATTTTAGAATATTACAATTCCACATTTTGGTCGTCTCCTTCCCCGCCAATAAAAAGACTATGGAGAAAAACACATTGTCGGTCCGGTTGGCCGATGATTAGCAAAAAAAGCAAGTCCATCCAAAGAAACAGCTATGTCGTACGGGTGAAAATTGATGTCACTTGTCAAGACGGCGGGTAATGTCACCATGGAGCTCTTGCAGAATCCAACGGGTTCCAATTTGTTTTCTCGACTTTGAATTATCATCGACACAACTCTTCTAGATTAACAAGCTCTGCTTGTACCTAGTATCAACGTTCCCTCTCGTTAGGGTTTCTGCTTCTCTCGTGGCACCGCCAACGTTGAGTTTCCGTTTCTTTCCTGAACCCCAATCTCCATCTACCTACGACTGAGTTGATTTGGGGGCATCTCGTATTGCTCCTTTGATGCTGTCTCTGGTGGGTGCTAATCACGGGCTCCTTGGACTCGTCTCACCGTGGTGGCCGGGGGCTACAGAACATGGCGATGGATCGGGCATTAGCATCGGCGACTAGGACCGATGAAAGCATTGAATTGATGATGAAGCATCTTAGAATCAGTGAGGATGATCTTGATAATGTCGTCTTTGAGGATCATACCCCTCCTCCGGTGGAGGCTACACGGTGGTTAGCCATCGCCAGGGTGTTCACAGAGGGAGAGTATTCGAGCTTTTGGTTCTACAAGAATATGTGTTCGGCATGGGATCTGGTGCAGGAAGTTAAGATCAAAACCCTAGAACCAAACCTGCATACATTCGAATTTTCTTGTCTGGGAGATTGGGAGAGGGTGATGCAAGGAGGGCCCTAGGCTTTTCGAGGAAATCCAGTAGTGATTGTGCCATATGACGGCTTTACCAAGCCATCAACTATGGAGCTATTCCATGTTGACATTTGGATTCAGATCCATGATCTTCCTATGGGGTATGCGCCAATGATACAAAGGTGGGGGAATTCATATCATCAGAGCCACTATCTAATGATTTTGAAGGTAACTTCTACCGAGTTAGAATTAAATCGGACGTCAGAAAACCTCTCAAACACTTTGTCTCGATGATTCGAGCGGGCAAGAGGGAGATCTATCTAGTGAAGTTCGAGAAGCTGCCAAACTAGTGTCAGGTACGTGGTCACCTTGGCTATGGATATAAGGATCATGGTGATGGATGAAGGAAATATGCCCTGAGAGGCAATAATAAAGTTGTTATTATGTATTCCTTGTATATGATAGATGTTTATTTTGCATGCTATAATTGTATTGATAGGAAAGATCAATACATGTGTGTTTAATAAACAAAAAGGGTTTCTGGTTATGCCTCTCTTATAGACTAGCTTGTTGATTAACAAGATGATCAAGGTTTCCTGATCATGGACATTGGATGTAGTTAATAACAAGGTCACAGCATTTGTGAAATGATGTGATGAACATTCATCCGAAGTATAGCATTACGATCAAGTCATTATGTTTATATTGCTATAACATCATACGAAGTAATCTTTATCCTTAGACCATGAGATCATGTTAATTGCTAACACCGGAAGAGTATCTTGATAACATCAAATGTCACATCATAACAGGGTGACTATAAAGATGGGTTCAGTACTACGAAGGTGTTATGTTGAGGCTCATGGATCAAGAGTGGAATTTGTCAATCCAGATGACGGATAGATATACTCTGGGCCCTCTCGGTGATATCACATTAGGATAGCTTGCAAGCAAGTGATGTGATCACTAGAATGTTATATCACGGGAACGAGAAAAGAGTGCATGTCGGTAACGAGATCAAACTAGGTATGGAGATACCGATGATCGAATCTCGGACATGTAATATATCGAGAGACAAAGGGATTTAGTTATAAGCGTTAAAGGTTCTCACGATCACAGGAGTCATCGTTGAATGTGTAGGAGTCAGTACTGAGCTCCAGGCCCCGCTGCTGATTATTGATCGGAGAAGGGTCTCGATCATGTCTGCATTATTCGTGAACCGTAGGGTGGCACACTTAAGAGTTACCGGACACCATTTTGGAGCACATATGTTTCAGACAAAAGAATTGCAAACCGCAGGAATTGTTTCAATAGAAACCGGAAATTGTTTCAGGTGAAATTACAGAAGGTGTTTCTGCATGTGATATTGAAATATTGCAAGGGGCTATATGTGAATGTTTGTTAATTAAAGTAATTAACAAAATTCTGAATAAATTTAATAAAAAGAGTTTTATTAAATGAGAGAGCATTAAATTTGGAGAAATTTAATGCATTTAAAGTGGAGACTTTAAAAGGGAATGTGAAGAGGCATTTTAATGTGGAGGAGTTACCACCACATGAATGGGGGCGGTGAGGGGTCACCCCCCATGCGCCGGCCATGGAGAGAGGGGGCACCCCCCCTCCTCCTATAAAAGGACACCCATTCCCTCATTCATCCTCACACCTCCTTGTGAAGGATCTCTCTCTCCCTCTAGAATTATTCCCCCATGGTCTCGAATTAGCGAGATACATGTTCCCGGTGGCATTTCGTCTGGAAGGAGTTGCTGCTTCCGCTGGATCGCTGGAGCGAGGAGGTGGAGGTTGTCCGGTTGCTTGAACATGTGTGCGAGTGCGGATGCGCTGCTGAGTTGCGGCGCTCGGACTTCCTCACGATCTTGAGATCGGCAAGTGTACGACTACATCAACCACGAGTTCCTACTCGTTAACAAAGCTCGTTGTCTTCGAGGGTAAGTTCTCCATGGATGTATGTCCACCCGTTGCTCTGTATCTAGTAGATAGATCTTGGCGCATAGTTCTCATCGTAGGAATTTTTTTGTTTTCTATGCTGTAGACCCAACAGTGGTATCAGAGCCTGATCTATGCGTAGGTGCTTTGCACGGATAGTACACATATGTTTATATGTGGGCGATGATGATCATGTTATTGCATCTTCTATGTACTTTGGATATTGGTGGCATAGTGGGATGAAGCGGCCCGGACCAACCTTACATGTCATCGTACATGAGACCGGTTCCACGACTGACATGCAACTAGTTTTGCATAAGTGGCTAGCGGGTGTCTGTCTCTCCTACTATAGTCAATATCTGATTTACAACGAGTTGCTAATAACTTGGTTATCCTCGTTGTGGTTCATG
This sequence comes from Avena sativa, assembly GCA_916181665.1. Taxonomy (NCBI): domain Eukaryota; kingdom Viridiplantae; phylum Streptophyta; class Magnoliopsida; order Poales; family Poaceae; genus Avena; species Avena sativa. The sequence continues at coordinate 541,200,951 of OV702290.1, read as the reverse complement.
TTCGTAGGTTAAACCGGTTCTATCTCCGAAAGCCCTAAGCCACGTAAAACTTGCACTTGATAAATTAGAGGCGTCTAGTTTAGATCGTTGTTGGGCTAGTGTTTTGATATGGTATTGTTGTAAGTAGATGTATGATAGATACTCTTACAACTCACTTACACACAAAGGAATGATAGAGATCATACCACGATGCAAATGATAGAGATCAAATGCATGGACCATATCACCTCACTTCACACATTAGCATCTTATATTGCTAGTTTGGCGCTTTTGGTAGCATTATAAGATGATCCCTCATTTAGATATCAAGATAAAATGTGTTCTTCCTTAAGTATGCACCGTTTTGTGGATCGTGTTTTGAGGCATCACGTGATGATCGGGTATTCTCGACTCTACGCTTTCATACAACGGGTGTAAGACAGTTTTACACACGCAAATACTAAGGTTCTTACTTGACGAGCCTAGCATGTACAGACATGGCCTCGGAACACGGACCGAAAGGTTAAGCATGAGTCATATAGTTGATATGATGCCCATATAGATGCTCGCCTTTGAAGCTACACCGACTCACGTGATGATCGGACTTGGTGTAGTGGATTTGGTTCATGTAATCACCAAAAGGACACGAGGGATGTCGTTTTTGAGTGGGAGTTCATTAGTAATTTGGATTAGTTGAACTCAATCTATCATAAACTTAGTCTAAATATACTTTACAAATTCTGTTGTAGATGGCACCACCTGCTTTTAATTTCAATGTGTTCATGGAGAAAGAGAAGCTTGCTGCGAATGGTAGCAACTTCACCAACTGGGCTATGAATTTGAGGATTCTCCTCACTGCTGCACAAAAGCAATATGTGCTAGAGGCGCCGCTAGGCCCCCCACCAGCTCCTGATGCCCCTGACGAGGAAAAGAACGTCTATATAACTCGTCAGGAGGACTACAACTTAGTTCATTGCGGCATACTGTATGGGCTAGAGCCAGAACTTCGAAAGCGTTTCGAAAATGGCAATGCTTTTGATACCATGGGAGAATTGAAAATGATTTTCGATACCCATGCTGCCGTAGAGAGTTATAATGCTACAGAAAAGTTCTTTAGCTGCATGATGGAGGGAAACAGCTCCATTAGTGAGCACGTACTCAAAATGTCTGGGTACGCCGATAAGCTTGTGTCCTTGGAAATAACGATTCCCATTGACTTAGGCATACATCGTGTTCTCCAATCTCTGCCACCTAGCTACAAGAGCTTCGTGATGAACTATAATATGCAGGGCATGAAGAAGTCTCTTTCCGAGCTTCTGTCAATGCTTAAGACTGCAGAAGTGGAGATTAGGAAAGAACATCAAGTGTTGATGATCAATAAGACCACCAGTTTCAAGAAGGACAAGAAAGGCAAGCAGAAGGGAAAGAAGGGCGGCAAATATATTGCCGCGCCTGAAAAGAAACCCCGAGCTGGCCCTAAGTCTGACACCGAGTGCTACTATTGCAAGGGGACTGGCCATTGGAAGCGCAACTGCCCCAAGTATTTGGCGGACAAGAAGGCCGGCAAGGCAAACAAAGGTATATGTGATATACATGTTATTGATGTGTACTTGACTAGTAGTCGTAGTAGCACCTGGGTATTTGATACGGGATCGGTTGCTAATATATGTAACTTGATTCAGGGGCTGCGGAACAAGCGACAACTAGCAAGGGATGAGGTCACGATGCGGGTCGGCAATGGATCAAGAGTTGATGTGATCGCCGTCGGAACGCTGCCTCTCCATATGCCGTCGGGATTAGTTATAAACCTGAATAGTTGTTATTTGGTGCCTGCACTGAGCATGAACATTGTATCCGGATCGTGTTTGATGCAAAGTGGTTATTCGTTTAAGTCTGAAACCAATGGTTATTCGATTTATATGAATAATATCTTTTATGGTCATGCACCTGTGTTGAATGGTTTATTTCTGTTGGATCTCGATAGTAGTATTACGCATATTCATAATGTTGATGCTAAAAGGATTAAACTTGATAATGATATATCTACATATATGTGGCACTGCCGTCTAGGTCATATTGGCGTTAAACGCATGAAGAAACTCCATTCTGATGGACTTTTGGAATCACTTGATTTTGAATCATTTGATATATGTGAGCCATGCCTTATGGGCAAGATGACTAGAACGCCGTTTTCCGGTTCAATGGAACGGGCGACAGATTTGTTGGAAATCATACATACTGATGTGTGTGGACCAATGAGTGTGTCGGCGCGAGGTGGATATCGTTATTTTGTTACTTTCACGGATGATTTGAGTAGATACGGGTATATCTATTTGATGAAACATAAGTCTGAAACCTTTGAAAGGTTCAAAGAATTTTAGAATGAAGTGGAAAATCATCGTAACAGAAAGATCAAATTTTCGCGGTCCGACTGTGGAGGAGAGTATCTTAGTTACGAGTTTAGCACACATATGAAAGACTGTGAAATAGTTTCACAACTCACGCCTGCCGGAACACCACAACGTAATGGTGTGTCAGAACGTCGTAATCATACTTTATTGGATATGGTTCGATCTATGATGTCTCTGACTGACTTGCCACTGTCATTTTGGGGTTATGCACTGGAAACCGCTGCATTCACTTTAAATAGGGCACCATCTAAATCCGTTGAAAAGACACCGTATGAATTATGGTTTGGAAACAAACCTAAGCTGTCATTTCTTAAAGTTTGGGGATGCGATGTTTATGTGAAGAAACTTCAACCGGATAAACTCGAACCCAAAGCGGAAAAATGCGTCTTCATAGAATACCCTAAGGAAACGATTGGGTATACCTTCTATCACAGATCCGAGGGCAAGGTCTTTGTTGCCAAGAATGGATCCTTTCTTCAGAAGGAGTTTCTCGCGAAAGGTGTGAGTAGTCGGAAGGTAGAACTCGAAGAGGTTATTGAACCTTCTCTTCATGAAATGGTGAGTAGCGCAGCTCCAGAAGTTGTTTCGGAGTTGACTTCACCTAATGAAGAGAGAGCTAATGATATTGATCATGAAACTCCGAAAAAGGACACTACCGAACCTCGCAGGTCAAGCAGGACACGTGCAGCTCCTGAACTGTACGACAATCCTGTTATAAATTTCATGATTGATGAAATAGATGACCCTGCGACGTATGAACAAGCGATGATGAGCCCTGATTCCAACAAATGGCTAGAAGCCATGAAATCTGAGATGGAATCCATGTACGAAAACTAGGTTTGGACCTTGGTGGACTTACCTCACGATCGAAAGGCCGTTGAGAATAAATGGATTTTCAAAATAAAAACTGATGCTGATGGTAATATAACCATCCATAAGGCTCGACTTGTCGCAAAGGGGTTTCGACAAATTCAAGGAGTTGACTACGATGAGACATTCTCTCCCGTAGCGATGCTTAAGTCGGTTAGGATTATGTTAGCAATTGCTGCATATTTTGATTATGAAATATGGCAGATGGATGTCAAAACTGCGTTCCTCAATGGTAATATTGAAGAAGAGTTGTATATGATACAACCTAAGGGTTTTGTCGATCCTAAGGATGCTGATAAGGTGTGCAAACTTCAGCGACCCATCTATGGACTGAAGCAAGCATCCCGGAGTTGGAATCTCCGCTTTGATGAGGTGATCAAAGAGTTTGGATTTGTCAAAACTTATGGAGAGGCTTGTATTTACAAGAAAGTGAGTGGGAGTAATGTGGCATTTCTGATATTATATGTGGATGACATATTATTGATTGGAAATGATATAGATCTTTTAAACTGTGTTAAAAGTTATCTAAACAGCAAATTTTCGATGAAGGACCTTGGTGAAGCTTCATATATATTAGACATTAAAATCTATAGAGACAGATCAAGACGCCTAATTGGGCTATCGCAGAGTACATACCTTGATAAGATATTAAAGAAGTTTAATATGGACGAAAGTAAGAAGGGGTACTTACCTATGTTGCAAGGCAAGACATTGAGTAACACTCAAAGTCCGGCTACGGCGGAAGAAAGAGAGATAATGGATAAGATCCCCTATGCCTCAGCCATAGGCTCTATAATGTATGCCATGCTATGTACAAGACCGGATGTGGCACATGCTATTAGTTTGACTAGTAGGTACTAATCTGATCCAGGTTCGGAACACTGGATAGCGGTCAAGAATATCCTTAAGTACTTGAGAAGAACTAAGGATATGTTTATTGTATACGGATGTGAAGAAGAGCTAGTCGCTAAGTGTTATGTCGATGCTAGCTTTGACACTGATCCGGATGACTCTAAGTCTCAATTCGGATACGTATTTCTCTTGAACGGAGCAGCAGTTAGTTGGAGGAGCTCCAAACAACCTGTGGTGGCTGGATCAACGACGGAGGCGGAATATGTTGCTGCTTCAGAAGCAGCGCAGGAAGCGGTTTGGATGAAAATTTTCATTACGGAACTGGGTGTGGTTCCCAGTGCGTTAGACCCGATGGTGATCTATTGTGACAACAATGGAGCCATAGCCAACGCAAAGGAACCAAGGCCTCACAAGAATTCCAAGCATATTAAGCACCGGTTTCACTCCATCCGCGAGCATGTCAAGGATGGAGATATAAATATTTGTAAAGTGCACACGGACCTGAATGTAGCAGATCCGTTGACTAAAGTACTCCCTAGGGCAAAACATGATCAACACCAGAACTCCATGGGTGTTAGATTTATCACTATATAAACTAGATTATTGTCTCTAGTGCAAGTGGGAGACTGAAGGAAATATGCCCTGAGAGGCAATAATAAAGTTGTTATTATGTATTCCTTGTATATGATAGATGTTTATTTTGCATGCTATAATTGTATTGATAGGAAACATCAATACATGTGTGTTTAATAAACAAAAAGGGTTCCTAGTTATGCCTCTCTTATAGACTAGCTTGTTGATTAACAAGATGATCAAGGTTTCCTGATCATGGACATGGGATGTTGTTAATAACAAGGTCACAACATTTGTGAAATGATGTGATGAACATTCATCCGAAGTATAGCATTACGATCAAGTCATTATGTTTATATTGCTATAACATCATACGAAGTAATCTTTATCCTTAGACCATGAGATCATGTTAATTGCTAACACCGAAAGAGTATCTTGATAACATCAAACGTCACACCGTAACAGGGTGACTATAAAGATGGTTTCAGTACTACGAAGGTGTTATGTTGAGGCTCATGGATCAAGAGTGGAATTTGTCAATCCAGATGACGGATAGATATACTCTGGGCCCTCTCGGTGATATCACATTAGGATAGCTTGCAAGCAAGTGATGTGATCACTAGAATGTTATATCACGTGAACGAGAAAAGGTAACGAGATCAAACTAGGTATGGAGATACCGATGATCGAATCTTGGGCATGTAATATATCGAGAGACAAAGGGATTTAGTTACAAGCGTTAAAGGTTCTCACGATCACAGGAGTCATCGTTGAATGTGTAGGAGTCAGTACGGATCTCCAGGTCCCGCTGCTGATTATTGATCGGAGAAGGGTCTCGATCATGTCTGCATTATTCGCGAACAGTAGGGTGGCACACTTAAGAGTTACCGGACACCATTTTGGAGCACATATGTTTCAGACGAAAGAATTGCAAAGCACAGGAATTGTTTCAATAGAAACCGGAAATTGTTTCGGGTGAAATTGCAGAAGGTGTTTCTGCATGTGATATTGAAATATTGCAAGGGGCTATATGTGAATGTTTGTTAATTAAAGTAATTAACAAAATTCTGAATAAATTTAATAAAAAGAGTTTTATTAAATGAGAGAGCATTAAATTTGGAGAAATTTAATGCATTTAAAGTGGAGACTTTAAAAGGGAATGTGAAGAGGCATTTTAATGTGGAGGGGTTACCACCACATGAATGGGGGAGGTGAGGGGTCACCCCCCCATGCGCCGGCCATGGAGAGAGGGGCCACCCCCCTCCTCCTATAAAAGGCCACCCATTCCCTCCTTCATCCTCACACCTCCTTATGAAGGATCTCTCTCCCCCTCTAGAATTATTCCCCCATGGTCTCGGATTAGCGAGATACATGTTCCTGGTGGCATTTAGTCTGGAAGGAGTTGTTGCTTCCGCTGGATCGCTGGAGCGAGGAGGTGGAGGTTGTCCGGTTGCTTGAACGTGTGTGCGAGTGCGGATGCGCTGCTGAGTTGCGGCGCTCGGACTTCCTCACGATCTTGAGATCGGCAAGTGTACGACTACATCAACCACGAGCTCCTACTCGTTAACAAAGCTCGTTGTCTTCGAGGGTAAGTTCTCCATGATGTATATCCACCCGTTGCTCTGTATCTAGTAGATAGATCTTGGCGCATAGTTTTCATCGTAGGAAATTTTTTGTTTTCTATGTTGCGGACCCAACAATGGAGTACATCCTCCAGATGCTCTAGTGTCCAAGAATCTGCATGCGAATTGGAGTGTTCGTACGGGTGGCAGATCTGGTCGTGGCAGAGGTTTTGGAGGTGGCGAGGGCAAGGGTGGTATGTCCTCAGGAAGAGCTGGTGGTGGTGGTTCAAACCAGCGGGAGCCCAGTCTTTCAGAAGAGGAGGCCATTCGAAAGGAAAAAGATACTGATGATGTGATGACTGATGCCGAGAATAATAGAAAGAGGGGTGCTAACTGTGGCACAGATAATCAGGCTGGTACCTCCTGGAAGTGTGGTTGCTATGGTGGGTTCCATTGTAAGCAATCAGCAAAACATGTCACTTGTGTTGCCTTCTATCCCGAACCCAAAACACGATTCCAAGAGATCAAAGCTGGGCGAAGGTGAAGAGGAGGATTCTACAAACAACAAACTGATATCGGCGACTCCCAGGATGGGGTTTGTCCGGGAGCAATGAGAATCTTAGGATAAAATGGTCGTGGCCTGCAAGGGGTTGCGGCTGTCCGAGCGCTGATAAATCTTCAGAAGCGATGTGACCGGATGTCATATTTTTGTCTGAAACTCATCTAGCTGAGTGGCTGACAGAAATGTCTATGACGCAAACTGAGAATGGATAGAAAGGAGGTAGTACGTAGTCTCGAACGGAGTGGTGGACTTCTATTGGTTTGGAAGAAAGGAGTGAAGATCTTTTTACGTTTCAAGATGAAGTACTTCATTGATGTAAATGTGGAACATGGACATAATTTGGTGCGGCATTTCACGGGTATGTACGGTAAGCCTAAGTGGCAAGACGGGCACATCACTTGGCAGAATATGAGGGATCTTCATGCCCAGTCGACACTGCCATGGTTGATTATGGGGTACCTTAATAAAATCCTATACCCGTTTGAAAAGGAGGGGCAATCCATGGCCCAACCACCTAATGCAGAACTTTAGAGATGCTTATTGGACATAAATTCACATGGCATAGGGCCAACATAAGAGAAAGGTTGGATAGGGCTCTAACTAATGAGGATTGGGTTCTACGATTTGGTGATGATGTGCTACAGAATTTGGAGTATTCTAGATCGGACCATTGACCAATTCTCATGTTGTTTGATATGGAAGAGTCTGGTCGTTTTGATGGTCCGAGCCTGCTAAGGTCCGAAGCCAGGTGGCTCAAGGAGTCCCAATTCAAACAAGAAGTATAAGATGCATGGGAGTAGGCCGGGCAAAGAATCCATTTGGGGTCATTGGCGGGAAAATTGTCCATTGTTCATGATCTACTGCACAAGTGGGACAAATCTGTCCTGCAGAAGACGAAGAGGGGAATCCGTAATGCACAAAAGGAGATGGAGAGGGTGGTTTATGGTCCGCTTTATGATGAATCGATAAAACTTGAGAAAGAATTAGCGAAGGAAATAGAAGACATGTTGGAAAAGGATGAAATTCACTGGGCTCAACGGAGCTGTTTAAACTGCCTACAGTTGGGCAGCAAAAATACTTCTTATTTCCATCATTTTGCGAGTGGACGGCAGAGGATAAGTAGAATAAAAAAGTTAAGAGATGATTCCGGTGTATGCCGAGAAGGGCCAGCTGAGCTAAATCCGTTGGTGTCCCAATATTTTGCTGGTTTATTCTCCACTGAAGTGGATGAACCCGACCCATCTATATTTGAAAAGGTGGCTCCTAAAGTGTCTGAATAAATGAATGAGCGGCTCATGAGACTGTACAATGCTGAAGATGTTAAAAAGCGTCTGGGTTGGTGATGGCTCAATGCACGGCGCCCAGAAAAATGCTTGATGGCGGTGTTGATGTAGAGCTCGTTGGGAACCCCAAGAGGAAGGTATGATGATCACAGAGCAAGTTTCCCTTAGTTATGAAACCAAGGTTTAATCGAACCAGTAGGAGCAAGGAAACACCCCAAAGGTGTTACTAGCTGAGCTTTAGCAAGGCGCACTACCGGTGCTAGTAGCAACGTGGAGACCTGCACAACACAACCACATAACTTTGTCCCCAACTTGCGATTAGGTTGTCAATCTCACCGTGTTTTGTGAAAAACAAAGGATTAAACATATCGAATGGAAAGAAGTAATAGTTTGCAGAAAGTAAACACAAAGAAGTAAACAAATTGTAGATTGTATGTAAAGAAAAGGACCGAGATCCATAGTTCACTAGAGGTGACTCTCCTTAAGATAGATAACATGCTGGGTGAACAAATTACAGCGGGGCAATTGACAAACATCGAGAAAGCAAAACATGCATATACTAATCATCTTGACTCCTTTGATACTTGATTGGGCATTACAACATTATACATAGACCGCCATCCAACTGCATCTATGACTAATAATCCACCTTCAGGTTATCATCCAAACCCCCTCCAGTATTAAGTTGCAAGCAACAGATTAATGATTTACGAATTGCGTGTAAAGTAAACAATAAGATTGTTCTATGAACAAAGGATTGTTGTTTTCTCCCTAGTAGCAACAACACATCTAGTACCTTAGAGATTTCTGTCACTTCCCCAGATTACCAGAGGCATGAACCCACTATCGAGCATAAATACTAACTCTTGGAGTTGCTAGCATCTACTTGGCATGGATAGCTACTAACAACGGAAAGCATGCAAGATCACAAATAACAAAGACATGATAGAATCAATAATCAATCTGAAATAGCATCTCAATATCCATCGGATCCCCGCAAACACAACATGCAGAATTACAAATAGATGATCTTGATCATGAACGGAGCTCACAAGATCTAGACATGAAAGCACAAAGGAGGAGAACCAGCCATCTAGCTACTACATGGATCCGTAGTCCAAGGATGAACTACTCACGCATCACACCAGAGGCTTGCATGATGATGAAGAAGGCCTCCAGGGTGAATTCCCCTCTCTGGCAGGGTTCCGGGAAGAGCTTCAGATCCCTCCTGATCTAGGGATGGAGATGACGGCGGCTACAGACTCTTTGGTGGATTTTTGATCGGGCACTTAGGGTTTTTGTCCCGAGGGCAATATATAGGCGGAAGGAGAGGTCGAGGGGGTGCCGGGAGTGGCCACACCACCCCTTGGCGCAGGCCAGGCCTGGCCGCGTGGCCAGGTGGTGTGGTGGCCCCCTGGCCCCTCTCCGTCTCGTATTCTGGCACTTGATGTCTTCCGGAAAAATAGGCACTTTGGCTTTTGTCCCGTCAAATTCCGAGAATATTCATTTTCTAACTTTCCTGGAACCAAAAATAGTAGAAAACAGGCAGCTGGCACTATGGCTCTTCTTAATAGGTTAGTCCAAGAAATCATATGAAAAGTACTCCAAAGTTGGAACAAAACACAAGAAAGTGGATAAAACTAAGCATGGAACATAAAAAATTATAGATACATTTGCAATGTATCAACATCCCCAAGCTTAACTCCTGCTCGTCCTCGAGTAGGTAAGTGATAAAAAGAAAGAATAATTTTTAAGGTGACATGCATCATCAAAGACTTGATCAAAGTATTTGTAAAACATTCAAAGCTGGGATCATAGTACTTCAATCACAACATGAAAGACAAAGTTCTAGCAATAAGCAAAGAAACTATGATGCAACATGAAAAAGGTACAAACAAAAGATTCATGAATAACAATGCTTTGCAAGACGTTTGTTTGTTTCACATAAAGAAAACATAGCATAATAGTATTCAGCTTGTCCCTCAATAGAGTAGCAAATATAAATGCATAGTACACCTTCAAAGTTCATAAGAGTGACTAGATACAATAGTTTAAAACAAGCAATATCAAAGTATGCATCAATCAACTAGTCTTGGGACAATGCACATAGAACTAAGAATGGCCATTATGCTCTCAAAGTAGGTGCATAAAGATAGAAGGTGGAGACTCAATATAATGGTGGAAGAAAGGCCTTTGTAAAAGGAAGTAGGGATTCAAGTCTCATAAAGAGCTTCCAAAAATTATGGTACTTATAGCTTTCAGCTCTCATTGCCCCTATCATAAGCATCTTTAAGGTGATTAAGGTTAAAGTGACACAACTAAGAGGATATGCTTGACAAGTTATAAACCGAAATCTCATGCCCCTTACTTACGAAGACCGATCCTCATGTTACTCAACTTCAGTCACGAGTAAGCTCTTGTCATTGTAAGTATATGTGTATCAATAAGAACCGCCAACGGGGTACCCCTTGCACATGATACGGGAGCTTTCCCATAATCAAAATGACAAGGCAAGCAGACAATGAGCATCTCAGCGATCTTTTTATTTGCTATTTGCATAGGTTTTTATTGAGGATGCTTCATAAAGTGCTCATTATGGTGATGCTGCAAGTTTCCACCATGATTAGGCATGGCTTAGGCTAGCGGCCTAGGCGTTTCTCTAACACACATACAGACTCCATGATCTTACAAGTTCCACTTTTATTTCACACCACCAGGATCCGTAAGCAAAAGAACATGATATCAACAGGGTACAAAGTACAAGTGCAATGTTGAAAGCGTTCCCCATGAAACATGGTTCTGCTAATTTCAACTTATAAAGCGCAAGCATATACGCAACGAAGAAGGATCCAATGGTTCAAGTTTATTAGAGGCAATAAAGTAAAGTGTGCCATCAAGTTCGTGAGAGCTTTAATCACTAGTTTTCTCATAACAAGTTTAATTTGGAAGGTAAACAAAAGCATGAATATACTTGAAATAGCATAATCTAGTAGGTAGGTATGGTGGACTCTTTCGAATAACTTGGTTTAAGGAGTTGGATGCATGAGTGGAACTCATACTTGGTTGTGGAGGCTAGCAAAAGACTGGGAGCGACAAACTAAGAGTGCAATAATGGCCATAATCATGCAGAGCGACAAAACATCATTGATCAAAGCATAAAGTGATACTACAAGTTGAAAACTAAAGGATCATAAAGGCTATGGTGACTTTGGATAGTCATAACATGGTGTGAGCATGCACCAAGTCAACCCAAATAAAGCATCAAAGGAGAATACCACTATACTATGCTTTAATATGCTAAAACAACGCATGATTCATCCAAGGCACATTAAGCAATCTCAATTGTTTATAACAAGTCATGCTACAGCAAAGAATACTAAGCATAAATCCAAAACAATATCAAGCATGGCATGACAAAGCATAGGCCACAGTCAAAAACAAGCTCTTTTTACCACATAAGCATGAACTTTCCTACTCTTTTCCAAACCAAACCAAACTATTTGCAAACCAATGTATGAAAGAGGGGGTCCAACCGATTTATTCAGAAAACAAAGCAAACAAAGAAAACAAAAAACCAAAACAAAAACGAAAAAGAAGACGCTCCAAGAACAACACAACTGTGCATGAAACAATAAAAATGAAGCGTTTGGAAGAAACCTGGGATTTTTATTAATGAAGAAGGGGATGCCTTGGGCATCCCCAAGCTTTGACGCTTGTACTTCTTGGATATTTCTTGGGGCGACACGCGTGGCATCCCCAAGCTTGAGTTTTAGTCCATCCTTCATCTCATTACTCATTCCTTCCATACACCTGAAATTTTTCCTTCATACAAAACTTCATATAATCTTTATTAGCAACATTAGTGCACTCAAGATAAAAGGTCTTAAGGTTCAGTTCTAACACCAAATAAACTTCCATTAGAACACTAGCTACTGTAGCACTTCCCTCAAAAAGCTCAATTCCCCAAAAGAACTCAAGAAGGAACCAACAAGAAGCAAATATAGAAAATGGCAGAAATCTGTCAAAACAGACCAACAGGTAAAGACGAATTTTTTCGAAGACCTTCTGTTGCTCACATCAAAAAGTGATGAACTAACGAAAGTTAGATCACAACCTGGGGCAGAATCACAAACATTCACGCCACAAAAGAAGGTATAGAGATTTTACACGAATTTTTACGGTGAAGCATAGAAATATGTTTTGGGACAACAACTTTCCCAATCATTACTTCGCTCTCATTAGAGGTTACTCTTGGCACAAAAAGCAAATAAAAAGGATAAGGAGCTGTTATTACTGAAGCAATAACTTCCAAGACTCATCTAAAACTTTTGGGTTATCTCCCAATAAGTAATTTTCTTTAACGCCTTTAAGTTAGGCATAAGAAGCAAGAAAAAGAATCAAGTGTTCTCAAATGAAGAAGCATTAAGAGCAAATTTTGTTTTCATAGGAGAGGCAAAAGAAATCTTCTCTCTCTTCTTAAGGAAGTGTTCTATACCTTTCTTGAGTGGGAGTTGATATTTAATGGTGCATTCTTTCATATCAATAGTGGCCACACCACCCCCTGGCGCGGGCCAGGTGGTGTGGTGGCCCCCTGGCCCCTCTCCGTCTCGTATTCTGGCACTTGATGTCTTCCAGAAAAATAGGCACTTTGGCTTTTGTCCCATCCAATTCCGAGAATATTCATTTTCTGACTTTCCTGGAACCAAAAACAGCAGAAAACAGGCAGCTGGCACTGTGGCTCTTGTTAATAGGTTAGTCCAAGAAATCATATGAAAAGTACTCCAAAGTTGGAGCAAAACACAAGAAAGTGGATAAAACTAAGCATGGAACATCAAAAATTATAGATACATTTGCAATGTATCAGTTGGACGGTCTCCATGCGGTGTTTTTCAAAAAGTGCTGGAATTTCTTGGGTGAAACTTTAACGAAGGAGGTTCTCGATGTAATAAATAAGAAGATCATCCCAAACGGATGGAATGATACAGTAATTGTTCTCATTCCGAAAGTGGAAACCCCAGAGCAGATTACCCAATACCGGCCGGTCAGTTTAAACAAATTCCTTTATAAGGTAATATCAAAAGTGATTGCCTTTCGACTTAAGCATATTCTTGATGATGTTATTTCTCCAGTACAAAGTCCTTTTGTTCCTGGAAGACATATAATCGATAATGTCTTGTTGGCCTATGAGAGTCTCCATACCATTAAAAATAAGAAGAAAGGTAAATGGGGTTATTGTGTAGTTAAGCTTGAAATGCATAAGGCCTATGATCATGTTAAGTTTTTTTTGGAGAAGATGATGACCAGGTTGGGTTTTAATCAAGAGTTTGTTACTCTCTTGATGGCTTGTGTTCGGTCCATTAGATATAAAGTTAGATTCAATGATCAAGAAACAGATGACTTTGTTCCAAGTAGGGGGTTACGTCAAGGTGATCCCCTATCCCCATATTTGTTTATGCTCTGTGCAGAAGATTTGTCTAGTTTACTAGCTCATAGAGAGGAGGTTTGTGGCATTGAAGGTTTCAGGGTTTGTAGAAATGCCCCATCAGTCTTGCATTTTCTTTTTCTGATGATTCCCTAATCCTTATGAATGCGGATTTGAATAATGAAACCTCATTGAGACAGGTACTTGACCAACACCGTGCAGGCTCAGGACAATTGGTAGTGAAGCAAAATATAGCATCTTTTTTAGTCCAAATGTGATTCCTGAAGTCAGAGCTGAAATCTGTATTGATCTAAATATTATGACTGGGGTTGTTTCTGATAGATATCTGGTTCTACCTGCACTTGTTGGGGCGGACAAATCAGATAGTTTCCTCTACTTATCGGAAAGAATAATTAAAAGGCTAGAAGGATGGAAAGAGAAGTTCCTATCTACGGGTGGGAAAGAGATTCTGCTAGAAGCAATCATCCAGTCTATCCATGTATATGCCATGTCAGTGTTTAAAATTCCTATAAAGTTTTGTAAGGAGATGACTAATGCAATGACAGCTTTCTGGTGGGGTGACACTAACGAACAGAAGTGTATGCACTGGATAGCATGGTGGAAGTTATGTGTGCCAAAAAGAATGTGAGGTATGGGCTTTAGAGATATTTACAGTTTTAATTTGTCCATGTTGGCCAAGCAAAGCTGGAGGCTAATATCAAAACCGGGATCCCTGTGTGCACAAGTTCTTGAAGCAAAGTACTACCCCCATGGCGATTTAATGAAGGCGTGAAACAAAAAAGGATCCTCCTTCACATGGAAGAGCATTATTGCTGGTCTAAACACTTTTAGGAGGGGAATTATTTGGAGGATAGGTAAAGGTGAGAAAATAAATAGCTGGCAAGACGCTTGGATTTCGTCAAGCACCGATCGGAAGATTATAACGACAAGGGTTTTTTCACTATTAACTACAGTCGATGAGTTGATAAACCCATGCACCCTGCAATGGGATGAAGGCATGTTAAGGGACGGTTGATGTCACTAGGATTATGTGGATACCACTGAGCCAGAATGTAGAGGAGGGTTTCATTGCTTGGCACTTGACAAAATCATATATTTTTTCAGTCAAATCCGCATACTACTCGGAGTGGAATCATATTAATGGACGGAGGTTAACTCGAAGTGATGATCAAGATCCATCTTCGGATAATCTAGTGTCGGATATTTTATGGAAATTAAAAGTTCCGAGCAAGATAATTTTTTTCTCATGGAGGGCGTTGCATGGCACTATTCCTGGGATGGCGATTCTGGCGTCATATCCCGGTTTTTCCTCAATGTCCAATATGTGCGCAAGGTCCTGAAGACGTATGTCATTTGATGTTCACGTGCAAAAGGGTGAGGGAGGTCTGGAGGTTCCTTCAGTTAGATACAAGCATCAAATCTGCCTTGGTGGTTGATAGATCTGGTTCTGTGGTGTTAGAGGAGATCCTTAGAGGCAAATTAACTAATGAACAGAAGGAACTTATTTTGGTCGGTGCTTGGTACATCTGATGGCAACGTCGTGAATTTGTCAAAGGAGAAAACATTGCCCCACTAAAGCGAACTGCCTTGTCTATTCAAGTCTTGGCTGCAAACTATCTGGGCGCCCAATCGCACTCGGAACACAAGGAGATCAAGGAGATCGCGTGGACTAAGCCTGCGAATAACACCTATAAGGTGAATATTGATGCATGCTTCTTTCCAAATGGTGTGGGGGGCTGTGGTGCAGTTGTTCGCAATGATAAAGAAGACGCAATTGCTAGATCTGGTTGGATGCAGCTACAACAGAGGTATGTGCTCTAAATAATGGCTTGCTACTGATAGAACGGATTGGATGCTCACCGGTTTCGATAGAATCTGATTGTTTGGAGCGTGTCTATGCTTTTAATGGAGTCAATGAAATCTGGAGCCCCTACACTGGTGTTCTTGCTGACTGCTTCGATGTCGCTGGCAGGATTGGCCCAATCACCATGGACCATTGTTTTAGGGAATCCAATATGGTTGCTCATACTATAGCTAGGCATAGTTTTGATTCTGGTTCTTCAATTTTTTGGAACTGCAATCCCCTAGCTTTTACATCCCAACATGTAATAAACGATGTATCCTTACTAAAAGTGAAATATTGAGCTCCCCTCAAAAAAAAAAAAAAGCTCTGCTTGTTTTGTTAGACTCAGTTAGGTCATTAGGTGCTTATATGGGGCTCTGTTGCCTATGAGTTATCGCATCGCCTAAGGATCGGAGTTCATTCTAAGGTTCCAAGAAAGTATTAAGAAAAAGGTCAGTGAGTTCCTGGGCTGGGCATTTTTGTACCGTACTGGTTTTACAGGATATTAGTATTTAAGATAGTTAATTTTTACAGAGAAATACTACGACCAGCTTATAACATTGCTTTATGGAGTAGTAGTACAAATCAACAATGTCTTACTCCTTTCGATCCAAATTAATTGACTCGGATCTGTCTAGATTCGGATGTATCTAACACTAAAATATGTCTAGATACCCAAGTCAATTAATTTGGATCGGAGGAAGCACTACAAACACGTCTCGTTCGTGGAACTGACTGAGCGAGAAGGGAAAAGCCCACGTGCAGGCGTCCAATAACATGGCGGACATGTCACGCTGCAAGTGGGTTGACATGCGGGAGTCTCGCAAAATGCCGCCAATGCCCGCATGATTAATGTGGGATTAAGCATGTAGCCAACATAATCTACGCGGCAGCCCCGCGGCACCCGCATATTCCGCTTAAACATGAAGCTGGCAACAAAAGCTTGTGTACAGTAGTACAACATAAGCATGTCGCTGCCGCTGCATGCGACGCACGAGCCACTGAAAGGCACGCGGTAGCAGCCAGGCAGCCAGCTCAGGAATGGAACAACAGCGGATGGCTTACACTGTTTTTTTTTCCCGAATGTCTTACACGTATAACAGCTGATGGTTTACACTGGTTTGACTAGGACAAGTACTTGATGACTGCTTAATTGCACTGAAAAGAAACGATTCTTTCACCATTGTTCACACATATATAGTTTAATTAGTCAATAGGTAAAAACAGTGTCGACGTATAGTTTAATTAGTCAATAGGTAAAAACAGTGTCGGGATACCACCGGCATGGTCGGGGTGTCGCGATCAGGCGCGCATACAGATCATGAGCCTGCATCGGGGTGTCGAGATCACGGACGACCTCGACCAGTGAGTCATACTCCTCATCAAGACCATGGAGCACGGCGGAGACAAACTCCTCGGGACGAAGGGGCTGGCCGATCGATGCGAGGGTACCGGTGATCGTCTTCACCTTGTTGTAGCACACTGACATCGGCTGGTTCAGCTTGTAGGTAGCACGAAGCTGATCACGCAGTTGCGTAGATCGCGTCGAGGACTGAGCGGTGAAGCTGTTCTTGATGGTGATCCACGCTTCGCGCGAGGTTTTGGCTAACATGATCATGCTGCCGACCTCGATGGACGAGGACGCGAGGAAGGCGTTGAGGATAGCTTGATCTTGCTAAACCCAGGCCGCATAGGCCGGATTGATGACACTGCCGGCAGGGACAGTACCGGTCGCGGCGACGGCGACGTGAGACGGGGGGCACGGGAAGCTGCCCTCGACATAGCCGTGGAGCAGGTGGCTCTGGAGTTGAGACACGACCTGCGCACGCCAAAACAGATGGTTGGCGGAGGAGAGCTTGACGGTGATCTTGTCGCCGAAGTGAATCGGCGATGGGGCAGAGGACGTGACACCGGCGACGGATGAATGTGCCGACGAAGGGAGGAGAGCGGCGAGGGCGGAGGTGGTGGACACGCGGCGGAAGAACCCATGGCAGCGCCGCGGTGGCTAGGGTTAGGGTTTAGGACCGAAGTTTGGCTGATACCATGTAAGACAATATGAGACAATATTGAGCGGATACCACAACACACGTTGGGCTCCTAGGGGTTCTCATTATATAGACATCACGTGATACAAGTTAGATACAAGTTAGGACTCTACACACACATGTACACATTACGAATTCTAACAAATAATGGAGGCGGCGCGTAAGAGCTTGGCGGCGGCGGCCGGAATGTCCGTCGACTTGTCCGGCAGCGACACGACGATGGCCGACGGCGGCGGTCGGTGCTAGATGGTGGTGGACAGGACGGATCGTGTGCGTGCGGGGATGTCGTATGTCTACAGGTCCCGATCTGTATGCCTCTGCAGGGGTAATATTCGGTTTGGATCCAGATTTGAATCTATACGTGAACATATTTGAACGAGTTTAGAGGGAAGGGGTTGTACTGGATCAAACCCCAAGAAATTATCGTTTTGGATTTTGAAGGAATACCATCTTGTGACTCTCCAAATTATTTTACTCTCCAGCACTAAATCTAAAATACAAGCAGGCTAATTAACTCCTAGTTTGCAGACAGAAGAAAGCAACAACGTGCACATGAGCTCATAGTTTAGTTAATTTAGGAGCAGAGTTTGCTAAAGACTAGCTAATTAACTCGTCGCTGTGCCTAGGAAGTGATGTGGTTGCGAGGCAGCCGACCGCTGGACTGGCGCACTCCGGTGGCTAATTAACTCGTCGCTATTCCATGAGTATCTTCCTCCCCCCCATATATGCGGGATTGCGGCAACCTGCGGGCCAGACCACATAATCCACTTATGTGCTTACCAAAATCGTGGACGCCCGCATACACAAATAAGTTGGCTTGGCAAAGCGGCGCCGCGGAAGGCCCGCATCCGCTTGCAGCCTTACGGACATGTGATGATGGGAGACGTACGTAGCTAGAACTCACGAAATGGGGGGCGGGTAGGGTGGAGTTTGCCGCTGCGCGCTGTGCATCGCACAGGAGAGGAGACACACGGTTTCCCGTCAATTAATGCGCGCGTGCAGTAATTGGACGCTGTTGGCACCGAGATGGACAGTGTCATGGGCAGGACCACCAAGCTAAGCCCACCCATAGTTTCATTTCATTTACTGCCGATAGTTACTGAAAGGCTCCGAAAGTTTTCTATTCTTAACCCTCCTCTGTTGGCCTCCTCTCCTAGAAGGGAAAGCGAGAGGGATAGTGATACGATGTGTTTAGTGCTTCACTGTACAGTACTGTACGTACTACTTGGAGCGAGGCAACTCGATCGGCAAGTCATTCGTGGCAACTGAGTCAGAGTGGTGATCTTTGCCTGGCCAGCCAGTTTCACATTCGCCCTGCTGTCATAGATACCGTATATCGACCGGTTCGCAAAATTTTGCGCCGATATGCGCCACCGAATCCAAAAGAAAATAGCCTTTTCAGATATCGCAAACGGTTTCCCGCATTCCGGCCCGCTCGTCCCGCGTATATTCAAGGAGGGGGGCAAAATGGGCTAAACCGCATCCCATTTTCCCTCTTCCCCACGCATAGAAGCTTTCACCGCCGCCACCGTCTCGCTCCGATTCCGGTCACCTCCGTCGTCGCCGTCAAATCGCCGCCGCCTACCACGTCCCATCCACCCCTCCTAGCCATGGTCGGCCAATCGTGCTAGAATTTGGCCAGACAAGGTGGCGTTTCGCGCAACGCGGAGGGAGATCGACTAAGCGAAGGTGATCCGCAACCGCTGCGCCCTCCGAAAAAACTCCATCACACTGCTCGCATCGAGTTGTCAAGTGCCAAGCATCACCTTCAAGAAAGGATAGCAAAACGCTGCTGCCTGGACCAGCTGGCCCTAGCCTAGGGTTTCCCCGACAGACAGGGGAGGTCGACATCGTGTAGCAGTCAAGTAAAATCCACGATGGGTTCACTGGAGGTGCGCTCGGTTCTGGGTTACTTCAGGAAATTAAAAAAAATCATCATTCCGTCAAAACTAGAGCCCACGAGGTGTTAGCGATGCTTCACGTTCCCATCATCATTTGGCCAAATATTATATGACATCATGCCACTGGACAGCAAATCTTTGTTAGTGAAAATTCGCGTGCGGTGCTTTGTAGGCTATTATTGACCGGTAAGGCTACACGAAGTTTAGTCCTACCTCGCCTACGGGAGGAGGCCACACCCAGCTTATAAGAGAGAGATTCCTTCCTCTTTTCAGTCTGGGTTTTGGAATGGAGTGAGCTTTCTTCTTATAGTTGGGCCGTGAGCGCATGAACATCCAGAACGTAGGCTGAGTGCTAGGATGGGCCAAGTGAATGCTAACATCTGATATCAGAGCTAGCGATCGCCATGCCTTTCCGAGGGGCTTCTCAGGGGATGGGATGTTAGCCTGTTGTTGACCGATGAGGCTACACGAAGTTTAGCCCCACCTCGCCTACGGGAGGAGGCCACACCCAGCTTATAAGGGAGAGATTCCTTCCTCCTTTCAGTCTAGCTTTTGGGTTGGAGTGGGATTTCTTCTTATAGTTGGGTCGTGAGCGCATAAACGTCTAGAACGTAGGCTGAGTGTTGGACTGGGCCAAGTGGACGCTAACATCTGATATCAGAGCTAGCGATCGCCATGCCTTCCTGAGGGGCTTCTCAGGGGATGGGATGTTAGCCTGTTGTTGACCGGTGAGGCTACACGAAGTTTAGTCCCACCTCACCTACGGGAGGAGGCCACACCCAGCTTATAAGGGAGAGATTCCTTCCTCCTTTCAGTCTGGGCTTTTGGGATGGAGTGGGCTTTCTTCTTATAGTTGGGCCGTGAGCGCATGAACGTCCAGAACATAGGCTGAGTGGTGGGCTGGGCCAAGTGGACGCTAACATCTGATATCAGAGCTAGCAATCGCCATGCCTTCCTGAGGGTCTTCTTAGGAGGATAGGATGTTAGGCTATTGTTGACCGGTGAGGCTACACGAAGTTTAGTCCCACCTCGCCTAAGGGAGAAGGCCACACCCAGCTTATAAGGGAGAGATTCCTTCCTTCTTTCAGTCTGGGATTTTGGGATGGAGTGGGCTTTCTTCTTATAGTTGGGCCGTGAGCGCATGAACGTCCAAAACGTTGGCTGGGTGCTGGGCTGGGCCAAGTGGACGCTAACATCTGGTATTAGAGCTAGCGATCATCATGCCTTCCTGAGGGGCTTCTCAGGGGATGGGATGTTAGGCTGATGTTGACCGATGAGACTGCACGAAGTTTAGTCCTACCTCGTCTACGGGAGGAGGCCACACCCAGCTTATAAGGGAGAGATTCCTTCCTTCTTTCAGTCTGGGCTTTTGGGATGGAGTGGGCTTTCTTCATATAGTTGGGTCGTGAGCGTATGAATGTCCAGAACGTAGGCTGAGTGCTGGGCTGGGCCAAGTGGACTCTAACATGCTTTAGAGCATCTCCACTCGGGGGCCGTAAAGCCCCTCTAAAGGGATATGGGGGGTGCTGGCGCCCAAAATCGCGCCTAGCCTCCCCCCTAATTTATTTCCGCGTCGGCGCGACCCGGTTCGACATCCGGCTCCCCAGGACAAATCCAACCCACGGGGGGCTAGCGGGGGCATCAGATGGAGCTGAAAACGATACGGGCCAGCCCTGGCAGTGAGATGGAAGGCTCGCCTCCTGCCATTCCACCGTTTCCTGCCTTTTTCACTGCTTCCCACCATTTTCTCGCTATATGTAGGCGCGGAGGCCATCGCCATTGCAGATCTACACCATGCCCACACCTGTTGTTCTTCGCAGTGCCCGCCTGCAATCTGTAGCACTGAAGCCGTAAATGAATCCCCCTCCCCCGCCGATGGAGCATTTTATAGAAGATGGGGCCTCCGTCAACGGCTACGGACGGCAGTGCCTACGTGTCCAGGAGGCGCAAGCGCTCTGGGACGCCCAGTACCCAGTACCCCCGGACACTCGGTTGCCGGGGGGATGGGTGCTCAGCGCTGGCGGTCTGCCGGTACCTCTGGTGCCAGTCGGCGCGGCCCTATCCACGACCATCTTCATCCACTTCTGGTCGGCTCTCACGCCGGAGGAGAGGGACAACCCCCAATGGCACCCGATAACCACCACAGGTGGACAATTTTCTTCGAACAGCAGTACCAGACTACATCGTCGTCGGGAACCACCCTCGTCTTGATTAAAGTCTTAAGGGATGCGCTCAGCGCCAGAATTGATAGTTGTTGCACTAGTAGTTATGTTTATATGTAAAATCAATGTTAATTTCGTATTTGAAAGTTACTTTGAATGTTTGAAGTTTTTATTAGGAGGGGGCACGGCTGAGAGCCAGCGCCCCCCCCCCCTCCCCCCAAATCTTTTATCTATCCGGCACCCCCAATACGGGCGAAAAATAGCCGCACCGGACGCCGTATTGGGGGGACGAGTGGAGATGCTCTTACATGTCATCAGACGGGGCTATTGCCTGCAACTCAAACTTGTCCAGCTAGTAGCGTCGTCACTCATACATGTCCCAGGCTCCCTATGCATGTCAGCCGATCATTGTTCAATCAACGACTCGGAACCGCATGAATGGATGAACGCTGCGACACCAACCAACGTGCTGAAAAGACTTGGCAAGACTTCTTGGAAAGGGTTTTCCACCTTTTGTCGTGCCGTTCACCGGAGTTGATGGGCATTTGCACATGTTGTGTCAACCCTCGGATGATGTCTTCAACCATGTGGCGAAAACATCAAGCGCGACACAATCCAAGAGTGTTGGGCAGAAAAAAGCAATCTCCTGCACCCAACCAAAGCAGGAGTTATTGTACAGAAAAATCGTGACCATGATCTGAATACACAGTAATGGAAAGTCAGAAATAGTTATTAGTTGTCCAGTTGCATCTGAAGCAACATAGCCGGACCATCTACGACTACTCCATTATCATAGAATATAGTAAGAGGATAAATTACACATGCTTTAACAACATATATATCAAAAACTGATCCACACAAATATAAGTCCAAACAAATATCTACAAGCAAGGTTGCACAACAAAAATAAAATTACTAAAGATGGCATATGGTTTAACTTCCTGAGTTTATATGACAACTTCCCCTCGATTAGCCCTTCTGTTATTCATCAGATTGAAGATACACAAATATTGCAATACTACTTTGAATAACATTGACAGCTTTTGGTGCCAAGCGATACTATGTTGATGGTCCGGGCAAACATAGCAAGGATACTGATTAAAGCAGAATTTGCCAACGTGATAAACTGCTACCATAGAAATGCAATTATTTTTAAGATCAAGACAAGACAAGTAGTACACAGCAGTCAGCCTTAATCTATGGCGTAACGAAATAGACCAAACAGTATAGCACAAAGGCTACCCTGTCTGACCCGCTCTAATGTTGTCTCCCTATGTATTCCGAATTTTCTGGTACGAACCTGCTGCTTTTCCTAGATTCCCTCTTCTTTTCCGAATTCTAGAAAATATACATAAACCAGCTCTAGCAAGCATCTTTCCATGGATCTCAAAGCAACATCCATCTCCTCAACGATCAGATAGGTCATACACTCACTTGAACAAGCACAAATGTATTTCCCAAAAATTTATACTTTCTTATAACTTTGTTTATTATACTATAGTTTTAGTGAGTGTCTCTGTATATGAAATACTACTAGTAGTAAATTTTAGCATTCTTTTTATTATAACTTACATTCAAAAATGGACTTAATGTGTGCTAAACAAAAAAAATAACAAAAACTATATATGTTAGTTTTATATTGTATATACATTGGCTACAAATCAACTTAATTGTGCGCCTTGTATCTCTGCATCTTGATTAGTGTTTAAATATTTTCAATATTTTGGCATACATATCTAATGCTACATTCCAACTAGTATATTAATAGCGATTTTGAGTGTACCATCATATGTAAGAAGATTCATAGATACTTCTAGATTATAAATTGAACCATTAGCATGACTCTCTACCTGTTCTTTTTGTGGTCAAATGTGTGTTACAAGCTATATTTTGTTCAATGATAACCTAACAATGCATGCATTCTATCTACGTACTTTATATTGAAATATCATCATATATACTAGTGACTAACTATGCACGTGGTTGAGTTTACTTGTGCATATGTGATACTGATTTCGTTAATTAAACTCTACCAAAAATTGCTTAATAACACAACACATGCATGGTTCACTCCATCGTCATATTAGAATTCCCCATTTTGACCTGTCTCCTTACCGGCCAATAAAAGATGGTGGAGAACAACGCACTTTCGGTCTGGTTAGTCGATGATTAGCAAACAAGCATGTCCGCAAACGCATCCTAAGAAACAACGCAGTCGTGCAGGTGAAAATTGATATGACTTGTCACCTGACGGCAGGTATTGTCACCATGAACAAACAAATTGTTGGATCTCAAAAAACACTAAACCCTCCCGGGTCGCTCGCATGGAGGCGGCTCTGGAGGGTCCCCACCGCCCCGCCCTAGGTCTACCCCCTACCTTCCCTGGCCATTGCCATCGCCGGCACCGGGGATGGTGGCACACCCGGCCGCCAAAGGCGGGGGGCAAGGAGTCACATCGGGTGGACTCTTCCCCGCGCGGAGGCGAAACCTGTTGGATGCGCGGCGGCTGCGCCCTCGATGAATGACACGGGAGATGGGCGGTGGGATGCGGTGTTCTGGTCCGCGATAGCGCGGCGGCGCAGCATTCGTCGGCGACCAGTCGGCCTAGTGCCTGCTCGATCTAGGCAGTGTGGGCCCGATCTACGAGGGTCGTGGCTGTTGCAACCTTGTGCGCCGATTTCCTGCTGCGGTGGAGGTTCTTCCTCCTTCGTCGTCGTTGGGTGGCGGATGGCGACGTGGGGGCCTGCTAGTCCGCTTCGTTGAATAAAGGCGGCGGTCCTAGGATTACTCTCGCGCCATGACAAGAATCTACTTGTTGCTTGCCCTCTTTGATCTGGTCGAAGTGGCGAGTTCCGAAAGGCTTCGCCGGCAAACTCCCATGAGCGAATAATGTCTAGAGATTGCCAGATTGGAGGGATTCGGTCACTTGCAACCATGATTTTCTGTTCGTTTGGTTTCAGAGGGAGCAAGGCGAAGCTCTGCAGTCTGTTGTCATCGTGGGACATGTATTTAGTTCCATGGTGAAGTCAGTATGCGGTGAATGACATGGAAGCCGAGATCAGAGGAATACCAATGGTGGTTCGAGTCCCAGTGGCGATGTAGAATTGACTTGGTGATTCGTGACTTGTAGAAGCAACATCAGAAATTAGGGGCAGCAGCACAAGAGAAGTTCTCAGTCTTATCTTGCAGGGTGAAAACCCAAGGTCTAACCTTAATTGGTCGTGCCTGGTAATGGCCTGGTTGAAGACATTGTTTTGTGAGTGATGACTTTCTCCAGGGTGAAAACCTATGATCTTTGATCGGGCGACAATGACGATGGTGCACTGTTTCCTTCTTAAATATGTTGTTATTGGAGAGGTTGGACTTCTAATGTTGTCCTGGTGGTGTTAGTGTCGTTGCTGCAAGGAATTGATCGCTATAGCGGGACTCCTTTTTTGTAATTCTTCTTTTTTTCTGGGATGTGTACATCCGTAAGGCCGATAGGGCATGCGTTGTTGCATAGGTCGGGTGTAATTGGCATCTCCACGATATTAATATATACTCCTTAAAAAAGAAAAGGTATTGTCATCGTGGAGCTCCTGCAAATCCAACGGGATCCAGTTTGTTTTCTCGACTCTAAGTTATCATGGACGTGGTTCTTCAAGATTTTTAAATTGAAGGCCTCGGACCAGCTTTATATAATAAAGCACCAAACAAGGTTTACAAGTACGAGCGTAAACAACCCAGCAACATCGACGGTACAAGCTCAGACAACAACCAACCGAAAATTACAGAAATAAGCCTAGCCTGGAGCACTATGACCGGAGTCTCGCATATAATCTCCTAAGCGCCGCTATCAGAGTCTCCAGCGCCTGCCGATCTTGCCGCCTGCTCAGCAGCCTCCAGTCCTGCAGGGATATCATCATTTGAAAAATGCAATCAGTCAGCTTGCTTATGACGGTATTTTCAATAGTCATCTTATTGCGAATAAGCCAAAGGGTCCAGGCCATCGCTGCAAAGCACGTCCAGACAATTCTACGTGGCTGGCTCGACAGCAATCTCAATGAAATCACCAGCCCCAGTTGGCTTCCAGGAGCAGGATAGAAGGTCACGTACGCAAGCCCACATAAACTCGGCCAGGTGGCAATGGAAAAAGATGTGGTTTGCATCCTCTAGTTCCCCATAGAGGGTGCACCTCCCATTAGAAGGGTCGTGGCGGATCCAAACTTGCTCGGAAGAAGGTAGCCGGTGTGTGATGAGCTGCCACAGGAAAATCTTGATCTTAAGGGGCAACCTGTTAGCCCACACATCCCTAAAGAAAAGAGTGTTGTCGCCCCGACAGAGTTTAAGGTACAAGGAATTGGTCGAGAAGCAACCCGATGCCTCAAGAGCCCAAGAGACCCCGTCATTACCTTCTGAGACTGACACATGGTCAATTTCCCGAGCCAAGTTATCCCATTCGATGGCCTCTGCAGTCCCAAAGTTACGCCTAAAACCTGGGTTCCAACCATCGCCATCCCAAGCCTCCGCCATCGTAATCGCGGGATTACTGCAGATTGCGAAAAGAAGGGGAAACTTGTCCTGCAGTGGGCCCCTGCCCACCCACCAATCACCCCAGAAAAGAGTTGACTAGCCATTCCTAACTTGAAACTTTGCCCCAAGTTTGAAGATGTGTCTGAACTTCAAGATATTGTTCCAGAACTGGGATCCTTTAGTCCTTGGGGGTGGTAAAAACGTTTCCATCACTGATATATTTAGCACGAATGATATCCGCCCACACGCCCTATTCATTCTGACTGATCTTCCAGATCCATTTGACAAAGAGCGCCATGTTAAGCAACTTAGTGTTAATGATGCCCAGTCGTCGCAGGTCTTTAGGCTTGCATAGGGTAGCCCAATTCACCAAGTGATATTTCCTCGCCTCCCCCACATCTTCCCAGAAGAACCTGCACCTGGTTTTGTCCATGGCCTTATGTGTTCCGTCGTAGAGCACGTGTAGGCACATGGCGAAGGTTGGGAGGCTCGAAAGGCAGGAGTTGGTAAGGATCAATCTCGATGCAGCCGCCAGGAACGTCCCCTGCTAGTGATCACCCTGTGACCCACCTTCTCCGTCAATAATTCCCAATCCTTAAGCGAGAGGCGCTTGTCTGAAATCGGCAGCCCCAGGTACATGATAGGGAAGGTCGTCAGTTTATAGTTTAGGAGATTCGCAATACGGACTTGTTCTCCCTCGTTGACCCCTAGGACAACGACGTCACTCTTGTTAAAATTGATCGTAAGCCCTGACATATTTTCAAAGCATAGGAGAATGAATTTGATATTGGCAATGGAGAGCTCGTCCGGTTCGAACATAACCATCGTGTCATCTGCACACTGCAGGTGTGACACCCCTGATGGTAAAAGGTGGGAAATCATCCCTTTGATGTGTCCCGCGATTTTTGCTTTCTCTAGGATCATGGCCAGGGAGTCAACCATAAAATCAAAGAGCAGAGGGGAAAGAGGATCTCCCTGCCTCACCCCTCGCTCATTCTTGAAGTAGGGTCCAATTTCCCCGTTAATGTTGATGGCTGTGTGCCCCTGATGACCTACAAGTATAAGGGGTGTATCGCAAAATTTTTGATAAGTAAGAGTGTCGAACCCAATGAGGAGCAGAAGGTGCTGGCTAGCGGTATGGATCAGGAATTCTCTGCAAATACTTAGCAAACGAATTTTTAGGGGTTTTTGATAGTGCAAGTAAATAAAGTGCGAGTAAATAAAAGACAATAAGAATAAATGCAACAAGTGGCCCAATCCTTTATTCAGCAAAGGACAAGCCAGTTGTATTACTTAAGATGACCAAACATTCTCGAGGACACATGGGAATATCGTCAAGTGCTTTCGCTTCATATAGTTGATTAATCTTCGCTAGCTTGTTAAGTGTTATGTGGGTGAACCTGTGCTAATGTACCGACCTTCCTAGGACTAATACATACTTCTGATTATACCCCTTGCAAGCATCCGCAAGTACAAGAAAGTAATTAAGATAAACATCTAACCACAGCTTTAAACTCTAAGACCCTAACATCCCTTGTGCAATGGTTTCCTAACGGAGGTTCAGGTTTCTGTCACTCCGGCAACCCCTACGATTAGTAGCCAAAGACACAATGCATTCCCCTAGTCCCATATAGGTGAAGTGTCATGTGGTCGACGTTCACATGACACCACTAGAAGAAGTACACCACAACTTAATTAACAAACCATTGAATCTTTCTCAACACAATTCCACTACTAACAACATGACTTCTCCCATGTCCTCAAGAACAAAACGAACTACTCACAAGACATCATATGGATCATGATCAGAGATAGAATAATGATGTATAACATTCTGAACATAAAAAATAATTTAATGGTTTCACTCAATAGCATCAACTACAAAGAGTAATCAACACCGGGAAAGTTTCCACTAAGAACTATGCAAGATTCAACACGATTGTTACAGCGAGATGATGGTGGTGATGATGGTGCTGATGGAGATGATGGTGGTGGTGATGATGATGATGATGATCCCGATGAAGTCCAGCTTGATAGTGGTGTTGATGGCGATGATCCCCCTCTATGGGAAGGAATTCCCCCGGCAGAATTCTGTCTGCCGGAGAGATCTTTCTCTCTTGGTGTTTTCCGCCCCACAGAGGCAGCGGAATCTTTCTGTGGTTGCTCCCCGAGTCTTAGGGTTTCAGGAGGATAATATACGCCAGAGGGGAGAGCTGGAGGTCGACCAGGGCGGCCACACCACCTGGTGGCGCGACCTTGGGTCGCCCGCGCCAGGGGGTGGTGTGGGCCCCCTATGGCCCATCTCCACTTCCCCTTCTGGCTTTCTTCGTCTTCTGGAAAAATAGGATTTTCCATGTATTTTCCCGGATTTTCTAATTTTCAATGATAGCTTGCAATAGGTAAAGGAAACACAATAAAGATACATAAAGTAAATCATAATTGGTAATGGCAAACTGAGCTCTTGGTCAAAGAATAGTTGACAATTTGCTGGAGTTCACAAATAACTGATTTTCAATGATAGCTTTCAAAGTAGTAAACACTAAGATAAGTGCAAAACAAGGAACATAAGAAACATGATTGAATAAATCATCATATGAATGAATGAAACACAATAACTCAAAATACTTGCTGAGTAGAAGGGAATAGGGTTACTGACTCAACTAAATAGTAAAAGAAAGGCCCTTCATAGAGGAAAGCAGGGATTTCAAGTTTCATAAAGAGCTTCCAAAAATTATGGTACTTAGTAGCTTTTAGCTCTCATTGCCCCTATCATAGGCATCTTTTAGGTGATTAAGGTTAAAGTGACACAACTAAGAGGATATGCTTGACAAGTTATAAATTGAAGTCTCATGCCCCTTACTTACGAAGACCGAACCTCATGCTACTCAACTTCAGTCACAAGTAAGCTCTTGTTATTGTAAATACATGTGTATCATAGAGAACCGCCAACGGGGTACCCCTTGCACATGATACAGGAGCTATCCCATAATCAAAATGATAAGGCAAGCAGACAATGAGCATCTCAGCGATCTTTTTATTTGCTATTTGCATAGGTGTTTATTGAGGATGCTTCATAGAATGCTCATTATGGTTATGCTGCAAGTTTCCACCATGATTAGGCATGGCTTAGGCTAGCGGCCCAGGCGTTTCTCTAACACACATACAAACTCCATGATCTTACAAGTTCCCCTTTTATTTCACACCGCTGGGATCCATAAGGAAAATAACATGATATCAACTAGGTACAAAGTACCAAAGCAATGTTGAAAGCGTTCCCCATGATACATGGTTCTGCTAACCTCAACTTATAAAATGCAAGCATATACGCAACAAAGATGGACACAATGGTTCAAGTTTATTAAATGCAAGAAAGTAAGTTGTGCCATCAAGTTCGTGAGAGCTTTAATCACTAATTTTCTCATATCAAGTTTAATTTGGAAGGTAGATAAAAACATGAATTTACTTGGAATAGCAATAATGCTAATAGGTAGGTATGATGGACACAA
This sequence comes from Avena sativa, assembly GCA_916181665.1. Lineage (NCBI taxonomy): Eukaryota > Viridiplantae > Streptophyta > Magnoliopsida > Poales > Poaceae > Avena > Avena sativa. The sequence continues at coordinate 541,171,447 of OV702290.1, read as the reverse complement.
ATGGCATATGTTTTTGGTTTAAGGATTGGATGCACGAGAAGAATTCCCTCTCAGTACAGGTTTTTGGCTAGCAAGGCTGGGTAGCAAGTATAAGAGTTGAAGGAAACAAACAAACATACAAATGACAAAAACAAATATGCAATCTTCCTTGGAAGCACAAAAGATCTTAACTAGAGAATACTAAGCTTATGAGCAAATCAAGAAAGAAAGATGATGAAATTATATTTCTTTAGAGTACTTTTATCTTTTTCATTCAACTCTCAAAAATAGTGATGCTACTGACCGAGCCAGGTTTGCCAAAACCAACTAAATTAACTCAATGATCCCAAAGTGATACCAATACTAACAACAAGATTAATCATATAACCATGAATTGAAAACTAATATAAGATATGCAAAAGAGTAAATGATAGGACTTCTCATTAATATTCCATAACGGCAAATCACGCCAAGGGATACATATCTAACGAGAGGGGACACTTCCAAAATGCAAACCATACTACATAATAACTTCTCTATTCATGATATAACTCTACTAAAAAGGTAAAAAGATAGAAGATAGTGGTATGATACCGCGGCACTCCCCCAAGCTTGGAACAAACCAAGGGGATGCCAAAACCTGATGACGAATTACTCCTTCGGTGGTGGTGGTATTCTCTCGACTGGCGCGAGGAAATCTTCTAGCATCTTGCGAAGCCTGTTATTCTCTTCTTGAAGCATATCCACCTTCCTCCTCAAGACTCAGTACTTGTCGCAGAACTCATCAGTTACTCGTAGAGCTTCCACTATTGCAGGGCAGGAGCCGAGATCTAGAGGTATCAGCCCCTTCATGCCTGCTATCACGTCCTTTACTTCCTCTCCGACGTTCCTATCCATGTCGTCGCACCTAGTCGTGATCCTTTCTTGTTTCACCCGCCCCACAAGAGTCTCCTGCTCAAGATTGCGATGAAGCTCACGACGGCGTCGCAGCTCGTAATCCTTTGAAGATGAACCCCTGAACGACATCTGAACAAAACAGATTGAAAAAAAACACGACGATAATACGATATACGAACCTCGGGGGATCCGAGGGATTATATATTACGAAGTTTTACAACAAAAGGAAGGTACTGGGAGAAAATGGGTCGGAGACAGAGTCCGGGGCGGCCACACCACCTGGTGGTGCGGCCAGGGTGGGCCCATGCCACAGGGTGGCGTGAGCCACCAAGGCTCCATTTTCGTCCCTCTTTCGCTTCATAGCTTTCCTTGTTGGATAAAAACTGCAAAAATATGACCGGACAGATTTTTCGCGGAACTTTTCTTACCAAAACTGTTATCTATTCAAAAACAGACTCTATAATTTCTGAATGGTCTCTGATAAATTTTTCCGGATTTATAACTTGAAAAGCATCAACATCTTCATTGTAAGAATCTCTAGCAATATAGTGCTTGAGTCGCTGCCCATTCACCACTTGTGTAGTGTTATCTTTTAAATAAGAAATTTGTATTGCTCCTGAACGGTATACTTCTTCAATAACAAAAGGTCCGTCCCATTTTGATAGTAGTTTCCCTGCAAAAAATCTGAGACGAGACCTATACAATAGAACTTTCTCACCAACATGAAATTCTCTCTTAAGTATTCGCTTGCCATGCTATCTTTTAACTTTTCCTTAAAGAGTCTAGCATTCTCATATGCTTCACTCCTCCATTCATCGAACGAACTTAAGTCAAATAATCTTTTTTCACCAGCAAGCTTACAATCTCTATCAATTTCTTAAACTTCCCAATAATCTTTGTGTTCTAATTCTAAAGGCAGGTGACAAGCTTTCCCATAAACCATTTTATAAGGAGACATCCCCATAGGGTTTTTATAGGCAGTCCTATAAGCCCATAAAGCATCGTTCAACTTTTTAGCCCAATTTTTTCTAGATCTATTAACAGTCTTTTGCAAAATGGATTTAATTTATCTATTTGATAACTCTACGTGTCCACTAGCTTGGGGATGATAAGCTGAAGCGATTCTATGATTAACATCATATTTAGCAAGGGTCTTTCTAAAACCACCATGAATGAAATGAGAACCTCCATCAGGCATAAGATACCTAGGCACTCCAAACCTCGGGAAGATAACATCCTTAAGCATTTTTAGAGAGGTCTCCCCATTAGCACTCTTCGTAGGTATGGCTTCTACCCACTTAGTAACATAATCAACGGCAACAAGAATATGAGTATAACCTTTTGAAGGAGGAAAATGACCCATAAAGTCAAATCCCCAACAGTCAAAGGGTTCAATAACTAAAGAGTAATTCATAGGCATTTCATTGCGTCTAGAAATATTACCAACACGCTGACACTCATCACAAGATAAAACAAATTTTCTTGCATCTTTAAAAAGGGTAGGCCAGTAGAAACCTGATTGTAGCACCTTTTGCGCAGTTCTATCTCCTGCATGATGTCCTCCATAGGAACTACCATGACATTTCCGCAATATCTCCTTTTGCTCATATTCTGGAACACATCTTCGCATAATACCATCCACTCCTTCTTTATATAAATGTGGGTCATCCCAAAAATAATGCCTCATATTGTAAAATAACTTCCTTCTTTGCTGAGCTGTGAAAGTTGGAGGCAAATACTTGGAGACAATAAAGTTAGCATAATCAGCATACCAAGGGCTCCCTCACGAGCTTACCCCTATTGCAGCCAACTGTTCATTTGGGAAACTATCATTAACAGGCATAGGATCAAAAGAGATGTTTTCCAATCGAGATAAATTATCAGCAACAGGGTTTTCAGCACCTTTCCTATCTACAATATGTAGATTAAACTCTTGTAAAAGTAGCACCCATCTAATAAGCCTAGGCTTAGCATCTTTTTTCGTCATAAGGTACTTAATAGCAGCATGATCAGTATGAATGGTAACTTTTGAGTCTACAATATAAGGTCTAAACTTATCACAAGCAAAGACGACGGCTAGGAACTCTTTTTTAGTAGTAGCATAATTCCTTTGAGCAGCGTCAAGAGTCTTACTAGCATAATGGATAACATTTAACTTTTTGTCAATTTGTTGCTCGAGGACGGCACCTACATCAAAATCACTAGCATCACACATTATTTCAAAGGGTAAACTCCAATCAGGTGGTTGAACGATAGGAGCTATAGTTAAAGCCTTCTTTAGAGTTTCAAAAGCTTCCCTACAATCATCATCAAAGACAAAAGGTACATTTTTTTGCAGAAGATTAGTGAGGGGTTTTGATATCTTAGAGAAATCTTTAATAAACCTTCTATAGAAACCAGCATGACCAAGAATACTACGAATACCTTTGATGTCTCTTAGATAGGGCATTTTCTCAATTGCCTCAACTTTAGCTCTATCCACTTCTATGCCTCTTTCAGAAAACTTATGTCCAAGTACAATCCCTTCATTCACCATGAAATGGCATTTCTCCCAATTAAGAACTAGATTAGTTTCTTCACATCTCTGCAAAACTTTATCGAGGTTGTGCAGACAATTATCAAAAGAAGTTCCATAGACGGAGAAGTCATCCATGAACGCTTCCACAATTTCCTCACAAAAACCATGAAAGATAGCAGACATGCATCTTTGAAAAGTAGCAGGAGCATTACATAAACCAAAAGGCATACATCTATAAGCATAGGTTCCGTAAGGGCATGTAAAAGTAGTTTTTTCTTGATCTTGTTGTTTAACAGCAATCTGAGAGAAACCGGAATATCCATTAAGAAAACAAAAATGGGTCTTTTTAGACAATCTTTCTAACATTTGATCGATAAAAGGAAGTGGGTAATGATCTTTCTTAGTAACTTTGTTAACTTTCCTGAAATCAATGCACATTCTATAGCCTACTACTATTCTTTGGGGAATAAGCTCATCATATCATTGGGGATGACTGTAATTCCCCCTTTTTAGGGACACAATGAACAGGACTAACCCATTCACTATCAGCAATAGGGTAAATAATACCAGCATTAAGGAGTTTCAATACCTAATTTCTTACCACTTCCCTCATCTTAGGATTTAAACACCGTTGGTGCTCTACCACTAGCTTTGCATCCGGTTCTATATTGATAGCATGCTGACATATAGTAGGAGAAACCCCTTTTAAATCATCTAGAGTATAGCCCATAGCCCCTCGGTGTTTCTTCAGTACCTCCAATAACCTTTCTTCTTCCTTTCCTGAAAGTTTAGAGCTAATAATAACGGGATATCTTATTATCATCAATGTAAGCATATTTAAGATCGTCAGGTAAAGGTTTTAGATCGAAAACCGGATCCTTTTTAGGTGGCAACATGGTAACCAAGTCTTCTACAGGCAAGTTATGCTTAAGCATCTTAGGTTGACGACGGATAATATCATCAATCTCATTCCTTTCTTCCATGAAGATTTCATTTTCATGATCTTCCATAAATTGCTGCAAAGCATTGTTAGGAGCAAGAGAAATAGAAGCAAGTTGTTAACTCTAAAATCCTCATTATGGGTTTCATTTTCACAAGTTTCTTTAGTAAATTTTGAAAAATTAAACTCATAAGATTCCCCATCAAATTTAGTCAAGATTTTCTCCTTTTTGCAGTCTATAATAGCTCCACAAGTACTCAAGAAAGGTCTACCAAAAATGATGGGATAAGTTTTACTAGAAGCTGAACCAAGTACTAGAAAATCAGCAGGATATTTAATATTACCACAAAGAACTTCTACATCTCGTACAATACCAATTGGAGAGATAGTTTCTCTATTAGCAAGGTGAATAACCACATCAATCTCTTCCAGTTCGCAGGGACTGATTTCATGCATAATTTCTCTATAAAGCTCATAAGGAATAACACTTGAACTTGCACCAATATCACATAAACCATAATAGCAATGATCAGCAATTCTAACAGAAAGCACATGGACACTAGCCTTTTTAGTTCTATTAGGATGTGAGACAATGTTAGAAGCATCCTCACAAAAGACTATGTGTCCATCTTCTATACTTTTAGTGACAAGGTATTTCACAATTGCTACAACAGGTTCAATGTTTATTTGTTCATCGGATTTCATAGTTCTCTTTGCACTTTTATTGATTACACAGTTGTCATAGGATGCTCCTTTACCTTATCCGGCAAGGGTATTTTCTCGATATAAGGTTTAGGTAGGATGTGATCAATAGTGCAAAATTCAGTACTCCCAGCAGGAACACAATCAACAATATCTTTATAAGGTGCATGATACTTGTTCCATCCCCTTTTCGGAATTTCAACATAGGAAGCAAAAGCCTTAAAACAATTTGTAATAACTTGAGAATCAAGACCATAAACATTACTAATATTTTGAAAGTCATCAGTTCCCATAAAAGATTCAATGCATTCATAATCATAATTTATACCTAACTTTCTTCCTTTGTCATTCTCCCATGCTTCAGCATTATCTTGAATACGGTCTAGAAGATCCCATTTAGCTTCTTCTTCCATGCGAGTGAATGATCTAGCACAAGAGGCATCCAATAAATCCTTAGCATGAAGAGGGAGCCTTGCATAAAAGTTATTGATAATAATATTGTTGGGAGCTCATGAATGGGACATTTGAGCATTAGTAACTTCAATCTCCCCCAAGCTTGAGCTATACTCTCTCCATCAAGAGGCCAAAAGTTGTAGATTTGATTCTGATCTTTATGAATCTCACTAGGAGGATAAAACTTTGAATAAAAGAGAGGTACTATTTCCTCCCATTCAAGAGATTGTCCATTCTTCAGCAGCTTATACCATTCTTCAGCTCTCCCTTTCAGTGATAATGAGAATAACTTCTTCCTGACTTGATCTATAGTAATACCTGCACACTTGAACAACCCGCATAGTTCGTGTATAAAAAGCAAATGATCACTAGGATGGATAGTTCCATCTCCAACATAATAGTTATCCATAACACGATCAATAATTCTTGTAGGTATTTTAAAAGTATCATTCTCAGCAGGTGGTGGTCTACTACCTTAGCAGTGGTAGTAGCATTACGAAATAAGAAACTCAGCGAATTATCCATAATGAAAATAAAGCAACTAACAGAAGTAAACAATACTCGTAGTAGAAGTTTCCTTTACCAGTTCCACTCTCCAATAGCGCTTCACTCCCCGGCAACGGTGCCAGAAAATAGTCTTGATGATCCATAAGTATATGGGGTGTATCGTAGTATTTTCGATAAGTAAGAGTGTCGAACCCAACGAGGAGTAGAAGGTGCTGGCTAGTGGTATGGATCAGGAATTCTCTGCAAATACTTAGCAAACGGATTTTTAGGGGGTTTTGATAGTGCAAGTAAATAAAGTGCGAGTAAATAAAATACAATAAGAATAACTACAGCAAGCGGCCCAATCCTTTATTTAGCAAAGGACAAGCCGGTTGTATTACTTAAGATGACCAAACGTTCTCGAGGACACATGGAAATATCGTCAAGTGCTTTCGCTTCATATAGTTGATTAATCTTCGCTAGCTTGCTAAGTGTTGTGTGGGTGAACCTGTGCTAATGTACCGACCTTCCTAGGACTAATACATACTTCTGATTATACCCCTTGCAAGCATCCGCAAGTACAAGAAAGTAATTAAGATAAACATCTAACCACGGCTTTAAACTCTATGACCCTGACATCCCTTGTGCAATGGTTTCCTAACAGAGGTTCATGTTTCTGTCACTCTGGCAACCCCTACGATTAGTAGCCAAATACACAATGCATTCCCCTAGGCCCATATAGGTGAAGTGTCATGTGGTCGATGTTCACATGACACCAATAGAAGTACACCACAACTTAATTAACAAACCATTGAATCTTTCTCAACACAATTCCACTCATACCAACATGACTTCTCCCATGTCCTCAAGAACAAAACGAACTACTCACAAGACATCATATGGATCATGATCAGAAATGGAATAATGATGTATAACAATCTGAACATAAACAATAATTCAATGGTTTCACTCAGAGTAATCAACACCGGGAAATTTTCCCCTAAGAACTATGCAAGATTCAACCCGATTGTTACAGCGAGATGATGGTGGTGATGATGGTGCTGATGGAGATGATGGTGGTGATGATGATGATCCCGATGAAGTCTAGCTTGATGGTGGTGTTGATGGCGACGATCTCCCCTCTCTAGGAAGGAATTCCCCGGGCAGAATTCTGTCTGCCAGAGAGATCTTTCTCTCTCGGTGTTTTTTGCCCCACAGAGGCGGCGGAATCTTTCAGTGGTCGCTCCCCGAGTCTTAGGGTTTTGGGAGGATAATATACGCCAGAGGGGAGAGCTAGTGGCGCTGGTGGCACGGCCTAGGGTGGCCCGCGCCAGGGGTGGTGTGGGCCCCCTGTGGCCCATCTCCACTTCCCCTTCTGGCTTTCTTTGTCTTCTGGAAAAATAGGATTTTCCATGTATTTTCCCGAATTTTCTGATCTTCGCGAATTTTGCCTCCAAATAGCCCATTTTCCATCAGAATCCTGACTACAGCGGTCCATGCTCCAAAAGTCATCAACCATGCAAGAACAGATGAAATTACATAAGTATCATCTCTTAATATGAAATATATCAATGAATAACAGTAAATTATGATATAGAATAGTGATGCAAAATGGACGTATCACCCTCCCCCCCCCCGACACAAGTTGCGTGATACGGTGGACCACCCCAGGCTCGAAACCCTTAAGGGAAAGAACCGATCTGAGAAACTCCAAGGTTACTCGATCATACGCCTTCTCAAAATCTAATTTCAAGAACACGCCCTTGTGTCCTTTGGTCTTGACCTCGTGGATGATTTCTTGTAGTGCTAGAACTCCCTCGTGTAGGCCCCTACCCTTAATGAAGGCAGTCTGGCACTGGTCGATCAAGCGCCCCGCAATAGGGGAGAGGCGCAAGGCATAGGCCTTAGCAACAAATTTGAAACTTACATTGATTAACGCGATATGCCTAAACAATTTAATGGTATCCTTCCCCACAATCTTCGGGATAAGAGTTAAAATACCATAGTTGAGTCTAGACACATCTATTCTACCCATGACGAACGAGTTGAGGATGTCTAGAATCATGGCTTTGTTCCCCAGAACAGCTTGAAAATGCCACAGGCAGCCCATCCGGCCCTGGGGCCGAGTTACTTTTCATATCTGCAAGGACCGCGTCCAGCTCCTCCAACGTGAATGTGACAGCCAGGCGGTCATTCTCCTCCGTGGAGATCTGCCTGTCCCTAGGCCAGAGGTCACGGGCCAGCGCCCAGCAGGCCAACTCCCCTTTAGAGCCTAGAAGGTCCTTGCAAAACTGATAGATGTGACCTTGGAGGTCTCTCTGTTCCGAGATCATCCCGTGATCCGTGACAAGGGAGGAGATCACAGACTTCTTTCTTCTGCCATTGGCTACAGCCTGCAAATATGTCGTGTTGGCATCACCTTTTAGTAGCCAATTGATTCTGCCCCTCTGTCTCCAATACTCCTCGTCGGCCCTGGCCATCTCCATCATAGAGTACTCAAGATGGTACTAATGACCCACAAGTATAGGGGGTGTATCGCAGTATTTTCGAGGGAAGTGAAACCCAATTTATTGATTCGACACAAGGGGAGCTAAAGAATATTTATAAGCCTTAACAACTAAGTTGTTAATTCAGCTGCACCTGGAAACAATCTTGCTCACAATAGTTTATCAGTAGCAATAGTTTTATGGTAATGATAGTAAAGTAGAAGCAGTGGTAAAAGTAAAACAGTAGTAACAGTAGCAGTAAACAGTAGGATTAAAGTCGCGGTAGGCATAGGGATGGATGGACGGGCGTTGCATGGACAAGACAATTCACATGGCAATCAAGACATGGGGCAATTGCAGATAAATAAGATAAAGCATCTAAGTACTAGATAATCATAGGCATGTGTTCCATATATAGTCATACGTGCTCGCAATGAGAACTTGCACAACATCTTTTGTCCTGCCAGCCCGTTTGTAGCGGGGCCTCAAGGGAACTACTGGCAATTAAGATGCTCCTTTTAATAGAGCACCGGAGCAAAGCATTAACACTCCGTGAACACATGTGATCCTCACATCAAAGCCATTCCCTCCGGTTATCCCGATTGCTATCACTTCGGGGCCATTGGTTCCAGACAACAATGTGTGTATACAACTTGCAGGTAAGACCAAAAACAATACTATCATAATGAATCAATAACATGTTCAGATCTGAAATCATGGCACTCGAGCCCTAGTGACAAGCATTAAGCATAACAAGTTGCAACAGAGTCAAATAGCACTAATAAAAGATACTAGGCACCATGCCCTAACAATCTGATGCCATTACATGAACAATCTCATCATATCCCTACCATCCCCATAGCCTACAGCGGGAAATTACTCACTCATGGATGGGGGAAACATGGGTGGTCGATGGAGAAGCGATGGTGGCGATGATGGCGATGATCTCCTCTAATTCCCCGTCTCGGCAGGGTGCCAGAACGGAGTTTCTGGTGATGTTTCACAGAATCTAGTGGTAGTGGCGGTGCGGAACTCTTTCTGGAAAAACGTCGAACCCCCCTGGGTTTTTAGGTCAGGAGGCAACTTATAGGCGAAGAGGGAGGCCGAGGGGGTGACCGAGGCGGCCACACCACCCCTAGGTGTGGCCTGGCCTGGCCTGGCCCGCGCGGCTAGGTGGTGTGGGCTCCTCGTGGCCCCACTCCGTCTCGTCTTCTGGCTCCGGGAGTCTTCTGGTGAAATAGGATTTTTGGCATATTTTCTGGGATTTTTCCTGATAGTTGATTTTCTGCCCAAAAACTAGACACCAAGGAAATTCTGCTGAAAACAGCGTCAGTCCGTGTTAGTTGTATCCAAATCACACAAGTTTAGAGGAGAAACAATAGCAAAAGTGTTTGGGAAAGTAGATACGTTTTGGACGTATCAACTCCCCACAATCTTAGCTTATTGCTTGTCTTCAAGCAATTCAGTTGAAAACTGAGTGCGATAAAAGAAACTTTCACGAACACATTTGCTTCATATGATGTATATATTCTCAGCATGTGATCAACTACTTAGGCAATTCATAATAAAGAGTATGCTACTGAGTTTACTCAATAGTCATTGCAAGCTATGAAGAGATTCCAATTCAAAAATAATAAGTAGCATGAAACATAAACGCAAGCAACATTGCAGTTTTCATAACAAGGTATGATAGAGTGGTATCTCCCTTGCCATTGATTGTAGGGCAAACATAAATGCTAAGGCACCTCTGAATTTCAAGTGAAGACTAGAAGTAAAGATATCAAAGGTACAAGCATCAAGGTCATAACACAATTACTCAAGTTTTGAGACAAGCACATTATACTAAGAATGACAACCATGCTCTCTAGAAGGTGCTCAAAGAATGTATGGAGACTCAACAAGGAAAACGAAAAAGGTTTTGAAAAGTTTGAAAGGCTTCCAAATGCTAAAAGTACGGTACTCGTTAGCTTTGAGCTCTCATTGCCCCTATCATAAGCATCTTTAAGTGGTTAAGGTTAAAGTGACACAACTAAGAGGATATGCTTGACAAGTTATAAATCGAAGTCTCATGCCCCTTACTTACGAAGACCAATCCTCATGCTACTCAACTTCAGTCACAAGTAAGCTCTTGTCATTGTAAGTATATACGTATCATAGAGAACCACCAACGGGGTACCCCTTGCACATGATACAGGAGCTATACCATAATCAAAATGACAAGGCAAGCAGACAATGAGCATCTCAGCGATCGTTTTATTTACTATGTGCATAGATTTTAATTGAGGATGCTTCATAGAATGCTCATTATGGTTATGCTGCAAGTTTCCACCATGATTAGGCATGGCTTAGGCTAGCGGCCCAGGCGTTTCTCTAACATACATACAAACTCCATGATCTTACAAGTTCCACTTTTATTTCACACAGTCGGGATCCATAAGCAAAAGAACATGATATCAATGAGGTACTAAGTACCAGTGCAATGTTGAAAGCGTTCCCCATGATACATGGTTCTACTAACTTCAACTTATAAAGCGCAAGCATATACGCAACAAAGAAGGACGCAATGGTTCAGTTTTATTAAGTGCAAGAAAATAAAGTGTGCCATCAAGTTCGTGAGAGCTTTACTAACTAACTTTCTCATAACAAGTAAACATTTTATTTGGAAGAAAACAAAGCATACTTAATATCCACAGAATAGCAAATGATGCTAATAGGTATATATGGTGGACACTTTGGCAATATTGGTTTTGGGGAGTTGGATGCACGAGTAATGGTTATACTCAGCACAAGTGAAGGCTAGCAATAGAGAGGGAGCGACAAACGAGAGAGCAATAACTGTCATAATCATGCTTGCAACAAAATAGGACCAATCATGGCATGAAAAATGATTCAAGACCCCTGAGGAAAAATAATTCATCGAGGCTTAACTGATTATTACAGTCATATGCATGCGTGAGCATGTGCCAAGTTAATTCAAGTGAAACATTCAGAGAAGGATACCACAATGTCATACCAATTTATGAATAGAGCAATGCAAGCGAACATTCATATGACATGCTACAAACTATTAGCGAGCTGGAGCTAATCATAAGAAAGCAAGAACTACTAAGCATCCATAAATAACATACACCCTACATGAACAGACTAAGCATGCCCACAATGCTGAGTATATGTACAAAAATGAAAACAAATAGAGTTCGTTACCAGCCTCTTACCACACCTCGAGTTGTCATTAATCCTCATTATTGCCCTTCACTTGTGTGGCTTGAATAATAACATGAAAACCAAACTCCACTTAGGACTGCTAAACCCTGCAACAAACTTCACAAAACCAAAGAAGAAGAACAAATATTTTTGGTGTTTTTGAGTTTTAAAACAAGAACCAAAAAGGCAGAACAAGCAAAGCAAAATCTTTTTGGGTTTTTCAATTAATCAGAACAAAACCAAACGGAAGAAGCAAACCAAAGCAAAAAGAAGAAGAAGCAAACAAAGAGAAACAACCGAAATATTTTTGGTCTTTTTGTGTTTTAGAAAGCAAAAGTAAAGAAAGAACGAAAACTAAAAATAGAAAACGAAGCATGGATATACAAAGTGCCGACGAAACATGATATGGAGATGAGTGTGGTGTCGGTGTACCTCCCCCCAAGCTTAGGCTTTTGTCCTAAGTGGGTATCAAACACAAATGCGAGTAAGGGTTCCAAGCAGGCAGGTCATTGTAAGAATGGTCGTAGTAAGGCCCTTGCGAAGAAGAAGAAGCTCCCCAATCGTAGGTAGGTTGCTGATATGAAGACTCTCCCTTATTCGAGGGTTGGACCGAATTGTCTGTAACCTCCCTTCCAGTATCCTGCTCCTATTGGGAGAGCTCTCCCAAGTACGTATCCAGCTCCTCCTCGGTGAGTTACCATCCTACCCTGGTATCAAGGTTAAACAAAGAAGGTGCAGGCAAAAGAACAACTCGCTCGGACTTGCTCCTCCTCCAACTAGCCTTGAGAAAGGTTATTTCATAAGACAAATCACTCACATTAGCCCAAGAAGAAACAAACTCATGCTGTATCATGGAATTAAGATCAAGCCTATCTATGGGAAACTGTAGGTATAAATGATGAGGCACTAAACCATGCAAAGCTAATAAATGAGAGGCAATGAGGCCTCCACAAATTCCACCCTTCTCGCGGTTAGCAGCAAGACGGAAAGCTATCAAGGCACCCAAATTATAAGTCCTATCTCGTTTTAAAGCAGCTGAGATGAATGCTAGATCATACGAGGATAACTTATTAGCAGTTTTCCTAGCGAGAACACACTTGGCAATAAAGTAGGCAAAGTAGCAAATAGATGGGAGATGAATGTTACGGATTTTCCCGCTCTCCTTCGAGAAGTTGCTTCCTTGGCAAATCTCTGCGTACAAGTCCATGTGTGGTGTAGGTCGCTCTTTAATCTATCCACATGATCCCCACTGAGGTACTCTAATAGCTGCACAAAAATCATCGAAAGGAAGGTCGACAACTATATTGTAAATTTTGTAGTGAACCATGGGGTTAGGCAAAGAGCAACTAAATCGAAAATCCTACACCACAGACATGGTTATCTTCACAAATTGGTGAGGTTCTTCTCCCACAAAGTGCTCCAACCCTACATTAGTGATTAAAGTATGGAAGTCCTGGGAAATTCCTGCAACCCTCATGAATTTGGAGCATGGATAGATGGAAGGAAAAACTTCCTCCTCTCGGTGAACCTTCATAACCTCAGGCACCCTCAGTTCATGTTGGTTGAGTTGATGCTCATTCATCTTCTATTCTGAAATTTAATCATCCATTAAACAAGTAGTTACAAAGTGAATACATAATGAAGGACACTACTCATAGGGACTTGTAAGAGGCCTAAACATGCATCAAAACTATATCTCTAAGCATTGAACAAGCTTACTAGCTCCCATAACCTGTCATCTACAGCAGCAAAATACTCAAGATATAATCCACTAAACACAAATCTACTTGGACAAGCGGAGGAGTCACATACCGGAGAACAAATGCTCCAAATTTCAGCAGCAAAGATGGGTTGAGCAAGGAGATCGAAAAATCGTGGGCAAGAACAGCAAGAACGCGATTTCGAGCAAAGAGCTGGTGTTTTCTCGGGAGAGAGAAGACCGAGGCAAGTGAGAGAGTGAGTGGAGGGCCAGGGGTGGCCCACACCATGGCAAGGCGCGCCCTTGGGCAGGCCGCGCCACCAGGTGGTGTTCCTGCCTAGTTGGCCCCCCTAGGTCACTCCAGGATCTTCTCTACCCCTTTTTTCATGTAAAAAATAATATGAGTTTTCTAGAATTTTTTGAGACACTTTATTTTTGAGCAATTTTCAGGTATAGATGCATGATTTTTCTGCAAAAAAGTGATTTTGAAAAGATGCAAAAGTAAAACAAAGCAAAAGATACAGAAGTTCTAAGACACTCTAAAATGCAAGAAACTAGCACAAGAAAGGTAAATAAATGAAAGCAAAAACTAAAATGGATAAAGTAAAAGTAAACGGAGATAATCATGGTGAAAACATTGTTTTGTTCATTGAAATCCTTTTGTTAACAAGGTTGATCAGGTCTTGTTACCAAAACAATTTTATATGAAACAAAACTTTGTATCCCACTCAATGATTATGTTACCTCAACCTTGATAGAAATGGTCCCAATCATAATAGTTTCAAATTTTTCTCTTGGTATGGGACAATAAATTTCTCCAACTTGAATGCCCTCAACATGTTCAATTGAATTTAAACCATAAGTCCTCTCAATCTTCTTGGGGAAATTGATAGTATGCTCCTTGTCATTAACATTAAAAGTCACCTTTCCTTGATTACAATTAATAACAACTCCTGTAGTATTAAGAAAAGGTCTCCCAAGAATAATAGACATATTATCATCTTCAGGCATTTCAAGCACAACAAAATCAGTTAATATCAAGCAATTATGAGCCACTTGAACAGGCACATCCTCACATATACCAACAGGAACAGTAGTAGATTTATCAGCCATTTGCAAAGATATATCAGTTGGTATTAGTTTTTCCAGTTGAAGTCTCTTGTAGAGAGAAAAAGGCATAACACTAACTCCTGCTCCCAAATCACACAAAGCAGTTCTAACATAACTATTTTTAATAGAGCAAGGAATAGTTGGAATCCCTGGATCTCCAAGTTTCTTTAGAACCTTACCATTAAAGGAATAATTAGCAAGCAAAGTAGAAATTTCTTCATTAGGGATCTTCCTTTTATTAGAGACAATATCCTTCATATACTTTGAATAAGGAGGCAATTTAATAGCATCAGTCAAAGGAATTTGCAAGAATAAAGGTTTCATCCACTCACAAAACTTGTTATAGTGTTCATCTTCCTTTGACTTGTGTTTCTTATCAGGGAAAGGCATAGGTTTTTGGACCCAAGGCTCTCTTTCACTATCATGTTTCTTAGCAACAAAATCTTCTTTAGTGTATTTAGTGTTCTTAGTATGCTTTTCGGGTTCTTGTTCAACTTTTTCTTTATCAGGAGCATCATTTTCCTCATTACCACTTTTAGTTTCAGCATCAGAGACAGATATACTATTAGGATCTATAGCAGGTTCAGGAGATTCTACAATAGTTTTATGTTTATTTTTCCTTTTCTTAGGAGAAGTACCACTATTTTCAACTTGTTGAGAATCCTTCTCAATTCTTTTAGGATGCTCTTCAGGATATAGAGGATCCTGGGTAGCAGCACCACTTCTAGTTCTAATTTCATAAGCATGTTTTTCTTTAGCAGCATTAACTAGCAAGTCTTTTTGCACTTTAATAAGTTGATCTATTTGAGTTTGAACCATTTGAAAATGTTTAACAAGCATCTTAACATCATTAGAGGTTCTTTCCACAATATATTTTAGCTCAACAATAGCTCTAGAGTTTTCCATTAAATGATTTTGCACCCTTTTATTAAAATTATCTTGCTTAACAATAAAAATATCGAATTCTTCTAAGCATTGGTCAGGAGGTTTAGAGTAAGGAATATCACCTTCATCAAAGTGTTGGAGAGAGTGTACCTTAATAGTGGATGAGTGGGGGATAGGCTTACATAACTCTTCTATATGAGGTAAATTCTTCACATCTGCAGCTTTAATACCCTTCTCCTTAAGACATTTCTTAGCTTCCTTCATCACTTCATCATTTAGTTCAATAATTCCCCTCTTCTTTGATGTTGGTATAGGCACAGGAATAGTTGGTTCAGGTATAGTTGTCTCAGGTATAGCTGGTTCAGGAGGAGTCCAGTCTTCCTAATTCTTGCTTATTTTAGCCATTAATTCTTCAGCGTCTTTGGGAGTCATGTTCCTGAAAACACAATCAACACAACTATCCAGGTATGTCCTCGATTCTTTAGTTAGTCCATTATAAAATATATCAAGAAGCTCATTCTTAGGTAATGGACATCCAGCCTGTGCATGAATCAAGGTACAAAACCTTGCCCATGATTCAGGCAATATCTCTTTTTCTCCCTGTTTAAAATCAAAAAGTTCCTGCAAAATAGCATGTCTAGCACTAGGAGGAAAATATTTCTGCAGGAAGGTACTAATCAAGCAATCAGGGCTATCAATAAATCCAGGAGGTAAATTATTAAACCAAGTTTTAGCTTCTCCTTTTAGTGAAAAAGGGAAAATCTTAGCAACAAAGTAGGTGTGTATCTTAATATCATTAGAAAACAAGACACTCATGGTAGAAAACTCGGTCATATGTGCTACCGCACTTTCATTCTTAGTCCCACAAAAAGGTTCTTTCTCAACAATAGCTATGTAAGATAGATCAAGAGAGAAATCACAATCTTTATCTTTAATGTTTATGGGAGACGCAGCAAACTTAGCATTAGGAGACAATTTGGGTTTTATAGTACGCCTCTCAAGGAGACTCTTAGCAGCACTCCTATCATGGGTGTTTTGACATTCTTCAATAAATTCATTGGTCATCTCTATATAACCGTTTTCAATATCATAGCTCTCTATAGACTCAGGTGAACTAACAGGTGTAGTAGTGTATTCATTAGGAGTTTCAGTATTTCCAGCTATAGTTCTAGCAATCGTAGCATCTAGGAAAGGACCTAATGAACCACTCTTATCAAGCACAGTAGAAGTAGCATCATAAGTATCAGAAGTTTCAGATTCAGCAGTAGTAGCAGTGTGTGTAACATGTTTATGTGGTGGTGTAGCAAGCTTACTCATAACAGATGGTGAATCAAGAGCAATAGAGGTGTTCAGAACCGTACCTCTTCTTGTAGTGAATGGTAAAATAGGAACCTTGCCATCACGAGACTTACCCATGATGGATGGATAGCAGCAAACAATAGTGATTCCAAGTGAACTTGATAAATAAAGCTATGCTCCCCGGCAACGGCGCCAGAAAATAGTCTTGAAGACCCACAAGTATAGGGGGTGTATCGTAGTATTTTTGAGGGAAGTGAAACCCAATTTATTGATTCGACACAAGGGGAGCCAAAGAATATTTATAAGCCTTAACAACTGAGTTGTCAATTCAGCTGCACCTGGAAACAATCTTGCTCACAGCAGTTTATCAGTAGCAACAGTTTTATGGTAGTGATAGTAAAGTAGCAGCAGTAGTAAAAGTAAAACAGTAGTAACAGTAGCAGTAAACAGTAGGATTAAAGTCGTGGTAGGCATAGGGATGGATGGACGGGTGTTGCATGGACAAGACAATTCACATGGCAATCAAGACATGGGGCAATTGCAGATAAATAAGATAAAGCATCTAAGTACTAGATAATCATAGGCATGTGTTCCATATATAGTTATACGTGCTCGCAATGAGAACTTGCACAACATCTTTTGTCCTGCCAGCCCGTTTATAGCGGGGCCTCAAGGGAACTACTGGCAATTAAGGTGCTCCTTTTAATAGAGCACCGGAGCAAAGCATTAACACTCCGTGAACACATGTGATCCTCACATCAAAGCCATTCCCTCCGGTTATCCTGATTGCTGTCACTTCGGGGTCATTGGTTCCGGACAACAATGTGTGTATACAACTTGCAGGTAAGACCAAAAACAATACTATCATAATGAATCAATAACATGTTCAGATCTGAAATCATGGCACTCGAGCCCTAGTGACAAGCATTAAGCATAACAAGTTGCAACAAAGTCAAATAGCACTAATAAAAGATACTAGGCACCATGCCCTAACAATCTGATGCCATTACATGAACAATCTCATCATATCCCTACCATCCCCATAGCCTACAGTGGGGGATTACTCACTCATAGATGGGGGAAACATGGGTGGTCGATGGAGAAGCGATGGTGGCGATGATGGCGATGATCTCCTCTAATTCCCCGTCCCGGCAGGGTGCCAGAACGGAGTTTCTGGTGATGTTTCACAGAATCTAGTGGTAGTGGCGGTGCGGAACTCTTTCTAGAAAAACGTTGAACCCCCCTGGGTTTTTAGGTCAAGAGGCAACTTATAGGCGAAGAGGGAGGCCGAGGGGGTGACCGAGGCGGCCACACCACCCCTAGGCGTGGCCTGGCCTGGCCCGCGCGGCCAGGTGGTGTGGGCCCCTCGTGGCCCCACTCCGTCTTGTCTTCTAGCTCCGGGAGTCTTCTGGTGAAATAGGATTTTTTGCATATTTTCCAGGATTTTTCCTGATAGTTCATTTTCTACACAAAAACTAGACACCAAGGTAATTCTGCTGAAAACAGTGTCAGTCCATGTTAGTTGTATCCAAATCACACAAGTTTAGAGGAGAAACAATAGCAAAAGTGTTCGGGAAAGTAGATACGTTTTGGACGTATCAGGTACCTCCATGACCAACCTTCTTCATCCAGTCCCGTGGAGTCAGCCAGGTCGTCGAGGTTCCTAATTTGTGTAAGGATGGCTGCCCTCGCCTCCTTACGCTCCTTCCCAAGGTTAGCAGCCCAGCCACGTAGGAGTTGTCTAATCCCTTTAGACCAGGACTGCCAGAGGTTAATAGCATCGCGCAGGCGCCCCCCTGTAGAGCCACCTCCAATAGTTTATCCCTCACCATATCTCTGAAGATCACCAAGTTTGGTAACTGAAGCGGCTCGGCCTAATAGTTGTCCCTTCCCCTGAGGCAACAATAAGCGGGGTATGGTCTGAACCAATACGCGTCTCAGCGGTCAGAGAATAGAGAGGGTACAATGCCTCCCAGGCCGGAGAAACCAGGACACGATCAAGGACCGACCTCACAGGGTTTGTCTGCTTGTTCGTCCATGTGAACCGAGCCCTGGAGCAATGGAGTTCCCTGAGGGCCATGGTAGCAATCGAGTCATTGAATTGGTGAATCCTGGGCCAGTTTAGCCTTTGATTGTTCCTATCCGTCGGCCCATGAATCAGGTTGAAGTCACCCCCGACCACCGGGAACTGCGCCGCAGCGACCTCCCCTTCAGCTCCAACAAGAACTCCCCAGTTTGATTGTGGTCCATTGGGCCATAAACCAGAATAAACACCTATTTGGACTTCTTTATTTTATGGTAAACAATAGCACTGATGAAGAACATGCCCTTGTGCCATTCATCCACCTCAAAATATTCATCCTTGAAACCAAGCAGGAGCCCGCCAGAATGGCTAGAGGTCGGGAGCCAATTCTAGACAAACAGGTGCTTCCCCTCTAGGTTTCTAAGTTCAAATAGAGAGAAGTCTTGTTTAATGGTTTCTTGCAGCCTGACAAAGTCCACCGAGCCATCCCTCAGGTAGTCCTTAAGTTGACCTACTCTCCCTGAATGGCCAAACCCTCTTATATTCCAGATGAACCCTTTCATTTGGAGCTCTTGCGTTTGGTAGTACCCTTGCGCACCGACAAGGAGGCACGTTTGGAGCCCTTCTTCCTAGGGCCCCGACTGCCAGCAGTGGCTCAGTCCCGACCGAGGCTCCCTTGCCCCAGGACGCCACCAGATCATGGGCAGATGGCTCCCCTTCCCCCGAGGCAGGAACCATCGTCGCCTTCTTCTTCCAGAAAGCCTGTTCTCCCAGGGCCGCTTGGGCCAATTCCTTAGCCCGGATCAGCGATAGAGCCTCAACAGGTGAGCCCGAGGATGGCACAAACATAATCAAGCTATCACGAGCTACTTGAATAAATTGCGAGTCAGGAAGAGAGTCAAGAGCTGTGAATTTGTACTCACCAGGATCGTTGTTCTTGTCTGCCTTCCTCTACTAGGCCTTGGTCAGGACAGGGGTAGCCGCCTGCACCCCTTTGTTTCGGGCGCTCCTCCTTGTCATGTACGGCACCACCTTGCTCCTCCTTGCCCTAGCAACCTTGCTCATGGCATTGGCCTCCTTCCTCAAGTTGATGTCGTCCAGGCTGGTGTCATCAGCGCGGATAATCTGTGGGCCCAAGCTTTCTTCCACCACCGCGCCTAGGGGACCAAGCACGTGGCCTGGTGAATTCCCCCTCCCTTACCCCAGAGTTGTTCTTATGGATCTTAAAGGGGGATAGGAGGGAGGAATCTTCATCAGAATCCGATGAGTCCAGCACCATTGACATCTCTTGTGAGAGGCATTCCTTCTCTTCCACAACAACCCTAGACCCCATTGTTTTTTGCAGAATTTTGATTAAAGGCAGGATGTCCCCGTGGCCCCGTAGGTTAGACCCGTATTGGTTAATGGTGGCCTCCAAGAAATATCCCTGCTCCTTGGCCCCATTGGTCTTGCAAACAGTGGGGGCGCTAAACGATCCCACCTTCTTCTGTTGTGGGTTGTTGTCAGTTTCATTGTGGGAGGAGATTTCAGTCTCTTTGCTAGACCCTGACTTCTTGTGTTTCCAGTCCATATCCTCTAGGCTCCTCACATCTGAGTCTTCATTGTTGTCATCAGTTGGTGGCGGCGGTCAGGGTGGGCCCCTCGATCCACTCGCCCCAGAGCGTCCCCGGCCCTCAGTGTTAACACCAATGTTGTACCCATCCCCATTAACAAACAATTGGATCGATCCCTTGATGCGATCTGGGTGTCGGCATTGGAACTGCATGCGCACCGGCCCTTTGTAAAGCGAGAGCTCGTCAACAGCTAAGAGCATGCCCACCATGATCATGCCATCCATGAGCTTGTTGACGAACTTCATGTCATTCGGCACCCCATCGAGTTGCACCCACACCTTTTCTAGTACCACCGAGGGTTTGGGGTTGAGGAAAGCTTCGCGAATGATAGCATCAATCTCCTTGAGCGACAGGTAAGTCTTGCCACTACGAGAGTACATACTCAATGTGTCCCGGGAGGGGAAGTTGACCATGAACTCCTTTTCGGAGACGCGCGTGACCTCCCAGTCCCAAGAACCCTCGAGGATGTGTTGAAGCTCTGCCTCCAAATCCTTGTCCGACAGTGGTTCCCTCTGGAACGCGATGATAGCAGCATGATTCTCGGTTTGTATCGGCTGAGCCTCCATCTCCTCAACCTCAAGGCAGTAGAATCCATAGCTCGGGAATGCAAAGCCCATATGAAGCAGCTTGAGTTCCTTGCCACGCGTTGGATAGTTAGCAGAGGCATGGCCCTCCTGCTTGCAGATGACATAGAGGGGCTTGAATTTACACTCCGCCTGGAAGTGGCATGTACACCTGCACTTGAAGCACTTTGCCTCATTAGCCTTCGCCGCTGCAGAGCCTGCCCCTTCCCCGGAGAGGCGCTGCTTGGCCGGGAGCTTCCCAGACTCCAATGGCTCCTTGCCTTCCTAGACTTGTGATGACCTCCCTCGCCTCTCTGGCGATGGTCATGGAATCCACCCTCGCCTCCCTAGCGCCAGTCCTGATGGTGTTGATTAGGCCGCAGATCTTGGTATTGCTTCAGCTTCCACTCCTTCTCGTTCCACCATGGGGGAGGCGTACCCCAGTCCTGCCTCCCAAAGTTCCTTGCCTGTTGCTTGTCTAGCTGATGGTGGCACCTCTCCTGTTCCTGCCTCCGGCCCTCACCAGCATGTTTCTAGTCCTCATAGTTGCACTTTGCAGCTCTCCTGTCGCCGCCCCCGCGCTCCATTCTCACCACCTCGGCGAAAGAGCAGGAGAGGGGTGGGGTATCACAAACTCTAACCAGGAAACGGCCCTCCCCTTTTTTCTGCTGCCACCGCACCTCCAGAGAAGTGGCTGGGAAACCTAGGTCAGGATTTAGGGTTCCGACCGGTATCCACATCTAGGTACTTATCCCTCTTTTCTTCTCCTTTAGTTGGGCCGCTACCGGGCATGGAGTCTCATCCAATGCCATCCCCGAAGAGACCACCAAGTCCAGTGGACCGGCCGACCCTGCCACTGGCCCGAGAGATGGGTCATGTTCATCCGGAACCGGCCCACCAGGGCAAGCCGGCCCATCCAACGAAAGCCCCTCCTCCCCATCCCGAGGGCCTGGTACTGGAAATCCCAACGGCAGGTCCGCCGCCACCGCCGTCGTCCCAGCGGGTTGCCAGCAGGCCGCCGTCCGGTGACCGGCCACGCGCAGATCCTCCCTAGATGAAGCGCGCCCGCCCTTGGAAGCCGTCCGGCCGCAGCCCACCCTGCTCCCGCAAGGACCCTCCGCCATCCCGGATCTGAAACGCGAAACCCTACCGCCCGGTGCAAAAGCACCCTGTCTCCGGCGCCGGTGGTTAGGACCCCCCAGTCTCATGGCCCGCTCGACTGCGCCACTACAACCAGCAGGATCCTCACGGTCAGAATCACCATCCTCGGAGCCCTCCCCTAGGGATGGCGCCGCCCAGAACTTTCCACCCAACGAGCCAAGCTCCGGTGCATCCCCTGCCGCCCGCGGCGGGCGGGAGTCCCTTCTCCCCGCTGGCAGGGGGAGTCCCCTCTCCCTGCCGGTGGGGCCACCAGCCCCAGCAACACCGAGGAACCACCCGAGTCGCCTTCCGAGTCGCCCATGTCCGCCTTTCCAGTTCTTCAAGATTAACAAGCTCTTCTTGGTTTTGTCAGACTCAGTTAGCTTCTTGTGGTGCTCTGTTGCCTATGGATTGGGCAAAGAGAGGATGCTAATCAACCATCGGCGTGTCGATTCCGTCAGATGCATGACGCGACGTGTGATCATACCTCAGGGCCCAATGATCAGCTAAAACATGTAGGAAATGGAAGGTAATCGTACCTCAGGGCAGGGTTGGTTGGAGTGCTAAGCCATTGGCATCATGCTTCCTTTCGCCTCACCATATGTAACTATCAAACAGTACTTAGTACACTCCGCACTGTAGAAGCACTCTCACACTAGTAAAAAAGTTTCACCTTTCTACTTGTGAAAATAAAAGCACGTCCTTTCTTCTTTGGTCGCTATGGCTAAATCCATCTGGGATCCGGTTCCAAGAGCCAATGGGATTTCCATTCTTTAAGGACTTCATTCTGAGGTCTAGGGTTACAAAGAGGCACCCCTTGCTTCATAGTCAAAATTGTTTAGTCTAGTGTTCCAAAAAAATTCAGCAAAATTAGACTAGTTTGCATATTTTTTTGCTTTCACGGTCTTCTTATGCGGGTTGGCGCTTGCAACCCTACAGAGGTCCCAAGAAAGTGAAAAAAGGTCACCGAGTTTCCGGGCTGGGCATTTGCGTACTGTTTTTGTTTTAAGATAGCGATTCCGTTGTGAGGTTAAGCTCTTTCTAGTATTTGTGTGGAACTGAACTGTTTTTGTTTGAAACCATCCGCCTTTGTAGTGGCGCAGTCCAATTGCGTAAGGCCTTGTTTACTTCTCTTGTATTTTTAACTAGTAGAGTTTTGGAGATATGAGGGCATTTGATGTTCACCTAATACTCTCCAATCCCCGTAAATACTCTTTCCCAAAAATACTCTACCATGTAGAAAAGTTTTCAATCTAGACAAAATTAAGAAGGATTTGTGGGGATATTCCGGAATTATCCCGGCCAAACCCGGAGTAGTAAACGGACTACGAGGATTTTGCGGGAATTGGAATAATCCCCTCTATTGCCCGCAAATACACTAGTCCGTTTTACGTGAAACGAGAAGGGAAAGCCCACGTGCAGGCGTCCAATAACGCGGCGAGCATGTGATGTGAGACGTAGCGATAACTCATTAAATGGGTGGGTCGGGGGTGGGGGTGGAGTTTGCCGCTCTGTTGTAGAGGAGACACAGGGTTTCCCGTCAATTAAAGCACGCAGACAGAATTATTATCGTACAGTAGTTTTTTTATTAGCCCTCCTCTCCTGGAAGGGAAAGCGAGAGAGAGGGATGGTGATACGATGCTTCACTGTACTTACTGTACTAGTAGCAGCGAGGCAACTCGGCAAGTCATCTGTGACAAGTGCGTCAGAGTGGTGATCTTTGCCAGGCCAGCCCGTTTCACATTCGCCCTGATGCTGTCAGCGATTGATGCCCGTCTCGCTATCTGCCCTCGGGCGTAGCTCTCGATTCCTGTAGTGGGGCCAGTTTTCTCACTTGTTCAAATTGCTTGCTTGCTTCCTCCTAGTTCTCCTGCGCGCGCCACTGAATGATGTGTTTCGTGTAGCATACTAGCATGTCTCCTAGGTCCACACCACACACACCAGATCGCAAGCTGCCACATGCATGCAACAAAATACGCAAGGGGACAAGCCAATGGGCGGGCGAGTTACCTTGCCATGCCCACAGTCACCACACTGCCTGCCCACCTACCCTCGGTCGGAGTTACGCGACCCGATGCAGTTAAGTAAAATCAACAATGGGTTCATAGCAGGTGCGCTCAGTTCTGGGTCACTTCATGAAACGAAAAAAAAATACATCATTCCCACAAAACTAGAGCCCTGGACTTGGCAAGACTTCTTGGAAAGGGTTTTCCACCTTTTGTCGTGCCGTTCACCGGGGTCGATTGGCACTTGCACATGGCCACATGTTGTGTCAACCCTCAGATGATCTCTTCAATCGTGTGTTAAAAAACATCAACCGCGGCACAGTCCAGAGTATTGGCCAGAAAAAAGCAATCTCCTGCACCCAAATAAAACACGAATTATTGTACAGAAAAATTCGTGACCATGATCTGCATACGCAGTAATGGGAAGTCAGAAATAGTTACTAGTTGTTCAGTTGCATTTGAAGCAACGTAGTAGGACCATCTACGACTACCCAATTTCACATTCATTTTTTTGCGGGGAAATTTAACATTTAGTTGCTTGTACCAGACGTACGTTATTGTAGCATGTGTGATTTCTATTACTATCAGAAACCTTGGTAGACACGTTCCATGGGGTGGAGCGGTGTTGGCCATGGCTTGGGTGGTAATTTGGTGTCGCTAGTGCGGCAAGGTTGCCGGCTCGGCCGATGCCTCTCGTCAGAGGCGGTCGGCTTTTAAGTCGGGATGGCGACCATGGATGTTGGCACGACAGTCGTGGTCTGCGAGTAGTTTGCCTTGTGTAGCTTGGGCTGCGGGCGACTGGGTCGTGTGGCATCACGGCTCTAGAGCGAGCGGTGGCACGTCGGGACGACGGTCCCGGATGGTAGTGTTGGCGGTCTGCTGGGCGTGGCAGAACAGTTGAATGTCGGGGCGGCGGCACCGGTGCTTTGCGGTGTTGAGGACATCGACCTGGTGTCGTGTGGGCGACAAGGTTGATCTGGCGCAGTTTCTTGGAGGGTCTGGTTCTTCAGCTACGTTCGAGTGTCCGGTGTCTGCTCCTCCCATAGTACTTAGTACACTCCGTACTGTAGAAGTACTCTAATACTAGTAAAAAAGTTTCACCTTTCTACTTGTGAAAATAAGAGCACGTCCTTTCTTGTTTGGTCGCTATGGCTAAATCCATCTGGGATCCGGTCCAAGAGCCAATGGGATTTCCATTCTTTAAGGACTTCATTCTGAGGTCTATGGTTACAAAGAGGCACCCCTTTCTTCGTAGTCAAAATTGTTTAGTCAAGTTCCAAAAAAAATCAGCAAAATTAGACTAGTTTGCATAAAAAATTTCTTTTACGGTCTTCTTATGCGGGTTGGCGCTTGCAACCCTACAGAGGTCCCAAGAAAGTGCAAAATGGTCACCGAGTTTCCAGGCTGGGCATTTGCGTACTGTTTTTGTTTTAAGATAGCGATTCCGTTGTGAGGTTAAGCTCTTTCTATTTGTGTGGAACTGAACTGTTTTTGTTTGAAACCATCCGCCTTTGTAGTGGCGCAGTCCAATTGCGTAAACAGGAAGGTGAGTGAATTATTAAAGCACGCATATAGAATTATTATCATACAGTAGTTTTTTTATTCTTAACCCCTCTGTTGGCCCTCCTGTCCTGGAAGGGAAAGCGAGAAGGGAAAGCCCATGTGCCGGTCTCGCTCGCCGTCTGTGTCTGGTAGCAACATGACTCGTCCTCCGCTGCCACAACAGTGGCCCCGCCGGGGTATCACCGTACCGCTCGGTCGCTCTCGGTGGGCGCACGAGAATGACCGACGGGGTTTACGAGGGGGATCACATCACCTGCTGTTGCTTCTGCTTGGCGAACCAAATATCGTGTGTGCCTGAATCTCCAACTCCTCCAGGACCTGCTGACGTGCCAATACGCCTAGCTCGTCGTCGTCGCCCTTGTGCCGAAACAGTACGCTCTTCTATAGCAAAACTCGTGCGTATGGAGTATTAAACTTTCGGGCCAGTTTTCTCACTCAATCAAATTGCTTGCTTGCTTCCTCCTAGCTCTCCTGCGCGCGCCATTGAATGTTGTGTTTCCTGTAGCATACTAGCATGCCTCCTAGGTCCACACCACACACACCAGATCCGCAAATTGCCGCATGGGACAAAATACGCAACGGGACAAGCCAATGGGCGGGCGAGTTACCTTGCCATGCCCACAGTCACCACACTGCCTGCCTACCCTTGATTGGAGTTACGCGACCCGATGCAGTTAAGTAAAATCAACAATGGGTTCATAGCAGGTGCGCTCGGTTCTTGCTGGGTCACTTCATGAAACGGAAAAAAAACATCATTCCCACAAAACTAGAGCCCTAGACTTGGCAAGACTTCTTGGAAAGGGTTTTCCACCTTTTGTCGTGTCGTTCACCAGGGTCGATTGGCACTTGCACATGGCCACATGTTGTGTCAACCCTCAGATGATCTCTTCAATCGTGTGTTGAAAAATATCAACCGCGACACAGTCCAGAGTATTGGCCAGAAAAAAGCAATCTCCTGCACCCAAATAAAACACGAATTATTGTACAGAAAAAATCGTGACCATGATCTGCATACGCAGTAATGGGAAGTCAGAAACAGTTACTAGTTGTTCAGTTGCATTTGAAGCAACGTAGTAGGACCATCTACGACTACCCAATTTCACATTCATTTTTTTGCGGGGAAATTTAACATCAGTTGCTTGTACCAAACGTACGTTATTGTAGCATGTGCGATTTCTATTACTATCAGAAACCTTGGTAGACACGTTCCATGGGGTGGAGCGGTGTTGGCCATGGCTTGGGTGGTAATTTGGTGTCGCTAGTGCGGCAAGGTTGCCGGCTCGGCCGATGCCTCTCGTCAGAGGCGGTCGGCTTTTAAGTCGGGATGGCGACCATGGATGTTGGCACGACGGTCGTGGTCTGCGAGTGGTTTGCCTTGTGTAGCTTGGGCTGCGGGCGACTGGGTCGTGTGGCATCACGGCTCTAGAGCGAGCGGTGGCACGTCGGGACGACGGTCCCGGATGGTAGTGTTGGCGGTCTGCTGGGCGTGGCAGAACAGTTGAATGTCGGGGCGGCGGCCCCGGTGCTTTGCGGTGTTGAGGACATCGACCTAGTGTCGTGTGGGCGACAAGGTTGATCTGGCACAGTTTCTTGGAGGGTCTGGTTCTTCAGCTATGTTCGAGTGTCCAGTGTCTGCTCCTCCCATAGTACTTAGTACACTCCGCACTATAGAAGTACTCTAATACTAGTAAAAAAGTTTCACCTTTCTACTTGTGAAAATAAAAGCACGTCCTTTCTTGTTTGGTCGCTATGGCTAAATCCATCTGGGATCCGGTCCAAGAGCCAATGGGATTTCCATTCTTTAAGGACTTCATTCTGAGGTCTAGGGTTACAAAGAGGCACCCCTTGCTTCGTAGTCAAAATTGTTTAGTCAAGTTCCAAAAAAAATCAGCAAAATTAGACTAGTTTGAATAAAATTTTGCTTTTACGGTCTTCTTATGCGTGTTGGCGCTTGCAACTCTACAGAGGTCCCAAGAAAGTGCAAAATGGTCACCGAGTTTCCAGGCTGGGCATTTGCGTACTGTTTTTGTTTTAAGATAGCGATTCCGTTGTGAGGTTAAGCTCTTTCTATTGTGTGGAACTGAACTGTTTTTGTTTGAAACCATCCGCCTTTGTAGTGGCGCAGTCCAATTGCGTAAATAGGAAGGTGAGTGAATTATTAAAGCACGCATATAGAATTATTATCATACAGTAGTTTTTCTTATTCTAAACCCCTCTATTGGCCCTCCTCTCCTGGAAGGGAAAGCGAGAAGGGAAAGCCCACGTGCCGGTCTCGCTCGCCGTCTGTGTCTGGTAGCAACATGACTCGGCCTCCGCTGCCACAACAGTGGCCCCGCCGGGGTATCACCGTACCGCTCGGTCGCTCTCGGTGGGCGCACGAGAATGACCGACGGGGTTTACGAGGGGGATCACATCACCTGCTGCTGCTTCTGCTTGGCGAACCAAATATCGTGTGTGCCTGAATCTCCAACTCCTCCAGGACCTGCTGACGTGCCAATACGCCTAGCTCGTCATCGTCGCCCTTGTGCCGGAACAGTACGCTCTTCTATAGCAAAACTCGTGCGTACGGAGTATTAAACTTTCGGGCCAGTTTTCTCACTCGTTCAAATTGCTGCTTGCTTCCTCCTAGATCTCCTACGCGCGCCATTGAATGCTGTGTTTCCTGTAGCATACTAGCATGCCTCCTAGGTCCACACCACACACACCAAATCCGCAAATTGCCGCATGGGACAAAATACGCAACGGGACAAGCCAATGGGCGGGCGAGTTACCTTGCCATGCCCACAGTCACCACACTGCCTGCCTACCCTCGATTGGAGTTACGCGACCCGATGCAGTTAAGTAAAATCAACAATGGGTTCATAGCAGGTGCGCTCGGTTCTTGCTGGGTCACTTCATGAAACGAAAAAAAAACATCATTCCCACAAAACTAGAGCCCTGGACTTGGCAAGACTTCTTGGAAAGGGTTTTCCACCTTTTGTCGTGCCGTTCACCGGGGTCGATTGGCACTTGCACATGGCCACATGTTGTGTCAATCCTCAGATGATCTCTTCAATCGTGTGTTGAAAAATATCAACCGCGACACAGTCCAGAGTATTGGCCAGAAAAAAGCAATCTCCTGCACCCAAATAAAACATGAATTATTGTACAGAAAAAATCGTGACCATGATCTGCATACGCAGTAATGGGAAGTCAGAAACAGTTACTAGTTGTTCAGTTGCATTTGAAGCAACGTAGTAGGACCATCTACGACTACCCAATTTCACATTCATTTTTTTGCGGGGAAATTTAACATTTAGTTGCTTGTACCAGACGTACGTTATTGTAGCATGTGCGATTTCTATTACTATCAGGAACCACATGGCCACATGTTGTGTTGATCTCTTCAATCGTGTGGCGAAAAACATCACACAGTCCAGAGTGTTGGCCAGAAAAAAGGCAATCTCCTGCACCCAAGTAAAGCAGGAATTATTGTAACAGAAAAATCGTGGCCATGATCTGCATACGCAGTAATGGAAAGTCAGAAACAGTAACTAGTTGTTCAGTTGCATTTGAAGCAACGTAGCAGGACCATCTACGAGTACCCAATTTCACATTCATTTTTTTCGGGGAAATTTAACATTCAGTTGCTTGTACCAGACGTCCGTTATTGTGCGATTTCTATTACTATCAGGAACCATGGTAGACACGTTCCATGGGGTGGAGCGGTGTTGGCCATGGCTTGGGTGGTAATTTGGTGTCGCTAGTGCAGCAAGGTTGCCGGCTTGGCCGATGCCTCTCGTCAGAGGTGGTCGTCTTTTAAGTCAGGATGGCGACCCTGGATGTTGGCACGACGGTTGTGGTCTGCGAGTGGTTTGCCTTGTGTAGCTTGGGCTGCGGGTGACTGGGTCGTGCGGCGTCATGGCTCTAGAGCGAGCGGTGGCATGCTGTCATGGTGGTGGCACGGGTGCCATGAATAGGCTAAAGATGGGACCAATGAGTGCTAGGAGAATCCAGGGAGGGAAAACGTGATGATTCCACGTACAGATGTACTTGTATTTTGTAGCATCCCAATTGTCTAACAATTGCAATGCTACTAGCCTAGTCTATATATATGCTACTTCAAATATATAATTGTTGCATCATCATTATATCATGCTCATGTCATCATGCCACCTTGCATTTGAGCATCATATCAAACCCTTTTACATTTGGTTCTTATCTCATATGCATTATTAATTGTATTTGCCTCTTGATATTGTATTTGGTTCTTGATATATTGTGTAATGCCCAAGTTGAGTTGGGGGCATATCTCTTATTAACTCCACCACCTTTTCTCTGTCACCACCTTATAATTCCACCATCCAACTAAATATGAGCTTGGCTTTATTTGAGTTTATCTCTAGCTCATGTGGGTTGGGATGGATCCAATTATTTTACCACATGCTCTCATCTTAGTGTCATGTTGTTTTCACATTATTGATACATGAGAGCCACATGGCCACCTTTGCATGCCTTGTGGGTGGAACCTTTTTCCTAGCTTCCATATGTGTGTTTTTGGGGTTATCATCATGTTGGGATATTTTGTGGGCTTATTAAATACCTAGTGGCATATACACACTAGCAAGTCCCAAATATAATCCAATGTGATCATCTCCATATACTCCACTTGGAATTCTTTCTAAATTCCTTTGCTTGGGCCTTACTCCAACTTTGGGTTGCATAATAATAATGCCATGAAAGAATATTGTTTTCACAAGAATTATCATGCCATTAAATAATTTGCATGGGCCATGCAAGCCCCACCTTTTGCTTGTTCTTTGGATCTTATTTGAATTTTGAGTGAATTTAAACCACATCTCTCTCTCCTCTTAGCTTGATCTTATTTGATCATACCTAAACCACCTCACCCTCTCTTTTCCTTGTCTAGTTCTTGCTTGCTCTTTGCTTGATCTTGCTTGAGCTTGACAAACCATAAACCTCACCCCTCATCTCTCTCTCATCTCACCCTCTCTCTTCACCTTTCTATCTAAACCCATACCCCATCCTAGCTAAACCCTAAGCTACCACCTTCCCCCTCTTCCTCTCCTCTTTAGCCGAGCCACTCCTCT
The DNA here is from genome assembly GCA_916181665.1 of Avena sativa. Taxonomy (NCBI): domain Eukaryota; kingdom Viridiplantae; phylum Streptophyta; class Magnoliopsida; order Poales; family Poaceae; genus Avena; species Avena sativa. The sequence goes on along the minus strand of OV702290.1, from coordinate 541,140,791 downwards.
AAACCAGACCCTAGCTGGCCCCACCAGCCACCCTCTCTCCTTAAGCCCCAACCCTAGCTGCCCCAAGCCCTAGCCCGAGCCTACCACTCCAACCCTAGCTAACCGAGGCTACCCCCTCTCTCTCTTCCTCTCTGCCTGGTGAGCCCCACACCGAACCACCCTGCCCTTGGCTCGCCCTACCCCACCTGGAAGCTACCCCCCTGCCCTGCCCTGGCCCTGCCGAACCGAGCACGTGAAGGAGAGGGAGGATAAAGGTGGCCGAGCCACCTTTATCGTCTACCTGCTCCCCATGGCGTCAGCCTCCCTCCCTCTGCTTTACCACCACCCCACGGAACCCCTCTGCCTCTCCAGATCTGGCCGAGGAGCCCTGCTTCCTCCCCCTCTCTTCTCCACCATCGCCGGCACCCTCGGCCTCCACCGCGCCCCGCCGTTCCAGACGCGCAGACAGACCGTGGAGTGGTCTGGTGGACCGAGGAGACCCCCTGCTGCAGCCCCGTACACGGAACCGCGAAGAGGAAGCCCCAGACCGCCGGAACCATCGACGCCGAGCCGGAACCCTAGATCATCTGTCCGTCTGCATCGCCGTTGATCCACCGCGCCTCGCCCCGATCCAACGCCACCGACGCCCTCACGGTGAGCCCCTGTCCCTCCCTGACAAGGTCCCCTTCGCTGTCTCGCCCTAGCCTCGCCGATCGTTCCGTCGAGCACGCTCTGTGCGCCGGCGTCGCGCTCGGTCCGCCTCGCCATAGCGCCGCGTAGGCCCTATCCAGGCCCCGTCCGCAACCCTAGCACCAACCCCCCCACCTCACCGCGCTGGTTGCGCCCCGCAGCGCGCACCCCCGCGTCCCAGGCTCGAATCCCCGCTCTGCACCGCGCGCGCACCGATCTGTCCGCGAGGAAGAAGCACAGTGCGGGCGGTAGTTTTGCCGATACCCCCCTGTTTTCTTTTCGGCGTAATCCGCAGTTCGCGTAGCCCCACCGTCAGCCTCTCTGGACTTTTTGCAGAGCAGCCCCTAGCCTTTCTAGATCTCAACCCGCGCTCCAGCCGCGGCCCCACCTGTCGGCCCCTGCGCGCTCGCTCGCTGGCATGTGGGCCTGCGAGGCCGTTGGCCCACCTGTCTGCCTCCTGGGCTAGCTCTCTGCGCGGTGGGAAACGTCGGCGCTGCACGATGTGATGCTGAGTCAGCTTGACCCCACCCGTCAGCGATAGTGGCTAGGACTGCCTGGGTATAAAAAGTAATTCTGCAAATCTGTTTTAAACTCAAATCTTTTCCAATTATTTCAAATTCAAACATAATTCTGTTTTTAAATAACTATTAAAATATAAACCCAAATAATACAAATAATATATGTTTTCAAACCAGAAAAATATGAGGAATTCAAATATGCCACTCAAAGTATATTTTGAACATTTAAAATTCCAAGTTTATTTAAATTACAATAAAATGCCCTTTTGTCTTAATTAATTAATATCTTTTGTTTTATAACTCCAAATTTAACAAATGATATGTCTAAAATGATTAGCTCGACGAGACCTTTCTGTTTATGCATTCCATGGTTTGATTTGAAGCATGCATCATATAAATATATTGTATGCAGCAACTTAATTGTGAATAAAATGGGCCCAAAACTCAATAAAATGATTTAATCTTGTATCTCACACCTCACCCATGCCATGCTACCTTATTGCCATGCAAATTGTGCATCATTCATCATGGCATGATTGTTTGCTTGATGCATTTATTCATATGCTTGTGCACTTTATTTATGTTGGCCCTTGTTTGTTTGGTTCTTCTTCGAATAGACGCTGAGCAGGGGATATATCAAGAGAACCAGGAGCACTACCCAGATCCATCCTTTGCTTCAACTGAGCTGCCAGGCAAGCACTACCACATGCTTGCATACATATAGTACCTATTGCCTCTATCTTATTCCTGCATCATTGAGTCGCGATTGCATTAAATTGAATCCCAAGTATTGCATAGCCTTTATTTTTAAACCCCACCGAAGCTTGTTCCTCCATCCCATGAGCCATTACTACAGGAGTTGTTTGAGCCATGCGAGTTGTAGAACAGCATGTGTAGGGTATGTGAGTGTCTGATGGATAACGAGGTACCTAAACAACTTAACCTGAGTAGTAATGGGATAACTAATGAAAGTGGCATCGGTGAGCCATATTCGCTATTTGGTTTTTCAGGCTCACTTGTGTCCCGTAAGACCCCGAGTACTTGATTCCTGTTCCAAGAATATTCGCGCTATCCACATCCGGGAGGCTTATGGACCCCCCTGAGCCAGAGCTTGATTCATTCTTATTTCTTGGGGCCACAAACTAGTTTGAGGTTTTATTTACGATCCTGTACCTATGCCATGCTTTACTGCTTTATTTAAGATTGTGCGAGGAGCACACTGTACTGTTTAGGTCCGTGACCCGTTTTCGCTGTATCGACAAGCCCAGTCACACTTTCGGGTTCCCAGTCGTTTACAGCCGGCCACACAAACCTTGAGTTCGTCTCGTAGCCGGCCAGCTTCGTCGCGGGTAGCTTAATGGGGTGGCCCCCTGAAATATTTCTGAATCCTGTAATTGCTCTGTCGTGACTGCCTCGTTGGGTTTTGATTTGGTTTTTCCGAGGCACATCGAGTGTGTGTTGCTATTTGTGCACCCCTGCAGGGTAAAACTTTCTGAAAGCCGTGTCCGCGGTTATGGACGACTTGGAGCACAGTTTCTCGATCATAGACAAGCATAACTAAAGTACCGCTTCTAATTTGACTAGACTAGGTACCTGACTAGTAAATAGTGCAACACTCATGGAATGGATAATAAAACTGCCAACGGATGGGGGTTGTTCGTCCGCTTCCTCGTCGGTAAGCGAGGAGGAGGATGGATCTGTTAAGATTACCTTTATAACTGTTATAATTGTTGTTCTTAATTCACGGACATCCGTCTATCTTTGGTTAGGCGGATGGTTAGCGAGTATCTATAGAATTTCTAGGGTTTATCTTTTGCTGCAATTGCGTCACCCCAGGTTGTGTCCCCTTTAGAGGCATAAAGACTTGCTGAGTACCCCTAGGGTCTCACACGATAAATTATTGGTTCAGATGAACAGGTACACTCACAAGATGGATACTGGGTGGAAGAGACGGACGATGTGGGCAACGATCATTCGGTGTAGAGATTCCGGGAACGGGGATCCGTGAGATCTGTGGGCGGGATGTGCTTATTTATGGGGCATCTTATGCCGATTTGCTTCTTATCCGTACTCGGATTTTGTCTTCCGCTTCCGCTTGATACTCTGTTGATTGATGTATGAGGAGATATCCTACACTATTATATCTATCTAGGATATTTGGATCTTGCCGTATGGCGTTGCTATATTTCCTTTCTTTTTAGATGGAATGGCTCTGATGTACTATTGTATGGTGGCTTGCATACATACTCATTTGTGTATGTAGTTGATCCTTTCGCCTGCCGATTACGCCGCCCGTTCTTGTCCCGATGTTTGGAAATGGTTGGGACGGCCGAAAGGTCTACCTGTGAGTGGCATTTGGGCCCCACCGTACTATTTCAACCATTTCTGATCATCCAGGCTTGTACTAGGAGCGTAATTCACCGAGGTAGTTACAATTGGTATCAGAGCCATCCCGACCTTCAGGGTCTCAGCCAAATGGTCGTTGTCTGTCTAGCAAATATTTTTGGTAGTTATGTATACTAGGGAAAAACAAAACGCGAGAGTAGGACTGCTTCCATTTTTCTTCTTACCCACCCACCACCCTTTTCTGGTAAGGAAGTGTAACATTTTCAATCCTCTTCTTAAAAGTTCAAACTAGGATTCACGTGTTCTGGGTTTCCGTAGTACCATAGAAAGTGTGTGTGTGTGTGTGTGTGTGTAATTCCTTGCCTATCTGTTGCATCCAACATGTTATCTTTATCTGCCTTTTGGTTATCAACTGTTGCTACATTCCATACTGACAGGCTTTTGAAAACCGGCGCGATATATCTGACTCCTTGTTAACCGGTGCCATCTTCTTAAGGGTGTTCTTCCTTCTAGCAACTCCTCTTTCTGTGTAACCATCTGTTGCTAATCTCTATCTGATAAGGGATTTTGCGCATCTATTGGTATTTTAATGCCGAAAAATGCGGAAAAATTTTCTTTGATCCATCTGTGTTTCCACACTCCTTTTCAGTTGTGTGTGAAACATTATCTATCTCTCTTTCATCAGCATGTCCATGCTAACTCATTCTTTTGTCACCGGCGCTTAATCTTGGAGTTTCTTTTCATCTCCTTTTCTCTTGGGCTAATTACATAACATGTGTCGATCCGATGCTGGTGATTGTAATTTGGTTCTCGGCATAGCTATACTCCACTCATGATAGTGTCGATTGGAATATGGAAAATGCTACCACTCCGGATGGCCAAAGATACTCCTGTGATTTTGGGTACACCGTGATCCTATCTATGCTTATTCAAGCATCCTTGGAAATCCGGAGTTTCCCAAAGCATTACGGCGGTCTATCATCTGTCCATCATGCTGCACATCTTTTTGAACTCCATATCTGCACATCTTTTTTGTCTCTGATAGCTCATACCATAAGCCAAGCTATATCATCGTTTCCCATCCAAGATCTCTTTATCTTTGTAACCGGTGACCCAATCGACAATGTGAATCAGGTGACATCTCTTCTTCTTCCGAAGGACCAGATAATCTATTCTTCCAGTGCATCTTCTTCAACACGAACCCGTGCTCGTAATAATGATCTTTCAAAGAGCGTTGAGCTCAGAAAGTGTTTCGAGCATTTGTTCGTTTCTCTCGCCTTTTGAACTTGATATTCTGGGAATATCTTGTTAATCCTTGGTGGTATATGTTGATAATATGCTTGCCTATTCTATATCAATGGAAGGACATGGAAGATCATCTATGTCTTTTCTCTCAAGCCTTGAGAACACTGCCTGTGTGCAAAGTCTCAAAGTGAGAACTCTGACTTTTTCAAGTCACCTATCTCGGCCACGTCCTTCTGCTAAATAGATCGCTTCAATTCTGGAATCAGCAAGTTCATTGTTAATTCCATCTTCCATCTTCAACCAATCCGGAGTTGTTCCTTGTTGGCAAGTTATCATCGTCGTTCTGCTAAAGTTTTTCCCAAGACTGCTAAATCTCTCTCAATCTTTGCAAGAACATGGAGTTCTTTCACCTCAGTCTCGTCAAGTGATCTCGTGAAACCCTCTCGCTCTACCATCTATGCTCAATCCACCGGAGGCCATGAAGACTTTTCAGATCTTTCGTAATCCTTCTGTTCAAGTGGTGCTATCTTTTTCTTTGTCTGTAGAATCATGCAGTTGTCTCCATAATCTTCCTTCATATCTTCCGGTGGCTTGGTACTTCCGACAAGACGACGACATCATCACCCTTATCTATCTTGAATCTGGCGTATCGTTTGCAACTATCCTGGTTTGCTAACGGAGTTCCATGAGTTATCCTTGTCAATACCTTCAGTCTGTTTCGGTAGTTGGGTTGCATGGTTTTCTTATTCATGTGCGGAGTAATGCTTTGAGTGCGGGATGGAGTAGCTACCATACCACTACTCTTATCATTCGCTCTTGTACATTGAATTGGGGAATTTATGTGATTTCACTCATTCCACGGAAGTTAGAAGTGGCCTTTATCCCTTGATACTTTTACTTCCGTCCTTGTTTTTCCGGAGTGCTCTCTCGAAGAAAGTAATCAATAATCTCTTGTTGGTGATCTCGTCCTTTCTACACGGAGCAAAATCCTCGTTTATCTGGTGGAAACAAACGCAAACTCTTTTCTATCCTCGTCTTTCTACCGGAGCTCTACATCCCCAAACAAGATGAAAGGAAGCTATCTCTCTCTCTGTTCCATCAATTCTTTTCTGTGGTAATCTGGCTTCACATCCATCTCTGGAAGTTATATCCGCGCACCTCAATTGCGTGATCCTTCGGAGTATTACCGGCGCAACAAGAATCTAATCCGGCGATGTCTAGCTAAATCTTTCTGTTCATATCAAGGGACTCTATTGTTTGAAGGCAATATTGTTTCCGAACTTCTTTTCTCAAATCCGAGAGAGGATACGATGCTATTGTCATAGTGGTTCAAAACCTCTCCAATCTAGCTCTTTCTTCCGGCGAGACAAAGATCCATCCTCTCTCATATCGGTAAATCTTTAATCTTAACGGCGTCTTTCTTTATCCAGGATACATCATCTTGTCCTTTCTTTCACAAGTGGTTCTATTCTTTTATCATGTTTCTTGAGAAAACTGGAGCTATGTCAATCCTATCCTTCTTGTCTCACGACAATCCTTCAACTCTCCTAACCGTTGTTTCTCAAGCAAAACGCAAGACTCGCAACAAGTCTAGCAAGTTTTGCAAGGTGTAGTGGTCGCACCATTCCGTTGTTCATCAACTTGGGAACGTGAGGGTCACCTTCGTTCGAACACCCGCCTCTCCTTGTGTGGTTTTCTTTTTCCTAGGAATCTCGGGGCGAGATTCTTGTTTAGTGGGGGAGAGTTGTAGCATCCCAATTGTCTAACAATTGCAATGCTACTAGCCTAGTCTATATATATGCTACTTCAAATATATAATTGTTGCATCATCATTATATCATGCTCATGTCATCATGCCACCTTGCATTTGAGCATCATATCAAACCCTTTTACATTTGGTTCTTATCTCATATGCATTATTAATTGTATTTGCCTCTTGATATTGTATTTGGTTCTTGATATATTGTGTAATGCCCAAGTTGAGTTGGGGGCATATCTCTTATTAACTCCACCACCTTTTCTCTGTCACCACCTTATAATTCCACCATCCAACTAAATATGAGCTTGGCTTTATTTGAGTTTATCTCTAGCTCATGTGGGTTGGGATGGATCCAATTCTTTTACCACATGCTCTCATCTTAGTGTCATGTTGTTTTCACATTATTGATACATGAGAGCCACATGGCCACCTTTGCATGCCTTGTGGGTGGAACCTTTTTCCTAGCTTCCATATGTGTGTTTTTGGGGTTATCATCATGTTGGGATATTTTGTGGGCTTATTAAATACCTAGTGGCATATACACACTAGCAAGTCCCAAATATAATCCAATGTGATCATCTCCATATACTCCACTTGGAATTCTTTCTAAATTCCTTTGCTTGGGCCTTACTCCAACTTTGGGTTGCATAATAATAATGCCATGAAAGAATATTGTTTTCACAAGAATTATCATGGCATTAAATAATTTGCATGGACCATGCAAGCCCCACCGTTTGCTTGTTCTTTGGATCTTATTTGAATTTTGAGTGAATTTAAACCACATCTCTCTCTCCTCTTAGCTTGATCTTATTTGATCATACCTAAACCACCTCACCCTCTCTTTCCCTTGTCTAGTTCTTGCTTGCTCTTTGCTTGATCTTGCTTGAGCTTGACAAACCATAAACCTCACCCCTCATCTCTCTCTCATCTCACCCTCTCTCTTCACCTTTCTATCTAAACCCATACCCCATCCTAGCTAAACCCTAAGCTACCACCTTCCCCCTCTTCCTCTCCTCTTTAGCCGAGCCACTCCTCTAAACCAGACCCTAGCTGGCCCCACCGGCCACCCTCTCTCCTTAAGCCCCAACCCTAGCTGCCCCAAGCCCTAGCCCGAGCCTACCACTCCAACCCTAGCTAACCGAGGCTACCCCCTCTCTCTCTCCCTCTCTGCCTGGTGAGCCCCAAACCGAACCACCCTGCCCTTGGCTCGCCCTACCCCACCTGGAAGCTACCCCCCTGCCCTGCCCTGGCCCTGCCGAACCGAGCACGTGAAGGAGAGGGAGGATAAAGGTGGCCGAGCCACCTTTATCGTCTACCTGCTCCCCACGGCGTCAGCCTCCCTCCCTCTGCTTTACCACCACCCCACGGAACCCCTCTGCCTCTCCAGATCTGGCCGAGGAGCCCTGCTTCCTCCCCCTCTCTTCTCCACCATCGCCGGCACCCTCGGCCTCCACCGCGCCCCGCCGTTCCAGACGCGCAGACAGACCGTGGAGTGGTCTGGTGGACCGAGGAGACCCCCTGCTGCAGCCCCGTACACGGAACCGCGAAGAGGAAGCCCCAGACCGCCGGAACCATCGACGCCGAGCCGGAACCCTAGATCATCTGTCCGTCTGCATCGCCGTTGATCCACCGCGCCTCGCCCCGATCCAACGCCACCGACGCCCTCACGGTGAGCCCCTGTCCCTCCCTGACAAGGTCCCCTTCGCTGTCTCGCCCTAGCCTCGCCGATCGTTCCGTCGAGCACGCTCTGTGCGCCGGCGTCGCGCTCGGTCCGCCTCGCCATAGCGCCGCGTAGGCCCTATCCAGGCCCCGTCCGCAACCCTAGCACCAACCCCCCCACCTCACCGCGCTGGTTGCGCCCCGCAGCGCGCACCCCCGCTCCCAGGCTCGAATCCCCGCTCTGCACCGCGCGCGCACCGATCTGTCCGCGAGGAAGAAGCACAGTGCGGGCGGTAGTTTTGCCGATACCCCCCTGTTTTCTTTTCGGTGTAATCCGCAGTCCGCGTAGCCCCACCGTCAGCCTCTCTGGACTTTTTGCAGAGCAGCCCCTAGCCTTTCTAGATCTCAACCCGCGCTCCAGCCGCGGCCCCACCTATCGGCCCCTGCGCGCTCGCTCGCTGGCATGTGGGCCTGCGAGGCCGTTGGCCCACCTGTCTGCCTCCTGGGCTAGCTCTCTGCGCGGTGGGAAATGTCGGCGCTGCACGCTGTGATGCTGAGTCAGCTTGACCCCACCCGTCAGCGATAGTGGCTAGGACTGCCTGGGTATAAAAAGTAATTCTGCAAATCTGTTTTAAACTCAAATCTTTTCCAATTATTTCAAATTCAAACATAATTCTGTTTTTAAATAACTATTAAAATATAAACCCAAATAATACAAATAATATATGTTTTCAAATCAGAAAAATATGAGGAATTCAAATATGCCACTCAAAGTATATTTTGAACATTTAAAATTCCAAGTTTATTTAAATTACAATAAAATGCCCTTTTGTCTTAATTAATTAATATCTTTTGTTTTATAACTCCAAATTTAACAAATGATATGTCTAAAATGATTAGCTCGACGAGACCTTTCTGTTTATGCATTCCATGGTTTGATTTGAAGCATGCATAATATAAATATATTGTATGCAGCAACTTAATTGTGAATAAAATGGGCCCAAAACTCAATAAAATGATTTAATCTTGTATCTCACACCTCACCCATGCCATGCTACCTTATTGCCATGCAAATTGTGCATCATTCATCATGGCATGATTGTTTGCTTGATGCATTTATTCATATGCTTGTGCACTTTATTTATGTTGGCCCTTGTTTGTTTGGTTCTTCTTCGAATAGACGCTGAGCAGGGGATATATCAAGAGAACCAGGAGCACTACCCAGATCCATCCTTTGCTTCAACTGAGCTGCCAGGCAAGCACTACCACATGCTTGCATACATATAGTACCTATTGCCTCTATCTTATTCCTGCATCATTGAGTCGCGATTGCATTAAATTGAATCCCAAGTATTGCATAGCCTTTATTTTTAAACCCCACCGAAGCTTGTTCCTCCATCCCATGAGCCATTACTACAGGAGTTGTTTGAGCCATGCGAGTTGTAGAACAGCATGTGTAGGGTATGTGAGTGTCTGATGGATAACGAGGTACCTAAACAACTTAACCTGAGTAGTAATGGGATAACTAATGAAAGTGGCATCGGTGAGCCATATTCGCTATTTGGTTTTTCAGGCTCACTTGTGTCCCGTAAGACCCCGAGTACTTGATTCCTGTTCCAAGAATATTCGCGCTATCCACATCCGGGAGGCTTATGGACCCCCCTGAGCCAGAGCTTGATTTATTCTTATTTCTTGGGGCCACAAACTAGTTTGAGGTTTTATTTACGATCCTGTACCTATGCCATGCTTTACTGCTTTATTTAAGATTGTGCGAGGAGCACACTGTACTGTTTAGGTCCGTGACCCGTTTTCGCTGTATCGACAAGCCCAGTCACACTTTCGGGTTCCCAGTCGTTTACAGCCGGCCACACAAACCTTGAGTCCGTCTCGTAGCCGGCCAGCTTCGTCGCGGGTAGCTTAATGGGGTGGCCCCCTGAAATATTTCTGAATCCTGTAATTGCTCTGTCGTGACTGCCTCGTTGGGTTTTGATTTGGTTTTTTCGAGGCACATCGAGTGTGTGTTGCTATTTGTGCACCCCTGCAGGGTAAAACTTTCTGAAAGCCGTGTCCGCGGTTATGGACGACTTGGAGCACAGTTTCTCGATCATAGACAAGCATAACTAAAGTACCGCTTCTAATTTGACTAGACTAGGTACCTGACTAGTAAATAGTGCAACACTCATGGAATGGATAATAAAACTGCCAACGGATGGGGGTTGTTCGTCCGCTTCCTCGTCGGTAAGCGAGGAGGAGGATGGATCTGTTAAGATTACCTTTATAACTGTTATAATTGTTGTTCTTAATTCACGGACATCCGTCTATCTTTGGTTAGGCGGATGGTTAGCGAGTATCTATAGAATTGCTAGGGTTTATCTTTTGCTGCAATTGCGTCACCCTAGGTTGTGTCCCCTTTAGAGGCATAAAGACTTGCTGAGTACCCCTAGGGTCTCACATGATAAATTATTGGTTCAGATGAACAGGTACACTCACAAGATGGATACTGGGTGGAAGAGACGGACGATGTGGGCAACGATCATTCGGTGTAGAGATTCCGGGAACGGGGATCCGTGAGATCTGTGGGCGGGATGTGCTTATTTATGGGGCATCTTATGCCGATTTGCTTCTTATCCGTACTCGGATTTTGTCTTCCGCTTCCGCTTGATACTCCGTTGATTGATGTATGAGGAGATATCCTACACTATTATATCTATCTAGGATATTTGGATCTTGCCGTATGGCGTTGCTATATTTCCTTTCTTTTTAGATGGAATGGCTCTGATGTACTATTGTATGGTGGCTTGCATACATACTCATTTGTGTATGTAGTTGATCCCTTCGCCTGCCGATTACGCCGCCCGTTCTTGTCCCGATGTTTGGAAATGGTTGGGACGGCCGAAAGGTCTACCTGTGAGTGGCATTTGGGCCCCACCGTACTATTTCAACCATTTCTGATCATCCAGGCTTGTACTAGGAGCGTAATTCACCGAGGTAGTTACATATTTTCTCTATCAATGGTGGATACAAGTGCTCCTCGAGCTGTTCGTAAGAAGGAGACTAAGTCTCTTACTCCCCACACTCTAGCTCTGCAGTTCTAACTTAGACAGAGAAAATGAGCGATCTCTCTCTATGGAGGCCCCGGTGCTCCTTATATAGAGAAGTCCAGGTTATAAAGTTAGGGCACACGTGGCAGCATATTCTTCGAATATGCCCCTTGGTTAAAGCTAGATGCTTTTTTATTCCCTTTAACGACTCGTCAGGGTTTTGGACGTAACCCACAACGTAATCCTTGCCTTTAAGCGTCACCAGACACGGGCTACGTCAGCCGACATTGCCCGCGTCATCTTGGTCTCCCCTGACCCGCTGGTCCTCCTCTCTGATTTGCTTTGCTCACGCTACAGCTAACAAAACCACCTTTTGACCAGCGGGAGATTTCTTCCTTCTCTTGGAAGCCATATGATAGTCCGGCTTGCACGTGGTTAACCCGGCTATGTGGGTACCTGCATAATAGACAGACAAACATGGTCGACATATATTTTATGCCGGCTAGGCTAAGCTAGGGAGATGCTCCATGGGCCGGGTCACTCCGTGGTTCGGCCTGTCTTGAGGTGACCCGGTCAGCACCTTCTTTGACCGTGCCATACCTCGGCTACCTCGGCCTTTATACCCCGGTGTTACCCTACCCGGGGTATCCCCCCAACATGTTGGGTCCGAAGCATAGAAAACAAAAAAATTCCTACGGTGTGAACTACACACCAAAATCTATCTACTAGGTACAAAGCAACGGGTGGACATACATCCAACGAGAACTTACCCTCGAAGACAACGAGTTTTGTTAACGAGTAGGAACTCGTGGTTGATGTAGTCGTACACTTGCCGATCTCAAGATCGTGAGGAAGTCCGAGCGCCACAACTCAGCAGCGCATCCGTACTCGCACACACGTTCAAGCCACCGGACAACCTCCACCTCCTCGCTCCAGCGATCCAGCGGAAGCAGCAACTCCTTCTAGACGAAATGCCACCGGGAACATGTATCTCGCTAATCCGAGACCATGGGAGGGAAATTCTAGAGGGGGAGAGAGATCCTTCACAAGGAGGTGTGAGGATGAAGGAGGGAATGGGTGGCCTTTTATAGGAGGAGGGGGTGCCCTCTCTCTCCATGGCCGGTGCATGGGGGGGTGACCCCTCACCTCCCCATTCATGTGGTGGTAACCCCTCCACATTAAAATGCCTCTTCACATTCCCTTTTAAAGTCTCCACTTTAAATGCATTAAATTTCTCCAAATTTAATGCTCTCTCATTTAATAAAACTCTTTTATTAAATTTATTCAGAATTTTGTTAATTATTTTAATTAACAAATATTCACATATAACCTCTTGCAATATTTCAATATCACATGCAGAACCACTTTCTGCAATTTCACCCGAAACAATTTCCGGTTTCTATTGAAACAATTCCTGCGCTTTGCAATTCTTTCGTCTGAAACATATGTGCTCCAAAATGGTGTCCGGTAACTCTTAAGTGTGCCACCCTACGGTTCGCGAATAATGCAGACATGATCGAGACCCTTCTCCGATCAATAATCAGCAGTGGGACCTGGAGATCCGTACTGACTCCTACACATTCAACAATGACTTCTGTGATCATGAGAACCTTTAACGCTCGTAACTAAATCCCTTTGTCTCTCGATATATTACATGTCCAAGATTCGATCATCGGTATCTCCATACCTAGTTTGATCTCATTACCGACATGCACTCTTTTCTTGTTCCCGTGATATAACATTCTAGTGATCACATCACTTGCTTGCAAGCTATCTTAATGTGATATCACCGAGAGGGCCCAGAGTATATATATCCGTCATCGGGATTGACAAATTCCACTCTTTATCCATGAGCCTCAACATAACACCTTCGTAGTACTGAACCCATCTTTATAGTCACCCTGTTACGGTGTGACGTTTGATGTTATCAAGATACTCTTCCGGTGTTAGCAATTAACATGATCTCATGGTCTAAGGATAAAGATTACTTTATATGATGTTATAGCAATATGAAGAGAGGCATAGCTAGGAACACTTTTTGTTTATTAAACACACATGTATTGATGTTTCCTGATCAATACAATTCTAGCATGTAAAATAAACATCTATCATATATAAGGAATATATAATAACAACTTTATTATTGCCTCTCAGGGCATATTTCCTTCAGTCTCCCACTTGCACTAGAGACAATAATCTAGTTCTCATAGTGATAAATCTAACACCCATGGAGTTTTGGTGTTGATCATGTTTTGCCCTAGGGAGAACTTTAGTCAACGGATCTGCTACATTTAGGTCCGTGTGTACTTTACAAATTTTTATATCTCCATCCTTGACATGCTCGTGGATGGAGTGAAACCGGTGCTTAATATGCTTGGAATTCTTGTGAGACCTCGGTTCCTTTGTGTTGGCTATGGCTCCATTGTGGTCACAATTGATAACCATTGGGTCCAACGCACTGGGAACCACACCTAGTTCCGTAATGAACTCTTTCATCCAAACCGCCTCCTGCGCCGCATCTAAAGCAGCAACATATTCCGCCTCCGTCGTTGATCCAGCCACCACAGGTTGTTTGGAACTCCTCCAACTAACTGCTGCTCCATTCAAGAGAAATACGTATCCGGATTGAGACTAAGAGTCATCCGGATCGGTGTCAAAACTAGCATCGACATAACACTTAGCGACTAGCTCTTCTTCACCTCCATATATAAGAAACATATCCTTAGTTCTTCTCAAGTACTTGAGGATGTTCTTTACTGCTATCCAGTGTTCCGAACCTGGATCAGACTGGTACCTACTAGTCAAACTAATAGCATGTGCCACATCCGGTCTTGTACATAGCATGGCATACACAATAGAGCCTATGGCCGAGGCATAGGGGATCTTATCCATCATCTCTCTTTCTTCCGCCGTAGCCGGACTTTGAGTCTTACTCAATGTCTTGCCTTGCAACATAGGTAAGAACCCCTTCTTACTTTCGTCCATATTAAACTTATTTAATATCTTATCAAGGTATGTACTCTGCGATAGCCCAATTAGGCGCCTTGATCTATCTCTATAGATTTTAATGCCTAATATATATGACGCTTCACCAAGGTCTTTCATCGAAAATTTGCTGTTTAGATAACTTTTAACATTGTTTAAAAGATCTATATCATTTCCAATCAATAATATGTCATCCACATATAATATCAGAAATGCCACATTGCTCCCACTCACTTTCTTGTAAATACAAGCCTCTCCATAAGTTTGGACAAATCCAAACTCTTTGATCACCTCATCAAAGCGAAGATTCCAACTCCGGGATGCTTGCTTCAGTCCATAGATGGATCGCTGAAGTTTGCATACCTTATTAGCATCCTTAGGATCGACAAAACCCTTATGTTGTATCATATACAACTCTTCTTCAATATTACCATTGAGGAACACAGTTTTGACATCCATCTGCCATATTTCATAATCGAAATATGCAGCAATTGCTAACATAATCCTAACCGACTTAAGCATCGCTACGGGAGAGAATGTCTCATCGTAGTCAACTCCTTGAATTTGTCAAAACCCCTTTGCGACAAGTCGAGCCTTATAGATGGTCACATTACCATCAGCATCAGTTTTTCTTTTGAAAATCCATTTATTCTCAACGGCCTTTCGATCGTGAGGTAAGTCCACCAAGTTCCAAACTTGGTTCTCGTACATGGATTCCATCTCGGATTTCATGGCTTCCACCCATTTGTTGGAATCCGGGCTCATCATCGCTTCTTCATACGTCACAGGGTCATCCATTTCATCAACCATGAAATTCACAACAGGATTGTCGTACAGTTCAGGAGCTGCACGTGTCCTGCTTGACCTGCGAGGTTCGGTAGTGTCCTCTTTCGGAGTTTCATGATCATTATCATTAGCTCTCTCTTCATCAGGTGAAGTCAACTCCGAATCAACTTCCGGTGCTGTGCCACTCGCCATTCCATGAAGAGAAGGTTCAATAACCTCTTCGAGTTCTACCTTCCGACTACTCACACCTTTCGCGAGAAACTCCTTCTCAAGAAAGGATCCATTCTCGGCAACAAAAACCTTGCCCTCGGATCTGTGATAGAAGGTATACCCAATTGTTTCCTTAGGGTATCCTATGAAGACGCATTTTTCCGCTTTGGGTTCGAGTTTATCTGGTTGAAGTTTCTTCACATAAACATCGTCTCCCCAAACTTTAAGAAATGACAGCTTAGGTTTGTTTCCAAACCATAATTCATACGGTGTCGTTTCAACGTATTTAGATGGTGCCCGATTTAAAGTGAATGCAGCTGTTTCCAGTGCATAACCCCAAAATGACAGTGGCAAGTCATTCAGAGACATCATAGATCGAACCATATCCAATAAGGTACGATTACGATGTTCCGACACACCATTACGTTGTGGTGTTCCGGCAGGCGTGAGTTGTGAAACTATTCCACACTCTTTCATGTGTGTGCTAAACTCGTAACTTAGATACTCTCCTCCACGGGTCAGATCGTAGAAATTTGATCTTTCTATTACGATGATTTTCCACTTCATTTTGAAATTCCTTGAACTTTTCAAAAGTTTCAGACTTGTGTTTCATCAAATAGATATACCTGTATCTACTCAAATCATCCGTGAAAGTAACAAAATAACGATATCCACCTCGCGCCGACACACTCATTGGTCCACACACATCAGTATGTATGATTTCCAATAGATCCGTCGCCCGTTCCATTGAACCGGAAAACGGCGTTCTAGTCATCTTGCCCATAAGGCATGGCTCATATGTATCAAATGATTCAAAATCAAGTGATTCCTAAAGTCCATCAGAATGGAGTTTCTTCATGCGTTTAACGCCAATATGACCTAGACGGCAGTGCCACATATATGTAGACATATCATCATCAAGTTTAATCTTTTTAGCATTAACATTATGAATGTGTGTAATAACACTATCGAGATCTATCAGAAATAAGCCATTCAACATAGGTGCATGACCATAAAAGATATCATTCTTATAAATCGAACAACCATTGTTTTCAGATTTAAAGAAATGACCACTTGCATCAAACACGATCCAGATACAATGTTCATGCTCAGTGCAGGCACTAAATAACAATTATTTAGGTTTATAACTAATCCCGATGGCAAATGGAGAGGTCGCGTCCCGACGGTGATCACATCAACTTTTGATCCATTGCCGACCCGCATCCTGACCTCATCCCTTGCTAGTTGTCGCTTGTTTCGTAGCCCCTGAACCGAGTTACATATATTAGCAACCGATCCCGTATCAAATACCTAGGTGCTACTACGAGTACTAGTCAAGTACACATCAATAACATGTATATCATATATACCTTTGTTTGCCTTGCCGGACTTCTTGTCCGCCAAATACTTGGGGCAGTTGCGCTTCCAATGGCCAGTCCCCTTACAATAGTAGCACTCGGTGTCAGACTTAGGGCCAGCTCGGGGTTTCTTTTCAGGCGTGACAACAGACTTGCCACTCTTCTTTCCCTTGTGCTTGCCTTTCTTGTCTTTCTTGAAACCGGTGGTCCTATTGATCATCAACACTTGATGTTCTTTCCTAATCTCCACTTCTGCAGTATTAAGCATTGACAGAAGCTCGGGAAGAGACTTCTTCATGCCCTGCATATTATAGTTCATCACGAAGCTCTTGTAGCTAGGTGGCGGAGATTGGAGAATACGATGTATGCCTAAGTCAATGGGAATCGTTATTCCCAAGGACACAAGCTTATCGGCGTACCCAGACATTTTGAGTACGTGCTCACTAACGGAGCTGTTTTCCTCCATCATGCAGCTAAAGAACTTTTCTGTAGCATTATAACTCTCTACGGCAGCATGGGTATCGAAAATCATTTTAAATTCTCCCATGGTATCAAAGGCATTGCCATTTTCGAAACGCTTTCGAAGTTCTGGCTCTAGCTCATACAGTATGCCGCAATGAACTAAGTTGTGGTCGTCCTGACGAGTCACATAGACATTCTTTTCCTCGTCAGGGGCATCAGGAGCTGGTGGGGGGCCTAGCGGCGCAGCTAGCACATATTAGTTTTGTGCAGCAGTGAGGAGAATCCTCAAATTCATAGCCCAGTTGGTGAAGTTGCTACCATTCGCAGCAAGTTTCTCTTTCTCCATGAACACATTGAAATTAAAAGCAGGTGGTGCCATCTACAACAGAATTGGTAAAGTTTATTTAGACTAAGTTTATGATAGATTGAGTTCAACTAATCCAAATTACTAATGAACTCCCACTCAAAAACGACATCCCTCGTGTCCTTTTGGTGATTACATGAACTAAATCCACTACACCAAGTCCGATCATCACGTGAGTTGATGTAGCTTCAAAGGTGAGCATCTATATGGGCATCATATCAACTATATGACTCATGCTTAACCTTTTGGTCCGTGTTCCGAGGCCATGTCTGTACATGCTAGGCTCGCCAAGTAAGAACCTTAGTATTCGCGTGTGTAAAACTGTCTTACACCCGTTCCTATGAAAGCGTAGATTTGAGTACACCCGATCATCACGTGATGTCTCGAAACACGATCCACAGAACGGTACATACTTAAGGAAGAACACATTTTTATCTTGATATCTAAATGAGGGATCATCTTATAATGCTACCAAAAGCGCCAAACTAGCAGTATAAGATGCTAACATCTAATGTGTAAAGTGAGATGATATGGTCCATACATTTGATCTCTATCACTTGCATCGTGGTATGATCTCTATCATTCCTTTGTGTGTAAGTCCAAGGTCTATGGAACTTACACGTTGAGTGTGTTGTAAGAGTATCTATCATACATCTACTTACAACAATACCATATCAATACACTAGCCCAGCAACGATCTAAACTAGACGCCTCTAATTTATCAATTGCAAGTTTTACGTGGCTTAGGACTTTCGGAGATAGAACTGTTCTCACCTACGAACATGAACCACAACGAGGGTAACTAAGTTATTAGCAACTCGTTGCAAATCAGATATTGACTATAGTAGGAGAGACAGACACCCGCCAACCACTTATGCAAAACAAGTTGCATGTCAGTCGTGGAACCGGTCTCATGTACGATGACATGTAAGGTTGGTCCGGGTCGCTTCATCCCACTATGCCACCAATACCAAAATACATAGAATATGCAATAACATGATCATCATTGCCCATATATAAACATATGTTTACTACCCGTGCAAAGCACCTACGCATAGATCAAGCTCTGATACCACAGTTGGGTCCGCAGTATAGAAAACAAAAAATTTCCTACGGTGTGAACTACACGCCAAGATCTATCTACTAGGTACAAAGCAATGGGTGGACATACATCCAACGAGAACTTACCCTCGAAGACAACGAGTTTTGTTAATGAGTAGGAACTCGTGGTTGATGTAGTCGTACACTTGCTGATCTCAAGATCGTGAGGAAATCCGAGCGCCGCAACTCAGCAGCGCATCCGTACTCGCACACACGTTCAAGCCACCGGACAACCTCCACCTCCTCGCTCTAGCGATCCAGCGGAAGCAGCAACTCCTTCCAGACGAAATGCCACCGGGAACATGTATCTCGCTAATCCGAGACCATGGGGAAAAATTCTAGAGGGGGAGAGAGATCCTTCACAAGGAGGTGTGAGGATGAAGGAGGGAATGGGTGGCCTTTTATAGGAGGAGGGGGGTGCCCCCTCTCTCCATGGCCGGCGCATGGGGGGTGACCCCTCACCTCCCCATTCATGTGGTGGTAACCCCTCCACTTTAAAATGCCTCTTTACATTCCCTTTTAAAGTCTCCACTTTAAATGCATTAAATTTCTCCAAATTTAATGCTCTCTCATTTAATAAAACTCTTTTATTAAATTTATTCAGAATTTTGTTAATTACTTTAATTAACAAACATTCACATATAACCCCTTGCAATATTTCAATATCACATGCAGAACCACTTTCTGCAATTTCACCCGAAACAATTTCCGGTTTCTATTGAAACAATTCCTGCGCTTTGCAATTCTTTGGTCTGAAACATATGTGCTCCAAAATGGTGTCCGGTAACTCTTAAGTGTGCCACCCTACGGTTCGCGAATAATGCAGACATGATCGAGACCCTTCTCCTATCAATAATCAGCAGCGGGGCCTAGAGATCCGTACTGACTCCTACACATTCAACGATGACTTCTGTGATCGTGAGAACCTTTAACGCTCGTAACTAAATCCCTTTGTCTCTCGATATATTATATGTCCGAGATTCGATCATCGGTATCTCTATACCTAGTTTGATCTCGTTACCGACATGCACTCTTTTCTCGTTCCCGTGATATAACATTCTAGTGATCACATCACTTGCTTGCAAGCTATCTTAATGTGATATCACCGAGAGGGCCTAGAGTATATCTATCCGTCGTCGGGATTGATAAATTCCACTTTTGATCCATGAGCCTCAACATAACACCTTCGTAGTACTGAAC
Organism: Avena sativa; assembly: GCA_916181665.1. NCBI lineage: Eukaryota > Viridiplantae > Streptophyta > Magnoliopsida > Poales > Poaceae > Avena > Avena sativa. Next base: position 541,121,088 of record OV702290.1, on the reverse strand, counting down.
CCATCTTTATAGTCACCCTGTTATGGTGTGACGTTTGATGTTATCAAGATACTCTTCCGGTGTTAGCAATTAACATGATCTCATGGTCTAAGGATAAAGATTACTTCGTATGATGTTATAGCAATATAAACATAATGACTTGATCGTAATGCTATACTTCGGATGAATGTTCATCACATCATTCCACCAATGGTGTGACCTTGTTATTAACAACATCCAATGTCCATGATCAGGAAACCTTGATCATCTTGTTAATCAACAAGCTAGTCTATATTCTCCCAAAAAAACAAGCTAGTCTATAAGAGAGGCATAACTAGGAACCCTTTTGTTTATTAAACACACATGTATTAATGTTTCCTGATCAATAGAATTCTAGCATGTAAAATAAACATCTATCATATATAAGGAATATATAATAACAACTTTATTATTGCCTCTCAGGGCATATTTCCTTCACAACACACGTCGGGACGACGGTCCCAGATGGCGGTGTTGGCGGTCTGCTGGGCGTGGCAGAACAGTTAGATGTCGGGGCGACGGCCCCGGTGCTTTGCGGTGTTGAGGACAGCGACCTGGTGTCGTGTGGGCGACAAGGTTGATCTGGCGCAGTTTCTTGGAGGGTATGCTTCTTCAGCTACGTTCGAGTGCCCAGTGTCTGCTCCTCCCATAGTGCTCACTGCGTCTACTCTTCGGCATGGGTGAGAGGTCGTTTGGTCTCGACGATTGTGTCGTCCGTTGTATCGTTGGTTGTGGTTCTTGAGTGGGCGTGGCTCAGTGGTGTTGCCGTTTGTTGTATGGGACAAAGCTTTTGTCTCTATTTAAAAAAAAAGCATCACCTAGTACATATTCTTCTTCTTTCCTTTGATCTTTCTTGAGAATCTACATAATGTCTTGTGTCACTGGACATCCACATTAGCCATACCATCAAAGCATATGGCATAACATCGTAGTACATCGTACTGTAGCAGCAAAACATGTCCAGGAACGCATCCGAAGAAACACCAGCCGTACGGGCGAGGTTGATGTCGCTTGTCAAGACGGTAGGTATTGTGAGTGTGGAGCTCTAGGAGAATCCAATGAGATCCGGTTCGTTTTCCTTTCGATCGGTCAAGAGCTCGACTCTGAATTACTACTACTTCCTCGGTTCCAAAAAAAAAAAAAAAAGTTTGTCTAAATTTGGCTGTATCTGGACACACTTCCTCCGTACCAAAATAAGTGATTTGAGTTTATCGAAATTTACATGTACTCTAAATACTAAAATATGTCTAGATATATATGAATCTAGATAAATTCACGTCACTTATTTTAAGACGGATGTAGTATATAGATAAATCCAAATTCAAACAAACTTGTTGAGAATAGTATAGTAGATACAGTTCAAGGCTTCGAGAGTAGCCAGAAGAAAGAAAAAGTCCCCAACTCGATTCGGTCTCATTATATATATGTGGCTCGGTTGCCTATGGATTGGGCGAAGAGATAATGCTAACTAACCAACGGCGTGTAGATCCCGTCAGATGCATGACGGGACATGAGAAACGGCCCAATGATCAGCTAAAACTTGCAGGAAATGGAAATCTGCACGTACTACTATGTGGCCCGAGGACAAGGTTGGTTGGTCCGTTGGTGTCTGGCTAAGCTCCGTCACTACGGGAATAACTTTAAACACCGACGGCCGTATTCTATGCCGATGGCAAAATATCGGGCCGTCGGCACAGCTTGACAGGCTCGATAGCCAGACAGTGCGGCCGTCGGTCCAGTTTTGCCGACGGCGTAGGATAAATAGACCGACGGCAGCCGTCGGCGTAAACAGGGCCGTCGACATAAGCGATTAGGCTAACGGCAGAGCAACGACGTCAAGTCTACGCCAACGGCAAAGCCGGCGGCGTAGATTTCACACCTACGCCGACGGCAAGCTATTTTTCTTTTTTGCCACATTAATCTTAAAAATATCATAACTAAATCATTTAAATTTAGAAAAATACATATAATATATCAAAATTTGTAGAAAAAAGATCTATCTATATAAACTCAAATATTACATATTTTTGTTTGAAAAAAAATATATATAATACAAATACTTTCGTATAACATATTTTTCATTTTTCGAGTGCAAAAAAGGGGTGTTTTGTGAAGCAACCATCAAATCAAAGTTTCAAAATGATGCTACCCTATTTTTCAAAAAGTAGATAACCTTAAATAGACAATGTCCCAACTGGGGTATCTCAAAACTTTCCGTCCACCCCTCGTGAAAAAAACAAATTCATGCCGAATCGGTAGGAAGTGAGTCAGATTTAAACTACGGGTACATGATCTGATGGTCATGATTTTTTGCAAAATCATTTTTAGGTTCACAATATGCTATTTTATCAGAGATCCAATGCAAGTTTAGCGAGACTGAGCCCTAAGCTAAGAATCTTAATGTCCGACGATTTAGAAAGTTTGTCAATAGTTTGAAACGGGCATAAAAAATTCAAAAATGGTCGAAACAATGTAAAACCTTAGCGTGGTGTCATATTATGTGATATAGTTGCAAGGAAAAATATCAAACTTAGTATATTGATTGTGTCTCGAAAAAACCTTCACAAAATGACCTATCTCAATCGAGGTTTTCTGGCTTTCAGGTCAAATAACCAATGTTATGGCTTGAATCGTGGTATAGTTTGCGATAATGTGCCCATATTATACACGCATGTGTATCATGGGATGATGAATAATGTTGCAGGAGGAAGTTTTCCTTTTCGTTGCACCAAAAAGCAATTTTTTATTTTTCGAGTGCAAAAAACAGGGTGTTTTATGAAGCAACCACCAAATGAAAGTTTCAAAATGATACCACCCCATTTTGCAAAAATACTAGACCACCTTGAATGAACAATTTCCCAACCGGGGTATCTTAAAGCTTTCCATTCACCCCTCGTAAAAAAGACAAATTCATACCAAATCGGTAGGAAGTGAGTCAGATTTGAACTACAGGTACATGATCTGATGTCGTGATTTTTTGCAAAATCATTTTTAGGTTCACAATATGCTATTTCATCAGAAATCCAATGCAAGTTTAGCGAGGTTGAGCCCCGAGCTAAGAATCTTAATGTCCGCCGATTTAGAAAGTTTGACGATAGTTTGAAATGGGCATAAAAATTTCAAAAATGGTCGAAACAATGCAAAACCTTAGCGTGGTGTCATATTATGTGATATAGTTGCAAGGAAAAATATCAAACTTAGTATATTGATTGTGTCTTGGAAAAACCTTCACAAAATGACATATCTCAATCGAGGTTTTCTGGCTTTCAGGTCAAATAACCAATGTTATGGCTTAAATCGTGGTATAGTTTGCGATAATGTGCCCATATTATACACGCATGTGTATCATGGGATGATGAACAATGTTGCAGGAAGAAGTTTTCCTTTTCGTTGCACCAAAAAGCCATTTTTCATTTTTCGAGTGCAAAAAACAGGGTGTTTTGTGAAGCAACCACCAAATGAAAGTTTCAAAATGATACCACCCCATTTTGCAAAAATACTAGACCACCTTGAATGGACAATTTCCCAACCAGAGTATCTCAAAGCTTTTCATTCACCCCTCGTGAAAAAGACAAATTCATACCGAATCGGTAGGAAGTGAGTCAGATTTGAACTACAGGTACATGATCTGATGGTCATGATTTTTTGCAAAATCATTTTTAGGTTCACAATATGCTATTTCATCATAGATCCAATGCAAGTTTAGCGAGGCTGAGCCCCGAGCTAAGAATCTTAATGTCCGCCGATTTAGAAAGTTTGACGATAGTTTAAAACGGGTATAAAAAATTCAAAAATGGTCGAAACAATGCAAAACCTTAGCGTGGTGTCATATTATGTGACATAGTCGCAAGGAAAATATCAAACTTGGTATATTGATTGTGTCTCGAAAAAACCTTCACAAAATGACCTATCTCAATCGAGGTTTTCTGGCTTTCAGGTTAAATAACCAATGTTATGGCTTGAATCATTTTTAGGTTCATAATATGCTATTTCATCAGAGATCCAATGCAAGATTTTTTTTGCGTTGAACCAAAAAGCCATTTTCTATTTTTCGAGTGCCAAAAAGGGTGTTTCATGAATCAGGGCATAGTTTCGGTCTAGTATTAAAAAATTATGATATATAATTAAATAGATGATAGGGATGTCATATTTGGATTCCTCTTATTTTTCTGATCGATTTAGATATATTATTTGTCGAATTACGATTTACGGATTTGTATATATGAATTATTCAATTTTAAATGGAAAAAAGGCAAAATAAATAAAATTTATTTTATTTTTATTTGAATTTAAGATTATTATTACTTATTCATTATTGTTTACTTAAATAATTATATGGAGTGTAAAAAATAAAGGCGTCTAACATTATAGTCTAATGGTTAATAGAATTGATATGATAGTATTTACAACAAGTTCTATTTTTTTGTCGGAAGGTCATGTGGAAGGAATGGAGAAGTTAAGCGTGCCGGGGCTGGAATAGTGTTAAGATGGATGACCGCTCGGGAAGTTTGACTAGTAGTACAATTTTACTTGAGATTAAGTGTAATTAGAATTAAAAATGTGTATGTGAGATTAATGAGTCAACAATTCAAAAATGTTAAAAAAATAAAAATGTTTTTTGAAAAAAAAAGTTGAAAAAATCTAGGCCGACGGCTTTGCCGTCGGCGTAGCCAAACGGCCGTTAGTCATCTAGGTGGGACCTATATGGTCTACGCCGACGATACTAGCTATATACACCGACGGCTTTTCTACGCCGACGGATAAAGGGGATACGCCGACGGCAACCGTCGGCGCAGCCTACGCCGACGGGATTTTGGGGCTACGCCGACGGAACGGTCCCGTCGGCGTATCAGTCTTCTCCCGTAGTGCGTGGGCATCATGCATCCTATTGCCGCGCCATATGTATCTGTCGGATAGTACGTGGATGTACTCCGCACCAGAGCAAGGTACTCTCATAACTAAAGGTTACTTTACCCTTTGCTACGTGAGAAAATAAAAGCATGTCCTTCCTATAAGTAGCTAGCAAGATTCATCTGGTATCAGGCTGCAAGTATGAAGATAAGCTTGCAAGAGCCATTGGGTTTCCTATAAAGTCGAGTTTCACGACCGGTATTGTCGTACTTCTTCTGTCCAGAAATAAGTAACTTAGAATTTGTCTAAAATCAAATGTATTTATCCGTATTTTAATATATAAATATTGTCAATCTAGACAAATATAAGTCACCTATTATTTTGCGGAGGAAGTACATTTTTTACAAGATTGCCATTGTTGATCAGAACTGAAATACCCCATGCCTTGTTTCAAAAAAGAGAATACCCCATGGGGCTAAGTGGAACACGGAAAAAAATGACACTGAGTTTTAATGAGACCGTTGGATTATTACCATTTACCAAGGTACGTTGCATCCAACTCTCAAAAAAACGTAGCAATGTTTACGACACTATAAGTCGGTGCCACTAGATCTATTTTCAAATTTCGTTTCACAGTATGTCGATTTAGTCTAATATATATTGTTTCATTTATCCGTAAAGTTGGTCGAATTTATTTATTAAAGTTTGACTTGGACAAAAGCTAAAAGTAGACTTATTTGTGGACGGAGGGATTATGTATGGTTTCGTTGGACTTGAACTTAAGTGGTGTGTAGTTTCTAACATTCTAAAAAAAAAGCTCCTATAGAACTTATAATAATCCCTAACTGAGGGAGGGAGTACTGCGGCAGCTGAGAACTATGTATGGTTTCGCTGGGGGAACGTAACGAGTCCGTGTCTGCTAATCTGTTTTTGCTCTGAATCTGATCGTCGCGGTAACAGGAAACGTGACTGCACGAGAAGGGAAAGCCCACGTGCAGGCGTCCAATAACACGGCGAGAGAGCATGTGACGATGGGATGGGAGACGTAACTAGAGCTCATCAATGTGCTGCGCCACGGCGTTCAGCTTGGCAGCTGCGTTCGTTCGGGACCGGCCGGGTGGGCGCTCGAGAACGACTCGGGGTTTCTTTCCGACTCCTCCGCCAATTCGCCGGCCTCGTCTGCTCTGCTCTGCTCTTGTGTGCTCGTGGCAGAGATCTGCAACGAGACAAGCGAACGGGGGTTAACCTCGCCATGCCAACGAAACGATTAACCACCAGACTGACTGTCTTCTTCACAGGCTAGAGTGTCTTAACACCAAACTTACACGACCCGGTGAAGTTTGATACAGTAAATAAAATCCACGAGATGGCTTACAGCAGGTGCTCTCCGTTATTGCACGTGCCGGTTACTTCAGAATTCAGATAAACTGAAAAAGGCATCATTCCATAAAACACTAGAGGCCGATCCACAGCAGCTGTCAGCAATGCTTCACGTTACGACCACTCAACAAGAAACCATCATTTGGTCAAATGAATATAGGCCTCTGGGCAGCAATGCTAGTGAATTGGCGTGGTAACTAATTCCTACAGATGTCCATCGTAAGGAGAAAGCAAACCAGGGACCTGCTACTCTCTCGGTTTCACTAAAATTGAAGCTGCCAAGCTAGGAGAGCTGACGGGACCTACAAGTCAGCTAGGAGCATCACTAATCCATGTCTCAGGCTCCCCATGTCAACTGATCTTGTTCAACCAAGGACTAAGATGCCACCAACGTTGCAGCAGCACCAACCAACAGCCCAAACGACTTTACTGGACAAATCTTCTCGAAAAAAGGGTTCCACCTTTTGCTTACTAGTACTAGGGTTGATTGGCTTCTGCACATGCTGTCAACCTACACAAGACCTCTTCAAACATGTGCCGAAAACATAGACCTTTCATCAACCACACGACACGATCCAGGGTGTTGGGCAGGGGAAAAAAAGCACTCTCCTGCACCCAAGCAGGAGTTGTACAGGAGATTGTGACCACAATCTGCATACGCCAAACAGTGATGGAAAGTCAGAAACAGTTAGTAGTTGTTCAATTACATTTGAAACAGCATAGCAGGACCATCCACGGGTACCCAATTTCACATTGAATTGCATGTGCCAGACGTCATTGTAGCATCTGCGATTTCTGTTATCAGAAAGCGTCACCTACATATTCATCTCTCTCTCTCTCTCTCTCTCTCTCTCTCTCTCTCTCTCTCTCTCTCTCTCTCTCTCTCTCTCTCTCTCTCTCTCTCTCTCTCTCTCTCTCTCGAATCTACATAATACGTTATGTGACGACAAGAGAATGCATCTGCTTATGGAATCTTTGTTTTCAAACATAATCTAGTGAACTTCTGTAACTAAACATAATTTCTTATTCTTGATTACTTGGATACCAGGAATTACATTTGAAACAGTTAGTGGTCGTTCAGTTACATTTTAAACAGCATAGCAGGACCATCTACAGGTACCCAATTTCACATTGAGTTGCATGTGCCAGACGTCACTGTACCATATGTGATTTATGTTATCAGAAAGCATCACCTACATATTTATCCCTCCCTCTCTTGAGAATCTACATAATACGTTATGTAATGACAAGAGAATACATCTGCTCATAGTTTTCAAACATAATCTAGTGACTCGTTGTAATTACACATAATATTTTAGTCTTGGTTACTTGGGTATACAAGTCAAAAGTTCGAAATCATCCTGTGCTAAATTTAGTTAGATTCAGACAGGCATACCATAAAAGCATCTGGCACGAAACTGTACATCGCCTCACTATTCTACAGTACTGTCAGGCTGTCCATCTTTATCAGGACCTGCACGCTGCAAGAGTTCACAGACAAGAATTTCAGAGAACTGCCCGAATGCATAATCCATGTATACAAAGAATAAAGAGAAGTATAAATGTAATACATGAATATCATACAAGGCATGCTTGCGCAAACCATATTATAATGTGAAATACAAATAGGACAAGAATTATCTATAGTTCATCTTGATATCTCCACCAAACGGTAAGACTACTACTAACCCCTCAACGCACTACATTTTCCTTCTGGCATAAAACCACATAATGAAACTTCACTGCAAAAATTTCCTTACAACTGCACAAAGGTGAAACAGTTCATCTTAACTGTTACTGTAGCCATAAGCCTCAATTAAAAACATATGTCAGGTGGCATGGATGAATTATGCAGTTATGGCACATATGTTGCTTCTATTAGGAATCAGGAGAAATCAAACGAGTAACAAAGCAATTAGAGCATTTTTGGTCTACCAATACTAGATAAGTTAATATTACCAAACAGCAGAAATTTCGATATTTCCAAGTGTCAAAAAGATAATGAAGTTCTTTTTTTACCCAATACTTAAGGCGGTCAGACGAAAATCGATGTTCAAATTTTAATGGTGTATAAGACCATCGAGTGAAGAATAACAAAAGGTCGGAGATTACTTGCTAAGACACCAAAATCCTGAATACCAACCTAAACGTGTAGAAAAGGACGAGGAGAAAATGAGAAAACACATTTACCATCCTTTTGCTGATATATGGTTTTATCTCAGGGGATAACTCAGGACTATTCTTCTCGTGAAGCTTATGACTTTTCTCAAAGTCTTTCCTCGATTCCTTGCGCGAACCAGATTGCCAGACACTACCAAAGTTAGGGAGCCAACTAGAATCAGACGTTTCTGGAATAACTTCACCACGCTTTTCCATTTCTATTTCAGCTCGTCTTCTCTCTGCCCATGCAGCTCCAACACGCTTTGGGTTAAGTTTTCTTGATTTTCCTTTCCCAGAAGATGGAAGAGCATGGCTGGCAAGTGAGCCATTCTTTGGGTCATGCTCACTAGCTTCTAACCAAGGAGGAGGAGCGCCAGTATGCACATTTGCTTTCAGACCTTCATAACACAATGATATTCTATAAAAATCCACGCATGGATCAAAATAAGAATTTACTAGATATATCTTTTGTTTGCTAAAGCTGCAGCAGTTTCACGTTCAGATTAGTGCAAGGAAAATATATACTACAGAAAGTGCAGTATCCAATACCCTGATTCGAATTCCCTCCATAGTGACTCTGTTGGACCTGCAAGGGCAAATATTTCATGACAAAATAAACCAAAAAGGTACTAAAAAAGATAACATAAACCAGATGCCAATTACGCACACAGAACGGTGATGTGTATATAAACCATTACACACGAACATTTACATCTGTGTGTAGTTGCTTCTTTTAGGAAACAAGAACGAAGAATAAAACCCTATTATTACAAGAAAAGAGATGTTGTCACATTTTGTTTGATATCAATATTGTGCAAGTTGTGCTTACATATGACAGTGTAGCAAATAACGTTACTAAGAAAGGTAAACATATGCCTTAAGATATGGAGGAACAGTGGAGGGCCATGAGTAGAGGCGAGTGAGAGATCAGAACATAAATTCAATAGCACATGTGACATGTCCAATGTACTCACTCCCAGCATAGTAAGAAGATGAATTATAGATGCTTCTAATTAACAAAATACAGATCAAAACTGATCCACACAAATATAACTGCAAACGAAGATCTACAAGCAAGTCTGCACAAGAAAAATCACATTAGTAATGACGGCATATTGTTTAACTTCCTGAGTTTGTATGACAACTTCCCCCCGATTAGCCCTTATGCTATTCATCAGATTCAAGATACACAAACATTGCGATACTACTTTGAATAACATTAATTAAGCTTACGTTTTCTTTGCATAAATGAATACTCCCTTTGTTGTTATCACTTATCAGAACTTCAAATTTCCTAGCTAATATTATTTACGTAACAACCCCTAAATAAATGTGTACTTTTAACACGCACATGAGTGCATGCACAGATTACATACTTACATGCACAAAAGAAGAACCCGGTGGATTTTGTCCATTTCCGACGGAAGTAATTTGATCACCTGTAAAGGGTTAGAAAAATCAGACAAGTACAAACTAAGCTGCACAATTTTACAATACAAAAATATAGAGCAAAAGAGAATTTCAAAACTATTGCTCACCTTTTATTTGCACATCAGACTTAAGGAACATGTTTGTACTCGGTATACCCTGATGTTCGTGTGTTGTGGCCCAGGGTTTGATGTCCAGTCCGGAAGCACCAAATGGGGCAGAATAAGCAACACTTCCAGAAGCTGAAGATCCATAACACGCTGTACTAGTGGGGTGAAAGGCCCCATTGGTAGGACTTTGTAAAGGCATAACAACAGAGGATGCAGTATTACTAAAAGATGGGATGTCAGTTTCAGCAAAATTATCCATAATTTTAGAGGTAGATTCATTGTGGATATCTTTCAGCGGCCCCAGAGATGGTCCGATGATCATCCCCTCAGTCAATGTCTGTGCTTTACTCGAGGACTCGCAGCCCTTCCCCCACTGAAATTGCAAGAACATAACGTATCAACAAATGCAGTAACCATAAACATCATCTTATTTCCAGAACACATATTAATCTACCCCACTTGCCAATATCATATATAGAGCTGTGAAAGAACTACAGCGTGTAATTCTTACGAAAAAAATGCAAGCACAGAACAGATAGGCACCACACCTTAGCGAGCTCATCATCTGAAATCCTAAATGAGTCCGCCTGATCCATCCCGCCCCCATGCTTCCGCAGGAAATCCTTGACGCCCTTCAGGTGCTCCTCGCTCGCGAGATGGTAAATTGCATTGCTACTGCAGTAGAGTAACAATGTTGGGCTTAACTTTTCACGTAAACTCAGTAATGTCTACAGTATTTACTTCTAAAACATTTTCTATGCTTGCAGCAACACCCAGATACGAATGTACTGCTAGTGCCTGATCGTGTGGCTGTCGAAAGTGCAAACTACTGTAACCAGAACCAGCATGTCTAAATCAGAACCCTAGGTGTGTGGGGACGGCTACGAGGAGGAATAGGCAGAAGCTACCAGGCGAAGCGGCTGTCGAGGTCGACGAGGTCGGCGGAGCAGAAGGGGCACCAGAGGCGGGAGCGGCCGGTAGGCGTGGAGGGGCGGAGGAGGGCGCGGCGGAGGTCGGAGAGCTTGGAGCGGAACCCGGAGAGCGCGGCGGCGAGGGCGGCGCGGTGGGCGGGGAAGTAGCGGTGGCGCCGGCCCTGGTCGTGGTTGCGGCGGCACAGCTCGCAGTACTCGAAACCGCCGCCGCCGGCGGGCGGGTTCTTGTCCCGCTTCGGCGGCATCGCGGTCGCGGGGCCGGGGTCTGGGCGTCAGCGTCCGGACTCCAGATTTCCAGAGTGGGTGCGGGCAGATTTGGGGGAAGTGCGGCAGCCAACGGGCAACGGTGGTGGCCTGGTCCCCCTGGTAATAGAGAGGGGGATTCAGGGGAAACTCTGTCTCGAATGAGTGTTCAAGTTTTCAGAAAGGAAACTGAATCTGGGTTTTGGTTTCAGAAAAGGGAAATTCAAGTTTGTGTTTTCTTTCTGTAGGTACAGAAATGCTGTGGTTGTATATATCAAAAAATGTTGCGTTTTCTTGCTTTAGGTAAAGAAAATTCAAGTTTGACTAACACACCGACGCGATTCAGTTCCAGATTGGGTCACATGTTGATTTGTTATCAAAACCAAGACATGAGGTCTCCAGATTTCTTGTTCGTCCAGATTTCTAGCCAAGGCCGCTAGACATTGATCTAGTTCGAGTGTTCATCGTTCTTACTGTAGAAACCATTTTTGTGATGGAGCTATGCGAGGGACACCAGGTCCTAGTCACGTCTCAGTAACTGATCTGAATCTCAAGTAGAGTACGTGTTATTAACACGACAGAAAAATATGTGTCCGTGCCAGATATAGACTGACCGGCGACGATGAAGGAACTGCTCAGCAAGGCCATAACCCACAGTGGCCGCCAGAAAACAGCAAAGCAAGGCAGCGATTGCTTTGCCGGCGTACACATCTCCGAACAGTAGCTACAGCAAACTAGCAGCGCCAGGAGAGCAGAGAAACTTTCATATGTAGTGATCTCAGCACAGGAATGCATATAATGATAATGATCCAACCAATGCGTATAAAAGATGGCTACTGTCACGTTTCAGCAGCAGGCAAAATGATCTCAGTAGAATCTCGCGTGAAACAACATCATGGACAAGATCTCAATGGACAGGTCGCTCGCTCTCTCGTTTCACTACCAAGCGCAGGGCAAAGGATGTACATCTCTCACTATCTTCACAATCTGCAAGGACCCGAACTAACTGAACTAGGGCTGTCTGCTTCTTCTCCACTGAACTAGGGGTTGTCTGCTTCTTCACATGAGCTACGAGGTTAGTTGCGCTGCTGGATTCCGACCCTCACTGAACAACCAGGGGGGGCTTCTGGCGCTTCACGTACTGGAGGATCGGCTCCTTCGCCTGCGTTATTATTTCACAGAAACCAAGGATCAATATCCACATGCAGAGCACCAAACTGCTAATCGATCGACGCAAGCTATCGGGTGACCGACATGCCAAATACACTACATTTATGGATCATATAATTTTGGCTCATTCGAAGAGAGAAGCCTAGTGGGGGAAAGTTCTTACCATGCTGGCCTTCCTGGCTCGCTTGCCTTGTTGGGTGCACTGCATTTCCCCGCTAGCCAAGGACTTTCTGATCCTCTGCCCAAGAACCCCGCTCTCCAGGGACGTAGCTGGCTGCAAGAAGGCATCACAGTTCATCAAGTTCCAAATTCTTAATGGTGCACAAGGTTGTTGACTACTTGGGGATCAGGCTTGGGTCGTACCTCGCGCATGCTGGTAGGAGTCCTGCTGGGGTCCTTCTGAATCGACATATTCTGCTCTGTCTCTGGTAGCTCCTGAGTGCGTGTAAGATCAGATCCGACCGAGTGGAAGCAGCCATTTGTCGAGCCATCTTTCATTTCTTGGTCTGTTGAGAAGACAAAGTAGGGTAATGTGGCGGTGTTGCTGCAGCAGAGACTGCTGCCAAATCCAAGGTACAAGGGACATGGAGATGTGGTTATTTGCCACTTACCAGTCATAGGGTGGTGGTCTCTGCGTTCAAACTCAGCAGCTCCTGGGATGGTGTCAATGGGCTGCATGATGCAGCAGAGTCTCAGATCAACCAATATATATACATGAGTGGTAGAATTACTACACAAATAGCACACAAAGCTTAGTTCTGGTGGTCAGACAGTTATTTGAGAAATTACAGCATACCATTTCTTCATTTAAGTCGGCTTCCAGTATCCTTTTTACCTCAAGAAGCTTTCTGTTGGAGGCTTCAGAGTGAATCACAGCTTTGCCTGTAACACAAAGTAACATGTATTACGTAAAAGACTAACCTAGTAAACCGCATAACAGATCATACTAGCATAATCAAGCTCATCAATTTCACTGGGGACAGTAAAATGACATGAACAGTTATCCTAAAAATCAATTGTATCAATGAATCAAAACAACTTAATGAGCATTCCAGCTGATGCATATCCAAGAAAGATCCACAAGCAATTATTAGTGCTAAAATATTTTTCATGAAAAAATGGTTCTCCTTCAAGAAAGCTGTTCAACAGTTCTCCAAAATATTAGTGTCAACATGCATAAAGTGATCACTTGAGCTTCAGAAGAAAAAAATTCAGGAGCTGTGATTAGGACTGGTTTATTGACTTATTCTTCTTCACTGGCTGGCCAACTCACAAAAGTAACATTTAACATGTGAACCATCCAGAAACACAGATGCTAGAATCCAGGAAAGGCAGAGATAAGTTCAAGTAGTTACCTAATCTTCGGTTGCCTGAATTCTTAATGTATCCATCTTGCACCATTTTGTCAATTAACTTCCGGACTGTATTCTGGTTGGCTTCCCCATCTAGCTTTCCCTGAAGCTTGGCTACGGTAACATAATCCATCGGAAGTGCATGGTACAATGCCTGTAACAACAACAATATGTTAGGAAAACGAGATATATTAACAAGTCAATGGTAAAAGGAAGGTCACCTTCATATACATCGGATCAACATTGTTACTTTTAGTTCCTTCAGGAGGTGAAACATTTTGCACCGGGACCTCCTCTTTCTTTATATGTGGAGTTTTGGGATCAGTAATCTGAAATCATAAAATGATCATGTATTCATGTTGGTGAAGTCAATATAGCACATGGTAAACAACAATGCTACTTAGGTTGACCTTGTTAACAGCATAACTATCCTTGCTTGCCCTGGAAAGTAAACCATCTTTAAGTAGCTTCTCCAGAATATCTGGAAAGTGACCCATTAGTCTAGTAATTCAATGTAAATGTAGAAAGAATGCCTGTCACAAGAACAGAATCAAGCTGACACAGAACTGTATTCCCCTGCATTACCTTCCACCATTTCCTGCAAAACATTCGACGAGCAGCTGTCAGCAGCAGTCTACAAAACTCCAAAAGTATATCAATCAAGGCACGGTCTGTTTTACATGCACCAGTGCATAACATGTATAAGTTTGCACATGTGTGAAAGTTCAGCGACTAGAATAGAACATTAACAGGTGCAAAATATAAATAATCACTGAAAAGGGAAATGGCAGCAACAATTACCATTGATATGTCAGGGAAGTTACAAAGGACATCTGAAGCATGGACATTACTGATGTCTATTGAGCATATCCATTCTCTTACTTGAGCTGTTATTGCTTCCTCGTGAGCAGGATCTTGAGTATCCTCTGCAAATATACAAGGTTAGAGAAGAGCAAACAAATTGACAGTCTGGTTTTGTATGAAAATTGTACATATGCATGTGCAAATAAAGCTCTTCTGAACAAAATCAACCGACCTTCTGAAACTGAACCACTTTGTCCTTTGCAATTTCCATCTGTTTTAGTAAGTATATTAGCACCAAAAACAACAGATACAACAAGAGAATCATTTAATAAATGTTACCATTAGGAGCAACAACATAACGATCCACTTCAGACGGGCGAACCTAATAGAATCAGGGATTATGTAATGCCAGGAATGCATGGATAAAAACAAAATGAAATATGTAGAAGCATTAATATTTGCATCCATAAGTGCATAACACAATAGAGAGCAATTTAAGATAGTTTCACTGAAACCTATCAGCAGTTCAGGGCCATGATCTTTTCTCATCTCAAACACATAGTTTATATTAGGAGATATCAGTTACTATGTGATTTGACTGGCATTTACCTCAGTGTCAGAAAAGTCATCATCATCATGTTCAGACTCATGACCCAAGCTCATGTTGTCATCTTCACTGTTGACATTGTTAGCTTCACATGGGTCAAGGACACTCTTAACCTGCATAATATTACAAAACCTGAGAAATTCAATTGAATAACACGACAAAAAGTTCTGGCCAAATGCCTGCGGTTCTTCACTACCTTCAAAGCTAACACAAGATGCTTGCTATTGACACTCCCCACTTCCATCTTCAAGGGGTTCTTGTTCCATATATTTATAGCCTCATTGTCACCACAGCCCTTGAAAAAGGGAGGCTCATAATCCTCAGGCTGGCAACATAATAAAATGTCTAAGCTTCCACCAAGAAAGGTTAAATCGTTTCTCATAAAGAGCAAAGTAATTAGGTTATATACATTGCAGCATGTTTCAATGAATAACTACAACCAAAGGCACTCACCGTCACATCATCGTAGTATAGCAGCTTCATTAGAATAGTTCGCTGAACAACAAACAAGTGACAGAGTTAGCTCAGCGCAATGTACTCTAGCCAAATTACGGCATGCCAAAACTACCTCGTCTGGCATTTGGTCCAAGGTCCTCATAAGTGAAACCAGCGTTCTGATCATCTTACAAGCTGAGCTTCTGAAAGGAAAACCATTGCAATGTCAGGACATTGCCAGTTTACCCTTCATTGGTTACAAGTTACAACTGAATTTTTTTTTACTTTGAAAATAGCATGCACATATGGACCAATAAACAGCAATTCATGACAACGTTACTTCTGTACAGATACTACAGCTACACTGAAGAACACGCTAGATGCTAAGGACCACAAAAGACTAATTAGAAAAAGAAAAAAACAAGGCATCCAAAAGGGATATGCAAGATATCACCTCATCTGATCAGGAGTGACCTCTGCTGCGTTTGATTTGAATGTGGCACTATTCTTCTTGCTCCCTGTGCGACTCATGTTCATTGAAACTTCCTCACCCTTCATGTTGGGGTAGCTAAATGCAACTGCATGATAATCATGACACATAATAAGCAAAGACGGGACAGATAATCCATAAAAAATGTGAATACAACTTAATATGCTACAAAACAGCCAAACTCTACAATAGTAAGACTCACAGGTATACTCCTCAATCATTGGGCCTTCTTCCTTCTCACATATGCAAAACAGAAGGGTCTTGAGATATTTCTTTTGTAAAGCATCATAGACACCTGAATGTGATCACAAAGTTAATCAAATAAACAAATAGAAAAGCACACCTTCACATCCATAACATATACAACAAAACAGTTAATTCAACGAATGCACAAAAGTTGCATAGGAACATATTTTACCTTTCTCCATCCAATCAATCAATCTCCTTGACTCAGCATCCATGGGCATCAGCTTCTTAATCTTCATCGCTGCAACAAGCAAAAGGTCGTTTGAGGCTTGGAGCTTATAAGTATCACATTTACTTGCAGATTTTGCATAAAAATACTGGGTTAAGTCCTGACCTAGTGCCGGAACAGACTTATCATTGAAGTACTTCTCAGGGAATAGGCCTCTGATGTAGCTGATGTTGTATATAGCAATCCGGAGCAAATTCCTTGTCTGTTTGGTCAAACAGGCCACCAATATCAATTCAAATAGCTGTATGAACAACTTGAAACTATGCACTATGCTACCACTTACATCAGATGATATAGATACTTAAGGAAACAGCTCAATTCTTCACAAAATTGTGTTACTGACAGACAATCTCAGAGTTAAGCAGACAGTTTACAATAAAGGTGGAATGATGGATCATGTAATATATTGCACCAATTAAAATTTGAGAGCAGTATGACCATTGATCACCAAAATTTTCAACTTAGCATAGACCAAAACGTTGCAACTGAGCACGAACAGGTACACGAGAAATGCAATGAAAATATTTTATAGTGGATAAGCCAGCCAAAATTTCGAAGGAAAAGCAACCAGAACTAGATTATCAACTAATAATCCTGCAAAGTTATGTCAAAACACTGTCCAATTACTTGAAACTAGCAATATCTAACACTGTCCAGTTCTTGGGGTGGTTTACAAACATGCCAAGACAGTTTTGCTGAACTCACATAATTCCTGAAGGCAGAAGATAGATTCATAATTTCACAGCATAGCAGAAAACAACTGATTCGAAACTACGGAAGAAACTCAAATAGAGACGTTTACTACAGAGTTAGGGGAACAGCTCAATTCATCACAAAATTGTGTTACTGACAGACAATCTCAGAGTTAAGCACAGAGTTTACAACAAGGGTGGACTGATGGATCATGTCATATATTGCACCAATTAAAATTTGAGAGCAGTATGACCATTGATCACCAAAATTTTCAACTTAGCATAGACCAAAACGTTGCAACTGAGCACGAACAGGTACACGAGAAATGCAATGAAAATATTTTATAGTGGATAAGCCAGCCAAAATTTCGAAGGAAAAGCAACCAGAACTAGATTATCAACTAATAATCCTGCAAAGTTATGTCAAAACACTGTCCAATTACTTGAAACTAGCAATATCTAACACTGTCCAGTTCTTGGGGTGGTTTACAAACATGCCAAGACAGTTTTGCTGAACTCACATAATTCCTGAAGGCAGAAGATAGATTCATAATTTCACAGCATAGCAGAAAACAACTGATTCGAAACTACGGAAGAAACTCAAATAGAGACGTTTACTACAGAGTTAGGGGAACAGCTCAATTCATCACAAAATTGTGTTACTGACAGACAATCTCAGAGTTAAGCACAGAGTTTACAACAAGGGTGGACTGATGGATCATGTCATATATTGCACCAATTAAAATTTGAGAGCAGTATGACCATTGATCATCAAAATTTTCAGCTGAGCATAGAACAAAACATTGTAACTGAGCATGAACAGGTACACGAGAAGTGCAATGGAGATATTTTATAGTGGATAAGCCAGCCAGAATTTAGAAGGAAAAGCTACCAGAACTTGATGATCAACCAATAATCCTGCAAAGTTTTGTCAAAACACTGTCCAATTACTTAAAACTAGTGGAGTAATATCTAACACAAGGGAGACCAGAGTTCTTGGGGTGGTTTACAAACATGCCAAGACAGGTTTGCTCAACTCAGATTATTCCTGAAGGCAGAACATAGATTCAAAATTGCACAGCATAGCAGAAAACAACCGATTCAAAACTACAGAAGAAACTCAAATAGAGACGTTTACTACAGCATTGGAAGTGTTTAAACAACAGAAGATCTTGCTTCTATAGAGACTAGTATAGTCCAACTGAAACTCAGATGAAAGAAGTCTGTGCTGCTCTCCCAACTGTCCCAAGCTAGATATGCAAAGTCAGTACGATCAACAAGACAACAATCGGCTGATACTAAACTAAATCCACACGTACAGGAGAATAATTCGAAGCACGGAAAATTTCTAGACGCCTCTATCAGAACTAATAGCATCCACACTTCTAGCAGATCAAATCTAAAAGCGAAAATTAGAAGCATACTACGGCCACAGCGAAGAACCGAAAATCAAGACGGGATTAGCGAGCAACTAGCGCCTCTACAATTTTCCATAAGAGCGAACAACCAGTGGAGTAGAAAAAACAAAAGCGACGGATCAGTTCAACAACGCCCCCCGAATTTCGGAACCGCAGAGATCAAACCACGAAGGAGGATTTCCACACTAGTTCGCTGCGAAATCGAGAGAACCGTCGAGGCAAACGTCCGAGAGGGAGATTCTACGGTTCAAATCAGCGAACAATTCGAGCAAGCAAGTAGCATGAAGGGAAAACCATCAGCAAATCCACCGGTTCTAGCGCAACGGCTCGTTTCAGTACGCCCGAAAGCATCCGAGAGGCGGGTGTGCTTCGCGGATAAAACTAGGAACCTATACTACATTCGAGCGGCACGGAATCTACCGAGAATTCGAGGCGGTGGCTCCACTAGCAACACTAGAGGAGAAACCCCCACAAAAACCCCACCGCTTAGCATCCTTACAAGCCCCCCAAAACCCGCACGAAATCGGTGAAATCCTCGGAGCAGCACCCAAAATCCACCCCCAAAAAAACTCGAAAACCCTCCCCAAAATGACCCCGATACCCGACCCGACGCTCGAATCTGCGCAAATCGAACCTGCGCCACCCAATCGCTACTTCCAGTTCAACCCGAGCAACCAAATCCCAGGGTAAGCGTTTCTCAGGAATCGCAAGAGGAAATCTCGATCTACCGGCACGAAACCCTCGAGGGAACCAACTCGAACCGCGCGGAATCCGACCGGAGACGGGCGAGGGCGAGGGCGAGGGCGAGGGAGCGGGACTTACTAGAAGCAGCGAGTCCTGCTCCGTGATCTCCGCCTCCTTGGTCTTCTGAGCCATCACCTGCATCCATGGGGACAACGGCGTACTCCGGTTAGCACGCGCTGGCCGGCGGCGCAGGATGGAGGCGGGGTAGGAGAGGAGAACTCACCATCTTGGCTGTACGGTGGTGTGGTGCGTTTGCGGTGTGTGCGTGTGAGACGGGGAGAGAGAGAGAGAGAGGGGAGTGGGGAGAGGGTGGTGAGTGGTGACGTGAGGGGTTTGTGACTGGGAGAGGGGGTACTTGTAGAGGACGGGACGGGGCAGTGGCCCGAGGACCGAGGCGTGCACAGAAAGGCACGGGCGGTGTTGCTACTTTTCCTTTTTTTCGAGACTGGGGAGAGAAATATCTCTCGGTCGTAAATTTAAGTTTTAGTTAACTCGAATTTATTTAAATTTGGATATATCTAGTACGAAAATATGTCTAAATATATCTTATCTAGTAGTAAAATATGTCTAAATATAGCTGAATTTAGATAAATTCGAGTCAACTAATATGGGTTGAAGGAAATATTATATCTTGGTCGGTCACTGTACTTGCTTAGCAAGTTTAATATGTACTTTCTCCGTTTCAAAATAAAAGATGTTTTAGCTTTATGAATGAGTTTACCTAGACCCCTTTTAGTGTGTAGGCATATACCTACACACTAAAACATCTTCTATTTTGAAACAGAGAGAGTACAATCGTCATACGAGTTTACGATCACTTAACTTGCATGAGGATGTCAAGTGAGCAGTCACTGAGCGGTACGACACAATGTATCGGATGATGTGGCTGTTAGTAGGACCCGTTTGTAATCTCACATGTGAATTGATGGTGTCCGGAGAGATAATTAATTAGCCCATAGGCCTCCTAGACAACACAAGAATTTTCGGATAGCCCCTCCGCCCCCTCTACTCCGGAGCTCTCGAGGTGAAGTGAGACAGAGGGAGCGGAAACGGCACGAGGCCACTATGAAGGGGGAGAGAGCGATCAAGGTCGGCGACAGTCATGGTTCGTCATCGACAACGGTGGGTTGAGAGGCGAGGAGCCGCGGCAATGTTCCCAATCCGGTGGCCGGAAGACGCTCCCCCTCCCTTTTATGGTAATTCCTCAACCACATACATGGATTTTTAGCGGGTTTTTTGTTCAAGATGTCAGATTTTGGTGCTCTGTCTGCTCTATATGTGTTCTTTCTATGTTTCGCAATTTAGTTCCGACAGGGTCTTCAAAGATGATTTGGGTGCGGTTGGGGCTTAAGGTTTAAGAAATTTTTAATTTTTTGCTACACAGATTGTCCAAAGTGTGGGGGTTGATGGTGGCATGTACATATTTTGTTCAATATGTTAATTCTTTCTTGATGTAGGTTCCGAATATGATGTTTTATGTTCAATAAGTAAAGCTTGCAGTAGGTATTTAACTAGTTTAGTGATCATAGGTTTAAATAATGTTAATTTGCAGGAGCAAGCGGTGCTTAATTCACATTGAAGATAAATCATGGTGGTTTTTTCTGGGCACTGGTAACAACAGAAGTTATGTTGATGGGCGCATCACCTACTATGATAAAGTTGAAACTTTAAGTTGGTCATCACTGATGGTTGAAAAGATAATTGAAAAAATAGCTATGAGATGGTAGGTAGATAATGAAGATTCACTAATGCATTCCAATTGCCAATAATGGTCTCAAGGAGCTAAAGGATGACCATTCATTCATGATTATGGTTGCCTTAATTGACACAGGCCATCAGAGCTTGAGCTTCAAAGGTTGGGATGATGTAGTGCATTTTCTAGTAGCTCCTTTCCCTTTTGTTATTAGCCCTACCAAGCCAAGAAGCAGCACCCTACCTGATGATCCAAGTGTAGAGGTACCTCCAGTACCAATTCAACTTGTCTATCCTACAAGTTCAGTACAATATTCAGATAAGGACATAATGAAGGACCTGTTGCTGGTAGGCTAAGGCCAAGGAACATGAATACAAGCAATAGTGCAGCTACATATTTTGAAGAAAGTGAAGAAGCAAGTGAAGGGGAACACAGTGATGCACTGTGTGATAGTGAGGATGTTGCAGACTCTGATTTTGCTCTAATTGAAGGGGATGTTGATCTACATGGTGAGGAAGAGACATATCACAAAGGCAAGAGTACAATTGTGAAGAAGAGAAGGAAAAGATCAATCAGATGTAATGCTGCAACTAACAAAAGGCAAAGATAATTGTGAAATCAAAGAGGAGGATTCAGAGGAAGAGGATCTATATGGACCTAACTCTGATGATGGTACCATGAGGATGAGATTCAAAACCTTCAGAGAGGATGACTTGAATGATCCAAAATTTCCTACTGGCCAAGTGTTTGGTAATGTGGAGTTGCTTAGGAAAGCAATCCGGGCATACAGTTGCATTCACAAAAAAGACATAAAAGTACCTATAACTGATAAGAAGAGGTTAAGGGCAATGTATGAGAAGAATTATAGTTGGTACCTATGGGGATCGGTAACACAAGAACATGAGCATTTCAGATAAGGAGGTACACAACTAAGCACACTTGTAGAGGAAGGTGGAAGATTTGTGCTTTCTAGATTCGCGGCAGAGAAGTATTTGGAGAGCTTTAGAGTAGATCAACAAATGATTCTTGAAACTTTCTCGAGGGTGGTTCAGAAAGGGTGGAACATGACACCATCTAGGAGCAAGTTACGGAGAGCTAAGAGGATTGCAATGACCACTACAAGAAAAGTATCCTTCCGCAACGAATTGGCCTGACGGTCATCGTACAAGACGCGACTTCCGCGATGAAATTCTCGGCTCGACCGTGACCGATGGAAAACTTTTTTTTCGGTTTCGCGACCCTCTACTATGACGGATCTGCTAAAAACATGGAGGAAGCTCGACCAGCGCGTGGCAGAAGCAAGATTTCCGTTTCCTCGCGCGATGTTGACTTGCCGAAGTCTTTTGAGGCGTGTGGGTCCCGGATGTCAGTGTCTCTAGCGGACCATACTTTTCGGTCGCGCCTCCCTGATTTGAACTCGATAACGTTGCTCGAGGCGTCTGCCATTTAGTCAGGCTGCTAGGTCCCACATGTCAGGCTCTCATTAGAAGGATCGTGTGTATGATGAAAATTTTTTCTTTCGCTCGCGCTACCCTGTTCCGAAGTTGATAGCGCTACTCGATGTATCTACCGTCTAATCAACCTCCTGGGACCCATATGTCATCCTCTCATTAGAAGAAACGTGTGTGTGATGGAATTTTTTTCTTCGCTAGCGTTACCCCGTTTTGAGTTGATAGCGCTGCTCGACGCATCTACCGTTTAACCAACCTCCTGAGCCCCACATGTCATCCTCTTATTAGAAGAAACGTGTGTATGATGGATTTTTTCCTTCGCTCGTGCTACCCTGTTCCGAACTTGATAGCGTTGTTCGATGCATCTACCGTTTAATCACGATGCTGGGGCCCACATGTCATCCTCTCATTTGAAGAAACGTGTGTATGATGGAATTTTTTCCTTCACTGGCGCTACCCCGTTCCGAGTTGATAGCGCTGCTCGACGCATCTACCATTTAACCAACCTCCTGAGCCCCACATGTCATCCTCTCATCAGAAGAAACGTGTGTATGATAGATTTTTTCCTTCACTCGCGCTACCCTGTTCCGAACTTGATAGCGTTATTTGATGCATCTACCGCTTTATCACGCCGTTGGGCCCCACATGACATCCTCTTATTAGAAGAAACGTGTGTATGATGGATTTTTTACCCTCTGTCGCGCCTTCGCGTTCCGAACTTGATAGCTTTGCTAGCTGCATCAGCCGTTTATTTAGGCTTGTGGGTCCCTTATGTCAGCCTCACATTAGAAGAATCGTGGGTATGATGGAATTTTTTATTCTCTGGCGCTACCATGTTCCGAACTAGATAGCGTTGCTCGATGAATATGCCATTTTTCTCATCTGCCGGGTCCCCCATTTCAGCCTCTCAATAAAAGAAATGTATACATGCTGAACTTTTTTCTCGCTCGCGCCTCCCTGTTTCGAACTGGCTATGTTGCTCGGTGCATCATCTGTATAAGGTAACGCTGCTGGGTCCCACATATCATCCTCTCTGTAAATGAAATGTGCGTATGATGTACTTTTTTGGCCATGTTCGCTGTTTTGACATTGGCAACTTGCTGGGTCCCATATGTCAACCACCTCTGTGTAGAAAACATGTCTATGCTGGGTCCCAACTGACAACCTCTATTTGAAAGAAACGTGTGTATGTTGAACCATTTTTCGGGTCCCAGATGTCAGCCTCAGAGTACAAAAAATGCTCAGAAAGGCCGAATTAAAAATATTCTGGGCTAACTCGGGGCGGATGCCCTATTTGTCATGGCTTATATTCCATGGGCTCACTCCTAAATTGAATGGGCTACGGTCGGTAGCCACAAGACCATAAAAAGGTCGAATTAAAAGGTATTGACCTATGCTTGGGGCTGATAGGCTAATTTCATGGGCTATGCTTAGGCCTGCTGGGTCTGACATGTCAGCTTCTCTGTAAGTGCAATGTGTGTATGATGAACTTTTTTTCGGCCGCGTCCGCTGTTTTTGTTCAAAATATAAGCAATAATCCATATGATTTAATCCGAATAATAAACTAATAAATCATGATCATATAGACAGTACCAAAACTAATCATGCAGATCAACAAAGTAGATGAACAGATTACGTCTAAATAAGATAAACCTATCACATCTACACCAATTGCTAGAATAAAGAACTCTAGCAGAATCTGAAAGAGACGGTTCAATATTACGTACGGTAGAACAGCCGCAGCGGTAGCAGCAGTGGCCGCGGCGGTAGTAGCAGCGTCGTCAGCCATGTCGTCGATATAGAGGCTGCCGATGTCTGAGAAGAAGTCCTTGTCGGGAAAGGAGTCGTCCGTGATGGCGTCAGTAGTTGCGCGGAAGCGCTCCCCAAAAACCTGATCGCCTGTCACCCGTACAGGTTCACAAGAAGACGGGGTTTCGGAGCCCTACTGTCCCGATCTGCGGTGCACACCACAAGCCGGGATGGGGAAGACGAAGACGGCGGCGCAATAGACTGGAAGGAGACGCGTGCGTTAAGTCGTGCCGATTAGGGTAGGCGCGGAGGCTTATATAGAGCAGGTCTGGGAGATCGTGGGACTCAGCCCCCACGACCGAATCGATAACAGCCCATGTCCCATAAAGACTGGAAACGGCTGACTAATTAACGCGTTCGTTAATGACTCATAATTAATCCAAGATTAATTTCCCCGACTAGCAAAAATAAAGCTCGGCGCGGTGAGATTCCCGTAACCCGCAACCCGCAGCGCGCACGTGTCGTGACGAGGCGAGGCATGGCATGGCAAGGCGAGGCGGGCGCGTCGGAGGAGGAGTGCACGAGAGCTGGTCTTCTTCTCACACCTTAGTGAGTGGTGGAACAGCCTAGTATATAAGGAGGTGTAACTCTCACTCAACTAGCAATGTGAGATTAAACTTTGGCACCACTAGCATAGCCATATGCTGCCGTGCACAAATGGGCCAAAGCGAATTTCAGAATTTGTCTAATGGGCCAACAACCCAAAACTCACCAAATTCCAACAGTTTTCACCGTGGCAACCGTGTATGGTCTTACTGCTGGGGCCCTTATATCAACCTCTCTGGCATGTTCTGGCTTGTAGGTCCCCGATGTAGCCTTGTATGTTCTGTCTGGTGGGTCCCTAATGCGAGCCTCTCTATACAAGTATTTAAACTTTTTTCGAACCCACCCTCAAAACAAACTCCAGGGACGCTGCATGCTGGTGGGTCCGTGATGTCAGCCTCTCCGTAATGTGATATTGCTAGAAGAAAAAAATGTAAACCCAAGATACACACACAAAGGCGATTCAAACAAAAGACCTTCAAATCAAATAAACGTAAACTGAGTGCCAAATACAACAAAGATATTTATTGAAAAAATATTATTGAACTTTTATTAGTACTACAACTTCTGTATTAGTCTTCTTAAAATATTTTGTGTGTCTACGTTTATCTCTTTTAAAATATAATAGGGCAGCGTTCCTGGCATCTCAATTTATAAAATACCACATAATAGGGTATTTTCTTAAAAACATGGGTAGGCCGAGTTTTTTTATTATAAGAGGTGGGGGACAATGACCAAAAGGCCAAATTAAAAAGAGTTTGGCTATTGCTCTACATGGGTTATATTCCATAGGCTATGCTCCATGGGCTTCATTCTCAAATTTCACTAGGTTGTGCTCAGTAGTCCACTGACCCGTAAATGGCCGAACTAATATGTTCTCGGCTATGCTCCATGGGCTCCTTTCTAAAATTTCTGTTGGCCTGTGATCAGTAGTACCCGAGCCCAAAAAGACTGAATTAAAATGTTCTGGGTTAAAGAGGGGCCGAATGAGCTACTACACTCCCTCTGATCCAAATTAATGTTCTCGGATTTGGCTAGATTCGAACGTATCTAGCACTAAAACATGACTAGATATGTTAGAATCTAGACAAATGTGAGAACATTAATTTGGATCGGAGGGAGTACTATATTTCTTTTCCTGGTTAATAAAAATTGCATTGTGATGTGCTCTACCGGATTCGAAACAAAGACCTCAGCGAGGGCGAGGAAAAGCGATAATTCTTTTTGGCAGATATTCATGTCAAAATTCAGCAGTACAGAATAAGGTAGAAAAATTATCAACAGATCCGAAGTTAATATTCGGGAGCACTTGACCAATTCAGCAACATTTCAAAAGTGACCAATGCAGCAATATAGACAATGAAATACAATACCAGTACATCAGTATTAGTTGCACAAATGCTTTAGTAATAGCAATGACAGAACATTTGAGAGATTCAGTAGCTTTCCTGCTTGAAATTCAATAACAGTACAGAGAGAATCAGTTCTTGTTCCAGCTAAAAAAACCTTGGCCCACGATCGGTTTAGCCCGTTCTCCGAATAGACTCAATCATTGGAGCAACCAAAACTGACGTTCAAGTCTACTTCTGTGTGAATACCTCCTCCTTACGTCAATGCCTCTGTGACCGCCCATAGCAACCCAAAATCCCCAGGACTCATCCAGATTATTGTAACAATGCTAAGCTTCAAAAGAAAAGCAAGACAATCTAATGCACTTCATCTAACCAAGTACCAGTACATCACAATTCGTTTTGCAAAATATTGTACTAATAGTAACGACAGAACATTTGACAGATTCAGTAGCATTTGGAAGATTCAGTAGTATATAATAGACCATAAAGATATCAGATAGATTCTCGGTTCATATTCAGTAGCACTTGATAGAGTCAGCACAACATTTCAAAGTGACCGGTTGTGACAGTACACAGACAGTGACCAGAAGAATTGATAGATTTAGCAATGCGGACATTCAAATTCAATAGATGTAGCAAGGACTAATTCAAAAGGAAAGCGAGACCATATTCTGCACTCGACTGGTCGATCTGAATAAGTACCCAACAAAACTTTTGATAGGTTCAGTAGCATTTGAAAGATGCAGCAATACATAATAAGAAAGAAAAATATCGACAGATTCACAGTTCACATTCAGCGTCACTTGGACATATTCAACAGCATTTCAAAGTGACAAATTTAGTTTGCCTTTTTCTACGAACACTCGTCATTGGAAGAAACAAAACTAACGATCAAGTCTGCTTTTGTGTGCATGCCTCCTTCTCGCATTGATGCCTATGTGTGATCTCCATAGGCAACTCAAAATGCTCAAAGCCTTGTCTAGATTATGAGTTTATGACAAGGCCAAGTTAGAAAAGAAAAGCAAGACCATTTATTGCACTTGATCTAAACTGAGCTATCCTATTACATAGTATTACGATTACTTACGGTAGTTTGGTTCCAATCGCGGGCATTGGCGATGCTCGGGATGAACCATAATTGAGTCTCCGGAGATTTCCATGCAACGTTGGTTGAGAAACCAACAGCTGCTTCTTCGGTCTTTAGACTGAAGCAGCATATTTCAGGAAACGACGTATATCCAAGTCCTATTGCATGGTGGGAGGTGTAGACACAGTTGCTTCTCTCAGATATCCTGGGGCAACATCTACACCGTCAGATATGGACTTCCAAGTTAGCAACCTCTATCCATGGCTTAGGTGGATACAAGTAAGCAATGTCCTTTGAGTACACCTTGCAACCAAACCCAGTAGCATAGGTGCCACAAGTGCGACCGCAGCGATCAACAGTATGATCAACAGCAGGATTGCCATGACCATAATAAGTACCACCATAAAACTCCTCATCAGTAACGCCCATGGTATGGATAAGAAGAAGGCGAGATTCATCTGCATATATTGCTAAGAACCATAAACCAGGTTCGTGCTTGTCATCATCTATGGCATCAAGGTTGCCCTCCTCGAGATGCGCGATAGGTGGTGATAGGAGCAGAATAAGACCTATAAAAAGAAATGATGGCCAAATCGGCCAACACTAGTTTACATCCATTAAAACTGAAGCTAGTGTTTAGAACAGGAATGGATCAAACTTACCAAAATATAGATGATTCCAAACATAAATACTGCCACTCTCAGTGGCTGCAAACACCAGACCCTTGTGGATAAGTGCATCACTATATCTGAAATAGCACTGGAATTGGTTCTCAAGAACTGTCCATGCATACTCATCGCCATCAAGGGTAGCAATTGAGTAGTCGAAGATAGCGACAAGAGAGAAATCTAAATAATCAGCCGCAGCTATGGGAGCTCGGCAAATAGCAATCTTCTGGAGGAGAATATGCGATCATTATGCATGAATGTAAATGGATCGTTGGTGGGTACTCATTGACATGTGGGAGAGGAACGTGTTGATGAGTGTACACATTGACAAGCTCCCACTTGCACTCGGACCTAATAGTGGCGATCCAATCTCCATTGGCATCTACCCACTGCTTACCCATACAATTCGGGAACACAACGTCGGAGGAGAACCTGTCCAGCAGCGTCAACTTGCATGTCATGCCCTTGCCCTCGAAGTACTCGTTGCATTCCCATGGTTTCTTAGTCGGGTGAGAATGAAGAACACAGGGGAGGCCAAACGACTGAGAAGCATGTAAAGTTGCACTATATTTTGCCGATTCAAGAAGATGTTTGGACGAACCGGCGAGGCTCGCGGCGATGATTACGTCGCATCTGGTTATGAGTTCTTCAAAGCGGGCCTTCGGTAAAAACATGCTGGAACAACCCAGAATCATCACTGTCCTTGCTCGGTCCTGCCATCACAAGTGAGCTGATGGAAGTTGGGCAGTGGCTTGATTTGGTTTTCTGGAAAAGAGGGAAGATCGATGGCGGTAGGCGGGACAGGGAGAAGAATAAACACTCTCATACTGTGCGGTGAACAGGATCAGAAAGCGGCATTGTGGAGGAGAAGAACGACGACGCTTGGCGTAGAAGTGGGGATAGAGCGTATAGGCGAGATTGAATACAATGAAAATGGACGCATGTTCCTCTGTTCTAGTTCCCTTCAGAATAGTACTACTCTGCTCCCAGTTCCCTCCACAATAAATCTTTCTTGTAAATTGAAGAGGAAGTAGTATGAAGAGTAGGGCCCGATCATCTGCTCTCTCGAGGAGCCGAACCCGACTGTTTTCTTTGCTAAATTTTATGGTCATTTATGCTAAATGCATGGACCTCAGTGTGATTTTACCTTTTTTTAGGTCCTTGGTGTAAATGTACCCCCACCATCTGTGTAAAATTCTAACCAAAAAGTGTAAGTTGTGAAATTTGAACAAATTTAAGCTTAATTGTCAATGAGTATGAAAATTCTTGGATTTCAAGCCGAACGACCAAGGTCGAGGCCATATCAACATCATATTTTATGGTGATGATGCCATGCCCAAGAATTAGCATGCCGATAGATTTGGACATATTTTGAAAACAATCGAAGATGAAGTAGTACGAAGAGTATGGCTCGATCAGCTGCTCTCTCGAGAAGGATCCATACACGACTGTTTTCCTTGATTATTTTTAGGGGGGGTACTAAATGTATGGACATCGATGTAATTTCCCCTTTTGGGTACTTGATGTAAAATGTACTTCCACACACCGTGTAAAATTCTAACCAAAAGTCTAAGTGGTGAAATTTAGACGATTTTAAGCTTACTTGTCAATGAGTATGAACATTCTTGGATTTCAGTCGAATGACCAAGGTCAAGGCCATATAAACATCATACTTTATGATGATGATCCCATATCAGAGAATCTACATGGCAACAGATTTGGCCTTATTTTGAAAATAATCGAAGAGGAAGTAGTACGAAGAGTTTGGCTCAGATCAACTGGTCTCTCGATAAGGAGACGAAACAAAAAGTTTTCCTTTGTAGGGTCCTTTGTGCTAAATGTATGGACCTCCATGTAATTTTCCCTTTTTAGGTCCTTGATGTAAAATATACTCCCACCGACCGTGTAAGATTCTAAACTAAAAGTAAGTGGTGAAATTTAAACGAATTTAAGCTTAGTTGTCAATGAGTATGAACCATATTCTTGGATTTTCAAGACAAACGACCAAGGTCAAGCCATATCTACATCATACTTTATGCATATGATCCCATATCCAAGAATTTGCATGCCGACAAATTTGGCCATATTTTGAAAACAATCGAAGATGAAGTAGTGTGAAGAGTGTGGCTCGATCAGCTACTCTCTAGATAAGGAGTCAAACCCGACTGTTTTGCTTGCTTAATATAAGGGTCCTTTGTGCTAAATGTATGGTCCTCGGTGTAATTTTCAGTTTTTTTAGATCCTTGATGTCAAATGTACTTCCATACCCGTGTAAAATTCTAACCTAAAAGTGTAAGTGGTGAAATTTCGACGATTTTAAGCTTACTTGTCAACGAGTATGACCATTATTGGATTTCAAGCCGAATGACCAAGGTCAAAGCCATATCAACATCATACTTTATGTTGATGATCCCATATGAGAGAATTTGCATGGCGACAAATTGCCCTATTTTGAAAACAATCGAAGAGGAAGTAGTGTGTAGAGTTTGGCTCAGATCAGTTGATCTCTCGAAAAGGAGCCGAACCAGATTTTTTTTCCTTTTAGGGAGCTTTATGATAAATGTATGGACCTCAATGTAATTATTGCTTTTTCGCGTCCCTGGTGTAAATTGTACTCCGACCAACCGTGTAAAATCTAACCTAAAAGTAAGTGGTGAAATTTAAATGAATTTAAGCTTAGTTGTCAACGAGTATGAACCATTCTAGGATTTCAAGATGAACGACCAAGGTCATGATCCCATATTCAAACATTCGCACCCCGACAAATTTTGCCATATTTTGAAAACAATCGAAGATGAAGTAGTATGAAGAGTATGGCTCGATGAGCTACTCTCTCAAGAAGGAGCCGAACTCGACTGTTTTCGTTGCTTAATTTTAGGGTCCATTGTGCTAAATGTATGGACCTCAATGTAATTTTCCCTTTTTAGGTCCTTGATGTAAAATGTACTTCCATGCCCATGTAAAATTCTAACCTAAAAGTGTAAGTGGTGAAATTTCGATGATTTTTTAGCTTACTAGTCAACGAGTATGACCATTATTGGATTTCAAGCCGAACGACCAAGGTCAAGGCCATATATATCAACCATCATACTTTATGTTGATGATCCCATATGAGAGAATTTGCATGGAGACAAATTTGGCCATATTTTGAAAACAATCAAAGAGGAAGTAGTATGTAGAGTTTGGCTCAGATCAGCTGATCTCTCGAGAAGGAGCCGAACCAGATTTGTTTTGTTTTATGGAGCTTTATGATAAATGTATGGACCTCGATGTATTTTTTTGCTTTTTTCAGGTACCTGGTGTAAACTGTACTCCAACCAACCATGTAAAAAATCTAACCTAAAAGTAAGTGGTGAAATTTTAAAAAAATTAAGCTTAGTTTTCAATGAGTATGAACCATTCTGGGATTTCAAGATGAACGACCAAGGTCATGATCCCATATCCAAGAATTTGCATGCCGGCAAATTTGGCCATATTTTGAAAACAATCGAAGATGAAGTAGTATGAAGAGTATGGCTTGAACAGCTACTCTCTTGAGAAAGAGCCGAACCCGACTGTTTTCCTTCCTTTATTTTAGGGTCCTTTGTGCTAAATATATGGACCTCGATGTAATTTTCCCTTTTTAGGTCCTTGATGTAAAATGTACTTCCACACCCGTGTAAAATTCTAACCTAAAAGTTTAAGTGGTCAAATTTTAGGGTCCTTTGTGCTAAATGTATGGACCTCGATGTAATTTTCCTTGCTTAATTTAATGTTCCTTTGTGCTAAATGTATGGACCTCGATCTAATTTTTCGATTTTTAGGTCTAAAAGTGTAAGTGGTGAAATTTAGACGATTATTTTAAGCTTACTTGTCAACGAGTATGAACATTCTTGGATTTCAATCTGAACGACCAAGGTCGTCAAGGCCATATCAACATCATACTTTATATGCTGATGATCCCATGTCAAAGAATTTGCATGGCAATAGATCTGACCATGTTTTGAAAACAATCAAAGAGGAAGTAGTATTAAGAGTTTGGTTCAGATCAGCTGATCTCTCGAGAAGGAGCCGAACCAGATTTTTTCCTTTTAGGGTCCTTTATGCTAAATGTATGGACCTCGATGTAATTTTTGCTCATTTGAGGTCCTTGATGTAAAATGTACTCCGATTGACCATGTAAAGTTCTAACCTAAAAGTAAGTGGTGAAATTTAAACGAATTTAAGCCTAGTTGTCAATGAGTATGAACCATTCTTGTATTTCAAGACAAACGACCAAGGTCAAAGCCATATCTACATCATACTTTATGCTGATGATCCCATATTCAAGAATTTGCATATCGACCAATTTGGTCATATTTTGAAAACAATCAAAGATGAAGTAGTATGAAGAGTGTGGCTCGATCAGCTACTCTCTCGAGAAGGAGCCGAACCCTACTGTTTTGCTTTCTTAATATTAGGGTCCTTTGTGCTAAATGTATGGACCTCGATGTAATTTTCCCCCTTTTAGGTCCTTGTTGTACAATGTACTCCCATCGACCGTGTAAAATTCTAACCTAAAAGTAAGTGGTGAAATTTAAACGAATTTCAGCTTATAGTTATCAACGAGTATGAACATTCTTTGATTTCAAGCCGAACGACCACAAGGTCGAGGCTATATCTCTACATCATACTTTATTCTGATGATCGAGTATCCAAGAAATTGCATGTCGATAGATTTGGCCATATTGTGAAAACAATCAAAGAGAAAGTAGTATAAAGAGTATGGCTCGATCAACTGCTCTCTCGAGAAGGAGCTGAACCCGATTGTTTTCTTTGCTCAATTTTAGGGTCCTTTGTGCTAAATGTATGGACCTCGATGTAATTTCCCCTTTTTTTAGGTCTTTGATGTAGAATGTACTCCCAACGACCGTGTAAAATGCTAACCTAAAAGTAAGTGATGAAATTTAAATGATAGTTGTCATCAAGTATGAAAAAATCTTGGATTTTCAACCTGAACGACCACGAGGTCAAGGCCATATCTCTACATCATACTTTATGTTGATGATCCCATATTCAAGAATTTGCACGACGACAGATTTGACCATATTTTGAAAACAATCAAAGAGGAAGTAGTATGAAGAGTATGACTCGACCAACTGCTCTCTCGAGAAGGAGCCGAACCCGACTTTTTTCTTTGCTCAATTTTAGGGTCCTTTATGCTAAATGTATGGACCTCAATGTAATTTTCCCCTTTTTAGGTCCTTTATGTAGAATGTACTTTATGCTTATGATCCGATATCCAAGAATTTGCATGCCGATAAATTTGGCCATCTTTTGAAAACAATCGAAGATATTAAAAACAAAAAATAACCAATTTCATTTTTCCAAGTGATAGGAATTTATTTTTTGAAAAGCAAGAAGAATTTATTTCCTTATTTCCGTTAAAAAAAGAGCGAGAAGAGACTATATGAGCACAGAGGAGGCAGCGAGAGAGCTGCGAAGAGGAGGATTTGAAGGCGGTGCGATGTTAGAGCAAAGCTGGGATGGGTTCCTGACACGAGGTACAGGGTACAATGAGTAGAGTAAATTTCAGGACCACGATATGTATGCACGCAAAATAAAATGTGTTTTCTCTCTCCTTCACTCCCTCATCAGGCTAGTCATAGTGGGAGTAACTTAGGTACTACTACGTAGTAACATAGTCCTACATGTATTGCCAACAATAAATATTTAGATGACACGACATGCAATTAAATGATGAAAGAGAGCCTTGTGGTAACTAGCTATGTTAACATCACACATTTCAAGACAAAATGAGTCTACATTGCAATAAACGAGGCTTTGCATGATACCACATCTATATTATTTTCCACTATGGAGATAGTAACTTAGACTAGTAACATATGCATGTTAGTACTAAGTTACTCCCCACTATGACCAACCTCACCACCCCACACCCCAGTCGGATGATCTCTCCCTTGTCCACAAAGTGGCGCTGCACACGCGCGTCGACCGACAACCTGCCTTGTGTCGGTGGCTCCGTGTTTGTGTCTAGCGTGTTCCTTAGTTATGTCGGTGGGAACCATTTTGGTCCTTGGTGGCAAAAAGTATTACTACTACAGTACTCCCTCTATTTCAAAATATAAGATGTTTTAGCTTTGTGAAAGGAGTGTATCTAGACTTTTTTTAGTGTGTAGGTTCATCTAGATTTGGAGTGACTCTACACATTAAAAGGGATCTAGATACACTCCTTTCACAAAGCTAAAACATCTTATATTTTGAAACGGAGGGAGTACAATAGAGTAGCAATTCAAACTTTCCCGGTTTCGAAATTTTCACTTCCTTCACAAACATCCGTGGGGAAGGATATTCAAAAGATCGCCATTCGCAATACTACTAGTACAAGTACGAGTACTACTTAAGTGCTGGACAAGGGATTGGTTGATCTGGCCAGCAAAAAAACAAAAATGTCCCATCGCATTGGATGCTCACCATTATGATCTGACCAGCCTACCTACTCCGCACTACACCTCTGTACCCTAGGAAGAGGAAGCACCAAGCACACCCGCAGCAAGCTGGTTCGAAAGTGAGGAACGCTCCTTTTTTTCTTCTTCCGTGAAGCATGTAGTACTCCCTCCTTCCCAAATTAGGACGCGTATTACTTATGGTCAGAGTCAAATTTAATAAACTTTGACTAAATGTACGACATCAACTCAATGTTATTAGAATCATCATGAACTATATTTTTATATTATATGCATTTGTCATTAGAAAAGTCAGTATGTTTTTACATATAGTTGGTCGAACTTTATAAAGATTAACTTTGACCAAACCTAATATGCGTCCAAAATTGGGAAAGAGGAAGCAGTATGAAGAGTATGGCTCGATCAGCTGCTCTCTCGAGGAGTCATACCTGACTGCTTCAATTTCTTGTTTGGTTTTAGGGTCCTTTGTGCTAAATGTATGGACCTCAATGTAGTTTTCCCTTTTTTAGGTCCTTGATGTAAAATGTAGTCCCACCATCAGTGTAAAATTGTAACCAATAAGTGTAAGTGGTGAGATTTAAACGAATTTAAGCTTACTTCTCAACGGGTATAAACATTCTTAAATTTCAAGCCAAACGACCAAGGTCAAGGCCATACCAACATCATACTTTATGTTGATGGCCCCATACGAGAGAATTTGCATGCCAACAGATTGGGCCATATATTTTGAAAACAATCGAAGAGGAAGTAGTATGAAGAGTTTGGCTCAGATCAGCTGATGTATTGAGAAGGAGCCGAACCGGAAAGTTTTCCTTTTATGGTCCTTTGGGCTAAATGTATGGACCCCAATATAAATTTCCCTTTTTAGGTCTTTGATGTAAAATATGCTCCCACCGCGACTATGTAAAATGCTAACCTAAAAGTAAGTGGTGAAATTTAAACGAATTTAAGCTTAGCTGTCAACAAGTAGGAACTTTCTTGGATTTCAAGCCGAACGACCACATGGTCAAGGCCATATCTCTACATCATACTTTATGTTGATGATCCTATATCCAAGAATTTGCATGGCGACAAATTTGGCCATATTTGTAAAACAGTCGAAGATGAGGTAGTATGAAACGTATGGCTCAATCAGCTGCTCTCGCGAGAAGGAGCCGAACCCGACTATTTTCTTTGCTCAATTTTAGGGTCATTTGTGCTAAATGTATGGACATCAATGTAATTTTCCCTTTTTAGGTACTTGATGTAAAATTTACTCCCACCGCCCGTGTAAAATTCTAACCTAAAAGTAAGTGTTGAAATTGAAACGAATTTAAGCATAGTTGTCAAGGAGTACGAAAAATTCTTGGATTTCAAGACGAACGACCAAGGTCAATGACATATCAACATCATACTTTATGTTGATGACCCCATATCAGAGAATTTGCATGGCAACAAATTTGTCCATATTATTTTGAAAACAATCAAAGAGGAAGTAGTATGAAGAGTTTGGCTCAGATCAGCTAATCTCTCGAGAAGGAGCCGAACCAATGCAACAAAAGGTTTTCCTTTTAGGGTCCTTTGTGCTAAATGTATGGACATCGATGTAATTTCCCCCTTTTTAGGTCCTTGATGTAAAATATGCTCCCACCGGCCGTGTAAAATTCTAACCTAAAAGTAAGTGGTGAAATTTTAATGAATTTAAGCTTAGTTGTCAATGAGTATGAACTTTCTTATATTTCAAGCCAAATGACCACAAGGTTAAGGCCATAACTCTACATCATACTTTATGCTGATGATCGAAGTTTTACCCAGGTTTACCCAGCAAACAAGCACACAGGGATGCAAGTTTTACCTAGGTTCAGGCCTCGTAGAGGTCCCTACTCTTGCTTGTCTGCTCTTGAAATTAACAAAGGAATCGAAGATTACAGGGGCGCATAGATGCAATCTGGTGAGAGTTGTGGAAACTAGGGTTGCGTGTGTCCTCCTCGCTGCCCCCTCCTAGCCTTTATATAGATAGGCTAGGTCTCGGGTAGCAGGTCGAGTCGGTTACAGATTAGGGTTCGCCCCTTTGAACTTCCTATCTTAAACTTCATCTTGACTCGCAAGCAATCGAAGAGTCCGTGGGTCACCCGAATTCTTCATTGGGCCTTGGTGATACATTGCAAATGTATCTATAATTTTTTATGTTCCATGCTTGGTATTATCCACTTTCTTGTGTTTTGTCCACACTTTGGAGTACTTTTCATATGATTTCTTGGACTAACCTATTAACAAGAGCCACAGTGCCAGCTGCCTGTTTTCTGATGTTTTTGGTTCCAGGAAAGTTAGAAAATAAATATTCTCGAAATTGAACGGGACAAAAGCCAAAGTGCCTATTTTTCCGGAAGTCATCAGATGCTAGAATACGAGATGGAGAAGGGCTGGGGGCCCACCACACCACCTAGCCACGCGGGCCAGGCCTGGCCGCGCCAGGGGGTGGTGTGGCCGACCCCAGCACCCCCTCGGCCTCTCCTTCCGCCTATAAGATGCCCTCGGGACGAAAACCCTAAGTACCCAATCAAAAATCCACGAAAGAGTCTGTAGACGCTGTCATCTCCATCCCTAGATTGGGAGGGATCTAAAGCTCTTCCCGGCACCCTGCCGGAGAGGGGAATTCACCCTGGAGGCCTTCTTCATCACCATGCAAGCCTCCGGTGTGATGCGTGAGTAGTTCATCTCTGGACTACGGGTCCATGTAGTAGCTAGATGGCTAGTTCTCCCCCTTTGTGCTTTCATATCTAGATCTTGTGAGCTCCATTCATGATCAAGATCATCTATTTGTAATTCTGCATGTTGTGTTTGCAGGGATCCGATGGATATTGAGATGCTATTTCAGATTGATTATTGATTCTACCATGTCTTTGTTATTTGTGATCTTGCATGCTTTCTGTTGTTAGTAGCTATCTTTGCCAAGTAGATGCTAGCAACTCCAAGAGTTAGTATTTATGCTCGATAGTGGGTTCATGCCTCTGGTAATCTGGAGAAGTGACAGAAATCTCTAAGGTACTAGATGTGTTGTTTCTACTAGGGAGAAAACAACAATCCTTTGTTCATAGAACAATCGTATTGTTTACTTTACACGCAATTCATAAAGCAATAATCTGTTGCTTGCAACTTAATACTGGAGGGGGTTCGGATGATAACCTGAAGGTGGATTATTAGTTATAGATGCAGTTGGATGGCGGTCTATGTATAATGTTGTAATGCCCAATCAAGTTCCAAAGGAGTCAAGATGATTAGTATATGCATGTATTGCTTTCTCGATGTTTGTCAATTGCCCCGCTGTAATTTGTTCACCCAACATGTTATCTATCTTAAGGAGAGCCACCTCTAGTGAACTATGGATCCCGGTCTTTTCTTTTACATACAATCTACAAACTATTTACTGCTTTGTGTTTAC
Organism: Avena sativa; assembly: GCA_916181665.1. NCBI lineage: Eukaryota > Viridiplantae > Streptophyta > Magnoliopsida > Poales > Poaceae > Avena > Avena sativa. The sequence goes on along the minus strand of OV702290.1, from coordinate 541,083,309 downwards.
TTTCCGCAAACTATTACTTCCTTCCATTCGATACGTTTAATCCTTTGTTTTCAGCAAAACCGGTGAGATTGACAACCTCATCGCAAGTTGGGGGCAAAGTTCTGTGGTTGTGTTGTGCAGGTCTCCACGTTGCTGCTGGCACCGGTAGTGCGCCCTGCCAACATTCAGCTAGCTACACCTTTGGGGTGTTTCCTTGCTCCTACTGGATTGATAACCTTGGTTTCTTACTGAGGAAAAACTTGCTGCTGTGCTCATCATACCTTCCTCTTGGGGTTCCCCAACGATCTCGATATATTTTGGGCCATCACTTGGAAACGGCGTGGGCTTCTGCCGTATCTGGGCCATATATACAAAACTCGAGTTCCTGTAGGGTATACCCATGTCAGTGACAGATCGCACCCTTTGGCCACGAAAACTTGTTCTGTCGTAGATCTGTTGGCCAGCCATGCTACCTACTAACATCACGTGAACTGCCACATGGCAGCCACCGTTAACGCCCGGTTACTGCTGTTAACGATCGCAGAAACCGTGGTAGAAGCCAGGCCCAGCCAAGGCCTGCTGGTACGGCCATTTTGCATCACTATTCTATATCATAATTTACTGTTATTCATTGATATATTTCATATTAAGAGATGATACTTATGTTATTTCATCTGTTTTTGCATGGTTGATGACTTTTGGAGGATGGACCGCTAAAGTCAGGATTCTGATGGAAAAGGCACTGTTTGGAGGTGAAATTTGCGAAGATCAGAAAATCCCGGAAAATATATGGAAAATCCTATTTTTCCAGAAGACGAATGAAGCTAGAAGGGGGAGCGGAGATGGGCCACAGGGGGCCCACACCACCCCCTGGCGCGGGCCACCCTAGGCTGCACCACTAGGTGGTGTGGCCATCCTGGCCCACCTCTGGCTCTGCTCTTTGGCATATATAATCCTCCTGAAACCCTAAGAATCGGGAGCGACCATAGATAGATTCCGCCGCCTCCGCGGGGCGGAAAACTTCAAAGAAAGAAAGAGCTCTCCGGCATGCGAAATCTGCCAGGGAAATTCCTTCCCGGAGAGGGGAGATCGTCGCCATCAACACCACCATCAAGCTGGACTTCATCGAGGTCATCATCATCATCATCATCTCCATCATCATCTCCACCAGCACCATCATCACCACTCCATACCACTATAACAATTGGGTTGAATCTTGCATAGTTCTTAGGGGAAACTTTACCGGTATTGATTACTTGTTGTAGTTGATGCTATTGAGTGGAACCATTGAATTATCATTCATGTTCAGATTTTTACATATCATTATTTCATCTCTGATCTTGATCCATATGATGTCTCCTGAGTAGTTCGTTTAGTTCTTGAGGACATGGGAGAAGTCATGTTGTTAGTAGTGGAATTGTGTTGAGAAAGATTCAATGGTTTGATATTTAAGTTGTGGTGCTATTCTTCTAGTGGTGTCATGTGAACATCGACTACATGATACTTCACCTTTATGGGCCTAGGGGAATGCATTGTGTATTTGGGTACTAATCGCGGGGTTGCCGGAGTGACAGAAACCTGAACCCCCGTTAGGCCTTTGCACAAGGGAGTGTAGGATCTCAGAGTTTAAGGTTGTGGTTAGGTTTTTATCTTAATTACTTTCTTGTAGTTGCGGATGCTTGCAAGGGTATAATCACAAGTATGTATTAGTCCAAGGAAGGTCAGTACATTAGCACAGGTTCACCCACACAACACTTATCCAACTAGAGAAGATTAATCAACTATATGAAGCGAAAGCACTTGACGATATTCCCATGTGTCCTCGAGAACGTTTGGTAATCTTAAGTAATACAACCGGCTAGTCCTTTGCTAAAGAAAGGATTGGGCCACTTGCTGCAATTATTATTATTATCTTTTATTTACTCACATTTTATTTATCTGCATTATCAAAACCCCCTAAAAATCCGTTTGCTAAGTATTTACAAAGAATTCATGCTCTAAGCCACTCATCAACACCTTCTGCTCCTCGTTGGGTTCGACACTCTTACTTATCGAAAATACTACGATACACCCCCTATACTTGTGGGTCATCAAGACTATTTTCTGGCGCCGTTGCCAGGGAGTGAAGCGCTATTGAAGAGTGGAACTGGTAAAGGAAACTTCTGCTGTGAGTATTGTTTATTTCTGTTAGTTACTTTATTTCAATATGGATAATTCACTTAGTTTCTTATTTTTTAATGCTACTACCACTGCTAAGGTAGTAGATGAACCTCCACCTACTGAAAATGATACTTTTAAGATACTTACAAGAATTGTTGATCGTGTTATGGATAACTACTATTTTGGAGATGGAACTGTCCATCCCGGTGATCATTTGCTCTTTATACACGAATTATGCGGGTTGTTCAAGTGTGCATGTATTACAACAGATCAAGTCAAGAAGAATTCATTCTCATTATCACTGAAAGGAAGTGTTGAGGAATGGTACAAGCCGCTGAAGAATGGTCAAGCTCTTGAATGGGAGGAAGTAGTACCTCTCTTTTATTCAAAATTTTATCCTCCTAGTGAGATTCATAAAGATCGGAATCAAATATACAACTTTTGGCCTCGTGATGGAGAGAGTACAGCTCAAGCTTGGGGGAGATTGAAGTTACTAATGCTCAAATGTCCTATTCATGAGCTCCCTAACAATATTATTATCAATAACTTTTATGCAAGACTTTCTCTTCATGATAAGGATCTATTGGATGCTTCTTGTGCTGGATCATTTACACACATGGAAGAAGAAGCTAAATGGGATCTTCTAGACTATATTCAAGACAATGTTGAAGCATGGGAGAATGATAAAGGAAGAAAGTCAGGTATAAATTATGATTATGAATGCATTAAATCTTTTATGGGAACTTATGACTTTCATAATATTAGTAATGCTTATGGTCTAGACTCTCAAAGTATTGCAAATTATTTTAAGGCTTTTGCTTCTTATATTGAAATTCCTAAAAAGAAATGGAATAGGTATCATGAGCCATACAAAGATATTGCTAATTGTGTTCCTGCAAGATATACCGAAGTTTATACTGCTAATCATATTTTACTTGAACCTTATATTGAGAAAATGCCTTTCCCAATCAAGGTAAAGGAACATTCTATGATAGCTAGTATGGTTAATGAAAGTACGAATAAAGCTGTTGAACTTGATGAACAAATAGCTGTTGAACCTATAATAGAAAATGTGAAAGACTTTCTCACTAAATATGTAGAAGATGGACACACTATCCTCTGTAAGGATACTTCTAATATTGTCTCACAAAGTAGAGTTAGGAGAGCTAGTGTCCCTGTTTTTTCTGTTAGAATAAGTGATCATTGCTACAATGGTTCATGTGATAGTTATATCGTTAAATTTATGCACGATACTGAAAGTTATTATGAGAGAGGGAAAATTGTTCTTATGCATCTCAATAATATTAAGTTTCCTCGCTTTATGCTGAAAGTCTTTATGTTGCACTTGTTTTGCCTTCCTATGCTAGCAACCTCTGGCTTCAACAATTTATTTTCTTACAAAACTCCCTTGCATATGAAGTGGGTTAGACTTAAACATGTGTATTCTTGCTTCTTGATGCTCTCTTTTACTTCAATTCATATTCTTATGTGAGCATCATTGAAATTATCATGCCCATCTTAATGGATATAAAGAAAGAGCTTTTTGGGAGACAACCCAATATATTTTTGCTTTCAATTTGTTTTTGTTTATTTGAGTCTTGGAAGTTATTGCTTCTGCAATAACCTCTCCTTATCCTTTTTGTTTGGTTTTTGTGTCAAGATCAACCTCTAATGAGAGAGAAGTAAGATTTGGGGAAGTTGCTGCCCCGAAACAGATTTTTGTGCTTCACTATAAAAAATCGATAAAAATCCTAGAACATCGTACTGATCTGTAATTTTTTGTGTGCATGCCCAGGTTATTATTTAAATTTCGTTAGTATTGCACTTTTTTATTTAAGCAATAGAAGATTTTCTAAAAAAATGATCTTTACTTGCTGGTCTGTTTTGACAGATTTCTGCCATTTCTGCATTTTCCCGTTAAATCGATTTCCTTTTTTAATTCCTTTTTGGCCTTTCGGAAGGAGTTGCTACAATAGCTTATGTTTTGATGGATTTCAGTTGAAATTGAACCTAAAAGGTTTATGATCTTGCATGCAATAATGTTGTTAATGAGAATTGTGTGAAGTTTTGTGTGAAAGAATTTTCCAGGTTGTAGGAGAAAATGGTGTAATAAGTGGTGAATGGTTAAAAGACTCAAGCAATATGTTTATGAAGATGAAGATATTGATGTTATTCAAGTGGTGACTCCGTAAAAATTTATTAAAGACCAAATTCAGAGACCTGCAGAGTCCGTTTTCGAATAGGTAACAGTTCTGGTAAGAAAAGGTCCGCGAAAAACCTTCCAAGTTATATTTTTGTAGTTTTTATCTAACATGGAAAATAATGAGTCGAAAGAGGGACGGAAACGGAGCCCGGGTGGCTCACACCACCCCGTGGCACGGGCCCACCTGGGCGTGCCACCAGGGGGTGTGGCCACCCCGGAGCCCGTCTCCGACTCGTTTTCTCTCAGTACTTTCCTTTTGTTGTCAAACTTCATAATATATAATCCCCCGAATCCCCTGAGGTTCGTATATCGTGTTCTCGTCGTGTTTTCGTTTCGATCTGTTCTGTTCAGATGTCGTTCCAGGATTCATTTTCAGAGGACTATGAACTGCGACGCCAGTACGAGCTCCATCGCAACCTTGAGCAGAGGACCTTCGTAGGATGGGTGGGAGAAGAAAAGATCACAGCTAGGCGTGAAGAGATGGATCAGAGCATCAAGGGGGAAGTGAAGGACAAGTCAGCAGGCATGAAAGGACAAGGGCTGATACCTCTAGTTCTGAACCTCAGTTCCTGCCCTGCAGCAGTGGAAGCTCTACAGGCCACTGATGAGTTTTGCGATAAGTACTGAGTCCTAAGGAGAAAGGTGGATATACTGCAAGAAGAGAATAACAGGCTTCGCAAGATCCTAGAATATTTTCTCACTCCGATCGAGAGAACACCACCACCACCGAAGGAGTAATTCGTCATTAGGTTTTGGCATCCCCTTGGTTTGTTCCAATCTTGGGGGAGTGCCACGGTATCACATCTTTTATCTTTTATATCTTTACCTTTTTAGTAGAGTCATATCATGAATAGAGAAGTTATCATATAGGATGGTTTGCATTATGGAAGTATCTCTCCTCTAGTTAGATATCTATGTATCCCTTGGTGTGAGTTGCCGTTATGGAATATTAATGAGAAGTTCTATCATTTACTTTTTGCACATCTTATATTAGTTTGCAATTTCTGTTATATGATTGATCTTGTTGTTAGTATTGGTATCACTTTGGGATCATTAAGTAAATTTAGTTGGTTTTGGCAAACCTGGCTTGGTCAGTAGCAACACTAATATGAGAGTTGAATGAAAAAGATAAAAGTACTCTAAGAAATATAATTCCATCATCTTTCTTTCTCGATTGGCTCATAAGCTTAGTATTCTCTAGTTAAGATCTTTTGTGCTTCCAAGGAAGATTGCATGTTTGTTTTTATCACTTGTATGTTTGTTTGTTTCCTTCAACTCTTATGCTTTCTACCCAGCCTTGCTAGCCAAAAACCTGTACTAAGAGGGAATGCTTCTCGTGCATCCAATCCTTAAACCAAAACCTATGCCATTTGTGTCCACCATACCTACCTATTAGCATTATTGCTATTCCAAGTAAATTCATGCTTTTATCTACCTTCCGAATTAAACTTGTTATGTGAAAATTAGTGATTAAAGCTCTCACGAACTTGATGGCACACTTTACTTTCTTGCACTTAATAAACTTGAACCATTGTGCCCATCTATGTTGCATATATGCTTGCATTTTGTAAGTTGTGAATTAGAAGAACCATGTTACTATGGGGAATGCTTTCAATATTGCACTTTATTTAGTTGATATCATGTTCTTTTGCTTATGGATCCCGGTGGTGTGAAATGAAAGGGGAGCTTGTAAGGCTCATGGAGTTCGTATATGTGTTAGAGAAATGCCTGGGCGGCTAGTCTAAACATGCCTAATCATGGTGGAAAAGTGCATCATAACCATAGTGAGCAATTTGTGAAGCATCCTCAATAAAAAAACCTATGCAAATAGGGAAAAAAGAAAAAGGCCTATGCAAATAGGAAATAAAAGGATCGCTGAGATGCTCATTGTCTGCTTGCCTTGTCATTTTCATATGGGAAAGCTTCTGTATCATCGGGCAAGGGGTACCCCGTTGGCAGTTCTCTATGATACACATGTACTTACAATGACAAGAACTTACTTGTGACTAAAGTTGAGTAGCATGAGAAACGGTACTCGTAAGCAAGGGGCATGAGATTTTCAGCTTATAACTTGTCAAGCATATCCTCATATTTGTTCACTTTAACCTTAATCACCTAAAGATGCTTATGATAGGGGTAATGAGAGCTGAAAGCTAATAAGTACCATAATTTTTGGAAGCTCTTTATGAAACTTAAAATCCCTGCTTCCCTCTACGAAGGGCCTATCTTTTACTTTTTAGTTGAGTCAGTAAACCTATTCCTTTCTATCTCAGCAAGTATTTGAGTTGTTGTGTTTCATTCATTCATATGATGATTTATTCAATCATGTTTCTTATGTTCCTTGTTTTTGCACACTGCTCTTATCTTAGTGAATATTACTTTGAAAGCTATCATTGAAAACCCAATTATGTTTGAACTCCTGCAAATTGTTAACCGTTCTTTGACCTAGAACAAAGTTTGCCATTACCAATTATGATTTACTTTGTGTATCTTTATTGTGTTTCCTTTACTTATTGCAAGTCAAGTTATATAATAGTGAGTTGTCTTCTATTATGATTTGTGTATTGATGAATGTGATGCTTCTTGTTCGTATTCTTTCGTCGACACTTCACTCCATAAACCCGAGGTCATGTTTATTGAGCTCAGTTTTCGCTTGGGGACAAGCGAAGTCTAAGCTTGGGGGGAGCTGATACGTCCATTTTGCATCACTATTCTATATCATAATTTACTGTTATTCATTGATATATTTCATATTAAGAGATGATACTTATGTTATTTCATCTGTTTTTGCATGGTTGATGATTTTTGGAGGATGAACCGCTGAAGTCAGGATTATGATGGAAAAGGCACTGTTTAGAGGTGAAATTCGCGAAGATCAGAAAATCCTGGAAAATATATGGAAAATCCTATTTTTCCAGAAGATGAAGGAAGCCAGAAGGGGGAGCGAAGATGGGCCACAGGGGCCCACATCACCCCTGGCACGGGCCACCCTAGGCCGCACCACCAGGTGGTGTGGCCACCCTGGCCCACCTCTGGCTCTGCTCTTTGGCGTATATAATCCTCCCAAAACCCTAAGACTCGGGGAGAGACCACAAAAAGATTTTGCCGCCTCTACGGGGTGGAAAACTACAGACAAAGAAAGAGCTCTCCGACAGGATGAAATCTACCAAGGAAATTCCTTCCCGGGAGGGGAGATCGTCGCAATCAACACCACCATCAAGCTAGACTTCATCGGGATCATCATCATCATCATCTCCACCAGCACCATCATCACCACTCCATACCGCTGTAACAATTGGGTTAAATCTTGCATAGTTCTTAGGGGAAACTTTCCCAGTATTGATTACTTGTTGTAGTTGATGCTATTGAGTGGAACCATTGAATTATCATTCATGTTCAGATTTTTACATATCATTATTTCATCTCTGATCTTGATCCATATGATGTCTCGTGAGTAGTTCATTTAGTTCATGAGGACATGGGAGAAGTCATGTTGTTAGCAGTGGAATTGTGTTGAGAAAGATTCAATGGTTCGATATTTAAGTTGCGGTGTTATTCTTCTAGTGGTGTCATGTGAACATCGACTACATGATACTTCACCTTTATGGGCCAAGGGGAATGCATTGTGTATTTGGCTACTAATCGCGGGGTTGCCGGAGTGACATAAACCTGAACCCCCATTAGGAAACCTTTGCACAAGGGCGTGTAGGATCTCAGAGTTTAAGGTTGTGGTTAGGTTTTTATCTTAATTACTTTCTTATAGTTGCGGATGCTTGCAAGGGGTATAATCACAAGTATGTATTAGTCCTAGGAAGGTCAGTACATTATCACAGGTTCACCCACACAACACTTATCCAACTAGAGAAGATTAATCAACTATATGAAGCGAAAGCACTTGACAATATTCCCATGTGTCCTCGAGAATGTTTGGTAATCTTAAGTAATATAACCGGCTTGTCCTTTGCTAAAGAAAGGATTGGGCCACTTGCTGCAATTATTATTATTATCTTTTATTTACTCACACTTTATTTATCTGCATTATCAAAAAACCTTAAAAATCCGTTTGCTAAGTATTTACAGAGAATTCCTGCTCCAAGCCACTCGTCAACACCTTCTGCTCCTCGTTGGGTTCGACACTCTTACTTATCAAAAATACTGCGATACACCCCATATATTTGTGGGTCATCACCTGCTAATAATTAAATGGACCGGCCCATGTGGAGATCCCAATAGGAATATGGCCATTTATTGTTTTGTCCTGCACTATCTGGAATCGGCCCAGTACTGCAGCCAGCTATGGCCCGTACACTTTCAGGCCCGACACTGTTTCGGCCTATATAAGGCTCAAGTTAGCCCAACACTGTGTTGCCACTTGAGTCATGCACCAAGACGGCCCGGTACTATTCAAGCATGTTGCCAATCTAGTCTTTTACTGTTTAATCCTGTTACTGTTCTAGCCTTTTAGGAATTTCGCCCCATTACTATTTAGGCCCTTTAGAGTTTGGGGTTTTGCCTATTCAGGTCGGTACTATTCGGCCTGTTACTGTAGTGGCCTGCCACCATACTAGCATTTTACAGTTCTAGCCGTTTACTGTTCCGGCCATTTACTGTTGAGACCATTCACGGTTCCGGTCTTCCACTGTTCATGACTTTCACTGTTTCGGCCTTTCTATTGTTTAGGTCGTTCACTGTTCTGGCCTTTCACTGTTCTGGCCTTTTACTATTCTAGCCTTCTACTGTTCTGGCCTTCTACCGTTCTAGACTTTTACTGTTTTGTTTGTTTTGGGCCATCCATGCGCATGTTGTTTCAACATTCGGCATGTTACTGCTCCGTCTTGTTACTGTTTCGACCTTTTTTGCTAGCGCCTACTTTTTGGCAGAATAGAGGAATATCAAGACATCAATTAATAAACACGCATAAATTAAAACTACTAATTACACAACAATAGAAGTTTATTACAACAGGTTATACAACAAGATCGAAATTCTGAAAGATTACAAAGTGTCTGAAAGTGCATGTGTGTCCCCATGTGTGGTTTTGGTAATTAATGACAATCTTTATGGACTTATGTTTGCATTGAGTTTTACTTGTAGGATTTGTCCATAGGCAATGCTTGAACCATATGTTGGCTTAAAGGTTGGGAGAAGAAGAAAGTAAAGAAGATCAAGTGTTGACCAAGGTTTCAATGAGTGATCCCGAGATTGGTCAAGTGAGAGTTGGGCCTAGAGCAAGTGTGTCTTGAAGAATAAAGTTGGAGAGATATCTCATATGTACCTTCAAGACATCAACATAATGAAGAAAGAAGGAATGATGTGCAAGTTCAAGATAAGCCATCTCGAAGACATCAGTTGCTTGAAGCTTACCATCCTATGGTGTTCATGGATATGAGATGATATGCCCAAAATAGAAGCTCTACCATAGTGGAGTATGGGGGAGAAATATGCAAGTCTTCACCAAGCTAGCGCAATCAAGAAAGGTGTTCCATCTTGAGGTGGAGAAGATCACCATCATCAAGCTCAAGTGGAATATGCGCAAAGCAAAGGTATGTTCTTGATAGGGTTTCCTTCTTCCGGTCTTGTGGTATTAGTTGGAGAGACCGGTTTGATAACCATACTATCAAGAGGGGCTCTTGAATGAGTAACTTGATCATATCCTTCTGAGAGAGCTCAAACCTTTGCATACTTGGCATCATATTTCTTGGTTGTTATTTGGATCTTATCCATGTGAGGTTCTAGAGCTTGTGGTAATATTCATAACAAGCTCTAGTTCATCAAAAACGGATTTCCCTTTATACCTTATTGCATTTTTGATCTTGGAGGTTTCTCCGGTTTCTCACCAAGAGAGGTATCTCACATCATAATACATGAAATGTTCTCTCTTGGTGGTATACAATATTTCCACTTTTTGTTGGGTAGCTCTTGTCATCCTCTGTCCAAAAAAATATGTTTCAGGTCAATCGGAGTCCAGATGCAAATGTTATGTTCGTTACAGCTTTATTGTTTCTGTCAGTTTTGCCTGTAGCAGGTTTTTGGACCGGAGTCTCAAGTGTGCAGAGACCAGAGTCTCTGGTGTGGTCTAGAGTTTCGCCTCAAATATCTAGAGGGAGTGACAAGATCCAGCCCAGGACATTCTGATAGGCGGTCCGGAGGTGGACCGGAGATGGGCTAGAGTCTCCGGTCTGCAGACCGGAGTCTCTGGTGTGGAAAAACTCCAACGGGCAGAAAATGGTCAGCAGTTGTGGAGGCTATAAATAGGGGACCTCATCTTCTACCTCAAGCTGCTCGTTCCAGAAAAAGAAGAACACCATTTGAGAGCCACCAAATCTTTAAGATCTCCCTCTCCAACCACCCAAAGTCCCTGATCTTTGGGGAATCGAAGGAGGAGGCCTTGATCTACAACTTCACCAAGAGAGATCTTATTTTCCCCCTCACTCACTTGAGGGCCCCTTGCTCTAGGGTTTCATTGGAAACCTTAAGCCTTGATTTGGTTCTTTCAAGCTTCTCTTTGATTGTTGTGATAGCTTGCTTGGATTCAGGATCCTCCAATTCAGTTGTGGATGTGTGCCTCGAACTTGTTGTAAAGGTGTCGGCTACCACCTCGAAGGTTGCCGATATATTGGAAGGGTGGATCGATCCCGTTGGGGTGAGATTCACCGGAGAACAAGGGAGGCCTTTTGTGGTGTTGGTGGTTTGATACCACCCCCTCTCCAAACAAGACGTACTCCATTGTTGGGAGGAACTCGGTAAAACATCGTCGTCTCCGCGTGCCTCGGGTATCTCTATACCCGAGCTCTTACTTATGCACCTTTGTGATAGCCTTCGTGCTTGAAGTCTATATCTTGCTATCACATAGTTTTTTTGTCTTGTTTGGCATAAGTTTTTGGTGCACATAGGCGAACCCTAGTTGTTTTAGGTTTTGTGCTTAACAAAGTAAACGCTAGTTTATTTCCGCCTTTGTTGAGCCACTCTTGTAGAAGTTTTTAAACCGCCTATTCAACCCTCTCTAGATGATATCCGTGATCTTTTAGTGTCAGTATCATCAATAAGAGATCGGTACATGGAGATTCGCTTCAATGTATCATCTGTCCTCTTCTTCAACATTTCAGCTACAGATCTAAGAGCAGCTACACCCTTTCTTTCTGCATGCAATACAACCTTTATATATTTATCACCTGCAGGAGTTGTTCTAGGTGGACTGTTAAGTAAGTTGTTTGCTTCGGAAATGCAATGGGAGGATGAATGGGAAGAGGGATCACAACTTTTAGTCCTTCCTTCCAAGGATTCCTGCTTGGTTTTAACTCCTGCTAAAATATGGTGAAATAGGTTAAAACAAAGAACAAGGGAAACAAGTAGTATTATATAAAGTAGAAATCATTTAAAGTAAGTATGAACTTACAGTAGCACGTTCAGGCTGACAGTAGCTCCTTCTCGAGCGGGTGCGACTCCTGGTCAATCTGCCAGAAGAATCTGAGCCAAGCAGTTGGAACTCTGGTCCTTGTACTCCATTGTCATTTCTCTGTATTAAGGTGTAACATTTAAAACCCAATTAGTTGGTTTGGAAGGATGAAAACTCTTGAAAAACATCAAAAACATACCATTAAAAATTACCAGATGTATGATTCAAACTAGATAGCTGGTTTGGAAGGATGAAAGCAGGTGAAAACACCAAAATATAGCATTAAAAAGACCAAATATATGATTCAAACTAGATGGACATTTTTTAAATTAAGCATTCGCAGATAGAAACACAATAGAACACGAATGCAAATGTCATGGCAAGGTCTTAGGTAGAATAACTTATTAACTTATTAGGCATGTAGGTTATACAACTTACTAACATGACAAGAAACTGGCCTAAGTAACACAAGGAAAGCTCACACTTCAGCCTTGCTGGGCATCAAATTGTCAGTGTTGGATCCTCTATGACCTATTTGCATGACCCGTGCGAGCGCTCGGAAAGAGTAGCATCTATGAGTTGGTGTTGGAGGATTAAACCGATAGCGTGAGAATGTAAGAAATGGAATAAAAACGAGAAGCTAATGATGTGGATAGGACCTACCACATGTGGGGTGCAAACGAAATGGCAATAGCATGCAGGATATTGAACAACATTCTAACAATTTCATAGCTTACGAGTACCAAAAATATAGCAAACGAGCAAGAAAAATTACCGCTGCGCGGCGAGGACGGGTGGGACGGGCAAGAGGGAGGCGGCTCAGCATTTCGGGGTCAACGACGATTGATTCGGTGAAGCGGCCCCCGTAGGGTAGACGACTGCATTGGTGAAACAGATCCGGTGCAGCGAGGGAGTTGGTGAAATAGTTCCGGTGAAGAGCGCCGACAATGGAGGAGCTCTGGTGTGGAAGAGAGGGCCGACGGAGAAGCAGCTGAAGGAAGGTCGAGGTTGGAGGGGTGTGGGCGGGGAAGAGGCGATGGGGGAATATAGGTGGGATGACGCATATTTACCACCTATACCCCTCTATTATTACAGTACTCCCATGGTTCTTGTTTCTGAAGCAGGGATAAAAGAGGAATTTTGCATCTGCAAAAAGCGGGGCGGGATATTTGAATAGATGCGCGTGATATTTGAATAGATGTGCGCGAGATGTTTCAGTGCCTTGCGGAAATTTTGAGGTTAAAACTTCCGATGTACGCGACTCCGACGCGACCGTTCTCACGTGTTGGCCCCGTCTAAACGCACACGCCAGCGATAGTATGCTTACCAACATATAAATGAGTTTCCACACATTTGCCTAAATTGATAAACATTATATTTTGAAGGCTTTCATACAAGATGACCGAGGTCACGGCCATATCTCTGCTATAGTTTATGATAGCGTGTCTATATCTGGTAGATCACTGCATCTTGACATTTCAAAAGAAGATTCTAGATTTGATGGATAATGCCAACTTTCATGAGTTTCCAAACTTTCTAGCTAAATCTATGTAATACAATGTCTTTTTGACAAACTGAAGTAAGTATGTCTAATTTCGAACTACAAAGTGTGTCATATACATTGCTCTTGACTTTTTAAAAATAATTCAAAGATACCAAGTAGTTAAATATTGAAGAACCACCGTGAGTTTCGCAAAATTCAACTTTTTAATATGAATGGTAATGACATCAAATTTTGAACTTTTTAAAAAATACAAAGAAACAAATCGCATGTGGGTCTATAAGGATATGATTTATTTTTGGAAGCACCGGTCTGAGCACTTTCCGTTGCACATGCTGTTAGCGAGCTAAAAAAACGAGTTCAGCTCTTTGTATGACGCTGTTACTCTAGACTAGCTGGTGACGCGAAAACGTATCCCGGCGTTTTTTTGAAATGTTTTGTGTTTATCTCTTTTGGTATAATTAACTCATTGTGTTAGACTTAAGATATTGGCATTGGTCTCGCACTCTCACCTCACGGGCAGTATTGAACATGACATTAGCATTAACCGATGGGGCTAGCATGCTAGTAATGCCCAATTGCAGTTAACAAATGTGGCAACCCTTTTCAGCTTACCGCTATTGGAGTTCAAAAAAATATTTTGGACGTCGAAATTCAGAAGTTTTCTGCCCCATCTCCGGAAAAAAAAAGAAGAAGATCCAGCTGTCAGGAAACGAGAGCAAGTCCCCTCTCTCGTGCGTGCCATCGTGCACCTCGTCCTCCGCCACCGTCAGGCTTATAAATAGACCAACGCCACGCAGGCACAGACGACACGACCAGACCCCACTCCGCCGCTGCCTCCCGCTCGACGTCAAGATCGCCGTTCCCGTAGCTGCCCAGATCGCCACCCCGCTCGTCGTCGCGGTCGCCGCCCAGCTCGACGTCGCGGTCTCCAGCTCGTCCTTCTCCAAGATTTGGTTAGTGCTTTAGCAAATCCCATCCTCTCGTGCTCAAAACAATCCCATGACGAATATTATCAGGTCAGGTCATGAGTTATCAGCTCGTACTGTAACTCCCGTGTTGAAAATATTATCAGATGCCTCATTGTATTAAGATTAAACTATGTATTTCTCATGCCATGGTGTTGCAATCTTCAAGTAAACAATGCTATGATCTGACTGTAGTAGTTTCTTTTCTATACATAGGCAGTGAGGTAAACTAATGTCAATCTCCACACAGGAAATGATTGTCCAGATACAAAGTGTCAGATCGACATTAGTCAGCTACATAGTGGCAGTGAGCTGTACATAATACTCTAGTAGCAATAAGAGATGTTTTGTGGTACCCCCAAGTGAATTACAGCCTTTTATTTTTGTCCATCCAATGGACTACAATAAATCATACTACTGTCAAATAGATGAGAAGTACTAATCATACTTCTGTCCAATTTTGCCACCGAACTGAAAAAAGTCGTAGACGGGCTCCAGCCCAAGAGCCCAGTTTAGACCAAGTAGTGTGAGACATGCTGACGTTCGGAAAAAATCTATACCTAGTCTTTTTCTTTACCGAGTCAACCCAGTGCAGAGAGGTGCCGCCGTGGATTCCCGGTCAACTTCGGCACGCCGCCGCCCCGGCCCTTCTCCTGCGCAAATCCCGATGTTTCCCGCTGCCACCGTCCTCCTACCCCAACCCTTGCCCCCGGCCTCGATCCATGACTCCAAGGCGCCGCCCTCCTCGCCCGCGATGTTGTCGCCCTCGCCCCCCGATTTAAGATCTCACGGCGCCGGTCTTGCTCATCGACGGGGAGGCGGTCCTCAAGTACCGTGTCCCGCTCGGCTCCAGCGCGACCCGGGACGGCAGGAAGAAGGCACACCTGGCGATGCACGGCGTGCTGCTCGCGGTGTCCAGCGTCGACATGTACACATTATTCAACCACGCCGAAATCGACATCCCCGTTGTGGGGCTCCTCGTCCTCGCGCTCTCCATGAGAGCCGCCCTTCCTGGTGCTGCTCCGTGTGCCCTTCGTCGACCGCGAGCTGGAGAGGCCCCGTTCCACTATGTCTGTGGCTGCGGGCAAGTGAGCGGAGTGCGGCGTCCAGTAGTCCACGCCCTCGCAGGCGGTCCGCAGTCGCTCGTTTAGGTGGGCTTCATCCCGGTGTCCTTATGTTGGCTTCGCGGCGGCGGTCGGCGAGCACCCTTGCCACATCGCCAGCGGCTCCAACCTAAGAATGTGGAACAGAAGGAGCAGTTTCAGCCGGGCAAGAGGAGCTGCGCCGTCTCGGATGCCACCGGTGGGGGAAGAAACACCATCTGGTCGATCAGCGAGTCCCAGCTCCATGTAAGTTTTGTGCTACAATATTCTCAGATGAATCCTCAATTTGCAGTCTAGAAAAGGCAGAAAATTAAGACTTTCTTAATAGGATTCTGTCATTTTTGGTTGAATGAATAATTATTTTGACGCATAGGATTTTAGCATGTCAAAGTTGCAGACTTCACTTGATTGCTATGTTTTCTTCTAGATTTTTATGGCAGTTCAAGATGATGAATAACCAGCCCAACTTACTGGAAATGTATACATTTAACATAAATGAAACAACTCGCTAACAATAGTACTCCGCATAAAACTGGATATCTCAAACGTACTTTAGTCAGAAGAAAATTGAAGAGTTTGTAGAACTCTAAAGGTGTTTGAAGTATCACAAGGATGGCTAGCAACAAGATGGTAACAAAGACCAAAGTTATTTTATAATACGCCTGCTATGAGCATTTCTGAGTACCCTGCACGGTTGGAGAAGAAAGGTGTTAGGAAATAGATAGCCCAAGTTTTACTAACGTAATCACAGACCAAAAGGAAAATGATATCTCTGTATTTTCAGTTTATGCGTTATGTACTTGGAACATAACCAGGTAGAAAACATCCAGGTTCTAGTAGCTAATGATGGATGGAAATACACCACCGAGATAGAAAGAAAGCATGTTGGTTTCTTACCGGTTTATTTTTTCTTATTTCTGTAACTTTAGCTATGAGCACAATAACTGGAAATTTAAGTTAGTACAGATCATTGCCTAGTGACACATACCTGATTCATGGATAGTTTTGACAGGGATTTTTGCGGAGACTCGTACATCTCATGAATTCCGTGGAGTTCAGGATTAGCACTCTGTAGGAAGGAACATGAAAAATCTATGAGTCTTGCATAACTCAAATCGGTAACCAGTAATATTGCTGAAAACATTAATCTAACTGTCTACTTCACGAATTTAGTCTTCGAAAATCCTTTGTCATAGCTAGTGCAGAGCATTGCTATTCCAGATCATTGCTAGTACAGAGTAGTCTTTGCAAATCAACGAGAGGATACTTCTTGCGTTCGAGTTTCACGGATCGCCTGTCTTATATGACTGTCTATGCTTTTTAAAATGCAATGTGACAGAGATGATCTTTCTTTTCTTTTCTAGAACAATATTTCCCTATAATTAACAGTGCACTAACTTTTAGTTCGTATGATGCTACTGTATGCAGGGTTGTGGTTTGTCAATCTGGGAAGACCTTCTCAACATATATGCCAACGAGCTGCTCAACTGCACAACGGCTTCAAATACTAGTCTAAAAGATGCATTAGGTTCATCGGTCTACCTTGTCAATGAGAAGGAATAACTTTTTTTTACAATTAGAGGCCAAGCTTGACTCAGTATGTGCAGCACTTCCTTCTTAAAAGGAGAAGCACATAGATCATGACATATCACAAGGCAAGAGACTTCAAGAAGAAGAAATGAATAGAGAAAATACTATACACTTCTCCTATGTGTAGACAGACAGTATTGAAATATTAGGATGAAAGTATAAGAGCATGTTTAGTTGGTGTCATGCGCATTCCATGCCTGGCCTTGACTGTCCTTGTAACCAGCCTCATACTTGTTTGGTTGGCCTCCTGAGGAAGGAAATGATTGCATGACCTGATTAACCCTATAATGTGATTAGCCTGTACAAGTTGAAAAAAACAAAGCAGAAGTGCTATTCCCAGGCAGATTGAATAGCTCGTAGCACGTAAAATTCCTCTAAATACTATATAACACATCAGCTGGCCAGGGCATGAACCAAATAGTGATTGCAGAGAAATGACAAAAGAGGTGACAAATGTGGAACTGAAACAAATATGCATTCAGACTTCAGCACCTGCAAATAAGCCAACTGTGCTCAGGTTTTCTGCGGCCAGGGTACTATGTATCAAATATTTAGTGGGAAAATGACAGGAAGGTACAGAGGCATATTTTACAGTGTCAATAACGACTACACTCAGGAATTTGACATACTCCAGGTTCCCCTCCATCACATCCATGTGAAACAACAGTCAATAAAGCCTCCTGTATATGTAATGTAATCATGTAGATTATGTTCTGATTCCTGATGCAATGCTGCGTTGCGTGTGTCCGAGTGTGCATACTGCTGTACCTAGCTGACGGACAAACATGCATGCACGATTCTGAATTCTGATCAGCACCATGGTGTAAAGCAGAAACAATTGAGTGCAGGACGAGTCATGTGTCACATGTACGTGTGTTCTTAACTTCTGATAATGTGTGCTTCTTTATTTATCTTCCTATCTGAATCCAATTGCTTGCTTCATCTTTCTTGAACCTGCAGGGTGATAAGATTGCATCCATCTGTTATCCAACGAATCAAAAACTCAAACTTGAGAATTAAGAAAACTAATATAAACATGAGAGTTAATCACAAACGGCCAGGTATATAAAGAAAACGAGACAATAAATAATATGCATCT
This sequence comes from Avena sativa, assembly GCA_916181665.1. Lineage (NCBI taxonomy): Eukaryota > Viridiplantae > Streptophyta > Magnoliopsida > Poales > Poaceae > Avena > Avena sativa. The sequence goes on along the minus strand of OV702290.1, from coordinate 541,065,310 downwards.
GCCCATAATATGTTTCTCAGATTAGGTACATACGGTTACCACTCAAGTAAATCATGTATGCAATTTTTTCTTCTAAATATACTTGACAATCATTGCGATCAAATTCTCATATGTGATCATTTATTAGGAATACTAGCAAATGGTCCTACAAGCAAGCAGAATTGTTATCATATACTCAGCACTGTGCTATGTTCACATCATACAGGTGGCAGATCAGGTCTCCTGATCCCAAATCAGACCATCAGCACCAAGTTCCCAAATGTTCAAACTGCATATCCAAACACCCTCTTGCATTATAGAATACAGAAAATAAAATATAGTGACTCTACATAGTTGCAGATCCCACTCGTTTTAACAGTCAAATCAAAATTATACAAGATACTCCCTGCAAGAATATTATACAAGATACTACAGTTGTTTCAGTACACCTTGAGATGGCAGTCTATGGGAACCAAACGCGCAGCAATGTCCTAAGCTTCTGCCCCTATACCCATGTTTTAACAGGGCTGAACTTGGACATTATAAACTGACACCCTACTGAACATGAAAATTATATGCTCAACTAAACACTTAATTTGCAAAGAAAATATCATTTTTACAAGCAGTTCAACTTCATCATATCTCTTTGGATGACTTAAAATAAGGGTTTGCACTAGCGACTAAGTTTGAGAGTATCAGACTACTAATAAATGATCAAGAGCCATGACATGGAGCAATAAAACCAACCAGAACACCTATATGAGCTAGGAAAACAAGCTGCTTGTAATAATTTTATTGAGCATAATTCCACAGAAAATCCAACTACATAAAAAAAATTGACCACGCGGAGGTACTCATCATGCTCCTCATGCTCCATGTCTACAAAAACAACTTCTAAATATACTTCACAATCATCGATCAAATTCTAGTTTGTGATCATCAAAGAAAAAAAATGATGTTACCACCAAAGTAATTCATTATCTACAAAAACAACTTCTATATATACTTCACAATCATCACTCCAATCAAATTCTAGTTTGTGATCATTTATTAGGAGTACTAACTAATGGTCCTACAAGCAAGCCGAACTGTTAACATATACTTGCGGGGTGCTATGTACACATCATAAAAGTGGCATATTAAGTCTCCTGGGATACTACGGTTATTTTGGGTACACCTTGAGATGGCAGTCTACCGGAACCAAATGCCTAGCAATGTAATCAACTTTTGCTCATAAACCTGAGCTTTAACAGGGCTGATCATTTCTACAAAGGATAGTTCACTCGCTTTAACAGTACATATGATCATTTTAACAGGGATGCTCATATGATCAACTAAATACTTAATTTGCAAAGGACATATCATTTTTACAAGAGGTTCACCTTCATCATATCTACTCAGCCAACAATCATAGCAACATGTATGTTATCAAGTTTGGGTTTTCGATGAATGTTTTGGGACATGTACAGCTTATTCAGTTGTCACCAATGGCAATCAGTACTGCATTTCATCCATGTACAATTAACCGGTACAATCAAATCCTCCATGAACAAACATACAGACTAATAACCAAAAGGGGAAAATCATACAAAATCCATGGAGTTCCTATGAGAGATGGAAGGGAGCATATACGTATTGTCTCTGCCGGAGATTGAGGCGGAGATGTTCAGCGGGTCGAGGCGATATCTGTGTCCGAGGTGGAAGCGGCGGGCTGTGGCGGCGTCGAGGTGATGTCTGTGTGCCAGGTGCAAGAGTTGGCCGCGGGTCAACTGGAGGCGGCGCGGAGGCGTGGAAGTCGCGGCGACGGCGGGGTGGAGGTCAGGACGGCGTGCGCCAGGAGGCAGCGGTGGCCGCGGGTGTGCTGGAGCCGTGTGCCAGGTGCAAGAGGTGTTTGCTGGTCAAGTGGAGCCGGTGCGGTGGCGGCGGCGTGGAGGTCGGGGCGGCGTGTGCCAGGAGGAGGCGGCGGCCACGGGTGTGCTGGAGGCGGCGGCCCGATGCGCGTCCCGACCGGAAGTTCGCTCAACCTTTTTCTTTCTGATTCTTTTTTAATGGCCTAATAAAACTTATGGAATTATGGGCCTATTGGGCTTAATCTTGGCCGGTTGATCTCAGCCGTCTAAGCAAATCATACTTATGCCACCGATGTCACCGGTAAAAGGTACCGTAAAACAAAGCAGCAATAATGATTGTAGCATCATGTGTTTTATCTCTGATGGTAGTACAAGTAACTTTTCCTATGACTTGTTCACTTAATTTCCTTATTTGGTTGTCTTCATCTACCGTCGCCCTCTTCTGATGGTAGTATGCCACTTTTTTTTAAATGGAGTATTTTGGTAGAACAAGGAAGACAACAACCTGCATAACTTGCATGCTGTAGTATTTGCACAATGATTTCTGCTGGAATATACTACAGCGAGTTGAGCGAATTCCTGGAAATGTACAGCTGAGTACCTGGGGAGTAGTATGCATAGTATTCGCCACAGATACGTAGTACAGTTTATTATTAGGATATCATTGGGATAGTGGAAGGAGACAGGAGCAATCCATGCGAATCTCTGGGCTCTTTTCAAGCAGGGTAGACAGCCTATGAAATAATGAAACCCAAAAGTAACTCTCGGTTGGTGAGCTGGTCACCAAATGTGGAGATCGACATTAGTCACCGAATGTGGAGATCGGCATTAGTCACCAAATGTGGAGTACTGCAGTAGTACCAGAAAATATTTAGCAAGAACTGTTTGATTATTTTGCTGGCATGTAATTTTACTTGGTGCTCTCTAATGTTCCTGAATCTAATTCCTTGATCTGATTGTTGGTTTGAAATCTAGTTCCATGTTTTTCCTCCTCTCAAATCCAGCATAAGTTTTAGTTCCCCTGAACCTAGTAGAACTATAATGAATCAGTAGTTCCTGTTTTGATATACAAACAATATTTTGTTCAGCTAATGCTTGGAACTGTCAATATCTAGTACATGTTGTTTTGCTACTGCTGCTGGTGCACTTGGCCTGCCTCATCGTCGATATTGTCAAATTTGTTTCCTGTAGAAACTATTTTTTTGCTGAGAGTACTGAACTTTATTTCTTCCTCACCACTCATCTGAGACCACTTAAACTTGATAGTATTATGCGATAGTCATGGTAGTATGTGAAGTGTCATAGCAGGAAAGAAAAATAGTGCGGAGAGTTAAAAAAATGACTAGGTTCTCATTCTAACAGAAAGAAGAAGAGCCTAAACACTAGTAGCAAGAAAGAAAAAGAGCAGTAACACCAGTATGATTACTCCATGATTTCCAAACTTTAGTTACTCCATGATTCGCTTTGATGCTGTTGTTTGGCTGTTCTTGCTGTCGGTGCATTACTGCAGCCTGCTCCATCGCCTATTTTATACGTGATTATTTTTGATAAATTCAGATGATGAGGACTCTCAAATAGGTGGGAGCAATGAGCAGTAACCTTCAGCGCATGATGAAGCAAAGTCATGAAAGACCTGATATTTTGGACCATATAAATCCCTGATGTTTGCTATTACCTGCTTGTAAATTTGTTCTGAATGTTTTAATTGCGGAGGAATTTGCTGCTTGTAATTCTAACCGTACTAGATTGTCTTGTCTCACTCATTAATCCTCTGTAAATTTTGATTACATTGTAAGGTTGATCTCCACTCGATCGAGCCCAACGGCTCGACCGAACCTTTGACCACGTCCTGATCGGGGACGTCCAACCCCTCTGGTTAGTGGGCCCCTGTCACCTGCGCATATATATATATATGGGTGGGGTTCGGTGGCACGACTCACGAGGTTCGTCGTGTGCCACTCCCCACGCCCTTCCGATCGAGGGCTCGCGCAGTGTGGCGGGAAGCACCACCGACGCCACCGCCTCGCTCACCCACTCACACCGTCGCCCTCCCCGATGGCCACCGGCTCGGGCTCCTTGAGCCACACCGAAGGTTTGTCTCTCTCCCGATCTCCCTCTCCCTCTCAGTTTTCGACTAGATCTCTATAGACAAAGATCTACCGTGATGATTCTAGACTAGTTGATCCTAAGGCAAACACAACAATGGTATCAGAGCGCTTCTAGGCTCTAGATTTTTTCCGGTAGAAATAAATCACAGAAAAGTTTCGTTTTCAAAACCCTAGTTCATCTTGAGTTCATCCCCAAAGAAAAGGAAATCAAAAAAAAAAGGGGCAAAAGGCTCCACCGCCGCCCCTCTTGACGGTGGTGTGCCCACCCTCGGGTGGACGCACCGCCGGCAAGGAGGACGGGGAGGGCCATGGCTCGATGAAGGGAGGCAGAGGAAGGGGCGCGACACCGCTGCCGCCTCGCCTCGGCCAACCTGCGCGCCCGCGCCGCCACACAGAGGGACAGAGGGAGGGGCGCGACATCGCCGCCGCCTCACCTCGCCCTCGTGCGGGGCCTGCGCCACCGAGAAGAGTGGAGAGGGGGGGCGCGCGACACGCCGCCGCCTCGCCTCGGCCATCACGCGGGGCTCGCGCCACCGGCGCTGAGAGGGAGAGGGAGGGGCGCGCGGTACGCGGCCGCCTCACCTCCGGCGTGCGCGCGACAGTGCCGCCATCGAGGGAGAGGGAGGGGCGCGCGGTGCACGCGGCCGCCTCGCCTCCATCCCACGCGACATGCACGCGGCGGAGCTGCCGAGAGGGCCGCGGGGTGCACGCGGCGCACGCGGGGTAGCCGGCCCGAGGGACGCGGCGCCGCCACGGCACGCGCGGTGGACGCGGTGTCCACGCGGGGCGGCCGCGCGCGGGACGCGGCGCCGCCACGGTGGGCACGCGGGGAGAGGAAGAGGAAAAGTGGATTAGGGTTTTTGGGGGGTCGGCGGCTGGGGGGTGTTTTATACCTCCGAAGAGGACGGCCGGCCGTCAGATCTAGGTTAGGGTCGATCAACGGCCAGGATGAGGCGGCTACGGGGGGGGGGGGGGGGGGGGCGCCGAGCCAGGCCGCTGGCGGGCCAAGCCGCGGGCCAGCTGGGCTACGCGCGTGCAGGCCGTGCTGGCAGGCCAGGCTGCCCCGGCTGGCGGTGGGCCACTGCAGGCCGCCCAGTATAGGCCCAGTAGGGCGTTTTTTTAACCAGTTTTTTCTGTTTTTATTTTACAGAAGTTGTTTTAATTGTTTTGCTTAGAGTTTTTAAGCAATTTTTGCATAGTTTTCTCTAGTCATCTTATTGCAAGTATATTTTGACTAGAGAATGATTTAAAGGCAGAATTTTTTCTGTAAAGTTCAAAGGATTATGAAAGTCATTATAAATGTTTCCGCTGCAAATAGTAAAAGGCAATTGCTTAAATGCAATAAAGTGATAATTAAATTTTCAAAAGATGTGATAAGGTGATATTAAAATGTGATTATGATTGTGTTATTATATAACCAACGTTATTAATAGCATGATCATGATTTGTTATTTTATGTTAAAGTGATCATAGAAACAAGTATGGTTCTGTTATTATATGACCAACGTTATTAATAACATGATCATGTTTTGTTGCAATAAGATGTGCATTTATCTCTATTATCTGCCCAACGGTGATATAGATTTAATTGCATAAACAGTTGTATGTTTTAATTTATACCAACGTTGGATTAATGCATGCAATTGTTGTTAAGATTACACATCATTGTGGTGTAAAGGAAGAAAATATGATGATGTTGCATGGCATGAAAAGAAAAGGACCATGCTCTATTGGATATGGCATATACCTTAGAGAACCAAAAGATGTTTAATACCAACAAAAGTTGCATTATTTTTTAAGAACACAATTGAGAACGCTAATGCGGGCTCGATTGCAAAGTGTGCTTCCGCATGGGAGTTTATAGAAAAGATAAAGAGCTAGTTCACTGGTTCTTCAAAAGGCATATGCCCCACCTGCTGAAATAGCCGGTGACATAAAGGTACAATGGAGGTGCACATGGCATAAGAGACTTCGGATGAGCAACATGACTTAAACCCATGGATGCTGATTTGGAGCTAAAGGTTGCACCCCTTGTTCACTTGGTGATGGCTTCACTGCCTCAATAGTTTGACACCTCTGTTGTCAATTATAGCATGTTCCCAGGAAAATGGGACATAGAAAAGACTAAAAGCCTTCATTACACAGAAATTTGATATGTGTATCCCATGTGGACAATGATAACTATGAGTGTGATGTGGCAAGTATGCCATATGGTTTAAAATTGCTTGTGTGGGTGTTGCTACACTATATGACAAGCTTTATTTATTATCTTTGCATGAGAAAGTATTTTCTGTGTGTTATGTGAATGAACAAGTTCCCTTGTCGAACAAAGAACAAAAGAAAAGAAAGCGAACTCTTGACTCATCGAAGTTATGGCACTGCAGATTAGGCCATATTTCGAGGGGAAGAATAGAAAGCCTCGTTAAAAATGACATTCTTCCTCCGTTAGAGTTCTCCGACATAGAACAATGCATAGATTGCATTAAAGGAAAGTATGTCAAACAAATTAAAAAGGGTGCAAACCGAAGCATAGCTACACTAGAAATAATCCACACGGATATTTGTGGACCGTTTCCGGTGAAAAGTGTGGATGGCTATGATTCATTCATAACATTCACGGATGACCACTCCCGGTATGGTTATTTTTATCCAATTAAAGAAAGATCGGAAGCATTGGATAAATTTAAAATTTTCAAAGCTGAAGTAGAAAATCAGCACGATAAAAGAATCAAAATAGTTCGGTCCGATCGTGGGGGGGAGTACTACGGTCGGCATACTCCATATGGTCAAGTACCAGGACCCTTTGCAAGGTTCCTGCAAGAAAACGGAATAGTCGCCTAGTATTCTATGCCGGGCGAACCTCAGCAAAACGGAGTAGCTGAAAGGCGCAACCGTACCCTTATGGATATGGTGCGCAACATGATGAGCTATTCCACCCTCCCATTGGGATTGTGGATGGAGGCGCTTAAAACCGCCATTCATATTCTCAACAGAGTACCAAGTAAGTCGGTGCCCAAAACACCGTATGAATTGTGGACAGGCAGAGTCCCCTCTCTGCACCACTTGAGGGTCTGGGGGAGCCCAGCTGAGGCAAAAGTTTTCAATCCAAACATCGCAAAGTTAGACCCCAAAACAGTATCTTGCCATTTTATTGGCTATCTAGATAAGTCAAAAGGCTATCGTTTCTACTGTCCCGATAGATACACAAAGTTTGTAGAAACGAAGACATGCAGTCTTCTTGGAGGACGAATTGATGAGGGGGAGCACGGTAGCTAGGAAAATTGATCTTGAGGAGAAGAGGGTGCATGCACCTAACCCGATGACTCAGGAGCCATTTTTCTCGCTACCTATTGTACCACCATCTACAACCCCTGAGGTTGTGGTGTCGGCACCTGTTGTGACTCCACACGTGACAACAATGGGCGAAAGTTCGGAACCTGTCCATCAGGAGCCACCTGAACCCACTGTTGAGCACGAAAGGGAGCCAGAACAGCCACCTACTATAAATGTGCCTGAACCAGAGGCAAGAAATGAGCAAGAGTCTGATGAACTCAGACGGTCTAAAAGAGAACGAAGACCAGCCATTTCCAAAGAAATCGATGAGTTCCAACAATGTTTGGAACTTAGAGGAAATTCCCAAAGGAGCCAAAACAGTAGGATGCAAGTGGGTCTACAAAACAAAAGTATGACTCCAATGGAATGTAGAAAAGTACAAAGCTAGACTCGTGGCAAAAGGCTTTACGCAAAGAGAAGGCGTAGATTACAATGAGATTTTTTCTCCGATCTCATGTAAGGACTCCTTCAGAATCATCATGGCACTAGTTGCACATTTTGATTTAGAGTTACATCAAATGGATGTCAAGACGACATTTCTAAATGGAGATTTAGAAGAAAATGTTTACATGAAACAACCCAAGGGTTTTTTCATGGAGGGGAAGGAACATATGGGATGCCGCCTAAAGAAATCCATTTATAGGTTAAAGCAAGCCTCTAGGCAGTGGTATTTAAAGTTTAATGATACCATTAAAGGTTTTGGATTCAAAGAAAATGTTGAGGACAATTGCATTTATGCAAAATTCAAAAGTGGGAAATATATTTTCCTAATTCTATATGTGGATGACATTCTGCTTGCTAGCAGTGATGTTAGTCTACTACTAGAAACAAAGAAATTCTTGTCATCAAACTTTGACATGAAAGACCTTGGTGAAGCATCTTATGTTTTGGGCATAGAAATTCACCGAGACAGAAAGAATGGAGTGTTAGGACTGTCGCAGAAAGCGTATTGTGAAAAGATTTTAAAGAAATACAATATGCATGCGAGTAATTCAATACCTGCTCCCATAGTCAAGGGCGACAGTTTTGGGAAATCTCAATGTCCAAAGAATCAATATGAGATCGATCAAATGAAGTCAGTACCATATGCTTCGGCTATTGGAAGCTTACAGTATGCACAAGTGTGCACTCACCCTGACTTAGCATTTATCACCGGGGTACTCGGTAGATATCAAGAGAATCCAGGCATAGAGCACTGGAAGATGGTAAAGAAAGCTTTGCGTTATGTGCAAGGCACAAAAGGCCTCATGCTTACATATAGAAGATCTGATTCCCTAGAGATAAAAGGGTATTCAGATGCAGATTTTGCGGGAGATAAAGACGACCGAAAGTCCACGACAGGGTATGTCTTTACTCTTGCAGGAGGTGCTATTTCGTGGAGAAGCGCCAAATAGTCAATAGTTGCATCATCTACGATGTATGCAGAATTTATAGCATGTTATGAGGCCATGGGACAGGCGTTATGGTTAAAGAAATTCTTACCCGACTTGAAAGTGGTTGACTGCATCAGCAGACCACTAAAGATGTACTGTGACAACGAGCCCGCAGTATTCTATGCTCACAACAACAAGTCGAGTAATGCTTCAAAGTCTATAGATATAAAGAATTATGTTGTGAAGGACAAAGTCCAGGATCAAACTATAAGTCTCGAGCATATAAGGACAAAGGATATGCTTGCGGATCCGCTAACAAAAGGCTTACCACCCAATGTGTTCAAGGAGCACATAGCCGGCATGGGTTTAATGGGAAGCCTATGATTCCTGGACTATAGAGGCCCAAAAGTAACAGGATTTGTTTCAAAACATGAAGGTATATAGTGGCTGTCTGATTTCATCGGCAATTGAGCTGAGACGATGAAACATGCTCTATGTATCATTCTGTGATGAAATAAGTAAAGAACAAGGTTAAAAGTAAAGTCGAGATCAAGGAGGGGGGGGGGAATGTAAGGTTGATCTCCACTCGATCGAGCCCAACGGCTCGACCGAACCTTTGACCACGTCCTGATCGGGGATGTCCAACCCCTCTGGTTGGTGGGCCCCTGTCACCTGCACATATATATATATATATATATATATATATATATATATATATATATATATATATACATATATATATGGGTGGGGTTCGGTGGCACGACTCACGAGGTTCGTCGTGTGCCACTCCCCACGCCCTTCCGATCGAGGGCTCGCGCAGTGTGGCAGGAAGCACCACCGACGCCACCGCCTCGCTCACCCACTCACACCGTCGCCCTCCCCGATGGCCACCGGCTCGGGCTCCTTGAGCCACACCGAAGGTTTGTCTCTCTCCCGATCTCCCTCTCCCTCCCAGTTTTCGACTAGATCTCTATAGACAAAGATCTACCGTGATGATTCTAGACTAGTTGATCCTAAGGCAAACACAACATACATATCTGCTCAGGTAACAATTTTGATGTGCTGTCATGTCATACATCTGTTTAGATAATCGTTGTAGCTGAAAAGACTATTTTTCTACATGTTTTTTTCCTAAGAACTACTCCCTCCGATCCAAATTAATTGACTTGGATTTGTTCGGATGCATCTAGCATTAAAACATATCTACATACATTCGAATCTAGACAAATCAAAGTCAATTAATTTGGGTCGGAGGGAGTACTAGTTTTATAGATGTAAACTTGTAACATACTGGAATGCTTATATTACATTTGTATTTTGGGTTGGCCCTGGGGTACCCAATGGGCCAACAGGGCCACAGGATTTTTCCAAAATGGGCCGACCCGTGGCCCTTGAAATTAGCCCTGGAGCCACAGGACCAGGTCCGAGGCCAGGCCCGGGCTGGCCCATTCCCATCTTGAACCATGAGTTAGCTTACTGACCAGTAGTCCATCTGAGTAGTGAAGAGATTAAATTAATTAACCAGAGTACCGCATCCGAGTAGTGATGAGCATGTGAACTTAGTTTGTGTTGACTTCTTTCTACTTAGGGGAGTACTGATGATCATGTTAGTACACAGAGCATGTGAGCACACTGCTCCTGATGAGCATGTAAATATACTCCCAGAGTAGTACTGACAATAGCTTAACTTGCATTCATAATTCCCAGCATGAAGCAGTGCATCGATTTTGATCATCAGGTGGATTATTGACATGCTCTTCTTGTTCTTCAGGTGGACTAGAGTTAAGATCTGGAATCAGCATGGTTCAGGCGCCTCGACGACCTTAGGAGCGGGCGGAGCTGCCAGCGAGCTGAGACGGAGCTGCCGATGAGAAGATGACGTTGCCGAGGAGATGAGACGGAGCTGCCGGTGAGAAGGATGGGTTTGCTAGCTGGGCGGTGCAGCACCCGTGGATTCTATTCCGGCAAGCTCGCGGTGTGTGGACGCGGTGTTGTGGAGACGTGGGCGTTTTGGACATGTTGCAGGGGTATTTTGGTACTCCCTCCTTTCCAAATTAAGATGCCTATTAGTTTTGGTCAAAGTCAACCTTTCTAAAATTTGATCAACTATATATAAAAATATAGTAACTTTTGGAATATAAAATACATATAATACGAAAATATATTTCATCATGGTTCTAATATCATTAAGTTTATGTTGTGGATGTTTATATTATTTCATATATACTTGGTCAAAGTTTATAAACTTTGACTTTGATAAAATCTAATAGGCATCCTAATTTGGGAAGGAGGGAGTACAAATCGCTGTAATCGAGCATTGTCGGAAACTTTTTTAACATCTTGTCTTAGGCTGATCATAGTGGAGAGTGTGCATGTTACTAGCTATATTATTACTTTCAGAGTGAAGAGTAACATACAAGTTATGTCATGCAAAGTATCATATCATTTATAAGGTGATAGACTCACATATGTTACTCCCTACTTTCTCTTCATTAACTCCTTAATTACTCGAAGTTACTTTATCACATAAGCAAATTTGCTGAGTTGGATCCTTAATTACTCCTGAAGATACTTGCAATATGACTAGTCTTCTATTCTTGAACGGAGGGAGTATATACGAATCTAGATAAACTTGGGGCCATTAATATGGACTAGATGGAGTACTAAGATCCATGATTCTTTTTTAGAGCCAAAGGGCCTCCTCGCCCGTGTTCCATTCCATTGAAAACGAACCACAAAGTTTACAGCATCGTTATTACAAACCAGAGCTCAGCTCTCACAATTTTCTTACTTCATGAACCTGCAGATTCATCTTTAGTTCTGAATGCTAACAAATTAAGCCAGAAATAGTTTTTACTCCCCAAACCCCAGCCAAACCTACTCTACAAAACAGAGCTAAATCCTCTATGAGTCGCATCTCCCAGGTTGACCACGAAGTCCAAACAGCATCTTCAGATCCTGGGATCTTCGTGGCACTTTGTTTCGAGCATAGCCATCATTCCTCCTCGCTTGCTGGTCACACGGGTCGCCATCTACTGTATGTAGCATGCGCCAAAGTACCTGTGAATTGCAGACCACGTCAACTTGCGAAAATGAATATCATTCTTTGCTTTCCACAAAGTCCACAGCAGAGCAGCTGAGAACATATTGATCAGTGTTTTTTTGCCACTTAACCAACCAGTAGCAAGGTATATTCATAATTCCTGCCCATATCACATCCGAATATATCAGAAATTTCAGACCAGAAAATTTGGTAATATCACATTCAAAAAATACTCCCTCCGTTCAGAAATAAGTGACTTGACTTTTTCTAGATTCGCATGTATCTATATACTAAAATCTGTCTAGATACATACGAATCTAGACAAATCTAAGACACTTATTTCTGGACGGAGGGAGTGGATGATAATCAGTTTCGTGTTCTGCACAGAACAAACATGTTTGATCAATAGCTAATATCAAGGCTAGTGCCCCAACCAACAATTTTCCCAGAATTTCAGACTTACTGTTGCCTACATTGCACTGGTAACCCAGTTTTGCCGCATTACAGGCCCACATAAACACCTTTCCAGAGAGGAGAAAGGTTTGGATTATGAGTGTTGCATTCATAGTCTATAATCTATCTCCAAAGCTTATTTTCATCCAAATGGTATCTTTTGATGCAAGATGCTAATCAATGATATTTATATAGCTGGGCGAAAGCCTGATTCGAGGAAGGAAAAATCCAAGTTATCTAATGGGCGTTTCAGTATCTGGCAGGTTAATAATGGCAATCAAATTTAACCAACAGATATTTTGCTTGTGTAATTTTAGCCTTCCAGTTCAACCAATAGTTGGCTGAGTCCAATGGTAAGAAGTAGGACGACCATTGTACATCATCTCACTGCCATACCAATATTGTGTTCTTGCAACAGGTCCCACGTGTAAAAAACTAGGCTAGGTCTAGTGAATTCACCATCAACTCTAATCTTTAGAAAAACTCCATTTCGAAAAAAACTCTAATCTTTAGAAGTATGGAAGATTTGAATGTTTCTGCATGATTTGTTGGTGCACTTCCTTAGTGCAGATTGCCCAGCAGTTAGTAGGCAGATTTAACAGAGAAAATACTTTTAGGGTCAACGAACCTGGCAATAGAATCTTTCATATTCTCTCTTATTAACAAGATTGTTTTACTAGTATTACAAAACCTGAAGAATGGGCAAGTGCCATACCTGAAGTAATATTTGAGGTTCACATCAAAGGTTCAACGGTATGGCAGAGGCTGCAAGGCTCCAGAATATTTAACTTGACCATAGAGGGTACTTTCCCCAAGACGTATCTTCTAATGGCCAAGAGTGCTTTCTGGGCTTCGACGAGGCGATCCCTATCCATGAGAGGGTAACATTTGCTAAATTTCGTGACAGAGCATCTAAGATACCAACTGGCGGTGTCCAATGTAAGACAGTCGAGTGCTGTTGTATTCTCAAGGATATGACATGTTAACTCAACTAAGCTCTTTGCCGAGCAAAAGCCAGAGATCTTCACATTCTTAAGCTTGTCATAGCGCTGCTCCCGAATCTGCCTTAAATCATGGGAGGGGCCTCCAAGAATCGAATCATGCTCCATGCGATGCTGCTTTATCTGCATAGGGACAATATCAGTACCACTACCCTCTCTAGAAACCAAGATACTTGAATCGGCAGTCCACCCATGGATACATGATACGAATGGTGGATGAAATGACTTACAACCAGCATGAATTTCTCCAGGTGAGGAGAAGCGTCAAGAAAAGAAACCAAAGATAAATAATCATATGCAGCCATTCCCGCTAATAAAATCTCCAAATGCTTGAGGTGGAGAAACTTGCCAGATAGCATCGGTGTGTTCACCGTCTGCATAAAATACATCTCACGTCTTAATTGTATTCCAATGTATAAGTATTGTTATTGGCACAAATAGTAAGTCTATTATCATCTAATGTTCAGAGTATACCTCACTTGATGATGATATGGTAAGTGTCTCAACATTCGGCGCAATAGACAAAAGATTATGAGCGTACCAAACAATGTTGGCCTGACTCGGGCATATCATGCGTAGAGTCTTCACTTGCAGTGAACCACCAAGTGAGATTTGACCTAGTAAGCCACTAAAGTAAAAATTGGTGAGATTTGGAGCATTGCTCTCTACCTCCTGCAGGCTATCGCATTGAATCACATTCAAGAAACGGAATCGCTGCAGAGAAGGTATCTTCAAGGAAATTATCTCCTTGCAGTACCAGAGTTCCAAGCGCACCAAAGCGGGAGAATTGGAAAGAAGACACCATAGTTCATCCCCACTAGTCCGCACTCTAAACATATACAGTCTTGTCAGGCTTCTTAAGCAACCAAGACCAACTGTGGAATGTAAGGTACAGTGACCTAGTTCGAGATATTGGATCGAATTTCCGCTCCCATTAGATAAAAGTGAGCATGGGAAGTTGTATACTGAAATGGTGACTAGAGGGGGGATCAGGATGAGTTCTTCAATCCCTGGTTTAACAGCAATGTGAAGCCAACTATCAAGATAGCTGAAGTCAATGTTGTCACACTCTAGAAGATCAAGATTTAGTGTCTTCACGCCGATGCCTGAGTGATTTTGCAGAATCTGGTCAACGTTGCTGATAAGGTCTCTTGTTATTACATCCCTAGATGCATTCCTATTTGATCCAAGTGTTTCGGGACTGAATGTAAGGTTGGGAAAGCATATCCAGGAGCGTTGAAATGTGTGCGACACGCAAGCAGCACGTGCAGCATCTCGAAGTGTCATTTTGGCATGAATATGCCGCAAGATGTCCTGCATGCACCAGAATAGGAGAATACACACATTGGAATTCTAGATGCAAGAAAATAGATTGAACAAACCAGAATAGTAATCCCTAAGAAAAAAATGGTGATCCATTCCACCTATAAATTTGAATTAGAAATTATAAAGTGAAGAGTGAAGCGAGTGATAGTGCGCAGATATGCATCGAACTATGGTTACAGTTTTCTTTTGGAGAAAGGAAAACACTGATTACAACTCAATACCTCAGAAAGGTAATGAAGTATTCAGAGAAATGATTAAACAGTAGAAAGTGTTTATTTTCATATCCTTCTAGTCAGAATGTGCATCCTTTGCAAAGCTTGGTTATAATTCTGGGTACTCTTATTAGTTGGTTCAAATCTTCCAACTTCTACTCCAGGTTCCCAGGTTTTTGGATGCTGTGTTTTTCAACAGAATTCTTGTGTGCCAGCATTACGAATCTGATAGTTATGCCATAGACAAATTTGTCTCAATTTTAAATAGATGGACTTTACTCTTATTACAAACTGCAACAGTAACAAACTAGTACTCTTGTTTGGACATAATTGGATTGTTGAATGGAGATTATAGGCCACTGTTGTAATGGGAGAAACTTAGTAACTTCACATGAATTTAGCTTCAAATTTTGATTTCCTCTTAAACCCTATCCACTTTTCTATAAGGTTTCCCCTAATTTACATTAACAGAAACCACAAGCTAGAAAGTTTGAAAGTAAAAACATCTCGCCCAGACAGCTACCTACCCAAATTCCGAGCAATCCGTTCTCCAATCAAATGTAAAGAAAGGACCGGGATCCATAGTTCACTAGAGGTGACTCTCCTTAAGATAGATAACATGCTGGGTGAACAAATTACAGCGGGGCAATTGACAAACATCGAGAAAGCAATACATGCATATACTAATCATCTTGACTCATTTGAGACTTGATTGGGCATTACAACATTATACATAGACCGCCATCCAACTCATCTATGACTAATAATCCACCTTCAGGTTATCATCCGAACCCCCTCCAGTATTAAATTGCAAGCAATAGATTATTGCTTTACAAATTGCGTGTAAAGTAAACAATACGATTGTTCTATGAACAAAGGATTGTTGTTTTCTCCCTAGTAGCAACAGCACATCTAGTACCTTAGAGATTTCTGTCACTTCCCCAGATTACCAGAGGCATGAACCCACTATTGAGCATAAATACAAACCCTTGGAGTTGCTAGCATCTACTTGGCCAAGATAGCTACTAACAACGGAAAGCATGCAAGATCACAAATAACAAAGACATGATAGAATCAATAATCAATCTGAAATAGCATCTCAATATCCATCGGATCCCCGCAAACACAACATGCAGAATTACAAATAGATGATCTTGATCATGAACGGAGCTCACAAGATCTAAACATGAAAGCACAAAGGAGGAAAACCATCCATCTAGCTATTACATGGATCCGTAGTCCAAGGATGAACTACTCACGCATCACACCGGAGGCTTGCATGGTGATGAAGAAGGCCTCCAGGGTGAATTCCCCTCCCCGGCAGGGTGCCGGGAAGAGCTCCAGATCCCTCCCGATCTAGGTATGGAGATGACAGCGGCTACAAACTCTTTCGTGGATTTTTGATCGGGTACTTAGGGTTTTCGTCCCGAGGGAAATATATAGGCAGAAGGAGAGGCCGAGGGGGTGCCTGGGCTGGCCACACCACCCCCTGGCGTGGGCCCAGCCTGGCCGCGCGGCCAGGTGGTGTGGCTGGCCCCTGGCCCTTCTCCGTCTCGTATTCTGGCACTTGATCCCTTCTGGAAAAATATGCACTTTGGCTTTTGTCCCGTCCAATTCCGAGAATATTCATTTTCTGACTTTCCTGGAACCAAAAACAGCAGAAAACAGGCAGCTGGCACTATGGCTCTTGTTAATAGGTTAGTCCAAGAAATCATATGAAAAGTACTCCAAAGTTGGAACAAAACTCAAGAAAGTGGATAAAACCAAGCATGGAACATCAAAATTTATAGATACATTTGCAATGTATCAACATCCCCAAGCTTAACTCCTGCTCGTCCTCGAGTAGGTAAGTGATAAAAAGAAAGAATAATTTTTGAGGTGACATGCACCATCAAAGACTTGATCAAAGTATTTGCAAAACATTCAACGCTAGGATCATAGTACTTCAATCATAACATGAAAGACAAAATTCTAGCAATAAGCAAAGAAACTATGATGCAACATGAAAAGGCACAAACAAAAGATTCATGAATAACAATGCTTTGCAAGACGTTTGTTTGTTTCACATAAAGAAAACATAGCATAATAGTATTCAACTTGTCCCTCAATAGAGTAGCAAAATATAAATGCATAGGACACCTTCAAAGTTCATAAGAGTGACTAGATACAATAGTTTAAAACAAACAATATGAAAGTATGCATCAATCAACTAGTCTTGGGACAATGCACATAGAACTAAGAATGGCCACTATGCTCTCAAAGTAAGTGCATAAAGATAGAAGGTGGAGACTCAATATAATGGTGGAAGAAAGGCCTTTTGTAAAAGGAAGTAGGGATTCAAGTCTCATAAAGAGCTTCCAAAAATTATGGTACTTATTAGCTTTCAGCTCTCATTGCCCCTATCATAAGCATCTTGAAGTGATTAAGGTTAAAGTGAACAAACTATGGTGTACATGCTTGACGAAGTATAAGTCAGAAATCTCATGTCCCTTGTATACGAGGGCCGCTCCTCATGCTACTCAAGTTTAGTCACCGGTAAGTTCTTGTCATTGTAAGTACATGTATATCATTGAGAACCGCCAACGGAGTACCCCTTGCCCGATGATACGGAAGAATCCCCATATCAAAATGACAAGGCAAGCAGACAACGAGCATCTCAGCATTCTTCTTATTTACCACGGGAATATGGTGCTTTTTTTCTCTCTTTCCTCTTTTCATAGTATCTCTTTTTTTCTCTTTTTTCTCAATATAGGACTCTTTGTTTAAAGAAGAATGCTTCATAGACAGCTCATTATGGTTACGCTGCAGGTTTCCACCATGTCAGCATGGATTAAACCAGTGGCCCAGGCATTTCTCTAACACATATACATAACTCCATGGACTTACAAGCTCCCCTTTCATTTCACACCGACGACATCCATATACAAAAGAGCATGATATCAACTAGGTACAAGTACCAAGTGCAATGTTGAAAGCGTTCCCCATGAAAGCATGGTTCTGCTAATTCCCAATAAATAAGTGCAAGCATATACAACATAGACGACAGAATGGTTCAAGTTTATTAAGGGCAAGTAAAGTAAAGTGTGCCATCAAGTTCGTGAGAGCTTTAATCACTAGTTTTCTCATAACAAGTGGAAGGTAAACAAAAGCATGAATATACTTGGAATAGCATAAGCTAGTAGGTAGGTATGGTGGACTCTTTGGAATAACTTGGTTTAGGGAGTTGTATGCATGAGTGGAACTCATACTTTGTTGTGGAGGCTAGTAAAAGACTGGGAGCGACAAACTAAGAGAGCAATAATGACCATAATCATGCAGAGCGACAAAACATCATTGATCAAAGCATAAAGTGATATTACAAGTTGAAAACTAAAGGATCATAAAGGCTATGGTCACTTTGAATAGTCATAACATGGTGTGAGCATGCGCCAAGTCAACCCAAATAAAACATCAAAGGAGAATACCACTATACTATGCTTTAATATGCTAAAACAACGCATGATTCATCCAAGGCACATTAAGAAATATCAATTGTTTATAACAAGTCATGCTATAGCAACGAATACTAAGCATAAATCCAAAACAATATCAAGCATGGCATGACAAAGCACAGGCCACAGTAAAAAACGAGCTCTTTTTACCACATAAGCATGAACTTTCCTACTCTTTTCCAAACCAAACCATTTGCAAACCAATGTATGAAAGAGGGGGTCCAACCAATTTATTTAGAAAACTAAGCAAACCAAGCAAACTAAAAATCAAAACGAAAACGAAAAAAGAAGACGCTCCAAGAAAAACACAACTGTGCATGAAACAATAAAAATGAAGCGTTTGGAAGAAACCTGGAATTTTTATTGATGAAGAAGGGGATGCCTTGGGCATCCCCAAGCTTTGACGCTTGTACTTCTTGGATATTTCTTGGGGTGACACGCGTGGCATCCCCAAGCTTGAGCTTTGGTCCCTCCTTCATCTCATTACTCATTCCTTCCATACACCTAAAATTTTTCCTTCATACAGAACTTCACACAATCTTTATTAGCAACATTAGTGCACTCAAGATAATAAGTATTTAGGTTCAGGTCTAACACCAATAAACTTCCATTAGAACACTAGCTACTGTGTCACTTCCCTCAAAAAGCTCAATTCCCCAAAAGAACTCAAAAAGGAACCAACAAGAAGCAAATGCAGAAAATGGTAGAAATCTGTCAAAACAGACCAGCTGGTAAAGACGAATTTTTTCGAAGACCTTTTGTTGCTCAAATCAAAAAGTGTTGAACTAACGAAAGTTAGATAATAACCTGGGGCAGAAGAACAAAAATTCATGCCTCCAAAAGACGTTCAGAGATTTTACACGAATTTTTACGGTGAAGCATAGAAATCTGTTTCGGGACAACAACTTTCCTAATCATTACTTCTCTCTCATTAGAGGTTACTCTTGGCACAAAAAGCAAAATAAAAATGATAAGGAGCGGTTATTACAGAAGTAATAACTTCCAAGACTCATCTAAAACTTTTGGGTTATCTCCCAATAAGTACTTTTCTTTAACGCCTTTAAGTTAGGCATGATAGTTTGAGAAGATGCTCACATAAGAAATATGAATTGAAGTAAAAGAGAGCATCAAGAAGCAAATTCAAAACACATTTAAGTCTAACCCACTTACTATGCATAGGAATCTTGTAAAGAAACAAGTCATGAAAGCACAAAGCAACAAGCATAGGAAAGCAAAACAAGTGCAGCTTCAAAATTTTCAACATAAAGAGGGGAAACTTAATATTATTGAGATGCATAAAACCATGTTTCCCTCTCTCATAATAACTTTCAGTAGCATCATGAATAAAATTAACAATATAACTATCGCATAAAACATTCTTATCATGAGCCACATGCATAAAAGAATTATTACTCTCCACATAAACATAGTCATTCTTATTAATTGTAGTGGGAGCAAATTCAACAAAATAGCTATCATTATTAGTCTCATCACCATAATCATCAAATATAGGAGGCATATTGTAATCATTAATTTTCTCCTCAATAGTAGGTGGACTAAAAATATCATACTCATCATTGTAATCATCATATATTGGAGGTTTGGTATCATCATAAGCAATAGAATAGCTATCTTCCAAAGCTGGGGAACTGAAAAGATCATTTTCATAAAAACTAGCTTCCCCAAGCTTAGACTTTTCCATAGCATTAGCAATAATGGTGTCCAAAGAATTCATACTAATAACATTGCTATTAGCATGCAAATAAAGTTCCATAGGTTTTTTAATTTTCTCTTCAAACACTTCATGTCCTAACTCAAGATAGATACTATAAAGCTCTCTAATTTTTTTTGTTTTCCATTAAGCCTAACTAGTGAAAACAGGAAACAAAAAGACAAAATTGCAGAATCTAAAGGAAATAACTTCGAGCACTCACACCGGAGGATGTGAGTACCTTTTACCTTACCTCCCCGGCAACGGCGCCAGAAAATAGGTGTTTGCCGTGGGAGGTTCTTTTTCTTTAATCCTCCGGTGTGAATACCTTTTACCTTACCTCCCTGGCAACGGCGCCAGAAAATAGGTGTTTGCCGTGGGAGGTTCTTCTTCTTTAATCCTCCGGTGTGAATACCTTTTACCTTACCTCCCCGGCAATGGCACCAGAAAATAGCTTGATGTCTACGCACTTCTATTCTTGTAGACAGTTGTTGGGCCTCCAAGTGCAGAGGTTTGTAGAACAGCAGCAAGTTTTCCCTTAAGTGGATCACCCAAGGTTTATCAAACTCAGGGAGGAAGTGGTCAAAGGTATTCCCTCTCAAGCAATCCTGCAATCAAGATACAAGAAGTCTCTTGTGTCCCCAACACACCCAATACACTTGTCAGGTGTATAGGTGCACTAGTTCGGCGAAGAGATAGTGAAACACAAGTGGTATAGATAATTATAAGTGGTAACGATGCTAGAAAATAACTTGATGGCGTGGAGGAGACTAAAGGCAAACTGAAATAAAGATGGAAGCAAGCAAACATGTAACAGATCTAATAGCAAACAATGTTTCAGTGCTTATAAACAAGGCCTAGGGATCATACTTTCACTAGTGAACACTCTCATATAAATATATCATCTTCATGATACTACACTGAACTACTCTCCGGTTGGACACTCTAATCGTTGGTAGGGCTATAACATCACACCTCAAAGTAAGCCTTTCCCATCTAGAAAACCCCACACTGTCACCTTGAGTACTAGATGAGTCCAACAAACACCACAATTTCATAAAGACATCCAACTCCAAATATAACTCATAACAAGTATTTGTATTCTCTAGCCTAAGTGCCACCATGGTGTGCACACTGTCGCTTTCACACACATGGGGAGAGCAGAGATCTATTAAGGCACTTGAGTAGCAAGGTAGATCTATAGATTACAAGCTCATGATCACAATATGATCATGCATAGAGAGAGAGAGATGAACACATAGCTACCGGTAGAACCCTTAGCCTCGAGAGAGAACTACTCCCTCCTCATCATGGGAATCAGCAATGGTGATGGAGATGGTGGTGGAGATCGATGGAGATGGCTCCGGGGGCACTTCCCCATCCCAGCAGGGTGCCAGAACAGAGACTTTCTGTCCCCCGAATCTCCCCTTTGGTGGCGGCGGCGCAGCGGAACTTTTTGTGGGTTTCTGATTGACGATTTAGGGTTTCTGCCTCGGGAGGCTCTTATAGGCGAAAGAGGCAAGGTCGGTGGCCAGCCAGGGGGCCCACACCATGCCCTGGCGGGGCCTGGGCTAACCCGTGCCAAGGAGGGTGTGGCCACCCTGTGGCCCCTCTCCGACTCTCCTTCTGGCTCCGTGAGTCTTCCGGGAAAATAGTAACTTTGGCTTTTGTCCCGTCCAATTCCGAGAATATTCATTTTCTGACTTCCTGGAACCAAAAACAGCAGAAAACAGGCAACTGGCACTGTGGCATCTTGTTAATAGGTTAGTCCAAGAAATCATATGAAAAGTACTCCAAAGTTGGAAAAACACAAGAAAGTAGATAAAACCAAGCATGGAACATCAAAAATTATAGATACATTTGCAATGTATCAGGAAGGTACTAATCAAGCAATCAGGGCTATCAATAGATCCAAGAGGTAACTTATTAAACCATGTTTTAGTTTCTCCTTTCAACGAAAAAGGGAAAATTTTAGCAACAAAGTAGGTGCGCATCTTAATATCATCAGAAAATAGGCCACTCATGGTAGAAAGCTTAGTCATATGTGCTACCGCACTCTCATTCTTAGTTCCACAAAAAGGTTCTTTCTCAACAATAGTTATGTAAGATAAATCAAGAGAGAAACCATAATCCTTATCTTTAATGTTTATGGGAGATGCAACAAACTTAGCATTAGGTGACAATTTGGGTTTTATAGTACGCCTCTCAAGGAGACTCTTAATAGCACTCCTATCATGGGTGTTTTGACATTCTTTAATAAATTCATCGGTCATTTCTATATAACCGTCTTCAATATCATAACTCTCTCTAGACTCAGGTGAACTAACAGGTGTAGTAGTGTCTTCATTAGGAGTTTCAGTATTTCCAGCTATAGTTCTAGCAATCGTAGCATCTAGGAAAGGACCTAATGAACCACTTTTATCAAGCACAGTAGAAGCAGCATCATAAGTATCAGAAGTTTCAGATTCAGCAGTAGTAGCAGTGTGTGTAGCATGTGTATGTGGTGGTGTAAGGAGCTTACTCATAACAGATGGCGAATCAAGAGCAACCGAGGTGTTCAGAACCATACCTCTTCTTGTAGTGGATGGTAAAATAGGAACCTTGCCATCACGAGACTTACCCATGATGAATGGATGGTAGTGAACAATAGTGATACCAAGTGAACTTGATAAATAGAGCTATGCTCCCCGGCAGCGGCGCCAGAAAATAGTCTTGATGACCCACAAGTATAGGGGGTGTATCACAGTATTTTCGAGGGAAGTGAAACCCAATTTATTGATTCGACAAAAGGGGAGCCAAAGAATATTTATAGGCCTTAACAACTGGGTTGTCAATTCAGCTGCACCTGGAAACAATCTTGCTCATAGCAGTTTATCAGTAGCAACAGTTTTGTAATAGCAATACCAAAGTAACAGCAGTAGTAAAAGTAAAGACAGTAGTAACAATAGCAGTTAACAGTAGGATCAAAGCGCGGTAGGCATAGGGATGGATGGACGTGTGTTGCATGGACAAGACAATTCACATAGCAATCAAGACATAGGGCAATTGCAGATAAATAAGATAGAGCGTCCAAGTACTAAATAATTATAGACATATGATCCATATATAGTCATACGTGCTCGCAATGAGAACTTGCACAACATCTTTTGTCTTGCCAGCCCGTTTGCAACAGGGCCTCAAGGGAACTACTGGCAATTAAGGTGCTCCTTTTAATAGAGCATCGGAGCAAAGCATTAACACTCTGTGAACACATGTGATCCTCACATCAAAGCCATTCCCTCCGGTTATCCTGACTGCTGTCACTTCGGGGCCATTGGTTTCGGACAACAACGTGTGTATACAACTTGCAGGTAAGACCATCAACGGTATTATCATAATGAATCAATAACATGTTTAGATCTGAAATCATGGCACTTGGGCCCTAGTGACAAGCATTAAGCATAACAAGTTCCAACAAAGTCAGAAAGCACTAATAATAGATACTAGGAACCATGCCCTAACAATCTAATGCCATTACATGAACGATCTCATCCAATCCCTACCATCCCCATAGCCTAAATCGAGGGATTACTCCCTCATAGATGGGGGAAACATGGATGGTCGATGGAGAAGCGATGATGGCGATGATGGCGATGATCTCCTCCAATTCCCCATCCCGGCAGGGTGCCAGAACGAAGTTTCTGGTGCTGATTCGTGGAATCTGGTGGTGGCGGCGAAGCGGAACTCTTTCTAGAAAAACATCGAACCCCCCTTGGTTTTTAGGTCAAGAGGCAACTTATAGGCGAAGAGGGAGGCCGAGGGGGTGACCGAGGCAACCACACCACCCCCAGGCACGCCCTGGTCTAGCTCGCGCGGCCAGGTGGTTTGGGCCCCTCGTGGCCCTGCTCCGTCTTGTCTTCTGGCTCCATGAGTCTTCTGGTGAAATAGGATTTATGGCATATTTTCCGGGATTTTTCCTGATAGTTGATTTTCTGCAAAAAACTAGACACCAAGGTAATTCTGCTGAAAACAACATCAGTCCATGTTAGTTGTATCCAAATAACAAAAGTTTAGAGGAAAAACAATAGCAAAAGTGTTCGGGAAAGTAGATACGTTTTGGACATATCAGTGTGCCTTTTCTGCCTTTTGTTTACTTAGACGGTGGGACTAGTAGTAGACACGTGCCTAAGAATTTTTTGGTTAGACACAGGTAGTCCACCATTTAGACTCGAGCTACGAAACAAAAAGATTCTCTTAGCCACCGCAATTCTCATACGCCGCGCTAGATACATAGTGTTGCAATCAACTGGCTTATGCGGTACTAAGTGGGTCCCATCTTTAGGATTGGTTTTTGCCGGCCAGTCTAGTAAATTTCTAGTAGATTCGGAAAAATAAGTCTAGTACGCACATTTCTTAGCCATGTTAGGAACGACTCACACTGTGCTTGCTCGTAGTAGTAGTACTCCCTCCCATCTATATTTACTCGTCGCTGAATTGGACGTATCTAGCAATGAATCGGAGGGAGTAGTAGTAGTAGTAGTCACATTGAATATACTTAGGGCTTGACACATAAGCATCACAAACGGTTGCCAAAAGATCGAACGACAAACTTAAAGATAACTTTGGGCTTCTTTGGATAACAGGATTTAAAAACACAGGAATTTGACTCGGTCATAGGTACAAAACAGTGGATTGCAAAACAGAGGGAATAGCTTTCTTTGGATCACAGAATTTTAAAACACAGGATAACAGGGTCGGAGGTACAAAACAGAGGAAATCTACTGGCTTAAAGTCATTTCAATGAAACACAGTAAACACGGAGGAAATTGCCTCAATCCTAGGCGAATGAGTGTAAAAAAGTGGACGTTGAAATTCCTATGGGATTGGGGTGTAGAAATGCAATCTATATGAATTTTAGAGGTATGATTCCTTTCATCCAAAGGGCTTCCTTATGAAAAAAAATACTATGGGTCGAATTCCTCCAAAATTCCTTTGATCCAAATTGGCACTTAAACAAGATGTGCGTGCTCATGACAGACGAACACCTTCCGGCAGGAGGTGATGCGCTCATGGATTTTCATCTTGAACCCGTCTGCGGTGACCTTGAATATAAGGCAGTCACCCTCCTTCAACCTATGGAAAGCAGCAAAGGTAGCCCACTCTTTGTGCAGGACGATTTGGTCTTTGTTGTGGTTGGCATGGACAACCCACTCGCATTCCTCGCATGCTTGGACCACCACTAGTTGTGGGTAGGGACGTCGCTTCAAGTAAGGTTTGAAGTAAGTCAGAATGATAAGCATATACAAGTCATGCTGGACTAACTGGATGTAGAAACGCCTAGGATGATGCGTCATGGCATGGTGTCCAACCGACCTAGGACGTCTTCTCGGTTCGGCAGAACTAGCGATCGACCTGGCAGCACTTGCCCTTGACAAGGCCTCCACTCTCCTTCCCGGTAGCTTCAACTCCCTTGGTATGATGGTGAGAGCATCTTCATAGCCACCTGGAGCTGGAGCAGTCTGATCAAGAATGTATTCTAAGTTCGGCATTACAACTGGGTCGTCCTACATGAAAATTACCATTGCGTCAGTCCTTTGGAATTACCAAAACACCACAATGCATTTTATAAATTGACTAAAGATCACAATGAGGCATTGCACCATCAAAATTACTTAAATAGCACAAGGTATCAGGTAAATTAAATTGCCTACACAACACAATGCATCATCAGAATGACCAAACCCGATGGATCCTCAAAATTATCTGAACAACTACTAGAGGGCATAACATTTAATTAGATTGATTAAATACCACAATGCATATCCCCCGCAAAAAACAGCATAATGCATAATCTGAATGGCTAAAACAGCACAATGCATTATCTAGA
Source organism: Avena sativa (assembly GCA_916181665.1). NCBI lineage: Eukaryota > Viridiplantae > Streptophyta > Magnoliopsida > Poales > Poaceae > Avena > Avena sativa. Next base: position 541,039,564 of record OV702290.1, on the reverse strand, counting down.
TAGACAAAACAGCATATATCCAGTGCATCATAAAAAATACCAAAACAGCAAAAGGTATTATGTAATTAAATTTAATAAACAGTGTCTGAACAAGCAAAATTACCTAAACTGATGGGTCATTGAAATAATCTGAACAGATAGAAGGCATATCATTTAATCCTAAGCAGCAGAACACAGATCAAAATGGACAAAACAACACAGTGAGGAGATAGGACACAATGCATCATACAAAAAACACCAAAACAGCACAACGCGTCATGGAAAATTCCTAAACAGCACAATGCATCATCTAAGTACCAAAACAGAACCCTGCATCATCGTCATCAAGACTATTCCATAACTAAGTACAACAGCACAAAAGACAAATATAGATACATTCAAATCTAGGCAAAGTCAAGTTAGTTATTTCTGGACGGAGGGAGTATAAAGAACAACATAAAAGACAACTATCAAGAATATGCCATACAACTAAGCAGTTCAACAAAGGACCTATAGTACATGTTGCAAAAATCTGACTAGATGCACATCGGATTTGGGTTAAAGCCCCAATCCTCCAGATCTAATCTCGTTGCAGTTGGGGGGCGCGAACTTGCATAGGGGTCGATGGGTTGAGCAGATGAACAAGGCGCCATTGACGAAGAACCAGGAACATACACCGAAGAACCACAGACAATCGTTGATGAAGGGGGCACCAATAGGGGTTTCACTGCGTACACTCTGAAATTTGGCACATTGGGAATGAGAGTCCAACCTGTAGATGAAAAGGACGCATCCACCACCGCACGAGCATTCGTTCCCAATGCACGTGGCACCGGAGGCTTGTACGATCGCTCGGCGGGCGACGAGGGTTTCAGCGCAACAGGCGGAAACCCTAAGGGCAACAAATGCCTCACCTTGGGCACGACCCACACACACGCGAAAGGAGAAGGACGCTTTAGAGAGGGAACTGAGGCCGTCGGAATCGAACAAGCCACCTGCAGCTCCAAAGCAGAGCTTGATGAGGACCCTAGCTCAACCACAAACAAATGTTTTGGCATTAGTTTCATCGAGGCAATGGCTGGGTTAACGACTGAGAGTTGTAAGGTGAGTGCGGGAATGTGATAGCAAGAGAGGGAATGGTGGGGGTGGAGTTATTAGAGAATGGGAGTGGGTAACCCTCTATCCGCTTTAGTAGTACCATACTACAAAAAACTACATTTCACATATCATCACTTTTTGACGAACTAGTTCATTTCTTTGAACCGACTAAAATAGTGGGTACCCTTTAGGTTTCAAACTTCCATCTGGTACCTGTTTTGCTAGTAGTAAGTACAGTACAATACTTTGTATTACCCTCCATCCCAAAATATAAGGCGTATGTGGATTAGTCAAAAGTCAACATTTTTTAAGTTTGACCATGATTATACACAAAAAATATATAATTTATAATACTGAATTAATATCAATAGATTCACCATAAAGTATATTTTCTCAATATTTCCATTAAATATTGTAGTTGTAGATATTTTTTTCTAAATATTTGGTCAAAGTTAGTAAGGTTTGACTTTTGACCAATCCTTAGACACCTTATATTTTAGGATAGAGGAAGTAGTATAATTTTTTTTAAAATAGAGGAAATTGCACGATCCACCATATTTTCATCGCACTTTTGCACAAAGCACTTGGTGGACGTTATTTTTGCACATTTTAATAGTTTTTTAGCGTAATATGCACAAATTTGGACAGTTAGTCCTGTAATGACCGATTTAACCTCATTGGTAGCAAGACTGACAAGTGGTCCCAAATGCCATTGCTCCCATTCACACACAAAGATTTGAACGATGCTAAAAACTGGATACTAACGATATTTATCACCCGCAATACTTTTTGGATGCATGTAACTAGTATGTAAGAGACTTAATTCATATGAAATGCCAATGTTTACACAAAGGTACCAACATAACAGTCTGTCGCACATTGTATTTGTGAAGGCTTTATTTGGTCGTAATAAACTTGTTTTTAAACATAACTTGTTTGTACATAAGATTTGACGTTTTATTCACATATCCAAATGTCCATCGAAGAGTTTCTTTTAAAGTGTAGGACTAACGATATATGTATGTTTATTACACCTCACACAAAAAACATGCTGATTGATCATAAACTTTAAGCTGATTATTATTTTCCTGGGATTTGTTTTCCTGAGAGCAAGCACGGAGAATATGCTTCGGAATGCCATAAGCCTAGTTTCCAGACAAAATTTATACATGTTTCACTTATTATTACAAACTTTTTTGAGTTCTCAAGGTTTCCTAGTGAACTTCACATTATTAAACTAATTTAAGCTGATTTATCAATGTTAGATAAAATTTGAACTATGAGTAAGTAGTAGATTGCTCTTAAAGTTATACAAGTATGTTTTGAAGGTACCCACACCCAGACTGTCAATATATCAGAAACCAATGAATTTGTTGGATTCAACTTCTTACTAAGCATTTGCATGTACAAAATTTGTCTTTTATTTGAAAACAATAAAAAAACATTGCACGGTGACCTCTGACTTGTCCTACTTGCTTATTTGAAAACAATAAAAATGATTATTATCAAGAGAGTTCGCATATAAAAAACAATGAAATTGAAAATATGGCCTGCCATGTATGAACATGTCCTTAGACTTCAGGCCGAAAGACAAGCTAAATGGCCTTATATATATGTATAACATACTTTATGGTAATGTTCCCATATTTGGTAGATGAGTGCATCTTGGCATGGTGAACAATAATGCTACTAGTACTGGGAGTTTCCAAAATTTAGGAATAAAAAATCATTTTCAAATTTGAACTGCAAGTAAACATGATAGAATTATCTTAAAAAGTTACAAACATCCTTTGAATATTTATGGTATCGAGGCGGTCAATACTTCAAAAACCAACGAGAGTTCTGTAGGATTAAAATTCTTGCTACGAATATGCATGTTGACAATTTGATCCTCACTAGCTATGAACAAAAATAATGAAAACCTAAAAAATGAAGCCTTCTTCATGGTGTCCTCTTGCGTGTACTACTATTTGCACTAAAAAATAATTAATAACCATGAGTCATCATAAATTACATAAAAAATAGTTACACAATATATATGGCCCACGGTGTATGAACACTCTTGGGTTTCAAGCCGAACGACAAAGGTAACAACCATATGCACATCGTATTGTATTGTAATGTTCCCATATTTGGTAGATGTGTGCATCTTTGCAAGGTGAAAAATAGTGGCAACAACAGGTTCCAACTTATAGGAACAATGAAACTGAAAGCGACAAGATTCTTTCTATAAGCAAGTATGAAGAAAAATGGCTCAGAGTACCACAACAACAACCCTAGTTTTCAGACAAAGCGTGGACCTTGATACACTTACGATTGATTACCAAGTTTTATGAGTTCTGAAGCTTCCCAGCCAACTGTTTTCCTTGCTTAATTTTAGGGTGCTTCGTGCTAAATGTATTGAGATCGATGTAATTTTACCTTTTTTAGGTCCTTGATATAAAATGTACTTCCATCATCCGTGTAAAATTCGAACCTAGAAGCAAGTGCTAAAATATAAACGTATTTAAGATTATTAGTTGTTAATGAGTATGAACATTCTTGGAGTTTCAAGCCGAATGACCAAGGTCATGGCCATATCAACATCACACTTTATGCTGATGATGATCCCATATCCAAGAATTTGCATGCCACCGAATTTGGCCATATATTTTGAAAACAAATGAATAAGAAGTAGCGGTATGAAGAGTATGGCTCGATCAGGTGCTCTCTTGAGAATGAGCCTAACCCGACTGTTTTATTTCTTTGCTTAATTTTGGGGTAGTTCATGCTAAATGTTAGGATCTCGGTGTAATTTCCCCCTTTTAAGGTCCTTGATGTAAATTATACTCCCACCATTCGTGTAAAATTCGAACCTAAAAGCAAGTGGTAAAATTTTAAACATATTTAAGATTATTAGTTGTCGATGAGTATGAACATTCTTTGGTTTCAAGATGAACGACCAAGGTCATGGGCATATCTAGATTATACTTTATGTTGATGATTCGTGATCCCATATCCAAAAATTTGCATGCCGCCAAATTTGGCCATATTTTGAAAACAAATAAAGAGGAAGTAGTATGCAGATTATGGATTGATCAGCTTCTCTCACGAGAAGGAGCAAAACATGACTGTTTCCCTGCTTAATTTTAGGGTGCTTCGTGCTAAATGTATGGACCTCGTTGTAATTTTACCTTTTTTAAACGTATTTAAGATTATTTGTTGTCGATTGGTATGAACATTCTTGGATTTCAAGACGAACGACCAAGTTCATGGCCATATCTACATCATACTTTATGCTGATGATGATCACATATCCTAGAATTTTCATGCCGCCAAATTTGGCCATACTTTGAAAACAAACCAAGAGGAAGTATTATGAAGAGTATAGCTCAATTAGCTTCTCTCTCGAGAAGGAGCCAAACATGATTATTTCCCCTGCTTAGTTTTAGAGTGCTTTGTGCTAAAAGTATGGACCTCGATGTAACGTTACCCCTTTTTAGGTCCTTGCTATAAAATGTATTCCCATCGTCCATGTAAAATTCAAAGATAAAAGCAAGTGGTAAAATTTAAACGTATTTAGGCTTAGTTGTGTGAATGATTATGAAAAATCATGAATTCGAAGCCGAACGACCAAGGTCATGGCCATATCCATCTACATCATACTTTATATCGATGATTTATGATCCCATATCCAAGAATTTGCATGCCGCCAAATTGGGCCATATTTTGAAAACAAACAAAGAGGAAGTAGTATGAAGAGTATGGCTCGACCAGCTGCTCTCTCTCGAGAAGGAGCCGAACCCAACTTTTTCCCCTCCTTAATTTCAGGGTGCTTCGTGCTAAAAGTATAGACCTCGATGTAATTTTATCTTTTTTAAACGTATTTGAGATTATTAGTTGTTGATGAGTATGAACATTCTTGGATTTCAAGACGAATGACCAAGGTCATGGCCATATCTACATCATACTTTATGCTGATGATGATCACATATCCAAGAATTTCCATGTCGCCAAATTTGGCCATTTTTGAAAACAAACAAAGAGGAAGTAGTCTAAAGAGTATGGCTCAATCAGCTTCTCTCTCAAGAAGGAGCCAAACATGACTGTTTCCCCTGCTTAATTTTATTGTGCTTCATGCTAAAAGTATGGACCTCGATGTAATTTTACCCCTTTTTAGGTCCTTACTATAAAATGTACTCCCATCGTCCGTGTAAAATTCGAAGATAAAAGCAAGTGTTAAAATTCAGGTATTTTTTAAATAATACATTTTTTAAAAATTTCCACAAATAATACACAAATTGAAAGATTTGCAATTCTAGCGTGGTGTCGGAAGTTGAATAGCCGACCAGCACTTATCGGCTTTTGAATAGCCGACTAGTCCTTGTCTGCTTTTGAAAAGCTGATTAGTCCCTGTCTGCTTTTGAAAGTCGACAGGTTATAGGGCAATGTGAAGAATAGGGGGACTAGTGAGCTTTTCAAAAGCAGACAATGACAAGTCAGCTTTTCAAAAACAGACAGGCCTAGTCGGCTATTCAAAAGTCGATAAGGACTAGTCGGCTTTTCAAGTGCTGACACATCGCTAGAATTGTAAATCTCTCAATTCGTGTATTATTCGTGAAAATTATTAAAAAAATGAATTATTTAAAAAAAATAGCTAAAATTCAAACATATTTCAGCTTAGTTGTGAATGAGTATGAACAATCTTAGATTTCAAGCCGAACGACCAAGGTCATGGCCATATCTACATCATACTTTATATCGATGATTCATGATCCCATATCCAGGAATTTGCATGTCGCCAAATTGGGCCATATTTGGAAAACAAACAAAGAGGGAGTAGTATGAAGAGTATGGCTCGATTAGCTTTTCTCTCGAGAAGGAGCAAAACATGAATTTTCCCTGTTTAATTTTAGGGTGCTTCGTGCTAAATGTATGGATCTCAATGTAATTTTACCTTTTTAGGTCCTTGATGTAAAATGTACCTCCACCGTCTGTACGTGTAAAATTCGTACCTAAAAGCAAGTGGTAAAATTTAAACATATTTAAGCTTATTAGTTGCCAATGAATATGAACATTCTTGCATTTCAAGCTGAACGACCAGGGTCATGGACATATCTACATCATACTTGATGCTAATGATTCATGATCCCATATCGAAGAATTTGCATGCCGCCAAATGTGGCCATATATTTCGAAAACAAATGAAGATAAAGTAGTATGAAGAGTATGGCTCGATCGGCTGCTCTCTTGAGAAGGAGACGCACCCGACTATTTCCATTGCTTAATTTTAGGGGGATTCGTGCTAAATGTAAGGACCTTTATACAATTATTTTCATTTTTAGGTACTTGATGTAAATTGTACTCCCACTGTCCATGGTGGTCCCATATTTGGGCGTAAAATGGGTCTGAATCATGGCATGGTAACAATGTTGCCACTCGGAGTTTCCAACCATGAGGAAAGGAAAAAAATCAATTTTCCAAGTGAGAGGAGTGTATTTTCTGTAAAGCATGTACTCCCTCCGACCCAAATTAATTGACTCAAGTTTATCTAGATTCAGATGTATCTAGTACTAAAATATGTCTAGATACATCCGAATCTAGACAAATCTGAGACAATTAATTTGGGTCGGAGGGAGGAAGAATATGTATTTCTGTAGAAAAGAAACAAAGAGACAGAAGAGAAACTTTGGGCACAGAGGAAGCAGCTCGAGAGAGCAGCGAAGAGGAGGAGTTGAAGGCGGTGCGATATGAGAGCAAAGCTGTGATGGCTTCCTGACACGAGGTACATGGTACAGTCACCTAGTAGTAGTAGTACGGAACTAGTACTAGTAAATTTCAGGACATTTACTATATACTACTATATGCACGCAAAACAAATTGTGTTTTCTCTCTCCTTCAGTGCCTCATCACCATCCCCACACCCCGGCTAGGTGATCTCTCCCTCGTCCAAAATGTGGCGCTACACACGTGTGTCAACCTGCCTTGTCGTTGGCTCCGTGTCAGTATCAGGCGTGCTGCGTAGAAGGAACCATTTTGGGGCTTGGCGATAAAAGGGACAGTACTCATACTATTATTAGAGTCGGAGTTCAAACTTTTGCAGTTTTAAATTTTTCACTTCCTTCCCAAACATCCGGAGGAAGGTTATTCAAAAAATTCAAAAGATAGTGGTGCATAAGGGATTGTTTATACTGTCTGGTGTCTGTAGTGTGTCTCATAGCATTCGATGCACTTCATTATGATCTGACCAGCTTTACCAAGCTTGAGGTGCACCTTATTAGGCTTAAAGATACAAACTCTATTTTCTCCACAATGTATATGGTGAACCTTAGCGGATGCCACATACTAGGCCTTAAGGTGTGCTTTTTTACACATTGCTGATGCCCTTATTAGGGAAAAAGCAAATAGTACTCCCTCGATCCAAATTAGTGTTCTCACATTTGTCTAGATTTGGATGTATCTAGTCATGTTTTAGTGCTAGATACATCTGAATCTAGACAAATCTGAGAATATTAATTTGGATAGGAGGGAGCAGTATATTAGTACCTTTTTTGAGGAAAGTATATCTTATCTTACCACTATATAGTGTACGAATAACTTTGAATATTGACCGTTGGATCAAGACTCGTGAATCCCAACATTTCCAGCCGTTAGATCTTGTTTTCCATTCTAGCTTCTAGAAGATTCTATTGATAGTCTTCAGCATAATGAATGTGATGCACAAACCTCAAAACACACATCTCCATCATACTAGAATCTTCTCCCTTGTAGCTAATAATCATTGACTTATGCATGATCTTATCTTATCTTATCTTACCACTACATAGTGTACGAATAACTTTGAATGTTGACTGTTGGATCAAGATTCGTGAATCCCAGCATTTCTAGCCGTTGGATCTTCCTTTCCATTCTAGCATCTAGAAGATTCTACTGATAGTCTTTGGCATAATGAATGTTATGCACAAACCTCAAAACACACTTCTCCATCATACTAGAATCTTCTCCCTTGTTTCTCTAGACCATGTTATCAAAAATTTCATGTGCTGGGTAGCTAATAATCTTTGACTTCTACATGACATGCAAAGTACAAGGACCAAATATACACCCATACTTTATTGATGTTGATCAAATTTATAATTTATTGTGCTTTACCAATTATAATTTTATATAGTGATGATATGTCATACGTCTACTATCTGAGTCTCATGTGCAAGGCACGTGCAACTTACTAGTTAGTACTAGTACACTAGTAGTATAGTACTAGTACTCGTTTCTTTGCTTAGACATATGCTCACCTCTGTCCACGCGTTGTACACGTTGAGAGAATAAAACGTAGGCAGGGTAAAAGAGGGCAGTAACAAAGAGGATTTGAAGGCGGTTCAATGTCAGAGGAAAGTTATGATGGGTTCCTGACACGAGGTACTCCTGCGCCCACTCTACTAGTAGTAAATTTCAGGACCTATGCACGCAAAACAAATTATGTGTTTTCTCTCTCCTTTGCTGCCTCTCACCATCCATCCTCCCTCTCTCCTACCCTTTTCCCTCGCGCACCGGCCCGGCTGATCTCTCCCTCGTCCACAGCGTGGTGCTGCGCACGTGTGCCTTGGTACGATGGCTCTATGTCTCTAGCGTGTTTGGCAGCCGCGTTGGCATGGAGTAGGGACGAGTAGTACATAGGAAGGAAACCACTTTGGTCCTTGTCGCCAAAAAATTCAAACTTTTCCGATTTTCGAAATTTTCACTTGCTTCCCAAACATCGGGAGGGAAGGTTACTCAAAAGATCGGCCATTCGCAGTACTTATTATCTTATATTTATCTTTTATTATCTCTTACAATACCATACCATACCACTATATAGTGTATGGCTAACTTCGAACATTGACCATTGGGTCAAGACCGACAAATCCAAACAGTGTCGTCAGTGTGATTTTCCAACTATATCAGGAAAGAACATTCAATTATTCTCAATTTCCTGAGTGGATGACGAGCGAGGTTGTGCTTTTCCGTTTAGGAATGTCCGAAGAATATTGGATCTGAATGCTAGAAGCCAAGTTTACCAACATGTTGTACCAACGATTCCCATGTTTTATTTATAAGTTTTCAAACTTCCTAGCTAACTCTGCCTATTTGACCGAATCACTTTATGTCGATTTATCGAAATTTGGTCAAATTTGAAACTACAAGTAAATTGTAGGTTGCTTTGAAAGTTTTAGGAAAAATCTTTTGGAGGTACCCATCAATATATCATAAAACACCGAGAGTTTTGACGATAGGTTCAATTTCTTGCTAAGATTTTGTATCTTGACAATTTAACGAAATTAGTTCAAACTTGAGCCACAAGTAAGCGCAATAGATTGTTCTTGAATTAAATGTATTTTTGGAGGTAGATGGGTGCATCTCCTTGTAGTAAACAATGTCGTCAGTGTGAGTTTCCAACTACCAGGAAATAAAATTCTCAGTTTTGCGAGTGATGATGAGATGGTTCTTTTCCGTAAAGAAAGCTCAAAGAATATGGATCTCAATGCCATAAGCCAAGCTTCTAGACATATTACATGGACCAACATGTTTTACTTACTATTCCCATATGTTTTTTGAGTTTTGAAACTCCCTAGCTAATTACTCTGCCCACTTGAATGACTACATGCCGATTTATCGAAATTAGGTCAAACTTGAACTATAACTAAATTGTAGGTTGCTTTGGAAGTTTTTAGAAAAGCTTTTGGAGGTACCGTACCGATTGGGGGGGAGGTCATAATCAATATATGAGAAACAACCAAGAGTTTTGACAACAGGTTTGACTTCTAGCTAAGATTTTGCATCGCATGACACTATTTAATGAAATTGGGTCAAACTTGAGCTGCAAGTAAGCGTGACAGGTTGCTGTTGAAATATATGACTTTTCAGAGAGGTAGATGGGTGCATTTTCTTGTAGTAAATAGTGTCGTCGGTGTGATTTTCCAACTATATCAGGAAAGAACATTCAGTTATTCTCAATTTTCCGAGTGCTGACGAGTGAGGTTGTTCTTTTCTGTAAAGAAATGTCCGAAGAATATTGGATCTAAATGCCAGAAGCCAAGTTTACCAACATGTTGTACCAACGATTCCCCTGTTTTATTTATGTGTTTTCAAACTTCCTATCTTACTCCACCCATTTGACCGAATGACTTTATGTCGATTTATCGAAATTAGGTCAAATTTGAAACTACAAGTAAATTGTAGGTTGCTTTTAAATTTTTATGAAAAATCTTTTGAAGGTACCCATCGAGGGGTCACAATTAATATATCATAAAACACCGAGAGTTTTGACGATAGGTTCAACTTCTTGCTAAGACTTTGCATCTTGACAATTTAACGAAATTAGGTCAAACTTGAGCTATAAGTAAGCGCAATAGATTGCTCTTTAATTAAATGTATTTTCATAGGTAGATCGGCGCATCTTGTTGTAGTAAACAATACCGTCAGTGTGAGTTTCCAACTATCAGGAAAGAACATTCAATTCTATATTTTCTGAGTGAAGACGAGCAAGGTTAGTTGTTCTTTAATTTTCTATAAAGAGAAGTCCAAAGAATATTGGATGTGGATACCACAAGCCAAGTTGACAGACATATATAGTGGATCGACAACATATGTTGTACTTGCGATTCTCATGTTTTATGAGTTTTCAAGCTTCCTAGCTAACCCCGCCTATTTGAATGACTTTATGTCGATATCTCGGAATTAGGTCAAATTTGAAACTACAAGTAAATTGTAGGTATTGCTTTGATAGATTTACGAAAAAGATTTTGGAGGTACACATCGAGGAGTCAAAATTAATATATCAGAAACTAGCGAGAGTTTCGACAATATGTTCAACTTCTTGCTAAGACTTTGCATTCTTGACAGTTTAACGAGATTAGGTCAAACTTGATCTAGCTACAAGTAAACGCCATAGATTGCTCTTGAATTAAATGTTTTTTCATAGGTAGATCATCGGTGCATCTTCTTGTAGTAAACAGTGTCGTCGGTGTGAGTTTCCAACTATCAAGAAAGAACATTCAATTCTACATTTTCCGAGTGAAGAATACGAGCGAGGTTGTTCTTTTTCCTAAAGAAAAGTCCAAAGAATATTGGATCTGAATGCCACAAGCCAAATTTACATACAGATATATTGGACCAACATGTTGTACCAACAATTGCCATGTTTTATGAGTTTTCAAACTTCCCAGCTAACTCTGCCCATTAGAATGACTTTATGTCGATTTATCGAAATTAGGTCAAATTTGAAACTACAAGTACTAGTAAATTGCACGTGTCCTGGACGTGAGACTTAGATAATAGACATCTGGCATACCATCACTATATAAAATTATAATAGGTAAAGCAGAAAAAATATAATAGGTAAAATTTGAACTACTACAAGAAAACTGTGTAGGTTGCTTTGAAAGTTTTATGAAAAAACTCTTAGAGGTACCCATCAGAGGGGGCACGGGGGGGGGGGGGGGGGGGGGCAGAGAGGTTAATTAATACACAATCAGAAACCATAGAGAGTTCTGACAAGAGGTTCATCTTCTTTCTAAGATTTTGCATCTTGACAATTTAATGAAATTAGGTCAAACTGGAGCTACAACTAAGTGCGATATATTGCTCTTGAATTTAATGAAATTAGGTCAAACTTGAACTACAAGTAATAAATTGTAGGTTGCTTTGAAAGTTTTATGAAAAAAGCTTTTGGAGGTACCCATCGAGCGGTTAATTAATATATTATAAACCATAGAGAGTTTTGACGAGTGGTTCGACTTCTAGCTAAGATTTTGCATCCTGAAAATTTTAAACACCTTTTAAAAATGATCACATGAAATAGGGAGAGAGGGGAAATGGTTTTTCTATTCTCTATGGGCAACCCACAAGCTTGAGGTGCACCTTATTAGGCTTAAAGATATAAACTCTATTTCTTCCACAATGTATATGGTGAACCTTAGCGGATGCCACATACTAGGCCTTAATGTGTGCTTTTGTACATATTGTTGATGCCCTTGTTAGGGAAAAAGCAAATAGTACTCCCTCGATCCAAATTAGTGTTCTCACATTTGTCTATATTCGGATGTATCTAGTCATGTTTTAGTGCTAGATACATCCGAATCTAGACAAATCTGAGAACATTAATTTGGATCAGAGGGAGTAGTATATTAGTACCTTTTTTTAGGAAAGTATATCTTATCTTACCACTATATAGTGTACGAGTAACTTTGAATATTGACCATTGGATCAAGACTCGCGAATCCCAACATTTCTAGACGTTGGATCTTCTTTTCCATTCTAGCATCTAGAATACTCTATTGATAGTCTTCAGCATAATGAATGCGATGCACAAACCTCAAAACACACTTCTCCATCATACTAGAATCTTCTCCCTTATAGCTAATAATTGTTGACTTATGCATGATCTTATCTTATCTTATCTTATCTTATCTTATCTTACCTTATCTTATCTTATCTTATCTTATCTTACCACTACATAGTGTACGAATAACTTTGAATGTTGACCGTTGGATCAAGATTCGCAAATCCAAGCATTTCTAGCCGTTGGATCTTCTTTTCCATTCTAGCATCTAGAAGATTCTATTGATAGTCTTCGGCATAATGAATGTTATGCACAAACCTCAAAACACACTTCTCCATCATACTAGAATCTTCTCCCTTGTTTATCTAGACCATGTTATCAAAAATTTCATGTGCTGGGTAGCTAATAATCTTTGACTTCTACATGACATGCAAAGTACAAGGACCAAATATACACCCATACTTAATAGATGTTGATCAAATTTATAATTTATTGTGCTTTACCAATTATAATTTTATATAGTGATGATATGTCATACGTCTACTATCTGAGTCTCATGTGCAAGGCACGTGCAACTTACTAGTTAGTACTAGTACACTAATAGTATAGTACTAGTACACTAGTAGTATAATACTAGTACTCATTTCTTTGCTTAGACATATGCTCACCTCTGTCCACGTGCTATACACGCTGAGCGAAAAAACGTAGGCAAGGTAAAAGAGGGCAGCAACGAAGCGAAGTTGAAGGCGGTTCGATGTTAGAGGAAAGTTATGATGGGTTCCTGACACGAGGTACTCCTGTGGCCACTCTACTAGTAGTAAATTTCAGGACCTATGCATGCAAAATCAATTGTGTGTTTTCTCTCTCCTTCGCTGCCTCTCACCATCCATCATCCCTCTCTCCTACCCCTTCCCCTCGCGCACGGGTCCGGCTGATTTTCACTCATCCACAGCGTGGTGCTGCGCACGTGTGCCTTGGTACGGCAGATCCGTGTCTCTGGCGTGTTCAGCAGCCGCGTTGGCCTGGAGTAGGGACGAGGAGTACATAGGAAGGAAACCACTTTGGTCCTTGGCGACAAAAAAATTCAAACTTTTCCGGTTTTCGAAATTTTCACTTGCTTCCCAAACATCGGGAGGGAAGGTTACTTAAAAGATCGGCCATTTGCAGTACTTCTTATCTTATCTTTATCTCTTACAATACCATACCATACCACTATATAGTGTATGGATAACTTCGAACATTGACCGTTGGATCAAGACCGACAAATCCAAGCAGTGTCGTCGGTGTGATTTTCCAACTATATCAGGAAAGTGCATTCAATTATTCTCAATTTTCCGAGTGGATGACGAGCGAGGTTGTGCTTTTACGTTTAGGAATGTCCGAAGAATATTGGATCTGAATGCCAGAAGCCAAGTTTTCCAACATGTTGTACCAACGATTCCCATGTTTTATTTATGAGTTTTCAAACTTCCTAGCTAACTCTGCCTATTTGACCGAATGACTTTGTGTTGATTTATCTAAATTAGGTCAGATTTGAAAGTACAAGTAAATTGTAGGTTGCTTTGAAAGTTTTACGAAAAATCTTTTGGAGGTACCCATCAATATATCATAAAACACCAAGAGTTTTGACGATAGGTTCAACTTCTTGCTAAAATTTTGCATCTTGAAAATTTAATGAAATTAGGTCAAACTTGAGCTACAAGTAAGCGCGATAGATTTCTCTTGAATTAAATGTATTTTCGGAGGTAGATGGGTGCATCTCCTTGTAGTAAACAATGTCGTCAGTGTGAGTTTCCAACTATTAGGAAATAAAATTCTCATTTTTTCGAGTGATGACATGGCGTGCTATTAAATGAGGAAAGAGATGGATGTAGTAACTAGATAAGTTACCATAACATCACACTTTTTAAGTGAAAATGAGTCTACAAGATAATTAATATAGTCTTCTATGACAGTACCTACTAGTTACTATGCACTATGAAGGTGGTACCTTAGACTAGTGTTAGGTGCATGACACTAGTTGAAGTTACTCCCCACTATGACCAGCCTTAGCATGTACACCAAGTAAGGGCAATTGATTGCTATTAAATTAAATGTATTTCCAGAGGTAGATGGGTGCATCTTCATGTAGTAAACAATATCCTCGGTGTTAGTTTCCAACTATCACGAAAGAACATTTAATTCTCTATTTTTTGAGTGATGACAAGATTGTTATTTTATGTAAAGAAACACCGAAGAATATGGATCTGAATGCCACAAGACAAGTTTTCAGACATAAATGTATGGACGTCGATGTAATTTTACCTTTTTTAGGTCTTTGATGTAAAATGTACTCGCACCGTCCCTGTAAAATTCAAACCTAAAAGCAAGTGGTAACATTTAAACGTATTTAAGATTATTAGTTGTTGATGAGTATGAACGTTCTTGGATTTCAAGCCGAACGACCAAGGTCATGGCCATATATACATCATACATTATGCTGATGATGATCCCATGTCCATGAATTTTCATGCCGCCAACTCTGGCCATATATTTTGAAAACAAACAAAGAGAAAGTAGTATGAAGAGTATGGCTCGATGAGCTTCTCTCTCGAGAAGGACCCAAACGTGACTGTTTTCTCTGCTTAATTTTAGGTTGCTTCGTGCTAAATGTATGGCCCTCGATGTAATTTTACCCCTTTTTAGGTCCTTGCTGTAAAATGTACTCCCACTGTCCTTATGAATTTCGAACACAAAAGCAAGTGGTAAAATTTAAACGTATTTAAACTTATTAGTTTTCAATGAGTATGAACATTCTTGCATTTCAAGCCGAACGACCAGGGTCATGGACATATGTACATCATACTTTATGCTGATGATTCATGATCCCATATCGAAGAATTTGCATGACGCAAAATTTGGCCATGTATTTTGAAAACAAATGAAGAGGAAGTAGTACTACGAAGAGTATGGCTTGGTCAGGTTCTTTCTCGAGAAGGAGCCGAACCTGACTATTTTCCTTTGCTTAATTTTAAGGCGTACTTCATGCTAAATTTTTGTACCTCGATGTAATTTTCCCCTTTTAGGTCCTTGATAAAAACAAACGAAGAGGAAGAAGTACTATGGAGAGTACGACTCGATCAACTGTTCTCTCAAGAAGGAGCCGAACCAGACTGTTTTATTTGCTTAATTTTAGGGTACTTCATGCTAAATGAATAGACCTCGATGTAATTTCCCCCTTTTTAGGTCCTTGATGTAAAATGTAATCCTACCGTCCGTGTAAAATTCAAACCTAGAAGTTAGTGGTAAAAGTTAAACAAATTTAAGATTAGTTGTGAATGAGTATGAACAATCTTGGATTTCAAGCCGAATGGTCAAGGTCATGGCCATATCTACATTATACTTTACATCAATGATTCACGATCCCATATCCAAGAATTTCATGCCGCCAAATTGGCCATATTTTGAAAACAAACAAAGAGAGAAGTAGTACGAAGAGTATGGCTCAACCAGCTGCTGTCTCGAGAAGGAGCTGAACCCGACTATTTTCCCTGCTTAATTTTAGGGTGATCCGTGGTAATTAAATGTATAGACTTTGATGTAATTTTACCTTTTTAGGTCCTTACTATAAAATGTACTCCCACCGTCCGTGTAAAATTTGAACATAAAAGCAAGTGGTAAAATTTAAACGTAATTAAGCTTATTAGTTGTCAATGAATATGAAAATTCTTGCATTTCAAGCCAAAAGACCAGGGTCATACATATTTACATCATACTTTATATGTTGATGATTCATGTTCCCGTAGCGAAGAATTTTCATGCCGCTAAATTTGGCCATATTTTGAAAACAAACGAATAGGTAGTATGAAGAGTATGGCTCGGTCAGCTTCTCTCTCTAGAAGGAGCAAAACATGATGGTTTTCCCTGCTTAATTTTAGGGTGCTTCGTGCTAAATGTATGGACCTCGATGTAATTTTACCTTGTTTAGGTCCTTGATGTAAAATGTACTCTGACTTTCCGTGTAAACTTCGATCCTAAAAGCAAGTTGTAAAATTTAAACATTTTAAAGATTATTATATGTCGATGAGTATGAACATTCTTGAATTTCAAGACGAATGACCAAAGTCATGGCCATATCTACATCATACTTTATGTCGATGGTTCGTGATCCCATATCCAAGAATTTGCATGCCCCCAAATTTGGTCATATTTTGAAAACAAACAAAGAGGAAGTGGTATGAAGAGTATGGCTCGATCAACTTCTCTCACAAGAAGGAGCAAAACATGACTATTTTCCCTGCTTAATTTTAGGGCGCTTTGTGCTAAATGTATGGACCTCGATGTAATTTTACCTTTTTTAGGTCCTTGATGTAAAATGTACTCCCACCGACCGTACGTGTAAAATTCGAACCTAAAAGCAAGTGGTAAAATTTAAACGTATTTAAGATTACTAGTTATCGATGAGTATGAACATTCCTGGATTTCAAGACGAACGACCAAGGTCATGGACATATCTACATCATACTTTACGCTAATGGTTCCTGATCCCATATCCAAGTATGCTACATGCGGCCAAATTTGGCCATATTTTAAAAACAAATAAAGAGGAAGTAGTATGAATAGTATGGCTCGATCAGATTTTCTCTCAAGAAGGAGCAAAACATGACTGTTTTCCCTGATTAATTTTAGGGTGCTTTGTGCTAAATGTATGGACCTCGGTGTAATTTTACCTTTTTTGGTCCTTGATGTAAAATATACTCCCACCATCCGTACGTGTAAAATTCAAACCTAAAAGCAACTGTAAAAATTTAAGCGTATTTAAGATTATTAGTTGTCAATAAGTATGAACATTCTTAGATTTCAAGAAGAACGACCAAGGTCATGGGCCTCATGGCCATATCTACATCATACTTTATGCTGATGATTCATGATCCCATATCCAAGAATATGCAAGCCGCCAAATTTAGCCATACTTTGAAAATAAACGAAGAGGAAGTAGTATGAAGAGTATGTCTCGATCAGATTTTCTCCCGAGAAGGAGCAAAACATGACTGTTTTCCCTGCTTGAATTCAGGGTGCTTCGTGCTAAATGTATGGACCTCGATAAAATTTTACCTTTTTAGGTCCTTGATCTAAAATGTAATCCCTACGTCCTTACGTGTAAAATTTGAACCTAAAAGCAAGTGGTAAAATTTAAACGTATTTAATTTTATTAGTTGCCAATGAATATGAACATTCTTGGATTTCAAGCCGAACGACCAAGGTCATGGCCATATATACATCATACTTTATGCTGATGATGATCCCATGTCGAGGAATTTTCATGCCACCAAATTTGGCCATATATTTTGAAAACAAATGAAGAGAAAGTAGTATGAAGAGTATGGCTCTTCTCTCTCGAGAAGGAGTCGGACCCGACTATTTCCCTTGCTTTTTTTGGGGGTGCTTCATGCTAAATGTAAGGACCTCTATGTAATTTTATCCATTTTTAGGTCCTTGATGCAAATTGTACTCCCATCACCCGTGATGTTTCCATATTTGGAAGTAAATGGGTGAATCATGTCATGGCAATAATGTTGCCACTCGGAGTTTCCAACCGTTAGATAAATCTAGCACGAAAACATGACTATATACATTCTAATCTAGATAAATCTTAGAACATTATATGGATCGGAGGGAGTAGTATATATGCATTCAAAACAAATTGTGTTTGCTCTCTCCTTCAGTGTGGCATCACCATCCCCACATGCAAAGGAAATTTGAGGACATTTTGAACTTTTTTTTCTTCGGCATGGTGTGATTTGCTGTCCCTAGCTACCTACCGGAAAAAACAGTAGCGCCTCAAACTAGGGGCCAGCGTTGCGGGCTGGAGCGTTTAAGAAATACTACTATATCTAATTTTCTATTATTATTCCTTTTTTGTATAAGCGTCTATGTTAACGTCCCGCATTAGTTTTGCCCTAATATACTGGGTCGAAGTAGTCGATCCGACAACTGGAGGAGAACCGCCCCGCGCCCCTCATCGTCTTCCTCTGCCGCTCCGACCGCTTGTGCACCATCGTAGCCCCTCTCCACCCTTGCAGAAAGGTAGAAACCGCCAACCCATCCCGACTAATCTTCCGCAGTACTCTTCCCCGGAATGACATCTAGAGCAATGAAGCGTAATATATTTGAGCGCTACAGCCAGACAATGGGATTTGGCAACCTCCACTACGGACCGCTGAGCAACATCACCGATCGCATCGATCTTTTGAGCACCGCTCTCCTGGCTCGCGGCATGGTTGGCATGCGTTGAGGGATTATGGAAGATCCTGGTCTCCCATTTGGTTTCCCCTGCCTACTTCACTCTGACCCACAGACATGGCCACTAGACCGTGACGAGCAGGTAAAAATCAGTTTTGCATGATTTTTCTAGGACTCGAATCCTTAGATTCTTTCCTATGGATTGTACTTGGATCAAAGGAATCGTGATATGCAAATTCTTTTGAACTGCAACCCCCACCCATGCTTAAATCCCGTAGGAATTGGAACATCTACTTGAGGCTCAACTCTCATCGTGCCAATCACGTAGGTAGTTTCCTATGTTTTATAATTGCCTGTTTTTCACCGACAAACTTGTGAAATTCCTGTGGTCTCAATCCTACGATCGAAAGAGGCCCAAGACTTTTGCTTCAGTGTCCCCCTCTCCTCCAAACAAGAATGACCAGGATTGTCGATACCTGTAATGGAAGGTGTATTGGCCAATCAAGGCTGGCGTTATATTTTAAGTTTCATGTGTTTTACAAACACAAGACTTCTGTAAAAAGTTGGCTCTTTGGTTTACATGAATACAAAAACATAGGATTACTTTAAAACATGGTAAAATCAAATTCAAACCTCACGGGAGAGTATATTTATGATGTTATCGTGTCTCTTGGGACCTCATTCTTATTCTTTGCGCGCGTAGGAATTTGAAAATGAGGTCCAAGTTGGATATGAAGAATTGCATATGAGTTTTGGAGGATTCTAACCCATAGGATTTTGGAAGATATCAAATTCCTATGGAGTCACTTCTTAGTTCCTATGCCCTCCATTCCATAAGAATCTAAACACGAGCTCCAACCTCATTCTATTTCTCCTTTGAGAAGTCCAATGTGCTTACACTATATTCCTGCAAAACTCTTGTGTTTATTTCCTATTCACCATCCAAAGACACATGTTACAAAATTCCTGCGTTTTAATACCTAATATGAATTTACTGTACCTACCATGTTAATCCTATGTTTTTCCTATTCCTATGTTTTTAAAAAACCATTGATCGAAAGAGGCCCCTAATCTTGTTAATCAATCATAGGAAAATTGCCTGCGTTTTTTCCTTTGGTCCATTCCTCTAAACAGTGCCAGCATAGGAAACTTAACTATTCCTACACTTTTTCTTTAATGCAAACAAGACCTTATTTGTTGGTGTGTTTGTCTGCATGCATTCATGATTTATTCAACACGTTTCTGCATCTTTCAGATAGTAGTTTTTCCGCAAAGCTAGGTAGCACTACCCCCTTTGTTAAACACCTTGCATGCCCCAAGATATGAAGAAAATCTGTTGCAGGGCATTGACGCGTTGCTGATGCCACTAGACAATCCAACAGTAGAAGCATTTGTACCAGTTGATGATGACATACCCGAAACATGGGATCATGAAGGATTTGAAAACAAGGGTCGCTGGGTTGGTGCCAACAGAGAATGGATTGCGAATGCAAAGCACCCGGGGCACTGATACCTCCAAAACGTCTACAGTATGGCATGTATCGAGCTGCCACGTGTGTAGCGTGTTGATATTTATCCATCGGGTAACCAGTGTTTCCCTGGCCCCCCATACACTTACCTCCACAAGAACGCGTATATCGAGCTGCTAAAGATACAAATAGTAAAGAAACCATACAGATTTGATAACTAATGGCACTACAGCGCGATGGCGGTGTTTGACAAATTCATTGATACCATAGATTTTCCTTGTGATAGGGACTAGATTATTGTTCGAAGCGACTATCTTGCAACAACAACGTATGTCGATGCCATTGCCAAGTGTCTAATCAGTGGTTTTATTGATCGCATATACGCGGTGACAGAACCACGAGGAGATGTTCTTGTCTGGGAACCAAACAAGTGGAGTGAGTCCCGTTATTTAAAAGTAAAATTTATAAATTACTTACAACTGCATTGTTCGTGATACTTTTGCTAACTGAAATGCACACACAGGTATACTTGCAGGCCCGCATGTAACATCCCAAAACTTTAATCCAAGCTTATCAAGATCAAATCATCCAAAAATAGGGTTAACAAAAACTTTTCCAAATTTAAAATGAAAGCATTCATATGTGTGTGCATTTAAAATAGGAGTTGTTTGAATTGCCATGATTGAATGATCCAATGCTTGTAAAATGTTTCTTAGGTGATTTAAACATCATCTACATCATTCCCAAACTTTTCCTAAAGAAAATCAAATAAAAAAAATTAAAAAAGGAGGAATGGTCATTTTGGAAAATTTAACTCCCATGCCTACTTTGGCTATTCCTAGTACTCAAAACTTAACAGAAACAATTCTTGATCTTTGCACCCCTTGCTAGTACACATAATGAGGTACCAAGGCTCACCTTTGGATCTGCTAAAAACATTCTGTTAACTATTTTAAATGACAGTTTAAAATTGAATCTAATGCATATGCATAGATCACCCCTATTTCAAAAACCATCTATTTGAGCTCCACTTTCAAAACCCTTGCAACCAGAGACTACCTATCACTAGTCGAGATCACTCAAAAATTTTAAAACCAAAATTCAAAACTTTCTTTCATGCGGCCATTTCATCAAACACTTGGCATGCATAATCTCTACTCTAATCCTAGCTCACTGTTTACTACAGGGTTTTGCCCCCAATTGATCTTCATTTATCTCCCCTGTCCCCTCTTGATCTAACTAGAGTCTAACCACCCACTCCCCTAGCCCCTAGTGGCACGGCCATGCCATGCCGAGCCGCCTCTCGCCGGCCAACCGTGCCCTCACCGCAGCAGACCGCCCCTCTTCCTCTCTCCATGTCTAGGAGGTAGCTCACACCTCACCGCCACCCTGTCCCTTGCCCGAGCCCAGCCGTGCAGTGGACCATCGAGGACAAGCTGCGCCCAGTGCCACCGCACCATACCAGTGCCGCCCCCAGAGCGCGCCCTGTCCCCGCTCGCACAGACCGCCCCTTGGCAGCAGCCCGTGCCCGCCGCTCCGCCACGACCTGGAGAACACCCCAGACACCCCCGCTGGCCGCCCAACGCCTCACAGCCACCGCTCGCCGTGGACACCGCCGCCTCTGCCTCTCAGAGCGCCACCTCGCCCAGACCGCGTGCCACTGCCCCTACGGCCGCATTCAAGTTCTAGAGCACCGCCAGGGAACCACACATCGATCGCCACCCTCAGCCATGCCTCTACCCAGCCGTAGCCTTGTCGCCGGAGTCGCCTGCCCATCCCGCTCGGTCTCACCGTCGGACATATAAAAGGAGCCCTCCCCAGCCTCTTCTCTCCACACCATTCTACTCCCCTCACCTCTCTAAACCTCACCCACCTCTTGCCGGAGCAAAGGGAGCAGCAGCTCGCCGGAATTAGAGCCGGAGCAGCTGCGGCAGCAGGAGAAGGGCGCTGTTGATTGCGACCACCCCAAGCTCCGCCGCAACCGCGCCTCGCCTCGCCGTCGTCTTCCACGTCGTTTGCCCGCCTCGCCAACCCCGCTGGAGCCCTGGTACGCCCCCAGTAGACCCCCATCGAGACGCTAGGGTTCGAGCTCATCGGCGACCTGTTCGTCGTTGACGACGACCCTCAGCCGAAGATTCCTATTCTAATCGCACGGCCCACAGCGCGCGTACCGTTTCGCGTTTTAAGTGCCGTTGGCACACGGGACCCCCCTGTCAGCTAAGCCCCGCGCCGCGGAGTGCCACTGAGCCGGCCCATTTCTTTTCCCGCGCTAGCCCACCTATTCAAATCTGGATTTTTTCTTTTTAGTTAAATCTAGTTTCTGTCCCCTAGTTTGAAAATCAATTCAGAGAGTTTTAGAAATCCAAATTGCATGAAACCAATTTTGTCTGAAATGTATTAAAATGATCTATCGAAGCCCGTTGGATTTAATTCAATTAGAGTTATAGATCTCTCCTAATAAAAATAAGAAGACAGAAGCTTTTGCAACTTGCAACATTTTTATAAAATCAACCAAGTTAGCTTTTGAGTTGATTCCAACTCTTAAAAATCACATTTCATCATATCTATCTAAATATGTAATAATATTAAGGTTTACATGCAGTGACTTTAGACTAGTACCAAAATAATGCTATATAGGCATTTCTAGTCACTTTAAATCATTAAATAATGAACTTAAACCAAAGTAATCTTGATCCAACCCTTAAATCTCATTCCCACATATTAGAATATGTGGTGATGACATGTGTCAACATGATCCCATGTTTTAAGTGGTGAATATTAAATGTTAGTTAATTTTTCAATGAGTAGAAATTACTTTTCTAAAATAAAAAGAAAGAAACTATTGAATTAAACTTGTGATGCTTGTGATGATAATAGATCATCAATTGTGTGTCTTAGAATGCTATCTAGCCTAGTTAAGTATTGTTTGGTGATTGTCTACTCCGTATGTATTGTTATAGAAGATAGTATCGACCAAGCTTACGAGGAGGAGGAGTGCTATCAAGACGAAGACGAAGAAAACTTCAACCGCTGCACCAACCAAGGCAAGCTATTATTGGCAAGCTAACCCTTGAAAAGCACACTTTAGCAAGCCACCATTAACAATACAAGATACCCTTAGCAAACTAGAATCAAACTAGATGGTTTATAAAAGATGCCATAAGTATGCTTTGATCACACACCCCCTTTTACTATTAGTACCTCAAGTCTTATTGACACGTTTTACTCCCCTTAGTACACAAAGTTCTTTACTTGTTTTGAAGGTAGCATAAAAAGTATAAAACTTGACATACTTAGAAGCCTTTAGATGTCATTCTATGGCATGAAATTGATCCCATCCTTCCACCTTAGTGAACACTCTTAACTTAGTATTATAGAGTAGATCAAAAACTTGAGTCACTTTAGATGGGAACACTTGGTGAAAATGAATTGTGAAAACCTTGGAATGATGAGTCATTCTATTGAGATGTTTTGACATGTGTTGAGAGACACAACAGGTTTATGATGATGAAAATGATGAGGCATGAGCCTTAACCCTTTTATAAAACTGATGGTTGGATTCGGATGCGATACCATTCCAAATTTACCGTACAACCACATTACCTGAATTGGGTAAGGCTTAGCTGGAAATTTATATGCATTAGTATTAGTTCCCTCACGGGAGAGGTTTGAGCTGAGGCTACCTCTCAATGTTGTCCACCTATGCAGTGCCCAAGATGACTGATGGTCATGGTTGGGAGGCCATACTCATAGGAGAGGTGCTTATACTAGGGTGTGTAAAGGGAAGGTTATGTTTGATTATCTGCATACTAAGTATGATGATTTAGGGTTATCCCTGACAGATGTATCGAATCTTGTGGTGAAAGTGTACCACCTCTGTAGAGTGTCAAACTATTCGAGAAGCCGCGTCCACGGTTATGGACAGTTGGAATGGCCATACTATTTCGTTGTCAGATGTTTTCTAAATGACTTGCAATGAATAATGAACTTTGACTTGACCACAACAGGGTTGTGTTTATGATAATAGCTTCCCAACTTAAGTGATTCTAGAACTTTACTTTATCTTTGTTTGCTTCTGAACTCAGCTTAGGTTTCAAACTTAACTTGATAGTTAACTGAGATTCAGCACTTTAACTTAGAATTATACTCCTTGTTAGTAGTAGTTTGCGAGTACTTAAAGAGTACTCATGGCTTTTGTCCCTGGCAATTATCATGGCTAGACTATGAAGGAGATTATCAAGATGATGGTCAGCAGGACGGCTATGATAACTAGGACTATCTGCCTTCGTCAGCATTGCCTGTGCCCCTGAAGATGGACCCCACTGCTACGCTTATCTTTTATTTCCGCTGCTTGTTGTATTAAAGACTGGATCATGAGATCCTTATTTGTGTAAAACCTTATGTATGGTTTGTAATGGATGATGTACTGTGATATCCAATCCGTTATGTGTCGCAAAAATGGTAATCCTGGGATTGCGAGGTATGGCATAACGGGCATCTGGGATTAAAAATTCGGGTCTTGACAAGTTGGTATCAGAGCCATCCTGACCATAGGAGACCCTAGTTAGAATGGACGTCCAAACCAAAAACTTAGCTTCAAAAACCAAAGTGAGTATTTATGAAAAACTATTTCCTCTCTTACCCTTGTGAACTCATTCTTTCTCAAAGATTCGTGTTCCTCAAAATTCTTACATTACTACTTAAAATTTGACACACTTGATCACTTCACTAACTTCCTCATCCTTAATCCTTGTATATGGAGACTCAGTTCAGCAAGTTTTACCAGTTGGGAAACGGTGGTCAGCTGATCTTCGAGAGGGATCTGGATTCACTGTCGGAGTTACTAGGACGCCCACATCCGGAATTTCTTGGAGCTCAACTTCCAGGACCCCTAGGAGGAGACCTACAGTGGCTAGTCACCGCGGATCTTCGAGGAAGCATCGAAGCACCAACTTCCGGGAGAATTCAGTTCTCCGTGAGAGAGAACAACTGGCTAGATGGATTAGCCAGGGCAATGCATGAAGCTCTCGCACGTCTATGTGCCCTCAGCGTCAACAAGATCCAAGGAACCCGTTTTGCCCACTATGCAAGACGTGACTTCATGGGAATGCCGATGGAGATGCCAAGTCACCCAGAGTTGAGGCGTCAAGTGGAGAACCTTGATTTCTTGCTTCATGATAAACAGCAAGAACTGGACAATGCCAGGGAGTTAGCTAACCAGAACCGTGCCATCGCCGACCAGAAGGCCCAGACTTTTGCACTGCTCGTCCAAGATCACCAGTCTCTTCGCCGCCAGCGTGCAAAGAAGGATCGCACCATCGCCCGTCTTCGCAAGAAGGTGGCCAACCTCGAGAAAACCGTCAAGGAGCAGGAAGCTCAGCTTGCCGCCAAGGAAGAAGATGAGGGTGAAGACATCCAGGGAGATATGGATTCTTACCTCAGCAACGATGATGACTTTCTGGAGGAGGATGCTGTGGACTTCTACACTGATGATGAAGACTCCGACTTCATCGACGATGAGTAGATGCACTAGAGCACTATCGTTGCATGAGATGTATCATCTCATTGTATCATAGCATGCAGAATGGTTCTTCAAACCATCTGTTTTCCCCTTTGATTATTGTGGTGGGTGTTGTATCGGGTGCTTCCTTGCATGAATGAAAAAGAAGTTAGTTGAAAAACCTGAGTCTAACTCAAAGTTTTGGATTTGAAAAACCCAAAACCATGAACTTAGAATTTCCCTCTTACCCCTATATCTATCTCAATCTTCAGATGACTCGTGGAAACCAAGGAGGGAGAAGCTCGTCGCAGGACCCAACGCTGCAGATCTTGCAGAATCTCATCGCGGACCGTGAAGCAAGCAGGGCCGAGCATCAAGCCAACTTAGCAACATTGAAGTAGATCGCCCAAATGGCTCTCAACAACCAAGGACATGGAAATCAGGATCACCAAGGACCCAAACTCAAAAACTTTCAGAACACCAATCCCCCAATCTTTAACCAATCTGAAAACCCATTAGATGCTGATGACTGGTTACAGACCATGGAAAACAACTTAGAGGTTGCCAGAGTTGATGAGAATGAGAAAGTTCTCTTCGCCACTCACTATCTAGCGGGAGATGCAAGAGCTTGGTGGAATAGCATCCGCAATTTGAACCATGGCCAGGTGATGACCTGGGAAGCATTCAAGGTCAAGTTCAGCCGCACCCATGTGCCGCAAGGTCTTGTCAACAGGATGAGAGATGAATTCCGCGAATTGAAGCAAGGAAGAATGACTGTGGTGGAGTACCATGACAGATTCTTGTCACTTGCCAGATATGCACCGGATGAGATAAACACGGAGGCCAAGAAGAAGGAGAGATTCTTAAACGGACTGCATGATGAGATGCAGACTGTCCTTGTCAACATCCGTTTCGATGATCTCGAAGAGCTAGTCGACTCTGCCATTTAGATGGAAGGGAAGATTAACCAGGCAAACGACAACCGCAAGCGTCATATGATGCAGCAGTCTGGATCCAGTAGTCACTAGAAGTACCGTCCCAACCCTTCACTAGGATATGCACCAAGGAACAACCGACCCCCAAATTCTCGCCCAAGCTACCCCAACCGTAGCAGAGGCAATGTGAAGTCCGGAGGAAACAATCACAGCTCCGGCAATACCAACAATTTCAACCGTGCCCCTCCCAAGAGCAACAACAACAACACTGCACCCAGAACTGGCAGCAATGTTGTACCTGTCGCTGTCAAGGACAAGTCCCAGATCACTTGTTTCGAGTGTGGAGTGAAGGGTCACTACTCCAATGAGTGTCCCAAGAAGACTGCCACCAATGTCCCTGTGAATGCCCCAGCTCAGCAGCAGCGTCGTGTTCAACCAGGATGGAGATTTGCCCCAGGGAACCCTCACAACCGCAACGGTCGTATCTTCCACATGAACGCAGAAGAAGCCCAGGAAGCGCCAGATGTAGTGCTGGGTATGTTTTCTGTCAACTCAGTTTTAGCAAGAGTATTGTTTGATTCTGGAGCATCGCATTCATTTGTCACCAAAGAATTTGTATGCACTAGTAAGATTCACCCAACCAACCTGAAGCATGTCATGATAGTTCAAATCCCCGGTTCAACAATAAAAGCTAGAAAAATTTGCAAAGCTGTACCTATCAGAATACATGGGATAGATTTTTATGCCAACCTAATTGTACTTGGAACCAAAGGATTGTAAGTAGTACTAGGTATGGACTGGATGTCAAGGCATAAAGGACTGATAGACTGTGCTAAGAAAGCCATCACCATGACCAGTAGTTCTAGAGTAACACTAGAGCATATCTCTGAAACCTTACCCCGTCAATTCAAGTGCAACAAGAGTGTAGCCCTGCCCACCATAGACCAAGTCAGAGTAGTTTGTGAATACCCCGACGTATTCCCAGATGAATTGCCAGGTATGCCCCCGAATAGGGATATTGAGTTCATTATCGAACTAATCCCCGGAACCGGACCTATAGCCCAGAGACCCTATACCATGAACCCCTCAGAGTTAGTAGAACTGAAGAAGCAGTTGGATGCCATGTTAGCAACATGCTTGATTCAGCCAAGCGCATCGCCATGGAGATCACCAGTGTTATTCGTCGACAAGAAAGATGGAGGCAATCGTCTATGTATAGATTACAGAAAATTGAATGATGTCACCATCAAGAACAAGTACCCCTTGACAAAGATAGAGGATCTATTTAATCAGTTGACTGGAGCCCAGGTATTCTCAAAGATTGATCTTAGGACTGGTTATCACCAACTTAAGATTCGTGCAATGGATATTCTGAAGACCGCCTTTACTACTCGCTATGGTTTATACGAGTATACGGTTATGTCTTTTGGATTAACCAATGCCCCTACTTATTTCATGAATCTCATGAATAAGATCTTTATGAATTTCCTAGATAAGTTTGTAGTGGTGTTTATCGACGACATCCTTATCTACTCCAAGTCAGAAGAAGAGCATGAGCAACATCCGAGAATCATCCTAGAAATCCTAAGAGAGCATCAGTTATATGCCAAGTTCAGCAAGTGTGAGTTTTGGCTGAAAGAAGTAGGATTCCTAGGACATATTGTGTCTGCCGGAGGAGTCTCTATTGATCCCACCAAGATCAAAGATGTCAAAGAATGGGAAGCCCCAACCAATCAAACCCAAGTCCGTTCATTTCTCGGATTAGCAGGATATTACCGCAAGTTCGTAGAAGGATTCTCGAGCATAGCCCGACCAATGACCCAATTGTTGAAGAAGGACAAGAAGTTTGAATGGACAGACAAATGTGAAGCCAGTTTCTAGGAGCTGAAGAAGAGATTAATATCAGCCCCAATTTTGATCATGCCAGACATCAAGAAGCCGTTTGATGTGTATTGTGATGCATACAAGATTGGCCTAGTCTGTGTATTGATGCAAGAAGGCAAAGTCATCGCTTATCTGTCTCGACAACTGAAGCAGCATGAGCAGAACTATCCGACACATGATCTTGAGCTAGCAGCCGTGGTTCTAGCATTGAAGACATGGCGTCATTATTTGATGGGTAATCGCTGTGAGATTTAATCAGATCATAAGAGCTTGAAGTATATCTTCACTCAGAAGGAGCTGAATATGAGGCAAAGAAGATGGATAGAGTTAATCAAGGATTATGACCTTGACATTCACTATCACCCCGGCAAAGCCAATGTGGTAGCAGATGCTCTTAGCAGATTGCCGTGTAGGCTTAACACCATGATCAAAGAGAAGCAACCAAGTTTGTATGATGAGTTGGAGCAGTTCAGGACTGAGTTAGTTAGCAAAGGATTCCTAGCTAGCATTGAACTTCAACCCACGTTGATTAGCCAAATCAAGGAAGCCCAGAAGGGAAATGAAAGTATCGATGGAATCAAACATCGTATTGGTACAGGAAAGGTACCTGGATTCACCGAAGACGAAGAAGGAGTACTGTGGTACAAAGGACGTATCTGTGTGCCAGCAGATTCAGAGCTGAAGGAAATTATCATGAAGGAATCTCATGATACTCTTTATTCTATCCACCCTGGAGGAACAAAGATGTATCAGGATTTGAAAGAGCAATTTTGGTGGCACAAGATGAAGAGAGAGATCGGAAGCTACATCGCCAAATGTGACATCTGTCAAAGAGTCAAAGCAGAGCATCAGAGACCTGCAGGATTCTTGCAACCATTGCAGATTCCGGAATGGAAATGGGATTCTGTCGGAATGGACTTTATCACCGGTTTACCTACTTCTAGTAGGGGAAATGACTCAATCTGGGTCATAGTTGATAGACTATCCAAGGTAGCCCACTTCATACCTATCAAGACAACCTACCAGAGTGCAAAACTATCAGAGTTGTATATTGCTAGGATTGTTAGTCTGCATGGAACCCCCAAGACCATCGTCTCAGATCGAGGAACCCAGTTTACTTCAAGATTTTGGCAGAAAGTCCAGGAAGGTTTAGGAACCAAGTTGAACTTCAGCACCGCTTATCACCCGCAAACAGATGGACAGACTGAGAGAGTCAACCAGATCCTAGAGGATATGCTTAGAGCTTGTGTGTTGGAATACAGATCAAAATGGGAAGACTGCCTGCCTTTCGCAGAATTCTCATATAACAACAGTTATCAAGCTAGTTTGCAGATGGCACCATTTGAATTCCTATTCGGAAGAAAGTGTCATACCCCTTTGAATTGGTCACAAGTAGGAGAGAGTCAGATCTTTGGACCCGACATTCTCCGAGAAGCAGAAGAGAAAGTTCACAAAGTCCGTGAGCACCTCAAGACCACCAAATCCAGACAAAAGAGCTATGCCGACAAGAGAAGGAGAGACCTGACTTTCAATGTCGGAGATTTTGTATATCTCAAGGTTTCACCATTGAAGGGAACCCAACGCTTTAGTCTGAAGGGAAAGTTAGCCCCCAGATATATCGGACCTTTCAAGATTCTGAACCGCCGAGGAGAAGTATCGTATCAACTGGAACTGCCTGAAGAGATGTCAGCCATCCACAATGTGTTCCATATCTTGTTACTTCGCAAATGCTTGGAAGTGCCTGAGAAGACTGAAGTTTTCAAGAACATCGATCACAGAGCTGTGGAAATCAACAATGACCTGACCTATCGGGAAGTACCCATCCGTATCTTAGAAGAAGCCTACAGAACCACCAGGACCAGGAGTATCAAGTTTCTCAAGATTCAGTGGAGCAACCATACCGAGGAGGAATCTACTTGGGAGCGCGAAGATTACATTAGGACAGAGTTCCTAGATCTCTTTAGTTCCTAGTTTTCTTTGTAAATCTCGGGACGAGATTTTGTTTAAGGGGGAAGGTTTGTAACATCCCAAAACTTTAGTCCAAGCTTATCAAGATCAAATCATCCAAAAATAGGGTTAACAAAAACTTTTCCAAATTTAAAATGAAAGCATTCATATGTGTGTGCATTTAAAATAGGAGTTGTTTGAATTGCCATGATTGAATGATCCAATGCTTGTAAAATGTTTCTTAGGTGATTTAAACATCATCTACATCATTCCCAAACTTTTTCTAAAGAAAATCAAATAAAAAAAAATTAAAAAAGGAGGAATGGTCATTTTGGAAAATTTAACTCCCATGCCTACTTTGGCTATTCCTAGTACTCAAAACTTAACAGAAACAATTCTTGATCTTTGCACCCCTTGCTAGTACACATAATGAGGTACCAAGGCTCACCTTTGGATCTGCTAAAAACATTCTGTTAACTATTTTAAATGACAGTTTAAAATTGAATCTAATGCATATGCATAGATCACCCCTATTTCAAAAACCATCTATTTGAGCTCCACTTTCAAAACCCTTGCAACCAGAGACTACCTATCACTAGTCGAGATCACTCAAAAATTTTAAAACCAAAATTCAAAACTTTCTTTCATGCGGCCATTTCATCAAACACTTGGCATGCATAATCTCTACTCTAATCCTAGCTCACTGTTTACTACAGGGTTTTGCCCCCAATTGATCTTCATTTATCTCCCCTGTCCCCTCTTGATCTAACCAGAGTCTAACCACCCACTCCCCTAGCCCCTAGTGGCACGACCATGCCATGCCGAGCCGCCTCTCGCTGGCCAACCTTGCCCTCACCGCAGCAAACCGCCCCTCTCCCTCTCTCCATGTCTAGGAGGTAGCTCACACATCACCACCACCCCCTGTCCCTTGCCCGAGCCCAGCCGTGCAGTGGACCACCGAGGACAAGCCGCGCCCAGTGCCACCGCACCATGCCAGTGCCGCCCCCAGAGCGCGCCCTCTCCCCGCTCGCACAGACCACCCCTTGACAGCAGCCCGCGCCCGCCGCTCCGCCTCGACCTAGAGAACACCCTAGACACCTCCGTTGGCCGCCCAACGCCTCACAGCCACCGCTCGCCGTGGACACCGCCGCCTCTGCCTCTCAGAGCGCACCTCGCCTAGACCGTGTGCCACCGCCCCTACGGCCGCGTTCAAGTTCTAGAGCACCGCCAGGGAACCACACATTGATCGCCACCCTCAGCCATGCCTCTACCCCGCCGTAGCCTTGTCGCCAGAGTCGCCTGCCCATCCCGCTCGGTCTCACCGTCGGACATATAAAAGGAGCCCTCCCCAGCCTCTTCTCTCCACACCATTCTACTCCCCTCACCTCTCTGAACCTCACCCACCTCTCGCCGGAGCAAAGGGAGCAGCAGCTCGCTGGAATTGGAGCCGGAGCAGCCGCGACAGGAGGAGAAGGGCGCCATTGATTGCGACCACCCCAAGCTCCGCCGCAACCACGCCTCGCCTCGCCGTCGTCTTCCATGTCGTTTGCCCGCCTCGCCAACCCTGTTGGAGCCCTGGTACGCCCCTAGTAGACCCCCACCGAGCCGCTAGGGTTTGAGCTCGTCGGCGACCTGTTCGTCGTCGACGACGACCCTCAGCCGTAGATTCCTATTCTAATCGCACGGCCCACAGCGCACGTACCGTTTCGCGTTTTAAGTGTCGCTGACACGCATGACCCCCCTGTCAGCTGAGCCCCGCGCTACGGAGCGCCACTGGGCCGGCCCATTTCTTTTCCCGCGCTAGCCCACCTATTCAAATCTGGATTTTTTCTTTTTAGTTAAATCTAGTTTCTGTCCCCTAGTTTGAAAATCGATTCAGAGAGTTTTAGAAATCCAAACTGCATGAAACCAATTTTGTCTGAAAGGTATTAAAATGATCTATCCAAGCCCGTTGGATTTAATTCAATTAGAGTTATAGATCTCTCCTAATAAAAATAAGAAGACAGAATCTTTTGCAACTTGCAACATTTTTATAAAATCAACCAAGTTAGCTTTTGAGTTGATTCCAACTCTCAAAAATCACATTTCATCATATCTATCTAAATATGTAATAATATTAAGGTTTACATGCAGCAACTTTGGACTAGTACCAAAATAATGCTATATAGGAATTTCTAGTCACTTTAAATCATTAAATAATGAACTTAAACCAAAGTAATCTTGATCCAACCCTTAAATCTCATTCCCACATATTATAATATGTGGTGATGACATGTGTCAACATGATCCCATGTTTTAAGTGGTGAATATTAAATGTTAGTTAATTTTTCAATGAGTAGAAATTATTTTTCTAAAATAAAAAGAAAGAAACTATTGAATTAAACTTGTGATGCTTGTGATGATAATAGATCATCAATTGTGTGTCTTAGAATGCTATCTAGCCTAGTTAAGTATTGTTTGGTGATTGTCTACTCCGTATGTATTGTTATAGAAGATAGTACCGGCCAAGCTTACGAGGAGGAGAAGTGCTATCAAGACGAAGACGAAGAAAACTTCAACCACTGCACCAACCAAGGCAAGCTATTATTGGCAAGCTAACCCTTGCAAAACACACTTTAGCAAGCCACCATTAACAGTACAAGATACCCTTAGCAAACTAGAATCAAACTAGATGGTTTAGAAAAGATGCCATAAGCATGCTTTGATCACACACCCCCTTTTACTATTAGTACCTCAAGTCTTATTGACACGTTTTACTCCCCTTAGTACACAAAGTTCTTTACTTGTTTTGAAGGTAGCATAAAAAGTATAAAACTTGACCTACTTAGAAGCCTTTAGATGTCATTCTATGGCATGAGATTGATCCCATCCTTCCACCTTAGTGAACACTCTTAACTTAGTATTATAGAGTAGATCAAAAACTTGAGTCACTTTAGATGGGAACACTTGGTGAAAATGAATTGTGAAAACCTTGGAATGATGAGTCATTCTATTGAGATGTTTTGACATGTGTTGAGAGACACAACTGGTTTATGATGATGAAAATGATGAGGCATGAGCCTTAACCCTTTTATAAAACTGATGGTTGGATTCGGATGTGATACCATTCCAAATTTACCGTACAACCACATTACCTGAATTGGGTAAGGCTTAGCTGGAAATTTATATGCATTAGTATTAGTTCCCTCACGGGAGAGGTTTGAGCCGAGGCTACCTCTCAATGTTGTCCACCTATGCAGTGCCCAAGATGACTGATGGTCATGGTTGGGAGGACATACTCATAGGAGAGGTGCTTATACTAGGTGTGTAAAGGGAAGGTTATGTTTGATTATCTGCATACTAAGTATGATGATTTAGGGTTATCCCTGACAGATGTATCGAATCTTGTGGTGAAAGTGTACCACCTCTGCAGAGTGTCAAACTATTCGAATAGCCGCGTCCGCGGTTATGGACAGTTGGAATGGCCATACTGTTTCGTTGTCAGATGTTTTCTAAATGACTTGAAATGAATAATGAACTTTGACTTGACCACAAGAGGGTTGTGTTTATGATAATAGCTTCCCAACTTAAGTGATTCTAGAACTTTACTTTATCTTTGTTTGCTTCTGAACTCAGCTTAGGTTTCAAACTTAACTTGATAGTTAACTGAGATTCAGCACTTTAACTTAGAATTATACTCCTTGTTAGTAGTAGTTTGCGAGTACTTAAAGAGTACTCATGGCTTTTGTCCCTGGCTATTATCATGGCCAGACTATGAAGGAGATTATAAAGATGATGGTCAGCAGGACGGCTATGATAACTAGGACTATCTGCCTTCGTCAGCATTGCCTGTGCCCCTGAAGATGGTCCCCACTGCTACGCTTATCTTTTATTTCCGCTGCTTGTTGTATTAAAGACTGGATCATGAGATCCTTATTTGTGTAAAACCTTATGTATGGTTTGTAATGGATGATGTACTGTGATATCCAATCCGTTATGTCTCGCAAAAATGGTAATCCTGGGATTGCGAGGTATGGCATAACGGGCATCTGGGATTAAAAATCCGGGTGTTGACACCGCAATACAGACATGCTCCAGTAACTGAAGAGTCAGCAAACTTCCAAGCCGGTGACGATGTCGAGGTTGAAGATATTGCATTACGCAGCTGGTACTTGGCAGAGCTTGGCTGGAATATCTTGTGGATTCACACCAGGGGTACACGAACCAACGGCCATGGTAATCCTATATCATACATGGGTAGATAACTGCTCACTTATCCCTTGCACCGCTGCCATGGTTTTTAGAGGGCCCTTAATTTGGATGACCCTGTAGCACCGGACTGGATCAGAAGGGATAATCTTGAAGGGAGGTCAGTGTTTGTGGGAATCAACCATCCATTCATCCTCGATCCTCCTACAAACTCCGAACCTGGTGATGTCGATGTTGACGAAGCTCTGCCAGTGTTCAGAGGAGACTGTGTGTTTGCTACACACGTGCGCTGCCAACATCGCCCACAACCTGTTCTAGATTGGAGCCGCATGCACGTCAATGGGGGAGCTGCCATAGGTTCATCACTTAACTACACTGGAGCGAAACATAGAGAGCAAATGTTTGAGGTGCCAATGTGGTTCGTGCCAACCCTGCCTCGTTAGAACTATGTGAAGTTTGACCAAAATACCGAAAAGCTGATTATGAGCACTCACAACATCATTTCTGTAGCTAGTACTTGTCACCATGTAATGTATAGTACTATGTACATAGTACTTTCATACTGTATTATAGTATTAGTACTTACAACATAATTTCCACTATTGCTTGTACTAGGCACCATGTACGTAATAATATACTTTCATAGTATGTGTTTGATGTTTCCCTATTCAAGCAATCAAGCTGTCGTGCCCAATTTCCTAGGCAATTAATTTTTTGCATGACAATTAGTAGTACTGTATTGGTGGCAAGGTTTGCTTTGTCCACAACATTCGTGTAACCTCGCCACATTTATTCCCTCACCAGCCCCCGCCCCAGCCCCAGCCCCAGCCCTCTCTCACACAACACTCCTTAATCACCATTACGCCTCCCTCCATTGACGACCACCACCACCGCAACTTACTCATCTTAGGCGGTTCGGCTGCGGTCGGCGGGCCCTGCAACCTCATCTATAGAGCCGTCGCATCCCTCAGACATCACGGTGGCAGTGCGGTATGTACATAATCCCCGGAACCCTTCATCTTGATGATGAGATGCGGTCAAGCTTTTATTAGCGCTTGGTTAACATTGGGTTGGTATTGAGTACAGTTCTCATCTAGTGCATTTAACCCGTCTGTATACTACAGTTCAGTTTTACACATGCAAGCTAGTTCCAGGGCTAGATGTACGGTGAACTGTAATAATAAGTTCAAATTTTGTATTGATTGATCCACGGCTGATGATGATTTAGGAGGCCACTCGGTATGTTTGGCTTTAGATTTGTCTCAGGGGCGGAGGTCCCTTTAATTTGGGCAAGTTAGGGCGGCTGCTGCCCTACCCTGATTTTTGCCAAAATTTCGAGTATATGTATGCATCTCTAGCATCGGCAGCAGATAGAGCTCATCCTGTTCATCCGTTCGTATGTTCCTAGGTGTTCGGTATCTGTACTGCTCGATAAAGAACTACACTAATGTGATGCCTAGACCTTGGAAGTAGTACTAATATAACCGGCGTTCATGCTAGCTAGAGTTAAGACTTTAATTTGTGTACTTCAATAAGAAAATTGCTCCACTTTACTTTCTTAGTTGATCTTGTATTGTACTCTATATCAGCAATTACAGTACTATTTCACAATTATTGACAGCTGGTAGAGACATTATCTGTCCACGGGATTTTTTTTGTAGTGTTCCGGCAAGAAGATCTTGGATAGACTCATCATCGAAGAAGACAAGAGCGCCTTGTGCAGTCTGGATGGAGGGGCTAGCCAGGAACACCCGCGTGGAGAACACCTGTGACGAGTTCTACAAGATGCTGTTAATACTGGGAGGGTTAGACGTGCGAAGCATACCCAGTTCCTTTTTGCCAACATTTGGCGGTGAGTATCCAGAGGCCATCAAGCTGAAGATATGCAAAGCCTGCAGCAGGGACGTCGAGCTGAAGAAGCAAGATGGCAAGGTAATCCTTGACGAAGGATGGCTAGATTTTGTCAAAGCACATGACTTGAAGGTAGGATACTTTCTTGTATTCAAGATGCTTGCCACCACTTCCTTTAAGGTGATAGTATTTGATCACGATAACTGCGAGAAGGTGATCAGATGTGCAGGTTATCACCCATCATTTGATGGACAATTTACTATGTCGTAGGTGTATTAATGTAGTAACTGTTCGCTTCTAATTATAACTATTCTGTAAAGAGGTGCTTGAACACCTTCCGTTATCATGCATCATGTTGGAATACCGTGGTACTTAATCGCGCTAGGCTCCAATGTGGAGGTATTTATTGTACTATGTTTGCAGCAAAACTGCAAAACAAACATCTAGTGTACTACTGCTAGTATTGTACTACCTCATGTTCCAAAGTATTAGGGCTGGACATAAAACTCGAAACTCGACGAGTTTAATGAGCACTCAATTGCTTGGCTCGTTCAAAATCAACTCATTTCCTTAACGATCTGAGCTAAGCTGTAGTTTTTGCTCGATATCCTTAATGAGCTAAACGATCGAGTTAACTATGTTCATGAGCTACTCGTTAAGCTCAGTAACAACCAAGGTAAGGCCCACTTATGTTGCTACATGTATAATCTGGCAGCCCATCTAAGGCAAACATCTAGCCCATTGAGTAAGACTGATCAATCCAGGAGCGAGAGTGACCGACCAAAAACCTTACCCTAGACTCTCCCGATCGATTTAGAATATTTCTCATGTGTCTCGTCAACTCGTCATCTCCCACTGCATACCCCATCTCCATCTTCTCGATCTAGATCTGCTGGACGTGGCACTGACCGAACCCTGTTGACTGTTGTTTTTAATTATCGGTATGCCTCTGTCTAAGGCCGATGCATTTTCATAACGAGCAGCTCGTAAGCGCTCGTTAACATCTAATGAACCGAGCCGAGCTTTACTTTTTGCTCGTTATCCTTAACGAGTTTAATGATCTGAGCCTTAATGAGCATGAGCCTTAACAAGCCGAGCCTTAACGGGTCGAGCTGCTCGATAGTCCAGCCCTAAACAGTATAATCCTTTTTAGCAAACTAAACAAACATCATCTGGTCAAACATGACATCAGTAGTAACTCTAGTCGGTATACACGGCAGTGTGCCAGCCTAGCTGTAATGGCCTAGGTTGTGACATGGTTAATTTAGGGCACGACAGCGTGCCGGCCTAGCTATAAAATGCGCTGGGATTTCAGATGGTTAATTTAGTGCACTGTAGCGTGCAAGCCAAGCTAATCGGCGTCCTGGATGCAGCTCCAGAGGCCTTACAAAAAAACGCGTTCAAAGAGCCGTCCCATCTTTTCCATCTCGGTTTTTTTATCCCCACTCGCCAACGCTGCCTGGCCCTACATTTGGGATCATTTCCAGTGCATGCTTTGCACATTTTCCTCGCCATCTCGCCCGCTGCATCATATCTTGCAGGCCGCGCGCCACCCCTCTCCAAAAGTCCCCCGATAGTCATACTCTGGTCCGACCTCTTCCCCCCAATCCATCCCGATGTCGCAATCGACACACAACCCACTTCATGGCGTCTGGAGCAAGGTCGGAGACGACATTTTCAACAAAATTGCTATGCGTTAGGACACTACCAGCACCGCCCAGCTGGCCGCATGCTCCAAGGAGCTGTACCGCCAAGTCGTAGGCGGAAAAGGTAGCAGATGCCCCAACGACCACTGCGGGACATTCGTCCCCTACAACAACGTCTATGACCACATAATCTGGTGCTTTCATGGCCAGCAAGTCTACACGGAGCCTGGATGCAAGTTCATCACCTCATCGGTGGAGCTAACACCTATGGTAGAGCTCGTCTGCCACCTCAGAGTTGCCCACTCGAGGAATGCGCCCATAATGCCCTATAGCCACAAACACTAGGAGCCGTCTAAGCCGGTGCCCACAAGGGGCTCGCGGAGAGCGGATATCATCGGCATCAGGAAAGAGGGCACCGTGTTTGTCGCCCAAATTGATGGCCACACCACATACATTATCATATCCCCCAGGTTCGTTAGTTCAGGGGCGTGCGAATCGCCGCGGTACAAGGTGAAGCTTTGGTCGTTGTCTCTGTGGCATGAGCTTCATGCGGTCGAAATGGTGGTGACATCTGAGCTGTCGAGCAGGCCATCGTCGACCGAAGTCGCCCTGGAAGGGCTCAGGTCGTACCTGTCGCAGCCACGGTGTTACCTGGAAGCTTCTGAACCGTTCGTCGGAATTCTCTGTGGATTAGGAGTATTGCATCAATAAGTTTCAAAAGTGAGATAAAATATCTAAATATTCTTTGTGATGATCCCAATGTTAAGATATGTAACGTCGTACTAATTAATTACTACTTTATGTTGGTGACAAATTCAATTTGTATGGGGAGAGGTGGAACATGTTTGCGTCAATGTATATCTATTTCCAATGTACGCTGCTGACATAGTGGCCCACAGGCGACGGTGTGACAAGGAAAGGGTAACAGACATGAAAGAAAGTGCTACCTGGCCAGCACTTGACAAACTGTTGTGTTATGCCGAGTATTTTGTATGGAGGTCTTAACTTGCTACTGCTAATCTATTTTTTTAGTATACATATGTACTGGTACTTGTTCAGATCGACCGATCGAGTGCTGAATATGGACTCTCTTTCCTTATGAGTCATGGCCTTGCTACAACTATTGAATTTCAATGTCTGCATTGCTGAATCTGTTATTTCTTTTGGCCATTGTCTGTACTGCTGAATCGGTCACTTTGAAATGCTGCTGAATCTGTCAAGTGGTGTTGAATATGAACTGAGAATCTATAGATATTTTTTCTGTCTTATTTTGTACTGCTCAAGCTTCAAATGCTACTCAATCTGTCAAGTGTTATATCGTTACTATTACTAAGGTATTTTCTAGAACTAATACTGATGTATTGGTACTTGTTTAGATCAAGTGCAGTAGATGATCTTGCTTTCCTTTTTAAACTTGGCTTTGTCACAATCTAGATGAGGCTTGGGCATTTGGGGATGCATATATATGGGGTCACACTGGTATTAGTGCGAAGAGGAGGTATGCACACAAAAGCATACTTGATCGTCAGTTATGCTTGCTCCAATGATCGAGTGTGTTTGGAGAAAAGGGCAAACTGATTGTGCGACAAGGTTTTTATAGCTGAAACATGAACGGGTTCTCTTTGTACTGCTATTGAGTTTCAATGTCTATATAGCTGAAACAATCACTTTGGAATGCTGCAAAATCGGTCAAGTGCTACTGAATATGAACTAGGAATCTGTCGATATTTTTTCTGTCTTATTCTGTACTACTGGATCTTTCAAATGCTACTGAATTTGTAAAAAAGTTATGTCGCTGCTGCTGGGCTGCTTGCACTAGAGCTTTTGCCTGTGTGTCACCAGTACCATTGGATGTGCTTTGGACAGAAATGAGAGGGTACCAAGTGAAGTCATTGGACCAGTCCAGTTTTGGCGCACGCGGTCTGTGTCCCTTGTTCTTTAGATATTTTTACACGAATATATGTTCTTTAGCCCAGAACAATTTAATTTGGCCTTGTAGGGGTCAGGAGACTTGCTGATGATAGCCCATTTAAATATTTATCAAGGAGCCCATGGAGAATAGCGCATGGAGTATAGCCCATTGAGTATAGTAGATGTGGAATAGCCCAAAATGTTTAATTCGGTGTTTTTGAAATTGCCCTTTAAAACAAAAACAAAAAACCCGCCTACCCATGTATTTAAGAAACTACTCCATTATCTGGCATTTAATAAATTGAGATGCCAGGATTGCTTCCCTTTTATTTTAATAAGAGAGATAACATGGACACATAAAATCTTTTTAAGAAGGCTAATATAAAAGTTATAGGTACTATAAAGCTTTTTAATGAGAATGTTCATCTATGTTGTTTGTCGTTGTGGCAACGCACATGGCTTATATGTGTTTTGAAGTCTTGAGTTCTATTCTCTGTGCTTGACATAAAATTATCTTGGGTTTACATTTTTTCTTCTAGCATATTGCTTCATGGAGAGGCTGACATCACGGACCCACCAGCCTTCAGTATCCCTCGAGTTTAATGGTTGGGTTTGAAAAAAAAGTTTAATACTTGTACAGAGAGGCTGGCATCGGGAACCCACCTGCCAGAACATACGAGGCTGCATCTGGGACCCACAAGCTAGAACATACCAGAGAGGCTGACATGGGGGCCTCATCAGCAAGACCATACACGGCTGTCATACCGAGCAACGTTGCCAAGGTCAAAACAGCGGACGCGTGGCCGAAAAAAGTCTATCATACGTAGGTTTGATTTACAGAGAGACCGACATGTGGGACCCAATAGCGCAACCTTATACAGGTTCTGCCTCGAGTGATATTGTCAAGTTTGAAATAGGTAGGCGCGAGCGAGCAAAAATTCCAGCATGCACATGTTTCTTCTAATGAGAGGCTCACATGGGGGACCCAGCAGCCTAGAAAAACAGCAAAAATTCCATCATACACACATTTTTTCTAATGAGTGGATGACATGTGGGGCCCTACATCATGATTAAATGGTAGATGCAGCGATCAACACTATCAAGTTCGGAACACGGAGGCACGACCGAGGGAAAAAGTTCTACCATACACACGTTTCTTCTAATGAGAGGATGAGATGTGGGGTCCAGGAGTTTGATTAAACGGTAGATGCATCTAGCAGCGCTATCAAGTTTGGAACAGGGTAGCGTGAGCGAAGAAACAAATTCCATCATACACACGATTCTTATAATGTAAGGCTGACATGGAGGACCCAGCAGCGTGACTAGACGGCAGATAGATCGAGCAACGTTATCGAGTTGAAATCATGGAGGCAATAGCCAAGGGAAACTACAAGGCTGCATCAGGACCCACCAGACAGAACATACAAGGCTGCATCAGGAACCCACAAGCCAGAACATGCCAGAGATGCTGACATAAGGGCCCCAGCAGTAAGACCATACATGGCTGCCACGGTGAAAACAGCGGACGCAGCCGAAAAAAAGTCCATCACACACATGTTGCACTTACAGAGAAGCTAACATGTCGGACCTAGTAGGCCCAAGTATAGCCCATGAAATTAGTCTATCAGCCCCAAGCATAGCCTAATACCTTCTAATTCTGCCTTTTCGTGGTCTTGTGGCCACCGATCATAGCCCATTCAATTTAGGAGCGAGCCCATGGAATATAAGCCATGAAGAATAGGGCATCCGCCCCGATTTAACCCAGAATCTTTTTAATTCAGCTTTTCTGAGCATTTTTTGTACTCTGAGGCTGACATCTGCGACCCAAAAAAATACTCCAACACACACACGTTTCTTTCAAATAGAGGGTGTCAGGTGGGACTCAGCATAGACACGTTTCCTGCACAAAGGTAGTTGACATCTGGGACCCAGCAAGTTCCCAAGGTCAAAACAGCGGACATGGCCAAAAAAAGACCATCATACGCACATTTCATTTACAAAGAGGCTGATATGTGGGACCAAGCAGTGCGACCTTATATAGATGCTGCATCGGGCAACGTAGCCAGTTCAAAACAGGGAGGCGCGAGCGAGAAAAAAGTTCAGCATGTACACGTTTCTTTTAATGAGAGGCTGAAATGGGGGACCCAGCAGCGTGAGCAAACGACAGATTCGTCGAGCAATGTTATCTTGTTTGGAATAGAGTAGCGCTAGAGAAGAAAAAATCCCATCGTACCCACGATTCTTCTAATATGAGTCTGACATAAGGGATCCACCAGCCTGAATAAACGGCGGATGTAGCGAGCAAAGCTATCAAGTTCGGAACACGAAGGCGCTACAGAAGGTAAAGAATCCATCATACACACATTTCTTTTAATGAGAGGATGACATGTGGGGCCCAACATCGTGATTAAACGGTAGATGTATCGAACATCGCTATCAAGTTCAGAACAGGGTAGCACGAGCCAAGGAAAAAATCCAGCATACACACGTTTCTTCTAATGAGAGGATGACATGTGGGGCTCAGAAGGTTGGTTAAACGGTAGATGCGTCCAGTAGCGCTACCAACTCGGAACGGGGTAGCGCCAACGAAGGAAAAAATTTCATCATACACACGTTTCTTCTAATGAGAGGATGACATGTGGGTCCCAGGAGGTTGATTAGACGGTAGATGCATCGAGCAGCGCTATCAACTTCGGAACAGGGTACGCGAGCGAAGAAAAAAAATTCATACACACGATCCTTGTAATGAGAGGTTGACATGTGGGACCTAGCAGCCTGACTAAACGGCAGACGCCTCGAGCTACGTTATCGAGTTCAAATTAGGGAGGCGTGACCGAAAAGTATGGTCAGCTAGAGACACTGACATCCAGGACCCACACGCCTCAAAAGACTTTGGCGAGTCAACATCACGCGAGAAAACGAAAATCATGCTTCTGCCACGCGCTGGCCGAGCTTCCTCCACGTTTTTAGCAGATCCGCCATAGTAGAGGGCCGCAAAACTGAAAAAATGTTTTCCATCGGCCAGGGCCGAGCCGAGAATTTCATCGCGGAAGACGCGCCTTCTACGACGACCGTCGGGCCAATTCATTACGGAAGGAAACTTTTCTTGTAGTGTCAGGAAGGCATTCTGGATATCCAACTGACAGAGATGCCATCCACGGGAGAGAGCAAGAGACAAAAGAAGTCTCACAGTAGCAGGCTTGACCACTGGGGAAAAAGTCTCCTCATAATCTAGGTCATAACGTTGGTTAAATCCTTTAGCAACAAGACGCGCTTTATAACACTCACTAGAACCATCAGCATGAAGTTTAACTGTAAAAATCCATCGAGAGTCAATTGAGTTAACTCTAGAAACAGGGGGTACTAGAGTCTAGGCACCATTGTCCTTCAGTGCAGCAAACTTTGTCTCCATAGCAGCACGCCAATGAGGAACTCGAAGAGCTTCGCAAAAATCACGAGGTTCAGTAGTATCCTTGGATGCGGCAAAGGCAGCAAGCACAGTATTCCACGTAGTCGTGCCATCAGTACAAACTTTTGGCTGAGAAATCGCACGACGGAGACGTGTAACCGGGCCGAGAGAAGCAGCAGGGGGTTCAGGCACCTGATCCTGCTCAGCAGGTGACAGCGATGGAGCCATTGATGGTGGCGACGGAGCGGCTAATGGAGACGGCAACCCAGCTGGGTCAGGCGACGGAGGCGGCCCAACAGGCCCTAGCGTGGATGGGCCAGGGGAGACCGCACGGTCGCGACACGGGCTGGCACGTGGGGGCGTCGAGGGCTCAGGAGGGACGCAGCCCGAGGCGGAGCCATGCACCCCATGCATGGGCGCGGGGTGATCGACATGCAGCGTTCCAGCGTCAGTT
This sequence comes from Avena sativa, assembly GCA_916181665.1. Classification (NCBI taxonomy): domain Eukaryota; kingdom Viridiplantae; phylum Streptophyta; class Magnoliopsida; order Poales; family Poaceae; genus Avena; species Avena sativa. The sequence continues at coordinate 540,995,772 of OV702290.1, read as the reverse complement.
TCAGGTGTGAGAAGCTCCAACCGAGCACCACGAGGATTTCCTGCACCATGGTTAGCAAACAACATTGGAGTATATGCACTACCCATAAATTGGTCAGCAAAAAGTAAAGAGGACTCCGTATGTGGCGGTGACATGTGAATATATGGCATGTTTGAAAAAGGAAAATGGTTCTCATCAAAGTCAACATCGCGGGAGATATAGACACGCTTGGACGGAACATGAAGACACTTGTACCCTTTATGAAGGGAGCTATAGCCTAAGAACAGGCACTTCTTAGAACGAAAATCGAGTTTATGAGTGTTGTATGGTCGAAGATATGGCCAACAGGCACACCCAAACACCTTAAAAAAGGTATAGTCAGGTGTCCCACGAAGAAGGCGCTCAAGAGGAGTCTTCATGTCAATGGTACGACTGGGAAGACTATTCATGCTGTGGCAAACGCGTCACTCCAATAATAGAGGGGAACCGATGCATGAGCAAGTAAAGTAATCCCAGTCTCAACAATGTGTCTATGTTTACGTTCAGCAGTGCCATTTTATTGATGTGTGAGGACACGATACATGATGTGAGATACCAAGGTTGTTAAAGAAGGGATGAAGTTTCTCATACTCCCCACTCCAATTAGATTGAACATGCAATTTTTTTTATTAAGGAGACGTTCAACATGTTTCTGAAACTGAGTAAAGACAGCAAACACCTCAGATTTATGTTTAAGCAAATATAGCCAAGTGAAACGACTGTAAGCATCAACAAAACTTACATAAAAATGATGTCCACTGACAGATACTTGGGCAGGACCCCAAACATCGGAATAAATAATCTCTAATGGATGTTGTGTTACACGAGAAGACAAGGAGAAAGGCAAATGATGGCTCTTCCCTTGTTGACATGCATCACATACTGACGAAACTTTATTTGACTCTAAGATAGATGGCAAATCATGGCTACAGAGAACATGCTGAATTATTTGCAAAGCTGGATGGCCTAGACGACGATGTCACATATCACGTGACACCTTGACACTACTGAGCGCCTGTTCGATAATAGGGCCTTTAATCTCATAGAGACCACCAAGCTGACGACCTGTAAGGATAGGCTCCCACATGTCCCGATCCTTTACAAAAAGATCATAAGGGTGAATTTCAATAAATATATTATTATCAAGGAAAAGCTTACTCATGGAAAAAAGATTACGAGTAGCATCGAGAACATGAAGAACACGATCTAGAGTAAGAGATCTAGACAACGGAGTAGGTAGATGCATGACCAATATTATGAATACACATACCTGTTTCATTTGCAGCATGAACCTAATCGGTGTCGTAGTAGGGCTGACTCATGGTGAGCTTGTCCAGCTCATGCGTGACGTGGTGCGTGGCGCCCGAGTCCACGTACCACGCGGGATCCACCATATGTGAAGGAGCAGCAGGCGCATAGCCAGGCGTTGGTGCAGCCATCATGGCCATGGAGAGCTGCCGGTCAGTACCACTGCCGTTGTTTCCAAGACCGAGGTAGTCCTTGACGAATCGCTTGTAGCAATGTGACGCAGGGTGACCGGCGATGCCCGCAAAGCTGGCACAATACATCACAATCTCGACCGTTCTTCCCTTTGCCACCAGAAGATGGTGGTGGCTGTGGCTGTGGTGCAGTCGCATATCCAGGCGCTGGAGGACGTGCATAAGGAGGCACGTAAGCAGCAGGAGGGTGATATGGCGCTGTCGGCCAAGGAGGTGGCATGTTCCCACCACCATAAGCAGCATATGCTGCATGAGGTCCGTAGGCTGTGATGTGCACGGCGGGGAAGGAGTGTGCTGATGCCTCGGCAACATATCTTGCCGAGTTGTGATGTTCCATGGCCTGAAGGAGGGAGTAGAGGTCACGGATGGGCATGGCGCCTTGGCGCGCGTTGACGACCTGATAGAGGGCGTTGTAGTCCTTGTCAAGACCGACAAGTAGATAGGAGATAAACTCCGCATCGCGGAGAGGCTCGCCGATGCTCGTCAGGGAGTCAGCAAGGGCCTTCATCTTGTGAAAGTACACGCTGATCGTCTGATCGTGTTTCTTCAATTCCGCCATCTGTTGGCGGATGCCGGAGGAGCAGGCGATGGACGTGGACGCAAAGGCGTCGTTGAGAGTCTCCCACGCCTCACGGGAAGAGTGGGCGAACATCACCATCCCGAGGACACCTCCGGTCATCGACGAGACGAACGCCGAGAGGATGGACTGGTCCTGTTGGATCTAGTGCTGATAGGCCGGATTAGCTTGTGGCAGCATCGCCCCGCCAGCGTGCATGACCCCGATATGCTCTGGGGGCAGGGGAGGGACCCGTCACAGTAACCCATCAGCAGTTGGCTGCGGAGAAGGGGAGCGACTTGAGCTCTTCAGAACAGAAAGTTCTCGCTGTTGAGGCGGATGGTGATCGCCGACTGGATGTTGATGATGCCCGGCATCGACGTGTTAGCGAAAGTGGGGGGAGGGGCGTTGACGAAGGAGGACCCCGCCCCTGGTAGATAATAGGGCGCGCGATCGGCCCGAAGGCCGAGCTCATCATGTTGGGCGTGGTGAAGCCCGAGAGGGCTCCTGTCGAGGCCATGGAGAGGGCATCGGTGTAGATCGACGATAGGGGATGAGTTCCCTAGTGAGAGTATGGCGAGGCCGCGACATAGGGCACTGGCGGTGGCGCGGCATAGGGATCCGCGACGTGCGCGACAAAGGGCGCATGGGGAGCCATGGAGAGTGCGACGGACGGCGTGACGCCGGACTCCGTGGTCGTGGTCGTCATCGTGAAAGGCGGCATCGTCGACGGAAGAGATGGCGCAATATGGGGCGCCGCCAGAGGAAGACTTGGGACCGAGCTGCTCGAGGAGGCGACATCGGTGGTCATTGCGCAAGAAACCGGCGGCGGCGGTGGCGCGAAAAACAGAGGCGGCGGTGGCGGAAGCGGCGACTAGGTCAGGATTGGCTCTGATACCATGAAAACCTAGATGAATAGGTGAATTGTGGGCTGGCTCGGCACAATGTGTACCGGCCTATACTTCTCATTATATATAGATCAAGTGGTTCAATACAGGGTTATGTACAAATACACAACTAACCTATCATACGTATATACGTATTCTATCACTACTCGGCAAAGGACTTGGTTGAGATGGCATGCCATATTCTCGAGAGTGCAACATTACTGGAGTGCCTTACATTGGACACCAGTGCAGGCCGGTGTGGTCTCACCACGTTACCCACTTGCTATCCCATGGATAATCTCGCGGAAATCCTGAAAGCGGTCTCAGGAATAAGAACATACATCGAGGGAATAGTTCCGTCTACGGTTGAGCTGAATGTTGTGATGCCTTGCAGTCAGTGTTATTATCTATAGATTTAAGCTTGGTGGGCTAGGCCTCTCGTGAGGCCACTTGCACGCGTGTTATGACTTTTTAGAGCCAGGACAAGGTGCAATTTTCTCCGAGACCATTTGTCGACGAATCGACGATGTTCTACTGTGATGTGGACCTAGCATTGATATGTGGACCCGCCCAAGGCCCGGAGGCAGCGAAGACCGGAAAATATTTCTCCTCTCACACAAACCTACTCCTAGCCCATAGGCTTTCGCCGTCGTCCCAGTCTCTCTCCTCATCGCCCATAGTCGCCCACGTTTCTCGTCGCTCGCCTTCGAGCTCCAGGCCCCGTCCAACTCCTCCTCGACCTCCGCTTCTTAGCCCCCACCTCCACCCCCACCTCCCTGTCCGAGAAAGTTGACATCGTCATTAATACTGGTTAGCTTTGTAGTGTCAACCCCAATCTGAAGGGTCCAATGTTTTTTCTTTCTAAACAGAGCCTGAACGGTCCAATCTTCATTGCAGTGTTCTTTCGTTTCCAGCTTATCTTCACTTAAACTTCAAGACATACCTTTATTGTTTGCAATGTGTATAAATTCATTAATAATTGTATGAGTTTTGCCCCTGTTTCAAATATATATTGAATTGTATCAAGTGGCATGGCTATACAGCGACGAAGAGTCGGAAGAGCCTATTTTGGTTATTATTTTCCTGTTCCTTGCATAGTTGCTGGTTCCCAGCTCGACTCCAGGGAGCACTGCATTCACCCCTCTCAGCTGCGTTCAGCAACTGGACATGAGTCTGAGGGTCAAAGAAGGTTCCGGAAGGCAAAGGTGCCGGCCAAAAGAAGGCAATTAACCTGAGGATCCACACGGGGAAATTTATTCATGAACAACCTGCTAGAGTACAAGCGCCTGCACAGGGACCTGACTCCCCAGATCTAGCTCTGACAGGCTTCTTTTTTGAGGAAACAATCTACACTAGCTGGAGGTGCCGGAGGAGAAGGTGTGATTGTTAGTTGAAGATCTCCCTGTTGCTCACCTATCTTTTGCCTGACAAAGGGTCAGAAAATTGAGTCGGCTTGCTCCATGCCTTCAAGGACCAGCCTGTAGTAATTTTGAGCATTGAGGTTCTTCACATATAGGACCCATTTTCTAGTTTAAGAACACAAGTAGTGCTGCCAAACATCAACTGTTTAGTAAGCACAATTTTGTATATAAAACACTGAATAAATGCTTGCTGGTGTGGTCTAGGAGTCCGATTTCCAGGTTTCTTTCTTATTCCTCTTTTCTTTCTTTTTATTGTCTAGTGCAGTAATATTTTGACCAATTCCATAGAAAAAATCACTTGATTTTGGTCAAAATATATACAGTTAATAAATAAGAACAGAGGGTGCCTATTATTATTAAAACAATACCCCAATAAATTCTACTTCTCTGAATGTTAGTCAAAGGAGATCGTGCAAGACATAAAAGCACCAGGATGATATAGTCATGCAAGAACTTAAAACATCTCTGCAAAGAAACAAAGTCGCCGCAAGTATTACTTAATACAATTCTTGGAACCCTGCCAAGTAAAAGAACCAGATAAACATAACTACATTCGACATACATTCCACATAACTTAGTTTCCTGCAAACTAGTGACCAGAAGGGCGAACCAACTAGTAACCAGTAGAAAGAACCATCCTTGTCCAACAACTTCAAGCTTCATACTGTACATAATATCCTCGGAAGAAAAACCTCATGCATAATGAAAGACACAAACAACAGTAGAAACAGCTAACTATTAACAGGGACACCCTTTTCCTTTTGGTAAGCCAAGAAGTACTCTTGCATCTCCTCTTTTAACCAAGAGAGATCCGCCTCTTCATCATTCGTATCTTCCTCCATCTCGTTAATGAATACAGCAAACTTAGCGTCCCATGCTGAATCAAAATAGACACAGTCATCTTCCATTGTATCTACAAACAGAGTCCCGTACTTCGCTTGATTAATAAGTTCTTCGTTGGACACTGGACCTTTTCCACTAGCCATATCCTTGAATTCCGTGCAACACCCACGGTATTTTTCTGAAGGTGGATGGATAATCTTGTTCCCTTCACACTCACAATGAAAGCAGCGACCTTTTCTCAAAAGCAAAACAAAAGAAATAATCATGTCAACTTAACGTGTACATCACTTCGCACATAGGACACATTAACACTCTAGGATGGTTAGCTAGAACTTTTACACGATGGCCCCTAATAAAAGAAATTAACAAAATGAGAATAGCGACACATTAGGACATTCCCTTGGGGATAAAATCGGTCTTTCTATCTGTATTCCCTTGGGGATTCAGAGTCACAGGAAAGACCACCACAGTTGCTCCTTTGATAGGGAGATACTACCTAATATGAATACATGATGACAGCAGGAACATCAATTAGTGTTACCGAGATGCACATCATCCTGGCACATGTCAGATGCGGCGCAACAAGTGTCAGGCATAGTTCCAAGAATCCTCTTAACGAATGAGCCAGAAGGTTACAAGGAATTGGGCTGGAGCAGTTCAGATACTGGGGTTTGCAAGCAATGCAAAGAATCAGGAAGAGGTAGATGGTGAGAGGCGAAGGAGATAGAATTATAACAGAGAGCGACGTGAGAATGGGGATTGCACATCAAACAGCCTCCTGCACTCTAGGAGCTTGAGGTGGTTTTGCTTTGCTGCATCTCATTCTTAGCTAAGCATCATACTGCAGTGATCGCAACAATTCAGAAAGGTCCCTGTTTTCATCAGAGAGGATGCGGAAGGGGCCAGCAGACGATGGTAGGTTGGCAATTGACTAGGCAATTAGAACATAAGCTATGTCGGTGGTAATGATACCCTGTCTGTGGCCATGACAAATCAATAATCATGTAACTGCATTATAAAAAAATTGCAAACTAGTTTAGCTTCTGGTAGAATGTGTAATCTAGTTTTTCATCATCACTAAAGTAAACTTAACATTTGAACTCCTTGAAAATACACCATGTCAGATGTCAAGAAACACTATCCTACCTATGGGACATTTGTCAAAAGTTAAGCATAATTTGCGACAATATGTTCACAACAAAATCCCTCGCAGCATCCATCAAACCAATACTATTATGACTATGGGAAACTAGATTCACATACTGTGGAATAAGCATGGATCGTCTATGTATTTATCACCAATCAAAGTCATCAGGGGCAGACAGACTAAATTTCTAGTTGATTCTATGATTTGTCAAAATACATTTGTTCTGATTTTCTGTATATTCTGCAGCACTATGAGCATCCTTCAAAGGATTATGATGCATAAGCTACTAAGTGACCATGCAAGGAAAAATGATATATCCAGATCTGAATTTATGACCGAAAGCATACCAACATCTTTTGATCGCTCTAGTATAGGGCAGCACATATATGTCATGTCTTCATCAATATTGCTACACTCAATGAAGAAAAGTGTGGGAACTACATCAGCATCAGCAATCTGTGAACCTTTTCGTTTTGCCAAGATGTTCATGTGAGAAAATGGGTATTCATAGTCGTCCGGGATGTAGCATATACCGTATTCAGGTATTTCAGCGTTTACATCACAGATAACATGAAGCTCATATTCCTGCCCCTACATTCAGACAAGAAAAGCATCAGCAGAGGTATCATCAAAGGTAGTGCTAGCTAGTACTTTAAGAGAGAAAATGTAACATGACCAAAAATAAATAAACTTACCACTTGTTGTGCGTATCTGAGCAATGCATCTTTAACCCTTTTGACAATTGCACTCTGAAAAGCCTTAAATTTCCTACATTTGCCTGCGATATAATCGGCGGCATGCATGTTCAATTCTGGAACCATCTTCGAAGATTTACAAGGCGGAAACCTTTGTGATAAAGTTTCAGATATAGTACGAACATCACTAGAGGAGAGCATCCGGTTAACCTTAAGCATTGAATGCAGGGTTTTTCCCATCACTGGCATTACTGTAATTGCGAATTCTACAAACGCAGTAGGGCTGGGATGGCATGCTGCAAGAGAGGCGGCATCAGAGGCCTCAGCCTGAGAAAAAGGGAAGCATTGGTCATGACCATCTTCTTTTGCCCTAATAATGATCCTATCAAGTTGGGCATTGTTGATAAGCAGGTACCTCATAGCTTCATGTGTAGAGAGGGCAGGAAAGAGGACACGGACGTAGGCAACAAGACCCTCGAGGGAGTGGCACTCGGTGCGTGCAATCCTCTTTGTGCAGATCATTTCGACCTCAAACTCTCGCTCGGCAGGGAACACGGTGTCGTACCAAATGGCGTTGAGGATTATGTTGGTGACGGGATCAAAAGGGCCGTAGCAGTGGCCAGCCTTGAGGAGGCCACGGTGGTGGCGCGAACACAATTCGTGCCGTGGAATGCGGGAGGTCGCCTCGAGGTACAGCAGATGGATTTTGTCCAGGAGCAATAGCTCGAGAGAGTAATCCAGCCCAACTGGAACGACTGTCGTGTTCCTTTCCCTGAATTGCTGCATCCTTGAGATGGCATGATGCATAGGCATCTGTGGGTCGCCGTCGCCGTCGATCGTCGTATCCTTGGTTAAGGTGAACAGCTCGGAGAGTCTGTTTATAGTTGAATGGGCGACGCAGCCCTTTTTGGGCAGAAGGTTGGAGACCTGGTCCACATGGGAAGCCAGTGAAAGGGACCTAGACACGAATTTGGGAACCTCGGGATGCATTGCAGAGGTGGCAGCACAGCGGAGAGCGATTTTGGCTGTAATGTCGTGGATGGTGAAGGTGTGTGCGGAATAATCCTGCTCGATGAGATGCACGGCGACTAGAAGGTCTGCCTTTGAGAGACGCAGGTAGCGCAGCGCGTCCTGGATGGTGAGGTAGCAGAAGTAGGAGGTGAGGAAGGTGGCGAGACCGCGGATCGACCGTACCGCGATGCCAGTGCCAGCGCCCCTCTGGAGTGCAGTGCTGCTCCCCGAGCGCGGCTTGGGTGTCATGGAGAAGTCTTTGCTGGACTCCATGATCTCGGAGATGGCCTTGTATCTGACCCGTCGGTCAGTGCTGTTCTTCTTGGTTCCGGTGGCAGCTGCGCCGACCTGTCTTGGTCTCTTCCCCTTCTTCCTCTTGTGTCGCTCTTGGGACACGGTGTTGGCGATGATGTTGGACACAGGGTCGAGGAAGCCGAAGCAGAAGCCGGCCTCGAGGAGGCTCGGGAACAGCTCGGGCGGGAGTCGATCCAGCGCCTTCTTGTAGTACGCGTGGATGTGATCCATGGCGACGGACTTGTTGTGCTCGATGCCTTCCGGTCTTCGATCCATGTGGTCGAGACCATCTATAATCACGCGACGGACGCGGCGTTCGCCGGCCATAGCCTCTCTCTCGCTCTCGGTCGCGCGCGCTGGGACAGCGACGGCGGCGGCCGCGGCGCGCGGCGGCGCTGTTGAGATTGGGAAGGAGCAGAAGCAGGTCGTCTAGGGAACTTCCCCGGACTCTATATTTTTTGGGCATGCCTAGGTCTCAGACGCCGCGGATGTCAGCAGCAATTTTGTTCCGATTGATTGATTGATTGGTTGACTTTGTGCGGTGCATTTTGTTCTCACGTGAATGCAGCCTATAGCCTCCAGTCCAGGCCCGTTTTCACCTTTTGTTCTGTCCGTTAGGCCTTTTGATTTGTGGGCTTCTTTTGATTCCACGTGAATGCCGCGCATAGCTTTTTTTTGTCTGATCCTTGTACAGCTAATGATGTAGACTGTTGCTTGGGTATTTCTTTTTTCTTCACTCTTTCATTTACAACGGAAAAAGTAAGATGAACCACGTATATCCAAGTGCGAAGGATCGTAGTTTTCTCAGTTGCAATCCACCTGTAAGTTGGAAAAATCTTAGTTGCAACTCGCTTGCAACCGGAAGAAAATTCAACCGTAGTTCACCGATAACTAAAAATTTCTCAGTTGCAACCCATTTGTAATTAAGAATTTTCAGTTGCAACCGACTTGCAACTGAAAAAATAACTCAATTAAACAAAATTTCTTAGTTGCAATCTATTTGTAATTAGAAATTATCAGTTGCAACCGACTTGCAACTGAAAAAATAACTCAATTAAACTAAAAATTTCTCAGTTACAACCTATTTGTAATTAGAAATTATCAGTTGCAACCGACTTGCAACTGAAAAAATAACTCAGCTGCATCTCTCACAACCCACTTGCAACTGAAAGAAGACTCGTTTATGACCCAATTTGTACCGGAAATTCTAAACTGCAGTCCACTTGCAACTATAATTTATCAGTTGCAACCTAGTTGCAATTGGTAAAAAAGTCAGTTATAACCCATTTGCAACTAAAGTACTTATTTCTCATACGAAACTTAGTTACTATGGTTAGAGATGGATACATAAAAAATCAGTAAAAAGGAGATAACATAGTTCGTACGACTGAGCGACTGAACGGGCACCAGATACTTTTAGACCAACATGCAACACTTTGCCAAAGAGTGCGACACGAAACAAAAACAAAAGATACAACAAAAATCATGCAGCTGAAAAAGAAACCCGTCCAATTCATGGGCCTAGTTGACCTTCATAGGAAACAAAATCCTAGAAAAGATGACACCGTTCCTAAATAAACAGAGGTCAACGGCTCCCTAATAAGGCACCGTTCCTAAATAAACAGAGGTCAGCAAGCCCAGGCTCGCGCGGGAGCGGCAAACCACGCTAGCCTATGGCACACCGCATCGTAGGCAAAAAAAACTTAAGTTACGATGTATCCAGATCCAACGGCAATCGAGGTGACTGAGAAATAGCTGGCGTATGAGAAATAGCAAATCCGATATTTTTTTCCTTCTTTACTGTAAACTGAAAATCCTGCCCGTTTTGATTTTTTTTAAAACAAATCCTCCTTATGGCTTTTCTGGTAATAACTAGTCAGGGGCCACTTTTTTTTTACGGTAATGGCACTATTTATAATATGAGTAAAATCCACTAATAGTATCTGAACTTAGGCACGCTTTTTTTAATACGGTCATCGACCTTAGAAATACGCAATTTACGGTCACTAAATACGATGTTGGTCTCGTTACGGTTCTGAGTATTTGTACATCGATGTATTTGCCGACATGGCATGCTTTGACTGGTCTATAACTATTTAATTTTTTGCAAAAAGACCCTTGACTAAAAGTATTTGGCACATGCCCTAGGCCTACCAGCCAGCTTATTTGCAAACAGCATTTTCAGAAAATCAATCAAAAAAGGAGGCCTATATGTCAGCGTCTCCGCATGTCCACCTAGCCCGCACAAACAGATCCTAGCGTATGCTTAAAAAAAAAACAGATCCTAGCGTATGTCTAGTGAGCTTCGGCCGGCAGCCTGCTCCGGCTTGAGCTGCCGCGGCTCTGCACCCTGCTCCATCCTAGCCCGCCGCCGCTCCGCCCACTGCTCCGTCCTGGCTCGCCGCGTCCGCACGCTCTGATTCGGTCATGCCACTGCACGAGTTTGTCCGCCGCCGCTCATGGACTAGAGACTGTAGATGGACAGTGACTAGCTTATCCTTGCGACCCCATCCTCAGGCACGGCCGTCTACAAGCAGGCCACCTTCCTCGTCTTGGACCTCCACGAGCGGCAGGAGCCGGCGGCGCAAAGGAGCACCAGGTCGAGGGCGGGAGCGCGTGTGGGCAGTGGTCTCGTATGAACAGGGAGGCTCGCCTTTCGTCCGTGGCGTGAGCGGCCTGGGATTCTTCTCCCGTCTCGGGCGGGGTGGGAGGTGCTGGCTTTCTCGTGCCCGGAGAGCTGTGGCGAGGCGGGAGTCAGGGGATTTGTCGCGTCTGCAGAGGGGAGGCGATGAGGGTTTTTCAATTTGGTCTAGACTTTTTTTAGTTTGGCCCTACGCTTTCGTATAATTTAAAAATAATCTCTACTGAGTTCTTAAGTGGCTGACAGATGGGGTCCATTGAGTGCCACATCGTGAAATACATCGTTATACATAAGCCCAGGGACCGTGATGAAACAGTCGACGTATTTAGTGACCGTAAATCGCGAATTTCTAAGGTCGGTGACCGTATCGAAAAAAGGTGTCAAGTTTAGGTACCACTCGTGGATTTTACTCTTATAATATTCCCTTTGACTCAAATTAGTTTTCTTTTATAAGGGTCTATAAGGAAACTAATTTGAGATGAAGGGAGTATATTTTCTCTGTTTCAACTTATAAAATGTTTTGGAAGCTAAATTAGCTTAGACTACTAAAAGTCTAAAACATCTTATAATACATAGAACTTCCAAAATACAATTTGGGAGCATTATCTAGAATAAAACCAGAGCTAGCAACACTACAAGTTCTAGCCAAAAACGTGCCACAATGATGATTCTTAAACTTAAGGCCTTGGCACTGCCTTAAATTAATAACGCTAAAAATAGCAGATACATAGTGTGATTACAGACAGCCCACGGGCTACCGGGATTACAAGCAAGTAAAAGATGGACAAAACAAGCATAGCTTAGAACCCTTACGCCACTACTACTCGACACCGAGAGCACTAGGGAGGCCGAGGTCAAGGAAGACACCGCCGCGAACCACCAACTGCGCCAACCGGACACACCTAGGAAGTAGCCAGAGGAACAAGAATCTGGCCAGTGAATGTGACCGACCGCTCGACGATTCGGCTGGCTGCTCGAGGATGTGGCTAGGGGACGCGGTGATGCGGCTCGCGGAATGAGCATGTAGCCGGGGACTCGATGATGTGGCTGGCGACGCGAAGATGTAGATGCGGCCACGAGTATGTGATCATAGAAGTGAGGATGTGCCTCGGGGACGCGACAAAATCAACCGGCTACCTGACACGCCCTCCTCCCAAGATGAATCCGGCAACGCAAGCTATGAGAACGTCACGCGCAAGGATGCCGCCGGACCCCATGAAAAGGATGTAACTGCCGCCGGCAATAGGTCCTCGCACGACGATGCAGATCTGCGAGGGAGAAAGTCACCTAAGGGCTTGATTTTTCGGAAAATGTGGAATGGAGAGCAGTTCCCACTCCCCGCCCCCACGACTCACCAAATGGCTCTCCGTGCAGGGAAAGTCGTGGTGTGGAACACGGCAGTGCCATCGGGGATAGCATGAAAGGGGACAATCAGGATGTTATCGGTGGCTACTCAAAACGGGTTGGGCACAAATACTGCAGACACAACGATATACCCATGTTAGGAGCCCACTGGTCGAGGTAACACTCCTACTCCTACAAGGATCCACTAAATGGGGAGTGAACGCTCAATACTAATGCTCCTTGAGCTGTTTCCCTAGCTACTCTTGGGAGCTAGAGGAAGATTCACTACACGACTTGGAGATTCTGCCTCACTTCTAACTTGTAATTCCTTACCTAGAACCCTAGCACTACCCCTCCTTATATACTGATAGAAGGGTAGGTTACAATGTGGGCTCTAGGCTTTACTATTTTGGGCTTTGGGTTTTAGAAAGCGGTCTGGCTGGTCGGGCGCCAGCCGGTGGTCCAGTGCCCAGTCAAGCTTCAGTACAGGTGGGGACAGTGCCCCAGCGTCTCAGTGCCTCCGCTTTGGGTGTCACCCGACGCTTTAATCACCAGCTTGGCGCTTTATTCGTCAGCCGTGACTTTGTCCGTCATCTCCCAGCCTTAGCGCTTTGGCGCCTTCGTCTGGTAGCGCTAGCCTGTCCGGTCAAGGGTGCGCTCAGCAAGGAGCATCATCCCCTCCTGTACCATTGGCCAACGAATCCGAGGCGGCCGGGTAGAGGTGGCTACCCAGCCGGATATCCTGGCCCCCGGCTAGACGAGCCAGCCGGGGAATCTTGATGCGGACCGGGTGAAGCGGATCACCCGACTGAGGTTCTTTGTCTTGTGGCCATCCGGCTAGCTTTCCCTGGAGCCAGCCAATTAGCGCTGGCTTGGCCTTTCCGGGGGTCATCCCTCCGACACTAGTCCCCGAGCGCGTTGGGGCTTGGCCTTGCGGAGAAGTTCCTACGTGCTCATTGGCTGCTCTTGAAATGATTGCTGGTGAAGACTGTGCCGCGAATTTTTCTTGTAGTACTTGTCGTTTTCCGCCTCGAGATGACCACTTTCCCGGCTGGAGTTCACCGGCTACGGGTCCGGTGGCCCACCCACAGGGTGTGAGCGGTGATTCCGTCTCCCGGCCACTACGCCCGGCTGGGGAGGCAAATCGGCTAGTTGATGATGTCAGTGCTGTCGTTAGGCGTGCCTGTCGCCTCTGTCGTGTGTCGTGTAAGTTTGACCTCTTGGCCTGCCGTTGCAGTTTTGGTAACCACACCCACGCCTCCATCATAGCAGTTTCTCGGGGATCGTGCGTGCACGCGGCCTTCGCGATAATGCTCGCGGGATCTTCTGTGGCATTTCCTTTGCCGCAAACGATCCGGCACCGAAGCATCGTGGGGGTAGTGGGGCAGTTCCTGCGCCACGTGGCATTGGGGAGTGCAGGAGGCGCGTTTTTCCCTGCCTCGATAAATAGGGGCACCGGGGAGGGCTTCTCCCTTAGATCGCCTTCTTCCTGCGCCCATTGCCCCTTGCGCTTCAGCCTCCTCGTTGCCGCCGTGCGCCATCGCTTCCTCGTTGCCACCTCGCGTCACCGCTTTCCTTGAGTGCCGACGTTGCCGCTTCTCTGACATGATGACAGGGCCCCGCTTCTCCAACATGGCTACTATGCCTGCCGAGATGCTCCCTGATTAGGCGGGAGGCTAGTGTGGCTCGTATGTCACCGATGACCTAGTGTAGAAGTACTGATGGGGGAAACTCATCGCGTTGGAGCGCTTGGTGAAGCACCACCTTGCGCCGGGGGAGCGGGTCCCCAATCTGTGGCCTGGGGAGGCTGTCGTCTTCCTTGCCCACTTCGCTCGCAGGCTCAGCCCGCCCTTGAGCAGGTTCGTCCTGGAGTTGATGGTATCCTTCGACCTCCAGCTCCACCACCTCGGTGCCAACGCTGTTATGTAGCTGTCGCATCATGCGGCCTATTGCGAGGCCTACCTGGGCATTCGTCCTGACGCGGCGAACTTCTTGAAATTCTTCAACTTCAAGGTCTAGGTGGTGGGAAAGGGGGGCCCTCTGACAGAGACCGCCTGTTGCGCCGTCTAGCCAAGGCCGTCGCCGCGGATGCCATGACTGGAGATGCTTGATACTGTCAAGCTGTGGTAGCGCTCATACTTCTATGGCGTAGCTAGCTGATGATGGCATGGGGGAAGGGTGTCCTCCCTGAGTTCACCGCTGACCGCAAGCCGCCGAGGTATCCGGCGATGGAGCCGGAGCGGTTCCCCACCCGGGACGACGAGGGCTGTGAGTTTCCACCCGGTGGGTTGTTGTTCGTACCTAGAATTTTATTGCTCTTCCTTTGTCATGCTCCTGACGTTGTTCCCGTGTCTTGGCGAAGCTGCCCACAGCAAGGACGCGGACCTAGCGGAGGCCGCCGTGTCAAAGGCTCCTGGGAAGCGGGGTGCCTCGACCAGCGCCGCTCTAGCCGGGGAGGGGGAAGAGGAGCCGCCGTTTGAGGGCCATAGCCGTCATGCCGAGCGTCGCTGGGTATGTGCCCTTGTCGTCCTTGCGTGGCATGCATGTTTCTCTTCGTCTTTACTTATTGCATTCTGCTTGCCCTTCTCTTAGCAACGCGATGTCCCTGACCGGCTCCGCGACCATCGCCACCGCATCCGACCCTGCTCCGGCTGAGGTGACGGCTGCTGCCTCTGCTGCAAAGGCGGCCGAGGCTGTTGCCTCTGCTATGAAGGAAGCTGAGGCTGCTGCCTCTCCTGCCAACACGGCCAAGGTTGCAATGGATGTGGCGAGGACAGTGGCGCCGTTCGGCTCGTTGGTCCTGCACCGGGCCTCTGCCGCGACCCGTGCCGCTGATCTGTTCCTTGCCCTGGGCCAGGTTCAGGCGGGTTCTGCCGCCTATCAGGTGGAGGAGCCCATGGAGGTGGAGGGCCCTACACAGCCGGCGGCTGGATACGGAGGTAGGGAGGTGGTTCCTAGCTCGGGGGCTCCGGAGGCGTCGCATGTTGCTACCGGCGAGGACGACGAGCTCCAAATCACCGGCAGCCGGTTGACTGCGGCTACGTTGTTGTCAGACTCTGCCCTGGCACAACTCTTCGAGTCGGTGCCCATTGCGCTTGGCTAGGTTCGCCACCTGGTGGACATGATGAAGCAGGGGCTTGGCGAAGCCAGGTCGCTTGGGGCGTCTCTTGAGGTAAATGGCTCCTCCTTTGCTATTTTGTTACCCTTCTTGCTGTTCTCTTCTTAGCCCTTCTGCTATCTTATGCAGAAAGCCTTTGCTGAAGCCGCCAAGACCTTGCAGGACCTGGGGCGTAAGATTGCTTTCTCTTCTTTGTCTTCCCGGCTATGCGAGTTTTCGTGCTTCTTGTTGACCATTGGGTACCCCCCTGCAGCTCTGTTGGCAGACATGGACCGCGAGGTGGAGAAGCTGAAGGCAGAGGTCGCCCGACTGGAGGGGTCCAACGAGGCTCACCAGGACCAGATCAACTAGTTGATGTCACACCAACAACAAATGGAGATCAAGGCCGGCCAGGCAAAGAAGACCACCGAGATCCGGGTCGAGGCACTGAAGAACCTCAAGCAGATCCAGGCTCGCCAGCTGGAGGATCTGAAGTCCGCTCGGGACCAAGAGAAGGCGGCTCTAGGAGTTGTGCCAAATCGCTGAGATGGTCGTCAGTAAGTGATCTGTTTGGCGAGCCTGTTCCTTCCTTTGCTTCAGTCGGAGAATTGACATTTTTTCCTTTTCCTCGTGCAGCTCAGTATCCCGAGGCGACCGATCAAGCTCTGGCGCGTGTCCCTGAGGCAGACGTTGGCCTCGACCTACATCCAATAGAGTTGGTGACAGTCATTAGCGAGGAGGCCAACCGGCTACACGGTGCTACCCTTGAGGTCTTTGACTATGTCTAGCTTGAAGCCGACCACTCGGGTACAATGGTCCCCTTGGCTAGGACGCTCACTGGTGCCCTGGAGCTCATGGATGTGGCACGGGACTGGGCTGCTCGCAGTGGTGTCGAGATGGTCTTGGCGCTGCTGAAGTCCTGGTACCCAGACATGGACCTGCGGAGTCTCTCTAGAGGGTTTCGCCAAGGGACCATCTACGACCAGCTCCGGGCGAAAGTTCCTGACATTCAGTCCTGCAGCGTCTAGATCGAGATCTTCGTCCAGGGATCGGGACTTCGCCGACCCGTCTGGTGCGGATAGCTACCATTACAGCCCGATGCACAGCGACGCCCCGGCTGCGCCAAGCTCTGCCCCTGCCGACCATGCGTCCAGCAGCCATGCCCTAGCCGGTGCCTCTCCTCCTTCTGACGACCCTTAGGCCCAGTCCCAGAATGCTGGGTGTATTTGTATTTTGTCTGGAAACTTTGTTCGCTTGTGGTACTCTGTGGTGAACACTTGACCTTTGTTGTTTGACAAATTCTGTTTGGAGCTTCGCCTCCTTTTGTTATGTTATCTTTGTGTTTGCACTTGTCGTGTGCTTTCTTCTGTGTGAGGGTGTGTGAGTGCACCCACAGGGTGTAGTCCTCGGGGTTTGGTCCGGCTGGAGAATCTAGGTGGGCCGAAGCTCCTTTGAATGATTGTTTCACTACAAGAAAAGTTGGCTTTTACAACGGATGATTTTCATGGTTGAAGGCCCGTTTTTCGTGGCCAAAGAGTCTTGCGCGACGGATGGCCTTCGTGGTAAAAGCCCCGTCACAAATGAATTAACCACGTTTTTTTATCGTGGAGGATCGCACCCTTCAGCCACGAAAACTTATTCCGTCGTATATCTGTTCGCCTGCCACGCTGACGGCTAGCGTCATGCAAACTGCCACGTGGTAACCACCGTTAGCGGTCGGTTACCGCCATTAACGGTCATAGAAACCATGGCAAAAGCCAGGCCCAGCCAAGGCTGCTAAATACTAACTGGGCCGGCCCATCAGGGGAGCCCAACAAGAAGATGGCCTATTACTATTTTGTCTTGCACTATTTGAAATGGGCCCAGAAATGCAGCCAGCAGCTGCCCGCGAACTTTCAGGCCCGATTCCGTTTCAGCCTACAAAAGGCCCATGTTGGTCCAACACTATGCTGCCACTTGAGGCCTGCACAAATCCGGCCTGGCACTGTTCATGCATGTTACCAATTTAGCCTTTTATTGTTCAGTCCTGTTACTGTTCCAGCCTTTTAGGAATCTCGACTTGTTAGTGTTTAGGCTCTTTAGTGTTTGGGCTTTTGCCTGTTTAGGCCGGCACTGTTTGGCCTGTTACTGTACTGGCCTGCCACCGTACTGGCCTTTTGCTATTGATACCTTTTACGGTTTCGGCCTTTCACCGTTCCAGCCTTTTCATTGTTCTGGCCTTTTACTATTCTAGCCTTTTATGATTCTAGCCTTTTACTATTCTGGCATTTTACTGTTCTGGCCTTTTACTATTCTGGTCGTTTTGGCCCATCCATGCGCATGTTGTTTCAATGTTTGGCATGCTACTGCTCCGGCTTGTTACTGTTTCAGACTTTTTTGCTAGCGTCTAATTTTCGCAGAACAGGTGAATATCTAGACATCAGTTAGTAAACACACAGAAATTAAAATTACTTATTACACAACAATAAAATTTTGTTACAATAGGTTATACAACAAGATCGTAATTCTGACAGATTACAATGTGTCCGTACCATCAATAAGAGATCAGTACATGGTGATTCGCTTCAATGTATCATATGTCCTCTTCTTCAACATTTCAGCTACAGATCTAAGAGCAGCTACACCCTTTCGTTCTGCATGCAATACATCATTTATATATTTATCACATGCAGAAGTTGTTCTAGGTGGACTATTAAGTAAGTTGTTTGCTTCGGCAATGCAATGGGAGGATGAATGGGACGAGGGATCACAACTTTCAGTCCTGCCTTCCAAGGACTCTTGCTAGGTTTTAACTGTAGTCTGCTAAAATATGGTGAAACGGGTTAAAACAAACAATAAGGGAAACAAGTAGTATTATATAAAGTAGAGATCATTTAAAGTAAGTATGGACTTACAATAGCATGTTCAGGCTGACAGTAGCTCCTTCTCGAGCGGGTGCGACTCAAGGTCAATCTGCTAGAAGAATCTGAGCAGAGAAGTTGGAACTCTGGCCCTTGTACTCCATTGTCATTTCTTTGCATGACATTTGAAACCAAGTTGGTTGGTTTGGAAGGATGAAAACTCTTGAAAAACACCAAAAACATAGCATTAAAAATTACCACATGTATGTTTCAAACTAGATAACTGGTTTGGAAGGATGAAAGCAGGTGAAAACATCAACATATAGCATTAAAATTACCAGATATATCATCCAAACTAGATGGACATTTTCCGAATTAAGCATTCGCACATATGTTCACAATTGAACATAAATGCAAATGTCATGGCAAGTTCTTAGGTAGAATGACTTATTAACTTATTAGGCATGCAGGTTATACAACTAATTAACATGACAAGAAACTGGCCTAAGTAACACAAGGAAACGTCATGATTCAGCCTTGTTGGGCGTCAGATTGTCAGTGTTGGATCCTCTATGAGTTGTTTGCATGACCCGTGCGAGCTCTCGGAAAGAATAGAATGAGTTCATGTTGGAGGATTAAACCGATAGCGTGAGAATAAAGAAAGGGAATAAAATCAAGAAGCTAATGAGGTGGATATGACCTACAAGATGAAGGGTGCAAATGAAATGGAAATAGCACCCAGGATATTGAGCAACATCCTAAAGATTTCGTAGCTTATGAGTAACAAATTTATAGCAAACAAGCAAGAGAAATTACCGCTGCGCGGCGAGGACGGGTGGGACGGGCAGCGGGGGTGGCGGCTCGGCATTTCGGGGTCAGCAACGAATGATTCGGTGAAGCAGTCCTGATAGGGTAGACGACGGTGTTGGCGAAGCAGATCCGGTGCTGCGAGGGATTCAGCGAAATAGTTCCGGTGAAGAGTGCCTGCAGTGGAAGAGCTCCGGTGTGGCAGAGAGGGCCGACGATGAAGCAGCTAGAGGAAGGTTGAGGTTGGAGGGGTGTGGGTAGGGAAGATACGATGGGGGGGATATAGGTCGGATGATGCACATTTATGACCTATACCCCTCTATTATTGTAGTACTCCCACGGTCCTTGTTTCCAGAGCAGGGACAGAAGAGGAATTTTGCATTTGCAAAAAGCGGGGCGAGATATTTGAATAGATGCGCGGGATATTTGAATAGATGTGCGCGAGATGTTTCGGCGCCATGTGGAAATTTTGAGGTTGAAGCTTCTGACGTACGCTACTCCGACGCAGCCGCTCTCACGTGTTGGCCCCATCTAGACCCACACGCCAGCGACAGTATGCTTACCAACATATAAATGAGTTCCCACACATTTACCGAAATTGATAAACAATATATTTTGAAGGCTTTCATACAAGATGACCAAGGTCACGACCATATCTCTATTATAGTTTATAATAGCGTGTCCATATCTGGTATATAGCTGCATCTTGGCATTTCAAAAGAAGATTCTAGATTGGATGGACAATGCCCAACTTTCATGAATTTCCAAACTTTCTAGCTAAATCTATGCAATAAAATGACTTTTTGACAATCTGAAGTAAATATGTCTAATTTCGAACTAGAAAGTGTGTGATATACCTTGCTCTTGACTTTTTTAAAATAATTCAAAGATATCAAGTATTCAAATATTGGAGAACCACCGAGAGTTTCGGAAAATTCAACTTTTTGATATGAATGGTAATTTCTCGCAAAAAGAAAGATATGAATGGTAATGACACCTAATTTCAGCCTTTTAAAAAAAATACAAAGAAACAAAATATAAAAATAAATGCATCCATTATTTTCTCTCTTCGTGTCTCACTATGTGCACTAGCTAGTTTCCATGGAAAAATACTCTTGAAATTTGATAATTTCTGAGAAAAAATTGTATCATAATATATGGAGTACCATGTAAGAATATGCATGGCTTTCAAACCAGATGACCAAGGTCATGGCCATATCTTTTCTATAGTTTATAATAACCTATCCATATTTGTTATGGTGTGTATTGGCATTTAAAATATTATTTACAAAGGAAGCTTCCGAATTGGAAGTTATTTCAATTTTCTAATGCACAATGATGTCTACGCACTTCTATTCTTGTAGACAGTTGTTGGGCCTCCAAGTGTAGAGGTTTGTAGAACAACAACAAGTTTTCCCTTAAGTGGATCACCCAAGGTTTATCGAACTCAGGGAGGAAGTGGTCAAAGGTATTCCCTCTCAAGCAACCCTGCAATCAAGATACAAGAAGTCTCTTGTGTCCCCAACACACCCAATACACTTGCCAGGTGTATAGGTGCACTAGTTCGGCGAAGAGATAGTAAAATACAAGTGGTATAGATAATTATAAGTGGTATTGGTGATAGAAAATAGCTTGATGGCGTGGAAAATACTAAAGGCAAACTGAAATAAACATTGGAAGCAAGCAAACAAGTAACAGATCTAGTTGCAAACAGTGTTTCAATGCTAAGAAACAAGGCCTAGGGATCATACTTTCACTAGTGAACACTCTCATAGAAATATCTTCTCTTTATGATACTACTCTTAACTACTCTCCGGTTGGACACTCTAATCCATGGTAGGGCTATAATAGCACACCTCAAAGTTCATCTTTCCCATCTAGATAAACCCACACTGTCACCTTGAGTACTAGATGAGTCCAACAAACACCACAATTTCATAAAGACATCCAACTCCAAATATAACGCATAACAAGTATTTGTAATCTCTAGCCTAAGTGCCACCATGGTGTGCACGCTGTCGCTTTCACACACATGGGGAGAGCAGAGATCTATTAAAGCACTTGAGTAGCAAGGTAGATCTATAGATTACAAGCTCATGATCACAATACGATCATGCATAGAGAGAGAGATGAACACATAGCTACCGGTAGAACCCTTAGCCTCGAGAGAGAACTACTCCCTCCTCATCATGGGAATCAGCAATGGTGATGGAGATCGTGGTGGAGATTGATGGAGATGGCTCCGGGGGCACTTCCCCGTCCCGGTAGGGTGCCGGAACAGAGACTTTCTGTCCCCCGAATCTCCCCTTTGGTGGCGGCGGCTGATGACCCACAAGTATAGGGGGTGTATCGCAGTATTTTCGATAAGTAAGAGTGTCGAACCCAACGAGGAGCAGAAGGTGCTGGCTAGTGGTATGGATCAGGAATTCTTTGCAAATACTTAGCAAACGGATTTTTAGGGGTTTTTGATATAGCAAGTAAACAAAGTACGAGTAAATAAAAGACAGTAGGAATAAATGCAGCAAGTGGCCCAATCCTTTATGCAGCAAAGGACAAGCCGGTTGTATTACTTAAGATGACCAAACGTTCTCGAGGACACATGGGAAGACTGTCAAGTGCTTTCGCTTCATATAGTTGATTAATCTTCTTTAGCTTGCTAAGTGTTGTGTGGGTGAACCTATGCTAATGTACCGCCCCATCCAAGACTAATACATACTTGTGATTATACCCCTTGCAAACATCCGTAAGTACAAGAAAGTAATTAAGGTAGAAACCTAACCACAACTTTAAACTCTAAGACCCTATGTCCCTTGTGCAATGGTTTCCTAACGGGGGTTCAGGTTTCTATCACTCCGGCAACCCCTACGATTAGTAGCCAAATACAAAATGCATTCCCCTAGGCCCATATAGATGAAGTGTCATGTAGTCGACGTTCACATGACACCACTAGAAGATGTACACCACAACTTAAATAACAATCTATTGAATCTTTCTCAACGCAACTCCACTACTAACAACAAGACTTCTCCCATGTCCTCAAGAACAAAATGAAGTACTCACAAGACATCATATGGATCATGATCAGAGATGGAATAATGATTTATAACAATCTGAACATAAACAATAATTCAATGGTTCACTCAATAGCATCAACTACAAAGAGTAATCAACACCGGGAAAGTTTCCCCTATGAACTAATGCAAGATTCAACGCAATTGTTACAGCAATATGGAGATGGTGATGAGGGTGCTGATGGTGATGATGGTGGTGGTGATGATGATGATGATCCTGATGAAGTCCAGCTTTATGGTGGTGTTGATGGCGACGATCTCCCCTCTCCAGGAAGGAATTCCCCCGGCAGAAATCTGTCTGCCGGAGAGATCTTTATCTCTCGGTGTTTTTCGCCCCACAGAGGCGGCGGAATCTTTCTTTGGTCGTTCCCCGAGTCTTAGGGTTTCGGGAGGATGATATACGCCAGAGGGGAGAGGTTGGAGTGGGCCAGGGTGGCCACACCACCTCCTAGCGCGGCCTAGGGCTACCCGCGCCATGGGGTGGTGTGGGCCCCCTGTGGCCCATCTCCACTCCGTCTTCTGGCATCCTTAGTCTTCTGGAAAAATAGGATTTTCCGTATATTTTCCCGGATTTTCTGATCTTCACGAATTTTGCCTCCAAACAGCACCTTTTCCATCAGAATCCTGACTACAGCGGTCCATGCTCCAAAAGTCATCAACCATGCAAAAATAGATGAAATAACATAAGTATTACCTCTCAATATGAAATATATCAATGAATAATAGTGAATTAAGACATAGAATAGTGATGCAAAATGGACGTATCAACTCCCCCCAAGCTTAGACTTCGCTTGTCCCCAAGCGACACTGAGCTCAATAAACATGGCCTCAGGTTTATGGAGTGAAGAGTTGATAAAAGAATACGGACAAGAAGCATCACATTCATCAAATACATAGATCATAATAGAAGACAACTCACTATTATATAACTCAACTTGTAATAAGTAAAGGAAACACAATAAAGATACATAAAGTGAATCATAATTGGTAATGGAAAACTTAGCTCTTGGTCGAAGAATAGTTGATAATTTGCTGGAGTTCACAAACAACTAGTTTTTCAATGATAGCTTTCAAAGTAGTAATCATCAGGATAAGAGCAATGTGCAAAACAAGGAACATAAGAAACATGATTGAATAAATCAACATATGAATGAATGAAACACAACAACTCAAAATACTTGCTGAGATAGAAGGGAGTAGGTTTACTGACTCAACTACAAAGTAAAAGAAAGGCCCTTCAAAGAGGGAAGCGGGGATTGCAAGTCTCATAAAGAGCTCCCAAAAATTATGATACTTACTAGATTTTAGCTCTCATTGCCCCTATCATAGGCATCTTTAGGTGATTAAGGTTAAAGTGACACAACTAAGAGGATATGCTTGACAAGTTATAAGTTGAAATCTCATGCCCCTTACTTATGAGTACTGATCCTCATGCTACTCAACTTCAGTCACGAGCAAGCTCTTGTCATTGTAAATACATGCGTATCATTGAGAGCCGCCAACGGGGTACCCCTTGCACATGACACAGGAGCTATCCCATAATCAAAATGACAAGGCAAGCAGACAGTGAGCATCTCAGCGATCTTTTTATTTGCTATTTGCATAGGTTTTTATTGAGGATGCTTCATAGAATGCTCACTATAGTTATGCTGCAAGTTTCCACCATGATTAGGCATGGCTTAGGCTAGTGGCCCAGGCGTTTCTCTAACACACATATAAACTCCATGATCTTACAAGTTCCACTTTTATTTCACACCGCCGGGATCCATAAGCAAAAGAACATGATATCAACTAGGTAAAAAGTACCAAATGAAGTGTTGAAAGCGGTCCCCATGATACATGGTTCGGCTAACTTCAACTCATAAAGCGCAAGCATATACGCAACAAAGAAGGACCCAATGGTTCAAGTTTATTAAATGCAAGAAAGTAAAGTGTGCCATCAAGTTCGTGAGAGCTTTAATCACTAATTTTCACATAACAAGTTTAATTTGGGAGGTAGATAAAACAAGAATTTACTTGGAATAGCAATAATGCTACTAGGTACGTATGGTGGACACAAATGGAAAAGGTTTTGGTTTAAAGGAGGTGGATGCACGAGAATACCCTCTCAGTATAGGTTTTTGGCTAGCAAGGCTGGGTAGCAAGTATAAGAGTTGAAGGAAACAACCAAACATACAAGTGATAAAGACAAACATGCAATCTTCCTTAGAAGCACAAAAGATCTTAACTAGAGAATACTAGACTTATGGGCAAATCAAGAAAGAAAGACGATGAAATAATTTTTCTTTAGAGTACCTTTATATTTTTCATTTAACTCTCAAAAATAGTGTTGCTACTGACCGAGCCAGGTTTGCCAAAACCAACTAAATTAACTCAATGATCCCAAACTGATACCAATACTAACAACAAGATCAATCATATAACCACGAACTGAAAACTAATATAAGCTATGCAAAAGAGTAAATGATAGAACTTCCCATTAATATTGCATAACGGCAACTCACACCAAGGGATACATATCTAACGAGAGAGGGGACACTTCCATAATGCAAACCATACTACATAATAACTCCTCTATCCATGATATGACTCTACTAAAAAGGTAAAAAGATAGAAGATAGTGATGTGATACCGCGGCACTCCCCCAAGCTTGGAACAAACCAAGGGGATGCCAAACCTGATGATGAATTACTCCTTCGGTGGTGGTGGTATCCTCTCGATGAGCTTCTTGACCAATTTCCCCAAGTACTCAATCTCAAAGGTGAGTGTACGAATCAACTCTGAGTTGTGCTTGATGCGGTGCATGATCATGTCAGATTGTGGATCCCAGCTCTTGTGATTCTTTTTCCGCTCTTCCCTCTTGGAGTCTTCTTTTCCTGCATGGTTATGGATAAAGGTATGGAAGGGACTCTTGGTGCTTGGAGAAGGTGACCGTGGAGCCAAACTGTGACGAGGAGCTTTCCCCCCAGTCTGCATCCGTGCAGTCCTTCTGATCTTGGCAGGGTTCGCCACCACTCCAATGCTTGCAATGGTAGTGTCTGTGTGCTTTGCCTCTTCTTCATCTTCACTTTTGATCTCCATATCCTTCCCAGGGTCTTGGAGGTCTTCCTCCATGGGCTCCTTCCCTTTATCCTTGGCGGACACCATTGTGCTTCTAAGCCTTCAAAGAGTATGTCCTGCTAGAAACAGATCGAAACCAAAACATGACGAAAACACGATAGACGAACCTTGGAAGATCCGGGGGATTATATATTACGAAGTTTCATAACAAAACGAAGGTACTGGGTGAAAACGGGTCGGAGACGGAGTCTAGGGTGGCCTCACCACCTGGTGGCGCGGCCAGGGGTGGGCCCGTGCCACAGGGTGGTGTGAGCCACCCTGGCTCCGTTTCCGTCCCTTTTTCGCTTCGTAGCTTTCCTTATTGACTGAAAACTGCAAAAATATAGTTGGATAGTGTTTTCACGGAACTTTTCTTACCAGAACTGTTACCTATTTGAACACGGACTCTGCAGGTCTCTGAATTTGGTATCTGGTATATTCTTTCGGAGTCACCACTTGAATAACATCAATCTTCATCTTCATATACTTATTACTTGAGTCATAAAACCTTTCTCTTCCTTATTACACCATTATCTCCACTAACCTAGAAATTTCTTTTACACAAAACTTCACACAGTTCTCATTAGCAACATTAGTATAAGTGAAGTGATAAAACCTTTTGCGTCCAACTTCAACTGAAAACCATCAAAACATAAGCTACTGTAGCAATTCCTTCCGAAAACCCAAAAAGAATTCAAAAAGGAAATCGAATAAAGAAGCAAATGCAAGAGTGGTAAAATCTGTCAAAACAGACCAGTAGGTAAAGATCAATTTTTCGAAAATCTTCTGTTGCTCAAATCAAAAAGTGCAAAACTAATGAAAGTTAAATAACAACTTGGGGCAGAAGCAAAAAAAATTATAGCTCAATCTGACAGACAGAGGTCTCTCACGAATTTTTATGGTGAAGCACAAAAATCTGTTTCGGGACAGCAACTTCCCCAAATCTTACTTCTCTCTCATTAGAGGTTGATCTTGACACAAAAACCAGACAAAACGGATAAGGAGCGGTTATTACCAAAATAATAACTTCCAAGACTCAAATAAACAAAAACAAACTAAAAGCAAAAACAAATTGGGCTGTCTCCCATAAAGCTCTTTCTTTATAGCCATTAAGATGGGCATGATAATTTTGAAGAAGCTCTCATAGGGATATGAATTGTGGTGAAAGGGAGCATTAAGAAGCAAAAACACACACACACATTTAATTCTAACCCACTTCCTATGCAAGGGGAGTTTGTAAACAAACAAGTTGTTGAAACCAGAGGCTTCTTGCATAAGAAGGCAAAACAAGTGCAACATAAAAACTTTCAGCATAAAATGAGGAAACTTGATATTATTGAGATACAAAAGAACACTTTTTCCTCTCTCATAGTAGCTTTCAGTATCATGCATAAACTTAACAATATAACTATCACAAGGACCATCATATCAATGATCGCTTATTCTAACAGAAAACACAGGAATACTAGCTCTCATAACACTACTTTGTGAAACAATATTAGAGGTATCCTTACAAAGGATAGTGTGTCCCTCTTTTTCATATTTAGTAACAAAGTCTTTCACATTTGCTATTATAGGTTCATCAACCATTTGTTTATCAGGTTCAACAGCTTTATTCATACTTTCATTAACCATACTAGCTATCATAGAATGTTCCTTCATCTTAAATGGGAAAGGAATTTTCTCAATATAAGGTTTAGGTAAAACATGATTAGCAGTATAAACTCCAGTATTTCTTGTAGGAACACTCTTAGCAACATCTTTGTAAGGTTCATGATACTTATTCCACTTCTTTTTAGGCACTTCAATGTAGGAAGCAAAAGCCTTAAAATAAGAAGCAATAGCTTGAGAGTCTAGACCATAAGCATTTTTAATATTTTGAAAGTCATCAGTTCCCATAAAAGATTCAATGCATTCATAATCATAATTTATGCCTGACTTTCTACCTTTGTCATTCTCCGAAGCTTCAGCATGGTCTTGAATACGGTCTAGAAGATCCCATTTAGCTTCTTCTTCCATGCGAGTGAATGATCCAGCACAAGAAGCATCCAATAAATCTTTATCATGTAGAGGGAGCCTTGCATAAAAGTTATTGATAATAATATCGTTGGGGATATCATGAATGGGACATTTGAGCATTAGTAACTTCAATCTCCCCAAGCTTGAGCTGTACTCTCTCCATCAAGAGGCCAAAAGTTGTATATTTGATTCCGATCTTTGTGAATCTCACTAGGAGGATAAAACTTTGAACAAAAGAGAGGCACTATTTCCTCCCATTCCAGAGCTTGACCATTCTTCAGCAGTTTATACCATTCCTCAGCTCTTCCTTTCAGTGATAATGAGAATAACTTCTTCTTAACTTGATCTGTAGTAATACCTGCACACTTGAACAACCCGCATAATTCATGTATAAAGAGTAAATGATCACCGGGATGGACAGTTCCATCCCCAACATAGTAGTTATCCATAACACGATCAATAATTCTTGTAGGTATTTTGAAAACATCATTCTCAGCAGGTGGTGGCTTATCTACTACCTTAGCAGTGGTAGTAGCATTACCAAATAAGAAACTCCGCGAATTATCCATAATGAAAATAAAGCAACTAACAGAAGTAAACAATACTCAAAGTAGAAGTTTCCTTTACCAGTTCCACTCTCCAATAGCGCTTCACTCCCCGGCAACGGCGCCAGAAAATAGTCTTGATGACCCACAAGTATAGGGGGTGTATCGCAGTATTTTCGATAAGTAAGAGTGTCGAACCCAACGAGGAGCAGAAGGTGCTGGCTAGTGGTATGGATCAGGAATTCTCTGCAAATACTTAGCAAACGGATTTTTAGGGGTTTTTGATATAGCAAGTAAACAAAGTACGAGTAAATAAAAGACAGTAGGAATAAATGCAGCAAGTGGCCCAATCCTTTATGCAGCAAAGGACAAGCCGGTTGTATTACTTAAGATGACCAAACGTTCTCGAGGACACATGAGAAGACTGTCAAGTGCTTTCGCTTCATATAGTTGATTAATCTTCTTTAGCTTGCTAAGTGTTGTGTGGGTGAACCTGTGCTAATGTACCGCCCCATCCAAGACTAATACATACTTGTGATTATACCCCTTGAAAACATCCGTAAGTACAAGAAAGTAATTAAGGTAGAAACCTAACCACAGCTTTAAACTCTAAGACCCTTACATCCCTTGTGCAATGGTTTCCTAACGGGGGTTCATGTTTGTGTCACTCCGGCAACCCCTACGATTAGTAGCCAAATACACAATGCATTCCCCTAGGCCCATATAGGTGAAGTGTCATGTAGTCGATGTTCACATGACACCACTAGAAGAAGTACACCACAACTTAAATAACAATCTATTGAATCTTTCTCAACGCAACTCCACTACTAACAACAAGACTTCTCCCATGTCCTCAAGAACAAAACGAACTACTCACAAGACATCATATGGATCATGATCAGAGATGGAATAATGATGTATAACAATCTGAATATAAACAATAATTCAATGGTTCACTCAATAGCATCAACTACAGAGAGTAATCAACACCGGGAAAGTTTCCCCTATGAACTAATGCAAGATTCAACGCAATTGTTATAGCAATATGGAGATGGTGATGAGGGTGCTGATGGTGGTGATGATGGTGGTGATGATGATGATCCCGATAAAGTCCAGCTTGATGGTGGTGTTGATGGCGACGATCTCCCCTCTCCGGGAAGGAATTCCCCCGGCAGAAATCTGTGTGCCAGAGAGATCTTTCTCTCTCGGTGTTTTTCGCCCCGCAGAGGCGGTGGAATCTTTCTGTGGTCACTCCCCGAGTCTTAGGGTTTCGCGAGGATGATATATGCTAGAGGGGAGAGGTTGGAGTGGGCCAGGGTGGCCACACCACCTCCTGGCGTGGCCTAGGGCTGCCCGCGCCATGGGGTGGTGTGGGCCCCCTATGGCCCATCTCCACTCTGTCTTCTGGCATCCTTAGTCTTCTGGAAAAATAGGATTTTCCGTATATTTTCCCGGATTTTCTGATCTTCGTGAATTTTGCCTCCAAACAGCACCTTTTCCATCAGAATCCTGACTGCAGCGGTCCATGCTCCAAAAGTCATCAACCATGCAAAAATAGATGAAATAACATAAGTATCACCTCTCAATATGAAATATATCAATGAGTAATAGTGAATTAAGACATAGAATAGTGATGCAAAATGGACGTATCAGCGGCGCTGCGGAACTTTTCGTGGATTTCTGATTGATGACCTAGGGTTTTTGCATCGGGAGGAATATATAGGCGAAAGGGCAAGGTCGGTGGAGGCCGGAGGGGCCCACACCACCTGGTGGCACGGCCAAGGGGGACCCGCGCCACCCTATGGTGTGGCTGGCCCCTGGCCCCTCTCCGTCTCGTCTTCTGGCTCCGTGTTCCCCCCAGTGAAATATTGACTTTGGCTTTTGTCCCGTCCAATTCCGAGAATATTCATTTTCTGACTTTCCTGGAACCAAAAACAGCAGAAAACAGACAACTGGCACTGTGGCATCTTGTTAATAGGTTAGGCCAAGAAATCATATGAAAAGTACTCCAAAGTTGGAACAAAACAAAAGAAAGTGGATAAAACCAAGCATGGAACATCAAAAATTATAGATACATTTGCAATGTATCAACATCCCCAAGCTTAACTCCTTCTCGTCCTCGAGTAGGTAAGTGATAAAAAGAAAGAATAATTTTTGAGGTGACATGCACCATCAAAGACTTGATCAAAGTATTTGTAAAACATTCAAAGCTGGGATCATAGTACTTCAATCATAACATGAAAGACAAAGTTCTAACGATAAGCAAAGAAACTATGATGCAACATGAAAAGGCACAAACAAAAGATTCATGAATAAGAATGCTTTGCAAGACGTTTGCTTGTTTCACATAAAGAAAACATAGCATAATAGTATTCATCTTGTCCCTCATAGAGTAGCAAATATAAATGCATAGGACACCTTCAAAGTTCATAAGAGTGACTAGATACAAATAGTTTTAAAAAAGCAATATCAAGTTATGCATCATTCAACTAAGAATGGCCACTATGCTCTCAAAGTAGGTGCATAAAGGTAGAAGGTGGAGACTCAATATAATGGTGAAATAAAGTCCTTCATATAAGGAAGTAGGGATTCAAGTCTCATAAAGAGCTTCCAAAAATTATGGTACTTATAGCTTTCAGCTCTCATTGCCCCTATCAAAGCATCTTGAAGTGATTAAGGTTAAAGTGAACAAACTATGGTGTACATGCTTGATGAAGTATAAGTTAGAAACCTCATGTCCCTTGCATATGAGGGCCGCTCCTCATGCTACACAAGTTTAGTCACCGGTAAGTTCTTGTCATCGTAAGTACATGTGTATCATAGAGAACCGCCAATGGGGTACCCCTTGCCCGATGATACGGAAGAATCCCCATATCAAAATGACAAGGCAAGCAGACAACGAGCATCTCAGCAATCTTCTTATTTACCATGGGAATATGGTGCTTTTTTCTCTCTTTCCTCTTTTCATAATCTTTTTTTTCTTTTTCTCTTTTTCTCAATATAGGACTCTTTTTTTATAAGAATAATACTTCATAGACAGCTCATTATGGTTACGCTGCAAGTTTCCACCATGTCAGCATGGATTAGACCAGCGGCCCAGGCATTTCTCTAACACATATACATAACTCCATGGACTTACAAGCTCCCCTTTCATTTCACACCGACGACATCCATAGACAAAAGAGCATGATATCAACTAGGTACAAAGTACCCGTGCAATGTTGAAAGCGTTCCCCATGACAGCATGGTTCTGCTAATTCCCAACAAATAAGTGCAATCATATACAACATAGACGACATAATGGTTCAAGTTTATTAAGGGCAAGAAAAGTAAAGTGTGCCATCAAGTTCGTGAGAGCTTTAATCACTAGTTTTCTCATAACAAGTTTAATTTGGAAGGTAAACAAAAACATGAATATACTTGGAATAGAATATGCTAGTAGGTAGGTATGGTGGACTCTTTGGCATAAGTTGGTTTAGGGAGTTGGATGCATGAGTGTAACTCATACTTGGTTGCAGAGGCTAGCAAAAGACTAGGAGCGACAAACTAAGAGAGCAATAATGGCCATAATCATGCAGAGTGACAAAACATCATTAATCAAAGCATAAAGTGATACTAGAAGTTGAAAACTAAAGGATCATAAAGGCTATGGTGACTTGAGATAGTCATAACATGGTGTGAGCATGCGCCAAGTCAACCCAAATAAAGCATCAAAGGAGAATACCACAATACTATGCTTTAATATGCTAAAACAACGCATGATTCATCCAAAGCACATTAAGCAATCTCAATTGTTTATAACAAGTCATGCTACAGCAAATAATACTAAGCATAAATCCAAAACAATATCAAGCATGGCATGACAAAGCATGGGCCACAGTAAAAAACAAGCTCTCTTTAACACTTAAGCATGAACTTTCCTACTCTTTTCCAATCCAAACTAAACTATTTGAAAACCAATGTATGAAAGAGGGGGTCCAACCAATTTATTCAACAAACTAAGAAAACCAAGCAAACGAAAAACCAAAACAAAAACGAAAAAGAAGACGCTCCAAGAACAACACAACTGTGCATGAAACAATAAAAATGAAGCGTTTGGAAGAAACCTGGGATTTTTATTGATGAAGAGGGGGATGCCTTGGGAATCCCCAAGATTTGACGCTTGTACTTCTTGGATATTTCTTGGGGTGACACTTGAGGCATCCCCAAGCTTGAGCTTTAGTCCATCTTTCATCTCATTACTCATTCCTTCCATACAACTGAAATTTTTCCTTCATACAAAACTTCACACAATCTTTATTAGCAACATTAGTGCACTCAAGATAATAAGTCTTTAGGTTCAGTTCTAACACCAATAAAACTTCCATTGAAACACTAGCTACTGTAGAGCTTCCCTCAAAAAGATCAATTCCCCAAAAGAACTCAAAAAGGAACCAACAAGAAGCAAATGCAAATGATGGCAGAAATCTGTCAAACAGACCATCGGGTAAAGACGAATTTTTTCGAAGACCTTCTGTTGCTCAAATCAAAAAGTTTTAAACTAACGAAAGTTAGATAACAACCTGGGGAAGAAGCACAAAAATTCACGCCTCAAAATGACGTAGATAGATTTTACACGAATATTTACGGTGAAGCACAGAAATCTGTTTCGGGACAGCAACTTTCCCAATCATTACTTCTCTCTCATTAGAGGTTACTCTTGCCACAAAAAGCAAATAAAAAGGATAAGGAGCGGTTATTATAGGGGTAATAACTTCCAAGACGCATCTAAAACTTTTGGGTTATCTCCCAATAAGTACTTTTCTTTAACGCCTTTAAGTTAGGCATGATATTTTGAGAAGATGCTCACATAAGAAATATGAATTGAAGTAAAAGAGAGAATCAAGAAGCAAATTCAAAGCACATTTAAGTCTAACCCACTTCCTATGCATAGGAATCTTGTAAAGAAACAAGTCATGAAAGCACAAAGCAACAAGCATAGTAAAGCAAAACAAGTGCAACTTCAAGACTTTCAACATAAATAGGGGAAACTTAATATTGTTGAGATGCATAAAACCATGTTTCCCTCTCTCATAATAACCTTAAGTAGGATCATGAATAAAATTAACAATATAACTATCACATGAAACATTCTTATCATGAGCCACATGCATAAAAGAATTAATACTCCCCACATAAACATATTCATTGTTATTAATCATGGTGGGAGCAAATTCAACAAAATAGCTATCATTATTATTCTCATCACCATAATCATCAAATATAGGAGGCATATTGTAATCATAATTAATTTTCTCCTCCATAGTAGGTGGACTGAAAATATCATATTCATCATACTAATCATCATATATTGGAGGTTTGGTATCATCATAAGCAATAGAATAGCTATCTTCCAGAGCAGGGGAACTAAAAAGATCATTTTCTTAAAAACTAGCTTCCCCAAGCTTAGACTTTTCCATAGCATTAGCAATAATGGTGTCCAAAGAATTCATACTAACAACATTGCTATTAGCATGCAAATAAAGTTCCATAGGTTTTTTAATTTTCTCTTCAAACACTCCATGTCCTGACTCAAGATAAATACTATAAAGCTCTCTAATTTTGTTGTTGTTTTCCATTAAGCCTAACTAGTGAAAATAAAAACAAGAAACAAAAAGACAAAATTGCAGAATCTAAAGTAAATAACTTCGAGCACTCACACCAGAGGACGTGAGTACCTTTTACCTTACCTCCCCGGCAACGGCGCCAGAAAATTGGCGTTTGCCGTGGGAGGTTCTTCTTCTTTAATCCTCCGGTCTGAATACCTTTTACCTTTCCTCCCCGGCAACAGCGCCAGAAAATAGCTTGATGTCTACGCACTTCTATTCTTGTAGACAGTTGTTGGGCCTCCAAGTGCAGAGGTTTGTAGAACAACAACAAATTTTCCCTTAAGTGGATCACCCAAGGTTTTTCGAACTCAGGGAGGAAGTGGTCAAAGGTATTCCCTCTCAAGCAACCCTGCAATCAAGATACACGAAGTCTCTTGTGTCCCCAACAGACCCAATACACTTGTCAGGTGTATAGGTGCACTAGTTCGGCGAAGAGATAGTAAAATACAAGTGGTATAGATAATTATAAGTGGTAATGGTGATAGAAAATAGCTTGATGGCATGGAAAATACTAAAGGCAAACTGAAATAAAGATGGAAGCAAGCAAACAAGTAACAGATCTAGTTGCAAACGGTGTTTCAATGCTAAGAAACAAGGCCTAGGGATCATACTTTCACTAGTGAACACTCCCATAGAAATATCTTCTCTTTATGATACTACTCTTAACTACTCTCCGGTTGGACACTCTAATCCATGGTAGGGCTATAACAACACACCTCAAAGTTCATCTTTCCCATCTAGATAACCCCACACTGTCACCTTGAGTACTAGATGAGTCCAATAAACACCACAATTTCATAAAGACATCCAACTCCAAATATAACTCATAACAAGTATTTGTAATCTCTAACCTAAGTGCCACCATGGTGTGCACGCTGTCACTTTCACACACATGGGGAGAGCAGAGATCTATTAAAGCACTTGAGTAGCAAGGTAGATCTATTGATTACAAGCTCATGATCACAATATGATCATGCATAGAGAGAGAGATGAACACATAGCTACCGGTAGAACCCTTAGCCTCGAGAGAGAACTACTCCCTCCTCATCATGGGAATCAACAATGTCGATGGAGATGGTGGTGGATATCGATGGAGATGGCTCCGGGGGCACTTCCCCGTCCCGGCAGGGTGCCGGAACAGAGACTTTCTGTCCCCCGAATCTCCCCTTCGGTGGCGGCGGTGCTGCGAAACTTTTCGTGGATTTCTGATTGACGACCTAGGGTTTTCGCATCGGGAGGAATATATAGGCGAAAGGGCAAGGTCGGTGGAGGCCGGAGGGGCCCACACCACCTGGTGTCGCGGCCAAGGGGGACCCGCGCCACCCTATGGTGTGGCTGGCCCCTGGCCCCTCTCCGTCTCGTCTTCTGGCTCCGTGTTCCCCCTGGTGAAATATTGACTATGGCTTTTGTCCCATCCAATTCCGAGAATATTCATTTTCTGACTTTCGTGGAACCAAAAATAGCAGAAAACAGGCAACTGGTACTGTGGCATCTTGTTAATAGGTTAGTCCAAGAAATCATATGAAAAGTACTCCAAAGTTGGAATTAAACACAAGAAAGTGGATAAAACCAAGCATAGAACATCAAAAATTATAGATACATTTGCAATGTATCACACAACAATGGCTTTAGTCATGAAGCTACTACAAAACATGGCTTTAAATCCCACTGCCCCGGTTTTCACTCAAAGTATATATAGCCTAGGGTTAAGTTTAGGGTTCGGGGTTTTATTTTGGGTTGAGGGTTTAAGGGTACATGGTTTATGGTTTATGATTTTAGGGTTTAGGCTTTTAGGGTTTATTGGTTTAGGGTTCATGATTTAGGGTTTAGGGTTGTTCAAGGTTTTAGGGTTTATGATTGTTTAGTTTTTAGGGTTTAGGGAATTTTCAATAATAATGTTCAAGATTTATATATATGGTTATATTCATGGAATAGAATGGCGTTATCGCAATTTAATAAAAGTATTTCAAAATTTGATCTGTAAGTGCATTATACCTCCTTGGTAAGGGTTTGGGGTTCTAGGGTTAGGAAGTTAGAGTTCTAGGGTTAGGAGGTTATTAGGGTTTACGGTTAAGGGTCTTTGATTTTCAATTATGTTCAAGCTTTATGCTTATATTGATGTAATAGAATGGCGTTACCACAATTTAACGAAAGTATCTCAAATTTTGATGTATAAGTGCATGATACCTGCTGGTTTAGGGTTTATGGGTCAATGATTTAGGGTTTTACGGTTTAGGTTTTATGGGTTGTTTAGGGTTTAGGGATTAGCGATTTTTCAATAATGCTCAAAGATTTATGCTTATATTCATCGAATAGAATGGAGTTACCTTCTTTAATGAAAGTATCACAAATGTTGATCTATAAGTTCATGATACCTTCTTGGTTAGGCTTTTATAGTTTAGGTTTTATCGTTGTATAGGGTTTAGAGTTTAGCAAATTTAGAATAATGCTCAAGCTTTATTGTTATGTTTGTCGAATAGAATGACGTTACCTAATTTATTGAAAGTATCTTAAATTTTTATCTATAAAGTGCATGATACCTGCTTGGTTAGTGTTTATGGGTTGAGGGTTTGGGGTTATAGGGTTTAGGTTTTAGGGGTTGTTTAGGGTTTAGAGTTTAGGAAATTTTCGATAATGCTCAAGATTTATGCTTATATTCGTCGAATAAAATGGCGTTACCAAATTAAACAAAAGTATATCAAATTTTGATCTATAAGTGCATGCTACGTCCTTGGTAAGGGTTTAGGGTTTTAGGGGTTTTGGGTTTTTGGTTTTATGAATTTTCAATAATTTTCAAGTTGCTTTATGCTTATATTCGTTGAATAGAATGACATTACATCAATTTATTGAAAGTATCTCAAATTTTTATGTATAAGTGCACAATACCTGCTTTGGTTAGGGTTTATGGGTCGAGGGTTTAGGGTTATAGGTTTTTACAGTTTAGTTTATGGGTTGTTTAGGGTTTAGGGTTTAGCGAATTTTCAATAATGCTCAAGATTTATGCTTATACTCGTAGAACAGAATGGGTGTTAGTTGATTTAATGAAAGTATCTCAAATTTTGATCAATGTGTGCATGACACCTGCTTGGTTAGGGTTTATGGCTGAGGGTTTAGAGTTTAAGTTTTAGGGGTTGTTTAGGGTTTAGGGAAATTTTGATATTACTCAGGATTTATGCTTATATTCGTCAAATAGAATGGCGTTACCCAATTTAACGAAATTATCTTAAATTTTGATCTATAAGTGCATGCTACGTGCTTGGTGAGATTTAGGTTTTAGGGTTATAGGGTTTAGGGGTTTAGGATTTGGGTTTTAAGGGTTTCGGTTTTCAGGGATTTTCAATAATGTTTCAAACTTTATTGTTATATTCATGGAATAGAATGGCGTTACCGCAATTTAATGAAAGATCGAATCTTAGATTTTGATCTATAAGTCCACGATACCTGGTTGGTTAGGGTTTATATGGGTAGAGGGTTTAGGGTTTTACGGTTTAGGTTTTATGGACTGAATAGGGTTTAGGGGTTTTATTGAATTTTCAATAATACTTAAGCTTTATTCTTATATTCGTCGAATAGAATATATATGGCGTTACCTAACTCATTGAAAGTATCTCCAAATTTGATCTATAAGTGCATGATACCTGCTCTATTAGGGTTTATGGGTTGAGTGTTTGGGGTTTTAGGTTTAGGTTTTATTAGGGGTTGTTTAGGGTTTAGGGTATTTTCAATAATGCTCAAGATTTATGCTTATATTCATCGAATAGAATGGAGTTACCAGTTTAATGAAAATATATCAATTTTTGATCAATAAGTGCATGCTACGTGTTTGGTAAGGATTTAGGGTTTAGTGTTTAGACTAGGGTTTCGGGAATTTTAAATAAGGTTCAAGCTTTATGCTTATATTCGTGGAGTGGCGTTAGCGCAATTTAATGAAAGTATCTCAAATTTTGATATATAAGTGCATGATACCTACTTGATTAGGGTTTATGGGCCGAGGGTTCTACAGTTTAGTTTTATGGGTTGTTTCCAGTTTAGGGTTCAGAGAATGTTTGGTAATGCTCAGGATTTATGCTGATATTCGTCTAACAGAATGGCGTTACCTGATTTAACAAAAGTATCTCAATTTTTGATCTATAGTTGCACGATACCTGCTTGGTCAGGGTTTAGGGGTTTAGATTTTATGGTTTAGGATTCCGTGAATTCTCAATAATATTTTCAAACTTTATGGTTATATATATTCGTGGAACAGAATGGTGTTACCGCAATTTAATGAAAGTATCTCAAAAATTGATCTACAAGTCGATGATATCCTGCTTGGTCATATTTTTTGTTAAATAAAATTGAAGGTACCCACGTACTAAAGCAAGGGAGAAACGGGAAGAGTTCCTTGAGATTTAGGCGCTGTTTGGTTGGGCTCTAATTCTGGCTTTTGATTTTTGGCTTATAAAGCTATGAACGTGTTTTTAGCTTTGTTTTTTTTTGCTTTTACTCTGACATAGTGGAATGATAGTATAAGCAAGGTTGGATGATTTTAACGATTTTATCTCAATTTAGCAAAAAATGTTCGAATTTTGAACAACAAGCGATGGGAGTCTCTACTTCCCATAATTCTGGCTCACTGACATGTGGGTCACTTGCATAGTGGGTCCAAAAAGTCAGTGTAGGTCGGAGTGGGCGGACAGGTAAATATTGAAGAAGGGCTGGGAAAGGTGGATGGGGTGATGCGCTTGGGAGAACACAAATTTACCACCTATATCCCTCTATTATTGTTGTGCTCCCTCGGATTCTTGTTTCCGGAGCAGGGATAGAAGAGAAATTTTGCATTCTAGAAAGAGGTGAAGCATGTTTGAATGGATGCACGGGATATTTTAATGGATGGGTGCGATGTTTGGGCATCGTACCAAATTTTGAGGTCGAAGCTTCTAGCATACGCTACTCCGGCGTGGGGCCTCTCAAACGCGCTATCACCGTCTAGGCCTACACGCCAGTGAGGACTGCACTGCATCAAGTGACGTGCTTCATCGATTCCACAACCACGAGAATTACCACTAGACGCGCGATTGCGGAATCGATGAAGCACGTCGCTTGATGCAGTGCAGTCCTCATGATCTGTTCCTGTTCCACGCCTCATGATCCGTTCCGGTTCCACGATCTTTGAAGTGTTGAACGTACAGCACCTCCGCCGGTATCCACACGTACGAGGAGGAGCGCCGGTGATGGACTGCTAGGTCCGGTACGTCGGCGACATGACTGGACTAGAGCTAGGGTTTCCAACACATGGAGTGACCTAACCGTGTGCTCTAAGCACCTGCGCCCCAGCTTATATAGGAAGTAAAAGTGGGCTCCACTCACTTGTGGCCCATTCACTAAAAGGCCTATATTAGCCATTACAAGTCTCACTTGCTGACTAAGTCCATGTCTCTATTTGGGTCCAACCCAAGTAGATTTTTTGTTTGGGTCTAACCCAAACTTGCTCCCGCTCTTAAGTGTGTGACCCGACAGGCTCATGGTAACCCGGACACGATTCCGAGTCTCACTCGTGATCGATCAGTTGGTAGCGGCTCCTAGCAGAACGTGCCAACTCTCAAGTACCAAAGAGTCATGACGACATGCCTTTCAATGTGACTTTCGTCTAAGTCCCTTTTGCCTCACGATATACCTTGTCGGACTATAGGCGAATGATCGTCATCCCTTAAATAGTCCGACTCTCTTTCTCGATCCGAGATAAGTGATTCATCCGACTAACTCTTAGTCGGTCGCCTCGGTTAACACTTAACTGAGTCACGCATGGCCATGCTTTCCGAATCATATCTTCTGAGAGGGCCCAGAGAATATCTCTCCAAATGGAGGGGCAAAATCCCATCTCGGTTATTCACATCATGCAGCTTGATTCTCAGTTGACCCGAACTCCGCCTTTATAACTGCCTAGTGACGGAACATCGTTTGACAGAACCTAAGTCGGTGATCCTCAACTCGGATTGTGCAATAACCTCAGGTCTAAGGATTACATTGATTGAGATATGCAAATGACGACTTGTTCGTTGCATCTCAATATGGGTCAGTCTGACTCGCTAAACTCTTTAGCCAAATCCGTGTAAGTCGGAATAGCATCTCCATGCCCATGATAAGTGGAACCTAGTCATCTGCCGACTTTCACATTGGTCTAAGTTGTGTGTCCAGCACAACCTCAATGACCAAGGACAATTAGTATGAACAACATGAATATATAGTTCCACAATCAAATCACATATTCGATGATACATATCAGTAGTTCATACATGGACCATAACCTTATGAATACATTGGAAATAACATCATACATGATTGCCTCTAGGGCATATTCCTAATAGTCTCCCACTTGCACTAGAGTCAATCATCTGACATCACATGTCTAGGAATATAATGCCCATAGCTCTCAGGTGCGCCTCATGCTTTGGCTGTGGAAGTGGCTTTGTCAATGGATCCGCAATGTTTGCATTCGTGTGTACCTTGTATAACTTGATATCACCTTGATCCACGAACTGGCGAATAAGGTGGTACCACATGAGTATATGTTTGTTCTTCTGGTGTTGTCTAGGTTCCTTGGCTTGTGCAATAGCACCATTGTTGTCACAATACACGTCTAACGGATTGGACGAGCCCTGAACCACACCAAGATCCATGAGGAAATTCCTCATCTAAACGGCTTCTTTTGCCGCCTCCGAGGCAGCAATATACTCAGCCTCTGTCGTAGATGCAGACACCGTCTCTTGCTTGGAACTCTTCCAGCTCACAGCCCCTCCGTTTATTACAAACACATATCCGTATTGTGAACGAGAATCATCCGAGTCAGTGAGATAACTCGCATCCGTGTAACCCCTTACACCGAGTTCATCCTCACCTCCATAAACCAGGAACATATCCTTAGTCCTTCTCAAGTACTTTAGGATATTTTTAGCCGCTGCCTAGTGGATTTCTCCAGGGTCAGCCTGGTACCTGCTCACAACAGTTAGAGCATAGGAAACATCCGGCCTAGTACAAATCATAGCGTACATGATGGATCTGACTGTAGAAGCATACGGAATCGCACTCATCCGACTTCGTTCATCAGTTGTCGAAGGACACTGAGTCTTGCTAAGTTTCACGCCATGGGACATCGGTAAGAACCCCTTCTTAGACGATTCCATGTTGAACTTCTTCAACACTTTGTGCAAATATGTACTTTGACTCAATCCAATGAGTTGCTTTGATCTATCTCTATATATCCGGATTCCTAGTATGTAAGTCGCCTCACCCAAGTCTTTCATCGAAAAACTCCTTTCCAATGATTCCTTGGTGTCTTGCAACATCTGGACATCATTTCCAATCAGTAATATGTCATCAACATATAAGATCAGAAAGTTTACTTTGCTCCCACTAAACTTCTTGTATAAACAAGAATCATGATCACTCTTGATGAAGCCAAACGATTTGACTACCTCATCAAAGCGAATGTTCCAACTCTGAGATGCTTGCTTCAAC
This sequence comes from Avena sativa, assembly GCA_916181665.1. Lineage (NCBI taxonomy): Eukaryota > Viridiplantae > Streptophyta > Magnoliopsida > Poales > Poaceae > Avena > Avena sativa. The sequence continues at coordinate 540,954,793 of OV702290.1, read as the reverse complement.
CCATAAATGGATTTCTGAAGTTTGCATACCTTGTCAGCATTAGACGGATCGACAAAACCCTTGGGCTGTATCATATACATGTCCTCGGTTAAATTTCCATTAAGGAAAGCCGTCTTGACATCCATCTGCCATATCTCATAGTCGAAATAGGCTGCTATAGCTAACATGATCCGAACTAATTTAAGCATCGCTACGGGTGAGAAAGTCTCATTGTAGTCAACTCCTTGAACTTGTCGGAACCCCTTCGCGACAAGCCGTGCTTTATAGACAGAAACTTTTCCATCCATATCAGTTTTCTTCTTAAAGACCCATTTGCACTCGACGGGTCTTGCACCGTCTGGCAGATCAACCAAGTTCCAAACTTGATTTTCATCCATGGACTTTAACTCGGATCTCATGGCTCCAAGCCATGACTCAGAATCAGAACCCACCATCGCCTCCGAATAAGTTGCCAGCTCATCACTGTCTAACAGTAACACATCACGAACACTTCGCAATCTGGCCGATCTTCGCAGTGTCGGTGCTGTTTCCGGCTCAGGTACCACGAGTGGCTCAACCTCCAAGGCTTTTGCCGACTCGCTACTGGCCGGTATCTCTCGAATTTCTTCGAGTTGCACCGTGCTCCCACTGACTCCCCGACTAAGAAACTCTTTCTCAAGGAAGACACCGTTCTGAGCAACAAACACTTTACCCTCTTCTTGGTTGTTGAAGTAGTAACCCAAGGTTTCCCTCGGATATCCTACGAAAATACACTTATCCGACTTAGCTGTAAGCTTGTCCGACTGAAGTCGCTTGACAAAAGCTTCACAACCCCAAATCTTAAGAAAAGATAAACTCGGCTTCTTGCCAGTCCACATCTCATGCGGTGTCTTCTCTACCGACTTTGATGGTACTCTGTTTAGTGTGAACGCTGCAGTTTCTAGACAATAACCCCAAAATGATAAAGACAGATCTATCCGACTCATCATTGATCATACCATGTCCAACAAGGTCCGATTCCTCCTTTCTGATACACCGTTTCTCTGCGGCGTTCCTAGAGGAGTGAGCTGGGGAACTATTCCACAACTCTTCAGATGGTCATCAAACTCATGGCTCATGTACTCGCCTCCTCGGTCCGACCGAAGAAACTTTATTTTCTTGCCAAGTTGATTTTGTACCTCATTCTGGAATTCCTTGAACTTTTCAAAGGCTTCTGACTTATGTTTCATCAAGTAGATATATCCATATCTACTCAAATCATCAGTGAAGGTAATGAAGTACTCATAACCACCTCTGGTTGTCGTGCTCATTGGGCCACATACATCACTATGTACTAGTCCCAATAAGTCGGGCGCCCTTTCACAATTCTTTGCAAAAGGTGTCTTGGTCATCTTGCCAAGAAGGCAGGATTCGCATGTCTCGAACAACTCTAAGTCGAACGAAGTTAGGAGTCCATCATCATGGAGCTTCTTCATGCGTTTCCAACTTATACGACCAAGCCGACAATACCAAAAGTAAGTCATATTCAGATCATTTGGTTTTAACCTTTTCACATTTATGTTAAAGACAGATTCACCCTCAAGATTCAAAATAAATAACCCGTCCTGGACGGGTGCAAAGCCATGAAACATATTATTCAAATATAAAGAACAACCATTATTCTTAATATTCGATTCATAGCCTTGTCTCATCAAACATGAGGCAGAAATAATGTTTTGACTAAGCACTGGAACATAATAACAATTATTCAGCTCCATTAAGAATCCGAAAGGTAAATGAAGTTGCATCGTGCCGACTTCCAACGCAGCAACTCTTGCTTTGTTGTCGACCCGAATGTCAACCTTGCCTCTTGCCACGCTCCTAGTTCTTACCAGTGCCTGCAACGAGTTGCATATGTGAATGACTGATCCAGTATCATATACCCAAGAACTACCAGGTGCATCAACAAGATAAATGTCTATAACATTGCAAACAAGCGTACCTGAGCCAGAAGTCACACCTCCGCTCTTGGCTTTGTCAGCCAGATACTTGCTGCAATTCCTCTTCCAGTGGCCATCCGACTTGCAGTAGAAGCAAGTGGATCCGGCTGCAGGAGATGGCTTAGTCCCCGAGGAAGTGCTTTGGACTAGGTCCTCAGCCTTATCTCCCGACTTTGCCTTCTTCTTCTTAGTCCAAGAACTCTTCTTGAACTTATCCTTATTCTGCACCATCAACACTTGACTGGCACCTTTCTTGAGATCCTCCTCAGCCTCCTTGAGCACCCATGCAATCCAGTGAGCTTCTTATCCATACCATGCATGTGGTAGTTCGATATGAACTGACCATACGCACTAGGAAGGGAGTTCATAATTATGTCCGTAGCGAACTCTTCGCTAATGGGGTAGCCAAGCCTTTCCAGAGACTGCACGTAACCAACCATCTTGATCACATGCGGACTCAGTGGATCGCCATCCTTAAGCTTGCAGCTCAACAAAGCTTGAGAGACTTCATACCTCTCAGTCTTTGCCTGAGCCTGGAACATACTTTTGAGGCTTTCGATCATATCGTAGGCCTCAACATTCTCGAACTGCTGCTGCAAGTCCGGTTCCATGTGAGCAAGCATAAGACAGCTAATCTCCGTGGATTCATCACAAATCCGACGGTAGGCATTGGTGGCTGCGACAGTCGCATTCTCATCCGGCTCAGTTGGAAGTGGGTTGTCTAGGACACGGTCCCTTTTTTCTTGTTTGAGAACAATTCTCAGATTACAATACCAGTTGGTGAAATTAGTTCCATTCATCTTATCTTTCTCTAAGATGGTTCTCAAAGCAAAACCGGAAATCTGAGGAAGACTACTAGGTGCCATTGATCTACAACAAAAAATATGCAAAACACTTAAGACATGTATCCATAAAGAGCAAGCATATTAAACATTTTAATATTTATGCTCCCACTAGAACCAACACCCCTCCGATGGTTACTTAGTGATTCAGGACCCTAAATAAGAAAGTCGACTAGTGAGCTTTAGCATCACCGCTAGCCGTCAAGTGATCTAGGTAGACAACTCCATGTCAATCGTATCTCATATGACTCCTGTTGAATGGGTGGCATCACATGCCCCGGCTCCCATCCGACTTTTCCCCGAGTCCCACAACCGTTGTGATAGACCCGTCTAGATTACCAAGTGCTTCTGCTGTAAGAGTCTGACTCAAACCTACCTAGTCGGAAAGAATTGATAGCACCTCAATTTTATGAGCCTACTACCAAAAATGTCCGACTTGTGATGGTGCAGCACTTGCGGGGAAACCGACTAGACATTCTTTGAGGGATTACTTTGTACCAACTATCTAATAGAGGTAAAACAGAGACATAACAATAACACAAAATAAAGCAATTATAATGTGAAATGGTATGGCTCTCTTCATGGCGATCTCCATCTCCACAAAGCTTGTAATTCGACTCGTGTCAACTCTTGTCACGTGCCGCCTTACACCATGTAGCCGACTTGTACATCGACTTGCATGCCTTCTGGATTCTCCAAACAGCTAACTAGCTAGTAATGTAAATTACATAGAGAATCTGACACGCAGGTCGTTATACAATAAAATGATAGCACCTAGGCTCCAGCCGGCTGACAAAAACCGTGATATGTAGATCACGTATGGATTACACACATCACATGTATATAAGCCATACCATTCACAACATCATCCTGCAAAAACAAGTTATGCATAGATACGATATCTATCGGCGTTGTGAAACTCGCAATGACATCTAAGGCGCTACGACAGGGTGAAGCCGGCGGTCCCCGATGGCGGAAGCCGACCGGTAGGGGTATGTCGTTCCACGACCTTAGCAGTTAGATCATGGAAACCAGATCATCCATTCCCCCGAGTACAGTTGATCCACTCAACTTTGTACAAAACCGATCTATCTCATAGATCGACCACCAAAACTACAATTAGATCCAATCTAATGCCAACCGCATATCACATATGCATGATCTCGAGCCTAAAACCAGAAGCTAACGCTCTGATACCACTGTTGGGCCGCGCAGAGAAAAACAGCTCCTTCATCACCCCGGGCATCACCTTGTCAGACCATATCCTACACATGTGTCATCACAAGGTCACACTGGATTATGTTTGTGAGTATATGGCGGCAGATAAACTGTTCTAAATGTCTTCTTAAGTTTCACATGATTCAGTGCATCGCTCTTATTAATTATGCGACTATCTCTTGCTTTGACTTAGAAATTGTCTAAGAGTGCCACAAAGCAACTCCAGGCCAGACGAAAGGGCACAATAGTCTTCACGATGCAGAGCGAAGGATTGTTTATCGAGGGATGCTACGCCATTAACTTGACTGATGGGCTCTTGGCAGCTACTTCTAGGTGGATTAAGTTCCGGAAAGTAGCTAAACTTACTATTGGAAGAACGGTCAAGGTCAATGTATCTCGCTGCCCTGAATGCGGCATGCTGTTCATGAACTTTCTAGCTGTCTAGCTCTTTGGCCGCATGCTATTGTAATTAATTATGTGGTTGTCTTATCTCCACTGATCATATATGGGTGGTAAAACTATGATAACCTTTTGCTGGATTGGATCTATGACTAGTATGTACTGGTATGGTATATCTGTATCTATATGAGGGTTTCCTATATGACCAAATATTATGACAATGATTGTGTTCTAGTGATCCAGTGTGTTTGGAGAAAAGGGCAAACTGATCGCGTGGCATGGTTTTTAGAGCTGAAACAAGAACTGTCTCTCTCTGTAGTGATATTGAAATTCAGTGTTTGTATTACTGAATCAGTCACTTTGAAATGCTTCTGAATTGTTCAAGTGCTGCTGAATATGAACTAGGAATCTATCAATTTTTTATGTCTTATTATTCTGTACTCCTTAATCTTTCAAATGGTATTGAATTTGTCAAAAGTTTTGTTGTTGCTGCTGGCTGCTTGCTCTAGAGCTTTTGCCTTTGTGTCATCGGAACTGTTGGATGCATTTTGGACAGGGATGAGAGGGTAAAGATATACAACGTGATTTCACCAAGTGAAGTCATTGGATACTAGCCCTGTTTTGGCGCATGTGGTGTGTGTTCATTAGATATTTTTACATGAATATCTGTCAAAGGAATTATTGCTTTTTTTCCTCCCTCAAAGAGGTCTGTGTTTGAATCTGGTGAGACACAGCCCAGTGAAATTTGAGATAGGAGCCCATTAACCATAGCCCAAAAACTTTTTACTTTGGCCTTTTTGGCAGTGCCCCCCACCTCTAAAAAAACTCTGCCTACCCATGTTTTTAAGAAACTAATCCATTATGTGGCTTTTTATAAATCGAACTTCCAGTAGCGCTGCTCTTTTATTTTAAGAGAGATAACATGGAAACACAACAATATTTTTTAGAAGACTCATACATAAGTTGTAGTACTAATACATGTTTAATGATTCAATTTCTATTAGTATCTTTGGTATTATGGCAAAACACTCAGTTTATGTCTATTTGATTTGATTTGAAGGTCTTTAGTTCGAATCCACTATGTGTACATATTTATATATATCTTGGGTTTACTTTTTTTAGAAAGGGTTTAATTTTTAATATCGCATTACGGAGAGGCTGACATCACGGACCCACCAGCCTACAACATCCCTCGAGTTTAATGTCAGGTTTGAAAAAAAGTTAAATACTTGTACACAGAGGCTGGCATTAGGGACCCACCCGCCAAAACATACCAGAGAGGGTGACATGGGGGCCTCAGCAACAAGACCATACCCGGCTGCCACATCGAGCAATGTTGCCAAGGTCAAACAGCGGACACGGCCGAAAAAAAATCAATCATACGCAGGTTTGATAGACAGAGAGACCGGCATATGGGACCCAGTAGTGCGGCCTTATACATGTTCTGCCTCGAGCGACGTTGCCAAGTTTGAAACAGGGAGGCGCGAACGAGAAAAAAGTCCAACATGCACACCTTTCTTCTAATGAGAGGCTCACATGGGGGACTCAGCAGCCTGGAAAAACAGCTGATGCATCGAGCAACACTATCAAGTTCGAAACACAGAGGCGCGACCGAGAGCAAAAATTCCATCATACACACATTTCTTCTAATGAGTGTATGACATGTGGGGGTGGGGCCCTGCATCATGATTAAATGGTAGATGCAGCGAGCAACACTATCAAGTTCGGAACACGGAGGCGCGACCGAGGGAAAAAATTCTATATACACACGTTTCCTCTAATGAGAGGATGACATGTGGGGTCCAGGAGTTTGATTAAACGGATGATGCAGCGAGCAACGCTATCAAGTTCGGAACACGAAGGCACGACATAGGGTAAAAAATCCATCATACACACGTTTCTTCTAATGAGAGGATGACATACGGGGACCAGCATCGTGATTAAATGGTAGATGTATTGAACAACGCTATCAAGTTCGGAACAGGGTAGCGTGAGCCAAGGAAAAAAATCCATCATACACACGTTTCTTCTAATGAGAGGATGACATGTGGGGCTCAGGAGGTTGGTTAAACGGTAGATGCGTCGAGCAGCGCTATCAACTTGTAACGGGGTAGCACCAGCGAAGGAAAAAATTCCATCATACAAACGTTTCTTCTAATGAGAGGATGACATGTGGGTCCCAGGAGGTTGATTAGACGGTAGATGCATCGAGCAGCGCTATCATCTTCGGAACAGGGTAGCGCGAGCGAAGGAAAAAATTCCATCATACACATGATCCTTCTAATGAGAGGCTGACATGTGGGACCTAGCAGCCTGACTAAACGGCAGACGCCTCGAGCAATGTTATCGAGTTCAAATCAGGGAGGCGTGACCGAAAAGTATGGTCCGCTAGAGACACTGACGTCTGGGACCCACATGCCTCAAAAGACTTCGGCGAGTCAACATCGCGCGAGGAAATGAAAATCTTGCTTCTGCCACGCGCTGGCCGAGCTTCCTCCATGTTTTTAGCAGATCCGTCGTAGTAGAGGGCCGCAAAACCGGAAAAAAAAGTTTTCCATCGGCCATGGCCGAGCCAAGAATTTCATCGCGGAAGACGCGCCTTCTACGACGACCGTCAGGCCAAGTCGTTGTGGAAGGAAACTTTTCTTGTAGTGTTTGTTGCAGGTTTCCTATGTGGGGGCACGTGAGCGCCCCACAGGGTGTAGTCCCCGAGGTTCTTGCTGGCTGGAGAATCCAGGCAGATCGAAGCTCTTTCTTTGCCATCTTGGAGTTGGCCTCCGGCTGCAGCACTTCGTCTCATGCGGAAATGAAACATGATCAATAGACTGTGTGTTAGTCATGTGTAGAATGAATATAGTCTTTTAACTTCTCTTTTGTTTGAAATTTTTTCCTTTTCACGCAAGGCTGGTAGCTTAGTCCTTTTCTTAGTGAACATTGGCCTTTAAAGCTATGCCCTTGTCAGCTCTTGGCCGGATGCAAGGGTTTGCTTAGGTGGCGTACTTTCGCAATACTTCAGTATTTCACTATCGGCTTTGAGCGAGCGAGCGTAGCTAGAACGTCCAGACATCTGGCTTTCCTTCAGATTTTTCTTGTATGAGCCTTCGAGTTTGTCTGCTCTTGCCGTGTCTGTCAGTCGGCTTGCGGTCTGCAGCCAAAATCGAAGAGGGGTCTCTTGGGAACTCGTACAATACTTCGTCCCTTCGGAGTTTGCGGTCATCTGGGTTATCCGGTGAGCTTCCGAGGGAAAATGCCGGGTCCAGGGTTAAAAAACAATGTAGCCAGAAAGTTTGCCAGTGTAGTAGAAAATGCCAAATTATTATGGAGTCCTCGAGACTATGTCGAGGCCCCTCATCTTGTTCATTACATAAAAGTAAGATACATTTGCCCTTTACTCAGGTGTAGAATGGACGAAGCAGGTTCGCATTCCACGGGCACTCAGTTTCTTCATCGGAGCGGTCCATCTTGTTCTTTGTCGGTTGGCGGGCGTCGATCAGGTAGTATGAGTTATTATGCAACACCCGGCTGATGATGAACGGTCCTTCCCAAGGCGGACCTAGCTTGTGCATCCCCTTGGTATCTTGTAGCAGCCGCAAGACGAGGTTGCCTTCGCGGAACGAGACGTTGCGGATCCGGCTGGCATGATAGCGTCGCGGGCTCTGATGGTAGATGGAGGATCTGGACAAGGCCAGCTCTCGAGCCTCCTCGAGGAGATCGATGTTGTCTTCTCGTGCTTCCTGTGCTTGTTGTTCTGTGTACAGCAGCTTTCGCTGTGTGTTGAATTCGATGTCGGTTGGCAGGACTGCCTCTACCCCATAGACAAGGAAGAATGGTGTGAAGCCGGTGGAGCGGTTGGGAGTTGTTCGCAGGCTCCATAGTATAGCCGGCAGTTCCTGTATCCAGCAGTCGGGTGTCCTCATTAGTGGATCGATCAGTCTTGGCTTGATTCCAACTAGGACCAGGCCATTTGCTCACTCGCACTGTCCATTGGACTGGGGATGTGCAACAGAGTCCAGGTCTAGGTAGCCCTTGTCACCACAGAAACGCGCGAAGGCCCCTTTGGCGAAGTTGGTGCTGTTATCTATGATGATGCTATTGGGGTAGCTGAACCTTGTGATGATGTCGGTGAAGAACTTGATTATAGTTGGTCCGTCCAGCTTCTTGATTGGCTTTGCCTCGATCCACTTCATGAACTTGTCCACGGACACCAGCAAGTGTGTCATGCCGGATCGTGCGGTCTTGAATGACCCCACCATATCCAGGCCCTAGACGGCAAATGGCCAGGTAATGGGGATCGTCTTGAGTGCTGACGACGGAGTGTGCTTCTGCTGAGCGAATCACTGACATCCGTTGCATGCCTTTACCAGCCGCTTGGTGTCCTCCAGTGCTATGGGCCAGTAGAATCCATGACGAAATGCCTTTGCCACTATTTCCCTTGATGATGCGTGGTGACCGCACTCGCCTTGGTGAATGTCCACCAGTAGTCGGATTCCCTCTTCTTGGCTTACGCAATGCTGGTATATTCCTCCCACGCTACGCTTGTAAAGCTCATTGTTGATGATGGTGTATGCACTTGCTCTACGCTTCACTTGTCTTGCCGCCACCTCTTCATCTGGCAGCTCCCCTTTGGCTAGAAAGTCCATGAATGGCTTTCCCCATGACGGTGTCTCTCGGATGCAAAGGACTGTTTGCATGATCATCTTGACTCCCTTGCTCCTGGCTGGCTCGGGCTCGTCAGACGGCCTACCAGGTGGGAGTCCCGAGCCCGCAGTCCTCGGGATGGAGGAGGCAGTCCTCGGGTGCGGCATTGCAGTCGTCGGGATGGAGGCGGCAGTCCTCGGGTGTGGCGTGGCAGTCCCCAGGATGGAGGCGGCAGTCCCCGGGTGCGGTGTGGCAGTCCCCGGGATGGAGCCGGCAGTCCCCGGGTCCGCGTCCAGCATGATGGAGCCGGATTCTAGTGATGGCGTGATGGAGGGCTTGTGGAGGTGTTCGTGAGCTACTCCAGGCGGTATTGCTGGTCTCGTTGAGCCTACGCGGCCAATGCGTCTACGGCTTCGTTGTTTGCTCGAGGCACGTGTGGAACTCGCATCCTTCGAAACATGCGCATAGCTGTTGTACGAAGAAGTAGTATAGTGCCATGTTTGCGTCCTTAGCGTCCCAGTTGCCTGATACTTGCTGCACCACCAGGTCGGAGTCGCTGAAACAAAGGATGCGTTTGATGCCGATATCTTTTGCCATCTTGTGGCCGTGCACGAGCGCTTCATACTCAGCGATGTTGTTGGACGCGCGGAAATGGATCTGCAGTACGTACTCCAGCCGGTCTCCTTTTGGAGAGGTGATGACGACCCCGGCTCCGAGACCACTGTACATCTTAGAGCCATCAAAGTGTAGCTTCCAGTGCGTGGAGTCGAGACATGGAGGCAGGTACTGCGTTTCTGCCCAATCGACGAGGAAATCCGCCTGCGCCTGAGACTTGATCGCTGTTCTTGGCTCGTACCGGATGTAGTGTGCGGCGAGCTCTATCGTCCATTTCACCACCCGACCTGTGGCATCCTTGTTGCCGATGATCTTCGCGAAGGGGGCCATCACCACTACCCGGATGGAGTGCTCTTGGAAGTAGTGCTTTAGCTTCTTGACAGCCATGCATACGCCATACACCAGCTTTTGGTAGTGAGGGTAGTTCTGCTTTGATAGCGAGAGTACCTCATTCAAGTAGTACACCGGTCGCTGAACCAGCTGCGCCTTTCCTTCTTCTGGCCTCTCTACCACCAGTATAGCGCTGACGACCCGGTTGGTAGCTATGATGTACATCAGCATTGGCTCCTTCGTGGCTGGGGTTGCCAGTACAGGTGGAGAGGACAACTTGCGCTTGAGGTCGCGGAAGGCCTCGTTCGCCTATGTCGTCTAGACAAACTTGTCTGTTTTCTTCATGACGTGGTACAGGGGTAATGCCTTCTCGCCAAGCTAGCTGACGAACCGGCTGAGGGAGGCCAGGCATCCGGTGAACTTTTGTACGTCGCGCAGGTTCTGCGGCCGCTGCACGCGCTCGATTGCGCCGATTTTCTCCGGGTTGGCCTCGATCCCACGCTCTGAGACAAGGAAACCGAGGAGCTGGCCGGCTGGGACGCTGAACACGCACTTCTCCGGGTTCAGCTTCATCTAGAACCGGCGAAGGTTGGTGAAGGTTTCCTTCAGGTATTTGAGGAGTGTATGTTTCTCCTTTGTTTTGACCACCACGTCATCGATATAGGCATGCACGTTTCTGCCAATTTGCGATTGTAGACACTTTTGCATGCAGCGCTGATATGTGGCGCCTGCATTTTTGAGTCAGAATGACATGGTGGTGTAGAAGTAGGCCCCGTATGGGGTGATGAATGCTGTCTTTATTTGATCAGCGGGGTTCAGCCGGATCTAGTGGTAGCCATAGTACGCATCCAGAAATGACAGTAGTTCACAGCCGGCTGTGGAGTCGATCACTTGGTCTATCAGTGGCAGGGCGAATGGATCCTTGGGGCATGCCTTGTTGAGGCTGGTGTAGTCAACACAGATGCGCCAAGTCTTGTTATTTTTCAGCACCAGTACTGGGTTTGCCAGCCATTCCGGGTGGAAAACTTCCATGATGAATCCGGCTGCGAGTAGCTGGGTGATCTCCTCACCGATGATTCTTTTTTTCTCTTCCGCGAAGCGGCATAGTGAATGTTTGACCGGCTTTGCATCCGGCCTAACATGTAAAGAGTGCTCAGCGAGCTCCCTCGGAACACCAGGCATGTCCTTGGGGGACCATGCGAAGATATCCCGATTCTCATGGAGGAAGTCGACAAGCATGCTTTCCTATTTGCTATTAAGGCCGTCTACGACCAGGACAAACTTGTCCGGCTTGGCCTTGTTCAGCAGGATTTTCTTGGTGCCTTTTGATGGCTTGAATTGCGCCTCTCCGGCAGGTCTTTGGCTCACCAGTCAGCATGTCCGCCTGGAGGGCCGCCACGTTCTGCATGATGATGCGTTTCTCCTCTACAATGATCATGGCCTCGGTGATCTTGGAGTTGCCTATGGCGCATTCCACCGACCGCCTGTAGTCACCTGCAACGGTGATTACTCCCTTAGGACCAAGGAGCTTCATCTTGAGGTACGTGTAGTGCGGCACCGCCATGAACTTGGTGAGTGCAGGGCGTCCCAGGATGGCATGGTAAGCATTGCAGAGGTTGACCTGAAGGGTTCCGCAGCAGAAAGCAAAAAATTCCTACGTTGGAACTTCCTAATGCCCAAGATCTATCTATGTAGTAATGCGGTAATGGCCGAGCGTATAGAATACATACCCTTGTAGACCGTACGCGGTTAACATTCTGAGGAGAACGTAGTTGAAGTAGTCGAACTCGTAGCCGACCTCAAGGTCGCGAAGCTCCTTGCAAGTCACCCCTTGCTCCTTCTTCATCATGCAACACCTCTAGATCACGACATCGTGAGGCCCCTCATGGTTTCGTACACATACGGTGTATGACTACGACCTCCGGCTCCTTGATCCCTGCCGGGAGTGCGAAAGTAGATCTCCGGCTTGGAATCCCTGCAGCGCAACGGTGTGCTGCAGGTGCGGTGTCTCTTGCATGGAAAGTCCTTACTTGGGACCATGCCAACATAGGGAGATGAGAGAGAGAGGTAAGGAGAAAGTCAACAAAAGGACTTCTCCAAATATTGGTGTGTCTATTCCCACCCATGGGCACCCCTTTATATAGGGGGAGGGGGTGTGCCCTCCCCTTTGGGTTTCCCATGTGGGACTAAACAAGGGAGAGAGGGGGAGGCGCACGGGCCCTTAGGGCACCATGGGCTAGCCAGCCAGGGGTGGGGCCCACCTCGGCACAGCCCTTGGCTGGCCGGGTGGGCCCCCTTGAGGCGGCTAGGCCTTGGCCCTTGGCCCTTCCCTTTGGTTTTCCCTCATGGGCCCTGTTTCCCTAGGAAGTTTGGCCCATTACTGGAATACCCCTTAAAATTAGATTTTAATATTATATTTAATATTAATTACATTAATTAACATGTAAATACATATTACAAAATCTGACTTGACCCGAAACACCTTTCGGTTCCCTTTTGATTTCCTCCGAGCGATTTCGGATCTTTCCCAGAACGATTCCAGTTCTCTCACGGAACTTTTCCGGTTTCCTTTTCTCTTTCATATGGTGATTCCAACTTACAGAGGATCTCTAGCTCATCGTATCCTTAAGTGTATTTCCCCATGGCTCGAGAATGGCACATACATAATCTCCATCAATGATCAATAGCGGGACCGGGATGCCCATAATGACCCCTATGCATTCCACGATGATAATGTCATTTGAACCGTAAACAGTCGTTTCCCATTCCCTTTGCCACTTGATACCTAGTTCACCCTATATTTGATCTACGGTATCTCGATACCTTTGTTCGATCTCGTTACCGATGAACTTGTTTTCTCGTTTCCGTGTCGTTGCATTCTGTGACCCAGTCACACGCTTGCAAGCTTCCTTAATGCAATGTCACCGAGATGGCCACATATGTATCTATCCGTTACATGGATTGGAAAATCATGGTCTTGATATGTACTCCTCTACATGCCCCTTTGAGAAACCTGAGTAGCACCTTTTCGATCACCCAGTCACGGTGTGATACTTGATAACCATCTAAGCTCCCTCCACAACAGTGATTTGCATTATCTCACAGTCTAAGGATCAGGTTGCGAGGTTTCCTTAGTTTATCATTAATGGTGAACTTTGTAACTAGATCTCATTAAGATACAACTGGTTGGGTTGTTTTTCTATCACATCATTCAACTAATGACGTGACCTCATTGTCGATTGGCATAAATGCCCATGATCTCGAAACCCTAGATCATCCTCATTACTAATGAACTAGTTCGCTATAGGTAACTAGAGACTTGGTTTGTTTACATACCACACGTGTATTAACGTTTCGTATTAATACAGTTATAACACAATATGAAACTATTATGAACTAATTGAGATATGACAATAAAAACCTATTTATTATTTGCCTTTAGGGCATATCTCCTTCAGTCTCCCACTTGCACTAGAGTACAAATAATCTAGCTTGCATTTTACTCATCATAAACCATATCACATATGCGTTTATTGATCATGCGTGCTTATGGAAAACATCATGTCCATGTTCTGTTTTACCAGATCATTATGTCTTTGCAAATCGTTAATGTCTTCCTAACTTTGAAATTTATACCATTATTTCATAATGGATTGAAGTATTCGTTTGGCGATGAAGTGAGACTTTGTTTCTAGTGTTTATAATGACGGTTGTTTTCACTATTGTCATCTAAACTTCAAAACACACTTTGCAATCCTTTGTGTATATACGGCAATTATGGCAGCAGAACAAGGTCGGTTTCCAGGAGCATACAATGACTTTAGATCAACCTCAGGGGCTTTCTCATGGGCACTGTGCCCTAGGACACATCATTCTATGTTAAAGATGAACTAGTCCCGCCATAACAATATACATCACATCAGATGGAGCCTTTATACTTCTATATCTATGTAGATCCTAGTGCATGAAATGCAACTATGCCACTTACTTTGCTTCTTACCATTTAAGTACAAACTTAATTCTGGTCTAGTGATTAACTCAAGAATCACTTTAAGACATGTTCTTACAGTTAAGAGCTTGTCCTTCCAACCATATCAACATGGTTGTATGGAAGAACCTATGGCTGAGGCATAGGAGATGCAACACATCTCATTCTTTCTTTTAACCATAGTTGTAATACTAACTCAATGCTTCATACAGTAAGAACTTCTTTCTTACGTTGTTCCATTCTGAACTTCTTTAGAATCTTTCTTAGGACATTCTGAACATCTTCAGAATCAAGTCCAAGTAGCATTCGACATTTTATTTTTATTAAACTTACCAACCTATCTCGATAGATCTCATTGTTTAATAACTTCAACTTCATCCTTATTTATCTACTTAAATGTTATTAACACCAATCACATCATTCATATATGTCGTCCACATATCCCAGAATGATTTCACGCTCCCACTCAAATATTGCATCCATATTTGAGATCCAGGGATTTCACTTAGCTCCCACTCAAAATATGTCTACTACATATTAAGATTTGGCCAAGCTACTTAGCTCCCACTCAAAATATGTCGTTTACATATTAAGATTAGCTCCCACTCAAATGCAGGTCCTCTCGATAATCTTGGACATTCCAAAATTCTTTGATCATCATCAAATTGAGAATTCCAGCTACGAGATTCCAATATCCATATATTGCTGGAGTAAATCCAATAGACTCAAGCATCACTACATTGTAGTCAACTCCTTGAATTTGTCCATACTTTGTGACAAATCGAGCTTTTACGTCTCCATTAAGTTTCATTTCCATCTTATGACTTTGAAGTCATTTAGAAATATCAAGTAAACTTCTTTACTTAATAAGATCAAGTAATATATTACTTCGCAATCTTAAATGTAAATTAATATAGGATTTTATGACTCCTGGTCATTTCTCGCACTTAGGTCCATCACGTTTCTTTGTAATTCGTAGGTATGTCTTGTTCATAAACATGACAACTGAATCAATAATATATTTCCACGAACTTGAAGAGTATATATTGTTGAATCCTACTTTCTTTAGTAGAAGTATTCACTAAAACTTTATGATCATTATCATCAGTTTCTCCTCTATTTGTAGACTTTGGTTTCACCAAACAAATTCCGCCGTGCCACTCAACAATTCGGAGGCTAGGTCAAATACCTTGTTTTGATCTTTTACTTTCTTCCACATGTATCTTCATCAAGACACGTCAACTTTGGACAACAGTAGGTTTGCCCCTTTTTGCAAGATGTATTCATAGTTGCCTAAGAATATGCTACAAAGACTTGTTTATTCACCATGATTTCGAATTGTCGAAACCTCTAGAAACTCGAACATGCCATAACTCTTATGGTGTTGTTTCCACGAATCCTTTAGATGTTCCTATGTATTTCAATCGAGTGTTTTCTCATTTCGATCTCTAACTCTAAATGATAACTGTAACCCGGATAAGAGATAATATTATACCATATGTATCTAATACATAATGATTATGATATTTATACATTTCAATACACTTTGAAATTGCCCTATTATCATAATTTGTGAATCCTCTTTCACATCTCCTTTTATGCCAAAATTAACTTAAATACTGTAGTCATGCCGATCAAATCGAAGAGACTTTTGTATTCTTGTTAATTCAATATCCTCCTTCATTTTGAAATCTTTTGAACAATTCAAAACTATTTCAAACTCATGTTTCATTAAGTAAATATGCTTATTCACTTAAGTGCACAATTAACTAATGATTTCCACTACTTGTTGAAAATACGATACATCACTATGTATAAGATTCAACATTTCTTCACATATCACCATTTTACTAGAATGCGGAGTTTTAGTCATTCTGCCCAAGAGGCATGGTTTTGCAAAGTCTCTAGATTAGGCATCTAGGACCTCAATCTTCATTTAGAATGAAGAACATGCAGTAACCAAAATGACTTAAACTATAGTGTCATGTCATTACTAAAACTTTGGATATCTTTTAGCATTCTAATCCTTTATAAATGTTTAAACTATTATCATTAACATAGTGATGAGAATAGCTCATTTATAATCATAATGTGACCATAACGGTATTGTTCATAAGAACAGTACAACTGGCTTGTAACTTATTCATATGAACAATCATCTTGCTAAAAGCAAGACACACAAACAAGGATTACAAAATTATATTCAAGTCCACTAATCCAAATGATAATCTTTAAGGAAAAAGGTGATGTCGGCCATAAAATGTTTTGCTTATCGTCATCATGCCGCATTGCCTCAATTCTAGCAATTCTCAAGCAGACCATCATGTTTTCACAAAACGGGACAAGTATCCAATACTTATATAAACTGCAACAAGTTTTGCAAGAATGACATTTATAACTTTGTATATCTAACATATACCCTTTTTCATTCATGACCTCCATTGCAATCAAGCCCTTTTGAGAGTTCACAACTCTAATGTAAGATTGATAAGTATTTCTCCAAATATTCTCTTTTTCATCCATCATGGAAGAAAACTCATCCAACAGCTCATACTTTATGTGCCTGATCTTGCAGAATACAAGATTGTAATCCAACTCTACATCGAATGGACAATGGCTTGTTGGATGATTACGGAGAACACACAAGCATTGTGGAGTCATCAGATTATCTCCTAATGGTCATTGTATCAAGAAGAGAAGATCACCTTTTATGATGATATCCCTTAGGCGTGGGTATTAATCTATGAAGTTGGACCCTTTTGATAAGTTCCATATCAAGCAATAAATTTCCCACGGTCGCAAAGGACATCAATGGGATAGGCCATGATCTACTAAGATATTTGCAAATAGACATTGATGCTTGTTTTATATCTACTTTCTTATGTTTTGTCCACACTTTGGAGTATTTTTATACACTTTCTTGGACTAACCTATTAACAAGATGCCATAGCGCCAGTTGCCTGTTTTTTGCTATTTTTGGTTCCAGGAAAGTCATAAAATAAATATTCTCGGAATTGGACCAGACAAAAGCCAAAGTCGATAGTTTTCTGAAAGACTCACGGAGCCAAAAGACAAGACGAAGAGGAGCCACAGGGCGGCCACACCCCCCTTGGCGCGGGTAGCCCTAGGCCACGCCAGGGCATGGTGTGGGCCCCCTGGCCGCCCATCGACCTTGCCTCTTCTCCTATAAGATGCCTCCAGATGCAAAAACCCTAAATAGAACAGCCTCCAGCCACGAAAAGTTCCGCAGCGCCGCCGCCACCGAAGGGGAGATTCGGGGGACAAAAAGTCTCTGTTCTAGTACTCTGCCGGGACGGGGAAGTGCCCTCAGAGCCATCTCCATCAATCTCCACCACCATCTCCATTGCCATTGCTGATTCCCATGATGAGGAGGGAGTAGTTCTCTCTCGAGGCTAAGGGTTCTACCGGTAGCTATGTGTTCATCTCTCTCTCTATGCATGATCATATTGTGATCATGAGCTTTGTAATCAAGTAGATCTACCTTGCTACTCAAGTGCTTTAATACATCTTAGTTGTCCTCATGTATGTGAAAGTGACAGCGTGTACACCATGGTGGCACTTAGGCTAGAGATTACAAATACTTGTTATGAGTTATATTTGGAGTTGGATGTCTTTATGAAATTGTGGTGTTTGTTGGAACCATCTAGTGCTCAAGGTGACAGTGTGGGGTTGTCTAGATGGGAAATGCTTACTTTCAGGTGTGATGTTATAGCCCTACCATGGATTAGAGTGTCCAACCGGAGAGTAGTTTAGAGTAGTATCATGAAGAGAATATATTTATATGAGAGTATTCACTAGCGAAAGTATGATCCCTAGGCCTTTTTTCTAAACATTGAAACACCATTTGCAACTAGATCTGTTACATGTTTGCTTGCTGCCATCTTTATTTCAGTTTGCCTTTAGTCTCTTCCACGCCATCAAAGCTATTTTCTGGCACCATTACCACTTATAGTTATCTATACCACTTGTATTTCACTATTTCTTCGCCGAACTAGTGCACCTATACACTTGACAAGTGTATTGGGTGTGTTGGGGACACAAGAGACTTCTTGTATCTTGATTACAGGGTTGCTTGAGAGGGGATACCTTTGACCACTTCCTCCCTAAGTTGGTTAAACCTTGGATGATCCACTTAAGGGAAAATTTGTTGCTGTTCTACAAACCTCTGCACTTGGAGGCCCCATAACTATCTACAAGAATAGAAGTGCGTAGACATCAAGCTATTTTCTGGCACCATTGCCGGGGAGGTAAGGTAAAAGGTACTCACATCCTCCGGTGTGAGTGCTCGAAGTTATTTCCTTTAGATTCTGCAATTTTGTCTTTTTGTTTCTTGTTTTCACTAGTTAGGCTTAATGGAAAACAATAACAAAATTAGAGAGCTTTTTAGTATTTTTACTAATGTAGAACATGAATTGTCTGAAAAGAAAATTAAAAAACCCATGGAACTTTCTTTGCATGCTAATAACAATGTTATTAGTATGAATCTTTTGAACACCTTTGTTACTAATGCTATGGAAACGTCTAAGCTTGGGGAAGTTAGTTTTTATGAAAATGATCTTTTTAATTCCCCAGCTTTAAAGAAGAAAATTTGCTCTGATGATGCTTTATCTCCCATATGTGGTAATTCTAATGATACTTGTGATATTTTAAATCCACATACTGAAAGCATCTCTTTTAAAATACATATAAAAATTGTTGAACGTGTTATGAACAACTATTATTTGGGAGATGGAACTATCCATCCTGGTGATCATTTACTCTTTATACACGAATTATGCGAGTTGTTCAAGTGTGCAGGTATTTCAATGAACCAAGTTAAGAGGAAGCTATTCCCTTTTTCACTTAAGGGCAAAGCAAGCGAGTGGTATGAGCTACTAGATGATCCTCATCATTTGGAGTGGAAGGAACTTGAATCTCTCTTTTACTCTAAATTTTATACTCCTCATGAAATTCATAAAGATAGGAATTATATTTATAATTTTCATCCACCTGATGGAGAAAGTATTGCCCAAGCATGGGGGAGATTGAAGTCACTAATGCTCAAATGTCCCATTCATGAGCTCGCTAGTGATATTGTTATTAATAATTTTTATGTAAGGCTTTCAGGACATTACAAGGACTATCTAGATACATGTTTAGAGGAATCCTTCACAAGTAAGGAGGTCAAAGCTAAGTGGGATCTTTTTGAAACAATTCAAAGCAATACCGAAGATTGGGATAACGACAAAGGTAAAGAACCAGGTATAAACTATGAGTATGACTCCATTAAGTCTTTCGCTGGAACTGCTGATTTTCAAGAGCTTAGTGCTAAATATGGTCTTAATCCTCAAATTCTTGTTGATTGTTTTAGATACTTTGCTTCTCATACTAATGCTCCTAAATAAAAATGGGACATGTATCATGAGCCTTTTAAAGACACTTGCATGGAAAATGAAATTGTTATTAATGATAGCAATAAACATGATCAAACCTCTGAAAGTACTATTTCTTATAAGCATGTTAATTTTTGTGGAATACATAGACCTTGTAAGAATAAGCAAATTGAAGAAGAATATTGTATCACCCACAGGAATGAAAAAACTAGAATGTGGTATAGGGCTTTAAATGATCTTGGTAAAGAAGTTTGTGCCCTTTATCCTTTCATTTGTGAACTTTCCTTTGAAGTGGGTCATTTAAATTTTCAATGCTTAGGCCATAATAATAGCCCTTCTAATCTAATGAGTACTGCAAGTTTGCATTTTGATGACATGATCACTCCTAATCAGCATGATGAATTTACATTATTTTTGGGGTGTGAAGAGGTATCGAGAAAAACCTCTTTGGTAGACATGGGTGCTTTTGATATGAATAGTGTCCTGCATGGTTGTCATCTTTATTGTGTTGATAATTGCCACACAAATACTTACATACAAAATATTATAGAAGATGAGATTTTACCAAAATATGATAGGACTAATATGTGTTTTGATCTTTTTAATGAAAAGAAGGAATACTCCAAAGTTTCTTCTATTGTCTCTAATAATAAACTAGGGTATATGGACAAGCTTCCTTTCAAGCCTCTTCCTCCTAAAGAGAAGAAGATAAAGAAGAAAAATAGGAGTAAAAGGAGGGAGGAAATGGTATTTTCCCCTAAGCATGTTGCTCCTATTATAGTTTTTGATGAGTCTGAACTCGATGATGTTCCTATGCCTGTTACCTATAGTAGTGATCATGATTGGGAAAAGCACACTTCTTTTGATATTGAAAATCTCTTTGGTACCAATTCTGAAAATGATGATATTAATAATTGCTATACTATTAGTGCTATCCATGTTCCTTCCAATGATGACATGCTTACAAATGAACACACTTTGGAAGATAGCTATTTTGTTGAATTTGCTCCCACTACAATTAATAAGAATGACTATGTTTATGTGGGGAGTATTAATTCTTTTATGCATGTGGCTCATGATAAGAATGTTTTATGTGATAGTTATATTTGTAATTTTATTCGTGATGCTACTTAAAGTTATTATGAGAGAGGGGAACATGGTTTTATGTATCTCAACAATATTAAGTTTCCCCTCTTTATGTTGAATTTTTTGAAGTTGCACTTGTTTTGCTTTCCTATGCTTGTTGCTTTGTGCTTTCATGACTTGTTTATTTACAAGATTCCAATGCACAGGAAGTGGGTAAGACTTAAATGTGCATTGAATTTGCTTATTAATGCTCTCTTTTACTTCAATTTATATTTCTTATGTGAGCATCTTCTCAAACTATCATGCCTAACTTAAAGGCGTTAAAGAAAAGTACTTATTAGGAGATAAACCAAAAGTTTTAGTTGAGTCTTTGAAGTTATTTCTTTAGTAATAACCTCTCCTTATCATTTTTGTGTGGTTTTTGTGCCAAGAGTAACCTCTAATGAGAGAGAAGTAATGCTTGGGAAAGTTGATGTCCTGAAACAGATTTTTGTGCTTCGCTGTAAAAATTCGTGTAAAATCTCTATACGTTGTTTTGAGGCGTGAATTTTTTTTGCTTCTGTCCCAGGTTGTTATCTAACTTTTATTAGTTCAACACTTTTCGATTTGAGCAACAGAAGGTCTTCGAAAAAATTGGTTTTTACCTGCTGGTCTGTTTTGACAGATTTCTGCCATTATTTGCATTTGCTTCTTGTTGATTCCTTTTTGAGTTCTTTTTGGGGAATTGAGCTTTTTGAGGAAGTGCTACAGTAGCTTGTGTTTTAATGGAAGTTTTATTGGTGTTGAAACTGAACCCAAAGACTTATTATCTTGAGTACACTAATGCTGCTAATAAAGATTGTGTGAAGTTTTGTATGAAGGAAAAATTTCAGGTGTAAGGAGAGAATGATGTAATGAGATGAAGAATGGACTAAAGATCAAGCTTGGGGATTCCACCCTTGTCACCCCAATAAATATCCAAGAAGTACAAGCGTCAAATCTTGGGGATGCCCAAGGCATCCCCTTCTTCATCAATAAAAATCTCAGGTTCCTTTCAAACACTTCATTTTTATTGTTTCATGCACAATTGTGTTGTTCTTGGAGCGTCTTCGTTTTTTTTTTGGTTTTAGTTTGCTTGGTTTGCTTAGTTTTCTTGAATAAATTGGTTGGACCCCCTCATTCATGCATTAGTTTTCAAATAAGATTGGTTTGGATTGGAAAAGAGTAGGAAAAGTTCATGCTTAAGTGGTAAAAAGAGCTTGTTTTTGATTGTGACTTATGCTTTGTCATGCCTTGCTTGATATTGTTTTGGCATTATGCTTAGTAATCTTTGCTGTAGCATGACATGTTATAAACAATTGAGATTGCTTAATGTGCCTTGGAAGAATCATGCGTTGTTTTAGCATATTAAAGCATAGTATTGTGGTACTCTCCTTTGATGCTTTATTTGGGTTGACTTGGCGCATGATCACACCATGTTATGACTATCCCAAGTCACCATAGCCTTTATGATCCTTTAGTTTTCAACTTGTAATATCACTTTATGCTTTAATTAATAATGTTTTGTCGCTATGCATGATTATGGCCATTATTGCTCTCTTAGTTGGTCGCTCCTAGTCTTTTGCTAGCCTCCATAACCAAGTATGAGTTCCACTCATGCATCCAATTCCAAATAAAACCAAGTTATTCCAAATAGTCCACCATACCTACCTATTAGCATTTGCTATTCTAAGTATATTCATGTTTTTATCTACCTTCCGAATTAAACTTGTTATGATAAAACTAGTGATTAAAGCTCTCATGAACTTGATGGCACACTTTACTTTTCTTGCCTTAATAAACTTGAACCATTGTGTTGTCTATGTTGTATATGCTTGCACTTATATGTTGGGGATTAGCAGAACCATGCTGTCATGGGGAACGCTTCCAACATTGCACTTGTACTTTGTACCTAGTTGATCTCATGCTCTTTTGTCTATGGATGTCGTCGGTGTAAAATGAAAGGGGAGCTTGTAAGTCCATGGAGTTATGTATGTGTGTTAGAGAAACGCCTGGGCCACTGGTCTAATCCATGTTGTCATGGTGGAAACCTGCAGCGTAACCATAATGAGCTGTCTATGAAGCATTCTTCTTATAAAAAAAAGAGTCAGATTGTGAGAAAAAGAGAAAAAGAAAAAAAAGATATGAGAAAAGAGGAAAGAGAGAAAAAAGCACCATTTTCCCATGGTAAATAAGAAGATTGCTGAGATGCTCGTTGTCTACTTGCCTTGTCATTTTGATATGGGGATTCTTCCATATCATCGGGCAAGGGGTACCCCGTTGGCGGTTCTCTATGATACACATGTACTTACTATGACAAGAACTTACCAGTAACTAAACTTGAGTAGCATGAGGAGCGACCCTCGTATTCAAGGGACATGAGATTTCCAACTTATACTTTGTCAAGCATTTACTCCATGGTTTGTTCACTTTAACCTTAATCACTTCAAGATGCTTATGATAGGGGCAATGAGAGCTGAAAGCTAATAAGTACCATAATTTTTGGAAGCTCTTTATGAAACTTGAATCCCTGCTTCCTTCTATGAAGGCCTTTCTTTTACTTTTATGTTGAGTCTCCACCTTCTATCTTTATGCACCAATTTTGAGAGCATAGTGGCCATTCTTAGTTCTATGTGCATTGTCCCAAGACTTGTTGATTGATTCATAATGTTGATATTGCTTGTTCTTGAACTATTTGTATATAGTCACCCTTATGAACTTTGAAGGTGTCCTATGCATTTATGTTTTGCTACTCCATGAGGGACAAGCTGAATGCCACTATGCTACGTTTTCTTTATGTGAAACAAACAAACGTATTGCAAAGCATTGTTATTCATGAATCTTTTGTTTGTACCTTTTCATGTTACAACATAGTTGCTATGTCTTATTGTTAGAACTTTATCTTTCATGCTATGTTGAAGTACTTTGATCCCAACTTTCAATGCTTGCAAATGGTTTGATCTTGATTGTGATGGTGCATGTCACCTCAAAAATTATTCTTTTTATCACTTACCTACTCGAGGACGAGCAGGAGTTAAGCTTGGGGATGTTGATACGTTGCAAACATATCTATAATTTTTGATGTTCCATGCTTGTTTTATATCTGCTTTCTTATGTTTTGTCCACACTTTGGAGTATTTTTATACACTTTATTGGACTAACCTATTAACAAGATGCCACAGTGCCAGTTGCCTGTTTTCTGCTGTTTTTGGTTCCAGGAAAGTCATAAAATGAATATTCTCGGAATTGGACCGGACAAAAGCCAAAGTCGATATTTTTCTGGAAGACTCACGGAGCCAGAAGACAAGACGGAGAGGGGCCACAGGGCGGCCACACCCCCTTGGCGCGGGAAGCCCTAGGCCACACGAGGGCATGGTGTGGGCCCCCTGGCCACCCATCGACCTTGCCTCTTTGCCTATAAGATGACTCTAGATGTAAAAACCCTAAATAGAATAGCCTCTAGCCACGAAAAGTTCCGCAGCGCTGCCACCACCGAAGGGGAGATTCGGGGGACAGAAAGTCTCTGTTCTGGCACTCTGCCGGGACGGGGAAGTGCCCCCGGAGCCATCTCCATTGATCTCCACCACCATCTCCATCGCCATTGCTGATTCCCATGATGAGGAGGGAGTAGTTCTCTCTCGAGGCTAAGGGTTCTACCGGTAGCTATGTGTTCATCTCTCTCTATGCATGATCATATTGTGATCATGAGCTTTGTAATCAAGTAGATCTACCTTGCTACTCAAGTGCTTTAATAGATCTCTGCTGTCCCCATGTGTGTGAAAGTGACAGCGTATACACCATGGTAGCACTTAGGCTAGAGATTACAAATACTTGTTATGAGTTATATTTAGAATTGGATGTCTTTATGAAATTGTGGTGTTTGTCGAAACCAACTAGTGCTCAAGGTGACAGTGTGGGGTTGTCTAGATGGGAAAGGCTTACTTTGAGGTGTGCTGTTATAGCCCTACCATGGATTAGAGTGTCCAACCGGAGAGTAGTTTAGAGTAGTATCATGAAGAGAATATATTTATATGAGAGTGTTCACTAGCGAAAGTATAATCCCTAGGCCTTGTTTCTAAACATTAAAACACCGTTTGCAACTAGATCTGTTACATGTTTGCTTGCTGCCATCTTTATTTCAGTTTGCCTTTAGTCTCTTCCACGCCATCAAAGCTATTTTCTGGCACCATTACCACTTATAGTTATCTATACCACTTGTATTTCACTATATCTTCTCTGAACTAGTGCACCTATACACCTGGCAAGTGTATTGGGTGTGTTGGGGACACAAGAGACTTCTTGTATCTTGATTGCAGGGTTGCTTGAGAGGGGATACCTTTGACCACTTCCTTCCTGAGTTCGATAAACCTTGGGTGATTCACTTAAGGGAAAACTTGCTGTTGTTCTACAAACCTCTGCACTTGGAGGCCCAACAATTGTCTACAAGAATAGAAGTGTGTAGACATCAGACATCTAGACTAAGTTCATAATATGAGTTCAATCCTAATTGAGCTCCCACTAAAATTGTCATCCCCTGGACGATTTTAGTGTTCACATGATCCCAATCCTCTGCACCTCCTCCGATCGTCACGGCTATCAGTGCAACATCAAAGGTAGACATTCCCCAATGTCAATCACATCAACCATGTGACTCATGCTCGACCTTTCGGTCTCTTGTGTTCCGAGGCCATGTCTACACATGCTAGGCTCACCAAATCTAACTTGTGTGTATTTGTTGTGCAACATGGCTTAAACCCGTTGTATGCGAATGTAGACATGTCTAGCCCCCGATCGTCACGGCCGGCTTCATAACGGGAAACTTTCTTGGTGGTGCACACACAAGGGGAACACTATCATTGGAATTATATAGGGATTATCTTATTTGCTACCGTTGAGTATCTAATACTAGCATATAATAAGATATAAAACAGGTATCAACATCACCTGTAAATTTGTGATATGATATGGTCCTTCTCCTTGCGCCTTGATCTCTGTCGAGCGCTCCGGCATGATCTCCATCTTGCCCCTGGTTTGACGCCAAGTCCACGACGCCACCACCCGGTCGTTCATCGGAACGATGGATATTACTACTAAACTTAGTAACATAAAAGTAAACTACTTTACCTTCATAATGACAAGTACCATATCATAACACATGCCCTCCTGCAAAATAAAGTTAGACGCCTCTACTTTATCTATTGCAATTTTTACGTGGTTGTTAGGGCTTTCGCAATATAACTGTTTCTAAACTACAAACTTTCTAACCACAACATGGATCCAACAGTTGTCTCTACTACAACCCTTTTAGGGCCCTATGTTGTAACTTCTATATCAACTATTGAATGAGAGACAGACACCCGCTAGCCACTTATACGGTATAAGCCATATGTTGAGCGTGGAACCAGTCTCGCGTAAGAATACGTGTAAGGTCGGTCTGGGCCGCTTCATCAAACAATACCGCGATATAAACAAGTACACGTTAGAGGGTAACAACTAAGGGATCAATGCCCGCACAATGCTTGTGCGTACTGGCCTTACAGCAGTCCTACATATAGATCGGCTCTGATACCACTGAAGGGTTCCGCAACAGAAAACAAAAAATTCCTACGTTGGAACTTCCTAATGCCCAAGATCTATCTATGTAGTAATGCAGTAACGACTGAGCGTATAGGATACATACCCTTGTAGACCGTACACGGTTAAAGTTCCGAGAAGAGCGTGGTTGAAGTAGTCGAACTCGTAGCCGACCTCAAGGTCGTGAAGCTCCTCGCAAGTTAACCCTTGCTCCTTCTTCATCGTGCAGCACCTCCGTCTCACGACATCCAAGGTGCCTCAAGTGAGGCCCCTCGTGGTTTTGTACACATACGGTGCATGAGGACGACCTCTGGCTCCTTCATCCCTGCCGGGAGTGCAGAAGTAGATCTCCGGCTTGGAATCCCTGCAACGCAACGACGTGTTGTAGGTGTGGTGTCTCTTGCATGGACAATCCTTACTTGGGACCGTGCCAACATAGGGAGACAAGAGAGAGAGGGAAGGAGAAAGTTAACCAAAGGACTTCTCCAAATATTGGTGTTTCTATTCCCACCCATGGGCACCCCTTTATATAGGGGGAGGGGGTGTGCCCTCCCCTTTGGGTTTCCCATGTGGGACTAAACAAGGGAGAGAGGGGGGAGGCGCATGGGCCGGCCGGCAGGGGTAGGCCCCACCCCGCCACAGCCCTAGGCTGGCCGGGTGGGCCCCCTTGAGGCGGCTAGTCCTTGGCCCTTTGGCCCTTCCCTCCTTTGGTTTTCCCTCATGGGCCCTGTTTCCCTAGGAAGTTTGGCCCATTAGTGGAATACCCCTTCAAATTAGATTTCAATATTATATTTAATATTAATTACATTAATTAACATGTAAATACATATTACAAAATCCGACTTGACCCGAAACACCTTTCGATTTCCTCCGAATGACTTTAGATCTTTCCCAGAACGATTCCGGTTCTCTCACGAAACTTTTCTGGTTTCCTTTTCTCTTTCATATGGTGATTCCAACTTACAAATGATCTCTAGCTCCTCGCATCCTTAAGTGTATTTCCCCATGGCTCGGGAATGGCATAGACATGATCTCCATCAATCCTTAGACTTATAGAGGACCCCTGTGCATTCCACGATGATAATGTCGTTTGAACCATAAACAGTCGTTTCCCATTCTGCCACTTGATACCTAGTTCACCCGAGATTTGATCTACGGTATCTCCATACCTTCGTTCGATCTTGTTACCGATGAACTTGTTTTCTCATTTCCGTGACGTTGCATTCCGTGACCCAGTCACATGCTTGCAAGCTTCGTTAATGCAACGTCGCCGAGATAGCCACATATGTATCTATCCGTTACATGGATTGGCAAATCCTGGTCTTGATATGTACTTCTCTACGTGCCCCTTTGGGAAACCTGAGTAGCACCTTTTCGATCACCTAGTCATGGTGTGATACTTGATAACCATCTAAGCTCCCTCCATAACGGTGATTTGCATTATCTCACAGTCTAAGGATCGGGTTGCGAGGTTTCCTTAGTTTATCATTAATGGTGAACTTTGTAACTAGATCTCATTAAGATACAACTGGTTGGGTTGTTTGTCTATCACATCATTCAACTAATGACATGACCTCATTGTCAATTGGCATAAATGCCCATGATCTCGAAACTCTAGATCATCCTCATGACCAATGAACTAGTTCGCTAGAGGTAACTAGAGACTTGGTTTGTTTACATACCACACATGTATTAACATTTCGTATTAATATAGTTATAGCACAATATGAAACTATTATAAACTAATTGAGATATGACAATAAAAACCTATTTATTATTTGCCTCTAGGGCATATCTCCTTCATGACCACCTTGAACCAGATAGGCTCGCGGTAGAAGTTGTCCTCCGTGCTGAAGATGACATCCAGCCAGATCTTGCCAATGGGCGAATGTGATGGACCCGGAACAACTCCGTGGAAGGAGGTGGTGGATGCTGCGGTACATGAGGTTGATGCTGCTTCCTCCATCCACCAAGACGCGGGAGAATCTGCACGAGTGTTTCTTGGAGATGATGATGGGGTCCAGGACCATAGCGTATGTGCCTGGATGCGGCATCACGTCCGGCTGGTCCCTCTGGCTCCATTTACCTCCTGCTCGGGCCAGTTCAAGAACTGGGGGACGGGGGATGATGGCGTTGACCTCCACCTCGCGATGCCTTTTGGTGTGCTTGGTTTCTGATTCGGTGGTGAAGATGTGGTAATTCCCTACCCGGCGAGGATAGTCTCCATCGTCTTCGTCCTGGCGGTTTTGGCGCTCGGGATTGTCTTGCTGCCCACCGGCTGGCGAAGGAGGGGGTGGTGCTGGTAGACCGCAAACTTCAGACATTTTCTTTGTTCAGGTGCACTAGCGGGTTATATGTGTAGTCGGCTTGTTGTCGCCGCTATGAAACTTGCATGGGCCATCAAGCATCGACTCGATGGTGTACTTGGGCCGCGATGGCCGATCGTCAGGCTTCTGTCTCCGGCTGCCGCCTATAGCCAGATCCTCCTGGACTGCTGCTACATTCCTGGAACCGTATTGGTTATCCGGCTGGTCATCCTTCCTCTTGCCATGGCGGTTATCGTGTCGACTGGAGTTGTGGTTGTTTCCCTCTATCTAGCGGCGATCCGCGGTGACCTCCACGACAATCTGCCCCTGGTCGTCTAGCCGGATGGATCTTTTCATTACCGCCTCTGCGGTGGTGTACTTGTCCGCGATCTCCATAGTCTTGGCCATGGTGGTAGGTTCTACCCGATGAAGCTTATTCTTGAGCATGGTTCTGTCCCTACATCTGTTGATGAAGAAGTCGACTGCCTGGTGCTCGCGTACTCCCTCACAGGAGTTGTGCATGCTTGTTCACCGAGTGATGTAGGAGCGGACGGTTTCATCCTTGCCCTGGACATAGAGAGCAAGTTTGCCAGGGCGACCCAGGAGTTTGTAGGTGCCGGTGAAGTTGCGGATGAACGCCTGCTCAAAATCGATCCAAGCATTAATGCTGTTGTCGGGGAGACTATTGAGCTAGGTCCTGGCTGAATCCAGGAGCATGAGTGGGACGTAGCGCACTGCCACCCAGCGATTGCCGTTTGCAATGCCTACTGCGGTGGTGTAATCTACCAGCCAAACTTCCGGCTTGACGGTGCCGTTGTACTTCAGCGTGTCCCTTAGGAGCGAAAATCCCTTTGGAAACGGTTCGTTCCGGATGCATGGTCCGAAACACCTTGGGCCAGCCGGGCTTTCTTCCTCCAGTGCGCGCGATTGGACCAGCAGGTCAATGCGTTCACGCGCGTCCCGTGGTTCCTCCGGCTCGACCGGGCCAAGCCGACCTGAAAGGCGGGACCTGGGTTGCGCGTTCGCTCTTCTGGCTTCGTCAGCCGGATCGCGGTTTCTGCTGGTGGCTTCGTGTGGGTTGTGTCCACGGCCAGCCGACCCGCCACGCGGACGTTTGTCCTGCCTTGTAACGTTCGAAGAGGAGGTCCCGCCTGCAGCCGGCTCGCCCACCCGGCGAGGCGGCTGGTTCTTGCTGTTGCCGGTTAGCTGTTGCCACAAGGAGCTGGATGCGTGTCTGCTGGCAGCATATATCTTCACCCTCCAGGTGGCTAAGTTCTTGGGCAGTAGCTTCCGCTGCCCTCATGTTTTTGGCCGGAGTACTATAGACCGAGCGAGGAGCCGCCACACACGAGTCAACAACGCTGTCTAGCTCCGAGCCTAGGTTACGGCCTTGTGGCGGCACCTGTCGGTTCGCGCCGGGTAGGTGGGAAAAGCCATACACAGTGTTGTACTCGCGCATGGTGGAATCTAGGCATCATTGGCGTGGGGCGACTCTGTTGGCTTCCTCCATGAGGCTCTGGCGTGTGGTCTCCAGTGCGGCCGCCGCGGCAGCTGGATCCAGCTCAGTGGCGATGGGGATGCGAAGGTTTTGGATGGAATCCACCAGAGGGTCCGCGCCTTGCTCTTGTGGAGTAGGGTCTTTGGCGCCCGTGTCTCGCTCCAGGGGTGGGCGACGTCCTTCGCCCGCGCCGGCCATCATGACCTCGACGCTGCCGCTCGCGTGGAGTGGGGCGGAGAAACCTGGAGGCGCACTGGAGACGGCGACGATCTTGCGAGGGAACTCCTTGGCGATGGTGGCGACGTAGATGCGGTGCTCGCCGAAGTGCATGACAGAGCCGTCACTTGGGAAAGCTTCCCAGTTGAAGCAGGATGCGTTGTCGAGGATGCAGTCGAACGACCCGAAGGTGAGGACGAAGCCAGAGGCGACTCGCTCACCGGCGACGAGCGAAAGTCCCGTGCGAAAGATGACCCCAGCCGAAGCGCTGTGCCCCACGGTGGGCGTCAACTGTCGTGGTGTGGAACACGGTAGTGCCATCGAGGATGGCATGAAAGAGGACAATCAGGATGCTATCGGTGGCTAATCGCAACGGATTGGGCACAGATACTGCAGACAGCGATGTATCCAGGTTCGGAGCCCTCTGGTCGAGGTAACACTCCTACTCCTGCAAAGATCCACTAAATGGGGAGCGAACGCTCAATACAAATGCTCCTTGAGCTGTTTCCCTAGCTACTCTTGGGATCTAGAGGAAGATTCACTACACGACTTGGAGATTCTGGCTCACTTCTAACTTGTAATTCCTTACCTAGAACCCTAGAACTACCTCTCCTTATATACTGATAGAAGGGTAGGTTACAATGTGGGCTCTAGGGTTTACTGTTTTGGTCTTTGGGTTTTACAAAGCGGGCCGGCTGACCGGGAGCCAGCCGGTGGTCCAGGGCCTAGTGAAGCTTCAGTACAGGTGGGGACAGTGCCCCATCGTCTCAATGCCTCCACTTTGGGCGTCACCCGGCGCTTTAATCATCAGCTTGGCGCTTTATCCGTCAGCCAGGGCTTTGTTCATCATCTCTCAGCCTTAGCGCTTTGACGCCTTCGTCTGGTAGCGCCAGCCTGTCCGGTCAAGGATGCGCTCAGCAAGGAGCGTCATCCCCTCCCGTACCATTGGCCAACGGATCCGAGGCGACCGAATAGAGGTGGCTACCCAGTCGGCTATCCTGACCACCGGCTAGACGGACCAACCGGGGAATCTTGATGCGGACCGGATAAAGCGGATCACCCGACTGAGGTTTTTTGTCTTGTAGCTATCCGGCCAGCTTTCCCTAGAGCCGGCCAGTTAGCGCTGGCTTGGCCTATCCGGGGGTCATCCCCGACATAAAGACACTGCTGGCTTGGCCTATCCGGGGGTCATCCCGACAAAAAGACACTGCCGCGGTGACCTTGCTGTACGCTTAACTGAGGTCAGCTTAGAGTTAGATTTCACGGTTCCATAAAAGAAAAGGCCACGCTGCCCGTTGCCTGCTCGATCCGGAGCCCGGCTCACACGCACACACACTCTAGTCTAGCGACATGAGAGGAGGCAGCACACACACTCTAGTCTCTAGCGACATGAGAGGAGGCACCGGGCTCGCGCCGCGCGGCCTGCTCTGGCTGGCACTCGCGCTCTCCCTCACCGCGTGCCGCGTCACCGGGCACGGCGTGCATCCGCTCTCGCGCATCGCCGTCCACCGCGCCCGCGTCGCGCTGGACGCGTCCGCCGCCGCGCGAGCCTCGCCGAAGCTCCTCGGCTCCCGGGTACGTATCCGTTACGTCGCTTCAGTGCCCACCTTTCTCTTGCTGTAGCATGGGTGCATGGTTGGAGCTAGGCTTGCTGAGTTCTCCAGAATTTACTTTACGTTCAAGTCGTCATCATATCGCTGGGGTTCACGCCGCCATGGGCAGCTGGAACCACGAGCTGACTCTTGGAGCGTCCCTGCCGATCGAGTTAAAGCTCTCGCTCTCGTTTAATTTGCCCGCGACGTGACGTGACGGCCGCGTCGGCGACGGCGCACGCCGCCGGAGTAGGCGTCCAGCCGCTATCGCTGATCGCCGTCCTACGGGCGTAGATTGACATCGACCTGCGCTGCTACGGTCAGGGCATCCCCTGCTCTGCTCGATCGGGGCCAAGGTACATGCATGTTGCCCACTTGGCCCTAAAGTTCTCGGTCCTTGCAATCGCGTTAGGACAATTCAGTGTTCACTGATTTGGATTTGGGGATGCTGCCAAGCTCTCGCCGTGCCTGGTCGATCATGAATGGACTAAAAAATGTGGATATTCTCTGGCGGTCTGGTGATGTGGAAATTGGCTGCACCTAGCCGATATGCTTGATGGACCATGTACCAAACATGTCGTCAATCGATCTTTAAAGTCTGATGTCAGTCAAGCTCATATTATTACAGTATTTCTAATGGCCTGTGCATGCGTGATAGCTCAGATTTCGTTTGACCATACTGTTCGATCTATTTAGATTCTTTTCTTCACATGACTAGACTAGTATACATGATATCTTGGCCGATGATGAATTTCACTCAACACTTATTAGTTGTGGAAACCTATGTTTTGGTTCTTGGTATTTTGCTTGTTGTAGTACAAAGAAAGAAAAAAAGTGACACGATGTTGTGGACACAGGGTGAAGATACAGCTTGGGTAA
This sequence comes from Avena sativa, assembly GCA_916181665.1. Lineage (NCBI taxonomy): Eukaryota > Viridiplantae > Streptophyta > Magnoliopsida > Poales > Poaceae > Avena > Avena sativa. The sequence continues at coordinate 540,922,243 of OV702290.1, read as the reverse complement.
CAGTCGATTTCCAAGTTCCTCATCCAAGCGATGATGACTGGATCGGGGTATTCTCCCCTTCAGAATTCAAGTATGAACTACTACTCGTACATTTCCTCAGAATGTTCAGATTTTAAACTAAGAATGTGAACTGTGGTTTGTATACATTATCATTATCAACCCTGACCTGATTATTTCATACACTTTCACACAGTGCGTCCACATGCCCAAGTTTTCAGGGATCAGGCCAAATACCAGGTCCTTCGATATGCTCGGCCCCAATAAAGGTTAGTCAGTGGACATAATGAGCGATCTTCACATCATGCACGAGTTCGGATATGATTCTAACTTGAGTTTCTTCTTATGTTGGTTTCAGTACCAGTTAGCAAATTACTCGCCAGGTTATGCCGGGTCAGGGAAAGGGACTCTGAAATTCCAGTTGATCAACCAACGTCAGGATTTTTCCTTCGGATTGTTCACCGGTGGGCTCTCAAATGTGAGTTACTAAAATACCTAGGCATAACCTTTATGCAATCCTTTTATAGTTACAAAACTGACATTATATGTGCAAATTCATTTGCAGCCAGCACTTGTCGCGGTGTCGAACAAGATTGCTTTCGTGAACCCGAAAGCTCCGGTTTATCCGCGATTAGCGCTAGGAAAAACATGGAATGAGGTGGATGTTCTTGCACTTGAAATTAATTATTGTTTTGGTACATCTACTCCGAAATCTCACTCAGGGATGGGTTTTTGTTCGTCATGCTAGATGACTGTCACGTGGACAAGTGGCTATGACATCAGCGAAGCGTATCCATTTGTCGAATGGGGCGCGAAAGGGAGCCCTCATGCACGTGCACCGGCCGACACTGTCACTTTTGGTCGTGAACGCCTCTGCGGTATAGTGCCCATAAACCATTATTTTTTGTAATATGCTTGATCTGAATGTACCGCATAGTAGAAAACAACATAGACAAAATTACATAATCGTCCGTAGGGTAGGGTGCATACCCAAACTGATGTGTTTCGCTGTACTTTGGGTTGTGCAGGGGAACCTGCTAGTACAGTTGGTTGGAGGGATCCTGGTTTCATACATACAGCATTCCTGAAGAATCTACGGCCAGGCAAAGAGTAAGTATATTCTAGTCTTGTGTCCCAAATTAACAATTATCTCAACTGTGAGTACTAATACTGTTGTGACATTGCAATTTCTTCTTATAGATACTATTACAAAATTGGACATACGCTCCATAACAGAAAAGTTATATGGGGCAAGCCTAAATCTTTCACAGCACCTCCTTATCCGGGACAGAGGTCACTGCAGCGGGTTGTTATTTTCGGTGACCTGGGAAAGGTGAATATACGCCAATACTATCTCACTTTGCACTAGAAAATAAAGTCACCACATGTTCACGCGACAATGTGCCAAGCCCATTGTAATTCTGAACCAACACGGCCGGTGTTCTCGTTTACAGGCCGAGAGGGATGGCAGCAACGAATATCAGAATTTCCAGCCTGCATCACTTAACACCACGGACGCAGTGATCAGGGACCTCGACAACACGGACATCGTGTTCCACATCGGTGACATCTCCTACGCCAACGGGTACCTCTCCCAGTGGGATCAGTTCACGCAACAGGTCGAGCCGATCACGTCTCGAGTTCCCTACATGCTCGCAAGGTACGTACACAAGTCCACCCTGTTCTATACAAGATCGATCACGTAGCATCATTTCATAGCCAATCCATGCTCAGCTGAATAACCCGGTTTCTCTGACGACGCAATCCTGTTTCTCGGTTGATGGCAGTGGGAATCACGAGCGAGATTTTCCCAACAGCGGGTCGTTCTACAACGGCACCGATTCCGGCGGGGAGTGTGGCGTGCCGGCCGCTACCATGTACTACGTTCCAACAGAAAACAGGGCGAACTACTGGTACATGGCGGACTACGGGATGTTCCGGTTCTGCGTGGCGGACAGCGAGCAGGACTGGAGGGAAGGCACGGAGCAATACAGATTCATAGAGCACTGCCTCGCCACCGTGGACCGGGCGAAGCAGCCATGGCTGATCTTCACCGCGCACCGTGTGCTCGGCTACTCGTCTGGGTTCTACTACGGCTATAATGGGGTGTTCGGGGAGCCGATGGCGCAGCAGAACCTCGAGCCGTTGTGGCGGAGGTACGGGGTGGACGTTGCCTTCTATGGCCATTTCCACCAGTACGAGCGGACGTGCCCAGTCTACCAGGAGAAGTGCGTGCAAGACGGCACCGTGCACGTCGTCGTCGGGGGAGGCGGAGCCTACCTGTCCAACTTCACCACCGTGGCCCCGCCCTGGAGCGTGTACCGGGATATGGACTATGGTTTCGGTAAGCTCACGACGTCCAATGAGACAACGCTTCAGTTTGAGTACAGACGGTCCAGCGACGGCCAGGTGTACGATAGCTTCACCGTTCACAAGGACAAGCAGAATATTTGATGCGTGTGAGCATGTCACTAGATCAGTTTTGGTCATGCCGAGTCAAAGTATAGTTCACTTGTTTGAATCAATGATTTTTTATGAGTCCCATCAAACTCAAGCATGATTGTTTGGGCAGGTTTGACAAGAACTCCCCTTATATTTTCTGGAATACATTACCTTATTTCTAATGTTTATATTGTTACCTCTTGTGTTAGCACCCTCTACCAACTCATCATCTAAGAGTTGAACAATGTTTTGAACTTGTAGTGTAGCAACCTATTGAGTGGCCACTTGGCTCTCTCCCTCTCCCCCTCCCTCTCCCACTCCCACTCAGCAGCTTGTTGTGTTTGTGCTGGTTGTCCAAAGTGTGGATGCGTGTAAGATACTCCTTTTTAAAAATTACTTGGCTTAGTCAAAGTCAAACTTTGTCAAGTTTGATAAATAATATAGAAAAAATGTTAACATCCAGAATAGCGAATGCATATAATATAAAATATACCTTATGTTGATTCCAACACTAAATTTTAGAGTGTTGGCGTTGATATTTTTTCTAAATATTTGGTAAAGCTTGCAAGTTTGACTTCAGCGAAACCCAGAACGCAGAGTAGTTGTGAAGTTGTGGAATGCCATCCAAATTCAACTCCTTTTTGCTGTAGAGTACTTGTGCCGGTTGGTCTGACATGATGTTGTGCTTAAGCCTGGACACGGGCCAGCTCTGGATGGGCTTGGTGCGAGCCAGCTTTTGGCCCATGAAAAACTAGCTCGGCACGGGCTAGCTCGTTGGGCTGTCCGTCCAGTAAAACTGGCTCGCCCCAAGTTTGTCCAAAACTCGGTCTAGCTCGGACCAACCCGGGATGAAGCTACACAAGAACTAATACTAACTCCTCGATCAAGTTTGTCCAACAAAATTGAGCAAGTAAATATTCAGAAAAAATCATGAAACTTCACAGAATAATAATTCAGCTATCTATGAATCCATTCCAATGAAAAGAATCAATAATTAAGAACTTGAAAATTTTACATTTAGTATACTATAGTCGTTGAGGTAACACCAATAAAACACTAGTGAATATTACATCCCTCAACGTGGTACAATACAAACATCGCGGGTCCAAAGTATGACTTTAGGTAACACATAACACATTAAAAAGATCCAGAGAAATTCCTCGGAAGAGTGAGGAAAATATTATACAGAAGAAAACAAGAAAGAGCAACTCGAAGCCTATTCTAGGAGTACTATTATTATATATATATAGCTTACCATTGCTGCTATAGCAATGATCTACAGAAATAAGTTCTAGCTTCTAGGAATTTATTTATACTCTACGCTTCAGCTTGACTTCCATAGCTCTGGTGTAGTCGTCGACTCCATTGATCTCCACTGGATATCTTCAACTCTTCAAAGTAGATCACTTCCTAAGAACGCCATTGATTTCTTCAAGCTCTAGCAAAATTTAAGAAGGTACGGTTGAGTACGAGCGTATTTAAAAAGTTCAATAAAAAGGACGGTTTGATGCTCTATCTACAATCACAGACCAAAGGTCGTAGATTATGCAAGTTTTTGTAAACATTTCTTCAAATGTTGCTTTTATTCTGAAAAACTATATCCGACAGCCTTCACAAGTTTACTATAACTTCATGGAGTTCCTTTCCTGCGACGTTTTTAGCTTATTTCCGGAATAGAGAGTAACATGTCACATTTTTATACATTCTACAGAGGTGCGTCATTTTTCCCATAAAATATCATAATCCTTGTTGCTCAGCCAGGAGTATGTCCCCGTTCATACTTCCATGGTTTGAGCCCCAGTCTAAGATCCAAGCCAATCGATGCCCTTCTTCGCGACCCCACATGCCCATCGGATTGCACTATAGCCCCAGGATAAAACTTGTTTCTAATTACAGCCTGAAACATACAACCCTCGTAGATACCAGATGTCATGGGACGTTGAGGGATCCCACCCATATGCTGCAAATCCTCTCCGAGAATTACAACCACGACCCAGTCATCCATTGACATGTGAAAGGAAGAAGATCCAGCTGACTTCTGTGTCCCATTTCAGATCTTATGGTTAACGCGTATTATACGACGCAAGAATCACTGACGATATTTGTTATTAAATCCTAGATGATACTTTCCCCTACAATAGTGGTTCCATTGCCAATCATAATAGATTAGATGGTCACCTTAGACCAGTAACCACTAATTCAACTTAATTATGAAACTAGTGTTTTCTATCCTCCTTTTCGAAATGTAGATGATAACAATAGTAGATTGCAAATACTTGATAAAAATATTCAAAGGACATGAGCAAGTGTGAACTTTCCTTTGTGATTACAAGATTATGCAATCACGATCTTCAAGACAATATAAACTCTAATATCTGAAAACACTATCATTGATCCGGTAAGGACTAATATTTAAAGAAGCAAATATGCTTTTATACATAAGTAGTGCTATGCATTTTATAAAACTCCCGAGGTGAATCCCCAACATTATAAGTGAGTTGAACTTGGATGGTTTTTTAAAGATTTGGTTTAACTTCAAGTTTACTTCACAAGAAAATATATCTACAATAAACTTAAGAGTAACATACAAGATACAAAAGTAAAGTACAATAACAACATATGATTAAGGTTAATTGATATTATGTAACTATTATGGAAGTCCATGTTTTAGTTTGTTAAGAGTTGAAATAAATAACATAGTGTGTTTGTTTTAAGTGGCAAAAAGAACAACATTTGAAGAAAATATTGTTTATGTTAAGTTAATCAATTCTGAAGATTACTAGGTTTAAAACTATGGTTTTTGAGAAAGTATAAATGATCTTGATTTATTATATTTCTAGTTTATTTTATATTAGACCAAAGTTAACTACAAAAAGAAACGGATTTAAGACATGATGCTTATGGCATTACCAAGCTCTATCGTTTTCCTAAGCATAATTAAAGATGCGAGATCATTCATTTCCAATGTAAGTGAACGATGAGTTCAAGATTTCTTTTACTATTACAATCCTAAAAACAAGATGTATCTTGTTGATGATAGCATACATGGATGATCTCAATAATTTGTTATGGTTCAAGTATTTAGACAAACTTGAGAACTAAAACTATTGCTTAAAGAATTAGATTCATATAAATTCTACTTGTTTTATCATTAATAACTACATTATATGCTTCAATAAATCCTAAGTAGTTAATTAAAGCTAACAAGGATTTATATTGATTTGTAATTCATAAAAGAGAATATATCCTTTTTTATTTTAATAGAAGAAAATGACTATAAAGTCAATTATAAAACTTATTTGTTTATAAATCCTAAAATGACTTGGAATTTTATAATTAACATTTTTATAAAACAATAGATATATTTTTATACATAAAATTGATTTTTATTGGTTTTTAGGACTTTTTCTTATTTTGTAATATTTCATTGAGGATTTTAGTGGCTTAATATTTAGTTTTATTTTATTTAACTTAAACAAGTAATGTTATATTTTTCCTACGTAGGGATTATTTTTGTGATCATTTTTATATATTATATATATTTTTATTTTTCTAGAGCTAAAATAATCTTAGGGGTATCTGTGTAATTTCCATATTTTTTTACTTTTTATTTTTTCAACTTCTTTATCTTATGGGCTTAACCCATGAACCAACCTGGCCCACAGGCCAACCCGGCCCACCCCGACACATCTAGTTGGGTCAGCCAGCCAAACCCACACTCTCTCTTACCTCACACATGCACACACTCACGGGGACATGATTGGCCTCCTCTCCTCTATTTGGTTTTACATTCCTCTCTCGACACCTCGGCACTCTAGCCTACCCCTCCATCCAGCTTGATTTGGTTTTACGGCCTTAACAAGTCTCTACCTTGGTGCCGTTGTGCGTCGGTGATCCTGTGGTGATCTATTGGTGAGGTGATGCTGGTGGTGGTACCGTGATGGTGGTGTCCGCCCTCCGCCATGGTGCCTTGTCAGTGTGGCGCCACTTCAAACGTAGCTCGATGCGGTGATGTGTTGTAGTGTCCTTCGTACTGTTGTGTCGTCACCATCACCGATAACCCCTCTACTTCCTCTTCATATATTTACTATCAAGGACAATGGGTACATGTTCTACTCTCATTTTCTTCTTCCTCTCCCTATCTAATTCTTTCTCCCAGGCTCACAATCAATTTCTTTGGCCAACATGTTGAGCAAGATTTGCTCATAACAATGTTCATGTCTTGGTTTTCTTATGATTCAAACTATTCTTAGATGATTTTCATGCTTATTTACTCACATGTTTATCTATACTATAGGCTGTTGTTGATAACTGGTTTCTCTGGATTAGGAACTAAGATGTTGTGGTTCCTTTGCTTATTCTAGATAGATATGTGACTCACATATGCTTCACATGACCTGAATTATGTGTTCCGCCTGGTTATGTACTACATTAGTTGCTGTGACAACCGGATAGCAATGTAGAGGTGATTTGCTACTAATTTGTGGTGTAACACCTCAATTGGTATGCGTAACTCATCCACAACAATCAGCCTAAGTGCTTGCGTAGCTATAGCAGTGTCAATCTATGATTTATGATGCCCCGGATTGGATGATTTATTCATCTCTGACTTTTTTCCCTGGGCTAATTAAACACTATTCCAAGTGATACTTAACATGTGCTAAATGTGGTGCCTCAATTTAGAGTAAATGGTCATCCTTGGCCTGTGTGGCTTTTTGTTGTTAGCTTTGTCAAAACTGAACTTATACTGGACTATTTAACTGAAAGGAATGCAATTAAAGCATTCCAGTGTGGTCTCTGTATTCGTGAAATACTGTAGTTTATCCATTTGGTAAAACAACTACATGCATGATGCACTTGACCTTGGCTTAGATAATTCCCAAATAGTTCAAAGTTGGAAGTGAACTTAATGTCCACAATTGTTTACAGAAAATATATTTATACCTTTGAGTATAGAGTGATTCTTTATTTGTGTTGGTCTGAATCTTGGATTTAGTGATGTGCTCACTTAGCCTGTAGCTCAATGTATTCTTGATTAGAACATGCTTGTGAGCATTGGCAGTTATAAATTATTAAGAATGATTCCTAGTTGAATCTTCTTAGGAAAATGATTTAAATCAATTTTATGATTGTTTGTAGATGATATATGATGTGTTTGGCTAAGTGTTGACATCATGTGTGAAATGTGCATGATGAGCTGAGCCTATGGTTCAGTAATGATCTTAGTCCCCTATTGGATATATTTACATTTCTTAAAATGATTCCTAGCTTTATGTGAAGGGTTTCGTAGCAAAAAACAAAAAAATTATATCTACTCAAACACTAATACCAAGATCTATACTATGTAGACATAAGTAACGGAGGAGAGAGACAGTATTCATACCTTTGAAGATCGAGGCACGCCTTATGCAGGAAGGCGTATATTGATGAAGACGAGCAGCACCCCAAGTGTGGTGCCTCCGAAGTTCATCACACATCTGGTGTACGAGACGTCAACTGGACTCCAATCTAGCCGAGTAGCGGAAGAAGTAGATGTCGGATCGCTGATCACACGATGGTGGTGTGAAGGTGGAGCACTCACCCACGAGGTCCTCTCTAATATTACGGAGAAGTCCTCAATCGATGAGAGAGAGAATGAGAGGGAATGGGATGATTCCAAAGGAGGAGGGGAGACCCCTATATATAGTGGGAGGGGGCACACCACCCAGGGGCCAGGCGGTGTGGGACTAATCCCCACACCCACCAGCCACCTAGGGGCAGCCGCCATCCCTAGGTGGGCCCCACTGGGGCGGCCCACCAAGCCTAGGCCGGTTGGCCCCCTCTTCCTAGGCGTTATGCCCTATTGGGCCTCCCTTCGGGTAAGGCCCATTAGCATTATAAAGCCTTTAATAATAAAATAAAATATATATTTAATATTAATTCTCCAATTAACATTCAAATACACATATTATATTATTCCTTCACTCCGGAACACCTTCCGGACCCCTTCCGATCTCCATCGGATGTTACCTAGAACTATTTTGGTTTATCTTTCTCTATTTATTCTACTATACCTCATCTACCCTAAGCGTCCCTACCGTTAAGCGTGACATCCTTTGGTTCGGAAACACTCTAGACATGATCGAGACTACTCTCACATCAATGATCAACAGAGGGACCTGGATGGCCATGTGACCCTCGTGTGTTTCACGAATATAATCGCTCGAAACGTGAGATAGTCGTTTCCCGTTCCCTTTGTCATATGATACCTAATTCATTCGAGACTTGATCCTCGGTATCCCTATACCTTAGTTCGGTCTCGTTACCAATGAACTTGTTTACTCATTCTCATGTCGTTGGATTCCATGACCAATGTCACAGGCTTGCAAGCTTCATTAATGCAACGTCACCGAGATGGCCATATGTATCTATCCGTTACATGGATTAGATGAATCATGGTCTTGATATGTACTCCTCTACGCATCCCTTTGGAAAACCTGAGCGACACCTTTTTGATCACCCTGTTACGAGATGATTCTTGATAACCATCTAAGCTTCCTTCGGAATGGTGATTTGCATTACCTCACAGTCAAAGGATCAGGTTGCGAGGTTCTCTATGTTTTATCATCAATGGTGAACTTTGTAACTAGATCTCATTCAAGATACAACGGTCGGATATTTTTCTATCATGTTATTCAACTAATAACATGACCCCATTGTCAATTGGCATAAATGCCCATGATCTTAAAACCCAAACCATCCTCATGACCAATGAACTAGTTCGCTAGAGGTAACTAGAGACACAGTTTGTTTACATACCACACGTGTATTAACGTTTCGTATTAACACAGTATGAAACGTATTATGATGAACATATAGGAGATATATGAAATAATAGAATTTATTATTTGCCTCTAGGGCATAACTCCTTCAGTCTCCCACTTGCACTAGAGTACAAATAAAACTAGTTTACAATAGGAAGGAACCTAACACCAATGGAATCTCGGTGTTGTTCGTGCTTTTCCTGATGGAGAGGTTTGGTCAAAGGATCTGCCATATTCAGTTCCATGTCTACTTTGTAAATCTTGACTTCACCTTCGTCAACATTCTGTCAGATGACGTGAAATCTAACCTTGATGTGTTTGGCCGGGGAATGAGTTATTGCTTCCTTTGTGTTTGCAATAGCTCCCGTGTTATCACAATAGATCGTCACGGGGTCTTGCACATTTGGAAAAACTCCTAGTTTGATGACGAAATTCCTTAGCCAAACAGCTTCATTCGCTGCATCAGCCGCGACAATGTATTTAGACTCCATTGAAGATTGCGCCACCACCAGCTGCTTCTTACTCTTCCAGCTTACCGCCCCACCATTCACTAGGAACACAAATCCTGTTTGAGACTTCGAGTCATCATGATCCGAGTTCCAGCTCACATCCACGTAACCCATTATGTTTAGAGCTTCATCACTTCCTCCAGAGATTAGGAACATATCCTTTGTTCTTTTCAGATACTTTAGGATATTCTTTACAGCTGTCCAGTGATCCGGTACTGGATTACTTTGGTATCGGCTCGTCAAACTAAGAGCCAATGCCACATCAGGTCGCGTACTTAACATTGCATACATGATAGATTCTATGGCTGAGGCATAGGGGATGTAAGACATCTTTTCTCTATCATTATCCGTTACCGAACATTGAGTCATACTCATTTTGCAATTCTTCATCATTGGTACCAAGCCCCTTTTGGTATTCTCCATTTTGAACCTCTTCAAAATCTTTTCGATGTAAGTACTCTGACTTAATGCAATTAGGCGCCTTGATCTATCTCTATAGATCTTGATTCTTAATATGTATGCAGCTTCACCTAGATCCTTCATAGAAACTTGGTTACTCAAATATGCTTTCACGCTTCTCATAAGATCCACATCGTTTCCCATGAGTTATATGTCATCCACATATACTACTAAGAAAATAACTGAGCTCCCACTCGCTTTCTTGTAAACACATAACTCTTGTTGATTTTGGACAAATCCAAAACTCTTGATCACTTGATCAAAACGTTGGTTCCAGCTCCGAGATGTTTGCTTCAATCCATAAATGGACCGTTGAAGCTTGCATACCTTTCCAGCATCCTTAGGATCAACAAAACCTTCTGGTTGCATCATATACAACTCTTTATCAATGTGACCATTGAGGAATGAAGTCTTGACATCCATCTGCCAAATTTCATACTCGAAATGTGCAGCAATTGCTATTAAAATCCGGACAGCCTTAAGCATCACTACGGGAGAATAAGTCTCGTCGTAATCAACTCCTTGGATTTGTTGAAACCCCTTTGCGACAAGTCGAGCTTTGTGAACGATCACATTACCATTCACATTTGTCTTTTTCTTAAAAATCCATTTATTTTCCACGGCTTTGCGGCCTTCTGGAAGATCTACCAAGGTCCAAACTTGGTTTTCATACATGGATCCTATTCCAGATTTCATGGCTTCTAGCCATTTCTCGAGTCAGCACTATCCATATCTTTTTTGTAGTTTGCAGGTTCCTCCTGTTCATCTAGGATGACAAACATCACAAGGCTACAGTACCAATCAGGAGTGCCAAGAATTCTTGTAGACCTGCGAACCTCAGGAGTCTTGATGTCGTTGTTTTGATCATCATCATTGGGCTCTTCTTCCAAGTTGGAGAGCAGTTTTGGAATAGCTTCCGTTGCGCTACTCGGAATTTGGAGAGAAGGGTCAACAACTTCATCTAACTCAATTTTCCTACCACTAACTCCTTTAGCAAGAAACTCTTTCTCGAGAAAGGCGTCGGCTTTCGCGACAAACATTTTGCCTTCGGCCTAGTTGTAGAAAGTATACCCAACGGTTTCCCTTGGATATTCCACAAAGATACATTTTTCCGATTTGGGTTCGAGTTTGTCAGGCTGTAGTTTCTTGACGTAAGCCTCACATCCCCAAACTTTCAGAAATGACAACATTGGCTTCTTGCCATGCCATATCTCATATGGGGTTGTCTCTACGGATTTGGATGGTGCTCGGTTTAAAATAAAAGCAACGGTTTCTAACACGTATCCCAAAAAAGACATAGACAAATCAGTTAAAGACATCATGGACCGCACACTATCTAATAGGGTTCGGTTATGACGTTCCGACACACCATTACGATGTGGTGTTCCGGCTGGTGTAAGATGTGGGATAATCCCACAGTCCTTCAAGTGCAAGTTAAACTCATAACTCTAATACTCGCCTCCTCGATCCGATCGAAGATGCTTGATTCTCTTGTTAAGTTGATTCTCTACTTCTTTCTGAAATTCCTTGAACTTTTCAAAGGTTTCAGACTTGTGCTTCATTAAGTAGATATATCCATATCTGCTTAAGTCGTCAGTAAAGGTAACAAAGTAACGATAACCATTGCGTGTTGAGATGCTCATTGGTCCACATACATATGTATGTATGATTCCTAGTAGGTCTCAGCTCTCTACATTGTCCCTGAGAATGGTGTCCTAGTCATCTTACCCATGAGGCATGGCTCACATATATCAAGGGATTTGAAATCCAATGATCCAAGAAGCCCTTCTGAATGAAGCTTCTTCATGCGTTTTATGCCAATGTGACCAAGACGGCAATGCCACATAAACATGGAATTATCATCATTATGCTTACAACGTTTAGCATCAACACTATGGATGTGTGTATCACAATCAAGATCAAGCAAGAATAAACCATCACACACAGGAACATGAACATAGAAAATATCATTCATATAAATTGAACAACCATTTGTTCCTGATTTAAACGAATAACGGTCTTGCAACAAGCAAGACCCACTCACAATATTCATACTCAATGCGGGTACATAGTAGCATTTATTCAAAACCAAAAATAATCTTGACGGCATACGGAGATGCAGGGTGCCGACGGCCATCACTTCGACTCTCGAACCATTGTCGACGCGCATCATCACCTCTTCCTTCCTCAGGTGCCTCCTACTGTGCAGATCTTGTTGAGAGTTACAAATGTGAGCAACAGATCCGGTATCAAATACCCAGGTGTTACTCCTGGCGCTTGTAAGGAACACATCAATAACATTTATATCACATATAACTTTGTCCTTGGCGGCTATCTTGCCGGCTTTCTTGTCTTCAAGGTACTTGGGGCTGTTGCGTTTCTAGTGCCCATCCCCTTTGCAGTAGTAGCACGTAGGCCGGGCTTGGCAGTCTTTGAGGTACTGGCAATGATCTTGCCATCCTTCTTGGACTTCTTGCCCTTGCCTTTTCCCTTTTGCCACGACTTCTTAAAATTGGTGGTCTTATTGACCATCAATATTGTGTGCTCCTTCTTGATTTCAACCTCAGTAGTTTTGAGCATGGAAAACACCTCAGCTAGGGTCTTAGTCATCCCTTGCATGTTGTAGTTCATCACACAGCTCTTATAGCTAGGGGGCAGCGAGTGCAGCACCCTATCAATTGCGAGCTCCTCCGGAATTTTGCAATCCAGGGCGTTCAAACGCTTAACGTAGCCAGACATTTTGACCACGTGCTCACTAATACTGTTGTGCTCTTCCATTTTAGTAGAGAAGAAGAGCTCGGAAGCATCATACCTCTCTGCACGGTCCTGTGGAGCAAAGACAGCCTTGAGATCCTCAATGATCTCAAAAGCATTCATCTTCTCAAAATGCTTTTGAAGCTCTGGCTCCATGGCATAGAGCATTCCACTTTGGATGAGGGAGAAATCATCCGCCTTGGACTGCCAGACATTCTTTTCGTCCTGGGAGGCAGAATCTGCAGGCTTAGCTGGAATCTCAGCCTCGATGACATAAGTCAACTTGTAGGGGACTAGGAGGATCCTAAGATTGCGGAACCATACGGTGAAGTTGGTTCCATCAGTTTTCAGCTTGTCCTTCTCGAGGAAAGTGCTAAGGTTGAAGGTGGGTGGGCGAGACATCTACAACGTATTTGCAAAGTGTTCAGACCATGTTCATAATAATGAGTTCAAGTTTTAATTATGTTAGCGAACTTAAAACAAAAGAACTCCCACTTAAACAAACATCCCTCCACTCGTTTAGTGATCACATGATCCCAATCCGCTACACCTCCCCCGATCGTCACGACCATCAGTGCAGTTTCAAAGGTGGACATTCCCCAATGTCGATCACATCAGCCATGTGATTCATGCTCAACTTTTCGGTCTCTTGTATTCCGAGGCCATGTCTACACATTCTAGGCTCGCCAGTTCTAACTTGTGTGTATTCGTAGTGCAACATGGCTTACACCCACTGTATGCGAACGTAGATATGTCTGACACCCGCTAACCACGGGTCACCTCATACCGAAGAACTTTCTTGGTGGTGCACACACAAGGGGAATACGATAACTGGAATACCGTGAGGGATTATCTTATTATGCTACCGTCGAATATATAAATATACCAGCACAATAAGTAATACTTCAAAAAGTAAAGTGTTATGACGTGGTTATAGCATATTGATCATCATCAATAGCTTCAATGAAAGTTTCATAAACTTGTCATTGCCACGTTATAATACATGCCCCTATGCAATAATAAAAATATACGCTTCTATATTATCTATTGCAAGTTTTACGCGGCTTTAGGGATTTCGCAGTAGAACCCCTTCCCACCTAAGAACGTGGAGCCACAACATGGATTTAATGATTGTTGTTCTTCTTCCCTTTGCAGGGCCCTCCAATGTCGATGCCATATCAACTGGACTCTGATCCAGCCGAGCAGCGGAAGAAGTAGATGCCGGATCGCTGATCACACGATGGTGGTGTGAAGGTGGAGAACTCACTCATGAGGTCCTCTCCAATATTATGGAGAAGTCCTCAATGGATGAGAGAGAGAATGAGAGGGAATGGGATGATTCCAAAGGGGGAGGGGAGACCCCTATATATAGTGGGAGGGGGCGAACCACCTAGGGGCCAGGCGGTGTGGGACTAATCCCCACACTCGTCGGCCACCTAGGGGCAGCCGCCGGCCCTAGGTGGGCCCCACTAGGGCGGCCCACCAAGCCCAGGACGATTGGCCCCCTCTCCCTAGGCGTCATGCCCTATTGGGCCTCCCTTCGGGTGAGGCCCATTAGCATTATGAAGCCTTTAATAATAAAATAAAATATATATTTAATATTAATTCTCCAATTAACATTCAAATACACATATTATATTATTCCTGCACTCCGAAACACGTTCTGGACCCCTTCCGATCTCCATCGGATGTTACCCGGAACTATTCCGGTTTCTGTTTCTTTATTTCTCCTATGATACCTCATCTATCCTAAGCGTCCCTACCCTTAAGCGTGACATCCTTCGGTTCGGAAACACTCCGGACATGATCGAGACTACTCTCACATCAATGATCAACAGAGGGACCTGGATGGCCATGTGATCCCCGTGTGTTTCACGAATATAATTGCTCGGACCGTTAGATAGTCGTTTCCCGTTCCCTTTGTCATATGATACCTAATTCATTCGAGACTTGATCTTCGGTATCCCCATAGCTTAGGTCGGTCTCGTTACCAATGAACTTGTTTACCCGTTCTCATGTCGTTGCATTCCATGACCAATGTCACATGCTTGCAAACTTCATTAATGCAACGTCACCGACATAGCCACATGTATCTATCCGTTACATGGATTAGACAAATCCTGGTCTTGATATGTACTCCTCTACGCATCACTTTGGAAAACACGAGTGGCACCTTTTTGATCACCCTATTACGAGATGATTCTTGGTAACCATCTAAGCTTCCTCCGGAATGGTGATTTGCATTACCTCACAGTCAAAGGAGCAGGTTGCGAGGTTCTCTGTGTTTTATCATCAATGGTGAATTTTGTAACTAGATATCATTCAAGATATAACGGTCAGATGTTTGTATATCATGTTATTCAACTAATAACATGACCCCATTGTCAATTGGCATAAATGCCCATGATCTTGAAACCTAGGCCATCCTCATGACCAATGAACTAGTTCACTAGAGACAACTAGAGACATGGTTTGTTTACATACCACACATGTATTAACGTTTCGTGTTAACATAGTTATAGCACAGTATGAAACGTATTATGAATGTATAGGAGATATATCAAATAATACACTTTATTATTTTCCTCTAGGGAATAACTCCTTCATTATGAACTAGGAAAATAATTTGAAATCATTTAGATCATATAAGTGGATGGTATAGCAGCCTATGGATGCTTTTATGATATGATTAATTAAGTTAATGATTTATGTTGTTGTGCTTCTACTATAGTCTACCCTAGTCCTAGTTAAACTTGTGGCTGCAAATTAGGTGTTTTCCCTTGTGGTGCCTCCCTCGATAGTGTGCACAATGGTGACTAGCATGTGTTTTCTTGCTGGTAGGTAAACTAGTTAGGACTTAAGTTTTGGCTCTCAATGATGCAACTGGCTGAGGCCCCTTTTTACTAATAAGAATAATTATTGACTTGTATTCCCCTTGTAGCTCAATGATGAGGTTCACATAGCACCATATGTGAATCTGAGAGCTATCCCCTTCCAAAAACATTTCTTGGATAAGTTCCTAAGATCAGATACTACAACTGGCTTTGAGGAATTCACCTACTATTTGTAGAACTCCTCTTGATGAGTTACTGTCTTGGCTTGTTCCTCCTAGTGGTAATCTTGATCAACTGATGTTGATGCTGGTGGCATACTCCTCTTCTTCTCCTTTTCGCTCAACTCCAGCTACCCCATGTTGTACACCTGGTCATCTTGTACTGGAGCTACTCCCTGGTCTACCTCTTAATCTGCTCGCCCAGATCTCCTCCTCATCTCCTAGATCATGCTACCCTTGTGTTAATCCTTCTTCTTTGTGGCTTGGACAACTCCACATTGCTCCTGATCTTAAACTCTAGGTGATCCTGATGGCTGAAATTACCTTGATGGTCTGGTGGATATGAATGTGTTGGTGGTGCTTTGGTGCTGATCTGATAAGAACCAGTAGTGTTCTTGGTGGTATTCTGGTATTCTGGTGTTCAGTGTAGCTAGGAGCTGAGCTGCTACGGCTACTCCCTTCTTATCTGATTTCCTCGGTTGCTGTTGTGTTGGCACACAATAGTGTGTGTGTATGCATAGGCTTTGTCTAGTGGCCTAGGTCGTGTGCAAGCTTCTATGCTTGTTTGGCTGGAACTAAGGATTAGATCAAGTACATCCTTGATATTTTATGGTTGTTTTTACTTATTAT
Source organism: Avena sativa (assembly GCA_916181665.1). Classification (NCBI taxonomy): domain Eukaryota; kingdom Viridiplantae; phylum Streptophyta; class Magnoliopsida; order Poales; family Poaceae; genus Avena; species Avena sativa. Next base: position 540,905,597 of record OV702290.1, on the reverse strand, counting down.
CTATTTACTACACTTGGTGAAACTCGCCCCTCTCATAGCCTATGATGCATAAGCCTGAGGCCAACTATTGATATGAACAAATTTTCAAATTGACCCCTTTTCTTACAGTGCTCAATGATGAACCTGACAATATCAATTGTATGCCCCATTGAGAGTAAACTAATACACTAACCCCTCTCTCTTTTATCTTTACTTTGTTTTCTATTTTTGTTTTATATTGCAGGAATAAAAAATAAGAAGTGAAGATTAAAGGATAAAGGAAATAGCTAGGAATTAGTTTTAGTGTTATCTATTTTCAATTATTATAATTTTGTTTTTTTACTTTGGATATTGTACAAACATTGTATTATTGTATCATACTTAATAAAGTTAAATTTTATTTCATTTGTAAGTTCAATTTCTCTTGTAATATATCTCACTAATTGAGATTTAATAAACAATATAAAAATCTATTTATAATAATAATATTTATTGTCCCTAATTATCTTCTCTTGATTATTGAATTGTTTAAGTTTTGAATTTCCAATTCAAATACTCTTTTATTATATCAAATGTTTATTGAATTCAAATTTATTTCCCTCAAATCAAAGAATTCAACAAAAGTCATATCGAAATTCATCGCACTCACTCTGATGACTCAAACTCTAGTCATCAAAATAAGAGGAACCTCCTTCTGTATTTTAAACAAATGCGTGAAAATTCTTCGGATTTCCTATGCATAAATGAAATGCACAAACATGTGTCCTCTCTATTTCTAGCCTCTAATCCCGAGAATGTTACGGTACATTTCCTAGCTACTTCCATTAGCATGTAGTAGCAAGTTTTTTTTTCGAAATTTAGAGAAAATTTGACAACAAACTGATAATGTATAATAGTTTGAGAGATAATCGATAATCATAAGTTCACAACATGTCGACATCGACGCTGTTACAACATAGTTTCAACTCAAATAAAAAATAAACATAAGTTCCAAGTTCCAACTCAATAAAACAAGTCCCAACTATAGCAACATCATCATCCATGGTGCTGCTGGGAAGCTGGTAGGGCACCGACGGCTCGACGAGCAGTGACCGGGACATGCAGTGACTGCGGAGGGGCGCAGTATGGGGCAACGAACTTGGGGGCGCGCAGGCGCGCGGAAGATTTGGGGGCGGATAGAAGGTGGCAGAGCAGCTCAAGGGGCGGCGACGACGACATCCGGCGCCGAAAGTAACCACACCAGGAAGCAGTAGCGGCGGAACTCAGACTGAGATCATACGCCAGGGAACAGGAGGAGTCAAGCGAGCGTGCCCTATCTACTAACTCCCCTCTCTCCTCGGACTACCGCGGGCTACCGGGCTAGACCAAGCTGACCCGCGTGACCTTTTGGCTCGCCACTGTCCCACTTTTTGGGCTCGACTTGGTCCCTATCCTTCGCAGGACGAGCCAAAAGCTCGCCGGCTCGTGTCCAGCCTTTGTGCTGCATGCCTGGTCGAGGCATCCGCCAAATTAACTTCACCTCTAGTTTGTTATATCGCTGACCCTGCGGCGAAACCACGATCCAACGCTTGGATCGTCCCTGCTGCATGTGGAGCGCGCAGTCAAAGATCTCCCTCTTGTTCACCCCGCTCTACCCATGAATCAGCCCAAGAACTTCCTGATGGCATGAGCCGACGCTTCGAGCGCCTTGCGCAGTGCGCGGTCAAAGAAGTATACGTGGCTGCAAGTGATGCAATCGATCGGGTGATGGAAGTACAGTACGCGTGATAATCGCATGGTTGTACTTAAACCTGGAACTGGATCAGTGTAGTCTAACGGACTTTGGACTAAAATTCTATTGGATCCGATTGAACTGGACCTTATTGGATATAGATATTATCTCCAACAATATTGGATGGACTTCGGACCTAAATACTGGGTAGTCCAAAATCCATTGGACTTCAGCGAATGGAGACCACGTACGCGCTGGCCTGCCCCGTAAAAAGTGTGAGTCCCGGCGGGCTCTCGGTCGTGGATTGGAAACGAGTAACTCTGGTACACAGATTTATTACTCGATGCTTGCAGATTTATGTGTGGACCCAATGCATGCAAATTTATTCCCGGGTGTAGCGCGATTTATCGAGGGCAATTAAGAGGTGTGGACCCAACGCGAGCACAATCGTTTTGGACTGGATGGATTTGGATCGTTGGGACATTAAACGTGGACTGGACCTGGACGACAATGCGTTTAAATGGATGTGTGTTGGACATCTCTGTTTTGGACTTGGACGCAAATCCAGTTCCAGGTTTAGTTGTACTCCGTATGTAGCACAATCGAACATTTGGACCGAAGCCATACCTCCCTGACCGTGAGACTGCCAAGTGCGAACACACGGGGTGGTAGAGTAGCAGCTAATCTGGTGTGAACAGACCACCGCGAAACTAGCCGCCGACGCGCGGAAACCCAGATTTTAAAAGAGGAAGAAAATGATACTGTACTTATAATGGCGTACCGTGCGCCGGCATATCCGACGCATATATCCCGTCAAAGAGAGTAAGATAATGGAATCTATACGTAAGTACTACTAGCTAACACGTCAAGGAGTCAACTCCGTCCCGGGTCGACTCGCTCGACGTCCCGCCTCCTCCCGTCCAATCTTGTCGCGGCACGGAACGTGTTCCTTCCATAAAGGAAGCGCAAAGCTCTCACAGTAGTAGCAGCAGCAAAACATGGCCGCGCCGCGCCTTCTCCTGCTCGCCCTCGCCCTCGCCCTCGCCGCGCGCTGGGCGGGACGCGCCGACGGGCACGGCGTGCACCCGCTCTCCCGTATCGCCATCCACCGCGCCCGCGTCGCGCTGGACGCCTCTTCCGCCGTGCGCGCCTCGCCGGAGCTCCTCGGATCGCGGGTACGTGCACGGTGCACTACGTACGCTCGCTCGTCCTCGCCCAGGTCACCCTTCCTTGTAGCTTCGGTATAGATAGCATGAGCCCAACCTGCGTATTCGCTACAAGAGCTGAAGCCTGCAGCATGTAGTAGTAGTAATTTCTTTGAGAAGTTGTAGCTAGCATTCGTGGCCTAGTTCGAGAGAGCCAGCTGCTGATCCTTCCCCAAATCCTACATCACGTTAACCCTGCTGATGCTGAAACTCTCAACTCAAATCCTCGCCGTCCTGGGCGGCTGAGCTCAACTCTACCCCCAAGCTGGTTTGGAGCGTTCCTACGTGCGCGGTCAAAGATCTCGTTTTCAATCCTCGACGTTGTCATTCAGCCGTCCGTCCTGGCCTGCCATATGTGAATCCATGGCCAGTTGGCCGAAGCACGCGCACGCGACGGCAAAACTGGGCCAGTTGTCGGCCGTCCTGGCATGCGCCCGCCGGTCATCTTCCGTGGCTAGCTAGCTCCGTCCCAATCGCTTCGGACAAACTGGGGACTGGGATTCGATGATGCTGCCGATCCACCTCGTGGTGGCGACATTTCAACCCATGATCATGGGTCTCCCTCGCTCGTCCAAGTCAACTCATTGACTCACATGCACAAGCACGGCTGCATTTGCAACAAGTTGCGTGCTTAACGTGGGCACGTGTTGTGATGTGCATATTCCGCCGCTACGCAAATTTCGGGTTCACATTATTCATAACCGATGTCTGTCAGACCTAGTATATGTTTTGTACTATGAACTCTGCAAGCATGACTGAATGGTTACTCCGTTTTCGTTCTGCTATTTTTTTTAAGCTGCATCTCGTATGTACATGTAGTCCAGAAGAAACCACGCCTAATTAGGAGTACTAGTACCTGTCAAATGCTATTGTTTGGTCCTTGATGGTTGGCTGCATAAACAAAAAGAAAAAATCTGACAAGATGCTGTGGACGCAGGGTGAAGATACAGCCTGGGTAACTGTAGAGTTCTCGGTTCCACATGCCAGCGACGGCGATTGGATCGGAGTCTTCTCTCCTGCAAATTTCAAGTATGTACTAGTAGTACTGAAATGTGATGTGGTTTTGCATCTGCGTCCTGGTCTGATAAGCTCCTCTGCAATTTCCCTACAGTGCGTCAACATGCCCTGGTTCTCATGGATCAGGCCCAGGACCTGTGATATGCTCGGCGCCGATTAAGGTTAAAATTACTAGACATATGACGAGCAATTTTCACATTATTCATCAGAGTTCAAACCAAAAGACTGACACGAATTACTACCGTTTGTTGTTGTTGTTGTTGTTGTTGTTTCCAGTTTCAGTTTGCAAATTACTCGTCAGGGTCAGGGAAAAGGACCCTGAAGTTCCAGTTGATCAACCAAAGGCAAGATTTCTCCTTTGGATTGTTCACCGGTGGACTCTCAAACGTGAGTTACGAAACCAACATCGCGTCTTGTGTGGTCAATTTTCGATGAATATATGTTGACGTCATGTTATTCGTTTGCAGCCAACACTTGTCGCGGTGTCGAACAAGATTGCCTTCGCGAACCCGAAAGCTCCAGTTTACCCACGTTTAGCACTGGGAAAAACATGGAATGAGGTACCATTTCATATCAATTGTTTGTTACGTCAATCTAAAATGGAATCTGACTCAAGGATGGGTTTTTGCCGGGTCATGATAGATGACTGTCACATGGACAAGTGGCTATGACAGCAATGAGGCATATCCCTTCGTAGAATGGGGCATGAAAGGGAGCCGTCCTGGACGCGCACCAGCCGGCACTGTCACCTTTGGTCGTGATAGCCTCTGTGGTATGGTGCCTATGAAACATTTTATTTTTTGCAATAGGCTAGACCTGAATATATATACTGTAGTAAAACCAGCTTAGAAGAAAATAAATAATCCCAAAGTAGATTACTATATATCCTTTTCAGAAACTGATGCTTCTCCTTGTACTTCCGAATTGTGCAGGGGAACCTGCTCGTACTGTTGGTTGGAGGGATCCAGGTTTCATACACACAGCATTCCTGAAACATCTGTTGCCAGACAAAGAGTAATTATTCTGGTCCTCTGTCCTACAGACAGTCATCTCGATTTCAAGTAGTAGTGCTGTTCTAACTATACTATTCCCCCTTGTAGATACAAGTACAGAATTGGACATATGCTCCATAATGGAAAAGTTATATGGGGCAAGCCTAACTCTTTCACATCACCTCCTTTTCCCGGACACAAGTCACTGCAGCGGGTTGTTATTTTTGGTGACATGGGGAAGGTAAATATATGCCAACACTATGGCACTTTGCACTAAAAATACAAATACAAATTCTCCACATGATCAAATCAAATGTGAATGTGCCATACACACTTTGTCATTTACAAATGCCCAATACCAATGCAATTCTGAATTAACACGGTGTTCCTTCTTATATGTAGGCTGAGAGGGACGGAAGCAACGAGTATCAGAATTACCAGCTTGCCTCACTCAACACCACGGACGCGCTGATCAGGGACCTTGACAACACGGACATTGTGTTCCATATCGGCGACATCTCCTACGCCAACGGGTACCTCTCGCAGTGGGATCAGTTCACGCAGCAGGTCGAGCCGATCACCTCTCGGGTCCCCTACATGCTGGCAAGGTATGCATATTCATCCTGTTCTAGACAAGAATTTCCAAGAATCGAGCGAATTCACACTCAGGTAACTTACTTTTTCTGATGATGCAACCTTGTTTTTATGGTGCAGTGGGAACCATGAGCGAGATTTTCCCAACAGCGGGTCCTTCTACAACGGCACGGACTCCGGTGGGGAGTGCGGCGTGCTGGCCGAGACCATGTACTACGCACCGAGAGAAACCAAAGCAAACTACTGGTACTCGACGGACTACGGGATGTTCCGGTTCTGCGTGGCGGACAGCGAGCAGGACTGGCGGGAAGGCACGGAGCAGTACAGGTTCATCGAGCGATGCCTCGCCACGGTGGACCGGGCGAAGCAGCCGTGGCTGGTCTTCATCGCGCACCGGGTGCTCGGCTACTCCTCGGGGTTCTCCTACGGCTTCAACGGGGCCTTCGCGGAGCCTATGGCGCGACAGAGCCTGGAGAAGCTGTGGCAGAGGCACAAGGTGGACGTCGCTTTCTATGGCCACGTCCACCAGTACGAGCGGACGTGCCCAGTGTACGAGGAGAAGTGCGTGCGGGACGGCACCGTGCACGTCGTAGTCGGGGGCGGAGGCAGCCATCTGACCAACTTCACCACCGAGGTTCCGCCGTGGAGCGTGTACCGGGAAATGGACTATGGGTTCGGAAAGCTAACGGCGTCGGACGATAAGACGCTGAAGTTCGAATACCGACGGTCCAGTGACGGCCTGGTGTACGACAGCTTTACCGTGCACAAGAACAAACAGAATGTATAACGTGTATGAGCATGTAATAGATTCGGTTTGATTAGATGTTCGACAAGAAGAATGTAATAAAGCTAATTTGGTACGCCACTAGTAGGTTTTTTCCTACTAGTGCTAGGTTTACTGCTAAGAAGATACGGAGCGCTCACGCCGGGCCGAAATGCAATCTCTTCTCTTGGTTGGCCCTCCAAGGCAAGTTATGGACGACTGGCATGTTAGAACTGGCATGTTAGAAGCCAGGGGTGACCCCACGTCCCCTTTTGTCCGCTTTGTCTCGGTGCCACGGAAAGAGGATGCATCTATGCAAAGACTGTCCATTTACCACATCAATATGGAACTCGACGCAAGCTGGAGACAACGAAGTTTTTGCTCCACCTGCCCAGAGCTTCCCCTCCATCTCGGATTGGTGGGATGCCCTCATTACAAGGAGGCCACATAATGAACAATGACGAAACAATGGACGCAAGCTCCATCTTTTTCTTTTCAATAATAAGACCACCACTTTAAGTTATGTTAAATAAGTATGAAAAAGCTATTGGAATAAAAGGAAGATTGAGTTTCACTACAGGAGAAATCAGAGACGCCGACGGCCAGAGGACTACGCCGACGGCCATTTGTCGGGGCCATCGGCGTAGAGGCCTGCCTCGGCCAGCTGCCCACCACGGCCGTCGGCGGAGCCTCGGCCATCGGCGTAGGCAAAGAAACCCTCGGCGTAGAGGAGCTGTCGGCGTAGCAGGCCCGGTTGTGCCGACGGTGGCCCTCGGCGTACTCCCAGCCCTCGGTGTAGCCCCAGTTCGGACACGGCGGCGGGAATGGCGTTAGGTAGTCAGTCTGTGCCGACGGCCAGGCCGTCGGCGTAGGTCTTAGAGGGGCGCTACGCAGAGTTGGTTAGCCTTGGGGGCGCTACGCCGACGGCTAAGCCGTCGGCACAACCTCCCTATTTTCCTTCATTTTGTTTTAGCCTTATATTTGGTACTAATTTATGTATTACTCTGACTGTAGTCATTTGTACCGTCCCAATAGCAGTCTCTATTGACGTAATTGCAGGAATCCCACGAAAACTTGTGTGTTGCCCTAAAATACCTGAACAAGTGGGGTGAAAGACAGTTCGCGCGCATGCGATAACACTTCGAAACAAACTCAAAATGTAAAGAAGGTCAGACCGGGGATCTAGACATTGCATCCATGGACCTTCCACCATACTTGGACACATATACAGGTCCACGTGCAAGTTCCACTGGGATTCCGGAGCTCCGGCGGTCCTTTTCCAGCGAAACCCTAGTCGGTGGGGTCCGCGGGTCTACCCCTGTAGCTTTCTTAGTACGAGGTTCAGCAACGCGCTTTTTTGTTGGTTTAGCTTTGTTTAGGTCATATCTACATGGAAAACAAAGGTTGGGACCTTATAGCACATGCTAGCCCCCGGTATACCCGCAGCGAGACTGTTACCCCTACACGTCCAGGAATCTACTAAGTGTTATCGCACGCATGTGAAGAAGGTCAGACCGGGGATCTAGACATTGCATCAATGGACCTTGCACCACACTTGGACACATATACTAGGTCCACGTGCAAGTTCCACTGGGATTCCGGAGCTCCGACGATCCTTTTCCAGCGAAACCCTAGTCGGTGGGGCCCGCGGATCTACCCCTGTAGCTTTCTTAGTACGAGGTTCAGACAACGCGCTTTTTTGTTGGTTTAGCTTTGTTTAGGTCATATCTACATGGAAAACAAAGGTTGGGACCTTATAGCACATGCTAGCCCCCCGGTATACCCGCAGCGGGACTGTTACCCCTACACGTCCAGGAATCTACTAAGTGTTATCGCAAGCGGGTCTACCCCTGTAGCTTTCTTAGTACGAGGTTCATACAACGCGCTTTTTTATTGGTTTAGCTTTGTTTAGGTAATATCTACATGGAAAACAAAGGTTGGGACCTTATAGCACATGCTAGCCCCCCGGTATACCCGCAGCGGGACTGTTACCCCTACACATCCATTTATCTACTAAGTGTTATCGCACACTTGTGAAGAAGGTCAGACTCGGGATCTAGACATTACATCCATGGACCTTCCACCACACTTGGACACATATAGTAGGTCCACGTGCAAGTTCCACTGGGATTCCGGAGCTCCGTCGGTCCTTTTCCAGCGAAACCCTAGTCGGTGGGGCCCATGGGTCTACCCCTGTAGCTTTCTTAGTACGAGGTTCAGACAACGCGCTTTTTTGTTGGTTTAGCTTTGTTTAGGTCATATCTACATGGAAAACAAAGGTTGGGACCTTATAGCACATGCTAGCCCCCCGGTATACCCGCAGCGGGACTGTTACCCCTACACGTCCAGGAATCTACTAAGTGTTATCGCCCGCGGGTCTACCCCTATAGCTTTCTTAGTACGAGGTTCAGACAATGCGCTTTTTTGTTGGTTTAGCGTTGTTTAGATCATATCTACATGGAAAACAAAGGTTGGGACCTTATAGCATATGTTAGCCCCCCGCTATACCCGCAGCGGGACTGTTACCCCTACACGTCGAGGAATCTACTAAGTGTTGTCGCACGCATGTGAAGAAGGTCAGACCGGGGATCTAGACATTACATCCATGGACCTTCCACCACACTTGGACACATATACTAGGTCCACGTGCAAGTTCCAGTGGGATTCCAGAGCTCCGGTGGTCCTTTTCCAGCGAAACCCTAGTCGGTGGGGCCCGCGGGTCTACCCCTGTAGCTTTCTTAGTACGAGGTTCAGACAACGCGCTTTTTTGTTGGTTTAGCTTTGTTTAGGTCATATCTACATGGAAAACAAAGGTTGGGACCTTATAGCACATGCTAGCCCCCCGGTATACCCGCAGCGGGACTGTTACCCCTACACGTTCAGGAATCTACTAAGTGTTATCGCCCGCGGGTCTACCCCTGTAGCTTTCTTAGTATGAGGTTCGAACTGTTGGAGATATGCCCAAGAGGCAATAATAAAGTGGTTATTATCATATCTTCATACTTATGATAAATGTTTACATACCATGCTATAATTGTATTAACCGGAAACATTAATACTTGTGTGATTTGTAAACTAAAATAAGAGTCCCTAGTAAAGCCTCTTGTTAAACTAGCTTGTTGGTTAATATATGATCATTGTTTCCTGATCATGAACATAGAGATGTTATTAACAACAGGATCATATCGTTAGGAGAATGATGTGATGGACATACTCCTATAGATAAGCGTAGCATAAAGATCAAGTCATTTCAATAGTTCAATTGCTATATGCTTTCTGATACATAGTAACCTAATTCCTTCGACCATGAGATCATGCATATCACCTTTACTGGATGGATGCTTTGATGTCATCAAACACCACACCGTAACAGGGTGGCTATAAAAGTGGCATTGAGTGTTCGGAAAGTATTGGTTGAAACACATGGATCAAGAGTGGGATTTGTCCATCCATATGACGGATAGATATACTCTGGGCCCTCTCGGTGGAATGTCATCCAATTAGCTTGCAAGCATGTGACTGGGTCACAAGGGATCACATATCACGGGAACGAGAAAAGAGTACTTATCAGTAACGAGGTTGAACTAGGTATGCAGAGATACCGACGATCATAAACTTCGGATAAGTAAACTATCGTGAGACAAAGGGAAATTGGTATCGTATGTAAGTGGTTCATTCGATCGCAAAGTAATCGTAGAAATATGTGGGAGCCATATGAATTTCCAGATTCCTCTATTGGTTATTGTTCGGAGAAGTGTCTCGATCATGTCCGCATAATTCACGAACCGTAGGGAGACACACTTAAGGATTCGACGTTGTTTGAGTAGTTATGGTATTATGAGAAAGAGACCGAATGTTGTTCGGAGTCTCGGATGGGATCCGGGATATCACGAGGTGATCCGGAATGGTCCGGAGAATAAGATTCATATAAGGAAAGTCCCGTTTCAGAGTTCGGGAATGATTCCGGTGTTTTCATCGGGAACATTCTAGAAGGTCCCGGAATGTCCGGAGCTCCGGAAGGGGAAGGGTACATGAATGTATCATTGCATGTTGGAATGATTGCATCATGTACTAAGTGTTCTCGCTGTCCAAAATAAAGGGTTTATTTAAATCCTAAATTGAAAAGTCAAACGGCTAGTTTGAAAGTCAAACGGCAAGTTTTTGGAAAGTGGAAAGAGGAGGAAAAGAGGGAAACCGAGTTGGAGAGGGAGACCTCCTCCAACTGGCGGCCAACTCCAATGCCGAGTTGGGGAGGGACTCCACTCCCTCCCCCTGGCGCGCCAGCCCCCTCCCACCTATATAAGGAGGGGCAGGGCTCCCCTCCACACACACACAAGTTCCTATCTTCTACCTCCGGTTTAGAGCCGTTTTGGTTTAGAGCTTCTAATTGCTTTAGCCTGCGGTTTAGAGCCTTCTAATTGGTTTAGAGCCTTCTAATTGGTGTGTCTAATTACTAGACCACTAATAGCCTCTCTCATAAGCTCCACCATACTCGCACCGGCTTAAGGCGAAGCCCTGCGGGATTTCCCCTCTACTTCCGGTACCACGCCGTTGTGCTGCCGGAATCGCGAGGAGAGTGCTACAACCTCCGCTGCCTGCTGGAACAAGGGAGAGGAAGGTCTTCGTCGAGTACCGAACGTGTGACCGACTGCGGGAGCGCTGCGGGAACGCGGCGCCGGAAGGATCGTCTACGCGATCTTGAGATCGGAAAGAGTACGACTACATCACCCACGAGAATCTGCTCTCGTTAAACACTTTGGAATCTTCGAGGGTGAGTTATTCCATCGACTCGTTGCTACAATCTAGTAGATAGATCTTGGCTTGTTTGTTTGTATGCGATAGAAATTTTTTTTGTTTTCCATGCTACGAACCCCTGCAGTGGTATCAGAGCCGTGTCTATATGTAGATCTGTTGCACGAGTAGAACACAATGGTCATTGTGGGCGTTGATGCTTTTATTGTAGATTGCTTTTTGTGTACTTTGCATCTTGCGGTATGTTGGGATGAAGCGGCCCGGGCTGACCTTACATGACATCGTTCATGAGACTTGCTCCACGCTTGACATGCAACTTGTATTGCATAAGTGGCTTTGCGGGTGCCTGTTTCTCCTAGCATAGTTAAGATCCAATTTACAACGGGTAATCAACAATGCTAGTATCAATGTTGTGGTTCTTGTTCGTAAGTTAGAACGACACTTATTGAAAGCCCCAAACCACGTAAAATATGCAAAGAAAGTAGAGGCGTCTAACTTTGTTTTGCAGGGGTGTGCAGTGATGTGATATGGCCATGATTGTGATTATATATGATGTATGCAATGTTCCTTATTGTAAGTCAGCAACCGGCAGGAGCCATATGGTTGTCTTTAAATTCTGTTAAGACCCACATGTCTATTCAAAGTAGTTGTAATAGTTGAAGCCGGTGGACGACAACCATGGACAAGCATTATTGACCTTGATGCAATGTCGGTGATGATGGAGATCATGTTCGTGCTAGAAGATGCAGATCGGAAGCACAAAGAAGAAAGGCCATATCATATCACATATTATGAATTGCATGTGATGTTAATCCTTTATGCATCTTGTATTGCTTAGTAGACGACGGTAGCATTATAAGATGATCCCTCATGCACATAAATTTCAAGTTCTAAAGTGTTCACCCTTAGTATGCACCGTTGCCAAAGCTTGCTGTTTCGAAGCACCACGTGATGATCGGGTGTTTTGATTCCGCGGGTGAATACAACGTAAGCAAGCCAGATTTGCTTATGCGGTAGCTAAGGTTTGATCTTGACGAGCCTAGCATGTACAGACATGGTCTCAGGAACACGGATCACCGAAAGGTAAAGCATGAATCATATAGTAGATGTGATGAACATGTTGATTGTTCGCCATTGAAGCTATATCAACTCTCGTGATGATCGGTTTTGATGTGGTTGATTTGGTTCGTGTGATCACTAAAACAATGTGAGGGATATTGTTTTGAGTGGGAGTTCACCTAGATTAATTTAATTATTAATTAGAACTCAATTTATCATAAACTAAATCAAAGTGAATTTGCATAGTTGTTGTAGTCATTGGCATCCGTTTACCACCTTGCGCTTAGTTATAATTGAGATAATAGAACTATAGAATTCTGGTTAGTTACTTTACGAACTGGTATCGTATTGTTTTTAAGTGTTAATCTAAAGTTTAAAAGTCCTATTGCAAACTTTCAGTAAGTTCCGGTTACTCCATGAAGTTTAATAATTAGTATTAAATCAAGAGTAACAATTCCAAGTGTTAGTATATAAGTATCATGTTTGTCTCCATGATTCTTGATATTCAAAGGATTCTCCTAATATCAAGGTTATCTAAGGATCTGAAAGAGTTGTTTCAGAAACCATATTTGTGGAAGATATTGTGATATCTGAAACGAAGTATTGGTTACAACATGATAGAGTATAATATGGCAAAAGTCATGTTCTCATATTTGATGAGAATTTGCAAAAGGTTGGAGACACTAGTTGTCCTAATCGTCCAAAAAGATTTGGAGAGCAACATTATACTCATGATTCACCGTTATAAGATAAAAGTAGCTTGATCATGGATAAATCCATGATGAGGGTGAATATTTGATGTAGGTAAAATGTTTACTACACCAAGAGATTACTAATCAAAGGAATTTGAAAGAACACCAAACATTTGATGATGGTGATCTACTTCAAAGTGCAAGTCCAAAAACATTGGTATTTAACTATACACGCTTTGGACTATATGTCATATGTATGACTCCACTATTGATGTTGATAGATTCTTTCAAACTGAAAAGGAAATACTGAAAGAGAATCTCATAAATATATGGCAGAAAAGAAAAGACTAGAATCGTTCAGTTTAAGTATATAGATGATATACATGTTATGGCTATATTATTTGCTTGTTAAACAATGTGGTTCTTAAGTATTTGATACTGAATTTGTTGGTATGAATCGTCATACGAAACAACAGAATTCATGAACTACAGTGGCCTAAGTAATTAGCAAAAGAATATGTGATGATGTTCATCGAGAACAAATAAAGGGTTATTGTGTTGCTCATTAAACATCAAAGCTTGCCTTCAAAGATTTGTTTTATCGGGTATTATGAGAACAAAAGGATTGTTCAAATAATTGCCGTAATCCATAAAAGATGGATGATTCGCAAATCTCGTTGGAGACATCACATCCATAAAACTAGTGCTAAAAATGTCGAAAGACAAATTGATTGAAAGATCACTTAGGAAGTGACATCGCCGTTTAAATTATATTTGAAAGAAAACATGAAGAAACTCCATGTTGATGGAATTTTGGAGTCTTCTGATTTTTGATCAAATGACGCTTGTGAAACTTTCCTAGAGATAATTAAAACTTCGTTCATAGGCCAAAAGGGAATGAATGACTAGCTTATTGGAACTTGTACATATTGTTGTATGAAATCCATTATGTGTAGTCAAGAGCGATGGATTTCAACTTCATATGCTTTCTCCGAAAATTTGAGTGAATATATGGATATTTTCTTAATAAGGATGAAGTGTGAAATATTTGAAGAGTTCAAAGACTTTCAAGATGAAGTGCAAAATCATTGTAACAAGAATATAAACAGTTTATGATAAAGATCATAAAGGAAGATATTTGAGTTACAAGTTTAGCATAATACCTAAGATTTAAGGAATCGTTCCGTGGATTTGCATTTCCCGAAACACCATAAGAGTATGGAGCGTTCGAGATATGTAATTAAACCTTGTTTGACATGGTAAGATCGAAAGGTGTAATTCATAAAACTGCCATTGTATTTTAAAGATTAAAAGCTTTAGAGATTACCGTTTTTCCACTGAAAAGAGCTCCATCATAATCCGTTGAAATGACACCATATAAAGTTATGGTTTGGGATAAAACCCAAGTTGTCCTTTCTTAAACATTGGTATGCTATGCATAAGAAAGATGTGTGCAACCAAAGTCGGATGAACCTGTCTTTGTATAAACTGTTCCTCCATAAAACACCGGAGACAAAAGTGTTTGTTGCTTAGAACGTCAAGTTTCTTTGAGAAGAAATTTTTCGTGAAAAGTTAAGTGGGAGGACAATAGAAACTTTGATAAGGTTAAAAGAACCTTAGCTATATGTGCAGAATTGCGCAGCACCGAAAAGTGTTTCGGAGGCAGCAACAATGCTCATGGTTCACGTACCTCAAAAGGTTGTGGTCACGGAGATCTAAGTTCCTATTGAAACAAGTAGATCGGGTAAACAATCAAATATCAAGATTTGAGGGTTGAATCATTATTTGAGAATAATGAACCGACTACATGCAGAGAAGCGATGATGGGCCCTGACTCCGTAAAATGGCTTGAAGCCATAAAATCCATGATAGTTCCATACACGAGAAATCAAGTTTTGAACTTGAAGGACCCTCGAGAAAGGTGTAAGACCTTATAGTTGTGTCTGGATCTATAAAGAAATAGACATGGATGTTTCACATCTATGAAATAGTCGACATGTTGGGAAAGAGTTCACAACAATGTTCAAAGGTTGACTATGACAAGATTTGATCTTTCATAGTGATATTTAGTCTAGATGGATTAATGTAGCAACCACTACATATAATTTGTTATATGGTAGTTGAATAAACAAAACAAGTTCTTCTAATAGAATCGTTACCTAGGACATGTGCATAACACGGTCCATAGGGTTTTGTTAATTCAAAGGATGCTAAAAGCATATGCAAACTTCAATGGTTAGAGTGAGCATAGCGGAGTTGGAATCTTCACTATGATGAAACTGTTAAAAGAGTTTAATTTCATCAGAGACAATGAAGATGCTTGCGTTTGCAAGAAATTAAGTGGGAGCGCTAAGACATGTTTCTAATACATTATGTGGAAGACATATTGTTGATTGGAAATAATATATCTTTTATTAACACATATTAAGAATTTCATCCCGATGAAAGACTTAGGCAAAACCCAAATATTTGGCATCAATAGACGCTAATATGGTTGTGCCAGAAGTACATAGACAAGATATTGAATGAGTTCAATATAGAAACTACAAGAAAAGGTTCTTGTCGCACAGAAAGGATTGAATGAGTTCAATGTTGATGATATATTCAAGTGTATTGACATTTGGTAAAGTGAAACAAATAATCAAGTATAGATTGATACTTGATGTATGAAATCACAAAGAGTATTTATATCAATCGTTCTGTGATATGTACAAATCCAGATATGTCCTATGCTCTAAATGTTGTGAGCATATACCAGAATGATTCGTAAGATGATCATTGGACAATAGTAAGGATATTCTTATGATCTTCTGAAAGAACTAAGAGTATAATATTTGTAGAAGTGACAAATAGATGGTTAGTTCATTGTAAAAGTACTACATTGATACTAGCTTTGTCACAAAGTACAAATTAAGTTTATCTCAATCTAAACTAAGGGTGGCACAATATAATGGAAAGTGAGTTCCATAATGGATTTGGATGATTTCCAAAATTAAGACATTGTGACAGATACTACAACAAAAGGCTAAGTATATGACTGCTATTTTAGCAGCATAAGAGGGCATTTGAGTCAAGTAGTTTGTTATCAGACTAGGTGTAGTTCACAGTGGGATAATACTATGAAGATATATTGTGCGACAATATTATCAACATGTTTTTAACCCCAAAGAGCTAAAGGTCACACCGAAAGACCAAATTTATACAAAGCCATCTCATTAGAGAATGAATGATGCGTAGAGACGCAAAGACATGCAATTACACACGGACCTGGAAGTGTCAGATCCGGAGATCAGTTGACCACTAGCAATCGTGTACATACAACACCGGCAGGCCATAGGTGTTGAATACACAAAGATTTGAAACTAGATTATTGACTCTAGTGCAAGTGGGAGACTGTTGGAGATATGCCCAAGAGGCAATAATAAAGTGGTTATTATCATATCTTCATACTTATGATAAATGTTTACATACCATGCTATAATTGTATTAACCGGAAACATTAATACTTGTGTGATTTGTAAACTAAAATAAGAGTCCCTAGTAAAGCCTCTTGTTAAACTAGCTTGTTGGTTAATATATGATCATTGTTTCCTGATCATGAACATAGAGATGTTATTAACAACAGGATCATATCGTTAGGAGAATGATGTGATGGACATACTCCTATAGATAAGCGTAGCATAAAGATCAAGTCATTTCAATAGTTCAATTGCTATATGCTTTCTGATACATAGTAACCTAATTCCTTCGACCATGAGATCATGCATATCACCTTTACTGGATGGATGCTTTGATGTCATCAAACACCACACCGTAACAGGGTGGCTATAAAAGTGGCATTGAGTGTTCGGAAAGTATTGGTTGAAACACATGGATCAAGAGTGGGATTTGTCCATCCATATGACGGATAGATATACTCTGGGCCCTCTCGGTGGAATGTCATCCAATTAGCTTGCAAGCATGTGACTGGGTCACAAGGGATCACATATCACGGGAACGAGAAAAGAGTACTTATCAGTAACGAGGTTGAACTAGGTATGCAGAGATACCGACGATCATAAACTTCGGATAAGTAAACTATCGTGAGACAAAGGGAAATTGGTATCGTATGTAAGTGGTTCATTCGATCGCAAAGTAATCGTAGAAATATGTGGGAGCCATATGAATTTCCAGATTCCTCTATTGGTTATTGTTCGGAGAAGTGTCTCGATCATGTCCGCATAATTCACGAACCGTAGGGAGACACACTTAAGGATTCGACGTTGTTTGAGTAGTTATGGTATTATGAGAAAGAGACCGAATGTTGTTCGGAGTCTCGGATGGGATCCGGGATATCACGAGGTGATCCGGAATGGTCCGGAGAATAAGATTCATATAAGGAAAGTCCCGTTTCAGAGTTCGGGAATGATTCCGGTGTTTTCATCGGGAACATTCTAGAAGGTCCCGGAATGTCCGGAGCTCCGGAAGGGGAAGGGTACATGAATGTATCATTGCATGTTGGAATGATTGCATCATGTACTAAGTGTTCTCGCTGTCCAAAATAAAGGGTTTATTTAAATCCTAAATTGAAAAGTCAAACGGCTAGTTTGAAAGTCAAACGGCAAGTTTTTGGAAAGTGGAAAGAGGAGGAAAAGAGGGAAACCGAGTTGGAGAGGGAGACCTCCTCCAACTGGCGGCCAACTCCAATGCCGAGTTGGGGAGGGACTCCACTCCCTCCCCCTGGCGCGCCAGCCCCCTCCCACCTATATAAGGAGGGGCAGGGCTCCCCTCCACACACACACAAGTTCCTATCTTCTACCTCCGGTTTAGAGCCGTTTTGGTTTAGAGCTTCTAATTGCTTTAGCCTGCGGTTTAGAGCCTTCTAATTGGTTTAGAGCCTTCTAATTGGTGTGTCTAATTACTAGACCACTAATAGCCTCTCTCATAAGCTCCACCATACTCGCACCGGCTTAAGGCGAAGCCCTGCGGGATTTCCCCTCTACTTCCGGTACCACGCCGTTGTGCTGCCGGAATCGCGAGGAGAGTGCTACAACCTCCGCTGCCTGCTGGAACAAGGGAGAGGAAGGTCTTCGTCGAGTACCGAACGTGTGACCGACTGCGGGAGCGCTGCGGGAACGCGGCGCCGGAAGGATCGTCTACGCGATCTTGAGATCGGAAAGAGTACGACTACATCACCCACGAGAATCTGCTCTCGTTAAACACTTTGGAATCTTCGAGGGTGAGTTATTCCATCGACTCGTTGCTACAATCTAGTAGATAGATCTTGGCTTGTTTGTTTGTATGCGATAGAATTTTTTTTTGTTTTCCATGCTACGAACCCCTGCACGAACAACGCGATTTTTTGTTGGTTTAGCTTTGTTGGTACCCTATAGCACCTTCTGTCCTTTTTTAGCGAAACCCTAGGAAGTGAGGGCCCCGGACTAGGGTTTCACGGGAAAAGGATAGTCGCAGAGCCGGTCTATATTTTATACGAAATAAGTGAAAAGGAAGATGAACAAAATAAAATATATTAACTAGGAGCAAATATAAAATTAAATATATTAAGTAGGAGAAAATAAAAAAGAACCGACAAAAAATAATAGGGCTGTGCCGACGGCAATGCCGTCGGTGTAGGTCCTTTTTTGTTTAGCCTGAACCGGAAAAAAAATATTACGGCTGTGCCGACGACAATGCTGTCGGCGTAGGCCTTATTTTGGGTTGGACCAAACCCGGCCCACCCCGAGCCTCTCCCTCCACATTTGCCTCACCCCGCGCCGCCATCACCCCTCACCCCGCGCCGCCGCCGTCAACCATCCCCTTACCCCGCGCCGCCGCCGTCAACCATCCCATCACCCCGCGCCGCCGCCGTCAACCATCCCATCACCCCGCGCCGCCGCCGTCAACCATCCCCTCCTTCGCTATTTCGGTGCCGCCCCATCCCCTGGGCCGCTGGTGCGCCGCCCCGTCCCCTAGTCCCGCGCCACCGCTGTCCCGCCCTGTCCCCTAGTCCCGCCGCCATCGTCCCCTAGTCCCGCGCCGCCATCGTCCCGTGGCTCTGCCACCTCCCTTGCACCGCCACCTCCCGTACTCCTCCCCTGCAGGGCAGTGAGCTCCGGGTGAGGAGGAGAGGCCCCCGCACCGCCACCTCCCCTACAGCTACACCACCTCGCCGGAGCTCCCTGCAGCACCACCTCGCCGGAGCTCCCTGCAAGTAATTTCCTAGCTATTTTTTCTCTGTTTTAGGTAGTTTAGGTAGTATTGGGTAGTTTTAGGTAGTTTAGATAAATAGGTAGTATTGGGTAGTTTTAGGTAGTTTAGGTAATTTATTTGTGTTTGTAATTTGCAAACTTTGAGGTGGATAGCCCATCGGAGAGGTTGCCATCCCGGAGGTCGTCACCGCCCCGCAAATCAGATCCTGACGCCGTTCCGGAGGTTGTCGTCGGAGAGGTTGTCGTTCTGCTACTCGACCTTCCTCGACTATTCGCTCGCACTTCGAGGGTATAAATCTTGCGCCCATCTTGTAATGTACCTAGGTTTTATTTTTGTGACTAGATCACCAAGTCAGTCGCGAAACCTAGGCGTCTCCTGTTCGAAAGGGTTACACGAATAAATATGCATTCGATCGCATATTTAAAACTGTAACTCTTTTGGATTGTCCGTGTTTTTTGGACAACCGGAGGATGTGTAGATTGGATATGTTCTCCACGGCCTACCCCGAACCGAGGCAAGATTTCGGCGGCACCCCCACGTTGTTCTCCGGATGCACATTCCTCTCGGCATTTTTGTCGAGATGTGTATCGGGAGAACAGCGGGGAGGTGCTGCCGAAATTTTGTCCCAGTTCGGGGTAGACCGTGGAGAACGTATCCAATCTACACATCTTTGGGTGGGATTAGGACATATCTTTTCCTATTAGACATGTTAGGTGTATGCATGGAATAACAACGCAAGATTTGTGTATTTAGTTTGATGTCATTAATTAAAATGAAATGTTATATTTGTATTGTGGCTCCCGATGAATAGAGGATGGCTGGTAATGGTTGGATGTACAGTGGCCGTACTAATGCGCTTGAAAGAACAGAGGAGTGAGTATGGAAGACCAATTTTCTGGTGAAGGAGTTAGCGCGTGGTTCAAAGGTAGTTCGTGCAAGGTGTCCTTGTGCTCATTGCATGAGGCTTCGTCGTCAGACAAAGGATGATATGAGTAAACACCTATGGCAGTATGTGTATATGCTTGAGTACGAGCCTTCAGTCGACTTTTCTCAATACGAATGTGATGGATCCGAGGTGATGCGACAGCGGATCGATGGCATTGAGAATGATGGGATTAGAAAATTGCTAGAGGATCTTCATGATGCCGACATGCCAGATTCGCCACCTCCACAGGAGGAACCGCCAGAACCGGAGGAACCAAAGGAACCAGGTCAACCGGAGGAACCGGAGGCAACCGCGAAGGCCTTCTATGATATGATGGCCTCGGCTAAGAGGCCTCTATATCCGGGTGTGAAAGTGTCTCAGCTCGATGCCATCTCGCAAATACTAGCCGACAAGTCCCAGTACGCCACCACCCGAGCAACCTTTGAACATAATTTGTTTACGTATGGTAACATGTTGCCCGAAGGGCATTGTCTACCTAAAAGCATGTACGAATGTCGGAAAATGATGAAAGCGCTCACCATGGATTATGTAAAGATAGATTGTTGTCCAGCAGGCTGCCTTTTGTTTTGAAAACAGTTTGAGGATGACAAGTACTGCAGCAAGTGTGGGGCCTCTAGGTATCATGAGAGAAAGGGACGTGATGGTCTTATGACACAAACAAATGTCACCGGGAAGATTCTTTGTTATCACCCATTCATAAAAAGAATCCAGCGGCTTTACATGACCGAGGAGTCTGCCACACAGATGAAGTGGCACAATATAGGGAAGAGATGCCATGACGAGCACAAACATGAAATTATGGGACATCCATCTGATGGTAAGGCATGGAAGAACTTCGATGCAAAACACGAGACATTTGCAAGTGAGGCTCGGAATGTCAGAATTGCGATAGCAACCGATGGATTCAATCCATATGGTATGTCGACCGCCTCTTACAACTGTTGGCCCGTGTTTGTTATTCCGCTCAATCTCCCTCCCGGAGTTCTAATGCAGAGGAATACCATATTCCTATCACTTGTCATTCCAGGGCCTGAATACCCGGGGAAGAATTTGAGTGTCTACATGCAGCCGCTTATTGATGATTTGAACCACTCTTGGCACCACGGGACATTGACATATGACCGAGCATCTAAGACAAACTTCCTCATGAGAGTTTGGTACCAGTATTCCATGCACGACATGCCCGGCTACGCCCTATTTTGCGGATGGTGTACATCCGATAAGTGGCCTTGCCCAGTTTGCATGCTCAAACTTGAGTTCTTTTGGCTAACCGCGGGTGGCAAGTATGTCGCCTTTGACAAACATCGACCTTTCCTCAAAAGAGGGCACCGATTCAGACGAGACAAAAAGAACTTCATGAAGGGCATAGTTGTGAATGAAGAACAACCAATACCAACGTTTGATGGTGCAGCTGTTAAAGCCGAGCTACTTGCTCTTAAGCGTACTGAGATTCCTGGCCCACAATTTGAGGGATATGGTAAAATGCACAACTGGACTCACGAGGCAGCCATAACGAAGCTCGAGTATTACAAGGACCTCGAACTTCCCCATAACATCGATGTGATACACACTGAAAAGAATGTAGGAGATTCCCTCTTTCACACAATTTGCAACATTCCTGGGAAGTCAAAGGATAATGTCAAGGCTAGGGTCGATGTTGAGAAGCTATGTGATAGGAAGAAACAACACATGCAGCCTCCTGACCGCAATCGAAGAAATTGGTTCAAGCCGCATGCCATCTTCTGCCTTGATAGTGACCAAAAGAAGGAGGCATTCAAGTGGCTCAAATACGTCGTGATGTTCCCTGATGGTTATTGTTCAAATATTAGTAAGGGAGTCAATCTTGCGACGGGAAAAGTCACCGGGCTAAAGAGTCATGACTATCATATATGGATTGAGCGGCTGATGCCAGTGATGGTTCGAGGGTATCTCCCTGATCATGTATGGCGAGTGCTCGCGGAGTTGAGCCATTTCTTTCGCACTCTTTGTGCTAAGCAGGTATCTCCCGAGCTGATTGAGAGGCTGCAGGAACTAATGCCAGAGTTGCTATGCAAGTTGGAGACGATCTTTCCGCCAGGCTGTTTTACTCCGATGGCACATCTCATTGTGCACCTCGCGAACGAGGTACTCTTGGGTGGACCAGTGCAGTTTCATTGGCAGTTCTGTATTGAGAGAGAGTTTAAGTATATTCGGATGAAATGTGGAAACAAAAGTAAGATTGAAGCATGCATAGCTGAGGCAACTCTGATCGGGGAGATAGCAGACATCACGACTAAGTACTATGCTGATGATGTTCCCACTCTGCATAACCCGATCACTCGGTACAATGTCGGCGAGTTGGAGGAAGACCCCAAGATCCCACTCTTTCAATCTCCCGGTGGCAAGTCCGGTGCCGAAAAAGAGTACTTATTGAAGCCGAAAGAAAAGGAGGGCATAATGTTCTATGTTCTCATGAACATGAAGCATGAACTTATCAGTTTCATGAGGTAAACTGATGAACAAATTACTTATTCCAACTAGTAACTCGGTTCCGGTCTAACACGCGTTTTCTCCTTTTAGCCAATTCAAGGATGAACAATGGTCGGAAATGAGGGATCCTAGTGTCGCGGAGCTAGACACTCTTCTAAAAGATGGTGCCCCGGGAAAGAAAAATTTCGTGGCTTGGTTCAGGGCCAAAGTAATTTCTAACCTGTCCCTCTTTCCTTGCAGTCCGTGACTTGTCCCTATTATTACACATATCCCTCTTACCTTCCAATTCGTGACATGTAGGGAGCTGATCGCAATGTTTAGATGACGAATGAGATTCGATGTGTTTCACAGGGTTGTAGCCGTAGAGTCATGAGGTATCAGAAGTACGATGTTAATGGGTACCGCTTCCATACAGAGTTTTACCAAAACAATCGGCCTAATGCAAAAACTATAAATACCGGGGTCTTCAACGGAGGAACCGATGAAGTTGATTACTACGGGATATTAGAGGACGTATACGAGCCGACATTCGAGACAAACATAAAACTCAAGCTCGTTGTGTTCAAATGACACTGGTTCGACCCCATCGATGGACAAAGAAGTACCCCTTCCATTGGGTTAGTTGAAGTTAGGCCTTCAACCACCTATAGCGGAGCCGATGTGTATATAGTGGCTCACCAAGCCAAGCAAGTTTATTATTTGCCCTACCCATGCAAGAAAGAGGAACTCCAGGGTTGGTAAGTCGTCTTCCAGGTATCGCCACATGGTAAGCTACCCAGGCCCAACGCCGACGATTACGTCAACATTGACCCTGTAACATACGAGGGAGTTTTCTATCAAGAGGAAGAGAACTTCGGGGGTTTTTACATACAAGTGGGTCATGAGGGCCTCGAGAATGATGCACAAACTCATGGTGAGACAGTGGTGGATTTAAAGGACGTTGATATGCTCACCAAGTTTCATCAGGCGAATTTCAACACTAATGAGCCTCCATCGTGCTACCAGCCTTACTACTCACGTGATAGTGATACTGATAGTGAAAATGAGAACAACCAAGTACTTTATGATAGTGATGATTAGAGGTGAGGCTCTTTTATGTCTTTATGCATAGTATTTATTTCTCAACATGCTTCTAAATTTCATTATGTCTTTATTTATACTTAATTGTTTACTCTTTCTCAATGCAGGTGATTGACCAATGCCTCGGGGGAGCAAGGAATCAATGGCCTCCCTTCTCAAGTTGATGAACCAAGAGAAGATTACCCAAAGGGGAAGGGTACATCGTCCAAACCCGCGCTACCCGAGAGCCGAGGACCCACCTCCCTCACAGGGAGAACTTCCCCTGATAGGAGGACGAGGACGAGGACGAGCACGAGGAGGTGCATCACGAGGAGGTGTAGCACGGGGAGGTGCAGCACGAGGACGAGGAGGTGTAGCCTCGAGTACATACTCATCTCCCCCATTGTTTATGAATTACATCTATATTTTTATGTCTTCAAGCTAAATTGTTTACTCTTTCTCAATGCAGGTGCAAGACTCGATTCAGAGGATCCAGACTCGTCTCCCCCGAGGCGTGTTGCTCGTTTGTCTGACTTACCCTCCGCTTCTGGCACCGTGGCTTCACAGTCAAATTCGGGCGAGGAGTTGGAGGGGATGTCGGATGAGGAGGCAGAGGGTGAGGCGCCGCCGAAGAAGTTGCTGACTCGTGGGGAGGCGCGTGTCCCTACAAAGGAGCCTCGCCCGGAGGAGAGACCTACGATTGAGCCCTATGGCAAATAGTAAGTGACTTTACTAATTTGATCACCATCGTTGTTTTTTTCACCATCATGCTAACTCATGCTTTTGGTCATAACAATTTGGCATGTACTAATGTTTGTTTATTGTGCAGCAATTGGACACATCCTAAGGGGGTCCGCCATCCTAATAGTTTGCTTGGATCTTTGATTAGGAAGTATTGGCCGGGCTTGTACACTACAGTCCCCAACGGCCAGAGGAAGCTAGCTTGGTTTTGGGCGGACTATGAGGCCTCCACCGATTGCCCAGGCTTCAGGAGTGCTGCTGATGCTGTGATTAGCAGCTTTTGGGTAAGGCATACTTTTGCTCACCATCGTGCTAACTCATTACTTTCATAATTATTTTGCCCACCATCGTGCTAACTCATGACTTTTGGGTTGCATGATTGAAGGTCTTCTATCAGGTGAGACCTGAGCATCAGGTGGCGGCAGAGAAGACTTTGCTTGCAGCTTGTCGGAAGTTGACAACGCAACAATGGTACAACACCAAGAATACGTTGACCAATCACTTCCAAGCTGAGCATGGCCTTAAGATACGGAAGGATGAGATTGCCAAGGGTCAGAAGCCAAAAATGACGGTGGCTGATTTCATGACGGTAAGTAGATTATCAATGAGAAGTTCCATAGATGCTAAGTTCCCATTGCATTATCTGTTCTTCAAATAAGTGTTGTGGTTTCAGGTTATGCCAATGTGGTGTGAACACAAAGAAGACGCTTTTGAGGTGTTGGCTGGTAGGTGGATCGGGGAAGACCCTGACTTCGAGGTCGTGAGCAAGCGGAACAAGAAAAACCATGGCAGTATGAGAACACACAGCAGGGGAAGCCGCAACCATGGTCTCTTCAAGAAGCACTTGGTATATACATACATGGAACAACCTGCATTTATTTCCTATCATGTTATTAGTTGACACACATAATTAACATTTCTTTGGTGATGCAGGTGGAGACGGAGGGGGAGGTTGATAGCCCTATTACCGACCTAGTCGTGTGGGAGAAGATGAAGACGAAGAAGCCCGACCTACAGCAGCCTCAACCCCAGCTTGCCCAGTACTACGGCAACACCAAGGAGAAGCTCAACATCTACTGCGAGAAGCTCCAGGGTTTGCATCTGGAGGTGGATGAGCTCATGCACGTTGAGGTCGATGAGACTGCATTGATCATGGCGAGCCACGACAAGCCGCATGGCCGTTTCAACATTCTTGATGCGGTGGTCCAGCCTACCATGACCCTCACACAAGTCAAGGCTACCCTCACCCCCGATCACCCCTCTATTGCGCCTCGTCCTCGGCCTACTACCTCCACCGTCGATGTAAGTGTTTCTCATTGTCACCGTCTTTCCGCAATTTGATCCTAAATGGCTAAGCTGACGAGATTCTTTATTTTTAAAATCGTAGCATGATTTCCAGGATGCCTACAAGGCCATCCAGGCAAATTATAACAGGGAGTATGATGCATGGCTTGAGCTGAGAGCAGAGTGCGATGCGTACTCTAGGAAAGTGACGGCTATAAGTTTTAACCTTTACTTTTGCAAATGATGACAAGTCCCACTTCCTCTACTTTGAGCCTTTGTTTCTGCAACGACTGACATATAACTATCCTGTAGGCGATGAATCACTACTTTACCACTAGACAGCGGGTTCCAGTAGAAGGTGATTAGCCACCTGATCCTGGGATGCCGTCTCGCTGCATATCGATGGAAGATTTCGCTGCCAGATACTACGGAGGGACCCCGGTAAGTTCTTTGACAAACCACTTGTTACCGCTTTCATATGCCTCGCAAGTTGCTTTTTGCTCAAACATGTAGGGCACGGGACGCTCCGGGACATCACCCTTTGGTCGTGCCCCGCTCTCACCTAGTCCGCCACGCGATGGCGCACAACTTCGTCTCATGGCGCCTGGTGGTTCAGCTAGTGGTTCTACTTCCCCGATGGCCCGACGTGCGTCTCCTGAGCTCGAGACGGGAAGCCTCGGGCTCCTTGACACACCGACACATACACCGAGTTCGAGACCATGATCATGGACATGGTTAGAGCTAGAGCTAGATCTTGATCCTTGTGATGATGTTGTTTGGATAACGAATATGTTGTGGATGATTGTGTTGTTGTTTGCATGATGATGGATATTGTAATGTCATGTTGATTGCTTCAATATTTTATTTGTGAATTTTGAAATTATTTTGCTGGTGCTAAAATGGATCTAAAATTGAAAATAATCAAAAAAAATGCCAGGAGCTATGCCGAACGACATAGCTTGCTGCCACCCAGCCTATTATGTGCCATATGGCACAGGCTGTGCCGACGGTCTGGCGCTCGGCGTAGCAGATGGGCATGTGCCGATGGCTTGACTGTCGGCACAGATGGGCATCGTGGCTCCCTAGGCTGGGCCTGTGCCGACGGCCGGGATGTCGGCGTAGGGGACACGCGGCGGGCTCTGCCTACGTCCTGGGCGGGACCTGTGCCGATGGCTCGGCCGTCGACGTAGCTTCAGGACTGAGCCGTTAGCAGACGGCCGTTGCCTGACAAGGTGGGTCCCGCTGCAGGAATTGTGCTGAGAGGGTTCTGCTACGCCGACGGGATTTTCGCTACGCCGACCAGATGGTATGCCGAGGGGGCTACACCGACGGCCACCGTCGGCACAGCCTGTGCCGACGGCTATATTGGACTGTGCCGACGGCAGCCGGCCGTCGGCGCCTCCACCGTTTCCTGTAGTGTTTGATGCTAAAATAATAAGATAAAAGGCAAGTAAAAGTTGAGATATAAGTTATGCATGTTGTTGTTTGTTTTCATATATGCTTTAATGAATGATAATATGCAAGTGCCTATGTAGTACTAACTTTTATTACATACATGGATGATTAGTTTTAAATTATTTTATCTAATATATAATGATTAGTACTATGGACACTTTTGCATGCTTGTAGATAGTCGACTTTCTCCACTTGTCAAACCAGATATTCAAACAAGCTAAGACTTGTGCATTCAAATCCCTTAAGACCGGGTTATTCCAATAGTGTCCACAATACCTACCTATATAGAACTTGCTATTCCAACTTTGTGCCACATTTTGTCGCCAGAGATCAAAGTGGTGGTAAATTGAAAATTTCATAGAAAAATGATGATTTTATGCTAAGAACTCAATTATTTTCTGTATTAGTGTAAGTAGCCATGTAGGTGCATGGAGTTGGGACGGCAAGCTGTGCATGGTGAGATCAGCATGATGCCAAGATCACATATAGGCAATTCATTCCCAAGGTAGCGAGGACGCAGAGCCGGTCCATAGATTTTTGAGGGCTGTAGGGAAACACAATACCAAATGTCCCTCGTTTAAAGTGGTAAAGTTTCGCTGAGTCAATGGGAGGGGGCAATGTCCCCCTACTTCAGAAAATTGTCTAAATATATCTTCCATTTTTACTATTTTTTCAACACTACTCCAAGTTTAAGCATAATTAGCGTTTTTAGACTTCTAAACAATTATATACTCCGTACATTTGATAGATACATGATCTTTGGAATCTTGGTGACGACTCATATCCATTGTTCTTGTGTATGCGTGTATATATCCTCTAGAATTAACCAGAAACAAAATTGATTATGTAAGTAATAGATTCATATCCATGTAAAAAAAATGAGTAGAAGAGTAGACATACTAGACACTAAATTAATAAGAGGATAAAATAGTCTCTACAACATGGATGATGGGGACAAGTATTACCGTTGGGAATATAAAGAGAGCTGTTTGTAGAATAATATAGTTATATGATTGCGTCTTTAGTCTCCACTAATAAATACTCACAACTTGTAGAGGCACGTGAGGGCCGGTATTGTTCTGAATATTTGGAGAGGTCACAAAAATGGTGGCATCAAAAAAAATATTCATAAATGCTGGAGTATTTGCTGGACGATATTGACATTGTTCCCCTTAATCGAAACTGAATGATGTATCTTTACGTGTATCTTAAATGGAACCTACACTTTCTCTTTTTCTATATAAAAATTTGGAGTACTTTTTTAAAAAGAGAAATCAAAATAGAGACATAGTATCCTGCCGCTTGAGTCATCTATATTTTCTAGAATTAATTTACCATATTAGGTCTCAAGAATAGAAGATAAATATATGTACACATACAAATCTTAATCCGCGGCCCCTACCTCCCTGGGGCCAGCGACTGCCTCTCCCTCGCCCCAGGGGCGGATCCACCATCCCTCCAGTCTGGACAGTCGCCCAGGCTTATCGACACGCGACACCTTGTATTTTTGTCTGTCTGTGATGATTTTGTTCTAAAAAATAGTATTTTAGACATGGTTGGTCAAGCTTTCCGAATCTTCCGGGTCCGCCACCGCTCGCCCCGTAAGGGTTTGATTCACGTATGTACTGCCTCCGTTTTAAAATATAAGATGTCCAGCTAAAACATCTTATATTTTGAAATAGAGGGAATAACGTGTTAATTAGATGCTTATTATACAGATCATGGCACGCATGATATACCAGATCTGAAACACCGTTTGAAGTCAACACTCTTGCCAGTTTCTCGAGAAATAAATATCCTCGTGCAAATGCCGGCAAATCTCTTCCTATACAAAAGGCAATCGCTATACCACGAAGCCAGCTCTACAAATCCAGGTTTCGAAACAAAATAGTGTTCCAGCACTCTAGCGTATCTGATTAATTCGTACAAAAGAAGATCGAGAATCCCGAGCAGAGCAACTCGGTCCAGCTCTGCCGATTCTGTCGCGGCGCTCCATAAAATGGACGTGCTCCCTGTCCCAAGTCCATTCAGAGCGAAACTCCACACTAGCAGCAAGATGACAGGAGGTTCCGGACTCGCGCCGTGCTCGCTCCTGCTCGCCCTCGCCCTCGCCGCGTGCTGCGTCGACGGGCACGGTGTGCAGCCGCTGGCGCGCATCGCCGTCCACCGCGCCCGCGTCGCGCTGGACGCCTCCGCCACCGTGCTGGCGTCGCCGAACCTCCTCGGCTCGCTGGTACGGCAGCTGCCTGCCTGCTTGCCTCGATCAGCTGTAGCTAGCAGCACGTCGATCGATCTCTTTCGTCAACACCAAATACGTCTGGCCATACCGCTTCTTACACGGCGTTGCTGTGGACACAGGGTGAAGACACAGCTTGGGTGACCGTCGATTTCAAGGTCCCCGGCGGTGGTGCGAGCGACGGCGATTGGATCGGGGTGTTCTCCCCTTCAAACTTCAAGTATGAACTCCAACTCCCAAACTTCAAGTATGCCTGTCATCATATACAACCCCGATCTCACGAGTTCCTCTCACACACTTTCCTGCAGTGCGTCCACATGCCCTGGCTCTCATCGCCATAAGAAAACCCCAGGCCCCCTGATATGCTCGGCGCCCATAAAGGTACGTTACTAGACGCAATGAGCGATCGTTTTGGCGTTCCCCGGAGTTTCAGATGGAACCCTGGCCTGAATCACTTCCTATCTTTTCTTCAGTTTCAGCTTGCCAATTACTCGTCTGGATACAGCAAGTCAGGGAAAGGGACCCTCAAGTTTCAGCTGATCAACCAGCGGCAAGATTTCTCCTTCGCCCTGTTCACCGGTGGGCTCTCTAATGTGAGCCACTGCCAAACTGCTGCTGCGTGTTCGTTCATTATGCCATCCGGTTTCCCTCGTAGGACTGACACTGGCGCGGTGTAATTCATTCGCAGCCAACGCTTGTCGCAGTGTCGAATAAGATCGCCTTCGCGAACCCGAAAGCTCCAGTTTACCCACGTTTAGCACTGGGAAAGACATGGAACGAGGTAGACTATTCTTGAAACTGTTTGTTAGTATATATATGAAATCTAACTCGATTGTTTTTTCCTGGTAATAATCATGCATGCCAGATGACTGTGACATGGACAAGTGGCTATGACATCAGTGAGGCATATCCCTTTGTCGAATGGGGCACGAACTTGAGCTCTCCTGCGCGTACACCAGCAGGCACTGTCACCTTTGATCGCGAAAGCCTCTGCGGTATGTTGTTGGTTATGCAGTCCTGAATCCTGATTATGTTGGAACTGCAGGTTCCATTTAGTAAATTTAATGACAAGCACCATGGTTGTTGTATGCCTTGACAATTCGATGCATGTGTGCAGGAGAACCTGCTCGTAGTGCTGGCTGGAGAGATCCAGGCTTCATACACACAGCTTTCATGACGAATCTATGGCCAAACATGAAGTAAATTTCTGCTTCTATCTAACGCACTGTTCTTCAATCATGATCAACAGGGCCGGCTCTATGTTTTTCAGGGCCCTAGGCAAAGTCGACGGCATGGGCCCTTAAGGCTAATGTACATATAGATTAATTTTTTATTATATATGTATCTACTAGCACTTTTAAAATAAAAGTTAACATCCAACCAAACATTTTAGTCTCAAAATATAATAAGTAGTATTAGTTGCTAGTTTGATTACCTCAAATAAGAAATAATTCTAATGATAATAAGTCAGGAGTGAGGATCAGGGCCTGCCGCTGGTGAATTGGTGATCCCCGATAGACGATAGACGACCTGCGAATCTGCGATCATCGAACGAGTTAGGGAGGCAGGGCCCTAGATATCGAGACACGGAGTCCGGCCGATTTCCAAAGAGTCGAGGAGAAGAGTAGAGAAGGGAGATCACAAGTTCGCGACACGTTATATCCCATGTGGCCAGCGTCGTAACGCGTCATAACTCGTAAGCCTGGTGCCTCGTGTCGTAGTGAGCCTTTTTAATTTCCTGCTCGCGTGATACGTTGTGCCCGATTTCCAGGGCCCTGCTCGTTTCTCGCGTCGTGGGTAGCATATGTATACCCGTATATATATACTTCCTCCGTTTGCAAATAAGTGTATGTCTAGCATTTGGCCAAGTTAAAGTTTATTAAATTTGACCAACTTTATAGATAAATATAATAACATATATTATATCAAATTAACATATTATGAAACTAAATGTAAAAACATATCTATTGATATTAATTTACAGTTATAAGTATCACTACGTTTTTCTATAAAAATTAGTCAAATATTATTAACTTTGACTTAGAACAAGACTAAACATACATTTATTTGTGGACAGAGAGAGTAGTAAGTGAGTATAAATTTTTGGACCCCCTCCGGCCATGGGCCCCTGGCCGATGCCAGGGTCGCCATACCTCAGCGCCGGCTCTGATGATCAATTACTACTGCGCGCAGCTATTCTGACTACATATATACTTTCGCCTTGTAGATACTACTACAAAATTGGGCATATGCTTCCTGATGGAGAAGTTGTATGGGGCAAGTCTAACTCCTTCACAGCACCTCCATCTCCTGGACAAAAGTCAGTGCAGCGAGTGGTCATTTTTGGTGATATGGGAAAGGTACATATATATGAAGACAGTAATTCACACTGTTTCTTTTGCTTAAGCCAAATAATCCATGGTTCACCAGAGTTAAGTGTCAACAATATCATTTGTAGGCCGAGAGGGATGGCAGCAACGAGTATGAGAATTTCCAGCCTGCGTCGCTTAACACGACGGACACACTAGTCAAGGACCTTGACAACATCGACCTGGTATTCCACATTGGTGACATCTCCTACGCCAGTGGGTACATTTCACAGTGGGATCAGTTCACACAGCAGGTGGAGCCGATCACGTCTCGAGTACCCTACATGATCGCGAGGTATATATGTTCATAGTGTAATTTCTAAACAAGATCTTGAAGCACTTTCATGCACGAGGCGATCGACCAACGCTAGCTCATACAACTTGGATTCTCAGTGGGAACCACGAGCGGGATTGGCCCAACACCGGGTCACTCTACAACAGCCCGGATTCCGGCGGGGAATGCGGGGTTCTGGCTGAGACCATGTTCTACGCCCCAACAGAGAACAGGGCAAAGTACTGGTACTCGATGGACTACGGGTTGTTCCGGTTCTGCGTGGCGGACAGCGAGCACGACTGGCGGGAAGGCACAGAGCAATACAAGTTCATCGAGAACTGCCTCGCCACTGTGGACCGGAAGAAGCAGCCGTGGCTAGTGTTCATGGCGCACCGCGTGCTCGGCTACTCCTCAGGATCTCACTACGCTAGGGACGGGTTGTTCGCGGAGCCCATGGCCCGAGAGAGCTTCGAGAAGCTGTGGCGGAAGCACCGGGTGGACCTCGCCTTCTACGGCCACGTCCACGTCTACGAGAGGACGTGTCCTGTCCACGAGGTAGCTTGCTTGCTGCATGATCTGAAGAAATGTCTATGGCAGGGTCCGACCTCTTGACGTTGCTGATGTGCATGTGTGCAGGAGAAGTGCGTGAGCTCCGAAAAGTCTCACTACTCCGGCGCAATGAACGGCACCATCCACGTCGTCGTTGGGGGCGGCGGCGGCCGCCTGTCCAACTTCACCGCCGAGGCACCGGCGTGGAGCCTGTACCGGGAAAGGGACTTTGGCTTCGTCAAGCTAACGGCGTTCAACTACA
This sequence comes from Avena sativa, assembly GCA_916181665.1. NCBI lineage: Eukaryota > Viridiplantae > Streptophyta > Magnoliopsida > Poales > Poaceae > Avena > Avena sativa. The sequence goes on along the minus strand of OV702290.1, from coordinate 540,873,000 downwards.
CGTCGCTTCTATACGAGTACAAGCGCTCCAGCGACGGCGAGGTGTACGACAGCTTCACGGTGCACAGGGAGTACCGCGATGTGCTATAGCTTTTGAAGAGGTACACAGAGTGAAGTGAAAATGATTAATTCTATTGATTGTGAACGTGGGGTATTTATAGGTCCCAACAGGTGCGGTTACAAGGTTTATGTCGCTTCAGCGACGACGGTTCAATGTACACAGTGTTTGGACAATGCTATATTTCTAACTGCTAGGCAGTTATTCTAATGGAAATGCTAACTGCCTTATTAGCCTAGTTATGCCACTATTTTTTTCCAACACTCCCCCTTGGACAAACGGTGTTTTCGAAATATTCAATGTCTTGAAGTTTTCCATAATGTCTCGAGTGCCAGAAAGTCTTGATAGTCCTTAATCTTGAAAACTTGATCTTGTACAATATATGTCCTTCTAAATCCTGTGGGAAATATATAAGAAGAATATAGGAATCCAATATACCATTGGTATAATAATTGTACCATTAAAATATGTATGAGAAATCCGTTGGAGAACTCATATGGAAAGAGTACAATATATTGTTATCCGATGATAAATACTAAGTGCAGTTCTAGGAGATTTCTCCCCTCTGAACTTTGCAAATTTCGAAGGCGTCTCATACCAATACCATGAATGCATTTTTGAAATGCAGCTGTTGGTAAAAACTTAGTGAATAAATCTTCAAGATTGTCACAAGATTTTGTTTGCAAAATATCAATTTCTCTATTTTCTGTAATTCATGAGGACGGAACAATTTTGGAGCAATATGTTTTGTGATATTACTTTTAATGTATCCCATATGCATTTGAGTAACACATGCGACATTATCCTCATAGATAATAGTTGGTCATTCTAATAAACTGATACCGCATGACGATTGTATATGATTAATCACTATGCGAAGCCATACACACTCTCGTGAGGCTTCATATAATGCAATTATTTCAAAGTGGTTAGTGGAAGTTGCTACTAGAGTCTATTTTGTCGACTTCCATGAAATAGTAGTTCCACCATATAAAAAAAACCCTGTTTTTGATCTAGCATTACGGGATCAGAAAGATAGCCAACATTAGTATAGCTAGTCAAAATCATATCGTTATTTTTCTGATAGAATAAACCAAGATCTTTAGTACCTTGCAAATATCTGAAGATATTCTTTACTCCAGCCCAATGGCATTTTGTTGGAGCTGCACTATATCTAGCCAGTAAATTTACTGCGAAAGCAATATTTGGTCTAGTACAATTAGGCACTAAGGTATGGGAACTCATGTCCCAATACATCTTCGTTATCATCCCTAGGTCTAAAAGGATCTTTTTCCCTATCAAGGGATATGACGATCATGGGTGTTTTGGATGGATATGATTTATCCATAGTGATTTTTTCCAAAAAAATTTGAACATATGCGGGTTGATAAACGAGTATTCATGAGGGAAGGTGCTTAAGTTGTAAACCTAAGCAGAATTTAGTTTTTCCCAAATCCTTCATCTCAAACTCCATCATTAAATGATTGCGTGCTACAGTTATATCTGTTGCGTTACTAATAATGTTGCGATCATCAACATATACCGGGATGATGCAAAATCCTTTATAGGATTTCTTTATGAAAACGCATGGGCAATCATCATTATTCGAGTATCCTTTATGGATAAGGAACTCACTAAGCCGGTTATACCATATTTTACCCAACTGCTCTAAGACATAGAGTGGTTTTTATAATTTTACACAATACATGTTGCGATTTATGTCTGGATTCGAAATTTTAAGTCCATCCGGGACTTTCATATAAATATCCGCATCTAGTGGTCGATACCGGGTCTCTATGTAAACCCTTGTGCTACTAGCCTCGCTTTATATCTCACCACCTCACTGTTTTCGTTCCTTTTTCGAACAAAAACCCATTTAGCTCCCACAGGGAAGACTTTATGAGGAGTAGGTATTACTTTAGAGAATACCTCTCCTTTGCTAAGAGAGCGCATTTATGTCTCAATTGCCTCCTTCCATTTAGGCTAGTCTGAGCGCTTTAGGCAATCTTTCATAGATTTTGGCTCTGGATCCAGTTGAAGGGTTTTAGCAATTTTAGAGGAGAAATACATGTTAACAAGCGTAGTCTTTCTATTATATGATTCTCCCGAATCGATATAGTTTGTGGAAATTTCATTAATCTTCAGGCACCATGTGATTTCCCATAACAACGGAGTCTGGTTGTTTCGATGTCCCAGCTTTAAAATTTATGTGCACATTTATGTTGCGTTCTTGATGTTGAACATCAGTTTGGTGTCTAACAACTTCAGGTTGATTTTGCATTTACTATCTGATACCTTCGATTCGGATTACGGATGTAGTGTAGCTTCTTTTTCCCTAGTAGACCTAGGTTATCGAATCCTCGTGAAGCGAATGCGTAGTGAAGTTACTTTAACGAACCTTCGGGAGTTTTAGAATTCCTTTTGTGTTTTTACCGAACCAATAGCTTGCGTCTTTTTGTTGTTGTCGATGATGGAGAGAGAGGGCCTAGGGCGTTCGGTTTCACCTGTAGCTGCGCAAAACATCTGATGGAAATAAAAGATAGAAATAAAGTATGCGTGTACTTGTTAGAGCAAGATAAATTATATGTGGGCAGTGCATCTATAATTTCCATTGCCTCCGCAACCCGCTTATAGCAATAACCTACTAGTCTCATCCATAGAAGAAAGAGAACTAATGATATGCATCGTCATGTCACCGTTAATCCCAAGCAAATCCCTCACATGCAGTCATACTACCTCTTTTATCACTGGGGTTCCCAACCTGCAGATCAGTCATCAGTCATACTCCCTATACCTGGATCAACCCTCGAGGTCTTGGGTACCTGACAAGTCCTTGGATTGAGGCAAAAGAGGATACAATAATCATCATGTCATACAAACTAATACACGATCTCATCTATGATAATTCATATGCACAATTGCTACATGGCTAGGCCGAAGCCCTTAGCCTAAGGAGAATTACTCACACATAGAGATGATATCAACAATCACAAACATTGTAATGAAAATCATAATATTGATAGCAATAGTCTTACAATGTCACCAATCGGACAAGAGATCTACTATTACAAGTGGTGGAATATGGCTATGAAGATGGAGAAGGGTTTGGAGATCTGGAGACGGCTGGTGATCTGTGGCGGAGACTTATGGATGGTATGAACTCTGGGGGCGCTTGTTTCTCGTTGCCCGAGGCTTCTTTATATAGGGGTCCCTTCACGAAAGTTGTTCTGTTTGACCTAACGGTGGCGGCACCAACTATACGACCGGAGCTGTACGGTCGGAATTTTTGCTTCGGTCATATAGTTGGTCGTTAAGGCGTCTGCCTTTGATGTAAGGCTCTTGGTTTCTTCTGGTAGTTAGCAATCTCGTATCTTTGACTTTAATGTAGTGATTCCCTTCTTTAAACGACATTATCTGTGCAGAAAAAATTGCAAAAGAAAGGATTGCATACCCCTCTTAATATTAGCATTAGTGGCAGGGTTTAGAGAGATATTTCATCAAGAATATGACTAATATCTAGTTTAAATGTGGACGTTAGATGACTATATTTCAGAGCCATCAACCTCCCCAAGCTTAAACTTGATTGTCCTGAGCAAGAAAACCAAAATCAAAAAGGAACTCAGCATTTAAACTGAAATAACGAGATGGTGATCTTACTCATAATTAGTAGTCTCATGTTTCCTCCACTTTATAAATCTGAAAAACTTCAGCATAGATAGAGTAATGGCAAGCTTATCATACGAGTTTCATGCATCCTTATAGTGCAGCAAAATTATTGTAAACATGGATGATTCAAATGAGTAAACTTTATTCCATGTAAAGTAATCAACTCATAGGCTTGCCTTTGAATAGTAAATTATGATCATATAAATTAAGAGTGTGAGAGTTGTCATGAAAAGCATATATACTAGAGTATCTCAATTTTCCCACATCAATGGATGAAGACTTTGCAAGCACTACTTTTCTATTCATTGTCCTTCAAGAATTTTACTTTTTAAGTAATTGAGAGCATGCCAAAAAAATTATTTAGTTTATCGGGCTGTGATGGACACTCGTGGCATCACTAAGGTTTTTGTTCCTTTTGCATAATGATTTCTCATAACAGCCAGAGGAGTGATTCCATCATGATTACAGCTACCCGGGAGCGCCAAGAATCTTACCCACTATAGCATTACTGCTACAAGTGTTTAATCAACTCATAGTCGAAATCTAGGAGTTTTCTCCATGAAGATCATTTGTAGGCCAGCGGAGTTGTTGGCATCCCATGAAGTTTGACACGCGTAAAGCTATATCATTCTTATGTTTAACAAGTCAAACTTTGGCATGCTCATAAAAACTGCTAAACATTAATTCAATCGAATAAATTCTTTTAAAGAGAGATATCAAGTCAATTAACATTTTCAGTGGTGTTGAGTATATCTAGAAATAAGCCTTCAAGACTAAGCACTACAACACCCAAGCCTTCAATTGTGAGACTTTTTCTTATTACAATTGTTTAGCAATTTTAGGCAAGACTTGGTTAATTACAAGAGCTGGAACAAAACATACCCAATTAAATACCCATGCAAATGAAAATCTTACTATAATACAAAGATTCACTCCACCAATATATGATCTCAACATTTACTACTAACTAGCATGGGTCTCACAAACTTCAAAAGTGGGGAGTCATAAGGCATACCTCTCATGTTTGGTTCTACTTCTCTCTTTCTTTTTTTATTTGTTTCTTGGAAACTCGAAGTCGACCACTCTCCTGCAAATATGTTTCGAGGCGGAAACAAAAGCAAGAGGGAAAATAAGGAAAAATGGAGAAATCTTTTTATGGTTTTTAAGAGAAGGATTGAAAGAATAGAAAATTGGCGGCAAAGCTCGGCTAGAAAATTTCGAAAGCAAAATATAGAAAGAACTAAAGATAAAGTGTTGGGGAAACCAACACGAGTGCTTATAAACTCAAATAAAAACACAACCCCTAAAAATAAATAAAAGCAAATGAACGCCACGTAAAGATACATGAGGAAACTTTCCCAAGCTTAGGCTTTTGCGAGCCCTTCAATTTATTATGGTGGCAGGAAAATTCGTTACTCCAGTTCGCGAATTGAGTTGAGAGATTACTTGTTGATTCTCGGAGGTTCAAAGAGAGGTTGTGCATCCTCTCCATAGTCCCTCCAAGTCCTTGGAAATCTTGGTATGTAGCGAACCGGGTTTGTGGCTGCTCCTCTTGATAAGGAACTTCTTGCTCCTCTTCTTGGTCCTCGTCCTCTTGAGGAATTTCTTCCTCGGGTTGGTGTTGCTCAACCTGTGAATCATATAGCAAATGTCCTTCCTCGATAGAGAAAATACCATTAGTCATAGGAGCGGGGTAGATATGCCCAGCTCCAGCAATATGCAGGTAATAAACACCACCTCTCCTAGTGAGCATTCCACAGGCTCTCAAGGTGGAGAAACCAACACGTGTCTCACCTAGTACGGGTTGCAACTCACCTAGGTCGAGGCCTAGGGCAGTGGCAAGCACGATGATGACACCTATTCCAGTGATTGGCCCTTGGCTTTGGGAGGCTTGGTTTTCCAGGTAGCGCACAAGGATGACGCCCAAGTTGAGTGACAAGTTGCAGTTGATGTATGCAGCCTTTGCGAGGACTATGATGTCCTCCTCGCTGAGCCTCGTGAACTCATTACATGCCTACAGAGTGTTAGCAATAATATAGAACAAATAGCGAATTACAGGATGTTGAATATTCTTCCCCTTGTTCACTCTACTAGTGAAACTCATTCCATTATAGTATTGATCGGGGGAAGGACTTAAGCCAGTAAAATATGGGCGTACAGCATGAATATCATTGTTTGGCAAATTAAAATATACGCATCATTCATCTAATGTTAAAGTGTAGTTGTTGTTCATCAGGCGGAAATAAATAGTATCCTCTCCTTGCCATTGTTTAATGGTGCTTTGCAACAAGCTTAGAAATTCAATAGTTAAGCGGCGATAAGTAGGTACATCATTGTACACAAAGTTTTGCAGGCTAGCACTATTGCAAAGTAAATTGAAGTCATCAGAAATACCGAGTTGGTTCAATATGATGAGGCAAACCCACTTGGTGGCCTTCACTTCACGGTTCTTGATCTTGTTGAAGCGATCACGATGGGCCTCATTCTTGAACCGTATTCCCATGCGTTCCTGAGTGACAGCCCGAGAAGCGTTAGCGGTCGCACGAGCACGAGTTTGGCTCCTTGTGTTAATCATCTAAACATTGAAAAAAGGCAAAAATAAAACCTTTTGATCCAATAACAGTAAGTGCATCATATTCCTCATCATAGCACACTAAAGAATTCTCCTTTAAAATAATAATCTAGGCAAGAAAATCATAGCAATTGGTTCATAGTAGGTCTTACCCTAGATTGATAATAACAATAGATCGAAGATGAATTTGCAAAAAGTAATTGGAGGATCGGAGGAGAAACATACCATAGATCACTTGTGCGCGAGGAAATCGAACAAAATTGAGTAGAGATGGAGATCCCTTGAGGTTTTGAGAGAGTTTGGAGGTGGAAGAAAGAAAAGGATTAAAGTTTTGGAATTGGGAGTACCTTCCCGTGCGATTTTGTGATCGGGCGCAACTATACGGGCGTAACTATATAGGCGGAACATGTGTTCCGGCCATATAGTTGGTGTTCTGTCAAAATATTAGGGTTTCCTCCTAGCGGCGCGGCTATACGAACGCAGCTTTACGAGCGGAACAAAATATTCCGGCCATATAATTGGCCGTTAAGCTGTTTGTCTCCTGCAAAAGAAATTTTGCAAAGGCATCGATATCTATATGACCGGAACTATACAACCAGATTTTTTTTATTCCCGCCGTATAGTTGGTCGTTAAACTCTCAGTACATACGAAAAGAAATTGTATGGAGGCATTGATATCTATACGACCGGAGCTATACAGTCGGAATTTTATTCCCGCCATATAGTTGGTCGTTAAACTCTCAGTACATATTGCAGAATAATTTTCGATGGCAAAGATATCTATACGACCGGAGCTATACGGCCGGAATTTTTATTCCCGCTGTATAGTTGGTCGTCAAACTCTCTGTGTGCACCAAAAAATTTCTGTTTCTTCGTAAACCGTTTCTTTTCCTGGAACTTAGTGATATACCTTGTTTTTGACAGAAAAATGATAGTAAATATTGTCGACCAACAATAGCATGAATAAAGCAGAATTTCAAGTACTACCGAACTTCTTCTCCTCGAATGGAGTTTTCTAGCACTCTTTATTAAACAAAAACTTAAACTAAAATTAAAAACTTAACTTAAACCTTTATTTCATATGGGTTACCTCCCATGGAGCGCTCTTTTACTGTCAATAGCTTGACCTTGATGATACTCACTTGGGCCAGATGAGTGGAACACCCACTCCAAAGTAATTGGCCTTCAAAGTGATGGCCTCCTTCTCGTCATGTTTGGCTTTCTTCTTCCTGGGGAAATGAATAACAAAAGGATCCCGTGAAGGCAATTGCAGCTTCACGTTCCCTTCATGCAGATTAATCAAACACTTAATAGTTCTTAAGAAAGGACGGACTAATATAATAGGAGCAATAGTATCTTCATGCATGCCAACAATAACAAAGTCAATTAGAGTAGGACAACCTTTGATATAAACTAAAGTGTTCTCCTTAATCCATACAGCTTGCTTATAGGTAGAATCTGCTAGATGTAATTTTAACTTAGTAATTTCAAAGGAGACAAGATTTAACTTGTTAAAAAGAGTCTTTGGAATTGTTGAGACGCTTGCACCTAGATCACAAAGTGCAGCTATCTCATTGGTTCCAATTTTTATCTTAATAGTACACTCAAATATGTCATGTAGGGCAACAGGTATTTTTTCAGCGATTTTCTTGTATTCTTCTTCAAACTCATGTACCTTTATTGCTACTTGAACAACAAAGTGTTGATACATGGCTTCATCATTACCTTCACTTATCAGAATTTTGACGTTGATCCTCTTTACGAGGTCTTCGATGGTGTAGCTTGGTGAAGGAGCATTACTGTAGTCAAGTTCTTCAGGCTCCTCCCTTTGGATCCTCATCATTTTGGGTTCTTCAACAGGATTAGGCTCAACTTTACCTGCAAATTTAGCTAGAATGAGAGTTTGACTCTCGGTTATCTTACCTAGCTGTGCCTCAACGATCCTTGTTCTTTCTTGAAGGGCCTGCAAGTCATTTCTCAAACTAACAGCTTGGTTAGATAATTTACCAAGCATAGCATCATGGTTCTCCGTAATTTTGACTAAAATATTTTTTGTTTGTTTTGTGAGTATATGAAAGACTTAAGTGTTTCTTGGAGACTACCATTACTATTTCCCATATTATTATTAGAGTTTCCTGCAGGACTAGCATAATGTTTCTGAAAGTTAGGATTGTAACTCTTCTTCCAAGCAAGATTATAATCACTACGAGCTACGAAGTCTATTTCTTTAATATTTGTTTCGGGGGTGGCTCTTACCTGAGTTTCCTTACCTTTTACGGCTAGTATGAGCTCATCCAACTTAGCATTGAGATATTCGTTCTCTTGTGGTGAGACGGAATTCACCTTCTTCGTGTTTGACCTCTCCACATGCCATTGGGCATGGTTGTCTTGCATATTGTCTAGCAGCTGCTTTGCTTCGGTAATATGTTTACCCATAAATGTCCCTCCAGCTGCAGTATCAAGCATAGACTTAGACACAGGATTAAGAGCATTGTAAAATAAATGGAGGATTAACCAATCTTCCATCTCATGACTATGACATCTTAGGCATTCTTTCATCCTCTCCCATGCAAGCGCTAGTGGCTCACGCTCTTCTTGTCGAAAGGCAGTAATATTAGATCGGAGTTGCATAGTCTTTGCAGGTGGGAAAAATTTAGTCATAAATAAAGAAGTACATCCCACCCATGATGTAATAGTATTTTTAGGCAAAGATAGCAACCATTCTTTAGCTCTTCCTCTTAGAGAGAAAGGAAATAGACGCAATTTGACCGCATCAGGGTCAACATATTTTATACGCATCATATCACATATTTTAGTGAAAGTATTTAAGTGCATACCTGCATCTTCAATAGCAGAGCCGCCAAATTGATCCCGTTGAACCAAACTTAAGTAATGGGGCTTAATTTTATAGTCATCAACAGCGATTCTTGGCTGAGTAATAGAAGTACGCAAATAATCATTATTGGGAGTAGCAAACTCCCCAAGATTCTTTTCAGCCATACTTCCTATGTTTTGGGGTTTTCTTAGACAAATGATTATAACAGTAAAAGCAAGAATTTAAAGGCTAACTAATTTTTTTGGTTTATCAAATAAAGACTGAATAGCAAACTAACAAAATTAAAACAAGAATTAAAACTAGCAAGGTTCCTAATAACCTCACGAGGGTAGCTATTGCTTCCCCGGCAACGGTGCCAGAAAAATGGTTGATACCTTCGATCTGGATTATGGATGTAGTGTAGCTTATTTTTCCCTAGTAGACCTAGGTTATCGAATCCTCGGGAAGCGAATGCGTAGTGAAGTTACTTTAACAGACCTTCAGGAGTTTTAGAATTCCTTTTGTGTTTTTATCAGAGCAATAGCTTGCGTGTTTTTGTTGTTGTCGATGATGGAGAGAGACGGCCTAGGGCGTTCGGTTTCACCTGTAGCTATGCAAAACATTTGATGGAAATAAAAGATAGAAATAAAGTATGCATGTACTTGTTAGAGCAAGATAAATTATATGTGGGCAGTGCATCCATAATTGCTATTGCCTCCACAACTGCTTATAGCAATAACCTACTAGTCTCATCCATAGAAGAAAGAGAACTAATGATATGCATCATGATGTCACCGTTAATCGCAAGCAAATCTCTCACATACAGCCGTACTACCCATTCTATCACTAGGGTTCCCAACGTGCAGATCAGTCATCACTCATACTCCCTATACCTAGATCAAACCTCGGGGTCTTGTTTACCTAACAAGTCCTTGGAATGAGGCAAGAGAGGATACAATAATTATCATGCCATACAAACTAATACACGATCCCATCTATGATAATTCAGATGCACAATTGCTACATGGCTAGGCCGAAGCCCTTAGCCCAAGGATAATTACTCACACATAGAGATGAGATCAACAATCACAAACATTGTCATGAAAATCATAAGATTAATAGCAATAGTCTTACAATGTCGCCAATCAGAGAAGAGATCTACTATTACAAGTGGTGGAATATGGCTATGGAGATGGGGAAGGATTTGGAGATCTGGAGGCGGCTGGTGATCTATGGCGGAGACTTCTGGATGGTATGAACTCTGGGGGGCGCTGGTTTCTCATCGCCCGATGCTTCTTTATATAGGGGTCCCTTCACGAAAGTTGTTCTGTTTGACCTAAAGATGGCGACACCAACTATACGACCGGAGCTATACGGTCGGAATTTTTGATCTGGCCGTATAGTTAGTATTTAAGGCATCTGCCTCCGATGTAAGGCTCCTGGTTTCTTCTGGTAGTTGGAAATCTCGTATATTTGACTTTAATGTAGTGATTCCCTCCTTTAAATGACATTATCTACGCATGAAAAATACAAAATAAAGGATTGCATATGTAGGGGTTACGCGTATGAAAACAATAAAATTTTACCCTACGCCCCTGAACCCCTGATGCTGTCAGGACCTATCTATTAGTAATACAGTAACGGGAGGGGCTTTTCGCAAACTTACCCTTGAAGACCGAAAAGCTTTGTCAACGCTCAGGAGAGCGTGGTTGATGTAGACGAGCCGAAGCCGACCTCAAGGTCGTGATGAAGTCCTTTCGCTCCTTTGGCTCCAACGACTTGAGTGCCTCAAGTGCGACACCTCGCAGGGAGTTACACACGTCCGGTGCCTGACGATGACTCCCGCTTCCCCGATCCAGCAACAGTTGAGGAAGTAGAGCTCCTGGATCCGAATCCTGCAGCGTGACGACGCTCCGCGGTGAAGATGTCTCTCGTTCGTGTAGTCTGAACTTGGGACCATGGTCATGAGAGAGAGAGAGGGAGAGAGAGAAAATATCAATTGGAGGTCCTCCCAAAAGTGAGAAGATCTTTATTGATTATTGGGTGTATTTATCTGGCCGAATACCCCCACTATATATAAGGGGAGGGGAGGTACTACCTCTCTCAAAGTACCGGGGAGGGACTGAAGGAGAGGAGGGGGAGGGGAGGCCACCGGTCAGCCCTAGTGGGCCCTGCACGGGGGGCTTGGCCCAGCCGGCCACCCCCTTGCCCCTTCTCCCTCTCTCCTTTCCCTAATGGGCCCTCTCCCCTCCGGGAATTGGTCCATTAAGCCTTTTGACCTTTTAAACTGATTTTCTCTTTATTAAATAATTATGAATAAATGATTAAATCAATATTTAACATTCATTCACATATTATTCAACCTCCGTGGTTGTGGAACACTTCCACCTCCACTCTGGACATCCTCCGGATTTACCGAAACCCTTCCGATTTTCTCTCTACAATTCTTCGGCGATTCTACCGATCATATAAACACTCTCTAAGCATCATCAAGCCCTTAAGCGTGATACCCCACGGTTCGGGAAAACTCCAGACATGGTCCGGACACTCCCGCACCAATGATCGATAGAGGGACGTGGATGGCCATGTGCGTTCCACGAAGATCTTTCGTCGTTTGAACCGGGACAGTCGTGTCTTATTCCCTTTGTCTCTCGATACTTGCATTGCCCGAGATCTAATCAATGACATCACCATGTCGTGTTCAATCTCGTTACCGAACAATGCTACTTGACTCGTTCCGACAAGTGATATCCCTGTGATCAAATCACACGCTGCGCAGCTATTGGATATAACCTCTCCGAGTGGGCCCTTGAGTATCTTCCCGTCACATGGACGGACAAATCCCGCTGTTGACATATATTGCCTCTACGGTTTCCTCCGAGTACCTGAACACACCTTTATAACCACTGTATTACCAAGTGGCGCTTGATGCAATGTAAGCACTCTCGCGAGACAGTGATTGATATAGCCTCACAGTCTAAGGAATAGTCTATGATGATCCATTTCTAATCATCGTAACTTGAACTTCGTGACATGATCGGGTCACGATGTTTAGGTTGGGTATTGGTTCATCATCTCATTATCTGAATGAGTTGACTCCATTTCAAACTAGCATAAATGCCACATGATCAGAAAACTTGATCATCTGTTGACCAATGAACCAGTGACTAGAGTTTCATTGGGAACCCTCGGTTGTTTGTATATCACACGTGTATTGATGTTTCCACTCAATACAGTTATAGCATGATATAAAACTTAATCATAAACTTTATGAAATATGATAATAGTCCTTATAACTATTTGTCTCTAGGGCATATTTCCAACAGTCTCCCACTTGCACTAGAGTACAAATACACTAGCTGCATTTGTTCTTAATCATCGGTACCATATATCCGGTAACCTGAACATGGTTGCTCATGGAAGATGTTGAGTCTTGGGTCTGTACTTTACAGTCCCAAATCCTTTGCAACTTACTAATGTCGCCTTGATTGACATTAATACTTTATCATCAATGATAACATCTGTGTGTATGCATCGTTGCTATGGCAGCAGAACGAGGCCTAATTCTAGGAGCCTACAGTGACTTTAGATCAACCTCGAGGGCTTTCTCATGGGCACTATGCCCTGGGACACATCATTCTACGTTAAAAGCGAACTAGCCCCGCCATAACATTATACAACACTTTAGATGGTACCCTTATCTATTATTATAAATGTATTCATCGAAACACTAGTGCACTCTGTGCAACTTTTGATGTTTTGTTCACCTCGCTTCCTACTTGACTTTAATCGGTACTTACAGGAGTTTCCAACATATTCCCTTATAACATAACCCTTTATATTTTATGATATGTCATCCTTTATGGATTTGGAAAACATGTCTGCAGTTCTCTACTAGACACTGCGGACAAACTTAGCTCAACATTTCGTGATTCGAACTTAATCACTTTCAAACGTTCCTAAGATAGAAGCTATGTCTCAACATAGTTGATGATGGTCATCCTTTTCTTTCTTTCAACCATTGATGTTAAACTTAATACTATTCCTAAATTGAGTTATTAAGGACCAGTTCCTTAATTAATTTCTATTCTGAAACCCTTTTCAGAATCCCTTAAGTAATACTAGATAATACACCTATCATCAACTTCTACACCTCATAAATCATTATTTATAAGTACTTGTGCTTTTATTCTTAACACACTTAAGAATACTCCTATAAGCTCCCACTCAAAATATGTTCCTAACATATTTGGGTATGAGTCACTACTCTTACTCAAATTATGTCCCTACATATTTGAATTTGAGACTTATATTGCTCCCACTCAAAAATATGTCATTCACATATTGTTTTAGGAAGACTTTCATAGCTCCCACTCAATTTCATGCAAATTGCATATCCACTCACTATTTTGAACAACTTCAAAATCCTTTGATCAAATATCAAACTTGGAGATTTACTATGAGATACTAGTACTTTTACTAGTTTTAAATCCACTAGACATTCAACACACTTGAATCAAATTCATTTGAATTCGTCCAATACTTGACAAATTGTGCTTTTTTCATTCACCCCCTTTTCCACTATGGCTTTGCAGTCACTTGGGAAAATTCAAGTAACTCCTTTTACTTGTGAGATTCAGCAACGAATTGCTTTCTAATCTCAAGGGAATTTTGCTATGGGATTTCTCATAACTTTAGCTTACCATTATTTCCTTAGTAGTTCGTAGGTATGTCATATTTCGAGAATCATGACAAATGATTCACAAATGTCTCCATACTAGATATTGATTACATTTTGAATCCTACTTCATGTAGTGAAAACACTAGTAGGGAAAACACATTGATCATTATCATTGATTCTTTCCTTTTGTGAAGAGAATCATTCAGGAACGTTTTCTGTTGTGCTTCTCAACACTCTGATGCATGGATTTGAATCCTCATCGTGTTTTTCACTATCTTCCAATTGCTCCATAATCGAGAAATATCACTAAAAGTGAAGTTTCTCAAGAATGTACCAAAATCCAAGCAATACAAGTTTTGCTTCTCTTTTGGTTTCACCTATGATTTCGTATTCAAAGTTTCCAATGAATACTCTACAAGGACTTATTCACTATTGTTTTGGTTATATCGAATAACCCCAAAACTTTTACAACGATCCATACTAGATATGGAGCCGCTTTCACGAATCCAGGTGGTTCACTATATATTCTAATTGAGTGCTAACTATTTCTTAACTAATGGTTTCTACATCTACACTACAACGATTTATTTGGTGCCATCTATTTACCTACTTTGATATCTAATATCACATTGTGATGCTTTACATTTTGACGTTTCAAAACGCTTTGCATTTCACAATTTCTTTTATGCCAACCTTATAAAGTTGAATTTCATTACTGTTGATCAAATCATAGTAATTAGATTCTCATTTATCTTTATACCCTTTGTTGATGAAACACTTTGATCAAATCAAATAGTTTCATATTCATGTTTCCTTTGGTAAACAACTTTACACTTTTAAACAATCGTCTAATGATAATTACCATTTGTTAAAACACAATACATCGAATATGTATTTATTTTTAACAATTCATTAAACACTTTGTATTCAAGTAATACACGGTATTCAAGTTAATTTTCCGAACTTAGGCATGATTTATATGTGACAAGAAATTGAATGACTTTCACATATTATCAACATAACTTTGAATTTTAAACAATGGTTTCATTCATTAATGAATATATAATTAAGTTTTGTATTTTTAAAGGAATTTCAATATTTTACAAATGTTCATGCATTATCAATTGGTTTCAAACAACAAGGATAATTCACATATAATCAAAAAAGATATGAACACGAATAGAAATCATTCATAAAAGTGGAACAACCGTTTGTTACAAACTCATATGAATAACCATCTCACAAAGTGTGAGACACACTAAAGAAGTTCACAATATTTTGATTACAATAACTATCCAAAACATAAACTAAATGATAAATGTCGAGGGAGAGTATCGTGGCCATCATCATCATGCTTGCCATCAACACGCAATGTCACCTCCTCTCCATCAAGCACCTCTCATGCAGAAGGACCCATTTCTAGCAAAACAGAACAAGTATCAAATATACTTAACACTGCAAATGTGTTTGCAAGATTATAACATTTATAAAATTGTATATCAAATATATACCTTTGTCATTGATGACCTGACCGACATCTGGTTCAACCAACACATTCCTGAGATGTGTTACGAACCGGTGGAACTCCATTGATTCTGCGTCGCCTCTCATAATGCAAGTCCTGACTTGTGCTTGGTAGCTTGGTGGCAGCGACCGCAGCACAACGCCATTTGCAAAAGAGCCCATCATCCAGCTATCCAGGAAGTATGCATGCCTCATGTACACATCATGCATGCGCTCCAAGTGGTCGTCGAGTGATGAGTTCTCCTCCATCGTAATGGAGAGTAAGTCTCCCATCAGCTCATGCTCCCATATGCGTGCTTGTTCCACGAAATGTGTCTTAAGCTGTCGCATTGCCGTACGAGGGTTGATATCACCCACGAAAGGCCATAGCTCGTCCACCATTCTGAAACGCATTGTAACAGAAATGAAGGAGGCCATCTCCCGACGGAGATAGCGGTCTTCCCGCTGCTCTGGGGTCTCTAGGTCAATGGGTTGATCCAAATCCATCCCGTCGAGTATGTAGTCGACCACGTCATTCTCGCTAAGGAGAACATGGAGACGCGCAACCCATATAGAGAAGTTTGATCCATCTAATCTGAGCTTCTCTCCTTCTAACCAATCAATCGTCAACAGGAAAGGTGGCATCAGGGAGAACTTTTCTACATTTACAATTGCAAAAGGAATTTAGACTAAGTTTATAATTAAATGAGTTAATAACAACTCTACTTAGAAACACCTATCCCCATAAGGGTTCCTAGTGATAACACGACCCCTATCAGCCACATCTCCCCTGATCGTCACAGCCATCAATGTGGGTTCAAGGGTGGATGCTAAACGCCGGTCACATCATTCATGCGACTCGTGCTCGATCTTTGGACCATCCGCATTCCGAGGCCATGTCTGCACATGCTAGGCTCGCCAACTCAAACTTAGTGTATTCGCTGTGCAACATGGCTTACACCCACTGTATGCGAACGTAGATATATGTCTGACACCCATGCCTATACCATGGATCGCCTCATACCGAAGAACTTTCTTGGTGGTGCACACTAAGGGGTGATACGTCCAAAATATATCTACTTTCCCGAACACTTTTGCTATTGTTTCTCCTCTACTTGTGTGATTTGGATGCAACTAATGCGGACTGACGCTGTTTTCAGCAGAATTGCCTTGGTGTCTACTTTTTATGCAGAAAATCAACTATCAGGAAAAATCCCGGAAAATATGCAAAACTATTTCACCCGAAGACTCCAGGAGCCAGAATACGAGACGGAGAAGAGCCAGGGGGTGGCCACACCACCTGGTGGCGCGGGCTAGGCCAGGCCACGCCAGGGGGTGGTGTGGGCCCCCCAGGCACCCCCTCGGCCTCTCTCTTCGCCTATAAGGAGCCTTCTGACCTAAAAACTTCGGGGGGTTCGACGTTTTTCCAGAAGGAGTTCCGCTCCGCCGCCACCACTAGATTCCACGAAACAACACCAGAAACTCTGTTCTGGCACCCTACCGGGACAGGGAATTGGAGGAGATCATCGCCATCATCATCACCATTGCTTCTCCATCGACCATCCATGTTTCCCCCATCTATGAGTGAGTAATCCCCCGCTGTAGGCTATGGGGATGGTAGGGATTGGATGAGATCGTTCATGTAATGGCATCAGATTGTTAGGGCATGGTGCCTAGTATCTTTTATTAGTGCTTTATGACTTTGTTGCGACTTGTTGTGCTTAATGCTTGTCACTAGGGCCCGAGTGCCATGATTTCAGACCTGAACATGTTATTGATTCATTATGATAGTATTGTTTATGGTCTTATCTGCAAGTTGTACACACACGTTGTTGTCCGGAACCAATGGTCCCGAAGTGACAGAAATCGGGATAACTGGAGCGAATGGCTTTGATGTGAGGATCAAATGTGTTCACGGAGTGTTAATGCTTTGCACCGGTGCTCTATTAAAAGGAGCACCTTAATTGCCAGTAGTTCCCTAGAGGCCCCGCTGCAAACGGGCTGGCAGGACAAAAGATGTTGTGCAAGTTCTCATTGCGAGCACGTATGACTATATATGGAACACATGCCTAGGATTATCTAGTACTTGGATGCTTTATCTTATTTACCTGCAATTGCCCTATGTTCTGATTGCTATGTGAATTGTCTTGTCCATGCAACGCCCGTCCATCCATCCCTATGCCTACCGCACTCGAATCCCACTGTTACTGCTTTTGTTACTACTGTCTTTGCTTTACTACTGCTATTACTTTGCTATTCCTACTACAAAACTGTTGCTACTGATAAACTGCTGTGAGCAAGATTGTTTCCAGGTGCAGCTGAATTGATAACTCAGTTGTTAAGGCTGATAAATATTCTTTGGCTCCCCTTGTGTCGAATCAATAAATTGGGTTTCACTTCCCTCGAAAATACTGCGATACACCCCCTATACTTGTGGGTCATCAAGACTATTTTCTGGCGCCGTTGCCGGGGAGCATAGCTTTATTTATCAAGTTCACTTGGATTCTCTATTGTTCCCTGCTATCCATCCATCATGGGTAAGTCTCGTGATGGCAAGTTTCCTATTTTACCATCCACTACAAGAAGAGGTACGGTTCTGAACACCTCTGTTGCTCTTGATTCACCGTCTGTTTTGAGTAAGTTCCTTACACTACCACATACACATGCTACACACACTGCTACTACTACTGAATCTGAAACTTCTGATGCTTATGATGCTGCTTCTACTGTGCTTGATAAGAGTGATTCATTAGGTCCTTTCCTAGATGCTACGATTGCTAGAACTATAGCTAGAAATACCGAAACTCCTAATGAAGACACTACCACACTTGTTAGCTCACCTGAGTCTAGTGAGAGTTATGATATTGAAGATGGTTATGTTGAGATGACCGATGAGTTTATTAAAGAATGTAAGAACACCCATAATAGGAGCGTTGCTAAGAGTCTCCTTGAGAGGCGTACTATTAGACCCAAATTGTCTCCTGATGCTAAGTTTGCTGCTTCTCCCATATACATTATAGATGAAGATTATGATTTCTCTCTCGATCTATCTTACATAGCTATTGTCGAGAAAGAACCTTTTTGTGGGACTAAGAATGAAAGTGCGGTAGCACATATGAATGAACTTTCTACCATGAGTGGCTTGTTTTCTTATGATATTAAGATGCGTACTTACTTTGTTGCTAAGATTTTTCCCTTTTCACTAAAAGGAGAAGCTAAAACTTGGTTTAGTAATTTACCTCTTGGATCTATTGATAGCCCTGAGTGCTTGGTTGGTACTTTCCTGCAGAAATATTTTCCTCCCAGTGCTAGACATGCTATTTTGCAGGAACTTTTTGATTTTAAACAGGGAGAAAAAGAGGTATTTCCCGAATCTTGGGCAAGGTTTTGTGCTTTGATTCATGCACAGGCTGGAAGTCCATTACCTAAGAATGAGCTTCTTGATATATTTTATAATGGACTAACCGAGGAATCTAGGACATACCTAGATAGTTGTGCTGATTGTGTTTTCAGGAATAGGACTCCTAAGGATGCTGAGGAATTAATGGCTAAAATAAGCAAGAATTATGAAGATTGGACTCCTCCTAAACAAGGTATACCTGAAGTAATTGTACCTGAACCTTCTATTCCTGTGCCTATTCCAACATCAAAGAAGAGGGGAGTTATTGAATTAAATGATGAAGTGATGAAGGAAGCTAAGAAATGTCTTAAGGAGAAGGGAATTAAAGCTGCAGATGTCAAGAATTTACGTCCTATAGAAGAATTATGTAAGCCTATTCCCTACTCACCCACTATTGAGGTACACTCTCTCCAACACTTTGATGAAGGTGATATCCGTTACTCTAAACCTCCTAATCAATGCTTAGAAGAATTTGATATCTTTATTGTTAAGCAAGATAACTTTAATAAAAGGGTGAAAAATCATCTAATGGAAAACACTAGAGCTATTGTTGAGTTGAAAGATATCATGGAAAGAACCTCTAATGATGTTAAAATGATTGTTAAACACTTTCAAATGGTTCAAACTCAAATAGATCAACTCGTTAAAGTGCAAAACGACTTGCTAGTTAATGCTGCTAAAGAAAAACATGCTTATGAAATTAGAACTAGAAGTGGTGCTGCTACCCAGGATCCTCTATATCCTGAGGGGCATCCCAAAATAATTGAGCAGGAATCTCAACAAGCTGAAAATAGTGGTTCTACTCATAAGAAAAGGAAAAGGAAACATAAAACTGTTGTAGATCCCTCTGAACCTGCTATAGATCCTAATAGTATATCTATCTCTGATGCTGAGACTGAAAGTGGTAATGAAGAAGATGAAGTTCCTAATGAAGAAAAAGTTGAAGAAGAACCTGAAAACCACACTAAGAATACTAAATACACCAAAGATGATTTTATTGCTAAGAAACATGGTAGTGAAAGAGAGCCTTGGGTCCAAAAACCTATGCCATTCCCTGATAAGAAACACAAGTCAAAGGAAGATGAACACTATAATAAGTTTTGTGAGTGGATGAAGCCTTTATTCTTGCAAATTCCTTTGACTGATGCTATTAAATTGCCTCCTTACTCAAAGTATATGAAGGACATTGTCTCGAATAAAAGGAAGATCCCTAATGAAGAAATTTCTACTTTGCTTGTTAATTATTCCTTCAATGGTAAGGTTCCTAAGAAACTTGGAGACCCAGGGATTCCAACTATCCCTTGCTCTATTAAGAACAATTATGTTAGAACTGCTTTGTGTGATTTGGGAGCTGGAGTTAGTGTTATGCATTTCTCTCTCTATAAGAGGCTTCAACTTGAAAAATTAATACCAACTGATATATCTTTGCAAATGGCTGATAAATCTATCACCATTCCTATGGGTATATGTGAGGATGTACCTGTTCAGGTGGCTCACAATTGCTTGATATTAACTGATTTTGTTGTGCTGGAAATGCCCGAAGATGATAATATGTCTATTATTCTTGGAAGACCTTTTCTTAATACTGCAGGAGCTGTTATTAATTGTAATCAAGGAAAGGTGACCTTCAATGTTAATTACAAGGAACATACTGTCTATTTCCCCAAGAAGATTGAAAGGACTTATGGTTTGAATTCAATTGAACATGTTGAAGGCATTCAAGTTGGAGAAATATATTGTCCCATATCAAGAGAAAAAATTGAAACTATTATGATTGGGACCATTGCTATCAAGGTTGAGGTAACATAATCATTAGTGGAGTACAAAGTTTTGTCTCATATGCAATTGTTTTGGTAGCAAGACTTGATCAACCTTGTTAACAAAAGGATTCCATTGAACAAAACAATGTTTTCATTATGATTATCTCCGTTTATTTCTATCCTTTGCATTTTAATTTTTGCTTTCTTTTGGTTTTATTTTTGTTGTTAGTTGCTTGCATGTTAGAACTTCTGTAGTTCTAGCCTTGTTTTGTCCTTGCATCATGTTTCCAAAAGAAAAAAAATCTGTCTGTCAGAAAAAACATTCTTCTATTTCTGAAAAATGCCAAAAAATAAAGTGTCTCGAAAAATTCTAGAAAATTCATATTAAATTTTTACGTGAAAAAAGGGGCAGAGGAGTACCTGGGAGGTACCAGGGGGGCCTACCAGGCAGGCACACCACATGGTGGCGCGGCCAGCCTTGGGTGGCGCCATGCCCTGGTGTGGGCCACCCCTGCCCCCCACTAACTCTCTCACCTGCCACTTTCTTCTCTCTCCCGAGTAAGCTCCAATTCATATCTCAAAATCGTGTTCTTGCTATGCTTGCTCCTGATTTTTTCTATCTCCTTGCTCAGCCCATCTTTCTTGCTGAAATTTGGAGCATTTGTTCCCTGGTATGTGACTCCTCCCCTTGTCCAAGTAGATTTGTGTTTAGTGGATTATATGTTGAGTATTTTGCTGCTGTAGGTGACTGGTTATGAGAGCTTGTAAGCTTGTTTGATGCTTAGAGATATAGTTTTGATGCATGTTTAGGCCTCTTGCAAGTCCCTATGAGTAGAATCCTTCATTATATTTACTTTGCATTCACTTGTTTAATAGGTGTTTAAATTTCAGAATACCAAGCATGAACAACCATACTTTTGGAGAGATATTTGAGAGTGATGCACATAGGAGGTCGAGGCCCTCAAGAACAGCCTCTCAAGCTAGGCCATCATACAATGAAGATCTCATTGCAACTTGTATTGGTAGTGAAAGGGATGATGGGGATGCTCACCCATCCTCTTTTCTTTGTTTTACCTTCTTACAAGCTGCAGGTATTCTTGATGATTTCTTGCTACTGATTGAGAGGGTTCGTTTGACCTCATATATGCAAGATGAGAGTGCGCAATACGCTATGCTCACCAAAACTTTTGTTGAGAGCTTCACGTTTACTAACACACCCTATCAGTCTACTGTCTCTTTTAAAATCTATGATCTGCCCTTCACCATGCCTTTGGAGAGATTTTGCAGTATTGTAGGTGTGCGTATGACAGGGACCGTGAAGAAAATTCAAGGGCGGCCCGCTGATTTGTTGGAGCTTTACCGAGGGGTGACCAATGATGATGACCGTGTGGCGCAGCGCGGAAAGATAAGAAATATCCAACTCCCTGCTCTTAGATACTTTGCATATTATCTCGCTACTAGTGTACTTGGTAGGGAGAACACAAGTAATATCTCCAACTATCATTTAGCATTCCTTGCTGATGCGCTTAACAATGACACTCGGTACAATCTTGGCTCGCTTATTGCTCGCCGCCTAGCTACTAGGGGGCCTATCTATGGGGGGATCATTGCCTCGCGTATAGTCAATGCATTAGGTCTTTCAGTGGATCCCTATGATGCTATGATGGCACCACAGAGGCTTGACCTTGTTGCTATGAAAGCTCATCACTTTGTCACTTCTACTTCTGATTTGGACAGTCTAGTATATAGGATGCTTTTCACTGACGGGGATGAAAGGGAGATCCTTTTGCCACAACCTTCTTTGTTTAGTGTTCACAGGAGACCGTGGTCACGCTCCAAGGAGGAGGTGGACGAGCAGCTTCGCTTGCGGGGTTTCCACGAGCAGCACCAGGAGGATGTGCCCTCCTATGATTACTCCGCGCATTACGTTGGGACGTACTCGAGTTCGCACCAGGATGAGGGGACCTCTTTGTCGTACCAGGGTGACACTTCATCCTGGCCAACTTGGGATTCATACCCACTTAGGCCAAAAGCCTAAGCTTGGGGGGAGGTACACCGACACCGCACTCATCTCCATATCATGTTGCGTCGGTACTTTGTATATTCATGTTTTCGTTCTCTTTTTAGTTTTCGTTCTTCTTTGCGTTTGCTTTCTAAAAACACAAAAGACCAAAAATATTTCTGTTGTTTCTCTTTGGTTTGCTTCTTCTTTTTGCCTTGGTTTGCTTTTCCCTTTTTGCTTTGTTTGAACTATTCGAAAAACCCAAAAAGATTTTGCTTTCCTTGTTTTTCCCTTTTGGTTCTTGTTTAAAAATCGAAAACACCAAAAATATTTGTCGTTCTTCTTTGGTTTTTGCGAGTTTGCTACAGGGTTCGGCAGTCCTCAGTGGATATTGGTTTCATATTATTATTCAAGCCACACAAGTGAAGAGCAATAATGAGGATCAATGACAACTTGAGGCATGGTAAGAGGCTAGTAACGAACTCTATTTGTTTTCATTTTTGTACATATACTCATCACTGTGGGCTTGCTTAGTTCGTTCAAGTAGGGTGTATGTTATCTTTGGATGCTTAGTAATTCTTGCTTTCTTATGATTAGCTCCAGCTTGCTAATAGTTTGTAGCATGTCTTATGAATGTTTGCTTGCATTGCTCTATTCATAAATTGGTATGACACAGTGGTATCCTCCTCTGAATGTTTCATTTGAATTGACTTGGAACGTGCTCACGCATGCACATGACTGTAATAATCAGTTAAGCCTCGATGAATTATTTTGAATTGAGGATCTTGAATCACTTTCATGCCATGATTAGTCTTGTTTTGTTGCAAGCATGATAATGACAGCTATTGCTCTCTCGTTTGTCGCTCCCTTACTATTGCTAGCCTTCACTTCCACTGAGTGTTTACTCATGTTTCCAACTCCCTAAACCAAATATTTCCAAAGTGTCCACCATACCTACCTATTAGCATCATTTGCTACTCCCGTGCATATTCAATATGCCTTGTTTTCTTCCGAATAAAATGTTTGCTTGTTATGGGAAAATTAGTTAGTAAAGCTCTCACGAACTTGATGGCACACTTTATTTCCTGCACTTAATAAACCTGAACCATTGTGAACTCTCCATGAAAGTTATATGCTTGCAAATTATAGGCTGGGGATTAGCAGAACCGTGCTGTCATGGGGAACGCTTTCAACACTTGTAAATATATACCCAGTTGATACCTTGCTCTTTTGTTTGCGGATGTCGTCGGTGTGAAATAAAAGGGGAGCTTGTAAGTCCATGGAGTTATGTATGTGTGTTAGAGAAACGCCTGGGCCGCTGGTCTAATCCATGCTGACATGGTGGAAACCTGCAGCGTAACCATAATGATATCTATGAAGCATTCTTCTTATAAAAAAAGGGAGAGATAGCTATTGAGAAAAAGAAGAAAAAAATAGTTTTATGAAAAGAGGAAAGAGAGAAAAAATCACCATTTTCCCATGGTAAATAAGAACATTGCTGAGATACTCATTGTCTGCTTGCCTTGTCATTTTGATATGGGGATTCTTCCGTATCATCGGGCAAGGGGTACCCCGTTGGCGGTTCTCAATGATACGCACATACTTACGATGACAAGAACTTACCGGTAACTAAAGTTGAGTAGCATGAGGAGCGACCCTCATACTCAAGGGACTTGGGATTTTCAGTTTATAGTCTATCAAGCATATAACTCAGATTGGACCTCACTTTCACCTTAACCACATTAAAGATGCCTATGATAGGGGCAATGAGAGCTCAAAGCTAACGAGTACCATACTTTCAGCATTTGGAAGCCTTTCAAATTATTCAAAACCTTTTCTTCTACTTGTTGAGTCTCCACATATTCTTTGAGCACCTTCTTGAGAGCATAGTTGTCATTCTTTGTGTTTGCTCCATTACTTGATTATTTGTGTTATGACTTTGATGCTTGTATCCTTGATATGTTTACTTCTAGTCATCACTTGAACTTCAGAGGTGCCTTGATATTCATAATCAAAGGGCAAGCGAGATACCACTCTATCATACCTTTTTATGAGCATTGTAATGTTGCTTATGTTTGTGCTTCATGCTACTTATTATTATTGAGTTGGAATCTCTTCATAGCTTGCAATGACTATTAAGTAGACTCAGTTACATACTCTTTATTATGAACTATTTAAGTAGTTGATCACATTGCTGAGAATATTTACATCATATGAAGCAAATGTGTTCGTGAAAGTTCTTTTATCGCACTCAGTTTTCAACTGAATTGCTTGAGGACAAGCAATAAGCTAAGCTTGGGGGGAGTTGATACGTCCAAAACGTATCTACTTTCCCAAACACTTTTGCTATTGTTTCTCCTCTATACTTGTGTGATTTGGATGCAACTAATGCGGACTGGCGCTTTTTTTAGCAGAATTGCCTTGGTGTCTACTTTTTGGGCAGAAAATCAACTATCAGGAAAAATCCTGGAAAATATGCCAAAAATCCAATTTCACCCGAAGACTCCAGGAGCCAGAATACGAGACAGAGAAGAGCCAGGGGTGGCCACACCACCTGATGGCGCGGGCCAGGCCAGGCCGCGCCAGGGGGTGGTGTGGGCCTCCCAGGCACCCCCTTGGCCTCTCTCTTCGCCTATAAGGAGCCTTCTGACCTAAAAACTTCGGGGGGTTCGACGTTTTTCTAGAAGGAGTTCCGCTCTGCCGCCACCACCAGATTCCATGAAACAGCACCAGAAACTCCGTTTTGGCACCCTGCCAGGATGGGGAATTGGAGGAGATCATCGTCATCATCAACACCATCGCTTCTCCATCGACCATCCATGTTTCCCCCATCTATGAGTGAGTAATCCCCCGTTGTAGGCTATGGGGATTGTAGGGATTGGATGAGATCGTTCATGTAATGGCATCAGATCGTTAGGGCATGGTGTCTAATATCTTTTATTAGTGCTTTATGACTTTGTTGCGACTTGTTGTGCTTAATGCTTGTCACTAGGGCCCGAGTGCCATGATTTCAGATCTGAATATATTATTGATTCATTATGATAGTATTGTTTATGGTCTTATCTGCAAGTTGTATACACACGTTGTTGTCCAGAACCAATCGCCCCGAAGTGACAGAAATCAGGATAACCGGAGGGAATGGCTTTGATGTGAGGATCACATGTGTTCACGAAGTGTTAATGCTTTGCTCCGGTGCTCTATTAAAAGGAGCACCTTAATTGCCAGTAGTTCCCTAGAGGCCCCGCTGCAAACGGGCTGGCAGGACAAAAGATGTTGTGCAAGTTCTCATTGCGAGCACATATGACTATATATGGAACACATGCCTAGGATTGTCTAGTACTTGGATGCTTTATCTTATTTATCTACAATTGCCCTATGTTCTGATTGCTATGTGAATTGTCTTGTCCATGCAACGCCCGTCCATCCATCCCTATGCCTACCGCACTCGAATCCCATTGTTACTGCTTTTGTTACTACTGTCTTTGCTTTACTACTGCTATTACTTTGCTATTCCTACTACAAAACTGTTGCTACTGATAAACTGCTGTGAGCAAGATTGTTTCCAGGTGCAACTGAATTGACAACTCAGTTGTTAAGGCTGATAAATATTCTTTGGTTCCCCTTGTGTCGAATCAATAAATTGGGTTTCACTTCCCTCAAAAATACTGCGATACACCCCTATACTTGTGGGTCATCAAGGTGGAACACAATCGTTGGTAATTTTAACAGGGATCATCTTATTAGGCTACCGTCGAGTATCTAATACTAGCACACAATAAGATATACAAACAATAACATTAAATGTAAATGCGATGTGATATGATCCTTCACGTCGTGATCTCCATCCGTCGTCACCGGATTCCGGCGCTAGGGTTCCGACGTTGTAGACACCAGGGTACCAGTGTCATTCCGGCGTGGTAGTCCATCACCTGCGTGACTATCTACTTCTACGTAACATAAGGTAATCACTTTACCTTTGCCACAACCATATCATAAAGCAACGCCCCCTGCAAAACAAAGTTAGACGCCTCTACCTTATCTTTGCATGTTTTACGTGGCTGAATGGGCTTTCGCACAAGAACCGTTCTTACCTACGAACTTTCAGCACAACACTGATCAAGTAGTTGTCTCTACTACACCCCTTTCAGGGCCCTCCGTTGCAAATGGTATACCAACTAATGCGAGAGAGACAGACACCCCCTAAGCCACTTTATATGGTACAAGCCATATGCCAAGCATGGACCAGTCTCACGAATGAACGCGTAAAGTTGGTTGGGGGCGCTTCATCAAGCACTGTTGCGGTATTCACAAGTACACATGGGAGGGTAACAACTAAAAGATCAACGCCCACACGCTACATCTCGTGTCTACCCGTACTAGCATTACTATGCATAGATCTAGCTCTCATATCACTTTAGGGGTTCCGCGTATGAAAACAATAAATTTTTACCCTACGCCCCTGAACCCCTGATGCTGCCAGGACCTATCTATTAGTAATACAGTAACAGGAGGGGCTTTTCGCGAACTTACCCTTGAAGACCGAAAAGCGTTGTCAACGCTCAGGAGAGTGTGGTTGATGTAGACGAGCCGAAGCCGACATCAAGGTCGTGATGAAGTCCTTTCGCTCCTTTGGCTCCAACAACTTGAGTGCCTCAAATGCGACACCTCGCAAGGAGTTACACACGTCTGGTGCCTGACGATGACTCTCGCTTCCCTAATCCAGCAACAGTTGCGGAAGTAGAGCTCCTCGATCCGAATCCTGTGGCGCGACGACGCTCCGTGGTGAAGATGTCTCTTGTTCATGCAGTCCGAATTTGGGACCACGATCACGAGAGAGAGAGGGAGAGAGAGAAAATATCAATTGGAGGTCCTCCCAAAAGTGAGAAGACCTTTATTGATTATTGGGTGTATTTATCTGGCCAAATACCCCTACTATATATAGGGGGAGGGGAGGTACTACCTCCCTCAAAGTCCCGGGGTGGGACTAAAGGAGAGGAGGGGGAGGGGAGGCCGCCGGCCAGCCCTAGTGGGCCCCACGCGGGGGCTTGGCCCAGCCGGCCACCCCCTTGCCTCTTCTCCCTCTCTCCTTTCCCTAATGGGCCCTCTCCCCTCCGGGAATTGGCCCATTAAGCCTTTTGACCTTTTAAATTGATTTTCTCTTTATTAAATAATTATGAATAAATGATTAAATCAATATTTAACATTCATTCACATATTATTCAACCTCCGTGGTTGTGGAACACTTCCACCTCCACTCTGGACATCCTCCGGATTTACCGAAACCCTTCTGGTTTTCTCTCTACAATTCTTCGGTGATTCTACCGATCCTATAAACACTCTCTAAGCATCATCAAGCCCTTAAGCGTGATACCCCACGGTTCGGTAACACTCTAGACATGGTCGGGACACTCCCGCACCAATGATCGACAGAGGGACCTGGATGGCCATGTGACCCCTGTGCGTTCCACGAAGATCTTTCATTGTTTGAACCGGGACATTCGTGTCTTATTCCCTTTGTCTCTCGATACTTGAATTGCCCGAGATCTGATCAATTACATCACCATGTCGTGTTCAATCTCGTTACCGAACAACGCTACTTGACTCGTTCCGACAAGTGATATCCCTGTGATGAAATCACACGCTGCGCAGCTATTGGATATAACCTCTCTAAGTGGGCCCTTGAGTATCTTCCCGTCACATGGACGGACAAATCCCGCTGTTGACATATATTGCCTCTACGGTTTCCTCCGAGTACCTGAACACACCTTTATAACCACTGTATTACCAAGTGGCGCTTGATGCTATCTAAGCACTCTCAGGAGACAGTGATTGATATAGCCTCACGGTCTAAGGAATAGTCTATGAGGATCCATTTCTAATCATCGTAACTTGAACTTCGTGACATGATCGGGTCATGATGTTTAGGTTGGGTATTGGTTCATCATCTCATTCTCCGAATGAGTTGACTCCATTTCCAACTGGCATAAATGCCACATGATCAGGAAACTTGATCATCTGTTGACAAATCAACCAGTGACTAGAGTTTAATTGGGAACCCCTGGTTGTTTGTATATCACACGTGTATTGATGTTTCCACTCAATACAGTTATAACATGATATAAAACTTAATCATAAACTATATGAAATATGATAATAGTCCTTATAACTATTTGTCTCTAGGGCATATTTCCAACAGCATACCCCTCTGAATATTAGCATTAGTGGCAAGGTTTAGAGAGATATTTCATCAAGAATATGATATCCAGTTTAAATGTAGACGTTAGATGGCTATATTTCAGAGCCATCACTATCATAGATTTTGATTTGTTTGTTTCTATGGCAGTATTTGAGAAACCTTTTCCTTTATGACCAGATTCTCCCTCTTTTATTTGCAATTGGGAGTTGAGTAGTTTTATTTGGTACCTCTACTCGTTCTGGTGCATTAACTACAAAGATATATGATTTAGTGACACATTTGTGATCAGTAAATGCATCTGGCAAGTTGTTTGCAAAGTGTTGCAAATCTATTATTCTCCGAACTTCAGATTCAGATTCTTTAATACGTTGATCTAAGGATTGAATGCCTGTTACATTCCAATCTATTTTCTGGCATTCTTTGTGGTTTGTTTCTCCCCTAATATCGAGAAATGATCCTCATCAAAAATTGAATCAGCGTACCGGGCCGTAAACAGGTCCCCTGTTAGGGGTTCTAAATACTTTATAATTGACGTAGAATTATATCCCACATAGATTCCTAATTTTCTGTGAGGGCCCATAGAGGTACGCTGCGGTGGTGATATCGGTACGTATATAGCGCAACCGAATTTTCGCAGGTGGGAAATACTTGGCCGATTGCCTTGTACTATTTAAAATGGGGAAGTTTTATGAATTGCAGTTGGTTTGAATTGTATCAAATTTTCGGCGTGTAAAACCGCATATCCCCAACAAGAGGTTGGTAAATCACAACTCTATAATAGTGGTCTAGCAATTAACTTGACTCTTTTTCACAGAATGTTCTCGATGAATATCTAAAGCCATACAATAATCACTAAATGCGCGTTGAACTAAATTCAGCTGCATTATTCATTCTTATTGTTTTAATCCTGTGTTGAGGATGATTTTCTCTTAATTTGATGATTTGAGCGATTACTTTGATAAAGGCATGATTACGAGTTGATAATAAATACACATGTGACTATCTAGTAGATGCATCAATTAGCACCATAAAGTACCTAAATGGTCCAAATAGAGGTTGTATTGGACCACATATATCTCCTTGAATTATTTCAAGAAAATTAAGCGACCCATTTTTTAACTTTGAGGTAGGATGGCTTAATAATTAATTTCTCAGTAGCACATGCGGTGCATGCGAAGTCTGATGACTTAGGAAATCTTTTAATTGGTAAATTATGACCAACATAATTGCTTATAATTTTTATCATCATACCTATTCCAAGATGACCAAGGAATTCATGCCAAGTCTTGAATTTATCAAGATTTTGAAAATTATTTTGTACGCAACATAAGGTATGGGTTTGATGTATGTAAAGTATAATCCGGATGAAAATGAAGTGATTTTTTCAAGATTTTGTTCCTCGTATCTGTTGCTTTTTTTAAAAGAAAATATTCTTTCTTATCCATCTTTATTGTTTTAAGATGGAAATCATTTGATCGGATATCTTTGAAACTAATAAGAGTATGTGTAGATTCAGGATACAGGAGTGCATTCTGAATTACAGTAGTAGTACCCATAGGGAGTGTGAATGTGGCTCTTCCTGAACCAATAATTGCTTTGTTACTCCTAGTTATTGTCATAATATCTTCCTTTCTCTTGGTAAGAGTTTGAAAATATTTTATTTCCCTAAAAATTGTGTTAGTGGTAGCACTATCCACTAGACATAATTCTTCTTCCATCGGATTGTTTCCCGTAAAAATTTTAAAAATAGAAAGAGAATATTTAGAATAAATTATTTTATTCATATATTCATCAAATTACATACATAGTATCTATAATACAAGTTTGAGATATAAATACATTACAGTATTATGTCTGATTCACATAATACAATATACAAAGTTTGAGAAGCTTTATTCTACTTATTGTTATATAATATATAACATCTCGTCATATTAAAATAGCTAAGTGACATTAATGCTTGAGGAGATCAATTCATGTCTCCAAAAACATCTTGGGTGTAGTCTGCAAGCATGTCTTCATCGAGCATGATGTTGTCCTGTGGCTTAAATTCTTCAATAGCACTTTGAGAAGGACCAACTTGAGGGTTGTCTTCTATGGCATTGAAGTGAGCTTCAGGCTTGTTTCCATGAACTTGCTTCCCTTTTCCTCCATACTTCATGTATAGATCCACGAGGTACTTGGGAATACGAAATTTGTTTGTACAATGATTCGCACATCCACACCTTTGACAAACTCGAGAGTTGTCATTTTGATCATGTTTCTTGAAATGATCTTTTCCCTTAAATTGACCATTAGTCTTTTGACCATCATTCTTCTTCTACTTTCCCTTGAATTTTCGGAAGTTCCTTTTATGGCCTCCAGATTTATTAGTAAAATTACATTAGCATGTGCCTTAGGAATTGGCGTCGCGCCCGTTGGGCAGGAATTATGATTCTTCATGAGAAGCTCGTCATGCTTCTCAGCCTGAAGTAATGTGTATATCAGCTCAAATTACTTTGTGTATTTCTGTTGACGATATTGTTGTTGCAATATCCTCATCGAGGGGTGGAAGATGCATAGAGTTTTCTCTATTAAGTCTGCATCTGAAACTTGTTTGCTGCAAAATCTCAGTTTGGAGTTAACTTTATGCACGGCAGAATTATATGCGGCAACGAACTTAAAGTCCTGGAACCTTATGAGAGACTATTCTCTCTCGGCTTGCAGCAACATAACCGCTCTTTGTTGGTCATATCTCTTCTTGAGCGAGTTCCTTAAAGCTAGTGGATCCTCCTCCATCAAATATTCATTTTTTAAATCAGGATGGAGGTGGTGCTTATGAAATGTAATGCCGCATACTTTACCACTAGGGGTGTTTCTGGAGCATTTTCGGGGGGAGGGGGGTGATAATTGTGGGACCAAGGTTACGACTTGTTAAATTTATTTTCATATCTATGGCCCATCCTAGATAGTTACTTCCATCAACTTGCAGTTCTTGGAAAACTTTTTTATTGATGTCATCCATTTTTCCTGCATGTATGAACATGCATTCAATTAATTTTACTTGATAGTAAGATTTATTTTGGTAAACAACAAATATGTTCTAGAGGAACAATTTGATAGCGGATGCCCCAATCCATATATGTGTAGATGTTCGAATTTCAAATAAACACATTGTGGATAATGTCCACATTTATGGAGTACATCACTCGGTAGTAGGAAGCATAATCTGGCATGTGTCAGTAGACGTCTTACCCTATTACCTTGTGTTATACTTTGACATTAATTTATTTGGAAGAACACGACAGGCAAACAGAATGTCCCAATCAGAAAATTACGGGACTAGAGCTACTAGTGCAGTAATCTATCTATTAGACTAATAGTAGTAGATCAGTCTATTTTTTTCACGGACGGGGAAATAAGGAACATGGCTTGTTAGACATTTTTGTCCCTTGGCCTATTGATGCTGTCTGGACCAGTCGATCAAAGGGGAACATGGATGAGCGATTTGGGAATAATACCATCGTCATCCTCACCTGGTCCACTCGATGCCGCTGCCCTCTGGCACCCACGGCCGGCTACTTTAGCAGCGGCTTGGCCCCTCCGCGGAGGAGGAGGGGAGGTGGGGCATCGTGGAGGCGGAGATCAGACAGGCGGCCGGTGAGGCCGAGCCCCTCAGGGGACCAAGTCTCGGCGCGGATGCTAATCGGGCGGGCTGCCATGGCCGAAGCTAATCGGAGGAGCAGCACGCGGGCCTCTGGCGAGGGCCTGGGAAGACTGAGCGGTAGTGCTGCATCTTTCTTCTCCAACACCGGGAGGTTGAGGTTGGGGATGGAAAGGAGGGCGCGATCAGGGGCTGCGACCTTGATTTCCTCCTTCTGCGTCTCCGACTAGAGGTTGGTCGGCGGGAGCGCGTCCATGGGAGCATGGAAAACTCCGTCACGTCGGCGTAGCCTGGTGGCGCGAAGTGTTCCGGGTCCTCGTCGGAGGGCGTCGGGGACGGGAGGCACGGTATGTTCCCATGGCGCTAGAACTAGCGCATCATCAACGACGGAGTATCGAGTTCGTCATCAGAGAACTCGCGCTCGGGGTCGTCCACCAGTGATGACTGCAAGTGCACAGAATAATTGTAGCTAGTTTTGAAGTAAAAGTATCGAATCCACATAGAACTATTGGTAAAGGTCTTTATGCCCCTCGTTACTGTCTACCAAAGGATACTTATAAGTTGCCTTTGATCCCAAGTAAAGGGTGTTTGAAAAGTTTTTGATTGTTTGCAGAAAAGTAATTAAAACGAGTAAAAGAAAGCAAGTAATAAGGTCATGTGAAAGCGTGGTTGAATTCAATAGGGCTAAATTTTTTTCGAGGATATAGGATACACCACTAGCATGATATTATTATTATTAATTAATATAATATACTTCTTGTGTCATGAGATGTGTGGAGAGAGCTCCATAATAAGATGTTCACTACAAGGCTCGTAGGAAGTCACTCTGTTGAGCCAAGAGCGAGGTCACCTCTAAATAACCACTACGATGTCTGCGAGCAATCACCCATACAAACCACCGCAATTAAGAGTTTTCAAGTGGATATCGTAATTAGCTTAGGGAGTCTCTCTTTATCCATGTTTGACCATGTAGGTTACAAGCCGACGCCAATTGTCACGAAGCTATTCCGGGCATGATCCCAAACACGTCCAAGGGATTTCTCCCTCCCTTTAGTCCTGAGGGAAAGTGATATGTGGCCGACTACACATATAATCTAAAAAGAGAAATCAGACACAAATCATAAATCTATCATTGACCAGCTAGTCATACAGACACAAGAATAGATCATATTTATTGCAAGTTCATAATAGTTCTAGGGTTTCTCCATCTCCCCAAGAACAAAGGAACTACTAGACATGTAAGCAATCAACAACATCATCATAATCAAATAGATGAATAAAAGTATGAAGGTAGATCTAATGCAAACCACAACTGAATCTGGAATTACAATAAGATCTAATAGATGAGAGATGGGGGTAGCGGTGGTGATGGAGATGCAGCGGTGATGGTGAAGGTGGTGATGTGATATCCTCCAATGATCCGTGAAGCAGTAGGGATTTGCCCCCAGCCAAGTTCCTCCTTCAGATCCCTTTCAGATATGGTTTTTCGTGGTTTCTAGTGGTTGTGAATGTCGGATCCTCCTGCCGTCTTTGCTAGGAGAAAGTATTTGACGAGGTGGATGCGCTGTCACTCAGTACGGGTGGATGGTACGGGCGGGCTCCGCCCGTATCACTGGTTGTTATCGATGCTGGTGACTTCCCCTCGTTTGGTGTTCTCCCAGGTGCGAAGGTAAATCTATAAAATGACTTTTATCACTTAAAAATATCATATTATAGCATAATATGACAGTTCCAATTGCTATGTTCATATAAGACTTAGTGATTCGGGATCCTGTTGAAACAAGGAAAAAAAGGTGCGTGCAAACGCAGTGAAATACGAAAATCCCTACTCTGTTTATGCAAAAACAAAAGGTAAATATGCTTCAATTTTGGACTCATCAAGTCCCCTAAGCTAGACTCTTTCTAGTCCCCGAGCAAGATGTTGGCTTATGGACAAGATCATCATATTCACGAGGCATGAGTCATTACAATAAATGAGGTAGAAATTGAAACAGGAATATAACATCGGATGTAGAGATACTTTGGGGGTATTATCATACCCTTACACATCACATGACTTAGAGGCTTCCACACCCTTTTAGTATTAATGAGGTTATAAGAAGCTTTTAGTGATTTAACATATTATATAATCATAAAGTTTAAAATAATTGATCACTTGATTCAGTAATGAAGATTCATGATCATTCTTTTCCTTTCATCTTTTCTTTCTATCTTTTGATGGCTGCTCTTCTTATTTCTTTCTTATCTTTTTCTCTCCCTCTCTATTTTTTTACTTTATTTTTCTTTATCCTCTTCTCTTTTTTAGTATAGCTATTTGATTATGCTCACTACATTTATGACTTTCAAAACTCGTGACTATAATATTCTACCAAAGTTCTTCTTCTCATAGCCTAATCAATACTTTTATTGTTGTGGAAGTCCCTAAAATCATGATAGTTGTACAAGTATCATAACACTCAACCTAGTTCAATCATCTAATATAATAATCAAAAGACAACTTTAAATATCATAAAGTCTCACAACTCAATGGATATAAATCTTCTCTTGAATAAAAGGAGCTTGAAGTTGATGCAACTAATGCAAATTTTGGAATTAAAACCTAACATGCG
This sequence comes from Avena sativa, assembly GCA_916181665.1. Lineage (NCBI taxonomy): Eukaryota > Viridiplantae > Streptophyta > Magnoliopsida > Poales > Poaceae > Avena > Avena sativa. The sequence goes on along the minus strand of OV702290.1, from coordinate 540,838,096 downwards.
TGCAGGAAAGTAAACATGCTAAAAACCGTAATATAGATTACAAGGTTCTCACAGATCCTCACAAGCTTGGAATCAAACCGGGTGGATCAAATAATTCCTTGTGGTTACTCCTTGGGAGTGAAAAAGTCATCATCTCCCTCTTTTTCATCCGCCTTGAGGCTGCAAGCATGAGCAATACATGCAAATCGGCATGTAGTTCAGTAATTATCTTACTTTGCATCTTCCTGTCATCGGCCATCTCCATGATAATATTGGTCAGGAGTTGCACTCTACCATTGATGTTATTGGCCCTCTTTTCCAGGTATTTACCCATCACCCAGTAAGAGTCAAATCCTTCCCCAATAGTTTTGACACAAGCTTTGGAAATCTTTTCAAGGTTCTCGATATTTTTTCGAATCTCATCTCATTTCCCTCTTTTTTAGAAGAGGGTCCTAGAGGAGGTTTAAGAGAATATCCGTGAAGGTTATACCTGTAAGTGTTGAGTGGAGACTCTCCCTTGATCTTCCTTTGTTCCACGTGCCTGAGCATCTCCAACTTGTGCGGTAACATATCTTGCTAGTTGGGGAGTGGCACCACTTGCGAGGAATTGTGAGTTGAGGAGGATGAAGTATCCCTCTCGGATCCCTTCCTCTTGGCTTGTGCTTTAGAAACATCTCCCTTCTTGGTCCAAATCTGCTTGATATGAAAAGGCTGCATAGTCCTTAATTAATCAAGTGAAATCTGAGGATTCATTGTAAAGCGGAAGAAAGAAAACTCGAGATCTGAGATTATGGTGAAAGACAATACAAGAGAGAAGATAAAGGATGCAAATAAAATAAAATAAAACCTTGGAAAAAGGGGGAGAGTCAGTCACGGGTAACGGTACGGACGGGTCCCTCCCGTACCGCGCGCCCGTAGTGACGACTTACCAACTTACTCTTTTTTTTAGAATAACAGAACACAAAGTCGAGACAAGGAGGAAAACAGAGCCGGTAACGACCTCTGGTATGGGCGTATCTGCCCGTACTATCCGGTCGTACCAAAATGCGAAAAAAGATACGTAGGGACCTGAACATTTAATAACCACTGGTACGGGCGCGTCTGCCCGTATGGCCTGCCTGTACCAGGTCGAAAAATAGTTCAGATGAATCAGAAAAATAAAAGGGAAGCAAAGAATGAGGTGAAACAAGCTGAAAAGATTCCAAACCAGCAAAAATCAATGAACTTAAAATTTTGTTACCTCACTTTATTATACACGTCGGCTAAAATTAACGAGATTAGCTCAGCTATGTTAACTTCTCCAAGTCTATAATATTTCAAACGTTGCCCATTAACGATCCAGGATAAAGAGGTGTAGTATTTTTTAACCTTTCTGCTCCCGAGGGATATGCTTCTTCGACTTCATAAGGTCATTTCTACCTGGATTTTAATTTACCTGCAAAAAACTTAAGCCTAGAGTTGTAGAGCAAAATTTTATCTCCAGATTTAAATTCCATTCCCTCTAATTTTTATCATGCCATTTCTTTACCTTTTCCTTGAATATCCTAGAATTTTCATAGGCCTAATTTCCGAGTTCATCCAAAGCATGGATATCTAAGAATCATTTTTTCTCTAGCAGTTTTAAAATCGAAATTCATGGTTTTGATAGCCCACCGAGCCTTATGCTCAAGTTATAATGGAAGGTGACAAGTTTTACCGTAAACCATTTTGTATGGAGTCATTCCCATAGGATAAAGCTGTACGATACGCCCACAACACATCATTAAGCTTCAGATCCCAGTCCTTTCTTGACCTGTTGACCGTCTTCTGAAGTATGACTTTGATTTCCTGGTTATATAATTCCACTTGTCCACTGGTTTGTGAGTGGTAAGGTGAAGCTACACGATGGTCGACTCCATACTTCTGAAGTATCTTGCCAAGAGTACCTTTCATAAATGAGTTCCACCATCAATAATTAAAAACTGAGGTACTCCAAACCTGGGAAAGATGATGTCCTTGATCATCTTGATGGAAGTGGTTGCATCTTCATGAGAAGTGGGTATAGCTTCTACCCACTTAGTAACATAGTCAACAGCAACAAGAATATGAGTATGACCATTAGAGGAGACAAACGATCCCATAAAATCCATTCCCCAAACATCAAATGGCTCTATCACTATGTTATATTTCATAGACATTTCTTGTCTTCTACCAATATTACTCATATGTTGGCAAGCATCATAATTCCTAACATATTCATGAGCATCTTTAACTAGGGTAGGCTAGTACAAGCCTGATTGCAAGACCTTAGTTGCAGTACGGTCACTAGCATGATGTCCTCCATAAGGACTATCATGACAAGCCTTGAGAATGGCTCTCACCTCGTGGTCGGGTACACATTTCCTAATTATCCCGTCTATACCATGCCTATATAAGTAAGGATCATCCCAAAAGTAATGTTTTAAATCATTAAAGAATGTCTTTCTTTGATTGTAATCCATCCCTTTTGGTAGAAACTTATCTACAAGGTAATTAGCATAATCTACAAACCCAGGGTCGTGAGGCTCTATAACTGCAAGATATTCTCCTGGCAAAATTTCGTTAATAGGAATGGGGTCCTCTATAATACCTTCCATTCATGATAGATGATCGGCAATGATGGGGATATGCTGAAGGGGGTATGCCCAGCAGGATGTTCCGATTGGGCCAAAAGGCCCGCGAGTGCGTCCGGAAGACGGCGACTGGATTACGAAGAAAGGAAAGGCCCAGCAACTGGCGACAAGAAGCCCATGAGCGTAGCAGAAGCCCAGTCGGACTAGGTCAAAAGCCTCCTGATCCTTATCTTATTCGGGGATAACATGTAAACCCTAGCGAGGTGCTTCATATATAAACCTCCCTAGGGTATCCTGGAGACTTATGTTCCATCATACACGCCATCAAGCGACTCGCTGCCTAGACGCCGAGCTCGCCACCCATGTAACTCGCTCTCTCATAATCAAATCTAGCAGGAGTAGGTTTTTACCCTCCGGGGGGGCGAACCTGGGTAAAACCATGTGCATCCACCCCCATCTCGCACCGCAGATGGCCGCCAACTCTTCCTCATGAAACACTCAATCGCTGCCAGTGGCAGCGACTGCCGTGGCCATTTCCACGACAGTGGCACCCACCATGGGGCATAGCGGGACTGGCCTAAGTTCTGCGGCGAGACCTTATTCGCCGATCGATCAGCCACTCGCCACCGGTCGCATGATCGCCATCGGCGGGATCTTGCAGATCCTACCCAACAGCTACATCCCGGCGTCACGTCCGCTCACTCATGCCGCGGTAATGCCGGTCGGCTCCATCAACCTCTTCGTCGGCTTCACCGGCACGATCGATCCAGCCGCGACGGTGATCGTCGGCGGGTCGCCTCCGTACCGCGATCTGCTTTCGGAGGAGAAGGTCCGCTCCATTAGGGGCCTCGTCACCGAGTAGGACTCGGCCGCTAGCGATGCGGTCGAGACTAACGCCGCCACCAACGACGACGCCCTAAACGACGAAGCAGACTCCGCGATCCCTGCATCGGTCAACGGATCCATCACCGCTGCGTCACGGGAGGACTCCATCACGCAGGTATACAACCCAGAGGACTTCGAGGACCCCTCCATCCTGGGGATCTTCGACTCCGATTCCGGCTCGGAATCCCCCGAGGATTTTCGCGCTAGATCCAATCGCTTCAATGCGATCTACATGGCGGGCAGCACGACCGCCCGCCAGATCCGTTCTCCACGCCGATCCCGCCGACCGCGACGGCCATGGAGGTGGAGCAAGCCCGCCTGCGGCTCGCGGAGGCGCAACACAATGAACTCGCTGAACGCGAGAAATACCGCCTCGAACGAGAGACGGCACGGGAGCTGTCGCTCTATCACCAGCGCCGCATCAGGACCCGCCTGAACCCCAACGTTCAGGGCCGCGTCCTGAACTTCAATGACAAAGGCGATCCCACACGCGCCGCCAAGCGCGAGTACTGCGAGAACGCGTCGCCAGACGGGAGCAACCCCGCGAGACCACCACTTGGTGCGCTGGCGATTGGGGACCCTCCACCACCCATGGGCCGCGTGCCCCCGCCAGACCAACCGCGGATCATCATCTCGCTGCAAGCCCGTGATGCCAACAGGCTACCACTATACTCCACCCTGATGGACAACGTCGTCGCGGCCGACGCCGCGGTCGCCAACCTTGACGTCCAAGGTGACGGCGCGCTACAGATCCAATAAGCCAAGGCCCTACTTGTCAGGGTCGTCGAGCAACAAGCCACAGGAGTCGACCCACCGGGGCGGATGTACTCCCGCTCGTCAGCAAGCAGGGTGGCATCAAGCGGCCACCCCACCGTGGCTAACGCATTAGTTTGCCCACCACCCCAACCCTTGGCGAACCAACCACGGGCCGCCAATCCCGCGTTGTCAACCAACGAGCCGCGACCGGCGAACAACACGGTCGCTGCCAACGGGCAGCCCTCGATGCCCGAACAAACATCATCAACAATCAGGTGTGGTGGTCGCGCTAGCCGTACGACCTGCGGCACACCCTCACCAACCGCGGCGACCCGGAGCCAAGAGGCTCGCTCAGCCGAGTCGGGCCGCAATGCTTTGGACCAATGATTCGCGGGGAAAAATACCCTGCCAACTTCAAGGCCCCCAAGGAGATCGATAAGTACGACCCGACGTACGACCCCACTGTTTGGCTAGACACATACCTCATGGGAATGGGGATCGCAGGCCACATCGACCTGCTCGCCGCTCGCTACATCCCCCTGATGATGGAGGGTGCGATCCGGCAGTGGATCAACACGCTCCCCGCCGACAACATCGACTCCTGGGAAGAAATGCGGGACGCCTTCGTCAGGCACTTCGAGGGCTCCTACACCCGCGCCACCACCATAGAGGACCTGGAGTGATGCATCCAGGGACAACGCGAGTCGACTCGCTGGTGGATCCAAAGATGGCAAGAACTATGGATAAACGCCTCCGGCATCCACCCAGACACGGCGATACACTGCTTTAAGAACGCGTGCCGGTACGAACCCCTGGTCGCCAAGATTAAGAGGGTCTACCGGACGCTCGACAACATCCCCGACCTCCTCGAGATCGCGAAGGGCTATGCGGAGGAAGACCCCAACCAAGACTCCGACGACGAGTCGGGAGGACGACGCCGCACTAGCATCCACGATAGCGGGTGCCTACGCGACATGCGCTACAGCAACACCCACATCACCGGCAAGCGCCGCACGGACGGGCGAGTCGACTTCGTCGCCAACGCCGGCTACGGCCAGCGCGACTCTAAGAATTACCGCCATGATGGAGGAAACTACCGCGATAGCGGGAACTACCGCGCCAACAACACGACGAGGCCGAAATTCGACCCTGCCGCCTTGCTCAATCAGCCCTGCATCTATCATAGCAGGGAGGGAAAACCCGCCACCCATACCACCGCCGATTGCCACTCTCTCAAAGAGATTGAGAAGGCGAGACGAGCAAGGGAAGACCCCAACAACAACCCACCTCGGGACAACGGGAACGTCGGCGGCTTCGGCACCGCTTTCGGCTCGCTACATACCTTCACCAGACTCGACACCAAGCGTGAGAAGAAGGTTCTTGCCCGCGCGGTCGCTGTCAACGCGGTGACACAAGTCGACATCCCCCGCTTCCTAAACTGGTCCGAGCAGAGCATCACCTGGAGTCGCCAGGACCATGCGCCAAGGATCGAATACCCAGGGCGAGTCGCCCTGGTAGTCAGGCCCAAGGTGGCCGATTACTGGCTGCCCAAGACATTAATGGACGGTGGGAGCTCCATCAATATCTTGTACCTCGACACGTTCAAAAGGCTCCAGCTCCCAGAGGCAGCCATCAAGCCAACACTGACAACCTTCCATGGCATCGTCCCCGGTTGGAAGGCATACCCGATCGGGAAGGTGACGCTGCCAGTCACCTTCGGCACTCCAGCAAACTATCGCACAGGAAGGATCGTCTTCGAGCTGGTGAACTTCCGCAGCCCCTACCACTGCGTCCTGGGCCACCAGGCATTCGCAAAGTTCATGGCGACCCCACACTACGCCTACAACATGATGAAGCTCCCCAGGCCAAGCGACATCATCACCGTCCACGGTGACCCCGACATGGCCGTGGAATGCGAAGACAAGGGCGCCGAGCTTGCCGACGCCGTCATCGCCGCGGAGACCGACCACGCGGAGGAGCTCACGAAATATGCGGGCAACATCAACAAGGATGACCCCACCATCCTGAAGAAACCAACCGCCGCGAACTCCATGTTCGAGGCGACCACGCACACCCGCACCATCGAGCTCGTCCCAGGCGACTCCAGCTAGACGGTCACCATTGGGGCGCACATGAGCCCCGCATAGGAAAGCGTGCTCATCGGTTTCCTCCGTGAGAACCGCGACATCTTCGCATGGAAGCCATCTGACATGCCAGGTGTCCCGAGGGAACTCGCTGAGCACAAACTCAATGCCGACCCCAAAGTGCGACCCGTAAAGCAGTCGCTACGGCCCTTCAATGAAGAGCGCCGTCGAGCAATCGCCGAGGAAGTTCAGCGCCTGCTAGCCGCGGGCTTCATCCGGCCGATCAAGTACTCCAAGTGGCTGGCAAACCTAGTCCTGGTTCTAAAAAATAACAACACATGGAGAATGTGCATTGAGTACACCAACCTCAACAGTGCCTGCCCAAAGGAGGAGTTCGTCCTACCGCGAATTGATCAGATCATCGATTCGACCGCGGGATCGGAGTCGCTGTGCTTTCTCGACGCTTACTCTGGTTATAACCAGATCAAGATGGCAGTCAAGGACGAGGAGAAGACGGCGTTCATAACGCCATTCAGCGCATTCTGCTACACGGCCATGACGTTCGGCCTCAAGAACGCAGGCGCCACATACCAGAGGTACATGCAGGAGTGTCTAGCGAGCCAAATTGGCCGCAACATTCACGTCTACATCGACGACGTGGTGGTAAAATCCACCCTCCAGGACGATCTACTCGCCGACCTAGCCGAAACCTTCGCAAACTTGTGGAGGTACAACATCAAGCTGAACCCCGGAAAATGCACCTTCGGCGTTCCCACCGGATAACTCCTAGGTTATGTCATCTCCAAGCGAGGCATCGAAGCCAACCCCACCAAGATCGACACCATCGCGCGACTCGGGAAACCCGAGTGCCTGCGCGACGTCCAAAAGTTGGCAGGGCGAGTCGCGGCCCTCGGTCGCTTCATCCCCTGACTAGGCGAGAAGGCAATGCCCCTCTACCGCCTGATGCGCAAGAACCCCACGTTCCAATGGGACGCGGAGGCCGATGACGCGCTCAAAGCACTCAAAGAAGTGCTACTCGCGGCACCACTACTCGCCGCGCCACTCTACAAGGAGCCAATGCTCGTTTACGTCGTGGCCTCTACTCGAGTCGTTAGCGCCGTGATGGTCGTCGAACGACCAGAAGAGGGCAAGGAGCGCACCATATAGCGCCCCGTTTACTACATCAACAAAGTCTCGACGGACTCACGACAGCGCTACCCGCAATACCAAAAACTGGTGTACGCGGTATTCCGGGCACAGCGGCGACTCCCACACTACTTCCAGGAACACCCAATTACGGTGGTCTCCTCCGCGCCCCTACAGGACATCATACGCAATCGTGAGGCGACCGGGCGAGTCGCTAAGTGGGCCGTCGAAATCGACATCCACAACATCAAGTACGAGCCCCGCAAAGCGATCAAGTCACAAGTCCTGGCTGATTTTCTCGCAGACTGGGAAGAAGCACAGCAGCCAGAGAAGCTCCCATACCTCCACTACTGGTCACTCCACTTTGACGGCTCCAAGAACGCCAACGGCGCAGGGGCTGGGGTCATCCTGACCTCCCCCAAAGGAGACAAGCTCCGCTACGTGCTCCACCTCAACTTCAAGCCCTGCACCAACAACATGGCAGAATACGAGGCCCTCCTTCACGACATGAGAGCCGCCAAGGAGATGAATGTCAACCGCCTACGATGCTATGGCGACTCCGACCTAGTCGCCGGCCAAGTCGCTGGGACGTGCGATGCCGTCTCCCCAATGATGATCGCATACCGCCAAGCCGTCGATCAGTTGGGAGGACACTTCGATGGCTACTCCGTCGAGTGGATCGACAGGCGCAAAAACAAGGAGGCAGACGCCCTCTCCCGCATCGGATCGACCCGACAAGCGCCACCAGTAGGCGTCTTCCTCGACATCATCCACAAACCATCGGTCAACCCACCAAAAGAGATCGACGTCGGGATCCCACTGCAACCAGAACCGGCCCTAGTCGCCATGGTTGCGGAACCTAGCGACTGGACAGCACCATACGTTGCCTTCCTGGAACACAAACTCCTACCGAGCAATGAGACAGAGGCGCGAATGATCGTGCGCCGCTGCAAATCCTTCGTCAACATCAACGGCGAGCTCCACAAGCGCATCGTGACTGGCGTGTTCCAGCGCTGCGTACAGCCAGAAGAAGGCCGCAATATCCTCCAGGACATTCACGCCGGCGACTGCGGCCATCACGTCGGCGCCAAGTCGCTAGTCGCCAAGGCCATGCGGCACGGTTTCTACTGGCTCACCGCGCATGCCGACGCCACCAACATCGTCCAACGATGCGTCGGGTGCCAGAAATACGCCAACCAGACGCATCTCCCTGGCTCGGCACTCAAGACAATCCCCATCACGTGGCCATTCGCCATATGGGGCATGGACATGGTAGGCCCGTTCAAGAAGGCCCCGTCTGGCTTCACTCCCATCCTGGTCGCAGTCGACAAGTTCACCAAATGGGTCGAGGCCAAGCCGATAAAAAAGTGCGACGACAAGACGGCCACCAAGTTCCTACGCGAACTCATCTACCGGTACGGCTACCCGCATAGCATTATAACAGACAACGGCACCAACTTTGCCAAAGGGGCCATGGCGGAATTCTGCGAAGAACATGGCATCCGACTCGACCTCGCATCAGCCGCTCATCCGGAATCAAATGGCCAAGCAGAGGGCGCCAATCAGAGCATCCTCTATGGGCTCAAGCCGCGACTGCAGGTGCCCCTCGAGCGCACCCCAGGATGTTGGGTCGATGAGCTCCCCTCTGTGATATGGGGGATTCGCACCTCCGTCAACCGATCAACCGGGTTCACACCCTTGTTCATGGTGTATGGCGTCGAGGCCGTAATGCCAACCGACCTGGAGCATGACTCACCTCGAGTCGCCAACTACGTCGAGGCGGCCAACGAGGTCGCCCGCCAAGAAAGCATCGATCAACTCGATGAGGCACGCGACCTGGCTTGCTCCCACACCACCATATACCAGCAAGGACTCCGCCGCTATCACAGCCGACGAGTGCGGACTCGCACCTTCCAGGAAGGCGACCTGGTCCTGCGACTTGCCCAGGACAACAAGGGCATGCACGAGCTCTCCCCCCCCCATGGGAGGGGCCATTCGCCATAGGCCTACTAGGGCGACGACCAATTGGAGGTCGGGAGGCCATGGAATGTAAACCTCCTCAGAAAGTTCTATACCTAGAACCTCACACTGTACTCCATCGGAATATATAATGAAATTCATTCGGATCGCACAAATTGTGTCCACTCGCCATATTCTTGTGCCACTCGCACTCGTACATACTAGCAATACGCTGCTCACGGAAGTCAACCTCTGGTCGAGCGACCGGCACGGCTAAGTAGTGCGACACAAGGGCACCAGAAAATATTTGGGCCTTGGGTCGTCCACGAAAAACGCCAACCCGGAGCCGCCATTGGAGTCACCCAGCCCGACTGGCCCGCCAGGCCAAGACATCCGGTACACGCTTCTCACAGCGATCTGTCCCTCCCACCCTCGTGCAAAGCGACTCGAACGGTGAAGTACCACGCACGGGGACTCCGCAAAACGGGAACCACCATGTGGCTCGGGAATACACCAAGTAAGAGAGCTGCCTAGGGCTCGCCAAGCGACTGGCTCTCCGGGCCAGGGGAGAAGACGTGTTACCAACAACGCAAACACAACCTATAACAGGAGCATGACCAATACGGTCGGGCATCACGCTCGGGGACTCGCTCATACATCAGTCCTACCCACGCTCGGGGACTCGCCACCTAGAAGACGCGAGGGATAAAAACAATGCACAAATAAAACAAATACACAAAAGTACACAATCGAGTTATACCCCATTAAAGGGCGGACGCGCTCAGGGACTCGCTCAATCAAAACAATTCTTAAACAAAACACAACACACATTCCTAATCAAAACACGAGTCGATCGACTCCCCGTGGCGTACATTGCAAAAATACCTTACAGCATTCGCCACTTGGCATACATTACAACTTGGACAATTACATTGTTTACTCCATAGGCCCTGATGAAGAAGCAGCGCCACCCCCCTTGACGCGCACAAAAGGCTGCCACGGGTTCGTCGGGTATGTTGTCAGCGACTTAGACAATGACGACCGGAAGGGCTGCTCCGACTTCATGTCGTGGTGCTCCGGCTCGGGGTCGCCAGGCGCCAACACCGTCTCCTGATACGGCAGCAAATCCCCCATCGCCAGGACATGATCGGCGTAAGGGGTGGCCTTCACGGTCAGCCTCAGCACCTCTGACATCTCCACCGTGCCGGTCGCCGACGGATAGCCACTCGTCACATCGTCAAGGTCGAAATCGTCGGGGAAATGGGCGAGACCCAAGCTCAACGTTGTGGCGGCCCCGCGCCTGAACGCCGAGCTCGTCATCCATTCCACAACGGCAGGCATCTCTTCTAGATAGCGCCACACCTCCGTAAGCCCCCCAGGGATGACTTCGGTGGGAGACATGCCCTGAAGAGCCGCCTGGATGCACAACGCCGAGGCCGTGGCCGCATTCACCACGACAGTCATGCATTGCGAGGCGTTGTAAGTTTGCACCACCGGGTCATTTTGGCCTACCACAGCTACAAAATCAGATGTCAGTGAAACAATGAAACCCCCAAAGCGGGGACTCGACAAAAGGGTAAAGCAAAGACAGAGACTCACCAAGGAGTTTGCGGCAGTTCTCCTTGACGTGCTTCTCCAAGGCAGTTTGCTCGTTGTGCAGCCCCACAATGATGGAGTCCGTGGCTTTGCGTTCTTCTTCAGCCGTGGCGACGGCAGCCTTTGCCCGTTCCTCCGAAGAAATTGAGGCCGCCTTAGCCTACTCCAAGTCCTTGACGAAGGAGGCTATTCGCCCATTCGCCGCGTCCAGTTCAGCGACTGGGACATACCCCTCACGGGCCTTGGAGATCTCAGCCGGGAAACCATCTGCAAGTGAAGACATCAGAGCAATGCACACAGCCAGCTTACACCAGAAAAAGAAGAACAAAGACAAACAGATACTCACCAATAGTCTCCTGAAGCCGCCGGTTCACCTCCTGCGCGTCACGCAAGTCACGCTCCAAGCGCTCTCTTGTGGCCTGGCGATCGGTCGACTCCCTTTGTAGTCCCTGCAAACAAAGAACCCACCTAAGCATTTGACAAAACAAAATCCAATTCCCAGCCGCTGAAATTCAGCGACCAGGAACTCGGGGACTAGAGAAAGAGGAAAAAGAAACTCAATTCCCAGCCGCCGAAATTCAGCGACTAAGAATTCGGGGACTGGAACGGAGCAAGAGGTTTAGTTCCCAGATGCCGACATTTAGCGACCAGGAACTCGGGGACTGGACAAACCTGAATAGCAGAGCCGAGAATCTTGTGAAGCTCCCCGGCGTCAGTCAACGGGATCATGAAGGAAGTGCGCCCGCGGAGGGACCCAACGTCTGCATCCATGACTTCTGGATTCTGCGGAGACTGCGTGTCCGCCACACTTGGAAACCCTCTCGCCATGAAACGCGGGAAGGTCGCCGACGCTCTGGCAGGGGCGCTGGTTGCTAGGGCTGGCGCATCCGGCGCAGACGGAGCCACTACTGGTTCCGATCGCGTCGCCATCACTTCTTTGGCGACCGGCATAGCAGCTGACTCCGCGGCACTGCCCTTGGTCGCAGCATCATCGGCGCCCCCCTTCTGCTTCTTCGCGACCTCAGAGGTCGCCACATCATCGGCGGCCTTTCTCTTCTTGGGTGGGTCGCCCTCTCCCACGTCGGTGGCCGGTGGAATCTTAGCCCCCGAAGGACGCCCAATCTTCTTAGCTCCCGACCTACACGAGCCCTCTCAGTCAAAACAACGACAATACAAAAAGAGCAAGATAAATTGGGACGAGGGAGCGCTACTTACTTGGCGACCGGAAGGACGCGAAGCCCGGTACTAATGTGGGCGGGCTTGTCCAACTCCGGACCCAGCTTACAGCTGAGCCCCCTCTCGAAGACGTCTAAAGCCCACGAAATTGAGGGCTTTCGTGACGATGAAGCTGCAGTCGCCGGGATCTCCCGCTCTGATGCGGCCGCCCTTGACGACTGAGGCGACTTGGACGCCATCGTCTTAGCCGCTTCTCGGCCTGGAACCCCCGAGGCCGTCGGCGCAATCGCCGCCAGGGGAACCTCTACTACCACCTCCTTGTCCTCGCCCTTCGACCCCTTCGTCGGGGTTGTGTCCCGTGGGGCCTTGTGCGAGACTTCCGGAGAACCTTCATCGTCGGAATCATCATCCGACTCGAACACCACCGCTGACTTAGCCGGTGACGCGGGCCTTTTCGCTGGTGACTTGGGCTGGCGCTCATGCTTCGACGGCGTAGCGGTGCGCCGGGACGTCTGCTCCTGCGCGACCTCGTCGCCTTCGTCGTGCTCGTCCCGGCTACGGCTCGCCTCGACTTCACGTTGTTTCTGCATCTGGGCCTTGCGAGCCACGGGGGCTGGGGGAGGTACCTCTTCCTCCTCTCCGTCGTTGTCGAAAGGATCCCCCTCGGAGTCCTCATCCAGTTCCTGGGGAACCTCTTCATCAAGCGGAGGGAGCCAGCCCTCCAACACCTGAAAAAGCTGAAAGCCACCACGAGTCAGAAACACCAAGCGGGGATACTGAAACTGAGACACGGACGCAGCAATTGGAAAAAGAACCTACTATGGGGGCTTCATTCTTCACAGGAGTGTACGGGGCGACCCCTATCGCCACGCTGGTGAACTCCACGTCGGTGATCTTCTTTAGGGCGGCCTTGTAGTCCTCGGCCTCCCATGACTCCTTGCTGGTCCGAGATGGGTCGTGCTTCCCGCTGTATTCATACATCCAGTGCGGTCGGGCCACTAGCGGAACTAGGCGTCGCCCGAGCCAGCAGTTGTAGAGGTTGATCGAAATCAACCCCTGGCCCTTCAGCTTCTGGATCTGGTCCATCATTTCCGCGTCGGCCATCCGCTGATCCTCGAGAAGCTTCTTCGGTGCCAACCGGCAGGGCTCGCTCCTCTCGGCGACGAACTCAGGTAGAGCCACTTCGCTAGAGGGAGTGGCTTCCTTGACGTAGAACCAGCTTTTCTTCCACTCGCTGGCGGCCTTCTTCGGCAAGAGGAGCTTGACAAAATTGGCCTTCGGCTTCAGTTGGAACGTGACTCCGCCTGCGGGCAGCATTAAGCCGCTGGATGCCTCGCGCCCGATGCGACCGTGGAAGAGCTCCAGCCATAGCAGGAAATACGTCCTGCAGCCAAGGTAACATTCGCAGAAGGCGACGTAGATCGCCAGCTGCTCAATGCTGTGCGGACCAAGATCCGATGGCTTGATCGCGTAATACGCGCAGAAGCGGCAGAAAAAGAGAGAGGTGGGAAACCCCAGACCCCTCTTGAGATGACTGGGGAAGCAAATGAATTCGCCAGGTCGCAGCTTCGGCTTGGTCTCGGAGGAGGGGGAACCCGCCAATTCCCCCTGCGGAGCACTCCGGCGTCTTCAAAAGATCTAAGTTGGGTCGTGCTGCACTTGGATTTCCCCCATGAGCCTTTTGGAGGCGCCATCGGGTAGGATGAGGAATCGCGTGATGCGGAAAGAACAAGTCGGAAGGACGCGGTCAGGAAGATTGGAGGAAGGAATAGCGAATGAAAAGGAGTGAAGAATGCGAAGAAAGACTGCGGGACTGAACCATCACTCCCCTTATATGGGAAACGTCACCCGCCAAAATCGGGGTAGCCGTTACCCGTGGTAATTACGCCGTAGTTACCGTTGGAAATTCCAACGGATAGTTTGACCAGGTTTGACGGTCCAACTCCTTTAGTCCACCCGCCACTCGCCAGTCTTTCCACTCGCTGAGACGACGACTAGGCGGCGGTGACATTCATTGAGACGGCGAGTGGAAACATGGGGAAATTCTCCTTGGTTCTAATAGAGTCCATCGCCGACTCGACTGGACGCCCAAATTGGTCTCGCCTACTCCGACCGCCAAGAGGATGCCCGCGCCTGCATCAACGACGGCCCCGGGGACTACTGATGGGGATATGCTGAAGGGGGTATGCCCAGCAGGACGTTCCGATCGGGCCGAAAGGCCCGCGAGTGCGTCCGGAAGATGGCGACTGGATTATGAAGAAAGGAAAGGCCCAGCGACTGGCGAATAAAAGCCCATGAGCGTAGCAGAAGCCCAGTCGGACTAGGTCAAAAGCCTCCTGATCCTTATCTTATTCGGGGATAACTTGTAAACCCTAGCGAGGTGCTTCATATATAAACCTCCCTAGGGTATCCTGGAGACTTATGTTCCATCATACACCCCCTCAAGCGACTCGCTGCCTAGCCGCCGAGCTCGCCACCCCTGTAACTCGCTCTCTCATAATCTAATCTAGCAGGAGTAGGTCTTTACCCTCCGGGAGGCCGAACCTGGGTAAACCCATGTGCATCCGCCCCCATCTCGCACCGCAGATGGCCGCCAACTCTTCCTCACGAAACACTCAATCGCTGCCAGTGGCAGTGACTGCCGTGGCCATTTCCATCACAGGCAACGAGATTATCCTTACCTCTCATGTCCACTATTTGCAGGTCATATTCTTGCAGTAATTAGACGGGGTTTAACATCTTTCTTAGCTAGAAGGTGTCTCAAAGCCTGATGATCTGTATGAACTATTACTTTTGAATTGATAATATAGTGTCGAAATTTATCACAAGCAAAAACAACAGCTAAAAATTCTTTTTCAGTTGTTGCATAGTTTCTTTGATCCTCATTGAAAGCTCGAGTAGCATATTCAATGACGTTAAGGTTCGATCCATCTCTTTGTCCTAAAACAGCCCCAATAGCATAGTCACTAGCATCACACATAATTTCAAATGGCTCATCCCAATTTGGTCGTTGGATAACTGGTGCAGAAATTAGTGCCTTTTTTAATTGTTCGAAGGAATCAATGCAATTTCTATCAAAGGCAAAAAGAGTATCTTTATCTAAGAGACAAGCTAGAGGAGCTGCTATCTTAGGGAAATATTTAATAAAGTGCTTATAGAAACCAGCATGCCCAAGGAAATTCTTTGCCCCCTTTATGTCTTGCGGAATTGGCAATTTTTCTAAGGTGACCAAGTTTGAACCATAAATCTCAATTCCATTTTCAGAAACTTTATGCCCGAAAACTATACCTTACCTTACGATGAATCGGCAGTGCTCCTAATTGCAGACCATCTTGGTCTGTCTGCATCACTGAAAAAACTCTATTAAGCTTATAAAGGCATTGCTCAAAAGCAGTTCCATATACAACAAAGCTGTCCATAAGGACTTCCATGGAACTTTCCACAAAACTATCGAATATTTTCAAAACACACTCTTGAAAAGTAGCAGATGTGTTACACAAACCAAAAGTCATTAGTCGATAAGCATTGGTTCCATAAGGACATGTAAAAGTGGTCTTTTCTTGGTCTTCAGGCTGGATAGCTATTTGAGAATATCCTGAATAACACTCAAGAAAACAGAACTAAGAATTAGCAGACATCATTTCCATAATGCTATTAATGAGAGGTATTTGTTTATGAACTTTTATTATTTCCTTGTTCAACTTCCTGAAGTCTATACACATTCTATAACCTGCTATTATTCTAGCGGGAATTAATTCATTCTTATCATTATTAATTATGGTTATACATCGTTCCCTAGGTATACAATGAGTTGGGCTCACCCACTTACTATCTAAAATTGGATATATAATACCATTGTCCAACATATGTATAACTTCTTTTCTTACTACCTCTTTCATTTTAGGATTCAACCTTTTTTGGTTATCAACACATGGTTTAGCATCTGCAATCATAGGTATCTTGTGAGTTACTATGGAAGGATCTATCCCATTTATGTCGTTAAGAGTGTATCCAAAAGCTTCACGCTATTTGACAAGTACTTCTAACAATTTCTTATTTTCTTTAGGAGAAAGCTTATCATCTAAAATTACTAGGCATTTACCTTCCTTATCCAAGAATTCATACTTGAGGCCTGGAGGAAGAGGTTTTAAAGCTAGGGGGTGGAGGATCCTCATCCCCCTTTCTTTCAAGTTCTTCAAATTCGTCCCTAAGGTGAGTCTCAACATCCGGTGCAGCGTTTAGGATTTCCTCCAAATCTTCTTTTGCAGAGTCGTTCGAAAGCGAATCATCGCTTGTCAAACTTCTCTCCAACTCAGATTGTGGAGTGCAAAAATAGATTGCCGCCAATTATTTAATAGTCATATCCTCTTTAATTTCAATTTTCTTTTCATAAGGCAACCTCGTGAATTGGCTATAATTTATTTCTAAAGCTTCTTCCCCAAACTGTAAATACAAAGCCTATTTTTTGTTATCAATATCAATGTTCATAGAGCTATAAAACGGTTACCAAAAATAACCAGGCAAAAAGAGTTCAAAGGTATTTCAATAATATGAAAATCAAATAGGTACACAAAATAAAGCTCCCACAGAAACACAGACATTGTGAAGTATCCCGTGAGTCTACTGTAAAGTTTGGTTAGAAAGCATAAAAGTAGCTTCTGATGGCTCAAGGTAAGGTTCATCGAGATGGTAATGTATCTCTTCATAGATGGCATAAGGCATGATATTAACGGAAGAACTTAGGTCACAAAACCCTAAATACATAGTCCCCCCTAAACAGAAAGGGATTTTCTGTTGACTTCTATTTTACCATCAAACTTGCCTCCTATCATTTCAGAGGATTCTTTACTTACCATGATCACTTCATCCTTAAACACTTCAGGTTCCAGAAGTTCTTTTACTATCCCAATGTTCTTTTTAATTGTTTGTAGGTCCTTAGTTAACCTTCCCATCCTTTTATTTTTTTCACCCTTACTCTCTGTTACTTTTGTGAGAATGGTTTCCTCCTCAGCTAATATTTTCTTCTACAATTGCGAGTATTTGTCTCTATGGAAAGTTTTAGAGGGTTTCTCCTCCACAGGTGGTGTATAGCGTTCCCAATCTGTTACGATCTGCAGATATTCAGCATAAGTTTTAATAATTTGAACAATCATGCGATGGTCAAGATTGAAATTTCCAAGTAGTTTTTCTATCTTTCCTGAAGCTAGAAATCTTCTCAAACAATTGTACTCTATAGGATTTTGTTTATTAAGATCAACCCCACAATAAGCTTTCTCTATCCTATTAACTGTGTCTAACAAATTCCAGCCTCTTTCAACACTAAATTCAGTGAACGACCCATTGGTAAGGGAGTCGAGTTCATTTCTATTATCATTATTCAAACCTGCATAGAAGGTATGTATCACCAACCAAGGTAAGAAGTTGTGATGGGGCAGCGATCAAGTAATCCTCGGAACCTTGTATATACTTCATGCAAGCTTTCTTCAGGTTTTCCTTTGAAATTTGTGATCATGTGTCTTGCTCCAAGAGTTTTTGTCCTGGGAAAGAAATCAACTAAAAATGAAGAGGCTAATGTTGGGTCCGCAGCATAGAAAACAAAAATTTTCCTACGATGAGAACTACACGCCAAGATCTATCTATTAGGTATAGAGCAACGGGTGGACATACATCCATCGAGAACTTACCCTCAAAGACAACGAGTTTTGTTAACGAGTAGGAACTCGTGGTTGATGTAGTCGTACACTTGCCGATCTCAAGATCGTGAGGAAGTCCGAGCGCCGCAACTCAGCAGCGCATCCGTACTCGCACACACGTTCAATCCACCGGACAACCTCCACCTCCTCGCTCCAGCGATCTAGTGGAAGCAGCAACTCCTTCTAGATGAAATGCCACCGGGAACATGTATCTCGCTAATCCGAGACCATGGGGGAATAATTCTAGAGGGGGAGAGAGATCCTTCAAAAGGAGGTGTGAGGAAGAAGGAGGAAGAGGGTGGCCTTTTATAGGAGGAGGGGGTGCCCCTCCTTCATGGCCGGTGCATGGGGGTGACTCCTCACCTCCCCCATTCATGTGGTGGTAACCCCTCCACATTAAAATGCCTCTTCACATTCCCCTTTAAAGTCCCTACTTTAAATGCATTAAAATTCTCCAAGTTTAATGCTCTCTCATTTAATAAAACTCTTTTATTAAATTTATTCAGAATTTTGTTAATTACTTTAATTAACAAACATTCACATATAACCCCTTGCAATATTTCAATATCACATGCAGAACCACTTTCTGCAATTTCACCTGAAACAATTTCTATTTTCTATCGAAACAATTCCTGTGCTTTGCAATTCTTTCGTCTGAAACATATGTGCTCCAAAATGGTATCCGGTAACTCTTAAGTATGTCACCCTATGGTTCGCGAATAATGCAGACATGATTGAGACTCCTCTCAGATCAATAATCAGAAGCGGGACCTGGAGATCCATACTGACTCCTGCATATTCAACGATGACTTCTGTGATCGTGAGAACCTTTAACGCTTGTAACTGAATCCCTTTGTCAAGCGATATATTACATGTCCAAGATTCGATCATCGGTATCTCCATACCTAGTTTGATCTCGTTGCCGACATGCACTCTTTTCTTGTTCCCGTGATATAACATTCTAGTGATCACATCAGTTGCTTGCAAGCTATCTTAATGTGATATCACCGAGAGGGCCCAGAGTATATCTATCTGCCATCGGGATTGACAAATTCCACCCTTGATCCATGAGCCTCAACATAACACCTTCGTAGCACTGAACTCATCTTTATAGTCACCCTGTTACGGTGTGACGTTTGATGTTATCAAGATACTCTTCCGGTGTTAGCAATTAACATGATCTCATGGTCTAAGGACAAAGATTTCTTCGTATGATGTTATAGCAATATAAACATAATGACTTGATCGTAATTCTATACTTCGGATGAATGTTCATCACATCATTCCACCAATGTTATGACCTCGTTATTAACAACATCCAATGTCCATGATCAGGAAACCTTGATCATCTTGTTAATCAACGAGCTAGTCTATAAGAGAGGCATAACTAGGAACCCTTTTTGTTTATTAAACACACATGTATTGATGTTTTCGATCAATACAATTATAGCATGCAAAATAAACATTTATCATAAACATGGAATAAGATAAGAACCACTTTATTATTGCCTCTCGGGCATATTCCCTTCAGTCTCCCACTTGCACTAGAGTCAATAATCTAGTTTGAAAAACTTTGCGTATTGAACACCTATGGCTTTCTGGTGTTGCATATACGCTATTGCTAGTGGTTAACATAATCTCCGGATCTGACAGTTTCAGGTCCGTGTGTATTTGCATGTCTTTGCGTCTCTACGCATCACTCATTCTCAAATGAGATGGCATTGTATAAATTTGGTCCTTTGGTGAGACCTTTAGTTCCTTCCGGTTAAAATATGTTGATATTATTGTCACACAATATATCTTCATGGTATTAGCCCTCTTTGAACCACACCTAGTTTGATAACAAACTACTTAACACAAATGCCCTCCTTTGCTGCTACTATAGCAGTCATATACTTAGCCTTTTTGTTGTAGTATCCGTCACAATGTCTCAACTTTGGAACTCATCCAAATCCATCATGGAACATCATTTCCATTATATTGTGCCACCCATAGTCTAAATTGAGATACATTTAATTTGTATCTTGTGACAAAACTAGTATCAATGTAACACTTTACAATGAACTACCTTTAACTATTTGTCACTTATACATGATATATTCTTAGTTCTTCCAGATCTCATAAGAATATCTTTACTATTGTCCAATGATCATCTTATGGATCATTCTGGTATGTGCTCATAACATTTAGAGCATAGGACATTCTGGATATATACATATCACGGTATAATCGATCAAAATCTTCATGTGATTTTACTCACCAAGTGTTGGAACACTTGAATCTTGATACAATCCTTTCCATGCAGCAAGAACCTTTCTTGCTGTTTCCATATTGAACCCTTTCAATATCTCATATATGTATGTCTGGCACAACCATATTAGCGCCTCAATCTATCCATATAGATATTGATGCCTAATATTTCGGTTTTGCCCAAGTCTTTCATCGAAATCTTATTGTAATGAAATTCTTAACTTGTGTCAATACAAGATACATACTTTCCAATCCACAATATGTCCTCTACATAATGTTTTAGAAATATGTCTCAGTGCTCCCACTTAATTTCTTGCAAATGCAAGCATCTTCATCATCTCCGATGAATTTAAACTCTTTTAACAATTTCATCATGGTGAAGATTCCAACTCCGCTATGCTTACTTCAACTATTGAAGTTTGCATGCCCTTTTAGCATCCTTTGAATTAACAAAACCCTTCGGACCGTGTCATGTACACGTCCTAGGTAACCATTCTATTAGAAGAACCTTGTTTTGTTTATTCAACTACCATATACCAAATTATATGTAGTGGTTGCTACATTAATCCGTCAAGACTAAATATCGCTATGAAAGATCAAATCTTGTCATAGTCAACTCTTTGAACATTGCAGTAAACTTCTTTCCGACATCTCGACTATTTCATAGATGTTGAACATCCATGTCTATTTCTTTATAGATCCAAACACGACTGACAGGCTTCACGCCTTTCCGGAGGGTCTTCCAAGTTCAGAAACTTGATTTCTCGTGTATGGATATGATACGTCCAAAACATATCTACTTTCCCGAACACTTTTCTATTGTTTCTCCTCTATACTTGCGTGATTTGGATGCAACTAATGCGAGTTGACGCTGTTTTTAGTAGAATTGCCTTGGTGTCTACTTTTTGTGCAGAAAATCAACTATCAGGAAAAATCCCGGAAAATATGCCAAAATCCTATTTCACCCGAAGACTCTAGGAGCCAGAATACGAGACGGAGAAGAGCCAGGGGGTGGCCACACCACCTGCTGGTGCAGGCCAGGCCAGGCCGCGCCAGGGGGTGGTGTGGGCCCCCCAGACACCCCCTCGGCCTCTCTCTTCGCCTATAAGGAGCCTTCTAACCTAAAAACTTTGGGGGGTTCGACGTTTTTCCAGAAGGAGTTCTGCTATGCCGCCACCACTAGATTCCACGAAACAGCACCAGAAACTCCGTTCTGGCACCCTGCCGGGACGGGGGAATTGGAGGAGATCATCGCTATCATCATCACCATCGCTTCTCCATCGACCATCCATGTTTCCCCCATCTATGAGTGAGTAATCCCCCGCTGTAGGCTATGGGGATGGTAGGGATTGGATGAGATCGTTCATGTAATGGCATCAGATTGTTAGGGCATGGTGCCTAGTATCTTTTATTAGTGCTTTATGACTTTGTTGCGACTTGTTGTGCTTAATGCTTGTCACTAGGGCCCGAGTGCCATGATTTTAGATCTGAACATGTTATTGATTCATTATGATAGTATTGTTCTTGGTCTTATCTACAAGTTGTATACACACGTCGTTGTCCGGAACCTATGGCCCCAAAGTGACAGAAATCGGGATAACCGGAAGGGAAAGGCTTTGATGTGAGGATCACATGTGTTCACGAAGTGTTAATGCTTTGCTCCGGTGCTCTATTAAAAGGAGCACCTTAATTGCCAGTAGTTCCCTAGAGGCCCCGCTGCAAACGGGCTGGCAGGACAAAAGATGTTGTGCAAGTTCTCATTGCGAGCACATATGACTATATATGGAACACATGCCTAGGATTGTCTAGTACTTGGATGCTTTATCTTATTTATCTGCAATTGCCCTATGTTCTGATTGCTATGTGGATTGTCTTGTCCATGCAATGCCCGTCCATCCATCCCTATGCCTACCGCACTTGAATCCCACTATTTACTGCTTTTGTTACTATTGTCTTTGCTTTACTACTGCTGCTGCTTTACTATTCCTACTACAAAACTATTGCTACTGATAAACTATTGTGAGCAAGATTGTTTCCAGGTGCAGCTGAATTGACAACTCAGTTGTTAAGGCTTATAAATATTCTTTGGCTCCCCTTGTGTCGAATCAATAAATTGGGTTTCACTTCCCTCGAAAATACTGCAATACACCCCCTATACTTGTGGGTCATCAATACTATTGTCTGGCACCGTTGCCGGGGAGCATAGCTTTATTTATCAAGTCCACTTGGATTCTCTATTGTTCGCTGCTATCCATCCATCATGGGTAAGTCTCGTGATGGCAAGTTTCCTATTTTACCATCCACTACAAGAAGAGGTACGGTTCTGAACACCTCTGCTGCTCTTGATTCACCGTCTGTCATGAGTAAGCTCCTTACACCACCACATACACATGCTACAAACGCTGCTGCTACTGCTGAATCTGAAACTTCTAATGCTTATGATGCTGCTTCTACTGTGCTTGATAAGAGTGGTCCATTAGGTCCTTTCCTAGATGCTACGATTACTAGAACTATAGCTGGAAATACCAAAACTCCTAATGAAGACACTACCACACCTGTTAGCTCACCTGAGTCTAGTTAGAGTTATGATATTGAAGAAGATTATGTTGAGATGACCGATGAGTTTATTAAAGAATGTAAGAACACCCATGATAGGAGCGCTGCTAAGAGTCTCCTTGAGAGGCGTACTATTAGACCCAAATTATGTCCTGCTGCTAAGTTTGCTGCTTCTCCCATAAACATTACATATGAATATTATGA
The DNA here is from genome assembly GCA_916181665.1 of Avena sativa. Classification (NCBI taxonomy): domain Eukaryota; kingdom Viridiplantae; phylum Streptophyta; class Magnoliopsida; order Poales; family Poaceae; genus Avena; species Avena sativa. Next base: position 540,815,221 of record OV702290.1, on the reverse strand, counting down.
TTTCTCTCTCGATCTATCTTACATAGCTATTGTCGAGAAAGAACCTTCGTGTGGGACTAAGAATGAAAGTGCAGTAGCACATATGAATGAACTTTCTACCATGAGTGGCTTGTTTTCTGATGATATTAGGATGCGTACTTACTTTGTTGCTAAGATTTTTCCTTTTTCACTGAAAGGAGAAGCTAAAACTTGGTTTAGTAATTTACCTCCTGGATCTATTGATATCCCTGAGTGCTTTATTAGTACTTTCCTGCATAAATATTTTCCTCCCAGTTCTAGACATGCTATTTTGTAGGAACTTTTTGATTTCAAACAGGGAGAAAAAGAGGTATTGCCTGAATCTTGGGCAAGGTTTTGTGCTTTGATTCATGCACAGGCTGGAAGTCCATTACCTAAGAATGAGCTTCTTGATATATTTTATAATGGACTAACCGAGGAATCTAGGACATGCCTAGATAGTTGTGCTGATTGTGTTTTCAGGAATATGACTCCTAAGGAAGCTGAGGAATTAATGGCTAAAATAAGCAAGAATTATGAAGATTGGACTCCTCCTAAACAAGCTATACCCCTGAAGTAATTGTACCTAAACCATCTATTCCTGTGCCTATTCCAACATCAAAGAAGAGGGGAGTTATTGAATTAAATGATGAAGTGATGAAGGAAGCTAAGAAATGTCTTAAGGAGAAGGGAATTAAAGTTGCAGATGTCAAGAATTTACCTCCTATAGAAGAATTATGTAAGCCTATTTCCTACTCACCCACTATTGAGGTACACTCTCTCCAACACTTTGATGAAGGTGATATCCCTTACTCTAAACCTCCTGATCAATGCTTAGAAGAATTTGATATCTTTATTGTTAAGCAAGATAACTTTAATAAAAGGGTGCAAAATCATCTAATGGAAAACACTAGAGCTATTATTGAGTTGAAAGATATTGTGGAAAGAACCTCTAATGATGTTAAAATGATTGTTAAACACTTTCAAATGGTTCAAACTCAAATAGATCAACTCGTTAAAGTGCAAAACGACTTGCTAGTGAATGCTGCTAAAGAAAAACATGCTTATGAAATTAGAACTAGAAGTGGTGCTGCTACCCAGGATCCTCTATATCCTAAGGCGCATCCCAAAAGAATTGAGCAGGATTCTCAACAAGCTGAAAATAGTGGTTCTACTCGTAAGAAAAGGAAAAGGAACATAAAACTGTTGAAGAACCCTCTGAACCTGCTATAGATCCTAATAGTATATCTATCTCTGATGCTGAAACTGAAAGTGGTAGTGAAGAAAATGAAGTTCCTAATGAAGAAAAAGTTGAAGAAGAACCTGAAAACCACACTAAGAATACTAAATACACCAAAGAAGATTTTATTGCTAAGAAACATGGTAGTGAAAGAGAACCTTGGGTCCAAAAACCTATGCATTTCCCTGATAAGAAACACAAGTCAAAGGAAGATGAACACTATAATAAGTTTTGTGAGTGGATGAAGCCTTTATTCTTGCAAATTCCTTTGACTGATGCTATTAAATTGCCTCCTTACTCAAAGTATATGAAGGACATTATCTCGAATAAAAGGAAGATCCCTAATGAAGAAATTTCTACTTTGCTTGCTAATTATTCTTTAAATGGTAAGGTTCCTAAGAAACTTGGAGACCCAGGATTCCAACTATCCCTTGCTCTATTAAGAATAGTTATGTTAGAACTGTTTTGTGTGATTTGGGAGCTGGAGTTAGTGTTATGCCTTTCTCTCTCTATAAGAGGCTTCGGCTTGAAAAATTGATACCAACTGATATATCTTTGCAAATGGCTGATAAATCTACCACTATTCCTGTGGGTATATGTGAGAATGTACCTGTTTAGGTGGCTCACAATTGCTTGATATTAAATAATTTTGTTGTGCTTGAAATGCCTGAAGATGATAATATGTCTATTATTCTTGGGAGACCTTTTGTTAATACTGCAGGAGCTGTTATTAACTGTAATCAAGGAAACGTGACCTTCAATGTTAATGACAAGGAACATACTGTCTATTTCCCCAAGAAGATTGAAAGGACTTATGGTATGAATTCAATTGAACATGTTGAAGGCATTCAAGTTGGAGAAATATATTGTCCCATACCAAGAGAAAATTTTGAAACTATTATGATTGGGACTATTGCTATCAAGGTTAAGGTAACATAATCATTAGTGGAGTACAAAGTTTTGTCTCATATGCAATTGTTTTGGTAGCAAGACTTGATCAACCTTGCTAACAAAAGGATTCCATTGAACAAAACAATGTTTTCATTATGATTATCTCCGTTTATTTCTATCCTTTGCATTTTAGTTTTTGCTTTCGTTTAGTTTTATTTGTGTTGTTAGTTGCTTGCATGCTAGAACTTCTATAGTTCTAGCCTTGTTTTGTCCTTGCATCATGTTTCCAAAAGAAAAAATCTATCTGTCAGAAAAATCATTCTTCTATTTCTGAAAAAAGCCCAAAAATAAAGTGTCTTGAAAAATTCCACAAAATTCATATTAATTTTTTACGTGAAAAAAGGGGCAGAGGAGTACCTGGTAGGTACCAGGGGGGCCCACCAGGCAGGCACACCATGTGGTGGCGCGACCAGCCCTGGTTGGCGCCATGCCCTGGTGTGGGCCACCCCTGGCCCCCCACTAACTCTCTCACCTGCCACTTTCTTCTCTCTCCCGAGTAAGCTCTAGTTCATAGATCAAAATCGCGTTCTTTCTGTGCTTGCTCTCGATTTCTTCGATCTCCTTGCTCATCCCATCTTTTTTGCTGAAATTTGGAGCATTTGTTCCCTGGTATGTGACTCCTCCCCTTGTCCAAGTAGATTTGTGTTTAGTGGATTATATGTTGAGTATTTTGCTGCTGTAGGTGACTGGTTATGAGAGCTAGTAAGCTTGTTTGATGCTTAGAGATATAGTTTTGATGCATGTTTAGGCCTCTTGCAAGTCCCTATGAGTAGAATCCTTCATTATATTTACTTTCCAATCACTTGTTTGATAGGTGTTTAAATTTCAGAATACCAAGCATGAACAACCATACTTTTGGAGAGATATTTGAGAGTGATGCACCTAGGAGGTCGAGGCCCTCAAGAACAGCCTCTCAAGCTAGGCCATCATACAATGAAGACCTCATTGCAACCCGTATTGACAGTGAAAGGTAAGATGGGGATGCTCACCCATCCTCTTTTCCTTGTTTTACTTTCTTGCAAGCTGCATGTATTCTTGATGATTTCTTGCTACTGATTGAGAGGGTTGGTTTGACCTCTTATATGCAAGATGAGAGTGCACAATACGCTATGCTCACCAAAACTTTTGTTGAGAGCTTCTCATTTACTAACACACCCTATCAATCTACTGTCTCTTTTAAAATCTATGATATGCCCTTCAACATGCCTTTGGAGAGATTTTGCAGTATTGTAGGTGTGCGTATGGCAGGGACCGTGAAGAAAATTCAAGGGCGACCCGCTGATTTGTTGGAGCTTTACCGAGGGGTGACCAATGATGATGACCGCGTAGCGCAGCGCGGAAAGATAAGAAATATCCAACTCCCTGCTCTTAGATACTTTGCATATTATCTTGCTACTAGTGTATTGGGTAGGGAGAACACTAGTAATATCTCCAACTATCATTTAGCATTCCTTGCTGCTGCGCTTAACAATGATACTCGGTACAATCTTGGCTCGCTTATGGCTCGCTGCTTAGCTGCTAGGGGCCTATCTATGGGGGCATCATTGCCTCGCGTGTAGTCAATGCATTAGGTCTTTCGCTGGATCCCGATGATGCTATGCTAGCACCATAGAGGCTTGACCTTGCTGCCATGAAAACTCATCACTTTGTCACTGCTACCTCTGATTTGAGCAATCTAGTATATAGGATGCTTTTCACTGACGGGGATGAAAGGGAGATCCTTTTGCCACAGCCTACTTTGTTTAGTGTTGACAGGAGACCGTGGTCGCGCTTCAAGGAGGAGGTGCACGAGCAGCTTCGCTTGCTAGGTTTCCACGAGTAGCACCAGGAGGATGTACCCTCCTATGATTACTCCGCACATTACGGAGGGACATACTCGAGCTCGTACCAGGACGAGGGTACCTCCTCGTCGTACCATGGTGACACTTCATCTTGGCCAGCTTGGGATTGATACCCACTTAGGCCAAAAGCCTAAGCTTGGGGGGAGGTACGCCGACACCGCACTCATCTCCATATCATGTTGCGTCGGTAATTTGTATATTCATGTTTTCATTCTCTTTTTAGTTTTCGTTCTTCTTTGCTTTTGTTTTCTGAAAACACAAAAAGACCAAAAATATTTTTGTTGTTTCTCTTTGGTTTACTTCTTCTTTTTGCCTTGGTTTGTTTTTCCCTTTTTGCTTTGTTTGAACTATTCGAAAAATCCAAAAAGATTTTGCTTTGTTTGTTTTTCCCTTTTGGTTCTTGTTTAAAAATCGAAAACACCAAAAATATTTATCGTTCTTCTTTGGTTTTTGCGAGTTTGCTACAGGGTTCGGCAGTGCTCAGTGGAATATTGGTTTCATATTATTATTCAAGCCACACAAGTGAAGAGCAATAATGAGGATTAATGACAACTTGAGGCGTGGTAAGAGGCTGGTAACGAACCCTGTTTGTTTTCATTTTTGTACATATACTCATCACTTTGGGCATGCTTAGTCCGTTCATGTAGAGTGTATGTTTTCTTTGGATGCTTAGTAGTTCTTGCTTTCTTATGATTAGCTCCAGCTCGCTAATAGTTTGTAGCATGTCTCATGAATGTTTGCTTGCATTACTCTATTCATAAATCGGTATGACACTGTGGTATCCTCCTCTGAATGTTTCATTTGATTTACTTGGCACATGCTCATGCATGCACATGACTGTAATAATCAGTTAAGCCTCAATGAATTATTTTGCCTTGAGGACCTTGAATCACTTTCATGCCATGAGTAGTCTTGTTTTGTTGCAAGCATGATAATGACAGCTATTGCTCTCTCGTTTGTTGCTCCCTTACTATTGCTAGCCTTCACTTCCACTGAGTGTTTTACTCAAGTTTCCAACTTCCTAAACCAAATATTTCCAAAGTGTCCACCATACCTACCTATTAGCATCATTTGCTACTCCCGTGCATATTCATTATGCCTTGTTTTCTTCCGAATAAAGGTTTGCTTGTTATGGGAAAATTAGTTATTAAAGCTCTCACGAACTTGATGGCACACTTTATTTCCTGCACTTAATAAACCTGAACCATTGTGAACTCTCCATGAAAGTTATATGCTTGCAAATTATAGGCTGGGGATTAGCAGAACCGTGCTATCACGGGGAATGCTTTCAACACTTGTAAATATATACCCAGTTGATACCTTGCTCTTTTGTTTGCGGATGTCGTCGGTGTGAAATAAAAGGGGAGCTTGTAAGTCCATGGAGTTATGTATGTGTGTTAGAGAAACGCCTGGGCCGCTGGTCTAATCCATGCTGACATGGTGGAAACCTGCAGCGTAACCATAATGATATCTATGAAGCATTCTTCTTATAAAAAAAGAGAGAGATAGCTATTGAGAAAAAGAAAGAAAAAAAGAGTTTTATGAAAAGAGGAAAGAGAGAAAAAAGCACCATTTTCCCATGGTAAATAAGAAGATTGCTGAGATACTCATTATCTCCTTGCCTTGTCATTTTGATATGGGGATTCTTCCGTATCATCGGGCAAGGGGTACCCCGTTGGCGGTTCTCAATGATACGCACATACTTACGATGACAAGAACTTACCGGTAACTAAAGTTGAGTAGCATGAGGAGCGGCCCTCGTACTCAAGGGACTTGGGATCTTCAGTTTATAGTCTGTCAAGCATATAACTCAGATTGGACCTCACTTTCACCTTAACCACATTAAAGATGCTTATGATAGGGGCAATGAGAGCTCAAAGCTAACGAGTACCATACTTTCAGCATTTTGAAGCCTTTCAAAATTATTCAAAACCTTTTTCTTCTACTTGTTGAGTCTCCACATATTCTTTGAGCACCTTCTTGAGAGAATAGTTGTCATTCTTTGCGTTTGCTCCATTACTTGATTATTTGTGTTATGACTTTGATGCTTGTATCCTTGATATCTTTACTTCTAGTAATCACTTGAACTTCAGAGGTGCCTTGATATTCATAATCAAAGGGCAAGTGATATACCACTCTATCATACCTTTTTATGAGCATTGTAATGTTGCTTATGTTTGTGCTTCATGCTACTTATTATTCTTGAGTTAGAATCTCTTCATAGCTTGCAATGACTATTAAGTAGACTCAGTTGCATACTCTTTATTATGAACTGTCTGAGTAGTTGATCACATTGCTGAGAATATTTACATCATGTGAAGCAAATGTGTTCGTGAAAGTTCTTTTATTGCACTCAGTTTTCAACTGAATTGCTTGAGGACAAGCAATAAGCTAAGCTTGGGGGGAGTTGATACGTCCAAAACGTATCTACTTTCCCGAACACTTTTGCTATTGTTTCTCCTCTATACTTGCGTGATTTGGATGCAACTATTGCGAACTCACGCTGTTTTCAGCAGAATTGCCTTGGTGTCTACTTTTTGTGCAGAAAATCAACTATCAGGAAAAATCTCAGAAAATATGCCAAAAATCCTATTTCACCCGAAGACTCCAGGAGCCAGAATACGAGACAGAGAAGAGCCAGGGGGTGGCCACACCACCTGGTGGCGTGGGCCAGGCCACGCCAGGGGGTGGTGTGGGCCCCCCAGGCACCCCCTCGGCCTCTCTCTTTGCCTATAAGGATCCTTCTAACCTAAAAACTTCGGGGGGTTCGACGTTTTTCCAGAAGGAGTTCCGCTCCGTCGCCACCACCAGATTCCATGAAATAGCACCAGAAACTCCGTTCTGGCACCCTGTCGGGACGGGGGAATTGGAGGAGATCATCGCCATCATCATCACCATCACTTCTCCATCGACCATCCATGTTTCCCCCATCTATGAGTGAGTAATCCCCCGCTGTAGGCTATGGGGATGGTAGGGATTGGATGAGATCGTTCATGTAATGGCATTAGATTGTTAGGGCATGGTGCCTAGTATATTTTATTAGTGCTTTATGACTTTGTTGCGACTTGTTGTGCTTAATGCTTGTCACTAGGGCCCGAGTGCCATGATTTCAGATCTGAACATGTTATTGATTCATTATGATAGTATTGTTCTTGGTCTTATCTACAAGTTGTATACACATGTCGTTGTCCGGAACCTGTGGCCCCGAAGTGACAGAAATCGGGATAACCGGAAGGGAAAGGCTTTGATGTGAGGATCACATGTGTTCACGGAGTGTTAATGCTTTGCTCCGGGCTCTATTAAAAGGAGCACCTTAATTGCCAGTAGTTCCCTAGAGGCCCCGCTGCAAACGGGCTGGCAGGACAAAAGATGTTGTGCAAGTTCTCATTGCGAGCACGTATGACTATATATGGAACACATGCCTAGGATTGTTTAGTACTTGGATGCTTTATCTTATTTATCTGCAATTGCCCTATGTTCTGATTGCTATGTGCATTGTCTTGTCCATGCAACGCCCGTCCATCCATCCCTATGCCTACCGCACTCGAATTCCACTATTTACTGCTTTTGTTACTATTGTCTTTGCTTTACTACTGCTGCTGCTTTACTATTCCTACTACAAAACTGTTGCTACTGATAAACTATTGTGAGCAAGATTGTTTCCAGGTGCAGCTGAATTGACAACTCAGTAGTTAAGGCTTATAAATATTCTTTGGCTCCCCTTGTGTCGAATCAATAAATTGGGTTTCACTTCCCTCGAAAATACTGCGATACACCCCCTATACTTGTGGGTCATCAGGATACTATCACGGATTCTTTGACTTCTATTCATTTTATGGAGTCAGGGCCCATCATCGCTTCTTTGCATGTAGTCGGTTCATCATTGTCAAAACAATAACGACTTGCTTATAAAATCACACTATTTGATTCTTACCGACCCACGCGGTTCAATAGGAACTCTAATCTCCGAGATCACACCCTTTGTAATCACGTGAGCCATGAGCATTGTGGCTGCCACCAGGACACTTTCCGGCGCTGCGCTACTTAGCACATATAGCTAAGGTTCAACAACCTTATCAAAGTTCTATTGTCCTCCCACTTAACTTTTCGTGAAAAATTCCTTCTCAAGAAACTTGATGTTCCAAGTAACAAACTCTTTTATCCTCGGTGTTATGGAGAAATTCCCAACAAATTCTTTGGGATAACCTACAAAGACATGCTTATCCGACTTTGGTTGTAAACATTTTACTTATGCATAGCATACCAAAATTTTAAGAAAAGACAATTCGGGTTTTATCCCAAACCATAACTTATATGGTGTCATTTCAACGGATCACTATGGTGCTCTTTTTAGTGTAAAAGCGGTAGTCTCTAAAGCTTCAATCCTTAAAACATAATGGCAGTTTTATAAATGACACCTTTGATCTTACCACGTCAAACATAGTTTGGTTTCATCTCTTGAATATGCCATACTCCTATGGTTTATCGGGAAACACAAATCATGGAACAATTCCTCAAACCTTAGGTGTTTTGCTAAACATGTAACTCAAATATCTTCCTTTATGATCAAATCATAAACTCTTTTATTTTCTTGTTACAATGATTTTTCACTTCATCTTGAAAGACTTTGAACAATTTTCAAATGTTTCATACTTCTTCCTTATTAAGAAAATATATAGATATATTCTCCAAATTTCTGGAGAAAGCATATGAAGCAAAAAGATCCATCGCATATGGCTACACATAATGGACTATGCACATCAGCATGCACAATGTCCTCTTTGGCCTATGAACGGAGTTTCAATTATCTCGAGGAAAGTCTCACAAGCGTCATTGATCAAAATCAAAGACTCTAAAAAATCCATCAACATGGAGTTTCTTCATGTTTTCTTTCCAATATAATTCAAACAGCGATGTCACTTCATAAGTGATCTTTCAATCATTTGTCTTGCGACATTTTAGCAATAGTGTTTATGGATGTGATTTCTCCCACTAGACTTGTAAAAGTTCATCCATCCGTTATGGAATACGGTAATTATTTGAACAACCATTGTTCTCGTAACACCGGAACAAAATAATAATTATTAAAACAAATCTTGAAGGTTAGGTTTGACGACAATGAAAAACACAATAACACTTTATTTGTTTTCGATGAACATCATCACTTATTCTCTTGCTAGTTACTTAGGCCATTGCAGTTCATGAATTGCATTGTCCTGTATGACACTTCATACCAACCAATTCGGTATCCAATACCTAAGAACCACATTGTTTAACAAGCAAGGAATACAACCATAACATGTATATCTTCTATATACCTAATCTGGACATTTCCATCTTTTTCTTTTCTGCCAAATATTTTATAGATTCTCTTTCAGCAATTCCTTTTCCTTTTAAAAGAATCTATCAACATCAATAGTGGTGCCATTCACATGACACATAGTACAAAGCGTATATAGTCAAATACTAATACCTTTGGACTTGCACTTTGAAGTGGATCACCATCATCAAATGTTTGGTATTCTTTCAAAAAAAACCATTCTTTAGTAATCTATTAGTGTAGTAAACATTTTACTTACATCTTCTATTCATCCTTATCATGAAAACTTTCATGATCAAGCAACTATAGCCTATAAGGAAGAATGACGAGTATAATTTTAGTTCCCGAAACCTTTTTGGGAGATTCGGATGCTTAGCATCTCCATCCTACACAAATTCTCATACAATATGAGAACATGTATTTTTCTAAATTACACTCTATCATAATGCAACCAAAAACTTTGTTTCAGATATCACAATATCTTTCACACATGATGGTTTCTGAAACAATTCTTTTAGCTTCTAGATAACCTCGATATTAAAACAACTTTTGAATACCAAGAATCATGGAGGCAAACATGATACTTTAGATACTAACATTAGAATTCTTACACTTTATTTAATACTACTTATTAAACTTCACGGAGTAAATAGAGTTTGCTGAAAGTTTGCAATAGGACTTTTAAACTCTAAATTGACATTCAAAACAATACGATACCAGTTCGTAAAGTAAATATCCAGAATTATATAGTTCTATTATCTCAATTAAAACTAAGCATAAGGTAGTGAACTGACGCTAATGACTACAACAAATTATGCAAATTCACTTCGATTTAGTTTATGACAAATTGAGTTCGACTAATCCAAATTAGAAATGAACTCTCAAACAAAAACGACATCCCTCGTGCCTTTTTGGTGATTACATGAACCAAATCCACTACACCAAGTCCGATCATCACGTGAGTCAGTGTAGCTTCAAAGGCGAGCATCAATATGGGCATCATATCAACTATATGACTCATGCTTAACCTTTCGGTCCGTGTTCCGAGGCCATGTTTGTACATGCTAGGCTCGCCAAGTAAGAACCTTAGTACTCGCATGTGTAAAACTGTCTTACACCTGTTGTATGAAAGCGTAGAGTCGAGTACACCCGATCATCACGTGATGTCTCGAAACACGATCCATAGAACGGTGCATACTTAAGGAAGAACACATTTTTATCTTGATATCTAAATGATGGATCATCTTAAAATGCTAATAAAACGCCAAACTAGCAATATAAGATGCAAACATCATATGTGTAAAGTGATATGATATGGTCCATGCATTTGATCTCTATCATTTGCATCGTGGTATGATCTCTATCATTCCTTTGTGTGTAAGGCCAAGGTCTATGGAACTTACATGTTGAGTGTGTTGTAAGAGTATCTATCATACATCTACTTACAATAATACCATATCAAGACACTAGCCCAGCAACGATCTAAACTAGACGCCTCTAATTTATCAATTGCAAGTTTTACGTGGCTTAGGGCTTTCGGAGATAGAACCGTTCTTACCTACGAACATGGAACCACAACGAGGATAACCAAGTTATTAGCAACTCGTTGTAAATCAGATATTGACTATAGTAGGAGAGACAGACACCCGCCAACCACTTATGCAAAACTAGTTGCATGTCAGTCGTGGAACCGGTCTCATGTACGATTACATGTAAGGTTGGTCCGGGCCGCTTCATCCCACTATGCCACCAATATCCAAAATACATGAAAGATGCAATAACATGATCATCATCTCCCACATATAAACATATGTGTACTACCCGTGCACCTACGCATAGATCAGGCTCTGATACCACTGTTGGGTCTGCAGCATAGAAAACAAAAAATTTCCTACGATGAGAACTACATGCCAAGATCTATCTACTAGGTACAGAGCAACGGATGGACATACATCCATCGAGAACTTACCCTCGAAGACAACGAGTTTTGTTAACGAGTAGGAACTCGTGGTTGATGTAGTCGTACACTTGCTGATCTCAAGATTGTGAGGAAGTCTGAGCGCCGCAACTCAGCAGCACATCCATACTCGCACACACGTTTAAGCCACCGGACAACCTCCACCTCCTCGCTCCAGCGATCCAGCGGAAGCAGCAACTCCTTCCGGACGAAATGCCACCAGGAACATGTATCTCGCTAATCCGAGACCATGGGGGAATAATTCTAGAGGGGAAGATAGATCCTTCACAAGAAGGTGTGAGGAAGGAGGAAGAGGGTGGCCTTTTATAGGAGGAGGGGGGTGCCCCTCCTTCTTGGCCGGCGCATGGGGGGTGAATCCTCACCTCCCCCATTCATGTGGTGGTAACCCCTCCACATTAAAATGCCTCTACACATTCCCCTTTAAAGTCCCTACTTTAAATGCATTAAAATTCTCCAAGTTTAATGCTCTCTCATTTAATATAACTCTTTTATTAAATTTATTCAGAATTTTGTTAATTACTTTAATTAACAAACATTCACATATAACCCCTTGCAATATTTCAATATCACATGCAGAACCACTTTCTACAATTTCACCCGAAACAATTCCTGCGCTTTGCAATTCTTTCGTCTGAAACATATGTGCTCCAAAATGGTGTCTGGTAACTCTTAAGTGTGTCACCCTATAGTTCGCGAATAATGAAGTCATGATTGAGACTCCTCTCAGATCAATAATCAGAAGCGGGACCTGGAGATTGATACATTACAAATGTATCTATAATTTTTGATGTTCCATGCTTGGTTTTATCCACTTTATTGTGTTTTGTTCCAACTTTGGAGTAATTTTCATATGATTTCTTGGACTAACCTATTAACAAGAGCCACAGTGCCAGCTGCCTGTTTTCTGCTGTTTTTGGTTCCAGGAAAGTCAGAAAATGAATATTCTCGGAATTGGACGGGACAAAAGCCAAAGTGCCTATTTTTCTGGAAGGGATCAAGTGCCAGAATACGAGACGGAGAAGGGCTAGGGAGCCACCACACCACCTGGCCGCGCGTCCAGGCCTGGACCGTGCCAGGGGGTGGTGTGGCCGCTCCCGGCACCCCCTCGGCCTCTCCTTCCGCCTATATATTGCCCTTAGGACGAAAACTCTAAGTAGCCGCCATCATCTCCATCCCTAGATCGGGAGGGATCTGAAGCTCTTCCCGGCACCCTGCCAGAGAGGGGAATTCACCCTGGAGGCCTTCTTCATCACCATGCAAGCCTCCGGTGTGATGCGTGAGTAGTTCATCCTTGGACTATGGATCCATGTAGTAGCTAGATGGCTGGTTCTCCTCCTTTGTGCTTTCATGTTTAGATCTTGTGAGCTCCGTTCATGATCAAGATCATCTATTTGTAATTCTACATGTTGTGTTTACGAGGATCCGATGGATATTGAGATGCTATTTCAGATTGATTATTGATTCTATCATGTCTTTGTTATTTGAGATCTTGCATGCTTTCCGTTGTTAGTAGCTATCTTGGCCAAGTAGATGCTAGCAACTCCAAGAGTTAGTATTTATGCTCGATAGTGGGTTCATGCCTCTAGTAATCTGGGGAACTGACAGGGAAGTGACAGAAATCTCTAAGGTACTAGATGTGCTGTTGCTACTAGGGAGAAAAAAACAATCCTTTGTTCATAGAACAATCGTATTGTTTACTTTACACGCAGTTCGTAAAGCAATAATCTGTTGCTTGCAACTTAATACTAGAGGGGGTTCGGATGATAACCTGAAGGTGGATTATTAGTCATAGATGCAGTTGGATGGCGGTCTATGTATTATGTTGTAATGCTCAATCAAGTCTCAGAGGAGTCAAGATGATTAGTATATGCATGTATTGCTTTCTCGGTGTTTGTCAATTGCCCCACTGTAATTTGTTCACCCAGCATGTTATCTATCTAAGGAGAGCCACCTCTAGTGAACTATGGATCCCGGTCCTTATTCTTTACATACAATCTATAAACGGTTTCTGCTTTGTGTTTACTTTCTCCAAACTATTACTTCTTTCCATTCGATACGTTTAATCCTTTGTTTTTTGCAAAACATGGTGAGATTGACAACCTCATCGCAAGTTTGGGACAAAATTCTATGGTTGTGTTGTGCAGGTCTCCACGTTGCTACTAGCACCAGCAGTGCGCCCTGCCAAAGCTCGGCTAGCAACACCTTTGGGGTGTTTCCTTGCTCCTACTGGTTCAATTAAACCTTGGTTTCATAACTGAGGGAGAACTTATTGCTGTGCTCGTCATACCTTCCTCCTGGGGTTCCCAACGAGCTCTACGTCGAAAGTCGAGCGCATCAAGATCTTTTTTGGCGCTGTTGCCGGGGAGTCAAGGACATCTTCACAAGGGGAGTCCCTCATAACCAATCTCTTTACTTTGTTGTTTTTGTTTTGCTTAGTTTTCTTTTGCTTTGTTTGCTTGTTTTGTTCTTCAAAAACACAAAAAAAATTAGTTTTACTTCTTTGCTTTCTTATTTGAAAACCCAAAAAAATGACTACTATTGAAAACAATAAGTTGTGTGACTTCACTAGCACCAACAACAATGATTTTATGAGCACACCTATTGCTCCACCTGTGGCTAAAAATATTTTATTTGAGATAAAACCTGCTTTGCTCAATCTTGTTATGAGAGAACAATTTTCTGGTATTGGTAATGAAGATGCTGCTTCCCATCTAAATAACTTCGTTGAACTTTTGGAGATGCAAAAGCATAGGGATATAGATGGTGATATTATTAAACTGAAATTGTTTCCTTTCTCTTTGAGAGGAAAAGCTAAAGAATGGTTGAATTCCTTAACTAGGAATAATATTGATTCTTGGACTAAGTGCAAAGATGCTTTTATTGGAAAATACTATCCTCCTGCTTGTTAATGGGAAAGCCCATATTGATCCAAATAATGTTCCTTTAGCCTCTTTGGTTGCTCAAGAAGAGCAAGTTGATGTGAACTTCATAAGAAATAACAACTTTGGCAACAATGCTTATGGTAATAATGCTTATAGGAACAATTTTGGTAACAACAATTATAAGACATATCCTCCTAACAATGGTAATGCTTATGGAAATTCCTACAACAATAATAGGAGTGCACCCTCTGAACTTGAAGTTATGCTTAAGGAATTTATTAGTAAGAAAACTGCTTTCAATAAAACTATTGAGGAAAAACTCTCTAATGCTGAAAGAAATATAGCATCTTTGGCTGAAGCTCAATCTACTTTGAATAAAATGGCTGCTAAACATGAAACTAATGATAATCCTTTTGCAGCTACTAATGCTATACAAGTAAGAATTGATGAAAATGTTAGACTATTAGCTGAATTACATGCTAAGTGGGAAAGAGAAGATGAAATTGCTAGAAACATTAGTGTTTTTACTATCACCACCACTAGTGTTGAGGCTAGCAATAGTTATACTACTTTAGATGATAAATTTGATTTTGATCTTGATGGTTGCAACATCTCTGAAGTTATTAAGTTCCTACAAAAACTAGCTAAAAGTCCTAATGCTAGTGCTATGAACATGGCCTTTACAAAACACATTACTGATGCTCTCATAAACATTAAAGAAGAAAAGATGAAACATAAAGCTTCTATTCCTATAAAACAAGAAGATGGTTGGGAACCCATCATTAATATGAAAGTGAATGACTTTGATTTCAAAGCTTTATGTGATCTTGATAGTAGTGTTTCTATTATGCCTAGAAGGATTTATGATATGCTTGATTTGCCTCCTCTTGAAGATTGTTATTTGAATGTCCCACTTGATGATAATGCTAAAAAGAAGCTCATGGGGAGTCTTAATGATGTTCTTATTATGGTTAAAATTCCTATAACCCCGTTGATTTCTATGTTTTGGATGTTGAATACAATGCTTCTTGTCCTATTACTTTGGAAAGACCTTTTCTTAGAACTGTTGGTGCCATCATTGATATGAAAGAAGGCACCATTAAATATCAACTCCCACTCAAGAAAGGTATAGAACACTTCCCTAAAAAGAGAGAAAATATTTCTTTTGCTTCTCCTATGAAAATAAAATTTGGTCTTAATGCTTCTTCATTTGATAACACTTGATTCTTTCTTTGCTTCTTATGCCTAACTTAAAGGCATTAAAGAAAAGTACTTATTGGGAGATAACCCAAAAGTTTTAGATGAGTCTTGGAAGTTATTACTTCAGTAATAACCTCTCCTTATCCTTTTTATTTGCTTTTTGTGCCAAGAGTAACCTCTAATGAGAGTGAAGTAATGATTGGGAAAGTTGCTGTCCCGAAACAGATTCTTGTGCTTCACCGTAAAAATTCCTGAGAGATCTCTGTATGTCATATTGAGCTGTAATTTTTTGTTATTCTGACCCAGGTTGTTATATAACTTTTGTTAGTTCAAAACTTTTTGATTTGAGCAACAGAAGGTCTTCGAAAAAATTCTTCTTTACCTGCTAGTCTGTTTTGACAGATTTCTGCCATTTTCTGCATTTGCTTCTTGTTGGTTCCTTCTTGAGTTTTTTTGGGGAATTGAGATTTTTGAGGGAAGTGATACAGTAGCTAGTGTTCTAATGGAAATTTATTTGGTGTTAGAACTGAACCTTGAGACTTATTTATCTTAAGTGCACTAATGTTGCTAATGAGATTGTGTGAAGTTTTGTATGAAGGAAAAATTTCAGGTGTATGGAAGGAATGAGTAATGAGATGAATGATGGACTAAAGATCAAGCTTGGGGATGCCACGCGTGTCACCCCAAGAAACATCCAAGAAGTACAAGCGTCAAATCTTGGTGATGCCCAAGGCATCCCCTTCTTCATCAATAAAAATCACAGGTTTCTTCCAAACGCTTCATTTTTATTGTTTCATGCACAATTGTGTTTTTCTTGGAGCGTCTTCTTTTTATTTTCGTTTTGGTTTTCGTTTGCTTTGGTTTGCTTAGTTTTCTGAATAAATTGGTTGGACCCCCCTCTTTCATACATTGGTTTGCAATTAGTTTGGTTTGGTTTGGAAAAGAGTAGGAAAGTTCATGCTTATGTGGTAAAAAGAGCTCGTTCTTGACTGTGGCTATGCTTTGTCATGCCATGCTTGATATTGTTTTGGCTTTATGCTTCGTATTCTTTGCTGTAGCATGACTTGTTATAAACAATTGAGATTGCTTAATGTGCCTTGGATGAATCATGCGTTGTTTTAGCATATTAAAGCATAGTATAGTGGTATTCTCCTTTAATGCTTTATTTGGGTTGACTTGGCACATGCTCACACCATGTTATGACTATCTCAAGTCACCATAGACTTTATGATCCTTTAGTTTTCAACTTGTAGTATCACTTTATGCTTTGATCAATGATGTTTTATCGCTCTGCATGATTATGGCCATTATTGCTCTCTTAGTTTGTCGCTCCCAGTCTTTTGCTAGCCTCCACCAACAAAGTATGAGTTCCACTCATGCATCCAACTCCCTACACCAAGTTATTCCAAAGAGTCCACCATACCTACCTACTAGCTTATGCTATTCCAAGTATATTCATGCTTTTGTTTACCTTCCACTTGTTATGAGAAAACTAGTGATTAAAGCTCTCACGAACTTGAAGGCACACTTTACTTTACTTTCCCTTAATAAACTTGAACCATTGTGTCTTCTATGTTGTATATGCTTGCACTTATTTGTTGGGAATTAGCAGAACCATGCTTTCATGGGGAACGCTTTCAACATTGCACTTGGTACTTGTACCTAGTTGATATCATGCTCTTTTGTATATGGATGTCGTCGGTGTGAAATGAAAGGGGAGCTTGTAAGTCCATGAAGTTATGTATATGTGTTAGAGAAACGCCTGGGCCGCTGGTCTAATCCATGCTGACATGGTGGAAACCTGCAGCGTAACCATAATGAGCTGTCTATGAAGCATTCTTCTTATAAAAAAAGAGTCCTATATTGAGAAAAAAAAAGAGAAAAGAAAAAAAAAGATACTATGAAAAGAGGAAAGAGAGAAAAAAGCACCATATTCCCATGGTAAATAAGAAGAATGTTGAGATGCTCGTTGTCTGCTTGCCTTGTCATTTTGATATGGGGATTCTTCCGTATCATCGGGCAAGGGGTACCCCGTTGGCGGTTCTCTATGATACACATGTACTTACAATGACAAGAACTTACCGGTGACTAAACTTGAGTAGCATGAGGAGCGGCCCTCGTATACAAGGGACATGAGATTTCTGACTTATACTTCGTCAAGCATGTACACCATAGTTTGTTCACTTTAACCTTAATCACTTCAAGATGCTTATGATAGGGGCAATGAGAGCTGAAAGCTATAAGTACCATAATTTTTGGAAGCTCTTTGTGAGACTTGAATCCCTACTTCCTTTTACAAAAGGCCTTTCTTCCATCATTATATTGAGTCTCCACCTTCTATCTTTATGCACTTACTTTGAGAGCATAGTGGCCATTCTTAGTTCTATGTGCATTGTCCCAAGACTAGTTGATTGATGCATACTTTGATATTGCTTGTTTTAAACTATTGTATCTAGTCACTCTTATGAACTTTGAAGGTGTCCTATGCATTTATATTTGCTACTCTATTGAGGGACAAGCTGAATACTATTATGCTATGTTTTCTTTATGTGAAACAAACAAACGTCTTGCAAAGCATTGTTTCATGAATCTTTTGTTTGTGCCTTTTCATGTTGCATCATAGTTTCTTTGCTTATTGCTAGAACTTTGTCTTTCATGTTATGATTGAAGTACTATGATCCCAGCTTTGAATGTTTTGCAAATACTTTGATCAAGTCCTTGATGGTGCATGTCACCTCAAAAATTATTTCTTTTTATCACTTACCTACTCGAGGACAAGCAGGAGTTAAGCTTGGGGATGTTGATACATTACAAATGTATCTATAATTTTTGATGTGCATGCTTGGTTTTATCCACTTTCTTGTGTTTTGTTCCAACTTTGGAGTACTTTTCATATGATTTCTTGTACTAACCTATTAACAAGAGCCACAATGTCAGCTGCCTATTTTCTGCTGTTTTTGGTTCCAGGAAAGTCAGAAAATGAATATTCTCGGAATTGGATGGGACAAAAGCCAAAGTGCCTATTTTTCCAGAAGGGATCAAGTGCCAGAATACGAGACGGAGAAGGGCCAGGGAGCCACCACACCACCTGGCCACACGGCCGGGCCTGACCCGTGCCAGGGGGTGGTGTGGCCGCTCCCGGCACCCCCTCGGCCTCTCCTTCCGCCTATATATTGCCCTCGAGACGAAAACCCTAAGTACCCGATCAAAAATCCACGAAAGAGTCTGTAGCCGTTGTCATCTCCATCCCTAGATCGGGAGGGATCTGAAGCTCTTCCCGGTACCCTGTCGGAGAGGGGAATTCACCCTAGAGGCCTTCTTCATCACCATGCAAGCCTCCGGTGTGATGCGTGAGTAGTTCATCCTTGGACTACAGATCCATGTAGTAGCTAGATGGCTAGTTCTCCTCCTTTGTGCTTTCATGTTTAGATCTTGTGAGCTCCGTTCATGATCAAGATCATCTATTTGTAATTCTACATGTTGTGTTTGTGAGGATCCGATGGATATTAAGATGCTATTTCAGATTGATTATTGATTCTATCATGTATTTGTTTATTTGAGATCTTGCATGCTTTCTGTTGTTAGTAGCTATCTTGGCCAAGTAGATGCTAGCAACTCCAAGAGTTAGTATTTATGCTCGATAGTGGGTTCATGCCTCTAGTAATCTGGGGAAGTGACAGAAATCTCTAAGGTACTAGATGTGATGTTTCTACTAGGGAGAAAACAACAATCCTTTGTTCATAGAACAATCGTATTGTTTACTTTACATGTAGTTTGTAAAGCAATAATTTGTTGCTTGCAACTTAATACTGGAGGGGGTTCGGATGATAACCTGAAGGTGGATTATTAGTCATAGATGCAGTTGGATGGAGGTCTATGTATTATGTTGTAATGCCCAATCAAGTCTCAGAGGAGTCAAGATGATTAGTATATGCATGTATTGCTTTCTCGGTGTTTGTCAATTGCCCCGCTGTAATTTGTTCACCCAGCATGTTATCTATCTAAGGAGAGCCACCTCTAGTGAACTATGGATCCCGGTCCTTATTCTTTACATACAATCTATAAACTGTTTCTGCTTTGTGTTTACTTTATGCAAACTATTACTTCTTTCCATTCGATACGTTTAATCCTTTGTTTTCCGCAAAATACGGTGAGATTGACAACCTCATCGCAAGTTGGGGACAAAGTTCTGTGGTTGTGTTGTGCAGGTCTCCACGTTGCTACTAGCACCGGTAGTGCGCCCTGCCAAAGCTCGGCTAGCAACACCTTTGGGCTATTTCCTTGCTCCTACTGGTTCGATTAAACCTTGGTTTCATAACTGAGGGAAAACTTACCGCTGTGCTCATCATACCTTCCTCTTGGGGTTCCCAACGAGCTCTACGACGAAAGTCGAGCGCATCAGAGATCCATACTGACTCCTGCATATTCAACGATGACTTTTGTGATCGTGAGAACCTTTAACGCTTGTAACTAAATCTTTTTGTCTCGGGATATATTACATATCCGAGATTCGATCATCGGTATCTCCATACCTAGTTTGATCTCGTTGCCGACATGCACTCTTTTCTCGTTCCCGTGATATAACATTCTGGTGATCACATCACTTGCTTGCAAGCTATCTTAATGTGATATCACCGAGAGGGCCCAGAGTATATCTATCCATCATCGGGATTGACAAATTCCACTCTTGATCCATGAGCCTCAACATAATACCTTTGTAGCACTGAACCCATCTTTATAGTCACCATGTTACGGTGTGACGTTTGATGTTATCAAGATACTCTTCCGGTGTTAGCAATTAACATGATCTCATGGTCTAAGGATAAAGATTACTTCGTATGATGTTATAGCAATATAAACATAATGACTTGATCGTAATGTTATACTTCGGATGAATGTTCATCACATCATTCCACCAATGTTGTGACCTCGTTATTAATAACATCCAATGTCCATGATCAGGAAACCTTGATCATCTTGTTAATCAACGAGCTATTCTATAAGAGAGGCATAACTAGGAACCCTTTTTGTTTATTAAACATATATGTATTGATGTTTCCGATCAATATAATTATAGCATGCAAAATAAACATTTATCATAAACATGGAATAAGATAATAACCATTTTATTATTGCCTCTCGGGCATATTCCCTTCAGCTAAGCTCTCCCAGGAATTATTAATCTTCATAGGACTTTGAATGTACCAAGAACGGGCTTCATCAATAAGGGTTTTGAACAAAAAGAGCATATTTATCCTCATCCTCGGTTAGTAAATTAAGATGGAAAGTCATACAAATATCTTCAAAGAACCCTACATGCTCGTATGGATCCTTCATACCATCCCCTACAAAAAAAATTACATGCAAAAGATCCAAAAGCATGGGGTTAATATCATACCCTCTCGAGTTATTGGATTTTAAATAGGTGTCCATGGGTGGACCGGAATTCTTTACAGCCTCCAACTGGATTATATGTTTGTACTCGCCCATGATGTCTACTTGAAACTAGTAAATAACTTTAGTAAAACAATTAGTAGAATAAGCAACTAAGAACAAAGACCAATAACACTTAGCTCCTCGGCAACGGCGCCAGAAAATAGCTTGATGACTGCAAGTGCACAAATCAATTGTAGCTAGTTTCGAAGTAAAAGTATCGAACCCACAAAGATATATTGGTAAAGGTATTTATGCCCCTCATTACTATCTACCAAAAGATACGTACAAGCTGCCTTTGATCTCAAGTAAAGGATGTTTGAAAGGTTTTTGACTGTTTGTAGAAAAGTAATTAAAACGAGTAAAAGAAACAAGGTCGTGTGAAAGCGTGGTTGAATTCAATAGGGCTAAAACATTTTCAGGGATATAGGATACACCACTAGCATGATATTATTATTAATTAAGATAATATACTTCTTGTGTCATGAGATGTGTGGAGAGAGCTCTATAATAAGATGTTCACTACAAGGCTCGTAGGAAGCCACTTTGTTGAGCCAAGAGCGAGGTCACCTATAAATAACCACTACGATGTCTAAGAGCAATCACCCATACAAACCACCGCAATTAATGGTTTCCCCATGGATACCGTAATTAGCTTAGGGAGTCTCTCTTTATCCTCCTTTGACCGTGTAGGTTACGAGCCGGCGCCAATTGTCACGAAGCTATTTCGGGCACGATCCCAAACACGTTCAAAGGATTTCTCCCTCCCTTTAGTCCCGAGGGCAAATGATATGTGGCCGACTACACATACCATCTAAAAACACAAATCATAAATCTATCATAGACTAGCCAGTCATACGGACACAAGAATAGATCATCTTTATTGCAAGTTCATAATAGTGCTAAGGTTTCTCCATCTCCCCAAGAACAAAGGAACTACTCACACATGGAAGCAATCGACAACATCATCATAATCAAATAGATGGATGAAAGTACGGAGGTAGATCTAATGCAAACCACAATTGAATCTGAAATTATAACAAGATATAATAGATGAGAGATGGGGTAGCGATGGTGATGGAGATGGGGATGATGCGATGTCCTCCAATGATCCGTGAAGCAGCAGGGATTTTCCCCAACCAAGTTCCTCCTTCAGATCCCTTTCATATGCGGTTTTTAGTAGTTTCTGGTGGCTATGAATGTCGCATCCTCCTGTCATCTTTGCTAGGAGAAAGTATTTGACGAGGTGGATGTGCTGCCACTTAGTACAAGCAGACGGTACGGGCGGGCTCTGCCCGTATCACTAGTCATTATCGGTGTTGGCGACTTCCCCTCGTTTGGTGTTCTCCCAGGTGCGAAGGTAAATCCATAAAGTGACTTTTATCACTTAAAAATATTGTATTATAGCATAATATGACAGTTCCAATTGATATGTTCATATAAGACTTAATGATTCGAGATCCTGTTAAAACAAGGACAAAAAGGTGCATGCAAACGTAGTGAAATACGAAAATCTCTACTCTATTTATGCAAAAAAAAAGGTGAATATGCTTCAATTTTGGACTCATCAACCAGCGACCCGGCGCTCGGCCCGCCAAGCAACCATTCCAAGGGAGGAATTGAGAACGCCGGTGGAGGAGGCAGCAGATCGTCAGCGTCCGCAGAGATGTTGGAGGCAGAGGCCTCGTCCATTTATTTTTGTTGGAAAAGAGTATATATTAATATCATGGAGATACCAATTACACCCAGCCTCTGCAACAACGCATGCCATAGCGGCCTGACGGATGCACGCATCCCAGAAAAAGAAGAAGAACTATAAAAAGAAAAGTCCCGCAATCGAGAACGATGCCTCGAAGCAACGACACTAACACAACCAGAACAACACCAGTATTCAACCACTCCAATAGCAACGCCTTCAAGAAGGAAATAGTGCACAAGCGTCATCGTTGCCTAATCAAAGATCATAAGTTTTCACCTGGATAAAGTCTTTGCTCGCAAAAGAATACCTTCAACAAGGCCATTTCCAGGCACAACCAATTAAGGCCAGACCTTGGATTTTCACTCTACAAGGTAAGACTGGGAAATCCTCCTGTGTTGTTGCCCCCATAAACAGTCACTGCCGCAAGTCATAGATCACACAGCCAGTTCCACGTTGCCTCAAAGACTCAAATCACCATTGCTGCCCTCATGCTCCTGCTTTCCTTACATTATCTGCATCTGAGTTCATCATGGATTGTCAAAGACATGAAACATGATGGTAACAAACAGCAGAGCTTCACAACGCTCCCGCTGAAACTAAACGGCCAGAAAAACATGGGTACGCATGACCGAATACCTTCTGATCCAGCAATCTCCAGGCATAATGTACCCATGGGAGTTCGCAGGCGGAGCCTTCCGGAACCCTAGGATCGACCGCCATTATTGGACAGAACAACAGCCCCCCACGCTGCCGCCCGCCGCCCGCCCCCTCCGGCGGAAGAGGAGACAAGGCTGCAATAACCACGCGTCCTTGCCGGTCCGTCGACCCGAGCAAGAAACATCTTGCCGCCTCCCCACGCACCTTCAGGCAACCAAAAGGCCGCACCGATGGAAGATCTAGGAGGAAGCCTAGACCTACGACCATAGCCGCCACACTTTGCACCGATACCCGACGGGTAAGCCGCCGCCGCAACACAATTCGGGCACCGTCCCAGCCGCTGCAAGCAATCGGCCTCCACGATCAGATCTCATGCCCAGGGAGCGGCCACCGGCGCCACACGACCAGGGGCGCCGCCCTGGCCACCGACCCCAGCCGCCACCAGCAGAGTGCCACCATGATCTACTCTCCCCGCCCCCTTCGGCGCCGGGGCCGGCGGCAGGGGCGTAGGGGTGGTAGATCAGGGAGGGCGGGTGGTTGGCGACGGGATCAGGAGCCCCCCGACGGCGCCTTGGGGACTCGGCATCGACCATCTCTTCTGCAACAACCTCCGGCACAGCGGCAACCTCCACCCCATGGCGACCAGCACAACAACGACAACTTCTGATAAGACCAGGGCCTCTTCCTAGGGCGTAACTGCCATCGCGCTTGGTCCTTCAAGGTTGTGGCGGTGTTGTACATGGTGGAAGTTATGGCGGTAGTTGTGGCGGTGGCGGAGGCCACCACCAGGGCCGTAGCGACGGTGAGGGGCATGTGCCCTGCGGTGGCGGAGGCCACCGTTCCTGTTTATGCGGCGCTATTGGCGGCGGCCGAAGTTCCGACCGACGGCGACGAGAAGCAAGACCGAAAGTCCGGCGATGGGCGACCAGACCGAAGGTCCGGCGGGAAAAAGGGGGCGGTGATGCTCCGTGGCCACAAATCGAGCAAGAGAATGCGATGTCCGGCAAGTATGCCATCGTTTCTCACCTTTTCTCAATGTACTCTCCTGTAGCCTATTCTCGGTAGAGCAGTGCTGATGACGTGAAGATGTACACCGAGTGAAGCGAAAATAATTGATTCTATTGATTGTGACTGTGGGGTATTTATAGGTCCCAACAGGTGCGGTTACAAGGTTTGTGTCGCTTCAGCGACGACGGTTCGATGTACACAGCGTTTGGACAACACTATATTTCTAACTGCTAGGCAGTTGTCCTAATGGAAATGTTAAGTGCCCTATTTATGACGCTATTTTTATTCCTAACAGCTTATGCCATGGATATATATCGCTACCCTCCGACCAATTCATGACGCGGAATGCCATCCAAAAGTCAGGTGTGATTTGTGAAACGGTGGTCGTGTGTGTATTATTGAGTTTATATATATTTGCATAAAAGAAAAGTATAGGCTTGACACTCAAAACATGTGGCTCTTAGGATCATGTGGATCTGGCGTATGTTCATTGAATAGGAAAATCAACCCGTTTGGCTTCATGTTGTTAGGGCTAAATATGTTGGGGCCGAAAATATCTTTAATTCCTCTCCGTTGGGAGGATCACAATTCCGGCACAACTTACACAAGATCAAATAGTTCTTCGAGTTAGGAGCTAGATTTGTCTTGGGCCGTGGCGATAGCGTATGCCAGTTTCTGTTATACTACTATTTTGGGTGTAATAATCGTGAAATGGTGTTTCGTAAGTATTATGCCAATGACTTGCGTACAACAACATGTAGTGATGTGCTCGATCACCGCAAATAGTGAGATATAGCATAAATTGCATTAAAGATGATTTGGAAAACATTTGGGTTCAAGATGAAATTATTCTTAGAGATAGAAAGGTGCTAGAAGGTGACTGCAACACAACGTACTTGCATGTATGTTGTTGCTAACCAGTAGATAAGAAAGAAGACTTGGGCTATTTTCGATGGACCTAATGGCCTTGTAGAACAGCCAAGGAAATGCTTAAGGTGGTTGCAGATTTTTACAAAAACCTTTTTTGCTAAGGAGGAAAAACCCGTCTTGTCCCTAGATAATGATTTTTGGGATGAGCAGGATCACCTCACTGCCGAGGATGCCTCTATCCTTGACGTCCTTTTTCCAAAGAAAAAATATAATGCTATCATGGGTTTTATGCTATTGGCGGACCTGCCCCGATGGTTTCTCCTTCTTGTTCCATCAAACATTTTGGGGTTTAATTAAGGGACTGTCTAGAGATCAGGCGACTGAGAACTAACCAGTTCTCAGTCATACATCGAGCCAGTGGTTCTCCACTTGAGCTGAGCGATTGTTTTTTCTTTGAGGCATGAACCGTGCTGGTATTTCTCCTGGACAATGGGCCCATTATTTCTGGGCTAACTCTTGCTTTTGTTTTAATTTGTGCTAACTCGCTGAATAATTGATCAAAATCACATTGAGGGAGCTTCGTTTGTCTGTTAGTAAATAGATTTCCTTAGTGGTACCAATTTCCATATGGTATAAAACCAGATGCTAATCCAACTGTCGGAATTTTTGTCAGTTGCAACCAACTTGCAACTAAAAAAACTTAGTTACAATCCACTTGCAACTAGAAAATTTCAGTTGCAACCCTTGTAACTCCCGGCAAACATGAATCATGATGCTAATCCAATGGTCGGGAATATTTTTGACAGTTGCAACATTCTTGCAACTGGAAAATCACAGTTGCAGCCAAGTTGCAACTAAAAAAACTTAGTTACAACCCACTTGCAACATAAAAAATTCCGGTTGCAACCCACTTGTAACTCCTGGCAAACATGAATCATGATGCTAATCCAATGGTCAGGAATATTTTTGACAGTCGCAACCGTTTTGCGACTGGAAAATCACAGTTGCAGCCAACTTGCAACTCGTAGCCAACACAAAGCACAGAGCTAATTAATACAAATGTCGTAACAATTTTCTCTAGAAAAAACTTAGTTGCGACCATTTACGACTTGAAAATCACAGTTGCAACCCACTTGTAACTCATAGCCACGACGGATCATGATGCTAATAAAATGTTTGGAAATAGTTTCTCAGTTGCAATCCACTATGAGACTAATATTTACAAAGAATATAAACATTTTTACAGAAGCAAAAAAAATGTAAAATCAATTTTTGCACGTGTAGAATCTGTAATAGAAATGGGAGAAATAAATGAGATAAAAAAAAGTACACACACAAACAAAAACAAAAGCCTTCACCACACGATCATCTTTGTAGCGTGGAAGCAAACAAGCAAAATAGGGCTCATAAATGCTTTGAAGAAAAAGGCCCATGCGGCCCTTTGCCAAACGTCTGCCAGACCCCGGTCAGAACGATGAAAAAAAAGGCCGTACAGATCTTGACACATCCGGATCAGATGGCTAGGAAGGTGACTGAGATTTAGCTAGTTCTCAGGCGCCTGAGAACTAGCAAATCCGTTTAATTAAATCTATCTTTATGGCTTTGGTTAGAGAGTTTGAGCCTGGTACTTTGGATGTATCTATACTAAATCATGCTATAATCACTCTGATCCTAAAAGAAGTTAATGTAAGAGCATCTCCACTCGTCCCCTCCTCCCATACGACACCCGGCGGTAGCCCGTATGGGGGGACGCCGGATGATTTTTAGTTATAGGGGTGGATGCTACCCAGTCACACCCCCAATACTAAAGATAGCGGGAAGGCTGCTGGGTGGGTCCTTGGGGCCAAAAGTGGTATGTAGTCGGCGCCCTCCCTATGGGTTGGGGTGAGCTAGGGGCACCGGATGTTTATTCAGCCTCCACCATATGAAAAATTTATTTGGGGGGACAACTGGGAGCGATTTTCCGCGCTGGTGCTCCCCAAAACTGTTTGTGGGGATGGAGTGGAGATGCTCTAAAGGATATGAAAAAGTTTAGGAAAATCAGTTTGAGAATTGTAGTTTAAAAATCATCTCAAAAGCTATGGCTAATAGGATTGCTCCTATTGGCCATAGATTATTTCGAAAAAAGCAAATTATTTTTTTATGAAAAGCAGATTTATCTTGGGAAAGTGACATTGCTTCTCATGAAGTGATTTTGTTTGTGAACGGGTGGTTTTGTGCGTGATTTGCTAAATGGATGAGGAAGGATATAGTATATTTCTTGTTTTGAAAAGGAGGTTGTCCCCCGGCCTCTATTACTCTAGGAACTGAATTCATCCGTGCATATAGCAAAAATCTTTTCAGAAACAGGATCGCAGTTGAGGTGAGGCTTCATGGGCTTCCCATGGGTTGAGCTGGATGGACCACGAACTATTTTCGATCGAAGACACGTTTATATCTCGTCTTTCTTTTCCCATGGATATAGTAACAAACTTGGATAGTAAAACAACTCTTCCTTGTTTTGAAACGCGTTATCCCTATAAAATCTCAACTTCCTGCCTCCTTTGTCACCTCACCGGTCCATCGCGCATTGGTAGACTAGACTAGACTAGATGGCAGGTAGAGGCGCGCTACCGTCGCCGCTCATGGCGGCCGTGCTGCTGGTGATGGCCGCCGCGGCAGCCGCCATCCCGGTGGAGGACTCGGCGCTGGACAACATCCAGCCGCTGTCGACGCTCAACCTGGCCGCCGCCCAGGTCGACATGGACTCCGCGTCGGCCATCCACGCGTCCCCCGACGTGCTCGGCAAGGCCGTGAGTATTCATTCATCCGCCAACACCTACCTTCGTACGTCGATGCCTGAACCGTACGTATTGTTTAATCCTGTCGATGCATTGCACTATATACAGGGAGAGGATTCGGCGTGGGTGACGGTCAACTTCACGACGCCGTCGCCGTCCTCGGAACACTGGATCGGTCTCTTCTCCCCCGCCGATTTTAGGTACGTATAGGTTCCAAGTTAATTACGGTGAGATCTACCCGCAAAGGAAAAATTACACTGAGATCTGTTGACTAGTTGTACGTCCTTGCAATCTCTGCTCATCGATCGTTCTGCAGCTCGGGCATTGGGAGCACCAAAGTAGCAGGGCAAGATGATGATGCGCTTGGAGGACTACCCGTGGCTCCCATTAAGGTCAGTACTGGATAGGGCAGCCAGAGCCAGGCAAAGAATAGATTTGGAGTCCACAAGTTAGTCCACGCTCATACCATCAGTGTGCATGTTCCTGTATATGGTCTGTTGCAGTACAAATTCGGCACTTGCGAGCCGGATTTCCTGCGCACGGGCAGCGGCAACACCACCTTCCTCGTCATCAACCAGCGGTACGACTACGCCTTCGGGCTCTTCTCCGGTGGCAAGGACAATGTAAGCTCGTCATCTTTTTTTGCAAGTGCAAAGTTCTCGGCCGATCAGAAACGTCAACCAATGTCAACGATCGATGATGTAAGCTAAATCATGACCGAACCATTGGCGTTGCGTGGTCTTAATTTGCAGCCTAAGCTTCTGGCGGTGTCAAACAAGATCTCCTTCGCCAACCCGAAGGCCCCCGTGTTCCCGCGCCTATCCCAGGGGAAAGAATGGAACGAGGTGAGCTATTCTAACCAAAACTAACCTAGGATATGACGTGTGTATTGTTTTCTCATGTGAATTGTTGTTGGTTCTGAATGGTGAATGCAGATGGCTGTGACGTGGACGAGTGGGTACAACATCGACGAGGCGTACCCATTCGTGGAGTGGAGGATCAAGGGCGAGGAGACCTCCAAGAGAACGCCGGCCGGCACACTTACCTTCACACGGGGACATCTTTGTGGTACTTTAGTGTGCAAACTTCACTATAGTTGTTGCTTGTAATTCATATTGCGACGAAAGTTAGTGTATGCTTACTCGCTGTAGTGTATAGTCTGGCTGACTATGCGCAAATTTTACCGTAAACATCCAAGTGTAGTTTAGAGCAACATTTGCTTGTGGTTATCGTGTAAATTTCATTCTAACCAATTGATTGTAGGTAACCCGGCTCGTGGTCAGGGTTATAGGGATCCAGGTTTCATCCACACCGCGTTCCTAAAGGACCTATGGCCAAATAGGGAGTAAGAACATACATCAACATTGACTTCAGAAAATGTTTACATATCCATTTTTAAATTTTTATACTAATGCATCTTGTCTTTCTGTTCAGATATTCTTATCAAATTGGGCACGAGCTATCGGACGGGACAGTGGCTTGGGGCAAGTCCTACACATTCCGAGCATCGCCGTTCCCGGGCCAAGCTTCGCTCCAGCGTGTGGTCGTCTTCGGCGACATGGGACTCGTAAGTTTCTCTTTACAAAAACAATCCTAGTTCAGTACTGCCACGATTGAGATAAAATTAATTTATACTAAAATTTTATACTTCTTTAAAACTTATTTTAGCATGTGTTGCGGTCCTAATGACAACATTTTTCTATTATTTATTTTGAGTAGCTAACCACATAGCGCATATAAGTACTAGTTGTAGGATAATTTGTTATATTGTTGTCATGTATATCATTGAAAAACACTTATATTTTGCTAAACTTAAACTGTATAGTGTCATTATTTTTATTCAATAAATAAATTTTGACAATAGTATAAACCATTTTTGTAATCATATTGTAGTAGAGATATCTAAAACATATGGTTCAAAAAGTATCTTAATATCGGTTTCTAGTGTATGATTAGGTAAGCATATGTTTGGAAACTTCCAAAAATTTGGCACGATTCTTCAATATTTTAGTGGTCAAATATGTATACTCTATACTTAGTAGTGAAATGAAATGGTAGACACTAATAGTAATCACCCTCACCAACAAATAAAAACGCATGATCCTACTACTTTAGTGAAATGAAATACATTAATAGTAACCACTCACTAATAAAAATGCAATAATTCTACTACTTCTCTGTATATATGGTTCGGTATACTTGTCTACAACATGATTGGTATCATCTGGTGTAACCAAGTGCTCTTGTGATTTTTTTTTAAAAGAACCCACGCAAACATGAAATTCTAGTGAACATGGATTTTAGTACAACTTTTAGTACTACGGGATCAAGACAAGTAGCCTAACTATATTTGTTGCCGTTGAGTAGAATTGTTTGTTCCTACTCCCTCTGTCTCAACGGAAGTGGCACACACATTTGTAACTTTAACTATTAATTTAACAACATCATAGTATTTGCTACATACTATAGAAATATATTATTGAATTCATATTCAAACAAAGTTTTGAATGATATTATTTTTAGAGTAATGCTATGTCTAGGGACGCTTTCTACAAAAAGTCCTTATGGATAACCACCTCAAAACACACCACATCAACACGTACTTCACAATTCAAGGAAAGAAAAAAATTAGCCCCAAACACCTGACACCACGTCATCGCGTAAGGTTATTCCGTAGGGCTGTTTCCGTAGATGTAGAATTAATATTTTCATAACATGCATTTATTTATTAACTATTCGGTAAAAAAACCATGGACAACAAGGATGCCACCAAAATAGAGATTGAGGGAGAATTACCTAGTACACAATATTGGTCTTTGGCATGGATTTGCACCTACAAAGTCTTTTTTAGATATTACAATTGTGGTTATTTTTTTCCGGTAACTATAGTCGTTGCTAGTACTCTTATTAAGACCGTCATGTTGCCGGGGCCCTTGGTGGTCGCCCTGTTTGCCCGGCCAGTGCTGGCCTCCACAAAAAATAATTCAGATGTTTAAACTAGACTAGACACTGATCTCTCTTATGGCATGGTTGATGGGTTTGCAGGGGGCAAGGGACGGGAGCAGCGAGCTCGAGGGCTTCCAGCCCGGAGCACAGGTGACCACCGACCGGCTGATCAAGGACCTGCCCAACTACGACGCCGTGTTCCACATCGGAGACCTCTCCTACGCCAACGGCTTCCTCGCGCAGTGGGACCAGTTCACCGCGCAGATGGAGCCCGTCGCCTCCAAGGTCCCCTACATGGTCGCAAGGTTCGTCCTCCTCCGACCCCTAAATCTTTACAAATTCAGGTGCATTATTTGTAACTCATACACGTTAAGTCTCAATATATGGTTGTGTGCGTGCAGCGGCAACCACGAGCGGACGTACATGGACACGGGCGGGTTCTACAACGGCAACGACTCGCACGGCGAGTGCGGCGTGCCGGCAGAAACCTACTTCTACGTGCCGGCGCCAGCCCACCGCGGCAAGTTCTGGTACGCCGCCGACTACGGCATGTTCCGGTTCTGCGTCGCCGACACGGAGCACGACTGGCGGCCCGGGACAGAGCAGCACGCGTTCCTCGACTCCTGCTTCGCGTCCGCCGACCGGAAGCACCAGCCATGGCTCGTCTTCCTGGCGCAC
Source organism: Avena sativa (assembly GCA_916181665.1). Lineage (NCBI taxonomy): Eukaryota > Viridiplantae > Streptophyta > Magnoliopsida > Poales > Poaceae > Avena > Avena sativa. The sequence goes on along the minus strand of OV702290.1, from coordinate 540,783,741 downwards.
CGCCCGCTCGGCTACTCCTCCAACGACTTCTACCAGCAGGAGGGGTCCTTCGCGGAGCCCATGGGCCGGACCCTGCAGCCGCTCTGGCAGAAGCACCGAGTGGACATCGCCATCTACGGCCACGTCCACAACTACGAGCGCACCTGCCCCGTCTACGAGAACACCTGCACCGTCAAGGGCACGGACGCCCAGAGCAGCTACACCGGCGCGCTGGGCGGGACCATCCACGTCGTGGCCGGGACGGCCGGCGCCAAGCTCAGGACCTACGCCGGCGGCGCCTGGCCGCAGTGGAGTGTGGCCAGGAACCAGAGCTTCGGCTACGTCAAGCTCACCGCCAGCGACCACTCCACCATGCGCTTCGAGTTCATCCACAGCGACGACGGCGCCGTCCACGACGCCTTCAACATCACCAGGGACTACAAGGACGTCATGGCCTGCGCCCTCGACAGCTGCGCACCCCACACCTTAGCCAACTAGCTAGCTAGCTAGCGCTAAATGTATACTCGATCGGAAATACTATCTCGTGTGTGTCATCCATTGGAAAATCAAAGCACCCCAACATAAGCTAGCTAGCTAGTGTGGTTTCTAGGAGTAGACTTCGGAGATCTATTTATATACTATGTTAATTACTGATACTTTTTTAGGAAACAAGTGTTATGCGCCTATATTTTTGGTGTCCTACATTTTCTCTGTGAGAGTATGTATGTTGCACGCTCACTCCATTGTCCGCAAATTCTTGCACGTGCACAGCCTAAATTAAAGCACCATGAACCCTCGCTCCAGACACATCCCTTTCGATGCAACATTAGGAGAGTGTGTGTTATGTTTCCTCCTCGGAGCAGGCTTTATAAATAATAAAGTAATCATGCACTAGTATAAACTCGTTACTTAGAGATAGTGTACTCAGATGGTTTGTCCCAAGTTTAAAAAAAACCGTCTCTATTCGCCACCTTCAGTCGGTTGTTAATAGATGACCGCCTCTACTAACTTTAGAAATGGTTGATTACTCTAACCGGCTTCAAAAATGGCACAACGGGAGGCGGCTAACAAAAAAAGTGGCTCGGTTAACAACCTTAGACGGTCAGAAAAAACAATCGTCTCTAAGACACGGAGCGATGAGACGGTTATTATTACAAGCCACCTCTATTTGGTTGCCTGACACGTGCAGCTACGGCATAACTGGTTGTCCTGTCACATGTCGTCCCGACGAGTGGACCTCAGACGGGTGATAATAAGAACCGCCTTTAAGAATGGTCATAAGAAAGCAGCCGGTTCGGGTTTTGAACCGCCTCCTAGATCTAGACGTGGGAATTCCGAATCGACAGACCTAACGGGCAGTTCCAGCGGCAGAGTACTGTCGGGCCAATGGTAACCAGGGTGCCCTAGCCCATCAGCTGCTGGACCTCCCCATCAAGGTGGGCACTGAGCCTCGAGGATATACCATCGGGAAGCTCCAAGAGGTATACTTTGGCAAAGCCACCAGGCAAGACTTCCCTCCAGGAGAGCCCTCACAAAGCAATAAACGTCTCATCGAGGACACCGTACTAGGCATATCCGCACCCTCGCGCCTGAGTCACAGAAGCCGAGCGGAGACGCATGCTCACCAAGGGAAGGAGCAATGATGTCCCTCGCCAAGACAGTCGTCCAAGCTCATACCTACCACGCCAGAGGCAACTGCTTCTTTCCCAAGGGAGAAGTTTTCCCCTTCTCCAAGCCAGGAGTGGCCGACATGACTATAGCACGCGGGGGACCACCTCCACCCATGCGGAGACATGAAGGACGTGATGAAAGTGCGGAAAAGCATCTTTGACTCACCTGCCCACTTCCTTGTCGCATGTGGGAACCCTTTCCACCAATTCAGCGGAAAGAAGACCAGAGCGCTTATAAAAAGAGGGATGCGACACCGCAGAAGACATCTTATTCCACCTCAGAAACCCTAGCTTCCTCCTTCTAGAAGCACCAGGTCTGATCGCCTGATCATCCTCTTGTATTTGTAACCTCGCCAAGCGATACAAGCAATACAGCAAAGCAGGAGTAGCATTTTATACCGCACGTTGGCCTAAACCTGGGTAAACTCCCTATGTGTGTCTTGCCGTGATTCTTACTATTCCTTGCCAAGTTCACTGAGAGGTCTTGGAGAGATCGTGTTCAGCCCCCTACGTTCGATTCTATCCTACTTCGCAAGATACCCTACCGGGACAAATCTCCGAGAAGTACAGAACTCCGCATGTAGGTTCTTCTTCCTCTCTGCTCTTCTTTCTATTTGATTTCTTTCTCTGAATTTAGTTTAATCATACACATACATTTCTTCATACACATTGTTCAAGTTACGCAGATATTTTCTTGAGCAGTTAGAAACATCAGTCAATTGTTTTCTATTTCTGCCATATATGCATGTCTGTTTTGATGTGATAAGCCACACAAGACTACATGCATTTATATTTTTATATAGATTGCAGTGAATCTTCCTATTGTTATATATGATCAACACCATCATATTTATTTGGTTAGTAGTAATTTTTCCTATTGTTATATATATTTGGTTAGTAGTTTTCTAATGATTTTAGGAGTACTACTTTCTTAGTTAGTAGTAAATCTTCCTACTGTTATATATATGATGATCAACATCATATTTATTTGGTTTTTATTGTCAGATTGTTCTTTGTCACTTTAAGGAAAAACTCAACAAGTTTGCTGATAAATGTTTACTAGCTGTGATTGGAGAGCATATGTTTGAGCTTTTCCTAGTGAAAAGGGAAGAAATATATGCATTGGTTTCCATGGTGGAAAATGTGCGTTCCGAAGAAGAAGGGGGGTATGGGTTTCAGAGACCTTGAAAGCTTCAATCTTGCTATGCTTGCCAAGCAAGTCTGGTGCCTTCTCTGTGAGCTAGATTCATTGTGTGCCCAAGTTCTTAGGGTGAGGTATTACCCTTCGGGTGACCTACTTAATACCGAGCTGAAAAAAGGTTCCTCTTATACTTGGCAAAGCATCTTTGCTGAAATTCAGACTTTCGAAAGAGGTTATATAACGCGGATTGGTACTAGTGAAAACATTGATATTTGGAATGATCCTTGGATCCCGTCTTCTCCATCCCGAAAGGTGATCTCACCTCGTGGTAATGTCATCCTAACTAGAGTATCCGAACTTATTGATCCTGTTTCAAGATCTTGGGATGAGGAGCTGCTTCGTGCATCTTTCCATAATGCTGATGTTACCCGTATTCTCAAGATTCCACTTGCTGTGGGGTTGATGGAGGATTTCGTTTCCTGGAACTACACCAAGACGGGCATATTTACTGTCCGATCGGCCTATTATACTGAATGAGACTACAGGCATGGGAGGAAAATCCTACGAACAAGTGGCAAGTCTACATCTAGGACCAATCATGTTTGGACAAAACTCTGGTCTCTCAAAACCTCTGCGAAAGTGAAGATTTCTACTTGGAGATTATTGCATGGGACTATTTCTTGCAATTGCGTCCTCGCCAATAGGCACATTATTAGCAACAGTACATGTCCACAGGGGCGGAGCCAAGGGGGGCTAGCAGGGGCTAGACCCCCCCTAACCATCGGCCCCCCTCAATACATAGGTGCAGATTTTAGTATTAAACTAATGGCCTCATAGGCTTAATTAACACTAAACCCAAATTTAATTGATTTGTCATGCTTCTCTATACTAAAAGCCAAATATATTCAATAAATTCGTTTTATTAGTCAACTGTAGTAACATGTCCCAACATTCTTCGTTTGTGTAACTAGACCTAATAGCTAGCACCATATAATCGTTCAGATCAACTGACAGGATGCCTGCCACCATCGCTCTCTCTTCTACTCAGTAGCCAGACACCACGCGATGCCGCAGCCGCGGCGCCATGCTTGCCAGCCATGTTGTCTGCCAGTTTCTACCTTTGTTAATCATGATGCAACGCCCGCAACAAGCATGTTGTGCCATCAAATATAGGAATCAATCTTCCTCACTCTGATTGAAGGTACCAAATCATTAGTATTTTGTCGATAGATTGCATCATCTATAGTCTAATTGATTAATTTACAAAAAAATATGTGTCTTTTGTTTAATGTTTGCTCGGTGATGACGACAACTTATTGCATAATGATTGGGAAATAATAATAGGAAGGTCACCTGCAATGGAATTATCAGGCTTTATACTCGTAGATATAAAGTTAATCCAATATAAACTAATCTTTTGTTTTGTATTGTCTAAGATTTAGTGCTACATATTAATATCAATTCTATGTCGATACTTTGATATACTATTATGTTTTTTATCCAAACAGTTCTTCCAACACAAAATGATAGGTCGTTGTTGTTTTCATGAGAAAAGATCTTATATATATGATCGTCAGTATCTTTGCCCCCCTCAATGTCAAATCCTGGCTCCGCCCCTGCATGTCCAATATGTGAAATCTACTGTGAAGACACCCTCCATGCTTTCTTCCAGTGTCCGCGTGTTGCAGAAATCTAGGAGCACGTGGGTCTTTCTGATCTGATAAATGATATGAGCACAGTTGATAGACTAGGGTCGGGGGTTTTGGAGGCCATCCTCTTGCTCCCTAACCGCCCCTCCCCTTATATTGCCGACGTGGGTGTAAAATAGCTTGTGATTACTGCATGTTGGTATATTTGGTGGCAGCGGAGACATATTGTCCGCCAGGAACCAATCTCTTCACTGGCGAGGTCCGCTCTTGCAATCCAGGCAATTACTACAAATTACTATAGAGCTCATAAGAAGAATGCCCGCTCTCGCTCTGATGGCTGGGAGAAACCCAAGGAAGGGTACTGCAAATTAAATGTGGATGCATCCTTCATAGCTGATATTTTTAAAGGTGCCACTGGCGCTGTCATCTGTGATGATCATGGAAGCTTTGTTGAGGGTCATAACTATGGAATTCCTTCTATTTCTGATGCATCGTTTGACGAAGCCTTGGATCTCCGTGACGGTCTTATTTTGGCTGGACAGGATGGATGCATGAAAGATTATTGTTAACAGTGATTGCATGGATGTTATTTCTACCATGCTTGATGGAGGAAACTCAATTGGAGCTGTTGCGGCGATCTATGAGGAGTGCACTTTCCTTGCTAGAGGTTTCACCCATGTTTCACTTGCTCATTGTGATAGGGATAGTAATAAAGTAGCTCATACGCTTGCATGTAAGGCGGAGGGAACCCATACCACTTGGTTGGAGGATCCGCTAGATTTTATTTGTGAGCTTCTCACAAACGATGTAACTATATACTGATCCCGAAGCAGCAGGTTTCAGACGCACTCTTTTCCTCACCAGGATACCTAAGGGGGACTGGAAGGTTTTTAATGAGACGGCCTGCTGACTTAATATATTATGCTTTCAAAAAAAATAGTGTACTTTGCCAATAAATAATCGATACTCCCTCCGTCCCAAGGCTTAAGGCCTATATTTTTTTGAAAAGTCAAGCTACGAAAAATTTGACTTATGTTTTTGAAAAAACTATCAAAAACTATGATATTATATAGATACCACGTGAAAATACATTTTATGATGTATCCAAGAGTATATATTTCATATTGTAAATATTAATATTTTTTTAAAAAAATTTGGTCAAACTTTACATAATTTAACTTTTCAAAAAATTATAGGCTTTAAGCCTTGGGACGGAGGCACTGGCGGAGCCACGCCTATGCTGTGTAGTCATTTGACTACACAGTTTTTTGGCAATTCAAGCTAGAAGTATGAAAAAAATAATTTAAAATCTATACAAATACATGTATTTGACTACACAATTTCACACTGACTAGACAACTTTGATATCCTGGCTCCGCCGCTAGAGGGAGGTGATTGTGCACAGCTGATCTCATCAGTTATGGAATCCTCGCAGGATCGTTGACATTATACTCATTTAATTTCAGAGATTATTAAGAGTTTAGTTAGTTTCGATAGAGAGTTCAAATTTATAAAAGCGGATTGTGGGCAGGTTCGAGTTAGCCAAAAAGGCCTTTCGTAAAAAAAAAACTAAGTGGGCAAGACTGGTCGGCCACGCAGCCACGCGAGCCTGCCCACAATCCTCCATCTTCTTAATAGAAATCGGCCAAAAAGGCCTTTTCAAGAAAAAGAAAGACCAAGTGGGCAAAGGACGGAAGGTACCACGACACTGATAGGCATGATCAGACTTGGAAAACGGTGCGGTGATGGCTAGAGAAATCATAAATACGATGAGCAAATTAAATGGATATCGATCCAAATGCTTGCGAAATCAATTGTGATTTAACGAGAGTGTACTCACCTTTGTTTGAGGTAACGCGGAAATGCAATCCCCCGTAGGAGGGGCCTTCGGCATCATCTCTGCCCTCTGTTTGTTGGAGATTCGTGCTAGTCTTTTTACACAATAACCCTCCCACCTCACTTCTTTAGTCTATTATAGTTTTGCTTCTCAGCCCCTAGTGTTTTCAAGTTTCATACTTATTTCATCGTTGTTTTCTCTCCTCACTTGTTGCACAGGAAAAATATTATTTTGTTTAATTTATTAATTATCCATTTTTAGTTACAATATAGTTTTATAAAATATCTTTTTGAACATGTAAGAATCTTCACAGAATATTTTCACAGATTTTTCAGTCCCAAAAATTATTCATGTAAGATTCATACAAGTTTGATAAATTCATGTAAGATTCGTTGACGATTCTTCCAAGATCAACAATGATTCACAGTAGTTTCATAAAATAGATTCATACAAGATTCAACAGTAACCTTAATTTTAGTTTATATAGCAACTAAATAATCACAAAAATCATTGGACTTGAAAAAAAAATATTGCATAAAATAAAATCATGAGTGAAACTTGCATACACTTTCAGTCTCATACAAGAAATCATACACGTACATACAAGAAACATCAGATTCATACAAGATCATATTCATACACATCAAGATTCATACAAGATCAGATTCCTACAAGAAATCATACATGTTACATACAAGAAACATAAAGAAAAAGAAAAAGAAAAAATCACACATGTTTCATACACCTGTTCAAGATCCAAGCAGGGCAGATCAGAACATGAACTCAGATCTGGATTCAATCAAGATTCAACTATGAATTTGATCCAAACAAAATATTCATCCACAAACTGGATCCAAGCATGAAGAAAAACAAAAATAAAAAGGAGGATCTAGGCCACCCGTGGCGGCGGACCTCCGGGAGGTCGAGGGAGCCGACCGTGGGGCGCGGGGCGATACGTCCATTTTGCATCACTATTCTATATCTTAATTCACTATTATTTATTGATATATTTCATATTGAGAGGTGATACTTATGTTATTTCATCTGTTTTTGCATGGTTGATTACTTTTGGAGCATGGACCGCTGTAGTCAGTATTCTGATGGAAAAGATGCTGTTTGGAGGCAAAATTCGCGAAGATCCGAAAATCCAGGAAAATATACGGAAAATCCTATTTTTCCAGAAGACTAAGGATGCCAGAAGACGGAGTGGAGATGGGCCACAGGGGGCCCACACCACCCCCTAGCGCGGGCAGCCCTAGGCCGCGCCTGGAGGTGGTGTGGCCACCCGGGCCCACTCCAGCCTCTCCCCTCTGGCGTATATCATCCTCCCGAAACTCTAAGACTCGGGGAGCGACCATAGAAAGGTTCCACCGCCTCTACGGGGCGGAAAACACCAAGAGAGAAAGATCTCTCCGACAGACAGATTTCTGCCGGGGAAATTCCTTCCCGGAGAGGGGAGATCGTCACCATCAACACCACCATCAAGCTGGACTTCATCGGGATCATCATCATCACCACCATCATCATCATCAACACCCTCATCACCATCTCCATATTGCTGTAACAATTGGTTGAATCTTGCTATAGTTCATAGGGGAAACTTTCCCAGTGTTGGTTACTCTTTGTAGTTGATGTTATTGAGTGAACCATTGAATTATTGTTTATGTTCAGATTGTTATACATCATTATTCCATCTCTGATCATGATCCATATGATGCCTTGTGAGTAGTTCGTCTTGTTCTTGAGGACATGGGAGAAGTCTTGTTGTTAGTAGTGGAGTTGTGTTGAGAAAGATTCAATAGTTTGATATTTAAGTTGTGGTGTACTTCTTCTAGACGTGTTATGTGAATGTCGACTACATGACACTTCACCTATATGGGCTTAGGGGAATGCATTGTGTATTTGGCTACTAATCGTAGGGGTTGCCGGAGTGACAGAAACCTAAACCCCCGTTAGGAAACCATTGCATAAGGGACGTAAGGGTCTTAGAGTTTAAATCTATGGTTAGATTTCTACCTTAATTACTTTCTTGTACTTACGGACGTTTGTAAGGGGTATAATCACAAGTATGTATTAGTCTTGAATGGGGCGGTACATTAGCACAGGTTCACCCACACAACACTTAGCAAGCTAAATAAGATTAATCAACTATATGAAGCGAAAGCACTTGACAGTCTTCCCATGTGTCCTCGAGAACGTTTGGTCATCTTAAGTAATACAACCGGCTTGTCCTTTGCTGCATAAAGGATTGGCCACTTGCTGCATTTATTCATACTGTCTTTTATTTACTCGTACTTTATTTACTTGCTTTATCAAAAAACCCTAAAATCCGTTTGCTAAGTATTTGCAGAGAATTCCGGATCCATACCACTAGCCAGCACCTTCTGCTCCTCGTTGGGTTCGACACTCTTACTTATCGAAAATACTGCGATACACCCCCTATACTTGTGGGTCATCAAGACTATTTTATGGCGCCGTTGCCGAGGAGTGAAGCGCTATTGGAGAGTGGAACTGGTAAAGGAAACTTCTACTGTGAGTATTGTTTACTTCTATTAGTTGCTTTATTTTCGTTATGGATAATTCGTTGAGTTTCTTATTTGGTAATGCTACTACCACTGCTAAGGTAGTAGATAAGCCACCACCTGCTGAGAATGATGTTTTCAAAATACCTACAAGAATTATTGATCGTGTTATGGATAACTACTATGTTGGAGATGTGTCCATCCCGGTGATCATTTGCTCTTTATACACGAATTATGCGGGTTGTTCAAGTGTGCAGGTATTACTACAGATCAAGTTAAGAAGAAGTTATTCTTATTATCACTAAAAGGAAGAGCTGAGGAATGGTATAAGCTGCTGAAGAATGGTCAAGCTCTGGAATGGGAGGAAATAGTGTCTCTCTTTTATTCAAAGTTTTATCCTCCTAGTGAGATTCATAAAGATCGGAATCAAATATACAACTTTTGGCCTCTTGATGGAGAGAGTACAGCTCAAGCTTGGGGAGATTGAAGTTACTAATGCTCAATATCCCATTCATGAGCTCCCCAACAATATTATTATCGATAACTTTTATGCAAGGCTTTCTCTTCATGACAAGGATTTATTGGATGCTTCTTATGCTGGATCATTCACTCGCATGGAAGAAGAAGCTAAATGGGATCTTCTGGACCGTATTCAAGGCAATGCTGAAGTTTGGGAGAATGACAAAGGTAGAAAGTCAGGTATAAATTATGATTATGAATGCATTGAATCTTTTATGGGAACTGATAACTTTCAAAATATTAAAAATGCTTATGGTCTAGACTCTCAAGCTATTGCTTCTTATTTTAAGGCTTTTGCTTCCTACATTGAAGTGCCTAAAAAGAACTGGAATAAGTATCATGCACCTTATAAAGATATTGCTAAGAGTGTTCCTGCAAGAAATACTGAAGTTTATACTGCTAATCATGTTTTACTTGAACCTTATATTGAGAAAATGCCCTTTCCAGTTAAGGTAAAGGAACATTCTATGATAGCTAGTATGGTTAATGAAAGTACAAATAAAGCTGTTGAACCTGATAAACAAATGGTTGATGAACCTATAATAGCAAGTGTGAAAGACTTTGTCACTAAATATGAAAAAGAGGGACACACTATCCTTTGCAAGGATACCTCTGATATTGTTTCACATAGTAGTGTTATGAGAGCTAGTATTCCTGTGTTTTCTGTTAGAATAAGTGATCATTGCTATGATGGTCCTTGTGATAGCTATATTGTTAAGTTTATGCATGATACTGAAAGTTACTATGAGAGAGGGAAAAGTGTTCGTATGCATCTCAATAATATCAAGTTTCCTCGTTTTATGCTGAAAGTTTTTATGTTGCACTTCTTTTGCCTTCTTATGCAAGTAGCCTTTGGTTTCAACAACTTGTTTGTTTACAAAATCCCTTGCATAGGAAGTGGGTTAGACTTAAATGTGTGTGTATTTTTGCTTCTTAATGCTCTCTTTCACTTCAATTCATATTCCTATGTGAGCATCTCCAAAATTATCATGTCCATCTTAATAGCTATAAAGAAAGAGCTTTTTGGGAGACCAGCCAATTTGTTTTTGATTTCAGTTTGTTTTTGTTTCTTTGACTCTTGGAAGTTATTAATTCTGTAATAACCGCTCCTTATCCGTTTTGTTTGGTTTTTGTGTCAAGATCAACCTCTAATGAAAGAGAAGTAAGATTTGGGGAAGTTGCTATCCCGAAACAGATTTTTTGTGCTTCACCGTAAAAATTCGTGAGAGATCTCTGTCTGTCGGATTGAGTTGTAATTTTTTGTGCTTCTGCCCCAGGTTGTTATTTAACTTTCTTTAGTTTTGCACTTTTTGATTTGAGCAACAGAAGATTTTCGAAAAAATTGATATTTACCTGCTGGTCTGTTTTGACAGATTTTGCCAATCTTGCATTTGCTTCTTTATTCGATTTCCTTTTTGAATTCTTTTTGGGTTTTCGGAAGGAGTTGCTACAGTAGCTTATGTTTTGTTACTTTTCAGTTGAAATTGAGCTCAAAAGGTTTTATCACTTCACTTATACTAATGTTGCTAATGAGAACCGTGTGAAGTTTTGTGTGAAAGAAATTCCCAGGTAGTGGAGATAATGGTGTAATAAGGAAGAGAAGGGTTTTATGACTCAAGTAATAAGTATATGAAGATGAAGATATTGATGTTATTCAAGTGATGACTCCGGAAGAATCTACTAGATACCAAATTCAGAGACCTGCAGAGTCTGTTTTCAAATAGGTAACAGTTCTGGTAAGAAAAGTTCCGCGAAAATACAATCCAACTATATTTTTGCAGTTTTCAGTCGATGAGGAAAGTTACGAAGCGAAGGAGGGACGGAAACGAAGCTAGGGTGGTGTGCACAGGCCCTCCCCTGGCTGCGCCACCAGGTAGTGAGTCCACCCCGGACTCCGCCTCCGACTCGTTTTCTCCCAGTACCTTCCTTTTGATGTGAAACTTCGTAATATATAACCCCCCGGATCCCCCCGAGGTTCGTATATTGTGTTTTCATCATGTTTTCGTTTCGATCTGTTTCTGCCAGGACATACTCTTTGAAGGTTTAGAAGCACAATGGTGTCTTCCAAGGATAAAGGGAAGGAGCCCATGGAGGAATACCTCCAAGACCCTAGGAAGGAGAAGGAGATCAAGAGTGAAGGTGAAGAGGAGCAAGGCCAACATCCGCACACCGGCACTACCATTGCAAGCATTGGAGTGGTGACAAAACCTGCCAGGGTTAGAAGGACAGCACGGATGCAGACTAGGGGGAAAGCTCCCCGTCACAGTTTGGCTCCACGGTCACTTCCTCCACACACCAAGAATCCCTTCCATACCTTTATCCATAACCATGTAGGAAAAGAAGACTCCAAGAGGGAAGAACGGAGAAAGAATAGCAAGAGCTGGAATTCTCAACACGACATGATCATGAGCCGCATTGAGCAAAACTCACAGCTGATTCGTAATCTCACCTTCGAGATTGAGGACCTGGGGAAATTGATCAAAGTGCTCATCAAGAGGATATCACCACCAAAGGAGTAATTCGTCATCAGGTTTGGCATCCCCTTGGTTTGTTCCAAGCTTGGGGGAGTGTCGTGGTATCACATCACTATCTTCCATCTTTTTACCTTATTAGTAGAGTCATATCATGAATAGAGGAGTTATTATGTAGGATGGTTTGCATTATGGAAGTGTCCCCTCTCTCGTTAGATATGTATCCCTTGGTGTGAGTTGCCGTTATGGAATATTAATGAGAAGTTCTATCATTTACTCTTTTGCATAGCTTATATTAGTTTTCAATTCGTGGTTGTATGATTGATCTTGTTGTTAGTATTGGTATCACTTTGGGATCATTGAGTTAATTTAGTTGGTTTTGGCAAACCTGGCTCGGTCAGTAGCAACACTATTTTTGAGAGTTGAAAGAAAAGACGAAAGTACCTTTAAAGAAATATTAATTCATCATCTTTGTTTCTTGATTTGCTCATAAGTTTAGTATTCTCTAGTTAAGATCTTTTGTGTTTCCGAGGAAAATTGCATGTTTGTCTTTATTACTTGTATGTTTGTTTGTTTCCTTCAACTCTTATACTTGCTACCCAGCCTTGCTAGCCAAAAACCTGTACTGAGAGGGTACTCTTCTCGTGCATCCACCTCCTTTAAACCAAAACATTTGCCATTTGTGTCCACCATACCTACCTAGTAGCATTATTGCTATTCCAAGTAAATTCTTGTTTTACCTACCTCCCAAATTAAACTTGTTATGTGAAAATTAGTGATTAAAGCTCTCACGAACTTGATGGCACACTTTACTTTCTTGCACTTAATAAACTTGAACCATTGTGCTCACCTATGTTGCGTATATGCTTGCGCTTTGTAAGTTGTGAATTAGCAAAACCATGTTGTCATGGGGAACGTTTTCAACATTGCACTGGTACTTTGTACCTAGTTGATATCATGTTCTTTTGTCTATGGATGTCGTTGGTGTAAAATGAAAGGGGAGCTTGTAAGTCCATGAAGTTATGCATGTGTGTTAGAGAAACGTCTGGGCCGCTGGTCTAATCCATGCTGACATGGTGGAAACCTGCAGCGTAACCATAACGAGTATCTATGAAGCATTCTTCTTATAAAAAAAAGAGATAGAGATTGAGAAAAAGAAAAAAAGATATTATGAAAAGAGGAAAGAGAGAAAAAAGCACCATATTCCCATGGTAAATAAGAAGATTGCTGAGATACTTGTTGTCTGCTTGCCTTGTCATTTTGATATGGGGATTCTTCCGTATCATCGGGCAAGGGGTACCCCGTTGGCGGTTCTCAATGATACACATATGCTTACGATGACAAGAACTTACCGGTGACTAAACTTGAGTAGTATGAGGAGCGGCCCTTGTATTCAAGGAACATGAGATTCTCAACTTACAACTTGTCAATGCATATCCTCATATTTGATCACTTTAACCTTAATCACCTAAAGATGCCTATGATAGGGGCAATGAGCTGAAAGCTAGTAAGTATCATAATTTTTGGAAGCTCTTTATGAGACTTGCAATCCCTGCTTCCCTCTTTGAAGGGCCTTTCTTTTACCTTGTAGTTGAGTCAGTAAACCTACTCCCTTCTACCTCAGCAAGTATTTTGAGTTGATGTGTTTCATTCATTCATATGATGATTTATTCAATCATGTTTCTTATGTTTCTTGTTTTGCACATTGCTCTTATCTTTATGTTTACTACTTTGAAAGCTATCATTGAAAAACCAGCTATTTGTAAACTCCAGCACATTATCAACTATTCTTCGACCAAGAGCTAAGTTTGCTATTACCAATTATGATTCACTTTATGTATCTTTATTGTGTTTCCTTTACTAATTGCAAGTTGAGTTATATAATAGTGAGTTGTCTTCTATTATGATCTATGTATTTGATGGATGTGATGCTTCTTGTCCGTATTATTTTATCGACTCTTCACTCCATAAACCTGAGGCCATGTTTATTGAGCTCAGTTTCACTTGGGGACAAGCGAAGTCTAAGCTTGGGGGAGTTGATACGTCCATTTTGCATCACTATTCTATGTCTTAATTCACTATTATTTATTGATATATTTCATATTGAGAGGTGATACTTATGTTATTTCATCTGTTTTTGCATGGTTGATCACTTTTGGAGTATGGACTGCTGCAGTTAGGATTCTGATGGAAAAGGTGTTGTTTGGAGGCAAAATTCGCGAAGATCGGAAAATCCAGGAAAATTTACGGAAAATCCTATTTTTCCAGAAGACTAAGGATGCCAGAAGACGGAGTGGAGATGGGCCACAGGGGGCCCACACCACCCCTGGCGCGGGCAGCCCTAGGCCGCGCCTGGAGGTGGTGTGGCCACCCTGGCCCACTCCAGCCTCTCCCCTCTAGCGTATATCATCCTCTCAAAACCCTAAGACTCGGGGAGCGACCATAGAAAGATCTCGCCGCCTCTACAGGGCAGAAAACACCGAGAGAGAAAGATCTCTCCGACAGACAGATTTCTGCCGGGGGAATTCCTTCCCGGAGAGGGGAGATCGTCGCCATCAACACCACCATCAAGCTGGACTTCATCGGGATCATCATCATCACCACCACCATCATCAGCAGCAGCACCCTCATCACCATCTCCATATTGCTGTAACAATTGGTTGAATCTTGCTATAGTTCATAGGGGAAACTTTCCCGGTGTTGATTACTCTTTGTAATTGATGCTATTGAGTGAACCATTGAATTATTGTTTATGTTCAGATTGTTATACATCATTATTCCATCTCTGATCATGATCCATATGATGTCTTGTGAGTAGTTCGTCTTGTTCTTGAGGACATGGGAGAAGTCTTGTTGTTAGTAGTGGAGTTGTGTTGAGAAAGATTCAATAGTTTGATATTTAAGTTGTGGTGTACTTCTTCTAGTGGTGTCATGTGAACGTCGACTACATGACACTTCACCTATATGGGCCTAGGGGAATGCATTGTGTATTTGGCTACTAATCGTAGGGGTTGCTGCAGTGACAGAAACCTGAACCCCCGTTAGGAAACCATTGCACAAGGGACGTAAGGGTCTTAGAGTTTAAAGCTATGGTTAGGTTTCTACCTTAATTACTTTCTTGTACTTACGGACATTTGCAAGGGGTATAATCACAAGTATGTATTAGTCTTGGATGGGGCGGTACATTAGCACATGTTCACCCACACATCACTTAGCAAGCTAAATAAGATTAATCAACTATATGAAGCGAAAGCACTTGACAGTCTTCCCATGTGTCCTCGAGAACGTTTGGTCATCTTAAGTAATACAACCGGCTTGTCCTTTGCTGCATAAAGGATTGGACCACTTGCTGCATTTATTCCTACTGTCTTTTATTTACTCGTACTTTGTTCACTTGCTTTATTAAAAACCCCTAAAAATCCGTTTGCTAAGTATTTGCAGAGAATTCCGGATCCATACCACTAGCCAGTACCTTCTGCTCCTAGTTGGGTTCGACACTCTTAGTTATCGAAAATACTGCGATACACCCCCTATACTTGTGGGTCATCACGGGGCGACGGCGGGCGAGGTGGGGGCCGAGGCGACGGGAGTTGGGGGACGGGGCGACGAGGGGCGACCAGAGGTGCGGTGCGGTGCGACGGGAGGTTGGGGGCGGGGCAACGAGGGGTGACCAGAGGTACGGTGCGGGGAGGTCAAGGGAGCCGGCCGTGGGGGACGGGGCGACGGCGGGCAAGATGGGAGGGCGACGGGAGGTTGGGGACGGGGCGACGGGGGGTGCGGGATCGATGGGAGGTGGGGTGCAGGGCGACGGGAGGTGGGGATGCGTCGGGTCGGGAGCTGGTCTGGGTGGTTATCTCTATCTCCTAGGCAGCAGTGTGAAATCTAAATAGTACGAGGGGCAAAATGCAAATGTGTCTCAGATGAAGACTAATTGACTGCCGCACGAATCTCCAACGCATGGACAGGAGAGATGGTGCCACGTACGCTGGGGAGGTAACGGCGCTCGACGGCGAGCGCATGCAGTACCCATCATGCTGTTCAAGCTTGACTGCCTGGCCTTGTTCAAGCTCGATGGCGAAGGCAGCACCCATGTACTTAAAGTGACGTTGCCTGATCGTCACCATGGCGCTCGCGTGGCTGCGTGGCCGATCAGACCGACGGCGTGGGGCCAAACCCGTCGGCCTAACGACAGCGAGTCGGAGCGGAAAATGTATCCCCACTGACTAAGAGTAGCAAAAGTGGAGAGTTACACCAGCAAGCAGTGGCAATCAACAGATATATATAATCCTCAAAAGTACCAAATATTCATCACCAGTGAGTGAGCTCTGAGGCTGATCGGAGAGGCCGAGATGATAGGATGGGGGGACTTGTACAAGGTGGTGTCCGGCATGGCGCCGCTCTACTTCGCCCTCGTCCTCGGCTACTGCTCCGTGCGGTGGTGGAAGCTCTTCACCCGGGACCAGTGCGACGCCATCAACCGCCTCGTCATCTACTTCGCGCTCCCCTTCTTCGCCTTCGACTTCAACGCCCACGCCGGCACCTTCGCCGCCAGCTACCGCGTGCTGGCCGCCGACGCCATCGCCAAGCTCCTCGTCATCCTCGCCCTCGCCGTCTGGGCCGCCGGCGTCATACTCCTGGTGCATCACCGGCTTCTCGCTCGCCACGCTCAGCAACGGCCTCCTCGTGGGAGCGCCGCTCATGGACGCCATGTACGGCAAGTGGGCGCGCGACATCGTCGTGCAGCTCTCCGTGGTGCAGGCCGTCGTCTGGCTCCCCGTGCTGCTGGTGGTCTTCGAGGCGAGGCAGGCGTGGATGGAGGTGACGGCGCCGGCGCCCACGCCGGCGCTCGAGGAAGGCCTTCAGGACGACGACGTCGGCCGCCGGGCAGCAGCAGCCGGAGGCGGAAGCGGCCGGAAGAAGACAGCTGGGTGCGCGTTCTGGGCGCCGCTGCTGCGGAACGTTGGGCTCAAGGTCGTCGGGAACCCCAACGTCTACGCCAGCCTCCTCGGCGTTCTCTGGTCTACCATCGCAAACAGGTGATCATTCGCGAACGCAATGCACTTGCAGAGAAGATTAAGAGTAAGTCCCAGCTAGTTATTACTCCTTTGACTGATGATTGCTTCTTTCGTTTTATATATAGGTGGCACCTGGAGATACCAACCATCATAGATGGCTCGATTGAGATCATGTCAAAGACTGGCCTGGGAATCGGCATGTTTAACATGGGTACGTGTAACGTAACAATGGAGCGAGGTGTTTTTGGTTTGGACAACTGTAGCCACACATCTTGTCTTGCAACGTTATGCTAGTGTTTGGTTGGTTACAATTTGCAGTACTTCCTCAGCCACATGCATGACCCAAGGTGTTCGTTCATAGCAAAAATGCTTTAGCTAGACCTGTCACGCTTGTGGCGCCACATTTTCGTGGCAAGTTGTTTCGTTTCTACTCCCTCTGTTTTTCGAAATATAGGATGTTTTAGTCTTTTTTTAGAATGCAGGTATCTAGATGGCTTTTACTGTGTAGATTCACTCATTTTGTTCCAAACCCGAAAATGCGTCTAGATAGATGCGTTCCAGAAAGGCTAAACCATCTTACAATTTAAAACAGAGGGAGTACTTGGCCAAACAAAGTTCTAAGTCACAAACTACTCACTTGAACAGGTGTCTAGATGGTTTCTAGTGTGTAGATTCACTCATTTTGTTCCAAACCTACACACTAAAATGCGTCTAGATAGATGCGTTTCAGAAAAGGCTAAAATATCTATAATTTAAAACGGAGGGAGTACTTGGCCAAACAAAGTTCTAAGTCACAAACTACTCACTTGAACTCTAGTTTATACTAAAAAGTAATATAGTAATACTCTCTCCATACAAAAATTAGTGACTTGAATTTGTCTAGATTCCAACATACTTACATAAATTTAAGTCACTTGTTTCTTGACCGAGGGAGTACAAAACACATACTTGTTCTTGCTTCAAAAAAATATTGCCACATTCAGCTATACGAAACAATTCAAGCATATTTCACTGTCTACCACACAAACATCTTAAGTATATTACGAGTACTAAACTTCGTAATAAAAATTATATCCATTTTTCTAAATTATGTCAAATTCTGCCGAAGAGTTGCAACTGACCGCGTTGCTCATGGGTCATGCATTGTCCTATATATACGCTTCTAACAAATATGTAGGGCGTATTATTAGGTTTCATAAAAAGTATCATTACCAAGAATTATTTTGACAATATAGGATTCACATGACATCAAATTGATACAATCATATTTGTTTCTAGAAGTCCTTAGTGATAAATGTGAATTTGTATCATATAAACTATATTACTAATTGAGTAATTCTTTATCAATCTTTGGTCATAACGAAACCATCATATGAGAATGGAGTGAGTAACATGTATGACACTAATTGATGAATGCCATGTGGCGGCGGTTCTGTTACAGGATTGTTCATAGGACTGCAGGATAAGATCATCATGACCGGGCCAGGATTGACAACATTGGGCATGGTGTTGAGGTTTGTCGCGGCGCCGGCAACCACCGCGGTGGGAGCCCTACTTATAGGACTCCGCGGTGACGTTCTACGTGTTGCCATTATACAGGTGCTCCTTCTTGCTCAAACTTATTAATTAAGAGTGAAGAATATATTCTAATAACAGCTAACGAATTCATCGTGTTCATGTTGATATAGGCTGCACTGCCTCAATCTGTGGGAACATTCTTCTTCGCGCGAGAGTATGACCTGCATGCTGATGTACTCAGCACTGCGTAAGTAAATGTTGATCTATGACACATCATTTTTGACGGATTTGATTGGACGTAACCAGAAATAACTATTTGCATTTTCTTTTTGCGTGCAGGGTGATAGCCGGCACCTTGGTTTCGCTCCCTGTGATAACCGGATATTATGTCGTTTTAGGTTTCATATGATAGCATCCTTCTTTTCGAGATAATTAGGTTGTACTCCCTCCGTTTCAAAATATAAGATGTTTTAGTTTTGTGAAAGGTGTGTATCTAGACCCTTTTTAGTGTCTAGGTTCACTCTAAACCTAGATACTAAAAGAGGTCTAGATACACTCCATTCACAAAGCTAAAACATCTTATATTTTAAAACGGAGGGAGTACTTGATAATATCCTTCTTTTCTATACTCGAACAAGAATTCCTAGGGACTGCTCGTCTCTTCCTTTTTGGTCATGGGGACAGCTCGTCTCTTCCAAGTTCCAACTCTGTGTATTGTGTATCAACCGAGATATTGGAACTTTCGTCAATTTCAACTCCTCCCGTGCTCAGGAGCTTACAACAGCGCAGAAGACTAAATTAAAAACAGTTTTTAAAAAAAATATGAAAGGTAGAGTAGTCTGATTGCATATTTCTTACAATATGGAAATGATCTTTTTTTTTAAATGGGGATCCCGGCCTCTGCATCCTAGTATGCACATAGCCTTTATTAATAAAAAAACAGTTCATATACCAAGTACCAAGTCGCACAAAGCTAAAGTATCACAGCTCAATGATCAAATAAGTTCGATACAAACACCAATCATCTGAACAAGACTAAAAGTCTCACCATAGGACACATATAGTAGCTAGACATCTCTCAATCTTCTAGTATGTGGCCACGAAGCCTGACTGAAAATAACCAGAGCAACTATCACGAGACGATTGCACCCAGAAACCATGGGTTATCGCTGATGCTCTTGGAGGACGAAAGCCGAGAGCTGAATCCAATGTGGCGTCATATGGATAACCTGCAAAAACGATGATACTCCGACCTTGTTAAAAATAATATTATTTCAACATTTTCAAATGGACCAACATAAGCTGAAACGACTATATGAATTCTAGCTTTATTCGCCCTATCCACCCCGTTAACCCAATTCCCAAATATATTAGTGATATTGGTTGGAGGTGGGAGATTGTATGTGAAAAATACAATACACCATATAATCTTAGCAAAAGGACATGAAAGAAATAAATATTTTCTATTGTTTCATCTTCGTCACAAAAACAATATTTTTTACATCCATTACAATGACGCTTCACGAGATTATCCTTGGTTAACAACACCTTACTATTAAGAAACCACATAACAATCTTTATTTTTGGTCAACACCTTACTATTAAGAAACCACATAACAATCTTTATTTTCAGTGATATTTTTAACTTCCATAGATATCGTGTGGGCAATCTCGGGTACCCGTTCATAAGATCCTCATACATAGATTTAACAGAAAAGAATCTTGTCCGTCTGTCAAAGTTATTGCCATCAACCTCTAGGGGAGATGTAGCCATACATCCCATTTATTTCTAGTTAAACTCCACCTAAATCTAATGTTTAGAGGAGTATTAGACAAAACGACATGAACAAAAAAAAAATCTATGGACCATGTTGTACAAAGAAGGATATTGTTGGGCTAGAGGCATCTCTCCTAGCCAAATATCCTCCCAAAAATGGTACTCCTCCCATTACCAATTTTGAAAGCCCCTAACAAAAAACCTATCTTTTACCCGCATTAGGCCTTTCCAACACGGTGAGTGAGTCTGTAGGTTTGGCTTAAACTTTTGCTAGAGTCTTATTTTTTAGATATTTGTTTTGTAGCAACTCTTGCCACACCCCATCTTCTATCAACAGTTTATGCAACCACATGGTCAGTAAACATTTGTTTTTAAGTTCTAGTACTTCAACACCTAAACCACTCTGATCTTTGGGTCTGCAAATAATGTTCTATCGTGTTAATATATATTTCTTCTTATGTTCATCGTTTTGCCAAAAAAACATGAACAATAGAAATCTAGTCATTCTCTTACAACATGAACATGGGCATGCTTGTTAAAACTTTATACGAGACTTTCATGCATGAGCGCCTGTTAATGATCTTGGACTACACCATGCTTGTAGGGTGAAACCCCTTATAACCGCAAGACGAAGACCATCATTATGCCTCTTAATAATGTGAAGATTGTATATGAATATATCGTGTATCTTGTTAGGGCATCGGACATAATACAGAGCCATTGTAACGTTGTTAAAGACAATACTATGTTTAGAATTTATTAGCCAGTATAAAATATCCACCATGAGATTTTTTGTATGCCTGTATTGAGGCAACAAACATGTTTTAAAGTGTTTTACTTACATGAAAATAGATGAAATGACATTCTCGGTGCTCAGTGAAAAGAAACAAACTCGGTTCTTAAAAAGGATTAAAAACTAGTCTTTTGGGGTCACCCTTTTTTTCATATGATGCACCACAAGTGTTAAGTTTGCAAGTACGTGGAACACTTGAACATATTTTTTTCCAAAAAGTCATATTTTTAAAATATTCTTGTATTTTCATAATTACGGTTCATGGGGTGCATGAGCTCGGGAGCCAAAACTCCAATGCCATTTTCGACTTCCAACCGTGTAGAGCGACAACAATGGTAAGAAAGAAGGTGGGGCCATCGGCATCATCCATCACCATTTAACCGATGCTTCAACAGTGATGGCGCTCGCTCAGCGAAGACGGTCGATGGGCATGGCACCATGGAGAACTTTATATGTAGTTCCCTTTTTACCTCTTGATTGGAAATATTTGGACGGATGCTTCTGATGCTACATTTGAACTTCAGCGGACCAGCAAAATGTATTAACCAAACCATTTTTTTGGGTGATTTAGGTTTGGTGTTCGTTGATTGTAACCAAACCACCAATGAACAAACTATAATAGCCAAATAAACTGAATGCTCACGCCTCCATCCTGGTATGGCCCTTCTCTCTCCTACTCTACCACAAACACACCATCATGTCTTTGCTGTTTATCCTCCTTGAGACCATGGATGCCTTCACAGATAAGTCCTAGTTGCAGTCTGAAATGTGAGCCATGGTGCCGCGAAGCTCAGGAAAGACCATGACCAGGGGCACTGGGTTTGGGCTCACGAGGTCAGCATGATGGGTTCATTGCATGGAAAACAAAAGTTCCTACATAATAGCAATGAGAAAACCCAGCAAGATCGGATCTATGAGATGTATGTAACGAGAATATAGATCTAATCTACTTAGCCTTGAAGAACACGCGTGCTTAACAATCTACAAATCGTGGATGATATAGTCGTTCACTTGTGTCGGTTCAAATCGATGGAGTCATGCGATCTAGCAGCACCTCTACGGAATCCAGACATTCTAGCTTGGTGGCGTCTCCTCCTTCTCGATCCCGCAAGAGAGAGAAGAGCTACACGAGATTCCGGTAGGAAAACAACAACACTTGGACTTAAGGTGGAGAATTGGTGCAAGGCTTTGCCTAAGTTGCTGCGCGTGAGAGGTGGGAGGGAAAGAGGGAGGCGGGGGCTGGTGTGGGAGGGGGTGCGCCATCCACCCTGCCCCCTTTATATAGGCATGGGAGGGGAGTTTCCTTGGCCCCCTCCAAGCCCTAGGAATGGCGGCGCAAGGGGAGGTGGAAACCTCCCATTTCCCTACACCCCTTTAGAATTCCCCTTCCTTAGCCACATATGCCTTGGGAGGCTATGGTGCCTTGGACCACTAGGGCCAAGGTGCCCCTTCTCGGGCCCACTTGCAGGTGGAACCCACATGTGGACCCCCCCGGGAACCTTCTAGAACATTCCGATCGCATACAGAAATATTTCGAACTTTTCCCGAAACCCTAAACATGACTTCTATATACTTTTCCTTACCCCTAGACCATTCCAAAACTCTTCGTCCCATCCGGGACTCTGAATCACCATTCGATGAGACCATAAATTATCTCGACGAAACCTAGCAACACTAAAGCATTGTGTGTGACCCTACAGGTTCGAGAACATGCAGACATGATCGAGACAACTTCTCCGATCAATAACCATTAGCGGGACCGGGGATGTCCATAGTGGTTCCTACATATTCAAAGAAGTTGTTTTATCGGTCGAACCATGATGTTGGGGATTCAATCAATCCGGTATTTGATTCCCTTTGTCTCGCGACATATTACTTGCCCGAGATTCGATCCTCGATGTCACCATACCTAGTTCAATCTCGTTATCGGCAAGTTATGTTTACTCGTACTGTGGTATAGGATCCCCGTGACTAAACACATTAGTCACATGCTTGTAACCTCTAGGATGTTATACTACTGAGAGGGCCCAAAGATACCTCTCTCTCTCACACGGAGGAACAAATCTCAGTCTTGATTTATGTAACCCAACAAGCACCATTGGAGATACCTAAAATCTACCTTTATAATCACCCAATTACAAAGTGACTTTTGATGTCCACAAAGTATTCCTCTGATGCCAGGGAGTTATACAATCTCATGGTCTAAGGAAACAATACTTGACCTATACTTAAAGCAATATCAATCAAACTAAACAATACGATTAGAAGCCATGCTTATTATTGGGCTTGTCCATCACATCATTCTCCTAATGATATGATCTGATTATTAATCAACATCACATGTTCATGGTTAGGAATCCTTAATAATCATTGATCAATGAGCTAGTTAAGTAGAGGCTCACTAGGGACACGGTGTTGTTTAGAACTCTACACATGTATTATGATTCCAATCAATACAATTATAGCATAGAGAATAAACATTAATCATGAACAAGGAAATATGAATAATAACCACTTTATTATTGGCTCTAAGGCGTTTTTCCAACATAGCACGGTGGCGGGGCTCTAGGAAGTAAGATTTGTATTCTGTGCACCCGATATGGCAAGGAGGTGCTCCAAAATGAAGGTTAGTGAGTTGGGAAAGTTTCCCTTGCATTCTTTAGTTTGAAGGGCATGCAAGTGTAGTAGTAACAGCCCACAAGTACGATGTACTCCGTCTTCTCATCTTCCATCGTGTGAGATCCAAGCACATGGCTTAATAGGATTGATAGGATACTCATACCAACAAGTTGCAACTTATTTTCTGGAAGCTCGTCTAAAAAGAACTCTGATGTTAAGCATGCTTGGCCTAGAGAAATTCTAGGATGGGTGACCGACCGGGAAGTGGGTACCGGGTGCACATGAGTGAGGACAATGTGCGTAGAAAAGACTAGTGTTAGTCTGTGGGGCCAGTCTAGATATCCTATTAAGCTGCCAGGAGTGAAACCCCCTTGTAGTCATAGAATTGTTCCATAACATACAACTCAGTGCCAGCGTCCGAGACCCCAAACTTGGCCTCGAGCGTATCCCACACGTCTTTGCCATTATCAAATGACATGTATGGATCAACAATATTGTTCCCAAGAAATACTAAACAAAGCCACCATAAATATGGTATCGGCTTTCTTAAAGGCCGCTGCCTGCTCAGCAGAGAGATTTCCTTCAGGTTTGTCAAGAGTGACGCTATAGCAGTTTAGGTTTTTAAACCATAGAATTGCTCTCGCGCGCCATCTCTTATAGCACAAGTCAGGAAGATCGTGGGACTCAGCCCACGTCCGAGTCGTTAACAGCCCACGTTCCAGAAAGTTTGGAAACGGCTGACTAATTAACGCGTCCGTTAATGATTCGTAATTAATCCACGACTAATTTTCCTGAACAGCAAAAATAAAGCTCGGCTCGGCGAGATTCCCACAACCCGCAACCCACGGCGCGCGTGTCGCGACACGACGAGGCGGGCATCGGAGGATGAGTGCGCGAGAGCTACTCTTTTTCTCACACCTTAGTGAGTGGTGGAACAACCTAGTATATAAAGAGGTGTAACTCTCACTCAGCTAGCAATGTGGGACTAAACTTTAGCACCACTAGTACAACCATATACTGTCATGCACAAATGGGCCAAAGAGAATTTCAGAATATTTCTAATGGACCCAACATGAACTATATGTAGTACTCTAGATCGGTGTTGTCTTATGTTGTCTTGAAGGCTTGCGCTTTGGTAGACTCAAGAAAATGGGTCGTTCTGCTAGGTCTTGGTAATCCTTTTATATACTCGTAATATGTGGTGGCCTCCTTTCTTCCGTTCGGCATCCTCTTCATGTACAAGTAGAACTCTAGGGCGTCGATAGTACTATACTTAAACACCTCCAACTAGGCTTGGAGCAACCAGCGAGAGGTCCACTCGACATGCATACACACCCATGCCTGTTTGTTCCACATATGGTATACACATTGCGAGGATCTGATAGTACGACCACCAATTGTGAAATAATATAGTTCAGTTTAAAGTATAAACAACATTGAGTAAAATTTAAATTAAATTTGATATTAAAATATAAATAAGTCAAATCAGTGTAGGATAATATGCATATATAATTGCATACATATTAATGATGAAAAATGATTATAACTGGAGTTTAATATAACCTATTTACATTTATGGTATATTAATCTAATGAGAATTCTGATTTGGAATTCACATTATCGGTTACATAGATAGTAAACCAGAAAAATAAAGAACCAAAACTACAAAATAGGAACTAGTCAATATATTTTTACAAATCCTAAAACAACATAATATGTAGTTAGCACGGGGAGCGAAGCCAACGTTCCGACTACAATTCTGTAAACAAATGCAAAGAGCAGCTTGAGTTATTACATCACTATACACCTACACTCCTCGCGCATCCGAAAATGGGAGGCATGAAGAATGAGGTAGTCAAAAATCAAAATAGTGTGACAGAGATCAACAATTACTTACGCAGTACTCAGTACATCGGCATGCAGGTTATACTCTCGTGCGAAGCTAAAAGTTGCAACAGACGGAGGGAGTGCAGCCTATCATCATGGATGAAATGAAGTTTGTGGTCAAGATAAATGAATTGTATAAGTTTAATATGAACTTTAAACTCTTGTTTAATATGGAACCCCACCTGTAAGATAGCAACACATAGAAGGTCACCACGAAGTCCAAATATAAGGGCTCCGACTGCGGTAGCTGCCGGAGCCGCGACAAACCTTAATACCATGCTTAAGATGGTCAAGCCTGGTCCACATATAATAAACTTGTCCTGTAGTCCTATGAACAAGCCTGCAATATCACCATCAAAATATGTGCAATATTAGTCATGGTACAACAGTTATACATATACATATATCTACCTGTTATACAACTAAAACAACAAAGCCAACACATGCTTCCCTATTGCTAAATAATCTATTCCATTTATCATACCATGGGACCTAATTATAGCTAAAACCATGGCTCTATTGCACATCTAAAATTCAAATAAAAATAAAATATAGCAACTTTACTTAGGTACTTAATCCATATGTTGTTCACCAATAGATAAGCTCAGATAATTATAGCTTTGAACGCATACAAATTCGAGTTTAATATAAGTTAACTCTAAACTAGTATTTTGATATTAAATTAAAATAAACAATTAGATTATAACAATTCAATATCAAAAAGTAACAAATACATTTGTATTGGAGGAGACGCCGTGGGTCGAGCTATAAGATACTACTACTATTGAATTGGACAACACGGGCAAAGTTCATGATGGATAGATCTTCAAGAATCAAATATATTATGCATGTAGTAGGACTGGGTTCTAAGATATGCTAATAATAGGGTAGATCTGGATATGAATACTTGTGCAGCTGACAAATCACAATAAGGAACCTAATATTGTTGGGGCTGCAATAGTAAGGATAATAAACAAATGAGACGTTGTTTTGGCTCATGGGAGTAGATTTTTTCATTATGGAAAACACGTTTTAAAATGGTTAAAACATTCTTTATTTTGAGAACTTACATGCTTGTGTCTTATACATGTTCAGAGATATTTCATTACAAAAAAAATATGAATATATGGTATCATATGCGAAAATAAAATGTCTTGTGAAAAGTCATTTTGTGGCACCAAAATTGTCCTTTCTAACACAGGTTGCAATTTTTTATGAAACTTTATATGTGTGCATAGAATATGTAGTGCACACCTGAGGTTTTTTTATGAAACTTTATATGTGTGCATAGAATATGTGTGCATAGAACGTGGTTTTTCACATTGGGAGAATCCAGTCATACGAGCCAAGCCAAAATGGATTTCCAGTTCATTATGTACTAAGTTATTTGAGTTATGCTAAAACATATAAGTCGTTGAAAACAGTCTATGCACATCCCAAATGTACATCTTATGATAGCAGCAAGTTGAAGGGGGTGCTTAGAAATATCCAAGGAGTGTATTTTTATGATAGACCATGACAATTATCTACATACGTACTTAGTTTTACTCAAACATGAATGATTTTCTGCAGGGCACAATACTATCATTCATCTTTTCACGTGATCATTTCAAATAAAAAGAACACTTAAAATAACATGAAAATTTAGCCGCGTAAATGCTCAGGTCACTTGGCTAGTTGTTAATTATGCCACATGTTAACCAAATGTACATCTTATGACAGGAGCAAGTTGAAGGGGGTGCTTAGAAATATCCTATGAGTATATTTTTATGATAGACCATGAAAATTATACTACATATGTACGTAGTTATACTCAAACATGAATGATTTTCTGCGGGGCACAATACTATCATTCATATTTTCACGTGACCATTTCAAATAAAAAGAACACTTAAAATAACATGAAAATTTAGCCGCTCAAATGCTCGGGTCACTTGGCTAGTTGTTAATTCTGCCACTTGTTAACCACGTGGTGTACAAGTTGAGATACCGAGTTTGATAAAAGCAATTGTACCATATGCATGAACAAATTTTGGTTGAGGAAAGTAATCACAACTTCTTCGAAAGATCACATGGGCGCTAGAACCTTCGGGAAGGTTCTCAGTTTGCTCACTGTACCGAAAACTTTTTGGGGTACCCAAGGAAACAATTTAGTGACCTTTGGAGCATCAAAATGCCCACAAAAATTCGGATCTTCCTCTGGCAGCTAGCTATGATGAGGCTCCCCTCGAATGATAACATCCAACGACGACATGGACCGTCTAATGGATTATGTAACGATTTGGAGCTCGAGGACACTAATCACATATTCTTCATGTGCCCGCTCGCTAAATTCATGCGAAGCGCAGTTTGGGAGTTGTTTCCCTGCTCTTGGAACCCCTCGTGTTTTGCAGAGATCTTTGGAACCCTTCATGTACACCTAGGCCAAACAAAACTAGTCCTATAGATAGGATGTGTGCAGCGTTGTTGTAGACTGTGGAATAACAGAAATAGATTCATTATTGAGAGAAAATTTCCAACACAAACGGTTGATGGGCTTTATAAACTATCTATTCAATTAGATGTGTGGAAGCCCCAGTAGTTAGGAGGCAAGATCGGGACGCGGTGGAGATGATGATTGGCATGATCCGCTCTATCTATGCTACAGTTAGAGATGGCCCGGGGAGGCGCCTTAGAGGTCCTCGGTGTCCAGTCTCTTTGCCTGCCGTTATCTTGTTTCCCTAGTTCATCTTGTGAGACTATGGCCGTGTGTGTTGAGGTCGTAAAGGGAGTGATGTACTAGCAAAGTGCTACAACTTCTATTTGAAAATCTAACTACCCACGTTGGTCGCCGGCGGTGGCTTCATTAATTTAGTGTCGGTCTCCACTCGAGCCTTTCGTCTAAAAAAAAGGTTAATCACATCCTGATTTATTGGACTCATATTTTGCCGAGCGGATTCGGCGCCGAGCTGATTTCTCAGCTACTCGTTTTTATTAGGGTCCATCTATAGACTATTCACTTTTTTCTAGATTCCCTCATAAAGTAGAAGAACTTTATACGACCTCATATGTACTATTTAAAATTATCGAAAAGTACATTATAGATTCAGTCCGTAAAATAGAAGGACTCTATAGAACCTCCTATACTTATCAACACACAACGGTGTTTCTAAATAAATATTTCTATATTGAAAATTAGACTCATTTTGAAGAGCTCGCCATGACAAAGTCAAATATTCAAACAAAATTAAATTTGCATTTAAAAAAAATTACACACCGTTTTAGTTTCCAAAGTACATATGGAAAATGAAATCTATGAAAACGGCAAAAGCTGACGGGTCCCGCGTCCAACCGAAAGTGGATGAGAAATTAGTTTGGCGGGCACCGAATCAGCTCGTAGATGGACTTATCGTCGTGATTTATTTGGTAGTTAATAGGTACGTACCCATGCTAAACATCCCCAGTCCAATGCAGGTCTTGGACATGATGGAAATCGAGCCGTCGAGAATGCTTGGGATCTTCAGGTGCCACCTATATATATATATATGCAACTAATATCAGAGAACGATGGAGAATTATTGCAAGTTTTGTGAAACTGCATGGCGCATGCGAACCTGTTTGCCACGGAAGACCACGCTACCCCAAGGAGGCTGGCGTACACGTTCGGGTTGCGGGCGACCTTGAGCCCGACCGTGCGCAGCAGCGGCGCCCAGAACGCGCACCCCGTCGCTGTCGCCGTCTTAAGGTCGCCTCCAGCTGCTGCTGCTGCCGGCCGTTGGACGTAGCCGCTTTCCGGCGCCACGTGCTGGTCGCCTTCTTCCGGCGACGGCGGCGTCGTTTCCAGCCAGGCCTGCCTCGCCTCGAAGACCACCAGCATCAGCGGGACCCACACGACGGACTGCAGCACGGGGAGCTGCACGACGATGTCGCGCGCCCACTTGCCGTACATGGCGTCCAGCAGCGGCACGCCCACGAGGAGCGCGTTGTTGAGCGCCGCCAGCGAGAAGCCGGTGATGCACCAGGAGTAGGTCACGCGTTCGCCGCCGCCGCCGCGTGCAGTCCTGGCGGCAGCCGAAACGGCGAGCGTGAGCACGACGGCGAGCTTGGAGAAGGCGTCGGCGGCCAGGACGCGGTATCCGGAGGCGAACGTGCCGGCGCGGGCGGTGAAGTCGAAGCTGAAGAAGGGGAAGGCGAAGTAGAGGCCGGCGCGGTTGATGGCTTCGCACTGGTCCGGGGTGAAGAGCTTCCACCACCGCACGGAGCCGTAGCCGAGGCCCAGGGCGAAGTAGAGCGGCGTCATGGCGGCCACCACCCTGTACACGTCCCCCCACCCTATCATTTTCCCCGCGGCAAGGCCGGCTAGCTTCTCTCGGCAACTGAAGGTCTGAAGCTACCTAGCTAACTCGACTGGATGGACAGACGCAGGGAGCATCTACCACTCTCCTTCCTCCATCCATCTATCTACCCATCGCTTATTTAAGCACGATCGAGGAATTCGTACGTCACAACGATGGAGAATAATACGACTTAATTGATCGTGCCGCAGTCATGGATCGTCGGTAAAGCATAACTATCACATGCCTAGCTACTACACTCTAAACTGTAATTAAAGTTTCGATAATGGTGTCGTTTTATTCAGACGCATACGCATGGAGCGTCAAGCAACCCGAGCGAGAGATACTGCACCAGATGCCTGAACCTAGCCATTCGTGAGCCGCATTGGACGCACTCTCTCACTCTCGGAGTAGGTGCTCAGTACGACGTATCTCCGTCGACGACGTCATGAATGTGCAAGCGCTTCCGTACTCTTATTGAGCTTGTCTTATTGCCTAGCCGAGATTCCTAGGAGCATCTCCAGCGTGACGTTGCTCGCTCTCTTGATCTCTCACGACTCACGTTTCGCTGGAGCTGAATGAAGAACAGAGACACAAGACACTGAGTTTGTGCTGCGTGCAATTTTTTTTTTTGAAAATAGACGCTTTATTACTTAATTACGATAGCAGCCCAAGATCATTCATCTTGAAAAGACGGTGCATCTTGGCCTTGAATGCATGATCTAGTCGACGCAGGTACCGTGATGATCA
Source organism: Avena sativa (assembly GCA_916181665.1). Classification (NCBI taxonomy): domain Eukaryota; kingdom Viridiplantae; phylum Streptophyta; class Magnoliopsida; order Poales; family Poaceae; genus Avena; species Avena sativa. Next base: position 540,753,281 of record OV702290.1, on the reverse strand, counting down.
AGTCCTCGACATACACCCCTACCAGCAGGTAGTTGACGTTGTCGCCTCATCGGTATACAACATGCTCCAGAGGACTGCGAGTAAACCCAGGAGGGTGCTCCACGTAGACATCCTCGACGAGGCTCCCATTTAGAAACGCGGACTTCACATCCATGTGGTGGACCTTCCAGCCACCATGCGCGGTGAGTGCACAGTCTCCATCTGTGCGACAGGGGAGAAGACCTCATCGAAGTCCGCCCCCTGGCGCTATGCATAGCCCTTCATGACGAGTCTTGCCTTCTGCTTAGCGATGCTGCCGTCGGGATTCTTCTTCAGCTTGAACAGCAATTTCAGGTCAATGGCACGGTGGATGGAGGGCAATGACGTCAGAGCCCAGGAGTTGTTATCGAGGATACAGTCCATTTCCTCCTCCATGGCCCTCCTCTAGGCAGGCATGCTCAATGCCTCTTCGACGCTCGTGGGATCCTCGGCAGCCATGAGATAGAGCACCTCAGGGTCAGCATTTCCATCGTTGTCGTCGAATTGAAGACAACTACGCCATGAGGGGGTCCTCGAGGCATGGGAAAAGGTGGGGTGTGAGACATGTATGATTGTCTGGGACGGTGAGCACACAAGCTTATCCAGGTTCAGATTCGACTGAGATGGACGGATCCTACTCCTGCTAGCAATACAGTATATCGGTAGAGCTGGAAGTAACACAGGATTACAAGAGTTGGTTTCACATGTACGACTTGAGATTGGTTGTTGTGGTTGATACCCTAAAGGCTGGTACCTAGAGCAGCTTATATAGTCATCCGGCCTAGGGTTTACAACAGAGTTCTATCCGGCTACGATACAAAGTAAATATAGATTATATTGGACTACAAGTATTCCTACAGGCCTAAGTTGGTAAATCTTCTGGGCTTTTTCTAGCCGGATGGGCCTCCAACTTCTCTCCCTAACTGGGCCACCCGTGAAGCATAGCTCTAACCCGGAAGTGGGACACCCTGGCCAGTGAATCACCGTGGGTATACCCGAAAAATATATCTCCAATAGTAGTCCCCGGAAACCTCCAAGATCCAAAGTCGGATTCCATTGTCTAGCTTGATTTTTTTTGGTTGTAGAATCTTGAAGGGTTTCTGAAACTTCAAAACAAAAGTGTAGGATCTGAGTCATGAGTGAGTCAGACTTATTGATATATCATCATCGTTTCCATGCTCGATTTCAAATTGAGCTGGAAATTGGTCTACGACGTAACCCGACAACTTTTCAGGTCTTGTTATGTCACTGAAAAATATTGTGTCATCGTGACCGAGGCGCCGTTTTAATGCAAACACGGAGATCAAGGCGGCGGAGGGTTCTCAAGGAAGTTTCCCCTCCCGTTCTGTGACGTGTGGCAGAAATCTAACGCATTAATCGCTAATCTTGGTGCCCCTCCCATTACGCGATGTGTGGCGGAAATCCAGCGCGTTAATCACTATAAGAGGGAAAATCCGCATTCTCTTATCCATCGTTGCGGAGGAGTGGCTTCAACGAGGCCCTCCCCGCACCACGTGACGGCAAACGGGTTCACTTCGCGACCCATCTTGATTGTGGTCTCATCTTTCCGCCATCAGAATTCTTTTCCGAGGTAATTAACTACTACGACATCCAACTTCATAATCTCTGCCCAAATTCTCTATTAGAGCTTAGTGCCCATGTCTCTCTTTGTGAGGGATTTCTTAGAATTAAATTGAGTCTGCTTCTTTTTCGATACTATTTTAGTACTAGAAAAAACTCTATCACGTTCCCTACAATACTGAAACTCTTAGCTTAGTCCTTAAGAGAGACCGAGTCTACCCTAAGGTTTTAGCTAACGATTCAGTGAAGAAGTGGACATCTACCTTCTTTTATCATAAGGATATGCCAGCTCCCGGAAAATAGGAAAGTTTGGCAGCTTTCATCGACGGTGTTGCAACCCACCAAGAATCTTGGGATGCAGAAGCGCCGGCTCTAACTGAAGACTTGATCCGCGCCAAGAGGTGGATTGAGTTCTTGATGAAGAACAAGGGCCTGAGGAGATCCGACTTAGTCCACTACTGGCTAGTATGTCGGATTCAACCTATTCAGTATCACACGGACTGGCTCAAGCATTCAGTCACCCTTGATAAGAACGACAACTTGAAGGTTAAAACTACCCCAATCCCCTTCAAGGACTACAAATCCTAGATTTAGTGGTTGATCAAGGAACAGGTTAACCGGAAAGTCCCAGAGGTCTCCATGCAAATGTACACGGTGGAGAATCCTCTGATTCCGGTTAGTTTTTTGGCTTTTACCTATTGTGTTCTGTCCGGATTTATATTTTATCATATCGCCATGCTGAGATATTTTTGTCTTTCAGATTGCTGACCTCCCCGAGTCAGAACTTGCTCCACTCGAAGGTTATCCACCGGAAGATGCAATTCCTCTTCATGAGGAGGAGGAACTAGAACAATTGCCGGAGATGCTTACTCGGAAGTGTAATACTCCGGTTATTTCGGCTGGCCCACAAATGCTGCCAGTCGTCAAAAAGTAAGTTCCTCTACAAACATCTTGTATTTTTACTTGATCCTCTTGTTTAGTCCCACACTGGGACTTTGAGGGATGGGGTGCTCCCCTTTCTCCTATATAAGAAGGGAGATCCCTCTCCAAAATCTCATCCCATCAATTGGCTTTTGCCTTTCTCTATCCCTCTCTCCCCCTCACATGTGGTTTCCATGTAGGAACGTGCATATGGCGATAGGGATTTCTCCACCATACGCACACCTTCGTGCTACTGGATATTCGATCCGGGTCAATCTTCTTCCGTTGTTTAGCTGGACCTAAGCTCGGGGGACGTCTCTACACCGGATGCGTGTAAAGCCACGGAGGCACCGCTGGTTGTGGTGTTCATCGCTTGGATCTTGGACATCTACACGACCTTGAGGTTGGCTACGTTGTACGACTCCATCATCCACGTTTCTCGTAAAATGTTAACCGCTTTCTTTCTTTAAGGGTATGAATACCGCATCCCTCTCGTTACTTTACCTCTGTATAGATAGACCTTGGCTATGGTGTTCTCGTTGTTAGGATTTTTTTGTTTTCTGCTACAGAACCCCTTCAACTAGTGGTGTAGAATCAGTCGGTGGTGTCCTCATTTCTTGCAAGACGAGGCATGTTGCGCGTTGTACCACGCCTTCACCCCATCATCCACCGTAGATATGTCTCCCCAAGAGAACAGCTAAGTCCTCCTCCCTCTTCTTCGCCGTAACATTAGTCTTGAGGAGGCCGATCTTGATGCCTTCCTTCTCCAACATCACCGCCCACCTTGCATCTTACTTCGCTTACCTCAATAGAGTGTTCGATGTCTCGTCATCGATGCGCTTCATGATGAATGACTGCAACCTCTCCAAGGTCGGCACCGCATCCCTTGCCAACCTGGACTTCTTGTTTCCAACAGGACGCTCCTTTGAGGCCGACGGTGTTGACACTTTGGAGGAGGGAATTTTTTGTTTCTCTCGCTGAAAGAGCTGGCCCACCATCTTTTGGCTTGGGGGCACCGGTTGCAAAAAATGGCCCACGCGCTAGATGAAAGTGGGCTATGGGGGACTATCGGGGGACTGGTTGGAGATGCACTAAGGCCTCGTTTACTTCTCAAGGTTTTTCCGGGTCCATAGGAGATATTCCCAACCCACTCGCTAATTCCAAAAGTTCTCCGCGAGCCCGTTTACCTTTAGGGCCCGTTTGGATGGTCGTTTTTAAGCCCAACCCAGCGTTTCTTCTATCCCTGAATATAGCCTCTCCTCAACGTGTTTCCACTCGGCATTTATAATCTCCGATAATAAATCGGGATACCCAAGATTGGAAACCGGCATTTCCAGCGGCCAAACAGAACGACATACAGGTGTACCTCGTCCTAGGCCTCGTCATAGAAAACAATTCGCTCTTATGGAATTTAATCTTCACACCAGAAAATTGTTTGAATGCTGATAATATTAATTTTAAATTCTTAGCCTTTTCCAAGTCATGTTTCATGAACATAATTATATCGTCGTCATACTAAAGGATAAATACTCCCCCATCGACAAGGCGAGGGACTACCCCTTCAATCTGGCCATTCACTTTTGCACGCTCAATCAATATAACCAACATATCCGCCAATATATTAAATATTATAGCGATAATGGGTCACCTCGTCTTAATACTTTTCTTGTCTAGAAGTATCTGCCAACAATGTCATTTATTTTGATGGAAACGCTACCTCCAGACACGAAATTGTGGTCTAGAGCACGCCACTCATCAGAAAAAACTTTCATTATGATAGTTTGCTGAAAGAAGACCACTTTACTTCATCATAAGTTTTTTCAAAATCAATTTTAAATAGTACCTATTCAATTTTTTCCTATGTAGTTCATGCACTATTTCATGAAGGATTATTACACCATCTACAATGTTTATTTCTTGCATGAAAGTAGTTTGCGTAGGATGAATTACATGGTTACTGTCGAGTTTAACTTGATCGTTGCGGTTTTTATGAAAATCTTAAGACTAGTATTAAGAAGATAAGTTTATACTGTTGTATTATTTCTATGTTATTAACCTTAAGTAATAAAATTATCTCGCCAAAATTCAGACAAAACAAGTTTAGTTGTCTAGCATGAAAAATACGAACAAGTCTAGTAGGTCCTATTTGATTGATTCCCAAAAGTTTTCATAGAACTCATCTAGAAAGCCATCTGGACCCAGTGCCTTGATGTGTTCCATTTGGAAAGCCATTTTATTAGTTTCCTCCTTAGAATAAGGGGTTGTTAGAAAGTTATTTTCCTCATTAGACACTTGGGGTATGTCGTCTCCGGGACTCATCAGAAGAGAAGCTGACTTCCTCTAGGATCTGAACATACCTTTATACCATTTTTAATGTAAGACTTGAGTTGATCATGTCCTTCAATTAAGCCATCATCCTGTATAAGAGAATGATTAAGTTTCTTATGGCGTCTGACATTTTCCACACAGTGGAAGGACCTTGTATTCGAACCTCCTTCAAGAATAAATTTAGCCTTAGATCGTTGGTTCCATTTGAGCTCCTCATCTCACAGAAGACGTGCCATCTCAACATTTGGTTAGCTCTTGAGCTCAAGTTTTTGTGCACATAGTAGCTTAACTTCCGCAAAAATATCTAATTCATCAATAATCGATGAAAGTCGAAGCTTGTCCTTTTTGAGAATCCTAGTTGTATGCCTAGCCCATCTTTGAAGGAAATTACGCGTAGCATGTAGTTTATTATTCCATCGTTGGATTGGGGTACGACCCTGCATAGGTTTCTCCCAAACATTCTTAACCATCTCACAGAAGCCATCGCGGTTCAACCAACCAAGTTCAAACTTGAATTGGCCATTTCACGTTGAACTAGGCGAGCCAACGAATAGGAGAATGGGGTCGTGATCAGACAGATATTTAATATGTTCCAGCACACATATGGTAACCATAGAAAATTTAGGGTCCGTTTGATTCAAAGGATTTGCGCAGGAATTTTATAGGATTAAATCCTATAGAAAATTTTTTATGACGATTGTTTGATTTGTAGGATTGATTCTCGTAGGATTTTTTCCTAAGGTTTCCTTTGTACCAGTTTTCATAGAAAATCAAACATCCACCCATACCGCTTTTTTAGATTCCTATAGTGGAATCAAACAGACTTTGATGCATATGAATTCCTATAGAATTGGAGTGAGAAATGACATTGCAATCCTATATTTTTCCTATTTCTACGATTTTCCTATCCTACGAATCAAACAGACCCTACATTCCCAATTAGTATCCATAAGAACGCGATCTATTTTTCATATGCACGATCAAGAAGACTATTTGTCCAAGTGAACTGTTTTTCACCATGGACACTTCTTGTAAATCAAGAATGTTAATTATAGCATTGAATAAGAAAGGTTAATGGTCGTCATAATGCCCCGACTCGTCTTATGAGGTAACTTAAGGCCTTTCACAATGGAGTATATCTTAGCAGGATATCATAGAAGTTATAAATATCTAAGAGACAACGTCTCCAATGCATTGTATCTTAGAGCAAGTTCAATAGTAAAACCTGTTGCTAGCTATAAGCTGTCGTCATGTCACCTATAGCCAACCTAATAGCCAACATATACAATAGTTAGCTATAAGTAAGTACTATTTTATTTGGCTAAGGCCTACCTTATACTCACACAAAGTGCATAGGAGCGCATGTTATAGCTAACTCTTGCATAAAAACCCACTAATCTTCTCTCTCGATTTCTCCCTCCTCCACCTCGTCTTAAATATATTATTTAAACTCTTATAGCCTAATTACCTAAGCTTATTGTACTCGCTCTTAGAGGTTGTATCTTAATTTAATTTTTTTCTCTCATGCATGCATTTGATTAGACTATCAACTTTATTTACCTATGATTACGTGCAAATGGTGTATCTTAACTAAGATACAAGAACCATCTCTCTCCTCCTTAATTGTCATACCACATCAGCATTTTGCCTAGAATGACGCGCTAAGAGACACCCATTGTAAAATGCCTGCAAGTTGAAGTATCCGCCTATTAAAATAGGGTACGAATTATCTTTTGCCAAGTTGACCATCTCACGGAGAAAGTCATCTTTAAACTCATCCTGGGATGCACCATGTACAGTGATAAGAATGGGTCCATGTGAAATTATTTGTATTATTATGGATATGGAGTTTGATATGAAAATCCCCACCCGAACTTGTCAACACATCCATAGTCTCTATGCTTATGCCAAATAGAATGCCACCCGATCTGCTACATGGTGGGCGAGAAATCTAAGTGAAGTAAATTCCACCGGATAGGGTTTAGTAGATTCACCGAGAAATCACGTCTACCTGTTGATGCCGCAAGACGATGACTAGGGGCACAAGGGTTTGGGCTCACAAGTCAGCACGGCGGCGGGGATCTAGCAAGGAAGATTTGTATACTTTTTTTAGAAAACGCAAAAGCTTTGCGTTTCATTATATTGAAAAGGTAAAATTTGTTACACGCCTCAAGTGAGGTTCTACGTTAAACTTTACAAGGGCATATTTTAATGAACATCCCATGTCGTTGGCACTATGTCTCTAAGCCCCTTGGCTCCCGCCGTAATCCAAGCTTTTGCTTCCTCTTTGATTTTTGCAGTTAGGGTTCGAGAGTTGGGCTAGGCTTGTTCGAAGACACAGTCATTTCGGTGCTTCCAAAGCATCCATGGCACCATCAACGTTGTCGAGGCCAAGCCTGATGGGTTCGTAGCATGGAAAACAAAAAATTTCTACCGCAAGAACGAACAAAACCCAGATCTAATCTAGATAAAAGCCAAGATCTAGTCTACTAGACATGAGCAACGAGATAGATCGGTACTAACCCTCGTAGAACCGAAAGCGTTAACGAGATTAGATCTCGTGGATGATGTAGTCGATCACTTGCCGATCTCAAGATCGAGTAGATGATCCTTCCGGCGCCGCGTTCCGACAGCGCTTCCGCAGACGGTCACACGTGCGGAGTCGAAGCAGACCTTCCTCTCCCCGTTCCAGCGAGCAGCGGAGGTAGTAGATCTTCTCCACGCAATCTCAGCAGCACGACGGCGTGGTGGTAGTGGTGGTGGAGAGAATTCTGCAGGGCTTCGCCTAAGCCGGAGCAGATGGAAGGAGGAAGAGAGAGGCGGCTAGGGTTTGGAGTGGGGAGGGGCAAGGAGGGGTGGCGCCTCCACCCCTCTATATATAGAGGGAGGGGTGTGGCCTAGGGTTCCCACCCCTAGGCCCACCCCTTAGGGCCGGCGCACTAGGGAGCTTGGGGGGAGAGTCCTTCCGCCCCAAGTTTCCCCTTTAAACTCCCCTTATCTTATCTTATCTTATCTCGGTTTTCAAATAAACTCCAAGATATCTTCTAGAACCTTCCGGAACATTCCGAAACCTTCTAGAATCCCCATACAAACACTCTGGAACATTTCCTAACTTAGAAAATGATCCCCATTATATGAATCTTATTCTCCGGACAGTTCCGGATCTCCTCGTGATGTCCCGGATCCAATCCGAGACTCCGAACAACATTCGGTCTCCAACGCACATTCAATATCTACTTAAAACAACTTCGAACCTTAAGTGTGTCACCCTACGGTTCGTGAATATGCAGACATGATGAAGACACCTCTCCGATCAATAACCATCAGCGGGATCTGGAGATCCATAACGGCTCCCACATACTCGACGATGACTTCGTGATTGATAGAACCATTAACATCCGAAACCAATTCCCTTTGTCACGCGATACTCTACTTATCCGAGGTTTGATCATCGGTATCTCCATACCTAGTTCTATCTTGTTACTGATAAGCACACTTTACTCGTTCCGTGTTATGTCATCCCTTGTGACCTAGTCACATGCTTGCAAGCTAACTAGATGACATTCCACCGAGAGGGCCCAGAGCATATCTATCCGTCATATGGATGGACAAATCCCAATCTTGGTCCATGCGCTTCAACACATGCTTTCAAAATACCCAATGATACCTTTATAACCACCCAGTTACGAAGTGGTGTTTGATGTCATCAAAGTACTCATCCGGTGATGGTGATTAACACAACCTCATGCTCGAAGGATTAGGTTACTATGTATCGAAAGCTAATAGCAATGTGAACTTAATGACTTGATCTTTATGCTACGCTTACTATGGGTGTGTGTGTCCATTACATCATTCTCCTAATGATATAACCTTGTTATTAATGACATCCAATGTCCATGATCAGGAAACCATGATCATCAATTAATCAACAAGCTAGTTTAACAAGAGGCTTACTAGGGACCTTTTATGTTTACAAAACACACATGTATTAGTGTTTCCTTATAATACAATTATAGCATGGGATGCAAACATTCATCATAAACACAAAGATATAATAATAACCACTTTTATTATTGCCTCTTGGGCATATCTCCAACAGTCTCCCACTTGCACTAGAGTCAATAATCTAGATTACATGGTAATATACCTAACACCCATGGCGTTCTGGTGTTGGTCATGCTTTGCTCTAGGGAGAGGTTTAGTCAACGGATCTGCCACATTTAGATCAGTGTGTACTTTGCAAATCTTTATGTCACCATCTCGGACATACTCGGGAATAGCATGGAAACGTAGCTTGATGTGCTTCAGCTTGCTATGTGACCTTGGCTCCTGTGCATTAGCTATGGCACCTGTGTTGTCACAGTAGATGGCCATCGGGTCCAACGCACTAGGAACCACGCCAAGTTCAGTAATGAACTCCTTCATCCATATGGCTTCTTGTGCAGCCTCCGAAGCAGCTATGTATTCCGATTCAGTTGAAGATTTCGCCACAACACTTTGCTTGGCACTCCTCCAGCTCACTGCAGCACCATTCAAAATAAATAAGTATCCAGACTGTGACTTCGAGACATCTGGATCGGTGTTCCAACTAGCATCAGTGTAACTATTTACAACAAGCTGTTCATCACCTCCATAAGAAAGAACCATATCCTTAGTCCTATTCAGGTACTTAAGGATATTCTTGACCACTGTCCAGTGCTCTATTCCAGGATCACTTTGATATCTGCTAGTCAAACTAACAGCATGTGCTATATCCGGTCTCGTACACAACATGGCATACATGATAGAACCTATGGCTGAGGCATAGGGAACATTATTCATCTTCTCTCTATCTTCTGCCGTAGCTGGACTTTGAGTCTTACTCAAGGTCTTACCTGACAACATGGGCACGAACCCTTTCTTGCTCTCTTCCATTCTAAACTTCTTTAGAACTTTGTCTAGGTATGTACTTTGTGAAAGCTCTAGCAGGCGTCTTGATCTATCTCTATAAATCTTCATGCCTAGAATATATGCCGCTTCGCCAAGATCCTTCATTGAAAAACTATTATTCAAATAGGCTTTGACACTATTAAGAAGTTCTACATCATTCCCAATCAACAGTATGTCATCTACATATAGTACTAGTAATGCTACAGAGCTCCCACTCACTTTCTTGTAAATACAAGCTTCTCCATAAGTTTGTATAAATCCAAAGTTTTTGATTACTTTATCAAAACATTGATTCCAACTCCGGGATGCTTGCTTTAGTCCATAAATGGAGCGCTGAAGTTTGCATACCTTGTCAGCATCACTAGGATCGACAAAACCCTTGGGTTGTACCATGTACAACTCTTCCTCAATGTCACCATTAAGGAACGCTGTTTTGACATCCATCTGCCATATCTCATAATCGAAATATGCAGCAATTGCTAACAAAATCCTCACAGACTTTAGCTTTGCTACTGGTGAGAAAGTCTCATCATAGTCAACACCTTGAATTTGTCGGAACCCTTTCGCGACAAGTCGAGCTTTATAGACAGTAACATTACCATCAGCATCTGTTTTTCTTTTGAAAATCCATTTGTTCTCGACAGCCTTACGGCCATCCGGTAAGTCCACCAAAGTCCATACTTGGTTTTCGTACATGGATCCCATTTCGGATTTCATGGCTTCTAGCCATTTGTCGAAATCTGGGCTCACCATAGCTTCTTCATACGTCGCAGGGTCATCAGTGTTGTCCACTAACATGATGTTCAAGGCAGATTCATACCACTCAGGAGTGGTACGAACCCTCATTGACCTGCGAGGTTCAGCAGCAACTTCGTTCGAAGTTTCATGATCACCATCATTAGCTTCCTCTCCGGTTGGCGCAGGCGGCACAAAAACATCTTCTGGTGCTGCGCTACTCTCAACCCCGAGAGAAGGTTCAATAACCTCGTCGAGTTCTACTTTCCTTCCAGTCACTTCTTTCGAGAGAAACTCCTTCTCAAGAAAGGATCCATTCTTGGCAACGAAAACTTTGCCTTCGGATCTATGATAGAAGGTATACCCAATTGTTTCTTTAGGGTATCCTATGAAGACGCATTTCTCCGCTTTGGGTTCTAGCTTATCAGGTTGTAACTTCTTTACATACGCTTCGCAACCCCAAACTTTAAGGAACGACAACTTAGGTTTCTTTCCAAACCACAGTTCGTACGGTGTCGTTTCAACGGATTTAGATGGTGCCCTATTTAAAGTGAATGCGGCTGTCTCTAATGCATAGCCCCAAAACGATAGTGGTAAATCTGTAAGAGACATCATAGACCGAACCATATCTAAGAGAGTTCGATTACGACGTTCGGACACACCATTACGCTGTGGTGTTCCCGGCGGTGTCAACTGCGAAAGTATTCCACATTTCTTTAAATGCATGCCAAACTCATAACTTAGATATTCTCCTCCGCGGTCAGAACGCAGAAACTTAATCTTCTTGTTACGATGGTTTTCCACTTCACTTTGAAATTCCTTAAACTTCTCGAAAGTTTTGGACTTATGTTTCATAAAATAGACATACCCATATCTACTTAAGTCATCCGTGAAAGTGAGAACATAACGATATCCACCACGCGACGCTACACTCATTGGACCGCACACATCGGTATGTATTATTTCCAATAAGGCTGTAGCTCGCTCCATTATTCCAGAGAATGGAGTCTTAGTCATTTTTCCCATTAGACATGCTTCGCATCTTTCAAGTGATTCAAAATCAAGTGATTCAAGAAATCCATCAGAATGGAGTTTCTTCATACGCTTCACTCCAATGTGACCAAGACGACAGTGCCACATGTATGTAGAATTATCATTCAATTTTGTTCGTTTAGCATCTATGTTGTGAACATGTATCACTACTATCGAGATTCAGTAAGAATAAACCATTCATCTCAGGTGCATTACCATAAAAGATATTACTCATATAAATCAAACAACCTTTATTCTCGGACTTAAAAGAGTAACCGTCTCGCAATAAACAAGATCCAGATATAATGTTCATGCTTAACGCAGGCACCAAATAACAATTATTCAAATTTAAAACTAATCCCGAAGGTAGATGTAGAGGGAGCGTGCCGACGGCGATCACATCAACCTTGGAGCCATTTCCAACGCGCATCGTCACCTCGTCTCTCGCCAGTCTTCGTTTATTGGGCAGCTCCTGTTTTGAGTTACAAATATGAGCAACCGAACCAGTATCAAATACCCAGGCACTACTACGATTACTAGTAAGATACACATCAATAACATGTATATCGAATATACCTTTCTTCTTGATGTTGCCGTTCTTCAGATCTGCCAGGTACTTGGGGCAGTTACGCTTCCAGTGACCAGCACCCTTGCAGTAGAAGCATTCAGTTTCAGGCTTAGGACCAGCCTTGGGCTTCTTAGCAGGTGCGGCAGCTTTCTTGCCATCCTTCTTGAAGTTGCCCCTGTTCTTAGGCTTGCCCTGTTTCTTGAAATTGGTGGTCTTATTGACCATCAACACTTGGTGCTCCTTCTTGATCTCCACTTCAGCAGTTTTCAGCATGGACGATAGTTCAGGCAACGTCTTGTTCATGCAGTGCATATTGTAGTTCATCACAAAGTTCTTATAACTCGGTGGCAGTGATTGGAGGACACGGTGAATCCCCAACTCATTAGGAATCGTTATCCCCAACTCTTGGAGCTTGTTTGCGTGCCCAGACATGGTGAGCACGTGCTCGCTAACGGAGCTTCCCTCTTCCATCTTGCAGGTAAAGAACTTTTCGGAGGCCTCATAGCTCTCCACGGCCGCGTGAGTCTCAAAAATGAGCTTGAGCTCCTTAATGATCTCGAACGGGTCGTGGTGCTCAAAGCGCTTCTGAAGCTCCGTTTCTAGACCGTACAGGATGGCACACTGAACTGTGGAGTAATGATTTTTCCGAGTGGCGTAAACATTTTTTACGTCATCGGTGGCATCTTCTGCAGGTGGGTCACCTAGCGGTGCATCGAGCACATAGGTCATCTGACCAGCCCTGAGGACAATCTTCAGACCACGGAGCCAGTCCGTGAAGTTGCTTCCATTGTTCTTAAGTTTTTCTTTCTCTAGGAACGCATTGAAATTGATGGAGAGGTTCGCCATAATCTACAACAAATTTGCAAGTAGTTTAGACTAAGTTTATGATAAATTGAGTTCAATTTTAATTCTTAAATTAACTAGGTGAACTCCCACTCAAAACAACATCCCTCACATTGTCTTAGTGATTACACGAACCAAGTCCACTACACCAAGTCCGATCTTCACGAGAGAAGATGTAGTTTCATCGGCGAACAATCTTCATGTTCATCATATCATTCATATGACGCGTGCTCTACCTTTCGGTATTCCGTGTTCCGAGACCATGTCTATACATGCTAGGCTCGTCAAGATTAACCTTAGTTTCCGCATGTGCAAATCTGGCTTGCACCCGTTGTATGCACACGTAGAATCTATCACACCCGATCATCACGAGATGCTTCGAAACGACGAGTCTTAGCAACGGTGCCAACTAAGGACGAACACTTTTATTACTTGATATTTAGTGAGAGGGATCATCTTATAATGCTACCGTCGCGATCTAAGCAATACAAGATGCATAAAGGATTAACATCACAGGCAATTCATAATTAGTGTGATATGATATGGCCCTTTCTTCTTGTGCCTTTGATCTCCATCTCCAAAGCACGGACATGATCTCCATCATCACCAGCATTGCGTCAAGGTCAGTGGCGCCGCTTCATGGTTGTCCATCATCACAAGCAACTATTACAACTACTTGGAATAAAGCTATTACAAGATGAATAGACACACAGGTCTTAACAAAATTAAAGACAACCATTAGGCTCCTGCCGGTTGCCATATTACAACAAGGATCATTGCATACATCAAATATAATCACAATCACATGATGGCCATATCACATCACAAAACCCCTGCAAAAACAAGTTAGACGCCTCTAATTTTCTTTGCAAGTTTTACGTGGTTTGGGGCTTTCAAATAAGAACGGATCTTACCTACGAAACTGAACCACAACGTTGATACAAGTGCTATCAAGTGCAAAGTGTAGATTTGATCTATACTATGATGGGAGAGACAGACACCCGCAAAGCCACTTGTGCAAAGCAAGTTGCACGTCAAGCGTGGAGCAAGTCTCATGTGCGATGACATGTAATGTTAGCCCGAGCCGCTTCATCCCACCATACCGCAAGATGTACACACAACAATAGACGGCACGAGCACCAACGCCCACAACACCATTGTGTTCTACTCGTGCAACATATCTACGCATAGACAAGGCTCTGATACCACTGATGGGTTCGTAGCATGGAAAACAAAAAAATTCTACCGCAAGAACGAACAAAACCCAGATCTAATCTAGATAAAAGCCAAGATCTAGTCTACTAGACATGAGCAACGAGATAGATCGGTACTAACCCTCGTAGAACCAAAAGCGTTAACGAGATTAGATCTCGTGGATGATGTAGTCGATCACTTGCCGATCTCAAGATCGAGTAGATGATCCTTCCGGCGCGGCGTTCTGGCAGCGCTTCCGCAGACGGTCACACGTGCGGAGTCGAAGCAGACCTTCCTCTCCCCGTTCCAGCGAGCAGCGGAGGTAGTATATCTTCTCCACGCAATCCCAGCAGCACGACGGCGTGGTGGTGGTGGTGGAGAGAATTCTGCAGGGCTTCGCCTAAGCCGGAGCAGATGGAAGGAGGAAGAGAGAGGCGGCTAGGGTTTGGAGTGGGGAGGGGCAAGGAGGGGTGGCGCCTCCACCCCTCTATATATAGAGGGAGGGGTGTGGCCTAGGGTTCCCACCCCTAGGCCCACCCCTTAGGGCCGGCGCACTAGGGAGCTTGGGGGGAGAGTCCTTCCCCCCAAGTTTCCCCTTTAAACTCCCCTTATCTTATCTTATCTTATCTTATCTCGGTTTTCAAATAAACTCCAAGATATCTTCTAGAACCTTCCGGAACATTCCGAAACCTTCTAGAATCCCCATACAAACACTCTGGAACATTTCCTAACTTAGAAAATGATCCCCATTATATGAATCTTATTCTCCGGACAGTTCCTGATCTCCTCGTGATGTCCCGGATCCAATCCGAGACTCCGAACAACATTCGGTCTCCAACGCACATTCAATATCTACTTAAAACAACTTCGAACCTTAAGTGTGTCACCCTACGGTTCGTGAATATGCAGACATGATGAAGACACCTCTCCGATCAATAACCATCAGCGGGATCTGGAGATCCATAATGGCTCCCACATACTCGACGATGACTTCGTGATCGATAGAACCATTAACATACGAAATCAATTCCCTTTGTCACGCGGTACTCTACTTATCCGAGGTTTGATCATCGGTATCTCCATACCTAGTTCTACCTTGTTACTGATAAGCACTCTTTACTCGTTCCATGTTATGTCATCCCTTGTGACCTAGTCACATGCTTGCAAGCTAACTAGATGACATTCCACCAAGAGGGCCCAGAGCATATCTATCCGTCATATGGATGGAGAAATCCCAATCTTGGTCCATGCGCTTCAACACATGCTTTCAGAATACCCAATGATACCTTTATAACCACCCAGTTACGAAGTGGTGTTTGATGTCATCAAAGTACTCATCCGGTGATGGTGATTAACACAACCTCATGCTCGAAGGATTAGGTTACTATGTATCGAAAGCTAATAGCAATGTGAACTTAATGACTTGATCTTTATGCTACGCTTACTATGGGTGTGTGTGTCCATTACATCATTCTCCTAATGATATAACCTTGTTATTAATGACATCCAATGTC
Source organism: Avena sativa (assembly GCA_916181665.1). Taxonomy (NCBI): domain Eukaryota; kingdom Viridiplantae; phylum Streptophyta; class Magnoliopsida; order Poales; family Poaceae; genus Avena; species Avena sativa. The sequence goes on along the minus strand of OV702290.1, from coordinate 540,737,618 downwards.
CATGATCAGGAAACCATGATCATCAATTAATCAACAAGCTAGTTTAACAAGAGGCTTACTAGGGACCTTTTATGTTTACAAAACACACATGTATTAGTGTTTCCTTATAATACAATTATAGCATGGGATGCAAACATTCATCATAAACACAAAGATATAATAATAACCACTTTTATTATTGCCTCTTGGGCATATCTCCAACAAAGCCTTTGTGCATTGGTTTGGGAGTTTGCTGCTTTGCCAACATCCACCATTCGAAGAGGGAGGGTTCCTCAGCTGGTGGGGGTGCATGATAGGCGTAGTCATGATAGGATTTCATGCCACACTTGTCGCGAGAAGGGGCAGCTGATCATAAGGTGATGCATGGTTTCCATCGTCTGATCGCAGAGAAGGCAATTGGGATGGTGCTATAGCTGGCGCCTCGCCAGCCTCTCCACGGTCCAATAGCGGTCCAGGTTCACTAACCAATGGAAAATTTTGACGCGGTTGGGCGCCCAAGATTTCCAGATTAGTTTCCAGGATGCGCATTTGTTGGAGCCATGGAAAGCTACCCGGTAGGCGGATTTGGCAGTGTATTGACCGTCATCAGTCCATCTCTAGATCACTTTGTCAGGCTCAGGTGTGAGCTCGATGTGGGTAATCTGTAACCACAGTTGCAGGTATTCCCCGATCTCCTGGATCCCAAGTACTCCATGGATGTCCCGTGCCCATCGGTTTTCAGCAAACCCATCCACGACAGTTCTCGTTCTGCGCCGACTTTTGGGGATGCAATCGTAGAGTGTAGGTGCAATCTCGCGGACAGCATGGCCACGGATCCATCGGTCTTCCCAAAAAGTGTCGTTAGGCCGTTTCCCAGGCTTGTATGTGTCGACGCGAAGAAGAGGTTCTGCTCCACTTTAGAGAATTGAAGGTCGAGGCCGCTCTAGGCGCGGTTGCTGTCAGTTTTGCTAAGCCAGAGCCATCGTAGTCGAAGGGCGATGCCGGTGAGCTCCAGGTCCTGAACCCCCATACCACCGAGCTCAACTGGCCTGCAAACACGTCGCAAGTTCACGTGGCAGTTCCCCTGTTGGCGGCCTTCTTCCCTTCCTAGAAGAATCCCCTTTCAATACGCTCGGGCGCTTTTATGGTTTTTAGGGAAGGTGCCAGGACCAGCAGATGGTGGATTGGGATAGCGCTCAGGACAGATTTCACCAGCGCCAGGCTGCCAGGTTTCTGCAACGGCCTCGACTTCCAGGTGGGCAGCCGCCTCGCCATCTTCTCCACTAATGGTTCCATCTGTGCAGAGGTGGGTTTGTGGATCGTGAGGGGGATTCCGAGATAATTAATTGGGAACTGAATGATTTGGCATCCAAGAGGTTGCAACAGGTTCGTCGCCTCATCCCCCTCGCTCTTGATGAGAGTGGCCAAGCTCTTGGTGAAGTTGACCTGCAGGCCGAAGACGCGGCCGAAAAGTTGCAGGATCGCCTTCGCCACCACGATGTCGTCAGCAGAGGTGTGGCAGAACAGGATTACGTCGTCTGCATATAGCGATACAGATGGAATCGTGCGACGTGGATGGAGTTTCTGCGGGATCCCCATGTCGATAGCGCGCGTGATGATCTTGCCAAGGATGTCGACGGCGAGCACAAAGAGATGTGGCGAGAGGTGGTCGCCTTGGCGCAGGCCCTGTCGGTGCCAAATTGGCGGCCCCATCTCACCATTGAGGAGAATCTTGGTGCTGGCTGAGGAAAGGAGGATGGCGAGCCAGCTGATGAATCTGGCACTGAATCCCATCTGCCGCAGCACCTCCAGAAGGAATGGCCAAGAGAGGGAGTCGAAGGCCCGTGCCAAGTCTAGCTTGAGGAGGGTGTGTGGTGCTCCGAGTTGATGTAGCAGCCGTGCCGATTGTCGGACAAGGACGAAGTTATCGTGTAGACTTCGTCCTGATATGACTGCATTTTGCACCGGGCTGACTAGATCTCTGATCTTGGGTGCGAGGCGGAGCGATAGAATTTTGGCGAAGAGTTTTGCCACTAGGTGTATCAGGCTGATAGGACGGTAGTCTCCTAGGTGGCTTGCGTCGGTGCGCTTTGGTAGTAGTGTCAGAAGCGCCTGGTTGAGCTTGATGAACCCACGCCCTCGCAGCTCGAATAGCTGTTGGAACACATTGACGAAGTCGTTCTTGATGGTGCCCCAGCAGGCCTCAAGAATTCAACCGTAAATCCATCAGGTCCTGGCGCTTTTCGCGCTGGCAGTTTCTTCACGATGTTCCAGATCTCTTCCATCCCAAAGGGTGCGTTGAGGTCATCCAAATCCATCGTTGGCGCAATGAATTGCTCCAGGTGCAGCGTTGCTCTCTCACTGCGTCGGTGCCCAACAGATTGTCGTAGTGAGCAAAAGCGGCCTCCGCCATCTCGGTGTGGTCGGTGATCAGTCTGTCGTCCACATTAGACTATGGATGTGATTCTTTTGTCGTCGATATGTGCATTGACGATGAAAGAAAGCGGTATTTGCATCTCCATCCTTAAGCACCGCGATGCGGGCTCACTGCCGCGCGATGGTGTACTCGAGAGAGGCGAGGCCCAAACACGTGACCTTAATTTTTTTGCGCACCCAATCTTCGCCGGTAGATAATAGTCTGTCCTCTTGTGCTTTGTCAAAGCGCATGAGCAACTCCCTGGAAAGGGCCATCTGATGTCGCACGTTGCCGATAGCCTTCGCACTCCAACTGGTAAGTCTGCGTGCCGTGGCTTGTAATCGGAGCATGACCTGCGCAAAGGGGTCCCTGTCCTCAATGAAGTGCCAAGCATCCGCGACAATTTCTTGAAATCTGTCCTGTCTGATCCAATAATCTTCAAACTGAAAACGTCTGTGTAGCGGCGGGGACGGTGCGCAGTCCAGCAGGAGGGGCTATGATCCGAGACCACTGATGCCAGGCATCGCAAGTGGCACTCGCCATATTGTTCCTCCCAATCGGTGGTACAGAGAACTCTGTCCAGAAGTACCAGCGTTGGTGGTGACTGCTCATTGGACCAAGTGTATCGGCGTTCGTTCAAGTACACCTCCTTAAGCGCAAGGTCGTTTGTGACGCGGCGGAACCTATTCATCATGTGGCAGTTGATGTTTCCATTGTTCTTGTCGTCCTCGCGAAGGATTAGGTTGAAGTCGCCACAGATTAGCCATGGCCCATCGGATTCATCTCTGATCTCACGAATTTCCTTGAGGAAGTCGATTTTGGCCGCGTCATCCTGCGGTCCATAGACCACGGTGATCCACCATGGTGTCGAGGCTGTCGCAGTTGTAGGACAGGTGACCTTGGCGGTGATGGTGTTTGCGGTAAATTCCGGGTCAGTGAAAGCTAAGTCATGGCTCTTCCAGGCCAAAAGGATTCCTCCACGGGTGCCAGCAGCGGGGAGGTAGACATAGTCGTCGAAGTCGGGGCCAAGGGTTTCGAGGATGGTTCTGCTACAAATCAACTCCATTTTGGTCTCCTGGAAGCAGATGATGGAGGCATCGCAGTGTGTGAGCGGATGGCGAGTCGACGAGCACGGGAATTAAGACCGCAGGAAGATTTGTATTTGGTGAGCCTGAGGTGGCGATGAGGTTCTAAAAAATGAAGGTTAGTGACTTTGGAATTTTCAATATTGCATACATTTGTTCCACATATTACAACCTTAACCTTATCCTTAGTTTGCTGCAGAGACATCGTAGCATAGGGCATTTTGGAATCTCAACTTAGAGGTAGAGCCAGTCATTCGGTTAGCAGGTGCGCGCGCTGCTTCCGAGCTTGCAAATTCATGACATGGACGGGGATACGTCATACTGTCTAGTTGCTCCTATACAATACTACTACTGCTGCTTAATTTTATTTAATACTCTCTCCGATCCATATTAATTGATTTGGATTTATCTAGATTCGGATATATCTAGTACTAAAACATGTCTAGATACATCCGAATCTAGACAAATTTAAGTCAACTAATATGGGTCAGAGGAAGTAAGAAAATTAGTCCAGTTAATGAGGGAAATCGGACCTGATAACCATACATTTACCAGGTTTATTATGAAAAACTGGACAAAAACCAACACAATCGGGTAGCTAAACCTACAACACCACGAACCCAGGAGCCCAGCCAAACCGCAAAATGGCTGGTCGCGGGCTGCGCGGCAAAATGGCCGGTCGCCGGCCCACCCTAGCCACAAAATGGCCGGTCGCCAGCCCCCTCTCACCGGCCTCGCTGCCGCGCCGCAATATTGCTGCTTAATTTGAGCATGAAAGAGTGCGTGATGCGGGTGACCAAGCAAGAATAAACCGTCGGTTCACGCATGTGGTGGTTAGGTGTCTCTCACTGTCTCCCTGACGCTGTGAAACTTTAATCTACCGTTTACCAGCCTGCAGGCAGCAATACTTTAGCGTACAATCAATGTGAGCCGATGCGGACAACTGCTGGTTTGTGGTGGATGGTGGAGGATCCGGCTGCTCCAAGAACGGGGTGGCGTTGGCCCCGGATCCGGCGTTGAAGATACTCGGAGGGCTCCTCCGGCCGATGTTGCATAGCAGCAGGCTAGATCCAGTCTTACGGCGGTTATTGTGGCTCATTGACGCCTTATGGCTAGAGGTTTCTTCAGTGCCAAAGTATGGACCGACTGCTGGTGATCTACTTCTTCTCCGGTCCTTAGTAGTTGCGGCGAGGACAGTTTGCAGCTGTTCAATCGTTTGTTTTCTTCTTGTTTTCTGTTACTTGTATGCGTTTCATCTTTGTATTGCTACAGTTATAAATACAAGTAATGTATGCCTACGGCGTTAAAAAAAAAAAAGTGAGCCGATGCTGCTTATACTCTACGGATGATGACTGTGCTGTGCACCTGTGCTGAAAATAGAGGACTACTTAATAATATAGACTACTTAATAATATAGACGGCGCGAGACCGCGCTCGATCAAATCCCTGCTAGCTAGTTAAATTGGCTGCAGCTCCCCGTGTTTGTTCAGTTTGATTTCCATCGGCCATTCGTTCGAGCTAGGAGTACTGGAGTACTAGCTAGTACTAGTGCGAGACCGGCTTATTAGCTTGCCGAGACCGAGAGAGCTTAGCCCGGCCGAGAGGATGATAGGGTGGGGGGACGTGTACAGGGTTGTGGCCTCCATGGCGCCGCTCTACTTCGCGCTGGGCCTCGGCTACGGCTCCGTGCGGTGGTGGAAGCTCTTCACCCCGGACCAGTGCGAGGCCGTCAACCGCCTCGTCATCTACTTCGCGTCCCAGTTTCACTTCTACGTGTTGCTATCTTGCAGGTGAGATCGATCGAGTCCCAGTTTCACTTCAAATAATGCCAACAAAAAGATTGCTTTTGAAAATGTCAATCAAATACCGTAATAACTTCATTTCATGGTTGATATATATAGGCTGCACTGCCCCAGTCAGTGTTTGACACGAGAAATAATAAAACCCGACACGGATATTATCTCTCTATGCGTCAGGGGAAAATAAATACGCGGGCGTGCCAGTGTACTAAGTACACAAATAAAGACATAGGAAAGCGTGCATTTTTATTAATCTCTCAATGGAGAAACAAAATTACATGATCCCTTTACATATGCGCTCCGTGGCCTGCTTGCGCGGCCAATATGACTTGGGCGAATGTGTGTTCTGGTTCAGGGGTCTCGGAAGGCTCCCGATTAATTACGTCCACGATTAAATATCGCAAACCACCTCCGATTAAGCTGCTTCAATGGTCGTCTTCGTCGTCTTCGCTTCGCGTTCTCCATGCATGATGTGATGGTGGTGTGTGTGAGCGGCGGCAGTACCCGTGTCCTCGTCGGTACACGCGCCGCGGGTAGCGTGACCTTTGCTCCGGCCACACTCGCCCTTGCCGTCATGCCTCGTCGGTTTTGACGGTGTCATTGTAGTTGAATTTGGAGTAGCATGGGTCCGCTTAGCTTGGACTTCTCGACGACCAGCAGCCTCGTCGGGGTGTGCAAGGGTGTGCCTCGCGGGAGTAAGTATTGGTGGAGATTGGCGTCGGTGTGAAACCAACGCACACGTACAAGTCGGTGCAGCCAATGTGGTCGACACCTCGTCTCGGTCCGACGCCGAGTTCACGACTGTCGTCCTAGACAAGAGTGTCGTCTCACAAGCTTTGGGAGAGGAGGTTTCGGAGGCGTTGTCTCGCGTCGGCTGGTGTAGTTGCCCGCCAACCGTTGTCGCCGCACCTCGGAAGAAGTGGAGTCGGGATCTTTGTCGCGGCTGGAGGGCGACACTCGAGCTGGTGGTGTGATGATGAAGTGGAAGATGGGGCGGTACGTCCGTCACCCCGACGATGCCTAGCCGTGTTTCCCGGCTTGTCGATGTCCGATGATGAAGATGTCTGGCCTCGTCGGCTCAGACAGGTGGGCGGCCTTCGCCTCGTCGGTGCCTGGCCTGGTGGTGTCCGCCTTGTCGGTGTCGGACTTGATGGCTTGCCTTCGCCTCGTCGGTACCCGGCAAGCAATGAATTGCTTCATCGGAGAAGGACATGTCGGTGAAGTGGCCTCGCCTCGCCGGTGCTAGGTCGAGGTTGAAGAAGAGTGTTGGTGTAGGAGTCGATGTAGACTTGGGTAGCGCTGAGCAGAAGTATGGCTCGATAGCAACGGTGTATGGTTTTGGTGATGTAGATCTCATGACGCCAGAGGTGTACTTGGGCTCGTTGGAGCTTGGTAGGTCGTGCTCACATGATTTATCCGGGAGTGGGATTCGGTGTTGATGCAGTCAGTTGTCCAGTGCCGGAGAAGATGTTGATGAAGATATTGTCGTGCGTGTCGATGTGGCCCAGTGCTTGTCTTGCCTTGCCACAAGATGAGGTAGAGTAGTCACGGGCTGGCTCCCCAATAATACTAGTACACCTTTGCATGTATTTGCCTTATCCATATTTGTACCTGAAATAGAACATGCTCCAGACGTGCTAAAGTAATTAATAAACATTTATGTACCTTGATCGTGGTTATTAGAGGGCCATAGACATGATGGATGAATTTGCTCCTTGCATACGTGGGCATCTCTTCATGTATTTGCATGTGTGTGAGGCGGATATTCTCCCGAGGAGGCGACCAACAAAGGCGCGAGGATGATCACCGTGTCGGTGATCGTGGTATCGTCCATCGACCCCCGGCGCACGCGGTGTGCCGCCGCCGTCGCCGTGGGGCGACTTTGATGGGCACGAGAAGGAGGATTGCAACGGCCTGTCGAGGACGTCCGGACAGCTTCCGGTGCAGAAGGAAGATCCATGTCATAGTTCCATGAAGAAGCGTCAGCAACCAGCGCCATCTTCACGTACTTAGAGGAAGCAGGTATATGTGCATGTTTCATGTCCTTGATCAGCAGGCATGTCAATCCACGTGCTGCATCAATGCCTTCCTCAGTGGAGAGCACGTCGGCGGTCTGCCTGCTGCTAGCTTCGGCCGTGAAGTTCTTGCCAAAGAAAGTGAGCCAGCAGGAGACGCTGATGTAGACTGTAGTTGATCTTGTCGACGCCCTCGCTAACAACCCCGCGGCCTGGGAGAAGAATACTTCCATGCACGGGCTCATCGTCATGATGGAATCTCTTCATTAGCGTTGTGGCCGGCAACAGCGAGCTCGACCGGCGATCTTTCCAGATAAGCCAGTGGTGCTGCCGCCGTGTCCGCCAGCGTCTTGGCCGACCGGCACCAGCCAACCTCCATCTTCACGTCCTTTGGAGCGATCCGCGCCGCGGCTCTCCTGCATGTGCATCGGCCGTCTCCGTTCGCCTCCGGTTTTACGTGGCGTGGTCACCTTCGCGCTGCCCCCATTTACAGGTTTGGCTCGGCCTCGGCTGCCTCAGCTCGTATGTGTGACCCCTCCGGCACCACTGCGGCCTGATAGCCGTACGTGCGGGACTCTTGTTCCTGGGCATCAGACATATTGATCTGCACGTGGAATTGTTCAAGGGAATGAGTTAGAAGTAGATGTCGAGGTAGACCGTCGATGGCCCGGCTGCAGGCTAGCTCCGGCGGTCCGGATGAAGAGGGCGCCTGTGCTCGGCGTCGTGGTCGTGACTGCTTCGAGTCATTGGTGTTGTAGCCGGCAGCGTCGAGCTTCATCGGCTCCTCCGGAGATAACTTCCGGTCCGACGTCAAGTCCCCGGCGATGGAGCCGTGCCGGCGACGACCTCCGTCTTCAAGCCCCGGGCATGCTCCGTCGCGCCTCCCGGGCTGCCGCCGTGGACAGCATCTCGGCACGTCGTGCAGCTGCCGCCTCCCTTTTCATTTCCAGCGCGTCGACGTCCGCAGCCGCAGGTCAGTGTGTTCTCTGTGTGTGTGTACGTATGTGTGTGTCCTCCCCCTTTGGCTCAGCCTCAGCTCAGTCTTTTATAGACGAGTGGCCAAACAGAATACCAGCGACCACTGCGCGCATGTCTTCCAGAATTGTTTAGGCAGTTGCTCATTTTAAGGCCAGGCGTGCTTATCTTATCCTCTAGCTGGCCATATACTTATCCCATCTGACGACCCGATAACGATCAGCAGAGCCTATCGCGGACTCGTAAGGCCGCACGTCTGATCGATACTGGCCTGGCCTGGTGCGGGGCGCAGACGTACGTGCAGGATGTGTAGATACATCCCACCACTGCCTCAACTGACCGTATGTGTAGATACATTCGCGTACGTGACCTCGACCTGCATGCATGTAAAGCTAGCCCACGCACTTAAATAAAAAGATTAGTATAGGAAAGCAATACGAACCATGATGTTCCCATTTCCTATAGAAATAATATTTATTTTTAATTAAACTATTCTGTGTCACAATACTTATATGTGCAGCATACGCACCAAAATGCCACGCGATTTTTAATACATCAAGTACAAAATCACGTCGAACAGTCAGTCGCAACATTTAGCTTCTCGCGAGAGTATAACCTGCATGCTGGGGTATTGAGTACCGCGTAAGTAACCAACCGTTGATTGATTTATGTTACGCTATATCTCGATTTTATAGTACCACGTTGTCCATGTGCCTCCCATTTTCTATGCGCATATATATGTTGACATTTTTAATAACTCGAGATGCTATTTGTTTTCTTTTTGCAGGATTATAGTCACCACGTTGGCTTCGCTGCCCGTGTTAACAGCGTATTATGCTGTTTTAGGCTTTGTATGATAGATTAGTTAGTTCCTCTTCTAAGTTTTGGTGCTTCATTGTAAATCTGAACAAAAAATTATTGTGTGGGTTTGCTATCCCACGGGGATCACGGTGAGATCTATTACTCCATTAAAGCCCCTTTTCTGACTAATTGTGTTGTTAACCATCTCGCAAAGCCCCACGGAAACGATGGTCCTGTATATCAAACTGGTGTATCAGTGGCCCACAATGTTTAACTAATAATCTAATCATCTCGTCTGTAAATGCCAGCCTGCTGGCTTATTTTTTTAAAATAATACTACCACCGTCTCAAGTCTTGAGACATTTTTTTAAAAAAAAGTCAAACTACGTAAAGTTTGACCAAATTTTTTTAAAAAATATTAATATTTACAATATGAAATATATATCCTTGGATACATTATAAAACATATTTTCACGTGGTACCTATATAATATCACAGTTTTTGATAGTTTTTCAAAAAGTTTAGTCAAACTTTTTGTAGCTTGACTTTTCAAAAAAAAATACATGTCTTAAGCCTTGGGACGAAGGGAGTACGAATTTTGTAATCAATTTCACGAATAATACTTAAAATTAGGAATTTCCAAAAGTAGCACGACCTTGGGGTTTCAACCACCGACCAGAACACGTCGGTGTTTCAACCACCGACGGGCCTCTCGGATGCAGGCGCAGGCGGCGCAGGGTGGTGCATGGCGCTAGTCTGTCCTTCAACCACCAATTAGTCTAATCGGTATTTGAAACACCAATTGGCCTAGAATCCCCTAGAAAGCTTGCATTGATCATGCAACGTATTTTATTTAGGTAATCAAATTTACGTAATCAACGTGATCAATTCAATCCGTTCCAGCCGTTTTGTCCCGCCACTCGATTCCCGCCATATTTCTCCCGCCACCATTTCTCGCCGTTTTTTCCCGCCAATTCTGCCAAGTGCCCTATAAATCCGGGAATCGATATGTAATCTTCCACCAGTTCTGCTCCTATTCTCTCGCATTCCTCCTCCTCTTTCTCTCGCCAAACCTTCAAAGATTTTATCATGAGTGTGCCTTATCCAGACCTAGAGTATAGGCCTAGGAAGATGAAAGATGCGAGATTGCCAAAGGGGGTGAAACCAGAGTGCTGTTGGTGCGGCCATCTCGCCAAGCTGAAGGAGTCGGTAGATTTGTCCACTTGCATGGGCATGAAGTTTTTCATGTGTGCCAACTACGACGCAAGCCCGTCTTGGCAAGCACGTTCGTCGTACGAGAGGCCTCCGGAATATTCAAAAAGCATGGTGAATTAAGTTATTATTTGTTATTGTATTCATGCCATTAATGTATTTGCAGTGTCCTCCTCTTTGCAAGTGGTACCATTGGATTGACACGGAGCAGCCAGCTTGGGCTGCGCAAGAGTGTCATGATAGAAACCAAGCTGCATGGGCTGCCTTTCACGAAGAGGACCATGCCGAAAGGATGGCCGAAGAGGAGAAGAAGGAGCGAGAGAGAGAACTGGAAAAAAAATAAGAGAGGAGAGAGCTCGGAACCAGGAGATAAACGAGAAGAGGAGGGCGGAAGAGGAAGAGCACAGGTATGCAGATGAATAGGTGCGCAAGGAGGCCCGGGACGCGGAAAGGAAGAGACTAAGAGAAATGGTTATTGAGGTGCAGGCGGCAGAGGAACATGGGGACAAGACCGGGAAGCACCCGCGCTAGACTCAGGGCAGGTAGATGTATGTCTCAGTACCAATGTATCTTCATTTCAGTTGTAGTGTCCTGATGTATCTTCATTTCAGTTATAGTGGTGTGATGTATCGTCTTTCTAGTTATAGTGTCACGATGTATCTTAATTTTTGCATTACTTCGTAGTTGTCAGTTAAAATGTATCCCGGAAAAATGTATCCTGCCAAAATGTTTCCCGCCAAAAGGTTTCCCGTTAAAATATTTTCCGCCAAATTGTATCCTGCCAAAATATTTCCTGCCAATGAGTTCCCGCCATTTCTTTGTTTTCCTGCTAATGAGTTCCCGCCATTTCTTATTTGTTTACTCTATAAAACCCCCTCCTCACCAAGTTGTGTAAGCACACAATTCGGGGTTTTAGCCACTATGTCCACAACTTTTCCCCACAAAAAGATGTCTGAAGACCTTTTTATTTCGCCAGGACTTGTAGGATAGACAATAATCCTGCCCCATTAGAGGAACTCTTAGCTAGTGATTATCTCCTCACTGAGTTGGGTGAGGCATTACGTAGGAGAAGGTGGCCATTGAGGACCCCAGAGGAGATACGGAAAGAGCTTCTCAGGATCAATGCAAGGTGGAACAAACTTAAATTCAAGAGTGAAGCTGGCATGCAGAGGCGGGCTGAGAACCCTTGGTTGTGGATAGACGAGAGTGAAGATGAAGATGATATCTTCATGCTGCCGGCCATTGGGACTAGGGTGAGAGATGAGTGGGACAAGGTGCAGGCCAAGAAGAAGGCACAGGCCAAGAAGAGCAAGGGCGAGGCATCGTCGAAGGGCAAGGGTGTGGCATCATCGAAGGGCAAGGGCGAGGCAATTACCTATTGCAAGCAAGTTATGTTGAACTAGAGCAAGGCATAGTCTTAGGGAGAGAGAGCGTTGTTATTTGTATATTATTTACCTATTGCAAGCAAGTTATGTTGAATTCTGTTGCAAACTATGTTCAAGTGTTTGTTTAATAAAAATGTGAAATAAATGAAAGGTGTGGCATCACATACATAGATATAAATATATGTCTCATATATAGATATACATATATATATATATCACACATAGAATGATATATATATATATGTCTTATACATAGATATATGTCACGTACATAGGTATCACTGGCCACGGCGAGGATGCGGAGGTCTAGGTGTACTCCAGTCGTACCTTTGGGGTGCCCTCACATTACTAGGAGGTAGAGTCGACCCGTCATCTTGGGTCTGTGTATCCTGTGTGGGGAACGGTGCTGGAATCTGATACTAGCCAAACCAGTCAACCTGATCCTGCTGTGTCTGTTGATCCTCATCCTCTTTAGTCGCCCACGAACCTAAGGACATGCTCGGGTCTCCATATCCTTCTGCCCATGGATAATTCCCACGAAACGACTGCTTCCTGCAGATGTCTCTTGCTAGGATTTAATGCACCCTGGGACATGTATTGTTGTTCTCATGATAGTGTCAGGCGGAGTCATGCCCATCGTTCACATTCATTGCTGATGTGTGGTCATTATTCTAGGATGCCGGAATAGGTTGAACGATATTTTCTTCATCAGACTCGGCAGAATCATGAGAGTTATCACTGTCGCTATCTCAATCTTTGGCTTCCATCTGATTTTGTAAGAAACCTTTATATATCTCATCCGCATCCACCTCACCACTAAAAATGTCTTCTCATGTCCCATGACTACCCTCAGCTGATTCATAACCACCACCTCCAGAGTGTGCATAACTACTCTGACCAGAATCATAATGGTAGCCACCACCACCTCCATCTTAGCTTTGACTGCTCTAGCCATAATGGTAGCCACCATCACCACCTCCATCTTGGCCTTGACTTCTCTAGTCATAATGGTAGCCACCATCACCGCCACCAACATCCTGGCCTTGACTGTTATGGCCATGATGGTAGCCATCTCCACCTCCATCCTGGACTTGACTGTTATAGCCATGATCATAACCACCACTCCCATATTGGGTCTGACTGCTCTGGACATGACCACCACCCTCTTTCACCATAGGAAGCACTAAGGCGATGGGGTTAACTCCCCTTGTTTGGCAAGCTTTCAAACATTTGACCCATTTAGAGTCCTCTTATATCGTCTCAAATAAAACATAGGGGTAGTTCTTGACTTATACCATAATGCTTGCACACCGACAGTATGGGTCAGAGGGAGCCCTAAAGCAGCAGATATCCAATCCTTCAACTAACTAACGGACCATGTTCCAGGAGCTTGGAGCACTTCATCAATGCAGCCAAACTCGCCCAAATCATCTCCGTGCTATGTTTTTTTGATGACACCGTCACCATAGTAAAACCTAATCACTATATTATCTGACATAACTTTCGACCTAAAAAAATACTAAAACTAGTCAAAAACTAGTACCATGCCACATTGTAGTCTACAAATATACATCTAATCCTCTATACCACATCCAAGTCTACACATAAACATACACAATGACCGTAAATAACGAGATATTAGGGTTTACCCTTGAAGCGTGCAAAGTCCTGCCGTGTAGAAGCCTTCAGTCACCGGATCGGCACCTCCACCAGGCAGCTACCTCAAGATGCAGCCCCAACCTCCACTATAGACATTGCTCCCCAAGAACACCACCACCTTCCTCCACAAAATCGACCCAAATCACTACACCAAGTTATCCTATCAGTAGATCGGGTCTTAACTAGCTTCCTAGTGTAGTTCTACACCTAATCTGGGTGCAAATCTCAGCAGAAATGATCTAAAAATGGGTGGAGTTGTGGCTGCAAATGAGAAGAAAGAAGGAAGGAGGAAGGAAGAAGAAGAAGGAAGATGAGCTGGGCTGGCCGGTGCACGCGCGGAGATAAGAAGGCCAGCTCGTCGGTGTTTCAAAGGCCGATAGGAGCTGTAGGTGGTTAAACTCCCAACGCGCACCCACTCCTCCCCTGTCGGGTGACAGGCCAGTAGGCGGGACCTGCGCGACCAGCTTTCGGTGGCCTATCAAGGATTCAACTACCGACAAGAACCGGTCGGCAGTTCAAGTACCAACGAGAGCATGTCGGTTGTTCAAGTACCGAGGCCGCGCTACTTTTCAAAATTCTGAATTTTGAGTATTATTCGTGAAATTGATTAAAAAATTCGTATTATTTAAAAACATTTAGCAGTCTGTTGCGCTAGCTATGTCGGGTCTTATTGCCAAGGCCGTTTTGTCATACAGTTCTTCGGTAGCAGGAGCCAGATACAAATTAAGTAGGCTCGCACCCGATGCGGGTGATTTGTGTTGTGGTTTAAAAGCAGAAGCTCCTGTGGTCCTAAATTTATATCCCATGCTCTTAGAGCATCTCCACTCATAACAATGGGCTTTGCGGGTAGACTTTTTTGCCCATATGGGGAGACGTTGGTTGTTTTCCGAATTTGAAAATGAGCTCCTAGCCATGCTCCCAATAGAAAAATATTTTTCATTTCGACAAACACCCTATGGGCATAGTCTACCATCTCGATACATATTCATCCTAATCGGCTAAGAAACTTTCACAACCCCTATCACCGTCTTCGTCGTCGATGTTGTCCTCTGCATCGACGTCCTCCTCCTTCGTTCCAAAAACATTAAGTAAAAATGCTTCAAATATACACTGATCAACTTTCCCAAGTTTAGACTCTTTCTCATCCCGGAGCAAGATAATAGCTTAATAGCCATTATATTCATGACGATACGAGTCGTTAAAATACATGAGGTATTTGAAGCAACAATTATAATATCATCATAAGCTCTATCAAACTTTCACATATCAAATGACTTAGAGGCTCCTTGGCACTCCCACGGTCCAGGCCCAGAAAACCTCTCTGAGGATACTGATGGCTACCCTCCCCCAGTTTCCCAGTACATCAGGTGGTCAGAGATTCCAATCACTTGGGATAGAGAAGATCATCCAGAGCTCATGCCAATAGAGAACCAGTATGCCATGGTCATCAATCCCTTGATTGACGGCAGTGAGTACACTAAGTGCATCGTGAACAGTGGAAGCAGCATCAACATCATGTACTTGGATACACTGCACAAGATGAACTTGATGGAGACCCAACTAAGGAAGAGTAACACCATGTTCCATGGCATTTTTCCTGACCAGCAAGCTAATTCCCTTGGATCCATCACCCTTCTGGTCGCCTTTGGTGATGTTAATAAGTACCTCCAAGAGCACATGACTTTTGAAGTGGTGCCCTTCAAGAGTGTGTACCACGTCATATTTGGACGCGACATCTTCCACTCCTTCCTTGCTAGGCCATGTTTTGTCTACAACAAGGTCAAGATACCCGGACCAAAAGGCATCATCACTATTGTCGGAAGCATCACCAAGGCAAAGGAGTGCGAGCTGAGTGAAGCCGCCTTCACCGAAGCGATCCTCTATAGTGAAGAGTTCCAGGAGATCCGTTTGCTTTGCCTCGCATTGACCAAAAAGGGAACGAAAGAATTAAGAATGTGCGTTGATTACATCGGCTTAAACAAAGCATGTCCAAAGGATCCGTTTGCTTTGTCTCGCATTGACCAAGTCATTGACTCGACGGCTGGCTCGGAACTTTTGTGTTTTCTCGATGCATACTTAGGATACCACCAAATCAATATGCGAAAGTCGGACTAATTGGCCACTTCGTTCATCACACCTTACGGCACATAGTGCTATGTCACGATGCCCTTTGGGTTAAACGCCGGTGCTACCTACCAGCGGACGATGCAGCGTTGCCTACATGACCAAATAGGTCGCAAAGTACACACTTATGTGGACGAAATTGCGGTGATGTCAAAGAAATCAAACGATCTCATCGCCGACTTGCAAGAAACCTTTGACAATCTTTAGAAGTACAGCATGATGCTTAACTCTAAGAAGTGTGTCTTCGGGGTGCCATCTAGCAAATTGTTGGGCTTCATCATTTAGCATCATGGAGTTAAGTTCAACCCAGAGAAGATCAAGGCCATCCTCGACATCAAAGGACCGATGTGCTTGAAGGACATATAAAGGCTCATAGGCTGCATCGCAGCAGTAAGCCGGTTCATCAGTTGACTTGGAGAGAAGGCCATGCCGCTCTACAAGTTGCTCAGGAAGGCGAACAAATTTATATGGATGGACGAGGCAGATGCAACACTTCAGGAGCTGAAGAGAATACTCTCCTCTAAACCAATACTTGCAGCACTGGAGTCAATGGAGCCTATGTTAGTATACATGGCGGCAACCACCGGGTTATCAACATCGTCGTCATGGTGGAGCGTAAGGAGACAACGCACGATCACGGAGTTCAGCGACCAGTTTACTATGTAAGCGAGGTCTTGATGGAATCCAAGCAGCATTACCCGCACTACCAGAAGATAGCTTATGGAGTTTTCCTTGCTTCACGGAAGCTAAGACACTACTTCTAGGAGCACCCTATCACAGTGGTGAGCAAGGCTCCGTTGTCCAACATTATCAATAACATCGATGCTACAGGAAGGGTGGCAAAGTGGGGCATCGAGCTTGCCGCCTTTGAAATCACCTACAAGAGGCGAGACGCTTTCAAATCTCAAGCATTGGCGGATTTCATCGCAGGCTGGACATAACTTCCGGAGAACACTCCTATGCCAGAGCCAAAGTATTGGGTCATGCACTTTGACGGATCCAAGCTACTCAATGGCTCGGGGCTGGTGTATTGATGCAATCACCAACATGAGATAAGCTACAATACGTCCTACAAATTCACTTCAATGCTACCAACAACATGGCAGAATATGAGGCCCTCATTCACAGACTTTGTGTGGCCAAGGATATTGGCATGAAGCCCATAGTTTGCTATGGATATTCCGACTTGGTTGCCCAGCAGGTGGCTGGCACCTGGTTTAGGGGTTCACGTATGAAAACAATAAAATTTTACACTACCCCCTAAACCCCTGATGCTACCAGGACCTATCTATTAGTAATGTAGTAACGGGAGGGGCTTTTCGTGAATTTAACCTTGAAGACCAAAAAGTGTTGTCAACGCTCAGGAGAGCATGGTTGATGTAGACTGATACATTCCAAATGTATCTATAATTTTTGATGTTCCATGCTTGGTTTTATCCACTTTCTTGTTTTTTGTTCACACTTTGGAGTACTTTTCATATGATTTCTTGGACTAACCTATTAACAAGAGCCACAGTGCCAGCTGCCTGTTTTCTGTTATTTTTGGTTCCAGGAAAGTCAGAAAATGAATATTTTCGGAATTGGACAGGAGAAAAGCCAAAGTGCTTATTTTTCCGGAAGTCATCAGATGCCAGAATACGAGATGGAGAAGGGCCAGAGGCCGGCCACACCACCTGGTCGCGCGGCCAGGCTGGGCTCGCGCCAGGGGGTGGTGTGGTGGCCCCTGGCACCCCCTCGGCCTCCCCTTCCGACTATAAGATGCCCTCGGGACGAAAACCCTAAGTCCCGATCAAAAATCCACGAAAGAATCTGTAGCCGCCGTCATCTCCATCCCTAGATCAGGAGGGATCTGAAGCTCTTCCCGGCACCCTGCCAGAGAGGGGAATTCACCCTGATCGGGTCATGATGTTTAGGTTGGGTATTGGTTCATCATCTCATTCTCAGAATGAGTTGACTCCATTTCCAACTAGCATAAATGCCACATGATCAGGAAACCTTAATCATCTGTTGACCAATGAACCAGTGACTAGAGTTTTACCGGGAACCCCTAGTTGTTTATATATCACATGTGTATTGATGTTTACTTTCAATACAGTTATAGCATGATATAAAACTTAATCATAAACTTTATGAAATATGATAATAATCCTTATTATTATTTGTCTCGGGCATATTTCCAACACCTGGAACGCGCGGAACACTATGATGGTGGCATATCAAGAGGAAGTAGACGAGTAGCCAAATGCTTTGATGGCTACGAAGTCAAGTACGTTAAAAGGGAGGACAATGAGGTGACAGATCTGTTGTCTAATCTTGGATCAGGTTGCCGACCAATTCCTCCTCGCGTTTTCCTGGAGCATCTATGGACCCCATCCGTGAAAGGAGCGGACCCCGACAACCCAGATAGAGTGGACTCATTTGTTAATGCAGTAACAGTGACCTCTCCGGCTTGGACGAAACCATTCATGGACTACCTTCAACATGGAACACTGTCCGTCGACGAAGTCGAAAGCCGGCAGATAGTACGCAGATCTAAAGGCTACATCATAATAGACAACCATCTATACAAAAGAAGTATCATATGAGTTTTCCTACGGTGCGTCTCCCAACAGCAGGGTATGGATATCCTTATAGAAATACATCTCAGAGATTGCAGGCATCATGCCACTCCCCGATCGCTGGTCGCAAAGTCCTTCCGGCAAGGATTCTACTAGCTGACCGCCAAGGTGAACACCGACAAGCTGGTGTAAACCTGTATTGGGTGTCAGTTTTATGCACGTCAACCACATGTTCTAGCTGAAGAATTGCGAACAATACCAATTACTTGGTCATTTGTAGTCTGGGGGCTTGATATGGTTGGTCCTTTGCAAACAACACCTTGTGGATTTACGCATCTGCTAGTAGTAGTTGATAAATTCACTAAATGGATTGAAGCTAAACCCATTAGAAAGCTCGATGGGGAAACATCCCTGAAATTTGTCCGGGTTCTAGTGTTGAGATTTGGCGTCCCACATAGCATCATCACCGACAACGGCAACAACTTGTCTCTTGGAGAAGTTGAGGAGTATTGTCATGAAAAGGCATCCTCCTTGACCTAGCATATGTGGCACATCCATAGTCAAATGGGCAAATTGAGCGAGCCAATGGACTAATTCTACAAGGAATCAAGCCACGCTTAGAGGCACCGCTACATAGAGCAGCTGGAGCCTAGGCAGAGGAGTTGTCATCTGTTTTGTGGAGTTTACGAACAACACCAACATATCTACTAGCTTGACCCCTTTCTTCATGGTCTATGGAGCAGAAGTGACATCCTCCACGATGCACCAAGAGTAGCTGCCTATGACGAAGATGACGCTGAAGAATCCAAATGTCTATCTATGGACCTACTCGAGGAGGAACACGTGCTGGCATGCCAAAGATCCGCCATCTATCAGCAGAAGCTACGCAGCTACCATAGTAGCCGCGTTAGGCATCGCTCGTTTAGAGAGGGGGATCTGGTGTTTCGACTCAAGCAACAAAAGTCACACAAACTATCCACGTCTTGGGAAGGACCGTTCGTCATAAACAAAGCATTGCTAAATGGTTCCTATTACCTTATTAATATTCGCGAGTTGAAAGATAGGCCAAAAGAACGCAAGTGCAAGCAACGTGACTCCGATGATAATTTCTCGAAGACAGATCAGCCATGGAACATAGTACAACTATGTCCGAGGTTACTGGTATAGCGACAAAGAGGTTTCTAAGAATCTTCCTTATAATTTATGCAGGATGTTGTAACCCCATTGTCTAAGTCTGAGGTTGTTGACCTAGTTAAGGATGTGTTTGCATCCGCAACTGAGAGGGACACATCTACACTGTATGTTGCACTCTACATTTCTAAAGTTCATCATTCGTCTTTTCCTGTCACATTTGCCACTATACTCATCTGTTTTTCTTACAAATACCGTAGGCTGACAAGGTGGAGATTGTAGTCATCAACAAAGCTGGCACGAGGCGCGAATACATCGAGCTGAGGAAGGACTAAGTAGTGCCTTGAAGTTTGTGATGCAGTTGCATTTGCTTGGGAACGTTCTCTGGATAAGGGAATTATTATGCCCAGAGTTGTTACTTCATAGAAGCCCTTGTCCTCATGCTTGCTTTGCTTCTGTGCTGTACCAGGATTCACACATCTTGCTTTGTTGAACTAATTTGCTGCTTCATGCACATGAGATTGTGAGTTATTTATTGGCAGGAATCCCACGAGATCTGAGCTACTGAACGTATGATCTAGACATCTGTTAATCATTTGATACTAACTTCGCTTTGATAATACACACTTTGGTACTACCTCCGTTCCAAAATGTTAGCCTTTTTAGCAGTTCAATTTGAACTTAACTAGAAAGGCTTATATTATAAAATGGAGGTAGTAGTAAAACTTACACCTAGTAATCATTCGATAACAGACACGCCCCTATTTGGAGTTAGGAGTACCTATTTGACTTACAAAGTTAGAAGTACTTACTCCTTGGTTGATATTCCTTTCCAAATGTTGAAATCTTCTGATTTGTATTTACACCAATATCATTGTTAAGATCTTACCTAGAATAAGTTATTCTTCTTCCATCGGCTGGGAAATATTAATACTCCATCCGTCCGGAAATAAGTGACTTGTATTTGTCTAGATTCTGATGTATCGATAGATACTAAAACGAGTCTAGATACAGGTAAATTTAGACAAATTCAAGTCACTTATTTCAGAAAATTTAGACAAATTCAAGCACTTATTTCTAGACAAAGAGAGTAACACTAATCAGAGTGAACGTGGCCAACTCGAGTGAGAAGCCTTCCTAGACTAACAATCTCACGTGAATTTCCTAACTTCAGAAAAACTTCTAAGTGAGAAGCCTTCCTAGACTAACAATCTCACGTGAATTTACTAACTTCAGAAAAACTATAAGTATTATTCCACGAAGGAAGTATCTCAAAAATCCTCGATTTAACTTCGAGTAATAAAGTAATAAGACCTTAATCAAAACTACTCAACTAGCCTAAAAATAAAAGCCGCCGTTTAATGGAACAGCTTTTTTTAAAAAAAATCAGTAAGTTTGAATTGAACTAAATTGAACAAGTAAGCAATTCTATTTGCTCACGGTCACAAGAAATTTGTCTACTACCTCGCCTGAACCTAAGCAAAAGAAAAAGATATATCTAAGAGACAGACCTAAATAAAAAACATAATAGTAAATCTTTTACGAATTAAGATAGTTTTTTTTAGCTTAATTAAGATAGTTGTTGAAAAGCAGAAAAAACTGAAAACCCGGTCAGTGCTCGTCTGCTCACGGTAGCAGCCTTGGTTCTAGTCATTAACAAGTGGGCCACGGCGGCTCACGTGCCACAAACGCAGTCGTGAAACAAAGCCTTCCTCCGAGTCTCGATCTGAACCAAACATCGCCCGTTTCCTTCCCACTCCGACATTCAGCTACCACCCACCCGACAACCATCAGGTCTAATCGGAAGCACCAATCATGGCGGCGGCGGCGGCGAAGATAGCGCCGTCCATGCTGTCGTCGGACTTCGCCAACCTCGCCGCGGAGGCCGAGCGAATGGTCCGCCTCGGCGCCGACTGGCTCCACATGGACGTCATGGTACGATCCAATCCCCTCTCCCCGCATCCGTTTCCTTACCCTGCCTAATCAACCATATAGAGTAGTAGTAGGGCTCGCCGGTACGGGCCCTCGATTCGTCCAATCGTCGTTTGCTTGGTGCATAGAGAGTAGGACCGAGCCGCGCACTGCTGTGGAAGCCTAGTCATTTGCTGCTGTGAGCCCGTCAGGGTAATAGGATTCAACTGCTGAATCAGAGGAGCTCCACTGCGCGTTTGTTTCTGCACACAACCATTGCTTGCATAGCAAAGCCGATTCACTAAAATCAGTTCAGAATTGTGACAATCTTATGTGGGGCTACTTTCTGCCACTGAAACTCTGCAAGCTTAATCTGAACATCGTTGTTGTTCGGAGCACGAGTATCATGCCCGCCTTAGTTTCTGTCTGCGATGTGCTACTCTGCAAGTGTACTAGTAGTAATTCTTGTCCAAGCTAGCAACTGTTCACCGGTTGTGCTCCATTTCTTTTTCTGTTAGACAGGGATTGCATGCGCTAATCATGCATATTCAAACTTGGAAGTTCATTACTCTCATGCTCTACCTTGTCTACCTTGCAGGATGGGTGAGTTGGCCTCTATTTTCCAGTGTCGATGCGATAGATCAGTTTTGATCTGTCGATGAATTTACTTGGCGCTTGATGGTGCCTAAAAACTGTTCTCACATATCGTTGGCCATCTTTACTGCCCATTTATTCACTAATATCTAGGCAGACCTCCTCCATTTTTATCTGCTAGCATAGCAGGCTGGCAGTGGGTGTTTAAGATAACTATGCAGGTCACTGTATACATGCCTACAGGCAACACCTACCTAGATGAACTTTGTTTTTAACCCACACACATATCTTGTCTTAATTGCTTTTCGAACTATGGATAACTTTGTCGTTTAATTTTTGCCTACTTTCTTTAGACACCTTGCATATTCAAACATCCTGCTCATGGATGCAAAGTCTTAATAACATCTCACAGAAGGAGCACGAGCTTCCAAAAATACGTAGTATATAAAAACGAAGACAATTAGCCTGATAGCCATATGATCAAACCTGAAAAAAGCACCTTGAACTTTGCACTGTCATAACAAGGGAAATTTCTTTTGCATTTTTCCTACTTAGAGGAATGCGATCCTTTTGTTTTGAAAATAAACGTTATTAAAATTTCCAAGTCGCCAATGATGAAAATAAGACGTATCTGCAAAATTAATATGGTGATCGTTTTCCCTTTGTTTGCTTGGACAAAGATCACACACCTTGAGCATATAACAGAGAAAATAGGCAAGATGGTGAAGACCAGAATACTTGCTAAATATGCTGTTTTAGGAACTAGGCAGCATCACAGCGAGTTATTGGCATGAATTGCAGGCATTTTTTCATGTGCAAATCTTGCCATTCTTTATTTTCAAGAGGATCAAGTATGAATGTTCTCTTGAATACCTTTTTAACCATCCAGATGAAAGACTACATGCAATAAGAATATTGTTATTATATTATTGTTGATCAAGTTTGAAGGATAATGCATTCATCTTGTTGGGAAACTTTGTGATGGACCATTTTCGGTGATGGCAAAGAAAAGCCCCATCAATTTTAAAACTGGCTGTTTGCATATGCAGGCACTTCGTCCCTAATTTAACTCTTGGAGCTCCAGTTATTCAGAGTTTGAGGAAACACACCAAGTATGGCGACCTTCCATGCCTTACGTTTGCTTTGATGGCTTGTGTTCCTTTTTTTTTTTTTTGAGGGGAGCTTGTGTTCCTATGTGCACCTAATTATGCTAACTGTTCTCTGTTTCCAGGGCATATTTGGACTGCCATCTCATGGTGACAAATCCTTCAGATTATGTAGAGGCATTTGGGAAAGCTGGTGCCTCAGGATTCACATTCCATATAGAAGTTGCAAGAGGTAAATAAACATATGTTGGCAAATGATTCCTGTGTTTCACTGCCTCATGGAAAGCTTGCTGCAGATAACTGGAAAGAGCTCATCCAAAGCATTAAAGCAAAGGGCATGACGCCTGGTGTATCATTGAGACCTGGTACTCCGGTGGAGGATGTTTTCCCCCTGGTAACTTCATGCACTCAATAAATCTATTCTAGTTATCATGGTGTACATTGGAGAAATAAAAAACCCGAAAGATAAAATTTCCCCAAACTTTTTGTTATGACGACAGCTAACATGAGAAGTTAGCTTATATGCTTTTGTTTCAAGCTGTACAGTTAGCATTCTTTCTAGTTCATAATATACAGGGCTATCTTCCTCTGGAGTTTAGAATGGAAACCGCATCGAAGCTGTTACTACTAGTGTTTCTTGTTTTGTTTTATTGAGGTAGTGTACCAGTGTTTGTTGTGCTGTGTGCTGTATCATTGAGGTAGTAATGTGCTGTATTAACTTCTAGTATGATCTGTTGACCATTCAACTAGCACAGCCTATTACCCTTGTTCAGACGCATTTCACTTCCCATACTTTCAATCATCCCTGGACCTTGATGTACTTTACAATATGGCCTTCACTATGAATTAGTGATGATCTGCTCAAACCTGTTTTTGTTAAATTCCTTCTATCATTAGTTATCCAAACCTTACTGTCCGATTTGCATTTCACGTAGTGGGATGTTCCAAAGCTATTACTACTAATAGTTATACTAATAACTGTTTGCCAGGTGGAAGCAGAAACCCCTGTAGAGTTGGTTCTTGTGATGACAGTTGAGCCTGGCTTTGGTGGTCAGAAGTTCATGCCGGAAATGATGGATAAGGTACCCATTTCATCTCCCTGGCCTATACTCCAATTTTCTGATTTAGGATAGTTTTATTTAAGTGACCACTTGCTGAAATCTGGATTTCTCCAGGTACGTACGCTGAGAAAGAAGTACCCTTCCCTTGACATAGAGGTATAATAATGCGATCCATGTCCAACCGTTTTGTTTCCTCATAGGCAAATCTCCGCATGATAATTCGTTTGCTGAAACCATTTCCTGATCTTCTGACATTGTAGGTCGACGGTGGTCTGGGTCCTTCTACCATTGATGTCGCTGCGTCTGCTGGAGCCAACTGCATCGTTGCTGGAAGCTCCATATTTGGCGCTGCCGACCCAGGAGAGGTCATATCGGTGCTAAGGAAGAGCGTGGAGGTCTCCCAGAAGCAAAGCTGATTTGTAGCTGTTCTTCCCTGGGCTGTTTCTGCTGTAAACTAGAACTACTCTGCACGTCGCCCTGCACAGCCTAAGTTTGCACTTTCGACCTGGAGATTGATCGGCGAAGTCTGAATAAAATGTGCTCTTGGGCAAGTTGTGTACCCACTTTTTTTTAAAAATGTACTTTTCCGGTCGACTGTGCATTGCAGTTTGGAGCTTTGGATCCGATTCCTCGTCTCCCTCTCACGCTAGCAAACGTGAGGACACGGCGAAACAACACATGTTGTCCACAGGGAAGGGAATCAAATTGTACTCCTTTTAACAGTACCAAGACGTGTCGTGCAGTACATACCCTAAACTAGATCATCATGTGAGCTTGGCCACGTCTTGGCGCACGATCCCGTGACTCTGGTAATTATTTTTATTATGTATGGCGCTAATAAAATAGGTAAGAAACGATAATGTATTTATGAGTTTTCCATTGTGACCCACGCAAAAGAGATCCGAGAAGAATGGGCGCATGAGTTGCTTTATTAACAAATACTCTCACGTGTCAAAATTTTCTAATTTTGGATGTATCTAATACTAATTAGTGTCTATATATATCTAAATTTAGATAAATTTTCGACATCTATTTTGAGATGGAGGGAGTACTTTATCCGTCCTAAAAAGTATGTCACAAATCTATCTAAATTTGAACGTATCTATATACTAAAATAGCGTCTACATACATCTAAATTTAGACAAATGTATAAAATCCTTTTTAAGATGAAGGAAGTATATTCAGCTGGATTGAAAAGATTCCTTCCCATCCGAATCTTATTGTGTGAGTTGTACTTGAAAATAAGCATAATTCCTATGCAGACAGAAAACGGCAGAACAGTTCAATGGCATTCTGCAAACATTTTCCAGTTTGGGGTCGGGCTCTCCCGCAGGGATCCATGCACGCACTAACTTGCAGGGTCAGACACATGTATTGGTAGGTCCCACCTCTCAAATAACTCGTTTTTATTTTAATTTAGCTGAAGTTACGTTATCCCCTCGCTGGGACGGACTGTTCGGTGACGGTGAACAGCCATTGAGGCTGCCTCTCCGATTGAAGCTCGCGACAGCGGTCGCTCGACTGGGCTCGCGACGACGGCCGCTTCGATTGAGCTCGCGATGGTGGCCTCCTCGAGTGAGCTCGGCACGGCGGACGCTCGATTAAGCTCGTGACGACGGCCTCGTCGAGTGAGCTCACGACGGCGACCTGCTCGATTGAGCTCTGGAGGGGTCGTACACGGAGGTAGGCGCTGGCTGCATCGTCGCGCGTGACGCTCTGCTCGCCCTCCTCATGAGCGTTTGGGGACAGGAGCATGATGCAAGCTCCAAGGAAGAGGTGAGTGCGAGCTAATCATTTTATTTACCATGTACAGGGTACTCCCCTTGAAGCATATGGATTTGCTTAATCACTTGAGCGATAATCTCGTCGTAGACGGAACTGTTAAGGAGAACGTGGGGTTTCGCGTCGGAATGAAAAATCACAAATCTGTTGCTCCTTATTCCCCTACTTCCGCGGTGTATTCTGACTTTGCTCTCCAATCGAATTTATCTTGCCTCTAGTTCCAACTGATGATGCACTCTTTGCGATCTCATCTGTACACAGTACACACGAATACACCATGATCTGAACCTGTTGATTCCATTTCTCACCATGGTAGTAGCTCGTTGCAGTGTGGTTCAGTTTTCTTGTTGATGCTATTGACCGGAGAAGAAATCTTAAAGACTACGCATTGATTGTAGTTTCTGACTTGGTCATTGATATGGACAACTTCGTGAGTATTTTGACATATTGTTGCAATTCACTTGAGCTGATTATGTCTGAGCAAGTTAGCAAGGCAGATTACACTGGATCGGCAAAGCAAGACAGATTCAATTAGCATAGTTCAGTTCTTAGCCTAGTTCTGAGACTTTCTTCTGCTTGGTTCTATGTATTAACTAAAAATTTGATGACTTGGTGTATAGTGATTCAATTCAATCAAATAAATCTGGTTGTCCCACAAAAGTGTTCTTCAAATGTGAGTCTGATACTTAATGGAACTTGGCCTCAGGGATTGGAGTTACTTTTGATCACATAACACATCAGGTGGGAGTCATTTTAGATACAGTACTAAGTACACATCATTGTCAAGGTTGTATCTATTTGCAATTTTGCATTAGATGTATGCTTCGATACAATTTAACTAGCATCGTGAGTAGATAATGAGTATGGCTACAAAGCGGTACCTGATTCGTCCGACTCCTTAGTCAAAATCTATCAGGCTAGTCGAAGTTTTTAGCAAAATTAGTCAAGTTTAAATTAACTTTCTATGGCTGCAT
Organism: Avena sativa; assembly: GCA_916181665.1. Taxonomy (NCBI): domain Eukaryota; kingdom Viridiplantae; phylum Streptophyta; class Magnoliopsida; order Poales; family Poaceae; genus Avena; species Avena sativa. The sequence goes on along the minus strand of OV702290.1, from coordinate 540,711,051 downwards.
GCAGGTTACACCTTGCAATACTAATAATGATGGGTTACACCTTGCAATACTAATAATGAGTACACAACAGGTCACAACAGGTCAGATCAACACATACATGACTAAACGGTATATCTCAGTGGCACTGGCCGCGTCAGCGGCTCCACGGCCACCGCTCTCTTCAAGCTCTAGCATGATTTAAACATCCTCATAGGTGACAGGAATTGGTAATTGCCACATCGCTCAGTTCAGTCGCATTCCACCAGCTTGAGCTTGGAGCCTTTATTTCCGGTAATTAGAAAATTGACACATTGAGTGTACTTTGCCTTTCTCTGAAAGCATCAGGCACGGGTCTTCTTATTCTCTATCTAGGCTCTGTTTACATGTTTTCTAATTTGATAGGTAAAAGGAGAATCTCTATTATATTATCTAAACTCTACAACCAATCTGAGTTTGTGGAAATTGACACCAGCGATGCAACCATGTTGGAGCAAGTGCTACAAGGTAAGTAATGCAAAATATACAAGAAAACCTGCTTATGCTATGATTTGTTGAGATGAATGTGCAACTTTTCTCCATGACCATGAGGCATAACTTAATATTTGAACTTCTCCTAGGTGTGGATCTAGTTGTTCATACTGCTGGACCTTTCCATAGGGAGGCTGAGTGCACCATCTTGTAGACGGCAATATCGACTAAGGTGCCAAGACATGCCATCCCTGAAAAAAAAGTGCACAAGTTTTGTGACACATCCAATTACAACAGAGAGAAGAGCTAAAATCTGAAAAAGAAAACGAAAAAACCTGAAGAATGTAAACATGCTAACAAACTCAAATCTGAGAAAGTACGACATGGTCCATTAAACCCCCACAATATTGTATGGCTAATGTATTCATTCTTTCTAACATGCTAAACATCATACACCGTAGAATTTGGATGTATCAAAAAGTAACTAAGGTGGTGCTATCTCTAAACATAGTGAACCACAACCAAATTAATTCAGAGGTGGTTACATGCTAGTACATTGAACTTGCCGCTTTCGGGGAGCAGATTCTTGAGGTCAATGATGACATTGAGCACGTATCTCAAGCCATCTTCTCTCTGTACTAAAATGACTGGCTCATGAGAAGAAGAACATGCATTGAACACTAACCGAAAGAAAGAGCTCATATGTTTCTTGGAACCGTAGGCTGGAACAATTGGTTCATCCCTAGCATGTGAAGAGAAGGAGAATCTCTTGCTCTATAGAACCATAATTATATCTGGTACAGAAGGAAACAAAAGTCTCAAAGCCTTGAATCAGATAGTATCATGTTGCATGTAGAAAAAGGATAACTGGGACTATTCTCAACATGTATGCCTACCCAAACTGACATATAACCATTCGTGCCTATAATCTGTGAATGACTTTATATTCCAAAATTTATTTAAGCAAATAAGTGTATGAATGAATAAATAAATAGTGCATACAATCTTCCATGTTGGATTATCTAATTAATACCCATGAGATCTCACCTGGCAAATCCACAAATACATAAGTGGACATTTTAAATCCCCTCGACGTATCAAACTGTTCGATACCATGGAGTAGCCCTACCAGACCACCCTGCAACACAATCAAATCTCCACATATTAGTCCTTTTGAACCACATTGGTTATCCCAGTAAAACAAACGGACACCAATTAATTTCTGTATAATAATCTGTAGCCACAACGAAGAGCTTCATGCTCAATTAAATTAATCATCGATCTATTAGCTGGCACCAAAAACCCAATCCTCCACCCCTACCTTCCCACCATTAGAGAGAGATGTGGAGATGGATGAAGAGAACCAAGGAGCTAGAGGAAGGAGAGGCTCTGTCTCCTCCATTGCTGGCCTCAATTTGCCGGCCTGGCTCCACATCCACCACCCAAAGAAACGATCCAGAGAGAGAGGGAGAGGGGGGGAGAGAGAGGGAGGACCTGTAGTTCCTTGATGAAGAGGCGGAGGAGGGCATCCCGCTATGCTGCTGGATGGTTTCTGCCACCTTTCACTACTGCAAGCCCTTCCCTTGCACAATGCACTCGAGGGAGGAGCTCGAACCGGCGCTGCGGTTCATCCTTTCGCTACTGCACGTGATGAAGAAGGGTGGGGCTCGTAGGCCGGCATAGAGGAGGAGAAGAGGAGGACGCGGACCAAACAGAGGTAAGGGAGAGGAGTAGAGGTGGCTAGGGTTTGCAAAGGAGGAGAAGGAGACGGGAACAACAACCATTGGAAGGCGATGGAAGGAGATGGGGATTGGGTGGAGATGGCATGGGTGGGGATTGGTTGAGTTTACATGTTTCACTTGCCCCTCCCAGACAATCCGCACCCAACACAAACCAAAGCTAAAATATTACACCGGAAGCTGACTTGTGGGCCTAGAACATATCTAGATGGGAAAAGAACGAGTTGGCCTTGAGAGGGGAGCATGGCTAGGTACGATTAGTGAGTGCCCGCAGAAACCAGGAAACCACTATTTGACGAGGGCATAAGCGTCTTACTACGAACCAACGTCCCGGATGCGCTCGTGGAGGTCGATCGGACGGCCTAAAATAGCTAATTTTTGTGGTGCCTCCCAGGGGGTACCCCTATTATACCTTTAGATTACTCCTCAAAAAAAGCTTTCGTCCTGCTATATTAATATAACAACCACATCGATACACGAGTTCAAACCAAAGAAAATGTTGGGCATCAACACAAACATGTTGATAGAGAAAAAATGAAGACAAATGTGAATCGACTAGGCTATGATGATCCGCAATCATTGGGCCCTCTCACTTTGTCCTACCATGCTCCAAGCACACCGAAGTGTCGAGTACCAAGCAACCCCTTCCCAGGGGAAGCACCGTCGACAGGTATTGCTGCCCGAACCATGGTCCTAGGGTTTTCCCCGGTACTCCCAGTAAAGTGGAGGCAGAGGATTCCCTCGATGCCCTTCAGGAAGGAGTGCGACCACCCGAAGTTGGCACCACATTAGGTGCCGACAGGGATTTCTCCCGAGCTCCGCCCACACAAAACACTGGCGCATCGGAACACCTCCATCCAGCTATGCCACCAACCAGCGTGCACCACCACGACCTTGAAATCACCATCACCGTCTCCTCGCGGACATTGATACATGGACCAATCGGCGAGGGCACACGACAACGCCGGAATGAGGGACATAATCCCTGTAGCTCGCAGGAGGAACTCACCTCCACCACCGAGAGGCGGTCAACGATTGGATAGAGCAGTCGGGGCACGCCAGGCCCGGGAGGGCCCGACTGAGCCTAGACGAGCCCGAAAAGCATGAAGAATCTTGAGGAGCTTCCGCTGAAGAAGGAGGCACATTGAGAGCTGGTTGAGGGTCATCCACAACTTCCAGAGCACAATTCTTAAGCACTTTCTCTAACCTTTCTAGCTTTGGAGCATTGCTCTTGGACAAATTAGAGAGCTCTTTCATCTGAGTGAGGATGGTGATCTTCAAGCTTCTTCATGGGAAAAGCTTTTGCTTGGGACAACATTGGCACCCCTGTTTGCTGGATCTTCTAGGCACTCTAAAGCGCTTCCACGAGAGACAGATGGACTTTGAGTTATAGACGGAGAAGAGTCGGATCAAGAGTGATTCCTCAATAAAACAAATGGGATTTTGAGGGAGGACTGAACGCGGTGTACTGAAGGGTTCGCTTTCTAAATCGGCGCCAGTCTTTCCTGCTGTGACAACTAGAATCATAACTAGTATGAATTGGGTGAACAGGAAAGTCTACCATTGCTTTTGAGAACAGTGATGTTAAGAAAGGGCGATGCAGCTCTGTGATAAAGCAAACAACCAGTAATTAGGAATACGCGTATTGAATTGAGAAAATCATTAGTGGAGTTCTAGTAGGTAGGGCTCCCTGCTCTTCTTCTATGACCGCCCAACTATACCTCTTCTTAGCATTCTGGAAAGACAATATTCCCTCGATTCTCTCACTTGAACTGCGTAGGACTTTGACTCCCCAAAACACAGTGCACCCAGGTAAATAAGGAACAAGATGAATACAGGAGTTAAACGCCCGAAAGGTACCCCACATAGGTCTTCCCCGAAACCCCCGGTCACTAACGTAAACAAAGTAGAAAAAGCACCAATTTCTGTACCGGTTCCGGGATACGTACGCAAATGCTCTATATGACAATGCAAACTTGCATGACTACTGTATACACCATTAATGGACTTTTGTGGAAGTATTTCGACAATATAAAACATTCAATCAATAAGACCTCCCATAGTATGGAATAAGATCAAACATTTGGTTTGTTGTGTAGTGATCTATGCCTAGCTGCCGCTGTTGCAATGAGCAGGCTGCAGCGCTGCATCCTCTATTGTAGCTTGTCAACACCATCGCGTACAAAGAACCCCGTAGAGGCAGCACCCCGACCCACTCATGCCCATCTGGGCCCGCCCGAGCCCATCTAGGCCCGAGGTGCCCAGATTCGAGCCGGGGACAGCAACCAGTGGCCCTCCCATCCATGGCGCCTGTAGCCCAAGGTCGGCACCACCCCTAGGGCCACCCCGATGCGCCGGACCAGGGGCTTCCGAGGTACACCGCCACCAGGGAGTTGAAGGGCCTCGGCCCCATCTCCATGGCGCGAGGGAGGACAGTCCGCCGACGCCACGCCGCTAGGGCTTCTTCCTGCGACCCAGGTTGGCGGCAGCGAAGGGGGCGGGGTGGATGGAAGGGGAGGCGACATCTCGTCGCCCTCGAGGGAGTGAGAGACGCGATAGCCATTTTTTCCGGGTCGGGAGGGGCGTCCAAAGAACCTATCAAATGCTATCGATTACCCCCTCAATGGACTCGTGTTTTTGTATTTTGTGTTTTAACTTTAACCACTAGTTTGACTAATAGTACACGTGTCACTTGTTATAAAACACTATACAATTAGAAAACATTGTTCGGATACGAATTCAGTGATACATTTTTTCGTGACGTATACTTTGGCGATATATTAGTCAAATCAATGATTAAACTTAGTCTTCGAAAAACATGTGCACCGCCTAAACAGGGACACAAGGAATACTGATTATATGAGTAAATTGCATAAAACTATCACAAATGCGGCTCAATTGGCGATCAGTAACGAATTTTCGGAATTCTCACGCCATCCCGCTTCTGCTATATTAAAAAGTGTCTAGTTTCTTTTAGCACTGTTCTTGGAGGCTCAGACTACGAGTCATACCAATATTGGTAATTTTTGCAAGTCATTACCAAGTTTGAGGCAGAGAATTATAGATTGCACTGATTCCTGTCTAACAGCAATTTAACAGCAGTAATGACTGGAGCCCACTTGTAAGGTTGAGATGGCATCACACGTGGGCATGGAGCTGAGGTGGACGTTGGGCCTACCTGTCAGCCCCACATCTTCTTTACACGTATCTTCTTCTTTCTCGTTTTGTAGCTCCAGCCGTCACACCCTGTTTCCTCGACCGCCGCGCGCGTCCTCCCGTGCCCTAGAGGCCAACGTGTCCTCCCGTCGTCAGAGCACCGGGTCGAGGGCCTCGCTCCCTACTATCGCACGCCGCTTGCATGGTCTCCTGAGCATCCGTCGCTCCCTCCCACGCGGTCGCCTGCACCCGCGCTTGTGAGTTGCTGTCGGCATCACCCAACCTACCTCCCATGCGGTCCCCTGACCCGTGCTCGTGAGCCTTTGTCGACGGGGCCCATGCTCGTGTGGCCAGAGATCCTGGACCAGTAGGGATGCAGAGGCACGGATGGGACCTGGACCATCAGGGACACGGCGACGTGGATAGGACCTAGAACAGCAGGGACTAGCCGAATTGAAGCAACCGCCTTCTTCAATCCCGTGCTCAGTCAGGCTCGATGCCAGCAGGGACACCCATGTTGGAGATATGCCCAAGAGGCAATAATAAAGTGGTTATTATCATATCTTCACACTTATGATAAATGTTTGCATTCATGCTATAATAGTATTAACGAGGAAACCATTAATACTTGTGTGATTTGTAAACTTAATTTAAAGTCCCTAGTATAGCCTCTATACTTCACTAGCTTGTTGGTTGATTAATGATTGTGGTTTCCATATCATGAACATTGAGATGTTATCGACAACAAGATCATATCATTAGGAGAATGATATGGTGGACATACTCCTATAGATAAGCGTAGCATAAAGATCAAGTCATTTCAATAGTTCAATTGCTATATGCTTTCTGATACATAGTAACCTAATTCCTTCGACCATGAGATCATGCATATCACCTTTACTGGATGGATGCTTTGATGTCATCAAACACCACACCGTAACAGGGTGGCTATAAAAGTGGCATTGAGTGTTCGGAAAGTATTGGTTGAAACACATGGATCAAGAGTGGGATTTGTCCATCCATATGACGGATAGATATACTCTGGGCCCTCTCGGTGAAATGTCATCCAATTAGCTTGCAAGCATGTGACTTGGTCACAAGGGATCACATATCACGGGAACGAGAAAAGAGTACTTATCAGTAACGAGGTTGAACTAGGTATGCAGAGATACCGACGATCATAAACTTCGGATAAGTAAACTATCGTGAGACAAAGGGAAATTGGTATCGTATGTAAGTGGTTCATTCGATCGCAAAGTAATCGTAGAAATATGTGGGAGCCATATGAATTTCCAGATTCCTCTATTGGTTATTGTTCGGAGAAGTGTCTCGATCATGTCCGCATAATTCACGAACCGTAGGGAGACACACTTAAGGATTCGACGTTGTTTGAGTAGTTATGGTATTATGAGAAAGAGACCGAATGTTGTTCGGAGTCTCGGATGGGATCCGGGATATCACGAGGTGATCCGGAATGGTCCGGAGAATAAGATTCATATAAGGAAAGTCCCGTTTCGGAGTTCGGGAATGATTCCGGTGTTTTCATCGGGGATATTCTAGAAGGTTCCGGATTGTCCGGCACTCCGGGGGGGAAGGGGTACATGAATGTGTCATTACATATTGGAATGATTGCATCATGTACTAAGTGTTCTTGCTGTCCCAAATATAGGATTAAATTGAATCCTAAAACAGAAAAGTCAAATGTCCAGTTTGAAAGTCAAACTGCCAAAACAAGAAACTGTGGGAAACAAGCAAGAGGAGTTGGAACCAACTTGGAGGAGGAGTCCAACTCCTCCAAGCCGGCGCCAGCCCTAGGCCGAGTTGGGGAGGGACTCCCTCCCTCCCCTGGCGCGCCCACACCCTCCCACCTATATAAGGAGGGGCAGGGCTCCCCTCCTAGACACACAAGTTTCCTATCCTCTAAACTAAACCCTAGATCTAGACCCCGGTTTAGAGCTATTTGGTTTAGAGCCCTCTAATTGGTGTGTCTAATTACTAGACCACTAATAGCCTCTCTCATAAGCTCCACCATACTCGCACCGGCTTAAGGCGAAGCCCTGCGGGATTTCCCCTCTACTTCCGGTACCACGCCGTTGTGCTGCCGGAATCGCGAGGAGAGTGCTACAACCTCCGCTGCCTGCTGGAACAAGGGAGAGGAAGGTCTTCGTCGAGTACCGAACGTGTGACCGACTGCGGGAGCGCTGCGGGAACGCGGCGCCGGAAGGATCGTCTACGCGATCTTGAGATCGGAAAGAGTACGACTACATCACCCACGAGAATCTGCTCTCGTTAAACACTTTGGAATCTTCGAGGGTGAGTTATTCCATCGACTCGTTGCTACAATCTAGTAGATAGATCTTGGCTTGTTTGTTTGTATGCGATAGAAAATTTTTGTTTTCCATGCTACGAACCCCAACAGTGGTATCAGAGCCGTGTCTATATGTAGATCTGTTGTACGAGTAGAACACAATGGTCATTGTGGGCGTTGATGCTTTTATTGTAGATTGCTTTTTGTGTACTTTGCATCTTGCGGTATGTTGGGATGAAGCGGCCCGGGCTAACCTTACATGACATCGTTCATGAGACTTGCTCCACGCTCGACATGCAACTTGTATTGCATAAGTGGCTTTGCGGGTGCCTGTTTCTCCTAGCATAGTTAAGATCCAATTTACAACGGGTAATCAACAATGCTAGTATCAATGTTGTGGTTCTTGTTCGTAAGTTAGAACGACACTTATTGAAAGCCCCAAGCCACGTAAAATATGCAAAGAAAGTAGAGGCGTCTAACTTTGTTTTGCAGGGGTGTGCAGTGATGTGATATGGCCATGATTGTGATCATATTTGATGTATGCAATGTTCCTTATTGTAAGTTGGCAACCGGCAGGAGCCATATGGTTGTCTTTAATTTCTGTTAAGACCTGCGTGTCTATTCAAAATAGTTGTAATAGTTGAAGCTGGTGGACGACAACCATGGTGAAGCGTCATTGACCTTGATGCAATGCCGGTGATGATGGAGATCATGTTCGTGTTTGAAGATGGAGATCGGAAGCACAAAGAAGAAAGGCCATATCATATCACATATTATGAATTGCATGTGATGTTAATCCTTTATGCATCTTGTATTGCTTAGTAGACGACGGTAGCATTATAAGATGATCCCTCATACACATAAATTTCAAGTTCTAAAGTGTTCACCCTTAGTATGCACCGTTGCCAAAGCTTGCTGCTTCGAAGCACCACGTGATGATCGGGTGTCTTTGATTCCGCGGGTGAATACAACGTAAGCAAGCCAGATTTGCTTATGCGGTAGCTAAGGTTTGATCTTGACGAGCCTAGCATGTACAGACATGGCCTCAGGAACACGGATTACCGAAAGGTAGAGCATGAGTCATATAGTAGATATGATGAACATGTTGATTGTTCGCCATTGAAGCTATATCAACTCTCGTGATGATCGGTTTTGATGTGGTGGATTTGGTTCGTGTGATCACTAAAACAATGTGAGGGATATTGTTTTGAGTGGGAGTTCACCTAGATTAATTTAATTATTAATTAGAACTCAATTTATCATAAACTAAATCAAAGTGAATTTGCATAGTTGTTGTAGTCATTGGCATCCGTTTACCACCTTGCGTTTAGTTATAATTGAGATGATAGAACTATAGAATTCTGGTTAGATACTTTACGAACTGGTATCGTATTGTTTTGAAGTGTTAATCTAAAGTTTAAAAGTCCTATTGCAAACTTTCAGTAAGTTCCGGTTACTCCATGAAGTTTAATAATTAGTATTAAATCAAGAGTAACAATTCCAAGTGTTAGTATATAAGTATCATGTTTGTATCCATGATTCTTGATATTCAAAGGATTCCCTTAATATCAAGGTTATCTAGGATCTGAAAGAGTTGTTTCAGAAACCATGATGTGTGGAAGATATTGTGATATCTGAAACGAAGTTTTGGTTGCAACATGATAGAGTATAATATGGCAAAAGTCATGTTCTCATATTTTGATGAGAATTTGCAAAAAGGTTGGAGACACTTGTTGTCCTAATCCTCCAAAAGGTTTTGGATAGCAACATTATACTCATAATTCATCGTTATAAGCTAAAAGTAGCTTGATCATGGACGATTCCATGATAAGGGTGAATATTTGATGTAGGTAAAATGTTTACTACACCAAGAGATTACTAAAGAAAGGAATTTGAAAGAACACCAAATATTTGATGATGGTGATCTACTTCAAAGTGCAAGTCCAAAGACATTGGTATTTAATTATACACGCTTTGGACTATATGTCATATGTATGACTCCACTATTGATGTTGATAGATTCTTTCAAACTGAAAAGGAAATACTGAAAGAGAATCTCATAAATATATGGCAGAAAAGAAAAGACTAGAATCGTTCAGTTTAAGTATATAGATGATATACATGTTATGGCTATATTCTTTGCTTGTTAAACAATGTGGTTCTTAAGTATTTGATACTGAATTTGTTGGTGTGAATCGTCATACGAAACAACACAATTCATGAACTACAATGGCCTAAGTAACTAGCAAAAGAATATATGATGATGTTCATCAAGAACAAAATAAAGGGTTATTGTGTTGCTTGTTAAACATCAAAGCTTGCCTTCAAAGATTTGTTTTATCAGGTATTATGAGAACAAAAGGATTGTTCAAATAATTGCCGTAATCCATAAAAGATGGATGATTCGCAAATCTCGTTGGAGACATCACATCCATAAAACTAGTGCTAAAGATGTCGAAAGACAAATTGATTGAAAGATCACTTGGGAAGTGACATCGCCGTTTGAATTATAATGGAAAGAAAACATGAAGAAACTCCATGTTGATGGAATTTTGGAGTCTTCTGATTTTTGATCAAATGACACTTGTGAAACTTTCCTAGAGATAATTAAAACTTCGTTCATAGGCCAAAAGGGAACGAATGACTAGCTTATTGGAACTTGTACATATTGTTGTATGAAATCCATTATGTGTAGTCAAAAGCGATGGATTTCAACTTCATATGCTTTCTCCAAAAAAAATATGAGTGAATATATGAATATTTACTTAATAAGGATAAAGTATGAAACACTTGAAAAGTTCAAAGACTTTCAAGATGAAGTGCAAAATCATTGTAACAAGAATATAAATAGTTTATGATAAGATCATAAAGGAAGATATTTGAGTTACAAGTTTAGCATAATACCTAAGATTTAAGGAATCGTTCCGTGGATTTGCATTTTCCCGAAACACCATAAGAGTATGGAGCGTTCGAGATATGTAATTAAACCTTGTTTGACATGGTAAGATCAAAGGTATAATTTATAAAACTGCCATTATATTTTAAAGATTAAAAGCTTTAGAGATTACCGTTTTTCCACTGAAAAGAGCTCCATCATAATCCGTTGAAATGACACCATATAAAAGTTATGGTTTGGGATAAAACCCAAGTTGTCCTTTCTTAAACATTGGTATGCTATGCATAAGAAAGATGTTTGCAACCAAAGTCGGATGAACCTGTCTTTGTATGTTATTTCGAATAACTGTTAAGTACTCCTCCATAACATCGGAGACAAAAGTGTTTGTCACTTAAAACGTCAAGTTTCTTTGAGAAGGAATTTTTCGTGAAAAGTTAAGTGGGAGGACAATAGAAACTTTGATAAGGTTAAAAGAACCTTAGCTGTATGTGCAGAGTTGCGCAGCGCCGAAAAGTGTTCCGGAGGCGGCAACAATGCTCATGGCTCACGTGCCTCAAAGGTTGTGGTCGCGGAGATCCAAGTTCCTATTGAAACAAGTAGGTCGGATGAACAATCAAATACCAAGATTTGAGGGTTGAATCATTATTTGAGAATAATGAACCGACTACATGCAAAGAAGCGATGATGGGCCCTGACTCCGTCAAATGGCTTGAAGCCATAAAATCCGTGATAGTTCCATACACGAGAAATCAAGTTTTGAACTTGAAGGACCCTCGAGAAAGGTGTAAGACCTTACAGTTGTGTCTGGATCTATAAAGAAATAGACATGGATGTTTTACATCTATGAAATAGTCGACATGTTGGGAAAGAGTTCACAACAATGTTCAAAGGTTGACTATGACAAGATTTGATCTATCATAGTGATATTTAGTCTAGACGGATTAATGTAGCAACCACTACATATAATTTGTTATATGGTAGTTGAATAAACAAAACAAGTTCTTCTAATAGAATCGTTACCTAGGACATGTGCATAAACACGGTCCATAGGGTTTTGTTAATTCAAAGGATGCTAAAAGCATATGCAAACTTCAATGGTTAGAGTGAGCATAGCGGAGTTGGAATCTTCACTATGATGAAACTGTTAAAAGGGTTTAATTTCATCAGAGACAATGAAGATGCTTGCATTTGCAAGAAATTAAGTGGGAGCGCTAAGACATGTTTCTAATACATTATGTGGAAGACATATTGTTGATTGGAAATAATGTATCTTTTATTAACACATATTAAGAATTTCATCCCGATGAAAGACTTAGGCAAAACCCAAATATTTGGCATCAATAGACGCTAATATGGTTGTGCCAGAAGTACATAGACAAGATATTGAATGAGTTCAATATAGAAACTACAAGAAAAGGTTCTTGTTGCACAGAAAGGATTGAATGAGTTCAATGTTGATGATATATTCAAGTGTATTGACATTTGGTAAAGTGACACAAATAATCAAGTATAGATTGATACTTGATGTATGAAATCACAAAGAGTATTTATATCAATCGTACTGTGATATGTACAAATCCAGATATGTCCTATGCTATAAATATTATGAGCATATACCAGAATGATTCATAAGATGATCATTGGACGATAGTAAGGATATTCTTATGATCTTTTGAAAGAACTAAGAATATATTATTTGTAGAAGTGACTAATAGATGGTTAGTTCATTGTAAAAGTACTACATTGATACTAGCTTTGTCACAAAGTACAAATTTAGTTTGTCTCAATCTAAACTAAGGGTGGCACAATATAATGGAAAGTGAGTTCCATAATGGATTTGGACGATTTCCAAAGTTAAGACATTGTGACAGATACTACAACAAAAGGCTAAGTATATGACTGCTATTATAGTAGCAAAAGAGGGCATTTGTGTCAAGTAGTTTGTTATCAAACTAGGTGTAGTTCACAGCGGGATAATACTATGAAGATATATTGTACGACAATATTGTCAACATGTTTTAACCCTAAAGAACTAAAGGTCACACCGAAAGACCAAATTTATACAAAGCCATCTCATTAGAGAATGAGTGATGCGTAGAGACGCAAAGACATGCAATTACACACGGACCTGGAAGTGTCAGATCCGGAGATCAGTTGACCACTAGCAATCGTGTACATACAACACTGGAAAGCCATAGGTGTTATATACACAAAGGTTCGAAACTAGATTATTGACTCTAGTGCAAGTGGGAGACTGTTGGAGATATGCCCAAGAGGCAATAATAAAGTGGTTATTATCATATCTTCACACTTATGATAAATGTTTGCATTCATGCTATAATAGTATTAACGAGGAAACCATTAATACTTGTGTGATTTGTAAACTTAATTTAAAGTCCCTAGTATAGCCTCTATACTTCACTAGCTTGTTGGTTGATTAATGATTGTGGTTTCCATATCATGAACATTGAGATGTTATCGACAACAAGATCATATCATTAGGAGAATGATATGGTGGACATACTCCTATAGATAAGCGTAGCATAAAGATCAAGTCATTTCAATAGTTCAATTGCTATATGCTTTCTGATACATAGTAACCTAATTCCTTCGACCATGAGATCATGCATATCACCTTTACTGGATGGATGCTTTGATGTCATCAAACACCACACCGTAACAGGGTGGCTATAAAAGTGGCATTGAGTGTTCGGAAAGTATTGGTTGAAACACATGGATCAAGAGTGGGATTTGTCCATCCATATGACGGATAGATATACTCTGGGCCCTCTCGGTGAAATGTCATCCAATTAGCTTGCAAGCATGTGACTTGGTCACAAGGGATCACATATCACGGGAACGAGAAAAGAGTACTTATCAGTAACGAGGTTGAACTAGGTATGCAGAGATACCGACGATCATAAACTTCGGATAAGTAAACTATCGTGAGACAAAGGGAAATTGGTATCGTATGTAAGTGGTTCATTCGATCGCAAAGTAATCGTAGAAATATGTGGGAGCCATATGAATTTCCAGATTCCTCTATTGGTTATTGTTCGGAGAAGTGTCTCGATCATGTCCGCATAATTCACGAACCGTAGGGAGACACACTTAAGGATTCGACGTTGTTTGAGTAGTTATGGTATTATGAGAAAGAGACCGAATGTTGTTCGGAGTCTCGGATGGGATCCGGGATATCACGAGGTGATCCGGAATGGTCCGGAGAATAAGATTCATATAAGGAAAGTCCCGTTTCGGAGTTCGGGAATGATTCCGGTGTTTTCATCGGGGATATTCTAGAAGGTTCCGGATTGTCCGGCACTCCGGGGGGGAAGGGGTACATGAATGTGTCATTACATATTGGAATGATTGCATCATGTACTAAGTGTTCTTGCTGTCCCAAATATAGGATTAAATTGAATCCTAAAACAGAAAAGTCAAATGTCCAGTTTGAAAGTCAAACTGCCAAAACAAGAAACTGTGGGAAACAAGCAAGAGGAGTTGGAACCAACTTGGAGGAGGAGTCCAACTCCTCCAAGCCGGCGCCAGCCCTAGGCCGAGTTGGGGAGGGACTCCCTCCCTCCCCTGGCGCGCCCACACCCTCCCACCTATATAAGGAGGGGCAGGGCTCCCCTCCTAGACACACAAGTTTCCTATCCTCTAAACTAAACCCTAGATCTAGACCCCGGTTTAGAGCTATTTGGTTTAGAGCCCTCTAATTGGTGTGTCTAATTACTAGACCACTAATAGCCTCTCTCATAAGCTCCACCATACTCGCACCGGCTTAAGGCGAAGCCCTGCGGGATTTCCCCTCTACTTCCGGTACCACGCCGTTGTGCTGCCGGAATCGCGAGGAGAGTGCTACAACCTCCGCTGCCTGCTGGAACAAGGGAGAGGAAGGTCTTCGTCGAGTACCGAACGTGTGACCGACTGCGGGAGCGCTGCGGGAACGCGGCGCCGGAAGGATCGTCTACGCGATCTTGAGATCGGAAAGAGTACGACTACATCACCCACGAGAATCTGCTCTCGTTAAACACTTTGGAATCTTCGAGGGTGAGTTATTCCATCGACTCGTTGCTACAATCTAGTAGATAGATCTTGGCTTGTTTGTTTGTATGCGATAGAAAATTTTTGTTTTCCATGCTACGAACCCCAACAACCCAACGCCGGTGGAAGGAGCCCCGACAATGGAGGAGTGGCGTGCCAGCGGAGGAGTGCCACACCGATAAAGGGAGGCGCGTCAGTGGGTAGGCGTGCTGGCGGAGGAGAGGCACGTCGGCGGTGATGAAATTTAGGGGAAAAGATTGGGGGCCTGACATGTGGGTCCCACCTCCACCTCATCTCTATGTACACATGTATTGCCAACTCAGCTCCTACAGTTGGGCCCCACTGGTTTGACTTGCAATCAAAATGGTGTCAAGCGATTATTAGTGTGATATGTAACGCTTTGCCTTAAATCTGGTACCGATTCGCAAAAAATACCAATGTTGGTACTGACTCGTGGTCAGAGTCTGAATTGTAGTAATTTTATGTAATTTACTCGATTCTAAACTAAACGGTGAGGAGGTTGTTGGAAGCACATCAGCAAGACCAACTAACATACCTACAAAAATGGCAAATCTAACTAAACATATAACCAGAATGCTTCATTACCTCTTAATTTCTCATAAAACTCCCTCCATCCAGGTTTATTGGGATACTAGTAGAATTAGAAAAATTCCAAAAGAATTAGGCTAGATTTGCTACTTAATTCGTGGTTTAATTGTCTCGATTTCTGGAAACCAGCCTCGTGACAACCTTTTGTGCATGATTCCATGAGACTATCCTATGCATGACATTGCATGTATCGGAGTAGTAATTAATCCTCGTAGTTAATGAGAGGAAATCAACAATTACAACCTGTCTATGTGATTTTTCTCCACCAGTAGAATCCACCTTAGTTGCAGCGCTGCTCCGATTAAGTCTAATAAATCTGGATGGAGGGAGTACAGGAGGGAGTAGTACTCCATCTGTTCAAATTACTCCGCAAGCACGCTTATATATGTGGGCAAGTACTCGCTCATTTTTTATTCAGAAAAATCTTTGAATTTTTGGAATAGATAGTATAAGCATGCACGCGAAGTAATTTGAATCAGATGGATAATAGTGGTACACGTTTTTCACGGGTGAGTAGGAAGCATCCGTGCTCTCCGGCCATTGAACGTTGCACTTGCACTCACCTGGTCGTCGGCTGGTCCCTCGTCTACGCCCAGCCAACCTGGGCTGCCACTCCCGTCCTATCCCCGGCCCCACATGTCACTGTCTGCTCCACGAACGCCCCCACACTCCAGTCACTCACCACGCACCGCCGCAACCAAACCACTCCCCAAACAAAAGGCGAACGCACACCCCATTCCGAGTTTCTTTTATTTTCCGTCGGTTCGAAAGAGTCTGATCGCGATTCGCGAGCGGATTCGGGTCGGTGAACAGCAAAACCCGAAGCCAGCGAATCACGGTCGATCGGCGAGCGGCGGCGGCGGCGGCGAGACCAGAGACCATGCCGGACAAGGCGGTGGACGACGCCATGGAGTCCGCAGTGGGGGCCCACTTCAGCGGCCTCCGCCTCGAGGCGCTCCGCCTGCCCACCCCCTCGGCCCCCTCCTCCCCTTCCTCGTCCTCCGGCTCCGCCGGGCCCCTCTCGAACGGGGCCGCCGTCCACGCCAACGGCGCCGAGCTCGTCCCCCACTCCCCCCTCAGGCAGCCCTTCGTCATCGGTAACTGAACTTCGGCCTCCCCGTTCTTCTACCATTCAGCTGCTTGGTTTCTAGGTTCTGACTGGTGCTCGCTTGCGTGGGTTTCTCAAGGGGTTTCGGGCGGGACGGCGTCGGGGAAGACCACGGTGTGCGACATGATCATCCAGCAGCTGCACGACCACCGCGTCGTGCTCATCAACCAGGTCTGGCCACTGTCGCCTCTGCGATTTGAATATTCTGTTACCAGCCCACTGTTACCACGTTGGTCCGAGTTGGTAAATTCAGAATAAGTTTTCGTTAGTCCTTGGATCAATGTCTTAGCTTGTGTTTTTGGACCGCAAATGCATGTTCTTGGCATAGCAATAATGTATTATAGATTAATGATCTGTGTGGGTTTAACTTGGGGATTAGTTGAGTGTACAAGAACCCAGGGGAACTGAACAATGAGGTTGCGACTTTGTCGCACACAATCTTACAGCAGATATCAATGGGAGAAAGCTTCATTTTGGGGTGTGCCTGGTTTCACTTTGGCTTTTGATCTTGTAGGATTCTTTCTACCGTGGCTTAACTGCTGAAGAATCTGCACGTGCTCAAGACTACAATTTTGATCATCCTGGTATTTCACTTACGATGTCGATGGAAGTATGCTACCTTTGTTAGTGAATAGTGATCAGAGAATGACTTTTTGGTTCTTTTTATTAAAATGTGACCCAAATGCTTCCTTTGTTTACAGATGCGTTTGATACAGAACAACTTCTTGAATGTATGGGGCAACTAAAACATGGACTGCCTGTAAATGTTCCTATATATGACTTCACGAATCACCGAAGGTGCTCAGAAAGGTTCAGAAAGGTAGTAATGAGTTATGCTTTATGAACTTCTAAATACGAAGAAGTCCCCGTGTTTTCAATTTGAGTTCGACTCATTTGACATTTAAATAACTTTATATGTGGAGCCATTTTTGCTATCTGCGAAACGATATGACCATATGGTCTGTTTTATAGTAGATTCAGTGCAAGCCTATGCTTTCAAACTGTAAGAAGTTAGCCTACCAAAACGTCTTAATATTTTGGTACAGAGATAGTACTAGTCTGAGTTTGATATTGTTATTGCGGACAACATTTCTGCAAGCTGATAAGTTACAGCATTGCATGCTTTGTGTTCAAATGGTCATTTAAAGTTCTGTTTTGTTATTTAAGTTTCTACCTTTTATGGTCTTGTCGTAGATATTTGTATGAATGGGCAAATTGCTTCCAAGATTATGCAGTATACTGAATTATGAACTAAACCGGATTAGATGTGTTGGGATATAAAATTTAAAGTTACCCAGTCTGTATTCTTAAATTTGAAGTAAACTTTATTAAACGAGCCAGGATAAAGATTGCAACCCTTGAATGATACTACTGAATCATCATGCTATATATACTAATTTAAATTTGTAAGTTTAACAACAATTATATTTTAGTATCCTGTTTGTTGTTTTTTCTCAGTACCTGGAAACATCAACCAAGATGGTTGTTAGTTTAAGTGCTGGATAGGCAGGAGAACTGGTCTGATGATGATCTTTTTTTGCCAGCTAAACGACTTAACAAATTTCATTTTGCAAGGTCAATGCATCAGATGTCATAATTTTGGAGGGCATTTTAGTCTTCCATGATCAAAGGGTTCGTAATCTTATGGACATGAAAATTTTTGTGGACACAGGTCTGTGTTAGGTATACAGTGTACTTATAACAAATTAATAGATTGGGCTCAAAACAAACTAATAGTAGTTGACTTGTGTTCTCTAGCATAATATTTGCTTGTATTTTCATGCTTTATCCAATCAGATGCGGATATTAGGCTTGCCCGACGAATAAGGCGTGATAATTTTGAAAGAGGCAGAAGTGTTATCTCGGTGCTTGATCAGGTAGGTTAGTTGTATATTTTGTGTTATTGTTTTGTTTTGATCCTTGTGGTTTGCTAGCAGATTCTGTCTATATGTTTTTTTTCTTCATTTTCTTAATATGTAAATGACTGTTGTTATATATGCAATTCTTTTGGCATCTCAGTATGGTAGGTTTGTGAAGCCAGCATTTGAGGATTTTGTTCTGCCTTCAAAGAAATATGCTGATGTGATCATACCACGAGGTGGTGATAACCATGTTGCAGTCGACCTGATCGTTCAACATATTCGTACAAAGCTTGGTATGCATGACTTGTGCAAAATCTTCCCGAATGTCTATGTAGTTCAATCAACTTTCCAGGTAAATCTGATCTCGTTATTGATTATAAGCCATTTGTTCACTGTGTTTCAAAGTTTTTATGCCTTTATGATGAATTTGTCAGATCCGAGGAATGCATACTCTGATTCGTGACAGGGATGTCACTACACCTGACTTCGTCTTTTATTCAGACCGGTTAATACGTTTGGTACCTCTCTTGTTTCCATAGCCTTTATCCCTTTTTGTTGACTTGATGCTTTGTAAATGCATCGACTTATAAATACTGGTATGTTGTTTGTATGAAAAATGTCATGTTAGGTAGTTGAGCATGGTCTGGGGCATTTGCCATTTACAGAAAAGCAGATTATTACTCCAACAGGTAACTTGCAAATGGCATTGCGTATCTTGATTTTACTTTGTGTATTGTTCCATTGGGAAATGGTTGACTCTGGTTATGACTTCCTAGAAAATAACTGTTTGGTCAACTAGAAAATTTAATCTTTTACTTTTTATTGCTAAATACTTTGCACAAAGACTTACCTTGAACAATAATGGAAAGGAAAATCTACTCCCTAGAATAGTTTGATATATAGGTTTGATGTTACACTGTCCTAGATAGAAACTGAAGCTTGTGGGTATGGAGTTGTTTTCCCCCGCTTAAAGATTTATTTTGATCTTACACAATACCGCGTAGAAGCTGAAGCTTGTTGATATAGAGAGTTTATTCCCATAGACTTATTTTTATCTATATCTTTGATACACAGTACTGGGTATGGGTAGAAACTATAACATGTTGATTTGGAGAGTCACGTCTGATTCTTCTACTACTGAGCCTTGAAATTTGTCACCTAGTTTTATATGGTGATAAAATAGTATATATTCCTTGAAAGCAGCAATTCGTGCTGTGCTGCAAGCATTTCAATTTGGATGGTCCGACCTAATATGCATAGAAATTTTTATCTTTTGGAAAACTATAGCTTTTTAAGATATAAGGGTTTTGTGGCCGATCCTGTGAATTTCATTGATTTATCTGTTGGCAGTTGTTTTCCGGAATGCTAGGTGCACATGTGCTTCTAGATATGTATTTGTGCCGAACATCATGCCATGTTTTACTTGTTTGTTTCCAGGATCTGTTTATATGGGAGTTGATTTCTGCAAGAAGCTCTGTGGAGTGTCTATTGTCCGAAGGTAAACTCTGAAAATAGCTATTATCAACCCAAAATGCAAGCACACACCTTTGACAGAAGTAATTCATTTGAACAACGGGCGCACAGACTGAATTAACTAATTAACAATTGTACAGAAGCTCTTCCTTCGATCCTTCTGTTAAAGATGCTAGCTTATGCTGGAAAAGCATTATGAGTATAGCTCTACATTCTTTCATGCCCTGGCATGTAGGACCTTTTGTTTTCTCTGTACCATGATCTCTCTAGTTACAAGATAGTTTTATACTTTTATAGTTCGAGAGTCCAGACTACAAGTTCTAAACCCATGTCCCATTTGAACCCGAATCATATTCATAAGCAGGAGTTGATGTTTCTAATTACTAAATAGTCTTACTGTTTGGCATTCCAGGCATGTAATGTATGGAATTTCATGATACCGTAGATCATGTCCCTCCAGATGTTTTTTCTCACCCATTCTGTTAACATATCTTGAAACTGTAGCACAATTGTAAACACAGCCATGTCATTGCAGTGGTGAAAGTATGGAGAATGCACTGCGTGCTTGCTGTAAAGGAATAAAAATTGGCAAGATTCTGATACATCGTGTAGGAGATAACGGACAGCAGGTAAGCACTAATATCTTGTGATTAAAGAACCTCTCGAGAAATCTTTAAAATGATTGAAGTTTCTATGGTCTCAATAACTATAATACACTATCTGCATCTAGCTCATATACCACAAACTGCCAATGGATATAGCTGAGCGGCATGTTCTGCTTTTGGATCCGGTGCTTGGCACAGGTCAGTTTTGCTTGCCCATTCTATTTTTGTTCATTTATCTTTTGCGCTATAGTTAAGTGATCTAGGTTGTGTTCGTAAAGTGTTCTCTTGGCACAGCCTATATTAGTGCTTTTTTATTTGATGCAGTTATACATATGCAATGTATGTACACAATAGCATCTGGATGTTACATGATACCAAACATCACCCACTGATAATTATTTCCTTTAGTAATGTATAACTAAAGATTTAATAAGCTTGTTTATTGGTTTATTTGTTGGCAAATGCCTTGTATTTTGTAATTTGTATGTAAAATGTATTAATCGTATGTGCAGTGAGTAGTGGAACTTTTGTGGCACATTGATGATTGCTTTGGAAGATCTATACGTATCTAGGAGATGGTTATTGTTCTTTAGAATCAAGTCTGTAATCCGTCGGTTCTATCTGCAATTGAATTGGTATTGCACCAGCTATCTTCCGCTTTGTTGGTGACTCTTTTGCCTTTGTTTTGTAGGGAACTCAGCAAACCAAGCTATAGATCTTCTTATAAGGAAAGGTGTTCCTGAGGAGAGGATCATATTCCTCAATCTTATCTCGGTAGACGTCTTAGCATACTGAGTCGCGGTGCTCCTTGTCTCTCAGTTTCTGTTGCTTAAGTGTGTTTTAACTTGTTTGTAGGCTCCTGAAGGTATTCAGTGTGTGTGCAAGCGATTCCCAAGGTTGAAGGTTGTAACATCAGAGATAGATTCTGGGTTGAGCGAGGAATTCAGGGTCATCCCAGGTTTGGGAGAGTATGGCGATCGCTACTTTGGGACAGACAACTGATGGCTCATACTGTTCTCGATGTCTGCACGTAATCGCTGGATAATGGAGAGGGATGATGGTACACCAGAGGCATTGATTGGACCAAGAAGACATGCTGGAAAATGGATGTAAACTAAGAAGATACATTGTAATTTTTTTCTGGACTCCAGAGCTAGATATCAGCCCTTAACCATGGCTGGAGCTAGTAATCTGGCTTTAGGCCTAGACAGGAGGTAGTAGAAATTATTGCAAGCACGTCTCGTTTAAATATCTCTGTCGCCGTTCTGATTCAGCTGCTAAACTGGACTTGAGTGCGCGAAAGATATATTTTTTTGACTTAAGTGCGCGAAAGATAATTTTTTTTGAAACCTATTCGCACTTCTTTGATATTGGCCTCGAGCAAGCCAAAGATAATTTTTTTTGTCAAATGTCCTGGGTAAAAGTGGCTTGGAGAAAAACCCTGGAAATGATTGTCTGAATGCTGGTGTGTACTCGATACACCCATACATGGCATGCATTAGCAGTGATCGTGACGTGTTCCGCAAAACTGACATTTTCTTTCGTGTCAACGGAATCAGGCTCTTTGGTTTGTCAGAAGTAATGGTATTAGCCCTCTTATTCAGATACCCTGTGCTCATCAAGAGGAGTTCAAGTTAATTGCTCGATGGAAAATCCTCCATCCAACAAGGGGTGCATGTGAAAGGCACTTGTACATATAGCTGGATACCTATCGCTGAGCCATAACATTTGGGAAATATGTTGCCGAGCTCTTGGACCTTGGAGCCATCTAAATGATATGCCAGCCCTCGTCTCAGTGAGACGCACAGGAAAACCTCTTTGAAAGGATGGAATCCAAGTACGTACTGTACATTAATTTAGTAGTATAAGAATACTCATCATCAGTCATACTTTTGGCGTCAATAAGATTATCGTTCTAAGAGTCCCAGTCAAACTTCTGCTCCACTATTGCTTCATCTTTATCATCATCGTCGATGTCTTCATAATAGTTAACGTCCTGTAAGGTCCAGGGCCTTCTGCTTTCTTCAGAGTCAACAACGTGTAGGGAAATGCTATGCTTCAACAACCATTCTGTTTGGCCATGCGATTCATCAAGGATCCGTACCTGGGACCGGGTTATCAACTGATTTTCCTAGATAAAGAATTTCTTCCTCAGATAGAGTGTTTCTCCTTTTTGGCGGTTTGATTACTTGATACTTGTTATTTGATAACGATATCCTGCAAGAATGAAATCACTAAGAAACGTTAGTAAATCATATAGCTGGACAACATTTTCATTATAGGGAGTAAAAGAATTAAGAATTTTATTTTGTGAGTGAGCAATTACCTCATCACAAACTGGCTTGAACAATTGACGCAAAGTGACCCCTGCACCGTGTGTACGATCATGCAATCTCCATGGAACCTGAACATGCACCTGCCAATTGTTGTCCATACCGTTACTCACCGATGAAGAAAGATGAGATCGAGCGGCAGGTGGCCGACATGATCGAGTTCATGATCATTGTGCCTAGCATGAGTCTATACGCCTCGGCGGTGCAGTTAGTGAAGAAAAATGACGACGAGTGGCGTTTTTGTGTGGATTATGGTCGCTTGAACTCTTCCACCATTAAGAACAAATTTCCATTTCCCATAGTTGACAAATTATTGGATAAGCTGGCGGGTGCACAATTCTTCTCGAAACTTGATCTCCGTGGGAATCATCAAATCAGGATGCATGAATCAGATGGTGAGAAAACCGCCTTCAAAACTCATTATGGTACTTTCTGTTTCGTGTTATGCGTTTTGGTCTGACGAATGCGTCCGCCACTTTCAAATGTCTGATGAGTTCAATTTTCTCAGAACAAATTCGCAAATGTGACATTGTTTTCTTGGATGACATCTTGGTCTATAGTCGTTCTTGGACAGAGCATTTAGCTCATCTTCATTTGGTGTTTGCGGTCACTTCACTATCATCGGCTCTTTGTGAAACTTTCGAAGTGCTCCTTTGCGTAAGACGACATCGATCTGCTACCTGGGGTATATTATCTCTCGCCAAGAGATGGCCACGGATCCAGAGAAGACGCACACAATGGAAAATTGGCCAGTTCCCACGCCTGTCACTGAATTGCGGGGATTCTTAGGCTTGATGGGCTACTATCGCAAGTTCGTCCCGGGCTATGGTATTCTCGCCAAACCACTTACTGCTCGACTGGCTAAGAAAGGTTTTCTCTGGTCTTATCAGGCCACACTTGAGTTCGAAAATCTGAAGAAGGCTATGGTCTACCCCTATTTTAGCTCTACCAGATTTCGCCCAACCATTTGCGATTGAAAAAGGTGCGTGCGATACTGGCATAGGGGCGGTCCTGATGCAGAACAATCACCCAATTGCTTACCTAAGCAAGGCTCGAGGTGTCACTAATCGTAAGTTGTCCGTGTATGAGAAAGAATTTCTCGTTGTTATGATGGCAATCGATAAATGGCATCCGTATCTTCAGTGTGGGATATTTACAATTCTAATACTAGATCACAACAGACTGGTCAATTTGCAAGATTAGCAACTCACAACTGATTTGCAATGCAAGGCGGTGGATAAAATGGTTGGATTACAGTTTCAGTTCAAGTACAAGAAGGGGTGGACAATTGCGCTGCCGATTCCTTGTCTCGTGTAGCTCATCTGTTGGCGACTTCCTCCGCCGACTATACTAGGCTCAGCAAGTGATTAATTCCTACTCTAATGATTCTACCACTCGATACCTGCTTGTTTAATTGGCAATTTTGAGTCCTGATAGCAAAGGGTGTTCACTCGAGGAAGGGTTGATTCGCTAAAAAGGGCGTGAGGTTGGGAGACAGACCGGTGAACAATCTTCTTCTTGTTTTCTCCGACCTAGAGCACTCTAAAGCGCTTCCACGAGAGATAGGTGGACTTTGAGTTATAGACGGAGAAGAGCCAGACCAAGAGTGATTCCTCAATAAAACAAATAGGATTTTGAGGGAGGGCTGAACGTGATGTACTGAAGGGTTCGCTTTCTAAATCGGCACTAGTCTTTCCTGCTGTGAATTTTCCCAGGCCGGGAAGAAAAGGCCCATCTCACCTTATCATACTCTATAAGGAGGAAAACTCGGATATGTCATATATTATGACATTTTAGTGGACCTTGTTCGATAAGAGGAATGTTCCTCATCGTATGTAACTTAGCGCATAAGGAAATATCATTCCGAATGATTGTTGGCACAGTCTCAGGTCTATGGCTTGAGCGATCACTCAACTGAGGAATCATAGTAGGGCCCATACATCTCTTCCTAATGAGAAGAGAAATATAGGTAAAATCTAAAACTTCAAAAGGGTGATATTCTGTATATAAGATAAGATACAAATTTATCATGGTGATCCAAAAACAATTTTCATTGGATATGAGTCGACGCTTTGATATTAACGAGACTTCTGTTGTAATGGCTGAACTCATTGAGAAACTAAATCTGAATACAGTGGAATATTCAGATAGGGTAAAATCAAATCATGGGTGAAAGTGAGATTTCATGAACCTTTTCCTAAAGGTGTGGAAACCGTTCAACTATATATTGTTTTTATGTATCTCCTATTGAATCATGTCTATCCGCGAATTGATACAGGTGGGAATGGTTGGATCCGACTGACACCTACGCTTGAGGCTCTTACGGGCTCTTTCAACCGCGATGAGAATGGTCGTATCTATAGGCCTATTACGAAAAAAGCCATCATATTACGCTCACATGAAGATACCAAAGTCGTGCCTTTGGAAATCCTAGGAAATATCCTATTTAGACTATTGAAGGATTTGAGCGAGGATTATAGATGTCATAAAATCTTTGCTGTGCACTTGAATAGATATTCTGCTACACTCTATCCTAATTCAAATGGGAGAAATCGGTTGCAGTCATCAAAGAGTATTAATAGAAGAGAAGATATGATGACCACTTTGAGTATTCTCTCACAAAGTAGAATTGGATCTAGAAGGAATCACAACCTCACTCTTATTCGGAAATTTCATGGTAGTTTCTATAAATTGGAGTTAATTAATGAGATTCACTCAATCTATTCGAATTCGAATGAGGTGTGGAGGCAGAGGGGCATCTTACCCGCTGAAATCAAAGCCATGGTGTCACGTATAAACTCTAGTTATTCTGAATTTCATCCCATTTTGGTATACCAAGCATATAAATATGGTAGAGATATTAATATGGAGGACCATTTCAATCTTGAAAGGCATGATGAGCTAGACTATTGTTGTGCGAGGCGCCCACTCATCTATGCTGGTGATTGGCCATGTGTGTGTGCCATCTCTTCCAGTAGATGCACTGCTTTTTAAAGCATTAGCTAATATCTTAATGCGGGAATTTCGATGGATAAGAAACAATCTTCCGTGTAGATTAAGTCATTATAATGAAATGGTGACTTACCACGAGGAGTTATGGAATGGTAAAACTAATGTGAATCGAGTATTCTCTATGGATTTGAGTCCCAGTATCAAACATGTTTCTACGGAACGTGTATGGAGTACATTAAAGTGTTTACATAATATGGGAGTGATTTCGAATATCTTAAAGAAAATTTTATATCTTCTGATATATAATGCGCCGACTAACCTCCCAATTCTAGATCATAATTGTATACCACTGATAGGTGAATTAAGTGACGTCCTCCTGGATATCTTTTTTCAATATCAATTTGATAGCGAGGTCCTGACCCGATATGAGGATGTTCTTTATACGAGATGGGATACCAATGTCCTTCTAGCTTCAACAAGCAATGATTCATATCTGGTTGAGAGAGATGAGATTCGCAACATCTTAAATCATGTGAATCTAAGTGGAATTATTCGTGTCTTAGAGCATGATTGCGGGTCCCTGGGGGTTAACTGTTACAAGTTAGAGTTATTCCTTGATGCAGATGGTTATGTTAGTGTCATTCAAGCAAACGAGGGTGAGATTGACGATGATAGAGATTAGAGATTGATTTCTTATTTATATAAAGGGATAGAACGAATATCTTGATTATTGATTGAGT
This sequence comes from Avena sativa, assembly GCA_916181665.1. Lineage (NCBI taxonomy): Eukaryota > Viridiplantae > Streptophyta > Magnoliopsida > Poales > Poaceae > Avena > Avena sativa. Next base: position 540,684,776 of record OV702290.1, on the reverse strand, counting down.
AATCTATTCATAATAATAATGAGTATCTCTCATCTAGGGAAACATGCTAGTTCTGCACATGGAAAAATCAAAGGCGATATAAGGTTCATCGACAGAGAAGATGGTTGTTCTACACAGTGAAGATATGTGGACGGTGCATTTTACAAGAGAATGGGTCACACCTGTTTTGCTTAACTGACCTGTTCCTACTCTATTGGTCAGATCAGCACAAAACAATAGATACTATGTTCTTCTATAGTTGGAGGAAGATGTCAGAAAAAAGCCGAAGCTTGAAATCGCTGACCCCACATTTTCTGATTTCTCATATCCTTCTTGTACAATCAGCCACAGGCCTCCCCTCATACGATCCGTGGCCCATTGGGATTCTACTTGGATCATCTTTTCCTTCAGCTTCTCTCTGTCAATGAGTCAATGTTTTCTAACTCAGGTACTACACTAGTTAAGGATGCGTTGCCTTACGTTGAAGCTGCTTATAACTCTCCATATTATTTTTCCCTTAAGGGCTGGCCTCAATTAACATAACGGCATTTCATATTTTATATGTCTCGCTTCGTATCCGCTTTTCGCACTATTTTTAGCATACCGCTCCTAAGGTTTGCTGATGAATAGCGTATTGGGGTGGGGGGATGAACAATCCACTATTGGTGGACAGGAATCAGTACCGATAGGAGGAGGTGGTTTCCAACTAGTGGCTTCCCTTTGTGACAACTCTCGTGCTTATAAAGATTTCTTGTCCTATGGTCGAGGATGCAAAAGATGGACTTGTCTCGATCTTGACCTAAGGGCGATTTCACTATACCGTTCTTGTGAGCCCCCGGCTCAGAATAGCAATCCCGATGATGGATAGAAAGAGTGATAGCAAAGCCTTGCGTAGGTATTATAATTAACTACATTTCTTGGTGCTCAACTACTTATTCTGCTTTTCCTGGACGATGATAATTTGCTAAAGCCATATCTGGAGTCGAAGGCTTACATTCATTTCACTTCGATTTAGTACTTTCGCGCACTTAAGTCCAGTTCAACAAGAAACACCATGTAGTGCTATTGAGTTTTGAGAAGAAGACGAGTCTTTAGTGATCCACAGTAGTACCTTGTATTGGTAGCGAGCTTACTTTCGTGCAATTCTGGAACTAAATAAACAATTTGTTCATGTTCCATAGGTGGAAATCTAGCCTTTAACAGTGCGATTATCTGTGGTCAACGATTTACACGTGGTTCTCCTTTCAACCTACGCTCCTCCTGATGGCGATGCCACCAAGCACCAGCTCCACCCTGAAGCTTAAATGCCACCAAAGGAACACAACGATCGATGTGACATAAGGCTTGAAGTTAGATATTCAACAGTGCCAGGTTGAGTTGGTTGAGAAGCTATAGTTGGTGCTCTTGAAGTTGAAGGAAAAACCCTTGTAACCACGCAAGCAGCTATTCCGATATCCACCAGGTTAGATAGAGCACCAGCTCTTTGTATGAATCGAATTAGGAATCTCTCATCCAGATGTGGCATTTGACACCATTGATTCATTTCCTTTAAACAATATGGCATTCGAGGCTGGCTTCTTCTCAGAGGCCACTTTCACAAGGTAAAACTCACTTGAGTTATCAGTAATTTGGACTCAATAAAGGTATCCGACCAGGGGTCTTGGTCTAGCCATTAGAGATAGAGACTAAGTTAAGCCAAGCAAAGCTTTGCTAAGAAAGCAGTCTCATGTTTAGGATAATTAGTTGGTCTCAGGTAGCCTAATTCTCCTTTTGAACTACGGAATTTGGGTTGGATATGGTGATAAGCCAAGCCTAAAACTACCATCGCTTAACCCGGTGAAGAAGAGCTTCCAATCAAATATGCTTAACAAACCCAGCCGTCGGGCTACGAGTGGAGATTTCTAGGGAGATTCAAGATGTGGCTCCGCTAGCTTTAGTCGGCATAAGAACAAAGAACTAAATGGGTCTTCTTAGCCGTTTGTTAGCTTCGGTGGCCTGGAGTCTTCTACGGGGCATCTCTTCTTTATAGATGAGAAGGCGATTCAGAACACGCAAGGAAAGGATTGATGGAACCATGCAAAGTGTGCTCATTAACTCACTAGCGTACCAATAAAATCATTCCAAAGTACTTCTTCATTTTGGAACCAGCTCTTGGTGAAAAAGACTGGCGTGTAGTCCAAAAAGCGCCTATGGAAGATCTACTATTTTCTTTCGCACCAAGTCAATCTCCATGCACATATTCTGCTAGTTCTCATTCAATCTCTTTGAATCCGGGAAGCTTCCCCACAACTCCAACTACCGGAAACATTAGCTTGAACATTCGAGTTAGAGATGAAAAGGACCGCCCTTCAGCTAGAACCCTCCCTTAAAGAAATGAAATTGAGTCAATGACCCTATGAGAGAGGAAGAGTTCCGTTGTGTCCAGTCATCGTCTATTCAACTCAAAGAACTTCTAGTTTGATTAGCATAAATCAAGTGCCAGCTAGGCCAGCCATTAGTACCATAGCTTTCCCAAGAAGGATAGGAGATAAATCAGAGACAAATAGAAGTGAGAACAAGAAGCCCTTGTTTCCTCAATGAAGTTCAATTGCTTTGACGAGTGAGTATGATATTCAGAATTTACTAGCGAATTATACGTATGTAAACAACCTTCCCGCCTGGTTTGAATGAGGAGAGGAAGGATCCGACCTATAGATCTTTACTTTTACTGCATGTGTAGCTAAGGAAAGACAACTACACTTCCAAGTCCTAAGAGAATACTAGTATACGATTTGTTATATAAATAGGTAAATGCTCCTTTCCATTATGAATCACGATTGTATGACCAAAGCCATTTTGGGTAGAATGCTAGATGCCAGAGACCACGTTACTATTGTTTCTTTCTCCTCCTTCATCTTGACCTTTTCTCTTTTACCGCAGGAAGTTCTCTAAAAGGATTTTTTTTCCGCGAACGTGTCACAACTTATTACTCCTTTTTTCTCCATTTTAAAGTGTGGCATTCTATGTATAGTATCTCGATCGAAGTTTGGAGGTCAGAATAAATAGACTAATGATGAATGAAAAAAGAGAAAAATCCTTTAGCTGGATAATGGGTAGATGTGGTCAAGTGGATCAAGGCAGTGGATTGTGAATCCACCATGCGCGGGTTCAATTCCCGTCGTTCGCCCATCGCATTATGGCAAATTCCAGAAATGCAATTTTCCATATTTCTAGTTACGTATTTACTTACGTCCACGAAGAATAAAACTATTGCTATATTTTTTCCTTTTCCTAGTTCTTCTTCCAAGCGCAGGATAACCCCAAGGGGTTGTGGTTTTTCTCTACCAATGGGGGCTTTCCCTTCACCGCCCCCATGGGGGTGGTCCACAGGGTTCATAACTACCCCTCTTACTACGGGTCTTTGCCTAGCCAACACTTAGATCCGTCTCTACCCAAACTTTTTTGGTTCACCCCAACATTACCCACTTGTCCGACTGTTGCTAAGAAGTTTTGGGATACTAAACAGACCTCCCCAGATGGTAATCTTAAAGAAAAAATTTACCCTCTTTTGCAATCAGTTTCGCTATAGGACCTACTGCTCTAGCTAATTGTCTACCCCTTCCACGTGTGATTTCTATGTTATGCATGACCATTCCTAAGGGCATCTCGGTTGAACTAGATTCTTATTTTCTCTCAAAAAACCCCTTCCCAAACTGTACAAGCTTCTTCCAAAGCATACGGCTTTCTAGATGTATATGACGATCTCTAGACAGATATCTTATATGAATCATATGATGAAGTATCACATGAGTGGGTATATAGGAAAGGAATCCAAATCTGCCGAATCTCTCATGCTATGATCTTCAACATCCTAGGTCTCCACGTTCCGTCGTCTGGCTTATGTTCTTCATGTAGCATTCAGATCGAATGACTATGAAATTACGTCGATACTTTCACATATTATGGGTAACGTAGGAGACATCCCTATTTTCCCCTGTGGGTGTTAATCACCACTTCTTAGCTTTTAATTTTCCTCTGACCATCAAATTAAATGTGAATAACCCGTCCTCCTCTCTTTTAAACAAGAGGCGTTTTCGGTTTTGTGCGTGCTTCAAACAATTTTGTTTTCTTCATATTATCATATCTCTAGAGTCAATAATTTTCTATGAGGAACTACTGAACTCAATCACTTGCTGTCGTTACTCAACAGTTTTCTGTTGAGGTCTATCCTGTAGAGGTAGTCAAATTGGACTAGTGTAACTACCTCGGTGAATTACGCTCTTAGTTACATGCCTGGATGAGCGAAAATGGTTAAAATAGTTGGCCGGCTCCGGAACGGACCCAGGGTTTGTGTGGACGACGGTAAACGACTGGGAACCCGAAAATGTGACTGGGCTTGTCGATACAGCGAAAACGTGTCACGGTCCTAAACAGTACAGGTGCTCCACGCACAATCTTAAATAAAGCAGTAAAGCATGGCATAAGTACATGATAGTAATAAAGCCCCAAACTACTTTGTGGCCCCAAGAAATAAGAATGAATCAAGCTCTGGCTCAGGGGGGTCCATAAGGCCTCCCGGATGTGGATAGTGCGAATAGTCAAGGAACAGAAATCAAGTACTTGGGGTCCTACGGGACACAAGTGAGCATGAAGAACCAAATAACAGATATTGCTCACCGATGCCACTTTCATTAGTTATCTCATTATTACTCAGGTTAAGTTGTTTAGGTACCTCGTTATCCATCAGACTCTCACATACCCTACACATGCTGTTCTACGACCCGCATGGCTCAAACAACTCCTGTAGTAATGGCTCTTGGGATGGAGGGACAAGCTTCGGTGGGGTTTAAAAGTAAAGGCTATGCAGTACTTAGGATTCAATTTAATGCAATCGCGACTCAATGATGCAAGAATAAGATAGAGGCAATAGGTACTATATATATGCAAGCATGTGGTAGTGCTTGCCTGGCAGCTCAGTTGAAGCGAGGGACGGATCTGGGTAGTGCTCCTGGGATTCCTGATATATCCCCTGCTCAGCGTCTATTCGAAGAAGAACCAAACAAACAAGGGCCAACATAAATAGAGTGCACAAGCATATGAATTAAAATGCGACAAGCAAACAATCATGCCATGATGAATGATGCACAATTTGTATGGCAATAATGTAGCATGGCATGGGTGAGGTGTGGGGTACAAGATTAAAGCATTTTATTAAGTTTTTAGCCCGGTTTGCTCTCATATAAGTTGCTGTATACTTTATATTTATATGATGCATGCTGCAATTCAGAACATGGAAGGCATAGATAGAACGGGCTCGTCGTGCTGATCGATTTAGACATATTATTTGTCAAATTTGGAGTTATAAACCTAAAGTTATTAATTAATTAAGAAAAGAGCATTTTATTGTAATTTTAATCATGTCGAAATTTTAAAGTGCTCAAATGATATTTTGAAGGGCATATTTGAAATCCTCACATTTTTCTGATTCAAAAACATATATTACATGTTGAATTTGGAATTATTTTTAAAAGATATGAAAAACAGATTTGAATTTGAATTTAAGTCAATTTTGAAAAAGGTTTAATTAAACAGCAAAGCAGAAAACCATTTTGTACTCACACATACCTAGCCACAGACACCGCCAAGTGGGCCCGGGCTGATCTGGCGGTAACCGGCGCACCGAAGGATTTTCTCACTGCGACAATAGCCAGCCCGAGAGACTGATCTGTGGGTCCATGAGGCAACGGGGCCCACGTGCCAGCGAGGGGGGTGTGGGTAGACCATGTGGCGCGGCAGGGAAGCACGAGTTGAGGGTCTAAGAGCTGGGGGGCATATCTGCAAGATTGCCAGGGCGGCTGACAGGTGGGGCTCGACGCGGGTTGAGGCGTAACAAAAAGAGGGGGTTTTCTGTAAGATGGCCACGACCCCACTGTTTATCTGTTTCCTCTATCAAAACTGACAGATCGGTGCTCGACCGACAGAGCGCGGCGCGGGGGCTCGACCCCGCGACCTGCGGTGTGCGCGACGAGGGCCTATGCCAGTGCGGTGGGCTAACGGATGGTGACAGAGAGGTGGACGGGGCCTAGGTAATCCTCTACGGGGCGCGGCGCGGAACAGACGGCAGCGTCTGCCGTGCATCGAGGGCGCTTGGCGAAAGGAACGGCGACGATAGGGGTCTCCAGCGAGGAAGAGGGTGTCAGGGAGGGGGAAGTGCTCAACGCGGAGCGATTGACGGTGGCGGATCGGTGCGGGGAGCAGCAGATCGTCGATGTAGCAGGCGGCCGGCCGGAGTTAGGGTTTCATTGGATGACGATGGTTCTGGTGGTCCTGGTTCTCCTCCTTCTCGTTGGCGTGTACTGGGCGACGCAGAAGACGGCTACGGTCTTCCCCGACAACCACGTTCGCCATGCCACCGGCTTGAGCGAGGAGGGGAAGGTGAGGCCGACGGTGAACAGCATGGCGGAGAGAGGAGGTAGCAGCAGTGGTGGGAGGAGAAGGGCGAGGCCTGGGGTAGACCTGGCGAAGCAGAGGCGTGGGGTGGTGGATAAATCGAGGGAGAGAGGGGAGGATGCCGTGGGGGAGCGGCTAGGGATAAAGGTGGCCTCGGCCACCTTTAGCTCTCCTCCCTCACGTGCTTGTCGTGCACGACCAGAGGCAGGGAGAGGGGCTGCCGGTGGGCCAGGGTGAGGGGAAGGAGGCCGGCTCGAAAGGTGGGGCCTCATGGCAGGGAGAGAAAGAGAGAGATAGAGAGAGGGGTAGAGCTCGATTAGGAGCTAGGGTTGGAGGAATGGGGGTGGCTCGGGTTAGGGCTTTAGGGTTGGGGTAGGGCTTCGGCCTGGGAGGGTAGGGTGGCTAGGTGGGCCTTGCTGTCCGAAAGGGAGAGGGAAAGCTTCGTCAGGGAGAGAGGAGAGAGGTGAGGTGAGGACTAGGGTAAGGGGTTAGGGTTGAGAGAGAGAAAAGAGAGAGAGAGACTAGGTGAGAGAGGGTAGGGTGTAGGGTGAGAAGGAGAGGAAGGGGAGGGTGAGAGAAAAAAAAGATGGACATGGGGATGATCTTATAAGCTCATGCAAGGCACTACACAGGTGAGGTTGATGAGGTAGAGATGAAGAGAGAAAAAGAGAAGATCTCACAAGAGGAAGGTTCCACTCAAAACAAAGAAAACCAAAGAAAAGAAATGGTGTTGATGATGGTTGCATGGCCCATGCAAAATATTAAATGCCATGTGTTATTCTTGTGAAAACAAAATAAATAATCATGGCATTTATTCATGTGCATTCCAATAATATGGAGAAGGCCAAGCTAAGAATTAAAAGAAGGTTCCATGTGGAGTGGATGGGGATGATCATCTTTGAATATATTTTGGACGTGCTAGTGTGTATATTCCACTATGTGCATATTATCCTCAAAATATTCCAACATGAACAACATTCCCATATCAATCCATATGGAAGCATGTAGAATAGAAAAGGATCCATTCCAACCAACATGAGCTAGAGATAAAATCAAATAAAATTCAATGCTCACATATGGTGGAATGGTGGAATGGCGGGTGGTGACAAGAAAGGTGGTGGAGTTAATAAAATATATGCCCCCAACTCAACTTGGGCATCAAGCATTTATCAAGAACCAAATACAATATATCAAGAGGCAAATACAATTAATAATGCATATGAGATAAGAACCAAATGAGAAGGGTTTTATATGATGCTCAAATGCAAGGTGGCATGATGACATGAGCCTGATATAATTATGATGCAACAATTATATGTAGGAAGCAGCCATTATATTACTAGACCATGTAGCATTACATATGTTAGACAGATGGGATGCTACAACTCTCCCCCACTAAATAGGAATCTCGCCCCGAGATTCCTAGGAAAAAGAAACCAACACAAGGAGAGGCAGGTGTTCGAACGAAGGTGACCCTCACGTTCCCAAGTTGATGAACAACGGAATGGTGCGACCACTACACCTTGCAAAACTTGCTAGACTTGTTGCGAGTCTTGCGTTTTGCTTGAGAAACAACGGTTAGAAGAGTTGAAGGGTTGTCGTGAGACAAGAAGGATAGGATGAACATAGCTCCGGTTTTCTCAAGAAACATGATAAAAGAATAGAACCACTTGTGAACGAAAAGGACAAGATGATGTATCATGGATAAATAAAAGACACACCGTTATGAAGGGTTTCGCAGCATAGTAAATCAAAATTTTCTACGGAAGCGAACAGAGGGAAAGCCAAGATCTAATCTAGGAGATGCAAACAACGAGAGAGATTGGATTAGATCTTCATACCCTTGAAGATTCGCACAGCGGAACGTTCGTCGGAACGTGGGTGATGTAGTCGTACTCGCTTCTCCTCCTCACGATCCGATCCGATCTAGCACCACAAGTGGTGGTGCCTCCGTGAGATGCACACGTGCAGCACCTCGACGTCTCCTCCTTCCTCAGACTAGCAAGTATGGTGGAGAGATAGATTGGATCTACAGCACGACGGCGTGGTGTATATGGTGGAGAATTTCTGCCGCAGGGCTTCGCCTACAAACAGTCGGGAGGGAGAGAGGAAGGACAGCAGGGCAACTGGGTTTGGAGGAAGGTGTAAGGGGTGTGATAGGGGGTGCACCAGCCCTCTATATATAGAGGGGGGGGGGTGCGGCCAGCCCTAGCCTCTCCTCCAAGCCTATCTCTAGTTTAAACAATTTAAACTCTCCCTTATCTAGAAATCCTATCTTATCTTATCTCTAGTTTAAACGATTTAAACTCTCTAGGATCGGCTGGGCCCTATGGGGCCTTGTGCCCCTGGCCCAATGCGGCCAGGACACTCCCTCATAGGCCCATGCCCCCTCCCGGAAGGTGGGACCACGTTGGCCCCCTTCCGGAAGGTTCTAGAAGCTTCCGGTACAATACCGATTAACCCGGAACAATTCCGAACTCCAAAAACTGCACTGCCTTATATGAATCTTATTCTCCGGACCATTCCGGAACCTCTCGTGATATCCTGGATCCCATCCGAGACTCCGAACAAAAATTCATAAACCAAGTATCCAATATATCCTAGCGTCGAGACACGTTAAGTGTGTGACCCTGCGGGTTCGAGAATATGCAGACATGATCTTCTATCAATAATCAACAGCGGGGTCTGGGCACCCATATTGACTCCCACACATTCATCGATGATCATATCGGATGAACCACGATGCCAGGATTCAATCAATCCCATATATATATTCCCTTCGTCTCGCGATATTTTACTTGCCCGAGATTCGATCGTCGGTATCGTCATACCTAGTTCAATCTCGTTCACAGCAAGTACTTTACTCGTTCCGTAATCCGATATCACTTTGTGATTAACTCCTTAACCACATGCTTGCAAGCGGTGTTGATATCGATTACCGAGTGGGCCCGAAGTATATCTCTCCGACTTGGGAGGGACAAATCCCATCTCGATACACACAACCCAACATATACTTTCCGATCACCTGAGAGACACCTTTATGATCACCCTCTCATAGGATGACGTTTGATGACCTCAAAGCTCTCTTTCGATACCAGGGAGTTGTATTATCTCATGGTCTAAGGAATACAATATTTGACATAGGAAAAGCTTCGCAAAGATGAACACAATGACACGATCTAATTGCTTCGCTTAGTTTGGGTCTGTCCACCATATCATTCTCCCAATGATATGATCTCATTATCAATTGACAACTCATGTCTATGGTTAGGAAACCTTAACCATCATTGATCAATGAGCTAGTCCATAGAGGCGTACTAGGGACACGGTGTTGTTCACAAACCACACAAGTATTAATGTTTCCGCTTAATACAATTCTAGCATGGAATATAAACTTTATCATGAACAAGAATTATAATAATAACATCTTTATTATTGCCTCTAGGGCATAATTCCAACAGTCTCCCACTTGCACTAGAGTCAATAATCTAGTTTACATTTGGCAACAATCTCACACCCATGGCACTAAGGTGCTGATCATGTTTTACACGTGGAAGAGGTTTAGTCAATGGATCTGCGACATTCAGATCTTTATGTACTTTGCTGATCTTCAGATCTCCATCTGCTATATAATCTCGGATTATATGAAACTTGCGATTGATATGCTTGGTCTTTGGATGATATCTTGGTTCCTTAGCGAGTGCTATGGCGCCAGTGTTGTCACACAATATCTCCAGTGGGTCCAATGCACTTGGAACCACGCCAAGCTCAGTGATGAAGTTTCTGATCCAAACTCCTTCACTTGACGCTTCTGCAGTAGCCATGTATTCCGCTTCTACTGTAGATCCCGCGACCACGCTTTGCTTGCAGCTTCTCCAGCTCACAGCTCCTCCATTCAAAATATACACGTATCCTGTCTGAGATTTAGAATCATCCTTGTCGGTGTCGAAACTAGCATCGACGTAACCTTTTACGACGAGCTGTTCATCACCCCCATAGACTAAGAACATTTCTTTAGTCCTATTTAGGTACCTTAGGATGTTCTTCACGGTTGTCCAGTGTTCCACTCCTGGATCACTTTGATATCTGCTCGTCAAACTAAGAGCATTGGACACATCCGGTCTAGTACACAGCATGGCATACATGATGGAACCTATGGCCGAGGCATAAGGCACTTTGCTCATAGCTTCCCTATCATTTACCGTAGCTGGACACTGAGCCTTGCTCAATATCTTACCTGACAACATAGGCACTGAACCTTTCAATGCCTTATCCATTCTGAACCTTTTCAGAACTTTGTCTAGGTATGTACTCTGGCTTAAAGCTATCAGGCGTCTTTGTCTATCTCTATAGATTTTGATGCCCAATATATAAGCAGCTTCACCTAGGTCTTTCATTGAAAAACACTTGTTCAAATAACTCTTCACATCGTTAAGCATGTTGATGTCATTTCCAATAATCAATATGTCATCCACATATAGTACCAGAAACGTCACCGAGCTCCCACTCACTTTCTTGTAGATGCAAGCTTCGTAGCAATTTGGAACAAATCCAAAGCTCTTGATCACTTGATCAAAACGAAGGTTCCAACTCCGAGATGCTTGCTTCAGTCCATAAATGGAACGCTGAAGTTTGCATACTTTATTAGCATCCTTAGGATCGACAAAACCTTCGGGTTGCATCATATACAACTCTTCATCAATGTTGCCATTGAGGAAAGCAGTCTTGACATCCATTTGCCATATTTCATAATCATGAAAAGCAGCAATTGCTAATAAAATCCGAATGGACTTAAACATCGCTACGGGAGAGAAAGTCTCATCGTAGTCAACACCTTGAACTTGTCGAAAACCTTTCGCAACAAGCCATGCTTTATAGACGGTAACATTACCATCCGCGTCTGTTTTCTTCTTGAAGATCCTTTTGCACTCAACGGCCTTTCGGTCGCTAGGAGGGTCCACCAAAGTCCATACTTGGTTTTCGCTCATGGATCCCAATTCGGATTTCATGGCTTCTAGCCATTTCTCAGAGTCTGGGCTCATCATCGCTTCCTCATAGTTCGTAGGTTCACTGTCTTGTACTAACAAGACAGTCAAGACAGGGTTGCCGTACCACTCAGGAGGGGCACGCGACCTTGTCGACATGTGACGTTCAGTAGCAGCATCGTCCGAAGCTTCATGATCCTTGTCATTAGCTTCCTCTATTGTTGGCGCAGGCGGCACTGGAACAATTTCAGGTGCTGCGCTACTCTCCAATTCAAGAGAAGGTTCAACAACCTCGTCTAGCTCTACTTTCCTCCCACTCACTTCTTTCGAGAGAAACTCCTTCTCAAGAAAGGAACCGTTCTTTGCGACAAACACTTTGCCTTCGGTTCTGTGATAGAAGGTATACCCAATAGTTTCCTTAGGGTATCCTATGAAGACGCATTTCTCCGCTTTGGGTTCGAGCTTGTCGGGCATCAACTTCTTGACGTAAGCTTCGCATCCCCAAACTTTAAGAAACGACAACTTAGGTTTAGCACCAAACCACAGTTCATACGGTGTCGTCTCAACGGATTTAGATGGAGCCCTATTTAAAGTGAATGCAGCGGTTTCTAATGCATAACCCCAAAATGATAACGGCAAATCAGTAAGAGACATCATCGATCGGACCATATCTAATAGGGTTCGATTCCGGCGTTCAGACACACCATTGCGCTGTGGTGTTCCGGGTGGCGTGAGTTGTGAAACGATTCCACTTGCTTTGAGATGCGTGAGAAAATCATAACTCAAATATTCGCCCCCACGATCGGATCGTAGAAACTTAATCTTTCTGTTACGATGGTTCTCCACTTCATTCTGAAATTCTTTGAACTTTTCAAACGTTTCAGATTTATGTTTCATTAAATAGATATACCCATATCTACTTAAGTCATCGGGAAAAGTGAGAAAATAGCGATATCCACCGCGCGTCGAAACACTCATCGGTCCGCATACATCGGTATGTATGATTTCCAACAAGTCAGTTGCTCGCTCCATCATACCGGAGAACGGGGTTTTGATCATCTTGCCCATGAGGCATGGTTCGCATGTGTCAAATGATTCAAAATCAAGAGACTCCAAAAGTCCATCAGAATGGAGTTTCTTCATGCGCTTTACACCAATATGACCTAGACGACAGTGCCACAAATAAGTAGTATTATCACTATCTACTTTGCATCTCTTAGCCTCAATGTTATGGATGTGTGTTTCATCCCTTTCGAGATTTAGAAGAAATAAACCATTCACAAGAGGTGCATGACCATAAAAGATGTTACTCATATAAATAGAACAACCATTATTCTCCAATTTAAATGAATAACCGTCTTGCAATAAACACGATCCAGAAATAATGTTCATGCTCAACGCAGGCACATAATAACATTTATTAAGATTTAAAACTAATCCCAAAGGTAAAACTAAGGAGAGCGTGCCGACGGCCATCACATCAACTCTTGATCCGTTGCCAACGCGCATCGTCACCTCATCCCTCGCAAGCCTCCGTCTATTCCGTAGCTCCTGTTTCGAGTTACAAATATTAGCAACCGAACCAGTATCAAATACCCAGGCACTACAACGAGGGCTAGTAAGGAAAACATCAATAACATGTATATCAAATATACCTTTGATGGTGCCAGCCTTCTTGTCCGCTAAGTGCTTCGGACAGTTGCGCTTCCAGTGACCCTTGTCCTTGCAATAGAAGCACTCAGTTTCTGGCTTGGGTCCAGACTTGAGCTTCTTCTCAGCAGGGGCAACGCGCTTGCCGCCGCTTTTCTTGAAGGGCTTCTTTGCACCTTTACCTTTCTTAAAGGAGGGCTTGTTGACCATCAACACATGATTATCCTTCTTGATGTCCACCTCCGCAGCCTTCAGCTTTGCGAAGAGCTCGGTGATCGTATCAGTGGAACCAATCTGATTATGAGTCACTACAAAACTTTTGTAGCTGGGAGGGAGTGATTGCAGAACCCTGTCAATCTTGAGCTCCTCTGGAATCTTGCAGTCCAGTTGCTCAAGGCGTTGAGTGTAGCCCGACATCTTTATGGCGTGCTCACTAACGGAACTCCCTTCCTCCATCTTGCAGTTAAAGAACTTCTTGGAGATCTCATATCTCTCAGAACGGGCCTGAGTCTGAAACATGGTTTTCAGCTCCTCGAGAATCTCAAAGGGCCCGGGATAGTTTTTCAAAACGATTTTGAAGTTCCGGTTCCATAGCAAACAACATGGTGCTCTTAATCACACCATAATCATCTTTGCGCGACTGATAGACAGCTTTCTCATCAGCCGGCGCAGTTGCAGCAGGGGGGTCACCTAACGCTTTCCCAAGGACATAGTCCTTTTGTCCGCTAGACAGAATGATTCTTAGATTGCGGAACCAGTTGGTGAAGTTAGACCCATTGTTTCTAAGCTTTTCTTTCTCAGCAAAAACGTTGAAGTTGAAGTTGGACTTGGCCATGTGATCTACAGTATTTGCAAGTACAATTTAGACTATGTTCATGATAAATAGTTCAACTTAATCAAATTACTAGATGAACTCCCACTAAATTCAACATCCCTCAAGTTGTTTAGTGAACACGATCCAAATTCACCACACCTAATCCGATCATCACGAGAAGAGATGTGGTTTCAATGGTGGACAACGAAGTGTCGATCATATCATTCATATGACTCATGCTTAACCTTTCGGTTCTTGTGTTCCGAGGCCATGTATGTACATGCTAGGCTCGTCAAGTTAGACCCAAGTATTTCCGCGTGTGCAAAACTGGCTTGCACCCATTGTATGTGAGCGTAGAGTCTATAGCACCCGATCATCACGTGATGCTTGGACACGACGAACTTTCGCAACGGTGCATACTTGGGGAGAACACAATTTTTATCTTGATCTTTAAGTGAGGAATCATCTTATAATGCTACCGTCGCGATCTAAGCAAAATAAGATACATAAAAGGATAAACATCACATGCATATAACTTTATGTGACATGGTATAGCCAATCTTCGCGCAATGATCTCTATCTTGTGCGTTCCGGCATGATCTCCATCACTCCACCATGATTGCCTCCACCACGAATAGCAACTACAACTATTGCTAACTACTTAGCGATAAAGTAAAGCTATTACATGGCGTATAAGAAGTTGACTCGCAGGTCATACACAATTATAAAGACAACCATATGGCTCCTGCCGGTTGTGTACTCATCGACATGCAAGTCGTGAAACATTACAAAACATGATCATCGCATACATTATACACATCACATCTTGGGCCATACCATATCACAGAAAACACTCCCTGCAAAAACAAGTTAGACGCCTCTACTTTGTTGTTGCATGTTTTACGTGGCTTATGGGAGTAGATGCTAAGAACGATTCTTACCTACGGAAAGCCACAACGGTGATATTATGGTTGCCAAACTCCGGTGTTAATCCCATGACAACTATAGTGAGAGAAACTGACATCCACCAGCCGCATGTGTGGTACAAGCCACACGTCAAGTGCGGAGCCGGTCTCGCGAACGACGTCGCGTAAGGTTGGCCTGGACCGCTTCAATCTCACTATCCCGCGTCATAAGAAGAACACAAACAAGAGGCTTGCAACAGAAAACATCAACGCCCGCAACAACCATGTTGCGTTCTACTCGTGAATCACATCTACGCATAGATCTAGCTCTGATACCACTGAAGGGTTTCGCAGCATAGTAAATCAAAATTTTCTACGGAAGCGAACAGAGGGAAAGCCAATATCTAATCTAGGAGATGCAAACAACAAGAGAGATTGGATTAGATCTTCATACCCTTGAAGATTCGCACAGCGGAACGTTCGTCGGAACGTGGGTGATGTAGTCGTACTCGCTTCTCCTCCTCGCGATCCGATCCGATCTAGCACCACAAGTGGTGGTGCCTCCGTGAGATGCACACGTGCAGCACCTCGACGTCTCCTCCTTCCTCGGACCAGAAAGTATGGTGGAGAGATAGATTGGATCTACAGCACGACGACGTGGTGTATATGGTGGAGAATTTCTGCCGCAGGGCTTCGCCTACAAACAGTCGGGAGGGAGAGAGGAAGGGCAGCAGGGCAACTGGGTTTGGAGGAAGGTGTAAGGGGTGTGATAGGGGGTGCACCAGCCCTCTATATATAGAGGGAGGGTGAGGCCAGCCCTAGCCTCTCCTCCAAGCTTATCTCTAGTTTAAACAATTTAAACTCTCCCTTATCTAGAAATCCTATGTTATCTTATCTCTAGTTTAAACGATTTAAACTCTCTAGGATCGGCTAGGCCCTATGGGGCCTTGTGCCCCTGGACCAATGCGGCCAGGACACTCCCTCATAGGCCCATGCCCCCTCCCGGAAGGTGGGACCACGTTGGCCCCCTTCCGGAAGGTTCTAGAAGCTTTCGGTACAATACCGATTAACCCGGAACAATTCCGAACTCCAAAAACTGCACTGCCTTATATGAATCTTATTCTCCGGACCATTCCGGAACCTCTCGTGATATCCCGGATCCCATCCGAGACTCCGAACAAAAATTCATAAACCAAGTATCCAATCTATCCTAGCGTCGAGACACGTTAAGTGTGTGACCCTGCGGGTTCGAGAATATGCAGACATGATCTTCTATCAATAATCAACAGCGGGGTCTGGGCACCCATATTGACTCCCACACATTCATCGATGATCATATCGGATGAACCACGATGCCAGGATTCAATCAATCCCATATATATATTCCCTTCGTCTCGCGATATTTTACTTGCCCGAGATTCGATCGTCGGTATCGTCATACCTAGTTCAATCTCGTTCACAGCAAGTACTTTACTCGTTCCGTAATCCGATATCACTTTGTGATTAACTCCTTAACCACATGCTTGCAAGCGGTGTTGATATCGATTACCGAGTGGGCCCGAAGTATATCTCTCCGACTTGGGAGGGACAAATCCCATCTCGATACACACAACCCAACAGATACTTTCCGATCACCTGAGAGACACCTTTATGATCACCCTCTCATAGGATGACGTTTGATGACCTCAAAGCTCTCTTCCGATACCAGGGAGTTGTATTATCTCATGGTCTAAGGAATACAATATTTGACATAGGAAAAGCTTCGCAAAGATGAACACAATGACACGATCTAATTGCTTCGCTTAGTTTGGGTCTGTCCACCATATCATTCTCCCAATGATATGATCTCATTATCAATTGACAACTCATGTCTATGGTTAGGAAACCTTAACCATCATTGATCAATGAGCTAGTCCATAGAGGCGTACTAGGGACACGGTGTTGTTCACAAACCACACAAGTATTAATGTTTCTGCTTAATACAATTCTAGCATGGAATATAAACTTTATCATGAACAAGAATTATAATAATAACATCTTTATTATTGCCTCTAGGGCATAATTCCAACACGTTAAAATTAAAGATTTACCGATACTAGAGAGGATGAATCTTTGTCTCGCTGGAAGAAAAGAGCTAGGTTGGAGAGGTTTTGAACCACTATGACAATAGCATCGTATCTTCTCTCGGATTTGAGAAATGAAGTTCGGAAACAATATTGCCTTCAAACAATAGAGTTCCTTGATATCAACGGAAAGATTTAGTTAGACATTGTCGGATTAGATTCTTGTTGCAACGGTAAGAACCAAGGATCACGCAATTGAGGTGCACGGATATAACTTCCAGAGACGGATGTGAAGCTAGATCATGGTGGAATCCCGAGAAGCAAAGAATATGGAGGATCTGGAGTTTAATGTAGAGATACTTATTGCTTTCTTTAGCCTTGAGGCTAACGCAATAGATTTGCGGCTGATGGCATCAACCATAATTGGCTTTACCATAGAAAAAGAATTGATGAAACAAAGAGAGAGATAGTTTCCTTTCATCTTGTTTGGGGATGTCGAGCATCGGTAGAATGACGAGGACAGAAAAGAGTTTGCGTCTGTTTCCACCAGATAATTGAAGATTTTGCTCCATCTAGAATAGACAGACCACCAACAAGAGATTATTGATTACTTTCTTCGAGAGAGCACTCCGGAAAAACAAGGACGGAAGTAAAAGTATCGAGGGATAAAGGCCACTTCTAACTTCCATGGAATGAGTGAAATCACATTAATTCACCAATTCAATGTACACGAGCGAATGATAAGAGTAGTGGTATGGTAGCTACTCCATCCCGCACTCAAAGCATTACTCCGCACATGAATAAGAAAACCATGCAACCCAACTACCGAAACAGACTGAAGGTCTTGACAAGGTTAACTCATGGAACTCCATTAAAACACAAGGATAGATGCAAATGATTTGCCAGATTCAAGATAGATAAGGATGATGATGTTGTTGTCATGTCGGAAGTACCAAGCCAACGGGAAGATATGAAGGAAGATTATGGAGAACAACTGCAAGATTCAACAGATAAAGAAAAATATAGCACCAACTTGGACAGAAGGATTACAAAAGATCTAGAAATTCTTCATGGCATCCGGTGGATTGAGCATAGACGATCGAACGAGATGGTTCCAAAGATTACTTGACGAGACCGAGGTGAAAAGAACTCCATGTTCTTCTTGAAATGATTGAGAGAGATTTAGCAGTCTTGAGGAAATCTTCAGCGGAACGACGATGACAACTCGCCAACAAGGAAAGACTCCGGGTTTGATTGAAGGTGGAGGATGGAATTGACAATGGACTTGCTGATTCTAGAATTGAAGCGATGTATTTAGCAAAAAGACGTGGTCGAGATAGGTGACTTCAAGAAGCCCGAATTCACACTTTGAGAACTTTGCACATAGGCGGTGTTCACGAAGCTTGAGAGAAGAAACACAGATGATCTTCCATGTTCTTTCATTGATATATAATAGGCAAGCATATCATCAAGATATACCACCATGGATTAACAAGATATTCCAAGAATATCAAGTTCAAGAGACGGAAGAAACGAAACCAATGCTCGAGACACTTCCTGAGCTCCACGCTCTTTGAAAGATCAATATTAAGAGCACGGTTTCGTGTTGGAGAAGATGCACTGGCAGAATAGATTACCTGGTCCTTCAGAAGAGTACGAGAAATGCCACTTGGTTCACATTGTTGATTGTATCGCCGGTTACGAAGATAAAGAGATCTTGGATAAAGGAACGATGATAGCTCCTACCTTAAGCAAAGCTATCAGAGACGAAAAGATGCAATTCCCTCGTATCAAAGAGAATTTTGCGGATATGGAGTTCAAAAAGATGGGAAGCCTGATAAACAGATGATAGACCATCGTAGTGCCTTGAGAAAACTCCGAATTGCCAAAGATACTTGAATATGCTAAAGATATGGTCACGGTATAACTCAAAATCACAGGAGATAACCGCCACCATTTGGAGGATAGTGTTGATAGCATTTTTCCATATTCCACTCATGATAAGTGTCATATAGCTATGCCGAGAACCAAATTACAATCACCAGCATCGGATCGACACTTGTTATGTAATTAGCCCAAGGGAATTTGAAGATGAAGTAAAACTCCAGGATTAAGCGCCGGTGACAAAAGAATGAGTTAGCATGAACATGCCGATAAAAGGAAGAAAGATAATGTTTCACACACGACTGAAGAGGAGTGTGGAAACACAGATGTATCAAAGAAAAAATTTCCGCATTTTTTGGCATTAAAATACCAATAGATGCGCAAAACCACTTATCAGGTAGAGATTAGCAACTCCACATTCTGTGAAAGCATGCTGGAAGGAAGAACGCCCTTAAGAAGATTGCGCCTGTTAACAAGGAGTCGGATAGATCGCGTCGGTTTACAAAAGCCTGTCGGTATGGAGTGTACCAACAGTTGATAACCAAAAGGCAGATAGAGATAACATTTGGATGCAACAGATAGACAAGGAATTACACACACACACACAACCTATGGTACTATGGAACCCAGAACACGTGAATCCTAGTTTGAATTTTTAGAAGAGGATTGAAAATGTTACACTTCCTTACCAGAAAAGGGTGGGTGGGTGGGTAAGAAGAAAAGTGGAAGCAGTCCTACTCTCACGTTTTGTTTTTCCCTAGTATACATAACTACCAAAAATATTTGCTAGACTAACAACGACCATTTGGCTGAGACCCTGAAGGGAGGGATGGCTTTGATACCAATTGTAACTACCTCGGTAAATTACGCTCTTAGTTACATGCCTAGATGAGCGAAAATGGTTAAAATAGTACGGTGGGGCCAAGGGCCACTCACAGGTAGACCTTTCGGCCGTCCTAACCATTTTCAGAACATCTGGACAAGAACGAGCGGCGTAATCGGCATGCGAAGGGATCAACTACATACACAAATGAGTATGTATACAAGCCACATACAACAGTCCTCAGAGCCATTCCATCTAAAAGAAATAGAAATATTGCAACGCCATACGGCAAGATCCAAATATCCTAGATAGAGATAATAATTTAGGATAGTTCCTCATACATCAAACATCAAAGTATCAGGCGGAAGCGGAAAACAAGATCCGAGTACGGATAAGAAGAAAATCGGCATAAGATGCCACATAAATAAACACATCCCGCCCACAGATCTCACGGATCCCCGTTCCCGGAATCTCTACACCGAGTGATCGTTGCCAACACCGTCCGTCTCCTCCACCCAGTATACATCTTGCGAGTACACCTGTTCATCTGAATCAAACAATTTATCGTGTGAGACCCTAGGGGTACTCAGCAAGTCTTTATGCCTCTAAAGGGGACACAACCTGGGGTGACGCAATTGCAGCAAAAGATAATAACTAACAAGTCTATAGATACTCGCTAACCATCCGCCTAACCAAAGATAGATGGATGTCCGTTAATTAAGAACCACAGTTATAACAGTATAATTAACAGATCCATCCTCCTTCTCGCTTACCAACGAGAAAGCGGACGGACAACCCCCCATCCGTTGGCAGTTTTATTAACCATTCCATGAGTGTTGCACTATTTACTAGTCAGGTACTTAGTCAAATTAAAAGCGGTACTTTAGTTATACTTTTCTATGATCGAGAAACTGTGCTCCAAGTCGTCCATAACCACGGACACGACTTTCAGAAAGATTTACCCTACAGGGGTGCACAAATAGCAACACACACTCGATCAACCTCGGAAAAACCAAATCAAAACCCAACGAGGCATTCACGACAAAGCGATCATAGGATTCAGAAATGTTTCAGGGGCTACCCCACTAAGCTACCCGCAACAAAGTTGGCCGGCTCCGGAACGGACCTAGGGTTTGTGTGGACGGCGGTAAACAACTAGGAACCCGAAAATGTGACTGGGCTTGTTGATACAGCGAAAACGTGTCACGGTCCTAAACAGTACAGGTGCTCCACGCACAATCTTAAATAAAGCAGTAAAGCATGGCATAAGTACAGGATAGTAATAAAGCCCCAAACTACTTTGTGGCCCCAAGAAATAAGAATGAATCAAGCTCTGGCTCAGGGGGGTCCATAAGGCCTCCCGAATGTGGATAGTGCGAATAGTCAAGGAACAGGAATCAAGTACTCGGGGTCCTACGGGACACAAGTGAGCATGAAGAACCAAATAGCAGATATTGCTCACCGATGCCACTTTCATTAGTTATCCCATTACTACTCAGGTTAAGTTGTTTAGGTACCTCGTTATCCATCAGACTCTCACATACCCTACACATGCTGTTCTACGACCCGCATGGCTCAAACAACTCCTGTAGTAATGGCTCTTGGGATGGAGGGACAAGCTTCGGTGGGGTTTAAAAGTAAAGGCTATGCAGTACTTGGGATTCAATTTAATGCAATCGCGACTCAATGATGCAAGAATAAGATAGAGGCAATAGGTACTATATGTATGCAAGCATGTGGTAGTGCTTGCCTGGCAGCTCAGTTGAAGCGAGGGACGGATCTGGGTAGTGCTCCTGGGATTCCTGATATATCCCCTGCTCAGCGTCTATTCGAAGAAGAACCAAACAAACAAGGGCCAACATAAATAGAGTGCACAAGCATATGAATTAAAATGCGACAAGCAAACAATCATGCCATGATGAATGATGCACAATTTGCATGGCAATAATGTAGCATGGCATGGGTGAGGTGTGGGGTACAAGATTAAAGCATTTTATTAAGTTTTTAGCCCGGTTTGCTCTCATATAAGTTGCTGTATACTTTATATTTATATGATGCATGCTGCAATTTAGAACATGGAAGGCATAGATAGAACAGGCTCGTCGCGCTGATCGATTTAGACATATTATTTGTCAAATTTGGAGTTATAAACCTAAAGTTATTAATTAATTAAGAAAAGGGCATTTTATTGTAATTTTAATCATGTCGAAATTTTAAAGTGCTCAAATGATATTTTGAAGGGCATATTTGAAATCCACATTTTTCTGATTCAAAAACATATATTACATGTTGAATTTGGAATTATTTTTAAAAGATATGAAAAACAGATTTGAATTTGAATTTAAGTCAATTTTGAAAAAGGTTTAATTAAACAGCAAAGCAGAAAACCATTTTGTACTCACACAGACCTAGCCACAGACACCGCCAAGTGGGCCCGGGCTGATCTGGCGGTAACCGGCGCACCGAAGGATTTTCTCACTGCGACAATAGCCAGCCCGAGAGACTGATCTGTGGGTCCATGAGGCAACGGGGCCCACGTGCCAGCGAGGGGGGTGTGGGTAGACCACGTGGCGCGGCAGGGAAGCGCGGGTTGAGGGTCTAAGAGCTGGGGGCGTATTTGCAAGATTGCCAAGGCGGCTGACAGGTGGGGCTCGGCGTACCGCGGGTTGAGGCGTAACAAAAAGAGGGGGTTTTCTGTAAGATGGCCACGACCCCACTGTTTATCTGTTTCCTCTGTCAAAACTGACAGATCGGTGCTCGACCGACAGAGCGCGGCGCGCGTGGCGCGGGGGCTCGATCCCGTGACCTGCGGTGTGCGCGACGAGGGCTTGTGCCAGTGCGGTGGGCTAACGGATGGTGACAGAGAGGTGGACGGGGCCTAGGTAATCCTCTGCGGGGCGCGGCGCGAAACAAACAACAGCGTCTGCCGTGCACCGAGGGCGCTCGGCAAAAGGAACGACGACGATAGGTGTCTCCGGCGAGGAAGAGGGTGTCAGGGAGGGGAAGTGCTCACCGTGGAGCGATTGACGGTGGCGGATCGGTGCGGGGAGCAGCAGATCGTCGATGTAGCAGGCGGCCGGCCGGAGTTAGGGTTTCGGTGGACGACGATGGTTCTGGTGGTCCTGGTTCTCCTCCTCCTCGTTGGCGTGTACTGGGCGACGCAGAAGACGGCTACGGTCTTCCCCGACAACCACGTTCGCCATGCCACCGGCTTGAGCGAGGAGGGGAAGGTGAGGCCGATGGTGAACGGCACGGCGAAGAGAGGAGGTAGCAGCAGTGGTGGGAGGAGAAGGGCGAGGCCTGGGGTAGACCTGGCGAAGCAGAGGCGTGGGGTGGTGGATAAAGCGAGGGAGAGAGGGGAGGATGCCGTGGGGGAGCGGCTAGGGATAAAGGTGGCCTCGGCCACCTTTAGCTCTCCTTCCTCACGTGCTTGTCGTGCACGACCAGAGGCAGGGAGAGGGCCTGCCGGTGGGCCAGGGTGAGGGGAAGGAGGCCGGCTTGGAAGGTGGGGCCTCATGGAGGGAGAGAAAGAGAGAGATAGAGAGAGAGGGGTAGAGCTCGGTTAGGAGCTAGGGTTGGAGGAATGGGGGTGGCTCGGGTTAGGGCTTTAGGGTTGGGGTAGGGCTTCAGCCTGGGAGGGTAGGGTGGCTAGGTGGGCCTTGCTGTCCGAGAGGGAGAGGGAAAGCTTCGGTAGGGAGAGAGGAGAGAGGTGAGGTGAGGACTAGGTTAAGAGGTTAGGGTTGAGAGAGAGAAAAGAGAGAGAGAGACTAGGTGAGAGAGGGTAGGGTGTAGGGTGAGAAGGAGAGGAAGGGGAGGGTGAGAGAAAAAAAAGATGGACATGGGGATGATCTTACAAGCTCATGCAAGGCACTACACAGGTGAGGTTGATGAGGTAGAGATGAAGAGAGAAAAAGAGAAGAACTCACAAGAGGAAGGTTCCACTCAAAACAAAGAAAACCAAAGAAAAGAAATGGTGTTGATGATGGTTGCATGGCCCATGCAAAACATTAAATGCCATGTGTTATTCTTGTGAAAACAAAATAAATAATCATGGCATTTATTCATGTGCATTCCAATAATATGGAGAAGGCCAAACTAAGAATTAAAAGAAGGTTCCATGTGGAGTGGATGGGGATGATCATCTTTGAATATATTTTGGACGTGCTAGTGCGTATATTCCACTATGTGCATATTATCCTTAAAATATTCCAACATGAACAACATTCCCATATCAATCCTTATGGAAGCATGTAGAATAGAAAAGGATCCATTCCAACCAACATGAGCTAGAGATAAAATCAAATGAAATGCAATGCTCACATATGGTGGAATGGTGGAATGGAGGGTGGTGATAAGAAATGTGGTGGAGTTAATAAAAGATATGCCCCCAACTCAACTTGGGCATCAAGCATTTATCAAGAACCAAATACAATATATCAAGAGGCAAATACAATTAATAATGCATATGAGATAAAAACCAAATGAGAAGGGTTTTATATGATGCTCAAATGCAAGGTGGCATGATGATATGAGCATGATATAATTATGATGCAACAATTATATGTAGGAAGTAGCCATTATATTACTAGACCATGTAGCATTACATATGTTAGACAGATGAGATGCTACAACCAGTGATCAATTTCTAGGTTTCGTTGTAATCCTAATTGGTTACTTCCAATTACATAAATCAATAGTTCAAACGACACTCAAAGATAGGGCATTTCCATTGATATAGGACCTTTTGTACCAGAAACAATAGTATCTCCAATTATAGCCCCTCTAGGATGTAAAATATCTCTCTTCTCACCATCCCCATGGTCTATATTCACTTAGGGGTACTATAAAAGTGCTCTTTATGTATTGGCAACAACTCCGCCTTACAGAGTAAACCTATCAGTGTCATGCATTCCAGCGCTGTGGGTGGTCATTCAGGGGCGTGCGTCACTTACCAGCGTGTGCGCGAACAATACTATTGGCTAGGAATTAAGTTCGCGAATTCTAGCTTTGTCAGCAAGTGAAGTATGAGAATACGTTGCCCACTGGTTTACTGCAACCTTTGCCGGTTCCGCCACGTCTATGGTCTGATATAATGGTGATTTTTGTTGACGGCCTTCTGAAATCTGAAGGCTTTGAAGTGATCTTGGTTGTCATCGACGGGCTTACTAAATACGCTCACTTCTTGCCCCTTTTCATCCTTAGAGCAACTCCAACACCCACACTAAAACCCAGCCGTTGTAAAAATAACCGCTGATATAGCGCGCACGGGGCACTTTTTCCTCCTCCAGCAGGCGTGCGATAATCGTGCGCGCTGTAAAAAAATTCGAGCGCGTCAATTTGACCACCCGCACGTCCCAAATTTGGTGCCCGGCCGCCAGCACCCGCTATCTCTCCCACTCGCGCGCGAAGACCCATCCGTCACTGAAACTTCCCCCCGCGCCGCGATTTGTTCCTCGCCTGTGCGCACGCCGGCAACTTTCCTGTGATGGATCCGTCCAACTCGCCGTAGTACTTGGTCCCTGGCGACAACGAACCCTAACCCTACCGCGGGCGCCGCCGCCGGCGCCACCGCGAGCTCCAGCGCTTGCCAACTCTTCAACTTCGTGCCGCCACGCGCGACCATGACTACCCGCCACCAGCGCCGCAGCGCCTCCACCGTCGAAAGGAAGGGCCAACACCGGCAAGCGCGTGGCCGCGGCAGCCGGCGCCGGCAAGCCGGCTAAACAGGTTAACTCGCGCCGCCCTCCCGCAGCCGCACGCGCACAGGCGCCTGTGCCAGCTCCCTGCCAGCAGCCACCACCACCACAACCACCGACGCCGGCTCCGCAAATGAGCGCACAACACATTGACAACAAGGTAAAAACTCATCTTTTTGGTGTGCTAGATGCATGTGCCATGAATTCTAGCGTTGCCATATCCATGTGTGGTAATTTTACATTGTAGTGTTGATGATGAGACATTCATGGCACACATGGATGTTGGCTCATCTTTTGCCGCCGAGCACGGAAATGGCGAAGAAGAAGAGTATGTGGTGGATGAGCATGGTGAAGGTTTGATTGAGTTGCCGGTTGGTAGGATAATCAACTACACCATCGAGGAGGATAGGTTGCTATGCCGAGCATGGTTGGCAGTTGCCATGGACCTGGTGGTTGGCACCGATCAATCAAGAGGCACCTATTGGGCGAGGATGAAGGAGTTTTTCGATGCAGCAACACAAGTGGCAATGAGCGCACTGATCATTCTCTTCGGTCCCGGTGGTCGATCATAAACATTGATTGTTAAAAATGGGCAAGTGCTTTGGCGGGTGTAGACATAATCAATCCAAGTGGCACGACTTTGGATGATAGGGTAAGTTGTTCATTGGGTGATCCTATCTCATGTTTATGCGCATATGTTTGTTCATATCCGTGACTCATTCTTGTCTTACGTTCACCATGTAGAACACCATTGCCCAAAATTTGTTCAAGGATCAAGGGAGGAAAGACAAGAAGGGGAAGAAGATTATTGGCAAGTCATTTGTTCTCCACCATTGCTATGATGAGCTGTCGAACAAGGAGAAGTGGAAAAGCTATAATGGGTTGGATGTGCACAACTTAGGAATGAATGCCACCGAAGCAAAAGGCACCACAATCATAGATGATGATGCATCAAGTGATGATAACAAAAATAGAAGCTCCACCCCTCACTCGGTTGCATTCACGAAGAGGCTCGTGCTTGGAAGGAAGGCCGCCAAGAAGTTGATGATGGGGAAGAAGGCCAGTGATGATGACATATCAAAAGCTATGGATAGGATGGCCAATGCAAGGTTGGAGTACAACAAAGATAAAAAGGTGGCAAGGACTATGGAGGCCGAGGCCGAGGCGTGTAGGGTAGCTTTGAAGGAGAGGATTGCGGCCGCCTAGGAGAGGAAGTTGGGATTTGGAGGAGAAGAAGGTGGCCGCCGTCGAGCAAGCGCGCCTATTGAAAGAAGAGAGAAACCTCTTTACCATTGACACGTCCAACATGGATGAAAGGCAAAAAGAGTTTATAACCCTTGCTCGTGATGAAGTGTTGGCCAATAAAAAATGGCGGCAAACCACTTGAAGTCCCAAAGTAAAGGAGTGAATGTATTTGGAGGTATGAGTGGCTTTGGAGGCTTTAGAGGCATTGGAGCAACACCGGGGGCTTTTGATGACATGGGTGGCATGGGGCTCGAAAGCATGGGAGGCTTCGGTGGCATGAGTGACTTCTGTGGCATGGGAGTAACACCGGGGGGATTCATGGCCTCCATGGTGAATTCATCACCTAGGATCCATGTTGATGCCTATGGCATGGCCTCCATGGGGAATCCATCACCTTCTATCAATATTGATGGCTATGGAGATTCGTCACATGTCAACACCACCAACACCACCGTCCAAGACTCCCAAGAAGAAGAAGCACAAGATGAAAGTGGCAATGGCAATGTCAATGGCTATGATGACGTGTCAACATATGCAATTAGTGTTGAACTTGATGGTGCGAAATTATCATTTTCATTTGAACTATATCCTTAATTTGTGTTGAGCTTGGTTGGCATTTGGTGATTGTTGAGAGTCATTTGTTGTTCTATTTATTTTGTTTTGTTTGATCTTGTTGATGCATTGTGAAGTTTGAGATAGCTGTTTGCGCCGGCGCGCGCTGCATTTTAGCGCGTCTGGTGGAGGGGCATATTTCGCTCTATTTTAGCGTGCAAGGTTTAGCGCCTCCGCCGGAGGAGAAACAGCCGTGCGCTAAACACGAATTGCGCGCGCCGGAAAGCAATTTTATAGCGCCGGTTTTTAGCGCAGCCGTTGGAGTTGCTCTTATACTGCCTTTTAGGTGGCAACAATTTTCGTGGCAACAATTTTCCTGGGCAGTGCGGTAAAGCTCCACGAGTCATGCATCTCTCATTTCAGACCGGGATAAAGTTTCTACCAGCAAGTTCTGGTATCAGTTGTTTCATGCGGTTGGCACTAAACTATCTTACTCTTCCGCGTACCATCCTTCTTACAAACGGGCAGTCCGGACGAGTCAATCAGTGTCTTGAAAAAAATCTTCTATGCTCCACCCATGACGGTCCAACAAAGTGGCGCAAATGACTTCAAGTGGCCGAGTTTTGGTACAACTCTTCCTTCCATACCTCACTGGATACTCGCCTTTCAAGGCTCTTTATGAAATGGAGCCTAACTTTGGCACCATACCTACTAGAGATTCAATTGTGGAATTGACCACCGAAAGGCAAGCTTTTCTTGATCTTCTTCACGAGCATCTCCTTCGTGCTCAGGTGCGTATCAAGAACCAGGCTGATAAACATCGCACTGACCGGCAGTTCCAAGTTGGCAAGGATGTTCTTTTGAAGTTACAGTCTTACGTCCTCGGCGGTTTGTCGTCCGTTTGCTAAGATGGATCTGAAGTTTTATGGACCATACCAGGTGCTGGCTCGCATTGGCGCAACAACATATAGACTGCAATTGCCTACTGACAGTAAAATCGACCTAGTTTTTCAAGTTCCCCAACTGAAGCCATCCATGACAAACTGTAGCCATGTCTTCAATGAATTACCTTCCTCGTTTGACCTATCTGCTGGACCATTTCTGCCTCAGTGTATACTGGAGCATCGCATGCTGAAGAAAGGAAACGCTGCCATTCCTCAGATCAAGGTATAGTGATCAAATTTACCAGCTGACAGTCCTACCTAGGAAGACTACCACGTGCTTCGTTAGCGTTTTCCATCGGCTGCAATTTGGGAAGAGGCTGAAGCCCATGGGGGGAAAGTGTCGCGTTCCCACTCCCTTTGCAAGTGGCGGCGGACCCAGTAGATGATCCATCCTAGGAAGTTGGATGTGGTTATAAACCAGTGTAATGTGTGACTCCAAACTATCCATGAAAAGAATTGCACTCTTGTTTCTCTCATCCCCTTTCTGCAAATTCTCAGTTGTATCCTTAGATTTTCCTAGGGTTTCGATTTGTACCTCCAGGGGTCCTTACAGTCCGCTAGTTTCAGCGGAGCGAGTTTGCTGCCTGTTTGTGTCCACATTTGGCGTGTTTTTGTTGCGTTCGTCCATCTGACGAGAGTGTGTGTTTGACCCTTTTTTATTTCGGTTTTAGCTTAGTTTTTCATAAATAACTGGGCAATGTTTTAATGAAAAGTAAAGCTTTTGCCATAGGCGGAGCATGTCTACCGGATTATCAAAACGTATGTACAATGCAATGTGCTTACAAAAAATAAATCGACTTTTGCCTAATGGCTAGTGCTTACCTATATTGTATAGGACAAATTGTTAATTAGCCATATTTAGCGTCTCAACGAAGCGTTGCGAGCCAAGGCGCTTAAAGAGATCTAATTTCGTGGTACATTATTAACTTTTATAGCGTAAGCGCCTATATTAAAGCCTAGCGTTACACCTCGTATTGCATTGTATATACTCTAAAAAAAACACCTACATTCTCATACAGTTGTATCTTGCTCCATTAGATTTCCCATGTACTACTCCTGATTTGATTTTATCTAGATTTGAATGTATCTAAACATGATCTAGTATATAGATGCATGCGAATTTAGACAAAGTCAAAAACATGATTAGTATGTAGATGCATGCGAATTTAGATAAAGTCAAGTAATAATATACTCCCTCCGTTCCAAAATAAGTGACTTGAGTTTGTTTAGATTCGCATATACCTATATACTAAAACGTGTCTAGATACATCTGAATCTAGACAAAACCACATCACTTATTTGGGACAGAGGGAGTATTTTAAGACGGAGGAGTACCAGATTGGGAAAAACCAGACGACTTTGGTCATTATCGTACCGGATAACACCACCCCCACCCCCACCCAATGCCTAATAAAATGCAAAAAAGCAAACCACACGTGTCGTGTGGTCTTCAAATGTAAGCAATCAAATAACAATCTTAAGAAATTGCTGACCGGGCCTGCCACCCGGTGACAACCTTGCTGCGAGGCTAGCTTATAAACGTACCACGTTGGCCTCCCCCGAGCGAGGTGGTACTAAAACATGATAACGCAGGACGGGAATTCGAAAGCGTGGTGCCGGTGCGCGACCGGAGTGTACCATGGGCTGCAGTACTTCGGGTCCAACTCCCACGACTTTCTGGCCAGCCCGTCATGCTCGTCCGTCGAGGGCCAGGCCCCGGGGGTGCTCCTCCCTGGCGCCAAGCCGTCCCATTGCATGGTTCCGGCCGGTTGGGCTGGAGAGAGACGGTGAAGACAAAGTCTAAGAGAAACAGCCCATGGGCGTTCCTCGTGGAAGCCGACAACACGCTGACTGCTTGTTCCTATGAGTGAAGCGCGGGCATATCTAAAGACTCTAAGCTCCCTTTAATTGAAAACCTGTGATTGCTCGGCTGTTTTCTTTAGAGAGAGGTAGTTGCTTTGCTAGGTGAGTCTATCTTCATGCTTCCTCCTAGGCATATATATGTAGTATTTTTCTGAGAGAGGTTGTTATTTTGCTAGGTGGGTGACTCTGCTTGCTTGCTCCTATGCATATGTACGTAGGGAACGCCTGTTAAAAAATTGAACGGGTGCTCCTAATTATGATGTCATATTTTGAATTCTCTCGGAAAATAGATTATCTAATACAAACTAATATATTATATTAATTACTTAATAATTACACAAAATATTCAATATGAAAACATGAATAATGTTCACACCTAAGAATACAATTCTTCGCTTAGTACAAAATGACATACAAGTATTTTCATCGGTCAAAAAATCACACGGGGCTAAGATGTTCACCTAATTTTGAAAAATGTTCATAAAGTTGAAAAAATGTTCATCGGTCCAAAAAACAACATGTCTGCAAAAGATGTTCACATAACTTCAAAAAATATTCACAGGTTTGAAAAATTGTTACTCTAAAATTATTCGTGGGTTTGCAAAAATAGCGATAGGTCTTAAAAATTCTTATGGGTCTGAAAAAGATGTTACATGATTTCTAAAATTATTCATCAATCTGAAAATATTCATCTGTGTGGATGGTCTGGAAAATTTTCGTCGGTCTGGCTATCAATTGAAAAATGTGCATACCATCCATAAGACTAAAATAGCTATGTTTGTATGTTTCAGAAAAAAATCATAACTTTTTAAAATCAAAAAAGAAATAGGAGTATAAAATAAAATAAGGAAAAAGAGAGAAAAAAGGAATAATAAAACATGAACAACATGAAGAATGAAAAAAAAAAAATTCACTAGGAAATGAAATTATTATTTTTAAATTAAAACCGTGAGAAATTGAAGAGAAAAGCTAGAGAAAAGGTGTAAAATGAGAAGAAAGTAAAAAACAAAGACATAGTGAAAATAAAACAAAGAAGAAAATATCCTAAAAAATCATGTCAATCATCCGGTTGTGCTCCTCATGCTTCGGCTGGATTCGCTACTGATGCATTGCACCTTTTTCATTGTGTTTTTGCTGCCCACGTCTCTGTTTTTTTCCTCGATGTGCCACATGTCTATGAGGTTGATTATGGGTTATTCTGATGGAAAAGCCTAGACAACAACGAACCGAATTCAAAACAATTTATATGTTAGCAAATTAGCATACCTACCATGTAATTTAAATACCATATGACGAACTGAGCGCTGGGTCCATCTAGTGCAAGGGCATCCGCGGTGTCCGCCACAAGCTGACCATAAGCCTATACAAAAATGTACTATCCATATACATTGTGGAACTAGACCACAAGTAAAAAATCTTAAGACCAATCCATAAGCTTGTGGACTACCCATAAGAAATAGAATATTATTACTTTTACAACTGTAGGGACATACCTCAATGAACGAGCGATACATAAACCGGCTTTGGCCCCAACTTGTGGTCTGCTTTTGATCAATATATTGTGGTGGAGACAATTTGCTCTAAGCCTAGGCACTAGGTCCCACCTTACGAAAAATTCAACCACATACACTACGGATATCCTAAAGTTGACCCGACTCTATCGTGCGGCAAGGTGAGAGTGGGACTAAAATAAGGTGGGTGTTGCTCTTGCAACCGTTGCTCCCACAGTCATGTGGCCACGTAGAGCAATATTATACATATACTCGTGCAGTCAATGAGTATAAAATTTTACCCATATCCGTACCCATGGTTATAAAATTTTACTCATACTCACAGGCGGAGTCAACAGGGGGTCGAGGCTGGTCGCCCAACCCGACTCAATTTTGGTGATCAAAAAAAAGGCAGCCTTCCTGAGTCGGTACGCAATCCATCTGCCCCAGTCGACGCAAACCCTTCCCCAACCTGACGCGAATCTTCCCGCCCGCGTCTCCCCTGGCCGCCGCCACACTTCCCGTCGCCCCGGCCCGGTGGTCCCGCGCTGGCGGGCCTGCTCCCGCCCCCACCCCGCTTTCCTGCGCGCGCATGGACCGGAGCCCCGCACAACATCTCGCCGGGCGGACGCCCTTCTCACCCCGTCGCCCGGAGCCCCGCACAGGAGCTCGCCTGGATGGACTCCGACGAGGAGGCTACCTGGATCGAAGAGGAGCAGACAGCTTAGGAAGCATCCGCATCACAAGTTAAAGAAGAAGAGGAAGCGCGCAAGAGGGCATGCCTGGAGGTGAATTCCCCCTTTTAACTTGAGTTTTGATGTCTATTTATCTAGTAATTAGTAGTGTTTATTTAGTAGATGTGAAATATTTCCTCATAGTTTGTTTTCAATGTTGTAGGTGTTGTAGGATTTCTATTTGAACAAGGTCTATCTTTTCGTGTCTAGTAATTAGTAGTGTTTATTTAGTAGATGTGAAATATTTCCTCATGATTTGTTTTCAATGTTGTAGGTGTTGTCGGATTTCTACCGAACAACACCGGTAGTCCTCCACTCCAATAACAACGTCTTCAAAAAGGAAACAGTGCCCAAGCACCGTCGTTGCCCGATCAAAAATCATAGGTTTTCACCCTGAAGAAAGTCCTCGCTCACAAAACAATGCCTTCAACAAGGTCATTGCCAGGCACAACCAGTTAAGGCCAGACCTTGGATTTTCACCCTGCAAGGTAATACTGGGAACTCCCCCTGTGTTGTCTTCCCGCACCAGCAGTCACTGCAACGAGTCCCAGATCATGCAGCCAGTTCTCCATCGCCACAAGAACTAAAATCACCATCGCTACCCTCATATTTCCGCTTTCCTGACATTCTCCGCATCTGACTTCACCATGGCGCAAAGAATGGCACTTGGTGGGAACAAACAACAAAGCTTCGGAACGCTCCCGCTGAAACCAAATGGCCAGAAAAACAAGGTGCGCATGATCGAATACCTTCCGATCCAGTAATCTCCAGGTATGATACGCCCATGGGAGTTCGCTGGTGGAGCCTTCCCAAACCCGCCTCTCCAGACGAGATCAACAAGGGAAGACATCAAGCAGATCTTAGTCTTCGTGTGATAGAAACCAAAGGACCACCTCCTTTATTAGATCCAACGCAGCGATCCCTACATCGCCGGCCGGTTCCCGGAGAACGGATCGAGCAAGCAATTAGGGATAGAGAGCCGATCTAGGTCTTCCAACGGAATCCCATCACTGGCACCTCCTCCACCAGATTGCCACTCGCTCCACGCCAATAGAGGCCGCTGCCTCCAGATCCAAGCTCCCACGAAGCCATCGCCGGCCGGAGCCGCGAAGACGTCGATGGAGAGGGGGCCCCGTCCAGCGCCGGTGTTCTCCTCCCTACCGCCGCACTGGGGCTGGGAGGCCAGATCCCCGCCGCCCCCATTACCAACGCTGGGCACTTAGGCCGGCGAACCTCCGGGAGCGACGAGGAGGGAGAAGGATGGAGGGGTAGGAGGTGGCGGGGTTAGGGTTTGGACCCCTCGGTCGCCAGGAGGGGGCGACGCGAGGGGGGTCTTTTAAAATGGAGGGAGGATTTTCACTTCCCCGACCTCTGCACCAACTAGGGATGCATACAGCCATTAAGCATGAGTACCAGGATTTTTAAACTTGGTTAAGTACCAAGCCTGGTCCTCAGGATAAATTGCATGAGTACCAGGAGAGCCTGGTCCTTAAGTATAAATAGGAACCTTAATTCACTTCCGTGAGGATTTGAACTCCGGTGTTGAGTTTGTACATCCACTCCCCCAACCAGTTGAGCTAGGCTCACTCCCTCTTCGATCAAAGATTTCCCTCTTCGGGCTATTGTGTGTGTTGTCGGATTTCTACTTGAACAAGGTCTATCTTTTCGTGGGCATGACGAGTCTAGCACTTCCCTGAACAAGGGAAATTTCCGTGAGATGTTGGATTGGTATGGTGCAAGATGCAAGGGTGTAACCGATGTGATTAATGAGAATGCTCATGGAAATTGTCAATTGACATCTCCTTAAATCTAACTAGATATAGCACAAACATGTGCAGAAGAGACTACACAAGTTATTATGAGTGAGCGTGAAAATGCTAGTTTCTCTCTACTTGTTGATGAGTCTCGTGATGTATCGGTTAATGAGAAAACGGTTGTGATGGTGAGGTTAGTCATACTCTCACAACTCAATTATCATACTCTAACAACTCAATTATCATATTCTCACAACTTCATCTTATATTATTATATGTTATTGCTTGCAGGTTTGTGAACCAAAAAGGAGAGATTGTGGAAAGATTGCTTGGTGTTGAGCATGTTCTTGATACTACATCGGCTTCTTTGAAAAGATATCTAGATGCAATGTTTATTAAACATAATTTTTCTATGTCTAGATTAAGAGGCCAAGGATATGATGGTGCCTATAATATGTGTGGAGAGATACATGGTTTAAAAATGTTGGTGTTGGCAGACAACCCTCATGCTTTTAGTGTACATTGTTTTGGCCACCAACTTCAGTTGGTGGTTGTGGCGGTTGTGAAAGAAGTTTTGCCAGTTGGTCAGTTCTTTGATCACTTAAAAAAATTGCCAGTATGTTTAGTTATCCTTGTACACAATTGCAAATAGTTTTCTTCAACTCTTTGTCTATGTATGAATTCTAATTTCTACATGCACATTTTTTGTAGATGAGTGACTTTTGTAGGAAGAAATATGCATTGTTGCAATTGCATCATGACCATTTGGCAGCATAGCTAGAGAGTGGGGAGATATCATCGGGAAGAGGCCAACATTAAGATACAAGTTTAACAAGACCAAATGATACTCGTTGAGGATCACACCATAAAACTATAATTCGGAGTCACCAAAGGGATTCAATCATTGAAGTGCTATGTAGTGTTTCTCACGATGGACAGATGCTGAGGAGAAAGGTGATGCTTCAGGTTATATCATTTATAGGGAAACCATTTCATTCATTATTATCTTGCATTTGATGCTTCGAGTGCTTGGTTTAACAAAAAGATTGTCACAAGCATTGCAATTCAAGGATCATAACATAGTGAGTGCTATGAATATGATTGTCTCAGTGAAAATTCTATTGCAGAAATTGAGAGATGATGGATGTGAGCCTCTATTTCTTACTGCTACTAACTTTTGTGGTGAAAGAAATATTATAGTACCAAATATAGATGATAACATTGCAGCTAGGGGTTACCCAAGGAGCCCACGTAAGATGGTTACGTGCTTCCATCATTACAAGGTACAAATCTTTAATGAGATGCTTGATAGAAACATAGCTGAGATGAATCATAGATTTTCTGAAACTTCTACATGCCTATTACTATGCACTGCATGTCTTGATCCTAGAGACTCATTTAGCAGATTTGATAATGATATGCTAGTTGATCTTGCAACTACGTACTCTATTGATTTCTCTTCATATGATTGTTGTCTATTGGTTGACGAACTAGACATATAAGTTGATGTGATGAAGAGAAGTCATGAATTCATAACTTGTGATAGTCTGAGTGATCCAGCTCTCAAGTTGGTTTAGAAGAAACAACATTTGACCTTTCCACTGGTGTATCGTCTTATTACACTTTCTTTGGCATTACCTGTGGAAACAACATTAGCTGAGAGAATTTTCTTGGCCATGAATATTTTAAAGACAGATCTTCAAAACAAGATAAGGGATGCTTGTCTCAATGATTTGCTTATTTGCTATATTAAAAAATAGATATTTCCAAAAATTGATGACAAGAAGATTATGCTACATTTTCATTCCTACAAGGACCATCGAGGTCATCTTCCTAAGCAGTTTCGTCTTCCCAACATAGTTTAAACTTTTCGCAAAAAAAACATAGTTTAAACTTAATGGTATGATACTATATTATCAAAATGTAGCACTATTTTGTATCTAGTCTCTTGTTCTTTATAGAAAGCTTGTAGTAGTACTTGACGAAATATAAAAATTGGATCTGTTTGGACCATTTTCTGCCTAATTTTTTTAAACCTTATTTGTTCGAACTGGCTTAGTTCATTTCCTGGATCCGCCACTGCTCATACCCATACCCAACTGGTACTCGTACCCACTGGATACCAGACGGGAAGATACAATAGTACACATATTATTATAAATTTTACTTTCATCAATAACATATTTGACAAAAAAACAATTATTTCTGTGTAATAATAGGTAGACGAGTAAATGAAATTTATTGAAGTTTAGAAGTCAGAATCTCATACTTGGCCCTAGGCTGCTCGACTGCATATATTTAAACCCTACAAGTAAGTTTTACATGTCAGTTAAATAGGAGTGATATGGGTATACCCATGGGTACAAGCCTATACCCGTTCCCGTACCCGTGACTTAACGGGTAGGGTATGGCTATAAAAGTGTGTTTATACACTACCAATGCGGGTACGGTACCCGCTGGCATGGCCCATTGTTATCGACTTGGGGTTTCGGGGAAGAGAGAGCGTTGGTGATTTCGTCAGTTTATTAGACAAACAAGAGTATCGATGCTCGTCTAATTATTGAAGAAGATGATTACAGACTCGTCAGTTCGCTAGATGCAATCTAACTCACTACAGGTTGTGGTTTGCTGAAAGCTACGGTGCCCTCTCCGTCGGCTCCTCCTAGCCTTTATATTAGAGGTTGGGTCTTGGAGTCGAATATGGATAGCTTACAAGTTTGATTTACAACTCTGCGACTATGTCGGTTTACACTTTTGTCTTGATCACCAAGTCTTGTTCCTGAGCTTCGGATGCTTCCAGAACTCTTGGTTACTTGAGAGCCTCGTGGTCGTAGTTCGGATATGTACTAGGTATGCCAATCATGGAAACCCAATAAGTCATACCCATGTCACTCGCGGATACCCGTACTCGTGGGTAAAATTTTCATCCTTCACTCCGGGGCAAGCTCTCGTCCGGCCACATAGGGGACGGGGACGAGACGATGACATCTAGCGCCTTGGTTCTAAATTGCAACACATGTTTTTTCTATATGTACCTTTGATTGCAAGTTTAACCATGCAAATGCTTTTTTACTATCCATGAATTTTGGTGTAAATTTTTTTCCAAGTAATTTTGGAATTTTATCTTCCCAACTCCCAAGAGTCGACATCAATGGGAAGGTTTGCCACCTCGACATCGGCTCTTTGCCACCTGGAGCTGTAGGTATTTTCAAGGGCTGGAATGTTTGCCCATTAATACGGCATGTGAGCTAGTTTCAGAATGTCGTGAGATAGTTTGGTCCATACCTGTTGTGGGCGTTAGAGCATTGATAGGATTTTCCCCTAACATGAGATAACTTGGAAGGACGGACACCTATAATATACCGGTTATCGTGCCTACGGTAAACGCTAGGTAGCCAAGTGCGGAGAGGATAACTGCTGAAAGTATATAAGTAGCTAGTAAGCTCACCCTAATATGATTGCTCTCTCCTCCAACTTCCCTAGAGTTATCATAGTCGAGACAATGATGGGTTCTCCACCTGTACCAATTTGGAGTGACAAAAGTATGGAAATAGGATAAGGTAGTGGTGAGATGAGCCATTTAAATAGGTGTCAGTGGAAGTGCAGTCATGTATACATAAAACGAGATTAAATCAACTAGGCACTTTCGATCTATCTTTAATTTTTCAACTCTTTGGTGATCCTGAATTTGGTGGTTAAACTCTATTGCGGTGAGGATACTATAGGGATGTCATATGGCAAAATAACTCAATGCCAGTATGGTAAAGAACTTAACACCTCTTATTTAAATTTTTCTCACTATTTTGAAATACAAAGAAGATCCATATATAAAACGAAAAGGCCATATTATTCAAAACCTCAATCGTCACATCCCTGTCTCTCACTTCACACCTCGGAACATGATGCTCTCATAGAGAGAAAGGTGCTTTCTCATCTTATTAACCCGGAATGAAGGGGTACCCGTGAAGAGATCATGTATTTAATAAAATTGTTCATGTATTTAAAAATCATGGCAAAGGTCATGGAAACATTTGGACATTTATTGATTTAATTACTCCTATAGGTTTTTAATCATGTGTATAAGTGAATCTACATCGCTCACAAATTTCTTAGGGCTTGTCGTCTACGAGATATCAGCGACATCGTTTTCAGTATTAGTGCCTCTCCCTTCTCTCCTCCCCTCTCCTTCTTCCTTCTCACACCCTCTCTCTCGGATGCGACCCAACCCAACCTGGCCTGGTGCTGCAAGCCCGACACAGACCATCTCATGTGCCAATAGGGCAAGGTGGAACCATAGGCTAATCTTGAGTTTGCACCAAAAATTTACGTAGTTACGCATCGGCGGTGGCCATCGCAAATCATCGGTCGACCTTTCTTGGGACGAAAGGGGGAGGTTGAAGAAGCTGTCCTATATGAAGCTAGGCCGTGTACACATTTTTTAACGTTTCTGTCTTTCTGGCTAGTTTCATGTATGTTCTCACTAAATAATTTATTTTTAATTTTTAAAGCAATATAAATTATGAGATTTACAGAATTAAAAAATAAAAATGTACCCTACATTAGCAGACTAATATAAATTCTAAGATTTATATAAAACTCCTCTCTCCTACTGCAGTACCTAGAGTACCTAGTGTTGGATCACACAGAGATAAACAATTTTTTTGCCCTACGCGGTACTCCCAGGATCTAGCCGAGGTAGAGGCCGTGAGGATTACCACTAGACGCGCTGGTGCGGATTACTAATGAAGCACATCGGTTGATGTAGTGCAGTCTCTCGATCTGATCCAACCCCACGATCGTCGAAGTATTGAACGTACAACACCTCTGCTGGTATCCACATGTACGAGGAGGAGATCCGACGATGGACTGCTAGGTATGGTGTGGCGGCTGAACTAAATGGGGATAGGGTTTCTAACACATGGAAATGTCTAACTGTGCCCCTTGGACAACCCGCGCGCCACTATACATAGGAGTATAAGTGGACTTCACAACATTTGCGGCCCAGACACTAAGTCCCTATACATGTCATCGCGAGTAAAGACCTTGTCTCAAAACCTTGTCTCACGACTTTATCTCAAGACCTTGTCCGAAGAACTTGTCTCAAGATCTTATCTGAAGACCTTGTCTCACTCATTGACCTAGTACATGTCTGGTTCAGGTTCAATCCGACCAACATACATGCTCCTGCTCTTAAGTGTGTGACCTGGAGGCTCATGCCGACTTGGGCACGATTGGAGTCTGACTCGCAATCGATCAATCGATAGCGGATCCTAGCAGAATATGCCGAATCTCTCTTCTCGATCTATGATATGTGATTCATCCGACAAACTCTTAGTCGATCACCCCAGTTAACACTTAATAACCGAGTCGCGCATGACCATGCTTTCCAAATCATATCACACGAAAGGGTCTAGAGAATATCTCTCCAGTCGGTGGGGTAAAATCCCATCTTAGTTATCCACATCATGTAGCTTGATTCTTAGTCGACCCGAACTCTGCCATTATAACTGCCATGTTATGAAATAACATTTTACAGAACCTAAGTCGGTTGATCCACAACTCTGATTGTGTGACAAACTCAAGTCTAAGGATTATATTGATTAAGACATATAAATGTTGACTTGTTCATTGTATCTCAATATGGGTCAGTCCGACTCGCAAAACTCTTTAGCCGAATCCGTGTAAGTCAGAATAGCATCACCATATCCATGACAAGTGGAACCTAGTAATCATCCAAATTTCACATTAGTCTAAGTTGTGTATCCAGTAGAACCTCAATGACCAAGGACATCTGGTATGAATAACATGAATATATAGTTCCACAACTGAATCACATATTCAATGATACGTATAATATATTCATACTAGGACAACTTAATAACTTTATAAATATATTAGAAATTATATCACATATAATTGCCTCTAGGGCATATTCCAACACCTAGATATATCTGCGTGTTGTAGACATGAATCGAGGGAACCCTCGCCAGCGTCACGGGTGATGGATGGATGAGGGGGTGTATGGCACTGTAGTGTGCATATTAGGTGTGTAGTTGGTCCCACTAGTACATATTGGGCCTATTAAGGCCCTCGGCCACACACGTAAATCCGTTTTTATCTGCGGCACATTAGATCACTGACTGGAGAAAAATTTGAGCGTCTGCCCGTGGCCTAGGCAGGGTCTTACGTGGGGACATCGCACATGGTGGTCACATTAAGATAGTCATGGTGGTCACATTAAGATAGTAAGGGAAACTTTGCAAATGAAGCACAAAAAATAAATTGGTTGCTTGGTATATCTCGTAGCACTGGTTCACCTGAAACCGTGTGTTGTTTCATTGGATGCTTCATCTATATTAAAATGTTTCATATTTTGTGCCATTTCTCAAACGATGAGTCATGAATCATAGTGTGTTAAAGATATTCTCTAAGGGAGATATGTCTTAGAGGAAAATAATAAATGGATTTTATTATCATATCTCAGTTAGTTCATAATATTTCTGTACTGTGCTATAACTATATCAAGTTGAAACATTGATACAGATGTGGTATGAAATAGACCAAGTTCCTAGTAGCCTCTATTTATACTAGTTCGTTGGGAAACCAATGATCAAGGTTTCCTGATCATGGAGCATTTATGTGAGTTGACAATAAAGTCACATCATTAGTGAATGATGTGACAGACATTAACCAAAGATAAGTATTGCAACACGATCAATTCACACGGTTCATCGTTGCAATAGGTAGAAGTGTAATATCCTTCTCCTTTACTCGTGAGATCTGATTAATCACTATCACCCGAGGCTGCTTTGACTGCATCAAACGTCGTGACCATAATTAGGTGACTATAACGGTGTATGTTGGATATTCCAGAGGTATAGTTGAGACCTATGTATCAAGATGAGATTTGTTCACCCGCGTGACGGAAATATACACAAGACCGACATGGTAAGATTACATCCTTAAATATTGCAACATGTGACTAGGTCACGGGGATGGAATATAATTGGAACGAATAAAACAGAACTTGTCTGTAACAAGATTAAACAAGGTATAGTGATACCCATGTTCAGATCTCGGACAAGTAACTATCTAAGACCATCTCGAGCCACACCCCCAAGACCCCCCAGGCCCATTTTTTCGTTCGGACAACGAATTCTGGCCCAACCGCCCCCCTTTTTGCCCGGATTTGGGCCCAAAGCCATCCGGCGAACACATGACGAATTAGCGTGCCGAGGTTTTCCTGGGGGCGCCAGATCAAAGGAAATACATGGGAAAAGCTCGTCCTAGCAAGTGGGGCTGAACTGTCAGAGATCCACCGATTCGTCGTCCTCATCCCCTCAGCTCCCGGGCCCATTAATGCTGTTGGCGAGCAGGCTTTCCCTAGGCGGCAGGCATCAATGCGCCGACACGTCGCATCGGCAAACACGTGGCGCAATAAAGCCGTGCCACCGTGCTGCCATCCCATCTACTTATCCCGCCCTTTCTCCCGCCCATCTACAACCCTCTCGCCCAAATCTCGCTGTTAAATAGCCTCTCTCTTCGCTGTCGCACAACACACATGCCCTTCTCTCCTCCCTTTTCCTTCTAGTGCAAACTCCGGTGAGCTCAAGCAAGGAGGAAGATGGCCGAGCGCTTTCCCGGCGATCCCGCGGTGGCGAACAGCTTCGGCCGCCGCTCCCTCAGCGAGTGGGAGGGCCGGCTCCTCTATGAGGCTGGCTATCCGGCGCCGCTGGATTTCTGCGGGCCACCCATCTGGGCACTCAGCGCTGCGGCATGCCAATCCCACCACCACCATGGGGCATTGACACGGTGGCCGAGATCCAGGCGGTTCTCGTCGAACACATGGAGGAGGAGAGGCAACTACTACAGTACGACCCCACTAACTAGGCCGCTTGGACGCGGTACTTCTACGACATGTTCAACCATGAGGTGTCCTCCTTCGATGGGCCACCGCTGCAACTAAAGATGAAGAACGCGGCGGAGCGCACGTGGTGGTGGAGCATGCCCGACCACACTCTGAACACCATGCTGGAGCACATCTACGCCAGTAACAACCTGGTGCTGGGCTATGCTCTGGCGACCCCTCCCATATTCTCCTGCCACTATGGGTCCTCCTGGATTCCATGATGTATGGGGGAACGATCGTCGTCCTCCTCGGCGTCCACTTTGGCATCGCGCTCCTCCGGCTTCTGCCAAGCGGCGCCGCTGTTGCCGATGAAGCCGGATCCGTGCTTGTCTCCGCACACGAGGGCCAGGGTTAGGGTCGTCGTCATCAGCCTGTAGCCCACACCGCTAGTGATTCAGCCTCGCCTCTGCCAGCCAAAGCCGGATCCCGACACGACCAGCTAGCCTTGCCTCTTCTAGCCAAAGCCAGAACGGAGTGGGTGCCGCCGGCTGACTACATGGAGGTGGGGCTCAACAACGAGGAGGCCCTAGCCACTGCCATGGCCGTGTCCCTCAATGACGTGGTCCCTATGGCCCTCCTCGACGCGCTCGCATGGTCTCGCGCTAAGCACGAGAGGGAGGAAGCGGCGCACCGGAGCCGACTGCAGGAGCGTGCCGCTCGCCGACGCCACGTCAACCCACCCGGCCTACGTGTCCTTGACGACACCGATGATCATAAGTCCGGTCGGAGCCAGCCGTGGTGGCGCTAGGGCGACACCATCCAGGGGAGCAGTCGCGTCCCAAAGCCACCTAGTGACAATGAAGACGCGGAGGACTACACCGTCTTCTACAGCCACTTCGGCATGAACTCGGCGGCATTGCTGGAGAGCTAATATTCTAGTTTTATGTTTATGTCTTACTATGTACTAACTTCGGCCAAATCTATATGTAAGGCCGAATTTCCCCTAAATATGTACGAAATGTGGCCTAAATTTGCT
This sequence comes from Avena sativa, assembly GCA_916181665.1. NCBI lineage: Eukaryota > Viridiplantae > Streptophyta > Magnoliopsida > Poales > Poaceae > Avena > Avena sativa. The sequence continues at coordinate 540,642,081 of OV702290.1, read as the reverse complement.
TGAGTTTGTCTGAATTTGACCGAGTCCGGGTTTCCCTCGGGGTGTCGGGCAAGGGGATGGTTGGGAAGATTTAAGTCCCCAGGCCAAAAGTTCAGCTCGTCCGGCGCAAAATAGCACCGGATTTTGGCCTGGAGGCCTCCAATGGCTAGATATGCTCTAAGTAACAAAAGTAATTAGACTCGACATTTATAGTTCAAACGACATTAAACATTGTGGAATGCAAAGGGGTAATTATGGGCATCGTGGTCCCGATAATGATCATTAATTTGAGAGGTGTCTCGATCATGTATGTGATGTTCCCAAGCCGTTGGGGTAACATGCTTAAGGGTATGATGACGCTTGGATATCATTATGGAATTGTCGAAATCTCAGGATGAGACAGAACAGAGAACCAGAATTGTTCCGTGAGAGTACCAGAATCATTCCGGGAGGATCTAAAGGTGTTCGTAGTGACCAAAAGCTGTTTCGGGTCAAATAAGGTTTGATTATATGTATTTAATATTAATTAATGGAATTGATATTAAATATATATTTAAAATTAAATTTGGAGGGCAACTTATACTAATGGGACAAATTCCTGAGGGGAAAAGACCCAAGAGGGAAGCCACCCAAAGGGAGGGAGGCCCAACCACCCAAAGGGGATGATGGCTCCGATTTTTGCCATCTTCCACTATGTTTAAACGTTGTTTTTGGTCAAGCAATTGCCAAAGAAACTCTCAACCTTTGCCACTAATGAATAATAATTGCAAAGATATGCAAATCCCCTCTTTGATTTATGTTGTGCAGGAAATCACTGCTTTCAAGGAGAAATAAAGAGTCATAATGAAGAATTTTTAGGAAGTACACACGGCCAAGTAATTGGAGAAGCTTTCTAGGGCGTCAGCACGCTTAACGACCACTGGTACGGGCGCGGTCCGCCTGTACCGCCCGCCTATACCAGGTGGCGACGGCTTCGTCTCATTAAACCCTACAACTTTCATGAAGACGCCTATATATTTTGAGGCTGCAACCGCCGGCCAGGGAGCCGCCATTCTCAGATTGCATTGCAACACCATGATGACCCACAAGTATAGGGGGTGTATCGCAGTATTTTCGATAAGTAAGAGTGTCGAACCCAACGAGGAGCAGAAGGTGCTGGCTCGTGGCATGGATCAGGAAATCTCTTCAAATACTTAGCAAACGGTTTTTTAGGGTTTTTTGATAAAGCAAGTAAATAAAGTACGAGTAAATAAAAGATAGTAGGAATAAATGCAGCAAGTGGCCCAATCCTTTATGCAGCAAAGAACAAGCCGGTTGTATTACTTAAGATGACCAAATGTTCTCGAGGACACACGGGAATTCTATCAAGTGCTTTCGCTTCATATAGTTGATTAATCTTGTTTAGCTTGCTAAGTGTTGTGTGGGTGAACCTATGCTAATGTACCGACCTTCCTAGGACTAATACATACTTGTGATTATACCCCTTGCAAACATCCGTAAGTACAAGAAAGTAATTAAGGTAAAAACCTAACCACAACTTTAAACTCTAAGACCCTGATGTCCCTTGTGCAATGGTTTCCTAACAGGGGTTCAGGTTTTTGTCAGCAACCCCTACGATTAGTAGCCAAATACATAATGCATTCCCCTAGGCCCATATAGGTGAAGTGTCATGTAGTCGACATTCACATGACACCACTAGAAGTACACCACAACTTAAATATCAAACTATTGAATCTTTCTCAACACAACTCCACTACTAACAACATGACTTCTCCCATGTCCTCAAGAACAAAACGAACTACTCACAGGACATCATATGGATCATGATCAGAGATGGAATAATGATGTATAACAATCTGAACATAAACAATAATTCAACGGTTCACTCAATAGCATCAACTACAAAGAGTAATCAACACCAGGAAAGTTTCCTAAGAACTATGCAAGATTCAACCCAATTGTTACAGCAATATGGAGATGGTGATGAGGGTGCTGATGGTGATGATGATGATCCTGATGAAGTCCAGCTTGATGGTGGTGTTGATGGCAACGATCTCCCCTCTCCGGGAAGGAATTCCCCTGGCAGAAATCTGTCTGCCAGAGAGATCTTTCTCTCTCGGTGTTTTCCACCCCGCAGAGGCGGCGGAATCTTTCTGTGGTTGTCCCCTGAGTATTAGGGTTTCGGGAGGATTATATACGCCAGAGGGGAGAGCCATAGGTGGGCCAGGGCGGCCACACCACCTAGTGGCGTGGCCTAGGCTAGCCCGCGCCAGGGGGTGGTGTGGGCCCCTTGTGGCTTATCTCCACTCCTCCTTCTGGCTTCCTTCGTCTTCTGGAAAAATAGGATTTTCCGTATATTTTCCCGGATTTTCGGATCTTCGTGAATTTTGCCTCCAAATAGCACCTTTTCCATCAGAATCCTGACTACAACGATCCATGCTCCAAAAGTCATCAACCATGCAAAAACAGATGAAATAACAAAAGTATCACCTCTTAATATGAAATATATCAATGAATAACAGTGAATTATGACATAGAATAGTGATGCAAAATGGACGTATGAACTCCCCCAAGCTTAGACTTTGCTTGTCCCCAAGCGAAACTGAGCTCAATAAACATGGCCTCAGGTTTATGGAGTGAAGAGTCGATAAAATAATATAGACAAGAAGCATCACATTCATCAATACATAGATCATAATAGAAGACAACTCACTATATATAACTTATCTTGCAATAAGTAAAGAAACACAATAGAGATACATAAAGTAAATCATAATTGGTAATGGAAAACTTAACTCTTGGTCGAAGAATAGTTGATAAATTGCTGGAGTTCACAAATAACTGATTTTCAATGATAACTTTCAAAGTAGTAAACACCCAGATAAGAGCAATGTGCAAAACAAGGAACATAAGAAACACGATTGAATAAATCATCATATGAATGAATGAAACACAACAAATCAAAATACTTGCTGAGATAGAAGGGAGTAGGTTTACCGACTCAACTAAAAAGTAAAAGAAAGGCCCTTCGCAGAGGGAAGCAGGGATTTCAAGTTTCATAAAGAGATCCCAAAAGTTATGGTACTTACTAGCTTTCAGCTCTCATTTCCCCTATCATAGGCATCTTTAGGTGATTAAGGTTAAAGTGACACAACTAAGAGGATATGCTTGACAAGTTATAAGTTGAAATCTTATGCCCCTTACTTATGAACACCGAACCTCATGCTACTCAACTTCAGTCACGAGTAAGCTCTTGTCATTGTAAATACATGTGTATCATCAAGAACCGCCAACGGGGTACCCCTTGCACATGATACATGAGCTATCCCATAATCAAAATGACAAGGCAAGGAGACAATGAGCATCTCAGCGATCCTTTTATTTGCTATTTGCATATGTTTTTATTGAAGATGCTTCATAGAATGCTCACTATAGTTATGCTGCAAGTTTCCACCATGATTAGGCATGGCTTAGGCTAGCGGCCCAGGCGTTTCTCTAACACACATATAAACTCCATGATCTTACAAGCTCCCCTTTTATTTCACACCGCTGGGATCCATAGGCAAAAGAATCATGACATCAACTAGGTACAAAGTACCAATGCAATGTTGAAAGCGTTCCCCATGATACATGGTTCTGCTAACTTCAACTTATAAAGCGCAAGCATATACGCAACAAAGAAGGCCAATGGTTCAAGTTTATTAAGTGCAAGAAAGTAAAGTGTGCCATCAAGTTCGTGAGAGCTTTAATCACTAATTTTCACATAAAAAGTTTAACTTGGAAGGTAGATAAAAACAAGAATTTATTTGGAATAACAATAGTGCTAATAGGTAGGTATGGCGGACACAAATGGCATGGGTTTGGTTTAAGGATTGTATGCACGAGAAGAATCCCCTCTCAGTACAGGTCTTTGGCTAGCAAGGCTGGGTAGCAAGTATAAGAGTTGAAGGAAACAAACAAACATACAAGTGATAAAGACAAACATGCAATCTTCCTTGGAAGCACAAAAGATCTTAACTAGAGAATACTAAACTTATGAGCAAATCAAGAAAGAAAGATGATGAAATTATTTTTCTTTAGAGTACTTTTATCTTTTCATTCAACTCTCAAAAATAGTGTTGCTACTGACCGAGCCAGGTTTGCCAAAACCAACTAAATTAACTCAATGATCCCAAAGTGATACCAATACTAACAACAAGATCAATCATATAACCACGAATTGAAAACTAATATAAGATATGAAAAAGAGTTAATGATAGAACTTCTCATTAATATTCCATAATGGCAACTCACACCAAGGGATACATATTAAACGAGAGAGGGGACACTTCCATAATGCAAACCATCCTACATGATAACTTCTCTATTCATGATATGACTCTAGTAAAAAGGTAAAAAGATAGAAGATAGTGATGTGATACCGCGACACTCCCCCAAGCTTGGAACAAACCAAGGGGATGCCAAACCTGATGACGAATTACTCCTTCGGTGGTGGTGGTATCCTCTCATCATCGTCCGACTTCTAGGGTAAGGGCTTCCCATCAACAAAGGACATCATGGTCTCCAGCATCCTGAAACTTGCAGTAGCACTTATGCGTTTAAACCTAACCTCATACTCATAGTTTTGATTTTGAATGTCGTAGAGCTATGCTTGCAGTTCATTGGTTGTTTGGCGGAGTGAGAGGACTTCATCCTTTAGCTCAGCAGTCTCCTCTTGGTGCTCGGCGATGAGTTCGAAACAAATCTTATGGATGATATCCACTTCGCGTTTTGCCATCTTCTTGTACCTAAAGACTTCTTGCTCCAGTGCTTCCATCCTGTCCTCCAGACTTCCTTCACCTTTAGGGCCTTGAACCTCTTGTATTCGGACCTCCCCGTCTTCAAGCAATAACTCCTTGGGATGAATCTTCAACTCTCTCATGTATGGGTTGATGCTATCCTCTAAAAAATCTTCCTTGGTTGATCCAGAGGAAGACATTGTGGCTCCAAATCTGGGACTCTACCTGTCAGAAACAGATTGAAACGAAAACACGATGAAAACACGATATACGAACCTCGGGGTATTCGGGGGATTATATATTACAAAGTTTCATAACAAAAGGAAGGTTCTAGGAGAAAACGAGTCGGAGGAGGAGTCCGGAGTGGCCACACCACCTGGTGGCGCGGCCAGGGGGCCCGCGCCAGGGGGTGGTGTGAGCCACCCTGGCTCCGTTTCCGTCCCTCTTTTGCTTCGTAACTTTCCTTGTTGGATAAAAGCTGCAAAAATATAGTTGGATAGTATTTTCGTGGAACTTTTCTTACCAGAACTATTACCTATTTGAAAACGGACTCTGCAGGTCTTTGAATTTGGTACTTAGTGGATTCTTCCGGAGTCACCATTTGAATAACATCAATATCTTCATCTTCATACACTTATTGTGAGTCATGAAACCTTCCACTTCCTTATTACACCATTATCTCCACTACCTGGAAATTTCTTTCACACAAAACTTCACACAGTTCTCATTAGCAACATTAGTATAAGTGAAGTGATAGAACCTTTTGAGTTCAACTTCAACTTAAAACCATCAAAACATAAGCTACTGTAGCAACTCCTTCTGAAGACCCAAAAAGAATTCAAAAAGGAAATCGAATAAAGAAGCAAATGCAAGAGTGGCATAATCTGTCAAAACAGACCAGCAGGTAAAGATCAATTTTTTCAAAAACCTTCTGTTACTCAAATCAAAAAGTGCAAAACTAATGAAAGTTAAATAACAACCTGGGGAAGAAGCACAAAACAGTTCAGCTCAATCCGACATACAGAGATCTCTCACGGATTTTTACGGTGAAGCACAAAAATCTGTTTCAGGACACCAACTTCCCCAAATATTACTTCTCTCTCATTAGAGGTTGATCTTGACACAAAAACCAAACAAAAAGGATAAGGAGAGGTTATTACCGAGGTAATAACTTCCAAGACTCAAAGAACAAAAAAAAAACTGAAAGCAAAAATAAATTGGGTTGTCTCCCAAAAAGCTCTTTCTTTATAGCCATTAAGATGGGCATGATAATTTCAAAGAAGCTCACATAAGATATGAATTGAAGTGAAAGAGAGCATTAGGAAACAAAAATACACACGTTTAAGTCTAACCCACTTCCTATGCAAGGGAATTTTGTAAACAAACAAGTTGTTAAAACCAGAGGCTACTAGGATAGGAAGGCAAAAGAAGTGCAACATAAAAACTTTCAGCATAAAACGAGGAAACTTGATATTATTGAGATGCATAAGAACACTTTTCCCTCTCTCATAGTAACTTTCAGTAGCATGCATAAACTTAACAATATAACTATCACAAGGACCATCGTAACAACGATCACTTATTCTAACAGAAAACACAGGAATACTAGCTCTCATAACACTACTTTGTGAGACAATATTAGAGGTATCCTTACAAAGGATAGTGTGTCCCTCTTCTACGTATTTAGTAACAAAGTCTTTCAAATTTTCTATTATAGGTTCATCATCCATTTGTTTATCAGGTTCAACAGCTTTATTTGTACTTTCATTAACCATACTAGCTATCATAGAATGTTCCTTTATCTTAACTGGGAAAGGCATTTTCTCAATGTAAGGTTCAGGTAAAACATGATTAGCAGTATAAACTTCAGTATTTCTTGCAGGAACACTCTTAGCAACATCTTTATAAGGTCCATGATACTTATTCCACTTCTTTTTAGGCACTTCAATGTAGGAAGCAAAAGCCTTAAAATAAGAAGCAATAGCTTGAGAGTCTAGACCATAAGCATTTTTAATATTTTGAAAGTCATCAGTTCCCATAAAAGATTCAATGCATTCATAATCATAATTTATACCTGACTTTCTACCTTTGTCATTCTCCCAAGCTTCAGCATTATCTTGAATACGGTCCAGAAGATCCCATTTAGCTTCTTCTTCCATGCGAGTGAATGATCCAGCACAGGAAGCATCCAATAAATCCTTATCATGAAGAGAAAACCTTGCATAAAAGTTATTGATAATAATATTGTTGGGGAGCTCATGAATGGGACATTTGAGCATTAGTAACTTCAATATCTCCCAAGCTTGAGCTGTACTCTCTCCATCAAGAGGCCAAAAGTTGTATATTTGATTCCGATCTTTATGAATATCTCTAGGAGGATAAAACTTTGAATAAAAGAGATGTACTATTTCCTCCCATTCAAGAGCTTGACCATTCTTCAGCAGCTTATACCATTCCTCAGCTCTTCCTTTTAGTGATAATGAGAATAACTTCTTCTTAACTTGATCTGTAGTAATACCTACACACTTGAACAACCCGCATAATTCGTGTATAAAGAGTAAATGATCACCAGGATGGACAGTTCCATCCCCAACATAGTAGTTATCCATAACACGATCAATAATTCTTGTAGGTATTTTAAAAGTATCATTCTCAGCAGGTGGTGGTTCATCTACTACCTTAGCAGTGGTAGTAGCATTAAGAAACAAGAAACTCAGCGAATTATCCATATTAAAAATAAAGCAACTAACAGAAATAAACAATACTCAGAGTAGAAGTTTCCTTTACCAGTTCCACTCTCCAATAGCGCTTCACTCCCCGGCAACGGTGCCAGAAAATAGTCTTGATGACCTACAAGTATAGGGGGTGTATCGCAGTATTTTCGATAAGTAAGAGTGTCGAACCCAACGAGGAGTAGAAGGTGCTGGCTGGTGGTATGGATCAGGAATTCTCTGCAAATACTTAGCAAACAGATTTTTAGGGGTTTTTGATAAAGCAAGTAAATAAAGTACGAGTAAATAAAAGACAGTAGGAATAAATGCAGCAAGTGGCCCAATCCTTTATGCAGCAAAGGACAAGCCGGTTGTATTACTTAAGATGACCAAACGTTCTCGAGGACACACGGGAATTCTGTCAAGTGCTTTCGCTTCATATAGTTGATTAATCTTGTTTAGCTTGCTAAGTGTTGTGTGGGTGAACTTGTGCTAATGTACCGACCTTCCTAGGACTAATACATACTTGTGATTATACCCCTTGCAAACATCCGTAAGTACAAGAAAGTAATTAAGGTAGAAACCTAACCACAACTTTAAACTCTAAGACCCTGATTTCCCTTGTGCAATGGTTTCCTAATGGGGGTTCAGGTTTCTGTCACTCCGGCAACCCCTACGATTAGTAGCCAAATACACAATGCATTCCCCTAGGCCCATATAGGTGAAGTGTCATGTAGTCGACGTTCACATGACACCACTAGAAGAAGTACACCACAACTTAAATATCAAACTATTGAATCTTTCTCAACACAACTCCACTACTAACAACATGACTTCTCCCATGTCCTCAAGAACAAAACGAACTACTCACAAGACATCATATGGATCATTATCAGAGATGGAATAATGATGTATAACAATCTAAACATAAACAATAATTCAACGGTTCACTCAATAGTATCAACTACAAAGAGTAATCAACACCGAGAAAGTTTCCCCTAAGAACTATGAATGATTCAACCCAATTGTTACAGCAATATGGAGATGGTGATGAGGGTGCTGATGGTGCTGATGCTGATGATGATGATCCCGATGAAGTCCATCTTTATGGTGGTGTTGATGGCGACAATCTCCCCTCTCCGGGAAGGAATTCCCCCGGCAGAAATCTGTCTGTCGGGGAGATCTTTCTCTCTCGGTGTTTTCCGCCCCGTAGAGGCGGCGGAATCTTTCTATGGTCGCCCCCCGAGTATTAGGGTTTCGGGAGGATTATATACGCCAGAGGGAGAGCCAGAGGTGAGCCAGGGCGGCCACACCACCTGGTGGCGCGACCTAGGCTGGCTCGCGTCAGGGGGTGGTGTGGCCCCCCTGTGGCCCATCTCCACTCCTCTTCTAGCTTCCTTCGTCTTCAGGAAAAATAGGATTTTCCGTATATTTTCCTGGATTTTATGATCTTCGCGAATTTTGCCTCCAAACAGCACCTTTTCCATCAGAATCCTGACTGCAGCGATCCATGCTCCAAAAGTCATCAACCATGCAAAAACAGATGAAATAACATAAGTATCACCTCTTAATATGAAATATATCAATGAATAACAGTGAATTATGACATAGAATAGTGATGCAAAATGGACGTATCACACCACCAAAGGATATCCACACCATTGTTCATCACTTCCACCATCCATCCCTCCACTAGCCATAGCCACTACTTTGTACTTTTAGATCTCCTTGTGATTTGGCGACCATTGTAAGAATATTTGATTTCAATGTAAGTATTTGCATGATGTTTTATATCTCCAATCTATTTGTTATGAGTGAGTAGTCCTTATGGTCTATGGGTTGGGGAGAAGCCTCGCAACAATTATGTGCATCTAGATCATGGGAGAATTGTATTTTGTTTGGATTCATGATCTGTATCTTTTGTTTCTTCGTCTCTCGTATTGATCTGTGGACTTGTATGTACCCAAGATCCCATAGATTGATAAAGGCTTAAGGTGAGATACTTGGCTAGCGGCGATCTCATAGGAACCTCAGTGATAGAAAGGGTAGTACGGTCTTTGCTTAGCGCCCCATTCGGGATCAACAACAACATCACCACTTAAAGCTTTGATCTATGTTTGCACTTAATAATTGTTTGTAACCCGTGGCTTCGGTGTACTCTAGGTTGGATTAAAAGTCTATTGCTATGCCCGCTGCATCACGGGGGCTCTAGAATATTAGGATGTGTTGCCCACAAAAGATTATCTCAATACAAACATTATACATGACTATGCTTATTATTATCCTTTATCCCATTCAATGTGCAGCTGTAGGTGGATCTTCAACCTTGGACTATTTTCCATCCATTGATTCAAACCCGTTATAAAGTAAACTAGATTGGTCCGGGCAACTAAGGTAAAACGAACAAACAAAGTCTTGTAGACGTGTACTTTTTATTACCTTTTAGTAGTGCTTTCCGAGGTTCGATTAAACCTAGGTCTTGTAGGGAAAAAGCTATTATACTACATTCGTGAATCCAGATCGAAGGTATCAACCCTTTTTCTGGCGCTGTTGTCGAGGAAGCAATTTCGCTATCCTCATGAGGTCATTAGAGACCTTGTTTTTAGGTTTATTATTAGTTGTAGTTTAATTCTTGTTATTAGTTTACTTTCTTGTTATCTATTTGAAAACCCAAAAAAATTAGTTACTTGTTATTCATTTTTATTACTTAATGTTTTTAACAAAAAGATAAGAGCCATGGCTCAAAAGAGATTAGGGGAGTATGCTACTCCCACTGATGATTTTTTTCGTGCACCCATCACTCAACCTGCAGTTGATGCGGAAACATATGAGATAAAACCTAACCTTTTAAGTTTGCTTCAACAAAACCAATTTGGGGGTTCATCTTCTGAGGATTCGGGATTGCACTTAAATACTTTTACTGAAATTTGTGACATGATGCGTATTAAGGATGTAGATCCAAATGCTATTAAGCTAAGATTATTCCCTTTCTCTCTTAGAGGAAAGGCTAAGGATTGGTTGCTAGCTCTACCAAATGGCATTATTAAATCTTGGGAGGAATGCACTAATTTGTTTATGAATAAAATTTTCCCCCCAGCTAAGACTATGCAGCTAAGGTCCAACATTACAAGCTTTAGACAAGAACACCGTGAGCCACTAGCGCTTGCATGGGAAAGAATTAAAGAGGCCGTAATGATATGTCCTAATCATGGGATGGAAGAGTGGCTTATATTACATTTATTTTATAATGGTCTTAACCCAATGTCTATGTCTATGCTAGATACTACAGCAGGAGGAACGATCATGGGAAAGCATGTGAGTGTTGCAAAGAAGTTACTTGATGACATGCAAAATAACCATGCCCAATGGCATGTGGAAAGAACCTCGAAGAGAGTTAGTTCAATTGCTGAGGTAAATAATGAGGAGCTTACATCTAAGGTAGATGAGTTGCTTAGTTTAGTAAAGGGTAAGGAAGACACGCAAGCTAATGCTATCACTACTGATGTTAATGATGTTAATATTATAGCTCACACTCCTTTTAATCCTGCATGGAAAAATAATTATGCTTCTAATGTTCAAAAATATCATACTAATCCTGCAGGAGCTCCTTATAATAATTATGATAATACTAATGGAGCAAATCATGGCAATCTCCCATTTGAGCAAACTGTTAGAACATTTATGCAAGCTCAAACCGAACAAAACAATATGCTTATTAAGATTATGGATAACCATGAGAGTAGTATAGGAAGATTATTTAATCAGGCTGTTGCAATTAGAAATGATGTGCAGGCTCTACAAGAAAGAACACAGATCGTGGAGGATCGGCTAGGTAAGGTAGCCGAGATCCAAGCTCTCATACTAGCAAATTTTGCTGGCAAACCCGAGCCAAATCCAGTAGAAGATCTCAAGATGATGAGGGTAGTAACCAATGATGAAAAACCTGAAGAGTTGGATTATAACAACTCGCCAACACTGGAATATACCGTGGAAGATCTATTGAAGATGATCACCATTAAGAATCTAGGTATAGAACAAGGTAATGATGCTATGTACCAACAATTTATACAACAAGTAGCATCTAAGGTTCATGATTTAGAGATGGAGTACAAAAGACTAGCTGATAAGATTCCGGCTAAGCTAGATGATATGTTTGAGCCCACTATTAAAATTAAGTTGGGTGTTAATGAGTTAACCGCACTTTGTGATCTTGGTGCAAGTGTCTCAACGATTCCCAAAAGCCTATTCGATAAGTTAAACTTGGGGACATTTGTTACAACTCAATTAAGACTCCATTTAGCTAATTAAACTTATAAACAAGCTGTTGGGATCAAAGAAAATATAGTTGTTGAAATTAAAGGTAGTCCCACTCTTATTGATCTAGTTATTGTGGACATGCCTGAAGATCCCATAACACCTATAATTCTAGGTAGACCATTCCTAAGAACTATTTAAGCTTTGATTAATTTACATGAAGGGAATGTAAGAATGGGACTACCATCTAGAGATCCTTTTGTAGTCCACTTTCTTAGGAAAAAGAAGGCCAAGCCTAATGAGGATGATGGTGTACTTACTTTAAAAGCAAACTACTTTGGAGTGGGTGTTCCACTTCACAAACCTAAGTGATTGCCATCGAGGTCAAGCTAATTGACCTTAACTAGAAGCGCTTCATGGGAAACCCATGTGAAATAAAGTTTCTCTAAGTTTTTATTTATTATATTTTATTTCGTGTTAGTATTTTTTTGTTTTTCGTTTTTTATAAAGAGTGTTCAAGAAGACCTATGGAGAGAGGAGAAAAAATAAGGTAATCCTCTATATTTTACTAACACTTGGCCTAAGAAGCATTGCTGGATCATTACTTAGTGTTTTTGTTGCTATCTAACCTTTTGATAAGATGTGCAAAGGTGCACGGAGCTACTAATCAAATTCTTTGAGTTTTTGTAATTCACGGTGTCGATAACGACCACTGGTACGGCCGGAGTGGACCGTACCACGCGCCCGTACCACCCCAAGGCATAGGGAGATAGAATATTCGATGTTTGCCGAAGGAATCAGTGTCGATAACGACCACCGGTACGGCCGGACGCGCCCGTACCACGCGCCCGTACCGTACCCCCGAGCAAACATCAGATTTCAAGCAAAGTCATTGCATCGTTAATGACCAGCAGTACGAGCGCACATGATCGTACCACACGCCCATACCGAGTGCACCGCCTCGGAGCAGCCGTCGCCCCCAAGGTAAGTCACCCGGTGCGGGCAGGATCCGGCATACCACCCGCCTGTACCGAGTACGTGGACGCCATAAGCACCCCGAGGAGGTAACCAAAAATCTCCAAATCAATATTTCTCTTTCTTCTTCCTCCAAACTTCAAACCACCTCCATTGGATCTTCAAATTTACTCAATCTTTCTTCGATTATTCACACTCACTCGATCTAAGGTATAATTCTCATCTGACCCCCAACTTATTTGTGCAAAAGCTTCGCTTAATCATTCATCATTGCCAATCTAGACATATGTCTTGTTCTTGATTTAGTCTTGATATTAAATATGCTTAGCATTAATTTTAGATGAGTTTCTTTTATAGTTAATGTAGAGAATCACTTATGCTATGTTTCTATTGGACTAAAAAAATTATTGGCAATCTTTATTTACTTTGTCTTGCTTTTATTTATTAGATGAACACGAGGAGTCGTACACGTGAGATGGTTGCGGAGTCCTCCGTGCCACCTGTTGATACGTTAACCCCCGAGTCACTTGGTATCGAGTTCACCGAGGAGTTCCATCTGACCCGTTTTGATCGTCTCAAGATTCGAGAGATCAAGTCCATGATACGTTGTAAACATATCTATAATTCTTGATGTTCCATGCTTGTTTTATATCAACTATCTTATGTTTTGTCTATAATTTGAGATACTTTTATACACTTTCTAGAACTAACCTATTAACAAGATGCCACAGTGCTAGTTGCCTGTTTTCTGCTGTTTTTGGTTTCAGAAAGGCTGGAAAAGAAATATTCTCGGAATTGGACCGGACAAAAGCCAAAGTCAATATTTTACCAAAAGACTCATGGAGCCAGAAGACAAGGCGGAGAGGGGCCAGGGGCTGGCCACACCACCTGGTGGCGCGGGCCAGGCCAGGCCACGCCAGGGGGTGGTGTGGGCCCCTCGGGCGCCCACCGACCTTGCCTCTTCGCCTATATATTTCCATCGGGACGAAAACCCTAATAACAAGATCAGAATTCCACGAAAAGTTCCATAGCACCGCCGCCACCAAAGAGGAGATTCGGGGGACATAAGTCTCTGTTCCGGCACCCTGCCGGGACGAGGAAGTGCCCCGGAGCCATCTCCATCGACTCCACCACCATCTCCATTGCCGTTGCTGACTCCCATGATAAGGAGGGAGTAGTTCTCTCTCGAGGCCAAGGGCTCTACAAGTAGCTATGTGTTCATCTCTCTATGCGTGATCTTATTGAGATCATGAGCTTTGTAATCTATAGATCTATTCTGCTACTCAAGTGCTTTAATTAATCTCTGCTTATCCCCACATGTGTGAAGTTGACAGTGTGCACACCATGGTGGCACTTAGTCTAGAGATTACAAATACTTGTTATGAGTTATATTTGGAGTTGGATGTCTCTATGAAATTGTGGTGTTTGTTGGAACTATCTAGCACTCAAGGTGATAGTGAGGGGTTATCTAGATGGGGAATGCGAACTTTAAGGTGTGCTGTTATAGCCCTACATCGTCCAATCGGAGAGTAGTTCAGGGTAGCATCATAAAGAGAAGATATTTATATGAGAGTGTCCACTAGTAAAAGTATGATCCCTAGGCCTTGTTTCTAAGCATTGAAACACCATTTACAATTAGTTATGTTACATGTTTGTTCGCTTCCACTCTTATTTCAGATTGCAATTACCACTTATAATCATCCATATTACTTGTATTTCACTATCTCTTCGCCGAACTAGTGCACCTATACACCTGACAAGTGTATTGGGTGTGTTGGGGACACAAGAGACTTCTTATATCTTGATTGCATGGTTGCTTGAGAGGGATACCTTTGACCATTTCCTCCTTGAATTCGATAAACCTTGGGTGATCCATTTAAGGGAAACTTGCTCCTGTTCTACAAACCTCTGCACTTGGAGGCCCAACACTGTCTACAAGAGTATAAGCATGCGTAGACATCTAGCTATTTTCTGGCACCGTTGCCGGGGAGGTAAGGTAAAAGGTACTCACATCCTCTGGCTACTAAGCTATCTTCTAGTACTGTAGCTGGTGTGTGAGTGCTCGAAGTTATTTCCTTTAGATTCTGCAATTATATTTTTTTGTTTCTTGTTTTTATTTTCACTAGTTGGGCTTAATGGAAAATAACAACAAAATTAGAGAGATTTTTAGTATTTTTCCTAAGGTAGAACATGAATGGTCCGAAAAGAAAATTAAAAAACCCATGGAACTTTCTTTGCATGCTAATAGCAATGTTATTAGTATGAATCTTTTGAACACCTTTGTTACTAATGCTATGGAAACGTCTAAGCTTGGGGAAGTTAGTTTGTATGAAAAAGATCTTTTTAGTTCCCTAGCTTTAAAGAAGAAAATTTGCTCTGATGATACTTTATCTCCCATATGTGGTAATTCTAATGATACTTGTGATATTTTAAATCCACATACTGAAAGCATCCCTTTTAAAATACCTATGGAAATTGTTGAACGTGTTATGAATAACTACTATTTTGGAGATGGAACTGTCCATCATGGTGATCATTTACTCTTTATACATGAATTATGCGAGTTGTTCAAGTGTGCAGATATTTCAATGAAACAAGTTAAGAGGAAACTATTCTCTTTATCACTTAAGGGCAAAGCAAGGGAGTGGTATAAGCTACTAGACGATCCTCATCATTTGGAGTGGAAGGAACTTGAATCTCTCTTTTACTCTAAATTTTATCCTCCTCATGAAATTCATAAAAATAGGAATTACATTTATAATTTTCATCCTCATGATGGAGAAAGTATTGCCTAAGCATGGGGGAGATTGAAGTCACTAATGCTCAAATGCCCCATTCATGAGCTCCCTAGTAATATTGTTATTAATAATTTCTATGCAAGGCTTTCAGGACATTACAAGGACTATCTAGATACTTGTTTAGAGGGATCCTTCACAAGTAAGGAGGTCAAAGCTAAGTGGGATCTTCTTGAAACAATTCAAATAAATACCGAAGATTGGGATAACAACAAAGGTAAAGAACCAAGTATAAACTATGAGTATGATTGCATTATGTCTTTCACTGAAACTGCTGATTTTCAAGAGCTTAGTGCTAAATATGGTCTTGATCCTCAAATTCTTGTTGATTATTGTAGAGCCTTTGCTTCTCATATTAATGCTACTAAAGAAAAATGGGACATGTATCATGAGCCTTTTAAAACACTTGCATGGAAAATGAAATTGTTATTAATGATAGCAATAAACATGCTCAAACCTCTGAAAGTACTATTTCTTATGAGCATGTTAATTTTTGTGGAATACATAGACCTTGTGAGAAGAATCAAATTGAATAAGAATATTGTCTCACCCATAGGAATGAAAAAAACTAGAACGTGGTATAGGGCTCTAAATGATCTTGGTAAAAAAGTTTGTGCCCTCTATCCTTTTATTTGTGAACTTTGTTTTGAAGTGGGTCATTTCAATTTTCAACGCTCAGGCCATAATAATAGTCCTTCTAACCCAATGAGTACTGCAAGTTTGTATTGTGATAACATGATCACTCCTAATTAGCATGATGAACTTACATTATTTTTGGGGTGTGAACAATTATCAAGAAAAACTTCTTTGGTAGATATGAGTGCTTTTGGTATGAATAGCGTCCTGCATGGTTGTCATCTTTATTGTGTTGATAATTGCCACACAAATACTTACATACAAAATATTATAAAAAATGAGATTTTACCAAAAATATGACAGGACCAATATGTGTTTTGCTCTTATTAATGAAAAGGAGGAATCCTCCAAAGTTTCTTCTATTGTCTCTAACAATGAACCAGGGTATATGGAGAAGCTTCCTTTCAAGCCTCTCCCTCCTAAAGAGAAGAAGGAAAAGAAGAAAAGGAGGAGTAAAAGGAGAGAGGAAATGGTATTTTCCCCTAAGCACGTTGCTCCTATTATAGTTTTTGATGAGTCTGAACTTGATGATGTTCCTATGCCTGTTACCTATAGTAGTGATCATGCTTGGGAAAAGCACACTACTTTTGATATTGAAAATATCTTCGGTACAAATTCTGAAAAATGATGATATTAATAATTGTTATACTATTAGTACTATCCATGTTCCTTCCGATGATGATATGTTTACAAATGAACACACTTTGGAAGATTACTATTCTATTACTTATGATGATACTATACCTCCAATATATGATGATTACAATAATGAATATGATATTTTTAGTCCACCTACTATTGAGGAGAAAATTAATTATGTTTACAATATGCCTCCTATATTTTATAATTATGGTGATGAGAATAATAATGATAGCTATTTTGTTGAATTTGATCCCACTACAATTAATAAGAATGACTATGTTTATGTGGGGAGTATTAATTCTTTTATGCATGTGGCTCATGATACGAATGTTTTATGTGATAGTTATATTGTTAATTTTATTCATGATTCTACTGAAAGTTATTATGAGAGAGGGAAACATGGTTTTATGTGTCTCAACAATATTAAGTTTCCCCTCTTTATGTTGAAATTTTTGAAGTTGCACTTGTTGTGCTTTCCTATGCTTGTTGCTTTGTGATTTCATGACTTGTTTATTTACAAGATTATTTTTCATAGAAAGTGGGTTAGACTTAAATTTATTCCATATTTGCTTCTTGATTCTCTCTTTTACATCAATTGATATTTCTTATGTGAGCATCATCGAAATTATCATGCCTAGCTCAAAGGCGTTAAAGAAAAGCACTTATTGGGAGATAACCCAAATTTTTAGTCAATTTTTTTTCTTTTGTCGAGTCTTGGAAGTTATTGCCTCAGTAATAACCCCTCCTTATCATTTTTGTGCGGTTTTTGTGCCAAGAATAACCTCTAATAAGAGAGAAATAATGCTTGGGAAAGTTGCTGTCCCGAAAAATCTCCGTACATCGGATTGAGCTGTAATTTGTTTTGCTTCTGCCTAGGTTGTTATCTCACTTTTGTTAGTTTAGCACTTTTTGATTTGAGCAACAGAAGGTCTTCGAAAAAATCGGTGTTTACCTTCTGGTCCATTTTGACAGATTTCTGCCATTATTTGCATTTGCCTGTTAAGCTCTTTCTCTTTGAGTTCTCCTTGATCATTTGAACTTTTAAAAGGAATTTCTACAGTAGCTTGTGTTTTAATGGAAGTTTTACT
Source organism: Avena sativa (assembly GCA_916181665.1). Lineage (NCBI taxonomy): Eukaryota > Viridiplantae > Streptophyta > Magnoliopsida > Poales > Poaceae > Avena > Avena sativa. Next base: position 540,624,223 of record OV702290.1, on the reverse strand, counting down.
TGTGTTGAAACTGAACCTAAAGACTTATTATCTTTAATACACTAATGTTGCTAATGAAGATTGTGTGAAGTTTTGTATGAAGGAATTTTTCAAGTGTAGGGAAGAATAATGTGATAAGATGAAGTATGGACAAAAGCTCAAGCTTGGGGATTCCACCCATGTTACCCCAAGAAATATTAAAGAAGTACAAGCGTCAAAGCTTGGGGATGCCCAAGGCATCGTCTTCTTCATCAATAAAAATCTCAGGTTTCTTCCAAACACTTCATTTTTATTGTTTCATGCACAATTGTGTTGTTCTTGGAGCGTCTTTGTTTTTAGTTTTCTTTTTTTGGTTTGCTTAAATAAGTTGGTTGGATGCCAACACATTTCTTTTGGAGAGAGACACACCTCGTTATTCATTGCCTAGAACACTCTAGTTTTCACTCTTATTGTTCTGCGAGTGTTCTCCTTTGCTAGCACTGCGTTTAGCTTTAGTTTTCGATTGGTGTTGGAAAAGAGTAGAAAGTTTCATGCTTATAGTGGTACAAAAGGAAGATGGTTTTGACTGTGACTTAGACTTTATCATGTCATGCTAGATGTTGCTTTGACCATATGCTTAGTGATTACTGCTGTAGCATGACTTGTTTCAAACAATTGAGATTGCTTAATGTGCCTTGAAAGAATCATGCATTGTTTTAGCATACAAAAGCATAATATTGTGGTATTCTCCTTTGATGCTTTATTTGGGTTGACTTGGTGCATGCTCACACCATGTTAAGACTATACCAAGTCACCATAGCCTCTATGATCATTTAGTTTTCGACTTGTAATATCACTTTATGATTTAATTAATAATGTTTTGTCGCTTTGCATGATTATGGCCATTATTGCTATTTTAGTTGGTCTCTCCCAGTCTTTTGCTAGCCTCCACATGTACCAAGTATGAGTTACACTCATGCATCCAACTCCAAATAAAACCAAGTTATCCCAAAGAGTCCACCATACCTACCTATTAGCATTATTGCTATTCCAAGTATATTCATGTTTTTATCTACCTTCCGAATTAAACTTGTTATGTGAAAATTAGTGATTAAAGCTCTCACGAACTTGATGGCACACTTTACTTTTCTTGCACTTAATAAACTTGAACCATTGTGCCCATCTATGTTGCGTATATGCTTGTGTTTTGTAAGCTGTGAATTAGCAGAACCATGTTACCATGGGGAACGCTTTCAACATTGCACTTTATTTAGTTGATATCATGTTCTTTTGCTTATGGATCCTGGCGGTGTGAAATGAAAGGGGAGCTTGTAAGGCTCATGGAGTTCATATATGTGTTAGAGAAACGCCTGGGCGGCTGGTCTAAGCCATGCCTAATCATGGTGGAAACCTGCAGCATAACCATAGTGAGCAATCTATGAAGCATCCTCAATAGAAAAAAAAGAAAAAAACCTATGCAAATAGAAAAAAGCCTATGCAAATAGGAAATAAAAGGATCGCTGAGATGCTCATTGTCTGCTTGCCTTGTCATTTTGATATGGGGATTCTTCCGTATCATCGGACAAGGGGTACCCCGTTGGCGGTTCTCTATGATACACATGTACTTACAATGACAAGATCTTACATGTGACTAAAGTTGAGTAGCATGAGGAATGATACTCGTAAGCAAGGGGCATGAGATTTTCAGCTTATAACTTGTCAAGCATATCCTCATATTTGTTCACTTTAACCTTAATCACCTAAAGATGCTTATGATAGGGGCAATGAGAGCTAAAAGCTAATAAGTACCATAATTTTTGGAAGCTCTTTATGAGACTTGAATCCTTGCTTCCTTCTATGAAGGGCCTTTGTTTTACTTTTATGTTGAGTCTCCATCTTCTATCTTTATGCACCTATTGAGAGAGCACAATGGTCATTCTTAGTTTAATGTGCATTGTCCCAAAACTTGTTGATTGATTCATAGCTTTGATATTGCTTGTTCTTAAACTATTTGTATCTAGTCACCCTTATGAACTTTCAAGGTGTCCTATGCATTTATGTTTTGCTACACTATGAGGGACAAGCTAAATACCATTCTCATTATGTTTTCTATACGTGAAACAAACAAATGTCTTTCAAAGCATTGTTATTCATGAATCTTTTGTTTGTACCTTTTCATGTTACAACATAGTTGCTATGTCTTATTGTTAGAACTATATATTTCATGCTATGTTAAAGTACAATGATCCCAGTTATCAATGTTTTACAAATACCTTGATCAAGATTGTGATGGTGCATGTCACCTTAAAAATTATTCTTTTTTATCACTTACCTACTCGAGGACGAGCAGGAGTTAAGCTTGGGGATGTTGATACGTCATAAACGTATCTATAATTCTTGATGTTCCATGCTTGTTTTATATCAACTATCTTATGTTTTGTCTACATTTTGAGATACTTTTATACATTTTCTAGAACTAACCTATTAACAAGATGCCACAGTGCCAGTTGCCTGTTTTCTGCTGTTTTTGGTTTCAGAAAAGCTAGAAAAGAAATATTCTCGGAATTGGACCGGACAAAAGCCAAAGTCAATATTTTACCAGAAGACTCAAGGATCCAAAAGACGAGACGAAGAGGGGCTAGGGGCTGGCCACACCACCTGGTGGCGCGGGCCAGGCCAGGCCGCGCCAGGGGGTGGTGTGGGCCCCTCGGGCGCCCACAGACCTTGCCTCTTCACCTATATATTGCCCCTAGGATGAAAACCCTAAGAATAAGATCAGAATTCCATGAAAAGTTCCGCAGCACCGCCGCCACCGAAGAGGAGATTCGGGGGACATATGTCTCTGTTACTTCACCCTGCCAGGATGGGGAAGTGCCCCCGGAGCCATCTCCATCAACTCCACCGCCATCTCCATCGTCGTTGCTGACTCCCATGATGAGGAGGGAGTAGTTCTCTCTCAAGGCCAAGGGCTCTACAAGTCGCTTGATGTCTACGCACTTCTATTCTTGTAGACAGTTGTTGGGCCTCCAAGTGCAGAGGTTTGTAGAACAGCAGCAAGTTTTCCCTTAAGTGGATCACCCAAGGTTTATCGAACTTAGAGAGGAAGTGGTCAAAGGTATCCCTCTCAAGCAAGCCTGCAATCAAGATACAAGAAGTCTCTTGTGTCCCCAGCACACCCAATACACTTGTTAGGTGTATAGGTGCACTAGTTCGGCGAAGAGATAGTGAAATACAAGTGGTATGGATATAAGACAACGGTGCCAGAAAATAGCTTTGATGGCGCGTGGAAAAGACTAAAGGCAATCTGAAATAAAGATGGAAGCAAGCAAATAACAGATCTAGTTGCAAACGGTGTTTCAATGCTTAGAAACAAGGCCTAGGGATCATACTTTCACTAGTGAACACTCTCTCATATAATTATATTCTTCTTTATGATACTACTCTTAACTACTCTCCGGTTGGACACTCTAATCATCGGTATGGCTATAACAGCACACCTTAAAGTAAGCCTTTCCCCTCTAGATAACCCCACACTGTCACCTTGAGCACTAGATGGGTCCAACAAACACCACAATTTCATAAAGACACCCAACTCCAAATATAACTCATAACAAGTATTTGTAATCTCTAGCCTAAGTGCCACCACTTTCACACACATGGGGAGAGCAGAGATCTATTAAAGCACTTGAGTAGCAATATAGATCTATAGATTACAAGATCATGATCTCAATAAGATCATGCATAGAGAGAGATGAACACATAGCTACCGGTAGAACCCTTAGCCTCGAGGAAGAACTACTCCCTCATCATCATGGGAATCAGCAACGACGATGGAGATGGCGGTGGAGATTGATGAAGATGGCTTCGAGGGCACTTCCCCGTCCCGGCAGGGTGCCGGAACAGAGACTTTCTGTCCCTCGAATCTCCCCTTCGATGGTGGCGGCGCTGCGGAACTTTTCGTGGCTGGAGGCTGGATTATTTAGAGTTTTTGCATCGGGAGGCATCTTATAGGCGAAGAGGCAAGGTCGGTGGGAAGCCAGGGGGCCCAGACCACCTGGTGGCGCAGCCAGGGCAAGCCCGCGCCACCACATGGTGTGGCCGCCCTATGGCCCCTCTCCGTCTCATCTTCTGGCTCCGTGAGTCTTCCGGGAAAATAACAACTTTGGCTTTTGTCCGGTCCAATTCCGAGAATATTCATTTTCTGACTTTCCTGGAACCAAAAACAGCAGAAAACAGGCAACTGGCACTGTGGCATCTTGTTAATAGGTTAGTCCAAGAAATCATATGAAAAGTACTCCAAAGTGTGGACAAAACATAAGAAAGTAGATAAAACCAAGCATGGAACATAAAAAATTATAGATACATTTACAATGTATCAACATCCCCAAGCTTAACTCCTTCTCGTCCTCGAGTAGGTAAGTGATAAAAAAAAGAATAATTTTTGAGGTGACATGCACCATCATAAACTTGATCAAAGTATTTGTAAAACATTCAAAGCTGGGATCATAGTACTTCAATCATAACATGAAAGACAAAGTTCTAACAATAAGACATAGCAACTATGTTGCAACATGAAAAGGTACAAACAAAAGATTCATGAATAACAATGCTTTGCAAGACGTTTGTTTGTTTCACATAAAGAAAACATAGCATAGTGGCATTCAGCTTGTCCCTCATAGAGTAGCAAACATAAATGCATAGGACACCTTCAAAGTTCATAAGAGTGACTAGATACAAATAGTTTAAAACAAGCAATATCAAATCTATGCATCAATCAACAAGTCTTGGGACAATGCACATAGAACTAAGAATGGCCACTATGCTCTCAAAGTAGGTGCATAAAGGTAGAAGGTGGAGACTCAACAAAAAAGTAAAAGAAGGGCTTCATAGAAGGAAGCAGAGATTCAAGTTTCATAAAGAGCTTCCAAATATTATGGTACTTTTTAGCTTTCAGCTCTCATTGCCCCTATCATAAGCATCTTGAAGTGATTAAGGTTAAAGTGAACAAACTATGGAGTATATGCTTGACAAAGTATAAGTTGGAAATCTCATGTCCCTTGAATATGAGGGCCGCTCCTCATGCTACTCAAGTTTAGTCACCGGTAAGTTCTTGTCATCGTAAGTAGATGTGTATCATAGAGAACCGCCAACAGGGTACCCCTTGCCCGATGATATGGAAGAATCCGAATATCAAAATGACAAGGCAAGCAGACAATGAGCATCTCAACAATCTTCTTATTTACCATGGTAATATGGTGCTTTTTTCTCTCTTTCCTCTTTTCATATATCTCTTTTTTTTCTCTTTTCTTTTTCTCTTTTTTTTCTCAATATCTGACTCTTTTTTATAAGAAGAATGCTTCATAGATAGCTCATTATGGTTACGCTGCAGGTTTCCACCATGACAGCATGGATTAGACCAGCGACCCAGGCGTTTCTCTAACACACATACATAACTCCATGGACTTACAAGCTCCCCTTTCATTTCACACCGACGACATCCATAGACAAAAGAGCATGATATCAACTAGGTACAAAGTACAAGTGCAATGTTGAAAGCGTTCCCCATGACAACATGGTTCTTCTAATCCCCAACAAATAAGTGCAAGCATATACAACATAGACGACACAATGGTTAAAGTTTATTAAGGGCAAGAAAAGTAAAGTGTGCCATCAAGTTCGTGAGAGCTTGAATCACTAGTTTTCTCATAACAAGTTTAATTCGGAAGGTAAACAAAAGCATGAATATACTTGGAATAGCATATGCTAATAGGTAGGTATGGTGGACTCTTTGGAATAACTTGGTTTAGGGAGCTGGATGCATGAGTGGAACTCATACTTGGTTGTGGAGGCTAGCAAAAGACTGGGAGCGACAACCTAAGAGAGCAATAATGGCCATAATCATGCAGAGCGACAAAACATCATTGATCAAAGCATAAAGTGATACTACAAGTTGAAAACTAAAGGATCTTAAAGGCTTAGGTGACTTGGGATAGTCATAACATGGTGTGAGCATGTGCCAAGTCAACCCAAATAAAGCATCCAAGGAGAATACCACAATACTATGCTTTAATATGCTAAAACAATGCATGATTCATCCAAGGCACATTAAGCAATCTCAATTGTTTATAACAAGTCATGCTACAGCAAAGAATACTAAGCATAAAGCTAAAACAATATCAAGCATGGCATGACAAAGCATAAGCCATAGTCAAAAACAAGCTCTCTTTACCACTTAAGCATGAACTTTCCTACTCTTTTCCAATCCAAACCAAACTATTTGAAAACCAATGTATGAAAGAGGGGGTCCAACCAATTTATTCAGCAAACTAAGAAAACAAAGCAAACGAAAAACCAAAACAAAAACAAAAAAGAAGACGCTCCAAGAACAACACAACTATGCATGAAACAATAAAAATGAAGCGTTTGGAAGAAACCTGGGATTTTTATTGATGAAGAGGGGGATGCCTTGGGCATCCCCAAGCTTTGACGCTTGTATTTCTTGGATATTTCTTGAGGTGACACGCGTGGCATCCCCAAGCTTGAGTTTTAGTCCATTATTCATGTCATTACTCATTCCTTCCATACACCTGAAATTTTTCCTTCATATAAAACTTCACACAATCTTTATTAACAACATTAGTGCACTCAAGATAATAAGTCTTTGGGTTCAGTTTCAACACCAATAAAACTTCCATTAAAATAAAAGCTACGGTAGCACTTCCCTTAAAAAGCTCAATTCCCCAAAGAGAACCCAAAAAGGAACCAACAAGAAGCAAATGCAAATAATGGAAAAAATCTGTCAAAACAGACCAGCAGGTAAAATTCAATTGTTTCGAAGACCTTCTGTTGCTCAAATCGAAAAGTGTTGATCTAACGGAAGTTAGATAACAACCTGGGGCAGAAGCAAAAAAATTCACGCCTCAAAAGGACATACAGAGATTTTACACGAATTTTTACGGTGAAGCACAGAAATCTGTCCCGGGACAACAACTTTCCCAATCATTACTTCTCTCTCATTAGAAGTTACTCTTGGCACAAAAAGCAAATAAAAAGTATAAGGAGCGGTTATTACATAGGTAATAACTTCCAAGAGTCATCTAAAACTTTTCGGTTATCTCCCAATAAGTACTTTTATTTAACGCCTTTAAGTTAGGCATGATAGTTTGAGAAGATGCTCACATAAGAAATATAAATTGAAGTAAAAGAGAGCATCAAGAAGCAAATTCAAAGCATATTTAAGTCTAACCCAATTCCTATGAAAAATAATCTTGTAAAGAAACAAGTCATGAAAGAACAAAGAAACAAGCATAGGAAAGCAAAACAAGTGCAACTTTAAGACTTTCAACATAAACAGGGGAAACTTAATAATGTTGAGATACATAAAACCATGTTCCCCTCTCTCATAATAACTTTGAGTAGCATCATGACTAAATTTAACAATATAACTATCACATAAAACATTCTTATCATGAGCCACATGCATAAAAGAATTAATACTCTCCATATAAACATAGTCATTCTTATTAATTGTAGTGGGAGCAAATTCAACAAAATAGCTATCATTATTATTCTCATCACCATAATCATCAAATATAGGAGGCATATTATAATCATAATTAATTTTCTCCTAAATAGTAGGTGGGCTGAAAATATCATATTCATCATTATAATCATCATATATTGGAGGTTTGGTATCATCATAAGCAATAGAATAGCTATCTTCCAAAGGTGGGGAACTAAAAAGATCATTTTCATAAAAACTAGCTTCCCCAAGCTTAGACTTTTCCATAGCATTAGCAATAATGGTGTCCAAAGAATTCATACTAACAACATTGCCATTAGCATGCAAATAAAGATCCATAGGTTTTTTAATTTTCTCTTCAAACACTTCATGTCCTAACTCAAGATAAATACTATAAAGCTCTCTAATTTTGTTGTTGTTTTCCATTAAGCCTAACTAGTGAAAATAAAAACAAGAAACAAAAAGACAAAATTGCAGAATCTAAAGGAAATAACTTCGAGCATTCACACCGGAGGATGTGAGTACCTTTTACCTTACCTCCCCGGCAACAACGTCATAAAATAGCTTGATGTCTACGCACTTCTATTCTTGTAGACAGTTGTTGGGACTCCAAGTGCAGAGGTTTGTAGAACAACAGCAAGTTTTCCCTTAAGTGGATCACCCAAGGTTTATCAAACTCAGGGAGGAAGTGGTCAAAGGTATCCCTCTCAAGCAACCCTGCAATCAAGATACAAGAAGTCTCTTGTGTCCCCAACACACCCAATACACTTGTCAGGTGTATAGGTGCACTAGTTCGGCGAAGAGATAGTGAAATACAAGTGGTATGGATATAAGACAATGGTGCCAGAAAATAGCTTTGATGGCGTGTGGAAAAGACTAAAGGCAATCTGAAATAAAGATGGAAGCAAGCAAACATGTAACAGATCTAGTTGCAAACGGTGTTTCAATGCTTAGAAACAAGGCCTAGGGATCATACTTTCACTAGTGAACACTCTCTCATATAAATATATTCTTCTTTATGATACTACTCTTAACTACTCTCTGGTTGGACACTCTAATCATTGATAGGGCTATAACAGCACACCTCAAAGTAAGCATTTCCCCTCTAGATAACCCCACACTGCCACCTTGAGCACTAGATGGGTCCAACAAACACCACAATTTCATAAAGACATCCAACTCCAAATATAACTCATAACAAGTATTTTTAATGTCTAGCCTAAGTGCCACCATGGTGTGCACGCTGTCACTTTCACACACATGGGGAGAGCAGAGATCTATTAAAGCACTTGAGTAGCAAGATAGATCTCTAGATTACAAGCTCATGATCTCAATAAGATCATGCATAGAGAGAGAGATGAACACATAGCTACCGGTAGAACCCTTAGCCTCGAGGAAGAACTACTCCCTCATCATCATGGGAATCAACAACAACGATGGAGATGGCGGTGGAGATCAATGGAGATGGCTCCGGGGGCACTTCCCCGTCCTGGCAGGGTGCCGGAACAGAGACTTTCTGTCCCCCGAATCTCCCCTTCGGTGGCGCCGGCGCTGCGGAACTTTTCGTGGCTAGAGGCTAGATTATTTAGGGTTTTTGCATCGGGAGGCATCTTATAGGCGAAGAGGCAAGGTCGGTGGGCAGCCAGGGGGCCCACACCACCTGGTGGCATGGCCAGGGCTAGCCCGCGCCACCACTTGGTGTGGCCGCCCTGTGGCCCCTCTCCATCTCATTTTTTGGCTTCGTGAGTCTTCCGGGAAAATAACAACTTTGGCTTTTGTCCGGTCCAATTCCGAGAATATTCATTTTCTGACTTTCTGTCGTGGTGGTGTCACGGCAGATGCCATGGATAGGCTAAAGGTGGGGCCAATATGCACTAGAGGAATCCAGGGAGGGATAGTGCGGTGATTCCACACACAGATGCTTTATATTCTCCAAGTGCACAAGGTTTACAGATGCTCCTTGAGCTGTATTGGGGAGATGAGGAAGAAGGAGCTCTCTTACTCTCACCACTACCTATCTCTCAATGAACAAACTACTCATGCGCCAGCCAGCCCCAAATACAGAGGCCCTAGCGCCCCTTATAAAGGGGAGGCTAGGTCTCTAGTTAGGGCATACGTGGAGGCATATTCCATATGCCTCTCCCAAAATAGCAAACTGACCGGGTCTCCTTTTGTCATCGTAAGCCATGCAGTGGCTACGTAAGCCTCTGTGGCGCCAGCGTCAGCCGACATAGGCTATGTCACCTTTGTCGGCCACGCCTCGCTGGTCCCTCCCTCTGTTCGCTTCGCTCACGCTCCAGCGCACAGAGATCACCTTTTGACCAGCGAGATACCTTCCTTATCTTGCAAGCCTGGTATAACCCGGCTCCGTGGGTACCTGCATACAAGTTACAAAAAGCATGCTGGCATACGACATACGTCGGCCGGGACACAGTTAGGTGGACATCCTCCGGTCCAGGTTACTCTGTAAGTCGGCCTGCCTTGAGGTGACCCGGCCAACTTTCGCTTTGGCCTTGCTATACCTCGGGTAACTCGGCCTCTATACCCCGACGTGACCCTACCCGGGGGTATCCCCCAATATTAGTCCCTGAAGCTGGTGCGGTCTTAGCAACTTTAGCTGCTAAGACCACGGCAGATTCAATCTTCCGAGCTTTTTGCCCCCTTTCCGAGTTACCTCATAACTCGGATTTAGTGGCCTAGCTTTCCCCTAGCACATTCTGAGTTATCACTCGCTGGACGGGTTACCCTTCAGTTTTCCGTGTTATCCTTCCTTCTCTTATACGCTTCCCCACGTCCTACGTGGAGGGTAATCATTACCTTGCATCATTTTAAGGGCCTACGCCCGTTACTGCACTTATTGTCAGGGGTTACTGTTGCAAACATCGTGTCGCAACTGCCTCCTTGTTAACCGCATCACCATGTCGCGTCATGGGATCCCCTGTTTCCTGTGGCCCTTCCTGTGGCTTGCCTATGATTGGCTGATCCGGCAGATACACGGCCACACCATGTGGCCTCAGGGCACTGCCCGATCCCACTACCCTTTGCAAGGGCGTGGTTAAATAGGGGAGGGGGCGTGTCCCTTGGGTGTTTTCCCCCTTCTCGTGCCCCTTAGCCTTTCTGCTCCTTCTTCTTCCTTGTGACAGCACCGCCACCGCCGCTTCTGCCCCGCAGCACCGCCGCCGCATCTCACTTCCTCTTATTTCCTTGCGCTGGCCTCGCTGCCGCTCCTATGCTGCTTCAACGTCACGGGGCCGTGCCAATCCAAGCCTCTGTCCCCCACCTCTGATCGGGCTAGTGAGGACAGTGACCTTGAGATGACTGAGGAGGAGCTCGCCGTTGTTGAAGAAGAGATGGAGGAGGAAGGCGAAACTCTGGAGCGCGGTGCCTGGGCTGGTTCCTGGGTGTGCCAAGACGACCTCGATTGGCTCTACCGCACCCGCCGCATCCTCGAAGGCGTAATTTCCCGCCTTGCCTCCGAGGAGCTCGCTCCCTCACCTAATCCGGGTGAGTTTGCCGTCTTCCTCTCTCACTTCCAGCGCGGCTTTGGCCTGCCAGTGAGTGACTTCTTCCATGATTTTGTCAATATCTACGAACTCCAACCTCATCATCTTCCGGCGAATGCCATTACATCCCTCTCCTCCTTCGCATCTGCCATAGAAGGATACCTCGGCTTGTGGCCTACCAAGGAGCTCTGAATTCGGTTCTTCGGTCTGCGAAGGAATGTGGTTCCTGATAAGGAGCATGCCTCGGAGGACAAGCACCTGACCCAATGTGGTGCCGCCTCCATCTCTCCCTAGAAACAATCTGTCTTCCCCCGAGTCACGGGGCTTGATTCTTGCAAGGGCTGGGCCCGGACCTTTTTTTATGTGAGGAAGGCTCAGATGAGGATCTGATCCGGCTGCGCCCCTTTGCGATGGGTCCTCCTAATCTGGCTCTATGGGACTGGGTTCCCAAGAAACCAACTGCCTTGGCGAATCAAGTTAATAAGCGGTTCCAGGAACTGAAGGATCTAGGGCTGCACAATGATGATGTGATGATCACATTCGTCCGTAGCCGGATTTCCCCCCTACAGAAGCGCACACACAAACTTTGCCATATGAGCTAGCGACTTGACCCCAACCGGACCTCCTCCTTCGAGTTGAACAACACTGAGATCTTCCGCTGGGTCAAGGCCATCTTCACGACCGATAAGGACTTCTCTGCTGATTGGGAGTGGGGGTTGGAGCATTACTGCCGGGACAAGCCTCCTCCTACGGTAAATCTCATTACCCAATCCTTCTCCAAGTTATATCCTATGTCGGAGCATGTTGTTTATTTGATCCCTTTGCATTTTCCTTTTAGTTGTTTCTTCAGCAGACCCTTGAAGATGGCACCGAGCCTTCCCTCAAATGGGGGAAGGATCGACTTGTCTCAGACAAGGAGGAGCCGGATCAGGAAATGTTCTTGCCTGCCCCGGACACAACCAAGCGACCCTCTGGTAACTTCTTTTCCTTAAGGAATTGGCCTGACGATGAGGATGATTCTGACATTGAGGTGGTGGAGGTATTTGACCCGGTGCCCATTTCTTATGCGTTTCCGGCTTCAGCTAACCCGGCTGTGCAGATCCATGAAGATCCCCCTCTTGCTTCGAGTAAGCCTGCCCCAGCCGTGTCTAAGAAGCGGGCTGCCACTTCAGCTGCATCTTCTGGGCCTCCCAATACAACCAAAAGGCAGAAGAAGTCCGCTGACAAGGTCGCCAGCAAACCTCCGACTAAGGCCATAGTTTGGAGAGCTCGGAAGCCCAAGGAGCCTCTGACCTCCAACGAGTGAGTTTCTTTTTCCTTGTACCATTTTCTGCTTCAAGTTTCTTTGTCTTCATGCTTCTCTCTTTGTTATACAATTTGTTATTCGTTGTTTAATTTGATAGGGCTGCCGTGGAGGTTCCCCAGAGCGGCTCCAGCATCGCTTCATCTTTCCGGCGTACCCCATCTCCCCCTCGTGACGATGACATGCGTCCACTGAGCCCAATTCAGGAAGGCTCAGTGGCTACACCAGATCTTAGTCCACCTCGCCTAGAGGAGGGCAACTTCGGTGTAGGGGAAGTGGCACGGCCGAGGTAGCAGATGCTCCCAGCTCTTCATTAGCTCAGCCGCAACCCGCCACTTCCGAGGTACCAGCAGCAACAGCAGCACCACCGTCAACACCAGCAACAATACAAGCATCAGCACCAACAGCACCAGCAGCATCAGCCGCACCAGCAGCAACACAAGCACCAGCTCCTTCTGCCTCGTCCGAGTCTTCCAAGACCCGGCGAGAAGACCCCGCTAGCACCAAGGCTGCACCCAAGTCCAAATCTGCAGCTCAAGCCTCAGCCTCCCAACAGCAACCCAAGGCTCAGAAAGGTTCTGGTGCCACCAAGGCAACATCCATCAAGGCTGGACAACACATGCTCGCGTCCATGCTGCCGAAGAGAGATGCCTCCTCCGGGTCAGCTAGCAGCAAGCAACTCGCACTGCATACCAGCCCTGCTGCCGCCCAAGTTGCGAGGAGGGAGGCCCACACCAAAGGCCTGGTTGCGCCTCACATGCTTAGTGGAGAGAGCTATCCTCCAGCTTTGATTGAATATGTCAACAATTGGAACAAAGCGGAGTTCGTCGATCCAAACGATGATTTCCCGAAGAAGTTTGGGCCTGCTGAATTCAGCGCACAAATGAACACAGCAGCCAAGGCTATCAACATTGCTGGCCGAATGATGGAGGTACGCTACTTTGTCTTTTACTTAATACGCACAAGTGCTTAGAGACATATCCATTAGTCCCCGAGCCTCTGGGGGAGTAACTTGTTACTCGGCCGGATGCTCCTTAGAGAACTAGCGTAGCTCCTTAGTATCTTCGAATATGCTAACACCTAGAGCCGGGTTAAGTTCCACTTGGCCCGGATTTTGTATACTTCGAATATGCACACACCTAGAGCCGGGTTAAGTTCCACTTTGCCCGGATTTTGTACACTTCGAATATGCACACACACCTAGAGCCGGGTTAAGTTCCACTTGGCCCGGATTTTGTACACTTCGAATATGCACACACCTAGAGCTGGGTTAAGTTCCACTTGGCCCGGATTCTGTACACTTCAAATATGCACACACCTAGAGCCGGGTTAAGTTCCACTTGGCCCGGATTTTGTACACTTCGAATATGCACACACCTAGAGCCGGGTTAAGTTCCACTTGGCCCGGATTTTGTACACTTCGAATATGCGCACACCTAGAGCCGGGTTAAGTTCCACTTGGCCCGGATTTTGTACACTTCGAATATGCGCACACCTAGAGCCGGGTTAAGTTCCACTTGGCCCGGATTTTGTACACTTCGAATATGCATATAGCTGAGCCAACCTTGCTCTTTTTAGGTCACTACCAATCGTCGAACTGCTGAGTTTCAGCGCCTCTTGGACTCGCACAAGGTGCTGCGCTCGAAACATGCTTCTCTTCTTACTGAATGCGAGAAAAAGGGTAAGTTTTCTCTTTGACCTCTCCCCCATCTTTCTTTGTCCTTTCCCGCCGAACTAATTTGTCATTTGGATTGCACAGCCAGAGTGGAGGCCGAAAATACAATTATGAGAAAAAACTTGGACGAGATAAAAGGTAATTCGCTTTGGTTACTCAATTTCCATGCTCTCTCTCCTTTCTCCTGAGCTCAGCAGATATTCATACCTCGGCTCTGCCGGGTCGACAAACCATTGCAGCATCCCTTGAAGATAGTGTGCCCGTGCCTGATATGATGCTGCATTTTCTCGAACAAGCAGGGCAACATCAGGCCGAGCTCAAGAAGAAGGATGACGAACTTGCCAAACTCCGAGTCAAGGATGATGAACTTGCCAATCTCAAGGCTGAGATGAAAAAAATCAAAGAGCTCCACAAGACTGAGATGGACAAGGCTGGCCAAGACTTCACCGAAGAGCGAGAATGTCTTAGCCTTCAACTTGCAAAATATCGAGAGTTGCTGAAGGAGGCTGACATGAAGCTTGACTCGGCTAATGTTGAACTTGAGAAGCTCCAGAAGAGGCGTGCTGATTGCACCAAAGAGCTGACTCGGATCCATAGTCATATCTCTCGTAAACTCTTTTCCTTCAGCCGACATTTATTTCTCTCGGTTAAACTCTTTTACTTACTTCACTTGTTTTGTTTTCAGGCAAATTCCCACAGGGCGATGCCATTGCGGCTACTTCCGTTGCCAAGTTCCGCCAGCAAAGGGGTACCCCAACTGGTCCTGGGTCTGAAACCATTTCCTATGACATGGAGGACTTGCTGGTCAGCCTATCCTCTCGCATTGAAATTGTGAAGAACTATGGTTCGGGTATCTTGGATTTAGCCGACGGATCTTCCGTGCCCTTTGGCCTAGTGAGGATGTTCCGGAGGGATCCACTGCTCTGATCAACAAGCTGATGGAATGCGAGACCCAGCTCGACCTCTGGAGGGAATCCGCCGCTCGTGCTGGAGCTGATACTGTCCTCCACTTCATGCTCACGTGGTATGAAGAACTAGATCTGAAGATTCTCGAGCGCTTGCGCACCGGGTCAAGGTGGTCGAATGATCCAGATTGGGTAGCTCAGTGCAAGGCTTGTGCCCACAACCTCATCCAGTTTGCCCCTTTCCATCAATGGAACGAAGGACCAAGCTTCCTCGACGCTGCTGACAACGAATATGTTGAAGATGATTCGGGTGACGAGGAAGAGGACGAAGCCTCGGATCTCGAAGATAACGAAGATGATGACAAGACTGAAGCCAGAGTTCCACCCGCTCGCACCGAGTTACCTCCTCCTGCTGCTGCTCCTTGAGCACAAAAAACACTTTGAAATTTATCAGATCCCCGGTATGCCGGGTGCAGATGTATCGATCATATTGATTATATTTTGCTACTAAGCTATTCACGCCGGATTAACTTGGGTGTAGTCCCCGAGTTTCATTTTCTTGTTTCTTCAATTTCATGGCTCGGCTCGTGTCTACCCTGATTCGGTTTTGTGACTTATGAGTCTGAGTTTCAAAAATTGAATTAACAATACTTGGAAACTTTAGGATTAGCTCAAAATAATCCAGCATAGTAAATATTAAGTAAACATAGAGTTAGTCCGAACAAAGAATGTCGGCTCGATTATGTTCTTTTCCTTAGTCATTTTTCGTGTGCTTCGCAATTCCAAACTTGTTCTCTTGCTTGCCATGAAGCCAATTCTTGTTGGACAGCAGCAAGTCGAAGAGTTGAGTTTTTGGTGCTCACACACTACTAATCCGGCTTAGGCAGAAGCAACTTAAGCCAGCCGACATAAAAATAAATAACAAACACAGAAGACAACAAATATTACTGAGGCAGTCCCCGAGTTACTGCTCGAAGTGCCAAGATTTCATTGATAAACTCATTGTCGGCATACATACCGACATATGAGAAACTCGGATACATACACTTCTTTGTTAAGTGTAGAATGGACGAAGTAGGGCTACATCACCAGACCTATCCGCCTTGTCCTTCTCATGTGGATGTGCATCAATGAGATAATAAGAGTCATTGTGCAATGCTTTGCTCATAATGAAGGGCCCTTCCCATGGGGGGGATAACTTATGCATTCCAGCAGTACGCTGCACCAACCGGAGTACCAGATCACCTTCCCGGAAGACTCGGGGATTTACTTTCCGGCTATGATAGCGTCGGATATTTTGCTGATATATGGCGGATCTGGATAATGCCAATTCTCTTGCTTCTTCCAGCAGATCAACATCATTTTTCCAGGCTTATCGCACTTCGGCTTATGTGTATTGGGTGACTCTAGGCGAATCATGCTCTATGTCGGTTGGTAATACAGCTTATGCCCCATATACTAGAAAGAATGGCGTATAGCCTGTTGATCGATTCGGAGTTGTTCTTAAACTCCACAATACGGCTGGTAGTTCTTCTATCTAGCACCCCGCTGATCTTTGCAGCGGCTCGATGAGCCGGGGTTTTATCCCTGATAATACTAATTTGTTGGATGTTTCCACTTGTCCGTTCGATGTGGGGTGGGCTACTGAGGCAACGTCCAGCCGAATCTTTTTATCCCGGCAGAATCGCGCAAATGCTCCTTCAGCGAAATTGGTGCCGTTATCTGTTATGATACTGTGAGGATAGCCATATCTCAGAATGATATCTTTGAGGAATGATACGGCCGTAGCCCCATCACATTTTCTTATCGGCTTTACTTCTATCCATTTGGTAAACTTGTCCACCATAACCAAGATATGGGTCATATTTCCTCTCGCCGGCTTAATGGACCAACCATATCCAAACACCATACAACAAATGGCCAGGTAATTGGTATGGGCTTGAGCTCCAACATTGGCATGTGTGTCTTGGTAGCATATCTCTGACAACCATTACATTTTCTTACTAGATCTTCTGCTTGTTCGAAGGCACTTGGCCAGTAGAATCCATGCCGGAAAGATTTTGCCACTAATGCTCTAGATGAGGCGTGATGCCCACATTCCCCTTGATGTATATCTCGGAGGATGTCAAGCCGTTCTTCCAGGTCAACACACCGTTGCAGGACATTCGTGACACACCTCTTGTATAGCTCGGCATTGATAATCGTGTATGCCTTTGCCCTCCTCTGAATTTGCCTCGAAAACACTTCTTCATTGGGCAAAGCTCCATCCTTCAGGAACTGGAATATGGGCAGTGCCCAAGCTGGTATGGCTCGCACCGGAAACACATCCTTGTCAATTTCCATTTGATCCACCGACATAACCTCCGCCGGATCAAGCTGCACAGTCCCTGGGTTTCTTGAACCACTTCCCACATCAATGTCCTTAGGTGCAGCTCCCGACTCCGGATTTGCCGGGATATAGATTGACTCGGATTCTGGGGATGGCCTGATGGATGGCTTTCTGAGGTGCTCTAGTGCTACACCCGGTGGAATCGCTTGTCGGGTTGATCCGAGTTTTGACAGTATGTCGGCAGCCTCGTTTTCCAGCCGGGGTACATGGTGAAACTCGCATCCCTCGAAGTATCCTGATATCTTCTGCACATGAAATCTGTACAATGCCATGTTTGCATCCAAAGCATCCCATTGCCCTGAGACTTGTTGAACTACCAGATCCGAGTCACCAAAGCGCTGGATCCGACGCATTCCAATTTCTTTTGCCACTTTGAGCCCATGCACAAGTGCTTCGTACTCTGCAACATTGTTTGATGTTGTGAAGTGGATCTGCAACACGTACTTCAGCTGGTCTTTCTTAGGAGAGGTAAGCACAACTCCGGCGCCTAACCCGGTTTTCGTCTTTGATCCGTCAAAATGCATTCTCCAGTAATTCGGATCTGGCAACGGTGGCTCGTATTGCATCTCGGCCCAATCCACGAAAAAGTCAGCCATAGCCTGAGACTTGATCGCATCTCTCTTGTCGTATTGTGGAGCATAAGGGGCTAGCTCGATTGCCCATTTTGCAATCCGGCCACTTGCATCCTTGTTTCTCATTATTTCAGATATGGGGGCTTCACATATCACTTTTATGGGGTGCTCTTCAAAATAATGCTTTAGCTTCTTAGCTGCCATATACACACCATATGCCATCTTCTGATAGTGAGGATAGTTTTGGTTTGATGCTGATAATACCTTGCTCAGGTAATAGACTGGCCTTTGCATCGACTTACCCTCTTCGTCGCGCTCTACCACTATTACTGCACTTACAACTCGATTGGTTGCGGCTATGTAGAGCAACATTGGCTCTTTTGATAGTGGAGAGGCTAATACTGGTGCAGTGGCTAACATTTTCTTTAACTAGATGAAGGCTTCATTGGCTTGCGGTGTCCATACGAACTTGTCCGACTTTTTCATTAGTTGATAGAGAGGCAATGCCTTTTCTCCCAACCGACATACAAACCGACTTAAGGATGCCAGGCAACCAGTGAACTTCTAGACATTGTTAAGGCACTTCGGTAATTCCATTCGTTCTATGGCTCGAATTTTAGTTGGGTTAGCTTCGATACCTCGTCTGGAGACAAGAAATCCGAGTAGTTTTCCAGCCGGGACACGGAAGGTACATTTCTCCAGGTTAAGCTTCATTCGAAACCTCCTTAAGTTCACGAATGTTTGCCGGATATCATCAAGGAGCATTTTGCTTTCCTTGGTTTTTATAACCACATCGTCCACATACACTTGCACATTTCAGCCAATTTGGTTGTGTAAACATTTTTGCATACATCTTTGGTACGTTGCCCCTGCATTGCGTAAACCGAAAGGCATGGTGCGATAGCAATAAACCCTGTACGGGGTAATAAATGCAGTCTTTATTTGATCATTCGGGTTCAGAGGTATCTGGTGGAAACCAGAATATGCGTCTATGAACGACAATAACTCACACCCAGCAGTAGAATCTATGACCTGATCTATCCTTGGCAGTGGGAATGGATCTTTTGGGCACGCCTTATTCAGGTTCGTGTAATTGATGCACATACCCAAACCACTGCCACATTCGGATCATCTTTCTTCTTGTCCACAAGCACCGGATTAGATAACCAATCCGGATAAAGCACTTCCATGATGAATCCGGCCGCGAGGAGACGAGCTATCTCATCTCCAATGACTTTTTTCCTGTCTTCGGCGAAGTGGCAGAGAGGTTGCTTCACCGGCTTTGCTCCGGGTCTCACATTCAAAGAGTGCTTGGCTAACTCCCTCGGAACACCTTGCAAGTCCTGTGTGGACCGAGCAAAAATATCCCGATTCTCACGGAGGAAGTTGACGAGCTTGCTTTCCTATTTCTCATTTAACCCGACACCAATTGTTACGGTGCACTCTGGGAACAGATCATCAACAGGTACTTTCTTTGTATCCTTTGTTGCTTGAAATGAGACACTTCCATGCGGGTTACTCGGCTCCGGCATGTACTGCTGCACGGACTAAGCCAATGCCGCTACTTCCTGGATCTTTCTCTTCTCTAGCGAAATCACGAGTGACTCGGCCAGGTTAGACCCGGCTGATGCACACTCAATGGAATGTCGGAAATCCCCAGCTATGGTAATTACTCCATTTGGCCCAGGCAACTTCATCTTCAGGTAACTGATGTGAGTACTTGCCATGAATTTTTTCA
The DNA here is from genome assembly GCA_916181665.1 of Avena sativa. Classification (NCBI taxonomy): domain Eukaryota; kingdom Viridiplantae; phylum Streptophyta; class Magnoliopsida; order Poales; family Poaceae; genus Avena; species Avena sativa. The sequence goes on along the minus strand of OV702290.1, from coordinate 540,604,658 downwards.
GGGTTTGCCTGCCGAGTAACGCGTGATATGCGCTTTCTAAGTTCACAGCCTCAAACTCTAAATTCTCAGTTCGACAGTTTTCTCTTGTGCCGAATAACACATCAACCCGGACTTTGCCAATGGGTTCACATGAAATACCCGGCACAATGCCATGGAAAGTTGTCCTCATGGCTTGGAGCATGTTCTCCGTGATACCCAACTTGCGCATTGTGTCCACGTACGTAATATTGATGCTGCTGCCATTGTCAATCAGCACCTTAGAGAACCTCACATTGATATTTGGCCCGATGAATGTTGGGTCCAGCACTAATGCATACGAACCAGGACTCGGCATAAGCTTGGAATGGTCTTTGATACTCCAAATAATTTCCTGATCCGACCAAGGCATATACCTCGTCACTTCCGGCATAACCGCATTCACTTCCATATGTCGGCGTTGCAAGCTTTTTCTATCCGTTTCCTCCATGGTAAACACACAGTAACTCTGGTGATGCTCCCTATATTCATTTCTCCCCTCATTGCCAGGATACCTTTGATCTAGCTGATGCTGGTTTTCCACCTGGTGCACTACATCCCTTCTTTCATGATTCTCATACCTCGGCGAAGGTGGTGGTAACATTAACTGTTGCGTATTTGCTCTGGAGAGCAACTGCTGCCGAGGTAACTCCTGTCGAGGTTGATTGTTCCGAGGTGCTTGAGAATTCCCCGAGCCACTTTGCTCTATCTTCCTCATCCACTCACATTGCCAGGTTGTATGACCCACTGGGTTACTCGGATTTGGCGTGTGAAATTTGCACGGCTGATCCAGCATTGCCTCATACGTATACCTCGACCGGTCTTTCTTTTCGTGCCACTGTCTCTTTTTCTCGGGCGTCCAAGTTTTCTTGCCATCATTTCTTGGAGTCCACTGTTGCCCTCCAGTTTTCTAATGCTGATTACTCCATGCTCCGGGTTGATCTTGGTTTACAGCAGCAACTTGTTGCGAACTATACCTATAATCTAGTCTATCATCTCTTCTCTTACTCTAGTAATCATTTCGTCGGGATGATCCGGCTCCATCTTTCTAACAGTATTCCTCATTTGACTCGTTTGACACATGCCGGGGTTGAGTCGGATCACCTAAGGCATACGAATCAACAATCCGGATTATCTCTGCCAGTGTAGTTGGCATATCCCTTTGTATCCTTTGCCACAACATGCTTGCATATCTACACCCTTATGCAAACCAAGATATGGCCTGAGACTCAATCACGCCTTCACATGAGTTTCTCATGTTGCACCAGTGAGTTAGGAACTCCCGGTCTGTTTCATTTGGTCTCTGCTTGCACATTGCTAAGGTCTGTGGCCTATTCGGCCTCTGATACGTGCTCAGGAAGTTACTGATGAACATTTCCTCAAAATCGATCCAGCAGTTGATACTACCGGGTGGTAAATTGTTTAACCATACCCTCATTGGCCCCTCCAGCATCTGAGGTACGTATCTCACTGCTCATCTCAAATTTTCTGTCACAATTTTCACTGCCGTTGCGTAGTTGATTAACCAATCCTCCGGCTTGGTGCTGTCGTCATATGTTTTCGTGCCTCCCGGTAACTGGAAGTTAGGTACCGGAGGCTCTTTCGTGATCCAGGACCCAAAGCACGCTGGACCGGAGGACCTTGCCCCTCAATTTGCTCTGACCTATAGAGCCGATCCAGCTTTAGCCTAGCATCATTCGGGAGCAAGTTCCTGCTTCCCAACCTTGACCCTATCACATGATAATCCGGCCTAGGGTATCCTGCATTCACCATTTCTGAATCACCATCGTTGTATCTGTCTTGCTCTTGTTGAGCGCAATTTTGCCGCATACCCTGGCCGGCATTCTGCTCTTGCCGAGGTACACTCTGCTGCTGCTGTTGCCGAGGTAGGTTTTGCCCTGGACCCACCGAGTTATGCTGTTCGGCACTGCCGTTTTCAGCGTTTCTCTGACCGGCATTGCCTTGGTCGTGGTTACCTCGGCCAGCTTCACCTCAGCTGACACTTTGTCGATCCTCATTTCCCTGCATTGCTTTTCCTTTCCCTGCCCTTGCCGGGTCATACGGGACTATCTGTTTGTTTCTCCTTGCCGAGGTTACCACTTGCTCTCTTCTAGGGCCATCATGAGGGGATGATGCAGCTCCAGCAGATTTCTCCAGGTTACCCACTGCCGAATAAATGACCTTGGAAACCCCAGCTCTTGCCGGGTTAGCCCTGAGCAACTCTTCATTCTGTCTGTTAGCGATCCGAACTAACTCGTTGACCCTCTCCTGCTGTCTTTGTCGGGCTTCACCTATCAAACCTTCTAGTTCGGACGCAGCGGCATCCACTGCTCTGAGGTTCTTTGCTGGGGTGCTGTACTTCGGTAGCCCCATGGACAACATGTTCTCTGATTCCTCAACACTAGTCTCACCCTCTTTGTTCATTTCACTGATGAGGTTTCTCCCTTTTACTTTTACCGCATCTACCTTATTTGCTCTTGCATACTCGCGCAGCGTCATGTTCAACGACTGCTGAGCCGCGGCTATCTTTTTCGCACCTTCTAGTATTTTCTACCTAGTTTCCTCTAAATCGGCCTATGCTTGAGCCGGATCTACCACAGGTGCTATGGGGCTTTCCAAGCTATCTATCGCTTGCTGCAGGAGGTTTTCTGGCCTCTCTAGCGGAGGACCTCTACTTTTCCTAGGCGCCTTGGGTGTTACCTCCGGATCTGGTGTCGGGTCTTTGCTCGCACCAGCGTCAGGTGCTGTCATCATTACCTCAGCACGGTCAGGGGAGCGAGTGATATGCGCACCGTGAGCCACGCTAAGGGGTGGCTCACTTCCCTTGACGACGTGCCGCGGGTGAACGCAAGACACATCGACGCTGACGTAGATCCTGTGGGTGCCAAACTTGACGAAGAGGCCATTGGGTGGTGGAGGTCGCCTGCCGAAGCTACCAGCATTGTCACTGACGTAGTCCAGCGCTCCAAAGCGCTGAACGAGCCCAGAGACGATGCGCTTGCCGTTGCCGATGATGCTTCCCATCTGGATCTTCACTCCTGCTAGCGCCGCTAGCCCCACGATGGGCGCCAACTGTCGTGGTAGTGTCATGGCAGATGCCATGGATAGGCTAAAGGTGGGGCCAATATGCACTAGAGGAATCCAGGTAGGGATAGTGCGGTGATTCCACACACAGATGCTTTATATTCTCCAAGTGCACAAGGTTTACAGATGCTCCTTGAGCTGTATTGGGGAGAGGAGGAAGAAGGATCTCTCTTACTCTCACCACTACCTATCTCTCAATGAACAAACTACTCACGCGCCAGCCAGCCCCAACTACAGAGGCCCTAGCGCCCCTTATAAAGGGGAGGATAGGTCTCCAGTTAGGGCAAAATAGCAAACCGACCGGGTCTCCTTTTGTCATTGTAAGACATGCAGTGGCTACGTAAGCCTCTGCGGCGCCAGCGTCAGCCGACATAGGTTGCGTCACCTTTGTCGGCCATGCCTCGCTGGTCCCTCCCTCCCTCTGTTCGCTTTGCTCATGCTCCAGCGCATAGAGATCACCTTTTGACCAGCGAGATACCTTCCTTCTCTTGCAAGCCTGGTATAACCTGGCTCCATGGGTACCTGGATACAAGTTAAAAAAGCCTGCCGGCATACGACATACGCCAACGGCTCTACAAGTAGCTATGTGTTCATCTCTCTATGCATGATCTTATTGAGATCATGAGCTTTGTAATCTATAGATCTATTCGGCTACTCAAGTGCTTTAATTAATCTCTACTTATCCCTACATGTGTGAAGTTGACAGTGTGCACACCGTGTGGCACTTTGGCTAAGAATACATAAATACTTATCATGAGTATAATTTGAGTTGGATGTCTCTATGAGATTGTGGTGTTTATTGGAACCATCTAGTGCTCAAGGTGATAGTGAGGGGTTATCTAGATGGGGAATGCGAACTTTAAGGTGTGCTGTTATAGGCCTACATCGTCCAACCGGAGAGTAGTTCAGGGTAGCATCATAAAGAGAAGATATTTATATGAGAGTGTCCACTAGTGAAAGTATGATCCCTAGGCCTTGTTTCTAAGCATTGAAACACCGTTTACAATCAGTTTTGTTACATGTTTGTTTGCTGCCACTCTTATTTCAGATTGCAATTACCACTTATAATCATCCATATTACTTGTATTTCACTATCTCTTTGCCGAACTTGTGCACCTAGACACCTGATAAGTGTATTGGGTGTGTTGGGGACACAAGAGACTTCTTGTATCTTGATTGTAGGGTTGCTTGAGAGGGATACCTTTGACCACTTCCTCCCTGAGTTCGATAAACCTTCGGTGATCCACTTAAGGGAAACTTCTTGCTATTCTACAAACCTCTACACTTGGAGGCCCAACACTGTCTACACGAATAGAAGCGTGCGTAGACATCAGTCCATCAAGTGGGCGTGTCCTTATATCTTGAACCAATGTGGCATTCATGCTGATTTCGATTTACTTTGCAACAATGTTGGTTTGTAAATTTTTTCTTTCAAGATGTTGTGGCATACCGCCGCTTGACACTTGAGTTCTTCAGCACCTTGACACACACGGTGGATCCTTATGGTTGTTCCGAGGAACAAAGGCCCGTAGTTGATCGAATTAAATATCTCCTTATGAACTTTGAGTATACTTTTACACTTAGCCAATGGGCTCAATTCTTTGGGTTAACTAACAACACCACCAATGTACGCACAACTACCTTTGTTTAGACCCTTCCCCTTCACAATATTTTAACTTGATGAGAATTCATGGACACACACCCAAGGGGAATCAAATTGATGATCATGCCATTCGATATTTGTTCTATGTCATTGCTAACACATTGCAGACACGTGGTGAGTCTACTAGAGTTAATGAGGAGGACATGTTGATCCTCGCAAAATCCGCACTTATCAATTGTAACTTAACACCAAATTTGGGCGCTCTACTTGTGTTTTATCTTAAGCATCAAGCTCTTCAATCTCGAGGACCCATATGTGGAGAAGGAATTGTGACCGTTCTCGCATGCGCACTTCGCATCAACCTTGGTAACATCCAACCATTGACTAGAGGTAACGGTCTCGATCTATCTACTCTAAGTGCATGTGGTATGATTTCTAAAATCATGGTATATATTTCTTCAATATACCTCGAGCGGATCACTTGATCCCGGCTCCTTTGCCTAACGGTTTATTATCTATCGAGGATGGACATTTGCGTTATGATGCGCAGGTCGAAGCTAATCTACCCCAACAATAAATACCTGTGGGAGGAGGAGAAGATGAAGAAGTAGAACAAGAAGGACTCGAACAAGTTGTGTAGCCACCAAACTACTACACCACCAATGAAGATATTTATTGACTCGAAGGAAATATTCAAAACATGAACAACCTCTCCATCAACCTTCGAGATGCCACCGCAAGCCTCACCACCTAGTTCCATGATTGGAGCAGCCAATGGAACATGGGGGATTATCCACCGCCACCACAGTGAGCAACAAAGGGGCTTGCAAAAGCCTGAGCTTGGGGATGTGTTCCCCTAGCAAATTTATTTGTGTAATAATGAGGTTGTACTCCAGCTCCTCGAGAGCTTTGAAACACTCATGTTGGCTTGTTCCAACACTTTGCTTTTTTTCCTTTGCTTTTTAATTTTCTTTCGTTTTAGTTTATTTTTTTCCTTTGTTTTTATCAACCCCTTGCTTGGTCGCAAGTTCTTTTCTATTCTTCCCTATTCTCAAAAATACAAAAAATAATTTTCATTTATCCTTTTTCGTAAATGTGGATTCATACTTTGCCTCTTTGCTTTAATATCATTTAGAGAGTCATCATGTTTGAGTTTTGAAGGAACACATCCCTATAAGGAAGAGGATCATGAAGTTATTTATGATAGGTATGTCCTATGTCTCCCACTTATGAAGTTTGAGTTATTTATCTTAGTTGGTTGATTTGCTAAGATGACATGCTAGTGGGAAGTAATTTAATATGGTTAGAGTAAGGATTTTTATTGGTATGATGATTAGTTGTTGAAGATCTTGCTCTAATTATTTTAGTTAACCGAGTCTTGCCTTGGAAATAATAATGTGAAACAAGTACAATAATAAAAAGTCTGAAATTTATGACTTGTTTGATGAATGATTTTCTTGAGAGTATACCCTTGATTATACTTAACCCCATAGATATTTTGACAGTCTCGACGACACTCATGAAAGGAATTGTTTGATTGAAATAAACTCTAGTGGTAATTGTGATGCATGCCAAAGCTAACCTTGTGGATCAAACCGCGGTTCTAGCTCAAAACAAAAAGAGAAAGAAGTGAGACAACTTTGTTCTCTGTCTCTAATGCACACCTTTGGAATGCGAACAGCTCCGCTAGCTTTTGAACGATTAATGGTATAACCCCAGATTTCGGCTATGAGTTGATGACATGATTGGCATCCGTATCAATGTATGGGAAAAAGTATTGGTACTCTCAAAGGTTGTGCAAATTCTAGCAAAAACAAACAAACCGCGATCCTTGAAAAAGATGAAATGAAAAAGAAAAAAAGATATCTTTGAGGATCCACATAACAAGTCCTTAGCATGGTCTCATTACTACTTTACGATTTTTTCTTGAAAGAAAATGATTGGATTAGAAGTGTTTTAGATTGACTTGATTTATTCATGTGGGTATAAATAAGACACTTCATTGTTATACTTAGGACATGAAACTCTCTTACTCAATTATGCTATTTAAACATCCCAGTGTTCCTTGGCAAGATGAGAGTTAATTAGAGGAATTGGATTGATTGCTACACTTCTAGTTACTTATACTTATATTAAATTTTACTTTGATTATCTTGACTTACCGAAGCTTGTATAGTATTCTAGCCATCTCTCTAACTTTGATAAGCTTCACAAATGAATGAAGTGTTGAGCACATACGACTACTGACTGTAAGTGAACTCTTATTCTCATTGTTTCAAGTTTAAACATTGAATTCCTTATAGTTATTTTGGTTCTTCTTGCTCGAGGATGATCAAGGTTTGAGCTTTGGGGAAGTTGATGGCTCCGATTTGTGCCATCTTCCACTACGTTTAAACATTGTTTTTGATCAAGCAATTGCCAAAGAAACTCTCAACTTTTTACACTAATGACTAATAATTGCAAAGATATGCAAATCCCTTCTTTGATTTATGTTGTGTAGTAAATCACTACTTTTAAGGCAAAATAAGGAGTCATAATGAAGGATTTTGAGGAAGTATACACGACCAAGTAATTTTAGAAGCTTTCCAAGGCATCAGCACACTTAATGACCACTGGTACGGGCGTGGTCCACCCGTACCACCCACCTGTACCAAGTGGCGACGGCTTTGTCTCGTCAAACCCTACAACTTTCATGAAGACGCCTATATACTTTGAGGCTCCAACCGATTCCCAGGGAGCCGCCATTCTCAGATTGCATCACAACACCACAAAGGAGATCCACACAATTGTTCATCCATAGTTCATCCATTTTTCATCACTTCCACCATCCATCCCTCCACTAGCCATAGCCATTGCTTTGTACTTTTAGATCTCCTTGTGATTTGGTGACCATTGTAAGAATATTTGATTTCAATGTAAGTATTTGCATGATGTTTTCTATCTCCGATCTATTTTTTATGAGTGAGTAGTCCTCACGGGCTGCGGGGTCGGGGAGAAGCCTCGCAGCAATTATGTGCATCTAGATCATGGGAGAATTGTATTTTGTTTGGATTCGTGATTTGTATCTTTTGTTTCTTCATCTCTCGTCTTGATCTGTGGACTTGTAGGTACTGAAGATCTCATAGATTGATAAAGGCTTGAGGTGAGATACTTGGTTAGCGGCGATCTCATAGGAACCTTAGTGACAGAAAGGGTAGTACGGTCTTCGCTTAGCGCCCCATTCGGGATCAACAACAACATCACCACTTAAAGCTTTGATCTGTGTTTGCACTTAATAATCATTTGTAACCTGTGGCTTTAGTGTACTCTCGGTTGTATTAAAAGTCTATTACTATGCCCGCTGCATCATGGGGGCTCTAGAATATTAGGATGTGTTGCCCACAAAAGATTATCTCAATACAAACATTATACATGCCGATGCTTATTATTATCCTTTATCCCATTTGATGTGTAGCTGCAGGTGGATCTGCTCATTTCCATCCATTGATTCAAACCCGTTATAAAGTAAACTAGATTGGTCTAGTCAACTAAGGTAAAACGAATAAACAAAGTCTTGTGGACGTGTCCTTTTTTATTACCTTTTAGCAGTGCTTTTCGAGGTATGATTAAACCTAGGTCTTCTAGGGAAAAAGCTATTATACTACTTTCGTGAATCCGGATTGAAGGTATTAGGGGGCAAGACGCCACCCAAGGGGGGCCACCGACCATCCTAGGGTTATGCGCAGGGTGGGGCCCACCTAACTCGGTCGGCCGTTCCACCTCCCCATACGCCTCCTTCTCTCACCTCCTCCTCCCTTAGTCCTGCCCCAGGACTTGAGGGAAGGGAGTCTCCCCTTTTCCCCTATATAAGGAGGGACATAGAGGTGGGAATAACACACCAATAATTCTTTGAGGCATTTCCCTCAGGGAATAAATCTCTCTCTCTCTCATTGCCTTCTTGTGATGGTGCGGTCCCTGGAAGGACTGTACACGCAAGAGACGACGTACCTGTAGCATGCCGTTGCGCTGCAGGGATTCCATCCAGAATATCTACTTCGGCACTCTCAGAAAGGATCACGGAACCAGAGGTTGTCATCGTACACAGTATCTGCACGAAACCACGAGGGTGCTTCCATTAGTGGCACCTTGGATGTCATGAGCCGGACTACTGCATGATGGAGCAAGGGGTGACTTGCGAGAAGCTTCACGACCTTGAGGTTGGCTACGAGTACGACTACGTCATCCACGTTCCCCTCGGAATGTTAACTGCTTTCAGATTACAAGGATATGTATCTGAAACCTCTCCGTTATAGCGTTACTCTTAGATAGATCCTGGAAGTTAGGTGTGTTCGCATAGGAAAATTTTGTGTTTTCTGCCCGAACCCCTTCTTTCTCGAATTCTATCGATGCATTGGGGATGATGAAGCTTCCTAGACATGCGCCATAAAGCACCGCACCGCAGCCCTCTAGGCACACACCAATGTACGGTAGACAAACTTTGATATGGGTTGCAGGAAGAAGACCGCTAGCCTTTCTTGCGTCTAGCAGTGCCCATCGACGCAGCATCACCATGTTGAGCAGGCCTCTTCGATGGTGGAAGAGAAGGAGAAACAAGCATCTCCGGTTGGGGAGGAGGAGCACCCCATCCCACTGTCAGACCATGAATGTAGCTCCTTCCCCTCATATTCTTGTTGGTCTTCCTCGGAAGAGGAGTACAAGGACATAGAGGATGACCTGGAGGAGTATATCGAGGAGCATATGGTCGTGGACCAGTATTACGAGTATCTCCACAAGGACTAGATGACTGCCAAGAAGAAGGACGCAAAACGCGTAGAGGCTTCTTATCATGGTCCTGGCCATGTATCACGCTGACCGGAGTTCCCTATCGATAGGTTTGACGAGATTGCGGTCATTTGGAAAGCCGTCGCGGCAAGGTGTAAGGAGTTAGAGGATGGGGCGTCAGGGCCCGAGAAGCGTGGATCCACCACCACCGCTGATACTATCGTCCTCTCCTATGATGGCAAGGATATTTAGTGTGTAGTGAGTACTTACTAATTAGTTAGATAGTGTGTACTAAATAATTCGTTATTATGAACTATGTAATGAAATTTGTTAAGTTAGCGGTCTTTCCTAACTAGTAGATAGGACAATCTTGTTTGATTGGAGCCCCTTTGGACTATATATGCACAATTATTATGAACTAGTTCTTTGGTTATTTCCTAGGTAGAGAGTTGTGTATAGACATACATAATGAAATAAAGTGTGTGTGTGATAAACTCAGAGCCACATGATATATGAACAAAATTTGGCATGCGATGTGAATGTTAACACACGGTCATAGACAGAAAACTGTGTGAAGTGAACTATCGTTAACGGTTTTCATTATAGCGATTGATTGCCACATATAACATCACACATGACTTTTTGAAAATAACCGTGTGCGAATTCGTGGCCCATTAGGACTCATCAGACATAAGCCTACCAACTACATTGTAACACACCAGCATTAGAGCTTAGAAATAAGCTGAACACAGGTGTGTGCATTGCATTCATGCATAGAAAATCCGGATAATTTTCACGCTTTTAAAATAAATCTTGTCAAGGTGATTTAAGCTTCTCTTAACTTGGTGGAACTGAAGTAGATCATCAAGTTGACTGCGATACGTTTCAATATGACCTTTGCTAAAACCTTATCTTTGGGTAATATAATTTGATCTAAGGGTAGATCAAATGTAATAAAACTAAGTCACAACACACTACTTAATAAGGAGTACAATATCTCCTAGAGATCATTACATGGTATTCCATACAACAACTTAAGGATGAATATTTGATATTCCAAAAATGATGTCAAGGTATTACCTATAACAAACCCTGAATACCAAGTTAAGTATATAACTTAAGTAAATAAACCCCATAGCTAAACCTTGATATACTTGCTTGCCATAGTTATTCCTACCATGAGAATCATGGTAGTTTCTAAACACTAACTCTTATTACAAATAGAGTAGGAAAGGAAGTCAAGCCAAGACCATCCAACACATACTCTTAATTAAGAGGTGCCATATCTATTTAACCAAGTCCTAGTATCAATTGATCATCAATATGGATGATCAATTCCTGATCTAGAACTTATTGACTCTTAGCTTTGACCTATTATATTGACCTTCCAAAAACCTAAGTAAATTAATAAGGAGAAGGAACTAGATATAATAGAGTGTGCCATCATCAATGGAATGAGATCCTTAGTGGTGATCAAACCATTTGGTATTAGAGGAGTTAACATGAGCTAACTAGAAGAAGTATCTAAACCCAAGAGTTAAGTTAGTGATCATGAAGCTATGAGGAAGCTAGTAGTATTTGAGTGTCTAATAATAATTTTGTTAAGCCAAGTAGATATAGATATGAAGTAAGCTTCTTTAACAAGATAAGCCTTATAGAAAGACTAGTACAAGTTTATTACTTAGTTGATGATAGATGTTGATCAGACAATTAGAAGCCTAAGCTTAGTATAATTATAGGATGGTGGTCATCATTCTCAAGTCACTTGAGGATAGATGACTAGGTGTTGAAGAAGAGTTGTGAGTATACCCAAATTAGGTAAAGCTCTAGTAAGATGAATCATCTAGCTTGATTATGAGAAGTCAAGATAGAGTTGGAGGAAGTATGTAATATGAGTATATGGAATAGTTGGAGGCATAGTAGATTAATCAAGCTAATACAAGAGAAATCTTGTATTATGGAGAGCAGTACTATACTTATTCTAGAGGATTGTTATCACATGTGATATAGAGAGAATTGTATCTTTCAAGCCTTAGAAGTAGATGAAAGGTAAACATTAAGGAGTTAATGTATGGAGTTAGAAGTAGCTACATTGATGGATTCATTAAGGGTAGTTTAGCAATGGAAGTTATATAGATACTAGGAGAAGACTAGAGAATGAGTATTGTTGAAGTGGCATGACCATGTCATCATATGATGATGGATATGGTGGAGTCAGATGATTGATTTATTCAAAAAGATGTGATCTTTGTGAATAAGATAAGAGGGATTCATAGAGTACATTTAGGAAAGGAATTCCTTAACTAAAGATAAGTTTAGTGAAGTATTAATGGAGGAATGCTTGAGAAACCTTTAACCAACAGTATATCAAGCCATGGCAGAACCATGTCTACATCTTTGTCCAAAACCCTAGAACTAAGATGGTAGTAAAACTAATTCCTAATTTTAGGCAGCCAATGAATAGGATCTCTTAGTCAAATGAAATGTCTAAGACATAATTAGATTACCAGTTGAGAGAGTGTCTTGATAAGAGCCTTGCCCATTTTGTTCTCTTAGATCTAATAGAAACCTAGACCATGGACTAACAAGATTACTCTAGGAAGTAATTCCAATATCTCACTCTAAGAGGGGATATCAACCCTAATCATAGATTTAGAAGTAGTGTCTTTAAACCTTAACTATCATCCATATTCATAATAGAATCTGAGTTTTGTTGGAAATATGCCCTAGAGACAAATAGTAATAAGGACTATTATCATATTTCATAAAGTTTATGATTAAGTTTTATATCATGCTATAACTGTATTGAGTGGAAACATCAATACACGTGTGATATATAAACAACCAGGGGTTCCCTGTGAAACTCTAGTCACTGGTTCATTGGTCAACATGTGATCAAGTTTCCTGATCATGTGGCATTTATGCCAGTTGGAAATGGAGTCAACTCATTCTGTGAATGAGATGATGAACTAATACCCAACCTAAACATTGTGACCCAATCATGTCACTAAGTTCAAGTTACGATGATTAGAAATGGATCCTCGTAGACTATTCCTTAGACCGTGAGGCTATATCAATCACTATCTCCTGAGAGTGCTTAGATAGCATCAAGAACCACTTGGTAATACAATGGTTATAAAGGTGTGTTCAGGTACTCGGAGAAAACTGTAGAGGCAATATATGTCAAGAGCAGGATTTGTCCATCCACGTGATGGAAAGATACTCAAGGGCCCACTCGAAGAAGTTATATCCAATAGTTGCGCAGCGTGTGATTTGATCACATGGATATCACTTGTCGGAACGAGTCAAGTAGCATTGTTCAGTAACGAGATTGAACATGACATGGTGATGTCATTGATCAGATCATGGGCAATGCAAGTATCGAGAGACAAAGGGAATAAGACACGACCGTCCCGGTTCAAACAACGAAAGATCTTTGTGGAACACACAGGGGTCACATGGCCATCCAGGTCCCTCTGTTGATCATTGGTCCGGGAGTGTCCTAACCATGTCTGGAGTGTTCCCGAACCGTAGGGTATCACACTTAAGGGTTTGATGATGCTTAGAGATTGTTTATAGGATCGGAAGAATCACCAAAGAATAGTAGAGAGAAAACCGGAAGGGTTTCGATAAGTCCGGAGGATGTCCGGAGTGGAGGTGGAAGGTGTTCCATAACCATGGAGATTGAATAACATGTGAATGAATGTTAAATATTGATTTAATCATTTGTTGATAATTATTTAATAAAGAGAAAATCAATTTAAAAGGTTAAAAGGCTTAATGGGCCAATTCCTGGAGGGGAAAGGGCCCAAGAGGGGGTCGCACCCCTAGGAGGGGCCAAGGGGGTTGGCTGGTGGCCCTAATGAGCCTTCCCCATGTCGGGCCCATGGTGGGGGCTGGCTGACGGTGCCTCCCCAACCTCCTCCTCCTTTAGTCCCACCCCGGGACTTTGAGGGAGGTAGTACCTCCCCTCCCCCTATATATAGTGGGGGTATTTGGCCAGATAAATACACACAATATTTAATAAAGGTCTTCTCACCTTTGGGATGACCTCCAATTGATATTATCTCTCTCTCTCTCTCTCTCTCTCTCTCTCTCTCTCTCTCTCTCTCTCTCTCTCTCTCTCTCTCTCTCTCTCTCTCTCTCTCTCTCTCTCTCTCTCTCTCTCTCGTGATTGTGGTCCCAAGTTCGGACTGCGCAAACGAGAGACATCTTCACCGTGGAGCGTCGTCGCGTCGTCGGGAGCTCTACTTCCACAACTGCTGCTGGATCGGGGAAGCGGGAGTCATCGTCAGGAACTGGACGTGTGTAACTCCCCACGAGGTGTCACAGTTGAGGCACTCAAGTCGTTGGAGCCACATGAGCACAAGGACTTCATCACGACCTTGAGGTTGGCATCGGTTCGTCTACATCAACCATGCTCTCTTGAGCGTTGACCATGCTTTTCGGTCTTCAAGGATAAGTTCACGAAAAGTCCCTCCCATTACTATATTACTAATAGATAGGTCCTCACAACATCAGGGTTTTAGGGGCGTAGGGTAAAAATTTATTGTTGTCATGCGCGGAAGCCCTACAGTGGTATCAGACCTAGATCTATGTGTAGTAATGCTAGTAGGGGTACAACACACGAGATGTAGCATGTGGGCGTTGATCTTTTAGTTGTTACCCTCCCACGTGTACTTGTGTATACCGCAGTAATGCTCGATGAAGCGGCCCCCAACCGACTTTACGTGTTCATTCGCGAGGCTGGTCCACGCTTGACATACGGCTTGTACCGTATAAAGTGGCTTAGGGGGTGTCTGTCTCTCTTGCATTAGTTGGTATGCCATTTGCAACGGAGGGCCCCGAAAGGGGTGTAGTAGAGACAACTACTTGATCATGGTTGTGCTAAAAGTTTGTACGTAAGAACGGTTCTTGTGCGAAAGCCCATTCGGCCACGTAAAACATGCAAAGATAAAGTAGAGGCGTCTAACTTTATTTTGCAGGGGGTGTTGCTTTGTGATATGGTTGTGGCAAAGGTAAAGTGATTACCTTATGTTACGTAGTAGTAGATAGTCACGGAGGTGACGGACTACCACACCGGAAAGACACCGGTACCCTGGTGTCTACGGCGCCGGAACCCTGGCGCCGGAATCCGGTGACGACGGATGGAGATCACGACATGAAGGACCATATCACATCGCATTTACATTCAATGTTATTGTTTGTATATCTTATTGTGTGCTAGTATTAGATACTTGATGGTAGCCTAATAAGATGATCCCTGTTAAAATTACCAATGATTGTGTTCCCCCTTAGTGTTCACCACCAAGAAAGTTCTTCGGTATGAGGCGACCCACAGTGAGTGGGTGTCAGACATATGTTCGCATACAGTGGGTGTAAGACATGTTGCACAACGAATACACTAAGGTTGAGTTGGCGAGCCTAGCATGTTATAGAGATGTGGCCTCGGAATGCGAATGGTTGAAAGATCGAGCACGAGTCGTATGAATGATGTAACCGACGTTTAGCGTCCACCCTTGAACCCACATTGATGGCCGTGATGATCAGGGGAGATGTGGGGAAAAGGGGTTGTGTTATCACTAGGAACCCTTCATGGGATAGGTGTTTCTGAGTGGAGTTAGTATTAACTCATTTAATTATAAACTTAGTCTAAATTCCTTCTGCAATTATAAATGTAGAAAAGGTTCTCCCCGATGCCACCTTTCCCGTTGACGATTGATTGGTTAGAAGGAGAAAAGCTCGGACTAGATGGATCAAACTTCTCTATGTGGGTTCCGCGTCTCCATGTTCTCCTTAGCAAGAATGACGTGGTCGACTACATACTCGACGAGATGGATTTGGATCAGCCCATTGACCTAGAGACCCCAGAGCAACGGGAAGACCGCTATCACTGTCGGGAGATGGACTCCTTCATTTCAGTTACAATGCATTTTGGAATGGTGGACGAGCTGTGGCCTATCGTGGGTAATGTCAACCCTCGTACGGTAATGCTACAGCTTAGGACACATTTCGTGGAACAAGCACGCATATGGGAGCATGAGCTGATGGGAGACTTCCTCTCCATTAAGATGGAGGGGAACTCATCACTTGACGACCACTTGGAGCGTATGCATGATGCGTACATGAGGCTTGCATCCTTCTTGGATGGCTAGATGACGGGCTCTTTTGCAAATGGCGTTGTGCTGCGGTCGCTGCCACCAAGCTACCAAGCACAAGTCAGGACTTGCATTATGAGAGGCAACGTGGAATCAATGGAATTCCATAGGTTCGTATCACCTCTCAGGAATGTGATGATTGAACCTATTGTCACTAAGGTCATCAGTGACAAAGGTATATATTTGATATACAATTTTATAAATATTATAATCTTGCAAACACATTTGTAGTGTTAAGTATATTTGATACTTGTTCTGTTTTACTGAAAACAGGTTCTTCTGCATGAGAGGTGCTTGCTGGAGAGGAGGTGACGTTGCGTGTTGATGGAGAGCATGATGATGATGGCCAACAACACTCTCCCTCAACATTTATCACTTAGTTTATGTTTAGGATGATTATTGTAATCAAAAGAATGTGAACTTCTTTAGTGTGTCTCACACTTTGTGAGACGGTTAGTCATATGAGCTTGTAATAAATAGTTGTTCCACTTTTATGAATGATTTCTATTTGTGTTCATATCTTGTTTGATTATATGTGAATTATCCTTTTTGTTTGAAACTAATTGATAATGCATGAACATTTGTAAAATATTGAAATGCCTTGTTAAAATATCCAACTTAATGATAAATTCATTAATGAATGAAACCATTGTTTAAATTCAAAGTTATGTCATAATATGTGAAAGTCATTTTATTTCTTATCACATATGAATCATGCCTAAGTTCAGCAAAATAACTTGAACACCGTGTATTACTTGAATACAAAGTGTTTTAATGAATTGTTGAAAGTAAATACATATTCGATGTATTGTGTTTTAACAAAATGGTAATTATCATTATATGAGTGTTTAAATGTGTAAAGAATTTTACCAAAGGAAACATGAGGATGAAACTATTTGATATGATCAAAGTATTTCATCAAACAAAGGGTATAATATAAAACAGAATCTAATTACTAAGATTTGATCAATAGTAATGAAATTCGACTTTATAAGATTGGCATAAAAAGAATTGTGGAATGTAAAGCGTTTTGAAACGTCAAAAATGCAAAGCATCACAATATGATATTTGATATCAAAGTGGGTGAATAGATGGCACCAAATAAAATCGTTGTAGTGTAGATGTAGAGACCATTAGTTAGAAATAGTTAGCACTCAATTAGAATATATAGTGAACCATTTGAATTCGTGAAAGCGGCTCCATATCTGGTATGGATTGTCGCGAAAGTTTTGGGGTTATTCGATATAACCAAAACAATAGTGAATAAGTCCTTGTAGAGTATTCATTGGAAACTTTGAATACAAAATCCATAGCTGGAACCAAAAGAAAAGCAAAACTTGTATTGCTTGGATTTTGGTACATTTTTTAGAAAGTTCGCATTCAGTGATATCTCTCAATTATGAAGCAAATGGAAGATAGTGAAAAACACGATGAGGATTCAAATCCCTGCATCATAGTGTTGAGAAGCGCAACGGACAACGTTCCTGAATGATTCTCTTCACAAAGGAAAGAATCAATGATAATGATCATTGTGTTTTCCCCACTAGTGTTTTCACTACATGAAGTAGGATTGAAAATATAATACATATATTGTATGGAGACATTTGTGAATCATTTGTCATGATTACCATAATATGACATACCTATTAACTACTAAGGAAATAATGGTAAACTAGAATTATGCGAAATCCTAAAAGCAAAATTCCATTGAGATTAGAAAGCAATTCGTTGTTGAATCTCACAAGTAAAAGGGGTTACTTGGATTTTCCCAAATGACTGCAAATCCATAGTGGAAAAAGGAGGAGAATGACAAAATCACAATTTGTCCAGTATTGGACGAATTCAAATGAATTTGATTCAAGTGTGCTAAATGTCTAGTGGATTTAAAACTAGTAAAAGTACTAGTATCTCATAGTAAAATCTCCAAGTTTGATATTTGATCAAAGGATTTTGAAATTGTTCAAAATAGTGAGTAGATATAAAATTTGCATTAAATTGAGTGGGAGTTATGGAAGCCTTCCTAAAACAATATGTGAATGACATTTTTTGAGTGGGAGCAATATAAGTCTCAAATTCAAATATGTAGGAACATAGTTTGAGTAAGAGTAGTGACTCATACCCAAATATGTTGGCAACATATTTTGAGTGGGAGCTTATAGAGTGATTCTTAAGTGTGTTAAGAATAAAACCGCAAGTACCGATAAATAACGATTTATAAGGTGTAGAAGTTGATAATAAGTTTATTATGATATTATGTAGTATTCCTTAAGGGATTGTGAAAAGGATTTCAGAATAGAAGTTAATTAAGGAACTGGTCCTTAATAACTCAAATTAGGAATAGTATTAAGTTTAACATCAATGGTTGAAAGAAAGAAAAGGATGATCATCATCCACTATGTTGAGACATAGGTTCTATCTTAGAAAACCATGATGATAAATTAACATAATATATGATCCAATAAGGAATGTTTTAAAGGTGATTAAGCTTGAATCACAGAACATTGAGCTAAGTTTGTCTGCAGTGTCTAATAGAGAACTGTAGACATGTTTTCCAAATCCATAAAGGATGACATATCTTAAAAGATAAAGGGTTATGTTATAAGGGAATATGTTGGAAACTCCCGTAATACCGATTAAAGTCAAGTAGGAAGCAAGGTGAACAAAAACATCAAAAGATGCATAGAGTGCACTCGTGTTTCGATGATTACATTTATAATAATAGATAAGGGTACCATCTAAAGTGTTGTATAATGTTATGGCGGGGCTAGTTCGCTTTTAACATAGAATGATGTGTCCTAGGGCACAGTGCCCATGAGAAATCCCTCGAGGTTGATCTAAAGTCACTGTAGGCTCCTGGAATCAGGCCTCGTTCTGCTGCCATAGCGACAATGCATACACACAGATGTTATCATGTGATGATAAAGTATTAATGTCAATCAAGGTGACTTAGTTAGTTGCAAAGGATTTGGGACTGTAAAGCACAAACCCAGGACTCAACCTCTTCCATGATCAAGCATGTTCAGGGTACCGGATATATGGTGCCAACGATTAAGAATAAATGTAGCTAGTTTATTTGTATTCTAGTGCAAGTGGGAGACTGTTGGAAATATACCCTAGAGAGAAATAGTAATAAGGACTATTATCATATTTCATAAAGTTTATGATTAATTTTTATATCAAGCTATAACTGTATTGAGTGGAAACATCAATACACATGTGATATATAAACAACCAGGGGTTCCCATTGAAACTCTAGTCACTAGTTCATTGGTCAACAAATGATCAAGTTTCCTGATCATGTGGCATTTATGCTAGTTGGAAATGGAGTCAACTCATTCTGGGAATGGAACGATGAACCAATACCCAAGCTAAACATCGTGGCCCGATCATGTCACGAAGTTCAAGTTATGATGATTAGAAATGGATCCTCGTAGACTATTCCTTAGACCGTGAGGCTATATTAATCACTGTCTCCTGAGAGTGCTTAGATAGCATCAAGTGCCACTTGGTAATACAGTGGTTATAAAGGTGTGTTCATGTACTCGGAGGAAACCGTAGAGGCAATATATGTCAAAAGCAGGATTTGTCCGTCCACGTGATGGAAAGATACTCAAGGGCCCACTCGGAGAAGTTATATCCAATAGCTGCGCAGCGTGTGATTTGATCACAAAGATATCACTTGTCGGAACGAGTCAAGTAGCATTGTTCGGTAACGAGATTCAACACGACATGGTGATGTCATTGATCAGATCTCGGGCAATGCAAGTATCGAGAGACAAAGGGAATAAGACACAACCGTACATGTTCAAATGACAAAAGATCTTCGTGGAACGCACAGGGGTCACATGGCCATCTAGGTCCCTCTATTGATCATTGGTCCGGGGGTGTCCTAACCATGTACGGAGTGTGCCCAAACCGTAGGGTATCACACTTAAGGGTTTGATGATGCTTAGAGAGTGTTTGTAGGATCAGAAGAATCGCCGAAGAATAGTAGAGAGAAAACCGGAAGGGTTTCGGTAAGTCCAGAGGACGTCCGGAGTGGAGGTGGAAGGTGTTCCATAACCATGGATATTGAATAATATGTGAATGAATGTTAAATGTTGATTTAATCATTTATTCATAATTATTTAATAAAGCGAAAATCAATTTAAAAGGTCAAAAGGCTTAATGGGCCAATTCCCGAAGGGGAAAGGGCCCAAGAGGGGGCCGCACCCATAGGAGGGGCCAAGGGGGTTGGCCGACGGCCCTAATGGGCCTTCCCCATGTGGGGCCCATGGTGGGGGCTGTCCGGCGGCGCCTCCCCCCACCTCCTCCTCCTTTAGTCCCACCCTGGGACTTTGAGGGACGTAGTACCTCCCCTCCCCCTATATATAGTGGGGGTATTTGGCCAGATAAATACACACAATTTTCAATAAAGGTCTTCTCACATTTGGGAAGACCTCCAATTGATATTCTCTTTCTCTCTCTCGTGACCGTGGTCCCAAGTTCGGACTGCTCGAACGAGAGACATCTTCACCGTAGAGCGTCGTTGCACTGCGGGATTCAGATCCAAAAGCTCTACTTCCGCAACTGCTGCTGGATCGGGGAAGCAGGAGTCATCTTCAAGCACCGGATGTGTGTAACTCCCCACGAGGTGTCACA
Organism: Avena sativa; assembly: GCA_916181665.1. Classification (NCBI taxonomy): domain Eukaryota; kingdom Viridiplantae; phylum Streptophyta; class Magnoliopsida; order Poales; family Poaceae; genus Avena; species Avena sativa. Next base: position 540,584,396 of record OV702290.1, on the reverse strand, counting down.
CTTGAGGCACTCAAGTTGTTGGAGTCACAGGAGCGCAAGGACTTCGTCACGACCTTGATGTCGGCTTCGGATCGTCTACATCAACCACGCTCTCCTGAGCATTGACAACGCTTTTTGGTCTTCAAGGGTAAGTTCACGAAAAAACCCTCCCGTTACTGTATTACTAATAGATAGGTCCTGGCAACATCAGGGGTTCAGGGGCCTAGGGTAAAAATTTATTGTTTTCATACGCGGAACCCCTACAAGTTTCCCAAACCTTCTCCAAACTAGGATAACTACTTGTAAAATGAATATCTTCATTTCTACATCAATGATTATTACTCATGCATAACGACTTAACCCAAGATTGCTCTATAGTAATTCTAAATACTACAATACAAGTAGAATTTAAATAGGCAAAGTCACCAACTTTAAAGAACATTGGAATTTAAATTACTATATTATAAACCCTAGGGTTTAATACCTTGTAATATATTTGCATAGTTCCTTTATGAGGCTAAGTATGAATAAAGTCCTATAGATATCATTAATAATTTAAATCCTTACCATTATATTTATCAAGTGAACGCAGAATCATTTTTATGAAATTGTATTATAAGAAACGAAATTCCTAAAACCCTAATCCTTACTAATATCTCCTAATGAAAAGGACCTTTCATTGAATGAGGAATATATTTTAATGCACAATAAGAAATCAGGAGAAGAGAGTCATACTTGCTTTATACAATACTATTCTTGACTTATAAATTCTATGGATATTTAAATCCTTGAGGAAATTTCCTATTTGAAATGGTTTGAAAAAAACAGAAAACAGAAAATCGAAATAGAAAAAGAAAACTTAGCGCTGCAGCTTCAGCCCATATTCCAGTAACCATGTGCGCTAACTGTCCCCCGCGTGCGCTAGCCGCCGCTACCCGCTCACTCCGCGTCGGCCCAACATCGTCCCAGGCCCGCGTATCGTTTCACGTCGTCTTCCCCGTGCATCACAAGTTGCTCTCTAGAGCGAGCGCTGCCGCCCGATGCCAATCACCGGCATCAGCGAGGATTAACCGCCGCAATGGACTACCGTTGCTAGGGGGAGGATAAGATCGCCACCGAGACGCTCCAGACCATCCTCATCCCCATTTTCCCTTTCCTCTTGTTCTTATCCTCTCCATAGTAGAGGACCCCCAAACCCTAGCTTGTCGGTGGTCGTCATTCCGGCCATTCCTGATCGCCCCATGCCTCGCCGAAGCTACTGATGGTAGCGCCATCATGTCCTCGTTCGCCTTGAACCAAGCACGAGAGCTGGCGCACTGTGAGTTGTGCAGAATCGAACTTTGCCTTCTGTCGGCCGTCGTGGCCATTGCCGTCTATTCGTCGTCTCCTGACCACCCCCGGTCTCATCGACCTCTTCACGGCATTCGTGGTGAGCTCCTGCATCCTTCCACACCTCTCTCTCCTTCTGTAGTAGTTTGGATCGTTGTAGCGCCGTATACCGTCGTCGGCCGCCGCAAAAGAGGGTCGTTGGAGTACCTCCGATGACCAAAAAGGGGTGGCGGCGCCACTCCTAGGTTCGCCTTGATGCCCTCTGTCGAGCGCGCCCTTCCATTTTTCCCCGTGGGCTCTTCAGCAACTTGTCCTTGCTCGACCAGTGAGCTCCAGCTATCACAGATGTCACCGTGTCGTCACGCTTATGTCACCCCTAGCCTAGTCAGCAGGTTTGACCTGGTCCATGCCATCATGGCATGCTGATGTGGCCTTGACCCTATGGGTCAGTGGCTTTGGCTAGATTAGAACTCAGAGAGAAAAGTATGTTCCTATTTAGAAAATAGATAAAACCTTATAAATTTAAATATAATTATTTTCCATAAATTTAATAAAATGATTAAATCTTGTTAAATCCATATCTTTTGTTTTATAATTCAAGAAAATGTATATAATATATCTGAATGCTCAGAAAAATAAAATCTATAATTTAACTTTATTATCAAATATTGTTATGTAACTATTTAAATAATTATTTTTTTAATAAAGATTTATAAGTTATAATACTTTGAAAATTCATATTTTAATATTGGTAAATGAGAAAAATATAAATAATATACCAAAATTCTTAGAAAAACAAAATCTACATTTACAAACTTGTTTCAGTTATTTTTGTATCACTTAACTAAATATTTATTATTTATTTAGTGTTAATAAAGAAATAAAACTTATAAAATTCATATCTTATTATTTAAAAGTCACAAAAATACCTATAATATACCAAATTGATCACAAAAAATGAAAGCTACACCTTAAAAATGTCAACTCTCACTTTTGAAGTAAAATAAAACATAAAGGTTTAATAATACTAGTTTAAACTCTTTTATTTTATTTTAATGCATACAAATTATATAAAACTTTACTTATGCCTTTAATATAAGTTATTAAAAATCTAAAAGTATAATAACAAGTTCAATTGATGTTTAAGTGAGCTAAGATAAGTCTAATAGTTTTAAGTTGCACTTACTAAACTACCATTTAGAATTAAGTAAATCTTACTCTCCAAAAATATTTTATCAATTATACAATCATCAAGATTTGAGTACTAATTCTTTTACAAGTTTGGGAATCCACTTTAAAAGATAAACAAATTCTTTAAGTAGTTAACATAATGCCCTTCCCATGTTTATAGAAATAAGTATTAATTCTATAATAGGTAAATGATTCTATTCACTTATAAAATCAAGAGAACACCACTTCCATAAAGACATAATACTTTTGTTTCACCTTCGTGACGTGTTAAAAGTCTCCACTTACTAAGTGTTAGCTTCAAGTTTAAATGCTTTTACTTTGTAAAAGTAATCTTTTCTTCAAAAATTATTCCTTTAAGAAACATTAATAAGAAGCACAAGTGTGAAGCTGATATAAAAGTGAAACATATTCTAAAGAAACCATTTCCAGTTTCCAAACCCTAGATCAAATACGATTAGTCCAGGAATTCGCATTTATCAAATTACATTACATTGCTTATGCATTGTTGCATCTTGCTTCTTTAAACATTTGTCTTTACCGGACCAATGATGCTTTTTACAGAATTTAGATCTTCTAGTATCTTGAAGACCATGAGTGCATAATCTTGCAATCACAAAAGGCAAGTTCACAACTTGCTCATGTCCTTTGATTATTTTCTATCAAATACTTGTAATTCAAATGTTGTCATCACCTGCATTTTAAAAAGGTTAGAAAACACTATCTTCATAATAATATGATTATGGATTATTTACCAAATGGTAATAATCTATTGATACAGTTCTAGTGGTAAAGGAACATAATATCTAGGACTTAATCAACCAATGTCGTCAGTGATTCTAGCGCTGTATATTACGCATTAACCATGAGATTTGGAATGGGACGGAGAAGTCAGCTGGATCTTCTTCCTTTCGTATGGACGGATGACCTTATCGTGAGGCTGTTGGTTTCTCGTGGAGAATCTAGCACATGGGTGGGACCCCTTAGTTCCTCGCGATATTGGTGTCTAGATTATCTGTGCATAGCTGTCTTGGTGTAAGTTCACCATAACTGATGGTGGCTGCCAGGCAGAGCTGCTTACAGATTCTTCGAGAGGCTACCCGAAGAGTAACCGTGGTAGTTCTTCTTGGGGGATCATTTCTTCATGGAGGGTCACGGAGAAGGGAAGCGATTGGCTTGGATCTTATACTAGGCCCCATACCAAGGAAGTGTGGACAAGCTCATGAATTGGTTGTGCAACAAAGCTAAGGTATCTCATGGGTAAAGCAATGCACCTCTATAGAGTGTAAGAACTGTGACATGTTACTCCCTGTTCCGGGAAGGAGCTATGAATGTGGCAGGAAAGGAACCCCATGAAGGTTCTGGTCAACCTGTGAAGGCCGTCGGACATAGTTTTCAGAATAAAAGCAACCTTTGAAGAAATGTTTACGAAAACCTGCATTGCCTACGACCTTTGGTCTGTGGCTGTAGAGATAGTGCATCATACACTTCTTTATCGTGAACTTGCTGAGTACGCTCGTACTCGACCGTACCTTCTTTACCCTTGCTAGGTTCTAAGCCGTTGAAAACAACGTCAACATCAATTTCTGCTCAAGAAACCATCATCGAAAGCTCAAGTTCTTAAATAAAGTCAATGAAGTCAACATATTCATCAACTAAAGTGAAGACGAAGTTCCTGATTAGATAGGAGTAAATACTCTAGCCATAAAACCTACTTCTGTAGAGCATTGCATTAGTAGCAATTGCAAGCCAAATAGTTTAGATACTAGTCTTAGTCTCTAGATAGTTCTAAGTTATTATTCCCGGTTCTTCTTTGTAAGAAGTTTCTTTCTCTCTCTTTAACCTAGAGTGTTCTCTAGATCTTCTATAAAGAGTCGAGTTGTAATCGATAGTCATGTCTTGGACCTGCTGTGTTTCTGTTGTACCACTCTGAGGGATGTAATACTAGTGAACAGTGTTTTATTGGTGTTATGTCAAGGACTATAGTGTACTACATCATGTAGTGGTATGCTGGGTCAGCGCAGGTGGTACCAGAGCATATGCTTTGACCTTAGGATTAAAACCCTTTTAGGAAGATCTGTAGGTTGAATAGTGACTATAGGAGCCATCTTATCTAAACCAAGACTTGTGATGGGTATCCACTTGAGGATAAACCTTGTCACACTTAAGTTGGATGTTTTTGTCATCTTTCTTAAGGATTAGTTATATGTATTCTCTAGAGAATTTTTATTGGAGTGTAGCTCTAAATAGGTATAACACCACTAAGGTATCTTAAGTAAGATAAAATATCAAAGAAGATTAGGACTAAGATTAGGATATCTTGTGGAGTAGTATTAGTGATGGAGTCTATATTTAGAACCCCTGTGAAGTAGCAGAATCTTACCACTAGTTGATACCACTATACCATATAGAGTAGACCATTAGAGTATGTATAGATACAACTGTAAGTAAATCATGTGGCATTCACTTGAGAATTCCTTGTGATGGAGTAGAATTTTGTTAAGAATCATTGATAGTAATCTAAGAAGAAGAGTCTTCATGGTGAGATTAGCTCTTTAATCATGATTACTAGGTAAATCTTAACAAGTTCATGGTGAGAATAGCTCCGAGACTATGATAAGTTTGTAATTAGGACAAGTACGAGTAACAAATCTTGTAGTAATAGTAAGTAAAGAACATTGTAGGTCTATGATATAAGAAATAGGTGTCATAATATTACGATAATTTTGGATTAAGGTAGTAACTACAATTTTGTTAGTAGTTTTGAGAGATCATGTGAGGATAGTTTACGATAGAGTGGAAGTTGTTAGTCTTTAGTAGTTCCAAAAGACAGGTAAGTGGTTAGTCAAAACCAGAGTGAGACCACTTTGCTGAAAATTATCCTGTTGCAACTGAGAAAATTGGGTAAATATTGAGATAAAGAGTAGTTTAACCCCTAAGTGCTAAGTGAACCTATATTAGGAGGTGTCATATACTACATAGCTAAGCCTGAATTCTAGAGGTATTAAACTCAACTACTATATTTCGGGCTTAGAATGATGTGTGTTATATGTACCACATTTGGATTTCTTGGTTTTCTTGCATCTTCTTGATTGACTAGATCTGTACATGAAGTTTGACTTGGTGTGCAAATGCATGTTGCATCATCAAGTTGTTACATGATGTTATAGACCTAGATAAAAGAGGGAATTCGTGTGAGGAAGTGACGAGTTCCGAGGATGAAGCTGAAGACTTGCAAGAAGAAGGAAGCTAAATATAAGGTGTATCAACACTATTTTGAAATGATGGATCAATCCCAACTTATTGTTAGTTGGCAACAAGAAGGATTATTAGTGCAGAAAAAGGTGGAGAGCAACATCAAGGATGAACTTAGGTTCACTTAAAGTAGGTGTTGTTGCTCAGAAGCTAATAAAGTAGTTGTCCCAAAATCATGGAAGTATCATGAATCAGTGCAAAGAAGAAGTCTTGGAACAAGGGGGGTTTTCTAGCTCTGACAATTCAGAGAGAATGCTAGTAAGAAGTCGAAAACCTGTAGGGTAATTCACACAGCTAGGAGGATCCGCAACTGGTATCCGTAGCTGGTACCCTAGCAGTTCCGCTAATCAGGTCATATGTTAATGACTTAAAGAGCATAAAACTTGGCCTAAGTTAGCTTAGATCTAAAGAAGTATACAGTTAAAGATCGTCTTTCAAGACGCTTCGTGAAATCGGGCTTACCAAAGAGAGAATGTCCAAAAGGTTAAAAGTAAGACAAGTAATGTTGGAAGATTCATTTCGGAGATCCACAATTGTGTGGATGTACCGCAGATTTTACATGAGACCTGGTAGAGGTAAAGTATAAGCTGGTCCTGACTCGTGTAATAACGAGCTCGTTGGGGAACCCCAAGAGGAAGGTATGATGAGCACAGCAGTAAGTTTCCCTCAGTTATGAAACCAAGGTTATCAATCCAGTAGGAGCAAGGAAACACCTCAAAGGTGTTGCTAGCTGGACTTTGGCAGGGCGCACTACCGGTGTCAGCAGCAACGTGGAGACCTGCACAACACAACCACAGAACTCTGTCCCCAACTTGCGATGAGGTTGCCAATCTCACCGGTTTTGCTAAAAACAAAGGATTAAACGTATCGAGTGGAAGAAGGTAATAGTTTGCAGGAAGTAAATAAAAAACAGTAAACAGTTGATTGTAGATTGATGGTAGAAGAAAGGATCGGGGTCCATAGTTCACTAGTGGTGGCTCTCCTTAAGATAGATGACATGTTGGGTGAACAAATTACAGCGGGGCAATTGACAAACATCGAGAAAGCATACAAGCATATACTACTAATCTTGACTCCTTTGAGACTTGATTGGGCATTACAACATTATACATAGACCGTAATCCAACTGCATCTATGACTAATAATCCACCTTCAGGTTATCATCCGAACCCCCTCCAGTATAAAGTTGCAAGCAACGGATAATTGTATTACGCATTGCGTGTAAAGTAAACAATACGATTGTTCTATGAACAAAGGATTGTTGTTTTCTCCCTAGTAGCAACAACACATCTGGTACCTTACAGATTTCTGTCACTTCCCTAGATTACTAGAGGCATGAACCCACTATCGAGCATAAATACTAACTCTTGGATTTGCTAGCATCTACTTGCCAAGATAGCTACTAACAACGGAAAGCATGCAAGATCACAAATAACAAAGATATGATAGAATCAATAATCAATCTGAAATAGCATCTCAATATCCATCGGATCCCCGCAAACACAACATGTAGGAATTACAAATAGATGATCTTGATCATGAACGGAGCTCACAAGATCTAAACATGATAGCACAAAGGAGAAGAACCAGCCATCTAGCTACTTCATGGACCCGTAGTCCAGAGATGAACTACTCACACATCACACTGGAGGCTTGCATGATGATGAAGAAGGCCTCCAGGGTGAATTCCCCTCTCTGGAAAGGTGACAGGAAGAGCTTCAGATCCCTCCCGATCTAGGGATGGAGATGACGGTGGCTATAGACTCTTTCGTGGAATTTTGATAGGGTCCTTAGGGTTTCTGTATCGGAGGCAATATATAGGCGGAAGGAGAGGCCGAGGGTGTGCCTGGGGCGGCCAGACCACCCCTGGCGCGGGCCAGGACTGGCCGCGCGGCCAGGTGGTGTGGCCGGGCCCTAGCCCCTCTCTATCCGGTATTCTGGCTCCGGGAGTCCCTCAGTGAAAAACTGACTTTAGCTTTTGTCCCGTCCAATTCCGAGAATATTCATTTTTTGACTTTCCTAGAACCAAAAACAGCAGAAAACAGGCAGCTGGCACTGTGGCTCTTGTTAATAGGTTAGTCCAAGAAATCATATGAAAAGTACTCCAAAGTGTGGACAAAAAATAAGAAAGTAGATAAAACCAAGCATGGAACATCAAAAATTATGGATACATTAGAAACGTATCAACATCCCCAAGCTTAACTCCTGCTCGTCCTCGAGTAGGTAAGTGATAAAAAGAAAGAACAATTTTTGAGGTGACATGCACCATCATAAACTTGATCAAATTATTTGTAAAACATTGATAGCTGGGATCATAGTACTTCAATCATAACATGAAAGACAAAGTTCTAGCAATAAGGCAAAGCAAATAAGTTGTAACATGAAAAGGCACAAACAAAAGATTCATGAATAACAATGCTTTGCAAGACGTTTGTTTGTTTCACATAAAGAAAACATAGCATAGTAGCATTCAGCTTGTCCCTCATAGAGTAGCAAACATAAATGCATAGGACACCTTCAAAGTTCATAAGAGTGACTAGATACAAATAGTTTAAAACAAGCAATATCAAAGCTATGCATCAATCAACAAGTCTTGGGACAATGCACATAGAACTAAGAATGGCCACTATGCTCTCAAAGTATGTGCATAAAGATAGAAGGTGGAGACTCAACATAAAAAGTAAAAGAAGGGGCCTTCATAGAAGGAAGCAGGGATTCAAGTCTCATAAAGAGCTTCCAAAAATTATGGTACTTATTAGCTTTCAGCTCTCATTGCCCCTATCATAAGCATCTTGAAGGTGATTAAGGTTAAAGTGACACAACTAAGAGGATATGTGTAACTACCTCGGTGAATTACGCTCTTAGTTACAAGCCTGGATGAGCGGAAATGGTTAAAATAGTACGGTGGGGCCAAATGCCACTCACAGGTAGACCTTTCGGCCGTCCTAACCATTTCCAAACATCGGGACAAGAACGAGCGGCGTAATCGGCAGGCGAAGGGATCAACTACATACACAAATGAGTATGTATGCAAGCCGCCATACAATAGTCCTCAGAGCCATTCCATCTAAAAGAAATAGAAATATTGCAACGCCATACGGCAAGATCCAAATATCCTAGATAGATATAATAGTTTAGGATATCTCCTCATACATCAAACATCAGAGTATCAGGCGGAAGCGGAAAACAAGATCCGAGTACGGATAAGAAGCAAATCGGCATAAGATGCCCCATAAATAAACACATCCCGCCCACAGATCTCGCGGATCCCCGTTCCCGGAATCTCTACACCGAGTGATCGTTGCCAACATCGTCCGTCTCCTCCACCCAGTATCCATCTTGCGAGTTTACCTGTTCATCTGAATCAAACAATTTATCGTGTGAGACCCTAGGGGTACTCAGCAAGTCTTTATGCCTCTAAAGGGGACACAACCTGGGGTGACGCAATTGCAGCAAAAGATAATACCTAACAATTCTATAGATACTTGCTAACCATCCGCCTAACCAAAGATAGACGGATGTCCGTGAATTAATGACAACAGTTATAACAGTAATATTAACAGATCCATCCTCCTCCTCGCTTACCAACGAGGAAGCGGACGAACAGCCCCCATCCGTTGGCAGTTTTATTATCCATTCCATGAGTGTTGCACTATTTACTAGTCAGGTACTTAGTCAAATTAAAAACGGTACTTTAGTTATACTTGTCTATGATCGAGAAACTGTGCTCCAAGTCGTCCATAACCGCGGACACGGCTTTCAGAAAGATTTACCCTGCAGGGGTGCACAAATAGCAATACACACTCGATCAACCTCGGAAAAACCAAATCAAAACCCAACGAGGCAGTCACGACAAAGCAATCACAGGATTCAGAATTATTTCAGGGGGCCACCCCATTAAGCTACCCGCAACGAAGTTGGCCGGCTCCGAGACGGACTCAAGGTTTGTGTGGACGGCTGTAAACGACTGGGAACCCGAAAGTGTGACTGGGCTTGTCGATACAGCGAAAACGTGTCACGGACCTAAACAGTACAGGTGCTCCACGCACAATCTTAAATAAAGCAGTAAAGCATGGCATAAGTACATGATAGTAATAAAGCCCCAAACTAATTGTGGCCCCAAGAAATAAGAATGAATCAAGCTCTGGCTCAGGGGGGTTCATAAGCCTCCCGGATGTGGATAGCGTGAATATTCAAGGAACAGGAATCAAGTACTCGGGGTCCTATGGGACACAAGTGAGCATGAAAAACCAAATAGCAGATATTGCTCACCGGTGCCGCTTTCATTAGTTATCCCACTACTACTCAGGTTAAGTTGTTTAGGTACCTCGTTATCCATCAGACACTCACATACCCTACACATGCTGTTCTACGACTCGCATGGCTCAAACAACTCCTGTAGTAATGGCTCATGGGATGGAGGAACAAGCTTCGGTGGGGTTTAAAAGTAAAGGCTATGCAGTACTTGGGATTCAGTTTAATGCAATCGCGACTCAATGATGCAAGAAAAAGATAGAGGCAATAGGTACTATATGTATGCAAGCATGTGGTAGTGCTTGCCCGGCAGCTCAGTTGAAGCGAGAGAAGGATCTGGGTAGTGCTCCTGGGTTTCTTGATATATCCCCTGCTCAGCGTCTATTCGAAGAAGAACCAAACAAACAAGGGCCAACATAAATAAAGTGCACAAGCATATGAATAAAATGCGACAAGCAAACAATCATGCCATGATGAATGATGCACAATTTGCATGGCAATAAAGTAGCATGGCATGGGTGAGGTGTGGAATACAAGAATAAAGCCTTTTATTGAGTTTTAGTCACATTTTAACCTCAAATAAGTTGCTGTATACTTTATATTTATATGACGCATTCTGCAATTCAGAACATGGAATGCATAAACAGATAGGTCTCGTCGAGCTGATCATTTTAGACATATCATTTGTCAAATTCGGAGTTATAAAACAAAAGTTATTAATTAATTAAGAAAAGGGCATTTCATTGTAATTTTAATCAACTCGAAATTTTAAGTGCTCAAATAATATTTTGAATAGCATCTTTGAAATCCTCACATTTTTCTGATTCAAAAACATATATTACATGTTGAATTTGGATTTATATTTCAAAAGTTATTTAAAAACAGTTTTGAATTTGAAATTTAAACATTTTCTAGAATCATTTTTATTTAACAGAAATTCGCCAGGACTTTTTACACTCAACTGAACTTAGCCACCAACACTAACATGTGGGTCCAGTGCTGACTCAGCCCAGGTGGGGCGCAGCGGCTGCGCGGGGCTTTTCTCACTAGGGTCTTTCCTAACCGCACCCATGACAGGTGGGTCTGGGTACAGCGGGGCCACGCGCACGCGTCGCCCAGCCGGGGCGTGACACGTGGGCGATCCCAGGGCGCGGGGGGGGGGGGGGGGGGGTCTGTCCGTGATGGCCAGGATCTTCCGGGGGTTTTCTTGCAAATAAAACACCGAGGCTGACAGGTGGGCTCCTGGGACTGCAGGTTTAGGCGGGAAAAAGGGGAGGGGGGCAATTGCAAAACGACAACAGCTGCTGCTGCGCTCTGACGGACGCGGTGCTGCCGGCGGCGAAAGACTGGCCGTCTTCCGGCGACGATGGCGACGCGTACGCTGGACGAATCGCGTCGCCCCAAAAACGAAAAACGAAGATGAAACCACGGGCTACAACTTTTGTTCATAGATCTTGCACGGAGGTGGTCTACAGCGCGCGGGGCAGGGTGAAGAACAGAGGCGGACGGATGCTGCGGCTGCTGCTGTTTGCCACAGCGCGACACGCGGCGGTGCACGAAGGCCGTCGACGGAGCGCGGGGGCGCTACGGTACAAGATCGGGTAGGGGGACATGTCTGGGAGGTCAAGGGGCTCACCGTGGTGTCGCCGGCGTGGTAGTTCGGGCGGAGGTGGAGGGGATCTGGCGCTGGCTTGGTGGCAACGGCGACAGAACAGCTCGGGTGCGGCGGCGGCGAGGCTTCTCTGGCGCGCCCCGGGGCAGCTCCTGGTGCAAGGTGACGGTGAGAACGGCGTAGAAGAGCTTCCTGGCGATCTCCACCTCTGGGCACCACTTCTCCACCGGCTAACAACCGAGGCCGAGGCTAGGGTTTAGGAGGACCAAGGCCATGGCTAGGGAAAGAGCAAGGGAGAGGGGGATCTGGGCGCCCCCTGGCTAGGGTCTGAGGTGGGGTGAGGGGTGGGGTAGGTGAGGGAGGAGGGTAGGGCACATGGGAAGGGTGGTAGCTTTTGTAAAAGGTGAGGAAGGGGTGATCGGGCTAGGTCTTCTCTCCCTCCTTCTTTTCCTTGTCTTGAAGCCAAAGAAAGAAGTGGGGCAGATGAGGGTGTGACGTGGTGGGGCCTGCCTGGTAGGGAGAGAGGGGAAGCCGAGAGAGAGAGGGAGAGGGGAAGGGGTAGCTCTGCAGGTAAGGGGTGGATGCTTCGGCATGGAGGGGGTGGATCATGGGGTAGGGTTAAAGAGAGGGAAAAAGGGGAGAGGGTGGTCAACAAGGTAGGGAGAGAGAGGGAGGTGGTGAGGTTGTTTAGGGTGGATTAGAGCTAGGGTAAGTAGAGAGGACTAGGGGTAGCTATAAATAAAGAGGGAGGAAAGATTTAGGTCACATACACATGATCACATGCAAGAGAAAGATGGACAAGGTTATGAGGAGAACAAAGAATGAGCTAGGGTGTTGAGGGGTTTTGGTTGGACACATGGTGTTGGTGAAGAGATAGAGATAAGAAAAAGCCTAGGTTTTAAGTGCCCATGACAAAGAGAGGAGGACAAGATGTGAGGGTTTAGGGTTTGAACATGATCCACTCAAAACCAAAGAAAAACCAAAGGAGATCCAATGGTGGTGATGGTTGCATGGCCCATGCAAAAACATTAAATGCCATGTTTTACTCTTGTGAAAACAGAATAAATAATCATGGCATTTCTGCATATGCATTCCAAAAATATGGAATAAAACCAAGCTAAAAGAATTAAAAGGATGCCCCATGTGGAGTAGATGGAGATGTCCATATTTGAATAAAAAATGGGACTTGCTAGTGTGTATGTGCCACTAGGTATTTAATAAGCCCAAAAATATCCCAACATGAGCATAAACCCCAAAACAACCCATATGGAAGCTAGAAAAGGGTTCCACTCACAAGGCATGCAAAGGTGGCCATGTGGCTCTCATAAACCAATAATGTGAAAACAATATGGTGCATATATGAGAGCATGTGGAGATAGAATTGGATCCATCCCAACCCACATGAGCAAGAGGTAAAACCAAATAAGTTGCAATGCTCATATATGGTGGTATGGTGGAATGATGGGGTGATGACAAGAAAGGTGGTGGAGTTAATAAAAGATATGCCCCCAACTCAACTTGGGCATTAAACAATATATCAATAACCAAATACAATATCAAGAGGCAAATACAATTAATAATGCATATGAGAGGAGATCCAAATTGAAAAGGGTTTTATATGATGCTCAAATGCAAGGTGGCATGATGACATGAGCATGATATCATTATGATGCAACAATTATATGTAGAAAGGTAGCATATATATAGACTAGGCTAGTAGCATTGCAATTGTTAGACAATTGGGATGCTACAACTCTCCCCCACTAAACAAGAATCTCGCCCCAAGATTCCTAGGAAAAAGAAAACAACACAAGGAGAGGCGGGTGTTCGAACAAAGGTGACCCTCACGTTCCCAAGTTGATGAACAACGGAATAACTTGCTAGACTTGCTGCGAGTCTTGCGTTTTGCTTGAGAAACAACGGTTAGAAGAGTTGAAGGATTGTCGTGAGACAAGAAGGATAGGATGGACATAGCTCCGGTTTTCTCGAGAAACATGATAAAAGAATATAACCACTTGTGAAAGAAAAAGACAAGATGATGTATCATGAATAAAGGAAGACACACCATTAAGATTAAAGATTTACTGATACGAGAGAGGATGAATCTTTATCTCGCCGGAAGAAAAGAGCTAGATTGGAGAGGTTTTGAACCACTATGACAATAGCATCGTATCTTCTCTCGGATTTGAGAAATGAAGTACGGAAACAATATTGCCTTCAAACAATAGAGTCCCTTGATATCAACGGAAGATTTAGTTAGACATCATCGGATTAGATTCTTCTTGCGCTGGTAAGGCCCAACGGATCACGCAATTGAGGTGCGCGGATATAACTTCCAGAGACGGATGTGAAGCCAGATCATGGTGGAATCCCGAGAAGCAAAGAATATGGAAGATCTGGAGTTTATTGTAGAGATACTTATTGCTTTCTTTAGCCTTGAGGCTAACGCAATAGATTTGCGGCTGATGGCATCAACCATAATTGGCTTTACCACAGAAAAAGAATTGATGAAACAAAGAGAGAGATGGTTTCCTTTCATCTTGTTTGGGGATGTCGAGCATCGGTAGAAAGACGAGGACCGAAAAGAGTTTGCGTTTGTTTCCACCAGATAATTGTAGATTTTGCTCCATCTAGAATAGACAGACCACCAACAAGAGATTATTGATTACTTTCTTCGAGAGAGCACTCCAGAAAAACAAAGACGGAAGTAAAAGTATCAAGGGGTAAAGGCCACTTCTAACTTCCGTGGAATGAGTGAAATCACATTAATTCACCAATTCAATGTACAAGAGCGAATAATAAGAGTAGTCGTATGGTAGCTACTCCATCCCGCACTCAAAGCATTACTCCGCACATGAATAAGAAAACCATGCAACCCAACTACCGAAACAGACTGAAGATATTGACAAAAACTCATAGAACTCCATTAGAAAACAAGGATAGATGCAAACGATTCGGCGGATTCATAGATAGATAAAGATGATGATGTTGTCGTCATGTCGGAAGTACCAAGCCCCCGGAAAGATATGAAGGAAGATTACGGAGAACAACTGCAAGATTCAACAGCTATAGAAAAGATAGCACCAACTTGAACGAAAGGAATACAAGATCTAGAAGGTCTTCATGGCCTCCGGTGGATTGAGCATAGACGATAGAGCGAGAGGGTTTCAAGAGATTACTTGACGAGACTGAGGTGAAAGACTCCATGTTATTCTTGAAATGATTGAGAGAGATTTAGCAGTTTTTAGGAAATCTAAGGCGGAACGTCGATGATAACTCGCCAACAAGGAAAGACTCTAGGTTTGATTGAAGATGGAAGATGGAATTAACAATGGACTTGCTGATTCCAGAATTGAAGCGATCTATTTAGCAGAAGGACGTGGCCGAGATAGGTGACTTCAAAAAGTCGGAATTCTCACTTTGAGACTTTGCACACAGGCAGTGCTCACGAAGCTTGAGAGAAAGAGACACAGATGATCTTCCATGTCCTTCCATTGATATCGAATAGGCAAGCATATTAACAACATATACCACCATGGATTAACATGATATTCCCAGAATATCAAGTTCGAGAGGCGGAAGAAACGAACACATGGTCGAAACACTTTCTGAGCTCAACGCTCTTTGAAAGATCAACGTTAAGAGCACGGGTTCGTGTTGAAAGAGATGCACTGGCAGAATAGACTATCTGGTCCTTCGGAAGAGAACAGAAAATGCCACCTGGTTCACATTGTCGATCGGATCACCGGTTACAAAGATAAAGAGATCTTGGATAAAGAAACGCTGATAGCTCATACCTTAAGCAAAGCTATCAGAAGCGAAGAGATGCAATTCCCTTGTATCCAGGAGAATTGTGCAGATATGGAGTTCAAAAAGATGTGCATCATGATGGACAGATGATAGATCGCCGTAGTGCCTTGAGAAACTCTGGATTGCCAGAGATGCTTGATTATGCATAGATATGATCACGGTGTACTCAAAATCACAGGAGATAACCGTCACCATTTGGAGGATAGTGTTGATAGCATTTTCCATATTCCACTCATGATAAGTGTCATATAGCTATGCCGAGAACCAAATTACAATCACCAGCATCGGATCGACACATGTTATGTAATTAGCCCAAGAGAATTGGAGATGAAATAAAACTCCAGGATTAAGCGCCGGTGACAAAAGAATGAGTTAGCATGGACATGCTGAAGAAAGGGAGATAGATAATGTTTCACACATGACTGAAAAGGAGTGTGGAAGCACAGATGTATCAAAGAAAAGTTTTCCGCATTTTTCGGCATTAAAATACCAATAGATGTGCAAAATCACTTATCCGGTAGAGATTAGCAACTCCACATTCTGTGAAAGCATGCTAGAAGGGAGAACACCCTTAAGAAGATGGCACCGGTTAACAAGGAGTCAGATAGATCGCGCCGGTTTTCAAAAGCCTGTCAGTATGGAATGTACCAACAGTTGATAACCAAAGGCAGATTGTGATAACAAATTGGATGCAACAGATAGACAAGGAATTACACACACACACACTTTCTATGGTACTACGGAAACCCAGAACACGTGAATCCTAGTTTGAATTTTAAGAAGAGGATTGAAAACGTTACACTTCCTTACCAGAAAAGGGTGGGTGGGTGGGTAAGAAGAAAAAGTGGAAGCAGTTCTACTCTCGCGTTTTGTTTTTCCCTAGTATACATAGCTACCAAAAATATTTGCTAGACTGACAACAACCATTTGGCTGAGACCCTGAAGGGCGGGATGGCTCTGATACCAATTGTAACTACCTCGGTGAATTACGCTCTTAGTTACAAGCCTGGATGAGCGGAAATGGTTAAAATAGTACGGTGGGGCCAAATGCCACTCACAGGTAGACCTTTCGGCCGTCCTAACCATTTCCAAACATCGGGACAAGAACGAGCAGCGTAATCAGCAGGCGAAGGGATCAACTACATACACAAATGAGTATGTATGCAAGCCGCCATACAATAGTCCTGAGAGCCATTCCATCTAAAAGAAATAGAAATATTGCAATGCCATACGGCAAGATCCAAATATCCTAGATAGATATAATAGTTTAGGATATCTCCTCATACATCAAACATCAGAGTATCAGGCGGAAGCGGAAAACAAGATCCGAGTACGGATAAGAAGCAAATCGGCATAAGATGCCCCATAAATAAACACATCCCGCCCACAGATCTCGCGGATCCCCGTTCCCGGAATCTCTACACCAAGTGATCGTTGCCAACATCGTCCGTCTCCTCCACCCAGTATCCATCTTGCGAGTTTACCTGTTCATCTGAATCAAACAATTTATCGTGTGAGACCCTAGGGGTACTCAGCAAGTCTTTATGCCTCTAAAGGGGACACAACCTGGGGTGACGCAATTGCAGCAAAAGATAATACCTAACAATTCTATAGATACTCGCTAACCATCCGCCTAACCAAAGATAGACGGATGTCCGTGAATTAATGACAACAGTTATAATAGTAATATTAACAGATCCATCCTCCTCCTCGCTTACCAACGAGGAAGCGGACGAACAGCCCCCATCCGTTGGCAGTTTTATTATCCATTCCATGAGTGTTGCACTATTTACTAGTCAGGTACTTAGTCAAATTAAAAACGGTACTTTAGTTATACTTGTCTATGATCGAGAAACTGTGCTCCAAGTCGTCCATAACCGCGGACACGGCTTTCAGAAAGATTTACCCTGCAGGGGTGCACAAATAGCAACACACACTCGATCAACCTCGGAAAAACCAAATCAAAACCCAACGAGGCAGTCACGACAAAGCGATCACAGGATTCAGAATTATTTCAGGGGGCCACCCCATTAAGCTACCCGCAACGAAGTTGGCCGGCTCCAAGACGGACTCAAGGTTTGTGTGGACGGCTGTAAACGACTGGGAACCCGAAAGTGTGACTGGGCTTGTCGATACAGCGAAAACGTGTCACGGACCTAAACAGTACAGGTGCTCCACGCACAATCTTAAATAAAGCAGTAAAGCATGGCATAAGTACAGGATAGTAATAAAGCCCCAAACTAATTGTGGCCCCAAGAAATAAGAATGAATCAAGCTCTGGCTCAGGGGGGTTCATAAGCCTCCCGGATGTGGATAGCGTGAATATTCAAGGAACAGGAATCAAGTACTCGGTGTCCTACGGGACACAAGTGAGCATGAAAAACCAAATAGCAGATATTGCTCACCGGTGCCGCTTTCATTAGTTATCCCACTACTACTCAGGTTAAGTTGTTTAGGTACCTCGTTATCCATCAGACACTCACATACCCTACACATGCTGTTCTACGACTCGCATGGCTCAAACAACTCCTGTAGTAATGGCTCATGGGATGGAGGAACAAGCTTCGGTGGGGTTTAAAAGTAAAGGCTATGCAGTACTTGGGATTCAGTTTAATGCAATCGCGACTCAATGATGCAAGAAAAAGATAGAGGCAATATGTACTATATGTATGCAAGCATGTGGTAGTGCTTGCCTGGCAGCTCAGTTGAAGCGAGAGAAGGATCTGGGTAGTGCTCCTGGGTTTCTTGATATATCCCCTGCTCAGCGTCTATTCGAAGAAGAACCAAACAAACAAGGGCCAACATAAATAAAGTGCACAAGCATATGAATAAAATGTGACAAGCAAACAATCATGCCATGATGAATGATGCACAATTTGCATGGCAATAAAGTAGCATGGCATGGATGAGGTGTGGAATACAAGAATAAAGCCTTTTATTGAGTTTTAGTCACATTTTAACCTCAAATAAGTTGCTGTATACTTTATATTTATATGATGCATGCTGCAATTCAGAACATGGAATGCATAAACAGATAGGTCTCGTCGAGCTGATCATTTTAGACATATCATTTGTCAAATTCGGAGTTATAAAACAAAAGTTATTAATTAATTAAGAAAAAGGGCATTTCATTGTAATTTTAATCAACTCGAAATTTTAAGTGCTCAAATAATATTTTGAATAGAATCTTTGAAATCCTCACATTTTTCTGATTCAAAAACATATATTACATGCTGAATTTGGATTTATATTTCAAAAGTTATTTAAAAACAGATTTGAATTTGAAATTTAAACATTTTCTAGAATCATTTTTATTTAACAGAAATTCGCCAGGACTTTTTACACTCAACTGAACTTAGCCACCGACACTAACATGTGGGTCCAGTGCTGACTCAGCCCAGGTGGGGCGCAGCGGCTGCGCGGGGCTTTTCTCACTAGGGTCTTTCCTAACCGCACCCATGACAGGTGGGTCCGGGTACAGTGGGGCCACGCGCACGCGTCGCCCAGCCGGGGCGTGACACGTGGGCGATCCCAGGGCGCGGGGGGGGGGGGGGGGGTCTGTCCGTGATGGCCAGGATCTTCCGGGGGTTTTCTTGCAAATAAAACACCGAGGCTGACAGGTGGGCTCCTGGGACTGCAGGTTTAGGCGGGAAAAAGGGGAGGGGGCAATTGCAAAACGACAACGGCTGCTGCTGTGCTCTGACGGACGCAGTGCTGCCGGCGGCGAAAGACTGGCCGTCTTTCGGTGACGATGGTGACGCGTACGCTGGACGAATCGCATCGCCCCAAAAACGAAAAACGAAGATGAAACCACGGGCTACAACTTTCGTTCATAGATCTTGCACGGAGGTGGTCTACAGCGCGCGGGGCAGGGTGAAGAACAGAGGCGGACGGATACTGCGGCTGCTGCTGTCCGCGAGAGCACGACGCGCGGCGGTGCACGAAGGCCGCTCGATGGAGCGCGGCGGCGCTACGGTACAAGATCGGGTAGGGGGACATGTCTGGGAGGTCAAGGGGCTCACCGTGGTGTCGCCGGCGTGGTAGTTCGGGCGGAGGTGGAGGGGATCTGGCGCCGGCTTGGTGGCAACGGCGACAGAACAGCTCGGGCGCGGCGGCGGCGAGGCTTCTCCGGCGCGCTCCGGGGCAGCTCCTGGTGCAAGGTGACGGTGAGAACGGCGTAGAAGAGCTTCCCGACGATCTCCACCTCTGGGCACCACTTCTCCACCGGCTAACAACCGAGGCCGAGGCTAGGGTTTAGGAGGACCAAGGCCATGGCTAGGGAAAGAGCAAGGGAGAGGGGGATCTGGGCGCCCCCTGGCTAGGGTCTGAGGTGGGGTGAGGGGTGGGGTAGGTGAGGGAGGAGGGTAGGGCACATGGGAAGGGTGGTAGCTTTTGTAAAAGGTGAGGAAGGGGTGATCGGGCTAGGTCTTCTCTCCCTCCTTATTTTCCTTGTCTTGAAGCCAAAGAAAGAAGTGGGGCAGATGAGGGTGTGACGTGGTGGGGCCTGCCTGGTAGGGAGAGAGGGGAAGCCGAGAGAGAGAGGGAGAGGGGAAGGGGTATCTCTACAGGTAAGGGGTGGATGCTTCGGCATGGAGGGGGTGGATCATGGGGTAGGGTTAAAGAGAGGGAAAAAGGGGAGAGGGTGGTCAACAAGGTAGGGAGAGAGAGGGAGGTGGTGAGGTTGTTTAGGGTGGATTAGAGCTAGGGTAAGGAGAGAGGACTAGGGGTAGCTAGAAAGAAAGAGGGAGGAAAGATTTAGGTCACATACACATGATCACATGCAAGAGAAAGATGGACAAGGTTATGAGGAGAACAAAGAATGAGCTAGGGTGTTGAGGGGTTTTGGTTGGACACATGGTGTTGGTGAAGAGATAGAGATAAGAAAAAGCCTAGGTTTTAAGTGCCCATGACAAAGAGAGGAGGACAAGATGTGAGGGTTTAGGGTTTGAACATGATCCACTCAAAACCAAAGAAAAACCAAAGGAGATCCAATGGTGGTGATGGTTGCATGGCCCATGCAAAAACATTAAATGCCATGTTTTACTCTTGTGAAAACAGAATAAATAATCATGGCATTTCTGCATATGCATTCCAAAAATATGGAATAAAACCAAGCTAAAAGAATTAAAAGGATGCCCCATGTGGAGTAGATGGAGATGTCCATATTTGAATAAAAAATGGGACTTGCTAGTGTGTATGTGCCACTAGGTATTTAATAAGCCCAAAAATATCCCAACATGAGCATAAACCCCAAAACAACCCATATGGAAGCTAGAAAAGGGTTCCACTCACAAGGCATGCAAAGGTGGCCATGTGGCTCTCATAAACCAATAATGTGAAAACAATATGGTGCATATATGAGAGCATGTGGAGATAGAATTGGATCCATCCCAACCCACATGAGCAAGAGGTAAAACCAAATAAGTTGCAATGCTCATATATGGTGGTATGGTGGAATGATGGGGTGATGACAAGAAAGGTGGTGGAGTTAATAAAAGATATGCCCCCAACTCAACTTGGGCATTAAACAATATATCAATAACCAAATACAATATCAAGAGGCAAATACAATTAATAATGCATATGAGAGGAGATCCAAATTGAAAAGGGTTTTATATGATGCTCAAATGCAAGGTGGCATGATGACATGAGCATGATATCATTATGATGCAACAATTATATGTAGAAAGGTAGCATATATATAGACTAGGCTAGTAGCATTGCAATTGTTAGACAATTGGGATGCTACAATATGCTTGACATGTTATAAGCCGAAATCTCATGCCCCTTACTTATGAAGACCGAACCTCATGCTACTCAACTTTAGTCACAAGTAAGCTCTTGTCATTGTAAGTACATATGTATCATAGAGAACCGCCAATGGGGTACCCATTGCACATGATACAGGAGCTATCCCATAATCAAAATGACAAGCCAAGCAGACAATGAGCATCTCAGCAAACTTTTTATTTGCTATTTGCATAGGTTTTTATTGAGGATGCTTCATAGAGTTCTCATTATGGTTATGCTGCAAGTTTCCACCATGATTAGGCATGGCTTAGGCTAGCGGCCCAGGTGTTTCTCTAACACACATACAAACTCCATGATCTTACAAGTTCCCCTTTTATTTCACACCTCTGGGATCCATAAGCAAAAGAACATGATATCAACGGGGTACAAAGTACAAGTGCAATGTTCAAAGCGTTCCCCATGATACATGGTTCTGCTAACTTCAACTTATAAAGCGCAAGCATATACGCAACAAAGATGGACGCACTGGTTCAAGTTTATTAAGTGCAAGAAAGTAAAGTGTGCCATCAAGTTCATGAGAGCTTTAATCACTAGTTTTCTCATAACAAGTTTAATTCAGAAGGTAGACAAAAATATGAATATACTTGGAATAACATATGCTAATAGGTAGGTATGGTGGAATCTTTGGGATAACTTGGTTTTATTTGGAGTTGGATGCATGAGTGGAACTCATACTTGGTTATGGAGGCTAGCAAAAGACTGGGAGCGACCAACTAAAAGAGCAATAATGGCCATAATCATGCAGAGCGACAAAACATCATTGATCAAAGCATAAAGTGATACTACAAGTTGAAAACTAAAGGATAATAAAGGCTTATGGTGACTTGGGATAGTCATAACATGGTGTGAGCATGTGTCAAGTAAACCCAAATAAAGCATAAAAGGAGAATACCACAATACTATGCTTTAATATGCTAAAACAATGCATGATTCTTCCAAGGCACATTAAGCAATCTCAATTGTTTATAACAAGTCATGATACAACAAAGAATACTAAGCATAAAGTCAAAACAATACCAAGCATGGCATGACAAAGCATAGGCCACAGTCAAAAACAAGCTCTCTCTACCACTTAAGCATAACTTTCCTACTCTTTTCCAATCCAAACCAAACTATTTGAAAACTAATGTATGAAAGAGGGGGTCCAACCAATTTATTCATAAAACTAAGCAAACCAAGCAAACAAAAACCAAAACAAAAAACGAAAAAGAAGACGCTCCAAGAACAACACAATTATGCATGAAACAATAAAAATGAAATGTTTGGAAGAAACCTGGGATTTTTATTGATGAAGAAGGGGATTCCTTGGGCATCCAAAGCTTTGACGCTTGTACTTCTTGGATATTTCTTGGGTTGACACGCGTGGCATCCCTAAGCTTGAGCTTTAGTCCATCCTTCATCTCATTACTCATTCCTATTTTTAAAATAAAAATAGAAAAATAGGAGAAAAAAATATGACAGAAAAAAAATAGGAGAGAAAAAAAAAGAGCATCGCATTTGTAATGCGAGGGTCATCGGTTCAAATCCGATAGTCGGTTTTTTTTCTCTATCGATGTTCTACGAACAAAAATATCTGGCTTATTGCTATCGATTCGATGATCCCTATAGGGCGTGGTCAGCGAGAGTTAATTATTGGGGACAGACAGACTGGCAAAATAGATTGGCCGTAGGGCTTGCTTCTATTGGGCCTGGAGTTGGTCAAGGTACTGCTGCAGGACAAGCTGTAGAAGGTATTGCTTCCATACACCTGAAATTTTTCCTTCATACAAAACTTCACACAATCTTTATTAGCAACATTAGTGCACTCAAGTTAATAGGTCTTTAGTTTCAGTTC
This sequence comes from Avena sativa, assembly GCA_916181665.1. NCBI lineage: Eukaryota > Viridiplantae > Streptophyta > Magnoliopsida > Poales > Poaceae > Avena > Avena sativa. Next base: position 540,561,324 of record OV702290.1, on the reverse strand, counting down.
CAACACCAATAAAACTTCCACTAAAACACTAGCTACTATAGCACTTCCCTCAAAAAGCTCAATTCCCGAAAAGAACTTAAAAAGGAACCAACAAGAAGCAAATGCAAATAAAGGCCAAAATCTGTCAAAACAGACCAGCAGGTAAAGATGAATTTTTTTGAAGACCTTCTGTTGCTAAAATATAAAAGTGTTGAACTAACGAAAGTTAGATAACAACCTGGGCAAAAGCACAAAAATTCACGCCTCAAAAGGATGTACAGAGATTTTACACGAATTTTTACGGTGAAGCACAGAAATCTGTTTCAGGACAACAACTTTCCCAATCATTACTTCTCTCTCATTAGAGGTTACTTTTGGCACAAAAAGCAAATAAAAAGGATAAGGAGTGGTTATTACTGAAGTAATAACTTCCGAGACTCATCTAAAACTTTTGGGTTATCTCCCAATAAGTACTTTTCTTTAACGCCTTTAAGTTAGGCATAAGAAGCAAGAAAAAGAATCAAGTGTTCTCAAATGAAGAAGCATTAATTTTGTTTTCATAGGAGAGGCAAAAGAAATCTTCTCTCTCTTCTTAGGGAAGTGTTCTATACCTTTCTTGAGTGGGAGTAGATATTTAATGGTGCCTTCTTTCATATCAATAATGGCACCAACAGTTCTAAGAAAAGGTCTTCCCAAAGTAATAGGACAAGAAGCATTGCATTCAACACCCAAAACATAGAAATCAATAGGGAAATAGGCATTGTTAACCATAATAAGAACATCATTAATACTCCCCATGAGTTTATTTTTAGCATTATCATCAAGTGGGACATTCAAATAACAATCTTCAAGTGGTGGCAAATCAAGCATATCATAAATCTTTCTAGGCATAATGGAAACACTACTATCAAGATCACATAAATCTTTAAAATCAAAATCATTCACTTTCATATTGATGATGGGTTCCCAACCATCTTCTTGTTTTATAGGAATAGAAGCTTTATGTTTCACGTTTTCTTCTTTAATCTTTATGAAAGCATCAGTAATGTGTTTTGTAAAGACCATATTCATAACACTAGCATTAGGACTTTTAGCAAGCTTTTGTAGGAACTTAATAACTTCAGAAATATTTGCAACCATCAAGATCAAAATCATAATTATCATCTAAGGTAGTAGAGCTATTACTAGCCTTAACACTAGTGGTAGTGATAGTAGAAACACTAATGTTTCTAGCAATTTCATCTTCTCTTTCCCACTTAGCATGCAATTCAGCTAATAGTCTAACATTTTCATCAGTTCTAACTTGTATGGCATTAGTGGAAGCAAAGGGATTATCATTAGTTTCAGGTTTAGCAGCCATTTTATTCAAAGAACATTGAGCTTCAGCCAAAGATGCTATATTCCTTTCAGCATTAGAAAGTTTTTCCTCAATAGTTTTATTGAAAGCGGTTTGTTTACTAATAAAGTCTTTAAGCATAACTTCAAGTTTAGAGAAAGCACTCCTATTATTGTTGTAGGAATTTCCATAAGCATTACCATTGTTGGGAGGATATGGCTTATAATTTTTCTTACCAAAATTATTCCTGTAGGCATTATTGCTAAAATTATTATTCCTTATAAATTTCACATCAACTTGCTCTTCTTGAGCAACCAAAGAGGCTAAAGGAACATTATTTGGATCAATATGGGCTTTCCCATTAACAAGCATAGACATAATAACATCAATTTTATCACTCAAGGAGGAGGTTTCTTCAACAGAATTTACCTTCTTACCTTGTGGAGCTCTCTCAGTGTGTCATTCAGAATAGTTAACCATCATATTATCCAGAAGCTTTGTTGTAGCACCCAAAGTAATAGTCATAAAGGTACCTCCAGTAGCAGAATCCAATAGATTTCTTGAAGAATAGTTCAATCTTGCATAAAAGGTTTGGATAATCATCCAAGCAGGCAGTCCATGAGTGGGACAATTCTTTACCAAAGATTTCATTCTTTCCCAAGCTTGAGCAACATGTTCATTATTAGATTGTTTAAACTTCATCATTTCACTTCTCATAGATATAATCTTAGCAGGAGGATAGTATTTTCCAATGAAAGCATCTTTGCATTTAGTCCAAGAATCAATACTACTCCTAGTTAAGGAATTCAACCATTCTTTGGCTTTTCCTCTCAAAGAGAAAGGAAACAATTTAAGCTTAATAATATCTCCATCTATATTCCTATGCTTTTGCATCTCACAAAGTTCAACAAAGTTATTTAGATGGGCTGCAGCATCTTCATTACCAATACCAGAAAATTGTTCACTCATAACAAGATTGAGCAAAGCAGGATTTATCTCAAAGAAAGTAGCTTCAGGCATAGGTGGAGCAATGGGTGTGCTCATAAAATCATTTTTGTTGGTGCTAGTGAAGTCACACAACTTAGTGTTTTCAAGAGTAGTCATTTTTTGTGTTTTTAATAAAGAAAGCAAACTAGTACAACTAACTTTTGTGTGTTTTTGATAAAGAAACAAGCAAACAAAGCAAAAAGTAAACTAAGCAAAACAAAAATAACAAAGTAAAGAGATTGGTTATGAGGGACTCCCCTTGTGAAGATGTCCTTGACTCCCAGGCAACGGCGCCAGAAAATCACTTGCTGACTCGTGTACTAACGAGCTCGTTGGGGAACCCCAAGAAGAAGGTATGATGAGCATAGCAGTAAGTCTCCCTAAGTTATGAAACCAAGGTTATCAATCCAGTAGGAGCAAGGAAACACCTCAAAGGTGTTGCTAGCTAAACTTTGGCAGGACGCACTACCGGTGCCAACAACAATGTGGAGACCTGCACAACACAACCACAGAACTCTATCCCCAACTTATGATGAGGTTGTCAATCTCATCGGTTTTGCTGAAAACAAAGGATTAAACGTATCGAGTGGTAGAAAGTAATAATTTGCAGAAAGTAAACACAAAGCAGTAAACAGTTGATTGTAGATTGATGGTAAAAGAAAGGACCGGGGTCCATAGTTCAGTAGAGGTGGCTCTCCTTAAGATAGATGACATGTTGGGTGAACAAATTACAGCGGGGAAATTGACAAACATCGAGAAAGCAGTCATGCATATACTACTCATCTTTACTCCTTTGAGATTTGATTGGGCATTACAACATTATACATAGACCGCTATCCAACTGCGTCTATGACTAATAATCCACCTTCAGGTTATCATCCGAACCCCCTCCAGTATTAAGTTACAAGCAACGGATAATTGCATTACGAATTGCGTGTAAAGTAAACAATACGATTGTTCTATGAACAAAGGATTGTTGTTTTCTCCCTAGTAGCAACAGCACATCTAGTACCTTAGAGATTTTTGTCACTTCCCTAGATTACTAGAGGCATGAACCCACTATCGAGCATAAATACTAACTCTTGGAGTTGCTAGCATCTACTTGGCCAAGATATCTACTAACAACGGAAAGCATGCAAGATCACAAATAACAAAGACATGATAGAATCAATAATCAATCTGAAATAGCATCTCAATATCCATCGGATTCCCGTAAACACAACATGTAGGAATTACAAATAGATGATCTTGATCATGAACGGAGCTCACAAGATCTAAACATGATAGCACAAAGGAGAAGAACCAGCCATCTAGCTACTACATGGACCCGTAGTCCACGGATGAACTACTCACGCATCACACTAGAGGCTTGCATGATGATGAAGAAGGCCTCCAGGGTGAATTCCCCTCTCCGGCAAGGTGCCGGGAAGAGCGTCAGATCCCTCCTGATCTAGGGATGGAGATGACGGTGGCTACAAACTCTTTCGTGGAATTTTGATCGGGTCCTTAAGGTTTCTGTATTGGAGGCAATATATAGGCGGAAGGAGAGGACAAGGGGGTGCCTGGGGCGGCCAGACCACCCCCTGACGCGGGCTAGACCTGGCCGTGCGACTAGGTGGTTTGGCTGGGCCCTAGACCCTCTCCGTCTCGTATTCTGGCTCTGGGTGTCCCTCGGTGGAAAACTGACTTTGGCTTTTGTCCTGTCCAATTCCGAGAATATTCATTTTCTGACTTTCCTGGAACCAAAAATAGCAGAAAACAGGCAGCCGGCACTGTGGCTCTCGTTAATAGGTTAGTCCAAGAAATCATATGAAAAGTACTACAAAGTGTGGACAAAACATAATAAAGTAGATAAAACCAAGCATGAAACATAAAAAATTATGGATACGTTAGCAACATATCAACCATCCAGCACATACTCTTAATATGATATTAAGAGGTGCCATATCTATTTAACCAAGTCCTGGTATCAATTGATCATCAATATTGGGTGATTAATTCCTGATCTAGAACTTATTGACTCTTAGCTTTGACCTATTATATTGACCTTCCAAAAACCTAAGTAAATTAATAAGGAGAAGGAACTAGATATGATAGAGTGTGCCATCATCAATGGAATGAGATCATTAGTGGTGATCAAACCATTTGGTATTAGAGGAGTTATCTCACTCATGAGTTAACTAGAAGAAGTATCTAAACCTAAGAGTTAAGTTAGTGATCATGAAGCTATGATGAAGCTAGTAGTATTTGAGTGTCTAATAATAATTTTGTTAAGCCAAGTAGATATAGATATGAAGTAAGGTTCTTTAACAAGATAAGACTTATAGAAAGACTAGTATAAGTTTAGTACTTAGTTGATGATAGATGTTGATCAGACAATTAGAAGCCAAAGCTTAGTATAATTATAGGATGGTGGTCATCATTCTCAAGTCACTCAAGGATAGATGACTAGGTGTTGAAGAAGAGTTGTGAGTATACCCAAATTAGGTAAAGCTCTAGTAAGATGAATCATCTAGCTTGATTATGAGAAGTCAAGCTAGAGTTGGAGGAAGTATGTAATATGAGTATATGGAATAGTTGGAGGCATAGTAGATTAATCAAGCTAATACAATAGCAATCTTGTATTATGGAGAGTAGTACTATACTTATTCTAGAGGATTGTTATCACATGTGATATAGAGCGAATTGTATCTTGCAAGCCTTAGAAGTAGATGCAAGGTAAACATTAAGGAGTTAATGGATGGAGTTAGAAGTAGCTACATTGATGGATTCATCAATGGTAGTTTAGCAATGGAAGTTATATAGATACTATGAGAAGACTAGAGAATGAGTATTGTTGAAGTGGCATGACCATGTCATCATACGTTGATGGATATGGTGGAGTCAGATGATTGACTTATTCAGGAAGATGTGATCTTTGTGAATAAGATAAGAGGGATTCATAGAGTATATTTAAGAAAGGAATTCCTTAACTAAAGATAATTTTAGTGAAGTATTAATGGAGGAATGCTTGAGAAACCTTTAATCAATAGTATATCAAGCCATGGCAGAACCATGTCTACCTCTTTGTCCAAAACCCTAGAACTAAGATGGTAGTAAAACCAATTCCTAATTTTAGGCAGCCAATGAATAGTATCTCTTAGTCAAATGAAATGTCTAAGAGATAATTAGATTACCAGTTGAGAGAGTGTCTTAATAAGAGCCTTGCTTATTTTGTTCTCTTAGATCTAATAGAAACCTAGACCATGGACTAGCAAGATTACTCTAGGAAGTAATTCCAATATCTCACTCTAAGAGGGGATATCAACCCTAATCATAGATTTAGAAGTAGTGTCTTTAAACCTTAACTATCATCCATATTCATTCTCCAAACTAGGATAACTACTTGTAAAATGAATATCTTCATTTCTACATCAATGATTATTACTCATGCATAATGACTTAACCCAAGGTTGCTCTATAGTAATTCTAAACACTACAATACAAGTAGAATTTAAATAGGAAAAGTCACCAACTTTAAAGAACATTGGAATTTAAATTACTATATTATAAACCCTAGGGTTTAATACCTTGTAATATATTTGCATAGTTCCTTTATGAGGCTAAGTATGAATAAAGTCCTATAGATATCATTAATCATTTTAAATCCTTACCATTGTATTTATCAAGTGAACGCAGAATCATTTTTATGAAATCGTATTATAAGAAACAAAATTCCTAAAACCCTAATCTTTATTAATATCTCCTAATGAAAACGACCTTTCATTGAATTAGGAATATATTTTAATGCACAATAAGAAATCAGGAGAAGAGAGTCATACTTGCTTTATACAATACTATTCTTGACTTATAAATTCTCTGGATATTTAAATCCTTGAGAAAATTCCTATTTGAAATGGTTTGTAAAAAAACAGAAAACAGAAAATCGAAATAGAAAAAGAAAACTCAGTGCTACAGCTTCGGCCCATAGCCCAGTAACCGTGCACGCTAACTGTCGCCGGCGTGCGCTAGCCGCCACTGCGGCTCACTCTGCATCGTCCCAAGCCCGCGTACCGTTTTGCGTCGTCTTCCCCGTGCGTCACAAGCTGCTCTCTGGGGCGAGCGCCGCCGCCCGATGCCAATCCCCGGTGTTAGCATGGATTAACCGCCACGATGGACCGCCGTCGCCAGGGGGAGGATAAGATTGCCACCGAGACGCTCCAGGCCATCCTCATCCCCATTTTCCCCTTCCTGTTGTTCTTATCCTCTCCACAGAAGAGGACCTCGAAACCGTAGCTTGTCGGTGGTCGTCGCTCCGGCCGGTCCTAATCGCCCCATGCCTCGCCAAAGCCACCGTTGTTAGCGCCTTCGTGTCCTCATTCGCCTTGGACCAATCACGAGAGCTGGCGCGCCATGAGTCGTGCGAAATCGAACTTTGCCTTCTGTCGGCCGCCATGGCCATTGCTGTCGATTCACCGTCTCCTGACCACCCCCGGTCTCACCGGCATCTTCACGGAGTTTGTGGTGAGATCCTTCATCCTCTCATACCTCTCTCGCTCTCTGTAGTAGTCTAGATCGTTGTAGCACCGTGCACGGTCGTCGGCCGCCGCAAAAGAGGGTCACCGGAGTACCTCGGGTGACCAAAAAAGGGGTGGCGATGCCACTCCTAGGTTCGCCTTGATGCCCTCCGTCGAGCGCGCCCTTCCATTTTGCCCCACGCGCTCTCTAGCGACTTGTCCTTGCTCGACCACTGAGCTCCAGCGTCGCTGACGTCACCGTGTCATCACGCTTGCGTCACCCCTAGCCTAGTCAGCAGGTTTGACCCGGTCCATGCCAACATGGCATGCCGACGTGGCCCCGACCCCATGGGTCAGTGGCTCTGGCTAGATTAGGACTTGGTGAGAAAAGTATGTTCCTGTTTAGAAAATAGATAAAACCTTAAATTTAAATATAATTAGTTTCCAGAAATTTAATAAAATGATTAAATCTTGTTAAATCAATATCTTTTGTTTTATAATTCAGAAAAATGTATATAATATATCAAAAAGCTCAGAAAAATAAAATCTATAATTTAAATTTATTATCAAATATTATTATGTAACTATTTAAATAATTATTATTTAATAAAGATTTATAAGTTATAATACTTTCAAAATTCATATTTTAATATTGGTAAATGAGAAAAATATAAATAATAGATCAAAATTCTTAGAAAAACAAAATCTATATTTACAAACTTGTTTCAAATATTTTTGTGCCACTTAACTAAGTATTTATTATTTATTTAGTGTTAATAAAGAAATAAAACTTATAAAATTCATATCTTATTATTTAAAAATCACAAAAATACCTATAATATACCAAATTGATCACAAAAAATGAAAGCTACACCTTAAAAATGTCAACTCTCACTTTTGAAGTAAAATAAAACATAAAGGTTTAATAATACTAGTTTAAACTCTTTTATTTTATTTTAATGCATACAAATTATATAAAACTTTACTTATGCCTTTAATATAAGTTATTAAAAATCTAAAAGTATAATAACAAGTTCAATTGATGTTTAAGTGAGCTAAGATAAGTCTAATAATTTTAAGTTGCACTTACTAAACTACCATTTAGAATTAAGTAAATCTTACTCTCCAAAAATATTTTATCAATTATACAATCATCAAGATTTGAGTACTAATTCTTTTACAAGTTTGGGAATCCACTTTAAAAGCTAAACAAAGTCTTTAAGTAGTTAACATAATGCCCTTACCATGTTTATAGAAATAAGTATTAATACTATAATAGGTAAATGATTCTATTCACTTATAAAATCAAGAGAACATCACTTCCATAAAGACATAATACTTTTGTTTCACCTTCATGATGTGTTAAAAGTCTCCACTTGCTAGTGGAATAGCTTTTCAAAAATACTAATTGTTCTCTATCTTAATGCTTGTAACTAATAAGAAAACCTTAAAGTGTTAGCTTCAAGTTTAAATGCTTTTACTTTGTAAAAGTAATCTTTTCTTCAAAAATTATTCTTTTAAGAAACATTAAAAGTAATCCTTAAACACTTCTTTAAACGCTCTGATTGATTAACAACCTTGCTTAAGAAATCTTTTAGATACCATGCTCAATTGAGTGATTTACTATTGTATGCTACTTATTGTTTTTACATATTGTTTCACACACTCTCACAAGCCTTAATAAGAAGCACAAGTGTGAAGCTGATATAAAAGTGAAACACATTCTAAAGAAACCATTTCCAGTTTCCGAACCCTAGATCAAATACAATTAGTCTAGGAATTCACATTTATCAAATTGCATTACATTACTTATTCATTGTTGCATCTTCCTTCATTAAACATTTGTCCTTACCAGACCAATGATGCTTTTTGCAGAATTTGGATCTTCTAGTATCTCGAAGACCATGAGTTCATAATCTTGCAATCACAAAAGGCAAGTTCACAACTTGCTCATGTCCTTTGATTATTTTCTATAAAATACTTGTAACTCAAATTTTGTCATCACCTGCATTTCAAAAAGGCCAGAAAACACTTTTCATAATAATATGATTATGGATTATTTACCAAATGGTAATAATGTATTGATACAGTTCTAGTGGTAAAGGAACATAATATCTAGGACTTAATCAACCAATGTCGCCAGTGATTCTAGCACCGTATATTACGCGTTAACCATGAGATTTGGAATGGGATGGAGAAGTCAGCTGGATCTTCTTCCTTCCGTATGGACGGATGACTTTATCGTGAGGCTGTTGATTTCTCGTGGAGAATCCATCACATGGGTGGGACCCCTTACTTCCCCGCGATATTGGTGTCTAGATTATCTGTGCATAGCTATCTTGGTGTAAGTTCACCGTAGCTGATGGTGGCTGCTAGGCAGAGCTGCTTATAGAGTCTTCGAGAGGCTACCCGAAGAGTAACCGTGGTAGTTCTTCTTAGGGGATTGTGTCTTCATGCGGGGTCACGGAGAAGGGCAGCGATTGGCTTAGATCTTAGACTGGGCCCCATACCAAGGAAGTGTGGACAAGCTCATGACTTGGTTGTGTAACAAAGCTAAGGTCTCTCATGGGTAAAGCAATGCACCTTTGCAGAGTGTAAGAACTATGACATGTTACTCCCTATTCTGGGAAGGAGCTATGGACGTGGCAGGAAAGGAACCCCATGAAGGTTCTGGTCAACCTATGAAGGCTGTCGGACATAGTTTTCAGAATAAAAGCAACCTTTGAAGAAATGTTTACGAAAACCTGCATTGCCTACAACCTTTGGTATATGGCTATAGAGATAGTGCATCATATAGTTATTTCTAGTGAACTTGCTGAGTACGATCGTACTCAACCGTACCTTCTTAACCCTTGCTAGGTTCTAAGCCGTTGAAGACTATGTCAACATCAATTTCTGCTCAAGAAACCATCATCAACAGCTCAAGTTCTTAAATAAAGTCAATGAAGTCAACATATTCATCAACTGAAGTGAAGACGAAGTTCCTGATTAGATAGGAGTAGATACTCTAGCCATAAAACCTACTTCTGTAGAGCATTGCATTAGTAGTAATTGCAAGCCAAATAGTTTAGATACTAGTCTGAGTCTATAGATAGTTCTAAGTTATTATTTCTGGTTCTTCTTTGTAAGAAGTTTCTTTCTCTCTCTTTAACCTAGAGTGTTCTCTGGATCTTCTGTAAAGAGTCGAGTTGTAATCTATAGTCATGTCTTAGACCTGATGTGTTTCTGTTGTACCACTCTAAAGGATGTAATACTAGTGAACGGTGTTTCATTGGTGTTATGTCAACGACTATAGTGTACTACATCATGCAGTGGTATGCTGGGTCACCGCATACATCCTATAAATTTGTACCAGCATTAAGACCACTCCACTCCACAACCGCATCATCTCTTTATGACCATAATACACATCTCATGTGTTCGGAAATCTCACCTCGTCGACGAGGCGGAAGCAAGAGCTAGCTACTGGAGGCAATATGCCAGTGCTACAATGCTGATATCCTCAAAAATGGCCTTTACGACATCAACTCATTCTTATCACGTCAACCTGCATCATCCTTGCCCACCATAGTGGCCAACGCTAGCCCTGGTCACCCTCCACAAGGTATACGATGTTACAGTGCTTGCTGAAGGTTTATTTATAGTACAAATCTACAAATTTAGCATTGTCGAATGCATTTGATTATGCTAAGGTCATGGGTGTTTTTGATTTTTTAGTCATTATATCGCATGTGTTCAACCGGATCTATGACTTTGCTCCAATATGTTTATGCGTCCGACCCGGTCTATGAATTTTCTCTAATATCTTAATGTTAGATCTGATCTATGACTTTCTTCTAGTATCTTAATGCATTCGATCAAATCTATGTGTTAGATGTACTCACTATGTATGGACAAATTGTATGGGTATGGACTAGATCTATGTTATAGAAAATGTATACTTGTAACCAGATATGTGCAATGCATCTTAAGTTGTACTCCCTTCGGTTCATAAAAGCTAAAACATCTTATATTTTGAAATGGAGGGAGTACAACTTAATGTGCTTTCTTATGTGGTAATGTAAGGAGATATGCCCTAGAGGCCAATAATAAAGATGTTTTTATTGACATATCTCATTAGTTCGTAATTGTTTCGTATCATGCTAGAACTATATTAAGTGGGAACATTAATACAAGTGTGGTATATACATAAACCAGGTCCCTAGTATCCTCTAGACTAGTTCATTAGGCAGCTGATGATCAAGGTTTCCCGGTCATGGAGTTTACCACAACAACTGACAACGAGGTCACTTCATTAGATGAATGAAGTGATGGAAACACACCCAAACCTAGTATTAAAATGTGATACAATCACAAAGTTCAACATTGTGATATCTAGCAAAGCGCAGTAAGTTAGTCCTTCGACCGTGAGATCATATTTAATCACTATCTCCTGCGGCTACTTTAATCACATCAACCGTCATGACCGTAACTAGGTGACCATAAGGTGTGTATTGGGAATTCCAAAGGAAGAGGCTGAGGCATATGCATCGAGATTGGGATTTTCCCATCCGAGTGATGGATAGATACCTTGGGCCTACTCGGTGAGATTACATTTACACGTTTGCAAACATATGACTAGATCATGGGGATGTAATATCACAGGAATGAGTAAATGTGTTTGTCGGTAACAATATTGAACTAGGTATGGCAATACCAAAGATCAGATCTTGGACAAACTAGGTATCATAGAGCAAAGGGAATGAGACTCAACGTTCAAGGTTCAAGCGATCAAGTTATTCGTGGGATGCATAGGGGCCATCATGTGTTTCCAAATGCCACTGTTGGTCATTGATCAAAGAGTCACTACAAAAATACCCCCATACCTAGCACTTTTTTGGGGAGGCATAAGCAAATAGAACCGGCAAAAGTTGGATACGCGGTGGATGTCTATTCGCGATGACAAGCAGCGCGAGGGTCGATTTTTTGCCATGGAAAACTTATGTATGGCGTTAAATTGCATCGCGCTAGCTGTCCATCGGTACCAGCATTCTGAGAAGCCTCAGTAAAGCGAACCAGGGCAGTAATGATTCCGCCACGAAAAGACGTGGCGTGGACTGTGGGTCCCACATGTGTGACTGCTCATGTTTGTCTCATTTATGGGTGAGCCCCACTTAAGTCCAACCATTGCCAACTGAATATTATATGGAAAGGACCCTCCTCCCCATGACTGTAATTTCTCTCCCACATCATGCACTTTGTCATTTCTTCAACCTCTGTCTTTCTCTCGCCATGAAGTTTCGAGCGACGACGGCGGCGGCGAGAGTCAGCTCTGAGAATCGGTGGCGGCGGCAGACATACCTTTACCGTTCCATTAGACAAGCACGATGCCGGTACGTGCAATTGTTATTTTTAAATTTCATTGCCATTGAATTTCACATTTGGGGTTTTTTGTTCTTGTGTTCATCCCCAAAATTTCTCGATTTCTCGACCTCATCAATGCGCATTGCTATTTTTCTTTCAAGTTCGACGTTCCTGGAGTACCGGAGCACATCCATGACCTGCAATGGCATGTGGAACGTGATGAGAACGTGTTCTATCAATGCCCTAACCATGTAATCTCCTTGCAATATGTGGCCTACGACAAGAACTTCGCAGAGGATACCGGTCGCAAGTTCCTCTCGTGTCATCGTCAGGGTGCAGCTTCATGCCGTTGGATGCGATGGGTTGATCCATAGCACCCAATCCACCTCCAACAATTGTTGCGCGAGCTCTGGTGGGGTGAGATGGAGGACAACAAACAAAGAAGGCAGGTCACGTACGATAAACACATGGAACCTGCAATCAGGGGATTGCATAATCAGGCGAATGATCATGTTGCAGTGCTGAGGGAGTGGTGCGCTAGATTGTCTAGCGGGGTGCCAGCTGATGTCTACGCACTTCTATTCTTGTAGACAGTTGTTGGTCCTCCAAGTGCAGAGGTTTGTAGAACAGCAACAAGTTTTCCCTTAAGTGGATCACCCAAGGTTTATCGAACTCAGGGAGGAAGTGGTCAAAGGTATCCCTCTCAAGCAATCCTACAATCAAGATACAAGAAGTCTCTTGTGTCCCCAACACACCCAATACACTTGTCAGGTGTATAGGTGCACTAGTTCGACGAAGAGATAGTAAAATACAAGTGGTATGGATATAACACAACGGTGCCAGAAAATAGCTTGATGGCGTGGAAGAGACTAAAGGCAAAGAGATGGAAGCAGGCAAACATGTAACGGATCTAGTTGCAAATGGTGTTTCAATGTTTAGAAACAAGGCCTAGGGATCATACTTTCACTAGTGAACACTCTCATATAAATATCTTCTCTTTATGATACTACTCTGAACTATTCTCCGGTTGGACACTCTAATCCATGGTAGGGCTATAACAGCACACCTTAAAGTTCGCTTTTCCCATCTAGATAACCCTACACTGTCACCTTGAGAGCTAGATGGTTCCAACAAACACCACAATTTCGTAGAGACATCCAACTCCAAATATAAATCATAACAAGTATTTGTAATCTCTAGCCTAAGTGCCACCATGGTGTGCACATTGTCACTTTCACACACATGGGGAGAGCAGAGATCTATTAAAGCACTTGATTAGCAAAGTAGATCTACTTGATTACAAAGGTCATGATCAATATATGATCATGCGTAGAGAGAGAAATGAACACATAGCTACCGGTAGAACCCTTAGCCTCGAGGAAGAACTACTCCCTCCTCATCATGGGAATCAGCGACGGTGATGGAGATGGTGCTGGAGATTGATGGAGATGGCTCCGGGGGCACTTCCCCGTCCCGGCAGGGTGCCGGAACAAAGACTTTCTGTCCCCCAAATTTCCCCTTGAGTGGTGGCGGTGCTGCGGAACTTTTTGTGGCTGGAGGCTGTTCTATTTAGGGTTTTTGCATCAGGAGGCATCTTATAGGCGAAGAGGCAAGGTCGATGGACGGCCAGGGGGCCCACACCACCTGGTGGCGCGGCCAGAGGGACCCGCGCCACCCTATGGTGTGGCCACGCTGTGGCCCCTCTTCGTCTCGTCTTCTGGCTCCGTGAGTCTTCCGGTAAAATATCGACTTTGCCTTTTGTCCGGTCCAATTCCGAGAATATTCATTTTCTGACTTTTCTGGAACCAAAAACAGAAGAAAACAGGCAACTAGCACTGTGGCATCTTGTTAATAGGTTAGTCCAAGAAAGTGTATAGAAATACTCCAAAGTGTGGACAAAACATAATAAGAAAGTAGATAAAAACCAAGCATAGAACATCAAAAATTATAGATACGTTAGCAACGTATCATGCTTATCATCCAGTTTCACTAGGAAGTATATTATGCCTTACATATCGGGAGAAAGACTCTCAAGCGAAGTTATGTGATAATGAAACTATTTTCAGTTTCATATCAAACTAGGGAGAATATGTTCGCCAACACACTCTCTAGGAAGGTGATGTTTATGCCTTCCAGTTTGCCATCAAAGTGGGTTCTCTGATCGTGACAATGCATCTTTTGTAGTGGTTTGAACTTGTTGGAATTATTGCATCTTTTGCAAGCTGTGAACTTGTTGGGTTGAGATGTAATGTATGTATATAATGAATGCTCATGTTAATTTAGGTGAAGTTGCATTCTATGTGTTATGAGTCCTTTGTTATGCTATTTGTTGGGTTGGGATGTAATATAGATATTATATATTTAATGAGGGCCGAATTGCAAAACTGTCATATATCATGCGCTGATAGAGACATTACGAGGCATTGCCGTTATGTTGTAGTCTCATAGCTACCACGACACCTAGGCAGTGCCTGTAACATCCCAATTTCAGCAACCCTGATTAGTTGTCCAAAATGCAAAAATCAGGGGAACAAAAACTTTTTCTTGTTTAATGATGTAGTGTTTGCTTGCTTGACTGCTTGTGTTTATACATCTAACTGTGTAGTAGATGATATACTCCTTACCTCACCCTCAGTTGACAAAATCTATTTCACAAAACTGTCTTGGATTATTTTCCATATTCTCAAATGTTCTGGCATTTCAAAACTTAAGCCAAGAGGCCTAGACAACATCAATTACTTAAGTAGCTTCTATTATCAAAATTATGGATATCTATGATATATCATCTCCTTATGTTTTCAAGGAAGGATCTTTAACTACTCTTACCTCTAGGTTTCTTTAAAGAGATTTCTATTTTCGTGCCCCTGTTTCATTAGTTGTACTCACTTTCTCCCAGTGGCTTAACTTTTCCTCACTTTTTCCCATCTCCTTCTTGGAAACTCATCAAAGAGCTCGAACGGTAGCTGCCATCAGGTTGACCATTGGCTGACGTGTGGGGCCGTGCAGTGTGGGACCACGTGGGACCAGTTGGTCAGGAACGCAATATGCTGACGTGTGGGGCCGTTCCATGTGGGACAGCGTGGGGCCGGTTTGTTGGGAACACGTTATGGGGGACATGGTGTGAGACCATGTGGGGCACGTTTGTTGGTTACGTGCGCCCTGTCGCCTAAATTGGAAGTTTTCTTTTTTGTTATTTTTATGATTGGCCTTTTTAAGACGCCTTTTCCCCCTCTCTCTCTCGCTAACAGTTGTGTTTTTTTACCCAAAAAGGTAGTGAATCTAGAGCAGCTTTTCTCTTCATTCATTGTTCCTTTTGGCCCCCGTTTTTCCCAATCTGGTAGCAAATCTAGAGCAGCAAATCTAACCAGCACCATAAATACATTCAGTAAAAAGAGTAGATGTAGATAAAGCAGCTAATATAGGATATATAGTATGGTACTTAACGAGGTTCGACAATTAGGATGCTCAAGAGCAGCAGCAGACAAGTTCAACATAGAAAATACAAAAGAAGCTGCTTTACAGCAGTAGTAGCAGCAGTACAAGATCAGTGGCCCCTCATGGCCTCTGCATCCTCCCTTTGGTGCCTCCTCCACTTCTTGCTGCCCAGTCCCTTGACCTTGGGCGCCTTGGGATTGATCGGGGGCATGCGACCCTCCTCAATAGCCACCTTCTGGAGGTTGCGGAGGTGAAAACTCATCACCTGGTGCTTGCCTCTGAAGCCGTGGACATTCAGGGACAGGCCGCAGGTTTTCATGTCCTCGGCATGCTTCACGAGGGAGTTGAAGTCGGTGTCCAGGAGCCTCCTGGTGTAGAAGGGGCACCTATAGATGTTGCCAGCGAAGAAGTTGTTGTATTAGCCGGACTTCAGCCTCCTCAGCACCTGACGAGTCTTGGTGTCCTTGGAATCATTGTCATTGCAGACGTTGCTGCTATCCTCCTATTGGAAAAAACAGTAGAGTGCAATAAGGACATGATTGAGATACCTTGATTATCGGGATTCATTATTTGCATAAATTAACCGATTGAAATCCCCTTATTATTCCCCAATCCCCATATCTCAAACCAAATCGAATACTGATCCCAACTATAGATCGACGCTAGTACTAACTAGGGAATCCCTTAACTACAACTCGGAGGACAAATAAAATAGGATTGAAATACGAACAGGGGGATTCATTGAAATACGAGATCTAACACAAGAGGATTAGCTACTGTAAAAATACCTAGCATCCAACGATTGAAAATACAAACAACCGAAGCCTAATAACATACGATCTAGCATCCAACGATGGGAATGGGGGAAGAACAAGGGAAGGGGAAAAAACCCTAGTTACCTCCAACCATGGGTCAACGATGCTGGTGTCGCAGGGGTTCTCCAGCCTGATGTAATCCTCCTCCTCGTAGGGGTCCCAGCCGACCGGGATCTGCCCGAGACCAGCGGGGGCCTCGTTGCCGGTGGCTACGACGGAAGCGGGGATGGGGGTTTGGACATCGATGGAGGCTGCCTTTCATGCCTCGACGGGGGCCTTTACGAGCACAGGGGCCTCCTCGCCAGCGGCCTTGGAGGCGACGATGGCTACCGTGTCGTTCTTCTCCATCACCAGGGTGGTTGGGGTTTTCTTGGGGGTTTGCAGAAGGTGATGGGACAGTGGAGACGGTTGCGTATGTGAGCGAGTGAGTGATGAGTGCGAGTGAGGAGGCCTCTATAAAGGTGAAGGGAAGGGACGTTTCGTTGCACCACCATGCACTGCGTAACCGCGTACACTACTGCACCATGCACGGCCACATGTGTCCGCTACCACCCTCGTGCACCGCGACACGCGTACCGTGTGTCACAATTTTCCCTTGTGTCTAACCCTCGCGACTTAGTTGTGCTCAGTTCTACCCTCGAGTGTAACACTGGTAGTTTGGTTGTACTCAGTTTTGCCCTCCAGTACTAAGACTATTATGTGCAATATACTCAATTTTACCCTCCGGTGTTTGGTCAATAGAGAGTCAATGAATGGGTTTTAGCTAGCTAATTGAGTCATTTTATGCACAACAAATTCAAAAAGATCAAAACATAGTGGCATCTACCTAGGGAGTCTTATTATGTGACCTTCCACCATAAGAAATGTATAGAAATAAATTTTTAACCTAAATCACCACTTCTCAAATCACCTACTATCTATGAAGGTTCATGGCTTTCTACTTGTGGCGCCCCGCAAAAACCACTACTAGAAAATCGCGTTGTTGTTGTGCATTGCATCATCATGACTGCATGCTCATGTCATCATGCCACCTTGCATTTGAGCATTGTCATCATCTTGCATGGTTTGTTTAAAAACTATTTTCGAAAAATCTGTTTTTGTGTTCTAAACGCCCCGTCTTTATTTCAAATCAAAACCCGGGTCTATCCAGAATATTTTGTTTTGTCTACCAACGATTTACAAACGCCTTGTTTTTAATAAATAAAATATTTAAATTATTTTTAGGAGGCAGCCCGCCAGGCCCGAAAGCCTGACCGGCCACCTCCAAAATTCCTAAACTACCCAATCCTAGTCTACCCAGCCCCCTCCACATCACCACAGCCACTCACGGCTCGCCACATCCCCCTGGCCCAAAACCCACCCAATCAGTGCATGCCACCTCACCCCAGCTGCCACCTGCTGGCCCACCTGGCACCACACCGCCCCCAACTCCCCACCAACTTCCACCACCTGCCATCCATCCCCACCTCCTTCTCTCCCTGCCACCGGGCCCCACCCCGCGGTAGCCGTCCCCTTCGCCCCGCTCTCCCCATCCTCGATGCCTGTCCCGCTCCCTCCCTCTGCTAGATTCCCCGCCGCCTCTGCCTCCAGGGCGACCAGCGGTCGCCGCTGCGCTCCCCCGTGGGTGGTCCTCGCCGCCGGATGCCCTCCTCGGCACCACCCCGCTGGCCTCCTTGTCGTGCCTCTCTCCTGCCCCCGCTAGGTCTCTCGCGCCCGCCTTTGCCTCGTCGAGTCCTGCCCCGCCGCGCCTCTCTCTCCCCTTCCCGCAAGGCTGCTGCCGCCTCTCGCGTTCAGCCGCCAGCGCCCCGCTCGTGCTCTGCCTCCAGGAGCCCGACGCCCGCCTCGTCGCCTTTCCCCACCTCATCTGCCCTGCATCGCTCATCCCCATCGCCGCCGCCTCCACCGTTCGAGCAGCCCTCTCCTCCCGGCCAGCGCCTCAACCCCTCGCCTAGAACCCATCCCCCCCGAAGCTCCTCCTCTCTGTAGCCCGTGCTCGTCCCCCCCCTCGCGGGCGGAGCTCCCCGCAGTGCTGCGTCAGAGCCTGGCCCCGTCCCTCCTGTAGGCCTCCTCCTCGCCGTATTCATGCTGCCTCGCCCTCGGTGCCGCCCGAAGCGCCTCTCTGTTCTGTCACCGACCCCCTCTCTCCGGTAGTCCCCTCCGCCAAGCTCGTCAGCGGTACCCTGACCCGCGTGCCGCTCGTGGCCGACCCCAAGTTCCCCTCGCAGAGCGCGCCTCCTCTCTGTGCCTCCCCACGCCGGACTCCATCCCGCCACCGTGCCGGCCCCCGCGACCCCTGTCAGCCCTCCGTCGCCATCCTTTTGCTTGCCTGAGCGTTGACCCTGGCGCCTTTTGCTCCGGCGTTTGGTTCTGCTTGTAGTGCTGCTGCGAGGATGTGGTGGTATGCACTGTTGAAGAAGTATGAATGACATCGTGTCTAGGAAGTTACTGCGTGTATGCGATGGAAATGACAATGGTGGTGTTATTCTAGTGTGGTGGGAGGATAAGTGGCGTTGCTCTCGGGTATTTCAGAGCATCCGCCGCAACTTGCGGATGTCGTTTGAGATATCGAGATCGACCTGAGACGAAGACCCGCAGATCCACACAAGGACTTTGGGCCTAATTCAAGTTCGTCGCCGGCAAGAAAACCGGGAACCTCAAGATCTTCTCCGCAAGACCGAACCTCGGCATGCCTAGTTCGCCTTCCCGACGCCAAGGTCTCCCACATGGAACGTTTGATCTCCTTCCCGGACGCCAAGTTCGCCGAGAACCCGAATGCCAAGGTCACCGACACGGAACGACAAGACCTCCTTCCCGCACCGATGCCGACGACGTCGCACGCCAAGCTCTTCTTCCCGAACGCCAAGACCGACCCGATACGAGGACCCGACAAGATCTTCGTGACGACAAGATCGGCACCGACCAGGGCGGATCCAATGTGCCCCCGACGCCAACCAAGTTCTTCTTCTCGGATGCGACAAGATCGACTTCCGTTGTCCGAGACCGATCTCGTCGAGCCGTTCTCCCGTCGAACCCTGAGACCGACCCCGAACCCCTCGGAGCCCAAGTTCGCCGAATCCTAATGTGATTCCCTATCCGAGACCCCATTATTTTTATAATATGACATTATCAACTGATGCATATTAAATTGTTCATGCATGCATACTTGTCTGTGGTTTGGGGGCATTATGCCAATTCATCTCATAATTAAATATGGAGTCTATATGCGGGATATCTTTGTCTTATTCCGGACTCCATTTAAATTGGCATAGCGAACCGAAGCCATGTTTTGTCTTGCTAATCCAACATTTAATTTGCGGGGTATATAAATAACTTGAACCGTTTAATTAAATGTCGGGACCCCGGTTCCGCTTAATATTGCCTAATTGTACCGCATCTGCATCATATCATAATCATGCCGGATCTTTTGCCGTAGTATTAAATAGTCCATCCGGTGTTTCTTCTAGTGCTTTGCTTCTTCACAGATTAGGCCGATGAGTTGATGCGAGTGTCGACCCGATCTTCGGATGAACCTTCGGCAATGTTTTCAGGTGAGCATTCTCCCCCTTTCTACCTATCTTACTTTTATAGTCTTTATTTCCTCCTGTGATCTATTGCTATCTGTGTTGCGATGCTCTAGTTTTCGTACCCGTGATATCCCTTGCAGCCTTATATTGCTTTGGACACATCCTATTGCCTGTTGATTGGTAGATAGTTGGACTTGCGCGTCAAAGTCGCTTGCTCAAGTGCTGTTGCGTGTCGTCAAGTACCATAGTTGCTAGAGTATGCCGCATGTTTAATGTTGGAGATGATCATGGCTTTAATTACTGTTTAATAACTAAAATTGAAGTAGGTAAATGCAGAGGCACCGGTGGGTAATAGACAATATTTGGTTTTTAACCGCTCACTGGTGTCCCGTAGGACCCCGAGTTCTTGACACCTGTTCCGAGATCGAGCGCGCTAACCACAGGTGGGGTGTGTGGTCACCCCCATCGATTTAGTACCTGATTCCAAGTACTGTACTGGGGGCCACAAAGTAGTTTGGGGCTTTATTACTATCATGTACTTATGCCATGCTTTACTGCTTAATTTACGATTTTTCGTGGAGCACCTGTACTATTTAGGACCATGACACGTTTTCGCTGTATCGACAAGCCCAGTCACACTTTCGGGTTCCCAGTCGTTTACAGCCGTCGACACAAACCCTGAGTCCGTCTCGGAGACCGGCCGACTTCGTTACGGGTAGCTTAGTGGGGTGGCCCCCCGTGCTTGCTTTGGGTCTGGGAAACGTCGTGTCCGAAACCCGGTCGACATACCGTTGGATGTATGTTTTGTGATCTTGTACCTACCTGATCTGACAACAAGGTTGTAGGTGCGTGTGGAAACTTTGGTGCACCCTTGCAGGGTTAAATCTTTTCGAAAAGCCGTGTCCGCGGTTATGGACGACTTGGAGCACAGTTCTCGATCATAGACAACTATAACTAAAGTTTACTGTTATAATTTGACTTGTATCCGATATGACTAGTAATCAGCTTCACTACAACGGAATGGCTAAATAAAAGTACCAACAACTGCTGGGTTTGGGATATCTCATGCTAATTGTATCTGACCAGTAAGTGTTGCAACTACCATGGAATGGTTAACTAAAAGTGCCCACTGCTTATTATATCAGGATGACTATCTATACCTGACTAGTAATTACCGCAACGATAACTGAATAAATAAAACTGCCAACTGTGTGAGTTCCTCGGTTGACTTCCTCGTTTGGTCTCGAGGGGGAAATACCAGGATGGGTATGCTTGGTGATAGTTTCAGGTTGGATCTGAATAGGTCTTCCTTACCCCCCTCTAATAGCCGCCAAATGTATCGAGTCTCTATAGGTTGTTTAGTGCATGCTTTGCTGCCGCTTCAGTCCACCATATCTATGTAGGCGAGGACTGCCGAATTCTAGTCTCGCCGTGTACTGGCCTCAGTACTGACCGCTCTCTTTTTCCTTTGCCCTTTGTCGGCACCCCTTTTGTTTTTAGCAGGTTTTGAGATCGACGTCGTTAGCAGGGTTACCCTTCCGGCTTGGCCTGGGCAGGGTTATGGACGCCATTGGTTATTCTTCAGGGCTCTTAGCTCAATTTGCATCTTGTCCGTACTCGGACGCTGTATCGTTTTCCAGGTGATTTGGATCTTTGTATTGTACATCTGTATTCTTGACTCATTGAGTCGCTGTTGTATATATATGTTCTATGGGTTCCATCGTGGACTATTGTGTAATGATATTACTTCGTTTTACACCCGCACGAAAGTGCCTGGTGGGCACCTTTGAATCGTTTCTATGCGGGTTTGGCGGGAATCGCTAAAACTTGCATAGGGCCGATTCTGAGGGTGTTACAGAGTGGTATCAGAGCACAGCAGTTGCGATACCCCACAAGTCCAGCCTGTAGGATAACCTAGCTAACGGCCGAAGTAGAGTGTCAAAACTATTTTTGCAAAATCGGTTGGATAGTTCTGATTAGGTCTGATTTTACTCCTTACCCCTCTGCTGCTCTCCTCTCACCTCTGCGTGTTTTGAATCCGCTCTCTTCTCTCTCTTCGAGTCCAGGATTTCTCGTGGTTGGGTTCCATTGTACCTTCAGGGTTTCGCTTCCTCCTTTGGTAACGGTGTTGCTACATCTGGTCTTCATGCTATCCGAGGAATCCTTCGTCTGGTGGATTTCTATCTGTTCTTTGTTGTGCCTTCCGGTGTTTTCTGAGCGACGACATCATCTACGCCAGATCCGATGCAGAGTCTGCATCACTCCTTTGTTTCTGAACCTCGATTGTCGAGATCTTCAGTCTGATCCCGAGAATGGTTGCATGCTTTTCTACTGATTGTGCAGAGTAATAGTTTGGGTGCGTGATGGATTGGCCCCCATGCTGACTACTCACTCTATTCGCTTGTGTACATTGAAGTGGATGAGAATGCATCGGTTCTCTCTTTCTATCGAAGTTAGAGGTGGATTGATTGGTTGATACCTCTACCTTCGCCTTTGTTTCCCGGAGTGTTCTCTCGACGATCACGGACAACGACCTCTGTTAGTGGTGTCGCGAGGATCTACACGATGCGAGAAGATTCAGATCGCCGCCCTTCTTCCCGGTACCATGAGGCGGATCTCGAGGGCGAGATCCATTGTTAGTGGTGTCGAATTGTGGCGCCCCGCAAAAACCACTACTAGAAAATCGCGTTGTTGTTGTGCATTGCATCATCATGACTGCATGCTCATGTCATCATGCCACCTTGCATTTGAGCATCGTCATCATCTTGCATGGTTTGTTTAAAAACTATTTTCGAAAAATCTGTTTTTGTGTTCTAAATGCCCCGTCTTTATTTCAAATCAAAACCCGGGTCTATCCGGAATATTTTGTTTTGTCTACCAACGATTTACAAACGCCTTGTTTTTAATAAATAAAATATTTAAATTATTTTTAGGAGGCAGCCCGCCAGGCCCGAAAGCCTGACCGGCCACCTCCAAAATTCCTAAAACTACCCAATCCTAGTCTACCCAGCCCCCTCCACATCACCACAGCCACTCACGGCTCGCCACATCCCCCTGGCCCAAAACCCACCCAATCAGTGCATGCCACCTCACCCCAGCTGCCACCTGCTGGCCCACCTGGCACCACACCGCCCCCCAACTCCCCACCAACTTCCACCACCTGCCATCCATCCCCACCTCCTTCTCTCCCTGCCACCGGGCCCCACCCCTCGGTAGCCGTCCCCTTCGCCCCGCTCTCCCCATCCCTGATGCCTGTCCCGCTCCCTCCCTCTGCTAGATTCCCCACCGCCTCTGCCTCCAGGGCGACCAGCGGTCGCCGCTGCGCTCCCCCGTGGGTGGTCCTCGCCGCCGGATGCCCTCCTCGTCACCACCCCGCTGGCCTCCTTGTCGTGCCTCTCTCCTGCCCCCGCTAGGTCTCTCGCGCCCGCCTTTGCCTCGTCGAGTCCTGCCCCGCCGCGCCTCTCTCTCCCTTTCCCGCAAGGCTGCTACCGCCTCTCGCGTTTAGCCGCCGGCACCCCGCTCGTGCTCTGCCTCCAGGAGCCCTACGCCCGCCTCGTCGCCTTTCCCCACCTCATCTGCCCTGCATCGCTCATCCCCATCGCCGCCGCCTCCACCGTTCGAGCGGCCCTCTCCTCCCGGCCAGCGCCTCGACCCCCTCGCCTAGAACCCATCCCCCCGAAGCTCCTCCTCTCTGTAGCCCGTGCTCGTCCCCCCCCCTCGCGGGCGGAGCTCCCCGCAGTGCTGCGTCAGAGCCTGGCCCCGTCCCTCCTGTAGGCCTCCTCCTCGCCGTATTCCTACTGCCTCGCCCTCGGTGCCGCCCGAAGCACCTCTCTATTCTGTCACCGACCCCCTCTCGTCGGTATTCCCCTCCGCCAAGCTCGTCAGCGGTACCCCGACCTGCGTGCCGCTCGTGGCCGACCCCAAGTTCCCCTCGCAGAGCGCACCTCCTCTCTGTGCCTCCCCGCGCCGGACTCCATCCCGCCACCGTGCCGGCCCCCGCGACCCCTATCAGCCCTCCGTCGCCATCCTTTTGCCTGCCTGAGCGTGTGCCCTGGCGCCTTTTGCTCCGGCGTTTGGTTCTGCTTGTAGTGCTGCTGCGAGGATGTGGTGGTATGCACTGTTGAAGAAGTATGAATGACATCGTGTCTAGGAAGTTACTGCGTGTATGCGATGGAAATGACAATGGTGGTGTTATTCTAGTGTGGTGGGAGGATAAGTGGCGTTGCTCTCGGGTATTTCAGAGCATCCGCCGCAACTTGCGGATGTCGTTTGAGATATCGAGATCGACCCGAGACGAAGACCCGCAGATCCGCACAAGGACTTTGGGCCTAATTCAAGTTCGTCGCCGGCAAGAAAACCGGGAACCTCAAGATCTTCTCCGCAAGACCGAACCTCGGCATGCCTAGTTCGCCTTCCCGACGCCAAGGTCTCCCACATGGAACGTTTGATCTCCTTCCCGGACGCCAAGTTCGCCGAGAACCCGGATGCCAAGGTCACCGACACGGAACGACAAGACCTCCTTCCCGCACCGATGCCGACGACGTCGCACGCCAAGTTCTTCTTCCCGAACGCCAAGACCGACCCGATACGAGGACCCGACAAGATCTTCGTGACGACAAGATCGGCACCGACCAGGGCGGATCCAATGTGCCCCCAACGCCAACCAAGTTCTTCTTCTCGGATGCGACAAGATCGACTTCCGTTGTCCGAGACCGATCTCGTCGAGCCGTTCTCCCGTCGAACCCTGAGACCGACCCCGAACCCCTCGGAGCCCAAGTTCGCCGAATCCTAATGTGATTCCCTATCCGAGACCCCATTATTTTTATAATATGACATTATCAACTGATGCATATTAAATTGTTCATGCATGCATACTTGTCTGTGGTTTGGGGGCATTATGCCAATTCATCTCATAATTAAATATGGAGTCTATATGCGGGATATCTTTGTCTTATTCCGGACTCCATTTAAATTGGCATAGCGAACCGAAGCCATGTTTTGTCTTGCTAATCCAACATTTAATTTGCGGGGTATATAAATAACTTGAACCGTTTAATTAAATGTCGGGACCCCGGTTCCGCTTAATATTGCCTAATTGCACCGCATCTGCATCATATCATAATCATGCCGGATCTTTTGCCGTAGTATTAAATAGTCCATCCGGTGTTTCTTATAGTGCTTTGCTTCTTCACGGATTAGGCCGATGAGTTGATGCGAGTGTCGACCCGATCTTCGGATGAACCTTCGGCAATGTTTTCAGGTGAGCATTCTCCCCCTTTCTACCTATCTTACTTTTATAGTCTTTATTTCCTCCTGTGATCTATTGCTATCTGTGTTGTGATGCTCTAGTTTTCGTACCCGTGATATCCCTTGCAGCCTTATATTGCTTTGGACACATCCTATTGCCTGTTGATTGGTAGATAGTTGGACTTGCGCGTCAAAGTCGCTTGCTCAAGTGTTGTTGCGTGTCGTCAAGTACCATAGTTGCTGGAGTATGCCGCATGTTTAATGTTGGAGATGATCATGGCTTTAATTACTGTTTAATAACTAAAATTGAAGTAGGTAAATGCAGAGGCACCGGTGGGTAATAGACAATATTTGGTTTTTAACCGCTCACTGGTGTCCCGTAGGACCCCGAGTTCTTGACACCTGTTCCGAGATCGAGCGCGCTAACCACAGGTGGGGTGTGTGGGCACCCCCATCGATTTAGTACCTGATTCCAAGTACTGTACTGGGGGCTACAAAGTAGTTTGGGGCTTTATTACTATCATGTACTTATGCCATGCTTTACTGCTTAATTTACGATTGTTCGTGGAGCACCTGTACTATTTAGGACCGTGACACGTTTTCGCTGTATCGACAAGCCCAGTCACACTTTTGGGTTCCCAGTCGTTTACAGCCGTCGACACAAACTCTGAGTCCATCTCGGAGACCGGCCGACTTCGTTACGGGTAGCTTAGTGGGGTGGCCCCCCGTGCTTGCTTTGGGTCTGGGAAACGTCGTGTCCGAAACCAGGTCGACATACCGTTGGATGTATGTTTTGTGATCTTGTACCTACCTGATCTGACAACAAGGGTGTAGGTGCGTGTGGAAACTTTGGTGCACCCCTGCAGGGTTAAATCTTTTCGAAAAGCCGTGTCCGCGGTTATGGACGACTTGGAGCACAGTTCTCGATCATAGACAACTATAACTAAAGTTTACTGTTATAATTTGACTTGTATCCGATATGACTAGTAATCAGCTTCACTACAACGGAATGGCTAAATAAAAGTACCAACAACTGCTGGGTTTGGGATATCTCATGCTAATTGTATCTGACCAGTAAGTGTTGCAACTACGATGGAATGGTTAACTAAAAGTGCCCACTGCTTATTATATCAGGATGACTATCTATACCTGACTAGTAATTACCGCAACGATAACTAAATAAATAAAACTGCCAACTATGTGAGTTCCTCGGTTGACTTCCTCGTTTGGTCTCGAGGGGGAAATACCAGGATGGGTATGCTTGGTGATAGTTTCAGGTTGGATCCGAATAGGTCTTCCTTACCCCCCTCTAATAGCCGCCAAATGTATCGAGTCTCTATAGGTTGTTTAGTGCATGATTTGCTGCCGCTTCAGTCCACCATATCTATGTAGGCGAGGACCGCCGAATTCTAGTCTCGCCGTGTACTGGCCTCAGTACTGACCGCTCTCTTTTTCCTTTGCCCTTTGTCGGCACCCCTTTTGTTTTTAGCAGGTTTTGAGATCGACGTCGTTAGCAGGGTTACCCTTCCGGCTTGGCCTGGGCAGGGTTATGGACGCCATTGGTTATTCTTCAGGGCTCTTAGCTCAATTTGCATCTTGTCCGTACTCGGACGCTGTATCGTTTTCCAGGTGATTTGGATCTTTGTATTGTACATCTGTATTCTTGACTCATTGAGTCGCTGTTGTATATATATGTTCTGTGGGTTCCATCGTGGACTATTGTGTAATGATATTACTTCGTTTTCCACCCGCACGAAAGTGCTTGGTGGGCACCTTTGAATCGTTTCTATGCGGGTTTGGCGAGAATCGCTGAAACTTGCATAGGGCCGATTCTGAGGGTGTTACACTACTCAAGCCTCTTCCCAAAACATCCCTCCCCAAAACATAGTTTGTCTAAATGAGGCAATAATTGTCAAACTGATGTATATTTGAATTGCAAATAGTTTGATGTATGACAAGATGTATTTTATTGTATAAAAGGCGCATTTTCCATTTTTTAAATCTCTTTCTATTTTCTATTTGAATCCCTTTGTCAGTTTTGCCCTTGGGTTTTAAGTTATACTCAGTTTTGCCCTTGGCTTTTAAGTTCTACTCAACTTTCCCCTCTCTCTTAGTCACAAACTCTCACACATGTGCTCATCTTGGCTGCTATGCTCTAATTGGTTGAGACAGTTGTCTTGCGGATCATGCCCACCAACTGTTGATCCTCTGTGATCTAGTAGACAGGATAACCCCTATATCTGTCGGGGGCACCCCTCTATCCATGCAAAATAACGAGTTTTCCACCGGTACTTTAACTCCATAAACAAATGTTTTTGAATATAATTTGAAGGGAAAGTGTTCGAAGGTGTATAATTTTCATATATGCAAGTTTATGCATCACATTCCACTCTATGAAAATGATAATCTCTCAAGATTTTCTTAGCACACCATTATCATATATTAAGTGCAATTTCAAAGAGTTCAAATATGTATAATTTTCGTATATGCAAGTTTATGCATTACATTCCACTCTATGAAAATGGGGAGAAAATGATAATCTCTCAAAATTTTGTTAGCACATCATTATCATGTATTAAGTGCGATTTCATAGTGTTCAAAGGTTTATAATTTTCATATACTCCCTCCGTCCCAAAATAAGTGACTTGAGTTTGTCCAGATTCGCATGTACCTATATACTAAAACGTGTCTAGATACATCCGAATTTAGACAAACCCACGTCACTTATTTTGGGACGGAGGGAGTACGCAAATTTATGCATTATATATCACTCCATGAAAATGATAAATGATCAGGATTTTATTAGCACAACATTATCATGTCCTAAGTGCGATTTCAAAGAGTCCAAAGGTATATAATTTTCACATATGCAAGTTTATGCATTACATTTCACTATATGAAAATGATAATCTCTCAAGATTTTGTTAGCACATCATTATCATGTATTAAGTGCAATTTCACAGTGTTCAAAGGTGTATAATTTTTGTATATCCAAGTTTATGCATAATATTTCACTCTATGAAAATGATAAACTCTCAAGATTTTCTTAGCACAACATTATCATGTCCTAAGTGCCATTTCACAATGTTCGAAGGTGTATAATTTTTGTATATGCACGAGGCATAAATATTTTATTTTAGGGATCACTTTTCATGCTCTAAAAGTGGTAAACTCTCAAGATTTTCCTAGGAGAACATTATCATGTGCAAATTGTAATTTGGAAGTGTTCAAGAGTTGTGTCAATTATAAACACTCTTTTACATTAAGAGTTGTATAATTTTTTTAATTTGAAAGTGTTCAAGAGTTGTGTCATTCTCTTATTTCTTATACATCCATCTCCCTAGATCTCAAATTTTGACTTTCACCTCATAGATTCACTTGATTGCAGCCGATACATTAACTCAATAAACCAATTAAATCATCGTAACGGCTCGCCGCCCGCATTCTCCACAGCAAGCACGTGCCCAGTTGAGCTCCTGAGTTGCGCCAATTGATTGTCCATAGCAAGCATCCCTGTCTAATCGGAACATTTTGGTGCGAGATCTAACCTTCCCTGTGCACGGTTGCGATTGTCATCCTTCATACAACAATAGGACGGCACCATACTGCGGCCAGGATGAACGGGAGGCCGAAGTGAAGCAAGACAAAGGGCCGCCATCGCTAGAGAAGAAGAACAAATGGGCGGCAGTGGCATGGGCGCGGGGCTGGCTCGGGGTCCCATCTTGCAACACCAACCTGGGTAAGTTGTGGGTCCGGCGCTCAGGTGGATAAGTTGTGGGTCCCATGCTGATCTGGATAAGTGGAGAGAGGTGTCCACTATAGGTACTGATTGAACGTGGCCCCACTTGTCAGCATGTAACAACAAGGGTCTGCTACAGGACCCGACAGAACGTGGCCCCACTTGTCAGCACGTAACGATGAGGGTCCACTACGGGACCCGACTGAACGTAGCCCCACTTGTCAGCATGTAATGACAAGGCTGACGGACAGCGAGTTTCAGACGTGTGAGAGTTTCGTAGAAGGAGATGGTCAAAAGTGAGGAAAAGTTAAGTGGTTGGGAAAAGTGAGTACAACTGAGGAACCAAGAGCACGAAAATAGAAATCCCTTCTTTAAAAACCTTCTATAAAACTTTTGAACTCAACTCTTGGTAGAAGTACCAAGGACCTTACCTTGTTCAAACTCCAACCTTTCAAAATACCCATCCTTATCTCAAGCTTGGCTTGATTATAACCTTAGAAGAAGATTGGTATCCTTGCTAAGATGATATGCCTTGATCTGTTGTCTGATGAATTGCCTTGATCTACTATTTGGCTTGTTTGATTAGGAAGTAGTATGAGCCACCCTAGGATCTCATCCTCTAGGAAGCTAATTCAAGATTACAGTCCCTAAGCAATTTCCCAATCCTGATCTATTCTCTAGCCACTAAGTGACCATCTAAAACCCCTTAACCAGATCACCTATGAACTTATTCCTTCTAGAAGCTTCCAAGTCAATGAATATAAACCCTAAGTATGGATCCCCTCTACTCTATTTGAACTTCAAAATCATCCACTTGATGATGATTTGGAACCTTGCAACCAATCAAAAACACTAATTCTTGTATAGTAGTCAAAATCCCCACATCTACCAAAAATGGCGAAGTCTGGAAAACTATTAACAATATCACATCTTTGGGACTCTCTGTTTCTCAACCCTTGTGCATTTTTGAAAATCAACTTGGACCATATTGTAGACCATCTTAAGGACTACCAAGGCGCACTATTTCCCTTGTCTAGATCATCCTCCAACACACTTGTTCTTCATGGTTTTGCAGGCAATAATATAATCTTTCCTACAAATCTTACCAACTAGCCTACTTTGGCAGAAGATCACATCTCCATACTATCTTCTTTTGACCAAATCTTGGCATGGTTGTACTCTACTCATGAAGGTGTATCCATACATACTTCACTTGTTTCAGTTGGAGCTTTGTGTCTCCAAAATCCACATTGTTTTGAAGGCTACTTGATAATCTGCTATGGCACCCTTAATTTATTCAAAGTTTGGCATCAATCCTAATACACCCCAACCTTATGTACCATGGTGTCCTACCTCACTTGGTCTAGCTATCCATCTAGCCCATAACCTAAGAGGAGCTCTGATCTCCAAGATCCAACAAGGTTTTGAAGGTATAAAAAAATGGAGCACAAGATCCCTTATCCCTTGTTTTTCTTCCAAATCTAGTGGAACCTTCAAACCTAAGGTTGCAAAGGATTGATACATAAAGAGGACATAATCTACCATGAATATATAAATTTACCCAATGTTTTCCATAATGTTTTTGGCCCAAAAACAATTTAATTCCTTTATTAAAACAAATCTCAAAAACTCTTCTACAAAAGAAAGTTTGTATTTCTCCAAAACACTTGACCATCTTTAGGCATAATTGAAGCCTACCTATCATACCCTATCTCCGCACTTCAAAAATAAATATATTTTTGAAGAGTTTTGCTATTTCTTTTTCCCTTTTTCTTAAATGGCAGAAATAGAAAAATAAAGATTTTAAATACTTTCCTTCATCAATAAATTCAGGGAAAATTATCCAAAGTGTGAATTCATATTTGGGATTATCTCAAACCAAAAACCTTCTCTATCCAATTCAAAAATTCCATATGGATTCAATAAAACACATTCAGCACTTTTGGGAGAATTAATATAAAGACGATCTAGATTTTTCAAAAAATCCCAAATAATTCTTGGAGATACACCTTGATCACATCTACCTACCAGCATCAGTGTTCCCCTTTGCCAATATCATCTCTTGAGAAATTGTTCATGATCAACCAATATAGCCATGGGATACTTGCCCAAAACTTGAACCAAAACTCAATCATCCACTCACCAAACTTGGACATGTGATCACCCCAGCAACCTCTATCAACCCTGGTCGTCACCACTATAGCTATGCCCTATAGCTTTGTCCTTCTTTGTCCTTAGTGCTTGGAGATGGTGGGATAAATAGAGATACAAGAGGGAACCTCCAAATCTTTGACCATCAATACTCCACAGCATCTGCAGCCCGCCTCCCTACTCCTATGCATCGACTAAGACCCCACACCACCCTAGAACCTCCTTCCTCATCCTATCACCGACCAACACACCCCCATTGCCCTCACCATGGACCCCTTCCTTCTAAATAAAAGGCCAGAGGACCTTGTAGCTCGCCTCGGCCCCTCCATTCCACTCCCCACCTCGCCACTCTCTTACCCTAGAGCCCCGAGAGCTCTCTCTTGCTCTGTTGCTCGGGAGGAGAAGGAGAAAGGTCCTCGGGTTCTTTATTGCATGCATGAGTGTTGTCAACCTCGACCGTCCCTCGCACCTCAGATCCCCTCCACAGCTCGCATATGGCTCCCCTGCACCTTCCCATTGAGCGCATGTCCCTGCATGTCGCTAGAGAGGAAGAGTTCACCCTTTCAGCCACTACTCAAGAATTGGTTTGTGTACTCTCTCCCTTGACCCTCTCCCTTTGCATGTGACGTTTTCGAAACCCCATGCTCCACTGCGTCTAACCTTCCTATTTTCCTTGCCTAGGGAACTCTGGCTCTACTTCTCCGCCGAGCTCTGGCGAGCTTGCCTTGGACACCTCTGCGCGGGATGCTTTCTGAAGCCAAACCTGACCATGGTGCCCCCTCCTTGGAGTTTCCATACACCGCCACGTCGCCCTGGAGACTCGCTTTTGCCGGAGACCGCCCTCAGGTGAGCCCCTTATAGCCGTCGGCGCATAGGGTTAGCCTTTGTCTCTCTGTTGGGGGGATACCCCCGGGTAGGGTAATACCAGGGTATAAGGGCCGAGTTAGCCGGGGTACGGCACGGTCAAAGCGAAGTGCTCATCGGGTCACCTCAAGGCAGGCCGAATCACGGTGTGACCTGGCCCGTAGGGCGTTTCCTTGACAATGGTCCGGCCGGCATAAGATTTATGCCGGCCATGTATATCTGTTTTGCAGGTAAATGGGTAAGCCGGATTAGCTATATGCTAGCCGGACTATCTTAGCTTCCAAGAGAAGGAATCCCCTGCTGGTCAAAAGGCGGCTTTATTAGCTGAAGCATGTGCAAAGTAAATTAAAGGAGAGGACCAGCGGGTCAGTGGCGACCAAGGTGACGCGGGCAGAGCCAGGTGACGTAGCTCGTGCCTGGTGACGCCAAAAGACAAGGATGACGCTTCGGGTTACGTCCAAAGCTCGTACACGCTGTTAAAGAGGAATAAAGAAGCATATGCTTTAGGAAAGGAGCATATTCATAGAATATGCTACCACCTGTGCCCTAGAATTGTAACCCGGGCTCCCCTATATAAGGAGCACCGGGGCCTCCATAGTGAGGGACAGCAAATAGAGGAATCACTCTCTGTCTAAGGTAGAACTCTAGGGCTACTTAGTGGGGGGTAAGAGACATTGTCTACTTCTTGCTAAGAGCCTCAAGAGCACTTGTAAACACCATTGATAGAGAGAAAACAAGAACTTTCGTGCGTAGAATCACCACGCTCTCCCTCCCTGGATTCCCCTAGCACTCATTGGCCCCATCTTTAGCCTATCCATGGCATCTGTTGTGCCACCACCACGACAGTTGGCGCCCACCGTTGGTGCTAGCAGGGGTGAAAATCTAGACGGGAAACTTCTCGAGCACCGGCGAGCGTATCATCTCAGGCTTGGTTCAGCGCTTTGGAGCGCTGGACTACATCAGCGACAACACGGGAAGCTTCGACAGGCACCCACCACCGCGCAGCAGCGTCTTCCTCAAGCTTGGCACGCACAAGATCTACGTCGGGGTGGATGAGTCATGTGTTAACCCGCGGCACGTCGTTGAAGGAGGCGAACCACCTCTCAGTGCCGCTCGTGGAGTGCGTATCGTGTGCCCCACTAGCAGCGTTGAAGTCCTGATGACCACGCCAGATGCGGGACTAAGCAAAGATCCGGCGCCAGAGCCAGAGGTAATGCCCAAATAGACCAGGTTTAGGTTTCCTCCGCTAGAGAATCCAAAGAATGTGCTCCATCAAGCGATAGATAGCTTAGCAACACCAATAGCACTTGTGGTAGATCCGGCTCAGGCGCAAGTTGAAACTAGGCGGAAGATGTTAGCCGGATCAAAGAAGGTAGCAGAGCTGCATCAGTCGCTAAACATCACCTTGAGAGAGTATGCTAAGGCAAACCATATCGATGGAGTAAAAATCCGGGGCAGAAACCTGATCACTGAGATTGACAAGGAGTACGAGCCTAGGTCAGGTCAGACAACTACGATAGTAACAGGAGGGTTGGATTGATATAGTACCCCAGCAAAGAACCTCAGAGCAGCAAATGTGGCTGCGTCCGAGTTAGAAGGCTTAACCTGTGAGGCTCGACAAAGACAGCAAGAGAGGGTAAATCACTTGTTGAGAGTGGCATGCCAACAAAATGAAGAAATGAACAAGGCTAACCTGGCGCCACCAGGGGCCTCACAGGTGGTACATTCGGCCAGAAATAACCCGGTAAGATCCAGAGGAGCCGCGTCATCTTCGGGTCATGACCCCAGGAGAGAAGAGGTAGTGGATTCCGGGAGAAGAAACAAGCAAATGGTCCCCTATGACCCGGTAAGGGCTGGAAAAGGTAAAGCAGTCCAAGTTGAAGAGGACCGCCACAATACCAGCCGGGGTGTGGCAGCCCGAGGTAACCGTGACCAAGGCAATGCCGGTCAAAGAAATGCTACCAACGGCAATGCCGGACAGCGCAATCCCGTGGGAGCGGGGCAAAATTTACCTCAGGCGCAACAGCACGTACCTCGGCAAGGAAGAAGTACAGGACAAGCGGCACAACAGCATCATGCATGTCCGGATCAGGAAAGATACAATGATGGTTATTTGGCTATGGTCAATGATGGATACCCCAGACCGGATCACCACGTAATTGGATCGCAGTTGGGAAGCTGGAACTTGCAGCCAGATGATGCGAGGTTGAAGTTGGATAGGATTTATAGGTCGGAGCAAATCGAGTTACAAGGTCCACCGGGTCCAGCATGTTTCGGGCCCCGGATCATGAATGAACCACTAGTGCCGAACTTTCAGTTGGCTAGGGGAACCCGAACTTATGATGGAAGTACCAGGCCAGAGGATTGGCTGATTGACTATGCCACAGCAGTCAAGATCGCAACAGGAAATTTGAGATGGGCTGTGAGATATGTACCATAGATGTTGGAAGGACCAGCACGAGTTTGGTTGAACAGTTTACCACCAGGAAGCGTTAACTGCTGGCTGGATTTCCAGGAGCTGTTCGTTAGCAATTTCTCAAGCACTTACAAGAGACCCAACAGACCACAAACCCTCGCGTTATGGCGGCAGAGACCGAATGAGCCAGATAGAGATTTCCTGACTCGGTGGTGTAATGTGAGAAACTCATGCGAAGGGGTAATTGAATCACAAGCTATCGCGTGGTTCGCTCAGGGGTGCAGATATGGAAGTATGCTATGGCAAAGGTTACAGCGAGATATGCCAACTACCTTGGCTGAGACGATCCGGATTGCAGATTCATATGCCTTGGGAGATCCAACTTAACCCCGGATAATGTCTAGCGAAACGAACGAAGAGTATTACGGCCGAGATGGCCCCGGATCGTCAAGGAGGAATGATTTCTGAGGAAAGAGAAGAGATGAGCGTCCGGATTACCGGTATAACTTGCAGCAAGTCACGGCAGTGGACCGGGATCAACCCAATGCCGGAGCCAGTCAATGCCAAAAAACTGGAGGACAGAGCTGGCAATAGAAAAACAAAGGGAGAAAGCCTTGGACCCCGGAGCAGAAAAAGCAATGGCAAGAACGAAAGGATAGGCCAAGGTATACATTCGAATCTATGCTAGATCAACCTTGCAAATTTCATACGCCAAGTCCGAACAGTCCAGCAAATCATACGACCCGGCAGTGTGAATGGATGAGGAAATTGGAACAGGGGAGTTTGGGGAATGCTCAGGCACCTCGGAACGAAGCACCTAGAAATGAAACACCCAGACCACCGTTACTAACAGGGGAAATGGACAGCAACTGATGCTACCACCACCTCTGTCGAGGTACGAAAACCCAGAAAGGAGGGACGTTGTGCATCAAGTGGGCAATAACCAACAGCAAGGCCAAGGTTACAACGAGAATGAGGGACGAAATGAGTACATGGAACATCATCAAAGCTATTGCGTGTTCACCATGTAAGACAATGACCGGAAAAGCTTACAGCACCGGCATATGGAGGTGAACGCAGTAATGCCGGCTGTGCCGAGATATATGCCTTGGGCGGATCAAGAGACTACGTGGAGTATCAAGGATCACCCAAAGATCATGCCAAGCCCAGGAACCTACGCTCTAGTCTTGGATCCGACGTTCATCCGGCTGAATCTCAACGTGAGATTTTCCAAGGTATTGATTGACAATGGCAACAGTATCAACATTATGTACAAGGATACCATGCACAAGTTGGGGATAACAGAGAACATGTTGCAAGCGACAAGGACCACCTTTCATGGCATTGTGCTGGGTATTTCATGTGAACCAATTGGTAAGGTCCGGATTGATGTGTTATTCGGCCCAAGAGACAACTGTCGCACTGAGAACTTGGAATTCGAGGTAGTGAATCTACAAAGTGCTTATCACGTGTTACTCGGCAGGCCAGCGCTGAGAAAATTCATGGCAACTACCCACGTCGGCTACCTTAAATGAAGTTGCCTAGACCAAGGGGCGTGATAACTATATCAGGGAACTTCCGGCGTTCGATCGAGTGCGCATCAGCCGGATCCAATTTAGCCGAGTCACTCGTGATAGCTCAAGAAAAAAAGGAAGATACTAGAGGTGGCGGCATTGGCTCAATACACGCAACAACATATGCCGGCCCTGACCAACCCGCATGGGAGCGTATCGTTCCAGGTAACTAAGGATACGAAGAAAGTGCCAATTGATGATCTGTTCCCAGAGCGCACCGTCACCATAGGTGCCAAATTAAGTAGCAAATAGGAAAGCGAGCCTGTTAACTTCCTCCGTGAGAATCGGGATATCTTTGCTTGGTCTACGCAAGATCTGCAAGGTGTACCGAGGTAGTTGGCTGAGCACTCATTGAATGTAAGACCTGGGGCTAAGCCGGTAAAGCAGCCTCTCAGGCGTTTCGTAGAAGACAGAAGGAAAGTTATTGGAGATGAGATAGCAAGATTACTAGCGGCCGGGTTTATCATGCAGGTACTTTATCCAGACTAGCTCTCTAATCTGGTGCTGGTGGAGAAAAAGAAAGACGATCCAAACGTGGAAGTGGTATGGCGCATGTGTATTGACTACACGAACCTGAATAAGGCATGTCCAAAAGATCCATCCCCACTTCCTAGAATAGATCAGGTCATAGACTCAAAGGCCGGATTTGAGCTACTGGCATTCATTGATGCGTATTCTGGTTTCCATCAGATACCCCTAAATCCGGATGATCAAATAAAGACTGCATTTATTACCCCGTACGGGGCTTATTGCTATCGAACTATGCCGTTTGGATTACGTAATGCAGGAGCAACGTACCAGCGATGCATGCAAAAGTGCTTGCATGACCAGATAGGTCGGAATGTGCAGGTGTATGTGGATGATGTGGTAGAAAAAAACCAAGGAAAGCAATACGCTCCTTGAGGAAATCCGTCAGACATTCGCGAACTTAAGAAGGTTCCGAATGAAACTGAACTCGAAGAAATGCACCTTCGACGTACCAGCCGGAAAGTTACTCGGTTTCTTGGTATCTAGCCACGGCATTGAAGCTAACCCGACGAAAATCCGGTCCATAGAAAGAATGGAGTTGCCAAAGTGTCTTAACAATGTCCATAAGTTCACTGGTTGCCTGGCATTGTTAAGTCGGTTCGTATGTCGGCTCGGAGAGAAGGCCTTGCCCCTCTATTAGCTAATGAAAAAGGCAGATAAGTTCACATGGACACCACATGCAGATCTTGCATTTCGAGAATTGAAAAAGATGTTATCTACCGCGCCAATCCTAGCTACACTACTACCTAAGGAACCAATGTTGCTTTACATAGCCACGACCAACCAAGTCGTAAGTGCAGTGATCGTAGTGGAGCGCGAGGAGGAAGGAAAGTCAGTGCAAAGGCCGGTGTATTACCTGAGCGAAGTATTGTCAGCATCAAAACAGACTTATCCTCATTATCAGAAGATGGCGTATGGCGTGTATATGTCGGCCAAGAAGCTCAAGCACTATTTTGAGGAACACCCCATCAAGGTGATATGTGAGGTACCCGTTTTAGAGATAATGAGTAACAAGGACGCAAGCGGTAGAATAGCAAAGTCGGCTATCGAATTAGCTCCATACGCGCCACAGTTCGACAGAAGGGATGCGATCAAGTCACAAGCGGTGGCAGATTTCTTTGTGGATTGGGCTGAAATGCAATACGAGCCACCCCTGCCAGACTCCAATTATTGGCAAATGCATTTCGACGGATCGAAACTGAAAGATGGATTAGGCGCTGGAGTAGTGCTTACCTCGCCCAAGAAGGATCAACTGAAGTATGTCCTTCAAATTCATTTCAGTGCCTCGAATAATATGGCGGACTACGAAGCATTGGTACATGGTATCAAAGTGGCAAAGGAAGTGAGGATACGTCTGATACAATGCTTTGGAGATTCAGATTTGGTGGTACAGCAAGTATCTGGAAATTGGGATGCCCTAGATGCTAACATGGCCTTGTATAGGTTCCATGTCCAGAAGATAAGCAGGGTTTTCGAAGGCTGTGAGTTCCATCATGTACCTCGGAGCGAAAACGAGGCAACAGATACACTATCCAAGCTGGGCTCATCCCGGCAACCCATTCCGCAAAATGTAGCTTTGGAGCACTTGAGAAAACCGTCTATCACATCGTCACCCGAATCAGATTCAATTTATATCCCATCGCTCCCTGGATCAGGAGCTGCACCAATGGAGATAGAATGGGGAAGCACCTCCGCAAACCCGGGGACTGTTCAGATTGATCCGGCAGGAGTTCTCTCTGTGGATGCAATGGAGGTTGATGAGGAACCATTCCCCGTCCGGACTATACCAACTTGGGCAAAGCCAAATTTTGATTTCCTGAAAGAGGGAATCTTGCCGGATGATGAAATAAGTTCGAGGCAAATTCAGAGAAGGGCAAAGGCCTATACCATTATCAACGCCAAATTATACAAAAGGAGTGTGACAGCGGTACTGCAACGGTGTGTTGATCCGGAAGAAGGACTTGACATACTCCGGGATATTCACCAAGGGGAATGTGGCCACCATGCATCCTCAAGGGCCTTAGTAGCAAAAGCTTTTTGGCATGGATTTTATTGGCCCAGTGCTTTGGAGAAGGCAGAGGACTTGGTGAGGAAATGTAAGGGTTGTCAAAGATACGCCACGAAAACTCACCTACCAATGTTGGAGCTGAAAACTATCCCCATTACATGGACATTTGCTGTATGGTGCCTAGATATGGTAGGACCATTTAAGCCGGCCAAAGGAGGGATGACCCACATTCTGGTCATGGTTGACAAGTTCACCAAATGGATTGAAGTGAAACCGATTCGGAAATGTGATGGGCAACAGCAGTAAGATTCCTCAAGGATATAATCTTAAGGTACGGCTACCCCATAGCATCATCACTAATAACGGGACAAATTTTGCTGAAGGAGCATTTGCGAGATTTTGCCAGGAAAAGAAGATCCAGTTAGATGTCGCCTCAGTCGCCCACCCCGCGTCGAACGGGCAAGTGGAAAGATCCAACGGACTGGTGTTGTCCGGGATAAAACCCCGGCTCATAGAGCCACTGCAAAGATCAGCGGGGTGCTGGATAGAAGAACTACCAGCGGTACTGTGGAGTTTGAGAACAACTCTGAATCGATCAATGGGCTATACGCCATTCTTTCTAGTATATGGGGCAGAAGCTGTATTACCAGCCGACATAGAGCATGATTCGCCTAGGGTCACCCAATACATAGAAGCCGAAGTGCGTGAAGCCCGGCAGAATGATGTTGATCTACTGGAAGAAGCGAGAGAACTGGCCTTGTCCAGATCCGCCATATATCAGCAAAATCTCCGACGCTATCATAGCCGGAAAGTAAACCCTCGAGTTTTTCGGGAAGGTGATTTGATGCTAAGGCTAATACAGTGCACCGCTGGCATGCATAAGTTATCCCATCCATGGGAAGGACCTTTCATTGTGAGCAAAGCTTTGCGCAATGATTCTTACTATCTTATTGATGCACAGCCCCAGCAAAAGAACAAGGCAGACAGGACCGGAGAAGAATACAAAAGACCATGGAACGTAGCACTACTGCGTCCTTTCTACACCTAAGAGGTGAATGTATCCGAACTACTCGTATGTCGGTATGTATGTCGGCAATGAGCTTATCAATAAAAACTTTGCCACCCCGAGCAGAGACTCGGGGACTGCTATAACACATGTCTTCGGTTTTCGTATTTTTTGCGTGTCGGCTGGATTAAGTCGCTTATGTCTTAGTTGGATTAGTAATGTGTTAGCACCAAAAACCTAACTCTTCGACTTTGCTGTTGTCCAACAAGAATTGGCTTCATGGCAAGCAATAGAACAAGTTTGGAATGGCAAAGCACATGAAAAACGACTAAGGGAAAGAACTTAAGCGGGCCGACATTGGTTTTTTGGCTAACCCTTAGTTTATTTTCTTCACTAGAGCGCCGAATCATTTTGAGCTAATCTCAAGGTTTCAAGTATTGTTAAGTCAATTTTTTGAACCTCGGACTCGTAAGTCGAAAAACCAAATCAAGGTAGACGCGAGCCGAGTCAAAAATTGAAGGAACAAGAAAATGAAACTCGGGGACTTTGCCCACGATAATCCGGCAATAAAAACTTAGTTCGGAACATAAAATTGTAGCACAAACGAACCAAACTGTTTAAATACATCTGCATCCGGCATTCCGAGGATCTGATCAATACGGTAAGTGTTTTTCAAGGGGCAGGAGCAGCAGAAGAATCATCTGTCGAGGAGGGAGGTACTCCGGAGTGTGCGGGAGGAGCGCTAGCTTCGGCTTCGTCCTCCGGGTCAACTTCATTGTCCTCCGGGTCTTCAGCATCGTTGCCTAGCTCGGAGCCCTCGCTCTTGCTCCCTTCCTCTTCAGCTCTAGAGATAATCTCATCATCAGTGACATCAAGATAACTCGGCCCCTCATTCCAGGCATGGCAGAAGGAGTAGTGGATGAACTTGTTGGCACAGGCCTGGCAGCGCACGATCCTCTCCGGATCCTCGCACCACTTAGACCCGGTGCGCATATGACTAAGCAATGCCAAGTCAATCCCTTCATACCATGAAAGCGCAAACTTTAGAGCAATGTCGGCTCCAGCCCGTGCCGCAGACTCGCGCCACAAGTGCAGTTGCGTGTCACATTCCATGAGTTTGGCTATAAAAGTCAAGGTTTTCTTGGGAATGGTCTCACTGGGCCAGAGGCAGCCGAACATCCGTGTTTCCTCTGGAAGAATATCCGTGCCGAAATTCTTTACTACCTAAGACGAGCGGTGAGACTCGCCAGGAGATCCTCTGTAGTATAAGGGATTGGTTCGGCACCCGGGCCAACAGAAATTCCACGCTGCTCACGGGATTGGCGTACGGCAGAGGTGGCGAACGTGTAACTCTCTAGAAATTTGCCTAAGGACAGGAGGAGAAACAGTGAGCGGATGGACCAAATCCGAATAGTAACAGATCAAGCAAGGGCGGAGAACTTATGCGCAATTTGGAAGAGGAGTCACTGAAGCTCGTAATCAGTGTTGGCATTGTGGACCCGGAGTTTTTTGTACTCGGTGGTTGCCGACGTAAGTTTGACGTCGGCTTCCTCTAGTAAGCTTTTGTCCTTAGAGATTTGCGTGATTAAACGCTCCTTCTCTTTGGCAAACTCCTGATCGGCCTTCTCCAGCACGGACTGATGAGAGCTCTTAAGACTCTGGATTTCGGCATTCAGCCGAGTAATCTCCGAGTCCTGCTGCTGGAGCCGAGCTATCTCAGTATCTTTTTTCTTCAGCTCAGCTTCGTACTTCCCTGCTTGTTCGAGGCAGTGGGTCATCAGTTCAGGCATGGGACACTGTCGTCAAGAGCAACTACAACATGATCCGGAGGACCCAAAATATGAGTGTCCACCGGATAAAGCACGGAAGGAATGATGATTAGGTCAAGGGGATGAGTTTACCTTTGATCTCTGCAAGGTTCTTCCTCATAATTATATTCTCAGCTTCAACCTCGGCTGCGTAATTCGGACAAGACATTCATATAAGTCCTAAGAAGTTTGAATGAACAGGGAAGGAGAAGGAATGGAAACTAACCCCTCTTCTGGTACTCCTCCAGGAGTTTACCATAACGCCCGCGCATATCTTTATAGGAGTCCAGCAGGCGCTGGAACTCAGTGGTTCGGCGGTTAGTGGTAATCTGAAATAGGAAAAAGACAAAAGTTCAGAGGCAAAGTAGAAATAATTCAAAGTCTACCAGATCCGGGCCAAGTGGAACTTAACCCGGCTCTAGGTGTGTGGATATTCAAAGTCTACAAGATCCGGGCCAAGTGGAACTTAACCCGGCTTTGGGTGTGTGGATATTCGAAATCTACAAGATCCGGGCCAAGTGGAACTTAACCCGGCTCTAGGTGTGTGGATATTCGAAGTATACAAGATTCAGGCCAAGTGGAACTTAACTCGGCTCTAGGTGTGTGGATATTTGAAGACTACATGATCCGGGCTAAGGGAACTAGACCCGGCCCAAAATTTATTACAAGTTAATGACATTATGAACAAAAACTAAGGAGCATCCGACCGAATAAGAAGTTATTCCCTCGGAGGCTCGGGGACTAGGGAATATATCTACAAATGCTAAGTTATGAAAAGCACTAACAGCAGAGAAAATGCTAAGTTATGAAAAACACCAACAGCAGAGAAAAAGGATTACCTCCATCATTCGGCCAGCCAGGGAGATAGCCTTGGTAGCGGAGTTCATCTGGGCGCTGAACTCGGCTGGGCTGAATCTTTCTGGGAGATCGTCTTGGGGGTCGAAGAATTTGGCATTGTTCTAGTTTTTCACGTACTCAAGGAGTAGTGGACCATAACTCTCGCCACTCGGAGAATGGCTCGTCACTAGGCCCTTCACATGGGCCTCACGCCTGGCGGATTGAGCCGTGGCGGGGCTGGTGTGCAAAACCAACTATTTGCTGCCCTCTGATCCGGAAGCTGGCCCGGATGAAGCTGACTCGGAGGTTTTCTTAGCCTTGCCGGATGAGGGTTGAGGAGCATGTTGAAAGAAGTCAGTGATTGAAGGGGCAGACCTGGTGGGGGCAGAAGGAGCTTTTCCCTTGGGAGGCTTGGGAGCTCTTGTTGTTGCTGCTGCTAGTGCTGTTGCTGCTACTGATGTCGCTGGTGCTGGTGCTGGTGTTGTTGTTGCTGCTGCTGATGCCGCTAGTGCTGGTGTTGCTGCTGCTGGTGTTGTTGCTGCTGGTGCTGGTGTTGTTGCTGCTGGTGCTGGTACTAGGGTTGCTGGGGGCGGCGCCGATGAAGTTGGCGCCTCAACATTGGGCACAGAGGCCGAGGAGCTGGAGAGATCCAGCATCGCCGTATCTAGATCCGGCCCACTACCCCTCGCACCGACGTTGCCCTCCTCTTGGCGAGGTGGGCTCTGGTCAGGCGCGGCCGCAGAACCCTCTTGAATAGGGTTAAGCGGACGTTGATCATTGTTGCGGGGCGGAGAGGGACCGCTCCGGAGTGGAGAGGCTATGCCGGAACCGCTTTGGGAAATATCCACAGGAGCTCTAGAAAAAAGGAAGGACAGCGAGTCAAAAAGAGAGAACCAACCAGAGACAAAGACAAGCAAAGGAAGAATCTGAAGTAGCAATGCTAAAAGAACTTACTCGTCAGCGGTAGGAGGAGCCTGAGGTTTGGGCGCCCTCTGGACTATGCTCTTGGTGGCAGGCTTGGCCGAGGGTTTAACCCTGGACTTCTTTTGCCTTTTCTTGGTCGGCGGCGCCTCCGAAGCTACGACCAGGGTAGCTGCACGCTTCTAGGAAGGGGCCGGGGCCAGGACAACGGTGGCGAGTGGAGGAACCTCATGGACCTGAGCGTCCGGGTTAGTTGAACATTCGAACAATGCCAGGTGCAAATAAGAGATAAGAACCGGATCAAGTACCTCAAGGACTTCAACGTCCGAATCATCATCGTCTAGCCAATCCCTTAGAGAAGAGGCCTTACCAGCGCTGCATTTGATGACGTCCGGGGCAGGCAAGAAGGCCTCCGGATTAGTATCCACCTCGTCTCCCTCGGCTCGGTCCTCCAACCACTTGCTCACCGGTACCTCGCCATCCTCCAACGGCTGCTGAAGGAATTTCTGAAAGAATAGTGGCCAAGTTACAAAAAGAAACCAACATACGTTGAAGATTCGGAAAACAGAAAAGAGTAATTTACCCTTGGAGGGGGGTTGGTATGGGTGAAGGGCTCAAGTGCCCACTCCCAGGCCTCGGAGAACTCCTTCTACATGTTAAATATGGACTTAACCCGGCGGTAAATTGCCGAGTTATCTAGCTCAAAAGAAGAGGTCCGGTGGGGGTCAAGAGGACCGCTGAGATAGCAGATCTTGTGGGCTCGCTTATGGAGGTGGGAGACCTAGCTGCGAAGGAAAGTAATCATAATATCCTCCCCCCGGAGGATCTCCTTAAGCAGCTCCGTGATCCGGCATTGTTGGGGATATACTTTCCGGGTATCCTCACAGTTCCTCACTGACCAGGGTGGCCCACTTCGGGTTAGAGCTTTGCTTCATGGGCGGCCCAGTCAGGGAGAAAGACGGAGTCCAATCCGGCTACGGGAAGGCCCAGAAGACTTACCGACTTAGGCCCATAGTGTTACTTGTAGTTCAAGATGTACTCTGTAACCGACTCTTAGTCGTAGCCGGATAGATCTCTCTTGTAAACCCTAGGCCGGATATCTGTATAAGCCGTCCTAGGGAGAGCCTTTAGGGCACCCTCAATAGTATACAATCTCAACTCGCACAGGCGAAACCCTTGTAACCCATATTCTGGCTCTGCCATATTACTGGATTGCTAGCAGGAGTAGGATCCGTCCAAAGCTGGCGGATTCGAACCTGGGTAAACTTGTGTGCTCACCGTCCCGGAATACCATACGTCGCACACCCCTCTCTTCCGCACGCCTCGAGGACCCCCTCATGGCGTACTTGTCATCAATCCGACGACAGTTGGCGCCCACTGTGGGGCAAGTGA
This sequence comes from Avena sativa, assembly GCA_916181665.1. NCBI lineage: Eukaryota > Viridiplantae > Streptophyta > Magnoliopsida > Poales > Poaceae > Avena > Avena sativa. The sequence goes on along the minus strand of OV702290.1, from coordinate 540,516,918 downwards.
GCTTCGGATCTGCGTTCCGAGCGGAATCTACAAGAATCGGAATCGGCAAGACTATCACCGTCGGTCGCATCCTCTACGCCAGCAACGTCCCTCTCATCGTTCTCGACGAGACTTGGATTCTGGCTAGGGAGGCTGTGACTGCCTACACAATCATGTCTTTTGGCGAGATCGATGTTTACATCGGTTTCGCTAAACCTGCCCCACCCACCCAAGCGGTGATAATAGAGGCAGAAGAATCTTCTGGGTCCCCTTTGTCTATGGAGGCAACAGAGTTCCGGATCTCAGAAAATCCTAATCCCACCCAGCCCGCACCAGCTGGCGGAGATAGTGGAGAACTCCGACCCAGAGGAAGGCCTAGCGGTTCAAGCCGAATCTGGAGTGGATCTCCTCGGAGAGACCGTATCCTAGATCGACCCGCCCGCGGAAGTCGAAATCCAGGAGGAGCATATCAATGACACTGATTCCAGCTCTGATGATGCCAGGACAGATAGACCTTTCCTAAGGTACACACTACGACGTATGATAATGCAAGATGCAAGTGCAGATGCAATTCTCGAAACCATCAAAAGTTTCGACATGGCTGATCGCGAAAGCCACAGGTACCTCAGGAAGCACGCGTCGCACTTTGTCGGGTACGTGGGATCCGGATCCGGCTCTGCCGATGCTGGAGAAAACACCGACTCTGTGCTGGAGGCAATTGGAACAAACGCCGACGTACCCACATCCTCGGATGAATCGATGACATCAGCAGATTTCCGAAAGTTCTCCGTGGAATATGAAGAGGAGTACAACTCCAAGGCTGCAGAAGAAGGAGAATACATGGATGAAGGATCCGGGGAACACTCTCCCAAAGCGCAAGATGACATGGACGTCGGAGATAATCCCGAGGTCCAGATGTCTGAAAGTACCGATCAGAGCTTGACTCCGGGAAACAGACCCAAAGCCGTCTTTGCTACCGGCGCTGCCAAGAAGGCAAAGAAGAAGAACAAGAAAAACAAGACCCAGCAAAAGACCCTCTAACAGAGGAGGTGATTGCCGAGGAATACGAAGAAGACTTGGATGGAGCACTTATCCCAGAAGAGCCGAAAAAAGAAGAATCGGTGGATGGACATGTGATCACTGAAGGTGCGCGTAAACTCATCGATGCTGCATTAACCACACCTATCCCTACAGCTGCAGAACTTACTGCTGAAGAGCTGGACGAAAGGGCCCAAGCCCTAGAAGCGCGTCATCAACAACTCCTGGATGAAGCCAAAAACATCGAGGAGGAGAAGAAACGCATGGAAACTAAGGATTACATGTCTCGGTTGCATCAGAAGACACGGAAGCGTCACACCAATGATGACCAATTCTCACATATCCGTGCCATCCTTTTCGGAGATGAGATGGGGAAGCCACAGAAAGATAGCAAAGGAGATTGGGTATATCCAACCCCAGTACAGAATACCGTGGCGGCTCGAGAAATTCTATCGGCTAATCCAGGATCAAAGGAGATCCGTTTGGGTATCAAACTACTCAACAAGGGACTGGAGCAGCAAAAGGTCGCCCTGTCCGGAAGTCAAAAACTGGTCTCGGATTCCGACCAGTGTCGCACAGATCCGGCATGGGCTAACGTAAGACCCCATCGCGTTCTGGAGCAGCATTATCGCCCCGAACGACGGGAGGACAATTATTCGAGAACGGGATCGTCAGGATAGCACCGCAGGACTACGCGCGACTGGAGAAACATTGCACCAGCGGCCGAGAAAGAGGCCATCGCTGCTCTGAATCCGAGGAATCCTCCCCGACGAGAATCTAACAATCAAAAAGGAGAATATAAAGAGAAATGTCGGGAGGAGGATCGTCAAAAAATGCCACCTCCTAGGCATGCAAGCCATCCGGCTGAGCCCCACCATGGTGGGAACGACGGACGAAGAAACGACGGAAACCATGCCGGGACAAGCCGGCAGGGGGCTCGTCGTAGTCAAGACCCTCCCCGGAATCGGAATAATTACGTTCCGGACGGAGGCCGGCGATCAGCCGGAAACTATCCAGCTGCCCACCCTCTCCACCACACAGTCATCACAACGGCTCCCAAGGAGGGCAAGGAGGACGACGTGGCAGAGGAGGTGGTGGCAGAAGCCGAAGTCCGGCTCCAAGGCACCGCAGCCACAGCCAACATTCGGGACGATCTTTATCCCCGAACGACGCAAGGCACAGGATCAACTCCAACATAGAGGCACGGCGCTACGAAAACGATGATATCTACGTGGGCCCAAAGTGCTTCGGACCACGCATCAGAGCTACAAAATTCCCGGAAGGATTTGCTATCTCAAGACACATCCAAGCCTAGGACGGCATTGCTAGGCCAGATACCTGGCTACAAGATTTCTTCCAAGCTTGCTGCATCGCTAAAGGCAGAAATAGCCTGGTCGCAACCCGATATCTCCCACTTATGTTGCGGAAGACGGCACGATCATGGCTCAATGAACTTCCGGAGAACACCATCCATAACTGGTATGACATGCAAAGTGCGTTCTTTCGGAATTTCGAAGGCACATATCGGAGGCCCTGTACGGTCGGAGACCTATAGCGTTGCACCCAGAAAGCCGGAGAAACTTGCCGGGACTACCTCGGATGATGGATCGACACCAAGAACTCCTGTGAAGGAGTAAATGATCAAACTGCGATTGAAGATTTCATTGCAGGTCTCCCAATTGGTCTACTGCGCCATCGCTTGAAGTGTGACAAGGTCACTGATTTGGGAGAGATGATAGAAACAGCGAGCAAGTATGCAGATGCCGACGACGATGCAGAGGGATTTCTCAATGCCCTAGCTGTGCCTCAGTCAGCAAAACAACCAAATCAACAAGCTCAGAAGCGCAAAAATACCTCGGAAGAGAAACCCAACACGGAAACAACAGTGGTCACTGCTACTTTCGGGTCTGGAGGACGAGGAGGACGCGGCAGAGGCTGCAGGCATGGCCGCGGGACTTCAAGGGTCCAAGGGAGAGGAGACCAGCAACCAGGGAAAACCTACTCTTGGGCCGACATTGCCAATAATCCATGTGTGCATCACTTAGACGCCAATGGGGGCTCGTCCCACACTAATGCTGAATGTCGTTTCAATGACGACATCAAAAGAGATGACACCACAGCCTACAAAGCTAAGCGGAAGAAGGGAAAGAAGAATCCCGAAAAAGACAAAGAGACCAAGGAAGATTCCGACATGGAGGAAGCTGATGCTTCAAATCCCAAGCTGGAAGGGAAGAAAACTTTTCCCACCAAGAAGGACACTTATGTCACTTTCCTCGGATCTCAACCAGCAAAGGTCAAAAAAGCAGTTCTACACGAGCTCAATGCAACAGTTCCGGTTGTCCCCCAGTATCTGGACTGGTCGGAAGTGGCAATCACATTTGACCACGATGATCATCCGCCTAAGTTACACAGGCGAGGAAAATACGCTTTAATCGTTAATCCATTGATTGACGGTTACGGTTTCTCCAAGACTCTCATGGACGATGGTAGCAGTATCAATATTCTCTATGTCGAAACGCTACGCCGGATGAAGATCTCGGAAACACAGCTGAACCATAGCTCTGTGATCTTTCACAGAGTTGTCCCAGGAAGACAAGCTAATTCCCTGGGAGAGATCACTTTGAATGTTACCTTTGGAACTCCAAAGAACTATCGGACGGAGGCACTTTCCTTCGAACTGGTCCCGTTCAAAAGCACGTACCACGCTATATTCGGACGTCCCGCTTACTGGGCTTTTATGGCTCGTTCGTGTTACATTTACAATATGATGAAAATTCCAGGTCCCAACAGAGTGATCACCATCAAGGGAGACCCGAAGAAAGCACGAGAGTGCGAGGATGGAAATGCCGCATTTGCCGAAACCGTGTTGCACGCCCAAGAGTACCAGGAAATCAAGAAAAGCATAGATCCGTCCGAGATGCCCGCAACAAAGAAGGAGGTGACAAAGCCAAATCCGGAGTTCAAGGCATCAGAAGAGACGAAGAAGACGCCGTTGAAAGATGATGACCCCTCCAAGGTGACCTAGATAGGCGTAGGCCTAGGAAGCGCATAGGAAAGCACGCTTGTCAAGTTCCTCCAAGCAAATCAAGATATCTTCGCATGGCAGCCATCTGACATGACCGAAGTACCTAGGGAACTTGCCGAGCACACTCTAAATGTAAACCCGAACACTAAACCCGTCAAACAGTCCCTACGATAATTTGGCGATGAAAAGCATAAGGCAATAGCTAAGGAACTAGCACGGCTCGAGTTAGCCGGATTCATAGAAGAGGTCATCCACACTGAGTGATCGGCCAATCCTGTAATGGTCCCTAAAAAGGACACTACTGATTTAAGGATGTGTGTTGATTATACTGCCTTGAACAAGGTTTGTCCAAAAGATCTGTTCGCTCTGCCTAGAATTGATCAAGTTATCGATTCTACGGCAGGCTCGGAACACCTCTATTTTCTCGACGCATATTCCGGTTATCACCAAATCCGGATGAAGGAATCTAACAAAGTCAAAACTTCATTCATAACCCCCTTCGAAACCTTCTGGTTTGCTACGATGCCTTTTGGGCTGAAGAACGCAGGAGCTACGTACCAATGCACGATGCAGCGTTGCCTCCATGACCAACTCAGACGCAATGTACATGCATACATGGATGATATTGCAGTAATGTCCAAAAAGAAGGAAACGCTGATTTCCGACTTGGAGGAAACATTTGCCAACCTACAAAAATACAACATCATGCTTAACCCGAAGAAGTGCTTCTTTGGAATACCAGCCGGAAAATTGATAGGTTTCATCGTGTCTCAGAGAGGCATAGAGGTGAACCGAGACAAAATCAAGGCTATACTCAATATTTCCAGGCCAACTCGCCTGAAGGACGTACAAAGATTAACTGGTTGCATTGCTGCAGTCAGTCGGTTTGTAAGCCGACTTGGTGAAAGAGCCGCACCATTATACAAACTCCTGAAAAAGACCAAAGATTTTGTTTGGACTGATGAAGCTGAAGCTGCACTACAAGACCTAAAGAAAGTACTCTCATCTGCTCCTATCCTTGCAGCGCCGGAACCTCAAGAATCGATGTTGCTTTATCTTGCTATGACAAATAAGGTCGTTAGTATCGTCATGGTGGTGGAGAGACCGGAGGAAAATCTGGAGCACCTGGTGCAGCGTCCGACTTACTTTGCCAGTGAAGTCCTAACAGAGTCAAAATAGCGGTATCCGCATTATCAAAAGTTGGCTTACGGTGTTTTGCTAGCATCTCGTAAGTTGCAACACTACTTTCAGGAGCATCCAATTACCATGGTGAGCACAACTCCCATGAGAGATATAATCAACAACAATGACGCCACAGGACGCGTCGCCAAATGGGGCATAGAGCTTTCAGCTTTTGACATTGAGTATAAACCTCGGACAGCAATCAAATCCCAGATCCTTGCTGACTTTGTTGCTGATTGGACAAAGACAAAGGAGAACATGATCCTCCCTGAGTCGGAATATTGGACCCTCTTCTTCGATGGGTCTAAGGCTCGCGGGGGCTCAGGGGCTGGCGTGGTGCTCAAATCACCCAAGGAGATAAACTTGTATACGTGTTGCAGATCCACTTCATAGCGACAAAAAATATTGCCGAGTATGAAGCACTGCTGCATGGAATCCGGATTGCTAAGGATATTGGCATCCGACGTTTGATGTGTTACGGAGATTTGGATCTTGTTGCTCAACAAGTGTTGGATATTGGTAATGCAAATAAGCACATGGCAGCATATAAAGCTATCGTGGATGATCTATCTAAATCGTTCGAAGGATTTGAAGTTCAACATATCCCTCGAGCAGAAAATGAGGAAGCAGACGCACTATCTCGGATAGGTTCTGCACGGAAAGAGGTCCCGGATGGCGCTTTTTTAGAGCACCTCAAAGTTCCCTCAATAAAGGGAGTAGATGAGGAATATCCAACCAAATCCAACTCACCTCTGATATCAGGTTTGGCTGTAATTCCCAGCTGGACTCAACCTACCTCGATTATTTGGTAGATGGAAAATTACCCGAAGACGAGGTGCTGAGTCGACAGATTATCCGACGAGCAAAAGCCTATACTACTATTAAAGGTGAGCTCTATAAGCGGAGTGTTTTTGGGGTTTTTCAGCGCTGTGTATCTCTGGAAGAAGGAGTGGAAATCTTAAGGGAAATCCACGAAGGCGAGTGTGGTCACCACGCTGCAGCCAAATCTTTAGTGGCAAAAGCTTTTAGACACGGATTTTTCTGGCTTACAGCTCAGGCAGATACCAAACGATTAGTCAAGACGTGCAAAGGCTGCCAAAAGTACGCCAAACAAGCTCACGTTCCGGCTGATCAGCTGCGAACAATACCTATAACATGGCCCTTTGCGGTCTAGGGCCTTGCTATGGTAGGACCTTTTAAACGAGCTCCAAGTGGATTTACTCATCTCTTAGTGATGATGGATAAATTCACCAAATGGATTGAGGCTAAACCTGTCACTAGTTGTGATGGAGCAATAGCCAAAAGATTTGTCGAGGATGTTATAATCTGGTATGGTTATCCACATAGCATTATCACGGACAACGGGAGTAACTTCTCTATGGGAGAATTGGCCGAATTCTGCAATGAGCAAAATATCCGGCTTGACATTGCATTAGTCGCACATCCACAGGCTAACGAACAAGTCGAAAGAGCAAATGGTTTAATCCTACAAGGCCCAAAACCGAGACTCGAAGCACCACTACGATGTGCTGCGGGGGCTTGGGCAGAGGAGTTACCCTCTGTAATATGGAGTTTACGAACGACTCCGAATAGGTCAACCGGATACACACCTTTCTTCTTGGTCTATGGCGCAGAAGCAGTTCTTCCTAGTGATTTGATTCACACTTCTCCTAGAGTGGCCGCATACATTGAAGAGGATGTCGAGGTTTCTCGACAAAACGATCTCGAATTAGTCGAAGAAGTTCGCATCGTTGCTGAAATGAGATCTACAGCCTATCAGCAGAAGTTACGCAAGTATCATAGCCAGAGAGTCCGAAATAGATCTTTCAATAAAGGCGATTTGGTTCTCCGGCTTGTGCAACAAAGAAAGCACAAACTTTCCCCAGTATGGGAAGGGCCCTTTTTAGTTAGTCGAGTATTGCACAATGGTTCGTATTACTTAACTGACATGAGGCCAGTCAAAGAAAGACCTGCTACTAAGAAGAGAAAGAGAGCTGGAGGCAGTACAAATCCGGATGAGTTAGACAGACCGTGGAATATAGCTCAGCTACGTCCCTTTTATTCTTAGTTTATCCTTCTTTGTAATCGTATATATGTACATGTTCTGTGAGAAATAAAAGTTTTGGTTGCCTCAAGTTTTTCTGAGAAGTTTTTACCATCTTATTTCCGAATGATCATGTCATAGTTGAAAATCCCAGAATGCTTGAAAGTACTTTATGCTCATGCTTGTTCTGGTTTAGATTTCCGATTCTAAAACTACTACCCTCGGGTATAACTCTAAAGTTTCTAGTCTTTACTTTGGTTATTTGTCTGATTGTTGGATGCGGGCATTTTCCGAGTAGTGAATTGTTGGTACTGGAAGCCGGCTTTGTTTCCGAGTTTAAACTGGTTTAGCGGTTGAGCACCGTTGCTCGGCAAAGTTTCTGGCAGAAGGTTTAGCCGGCTCACGAAAGGAACGAGGCGGAAAGCCACATAAATGATAAGTACAGACGAAAAAATACAAGTGCTTGTGTAAACATTTCAAGCACACAAAAATTTAAAGCCAAAAGTGCTGAATAGATCAAAAGCTTAGCACTAGCAAAATTATAGTACTGCATATTTACAGGCCCATCATGTTTTTCAGAATAACACAAGTATTTATGCCAATCTATGATGCAGGAGAGGAAGGAGCCGCCGGCTCGCTGGATACGTCGCCTTGGTATCGTTCCGAGATGTCCGCATCCGATATGGTGCGTTCATCGTCGGAAACTTCTGCTGATTCTTCTGGAGGAGGAGGCGGAGTAGCCACGCGGGTGAAGAAAGGGGTCTCATAGCTGGTCAAGTCAGCCACGTGACACCCATATCCGGCGCAGGAGTGCATGATGGCTTGAAGGTCCTGCTGTTGGCCGTCTTCATCTACTTTGCAGTACCCTCTGGTCACTTGCCATATTTCCATGTTTCCATGGTGGCTCATGACCATGGTGAGAGCGTTCTGCGCCGCAGTCCGCGCGTAGGACATATTCCAATCCTGAACAAGCTGCGGCATCTCCTTTGCCTTGTCCCGCACCTGAAAGTCTGACATGCTTTGCATGTCCAGAATCTTGAGAGCTTCGCCGATGTCCTCAAGGGATTGGCGGAAGTCATGAAGCAGGTCACCGACTTAGGTAAGCCAGTGGGTGCGGGGCTCGGTGGAGGAAGAGTCCGTCAAGTTCAGAGGACCTATACACAAAACAAGTCAAGAAAAATCCGACATTGATAGAAGTCGAAGAAAGTGGAAACGTCAGACAAATGGAATGTACCAAAAATGACGTTGTCGATTTTGGTCTTCTCTTCCCGAAGACTCTGGAGTTCAGCCCGGAGCGCATCAGAAGGTCCTTCTCTCTGCTAAGCTCATTTTTGAGGTCTGAGATTGTTTTATCTTGAGCAGCGATCTTGCGATCATGCTCATCAATAGCCATGGAGGAGGACTCAAGGACTTGAGCTATGCTCTTTTCATGATCCACCTTGAGCTTATCTAGCTCTTGGCGAAGCTCCTTGTTCTCCACCACCAAGGTCTTGAGGTTCTCGGCCTCTTCAATCATGGCACAGGATTGTTTTACCAGCGCTGTAAGTCAAAAAGAACAATAGTTCAGAAAAAGTTCGACTATGAAAACATGAAAGACAAGGCTTGAGTCTCGAAATGTTTACCTTCAGCCTCATCCTTGGAGACTTTAAATTCAGCATTTTAAGTCGGAGCGCCTTGATCTCTCTCCTCTTATCACAGACATTCTTCAATAAATCCTGGTTATAGGAACATACTTTCTGTAAGTCAGAATACCCAAAGTTAGAAAGCTACTGAAGACTCGGGCTAATATTTTTGCTAAATATCAGCACGAGCCTTAAGGGCTACACTAGTTCATTCTTTGGCATCCTAATGAAGCATAAACCCGGAATTTTATCCTACTTCATGCTTGGGGGCTAGAGGATATGATATGAAATAAAGGAAAAACAGGAGTTGGAATTCCGACTTACATATTGTTTGCGGGTGAGTTTATCCAAACTCGCGTTCACTTCAACGGCCACCTTCTCGGCGAGAGTCAGAGGAATCACTGGTGTTGTTGGAAGCTCACCAGTCCTTATTCTCTCGTTGCGAAGGCGCACCTGGGCAAGAAGGTCGGAGAACTTGACGTCCTCTGCCTCTTGCGCTTCTTCTTCGGCAGATAAATTTGGATTTCTTTGACAGATTTCCGGGAAAGGCCAAACTTGGCAAGTCCCGGATTGCTGATAAGGTTTTCGGCGAAGGTTTCTGATGAGGGATCATTACCCAAAGAGGGTTCATCCTTATCCAAATCTGACTCACCCATGGTGAAGTCAGTTTGCGACTCAAGGTTCGCAGGCTCCGTTGAAGGAGCCGGATCTTCTGCGGCATCCGGAGAGATCACCGGCGTTGCGGAAGGTTGAGGGGCAGGAGTCGGAGGAGCCACGGCAGGAGAAGCTATGGTAAGCTTCGTCTGACGCAAGGGCTTCGAAGAAGTTCCCTTCCTCTTACCCTTGATGAGCGGTTTTGCTCTGAGAATGTAGTAAAGTCGGAAACATTACATATCGGAAGGAAATTCGAGTAAAGTGCAAAGGCGGAAGTTGTGATTGAAAGTTACCTCTTCACAACAGGCACCTCCTTTGTGCCAACAGCCACTGTCGGAGCTTTGCGCTTCTTGAGCGCAAGGTCCGGCAATGGAACCACCTCTGTCTCCTGAGAGAACTCTGGAGGATATCCTTCGAGCGGAGAAAGTTCCGACTCGGGGAGGTCAGCAAGCTGAAAAGAAGAAAACATATCAGTATTGCAATATAACTCGAAGATTGAAACACATAAAAAGGTGTACTGGTAGAAGCTTACCGGCACTACGGGGTTATCCGCCGTATGCATATCCAGAGAAACCTCAGGGATCCTCCTCTCGATCCGCTCCCTGATCAACCACTTGATCTGGCTTATGTAGCCTTGTGTGGTGTAGGCTTTGGGGCTGATGCAGAGGGAGTCTTTCTTGGACGACGTGATGGAGTGCATCAGTCGGGTTCTGTGGTACTGAAGGGGCTGGATCCGACGTGAGACCCAGCATTGGACCAAGTCGGATCCCTTCAGTCCCTTGTGTTTGATCAAGTATTCGATCCGCCTCTTAGCGAGGATCAGATCGTCAGAGAGAGCCGGAGGAGCCTCGTCCCAGGACGGTTGGGCCGTGGCAGCTCCGTCAACAAAAGCCGGCAAAGCAGTAGCTTTGTCGGGAGCCGGAATATCCCTATGGTAAAAGAATGTGCCTGGCCATTGTTTGACCGAGTCACTGGCTAGAATTTTGGGATATGCGCGCTCGCGTCTAAGTGAAAAACTAATAGTACCGGTGATGTAAGGAACACCGGCAGTGATAGAGTTTCTCCGAACATGAAAATAGTACCGGAATAGAGTCAAACTCGGCCTAATGCCGAGAAAGCCCTCACACAAAGAAGCGTAAGCGCTCATCTCTAAGAGAGAGTTGGGAGGAAGATGATGGAGTTGAACTCCGTAATGATCAATCACCTCGGAGAAGAACTCCGAGGGAGGAAACGACAAACCTCTGTCGAGGTGGGTGCTGAAGTGGACCCGCTCATCCGTGTGCGGGTTTGGGGACGATTTCCTCGAAGCCGCTCCGCCAGTCGCCGGCGCCGAGGAGCCCTTCCTTCTCCACATTCTGGAGCTTCTCGTCGTCGAGTACGCAGGGGATCCAGAGCCCGCGGAAGCTCTCCTTCTCCGCCACTGCTTCCGTCGCCGCCGCTACCGCCAGTCCGGAAGAGGAAGAAGAGGCCAATTCTCCGGTGGGCAGATGACCTAGGATGGGCGGTGCTGGGAGTATTTTGGGCGAGGAACAGAGGAGCTCTGTGCGCGTAGAGAGATTGGGAGGAGAGGAAAAGGCAAAGGACAGGTGAAAGGAGAAGGAGAAAATCCTAACCCCTTATATCGACCTAACTGCGCCAAGATTCGTGCAAATGCTACAGTGTAACTGCCACGTGTCGTGGAAGGAACTGGGAAGGTCCCACGCGATGATTACATCGCCTCGATCTTCGCGCACGCATTGAAATGGCGCCTCGGTTCCGTGAACCGCGGACCCACCAACGGTCGTGCTGACGGAATGCCTGTCAGATGACGTGACTTGACCATGACTTGTGTCAGGTGGCGTTTGAGATCAAGTTCCGGCTTAGTTTGAAATCAAGCTGGAAAATACGAGTAACCTGTTGATAGGTCCGACTTATTTTTAAGACCCGGATCGTATTTTTTGTTGTGAAGTTTCAGGAACCCTTCAAGATTCTGCAAGCATAAGATTAAGCTAGACGATGATGAATCCGACTTTGGATCTTGGAGGCCTCCGGGGGCTGCTGTTGGGGATATACTTTCCGGGTATCCTCACAGTTCCTCACTAACCAGGGTGGCCCACTTCGGGTTAGAGATTTGCTTCACGGGCGGCCCAGTCAGGGAGAAAGACGGAGTCCAATCCGGCTATGAGAAGGCCCAGAAGACTTACTGACTTAGGCCCATAGTGTTACTTGTAGTTCAAGATGTACTCTGTAACTGACTCTTAGTCGTAGCCGGATAGATCTCTCTTGTAAACCCTAGGCCGGATATCTATATAAGCCGTCCTAGGGAGAGCCTTTAAGGCACCCTCAATAGTCTACAATCTCAACTCGCACAGGCGAAACCCTTGTAACCCATATTCCGGCTCTGCCGTATTACTGGATTGCTAGCAGGAGTAGGATCCGTCCAAAGCCGGCGGATTCGAACCTAGGTAAATTTGTGTGCTCACTGTCCCAGAATACCGTACGTCTCACACCCCTCTCTTCCGCACGCCTCGAGGACCCCCTCATGGCGTACTTGTCATCAATTCGACGATAGGCGTGCCACTTGATTCGCCAGAGCCATGGCACGTTTGGGAATGCTTTCCCAAAGAGAGACATCTGGAGGGCCGAGCCTGAAAGGGAGCAGCTAGATCTGGTCCTCCTTGGTGGTGTTCCGAATGTAGAAGAAGGTCCGGGCCCAGCCCTTGCAAGATTCAAGCCCAGTGACCTGGGGGAACACGGACTGCTTGCACGGAGAGATGGAGGCAGGACCGCATTGGGTTAGGTGCTTGTCCTCCGGGGCAACCTCTGGATCCGGAACCACGTTCCTCCGCAGACCAAAGAACTTAATCCAAAGTTCTTTGGTTGGCCAGAGGCCGAAGTATCCCTCAATGCCAGAGGCAAAGGAGGACAGAGAAGTGATAGCGTTTGCGGGAAGATGATGCGGTTGCAGTTTGTAGGTGGAAATGAAATTGAAGAAAAAATCAGAAGTGGGGAGGCCGAAACCGCGCTGGAAATGCGATAAGAAAACCACATATTCCCCAGATTTGGAGGCAGTAGTGATCTCACCGGCGGCGAGACGGCAGGCGACGCTGGCAGGAATGCGTCGTGCGGCGTGGAGCCAAGCCAGGTCCTCCTCGCGGACGGTTGAGCCATCCTAGCAGTCGCATTCGTGGCCCTCCGCCCCTTCCTCCTGCTGCGCCACCACCGCTGCCTCCGCCTCAGACATGGTGGAACAGAGCTTCCGACGGGGTAGTCAGAGTAGAAGTATCCGGAAGAAGGGAAACGGGAAGCGCAAGGCCCCGTGGTGGAAACTAGCAATGGGGACGGTGGCGTTGGCACGGAACGCTACTGGAGCACGGTCACGGCGGAGCTCGAGGAGCAGAGAACTGGTGGCAGCGGCCAAATCGCTGTGAAAGAGAGAGGGCAGTGGAGCACGGCGCAAATGAGGGAACTTCCCCTAGGAGAGCCCCGCGCCTCCTACTTAACCGCGCCGCACGCGCGTCGTGGGATCTACTGCGGGAAACGTGCCATACGCAACTAGCGTGTACGAGGCCAGAATAAACCAGTCAGAGCGAGGCCACGGGAGGGGTTATAGAAACAAATGATCCCATGACGGGACATGGCGTTACGGTTAACAAGGCGCAGCAGTGATGGGACGATTACATCAATTATGCCTGATGCTGCGATAGTAACTGGCGCGGTAAATGCGCATGGCCCTTAAAATGAGGCAAATGATGATTACCCTCCACGTAGGATGTGGAGAAGCATACGAGAGAAGGAAAGACAACCCAGATAAGCAAGAGAGAGACCCAGCCAACAAGGAATGACTCAGAAAGAGCAAAAGGGTCACAAGAAAAGAAACCCCAGGCAACAAGGTAACTCGGCCAAAGGAGCGAAAGATCCGGACATGGGAACCTGCTGTGGCCTTAACAACTAAAAAAGTTGCCAAGATCGCACCAGCTTCGGGGACTAATGTTGGGAGGATACCCCCGGGTAGGGTAACACCGGGGTATAAGGGTCGAGTTAGCCGGGGTACGGCACGGTCAAAGCGAAGTGCTGATCGGGTCACCTCAAGGCATGCCGAATCACGATGCGACCCGGCCCGTAGGGAGTTTCCTTGACAATGGTCTGGCCGGCATAAGATTTATGTCAGCCATGTCTATCTGTTTTGCAGGTAAATGGGTAAGACGGATTAGCTATATGCTAGCCAGACTATCTTAGCTTCCAAGAGAAGGAATCTCCCGCTGGTCAAAAGGTGGCTTTATTAGCTGAAGCATGTGCAAAGTACAGTAAAGGAGAGGACCAGCAGGCCAGTGGCGACCAAGGTGACGCGGGCAGAGCCGGGTGACGTAGCCCATGCCTGTTGACGCCAAAAGACAAGGATGATGATGCGGGTTACGTCCAAAGCTCGGACGAGCCGTTAAAGAGGAACAAAGAAGCATCTGCTTTAGGAAAGGAGCATATTCATAGAATATGCTGCCACCTGTGCCCTAGAATTGTAACCCGGGCTCCCCTATATAAGGAGCACCAGGGCCTCCATAGTGAGGGACAGCAAATAGAGGAATCACTCTTTGTCTAAGGTAGAACTCTAGGGCTAGTTAGTGGGGGGTAAGAGACATTGTCTCCTTCTTGCTAAGAGCCTCAAGAGCACTTGTAAACACCATTGATAGAGAGAATACAAGAACTTCCGTGCGTGGAATCGCCACGCTCTCCCTCCCTGGATTCCCCTAGCACTCATTGGTCCCATCTTTAGCCTATCCATAGCATCTGTCGTGCCACCACCACGACACTCTCTCGTCTGGAGGTAGAAGAAGCGACGATGATCGTCAATGTTATATGGATCAAACGGCCCCAGATCTCTCATACCCCTTCGACACCATGTGCCTCTGACCGCCCGGCCCCGCCTGACATATTCAAAAGCCGCCACCCACGCGCGCTGATGCAAGATGGGCCGCTGAGGCGCTTGGCGGCCCAGTTCCCACCAGTTCTGGTCCATCTGACCCTTTAGACTTTTTTATTTTTATACTGAAATTCTAGATTTGGTAGTTCCAGTTTGGTTTAAATCCAAATAAAAATGGAAAGGGTATTTAAATACCCAAATCTAAAATTCTAGGTGTGCAGACATGTTTTCTCAAACATGCAGTGCAAGATTTAAACAAATTTAGTATTCAGAGTTTTTCTAATAAATTATTTAACACAACCTACCCTGTTTCACTAATTAATTCTTTTAGAAAATTGTAGAGACCCCAATGGAGTAAATCCACTTTCCTCTGGTTGTTTGTGTAGTTGCCCATATTTTGGCATTGGTTCCCTGTCAAGTGAAGCCTTAGATCTAGTTTGGCAAAAATAACAAAATAAATTAAGTTGGACACCATAGATTTTCTCTAGTTCTATCTACAAAATATTTTTAATTGATTCAAACTCTCAGTGATGTGGTACATCAATATCCACTATAATTCAGGAGTTCAAGACTTATTGAGCTTCTGAGTATTTTTATTGATTTAAACACTTTTGTATGTGGTATTATCATTAGATAAATTCTAACAGAAGCTATACAACTCCAAAATTGATTATTCCAATTCCTACTAGAAGGTATTTGAAATACCTATCCAATGCCCTTGGCCTCATTCCATTTAGACCCGCAGAATAAACCTGGTTAAAAAGACAAACTGCATGCAGAACTAACTTTGGGAATTTCCCAAGGGTATTCTGATAATTGTTTTGAGATGATTCCAACTCCCAAAAATCGCAAACTCCAATATATACAAAACCCTCCGAGGAAAAATTTATTTGAAATTCAGATCTTTTTTGATGAATTATTCACCTAAACTAGAGTTTATTCCACTACATAATTCATATATAAATAAAGGAAATTAATAAAATCATGAAACCACTTTTTTGGCCTTTTTATTTCAATACCTATCTGTTGATATAATTTTTGTACATTGATAGCATACAGACCCAAGACTTAGTTCAAAACCCCTTTCAATAGGTGGTATTTGACCTTTAATTCATAAAAGAAGTACCAGCAATACTTTTTCCATTATTTCCTTTTGTGACAAACCCAATCTATAAAACCCTACTGAAATGAGGAATGTGTTGTATGTTTGTTTACTGTATGGTATTGGTGATTGTATGCCTTGTGTTGATTGTGTCCTTTGTTTGCTTGCATGTGATCCATAACAACGATAGATGCGACTATATCGGAGGCTAGAAGAAGATGGTTATTATTATTGGTTATTATGGTTTTCTAAGAAGAAGTCCAGGATATTTATTGTCAGTTCTCTGAACTCAGGCAAGCCACCTTCTTGCTCATAAGCCTTGTCCTATTGTTTTACTTATGCGTGTTTTACCTACTGTTTATGAAAACTGCATGGTGTTTTAATATGATGATCTATATCTAGTAGTGGCTTGGTGTAACACCCTCGAATCGGTCCTATGCAAGTTTTAGCCCTTTCCGCCAAACCCGCATAGAAACGATTCAAGGACGCCCACCAGGCACTTTCGTGCGGGTGGAAACGAAGTAATACCATTACACAACAGTCCTCAATGGGACCCACAGAACAGATATATATACAACGGTGACTCAACGAGTCAAGAATACAGATATACAATACAACGATCCAAATCACCTTGAAAACGGTATAGCGTCTGAGTACGGACAAGATGCAAATTGGGCTAAGAGCCCTGAAGAATAACCAATGGCGTCCATAACCCTGCCCAGGCCAAGCCGGAAGGGTAACCCTGCTAACGACGTTGATCACAAACCTGCTAAAACAAAAGGGGTGCCGACAAAGGGCAAAGGAAAAAAGAGGAGCGTCAGTACTGAGGCCAGTACACGGCGAGGCTAGAATTCAGCGGCTCTCGCCTACATAGGTATGGTGGGCTGAAGCGGCAGCGCATCGGCACTAAACAACCTATAGAGACTCGATACAACTGGCGGTTATCAGAGAGGGATAAGAAAGACCTATTCGGATCCAACCTGAAGCTAACACCAAACAAACCCATCCTGGTATTTCCCCCTCGAGACCAAACGAGGAAGTCGGACCAAGGAACTCACACAGTTGGCATTTTTACTCATTCCATTATAGTTGCAGCAATTACTAATCAGATATAGATAGCATGAGTCATCCTGATAGCATAAGTAGTGGGCAGTTTTAATAACCATTCCGTTATAGTTGGGAACATTTACTAGTCAGATATAATTGTCCTGAGGAATCCCAAAACCCAGCAGTTGTTGGCACTTTTATCACATTCCATTGGAGTTGCAATACTTACTAGGCAGGTATAGTATGACACAGATCACCACAGATCCACCAGTTATTGGCATTTTTAATATCCATTCCGTTATAGTTGAATCTGATTACTAGTCATATATTAAGTCAAATTTATAGCACTACTTTATTTATGCTTGTCTATGATCGAGATGTTGTGCTCCAAGTCGTCCATAACCGCGGACACGGCTTTCAGAAAGTTTTACCCTGCATGGGTGCACAAATAGCAACACACACTCGATCAACCTCGGAAAAACCAACTCAAAACCCAACGAGGCTTTCACGACAAAGCAATCACAGGATTCATAAATATTTCAGGGGGCCACCCCATTAAGCTACCTGCAACAAAGTTGGCCGGCTCCGAGACGGACCCAAGGTTTGCGCCAATGGCTGTAAACGACTGGGAACTCGAAAGTGTGACTGGGCTTGTCGATACCGCGAAAACACTATGCAATCCTAAACAGTACAGGTGCTCCTCGCACAATCTTAAATAAAGCAGTAAAGCATGGCATAAGTACAGGATAGTAATAAAGCCCCAAACTACTTTGTGGCCCCAAGAAATAGAAATGAATCAAGCTCTGGCTCAGGGGGGGTCCATAAGGCCTCCCGGATGTGGATAGTGCGAAAAATCAAGGAACAGGTATCAAGTACTCGGGGTCCTACGGGACACAAGTGAGCGTGGAAGAACCAAATAACATCTATTGCCCATCGATGCCTCTGCATTAGTTATATCTAGCCATTTAATAGTTGTATTTAAAGTCATGATCATCTCCACCAATAAGCATCTCCACCAAATAAACATCTGCCAGCATTCCAACAACTATGGTACTTGACAGCACGAGATCGCACCTAAGCAAGCAACTACGACTCGCAAGGCCAGCTATCTACCAAACACAGGTAATAGGAGGTGTCCAAGGCAATATGGAGGCTACACGGGATATAACTGGGGTACGGAAACTAAAGCATTGCGACACAGATAGCAATAGATCAACAGGAGGAAATAAAGACTATAAATGCAAAATAGGTAGAAGGGGAGAGATGCTCGCCTGGGAAACACTGTCGGAGATTCATATCCGAAGAACTTGTCGATACTCGCATCAACTCATCGGCCTAATCCGTGAAGAAGCAAACACTAGAAGAAACACCGGATGCAATATTTAATACTACGGCAGAAGATCCGACATGATTATGATATGCATGCGAGATGAACAATTCATATGCAACAAGTGATAATGTCATATTATAAAATAATGGGGGTCTCGGATAGGGAATCACATTTAGGGTTCGGCGAACTTGGGCTCCGAGGAGTTCAGGGTCGGTCTTAGGGTTCGACGGGGGAACGGTTTGACGGGATCGGTCGCGGACATGGGAGGTAGATCTTGTCGCATCCGGGAAGAAGGACTTAGTTTGGCGTCGGGGGCGCATCGGTTTCGCCCAGGTCGGTATCGATCTTGTCGTCGCGAAGATCTTGTCGGGTCCGCATACCGGGTCGGTCTTGGCGTCCGGGGTGAAGAACTTGGCATCCTCGAGGAAGTACTTGGCGTATCCGTGTCGACGACCTTGGCGTCCGGGTTCTCGTGCATCGCAGCCGATAAGGAGGACTTGTCGCATCCAATAGATCGGTCCTCGGGGACAAAGAACTTGGCGCGCCAGGGCTCGGTCTTCGGATCGTGTCGACGGTCTTGTCGTTCGCGGCGGAGATCTCGGCATCCCGGGTCTAGGCGTCTTCAATCGATGGTGAACTTTTCGAGCGTTTGGGATCAGAGATCTTGTCGGTAGTTCTGGTACAACTTGATCTTGGTCGATCTTGTTCGTCTGGAGACCTTGCCAGGTACACTGCACACGAGACCCCCTGGGGACGGTATTGGATGGCGACACGCTAAGGAGTAGAACTCGGTGGCGACACGGTCCTCTTTGCCCAATAGCATCAATAGTACCACAACAACACATTTTTACACCAGATCACACAGGTACAAAGCCAGGCCAGAGAGGAGAGGCGGGGTCGCAGGATAGGGCGATGGCAAGGCTGACTGCGGCGGCGCACACACGGACAAGCTCGAGAGGCACGGCGGCCCTGCAGGACTCGGTGAGGAGCGCCAGGTCGAGGAAGAGCAGGAACCGCCATGGCCGAGACGCGACGCACGGGCGTAGGGTGATGGCGACCGCAGAGCAGCACAGCAGAGGCGGCGCACCACCGGCAGAACGGGTCGGGGAGGAGGAAGGCGGCGACCGATGCCGGTGGTGGCGGCGGACGTCCAAGGCGGCAGGGCACGCAGAGCTTGCACCCGTGGCGGCGCTTGCGTGGACGGCCGCGGAAGAGGGCGAGGGAGGCGCGACGGCGAGGCAGGGACGGTCAAGGGAGACAGGAGGAGGCCGAAGGGAGGTCGCCGTGGCTCCGGCGGCAGCGTCGCGGGGCTCGCGCGGAGGAGGAGCGGCGAGGTGAGGTGGAGGCGGCCGAGCGCCGGGGAGCGCGAGCCGGAGACGAGGCGCTCAGGGCCGGTGAGGGAGGCGGGGAGCCGCGGCGGCGCGGCCGGCGAGCAGAGAGAGACGGGCGAGCGGGGAGGGTAGGTGGCGGCGAAGAACACGAGGTGGAGGGCGCGGGGCAGGGGAAGGTGGGCCCGTGGGAAGGGTATCGAGGGCGGCAGGTGGCTCGGGATGGGAGCGCGTCCACTCGTGCACGTGGGCCAGAAGTGGGAAACGAGGCCGGGAAAAAGGAGCGCGTCGGGCGGACGCGGGGTGCGGCGGTGGTTGGGCGAGAAAAGGATTGGGAAGCGCGCCCAGGAGGTGGGTTCTCCACGCGTGGGAGTGGGGCTGATGGGGCCAGGCGACGTGGACGTGCGGCAGGGAGTGCGGTGGTAGGTGGGAAGTGGGGCTGCGCGGGGTGAGGTGGACAGCGGGGTGATGTGGCGCGCTGCGAGTGGAGGGAGTGAGGTGGAGGGGGCTGGGTAGATTAGGTTTGGGTAGTTTTAGGAATTTTGGAGGTGGCCGGTCAGGCTTTCGGGCCTGGCTGGCTGCCTCCTTAAAAATAATTTAAAAGTTCTATTGTTTAAAATGGGGCTTTTGAAAACCGTTGACAGACAAAACAAAATATTCCGGAGGCCCGGGTTTTGATTTGAAATAATAACGGGGCGTTTAGAAAAAAAAACAGACTTTTCGAAAATAGTTTTATGCAAACAAATGCAAGATGACATGACGATGCTCAAATGCAAGGTGGCATGATGACGTGAGCATGCGGTCATGACGATGCAATGCACAAAAACAACGCGATTTTCTAGTAGTGGTTTTGGCAGGACGCCACACTTGGCTCCTCCAAACCATTACACATGTGTACTACTAAGTACAACCTCCTTGGTGACACCTACTTGTCCCTAGTATGGTAGATGGTGTATAATATCATACCCCTTTGAAGACCCCGTTTTAGCCAAAGCAAACTATAGGATGTGAAGACCTCGAAAAAGTTTTACAAAATGTTTTATGGTAAAACCTTTGTGAGATTTGACCTACCAAGAGAAGTTTGAGAAAATAAAAAGGGTTTTGTTTTACAAAAGAAAGCGGAGGAAAATGTTTTCGAAAACGCACCCGGTTCTTTGCAGTTTGCTAGAACAATTAACCTGTGCAACCACATTACTCCTATATGGGAAGGGGCTAGGCTGGAAGTTTGTCTGCTCTGGTATGCGTTGTCTCACAACTATTACATGGGATTTCGATCTTTGCAAGTTGGCCCTTCTCCGGGTCCCTGTAATGTAACTCAGCACCCAGGAGAAGGAACAAAGGGTCTGCAGGCCTCCATGTGTTACTATGAGACTCTCATTGAAAGCATACAAAGGCGCTCTGGTTGGTCCACGGTACATGTCATCCCGGTGTTGAGGGGAACGACTCATAGGGTAGGCACTTGTACAAGAGTGGGCATTCTGAAGGTCCGGTTGGTCCACGGTACCCGTCATCTCCTAGATATGATCTTGGTAGTTGCAACCGTATGAATTTTTTGTTTTCCATGCAACGAACCCCATCAATAAGCGCCAGCGCCCAGGCTCCGTGTTTTAGTGAGTGTCTCGATCATGTTTGTGTATTCCTGAACCGTAGGGTATCACACTTAAGGGTAGATGACGCTTAGGGTTTGATCCTATATCGTAGGAGAAAAGAGAGAGAGCTCCGGAATAGTTCCGGGGTTATACCAGAATGGTTCCGGGGATATCCGATGATGATCGAAGGTGTCCGAAAGGTGTTTCAGAATGATAGGTATTAAATAATATGTATTTAATACTAATTAAATGAATTAAAATTATAAATATTTTTTTAATTGGACTTATGGGGCAGCCTACCTAATTGGGCCCCACTAAAGGAGGCCTAAGAGGGGGCCGCATCCCTAGGTAGGGCCCGGGGTGTCCGCCGACCCTAGTGGGTCCTCCCACCACGTGGGCCCGTGTGGGGGGCTGTCCGGTGCCTCCTCCCACCTCCTCCCTCATGTTTAGTCCCACCCTGGAACTTTGAGGGAGGTAGTGACTCCCTTCCACCTATATAAAGGGGATCACCCCTCTCCCCAAATCCCATAATCCCATCAAGTGGCTTTTCCTATTCTCTCTCCTCTCTCCCTCTCCCTCACATGTGGTTCTCTAGGTTGGAACTACATACGAGGATAGGGGTTTCTCCACCATACGCACGCCGTAGTGCTGCTGGACTAGGTACGGATCAATCTTATTCTTCGTCTTTGCTAGATCGATGTCTGGGAGACGTATCTATACTAGATGTGTGTAAGGCCACGAGGCACTACCACTTGTGGTACTATTGCTTGGAGCTTGAACGTCTTCATGACCTTGAGGTCGGCTACGTCATTCGACTATGTCATCCACGTTCCCGCCGGTACGTTAACCGCTTTCGGTCTTCAAAGGAATGAACACCGAATCCACTCTTGTTACTATACATGTACATAGCTATATCTTAGCTAGGTGTGTTTACCATACGGAATTTTTGGTTTTCTGCCATGGAACCCTTTAGGGACAACTTGTTATTTCTTATGATCTATTATTGCCACATGCTTGCTTATATGGTACAACTTAATGTGCTTGCATCCTGTTATTTGTTATGATGTCTTGTTACCACAACCGAATATGACATAATTACTTTTGTATTACAAGGATACTATTTTGGTGACACTGCATATGAAGTTCGTGTTGAAGCGAGACTGGGTACAACAAGGGGTATAGCTTATCCCTTAGAAGGTCACGAAGAGGGAGATAAAGACGCAACCAAGAAAACTAGAACATCTAGTTTGTGTATCTAGCTCATTTGTATAGCTAGCAATGAATCCATGTAAAAGTGCATGTCTTACCACTATATAGTGTACAAATACCTTTGAAAATTGACCGTTGGATCAAGACTGACAAATCTCAACATTGCTAACTGTTTGACCTTTTTCCTATTCTAGCATCTAGAAGATTCTATTGATAGTCATTAACACAATGAACGCTATACACAAAGCTCAAAATACATTTCTCCATCATTCTAGAATCTTCTCCGTCCTTTATCTAGAGCGTGTTACCAAAAATTTCGAGTATTAGGTAGCTAATAAAGGTTGATTTCTACATGATATAAAGTACAAGAACCAAATATACACCCGAATTATGGATGTGTATCAAAATTACTATTTTTTAGCTTTACTATTATAATTTTATATACAGTAGTGATGATATGTCATACTTACGAAGAACATGCATCTACTGCTCGTTTGAGAAGTAGCGAGACCCGACTAATTTTACTTGCTTGATTTTAGGGTCTTTTAGGCTAAACATATGAATTTTATTTTTTGAGGTTCTTGATTTAACCTTTACTTCCATTGACCGTATTAATTGAAGCATGTCGCTCCATGATGGACAAAGTATACCAAGGTTTTTCACAATTTCTAAGTTTTAGGATTTTTCAAGATGGTATAGAAAGTTTTTTCATTTTATTTGTATTTACTTTTCTTTCTTTTTGATGAGGTTGTTGCACCGTAATGCTAACTATTGTATATTTTAATTTATAGGTATTGTATATGCTGCTATAAGGCTGACAATAGATGATGTGTCACTTTCTTATGCCTAGGAGTTGGTTATACTACTGAACTTGCTCTCATGCACTTGTAAATTATTAAATTAGACCTAATTCTACAAATCAACGAGAACTCGTTTGAGTGGGTGGAATTAGATAGAAAATCTTTAAAAATATAACCTAAAAATTATCCATAAAACATGAACCATTTTTTTACTAGTATATGAGGGGTATGAATTATTCAAACAAATATCACCGTTATCATACTATTATATGTTGGTGCATAATCCGGGCTTAGATCTGCGTGTGAAATCATGTGCAATAGTACCAATCAGAATACGACTGCGTATTTAAGCGTTTGTGATAATAGTTGAACACATACGAGAAAACAACACAACTCATTTGCGATCATACATAGTCGCAGATGAATCACGTCAGAAAAACATATGCGAAAGCAAAACATTCGGAATTGGTTGGATTTTGTGAATCGTGTGCTTCTAGCACACGATTCCTGGAATCGTCAGCGTAGTAGGGGTTCATCGCCTACCCTCGTGCAACGATGGTTCGATTCACCGTGTGTGAAGGGCGATTTCCATCGTGTGCGAAGCCCTGATTTGTACTAGTGTCCCTTCGTGACATCTGGGAGTAAGGCGTCGGATTCTCTCAGCTGAATCCGGTGCGGCCTGACCTAGCCCTCCACGACGAAGTGGATCCGGTGGCAGGGGCTACTATCGGTAGCAGAGTTGCGTGTAGGGATCTCTGACAATAAGACTAAAGTAGGGAGGATGGCACATGATCTTCTCGCCCGGATCTGGCGCTCCACGTAGTTCTCCTCCTCCTCGCGATGCTCCAAGGGTTGGAGATGCAGGTGACGAGGTTGGAGGCCGTTCAATACTCCACAAATAAGGCCTTCGTTGGCGGTCTGTGTACGGATCCAGGCATATATGTCTTCTCTAGCCTCTTTTGGGTGCCATGGTGGTGACGGGGAGAGGTATTCGGAGCTGTTGCAGATCTGCATCAGGTCACCTGGGATGGGATGCTGTTATGCAATGATGAACAATCTCGGCTCCCTTAGTCTTGGAGGCCGACTCTTATGAACATCTGGTGGTCTGATTTGAAGCCGACGATGTTCAATGCTTCTTCAACCTCCAAGTGGAGGATGTTCTTTGAGTTTGCTGGGAGACCAACGCTCTCTCGACACCAAGTGGTGTCGTCCCTGGTGCCGGCAAGAACAGCCGCTGACCGAGTTCATGCTATTCAAGCGGCG
Source organism: Avena sativa (assembly GCA_916181665.1). Taxonomy (NCBI): domain Eukaryota; kingdom Viridiplantae; phylum Streptophyta; class Magnoliopsida; order Poales; family Poaceae; genus Avena; species Avena sativa. The sequence continues at coordinate 540,492,809 of OV702290.1, read as the reverse complement.
GCAGAGGCAAAAGACCTGATTACGTTTTACAACTTTCTTCTAGGGTCCTGCTTGTAAAATTTAGGGGTTGTCCTATAATTTATTATTTGTTTGGAGTCCCTCTTCTAATTTGTACCTGCACTACCAACTTTTATTGGCATCCAGACCCTTAGGGGTCTCTCCTTGTTCAAAAAAAAGATATTAAAGTATGATCTAAATTCTATTAAGGGGGCTAACTTCTCGTGTAAAGACTCCCTGATATAGTGAAGTTTCGCTAACTGGCGTCCGTGGTTTTTTTCTCTTTTTGCTATAGAGGTTTTTCCGCGTTAAATCTATATCCCCTTTAATATGTTTTTTTTTTCGTTCTTCGTTATTTTATTTGTCGCAAAGCTGACAAAAAAAGATTTATATAAAGGAAAAAAAAACTATACAGAACTCTTAAGGCGTTGGCGTGTTGCTGGAAGACTAGGCTGTGCTGTTGGAGGCCTGGTGCCTGGTAGGAGCCCGTGAGAGGAGTGGGCTGGAGCCTGGAGGTCTGGAGTTGCAGCACATGGGCTGGTGCGCAGGAGCGTCAAAAAAAAAATGCGCTGGTGCGCAGGGGATTTGAGTTTCGACCTGCACAGGAAACCGAGATAGGTGCTTTCCGCCCTCCGCAATCACCAGCCCGAAATCAGCGATTAGGTGAATATATCAGATCGACATACAGCCGCAGCCGCAGCCGCAGCCGCAGCCGCCTCCATCGCCCCTCAAACAAAACAAAAAAAGTAGCCCGCGATTCACCGCCGTCGTCTGCGGCAGTCCCGATGCCACACCAATCACAATCGTGACTGCAGCCTAGCTCGTATCGCCTACATGGATTTGCCTGACGAGGAGCAAGCATCTGCGCTGAACCCTTCGCCTGATCTGCAGGCCGCCGCTTCCTTGCACCCCAAAGAGTATGTTTACAAAAACTTCGGCTCAATTCGTTTTTCTATTCCTTCTGTCCCGAATTATTTGTCACAGATTCGTCTAGATGCACATGTATTTAGATGTTTTTCAGTGTATAGATATGTGAATATCTAGAAAATTCTGTGACAAGTAATTCGGGACGGTTGGAGTTTTTTTTTTGTCATCTACATCTCCTCACACAAAATATGCAGTTGTTCTTCTTCCTCTACTCAATTGACCCAACTCGCCCACTTCAGGGTTCAGGAGAAGCCACTACCTTGGAACACCGACCACATCGTGGCCTGGAGGGACCTTGACCTGCCTGCGCCGGTCTACCTGAGGACCGACCGCTCTAGAGCATTGCACACGTACCCTGCTCTCGGCGGGCCTTTTCGGAGCCTCCGCGAAGTTAAAACCGCCGTCGACCTCCATGCTCGCGGCACCGCCTTGTAATAATCAAAACCCCTTTCTCAACCCTTTTCGCATTTACCTCTTACGCACCATCCACTGATTGACCATATAAAAGCTCTGGTCTGAAAATCAGGGAACAAGAGGAGAGAAGAAGCATACTGGGCAAACTCTCCTACAATGAGCGCCTCATCCGTGAATCTTTGTACCATCCAGATGGCACGACAAGGGTCAGAACGCCGCGGCAGATAGCCGATTTGGAAAGTAACCGGGTGCGCAGGCTAGTCGAGGCCTTAATGGACAAGCACAACGATGTCGAGGTTTCTTCCTCTTCTCCTTCTTCCTTTGCAGCTCTAGGCCTATCGGCCTTTGTTTCTGCAGGGTTAAACCTGATAGCGATGGTATGTTGCACTCGCATCGATCCCATATTAAGCATTCGTAGCTGCTGCAATCATGCATTTTTAATCAGCTATTTTTATGTCGTGCTAAGTTAGTTATCTGATATTTCCATTTTGTCTTCGTTTAGATAACAAAGGCCGTTGTCATGGTTGTACAATCAATGGAAGCGTTCACATGAAGCACCCTCGGGATGATCTATACGCCGGTGGCCACCTGAAAGTAGGTTTCCCACTTGGTTTTGGTCCTTGTAACGAGATGCAGTGGCGCGACTCCGAGAGCGATGTATGGTGATTTACATAATATAGTTGGTGTCTTTGTTGCATCAACATTACTTACATGTGGCCCCTCACATTTCACGGTTGCATCTTTTGATGCATCAATATTAATTAATCATGTGTTTTTCCTCTTTTGTAGCCAACTGGAGAGGCGGAATTGATAAAAGCTGAGGAGGATAGAATAAGACAGAGCTTTGATGTAACGACAGAACTTGTGTGGCAAAAGGTAATTTTGTTTCATTCACTTGATTTTTATCACTTTATGATGTGTTTTATCTTCTTCTGTAGGACCCTGATGATGAGGAGTTTCTAGAAAAATTGCTCAAAAGAAGGTATTATTAAATCATACAAGCGCTCTAAGTTCAAAATATCATATGACATCAATATTCAGGTTCAGAGTCCAAATCTCTTTCTGTTTTTGTTACTCCCTTTGTCCCAAATTAAGTGACTCGAGTTTGTCTACATAAGCATGTATTTAGACATGTTTTACAGTGTACGTAGATACACACATATCCAAACAAAGTTGAGTCAGTTAATTTGAGACCGATGGAGTATTAGTTATGTATTGATCAGCTGCAAAAAAAAAAAAAAGTTATGTATTGATCAAGTTTTTTGTTACTATAACAGAGGTGGAATAGAACATCACAATCTAGTGTACTATAATCAAACAATATATTTCTCCGTTAGATACCCTCTTAAATGTTAGCCTGTTCTGTTACGGAGCATCATTGTGAACCTATGTATTTATTCAACTTTGTGTTCTTTACCGGTTGTTTCCTTGCCTCCATTTAATAGGAAGAAGAACAGATGTAAATCGAAGACCGAAGAGTGACGCTGTTGTTGCATCCGATAATCCTGTCGCTATAGTCTCCCTTAGCTTAGTTTGCTTCATGTAAACAATAAGGCATACATATGCAAGAGATTGTTTGTGCTTTGACCGTTTCCGCCATTATTGTAGCTAAGTTTAAGCTTCCTCGGGCGTACCGTGGGATGGCACGCGATCATGCATGCAGGGCGTTGTAGGAAGTGGACGAGTGGTCGTCGGATGGTGCGACCACTTAGCTCGTACATGTCCCGGTTTTAGATTTTGGTTATGGTTATAATTTTTTTTTAGCAACCAGCAGGAGTTTTGACTTCTCTAGTAGAAGAAGAGAATTGGCTAGTTTGGAAGGAAAACCGGCCAAAACCCGATATAGATGTATATACACACGGGTCCATTAAAAGAGGAACCGGATCAAAAAAGACTCCAAACGACACAGTTTTAAGGAAAACCGGTAGAAACCACACGAGGCCACACTACCTAGCTCGACTAGGTCTGGAGCATCAACGCCAGCACAACGGCAACAGTGAGCGTTGCGAAAAGGCTGGTCCACGCCCTCGGAGAGGAAGTTAGAGCCGAACGAACGGCTAGGCCTCACAGGCTTCATGGCGAGAAGCAGGTCGTAGAGAACTCGCCAGCGGCACTCGCACGTCGACAGGGCCCGAAGATGTCGACCCTCCCCGTAGCACCAGCAAACCCCAAGCAAAGGCTCACATTACTCCGAAAAATGACGTCTTCAGGAAGGTAACGACATCCGAGAGGACGTCGCCGTCATCCAATCTGGCAAAGCCAGATTTGGGTTTTCACCCTGGAGTAATGGACGGAGGGGTGCACAGGCTCCACGACAACGCCCCTGGGGGGAAGCGGCGCCCACAGGCGTCGCCGAAGTCGGCACCGACCAAAGTTGGGCAGGATTTTCGTCCGGAGGCCCCTACACCACCTACAAAGGGCCGCCACGAGGCGACCCATGCCGCCCGGCGAGCATGACCAGTGGAAGGAGAGACGGTGTCCCCGCCCACACCCCTTGCCCCGCCACCCGCACGGCCAGGACAAAACAGCAACACCATCCTTGTCCGGAGCCGCCGCTCCGGCCTCCACGCGTAGCAGAGCGAACATCCTCACGCCAACTCGCCACCGTCCAAGGGACGCACGAAAGCGCCTCGACCATCGAAAGCGACGCCGTCGCGCCGCCGACCATGCACCATGGCACGCCTCTGCCATGGGAATGCCAGCGAGGGGCACCACGCCCCCGCTAACCACACGCAACAGCCCACCAAAGCCGCCAAGGCACCAATAGAAATAGGCGAGCTCCATGAGACCACCGCGATGAGTCCCCCTAGACCAGCCGTCCTCCACATGACCGCAACGTCGAGGCAAAGCCTAGGCTGCCAACCACCCCACAGCCACCGCGTCCCCGGGGCTGCCGCCCCAGCTTCCTCATCCCCGACGAAAGGCGATGGAGAACGACAAGCCGGCCACCCCTGTCGGTTGTCCGCGCTCGAGGGGCACCGCCCTGACCAGACCCCACTGGAGCCCTCCAGCTCGGCTTCCCGCACTCCTACAACAGCCATCACGTCGCCAACAGCCGTAGCAGCCCCATCGAGCCACGACCCTCGAAGCCCATCTAGGCCTAGGACGGGCCCCGATCACGTCTGCCACCAAGGGCGGCACCGATGACCGCCGGCGCCACCAGCCGCAGCAACGCCGGCCGCCGTAGCAGCACGCAGCGCCACACACCCCCAACACCGCCAAGCAGACCCACGCCGGGGGGACGACGCCATGGCGCCCGGCCACCTCGCGTTCACCGCGGCTCCTCCCAGCCAACCTTCGGCGGCGGGGACCGCTGCCACCGCGGCGGAGCCGGTGGCAGCGACGGGGGAGGGGAGGGAGAGGGTTGGGGGCCAGCGGCAGTGCGCGAGGTCCCCCTGAGTCACGATGCGAGGGTCTTATCGGTATAAATAACCGAGGCAAAAACAGAAAAGCTGCAACATTTTACGCAACGTAATACAATGGTGTTAAGGTCGCGTTAAGCTACGGGTCTGACAGATGTCCCTACTTCATGTATTATGGGTGCGGCGTTTTGGTTTGGTTTATTTAAAATGCATTTTTAACATATTTAGAAATCTCAAATATTTTTTTGAAATACACGTATGTCTCCATGTCATTTACATGCACGCACACACTGAATATCGAGATAAACATGTGAAATATTTTTCTAATTCCTTTTTACATTTTGATTTTTTTAGTAAAGCATGATCAAAAGTGAATTTCCGATCAAAACACTCCGTGCCAACAAACAAAAGCAAACCACACGTGTCGTGTGGTCTTCAAATAGACCTGAATGATAAAGATCAAGCAATCAGCAATCAAAGCAGCATATACTAACAATTTCTCAAATTTTTTGATGTTTGCTGACCGGGCGGGCCCGGTGATAGCCGGCCTGCGAGGCTAGCTTATAAACATATCTCGTCGAGCTTACGGGAGCAATGTGGTACTAAAACATAAACAGAACGGGAACTTGAAAGCCTGCTGCCGGTCCCCGCCCGGAGTATATTCTGGGCTGTTATTTAACCCGCGAATTTAAGTCCGCCCGTCATCGGCGTCCGTCGAGGGTTAGGCCCAGCGCGAGAAGCCTCCATGCTGCTGGGTTGATGGGCCGTGCCTCCCGGCTTGCGTACTATTTGGCGAGCCACGCAGGAACCCGCGCGTCTGCAAATTTCGGGTCTCCGGCGACATGCTCGTCCGTCCTTCACGGCCCTCAGCAGCACACCCATCTTCATCGCGGTCTTTCCTTTTGGGAAGTGCTACCGTCCTCCGGGGATAGAAACTTTCCTTCCTTGGGTCTCCAGCCGTCCGATCTGGTTCGATCGATGGTTAGATCTTTGTCTCATCTCTTCATCTCGCTTTTGCTATAGATAGGCACGCTTTTGCTTAATTAGGCTCGCTTTTGCTACATGTAGCAGAAAACGGTTCGGTCCAGAAAAGAAGAGACAGACTAGACCTCGTCGGAGAGTTCGCCGGAGACCTTGCCGGAGACCGTGTAGCAAAAAAACTACTAATGTAGCAAAAATCGACTTCGCCGGAGACTCGCTGGAGGCTTTCGCCGGTACACCTCACCGGAGACCATGTAGCAAAAACTTTATGCTATTGTAGCAAAACCGCAAAACGGTGATAGCAAAAAAAATGTGCTAATGTAGCAAAAAGAACAACCTCGCCAGAGACATCGTCGGTGGCTGCCGTAGCAAAACCAACTTTGCTGAGGACTTTCGTCGAAAATGTCGTAGCAAATAATTTGTGCTATTGTAGCAAAAACATAGAAAATAAATAGCAAAAACTTGCTACTATTATAGCATCGCCCTGTAGCAAAAATATCAAAATGCATCCGTTTGTCGGTAGCATCGCGACCCTTCATCTGTAGCAACGATGACCACCTCCAGTAGCATCGTCGTCCTGCTTGTGTAGAACCACCGTCGCCTGTAGCAGAGCACGTCGTCCCTGCCTATACCAGCAGCCACAACTGCCATGTGTAGCAGATGACACCGCAACCGGTAGCAGCCGTCGTCTCCACGTGTAGCAGCCGCCCGTGCCATGGTGGGGGATAAGCATGGGTGGCGCATCGGGGAGAGCAGGGGAGGCTCGCCGAAGAGGGCAGGGGGCGGCGCACCCGGGAGGAGCAGGGCACGTGGGATGTAACCCCGGAGAGGAGCGAGGTGCGGCAACCGGGAGGAGCAGGTGCGGTGTGCAGCGGCGCAGGTGCGGAGTGCGGGCACGGTAGCGCGGCGGGACGGCGCACTCGGGAGGAGTAGGGCGCGAGGGACGTATGCGCCGGAGAGGAGCCGGGGGCAGCAACCGGGAGGAGCAGGTGCGGAGCGCCGCGGCGCGAGGGCGCAGCAGGATGGCGGGGCAGTCGCGGCTAGCGGCGCAGTCGTGGACAGAGGCGTGCGGGAGTATGCGAGGAAAACGATGGACCCCACCACGAACGCACATTACAGTGCTGACCCGTCGACCCGGGGGATAAAATCTCGGGATCCCCCGGGGGAGGAGTATCATTTTCCTTTCCTTTTACCTCTTCCTTCTGCATATGAGATGTTGGAGATTGCTTGTATGTAATCTATATGATAGATTGCTTGTATGGAATACATGCTTTTTTCACTTTGATGATCGTTTGTAATATGATTTGTACATATATGGATTGTTGGTGGACATGGTTTGTATGGAATTGGTTACAATCTGCCGTGTTCGCTTCTATGGTGGAGATACGTGCATATTCAGACAAAGTTGAGTCAGTTAATTTAAGACGGATGGATTATTACTCCCTCAGTTCTAAAATATAAGATGTTTTAGCTTTGTAAAATGGGTGTATCTAAACCTTTTTTAGTGTATAGGTTTATCTTCTAGGTTTGGAGTGAACCTACACACTAAAAGGGATCTAGATACACTTCTTTCATAAAGCTAAAACATCTTAAATTTTAAAATGAAGGGAGTAGTTATGTATTGATCAAGTTTTTTGTAAGAATAGAACATCACAATCTAGTCTAGTGTACTATAATCTAACTATATATTTCGCCATTAGATACCCTCTTAAATGTTAGCCTTGCCATGTTGTAGACATATGTTCTGTTACGGAGTAGGTAGGCCAAAGGGTTGAATATGTGATAGCATCATTGTGAACCTATGTAATAATGTAATTGTTCAACTTTGTGTCCTTTACTGATTTTTTTAACGATCAAACGGTGCAGGGCACCCAAGTTTATAAGCTGCAAATTACAAGGGTGGTAGGTAAAAAATACAAGGAGACCCCAGACAACACTCGCAAAGGACCTATATTCGAAAAAGAAGCCTCTACAATTCCAGAAAACACACTAGCAGAATACTAAAAAACACAGTCAAGTCCACGACGTCTCTGCCACCATCGCCAGTGACCTCAGAGGCAATCCAACATCAAGGTCAGGGCAGCGGGCTCGACCAGGCTCAACCGACGAGAAGAGGCTCTACAAACGACCACCTCCAAAGCACCGGGGACAGCACCACTTGGTGAAGAGGAGACGACGAGCATCGGCGCAGAGCCAAAGCAGCATCGGAGCAGCAACCCTACTGCCATTGGGTCCGACACGGCGATGGAACAAGTCCAGCGGAACACGTCGGGGGAAAGCTCTAGGAAGAAACCGCCGCAAGTCCAGCGGAACACGTCGGGGGAAAGCTCTAGGAAGAAACCGCCGCGACAGGCCGATACGTTAATAACGTATCCATAATTTTTATGTTCCATGCTTGGTTTTTATCTACTTTCTTATGTTTTGTTTCAACTTTGGAGTACTTTTTATAAACTTTCTTGGACTAACCTATTAACAAGATGCCACAGTGCCAGCTGCCAGTTTTCTGCTGTTTTTGGTTCTAGGAAAGTCAGAAAATGAATATTCTCAAAATTGGATGGGACAAAAGCCAAAGTCAGTTTTTCACCGAGGGGGACACGGAGCCAGAATACGAGACAGAGAGGGGCCAGAGGGCCGCCACACCACCTGGCCGCGCGGGCCAGGCCTGGCCGCCCCAGGGGGTGGTGTGGCCGCCTAGGGCACCCCCTCGGCCTCCCCTTTCGCCTATAAACCCTAAGTACCCGATCAAAATGCCACGAAAGAGTATGTAGCCGCCATCATCTCCATCCCTAGATCGGGAGGGATCTGAAGCTCTTCCCGGCACCCTGCCGCAGGGGAGAATTCACCCTAGAGGCCTTCTTCATCACCATGCAAGCCTCCGGTGTGATGCGTGAGTAGTTCATCCTTGGACTACGGATCCATGTAGTAGCTAGATGGTTGGTTCTTCTCCTTTGTGCTATCATGTTTAGATCTCGTGAGCTCCGTTCATGATCAAGATCATCTATTTGTAATCCTACATGTTGTGTTTGTGGGGATCCAATGGATATTGAGATGCTATTTGAAGGAAATATGCCCTGAGAGGCAATAATAAAGTTGTTATTATATATTCCTTATACATGATAGATGTTTATTTTACATGCTAGAATTGTATTGATTCGGAAACATCAATACATGTGTGTTTAATAAACAAAAAGGGTTCCTAGTCATGCCTCTCTTATAGACTAGCTTGTTGATTAACAAGATGATCAAGGTTACCTGATCATGGACATTGGATGTTGTTAATAACAAGGTCACACCATTGGTGGAATGATGTGATGAACATTCATCCGAAGTATAGCATTACGATCAAGTCATTATGTTTATATTGCTATAACATCATACGAAGTAATCTTTATCCTTAGACCATGAGATCATGTTAATTGCTGACACCGGAAGAGTATCTTGATAACATCAAACATCACACCGTAACAGGGTGACTATAAAGATGGGTTCAGTACTACGAAGGTGTTATGTTGAGGCTCATGGATCAAGAGTGGAATTTGTCAATCCAGATGACGGATAGATATACTCTGGGCCCTCTCGGTGATATCACATTAGGATAGCTTGCAAGCAAGTGATGTGATCACTAGAATGTTATATCACGGGAACGAGAAAAGAGTGCATGTCGGTAACGAGATCAAACTAGGTATGGAGATACCGATGATCGAATCTCGGACATTTAATATATCGAGAGACAAAGGGATTTAGTTACAAGCGTTAAAGGTTCTCACGATCACAGAAGTCATCGTTGAATGTGTAGGAGTCAGTACGGATCTCCAGGTCCCGCTGCTGATTATTGATCGAAGAAGGGTCTCGATCATGTCTGCATTATTCGTGAACCGTAGGGTGGCACACTTAAGAGTTACCGGACACCATTTTAGAGCACATATGTTTCATACGAAAGAATTGCAAAGCGCAGGAATTGTTTCAATAGAAACCAGAAATTGTTTCGGGTGAAATTGCAGAAGGTGGTTCTGCATGTGATATTGAAATATTGCAAGGGGCTATATGTGAATGTTTGTTAATTAAAGTAATTAACAAAATTCTGAATAAATTTAATAAAAAGAGTTTTATTAAATGAGAGAGCATTAAATTTGGAGAAATTTAATGCATTTAAAGTGGAGACTTTAAAAGGGAATGTGAAGAGGCATTTTAATGTGGAGGGGTTACCACCACATGAATGGGGGAGGTGAGGGGTCACCCCCCATGCTCCGGCCATGAAGAGAGGGGGCACCCCCTCCTCCTATAAAAGGCCATCCATTCCCTCCTTCATCCTCACACCTCCTTGTGAAGGATCTCTCTCCCCCTCTAGAATTATTTCCCCATGGTCTCGGATTAGCGAGATATATGTTCCCGGTGGCATTTCGTCTGGAAGGAGTTGCTTCTTCCGCTGGATCGCTGGAGTGAGGAGGTGGAGGTTGTCTGGTGGCTTGAACGTGTGTGCGAGTGCGGATGCGCTGCTGAGTTGCGGCGCTCGGACTTCCTCACGATCTTGAGATCGACAAGTGTATGACTACATCAACCACGAGTTCCTACTCGTTAACAAAGCTCGTTGTCTACGAGGGTAATTTCTCGTTGGATGTATGTCCACCTGTTGCTTTGTATCTAGTAGATAGATCTTGGCGTGTAGTTCATACCGTAGGAAAAATTTTGTTTTCTATGCTGCGGACCCAACAGTGGTATCAGAGCCTGATCTATACGTAGGTGCTTAGCACGGGTAGTACACATATGTTGATATGTGGGCGATGATGATCATGTTATTGCATCTTCTAGGTATTTTGGATATTGGTGGCATAGTGGGATGAAGCGGCCCGGACCAACCATACATGTCATCGTACATGAGACCGGTTCCACGACTGACATGCAACTTGTTTTGCATAAGTGGCTGGCGGGTGTCTGTCTCTCCTACTATAGTCAATATCTAATTTACAACGAGTTGCTAATAACTTAGTTATCCTCGTTGTGGTTCATGTTCGTAGGTGAGAACGGTTCTATCTCCGAAAGCCCTAAGCCACATAAAACTTGCAATTGATAAATTAGAGGCGTCTAGTTTAGATCGTTGCTGGGCTAGTGTATTGATATGGTATTGTTGTAAGTAGATGTATGGTAGATACTCTTACAATACAGTCAACGTGTAAGTTCCATAGACCTTGGCCTTACACAAAAAGGAATGATAGAGATCATACCACGATGCAAGTGATAGAGATCAAATGCATGGACCATATCATCTCACTTTACACATTAGATGTTAGCATCTTATACTGCTAGTTTGGCGCGTTTGGTAGCATTATAAGATGATCCCTCATTTAGATATCAAGATAAAAATGTGTTCTTCCTTGAGTATGCACCGTTCTATGGATCGTGTTTTGAGACATCACGTGATGATCGGGTGTACTCGAATCTACGCTTTCATAGGAATGGGTGTAAGACAGTTTTACACACGCGAATACTAAGGTTCTTACTTGGCGATCCTAGCATGTATAGACATGGCATCGGAACACGGACTGAAAGGTTAAGCATGAGTCATATGGTTGATATGATGCCCATATAGATGCTCGCCTTTGAAGCTATATCAACTCACGTGATGATCGGACTTGGTGTAGTGGATTTGGTTCATGTAATCACCAAAAGGACGCGAGGGATGTCGTTTTGAGTGGGAGTTCATTAGTAATTTGGATTAGTTGAACTCAATCTATCATAAACTTAGTCTAAATAAACTTTACAAATTCTGTTGTAGATGGCACCACTTGCTTTTAATTTCAATGTGTTCATGGAGAAAGAGAAACTTGCTGCGAATGGTAGCAACTTCACCAACTGAGCTATAAATTTGAGGATTCTCCTCACTGCTGCACAAAAGCAATATGTGCTAGATGCGCCGCTAGGCCCCCCACCAGCTCCTGATGTCCCTGACGAGGAAAAGAATATCTATGTGACTCGTCAGGAGGACCACAACTTAGTTCATTGAGGCATACTCTATGGGCTAGAGCCAGAACTTCGAAAGCGTTTTGAAAATGGCAATGCCTTTGATACCATGGGAGAATTGAAAATGATTTTCGATACCCATGCTGCCGTAGAGAGTTATAATGCTACAGAAAGGCTCTTTAGCTGCATGATGGAGGAAAACAGCTCCATTAGTGAGCACTTACTCAAAATGTCTAGGTACGCCGATAAGCTTGTGTCCTTGGGAATAACGATTCCCATTGACTTAGGCATACATCATGTTCTCCAATCTCTGCCACCTAGCTACAAGAGCTTCGTGATGAACTATAATATGCAGGGCATGAAGAAGTCTCTTCCCGAGCTTCTGTCAATGCTTAAGACTGTAGAAGTAGAGATTAGGAAAGAACATCAAGTGTTGATGATCAATAGGACCACCGGTTTCAAGAAGGACAAGAAAGGCAAGCACAAGGGAAAGAAGGGTGGCAAGTCTGTTGCCACGCCTGAAAAGAAACCTTGGGCTGGCCCTAAGTCTAACACCGAGTGCTACTATTGCAAGGGGAATGGCCATTGGAAGCGCAACTACCCCAAGTATTTAGCGGACAAGAAGTCCGGCAAGGCAAACAAAGGTATATGTGATATACATGTTATTGATGTGTACTTGACTAGTACTCGCAGTAGCACCTGGATATTTGATACGGGATCGGTTGCTAATATATGTAACTCGATTAAGAGGCTGCGGAACAAGCAACAGCTAGCAAGGGATGAGGTCACGATGCGGGTCGTCAATGGATCAAGAGTTGATGTGATCGCCGTTGGAATGCTGCCTCTCCATATGCCGTCGGGATTAGTAATAAATCTAAATAATTGTTATTTGGTGCCTGCATTGAGCATGAACATTGTATCCGGATCGTGTTTGATGCAAAGTGGTTATTCGTTTAAATCTGAAAACAATAGTTGTTCGATTTATATGGATAATATCTTTTATGGTCATGCACCTGTGTTGAATGGTTTATTTCTGTTGGATCTCGATAGTAGTATTACGCATATTCATAATATTAATGCTAAAAATTTAAACTTGATGATGATATATCTACATACATATGGCATTGCCGTCTAGGTCATATTGGCGTTAAACGCATGAAGAAACTCCATTCTGATGGATTTTTGGAATCACTTGATTTTGAATCATTTGATACATGTGAGTTGTGTCTTATGGGCAAGATGACTAGAACGCCGTTTTCTGGTTCAATGGAACGGGCGACAAATTTATTGAAAATCATACATGCTGATGTGTGTGGACCAATGAGTGTGTCGGCGCGAGGCGGATATCGTTATTTTGTTACTTTCACGGATGATTTGAGTAGATACGGGTATATCTATTTGATGAAACACAAGTCTAAAACTTTTGAAAAGTTCAAGGAATTTCAGAATGAAGTGGAAAATCATCATAACAAAAAGATCAAATTTCTACGGTCTAACCGTGAAGGAGAGTATCTAAGTTACGAGTTTAGCACACACATGAAAGAGTGTGGAATAGTTTCACAACTCACGCCTGACGGAACACCACAACGTAATGGTGTGTCGGAACGTCGTAATCGTACCTTATTGGATATGGTTCGATCTATGATGTCTCTAACTGACTTACCTCTGTCATTTTGGGGTTATGCACTGGAAACAGCTGCATTCACTTTAAATCGGGCACCATCTAAATCCGTTGAAACGACACCGTATGAATTATGGGTTGGAAACAAACCTAAGCTGTCATTTCTTAAGGTTTGGGGATGCGATGTTTATGTGAAGAAACTTCAAACGGATAAACTCGAACCCAAAGCGGGAAAATGCGTCTTCATAGGATACCCTAAGGAAACAATTGGGTATACCTTCTATCACAGATCCGAGGGCAAGGTTTTTGTTGCCAAGAATGGATCCTTTCTTGAGAAGGAGTTTCTCGCAAAAGGTGTGAGTAGTCGGAAGGTAGAACTCGAAGAGGTTATTGAACCTTCTCTTCATGGAATGGCGAGTGGCGTAGCACCGGAAGTTGTTTCGGAGTTGACTTCACCTGATGAAGAGAGAGCTAATGATAATGATCATGAAACTCCAAAAGAGGACACTACTGTACCTCGCAGGTCAAGCAGGACACGTGCAGCTCCTGAACTGTACGGCAATGCTGTTGTGAATTTCATGGTTGATGAAATGGATGACCCTGCGATGTATGAAGAAGCGATGATGAGCCCGGATTCCAACAAATGGCTAGAAGCCATGAAATCCGAGATGGAATCCATGTACGAGAACCAAGTTTGGAACTTGGTGGACTTACCTCACGACCGAAAGGCCGTTGAGAATAAATGGATTTTCAAAAGAAAAACTGATGCTGATGGTAATGTGACCATCTATAAGGCTCGACTTGTCGCAAAGGGGTTTCGACAAATTCAAGGAGTTGACTATGATGAGACATTCTCTCCCGTAGCGATGCTTAAGTCGGTTAGGATTATGTTAGCAATTGCTGCATATTTCGATTATGAAATATGGCAGATGGATGTCAAAACTGTGTTCCTCAATGGTAAGATTAAAGAAGAGTTGTATATGATACAACCTAAGGGTTTTGTCGATCCTAAGGATGCTAATAAGGTATGCAAACTTCAGCGATCCATCTATGGACTGAAGCAAGCATCACGGAGTTGGAATCTCCGCTTTGATGAGGTGATCAAAGAGTTTGGATTTGTCCAAACTTATGGAGAGGCTTGTATTTACAAGAAAGTGAGTGGGAGCAATGTGGCATTTCTGATATTATATGTGGATGACATATTATTGATTGGAAATGATATAGATCTTTTAAATAGTGTTAAAAGTTATCTAAACAGCAAATTTTCAATGAAAGACCTTGGTGAAGCGTCATATATATTAGGCATTAAAATCTCTAGAGATAGATCAAGGCGCCTAATTGGGCTATCGCAGAGTACATACCTTGATAAGATATTAAAGAAGTTTAATATGGACAAAAGTAAGAAGGGGTTCTTACCTATGTTGCAAGGAAAGACATTGAGTAAGACTCAAAGTCCGGCTACGGCGGAAGAAAGAGAGATGATGGATAAGATCCCCTATGCCTCGGCCATAGGCTCTATTATGTATGCCATGATATGTACAAGACCGGATGTGGCACATGCTATTAGTTTGACTAGTAGGTACCAATCTGATCCAGGTTCGGAACACTGGATAGCGGTAAAGAACATCCTCAAGTACTTGAGAAGAACTAAGGATATGTTTCTTATATACGGAGGTGAAGAAGAGCTAGCCGCTAAGTGTTATGTCGATGCTAGCTTTGACACCGATCCGGATGACTCTAAGTCTCAATCCGGATACGTATTTCTCTTGAACGGAGCAGCAGTTAGTTGGAGGAGTTCCAAACAACCTGTGGTAGCTGGATCAACAACGAAGGTGGAATATGTTGCTGCTTCAGAAGCAGCACAGGAAGCAGTTTGGATGAAAGAGTTCATTACGGAACTGGGTGTGGTTCCCAGTGCGTTGGACCCGATGGTGATCTATTGTGACAACAATGGAGCCATAGCCAACGCAAAGGAACCAAGGTCTCACAAGAATTCCAAACATATTAAGCGCCGGTTTCACTCCATCCACGAGCATGTCAAGGATGGAGATATAAAGATTTGTAAAGTACACACGGACCTAAATGTAGCAGATCCGTTGACTAAAGTTCTCCCTAGGGCAAAACATGATCAACACCAGAACTCCATGGGTGTTAGATTTATCACTATGTGAACTAGATTACTGTCTCTAGTGCAAGTGGGAGACTGAAGGAAATATGCCCTGAGAGGCAATAATAAAGTTGTTATTATATATTCCTTATACATGATAGATGTTTATTTTACATGCTAGAATTGTATTGATTCGGAAACATCAATACATGTGTGTTTAATAAACAAAAAGGGTTCCTAGTCATGCCTCTCTTATATACTAGCTTGTTGATTAACAAGATGATCAAGGTTTCCTGATCATGGACATTGGATGTTGTTAATAACAAGGTCACACCATTGGTGGAATGATGTGATGAACATTCATCCAAAGTATAGCATTACGATCAATTCATTATGTTTATATTGCTATAACATCATACGAAGTAATCTTTATCCTTAGACCATGAGATCATGTTAATTGCTGACACCGGAAGAGTATCTTGATAACATCAAACGTCACACCGTAACAGGGTGACTATAAAGATGGGTTCAGTACTACGAAGGTGTTATGTTGAGGCTCATGGATCAAGAGTGGAATTTGTCAATCCAGATGACGGATAGATATACTCTGGGCCCTCTCGGTGATATCACATTAGGATAGCTTGCAAGCAAGTGATGTGATCACTAGAATGTTATATCATGGGAACGAGAAAAGAGTGCATGTCGGTAACGAGATCAAACTAGGTATGGAGATACTGATGATCGAATCTCGGACATGTAATATATCGAGAGACAAAGGGATTTAGTTGCAAGCGTTAAAGGTTCTCACAATCACAGAAGTCATCATTGAATGTGCAGGAGTCAGTACGGATCTCCAGGTCCCGCTGCTGATTATTGATCAAGAAGGATCTCGATCATGTCTGCATTATTCGCAAACCGTAGGGTGGCACACTTAAGAGTTACCGGACACCATTTTGGAGCACATATGTTTCAGACGAAAGAATTGCAAAGCGCAAGAATTGTTTTAATAGAAACCGAAAATTGTTTCGGGTGAAATTGCAGAAGGTGGTTCTGCATGTGATATTGAAATATTGCAAGGGGCTATATGTGAATGTTTGTTAATTAAAGTAATTAACAAAATTCTGAATAAATTTAATAAAAAGAGTTTTATTAAATGAGAGAGCATTAAATTTGGGGAAATTTAATGCATTTAAAGTGGAGACTTTAAAAGGGAATGTGAAGAGGCATTTTAATGTGGAGGGGTTACCACCACATGAATGGGGGAGGTGAGGGGTCACCCCCCAATGCGCCGGCCATGGAGAGAGGGGGCACCCCCCTTCCTCCTATAAAAGGTCACCCATTCCCTCCTTCATCCTCACACCTCCTTGTGAAGGATCTCTCTCCCCCTCTAGAATTATTCCCCCATGGTCTCGGATTAGCGAGATACATGATCCCGGTGGCATTTCGTCTGGAAGGAGTTGCTGCTTCCGCTGGATCGCTGGAGCGAGGAGGTGGAGGTTGTCCAGTGGCTTGAACGTGTGTGCGAGTGCGGATGCGCTGCTGAGTTGCGGTGCTCGGACTTCCTCACGATCTTGAGATCGGCAAGTGTACGACTACATCAACCACGAGTTCCTACTCGTTAAAAAAGCTCGTTGTCTACGAGGGTAAGTTCTCGTTGGATGTATGTCCACCCGTTGCTTTGTACCTAGTAGATAGATCTTGGCGTGTAGTTCACACCGTAGGAAATTTTTTGTTTTCTATGCTGCGGACCCAACACTATTTCAGATTGATTATTGTTTCTATCATGTCTTTTTTATTTGTGATCTTGCATGCTTTCTGTTGTTAGTAGCTATCTTGGCCAAGTAGATGCTAGCAACTCTAAGAGTTAGTATTTATGCTCGATAGTGGGTTCATGCCTCTAATAATCTAGGGAAGTGACAGAAATATATAAGGTACTAGATGTGTTGTTGCTACTAGGGAGAAAACAACAATCCTTTGTTCATAGAACAATCGTATTGTTTACTTTACACGCAATGCGTAATACAATTATCTGTTGTTTGCAACTTAATACTGGAGGGGGTTTGGATGATAACCTGAAGATGGATTATTAGTCATAGATGCAGTTGGATTACGGTCTATGTTGTAATGCCCAATCGAATCTCAAAGGAGTCAATATGATTAGTATATGCATGTATGCTTTCTTGATGTTTGTCAATTCCCCGCTGTAATTTATTCACCCAACATGTCATCTATCTTAAGGAGAGCCACCACTAGTGAACTATGGGACCCCAGCCCTTTCTTTTACCATCAATCTACAACTGTTTACTGCTTTGTGTTTACTTTCTGTAAGATTTTACTTTTTTTCATACAATACGTTTAATCCTTTGTTTTCAGCAAAACCGGTGAGATTGATAACCTCACTGTAAGTTGGCGGCAAAATTCTATGGTTGTGTTGTGCAGGATTTTAAGTTGGCAACACCACCTTGGAGGTGTTTCCTTGCTCCTACTGGTTCGATAACCTTGGTTTCATAACTGAGGGAAAACTTGATGCTGTGCTCATCATACCTTTCTCTTGGGGTTCCCCAACAAGATCGATATATTTTGGACCATCAAGCTATTTTTCTGGCGCCGTTGTCGGGGAGTCAACAGGACATCTTCACAAGGGGAGTCCCTCATAACCAATCTCTTTACTTTGTTTTATTTGTTTTTCTTAGTTTATTTTCTGCTTTATTTGCTTGTTTCTTTATCAAAAACACAAAAAAAATTAGTTGTACTAGTTTGCTTTCTTTATTAAAAACACAAAAAATGACTACTCTTGAAAACACTAAGTTGTGTGACTTCACTAGCACCAATAACAATGATTTCATGTGCACACCTATTGCTCCACCTGTTCCTGAAGCCATTTTCTTTGAAATTAAACCTGCTTTGCTCAATCTTGTTATGAAAGAACAATTTTCTAGTATTGGTACTGAAGATGTTGCTGCTCATCTAAATAACTTTGTTAAATTTTGTGAGATGCAAAAGCAGAGGGATATAGATGGAGATGTTATTAAGCTTAAATTGTTTCTATTCTCTTTGAGAGGAAAAGCTAAAGAATGGTTGAATTCCTCAACTAGGAATAGTATTGATTCTTGGACTAAATACAAAGATGCTTTCATTGGAAAATACTATCTTCCTGCTAAGATTATATCTATGAGAAGTGAAATAATGAAGTTTAAACAATCTGATAATGAACATGTTGCTCAAGCTTGGGAAAGAATGAAATCTTTGGTAAAAATTGTCCCACTCATGGACTGACTGCTTGGATGATTATCCAAACCTTTTATGCAAGATTAAACTATTCTTCAAGAAATCTATTAGATTCTGCTACTGGAGGTACCTTTATAACCATTACTTTGGGTGCTGCAACGAAGCTTCTGGATAATATGATGGTTAATTTTTCTAAATGGCACACTAAAAGAGCTCCACAAGGTAAGAAGGTAAATTCTGTTGAAGAAACCTCCTCCTTGAGTGATAAAATTGATGTTATTATGTTTATGCTTATTAATGGAAAAGATCATATTGATCCAAATCATGTCCCCTTAGCCTCTTTGGTTGCTCAAGAAGAGCAAGTTGATGTGAACTTTATAAGAAATAATAATTTTAGCAACAACGCCTATAGGAATAATTTTGGTAATAATAACTATAGGCCATATCCTTCCAATAATGGTAATGCTTATGGAAATTCCTACAACAACAATAGGAATGCACCCTCTGAACTTGAAGTTATGCTTAAAGATTTTCTTAGTAAACAAACTGCTTTCAATAAAACTATTGAGGAAAAACTCTCTAATGCTGAAAGAAATATAGCATCATTGGCTAAAGCACAATCTTCTTTGAATAAAATGACTGCTAAATCTGAAACTAATGAGAATCCTTTTGCTGCTACTAATGCCATACAAGTTAGAATTGATGAAAATGTTAGATTACTAGCTGAATTGCATGCTAAGTGGGAGAGAGAAGATGAAATTGCTATAAACATTAGTGTTTCTACTATCACTACCACTAGTGTTGAAGCTAGTAATAGCTCTACTACTTTAGATGATAATTATGATTTTGATCTTGATGGTTGCAACATCTCTGAAGTAATTAAGTTCCTACAAAATCTTTCTAAAAGTCCTAATGCTAGTGCTATGAATATGGCCTTTACAAAACATATTACCGATGCTCTCATAAAAATCAAAGAAGAAAATATGAAACATAAAGCTTATATTCCTATGAAACAAGAAGATGGTTGGGAACCCATCATTAATATGAAAGTGAATGATTTTAATTTCAAAGCTTTATGTGATCTTGATAGTAGTGTTTCTATTATGCCTATAAGGATTTATGATATGCTTGATTTGCCACCACTTGAAGACTGTTATTTAAATGTCCCACTTGATGATAATGCTAAAAAGAAACTCATGGGGAGTATTAATGATGTCCTTATTATGGTTAACAATGCCTATGTCCCGTTGATTTCTATGTTTTGGATGTTGAATGCAATGCTTCTTGTCCTATTACTTTGGAAAGACCTTTTCTTAGAACTGTTGGTGCCATTATTGATATGAAAGAAGGCACTATTAAATATCAACTCCCACTCAAGAAAGGTATAGAACACTTCCATAAGAAGAGAGATAAGATCTCTTTTGTTTCTCTTATGAAAACAAAATTTGCTCTTAATGCTTCTTCATTTGAGAACACTTGATCCATTTCTTGCTTCTTATGCCTAACTTAAAGGCGTTAAAAAAAGTACTTATTGGGAGATAACACAAAAGTTTTATATGAGTCTTGGAAGTTATTACTTCTGTAATAACCGCTCCTTATCCTTTTTATTTGCCTTTTGTGCCAAGAGTAACCTCTAATGAGAGAGAAGTAATGCTTGGGAAAGTTGTTGTCCCGAAACAGATTTCTGTTCTTCACGGTAAAAATTCGTGTAAAATCCCTGTACGTTGTTTTGAGGCGTGAATGTTTTTGCTTCTGCCCCAGGTTGTTATCTAACTTTAGTTAGTTCAACACTTTTTTATTTGAGCAACAGAAGGTCTTCGAAAAAATTGGTTTTTACCTGCTGGTCTATTTTGACAGATTTCTGCCATTATTTGCATTTGCTTCTTGTTGGTTCCTTTTTGAGTTCTCTTTGGGGAATTGAGATTTTTGAGGAAAGTGCTATAGTAGCTTGTGTTTTAATAAAAGTTTTATTGGTGTTAAAACTGAACCCAAATACTTATTATCTTGAGTGCACTAATGTTGTTAATAAAGATTGTGTGAAGTTTTGTATGAAGAAAAATTTTCAGGTGTATGGAGAGAATGATGTACTGAGATGAAGAATGGACTAAAGCTCAAGCTTGGGGATGCCACCTCGTGTCACCCCAAGAAATATCCAAGAATTACAAGTGTCAAAGCTTGGGGATGCCCAAGGCATCCCCTTCTTTATCAACAAAAATCCCAGGTTTCTTCCAAACACTTCATTTTTATTGTTTCATGCACAGTTGTGTTGTTCTTGGAGCGTCTTCGTTTTTGTTTTGGTTTTTGTTTGCTTGGTTTTCTTAGTTTGCTGAATAAATTGGTTGGACCCCCTCTTTCATACATTGGTTTTCAAATAGTTTGGTTTGGATTGGAAAAGAGTAGGAAAGTTCATGCTTAAGTGGTAAAGAGAGCTTGTTTTTGACTGTGGCTTATGCTTTGTCATGCCATGCTTGATATTGTTTTGGATTTATGCTTAGTGATCTTTGTTGTAGCATGAAATGTTATAAACAATTGAGATTGCTTAATGTGCCTTTGAAAAATCGTGCGTTGTTTTAGCATACTAAAGCATAGTATTGTGATATTCTCCTTTGATGCTTTATTTGGGTTGACTTGGCGCATGCTCACACCATGTTATGACTATCCCAAGTCACCATAGCCTTTATGATCCTTTAGTTTCCGACTTGTAATATCACTTTATGCTTTGATTAATGATGTTTTGTCGCTCTACATGATTATGGCCATTATTGCTCTCTTAGTTAGTCGCTCCTAGTCTTTTGCTATCCTCCGTAAACAAGTGTGAGTTCCACTCATGCATCCAACTCCTAAAACCAAGTTATTCCAAAGAGTCCACCATACCTACCTATTAGCATTTGCTATTCCAAGTATATTCATGTTTTTATCTACCTTCCGAATTAAACTTGTTATGTGAAAATTAGTGATTAAAGCTCTCACGAACTTGATGACACACTTTACTTTCTTGCATTTAATAAACTTGAACCATTGCGTCCATCTTTGTTGTGTATATGCTTGCGCTTTATAAGTTGAAGTTACCAGAACCATGTATCATGGGGAACGCTTTCAACATTGCACTTGTACATTGTACCCCGTTGATATCATGTTCTTTTGCTTATGGATCCCGACGGTGTGAAATAAAGGGGGAACTTGTAAGATCATGGAGTTTGTATGTGTGTTAGAGAAACACCTGGGCCGCTAGCCTAAGCCATGCGTAATCATGGTAGAAACTTGCAGCATAACCATAATGATCACTCAATGAAGCATCCTCAATAAAAACCTATGCAAATAGCAAATAAAAAGATTGCTGAGATGCTCATTGTCTGCTTGCCTTGTCATTTTGATTATGGGATAGCTCCTGTATCATGTGCAAGGGGCACCCTGTTGGCGGTTCTCTATGATACATATGTACTTACAATGACAAGAGCTTACTTGTGACTGAAGTTGAGTAGCATGAGGTTCGGTCTTCGTAAGTAAGGGGCATGAGATTTCGGCTTATAACTTGTCAATAATATCCTCTTAGTTGTGTCACTTTAACCTTAGTCACCTAAAAGATGCTTATGATAGGGGCAATGAGATCTGCAAGCTAATAAGTACCATAATTTTTGGAAGCTCTTTATGAAACTTGAATCTCTACTTCCTTCTATGAAGGCCTTTCTTTTACTTTTATGTTGAGTCTCCACCTTCTATCTTTATGCACCTACTTTGAGAGCATAGAGGCCATTCTTAGTTCTATGTGCATTGTCCCAAGACTTGTTGATTGATGCATAACTTGATACTACTTGTTCTTAAACTACTTGTATATAGTCACTCTTATGAACTTTGAAGGTGTCCTATGCATTTATGTTTGCTACTCTATGAGGGACAAGCTAAATTCCACTATGCTATGTTTTCTTTATGTGAAACAAAAAAACATCTTGCAAAGCATTGTTATTCATGAATCTTTTGTTTCTACATTTTCATGTTATAACATAGTTCCTATGTCTTATTTCTAGAACTTTATCTTTCATGCTATGTTGAAGTACTATGATCCCAACTATCAATGTTTTACAAATACTTTGATCAAGGTGATGATAGTGCAAGTCACCTCAAAAATTATTCTTTCTTTTTATCACTTACCTACTCGAGGACGAGTAGGAGTTAAGCTTGGGGATGTTGATACGTTGCTAAGGTATCCATAATTTTTTATGTTTCATGCTTGATTTTTATCTACTTTCTTGTGTTTTGTTCCAACTTTGGAGTACTTTTTATACACTTTCTTGGACTAACCTATTAACAAGATGCCACAGTGCCAGCTGCCTGTTTTCTGCTGTTTTTGGTTCCAGAAAAGTCATAAAAAGAATATTCTCGGAATTGGACGGGACAAAAGCCAAAGTCAGTTTTTCACCGAGGGGGACACGGAGCTAGAGTACAAGACGGAGAGGGGCCAGAGGGCCGCCACACCACCTGGCCGCGCGGGGCAGGCCTGGCCGCGCCAGGGGGTGGTGTGGCCGCCTAGGGCACCCCCTCGGCCTCCCCTTTCGCTTATAAGATGCCTCCGATACAGAAACCCTAAGTACCCGATCAAAATTCCACGAAAGAGTCTGTAGCCACCATCATCTCCATCCCTAGATCAGGAGGGATCTGAAGCTCTTCCCGGCACCCTACCGGAGGGGAGAATTCACCATGGAGGCCTTCTTCATCACCATGTAAGCCTCCGGTGTGATGCGTGAGTAGTTCATCCTTGGACTACGGGTCTATGTAGTAGCTAGATGGTTGATTCTTCGCCTTTTTTCTATCATGTTTAGATCTTGTGAGCTCCGTTCATGATCAAGATCATCTATTTGTAATCATACATATTGTGTTTGCGGGGATTCGATGGATATTGAGATATTATTTCAGATTGATTATTGATTCTATCATGTCTTTGTTATTTGTGATCTTGCATGCTTTCCGTTGTTAGTAGCTATCTTGGTCAAGTAGATGGTAGTAACTCCAAGAGTTAGTATTTATGCTTGATAGTGGGTTCATGCCTCTAGTAATCTGGGGAAGTGACAGAAATCTCTAAGGTACTAGATGTGTTGTTGCTACTAGGGAGAAAACAGCAATCCTTTGTTCGTAGAATCTTACATGCAATGCGTAATGCAATTATCTGTTGTTTGCAACTTAATACTGGAGGGGGTTCGGATGATAACCTGAAGGTGGATTATTAGTCATAGATGCAGTTGGATTACGGTCTATGTATAATGTTTTAATGCCCAATCGAATCTTAAAGGAGTCAAGATGATTAGTATATGTATGTATGCTTTATCGATGTTTGTCAATTGCCCCACTGTAATTTGTTTACCCAACATGTCATCTATCTTAAGAAGAGCTACCACTAGTGAACTATGGACCCCGGTCCTTTCTTTTACCATCAATCTACAATTCTTTACTGCTTTTTATTTACTTTCTGCAAGCTTTTACTTTCTTCCACATAATACGTTTAATCCTTTGTTTTCAGCAAAACCGGTGAGATTGACAACCTCACTGTAAGTTGGAGGCAAAATTCTGTGGTTGTGTTGTGCAGGATTCTAAGTTGGCAACAACACCTTGGACGTGTTTCCTTGCTCCTACTGGTTCGATAACCTTGATTTCATAACTGAGGGAAAACTTGCTGCTGTGCTCATCATACCTTCCTCTTGGGGTTCCCCAACGAGCTCGATATATTTTGGGCCATCACAGGCCACCACCACCCGTAGACCAAGCGACCACCATGGACGCCAGGAAACAAGGAGGGGAACCCAGCGCGGCATGGACGACACCAACATCGGCGAAGAAGAAGAGGAACGACGCGATGGGCTGCTTCCCCCTCGCCACCACGGCCAGCCGGGAAGAAGAGAACACCACTCCAATCACCGCAGCACCAATCTCCCCCGTCGCCACGGCCGGCCAAGAAGGATGCACAGGACGCCACCTCCTCTGCCAGATGCCAGCTCCTAGGCCATTATTGCGAGTTTCCAGCAACAGATCCCGCACTCCCACTTGCCTCCGACCATCGGAGCACCTCGAGAATGCAGATCCACGCTGGTGGGCTTCAAGTCGAGGCCGGTGAAAGAAACCCTAACTCCGAGCAGAAACGCCCACACTGGCGGTGGTGTTGGATTTTTTAATACAACCCTGGAAAGAAAGAGAGTCTAATTCAAAGATCTTTTTCTTCTCCTTATCTACACAATTAGTTTATGTTCGTTCTAAATTACAAAAGAGAACAAAATAATTTTTTTTATTTTTGCACGCCATTCGCTCTTTTGACTTTGGAATGAAATCCCTTTATCCGGCATAATCTAGAATAATTAGGATTTCTAAAAAAAGGGTCCACTCGTAGGAAAATCCAACCTTTCCTCAGATCCGGCACTAATATATTTTTAACGTCTAATTAGAGCAGGGAATTATTCTAATTAGGAAGTTAAGCTCGTTGCTTTTTATTTTACCAGAATTAAAGCGAGGCTCTATCCATTTATTCACTAGACCCAGAAAATCGTAATTCAAGGCAACCTAAAAGCTAACCTAGACTACACCGAGACCTCCCCTCCGCCACCTGTGGCCGGCTACGCCGCCGGAGGGGCTCAGGATCGGCCATGCCGCTCTCTTCTTTCTCAGGCTACTGTTCACAGGGGAGGAGGGGAGAAGATCGTACTGCTCGGCGTTCGTGTTCTTTACTGGTTGTTTCGTTGCTTCCATTTAACAGGAATAACAGAAAGAACAGATGTACATCGAAGACCGAAGAGTGACGTTGTTATTGCATCTGATAATCCTGCCGCTATAGTCTCTCTTAGCTTAGTTTGCTTTCAGTAAACAATAAGGCATGCATGTGCAAGAGATTGTTTGTGACGTGATCGACCGTTTCTTCCATTGTTTTAGCTAAGTTTAAGTTGCCTTGGGCATATCGTGGGATGGCACGAGATCATGCGTGTATGGTGGCGATGGAGGAAGTGGGCGAGTGGTCGTCGGATGGCATGGCCAGTTAGCACGTACATGTCCTAGTTTTAGATTTTGGTTATTGTTATAAATAACAGAGGCAAGAACAAAAATGCTGCAACCTTTTACGCAACGCAAAACAATGGTGTTAATCGCGTGTTAAGCTACATGTCCGACGAATGTCCCTACATATTATTCATGTATGTGTCACACGTACATCTCCATGTCCTACGTGCTCCGCCTCCTTCCTGCCAGCCCAAAGGAGAGGATATTGCCATGTAAACTGGAAAAAAGTGTGCAGACCCCTCAGGCTGGGTGGCTTGGGAGTACCTGACCTAGCTCGCACGGCCATCAACCTATGGACTCGCTGGATCTGGAAGATGTGTACCGACCCACTACGACCCTGGCATGGTCTCGACATGCACTTTTCCAGGACCGAGCTTGAGGTGTCTGATGCCTTCACCACGATGATGATGGGAGACGGGAACCCAGCTCTGTTTTGGATGGATAGATGGCTTGACAGGAAGACCATCGAGGAGACAGCGCCAGATCTACTAGTGCTAATCCCAAAACACACCTGTAAGATACGCACGGCGAGAGAGGCGCTCCTTCAACGCCGGTGGATCGCGGACAGGGTGCACTGAGCTCTCTTGCCCTTTGACAGTACGTCCAGCTATGGATTAGAGTGCAGGACTTCCACCTGTCGGATGGGACGGACACACTCCTCTGGAGGTGGACACCAGATGCCCAGTATACCTCAAAGTCTTGCTACGATTTCCTTTTTCAAGGGACCATCCTATCAAGATCTTGGAGGCTGAACTGATGCACTTGGGCCCGCCACGGGTCAAGTTCTTCGTCTGGCTGGCTTGCCAAGACCGCTGCTGGACTGGCGAGAGGCTGGCGCGACGGGGTCTGCAGCACCCTCCCCGTTGCCCCCTGTGCGACCAATCAATCAAGACCATGCAACACCTCCTCATAGGTTGTTCATTCTCACGATCGGTTTAGCACGAAGTGCTGTCCTGGATCCGATCCATGGCTGCCCCCCTAGAAGAGGACGAGGTGGACTTCATTTATTGGTGGCTGAAGGTGTGCCACTCCACCCCCCGCGCCTTGCGCAAGGGTACTTCGTCGTTGGTCATGTTGACGGCTTGGTGGATTTGGAAGCAATGGAATGTCGTCGTCTTCGACAACATCTCGTCGAGCCTGGGAGGGCTGCTGGACACTATTCGATTTGAGGCTCGATCTTGGGCAAATGCGGGAGCAAAGAGCCTGTGAGGCCTGATACCCGCCGCTTAGATGATCTAAGTTAGATCTAGTGGGTTGAGTTGTCCAGGATGTCCGCTTGTCTTAAGCATGTAAATATTTGTACAAATTCTTTTTTTCTATTAATTAATTGAAGCGCAAGGCTTTTTGTGTTTTCGCGAAAAATAATATCCTACGTGTTCACGAGTCAAAAAGTCGTTTGAAGACTTTTGTGTGGCCTTTGTAAAAAGACAAAAATCGGTGCTAAAATAAGGCTTATCACGACAAGTTTTTAAATCTCTTTTACACACGACATAAAAAGATTTATTTTTTCACGAAACTTCACATGCACAGATTGAATATCGGGGGGAATATTTTTCTACTAATTTCTTTTATATTTTGAAAATTGTTTTTTTTAGCAAAGCATGATCAAAAATGAACTTCGGTGCGAACAAACAAAAGCACACCCCAGACGTGTCGTGTGGGTCTTCAAATACATTTGAATGGTAAACCAACCAATCAAATGTTTTTGAAGTTTGCTGAGCGGGCCTGCCGCCCGGTGATAGCCTTCCTGTACAATGCAAGATGCTTAGGCTGGTGTTTAGGAAAATAAATTGATTTTTCTTTAAGCATTGGTGCTTATTTATACTAGTTAGATTTAAGCACCTCTTCTATAGAAATAAGCATCAATGCTTAGCAAAATGGTTGGCTTATTTTTATAAGCACTCCTATAAGCACCTTCCATTATACATGTTCTTATAAACATATCTCGTCGCGCCTACGCGAGCAATGTGGTACTAAAACAGAAACAGAACGGGAATTCAAAACCGTGGTGCTGGTGCCCGCCCGGAGTGTATTCTGGGCTGTTATTTAACCCGCGAATTTAAGTCCGGCCCGTCATCGGCGTCCCTCAAGGGTTAGCGTCCATGCTTCTGGGTCCGTGGGCCGTGGCTCCCGGCTTGCGTAGTGTTTACCCTGCGTCTGGGGATTTCCGGTCTCCGGTGACCGACGGGCCAGGACGGGGACCTCCGGCCAGCGTGAACTCTCCTCCAGCTCCCAGCTGCACTATCTCATCGCCCCGTGGCGCGAACTGAAACTCGGCACATCCTCGATGACCCAACGGTGACGTTGGAGATTGTTTGTATGGAATTATACTGTATGATTGATTGGTATATGGAATACATGCTTTTACTTTGATGTTGAACATTTGGCATATGATGATGATATATGTACATAGGGATTGTTGGTGGACATGGTTTGTATGGAATCTCCCATGTATTTTCATAAATGTTTACAATCTGCTTTTTCCTGTGTAAATATCAACTTGAAATGAAGAAGATGGACAATGCAACTTAAGACATCCTAAAAGTTCCGATAGGTCACATCAGAATGTGCCTTACAAAAGCCGGATATTCAAAACTGATCCCGAGCTCACATGCTCCTAGCAATCCAGCCAATCAAATGACTTTGAGACATGTATTGTGTTATGTATAGTCCTTGAATTTTCCGTTTGATGGGCAAATATGAAGCTACATGCAACACTGTCCAGCAATATATGAGCGGTGCCTGACATAAATGACACTGCCCACATTTCCTCGCTTCGGTTCAAACTTACAATGCAAGGAAGTCCATCAGGCAGGTCATAGTAGAAGTAACTTCACTAGTAACTAAGAGTCCAAGTCAGCATTTTTGTTTATCTGAAAATGATTTAATGAAGAGAGAGAATGATTGAGTAATTAGCTATGTTACTGTAACATCACATATACAAAGGCAAAGTGTGTCTACAACCTTTGCATGTTACCACATCTAAGTTATTTTCTACTATAAAGATAGTAACTTAGACTAAATTACTCCCCACTATTACCAGCCTCAGCGCGTCGACGGCGAGGCGAGGATGCCCATGCAAGGCTGGTAGACACACGTCCGGCTGGACAGCAACGTGGTACCGCCGTCCACCGTGACCGATCCTCACGCTCGTGTCACCGCAGTCGATGAAGACGGTGACCCGGCGCCACCCTCGTCGAATCCATTCGCTCCGGTCACATGTGTTCATGGAGATGAACAAACTGTGCACACGTCGGAGCTACAACGGCGCCGGATCCTCACCGATTATGTCTCAATCAGTCAATCTACGGAGGTCGCAGGGGTTTAGCTCCCGTCTAGACTGCAGATCGGAACTCACTTCATATTAGAAACCGAGGAACGAAAAGGGCAAGCAATTAATATTGCCAGAGGTATCACGTGGGTTGGTCATGTTGCCTGTCCAAATTCCAGACTAGTGGTATGGACTTCTACCATAGTACTCCCTCCGGTCAGTTTATTAGACACACACGTAGTTTAAGGACAAGTTTGACCATTAATTTTGATCTACAAATTTTACTCCCTCCGCTCCGGTATAAAGGTCCTCTAGCTTTTTTTGGTTGTTCCGAATTATAGAGGAAGGAAGGCCCGGAAAAAAAATTAAATGGCTAATTTAATGTCCTCCTAAAAACGTTGTTGTCCTCTTATTTTGATTGCATGCAGCTGTGAGAAAAACGCATGGAGCATGCACTGCAGTTTTGGTCCATGCAACACTGCTCCTTCGTGTTCTCTGCCTAACTACTCGGCTGATTGGCCCTTGGAACAATCTCCTGCTGATTGCTAAACCCAATCGTTTCGTGCCTTGGTTCGGCTGCCAATTCTCAACGGCCCTTTATACCGGAGCGGAGGGAGTACATAATATGTCACAAAAATTATAGAATTGGATTCATCTTTAAAAGTACTTCCAATGGTATATGTTTTAGGATATATATTATATCTTTTATTGGTTAAAATTGATGGTCAAATTTGTTCTTAAACTACGTGTATGTCTAATAAATCGGACCGGAGGGAGTATCTCTTGTCGTCTATGAGAATATATGTGGTATACCTTGGTATCAAACTTTCGTATTTGCCAGGTGAAATACATCAGCACTACTCCCGAAGCTGCTCACACCCAATCGACGCGCGGGAGCAGATAAGCCCGTGAGCCAAAACGCCAGCCCCAAACTTACAAAAGCACACTACAATACTAGATAAACATATTTAGCTAAATATACTACTTCCATCGCTAACTGAGATCGTGCCACGTTCAGCATTAAGATAACTAGAAAATAGAAAGAAAAAAAAAAAGCATTTCAGATTCACAGAACAGAACAAAGCCCAGTAGTACAAAGAATGTTACAACAAGCAGAGGCAATCGGAAGATTGCTGAACCAAGTCCACTACTCTGATGCATCAAATTGGACTTCAATGTTCTTCCTTGAACATCCACTCATGTCAAAAGCACCTTCGGCCTGAAACAATTGAAAGGAGTGATATCAGCCAACAAAATGAGTCTGAAAGGATGACGTTTTTTTTAATTGAATGATTCATTGCTAGTTCAGCAACCTCCGCCACCTTGATTATACCATTGTACACTGCCATGGTGCCACATGGGTACACGATCATGCTATTGCACAATATCAATTCCAATGAAGCAAGCAATGTCTCCATGGGAAGGTAATTTAACAAATCGGATAAACTTGAAACACAACGATTTTGAATTTTTTTACTCGCCGCTAGAGGTCAAAGGGAACTACGCAGAATACTAATTTAACATTCAGAATACTATCCCAAACAAGTATCCTGTTCAGTGGTTAACCGTGACCAGACAACAGGTCTACCAGTGATGAGAAAAAATTAAACTAAACGTCAAGTAAGTTTTATGTAGCAACGTGTTCTTGCACCCTAATAAATCAAAATCATGAGGTCTGCAGTAGAACAAACAATGGCAGCCCAGGGAGTTGATACGCTTACTACTTCGTGTAAAGCAAACCACTGAAGACAAGTAAGAACAGTCATCCATTTCAGACATAAGCTGAAACACAATATTTGGATACTGAAACCCTATGTAAGTGTCAAACTGACACCTTAGAACACAGACCACTGAATCAGGGCAGTATCACTATAGGTGGTGCGGTTACTACTTACTACCTGTTATTGTATTTAGTCTGTACCTAATTCTGATATTCACCAATTGTGTATCTCACCCAGGTACACCATATACATGAGAATAATCATTATGGATATTGTAAGTGTAAATCACTAACAAGTAGATGATCTAAATGACACTTTCCTTATTTATGAAAAACCCTTAGTGTGTGTCTGCAAAGACATCTCATGGATCACAAATATCACATTAACTAAAACATGACACTGATGCATATAATTCTCAACAAAATGTGAAATCTTAACAGAGCTTTGCAATATAAATATGAAGTCCATATTATATCGATAAGGAACAGCGTCAGTAGCAACAACTAGAAGCTATTGAACATGATGGAATACCGAGAACTTTCAAGCTTACTTTATTGCAAACCGAAGCTTTGATCAAACCAAGATCATTCATGATTTGCGATGCCTTTTAGCTTAAGCTCTAGCTCCTTGTGTTTTAGTTGAAGTTCCAAACGTTTATTCTCAAGCATCATCTGCTCATTCTCCAATGCCATCCTTTCAATTTCTCTGTCCTTCTTCTTCTTAAATCTCTCCCACTTGAGACGTTGTTTTGTTAGTTCCAGTTCCTGTACTTCAATCTGCAAACGATGTTTCTGAAGCTCTGCTGCCTGTAAAGCCATGTCCTTCTGCCCAAAAGACAAGTTGGTTCCATCCGGAAAAACTTTGTTGATATCCAATGTGATGCCATGGGCATCTAGCCTCCCACTACCATCATTTGAGCTTGAGGTGACAAAACCCACATCACCATGATCCACTGCATGACACATTCTTTTATTCATGGACGGACCCCTTGTGTTGGTATGAACTGCATGATGCTCTTCGTCATGCTCCTCGTAGTCAGAATCTGCACTCTGTTCATCTTCTTCAGCATCTCCACTTGCATCCCTCCTTGGATCATGCTCCTCTTTACATCTAAGAGCAACCTGTAGTGATTGCTGAAGTGCAAGATCTTCAGGTAAATTCACACGGTTGTTATTATGATAGGAACACATCTCCTCATAGAATAAGTGCTTGGAGTTCAATATCTTCCTTGCATCTTCTTTCATCTTATCAGAAAGATTATTCATGCGATCAAGAAGTGCTGGGTTGTCCACAACAGTGCAAGCAGTACCACGACCAAGGATATCCGTAAGCCTTTTATATCTCTTGTTGAGGTCATTGAACTTATCCTCGCACTGCTGCGGTGACACACTGCAGCCTCTTTCACCCATGACCTTTGATATTGCTTTCCATTTGCCCTTCTTCTGCATTATTGTAATGTTCCTCCTCCCACCGCTCTGATCGGCCCCAGGATCATCCCCCGTGTAAGATGCTGCGGTGATCAAAAGCTTAACCATTGAACCTGTCCACTTCATCCGATGCCATGCAGAGCCCTTCTTGCCTTTGCCACTCTGTATATCAGTCTCCTCAGTTATATCATGCTCCTCCTCATCACTCACAGAGTTCTTCGAGTGATGACTACGGTGGTGGTGGTGATCATTTTTCCCATGTTCTCCAAATTGAAATCCGAGGTTATCAGGTTCTGTAACCCGGTTGACAGGCATTGTGAAACTCCCTGGCATCTGAGATTGGTTGAATAGCTGTTTCCCTGAGCCTGGAGCATGCATTTGCATGGAGTTACCATGAACATTCAAACTACCATAAGGAGTTCCTTGCATCGTGTTTCCAGGGGGTAGGCTGCTGCCTTCCATTTGTCCAAAAGGATCACCCAGACGGTTGTTCTTGTTAATACCATACAAAAGGCACAGGAGGTTCCACACAGGTCTTCACTTCGATATCACGATATCACCCTGCATAGTAATTTAGACAATTTATAGAAATCTCTGCACATGCATACTTGCACATCTGTATACTTCTCAACGTTGCCACACAAATAGATAGAGCTTGAATTTCACCAGGAACACCTAAACCAACCCAGCAAGGTACTTCTGGACACACTGAACTCCCACTTCATTTTAGATTTAATATAGTAGCATTGTCCAAATGCGAACAAGTAAATTATTAATCTTCCTATGATATCACCATTCACAACCATGGCTCGAACGGCACTATTCGCAAAAGAAATTAAAAAACCACTGGAGCGCTTAAAATACAGCACTCTGAACAGCACCAAACTAAGCAATCAGGAGGAAGAACAAAATTTGCATGGTTAACTGGATTTGTCAGTGTGGTAGTAACCGGTGCTAGCAAATGTCCCAGTATTTCACGCGTCAGCAATGCACGCATTGGCAACAAACAGTCATCATCTGTCTAACAGAAGAAGCACTGACCATAGGACACTGACGTTGCTACCCAATCTGTTAATTCTCGATTAGTACCCAACACACCAAGCATCCGATATTCCGATTTGCACAGCCAAGCACGCTCCCCAGGATCATGGTGAAGGGCATAAATCACCCGGCCAAAATTACACCTCGTGCACACATATCCGGGAATAGCACAAGTCACTCCTGCGCATGGCTGCCCCCCAAGATCCAACATAGGTCAAAGGGGCAGATTAAATGGACTCTTAACCTAATTCTACCGAACGCATCCGACAGCACCACTTTTGTAACGGGCAAAATAATAGAGCTGCGAAGTTTCTGATTCATCCAAGATTTCAGCGGTACAGTGAGAGCTACCACAAACAAGCATTGGTTGAGAAAGAAGAACATACATGGGTGGGGCTTTCTCCCCCAGCAAGAACAAAATCAATCATCCGGACCCGAAAATTAGAAGAGGGGAGGAGGAACTCACGGTGGTCCGGGCGTCCGGCGGCGCGCGGAGGGCTGACACTCTCCCACCTCCGGCGTCCGGCCGTCCAGGTGGGAACTTTTCTTGGTCGTCGTCGCGTGTGTCGAACAGAGAAGCAGAAGTGGGAGCTCTTTTGCTTTTTTTTTTTTTTGCAAAAAGTGCAAGCTCTAGTGGACGGAATCACTAAAGCGAAGCGCTAGTGCGTGTTGTTTCGTACCCATGGGTATCCGTTTCTTCAGAATGACATGTGGGACACGATACGATGGGTCGAAGATGTCAGACTCTGAGCTGGACGCGTGAGGCTGACAGATACGGCGCGGTGTGGGCGTGTGGCTCGCACGTTGTTGTTTGCCTACCTGTAGATGGTACCCGTGGTGGGCCCCCAGAACAAGTATATCGCGTACAACAATAGCAAGCAGAACAAATGTAAACAAAACAGAAAAGGAAGAAGTAGAATTTTTTTTTAAAAAAAAGATCCGGATCTATTTCATGAGTTCATAAGAAGTACAAAGTAACCTAAACATAATAAAAATTACGAGGTTTTTGGACCACCTAACGACCACTACTGCCGCCAGAGCGCCGTTGACGCGCCGTTGTCACCGCTCCATTACCGAAGTCGGCATGCCGTTGTTGACGACAGTCGGGAAGTCTTCGTGCACGTGTCCCTAAGGACCAGCGCCCTAGAGATGAAGTTGTTGCCATTGAACCCTTGAATTGAGCCGAAACTTATAACACCAAACCTAAAACACACGTACACTAGACGAGATCTAGAACACATGTAGACTGGACGAGATCCACCACTCCATAAAAGCGGCGACCAGACAAATCCTCACCCTCCTCAACGACAGCATCAGGATCGTCGCCGACGAGGTGGAAGAGGAGACGGGTATACCTTATTCTTATCCCGCACAACGCCATCATAGTCACCATAACGACGATGCCGGATGACCAAACTCTAACTTTAGGGACCCTTCTATACCGCCGAGCGCAGGTCCGAGGTCCCCACCTCCTCCCGCCGCCGGAGCGGCAAGCAGAGGAGGCGGGGACCCGTCGATGCTCGGTCGTAGACGGCGAGGACGAAACAGATCGTGGCGGCTGCTAGGGTTTTTACCCTAGCCAAAACCCTAGCCGCCGCCTCTTTTTTCTCACGGGATGAGGGAAGAAGTAGAAGTTAATATATAGTACATATACACTAGATCGACATGCGCGCTTTGCTGCGCGGTTTTCCAGGAGTTGTGCACGTGCGGCTGCTTGGACAGGTAATAAACGCATTAATTGTGGTTTGTTTACCGGTGTGGTTGATCGGATGTTGTTGATCCGCCTGGTCTTTGGGGCGTACGTCGATGAAGAAGCATAAATTAAGCTTTGCTTTATGAGCAAGATCATCTAATTGTCTTCCCCCAAAAAAGTCTAAGCCTTTCCATTGTAACAGCGATTACATAAATTTTAAAATCACTTATTATGAAATATGGATCACCTTTCGAGATTTTCATTGTCAAACGAAGAATCACCTCACTAAAATCCCCACCATAATCTTGATTGTTTTTTGGATTTTTGGACTTTAGGGCGCGGTCTACTGCACAAAAGCTCCTCCTATCAGACCTGGTTTGGAAAAAGGGCACATAAGATGGTTCTTCGGTAGTCAGAAGAAATAACAGATACATAGATAGAACATCACAAAGAACAATAGAGACAGATACGGGGCAACTAACTCGTACTCTACGAAGATCCGTACTCTACGAAGATCCATGAAAGTTGGTTCATCGCCCACTCAAGCGATTGAGTAGCAACCTGTTCTCTCTCTCGAGCACAGTGTGCCATCAATGTTGCCCCTCTAGCAATACGATGCATTTCTACAAAATTACCATGGACCACATCACAGAGACTATAGTTCACATTCACTACAACACAAAGTTCGGGCGCTGGCGCTTATAGATGCGGAGACACAGTCTCAGTCGCCGCGCTCGTGCTAGCGCGATAAAGTAAAGCCGTCACGGATAACTGTGTTGAGGATTCACGAACGGTGGCAATTTTTTGACGCGGCACAACGTGATCCGCCGAGCTAGTGCTTCCGCGGCAGCAAAGTGTTTACACCGCGGCCCATGTAGGGAGACACTGCGTACATGTCGTGGCAGCTGTGAGACGACGGCATAAAGATACTGCTTGGTCTGATATATCTCGGCGGATGCGTAGGTGCATAGCAATATAATTAAACTGATAATTAACCCAAACTGTTTAGTATATAGATCACATACAGAAAATCATAAAAAAGTTATAATATATAGGAAATCATATCACACGACAGTGATACACATATATAGTTAAGGTACAAGTACTTCATCCAAATTTAGTTGACATACATCACCATAAAACTAACTAACTATTCATGACAACTTAGAGTTTATGCACTTCCACAATCAAATAGCCCTCCTTTGCTTTAAACTCGAAGGCACAAACATCTTCTTCTTTCAGCTTCTTCTGAACAACACGGTCTGCCCAATTTGATGTCAAAATGACAACACTATCATTTCCATGCATCACACGAACTTCTCCGATGGTTTCATTGCCACCTTGATCTTTGATCTTGTCTCCGTCTTCATGAATGTGAGGTATGAGAAATATGCTGGCAAAATGGCACCAAAAGGACTACATAGAAAGATATAAACTATTACTAGTTCGGGTAACATGAATAGTAGGAAAGAAAGAAACAATTACTGGTTGTGCAAAGTACTAACATCAATAATAGGAAAGAGACAAACAATCACTGGTTGTGTAATTGTTTATGCTAAGTACTAACATCAATAGCAGGAAAGAGGTAAACAATCACTGGTTGTGGTAACATCAATAATAGGAAAGAAAGAAACAATTAATGGTTGTGATAACATCAATAGTAGGAAAGAATACTGGTTCTCTTTAAGTGCTAACATCAATAGCAGGAAAGAAATAAAGAATTACTGGTTTTGTTAAGTACTAACATCAATAGCAGGAAAGCGATAAAGAATTTCTGGTTGTGGTAAGAAAGCTACCATATTTCCTTTAGATATGTTGTCGTTGTTCATGGTGCTAATGCAGTAAGGGATCGTTGGCTTGTATCTTCTGACTATCTATCTCAGGTTCATCATTCTTGGTCTAGTTATGATGACAGAAGAGCCAAACCTATAGTCGTTTGCCATACTTGTTTATGGATCGGGCATGTGATCTTGGAATGAATTTATATTATTTGACACCATAGTAAAACCTATATTGCGTATGCGCACATGTTATTGAAGATCGAATCAATGCTCACCACTTTACCTCAAAAACAGACGGATACAAATGAAGATCTGTCAGAGTGCTTCTGCATACTAGGCATTCCTAACCTACAGAGTCCAATTTCCTTGGGATCTTCAAATCGAGATTACTAACATAAAGATCCCATTTCAGATCAATGGGATTTAATATGTTGGGACAAATTGTACACAAGAACAAAGTACCAGGGAGGACCATTTGGTCAGGCAGTCGAGGTCGTCGGAGAGGTGTGCATAGCCATGGTCGAGGCCGTCGGAAAGGTGCGGAGGGGAGGTTAGGAGTGGAGAGAGTGGAGTGCGGTGGCGTGAATAGAAGATACTCCCAAGTGTTGTATTATATACTACTGGAGCGACATAGATCTACGGCTTGTCCTATGGGCATGACTTTCCTAAAAGCCCAAAGGGCATAGTGGGCTAATGCGGTGGTCTTCTTCTTGTAAATACAAAACTATAAGAATCGATCATCACACACATATATGTTCTGAAGTAATTTCCGAATAA
This sequence comes from Avena sativa, assembly GCA_916181665.1. Lineage (NCBI taxonomy): Eukaryota > Viridiplantae > Streptophyta > Magnoliopsida > Poales > Poaceae > Avena > Avena sativa. Next base: position 540,455,471 of record OV702290.1, on the reverse strand, counting down.
GAAAAAAATTACATATGTACTACAAAATGCATAATTAAACATGACTACTTGAGTTTGTCAAAACAAAAGTACTTGCTAAAAAGTTCAGAAAAAGCTAAACTTCATTCCTCGGGAACGTGTTTGAATCGAATATGATCTAGTGAGGCCATAACCGGCCGTAGGACTGGACTAATTATGTTGCACACATTCTTAATCACCCTAAGTGATTCACTGATCTCTTTCTTTGCTGTAAATTTCGCATCCTCCTCGTACTCTTCTTTCTCCTTGTCCTCCAAAGCGCCAAATGCCGGCGATCGATCATTCTTTCCTTCCTCGGTTAACCTCTCCAACATACGTTGCATCACATCTGAGTGTGTAGTTTGATCATACCACATAAGGTAGTAGCACCTCGGTTTGTTGTAGTTGCACCCAAGAAAACTGCGGCCGGTGTGCTTGCCCCTAAATGTAATGTTCATGTGGGGAAGCCTCTCGCAGTAGCATGTGAGGGAGAAGTCATTTTCTATCATGACACCATCGAATGTACTATCATAGATGCACTTCGGCACTACGTCACGCTGAGAAAACCCTGAAATGAAGTCCGTGAGATCCAAAAACCAAAACGCGAGCAAAAACCCGATATGATATTGATTGACATAGAGAACGAACGAATAACTTACCAATCCTTCGCCGATCTTAGCGCTCATCGTCGTCTTCGTGTCTCGATTGCTGACTAGGGACCTCACCTGAATCAACGCTGCCGTCGCTACTGCTAGGTCGCCAAGGGAGGGTCGGGAGATGAATAACCTGTGGACTGCGGTTGCGCTATTTAGAACGAAAGGCTTGGACGTGGTGGGCCACCCCAGTCAGTGACATGTGGTGGTCAAGTCAAATCCATGGCGAGGAAAATATCCGCCACCGCTCACTGATAGCTCCAAATTTTATCACTTTTCACTATTGATTTTCCTCTTGTTTATTGCCGGATTTCATTAAAGATCACCTCTTTCCACTAATGTTAATATCACAATTAGCAAATTCTTGATTTCTTGTGATGGTTTTCAGGTAATGAACATTTATTGAAGATCTAATAGAATTTATGGGCTAATTGCATCTAAAGAAGTAAATCCCCAATTGGAGCCTATTTCATTAGAGGCGTTCAGCACGCTTAACGACCGACGGTACAGTCGGGACGCATCCGCACCGTTCGCCCGTACAACACGCCGATGGCTCCCTTATATCAATACAAGCAACTTTCATGAAGAAGAGACGGCGAGAAGAACAACAGAACAGAAAACACAGTCGCCGCAAGCCATCTAGAGGGGGTTATATCAAATCTAGAAGAGGAGAAGAACTTCACCTCGTTCCTCGACGATCTCCAACCTCCAAACCAAATACTCCATCATCATTCCATTATTACTTAGAGAGAGAGAGAGAGAGAGATTGGCACTTGTAAGATTAGGGTTTGATACTTTAATCTACCTTTGGTTTGTATTTGATTTGATCTTTGATCACTATTGTGGTTTGCTACAATAACTTTGAGATAATTCTTGCTTGCAATACAATTATGCCTTTGATTTTGTCTTCCTCTCATATCTGAGTAAATCCCCATAAGCGTGGGAGATGTAGGGGATTGGTGAGATCTGTTATGCTTCCTTTAAATCCATCCATTTGTGATCATTGTAGTGTTTATTAAATACTGAGAATGATTATCTATGTCTGCCTAATGTTTGTTATCTAATTTAAGGGCCCAGGTAACATGATCCAAAGATCTCATAGGTATGAACTTGTATGCTAGCAATTTGGCGACCCCTGAGTGACACGGCCGATATCAATGAAGACTAGCACTACTCGAGGACAACAAGGAACCATCAAGATTAAAGCCTTGATCCGGTCGCAAGACCTTAATTAATGTGCTGACCATAGCCATGGTAATAGGCAGATGGATCATTGGGACTAGGGAGAATTGGCCATGAGGAGTCCTAGTCGGTATATGGGTTGCTTTTCTACTCACTTATAAATACAAAATATCACTATCACTTATTCCACTTTATCCATTTGGCACTTTCACTATCATCATGAACTGATTCTCTCCATGCTTAACTTCTCATCTGCAGGACCTTTACACACTTTTCACATCTTTACTTTTATGCAATTCATTTACTTTCTAAACAAGTTTCCTCTATCTTTTACTCACCACTTCCACCATCAGCTTTTGCAACCAATTCACTCAAGACCTGTGACACCTTGAGTGTGACAGAAACACCACATAAAAACACTTACGTAAGCTCCTTATTGGGACCGATATAAAAACTGGAATTAATACTTCCGTGAAAATATTCTCTGATAAACCTGTGCACTAGCAGGCCATCAAGATATTTTCTGGCGCCGTTGCCGGGGAGCTAAGCACTAAGTGTTGTTTCTTGACAATAGCAATTGTTGACACCATTCGTGATCTCCATTGAAGACAAAGGTACCACTCGATCATGAAAGACTTATTTACCTTCGTATATTGATCGTGTTCCGATCGAGAGATGTCTAGAATTTATTGAAAGATTTACTAACTCACGTGTTGTAGATGTGAACAGTTTGATTCTGCTGATGGCATATTTGACCATCACCCGAGGGGCTCAACCTGAGCTACCGTTGGGAGAATATGGGAATCCATCTAGGCACTTAAGGAAAATGCATATTATTTGTCCTGGACTTGAAGACCGGGAATTCTGAATATATCCTTAGCTAATTTATATGATGAAAGAAATTGCTTTCGTAGGAAAAGAAGAGGAAGATCCTAGTGACCACTTGACAAGGGTCTATGACCTTTGCGCTATTCTTAAACCAGCAAGTTTACCAATAGAGTTTGTACTCCTTAAACTTTTTTGCTAGTCTCTGAAAGATAATGCTTTTGCTTGGTTACAATCATTACCTAATCATACTATAAAAAGCTAGGAAGATTGCATCCGAGAATTCATGCATAAATATTATTCATTCACTAAATCATGCAAATCAAACGTAGTATAACAAACTTTCTTCAAACAGTTGGAGAAATTTTTTATCAAGCATGGAATAACTTTTATGAAATGATTATGAAAGTCCCAAATCACGGTTTTCATGAGAACTTAGTTATTCAATATTTTTACAATGGGCTTAATGATGAAACAAAAGAAATGATTGATCTATCTGCAGGAGGAGCTATATGCAACTTAACACTGTCGAAATGTGTAAAGCTTTTCGAGGTAAGATCCTTTAATGACGAACAATACAATCCAGTTGTGGATGTTGAACCACGAAAAGGTATGATTTACATACCACCAGATCTTATACTCGAGGTCAAAAATTCCCTGGAAGAAAAAGGTATAGCCTCGAAACTTGTGAAAGAAAATAAAGTTGATATTCTTCAAACTTATGTAATAGAAGATGATATAAATCTGGTAATATAATAGTTTAGATATTAACAGAATAAATTCCGCAACAAAAACTATAAACGTCTGATGACACAAGAAAATAATATAAGATATTTAACAGAAGTCTTTGATGACTTGGGTCAAGCTACAAAACATTTAGATAGATATCTAAGTATTGTTAAAACTCAGTGTGATTAAATAATTGAAACCCAAACTTTGATTTTGAACCAAGGAAATTTCAATATTGTTTCTACTAACATTGTTACTAGACGTGGTACAGAAACTCAGGAGCCACAAGGACCACCTTGGTATCAGGAAGAACAAGCTCGAAAAGTTAGAGAGACTCAGGAGATGAGTCAAGAAGAAGAGAATTTAGTTGATCCCCAAGATGACATTGATTATAAGGCCCAAAAAAGGGAGAATGAAGCTTCCAAAGCTGGAGAAGAAGAGGAAGAAGGGGAAAGCATAGACTATATGATTCAGACTCTGAGACAACCGATTCAAGGGAACATGCCGATCTTAGAAAGGAGCAAGAAGAGCAAGTTATCATCCTGCGTGAAGAACACACTAACAAGCAAAAAACCAGCCACAAGGAAAACCAAAAACAATGTTGAACCAGTAGCAAAGGTAAAGGAAAAGGTAATACCCACCAAAAAGAAAATTCATTATCCTAATCGAGTTCAATACGAACTGGATAAAGCTATTTATGACTCTTTTGCTGTGGCACTGGGAAGCTTACGTTTAGAACTTCCTTTAACTGATGCTATTCAAGTTTCTACTTATAAAAAGTTTATGCTGAGATATTCTTAATAGAAAGAAGAAGGTAACGAAGACTGTAGCGGTAATTACAAGATTTGGTGATAAGCTGCCTGCTAAGCTTGGGGACCCAGGTATACCAACCATCTTCTGCGTAATTGGGAAAACTGATATATTTAACGCTCTTTGTGATTTAGGAGCGGGTGTTAGTGTTATGCCTTATTCCCTATTTAAAAAATTGAATCTTGTAGAATACTCTCCTACTTCAATCACCTTACAAATGGTGGATAAAATAACTAAACAACCTGTCGGTATGATCGAAGATGTTCTACTTAGAATAGATCAACATGTTATACCCACTGATTTTATTATTCTTGATGTCCCTAAGGATGACAAACTTTCTATCATCCTTGGAAGACCTTTTCTTAGCATAGCTGGAGCTAACGTAGACTGCTCTAGCGGTATGATTGTCTTCAATATATATAATGATCAGATTGTTTGATACTTTCCAAAGAAATAGGAATACAATGGAAAATATGTTCCACCGCCTAAGCGTGTTCAAGCAGCAAGAACCAGAGATAAAGAGCATCTTGAGGTAAACGCTAATAATATGGAGATTGGTTGATCAAAACTCTGGAATAAAATACTTAATGAGAGTTAACCCAATCTCAATAAATTAAGTTTAATTTTTTATTATTTTATTATTTGTATGTACTAATAAATTTATTTCAAGTCTTGAGTTGTTCAGAGAATTTACCTTAGAAAAGTTGAGAAGCAAGGGAAAATAAAGAGAAGAAAAAGGTTCAGATCGCATAACGAGTGTCGTTACGGTCTGGTGTGCCAGTACCATGCACCCGTACTGCATTTTGGTAACTTCAGCGAGGGGCACATAACCAATACCGAGCAGTGGTATGGCCGAGGTACGCCCGTACCACACACTCGTACCAAACCTCGATGAAGTCGACCAAAGTTCATAGTACCGGTAACGAGCAACGGTACGACCGGGATGCTCCTGTACCGCGCTTGTACCAGACCGACCAGGTTTGATCTCGAACCTTAACTTTGATCCAACGGTGACGACTACTGGTACGGGCGGGTTGCGCCCATACCGCCCGCCCGTACCGACTGCATCGCCAGGTAAAGGTCGACGGCGGCTGGCTCCTAGCCAACCTCCTTCTTCTTCCTCCTCTTCCTTTCCTGTTCTTTCTCTCTCGACCTCAAACCCTAGCCTCCTAGAACCTTTGATTCTTCATTGATTTCGTGTTTTTTAGTTGGGGAATCTTCACATCGGTAAGTTTCTCATCTGATCCATGCTCTGTTTTCTAAAATCCATGGTTGAATTCATCACATTGGCTATTTATATGAGTTCATCATATTTTGAGATTATTGTTGATTTCTCACGTTAGGAATTGTAACTTCTACATGTAATCGTTTATTCATGTGATAGAAACTTGATGCCTATATTTTTCTTTAAAAAATTTGCAGCACAATGCATAACATTGGAAGGATTTTCCGCTCGGGTACAGTGGTAGCCTCAGGCTCCGCCAAGCTGCCGGGATCGAAAAAGAGAAGCTCGGAGGTGGACAACTTGAGGGCCGCCATGAGCCGAGACTATGAGAGGGTGAGCAACCACAAGGTTTTTCCCACCAAGTCTCAAGCAGCCCCTTATGCACCTGCTCATTCAATGGGCAATTGAGCTCATGGCGGCTCTATCATAGCCTATACCTAGCACATTCACTGGATAATTGAGCTAGCCCCTTAGGCACCACAATTTGATATAAGGGATGCCATCAAGTCTGAAGCAGTGGCTGATTTTTTTGTAGATTAGGCCGAGATGCAGTATGAACCACCTTTGCCAGACTCTAACTATTTGAGGATGCACTTTGATGGATCAAAGCTAAAGGAAGGACTAGTGGCCGGGTTAGTACTTACCTCATCCAAGAAAGATCAACTACGTTATGTGCTTCAGATTTACTTTAGAGCATCAAACAATGTGGCCGAGTATGAAGTGCTCGTGCATGGACTAAAGGTGGCAAAAGAGGTTGGGATACGTCGGATACAGTGTTTCGGTGATTCAGATTGGGTTTTTATCATTTCTGCCACTATGACCGACCCAAAACTCAGTTTTGCCATTTGACCGATCGAAACTCTAATTTTGCCACTACTCCGTTATAATACTCCTCAATTTTGCCATTCTATCATCTTTCTACCGTTAGTCTATAATTATTTTTGCCATTTTATTACCATGACTTGCCACATTGACGAGCAACATCTGCATGATCATCCCAGTAGCACCACTTCACCGTTTGAAATATATTAGCATTTACTCTATGTGAAGCAGCCGAGCAGTACACCACATCCAGCTCGAGTCTATGTAGAAGCGGGCAGGTGATGTCTACGCACTTCTATTCTTGTAGACAATTGTTGGGCCTCCAAGTGCAGAGGTTTGTAGAACAGCAGCAAGTTTTCCCTTAAGTGGATCACCCAAGGTTTATCAAACGCATGGAGGAAGTGGTCAAAGGTATCCCTCTCAAGCAACCCTGCAATCAAGATACAAGAAGTCTCGTGTGTCCCCAACAAACACAATACACTTGTCAGGTGTATAGGTGCACTAGTTCGGCGAAGAGATAGTGAAATACAAATGGTATGGATATAAGACAACGGTGCTAGAAAATAGCTTGATGGCGTGGAAGAGACTAAAGGCAAACTGAAATAAAGATGGAAGCAAGCAAACATGTAACATATCTAGTTGCAAATGGTGTTTCAATATTTTGAAACAAGGCCTAGGGATCATACTTTCACTAGTGAACACTCTCATATAAATATCTTCTCTTTATGATACTACTCTTAACTACTCTACGGTTGGACACTCTAATCCATGGTAGGGCTATAACAGCATTCCTCAAAGTTCGCTTTTCCCATCTAGGTAACCCCACACTGTCACCTTGAGCACTAGATGGTTCCAACAAACACCACAATTTCATAGAAACATCCAACTCCAAATATAACTCATAACAAGTAATTATAATCTCTAGCCTAAGTGCCACCATGGTGTGCACGCTGTCACTTTCACACACATGGGGAGAGCAGAGATCTAATAAAGCACTTGAGTAGCAAAGTAGATCTACTTGATTACAAAGCTCATGATCACAATATGATCATGCATAGAGAGAGAATGAACACATAGCTACCGATAGAACCCTTAGCCTCAAGAGAGAACTACTCCCTCCTCATCATGGGAATCAGCAACGGTGATAGAGATGGTGGTGGAGATCGATGGAGATGGCTCCGGGGCACTTCCCCGTCCCGGCAGGATGACGGAATGGCAAAACTGAGGAGTGTTGTAACGGAGTAGTGGCAAAATTAGAGTTTCGATCGGTCAAATGGCAAAATTGAGTTTTGGGTTGGTCATAGTGGCAAAAATGATAAAAAACCCATTCAGATTTGGTGGTGTAGCAAGTGTCTGGTCATTGGGATGCCTTGGATGCAAACATGGCCCTTTATAGATTTCATGTCCAAAAGATATGTGGGTACTTTGAGGGATGTGAATTCCATCATGTACCTCGGATTGAAAATGAAGTAGCCGACATATTGTCTAAGCTGGGCTCATCTCAGCAGGCCATCCCGCTAGGACTTGGTTTGGAGCATTTGAGAAAACCATCTATTTCCCCTTCACCAGAATCCGAGTCAATCTATGTCCCAACAAACCCTGGATCATAAGCTACCCCTATGGACATTGACTAGGGGAATACCTCAGCAAACCCGAGGACTACCTCGGCAAACCCGGGGACTGCCTCACAGAACTTGGGGACTGTTCAGCTTAATCCGGCAGTGGTTATGTCGGTTGACGCAATGGAGATACATGAAGTACTTTTCCCAGTACGTGATGTACCAACATGGGCAAAGCCAATATTTGAGTTCTTGAAAGATGGAACTTTGCCAAGTGATGAGATACTTTCAAGGCAAATGCAGAGGAGAGCAAAGGCATACACTATAATCAATGCAGAGCTATACAAGAGAAGTGTCACAAGTGTTCTGCAACGATGCGTTGACCCGGAAGAAGGACTAGACATCCTCCGAGATATTCATCAAGGGGAATGTGGGCATCACGCTTCATCCAGAGCCTTAGTGTTAAAAGCTTTTCAACATGGGTTTTACTAGCCAAGTGCCTTGGAGCAAGACGAGGAACTAGTAAGGAAATGTAATGGTTGTCAGAGGTACGCTATCAAGACACATTTGCCAATGTCGAAACTCAAAACAATACCAATCACTTGGCCATTTCCGTGTGGTACTTAGATATGGTTCGACCATTTAAGCCGGCCAAAGGAAATATGACCCATATCTTGGTCATGGTGGACAAGTTTACCAAGTGGATTCAAGTAAAGCCAATAAGAAAATGTGATGCAGCTATGGCCGTGACGTTCCTCAAAGATATTATTCTGAGACACGGCTATCCTCACAGTATCATAACAGACAATGGCACCAACTTCGCTGAAGGAGCATTTGCAAGATTATGTCGAGATAAGAAGATTCAGCTCGATGTCGCATCAGTGGCCCACCCCACATCGAATAGACAAGTGTAAAGATCCAACGGACTAGTCCTGTCAGGGATAAAACCCCGGCACATTGAGCCGCTGCAAAGATCAACGGGGTGATGGATAGAAGAACTACCAGCGGTATTGTGGAGTTTAAGAATCTGTATTACCAGCCGACATAGAGCATGACTCTCCTAGGGTCACCCAATACATAGAAGCCAAAGTGCAAGAAGCCTGACAAAATGATGTTGATCTGCTGGAAGAAGAGAGAGAATTGGCATTGTCTAGATCCGCCATTTATCAGCAAAATCTCTGACGCTACCATAGCCAGAAAGTAAACCCCTGAGTCTTCCGGGAAGGAGATCTGGTGCTTCGGCTGGTGCAGCGCACCGCCGACATGCATTAGTTATCCCCCTATGGGAAGGGCCATTCATTGTAAGCAAAGCACTACACAATGATGCATATTACCTCATTGATGCACAACCACAGGAGAAGAACAAGGCGGGCAGGTCTAGCGAGGAATCAAAGCGGCCATGGAATGTAGCTCTACTTCACCCATTTTACACTTAGCTAAAAGTGTATGTATCTCGAACCCTCATATGTCGGCATGTATGTCGACAATAAGCTTATCAATGAAACTTTAGCACCCAAGCAGAAACTCGGGGACTGCCTTAATAATAATTTTCATTTTCTATATTTACTTTTTTTATACGTCGGATGGCTTAAATTACTTACACCTTGGCCGAATTAGTAATGTGTAGGCACCAAAAGCTAACTCTTCGACTTGCTGCTGTCCAACAATAATTGGCTTCATGGCAAGCAAGAGAACAAGTTTGAAATTGCTAAGCACATGAAAAACAACTAAGGAAAGGAACGTAATCGAGCCGACGTTTGTTTTTTTGACTAACCCCTGTATTTACTCTATTTCTGTTATGTTGAAATATTTTGAGCTAATCCTAAAGTTAAGTATTGTTAAGTCAATTTTGTGAACCTCAGACTTGTAAGTCAAACGCCGAATCAAGGTAGACGCGAGCCGAGTCATTGAATTGGGAGAACAAGAAAATGAAACTCGGGGACTTCGCCTAAGTTAATACGACATAATAACTTAAGATGTAGCAAAATAACCCATTGTGCATATTACATTTGCACCCAGCATGTCGGGGATTTAAGGAATTTCAAAGTTTTTTCCCAAGGAGCAGCAACATCCGAAGTATCCGCAGCAGGAGGAGGCAAGTCGGCCTTGGTTTGGGGAACTTCAGTTTCAGCCTCGTCGTCTGGATTGGCTTCAGCATCCTCGACGTCCTCGATTTCCTTGGTGTAATCCAAATCTTCCTATTCGTCATCCTCAGATGCACCCTCTTCGACATATGCATCATCGATGACTTTAAGGAAACTCGGCCCCTCATTCCATTGATGACAATGGGCATACTGAATGAGGTCATAAGCGCGAGCTTGGCGTTGGGCAATGCAGGTCGGATCATTGGTCCATCTGGATCCAGTGCGCATGCGGCTGAGAACCTCCAGGTCAAGACCTTCGTACCAGGATAGCACAAAGCTTAAGGTTGTGTTAGCTCCAGCGCATGCAGCGAATTCCCTCCACAGATTGAGTTGAGTCTCACACTCCATCAATTTCACAATCAATTGGGTGGGACCCTTAGGAGCAACCTCTATGGGCCAAAGGACTTCGAATACCTGGATATCAGCATCCATGAGTTCCACTCCAAAACTATTCATAGGTTCCACCCGAGCTGCAAGGCTCACCAAGGTATCCTCCATGTCATAAGGAATTAGTTCTGCAGAAGGAGCGGCCGAGGTACCTCTCTTTGACCGAAACTTGGTAACGGCAGTGGCAACATGGGAGCTGGACTCTAGAAAATGGCCTGAAGACAAGACAACCAAGATAAGTCAACAACAACACAAAACCAAGGAAAAGAAATGTCGGCACAGGAATAGAAACTTGCGAGAGATATAGCTGTTAATCCGAGTCAACTCCATGAGCCAGACAGCGTTCCTCTTCTTGAGTTTTTGATACTCGGTGTTCACCAAATCAAATTTGATGTCGGTGTCCTGCAACATATTCTCGCTTTTCTCAAGAGCGATCTTCAGTCGGTCCTTTTATTCAGTGAAGGCTTGATCAACTTTGTCCATCTTAGCTTTCTGGAGGCTCTTCAATTTTTCAATCTTGGCATTAAGCCAAGTGATCTCATCATATTTCTCCTTTAGCTGGGTCTGATGTTGCCCTGCTTGTTCGAGAAAGTGGAGCATCATGTCAGGCAAAGGCACGCTATCTTGAAGAGACACTGTAATAGTTTTTTGACCCGGCAGAGCCGAGGTATAATTATCTGCCGAGTTAGAAGGAAAAAAGACAAAAGTTAAGAAGCAAAGGAAAATTACCTTTCATCTCGGCCAATTTTTTCCTTAGCGCCTTATTCTAACCTCTACTTCGACTACGCAATTCGAATCACGAGTTAGTTTGTCAACCTAAAAATGAAGAGAAGTAAAAGTGAAAGTATAAAGAAGAGAATTTTACCTTTTTTCTTCACCTTGGACAACAGGGCCTTATGCTTTGCAGAAACATCCTTATGGGTATCCAAAAGCCGCTAAAACTCGGTGGTCCGGCGGTTGGTGGTGATCTGAAAAAGGAAAGTGTTAGCTCATATGTCATAAGGAATATTTGAAGTTACTTAAGACCCGGGCTAAGTGGAACTTAACCCGGCTCTAGGTGAGTGAATATTTGAAGTTACTCAAGATCCGGGCCAAGTGGAACTTAACTTGACTCTAGGTGAGTGAATATTTGAAGTTACTCAAGACCCAGGCCACGTAGAACTTAACCCGGCTCTAGGTGAGTGAATATTTGATGTTACTCAAGACCCGAGCCAAGTGGAACTTAACCCGGTGATATGTTTCAAACGTATCTATAATTTTTGATGTTCCATGCTTGTTTTATATCTACTTTCTTATGTTTTGTCCACACTTTGGAGTATTTTTACACATTTTCTGTAACTAACCTATTAACAAGATGCCATAGTGTCAGTTGCCTGTTTTCTGCTGTTTTTGGTTTTAGAAAACCTAGTAAGGAAATATTCTCGAAATTGGACCGGACAAAAGCCCAAGTCAATATTTCACCAGAAGGAACACGGAGTCTGGAGGGGAGACGAAGAGGAGAGCCAGGGAGGGCACACCCTAGGGTGGCGCGGCCAGCCCTAGCCGCGCCACCAGGGGGTGTGGGCCCCCTGGTACTCCACCGACCTTGCCCCTTCGCCTATATATTGCCTCCGAGACGAAAACCCTAAGTACCCGATCAAAATTCCACGAAAGAGTTTGTAGCCGCCACCATCTCCATCCCTAGATCGAGAGGGATCTGAAGCTCTTCCCAGCAACCTGCCGGAGGGGAGAGATCTGGAGGCCTTCTTCATCACCATGACTGCCTCCGGTGTGATGTGTGAGTAGTTCATCCCTGGACTATGGGTCCATGTAGTAGCTAGATGGTTGGTTCTTCTCCTTTGTGCTACCATGTTTAGATCTTGTGAGCTCCGTTCATGATCAAGATCATCTATTTGTAATCTTACATGTCGTCTTTGCAGGGATCCGATGGATATTGAGATGTTATTTCAGTTTGATTATTGATTTTATCATGTCTATGTTATTTGTGATCTTGCATGCTTTCTGTTGTTAGTAGCTATCTTGGCCGAGTAGATGCTAGCAACTCCAAGAGGGAGTATTTATGCTCGATAGTGGGTTCATGCCTCTAGGAATCTGGGGAAGTGATAGAAATCTCTAAGCTACTGGATGTGTTGTTGCTACTAGGGAGAAAACAGCAATCCTTTGTTCATAGAACAATCGTATTGTTTACTTTAGACACTTTGCTTAATGCAATTATCTGTTGCTTGCAACTTAATACTAGAGGGGGTTCGGATGATAACCTTAAGGTGGATTATTAGTCATATATGCAGTTGGATTATGGTATATGTATGCCCAATCAAATCTCATAGGAGTCAAGATGATTAGTTTATGCATGCATGCTTTCTCGGTGTCTGTCAATTGCCTTGCTGTAATTTGTTCACCCAACATGTCATCTATCTTAAGGAGAATCACCTCTAGTGAACTATGGACCCCGGTCCATTCTTTTACCATCAATCTACAAGCTATTTACTGTTTTCTGTTTACTTTCTGCAAGAAATTACTATCTTCCACACAATACGTTTAATCCTTTCTTTTCAACAAAACCAGTGAGATTGACAACCTCATTGTAAGTTGGGGGCAAAGTTCTATGTTTGTGTTGTGCAGGATTCCAAGTTGGAAACAACACCTTGGAGGTGTTTCCTTGCTCCTACTGGTTTGATAACCTTGGTTTCATAACTGAGGGAAAACTTGCTGCTGTGCTCATCAGACCTTCCTCTTGGGGTTCCCCAACGAGCTCGATACGTGTTGAGCTAATCATCAAGCTTTTTTCTGGCGCCGTTGCCGGGGAGTCAAGGACATCTTCACAAGGGGAGTCCCTCATAACCAGTATCTTTACTTTGTTTTTTGTTTTGCTTAGTTTATTTCTGCTTTGTTTGCTTGTTTCTTTTATCAAAAACACACAAAAATAGTTGTACTAGTTTGCTTCTTTATATTAAAAATACAAAAAAATGACTACTCTTGAAAACACTAAGTTGTGTGACTTCACTAGCACCAACAACAATGATTTCATGTGCACACCTATTGCTTCACCTGTTCCTGAAGCCATTTTCTTTGAAATTAAACCTGCTTTGCTCAATCTTGTTATGAAAGAACAATTTTCTAGTATTGGTACTGAAGATGTTGCTGCTCATCTTAATAACTTTGTTGAACTTTATGAGATGCAAAAACATAGGGATATAAATGGAGATATTATTAAGCTTAAATTGTTTCCTTTCTCTTTGAGAGGAAATGCTAAAGAATGGTTGCTATCCTTAACTAGAAATAGTATTGATTCTTGGACTAAATGCAAAGATGCTTTCATTGGAAAATACTATCCTCCTACTAAGATTATATCTATGAGAAGTGAAATAATGAAATTTAAACAATCTGATAATGAACATGTTGCTCAAGCTTGGGAAAGAATGAAATCTTTGGTAAAGAATTGTCCCACTCATGGACGGACTTCTTGGATGATTATCCAAACCTTTTATGCAGGACTGAATTATTCTTCAAGAAATCTACTAGATTCTGCTACTGGAGGTACCTTTATGACCATTACTTTGGGTGTTGCAACAAAGCTTCTGGATAATATGATGGTTAACTATTCTGAATGGCACACTAAGAGAGCTCCACAAGGTAAGAAGGTAAATTCTGTTGAAGAGACCTCCTCCTTGAGTGGTAAAATTGATGTTATTATGTCTATGCTTGTTAATGGGAAAGCTCATATTGATCCAAATCATGTTCCCTTAGCCTCTTTGGTTGCTCAAGAAGAGCAAGTTGATGTGAACTTTATTAGAAACAATAATTTTAGCAACAATGCCTATAGGAATAATTTTGGTAATAATAATTATAGGCCATATCCTCCCAATAATGGTAATTCTTATGGAAATTCCTACAACAATAATAGAAGTGCACCCTCTGAACTTGAAGTCATGCTTAAAGATTTTATTAGTAAACAAACTGCCTTCAATAAAACTATTGAAGAAAAACTCTCTAATGCTGAAAGAAATATAACATCATTGTCTGAAGCACAATCTTCTTTGAATACAATGGCTGCTAAACCTGAAACCATTGAAAATCCCTTTGCTGCTACTAATGCCATACAAGTTAAAATTGATGAAAATGTTAGACTGTTAGCTGAATTGCATGCTAAGTGGGAAAGAAAAGATGAAATTGCTGGAAATATTAGTATTTCTACTATCACTACCACTAATGTTGAAGCTAGTAAACCCAATGGAACCTTTTCTAATAAAAATATTGAAATTCTTCAAAATATGGGAAACAATAGCTCTACTACTTTAGATGATAATTATGATTTTGATCTTGATGGTTGCAATATCTCTAAAGTAATTATGTTCCTACAAAAGCTTGCTAAAAGTCCTAATGCTAGTGCTATGAATATGGCCTTTACAAAACACATTACTGATGCTCTCATAAAAATTAAAGAAGAAAAGATGAAACATAAAGCTTCTGTTCCTATGAAATTAGAAGATGGTTGGGAACCCATCATTAATATGAAAGTGAATGATTTTGATCTCAAAGATTTATGTGATCTTGATAGTAGTGTTTCTATTGTGCCTATAAAGATTTATGAAATGCTTGATTTGCCACTGTTGGAAGATTGTTATTTAAATGTCTAACTTGATGATAATGCTAAAAAGAAACTCATGGGGAGTATTACTGATGTTCTTATTATGGTTAACAATGCCTATGTCCCCATTGATTTCTATGTTTTGGATGTTGAATGCAATGCTTCTTGTCCTATTACTTTGGGAAGACCTTTTCTTAGAACTGTTGGTGCCATTATTGATATGAAAGAAGGCACCATTATATATCGATTTCCACTCAAGAAAGGTATAGAACACTTCCCTAAGAAGAGAGAGAAGATTCATTTTGCTTCTCCTATTAATTTTTTTTGCTCTTAATGCTTCTTCATTAGAGAATACTTGATTCTATTTTTGCTTCTTATGCCTAGCTCAAAAGCGTTAAAGAAAAGCACTTATTCGGAGATAACCCAAATTTCATTAGGAGTCTTTTGTTGAGTCTTGGAAGTTATTTCTTCAGTAAGAACCTCTCCTTATCATTTTTGTGTGGTTTTTGTGCCAAGAGTAACCTCTAATGAGAGAAAAGTAATGCTTGGGAAAGTTGTTGTCCCGAAACACATTTTTGTGCTTCACTGTAAAAATTCATGAAAAATCTCTATACATCGGTTTGAGCTGTAATTGTTTATGCTTCTGCCCTAGGTTGTTATCTAACTTTCGTTAGTTCAACACTTTTCGATTTGAGTAACATAAGGTCTTCGCAAAAATTGGTTTTTACCTGCTGGTCTGTTTTGACAGATTTCTGCCATTATTTACATTTGCCTCTTAAATCTCTTTCTCTTTGAGTTCTTGCCAAAATTCTTGAAATTTTTAAAGGAAGTGCTACAGTAGATTTTGTTTTGATGGAAGTTTTACTTGTGTTGAAACTGAACCAAAAGACTTATTATCTTGAGTACACTAATGTTGCTAATGAAGATTGTGTGAAGTTTTGTATGAAGGAGATTTTAAAGTGTAGGGAAGAGTAATGTGATAAGATGAAGTATGGACAAAAGCCCAAGCTTGGGGATGCCACTCGTGTCACCCCAAGAAATATTCAAGAAGTACAAGCGTCAAAGATTGGGGATGCCCAAGGCACCCTCCTCTTCATCAATAAAAATCTCAGGTTTCTTCTAAACACTTCATTTTTATTGTTTCATGCACAATTGTGTTGTTCTTGGAGCGTCTTTGTATTCATTTTTAGTTTTCCTTTGCTTGAATAAGTTGGTTGGACCCCCGCATTCATACATTAGTTTTCAAATAAGTTGATTTGGATTGGAAAAGAGTAGGAAAGTTCATTCTTAAGTGGTATAAAAGTGAAAGATTCGGAAGTAGAGATTGTATTGATATTGTAAGAGGTGATTACATCATGAGCCCTTAGGCTGTTTATATAGTACTAGAAGACTTGGGAGGCAAGAAGCCTAATAGAGATAGAATTGGATTACAAACTTAAACTACCAAATATAGTCCAAACTGTGACATACTCTAACACCCCCCTCCCCCTTAGTCGGATCGATAGTGATGAGAACAGCCGGAGCGTCACAAACGGTCTGACTGGAGCATAATACGAAGGCACGAACTGTAGAGGATGTCGGTGGATGTCGATGTCGATGTAGCCAGAAGTAGGGTGCTGTAGTCGTGGTCGATGATGCCGTTGGTGATGTAGTCTCCGTTGATGAAATTGATGATGTTTATGTTGTCGTGGTGTTGTGGTCGATGTTGTCGTTGAGCCTGGAGAATTCGTCGTAGTAGTTGATGTAGATGTAGTTGGATTCGGAGTAGTCGGGTAGGCGACACGCCTTGCCGAGCTTGCCAAACTCAGGAGCGCGCCGGGGACGAAGGCACATGTCGGTGTTGCCAATACCGGACGTGCGAAGACAGGAACCATCACGAGCCATGCGAGCCAGAGCCGGAGGGAGCAGCAAAGAAATTCTCCATGAACGGTCGGTGCGTAGAAGTTGTCCGCCGATTTGTCAGAGTAGATGGAGTAGTTGCAAGAAGAAAATTGATTAAGTAAAAAATAAAAAATAAACTGCGACTCTGGCAGCGAGGTCGTGGTGGACAAAGACAAAGAGGTAGTTGTTGATGGAGATTTGCTGTAGCGGTAGTTGATTTCGGGGATTTAGACCCGTATTTTCTGCTTGTGTGAGCGCGGCGTCGCTCGTGGAGAAGAACTTGTTGGTGTTGACGATGACCACGATCGGTGGTAGCGGCGACGATTTGGCTATGTTGTTGGTGTCGATGGTTGTCGGCGATGATGACCACGGTTGATGAAGATGCATCCCTTTGTTGACGGCGAGGCGCGTACTCAGGGACATGCGTCCCGGTGGATGTTGGCGAAGACGGGCCGACATGGAGACGACGTGAGGACGGAGCAGCCTACGCAGCACGTGAAGGCGTCCCTTGGGGTGTCACGCGGAGCCTCCTTGTCACGATCGTTGACGATGATTTGCCGAAGTTGAGTCGACGCCGAGGTTGAAGTAGAGGCGCGCGATGACGACATGCGGCTGTCGACGATGCTTTTGGTGGCTAAAAGAAAAATAGATCTAATAGGAAAAAGAAATTTGCTAAAACTACTAAACCGATCTAGGGAATTGGAAGAAAAACTAGCTACAAGATTTGGTGCCCCCGGCAGAGATCATGGAGCTCGATCTCGCCGGGGGCGGCGCGCGGAAGCAGTGGCTAAACCCTAGGAGGAGCGAACCGCTTTGATACCATGAAAGATTGTGGAAGTAGAGATTGTATTGATATTGTAAGAGGTGATTAGAACATGAGCCCTTAGGCTGTTTATATAGCACTAGAAGACTTGGGGGCAAGAAGCCTAATAGAGATAGAATTGGATTACAAACTTAAACTACCAAATATAGTCCAAACCGTGACATACTCTAACAAAAAGGAGCTTGTTTTGACTGTGGTTTAGGCTTTATCATGTCATGCTTGATATTGATTTTGCTTTATGCTTAGTGATTATTGCTTGAGCATGACATGTTACAAATAATTGAGATTGCTTAATGTGCCTTGAAAGAATCATGCGTTGATTTAGCATATTAAAGCATAATATTGTGGTATTCTCCTTTAATGCTTTATTTGGGTTGACTTGGCGCATGCTCACACCATGTTAAGACTATACCAAGTCATCATAGCCTCTATGATCATTTAGTTTTCGTCTTGTAATATCACTTTATGCTTTAATCAATAATGTTTTGTCGCTTTGCATGATTATGTCCATTATTGCTCTCTTAGTTGGTCGCTCCTAGTCTTTTGCTAGCCTCCATGCCAAGTATGAGTTCCACTCATGCATCCAACTCCAAATAAAACCAAGTTATTCCCAAGAGTCCACCATACCTACCTATTAGCATTTGCTATTCCAAATATATTCATGTTTTTATATACCTTCCAAATTAAACTTGTTATGTGAAAACTAGTCATTAAAGCTCTCACGAACTTGATGGCACACTTTACTTTTCTTGCACTTAATAAACTTGAACCATTGTGCCCATCTATGTTGCGTATATGCTTACGCTTTGTAAGTTGTGGATTAGAAGAACCATGTTGTCATGGGGAACGCTTTCAACATTGCACTTTATTTAGTTGATATCATGTTCTTTTGCTTATGGATCCCGGTAGTGTGAAATGAAAGGGGTGTTGGAATTATGCCCTAGAGGCAATAATAAAGATGTTATTATTATAATTCTTGTTCATGATAAAATTTATATTCCATGCTAGAATTGTATTAAGCGGAAACATTAATACTTGTGTGGTTTGTGAACAACACCGTGTCCCTAGTACGCCTCTATGGACTAGCTCATTGATCAATGATGGTTAAGGTTTCCTAACCATAGACATGAGTTGTCAATTGATAATGAGATCATATCATTGGGAGAATGATATGGTGGACAGACCCAAACTAAGCGAAGCAATTAGATCGTGTCATTGTGTTCATCTTTGCGAAGCTTTTCCTATGTCAAATATTGTATTCCTTAGACCATGAGATAATGCAACTCCCTGGTATCGGAAGAAAGCTCTGAGGTCATCAAACGTCATCCTATGAGAGGGTGATCATAAAGGTGTCTCTCAGGTGATCGGAAAGTATCTGTTGGGTTGTATGTATCGAGATGGGATTTGTCCCTCCCAAGTCGGAGAGATATACTTTGGGCCCACTCGGTAATCGATATCAACACCGCTTGCAAGCATGTGGTTAAAGAGTTAATCACAAAGTGATATCGGATTACGGAACGAGTAAAGTACTTGCTGTGAACGAGATTGAACTAGGTATGACGATACCGACGATCGAATCTCGGGCAAGTAAAATATCGCGAGACAAAGGGAATATATATATGGGATTGATTGAATCATGGCATCGTGGTTCATCCGATATGATCATCGATGAATGTGTGGGAGTCAATATGGGTGCCCAGACCCCGCTGTTGATTATTGATAGAAGATCATGTCTGCATATTCTCGAACCCGTAGGGTCACACACTTAACGTGTCTCGACGCTAGGATAGATTGGATAATTGGTTTATGAATTTTTGTTCGGAGTCTCGGATGGGATCCGGGACATCACGAGAGGTTCCGGAATGGTCCGGAGAATAAGATTCATATAAGGCAGTGCAGTTTTTGGAGTTCGGAATTGTTCCGGATTAATCGGTATTGTACCGGAAGCTTCTAGAACCTTCCGGAAGGGGGCCAACGTGGTCCCACCTTCCGGGAGGGTGCATGGGCCTATGAGGGAGTGTCCTGGCCGCATTGGTCCAGGGGCACAAGGCCCCATAGGGCCCAGCCGATCCTAGATAAGTTTAAACTCGTTTAAACTAGAGATAGGGTTTCTAGATAAGGGATAAGTTTAAATCGTTTAAACTAGAGATAGGCTTGGAGGATGGGCAAGGGCTGGCCGCACCCCCCCTCTATATATAGAGGGCTGGTGCGACCCCTCCCCCCAACCTACACCTTCCTCCAAACCCTAGTTGCCCTGCTGCCCTCCTCTCTCCCTCCCGACTGTTTGCAGGCGAAGCCCTGCTACAGAAATTCTCCACCATATACACCACGCCGTCGTGTTGTAGATCCAATCTATCTCTCCATCCTACTTGCTGGTCCGAGGAAGGAGGAGACGTCGAGGTGCTGCACGTGTGCATCTCACGGAGGCACCGCCACTTGTGGTGCTAGATCAGATCGGATCGCGAGGAGGAGAAGCGAGTACGACTACATCACCCACGTTCCGACGAACGTTCCGCTGTGCGAATCTTCAAGGGTATGAAGATCTAATCCAATCTCTCTCGTTGTTTGCATCTCCTAGATTAGATCTTGGCTTTCCCTCTGTTCGCTTCCGTAGAAAATTTTGATTTACTATGCTGCGAAACCCTTCAGTGGTATCAGAGCTAGATCTATGCGTAGATGTGATTCACGAGTAGAACGCAACATGGTTGTTGCGGGCGTTGATGTTTTCTGTTGCAAGCCTCTTGTTTGTGTTCTTCTTATGACGCGGGATAGTGAGATTGAAGCGGTCCAGGCCAACCTTACGTGACGTCGTTCGCGAGACCGGCTCCGCACTTGACGTGTGGCTTGTACCATACATGCGGCTGGTGGATGTCAGTTTCTCTCACTATAGTTGTCATGGGATTAACACCGGAGTTTGGCAACCATAATATCACCGTTGTGGCTTTCCGTAGGTAAGAATCGTTCTTAGCATCTACTCCCATAAGCCACGTAAAACATGCAACAACAAAGTAGAGGCGTCTAACTTGTTTTTGCAGGGAGTGTTTTCTGTGATATGGTATGGCCCAAGATGTGATGTGTATATTGTATGCGATGATCATGTTTTGTAATGTTTCACGACTTGCATGTCGATGAGTACACAACCGGCAGGAGCCATATGGTTGTCTTTATAATTGTGTATGACCTGCGAGTCAACTTCTTATACGCCATGTAATAGCTTTACTTTATCGCTAAGTAGTTAGCAATAGTTGTAGTTGCTATTCGTGGTGGAGGCAATCATGGTGGAGTGATGGAGATCATGCCGGAACGCACAAGATGGAGATCATTGCGCGAAGATTGGCTATACCATGTCACATAAAGTTATATGCATGTGATGTTTATCCTTTTATGTATCTTATTATGCTTAGAGCGCGACGGTAGCATTATAAGATGATTCCTCACTTAAAGATCAAGATAAAAACTGTGTTCTCCCCAAGTATGCACCGTTGCGAAAGTTCGTCGTGTCCAAGCATCACGTGATGATCAGGTGCTATAGACTCTACGCTCACATACAACGGGTGCAAGCCAGTTTTGCACACGCGGAAATACTTGGGTCTAACTTGACAAGCCTAGCATGTACAGACATGGCCTCGGAACACATGAACCGAAAGGTTAAGCATGAGTCATATGAATGATATGATCGACACTTCGTTGTCCACCATTGAAACCACATCTCTTCTCGTGATGATCGGATTAGGTGTGGTGAATTTGGATCGTGTTCACTAAACAACTTGAGGGATGTTGAATTTAGTGGGAGTTCATCTAGTAATTTGATTAAGTTGAACTATTTATCATGAACATAGTCTAAATTGTACTTGCAAATACTGTAGATCACATGGCCAAGTCCAACTTCAACTTCAACGTTTTTGCTGAGAAAGAAAAGCTTAGAAACAATGGGTCTAACTTCACCAACTGGTTCCGCAATCTAAGAATCATTCTGTCTGGCGGACAAAAGGACTATGTCCTTGAGAAAGCGTTAGGTAACCCCCCTGCTGCAACTGCGCCGGCTGATGAGAAAGTTGTCTATCAGTCGCGCAAAGATGATTATGGTGTGATTAAGAGCACCATGTTGTTTGCTATGGAACAGGAACTTCAAAATCGTTTTGAAAACTATCCCGGGCCCTTTGAGATTCTCGAGGAGCTGAAAACCATGTTTCAGACTCAGGCCCGTTCTGAGAGATATGAGATCTCTGAGAAGTTCTTTAACTGCAAGATGGAGGAAGGGAGTTCCGTTAGTGAGCACGCCATTAAGATGTCGGGCTACACTCAACGCCTTGAGCAACTGGACTGCAAGATTCTAGAGGAGCTCAAGATTGACAGGGTTCTGCAATCACTCCCTCCCAGCTACAAAAGTTTTGTAGTGACTCATAATCAGATTGGTTCCACTGATACGATCACCGAGCTCTTCGCAAAGCTGAAGGCTGCGGAGGTGGACATCAAGAAGGATAATCATGTGTTGATGGTCAACAAGCCCTCCTTCAAGAAAGGTAAAGGTGCAAAGAAGCCCTTCAAGAAAGGCGGCGGCAAGCGCGTTGCCCCTGCTGAGAAGAAGCTCAAGTCTGGTCCCAAGCCGGACACTGAGTGCTTCTATTGCAAGGACAAGGGTCACTAGAAGCGCAACTATCCGAAGTACTTAGCGGACAAGAAGGCTGGCACCATCAAAGGTATATTTGATATACATGTTATTGATGTTTTCCTTACTAGCCCTCATTGTAGTGCCTGGGTATTTGATACCGGTTCAGTTGCTAATATTTGTAACTCGAAACAGGAGCTGCGGAATAGACGGCGGCTTGCGAGGGATGAGGTGACGATGCGCGTTGGCAACGGATCAAGAGTTGATGTGATGGCCGTCGGCACGCTCTCCTTAGTTTTACCTTCGGGATTAGTTTTAAACCTTAATAAATGTTATTATGTGCCTGCGTTGAGCATGAACATTATTTCTGGATCGTGTTTATTGCAAGACGGTTATTCATTTAAATCGGAGAATAATGGTTGTTCTATTTATATGAGTAACATCTTTTATGGTCATGCACCTCTTGTGAGTGGTTTATTTCTTCTAAATCTCGAAAGGGATGAAACACACATCCATAACATTGAGGCTAAGAGATGCAAAGTAGATAGTGATAATACTACTTATTTGTGGCACTGTCGTCTAGGTCATATTGGTGTAAAGCGTATGAAGAAACTCTATTCTGATGGACTTTTGGAGTCTCTTGATTTTGAATCATTTGACACATGCGAACCATGCCTCATGGGCAAGATGATCAAAACCCCGTTCTCCGGTATGATGGAGCGAGCAACGGACTTGTTGGAAATCATACATACCGATGTATGCGGACCGATGAGTGTTTCGACGCGCGGTGGATATCGCTATTTTCTCACTTTTACCGATGACTTAAGTAGATATGGGTATATCTATTTAATGAAACATAAATCTGAAACGTTTGAAAAGTTCAAAGAATTTCAGAATGAAGTGGAGAACCATCGTAACAGAAAGATTAAGTTTCTACGATCCGATCGTGGGGGCGAATATTTGAGTTATGATTTTCTCACGCATCTCAAAGCAAGTGGAATCGTTTCACAACTCACGCCACCCGGAACACCACAGTGCAATGGTGTGTCTGAACGCCGGAATCGAACCCTATTAGATATGATCCGATCGATGATGTCTGTTACTGATTTGCCGTTATCATTTTGGGGTTATGCATTAGAAACCGCTGCATTCACTTTAAATAGGGCTCCATCTAAATCCGTTGAGACGACACCGTATGAACTATGGTTTGGTGCTAAACCTAAGTTGTCGTTTCTTAAAGTTTGGGGATGCGAAGCTTACGTCAAGAAGTTGATGCCGGACAAGCTCGAACCCAAAGCGGAGAAATGCGTCTTCATAGGATACCCTAAGGAAACTATTGGGTATACCTTCTATCACAGAACCGAAGGCAAAGTGTTTGTCGCAAAGAACGGTTCCTTTCTTGAGAAGGAGTTTCTCTCGAAAGAAGTGAGTGGGAGGAAAGTAGAGCTAGACGAGGTTATTGAACCTTCTCTTGAATTGGAGAGTAGCGCAGCACCTGAAATTGTTCCAGTGCCGCCTGCACCAACAATAGAGGAAGCTAATGACAGGGATCATGAAGCTTCGGACGATGCTGCTACTGAACGTCGCAGGTCGACAAGGTCGCGTGCCCCTCCTGAGTGGTACGGCAACCCTGTCTTGACAGTCTTGTTAGTAGAAGACAGTGAACCTACGAACTATGAGGAAGCGATGATGAGCCTAGACTCTGAGAAATGGCTAGAAGCCATGAAATCCGAATTGGGATCCATGAGCGAAAACCAAGTATGGACTTTGGTGGACCCTCCTAGCGACCGAAAGGCCGTTGAGTGCAAATGGATCTTCAAGAAGAAAACGGACGCGAATGGTAATGTTACCGTCTATAAAGCACGGCTTGTTGCGAAAGGTTTTCGACAAGTTCAAGGTGTTGACTACGATGAGACTTTCTCTCCCGTAGAGATATTTAAGTCTATTCGGATTTTATTAGCAATTGCTGCGTTTCATGATTATGAAATATGGCAAATGGATGTCAAGACTGCTTTCCTCAATGGCAACATTGATGAAGAGTTGTATATGATGCAACCCGAAGGTTTTGTCGATCCTAAGGATGCTGATAAAGTATGCAAACTTCAGCGTTCCATTTATGGACTGAAGCAAGCGTCTCGGAGTTGGAACCTTCGTTTTGATCAAGTGATCAAGAGCTTTGGATTCGTTCCAAATTACTACGAAGCTTGCATCTACAAGAAAGTGAGTGGGAGCTCGGTGACGTTTCTGGTACTATATGTGGATGACATATTGATTATTGGAAATGACATCGACATGCTTAACGATGTGAAGAGTTATTTGAACAAGTGTTTTTTAATGAAAGACCTAGGTGAAGCTGCTTATATATTGGGCATCAAAATCTATAGAGATAGACAAAGACGCCTGATAGCTTTAAGCCAGAGTACATACCTAGACAAAGTTTTGAAAAGGTTCAGAATGGATAAGGCATTGAAAGGTTCAGTGCCTATGTTGTCAGGTAAGATATTGAGCAAGGCTCAGTGTCCAGCTACGGTAAATGATAGGAAAGCTATGAGCAAAGTGCCTTATCCCTCGGCCATAGGTTCCATCATGTATGCCATGCTGTGTACTAGACCGGATGTGTCCAATGCTCTTAGTTTGATGAGCAGATATCAAAGTGATCCAGGAGTGGAACACTGGACAGCCGTGAAGAACATCCTAAGGTACCTAAATAGGACTAAAGAAATGTTCTTAGTCTATGGGGGTGATGAACAACTCGTCATAAAATGTTACATCGATGCTAGTTTCGACACCGACAAGGATGATGCTAAATCTCAGACAGGATACGTGTATATTTTGAATGGAGGAGCTGTGAGCTGGAGAAGCTGCAAGCAAAGCGTGGTCGCGGGATCTACAGTAGAAGCGGAATACATGGCTGCTGCAGAAGCGTCAAGTGAAGGAGTTTGGATCAGAAACTTCATCACTGAGCTTGGCGTGGTTCCAAGTGCATTGGACCCACTGGAGATATTGTGTGACAACACTGGCGCCATAGCACTCGCTAAGGAACCAAGATATCATCCAAAGACCAAGCATATCAACCGCAAGTTTCATATAATCCGAGATTATATAGCAGATGGAGATCTGAAGATCAGCAAAGTACATACATATCTGAATGTCGCAGATCCATTGACTAAACCTCTTCCACGTGTAAAACATGATCAGCACCTCAGTGCCATGGGTGTGAGATTGTTGCCAAATGTAAACTAGATTATTGACTCTAGTGCAAGTGGGAGACTGTTGGAATTATGCCCTAGAGGCAATAATAAAGATGTTATTATTATAATTCTTGTTCATGATAAAGTTTATATTCCATGCTAGAATTGTATTAAGCGGAAACATTAATACTTGTGTGGTTTGTGAACAACACCGTGTCCCTAGTACGCCTCTATGGACTAGCTCATTGATCAATGATGGTTAAGGTTTCCTAACCATAGACATGAGTTGTCAATTGATAATGAGGTCATATCATTGGGAGAATGATATGGTGGACAGACCCAAACTAAGCGAAGCAATTAGATCGTGTCATTGTGTTCATCTTTGCGAAGCTTTTCCTATGTCAAATATTGTATTCCTTAGACCATGAGATAATGCAACTCCCTGGTATCGGAAGAAAGCTTTGAGGTCATCAAACGTCATCCTATGAGAGGGTGATCATAAAGGTGTCTCTCAGGTGATCGGAAAGTATCTGTTGGGTTGTATGTATCGAGATGGGATTTGTCCCTCCCAAGTCGGAGAGATATACTTTGGGCCCACTCGGTAATCGATATCAACACCGCTTGCAAGCATGTGGTTAAGGAGTTAATCACAAAGTGATATCGGATTACGGAACGAGTAAAGTACTTGCTGTGAACGAGATTGAACTAGGTATGACGATACCGACGATCGAATCTCGGGCAAGTAAAATATCGCGAGACGAAGGGAATATATATATGGGATTGATTGAATCCTGGCATCGTGGTTCATCCGATATGATCATCGATGAATGTGTGGGAGTCAATATGGGTGCCCAGACCCCACTGTTGATTATTGATAGAAGATCATGTCTGCATATTCTCGAACCCGCAGGGTCACACACTTAATGTGTCTCGACGCTAGGATAGATTGGATAATTGGTTTATGAATTTTTGTTCGGAGTCTCGGATGGGATCCGGGACATCACGAGAGGTTCCAGAATGGTCCGGAGAATAAGATTCATATAAGGCAGTGCAGTTTTTGGAGTTCGGAATTGTTCCGGATTAATCGGTATTGTACCGGAAGCTTCTAGAACCTTCCGGAAGGGGGCCAACGTGGTCCCACCTTCCGGGAGGGGGCATGGGCCTATGAGGGAGTGTCCTGGCCGCATTGGGCCAGGGGCACAAGGCCCCATAGGGCCCAGCCGATCCTAGATAAGTTTAAACTCGTTTAAACTAGAGATAGGGTTTCTAGATAAGGGATAAGTTTAAATCGTTTAAACTAGAGATAGGCTTGGAGGATGGGCAAGGGCTGGCCGCACCCCCCCCTCTATATAGAGAGGGCTGGTGCGCCCCCTCCCCCCCAACCTACACCTTCCTCCAAACCCTAGTTGCCCTGCTGCCTCCTCTCTCCCTCCCGACTGTTTGCAGGCGAAGCCCTGCTGCAGAAATTCTCCACCATATACACCACGCCGTCGTGTTGTAGATCCAATCTATCTCTCCACCCTACTTGCTGGTCCGAGGAAGGAGGAGACGTCGAGGTGCTACACGTGTGCATCTCACGGAGGCACCGCCACTTGTGGTGCTAGATCGGATCGGATCGCGAGGAGGAGAAGCGAGTACGACTACATCACCCACGTTCCGACGAACGTTCTGCTGTGCGAATCTTCAAGGGTATGAAGATCTAATCCAATCTCTCTCGTTGTTTGCATCTCCTAGATTAGATCTTGGCTTTCTCTCTGTTCGTTTCCGTAGAAAATTTTGATTTACTATGCTGCGAAACCCTTCAAGGGGAGCTTGTAAGGCTCATGGAGTTCGTATATGTGTTAGAGAAACGCCTAGGCGGCTAGTCTAATCCATGCCTAATCATGGTGGAAACCTGAAGCGTAACCATAGTGAGCAATCTATGAAGCATCCTATATAAAAAACCCTATGCAAATAGGAAAGAAAAAAGAGAAACAAAAAAAAGAGATACCTATGCAAATAGGAAATAAAAGGATGCTGAGATGCTCATTATCTGCTTGCCTTGTTATTTTGATATGGGGATTCTTACGTATCATCGGGAAAGGGGTACCCCGTTGGCGGTTCTCTATGATACACATGTACTTACAATGATAAGAACTTACTTGTGACTAAACTTGAGTAGCATGAGGAATGGTACTCGTAAGTAAGGGGCATGAGATTTTCAGCTTATAACTTGTCAAGCATATCCTCATATTTGTTCACTTTAACCTTAACCACCTAAAGATGCTTATGATAGGGGCAATGAGAGCTGAAAGCTAATAAGTACCATAATTTTTGGAAGCTCTTTATGAGACTTGAATCCCTTCTTCCTTCTATGAAGGCCTTTCTTTTACTTTTATGTTGAGTCTCCATCTTTTATCTTTATGCACCTATTGAGAGAGCATAGTAGCCATTCTTAGTTTAATGTGCATTGTCCCAAGACTTGTTGATTGATTCATAACTTTGATATTGCTTGTTCTTAAACTACTTGTATCTAGTCACCCTTATGAACTTTGAAGGTATCCTATGCATTTATGTTTTGCTACACTATGAGGGACAAGATGAATACCATTCTTATTATGTTTTCTATATGTGAAACAAACAAACGTCTTTCAAAGCATTGTTATTCATGAATCTTTTGTTTATACCTTTTCATGTTATAACATAGTTGCTATGTCTTATTGCTAGAACTATATCTTTCATGCTATGTTAAAGTACTATGATCCTAGCTATCAATGTGTTATAAATACTTTGATCAAGATTATGATGGTGCATGTCACCTCAAAAATTATTCTTTTTATCACTTACCTACTCGAGGACGAGTAGGAGTTAAGCTTGGGGATGTTGATATATTGCAAATGTATCTATAATTTTTGATGTTTCATGCTTGTTTTATATCTACTTTCTTATGTTTTGTCCACACTTCGGAGTATTTTTACACATTTTCTGGAACTAACCTATTAACAAGATGCCATAGTGCCAGTTGCCTGTTTTCTGCTGTTTTTGGTTTCAAAAAAGCTAGTAAGGAAATATTCTCGGAATTGGACCGGACAAAAGCCCAAGTCAATATTTCACCCGAAGGAATATGGAGTCCGGAGGGGAGACGAATAGGGGAGCCAGGGTGGCCACACCCTAGGGTGGCGCGGCCAGCCCTAGACGCACCACCAGGGGGTGTGGGCCCACTAGTACTCCATCGACCTTGCCCCTTCGTTTATATATTCCCCCCAGGACGGAAACCCTAAATACTCGATCAAAATTCCACGAAAGAGTCTGTAGTCACCGCCATCTCTACCCTAGATCGGGAGGGATCTGAAGCTCTTCCCAGCACCCTGTCAGAGGGGAGAGATCACCCTGGAGGCCTTCTTCATCACCATGACTGCCTCCGGTGTGATGCGTGAGTAGTTCAACCCTGGACTACGGTTCCATGTAGTAGCTAGATGGTTGGTTCTTCTCCTTTGTGCTACCATGTTTAGATCTTGTGAGCTCCGTTCATGATCAAGATCATCTATTTATAATCTTACATGTTGTGTTTGCGGGGATCCGATGGATATTGAGATGCTATTTCAGATTGATTATTGATTCTATCATGTCTATGTTATTTGTGATTTTGCATGCTTTCCGTTGTTAGTAGCTATCTTGGCCGAGTAGATGCTAGCAACTCCAAGAGGGAGTATTTATGCTCAATAGTGGGTTCATGCCTCTAGGAATCTGGGGGAAGTGATAGAAATCTCTAAGGTACTAGATGTGATGTTGATACTAGGGAGAAAACAGCAATCCTTTGTTCATAGAACAATCGTATTGTTTACTTTACACACTTTGCTTAATGCAATTATCTGTTGCTTGCAACTTAATACTGGAAGGGGTTCGGATGATAACCTGAAGGTGGATTATTAGTCATAGATGCAATTGGATTACTGTCTATGTATAATGTTGTAATGCCCAATAAAATCTCATAGGAGTCAAGATGATTAGTATATGCATGTATGATTTCTCGGTGTCTATCAATTGCCCCACTGTAATTTGTTCACCCAACATGTCATCTATCTTAAGGAGAATCACCTCTAGAACTATGGACCCTGGTCCATTATTTTAGCATCAATCTACAAGCTATTTATTGTTTTCTGTTTACTTTCTGCAAGCAATTACTATCTTCCACACAATACGTTTAATCCTTTGTTTTCAGCAAAACCAGTGAGATTGACAACCTCACTGTAAGTTGGGGGCAAAGTTCTGTGGTTGTGTTGTGCAGGATTCCAAGTTGGAAACAACACCTTGGAGGTGTTTCCTTGCTCCTACTGGTTCGATAACCTTGGTTTCATAACTGAGGGAAAACTTGCTGATATGCTCATCATACCTTCCTCTTGGGGTTCCCCAATGAACTCGATACGTGTTGAGCCGATCATCACCCGGCTCTAGGTGAGTGAATATTTGAAATTGCTCAAGATTCGAGTCAAGTGGAACTTAACCCGGCTCTAGATGAGTGAATATTCGAAATTAGTCAGATTCGGGACAAGTGGAACTTAACCTAGCTCTAGGTGAGTCAATACTTGAAACTACTCAAGACACGGGCCAAGTGGAACTTAACTCGGCTCTAGGTGAGTGAATATTTGAAGTTTTTTGGATCCGAGTCAAGTGGAATTTAACCCGGCTCTAGATGGTTGGACGTTTGAAACTGCTAAGGAATTTCACAATTAACTACTTTGGATTTGGGAGCATCCGACCGAGTAACATGTTACTCCACCAGATGCTCGGGGACTGGAGGATATATCTACATGTACTTGTGCATATGTAAGGACATGGTGGAAGGACTTACTTCCATCATATTGCTGGCAAAACCAATGGCTTTGGTAGCTGTGTTCATCTGCGCACCAATCTCGGCAGGACCAAACTTTGGCGGATTACTAGAGCTAACGTCAACATACTCGGCATTATTCCAATTGTCGACGTACTCAGTAAGCGAGCCATAGCTCTACCCACTGAGGGTCCGGGCCATGACCAAGCCCTAGGCGTGAGAAGATTTTCGAGCAATTTGAGCTACGACCAGGCTCATATGCAGAGCAAGTTGTTTGTCAGGGGCAGAGCCGGAAGCAGTGCTACCTTGTTGCATCATGGACGCAAGGGTATGCTGCCTAGACCCGACCGTTGATCCTTTGGGGGGCTTGGACTTGGTCGCCTCGAAAACTTTCTGGCCCTTGGAAACCTCGGCAACCTTTTTGACCTTGGTGGTTGACTTGGCATGTTGTTGTGGTGTTGGAGGTTGCGCTCCGGACAAAGATGTTGGTGAAGGTGATTTGACCTTCGGTCTAGACTCAGACGAAGCAGGAGGTGTTTGAGTATAGGAGCTTGGAGCTGGAGTGATGGCTCAAGATATGTAGAGCTCGTTGGGAACCCCAAGATGAAGGTATGATGAGTACAACAACAAGTTTCCCTCAGTTATGAAACCAAGGTTATCGAATTAGTAGGAGTAAGGAAACAACTCCAAGGTGTTTCTAGCAACTTCGAATCCTGCACAACACAACCATAGAACTTTGCCCCAACTTACAATGAGGTTGTCAATCTCACTGGTTTTGTTTAAAACAAAGGATTAAACATATAGTGTGGAAGATAGTAATTGCTTGTAGAAAGTAAACAGTAAACGGTAAATAGTAGATGGTATATTAATGGTAAAGGGAATGGACTAGGGTCCACAGTTCACTAGAGGTGTTTCTCCTTAAGATAAATAGCATGTTGGGTGAACAAATTATAGCGGGGCAATTGACAGATTGAGAAAGCATAACAATGCATATACTAGATATCTTGACTCCTACGAGATTTGATTGGGCATTACAACATAATACATAGACCGTAATCCAACTAAATCTATGACTAATAATCCACCCTCCGGTTATCATCCGAACCCCTTCCAGTATTAAGTTGCAAGCAACAGATAATTGCATTAAGCAAAGTGTGTAAAGTAAACAATACAATTGCCCCATGGACAAAGAATTGTTGTTTTCTCCCTAGTAGCAACAGCACATCTACAACCTTAGAGATTTCTTTCACTTCCCCAGATTACTAGAGGCATGAACCTACTATCGAGCATAAATACTCCCTCTTGGAGTTGCAAGCATCTACTTGGCCAAGATAGCCACTAGCAACGGAGAGCATGCAAGATCACAAATAACATAGACATGATAGAGTCAATAATCAATCTGACATAGTATCTCAATATCCATCGGATCCCCGCAAACACAACATATAGGATTACAAATAGATGATCTTGATCATGAATGGAGCTCACAAGATCTAAACATGATAGCACAAAGGAGGAGAACCAACCATCTAGCTACTGTATGGACCCATAGTCCAAGGGTGAACTACTCACGCATCACTCCGGAGGCTAGCATGGTGATGAAGAAGGCCTCCGGGATGATCTCTCCCCTCCGGTAGGGTACCGAGAAGAGCTTCGAATCCCCCCGATCTAGGGATGGAGATGGTGGCGGCTACAGACTCTTTCGTGGATTTTTAATCGGGTACTTAGGGTTTCTGCATCGGGATACTTTTATAGGCGAAGGGGCAAGGTCGGTGGGCGCCCGAGGGGCCCACACCATAGGGTGGCACGCCTAGGGGGTGGCCACGCCAGCCCTAGGTGTGGCCACCTCGTGGCCCCACTTCGGCTGCCCTTCAGACTCTGTTTTCCTTCTGGTAAAATATTGACTTTGGCTTTTGTCCTGTCCAATTCCGAGAATATTTCCTTACTAGCTTTTCTAAAACCAAAAACAGCAGAAAACAGGCAACTGGCACTGTGGCATCTTGTTAATAGGTTAGTTTCAGAAAATGTATAAAAATACCTCAAAGTGTAAACAAAACATAAGAAAGTTGATACAAAACAAGAACAGAGCATCAAAAATTATAGATATGTTTATGACGTATCAAGCATCCCCAAGCTTAACTCCTGCTCGTCCTCGAGTAGGTAAGTGATAAAAAGAATAATTTTTGAGGTGACATACACCATCACAATCTTGATCAAGGTATTTGTAAATCATTGATAGCTGGGATCAAAGTACTCTAAACATGAGCATGAAAGATAGAGTTCTAACAATAAGACATAGCAACTATGTTGTAACATGAAAAGGTACAAACAAAAGATCATGAATAACAATGCATTGAAAGACGTTTGTTTGTTTCACATATAGAAAACATAATAAGAGTGGTTTTTAGCTTGTCCCTCATGGTATAGCAAAACATAAATGCATAGGACACCTTCAAAGTTCATAAGGGTGACTATATACAAATAATTTAATAACAAGAAATATCAAAGTTATGAATCAATCAACAAGTTTTGGGATAGTGCACATTAAACTAAGAATGACCACTATGCTCTCTCAATTGGTGCATAAAGATAGAAGATGGAGACTCAACAAAAAAGTGAAAAAGAAAGGCCCTTCATAGAGGGAAGCAAGGATTTCAAGTTTCATAAAGAGCTTCCAAAAATTATGGTACTTATTAGCTTTCATCTCTCATTTCCCCTATCATAAGCATCTTGAGGTGATTAAGGTTAAAGTGACACAAATATGAGGATATGCTTGACAAGTTATAAGTTGAAAATCTCATGCCCCTTACTTACGAGTACCGCACCTCATGCTACTCAACTTTAGTCACAAGTAAGTTCTTGTCATTGTAAGTACATGTGTATCATGGAGAACCGCCAATGGGGTACCCCTTGCACCATGACACAGGAGCTTTACCATATCAAAATGACAAGGCAATAGACAATGAGCATCTCATCGATCTTTTTATTTGCTATTTGCATAGGTTTTTATTGAGGATGCTTGACATAATGCTCACTATGGGTATGCTGCAATTTCCACCATGATTAGGCATGGTTTAGGCTAGCCGCCCAGGCATTTCTCTAACACCCATACAAACTCCACGAGCTTACAAGCTCCCCTTTTATTTCACACTGCCTGTCGTTGTATTGGGAACGATAGTACCTAAGGAGGTTAGATAGAGGTGTGGGGACTAGCAGGGAAGCTATCGACGGCGTCCGCAGGCGAGATTGGTACAAGCAAGCGTAGCTGGACGCCGGAAGTACCTAGGTTCGGAGCCCTCGTGATGAGGTAAAGCTCCTACTCCTGCCTGATCTGACTATGAGGGATATACGAACTACAAGTGCTCCTTGAGCTGTGTTCTCTAGCTACTGCCTTAAATGCACTGAGACCAACCCTTTCTACCGAGGCCTTGCCTCTCCTTATATAGGCAGAGAGGCAAAGGTCTCACTGGCTAGTCCAACTGGCAGGCCCCATAGGCGGGTCCCAGCCGACTAGTCATCTACAGTATCCAGTATGGCTTGTCTTATCGGAGTATGAGCGGTATGGCTGTCGTAGATACAGTAGACGCCGTGCGAGCCCGTCGTCAGCACAGGCCACTATTCCAGTGTCACCCATGCAAAGTCTTCGGTATGGGCGGGTGGTTGCCCGTCTTGTCATCGTACAGGGCATACCGTGCACTAATACGCACGTCGTCCTGTTTCACTGATTGGGTCCGGCTATGTCACCGTATCCGGCTGTCTCTTGATGATCCGGCTACCGGGTGATAGTCGGCCTGTCCTGCCCTGTCCGGCTGCAGCTGGTCAGCCGGATGCAATCCGACTGTCCTGTTTCTTATCCGGATGGGGTACCCGGGGATCATCCCCCTGACACTAGCCCCCGAGCGCGTGTGGATTCCGCCCTTAGGCGAAATGTGTGTGCGCTCCTTCTTGCTTTTTGAATTTTCATCCGGCTGAGCCTGGTGGTTGCGCTACCCGTGACGTCAGTGCTGACGCCGGCCACGCGCGCACGTGCCATCATTGCTCTGCGGCGGGCAGCGTAACGTCCCGTCGCACGTCGCCTCGGGAAACTGCTGTCCGGCGCTTCGGTTCTCGCTCCAGGATCTTCTGTGCATCCTGCCCTGGCACACGGGATCTAGGCGGTGGTTGGGGTGTGGGTTGCCCGGATGCGCGCCACGTGGCCCCGTCGACGGTTGCTCTTCCGGTCCTTTAAAGGGACGCCGCGGGGGAGGCAGTTCCTTTCCTTCGCTCCCCCGCTGCAGTTTCCTTCTCCCTCGCGCACTCCTGCTTCTGCGCTCTTGCCTTCTGCACCGCCCGCTCGCCATCGTCGACGCTACGGGCCACCGCCACTCATCTGTCGCTGCTCCTCTCCACCAGCCGGAAATGGCCGCCGACCATGGGGCTTGGTGCGGCTCCTCCGTCACCGAAGACCAAATCGCGAAGTACCGCGCCACCCGCGTCCTCCCGCCAGCGGAGGAGGTGGCGGTGCGGTTGGCACCGGCGGTGGAGATGTCGCCGCACCCGGCGAAGGGGGAGCGCGTCATCTTCCTCTCCCACCTGGCACGCGGGTTCGCCCTTCCGATGAACCCCTTCATTCTGACGTTCCTCGCCTTCTTCGACCTCCGTCTTCACCACCTTGGCGCCAACGCCATCGGGACGCTGGCGCACTTCATGGCTTTCTGCGAGAGCTATCTCGGGATCCAGCCGGATCTCGGGCTCTTCTGTCGGCTCTTCCGAGTCTGGCCGCAGGTGCAGTACACGAAGGGGCCGCTAGTCGTCTGCGGCAACGCCTCCATCTACTCCCGCACCCAATCCGGCTACCCCAAATTCTTGCTCCAGGACACGGTACGGCTGTGGCAGCAGTCGTATTTCTACGTCAAGAACGTCACCAACGTCGACCGGATAAATCTTCCGGCCTTCCAGGATGTCGAATCCAGTCGGCAGAACTGGGACTTGAAGTTCCACGGCGACAAGGTGGAGACGGACGTGATGCTGGCACGCATGCGCTCCCTCGTCACCTGCCAGCTAACCAGCCGGGACATCACTCTTAGCTGGATGTCTCGGTTGATGATGCCGATGCAGCAGCGGGCGCACAAGATGTGCTATTACTCCGGCCAGCTGGACCCGACCCGGCTATCGCGCCGTGATCCCCGCTACCACAACTTGAAGGAGTGGTTGTGGACAATCAGCAAGGAGCGGCTACCGGAGAACTGGAAGTTCAGTCTGGCGCCCTACAGCCAGGAGAACCGCGTGCCCCGGGTAAGTTCTCGTAGCCGAAAATTTCGTTTGCTCTTTCTATGTTATTTCCTTGTTCTGTCTGATGGACTACTTGCATTCGACAGATCTTCGCCTGCATCCTTCGCGAGGAGGGCGAGGCTCCCCTCGAGGCATTCACGCCCGACTTGCCCAAGCCGCGCGCTCAGCGGTCCGGTGAGGAATCGGATGGGGACGGCGACGCCTTCCCTAGCCGGAATGACAAGCCGGCCGCCGACCCGCACGCGGAGGTGCACAAGGAGGAGGAGGCCAGGCCGACCTCGGAGCCGGTGACACGCTTCGCGACGGGCGGCGAGGCAGGCGGGAGTGGCTCCAGCCGTTCCGGCTCCCGCCGGCCTGCGACGGAGGAGCCGGTCCGGCGCCCTGCCACCGAGCCGCCTTGGCCGGAAGAAAGGGCTGCCCCGGTTGTGCCAGGGTACGTTTTTCTCTCCCCCTCTATCTTTCGGCGCTTTCTGTCTACTTGCCCTCTTTCTTGTTTTTCTGACTTTGGCTTATTTTTATTTTGCCTTTTCCTCCTTCTCTTTAGCGCGTTGGTCTCTTTCGGAGCTGCGAGCCCGACACGGGCGCCGACCGGGTTACCGCCCCGTGCCCCGATTGTGCCAACCGGCGCCTCTCCTTCTTCTGAGGCGTAGCCTTCGTCTCCCCTCGAGCTGAGCCGGCTGCCTCCGCCCAGCCGGAGGGTTCCCAGCCGGAAGCGGAGCCCTCCCAGCCGGAAGGCTCTTCCGCGGGCGTGCGGGGGGCTGTCGGCAAGGAGCTCGTCGTTGTTGGCGATGACAACTCCGACGAGGAGCTCGGGGAGGAGTGGCGAACGACGGTGGTCGCAGCGAAGGAGTCCTTGGCCGTCAACGCCGTGGACGATGACGCTTCCTCTGCCGCTTCGCTGTCAGACCTTGCCACCACGCTCGAGCTGGCGGTGAAGGAGATCCGGCTATTGGAGGCCACAGCCGGCGGGAACCGGACGTTGGAGCAGAAGCTTGCTGCCGCCAACGGGACTTCCCAGAGTAAGTTCGCTTCACCCAGCTCGCTCTCTTTTTTTTTACTGATAACCGGTTTCGTTGCAGCCATCCTCGTGTGCGCTCAGCGCGAGATCGATCGCTTGAAGAAAGCGAACGACCGGCTGAGCAGGTCCAACTCCACTCTGCGGCTGCAGAACAAGGATTGACATGCGTGGGTAGACGGTTTGGAGGCCACCGTCAAGGAGCGCGACGCCTCGCTCGCTAGCCGGGCCGAAGCCTTCACCCTTCTCGAGGCCCAGAACAAGGACCAAGAGAAGGAGATCAAACGGCTAGCGATCAAGGAGAAGGCGCTAGTAGAGGAGCTGATGCAGGTCGGCCACATTGCCAAGGGTAAGTTCCTTTTCCCGTCTTCCTTTCTTTCCGGATCCGGTAGCCGGATCTGACCCTCTTTTCTGACAGCCTTTTACCCCAGCATAGACCTGTTGGCCTACAACCGGCTGCAGGAGAACTGGCCGGGAGCGCAGCCGACGGCCCAGGTGCTCGTCGTCCTTCTTGGAGAGGAGGCTGTGAAGCTTCGTCAGGCGGCGCGGGACGTCTTCTCCTTCATGTGGCCGGAGGCTCCGGTTCCAGAGACGATGGCGCAGCTGGCGGCGAAGGTGGGAGAGGTGCCGGCTGCGGGACTTGGTGGCATGGGCCAGAGCGGAGATGGCTCTGGCCCTCATGCTCTCCGGGTACAAGGACGCACGCATCGAGAAGATCGACGGTGGCTTCCGTGCCGGAGCCGATCTTGCCGCCATCCGCCAAGCCCATCCACAGCTCCGCGGATCCGCCATCAAGATCGTCGATTACGTGGATCCCGACGAGGTGCTCACCGTCTCGGAGTCCGTCGGTACTCCTGATGTGGAGGGCTCGATGCCACCGTCCGTAGGCGCCGGAGTCGTATCAAGCTTCACGCCTTTTCCGCCGTCTGAAGCTTCTGCCGGCCAAGATCCCCCGCACGGCAAGGGTCCTGCCGTCTAGCTATTGCCCCGGGATGCCGGGTGTATTTGTCTTGTGTTATATGTTCATGAACCTTGTCTGCTTGTATCGGCTGTCTTTGACGCCGGGTAACTTATGGGAGCTTCGTCTCTCTTTTGTTTGTTATTGTTGAAATTCTTGAATCTCCCTTGTGTGTTGAGTTTTCCTTTTTCGTTTTTTGCCCGGCTAACTTCGTCCGGCTACACACCTTTAGCCGGACGACCTACACCACCAGTGGGGGCGCGCTAGCGCACCCACTGGGTGTAGCCCCCAAGATTTGGAGTAGCTGGCGCGGCCAGGTGCTTCGAAACTTTCTTATTTCCCCCAAGTCTTCTAACTTTATCCGACTGGCCTCGTCCCAGTCGGCCGCTTTCGTCGGCTGAACGCCTTCAGCCGGGGGAACTAACATTCCAGTGGGGGCGCGCGAGCGCACCCACTAGGTGTAGCACCTGAGATTCGGAGTAGCTGGCGTAGCCAGGTGCTTTGAATCTTTCTTGTCTTTTCTTGCTCCCGCCCTTGCCCTCACCTGGGCTCCGAACGGCCGGCTAAACGCCCTTAGCCGGTCAGGAACTACAAGATTCCACTGGGGGCGCGCGAGCGCACCCAGTGGGTGTAGCCCCCGAGATTCGGAGCGCTTGATGAAGGCAAGGACTTCGAATCTTCTTTTCTTCTCCTGAATTCCGACTCGAGGTAGTCGGACAAGAATGTACATACGCATACACATACGTCCACATAGGTTAGTAGGTTAGCCTGTCAAATTGTAGCCGGAAAACGGCTTGTTTTTTTCGAAAACTAGCTTGCTCCTTTCTAGACACTTAGTCGCCTTCCCGTGTGCTCTGCTGTTTTCGCTACGTCCTTGACGGGCAGCCGGGTTGCGGTCTGTAGCCGGAATCGAAGGGAGCTGACAGTACATTACGCACGGTACTAATGGCTTAGCAGCTGGATTGGTTCGAGCTAGTTGCAGGGCCGGGACGCCTGATCTGTCACGTCTCCTCCCTGTTTTTCGTGTGGGATGCCTCGGGCTTTTGCTCTTGCTAGCCGGACAGTCGGGTTGCGGTCTATAGCTGAGACGAAGAGTGGGCCTCTGGCATCATCACACACTACTTAGCCGGTTTGTTGACTTGGCAGGCCGGGCCAGCCGGCGAGCCCCCGGGTAGGGGTTGCCGGAGCCGGAAAATTTGAACCGGAAAACAGGTGCACACACATTTCTAGAAGGAGCCCCCGAGATTCTCGTGGGGGTCCGCATTTTCATTATGGGGTTTTTGGGATACATACACTGCCTGGCGACTAGGTGTAAAACGGGCGCAGCAGGGCCGCGTTCCAAGGACGCTCGGTCTCCTCGTCCGATTTGTCTATCTTGTTCTTGCGCGGCTGTTGTGCGTCGATGAGGTAATAGGAGTCGTTGGGCAGCGCCCGGCTGATGATGAAGGGGCCCTCCCAGGGTGGTGACAGCTTGTGCATGCCCTTCGTGTCTTGCACCAGCCGGAGAACCAGGTCGCCCTCGTGGAATGCGACTGGGCGAATCCGGCTTGAATGGTAGCGACGTAGTCGCTGCTGGTATAGGGCAGATCTGGACAGGGCCAGCTCGCGGGCCTCCTCCAGGAGGTCCACCCCGTCCTCCCGTGCCTCCTTGTTGGCTTTTTCGTCATACAGGAGCTTGTGAGGGGAGTCTAACTCGATGTCGGCGGAGAGGACGGCTTCCGATCTGTAGACCAGGAAGAATGGCGTGTAGCCGGTTGACCTATTTGGTGTGGTGTGGACGCTCCACAGCACCGCCGGAAGTTCTTCGATCCAACATCCGGGTGACCGCTCCAACGGCTCGATGAGACGTGTCTTGATGCCGGCTAGCACCAAGCCGTTTGCTCGTTCGACTTGCCCGTTGGACTGCGGGTGTGCAACGGAGGCGAGGTCCAGTCGGATGCCCTTGTTGCTGCAGAACTAGGCAAAGGCCCCCTTGGCGAAGTTCGTGCCATTGTCGGTGATGATGCTGTTGGGGTAGCCGAAGCGGTTGATGATGTCGGTGAAGAAGGTAACAACCGTCGCTCCATCCAGCTTCCGGATAGGCTTGGCCTCGATCCACTTTGTGAACTTGTCCATCGCTACCAGCAGGTGGGTCATTCCCGCGCGGGCTCGCTTGAAGGGACCGACCATGTCGAGGCCCCAAACTGCGAAGGGCCAGGTGATCGGTATGGTCTTGAGTACCGAGGTTGGCATGTGCCTGAGATACTCGAAGCACTGGCACCCATTGCACGCCCGGACCAGCTGCTCGGCATCCTCGAGGGCGGTGGGCCAATAGAAACCATGGCGAAATGCCTTGGCGACTATCGCCCTTGATGAAGCGTGGTGCCCGCACTCACCCTGGTGGATATCCTTGAGTAGCCGGTAGCCCGTGTCCACATCAACACATCTTTGGAAGATACCGGATACACTGCGCTTGTATAGCTCGCCATTTATGATGGTGTATGTATGCACGCGGTGCCGGATTTGCCTGGCCTCTACCTCGTCGTCCGGGAGTTCTCCGTTGGTGATGTAGTTCATGAAGGGTTGTGCCCAGGATGGCACTTCCCGGATGACGAGGACGCTCCTGTCCTCCGGCTGACGGATGTCGGGGGGTCGTTCGGGTGGAGTACCCGGGACGGTAGCCCCCGAGCCATTAGGCGAGCCGGCAGCCCCCGGGTCTTGCGAGCTGGAGGGCACTGCCTGGCCGGAATTGGTGCGGGTTTTCTTCTTTGGTGGTTCTGTCGGCTCTGTTTCTGCTGTTCCGCCAGCCGGAACGCTTCCTGCCCAGACGATGGAGTCTGACTCCAGCGACGGGTTGATGGATGGCTTGCACAGATGCTCCAAGGAGACCCCTGGTGGGATGGCCTGCCTGGTGGATCCTATCTTGGAGAGCGCATTGGCTGCCTCGTTGTTGGTGCGGGGGACATGGTGAAATTCACATCCGTAGAAGGAGGTGCTGAGCTTCTAGATGTGGAACCGGTAGAGAGCCATGTTTGCATCTCTGGCGTCCCATTCCCCGGACACCTGTTGCACCACCAAGTCCGAATCACCGAAGCACAGGATCCAGTTGACACCGATCTCCTTGGCCAGCCGGAGCTCGTGCGTCAGTGCCTCGTATTCGGCTACGTTGTTGGAGGCCTTGAAGTGGATCTGCAACACATACTCCAGCCGGTCTCCTTTGGGCGAGGTGAGCACGATGTCGGCTCCCAAACCCCCGAGCATCTTTGACCCGTCGAAGTGCATCCGCCAGTGGTCCAAATCCAGAACTGGTGGGAGATACTAGGTCTTGGCCCAGTCGACGAGGAAGTCTGCCAACGCCTGTGACTTGATCGTGAGCCGGGGCTCGTACTGGATGGAGTAAGCGGCGATCTCGATGGCCCACTTGGCGACTCGGCCGGTGGCGTCCTTGTTGCCGATGATTTCTGATAGGGGTGCGGTGCACACGACCTTGATCGGGTGCTCCTGGAAGTAGTGCTTGAGCTTCTTGCATGCCAGGTACACACCGTAGCACATCTTTTGGTAGTGGGGGTAGTTCTGCTTGGAGAGGGAGAGAACCTCGCTGAGGTAGTAGACGGGTCTCTAAACCGGCTGAGCCTTGCCTTCCTCAGGGCGCTCCACCACCAGGATGACATTGACGACCCGGCTGGTGGCTACTATATAGAGCAGCATCGGCTCCTTGCTAGCCGGCGTGGCTAGAACCGGTGCTATGGATAGCATGCGCTTGAGGTCGTGAAACACGGTGTCGGCTTGCGAAGTCCAGGAGAACTTGTCCGTCTTCTTCATCAGCTGGTATAACGGGAGTGCCTTCTCCCCCAGCCGGCTGACAAAACGACTGAGGGAAGCCAGGCATCCGGTGAACTTCTGGACTCCAAGCAGGTTCTTGGGCGGCTGCATCCTCTCGATGGCCGCGATCTTCTCCGGATTAGCCTCGATACCTCGTTGTGATA
This sequence comes from Avena sativa, assembly GCA_916181665.1. Classification (NCBI taxonomy): domain Eukaryota; kingdom Viridiplantae; phylum Streptophyta; class Magnoliopsida; order Poales; family Poaceae; genus Avena; species Avena sativa. The sequence goes on along the minus strand of OV702290.1, from coordinate 540,414,027 downwards.
CGAGGAAACCGAGTAGCTGACCGGATGGTACTCCGAAGACGCACTTCTCTGGGTTCAGCTTCATCTGGTACTGGCGGAGGTTGCCAAATGTTTCTCTCAGATCCTCGAGGAGGCTGTGCTTTTCCTTGGTCTTGACGACCACGTCATCCACGTAAGCGTGCATGTTTCGGCCTATCTGCGAGTGCAAGCATTTCTGCATACATCGCTGATAGGTGGCGCCTGCGTTCTTTAGGCCAAAAGGCATGGTTACATAGCAGAAAGCCCCGTAGGGGGTGATAAATGATGTCTTAATCTGATCAGCCGGGTTTAGCCGGATCTGATTGTACCCGGAATAACAATGTAGAAAAGACAACAAATCACAGCCGACCGTGGAATCGATGACTTGATCGATACGGGCAAGGCGAAGGGGTCTTTCGGGCACGCCTTTTTCAGGATGGTGTAGTCGATACACATGCGCCAGGTCTTGTTCTTCTTCAACACCAAGACTGGGTTCGCCAACCAGTCCAGGTGGTACACTTCCATGATGAACCCGACTGCAAGGAGCCGGGTGATCTCGTCACCGATTATCTTTCTCTTCTCCTCTACGAACCGGCGTAGAGGTTGCTTGACCGGCTTGGCATCCGAACACACATGAAGTGAGTGCTCGGCGAACTCCCTCGACACACCCGGCATGTCCTCGGGGGACCATGCGAAGATGTCGCGATTCTCACGGAGGAAGTCGACGAGCGCGTCTTCCTATTTGCTGTCCAAGCCGGCACCAATGGTGATGAACTTAGGCGGATCAGAGGGGTCGATCAGGATCCTCTTCGTCTCCTTTGCCGACTGGAAAGCTCCTTCTCCAGCCGGTTTGCTGCTAGTCGGAATGTCCTGCTGGGCCATGGCCACATTGCGCATGATCGCGCGTTTTTCTTCGGCTATGATGAGGGCCTCCGCCAGTTTGGAACCGGCTGAGGCGCACTCCATCGATCGCCTGAAGCAGCCGACGACGATGATCACGCCATGGGGTCCCGGCATCTTCGTCTTGAGGTACGCGTAGTGGGGGATGGCCATGAACTTGGCGAGGGCGGGGCGCCCGAGGAGAGCACGGTAGGAGCTCGTCAGATTTACCACCTCAAACCAGATTGGTTCGCGGCGGAAGTTCTCCTCGGTCCCGAAGATGATGTCCAGCTGGATTTTCCCCAGCAGGGCGTAGGCTGGCCCCGGCAGTACGCCGTGAAACGTCATGGTAGTCGGGCGCAGGTCGCTTTCGCGAATGCCCAGCTTCTCCAGCGAGGACTGGTAGAGGAGGTTGAGGCTGCTGCCTCCGTCGATGAGGACGCGCGAGAATCGGCAGGTGCACGCGTTGGAGACGATGAGGGGGTCGAGCACCATGGCGTAGCCCCCGGGAGTCGGCAGATGCTCAGGCTGATCCGCCCGGCTCCAGGTGATGGGGGTTTCCGACCAGTTTAGGTACTGGGGGACCGAAGACACGATGGCGTTGACCTCCTTGGAGCGTCGCCTGCGGCTGTGCTTGTCGTCCTGCTCCGTCTCGAAGATGTGGTAGGCGGCGTGCGGCTAGGGGTAGCCGTTGTTGTTGTTGTTGTTGTTGTTGCCGCCGTTACCATCATTACCGGCTCCCCTAGCCGGTGGTGGAGGTCCACCCGGTGGGGGAGGCGGGAGACGAGGCTGGTTGCCCTGGTCCTTTAGCTGGCGGGTCCAGCTGCAGTTCCGGGTGGTGTGCGTAGCCGGTTGAAGGGACCGCTATGCCACTTGCACGGGCCCTCAATCATCTGGTCGAAGGTGAGCCGGGGCTTCTGCCTTCTTGCCTCATTAGGCGGTGCGTCGGGCGCACCCTCCATAGCATTGACCTGCCGTGCATGGTAGTGAGGCTTCTGTTGTCTGGCCTGGCGGTCCCCGTGGAACCGATTGTCGTTGCCGTGGCGTTTGGAGGATCCGGCTTCACCAGCCGGATTGCTCGGACGGTCGCGAGCCGGCTCCATGGGATTCGGACGTCCGTCCGCGTTTACTCGGAGGGGCTTCTTCATGGCGGCATCCGCCGTGGCGTACTGGTCCGCAACCGTCATGAGCTCCGCCATGGTTTTCGGCTCGTCGGTCAACCAGTCTTCCGGCTTCATGCTGCTGTCGTACTTGGGGGTGTCCCTAGGCAGGGAGAATTTATCCGGAAACGGCTCGTTCCAGATGTGGGGTCTGAAGCAAACCAGGCCGGTCGAATCTTCCTCCTCCGTGACACGCGCTTGAGCGAGGAGCTCGATGCGGTCGCGGGCATCCGGACAATCCGGGTTGGGCGCTCCCACCCGGCCCGAGAGACGGGAACCGGCTGGTCTGTGTGCTCCGGCTGGCGGAGGGGGAGGTGGCAGGTTGCTGTTCACCGTCTGCTCCTGGCGCAGCTGGCCCCTGTTGCCGGAGCTGCGACGCCTACTGCGGGCCCTAGGCGGCTGAGGGGAGGACGCCTGCTGGGTGTCGTGCGGCGTGCCTTTGCTGTTGGCAGGTAGCTTGCTCCCTCTGGAGTAGCTAAGGTATTCCTGCATCTGCCGATTAGCATCGGCCTGCTCGTCCGCGACGTGGAGGAGCTCCTGCACGCGAGCGTGCTGGCGGGCTCGCTCCTCGCCCTCCAGGCTGGGTAGCTCCTCTGCTGCGGCTCACGCCGCGCGCAGGTTCTTGATGGGCGTGCTGTAGGTGGGCCGTGTGAGGGCAGGCGCGGGATCCGGTTCCCCGTCCTTTTCCATCCTACCGCCCAGCTCACCGCCCCGACGGCATACCTGGCCGCGCCAGCTCGGCTCCACGGTAGCCGGAGTGAGGCCGTGTGCGCGGTCGTACTCGCGCCGAGTGATCTCAAGTTGCTTGCGGGCTGCTACCAGCTCCATGGCCTCCTAGAGGAGGATCTGTCTCTCCATGGTGAAGTTGGCCTTCGCTTCCTCCGGGTTATCCCCGAGGTTAACCGGCGTCAGGAGCCGATCAATGGCATCCTCCACCGGGTTCCGAGGCTGCGGGGGAGCGGAAGTTCCGACCTCGTCCGCGCCTCGCTCCCGCGGCTGGCGGGGATGTGAGCTGGATCCGGCCATCATGACCTCCACGCTGCGGGGTGCGGTAGAGGTGCTGCTGTCTGAGCGCGGCAGCTCCACGACAGAGACGATTTCCCTAGGGAAACGCTCCGAGACAGTGGCGATGTAGACGGGGAGATCGCCAAATAGCTGGACGGTGCCGTTCGCTGGGAAGGAAGTTCTGGCGAAGCAGGAGGCGTTGTCGATGACGCAGTCGAACTTGCCAAGCGTGAGCACCAGGCCGGAGGCCACGCGCTCACCGGCTGAAGTGCGGGGTCCCCGTGCGGAACGTGACTCCGGTCGAAGCCATCGGCCCCACGGTGGGCGTCAACTATCGTTGTATTGGGAACGACAGTACCTAAGGAGGTTAGATAGAGGTGTGGGGACTAGCAGGAAAGCTATCGACGGCGTCCGCAGGCGAGATTGGGTACAAGCAAGCGTAGCTGGACGCCGAAAGTACCCAGGTTCGGAGTCCTCGTGATGAGGTAAAGCTCCTACTCCTGCCTGGTCTGACTATGAGGGATATACGAACTACAAGTGCTCCTTGAGCTGTGTTCTCTAGCTACTGCCTTAAATGCACTGAGACCAACCCTTTCTACCGAGGCCTTGCCTCTCCTTATATAGGCAGAGAGGCAAAGGTCTCACTGGCTAGTCCAACTGGCGGGCCCCATAGGCGGGTCCCAGCCGACTAGTCATCTACAGTATCCAGTATGGCTTGTCTTATCGGAGTATGAGCGGTATGGCTGTCGTAGGTACAGTAGACGCCGTGCGAGCCCGTCATCAGCACAGGCCACTGTTCCAGCGTCACCCACGCAAAGTCTTCGGTATGGGCGGGTGGTTGCCCGTCTTGTCATCGTACAGGGCGTACCGTGCATTGATACGCACGTCGTCCTGTCTCACTGATTGGGTCCGGCTATGTCGCCGTATCCGGTTGTCTCTTGCTGATCCGGCTACCGGGTGATAGCCGGCCCGTCCTGCCCTGTCCGGCTGCATCTGGTCAGCCGGACGCGATCCGACTGTCCTGTTTCTTATCCGGATGGGGTACCCAGGGATCATCCCCCTGACACTGTCGGGATCCATAAACAAAAGAACATGATATCAACTGAATAATAAGTGCAATGTTGAAACCGTTCCCCATGGTAACATGGTTATGCTAATTCACAACTTATAAAGTGCAAGCATATAAGCAACATAGATGGGCACAATGGTTCAGGTTTATTAAGTGCAAGAAAATAAAGTGTGCCATCAAGTTTGTGAGAGCTTTAATCACTAATTTTCACATAACAAGTTTAATTTGGAAGATAGATAAAAACATGAATATACTTGGAATGGTGTAACACACCATGCATAGGAATTTATAGTGGACTCTTTGGAATAACTTGGTTTTCTTGGAGGTTGGATGGATGAGCGGAACTCATACTTGGTACAGGTGGAGGCTAGCAAAAGACTCGGAGCGACCAACTAAGAGAGCAATAATGGCCATAATCATGCAAAGCGACAAAACATTATTAATTAAAGCATAAAGTGATATTACAAGTCAAAAACTAAACGATCATAGAGGCTAAGGTGACTGGTTAATAGTCTTAACATGGTGTAAGCATGTGCCAAGTCAACCCAAATAAAGCATCAAAGGAGAATACCAAAGCATCAAAGGAGAATACCACAATATTATATTTTTGTATGCTAAAACCACGCATGATTCTTTCAAGGCACATTAGGCAATCTCAATTGTTTGGAACAAGTCATGCTACATCAATAATCACTAAGCATAAGGTCAAAGCAACATCAAACATGACATGATAAAGTCTAGGCCATAGTCAACACAAGGTCCTTTCGTATCACTTATAAGCATGAAGCTTCCTACTCTTTTCCAACACCAATCAACTTATTTGAAACAACATATGAATGCGGGGGTCCAACCAATTTATTTAAGCAAACCAAACAAAAGAAAACTAAAAGCAAACACAAAGACGCTCCAAGAACAACACAATTGTGCATGAAACAATAAAAATGAAGTGTTTTGGAAGAAAACCTGAGATTTTTATTGATGAAGAAGGGGATGCCTTGGGCATCCCCAAGATTTGACGCTTGTACCTCTTGAATATTTCTTGGGGTGACACCGGTGGCATCTCCAAGCTTGAGCTTTTGTCCATACTTCATCTCATCACATTATTCTTTCCTACACTTGAAAATTTTCTTCATACAAAACTTCACACAATCTTCATTAGCAACATTAGTGTATTCAAGATAATAAGTCTTTGGGTTTAGTTTCAACATAAGTAAAACTTCCATTAAAACACAAGCTACTGTAGCAATTCCTTCTAAAAGATCAAGTGATCAAAGAGAACTCAAAGAGAAAGAGATTAAGAGACAAATACAAATAATGGTAGAAATCTATCAAAATAGACCAGCAGGTAAAAACCGATTTTTTCGAAGACCTTCTATTGCTCAAATTGAAAACTGCTAAACTAACGAAAGTTAGATAATAACCTGGGTCATAAGCACAGAAAATTAAAGCTCAATCCGACGTACAGGGATTTTTCACAAATTTTTATAGTGAACCACAAAAATCTGTTTCGGGACAACAACTTTCCCAAGTATTACTACTCTCTCATTAGAGGTTATTCTTGGCACAAAAACCACGCAAAAAGGATAAGGAGAGGTTATTAATGAGGCAATAACTTTCAAGACTCAACAAAAGAAAAACTTACTAAAAGTAAAAATAATTTGGGTTATCTCCCATTAGTGCTTTTCTTTAACGCCTTTTAGCTAGACATAGGAGCAAGATTCAAGTATTTTCAAATGAAGAAGCATTAAGATCTAATTTCTTGCCCCTACCTTTCTTTCCTTTATTCTTATCTTTAGGGAACATTTGATTGTTTGGTGGAGAAGCAAAATGCATGATGCTTTTTCCCACATCTATTATTGCTCCAAGGAGTTTCAGCAGGGATCTTCCAAGTGTAATTTGCCCTTTTCCTACACATTCAATAACAAGAAAATCAGTAGACACCACATCCCTAGGATCTTTATAAACACTCCTTTAGCTATTCCAATGGGTAATATTGTGGCATTATTGGTAAGAGATATTTCTTCTCCTCCCTCAGAAAGTCCCCAAAGATTCAAAGATTCATATATATCTTTAGGCATAAGACAGAATTCAGACATGACATCACAACGAGCATAACAACTTTCATTATGTATAACAACTTTTACTGTAGGAAGCCATTTTGAAGATTCAGAATTTATTGGAACATATTCATGATGCTCTCTAAGCATGTTATAGCATTCTTTTAAACTAGCTGTGTTGGTCTGAAGAGTGTTTAATCTAGCAATAATGTTTGAAAAGGAGGAAGCAGATTTCCTAGGCAAGTTATATGTTACAACCAACTTTTTTATGGCATTAAAAGCTTCACCCTCATTGCACTGGAGGAAATCTCCTCCTACTATAGCATCCAAAGCATATCTATAACAAAGAGCAAGACCAAAGTAGAAACTGCTAAGAAACAAGCATAGAGTCATTTTAGGTTCAGTTTTTTCATGTAAATCAGAAATTCTAGACCAAGCTTCTTTGAAACTCTCTTCAATTCATTATTTGAAAGTAAAAATCATTTCCTTAGGTGGCATAGTGATTGGAGCTATGCTAGACATAAAAGCAAGTTGAAGTAGGAATTTTTTAAAGAACTAATTTTTTGTGTGTTTTTGATAAAAAGAAGCAAACCAGTACGACTATTTTTTGTGTGTTTTTGATAAAGAAACAAGGAAACAAAGAAAATAAACTAAGTAAAACAAAAACAAAGTAAAGAGATTAGTTGTGAGAGACTCTCCTTGCAAGAATCTTCTTTCTCTCTGAAAAGTGATTGACGAGGAGGAAGAGATTGAAGCTGTCCTTAACTCCCCGGCAACGGCGCCAGAAAAGTGCTTGATGGCTCAAGATATGTAGAGCTCGTTGGGAACTAAAAGAGGAAGATATGATGAGCACAACAACAAGTTTCCCTCAGTTATGAAACCAAGGTTATGGAACCAGTAGGAGTAAGGAAACAACTCCAAGGTGTTGCTAGTAACTTGGAATCTTGCACAACACAACCACAGAACTTTGCCCCAACTTACAGTGAGGTTGTCAATCTCACTGGTTTTGCTGAAAACAAAGGATTAAACGTATAGTGTGGAAGATAGTAATTTCTTGCAGAAAGTAAACAGTAAACAGTAAAATGTAGATGGTATATTAATGGTAAAGGGAATGGACTAGGGTCCAAAGTTCACTAGAGGTGTTTCTCCTTAAGATAAATAGCATGTTGGGTGAACAAATTACAGCAGGGCAATTGATAGATTGAGAAAGCATAACAATGCATATACTAGACATCTTGACTCCTACGAGATTTGATTGGGCATTACAACATAATACATAGACCGTAATCCAACTGCATCTATGACTAATAATCCACCTTCCGGTTATCATCTGAACCCCTTCCAGTATTAAGTTGTAAGCAACAGATAATTGCATTAAGCAAAGTGTGTAAAGTAAACAATACAATTGCCCCATGGACAAAGGATTGTTGTTTTCTCCCTAGTAGCAACAACACATCTACAACCTTAGAGATTTCTATCACTTCCCTGGATTACTAGAGGCATGAAACTACTATCGAGCATAAATACTCCCTCTTGGAGTTGCAAGCATCTACTTGGCCAAGATAGCTACTAGCAACGGAGAGCATGCAAGATCACAAATAACATAGACATGATAGAATCAATAATCAATCTGACATAGTATCTCAATATCCATCGGATCCACACAAATACAACATATAGGATTACAAATAGATGATCTTGATCATGAATGGAGCTCACAAGATCTAAACATGATAGCACAAAGGAGGAGAACCAACCATCTAGCTACTGTATGGACCCATAGTCCAAGGGTGAACTACTCACGCATCACTCCGGAGGCTAGCATGGTGATGAAGAAGGCCTCCGGGATGATCTCTCCCCTCCGGTAGGGTGATGTGAAGAGCTTCGGATCCCCCGATCTAGGGATGGAGATGGCGGCGGCTACAAACTCTTTCATGGATTTTTGATCGGGTACTTAGGGTTTCTGTATCGGGATACTTTTATAGGCGAAGGGGCAAGGTCAGTGGGCCCCTGAGGGGCCCACACCATAGGGCGGCACTCCTAGGGGGTGGCCTTGCCAGCACTAGGTGCGGCCACCTCGTGGACCCACTTTAGCTGCCCTTCAGACTCTGTGTTCCTTCTGGTAAAATATTGACTTTGGCTTTTGTCATGTCCAATTCCGAGAATATTTCCTTACTAGCTTTTCTGAAACCAAAAACAGCAAAAAACAGGCAACTGGCACTGTGGCATCTTGTTAATAGGTTAGTTCCAGAAAATGTATAAAAATACCTCAAAGTGTAAACAAAACATAAGAAAGTTGATACAAAACAAGCACGAGCATCAAAAATTATCGATACGTTTATGACGTATCATGGAGCTGGAGCTGGCTGAGGCTGAATTTGAGTTGGTGTCGGAGTCACCGACACCTCGGCAGAAACTTTCTCGATGCCGATGTTGCTGGCACCATCATCAAAGTGTTGCTGGGCAAGAGAAACACTAGGCGGTTCTGACATGGTCATGTCCACAGGGGCACCACCTCCGTTCGTGCGGACGTTTCCCTCCTATTGCCAAGTTGGACTAAGGTTTGACGAAGTGGAAGAGCTTTTCTGGATGGGGCTCGGGGGAGGAGTGTCATCACGATGAGGAGAAGGTGGATCACTACGGATAGGTGAAGCTATGCTGGAGCCGCTCGAGTTAATATCTTTGGGGGACTGCCGAGTCAAACAGGGAACAAACATCAAGTTAGCACAGAAAGAGAGAAACAAGAAATACATACATATAGAGCTATATCATACCCAAGGACGAGAAAGGAAAAGAAGAGCTTACTCGGAAGAATTAGGTGTTTCCTTGGGCTTTGGAGCTCTCTAAACGGTGGCCTTAGTCGGGAGCTTGCTGGTGGCCTTATTGTTGGACTTCTTTTGTCGCTTCCTGGTCCGGGGCAGTCCGGACGAAGGAGCTGAGGTTGCAGCTCGTTTCTTCGCCGGGCAGGCGCTGGCTCGCCCACCGCGAGAGGAGGATTGGTGTGGATCTAACCAGCCGGGTTAGCTGGAGGCAGATCAACCAGAAAATCATATGAGATAGGCATAGGATCATATACCTCAAGAACTTCACACTAGTCATCATCCTCATCGTTATCCAACTAATCCTTTAAGACAGAGGTCTTACCAGAGCGTCGTTTGGGTCCAGGGTCCGGAACGGCCAAGAAGTCCTTGGAATCGGCTCCTCCGTGTCCGAAGTATCGCGATCCTTCCCCCACTTAAGGACGGGTCCGCACCATACTCAATCGTTTGCTAGAGAAAGGTCTGAAAGGAATAGAGCAAAAGGATCAAGTAAATGTTACAGTCTGACATAAAATGTAACTCGGAAAAAGTGTCGAATAAGGGATATACCATGGGATCTGGCCTATCTCGGTTGAAGTGCTCATGTCCAGGGTTGTCTTGAAAATAGCCTTAACCCGGTGGAAGATCTAAGCGTTCGTGAGCTCGAATGATGAAGTTTAGTTGGGGTCAAGATGCCTGCTCATGTGACAAAGCTTGTGCGTGCGCTGCTGTAGCAGGGAGATTCGGCTACGAATGAAAGTGATCATTATATCTTCGCCACACAGCCCCAACAGGTTCAACTCCTTGATGCACTTCTCCACCAAGTTCACCAAGGTGCCGTACTTCTTTGGGATCCGGCCCCATAAGGTCCTGTCGGGGACACCGAGAGAGAAAGGAGGCAGCCGGATCTTATCCTCTGTGGTATTGTTCTTCACGTAGAAGAATGTCTTGGCCTATCCCTTGCAAGACTCCAAGCCGGTAACTCGGGGAAAGACAAACCCTTTTCGAGGTGAGATTGAAGCCGCCCTACACTGGGTCAAAGATTTGTCAGCAGGGCGAAGCTCTTTATCCGGAACAACATTGGCCCTAAAGCCGAAAAACTTGTACCAGATGAGGATGGTGGGCTAGAGGCCGAGGTACCCCTCAACCCCGGAAGAGAAAGAAGAGAGAGAGGTGATGGAATTAGCCAGAAGATGGTGGGTTTAAGAGCGAAGGTAGTAATGAATTCATGGAAAAAGTCCCTAATGGGTAGGCCGAAGCCGCATTGGAAATGGGAGAGGAAAACAACGAATTCACCCGGATTGGGAGATGGAACTACCTCTTCACAGGGAAGGCGACAGCTAACCCGACAGGGATGCGATGGGTTCGGATCAACCATTGGATGTCATCCTAGCAAACCCAGGAACCGGCCTAGGCGCCGTGCTCATGGGCGTCACCGCCCTCTTCGTGCTCCTTGATGGTGGAAATATCCTGAGGCATCTCTAGATCTTCGCCCTCGCAAATCCAATCCAAAGCGGGGGAGAGAGGCCTAGACTGGCATGGCCCCATGGCGGCTACAAGCGGCAGAGCAGCAGCAGAGCTACGGCGAAGCAAGCAGGAGCAGGGTGCAGTAGCGGCGGCGCTGTGCTTAGGAGGAAGCGACGGCGACAATGTTGTTGCACAGATGAAGAAGAAGGAGATGAGGAAGAGGCGCGTGCAAGCGAATGGAATGGCTAAGGGGCCTCTCCTGCTCCCCTATTTAACCACACATGTACGCGAGAAGGAAGGAATCTAAGTGGGTAACCCGGATATGAGAAGATAACCCGGCCAACGAGGAATACCTCGGAATGATCCAAGGGAGGTCAAAAGGAACACCAAGTCACCAAAGTAAGTGTGCCAACATAAGAGTAACTCGGCAAAAAGATAAATAGTTTAGTGGGTTGAACCTGTTGTGGCCTTATCAGCTGAAGTTGCTAAGACTTCACTAGCTTTGGGGACTAATGTTGGGGGGATAACCTCGGGTAGGGTCAAGCTGGGGTATAACGGCAGTATTAGCCGAGGTACGGCGAGGTTAAAGCAAGTGCTGGCCGAGTTACCTCAAGGCAAGCCGAGTCACGGCTAACCCAGCCCGGACGATGTTCACCCAATGTAACCTCGACCAAAATAGAATGTATGTCGGCATCACCTATGTTACTTGTATGCAGGTACCCCAGAGCCGAGTTAACCAGGCAGGAGCCGGGTTACCACTTGGCTTACAAGAGAAGGAAGGCATCTCCCTGGTCAAAGCTTTTCTCTCTCCACTGTAGCATGAGGGCAAAGGACAGAGAGGAGGACCAGCGAGTACAGGCCGATAAAGGTGACGTCGCTGGACCGTTCTTGGTCGGGTGACGCCACGTCGCAGAGGGGCTCGGATAGGCTTACACCATGAGTCCTGCGCGACTTACGAAGGGAAAAAGAGGCGCACCGCTTTGATATTTTGGGAGAGGCATATTCAAAGAATATGCCCTCCATGTATGCCCTAACTTGTAACCTGGCCTTCCCTATATAAGTAGGGCCAGGATCTCCATAGAGAGGGTCGTTCATTTTTACTAAGGGAAAACCCAAGAGAGAGGTGTGGGCAGTAGAGAGGTTCTTCTTCCTCCTCCCCACGAACAGCTCAAGGAGCACTTGTCTTCCACCATTTATAGAGAGAATACAAGCATCTGTGTGTGGAATCACCACACCATCCCTCCCTAGATACCTCTAGCGCACTTTGGCCTCATCTTTAGCCTATACATGGCATCTATCGTGCCACCACCACGACATTAATGACAATGTGCACATAGAGGAAATGCATTCTTGGGAGCAAATTTCTGTCCACAGGAACACTGATTATTTGCGCAAAAAGAGCACCACCATCCAGAATCCTACTATCCGTTATTTTCATACCTTTATAGTGAATTCTATTTTTGGGAAAGGTGATGCATGGGCAATGGCAGGCCTTGAGATGAGTGTACTTCATATGGCCTTGCATCTAGAGATGGAGCACAAGGTAAACTTAGGTGCTTTTCTCATCCAACACTTTCGCCACCAAAGGTCGGCTTCCGCTAGAGACAATCATTGTGGTGGGTTGATCAAACAGATCGCCTACGCAAACGAATTTGTCCTGCGACAGGAAAGAGTTGTGGCTGGTAGTAAGAGCCTGGATGATATTCATATGGCTAGCACCAAGTTCATGGGGTTCTATAGACCCGAACGCTCCCTCCGTGCTTACTAGCTATTGAGCCTAACGGTGATATCCACCAAGTTTTGCTTCCTTTTGTCCAAGATTTTGGTTTGTCAAGTAAACAGAGTTGGGTCCTTAGTGAGGAGGAGTTTCAGCAGGCACTGATCCTCTCAGGAAGGATTATTCCGCAAGGAGGTCACCCCAACTAGGAAAACACAACATCTGGCCAACATCAGCAAGATCAAGGTGGAGATGATTGGCACGATGTAGGTTGGGATGACTACGGTCAACAACACCATCACCAACAAACTTTCCCTCAGCACCAACAGCAAGGTATGCCTCAACCACAGTCGGGATTCAACTATGTCCCGAGGGGCGAATTTCACCATGTGGTGCATCGCATTGACAACATAGAGAACACGTTGTATGATGTGAACGCCAACATAGTCAACCTCACCCAAGACTTCACATCTTTCATGACCGACTTTCCAAACCGCTACCCGAAATTCCCATACCAGCAGCTGTCGCCCGACGGTGGCGACCTTTGATTCTAGTTAGGCCAAGAGCCTAAGCTTGGGGAGGTTAAAATTCTCCCACCTTTTTGCATTCATATTTTTCTTTTTTATTTTCATTTATTTTGTTTCAATGCATTTTTACTTTCAGTTTTGCATTTGATAAAAAGAAAACCCAAAAATATTAGACTAGCTTTTAAATTTATTTGTGCAAATTTCTCTTGGCTCTCGTTGATTTTTCTACAGGATACTTACTTCTAGTGATTGAGCTATGGAGACGAACGCAAAGAGTTAGCTCAAGTAGGAGATGAGAAAGAAAGAGGAGGTACCACATTCCTATTTTCCTTCTTTTTGTAAGCTTATCCATGAACATTTTATATCCGTTTGGTTACACTTGAGTTCGACTCCGCGATTAATTCGTAATCTTTTAGGATTTAAGCTCAAAGGTTTTTGTCACCACTTTGGTTAAGACTTTCAACAATTAATATTAGTTTTAAAAACTACCCCTTGGATTAAATTCCAAGCTTTTCAGAATAAGAGAAAGTGTCTATTGACAACTTTGGTGCCATGTTTTTGTCTTAAGGGCTTAATATTAGTAGTACTCAACCCCACATACTGATCGTTGACTTGATGATACTTTATGAAGAAGAATTGTTTGATAGAAAGAACTTTTTATAGTGGGAGAGGGAGATGCCAAAACCTGTTTTGACCTGCTGTTAAAAAAAGAGAGAAGAAATAAATAAAAGTTCTATGTTTCAAATACACACCTTTGAGATGCCAATAACTCCACTAGCCTTTGAACAATCTATGGTATAACCCCGAATTCTGGCTATGAGTTGATGGCATGAGTGGCACACGTGTTGCTATATGGGCAAATTTATTGGTATTCTCAAAAGTTTGTGTAAGCATTTACAAAAGAAACATTCGTTGATCCTTAAGAAAGGAAAAAAATTATCGTCAAGATATGAACTGAAAACATTCGATGCTTTTGATCTTTTGCATAACCTCACCACCTAAATTGAATAAATAGAGTTCTTGAAAGACAAGGAAAAGAAGAGGTATTTGATAGGCACGATTATCGAAGTGGGTGTTAATGAAAAAGCTCTAGTTTATCCTTCTTTTGACATCTACTTGTGCACCCTTAATTTTGACTCAAGCGACCTCGCTCAAAACATTTTCACTCTCATAATAAGAGAGGCGCTGAATAAAATTGATTTGCAAGCCTAGCCAAAATTTTAACAATCTCATTTGAGTTATAAGAACTATTAGCTAGCGAGTTACTTGCGTTTAGGGATTAAACTTAAATGCAATTGTTCAGATATATTATGCTCATGTTCAAGGTTGCAGGATTTGAGACAATGGAATATGATACAACCTCGAACTTGGAAGTTTTCATCTTGATTCAATTCTTCGCTATTACTCATTATAGCTTTGTCACTCGAGGGCGAGTAACCGCTAAGCTTGGGGATGTTGATAGCTCCAAATTTCATCACTTTTCACTATTGATTTTCCTCTTGTTTATTACCGGATTTGACTAAAGATTACCCCTTTCTACTAATGTTAATATTGCAATTAGCGAATCCTTGGTTTCTTGTGATGGTTTTTAGGTAATGAACATTTCTTGAAGATCTAATAGCATTTATGGGCTAACTGCATCTAAAGAAGTAAATTCCCAATTGAAACCCCTTTCATTGGAGGCGTTCAACATGCTTAACGACCAGCGGTACGGTCGGGACGCGCCTGTACCGTCCGCCCATACTACACGCCGACGGCTCCCTTATATCAATACAAGTAACTTTCGTGAAGAAGAGACGACGAGATGAACAACATAATAGAAAACATAGCCGCCGCAAGCCATCTAGAGGGGGTTAGATCAGATCTAGAAGAGGAGAAGAACTTTACCTTGTTCTTTGACGATCTCCAACCTCCAAACCATACACTCCACCATCATTCCATCATTACTTAGAGAGACAGATTGGTACTTGTAAGATTAGGGTTTGATACTTTGATCTACCTTTGGTTTGTAGTTGATTTGATCTTTGATCGCTATTGGGGTTTGCCTTTGATTTGTCTTCCTCTCATGTCTGAGTAAATCCCCATAGGCGTGGGAGATGTAGGGGATTGGTGAGATCTATCGTGCCTCCTTTAAATCCATCCATTTATGATCGTTGTAGTGTTTATTAAATAGTGGGAATAATTATCTATGTTTGCCTAATGCTTTTTATCTAATTTAAGGGCCCAAGTAACATGATCCAAAGATCTCATAGGTTTGAACTTATATGCTAGCAATTTGGTGACTCCCGAGTGACACAGCCGATATCAATGAAGAGCTAGCACTACTCGAGGACAACAAGGAACCATCAAGATTAAAACCTTTATCCGGTCGCATGGCCTTAATTAATGTGCTGACCATGGCCGTGGTAACAGGCAGATGGTTCATTGGGACTAGAGAGAATTGGCCATGAGGACTCCTAGTCGGTATATGGGTTGCTTACCTACTCACTTATAAATAAGAAATATCACTATCACTTATTCCACTTTATCCATTTGGCACTTTCACTACCATTATGAACTGATTCTCTCCGTGCTTAACTTCTCATATGTAGGACCTTTACATACTTTGCGCATCTTTACTTTTATGCAATTCATTTATTTCCTAAGAAAGTTTTCTCTATCTTTTACTCACCACTTCCACCGTCAGCTTTTGCAGTCAATTCAGTCAAGACATGTGACACCTTGAGTGTGACAGAAACACCACATAAAAATACTTACGTAAGCTCCTTATTAGGATCGATATAAAAACTGGATTAATACTTCCGCGAAAACATTATCTGACGAATATGTGCACTTGCAGGCCATCACTCACCTACCGCATAATTATTAAGCGCCGCTTTCGTACCAGGGCACTAAAATGTGTTGGCGTCACGTTGACCATGGCGTATAATTGGCTGCCGCCAATCCTCATCCGTCGCGTAACCAACTATTGCTGGTTCTTTTTACTTATGCCGCCCTAAAAATCCGCCAGGTATGTAGGTATTTTTGTAGTGATTATCCAAATGTTTCCTGCATGATCTGCTGAATCATTTTTGCACCAAGTCTCTCCCAGGCATCTACCTCGAACACCAATTCCCTTCTATAAATTTTCTGAATCATGAATTTAAAGGGGTTTGCCCCAGGCAAGTCATATCTGATCCAAGCTCTTAATTGGCCTGAATCCAGACTATCGAAACCTTCGGCATATACACTAAGTCCAAATTGCACGATCATATCGTGTGCCACTGCCATGCGAGGTAACCGTACAACCTATAGAAACAACAATGAATGCGTGTGATCACATAAAAGTGAAAGAAAATATTTTGCATTACCAAGAGAACTAAAGCTTGTAACCAGTACTTGAACCATGTAACAAACAAAAAACCCTGGTTGCCTTCAAAGAATCTAGGTGATGCGATAGCATGGACATTCACTTGAGGCCCAAAGAGACATAGATGATAAAGCTGAATCGCAATACTAAAGGCACATAGCACAATGAAACAAACGTCGGAACTCTAGTGTTTCTCCTTACTGTTTGGTAGTAAGTCATTCATTTTGTATGCATGGTCATCGAGCCATCCAACACAATCAATGCAAAATCAAATTTTCATGGGATCTGTCCCCAAATCTACAAAAGGAGGAAGTGATTAATAAAAGATTCGTATGGCAGATATTTACTAACACAAACATGATATATAACAGCAGGCAAATGATTTCAAATACTCCCTTTGACCCAAATTAGTTGACTTAGATTTGTCTAGATTCGAAAAGATCTAGACTTGTTTTAGTGCTAGATACCTCCGAATCTAGACAAAATTAAGTCAACTAATTTGGGTGGGAGGGAGTATCTGAACTTTATAAAAAAGTCTTGGAGCATATAAGAATATAAACTAAAGTGAACGGGCAAACAACTACAATTCCTAAGCAGATTCGCAGCTTCAGTTTAGTTTAGGTCAATGCTTCATCTTATATTGAATAAATTAGATGGATTGATCTGCTGTAACAAAGCCATAGCAACATAGATATAACTAAATCTGACCCACCTTTGCTTTGCCATAGCAATCACAAGCGGCCTCTAAACTCCAAATTTGACCCAAGAAGAGCACACACCTACATCATGCATTAGACCGCGGATAGCGCACCCGCAGGCGTAGTACAACTGAATGCAAAGATATCCAGAAATAAGGCAAAAGAGGACACCACCAAACGAATGAACTCATGCTTACCGGCCTATCGTTGTAAGCTGGGACGTCATTCCTCCCCGTGTATCTCATAAGCAGAACCTTCAAACCAACATCTATAAGTTATACGCAAATAGATAATAGAAATACAAAATCACAGTATCGTAGAAAAGGATTGTATCCTGGAAGATTGTTAAACAAGGTCAGCCCAACAGCTGAGAAAACCATTGATCCAACTGTCTTATTCGAAGCCAAGGATGTCACATGAAAGACAGCAAAAACACAACTCCCTTCAGGATAGAACTTAAGGTCCTGCAAGGAGATATCAGCGGGCTTGAAAGAATACCATGACATAGCGACATCAACGGCAAATTTCCTCCCTATTAAACCAGATAGTTTAGGTGGCACGGTAGAAAGCAAGCTGTAATTCTCAGCGATCAGGATATTGACAGGCTTGCTGACCAAATCACAGGCTACATCACCAAAGAAAACAATATCGACGGAAGCTCTGTCTTCAGAGGCTATTACTGGAATCTAGAACCTAAAATCCACCATG
Organism: Avena sativa; assembly: GCA_916181665.1. NCBI lineage: Eukaryota > Viridiplantae > Streptophyta > Magnoliopsida > Poales > Poaceae > Avena > Avena sativa. The sequence continues at coordinate 540,396,596 of OV702290.1, read as the reverse complement.
AAAACAAGATCACACACAATTCAGAAAAAATAGCAAGCAAGGCGCAACAAAAGAACACATTCAGGTTAGCCATTCAGGTTACGCTAAAACCTGGGACTCGCATGCCTGCTACCACACTTTTCTTTGATGCACCTGTAAGCAGTGTCTTCCTCAATGGCTCTCTAGCTACACGCATTACATGCCATAAACCTCCAAACTTGATTGGGCTACAAACCGTCGATTGTAATTTTCTTCTGAACTTCTTACCCTACGGAAACAAATTAGCATACATGCAGAAAAATGCAAGACAAAAAGACAAAAGCAATGTACATACATAATTTTCACACGACATCGTCGGAAGCGAAGAAATAGGGAGAAATATCATCACCTGCAATAATAAACAAATTCTGATAAACCAACAATAAGATGCACCAAGGGTAGCAAAGAAAGAACAAGTCTAATACCAGGTGCCTATGTCGGGTCCGTGGGGAAGCAGTGGCATGCGTCAATCAACGGCGGTTGCATGGCTAAACCCCTTCCCCATCTACTGTGAGTGTGGCATCTACTGCAACATTGTCGATGAGTACAGTTGGCACAATATGGCCAGACGATGCTTGCGGCAGGGGCAGCGGGGCGATGTGATGCGACGCTTCCAGGGAAGGCCTCCCGAGCGGAGGTTGAAGAAACACCTTGCCGATGCCAAATCGGGCCGCCCTTTCGGCCAAGGATCGCGGCAACACTCTTGGCCACCACGTGATGCGCTCAAAGCATCATCTCAAATTCCAATCGCCGCCGAAGACGGGCCGACGACATGCTGAAAAAAGAGGTACCCTCGCCTCCACGGCTGGCCAGAGCTCTGTTCAGTGCAACATCAAACCACCAGCGACGACGAAGCAAAGCGACGCCTTTATTTTCGGAGATAGAGAAAGGGATGTGATGTCTATTGTATCGTGTCCTCCCCGTTGGCCCCTACTAGCCTTTATATATGGGGAGGCTAGGTCTCAGATACCAATATGAGTTGGTTTACGAGTTAGAGTTTGTATCTAGTCTAATCTTAGACTTCCTTGTCTTGTTCCACCAGGAGTATGTGTCCTTGTAGACTTCGTATCAACCAAACTGTCATAGGATTCATGGATCTTGACATATCTTCAAGTGAGCCTTCTATTGGGCCGCACCATATATACCAACAATGGACACCCGAAGGGTTATACCCATGTCACCATGGTTCTCCCTGTCGTCCTGAGATCCCATCTCCCCTCACCTCCATGGCCGGCCAAAGAGCGGAGCAACACACCGAGGAAGAACTCTACAAAGCAGCAGATTCGGACGCACATATATTCTGCCCAGCTCCAAACTATAGGCAAACATCCTAAGACCCTAACCCTAGAACCTACTCTACTAAGCCTGGCACCTTGCGTTGGCCATTCCCAAGCGGCATCGCTGCCAGGAATGACCTCAGCTCGGTCCGGCTCTTTGAAGGAGACTCTCAATGGGTGGAGTACTGTAGCGAGGAGAGAGACGGGAAGGGAACGAATGAATCCCCTCGTCTTGAAATGTCACGAGTTGTTGGGAGTCACGAGTTCTGCAAGTGTCTCCTAGTTTGTTCAAATACATCACAAATATTAAGAATCGTGGATCGGCTCTACTGAGTTAGTGGGTCATTGACAAGTGTCGTGCACATGGAGAGACTGACACGGACTCTGAAACAAAATGCTCTCGCGTCTCTCGCTCCCCGAGAGCGACTAGACGCCGCCTCCCCCTCCGGCCACCTCCCTCCCCCTTCACCGGCACTGGCCTGGGTCGTAGGACAAAGCCCTGGTGATGCCAGCGCTAGCGGACTGTCCTCCCCTGTGCCATGGAGATGGGGCCGGGGCCCTTCAACTCCCTGGTGGTAGTGTACCTCGGAAGGCCTTGGTCCGGCGCGACCGGGTAGCCTTGGCGGTGGTGCCGACCTCGGGCAACATGCGCCATGGATGGGAGCATTGCTGGTTGTCGTTCTGGCTCGGATCTGGGCACCTCGGACCTAGATGGGCTTGGGAGGGTCGAGGTGTTGCTTCTACGGGGCTCTCTATAGGCGGCAAGCTAGAGTTGGGGATGCGGCACCGCAGCCTGCCCATTACAGCAGCAGCGGAGACGGGTTTTACGGGCCCGTCTAGGCCTAGTCGGTCCCTCCTGGGCCTAGTGTGCCCCGGCTGCTCTGTCCGGCAGATGACCGTCTCTCGGCGGTGGAGGTGAGTTCCTCCCTCGAGCTGTGGGGCTGTTGTCCCTCATTCCAGTGTTGTCGTGTGTCCTCCCCGATCGGGCCACGTGTCAGTGTCCACGAAGAGACAGGTGATGGTGATTTCATGGTCATGGTGGCGCATGCTGGTCGATGGCATAGCTGGATGGTGGTGTTCCGATGCATCGAGGTTTGGTGTGGGCGGAGCTCGGGAGAAATCCATGTCAGCTTGTCCGACCCTGACGTGGTGCCGGCTTCGGGCGGCTCCATTCTTTCCTGAAGGGCATCGAGGGAATCCTCTACTTCCACTTTACTCGGAGTACCAGGGAAAACCGTAGGCTAGGACCATGGTTCAGGCAGCAGTACCGTGTCGACAGTGCTTCCCTCGGGAAGGGACTGCTTGGTACTCAGTGCTTCAGTGTGCTTGGAGCATGGTGGGCCAAAGTCGGAGGGCGCAGCGATTGCGGATCATGATAGCCTAGTCGATTTGCCTTTGTTTTCATTTTTTCCCTTTTCGGGCATGTTTATGCTGCTGCCCTAACATTTTCTTTGGTCCGAACTCGTATATCAGTGTGGTTGTTATACTAATATAGTAGGGCGAAGGACTATTTCGAGAGTTAGTGGGTCGCTGGGTGCCAGCTTCATCAACCTAAATCTTGTTCAAGGCTAACTCACATGACCCATTGGGTTCAATTTTTTTTCCATCGGATCAGCTACCCGGCGGGCTGACCTGGCCAATTTCTATCCTGACTGTCAGGCATATGGCATAAGATAGTAGTAGTACTAGTTAACCATGCTCCCAGTAACGTGTCAATTTAATTGGCTGTGGCTGCAATCCAGATCGGGAACTGACCGACGACCTAATTAATTTGCCCCTGCGCGTCAAAGATTCTGGTTCATTAAGTATACATGTTTCTGCCTGTTCTTCATCACCAGCTGCATCACGTGGAAGTCATACATGTTAGTTAATGGCCCGAGATCAATCTTACTATCAACAGTGGAGGAGTATTGTTTATTGGCGCAACGTCTCGATTCTGTTAGTACTTTTAGTTTTTCTTCTGACAGAAGAAGATCTGAAATCTTGGCATCGGTCGATCGGTAAAATGTCAACGGCCCTGTCGGTTTCACTGTCCATATATCACAGAGTTCGCTTCACCCGCCACACAGTTTGCTCTCTGCGCTAAGGACTCAGTAAACCTCAGGCCGAGGAGGGTGTGTTGAGGAGGATACCATCATGTACACGATGAGGGATTTCCTAGGTTTCTTCCTCGGAGCAGCGATCACGGCAGCCCTTATCGTGCTGCTGCTTCCGCCGTCTCCGTGCGGAGGCGTCGTGCCGGTGGGCCAGGAGCTGGTGGCATCGGACATTGGAAGCCAATTAGCAGATCCTAGCATGAAGAAGCTCGACAACGTACGTTGCATACTACTACTTACTTCCCTTTCTAGAATTTTAGCCTACTAATAAATTAAAACATCTTATATACGAGCTGCAGGTTGCAAGTAATGACAACCTCGCGGAGCTGCTTCGGAGCGCGGCAATGGAGGACGGCACCATCATCATGACCTTCACGAACGAGGCGTGGACGTTGCCCGGCTCGCTCCTGGACGTGTTCCTGGAGAGCTTCCGCGTGGGCGTGAAGACGCAGCCGCTGCTGAAGCACCTGGTGATCGTGGCCATCGACGGCAAGGCCTTCGAGCGGTGCCAGCACGTGCACCCGCTCTGCTACTCGCTGGCGGCCGCCAACGCGAACTTCACCGCGGAGCAGCCGTTCATGAGCAAGGACTACCTGGACATGATGTGGACGCGGAACAGGTTCCAGGCGCGCGTGCTGGCGCTGGGACACGGCTTCGTGTTCACGGACGTGGACATCGTGTGGTTCCGGAACCCGCTGCTGCGCATCCCGGTGGCCGCCGACATCGCCGTCTCCTGCGACGCCTTCTACGGCGAGAGCCCCTACGACCTCGAGAAGTCGACCAACGGCGGGTTCCTCTACGCGAGGCCGAGCGAGCGGACGATGGCGTTCTTCCGGGACTGGTATGAGGCCGGGAAGCGGTTCCCGTGGCACCACGACCAGACGGTGTTCGACCAGGTGAAGCACGAGCTGGCGGCGCGGCACGGCGTCATGGTGCAGTACGTGGACACCATCTACCTGGGCAGCCAGTGCCAGCCCAGGTGGATGGACTACCGTAACCTGTGCACGTTCCACGCCAACTGTCTCATCGGGCTACACAACAAGACGGAGAGGCTTGTTGGCGTTCTCGACGAGTGGAAGCGGTTCAAGGCCGAGAAAGAGCTGCTCGGCAGCAACAGTACCGTGCTCTTCAACTGAAGAGTCTCGGTCACGACGACTCTTCTTTTTTCCTTTACTAGTAAGAAGATGTCCGTGCGTTGTCACGGGTCAACAAACATAATGACATCTGTAAAACAAATCAAGCCACAATACCATCGGCCAAAATGACATATGCATCGCCCGCGGTCTATAATTCTAAAAACATGGACACTCCTGATCTTCTTCTCTATCTTTAGAAGCCCACACGGATAGGCCTAACATTGCTTTCCTCGTTTCTTTCCTCTAGTTCCCTTCAATCGTCCTCCTCATTTTTCCTGTCTCCTTACCACCAGCTTGCTCTTGCCCTCCTCGCCACCCTTCGTACCAGCACTCTCCATATTGTTTTTAAGATTTCAAAATGGTTTTTCTCATCTTCTAAACCAATCCTCGCCACCTAAAAGTACTCTCTATTTCACAACCTAAATTTTGAACGATGAAAAGAATGTTATCTTTCATAATACTGACGCAGAGAGACATATGGAATGGCTATTTTGCCGACAATGGGCTGATTGCATAGCTGCCTGATTTCTAACCTCTTCGATAAAGTTGATACTGCTAACTCCATGTCGAAATTCATGCCAAGTAGCACTTCAATCCTTCGGATTAAGAGATGTGTAAATTGCTTAATACGCGATATTAAGTTGGTGGCAGCCTAGAGTATAACTCTGCTCTTCTTTGAATACTGATCACAACTTTTTTCGAAACAGAGGATGAATTACTGGCCTCTTTATTAATCTCCGCATGAGTGATAGCTACTGCATTGATGAGTAAATTATCTCCAAAGGAGTTAATTGATCGGTATAATAGTACAACTATGCATTGTAGAAAATAATGAATCCCTAATATTTCGTTGTATTGATTTTACCCTCGTGGGGGTATATATGGATAGGTAGACTTGGAGTACAAGATGGTCTTAGAGTCATAGTCTATCTCATATACGTATATGTATCCATATTTTAACATCCCCCTCAGTCGTAGCGGGAGTGAAGCAGACGCTTGCGACTGGATTTGAAATCTTGCGCTTCCGTCGTCTTCACCTCTTTATCATCATCACCTGCGTGGACATGATCATGGCTAGCTCCTAGGGGCGGTGACTGCGTCCCCTTCTAGTGCCTCTCTTCCCTCCCGCAGTCACAGCGGGAGTGGCGTGGACGCAAGTGACGACGCGGACGCTGTTGACTGGAGTTCTTGAGTTGCTGTAGACGTTGTTCTTGATGTCGATTCGAGGTAGCCGATCATGATGTAGCCGTGGTCGAGGTGGGTGTGGTCGATGCTGTAGTCATCGTATGTGGTGTGGCCGCCATTGCCGGAGGCGCAAAAAATTGCGCGTTTTTGTTGTTGTTGTTGACGGAGCTGCGGTTGTGGACGTTTTGCACCTTATGGAGGTACCGCCGGGGCGTCTCTTGAACGCGGTCATAAGTGAGACCACCGATTTTGCCAGGATCGGAGGAACCCACCAAGCACACACGGTTTTGCCAGAATCGTATGTGCGGTCGTAGGGGCATCACAATTGTGACGTCGGTTTGTTGATGCAGTCGTCGGTGTCGTGGACGCGGTCGATGCCGTCGTCGGGGTCGTGGACGCGGTCATGCCGTCGTCGTGCCTTGCAGTACGTGTACTGTCAGAGGGCGTCGTAGTTGTATGTCCATCGTGTGGACGATGTAGCGGCGGCGGCGGTGTGTGGTGACGAAGATGTTGATGAAGACCACGTTGATGTAGACCTTGGTGATGATGTTGTCGGCGATGTCGCAGTAGGCATGACGTAGAGCGTCGCTTGAAGGCGTCCCTTGTAGCAACGATGGTGTCAATGCCGTGCTGTCGGAGAAATCGGTAAAGTCGTGTTCCACACCGGCCTGGCGTGTGGACGATGTTGATCTCGCTTCTCTATGGATGTGCTCGACGAAGATCTTGATATAGTCGTACAACTTGAAGTCGTGATTTGGGTCGATGTAGTCCGGCTTTGGTGCATTGCAGATCTTGGTGTTGATGTAGTCGCGTCTCAGAGCAGTGCAGGTCTTGGTGTCGGTGTAGTCGCGTGTCGAAGCAGTGTAGATCTTGGTGTCTTGTAGTCACGTCTCGGAGCAGTATAGATTTAGCCTATGGAGCACATGAAAGATTAAAACGAAAATCCATGCATGCGTTCAATTGCTGGACAACTCCTGTGCCTAGCTTGTCGCTTGACGTGGACGTCCTTCAGGTTGGCTCCACGCGGGGATATACTTGGTTGCTTCGCGTGCGAGGACACCTCGATGCCTGCGACGCTGGCGAACACCGGTGTGGCGTTGTTGATGCAGAACGGATCTGAAGCCAGATGCGTGCTCCGCGGCACAGCAGCGCGGGAGCGTGGGCCGTCGTAGCTAGAGGATCTTCTCCGCCAGATTGATAGTTGTGCGCCGTCCTTCACCGGAGGATTTGGGTAGTCAATTTAGGGATTTATTGGTGTCTAACTTGGATCTAATCTGAAAACTGGAAAATTTCGAAAATTGGATCTAAAACTATGAGAGACTGGAATTGCGATATTTGGATCTAATCTAAGAACTGAAATTTATCTAAAGAACCGATCCGATCTTTGATCGAGACCGGGTGTCGCGCCCCCGAGGAGTAATCTCCCCGGGGGCGGCGTGTTACGGAAGTGGTGGAAGAACCTAGGATCGGCGCCGTGAGGCTAACCGCTCTGATACCATGTGGAAAATAATGAATTCCTAATATTTCGTTGTATTGATTTTACCCTCGTGGGGGTATATATAGAGTTACAAGGGGTAGGTAGACTTGAAGTATAAGATGATCTTAGAGTCCTAGTCTATCTCATATACGTATACGTATCTGTATTCTAACATCCCCCATCAATCGTAGCGGGAGTGAAACGGACACTTGCGACTGGATTTGAAGTCTTACGCTTTCGTCGTCTTCACCTCCTTATCATCATCACCTGCGTGGACATGATCATTACTGGCGCCTAGGGGCGGTGACTGCGTCCCCTTCCGTTGCCTCTCTTCCCTCCCGCAGTCACAGCAGGAGTGGCGTGAATGCAAGTGACGACGCGGACGCTATTGACTGGAGTTCTTAAGTTGTTGTAGACATTGTTCTTGATGTCGATGTCGAAATAGCCGATCGTGATGTAGCCGTGGTCGAGATAGGTGTGGTCGATGTTGTAGTCGTCGTATGTTGTGTGGCCGCCATTGCTAGAGGCGCAAAAAAATTGCGTGTTTTTGTTGTTGATGTTGTTGTTGTTAGGGTAATAGATCTCTTGTATTACCAGACGGCCAAAGGCCAGAATATATAGTACATGTGCAAATATACAGAAAGCCCCCTAACATATGGGGAAACTACAATACACAAATATACTCTAACACCCCCCCCCCCCCTCAAACTCATGGTGGATCCACAACACTGAGTTTGGAGAGTAAGAAATCATGCTGAGCGCGGGTTTGTGCCTTTGTAAAGAAGTCTGCCAACTGCAAGTCTGAAGGCACATAATGGAGCGCAACAACCTGATCCTGCACCTGAGCACGTGTATAAAAAGCATCAACACCAATATGCTTGGTCAGCTCATGCTTGACCGGATCACGTGCAATACTGATAGCACCTGTACTGTCTGACAAAAGTGGAGTGGGTGTCGTAACAGAGACCCCAAAATCTGCAAGTAACCACCGTAACCAGGTCACCTCAGCAGTCACCGAAGCCATAGCCCGCAACTCAGCCTCAACACTCGAACGGGAGACCGCTACCTGTTTCTTCGTCTTCCAAGCAACAAGCAAACCACCAAGAAACACACAGTAAGCAGAAAGTGAACGATGATCCGTAGGATCATTCGCCCACGTAGCATCCGAGTAGCACTGGAGCTGGAGAGAGCTAGAACGAGGGAAGAAAAGACGACGAGTAATCGTGCCACGAAGATAACGAAGGACACGAAGGAGATGACCGTAGTGAACAGTGGTAGGAGCTGAGACAAACTGACTCAGAATATGAACAGGATAAGAGATATCAGGACGGGTGACAGCAAGATAAACAAGACTCCCAACAAGATGGCGATAACGAGTGGGATCAGGAAGAGGATCACCATCTGTCGGACGAAGCTTAACATGAAGCTCCATAGGAGTCTCAACGGTGCGCTCATCCGCAAGAGCAGCCCGAACAAGAAGATCCTGAATATACTTTTCCTGAGAGATAGAAAACCCATCAGAAGTGGAGGAAACCTCAATCCCAAGAAAGTAGCGAAGAGGACCAAGATCAGTCATAAGAAACTGATCACGAAGACGAGCCTTGATAAAGGCAATATACTCAGAATCATCACCAGTAATGATCATATCATCAACATAGAGAAGGAGAAGAGTGCGTCCTCGAGGTGAAGTGTGAACAAAAAGCGCTGGATCATGAGAACTAGGAGAGAAACCAACAGCAGTCACCATAGAGGCAAAGCGCTCAAACCAGGCATGAGGGGCCTGTTTCAGGCCATAAAGGGAACGTCGAAGACGACAAACCATCCCATCGGGAACAGAATACCCAGGAGGAGGCTGCATGTAAACCTCCTCACTCAACTTGCCATTAAGAAAAGCATTCTGAACATCAAGCTGGGACACAGACCAGCGTCGGACAGAAGCAACAACAAGAAGAGTACGCACAGTGGTCATATAGGCCACAGGAGCAAAGGTCTCATCATAGTCACGGCCATGTTCCTGCTGAAAGCCACGAGCCACAAGACGCGCTTTATAGCGCTCAAGAGATCCATCAGAGCGGGTCTTAATTTTATAGACCCACTTACACGTGATAGGACGAATACCGGAAGAAGGAGAGACAAGATCCCAGGTGCCAGTGCGCTCAAGCGCAGCGATCTCCTCAGCCATGGCAAGCTGCCATTCAGGATGACACGCGGCATCCCGATAAGAAGTCGGCTCGGAGACTACAGAGAGACCATACTGACTAGGGGAGTAACGGTCTGGAGCACGACGCTGACGAATAGGCCGTGAGGAAGAAAGCTCATCCGCAGAAGATGACTCATCAAAAGAGGAGGAAGAAGGAGTCACGGAGGAAGGATCCGAAGCCGGAGACCGAGAACTAGGGGAACTAGACGGAGGAGAGGAGGTCGCCGAAGAAGAAGGAGGCGCAGCAGAAGGAGGTGGAGTAGGTGGAATAGAAGGGACAGCGGAAGGTGTATCAGGAAAAAGAAGAAAAGAGAGATCATCCGTTGGGTAAGTACCAGAGGTGGGGCAAGGATAGAAAGGACGCGTCTCATCGAACGTGACATCACGAGAGATGCGCATACGACGACCAACAGGGTCCCAACAGCGATAGCCCTTATGCTCATTACTATAGCCAAGAAAAACACACTCAACAGACTGAGCGGTTAGTTTGGTGCATTCACGAGGAGGAAGAAGGACATAGCAAACACAACCAAATAAACGAAGAGTCGAGTAGTCTGGACAAGAGCCAGAGAGACGCTCGAGAGGAATGCCACCCTGAAGAGCAGCTGAAGGCTGGATATTGATGAGGTGAGTCGACGTAGCGACAGCCTCAGCACAGAAATGCGGCGGAAGAGAGGAAGCAATCATCATAGCGTAGGTAGTCTCAAGAATATGACGATGCTTACGCTCGGCGACACCACTTTGAGCATGGGCGCCGGGACACGAGAACTGATCAAGGGTGCCCTGCTCAGCAAGGATGCCACGCAGGTGCTGGGAGATATACTCTCCTGCAGAATCAGCGCGAAACACACGAATAGGTGTGGAATACTGAGTACGAACCATGGCCACAAAATGCTGATAAATAGCAAGCACTTCGCTATGAGAGCGCATAAAAAATAACCAGGTGTACCGTAAAAAATCATCAATAAACAAAATATAGTATCGGTGGCCCCCTTTTGAAGCAAAGGGAGCAGGACCCCACACATCTGAATGAACTAAATCAAAAGGTCGATGAGATACAGACACACTAGTAGGATAGGGAAGCTGAATCTGTTTACCTAACCTACAACCCTGACACGAATGTAACGACGACACATCTCCTGAGACACGCCCTAGAAGATCATGACAAACTAAGGATGATAAACGGGAGCCACAAAGATGACCCAGCCGATGATGCCACTGCTGAAACGAGCCAGTGACAGAAGCAGCAACCGTAGGAGAAGTGGCAGAAGAAGTGTCAGCGGAAGGAACTCGAAGCCAGTCTAACTCCCAGAGCCCCGAAGACTCAATGCTGCGAGGGCCAGCTCCAACCAGAGCCTGTGTGCGACGGTCCTGAACAGCACAAGAATCAGCATCAAGAATGACACGACAACCAGAATCAGTGAGCTGACTAGCAGAGAAAAGGTTCATCTTAAGGCTGGGAACATGAGAAACATCAGGAACAGAGAAGGAGGAAGTAAAGAGAGTGCCTTGACTGGAAACAGGAAGAGAGGTACCATCAGCCGTAATAACATGGACAGGAGAAATAAGAGAGCGAAGAGCAGAAAGAATAGAAGACGCAGAAGTCATATGAAAAGAAGCTCCAGAATCCAGATACCACGGGGATGACGTACCTGACTGTGTAGAAGATGATGGTCGCGCGGTGCCAGAAGAACTAGGCACAGAACCAGCAGTACCCGACGAGGAGGAGCCTGTAGCAGCGAGCAGACTACGAAGACCACGAATAATATCCTGATCAGACAGAGCACCAGCAGGAGGTCCAGAAGCACCAGTAGGAGGTCGAGAGGCAACAGTAGAAGATCCTGAAGAACCAGACTGGCGACGAGCAAAATACTGCTGACGTAAGTGTGGATCCCTCGTCCAGCAACCAGAGATATCGTGGCCAGGCTTGCCACAGTGGGCACAGGGAGGACGAGAACCACGAGGCTGCTGAGAGTGACTCTGACCCTAGGCCGGTGGAGCAGAGAGTAACGGCGGTGCGAGAGACCGCGAAGAAGCCGGCGACACGGGGGGACCACGAGCAGCAAGAACAGAAGGAACCTCAAGAAGACTAGCACCACGAAGACGAGTCTCCTCAGCACGAAGCTCAGCCAGTACCTTAGAGAGCGGAACACGACCACGGGCAAGCAGCTGGGCACGGCATGGCTCAAACTCCTTGCAGAGCCGTGACAAAAACTCAAAGACGCGCTGAAACTCCAGATCCGCGCGCACAATCAGACAACAGGGACAGGTGTTACACACCGTTGTACAAAGAGAGTCAAGCTGACGCCAAATAGCAGCACTCTGAGTATAGAAATCATTAATAGTAGAATCACCCTGCTTAAGCTCATGCTCCTGACGAACCACAGACAGATAAAGAGCATCTCCAGATGGCTGATAGCGCTGACGAAGAAAAGCCCACTGAGCAGCAGCAGTGGGAAGGCCCATGAACTCAGCAGCATACTGAGGCAGAATACTGGAAGTGAGAACAGCAGTAGCACGAGCATCCTCATCAATCCACTGAGTGTAGTCAGCCAGATCCAGCCGGTAGGTCGCAGTAGAAGTAGAATGCGCCTGGACACGGCGCTCATAATCAGCTCGAGCAGAATCATCAGCACTCTGGGCTGCATCCTTGACCGCCTGAGTAGCATCGGAGGCAAGGACAACGGGCGTCGGTGCAAGAGGCACAGTAGGCACAACGGGGCGTGGTGGACAGGAGACCTCACCGGAAAGCACACCCCAAAGGCGAAGACCGCGCATATGGACGCGCATGAAGGCAGCGAAATCAGGATAATTCGCGCCATCAAAAATCACCGGGCAGCGAGGAATCGCAACATAGCCCGACGAGGAAGACATTTTTTTTCCAAACCGACCTAGATCAGATCTGACCGGATCTGGCGGCGGCTGGAGGGCGGCGGCCAAGGGGCCAGCGGCGGTCGGGGCGGCGATCGGGGGAGGACCGGAGGCCAGCGACGAGGGAGAGGAGGCGGCGGCGACGGCCGGCGGCGACGGAGGGGCCGGCGGCGGGCGTGGAAGAGGAGGCGGCGGCCGGGGGCGGTGCGGCGACGGCGGCGGTCGCGGAAGAGGAGGCAGCGGCCGGGGGCGGTGTGGCGGCGGCGGCGGCGAAAAAAGAAAAGCCTTACGGCTCTGATACCATGTTAGGGTAATAGATCTCTTGTATTATCAGAGGGCCAAAGGCCAGAATATATAGTACATGTACAGGTGCAAATATACAGAAAGTCCCTAACATATGGGGAAACTACAATACACAAATATACTCTAACAGTTGTTGTTGTTGTTGTTGTTGTTGTTGTTGTTGACGGAGCTGCGGTTGTGGACGTTTTGCACCTTATGGAGGTACCGTCGGGGCGTCTCTTGGACGCGGTCATAAGTGAGACCACCGGTTTTGCCAGGACCAGAGGAACCCACCAAGCACACACGGTTTTGCCAGAACCGTATACGCGGTTGTATGGGCATCACAATTGTGACGTCGGTTTGTTGATGCAGTCGTCGGTGTCGTAGACGCGGTCGATGCCGTCGTCGGGGTCGTGGACGCGGCGTTGCCGTCATCGTGTCTTGCAGTACGTGTACTGTCATAGGGCGTCATAGTTGTATGTCCATCGTGTGGACGATGTAGCGGCGGCGACGATGCGTCGACGAAGATGTTGATGAAGACCACGTTGATGTAGACCTTGGCGATGGTGTGTCGGTCATGAAGGAGTAGGCATGTCGGCGATGATCGTCCGCTCGAAGGTGTCCCTTGTGGCGGCGATGATGTCGAAACCTTGCTCCTAGTTTGATGGTGTCGTACAGCTTGATGTAGTTGTTCGGGTGGTTGTAGTCCGGCTTGGTGCAGTGTAGATCGGTATGGCGATGTCGACGGGCGTGTGAGTATGTGTTGTAGTCGATGTACTCGGTTTGGTGAAGATCGCGTCCGAGCGTATATCCAGGAGTCGATGAAGATCCACGGACCCTCCCGGTTCCCATCTGCGAGCCGGCGGCGGACGCATAGTGGTAGTTCCACCCGTGACCGTCCGTGGATGTGCTGCCGCCGCTGATCTCCTGGAGTAGAAAATAGGACATCGATCTGCAAGTACTTGATTCTTTTTACCTGTACCTGAGCATGCGCATGCGTTGTAGCTGACGGAGATCGGCCTGGACCGTGGCCGTGTGCGAGACAGCTTGAGAGATCGGTGCCATGCTCATATCCGTTGCATGCAGCTGCTCCGCGCGAGTACGTGCTCCTCGTGCAGCCGCGCGTGTGTCATCGATGTTGCCTGGCGCGTGCACCGCCATCAATCCGATTTTACACTGCTTTTCGCCGGAGTACAGAGTAGTACGAGGATCTGATCTAGGAACTTATTCAGCTAATTTGGATCTAATCTATCTAATCTATGAATTGAATAATTTCGAAATTGGATCTAATCTAATCTAAAGAACTGATACGATATTTGATCGAGACCGGGTGCCGCGACCCTCTCCTCGGGAGCGGCGCGTTGCGGAAGTGGTGGAAGAACCTAGGATCGGCGTCGTGAGACAAACCGCTCTGATACCATGTAGAAAATAATGAATCCCTAATATTTTGATGTGTATTGATTTGATCCTTACGGGGAGTATATATAAACGTACAAATTTGGAGGACAAGAAGCCTATGACTTGGAGTACAAGATGATCTCTAAAGTCCTAGTCTATCTCTAGTTGTGTACGTATCCTAACATGCATTACTTAGACTAGTCATAGTGAGAAGTAACTTAGACTAGTAACATTCATGTGATACTAGTCTATGTTATTATTTTCATAGTGCAAAGTAACATGTATGTAGTATCATAACATTCTATATTAATTAGCTTGTAGACTCATTTTCTTCTGAGAGATATGATGGATAACATGATATGTTACCTCCCTCGTCTTTTTCTTCATTAAATACTATGCCATGTCACCAAACTATTTAGTTGGTATTGCATGAGCATACATGTTACTAGCAATGTTACTCGCACTGTGTGAATACATGCATAGATATGAATTTAGTGAGTGTCTAATTATCAATCGATTTTCTTTTTTCTAAAACGCAATGAATAAAGAATATAATCCCTATTTAGTTTACTAATTAACTGTGAGCCCATTCGAATAACTCTGAGTCCAATCAAATAAATTAAGAGGTTTATCGGTGGCTTACTGCTTTGGATTCCTGCGAGAGTTGCATCCATTGCTTCGGGCACAACATGAAAAATATCAATCCTCCCCCTCGCGTCGCCTCCTCCAGGCGACTGAGGAGGCCAAATCCTAGCTCCGCTGCCACCGCCCCTCCTTCTCCTTACCCCTCCTCGTCGCCCTCGGAGGGCCTCCCGCCCAAGGCGCCCGAAGCCGGGCGGGCAGCAGGGACTTGATCTCTTGGCTCTCGCGTGGCTGAAGGGAAGAGAACTCCTGCGCTGGAGGGCACTGGTACGCCGGGGTGATGGCCCCGGGCGAAGTGGATGGATCCTCCTTGAGGCGGGTGGCGGTCGTCGGTGATGCTTGCTAGTTCCTCGGTTGTGCAGGTGGAGAGGCGGTCGCATGCGTGGTCATAGTACGGAGGTCGCCCCGCTCGGCCTCCAAAGAAGATCTGGAATGGACATTCATTTCATAAAACTAATATGTCTTACATTTCTGAATGGAGAGAGTAATTTTGAACGATAAAAAGAATGTTATCTTTCATAATACTGGCGCAGAGAGATATGGAATGGCTATTTTGCCGACAATGGGCTGATTGCACAGCTGCTTGATTTCTAACCTCAGTTGATACTGCTAACTCCGTGTCGAAATTCATGCCAAGTAGCACTTCAATCCTTCGGGATTAAGAGATGTTTAAATTGCGTAATACGCGATGTTAAGTTTGGCGGCAACCTTAGGGCGGGAAAGCGGGGTGCTTTCTTCGGAGGTGGAAGATAGCAATACGACATGGCTGGCCTCCTGGAGGTTGACGATGTCATGAGTTCCTCGTTTGCGTGCTCTTCTTCGCCGGTCGGGTCGCGGAGCTGGATGACGGCCTCGCTGATCAATCTGTGCTTCCTTTTTTCATCTTTTTTTGCTTGTATCCGTTGCCTGTTAGCTGTCAATATGTACTTTGTAACCTTGGCTATTCGGAAGTTGGGCTCTTTGAGCCTTGAATTAAAAAATGAGCTGCATCTGTCTTAGTGGCGGACATGATGAGGATCTGGATTCCCATTTGACGCTCCTAATAGAAGTACGTACCATCACGACTTATACTAAGCACATATGCTGTGTGTTTCTTATTCTTCCTGAACAGTTCATAGTTGCGTCTACTATGCTTAATGTCGTGACATTATTTTCTAATATATTCAGTGCATGCGCGGATCGAGTCTTTTTTCCACGAAAGTTGTAGACACCTGCAACGGTCGAGAGCGTCTATGGATCAGGGCGGCGGCTGGCGGCAGATTGCTTTGCACGGTGGAGGTTAAATCCAGACATATATGCATGCTGGTCCAAGAAAAGAAATCCGAGTATTGTATTGCTACTCCTAACAAAAGTTCTTGTAATTAGGTCAATAAACAACCCCTTAAATTTGTCTACCCATTGTAATTAAGTTAGAACTCAGTCAGCTCCGCCTAACCCATTGGATTCTCATCGGGACTCATGCATTCCGTGAGTTGCAAGTGAGCTTACAATTTTCAGTTCCAAGTGGAGAACTGATTTTTTTTAATTGCTAAGAATCTAGATATTTCTAGTGTTCGGATGAGGAATAAGATGAGGGAGAGGAGGGAGGCTTACCCGCGACTGATGACCGTTCACGACCTAGGGCTAGGAGCTATCGCAAGTGAAGTGATGCGCTGATGCTGCTTGTGAATCCGATATGTTACTTTATGTAGGATGCCAAGTTCGGCAAAAACAGAATATATACTGCATGTTCCCTATACATGCATGCATGCAATTCCCCTCCACATAAAACGGCACTGAATGAAACACATCGTCACACTCGTGGTCTGTGGCACGGTTAGCAGAGGAGATGATAGGATGGGGCGACGTGTACAAGGTGGTGGCCGCCATGACGCCGCTCTACTTCGCCCTTGGCCTCGGCTACGGCTCCGTGCGGTGGTGGAAGCTCTTCACGCCGGACCAGTGCGACGCCGTCAACCGCCTCGTCGCCTACTTCGCCGTCCCCTTCTTCGCCTTCGACTTCGCCGCGCGCATGGACCCCTACGCGCTCAACTACCGCGTCCTGGCCGCCGACGCGCTGTCCAAGCTCGCCGTGATGCTGGTCCTCGCCGCCTGGGCCGCCGTGTGCACGCGCTGCTGCTCCCGCCGCGGCGGCAGCGGCGGGGAGCTGGCCTCGTCGTGGTGCATCACCGGGTTCTCGCTGGCGACGCTGAACAACACGCTGGTCGTGGGCGTGCCGCTGCTGGACGCCATGTACGGCGGGTGGGCGCGGGACCTCATCGTGCAGATATCCATGGTGCAGATCATCGTCTACTTCCCGCTGCTGCTGCTGGCGTTCGAGGTGAGGCGGGCCTGCGGTGGTGGCGCCGGGAAGCTGGACACGGCGGCTTTGCCGGCGAGCGAGGACGACGACGTGGAGGATGGCGGCGTCAAGGGGAGGAGGCAGCTCCAGCCGGTCTGGCCGTTGGTCCGAGCGGTCGGGCTCAAGGTGGCGCGGAATCCCAACGTATACGCGGGCGTCCTCGGAGTGGCGTGGTCCTGCGTCACAAACAGGTACTTCAAAGTTCAAACCTGATTGTGTAACACCGTGGATGGCTCTATAAATTTTGCTCTAACGTGTCCAACAAAAGATGGTTGATCTAAGGTGTTAAGTGTGTTCCACCTAAATTTCACTTATAGTTTATTTTGTCATTTCTAGTTTAAAATTTTGACCTGGGGTCCCACTTGCATCTCTAGGTCGATCAGATGAAAGAGGGGATGGGAATATACCAAACATGGGCGTAGATGAAAGAGGGGATGGGAATATACAAAATATGGACGTAACTACACCCGAGAATAAGAAATAGTTTTTAAATTTTAAAAACCTAAACATTTAAAAGAACAAAAATATATGTATTTAAAAAATATTTAGAGAAAACATAAATGATTTATTAACATCCATAGAAAGTTACCATATTTCTTTATTTTGCATTATTGTTCTTATATGAGTTTACATTCTTCATGAAAACCTTATAATTTTATTTTGACCTAAATTCTTTCTATTTTGCTCATTTTTGTTGAGAAGATTGTCACGTGTAGAAAACCATCGCAAGCTAGGTTACAAGGGTCTCATTTCTCTCCCGTTGCTTCTCTCTCCTTGCTAAAGTAGTTGAGAGTCCTCCCATAGCACCGAGTTGGACCAAGGCCTTCCCCGGCGACACTTCCCAGAGATGGTTGAGGCGAGGCACTGACTTCAGTAGTGTGTACACTAGGGTTAAGTTTGGTCCCTTTGTGGCATTTGGGAGTAGAGTAGCGGATCTTGCTGGACAGATCTGGTGTGGACCGAGCTCGGCCTTCTTCGATGTGGCGCTCCAGTTGCAGGTGGAGGAGGTGAGATGGGGGGTCCCTGATAACAAGGTTGATGCTTCAAGCTTCGCTCTAGCACATCCGAGTTGTGTCTAGGGATGATTGGGCTTCTTCCTCTTCCTCGTAGAGCTCCGGTGGTTGGAGACAAATTCGAGAAGGGTTCGGTTTGGAAGATCAAAGGGCTCTTTCTTCTGGGGGCTGCTGTGGTGGATCTTGATGGCTCAGTGCCTTCACTCATTCTTGTCATCATGATGGCAGAAGGAGGAGAAAGGGGCCAAAGTTAAAGCTTCATGTGGAGTATTTGTTCTGGGTTGGTGAATGGTGATCATCACATGACGGCCTTGGTTCATCGCCTGGACTTTTGGCTGAGGCAGCCACTTAGACGCCATTGAGATATCAGCTCAACCTCCAAGATGGAGGCCCTTTGAGGGATTTCTGGCGGCGCGCATCATCCTTCACCTCCCAAGTGATTTTTCCCCGGGCGAGGAGAAGGATGGCATGCGGTGGTGGATTCCTTATTCTTATGGTGGAGAAGGACCTGATTACTTTTCTTGTTTTGTTTTCAGGGTACTTTTCATTAAATCCTAGGGCAACGCTATAATCTTAGTTTCTTCCAGGGTCCGTGTACTCCACAGACAGTGAATGAGAAGCAGCTCTCTAGGCCCTTCCGAGCCTTTCTCCTGTTCAAAAAGAAAAAATCACAAGCTAGGTTACAGGCAAAAAAAAGCACTTCTTAAAATTGAATTTAAACTTTTCTGTTTCCATTGGAGTTTGGGGATCAAAATTATAATTAGTAAATAGTGGAGGACCAAAAATATAATTTTCTTATCTACTTCCCTTTGAAAAATATTTGTTCGTTCTTCGATTTTTCTGTGTGTTCAAATTGATTGAGCCATCCAGAAACATCGATATAACCTTTGGGGAGTTCGTAGCATCTGATATTTCTTCACCATATTATGTTTGTTCTTTCTTTGATTTTTGTTTGTTTTCATATTTGATTGAGCCATCCAGAAACATCGATATGACCTTTCATTTGTGGAGTTCATAGCATCTGATATTTCTTTCATATTATGTTTTCATCTATTTTATAACTTGTTGGAAGATGCACTTAAATGCCGTAACAACATGTTAAAGCATCCTAGGCCTGAAATTAAAGTATGGACGTCTATTCATAATAGCAATTTGATCCCTATAATTAATAGTCACTTGAAAAAAAAAGTTCTATATTCCAAACAGGGCATCAACTCGGGGAATATGTACGTCCTCAAAGTGTTAAGCAAGCTGTGGTGAACAGCCGACACTAAAGTAGAGATAATTGAAGCAGGACAGATACTTCATGTTAGTGGAACCATACGAAAAAATAATTAAATCAACTTTGAGGCAAAGTAATCCAGTCGGGAATACACGCAGAACAACTTTGGCAACTCGGCATAGATTCAATTTGGGAGAATATCTGGGTGCCGTTAGTTACCGGTTTACTGCTCATTGTCACTTCATCACATTCTTCTGAACTTCTGAATAGCTGTTCCTGCATTTTGTGCATGTAGGTGGCACATCCAGACGCCAAGCATCATCGAGGGCTCCGTGCTGATCATGTCCCGGACTGGGGTTGGACTCGCCATGTTCAGCATGGGTAAGCTTAGATTTAGCTACTCCAAGAAATTAACGAGGGGCATGCATGAGTTCCATTTTATTTCAGAAACGAATGGGTATCAGTTTATGAATTGGCTGGTGGCATATGCAGGCCTGTTCATGGCGCTTCAGGAGAAGATCATCGACTGCGGGGCCGGTATGGCCGTGCTGGGCATGGCTCTGCGGTTCGTGGCTGGTCCCGCGGCCACCGCCGCCGGAGCCGTCGCTCTGGGGCTCCGGGGAGACGTCCTGCGTCTTGCCATCATACAGGTCAGAATCTGCAGGTTTTAACTCTGAAATCTAAATGATATGTTTTCGCAAAAAAAAAAAAACTGAATGATATGTACTGCATTGACATCTTGAATGTGCCAACCTTGCTTCACCTGGCGACGTACCCACAGGCCGCTCTTCCTCAGTCCATTACAACGTGGGTGTTCGCCAAGGAGTATGGCCTCCATGCTGATGTACTCAGCACCGCGTAAGTGGCTTAATTGGGTCTGCTTGCCTAGTCTTGCTTACTGAAAATGTTCTTTGCTTCGCTGACTCAAACTGTATGTTTTTTTTTTCTGAATCTTGCAGCATTATATTTGGGACATTGGCGTCGTTGCCTGTGCTGATCGTGTATTACATTGTTCTAGGATTCGTCGGATAAGTATATTCTCCAAGTTCTCCAAGTTTCTAAATATAAGACGTTTTGTAAAGTCAATTTGGCTTGCCAAAAATCTTATATTTAAAAATGGAGGGAGTAGGTTGTAACTTGCATATGCTCTTATTGTACTTTGCTCTCCTGCAAATACAGAGCATGGCAAACATCGTAAAAAGGTTCCATCGATTGGAGATCTGCAATTTATGATTGGATTAGGAATAAAAGATCGAAAAAATCTATCTGCCGATCTATCAACGAGGATGTGCTCATGTGCATGTAGGGCATTACGAGAGCACGCATGAGTGGTTACTGTGGCTACTAATTCAGACTGTACCTGTTCCCGCTATTTCCTTCCTAACCAAATCCGTCGTCATCCGCACAAAAAGATAACTGTATTTCAGTCCCTCAAACCAAAAGTAAACGCCTCGGTGATGGCCGAGGCGCTCGTGGCAAGGGGGTCGAGACGGTTGACCCTAGTACACGGCACATCGCGCGGCCCCCTTCGTTTGGTTTATGCTTATGAATAAGCAAACTTATTGATTTCGGCAGGGAAAAACTGCGTTGGGGTCGTGGGGAGAAACCAAAGGGCCGGCCCGGCACGGCCCAGACACGGCACGCCTTAAACGGGCCTTGCCCGGCATGGCCTGCCGTGGCCCGCCTAGCTCACGTGTTGTGCCGGGCCGGCACGTGTGCCCGGCTGCGCGGCCCAAGCACGGCACCGGCGCCAAACGGGTCGGCCCGTGGCACGTTCGGCATGCGGGCTTCCTAGTTGTATTCTGCTGGCCCGTAAAATTAATATATAAAAATGTACGAAAACATCTTATTTCAACAATGCTTGCTTGGTTTGGTGGTCAAGTGGAGGGAGATTGAGTGAGAGGTTGTGAGTTCGACCCCCTTTCATGCCTTTTTGCACCTATATTTCACAATTTATCGCTGGTGCCAGGCTTGACGGGCCGTGCCAGACCTCAGGCACGGGCACGCCCAGCCGGGCCACGGGCCAGCACCGGCCCATCTACCACGCCTAGGCACGGCCCGATGGCCAGGTTTCGGAGAAACTCGCAAAACTATTGTTTCCCTTCTTTTGTGCTTATGGGGTTTTCGCTTATGAGATGTGCGCGTCGATATTGCCATAGACAAGTTAAGTGACATGGATAAGTGAAAGTATCATGTGTATGACATGTAGTGACATCAAATGAGATAGATAGTCAAGAAAATTATGAAGACCCAAATCATAATAAAAGCATGGTGTCAATGTATTATTTATACATGCCAAAATAAATGAAATGTCTTAGTATCTAGGAAAATTACAATAACAACTTCTCAAGCTACCAAAGTTTGAGCAATATCTATACGCAGTGCGTTCACAGTACATCATTATGAGCGTGACCATCTCGACCGATATAAGAAGCGCTATCCTTATGGAGATAGACGCCTGGCTCGACCGTGTCAAAATGGTCATCATATAACATACTATCATGAATGAAAATATGCAAACACATGCATACAGTGATGGATCTTCGTTTGCATTAGAGGATCATAACATGGTATGCCTAGCAGAATGCGCCACTTCATCTTCATAAAGCCAAATGCCCTTTCAATAAATTGTTTGAGAGATGAAACTTCGTTTGCGCTAGAGGATCATACGTGGTATGCCTAGCAGACGGGCCGGGCTTTTCTAGCCCACGGGCCGGGCCTGAGCTGCCGTTTTGAGGCCCGTGTGCCAGTTGGGCCAGGCCCGGGCTTTGGGATATGCGAAAATAGGGAAGGTTCGGCCCGACGGCCCGGTAGTTTATGCGCAGTTTGGGCCGGGCCTGAGCCGAAGTTTTAGGTCCGACGGCCGGGCTCGGACAGGGAAGCACGCCAAGGAAGAGGAAGAGGAGGTTTAGAGAAAGGAAATATTCTGTTTGCGAATTGGAACAATCAATTGATCGAGGAGCGGATGTCACCGATCAAGTTAAAACTGTCTAAGCTGCGACGTGCCACCGTTTTTTTTAAACTCACCACCGGCATAATAAAGACAACTTCTTCCGTCGCAACACGCAGGCATTTTGCTACTCCCTCTGATCCATATTATTGTTCTTAACTAGATTCGGATGTATCTAGTTAAATATTTAGACTAGATGCATTTGTATTTAGACAAAGTTAAGAACATTAATATGGATCGGAGAAAGTAGTATTTTAAAACGAACGAGCTACTCCTTCCGTTCAGAAATATAAGACATTTTAGTTTTGTGAATCGAATGTATCTAGACGTCTTTTACTGTATAGGTTCGTAGAGGTTTAGAGTGAACATACACACTAAAAAACGTATAAGTACATTCATTTTACAAAACTAAAGTGTCTTATATTTCTAAAAGAAGAGAGTATATTAATAGAGCGATGCTTAAAGGCTGTATATTAATAGAGCGATGCTTAAAGGCTGTTTCTAGGTTTCCGGCGTTCGAGCTCGATCGTGCATACGCAATCAGCGTGGCAGATGACGCGTTGTATCGATATCACCGAGGACGGTGGCCTACGATCTCGATCGGGGGATGCTACTATCAGAGTCAACACGCACGTCACGGATCACATGTTCAGTCCAGGCCCGTCCAAACACGATGACGTGCGTAACGCTCACGCGTGCCTAGCTAGGCCAGCCAGTACCACGATCTTTCGTTTCTAAACACACCGAGCCGATCGATCGTGTTGTCGCCATGCCGTGCTCTCAAGTCGCACCACACCGAAATTAATCAAGGCAATTAAGTCTGCACTCAAATGACTACCACCCAAAATTAGTTGCAACTGCACCGACCCGGACCTGACCCTAAATGAGAGAGGATGATGCTCCATGCTAGCATTGACGTCTAAGACATGGGGGGCTCTGGCCGCTGGCGATCATCACTAGACTACCATATTCTTGTGGAAACACGTCTCACTCAGGGAGGACAGGTACGGTGGATGGGCACACCGTCCTCTCTAGTACAAGTACGGTGAAAGCATATGCTTATATCATCTGGAGCTGCATCGGTCTAGCCCACGGAAGAACTTTGTCCCAGGATAGATAAACCGCAAAAGTCTGGGAACAGCTTGTCAACCTGAGTACTATCGATCTCATCTATTAAGAAGTACTATATCGACCTAGAAGTTCATAGGACGTCGCCCGAAAGGTGCCATCGTCCACAATTCGAAGTGCAAGCAGCAAACATTTGGCCCCGTTTAGAATTAGACAAGTTTTAAATACTAATGATTACGTTTCCGTAGAAATATAGCCGTTGAAGATAGAAATGACGTTGTTGTCTCAAGTCTCTGTTACTTAGTCTCAGACTAGTCACAGTGGGGAGTATCGTATATAGTATCATGTATACGATACTATTACATGATACCATCTTTACAATACTATTATCATATAGTAGTATCATTGTCTTAGTGTATTGCGGTGCAAACATGTCATGTATACATGGCGCTTCGTGTCGGTATCATAGTAATTTCTTGTTTGCCGGTTAGCCAAAACATCTGAAAAAGGACAAACGATCATACATTCTGTCTGTGTAATCTGTACAAAGAAAAATTATCACATAAAGCATAGATAATCTTACTCAGATCGATGACAGGTTGTGGTGGAGCTTCGATATGTCCCTGGCTTGCTGCAAACTCGTCAGCGTTCTCGAACATGGAGGAGAAATCAGCGCCACCACTACCTCCTTCTTCACTTCTTAGGACACATTTGTCTCCATCGCTCCTGATGAAAGCCAACCATGGGTTGCTCATGTTGGCGAACAGAGTGCCCGTGTTGTTGCTGAAAGGCGTCCCAGAAGTGTTGTCGGTCGTCGACGTTCTTGTTGTGCCGGTGTTGCCGATCTGGACGTCCGTCTACTGCCGGTCGTCGCCGTCCTTGTTGTTCCGGTGTTGTCGGACGTGGACGTCCGTCTGCTGCCGGTCGTCGCCGTCCTTGTTGTGGACGTCCGTCCTGTGCGAGTGTTCCTGCTGAGAGGCGTCCCAGTGGTGAGGTTGCTGCCCAACGTGGACCTCCTTCTGGTGCTGGTGTTGCTGCCTGAGGTGGACCTCCTCATGCTGGTGTTGCTGATGAGAGGCGTGCCGGTGTTACTGCCGAGAGGCATACCGGAGTTGATGCTGGTAGGCGTCGTGGTTCCGATGCCATTGTTGATGTCGATGTTGAGGAACGGATTGCCGGTGGAGATGTTGCTGCCGAAGGAGAAGCCAAGGTCGCTGCCAAAACCTAGCCCTCCCAAACCGGCCATGGTCAGGCCGACGTAGGTAGAGGAACTGCCGCCGCCGGCAGAGGAGCTTGGCCAGTTCGATGGGCCGCTCTCATCGGCGGTGGGAGGAGCACGGCGTGTCCTCTGCAGGCCGACACGGCGTTTGGGCACAGGCGCAACTCTCACTCGGGCCTCGAATCCTCCAATGCCCAGCGGCGTGATACGTCCAAAACGTATCTACTTTTCCGAACACTTTTGCTATTGTTTCTCCTCTAAACTTGTGTGATTTGGATGCAACTAATGTGGATTGACGCTGTTTTCAGCAAAATTGCCTTGGTGTCTACTTTTTGTGCAGAAAACCAACTATCAGGAAAAATCCCGGAAAACATGCCAAAAATCATATTCCACCCGAAGACTCCAGGAGCCAGAATACGAGACGGAGAAGAGCCAGGGGTGGCCACACCACCCGGTGGCGCGAGCCAGGCCAGGCCACGCCAGGGGGTGGTGTGGGCCCCCCAGGCATCCCCTCGGCCTCTATCTTCGCCTATAAGGAGTCTTCTGACCTAAAAACTTCGGAGGTTTCGACGTTTTTCCAGAAGGAGTTCCGCTCCGCCGCCACCACCAGATTCCACGAAATAGCACCAGAAACTCTGTTCTGGCACCCTGCCAGGACAGGGAATTGGAGGAGATCATCGCCATCATCATCACCATCGCTTCTCCATCGACCATCCATGTTTCCCCCATCTATGAGTGAGTAATCCCCCGCTGTAGGCTATGGGGATGGTAGGGATTGGATGAGATCGTTCATGTAATGGCATCAGATTGTTAGGGCATGGTGCCTAGTATCTTTTATTAGTGCTTTATGACTTTGTTGCGGCTTGTTGTGCTTAATGCTTATCACTAGGGCCCGAGTGCCATGATTTCACATCTGAACATGTTATTGATTCATTATGATAGTATTGTTTTTGGTCTTATCTGTAAGTTGTATACACACGTTGTTGTCCGGAACCTATGGCCCCGAAGTGACAGAAATCGGGATAACAGGAAGGGAATGGCTTTGATGTGAGGATCACATGTGTTCACGGAGTGTTAATGCTTTGCTCCGGTGCTCTATTAAAAGGAACACCTTAATTGCCAGTAGTTCCCTAGAGGCCCCGCTGCAAACAGGCTGGCAGGATAAAAGATGTTGTGCAAGTTCTCATTGCGAGCACGTATAACTATATATGGAACACATGCCTAGGATTGTCTAGTACTTGGATGCTTTATCTTATTTATCTTCAATTGTCCTATATTCTGATTGCTATGTGAATTGTCTTGTCCATGCAACGCCCGTCTATCCATCCCTATGCCTACCGCACTCGAATCCCACTGTTTACTGCTTTTGTTACTACTGTCTTTGCTTTACTACTGCTGCTACTTTACTATTCCTACTACAAAACTGTTGCTATTGATAAACTGCTGTGAGCAAGATTTGTTTCCAGGTGCAGCTGAATTGACAACTCAGTTGTTCAGGCTGATAAATATTCTTTGGCTCCCCTTGTGTCGAATCAATAAATTGGGTTTCACTTCCGTCGAAAATACTGTGATACACCCCCTATACTTGTGGGTCATCAAGACTATTTTCTAGTGCCGTTGCCGGGGAGCATAGCTTTATTTATCAAGTTCACTTGGATTCTCTATTGTTCGCTGCTATCCATCCATCATGGGCAAGTCTCGTGATGGCAAGGTTCCTATTTTACCATCCACTACAATAAGAGGTATAGTTCTAAACACCTCTGTTGCTCTTGATTCACCGTCTGTTATGAGTAAGTTCCTTACACCACCACATACACATGCTACACACACTGCTACTACTGCTGAATCTGAAACTTCTGATGCTTATGATGCTGCTTCTACTATGCTTGATAAGAGTGGTTCATTAGGTCCTTTCCTAGATGCTACGATTGCTAGAACTATAGTTGGAAATACCGAAACTCCTAATGAAGACACTACCACACTTGTTAGCTCACCTGAGTCTAGTGAGAGTTATGATATTGAAGATGGTTATGTTGAGATGACCGATAAATTTATTAAAGAATGTAAAAAACACCCATGATAGGAGTGCTGCTAAGAGTCTCCTTGAGAGGCGTACTATTAGACCCAAATTGTCTCCTGATGCTAAGTTTGCTGCTTCTCCCATAAACATTATAGATGAAGATTATGATTTCTCTCTCTATCTATCTTACATAGCTATTGTCGAGAAAGAACCTTTTTGTGGGACTAAGAATGAAAGTGCGGTAGCACATATTTATGAACTTTCTACCATGAGTGGCTTGTTTTCTGATGATATTAAGATGCGTACTTACTTTGTTGCTAAGATTTTCCCCTTTTCGCTAAAAGGAGAAGCTAAAACTTGGTTTAGTAATTTACCTCCTAGATCTATTGATAGCCCTGAGTGCTTGATTAGTACTTTCCTGCAGAAATATTTTCCTCCTAGTGCTAGACATGCTATTTTGCAGGAACTTTTTGATTTTAAACAGGGAGAAAAAGAGGTATTGCCTGAATCTTGGGCAAGGTTTTGTGCTTTGATTCATGCACACGCTAGAAGTCCATTACCTAAGAATGAGCTTCTTGATATATTTTATAATGGACTAACAGAGGAATCTAGGACATACCTAGATAGTTGTGCTGATTGTGTTTTCAGGAATAGGACTCCTAAGGAAGCTGAGGAATTAATGGCTAAAATAAGTAAGAACTATGAAGATTGGACTCCTCCTAAACAAGCTATACCTGAAGTAATTGTACCTGAACCATCTATTCCGGTACCTATTCCAACATCAAAGAAGAGGGGAGTTATTGAATTAAATGATGAAGTGATGAAGGAAGCTAAGAAATGTCTTAAGGAGAAGGGAATTAGAGCTGCAGATGTCAAGAATTTACCTCCTATTGAAGAATTATGTAAGCCTATTCCCTACTCATCCACTATTGAGGTACACTCTCTCCAACACTTTGATGAAGGTGATATCCCTTACTCTAAACCTCCTGATCAATGCTTAGAAGAATTCAATATCTTTATTGTTAAGCAAGATAACTTTAATAAAAGGGTGCAAAATCATCTAATGGAAAACACTAGAGCTATTATTGAGTTGAAAGATATTGTGGAAAGAACCTCTAATGATGTTAAAATGATTGTTAAACACTTTCAAATGGTTCAAACTCAAATAGATCAACTCGTTAAAGTGCAAAATGACTTGCTAGTTAATGCTGCTAAAGAAAAACATGCTTATGAAATTAGAACTAGAAGTGGTGCTGCTACCCAGGATCCTCTATATCCTGAGGGGCATCCCAAAAGAATTGAGCAGGATTCCCAACAAGCTGAAAATAGTGGTTCTACTCGTAAGAAAAGGAAAAAGAAACATAAAACTGTTGTAGAACCCTCTGAACCTGCTATAGATCCCAATAGTATATCTATCTCTGATGCTGGAACTGAAAGTGGTAATGAAGAAAATGAAGTTCCTGATGAAGAAAAAGTTGAAGAAGAACCTGAAAACCACACTAAGAATACTAAATACACCAAAGAAGATTTTATTGCTAAGAAACATGATAGTGAAAGAGAACCTTGGGTCCAAAAACCTATGCCTTTCCCTCATAAGAAACACAAGTCAAAGGAGGATGAACATTATAATAAGTTTTGTGAGTGGATGAAGCCTTTATTCTTGTAAATTCCTTTGACTGATGCTATTAAATTGCCTCCTTACTCAAAGTATATGAAGGACATTGTCTCGAATAAAAGGAAGATCCCTAATGAAGAAATTTCTACTTTGCTTGCTAATTATTCCTTTAATGGTAAGGTTCCTAAGAAACTTGGAGACCCGGAGATTCCAACTATCCCTTGCTCTATTAAGAATAGTTATGTTAGAACTGCTTTGTGTGATTTGGGAGCTGGAGTTAGTGTTATGCCTTTCTCTCTCTATAAGAGGCTTCACCTTGAAAAATTGATACCAACTGATATATCTTTGCAAATGGCTGATAAATCTACCACTATTCCTGTGGGTATATGTGAGGATGTACCTGTTCAGGTGGCTCACAATTGCTTGATATTAACTGATTTTGTTGTGCTTGAAATGCCTGAAGATGATAATATGTCTATTATTCTTGGGAGACCTTTTCTTAATACTGCAGGAGCTGTTATTAATTGTAATCAAGGAAAGGTGACTTTCAATGTTAATGACAAGGAACATACTGTCTATTTCCCCAATAAGATTGAAAGTACTTATTGTTTGAATTCAATTGAACATGTTGAAGGCATTCAAATTGGAGAAATATAGTGTCCCATACCAAGAGAAAATTTTGAAACTATTATGATTGGGACCATTGCTATCAAGGTTGAGGTAACATAATCATTAGTGGAATACAAAGTTTTGTATCATATGCAATTGTTTTGGTAGCAAGACTTGATCAACCTTGTTAACAAAAGGATTCCATTGAACAAAACAATGTTTTCATTATGATTATCTCTGTTTATTTCTATCCTTTGCATTTTAGTTTTTGCTTTTGGTTAGTTTTCTTTTTGTTGTTAGTTGCTTGCATGTTAGAACTTCTGTAGTTCTAGCCTTGTTTTGTCCTTGCATCATGTTTCCAAAAAAGAAAAAAAAGCTGTTTGTGAGAAAAATCATTCTTCTATCTCTAAAAATTGCCCAAAAATAAAGTGTCTCGAAAAATTCCAGAAAATTCATATTAAATTTTTACGTGAAAAAGGGACAGAGGAGTACCTGGGAGGTACCAAGGGGGCCCACTAGGCAGGCACACCACATGGTGGCGCGGCCAGCCTTGGGTGGCGCCATGCCCTGGTGTGGGCCACCCCTGCCCCCCACTAACTCTATCACCTGCCACTTTCTTCTCTCTCCCGAGTAAGCTCCAGTTCATTGCTCAAAATAGCGTTCTTGCCGTGCTTGCTCTCGATTTTTTTTCGATCTCCTTGCTCAGCCCATCTTTCTTACTGAAATTTGGAGCATTTGTTCCGTGGTATGTGACTCCTCCCCTTGTCCAAGTAGATTTGTGTTTAGTGGATTATATGTTGAGTATTTTGCTGCTGTAGGTGACTGGTTATGAGAGCTTGTAAGCTTGTTTGATGCTTAGATATATAGTTTTGATGCATGTTTAGGCCTCTTGCAAGTCCCTATGAGTAGAATCCTTCATTATATTTACTTTGCAATCACTTGTTTAATAGGCGTTTAAATTTCATAATACCAAGCATGAACAACCATACTTTTGGAGAGATATTTGAGAGTGATGCACCTAGGAGGTCGAGGCCCTTGAGGACAGCCTCTCAAGCTAGGCCATCATACAATGAAGATCTCATTGCAACTCGTATTGGTAGTGAAAGGGATGATGGGGATGCTCACCCATCCTCTTTTCCTTGTTTTACTTTCTTACAAGCTGCAGGTATTCTTGATGATTTCTTGCTACTGATTGAGAGGGTTGGTTTGACCTCATATATGCAAGATGAGAGTGCGCAATACGCTATGCTCACCAAAACTTTTGTTGAGAGCTTCACGTTTACTAACACACCCTATCAGTCTACTGTCTCTTTCAAAATCTATAATCTGCCCTTCACCATGCCTTTGGAGAGATTTTGCAGTATTGTAGGTGTGCGCATGATAGGGACCATGAAGAAAATTCAAGGGCGACCCGCTGATTTGTTGGAACTTTACCGAGGAGTGACCAATGATGATGACCGCGTGGCGCAACGCGAAAAGATAAGAAATATCCAACTCCCTGCTCTTAGATACTTTGCATATTATCTTGCTACTAGTGTACTTGGTAGGGAGAACACAAGTAATATCTCCAACTATCATTTAGCATTCCTTGCTGATGTGCTTAACAATGATACTCGGTACAATCTTGGCTCGCTTATTTCTCGCCGCCTAGTTGCTAGGGGGCCTATCTATGGGGGCATCATTGCCTCGCGTATAGTCAATGCATTAGGTCTTTCAGTGGATCCCTATGATGCTATGCTGGCACCACAGAGGCTTGACCTTGTTGCCATGAAAACTCATCACTTTTTCACTGCTACCTCTGTTTTGAACAATCTAGTATATAGGATGCTTTTCACAGACGGGGATGAAAGGGAGATCCTTTTGCCACAGCCTGCTTTGTTTAGTGTTCACAGGAGACCGTGGTCGCACTCTAAGGAGGAGGTGGACGAGTAGCACCAGAAGGATGTGCCCTCCTATGATTACTCCGCGCATTACGGAGGGACGTACTCGAGCTCGCACCAGGATGAGGGGACCTCTTCGTCGTACCAGCGTGACACTTCATCTTGGCCAGCTTGGGATTGATACCCACTTAGGCCAAAAGCCTAATCTTGGGGGGAGGTACGCCGACACCGCACTCATCTTCATATCATGTTGCGTCGGTACTTTGTATATTCATGTTTTCGTTCTCTTTTTAGTTTTCGTTTTTCTTTTGCTTTTGCTTTCTATAACACAAAAATACCAAAAATATTTTAGTTGTTTCTCTTTGGTTTGCTTCTTCTTTTTGCCTTGGTTTGTTTTTCCCTTTTTTGCTTTGTTTGAACTATTCGAAAAACCCAAAAAGATTTTGCTTTGCTTGTTTTTCCCTTTTGGTTCTTGTTTAAAAATCGAAAATACCAAAAATATTTGTCATTCTTCTTTGGTTTTGTGAGTTTTCTATAGGGTTCAGCAGTCCTCAGTGGAATATTGGTTTCATATTTTTATTCAAGCCACACAAGTGAAGAGCAATAATGAGGATTAATGACAACTTGAGGCGTGGTAAGAGGCTGGTAACAAACTCTATTTGTCTTCATTTTTGTACATATACTCATCACTGTGAGCATGCTTAGTCCGTTCATGTAGAGTGTATGTTTTCTTTGGATGCTTAGTAGTTCTTGCTTTCTTATGATTAGCTCCAGCTCGCTAATAGTTTGTAGCATGTCTTATAAATGTTTGCTTGCATTTCTATATTCATAAATTGGTATGACACCGTGGTATCCTCCTCTGAATGTTTCATTTGAATTGACTTGGCACATGCTCACGCATGCACATGACTGTAATAATCAGTTGAGCCTCGATGAATTATTTTTCCTTGAGGATCTTGAATCACTTTCATGCCATGAGTAGTCCTGTTTTGTTGCAAGCATGATAATGACAGCTATTGCTCTCTCGTTTATCGCTCCCTCACTATTGCTAGCCTTCACTCCCACTGAGTGTTTTACTCATGTTTCCAACTCCCTTAAACCAAATATTTCCAAAGTGTCCACCATACCTACCCATTAGCATCATTTGCTACTTCCGCGCATATTCACTATGCCTTGTTTTCTTCCGAATAAAATGTTTGCTTGTTATGAGAAAGTTAGTTAGTAAAGCTCTCATGAACTTGATGGCACACTTTATTTCCTACACTTAATAAACCTGAACCATTGTGAACTCTCCATGAAAGTTATATGCTTGCAAATTATAGGCTGGGTGTTGGGGGGATACCCCTGGATAGGGTCACGCCGGGGTATAGAGGCCGAGTTAGCCGAGGTACGGCAAGGTCAAAGCAAATGATGGCCGAGTCACCTCAAGGCAGGCCGAATATCGGGGTAACCCGGACCAGGGGATATCCACCTAACCGGGTCTCAACTAACTTAAGCCGTAAGTCGGATGGATGAATCTAGCTTGTATGCAGGAACAGGTGTGGCCGGATCAACTACGATCCGGGTCATGTCAAGCTTCTAGGAGAAGGAAGGTATCTCGCTGGTCAAAAGTAACCCTGGTACGCACGACATGAGCGAAGGGAACAGAGGCAGGACCAGCGAGGCGTGGCCGACAGAGGTGACGCCGCCAATGTCGGCTGACGCAGGCGCCGCGGAGGCTCACGTAACCTCTGCATGGGTGACGCGGGGAAAAGCGACCCGGACGGCTTACTATTTTGGGAGGAGGCATATTCCCTGGAATATGCCTCCACGTATGCCCTAGGTGGAGACCCAGCCACCCCTATATAAGGAGGGCTAGGGCCTCTGTAGAGGAGGTTGGTCTCGATTGGGTTGAGCTTTACTGGATTGATCTCTATAGACTAGTTTTTACTTGGTTCCTGAGGGCTAGCTAGCGGTGAGAGTAAGAGAGTACCTTCTTTCTCCTCTCTCCAAGACAGCTCGAGGAGCACTTGTAAACTGTGAAGTGAATCAAATACAAACCTTCTGTGTGAGGAATCACCTCACTATCCCTCCCTGGATTCCCCTAGTGCTATTAGTCCCCACCTTTAGCCTATCCATGGCATCTGCCGTGACACCACCACGACAGTTGGCGCCCACCGTGGGGCTAGCGGCGCTAGCAGGGGTCAAGATCCGAACGGGAAACCTCATCGGCACCAGCGAACGCATCGTCTCCGGGCTCGTTCAGTGCTTTGGAGCGCTGGACTTCGTCAGCGACAACGCTGGCTACTTCGGCACGCGCCCACTTCCGCGCAACGGCCTCTTCATCAAGCTCGGCGCACACAAAGTCTACGTCACTGTCGATGTGCCGTGCGTTCATCCGCGGCACGTCGTCGAGGCAGGGGAGCCACCCCTTAGCGTGGTTCACGGGGCGCGTATCACTCGCTCCCCAGACCGTGCTGAGGTGATGATGACTGCGCCTGGTGCAGGCGCAAGCAAGGATCCGGCACCAGATCCGGAGGTAACGCCTAAGGCACCGAGGAAAGGTAGAGGTCCTCCACTAGAGAGGCCTGAGAATGTGCTGCGGGAAGCGATGGATAGCTTGGCAAACCCGGTAGCAGCAGTGGTAGATCTGGCTCAGGCACAGGCCGAGCTAGAGGAAACTAGGCAAAAATTCTAGAGGGTGCGAAAAAGATAGCCGCGGCTCAGCAGTCGTTGAACATGACGCTGCGTGAGTACGCAAAAGCAAATAAAGTAGATGCTGTAAAAGTGAAGGGGAAAAATCTCATGAGTGAAATGAACAAAGAGGGTGATACTAGGATTGAGGAATCAGAAAACTGTTTATCCGTGGGGCTGCCAAAGTATAGTACCCTGGCAAAAAACCTCAGAGCAGCAGATGCAGCTGCGTCCGAGTTAGAGGGTCTAACGGGTGAAGCCCATCAGAGACAGCAAGATAGGGTCAATGAGTTGGTTCAGATCGCGAACAGGCAAAATGAGGAATTTCTCAGGGCTAACCCGGAGAGAGTTGGAGCCTCCAAGATCGTTCATTCGGCGGCGGGTAACCCGGAGAAATCCGCTAGAGCCGCATCGTCTCCTCATGGTGGTCCTAGGAGAGAAGAGGTAGTAACCTCGGCCAGAAGGAACAAACAGATCATCCCATACGACCCGACAAGGGCAGGGAAAGAAAAAGAAATACAAAGAAATGACGATCGATGAAGTGTGAGCCGAGGTGAAGTTGGCCGAGGTAACCGTGACCAAGGCAATGCCGGTCAAGGAAACGCTGTAAATGGCAATGCCGGACAACGTAACTCGGCAGGACAACCACAACAGCGGAATATACCGAGGCAAGAGCAAAGTGCCGGCCGAGGTGTGCAACAGAGAGATGCTCCACGAGAGCAAGACCGGTATAACGATGGAAATTCGGAAATGGTGAACGTAGGATACCCAAAGCCGGACTATCATGTGATAGGATCAAGATTGGGAAGCAGGGATTTGATGCCTGATGATGCCAGGTTAAAACTGGATCGACTGTATAGGTCAGAACAGATTGAATGTCAAGGTCCACCAGGTCCTGCGTGTTTTGGACCCCGGATCATGAAGGAACCACCGGTACCTAACTTCCAGCTACCTAGAGGCACAAAGACGTATGACGGCAGTACTAAGCCGGAGGATTGGTTGATAAACTATGCTACAGCTGTGAAAATTGCAACAGGCAACTTGAGATGGGCTGTGAGATACGTACCCCAGATGTTGGAGGGGCCAGCAAGGGTGTGGTTAAACAATTTGCCGCCCGGAAGTATTAACTGCTGGATCAATTTTGAGGAAATGTTTATCAGCAATTTCTCAAGTACGTATCAGAGGCCAAATAGGCCACAGACCCTAGCTATGTATAAGCAGAGACCGAACGAGACAGACCGGGAGTTTTTAACCCGGTGGTGTACCATGAGAAACTCGTGTGAGGGTGTGATAGAGTCGCAGGCCATAGCATGGTTTGTGCAGGGATACAGGTATGCAAGCGAGCTGTGGCAGAAGTTGCAAAGGAAAATGCCAACCACATTGGCAGAGATGATCCAGATTGCTGATTCGTATGCCTTGGGTGATCCGACTCAACCTAGGCTCGTGTCAAACGAGTCAAATGAGGAGTATTACCAGAGAGATGGAGCTGGATCATCCCGGAGGAATGATTACAGAGGTAAAAGAAGAGATGACAGACCGAATCACCGGTACAGTTCGCAACAAGTTGCAGCTACGAATCAAGATCAGCCCAGAGCAGGGAGCAATCAACGTCAGAAAACTGGAGGGCAACAATGGACACCAAGAAATGATGGCAAGAAAACTTGGACACCAGAGCAGAAGAAACAGTGGCAAGAAAAGAAGGACCGCCCGAGGTACACTTATGAGTCAATGTTGGATCAGCCGTGTAAATTTCACACGCCGAATCCGAGCAACCCAGCAGGTCATACAACAAGGCAATGTGAGTGGATGCGTAAGATAGAACAAGGTGGCTCGGGGAATGCTCAGGCACCCCGGAATGATCAACCTCAGCAGGAGTTACCCCGGCAGCAATTGCTCTCCGGAGCGAACACGCAACAGCTAATGTTGCCTCCCCCTCCGCCGAGGTATGATAACCATGAGAGAAGGGATGCAGTGCATCAAGTAGAAAACCAGCATCAGCCGAATCAGAGGTACCCCGGAAATGAGGGGAGGAATGAGTACAGGGAGCATCATCAGAGTTACTGTGTGTTTACCACTAAGGAAACCGATAGAAAGAGCTTGCAGCACCGACATATGGAGGTCAATGCGGTAATGCTAGCAGTGACGAGGTATATGCCTTGGTCGGACCAGTAAATTACCTGGAGCATCAAAGATCATCCCAAGATTATGCCAAGTTCTGGTTCATATGCGCTAGTGCTGGATCCGACATTCATTAGGCCTAACATCAATGTAAGGTTCTCCAAGGTACTGATTAACAATGGCAGTAGCATTAACATCATGTATGCGGATACAATGCGCAAGTTGGGTATCTCGGAGAACATGCTCCAAGCTACGAGGACAACTTTCCATGGTATTGTGCCAGGCATTTCTTGTGAGCCCATAGGCAAGGTCCGGGTTGACGTATTGTTCGGCACGAGAGATAACTGCCGAACTGAGAATTTGGAGTTTGAAGTGGTGAACTTGGAAAGTGCGTATCACGCGTTACTCGGAAGACCAACACTGAACAAGTTCATGGC
Organism: Avena sativa; assembly: GCA_916181665.1. Classification (NCBI taxonomy): domain Eukaryota; kingdom Viridiplantae; phylum Streptophyta; class Magnoliopsida; order Poales; family Poaceae; genus Avena; species Avena sativa. The sequence continues at coordinate 540,360,849 of OV702290.1, read as the reverse complement.
AAACTGCCACATCAGTTATCTGAAGATGAAGTTGCCCGGGCCAAATGGAGTGATTACCATTGCTGCAGATTTCCGACGTTCCATTGAGTGTGCGTCAGCCGGGTCTAACCTAGCCGAGTCACTCGTGATTGTGCAAGTGAAAAGAAAAATCCAGGAGGTGGCAGCGTTGGCCCAGTCCACGCAGTAATATATGTCGGCGTTGAGTAATCTGCATGCTAGCGTTTCGTTCCAAACCACGAAAGATACCAAGAAGGTGCATGTTGATGATATGTTCCCAGAGCGCACCGTAACAATTGGTGCCGGGTTAAATGACAAATAGGAAAGCGAGCTCGTCAACTTCCTCCATGAGAATCAGGATATTTTTGCTTGGTCCACACAGGACTTGCAAGGTGTTCCGAGGGAGCTGGTCGAGCACTCTTTAAACGTGAGACCCGGAGCAAGGCCGGTGAAGCAACCTCTCCGCCGCTTCGCCAAAGATAGGAGAAAAGTCATTGGAGACGAGATAGCATGGTTACTAGCAGCAGGATTTATCATGGAAGTTCTTTACCCGGATTGGCTATCTAATCCGGTGCTAGTGGAGAAGAAGAAGGATAATCCGAATGTGGCAGTGGTTTGGCGTATGTGTATCGATTACACGAACCTGAACAAGACATGTCCAAAAGATCCATTTCCACTGCCAAGGATAGATCAGGTCATAGACTCGACTGCTGGATGTGAACTGTTGTCATTCATTGATGCATATTTTGGTTTCCACCAGATACCTCTGAATCCGGATGATCAAATAAAGACTGCACTTATCACCCCGTATGGGGCTTATTGCTATCGCACCATGCCGTTTGGTTTACATAATGCAGGAGCAACGTACCAAAGATGTATGCAGAAATGTTTGCATGACCAAATAGGTCAAAATGTACAAGTGTATGTGGATGATGTGGTTATCAAGACCAAGGAAAGAAAAACGCTCCTTGACGATATCAGGCAGACATTCGCAAACTTAGGAAGGTTCCGGATGAAGCTTAACCCCGAAAAATGCACCTTCGGTGTCCCGGCTGGAAAATTACTCGGATTTCTTGTCTCCAGCCGAGGTATCAAAGATAATCCAACGAAAATCCGGGCCATTGAGCGAATGGAACTGCCAAAGTGTCTTAACAATGTCTAGAAGTTCACTGGTTGCCTGGCGTCGTTAAGTCGGTTTGTATGTCGGTTGGGAGAAAAGGCATTGCCTCTCTACCAACTCATGAAAAAGTCGGACAAGTTCATTTGGACGCCGCAGGCCAATGAAGACTTTGCCCACTTAAAGAAGATGTTAGCCACTGCACTAGTGTCAGCCTCTCCACTATCAAAGGAGCCAATGTTGCTCTACATAGCCACAACCAACCGAGTTGTAAGTGCAGTGATTGTGGTTGAGCGCGACGAAGAGGGTAAGTCGGTGCAAAGGCCAGTGTATTATCTGAGCGAGGTATTATCTGCCTCAAAGCAGAACTACCCACACTATCAAAAGGTGGCGTATGGTGTCTATATGGCAGCTAAGAAGTTGAAGCATTATTTTGAGGAGCACCCCATCAAAGTAATATGTGAAGCTCCCATATCCGAGATAATGAGTAACAAGGATGCGAGTGGTAGGATTGCAAAATGGGCAATTGAACTAGCTCCCTATGCACCACAATATGACAGAAGAGAAGCAATCAAGTCTCAGGCTGTGGCCGACTTTTTTGTGGACTGGGCCGAGGTACAATACGAACCACTGCTACCAGATCCGAACTACTGGAGGATGCACTTTGACGAGTCAAAAACAAAAACCAGGCTAGGTGTCGGAGTTGTACTTACCTCGCCAAAGAAGGACCAACTGAAATATGTGCTGCAGATCCATTTCGCGGCATCAAACAATGTCGCTGAATATGAGGCACTTGTGCATGGGCTCAAAGTGGCAAAAGAAATTGGGATACGTCAGATCCAATGCTTTGGCGACTCGGATTTGGTAGTTCAGCAAGTGTCAGGGCTGTGGGACGCTCTTGATCCAAACATGGCATTATACCGATTCCATGTGCAGAAAATATCTGGTTATTTTGAGGGATGCGAATTTCGCCATGTACCCCGGGTGGAGAATGAGGCTGCCGACGTATTGTCGAAGCTCGGATCCACCCGACACGCAATTCCACCGGGTGTAGCATTAGAGCACCTCAGAAAACCATCTATCAGACCGTCCCCAGAAACCGACTCAATCTACGTCCCGGAGGATACAGAATCCGGAGCTGTGCCCATGGACATTGATATGGGAGGTGGTGCGCAAAACCTGGGGACTGCCTCAGCGAACCCGGGGACTGCTTCGCAGGACCTGGGGACTACTCAGCGTGATCCAGTTGAAGTTATGCTGGTGGATCATATGGAAATTGATGAGGATGTGTTCCCTGTGCGAGCAATACCAGCTTGGGCACTGCCTATATTTCAATTCCTGAAAGATGGAACTTTACCCACTGAGGAGGTGTTATCCAGGCAAACTCAGAGGATAGCAAAGGCATACACAATCATCAATTCCGAGCTATACAAAAGGAGTGTGACCAATGTCCTCCAGCGATGCGTTGATCCGGAAGAAGGGCTTGACATCCTCCGAGATATACATCAAGGGGAGTGCGGGCATCATGCCTCGTCACGAGCCTTGGTGGCGAAAGCTTTCTGGCATGGATTCTACTGGCCAAGTGCCTTAGAACAAGCAGAAGATCTGGTGAGGAAATGAAATGGGTGTCAGAGGTACGCTACCAAGACACATATGCCAATGTCGAAGCTCAAAACCATACCAATCACATGGCCATTTGTCGTATGGTGTTTGGACATGGTTGGCCCTTTCAAACCAGCAAGGGGGAATATGACTCACATTTTGGTCATGGTGGACAAATTTACAAAATGGATTGAAGTAAAGCCAATAAGAAAATGTGATGGAGCTACGGCCATGACATTTCTCAAAGACATCATCTTGAGATACGGTTATCCTCACAGTATCATAACTGATAATGGCACAAATTTTGCTGAAGGGGCATTTGCTCGATTCTGCCGAGATAAGAAGATCCGGTTGGACGTTGCCTCGGTAGCCCACCCCGCATCGAACGGACAAGTGGAAAGATCCAACGGATTAGTATTATCCGGAATAAAACCCTGGCTCATTGAGCCGCTGCAAAGATCAGCAGGGTGCTGGATAGAAGAATTACTAGCGGTACTATGGAGTTTAAGAACAACTCGAATTGATCAACAGGCTATACGCCATTTTTTCTGGTATACGGGGCAGAAGCTGTATTACCAACCGACATAGAGCATGATTCGCCTAGGGTCACCCAATACACAGAAGCCGAAGTGCAAGAAGCCCGGCAAAATGATGTTGATCTGCTGGAAGAAGCGAGAGAATTGGCATTGTCTAGATCCGCCATATATCAGCAAAATCTCCGACGCTATCATAGCCGGAAAGTAAGCCCCCGAGTTTTCCGGGAAGGCGATCTGGTGCTCCGGTTGGTACAACATACTGTTGGCATGCATAAGCTATCCCCCCCATGGGAAGGGCCATTCATTGTGAGCAAAGCACTGTACAATGATTCTTATTATCTTATCGATGCAAAGCCACAGGAAAAGAACAAGGCGGATAGGTCCGGCGAGGAATCTAAGCGTCCATGGAATGTAGCTCTACTTCGTCCTTTCTACACTTAGCAGAGAAGTGTATGTATCCGAGTCTTCTCATATGTCGGTATGTATGTCGGCAATGAGCTTATCAATGAAATGTTGGCACCTCGAGCAGTAACTTGGGGACTGCCTTAATAATATTTGTTGTCTTTTATTATTTATACGTCAGCTGGAGTAAGTTGTTCTACTTAACTCAGATTAGTAGTGTGTGAGCACAAAAAACCCAACTCTTCGACTTGCTGCTGTCCAACAAGAATTGGCTTCATGGCAAGCAAGAGAACAAGTTTGGAATTGCGTAGCACATGAAAAACGACTAAGGAAAAGAACTTAATCGAGCCGGCATTGGTTTTTCGGACTAACCTTATGTTTACTTTCAAATTATTATGCTGAATTATTTTGAGCCAAGCCTAAAAGTTTCCAAGTATTGTTAAGACAATTTTTGAAGCTCGGATTCGTAAGTCGTAAAACTGAATTAAGGTAGACACGAGCCGAGCCAGGAGATTGGACGAACAAGAAAATTAAACTCGAGGACTACGCCCAAGTTAATCCGGCATGAAAAACTTAGTAGCAAAATATCACATGTGTACTGGATACAATTCCACCCGGCATACCGGGGATCTGATAAATTTTAAAGTGTTTCCACTCAAGGAGCAGCAGCAGGAGGAAGTTCGGCATCATCTTCGCTGTCTTCGATGTCGGAGGCATCGCCCTCTTCATCCTCATCCGAGCCATCTTCAACATTCTCAGCATTTTCGTCACCAGCGGCTTCCAGGAAGCTCGGTCCCTCAGTCCATTCATGAATGGGAGCATATTCGACGAGGCTATGGGCGCAAGCCTGGCGCCGAGCTACCCACTCCGGGTCACTGGTCCATTTTGATCCGGTGCGCATGCACGGTAAGAGGTTGAGGTCGATCTTCTCATACCACGTAAGTACGTAGTGGAGAACGGTCTCAGCCGCGGCGCGTCCAGCGGATTCCCTCCAAAGGTCGAGCTGGGTCTCGATTTCCATCAACTTTTCAACAAGAACTGCGGTTCTCTCCGAAGTGTCTTCTGCAGGCCAAAACGTGTTGAAAATTCTGACTGCAACGTCAAGGATATCCTTGCCATAGTTCTTGATAATTTCCAAGCGAGATGACAGGCTTACCAGTAGGTCCTCCATGTCATAGGGAATCTCTGCACCGCCAGGAGCAACGGGAGTACCCCTCTCTCGACGGAAATCAGCAACAGCGGCGCTCGTAATGGCAGTGCCCTCTGAAAATTTGCCTGAAAACGAGATAAGAGAAGCAGGTAAAGAAAAGACATGTGAAGTAACCCGGAGAAATATGCCAGATAAGGGAAAGAAACTTACGTAAAATATGGTTGTGGATCCGAGTCAACTCCCTGGTACAGTCATCACGTCTTTTGCGAAGCTGCACAAGTTCAGCGTTCGCCGACTCAAGCTTGACGTCGGCTTCCTGGAGAAGTTCTCGGTTCTTGGCAATTTGGAGGTTGAGGCGCTCGCTCTCCTCAGTGAAGTCTTGGCCAGCTTTTTGAAGCTCGGATTGGTGTTGCGCTTTCAATTTCTTCATTTCTGCTTTGAGCTTGTCAATCTCATCATCCTTGGTTCGGAGGAGGGCAAGCTCATCGTCTTTCTTTTTGAGCTCGGCCTGATGCTGCCCTGCTTGTTCGAGAAAATGCAGCATCATATTAGGCACGGGCACACTATCTTCTAGCGATACTGAAATAGTTTGTTAACCCGGCAAAGCCGAGGTATGAATGTTTGCCGAGCCAAGGAGAAAAGGAGATAGAAACCAGAGCAAGGTCGCGCAAAAGTAACTTACCCTTGATCTGGTCAAGCTTCCTCCTCATTATGGTATTCTCAGCTTCCACCCCAGCTACGAAAACCAAATGATGGGTTAGTTCAGCGGAAAAAGATGAAGGAAAACAGAAAAATGTCAAGAAGAGAACTTACCTCTTTTCTCGTGCTCAGCGAGAAATGCATTATGCTTTGCGAGCAACATTTTGTGAGTGTCCAGGAGACGCTGAAACTCGGCGCTCCGGTGGTTGGTGGTCACCTGAAAAGAGTACAAAAATTTAGCTTAGCCTTGTGCATATTTGAAGTGTACAAAATCCGGGCCAAGTGGAACTTAACCCGGCTCTAGGTGTGTGCATATTCGAAGTGTACAAAATCCGGGCCAAGTGGAACTTAACCCGGCTCTAAGTGTGTGCATATTCGAAGTGTACAAGATCCAGGCCAAGTGGAACTTAACCCGGCTCTAAGTGTGTGCATATTCGAAGTGTACAAGATCCGGGCCAAGTGGAACTTAACCCGGCTCTAGGTGTGTGCATATTTGAAGTGTACAAAATCCGGGCCAAGTGGAACTTAACCCGGCTCTAGGTGTGTGCATATTTGAAGTGTACAAAATCCGGGCCAAGTGGAACTTAACCCGGCTCTAGGTGTGTGCATATTTGAAGTATACAAGATCCAGGCCAAATGGAACTTAACCCGGCTCTAGGTGTGTGCATATTTGAAGTTATCAAGGAGCTACGTTAGCTTTCTAAGGAGCATCCGGCCGAGTAACAAGTTACTCCCCCGGAGGCTCGGGGACTAATGGTTATATCACTAATATCTACAACATGCTAAGGAAAAGGGGAAGTAACGTACCTCCATCATCCGACCTGCAAGGTTAATTGCCTTAGCGGCTGTGTTCATTTGAGCGGAAAACTCAGCGGGACCCAACTTCTCCGGGAGGTCGTTGTTGTAGACGAACTCCGCCTTCTTCCAGTTGTTCATGAACTCGATCAAGGTTGGAGGATATCGTTCGCCGCTGAGCATGTGGGGTGCCACCAAACCCTTCGCATGCGCCTCCCTCCTCTCAGCCAGGGCAAGTGCCGGGCTGGTGTGCAAAACAAGTTGTTGCGCATCAGCTGGCTCGGCAGGGGTGTCCTTCGGTGCTGGAGGCTTTTTGGAAAGCATGGACGCGAGAGTGCGCTGTCCAGCCTCGACGGACGCTGCCCTGGTGGTGTCAGGGGCCTTTCTGCCCTTGGGATGCTGAGAGGAGGAAGTGGTTGCAGCAGATTTACCCTTGGGAGCTACCTGGGTACTTTCTCGCCGATACTGAGATGACTCGGTCGAGGCGGAGGGGCTTGGCGCTGCTGCTGTTGCTCTTGCTGCTGGAGTTGGTGCTGGTGCTGGTACTGGAGTTGGTGTTGGTGCTGGTGCTGTTTTCTTCTTCGGAGGAGGTACTGAAGTAGACTCGGTGGTAGCTGGTTACGGCGGAGCCAAAGTGGTGGATGTCGCTGCCTCGGCTGGGCCAGTCTCCCTCGCTCCGAGGTTGCCCCCTCTTGACGAGGTGGGCTGGAACTCGGAGCAGCCGTTGAACCCTCCGGAATAGGGCTCAGCGGGCGTGAATCATCACCACGAGGGGGAGAAGGGCTGAGTCGGAGCGGCGAAGCGATGCTGGATCCACTCTGGGGACCTCCACAGTGGCCCTACCGAATCAGGTAGTGTCAGATGAGAAATTATAACAATGCAAGAACAAATAAATGGCAGAGGGAAAAAGAGGCTTACACATCCGAGGTCAGGGGCTCCTTGGGCTTCCGAGGCCTTCGTGCTAGGGACTTGGTTGCAGGCTTGGAGGCAGTCTTGTCCCGGGACTTCTTTCACCTTTTGGCTGGCTGAGAAGGTCCGGAGGATGAAGTAGATGCGGCTTCCCTTTTCTTCTTCGGCGCAACCGGAACAGGATCACCCATGACAAGGGGAGGGTCCTCGTGGATCTGCCCACCGGGGTTAGCTGATGCCGGAAAAGCATAAGAAAGGGGGACAACATCAAATGCTTCCATCACCTCAACATCCGAGTCATCTTCATCGTCGGGCCAATCTCTAATGGAAGAGAGTTTACCGGTGGGTCGTCTGGTCGCGTCGGCCATTGGGAGGAACATCTCATGATCCGGTTCTTTCTCATCCGAGGTTTCCTGGTCAGGCGCACATTTGAGTGTGGGATCAGAGCCATCCTCAATAGTTTGCTGAAGGAATTGCTAAGGGAGAAAAAGACGACAGAGTTAAAGATACAACATCAACCGACATAAGCTTTAATTTGGAGAAAGTTGGCGGCACGAAGCTTACCACGGGAGGAAGCCTATCCTGGCAATAGTGCTCAATTCCCCACGTCCACTCAGAGGAGAAGTCCTTGTGGGTGGTGAAGAGGGCCTTGACCCGGCGATAGATCTCTGTGTTGCTCAACTCGAAAGACGAGGTCCGGTTGGGGTCGTGGCCCCAGCTCATGTGGCACACTTTATGAGTGCGTTTCTGGAGAGGGGAGATCCGGTTGCGGACGGATGTGATCATGGCGTCCTCGTTGCGCAACCCGAGCTCCTTCAGCTCCGCGAACCTTTTGTTGACCTGGTTGGCCAAGACTGTGGGCTTCTTGGGGATAATGTCCCACAACTCCGGGTTAGGAGGACGCGGAGCATAGGGGCGAAGCCGGATCAGGTCTTCAGTGCCGTCGTTCCGAACATAAAAGAAGGTCCAGGCCCATCCTTTGCAGGAGTCCAGCCCGGTAACCCAGGGAAAGACGGAGAGCCTCCAGGGAGAAATGGACGCAGCGCCGAACTGCGTAAGTTGTTTGTCCTCCGGCTCTAGATCCAAAGAACCGGATCCATAGCTCCTTTGTGAGCCATAATCCGGCATAGCCTTCGATCGTGGAGGCGAAAGCAGAGAGAGATGTGATGGCATTGGCAGGAAGGTGGTGCGGCTGGAGTTTGTAGGTGTTCAACCAATCATGGAAAAAATCGCTAACTGGCAAACTGAATCCCTGCTGGAAGTGTGACAGAAACACCACAAACTCACCCGAATTGGGTGAGGGGGCGAGTTCGGCGGAGGCGAGGCGTGCAGTGACGCCTGCGGGGATGCGCCTGGTGCGGTAGAGCCAATCCAGGTCATCCTGGTAGACCCAGGATCCAGCCCACGCACCGCGGTCCGCCGTCGCAGCGTCTTCCTCCATCTCCTGCTCGGCGACGGCAAGCTCCTCCTCAGTCATCTCAAGTTCGCTGCCCTCACTGGCACTAGCGGTAGTGGAGGGCAGCGGCCTAGATTGACAGCGACCCGTGGCGGAGGAGGTGCGTAGCGGCGACGGCGACGCAGATGCGTGTGGAAGTAGTGCGGCAGCGGTGCTGCTACTCAGACGCGGTGGCGGCGGCGCTGTCGTGGGAGAAGACGACGAAGAAGAAAGGGCAGAGGGGCACGGAAATGGGGAAAGGACCCAAGGGGCGCACCCCTCCCCTATTTAACCGCTCCCTCAGCGTGGTAGTGGGATCGTGTTTGCGGGCAGGCCACATCGTGTGGCCGTGTACAAACCAAATTAACCAATCAGCTTCAAGCCACACGGAAGGCCACAGGGCACAGCGGATCCCATGACGCGACGCATTGATGCAGTTAACGAGGAGACAGGCGTGACGTGACGTGCGCACAGTAACTCCTGACAATAACTACGGCGGTTACTGTTGCTGGCCCATAAAATGAGGCAACCTAATGATTAGCCTCCACATGGGGAAGCGTACGAGAGAAGGAAGAATGACCCGGAAGAGATTGTGGTAACCCGGCCAGCAAGTGAAAACTTGGAATGTTCTAAGGGAAAGTAAACCCATGAAATCCGAGATGAGGAGGTAACTCGGAAATGAAACTCAATACATGGTGAAATTGAACCTGTTGTGGACTTAGCGGCTAAGGCAACTAAGACCGCACCAGCTTCGGGGACTAATGTTGGGGGGATACCCCCGGATAGGGTCACGCCGGGGTATAGAGGCCGAGTTTGCCGAGGTACGGCAAGGTCAAAGCAAATGCTGGCCGAGTCACCTCAAGGCAGGCCAAATCTCGGGGTAACCCGGACCAGGGGATATCCACCTAACTGGGTCTCAACTGACTTAAGCCGTAAGTCGGATGGATGAATCTAGCTTGTATGCAGGAACAGGTGTGGCTGGATCAACTACGATCCGGGTCATGTCAAGCTTCTAGGAGAAGGAAGGTATCTCGCTGGTCAAAAGTAACCCCGATACGCACGGCATGAGCGAAGCGAACAGAGGCAGGACCAGCGAGGCGTGGCCGACAGAGGTGACGATGCCAATGTCGGCTGACGCAGGCGCCGCAGAGGCTCACGTAACCTCTGCATGGATGACGCGGGGAAAAGCGACCCGGTCGGCTTACTATTTTGGGAGGAGGCATATTCCCTGGAATATGCCTCCACGTATGCCCTAGGTGGAGACCCAGCCACCCCTATATAAGAAGGGCTAGGGCCTCTATAGAGGAGGTTGGTCTCGATTGGGTTGAGCTTTACTGGATTGATCTCTATAGACTAGTTTTTACTTGGTTCCTGAGGGCTAGCTAGCGGTGAGAGTAAGAGAGTACCTTCTTCCTCCTCTCTCCAAGACAGCTCGAGGAGCACTTGTAATCTGTGAAGTGAATCAAATACAAACCTTCTGTGTGAGGAATCACCTCACTATCCCTCCCTGGATTCCCCTAGTGCTATTAGTCCCCACTTTTAGCCTATCCATGGCATCTGCCGTGACACCACCACGACACTGGGGATTAGCAGAACCGTGCTGTCATGGGGAACGCTTTCAACACTTGTAAATATATATCCAGTTGATACCTTGCTCTTTTGTTTGCGGATGTCATCGGTGTGAAATAAAAGGGGAGCTTGTAAGTCCATGGAGTTATGTATGTGTGTTAGAGAAACGCCTGGGCCGCTGGTCTAATCCATGCTAACATGGTGGAAACCTGCAGCGTAACCATAATGATATCTATCAAGCATTCTTCTTATTAAAAAAAGAGAGAGATAGCTATTGAGAAAAAGAAAAAGGGAGTTTTATGAAAAGAGGAAAGAGAGAAAAAAGAACCATTTTCCCATGGTAAATAAGAAGATTGCTGAGATACTCATTGTCTGCTTGCCTTGTCATTTTGATATGGGGATTCTTCCGTATCATCGGGCAAGGGGTACCCCGTTGGCGGTTCTCAATGATACGCACATACTTACGATGACAAGAACTTACCGGTAACTAAAGTTGAGTAGCATGAGGAGCGGCCCTTGTACTCAAGGGACTTGGGATTTTCAGTCTATAGTCTGTCAAGCATATAACTCAGATTGGACCTCACTTTCACCTTAACCACATTAAAGATGCTTATGACAGGGGCAATGAGAGCTCAAAGCTAATGAGTACCATACTTTCAGCATTTGGAAGCCTTTAAAATTATTCAAAACCTTTTCTTTTACTTGTTGAGTCTCCACATATTCTTTGAGCACCTTCTTGAGAGCATAGTTGCCATTCTTTGTGTTTGTTCCATTACTTGATTATTTGTGTTATGACTTTGATGCTTGTATCCTTGATATCTTTATTTTTAGTCATCACTTGAACTTCAGATGTGCCTTGACATTCATAATCAAAGGCAAGCGAGATACCACTCTATCATACATTTCTATGAGCATTGTAATGTTGCTTATGTTTGTGCCTCATGCTACTTATTATTCTTAAGTTGGAATCTCTTCATAGCTTGCAATAACTATTGAGTAGACTCAGTTGCATACTCTTTATTATGAATTATCTAAGTAGTTGATCACATTGCTGATAATATTTACATCATATGAAGCAAATGTGTTCGTGAAAGTTCTTTTACCGCACTCAGTTTTCAACTGAATCGCTTGAGGACAAGCAATAAGCTAAGCTTGGAGGGAGTTGATACGTCCAAAACGTATCTACTTTCCCGAACACTTTTGCTATTGTTTCTCCTCTAAACTTGTGTGATTTGGATGCAACTAATGCGGATTGACGCTGTTTTCAGCAGAATTGCCTTGGTGTCTACTTTTTGTGCAGAAAACCAACTATCAGGAAAAATTCTAAAAAATATGCCAAAAATCCTATTTCACCCGAAGACTCCAGGAGCCATAATACGAGACGGAGAAGAGCCAGGGGGTGGCCACACCACCTGGTGGCGCGGGGGCCAGGCTGTGCCAGGGGGTGGTGTGGGCCCCCCAGGCACCCCCTCGGCCTCTCTCTTTGCCTATAAAGAGCCTTCTGACCTAAAAACTTTGGGGGTTTCGACGTTTTTCCAGAAGGAGTTCCGCTCCGCCGCCACCACCAGATTCCATGAAACAGCACCAGAAACTCCATTCTGGCACCCTGCCGGGACGAGGAATTGGAGGAGATCATCGCCATCATCATCACCATCGCTTCTCCATCGACCATCCATATTTCCCCCATCTATGAGTGAGTAATCCCCCGCTGTAGGCTATGAGGATGGTAGAGATTGGATGAGATCGTTCATGCAATGGCATCAGATTGTTAGGGCATGGTGTCTAGTATCTTTTATTAGTGCTTTATGACTTTGTTGCGGCTTGTTGTGCTTAATGCTTGTCACTAGGGCCCGAGTGCCATGATTTCAGATCTGAACATGTTATGATTCATTATGATAGTATTGTTTTTGGTCTTATCTGCAAGTTGTATACACACGTTGTTGTCCGGAACCTATGGCCCCGAAGTGACAGAAATCGGGATAACCGGAAGGGAATGGCTTTGATGTGAGGATCACATGTGTTCATGGAGTGTTAATGCTTTGCTCCGGTGCTCTATTAAAAGGAGCACCTTAATTGCTAGTAGTTCCCTAGAGGCACCGCTGCAAACGGGCTGGCAGGACAAAAGATGTTGTGTAAGTTCTCATTGCGAACACGTATGACTATATATGGAACACATGCTAGGATTGTCTAGTACTTGGATGCTTTATCTTATTTATCTGTAATTGCCCTATGTTCTGATTGCTATGTGAATTGTCTTGTCCATGCAACGTCCGTCTATCCATCCCTATGCCTACCACACTCGAATACCATTGTTTACTGCTTTTGTTACTACTGTCTTTGCTTTACTACTGCTGCTACTTTACTATTCCTACTGATAAACTGCTGTGAGCAAGATTTGTTTCCAGGTGCAGCTGAATTGACAACTCAGTTGTTAAGGCTGATAAATATTCTTTAGCTCCCCTTATGTCGAATCAATAAATTGGGTTTCACTTCCCTCGAAAATACTGCGATACACCCCCTATACTTGTGGGTCATCACGGCGGTGGACGAGCAGAGCGATCCGTCTGGCCGCGTGGAGGAAGGAAACCTCCACTGGAACGACCAACCAAACCTAGATGCCGCGGACGGCGGACCTCATCGTCGGGGCGCTGAGGAGGCATGTGTTTGGGTAGCTTGAACCGTCAGGACTTGGTGATGGAGAAGGCCGAGGGGCCATGGATATAAAGCCAATATTGACGCTAGATTCTTCGCGAAAACTTTTGGAATTGATCCGCAAACTCTCGGCGGGATCGAATTGCATCGGCAGGATCTGTTTCAACTCGAAATTTTCATGAATTTGGATGGGGAAGCTCGGCGGGAGGAACTTTTGGTACTGAGAGTTAGCGGGGAAGAAGAAGCCGATCCGCGTGAAAATAGGATCGCCCGGTGCATGCCCAGATCGTTCGCCTTCTCACAATTAATACGGCAGATACGTACTCCCTCCGTCTCGCTAAAACGGTAATTTTTCAGCCCAATCGATAACTGCCTTGGCCGCGCTGCACAGGGCTAATAACCTAATAAACCTGGACGGAGGGAGTATAATATTTATTTATGATTAGTTTTTATAGTTCCACGTGCTATGATACCTGTGCCTACCTATCATATCAACGCAATCTATTTCATCATTAATTGCAGTGGTACATACGTATTTTGCATGCATGTAATTCATAATACCCCTATTGAGACTTCTCATGAGTAAATCTCGAAAAGTGCAACTTGGATTGATTGAGAATTGCCACTAGGTGAAAAAGAGCACAAGTTACATTTTAACCAAATTGAAGCTGCACTCTTTTTTAATCGACCGAGACTTGAATGATCTCCATAATTGAAACGCTCGGGAACCATGAAATATATAATACACCTTTAAAAAAATTACTCTCTCCGATCCATATTAATGTTCTCAATTTTGTCAAGATTCGAATGAATCTAGTCTAAATCATTAACTAGATACATCCGAATCTAGATAAAGTTGAGAACAATAATATGAGCCGGAGGGAGTAGAAGATAAAGTGTCTGGGAGCACACTTATAAGTATCCCATATACGAGAAGAAAGAGGTGCCAAAAATATCATCGCAACTATGCAAGCCAGCCCACTTGTAAGTGAAGCAAGAAAGGCCAAAGATGAAGTGTCTGGGAGCACATGTATGCATGTGTGCGCGCGTGTGTGTTTCAGAAAGGGATTTTCCCTGAAACTCACATTTTGGCTACAAAGTATTAGAGTTTATACGGACATGTGAGATACACAGAAAAGCTAGCATGAATCGGAAATCAAAAATTCCGAACGGTCGAGACAATGAACAGACCCCAGCTTCAACTACTCCCTACTCTAAGCAACGCCCGAATGAAACCGTTCTTGATGAAGAATATCCATTGTCTTGCCTTAGGGCCGGCTCTAGGTCTTGCGGGGCCCTAGGCAAAGTTGACGGAATGAGCCCCTAAGTCTAACGTGTATGAATATCTAAAAATATATAATTTTACTTGCAAAATATAAAAAATTAACATCCAATCACACATTTCAATCTCAAAATAGAACAAGTAGTATTTCTGCTAGTTTGATTACCTCGGATAAGAAATAATTCCAATGAGATGAGCGATAATAATGCTTCAATGCAGGGGTAAAATTATGTCTAGACACCATGTCACCTAAAATTGTGAAATAGTAATTGAATACATTACATAAAAAATTAAAGATAGAACCCTAATACTTTCTTCATGATTGGCAAACGGGGCAGGGGACAAGGATTGAATTTCATCAAATTGGGAAGATTGAATATACCAGGGGCAGCAGCGAGCACATGCGAGCAAGGTCAATATCAGTTCGTGGGTTGATTCAATTTCGAAGCAGTAGGGACAAGACTAAGGGTTTGGGGCGATATGCCTTAGAAGTGATCAATCGGCAGAGAAGATCGATCGGGATCGCCCAGATCAGAGCAAAGACTGGTGGTGTTCAAAGATGAAGAGCTAGAGGGAGATCAGATCAGGAGATCCATCGCTGGCCGCCGGGGCCATGCCTGTCTTTTCTTTTCGAGAGAGGGACCAGGGTTGTGCCTGTTGATTGCCTGCGATCAACGATTGTGCCGTGCACCTCACTTGGGGCTGCTGGGCTGGGCCTTTTATTGTAAATTTTTTCAGGAAGATGTATGGGGTAAAAAGGTAAAAAGTATAGAGAAGTATGTAGACATGGGCCCCCTCCAGGCATGGGCTCTTGGTCGTCGCCAAGGTCGCCATGAGCCAGATCCGGGCATGTATAGCCTTCGACATGTAGTGCCTAGCATTCTGGTGGTTAAAGATGTCATAGATCACCGTCTTCACCAGCTCGGAACCTCACAATACACCCTTTGCACCTTTTGTTTCTACAATTCACCCCAATAGTCAATCCAATGGCATATTTGGTAGTCGCGAGGATTATGAGGCATACTATTACAAAACAACCTATATTCCTAGTTTTTTCACAAAGACCAGAAAATAGAAGCTAGACAATTTTTCACACATACTTCTTTTGATTCCTGAAATTGAAGTACACAGCCCCCAATTCTTCAACATTTTGCGGCTGAATTGGAGAATTAAAAGCACACTAAAAGGCTCTCCATATATATCAAGCAACTGAGCTATGAAAAGAAAAAGGTGATCTATGTTATACAATGATCATGAAAAAAGAAACTCAAATCAAGCATGAATTTAGAAGTACTGTCCTCAACAACCTAGTTTTTTTCATCCTATCCTCTGCAGGTTTCCAATGAATGTTAAGTTTTTTATTATCAAGTGGAGCACCTAAACATTTGAGGGGCAACACCCTAGATTTTTAAGTAAGAATTTCTACATAGACACTAGCTTGATCAACATAGCCCATTAAACAAAACACCTCACTTTTGTGAAAATTTATTTTCAAATCTGACATTTGTTCATACAGATGAACCAAAAAAGTTAAATTCATGACGTTTTCCAAACTCTCATCAAACAAAATATGGTATGATCTGCATATTGGAGGAATATAATGTCACTCTCTTGTAGATGAGGTACTATAGCAGTTATCAAACCACTCCACTGAGCATATTTTTTATCATAGAACTCATAGAATCCATAGTCATATTAAATAGAATGAGAGACGAGATACCATGTCCCATATCTCTATAATTGCTAAAGAAACCCAAGTTGATCATTAGGTTTAACATTGACCTTTCCACTAGGAATGTACTAAACCATTTGCGAGAAATTCCTTTTGTAGGAATTACATTGTAAGGAAAATTCCAGTTAACATTGCCATATGCCTTTTCTGAATCTACTTTGAAAATGACACTAGACTATTTCTTCATTTTCACCCATGTAACATAACTACACCCTCTATAATAAATATGTTACTCACAAAAGCATTATATGATTTATCAATGATCTCATCAACCACCACTGCTAGCCTACTATTTATGTCTTGTGTACTGATTTTTAAGACTAGCATACATTAAAAAAATGAGCCTAAATTTGTATATGTTCATTGCGGAAATCTAATTCGGATCACGGGTGAAAATAAACCCATTGTTAGAAAGCATATTTCAAAATGTCAAAAAAATAGAAAACAAATATATGCATATACATCTAGACATTATATGTTCGTACACAAGTTTTCAGAAAAAAAGAATATTTTTTTGTGTCCCACGTAAAAAAGACAAATTTCGGTGATGCAGCATGACTATTCACGGACATTTCTTTTGTATTTTTTACACTAGCCATATAAAATATGTAGGGGTAATAATTTTTACCCTACGCCTCTGAACCCCTTTGTTGCCAGGACTTATCTATTAGTAATGCAGTAACGGGAGGGGCTTTTCGCGAACTTACCCTTAAAGACCGAAAAGCGTTGCCAACGCTCGGGAGAGCGTGGTTGATGTAGACGAGCCAAAGCCGACCTCAAGGTCGTGATGAAGTCCTTGCGCTCCTGTGGCTCCAACGACTTCTAGCGCCTCAAATATTGCACCTCACAGGGAGTTAGATGCATCCAGTGCCTAGCGATGACTCCCGCTTTCCCGATCCAGCAGTAGTTACGGAAGTAGAGCTCCTGGATCCGAATCCCGCAGCGCGACGGTGCTCTGCGGTGAAGATGTCTCTCGTTCGCACAATCCGGACTTGGGACCACGGTCACGGAAGAGAGAGAGTATCAATTGGAGGTCTCCCCAAAAGTGAGGGAACCTTTATTGAATATTGTGTTATGTTTATTTGGTCAAAATACTCCACTATGTATAGGGGGGAGGAGGCACTCCCTCCCTCAAAGTCCAGGGGTGGGACTAAACAAGGGAGGAGGTAGGGGAGGCACCGTCGTCTAGCCACCACCATGGGCCCCACATGGGGAAGGCCCACTAGGGCCGCCAGCCAACCCCTAGGGCCTTGGCCCTTCCTAGGGGTGCGGCCCCTCTTGGGCCCTTTTCCCTCCAGGATTTGGCCCATTAAGCCTTTTGACCTTTTAATTGATTTTCTCTTTATTAAATAATTATGAATAAATGTTTAAATCAATATTTAACATTCATTCACATATTATTCAATATCCGTGGCTATGGAACATCTTCCACCTCCACTCCGGACATCCTCTGGACTTACCGAAACCCTTCCGGTTTTCTCTCTTTTCTTTCTTCGGTAATTCTATCGATCCTGTAAACACTCTCTAAGCATCACCAAGACCTTAAGTGTGATACCCCACGGTTCGGGAACACTCCAAACATGGTCGGGACCCTCCCGGACCAATGATCAATAGAGGGACCTAGATGGTGATGGCTCGGTGTTGATGTGGAACTCGTTGGGGAACCCCAAGAGGAAGGTATGATGAGCATAGCAGTAAGTTTCCCTCAGTTATGAAACCAAGGTTTAATCGAACCACTAGGAGCAAGGAAACACTCCAAAGGTTTTGCTAGGTGAGCCTTGGCAGGGCGCACTACCGGTGCTAGTAGCAACGTGGAGACCTACACAGACAACCACAGAACTCTGTCCCCAACTTGCGGAGAGGTTGTTAATCTCACCGGTTTTGCTGAAATCAAAGGATTAAACGTATCGAATGGAAGGAAGTAATAGTTTACAGAAAGTAAAAACAAAGCAGTAAACAGTTTGTAGATTGTATGTAAAAGAAAGGACCGGGGTCCATAGTTCACTAGAGGTGGCTCTCCTTAAGATAGATAACATGTTGGGTGAACAAATTACAGCGGGGCAATTGACAAACATCGAGAAAGCAATACATGCATATACTAATCATCTTGACTCCTTTCGAACTTGATTGGGCATCACAACATTATACATAGTCCGCCATCCAACTGCATCTATGACTAATAATCCACCTTCAGGTTATCATCCGAACCCCCTCCAGTATTAAGTTGCAAGCAATAGATTATTGCTTTACGAATTGCGTGTAAAGTAAACAATACGATTGTTCTATGAACAAAGGATTGTTGTTTTCTCCCTAGTAGCAACAGCACATCTAGTACCTTAGAGATTTCTGTCACTTCCCCAAATTACCAGAGGCATGAACCCACTATCGAGCATAAATACTAACTCTTGGAGTTACTAGCATCTACTTGGCCAAGATAGCTACTAACAACGGAAAGCATGCAAGATCACAAATAACAAAGACATGATAGAATCAATAATCAATCTAAAATAGTATCTCAATATCCATCGGATCCCCGCAAACACAACATGCAAAATTACAAATAGATGATCTTGATCATGAACGGAGCTCACAAGATCTAGACATGAAAGCACAAAGGAGGAGAACCAGCTGTCTAGCTACTACATGGACCCGTAGTCCAGAGATGAACTACTCACGCATCACATCGGAGGCTTGCATGATGATGAAGAAGACCTCTAGGGTGAATTCCTCTCTCCGGCAGGGTGCCGGGAAGAGCTTCAGATCCCTCCCGATCTAGGGATGGAGATGACGACGGCTACAGACTCTTTCGTGGATTTTTGATCGGGTACTTAGGGTTTTCGTCCCGAGGGTAATATATAGGTGGAAGGAGAGGCCGAGGGGGTGCTGGGGTCGACCAGACCACCCCCTGGCGCGGGCCAGGCCTGGCCGCACGGCCAGGTGGTGTGGCCGGCCCCCAACCCTTCTCCATCTCGTATTCTGGCACTAGATGTCTTCCGGAAAAATAGGCACTTTGGCTTTTGTCCCGTCTAATTCCGAGAATATTCATTTTCTGACTTTCCTGGAACCAAAAACAGGAGAAAACAGGCAGCTGACACTGTGGCTCTTGTTAATAGGTTAGTCCAAAAAATCATATAAAAAGTACTCCAAAGTGTGGACAAAACACAAGAAAGTAGATAAAACCGAGCATGGAACATCAAAAATTATAGATACATTTGCAATGTATCTGATGGCTATGTGACCCTGTGCATTCCATGAAATCTTTCATCGTTTGAACCATGAACGTCGTGTCTTATTCCTTTTGTCTCTCGATACTTGCATTGTCCGAGATCTGATCAATGAAATCACCTTGTCGGGTTCAATCTCGTTACCGAAAAATGCTACTTGACTCGTTCTGACAAGTAATATCCCTATGATCAAATCACACACTGCGCAGTTATTGGATATAACTTCTCCGAGTGGGCCCTCGATTATCTTTCCGTCACGCGAATGGACAAATCCCGATCTTGACGTATAATGCCTCTACTGTTCCTCCGAATACCTGAACACACCTTTATGATCACCGTTTAACCATGTGAAGTTTGTTGCTATCAAAATACCCTCGAGAGACAGTGATTGATATAGCCTCACGGTTAAGAAATAATCCACTAGATCTATTCTAATCATCGTAACTTGAACTTCGTGACATGATCGGGTCACGATGTTAGGTTGGGTATTAGTTCATCATCTCATTCTCAGAATAAGGTGACTTCATTTCCAACTGGCATAAATGCCACATGATCAGGAAACCTTGATCATCTGTTGACCAATGAACTAGTGACTAGAGTATCACCGGGAACCCCTTGGTTGTTTATATATCACACGTGTATTAACGTTTTCTTTCAATATAGTTATGACATGATATAAAACTTAATCATAAACTTTATGAAATATGATAATAATCTTTATTACTATTTGTCTCTAGGGCATATTTTCAACAAAATATTCATTTTTTCTAAAACATAGAATATTCAGATGTACATGCGAAATTTTGTACAATTATTTTATATTTTAAATTTTAGTTTTTATGAATTTTTCATAATAGGTTCATTTGCACTCTGAGACAAAACACCACCTGCATGTTCTTTGCACCTTTACGCTTGGCGATAAAGGCTGATAGTTCAAAAGGCTAGTTTACCTATTTGAAGATTTCCATGAATAAAATCATTAAACAAACAATTCGAAGGAAAGTTAATATTATCCCAAAATAATTAATATGGTTCTTTAGGAAATCATCAAGTCATGCACATTTATTTTGGCAATCCAGATGTTAACTATTCTTGGTAGTTATACTACCATGATGCGGAGATGAACAAATATTTTGATTATCTATGAAGCAATTTCATTCATTTTCTTTGTTATGAAGTCCAATCATAAGAAATGAGACTTGCAACTAATTAAAATGGTACATCAATATTTAATTGGGGGATGGCACACCATTTAAGTAAGGAGGATGATAAAAAAATAAAAAAAATACGTAAGGAGGAGCAACCAAATCAACAGTGTGTCTCAATAGCCAAATCACATGCTTAACGGATGCCACGACGTGTCATGATCCATCCATCACATTACACTATCGACATGACAAAAGTTGATGCAATCCATTGTACCTTATGACACGATAGGAGGGGGAAAAGAACGGACAGGAGCAGTGCAAAGGTGGAACTTGCCCGCACGCAAGACACAACCCAAGATCCATGCCATGACATGCCCCCCTCACCTCTGTGTCTTCCTTGTTCCTATTGCCCGGCGCATCCCCACTATGAATGGGAGATGGGATACCTTGTCCCACACCACTATAATTGCTAAATAAAATCCCAAGTTGATCATTAAGTTTAATATTTATGTTTTCACTAGAAATATACTAAACTATTTACGAGAAAATCCTTTTGTAAGAATTACATTGTATGAAAAAGTCCAGTCAACATTGTCATATGCTTTTTTTAATCTACTTTGAAAATGATAGTAGACATTTTCTTCATTTTACCCCATATAACATGACTACACCCTTCATAATAAACATGTTAATTATAAAAGCAGCGTATGTTTTATCAATGATCTCATCAACCACCACTGTTAGGCGCTATTTATGCCTTTTGTAACGATTTTGAAGACTAGCATTCATTAGATAAATGAGCCTAACTTTTTATGGACATTATGCCCTCACCCTTTTTCAAAAAGTTAGTCTACCTATTTCATGATTTCCATGAATAAAATCATCAAACGAACATTCCAAAGGAAAATAAATATTACCCAAAAGAATTGATACGGTTCTCTAGGAAATCATCAAGTCATGCATATTTATTATGTGTGGAAGCGGAAAAAGTGTACCTTCATATAGCGATACAAATGTTAACTAATTTTCATATTTATACTACCATGGTGCAGAGATGAATAGATGTTTTGATTATTGTTGAAAACAATTATTCATTTTTCTTTGTTACGAAAGTCCAATCATAAGAAAGGAGAATAGCAACTAATTAAGATGGTACAACATCATTTAAAAAATTGGGGGGGGGGGGGATCGCACACTATTTAAGTAAGGAGGATAATCTCAACAAAGAAAAAAAGTAAGGAAGAGCAACCTAGTCAACAACGTGTCTCAAGAGCCAAATCATGCGCTTAGTGGGCGCCACGACATGTCGTGATCCATCCATCGCATTACACTATCCACATGACCAAAGTTGATGCAAGCCTTTGCACCACACGACACGGTAGGAAGGGAGTAAAAGGAACATATAGGAGAAGTGCAAAGGTGGAACCTACTCGTATGCAAGACACACCCCAAGCTCCACACCACGGCGTCCCCTCCTGTCCGCCTCATCTCCGTGTCTTCCTCGTTCCTATCGCCCGACGCATCCCTACCGTGAATGGAAGATGGGGATACCCTATCCCACACCTCTATTATTGCTAAGGGAAACACAAATTGATCATTAAGTTTAATATTGAATTTTTCACTGAAAATATACTAAACCATTTACGAGAAAATCCTTTCGTAAGAATTTCATTGTATGAAAAAGTCTATTTAACATTGTCGTATGCCTTTTCTGAATCTACCTTGAAAATGACAGTAGACATTTTCTTCATTTTTACCCCATGTAACTACACACCCTTCTTAATAAACATGTTATTTATTAAAGCAGTATATGTTTTATCAATGATCTCATCAACCACCAATGCTGGCCTGCTATTTATGCCTTTTGTAACGCTTTTAAGACTAGCATTCATTAAAAAAAACGAGCCTAACTTTTTTATGGACATTATGCCCTCACACTTGGCGATAAATGGTCATAGTTCAAGAAGTTAGTCTACCTATTTCAAGATTTCCATGAACATTTCAAAGGAAAATTAATATTACCCAAAATAATTGATAGGGTTCTCTAGGAAATCATCGAGTCATGTATATTTATCATGTGCAGAAGCGGAAAAGGTGTACCTTCATGTAGGGATACAGATGTTAACTAATTTTCGTATTTATACTACCATGATGCGGAGATGAACAAATGCTTAATTTGATTATTGTTGAAACAGTTTTATTCATTTTCCTTTGTTACAAAAGTCCAATCATAATAAATGAGAATAGCAACTAATTAAAATGGCACATCAGCATTTACATTTTGGGGGGGGGGGGGGAATGCCACACCATTTAAGTAAGGAGGATAATCTCAGAAAATAAAAAAATAAGTAAGGAGAAGCAACCCAGACTTAAACGTGTCTCGAAAGCCAAATCACATGATTAGCGGACGTCACGACGTGTCGTGGTCTATTCATTTTGTTACACTATCGACATGAGCAATATTGACGCAAGCCATTGCACCGCATGCCACGGTAGGAGGGAGGAAAATGAACAAATAGGAGAAGTGCACAGGTGGAACTTGCCGGCACGCAAGACACACTCCAAGCTCCACGCTACGGCATCCTCCCCCCTTCCCCACACCTCACCTGCGTGTCTTCCTCGTTCATATCGCCCGACGCATCCCCACTAGAGATGGGGATACCCCGTTCCACACCTCTATTATTGCTAAGGAAAACCCAAGTCGATCACTAAGTTTAATATTGACTTTTTCCACTAAAATGCACTAAACCATTTTCGTGAGAAAAACTTTTGTAAGCATAAATAGTATGGAAAAGTCCAGTTTTTCCTAAATTTTACGCCATGTAACATAACTACACCCTCCATAATAAATATGTTATTCGTCGAAGCATTATCCGTACAACAATATTTTAAGTAGTAGGGAGGATGATCTGGAAAGAATTAAGCAAGGATCCACCTAGTACTCGATAGCCAAATCACGTTCTTAGTCTGTCAAAAAAACGTGCCGTGATCCGTCCATCGCGTTAACTCAACAACCCGCCCGCGACGAAAATCGACGCAAGCCATTGCGCCGCACCCGCACGGCAGGGTCGGGAGGAAAAAGAACGGACAGGAACAGTGCAAAGTTGGAACCCTGCCCGCGCGCTAGAGCTAGCCTAGACACACTCCAGGCTCCACGCCACGTCCCGGGTGCCCGCCCGCCTCACCTCCGCGTCTTCCTCGTTCCTATCGCCCGGCGCATCCCCACCGCTCCACTCCACCGCATCATCGCTACTACTGCCAGCCACCGCCCACCGCCCGCGCCACCCTCCGACCCGCGCCCCCCGTCCCCGTCCATATAAACCCCGCCCCCACACCACCCCGTCGGCGGCCCAATCTCTGACAGACCGCCCCACCGCGCCCCCATGCTGCGCTGCCACATCCCGCCGCAATGCGGCCCGGCCCCTCTCGGCCGCCGCGGCCTGCCCCGGGCGACCCCCGCGGCGCTGCGCTGCGCCCGCCCGCGGGGCATCGTCGCGTCGGCGGCCGCCGCGCAGGTCGCCGCGGCGGTGGCGACCGCGGAGGGGTCAGGCGGCGCGGGGGGAGGGGAGCGGCGGGGCCTGGCGGAGCGGCTGCGCATGGGGAGCCTCCTGGAGGACGGGCTCTCCTACAAGGAGAGCTTCGTCGTCCGCTCCTACGAGGTCGGCATCAACAAGACCGCCACCGTCGAGACCATCGCCAACCTCCTCCAGGTACACGCTCCTCCCGAATCCTCTCCGCTCCCGAGGAGATCCGGGAAGCTAGATTCCAGTCCAGGCGCCGTCGTCTTATTGAATTGCGAAATGAGACGCTTCGGAGGGGGCGCTGACGAGCCGGGAGGGCGTGGATCTGATTTTTTTTAAAGAAGGTTCAGGCTCGCGGCAGATTCAGAGCTCCTCTAATTCCGTGCCGCGATTAGAATTTTGGCAAATGGAATTCCGTAGCTACCAACCTCGAGCTTGAGCAAGTTAGTCTGTTGTCCTAGTGGTATTCTACTCGGTGCTGCTTCTGTTTTATGCTGTTGGAAGTGACTAATCGCCATACTGCCTGGAGAATTTTGCCCCTCCTATGCGTGCAGTGCATCCTAAATGCTATCACCAAATGCGCCATAGGTTAGTCGCTAACTAGTGGGATTTTCCCTTTGTCCATGTAAAGCCAGAGTTCTTGAATTCCTCTTCTTAAATAGATCTGTCAAGGAATGCCAGCCGCATTGTAGGTCAACTCAGTTTAAGTAATTCCGCGTGCTTGAAAGAATATGAGCGCTGCTGTTACCAAATCCTGTGGATGTGCGCCCTTTGGTGCATAATCAAGTAACCATGCTTCTTCAAGAGATAATTACGTAAGTCATGTTATTATAAGTAGGCCGAGAAATGGAAGTTATAATAATTATAATGGGGTACCTATGCCCTGGATGATCTATCTCTCCTGGGATTTGGTGGGTTTAATGTAGCCTCGTTCCCTGATAAGCAGTCTTCAAACATTTTCTCTCCCTCTTTCAAAAGTCAAAACTCATGAACTCCTGATTCATTGATTTGATATGCATGCTCCGCAGTCCCTATACACTAGCATTTTTGGCATTAAGAGAAATTTTGGGAACCAATAATAGTATCAAGTGTTTATACTTCTGTTAACTCGTGTGCTATTTATCAGCACCAGCTTCATTTGTATCGGGTTTTGTCGGTAATGGTCTTGTTATTTTCTGTTTATTACCTGTTTGTTATTAACTTTCTTATAATTGCAGGAGGTAGGGTGTAACCATGCACAAAGTGTTGGGTTCTCCACCGATGGTTTCGCCACAACTATGACTATGAGAGAACTTGGACTCATTTGGGTGACAAACCGAATGCACATTGAGATCTACAAGTACCCTGCTTGGTAATTGCAAAGATCCCTGTAATTTGTGTTCCCACTGTTCTCCATCAAGCAGGATTTAACCTTGCTGATAATTCTGCTACGTATAGGGGTGATGTTGTTGAGATCGAAACATGGTGCCAAGCTGATGGAAGGATTGGCACTCGGCGTGATTGGATCCTTAAGGATTTAGCTAATGGTGAAGTTATTGGAAGAGCTACTAGGTACATTTTTTTGTTCAGTTGGAAATAGTCATCAGGCTTGCTCATAGTTACAACCATATTTATGCCCTGCCTTTTAAACCTCCCCCTGACCCCTGTTACCAGCTTTTGTTTCTTCAGACAAATCTAGCAAAGTAAGTAGTCTAAGACAGGCATCAGATTTTCAGCACCTAAAATAAAAGTATGTCAAGAATCAAAATATTTGGACTTATGCCCAGTGGTCCCTCCAATTGTTTTTGCAGCTTACCTGATTTGATGTGATACACTATGCACATTTGCTGCTCGTTGACTTAGTAATAGCCTTAATCATCCATGCTTATGAAGGAGGATCAGTTTGGGCTTTCTTTTGCTGTTCAACATATGTTTACAGAATTGAAGCTTAATATTTTAGCATCTAGCTTGTGTGTATCTTTCTCTGTTCTCTCCTGTGGAAAATTAAAGTACTCCCTCTGTCCAAAAATAAGTGACTTGGATTTGTATAGATTCGCATGTATCTAGACATGTTTTAGTGTATAGATAAATGCGAATCTAGACAAAGTCAAGCACTTATTTCTGGACGGGCAGAGTAGATCTTTCATTGTACTCAGTTATCACTTATTTTTCCAGCAAGTGGGTCATGATGAACCAAAATACACGAAGACTGCAAAGAGTCAATGATGAAGTCAGGGATGAGGTTTTCATCCACTGTCCAAAGACTCCAAGGTATATTGTTACTCATATTTTCTTCTTGTCTAGGCGTCAACTGAGCTAAGATCCCCTCTTTTGTACTTCAAAAGTGCTCCAGTTAACACTCTTAAGGTCTTACGTGTAGTTCAATGGATAAATCTTCTCGAATTACTTGAGAAATTGCTGTAATATTTTTCGTTGTAGTCAGTCACAAATAAGAAGTTAGCATTGTGCAGATTAGCATTCCCTGAGGAAAACAATGGTAGTCTCAAGAAGATACCTATTCTTACAGATCCTGCAGATCACTCAAGGCTCGGACTAGTGGTTAGTTCTCCCCGGATTGTTATGCTCTGCATTTCAGCAACTGTAATGCTGACATACCTTAATTTCTTGATTGCAGCCTAGAAGAGCTGATCTAGACATGAACCAGCATGTCAATAATGTCACCTACATTGGTTGGGTCCTTGAAGTGAGTATCCAGATACCTTAACCATCAGTGAACCATTCATTTAGCCTTTTGCCCCACTTATCTTGTTATCTTTCTTTATTAGTACTCCCCTGTTCCAAATTAGTTGACACAGCTTTGGTCAGAACGTATCTAGACATGTTTAAGTGTGTAGGTTCGCGCATTTTGAAAAAAAAAACTGCGACAAGTAATTTGGAATGGAGGGAGTAGTTTATACTAGTCTCTAATATGGTTATTCCTTAGTATTATAGTCTGCCTTGATAAAATCATGTATAAATGCCACATTGATTTGTGATAGTTGCTGATACCCCTTTCCTTTTTTCCTTTGAAACCACAGAGCATACCTCAAGATATAATTGATACCCATGAGTTGCAAACAATTACTCTCGACTACAGAAGAGAATGCCAGCATGATGACATAGTCGATTCCCTTACATATATAGAGGAAGCAGATGAGGAAAGTTCAAACGGGTCTCCATTTGCAGCACCGCACCCAGAAGAGAAGCGTCAGTTCCTGCACTGCTTGAGATTTGCCCAGGCGGGGGATGAGATCAACCGTGGGCGCACCGTGTGGAGGAAGCTAGCTAGATAGAGAAAATGGATATGTATGTGCTCAAGTGTATTCTGCTCTTCCGTTTGTTTTACCGATTTGGGTCTTTGCCAGCCGGCGCAGCATCACCAAAGAAACAATTGTACCCCAAAATTTTGTGATTAGCTTTGTGTTGTGTAACAATCAATGCCAATGTGTGGCAAATGTTGGACTCAGCTGGAGTTCATATAGTTCGGAATGTGCAATGTATGTACACAAGGGTCCATTGACATGCAGGAGTCCCTACCATAAATTGTCTAATTTTGGTTCAGTGCATGGTTGCAGGACTGGCACAAGCATACCATTGCATCAAATGTTGATATAATGGTCATTGTTGAATGCTGGTGTTTTTTTTTTCTGATTATCTTGATATAACTGGTTAATAACTTGCAACACTGAAGTTGGTACTACCAAAATGTGCTACCTCATGAGGTCATGTCTTAAGTATGGGGCAGTTAAGTCGATCCATGTGTTTTTGTCATGCTGTTGCTTTTCCAATCCTGCATTCCAGTGTTCAGAAAAAAAAAGTCCTGCATTCCTAGTTTGAAGCCTTCAACTACATAGAACTAACAAATTCCTAGTTTGAAGCAAAAACAGTAAGATTGTCAACTAACAAATTCATAAGAAATGGAGAAAGCATCTTCATCGTACTTCCCTAGCAACTTCAGTTCCATGAGGGAAACACATAATCACAGGTAATCAGTGACTGCGTTTCATAGGAGATTTCGCCCGCCCCTGATTAAGCAGCAAGGTGTGGGCACGTTGGAATGATCCAGTGACTTGCCATAAAAAAGCGAGTTGGGTTCTCCTGCATGTGGTGCACTCCTGCTTGTTCATGCCCAGAAGACGTTTGAGCTGCTCCAAGGGAAAGCTTTTTGGTGCCGGATGAAGTTCTTACGTCATACAAGTTGTTACTCTTCACATGCAGAAGCCTTCCATTTCACAAATTCAGAAAATTGATATTAATCAAAAGTTAGGTCCTGAAGGTCAGCGTCCAGAGCTGAGACCTGGCAAGGACAGCCAAGCCAACCCAATGCCTTCCTAGTCCTACACGCTTCAGAGGCATCTTCACAGCGCCATGCCCATCCAGCAGAACAGTACAAGCGCCAGCAGGAGACAGGGTCAGAAGTAATCACCTGCTTCCCCTTCACCAGGTCTGTCTGCGGATGCTGCTTGATAAGAACAAGGGAATTCAGATAGCTGGCCATGAGAGCTTTTCGCTCCGTCGCGAACCAGCAGCTCATCTCCAGGCTAATCCCAACAAGATACAAGAGCCCGTGGGCATGGGGGAACCCTGCTCTGCTGTTCCACAAACCAAGTGAAATCATAAGAGAAGTCGTCGCTACTCCAAATGCTGCAGCCTTATACAAAACAAAGTGCTGCCAGAAAACAATCACTCAGTATGTATGCAAAATATAGCAAATAAAAAACAGTAAACCAGCCATCTGTCCAAATTCCAGATATAACTCTTAACTGCAGCTAGTACCAAGAGTACAGAATTAAAATCCTGAATACACCCACCAAGGGCTGACAACATGATCCGAGGATACAACATACAAGGAGAGACCTCCTGTTTCTCTTGTCTCTGAACATAGAGTCGGTAAAATGGTCTGGGGCAACCTCAGGACAGCACAGCCGGGCGCAGGAAGCCGACAAAGTCTGATGTTTCCTTGCCTCTAGATATTGAACAGATGACGAACTTCTCCGGGCACTTCCTGAGCAGCTCCAGCAGCTTGTGCCACGGCTTCTCTACTGCTCCGCTTGATGAGCCGGCCTCAGGTGCCAGGTACTTTCGGACCCTGCTACTGGGCCATATCTTGCTGAAGTGTGCCAGAAGCTGCAAAATGAATCAGTAATTAGTTTCACAATGCCTGACAAATACTCCCTCCGTTTCAAAATATAAGATGTTTTAGCTTTGTGAAAAGAGTGTATCTAGACGTCTTTAGTGTCTAGGTTCACTCCAAACTTAGATAAACCTAGACACTAAAAAAGGACTAGATACACTTTATTCACAAAGCTAAAACATCTTATATTTTAAAACGGAGGGAGTACACAACATGGGCGCAAACCATAGCAGGTTCAGAAAGTATGTTATCATAATAAGATACTGAGATATCTAACTAATCAAGAGGGAAATAACTATGAAAAAAAAAAGACTGTTTCAAGGTACAACGCACTTATGGAAAAATAATATAGATAATCAATAATAGAAGCAAGTGGAAGGTTGTAAATCTTGGACCAAAACATTCCAAAAGGTTCCGAGCCTACGTTCGTGATTTGCGAGTTAAAGCTTACAAATTAATACTCATATACTACCAGAAAGAGAAATGACAACATTACCAACGTTGTGACCTAATTCATTATTTCTGCCACATGTTACTGTAAGGATTATATAGGACTCCAAGGGCAAAACAGAGATAAACATTCACTGTTGAAATGGGCAGACAATGCCAATGATGAACAAAAAAGTGAGCTTGCGGTGGGGTAGTCCACATGCATTGCATGCTAACATCAGAAGGTGGCATTAATTACAATGAGAAAGCTAGCAAAGGCACAGGATTACAACATCTTGAATAACTGCAAGCTTATTACAGTTCTTGTGGAACCAGGTTACTGAAGGATCTTTCCCTGATAAAGAAGGTGGTTATGAAGGATCATTTGATTCTTAATGATATCGCATATTGGCTTTACTGGCCAAATCATCGTTATGAACGCAGTTCCTGAGTGAAGCTAAATACTTAGTGGTAATTTTAATGCAAAACTAATGTAAAAGTAACCAAATGAAATATTGCGGTCTTCCCATGGTATAATTTGTAGAGTTTGCCATCTTGACATGAACAAATCCCATATTCAAATGGAAGTATTGGTATTTTTATTCAAGGATGCTAAGCAATCACTCTATAATTTCAAAGCATGTAATTTCTCATAATTTTTAACACAAACCATACAAGCTGAAAAACTAAAAGTGCTACCAGTTGCATACCCCAGAACCTATGCTTTCTCCAAAACTTATCCATATTAGTCAAGGTGGTTGGATTAATTTTTAGAATTCAAGGAATTGCAAAAAAATGAATAATCATGCATAACAAACCTCTGCATGGACATCTGCTGCAGGAACCCATCCGTTAGGATTAGGGTGGTTCGATACTATTCTTGCAACAGATGACATAAGATCATTCTCTTCTTTTTGCCAGAGCTGTGGATTGCATGTATCCTTGTCACCCCTAATTTCTACTTTATCAACTGCAGACATGAAATATGCGAGTTAGGTAGAGTAATACTGTGTTCTGGTCTTCTGAATAGCATACTGCTAGTGCTAACAACAAATGATAGAGAAAAACCCCATTAAGATTGTATTTAGTTTTGATTTTTTTCCACAATTTTAAGAAATAATAAAAATGCATCAGCCTTTATCGAAATCTGTATCTATACGTTACAAGAGTATGAGTTACTGTAGGATAATTCTGGTTTGAACCACATGCATATCTGAGTTGTTGTAGAAGAAACAAACTTAAAGATGATCGGTAACCTTGTATTTCAAATATGGTTTTACAAATATGTTAGCATATTTTTAATACAACATATATCATGTGAAACATGCATTGCACGTACAGTTGCTAGTATATCAGTTCTTGTTTCGGTTAAAAAAGGCTAATATTAGTTCTTGAGCGCTATGCAACTATTTTTTAAAGACAAAATGGAATGAGTTCATGAACAATTTATAACTATTAGTGAAACAAGCATTAAGAAATTAATTTTCTGAGAAGAGATCAGAATGACAATGCATATCATAGTACAAGTTTATATTCCACCACAACTGAAGCATCAGGATGTACTGAACTATTGAGGCATGCAATGTCTGGAAAGTGGTCTTCCAAAGTTAGTGTATAAACATGTTATATATGATCACTTTCTTTTACAAACACATGGTACCACTGGTAGATGCAGACCACAAACAGACTTATCAACTCACATCCAAAGCATGGGACGCCTAGATACTGGAGATTGAACATGCAGAGTTAGAAAACTGTGATTTGACCTGTAATTCCTCTAGTTATGTGTCCTTAATACTAAATTGTATTATTACTAGGTAATATGTTGTGTATATCAAAAGGAAACATACAGTAAAGAAGTATCTAGCTATCATAAGTATATATGTGCCAATGATAGCATACCATGTTCAACGAGTGTTCCAGTTGGTTCAACATTCAGGTTCAGTGCACCCAAAGACCTACCGATTTGCTCCATGAACGTTCCTTGAGTTCCAGTGCCAACTATAATTCCACTGCCACCATTGGCAAAGCCATGACCATTCTCTACTAAAATATTCAAATAGTTGAAAAACACAAATCAGTCTAGGAAAAATTTGTGATTGTATTATTACTAGGTAACATGCTCTCTATTTTATGTTATAGATTATCAAGAAGGAAAAAATGCAGTAGATAAGTATCTAGCATAGATACCATGTTCATCGAGTGCTCCAATTGGTACAACATTGAGGTCCAATTCACCAAAAGACCTGTTTTTTGGCTCCATATTCGTTCCTTGAGTCTTAGTGCCAAGTATAATTCCACTGTCACCATTGGCCAAGCCATGAACATTCTCTACTACAATAGCAAAATAGGTTTAGCACACAAATCAGCCTAGGGAAAAGGAGTGATCTTATTATTATTACCAGGTAATATTTCTCTATTTCATGGTAGTATATCAAAAAGGAATAAATATAGTAGATAGGTATCTAGCATAAATACCATCTTCATTAAGTGTTCCAACTGGTTCAACATTGAGGTCCAGTTCACCAAAAGACATGTTTTTCTCCACATTCGTTTCTTG
The DNA here is from genome assembly GCA_916181665.1 of Avena sativa. Taxonomy (NCBI): domain Eukaryota; kingdom Viridiplantae; phylum Streptophyta; class Magnoliopsida; order Poales; family Poaceae; genus Avena; species Avena sativa. The sequence goes on along the minus strand of OV702290.1, from coordinate 540,328,977 downwards.
AGTTACAGTGACGACTATAATTTCACCGTCACCATTGGTGCAGCCATGAGTATCCTCTGCTACAATAGCCAAATAGTTGCAACATACAAATCAGTCTAGGAGATAGGAGTGATTGTATTATTACCAGGTAACATGGTGTCTATTCAAAGTTAATATATAAAGAAGTAAAAAAATACAAGTATCTAGCATAAATACCATCTTCTTCGAGTTCTTCAATTATTGGTTCAAGATTGAGGTCCAATCCAACCAAAGACCTTCTATTTTGCTTCATAAACGTTCTTTGAGTTCCAGTGCCAATTACAGTTCCATTGTCACCATTGGCGTTGCCATGACTATTGCGGCGCAAAGCAGAAACATCAGGATGGACAGGGCGCATAGAGGATGAATTCATGGGTCGTGAAGGAATATGAGTGCGTTGAGCACAAGCGGTGGGAGACATGGGTTGTGGTGGAATATGAGTGTGCTGACCAGAAGCTGTGGCAGACATGGGTTGTGATGGAATAGGAGTGTGCTGATGAGTAGAAGCTGGGGCAGCCATGGGTTGTGATGGAATAGGAGTGTGCTCAGCAGAAGCTGTGGTAGACATGGGTTGTGATGGAGTAGGAGTGTGCTCAGCAGAAGTTGTGGTAGACATGGGTTGTGATGGAGTAGGAGTGTGCTGAGAAGAAGCTGTGGTAGACATGGGTTGTAATGGAATATGACTGTGTGGATAAGCAGAAGTTGCGACATACCTAAGTCCTGATGGAAGACTGTATTCAAAAACACCTGTGGCAGGATCAACATGATATGTAACGCCACGAAAGGAATATGTGTAAGGAGTGCCCCGGGCAGCAATGATTTCATCGGTGGGGCCGCTAGAGCAGGATGCAAGAAAGTAGAATTCTACGCCCCCAATCTGAATGTGGTCCTGGGAGTCCAGTTTAACGGGACAATCACCTGGGAGGTAAAGAAGCTGCTGAACGTAGCATCCACTTTTTCCCAAAACTTCCAAGGGCAAATGTCTGGTGTTCAAAATCATAATATATGCGTGCGTGACGGCGGGAAATATCCTTGGCTCCGCCAACAGCGGTGAGATCCAAGTCTACCTTTTCTTTCTTGGTATTGCGTCCCAAGATGATTTCATAAAACTGGATGGTGTAATCAAAGTTTAAACCTTGAAGCCTTGCAAATCCTACATCCACTTCTAGTGCATCACGACTAGCAGAGCCCGTACCACCATTCAGGGATGGCATCTTCAGTATTCCTGGTAGTAGTACAATTCATGTCAGAACAATTGAGGTATGATGTGACAGAATAAAAACACATTTAATGCAATTAAAAGAGAATGATTTAAAGGGAAAATATTTGGTGCTGCATTGGATACTTTATTTCACCATATCGGACAACAGATTGCACATAAAATAATCCTGGAAATGAGACCAAACAATATTCTCAATCAATTTAGCAGTACATAAGTTCATCTATTTATGTATTTTATCAGTTCCATTAACGAGGAATATAAGATGACTTGATACAGTTTGGCCACTACCAAGAAGATTTAGTTCATTGATAGGTACAGACTGAACTTAATTGGCATGAAGCAAAACAAAGGAAAGACCGCATGATGTGGATCTTTTCCACAATTTGAAGGCTGACATTCATTGTGAGTGTCACAATGGTCATGGATTCACAGAGCACAATAATCAGGGTTACTAAACCCAGCCCTCACATTAGATGTTTTTTATTTATTTCATTCACAAACTGTCATCACTACGACAATGATAGAGCTTTAAATATAATGATACCGTGAGTTGGACCAAGTACCGTCAATGCTGAAGTTGCATTGGTTTGCAGTCAAATATGAAAATATTACTAATAAATCAACATCCATTGTTGGACAAAATCGGCATAGATCAAGTTCACAAAATTTATTGGAAAACATACCCTATCATATAATACATTGATGCACTATAACAAATTAAACTAGTGCGATAAATGGAACTTCTGACTAACTATGACACTGTTGTTCTATCTATCCCAATTTGTGCTCTTCATAGTAAAGAGGGCAACCCATGTACCACCTTATTTGAAACTAATCCGAAGAGTCCCACGCTCCCACTCATCAAAACATTACAGTGCATGCAACGCTACGTCCAGCAGTTCATTCAGAATTTCTGATCAGATCAACACACCAGTACTAATTTGTCACAAATGAAAAATTTCCCAACTGGTAATGGTGTGGGCTTCCAAGGAGGAGCAAACTAAAACATGTTGACATGCTCCGCCCAGCTTCTACTCTAATAATCCATAGTCGATGTCATTCAAGTTACACTAGCCCTCTAGACTCTGAATCACAAGAGATCTATTTCTATTTAGAATTACTCACGAGATCTGAAACTCTTATTATCTATCATGCAAAATAAAATAAAATGTAACACCAGAAACAACACAATCCGCTTAGATCTACCAAAGAAATGGAGTAACAGCAACAAATGAAATAATGAAGCACAAGATCTGCGCTAGCTAATCACACCTTACTGCTACGAAAATAAATCACCGTATCTCTTATAGATCTAGCAAATAAGAAATTAAGAAATGGATGGATCAACAGCTAAAGAAGAAGACGAACTGAAGAACAGAATTATACTTTTCCAAGCAACGGACGCAGCCGAGAGCACGCGGTTCCTCCGGATAGCACCAGTAACACAACCACGACGAGGACGAAGCTAGGATCGCCGGCGGGGATGATCCGGCGGCTCGAGCGACCGAGGTGGGTTTAGGAGGAGGAGAGAGGCGGTGGCTCTCCGGATCTGTGTGTGGAACCCTAGCGCACAGCCTCTCTCTCGCGTCTGCACCCCCATTTAAACGATTTCTCTTGCCTTTCCTGTGATGATTTCCCCCCTTCTTACGTTTCTTCCTTTGGATTGTCGCGTTCTGCCACTGCCAGCAGAATCCCAATTGCCAGCGTCACTTTCCTAATTATTAAGACCACCCGCCGCGTGTTCGTCGTGGCCCGACCCCCCCAGCGCGAAGGGGAGACGCGGACGGGATCCTCTCGCCGGCAACTCCATGGGAAGACGCCTCCCATGCGCGATCACCAGACCTCTCTCTCTCTCTCCCCTCGACTGAACTCTACAGGAGTACGCGGCGCGCAAGTGACGAATTGAATTTCGAAGGAGCGGCGCCCGCGAAGGAGTTTCGAAGGAGGGGAAGTGAGGGGAGAGTTACTGTTAGGTGGGACCGAGGTGTCAGTGAGAGAGGATAGTGTATTTTTTGCAGGAAAAAAAGAGGGTGTAGTAGCAGCGGTTCCGTATTTTTTTTTGACAAATTTGACCATTTATCATAACAAATCACTCCTGTCCCCTTTCGAAAATGAACCTGACTCCTTCGGCCATCACCAATTAGAGAGGAGCCGAATGTGTGCAAGTCAGCGCTAAAGACAATTGGCGCAGAAATCCTTGATGTACATGCTTAGAAAATCCGCGTGGTAAGGTCGGCTCCACCGAACAAGGAGCCAACCTAGGTGTTGCTTCCGAATTCATTCGACATGTTTGGCCCCAGTTGAGGTGGCATCAAACTTGCACATAAAACTCTTAAGGTTTTATTTCCTGTCCCAGTCCCTTCTATTCCTCCCCACAGTCGCCCCGAGTTCTCTCTCCACTTTTTCACCCTACTCTCCGAATCAAGTTGAAATCCTATAATTTCTTCAAACTAGATCATGGCAAGTCTTCTTTGAGGTAATCTCTCTCAACTCCCCTTGTCTCAACCAATTATAGTGCCAAATTGCATCTCATTTCTCCTCAAATTTGTTCAACACTAGAATTGTTGTGTACTTTTCTTTGTGAGAAATGGTGGTTTGAAAATGAGGTACTACATGTATGCGTGCATATTTTTGGAGGAATTTATCTCAATTTAGACTGTTTCAAGTATTATATTCACTATGTATGTATGTGAATCACATTTATCGTGTAGTCTGAAGCACATATACGGAATGCACAATTAGCCAGTTGTAGAATAATAGTAGTTTGAACATAGTTGTGAATATTTTCAGTCTTATTATGTTTCACTTATGTTTCCTAGATTCTTCGGACACGTGGGCATAAATTGCATGTCACATGAAGCTAGTTTGTTATAACAAACAAAGGCATGCATCCCTATCTATCATGCAAAGATGCTCCGGTGCTACCAAGATATCCGACGACAAATTGTCGTTGTTAGAAGCCTTGTGAAAATCACCCAATCTAGTCACCCCGCTACGGTGGGTCGTGCAAACTATTGTTGCCATGATCCCCGCGTGAGTTCGTTAGCTTGTCATAATTTAAGCATCACTAATTTATTACTTGCTAAAGTTTATTTCATAGCAATATTGTAGCTGCTACTTTTTCCTAATAGATTGATGGCCTTGAGTATTATGGTGATTATCTTATTTTGTAATATGTTGGTATTCTTTTGGGGCCAAACAAACGGACACACGGACATGTATCATGCGTCCTCCTCCATCTCCACCTAAACATTGGAGATTAGAACAAAGCACACCCTAGCCTCCTCCACTCGTTGGGTTTGAGCGTTGTAAGGATATGACATGATGATGGCCCCTTCACGGGCTGACACATTGGATGAGTTTTGAAAGGTTTTCGATGAAAAAACAAGGCATGAAAAATCAAGATGATATAGATAGCACAAGAAGAGGGATGATGAAGAATAAGTGAAAATACAAGAGATTAGGGAAAACTTAGAGGTGGTGCAAAATAAAACGAGGTACAAGCGAAAAGGAAGGAAGAATAAGAAGCAAGGGAAAGGGAAGAGAAGAGGAAGAAGATATTAATTATAACATGGTGTGGCTGAAGAAGATAAACACACAGTGGAACCGTTGGTATTGATGAGCAATTCAATTTGTAGGTTTGTTTGTAATGAGAAACTTGATGTTGAACCATGATCGATGCTATATTTTGGTACCTTTGGAGTATGTTTCCACTCTTGTAATTCTGAGTACTTGATGATGTAGTAGATGAAGGATCTGCACTTCATAAGGTTTCTACAAACTAGTACATTACATTCCATGAAATGATGAAAACATGCCAGGCAAATACAATTAGGAATTGAAAACACGATAATGTTAGTGTTCGGTCAATGGAAACCATTGATGCCTCTAAACCGACGATATAAAAGCACCTTTTGGAATGGAAACTATATTGGGAGAAAATAAATCTATCTGGCAATTTTCATATAAATATGTCATCGTCATTGAACCATCGGTCCATCTTCAGGGCAGAGATTTGCATAGTCCTCGCCAAGCCTTCTGTCGACGCTAGCACAGTGCCAAATAGCTCCTCGGCCATGGGAAAGTCCACCATGACATGTTTGACGCTGATTCCTTGCTACGACACGTTGCCCTCGGTGCTATATGTAAAACACTGCTCTACCGGCAGACCATAACCGCGATGGCTTTTCAAAAATATTTAACCCGTAGGGGTGCACAAATGTACCCACACACATGTCCGCCCCTTTGTTGCCTACAAGTAACACACTTTCGTTGGTGTCTCCGCCCCTTTGTTGCCTACAAGTAACACACTTTCATTGGTGTCCGGACAAAGGGTCACGACTCGCACTCTCCTTCACTACATCCAAGAATAGGGGTACCACCCAACCTGAGTTTAACATGTACAAAGAGTCTGGATGAATCTCTAAGATGGCCAAAGCGTTTGCGACAAACGAACATACCTCGCCTATATGTATGCATAAAGAACATATCATAACATAATGGAACCGGTCCCATCATCATGTGTGCACCTGCAAACATGATTATATGCATATGCTCGTAGAAGAATGAATATCTGTGTCCCCTAGACAAGGCGGTAGATTCCGGCAGTGAGCAAGGGAGGGACCATTAACCTCCACATGTAGTTAGAGTGCTCAAACAACAATGGGTCATAGACGACACGAGTGAGAAGAATGCAAGACCGATGCTTTCACGCGCAAAGGCATCCCACAAGTTCCTTATCATGATTAATTATTTCCGAAAAAGAACCATCAATTAATTAGTTATAGTAGTGAATATGAAAACCCATTACAACCAACAACAGGACTATGGAAAAATCGTACTACGCATGTAGTATGACTCGCAAGTCCAACTAACTACTCAAATAATAGATAATAGGACGTGGCAAATGCATATATGATGGCTACAAGGTAAACAAGTAGCAGGAAACGTGACAAATAGAGCATTGCACACAAGGAAATAATAATATAGAGAGGCAATGCGACAAAACTAAGGTAGAAGAGGTGAGTGCTCGCCTGCCAAAATCTTTTGAGGTACATCAGAGAACTTTTCGTTGCTCGCATCTACCTAGAAATAAGAAAATCACTAAAAATAAGCAACATATGCAACACTTAATTCTACTATAGAAGATCGTCATGATCATGATATGTATGCATGACAATGATGATGCGATGCACTTAATAAAAATTAGTGGAAATCGGAATCCCAATAATTAATTAAAAAGTTTGAGTTATTTAGCTATCCATCAATTTAAATATTCATTAGCATGGCAAGACATTCCATATGTGTGCTACACAAAATTAAATGGAAACAGGACAAGTTGCATAACAATCCCACATATTCCATATTTAATTAGTAGATGAATTGCTAATTATCCTCAAAACAAGATATGTATGCAAGTATGAATGATTTAGATGCAACAAGATGGATAATATATTTATGAAATAGGATCGGGATAGGATTCACACATTCAAAGGATCTTCGGACCCGTGAAGGAGTTCTTGTCATCCGTGATGGAGGCCTTTGAGTCTAGCGTCATTGCCTTCGGTCTCCATGATGGAGAGTTTCAGGTTCCAGCTTTGGTCTTCTTGATGAACTTGGTTTTAGCGCCAGTAGTCTTGTCTTTAGGGTTCGTGCCTTCTAGAAATCTTGGTGATGGCCTTGTCATTGACGATCTTGGTGGAGTCTTGTTGCAACACACGGGGCCGATAGCGGAACCTTATATATCAAGGAGGAACTTGGGCACACAACTCTTAGTATTCATCATCGGTAGCACTAGGGAACATCTCAAACAATGTGTCATTAGGAACAACTAGAGCATCAGGATATGACATCAGCTTCAAAGAATGGAACCACCCACACAAAGGACTCTACCAAAAAAGGTAAACAACACCAGAGCGCAGGACGACTTCTCCCTTGCTCCATGGTAGGGTGACATGGTGGAGGAGGAGGCCCGTGAGGTGGTGGAGCTGCAGAAAGTCGAGGTTGAGTGTCTCTCTGCAGGGATGAGCATCTACCGGCCAGATGCCGACGCGACCGCATGCAGCGGGTGTATTCAAGGATGGCATGCAGAAGCAGGGTCGAGGAGGTGTTGTTGTGGACCATGTCGGGGAAGAACCTGCACGTAGGAAGGGGCATCAATGGGAATAGGCCAAGGAGGACCACAAAAAGGCGGAGTACAACGGTGTTGGAGGTCACATGAGTGACGTGGAGGCACATGCAAGGGCTTTGCGCACGGCTTGCGTCCCTAGCAGTGGGGATGGGGAACGAGCATGGGACAAGGCCCCCGCGCATGGTGAGGGATGAAGGAACCCATGCACGGGCGGCTTGCCATCGAGTTAGAAGAGAAGGTAGAGGGGATTCAGGGAATCGATGGCAACGGGGGAAGTATGGCGGCTATGGTTCACCAAAGAGGAGGAAGGTGGTGTCTCTGGATTGGGTTTATCATATCAGAGAGAGAATAGAGACTAAGAAGTACTTCATGGCATAACATTGTAGGAAAAAAGTGGTATTCTAACAAAAAAGATTTCACCGAAGACATTGCCGGACACTCGCTATAGACTCGTGCCGAAGAGTTCGTAGCAAAAAAAATTGTGCTATTGTAGAAAACAGACAAAACTACTGTAGCAAAAATATATGGAATACGCACAATTAGCTAGTTGTATACTAATAGTAGTTTAAACATAGTTGTGAATATTTCATAGTCTTATTATGTTTCACTTATGTTTTCTAGATTCTTCGGACATGTGGGCAGAAATTGCATGTCACGTGAAGCTAGTTTGTTGTAACAACCAAAGACAAGTATCCAAATCTATCATGCAAAGACGCTCTAGTGCTACCAATATATCCGATGGTAAATTGTCATTGTTAGAGGCCTTGTGAAAATCACCAATCCAGTCGTCCCGCTATGGTGGGCTATGCAAACTATTGTTGCCATGATCCCCACGTGAGTTCATTAGCTTATCATAATTTCCATTCATAATTTAAGAACCACTAATTTCTACTTGCTAAAGTTTATTTGACATCAATATTGTAGCTGCTACTTTTTTCTAATGGATTGATGGCCTTGAGTATTATGGTGATCATCTTATTTTGGAATATGTTGGTATTCTTTTGGGGCCAAACAAACATAGACATGGACATGTATCATGCATCCTCCTCCATCTCCACCTAAACATTGGAGATTAGAATGAAGCACACCCAAGCCTCCTTGCTCCACTCGTTGGGTTTGAGCGTTGTACGGATATGACACGTTGGTGAAGGAAATATGCCCGAGAGGTAATAATAAAATACTTATTATCTTATTCCATGTTTATGATAAATATTTATTTCTCATTCTAGAATTGTATTAGTCTGAAACATTAATACATGTGTGTTTAATAAACAAACCAAAGTTCCTATTTATGCCTCTCATTTAACTAGCTCGTTGATTAACAAATGATCAAGGTTTTCTAATCATGAATATTGGATGTTGTTAATAATGGGATCGTATCAATAGAAGAATGTTATGATGAACAAACACCCAAAGTAGGTATAGCAATAATGATCTAGTCATTAAGTTTACTTTACTACATCAAATACATACGAAGTAACCCTAATCCTTCAACAATGAAATTATGTCAATCACTGATTCCATAGGAGTGCTTTGATGGCATCAAACGTCACATTGTAACATGGTGATTATAAAGGTGTTGTTGGGTACTCTGAAAGTATTAGTTGAGGCTCATGAATCAAGAATTCTGATTTGTCCATCCAGATGATGAAGATATATACTCTAGGCCCTATCGGTGATATCACATCAATACCGCTTGCAAGCATGTGACTAGGTCACAAGGATGTTGTATCACAGAACGAGTAAAGATTACTTGTCAGTAAGAATATCAAACTAGGGTATGTTTGATACTTGTGATCGAATCTCGAACAAATAAAATATCGTGAGACAAAAGGAATCGGGTACGACATTAATGGTTCACATGATCACAATATTTATCGTTGAATGTGTGAGAGTTAGTATGGATCTCTAGGTCCCGCTGCTGATTATTGATCAGAGAAGTGTCTCTATCATGTCTGCATTATTCGTGAACTTTAGGGTGACACACTTAAGGTATACCGACACTAATGGGTAGATAAAACATATCAGAGAAAGGTTTTGTTAGAGCTAGAATTGTTTCGATGATCACTGGAATTGTTTCGGGTCAAATTGCTGAAATTGGTTTCAGATGTGATATCGAAATAATGGAAGGGGTTTTATGCAAATGTCTGTTAATTAAAGTTATTAACACAATTCTGAAGAAAAAATGTTTTTATTTATGAGAGAATGCATTTAAATTAGTGGACATTAAATACAAGTGAGTGGAGAGGAGAATTATGTGAGTGGAGTGTCCACCCACATGAATGAGGGAGAGGTGGGGAAACCTCCCATGGCTGGCGGTCATGCCCCTTGGGGCTTCCCCTCCCCTATAAAAGGAGGCCACTCCCTCCTCGTGAAGGTTCTCTCTTTCCCTCTAGCATTCCCCATGGCTTCGGATTAGTGAAGTACATATTCTCGGTGGTTTCTCTGGATGGATCTGTTGCTTCCGCTGCTCTACTAGAGTGAGGGCGTGGAGGTTGTCGGGAGCTGGACGTGTGCCCAAGGACAGATACGCTGCTGGTTTGCGGTATTCTTCAACTTGATCTTGAGATTGGCAAGTGATTGACTATATTAATAATGAAATCAGTTTTCATAAAAACCTTTCGGTCTTCGAGGGTAAGTTATTATGGTTACCCTCTTATTCGTTACTAGCATATAGTAGATTATATCTTGACGTAATTAGGTGTTCAATCGTAGGAAATGTTTTGTTTTCTATGATATGAACCCTGCAGTTGGTTCCTCCTTCATGGGTATGATATTTTGGACGAGTCTTGAAAGGTTTTAGATAAAAAACAAGGGATGAAAAATTAAGATGGTATATGTAGAGTAAGAATAGGGATGATGAATAAGATGTGAAAAGACAAGATATTAGGGAAAACATAGAAGTGACCCAGAAGAAAAATGAGGTAGAAGCGAAAAGGAAAAAAAAGAAGCAAAGGAAAGGGAAGAGGAGGAAGAGATTAATGATATCACGGAGTGTCTGAAGAAGTTAAACACGCAGTGGAAGCGTTGTTCTTAATGAGCAATTCAAGTTGTAGGTTTGTTTGTAACGAGGTACGCGATGTTGAACTATGATGCTATATGTTGGTACCTTTAGAGTATGTTTCCACTCTTATAATTATGAGTACTTGATGATGCAGTAGATGAAGTATTTGCACTTTATAAGGTTAATTTCCTACAAACTAGTACAGTGCATTCCATGAAATGATGAAAGAATTCCATGCAAATAGAATTAGGAATTGAAAACACGATAGTGCTCGTGTTCGACCAATGGAAATCATTGATACCTCTAAACCGACGATATAAAAGCTCCTTTTGGATTGGAAACTATATTGGGCGGAAATAAATCTATCTGGCAATTTTCATATAAATCTGTCATCATTGTTGAACCATCAATCCATCTTCAAGTCAGAGATTTGCATAGTCCTCTCCAAGCCTTTTGTCAACGCCACTACAGTGCCAAATAGCTCCACCGCCCTGGGATAGTCCACCATGACATGGTTAGCGTTGATTCCTCGATGCGCCACGCTGTCCTCGACGCGGTATTTAAAACACCTCTCCACTAGCAGACCATAACCGCGGGCATGGATTTTCAGAAAATTTTACCTGTAGGGGTGCATAAATGTACCCACACACACACGTCCGCCCCTTGATGCCTACAAGTAACACGCTTTCGTTGGTGTCTAGGAAGAGGGTCACGACTCGCACTCTCCTTCACTACACCCAAGTCTAGGGGCACCACCCAACCTAAGTTTAACCCATACAAAGAGTCCGACCGAATCTTCTAGATGGCCCAAGCATTTGCGATAAACGAACATACCACACATATATGTATGCATAAAGAACATATCATAACATAACGGAACCGCTCTCATCATCACGTGTCTACCTGCAAACATGATTATATGCATATGATCATATAAGAATGACTAGTTGTGTCCCCTAGACAAGGTGGTAGATTCCAGCAGTGATCGAGGGAGGGGCCATTAACCTCCACATGTGGTTAGCATGCTAATTATCAGAATAGTTGTAAAGAACAATGGGTCAGAGGCGACACGAGCAAGAATGATGCAAAATCGATGCTTCCACAAAGGTGTCCCAGAAGTTCCTTATCATGATTAATTATTTTCCAGAGAGAACCATCAAATGAATTAGTTATAGTAGTGAAGATGAAAACCCATGTAACATCCCAAGGTTCTATACATTGTAATGCTACATGTTCTACTTAATAAATAATGTGCACCGTATAATATCATTCTCATGTCATCATGCCATATTGCATTTGAGCATCATATTAAATCATTCCCTTTATTATTGACTTCTATTTTGTTCTTATCATTTATACATGCTTCTTATTGTATTTTACTTGTCTTAGCTTTTGGTTCTTACTATATTGCATTTGATTCTTGATACTTGGATATAATGCCAAATTGAGTTGAGGCATATCTTTTCAATTCACTCTATCTTCTAACTTATCAACTTCTTTTGATCCCATCATAAATTCTACCATACCTATGTATGTGGGCATTTTAAATTTTTCTTAGTATTTAATTCAAGCCACACATAATGTATGGATCCAATTTATATTCATACATGGAAACATGGTTTTATCCAAACCAATTTCTCAAATGCCATCTGATGTCTTTTCTCAAGTCATTGTTTTATTTGCAATATCTTAATTTGGTCAATCTTTTCAATCCCATTTGGCAACCATTTTTTTTCACAAAATGGCCTTGTATGCTACCCAATCTATATGCATGTCCCATGCAAGCTTAGCCAAAATTTAGCATTCTATCTATATATGTTTGAATACTTGCTTGTTTTTTGAATCAAACAAAGGTGACAAGATAAAAACAATAAACACCTACACTAAACCTACACTACATTGAAAGCATGCCACCCTAACTAATCTAACTAAAACCCTAGTCCTAAATCTAACCTAGAGTACCACTTATTTTGACCAGCAAACCATAGGGAGTCCCCCACGGTAATTTTCTATTAATACCCAAAAGCAAACAAAAAAGTCTCAGAGTCAAATAAATACATCAAAATGTTGAGAGGATCAACCCAGAGGAAAAAACAAACTAACAAGAGAAAACTAAGAAAGACTCGTGATCCAGGATTTTAAGTTGTCAACCTTGGGCTTTTCGATACGGTGGCAAGTGATTTGGAGATCACCAAGGAATTAAATTTTCCAAGAAACAAAGCTAGGCCTTTTATTTTCAAAATAAAACCATTTCTCTCTTTCCATATATTCCATGCTGCACAAATGGTTATTTCCAAAAGGTTAGGTCCTTGGAAATCCTTCTTGCCTTTTAAATATATCACTCATAGAGCTTCCTGACTGCCATTTAATTTTGCAATAATTCCAACGTCTCTTGGAAAAGGGACAATCAAGGAATAAATGGTCCCTATCTTCCAAAGTTGATTGGCTGCATAAAACACAAATAGGGGCTGAATCGAGATGCCAATGTATCCTGATTATCATGTCTCCTGTGTTAAGCCTGTCCATTAAAAGAAACCATGTGAAAAACTTCAACTTTGGCACACATTTGCACTTCAATAACTCAGGGAAAATGGGTTCCACTGGTTTGTTCTGAAACATTAGCTGATAATAATGGCCAGAAGAGAATTTCGCTGAGTTGAACGTGTAAGTCTAAGCATCAGGTTGCTGCAGAATTGTTTCATTTTGCCTGACCTTCACGACTATCTCCAAAACATCATGTAACTCTTGGTACGCCTGTTCAGATAGAGGGAGTGTGCAGCTCTTCATTCAAATATATTACACTCTATAGAGAAATGTCAGGGTCTAAAGTGAAAGAGAATAGTCTAGGGAAAATTTCTCCTAGTAATCCAACATCAGACCATCTGTCTTTCCAAAAAAGAATAGTTGAACAATTACCAGCGATGCATTTTGTAATACCTCTGAACTGCCAAGATAATGACCATATATCTCTCCACCAGAAGCTACCAATTTTTTAGCGGCATGTGGGATAGAGGAATAGTGGGAAAACCAAACCAGATAGACCCATGGGACACTAGCCTTGTTATAAAATTTGAAAATTTGTTTTAAAAGAAGTGCTTCATTCTGCAGCTCAATGTTGATTATACCAAGGCCTCCCTTATTCTTCGGTTTACAAACAAGCTCCCAGGCAGGCAATGACTGAACGTTATCTTTGTCTTTCTTAGCCCATACAATGCCTTCTTCCTCTATCTAGTGTTTGAATAATGGACTTCTGCAGCCTTATGGAACACATGCAAAACATGGGAAGTGTTGATAAGACCGAGTTAACATATAACACTCTACCTGCTTATGTGAGAAACCTTGAGCTGTCATTTAATATTCTCTCACATTTACTGACTAGTGGTGCTAAATCTATGACTAGGTTTAGTTGTCCCTAAGGGGAGGCCAAGATAAGTGAACGTCATTTTCCCCATTACAGCCCAATAAAGATTGTAAAGCAGTAACTGTCTGATCCGAACAATTAATAGGAACTAAGGAAGATTTACTGAAATTTACTTTTAAACCAGTAGCAAGTGAGAAAGTGGTTAAGCAATTCTGCAGCACCCGAACTTGAGCCACTGAAGTTTCCATTACGACAAGAGTGTCGTCCGCATATTGAATGCTAGGAAATTTATGAGCTAGCACAGCAATCAGAGGGTTTAAGTTTCCCGCTCTGAATTCCTTGTTTACCACAGTTCGCAAAAGATCTGCTGCAATTTCAAATAGTAACAGTGACAAAGGATCACTTTGCCCAACACCTCTCCTACAAATAAATTTGTTTCCAGGCACCCCGTTTAGTAGGATAGCAGAAGAAGCGGACGGGAAGATGTTTTCCACCCATTCTATCCACTTCTCATCAAAGCCTAGGAGTTCCATGATTTTCAGAATAGCTTTATGTTCAAATGTATCAAATGCTTTTTTGAAATCTAGCTTTAGAATGATAATCTCCTTTTTTTGTTTGCTGACACTGATAAATGTACGCGAAAGACCAAGCCTCTTTTATTGTTTGATATTTTATAAACCCATATTGATTAGTATGGACAATATCTAGGATCTTGGTATGCATTCTATTTTCTAGGATTTCTGTAAGCAGCTTCAAACAAGAATTCAGTAAGGAAATGGGTCTATAATCGTTTGGAGCCTCAGGGGAATGGATCTTTACCAAGGTTAGTTTTAAAATCTTTACCAAGGTTGCAACAAATCAAATATTTGTGATTGCTCACAAAATTATTAAACCCACTCAGACAGCTTTTATGCCTGGAAGGCATATTCTTGAGGGGGTAGTGGTTCTTCATGAGACTATTCCACTAGTGGAAACGAGGCCTTTGGTTGAGCCTGGAAATGGGCTTTAACACCGGTTCTTCTACGAACCGGTGTTAAAGGGGGGGGGGGGGGGGCTGTACCAGCGTGGCCCATGCAGCAAAAAGGAGTCCCCCCTTTAACACCGGTTCGTGACACGAACCGGTGTTAAAGGCCCCTACACCAGTGGCCCGCGCAGCCCCCCCCCTTTAACACCGGTTCGTGGCTTGAACCGGTGTTAAAGGGGGGGGCTATATAAGACACCGCAGTCCACACTCCACTCTTCTATTTTTTCACTATCTCATTTTGGAGCCTAGCAAGAGGGTGTGAAGTGTGCTAGTTTGTGTTTTTTTCGTATGCACAAGAGGTGTTCGGTGAAATGCCCGAGAGCTCAAAATAAGTTTTCTCGTTGCTCTTTCCTTCTCGGTCGAGGTCGGCAACTATCCTTTCATGTGTCATTGATGTACTATATATATAAATGGTCATCTCCCTATTATTTTTTGATATATACTATATATTAATGCAGATGAACCGGCAATGGATGTACGGTGACCGCCGCACTTCCGAGCACATTACGGGCCTCCAAAATTTCATCGTTGTGGCTAATGCAAACCGTGGTCACAATGGTTTTATGTGCTGTCCGTGTGTTCACTGTCAGAACAAGAAAGACTACTCAAATACCAGAACCATTCACGCCCACCTGCTTCGATCCCGTTTCATGCCCAGCTATAATTGTTGGACCAAGCACGGAGAAAAAGGGGTTGTGATGGAAGACAACGAAGAAGAAGAGGATGATGACAACTATCATAATATGTATCCTGAATATGATGATACTGCAACGGGGATAGATAATAAAGATCAAGAGGCAGCAGATGGGCCCGCTGATGGCGATCTTGGTCGGGCCATTACTGATGCAAAGAAAGAATGTGAAACTGAAAAGGAGAAGGAGAAGCTGGAGCAGATGTTAAAGGATCACAAAACATTGTTGTACCCAACTTGCGAAGATGGCCACAAAAAGCTAGGTACCACACTGGATTTGCTGCAATGGAAGGCAGAGAACGGTGTGACTGACAGCGCATTTTCAAAGTTGTTGGTAAAAATGAAGAATCTTCTTCTAAGAAATAATGAGTTGCCCGACAGTACATACCAAGCAAAGAAGGTTGTCTGCCCTCTAGGATTAGACGTGCAGAAGATACATGCCTGCATTAATGACTGCATCCTCTACCGCGATGAGAAGTACGAGAATTTGGATGCATGCCCGATATGCACTGCACTGCGGTATAAGATCAGACGAGACGATCCTGGCGATGTTGAGGGCGAGGCCCCTAGGAAGAAGGTTCCTGCCAAGGTTATGTGGTATGCTCCTATAATACCACGGTTAAAACGTCTCTTCAGAAATAAAGAGCATGCCAAGTTGTTGCGATGGCACATGGAAGACCGTAAGAAAGACGCGATGTTGAGACACCCCGCTGATGGGTCACAGTGGAGAAAAGTCGAGCGAGAGTACCCGGACTTCGCACGTGATGCAAGGAACTTATGGTTTGGTCTAAGTACATATGGCATGAATCCTTTTGGTGAGCAGAGCTGCAGTCACAGCACCTGGCCTATGACTCTATGTATCTATAACCTTCCTCCTTGGTTGTGTATGAAGAGGAAGTTTATTATGATGCCAGTGCTCATCCAAGGCCCGAGGCAACCCGACAACGACATTGATGTGTACCTAAGGCCATTAGTTGAAGAACTTTTACAGCTGTGGGCCAAACCAGGTGTACGTATATGGGATGAGCACAAAGGGGAGCCATTTGACCTACGAGCATTGCTTTTCGTAACCATCAATGATTGGCCTGCTCTTAGTAACATTTCAGGACAGACAAACAAGGGATACAATGCATGCACACACTGTTTAGATGAGACTGAAAGTGTATATTTGGATAAATGTAAGAAGGTTGTGTACCTAGGGTATCGTCGATTTCTTCCGAACCTGCATCCAGTAAGAAAGAAAGGCAAGCATTTCAAACGTCTGGCAGAACCCCGGAGGAAGCCTGTCCTCCGTACCGGTGAGGAGATATTTGGTATGGTCAAGGACCTAGAAGTAATCTTTGGAAAAGGTCCTGGCAGTCTATCTGTTCCGAATGACGATGCCGGACACGCGCCCATGTGGAAGAAGCAATCTATATTTTGGGACCTACCCTATTGGAAAGTCTTAGAGGTCCGCTCTTCAATCGACGTGATGCACGTGACAAAGAATGTTTGCGTGAACCTGCTAGGCTTCCTAGGAGTGTATGGGAAGACAAAAGATACACCGGAAGCACGGCAGGACCAGCAACGTCTGAAAGACCCTGAAGAGCCTATGCATCCTGAGAACGAGAAGGGTAAACGATGCCACTTAACTCCTGCCAGCTACGCTCTTACTAAAGCAGAGAAGGAAATATTTTTTGAATGCCTGAGCAGTATCAAGGTCCCGTCTGGCTTCTCGTCGAATATAAAGGGAATAATAAATATGGCAGAGAAAAAATTCCAAAACCTGAAGTCTCATGACTGCCACGTGATTATGACACAATTGCTTCCGATTGCATTGAGGGGGCTTCTACCTGAAAATGTTCGAGTAGCCATTGTGAAGCTATGTGCATTCCTCAATGCAATATCTCAGAAGGTAATCGATCCAGAAAGCCTACCAGGGTTACAGACAGATGTGGCCCAATGTCTTGTCAGCTTTGAGTTGGTGTTCCTACCATCCTTCTTTAATATTATGACGCATCTCCTGGTTCACCTAGTAGAAGAGATTGCCATTCTCGGTCCTGTATTTCTACACAATATGTTCCCCTTTGAGAGGTACATGGGAGTCTTAAAGAAATATGTTCATAACCGTGCTAGGCCAGAAGGAAGCATCTCCAAGGGCTATGTAATAGAGGAGGTCATTGAGTTCTGTGTTGATTTTATTCCTGACCTTAAGGCGATTGGTGTTCCAGAATCACGACATGAGGGGAGACTGCGTGGAAAAGACACCCTAGGATGTAAAGCAATGATATGTAGGGACGGGCATTCTCTCAATCAAGCACACTACACAGTTTTACAAATATCTATCTTGGTTGCCCCGTATATTAATGGACACAAGAATTTAATACGCCTCAAACACCCGGGGCAGTCTGATGAATGGATTATAAGTGAACACATGGCGAGTTTTGGCGGCTGGCTGCAAGGACTTCTCACGAATAACACCACTGTTGGGGATCAGCTGTACTTGTTGGCCAGGACACCATCTTCGACTGTATGTACTATCCAAGGGTACGAGATAAATGGGAATACATTTTACACGATAGGCCAAGATAAAAAGAGCACCAACCAAAATAGTGGTGTCCGCTTCGATGCAGCAGAAGACAATGGGCAAAAGACCACGTATTATGGGTTCATAGAGGAGATATGGGAACTTGACTATGGACCTAATTTTAAGGTCCCCTTGTTTCGATGCAAATGGGTCAAGCTAACAGGAGGGGGGGTTGAGGTAGACAAGAAGTACAGAATGACAACGGTGGATCTCAACAATCTTATGAAGGTAGACAAGAACTTAGACGAACCATTCGTCTTAGCCAATGATGTGGCTCAGGTTTTCTATGTGAAGGACATGTCTACCAAACCGAAAAAAAGAAAAAATAAGCAAACAGATACATCACACGATGAGCCAAAGCGTCACATAGTTCTTTCAGGGAAAAGAAACATCGTGGGAGTGGAGGACAAGACAGACATGTCAGAAGATTATAATAAGTTTGATGAAATTCCGCCCTTCGGAGTGAAGACTGACCCAACCATCCTGTTAAACGGTGTTGATACTCCATGGTTACGGCCGACGCGATCATAAGATTGACTATATGTATTAATGAGCCATTTTTGGCACACATATGTATCTCAACATGGAAATCAATGTCATATTTCTTCTGTTAACAGTATATGTATTAAATGAGCCATTTTTCTTCCTTCTATTTCTTCCCTCTATTTTTCTTCCCGCTATTTTTCTTCCCGCCATTTTTTCCCGCCATTTTTCTTCCCGTCATTTTTTCCCGCCAGTTCTTCCCGCCAGTTCTTCCCTCCAGTTCTTCCCACCAGTTCTTCACTATATATATATGTAGGGTTGGCCTCCATTGTCATTGCACATCTCTAGACTCATATCTGCAACCTCATCACTCTTTCCCATGGCTTCCACTGTAGCACTAACCCCCAGGGAGGCGGAGGCGCTTTGCGCCTCGAACTACCCCTGCCCGCCGGGCTACTGTGTCCCTGTCGGCTGGATGCTGAGCGCCGGAGGCGTGCCGGTTCCTCCTATCCCTCTAGGTGTGGCGCGCCGGATGGCCATCACGAACCACTACTACTTCGAGCTCACGCCGGAGCAGCGGAGGAACCCCAGATGGCATCCCGACTATTTCCCTACTTGGGAAGCCTTCTTCGTGGATCGGCGTGAGAGGGCGCTTGCCAGGCACGAGGAGGACGGCCCACCTCCTCCGAACTTCAACGAGGCCGGCCGTCGGCTATGGTGGCGCGGTCGGACTCTCTAGAGCGTCATGGCCTATGACACTACCGCCGACTCTAACCCCCGTCTACGCTACCCTCAAGTCCAGCCCACGCGTACTCAGCCTTCAAGGTTCAATTACGGCGACCCCGACGACGACAGTGATGACGGCGGCAGCGAGTACGACGACTACAGTGGCGAGTATTACAGGTGTAGGCAGGAGCATGACTGAATCACTCCAACATTCCGAAACAAGTTCGGCCGATTGTTACTTAATCTGGCCATGTATCTTAATTTTCAGTTCTTTTATGTATCTTAATTTTCAGTCGTGCTTTATGTAACTTACTATTAGTTGCATTCTGTATTTTAATTCCAGTTCTATCTCCTTCACAAAATGACCTATCTCATTCGAGGTTTCTTGGCTTTCGGGTCAAATGACCAATGTTATGGCTAGAATCAAGGCATAGTTTGTGATAATATGGCCATATTGTGCATACATGTGCATCATGGCATGGCAAACAATGTTGCAAGAGGAAGTTTTCCTTTTTATCGCACCAAAAAGGCATTTTCCATTTTCCGAGCATAAAAACAGACGGTTTTGTGAAGCAACCACCAAATGGCTAATTCAAAAAACCATCACCACATTTTACAAAAATACTAGACCACCTTATATGGACAATGTACCAACAGGGGGATCTGAAACCTTTCCGTCCACCTCTGGTGAAAAAGACAAATTCCTGCCGAATCGGTAGGAAGTGGGTCAGATATGAACTACAGGTACATGATACGATGCTCATGGTTTTTTACAAAAATCATTTTTAGGTTCACAATATGCTATTTTATAAAAAATCCAATGCAAGTTGAGAGAGGCCTTGTCAGATTCAAGTGTATACAAAAGATGCGGCATTTAAATATCCAATCAATTCAAAAATGTTAATACAAAATAAAATATGATTTGCTCTAATAAAATAGGGTTAGATTCCTTTTTAGATGCTTAATATTTCTTATGTTCAAAGTTTTAGGATTTGACAATTTATTTTTGTTTGAATTGAATAATCAAAATTTATATGTAAGTGTTTTAATCATTTTGAAAATTTTCATCTAAAGTAAATATAAAATGTTTTACATGAATGGATAGATATTATTTTTCTGAAAATTATGATATATTATTCATATTTTTCTGAGTTGAAATGAATAAGATATGAATTTTCTAAATTCATATCCTATTTTTTGAATTATAAATGCCCCCACCCCTTTAATGCATGAAATAAATGCCCCCCTTTAACACCGGTTCCAGCCACGAACCGGTGTTAAAGGGGGGCGCATTTATTTCGTTTCGCGCGCGCACACCCCCCTTTAACACCGGTTCGTGGCTGGAACCGCGCACACCCCCCTTTAACACCGGTTCGTGGCTGGAACCGGTGTTAAAGGGGGGGTGCGGGCGCGAAACGAATTCCCCCCCTTTAACACCGGTTCCAGCCACGAACCGGTGTTAAAGGGGGGGGGGGGTTATAACGCCCTTCCCCTTCCTTCTTTCCCCAGCCAGATAGATTCTTCCCCCAGCCGGTCGCCGTCGCCATCCCCGCGGGAGCGCCTGCCCGATTCTCTCCGGCCGCCACCACCCCAACCGCCGCCGCCACTCACTCCAGCCGCCACCGCCCCCAACCGCCGCCGCCACTCCAGCCGCCTCGCGTGTGCCCTCGGCCAGAGGTACACCCCGCCGCCCCTCCCCTTCGCTCCCCCGTCCGGCTACGCGGCGGCGTGGCGCCGCCGGCCACTGTGGGCGAGCAGGCGGGCCGGCGACAGCCGTGCACGCCGGCGGCGGTGCGGGCGATGCGGCCGGGCCGGCGCCCCCGTCCAAGTTCTCTTTTTTTTCCATTTTTTTATTTTGTAGTATATAGTTGTAATTTTATTTGGTAGTGTAATATTATTTTGTGTGTAATATTATTTAGTAGTGTAATAGTAGTGTATAGTTGTAATATTATTTAGTAGCTAGTGTAATATTATTTTGTAGTGTATATAGTTGTAATTTTCTAGTAGTATATTGTAATAGTAGTACATTGCATTACAGTAGTATATTATAATATTATTTTGTAGTGTATATAGTTGTAATATTATAGTAGTATATTGTAATAGTAGTATATTGCATTATAGTAGTATATTGTAATATTATAGCACTCCTCGCGGGCCCCCGCACTTAGGATTAGGGTGGTGGTGCTCGCAGGCCCCCGCACTTAGGGTTAGGGTGGTGGTGCCCGCACTTAGGGTTAGGGTGGTAGTGCTCACGGGCCCCCGCACTTAGGGTTAGGGTGGTAGTGCTCGCGGGCTCCCAGACTTAGGGTTAGGGTGGTAGTGCTCGCGGGCCCCCGGACTTAGGGTTAGGGTGGTAGTGCTTGCCGGTCCCCGGACTTAGGGTTAGGGTGGTAGTGCTCGCGGGCCCCCCGCACTTAGGGTTAGGGTGGTGGTGCTCGCGGACCCCCGGACTTAGGGTTAGGGTGGTGGTGCTCGCGGGCCCCAGGACTTAGGGTTAAGATGGATGTGCTCGCGGGCCCCCAGACATAGGGTTAGGGTGGTAGTGCTCGCGGGCCCCCGCACTTAGGGTTAGGGTGGTAGTGCTCGCGGGCCCCCGCACTTAGGGTTAGGGTGGTAGTGCTCGTGGGCCCCCGAACTTAGGGTTAGGGTGGTAGTGCTCGCGGGACCCCGGACATAGGGTTAGGGTGGTAGTGCTCGTGGGCCCCCGCACTTAGGGTTAGGGTGGTGGTGCTCGCGGCCCCCCGGACTTAGGGTTAGGGTGGTGGTGCTCGCGACCCAGCACTTAGGGTTAGGGTGGTGGTGCTCACAGGCCCCCGGACTTAGGGTTAGGATGGTGGTGCTCGCGGGCCCCCGGACTTAGGGTTAGGGTGGTAGTGCTCGCGGGCCCCCGTACTTAGGGTTAGGGTGGTAGTGCTCGCGGGCCTTCCCCTTCCTTCTTCCCCCCAGCCATGAACCGGTGTTAAAGGGGGGGTTATAACGCGCGCCTTCCCCTTCCTTCTTCCCCCGAGCCAGATCGAAAGCGCACGCGCAGAGAAAAGCGCCGCCGCTTTCTGGAGCATCCTCCGGTCAGCCACTGTAGCTAGCCCCTCTCATATGCATCCGGGATTTCTCCAAATTAGGGTTTGGACCCCTCGGAACTCGTTTAAAATGATCAAGCATCCTTAGGGTTTTAATTTCATTTGTGTATTTATTTGTGTATTTTTGTATGAATAATATGTATATTTGTGTATGAATCCAAGTCCACTTGAATGTTTACTCTCTTACTCTAGATAATATTATTGTTTTAGAAACCATGGATCCACTTAGTAGAAACCTTGAAGAAGAAGAAATAATGGAGAACATTATCGATGAGGACACCTCACAATATCTAGACTTGGAGGGACACGATGACAACTCAAGTAGTCATGGAGAAGATGAAGACTCCGGTGAACGCAATTTAGTGATTACAAAGTCCGGCGAGGTATATGCATTGATTAAGCCTCTGCTGACTTCCACCAACAATATTCTTCTACATGTATTAATTAATGCTTCTTTCTTCTTTTAGCCCTCTGGATCGACCAGCCAGCAACCATCTTCTTCTACAAAAAAGAGCAAGCAAGGCGCGAGCCATCGGTTGAAAGATCGTGCAAAGTTCACGATTGAAGCAGTCCGTGTTGATGGTAGGCCGATGGAGCCCAAGAAGGCCGCAGACAAATTTGTACGTCAGGCTGGAGTTCTTGTTAGGGACCAAATCCCAATCATAATTGAATATTGGAATAAGCCAAAGAAGGGTGACGGTACCTTTGTCGATGAAAGATCCAAAGAAACGCTTTGGAATTCGCTGTTGGTAAATTTCACCCTTCCGCCAGAGGAGGATGAAAACAAACCGGTTATAAAGGAAAAGGTCAAAGAGTGGACTCTAAAGAAGATGGCTGACGCTTTCCGCAACTGGAAGACAAAATTGAACAAATTTGTCAAAGCTCGCGAGACTCTAGATTTCGAAGACGCATATTATGCGAAGATAAGACCTCACTGGCACGAATTTGTGGCATACAAGGAAGGTGCTATAGCTACAAAGAGGTCAGAAACCAATACGCTAAATGCCCAGAAGAAGGAATATCACCAGAGGACAGGGTCAGGTGGCTACATATCTCAGAGGCCTAAGTGGGAGGAAGCTGAGAAGGCCCTGCGCGACAGAGGGATCACACCCCAGACACATGGGTGAGACCTACGTGCAAAGACTTGGTTCTACGAAATCGGGGCAAGGTTGGACCCAGAAACAGGATTGTGTATCTTCCCAACCCTCCTTGCCAAACCCGTCACTGAACTCATCACGGCATACGAGGAAACAGCCGCCAGGACCTTCCATCCCGACAGAGAGAATGACCAGCTCACACGCGCCATCGGTAAAAAAGAACACCCTGGACATGCACGAGGCACAGGGGGTATGACGTGGAAGGATGGGTTTGCTGAGTGGAGCGACTCTTACAGATGACGCGGCAGAAAAGAAAAAGAGCGTACAGAGCGGATGACACAGATAGAACATGCACTTGTGGCGCTGAAGGCGCAAGTGAATGCACAACAGAGCCATCAAGCTACCGGCCCATCTCAGCGGCACGAAGAGCCTGCATTGGAAGCTGCCGGCGGCCCAGACTCTGCACGGAAAAGCAGCGTGGCTTCCACGGAGAACGTGCAGCCCACGCTTGAAATGGAGGGTCCTCGATACCCCGTGGATGAGATCACGGAGAGCGAACACGCTGAGCTGCATGTGAGATTAATGGGCTTATCCATTAAGGTGGTTGTCGGCTATGCCTTACCTCCTGTAGCTGGTGGAACTTACCACTGCCGACCGATTCTAGATGGCTATGCTATTGTCGGGGTGGATGAGGTTGTGAAGGAATATGAGGAAGCACAGCTTGACCATGCTAGAGGTGAAGGGGAAACTCAACTCAAATTTGCAGTGAAAACAACCATTCTTTGGAAGAAGGAACACATCGTGCTTCCAAATTGGAGGCCACTGGCACCCCCGCCGTCTCCGCAGCGTCAGCAGTCTGAGCCGCTTCAGCCATCTCCTGCGCGGCAGCCATCTCCGGCGCTTCAGCCATCTCTTGCACGGCAGCCATCTCCGGCGCAACAGCCATCTCAGGAGCGCCAGCCATCTCCTGCCCGTCAGCCATCTCCGACGCTTCAGCCATCTCCTCAGCGTAAGCGGAAGAGCACTGCCACGAAGAGCATCACTAGCACTGCCACAAAGAGTTCAAAAAACTACGTCCCGCAGCCTTCCGCCAAGCCATTGCCGGTTTTACCGTGGAATCGCAGCGACGAGGAGACCAATAGGATCTCGGAAGAAGAGGTCAAGAAATTCTTTGCACCTAGACGGGCCGAGCCAAAGGAGAAAATAGATCTGGCGGTGGTGGAGAAGTTTTACAAAAATCTTTTGAAACCTGAAACCCCACTTGTGCCGGACTACGAGCGCCAGATTTTGAAGGCGGATGCAAGGCGCCGTAGGAAGACTGAAAGTAGCAGTCGTGCGGCACCCCAGAAAACAGTTCCCATACTCGGAGAGCAGGAAAACCAATCATGCGCCCCGCTCCAAGTGTTCGACACACGGGACGCTCCTCCCGTAAATGATTACGAGGCAGAGCTACAAAGAAAGGCCAATGAGATGGGGATGACTTATATTGCATACTTGAACATCATGGGAGACAACTTGCCCAAATGCGATGCCAACCCCATACAACCATGGAAGTATGGGAAGAATCTCGTCAAGAAAGAGGAGCTCAAGAATCTACCAACAAAGATGCGAAGATTGCACAAGTGGTACCTTGATTTCTGCAAGACGAGAAAGGAAGAATGGATCACGGCGCATATAAGAGATCAGATTTTCTTGTGCGGAGACGACGAGATCGACTTCAACATTCAAGACTTGCATTTTCTATTCAATCAGAAGGAACTCGACAAAGCTGCCATCAGCCTTTATTGTGTGTAAGTACTATTTCTGTATTTTCTATCTCATCTCATTCACTTCATTAATTGCATGTATATATATGCTCACCATATATGTATATACTATTATGCAGGAAAAAGGTTATGGAATGCATGAAAGGAGGACTTTTTGACATTGTGTTCGTTGACCCAAATAGAGTTCATGAAGAAGTGGTAAGAACCAAACCCGGGCAAACAGAAGATTTATTGCTAAGGTCTTTACTGAGACAACAAACCAAAAGGGAAATACTATTGCCTTCCAACTTCTCGTGAGTACTGTTACCCTCTCTTGTACACATTCTGTTTCGGCTTACTCGATGTTAAGTGTAACTGATGATGAGTTATGCGTGCGTAGGTTCTACTTTATTCTGCTAGTCATTCAACCTGACTCAAGAAAAGTCCTTGTCATGGACTCGTTACGAAAAGAAAAAGAGCTATGGACAGACTTTAGAGAGATGCTCTAGAGGTAATTTCAATCATATTATCGCACTAGATCGGCAACTTTCGTGACAACAAGTAATTAATTACTCCTTTATCCATTTTCTTTGCCGGACAGGGTTTGGAAAAGGTTCACGGGCAGGGCCGTGGGTGAATGGTCAGAAGAACTAAAATTTGTAGACCAAAATGTAAGTAATACTAGCTAGCTAGGTCTGCGTATCTCTTTGATTCTGCTTCCAATTCCATTATATCATGCTTTATTGATTATTATTTTGATTGAACTCTCTATTCTCGTAAAGTGCGCGCATCAGGGACATGGCAATAACTTATGTGGATACTATGTTTGCGAGTTCATTCGCAACACGATATGTGCGACGGGCCAAGCCGCACTAGAACAACTTAGAGTAAGTAAACAAAGTACACAACATTATTTTATTACCATCAATTGTGTTGAGTTTTATTCTTATATATATTGATCCCATTCTTCATATATTCAGATCGAACGGATGCGGGACCAACTCCTACCATTTGACCGCATACGAGCCATTCAAGAGGAATTGGCGGGGTTCATACTTGATGAGGTCGTCATGCCTGGCGGAGAACTCTTTAGATATCCACCAAAATGAACGTTGTATATATGCTTGAACGTGTTTGTCTTGTACTTGATGCTTCAACGTTTACGGAGAATACCACACAATGACGATGTTGTGTATAATAATAGTTGCTTAATTATTCATGTACTCGTATGTACTGATGACGATGTATGTGTATACCGCTCCCGATCGATTCCCCCTCCCCCCTCCCCGTCCCCGCCGCGCCGCAGAAATACGCCCAGAACGGGGCAGGGGCAAAACTCTACCGCGGCAGAGATTTATGCTGTTTTCCTGCCGCGGCAGATATTTATCTCCTTTTCCTGCCACGACACAGAACCTTTAACACCGGTTCGTGTTACGAACCGGTGTTAAAGGGGGGAGGGCCTGAGCCCTACGGCAGCCCCACGTGCGCCACCCTTTAACACCGGTTCGTATAAGAACCGGTGTTAAAGGGGGGGCCCCTCTAACACCGAACCCTCAACAGCGATTCTACAACCGCTGTTAGAGGGCCCTCCAAACCGGTGTTAGAGGGAGGGTGTGAACTAGTGTTCACGAGATTCATAGGAAGAAGTTGGATGGGGTCTTATTCAAGATTGATTTTGAAAAAGCCTATGACAATGTCAAATGGCCTTTTATGCAACAAGTACTTCGTATGAAAGGTTTCCATCCATCATGGTGTAAGTGGATTGATAATTTCGTTCGCGATGGGAGTGTGGCTATTCGGGTCAATGATGATATTTGTCATTACTTCCAAACAAAAAAAGGGCTTCGACTGGAAGACCCGCTGTCTCCATTGTTGTTTAATGTTGTGGCTGATTTGCTTGCCATTCTTATTGCTAGAGCAAAAGAGAATGGTCAGGTTGCAGGTTTGACCCCTCATCTTGTCGAGGGGGGCGGGGGTTATCTGTTCTGCAGTATGCGGATGACACAATAATTTTCATGGAACACGACTTTCAAAAATCAGTCAACATGAAACTGATTTTATGTATTTTCGAA
This sequence comes from Avena sativa, assembly GCA_916181665.1. Lineage (NCBI taxonomy): Eukaryota > Viridiplantae > Streptophyta > Magnoliopsida > Poales > Poaceae > Avena > Avena sativa. The sequence continues at coordinate 540,301,761 of OV702290.1, read as the reverse complement.
CAACTATCTGGTTTAAAGATCAATTTCCATAAAAGCGAGATTTTTTGTTTTGGCAAAGCTGCTGAACAACAGAATACTTATAAAGAAATTTTTGGGTGCGAGGCTGGGGCCTTGCCTTTTAGATATCTTGGGATACCTATACATCATAGGAAGCTTTGGAATTCTGAGTGGAATCCCGTGAAAACTAGATGTGAAGGAAAGTTAAGTTGCTAGAAAGGAAAACTTTTATCATATGGCGATAGACTTGTCTTCATAAATTCTATTTTATCTAGTATGACGATGTTTATGTTGTCCTTCTTTCTATTACCTAAGTGTGTCAGGAAAAGGTTAGATTTCTATCGTTCACATTTCTTTTGGCAAGAGGATGAACATAAGAAAAAATATAGACTTACTAGGTGAAACATTATTTGTCGACTGGAAGACCAAGGAGGTTTGAGGATTGAGGTGTTAGAGTTAAAAAATAGATGCCTACTTAGCAAATGTCTTTATAAGCTTTTGACTGAGGAAGGGGTTTGGAAAGAGATACTTTACAACAAATATTTGACTAATAAAACCTTAGCGCAAGTTGAAGCTAAACCAACCGATTCTCTGTTCTGGAAAGGGCTAATGGAAGTAAAAGAGGAGTTATTTGCGTCTGGTACTTTCAAGATAGGAGATGGGAAAGGAACTAGATTTTGAGAGGATATTTGGTTGGGAGAGTCGCCTCTTGCACATCAATATCCATCCCTTTATGACATTGCGCATAGGAAACATGTTCGGGTCAACATAGTCCTATTGCACAATCCTCTAAACATTACTTTTAGACGAAGTTTAACGGGAAATAAATGGGATGCATGGCTGCACCTTTGTGAGAGGCTGATGACTGTCAGTTTGACAGATAATCATTATAGTTTTTTATGGAAATTAACGGAGAATGGGATTTTCACGGTAAAATCGATGTATGAAAATCTCATGAATAGTCTTCCGAGTTTTCCCTCGAAGTATTTGTGGAAGATTAAGATTCCTTTGAAGATTAAGATCTTTATGTGGTTTCTTAATACAAGAGTGTTATTAACAAAAGATAACCTAGCTAAACGCATGTGGAATGGATCAAAGAAATGTTGCTTTTGTGACAAGGACGAAACAATAGAACATCTCTTCCTTTCATGTCCTTTTGCTAAAGTTATTTGACGTATGATTTATTGTACTTATAATCTACCACCTCCAACCAATATTACTAATATGTTTGGTAACTGGCTAAATGGGGTAGACAAAGCAAACAAACACAGAATCAGAATTGGCATTTCGGCCATCTGTTGGTCAATTTGGAAATGTCAGAATAACTTTATTTTTAACCATGCCGGAGTTTCATCTTTTTTGCAGGTTATTCTTATGGCGGTGCATTGGATCCAGCTTTGGGCTTTCCTTCTCCCAGGGCATCAGCGGCTACCCATGGTTTCTGGGTGCACCCGTCTTGTGACAGTTACTTCGAATTTTTTCAGACAGGCTTCGTGGCGTCTTTCTAGTAGATTGGCAGATGCCTAGCTTCGTCTCGTTTATCTTGTGTGAGATTTTCGTGTGGTGTCCAGACGGTTGGTGTTTGTATCAACCATGTCTGTCCAGTGATCCGTAATACTATCTGAATACTTTTGGTACTTTAATAAATTGGCTGTCTGCATCCTAGAATGCAGAGGCCGGGGTAATCTCCATTTCGAGAAAAAAAAGGGGAATTGGATCTTGGGGATAAGGGTGATAATACATTCATTCAAACCTTCTAGGCTTATGCGACCAGCATGAAAATCAAAGCATAACTTGCAGAAATCTTCTTTAATAATGGGCCAATATCTCTTGAAGAATAAACCATTAAATCCATCTAGGCCTGGCGCCTTATCAGTCGACAGTTCATCAACAATTTTATCAATTTTTGATTGTGAAAAAGGTGCAGACAAAGAATTCAAGTTTGAGACTCTTTCGATCAGTTCTGCAACTTCACTTCGGAAATTAATGTCATTAGTTTTCCCTAATCTGCTATTGAAAGCCTGCCAAAGAATTCCAACTTTCACGTTGTGTTCAGTAACCTCTCTTCCATCATATAGAGTAAACCTAGCAATATTATTATTTCTATATCTGATTGTGGCCATTGCATGAAAAAACTCTGTATTTCATCTCCCATTTTCGCCCATCTCAGTGTGCATCTGTTCTTCCAAACATCATTCTTACAAGAAATAAGATGTTGATATCTTCTTTTAATAATTTTTCTGAAGTTCCATTCAGTGATGTGAAGAGTCCTTGATTCCTCTAATTCATCATCCATGAGAATAACTTTATTACAGTTAGCAATTAGAGTATCAATCCTTGAAAGGTTACCATGACATTTCTTGAGTGCTTTCCTCAAAAGTTTTAGCTTGTAAGTGACCACTTTGGCACTGTTTTCAGATATATTTCTCTCCAATATACGTCTAACAAGGTCCATGAAGCCTGGTTGTCTGACCCAAAAAGTTTCAAAGCAAAAAAGAGATGCTTTTTGAATTTTGGCACCAATACTGATAACACAAGGTATATGATCTGATACAGGTTTTGCAAGTGGATTTACAGTGGTATTAGGAAATTTAAGTGTCCAGTTAGTTGATGTAAAATACCAATCAAGTTGGACCAGTAGGGGATCATTTTGCATGTTACTCCAGGTGTACGTCCTGCCCTTAATCACCAATTCAACTAAGTTGAGATGACTTATAACTTCATTGAATAAGAAAGTGTCATTCATATTTGCTCCATTTCTATTTCTACTTTCAGCAAACCTGTAGAAGTTGAAGTCCCGCATTAATAACCACAAGTCAACATCCGGGATATCTAAGTTAAATAACCATTGAACAAATTCAGTTCGCCTCGGTTCAGTGCATGGTCCATAAACGTTAACCAAAGTCCAACATTCAGACGACAGGGTTGAAGTGAATCTAATCACTATTGCAAAGCTCTCTTGACAAATTAAAGTGCCAGAAAATACAGAAGTATTCCACAAAACAAGTAATCCCTCAAAGGCCCCAACTGAAGGAATACAGATAAAATGGTCAAAACGCTTTGGCAGCGCAAATTTCCTAATTCTAGAGTTAGAAAAAGACTGCATTTTTGTTTCTTGTAAGCAGATAATAGAGGTAGCACACTCCTCTATCTTGTCTCTGAATACATTACATTTATCATCACCAACAAGTCCCCTAATATTCCAACATAACATATGCCAAAGTCTGAGCGGATTATTTGAAGCGGCATCCCGCAAAAACCACTACTAGAAAATCGCGTTGTTTTTGTGCGTTGCATCATCATGACCGCATGCTCATGTCATCATGCCACATTGCATTTGAGCATCGTCATCATCATGCATGGTTTTTGTCTAAACTATTTTCGAAACGCCTAGTTTTGTTTTCTAAATATTCCCGTCTTTATTCAAATTAAAAACCGGGTCTTCGGAATATTTTGTTTCGTCTACCAACGGATTTCAAAAGCCCGTTTTAAATAATAAAATATTTATTTTATTTTTAGGGGGCAGCCAAACCGGGCCGATCCGACCCAGCCGGCCACCCCTAAAATTACCCAAAACCAGCCTGTCTGATCCCTAATCTACCCAATCCTATCCTACCCAGCCTCCCTCCACCTCACCCTGACCAATCCCCTCCCTCCACCTCATCTCTCTTCCCTCACACAGCCACCACACCTACCCCACACCCCAGCCGCACAGCTCCCTCTCCCCGCCGCCAGGCAAACTCGCCCAGCCGCCAAAATTCCCGCCTGGGCGCGTAGACCCATACCGCCGCGCCACCCCAAATCCCACCGCGCCCGCTCCTCACGCCCCGTCGCCCGCGCAGACACGCTCCCGTCCGTCCCGCGTGACCCCACCCCGCTCCACCTCATTTTCTCCCGCCCGCGCGTGGCCCCAGCCACGACACGCCTCCCCAGGCTGTCACCACCTGCCGCCCACACACACCCCCACCTGCCTTCCTCGATCCCACGCGAAGCCGGTCCCACCACCCCGACCCGTCTCTCCTCGCGTCTCTCCCTCCCCCTCCACGTTCGTCGCCGCCGCCTGCGCCTCCTCCCGGCATCCTTCCTCGTCGGCTCCGCTTCGCGTGCTGCCGCGGCGAGCCTCGAGCGCGACCAAGCCCCTCCCGCATCGAGCCCTTCGTCGCCTCGGCAAAGCTCCGTTGACCGACCACGTTGGCGCCGCCGCGTCTCCGTCAAGCTCCACCGCTGGGACCTACCCTCGTCGGCCCTGCACGCCATCGCAGCACCGCCTCCCTCTCGTCTTCGACCACCAACGCGCGTCCTCCTCGCCGGCCGCGGGCCCCTCCTTCCTCGGCTTCGCGCTGCGCCTGCGGCAGAGCTTCTCTGCCCGTCCTCGGCCACGCGCCGCCGTAGAGCTCGCGCCCCTGCAGCTCGGCCGTCCACGTCAGGAGCGCTCCCGTGCGTTTTCTGCCGCTCGCGTCTGGAGCCGTCCCGCCATCCAGCCCTCCCCATTTTCCTCAGCGGCATCCGTCCGTTATCGCAACTGTCGTTGCCCGGGTCAGCCTATGTTCTGTTGTTGATGTGTTCCTGATGTGGTGAAGTCTTCGGAGGATGCGTGTGCACTGGTGGTGATACGGTGTATGTGTACCTATGCCTATGTGTGGTGATGTTCTGAAGATGGCGATGTCCAAGATCGAGACCGTTCCGACGATAAACCAAGCTCTTCGACGACTACTAAAGCGGAACGGCAAGATCTCCTACTCGATTCCCGAGACCACCGACGCTAAATCGAGTTCACCCCGACAAGATCTTCATCACGGACGCCAAGATCTACTTCCAACCGCGTTGACCGATGTTCGAGATGGCACCCCAAGGTCTTCATCCCGGTACGACAAGAGCATCGCAAGGGATTCAAAAGCCCAAACCCCGGATCCGAAGACCGAACCCTGGCGCGCCAAGTTCTTCGACCTGAAGACCGATCCATCGGAACACCAAGACCTCCGTCCGAACCCGAGTTCTTCGTCACAGGCGTCGAGATCTCCTACACGGACCGAAGACCACCGGTACCCGATCCATGCAAGTTCGCCCTTGACGGCAATATCGACCGCTTGGAACCCAAGTTCCCCTTCATGTCTCGACAAGTTCTCCATCTTGTATCTGAACCTCGTCGTCCCCGTCAGCCCTGAGACCGATCCCCGGACCCCCGGAACCCAAGATCTTCCGAACCCATATGTGTGATCCTAAGCCCCTTTTTTATAATATGATATTATCAACTATCGCATAATTAATTCTTCATGCATGCATGCTGTCTGTGGTTTGGGGGCATTATGCCGATTCACCTCATAATTTAATATGGAGTCTATATGCGGGATGCTTTTGTCTTATTCCAGACTCCATTTAAATTGGTGTAGCGAACCGATGCTATGTTTTGCCGTGTTAATGCAACATTTAAATTGCGGGGGTTCTAAATAACTTGAACCATCTAATTAATTGTCGGGACCCTGGTTCCGCTTAATATTGCCTAATTGCACCGCATCTGCATCATATCATAAGCATGCCAGATCTTCTGTCGTAGTATTAAATATCGCATCCGTTGTTTCTTCTAGTGTTTGCTTCTTCGTGGATTAGGCCGATGAGTTGATGCGAGTATCGACAAGTTCTCCAGATATGAACCTTCGGCAGTGTTTCCCAGGCGAGCATCTCTTCCCCTTCTACCTATTTTGCATATATAGTCTTTATTTCCTCCTGTTGATCTATTGCTATCTGTGTCGTGATGCTTTAGTTTCCGTGCACCAGGTATACCCCGTGCAACCTTTATATTGCCATGGACACCTCCCAATACCTGTTGTTTGGTAGATAGCTGGCTTTGCAAGTCGTAGTTTCTTGCTCAGGTGTGATCTCGTGTTGTCGAGTACCATAGTTGTTGGAATGCTGACAGATGTTTATGGTGGAGATGCTTAGTGGTGGAGAGGATCATGACTTTAAGTACAACTATTAAAATGCTAGATATAACTAATGAAGAGGCATCAGTGGGCAATAGATGTTATTTGGTTCTTCCATGCTCACTTGTGTCCCGTAGGACCCCGAGTACTTGATACATGTTCCTTGATTTTTCGCACTATCCACATCCGGGAGGCCTTATGGACCCCCCTGAGCCAGAGCTTGATTCATTTCTATTTCTTGGGGCCACACGTAGTTTGGGGCTTTATTATTATCCTGTACTTATGCCATGCTTTACCGCTTTATTTAAGATTGTGCGTGGAACACCTGTACTGTTTTGGATCGCGGCACGATTTCGCGGTATCGACAAGCCCAGTCACACTTTCGGGTTCCCAGTCATTTACAGCCGTTCTCGCAAACCCTGGGTCTGTTCCGGAGCCGGCCAACTTTGTTGCGGGTAGCTTAGTGGGGTGGCCCCCTGAAATATTTCTGAATCCTGTGATCGCCTTGTCGTGAATGCCTCATTGGGTTTTGAGTTGGTTTTTCCGAGCTTGATCGAGTGTGTGTTGCTATTTGTGCACCCCTGTAGGGTAAAACTTTCTGAAATCCGTGTCTGCGGTTATGGACGACTTGGAGCACAGTATCTCGATCATAGACAAGCATAACTAAAGTAGTGCTATAAATTTGACTTAAGCTATCTGACTAGAAACCAGCTTCACTATAACGGAATGGATATTAAAAATGCCAACCACTGCTGGATCTAGGATGTTTGTTATATGGGTTTTTATCATTTCTGCCACTATGACCAACCCAAAACTCAATTTTGCCATTTGACCGATCGAAACTCTAATTTTGCCACTACTCCGTTACAACACTCCTCAGTTTTGCCATTCCGTCATCCTGCCGGGACGGGGAAGTGCCCCGGAGCCATCTCCATCGATCTCCACCACCATCTCCATCACCGTTGCTGATTCCCATGATGAGGAGGGAGTAGTTCTCTCTCGAGGCTAAGGGTTCTATCGGTAGCTATGTGTTCATCTCTCTCTCTATGCATGATCATATTGTGATCATGAGCTTTGTAATCAAGTAGATCTACTTTGCTACTCAAGTGCTTTATTAGATCTCTGCTCTCCCCATGTGTGTGAAAGTGACAGCGTGCACACCATGGTGGCACTTAGGCTAGAGATTATAATTACTTGTTATGAGTTATATTTGGAGTTGGATGTTTCTATGAAATTGTGGTGTTTGTTGGAACCATCTAGTGCTCAAGGTGACAGTGTGGGGTTACCTAGATGGGAAAAGCGAACTTTGAGGAATGCTGTTATAGCCCTACCATGGATTAGAGTGTCCAACCGTAGAGTAGTTAAGAGTAGTATCATAAAGAGAAGATATTTATATGAGAGTGTTCACTAGTGAAAGTATGATCCCTAGGCCTTGTTTCAAAACATTGAAACACCGTTTGCAACTAGATATGTTACATGTTTGCTTGCTTCCATCTTTATTTCAGTTTGCCTTTAGTCTCTTCCACGCCATCAAGCTATTTTCTAGCACCGTTGTCTTATATCCATACCATTTGTATTTCACTATCTCTTCGCCGAACTAGTGCACCTATACACCTGACAAGTGTATTGTGTTTGTTGGGGACACACGAGACTTCTTGTATCTTGATTGCAGGGTTGCTTGAGAGGGATACCTTTGACCACTTCCTCCATGCGTTCGATAAACCTTGGGTGATCCACTTAAGGGAAAACTTGCTGCTGTTCTACAAACCTCTGCACTTGGAGGCCCAACAATTGTCTACAAGAATAGAAGTGCGTAGACATCACCTGCCTGCTTCTACATAGACTCGAGCTGGATGTGGTGTACTGCTCGGCTGCTTCACATAGAGTAAATGCTAATATATTTCAAACGGTGAAGTGGTGCTACTGGGATGATCATGCAGATGTTGCTCGTCAATGTGGCAAGTCATGGTAATAAAATGGCAAAAATAATTATAGACTAACGGTAGAAAGATGACAGAATGGCAAAATTGAGGAGTATTATAACAGAGTAGTGGCAAAATTAGAGTTTCGATCGGTCAAATGGCAAAACTGAGTTTTGGGTCGGTCATAGTGGCAGAAATGATAAAAACCCTTGTTATATCTGCCTAGTAAGTATTGCAACTCCAAAGGAAGGTGATAAAAGTGCCAACAACTGCTGGGTTTTGGGATTCCTCAGAACAATTATATCTGACTAGTAAATGTTCCAACTACCACGGAATGGTTAATTAAACTGCCCACTACTTATGCTTCAGGATGACTCATGCTAGCTATATCTGATTAGTAATTGCTGCAACTATAACGGAATGAGTAAAATTGCCAACTGTGTGAGTTCCTTGGTCCGACTTCCTCGTTTGGTCTCGAGGGGGAAATACCAGGATGGGTTTGTTTGGTGTTAGTATCAGGTTGGATCCGAATAGGTCTTTTTTATCTCTCTCTAATAGCCGACAGTTGTACCGAGTTTCTATAGGTTGTTTAGTGCATGCTGTGCTGCCGCTTCAGTCCACCATACCTATGTAGGCGAGAGCCGCCGAATTCTAGCCTCGCCATGTACTGGCCTCAGTACTGACGCTCCTTTTTTTCCTTTGCCCTTTGTCGGCACCCCTTTTGTTTTAGCAGGTTTGAGATCGACGTCGTTAGCAGGGTTACCCTTCCGGCTTGGCCTAGGCAGGGTTATGGACGCCATTGGTTATTCTTCAGGGCTCTTAGCCCCATTTGCATCTTGTCTGTAGTCGGACGCTCTATCGTTTCGAGGTGATTTGGATCTTTGTATATTATATCTGTATTCTTGACTCATGGAGTCGCTATTGTACCCAGCCTATCCTATCCTACCCTCCCTCCACCTCATCTCTCTTCCCTCACACAGCCACCACACCTACCCCACACCCCAGCCGCACAGCTCCCTCTCCCCGCCGCCAGGCAAACTCGCCCAGCCGCCAAAATTCCCGCCTGGGCGCGTAGACCCGTACCGCCGCACCACCCCAAATCCCACCGCGCCCGCTCCTCACGCCCCGTCGCCCGCGCAGACACGCTCCCGTCCATCCCGCGTGACCCCACCCCGCTCCACCTCATTTTCTCCCGCCCGCGCGTGGCCCCAGCCACGACACGCCTCCCCAGGCTGTCGCCACCTGCCGCCCACACACACCCCCACCTGCCTCCCTCGATCCCACGCGAAGCCGGTCCCACCACCCCGACCCGTCTCTGCTCGCGTCTCTCCCTCCCCCTCCACGTTCGTCGCCGCCGCCAGATCCCAGTCTGCCGCCGCCTGCGCCTCCTCCCGGCATCCTTCCTCGTCGGCTCCGCATCGCGTGCTGCCGCGGCGAGCCTCGAGCGCGACCAAGCCCCTCCCGCATCGAGCCCTTCATCGCCTCGGCAAAGCTCCGTTGACCGACCACGTCGGCGTCGCCGCGTCTCCGTCAAGCTCCACCGCTGGGACCTACCCTCGTCGGCCCTGCACGCCATCGCAGCACCGCCTCCCTCTCGTCTTCAACCACCAACACGCGTCCTCCTCGTCGGCCGCGGGCACCTCCTTCCTCGGCTTCGCGCTGCGCCTGCGGCAGAGCTTCTCTGCCCGTCCTCGGCCACACGCCGCTATAGAGCCCGCGCCCCTGCAGCTCGGCCGTCCACGCCAGGAGCGCTCCCGTGCGTTTTCTACCGCTCGCGTCTGGAGCCGTCCCGCCATCCAGCCCTCCCCATTTTCCTCAGCGGCATCCGCCCGTTATCGCAACTGTCGTTGCCCGGGTCAGCCTATGTTCTGTTGTTGATGTGTTCCTGATGTGGTGAAGTCTTCGGAGGATGCGTGTGCACTGGTGGTGATACGGTGTATGTGTACCTATGCCTATGTGTGGTGATGTTCTGAAGATGGCGATGTCCAAGATCGAGACCGTCCCGACGATAAACCAAGCTCTTCGACGACTACTAAAGCGGAACGGCAAGATCTCCTACTCGATTCCCGAGACCACCGACGCTAAATCGAGTTCACCCCGACAAGATCTTCATCACGGATGCCAAGATCTACTTCCAACCGCGTTGACCGATGTTCGAGATGGCACCCCAAGGTCTTCATCCCGGTACGACAAGAGCATCGCAAGGGATTCAAAAGCCCAAACCCCGGATCCGAAGACCGAACCCTGGTGCGCCAAGTTCTTCGACCTGAAGACCGATCCATCTGAACACCAAGACCTCCGTCCGAACCCGAGTTCTTCGTCACAGGCGTTGAGATCTCCTACACGGACCGAAGACCACCGGTACCCGATCCATGCAAGTTCGCCCTTGACGGCAAGATCGACCGCTTGGAACCCAAGTTCCCCTTCATGTCTCGACAAGTTCTCCATCTTGTATCTGAACCTCGTCGTCCCCGTCAGCCCTGAGACCGATCCCCGGACCCCCGGAACCCAAGATCTTCCGAACCTAGATGTGTGATCCTAAGCCCCTTTTTTATAATATGATATTATCAACTATCGCATAATTAATTCTTCATGCATGCATGGCTGTCTGTGGTTTGGGGGCATTATGCCGATTCACCTCATAATTTAATATGGAGTCTATATGCGGGATGCTTTTGTCTTATTCCAGACTCCATTTAAATTGGTGTAGCGAACCGATGCTATGTTTTGCCGTGTTAATGCAACATTTAAATTGCGGGGGTTCTAAATAACTTGAACCATCTAATTAATTGTCGGGACCCTGGTTCCGCTTAATATTGCCTAATTGCACCGCATCTGCATCATATCATAAGCATGCCAGATCTTCTGCCGTAGTATTAAATATCGCATCCGTTGTTTCTTCTAGTGTTTGCTTCTTCGTGGATTAGGCCGATGAGTTGATGCGAGTATCGACAAGTTCTCCAGATATGAACCTTCGGCAGTGTTTCTCAGGCGAGCATCTCTTCCCCTTCTACCTATTTTGCATATATAGTCTTTATTTCCTCCTGTTGATCTATTGCTATCTGTGTCGTGATGCTTTAGTTTCCGTGCACCAGTTATACCCCGTGCAACCTTTATATTGCCATGGACACCTCCCAATACCTGTTGTTTGGTAGATAGCTGGCTTTGCAAGTCGTAGTTTCTTGCTCAGGTGTGATCTCGTGTTGTCGAGTACCACAGTTGTTGGAATGCTGACAGATGTTTATGGTGGAGATGCTTAGTGGTGGAGAGGATCATGACTTTAAGTACAACTATTAAAATGCTAGATATAACTAATGAAGAGGCATCAGTGGGCAATAGATGTTATTTGGTTCTTCCATGCTCACTTGTGTCCCGTAGGACCCCGAGTACTTGATACATGTTCCTTGATTTTTCGCACTATCCACATCCGGGAGGCCTTATGGACCCTCCTGAGCCAGAGCTTGATTCATTTCTATTTCTTGGGGCCACACGTAGTTTGGGGCTTTATTATCATCCTGTACTTATGCCATGCTTTACCGCTTTATTTAAGATTGTGCGTGGAGCACCTGTACTGTTTTGGATCGCGGCACGATTTCGTGGTATCGACAAGCCCAGTCACACTTTCGGGTTCCCAGTCGTTTACAGCCGTTCTCGCAAACCCTGGGTCTGTTCCGGAGCCGGCCAACTTCGTTGCGGGTAGCTTAGTGGGGTGGCCCCCTGAAATATTTCTGAATCCTGTGATCGCCTTGTCATGAATGCCGCATTGGGTTTTGAGTTGGTTTTTCTGAGGTTGATCGAGTGTGTGTTGCTATTTGTGCACCCCTGCAGGGTAAAACTTTCTGAAAGCCGTGTCCGCGGTTATGGATGACTTGGAGCACAGTATCTCGATCATAGACAAGCATAACTAAAGTAGTGCTATAAAATTGACTTAATCTATCTGACTAGTAACCAGCTTCACTATAACGGAATGGATATTAAAAATGCCAACCACTGCTGGATCTGGGATGTTTGTTATATCTGCCTAGTAAGTATTGCAACTCCAAAGGAAGGTGATAAAAGTGCCAACAACTGCTGGGTTTTGGGATTCCTCAGAAAAATTATATCTGACTAGTAAATGTTCCAACTACCACAGAATGGTTAATTAAACTGCCCGCTACTTATGCTTCAGGATGACCCATGCTAGCTATATCTGATTAGTAATTGCTGTAACTATAACGGAATGAGTAAAATTGCCAACTGTGTGAGTTCCTTGGTCCGACTTCCTCGTTTGGTCTCGAGGGGGAAATACCAGGATGGGTTTGTTTGGTGTTAGTATCAGGTTGGATCCGAATAGGTCTTTCTTATCTCTCTCTAATAGCCGACAGTTGTACCGAGTCTCTATAGGTTGTTTAGTGCATGTTGCGCTGCCGCTTCAGTCCACCATACCTATGTAGGCGAGAGCCGCCGAATTCTAGCCTCGCCATGTACTGGCCTCAGTACTGACGCTCCTCTTTTTCCTTTGCCCTTTGTCGGCACCCCTTTTGTTTTAGCAGGTTTGAGATCAACGTCGTTAGCAGGGTTACCCTTCCGTCTTGGCCTGGGCAGGGTTATGGACGCCATTGGTTATTCTTCAGGGCTCTTAGCCCCATTTGCATCTTGTCTGTAGTCGGACGCTCTATCGTTTCGAGGTGATTTGGATCTTTGTATATTATATCTGTATTCTTGACTCATGGACTCGCTGTTGTATATATATCTGTTCTATGGGTCCCATCAAGGACTGTTGTGTAATGGTATTACTTTGTTTTCCACCCGCAAGAAAGTGCCTAGTGGGCGTCCTTGAATCGTTTCTATGCGGGTTTGGTGGAAAGGGCTAAAACTTGCATAGGGCCGATTTGAGGGTGTTACATAAATATAGGATGAGAAAACACTTTCTTGAGCAATGTGATCGGTAGGGCCAATAGTAGCACGTGAGAAACTTGCTCCCCCTTCATTAGGATCTTGCATCAACTTTTCCTCAGTAAGTTCTACAGGATCAACACCACATAGTTCGACACCCATCATCTGCATCTTCTGCACTTGTAGGAAAGCCGGAGTAGGTGCCATTAGCACGGATGACTTCTTCCTTTTGGAAGTACCAGAAAGCAACTCCATCGGGATATTACCATCCTTATCACTGCGAAGACCCCTTTTGACACTCGTGACAACTTTTGGGGTGTCGGTCTTTTCTTTCTTCTTCTGCCTGACAGACTTACTAACAGCCAACACTGAAACTGTTTCAGACTAAACTTCATTTCCTTCATCTGCTTTAGGTACATCTTGTAGATCATGAACCCAAGTATCAGATGAAACAGGCTACTCCTCAATTGTTAGAGTCGATGATGTTGGAATTTGGTGAGTTTTGGGCTGTTGGTCCATTAGACAAATTCTGAAATTCTCTTTGGCCCATTTGTGCATGGCAGCATATGGCTATGCAAGTGGTGCTAAAGTTTAGTCCCACATTGTTAGTTGAGTGAGAGTTACACCTTCTTATATACTAGTCTGTTCCACCATTTACTAAGGTGTGAGAAGAAGAGCAGCTCTTGCGCACTCCTCCGACGCCGCCCGCCTCGTCACGACGCGACGCGACACGGGTTGCGAGAATCTCGCCGAGTCGAGCTTTATTTTTGCTAGTCGGGAAAATTAATTCTGGATTAATTATCAGTCATTAACGGACACGTTAATTAGTCAGCCGTTTCCAATCTTTATAGGACGTGGGCTGTTACCGACTCGGACGTGGGTTGAGTCCCACGATCTCTCTAAACCTAATCGGCATCGCTTACCACACGCGTCTCCTTCCAGTCTATTGCGCCGCCGCCTTCGTCTTTCCCATCACGGCTTGCGTCGTGCACCGCAGATCGGGATAGTAGGCCTCCGGAACCCCGCCTTCTCGTGTACCTGTATGGGTGAGGCGCGATCAGGTTTTTTGGGAGCGCTTCCGCGCGACTCCTAACGCCATCACGGACGACTCCTTCCTGGACGAGGACTTCTTCTCAGACATCAGCAGCCTCTACATCAACGACATGGCCGACGACGCTGCTGCTACCGCTGCTCTACCATACATATTCCTGAACTTTTCTCTTTCAGATTCTGCTAGAGTTCTTTGTTCTAGCGATTGGTGTAGATGTGATAGGTTTATCTTATTTAGATGTAATCTGTTCATCTACTTTGTTGATTTGCATGATTAGTTTTGGTACTATATGTATAATCATGCTTTATCAGTTTATTATTCGGATTAAATCATATGGATTATTGCTTATATTTTCAACAATCCAAAAACCTGACTATAGGCAACTGAATTCCACTGGTGTAGCCGCTACTACTAGGCCTCCTTCGTTTGATGGTATGCACTATAAGAGATGGCGCACGAGAGAAATTCTATGGTTTAAAAACCTAAACTGCTATAGCGCCACTCTTGGCAAACCTGAAAGAGATCTTTCTGCTGAGCAGGAAGCGGCTTTTAAGAAAGCCGATACCATGTTTATGGCGACTCTGTTCAGTATTCTTGGGGACAACATTGTTGACCCATATATGTCATTTGATAATAGCAAAGACGCGTGGGATGCGCTCGAGGCCAAGTTTGGGGTCTCGGATGCTGGCACTGAGTTATATGTCATGGAGCAATTCTATGACTACAAGATGGTTGATGAGCGCTCCGTCGTTGAGCAAGCTCATGAGATACAATCACTTGCCAAAGAACTCGAGCAGTTTAAGTGTACCTTACCGGACAAGTTTGTGGCTGGAGGCATTATTGCCAAGCTTCCTCCCTTGTGGAGGAACTTTGCTACTTCTCTGAACATAAGAGACAAGAGTTTTCCGTTTTGGATCTCATTGGGTCTCTCTATGTGGAAGAGAAGGCAAGAGCAAAGGACACACGTGCTCGAGGATTTGAGGGAGCTTCTAGTGCCAATTTGATATAGAGGAAAAAATTTCAATCCCACAAGTTCAAGAATAAGAACAAATCTGATGGCAAAGGGAAGTTTGATGGCAAGAACAAGGCCACTCACTCCACCAACTTTAAGAGGAAAAATGATAAGAAGAAAGGCTCTTGCCACATCTGTGGTGATCCTGATCATTGGGCTCCTAGCTTCCCTAATCGCTTTGACAAGCAGCAACATGGGAACAACGGCAAGACCGCTAATGTTGTTATTAGTGATACTGAGATGAAGGATGTTGGGTACGGTATTTTACCTACTATCCTTTCAGTATGTCATTCTCATGAATGGTGGATTGACACGGGTGCTAATACACATGTATGTTCTGATATTTCCATGTTCTCTTCTTATCAGGTCGCAAGGACTTCCTCCGTGCTGATGGAAAACGGCTCACGTGCTTCTGTTCATGGTGTTGGTACGGTAAATCTGAAGTTTACTTCGGGAAAGACCGTACAGCTCAAGAATGTGCAGCACGTTCCCTCCATCAATAAGAATCTCGTCAGCGGATCGCTTCTATGTCGAGATGGTTTTAAGTTGGTGTTTGAGTCCAATAAAGTTGTAATCTCTAAGTATGTACAATTTGTTGGAAAGGGTTATGAGTGCGGAGGTCTGTTCCGCTTATCTTTGTCAGACTCATGTACAAAAGTTATTAATCATGTTTGCAATGATAATGAGTCCAATATTTGGCATTCACGACTTTATCATATTAACTTTGGTTGCATGACGCGGCTAGCCAATATGAGTTTAATTCCAAAATTTATCACTGTCAAAGGTTCTAAGTGCCAAGTTTGTGTGCAAGCAAAGCAACCCCGCAAGTCTCATACGGCTGTGGAACCGAGAAACTTAGCACATATAGAACTTATACATTCAGATCTTTGTGAGATGAATGGTGTGTTGACACGAGGTGGAAAAAGATACTTTATGACATTGATTGATGACTCCACTAGATACTTCTATGTTTATCTTCTGAAATCTAAAGATGAAGCTTTGAGTTACTTCAAAAACTATAAAGCTAAAGCAGAAAACCAACTTGATCTTAAAGTCAAGCGGTTAAGGTCGGATCATGGTGGAGAGTACTTTTCAAATGAATTTGGTATATTCTGTACGGAACATGGTATTATCCATGAGAGGACGCCTCCCTACTCACCTCAGTCAAATGGGGTGGCCGAAAGAAAGAACCACACTCTAACTGATTTGGTTAACGCCATGTTAGATACATCGGGTCTTTGTAGGGAATGGTGGGAGGAGGCGCTAATGTCTGTGTGTCATGTCCTAAACCGTGTTCCCGTAAAGGATAAAACCATGAATCCATTTGAGGAATGGGAGAAGAAAAGGCTTAAACTCTCTTACTTACGAACTTGGGGATGTTTGGCGAAAGTCAATATTCCAATACCCAAGAAGCGAAAGCTTGGACCAAAAACCGTGGATTGTATTTTTCTAGGATATGCTTTTCATAGCATTGGCTATAGATTTTTGGTAGTAAAATATGAGGTATCCGACATGCATGTTGGTACGATTACGGAGTCGAATGATGCGACTTTCTTTGAGGACATCTTTCCTATGAAAGGTATGTCTAGCTCATCAAATCAGGAGATGACTAGTTCATCTAGTCAGGAATTTGTTAGAATTCATGAACCCACTATGCCGATAGAACACTATGATGATCCTATGGAGGACGACAATGAAGCTCCTAAAAGGAGCAAGAGACAAAGGACTGCAAAGTCATTTGGTAATGATTTCATTGTGTACCTTGTGGATGATACTCCCACTTCTATTTCAGAAGCCTATGCATCTCAAGATGCTGACAACTAGAAAGAAGTTATCCGTAGTGAGATGGATTCCATCTTAGCTAATGGAACTAAGGTCATTGATCGTCCTTATGGGTGCAAACCTGTAGGATGTAAGTGGGTGTTCAAGAAAAAGCTTAGACCTGATGGTACTATTGAAAAGTACAAGGCACGTCTTGTGGCCAAGGGTATACCTAGAAAGAAGGTGAAGACTTCTTCGATACATACTCACCTGTAGCCAGATGGACCACTATTCGAGTACTACTATCCTTGGCTGCCTCACATGGTCTTCTCGTTCATCAAATGTATGTTAAGACAGCTTTTCTAAATGGAGAGCTAGATGAGGAAATTTATATGGAGCATCCTGATGTATTTATAGTAGATGGTCAAGAAGGAAAGGTGTGTAAGGTAGTTAAGTCTTTATATGGTCTTAAGAAAGCTCCTAAGCAGTGGCACGATAAGTTTGAAAGAACTTTAACCGCTGAAGGCTTTGTTGTAAATGAAGCTGATAAGTGTGTGTACTATCGCCATGGTGGGGGCGAGGGAGTTATTATGTGTCTCTATGTCGATGACATATTGCTATTCGGGACCAACCTCGCTGTTATTGAGGAGGTCAAAGAATTCCTATCTCGCTGCTTTGAGATGAAGGACTTGGGAGTGGCTGATGTAATTTTAAACATCAAGCTACTAAAGGATGACAATGGTGGGATTACACTGCTTCAGTCCTACTATGTGGAAAAGATATTGAGTCGCTTTGGGTATAGCGACTGCAAGTCTTCTCCAACGCCTTATGATCCGAGTGTGATACTTCGAAAGAATCGAAGGAATGCTAAAGATCAATTGAGATACTCTCAAATTATTGGCTCGCTCATGTATTTAGACAGCGCTACGAGGCCTGACATCTCCTTTGCTATAAGCAAACTGAGTCAATTTGTGTCAAATCCTGGAGATGATCATTGGCATGCTCTTGAGAGAGTTCTGCGCTATTTAAAAGGCATTGCGAGTTATGCTATTCACTATACCAGGTATCCTCGAGTACTTGAGGGTTATAGTGATTCAAACTGGATATCTGATGCTGACGAGATTAAGGCCACAAGTGGTTATTTGTTTACACTTGGTGGCAGTGCTGTTTTCTGGAAGTCTTGCAAGCAGACCATCTTAACAAGGTCACCTTTGGAAGCAAAACTCACAGCATTAGACACAACCACTATTGAAGCAGAGTGGCTTCGTGAGCTTTTGATGGACTTACCTGTGGTTGAAAAACCAATACCCGCCATCCCGATGAACTATGATAATCAAACTGTGATCATCAAAGTAAACAGTTCTAAGGATAATATGAAGTCATCAAGGCATGAGAAGAGGAGATTGAAATCTGTCAGGAAACTGAGAAACTCCGGAGTTATTGCGTTGGATTATATCCAAACATCTAAGAACTTGGCAGATCCCTTCACAAAGGACCTATCACGTAATGTGATAGATAATGCATCGAGGGAGATGGGTTTGAGACCCACACAATGAGTTGTTCGCAGTGGCAACCCACTCTATGTGATCGAAGATCCCGTGAATTAGAGTTGGGAGACAAGTTGTTGATTAGCTGAGAGGAGAGTATGCCCATATTATAGTTACATCTCCATAAAGATGCAATACTCTCTTATTATGCATGGCAGGTTGATGATATTTATCTTAATGTGTTCCAAGTGGCTTTTCTAAGTAGAGATGTTGTCCTGCAGAACATCTATTAAGAAACACACTTATATGAGTGTGACTTTCAAACGTCGTAGTCCGTGAGAGTTGGGTGATCTCTAATAAACTCATGAAAGGCCCTGGAGTATGATGCATAAGCTCCAAACCGCAGGGAAGCCCTGTGGCAGCCCTGTACTGGTCTAGATTTTGTGTGAAACTAGTGTGCAGAAAACTTGTAGTTTAAGGCATAGTCCACTATTCAAGTTGCTAGCTAGTGTAGCATGAAGTTTAACATGGAAGTTCGACTTAACAGTCTCCACTACACACCGATATATAAAACAATATCTGGAATGGAAGTGAGGTGATGTGCCAATGAGACTTTGTGGGGGATTGTTGGAATTTGGTGAGTTCTAGGCTGTTGGCCCATTAGACAAATTCTGAAATTCTCTTTGGCCCATTTGTGCATGGCAGCATATGGATGTGCAAGTGGTGCTAAAGTTTAGTCCCACATTGCTAGTTGAGTGAGAGTTACACCTCCCTATATACTATGATGTTCCACCACTCACTAAGGTGTGAGAAGAAGAGCAGCTCTCGCGCACTCCTCCTCCGACACCGCCGCCTCGCCACGCCACGCCTCGTCATGGCGTGACGCGCGCGCCGCGGGTTGCGGGTATCTCGCTGAGCCGAGCTTTATTTTTGCTAGTTGGGAAAATTAATCCTGGATTAATTATGAGTCATTAACGGACGCGTTAATTAGTCAGCCGTTTCTAATCTTTATGGGACGTGGGCTATTACCGACTCGGATGTGGGCTGAGTCCCACGATCTCTCTGACCTGCGCTATATAAGCCTTCACGCTAAACCTAATCGGCATTGCTTACCACACGCGTCTCCTTTCAGTCTATTGCACCGCCGCCTTCGTCTTCTCCATCCCGACTTGCGACGTGCACCACAGATCGGGATAGTAGGCCTCCGGAAACTCGCCTTCTTGTGAACCAGTATGGGTGAGGGGCGATCAGGTTTTTGGGGAGCGCTTCCGTGCGACTACTGACGCTATCACGGACGACTCCTTCCCGGATGAGGACTTCTTCTCGGAAATCACCAGCCTCTACATCAACGACATGGCCGACGACGCTGCTGCCACCACTACTGCTGCTACCGCCACGGCTGCTGCTGCCGCTGCTCTACCGTACGTAATCCTGAACTTTCTCTTTCAGAATCTGCTAGAGTTCTTTATTCTAGCGATTGGTGTAAATGTGATAGGTTTATCTTATTTAGACGTAATCTGTTTATCTACTTTGTTGATATGCATGATTAGTTTTGGTACTATATGTATAATCATGCTTTATCAGTTTATTATTCGGATTAAATCATATGGATTATTGCTTATATTTTCAACGGATGATATTGCTAAAGCAAAAGCTTATTCCCAGGTCATCTTTGACACATGAACGCACCATCAGAGTAACCTTCCAACGAGACAAGAGACGTAATTGGAGTTGCAAAAGCCGTAGAGTAAAAGTTCAGTATGGCCGCTTCACAGAGACTTCTAGCCACAACAAAGAAATCAATACCGGCAACCGGGGACATAGCAATACTTGGACGCATCACCCTTTTGTATAAAAAAGAGAAAAACATTGCAGCATCATGTGACAAATCTACCCACGTATTAGAATTCTGTCCACAACTCTAATGAAGACCACAACTCCAAAACTTAATCCATTGGTTGATCAGATTTTTGATGCCATATCCACTTGGTAAAATTCCTCGTTCCATGTGTTTCAAACCATCATCATGAACATTATCAGGTACTTCATCAAAACAGGCATACGCCCAGCTATCTAATCTAAAGATATAATTGGTGAGGGTACTACAACTTACCACAAAAATCAATCATTTTCGGCTATCCGATCGTGCCAGCCAGCAGATCCTGGGCGTTCGTTTTCTGACTATTATTCATGTGGCTCACTTGTAAATGACTATAAAGGGTAGAAAATATGGTGCAAATATGTTCGGTTGCCCATTGATCAAAGCCCCACACAGTTTCGTTTTCTGGCTACTATTCATATGGTCCATGTGTAAATGACTATAAAAGGTAGGGTACTAGGACTCACCACAAAAATCAAGCATTTTCAGCCATCCGATCATGTCAGCCAGCAGATCCTAAGTGTTTGTTTTCTGACTACTATTCATGTGGTCCACCTGTAAATGACTATAAAGGGTACAAAATATGATGCAAATATGTTCAATTGCCCATTGGTCAAAGTCCCACACAGTTTCGTTTTCCGACTACTATTCATATGGCCCACGTGTAAATGACTATAAAGGATAGGATACTAGGACTCACCACAAAAATCAAGCATTTTCGGCCATCCGATCGTGTCAGCCAGCAGATCCTGAGCATTCATTTTCTAACTACTATTCATGTGGTCCACCTATAAATGACTATAAATAATAAAAAATATGGTGCAAATATGTTCGGTTGCCTATTGGTCAAAGCCCACACAGTTTCGTTTTCTGACTACTATTCATATGGCTCACGTGTAAATGACTATAAAGGATAGGGTACTAGGACTCACCATAAAAATCAAGCATTTTCGGCCATCCGATCGTGCCAGCCAGCAGATCCTAAGTGTGTGTTTTCTGACTATTATTATTCATGTGACCCACCTGTAAATGACTATAAAGGACAGAAAATATGTTGCAAATATGTTCGGTTGCCCATTGGTCAAAGCCCCACACAATTTTGTTTTCTGACTACTATTCATATGGCCCACGTGTAAATGGCTATAAAGGGTAGAAAATCTGGTGTAAATATGTTCGGTTATCCATTGGTCAAATTCCCACATGGTTGGAAAATATCCTGATTCGCCAATCCACACACATGTCTTCCCCTCTTCCTCCTCCTCCCAACCTTGTGCCGCTGGCACCCCAATCCTCTCCTGCACGAGGTCTAGCTCGCCCCTTCCTGTCTCCTGCCTTCCCGATGTGCCCCCTTCCCTTCCCCCTCGTTCTACTCCTCTCTCCATCATGGTCGGCTGAGCAACCATCTCCTCCGTCATGCCTCCCTCACCGGCAGGAGCAACATGTCGTTCTCACAGCAGCAGCTGCCTCACTGACCGAGCAAAAGCAGCGGCCATGGGCGGGTGATTGACATGTGAGAAGAGGAGGAGGCACATGGAGGAGCCTGGCGCCATGGGCCGACGGCTAATGTAGTAGAGAGTAGGAGGCCGCACATCGTGTTGTCCCCCTGGAGGAGCGGCTGGTGGAGCTCCACCTGACCTGCGCATCCCCGTTGTGCTTCTTCTCTCTCAAAGGAACATTCGTGCCTTCTCAAGGGCGAGGTAAATGTGGAGCACCCCTGGAAATTAAATCTCATCTTTATTTATGCATATTCGTTTTTATTTGTGTTTACAAGGTGCTTGACGAAAATCCTACTTAATATTACTGTATGTATTGTTTAAGGAGAAGCGAATGGCCTCTCTATTTTCTTTCTTTTTGGTAAATATATGCTTCTTATTCTTGATTTACAATAGACCACCCGAACTACTATTTTGTCTAACAAAGGGTCTAGATAAATGTTGCATGATGTATTCTTGGTGATTGAATTTGAGGTTACAACCATTATCATAATCTATATCACAGAGTGCTAAAACACACTAAAGGCCGCACAACGAAGCACGCCTTTCCACCTAGTGCATATGTTGTTTCCAAATTAGGTTTGCCCTTCCATGTCTGCCCCTTTGATGCCTTTCTCTGCGAGAAAGCAAAAGTAATATTAGGTACGTATGTTGCATAGCTAAAATAATCATCAATATAACTTATTTGTTTTACAGTCTTTTAGTTCTATCAGTTGTGCTCCCTTTGGGTCTCTATTGATTCTTCAAAGAAATCGTGCATTTATATAGGCATTGCATAACTCCCGTATTCCAAACCGAACATAGACATACATAGGAATAGATAATAAATCTATAAATAAATTATTTCTTAGATTCACTTCCTTGGTTTTAATGCAATTTGACCACTCCCGTTTGACACCCTTTTTTGACGTGGATTAAATTTCCCTATCTTTCTCAGTGAGAAGCGTCTTGCTAGTGATACCACCGATGCCATTCTTAACAATGCTCTTGATAATAATGCTAAGAATGCCTCTCTTACAATTCCTTTGGAGCTCACAATTGAATCGTGACTCGTTCCACTTCAAACATTATCTTTTTTCTATTTTTGTGATATGGTATATCTGGTCCGGCTCCCGAATCAATCTATTTTCCAAGTGTAGCTTCGCAGGAGGCTTCTAGAGCTCGATTGGCAGTGGTCCTCCGGTCGGTGCCTCGGTCAGGGATTTCTTTCAGTACACTGCCATGTGCCCACCGGTGTGCCTAATCCCTTCGCACCTATTTGTATTGCTCTCTTGTTGGACTTGTATTTTCCGCTTTCTTTTAGTGTCGCTCTCTTGTTGAACTTGTTTAGTTCACATAGAAACATGAATATCAACTGCAAGTAATAGGATCTACATTTCTAATTCCTAGGGTTCAATTTACATGTAATGTTGAACATTTGAATGTCTGCTGACTCGTGTAATAACGAGCTCGTTGGGGAACCCCAAGAGGAAGGTATGATGAGCACAGCAGTAAGTTTCTCTCAGTTATGAAACCAAGGTTATCAATCCAGTAGGAGCAAGGAAACACCTCAAAGGTGTTGCTAGTTGGACTTTGGCAGGGCGCACTACCGGTGTCAGCAGCAATGTGGAGACCTGCACAACACAACCATAGAACTCTGTCCCCAACTTACGATGAGGTTGTCAATCTCACCAGTTTTGCTGAAAACAAAGGATTAAACGTATCGAGTGGAAGAAAGTAATAGTTTGCAGAAAGTAAACAGAAAGCAGTAAATAGTTGATTGTAGATTGATGGTAAAAGAAAGGATCGGGGTCCATAGTTCACTAGTGGTGGCTCTCCTTAAGATAGATGACATGTTGGGTGAACAAATTACAGCGGGGCAATTGACAAACATCAAGAAAGCATACAAGCATATACTACTCATCTTGACTCCTTTGAGACTTGATTGGGCATTACAACATTATACATAGACCGTAATCCAACTGCATCTATGACTAATAATCCACCTTCAGGTTATCATCCGAACCCCCTCCAGTATTAAGTTGCAAGCAACGGATAATTGCATTACGCATTGCGTGTAAAGTAAACAATACGATTGTTCTATGAACAAAGGATTGTTGTTTTCTCTAACACAAATACAAACTCCATGATCTTACAAGTTCCCCTTTTATTTCACACCGCCGGGATCCATAAGCAAAAGAACATGATATCAACGGGGTACAAAGTACAGGTGCAATGTTGAAAGCGTTCCCCATGATACATGGTTCTGCTAACTTCAACTTATAAAGCGCAAGCATATACGCAACAAAGATGTATGCAATGGTTCAAGTTTATTAAGTGCAAGAAAGTAAAGTGTGCTATCAAGTTCGTGAGAGCTTTAATCACTAGTTTTCTCATAACAAGTTTAATTTGGAAGGTAGATAAAAACATGAATATACTTGGAATAGCATATGCTAATAGGTAGGTATGGTGGACTCTTTGGAATAACTTGGTTTTAGGAGTTGGATGCATGAGTGGAACTCATACTTGGTTATGGAGGCTAGCAAAAGACTGGGAGCGACCAACTAAGAGAGCAATAATGGCCATAATCATGCAAAGCGACAAAACATCATTGATCAAAGCATAAAGTGATACTACAAGTTGAAACCTAAAGGATCATCAAGGCTATCGTGACTTGGGATAGTCATAACATGGTGTGAGCATGTGCCAAGTCAACCCAAATAAAGCATCAAAGGAGAATACCACAATACTATGCTTTAATATGCTAAAACAACGCATGATTCTTCCAAGGCACATTAAGCAATCTCAATTGTTTATAACAAGTCATGCTACAGCAAAGAATACTAATCATAAAGCCAACACAATATCAAGCATGGCATGACAAAGCATAGGCCACAGTCAAAAACAAGCTCTCTTTACCACTTAAGCATGAACTTTCCTACTCTTTTCCAATCCAAACCAAACTATTTGAAAACCAATGCATGAAAGAGGGGGTCCAACCAATTTATTCAGAAAACTAAGCAAACCAAGCAAACAAAAACCAAAACAAAAAACAAAAAAGAAGAAGCTCCAAGAACAACACAACTGTGCATGAAACAATAAAAATGAATTGTTTGGAAGAAACCTGGGATTTTTATTGATGAAGAAGGGGATGCCTTGGGCATCCCCAAGCTTTGACGCTTGTACTTCTTGGATATTTCTTGGGGTGACACTCGTGGCATCCCCAAGCTTGAGCTTTAGTCCATCCTTCATCTCATTACTTATTCCTTCCATACACCTGAAATTTTTCCTTCATAGTACAAAACTTCACACAATCTTTATTAGCAACATTAGTGCACTCCAGATAATAGGTCTTTAGGTTCAGTTCCAACACCAATAAAACTTCCATTAAAACACTAGCTACTGTAGCACTTCCCTCAAAAATCTCAATTCCCCAAAAGAACTCAAAAATGAACCAACAAGAAGTAAATGCAAATAAAGGCAGAAACCTATCAAAACAGACCGGCAGGTAAAGACGAATTTCTGCGAAGACCTTCTGTTGCTCAAATCGAAAAGTGTTGAACTAACGAAAGTTAGATAACAACCTGGGGCAGAAGCACAAAAATTCAGGCCACAAGAGGACGTACAGAGATTTTACAAGAATTTTTATGGTGAAGCACAAAAATCTGTTTCGGGACAGCAACTTTCCCAATCATTACTTCTCTCTCATTAGAGGTTACTCTTGGCACAAAAAGCAAATTAAAAGGATAAGGAGCGGTTATTACTAAAGTAATAACTTCCAAGACTCATCTAAAACTTTTGGGTTATCTCCCAATAAGTACTTTTCTTTAACGCCTTTAAGTTAGGCATAAGAAGCAAGAAAAGGAATCAAGTATTCTCAGATGAAGAAGCATTAAAACCAAATTTCTTGCCCTTACCTCTCTTACTTTTATTCTTAACCTTGGGGAACATATGATTGCTTGGTGGAGAAGCAAAGTGCATGGTGCCCTTTTCCACATCTATTATTGCTCTAAGGAGTTTCAATAGGGATCTTCCAAGTGTGATTTGTCCTTTTCCTACACATTCAATAACAAGATAATAAGTAGAAACCATTTTCCCTAGGATCTTTGTAAACACTCCTTTAGCTATTCCAATGGGTAATATTGTGGCATTGTTAGCAAGAAAATTTTCTTCTCCTCCTTCAGAAAGCCCCCAAAGATTCAAAGATTCATAGATATCTTTGGGCATAAGACAAAATTCACACATGATATCACAGTGAGCATGAAAAGTTTCATTATTTATAGCAATCTTTACTGTGGGAAGACATTTTGAGGGTTCGGAATTTATTGGAACATAGTTATGATGCACTTTAAGTGTATTATAGCAATCTTTCAAACTAGTAGTGCTGGTCTCAAGAGTATTCAATCTAGCAAATATGTTTATGAAGGAAGAATCAGATTTGCTAGGCAAGTTGTAAGTAAAGACCAACTTCTTTATGGCATTAATAGCATCATCCTCATTGCATTGGAGGAAATCTCCTCCCACTACAGCATCCAAAGCATATCTATAGCAAAGAGCGATTCCAAGGTAAAAACTGCTAAGGAACAAGCTTTGAGTCATTTTAGGTTCAATTTTTTCATATAGATCAGAGATTCTAGACCAACTTCTTTGAAACATTCTTCAATTCCTTGTTTGAAAGTGAAAATCATTTCCTTAGGTGACATAGTGATTGGAGCAATGCTAGACATAATGACAACTTAAGATATGAACTAATTTTTTTGTGTTTTTAATAAAGAAAGCAAACTTGTAAAACTATTTTTTGTGTGTTTTTGATAAAGAAACAAGCAAACAAAGCAAAAAGTAAACTACGCAAAACAAAAATAACAAAGTAAAGAGATTGGTTATGAGGGACTCCCCTTGTGAAGATATCCTTGACTCCCCGGCAACGGCGCCAAAAAATCAGTTTGATGGCGCGTGGTTGACGTGGGAGCTTCTTCTTCAGTCCCCGGCAACGGCGCTAGAAAATCACTTGCTGACTCGTGTAATAACGAGCTCATTAGGGAACCCCAAGAGGAAGGTATGATGAGCACAACAGTAAGTTTCCCTCAGTTATGAAACCAAGGTTATCAATCCAGTAGGAGCAATGAAACACCTCAAAGGTGTTGCTAGCTGGACTTTGGCAGGGTGCACTACCGGTGTTAGCAGCAACGTGGAGACCTGCACAACACAACTACAGAACACTGTCCCCAACTTACGATGAGGTTGTCAATCTCACCGGTTTTGCCAAAAACAAAGGATTAAATGTATCGAGTGGAAGAAAGTAATAGTTTGTAGAGAGTAAACAGAAAGCAGTAAACAGTTGATTGCAGATTGATGGTAAAAGAAAGGACCGGGGTCCATAGTTCACTAGTGTTGGCTCTCCTTAAGATAGATGACATGTTGGGTGAACAAATTACAGCGGGGCAATTGACAAACATCAAGAAAGCATACAAGCATATACTACTCATCTTGACTCCTTTCAGACTTGATTGGGCATTACAACATTATACATAGACCATAATCCAACTGCATCTATGACTAATAATCCACCTTCAGGTTATCATCCGAACCCCCTCCAGTATTAAGTTGCAAGCAACGGATAATTGCATTACGCATTGCGTGTAAAGTAAACAATATGATTGTTCTATGAACAAAGGATTGTTGTTTTCTCCCTAGTAGCAACAATACATCTAGTACCTTAGAGATTCCTGTCACTTCCTCGGATTACTAGAGGCATGAACCCACTATCGAGCATAAATACTCCCTCTTGGAGTTGTTAGCATCTACTCGGCCAAGATAGCTACTAACAACGGAAAGCATGCAAGATCACAAATAACAAAGACATGATAGAATCAATAATCAATCTGAAATAGCATCTCAATATCCATCGGATCCTCGCAAACACAACATGTAGGAATTACAAATAGATGATCTTGATCATGAACGGAGCTCACAGGATCTAAACATGGTAGGACAAAGGAGAAGAACCAACCATCTATCTACTACATGGACCCGTAGTCCAAGGATGAACTACTCACGCATCACATCGGAGGCTTGCATGGTGATGAAGAAGGCCTCCAGGGTGAATTCTCCCCTCCGGCAGGGTACCGGAAAGAGATTCAGATCCCTCCCGATCCACGGATGGAGATGACGGCGGCTACAGAATCTTTCGTGGAATTTTGATCGGGTACTTAGGGTTTCTGTATCGGAGGCATCTTATTGGCGAAAGGGGAGGCCGAGGGGGTGCCCTAGGCGGCCGCACCACCCCCTGGCGCGGGCCAGGTCCCTAGCCCCTCTCTGTCTCGTGTTCTGGCTCCGTGTCCCCCTCGGTGAAATATTGACTTTGGCTTTTGTCCTGTCCAATTCCAAGAATATTCATCTTCTGACTTTCCTAGAACCAAAAACAGCAGAAAACAGGCAACTGGCACTATGGCATCTTGTTAATAGGTTAGTCCAAAAAAGTGTATAAAAAGTACTCCAAAGTGTGGACAAAACATAAGAAAGTAGATATAAACCAAGCATGGAACATCAAAAATTATAGATACGCTAGTGATGTCTACGCACTTCTGTTCTTGTAGACAGTTGTTAGGCCTCCAAGTGCAGAGGTTTGTAGAATAGCAACAAGTTTTCCCTTAAGTGGATCACCCAAGGTTTATCGAACTCAGGGAGGAAGTGGTCAAAGGTATCCCCTCTCAAGCAACCCTGCAATCAAGATACAGGAAGTCTCTTGTGTCCCCAACACACCCAATACACTTGTCAGGTGTATAGGTGCACTAGTTCAGTGAAGAGATAGTGAAATACAAGTGGTATGGATTATTATAAGTGGTAATGGTGATAGAAAATAACTTGATGGCGTGGAAAAGACTAAAGGCAAACTGAAATAAAGATGGAAGCAAGCAAACATGTAACAGATCTAATTGCAAACAGTGTTTCAATGTTTAGAAACAAGGCCATGGGATCATACTTTCACTAGTGAGCACTCTCATATAAATATCTTCTCTTCATGATACTACTCTTAACTACTCTCCGGTTGAACACTCTAATCGATGGTAGGGCTATAACAGCACACCTTAAAGTTCATCTTTCCCATCTAGAAACCCCACACTGTCACCTTGAGCACTAGATGGTTCCAACAAACACCACAATTTCATAAAGACATCCAACTCCAAATATAACTCATAACAAAGTATTTGAGACCTCTAGCCTAAGTGCCACCATGGTGTGCACGCTGTCACTTTCACACACATGGGGAGAGCAGAGATATATTAAAGCACTTGAGTAGCAAGGTAGATCTACTTGATTACAAAGCTCATGATCACAATATGATCATGCATAGAGAGAGAGATGAACACATAGCTACCGGTAGAACCCTTAGCCTCGAGAGAGAACTACTCCCTCCTCATCATGGGAATCAGCAATGGTGATGGAGATGGTGGTGGAGATCGATGGAGATGGCTCCGGGGGCACTTCCCCGTCCCGGCAGGGTGCCAGAACAGAGACTTTCTGTCCCCCGAATCTCCCCTTCGGTGGCGGCGGCGCTGTGGAACTTTTCGTGGATTTCTGATTAACTCTTTAGGGTTTTGGTATCGGGAGGCTCTTATAGGCGAAACAGGCAAGGTCGGTGGCCGGCCAGGGGGCCCACACCATGCCCTGGCGCGACCTAGGCTGGCCCACGCCAAGGGGGGTGTGGCCACCCTGTGGCCCCTCTCCGACTCTCCTTCTAGCTTCGTGAGTCTTCCGAGAAAATAGTAACTTTGGCTTTTGTCTTGTCCAATTCCGAGAATATTCATTTTCTGACTTCCTGGAACCAAAAACAGCAGAAAACAGGCAACTGGCACTGTGGCATCTTGATAATAGGTTAGTCCAAGAAATCATATGAAAAGTACTCCAAAGTTGGAACAAAATACAAGAAAGTAGATAAAACCAAGCATGGAACATCAAAAATTATAGATACATTTGGAATGTAT
Organism: Avena sativa; assembly: GCA_916181665.1. Taxonomy (NCBI): domain Eukaryota; kingdom Viridiplantae; phylum Streptophyta; class Magnoliopsida; order Poales; family Poaceae; genus Avena; species Avena sativa. Next base: position 540,272,399 of record OV702290.1, on the reverse strand, counting down.
CAGTTAGCAACGTATCAACATCCCCAAGCTTAACTCCTGCTCGTCCTCGAGTAGGTAACTGATAAAAAGAAAGAATAATTTTTTAGGTGACATGCACCATCATAAACTTGATCAAAGTATTTGTAAAACATTCAAAGCTGGGATCATAGTACTTCAATCATAACATGAAATACAAAGTTCTAGCAATAAGACAAAGAAACTATGATGCAACATGAAAAGGCACAAACAAAAGATTCATGAATAACAATGCTTTGCAAGACGTTTGTTTGTTTCACATAAAGAAACCATAGCATAATAGAATTCAGCTTGTCCCTCATAGAGTAGCAAATATAAATGCATAGGACACCTTCAAAGTTCATTAGAGTGACTAGATACAAATAGTTTAAAACAAGCAATATCAAAGCTACGCATCAATCAACAAGTTTTGGGACAATGCACATAGAACTAAGAATGGCCACTATGCTCTCAAAGTAGGTGCATAAAGATACAAGGTGGAGACTCAACATAAAAGTAAAAGAAAGGCCTTCATAGAAGGAAGTAGGGATTCAAGTCTCATAAAGAGCTTCCAAAAATTATGGAACTTTTAAGCTTTTAGCTCTCATTGCCCCTATCATAAGCATCTTGAAGTGATTAAGGTTAAAGTGAACAAACTATGGAGTACATGCTTGACGAAGTATAAGTTAGGAATCTCATGTCCCTTGAATACGAGGGACGCTCCTCATGCTACTCAAGTTTAGTCACCGGTAAGTTCTTGTCATCGTAAGTACATGTGTATCATAGAGAACTGCCAACGGGGTACCCCTTGCCTGATGATACGGAAGAATCCCCATATCAAAATGACAAGGCAAGCAGACAATGAGCATCTCAGCAATCTTCTTATTTACCATGGGAATATGGTGCTTTTTCTCTCTTTCCTCTTTTCATAATCTCTTTCTTTTCTCTTTTCTCCTTTTTCTCAATATAGGACTCTTTTTTATAAGAAGAATGCTTCATAGACAGCTCATTATGGTTACGTTGCAGGTTTCCACCATGTCAGCATGGATTAGACCAGCGGCCTAGGCGTTTCTCTAACACATATACATAACTCCATGGACTTACAAGCTCCCCTTTCATTTCACACCGATGACATCCATATACAAAAGAGCATGATATCAACTAGGTACAAGTACCAAGTGCAATGTTGAAAGCGTTCCCCATGACAGCATGGTTCTGCTAATTCCCAACAAATAAATGCAAGCATATACAACATAGACGACACAATGGTTCAAGTTTATTAAGGGCAAGAAAAGTAAGTGTGCCATCAAGTTCGTGAGAGCTTTAATCACTAGTTTTCTCATAACAAGTTTAATTTGGAAGGTAAACAAAAGCATGAATATACTTGGAATAGCATAAGCTAGTAGGTAGGTATGGTGGACTCTTTGGAATAACTTGGTTTAGGGAGTTGGATGCATGAGTGGAACTCATACTTTGTTGTGGAGGCTAGCAAAAGACTGGGAGCGACAAACTAAGAGAGCAATAATGCCCATAATCATGCAGAGCGACAAAACATCATTGATCAAAGCATAAACTGATACTACAAGTTGAAAGCTAAAGGATCATAAAGGCTATGGTGACTTTGGATAGTCATAACATGGTGTGAGCATGTGCCAAGTCAACCCAAATAAAGCATCAAAGGAGAATACCACAATACTATGCTTTAATATGCTAAAACAACGCATGATTCTTCCAAGGCACATTAAGCAATCTCAATTGTTTATAACAAGTCATGCTACAGTAAATAATACTAAGCATAAAGCCAAATCAATATCAAGCATGACATGACAAAGCATAGGCCACAGTCAAAAACAAACTCCTTTTACCACTTAAGCATGGACTTTTCCTACTCTTTCCAATCCAAACCAAACTATTTGAAAACCAATGCATGAAAGAGGGGGTACTACCAATTTATTCAAGCAAACCAAGCAAACAAAAACTAAAAACAAAAACGAAAATGCTCCAAGAACAACACAACTTGTGCATGAAACAATAAAAATGAAGTGTTTGGAAGAAACCTGAGATTTTTATTGATAAAGAAGGGGATGCCTTGGGGATCCATAAGCTTTGACGCTTGTACTTCTTGGATATTTCTTGGGGTGACACGCGTGGAATCCCCAAGCTTGAGCTTTAGTCCATTCTTTATCTCATTACTCATTCTTTCCATACACCTGAAATTTTTCCTTCATACAAAACTTCACACAATCTTTATTAGCAACATTATTGCACTCAAGATAATAGGTCTTTTAGGTTCAGTTCCAATACCAATAAAACTTCCATTAAATCACTAGCTACTGTAGCACTTCCCTCAAAAAGCTCAATTCCCCAAAAGAACTAAAAAAGGAACCAACAAGAAGCAAATGCAAATAATGGCAGAAATCTGTCAAAACAGACCAGCAGGTAAAGACGAATTTTTTCGAAGACCTTCTGTTGCTCAAATCGAAAAGTGTTGAACTAACAAAAGTTATATAACAACCTGGGGCAGAATCACAAATATTCACGCCTCAAAAGGACGTACAGAGATTTTACACGAATTTTTACGGTGAAGCACAGAAATCTGTTTCAGGACAATAACTTTCTCAATTATTACTTCTCTCTCATTAGAGGTTACTCTTGGCACAAAAAACAAATAAAAAGGATAAGGAGCGGTTATTACTGAAGTAATAACTTCCAAGACTCATCTAAAACTTTTGGGTTATCTCCCAATAAGTACTTTTCTTTAACGCCTTTAAGTTAGGCATGATAGTTTGAGAAGATGCTCACATAGGAAATATGAATTGGAGTAAAAGAGAGCATCAAGAAGCAAATTCAAAGCATATTTAAGTCTAACCCACTTCCTATGAAAAATAATCTTGTAAAGAAACAAGTCATGAAATCACAAAGCAACAAGCATAGGAAAGCAAAACAAGTGCAACTTCAAAAATTTCAACATAAAGAGGGGAAACTTAATATTGTTGAGATGCATAAAACCATGTTTCCCTCTCTCATAATAACTTTCAGTAGCAACATGAATAAAATTAACAATATAACTATCACATAAAACATTCTTATCATGAGCCACATGCATATAATAATTATTACTCTCCACATAAGCATAGTCATTCTTATTAATTGTGGTGGGAGCAAATTCAAGAAAATAGCTATCATTATTATTCTCATCACCATAGTCATCAAATATAGGAGGCATATTGTAATCATAATTAATTTTCTCCTCAATAGTAGGTGGACTGAAAATATCATACTCATCATTGTAATCATCATATATTGGAGGTTTTGTATCATCATAAGCAATAGAATAGCTATCTTCCAAAGCTGGGGAACTAAAAAATATCATTTTCATAAAAACTAGCTTCCCCAAGCTTAGACTTTTCCAAAGCATTAGCAATAATGGTGTCCAAAGAATTCATACTAACAACATTTCTATTAGCATGCAAATAAAGTTCCATAGGTTTTTTAATTTTCTCTTCAAACACTTCATGTCCTAACTCAAGATAAATACTATAAAGCTCTCTAATTTTGTTGTTGTTTTCCATTAAGCCTAACTAGTAAAAACAAGAAACAAAAAGACAAAATTGCAGAATCTAAAGGAAACAACTTCGAGCACTCACACCGAAGGATGTGAGTACCTTTTACCTTACCTCCCCGGCAACGGTGCCAGAAAATAGGCGTTTGTCGTGGGAGGTTCTTCTTCTTTAATCCTCTGGTGTGAATACCTTTTACCTTACCTCCCCGGCAACGGCGCCAGAAAATAGCTTGATGTCTACGCACTTCTATTCTTGTAGACAGTTGTTAGGCCTCCAAGTGCAGAGGTTTGTAGAACAGCAGCAAGTTTTCCCTTAAGTGGATCACCCAAGGTTTATCGAACTCAGGGAGGAAGTGGTCAAAGGTATCCCATCTCAAGCAACCCTGCAATCAAGATACAAGAAGTCTCTTGTGTCCCCAACACATCCAATACACTTATCAGGTGTATAGGTGCACTAGTTTAGCGAAGAGATAGTGAAATACAAGTGGTATGGATAATTATAAGTGGTAACGGTGATAGAAAATAACTCGATGGCGTGGAAAAGACTAAAGGCAAACTGAAATAAAGATGGAAGCAAGCAAACATGTAACAGATCTAATTGCAAACGGTGTTTCAATGTTTAGAAACAAGGCCTAGGGATCATACTTTCACTAGTGAACACTTTCATATAAATATCTTCTCTTCATGATACTACTCTTAACTACTCTCCGGTTGAACACTCTAATCGATGGTAGGGCTATAACAGCACACCTTAAAGTTCATCTTTCCCATCTAGAAACCCCACACTGTCACCTTGAGCACTAGATGGTTCCAACAAACACCACAATTTCATAAAGACATCCAACTCCAAATATAACTCATAACAAAGTATTTGAGACCTCTAGCCTAAGTGCCACCATGGTGTGCACACTGTCACTTTCACACACATGGGGAGAGCAGAGATATATTAAAGCACTTGAGTAGCAAGGTAGATCTACTTGATTACAAAGCTCATGATCACAATATGATCATGCATAGAGAGAGATGAACACATAGCTACCGGTAGAACCCTTAGCCTCGAGAGAGAACTACTCCCTCCTCATCATGGGAAATAGCAATGGTGATGGAGATGGTGGTGGAGATCGATGGAGATGGCTCCGGGGGCACTTCCCCGTCCCGGCAGGGTGCCGGAACAGAGACTTTATGTCCCCCGAATCTCCCCTTTGGTGGAGGCGGCACTGCGGAACTTTTCGTGGATTTCTGATTGACTCTTTAGGGTTTTGGTATTGGGAGGCTCTTATAGGCAAAAGAGGCAAGGTCGGTGGTCGGCCAGGGGGCCCACACCATGCCCTGGTGCAGCCTAGGCTGGCCCGCGCCAGGGGGTGTGGCCACCCTGTGGCCCCTCTCTGACTCTCCTTCTGGCTCTGTGAGTCTTCCGGGAAAATAGTAACTTTGGCTTTTGTCTCGTCCAATTCCGAGAATATTCATTTTCTGACTTCCTAGAACCAAAAACTGCAGAAAACAGGCAACTGGCACTGTGGCATCTTGTTAATAGGTTAGTCCAAGAAATCATATGAAAAGTACTCCAAAGTTGGAACAAAACACAAGAAAGTAGATAAAACCAAGGATGGAACATAAAAAATTATAGATACATTTGCAATGTATCAGTTAGCAACGTATCAACATCCCCAAGCTTAACTCCTACTCGTCCTCGAGTAGGTAAGTGATAAAAAGAAAGAATAATTTTTGAGGTGACATGCACCATCATAGACTTGATCAAAGTATTTGTAAAACATTGATAGCTAGGATCATGGTACTTCAACATAGCATGAAAGATAAAGTTCTAACAATAAGACATAGCAACTATGTTGTAACATGAAAAGGCACAAACAAAAGATTCATGAATAACAATGCTTTGCAAGATGTTTGTTTGTTTCACATAAAGAAAACATAACATAGTGGCATTCAGCTTGTCCCTCATAGAGTAGCAAATCATAATTGCATAGGACACCTTCAAAGTTCACAAGGGTGACTAGAAACAAATAGTTTAAGAACAAGCAATATAAAAGTTATGCATCAATCAACAAGTCTTAGGACAATGCACATTAAACTAAGAATGGCCACTATGCTCTCTCAATAGGTGCATACAGATAGAAGATGGAGACTCAACATAAAAGTAAAAGAAAGGCCTTCATAGAAGGAAGCAGGGATTCAAGTCTCATAAAGAGCTTCCAAAAATTATGATACTTATTAGATTTCAGCTCTCATTGCCCCTATCATAAGCATCTTTAGGTGATTAAAGTTAAAGTGACACAACTAAGAGGATATGCTTGACAAGTTATAAGTTGAAATCTCATGACCCTTACTTACGAGTACCGAACCTCATGCTACTCAACTTCAGTCACAAGTAAGCTCTTGTCATTGTAAGTACATATGTATCATAGAGAACCGCCAACGGGGTACCCCTTGCACATGATACAGGAGCTATCCCATAATCAAAATGACAAGGCAAGCAGACAATGAGCATCTCAGTGATCTTTTTATTTGGTATTTGCATAGGTTTTTATTGAGGATGCTTCATAGAGTGCTCATTATGGTTATGCTGTAAGTTTCCACCATGATTAGGCATGGCTTAGGCTAGCAGCCCAGGCGTTTCTCTAACACACATACAAACTCCATGATCTTACAAGTTCCACTTTTATTTCACACCGTCGAGATCCATAAGCAAAAGAATCATGATATCAACGGAATAATAAGTGCAATGTTGAAAGCGTTCCCCATGATACATGGTTCTGCTAACTTCAACTTATAAAGCGCAAGCATATACGCAACAAAGATGGACGCAATGGTTCAAGATTATTAAGTGCAAGAAAGTAAAGTGTGCCATCAAGTTTGTGAGAGCTTTAATCACTAATTTTCACATAACAAGTTTAATTCGGAAGGTAGATAAAAGCATGAATATACTTGGAATAGCAAATGCTAATAGGTAGGTATGGTGGACTCTTTGGAATAACTTGGTTTTATTTGGAGTTGGATGCATGAGTGGAACTCATACTTGGTTATGGAGGCTAGCAAAAGACTGGGAGCGACAAACTAAGAGAGCAATAATGGCCATAATCATGCAAAGCGACAAAACATCATTAATTAAAGCATAAAGTGATATTAAAATTCAAAAACTAAAGGATCATAAAGGCTATGGTGACTTGGGATAGTCATAACATGGTGTGAGCATGCGCCAAGTCAACCCAAATAAAGCATCAAAGGAGAATACCAGTATACTATGCTTTAATATGCTAAAACAACGCATGATTATTTCAAGGCACATTAAGCAATCTCAATTGTTTATAACGTGTCATGCTACAGCAAAAATCACTAAGCATAAAGCCAAAACAATATCAAGCATGACATGACAAAGCATAGGCCACAGTCAAAAACAATCTCCTTTTACCACTTAAGCATGAACTTTTCCTACTCTTTTCCAAACCCAACCAAACTATTTGAAAACTAATGTATGAAAGAAGGGATCCAACCAATTTATTCAAGCAAACTAAGAAAACCAAGCAAACAAAAACAAAGATGCTCCAAGAACAACACAACTATGCATGAAACAATAAAAATGAAGTGTTTGGAAGAACCTGAGATTTTTATTGATCAAGAAGAGGATGCCTTGGGCATCCCCAAGCTTTGACGCCTGTACTTCTTGGATATTTATTGGGGTGACACGGATGGCATCCCCAAGCTTGAGCTTTAGTCCATTCTTCATCTCATTACATCATTCTCTCCATACACCTGAAATTCTTCCTTCATACAAAACTTCACACAATCTTTATTAGCAACATTAGTGTACTCAAGATAATAAGTCCACTACTAAGAAAATGATTATAGGTAGATTTTAATTCTGTGGCACATATGCAATAAATGCTCCACTAAAATTAATTCTATGGCACATGTAGCAAATGCGCCACATAATTCCTGCAATTCTCTGGCGCATATGGATATATGCGCCACAGAAAGTGAGAATTCTGTGGCGCATATAGCTACATGCGCCACAGAATTCCTGTGGGCCCATGTGGGCCTGGCCCCAGCACATGGGCAGGCCAGAATTCTGTGGCGCATATGGATATATGCGCCACAGAATGTCAAAATTCTGTGGCGCATATAGCATATGCGCCATAGAATTCTCACTTTCTGTGGCGCATGTAGCTATATGCGCCACAGAATTTTGACATTCTGTGTAGCATTTTCCATATGCGCCACAGAATGTGCGAAACAGATCTACAAAAGGTGGCAGCCCCCCTTTCCCTTGTTCCCACCACCTCCAACTAGCTAGCTCGTCCCCCTCCTCCCTCCCACTCCATTTTTCTCATACTCACCTCCATTGTTGATAGCTAGACCTACTTTGGTTCATGTACTTGTGAGGGGAAGCTACTCCTACTTGTAAAGGTAGTAAACCACTCATACTTTCCTCCTCCACACATCCCAACACCCCCTCTTGCTACACTATATGCATATGGGGTTTGTAGATTTGTGAGGCATGTGTGCATGGGTACTTGTGTGATGCATGTTTTGTGTGGCCGGCGGGCCTCGGTGCGGTGTGTATGGATGTTTTGTAGGTGAAGATGGTCCCGCGGGCGGTGTGCGATGGCGAGAGATGATGTTCCTTTGCTTTGTGTTGTGCTTGAATACATGTTGCTTGTGGAGGGAGGTTGTGTTGTGCTTGAATGCATGTTGCCGGCACCGGGTGCATGGAGGTTTGCCAAAATGTTGATTCACGTCCATTTCGGCAAATTTCTACACTAGCCATACGTCCTATTTTTAGGATAGGTCATGCCGAAATTTCCCGGCGATCATGCATGCATGTATGTGTGTGCGTCGTGTGTGTGCATGGTTCTAACATACTCTCTTTAATTTGGTCTATGTTCGCGTGCAGGCGACCATGGTCATCCATATGAGCGAACACTGGGTGGTTAGATACAAGGCTGACGCAGTAGCCGACATGGTTCGGAACAACATGACCAAGATAAGATGTCCGTGCCGAACGTGCAAACACCGGAAGTGGATCAACCCTGATTCCGGACAACTAGAGTCTCACCTGTTGACACGCGGTTTCATGCCTGGCTTCTTAGTGAATGAGGAGTCGTCGGTAGATGGCGGTGGCCATGATGAAGAAGAGGCCGGGGGCGAGGGAGAAGACGAAGGGTCTCCTGGACATGGTCATCATGATGAAGGAGATGCCGACGAACATGATCATCATGAAGAAGGAGATGCCGGCAGACACAATCATCATGAAGGAGACGATGCTGGAGCAAATGGTGGTGGTGGCGCTGGAGAAGACGGGAGCACTGACACGCCGCTAACTTCGGCCTTGCGGGACCCTCATCTTCAAGAAATACTCCTCAAGCAGACGACCAACACGAGAGCTGCAGCTAGAGAGAAAGCCAAGCTGACACAGATGGAGGTAGACGGGAGGACTCCATTGTATCCTGGGTGCCGGCCCGAGGATACATGCTTGAGTGTAACGCTGAAGGCTCTGGAGATGAAGGCGGAGCACAAATGGACCGACACTAGCTTTAACGCTCACATGAAATTCTGGCATGCTTGTCTTCCCAAGGACAACACATTGCCAACAAGTATCGAGGAGACGAGGAAAGTAGTTTGCCCTATAGACCTACCGTACGTGAAGTACCACACATGCATCAATGACTACGCACTTGACTGGAACGAGTACAAGGATAGAACCACATGCCCGGTGTGCGGCCAGTGACAGTACAAGAGAGGGAACAAGAAAGTTCCTCGAAAAGTGGTGTGGTACTTTCCTATCACTTCCCGTATGCAGCGGTATTTCGTAGACCTTAAGGAAGCAGAGCTTATGCAATGGCACGCGAAGAGGGAGAAGCCGGAAGATGATCCGGAGAAGGGCAAGATACTGACACACCCCACGGACGCTAGCCAGTGGAATGCGCTGGACATCGAATTCCAAGATGAGTTCGGGCTCGATCCAAGGAACGTTAGGCTGGGCATGAGCACCAACGGACTCAATCCCTTTGGCAACCAGAGTAGCACGCACATCACCTGGCCCATGTTTGTATGGCTGTACAACCTCCCACCCTGGTTGTGCATGAAGCAGCGGTACATACACATGAGTATCCTTATCCAGGGGCCAAAACAACCGGGTGTCGACATGCATCTGTATCTCGGGCTCCTGAAAGAGGAGTTAGCGACGCTGTGGGAGACGCCGGCACGTACGTGGGATGCCTACACTGGAGATTATTTCGACCTGAGAGCTGCGTTGCTCACGACGGTGCAGGACTATCCTGGTTACGGATATGTAGCGTGTCAGGTGAACCACGGATTCTGTGCATGTGTCAGGTGCATGGATAAGACCCCGCATCTGTAGCTGCCGAGGGATCCTGGGTCTTCGAAAACCGTGTTCCAAAGGACTCGAATGTGGCTCCACAAGGATCACCTGTGGAGAAAACGCGGAGACCTGTTCAATGGCAAAGACGAGCTCGAAAATGCCCCACGTCGACCGTTAAGCGGCGAAGAAATCAAGGATCTTTTAGACAATTGGGAAGAGTGCCCTGCGCCAGGAAAGAAGAGGCCGAGGGAACAACCATCACCGCTGCATGCAGTATGGAAGGCGAGGTCCGTTTTCTGGGACCTTCCTTACTAGAAGGTCCTCCACACGCCCCATAGCCTCGATATGATGCACATCACGAAGAACGTTACCGAGAGCCTGCTCGGCACTCTGATGAACATGCTGGATAGGACCAAGGATGGGCCGAAAGCAAGAAGCGACCTAAAATTGCTTGGCATTAAGAAGGAACTTCAGTACCCCGATAGTGACGATGCCGACAATGACGATGAACAGACGGAAGGGACCCAGGGTCGCTGCAAAAGGGCTAATAAGAATGAGGTGGTTCTTAAAGCTGCATCCTTCACTCTAAGCGAGGAGGATCTCGAGAGGTTTTTCCGCTGCCTCCTAGGAGTCAAGGTTCCGCACGGATACTCTGGGAAGATAAGTAGATATCTAGACATAGCGAAGAAGAAGTTCAGTGGGATGAAGTCTCACGACTGTCACGTGCTGATGACGCAGATACTCCCCGTTGCGATCCGAGGGATAATGGACGAGCACGTCCGTGAGACGCTATTTGGCCTCTGCAACTTCTTCGATGTCATATCTAGGAAGTCTATCAGCGTGAAGCAGCTCGGCAAGCTATAGGAAGAGATCGTCGAGATACTATGCGAGCTTGAGATTTACTTCCCTCCCGCGTTCTTCGACATCATGGTGCATCTGCTTGTCCATGTCGTGGATGACATCATCCATCTCGGGCGGTGTTCCTGCACAACATGATGCCGTTCGAAAGGCTAAACGGTGTCATCAAAGGATTCGTTCGCAACAGGTCCCGACCAGATGGAAGCATAGCCAAGGGCTTTCTAACCTACGAGTGCATCTCCTTCTGCCAGAACTACCTAAGCACCGAGAACCAGGATGTCGGTCTGCCTACCAGGAAGCACCTCGGGAGGCTCGCTGGATTTGGTCACCGCGAGGGCTACCGCGCACTCCACGTCGGCATCGAACTCGAACACGCCGACTTTGATAGGGCAAACCGAGTCGCGCTACAACACATGCAGTTGGTCGGCCCCTGGGTGGATGAGCACAAAACCTTAATCGAGCAAAAGCTCACCAACATGGGCAAGCCGAGGAAGAAGGGAGACGTAACCAGAGAGCACAACGCCAGCTTCACGGGGTGGTTCAAGAAAAGGCTACTGGAAAGTCCCATGCCGACGCCTTATACTGAAGATTAGAAACTCATATTCTCACTCTCACAGGGCCCCAGGTGCAACGTTAGGACCTATCAGACGTACGACATCAACGGCTATAGATTCTACACCGAGGAGAAGGACAAGAATAGCGAATACTAAAACTCAGGAGTAACTATGCTATCATACGCTGATGACGAGATTGATGTCAAGGAAAGATTCTACGGAAGGATCGAGGAGATATGGGAACTCGACTACTGCGGAGTGACGGTGCCGATGTTTTGTGTCAGATGGGCCAAGAGCGTCGAAAAAGATGGCCGGTTTTTCACCACCATGGTTATACCCGATGCCAAATCGAAGAACGCCTCCATGAAAATGAGCCATGGGTGCTCGCTAGCCAAGTTGACCAATGCTTCTTCATTACCGACCCGGCAAAGCCAAGCCATGTTGTCGTGAGGAGGGGCAAGAGGAGCATCATCGGAATGGAAGGACCCGCCAACAAGCAAGACATCGACAAGAACGGTGATCCCAAGATTGAAGAGGAATTCGACAAGTACTTCGACAAGCCAACTACTTATGCTAAAGTAAGAAGGAAGACTACCCTACCGGCTAAAGGTTGCCCGTACACGAGAAGAAATCTCAAGGTGGCCGGCCTAAAGTATTCTACCGCGAAGAAGAAGGGCAAGAAATTTGTTGTGAAAAGACACTAGCTACCTCAGAGCCGACTTAGCGGTTTTTGATGCCTTTTTTGTACTAATTAATGCACATGTGTGCTCGCGTGCCTACATATATGTATTACTTTGACAAACTAATGTATGCGGATATTGATGTGGGTGTGACACAAGCATATATATAATATAATATCGAGGCAAATATATTAATTCTTGTTTTTAATAGGCAAATATATTAGTTCTTGCTTTTAATATATTATTACCATCCTGAAAATATTTTTTAAAAAGTCAAAAAAAAACATGTGGCAGCCAGCAATCGAACCTGGCCACCCCAGGTTCAGAACAAAGGAGCAAGCGCTGAACCAGTGTGGTAAGCAAGTGTTTCTGTCAAACAACAGCGCAACGCGCCTTTTATGTACCATCTCCAACAATTCTGTGGCGCATATCTGTACAGATGCGCCACAGAATTCCTTGACTTAGTGTTTTCAATCTCACTGCCCCAAATCGAGTCAGTCCCACAGATAGAACCCTAGCTAGCACGCCTCCGCTCTCGCCGCCGTGCTCGCCCTGCCGCGCCCGCCCCTTTTTCCCCCGCTCTCGCCCGCCCCGCCGCGCCGCACCCGCCTTGCCTCACCGTGGCCTCGCGGTGGCCTCGCAGAGCACCAGGAGGAGGAGGCCGGCCCGCTCCAGCGTCCAGGACCACCGCCACCACCACCCCGCGGAGCACCAGGAGGAGGAGGCCCGCTCCGGCGTCCAGGACCACCGCCACCACCACCGCCACCACAACCCTGTAGAGCACCAGGAGGAGGAGGCTCGCTCCAGCGTCCAGGACCACCGCCACCACCATCCCGCAGAGCACCAGGAGGAGGAGGCCCGCTCCAGTGTCCAGGACCACCGCCACCACCACCCTGCAGAACACCAGGAGGAGGAGGCCCGCTCCGGCGTCCAGGACCACCACCACCACCACCCCGCAGGTGACCCCCTCTGATTGCGTGCATAGATGATGAAACTTACTATGATCTAGCTATTTTTTGCATGAGAATTCATATTGTGCCAAGCTATTTTTACTTTGATCTAGCTATTAAATCTGCTTTTCTTCTCAAATTTACTGTGATCTAGCTTTATACAGAGAATTTCTTCACCAATATCAGACATGAAACTGATGACACTAGGTTAGTTCTTAATAGTTGGTGGTGGTCTTAATCAGAACATGACACTAGGTTAGTTCTTAATAGCCTGTGCCAAGCTATTCCCATGTTGCTGCTGCACATAATGTCATTTTAGTCTCTTTTCAATTGGTAGATGCGAAGGGAAGAAGAAAACCATTAGGTCATGTTCTTGAGCAGTAGCGCACTAGAAAAAATCGAAATGAGTGGACAAAATCAGTTGATTTGCAAACCAAAAGTCAGTTTCTCATCTTAACTGATTTGTTTTTGTTAAACTGTACCAGTGATACATTGCAAATGTATCTATAATGTTTGATGCTCCATGCTTGCTTTTATCCACTTTCTTGTGTTTTGTCCAGACTTTGGAGTACTTTTCATATGATTTCTTGGACTAACCTATTAACAAGAGCCACAGTGCCAGCTGCCTATTTTCTGCTATTTTTGGTTCCAGGAAAGTCAGAAAATGAATATTCTCGGAATTGGACGGGACAAAAGCCAAAGTGCCTATTTTTCCAGAAGACTCACGGAGCCAGAATACGAGACGGGGGAGGGCCAGGGGCTGGCCACCCCCCCAGGCGCGGGCTAGGCCTGGTGTGGTGGCCCCAGGCACCCCCCCTCGGTCTCCCTCTTCGCCTATAACAAGCCTTCTGACCTAAAAACTTAGGGGGGTTCGACGTTTTTCCACGAAAAGTTCCGCTGCGCCGCCACCACCGAAGGGGAGATTTGGGGGACAGAAAGTCTCTGTTCCGGCACCCTGTCGGGACGGGGAAGTGCCCCCGGAGCCATCTCCATCGATCTTCACCATCATCTTCATCGACCATCCATGTTTCCTCCATCTATGAGTGAGTAATCCCCCGCTGTAGGCTATGGGGATGGTAGGGATTGGATGAGATCGTTCATGTAATGGCATCAGATTGTTAGGGCATAGTGCCTAGTATCTCTTATTACTGCTTTATGACTTCGTTGCAACTTTGTTGTGCTTAATGCTTGTCACTAGGGCCCGAGTGCCATGATTTCAGATCTGAACTTATTATTCATTCATTATGATAGTATTGTTTCTAGTCTTATCTACAAGTTGTATACACACATCGTTGTCCGGAACCTATGGTCCCGAAGTGACAGAAATTGGGGTAGCCGGAAGGGAAAGGCTTTGATGTGAGGATCACATGTGTTCATGGAGTGTTAATGCTTTGCTCCAGTGCTCTATTAAAAGGAGCACCTTAATTTCCAGTAGTTCCCTAGAGGCCCCGCTGCAAACGGGCTGGCAGGACAAAAGATGTTGTGTAAGTTCTCATTGCGAGCACGTATGACTATTTATGGAACACATGCCTAGGATTGTCTAGTACTTGGATGCTTTATCTTATTTATCTACAATTGCCCTATGTTCTGATTGCTATGTGAATTGTCTTATCCATGCAACGCCCGTCCATCCATCCCTATGCCTATCGCACTCGAATCCCACTGTTTACTGCTTTTGTTACTACTGTCTTTGCTTTGCTACTGCTGTTACTTTACTATTCCTACTATAAAACTGTTGCTACTGATAAACTGCTGTGAGCAAGATTGTTTCCAGGTGCAGCTGAATTGACAACTCAGTTGTTAAGGCTGATAAGTATTCTTTGGCTCCCCTTGTGTCGAATCAATAAATTGGGTTTCACTTCCCTCGAAAATACTGCGATACACCCCCTATACTTGTGGGTCATCAAGACTATTTTCTGGCGCCGTTGCCGGGGAGCATAGCTTTATTTATCAAGTTCACTTGGATTCACTATTGTTCAAGCTAAGTTTATCTTTCTCCTTGTTTGCTTGTTTCTTTATCAAAAATACAAAAAAATAGTTCCTACTCTAGTTGTTATTTTCGTTGGTCTGTTATTGTCTTGCTTTGCCATGCTTGATGTCAATGGTTGGTTTCTTTGAAACTGAATCTTATTGGAAAGGTGGGTTCACGGAAGATCAAAAATATTATTATAAGGAACACCGCTTGTCACAAAAAGGGAAACACTTATGGGAACAAATTGATAGATTGTATACCATTGCTAGAAACGTGTGCTCTACTTATAATGTTACTTATTGCTGTGATGAGTCTTGTTGCAGAAAGAGGTATAAACACCTCCCTTTTCAATGTGAGTATAGTGATAATGATACCATATCTTCCTATGCTAAAGGAATTTATGACTTTTATGATGCGGAACAGATTGAAGAATTTATTGCTTGGAAGGGTGCTTTTGAACTTGCTAGTTTGCTTGAAAATATTGATGATTCACCTTATAAGTATGAGGTTTATGGTATACTTAAATTTTGCTTTGATAATTACAAGGATGAAAATAACCATATCCTTGAATATTTTAATAGATGCTTTACACAAATGGAAGAGACTAATGCCTTACAGGACCCTATGGAAGAGACTAATGCCTTGCAAGATCCTATGGAAGAAGAAATTGATGAACCTGAAATCTCATTAGATGAAAAAGAGGAGGAGAGTGATGAACAAAAGGAGGAAGAATGGATTAGCTACCCATGCCTACCTTCTAATGAGAGTGACTCTTTATCCCTTACATTATTTGATTGTCCTCCATGCTTACTAAAGGAGGATGGATATTATGTTCCCGAGGTTTCCTTTGAAAATGTTTATGATAAGGCTCTAGTGCTTGTAGATCATGAAAAGCATGCTTTATGTGATAGTTATATTGTAGAGTTTATTCATGAGGCTACTGAAAATTATTTTGAGAGAGGAAAATATGGTGGTAGGAGTTTTCATGGTATTGAAACACCTCTCTATGTGCTGAAAGTTTTGAAGTTACTCTTGTTTTATCTTCCTATGCCTGTCACTTTGTTATTTGCTTACACGATTCCTATGCATAGGAAGTGGGTTAGACTTAAATGTGTTTTGGATTTGCTTCTTGATGCTCTCTTTTACTTCACTTCATATTTCTTATGAGAGCATCCTCTCAAACTTTTATGCCTAAAGATGATAATATGTCTATTATTCTTGGGAGACCTTTTCTTAAATACTGCAGGAGCTGTTATTAATTGTAATCAAGGGAAGGTGACCTTCAATGTTAATGACAAGGAACACATTGTCTATTTCCTCAAGAAGATTGAAAGGACTTATGGTTTGAATTCAATTGAACATGCTAAGGGCCTTCAAGTTGGAGAAATATATTGTCCCATACCAAGAGAAAAATTTGAAACTATTATGATTGGAGAAATATATTGTCCCATACCAAGAAGATTGAACATTGCTATCAAGGTTGAGGTAACATAATCATTAGTGGAATACAAAGTTTTGTCTCATATGAAATTGTTTTGGTAGCAAGACCTGATCAACCTTGTTAACAAAAGGATTTCATTGAACAAAACAATGTTTTCACCATGATTATCTTTGCTTACTTCTATTCTATTCACTTTAGTTTTTGCTCATGCCTAACTTAAAGGCATTAAAGAAAAGTACTTGTTGGGAGATAACCCAAGAGTTTAGTTTGAGTCTTGGAAGTTATTAACTCTGTAATAACCTCTCCTTATCCTTTTTATTTGCTTTTTGTGCCAAGAGTAACCTCTAATGAGATTGAAGTAATGATTGGGAAAGTTGCTGTCCCGAAACAGATTTCTGTGCTTCACCGTAAAAATTCCTGAGAGAGCTCTGTAAGTCGGATTGAGCTGTAATTTTTTGTGCCTCTGCCCCAGGTTGTTATCTAACTTTAGTTAGTTCAAGACTTTTTGATTTGAGCAACAGAAGGTCTTCAAAAAAATTCGTCTTTACCTGCTGGTCTGTTTTGACAGATTTCTGCCATTTTCTGCATTTGCTTCTTGTTAGTTCCTTCTTGAGTTCCTTTGAGGAATTGAGCTTTTTGAGGAAGTGATACAGTAGCTAGTGTTCTAATGGAAGTTTATTTGGTGTTAGAACTGAACCTTGAGACTTATTTATCTTGAGTGCACTAATGTTGCTAATAAAGATTGTGTGAAGTTTTGTATGAAGGAAAAAATTTAGGTGTATGGAAGGAATGAGTAATGAGATGAAGGATGGACTAAAGCTCAAGCTTGGGGATGCCACGCATGTCACCCCAAGAAATATCCAAGAAGTACAAGCGTCAAAGCTTGGGGATGCCCAAGGCATCCCCTTCTTCATCAATAAAAATCCCAGGTTTCTTCCAAACACTTCATTTTTATTGTTTCATGCACAGTTGTGTTGTTCTTGGAGCGTCTTCTTTTTCATTTTCGTTTTGGTTTTTAGTTTGCGTGGTTTGCTTAGTTTGCTGAATAAATTGGTTGGACCTCCCCTTTCATACGTTGGTGTTCAAATAGTTTGGTTTGGTTTGGAAAAGAGTAGGAAAGCTCATGCTTAAGTGGTAAAGAGAGCTTGTTTTTTACTGTGGCATATGCTTTGTCATGCCATGCTTGATATTGTTTTGGCTTTATGCTTAGTATTCTTTGATGTAGCATGACTTGTTATAGACAATTGATATTTCTTAATGTGCCTTGGATGAATCATGCGGTTGTTTTAGCATATTAAAGCATACTATAGTGGTATTCTCCTTTCATGTTTTATTTAGGTTGACTTGGCACATGCTCACACCATGTTTTGACTATCTCAAGTCACCATAGCCTTTATGATCCTTTAGTTTTCAACTTGTAGTATCGCTTTATGCTTTGATCAATGATGTTTTGTCGCTCTGCATGATTATGGCCATTATTGCTCTCTTAGTTTGTCGCTCCCGGTATTTTGCTAGCCTCCACAACAAAGTATGAGTTCCACTCATGCATCCAAATCCCTAAACCAAGTTTTCCCAAAGAGTCCACCATACCTACCTATTAGCTTATGTTATTCCAAGTATATTCATCCTTTTGTTTACCTTCCACTTGTTATGAGAAAACTAGTGATTAAAGCTCTCACGAACTTGATGGCACACTTTACTTTTTGCCTCTAATAAACTTGAACCATTGGGTCCTTCTTTGTTGCGTATATGCTTGCGCTTTATAAGTTGAAATTAGCAGAACCATGTTTCATGGGGAACGCTTTCAACATTGCACTTATACTTTGTACCCCGTTGATATCATGTTCTTTTGCTTACGGATCCCGACGGTGTGAAATAAAAGTGGAACTTGTAAGATCATGGAGTTTGTATGTGTGTTAGAGAAACGCCTGGGCCGCTAGCCTAAGCCATGCCTAATCATGGTGGAAACTTGCAGCATCACCATAATGAGCACTCTATGAAGCATCCTCAATAAAAACCTATGCAAATAGCAAATAAAAAGATCGCTGAGATGCTCATTGTCTGCTTGCCTTGTCATTTTGATTATGGGAAAGCTCCCGTATCATGTGCAAGGGGTACCCCATTGGCGGTTCTTAATGATACACATATACTTACAATGACAAGAGCTTACTCGTGACTGAAGTTGAGTAGCATGAGGATCGGTCTTCGTAAGTAAGGGGCATGAGATTTCGGTTTATAACTTGTCAAGCATATCCTCTTAGTTGTGTCACTTTAACCTTAATCACCTTCAAGATGCTTATGATAGGGGCAATGAGAGCTGAAAACTACAAGTACCATAATTTTTGGAAGCTCTTTATGAGACTTGAATCCCTACTTCCTTTTTACAAAAGGCCTTTCTTCCACCATTATATTGAGTCTCCACCTTCTATCTTTATGCACTACTTTGAGAGCATAGTGGCCATTCTTAGTTCTATGTGCATTGTCCCAAGACTAGTTGATTGATGCATAACTTGTTATTGCTTGTTTGAAACTATTGTATCTAGTCACTCTTATGAACTTTGAAGGTGTCCTATCATTTATATTTGCTACTCTATTGAGGGACAAGCTGAATACTAGTATGCTATGTTTTCTTTATGTGAAACAAACAAATGTCTTGCAAAGCATTGTTATTCATGAATCTTTTGTTTGTGCCTTTTCATGTTGCATCATAGTTTCTTTGCTTATTGCTAGAACTTTGTCTTTCATGTTATGATTGAAGTACTATGATCCCAGCTTTGAGTTTTGCAAATATTTTGATCAAGTTTTTGATGGTGCATGTCACCTCAAAAATTCTTTCTTTTTATCACTTACCTACTCGAGGACGAGCAGGAGTTAAGCTTGGGGATGTTGATACATTGCAAATGTATCTATAATGTTTGATGCTCCATGCTTGGTTTTATCCACTTTCTTGTGTTTTTTCCAGACTTTGGAGTACTTTCCATATGATTTCTTGGACTAACCTATTAACAAGAGCCACAGTGCCAGCTGCCTGTTTTCTGCTATTTTTGGTTTCAGGAAAGTCAGAAAATGAATATTCTCGGAATTGGACGGGACAAAAGCCAAAGTGCCTATTTTTCCAGAAGACTCACGGAGCCAGAATACGAGACGGGGGAGGGCCAGGGGCTGGCCACCCCCCCAGGCGCGGGCTAGGCCTGGCCGCGCCAAGGCCTGGTGTGGTGGCCCCAGGCACCCCCTCGGTCTCCCTCTTCGCCTATAACAAGCCTTCTGACCTAAAAACTTAGGGAGGTTCGACGTTTTTCCACGAAAAGTTCCGCTGTGCCGCCACCACCGAAGGGGAGGTTCGGGGGACAGAAAGTCTCTGTTCCGGCACCCTGTCGGGACGGGGAAGTGCCCCCGGAGCCATCTCCATCGATCTTCACCATCATCTTCATCGACCATCCATGTTTCCTCCATCTATGAGTGAGTAATCCCCCGCTGTAGGCTATGGGGATGGTAGGGATTGGATGAGATCGTTCATGTAATGGCATCAGATTGTTAGGGCATAGTGCCTAGTATCTCTTATTACTGCTTTATGACTTTGTTGCAACTTTGTAGTGCTTAATGCTTGTCACTAGGGCCCGAGTGCCATGATTTCAGATCTAAACTTATTATTGATTCATTATGATAGTATTGTTTCTGGTCTTATCTACAAGTTATATACACACGTCGTTGTCCGGAACCTATGGTCCCGAAGTGACAGAAATCGGGGTAGCCAGAAGGGAAAGGCTTTGATGTGAGGATCACATGTGTTCATGGAGTGTTAATGCTTTGCTTCGGTGCTCTATTAAAAGGAGCACATTAATTGCCAGTAGTTCCCTAGAGGCCCCGCTGCAAACGGGCTGGCAGGACAAAAGATGTTGTGCAAGTTCTCATTGTGAGCACGTATGACTATTTATGGAACACATGCCTAGGATTGTCTAGTACTTGGATGCTTTATCTTATTTATCTGCAATTGCCCTATGTTCTGATTGCTATGTGAATTGTCTTATCCATGCAACGCCCGTCCATCCATCCCTATGCCTACCGCACTCGAATCCCACTGTTTACTGCTTCTGTTACTACTGTCTTTGCTTTGCTACTGCTGTTACTTTACTATTCCTACTACAAAACTGTTGCTACTGATAAACTGCTGTGAGCAAGATTGTTTCCAGGTGCAGCTGAATTGACAACTCAGTTGTTAAGGCTGATAAGTATTCTTTGGCTCCCCTTGTGTCGAATCAATAAATTGGGTTTCACTTCCCTCGAAAATACTACGATACACCCCCTATACTTGTGGGTCATCAACCAGCAATGCAAACAGCCTTTTCATGCTCTCCCGGAAAATAGTCAGTTTTTACTGGGATAACACATGGGTCTTGAGGTGTTTATAATATTTGGCCGAGGATGATCCATCTTGATCTCATTTTTATAAATTGTTCTTTCATGAGTTTTCAATTATTGTTTCTGTATTTTATCGAAAGATGTATGTTGCTTACTTTCCAACTATGTTATTTTTTTCATTTTAGCAGATTGTTGTCTGAAATAATCTTCTAGAACTATCCTGGGCTTTGTTTTTGTGGGTCTTTGGTTCTTGACATCATAGTATATCATCATCCAGTACCACCATATATGCTCTGGCCAATCAGGTGTAGTAGTACTACTTAGCTGCACCAAAAAGGAAAAAAAAATCTGTGGTTAACTTTGCAGTGAATTTGAAGTGAATTTCCTTGCAGTGAATAATCCATGTGTTCCTTGCAGTGAATTTCCTTGCAGTGTGTATCATGCATGTCTACAATTGCATTATTACGTACCATACCATCCTCTCTGTAATAAACCCCGAAAAAATGAAAACCAAAAAAATTACAGTGTGTATATATACGATGACAGAAATCTCTGTACCCTGTTGGATTATATGGTGTTGGAGCACCATATGTGGCTGTGGAGCACAATTTGTGCATTTTTGTATGTGAAATGTTTGCAGGGAAATCACCCGAGCTGCCCATTTCTCCTAAAATGTTGATTTCGATCCATTTCGGTCGAGAAATGGGGCTCATATGTCAAAAAATTAGCGAAGGTCATGCCGAATTTTTCGGTCGACACTTAGTAATTTTTTGACATATGAGCCCCATTTCTCGACCGAAGTGGAAGTGAATTGACACTTCGGGAGAAATGGACAGCTCATTTTAAATATTGTCAACAATAATTAATACTAACTTCCTTATTTTAATTTGTTTAGAAGTGTGCAAACATGTCGGCCGCTGATGGGGCCGGCACTTCTAAGGCCGCCATGAGCGTCGAAGACCAAGCCAAAGCGGCGAACCTCACTTTCTGGGAGGCGGCGGAGTCTCAGCATGAGGATGTGGCAGCTACTGCGGGCAACGATGGGGATGATGAGCAAGAGGGGGACGAGGACTACCGGATAGATGAAGCCGAGGAGGAGGATGCGACCACCTCCGATGGTGGAGGCCGCACGACCGATGGCGAAGGCCGCACGACCGATGGCGGGGACCGCACGGATGGCGGTAGCAGCAACCCGTCCGTTAAGAAGAATAAGAAGCCGAGGAAGGATCGGAAGCCGTAAAAGCTCACCGACACCACCGAAGAGATCACTCTGGTCTCGGAAAGTGGCCTTCCATTGGAGCCTCCGGATGTTGCCGTCGGGTACGGCATGCAACTCGGGTGCATCATCCGGGAAAGCATGTCGATCAACACGAAGCACCTGAGAAGTGAAGCGAATGAGCGGTTGGTGGCAAACTGCCTTAAGAAGCTTCACCGATGGTACAAGTTCCCAGCACCATACACCGACAAACTGGAAAAATCCAACAAGGTGAACAGGTTAGCCATCACGAAGATGGCCAATGCCTTGAGCATCTGGAGAACCCAGGTGAAGAACAAGATCGCGAAAAGGAAAGCTGGGAGAAGATCAAGAAGGGTGAGCCCATGATCCACGAAGACGAGTTCAAGATATTCAAGGCGGAGATGGAGACTGACGAAGCGAAGGCATGGACGGAATGGGGTCGGGAAATGCGGGAACAGAACATAGGTAACCACCGATGTGGAAGCGGCGGTTACAGGGGAAAGAAGGCCATATGGGCAAGGGAGGACGCCGAGGTTGAGCGTCTCGGGAAAGAAAACCCGTTTTTAAAAATCACGGACGAGCAGACCCGGAACTTTGTCCGGGCCCGCTACTATCTGGACAAGGATTCCAAGGAATTCGTCACCGATAATGACGATGTGAGAGAGTTTGAGAGTAAGCTGGTAAGGAATTTACCCGCGGTCCATTTGCTTTCATTTTGAATAATGAAGGCAAGTTCCTAAATGGGTTCACCTTTCCTTATCTGCAGGACGCTGAAATCAAGGCTACACGTGAGGTGCCGGACTCGTCGTCCCAAGGCTCGACGTAGCCGTGGGACACGATTTTCAACAGGGCGACCAACGCCTTCAAGGGGAGGCCACAGTCCGAGCCGCCCACATCATTTGGCCGTATCTCTAGCTTTGGTACGAGCACAAAGTTCCGCGAGTACTATAGCGAGGAAGCCAAGAAGAGAAAGGAGAGGCGGACCCAGTCGGCGGCTCAGGATCAAGCCGAGAAGGAAGAGCTGAAGCAGAAGATCGCGCATCTAGAGGCCAGTAAGGTGGACCAGGACGAGGTGAACGTGATAGTGCAGCAGAAGATCCTCGAGATGCTACCTCCTCGGCTGATGGAGGGGATAGCAAAATGGAATGCGGATGGTCAGGTGGGGCTGATACAAGTGCCCAGCACCGGCGGCAGCACCTCGAGCCACCAAGTGTCGCCAGACATGGTTACCCCGCCGCCCTCCATCCCCCCGGCGCAGCCGATGGAGTTGGATGCGCTGGAGCTGCCCCCTCCTGCCGATACTACCAAGGCGCAGCAGCCGGCGGCGGCGGTGCTTCCTAATGCACCCGAGACGGAGAAGAAGAAGGATCAGCCACCGGCCGCCCGTGTCTCGACAGTAGCCGAGCTCGGCGCCCTCACCAAGGTAAAATAAGTAGTTAGTCAGCGTGCTCTACTTAATGCCTTTGATTGGCTGCCATCTCATGATGCATATCTGTATGCCTCAGGACACTGCGTGCGTGCTTCTGCACAAGGTGCCCGGCGGCGAGTTGAAGGATGTTGCCACGGGCAAGCTAATACAACCGGCGAACCGCACGATGCACTGCAAGCCCATGAACGATGTCGTGATGCGCGTCGAGTTGGGTCGGGTGTTGGGGGGTGCGAAGACATGGACCCTCCCATGCAACCTCCAGGAGCCGACGAGCACCTGACCCTGGAAGGTTGCCATGGCTATCCCATGATTTGGCCAAAGACCCAGATTCGTATTGGGTCTCGCTCCACCGGTGCCACCTCGGTCGTCCGGCTGCCAAGGATGAAGCCTCCTGCTTCACCGGTCGTCGTCGCCGCCACCACAAGCCGTCACTAGAGACTCTTGGGAGCGTCTGCACCGGCGCCACAAGCAGCCAAGGGCGTGGTTGCTCCTCGACCGCCATCGCCCCCGCCTAAAGGCAAGGCCGTGGCACCGCAACAGTCATCGCCACCACCCCAGGATGACATGGACATGGTGGCCTTTGATGCCAACATCGAGGTGGATGATGATGATGATGCACCGGTCGACGTTAATGCCTTCGTCAACACCGGCGCCAGTAAAGGACCGTTCATGCCTCCTCTCGTTGAAGAACCATCATTCCGCGATCAAGCTAGCCATCCCAAGAAGCGCCTGGTCTTCCGTGGGTTTTCTCAGGAGACGCCTCCGGTCGCCGAGACACAACCTCCATTGGTCGGAATCATTTTCAGCCCTGACACACTCCGCAGGATGGCCGGTGACAGGTTAGCATCGCTAGTGGAGGCTGCTGATGCAAAGAGGAAGAGGGTAAGGAAGAGGCCGAACAGGAACAAGGACAAGGCTGCGAGCCAGCCCGCTCTGATCCGTTACAGGGACGATGTTGTACCACCCCGCGAGGATGGCTTGACCAGAGTGCACGAAGCTGGTCAGCCCATACTGCCTCCAGAACTGCGCCGCCTGGCTTCGGGAGGTATGATGAGTTTGCATGAAGGTGTCCTGACACTGGAGGGCCTCCTTCTCAAGGACAAGGACCCGAGTTACCCGGTGTTCACCGCCAAGGTGTCAGAGGACATGGGCTTCATCACCGATGCCCCCGCGGATGTGTTCTTCATAGCCTACGAGGACATCATCAAGCTGTTCCACTCGAGACGGCTGGACTATAACTTGGTCCGCCTATTCATGCTCAATCTGGCGATGAAGGTCAAGAGAGAGGACACCCCGTTCGTCGCGATAGCGGATCTCTACTACATGCGGGATAGCCAGCTAGAAGAAGGAACAAGGACCCGGGCCCGGGCAAAGTCCTACCTTCAGAAGCTATTGATGGACAACAAGAGGAAGGACAACATCCTTGTGCCTTTCTTTCCCGAGTAAGTGTACACATCCTCCTACCGCCGTCATAACACATAAGTATTTCTTTCCATTGCTCTTTTCCAACATCTCGTTCCACATTGTGTGTTGCGCAGAGATAAGTATTGCACGCTCATCGTCCTCTCCACGAGGTATTCGCTTGCCACCTACTTCGACTCGGGGAGTGCGAGGAGGAAGAACTACGCCAGAGTAAGGAGCGTTCTGGATGATGCTATCAAGGGCTATGCCAATCAGGTAGGCCCCTTCAACTATAAGGGGGAGGCTTACAGGGACGATGGACGACACAAGTTCAAGCATGTGTTCGAGTTCCCCTGCGTCAAGCAGCCGTCTGACAGTGTGAAGGAGGCCTTCTACGTTTGCCATCACCTCAAAGGGTTTGTCCAGGATTGTGAGATGCTAGCGCTGCCATCTTCTCTCCAAGGATGGGCCCAAAAGTTGCATGGGATCAGTGACCCCAATCTCAGGGAAGACTTCCATGATACGCAGGTGAAGCTGTCACATATCATCATGGAACAGGTCAACACACATGGTGGGCTCTTACACCATCCCAGGTCGTTCACCAAGAGGGAGATCGAAGCCTGCCTCAAGGCGCAGGGTGACTTCAGGACATGGACGACGAAAGACATGTACAAGCCGTTCCCGGCGCCCTGCGAGGAGAAGGCTACTTGACCGAGAGAGCGTGTGTATCGGTGGACATGTAGTGTGTGTCAAAAAACTTAACTTGCCTAGCTTGAAACCGTCGTTGTTATTGTGTCGGACATGTTGTCGTGTTTCTTTCATTGTCATCGATGCATTGTTTTAAGTTTATGAATGCCTTGATCTAATATTTGTCAACATATATATTTGCATGATGTACTAATATGCCTTGTCAATAGAGATGCCAACGTACGTTGTGTACAAGGGTCGGGTTCCAGGTGTCTACGAGGAGTGGGTGGACTGCCACCAACAAGTGGACAAGCTCAGCGGCAACAGCTACAAGGGATACGCGACTAGAGAGGAGGCGGTGGCCAAGTGAAGGAGACACGTGTGGAAGAAGAACCGGACGAAGATCTTGGTGCCGCTCCTCCTCACCGGCATCACGGTTACGGTGTACTACATTCTGTCCTAAGGTATAGGCGGTGACAATATTACGCAGTTGTAAGTTGTGTGAGTGAGATGAACACTTGTGAAATATACTTGTACACTTATTCGGTTCTAAGTGATGTGATTGATGAACACTTGTGAACATTCGTGCTTGTTGATGTATTATATGTGAACTGGAACATTTGTACTGCTGTGTGCAGCTTTTCTGTGAATTTCTGTTAATTTTTGTGTATTTTCTGTAATATACCTATTATATACCTGTATTTGTACCAGATTGGCGCATATGCATATGCGCCACAGAAATATAATTTTAGTGGCGACAATTTAGTGGCGACTGCTAGATGCGCCACAGAAAGTTGTTTTGGTGCGCCACTGATAACGTTTTTCCTAGTAGTGGTCTTTGGGTTCAGTTTCAACACCAATAAAACTTCCATTAGAACACAAGCTACTGTAGCACTTTCCTCAAAAAGCTCAATTCCCCAAAGAGAACCCAAAAAGGAATCAACAAGAAGCAAATGCAAATAATGGCAGAAATCTATCAAAACAGACCAGCAGGTAAAAAGCAATTTTTTTGAAAACCTTCTGTTGCTCAAATCGAAAAGTGTTGAACTAACAAAAGTTAGATAACAACCTGGAGTAGAAGCACAAAAATTCACGCCTCAAAACGACATACAGATATTTTACACGAATTTCTATAGTGAAGCATAAAAATCTGTTTCGGGACAACAACTTTCCCAATCATTACTTCTCTCTCATTAGAGGTTACTCTTGGCACAAAAAGCAAATAAAAAGGATAAGGAGAGGTTATTACTGAAGCAATAACTTCCAAGACTCATCTAAAATTTTTGGGTTATCTCCCAATAAGTACATTTTTCTTTAACGCCTTTAAGTTAGGCATAAGAAGCAAGAAAAAGAATCAAGTGTTCTCAAATGAAGAAACATTAAGATTGATACCAGAAATATCTTCAACAAGGCAAGGTATCTCATCCAAATAAGTTCTAGAGGATCCTCTCTCAATGCTCTTGGGTTCACTACTTTCGTCAAACGGATTTTCAGGAACAATCCAATCAAGATTCTTTTCTATGGCTTCATGCATTGCTACAAGTTTGAAAGGTACTAGTATCTTAATTTCGTCCATGTTAGGTTCGGTTTTGTTCATCTTTTCTCATGTACCAATAACATCTATACATGAGCCTAGCATATTAAAATGATCAAATACTTTTCTAGCTTCCTTAGCAACATCATAGAATTCTTTAAGCAAGGTTTCAAGAATAAAATCTCTCTTTTCAGGGTCCTCAATTTCCTTAAGTTTAAGAAACATTACTTGCATTAAAAGGTTAAGGTTAACAAACCTAGCGTCCAACATGTGAATTAAAGAAGTTGCAGCAATTTCATAATTTGGAGCAAGTTCTGCAAGGGATCTATCCTTAATATCCTCATGCCTACTAACATGATTAAAGAATTCTTCAATATTATCTTTTCCAATTATAGAGCCACTACCTATTGAAAGGTCTTTCAGGGTGAATTTAGGGAT
Source organism: Avena sativa (assembly GCA_916181665.1). Taxonomy (NCBI): domain Eukaryota; kingdom Viridiplantae; phylum Streptophyta; class Magnoliopsida; order Poales; family Poaceae; genus Avena; species Avena sativa. The sequence continues at coordinate 540,244,966 of OV702290.1, read as the reverse complement.
CAACATGGTGAGCTAAGAAAAAGGTAACAACTATAGAAAGACTTAATTTTTTGTGTGTTTTTAATAAAGAAAGCAAACTAGTACAACTAATTTTTTGTGTTTTTGATAAAGAAACAAGCAAACAAAGTAGAAATAAACTAAGCAAAACAAAAATAACAAAGTAAAGAGATTGGTTATGAGGGACTCCCCTTGTGAAGATGTCCTTGACTCCCCGGCAACGGCGCCAGAAAAATACTTGCTGGCTCGTGATACATTGCAGATGTATCTATAATTTTTGATGTTACATGCTTGGTTTTATCCACTTTCTTGTGCTTTGTTCCAACTTTGGAGTACTTTTCATATGATTTCTTGGACTAACCTATTAACAAGAGCCACAGTGCTAGCTGCCTGTTTTCTGCTGTTTTTGGTTCCAGGAAAGTCAGAAAATGAATATTCTTGGAATTGAACGGGACAAAAGCGAAAGTGCCTATTTTTCTGGAAGGGATCAAGTGCTAGAATACGAGACGAAGAAGGGCCAGGGGCCGGCCACACCACCTGGCTGCATGGTCAGGCTGGGCCCGTGCCAGGGGGTGGTGTGGTGGCTCCCGGCACCCCCTCGGCCTCTCCTTCCGCCTATATATTACCCTCGGGACGAAAACCCTAAGTACCCGATCAAAAAATCCACGAAAGAGTATGTAGCCGCCATCATCTCCATCCCTAGATCGGGAGGGATCTGAAGCTCTTCCCGGCACCCAGCCGGAGAGGGGAATTCACCCTGGAGGCCTTCTTCATCACCATGCAAGCCTCCGGTGTGATGCGTGAGTAGTTCATCCTTGGACTACGGATCCATGTAGTAGCTAGATGGCTGGTTCTCCTCCTTTGTGCTTTCATGTTTAGATCTTGTGAGCTCCGTTCATGATCAAGATCATCTATTTGTAATCATACATGTTGTGTTTGCGGGGATCCGATGGATATTGAGATGCTATTTCAGATTGATTATTGATTCTATCATGTCTTTGTTATTTGTGATCTTGCATGCTTTCCGTTGTTAGTAGCTATCTTGGCCAAGTAGATGCTAGCAACTCCAAGAGTTAGTATTTATGCTCGATAGTGGGTTCATGCCTCTGGTAATCTGGGGAAGTGACAGAAATCTCTAAGGTACTAGATGTGCTGTTGCTACTAGGGAGAAAACAACAATCCTTTGTTCATAGAACAATCGTATTGTTTACTTTACACGCAGTTCATAAAGCAATAATTTGTTGCTTGCAACTTAATACTGGAGGGGGTTCGGACGATAACCTGAAGGTGGATTATTAGTCATAGATGCAGTTGGATGGCGGTCTATGTATTATGTTGTAATGCCCAATCAAGTCTCAAAGGAGTCAAGATGATTAGTATATGCATGTATTGCTTTCTCGATGTTTGTCAATTGCCCCGCTGTAATTTGTTCACCTAGCATGTTATCTATCTTAAGGAGAGCCACCTCTAGTGAACTATGGATCCCGGTCCTTGTCTTTTACATACAATCTACAACTGTGTACTTCTTTGTGTTTACTTTCTGCAAACTTTTACTTCTTTCCATTCGATACATTCAATCCTTTGTTTTCCACAAAACACGGTGAGATTAACAACCTCATCGCAAGTTGGGGACAAAGTTCTGTAGTTGTGTTGTGCAGGTCTCCACGTTTCTACTAGCACCGGTAGTGCGCCCTGCCAAAGCTCAGCTAGTAACACCTTTGGGGTGTTTCCTTGCTCCTACTGGTTCGATTAAACCTTGGTTTCATAACTGAGGGAAAACTTACTACTGTGCTCATCATACCTTCCTCTTGGGGTTCCCAACGAGCTCTACATCGAACGACGAGCACATCAAGATCTTTTTTGGCGCTGTTGCCGAGGAGTCAAGGACATCTTCACAAGGGGAGTCCCTCATAACCAATCTCTTTACTTTGTTGTTTTTGTTTTGCATAGTTTTATTTTTTCTTTGTTTGCTTGTTTTGTTTTTCAAAAACACAAAAAAAATAGTTTTACTAGTTTGCTTTCTTATTTCAAAAAACGCAAAAAAAAATAGTTCCTATCTCGTGTTTCCACTATGTCTAGCCTTGCTCCAATCACTTTGTCACCCGAGGAAATGATTTTCACTTTTAAACAAGGAATTGAGGAAATTTTTAAGGAATCTTGGTCTAGAATCTCTGATCTACATGAAAAAACTGAGCCTAAAATGACTCAAAGCTTGTTCCTTAGCAGTTTTTACCTTGGGATTGCTCTTTGCTATAGGTATGCTCTAGATGCTGTTGTGGGAGGAGATTTCCTCCAATGTAATGAGGATGATGCTACTAATGCTATAAAGAAATTGATCCTCACTTACAACATGCCTAGCCAAACTGATATTTCTTTCGCAAAGATATTTGCTAGGTTGAACACTCTTGAGACTAGCACTACTAGCTTAAAAGATTGCTATAATACGCTTAGGGAGCATCACAATTATGTTCCAATAAATGCTGAACCATCAAAGTGGCTCCCTACAGTAAAGATTGAGATAAACACTGAAACCTTTCAAGCCCGATGCGATATCATGTCTGAATTTTGTCTTATGCCCAAAGATATTTATGAATCTTTGAATCTTTGGGGGCTTACTGAAGGAGGAAAAGAAATATCTCTTGCTAATAATGCTATGATATTACCTATTGGAATAGCTGAAGGTGTGTTTACAAATATCCTTGGAAAAATGATTTCTACTGATTATCTTGTTATTGAATGTGCAGGAAAAGGACAAATTACACTTGGAAGGTCCTTATTAGAACTCCTTGGAGCAATAATAGATGTGGTAAAGGGGACCATGCACCTTTCTTCTCCACCAAACAATCACTTTTTCCCAAAGGATAAGAGTAAAAATAAGAGAGGTAAGGGCAAGAAAGTTGGTTTTAATGCTTCTTCATTTGAGAACACTTGATTCTTTCTTTGCTTCTTATGCCTAATTTAAAGGCGTTAAAGAAAAGTACTTATTGGGTGATAACCCAAAAGTTTTAGATGAGTCTTGAAAGTTATTACTTCAGTAATAACCTCTCCTTATCCTTTTTATTTGCTTTTTGTGCCAAGAGTAACCTCTAATGAGAGAGAAGTAATGATTGGGAAAGTTGCTGTCCCGAAACAGATTTTTGTGCTTCACCGTAAAAATTCTTGAGAGAACTCGGTATGTCGGATTGAGCTGTAATTTTTTTGATTCTGCCCCAGGTTGTTATCTAACTTTTGTTAGTTCAACACTTTTTGATTTGAGCAACAGAAGGTCTTCGAAAAAAATCGTCTTTACCTGCTGGTCTGTTTTGACAGATTTCTGCCATTTTCTGCATTTGCTTCTTGTTAGTTCCTTCTTGAGTTCCTTTGGGGAATTGAGCTTTTTGAGGGAAGTACTACAGTAGCTAGTGTTCTAATGGAAGTTTATTTGGTGTTAGAACTGAACCTTAAGACTTATTTATCTTGAGTGCACTAATGTTGCTAACAAAGATTGTGTGAAGTTTTGTATGAAGGAAAATTTTCAGGTGTATGGAAGGAATGAGTAATGAGATGAAGGATGGACTAAAGCTCAAGCTTGGGGATGCCACGCGTGTCACCCCAAGAAATATCCAAGAAGTAAAAGCGTCAAATCTTGGGGATGCCCAAGGCATCCCCTTCTTCATCAATAAAAATCACAGGTTTCTTCCAAACGCTTCATTTTTATTGTTTCATGCACAGTTGTGTTGTTCTTGGAGCGTCTTCTTTTTAGTTTTCGTTTTGGTTTTTCATTTGCTTGGTTTTCTTAGTTTTCTGAATAAATTGGTTGGATCCCCTCTTTCATACATTGGTTTGCAAGTAGTTTGGTTTGATTGGAAAAGAGTTGGAAAGTCCATACTTATGTGGTAAAAAGAGCTTGTTTTTGACTATGGCATGTGCTTTGTCATGCCATGCTTGATATTGTTTTGGCTTTATGCTTAGTATTCTTTGCTGTAGCATGATTTGTTATAAACAATTGATATTGCTTAATGTGCCTTGGATGAATCATGCGTTGTTTTAGCATATTAAAGCATAGTATAGTGGTATTCTCCTTTGATGCTTTATTTGGGTTGACTTGGCACATGCTCACACCATGTTATGACTATCTAAAGTCACCATAGCCTTTATGATCCTTTAGATTTCAACTTGTAGTATCACTTTATGCTTTGATCAATGATGTTTTGTCGCTCTGCATGATTATGGCCATTATTGCTCTCTTAGTTTGTCGCTCCCAGTCTTTTGCTAGCCTCCACAACCAAGTATGAGTTCCACTCATGCAGCCAACTCCCTAAACCAAGGTATTCCAAAGAGTCCACCATACCTACCTACTAGCTTATGCTATTCCAAGTATATTCATGCTTTTGTTTACCTTCCACTTGTTATGAGAAAACTAGTGATTAAAGCTCTCACGAACTTGATGGCACACTTTACTTTTTTACCTCTAATAAACTTGAACCATTGGGTCCTTCTTTGTTGCATATATACTTGCGCTTTATAAGTTGAGATTAGCAGAACCATGTTTCATGGGGAATGCTTTCAACATTGCAATTGTACTTTGTACCCTGTTGATATCATGTTCTTTTGCTTACGGATCCCGGCGGTGTGAAATAAAAGTGGAACTTGTAAGATCATGGAGTTTGTATGTGTATTAGACAAACGCCTGGGCCGCTAGCCTAAGCCATGCCTAATCATGGTGTAAACTTGCAGCATCACCATAATGAGCACTCTATGAAGCATCCTCAATAAAAACCTATGCAAATAGCAAATAAAAAGATTGCTGAGATGCTCATTGTCTGCTTGCCTTGTCATTTTGATTATGGGAAAGCTCCCGTATCATGTGCAAGGGGTACCCCGTTGGCGGTTCTTAATGATACACATATACTTACAATGATAAGAGCTTAGTCGTGACTAAAGTTGAGTAGCATGAGGATCGGTCTTCGTAAGTAAGGGGCATGAGATTTCGGTTTATAACTTGTCAAGCATATCCTCTTAGTTGTGTCACTTTAACCTTAATCACCTTCAAGATGCTTATGATAGGGCCAACTAGAGCTGAAAACTACAAGTACCATAATTTTTGGAAGCTCTTTATGAGACTTGAATCCCTACTTCCTTTTACAAAAGGCCTTTCTTCCACCATTATATTGAGTTTCCACCTTCTATCTTTATGCACCTACTTTGAGAGCATAGTGGCCATTCTTAGTTCTATGTGCATTGTCCCAAGACTAGTTGATTGATGCATAACTTGATATTTCTTGTTTTAAACTATTGTATCAAGTCACCCTTATGAACTTTGAAGGTGTCCTATGCATTTATATTTGCTACTCTATTGAGGGACAAGGTGAATACTATTATGCTATGTTTTCATTATGTGAAACAAACAAACGTCTTGCAAAGCATGTTATTCATGAATCTTTTGTTTGTGCCTATTCATGTTGCATCATAGTTTCTTTGCTTATTGCTAGAACTTTGTCTTTCATGTTATGATTGAAGTACTATGATCCCAGCTATGAATGTTTCGCAAATAATTTGATCAAGTCTTTGATGGTGCATGTCACCTCAAAAATTATTCTTTCTTTTTATCACTTACCTACTCGAGGACGAGCAGGAGTTAAGCTTGGGGATGTTGATACATCGCAGATGTATCTATAATTTTTGATGTTCCATTCTTGGTTTTATCCACTTTCTTGTGTTTTGTTCCAACTTTGGAGTACTTTTCATATGATTTCTTGGACTAACCTATTAACAAGAGCCACAGTGCCAGCTGCATGTTTTCTCCTGTTTTTGGTTCCAGGAAAGTCAGAAAATGAATATTCTTAGAATTGGACGGGACAAAAGCCAAAGTGCCTATTTTTCTGGAAGGGATCAAGTGCCAGAATATGAGACGGAGTAGGGCCAGGGTCCGGCCACACCACCTGGCCGCGCGGCCAGGCTGGGCTCGCGCAAGGGGGTGGTGTGGTGGCTCCCAGCACCCCCTCGGCCTCTCCTTCCGCCTATATATTGCCCTCGGGACGAAAACCCTAAGTACCCGATCAAAAAATCCACGAAAGAGTATGTAGCCGCCATCATCTCCATCCCTAGATCGGGAGGGATCTGAAGCTCTTCCCGGCACCCAGCCGGAGAGGGGAATTCACCCTGGAGGCCTTCTTCATCACCATGCAAGCCTCCGGTGTGATGCGTGAGTAGTTCATCCTTGGACTACGGATCCATGTAGTAGCTAGATGGCTGGTTCTCCTCCTTTGTGCTTTCATGTTTAGATCTTGTGAGCTCCATTCATGATCAAGATCATCTATTTGTAATCATACATGTTGTGTTTGCGGGGATCCGATGGATATTGAGATGCTATTTCAGATTGATTATTGATTCTATCATGTCTTTGTTATTTGTGATCTTGCATGCTTTCCGTTGTTAGTAGCTATCTTGGCCAAGTAGATGCTAGCAACTCCAAGAGTTAGTATTTATGCTCGATAGTGGGTTCATGCCTCTGGTAATCTGGGGAAGTGACAGAAATCTCTAAGCTACTAGATGTGTTGTTGCTACTAGGGAGAAAATAACAATCCTTTGTTCATAGAACAATCGTATTGTTTACTTTACACACAGTTCGTAAAGCAATAATCTGTTGCTTGCAACTTAATACTGGAGGGGGTTCGGACGATAACCTGAAGGTGGATTATTAGTCATAGATGCAGTTGGATGGTGGTATATGTATTATGTTGTAATGCCCAATCAAGTCTCAAAGGAGTCAAGATGATTAGTATATGCATGTATTGCTTTCTCGGTGTTTGTCAATTGCCCCGCTGTAATTTGTTCACCGAGCATGTTATCTATCTTAAGGAGAGCCACCTCTAGTGAACTATGGATCCAGGTCCTTGTCTTTTACATACAATCTACAAATGTTTACTTCTTTGTGTTTACTTTCTGCAAACTATTACTTCTTTCTATTCGATACGTTTAATCCTTTGTTTTTCGCAAAACACGGTGAGATTGACAACCTCATCGCAAGTTGGGGACAAAGTTCTGTGGTTGTGTTGTGCAGGTCTCCACGTTGCTACTAGCACCGGTAGTGTGCCCTGCCAAGGCTCAGCTAGCAACACCTTTGGGGTGTTTCCTTGCTCCTACTGGTTCGATTAAACCTTGGTTTCATAACTGAGGGAAACTTGCTGCTGTGCTCATCATACCTTCTTCTTGGGGTTTCCAACGAGCTCTACATCAACAACGAGCCATCAAGCATTTTTCTGGCGCCGTTGTCGGGGACTCAAGGACATCTTCACAAGGGGAGTCCCTCATAACCAACCTCTTTACTTTGTTATTTTTGTTTTGCTTAGTTTCTTTTTGCTTTGTTTGCTTGTTTCTTTATCAAAAACACACAAAAAATAGTTTTACTAGTTTGCTTTCTTATTTGAAAACCCAAAAAATGACTACTCTTGAAAACACTAAGTTGTGTGACTTCACTAGCACCAACAACAATGATTTTATGAGCACACCTATTGCTCCACCTGTGCCTGAAGATACTTTCTTTGAGATAAAACCTGCTTTCATCAATCTTGTTATGAGAGACAATTTTCTGGTATTGGTAATGAAGATGCTGCTTCCCATCTAAATAACTTTGTTGAACTTTGTGAGATGTAAAAGCATAGGGATGTAGATGGTGATATTATTAAGCTAAAATTGCTTCCTTTCTCTTTGAGAGGAAAAGCTAAAGAATGGTTGAATTCCTTAACTAGGAATAGTATTGATTCTTGGACTAAGTGCAAAGATGCTTTCATTGGAAAATACTATCCTCCTGCTAAGATTATATCTATGAGAAGTGAAATAATGAAGTTTAAACAATCTGATAATGAACATGTTGCTCAAGCTTGGGAAAGAATGAAATCTTTGGTTAAGAATTGTCCCACTCATGGACTGACTGCTTGGATGATCATCCAAACTTTTTATGCAGGATTGAACTATTCTTCAAGGAACCTATTGGATTCTGCTGCTGGAGGTACCTTTATGACCATTACTTTGGGTGCTGCAACAAAACTTCTGGACAATATGATGGTTAATTATTCTGAATGGCATACCGAGAGAGCTCCACATGGTAGGAAGGTAAATTCTGTTGAGGAAACTTCCTCCTTGAGTGATAAGATTGATATTATGTCTATGCTTGTGAATGGGAAAGCCCATATTGATCCAAATAATGTTCCCTTAGCCTCTTTGGTTGCTCAAGAAGAGCAAGTTGATGTGAACTTCATAAGAAATAACAACTTTGGCAATAGTGCTTATAGGAATAATTTTGGTAACAACAATTATAAGCCATATCCTCCCAACAATGGTAATGCTTATGGAAGTTCTTACAACAACAATAGGAGTGCACCCTCTGAACTTGAAGCTATGCTTAAGGACTTTATTAGTAAACAAACTGCTTTCAATAAAACTATTGAGGAAAAACTCTCTAATGCTGAAAGAAATATAGCATCTTTGGTTGAAGCTCAATCTTCTTTGAATAAAATGGTTGCTAAACCTGAAACTAATGATAATCCCTTTGCAGCTACTAATGCCATACAAGTAAGAATTGATGAAAATGTTAGACTATTAGCTGAATTACATGCTAAGTGGGAAAGAGAAGATGAAATTTCTAGAAACATTAGTGTTTCTACTATCACCACCACTAGTGTTGAGGCTAGTAATAGCTCTACTACTTTAGATGATAAGTATGGTTTTGATCTTGATGGTTGCAACATCTCTGAAGTTATTAAGTTCCTACAAAAGCTTGCTAAAAGTCCTAATGCTAGTGCTATGAACATGGCCTTTACAAAACACATTACTGATGCTCTCATAAAGATTAAAGAAGAAAAGGTGAAACATAAAGCTTCTATTCCTATAAAACAAGAAGATGGTTGGGAACCCATCATTAATATGAAAGTGAATGACTTTGATTTCAAAGCTTTATGTGATCTTGATAGTAGTGTTTCTATTATGCCTAGAAGGATTTATGATATACTTGATTTGCCTCCTCTTGAAGATTGTTATTTGAATGTCCCACTTGATGATAATGCTAAAAAAACTCATGGGGAGTCTTAATGATGTTCTTATTATGGTTAAAAATGCCTATGTCCCTGTTGATTTTTATGTTTTGGATGTTGAATGCAATGCTTCTTATCCTATTACTTTGGGAAGACCTTTTCTTAGAACTGTTGGTGCCATTATTGATATGAAAGAAGGCACCATTAAATATCAACTCCCACTCAAGAAAGGTATAGAACACTTCCCTAAGAAGAGAGAGAAGATTTCTTTTGCTTCTCCTATGAAAACAAAATTTGGTCTTAATGCTTCTTCATTCGAGAACACTTGATTCTTTCTTGCTTCTTATGCCTAACTTAAAGGCGTTAAAGAAAAGTACTTATTGGGAGATAACCCAAAAGTTTTAGATGAATCTTGAAAGTTATTACTTTAGTAATAACCGCTCCTTATCCTTTTTATTTGCTTTTTGTGCCAAGAGTAACCTCTAATGAGAGAGAAGTAATGATTGGGAAAGTTGTTGTCCCGAAACAGATTTTTGTGCTTCACCATAAAAAATCGTGTAAAATATCTGAACATCTATTTGCAGCATGAATTTATGTGCTTCTGCCCCAGGTTGTTATCTAACTTTCTTTAGTTCAACACTTTTTTATTTGAGCAACAGAAGGTCTTCGAAAAAAAATCGTCTTTACCTGCTGGTCTGTTTTGATAGATTTCTGCCATTTTCTGCATTTGCTTCTTGTTGGTTCCTTTTTGAGTTCTTTTGGGGAATTGAGCTTTTTGAGGGAAGTGATACAGTAGCTAGTGTTCTAATGGAAGTTTATTTGGTGTTAGAACTGAACCTTAAGACCTTTTATCTTGAGTGCACTAATGTTGCTAATAAAGATTGTGTGAAGTTTTGTATGAAGGAAAAATTTCAGGTGTATGGAAGGAATGAGTAATGAGATGAAGGATGGACTAAAGCTCAAGCTTGGGGATGCCACACGTGTCACCCCAAGAAATATCCAAGAAGTACAAGAGTCAAAGCTTGGGGATGCCCAAGGCATCCCCTTCTTCATCAATAAAAATCCCAGATTTCTTCCAAACGCTTCATTTTTATTGTTTCATGCACTGTTATGTTGTTCTTGGAGCGTCTTCTTTTTCGTTTTGGTTTTGGTTTTTCGTTTGCTTTGTTTTCTTAGTTTGCTGAATAAATTGGTTCGACCCCCTCTTTCTTACATTGGTTTGCAAATAGTTTGGTTTGGTTTGGAAAAGAGTAGGAAAGCTTATGTGGTAAAAAGAGCTCGTTTTTGACTATGGCCTATGCTTTGTCATGCCATGTTTGATATTGTTTTGGCTTTATGCTTAGTATTCTTTGCTATAGCATGACTTGTTATAAACAATTGAGATTGCTTAATGTGCCTTGGATGAATCATGCGTTGTTTTAGCATATTAAAGCATAGTATAGTGGTATTCTCCTTTGATGCTTTATTTGGGTTGACTTGGCACATGCTCACACCATGTTATGACTATCCCAAGTCACCATATCCTTTATGATCCTTTAGTTTTCAACTTGTAGTATCACTTTATGCTTTGGTCAATGATGTTTTGTCGCTCTGCATGATTATGGCCATTATTGCTCTCTTAGTTTGTCGCTCCTAGTCTTTTGCTAGGCTCCGCAACCAAGTATGAGTTCCACTCATGCATCCAACTCCTTAAACCAAGTTATTCCAAAGAGTCCACCATACCTACCTACTAGCTTATGATATTCCAAGTATATTCATGTTTTTGTTTACCTTCCAAATTAAACTTGTTATGAGAAAACTAGTGATTAAAGCTCTCACGAACTTGATGGCACACTTTACTTCTCTTGCCCTTAATAAACTTGAACCATTGTGTCGTCTATGGTGTATATGCTTGCACTTATTTGTTGGGGATTAGCAGAACCATGCTGTCATGGGGAACGCTTTCAACATTGAACGGGTACTTTGTACCTAGTTGATATCATGCTCTTTTGTATATGGATGTCGTCGGTGTGAAATGAAAGGGGAGCTTGTAAGTCCATGGAGTTATGTATATGTGTTAGAGAAACACCTGGGCCGCTGGTCTAATCCATGCTAACATGGTGGAAACATGCAGCTTAACCATAATGAGCTGTCTATGAAGCATTCTTCTTATAAAAAAAGTCCTATATTGAGAAAAAGAGAAAAAGAAAAAAAGAGATTATGAAAAGAGGAAAGAGAGAAAAAAACACCATATTCCCATGGTAAATAACAAGATTGCTGAGATGCTCGTTGTCTGCTTGCCTTGTCATTTTGATATGGGGATTCTTCCGTATCATCGGGCAAGGGGTACCCCGTTGGCGGTTCTCTATGATACACATGTACTTACAATGACAAGAACTTACCGGTGACTAAACTTGAGTAGCATGAGGAGCGGCCCTCGTATTCAAGGGACATGATATTTCTAACTTATACTTCGTCAAGCATGTACACCATAGTTTGTTCACTTTAACCTTAATCACTTCAAGATGCTTATGATAGGGGCAATGAGAGCTGAAAGGTATAAGTACCATAATTTTTGGAAGCTCTTTATGAGACTTGAATCCCTACTTCCTTTTATAAAGGCCTTTCTTCCACCATTATATTTAGTCTCCACCTTCTACCTTTATGCACCTACTTTGAGAGCATAGTGGCCATTCTTAGTTCTATGTGCATTGTCCCAAGACTAGTTGATTGATGCATAATTTGATATTGCTTGTTTTAAACTATTTGTATCTAGTCACTCTTATGAACTTTGAAGGTGTCCTATGCATTTATATTTGCTACTCTTTCAGGGACAAGCTGAATACTATTATGCTATGTTTTCTTTATGTGAAACAAACAAACGTCTTGCAAAGCATTGTTATTCATGAATCTTTTGTTTGTGCCTTTTAATGTTGCATCTAAGTTTCTTTGTCTTATTGCTAGAACTTTATCTTTCATGTTATGATTGAAGTACTACAATCCTAGCTTTGAATGTTTTGTGAATACTTTGATCAAGTCTTTGATGGTGCATGTCACCTCAAAAATTCTTCTTTCTTTTTATCACTAACCTACTCGAGGACGAGCATGAGTTAAGCTTGGGGATGTTGATACATTGCAAATGTATCTATAATTTTTGATGTTCCATGCTTAGTTTTATCCACTTTCTTGTGTTTTGTCCACACTTTGGAGTACTTTTCATATGATTTCCTGGACTAACCTATTAACAAGAGCCACAGTGCCAGCTGCCTGTTTTGTACTGTTTTTGGTTCCAAGAAAGTCAGAAAATGAATATTCTCAGAATTGGACGGGACAAAAGCCAAAGTGCCTATTTTTCCGGAAGGGATCAAGTGCCAGAATACAAGACGGAGAAGGGCCAGGGGCCGGCCACACCACCTGGCCGTGCGGCCAGGATGGGCCCGCGCCAGGGGTGGTGTGGTGGCTCCTGGCACCCCCTCGGCCTCTCCTTCCGCCTATATATTGCCCTCGGGACGAAAACCCTAAGTACCCGATCAAAAAATCCACGAAAGAGTATGTAGCCGCCGTCATCTCCATCCCTAGATCGGGAGGGATCTGAAGCTCTTCCCGGCACCCAGCCGGAGAGGGGAATTCACCCTGGAGGCCTTCTTCATCACCATGCAAGCCTCCGGTGTGATGCATGAGTAGTTCATCCTTGGACTACGGATCCATGTAGTAGCTAGATGGCTGGTTCTCCTCCTTTGTGCTTTCATGTTTAGATCTTGTGAGCTCCGTTCATGATCAAGATCATCTATTTGTAATCATACATGTTGTGTTTGCGGGGATCCGATGGATATTGAGATGCTATTTCAGATTGATTATTGATTCTATCATGTCTTTGTTATTTGTGATCTTGCATGCTTTCCGTTGTTAGTAGCTATCTTGGCCGAGTAGATGCTAGCAACTCCATGAGTTAGTATTTATGCTCGATAGTGGGTTCATGCCTCTGGTAATCTGGGGAAGTGACAGCAATCTCTAAGGTACTAGATGTGTTGTTTCTAGTAGGGAGAAAACAACAATCCTTTGTTCATAGAACAATCGTATTGTTTACATTACACGCAGTTCGTAAAGCAATAATCTGTTGCTTGCAACTTAATACTGGATGGGGTTCGGATGATAACCTGAAGGTGGATTATTTTGGTCATAGATGCAGTTGGATGGTGGTCTATGTATAATGTTGTAATGCCCAATCAAGTTCCAAAGGAGTCAAGATGATTAATATATGCATGTATTTCTTTCTCGATGTTTATCAATTGCCCCGCTATAATTTGTTCACCCAGCATGTTATCTATCTTAAGGAGAGCCACCTCTAGTGAACTATGGATCCCGGTCCTTTTCTTTTACATACAATCTATAAACTGTGTTACTGCTTTGTGTTTACTTTCTACAAACTATTACTTCTTTCCATTCGATACGTTTAATCCTTTGTTTTCCACAAAACACGGTGAGATTGACAACCTCATCGCAAGTTGGGGACAAAGTTCTGTGGTTGTGTTGTGCAGGTCTCCACGTTGCTACTAGCACCGGTAATGCGCCCTGCCAAGGCTCAGCTAGCAACAACTTTGGGGTGTTTCCTTGCTCCTACTAGTTCGATTAAACCTTGGTTTCATAACTGAGGGAAACTTGCTGTTGTGCTCATCATACCTTTCTCTTGGGGTTCCCAACAAGCTCTACATCAACCACGAGCCATCAGGTACTTAGGGTTTCTGTATCAGAGGCATCTTATAGGAGAAAGGGGAGCCCGAGGGGGTGCCCTAGGCGGCCGCACCACCCCCTGGCGCGGGCCAGGCCTGGCCGCGCAGCCAGGTGGTGTGGCCGGCCCCTGGCCCCTCTCCGTCTCGTGTTCTGGCTCCGTGTCCCCCTCGGTGAAATATTGACTTTGGCTTTTGTCCATTCCAATTCCGAGAATATTCATTTTCTGACTTTCCTAGAACAAAAAACAACAGAAAACAGGCAGCTGGCACTGTGGTATCTTGTTATAGGTTACTCCAAGAAAGTGTATAAAAAGTACTCCAAAGTGTGTACAAAACATAAGAAAGTAGATATAAACCAAGCATGGAACATCAAAAATTATAGATACGTTAGCAACATATCAACATCCCCAAGCTTAACTCCTGCTCGTCCTCGAGTAGGTAAGTGATAAAAAGAAAGAATAATTTTTGAGGTGACATGCACCATCATAGACTTGATCAAAGTATTTGTAAAACATTGATAGCTAGGATCATGGTACTTCAACATAGCATGAAAGATAAAGTTCTAACAATAAGACATAGCAACTATGTTGTAACATGAAAAGGCACAAACAAAAGATTCATGAATAACAATGCTTTGCAAGATGTTTGTTTGTTTCACATAAAGAAAACATAACATAGTGGCATTCAGCTTGTCCCTCATAGAGTAGCAAATCATAATTGCATAGGACACCTTCAAAGTTCACAAGGGTGACTAGAAACAAATAGTTTAAGGACAAGCAATATCAAAGTTATGCATCAATCAACAAGTCTTAGGACAATGCACATTAAACTAAGAATGGCCACTATGCTCTCTCAATAGGTGCATAAAGATGGAAGATGGAGACTCAACATAAAAGTAAAAGAAAGGCCTTCATAGAAGGAAGTAGGGATTCAAGTTTTATAAAGAGCTTCCAAAAATTATGATGCTTATTAGCTTTCAGCTCTCATTGCCCCTATCATAAGCATCTTTAGGTGATTAAAGTTAAAGTGACACAACTAAGAGGATATGCTTGACAAGTTATAAGTTGAAATCTCATGACCCTTACTTACGAGTACCGAACCTCATGCTACTCAACTTCAGTCACAAGTAAGCTCTTGTCATTGTAAGTACATATGTATCATAGAGAACTGCCAACGGGGTACCCCTTGCACATGATACAGGAGCTATCCCATAATCAAAATGACAAGGCAAGCAGACAATGAGCATCTCAGTGATCTTTTTATTTGCTATGTGCATAGGTTTTTATTGAGGATGCTTCATAGAGTGCTCATTATGGTTATGCTGCAAGTTTCCACCATGATTAGGCATGGCTTAGGCTAGCGGCCCAGGCGTTTCTCTAACACACATACAAACTCCATGATCTTACAAGTTCACCTTTTATTTCACACCGTCGGGATCCATAAGCAAAAGAATCATGATATCAACGAAATAATAAGTGCAATGTTGAAAGCGTTCCCCATGATACATGGTTCTGCTAACTTCAACTTATAAAGCGCACGCATATATGCAACAAAGATGGACGCAATGGATCAAGATTATTAAGTGCAAGAAAGTAAAGTGTGCCATCAAGTTCGTGAGAGCTTTAATCACTAATTTTCACATAACAAGTTTAATTCGGAAGGTAGATAAAAGCATGAATATACTTGGAATACCAAATGCTAATAGGTAGGTATGGTGGACTCTTTGGAATAACTTGGTTTTATTTGGAGTTGGATGCATGAGTGGAACTCATACTTGGTTATGGAGGCTAGCAAAAGACTAGGAGCGACAAACTAAGAGATCAATAATGGCCATAAGCATGCAAAGCGACAAAACATCATTAATTAAAACATAAAGTGATATTAAAAGTCAAAAACTAAAGGATCATAAAGGCTATGGTGACTTGGGATAGTCATAACATGGTGTGAGCATGCGCCAAGTCAACCCAAATAAAGCATCAAAGGAGAATACCACTATACTATGCTTTAATATGCTAAAACAACGCATGATTCTTTCAAGGCACATTAAGCAAACTCAATTGTTTATAACATGTCATGCTACATCAAAAATCACTAAGCATAAAGCCAAAACAATATCAAGCATGAAATGACAAAGCATAGGCCACAATGAAAAACAAGCTCCTTTTACCACTTAAGCATGAATTTTTCCTACTCTTTTCCAAACCAAACCAAACCAAACTATTTGAAAACTAATGTAAACAAAATTATTCAGGCAATTTTGTTCAGGCAAACTAAGAAAACCAAAAACAAAAATGAAGACACTCCAAGAACAACACAACTGTGCATGAAACAATAAAAATGAAGTGTTTGGAAGAACCTGAGATTTTTATTGATGAAGAAGGGGATGCCTTGGGCATCCCCAAGCTTTGACGCTTGTACTTCTTGGGGTGACACATGTGGCATCCCCAAGCTTGAGCTTTAGTCCATTCTTCATCTCATTACATCATTCTCTCCATACACCTGAAATTCTTCCTTCATACAAAACTTCACACAATCTTTATTAGCAACATTAGTGTACTCAAGATAATAAGTCTTTGGGTTCAGTTTCAACACCAATAAAACTTCCATTAAAACACAAACTACTGTAGCACTTTCCTCAAAAAGCTCAATTCCCCAAAGAGAACCCAAAATGGAATCAACAAGAAGCAAATGCAAATAATGGCAGAAGTCAATCAAAACAGACCAGCAGGTAAAAACTATTTTTTCGAAGACCTTCTGTTGCTCATATCGAAAAGTGTTGAACTAACAAAAGTTAGATAACAACCTGGATCAGAAGCACAAAAATTCACGCCTCAAAACGACATACAGATATTTTACACGAATTTTTACAATGAAGCACAAAAATCTGTTTCGGGGCAGCAACTTTCCCAATCATTACTTCTCTCTCAGTAGAGATTACTCTTGGCATAAAAAACAAATAAAAAGGATAAGGAGAGGTTATTACTGAAGCAATAACTTCCAAGACTCATCTAAAAAATTTGGGTTATCTCCCAATAAGTACTTTTCTTTAACGCCTTTAAGTTAGGCATAAGAAGCAAGAAAAAGAATCAAGTGTTCTCAAATGAAGAAACATTAAGATTGATACCAGAAATATCTTCAACAAGGCAAGGTATCTCATCCAAATAAGTTCTATAGGATCCTCTCTCAATGCTCTTGGGTTCACTACTTTCATCAAACGGATTTTCAGGAACAATCCAATCAAGATTCTTTTCTATGGCTTCATGCATTGCTACAAGTTTGAAAGGTACTGGTATCTTAATTTCCTCCCTGTTAGGTTCGGTTTTGTTCATCTTTTCTCGTGTACCAATAACATCTATACATGACCCTAGCATATTAAAACAATCAAATACTTTTCTAGCTTCCTTAGCAACATCATATAATTCTTTAAGCAAGGTTTCAAGAATAAAATCTCTCTTTTCAGGGTCCTCAATTTCCTTAAGTTTAAGAAACATTACTTGCATTAAGGGGTTAAGGTTAACAAACCTAGCTTCCAACATGTGAATTAAAGAAGCTACAACAATTTCATAATTTGGAGCAAGTTCTGCAAGGGATCTATCCTCAATATCCTCATGCCTACTAACATGATTAAAGAATTCTTCAATGTTATCTTTTCCAATTATAGAGCCACTACCTATTGAAAGGTCTTTCAGGGTGAATTTAGGGATCAACATGGTGAGCTAAGAAAAAGGTAACAACTATAGAAAGACTTAATTTTTTGTGTGTTTTTAATAAAGAAAGCAAACTAGTACAACTAATTTTTTGTGTTTTTGATAAAGAAACAGGCAAACAAAGCAAAAATAAACTAAGCAAAACAAAAATAACAAAGTAAAGAGATTGGTTATGAGGGACTCCCCTTGTGAAAATGTCCTTGACTCCCCGGCAACGGCGCCAGAAAAATACTTGCTGGCTCGTGGTTGATGTCGAGCTCATTGGGGAACCCCAAGAGGAAGATATGATGAGCACAGCAGTAAGTTTCCCTCGGTTATGAAACCAAGGTTATCGAACCTGTAGGAGCAAGGAAACACCTCCAAGGTGTTGTTTCCAACTTAGAATCCTGCACAACACAACCACAGAACTTTGCCCCCAACTTACAGTGAGGTTGTCAATCTCACCGGTTTTGCTGAAAACAAAGGATTAAACGTATTGTGTGGAAGAAAGTAATAGCTTGCAGAAAGTAAACAGAAAATAGTAAACAGTTGTAGATTGATGGTAAAAGAAAGGACCGGGGTCCATAGTTCACTAGTGGTGATTCTCCTTAAGATAGATGACATGTTGGGTGAACAAATTACAGCAGGGCAATTGACAAACATCAAGAAAGCATACATGCATATACTAATCATCTTGACTCCTATGAGATTTGACTGGGCATTAAAACATTATACATAGACCGTAATCCAACTGCATCTATGACTAATAATCCACCTTCAGGTTATCAATCTGAACCCCCTCCAGTATTAAGTTGCAAGCAACAGATAATTGCATTACGCATTGCGTGTAAAGTAAACAATACGATTGTTCTATGAATAAAGGATTGTTGTTTTCTCCCTAGTAGCAACAACACATCTAGTACCTTAGATATTTCTGTCACTTCCCAGATTACTAGAGGCATGAACCCACTATCGAGCATAAATACTCCCTCTTGGAGTTGCTAGCATCTACTCGGCCAAGATATCTACTAACAACGGAGAGCATGCAAGATCACAAATAACAAAGACATGATAGAATCAATAATCAATCTGAAATAGCATCTCAATATCCATCGGATCCCCATAAACACAACATGTAGGATTACAAATAGATGATCTTGATCATGAACGAAGCTCATAAGATCTAAACATGGTAGCACAAAGGAGAAGAACCAACCATCTAGCTACTACATGGACCCGTAGTCCAAGGATGAACTACTCACGCATCACACCGGAGGCTTGCATGGTGATGAAGAAGGCCTCCAGGGTGAATTCTCCCCTCCGGCAGGGTGCCGGGAAGAGCTTTAGACCCCTCCTGATCTAGGGATGGAGATGACGACGTGTACATACTCTTTCGTGTAATTTTGATTGGGTACTTAGGGTTTCTGTATCGAAGGCATCTTATAGGCGAAAGGGGAGGCCGAGGGGGTGCCCTACGCAGCCGCACCACCCCCTGGCGCGGGCTAGGCCTGGCCGCGCGGCCAGGCAGTGTGGCCAGCCCCTGGCCCCTCTCCGTCTCGTGTTATGGCTCCGTGTCCCCCTCGGTGAAATATTGACTTTAGCTTTTGTCCCGTCCAATTCCGAGAATATTCATTTTCTGACTTTCTTGGAACCAAAAAACAGCAGAAAACAGGCAGCTGACACTATGGCATCTTGTTAATAGGTTAGTCCAAGAAAGTGTATAAAAAGTACTCCAAAGTGTGGACAAAACATAAGAAAGTAGATATAAACCAAACATGGAACATCAAAAATTATAGATACGTTAGCAACGTATCACTCCCCAACCCAAGAACCCATGTGACCCCCTCTTTCGATGGTTTACATGGACAAAAGAGAGCCACATCACCTCCTATCTCCCCTCCCTCTTACTTGCTTGCCAAGATGGCCACCTCATCCCCTGGTTCCCTCTCTCGTACTTAGCTAACCATGCAAGAGAGAGAAGATAGGAGAGAACCCATCCCAACTAACCTAACCCAAGGCCAAAAAGGTGGTGTTGGTGATTGGTGGACTCAGGCATGCACCCAACATGGGCATGAACCCACGATTCCTGTCCATGGTGACCTTTGACGATCAAGGACCTGAAGGCCTACTTCTAGAAGCTCTCGAACCGACCTAAGCTCAACCGACCTGACCTGTGAGGATGCAAGGCGGCTCTCTAGAGACCCCGAAGACCAGACAGACGTACAAGGAATATCGGGGATAACGATTACGTGCAAGACAAGATGAAGACCTGACGTGACTTAGAAGGACTCGGCAACCATCGACGTCTATAAGTACCTGAAGACATTCACCTGATAAGGACACGCCATAATTTCTCAAGTATTCACTATTAGCCTTAGTCATAGCTCTAGATTCATCTCTCTTGTCGGGTATCATTATAAGCCCTCCGAGATCATCGTGTAGACACATTGTATGATCTCTCGATCGCCTTACGAATAAAGTCTGAGGGGTTCCTCCTATTCTTCATATATCTTTATCATTGAGATCCAAACCTACTAGCCTGAGCCATCCCCTGAACAAATAAACTCTCTTCTGTTCCTCGAAAGTGAGACTGCAGAGGGATCGTGAAAACTATCATGTCAGTTGGCGTGCCAAGAAGGGGGAGACCGCATCATGCAGACGGATCTATCACCCTAGCGGACGGACCCATCGGGGACCTCCCGGATAGAAGCTCGGGGTCTCTGAACCCAGACCTTGGCCACGCAGCCACCGGGGCACCGGAGGAGGAGTACACCCCGGGCACCCTGTCCACATCGTGCAAGATCTACTATGGCAACATGGAGGCGACGTACGGACCTGCATACCATCGCCATCATGAGGCACTCTACGCGCCACCGGAGGCCCACTACTTCAACCCTGGCACTCCGCTCCCGACGGACCTCCAGCAAGCCATTTGCTCCAGGCACATATACGGGTACACTGGGGTCCCGTACGTCTGTGAACCCGCACTGATCTACCTTGGCACTCCCATTCACGTTGCCTACACAGGTTACCCTGGCCTCGTACCTATAGGTTATTACATAACCGACCCTTCTCCTAGCTCTTGCAGAGGCTACTCCAGAAGTACAACCTTCACCACCTCGACGAACATATCTGGAAGCTCAGGGACGTCATGGGAAAATGCCGCCCCTTACAACCCGCAAGCACCGAGGGGGTCGCGCCCCTATGAGTGTTTCACCGACACTAGAGGCCATACCACCAACCCCTCTAGGTGAGATTCAAGTTGCCGCTACCTCCAGAGGTGGATCACACATGCCCAAGAGGGGGAAAAGGCATCCCTGGAAGTGAATCTAAGGACCACTTAAACCCTGGCAGCAGAGGTCACCATGGACCTAGAGAAGTAGCTCGACGAGTACAACACTCGCACTCCATCCGCCAGAACCAGCAAGCGGGGCCACCGGGGCGATCAGTCGCTATCCAGCAGCACCACTAGATTTGAAAGCCACAACAGTTGGCTCTGGCACAACCCAAAGGCCGAGCATCGCCCTCACCACAAGGATAAGCGGCGCTCGAAGGGGAAAGAAGCTCCGACCAGCCAACGCTGGGATCCACCAGTTTGGGATGAGGAGACAGGCACCATCACTAATCTAGATGGATGCCCTAGAGCAGAGGAAGAGAGAGCTCAGGACGAATATGATGGCAGAAACCCCAACCAATAACGTGACTACGAGGCCCGTCGACGCGAGCGGAGGCACGAATGGTGGGAAAGGCGGCAAGAACGACGCCGCTACCCCCGAGGCGAGTATGACCAGGAGTATGAGGTCTAGGACGCACGGCTGGTCAGAGCGTGCGAGGCTTTGTCCCATGACCTAGCCAATATCGAGGTCCTCAGGGTGGTCAGAGTCAGGAACTATGAGGAGTACGACAGATCGCAGGACCCAATCACATACTTTGAGAAGTTTGCACAGGTCGTCAACATTATGGGAAGCGACTCGCACCACATCACGAACCTCCTTCCTACTTGCCTAAAAGGAAATGCCTAAAGTGGCTCTGTACCAAGGTCCCTAGTCAATCAGGACCTAGGACGACTTTACCGGGGGGTTATATAGGCCATCACCGCAAAGGATGACACCAACCCGCTCCACAAAGAATTCAATAACATCAAGTAGTACCCAGGAGAGAGACTGAAGGATTTCATGAAGCGGTTCAAGGTCCTGGTGAATGAAGGGGTTCCATGGCAGAAAACAAAAAAAATCCTACTACGAGAACACACCAAGTCACCCATAGAATATCTAAAGTCTTTATGATGCTTCTTCACAATGATAAGTTTGTTTTCTTCTTGTCCTGCAAGATCAACATTAACAATAACAAGATATTTATTACTATCGTCTAAAAACTATATTTTAATTTCTTAGGTAAAGGTTTCAATTTAGGAGGTTGGAGTTCTTCATCTCCCTTCCGCTCTGGTACTTCGTAAGTTTTATTCATTGGAGACTCTGAGGCAGGGCGCACTATCGGTGCTAGTAGCAACGTGGAGACCTGCACAATACAACCACATAACTTTGTCCCCAACTTGCGATGAGGTTGTCAATCTCACCGTGTTTTGCGGAAAACAAAGAATTAAACGTATCGAATGGAAGCAAGTAATAGTTTGCAGAAAGTAAACACAAAGCAGTAAACAGTTTATAGATTGTATGTAAAGAAAAGGACCGGGATCCATAGTTCACTAGAGGTGGCTCTCCTTAAGATAGATAACATGCTAGGTGAACAAATTACAGCGGGGCAATTGACAAACATCGAGAAAGAAATACATGCATATACTAATCATCTTTACTCCTTTGGAACTTGATTGGGCATTACAACATTATACATAGACCGCCATCCAACTGCATCTATGACTAATAATCCACCTTCAGGTTATCATCTGAACCCCCTCTAGTATTAAGTTGCAAGCAACAGATTATTGCTTTACGAACTACGTGTAAAGTAAACAATATGATTATTCTATGAACAAAGGATTGTTGTTTTCTCCCTAGTACCAACAACACATCTAGTACCTTAGAGATTTCTGTCACTTCCCCAGATTACCAGAGGCATGAACCCACTATCGAGCATAAATACTAACTCTTGGAGTTGCTAGCATCTACTCGGCCAAGATAGCTACTAACAACGGAAAGCATGCAAGATCGCAAATAACAAAGACATGATAGAATCAATAATCAATCTGAAATAGCATCTCAATATCCATCGGATCCCCACAAACACAACATGCATAATTACAAATAGATGATCTTGATCATGAACAGAGCTCACAAGATCTAGACATGAAAGCACAAAGGAGGAGAACCAGCCATCTAGCTACTACATGGATCCGTAATCCAAGGATGAACTACTCACGCATCACACCGGAGGCTTGCATGGTGATGAAGAAGGCCTCCAGGGTGAATTCCCCTCTCCAGTAGGGTGCCGGGAAGAGCTTCAGATCCCTCCCGATCTAGGGATGGAGATGACGGCGGCTACAAACTCTTTCGTGGATTTTTGATCGGGCCCTTAGGGTTTTCGTCCCGAGGGCATCTTATAGGCGGAAGGGGAGGCCGAGGGGTGCCGGAGGCAGCCACACTACCCCCTGGCGCGGGCCAGGCTGGGCCGCACGACCAGGTGGTGTGGTGGCCCCCTCGCCCTTCTCCGTCTCGTATTCTGGCATCTGATAACTTCCAGAAAAATAGGCACTTTGGCTTTTGTCCCGTCCAATTCCGAGAATATTCATTTTCTGACTTTCCTGAAACCAAAAACAGCAGAAAACAGGCAGTTGGCACTGTGGCTCTTGTTAATAGGTTAGTCCAAGAAATCATATGAAAAGTACTCCAAAGTATGGACAAAACACAAGAAAGTGGATAAAACCAAGCATGGAACATCAAAAATTATAGATACATTTGCGATGTATCAGACTCCATTATTGGAGTTGAATTAAGATACTTATCTAATTCTTGTCTCTCTTTATCTTCATGAGTATCATGATTATTCACCAAGCTACTTTGTAGGTCATCTATAGATGTGCTAATATATGGATGCAAGCTCGACGATAGTTTTTCCTTCACTTTCTTCTTATTCTTCTTCTTCAAAATCCTTATAGTTAGTCCTATCCTAAAATTTGGAAAAGTGGGATTGCATTTCCTGTTCCCCAAAGTTAAGAGATGTGGTCTCTTTCTTGCAATCGATCTTTGCCCCTGCTGTATTTAAAAAGGTTCTTCCAAAAATAATTGGACAACAGTAATTAGTGAGCATGTCGACTACTACAAAATCTATGGGGAACTCATAGGGACCAATTAAATGGAAGCATTTTTAACTACTCCTAGTGGGATTCTAAGAGTTTTATCAACTAGCATAATTTCCATATTTGTATCCTCATACTCAGCTAGTTATAACTCATCTTTTATTTTCTCTATAGAATTCATGAGGTACAACATTAATGATGATACCTAAATCACATAGGCCATAGTGATAAGACCCTCAAAAGTATAAGGAAGAATGAGCTTATGCACATCTTTAATTTTTACCTTTCCCTGGACAAATATGGAGGCTTCGGTATCATGTTCAACCATATTAGAATGTGCGAACATGGTCATCACCTATTCTTGAGTTATTTATTCTTTCTTAACTTCTTCTATAGGCTCCATTACAACCTCCTCCTTTTTTGCTTCTTCCAGAGCTTTCTTATCCGCCTCTGCCTCCAGACGATCCTCTTGTTGTTGTGCCAAGAGGAGCTTCTAGAAATCTCTTGGAAAGGGAATATGTTCCACATAAGGTGGTCTTTCCCTTCTTGGCTCCAACGGTGCTTCAATGATGGCATGGACTTTCTTTACGGGAGGTGGTACATATTGTATCCAACCCTTTTTGTGTTTTTCAATGTGCTCTGTAAGAGACTAAACATGTAGAACAATAACAAAGCCAATATATAGATTATTAGCCGAATCATCTACTTTTCTAGTTTTCTGAAAAGCATGCATATAATCATAATCAATTTCTATGCCTCTTTCACCGTCTAAGTTAAAATACCAAGATTCTCTATTACAGTGAACACTTTCTATTAGCTCCCAATATTTGGAAATTGGATAGTCCATAAAAGTTCCACCCGAAGCTAAATCAATTCTAGTTCTATTGGCTTCACTTAGTCCTCCATAGAAAATATGTAAAACATAATAATATGGTAAATAATGGTCAGGACAATTATTAATAAACCTTAGAACGCTATGTAGGCCCCCACTCTTCTAGGCGATTCTTGAAATTTATAATTATTCGATTGGCTCCAAAGGATTTGCTTTTGGAGTAGAAGCGAGACAAAAATTCTTCTAATAGTTTGTCCTAGGTATCTATTATTTCAGCAGGACAAGTTCTGTACCAGGCAAGAGCTATACCAGTTAGAGTTTGATTATATAATTTTAACTTTACCTCACCATCACTATAATTATTTAATCTAAATGTCCCACATATATCTTTGAATAAGTCGAAATGTGCATGTCGATCTTCAGAATCATCGAATCATCATCTGCTACTAATTTCCTTTTGCGCATGATTGCAATTAAGTGAGGGTTAACCTCATATTCAACATTTCCCTCGGGTTCCCTTTCCTTTAGGCAAGATTGAACTGCCCGAGAGTGGTGGTGGCATCGAACTTGTTCATAAGCCCAAGAACAAGGAAAACTACTCATACATGGAGCCAAATAATATCATCATAATAGTATGAATGGAAACATATGGATAGATGAATACTTGTGCAAATTTACAATAGGATTGAGAAATACAACAAAATAAATGTAAACTAGATGTAGAGGATGATGATGATGTCTAGTCCTTCAAGGATCTTCATAGCCTCAGGATGGAAGGCCTCCAATCACACTTGCATTAGCCTAGGGCCTGATCAGCTAAGTTGAAATGTTTTGTTCGTTACCAATCTGTGAACTAAATCTAAACCTTGCGACCAGCGTTCGTTTCATTCCGTTTTCTTCATTCATAAATAGAAGGTAATAACTGTTCATATATTTAGAAATTTTAAAAACTGATATTAATACAAGTTGTAAAAAATTACGTATTGAGCATGGGAATTTTTTCTTGCAATTATTTAAATTTTAATAATCATTTTATTTACTATGCTGTAGACATGTTGAAAGCAAATTTATGGTCAAAAAAGACGTGTCTCCCAGACCGTGATATATTCTGAGACAGAGAGTAGCCACATCACATGGATTCCATAATATTCAGTACGATTTGCATTTAGTTTTCCTATTCGAAACGATTACGAACTAAGTTCATACCCAACACGGATTTGGAGTCCCGTACCGTATCGGTACACCTCTTCCTTCTCCTCTTCGTCTCTCTCTCACACCTGCGCCCCCCAAATCCCACCCTGTGCGGCGCCGCCCTCAAGTATCTCCGTGCCCTAGCTAGAGCTGCCGCCGCGCCGTAGCTTAGCTCCACTGCCGATTCCGTCCTCAGCCCCCAGCAGTACGAGCCCGCCTCTCACGCGCGTCGCCGCCGCCGCCGCCGCCATCGCCGTTCCCGTCCTACCTCGTCGCGTCCCTGCTGTCTCGACCCCGTCCGCAGTTTCGGGCGTTTGCTTCTGAGGTATGAGCATAATCCATAGATTTATTGTTATAAGCCCCACCAACGTCCAGAAAATTTCCAGCTAGATCCGCCCCTGGTGGCCGTGTAGCTACTGACCCGTCTCGTACTTAGGTTTTGATTGGATCCGCGTGCTCGCTCTCATGCCGGATTCTTGTTTTCCAGGAGGGATGGCGAAGAAGGTGAAGACCAAGTCGAAGAAGGCACAGCAGCGGGAGACGATGGCCGATGCTGGATCCGGCGACGAGGCGTCCCAGGACGCGGGCAATTCCGCGGGGGAAGTTGTCGACAGGGAGCATTGTGGCCATTACAGCCATGACGCTCCCCACATGGATAAGCTCCTCCGGGATATCATCTACTCCAAGCATCTTGTGGCGTGCGAGCATTGCCGGGATGAAGGCCCGCGGAAGAAAGGCGGTGGCAAGGACAAAGGCGGTAAGCAGCAGAAGAAGAAAGGAGGTGGAGGTGCTGCCAAGGCAAAGGCGGATACGAGTAATTTGTGGGTCTGCCTGGACTGCGGTCGCCATTTCTGTGGTGGTGCGATGTCAGATACCACCAAGCCATACGGCCATGCCAGAAGGCACGCCAAGCAGGACCGGCATTGGTGGTCTGCACGGTATGACAAACCAACTATCGTCTATTGCGTGTCGTGTGAAAGCGAGGTGCCTGTCGAGATGCCTGTAGTAGAGACAGTTGTAGCAGCACCAGCAGCAGTCCCTGATAAGAGGGATATTGGTGCCGTGGATAGCAATGCGTTGGTTTTGGCTAATACCCATGGCAGTGTGATTAAAGGGCTGCCAAATCTTGGAAATACATGTTTCTTCAATGCAGTGCTGCAGAGCCTCCTAGCCCTTGATAGGTTTCGCAGCAAGATGCTAGGACCAAATGTTCCAGTAGGAGCCATTGCTATGTCGCTGAGGAAGCTGTTTGTCGAAACGAGCGCTTCAAATGATGCAGGAGGTGCACTGAGCCCAAAGGGCCTCTTCTCAAGTATCAGCACAAAATACCCTCAGTTCAAAGGCTACCAGATGCAGGACAGCCATGAGTTGCTCCGCTGTTTTCTTGATGGTTTAGGCACGGAAGAAACTGAAGCACGGAAGCTAGCGGAGGATACTTCCAGTGCAGGGGTTCCTACGATAGTTGAATCCATCTTTGGGGGTCAGCTATCTAGTACTGTGTCCAGCACAGAATGCACACACGGGTCTGTTAAACATGATCAATTCCTTGATCTCTCGCTACCAGTTCCATCAAGGAAGACTCCAGCCAAGACTTTTTCATCCCCACAAGCAAAGAAGACCAAGCAATCCATACGAGATAGGAGCAGAAATCGCAGATATGGGAAAAGTATTACTAGAGTATTTCCTACAGCAGTGGAGAGTAGCAAAGAAAAAGTCCAAACAGTTGCTGAATGCAATGATTCCCAGATTCCAGTTTCAGAATTGGGACAGGTTGCCAGTGAGAAAAAGCCTGATCCCTCTGAGTGCAGTGAATCATGTGCTTCTGTTCCAAACCATGAAGTAAAGACCGCTTCAAATGTGGAGAGTGACATGTCCTGGTTGGATTATCTTGGTGATGCAGATGAAACATACTCTGAGGTTCTTGATTCTGCATGCTCCACAGAAGCAGGACATATCTGGGACAGCACGGATGTCATAGATGATGCCTTACCCAAAGACCAGGCATTGAGTTATGAGCACTCAGGTGAGGACATTGTTGACAATGCAGCTTGTTTACAGCCTGTTATCTTGCTTCCTTACAAAGAATCTGTTGCCACTGCCGAAGGAATGGAAGGAACTGTGGAAAGCTCACAAAATCAAAACTTTATTGGTCCCCTTCCAGCCGTTTCTCCAGTAGCAGAAAATTATGCACATCCTTTATATGGTGTAGATGGAGATCAAGATGACGGTTTTGGTCTTGGTGATATGTTTGGTGAGCCTGAAGTAACTTCTGATGCTAACAAAGAAACTGGTACAGCTGGAGATATTGATGTGATGGCTTGGAGTAGCAATAGTGCTGATGACGAAGTGGATGATAGTAATGCTCCGGTATCAGTAGAGGGCTGCTTGGCTTTGTATACTGAGCCGGAGCTGCTATCTGAATCATGGCATTGTGAGCACTGTTCTATCGCTATGGTAGACCCAAACATCAATGAATTAAAAGAGGGTGAGGAGATGGCAGCTAGTGACAGAAAGGACAGTGTGGAGATGATGGCAAGTGGCGATGAAAAGAAGGATGATGATAAGGTTACCGTGAGCTGCAGCAAAAAGGAGGACATTGATGAGATCACGGCAACTTGCTCTAACAATGTAAATTCTGACATGTGCTGTAACGAAGGGGTGCATACGAATCCTCTTTTGGTTGATGCTGAAAACACACCTGATGGTAATTGTCCAAACACGGGAAATACTACTTTAATGGAAAAGTTTGAAGTGTTTGCCATTGACACTACTGAACAGCCAGACAGTAAAACAAACCACCAGGAGTGTAAGGATTTGAACAGCTCAGCAGTGGAATCTACATCTTCCAGTAAGCAACTGCACGACTCTGCCCAGCATAAAGATGTGCATAATGTGGATGTAGCCACTGAAGAAACAAGTTCGGCAGTGGGTTGTGGTGATAATGACTCTGCCCAGCATAAAGATGTGCATAATGTGGATGTAGCCACTGAGGAAACAAGTTCGGCAGTGAGTTGTGGTGATAATGACTCTGCCTCTTGCAGTACTAATAGCTACAAAAAGGTTGAATCTGGTGCCAATGATGAAGAAGCTGTGACTAGCCTTCCATCTTGGACACAAAGCATCTTACCCAGCCCCAAAGATAATGATGATGGCTTCACGATGAATGTCGGAAGGAGGAAGAGAACGAAGATGGTTGGCAAGACAAACAAAGGAAAAGAGAACCAAAATAAACAGAAAGTGGATAAAACAAAGGTTTTCAGAGCTGCAATGAGAAGAATTCTTATCAGCAAGGCACCACCTGTATTGACAATTACTTTGAACAGATTCAGCCATGACTCTAATGGTCGGTTCAGGAAACTGAAAGGTCATGTGTGCTTTAAGGAGACACTCGATATACGGCCGTTCATGGACCCAAGGTACTAAATTTTCTAACTCAGTTTAAGCTACCAAATTTGTTTTAATCAACCCAACAGTTTTCTGCTTACCTGCAGCCATAGTTTCTAGTAGCCACAAGGAAACACCACTGACTGTCTATGGTTTACTAAATTAATACCCCCTCCGTTCCAAAAATTGACACAGCTTTGTCTAGATACATACATATCTAGATAAAACTGCGTCAACGGAGGGAGTAGTTGGCCAGGTAGCACTTTGCCACAGTGATATGAGAAGATGAAAATGACACTTTTCTCTCACTTATTACTTTGGTGGATCTTTCTTTAATAACGATAGAACAGAATGCTCTTTTTTAATTCATACTCCCTCCGTCCCAAAAGAGGTGGCATATAAACTCAAATAAAAAGTCATATGTTCTCAAAGTTCGACCAAGAATATATACAAAAATATGAATATTTGTAATACCAAATCAATATCAATAGACTCACCGTAAGAATATAAGATATATTTTCATGGTATTTTATTTAATATTTTAGTTGTTGATTTCTTTAATATGTTTGGTCAAAGTTAGAAAACTTTGACTTTTTGACTAAGTTATACGCCACCTATTTAGGGACATAGGGAGTAGATATTTTTTATTTCGAAGGTACCAGCAAACTAGAGAACTGAAATGATAAATATTATATGATGTCGATTCATGGGTTCTCAATCATTACAATTTTCTCTAGACATTTTGCTGCAAATTGTTTGCAAATTATTCTGTGACGTCCCTTTCATGAAGGAAAGAGAATAAGGTTATTAAAGTATTAGCATAGGTTTTTTATTCCAACTCAATGAGTGTTGCGTACATGATTTAGGCTATGTTTGAACTGTGGCCAAAAGATATACCCTGCCAATTTCTTGGTCATGGCCAAAACTTTGGTCTTTGTTTGGGTTGGCAAATATTTGTCATGCCAATGCCTCTTTGGCCAATGTAGTTCACTTTTCTTGCCAATGTTTGCCAATTAATGGGCAACCAAAAATTAGGCTAGCCATGGGCTAGAACCAAACACACCCTTTGGTTTGAAGGTATACACAATAAGCTGTGTTGACTGCTCACAACTCACCATTTTGTGTTTACACTAGGGACTCAAACTGGGTTTATGTAGTATTGTTCTAGTTATTCTAAATGTGTAAGAATTCCACAGTTTAGAGCACATCTGATATACACCGTATGATTTCTGTTGACATACTTGTACAAGTTTAGGTGCCTAGATGTGCAATTCTCATATTTCGCGTGCTTAAATGTGTTACTGTAAGGTCTAAAACCCAAGTGACATACTTGCGCAAGTTTAGGGGCCTATGGTTCACTTTCCATATCTCTGATTTATGTGCAGAAAATCATCTACTTGCATCATTTAAAATTGGCATGGATTTTGCAAATAACTGGTTTCCTTAATACGCAGATCTAAGGAGAATGACAGCACCACGTATCGGCTAGTTGCTGTTGTCGAGCACATGGGAAGCATGACATGCGGCCATTATGTCGCATATGTAAGATCTGGCAAGATAGGTGGTCGGCAGCAGCAGTCCCGTGCCACCAAATCTTGGTTTTATGCAAGCGACTCACAGGTCAGGGAAACCTCTCTGCAGGAAGTGCTTAACTGCGAGGCTTACATTCTTTTTTACGAGAAGGCAGTAGATCAAGATGATATGTCCAGTGGCCTACTCATGAATCAGTGAGTAGTTTGGGCAAGATGAATGTCAAGCAAGAGCTGAGAAACAACATTTTTTGGGGGATAACCAGAGGCCTGGGTATGAACCAATCTGTTCATACTGCCTACAGTAATTTTTTGGGAGCATAGTTGGAGGGATGGAAATTGTTCAAAACCGGCAAACAGTATACAGATGTATCTTCGACAAGGTCTTTGTTGAGCATCGTCGGTTGTATTGGTTTATTACAGTTAAGAGCACTCTACATACGGTTAAAATCATAGACAGCTTGGTGCACTTCTTTGGTATGGTGTGGGCGCCCCTAAATTTTGAGTGATGGGGGCGTATACTGTAACATGTTGTAGCCCCATCTTAAAGTAGAAATGGCATACTATTACGTACCTCTTATTGCCTGCGATGAAGAGAAACACAGATCTTCATTCAGAGGTGTTTCTCCTTCCACTTTTTCATGTTTTTTTCCCGATTCGGCAGATGGGTAATTAGACACGATTATATCGGCAAGTCTCACTAGTACCCCTGTGCCCACCAAGTCCATTGACGACTATCCATGGAATTGTAGCAACGCGATCAAGAGTGTCCTGACAACTGTGGCAAAATGTCGTGTGTGATGTCTGATTTCGGCAGGTGAATTCGCCGTGTTTAGGGACTTGGCCAGTTTTTTTTAGACAAGCAAAGTTATCTCATGGGTTGAAAGCGCATTGGTTTGGCGATACGATAAATGGGAGCACCGAAGTAATCCTCAGAGAAAGGATTTTAGCAAGAGAAACTAGAAATGTTGTGTACTAGACTCGTCAGGAGGAAGCCTGGGACCTCCACGGGCAGGGCACGGTTTAGCTTGTGGAAACCTGCTGAATTAATTGCTGCTTCGAATCCAAAGGAAAACAGCCATTACATAGCCATTGACAGACATGGAAATCAGGTATGTGCAACCATCCGGGGTGGATAAGCGCCTAGAGCCCGTGGTCGCGCCCAGGATCTGATCTCCAAGAAATCTGCAGTTAGGTATAGTTGAGGTTGTGGTGCCCAATCCTGGCTGCCCCAAAGTTGCTGAACTGATGCTTACACTGTCCTCGATCGTTGTTCAGCAAGGGATGAACATCAAAGTTGTCTGCAGGTCAGGTGCACTGAAAAGCTCCTCGGAATTCTCGGTGAGGCTGTAAACCTGATGGTTTCGTTTTCCTCAGTTTCCTTTCTCCAAAAATTCGGCTCTTTAAGATGCTTATTATGACATAGCCACCCACCCGCTCTTCAAGATGCATTCTGTTACGATATGTCCAGTTTAATCTGAGATATAAATATAGTCTCCAGCAAAATACGGATGCCAGTGAGTTTTTCTTTAACACAAACTACTGTTTCCATACAGAGCTAGTTGATCTCATTACTTTTTATTTTAGAGGAAAGGATGGAAGGCCCACCTTATATTGAAAGCAAACGTTCAAAAACAAAAGGGAGTTCAAAACAAAAAATAATCAGAAAATGAAAGGCTAAGCTATTACAAGATGACAGCAGGAGTGCAAAACAACTTAGCCTAACAAAGGTTTGGAGAAAGCAGCTCCACACAGCCACATACCAGAAAACAGAACGACTAACACGAAGCTGACCACAGTTCAAAAAACAAAAAAAAACACGAAGCTGACCAAAGAGAGCAAGGACTGAAGAACTATCCTACGCCACTTCTGTCTTCTACCACCGCCGGCATCATCGTCTGCAGTTTGTCAACGAATCTCTTGATCGCCGCTTCAACTCCAGGTAGATGTTTGGCTCTCGCCAACAGCTCCCACTGCAACATCAGAGAAAGAGCCCTATAAAGAGGATGCAGCGAGTTAAACAGCACCGTATGCTAAAAAACAAAATCGCTCATTTCTAGTTAACCACAAAGCCCAGGCCACAGAAGCAACCAAAACCGACAAGGCTTGTTTGCTTTCGCGCCCCCCTGGCTTAAGAAAATCCCAACAAATTCCTCAAGTGTCCTAGGTGAACCAGTTTCATTCATCAAAACTGTCTCTAATGACACGCCACACAAACCTGGCAACAGGACGGTTAAAGATGATATGGTTCACATCCTCAACTAATCCACAGTCTACACAATATTCCGAGCCCGGCCAGTTCCTTTTAACTAGTTCAGACGCTGACTGAATTTATCCTCTAAAGCAGAGCCAAACAAAATTCTTGTGCTTCAAAGGAATAGGCGACTTCCAGAAGTCAGCCATTCTCACATCCCTCACCCCCTGGGTTCAAGACAAAATTATATAGAGATTTAGTACTAGGTAATTTCTGATTTTTCTCTAATGGCCAAATCACCATATCATCTTCCTCTGTTAACATAACATAACCTCTCTCAGGAGATTATTAACTTCCTCCCACTCCCTCGCCTCTACAGGCCCAAAAGACCTAGAGAAGGTGAGAATCAAACCATGTTTCCCCAGCACCTCAGCCACAATGTGATCCTGTAGTCGACAACAGATAAAAAGGACACTCTCCCGCCCAAACATAGTTCTATAAACTAACATTTTTTACCATTACCCAGTTTGTAAAAAGAAGCTAACTTAAACCAGCTCTTGACTTTATGCAAATCTTTCCAAAACTGAGAGCCATTATTATCCCCAGGTTGGAAAAAACCAGCATCCCCCAAATACTTCCTTCCTAAGTGACAACTTAAATCATTAGAACCTCTCTCCAGCCTATGAATCCACTTGCTTAACAAGCAGATGTTCCTTACCCTGGTATCAGCAAAACTCATGCCCCCAAACTCTTTAGGCTTGCATAGATTTTCCTATTTCACCATATGATACTTCCTCTTCTACCCTACACATTCAAAGAAAAATCTAGCTCTAGACATATCCATCTTATAATAATTTACCTCATTAAATAAGTAAAAACCCATGGCATAGTTAGCAATACTATCTCATTACTTTTAACGGGTCATAATCACATCACTGAACGCTGTTTATAGATACTAGCTCTTTTTAGCCACTACTAAGTTCTGGCTCAAAAGTCCAGAGATCCACCAGACAGAGGAGCATCCCGAAACAGGAAACGGAAAAAGACCGACAAGTATACACTACGGGGCGAACACTGGACAGATATGACTGTACATTCCATAATCATGATAGGCCTGACACATGTGTCAACACCACGGAGTCGGCTCCAGAACAATTAACTTAGCAGTCGAGGGAACTTTTCCCTCGATGCAAGTTCGGATAGCCTCGAGCGCTCTTGGGGCTTCACGAACAAACTTGATCGGATCATCGGCGGAACGCATGTGCTTAATCCTATCAGGAGCTATGTCCAGTGTAAGGCACTCGAGCGATGGTGCATTCTCAAGGATATGGCATGTGAGCTTCACCAGCATCTTTCTGGAGCAGAACCTAGCGATCCTCACGCGCCTAAGATTGCGATAGCGGTGTCCCGGAGTCCGCTCCAACCATGAGGCGTCTTCGAAAATCCAGTCATGCCCCTGTCGTCTCATTCTTACCTGTAGATGAAAAGCCAACATGCTTCAGTCTCTGGCTCTAAATGGTATAGTCACTACAAAATATAATGGCAGGGGGAACAGTTACTTACATCTAGGTCGAAAGTCTCCAAGCAAGGAGACGCATCAAGAAAAGAAACGAGCGAGAAAATATCATAGGTGGCAGGAAAGGCCCATTCAATTACAGTAATAACTAAATATCTGAGGTGGAGGAATTTGCTCGGTAACATTGGTGTACCGAAATCCTGCATAAAAAAGTCTAAGATTAGTCTCCCTTACCTGCTCTATAATAACGACAGCTATATGCCAAGGTTTAGAGCACATACCTCTTCATATGAATATATAGTAAGAGTTTCAAGATTTGGCATACTGGACGGGAGCGTGGTACGAGCATCACGAAGAGCACAAGGATGTGATATCTCTATTTCCTTCGCTCGCAATGATTCTCCAAGTAACATTTCTACGTTTTTACCATCAAAGTGGATGTCAAAGCTGGAGATATTTGGAGCTTTGCTTTCTACCACTTGCAGCATGTCACACTGGGACACCCTTAGGCTCCTGAGGCGCTGCAGCAGGCAAGGTATCTGGATGAAAATTATGTCATTGCAACAGCTGACTTTCAGTCTCTCCAGAGCAAGAGAATTGGAAAGTAGGAACCCCAACTCATCCCCAGTAATATGCACATAACACAAAGACAGACTCGTCAGGCTTCTCATGCAACCCAAGCCTTCCGTGGGGCGGAAGGCACAGCCTATCAAGTCCAGCACCCGAATAGAGTTCCCACTCCCATTAGATAAAAGTGCACATGGGAAGTTGTAGTTTTCCTTGTCGAATGACCCCTCCCTCTTTGATTGCAGTGTAAGGACGAGTTCTTCTATCCCTGGCTTAACAGCGATCTCGAGCCAACTATCAAGACGAGTGCTGCTGTTGGCATTGTAAGGACCATAGAATTTAAGGCGGAGTGTCTTCACACCCATGCCTGAGTGGTTTTTCAGAATATGACCAACTCTGCTGTTGTACTTTGTTGTCATTTTACTCAGTATACGTGCATTTTCATTGAAGCCCATTGTTTCCTTACTAAATTTGAGGTTGGGATGGCACCTCCAAGAATCTCGAAAGAAGCGGGACGCACGAGCAGCACGCGCAGCATCTTTCAGTGGCAGAAAAGAACATATATGATGCCAGATATCCTGCATGCACAAGCAGAAAAGTTCAATAGATGAGTACCAGAGGCAAAAAGTATTAAGTACCAGATAAAACTTGTGTCCATGTCAGACACAGCATTGGACACAGCGCAGATGCATATGTCCAGGACATGTCTAAATAAGTAAATATTTTCATGTACTCCCTCTGATCCATATTAATGGCCTCAACTTTGTCTAGATACGAATGGATCTAGTCTGGATCCATTCGTATCTAGACATTAGATCCATTCGTATCTAGACAAAGTTGAGGTCATTAATATCCATTCGTATCTAGACAAAGTTGAGAGCATTAATATGGACCGGAGGAAGTAAGGAAAAAGCATTTGTGGCTTCAGATATGGTTGGGACACGGTAGAAGCACGTCTTATGGGTTATGGCATGACAAAGTATCCTAAATTTTGGCAGCTTCAAAGTGGAGTTGTAGAGGCTGGGATAAACTAGGATTGTAGAATTTGTTGCTGCATTTCAGTGATTCTTAGATGCTTATCCGAAATTTGAGTTTGTTAAGCAACTCCTGTTAAGCATTGTCTACTTGCTCATCCTATCCCATGTTGAACACTGTCCACCTGTTTTGATGCGGAATCATGGTAAATTAGCAATACCAAATCATTCGGTGTTTTTTTTGTTTCAGTTCAGCATAAATATATAGAGAAGATGATATATCTAGCATACCCATATATGCATACATTACATCGATTATGTTATTATTTAATAGCTGTGGGAATCACTGGGTAGCTCAATGGCAGAATACATGGTTGCGCTGCCAAGCAACCCTGGTTAAAATCACACCTTCCTTGGGGCCCGGGGTTCTGGCACCTGGGCAATGCTAAGGACATGTTGCAAAGGGTTCCAAGATGGGTTTCCACCATAGTAATCAGAGAGCAAGTCAGAACAAGATACTACTCGATCTAATACTAGAAACAAAGTTTTCTGGTGCATAACTAAAGCAAGAAATTGGAACAAAGTACAGTACAGAGGACTGCATGAGATTGCAGTATGGTCGTACATTTAGGTAACATGATATAATTTACTTGCAATGTAACTATTCCGTTGTGAGCATTACAAGGGATACCTCCGGAAGGTGACGGCCTGAATATCTTTTTCTTTTGCCAGGAAGAGACGCGCCGTCTTGATGGCGGGGTGAGCCCTTCCTTTTAGCTAATGAACCAATTGATGCATCTGCAACACGTCATGGTTAGGATGAGTAGAGACCCCAATGAAGGGACACAACAGGATCTAGCACATCAACACACGAACAGATCCAAGTACGACACATCGTGCAGCTTTTGTGCAAGAATAACAGTGTAATTATAAAAATAGCTTGCTTCAGTTTTAATAAGGAGACAATAACTTCAATTGACCAGAGATATTCTTGCAAAACATTGCAGCCTTGTCCAAGTCTCACAAATCTTGTGCAATCCAATAGAACATGACAGTGAAGCACGTAATTCAGTGATATGGGTATACTAAGCAAATTGCCTTTCACTCGTCCTCACCAATGCTTTATGAGAAGAAAAAAGGACAGCGTAGTCTGAAGCGGAGGACTGAACATGAAGAGGCGGTGGCTTACTGCGGCCT
The DNA here is from genome assembly GCA_916181665.1 of Avena sativa. Classification (NCBI taxonomy): domain Eukaryota; kingdom Viridiplantae; phylum Streptophyta; class Magnoliopsida; order Poales; family Poaceae; genus Avena; species Avena sativa. The sequence continues at coordinate 540,207,926 of OV702290.1, read as the reverse complement.
CTGATTTGCCGGCGAGGAGGATCCTGCTCCATTGACATCATAAGATGAGTTGACACGAAAAATCCTCTCGAATTGAACCGCGCTCCTTGAGGAGAGAAATCTCTCTTCCTGTTGGATTCCACTCCAACAAGGCGAAGAGGCCGAGGAGGGGAAGGAAATTGCGCCTGGCGCCGCCAGGAGGGGGAATGTCTACCACCAGACGGAAGGATACCGGACACTTTTTTTTCTGAGCAAAACGAAGCCGGACAGCTGAAAGCGAAACCCTGAGAAACTCTCGCATGGGCCACCGGAAAATAATCAGGTCTATTTTGACCCACCTCAATACTGTTGTTCTCATTATTTATAGACTTAATCCTGAACAAATGCAGCGATTTGAGAACATGTGCCGTGTAGAGCTGCCGCTCTGTGTCGCTGTTGGTGGGCCTACGCCGCTCCGTGTCACTGGACGTGGGCCTCCCTCACTACCATCGTTGCATGTTGGCTTGTATAGGCTTAAGCCTAAGCAGCTGCGAGCCCTGTGAGGCCATCTACGACGCGCACTGATATCATGTGCCGCTGGTTGTGGGCCTCTGCTGATCCGTATTGCTGCCTTTAGGCCAAGAGCAATCTCTCGCCTCTCTCTCTATCCTAAAGACCCGAAACCTATCTTCTCTCAACCCGTCTCTCACCTCCCTGGCGGCGGCGGCAGCCGAGCATCGGGCGACGATTGGGCATCGCGCGGAGGCGACGACGACCTACCATCCATCGTAGTTCCACACGACTGCTGAGCAGTCGCGTTGTCCCCCACGTCTTCTTTGCTTTCTCCCTAATGCCGTCGCCTACGCCGTGGACAACATGGAGGGTCTCCACTCCGTCGCCACCGCGGAGGCTTCTCCTGGTGGGGCGCACCCCTGCGCCGTCGAGATCTGCCTTGGCGTCACCAAGGTCGTCGTGCCGGACCTGTCCATCGGCGTCTCTCCCCAACTCTACCCTTCCCTCACCACCGCCGCCCGCCTCAACGAACACCACGTCCGAGGGGGACACAAATCCTTTCCACCAGCGTCCCTCCCCATCTCTTCCCTCCCCTCACCACCGCCGCCCGTCTCAACGACCACTACTTCAGTCTGCACCTCTTGGACCATCAGGGTGGACCTGCTCAGCACCCTCTAGGAGGAGATGGCCCTCAAGGACCGCCTCGACCTGCTGCAGGGGATCCTCGAGCGCACCACCGAGGATATGGATTTGCTGGGGTCATGGCCTAATAGGGAGGCTCCCCATGACCTACCAGCATTGATACGTCGTTCGCCTAGCCGCCACCCAGGCCGGTTGTTGATGTGCCTGCTGGTTTTGCTAATGTTTTCCTATTTTCGTGTGCTTTTGCTAGATGTGTAGTTCCCGTTATTACAAATTATGTTTATTCGGTTCTGTACAAACAAGCCATGGTGGATTTTGGATGGCATTGGTGGCCTTTCTGTTGCTGCTGTTTCTCCTGAGCTATTAGCATTGCAAGATGTTGAATTTGCGCCCCGCTCGTTGGGTAAATGTGGATCTAATCATCTTCTGCATGGTCTATTCGTATTTTACATGTTCTTTGTTCTGATTTGAGTATCTTGCTAAATTCCTTTTGTGCTTTAATATGGCAAATTGGGTGAGTTGAGCAAACATTAATAATTCAGTTAGTGCCAAGCCACGTTTTATCATGTTAACCTGTGTATTTAGTTACTACTCCCTCCGTTTTAAAATATAAGATATTTTAGCTTTCTGAAACGAATGTATCTAGACCTATTTTAGTGTGTAGGTTCACTCCAAATCTAGATGAACCTAGGCACTAAAAAAGTTCTAGATACACTACATTCACAAAGCTAAAACATCTTATATTTTGAAACGGAGGGCGTATTAATAACAAATTATCTTCAGATAGGGTGGAGCAAAGTAAATATAAACATAGAAGAATCTATATCAGCATGTTGTCACTCCTTTATAAACTGGTAAAATAGAAGTAATCTTGCATATTTGAGGTACAACAATTATCAATGAAGAGAAGAAAACAACATACGAGTTATCTTTCTTAATCTAAGGCTTAAGTTTGTCTGTGAACTTTGGTAGCGAATGATTTTCCAAAGAGGGGGAACTTGAAGGGTAAGCACTATAGAATTTTCAATAAAATAGAAGATCGAGAGAACAAGATATTGAGAGTTAATTAAGCCCGTGGCTGTAGCTGTTTATAGATTATCGTAGCTTAAGTTATAGAGACTAAGATTCAACAATACAAATTTCTCACCTTTGAACCTAAATGAATATTCAGTAAAGGTAGCAGCAAAATGGTCATACAGATCCTGACATAATGGAGTAGGCAAAAACAGGTATTATCCAAATTAACAAGGATTTTTTTTATTCTGTACATGGAAGTAATATTAGATACACTTATCCTTTCAAAAACTCAACACTCCAACATTATCAATATGTGAAGTACCTACGGTGGGGCTATATTCTACCTTGAGGCTTCCTTGAACCATGTATGCATTTCATTCCTCTGATTCCAAGTACTCCCTCCGTCTAGAAATAACTGACTTGTGTTTGTCTAGATTCGAATGTATCTATACACTAAAATGCGTCTAGATATATTCGAATCTAGACAAAACCAAGTCAGTTTTTTCTGGACGGGGGGAGTAGTAAATTCAGGGCACAAAATTCAAGGGTTATGAAAATCTAATAATTTCACTGCAAGTTCGAGTATTCCTGGTCCTTCATCTTTAGTTGATCTGTATGATTTATCTGCTGGCCGGCTATCGTTGGGTTATGATCATGCTCTTCATTTACATGATCGGAGTTCTTGGTCTCCTTTATTACTATATTAAAGTTTGTGAGATTAGCACAGTCTTTGTGGTAGTGAATTATGGTTTTATTTTTTTACTTTTTGGTGTTTGGCAAGAGTAGGTACCAGGATACTTCTTTCTCTGACATATGCAGGTTGCCATACACTGTTACAACTGCAGGACAACAAACAATATTAGTATATAAAGCTTTTTTAAGCTGCTTTGGATTTCTCTGTTCTTTGCCTGCTCCGTGTCCGAATGATTGGGCTCTTTGGTGTAGGTAAATATAAGATGTTGGGTGAAGGAGACTATGGTGTGAGGGGAGCAGAGAGGTCATCTTGATCGGCAAATTTGGTCATCAGCAACTACTGGTTTAATTTTCTTCATGACTTTGAACTCTACTTATCGTTTAGGCTTTGTCACAAGAGCGGTACTGTTTATTCACCACTTCAGTTGATTGTAACAATCTATTTCTATTTCTATGGTCCTAGGTCCTTGGTTGTTCCAGGTTTTTTATCAGACATAGTTATATAAACACGAGTATCTTTAGTTTGTCTTCTATAATTTTCTTTAGCACTATGTACTATGTTGTTTAGATGAATTAATCTCCAATCCCTGGCTGTTTTCTCTTTTTGGTATAATTTTGCTAAGACACCACACATTGGTGTGCTCTATGGAAGTTTACATGGAACAAATATTCAAACTGAACTTCGTGATCCATGCTTTGGATGATTCTCATTGATATATACTCACGTACATCTATTAATTAATTCCCTTGCTTCTCATGTACCGGATACTTGTACTACAATTTTATACGTTTGTTCATTTTCTAAGTAAATCGGTTATGCATGGACAAACAATTTTGATGCTATCACTATGCCCATATTTTATTTTATTTTTTCTAGCACTCAAGAAACCACCACAGGGAATATCATTTATTTAGTACTTTATGTTCCGAGAGAGTGTTCGCAATATGGAGTTTTTTGCTGACAGCTAAGTTGGATTTTTCAGGCACAGTATTTTGACTATCCAGATAAAGAATGCAAGACAACAGAGTGCATTGGCCACGGATGAAGTAAATCTTCATGGGCAAAGTCCAGCAGAGTTTGCAGTCTCTGTGTATGTTATGGACCGGTCTCCCAGTTTCAGTTATTGCCAGCTGACACAGTGGTGCAAGCTGACACAGTGGTGCAATCAATCCCTGATAAATTAGATATATCTAAAGCAGGGAGGTCCACCAATCTACCAATGAGAAGATTTTTCAGTCATTTCCTTATCATCGCTGATAAATTAGATCTATCTAAAAGCATGGAGGTCCATCAATCTACCGGTGAGAAGATTATTCAGTCATTTCCTTATCACAGGAAACCCTATGAGTCAAAAGCGCTAGGACTTCCCTTGAGGACAGCATGTGAAGCGGGTAGCTCAAAAATAGCAGCCCTATCAGTCTATCATTCCTTAAAAGCTTAAGCATGGTACTGTTCGAGCGATCTGGGGCTATCTGCCGATCGCATTGCATGTTCTCTGTCTCTGCGTGTGGTCCCTGTTGTTTTGCTTGTCGGACGCGGGGACCTGGTGCGTGGGCGTGTGATGTGGTGGCCTGGCTTGGCCACGCGTTGGCTGTAGGGAAAGCTCGGGTGTGTGGTGGCTTTTCCCCGCTGACAAGTGGGTCGTGCTTTGTGGGCCACACCTGTCAGTTTCCTGGTGGATGGGTCGAGTTGTCTTTCTTACATTGCGTGCGAGTTATCGGGAGCACTTCTTGTGGTCTTCTCGGCAGACTGGGGTGGATTTCTTTGCTGCCGCGGTTGGGTTTCTCGGTGGAGGCGCTAGATCTCTTGGCGGCGGTGTGGGGATTTCTGTAGCGGTTGGATTTCTCGGTGGCGGCGCTGGATTTCTTGGCGATGGTGTGGGGATTTATGCCGCGGTTGGACTTCTCGGTGGCGGCATTGGGTTTCTTGGCAGCGGTGTGGCTCTTAGTGTTTGTTCTGGTTGTCTTGACTCAGCGGAGAGAAACATGGACATTCTTGATAGCGTGGGCAAGATTCATCGGCAGGAGGTTCGTCTTTTGTTTTTTTGGTTGCCATGGCTCTTTTCTGTCACCACAGATTGAAGGAGTTTCTTGCCTTTCTGTTGCAGGTTCCTGAGCCCCTATGCCTCCTACAGCGTTTGCCAGAGCGGGCGACTTGCGACATCCAGTGTTGACCAGATCTGCGGTTCCTGCTAACGATATGTATCTTGGCGACAGACCGGTGAGTGCGCCCCAGACTTTTTGATTGTATCGTTGCTTCTCTCCTGTTTGTTTAGTTGTTGACGCGGTTTATTCGCTCAGTTTTTTTATTTTGCTTATGGGATGATTTGAGAACAAGATATGGGTCGTTATTAGTAAACTGATAATTTTTATTCCTTAACTCTTTTGCTGATAAAGCTTTTTAGAGCACGGCGTACTGTTTCTTTCTGTGGCTTTACAGTTTAAGGATACTACTTAGTACGTACTCTTGAAAATTATCAAAGTTGTCTGTTCATTTATTCAATTTTTTGGATATAATTCATTTAGCGGGTTGATGTTCTGTTTCTATGTAAAACAGGATTATGCATATCTTTTCTGAGTAAATATGCATCGACATGTGATGACTGATGTATGACATAAGTTCTTTCCTGGTGCATGTTAGTCTTTTTTTATGCGCGCTATATGAATTACTTAAAATCTGTGGCTAGCTTTCTTTGGTCTGACGTTGGCAACAAGGAATGGAAATAGTATGTTCAGAACAGGTTGTTCTAGAAAAAATGCAGTTTTTTGTGTGGTTGTCCTTTGTGTAGAGATATAAGTTTTCCACCGCTAACTGTTGTATATGATGGATTGTTAAATTTTTTTAACTAATTATTTTTATGACGGATAGGAGAGTTCATCTACAGTATGTATGATGGATACTTGACATATAGTTTCAGATAAAGTATCAACCCTATTTTGTTGGATTGGGTCGATCTTCTCTTTCAAGATTGTTAAAAAATTCTTTTCTCTGCATCTCGAATGAGATGTTTGAGATTGTTCGAGATTCGCATGTATATAGACATGTTTTAGTCTATACATACATGCAAATCTAAATGTATCTCAAACATCTGATTCGAGACGGAGGGAGTACATATTATAAAGTGGGTTCCTGGCATAACAAAACTTTAATACAACATTTGATCTGTAATTTAAGACCAAGTTAAATGATGTGTATGTGTTACCGAGTAATGGTTAGGACTAAATTAACAATGCAAATGATGTATGTACAAAGTTAATATTGTGAAATTTGGTGCAGCTCAAGGGTTGAGCAGGCGCATTTTGTTGTTTAGCAGTTGGATTAGTAACCCTGAAGCTTTTATTCTAGGTGTCCATGAATATTTATGGGTTCTTTGTGTTGTTCTATTGTTTCTATGTCTAGGTTCAGACATGGATTTTTTCCCTTTGGACCCTATAGACTATCTTATATCTATATACCTTGATACTAAAGGTAGACCGAATGTATGAAATCACCATGCGCTTTGTTCTCCTGTATATTGCAGACAAACCATTTGTTTCTTCCCTGTTTTGTTGTTGTTTGTCCACATTTTTAATTCCTTTCAAAAGGAGAGTATTCATGTCTTATTGTTTTCGCAGGCGATACGTTTGTCTCGGATGGCTGTGGCATGTGAAATGATAGCACAACTTGGCCTATGTGCCTACACTGAGGGCCTCGATAGCCCAGGGTCTGGAAGGACGGTGGCTTGGATGAGATATAATCTGCCAGCTAGGGAAAATCAGTTTGGATTTAAGCTAAAAAAAGTGTGGTGCACCGTGTCAGTCAGAAGTAGATGCGGGAGTATGATCGAAACCGGGTATAATATGGATGATGCAAATTACCATTTTTTCAATGTGGCCTTTAGTCAGTTTGCAGAGCCGCATCACATTGCTGGAGGGGGGGCGGCTTTGGTGGTGGATTTTGCTCGACAGAGGGAACTCACTGATGTTTAATCGCTTCATGAAGTGATGAGGAAGCTTTCACACATCATTGTTCGATACGATGATGTACTTCCCCTCTCGGCGGTCAAAGGTGTTGATTCTGATATCTCGGTGTCTGCACGGCAGGAGGAGCTTGCTAGGGAGTTTCTTAGCCTAGCGCATGTCCACGTCTCAAGTACGAATGATGTGGACTTAAAGGTATAAAAAGTTACCATCTATTTCTTGGTTTTTTGCCAGTCTTTTCCCCCTTAGGTTCAACAGGTTAGCAGTTCTTGACTATGTTTACGTTGCTGTTTCAGGAGTGGCGGCAGTACTTCTCGCGGGAGATGGTACTAGCCTTTGGTGGTCTGCATGGGAGGTATGCGCCATGTGGTTACGTTTGTGTTGTGGAAGGGCGAGGTGTGTTTTGGGGTGTGAAGGCAGTTGGTCGATCCTTGCATACTGTGTTTATGGTTCGATTGTTCGCTCTGTCGTTTAGGCTATGTCGCTCTGTTTGTGAAGTGTTGTCTTGCCGTTTTGTTGTCATGTATGTGTGAATAAGTATAAGTGTTCCGTGTGTTCTGTTTGGGTATCCTTCAATTAAAAAAAACTATTTAATGTACTCCCTCCGACTCATATTAGTTGACTTGGATATATCTAGATTCGGATGTATCTAGCATTAAAACATGTCTAGATACATCCAAATCTAGACAAATCCAAGTCAAGTAATATGGGTCGGAGGGAGTAGGTCTTATTCGCTATATGTTCTGTTACTAAATCTTGGTTCATATGTACCACCACTTGGAACTTTAGACTTACGTTGCTTGGGTGTACCTTTTGATTCCTTATGTTAAAACCAGAAGGTCTAACTACGGAATAGGCAATACTCTTGATACGCCATCATATTCGTCTGTATATCGACGTTACTAGCTGCGGGTCATAAATAAGAATTGACAGGCTTGTTTGGAGATGATAAAAGAGGTCAGGTCAGCTCATGACACTGGTTAAGAGATTTGTTTGGAAGTATGCAAGAAACCGACCTTATAGTTGCTCGAGATATTGTGAATGTAGCTCAATTAGACTCTGAGAATGTAAGTAAGCACAACTATTTGTATTTTTTTGCACTTAATCCGTCCTGCTCTAAATTGGTTCATGGCAAGACACCATTTTTACGGCACATGGTAATGAAAAAGGATGGTGACAGGCAGTCATTCAATCAACATAGTATGTTGGTCATCTTTTTGTTCTCCAGTTGGTGGGAATCTGGCATCTATATGATTACATGAGGCCGTCTCGGGTAGAGGAAGCAAAACAACAATAAAGCTCACCAAGCGAAAATTTCATCCCTAGACAACGTTCCTTACAATTTTAACAATCAGAGTTGCATTCCATGCAAACTTTTGTAAAAAAGACTGCCTATTTGCCCAAGTACAACTTTATATTTAAGTAGTGGTTATTGTGGAACTAAATTTTTTTATGTGTTACTGTTGCATGGAGCTGCATTTTGGGAACAAGTTAGAAATTTCTACATGGTAGATCTGAAAATATCAAGGCTGCATTTTGTGAACAAGTTAAGAACTTCTACATGGTAGATATGAAAATATCAGACTTAACACAAATGGTGGATTATACCATGCTTAGTACATTACATAATAACATCCAAGATGGGCATGTGAAAGTGCAGAAAGTTGGAAATACAATTGTAGTACATCACACATCCATTATTCTTCAGCAGCCTAGGCTAAATTAAGCTTATACTGAAACTTCTACCTAGCTCAGCCAGATTGAGCCAACACTATAGGTGGAGCGAAACACTCAGCAAACATACTAATACTTCTCGACTATTCTTTTTGAACTGAGTGATACCTTCAAAAAGCGCAACCTGAACAGCTTCATTTGGACTAGCAACCTGACGAGAGGCCACCAGATTACACGCATGATCGACTTCTTCCAGCGTGTGACTCCACCCCTTTGCAAGAGCTTCCGCATTCATCTTCAGGTTTTGGATCTCCTCTTGTGCGACACGCCACCCGGTGCAGGAGTTTGTGTTGTACCGATGAAAATGGCGCTTATCTAGCCAATTGAGATCTTTCGTCTCAAAACAATAGTTTCTCTCTAGCGTTTGAATCATTCTTTCTGCCGACTTTTCTTCAACTTCCTCTGATGTCTGGTATTCCCAAACACTCGAGCAGATCTCCTCATGCAGCTTCCCCTGCAAGGATCCCTCACGACGCCATGGCAGACCAGACAGCACAACACTTGCACCAACGCAAGCCAAACAGCGCGGCGAAGCGCGTGAAACAGTCTAGTAGGATTTATTTCCGATAAAAAGGGCTAAAAAACTAGAAAAAAACGAACAGGTGTTAGGCACAGGGGTATTTTTTTGAGAGAAACGTGGGCTTTATTGATCACATAATCAAAATGTCATTACAAATATCCTCACAGATGCAATCCGGGGAATACCCACGCCACACCGAACAAACCGAAAACTCACTAAACTTAGCTATGCATAAATTTGAGACGGCATTCAACGACAAGGTTTTCAATAGAAGAAAATAAACCTAGCGGAACACTAAATGAAACCTTAATCGACGAACTCGCTTTCGATGTCCTCTTCGTCGCCATCTTCCGTGGCTACACCGTCCTCCTTCCCCTGTCTTCCTCGGCCGCGCCGTCGCCGGCGTCCTCGCTGCCGCTATCGGAAATCTCGATGATTCCGACGCGGTTAGCCTCCATCAAGAAGTCTGCGCGGAGCGTATTGTTGATGGCGGAGGAGATGGTGCGTCCTAGAACCGCCCAGAATTGCACCCTCCCTTCGCGGTTGCGGTCGTCGAGGTGGACCTCGCGGAGGTGTTCGTGGCAGATAGCAAGCATCGCCCGACGCTCCAGCTTGAATGATCTCGCCAAATAGGAGCTTGAAGCCGTGTACCGGGGCATGGCCCTCTTCCACTACGGGAGTTCGAGGCGGCGCTCCTCGATTCGGCGTCTCAACTCGGCACCGCGCGGAACCGGCGCCACCGGGACCCCGTAGTGGCTGAGCTCGAAGCCCTCAGGGATCGTCGCGCGTGGCGGAGCGATGATGCCATGGTGGGCGAACATGGACGCCTCGTAGTAGTTCAGAGTGGGTCTTTATATGGCTGCACCGAGGAGGGAGGTCGCGATGGGAGGGGAGTGCGGCACCTATGAGGGCTAGGGCCTGTTTAAGTAGAGCACGCGCGGAAGTTCTCGTGCCTTCGCCCATCAATGCCGGTACGGGAACTCAGGCGGCGTCCCGTCAGTCACAAGCTGACGCGCCCGTCGACATTGATGGCAAAGGCTATCGCGCTTGCGTCTGAATCGGTGTCACCGGTCAGGCTGGCCTTTGCGTCTGAATCGGTGTGCGGTTGCATCTGAATCGGCGCCGCTATTGCGTCTCTCCCTGGTGGGTGGGCCACTAGCGCGCGTGGGGGGACACACCCTAGGCTAGCCTTTGTCCGGGCCGACCCAGTGGTCATGCAAATTAGGTGCACGGATGGGTTGCGTCGGGCGCGTCGGGACGGATGGGTCGTGCCGCTGCGATGCCGCGCACGTCGCGCGTCCACGCAGACAAGTTTGGACATGCCCGGGCTGGTTGGGTCGACCCGATGGAGATGCCCTAACACCCATGGTAGGACTAGGGAAAGATCGATCTTTGGGAAGGCCCGAATCAGGCCCGTAAAGCCCACCGCCACGTTGCAACAAGTTGGTCGCCATCACCGCTAGCACCCGACCGAGCAACCTCGCCGCCGCCGCCTGCAGGACGTGCAGTGCACATGACAGGCCCAACTGCCCTAACCCAGATGGGGCCCTCTAGGCCTAGATCTGGACTGCAGGGGTCTGGCCGGGCCCCGCCCCACCACTGCCCACTGCGACCGCCCCGCGCTGCCCCGCAGGAAGCCAGCCACACCCTGCCCTAGGATGCACCATCTCCATGGGGATTGAGCCCCAACCCCAACACTGAGCCGCAGGGAGAGGAGGGTCGCCGGCGCCACCCGGGAGAAGCCCGGTGGCCTCTGCCGACGGCTATGCCGGGGGAGGGAGTTAGTAGAGGGTTGGAGGTGAGTGGACGGTGGGAACGCCCCCGTCGCCTGTCTGGGGGGCGAGAGACGGGGTCGTGTCTAGCCCTAAGCGGTACATACATTAGCTCACTTAATAAGAACTCAAGTACATGTTTCCTCCATGTCGCTGCAGCGGATTACCACGGGGGTCGAGTTTCTACCCCCTCCCCTTTGTACAAGGTGGATATAATCATCTACATGGACTAAATTAAATGGTCAATTATTTATACTCCATGCGTCTCAAATTAGTTGTTGAGACGGACGAACTATTATAGTTGGCATATTGGTAACTTTTTATTAGACATGTGTTTGTATAGGATTAGGACTCCTATAGTCGGTTAGTCAAAATTGTAGGCCGACCGACTCTACCTATATATAAACATTGTACTATTCAATCAATCAATACAAGTTATTGTTCTCTCCAATTATCATGGTATCAGACGTCTAGGTTTTCCGCACCTCGGCCTGTCTCTACCGCCACATCCCCCACCGCCGTCGTCGGCTCCTCTCTGGACCGTGGCCGAAGCTCGCACCACCGGCGCACCTCCTTCTTCTTCCTCTACCTACACCTCAATTATCTCCCAAAACTTTATCCAGCCATCCCAAATTTCCCTAGCCGATACAATCTCTAATGGTTTGGCTTTCATATCGACCTCTCTAGAGCTTGCTCTCCACAATTACTAGCGCCACCTATTTCATGTTCACCTAGGCCGATGCGGCCTTTGCGACCACGTCGATCCGGCCACCGTTCCTTGACCGGCCGATCCACATTTGGTTAAGGACGATCTCGCGATCATCCAATGGATCTACACCTGCATCTCCACCGAGCTATTCAACCTCGTCTCCAATGACGAAGCCACCGCCGCGGATCTATGGGCCTCTCTTCAACATCTCTTCCAAGACAACATCAACGCTCGCATCAACACGCTCCATACCGAGCTTCGCACAATCACCCAAGGCGACTCCTCCATCACTGTCTTCTGCCAACGGACACAAGCCATCAGCTACGAGCTTCAGGAACTCGGTGATCGTGTTGAAGATCGTACCCTCATCAACGCTCTCCTCATTGACCTCGGTGAGCAATTCGAGAAGCAAGTCGCCTTCATACCAATGATTCGGCCCCGGCCCAATTTCGCCGAAGTTCGCTCTCTACTTCAACTTGAAGCTATGACCCAAGAACGCAAGGCTAGTCGACCACAGTAGATGTTTTACACAGCCAATCGACCTCCCTCTCCGCCCCCCCCCGGCTGACCTCCACCAACTGCACCGCAGGCTCCTCCAGGATGGCGTCTGAGCCCCAACTACCGCGGGGAAAATACCACGTACCGGCCGCCTCAGCCCTGACCTGTCGCTCCTGCACCACCCGCGGCACCACCGACCGCGCCAACATCTGCACCGACTTGGAGCCCACCGCATGACCCCTAGACCGGCCTTGTCTAGGATTTGCCTATGCCCTGGTCTATGTTGTCCCCCCACGGTGCCCCACCATCTTACACCGGGACATGGAGTCCCCATCTTCGTCCATCCATCAGCGCGCCTGGTCTACTTGGATCCAGGCCATCGGCGCAAGTCTACACCGCCCAGGCTCCACCATCGGCCTACATGGCCCCTCCTGCATCGTCACACTACATGGTCTCGTATCCACCGACGCCCTACATGTACAGTGCCCCTCCCGCACTCCCGTACATGACTATGTCATCGCCATCAACCGCTCCACCAAGCTGGGACCAAGCTGAATTCATCGCTGCCATGAACAATTTTACACTCAACAACAACAAAAGTACGGATTGGGTTTTGGATTCTGGTGTATCTTCGCACATGTCTTTAAATATGGATTTTTTGTCACCTTATTCTTCTTCCCCTTTTTCCTCCATAACTATTGGTGATGGTTCTTCAATTCCTATATCTTGCACTGGCCAATCCTACATCACTAATCCGCACACATTTTATTCTTCACAATATTCTTGTTGCTCCATCCTTAATCAAAAATCGCATCTCTGTTCAACAATGTTTCCTTGGAATTTGACCCGTTTGGTTTATCTATGAAGGATTTGAAAATGGCGAAGGTGCTTGCTCGCTATAATAGCTCGGGCGATCTCTATCCTCTTCACGGCGCGCTACCTTCGACACCACAAGCTATGCTTACCTCCGTTGATCTCTGGCACCGTCGGCTCGGCCACCCCAATAAACATACATTGTCCTCTTTACTTCAAGAATTTAGTCTTCCTAGTGATAGCTCTAGTTCTTCTCATGATTCCTCGCTTTGTAATGCGTGTCAATACGACAAACATGTTAGATTACCTTTCGGTACCTCCTCCATCTATAGTTCTTTTCCGTTTGAATTACTGCATTGTGATCTATGGACATCTCCAATTCCTAGTATTTTTGGTTTTAAATATTATCTTATTAACCTTGATGATTACTCTCATTATATTTGGATTTTTCCTCTGCGTGCCAAGTCCGATGTTCACAATTTTTTTCTCAATTTTCGGCACTACATTCTTACACACTTTGGCCTTCCTATCCGCTTCATCCAATGTGACAATGGCTGAGAATTCAATAACACTCAAAATAGATCATTCTTTCTCTCTCAAGGCATTCTTCTTCATTTTTCATGTCCCTACACATCTCCACAAAACGGCAAAGCAGAACACTCTCTACGATCTATTAATGATATATTACGCACCTTGCTCATCCAAGCATCTCTACCACCATGTTTTTGGGCTGAAACTCCCCGCACCGCCACCTATCTCCTCAACATCCAATCGACCAACAAAAACATGTCCACTCTATACTCCTTTTCAATCTCTATTTCTTCATCATCCTGACTATTCTGAATTGAGCATATTCGGTTGTTTATGCTTCCCCAACACCGCCTCCACCGTCCCTCACAAACTTTCTCCTCACTCATTGCCATGTATTTACCTCGGTCCCTCTGACGATCACAAGGGTTCTTTATTATGCATGACCCTCGTGTTCCTCATCTCTCTAATGTCAAAAGGATTCTTTATTATCTCAAAGGCACACTCGATTATGGCCTCCTTCTCAATCCTTATTCTCTCACAAGTTCGAAAGTTTATTCTGATGCAGACTGGGCATGTTGTCCAGATACTCGACGATCCACATCCGACTTTTGTATTTATCTGGGTGAGAATCTTGTTTCTTGATCTTGTAAAAGACAGGTTATAGTTTCCAGGTCCTCAACTGAAGCGGAATATAGATCGGTTGCCCATGCGGTCGCTGAAGCGGTTTGGATCCGTCAACTCCTCGTCGAGCTTGATCATCCTATTGAGCGCGCCACTATTGTCTACTGTGACAACATATCTGCAGTTTACATGGCCTCCACTCTGATCCAGCATCGCCATACCAAGCATATCGAGATTGATATTCATTTTGTTCGAGAAAAGGTGGCTCTTGAAGAGGTTCGTGTCCTACACGTACCAACAAGCGCACAATGTGTTTGTATAGGATTAGAACTCCTATAGTCGGTTAGTCAAAACCCTAGGCCGGCCGGCTCTACCTATATATAAACATTGAACTATTCATCAATCAACACAAGTTATTGTTCTCTCCAATTATCACTTTTGTTTCAACGTTATTGACATATTACGCCATTAGTCCTTATTGTTACATAAATATGGATCTACAATAGCTCATCCAGATCTTCCGACCTATCTTTTTGTGATACCATAGAAGCAAATGATTATGAATGTGTGGTCTTCACATTTGTGGTCATGAGTGCAAAGAATCGTCTACCCTACAAAATAATTCTGGATATCACTATTTTCATGTTACATGTAGATCTAAGGAAAGTCACAGAAGACAAGTTTATTAAGGATATTACAACTGAACCAAAACAGAGACCTCTCACAACCTGCTCACTTTATACCATCCGATTGAACTTCTTTGGTATTCCTGGCCGTTTGATGAAGTTGTATCCCGTTGTGGGCTGAATATTCTTGAGGGACGCTTCTCTCCACGTCAAATAGGCTTGTTGTGGTGAATTGGACCCAAATGCCACCTCTGATGTTGATCAAGTGACCGGAAATAAAGGTCATCTCAAGCAAGCAATTTTTTTGGCTACTCTAGACAGTTACAAAAACATAAGGCTGCTCCCTCACGACCTAGGTGATATGTGTATAAACAACAAAAGAACATTGAGTCATCACTCGTCACCACCTTCATCCAAACAACAAAGTCATAAAACCAACACGGTATAAAAAAGGGTGTGAGGTGAGTGGCCAAGTCGAGATGACTTCCCCCCCCCCCCTAGCTGCATGTGTATTCTCAAGGTTGTGAAGTGGAAATTGGAGAAACTATAAAAAAGTCCGTGCCAAAGAGGCAATGTTCAAACACTCCCTCTGTCTTAAAATAAGTGACTTTGATTTATCTAGATTTGTATGTACCTATACACTAAAAGATATCTAGATGTATACGAATTTAGACAAATTCAAATTAGAGTACAAGAAATCTATCTCTCATGCCATCCTAATCTGAATACCATACCTCATACCCTTCTATTGTAAAAACAAATGGGCGCGGCAACGCACGCCAACATGATCTCGTATCTAGTTACAACTCCTAACTCTAGACAACTGAGGAGTCTAAGAACTATTTCTATTACAACTCCTAACAATGTGGCATGGTACCCAACCGAGACTCGGTACTCGAGATTCGAGAAGCACCATTGAAAATGATTGTTGAGATAACATGCCACCTTGAATTCTAGGGGAACCGATTCCTCAAAACAAACAAGTTTTGTAGAGAAATTGTATTTTGAGAAAAAAACGTATCGGCAATTTGTAATATATATCTATATCTATACCTAATAATAAAAGACGGATCGTTTTTTCAGGTCTAACATTTTTTTGGACAGGTTTACTCCTACGAGTTAGCAAATATTACCCACCACGAAACCGGTAAGTAAAAAAGATTCGTCCGGCGTCGCCGTCTCTCTTGTTAGCCCGAACCTAAAGCAGGCCCTTTGTTAATGGCCCGATACTAAAGCGAACCGTCTGAGACCCGTATATTTAATAGTCCCACTCGCAGCAAATTTCACCAGTTCAAATACCGTCGCCAGTCGGCTGTCAACAAGCCAAGAACTTGATGTGAGATAGTAGAACGTAGCAACTATGCTTGCCTCGAGAAGAAACGGGAGCAGCAGCCTCTGCCGGAGGCGAGGCCTCAGGAGAGAGAACCTGAGCGGCGAGGACGGGGGTCACACTGGGCGGCGGTGTCTCGAGAAGAAACGGGATCAGCAGGCCTTGGCCTTGGGAGAGACTGGGCGGCGGGTGTCCTTGCCGTGGAAGGTGCTTGAATACGACGGGGACCGAGTGGAAGGTGCTCACCTGCCGGGACAGAACAGAGGGCGGTGGCCGTGGCGCGAGCTTGGGGACGACGGGGACCGAGAGGAAGGGGGCTCGCCGGCCGCCGTCCGGGTCAGAACAGAGAGGGCAACAGAGCGCGTCCAGAGCGAGAGAGAAGGACGGCGCTCATGCGAGAGGAATGCAGAGGAGGCGCGGCGGATCGAGGGGAGCGGGGGTGGTAGCTGTGGGCGAAGGGGATCGATCGTGTTGGGACGGGATCTGGCACCGATGGAGGCTACTTTTCATCCTATTTTTTGGTTTTGTTTTCTCGGCAGATTGGGCCTCGCTCCGGACTCGATCGCTACCGTACGTATAGGCCATGCCGGATTCGCTATAAACCAGTACTCCCATCTCGCCTTCTACACTATCCCTAAACGCAACGCGGGGCCGGCTCCACTTGACGATCCTATGTTGACCAGAACCAGCTTCCGATGTATCGCGATGGAAAGAAACTATCCCATATAAGACACGATACCAACAATAAATAGCAATTCAGTTTAGATCCGAATAAAAAAAACTCATACCACGTGGAAAACAAAGTGATACATCACGCGTGCTCCGTCTTGGCCTATGCCGTTTTTGATCGTGCTTCTGTTGCCTGCCGGTCCTAAAATTTTGTTGATTGAAGTTAGATCTTACACGCTGACATTCCTCTATCACCAAATGTTCCGTTAGCCGAGAAATGCAGATGCAACCCTCATGTCCTCCTCCTCACGCCTAACATCGCGACCCTCCCATCCCTTCATTACTTTTTCCTTATCCGATTTGCATCTTCCATGTCCCCGCTTTGGATGGTCATCAGCGGCATTGAGAAAATGGTAGAGTTGTTTTGACTGTAGTTATTTGGGAGGAAGCGACTACTGAGCTGGTACCAAATAACTGACGGTAGTAGTCGCTTGTAGTATACATAAATATAGTTGAAACGTAACATGACTATAGACAATTTATTTTTAAGCGTCAATTTGAGACGTCATCCTAAACCTAAATTTGAACCCATTGCAACGCATGGGTTTTTTGCTAGTAATTACATAAGCGCGCTATGCTAGCCGTGTAGGAGCGGCCGGACATACCGTTAGACATTGAGACTGTGTTAGGAGTTGTTAGCGTCCACTTGGCCCAGCCCAGCACTCAGCCTACGTTCTGGACGTTCATGCGCTCACGGCCCAACTACAAGAAGAGAGCCCATTCCATCCCAAAAGCCCGGACTGAAAGGAGGAAGGAATCTCTCCCTTATAAGGTGGGTGTGGCCTCCTTTCATAGGCGAGGTGGGACTAAACTTTGTGTGGCCTTCTTTCCATTACATATTTTGAGCCCTCTATTCAATAAACCCTGTACTTATTCTTGAGGGTCTCTCTAAGTTTTCTCCATCTCACTACAGGCTCATGGCCACCGGGTGGTTCTTCGACCACCGCAACGACGTGGCCACCGTCCTTTGCGGATGGTTCTTTGTGACGATTCTTTGACGACCGCAACGACGTGGCTATTGTCCTCCATGATCGGTCCTGTGACGGTTGCAGCGATGCGGTCACCATCCTCCGCACGCGGTGCTTCGACGACCGCAGCGGCGCAACTCTCATCCTCCGTGCACAGTTCTTCAATGGCGCAGCGACACGACTACCATCCTCCATGATGTAGACGTCATCTTGGATCTAGCGAGAGAGAGAGAGAGAGAGAGAGAGAGAGAGAGCACATCAATCACAGAAAGAACAAGATGAAGGACGGTAGATCTGTAGATGAGATGAATAAGATGAAGAAGATTAAAAAGGGGGCGGTGGGGTTGATCGGTACCCAATCTACATGTCTTAAGCTTCCGAGGAATGGCGATATTTAGATCTAGGTATGCCAACCGGGGAGTGCGGTGTTGTACGGAGAGGGGAGCGGGGAGTGCGGATTAAGGGTTTCCTGTATTATATGGAAACAGGGCGGGCAGCTGGTGAGATCTAGGTTTGGTTTATGGGATGTAGAACAAGTGCGGCCACTCCCTGCACCGCCGCAGCAGGGCTCTTGGCGACTGTGGTCCTTGCCTTCGCCGTGGGAGGCTGCTGCTGCGAGGCCGCACTGCTGTGCGCGTTCGGCCGTGGCGGCACTAAGAGGCCATGGATGAGCATCGGGTTCCTGACAGCGACGGAACACCTCTACCGACGGCAGGGCGACCGCATAGGGAGGGGTCAGAGGGGTACCCGTGAACCTGTCCATCGCCGGAGGGTCGCCGGCGGCAGCGCATGGGGGAGGATGGCGATCGGGGGGCGCGGGGAAACTTTGGTGCAGCAGTTGGCTCTTCGCGTTCGAGCCAAGAGTGTTTCAGCGACAGTGATCTGCTGCGTGCCGCTCACCTGTGTCAAACGTTACATTCAGTCAGTTACCGCCAAGACAGACAGGCCCGTAGAAAGCACGGTAGAAGGTCGTGGCACATGTCTGGCGGCGACTAGGTAGCTGGAAACTGGACGGCAAGGCCTGGATCGGCTGCGTGCAAGCCGGATGACTGCGACGAGTCTGCGATCTTGTACGCCATAGGAAAGCAAAGCAAAGCAAGGAACGCAAAGGTCAGAGGCTGAGTCGCAATTTCAGAAACCACGTGATCGATGAGGTCGTCAGGTGTCCGTTTGACAAACGCTGCCCCGCCGATCCGGCAAGCGCAAGCCACCACTCGTCCGGTCGCCGCCACGCCAACCATACGATACGATCCGGCGACCGAACGCGTCGTCAGAGGCTTCCCGGCCCCGCAAAGCCCCGTTGTGTGTGAGTCGCGGCTGACGAAAGCCCGGGTCGAACGCTGGAAGGAACCGTCTGCCGTCGCTGCCAGCGCGACCTGGCGCGGTCGCCATGTGGAGGCACGCGCGCACGCTCCAACCGCATCGGACGGACGTCGCCGGCACGAAAACAATTCAGAGCGGGCGACGGCCGGGACGACAAGCCAGACCGGCCGGGCCGGGTCCAAGGCCGTACTAGTACTAGTACTAGTAGGAGTAGTCTACTACGAGGCGTCGGCACCAGTATTTAGGTGCATTTCGCTCTTGTTACGGCACGGTGTCGCACTAGCTAGTATTCGGTCAGTTCAGACTGCGGATAGGCAGGCGAAGGGTGCTCCGCCTGACCGCCCGAGCGAGCGAGCGAGCGCAGGGGTCAGGGGAACTAATGGAGGGGGCGCCGAGGGTGCTGCCTCAGCGGGTGACGCTCGCGGAGCAGCTCGCCGCGTCCTCCAACCTCCGCGACCTCCTCAAGCTCCGCCACGACGAGGACGCCGCTGCGGGGAGGCGCCGTACGCTCCTCGACGTCATCCGCGCCCCCGAGGACGACGACGATGACCGCGCCCCTCCGGCGCAACCCGGCGTCGCGTCCGCCACGACGGCGCCGGCCGTGGCGCCGGCGCCAGGAGCGTCGCCGGCGGGTCCCGCGCAGGGGGAGGAGAGGAGGGTGTCGCTGATGGCGCTGCTGGAGCAGGCGGAGCGGCAGTGGGCGACGGCCACGGCGAGCGGCCGCGGGGCGTGGACGCGCGTGGAGCAGGCCGCGGCGGCCGCGGAGGAGGAGGACGCGGGCACGAAGCGGGGCGTGGGCGGGCGGTGCTGCGTGTGCATGTCGCGGCGCAAGGGCGCGGCCTTCGTGCCCTGCGGCCACACCTTCTGCCGCGCCTGCGCACGCGAGGTCCGCGCCGGACGCGGCCGCTGCCCGCTCTGCAACGCCGCCATACGCGACGTACTCAACCTCTTCTAAGGCACTCCGGCTCGACTCCATTCGATTCGATTCCGTTCACGCGACCACCCGTGAACTGCTCTGCTCGGATTAAGCTGTAGCCCGCCACACCCACCCACCCACCCTGTCGATTGGAGATACTACAAAATAGCATTTTGTTGTGAAGATAAATTCCTGTGCTTCTTCTTTTTTTGTTCGCATAATGTAGAGAACACATCCAATACAAACACATACTCATGATTGTCCTCCCAAGTCGAATTGCGAAGATGCCGGACGGGATCCTCCGCTGTTAATTAATTGCGATTCCGGTACGAACGCGTGCGGCCGGGGTCCGGTCCGTGCGTCCACAGTGCCTGCGACTGTGGATGGATGCCATCATTGAACTCCGCGGTCACTGTCCCCGGTTCCACTTGAGCTGTTGAGCGCACAGGAAACAATTTGAAATCGCGGCGGCGGCGGCGGTCTGACGTCACGGCCGGAGGGAGAGGGTAGATCGACAGGGACGATGCCGCAGGCCACGCAGCTGTCCGGCCTGATGATCACACGTTCCGTTGATGTCGACTGGCTCGGCGGCTCTGACGTACGAAACCGTTAGAGTATATGGTTAGGCCAAACGACCAAACCGTTTCCGATGCTAGGAATGGGACGGGGAGGAAAAGTGAAAACCAGCCAGCCAGTGGTAGTAGTACATCGTTAAACAATAATAAAGCATCTTGACCTCTTGTGCTTGTTGGACGCAACATGGACGCACGCCGTACCCACATCATCGTACTATTACTTGGATCAGATCAGATGAGATCTCGCTGGTTGGGACTCCGGCGGGCCGGTAAGCTAACTTCAACATCACTGCACCACACACACTACTGTATTAGGAGAGACCTCCGATCCTAAAGTCCATATTATATGGTCAAAACATGGATGCGATTATATCATCATCATCTGATTAATGGCTTGTTCGCATCGGTGGGGCCGGGGACCGTGACCGGGTCGATCGGCGAGCTTATCTCTTTTCGCCGTCGATCGTTTAATTTGTCCTGGCGGACAACGACAGCGCGGGTGACGGCGACGGCCTGCATGCGGCGAAGCAAGCGGCCAGCAGAGACGAGGAGGAAGAGGTCATACGGGGCTAGCGTCATGGATGAATGCAAGCTAAATTGGCAGCTGGATACATGCAGCGGCGACGAGACGGAGCCTTCTGGCTAGCTAGCTGAATGCCGTTTAGCCAGCAGTCCAGCACGCACCAAATGCCGTTTAGCTGACGGGTGGTCTCTCGTGACCTGTAACGACGGCTCTGCTACCTGCATTCATAACGGGACGTGCTAGACAGTGTGCTGTGGACCGCACGGTCTATGCACCTGATTTTTTTAAAAAACAAAACAGCCAATTTTATCTCATTTTATTTAAAAAAGTAGCCGGTTCATTAACGGAAAATCGGCCGAAAACCGGTACAAACACATCCATGTCATCAAAGAAGACGACATTGTGCAACCCAGCCGACCTGTCCACCCACACAAAGCACACGCATGCGATGGAGAGGAGAAAAACACAGCCAAGGTTACCATCGAGCGTCAATGTCATCACTCCTACACGAGCCAACGACTCCGACTTCGCCATCAAACGACCCACGACACGGCTCTCGCCGCAACAGACGCAGGAGCCCGTGTCGGCTCTTGCCAAACAGTCGACCCCAAGTGCGGTGAGGAAGAAGCACCTCCGACTTCAACGAAAAGCATCAGAGGAGAAGTTGCGCACCATACACACGCCAACACAATCCATGCTGCAACCGGAAATCCACGCTCCGGTACGGCCGATCAGGGTGGCATCATTGCCACCTTGCCGCCCTTGCGACCGCAGCTCCGACTTCACTGCATCACGACAGGATGCAGCATAGGAACCCAAATACATGCAGGGTCGGTGATGAAGTACTTGCCACGACTCCGATCTACGCATCACCATCATTGTTGCCACATAGATCACAACGCCACCACCACCATCCACCGGTCCCTCTAGCCTAAGCAAGCTCCAAAAACGATGCCCCAAGGGGGAAGAAGACACAGGAGCGTCGCCATCGTTCGATCACGTCGGATCTAGGGATTCCCCTAGAGCTTCCTCTTGAAGGCATGGAAGAAATTCACCTCGGTGATGCCCTCAAGAAGGTTGCGGCGCCCAAAGTCATTGCCATCGCTGGCCTTGGCCAGCTGCCGAGGACAAGGCCTTCGCCCGGACCAAAATCACCATCCTACACCCCAAGACCGGACCACCTTCAAACCCTCAAACCCCTCGCCTCACCACTCATGCCACAAAAAACACCACCACGCATCTACCAGGACTCAGCGTCCTCATCCCAGGGTTGTCGCCCCGCCTTCCTCCTTGCCTCTGCTTCCCATGAAGCCCATGAAGAGGAGCTTCACGGTAGATATACATGGCCAGATGCCATGCAGCAGCAACCCCACAGCCTCCTCGCGTCGAGCAACACCTCCTCTTTGCGCCCAGCCCGCAGGCCCTACAACACCCAGATCTGGCCCTCGCGGGCCCATATCGCAGCCTGCAACTTCCCGGTGTCTGAACCACCACAATGCAGACCATCAAACTCCCCTACCTCGACAGCAGAGCGCTGCCATCCTGCCAGCATGTCGCGCCTCTGCCCTGCGCTCGCCCCGTCAGGCCCTCCGTGAGATGCACCCGGTGCGCCTGAAGCCGAGCGCCAAATAAGGGGAAAACATCTCTTGCCACCGTCGGTCGCTGGTGGGCTTTGCCCACCGATGTGAGCCAGGGGCGGCGAGGGGGTAAGGGTGTAGGTAGGGTAACGACGATGGTGGAATTTGGTTTCTGCCTGAGACGTCTAGGAGGACGGAGCGGGGGCGTGTCCTATTCTA
The DNA here is from genome assembly GCA_916181665.1 of Avena sativa. Classification (NCBI taxonomy): domain Eukaryota; kingdom Viridiplantae; phylum Streptophyta; class Magnoliopsida; order Poales; family Poaceae; genus Avena; species Avena sativa. Next base: position 540,185,159 of record OV702290.1, on the reverse strand, counting down.
TAGGAGTATGTCTGGAAAACTTTGCAATTTGATGCACCTGAGGACTGTTAGAGCATCTCTAGCCAGCCCCCTAGGGGTTCTTTTTTTCCGACGATGGAAAAAGATAAAAAACAGCCTATGCGGTGACCCAACATACCGCTGCATGTTGTAGTATACTATAGTCGTTGACATAACACTAATGAAACACCATCCACTACTTTACATCCCTCAGAGTGGTACAATAAAAACATCGCGGGTCCAACGTATGACTTTAGATTACATATAACAGATTACAAAAGTTCTACAGAACTTCCTCAGAACAGTGAGGAATATTATACAGAAGAAAACCAGAAAGAGCACCTCGAAGTCTATTCTAGGAGTACTACTATTAATATATTAATATATATATATATATGGCTCGCCATTCCTTCTATAACTTCTGGTGTAGTCATCGACTCCGTTGATATACACTAGATATCTTCAACTCTTCAAAGTAGATCACTTCCTAAAAAAACCATTGATTTCTCCGAGATCTAGCAAGGGTTAAAGATACGGTTGAGTATGAACGTACTCCAGAAGTTCACTAAAAAGACTATTTGATGCACTATCTACATTCGTAGACCATAGGTCCTAGGCTATGTAGGTTTTCGTAACATTTCTTCAAAGGTTGCTTTTATTCTAAAAAACTATGTTCGTCAGCCTTTATAGGTTTACCAGAACTTCATGGAGATACTTTCCTACCGTGCTCGTAGCTGCTTCCTGAAACAGAAAGAAGATCCAACTGACTTCTTCATCCCATTTCAAATCTCAAGGTTAACGCGTAATATACAACGCAAGAATCACTGGCGGCATTGGTTATTTAAGTCCTAGATATTATGTTCCTTTACCACTGGAACTATCATAGTAGGTCATTAACTCTTGGTAAATAACCCATAATCATATCATTAAGAAAATAGAGTTTTCTGACCCTTTTAAAATATAGGTGGTAGCAATAGTAGATTGCAAATATTTGATAGAAAATAACCAAAGGACATGAGCAAGGGTGAACTTGCCTTTGTGATTACAAGATTATGCAATCACCGTCTTTGAGACGATATAAGATCCAATATCAGAAAACAACATCATTGGTCTGGTAAGGACTAATGTTTAAAGAAGCAATATGCTATTATGTATAAGTAATGCTATGCATTTTGTAAAAAAAAAACCAAAGTAATACCCAAGTTTGTGGATGAGGTTAATTTAGGTGATTTCTTTAAGAGTTGGTTTTTCTTAAGTTTACTTTACAAGCAAATATATCTACAAAGAACTTAAGACTAATATACAAGATATAAAAGTAAAGTACAATAATAGCATAGGATTAATGTTAATTGATATCATATAACTGTTGTGAAAGTCCATGTTTTAGGTTGTTAAGAGTTAAAAGAAATAACATACTATGTTTGTTTGGAGTGGAAAAAAGAATAACTTTCGAATAAAATATTGTTTATTTTAGGTTAATCAATCTTGAAGGTTGTTAGGATTAAAACTATGGTTTTTGATAGGGTACAGTTGATGTGGAGTTATTTTATTTTTTAATTGATTGTATAATTGACCAAAGTTAACTATAAAAATATGAATAAACTTAAGACATGACGTTTATGGTATTTTATACCAAAATTAACTATGAAAATAGAAATGAATCTTAAAATATGATATTTATGGTCTCACTAAGGTCTAGGGTTTTCTTAAGCCTAATCAAGTTGATGAGACCATCTATCCTTAGTATGAATGAATGTTAGATTTTATATTCTATGTGAATAAATTTTGTTTATGTGTATAGGTGGGAACTAGTTTAAAAGCAAATTTTAATAACTTAGATACTAAGTTGATATAGTTAAGGATTCAAATGTATGTTTCTTGAGTTTATATTTCTAAAGTACTCAACATGGTCCTTTTGGTATAACATATTTTAATTTATGTTATAAATAAATGTCTATAGGTGAACTTATTGAACATAATAATTTTTACTATGACTTTATCTAAGTAAAACGAACACTTCAGTCTTGTTTGCATGTTTTTACCTAAGTTATAAAGGTAAAAGTAATTATAAAGTATTAAAACTTCTTATTTATAGTTACTAATGAAAGAATATCAATTATTCTAAGTAATAATTTTTTTAACGACTTAAGGTAAGATGTAAAGGTATTTATTTTAATTTTTAGGTGACCAAAGAAAATATATTTAATAGTTTTATTAATTCTTAGGTAGTCAATTAAAGCTAATATGGATTTATTTTGATTTATAAATGATAAGAGAAAATACATTTCTTTTATCTTAATAGAATAAAAGGACTATAAGGTCAATTATAACACTTACTTTTTATAAATCCTAAAATGACTTGCAATTTTATTTTTATTTTTTTTATAAAATAATAGATTTCTTTTTATACACCAAAATGATTTTTATTGATTTTTAGCACTTTTCCTTGTTTTGTTATAATTCATTAAGGAATTTAGTGGCTGTAATTTTTAGTTGCATTTTATTTTATTCAAACAAAGCAATGCCATATTTTTCTTAGGTAGATATAATTTTTGTGAACATTTTGATATATCATATGTATTTTTAGAATTTTTGTTTATTTTTCTAGAGCTTGATTTGCTTACAGGGCATTTTGGTAATTTTACCTTTTATTTTTATTTTCTTTAACTTTAAGACATGAGCCTGGCCCATTAGCTAGCCCGGCCCGGTCCACATCACAGCCTAACACTCAACCACTTGTGTTGGTTCAGTCGGTCAGCACGACTAGACCCGACCCTCACTCGCCTTCGCTGTCCCCTCGACCGTGCCCCTCTTTGTTCAAGGTGACCCCATGGCGCCTCTATCGTCGTCCTCCGATTTTGGCCAGCTTCGGCCACTACATCCGCCACCATAGGTCGCAAATGACGCGCTGCTCCCTATCGCATCTTCCTATCCAACCAGATCTGCTTCTTGAGCACGACCTTGCTCGCCCTCTTCACTTCTCTGGTGCTAGGGTTTCAGTGACCTTGGCTTCGCCGACCGCTGGTGACTGCATGGTGTCATGGTGATGGTTTGGCGGCGTGGCTCCATGCGGGTTGACTGTCGTGGTGCTCCTCGTGCCACTATGCCGTCGCGCTGTGCTCCGCCGCCTCTGTTGACGCCACCACTGCTTCTTTCTTCGGCGAGCTTGGACTCTCCAGCAGGTAGGTGCTTTGCCCTTCATTTTATCCTTCTACTACTACCCCATCTTTTACCGGAACCCTAAGCTCACAGCAATGCATGCTGGTATTGATGATATTACTAGGCTTGAGTTCAAGTTAATGCTATTGTTGAATTGGTACCTCTGTGAGGTAATGGTCTATTACCACCACTAGCCTAGGTTCCTAATTTCTGCAGTTCAATATTTACTTGAGCAATTATGCCTCAGATGTTACACTGTCCTACTGATCTCACTAGGATCTCTGGTCTGGTTCTAATAGAGTGCCTGATGGTGTTGGTTTTTATTACTGTTAAGTTTTGGCAGTATAAACATGATGCATGAATTTGAGTGATTACTGACAGTGATAGATGTAACTTATTATCATAATATGTCAAAGTGCATGTAATCTTATACTTGCAAATGAGCTTTTAGCTTGCCCTGTAAATTGTTGTAAAGAATATGTGGTGTATGTTTCCATATTTGGGTCTAGCTACAACATATCAGTTGAAGCTGACCATGAAGAACTCTTTATACTGATTCTTAATAATGTTTATTAGAAAAATGATTTAACTTGTTTGGATTGCTTAAAGATGATTCAATTGTAATGCTAGTATGATATCTTGAGAAATATTTGATTTCCTGTTAATATGGATAGAGAACTAATATGCATATTTGATTCCTAGATTATCTTCTAGGAAAATGATAGAAATTGTTTTGTTTGAATAAACTTGATGGCTAGCTAATATAGAAAAAATACCCTAGTGGATTCTACCTCCTTGGGCTGCTGCTATGGTGCCTCCAACCTTGGAGTGTGCATAGTGGTAGCCCAGGTAGCATGATTTGCTGCTGGGAATAGCTACAGTGATGTAGTTGATGTTGGCGTCCAAAAGTGGAGATTTTAGCTTATAATGCAAAAGGTTGAATCTAGTTTGGTGGCTTAGATACAAATTATGTTACTTGGCTTTTTCTTATTGTTAGTTGAACTTGTAAAGATTTATATCTCATTTAATAAAGCTAAGCTTTCTTTATTTTTGTAGTTTAAAGCTTGTAAAAATTATATCTCACTAACAAAGGAGTATCCAATTCTTTATTGAGAAGATAATGTAATATTATTATTATGTAGTAAAGTGTAAGCTTTTCTTTATCCACATACTTGTAATATATATTTTCATTCCTTGAAATTTATAAATGGTTGAATACTAGTTGAGTAATAAACAATACTATTCTTTATTTGGATTTGGAATTCATTATAGAACTCCGTTATTATTTGGGAATTTAATCTCTTTAGTTATTAATATAATAAAATTACCAATTATAATTGACACTTCAATTTCATACTCTTTTTGAATTCAAATTTGAAATTCAAATACATGTTGAAATAATCCCCCCTAAAAACAAAGAATTCTGCAAAGGCATGTTGAAATCCATAACATTCACCTGATGACCTAAACTTCAGTCATCAGAATAAGAGGAACCTCGATCCCTTAGTGTTTTAAACAATCGCAGGAAAATTCTTCAGATTTTCTGTACATAAATGTAATGCATACACCTGTGGAAAATTCTTCATTGATGACCCACAAGTATAGGGGGTGTATCGCAGTATTTTCGAGGAAAGTGAAACCCAATTTATTGATTCGACACAAGGGGAGCCAAAGAATATTTATAAGCCTTAACAACTGAGTTGTCAATTCAGCTGCACCTGGAAACAATCTTGCTCACAGCAGTTTATCAGTAGCAACAGTTTTGTAGTAGGAATAGCAATGTAACAGTAGTAGTAAAGCAAAGATAGCAGTAACAATAGCAGTAAACAGTGGGATTCGAGTGCGGTAGGCATAGGGATGGATGGACGGGCATTGCATGGACAAGACAAATCACATAGCAATCAGAACATAGGGCAATTGCAGATAAATAAGATAAAACATCCAAGTACTAGATAATCCTAGGCATGTGTTCCATATATAGTCATACGTGCTCGCAATGAGAACTTGCACAACATCTTTTGTCCCGCCAGCCCGTTTGCAGCGGGGCCTTAAGGGAACTACTGGCAATTAAGGTGCTCCTTTTAATAGAGCACCAGAGCAAAGCATTAACACTCCGTGAACACATGTGATCCTCACATCAAAGCCATTCCCTCCGGTTATCCCGATTTCTGTCACTTCGGGGCCATTGGTTCCGGACAACAATGTGTGTATACAACTTGCAGATAAGACCATAAACAATACTATCATAATGAATCAATAACAAGTTCAGATCTGAAATCATGGCACTCGGGCCCTAGTGACAAGCATTAAGCACAACAAGTCGCAACAAAGTCATAAAGCACTAATAAAAGATACTAGGCACCATGCCCTAACAATCTGATGCCATTACATGAACGATCTCATCCAATCCCTACCATCCCCATAGCCTACAGCGGGGGATTACTCACTCATAGATGGGGGAAACATGGATGGTCGATGGAGAAGCGATGGTGATGATGATGGCGACGATCTCCTCCAATTCTCCATCCTGGCAGGGTGCCAGAACAGAGTTTCTGGTGCTGTTTCATGGAATCTGGTGGTGGCGGCGGAGCGGAACTCCTTCTAGAAAAACGTCGAACCCCCCCCCGGAGTTTTTAGGTCAGAAGGCTTCTTATAGGCGAAGAGAGAGACCGAGGGGGTGCCTGGGGGGTCCACACCATGCCCTGGCGCGGCTAGGCCCAGCCCGCGCCTGGGGGTGGTGTGGCCAACCCCTGGCCCTCCTTCGTATCGTATTCTGGCTCCATGAGTCTTCCAGAAAAATAGGCACTTTGGCTTTTGTCCCGTCCAATTCCGAAAATATTCATTTTCTGACTTCCTTGGAACCAAAAATAGCAGAAAACAGGCAGCTGGCACTATGTCTCTTGTTAATAGGTTAGTCCAAGAAATCATATGAAAAGTACTCGAAAGTGTGGACAAAACACAAGAAAGGAGATAAAACCAAGCATGGAACATCAAAAATTATAGATACATTTGCAATGTATCATTCGTCGTGGTCTTAGAAGGAATCTTGGTGCACCACTCCTTGATGTCGAGGTTCGGCGTCCATGATGGCTCTGAGTATGGCGCCAGAAAAATGCTGGAGCGTGGTTGATGTAGAGCTCGTTGGGAACCCTAAGAGGAAGGTATGATGAGCACAGCAGCAAGTTTCCCTCAGTATGAAACCAAGGTTTAATCGAACCAGTAGGAGCAAGGAAACACCCCAAAGGTGTTGCTAGCTGAGCCTTGGCAGGGCGCACTACCGGTGCTAGTAGCAACGTGGAGACCTGCACAACACAACCACAAAACTTTGTCCCCAACTTGCGATGAGGTTGTCAATCTCACCGTGTTTTGCGGAAAAAAAGGATTAAACGTATCGAATGGAAAGAAGTAATAGTTTGCAGAAAGTAAACACAAAGCGGTAAAGCTTTTGTAGATTGAATGTAAAATACAAGGACCGAGATCCATAGTTCACTAGAGGTGGCTCTCCTTAAGATAGATAACATGTTGGGTGAACAAATTACTGCGGGGCAATTGACAAACATCGAGAAAGCAATACATGCATATACTAATCATCTTGACTCCTTTGGAACTTGATTGGGCATTACAACATTATACATAGACCGCCATCCAACTGCATCTATGACTAATAATCCACCTTCAGGTTATCATCCGAAACCCCTCCAGTATTAAGTTGCAAGCAACAGATTATTGCTTTACAAACTGCGTGTAAAGTAAACAATACGATTGTTCTATGAACAAAGGATTGTTGTTTTCTCCCTAGTAGCAACAACACATCTAGTACCTTAGAGATTTCTGTCACTTCCCCAGATTACCAGAGGCATGAACCCACTATCGAGCATAAATACTAACTCTTGGAGTTGCTAGCATCTACTTGGCCAAGATAGCTACTAACAATGGAAAGCATGCAAGATCATAAATAACAAAGACATGATAGAATCAATAATCAATTTGAAATAGCATCTCAATATCCATCGGATCCCCGCAAACACAACATGCAGAATTACAAATAGATGATCTTGATCATGAACGGAGCTCACAAGATCTAGACATGAAAGCACAAAGGAGGAGAACTAGCCATCTAGCTACTACAAGGATCCCTAGCCCAAGGATGAACTACTCACGCATCACACCGGAGGCTTGCATGGTGATGAAGAAGGCCTCCAGGGTGAATTCCCCTCTCCGGCAGGGTGCCGGGAAGAGCTTCAGATCCCTCCCGATCTAGGGATGGAGATGACTGCGGCTACAGACTCTTTCGTGGATTTTTGATCGGGCACTTAGGGTTTTCATCCCGAGGGCATCTTATAGGCGGAAGGGGAGACCGAGGGGGTGTAGGGAAACGGGTAGGCTACACTAGCGTAAAATCAAAATTTTCTACCGCGTCAACCAGGAATACTATTGTCATAGATCACGGGATTACCACTAGACGCGTAGTTACGGAACTCGATGAAGCACGTCGGGGCAGTGTAGATGTTCTACGTCTCCTCCTCGTCCTCATCCCACGAGTAGCTCCCCTTTGCGCGGCTCGTCCAAGTGCTACAGCTGCAGCACCTCCGAGGTATCCACATGTTCAGAGTGGAAGCCGTCACACGCCAGATTGCTAGGTCTGCACGTGCAACACAGGCGGAAGAGGAGTGGCGGCTGGGTGGAATGCTCTACCCTATTCAGCTCGCCTCACTCTCTCTTATATAGGCATCCCTGGTGGGCTTCTACATTAGCAGCCCATTAGCAGCCTAAGCCTGGTCTAATTCGGATCCAAAACTCATTAGGCTTCCAGCCCCTAAAGTGTGTGACCCTATAGGTTCATACACGTATAGTCATGACACGAGTACACTTACTCCGTCAATAGTTTGTAGCGGCCTCCAGCAAGACGTGCCAACTCCTAAACGCATATAAGATCATTCGGACGAACCATCACAAGGTTGAGTACAAGTCTTTCCCTTTGCCTCACGATATTTGGTCTAGCTCCAAGTTGACCTCTCTTTCTCGATACTGTGATTCGGAATCCCTTTACTAGGTTAACTCTTAACCATATGTAGCACGGCCATGCATTTCTGGATCCGATCACTCGAGGGGCCCAGAGATATCTCTCTCAAGTAGAGAGGGGCAAATCCCATCTTGATTGACCGATGCCTTGCAGCATGTATCAGAACAAACCCGAAAGCTACCTTTATAACTACCCAGCTACGAAGTAGTGTTTGATAGCCCCAAAGTAGGTCGATCCACATCTCAAGTACATGTGAAAATCTCAGGTCTAAGGACAAAACGTAAACGATGTGTAGAGAGAGCTGCAAGTATTATTGCTAGTCTCAAGTTGGGTCAGTCCAACCCCATGTTCATAACATGTGTCCACATCATTGGTTTGACATCTACATGTCTATGACTTGCGAAACATAGTCATCAACCAATCGATGTGCTAGTCTAATATTCACGTGTGTCCTCACATGAACTCCGACTAGGGACAATTATTAGATAACCATACAAGTAAAGAGTTTCACAAACAATTCACATAATTACCAATCAATACAAGTTGCCTGGTATATGGATATTCAAGGAACATTATAATAACTCATGGATACATATGAAATACAATCATCTCTATGATTGCCTCTAGGGCATATTTCCTTCAGGGGTGCCAAGGGGCCACCACACCACCCCCTGGCGCGGGCCAAGCCTGGCCGCGCGGCCAGGTGGTGTGGCTGGCCTCTGGCCCCTCTCCGTCTCGTATTCTGGCATTTGATGACTTCCGGAAAAATAGGCACTTTGGCTTTTGTCCCGTTCAATTCCAAGAATATTCATTTTCTGACTTTCCTGGAACCAAAAACAGCAGAAAACAGGCAGCTGACACTATGGCTCTTGTTAATAGGTTAGTCCAAGAAATCATAAGAAAAGTACTCCAAAGTGTGGGCAAAACACAAGAAAGTGGATAAAACCAAGCATGGAACATCAAAAATTATAGATACATTTGCAATGTATCAACATCCCCAAGCTTAACTCCTGCTCGTCCTCGAGTAGGTAAGTGATAAAAAGAAAGAATAATTTTTGAGGTGACATGCACCATCAAAGACTTGATCAAAGTATTTGTAAAACATTCAAAGCTGGAATCATAGTACTTCAATCATAGCATGAAAGACAAAGTTCTAGCAATAAGACAAAGAAACTATGATGCAACATGAAAAGGTACAAACAAAAGATTCATGAATAACAATGCTTTGCAAGACGTTTGTTTGTTTCACATAAAGAAAACATAGCATAATAGCATTCAGCTTGTCCCTCATAGAGTAGCAAATATAAATGCATAGGACACCTTCAAAGTTCATCAGAGTGACTAGATACAATAGTTTAAAACAAGCAATATCAAAGTATGCATCAATCAACTAGTCTTGCGACAATGCACATAGAACTAAGAATGGCCACTATGCTCTCAAAGTAGGTGCATAAAGATAGAAGGTGGAGACACAATATAATGGTGGAAGAAAGGCCGTTTTATAAAAGGAAGTAGGGATTCAAGTCTCATAAAGAGCTTTCAAAAATTATGGTACTTATAGCTTTCAGCTCTCATTACCCCTATCATAAGCATCTTGAAGTGATTAAGGTTAAAGTGAACAAACTATGGTGTACATGCTTGACGAAGTATAAGTTAGAAATCTCATGTCCCTTGTATACGAGGGCCGCTCCTCATGCTACTCAAGTTTAGTCACCGGTAAGATCTTGTCATCATAAGTACATGTGTATCATAGAGAACCGCCAACGGGGTACCCCTTGCCCGATGATACGGAAGAATCCCCATATCAAAATGACAAGACAAGCAGACAACGAGCATCTCAGCAATCTTCTTATTTACCATGGGAATATGGTGCTTTTTTCTCTCTTTCCTCTTTTCATAATTTCCCAACATAGGACTCTTTTTTATAAGAAGAATGCTTCATAGACAGCTCATTATGGTTACGCTGCAGGTTTCCACCATGTCAGCATGGATTAGACCAGCGGCCCAGGCGTTTCTCTAACACATATACATAACTCCATGGACTTACAAGCTCCCCTTTCATTTCACACCGACGACATCCATATACAAAAGAGCATGATATCAACTAGGTACAAGTACCAAGTGCAATGTTGAAAGCGTTCCCCATGAAAGCATGGTTCTGCTAATTCCCAACAAATAAGTGCAAGCATATACAACATAGACGACACAATGGTTCAAGTTTATTAAGGGCAAGAAAAGTAAAGTGTGCCATCAAGTTCGTGAGAGCTTTAATCACTAGTTTTCTCATAACAAGTTTAATTTGGAAGGTAAACAAAAGCATGAATATACTTGGAATAGCATAAGCTAATAGGTAGGTATGGTGGACTCTTTGGAATAACTTGGTTTAGGGAGTTGGATGCATGAGTGAAACTCATACTTGGTTGTGGAGGCTAGCAAAAGACTAGGAGCGACAAACTAAGAGAGCAATAATGGCCATAATCATGCAGAGCGACAAAACATCATTGATCAAAGCATAAAGTGATACTACAAGTTGAAAACTAAAGGATCATAAAGGCTTATGGTGACTTGAGATAGTCATAACATGGTGTGAGAATGCGCGAAGTCAACCCAAATAAAGCATCAAAGGAGAATACCACTATACTATGCTTTAATATGCTAAAACAACGCATGATTCATCCATGGCACATTAAGAAATCTCAATTGTTTATAACAAGTCATGCTACAGCAAAGAATACTAAGCATAAAGCCAAAACAATATCGAGCATGGCATGACAAAGCATAGGCCACAGTCAAAAACGAGCTCTTTTTACCACATAAGCATGAACTTTCCTACTCTTTTCCAAACCAAACCAAACTATTTGCAAACCAATGTATGAAAGAGGGGGTCCAACCAATTTATTCAGAAAACTAAGCAAACCAAGTAAACGAAAAAACAAAATGAAAACGAAAAAAAGAAGACGCTCCAAGAAAAACACAACTGTGCATGAAACAATAAAAATAAAGCGTTTGGAAGAAACCTGAGATTTTTATTGATGAAGAAGGGGATGCCTTGGGCATCCCCAAGCTTTGACGCTTGTACTTCTTGGATATTTCTTGGGGTGACACGCGTGGCATCCCCAAGCTTGAGCTCTAGTCCATCCTTCATCTCATTACTCATTCCTTCCATACACTTGAAAATTTTCCTTCATACAAACTTCACACAATCTTTATTAGCAACATTAGTGCACTCAAGATAAATAAGTCTTAAGGTTTAGTTCTAACACCAAATAAACTTCCATTAGAACACTAGCTACTGTAGAACTTCCCTCAAAAAGCTCAATTCCCCAAAAGAACTCAAAAAGGAACCAACAAGAAGCAAATGCAGAAAATGGCAGAAATCTGTCAAAACAGACCAGTAGGTAAAGACAAATTTTTTCGAAGACCTTATGTTGCTCAAATAAAAAAGTGTTGAACTAACGAAAGTTATATAACAACCTGGGGCAGAAGCACAAAAATTCATGCCTCAAAAAGACGTTCAGAGATTTTACATGAATTTTTACGGTGAAGCACAGAAATCTATTTCAGGACAGCAACTTTCCCAATCATTACTTCTCTCTCATTAGAGGTTACTCTTGGCACAAAAAGCAAATAAAAAAGGATATGGAGAGGTTATTACAGAGGTAATAACTTCCAAGACTCATCTAAAACTTTTGGGTTATCTCCTAATAAGTACTTTTCTTTAACGCCTTTAAGTTAGGCATAAGGAGCAAGAAAAAGAATCAAGTGTTCTCAAATGAAGAAGCATTAAGACCAAATTTTGTTTTCATAGGGGAAGAAAAAGAAATCTTCTCTCTCTTCTTAGGGAAGTGTTCTATACCTTTATTTAGTGGGAGTTGATATTTAATGGTGTCTTCTTTCATATCAATGATGGCACCAATAGTTCTAAGAAAAGGTCTTCCCAACGTAATAGGACAAGAAGCATTGTATTCAACATCCAAAACATAGAAATCAACGAGAACATAGGAATTATTAACCATAATAAGAACATCATTAAGACTCCCCATGAGTTTCTTTTTAGCATTATCATCAAGTGGGACATTCAAATAACAATCTTCAAGTGGAGGCAAATCAAGCATATCATAAATCCTTCTAGGCATAATAGAGACACTACTATCAAGATCACATAAAGCTTTGAAGTCAAAGTCATTCACTTTCATATTAATGATGCGTTCCCAACCATCTTCTTGTTTTATAGGAATAGAAGCTTTATGTTTCATCTTTTCTTCTTTAATCTTTATGAGAGCATCAGTAATGTGTTTTGTAAAGGCCATGTTCATAGCACTAGCATTAGGACTTTTAGCAAGATTTTGTAGGAACTTAATAACTTCAGAGATATTGCAACCATCAAGATCAAAATCAAATTTATCATCTAAAGTAGTAGAACTATTACTAGCCTCAACACTAGTGGTGGTGATAGTAGAAACACTAATGTTTCTAGCAATTTCATCTTGTCTTTCCCAGTTAGCATGTAATTCAGCTAATAGTCTAACATTGTATAGCATTAGTAGCTGCAAAGGGATTCTCATTAGTTTCAGGTTTAGCAGCCATTTTATTCAAAGAAGATTGAGCTTCAGCCAAAGATGCTATATTTCTTTCAGCATTAGAGAGTTTTTCCTCAATAGTTTTTTTTAAAGCACTTTGTTTACTAATAAAGTCTTCAAGCATGACTTAAAGTTCAGAGGGTGCACTCCTATTATTGTTGTAAGAATTTCCATAAGCATTACCATTGTTGGGAGGATATGGCTTATAATTGTTGTTACCAAAATTACTCCTATAGGCATTGTTGCTAAAATTGTTATTTCTTATGAAGTTCACATCAACTTGCTCTCCTTGAGCAACCAAAGAAGCCAAAGGAACATTATTTGGATCAATATGGGCTTTCCCATTAACAAGCATAGACATAATAATATCAATCTTATCACTCAAGGAGGAGGTTTCCTCAACAGAATTTACCTTCCTACCTTGTGGAGCTCTCTCAGTATGCCATTCAGAATAATTAACCATCATATTGTCCAGAAGTTTTGTTGCAGCACCCAAAGTGATGGTCATAAAGGTACCTCCAGCAGCAGAATCCAATAGGTTCCTTGAAGAATAGTTCAATCCTGCATAAAAAGTTTGGATGATCATCCAAGTAGTCAGTCCATGAGTGGGACAATTCTTTACCAAAGATTTCATTCTTTCCCAAGCTTGAGCAACATGCTCATTATCAAGTTGTTTAAACTTCATTATTTCACTTCTCATAGATATAATCTTAGCAGGAGGATAGTATTTTCCCATAAAAGCATCTTTGCACTTAGTCCAAGAATCAATACTATTCCTAGTTAAGGAATTCAACCATTCTTTAGCTTTTCCTCTCAAAGAGAAAGGAAACAATTTCAGCTTAATAATATCACCATCTACATCCCTATGCTTTTGCATCTCACAAAGTTCAACAAAGTTATTTAGATGGGAAGCAGCATCTTCATTACCAATACCAGAAAATTGTTCTCTCATAACAAGATTGATTAAAGCAGGTTTTATCTCAAAGAAAGTATCTTCAGGCACAGGTGGAGCAATAGGTGTGCTCATAAAATCATTGTTGTTGCTGCTAGTGAAGTCACACAACTTAGTGTTTTCAAGAGTAGTCATGTTTTGTGTTTTCAAATAAGAAAGCAAACTTGTAAAACTAATTTTTTTGTGTTTTTGATAAAGAAACAAGCAAACAAAGCAAAAAGAAACTAAGCAAAACAAAAAAAACAAAGTAAACAGATTGGTTATGAGGGACTCCCCTTTGTGAAGATGTCCTTGACTCCCCGGCAACAGCGCTAGAAAAATGCTTGATGGCTCTGTGTATGGTGCCAGAAAAATGCTGGAGCGTGGTTGATGTAGAGCTCGTTGGGAACCCCAAGAGGAAGGTATGATGAGCACAGCAGCAAGTTTCCCTCACTATGAAACCAAGGTTTAATCGAACTAGTAGGAGGAAGGAAACACCCCAAAGGTGTTACTAGCTGAGCCTTGGCAAGGCGCACTACCGGTGCTAGTAGCAACGTGGAGACCTGCACAACACAACCACAGAAGTTTGTCCCCAACTTGCGATGAGGTTGTCAATCTCACCGTGTTTTTCGGAAAACAAAGGATTAAACGTATCGAATGGAAAGAAGTAATCGTTTCCAGAAAGTAAACACAAAGCGATAAACAGTTTGTAGATTGAATGTAAAAGACAAGGACGGGATCCATAGTTCACTAGAGGTGGCTCTCCTTAAGATAGATAACATGCTGGGTGAAAAAATTATAGCGGGGCAATTGACAAACATCGAGAAAGCAATACATGCATATACTAATCATCTTGACTCCTTTGGAACTTGATTGGGCATTACAACATTATACATAGACCGCCATCCAACTGCATCTATGACTAATAATCCACCTTCAGGTTATCATCCGAACCCCCTCCAGTATTAAGTTGCAAGCAATAGATTATTGCTTTACGAACTGCGTGTAAAGTAAATAATACGATTGTCCTATGAACAAAGGATTGTTGTTTTCTCCCTAGTAGCAACAACACATCTAGTACCTTAGAGATTTCTGTCACTTCCCCAGATTACCAGAGGCATGAACCCACTATCGAGCATAAATACTAACTCTTGGAGTTGCTAGCATCTACTTGGCAAAAATAGCTACTAACAACAGAAAGCATGCAAGATCACAAATAACAAAGATATGATAGAATCAATAATCAATCTGAAATAGCATCTCAATATCCATCGGATCCCCGCAAACACAACATGCAGAATTACAAATAGATGATCTTGATCATGAACGGAGCTCACAAGATCTAGACATGAAAGCACAAAGGAGGAGAACCAGCCATCTAGCTACTACATGGATCCGTAGTCCAAGGATGAACTACTCACGCATCACACCGGAGTCTTGCATGGTGATGAAGAAGGCCTCCAGGGTGAATTCCCCTCTCTGGCAGGGTGCCGGGAAGAGCTTCAGATCCCTCCCGATCTAGGGATGGAGATGACAGAGGCTACAAACTCTTTCGTGGATTTTCGATCGGGTACTTAGGGTTTTCGTCCCGAGGGCATCTTATAGGCGGAAGGGGAGACCGAGGGGGTGCCAGGGGCCACCACACCACCCCTTGGCGCGGGCCAAGCCTGGCCGTGCGGCCAGGTGGTGTGGCTGGCCTCTGGCCCCTCTCTGTCTTGTATTTTGGCATCTGATGACTTCCGGAAAAATAGGCACTTTGGCTTTTGTCCCGTCTAATTCCGAGAATATTCATTTTCTGACTTTCCTGGAACCAAAAACAATAGAAAACAAGCATCTGGCACTGTGGCTCTTGTTAATAGGTTAGTCCAAGAAATCATATGAAAAGTACTCCAAAGTGTGGGAAAAACACAAGAAAGTGGATAAAACCAAGCATGGAACATCAAAAATTATAGATACATTTGCAATGTATCAGTCCACTCGTGTGAGTCCGGATGGATGGGATCCCTAGCCGCCCTTGACCAAACCCCAAAGTCTCAATGAACTAGTGTTGGGAGAGTAGGTGTGCCACCGTCCATTGAGTTAGTCGACAAAGTGGGCGTATGCCACAATTCTTCCAACCCCTCTTCTCTAGATGATCTGTCGTCCAAAGTATATTTTGGATAGATGACCAAGTGAAGAATTTAATCTTTGGCGATACCCGAGCCTTCTATCAACACCTGGATTTTTAATCCCAGATGCCTGTTATGCCATACATCGCAATCCTAGGATTACCATTTTTGCGAGACATAACAGATTGGATATCACAGTACATCATCCATTACAAACCATAATAAGATCTTACACAAATAAAGGATCTCATGATCCAGTCTAGTACAAATAAGCGGCGGAATAATAAGCATAGCGGTGGGGTCCATCTTCAGTGTCACAGGCAATGCTGACGATGGGGGATGATCCTAGTTGTCGTAGCCTTCCTGTTGTCCTTCCTCCTGATAGTCCTCTTCATAGTTTGGCCACGGGAATAGCCAGGGACAAAGCCATGAGTACTCTTTAAGTACTCACAAACTATCACTAACAAGTAAGGTAGTTCTAGTAGGAATGCTAAACTCTAAGTTTATTTGCAAGGTTAAGTTTGAAACCTAAGCTGAGTTCAGAAGTAAAGAAAGATAAAATAAAGTTCTAAAATCACTTAAGTGGGAAACTAGTTTTCATGTTCACAACCTTGTTGTGGTCAAGTCAAGTCACAAATCATTTCACAAGTCATTTTGAAAACATCTGACGACAGAACAGTATGGCCACTCCAACTGTCCATGACCGCGGACGCGGCTATTCGAATAGTTTGACACTCTGCAGAGCTGGTACACTTTTACCACAAAATTTGATACATCCGTCAGGGATAACCCTAAATCATCATACTTAGTATGCGGACAATCAATCATAACCTTTCAATTACACACCCTAGTACAAGCACCTCTCCTATGAGCTTGGCCTCCTAGCCATGGCCATCTGCCATCCTAGGCACTGCATAGGTGGACAACATTGAGAGGTAGCCCCAACTCAAACCTCTCCCGCGAGGGAACTCATACTAATGCATATAAACTTCCGGCTAAGCCTTACCCAATTCAGGTATTGTGGTTGTACGGTAAAATTGGAATGGTATCGCATTCGAACCCAACCATCAGTTTTTATAAAGGGCTAAGGCTCATGCCTCAACATTTTCATCATCATAAACCATTTGTGTTTCTCAACACATGTCAAAACATCTCAATAGAATGACTCATCATTCCAAGGTTTTTATAATCATGTTCACCAAGTATTTCCATCTAGAGTGATCAAATTTTTGGTTTAGCTCTAACTACTAAGTTAAGAGTATTCACTAAGGTAGGATGCTAATCTCAATCTCATGCCATAGAATGACATCTAAGTCTAACTAGATAGGCCAAGTTTTATACTCTTTATGCTTTCTATAAATAAAGTAAAGAACTTTGGTAAAGTAAAAGACGGTAAAGCTTGTAAGTAAAACTTGGGATGGGTATAAATCATAATGTATAACCAAGCATGCCTAATGCATCTTGCTTAGGTCATCTTGTATAATTCTAGCTTGCTAACAATAGCTTGCTCGGTTTACTTGAAGTGCTAGGCTTGCCTTGAGTAGTGCAGTGGTTGAAATTCTCCTCATCTTCTTCGGGGTAGAACTCCTCCTCCTCGTAGGCTTGGTCGGTACTATCGTCTATAAATACATACGGGATACACAATCACCAAACAATACTTAACTAGTCTATTTAGCACACTAGGGCACACACTTGATGATCTAGTATCATCACAAGATTAAATGAACTAGTTTCACTTATTTTATTTGAGAAAAGTAATTTCTACTCATTGAAATTAACTAAGATTTAATATTCTCCAATTAAAATATGGGATCATGTGTACACATGTCATCACCACATATTATAATACATGGGAATGTGATTTAAATGTTGGATCATATTTCAATAAGTTTAATTTTATCATTTTAATGATTTAAAGTGACTAGAAATGCCTATATAGCATTATTTTGGTACAAGTCCAAAGTCATTGCAAGAAAACCTAAGTATTATTGCATATTCAGATAGGTATGGTCCAATGTGATTTTTGAGAGTTGGAATCAACTCAAAAGCTATTTTGGTTGATTTTTTAAAAATGTTTGAATGTGGAAAAGTCTCTGTCTTGTTATTTTTGCTAGGTGAGATCTCTAACTCCAATTGATTTAAATCCAATAGGCTTGGATAGAGATTTTAATTATCTTTCTAAAAAAATTGGAATTATTCATTTTGGTTCAGTAGAACTCTCTGAATTGATTTTTAAACTAGTGGACAGAATTGAGTTTAAACTTAATTAGAAAAATCTTTATTTGAATATGCGAGCTAAGGCGGGAAACTAAATGGGACCTCCCAGTGGCACTCCGCGGCGCAGAGGGCAACTGACAGGGGGGTCCACACGTCAGCGACTGACTCTATCACGAAGCGGTACGGGGCGATGTGGGTCGTCCGATTAGAACTACGATCGACGGCTATGGTTCATCGTCGACGACAAACAGGTTGCCGGTGAGAATGAACCTTAGCGGCTCGGTGGGGGTCGATTGGGGGCTTACCAGGGCTCCAGCTAACGTGGCGATGGGGGTGGACGACGACGGACTTAGGCGTGGTCACGGCGGCTCCTGGGGTGGTCGCAATCAACGGCTCCCTTTTCTCCTCTGCTACGGCGAGCTCCGGCACAATTCCGGCGACTGAGGGCTCGAGCGGCTCTGGCGAGAGGTGGGGAAGGATCAGTGGAGAGAGGGGAGTGAGGTAGTATGGAAATGGAGGCTGGGGGTGGCCTCCTTTTATAGCTCGACGAGGGGACCGTGAGGTGCGACGGTGCGCTCGTCGGTGACGATGGTAGAGAGGGCTAATGGCATGGGCGAGGTAGGCGAACGGTGCTCTGTCTCCTGGCGGTCATCTACGGGGTAATTGCGTGGCTAGGGGCAGTGGCAACTAGTCGGGAAAGGTCGACGCTCTGCGCGGCAGAGGCGGTGTCTGGGGGCGTGCTGGGTTTAAGGCGGAGCGGCGCGTGCAAGCTGAGGTCAAGGCGCGACGTGTGCTGGCCTGTCGGGGACGGCGCTTTGGCGTGCTCCGTGCATGGCGCAGAGGCGGAGGGCACGAGCTATCTGCGGTGGTCCAGGGGCTGGCATCGCTCGAGGAAGGGACTGTGAGCGGCGGTGTGATCACGCCTATCTCCCTGGTGCGGCGGAAGAGGGCGGGGCGGTCTCCTGCGACGTGGGCATGGTCGGCCAACGATCATGGCCTCGGGGTGGCGCGGCACTGCTGCTAAAGGCTAAATGGTAGCTCTTTGATGGCATGGTTGGAGCTAGGGGAGACCAGGGGAGTTAATTGGGGTCAAATGGCTCGACAAAACCTTGATCAAAACAGTGTTAGTTAGGCAGATTAGATTGTGATCACTAGGTGTTCGACACAATGGCCGCAAGAAAGTTTTATTTAAATTTTGAAAAGATTTTTGGTGGGTGTGTTAGTCATATGCCTGAGCATCTGTGGTTGCTTAGGATTTTCAAGGTGAACTCATTTGAGTGGTTTTTGAAAAAGTGGGATCTATGCACATACACTTGATTCCATTTTCAAATGCCATTTAAATTTAGTGTTTAAATGTTTTTGTAAGATCACAAAGTAGGCCTTGGTAGATCTTTACTTGTACTAGCAAGAGGTGCAAAGATCCAGAATTATTTCTATGAAGAATTGACTTCTAGGAACACCTTAAGTGCCCTAGTGGATTAAAATGGCCAAAGTGACCATTTGCATTTATTAATCTTATTTGATTTCTTTTTCTTTGGATTCTGGTTTTTAAATGATCTAGATGATGTGTCATTCACCTTTGAATCATTTTACAACCATTAGCACAATCAAACATGGCATTCCCAAACAATTATATATTAATGCAAACACACATATGCATTCTTAATTATTTTAATGATAAAAAGTTTTTGTTAACCCTAAATTGGGTGATTTGGATCTTGATAACCTTAACTAAAGATTTGTGATGTTACACCTTTCGAATCAACTTGTTCACGTATGTATGAGTTGCCCCAAGAATTGAGTCGTTGGATATTCACCATTAGTCGTGAGGTTCTAAACAATTGAGTCCTTGACCTTCTATCTAAGTTACATGTTAATGACTTCCCTCCATAGTCAAATATATTTTTGGATGTGGGGACTGGTTAAATTCATGTCATCATCCAAGCGATTTTTCTGCATAGTACCAAGATATGTATGTTTGAGAGAGTGACTTTTCAGAATGCGTGTACTCCTGATCCCGACTATACTTACCCTGTCCTGGGTTGCATAGATTTCTCAACCTTAAGTTACAGAAAAATTCCGGAAAATGTGAGTTTCTCCGTACCGTTCAGTTAGAATTTTGTCATTTTTACCTAAGTTGCATAGTTCCGATTTTCAATACAAAATTTTGGCGTTCTCTACATGCAAAATATTATTTTGCATTTTTTACTGTACTTCATTTAGTGTATTCTTTCGAAATTACTATTCAAACCGAGATCATGATTCATGAGTACCCATGTTTCACCGTGTAATTTTGATGTTTGAGAGGATTGGGAAAGAATCCTTTTGGCGCCTTTGTGTTTCATGTAGCGATCGATCGCATCCTGTCAGTGCAAAAGTGTCGAGGGCATTGGTCGATTGGTGCAAGTAGTGGGTGTGAGGCCTTTCACGTGCTGTTCCACCCAGGTAGCATGTGGCGGCCGACTTTTGAAGCAGCACTTGACGACTACGTGAGTGATCGAGTGAGCAAGGTATTGTTGCACGTGCTTTACACCATGCTTCGAAGCTTTCAGGCTTTCAGGTTTCAGCCACGTGTTTGCCAAAAAAAAAAAAAAGGTTTCAGCCACGTCATGGAAGATATAATACCAACCATGGATATAGCCCAGATTGCTTTTCTTGCTCCAAACCATATAGGTTTCGTAAATGGCCCGAGATCCAGCCAGCCCAATGGAAGCCCATGACGTCTCAGTCCTTTCCTTCCTCGGCGAGGCCCATACATGCAGGGGACGAGACGAAGCGAGCCCTTCTTTCTTCTCACGCGCACGCCGCCACGCCGCGCCATCCTCCTCGCCGTCCCCGGCCTGCCCCGTCCGGCGCCCCTCCCAGCTTTCTCTCCCCCCGTCCGAGCCAGCGCCGTACTCAGCGGCTCCGTTTCCCCCGTCCAGGGGCAGGGAGGGCCCCTCCTCCGCACTGCTCCGCGCGGCCGTGAGCTGTCGCCTCCGCTCCCCTGCTGCTCGCCCTAGGGGCCTGCCTAGGTCCCTCCGCTGCTCTCCCATAACTCAGACGAGAGTAGCCAATTTCAGTGCCATAGGTGATTTCTAGTTTACAAACTGGAGCCTTATCATTTTCAGGACTTAAACTGAACCCTTGATTTATATCAATTTCATTCTGTACGTGAAGGGATAGTATGTATCCGTGCCAACAATTCGTGTTCGTTTTGTCAATTTCTTCTGTAAACCTTGTTAGTAGATCGTTAGTAGCAACTGAGTTCAAATTATATGGGTCATCTGTGCAGTCCATCCACGGCCCAGACATGGCTGCTGCCAAGTCGGGTGCGCCTGCCACGGCGCAGCGTCACGATGGTTCGTCCGAGGAGGGGGAGGAGCAGCGGCTTCAGGCGGCACTGCGGCACCTGCAGGCGGAGGCCGGGGTGCTCGAGCGCCTCGTGTACAAGCACCGGAACCAGCATCGCGGCGCCGCCTACTTCCAGTACCTCATCAAGGTATGCCTACAACTACAAGCTGTCTGTGCCCCTTCCCTGCCGTGTTCCGGTGAGTGGCTTGGCACTGACGAGTATGCGCGCAGGTGAGGAGGGACCTGAAGCTGCTGCTCGGTTCCAATCTCACGGAGGTCATCAACGCCGCGTTCCCGGTCATCGCCTGCCGCAAGCCAGCCAACACCATTCTTGTTCCGAACAGGTTGGTCAGGCTTCATACCCCCGGTGCTGCTGCACTCCCCCATAAAACAATCTTCACTTATTGTTGTATGATATATACACCGTGGCTGAAATAATGTACTTAAACAATCCTTCTTGCTGGGAACACGTGGTCTTGCCATGATGTACTTTTCTGGTTTTTGCATTCATCATAGGAGGAGTAGCAAACAAAAAATGAACTCGTCAATGATTTTAAGTTTCGTGTCCTGCTCTGTAGCTAGAAATTTTGCATTTTTATGTGCTGTGTTGTGCTTAATTGCTCAACAGTTTACATTATTTCATTTGCTTTAGCTCTTTTTATGATGATGGAGCTATTGCTTTATTGGTCAGCTACTCGGGTTATTGCTTAATATTCTCTTTTATAGGCACGGTAAGAAAAAGCCTGGCGCAAACCATAGCCACTATAAGAGGCTTTTGGGGGTTGCCCGCTTGCTATCACAGGTGTGTTTTTATTGTCTATTGACACTGTTGCAGTTTGCAAATTATCTTATTGTAGCTGATACATATACTTCAGCCGAATCAGAAATGCAATGTTGTTGTAAATAGAGCACAACTGTTTGTTCATTGTGTTTGTCATTGTGTTTCATTTCAAGTAAACGAATTATGCAATATTGGAATTTAATTTCAGGAAGCCTACCAGTATTGTCAGGTTGTTTTACTTCTATTGTTAAACTTATGTTGGAATCAGCAGCTAAGTGTTGTAGTTAGCCTTGCATGTTTCGGAGGCCTCCAATGAGTTTGTATATTTCTTTCAAGTTGTATGGTGCTGTATTTATTACATGATATGTACTGCTGATAGAGTCGACGTGGTTTACAGCTCATTCTTGATCAGCTTCTAGACATGAAAAGCTATCTTGTTTTCACTTTGAAGGAAAACTCTAACGTTTTCTGTATTATGTGCAGATGGTTGAACCTATCATAAAGGGTGCAGTGTATCCTTTTCTTTGTTCTGTTATTTCTTATTATGCACAGAAATCAAATAAAGTGTACACTCAAACTTGTCTTACCTTAGGTGAAGCATATCTCTCTTTACCATCTGTGTAGCAATACCCAAAAAGAAACAAATCTTAGTTACTTTCATTCCAACTTTTTTGAAGTGAACTTTCATACAATTTGGTTGCTAGCTGTCCAAAGTTCCTTAATCCATACTACAGCCAGATCACACTTTTACTTGCTAGATCATTTTTCATAGAATTCTGTACGGCAGTGCTTGCTTTGCTTGCACGAGTGAGGGTACTCATCCAACAGGTGAGCGACATAGTCCACAAGCATTGCTACACATGATTGTATAAACATATTCAAATAATAAATCATGCACATATATGTATATAGCAACTAAGTTGGAAGTCAAACAGTTGAATGCATTATGCTTGGAACCTAAGAAATGTCAACTTGGAAGTTCAAAATATATGTCTAACCTTCCTTTTCTCTATACTGCAGAGATTTTGCTCAAGACACTGACCCTCTGATATTGTGTTCACAGATGCTTATTGATGTTGTATCGGTATACAATAAGGTTACTGATCTTATGGATAGGAAGCAGGCTGTTAAGATCACTATTGATAAAGTACAGGTATGCTTTGGTTCCAGCTAGCGTTTTGTATCCTTGTCGATCGTTAAACAATTGAACAACCTAAGATCATGCTCCCTTTTACACACAGTGGAATGGCTGGAACTTGTACTTGTCTCACTATGTAACTTATTGGTTTTGGCTCTTCGTTTCAGGCTTTTAGAGAGTACTACCCCTCGAGCAATGATCCCAGTACTATCCTGGAGTGTGTATGGGTGAAGGATAAATTTGTTTTGCATGAAAGGACCAAAGCTAGCTGTCAGAAAACCCAAGATGAGGATCACAAATTGTGTGCTCCAGATTTATCCATCCAGTATGAGACCCTTGGACCTGTTAGTGAAGGTTGGAACACTTTACCTTCTCTCATTCATGATATATAAGAAATTTTAAGTTCGTTGTTGCATTTCCATTTGCTGCAACACTTGTATATAACTGCCTACTGATGCTAAAACAATCACATGTAACTGTATCCTAAAGACATGCAAACGGAAATTTGTTTTCTGTTGAGTAATTTGAACTAAATATACAAGATGTATTATATAGTAAGCATATATGTACTCCCTCCGATCCATATTAGTTGACTCGAATTTGTCTAGATTCGAATGTATCTAGACATGTTTTAGTACTAGATACATCTGAATCTAGAAAAATCTAAGTCAACTAATATGGGTCGGAGGGAGTAACAGAAAACGATATTAAATACTAGTATGAATGGACGTGAAGCACCGTGGTGGTCTTATTACATTCTTGGAGCATACCTCCAATTGACTATCTAGAAGTTCAGACGACACAAGTATATTTTGTGATAACATATGTATGTATTTTATGATAGATGGCATTTGATAAAGCACTCAAGAGTACACATTTGATATATGTAACTTACCAGTGGACTAACTTCTGTTTAGCATGATATTTTTTGTATAATAGCCATATGTCACTTAACCTGACTGAAAGTTGTTGCAGTGCTACTATCAGTTAGCCAAGCTGAATGATTGCTTGGATTGTGCTTACTATAAGGACATAGTCTGTAATTTCAACTATGCTTTGACATAGGATCCCTCCGTCCGCAAATAAGTGTACATGTAGGAAATGCCAGACAAATTAGTTCTCTCTCTTCTTTTATGAGCATCCATCAATATAAATGGAAGAGAAGAATGAGGATTGGTGGATGATATAGAGGAGAAGAATGGAGATTGGAGGATGGGGTTGAGGAGTGATTACGAGGAGCTAATTGCATTTATTAAGTGCCTTGATAATCTAGATGTACACTCTTTTTGGGACAAATTTTGAGTGCTAGATGTACACTTATTTGCGGACGGAGGGAGTAGGTTGCATACTCCGGTTAGAATTAATTAAAGTGCATACGTGACAACCAAAATGCTATACTTTTCGTTATCAACTGTTTGTTATGTTATCTAATAAAATATGGATGCTCATTTATTATGTCATACTTTAGAAAGGTTCTTGTACGCTCTAATGCTGCACTTGTGACATGTCAGAGATGGACAAGCTTGATGGATCAAACTCCCCAGCCAAGCAGCAACATGCTTCTCTGGCAGACCAACCAGATAAAGCCATCTATCACGGTCATGCTGGAGATTCTCATAGTCGGAGGCGATCACCAGATGAAAACACTACGGGTACTCTTTCTGATGCACTTGCTGCGCCTGTGCCTGTGCGTTTGACTCCACGCGCAGAGGTGAAGCCTGATACGAGGAAGAGAGTGGCATTCATCGCAGTGGGGAAACCAAAGGTTACCGTGACACGACCTGAAACAACATCATTGGTAGTAACGAAGAAGCAAAGAGTGGATATTATTCCACATGCCCACTGAATATCATGCTTTGTAACTTTGAAAGAACAATGGTGACGAAGTGAAGAAAGGGCTATACCTTCGTAGATGGATATGTCTTTCCAGATGCAAGTAACCACAGTAGAATAATATTAACCACAAAGAAGGAAAATGTTGCATATCATGTTAAAATAACTCTGAAGCACTTGGAACAAGATAAAAGTTGGGAACTCTTCAGTAACATAGCACCACCACCTCCTCCTCACCCCTGATGATTTTGTAGCATCATATATGTGTCAGCCTTGTAGCATCATATATGTGTCAGCCTTGCAATTCTGAATAATGAATAATAAATAGATGACAGATCCAATGAACCCAGGTCTTCTCTCCATTACTCGAAACTGAATCCTGTACAGAAATGAGAAACGCATGGTTACTTGGTTACCTGAAGACACACCGGACTCTTACCAAACCAGTCTGGTGTCTGCAGAGAAAAAAAGTACCCGGACAGAGTTCGGTCGACATGGAGATTCACTTTACCAGGTGCAACTTATCTTAACATGAGTTTGGGAAAACTTAGATTATACTTGATACAGTCATTTTGATAGCCCATCACGAAAACATCTAGCTAAACTGCTCCCAGAGGAGAATGCAGAAAAGTCATAAGCAACTTCTTGGCAGAGGAAAAGTTGAAAATAAGCAATCAGGGCACTTTTGAAGAAAATTTTACAGTGAAAGAATTCAGGGCAAATATATATATAGACATCCACTTTTGAAGAAAATGTTACAGTGACGGCATTCAGGGCAAATCTATTAAAACGGCGCATCATTTAGCACCGGAATCACAAGCAAACGGAGTTCCAAATTTAGCCCCTAAGGGCAACGAGCTGCTCTGATCTAGCAGGCCTACAAAAATTCCTATTTATTAGCACCATCTAGTAATAAATACAATGAGACAAAGTTCTTATTAATGGATACATGGGTTACTGTTCAGAGAGCTACAACGTGTGAAGATACTGTATCACTGCAATAAACTAAATCGGTTCAGGAATTGTCCTAGCGCCCACAAGACCAGAACTAATCAACAAGACCACATTCTTTCCCACAAATGAAAAGCTAAACTCAAAATATAGAGAGGATGTAGATGGCATTAGTTAGCTTACTTATGTTAAGTGCACACAGAAACTTCAAAACTTTGAGAACTCTCTCGTCGACCACATTACACTTGACTTCAACTATGCTAAGATACTTTGATATTGCAGTTGTTCCCTCCAATGGACTGTAGCTTCCTTTCATTTTCACTTTATGTTTTGGCCCCTATGGTAGCAAAAGAACATTTAACCAAGATGGATGACAGGAAATAACTTTAAAATTGCAGAAATTGTCAAATGGGATGATTTATACCCATGAAAAAAGTTGAAGAGTGAGCTTCTCTAGAACTGGTGATTTTTTCAGAATGCAAGCTAGCGGATCCAAGTCAGGAGCCTGGCACCAGTACTCATCGATTAATAATGTCTTTAACTTGCTAAATGTAGGGCCGTGTTTCAGATCTCTTGTCAAAGTGATCTGGAAAGATAATACAACAGGTAAACAGATCTTGAAACCATTAATGAGAATGCATGATGATGATTTTAAGACAAGTGCCATGCCTTTGTACTTTCAGATAGCAACTTGAGGTGTTCGGCAGTTGAGATACCACCCAGAAGCACACAATCGCTGCTGCAGTCGTCATTAGTAGGAACACGACTCTGACATGCATTATTAACAGCTCCACTTGAAACACTAGAGTCATAATCCAAACAGTCATCTTCGCAGTTAGTGCTAAGGTACACGCATGCCCTCTCTAGCAACACCATGTTTTCAAGAAAAGGTGTTTTGCCCGAAATATCATATAGTTCCAGAGAGACAAGGCGCGGAGTAGAAACATGGATCCGGCAATTCAATTCGGTGCGGCAGCCATAGATGCTCAAATGCTTCAGGGAACGGGACGATATGCCAGCATTGATGTCGCAACGACCCATCCTCAGATCCTCCAATGCTGGACAGCTAGAAAAATCAAGAACGCTCTCTTCTAGTGCTACACCTTCGAGGTCTAATGTTCTCAGATGCTGAGAGACAATAGGGTCTATGAAGAGAAACAAGGAGCCATCGAGATGAACGGTGAGCTCGCGGACTTTGGAGATCACGGCGAATCGGATCCATAGGTTCAGATAGGGCATGTCATCTTCCGAGAATTCGCCGAATTTGATCTCAACAGTGTGTAGGTCGGTGCGTTCACGTAGGATCAGCAGATGGTCCACGAACTTCCGGAGTTCCTGGACTTCAACGAAGTAATACTTATCGTGAAGACCGACGATGCGCAGGCCAGTGGTGGACTTCCAGAGGTGGCGCCAGCGTCTGGCGAGCACGCAAGTCCGCACGGCCGCCTGAGCTGGCAGGAAGGAGAGCACGTGATGGAGCATGTGATCAGGGAGGTCGCCGATGCGGTCGACGCCGATCACGCGCGGCGCACGCTTGTGCTTCTTCCTCGGAGCCATTGCGTCGAACAGGCGGCGGGCGTGGTCTGCACTGCAAAGCAAGACACGACCAGACGACAAGACGGTGGAGAGACGAGAGAATGGGATGTGAGGGGAAGATCGATGCCTTGCGGTGGTGGCGCCGCACCTTCGCCTCCCGCCGGTAACTGCGCTCCTGAGGAAGTCACCGCCGCCACAAGAATTTTTTCCCGTTGGGCGATCGACCGTCGATGGGAGGATTGGCAGATGGACTCCCGTTTCTGTTTTTGAAAGTTGTTGAAGGTCCGCCATCAAAGGGAGGTTATTTTTAAGCAGACATCGGATTTCGTTGATTAACTGAACATCTCACCAAATAAATCAGCACAAAACAAACAGCAAGTATCTGTACGAATGAAAAAAAGTTAAACAATAAGGCCTTTTTTTCATTCATAGATAACAGGGTCTCGATTACCATCACTGGACAAAGACTTTACTCACTCGGATCTAAATTAACGGACGCAGATTTACGTAGATCCAGATGTATTAAGAAACAATATAACTTGCCTAGCTAGGAGTCTCCACAGCGATTTGGTAGTTTGGACCGCCCGATCTGGCAATCTAACGGCCTACAGCGATTCGGTTAGCACCAACGCTTCGTTAGAGCAGCGAGGGTCTTCGTTCAGCGCGTGGACGAACTCAGCCGTCGCTGGGCTGCTATTCCACAGATCGAGTCGGGCCTTACCAGGTTTGTCGGGCCGTAGAACCAGTTTGTCGAGTGGTAGAGTTGGGCTTCCGAAAGCGGCCTTTAAACGCTTTTGTGATATAGGTATGACGTACGCAAGTTAATCGGGTTGCGAAACGTCACCGTCCAGCGAACGCGCTGCCTTTTGATTTCCTCACTCATTCCTGGTCACCCCGTCGATCTCTCTTGCGTTCGTGCAGACTGCATCAGCCGCCGTAATAATGGTGTGCGAGCTGAAACTGGCGACAACATCGTAATCACGATGGCGCAAATTTCGACCCTCCCCCACATGTAATTATTGGGATTAAACTCAACGTTATTTCCTGTTTTTATTCCTCTCTCTTCGTAGCTGTTCGTCTGCCCGGTGGCGGAGATATTATGGTATGCATGCAACCGCCTTTACCTACTCTTTGTTATTCTGCTTCATTCTTTGTCTGGCACCGTGGCTCTTCCCTAGGTTTGTTGTTTTTCCATTTCTTGGGATGGTTTGGGTACACCTTCGATTTTGTGTTGTATCAACGCACACAGATTGTTTAACTTCTCGCTCCGCCTGGATGTTAATCTCTTCTGTTCTTTACGGTGCTTGTTTCAGAAAGTTGATGTGGGCTGACCTACTGAGAACAACAAGAAGCAAGTAAGATTCATCATTTAATTATTCTTGTCCTGCTAATTAAGAGACAGTATAACTTGCCTAACTTGGCCCCCTCACAATGATTTGGTTCCTTACCAATATAGCCACATTATGATTGTGCTTGTTCTTCACGCTGGTGCTAGCCTGCTAGGTCTGTCAAAAAATGTTGAACGCACGACAAGGAAAAAGTTTGGCAATAACCTAAAACAGGTAAAAAAACCCAGAAATTTGTTTTTTCCACATGAGTTCTCCTTCACAAAAATTATGGTTTCAGATGTAATCTTTGTGCATTGGATTGTAGTTTGTATAAGCATTTTGTTGTTCTGCGGGCTTGAGGACATTTCATAAATGAGTTAGTTAAACTTTTCTTCTATTGTATTTTTTCACTTATAGATCTCTAGGTTTCTATTAACGTGGATGGGCGTGACAAAGCGCACATATCTGCTTGGACTACATTATGTTTTCTTCATGTTCTCCTTTATTGTGGTTTTTACATTAGCATTACATTATTGAGCTTCTCTTTGTAGATGGATCAGCGACAACTTCCATTGATTGGATTTCAAATTGGAAGACCAAGTTGCGGCTCTGTCTACCAAAAAAAATATTTATGAGAAGTCTGAAGCTCAAACCAACCGATTGTTGAGCCTTTAGCTTTGACAACAACAGTTTTGCACTATTTGTACTGAACTTTGCCTACCCTTGCTAAACTGGTCTATTTATCTATAAAAATCTGCAATCTCATATGAATCTAGGTAGATATGATTATTGTTGACTTATATATATTCTTAGAATTTTTGCTTCATAAAACTCAGGTAGTTCTATAAATCTTAGTGCATACATATTTGTATCCTTCCTTCTCACGAACTGATAGACAGTAAAGAATATCAATTTGTTATTGATCTTTTCTTTTGCATATCCTCTTCTCATGAATTGTAGTTGATTTTACATGCTCTCAGATTTTTGGCTTCATAAAACTTGGGTACTTGTTTAACTGGTCATGTAACTATATGCATACATGTATCTTTCCTTCCCATGAGCGATTACATAGGAACAAAAAAATTAGTTAGTTTTGGCCTTTTTTTTTGCATATTGTCTCTTTTCATGAGTTGTATTATAGACAACATGTAAAAACACATTCATATGTGAGTATACTCCAGCATTTTAAATGCAGATGTGAGTATATTTGTTCTGCCGGTACACTTTATTAGTTTGTCTTGATTGATTGTGACAAAGTTTTAGTTGGGTGTTCATTTAGATAGTAGTACAGCTTCCTTAAATATGTCTAGCTCGGTTCCATATTATGAATTAATTATATAATCAAATTTGGTTTTAATCTTGGCGTGGAAACATCATACGGAATCCAATAACTTTATGTTGAGAATGAATGATATTATGTGTAGGTTAAATCTACAAAATACTGTGTAATCTGGGTTTGAAGATCGTTTGGTGGCTATCAATAGAAATAGTTTAACCAAGGCAAGAAAGTAAATTTTTATTTGTTAGTTTATCCTACCAAGTCGATATAGGGAAGAATGCTCTTAGATTCACACTTTATTTTTTCAAGTGATAATTTCCTCACCCTGCTTAAGTGAAAATTTCTTGCAATGCTAGAACTAGGTGATAAATCTCTATATGCCTTGATAATATTAAGAACCCTTGTCATAAAATTTGTAGTCCCTATGTTGTATTTGATCTCCAGGTTTATTTCATATTATTGTTATCCGTTACCTAAATGTCTTGGAAAATACATCTTTTGACACTTCTGTGCATTGGCCAGTGATAAATTTAGATTTTATCGATTCTATGCTTAAAAATTTAGCCGCCGCATATGTCAAAACTCTCATATACTTATATCGCTCTTATTTTTCAATAGAAATATCGCTCTTTCTTAAGGGGCCATTTGGTGTCTATATATTTACAAAAAATTCTATCATCCTACAGTTAAAACAAACAGGCGCGGCAACATGCGTTATCATGGTCTAGTTTAAGACTAAAATATGTCTAGATAAATCCAAATCTAGACAAATCTGAATCCATTAATTTAGATTGAAGGGATTACAATATTTTCTAAAATTGCATTGTTCTCGGTCCTTAGCCGCCTCACATCTCCTTTCACGGATAGACGCAGCGCGGTGAAAGATATCAGTGTCGACTCCGATCAGATGTGATAGAGAGGCAAAATTGCGTCCTTGGGTTAGCCGCCACAGCCGTGTGAAAAAACCCTAGCCGCCCCCAAGTCCTTCTCCCTCATAGATTGATTCCTCCTCCTATGGCTGGCCTTGCTGGCGTCAGGAGGAGCGGGGAACCTGATCCATGAGTGTAGTTTTTCAATAAAAAGTTCACCCTCCATTTCAAAATGTATGATGGTTTAACTTTTGTGAAATGAATGTATATAGATGCCCTTTCTGTGTAGATTCACTCTGGACCTATACATTTGATACATTGCAAATGTATCTATAATTTTTGATGTTCCATGCTTGGTTTTATCTACTTTCTTATGTTTTGTCCATACTTTGGAGTACTTTTCATTTGATTTCTTGGACTAACCTATTAACAAGAGCCACAGTGCCAGCTACCTGTTTTCTGCTGTTTTTGGTTCCAGGAAAGTCAGAAAATGAATATTCTCGGAATTGGACGGGACAAAAGCCAAAGTGCCTATTTTTTCGGAAGACTCACGGAGCCAGAATACGAGACGGAGGAGGGCCAAGGGCTGGCCACACCCCCCAGGTGCGGGTCCCCCCAGGCCGCGCCAGGGCATGGTGTGGGCCCCCCAGGCACCTGTCGGTCTCCCTCTTCGCCTATAAGAAGCCTTCTGACCTAAAAAATCAGGGGGGTTCGACGTTTTTCCAGAAGGAGTTCCGCCGCCACCACCAGATTCCACGAAACAGCACCAGAAACTTCGTTCTGGCATCCTGCCGGGATGGGGAAATGGAGGAGATCATCGCCATCATCATCACCATTGCTTCTCCATCGACCATCCATGTTTCCCCCATCTATGAGTGAGTAATCCCCCGCTGTAGTCTATGGGGATGGTAGGGATTGGATGAGATCGTTCATGTAATGGCATCAGATTGTTAGGGCATGGTGCCTAGTATCTTTTATTAGTGCTTTATGACTTTGTTGCAACTTGTTGTGCTTAATGCTTATCACTAGGGCCCGAGTGCCATGATTTCAGATCTGAACATGTTATTGATTCATTATGATAGTATTGTTTATGGTCTTATCTGCAAGTTGTATACACACGTTGTTGTCCGGAACCAATGGCCCCGAAGTGACAGAAATCGGGATAACCGGAGGGAATGACTTTGATGTGAGGATCACATGTGTTCATGGAGTGTTAATGCTTTGCTCCGGTGCTCTATTAAAAGGAGCACCTTAATTGCTTGGAAGGGTGCTTTTGAACTTGCTAGTTTGCTTGAAAATATTGATGATTGACCTTACAAATATGAGGTTTATGGTATACTTAAATTTTGCTTTGATAATTACAAGGACGAAAATGGCTATATTCTTGAATATTTTAATAGATGCTTTCCACAAATGGAAGAGACTAATGCCTTGCAGGATCCTATAGAAGAAGAAATTGATGAACCTGAAATCTCATTAGATGAAAAAGAGGAGGAGAGTGATGAACAAAAGGAGGAAGAATGGATTAGCTACCCATGCCTACCTTCTAATGAGAGTAACTCTTTATCCCTTACATTATTTGATTGTTCCCCATGCTTACTAAAGGATGATGAATGTTATGCTCCTGAGGATCCTTTTGAAAATGTTTATACTAAAGCTCTAGTGCTTGTAGATCATGAAAAGCATGCTTTATGTGATAGTTATATTGTTGAGTTTATTCATGAGGCTACTGAAAATTATTATGAGAGAGGAAAATATGGCTGTAGAGGTTTTCATGGTATTGAAACACCTCTCTATGTGCTGAAAGTTTTGAAGTTACTCTTGTTTTATCTTCCTATGCCTGTCACTTTGTTCTTTGTGAATTTATTTGCATACACGATTCCTATGCATAGGAAGTGGGTTAGACTTAAATGTGTTTTGAATTTGCTTCTTGATGCTCTCTTTTACTTCAACTCATATTTCTTATGTGAGCATCCTCTCAAACTATTATGCCTAAAGATGATAATATGTCTATTATTCTTGGGAGACCTTTTCTTAATACTGCAGGAGCTATTATTAATTGTAATCAAGGGAAGGTGACATTCAATGTTAATGACAAGGAACATACTATCTATTTCCCCAAGAAGATTGATAGGACTTATGGTTTTGAATTCAATTGAACATGTTGAGGGCATTCAAGTTGGAGAAATATATTGTCCCATACCAAGAGGAAAATTTGAAACTATTATGATTGGGACCATTGCTATCAAGGTTGAGGTAACATAATCATTAGTGGGATACAAAGTTTTGTCTCATATGGAATTGTTGGTAACAAGACCTGATCAACCTTGTTAACAAAAGGATTTCATTAAACAAAACAATGTTTTCACCATGATTATCTCCGCTTACTTCTATTCTATCCATTTTAGTTTTTGCTTATGCCTAACTTAAAGGCGTTAAAGAAAAGTACTTATTGGGAGATAACCCAAAAGTTTTAGATGAGTGTTGGAAGTTATTACTTTAGTAATAACCGCTCCTTATCCTTTTTATTTGCTTTTTGTGCCAAGAGTAACCTCTAATGAGAGAGAAGTAGTGATTGGGAAAGTTGCTGTCCCGAAACAGATTTCTGTGCTTCACCATAAAAATTCGTGTAAAATCTCTGAATGTCTTTTTGAGGCGTGAATTGTTGGGATTCTGCCCCAGGTTATTATCTAACTTTCGTTAGTTCAACACTTTTTGATTTGAGCAACATAAGGTCATCGAAAAAATTCGTCTTTACCTGCTGGTCTGTTTTGACAGATTTCTGCCATTTTCTGCATTTGCTTCTTGTTGGTTCCTTTTTGAGTTTTTTTGGGGAATTGAGCTTTTTGAGGGAAGTGCTACAGTAGCTAGTGTTCTAATGAAAGTTTATTTGGTGTTAGAACTGAACCTTAAGACCTATTATCTTGAGTGCACTAATGTTGCTAATAAAGATTGTGTGAAGTTTTGTATGAAGGAAAAATTTCAAGTGTATGGAAGGAATGAGTAATGAGATGAAGGATGGACTAAAGCTCAAGCTTGGGGATGCTACGCGTGTCACCCCAAGAAATATCCAAGAAGTACAAGCGTCAAATCTTGGGTATGCCCAAGGCATCCCCTTCTTTATCAATAAAAATCTCAGGTTTCTTCCAACCACTTCATTTTTATTGTTTCATGCACAGTTGTGTTGTTCTTGGAGCGTCTTCTTTTTCGTTTTTCGTTTTGGTTTTCATTTGCTTGGTTTGCTGAATAAATTGGTTGGACCTCCTCTTTCATACATTGGTGTTCAAATAGTTTGGTTTGGTTTGGAAAAGAGTGGGAAAGCTCATGCTTAAGTGGTAAAGAGAGCTTGTTTTTGACTATGGCCTATGCTTTGTCATGCCATGCTTGATATTGTTTTGGCTTTATGCTTAGTATTCTTTGTTGTAGCATGACTTGTTATAAACAATTGAGATTGCTTAATGTGCCTTGGATGAATCATGCGTTGTTTTAGCATATTAAAGCATAGTATTGTGGTATTCTCCTTTGACGCTTTATTTGGGTTGACTTGGCACATGCTCACACCATGTTATGACTATCCCAAGTCACCATAAGCCTTTATGATCCTTTAGTTTTCAACTTGTAGTATCACTTTATGCTTTGATCAATGAATTTTGTCGCTCTGCATGATTATGGCCATTATTGCTCTCTCGTTTGTCGCTCCCTTACTGTTGCTAGCCGTCACTTTCACTGAGTATGTTTTACTCATGTTTCCAACTCCCCAAAACCAAATATTGCCAAAGTGTCCACCATACCTACCTATTAGCATCACTTGCTACTTCCGTGCATATTCAATATGCCTTGTTTTCTTCCAAATAAAATGTTTGCTTGTTATGGGAAAGTTAGTTAGTAAAGCTCTCACGAACTTGATGGCACACTTTACTTTCTTGCATTTAATAAACCTGAACCATTGTGTCCTTCTTTATTGCGTATATGCTTGCGCTTTATAAGTTGAAGTTAGCAGAACCATGTATCATGGGGAACGTTTTCGACATTTCATTGGTACTTAGTACCTCGTTGATATCATGTTCTTTTGCTTATGGATCCCGGCGGTGTGAAATAAAAGTGGAACTTGTAAGATCATGGAGTTTGTATGTATGTAGAGAAACGCCTGGGCCGCTAGCCTAAGCCATGCCTAATCATGGTGGAAACTTGCAGCATAACCATAATGAGCATTCTATGAAGCATCCTCAATAAAAATCTATGCACATAGTAAATAAAAAGATCGCTGAGATGCTCATTGTCTGCTTGCCTTGTCATTTTGATTATGGGATAGCTCCTGTATCATGTGCAAGGGGTACCCCGTTGGCGGTTCTCTATGATACGTATATACTTACAATGACAAGAGCTTACTCATGACTGAAGTTGAGTAGCATGAGGATCGGTCTTCGTAAGTAAGGGGCACGAGACTTCGATTTATAACTTGTCAATCATATCCTCTTAGTTGTGTCACTTTAACCTTAACCATTTAAAGATGCTTATGATAGGGGCAATGAGAGCTCAAAGCTAATGAGTACCATACTTTCAGCATTTGGAAGCCTTTCAAACTTTTCAAAACCTGTTCATTTCCTTGTTGAGTCTCCACACATTCTATGAGCACTTTCTTGAGAGCATAGTGGCCATTCTTAGTTCTATGTGCATTATCCCAAGACTTGTTGATTGATGCATACCTTGATATTGCTTGTTTTAAACTATCTGTATCTAGTCACTCTTGTAAACTTTGAAGGTGTCCTATGCATTTATGTTTGCTACTCTATGAGGGACAAGCTGAATGCCACTATGCTATGTTTTCTTTATGTGAAACAAACAAACGTCTTGCAAATCATTGTTATTCATGAATCTTTTGTTTATGCCTTTTCATGTTGCAACATAGTTGCTATGTCTGATTGTTAGAATTTTGTCTTTCATGTTATGATTGAAGTACTATGATCTCAGCATTGAATGTTTTACAAATACTTTGATCAAGTTTATGATGGTGCATGTCACCTCAAAAATTATTCTTTCTTTTTAGCACTTACCTACTCGAGGACGAGCAGAAGTTAAGCTTGGGGATGTTGATACATTGCAAATGTATCTATAATTTTTGATGTTCCATGCTTGGTTTTATCTACTTTCTTATGTTTTGTCCACACTTTGGAGTACTTTTCATTTGATTTCTTGGACTAACCTATTAACAAGAGCCACAGTGTCAGCTGCCTATTTTCAGCTGTTTTTGGTTCCAGGAAAGTCAAAAAATGAATATTCTCGGAATTGGACGGGACAAAAGCCAAAGTGCCTATTTTTCTGGAAGACTCATGGAGCCAGAATATGAGACGGAGGAGGGCTAGGGGCTGGCCACACCCCTCCCAGGCGCGGGTCCTCCCAGGCCGCGCCAGGGCATGGTGTGGGCCCCCAGGCACCCCCTCGGTCTCCCTCTTCGCCTATAAGAAGCCTTCTGACCTAAAAACTCAGGGGGGCTCGACGTTTTTCCAGAAGGAGTTCCGCTCCGCCGCCACCACCAGATTCCACGAAACAGCACCAGAAACTCCGTTCTGGCACCCTACCGGGACGGGGAATTGGAGGAGATCATCGCCATCATCATCACCATCGCTTCTCCATCGACCATCCATGTTTCCCCCATCTACGAGTGAGTAATCCCCCATTGTAGGCTATGGGGATGGTAGGGATTGGATGAGATCGTTCATGTAATGGCATCAGATTGTTAGGGCATGGTGCCTAGTATCTTTTATTAGTGCTTTATGACTTTGTTGCGACTTGTTGTGCTTAATGCTTGTCACTAGGGCCCGAGTGCCATGATTTTAGATCTGAACATGTTATTGATTCATTATGATAGTATTGTTTATGGTCTTATCTGCAAGTTGTATACACACATTGTTGTTCGGAACCAATGGCCCCGAAGTGACAGGAATCGGGATAACCGGAGGGAATGGCTTTGATGTGAGGATCACATGTGTTCATGGAGTGTTAATGCTTTGCTCCGGTGCTCTATTAAAAGGAGCACCTTAATTTCCAGTAGTTCCCTTGAGGCCCCGCTGCAAACGGGCTGGCAGGACAAAAGATGTTGTGCAAGTTCTCATTGCGAGCACATATGACTATATATGGAACACATGCCTAGGATTATCTAGTACTTGGATGCTTTATCTTATTTATCTGCAATTGCCCTATGTTCTGATTGCTATGTGAATTGTCTTGTCCATGCAACGCCCGTCCATCCATCCCTATGCCTACCGCACTCGAATCCTACTGTTTACTGCTATTGTTACTGCTGTCTTTACTTTACTACTGCTACTACTCTACTATTCCTACTACAAAACTGTTGCTACTGATAAACTGCTGTGAGCAAGATTGTTTCCAGGTGCAGCTGAATTGACAACTCAGTTGTTAAGGCTTATAAATATTCTTTGGCTCCCCTTGTGTCGAATCAATAAATTGGGTTTCACTTACCTCGATAATACTGCGATACACCCCCTATACTTGTGGATCATCAACACTAAAAAGCGTGTAGATACATTCGCTCACAAAAGCTAAAACATCTTATATTTTGAATTGAAAGGAGTAGTTCTTTTTTGCGAAGTTCCACCAATCTATTAATAATCATCAATAGTAGCTTTAGGGGTTTAGGATTTGGTGTTCGTCTTCTTCTTGGCCTTCATGCCAATGGAGACAACAACTTATTCAATAAATATTCTTTGGTCCTTCGTTCGGCAACATGAGTTCCGTCTCGACATCAATGATGGTGTTGAAATATCAAGTACTTTTTAGGTATGATCTCTTAGGTTTTGCTT
Organism: Avena sativa; assembly: GCA_916181665.1. Classification (NCBI taxonomy): domain Eukaryota; kingdom Viridiplantae; phylum Streptophyta; class Magnoliopsida; order Poales; family Poaceae; genus Avena; species Avena sativa. The sequence continues at coordinate 540,147,275 of OV702290.1, read as the reverse complement.
CACGGTATCATCTTGGATGATTTTTGATGGTCGTCATGAGGATGTTTGTCCTAACAATATTATTCCGATTGCTATGTCCTTGACAATGGTACGTACTCTTGACTTACCAACAATGTTGACTGCGGTGATGTTGGGTCCGCAGCATAGAAAACAAAAATTTTCCTACGATAAGAACTATACGCCAAGATCTATCTACTAGATACAGAGCAACGGGTGGACATAATCCATGGAGAACTTACCCTCGAAGACAACGAGTTTTGTTAACGAGTAGGAACTCATGGTTGATGTAGTCGTACACTTGCCGATCTCAAGATCATGTGGAAGTCCGAGCGCCGCAAATCAGCAGCGCATCCGTCCTCGCACACACGTTCAAGCCACCGGACAACCTCCACCTCCTCGCTCCAGCGAATCAGCGGAAGCAGCAACTCCTTCCAGACGCAAGGCCACCGGGAACATGTATCTCGCTAATCCGAGACCATGGTGGAATATCTAGAGGGGGAGAGATCCTTCACGAGGAGGTGTGTTTGTGAGAGGAGAGAGGGGGGCTTTATATAGGAGGGAGGGAGACCCCTCCCCTCCCATAGCCGGCGCATGAAGGGGTGGACTCCTCCACTCCTTCATTCATGTGGTGAACCTCCACTCACATAAACATGGCCTCCACCCAAAATCCCACTCACATGTATTTAATTTCCACCAAATTAAATGCAACTCTCAATTAATAAAACTCTTTTATTTATTTTATTCAGAATTTTGTTAATTACTTTAATTAACAAACATTCACATAAAACCCCTTGCAACATTTCAATATCACATGCAAAACCACTTTCTGCAATTTCACCCGAAACAATTCCGGTTTCTATCGAAACATTTCCTGCGCTTTGCAAACCTTTTGTATGGAACATATGTGCTCCTAAATGGTGTCCGGCAACCCTTAAGTGTGTCACCCTACGGTTCGCGAATAATGTAGACATGATTGAGACTCCTCTCAGATCAATAATCAGAAGCGGGACCTGGAGATCCATACTGACTCCTGCATATTCAACGATGACTTCTGTGATCGTGAGAACCTTTAACGTCAGCAATTTAATCCCTTTGTCTCATGATATAATACATGTCCGAGGTTCGATCATCGGTATCCAAATACCTAGTTTGATCTTGTTACCGACATGCACTCTTTTCTCGTTCCCGTGATATAACATTCTAGTGATCACATCACTTGCTTGCAAGCTATCTTAATGTGATATCACCGAGAGGGCCCAGAGTATATCTATCCATCATCGGGATTGACAAATTCCACTCTTGATACATGAGACTCAACATAACACCTTCATAGCACTGAACCCACCTTTATGGTCACCCTGTTACGGTGTGACGTTTGATGTTATCAAGATACTCTTCTGGTGTTAGCAATTAACATGATCTCATGGTCTAAGGACTAAGACTACTTTGTATGATGTTATAGCAATATAAACATAATGACTTGATCGTAATGCTATACTTTGGATGAATATTCATCACATCATTTCACAAATGCTGTGACCTTGTTATTAACAACATCCAATGTCCATGATCAGGAAACCTTGATCATCTTGTTAATCAACAAGCTAGTCTATAAGAGAGGCATAACTAGGAACCCTTTTGTTTATTAAACACACATGTATTGATGTTTCCTATCAATACAATTATAGCATGCAAAATAAACATCTATCATATACAAGGAATACATAATAACAACTTTATTATTGCCTCTCAGGGCATATTTCCTTCAGGTGACCCAGCATACCACTACATGATGTAGTACACTATAGTCGTTCACATAACACCAATGAAACACCGTTCAGTAGTATTACATCTCTTAGAGTGGTACAACAGAAACACAGCAGGTCCAAGACATGACTATAGATTATAACTCGACTCTTTACAAAAGATCTAAAGAACATTCTAGGTTAAAGAGGAAGAAAAAGACTTCTTACAAAGAAGAACCAAAAATAACGCCTCAGAACTACCATACTAATAAGGCTAGCATATAAACTATTTTTCTTGTCATTGCTGCTATAGCAATGCTCTATAGAAGTAGGTTTTATGGCTAGAGAATAGACTCCTATCTAATCAGCAACTTTGTTTTCACTTTATTTGATGTATAAGTTGACTCCATTGACTTTGTTGAAGAACTTAGCTTTTAGTGACGTTTCCTTGAGCATAAGTTGGTGTTGACGACGTCTTCAGAGACTTTAGAATCTAGAAAGGGTTAAGAATGTACAGTTGAGTATGAGCGTACTCAGCAAGTTCATTAAAAGGAGTGTATGATGCACTATCTACTACCATAGACCATAGGTCGTAGGCAATGTAGGTTTTCGTAAATATTTCTTCAAATATTGTTTTTATTCTGAAAAACTATGTTCGTCGGTCTTCACAGGTTGATTAGAACTTCGTGGAGTTCCTTTCCTGCCGCGTTCGTAGCTCCTTCCTGAAATAGGGAGTAACATATCACAGTTCTTACACTCTGCAGAGGTGCGTTGCTTTACCCATGAGAGATCAAATCCTTATTGCACAACTGGGCGATCTTTCCCGTCCACAATTCTGTGATGTGGGGCCTAGTAGATGATCCAAGCCAATCACTGCCCTTCTCCGCGACCCCACATGAAGACACGACCCTCCAAGGAAAACGACCTCTATTAACCCACATCGCGGATATAACTATGGTTGACTCCTTGAAGACTCTATTGAGTAGAACGAGAACCTGATCGCCCCATCGATATGAGGACCTACCTACGGCCGTCTCTCACAGATAGTCTAGACAACAATATCGTGGGGAGGTAAGGGGTACCACCCATGCTGATCCTCGTAAGGTACACCAGCGCCACGAGATGGTCATCTGTCCATGCAAAAGGAAGAAAATCCAGCTGACTTTTTCGTCCCATTCCAAACCTCATGGTTAATGCATAATATACGGCACAAGAATCACTGGCAACATTGGTTGATTAAGTCCTAGATATTATGTTCCTTTACCAATGGAACTGTAATAGAAGATTATTACCACTTAGTAAATAATTCATAATCATATTATTATGAAAATAGTGTTTTCTAACCTTTTTGAAATGCAGGTGATGAAAACATTTGAGTTACAAGTATTTGATAGAAATTAACCAAAGTACATGGGAAAGTGTGAACTTCCTTTTGTGATTGCAAGATTATGCACTCATGGTCTTCGAGACGATATAAGATTCAATATCTGAAAACAACATCATTAGCCGATAAGGACTGATGTTTAAAGAAGCAATATGCTGATGAATAAGTAATGTAATGCATTTTGTAAAATCTCGAGACAATTTCCCGATAATGTGAATGAGTTAAATTTAGGTGATGCTTTTAAGATTTGGTTATTTATAATGTTTATTTCATATGTAAGTATATCTACAAAGCATTTAAGTGTTTAACATGCAAAGTATACAGTTGAAGTATCATAACATTTTAAGATTAAGGTGGATTACTATCTAATAATTATTATTGAAGTTAATGTGTTAGGTTGTTAAGAGTTAAAGGACTTATTTATAATGTTGTTATGTGAAGTGGCAAAACGAATAACTTTTGAAGAAAAGGCTTCTTGGATAAGGTTTAAACAATTTTGATGGTTAATAAAATGTGATTGATGTTGACTGTGTTTGCTTGATAAGTTTGGACCTGGGATGCCTTATGTCATAATTGAAACGGACCAAAGTTAACTATAAAAACATAATTAAACTTTATATGTTGTGTTTATATCTTTATGGACCAAAGTTAACTTTAAAACATAAGTAGACTTAGGTGTGATGTGTCTAAATTATTATCAAGTTCTAGGGTCATGATAAGAATGAATAAGAGTATGAGATTATTCACTTCCAATTTAAGTGAATGATGAGTTCAAATGTGATTTGTTGTGATGTAGATTATCTTATTAAGGAAAGTAAACTTAGATGATTTTAATAATCTATTAAAGTTTGAAATCATGTTTAAGATTGGTTAAGGGTTAAATAACATTCACTTTTATTGTAAGTGAATGATGTTTAAAATTTATTCAAAGTTGTTGGTTTAATTTTGGAGTTATGGTTTTCAAAGAGTTTTATAAGATCAATAAGTAACACTGAAGCTTTATTATAGATCCATGTTATGGTTTTGGAATTAGTATTCAGATATAAAAGACTTAAGGTTTCTTATAGAGTTGAGATTATTTCTTACTTAAGAAATGTTTTTAAGGAATTTACAAAATAGGTAATAGATAGGGATTTATTACTTTAAAATCTTAAAAACCTTTCTAATAATATATTTAATATTTTTCTAATAAGATATATTTATTAGGGATTTCTATTTTCGTGCCCTCGGTTCGTTAGTTGTACTTAGTTTTTCCTAGTCGCTTAATTTTTCCTCACTTTTTCCCATCTCCTTGTACAAAACTCTCACATGGTCTGAAACTCGCCGTCTGTCAGTCTTGTCATTACGTGCTGACAAGTGGGGCCGCGTTCAGTCGGGTCTCATAGTGGACCTTCGTCATTACGTGCTGACGAGTAGGGTCGCGTTCTGTCGGGTCCATAGATGGGACCGTGAGCGCCATCTCCTTATCCACGTGAGCGCCAGACCCACAACTTACCTAGGTAGGCATTGCAAGATGGGACCCCGAGCCAGCTCGCGCCCGCACCCGTGCTGTTGGTTCATTTTCATATAGTGAAATGTAATGGATATACGAAAATTATACAAAAAATATACACCTTTGAACTCTTTTAAATCGCACTTAGGACATGATAATGTTGTGCTAATAAAATCTTGATTATTTATCATTTCTATAGAGTGAAATATAATGCATAAACTTACGTATAAAAAATTATACACCTTTGAACTCTTTGAAGTCGCACTTAATACGTGATAATGTCATGCTAATAAAATCTTGAGAGATTATCATTTTCATAGTGTAGAATGTAATGCACAAACTTGCATATACGAAAATTATAAACCTTTAAACACTTTTAAATCACACTTAACACGTGATAATGATGTGCTAATAAAATTTTGAGAGATTATTATTTTCTCCCCCATTTTCATAGAGTGGAATGTAATGCATAAACTTGCATATACGAAGTTTATACACCTTTGAACTCTTTGAAATCGCACTTAATACGTGATAATGTTGTGCTAAGAAAATCTTGAGATATTATTATTTTTATAGAGTGGAATGTAATACATAAATTCGCATATACGAAAATTATACACCTCTGAACTCTTTGAAATCGCACTTAATACGTGATAATATTGTGCTAAGAAAATCTTGAGAGATTATCACTATCATATAGTGGAATGTAATGCATAAACTGGCATATACGAAAATTATACACCTTCGGACTCTTTGAAATCGCACTTAGGTCATAATAATGTTGTGCTGATAAAATCCTGATCATTTATCATTTCCATGGAGTGAAATATAATGCATAAACTTGCGTATATGAAAATTTTAAACCTTTGAACACCGTGAAATCATACTTAATAACGAGATAATGATGTGCTAGTAAATTTTTGAGATATTATCATTTTATCCCTCCCCATTTTAATTGAGTGGAATGTAATTCATAAACTTGCCTATATGAAAATTATACACATTTGAACTCTTTGAAATCACACTTAATACGTGATAATATTGTGCTAAGAAAATCTTGAGAGATTATCATTTTCATAGAGTGGAATGTAATGCAAAAATTATACACCTTCGAACACGTTCCCTTCAAATTATATTCAAGTTCATTTGTTTATGGAGTTAAAGTACCGGTGGCAAACTCATTATTTTGCATGGATAGAGAGGTGCCCCTCGACAGATATAGGGGTTATCCTGTCCGCTAGATCACAGAGGATCAACGGTTGGTAGGCACGATCCGCGTGACAATTGTCTCAACCAATCAGAGCGTAGTAGCAAAGATGAGCACATGTGCAAGAGATTGATACTAAGAGAGGGGAAAACTGAGTAGGACTTAAGAATCAAGGGCAAAACTGAGTAGAACTTAAAAATCAAGGACAAGACTAACAACAAAGGGATTCAAATAGAAAATAGAAAAAGATTTAAAAAATAGAAAATGCGTCCTTTATACAATAAAATACATCTTGGTATACATCAAACTATTTGCAATTCAAATATACACCAGTTTGACAATTATTGCCTCATTCAGAGAAACTATGTTTTGGGGAGGGATGTTTTGGGAAGAGGCTTGAGTAGAAATCCATGAACCTTCATAGATTGTAGGTGATTTGAGAAGTAGTGATTTAGGTTAAAACTTGGTTTATATACATTTCTTATGATGGCAGGTCACATAATAAGACTCCCTGGATAGATGCCACTATGTTTTGCTCTTTTTGAATTTGTTGTGCATAAAATGACTCAATTAGCTAGCTAAAACTTATTCGTTGACTCTCTGTTGACCAGCCACTGAAGGGTAAAACTGATTATTACACACGACAGTGTTAGTACTGGAGGGCAAAACTGAGTACAACCAAACTGCCAGTGTTACACTCGAGGGTAAAACTGAGAACAACTAAGTCGCCAGGGTTAGACATGAGGGAAAAAACATGACTCACGATACGTGTGTGCGGTGAACGGGGCGGTAGCGGACACGTGTGGCCGTGCACGGTGCAGTAGCGTATGCGGTTACGTGGTGCACGGTAGTGCAATGAAACGTTGCTTCCCTTCTCCTTTAATAGAGGCCTCCTCACTCTCACTCATCACTCACTCGCTCACTCAACCGTCTCCACTATCCCATCACCTTCTGCAAACCCCCAAGAAAACCCCAACCACGCCAGCGATGGAGAAGAACGGCGCGGTGGCCATCAACGCCTCCAAGGCCACCGGCGAGGAGGCCCTTGTCCTCGTACAGGCCCTCGTCCCTGCATCCGTCGTAGCCGCTGGCGAGGAGGCCCCCGCCGGTCTCGGACAAATCCCGCTCGGCTGGGACCCCTACGAGGAGGTTGATTACATAAGACCGGAGAACCCCTATGGCACCAGCATGTTGCTATCATGTTTAGATCTTGTGAGCTCTGTTCATGATCAAGATTATCTATTTGTAATCATACATGTTGTGTTTGTGGGGATCCGATGGATATTGAGATGCTATTTCAGATTGATTATTGATTCTATCATGTCTTTGTTATTTGTGATCTTGCATGCTTTCCGTTGTTAGTAGCTATCTTGGCCAAGTAGATGCTAGCAACTCCAAGAGTTAGTATTTATGCTCGATAGTGGGTTCATGCCTCTAGTAATCTGGGGAAGTGACAGAAATCTCTAAGGTACTAGATGTGCTGTTGCTACTAGGGAGAAAACAACAATCTTTTGTTCATAGAACAATCGTATTGTTTACTTTACACACAATGCGTAATGCAATTATCTATTGCTTGCAACTTAATACTGGAAGGGGTTCGGATGATAACCTGAAGGTGGATTATTAGTCATAGATGCAGTTGGATTACGGTCTATGTATAATGTTGTAATGCCTAATCAAATCGCATAGGAGTCAAGATGAGTAGCATATGCATATTGCTTTCTTGATGTTTGTCAATTGCCCCGCTGTAATTTGTTCACCCAACATGTCATCTATCTTAAGGAGAGCCACCAGTAGTGAACTATGGACCCCGGTCCTTTCTTTTACCATCAATCTACAACTGTTTACTACTTTCTGTTTACTTTCTGCAAACTATTACTTTCTTCCACACAATATGTTTAATCCTTTGTTTTCAGCAAAACCGGTGAGATTGACAACCTCACTGTAAGTTGGGGGCAAAGTTCTGTGGTTGTGTTGTGCAGGTTTCCACGTTGCTGCTGGTGCCGGTAGTGTGTCCTGCCAAAGTCAATCTAGCAACACCTTGGAGGTGTTTCCTTGCTCCTACTGGATTGATAACCTTGGTTTCATAACTGAGGGAATGAAGGAAATATGCCCTAAGAGGCAATAATAAAGTTGTTATTATGTATTCCTTGTATATGATAGATGTTTTTTTGCATGCTATAATTGTATTGATAGGAAACATCAATACATGTGTGTTTAATAAAGAAAAGGGTTCCTAGTTATGCCTCTCTTATAGACTAGCTTGTTGATTAACAAGATGATCAAGGTTTCCTGATCATGGACATTGGATGTTGTTAATAACAAGGTCACAACATTTGTGAAATGATGTGATGAACATTGATCCGAAGTATAGCATTACGATCAAGTCATTATGTTTATATTGCTATAACATCATACAAAGTAGGCTTAGTCCTTAGACCATGAGATCATGTTAATTGCTAACACCGGAAGAGTATCTTGATAACATCAAACGTCACACCGTAACAGGGTGACCATAAAGGTGGGTTCAGTGCTATGAAGGTGTTATGTTGAGGCTCATGGATCAAGAGTGGAATTTGTCAATCGCGATGATGGATAGATATACTATGGGCCCTCTCGGTGATATCACATTAAGATCGCTTGCAAGCAAGTGATGTGATCACTAGAATGTTATATCACGGGAACGAGAAAAGAGTGCATGTCGATAACGGATCAAACTAGGTATTTGGATACCGATGATCGAATCTCAGACATGTATTATATCATGAGACAAAGGGATTAAATTGCTGACGTTAAAGGTTCTCACGATCATAGAAGTCATCGTTGAATATGCAGGAGTCAGTATGGATCTCCAGGTCCCGCTTCTAATCATTGATCTGAGAGGAGTCTCAATCATGTCTGCATTATTCGCGAACCATAGGGTGACACACTTAAGGGTTGCCGGACACCATTTAGGAGCACATATGTTCCAGACAAAAGGTTTGCAAAGCGCAGGAAATGTTTCGATAGAAATAGGAATTGTTTCGATAGAAACCGGAATTGTTTCGGGTGAAATTGCAGAAAGTGGTTCTGCATGTGATATTGAAATGTTGCAAGGGGTTTTATGTGAATGTTTGTTAATTAAAGTAATTAACAAAATTCTGAATAAAATAAATAAAAGAGTTTTATTAATTGAGAGTTGCATTTAATTTGGTGGAAATTAAATACATGTGAGTGGGATTTTGGGTGGAGGCCATGTTTATGTGAGTGGAGGTTCACCACATGAATGAAGGAGGGGAGGAGTCCCCCCCTCATGCGCCGGCTATGGGAGGGGAGGGGTCTCCCTCCCTCCTATATAAAGCCCCCCTCTCCCCTCTCACAAACCACACCTCCTCGTGAAGGATCTCTCTCCCCCTCTAGATATTTCCCCATGGTCTCGGATTAGCGAGATACATGTTCCCGGTGGCCTTGCGTCTGGAAGGAGTTGCTACTTCCGCTGATTCGCTAGAGCGAGGAGGTGGAGGTTGTCCGGTGGCTTGAACGTGTGTGCGAGGACGGATGCGCTGCTGATTTGCGGCGCTCGGACTTCCACACGATCTTGAGATCGGCAAGCGTACGACTACATCAACCATGAGTTCCTACTCGTTAACAAAACTCGTTGTCTTCGAGGGTAAGTTCTCCATGGATGTATGTCCACCCATTGCTCTGTATCTAGTAGATAGATCTTGGCGTATAGTTCTCATCGTAGGAAATTTTAGTTTTCTATGCTGCGGACCCAACAGTGGTATCAGAGCCCGATCTATGCGTAGGTGCTTAGCACGGGTAGTACACATATGGTTCATATGTGGGTGATGATGATCATGTTATTGCATCTTCTATGTATTTTGGATATTGGTGGCATAGTGGGATGAAGCGGCCCGGACCAACCTTACATGTCATCGTACATGAGACCGGTTCCACAACTGGCATGCAACTAGTTTTGCATAAGTGGCTAGCGGGTGTCTGTCTCTCCTACTATAGTCAATATCTGATTTACAACGAGTTGCTAATAACCTGGTTATCCTCGTTGTGGTTCATGTTCGTAGGTAAGACCGGTTCTATCTCCGAAAGCCCTAAGCCACGTAAAACTTGCAATTGATAAATTAGAGGCGTCTAGTTTAGATCGTTGCTGGGTTAGTGTCTTGATATGGTATTGTTGTAAGTAGATGTATGATAGATACTCTTACAACTCACTTAACGTGTAAGTTCCATAGACTTTGGCCTTACACACAAAGAAATGATAGAGATCATACCACGATGCAAATGATAGAGATCAAATGCATGGACCATATCACCTCACTTCACACATTAGATGTTAGCATCTTATATTGCTAGTTTGGCGCTTTTGGTAGCATTATAAGATGATCCCTCATTTAGATATCAAGATAAAATGTGTTATTCCTTGAGTATGCACCGTTTTGTGGATCGTGTTTTGAGGCACCACGTGATGATCGGGTGTTCTCGATTCTACGCTTTCATATAACGGGTGTAAGACAGTTTTACACACGTGAATACTAAGGTTCTTACTTGACGAGCCTAGCATGTACAGACATGGCCTCGGAACACGGACCGAAAGGTTAAGCATGAGTCATATAGTTGATATGATGCCCATATAGATGCTCGCCTTTGAAGCTACACCGACTCACGTGATGATCGGACTTGGTGTAGTGGATTTGGTTCATGTAATCACTAAAAGGACACGAGGGATGTCGTTTTTGAGTGGGAGTTCATTAGTAATTTGGATTAGTTGAACTCAATCTATCATAAACTTAGTCTAAATATATTTTACAAATTCTGTTGTAGATGGAACCACCTGCTTTTAATTTCAATGTGTTCATGGAGAAAGAGAAGCTTGCTGCGAATGGTAGCAACTTCACCAACTGGGCTATGAATTTGAGGATTCTCCTCACTGCTGCACAAAAGCAATATGTGCTAGAGGCGCCGCTAGGCCCCCCACCAGCTCCTGGTGCCCCTGACAAGGAAAATAACATCTATATAACTCGTCAGGAGGACCACAAGTTAGTTCATTGCGGCATACTATATGGGCTAGAGCCAGAACTTCGAAAAAGTTTCGAAAATGGCAATGCCTTTGATACCATGGGAGAATTGAAAATGATTTTCGATACCCATGCTGCCATAGAGAGTTATAATGCTTCTGAAAAGTTCTTTAGCTGCATGATGGAAGAGAACAGCTCCGTTAGTGAGCACGTACTCAAAATGTCTAGGTACGCCGATAAGCTTGTGTCCTTGGGAATAACGATTCCCATTGACTTAGGCATACATCGTGTTCTCCAATCTCTGCCACCTAGCTACAGGAGCTTCATGATGAACTATAATATGCAGGGCATGAAGAAGTCTCTTCCCGAGCTTCTGTCAATGCTTAAGACTGCAGAAGTGGAGATTAGGAAAGAACATCAAGTGTTGATGATCAATAAGACCACCGGTTTCAAGAAGGACAAGAAAGGCAAGCAGAAGGGAAAGAAGGGCGGCAAATCTGTTGCCGCGCCTGAAAAGAAACCCCGAGCTGGCCCTAAGTCTGACACCGAGTGCTACTATTGCAAGGGGACTGGCCATTGGAAGCGCAACTGCCCCAAGTATTTGGCAGACAAGAAGGCCGGCAAGGCAAACAAAGGTATATGTGATATACATGTTATTGATGTGTACTTGACTAGTACTCGCAGTAGCACCTGGGTATTTGATACGGGATCGGTTGCTAATATATGTAACTCGGTTCAGGGGCTGCGGAACAAGCGACAACTAGCAAGGGATGAGGTCATGATGCGGGTCGGCAATGGATCAAGAGTTGATGTGATCGCCGTCGGAACGCTGCCTCTCCATATGCTGTCGGGATTAGTTATAAACCTGAATAATTGTTATTTGGTGCCTGCACTGAGCATGAACATTGTATCCGGATCGTGTTTGATGCAAAGTGGTTATTCGTTTAAGTCTGAAAACAATGGTTGTTCGATTTATATGAATAATATCTTTTATGGTCATGCACCTGTGTTGAATGGTTTATTTCTATTGGATCTCGATAATAGTATTACGCATATTCATAATGTTGATGCTAAAAGGATTAAACTTGATAATGATATATCTGCATATATGTGGCACTGCCGTCTAGGTCATATTGGCGTTAAACGCATGAAGAAACTCCATTCTGATGGACTTTTGGTATCACTTGATTTTGAATCATTTGATACATGTGAACCATGCCTTACGGGCAAGATGACTAGAATGCCGTTTTCCGGTTCAATGGAACAGGTGACAGATTTATTGGAAATCATACATACTGATGTGTGTGGACCATTGAGTGTGTCGGCGCGAGGTGGATATCGTTATTTTGTTACTTTCACGGATGATTTGAGTAGATACGGGTATATCTATTTGATGAAACATAAGTCTGAAACCTTTGAAAAGTTCAAAGAATTTCAGAATGAAGTGGAAAATCATCGTAACAAAAAGATCAAATTTCTGCAGTCCGACTGTGGAGGAGAGTATCTTAGTCACGAGTTTAGCACACATATGAAAGACTGTGGAATAGTTTCACAACTCACGCCTGCCGGAACACCACAACGTAATGGTGTGTCAGAACGTCATAATCGTACTTTATTGGATATGGTTCGATCTATGATGTCTCTGACTGACTTGCCACTGTGATTTTGGGGTTATGCACTGGAAACCGCTGCATTCACTTTAAATAGGGCACCATCTAAATCCGTTGAAAAGACACCATATGAATTATGGTTTGGAAACAAACCTAAGCTGTCATTTCTTAAAGTTTGGGGATGCGATGTTTATGTGAAGAAACTTCAACCGGATAAACTCGAACCCAAAGCGGAAAAATGCGTCTTCATAGGATACCCTAAGGAAACGATTGGGTATACCTTCTATCACAGATCCGAGGGAAAGGTCATTGTTGCCAAGAATGGATCCTTTCTTGAGAAGGAGTTTCTCGCGAAAGGTGTGAGTAGTCGGAAGGTAGAACTCGAAGAGGTTATTGAACCTTCTCTTCATGAAATGGCGAGTAGCGTAGCACCGGAAGTTGTTTCGGAGTTGACTTCACCTAATGAAGAGAGAGCTAATGATATTGATCATGAAACTCCGAAAGAGGACACTACCGAACCTCGCAGGTCAAGCAGGACATGTACAACTCCTGAACTGTACGGCAAACCTGTTATGAATTTCATGATTGATGAAATAGATGACCCTGCGACGTATGAAGAAGCGATGATGAGCCCTGGTTCCAACAAATGGCTAGAAGCCATGAAATCCGAGATGGAATCCATGTACGAAAACCAGGTTTGGACCTTGGTGGACTTACCTCACGATCGAAAGGCCGTTGAGAATAAATGGATTTTCAAAAGAAAAACTGATGTTGATGGTAATGTAACCATCTATAAGGCTCGACTTGTCGCAAAGGGGTTTCGACAAATTCAAGGAGTTGACTACGATGAGACATTCTCTCCCGTAGCGATGCTTAAGTCGGTTAGGATTATGTTAGCAATTGCTGCATATTTCGATTATGAAATATGGCAGATGGATGTCAAAACTGCATTCCTCAATGGTAATATTGAAGAAGAGTTGTATATGATACAACCTAAGGGTTTTGTCAATCCTAAGGATGCTGATAAGGTGTGCAAACTTCAGCGATCCATCTATGGACTAAAGCAAGCATCCCGGAGTTGGAATCTCCGCTTTGATGAGGTGATCAAAGAGTTTGGATTTGTCCAAACTTATGGAGAGGCTTGTATTTACAAGAAAGTGAGTGGGAGCAATGTGGCATTTCTGATATTATATGTGGATGACATATTATTGATTGGAAATGATATAGATCTTTTAAACAGTGTTAAAAGTTATCTAAACAGCAAATTTTCAATGAAGGACCTTGGTGAAGCTTCATATATATTAGGCATTAAAATCTATAGAGATAGATCAAGGCGCCTAATTGGGCTATCGCAGAGTACATACCTTGATAAGATATTAAAGAAGTTTAATATGGACGAAAGTAAGAAGGGGTTCTTACCTATGTTGCAAGGCAAGACATTGAGTAAGACTCAAAATCCAGCTACGGCGGAAGAAAGAGAGATGATGGATAAGATCCCCTATGCCTCGGCCATAGGCTCTATTATGTATGCCATGCTATGTACAAGACCGGATGTGGCACATGCTATTAGTTTGACTAGTAGGTACCAATCTGATCCAGGTTCGGAACACTAGATAGCGGTCAAGAATATCCTTAAGTACTTGAGAAGAACTAAGGATATGTTTCTTGTATACGGAGGTGAAGAAGAGCTAGTCGCTAAGTGTTATGTCGATGCTAGCTTTGACACTGATCCGGATGGCTCTAAGTCTCAATCTGGATATGTATTTCTCTTGAACGGAGCATCAATTAGTTGGAGGAGCTCCAAACAACCTGTCGTGGCTAGATCAACGACGGAGGCAGAATATGTTGCTGCTTCAGAAGCGGCGCAGGAAGCGGTTTGGATGAAGGACTTCATAACGGAACTAGGTGTGGTTCCTAGTGCGTTGGACCCAATGGTGATCTATTGTGACAATAATGGAGCCATAGCCAACGCCAAGGAACCAAGGTCTCACAAGAATTCCAAGCATATTAAGCGCCCGTTTCACTCCATCTGCGAGCATGTCAAGGATGGAGATATAAAGATTTGTAAAGTGCACACAGACCTGAATGTAGCAGATCCGTTGACTAAAGTACTCCCTAGGGCAAAACATGATCAACACCAGAACTCCATGGGTGTTAGATTTATCACTATATAAACTAGATTATTGTCTCTAGTGCAAGTGGGAGACTGAAGGAAATATGCCCTGAGAGGCAATAATAAAGTTGTTATTATGTATTCCTTGTATATGATAGATGTTTATTTTGCATTCAATAATTCTATTGATAGGAAACATCAATACATGTGTGTTTAATAAACAAAAGGGTTCCTAGTTATGCCTCTCTTATAGACTAGCTTGTTGATTAACAAGATGATCAAGGTTTCCTGATCATGGACATTGGATGTTGTTAATATCAAGGTCACATCATTTGTGAAATGATGTGATGAACATTGATCCGAAGTATAGCATTACGATCAAGTCATTATGTTTATATTGCTATAACATCATACAAAGTAGTCTTAGTCCTTAGACCATGAGATCATGTTAATTGCTAACACCGGAAGAGTATCTCTATAACATCAAACGTCACACCGTAACAGGGTGACCATAAAGGTGGGTTCAGTGCTATGAAGGTGTTATGTTGAGGCTCATGGATCAAGAGTGGAATTTGTCAATCCCGACGGATAGATATACTCTGGGCCCTCTCGGTGATATCACATTAAGATAGCTTGCAAGCAAGTGATGTGATCACTAGAATGTTATATCACGGGAACAAGAAAAGAGTGCATGTCGGTAATGAGATCAAACTAGGTATTTGGATACCGATGATCGAATCTCGGACATGTATTATATCATGAGACAAAGGGATTAAATTGCTGACGTTAAAGGTTCTCACAATCATAGAAGTCATCGTTGAATATGTAGGAGTCAGTATGGATCTCCAGGTTTCGCTTCTGATTATTGATATGAGAGGAGTCTCAATCATGTCTGCATTATTCGCGAACCATAGGGTGACACACTTAAGGGTTGCCGGACACCATTTAGGAGCACATATGTTCCACACAAAAGGTTTGCAAAGCGCAGGAAATGTTTCGATAGAAACAGGAATTGTTTCGGGTGAAATTGCAGAAAGTGGTTCTGCATGTGATATTGAAATGTTGCAAGGGGTATTATGTGAATGTTTGTTAATTAAAGTAATTAACAAAATTCTGAATAAAATAAATAAAAGAGTTTTATTAATTGAGAGTTGCATTTAATTTGGTGGAAATTAAATACATGTGAGTGGGATTTTGGGTGGAGGCCATGTTTATGTGAGTGGAGGTTCACCACATGAATGAAGGAGGGAAGGAGTCCCCCCCTCATGCGCCGGCTATGGGAGGGGAGGGGTATCCCTCCCTCCTATATAAAGCCCCCTCTCTCCTCTCACAAACCACACCTCCTCGTGAAGGATCTCTCTCCCCCTCTAGATATTTCCCCATGGTCTCGGATTAGCGAGATACATGTTCCCGGTGGCCTTGCGTCTGGAAGGAGTTGCTGCTTCCGCTGATTCGCTGGAGCGAGGAGGTGGAGGTTGTCCGGTGGCTTGAACGTGTGTGCGAGGACGGATGCGCTGTTGATTTGCGGCGCTCGGACTTCCACATGATCTTGAGATTGGCAAGTGTACGACTACATCAACCACGAGTTCCTACTCGTTAACAAAACTCGTTGTCTTCGAGGGTAAGTTCTCCATGGATGTATGTCCACCTGTTGCTCTGTATCTAGTAGATAGATCTTGGTGTATAGTTCTCATCGTAGGAATTTTTTTGTTTTCTATGCTGCGGACCCAACAGGGAAAACTTACTGCTGTGCTCATCATACCTTCCTCTTGGGGTTCCCCAACGAGCTTGATATATTTTGGGTCATCACCCTCTCCTATGCGGGCTTGTTCGTCTGCGGTACCAAAGTTGGCAGGCCAGCGCATGGCGGTACCTAAGTTGCCTGAAATTACCGCTTTTCGAAAAGTTGGGCTGCCAACTACTGAGAGGGGCCATTTCGAGGCAAACTCATCTCACCCCTACCAAATTCAAACATTCCGTTAAACTGCCCCGTGAAGTAGACGGTCGGGACCCTCATGTCGGTCATCTGTCCGTGACGCGGGCGCCAACGCGGCAACCTCTTAGGCAAATCGAGCAGCTAAGTGGATTGGATGCATTGACCAATTTCACAAATCCATTCCCAGCTTTCCCCTAGCACCGGCGGCGTTGGAATCCACCCTCCAGGCAGGATGATCCCTTCGGACATTTGACTTCCGGCGCCAAGTTGCTGCACCCAGTTGCTGCGCCCAGTCGCTGATCCTGAGCTCCAATGGCGCATGCTGTAGCCACCGTTGCGAGGCTCTAGCCCGCCTCCGCCGCCGATGAGCCGAGCAACTCGGAGGATGGCAGATCCTACTATCAAGAAAGAAGAAGTTCTGTCTACAAGCGGGTGATCTACCCTTCTCTTTGCTATTCGCACTAGTTACAACTGCTAGCTAGCTACTGAACCTCAGATTGTTTGTTAGCCCAACACTGACAAACATATTTTGTCCACAGTTTTCTGTCAAGTGGGATCTGCGCATACCCCCTTACCTGGTTATGGTAGTCCTCTATAGGTACGACTCTAAGGGCAAGTGGTATGGAAGCCATTGTTTCATGATGGAAGAAGCGCCTATGCAGATCTGCACTATATTTGGTATGGTTGCTGCTCTGTGTAATCATGTTGAATTATGGCCGAAGCAGACAGCAAAGTTCAGCTTCATGGATGAACGTGTGTCGTGGTGGTATCACGGCATATGCCATGGGTAGGCTAAAGTTGGGGCCGATGGACGTGGAGGAATCCGGGGAGGGATGATGCAGTGAGGACCGCACTCGTATGAACAAAGAGAAATACAATGTATATTGGATTGAAGCTCTCAAGTGGAGATAACACCTCATTCTCTACATCTAATCTCTTACAATCTGGCCATACTTGTGGCTACAATCATGCTCCTTGAGCTGTATATCCTATGCCTCTATCTAGATCTCTCTATGAGAGTGGAGGAGGAAGAAGAAGGAGAGCTCCTATTGAGCTGAGAGGGGAGGAGCCCTTCGGGGCCTCCCCTTGAACGATCCCCCTGGTGCTCCTTATAAAGGGGAGCCCAGGGGACAAAGCTTGCTCCATACGCTAGGCATCTACTTAGCATATTCCTGGTATCTTCTTAGATGCTCAGCATATGCCTTGGCATCTTTGGAGATGCCAGGGGCATATTCCATACTCCATGTGCCAGTCTGAGCTGGAGGGCTCCCAAGACTGGCACGATACTGGTGGAGATTGTCTTGGCTCAATGGCGAGTCGTTGTAGATTTCTGGATGCGTCTGGGAATGGATAACAGGATATATGAAGTAGTTTTATTCGGCCTGGACGTCCTCGGAAACATGTTAATTCGGCCTATGGCCTGTTTGAGTCGGCCCGGAGCTAGAGAGACCAGCCGAGTCTCTATTTTCCTCACAGCCGAATAAAGGTAAAGGCCGAGCTGCTGTCCTTCTAATTCAGCCCATGGTGGAAGGAGCCCCGCCGGGTCATCCTGGCATCCACCGGGTCGAGCGGCCTGTTCGGATCCTCTCCTGAGGCCCAGCCGGGTCAAGGGAAGCTTGGGGTCTTGGTGAGGTTTGTCGTTGGGCCGGGATTGCTCCCGCCAGCCCACGCGAGGAGGGCGAGTGTTGAGGTGGTGCTTGGGCGGACAGAACCCGCGGTGGGCCGAGGTCCTCCTGACTCGGCCCATCCGGGAGGCGACGGCGAGGTGTAGCAGGGCGGTGAGGCAGAGTTCGGCTAGGCCGAGGTAATTGGCCTGGCGCGGGGTCGAGTCGACGTGAACGGGAGAGGGAGCGTCGGGGGCGACGTCTGGCAGGAACAGGAGCTCCAGTGCTAATCCTTGGTGGGCCGAAGTAACTGAATTCGGCTCACACGAGATGACCCGGCCAGATTATCCATGATTCGGCCTTCTAGAGCATAATTCGGCCTGTTTCACATAGATCTGGTCCAGCTGGGGTGGGGACTGGGCCGACTTAGTGTTAACTCGGCCCAGATCGGTTATTGCCTTTGTATTTTTCTGTTTGACTCATATTGAATATTATTTTCTCATATATGTTTCTTATTTGACTCACTCAATTCATCAACTCTGGGGTACCCGGGGGTACACCCCCGACATTAGTCCCCGAGGCTATGTGGGACTCGTAGAGTCGTGCATAGGCTCCATATTAAATATTCCCAGAGTTGTCTTCCGACTTATAATCTCTTGGTTGCATAACGCTTTTGGGCAAGTTTGTGACTTTGTCCTTCTTGGGCTCTGCTCATAACCTCTCTGGGCAGGTTTTTCGACTTCTGGCCTTCTTGGGCTCTGGTCCTAACCCTTTTTGGTAAGTTTCTGGACTTCTGGCCATCATGGGCACTGGTCACAACCCCTTTGGGTAAGTTTCTAGACTTCTGGCTTTCATGGGCACTCGTCATAACCCTTTGGATAAGTTTATAGACTTCTGGCCTTCATGGGCACTCGTCATAACCCCTTTGGGTAAGTTTCTAGACTTCTGGCCTTCATGGGCACTGGTCATAACCTCTTTGGGTAAGTTTCTGGACTTCTGACCTTCATGGGCATTGCTCTATTAACCCTATTGGGTAAGTCATGAGTTCCTGCCTTCTTGGGCATTGCTCTTTTAACCCCATTGGGTAAGCTATGAGTCTTGGCCTTCTTTGGCACTGCTCTTTTAACCTTTTTGGGTAAGTTATGAGTCTTGGCTTTCTTTGGCCCTGCTCTGTTAACCTCTTTGGGTATGTTATGAGTCTTGGCCTTCTTTGGCACTGCTCTTTTAACCTCTTTGGGTAAGTTATGAGTCTTGGCCTTCTTTGGCACTGCTCTTTTAACCTCTTCGGGTAAGTTTATGAGTCTTGGCCTTCTTTGGCACTGCTCTTTTAACCTCTTTGGGTAAGTTATGAGTCTTGGCCTTCTTTGGCACTGCTCTTTTAACCTCTTCGGGTAAGTATATGAGTCTTGGCCTTCTTTGGCACTGCTTTTTTAACCTCTTCGGGTAAGTTTATGAGTCTTGGCCTTCTTTGGCACTGCTCTTTTAACCTCTTTGGGTAAGTTATGAGTCTTGGCCTTCTTTGGCACTGCTCTTTTAACCTCTTCGGGTAAGTTATGAGCTCTGGCCTTATTGGGCACTGCTCTTTTAACCTCTTCGGGTAAGTTATGATCCGAGTCATCTGTTTCCGAATGAGAGTTATTTTACTCAAAATTGACTTAGGTCTTGGGTTGGAGTCCTCTGACTTGAATCCGAGGTATACGACTTAAATCTGAGTTATCTCATTCCAAATCCGAGTTACTTTACTCAATTTTGACTTATTTCCCAAATCTGAGTCATCTGACTCAAATCCGAGTTAACTCATCCCAAATCCGAGTTACTTTACTCAATCTTGACTTATATCCCAAATCTGAGTCATCTGACTCAAATCCGAGTTAACTCATACCAAATCCGAGTTTACTTTACTCAGTCTTGACTTACTTCCCAAATCTGAGTTTATCTGACTCAAATCCGAGTTAACTCATCCCAAATCCGAGTTACTTTACTCAATTTTGACTTACATCTCAAATCTGAGTCATCCGACTCAAATCCGAGTTAACTCATCCCAAATTCGAGTTACTTTACTCAATTTTGACTTACATCTCAAATCTGAGTCATCTGACTCAAATCCGAGTTAACTCATCCCAAATCCGAGTTACTTTACTCAATTTTGACTTACATCTCAAATCTGAGTCATCTGACTCAAATCCGAGTTAACTCATCCCAAATCCGAGTTATTCGTTTGCCAGGATATAGCTTGATTTGGCGTGATGACGATAATTTGCCTTTGATATGGATCCGAGACATGGATCCGAGATTAAGCTTTGGGATATGATAATAGGGCTAACCGCTGAGAGATCTGATTTGAGATATAGATGTGAGATATAGATTGGAGATGTGATGAGCTGGCCAATAGTCATTCGTGATATGGGATAATCTGGCAAGATGGTGAGATATCAATCCGAGTCATAACATAACCTGGCAACCTGGGGAACTGAATAAAGCCTTGGCATGAATCAGAGATATGATTAGTCTGAATACCAATCTGAATTATCGTATCCCCTGTCAAGCTGAATCAAACATTAGTCCGGATCAGAGACAATCTACTGAGCTGAGTTAAAGGTTAATTCGAAGCATAAACAAATTGACTTCAAGTTATATCCGAATCAACAATAAGCTGGCTGGTAAGCTGAGTTAAAGGACAATCCAAAGCATAAATAAACTGACTCAAACTCTATCCGACTCATAAGTAAGCCGAATCAAATTCTACCTGGATCATAAATGAGCTGACTCAACTTCTATCCGAGTTATAAATAAGTCTGCTGGGGAGCTGAGATACAGGGTAATCCAAAGCATAAGTAAACTGACTCAGAATCTATCTGAATCACAAATAAGATGATTCAACTTATGGCCGAGTTATAAATAAGCTGACTGGAGTATAGACCTGAATCAACATAATGCTCTCTTAATCTAAAGGTGACTCTACGGATAAGCTGACTAGTCCTCGGGTTGAGTTATTTTCTCCCTGGGATGAAGGATTGAGTGTAGGTGGCTGAGTTACCTGGCACCTACAGCATACTTGGAGAAGTGTTTGGGTGAGTTTTGTTAGGTCATACCTGCCCTGCTGAGTTATTTGGTACTTACAGTAGGCTTGGAGTAGTGCTTGAGTCCTTCCTGCTGAGTCTTATCAGCTTTGATGAGTTAGACTTGGTGAGCCTCTGCGCTTACCTCTTTGTTCTCTGTTGACTTGGTGAAGCTGAATGAGCCCTATGAGGAAGAAGTTGATGAAGATGTTCCCGTCTGGATGGAAACCCAACCAACGCCACTAGGAGACCCCACGGTGGGCGCCAAATGTCGTGGTGGTATCACGGCATATGCCATGGGTAGGCTAAAGTTGGGGCCGATGGACGTGGAGGAATCCGGGGAGGGATGATGCAGTGAGGACCGCACTCGTATGAACAAAGAGAAATACAATGTATATTGGATTGAAGCTCTCAAGTGGAGATAACACCTCATTCTCTACATCTAATCTCTTACAATCTGGCCATACTTGTGGCTACAATCATGCTCCTTGAGCTGTATATCCTATGCCTCTATCTAGATCTCTCTATGAGAGTGGAGGAGGAAGAAGAAGGAGAGCTCCTATTGAGCTGAGAGGGGAGGAGCCCTTCGGGGCCTCCCCTTGAACGATCCCCCTGGTGCTCCTTATAAAATGGAGCCCAGGGGACAAAGCTTGCTCCATACGCTAGGCATCTACTTAGCATATTCCTGGTATCTTCTTAGATGCTCAGCATATGCCTTGGCATCTTTGGAGATGCCAGGGGCATATTCCATACGCCATGTGCCAGTCTGAGCTGGAGGGCTCCCAAGACTGGCACGATACTGGTGGATATTGTCTTGGCTCAATGGCGAGTCGTTGTAGATTTCTGGATGCGTCTGGGAATGGATAACATGACATATGAAGTAGTTTTATTCGGCCTGGACGTCCTAGGAAACATGTTAATTCGGCCTATGGCCTGTTTGAGTCGGCCCGGAGCTAGAGAGCCCAGCCGAGTCTCTATTTTCCTCACAGCCGAATAAAGGTAAAGGCCGAGCTGTTGTCCTTCTAATTCGGCCCATGGTGGAAGGAGCCCCGCCGGGTCATCCTGGCATCCACCGGGTCGAGCGGCCTGTTCGGATCCTCTCCTGAGGCCCAGCCGGGTCAAGGGAAGCTTGGGGTCTTGGTGAGGTTCGTCGTTGGGCCGGGATTGCTCCCACCGGCCCACGCGAGGAGGGCGAGTGTTGAGGTGGTGCTTGGGCGGACAGAACCCGCGGTGGGCCGAGGTCCTCCTGACTCGGCCCATCCGGGAGGCGACGGTGAGGTGTAGCAGGGCGGTGAGGCAGAGTTCGGCTGGGCCGAGGTAATTGGCCTGGCGCGGGGTCGAGTCGACGTGAGCGGGAGAGGGAGCATCGGGGGCGACGTCTGGCAGGAACAGGAGCTCCACTGCTGATCCTTGGTGGGCCGAAGTAACTGAATTCGGCTCACGCGAGATGACCTGGCCAGATTATCCATGATTCGGCCTTCTAGAGCATAATTCGGCCTGTTTCACATAGATCTGGTCCAGCTGGGGTGGGGACTGGGCCGACTTAGTGTTAACTCGGCCCAGATCGGTTATTGCCTTTGTATTTTTCTGTTTGACTCATATTGAATATTATTTTCTCATATATGTTTCTTATTTGACTCACTCAATTCATCAACTCTGGGGTACCCGGGGGTACACCCCCGACAACATGGCACCATGGTTCCTATAACGTGTGACAATCAGCTAATTGCGTTGATGAAAAGGTATGCTTCGGCTGCCATGTTTGACCTGAAATGTCATGTACTGGATGTGGAACCTGCTGCAACTGGGAGTCGCCCTTCTATTCTTGGACAGGGTGGTTGCTCGAACCCAATTAGCTCCTGGTAAGCAAAGGTCTCTTGGGGTTCGCATGTTTGTGCTGAATTGTAATTTTTGTTTTATTTACTCTATAGATATTGGGCAGTTATGCAATAGTCTTGTTTCTTTGACAGGAAGCGCCGCAAGGTTAGAAACATGACTACCGGTTCAGTCATTTTGCTACCCGAAGAAATTAAAAACGAGTGGAAAGATGTCATTTTGCTGTCGGAAGAAATTAAAAACGAGTGGAAAGATGATGCTGGACACGATTCTGGTGCCCATTGTCCCGGCGATGCAGAGTACGTGAAGCTAAGAAAATTGGCACCGAGGAAGAGGAAGAAGACAGGAAATGAAGAAGCCATTGGACGTGAAGGCTTGGCACCCAGGCTGCGGAAGAAGGCTGCTGGCAATGAGGATGTATAGTAATGTGTTGAACTTGAACCTATATATGTAATTCTGTTAAATTCTGATCGCTTTTTGTGTGGCACGTTGTTGGGTGAAACAATCTACGCACGTTCTCTGAGTAAAATGTACCGCGACTTAGGGTTTGGAAACGCCCGAGTCAGTAGTTGAATCCGAAATTGTGATTGTGCTACTACTATCTGAAAATAAGGATCCACCGGTTCCACGATTGCTGAGTGGCAGGAGGTCTCCAAATACGAAGCAGCAACTTATTTTAGATACTGCACATTGACGTGGCAACATAAACAGCAATGTTCTCACCGATAATGCCCAGATGAGGAGGAAATGGGTTTGTGAAAAGAAGAGACATGCAATCACACTAGGTGGATCCATATGTGGTTTATGGAAGTAACAAACATGCAATGACTCTAGCCGTGATTCATGAAAAGAACAGACATGCAATGACACTGGGTGTGGTTCATGAAAAGAATAGACATGCAATGACACTGGTGGATCCTTATGTGGTTCATGAAAAGAACAGACATGCAATGACACTGGTGGATCCTTATGTGGTTCATGAAAAGAACAGACATGCAATGACACTGGTGGATCCTTATGTGGTTCATGAAAAGAACACACATGCAATGACACTGGTTAATCCTTATGTGGTTTGTTTAGAGGAACATACATGCAATGACACCGGTGGATCCACGTGTGGTTCATGAGAAGAACACACATCCAATGACACTGGTAGATCCTTATGTGGTTCATGAAAAGAACAGACATGCAGTGGCACCGGGTGTGGTTCATGAAAAGAATAGACATGCAATGACACTGGGTGTGGTTCATGGAAAGAATAGACATCCAATGACTCTAGCCGTGGTTCATGAAAAGAACACACATGCAATGACACTGGGTGTGGTTCAGGAAAAGAACAAACATGCAATGACACTGGTGGATCCTTATGTGTGGTTCATGAAAAGAATAGACATGCAATGGCACTGATGGATCCATATGTGGTTTGTTAGGAGAACACACATGCAATGACATTGGGTGTGGTTCATGAAAAGAACAGACATGCAATGACACTGGTAGATCCTTATGTGGTTCATGAAAAGAATAGACATGCAATGACATTGGGTGTGGTTCATGAAAAGAACAGACATGCAATGTCACTGGTGGATCCTTATGTGTGGTTCATGAAAAGAATAGACATGCAATGACACTGGTGGATCCATATGTGGTTTGTCAGGAGAACACACATGCAATGCCATTGGGTGTGGTTCATGAAAAGAATAGACATGCAATGACACTGGTAGATCCTTATGTGGTTCATGAAAAGAATAGACATACAATGACATTGGGTGTGGTTCATGAATAGAACATACATGCAATGACACTGGTGGATCCTTATGTGTGGTTCATGAAAAGAACAGACATGCAATGACACTGGTGGATCCTGATGTGGTTTGTTTAGAAGAACACACAAGCAATGACACTGGGTGTGGTTCATGAAAAGAATAGACATGCAATGACACTGGTGGATCCTTATGTGGTTTGTTTAGAGGAACACACATGCAATGACATTGGGTGTGGTTTATGAAAAGAACAGACAAGCAATGACACTGGTGGATCCTTATGTGTGGTTCATGAAAAGAACAGACATGCAATGACACTGGTGGATCCTTATGTGGTTTGTTTAGAAGAACAGACATGCAATGACACTGGGTGTGGTTCATGAAACGAACACACATCCAATGACACTGGTGGATCCTTATGTGGTTTGTTTAGAGGAACAAACATGCAATGACACCGGTGGATACACGTGTGGTTCATGAGAAGAAAACACATCCAATGACACTGGTAGATTCTTATGTGGTTCATGAAAAGAACAGACATGCAGTGACACCGGGTGTGGTTCATGAAAAGAACACACATGCAATGACACTGGGTGTGGTTCATGAAAAGAAGAGACATCCAATGACTCTAGCTGTGGTTCATGAAAAGAACACACATGCAATGACACTGGGTGTGGTTCCTGAAAAGAACAGACATGCAATGACACTGGTGGATCCTTATGTGTGGTTCATGAAAAGAACAGACATGCAATGACACTGGTGGATCCATATGTGGTTTGTCAGGAGAACACACATGCAATGACATTGGGTGTGGTTCATGAAAAGAACAGACATGCAATGACACTAGTAGATCCTTATGTGGTTCATGAATAGAACATACATGCAATGACATTGGGTGTGGTTCATGAAAAGAACAGACATGCAATGACACTGGTGGATCCTTATGTGTGGTTCATGAAAAGAACAGACATGCAATGACACTGGTGGATCCTTATGTGGTTTGTTTAGAAGAACACACATGCAATGACACTGGTGTGGTTCATGAAAAGAACACACATCCAATGACACTGGTGGATCCTTATGTGGTTTGTTTAGAGGAACAGACATGCAATGACACCGGTGGATCCACCTGTGGTTCATGAGAAGATGACACATCCAATGACACTGGTAGATCCTTATGTGGTTCATGAAAAGAACTTTCATGCAGTGACACCGGGTGTGGTTCATGAAAAGAACAGACATGCAATGACACTGGTTGTTCTTCATGAAAAGAATAGACATCCAATGACTCTAGCTGTGGTTCATGAAAAGAACACACATGCAATGACACTAGGTGTGGTTCATGAAAAGAACAGGCATGCAATGACACTGGTGGATCCTTATGTGTGGTTCATGAAAAGAACATACATGCAATGACACTGGTGGATCCATATGTGGTTTGTCAGGAGAACACACATGCAATGACATTGGGTGTGGTTCATGAAAAGAACAGACATGCAATGACACTAGTAGATCCTTATGTGTTTCATGAATAGAACATACATGCAATGACATTGGGTGTGGTTCATGAAAAGAACAGACATGCAATGACACTGGTGGATCCTTATGTGTGGTTCATGAAAAGAACAGACATGCAATGACACTGGTGGATCCTTATGTGGTTTGTTTAGAAGAACACACATGCAATGACACTGGTGTGGTTCATGAAAAGAACACACATCCAATGACACTGGTGGATCCTTATGTGGTTTGTTTAGAGGAATAGACATGCAATGACACCGGTGGATCCACCTGTGGTTCATGAGAAGAACACACATCCAATGACACTGGTAGATCCTTATGTGGTTCATGAAAAGAACTTTCATGCAGTGACACCGGGTGTGGTTCATGAAAAGAACAAACATGCAATGACACTGGTGTTTCTTCATGAAAAGAATAGACATCCAATGACTCTAGCTGTGGTTCATGAAAAGAACACACATGCAATGACACTAGGTGTGGTTCATGAAAAGAACAGGCATGCAATGACACTGGTGGATCCTTATGTGTGGTTCATGAAAAGAACATACATGCAATGACACTGGTGGATCCTTATGTAGTTTGTTTAGAGGAACAAACATGCAATGACACTGGTGGATCCATGTGTGGTTCATGAGAAGAACACACATCCAATGACACTGGTGGATCCTTATGTGGTTTGTTTAGAGGAACAAACATGCAATCACACTAGGTGGATCCATATGTGGTTTATGGAAGTAACACACATGCAATGACTCTAGCTGTGATTCATGAAAAGAACAGAGATGCAATGACACTGGTGAGTCCATGTGTGGTTCATGGGAAGAACAGACATGCAATGACACTGGTGGATCCTTATGTGTGGTTCATGAAAAGAACAGACATGCAATGATACTGGTGGATCCATATGTGGTTTGTCAGGAGAACACACATGCAATGACATTGGGTGTGGTTCATGAAAAGAACAGACATGCAATGACACTGGTAGATCCTTATGTGTTTCATGAAAAGAACTCACATGCAATGACACTGGGTGTGGTTCATGAAAAGAACAGACATGCAATGACACTGGTGGATCCTTATGTGTGGTTCATGAAAAAAACAGACATGCAATGACACTGGTGGATCCATATGTGGTTTGTTAGGAGAACACACATGCAATGACATTGGGTGTGGTTCATGAAAAGAACAGACATGCAATGACACTGGTAGATCCTTATGTGGTTCATGAAAAGAACATACATGCAATAACACTGGGTGTGGTTCATGAAAAGAATAGACATGCAATGACACTGGTGGATCCTTATGTGTGGTTCATGAAAAGAACAGACATGCAATGACACTGGTGGATCCTTATGTGTGGTTCATGAAAAGAACAGACATGCAATGACACTGGTGGATCCATATGTGGTTTGTTAGGAGAACACACATGAAATGGCATTGGGTGTGGTTCTTGAAAAGAACAGACATGCAATGACACTGGTAGATCCTTATGTGGTTCATGAAAAGAACAGACATGCAATGACATTGGGTGTGGTTCATGAAAAGAACAGACATGTAATGACACTGGTGGATCCTTATGTGTGGTTCATGAAAAGAGAAGACATGCAATAACACTGGTGGATCCTTATGTGGTTTGTTTAGAAGAACACACATGCAATGACACTGGGTGTGGTTCATGAAAGAACAGGCATGCAATGACTCTGGCGGATCCTTATGTGGTTTGTTTAGAGGAACTCACATGCAATGTCATTGGGTGTGGTGCATGAAAATAACAGACATTCAATGACACTGGTGGATCCTTATGTGTGGTTCATGAAAAGAACAGACATGCAATGACACTGGTGGATCCTTATGTTGTTTGTTTAGAAGAACACACATGCAATGACACTGGGTGTGGTTCATGAAAAGAACACACATCCAATGACACTAGTGGATCCTTACGTGGTTTGTTTAGAGGAACAGACATGTAATGACACCGGTGGATCCACGTGTGGTTCATGAGAAGAACACACATCCAATGACACTGGTAGATCCTTATGTGGTTCATGAAAAGAACAGACATGCAATGACACTGGGTGTTTTTATGAAAATAATAGACATCCAATGACTCTAGTTGTGGTTCATGAAAAGAACACACATGCAATGACACTGGGTGTGGTTCATGAAAAGAACAGACATCCAATGACACTTGTGGATCCTTATGTGTGGTTCATGAAAAGAACATACATGCAATGACACTGGTGGATCCTTATGTGGTTTGTTTAGAGGAACAAACATGCAGTGACACTGGTGGATCCATGTGTGGTTCATGAGAAGAAAACACATCCAATGACACTGGTGTATCCTTATGTGGTTTGTTTAGAGGAACAAACATGCAATCACACTAGGTGGATCCATATGTGGTTTATGGAAGTAACACACATGCAATGACTCTAGTTGTGATTCATGAAAAGAACAGACATGCAATCACACTGGTAGATCCATGTGTAGTTCATGGGAAGAACATACATGCAATGACACTGATGGATCCTTATGTGGTTTGTCAGGAGAACACACATGCAATGACATTGGGTGTGGTTCATGAAAAGAACAGACATGCAATGACACTGGTAGATACTTATGTGGTTCATGAAAAGAACACACATGCAATGACACTGGGTGTGGTTCATGGAAAGAACAGACATGCAATGACACAGGTGGATCCTTATGTGTGGTTCATGAAAAGAATAGACATGCAATGACACTGGTGGATCCATATATGGTTTGTCAGGAGAACACACATGCAATGACATTGGGTGTGGTTCATGAAAAGAACAGACATGCAATGACACTGGTAGATCCTTATGTGGTTCATGAAAAGAATAGACATGCAATGACACTGGGTGTGGTTCATGAAAAGAACATACATGCAATGACACTGGTGGATCCTTATGTGTGGTTCATGAAAAGAACAAACATGCAATGACACTAGTGGATCCATATGTGGTTTGTCAGGAGAACACACATGCAATGACATTGGGTGTGGTTCATGAAAAGAACAGACATGCAATGACACTGGTAGATCCTTATGTGGTTCATGAAAAGAACAGACATGCAATAACATTGGGTGTGGTTCATGAAAAGAACAGACATGCAATGACACTGGTGGATCCTTATGTGT
Organism: Avena sativa; assembly: GCA_916181665.1. Lineage (NCBI taxonomy): Eukaryota > Viridiplantae > Streptophyta > Magnoliopsida > Poales > Poaceae > Avena > Avena sativa. Next base: position 540,117,833 of record OV702290.1, on the reverse strand, counting down.
GGTTCATGAAAAGAACAGACATGCAATGACACTGGTGGATCCTTATATGGTTTGTTTAGAAGAACACACATGCAATGACACTGGGTGTGGTTCATGAAAAGAACAGACATGCAATGACACTGGTGGATCCTTATGTGGTTTGTTTAGAGGAACACACATGCAATGCCATTGGGTGTAGTTCATGAAAAGGAGAGACATGCAATGACACTATTGGATCCTTATGTGTGGTTCATGAAAAGAACAGACATGCAATGACACTGGTGGATCCTTATGTGGTTTGTTTAGAAGAACACACATGCAATGACACTAGGTGTGGTTCATGAAAAGAACACACATCCAATGACACTGGTGGATCCTTATGTGGTTTGTTTAGAGGAACTTTCATGCAATGACACCGGTGGATACACGTGTGGTTCATGAGAAGAACACACATCCAATGACACTGGTAGATCGTTATGTGGTTCATGAAAAGAACAGACATGCAGTGACACCGGGTGTGGTTCATAAAAAGAACAGACATGCACAGACACTGGGTGTTGTTCATGAAAATAATAGACATCCAATGACTCTAGATGTGGTTCATGAAAATAACACACATGCAATGACACTGGGTGTGGTTCATGAAAAGAATAGACATGCAATGACACTGGTGGATCCATATGTGGTTTGTTTAGAAGAACACACATGCAATGACACTGGGTGTGGTTCATGAAAAGAACACACATCCAATGACACTAGTGGATCCTTACGTGGTTTGTTTAGAGGAACAAACATGCAATGTCACCGGTGGATCCACGTGTGGTTCATGATAAGAACACACATCCAATGACACTGGTGGATCCTTATGTGGTTTGTCAGGAGAACACACATGCAATGACATTGGGTGTGGTTCATGAAAAGAACAGACATGCAATGACACTGGTAGACTCTTATGTAGTTCATGAAAATAACACACATGCAATTGCACTGGTGAATCCTTATGTGTGGTTCATGAAAAGAACAGACATGTAATGACACTAGTGGATCCATATGTGGTTTGTCAGGAGAACACACATGCAATGACATTGGGTGTGGTTCATGAAAAGAACAGACATCCAATGACACTGGTAGATCCTTATGTGGTTCATGAAAAGAATAGACATGCAATGAGACTGGGTGTGGTTCATGAAAAGAACAGACATGCAATGACACTGCTGGATCCTTATGTGTGGTTCATGAAAAGAACAGACATGCAATGACACTGGTAGATCCATATGTGGTTCATGAAAAGAAAAGACATGCAATGACACTGGTAGATCCTTATGTGGTTCATGAAAAGAACAGACATGCAATGACATTGGGTGTGGTTCATGAAAAGAACAGACATGCAATGACACTGGTGGATCCTTATGTGTGGTTCATGAAAAGAACAGACATGTAATGACACTGGTGGATCCTTATGTGGTTTGTTTAGAAGAACACACATGCAATGACACTGGGTGTGGTTCATGAAAAGAACACACATCCAATGACACTGGTGGATCCTTATGTGGTTTGTTTAGAGGAACAGACATGCAATGACACCGGTGGATACACGTGTGGTTCATGAGAAGAACACACATCCAATGACACTGGTAGATCCTTATGTGGTTCATGAAAAGAACAGACATGCAGTGACACCGGGTGTGGTTCATGAAAAGAACAGACATGCACTGACACTGGGTGTTGTTCATGAAAAGAATAGACATCCAATGACTCTAGTTGTGGTTCATGAAAAGAACACACGTGCAATGACACTGGGTGTGGTTCATGAAAAGAACATACATGCAATGACACTGGTGGATCCTTATTTGTGGTTCATGTAAAGAACAGACATGCAATGACACTGGTGGATCGTTATGTGGTTTGTTTAGAAGAACACACATGCAATGACACCGGGTGTGGTTCATGAAAAGAACACACATCCAATGACACTGGTGGATCCTTATGTGGTTTGTTTAGAGGAACAAACATGCAATGCCACTGGTGGATCCACGTGTGGTTCATGAGAAGAACACACATCCAATGACACTGGTAGATCCTTATGTGGTTCATGAAAAGAATAGACATGCAGTGACACCAGGTGTGGTTCATGAAAAGAACAGACATGTAATGACACTGGGTGTTGTTAATGAAAAGAATAGACATCCAATGACTCTAGCCGTGGTTCATGAAAAGAACAGACATGCAATGACATTGGGTGTGGTTCATGAAAAGAATAGACATGCAATGACACTGGTGGATCCTTATGTGTGGTTCATGAAAAGAACATACATGCAATGCCAGTGGTGGATACTTATGTGTGGTTCATAAAAAGAACAGACATGCAATTACACTGGTGGATCCATATGTGGTTTGTCAGGAGAACACACAGGCAATGACACTGGGTGTGGTTCATGAAAAGAACAGACATGCAATGACACTAGTGGATCCTTATGTGTGGTTCATGAAAAGAACAGACATGTAATGACACTAGTGGATCCATATGTGGTTTGTCAGGAGAACACACATGCAATGACATTGGGTGTGGTTCATGAAAAGAAAAGACATGCAATGACACTGGTAGATACTTATGTGGTTCATGAAAATAACAGACATGCAATGACACTGGTGGATCCTTATGTGGTTTGTTTAGAGGAACTCACATGCAATGACATTGGGTGTGGTTCATGAAAATAACAGACATGCAATGACACTGGTGGATCCATATGTGGTTTGTCAGGAGAACACACATGCAATGACATTGGGTGTGGTTCATGAAAAGAATAGACATGCAATGACACTGGTAGATCCTTATGTGGTTCATGAAAAGAATAGACATGCAATGACACAGGGTGTTGTTCATGAAAAGAATAGACATCCAATGACTCTAGCCGTGGTTAATGAAAAGAACAGACATGCAATGACATTGGGTGTGGTTCATGAAAAGAATAGACATGCAATGACACTGGTGGATCCTTATGTGTGGTTCATGAAAAGAACATACATGCTATGCCACTGGTGGATCCTTATGTTGTGTTCATGAAAAGAACAGACATGCAATGACACTGGTGGATCCATATGTGGTTTGTCAGGAGAACACACATGCAATGACACTGGGTGTGGTTCATGAAAAGAATAGACATGCAATGACACTGGTGGATCCTTATGTGTGGTTCATGAAAAGAACAGACATGCAATGACACTTGTGGATCCATATGTGGTTTGTCAGGAGAACACACATGCAATGACATTGGGTGTGGTTCATGAAAAGAACAGACATGCAATGACACTGGTAGATCCTTATGTGGTTTATGAAAAGAACAGACATGCAATGAGACTGGGTGTGGTTCATGAAAAGAACAGACATGCAATGACACTAGTGGATCCTTATGTGTGGTTCATGAAAAAGAACAAACATGCAATGACACTAGTGGATCCATATGTGGTTTGTCAGGAGAACACACATGCAATGACATTGGGTGTGGTTCATGAAAAGAACAGACATGCAATGACACTGGTAGATCCTTATGTGGTTTATGAAAAGAACAGACATGCAATGACACTGGGTGTGGTTCATGAAAAGAACAGACATGCAATGACACTGGTAGATCCTGTGGTTCATGAAAATAATAAACATGCAATGACACTGGTGGATCCTTATGTGGTTTGTTTAGAGGAACACACATGCAATAACATTGGGTGTGGTTCATGAAAAGAACAGACATGCAATGACACTGGTGGATCCTTATGTTTGGTTCATGAAAAGAACAGACATGCAATGACACTGGTGGATCCTTATGTGGTTTGTTTAGAAGAACACGCATGCAATGAGACAAGGTGTGGTTCATGAAAAGAACACACTTCCAATGACACTGGTGGATCCTTATGTGGTTTGTTTAGAGGAACAGACATGCAATGACACCGGTGGATACACGTGTGGTTCATGAGAAGAACACACATCCAATGACACTGGTAGATCCTTATGTGGTTTGTCAGGAGAACACACATGCAATGACATTGGGTGTGGTTCATGAAAAGAACAAATATGCAATAACACTGGTAGATCGTTATGTGGTTCATGAAAAGAACACACATCCAATGACACTAGGTGTGGTTCATGAAAAGAACAGACATGCAATGACACTGGTGGATCCTTATGTGGTTCATGAAAAGAACAGACATGCAGTGACACCGGGTGTGGTTCATGAAAAGAACAGACATGCAATGACACTGGGTGTTGTTCATTAAAAGAATAGACATCCAATGACTCTAGCCGTGTTTCATGAAAAGAACACACATGCAATGACACTAGGTGTGGTTCATGAAAAGAACATACATGCAATGACACTGGTGGATCCTTATGTGTGGTTCATGAAAAGAACAGACATGCGATGACACTGGTGGATCCTTATGTGGTTTGTTTAGAAGAACACACATTCAATGACACTAGGTGTGGTTCATGAAAAGAACACACATCCAATGACACTGGTGGATCCTTTTGTGGTTTGTTTAGAGGAACAGACATGCAATGACACTGGTGGATCCACGTGTGGCTCATGAGAAGAACACACATCCAATGACACTGGTAGATCCTTATGTGGTTCATGAAAAGAACATACATGCAGTGACACCGAGTGTGGTTCATGAAAAGAACAGACATGCAATGACACTGGGTGTTGTTCATGAAAAGAATAGACATTCAATGACTCTAGTTGTGGTTCATGAAAAGAACAGACATGCAATGACACTCGTGGATCCTTATGTGGTTTGTTTAGAGGAACAAACATGCAATGACATTGGGTGTGGTTCATGAAAAGAACAGACATGCAGTGACATTGGGTGTGGTTCATGAAAAGAACAGACATGCAATGACACTGGTGGATCCTTATGTGTGGTTCATGAAAAGAACAGACATGCAATGACACTAGTGGATCCTTATGTGGTTTTTTTAGAAGAACACACATGCAATGACACTGGGTGTGGTTGATGAAAAGAACAGACCTGCAATGACACTGGTGGATCCTTATGTGGTTTGTTTAGAGGAACACACATGCAATGCCATTGGGTGTGGTTCATTAAAAGAAAAGACATGCAATGACACTAGTGGATCCTTATGTGTGGTTCATGAAAAGAACAGACATGCAATGACACTGGTGGAACCTTATGTGGTTTGTTTAGAAGAACACACATGCAATGACATTGGGTGTGGTTCATGAAAAGAACACAGATGCAATGACACTGGTGGATCCTTATGTGGTTTGTTTAGAGGAACAGACATGCAATGACACCGGTGGATACACGTGTGGTTCATGAGAAGAACACACATCCAATGACACTGGTAGATCCTTATGTGGTTTGTCAGGAGAACACACATGCAATGACATTGGGTGTGGTTCATGAAAAGAACAGACATGCACTGACACTGGGTGTTGTTCATGTAAAGAATAGACATCCAATGACTCTAGCTGTGGTTCATGAAAAGAACACACATGCAATGACACTGGGTGTGGTTTATGAAAAGAACACACATCCAATGACACTGGTGGATCCTTATGTGGTTTGTTTAGAGGAACAGACGTGCAATGACACTGGTGGATCCACGTGTGGTTCATGAGAAGAACACACATCCAATGACACTGGTAGATCCTTATGTGGTTCATGAAAAGAACAGACATGCAGTGACACCGGGTGTGGTTCATGAAAAGAATAGACATCCAATGACTCTAGGTGTGGTTCATGAAAAGAACAGACATGAAGTGACATTGGGTGTGGTTCATGAAAAGAATAGACATGCAATGACACTGGTGGATCCTTATACGTGGTTCATGAAAAGAACATACATGCAATGCCACTAGTGGATCCTTATGTGGTTTGTTTAGAGGAACACACATGCAATGACATTAGGTGTGGTTCATGAAAAGAACAGACATGCAATGACATTGGGTGTGGTTCATGAAAAGAACAGACATGCAGTGACACCGGGTGTGGTTCATGAAAAGAACAGACATGCAATGACACTAGGTGTTGTTCATGAAAAGAATAGACATCCAATGACTCTAGCTGTCGTTCATGAAAAGAACAAACATGCAATGACATTGGGTGTGGTTCATGAAAAGAGCAGACATGAAATGACACTGGTGGATCTTTATGTGTGGTTCATGAAAAGAACATACATGCAATGACACTCCTGGATCCTTATGTGGTTTGTTTAGAGGAACAAACATGCAATGACATTGGGTGTGGTTCATGAAAAGAACAGACATGCAATGACACTGGTAGATCCTTATGTGGTTCATGAAAAGAACAGACATGCAATGACACTGGTGGATCCTTATGTGGTTTGTTTAGAAGAACACACATGCAATGACACTGGGTGTGGTTCATGAAAAGAACATACATGCAATGACACTGGTGGATCCTTATGTGTTTTGTTTAGAGGAACACACATGTAATGACATTGGGTGTGGTTCATGAAAAGAACAGACATGCAATGACACTGGTGGATCCTTATATGGTTTGTTTAGAAGAACACACATGCAATGCCACTGGGTGTGGTTCATGAAATAAACACACATACAATGACACTGGTGGATCCTTATGTGGTTTGTTTAGAGGAACAGTAGTGCAATGACACCGGCGGATCCACGTGTGGTTCATGAGAAGAACACACATCCAATGACACTGGTAGATCCTTTTGTGGTTCATGAAAAGAACAGACATGCAGTGAGACCGGGTGTGGTTCATGAAAAGAACAGACATGCAATGACACTGGGTGTTGTTCATGAAAAGAACAAACATGCAATGACACTGGTGGATCCTTATGTGTGGTTCATGAAAAGAACAGACATGCAATGACACTGGTGGATCCATATGTGGGTTGTCAAGAGAACACACATGCAATGACACTGGGTGTGGTTCATGAAAAGAACAGACATGCAATGACACTTGTAGATCCTTATATGGTTCATACAAAGAACATACATACAATGGCATTGGGTGTGGTTCATGAAAAGAACAAACATGCAATGACACTGGTGGATCCTTATGTGTGGTTCATGAAAAGAACAGACCTACAATGACACTGGTGGATCCTTATGTGGTTTGTTTAGAAGAACACACATGCAATGACACTGGGTGTGGTTCATGAAAAGAATACACATCCAATGACACTGGTGGATCCTTATGTGGTTTGTTTAGAGGAACATACATGCAATGACACCGGTGGATCCACGTGTGGTTCATGAGAAGAACACACATCCAATGACACTGGTAGATCCTTATGTGGTTCATGAAAAGAACAGACATGAAGTGACACCGGGTGTGGTTCATGAAAAGAACAGACATGCAATGACACTGGGTGTTATTCATGAAAAGAATAGACATCCAATGACTCTAGCTGTGGTTCATGAAAAGAACAGACATGCAATGACATTGGGTGTGGTTCATGAAAAGAATAGACATGCAATGACACTGGTGGATCCTTATGTGTGGTTCATGAAAAGAACATACATGCAATGACACTAGTGGATCCTTATGTGGTTTGTTTAGAGGAACAAACATGCAATGACATTGGGTGTGGTTCATGAAAAGAACAGACATGCAATGACATTGGGTGTGGATCATGAAAAGAACGGACATGCTATGACACTGGTGGATCCTTATGTGTGGTTCATGAAAAGAACAGACATGCAATAACACTGGTGGATCCTTATGTGGTTTGTTTAGAAGAACACACATGCAATGACACTGGGTGTGGTTCATGAAAAGAACAGGCATGCAATGACACTGGCAGATCCTTATGTGGTTTGTTTAGAGGAACTCACATGCAATGACATTGGTGTGGTTCATGAAAATAATAGACATGCAATGCACTGGTGGATCCTTATGTGTGGTTCATGAAAAGAACATACATGCAATGACACTGGTGGATCCTTATGTGTGGTTCATGAAAATAGTAGACATGTAATGACACTGGTGGATCCTTATGTGGTTTATTTAGAAGAACACACATGCAATGTCACTGGGTGTGGTTCACGAAAAGAGCACACATCCAATGACACTGGTGGATCCTTACGTGGTTTGTTTAGAGGAACAGACATGCAATGACAGCGGTGGATCCACGTGTGGTTCATGAGAAGAACACACATCCAATGACACTGGTAGATCCTTATGTGGTTCATGAAAAGAACAGACATGAAGTGACACCGGGTGTGGTTCATGAAAAGAACAGACATGCAATGACACTGGGTGTTGTTCATGAAAATAATAGACATCCAATGAGTCTAGTTGTGGTTCATGAAAAGAACACACATGCAATGACACTGGGTGTGGTTCATGAAAAGAACAGACATGCAATGACACTGGTAGATCCTTATGTATGGTTCATGAAAAGAACATACATGCAATGACACTGGTGGATCCTTATGTGGTTTGTTTAGAGAAACAAACATGCAATGACACTGGTGGATCCATGAGTGGTTCATGAGAAGAACACACATCCAATGACACTGGTGGATCCTTATGTGGTTTGTTTAGAGGAACAAACATGCAATCACACTAGGTGGATCCATATGTGGTTTATGGAAGTAACACACATGCAATGACTCTAGCTGTGATTCATGAAAAGAACAGACATGCAATGACACTGGTGAATCCATGTGTGGTTCATGGGAAGAACAGACATGCAATGACACTGTTGGATCCTTATGTGTGGTTCATGAAAAGAACACATGCAATGATACTGGTGGATCCATATGTGGTTTGTCAGGAGAACACACATGCAATGACATTGGGTGTGGTTCATGAAAAGAACAGACTTGCAATGACACTGGTAGATACTTACGTGGTTCATGAAAAGAACACACATGCAATGACACTGGGTGTGGTTCATGAAAAGAACAGACATGCAATGACACTAGTGGATCCTTATGTGTGGTTCATTAAAAGAACAGACATGCAATGACACTCGTGGATCCATATGTGGTTTGTCAGCAGAACACACATGCAAGGACATGCAATGACACTGGTAGATCCTTATGTGGTCCATGAAAAGAACAGACATGCAATGACACTGGATGTGGTTCATGAAAAGAACAGACATGCAATGACACTGGTGGATCCTTATGTGTGGTTCATGAAAAGAACAGACATGCAATGGCACTAGTGGATCCATATGTGGTTTGTCAGGAGAACACACATACAATGACATTGGGTGTGGTTCATGAAAAGAGTAGACATGCAATTCCACAGGTAGATCCTTATGTGGTTCATGAAAAGAATAGACATGCAATGACATTGGGTGTGGTTCATGAAAAGAACAGACATGCAATGACATTGGTGGATCCTTATGTGTGGTTCATGAAAAGAACAGACATGCAATGACACTGGTGGATCCTTATGTGGTTTGTTTAGAAGAACACACGTGCAATGACACTGGGTGTGGTTCATGAAAAGAACCGACATGCAATGACACTGGTGGTTCCTTATATGGTTTGTTTAGAGGAACACACATGCAATGACATTGGGTGTGGTTCATGAAAAGAACAGACATTCAATGACACTAGTGGATCCTTATGTGTGGTTCATGAAAAGAACATACATGCAATGACACTGGTGGATCCTTATGTGGTTTGTTTAGAAGAACACACATGCAATGACACTGGGTGTTGTTCATGAAAAGAACACACATCCAATCACACTGGTGGATCCTTATGTGGTTTGTTTAGAGGAACAGACATGCAATGGCACCGGTGGATACACGTGTGATTCATGAGAAGAACACACATCCAATGACACTGGTAGATACTTATGTGGTTCATGACAAGAACAGACATTAAGTGACACCGGGTGTGGTTCATGAAAAGAATAGACATGCACTGACACTGGGTGTTGTTCATGAAAAGAATATACATCCAATGACTCTAGCTGTGGTTCATGAAAAGAACACACATGCAATGACACTGGGTGTGGTTCATGAAAAGAACATACATGCAATGCCACTGGTGGATCCTTATTTGTGGTTCATGAAAAGAACAGACATGCAATGACACTGGTGGATCCTTATGTGGTTTGTCAGGAGAACACACATGCAATGACATTGGGTGTGGTTCATGAAAAGAACAGACATGCAATGACACTGGTAGATCCTTATGTGGTTCATGAAAAGAACACACATGCAATGACACTGGGTGTGGTTCATGAAAAGAACAGACATGCAATGACACAGGTGGATCCTTATGTGTTGTTCATGAAAAGAACAGACATGCAATGACACTGGTGGGTCCATATGTGGTTTGTCAGGAGAACACACATGCAATGACATTGGGTGTGGTTCATGAAAAGAACAGACATGCAATGACACTGGTAGATCCTTATGTGGTTCATGAAAAGAACAGACATGCAATGACACTGGGTGTGGTTCATGAAAAGAACAGACATGCAATGACACTGGTGGATCCTTATGTGTGGTTCATGTAAAGAACAGACATGCAATGACACTGGTGGATCCATATGTGGTTTGTTAGGAGAACACACATGCAATGACATTGGGTGTGGTTCATGAAAAGAACATACATGCAATGACACTAGTGGATCCTTATGTGGTTTGTTTAGAGGAACAAACATGCAATGACATTGGGTGTGGTTCATGAAAAGAACAGACATGCAATGACATTGGGTGTGGATCATGAAAAGAACGGACATGCTATGACACTGGTGGATCCTTATGTGTGGTTCATGAAAAGAACAGACATGCAATAACACTGGTGGATCCTTATGTGGTTTGTTTAGAAGAACACACATGCAATGACACTGGGTGTGGTTCATGAAAAGAACAGGCATGCAATGACACTGGCAGATCCTTATGTGGTTTGTTTAGAGGAACTCACATGCAATGACATTGGTGTGGTTCATGAAAATAATAGACATGCAATGCACTGGTGGATCCTTATGTGTGGTTCATGAAAAGAACATACATGCAATGACACTGGTGGATCCTTATGTGTGGTTCATGAAAATAGTAGACATGTAATGACACTGGTGGATCCTTATGTGGTTTATTTAGAAGAACACACATGCAATGTCACTGGGTGTGGTTCACGAAAAGAGCACACATCCAATGACACTGGTGGATCCTTACGTGGTTTGTTTAGAGGAACAGACATGCAATGACAGCGGTGGATCCACGTGTGGTTCATGAGAAGAACACACATCCAATGACACTGGTAGATCCTTATGTGGTTCATGAAAAGAACAGACATGAAGTGACACCGGGTGTGGTTCATGAAAAGAACAGACATGCAATGACACTGGGTGTTGTTCATGAAAATAATAGACATCCAATGAGTCTAGTTGTGGTTCATGAAAAGAACACACATGCAATGACACTGGGTGTGGTTCATGAAAAGAACAGACATGCAATGACACTGGTAGATCCTTATGTATGGTTCATGAAAAGAACATACATGCAATGACACTGGTGGATCCTTATGTGGTTTGTTTAGAGAAACAAACATGCAATGACACTGGTGGATCCATGAGTGGTTCATGAGAAGAACACACATCCAATGACACTGGTGGATCCTTATGTGGTTTGTTTAGAGGAACAAACATGCAATCACACTAGGTGGATCCATATGTGGTTTATGGAAGTAACACACATGCAATGACTCTAGCTGTGATTCATGAAAAGAACAGACATGCAATGACACTGGTGAATCCATGTGTGGTTCATGGGAAGAACAGACATGCAATGACACTGTTGGATCCTTATGTGTGGTTCATGAAAAGAACACATGCAATGATACTGGTGGATCCATATGTGGTTTGTCAGGAGAACACACATGCAATGACATTGGGTGTGGTTCATGAAAAGAACAGACTTGCAATGACACTGGTAGATACTTACGTGGTTCATGAAAAGAACACACATGCAATGACACTGGGTGTGGTTCATGAAAAGAACAGACATGCAATGACACTAGTGGATCCTTATGTGTGGTTCATTAAAAGAACAGACATGCAATGACACTCGTGGATCCATATGTGGTTTGTCAGCAGAACACACATGCAAGGACATGCAATGACACTGGTAGATCCTTATGTGGTCCATGAAAAGAACAGACATGCAATGACACTAGATGTGGTTCATGAAAAGAACAGACATGCAATGACACTGGTGGATCCTTATGTGTGGTTCATGAAAAGAACAGACATGCAATGGCACTAGTGGATCCATATGTGGTTTGTCAGGAGAACACACATACAATGACATTGGGTGTGGTTCATGAAAAGAGTAGACATGCAATTCCACAGGTAGATCCTTATGTGGTTCATGAAAAGAATAGACATACAATGACATTGGGTGTGGTTCATGAAAAGAACAGACATGCAATGACATTGGTGGATCCTTATGTGTGGTTCATGAAAAGAACAGACATGCAATGACACTGGTGGATCCTTATGTGGTTTGTTTAGAAGAACACACGTGCAATGACACTGGGTGTGGTTCATGAAAAGAACCGACATGCAATGACACTGGTGGTTCCTTATGTGGTTTGTTTAGAGGAACACACATGCAATGACATTGGGTGTGGTTCATGAAAAGAACAGACATTCAATGACACTAGTGGATCCTTATGTGTGGTTCATGAAAAGAACATACATGCAATGACACTGGTGGATCCTTATGTGGTTTGTTTAGAAGAACACACATGCAATGACACTGGGTGTTGTTCATGAAAAGAACACACATCCAATCACACTGGTGGATCCTTATGTGGTTTGTTTAGAGGAACAGACATGCAATGGCACCGGTGGATACACGTGTGGTTCATGAGAAGAACACACATCCAATGACACTGGTAGATACTTATGTGGTTCATGACAAGAACAGACATTGAGTGACACCGGGTGTGGTTCATGAAAAGAATAGACATGCACTGACACTGGGTGTTGTTCATGAAAAGAATATACATCCAATGACTCTAGCTGTGGTTCATGAAAAGAACACACATGCAATGACACTGGGTGTGGTTCATGAAAAGAACATACATGCAATGCCACTGGTGGATCCTTATGTGTGGTTCATGAAAAGAACAGACATGCAATGACACTGGTGGATCCATATGTGGTTTGTCAGGAGAACACACATGCAATGACATTGGGTGTGGTTCATGAAAAGAACAGACATGCAATGACACTGGTAGATCCATATGTGGTTCATGAAAAGAACACACATGCAATGACACTGGGTGTGGTTCACGAAAAGAACAAACATGCAATGACACAGGTGGATCCTTATGTGTTGTTCATGAAAAGAACAGACATGCAATGACACTGGTGGGTCCATATGTGGTTTGTCAGGAGAACACACATGCAATGACATTGGGTGTGGTTCATGAAAAGAACAGACATGCAATGACACTGGTAGATCCTTATGTGGTTCATGAAAAGAACTGACATGCAATGAAACTGGGTGTGGTTCATGAAAAGAACAGACATGCAATGACACTGGTGGATCCTTATGTGTGGTTCATGTAAAGAACAGACATGCAATGACACTGGTGGATCCATATGTGGTTTGTTAGCAGAACACACATGCAATGACATTGGGTGTGGTTCATGAAAAGAACAGACATGCAATGACACTAGCGGATCCTTATGTGGTTTGTTTAGAGGAACTCACATGCAATGACATTGGGTGTGGTTCATGAAAAGAACAGACATGCAATGACACTGGTGGATCCTTATGTGGTTTGTTTAGAAGAACACACATGCAATGGCACTGGGTGTGGTTCATGAAAAGAACACACATCCAATGCCACTGGTGGATCCTTACGTGGTTTGTTTAGAGGAATTGACATGCAATGACACCGGTGGATCCACGTGTGGTTCATGAGAAGAACACACATCCAATGACACTGGTAGATCCTTATGTGGTTTATGAAAAGAATAGACATGCAGTTACACAGGGTGTGGTTCATGAAAAGAACAGACATGCCATGACACTGGGTGTTGTTCATGAAAAGAATAGACATCCAATGACTCTAGTTGTGGTTCATGAAAAGAACACACATGCAATGACACTGGGTGTGGTTCATGAAAAGAACAGACATGCAATGACACTGGTGGATCCTTATGTATGGTTCATGGAAAGAACATACATGCAATGACACTGGTGGATCCTTATGTGGTTTGTTTAGAGGAACAAACATGCAATGACACTGGTGGATCCATGTGTGGTTCATGAGAAGAACACACATCCAATGACACTGGTGGATCCTTATGTGGTTTGTTTAGAGGAACAAATATGCAATCACACTACGTGGATCCATATGTGGTTTATGGAAGTAACACACATGCAATGACTCTAGCTGTGATTCTTGAAAATAACAGACATGCAATGACACTGGTGGATCGATGTGTGGTTCATGGGAAGAACAGACATGCAATGACACTGGTGTATCCTTATGTGTGGTTCATGAAAAGAACAGACATGCAATGACACTGGTGGATCCATATGTGGTTTGTCAGGAGAACACACATGCAATGACATTGGGTGTGGTTCATGAAAAGAACAGACATGCAATGACACCGGTATATACTTATGTGGTTCATGAAAAGAACACACATGCAATGACACTGGGTGTGGTTCTTGAAAAGAACAGACATGCAATGACACTAGTGGATCCTTATGTGTGGTTCATGAAAAGAACAAACATGCAATGACACTAGTGGATCCATATGTGGTTTGTCAGGAGAACACACATGCAATGACATTGGGTGTGGTTCATGAAAAGAACAGACATGCAATGACACTGGTAGATCCTTATGTGGTTCATGAAAAGAACAGACATGCAATGATACTGGTGGATCCATGTGTGGTTCATGAGAAGAACACACATCCAATGACACTGGTGGATCCTTATGTGGTTTGTTTAGAGGAACAAACATGCAATCACACTACGTGGATCCATATGTGGTTTATGGAAGTAACACACATGCAATGACTCTAGCTGTGATTCTTGAAAATAACAGACATGCAATGACACTGGTGGATCGATGTGTGGTTCATGGGAAGAACAGACATGCAATGACACTGGTGTATCCTTATGTGTGGTTCATGAAAAGAACAGACATGCAATGACACTGGTGGATCCATATGTGGTTTGTCAGGAGAACACACATGCACTAACACTGGGTGTTGTTCATGAAAAGAATAGACATCCAATGACTCTAGCTGTGGTTCATGAAAAGAACACACATGCAATGACACTAGGTGTGGTTCATGATAAGAACATACATGCAATGACACTGGTGGATCCTTATTTGTGGTTCATGAAAAGAATAGACATGCAATGACACTGGTGGATCCTTATGTGGTTTGTTTAGAAGAACACACATGCAATGACACTGGGTGTGGTTCATGAAAAAAACACACATCCAATGACACTGGTGAATCCTTATGTGGTTTGTTTAGAGGAACAGACATGCAATGACACTGGTGGATCCTTACATGTGGTTCATGAAAAGAACAGACATGCAATGACACTGGTCGATCCATATGTGGTTTGTCAGGAGAACACACATGCAATGACATTGGGTGTGGTTCATGAAAAGAACAAACATGCAATAACACTGGTAGATCCTTATGTGGTTCATGAAAAGAACACACATGCAATGACACTAGGTGTGGTTCATGAAAAGAACAGACATGCAATGACACTGGTGGATCCTTATGTGTGGTTCATGAAAAGAACAGACGTGCAATGACACTAGTGGGGCCATATGTGGTTTGTCAGGAGAACACACATGCAATGACATTGGGTGTGGTTCATGAAAAGAACAGACATGCAATGACACTCGTAGATCCTTATGTGGTTCATGAAAAGAACAGACATGCAATGACACTGGGTGTGGTTCATGAAAAGAACAGACATGCAATGACACTGGTGGATCCTTATGTGTGGTTCATGAAAAGAAAAGACATGCAATGACACTGGTGGATCCATATGTGGTTTGTTAGGAGAACACACATGCAATTACATTGGGTGTGGTTCATGAAAAGAATAGACATGCAATGACACTGGTAGATCCTTATGTGGTTCATGAAAAGAACAGACATGCAATGACATTGGGTGTGGTTCATGAAAAGAACAGACATGCAATGACACTGGTAGATCCTGATGTGG
Source organism: Avena sativa (assembly GCA_916181665.1). Taxonomy (NCBI): domain Eukaryota; kingdom Viridiplantae; phylum Streptophyta; class Magnoliopsida; order Poales; family Poaceae; genus Avena; species Avena sativa. The sequence continues at coordinate 540,101,643 of OV702290.1, read as the reverse complement.
TTCATGAAAAGAACAGACATGCAATGACACTGGGTGTGGTTCATGAAAAGAACAGACATGCAATGACACTGGTGGATCCTTATGTGTGGTTCATGAAAAGAACAGACATGCAGTGACACTGGTGGATCCATATGTGGTTTGTTAGGAGAACACACATACAATGACATTGGGTGTGGTTCATGAAAAGAACAGACATGCAATGACACTGGTAGATCCTTATGTGGTTCTTGAAAAGAACAGACATGCAATGACATTGGGTGTGGTTCATGAAAAGAACAGACATGAAGTGACACCGGGTGTGGTTCATGAAAAGAACAGACATGCAATGACACTGGGTGTTGTTCATGAAAATAATAGACATCCAATGAGTCTAGTTGTGGTTCATGAAAAGAACACACATGCAATGACACTGGGTGTGGTTCATGAAAAGAACAGACATGTAATGACACTGGTAGATCCTTATGTATGGTTCATGAAAAGAACATACATGCAATGACACTGGTGGATCCTTATGTGGTTTGTTTAGAGAAACAAACATGCAATGACACTGGTGGATCCATGAGTAGTTCATGAGAAGAACACACATCCAATGACACTGGTGGATCCTTATGTGGTTTGTTTAGAGGAACAAACATGCAATCACACTAGGTGGATCCATATGTGGTTTATGGAAGTAACACACATGCAATGACTCTAGCTGTGATTCATGAAAAGAACAGACATGCAATGACACTGGTGAATCCATGTGTGGTTCATGGGAAGAACAGACATGCAATGACACTGGTGGATCCTTATGTGTGGTTCATGAAAAGAATAGACATGCAATGATACTGGTGGATCCATATGTGGTTTTTCAGGAGAACACACATGCAATGACATTGGGTGTGGTTCATGAAAAGAATAGACTTGCAATGACACTGGTAGATACTTATGTGGTTCATGAAAAGAACACACATGCAATGACACCGGGTGTGGTTCATGAAAAGAACAGACATGCAATGACACTAGTGGATCCTTATGTGTGGTTCATGAAAAGAACAGACATGCAATGACACTCGTGGATCCATATGTGGTTTGTCAGGAGAACACACATGCAAGGACATGCAATGACACTGGTAGATCCTTATGTGGTCCATGAAAAGAACAGACATGCAATGACACTGGATGTGGTTCATGAAAAGAATAGACATACAATGACACTGGTGGATCCTTATGTGTGGTTCATGAAAAGAACAGACATGCAATGACACTGGATGTGGTTCATGAAAAGAACAGACATGCAATGACACTGGTGGATCCTTATGTGTGGTTCATGAAAAGAACAGACATGCAATGAAACTAGTGGATCCATATGTGGTTTGTCAGGAGAACACACATACAATGACATTGGGTGTGGTTCATGAAAAGAGTAGACATGCAATGCCACTGGTAGATCCTTATGTGGTTCATGAAAAGAATAGACATGCAATGACATTGGGTGTGGTTCATGAAAAGAACAGACATGCAATGACATTGGTGGATCCTTATGTGTGGTTCATGAAAAGAACAGACATGCAATGACACTGGTGGATCCTTATGTGGTTTGTTTAGAAGAACACACGTGCAATGACACTGGGTGTGGTTCATGAAAAGAACCGACATGCAATGACACTGGTGGTTCCTTATGTGGTTTGTTTAGAGGAACACACATGCAATGACATTGGGTGTGGTTCATGAAAAGAACAGACATTCAATGACACTAGTGGATCCTTATGTGTGGTTCATGAAAAGAACAGACATGCAATGACACTGGTGGATCCTTATGTGGTTTGTTTAGAAGAACACACATGCAATGACACTGGGTGTTGTTCATGAAAAGAACACACATCCAATAACACTGGTGGATCCTTATGTGGTTTGTTTAGAGGAACAGACATGCAATGGCACCGGTGGATACACGTGTGGTTCATGAGAAGAACACACATCCAATGACACTGGTAGATACTTATGTGGTTCATGAAAAGAACAGACATTGAGTGACACCGGGTGTGGTTCATGAAAATAATAGACATGCACTGACACTGGGTGTTGTTCATGAAAAGAATATACATCCAATGAATCTAGCTGTGGTTCATGAAAAGAACACACATGCAATGACACTGGGTGTGGTTCATGAAAAGAACATACATGCAATGACACTGGTGGATCCTTATTTGTGGTTCATGAAAAGAACAGACATGCCATGACACTGGTGGATCCTTATGTGGTTTGTTTAGAAGAACACACATGCAATGACACTAGGTGTGGTTCATGAAAAGAACAAACATCGAATGACACTGGTGGATCCTTATGTGGTTTGTTTAGAGGAACAAACATGCAATGACACTGGTGGATCCTTATGTGTGGTTCATGAAAAGAACAGACATGCAATGACACTGGTGGATCCATATGTGGTTTGTCAGGAGAACACACATGCAATGACATTGGGTGTGGTTCATGAAAAGAACAGACATGCAATGACACTGGTAGATCCTTATGTGGTTCATGAAAAGAACACACATGCAATGACACTGGGTGTGGTTCATGAAAAGAACAGACATGCAATGACACAGGTGGATCCTTATGTGTTGTTCATGAAAAGAACAGACATGCAATGACACTGGTGGGTCCATATGTGGTTTGTCAGGAGAACACACATGCAATGACATTGGGTGTGGTTCATGAAAAGAACAGACATGCAATGACACTGGTAGATCCTTATGTGGTTCATGAAAAGAACACACATGCAATGACACTGGGTGGGGTTCATGAAAAGAACAGACATGCAATGACACTGGTGGATCCTTATGTGTGGTTCATGTAAAGAACAGACATGCAATGACACTGGTGGATCCATATGTGGTTTGTTAGGAGAACACACATGCAATGACATTGGGTGTGGTTCATGAAAAGAACAGACATGCAATGACACTAGCGGATCCTTATGTGGTTTGTTTAGAGGAACTCACATGCAATGACATTGGGTGTGGTTCATGAAAAGAATAGACATGCAGTGACACTGGTGGATCCTTATGTGGTTTGTTTAAAAGAACACACATGCAATGGCACTGGGTGTGGTTCATGAAAAGAACACACATCCAATGCCACTGGTGGATCCTTACGTGGTTTGTTTAGAGGAACAGACATGCAATGACACCGGTGGATCCACGTGTGGTTCATGAGAAGAACACACATCCAATGACACTGGTAGATCCTTATGTGGTTTATGAAAAGAATAGACATGCAGTTACACCGGGTGTGGTTCATGAAAAGAACAGACATGCCATGACACTGGGTGTTGTTCATGAAAAGAATAGACATGCAATGACTCTAGTTGTGGTTCATGAAAAGAACACACATGCAGTGACACTGGGTGTGGTTCATGAAAAGAACAGACATGCAATGACACTGGTGGATCCTTATGTATGGTTCATGGAAAGAACATACATGCAATGACACTGGTGGATCCTTATGTGGTTTGTTTAGAGGAACAAACATGCAATGACACTGGTGGATCCATGTGTGGTTCATGAGAAGAACACACATCCAATGACACTGGTGGATCCTTATGTGGTTTGTTTAGAGGAACAGACATGCAATGACATTGGGTGTGGTTCATGAAAAGAACAGACATGCAATGACATTGGGTGTGGTTCATTAAAAGAACGGACATGCTATGACACTGGTGGATCCTTATGTGTGGTTCATGAAAAGAACAGACATGCAATAACACTGGTGGATCCTTATGTGGTTTGTTTAGAAGAACACACATGCAATGACACTGGGTGTGGTTCATGAAAAGAACAGGCATGCAATGACACTAGCAGATCCTTATGTGGTTTGTTTAGAGGAACTCACATGCGATGACATTGGTGTGGTTCATGAAAATAACAGACATGCAATGTACTGGTGGATCCTTATGTGTGGTTCATGAAAAGAACATACATGCAATGACACTGGTGGATCCTTATGTGGTTTGTTTAGAGGAATAAACATGCAATGACACTGGTGGATCCATGTGTGGTTCATGAGAAGAACACACATCCAATGACACTGGTGGATCCTTATGTGGTTTGTTTAGAGGAACAAACTTGCAATCACACTAGGTGGATCCATATGTTGTTTATGGAAGTAATAGACATGCAGTTGCTCTAGCTGTGATTCATGAAAATAACAGACAAGCAATGGCACTGGTGGATCCATGTGTGGTTCATGGGAAGAATAGACATGCAATGACACTGGTGGATCCTTATGTGTGGTTCATGAAAAGAACAAACATGCAATGACACTGGTGGATCCATATGTGGTTTGTCAGGAGAACACACATGCAATGACATTGTGTGTGATTCATGAAAAGAATAGACATGTAATGACACTAGTAGATCCTTATGTGGTTCATGAAAAGAACACACATGCAATGACATTGGGTGTGGTTCATGAAAAGAACAGACATGCAATGACACTGGTGGATCCTTATGTGTGGTTCATGAAAAGAACAAACATGCAATGACACTGGTGGATCCATATGTGGTTTGTCAGGAGAACACACATGCAATGACATTGGGTGTGGTTCATGAAAAGAATAGACATGCAATGACACTGGTAGATCCTGATGTGGTTCATGAAAAGAACAGACATGCAATGACACTGGGTGTGGTTCATGAAAAGAACATACATGCAATGACACTGGTGGATCCTTATGTGTGGTTCATGAAAAGAACAGACATGCAGTGACACTGGTGGATCCATATGTGGTTTGTTAGGAGAACACACATACAATGACATTGGGTGTGGTTCATGAAAAGAACAGACATGCAATGACACTGGTAGATCCTTATGTGGTTCTTGAAAAGAACAGACATGCAATGACATTGGGTGTGGTTCATGAAAAGAACAGACATGCAATGACACTGGTGGATCCTTATGTGTGGTTCATGAAAAGAACAGACATTCAATAACACTGGTGGATCCTTATGTGGTTTGTTTAGAAGAACACACATGCAATGACACTGGGTGTGGTTCATGAAAAGAACAGGCATGCAATGACACTGGCGGATCCTTATGTGGTTTGTTTAGAGGAACTCACATGCAATGACATTGGGTGTGGTTCATGAAAATAGTAGACATGCAATGACACTGGTGGATCCTTATGTGTGGTTCATGAAAAGAACAGACATGTAATGACACTGGTGGATCCTTATGTGGTTTGTTTAGAAGAACACACATGCAATGTCACTAGGTGTGGTTCATGAAAAGAGCACACATCCAATGACACTGGTGGATCCTTACGTTGTTTGTTTAGAGGAACAGACATGCAATGACATCGGTGGATCCACGTGTGGTTCATGAGAAGAACACACATCCAATGACACTGGTAGATCCTTATGTGGTTCATGAAAAGAACAGACATGAAGTGACACCGGGTGTGGTTCATGAAAAGAACAGACATGCAATGACACTGGGTGTTGTTCATGAAAATAATAGACATCCAATGAGTCTAGTTGTGGTTCATGAAAAGAACACACATGCAATGACACTGGGTGTGGTTCATGAAAAGAACAGACATGCAATGACACTGGTAGATCCTTATGTATGGTTCATGAAAAGAACATACATGCAATGACACTGGTGGATCCTTATGTGGTTTGTTCAGAGAAACAAACATGCAATGACACTGGTGGATCCATGAGTGGTTCATGAGAAGAACACACATCCAATGACACTGGTGGATCCTTATGTGGTTTGTTTAGAGGAACAAACATGCAATCACACTAGGTGGATCCATATGTGGTTTATGGAAGTAACACACATGCAATGACTCTAGCTGTGATTCATGAAAAGAACAGACATGCAATGACACTGGTGAATCCATGTGTGGTTCATGGGAAGAACAGACATGCAATGACACTGGTGGATCCTTATGTGTGGTTCATGAAAAGAACAGACATGCAATGATACTGGTGGATCCATATGTGGTTTGTCAGGAGAACACACATGCAATGACATTGGGTGTGGTTCATGAAAAGAACAGACTTGCAATGACACTGGTAGATACTTATGTGGTTCATGAAAAGAACACACATGCAATGACACTGGGTGTGGTTCATGAAAAGAACAGACATGCAATGACACTAGTGGATCCTTATGTGTGGTTCATTAAAAGAACAGACATGCAATGACACTTGTGGATCCATATGTGGTTTGTCAGGAGAACACACATGCAAGGACATGCAATGACACTGGTAGATCCTTATGTGGTCCATGAAAAGAACAGACATGCAATGACACTGGATGTGGTTCATGAAAAGAACAAACATGCAATGACACTGGTGGATCCTTATGTGTGGTTCATGAAAAGAACAGACATGCAATGACACTAGTGGATCCATATGTGGTTTGTCAGGAGAACACACATACAATGACATTGGGTGTGGTTCATGAAAAGAGTAGACATGCAATGCCACTGGTAGATCCTTATGTGGTTCATGAAAAGAATAGACATGCAATGACATTGGGTGTGGTTCATGAAAAGAACAGACATGCAATGACATTGGTGGATCCTTATGTGTGGTTCATGAAAAGAACAGACATGCAATGACACTGTTGGATCCTTATGTGGTTTGTTTAGAAGAACACACGTGCAATGACACTGGGTGTGGTTCATGAAAAGAACCGACATGCAATGACACTGGTGGTTCCTTATGTGGTTTGTTTAGAGGAACACACATGCAATGACATTGGGTGTGGTTCATGAAAAGAACAGACATTCAATGACACTAGTGGATCCTTATGTGTGGTTCATGAAAAGAACAGACATGCAATGACACTGGTGTATCCTTATGTGGTTTGTTTAGAAGAACACACATGCAATGACACTTGGTGTTGTTCATGAAAAGAACACACATCCAATCACACTGGTGGATCCTTATGTGGTTTGTTTAGAGGAACAGACATGCAATGGCACCGGTGGATACACGTGTGGTTCATGAGAAGAACACACATCAAATGACACTGGGAGATACTTATCTGGTTCATGAAAAGAACAGACATTGAGTGACACCGGGTGTGGTTCATGAAAAGAATAGACATGCACTGACACTGGGTGTTGTTCATGAAAAGAATATACATCCAATGACTCTAGCTGTGGTTCATTAAAAGAACACACATGCAATGACACTAGGTGTGGTTCATGAAAAGAACATACATGCAATGACACTGGTGGATCCTTATTTGTGGTTCATGAAAAGAACAGACATGCAATGACACTGGTGGATCCTTATGTGGTTTGTTTAGAAGAACACACATGCAATGACACTAGGTGTGGTTCATGAAAAGAACAAACATCCAATGACACTGGTGGATCCTTATGTGGTTTGTTTAGAGGAACAGACATGCAATGACACTGGTGGATCCTTATGTGTGGTTCATGAAAAGAACAGACATGCAATGACACTGGTGGATCCATATGTGGTTTGTCAGAAGAACACACATGCAATGACATTGGGTGTGGTTCATGAAAAGAACAGACATGCAATGACACTAGTAGATCCTTATGTGGTTCATGAAAAGAACACACATGCAATGACAGTGGGTGTGGTTCATGAAAAGAACAGACATGCAATGACACAGGTGGATCCTTATGTGTTGTTCATGAAAAGAACAGACATGCAATGACACTGGTGGGTCCATATGTGGTTTGTCAGGAGAACACACATGCAATGACATTGGGTGTGGTTCATGAAAAGAACAGACATGCAATGACACTGGTAGATCCTTATGTGGTTCATGAAAAGAACAGACATGCAATGACACTGGGTGTGGTTCATGAAAAGAACAGACATGCAATGACACTGGTGGATCCTTATGTGTGGTTCATGTAAAGAACAGACATGCAATGACACTGGTGGATCCATATGTGGTTTGTTAGGAGAACACACATGCAATGACATTGGGTGTGGTTCATGAAAAGAACAGACATGCAATGACACTAGCGGATCCTTATGTGGTTTGTTTAGAGGAACTCACATGCAATGACATTGGGTGTGGTTCATGAAAAGAACAGACATGCAATGACACTGGTGGATCCTTATGTGGTTTGTTTAGAAGAACACACATGCAATGGCACTGGGTGTGGTTCATGAAAAGAACACACATCCAATGCCACTGGTGGATCCTTACGTGGTTTGTTTAGAGGAACAGACATGCAATGACACCGGTGGATCCACGTGTGGTTCATGAGAAGAACACACATCCAATGACACTGGTAGATCCTTATGTGGTTTATGAAAAGAATAGACATGCAGTTACACCGGGTGTGGTTCATGAAAAGAACAGACATTCAATAACACTGGGTGTGGTTCATGAAAAGAACATACATGCAATGACACTGGTGGATCCTTATGTGTGGTTCATGAAAAGAACAGACATGCAGTGACACTGGTGGATCCATATGTGGTTTGTTAGGAGAACACACATACAATGACATTAGGTGTGGTTCATGAAAAGAACAGACATGCAATGACACTGGTAGATCCTTATGTGGTTCTTGAAAAGAACAGACATGCAATGACATTGGGTGTGGTTCATGAAAGGAACAGACATGCAATGACACTGGTGGATCCTTATGTGTGGTTCATGAAAAGAACAGACATTCAATAACACTGGTGGATCCTTATGTGGTTTGTTTAGAAGAACACACATGCAATGACACTGGGTGTGGTTCATGAAAAGAACAGGCATGCAATGACACTGGCGGATCCTTATGTGGTTTGTTTAGAGGAACTCACATGCAATGACATTGGGTGTGGTTCATGAAAATAGTAGACATGCAATGACACTGGTGGATCCTTATGTGTGGTTCATGAAAAGAACAGACATGTAATGACACTGGTGGATCCTTATGTGGTTTGTTTAGAAGAACACACATGCAATGTCACTAGGTGTGGTTCATGAAAAGAGCACACATACAATGACACTGGTGGATCCTTACGTGGTTTGTTTAGAGGAACAGACATGCAATGACATCGGTGGATCCACGTGTGGTTCATGAGAAGAACACACATCCAATGACACTGGTAGATCCTTATGTGGTTCATGAAAAGAACAGACATGAAGTGACACCGGGTGTGGTTCATGAAAAGAACAGACATGCAATGACACTGGGTGTTGTTCATGAAAATAATAGACATCCAATGAGTCTAGTTGTGGTTCATGAAAAGAACACACATGCAATGACACTGGGTGTGGTTCATGAAAAGAACAGACATGCAATGACACTGGTAGATCCTTATGTATGGTTCATGAAAAGAACATACATGCAATGACACTGGTGAATCCTTATGTGGTTTGTTTAGAGAAACAAACATGCAATGACACTGGTGGATCCATGAGTGGTTCATGAGAAGAACACACATCCAATGACACTGGTGGATCCTTATGTGGTTTGTTTAGAGGAACAAACATGCAATCACACTAGGTGGATCCATATGTGGTTTATGGAAGTAACACACATGCAATGACTCTAGCTGTGATTCATGAAAAGAACAGACATGCAATGACACTGGTGAATCCATGTGTGGTTCATGGGAAGAACAGACATGCAATGACACTGGTGGATCCTTATGTGTGGTTCATGAAAAGAACAGACATGCAATGATACTGGTGGATCCATATGTGGTTTATCAGGAGAACACACATGCAATGACATTGGGTGTGGTTCATGAAAAGAACAGACTTGCAATGACACTGGTAGATACTTATGTGGTTCATGAAAAGAACACACATGCAATGACACTGGGTGTGGTTCATGAAAAGAACAGACATGCAATGACACTAGTGGATCCTTATGTGTGGTTCATGAAAAGAACAGACATGCAATGACACTTGTGGATCCATATGTGGTTTGTCAGGAGAACACACATGCAAGGACATGCAATGACACTGGTAGATCCTTATGTGGTCCATGAAAAGAACAGACATGCAATGACACTGGATGTGGTTCATGAAAAGAACAAACATGCAATGACACTGGTGGATCCTTATGTGTGGTTCATGAAAAGAACAGACATGCAATGGCACTAGTGGATCCATATGTGGTTTGTCAGGAGAACACACATACAATGACATTGGGTGTGGTTCATGAAAAGAGTAGACATGCAATGCCACTGGTAGATCCTTATGTGGTTCATGAAAAGAATAGACATGCAATGACATTGGGTGTGGTTCATGAAAAGAACAGACATGCAATGACATTGGTGGATCCTTATGTGTGGTTCATGAAAAGAACAGACATGCAATGACACTGTTGGATCCTTATGTGGTTTGTTTAGAAGAACACACGTGCAATGACACTGGGTGTGGTTCATGAAAAGAACCGACATGCAACGACACTGGTGGTTCCTTATGTGGTTTGTTTAGAGGAACACACATGCAATGACATTGGGTGTGGTTCATGAAAAGAACAGACATTCAATGACACTAGTGGATCCTTATGTGTGGTTCATGAAAAGAACAGACATGCAATGACACTGGTGGATCCTTATGTGGTTTGTTTAGAAGAACACACATGCAATGACACTTGGTGTTGTTCATGAAAAGAACACACATCCAATCACACTGGTGGATCCTTATGTGGTTTGTTTAGAGGAACAGACATGCAATGGCACCGGTGGATACACGTGTGGTTCATGAGAAGAACACACATCCAATGACACTGGTAGATACTTATGTGGTTCATGAAAAGAACAGACATTGAGTGACACCGGGTGTGGTTCATGAAAAGAATAGACATGCACTGACACTGGGTGTTGTTCATGAAAAGAATATACATCCAATGACTCTAGCTGTGGTTCATGAAAAGAACACACATGCAATGACACTAGGTGTGGTTCATGAAAAGAACATACATGCAATGACACTGGTGGATCCTTATTTGTGGTTCATGAAAAGAACAGACATGCAATGACACTGGTGGATCCTTATGTGGTTTGTTTAGAAGAACACACATGCAATGACACTAGGTGTGGTTCATGAAAAGAACAAACATCCAATGACACTGGTGGATCCTTATGTGGTTTGTTTAGAGGAACAGACATTCAATGACACTGGTGGATCCTTATGTGTGGTTCATGAAAAGAACAGACATGCAATGACACTGGTGGATCCATATGTGGTTTGTCAGAAGAACACACATGCAATGACATTGGGTGTGGTTCATGAAAAGAACAGACATGCAATGACACTAGTAGATCCTTATGTGGTTCATGAAAAGAACACACATGCAATGACAGTGGGTGTGGTTCATGAAAAGAACAGACATGCAATGACACAGGTGGATCCTTATGTGTTGTTCATGAAAAGAACAGACATGCAATGACACTGGTGGGTCCATATGTGGTTTGTCAGGAGAACACACATGCAATGACATTGGGTGTGGTTCATGAAAAGAACAGACATGCAATGACACTGGTAGATCCTTATGTGGTTCATGAAAAGAACAGACATGCAATGACACTAGGTGTGGTTCATGAAAAGAACAGACATGCAATGACACTGGTGGATCCTTATGTGTGGTTCATGTAAAGAACAGACATGCAATGACACTGGTGGATCCATATGTGGTTTGTTAGGAGAACACACATGCAATGACATTGGGTGTGGTTCATGAAAAGAACAGACATGCAATGACACTAGCGGATCCTTATGTGGTTTGTTTAGAGGAACTCACATGCAATGACATTGGGTGTGGTTCATGAAAAGAACAGACATGCAATGACACTGGTGGATCCTTATGTGGTTTGTTTAGAAGAACACACATGCAATGGCACTGGGTGTGGTTCATGAAAAGAACACACATCCAATGCCACTGGTGGATCCTTACGTGGTTTGTTTAGAGGAACAGACATGCAATGACACCGGTGGATCCACGTGTGGTTCATGAGAAGAACACACATCCAATGACACTGGTAGATCCTTATGTGGTTTATGAAAAGAATAGACATGCAGTTACACCGGGTGTGGTTCATGAAAAGAACAGACATTCAATAACACTGGGTGTGGTTCATGAAAAGAACATACATGCAATGACTCTAGTTGTGGTTCATGAAAAGAACACACATGCAATGACACTGGGTGTGGTTCATGAAAAGAACAGACATGCAATGACACTGGTGGATCCTTATGTATGGTTCATGGAAAGAACATACATGCAATGACACTGGTGGATCCTTATGTGGTTTGTTTAGAGGAACAAACATGCAATGACACTGGTGGATCCATGTGTGGTTCATGAGAAGAACACACATCCAATGACACTGGTGGATCCTTATGTGGTTTGTTTAGAGGAACAAACATGCAATCACACTACATGGATCCATATGTGGTTTATGGAAGTAACACACATGCAATGACTCTAGCTGTGATTCTTGAAAAGAACAGACATGCAATGACACTGGTGGATCGATGTGTGGTTCATGGGAAGAACAGACATGCAATGACACTGGTGTATCCTTATGTGTGGTTCATGAAAAGAACAGACATGCAATGACACTAGTGGATCCATATGTGGTTTGTCAGGAGAACACACATGCAATGACATTGGGTGTGGTTCATGAAAAGAACAGACATGCAATGACACTGGTAGATACTTATGTGGTTCATGAAAAGAACACACATGCAATGACACTGGGTGTGGTTCATGAAAAGAACAGACATGCAATGACACTAGTGGATCCTTATGTGTGGTTCATGAAAAGAACAAACATGCAATGACACTAGTGGATCCATATGTGCTTTGTCAGGAGAACACACATGCAATGACATTGGGTGTGGTTCATGAAAAGAACAAACATGCAATGACACTGGTAGATCCTTATGTGGTTCATGAAAAGAACAGACATGCAATGACACTGGTGGATCCATGTGTGGTTCATGAGAAGAACACACATCCAATGACACTGGTGCCTCCTTATTTGGTTTGTTTAGTGGAACAAACATGCAATCACACTAGGTGGATCCATATGTGGTTTATGGTAGTAACACACATGCAATGACTCTAGCTGTTATTCATGAAAAGAACAGACATGCAATGACACTGGTGGATCCATGTGTGGTTCATGGGAAGAACAGACATGCAATGCCACTGGTGGATCCTTATGAGTGGTTCATGAAAAGAACAGACATGCAATGACACTGGTGGATCCATATGTGGTTTGTAAGGAGAACGCACATGCAATGACATTGGGTGTGGTTCATGAAAAGAACAGACATGCAATGACACTGGTAGATACTTGTGTGGTTCATGAAAAGAACACACATGCAATGACACTGGGTGTGGTTCATGAAAAGAACAGACATGCAATGACACTGGTGGATCCTTATGTGTGGTTCATGAAAAGAACAGACATGCAATGACACCCATGGATCCATATGTGGTTTGTCAGGAGAACACACATGCAAGGACATGCAATGACACTGGTAGATCCTTATGTGGTTCATGAAAAGAATAGACATGCAATGACACTAGATGTGGTTCATGAAAAGAACAGACATGCAATGACACTGGTGGATCCTTATGTGTGGTTCATGAAAAGAATAGACATGCAATGGCACTAGTGGATCCATATGTGGTTTGTCAGGAGAACACACATACAATGACATTGGGTGTGGTTCATGAAAAGAACAGACATCCAATGACACTGGTAGATCCTTATGTGGTTCATGAAAAGAATAGACATGCAATGACATTGGGTGTGGTTCATGAAAAGAACAGACATGCAGTGACACCGGTGGATCCTTATGTGTGGTTCATGAAAAGAACATTCATGCAATGACACTGGTGGATCCTTATGTGGTTGGTTTAGAAGAACACACATGTAATGACACTGGGTGTGGTTCATGAAAAGAACAGACATGCAATGACACTGGTGGATCCTTATGTGTGGTTCATGAAAAGAACATACATGCAATGCCACTGGTGGATCCTTATGTGTTGTTCATGAAAAGAACAGACATGCAATGACACTGGTGGATCCTTATGTGGTTTGTTTAGAAGAACACACATGCAATGACACTGGGTGTGGTTCATGAAAAGAACACACATCCAATGACACTGGTGGATCCTTATGTGGTTTGTTTAGAGGAAGAGACATGCAATGACACTGGTGGATACACGTGTGGTTCATGAGAAGAACACACATCCAATGCCACTGGTAGATCCTTATGTGGTTCATGAAAAGAACAGACATGCAGTGACACCGGGTGTGGTTCATGAAAAGAACAGACATGCACTGACACTGGGTGTTGTTCATGAAAAGAATAGACATCCAATGACTCTAGCTGTGGTTCATGAAAAGAACACACATGCAATGACACTAGGTGTGGTTCATGATAAGAACATACATGCAATGACACTGGTGGATCCTTATTTATGGTTCATGAAAAGAACAGACATGCAATGACACTGATGGATCCTTATGTGGTTTGTTTAGAAGAACACACATGCAATGACACTGGGTGTGGTTCATGAAAAGAACACACATCCAATGACACTGGTGAATCCTTATGTGGTTTGTTTAGAGGAACAGACATGCAATGACACTGGTGGATCCTTACATGTGGTTCATGAAAAGAACAGACATGCAATGACACTGGTGGATCCATATGTGGTTTGTCAGGAGAACACACATGCAATGACATTGGGTGTGGTTCATGAAAAGAACAAACATGCAATAACACTGGTAGATCCTTATGTGGTTCATGAAAAGAACACACATGCAATGACACTAGGTGTGGTTCATGAAAAGAACAGACATGCAATGACACTGGTGGATCCTTATGTGTGGTTCATCAAAAGAACAGACGTGCAATGACACTAGTGGGGCCATATGTGGTTTGTCAGGAGAACACACATGCAATGACATTGGGTGTGGTTCATGAAAAGAACAGACATGCAATGCACTGGTAGATCCTTATGTGGTTCATGAAAAGAACAGACATGCAATGACACTGGGTGTGGTTCATGAAAAGAACAGACATGCAATGACACTGGTGGATCCTTATGTGTGGTTCATGAAAAGAAAAGACATGCAATGACACTGGTGGATCCATATGTGGTTTGTTAGGAGAACACACATGCAATGACATTGGGTGTGGTTCATGAAAAGAACAGACATGCAATGACACTGGTAGATCCTTATGTGGTTCATGAAAAGAACAGACATGCAATGACATTGGGTGTGGTTCATGAAAAGAACAAACATGCAATGCCACTGGTGGATCCTTATGTGTTGTTCATGAAAAGAACAGACATGCAATAACACTGGTGGATCCTTATGTGGTTTGTTTAGAAGAACACACATGCAATGACACTGGGTGTGCTTCATGAAAAGAACAGGCATGCAATGACACTGGCAGATCCTTATGTGGTTTGATTAGAGGAACTCACATGCAATGACATTGGGTGTGGTTCATGAAAAGAACAGACATGCAATGACACCGGTGGATCCTTATGTGCGGTTCATGAAAAGAACAGACATGCAATGACACTGGTGGATCCTTATGTGGTTTTTTAGAAGAACACGCATGCAATGACACTGGGTGTGGTTCATGAAAAGAACACACATCCAATGACACTGGTGGATCCTTACGTGGTTTGTTTAGAGGAACAGACATGCAATGACACCGGTGGATCCACGTGTGGTTCATGAGAAGAACACACATCCAATGACACTGGTAGATCCTTATGTGGTCCATGAAAAGAACATACATGTAGTGACACCGGGTGTGGTTCATGAAAAGAACAGACATGCAATGACACTGGGTGTTGTTCATGAAAAGAATAGACATCCAATGACTCTAGTTGCGGTTCATGAAAAGAACACACATGCAATGACACTGGGTGTGGTTCATGAAAAGAACAGACATGCAATGACACTGGTGGATCCTTATGTATGGTTCATGAAAAGAACATACATGCAATGACACTGGTGGATCCTTATGTGGTTTGTTTAGAGGAACAAACATGCAATGATACTGGTGGATCCATGTGTGGTTCATGAGAAGAACACACATCCAATGACACTGGTGGATCCTTATTTGGTTTGTTTACAGGAACAAACATGCAATCACACTAGGTGGATCCATATGTGGTTTATGGAAGTAACACACATGCAATGACTCTAGCTGTGATTCATGAAAAGAATAGACATGCAATGACACTGGTGGATCCATGTGTGGTTCATGCGAAGAACAGACATGCAATGACACTGGTGGATCCTTATGTGTGGTTCATGAAAATAACAGACATGCAATGATACTGGTGGATCCATATGTGGTTTGTCAGGAGAACACACATGCAATGACATTGGGTGTGGTTCATGAAAAGAACAGACATGCAATGACACTGGTAGATACTTATGTGGTTCATGAAAAGAACACACATGCAATGACACTGGGTGTGGTTCATGAAAAGAACATACATGCAATGACACTGGTGGATCCTTATGTGAGGTTCATGAAAAGAACAGACATGCAATGAGACTAGTGGATCCATATGTGGTTTGTCAGGATAACAAAAATGCAATGACCTTGGGTGTGGTTCATGAAAAGAACAGACATGCAATGACACTGGTAGATCCTGATGTGGTTCATGAAAAGAACAGACATGCAATGACACTGGGTGTGGTTCATGAAAAGAACAGACATGCAATAACACTGGTGGATCCTTATGTGTGGTTCATGAAAAGAACAGACATGCAGTGACACTGGTGAATCAATATGTGGTTTGTTAGGAGAACACACATACAATGACATTGGGTGTGGTTCATGAAAAGAACAGACATGCAATGACACTGGTAGATGCTTATGTGGTTCTTGAAAAGAATAGACATGCAATGACATTGGGTGTGGTTCATGAAAAGAACAGACATGCAATGACACTGGTGGATCCTTATGTGTGGTTCATGAAAAGAACAGACATTCAATAACACTGGTGGATCCTTATGTGGTTTGTTTAGAAGAACACACATGCAATGACACTGGGTGTGGTTCATGAAAAGAACAGGCATGCAATGACACTGGCGGATCCTTATGTGGTTTGTTTAGAGGAACTCACATGCAATGATATTGGGTGTGGTTCATGAAAATAGTAAACATGCAATGACACTGGTGGATCCTTATGTGTGGTTCATGAAAAGAACAGACATGTAATGACACTGGTGGATCCTTATGTGGTTTGTTTAGAAGAACACACATGCAATGTCACTTGGTGTGGTTCATGAAAAGAGCACACATCTAATGACCCTGGTGGATCCTTACGTGGTTTGTTTAGAGGAACAGACATGCAATGACACCGGTGGATCCACGTGTGGTTCATGAAAAGAACAGACATGCAATGACACTGGTAGATACTGATGTGGTTCATGAAAAGAACAGACATGCAATGACACTAGTGGATCCTTATGTGTGGTTCATGAAAAGAACAGACATGCAATGACACTCGTGGATCCATATGTGGTTTGTCAGGAGAACAAACATGCAAGGACATGCAATGACACTGGTAGATCCTTATGTGGTCCATGAAAAGAACAGACATGCAATGACACTGGATGTGGTTCATGAAAAGAACAGACATGCAATGACACTGGTGGATCCTTATGTGTGGTTCATGAAAAGAACAGACATGCAATAGCACTAGTGGATCCATATGTGGTTTGTCAGGAGAACACACATACAATGACATTGGGTGTGGTTCATAAAAAGAACAGACATGCAATGACATTGGATGTGGTTCATGAAAAGAACAGACATGCAATGACACTGGTGGATCCTTATGTGGTTTGTTTAGAAGAACACACGTGCAATGACACTGGGTGTGGTTCATGAAAAGAACAGACATGCAATGACACTGGTGGTTCCTTATGTGGTTTGTTTAGAGGAACACACATGCAATGACATTGGGTGTGGTTCATGAAAAGAACAGACATTCAATAACACTAGTGGATCCTTATGTGTGGTTCATGAAAAGAACAGACATGCAATGACACTGGTGGATCCTTATGTGGTTTGTTTAGAAGAACACACATGCAATGACACTAGGTGTGGTTCATGAAAAGAACACACATCCAATGACACTGGTGGATCCTTATGTGGTTTGTTTAGAGGAACAGACATGCAATGGCACTGGTGGATACACGTGTGGTTCATGAGAAGAACACACATCCAATGACACTGGTAGATCCTTATGTGGTTCATGAAAAGAAAAGACATGCAGTGACACCGGGTGTGGTTCATGAAAAGAATAGACATGCACTGACACTGGGTGTTGTTCAGGAAAAGAATATACATCCAATGACTCTAGTTGTGGTTCATGAAAAGAACACACATGCAATGACACTGGGTGTGGTACACGAAAAGAACATACATGCAATGACACTGGTGGATCCTTATTTGTGGTTCATGAAAAGAACAGACATGCAATGACACTGGTGGATCCTTATGTGGTTTGTTTAGAAGAACACACATGCAATGACACTAGGTGTGGTTCATGAAAAGAACAAACATCCAATGACACTGGTGGATCCTTATGTGGTTTGTTTAGAGGAACAGACATGCAATGACACTGGTGGATCCTTATGTGTGGTTCATGAAAAGAACAGACATGCAATGACACTGGTAGATCCTTATGTGGTTCATGAAAAGAATAGACATGCAATGACATTGGGTGTGGTTCATGAAAAGAACAGACATGCAATGACACTGGTGGATCCTTATGTGGTTTGTTTAGAAGAACACACGTGCAATGACATTGGGTGTGGTCCATGAAAAGAACAGACACGCAATGACACTGGTGGTTCCTTATGTGGTTTGTTTAGAGGAACACACATGCAATGACATTGGGTGTGGTTCATGAAAAGAACAGACATTCAATGACACTAGTGGATCCTTATGTGTGGTTCATGAAAATAACAGACATGCAATGACACTGGTGGATCCTTATGTGGTTTCTTTAGAAGAACACACATCCAATGACACTGGGTGTGGTTCATGAAAAGAACACACATCCAATGACACTGGTGGATCCTTATGTGGTTTGTTTAGGGGAACAAACATGCAATGGCACCGGTGGATACACGTGTGGTTCATGAGAAGAACACACATCCAATGACACTGGTAGATCCTTATGTGGTTCATGAAAAGAACAGACATGTAGTGACACTGGGTGTGGTTCATGAAAAGAATAGACATGCACTGACACTGGGTGTTGTTCATGAAAAGAATATACATCCAATGACTCTAGCTGTGGTTCATGAAAAGAACACACATGCAATGACACTGGGTGTGGTTCATGAAAAGAACATACATGCAATGGCACTGGTGGATCCTTATTTGTGGTTCATGAAAAGAACAGACATGCAATGACACTGGTGGATCCTTATATGGTTTGTTTAGAAGAACACACATGCAATGATACTAGGTGTGGTTCATGAAAAGAACAAACATCCAATGACACTGGTGGATCCTTATGTGGTTTGTTTAGAGGAACAGATATGCAATGACACTGGTGGATCCTTATGTGTGGTTCATGAAAAGAACAGACATTCAATGACACTGGTGGATCCATATGTGGTTTGTCAGGAGAACACACATGCAATGACATTGGGTGTGGTTCATGAAAAGAACAGACATGGAAAGACACTGGTAGATCCTTATGTGGTTCATGAAAAGAACACACATGCAATGACACTGGGTGTGGTTCATGAAAAGAACAGACATGCAATGACACAGGTGGATCCTTATGTGTTGTTCATGAAAAGAACAGACATGCAATGACACTGGTGGGTCCATATGTGGTTTGTCAGGAGAACACACATGCAATGACATTGGGTGTGGTTCATGAAAAGAACAGACATGCAATGACACTGGTAGATCCTTATGTGGTTCATGAAAAGAACAGACATGCAATGACACTGGGTGTGGTTCATGAAAAGAACAGACATGCAATGACACTGGTGGATCCTTATGTGTGGTTCATGTAAAGAACAGACATGCAATGACACTGGTGAATCCATATGTGGTTTGTTAGGAGAACGCACATGCAATGACATTGGGTGTGGTTCATGAAAAGAACAGACATGCAATGACACTGGTAGATCCTTATGTGGTTCATGAAAAGAACAGACATGCAATGACATTGGGTGTGGTTCATGAAAAGAACGGACATGCTATGATACTGGTGGATCCTTATGTGTGGTTCATGAAAAGAATAGACATGCAATAACACTGGTGGATCCTTATGTGTTTTGTTTTGAAGAACACACATGCAATGACACTGGGTGTGGTTCATGAAAAGAACAGGCATGCAATGACACTGGCAGATCCTTATGTGGTTTGTTTAGAGCAACTCACATGCAATGACATTGGGTGTGGTTAATGAAAAAAAGAGACATGCAATGACACTAGTGGATCCTTATGTGTGGTTCATGAAAAGAACAGACATGCAATGACACTGGTGGATCCTTATGTGGTTTGTTTAGAAGAACACACATGCAATGGCACTGGGTGTGGTTCATTAAAAAAGAACACACATCCAATGCCACTGGTGGATCCTTACGTGGTTTGTTTAGAGGAACAGACATGCAATGACACCGGTGGATCCACGTGTGGTTCATGAGAAGAACACACATCCAATGACACTGGTAGATCCTTATGTGGTTCATGAAAAGAACAGACATGTAGTGACACCGGGTGTGGTTCATGAAAAGAACAGACATGCCATGACACTGGGTGTTCATGAAAAGAATAGACATCCAACTCTAGTTGTGGTTCATGAAAAGAACACACATGCAATGACACTGGGTTTGGTTCATGAAAAGAACAGACATGCAATGACACTGGTGGATCCTTATGTATGGTTCATGAAAAGAACATACATGGAATGACACTGGTGGATCCTTATGTGGTTTGTTTAGAGGAACAAACATGCAATGACACTGGTGGATCCATGTGTGGTTCATGAGAAGAACACACATCCAATGACACTGGTGGATCCTTATGTGGTTTGTTTAGAGGAACAAACATGCAATCACACTAGGTGGATCCATATGTGGTTTATGGAAGTAACACACATGCAATGACTCTAGCTGTGATTCATGAAAAGAATAGACATGCAATGACACTTGTGGATCCATGTGTGGTTCATGTAAAGAACAGACATGCAATGACACTGGTGGATCCATATGTGGTTTGTTAGGAGAACACACATGCAATGACATTGGGTGTGGTTCATGAAAAGAACAGACATGCAATGACACTGGTAGATCCTTATGTGGTTCATGAAAAGAACAGACATGCAGTGACATTGGGTGTGGTTCATGAAAAGAACGGACATGCTATGACACTGGTGGATCCTTATGTGTGGTTCATGAAAAGAACAGACATGCAATAACACTGGTGGATCCTTATGTGGTTTGTTTTGAAGAACACACATGCAATGACACTGGGTGTGGTTCATGAAAAGAACAGGCATGCAATGACACTGGCGGATCCTTATGTGGTTTGTTTAGAGCAACTCACATGCAATGACATTGGGTGTGGTTCATGAAAAAAAGAGACAGGCAATGACACTAGTGGATCCTTATGTGTGGTTCATGAAAAGAACAGACATGCAATGACACTGGTGGATCCTTATGTGGTTTGTTTAGAAGAACACACATGCAATGGCACTGGGTGTGGTTCATGAAAAGCACACACATCCAATGCCACTGGTGGATCCTTACGTGGTTTGTTTAGAGGAACATACATGCAATGACACCGGTGGATCCACGTGTGGTTCATGAGAAGAACACACATCCAATGACACTGGTAAATCCTTATGTGGTTCATGAAAAGAACAGACATGTAGTGACACCGGGTGTGGTTCATGGAAAGAACAGACATGCCATGACACTGGGTGTTCATGAAAAGAATAGACATCCAACTCTAGTTGTGGTTCATGAAAAGAACACACATGCAATGACACTGGGTGTGGTTCATGAAAAGAACAGACATGCAATGACACTGGTGGATCCTTATGTATGGTTCATGAAAAGAACATACATGCAATGACACTGGTGGATCCTTATGTGGTTTGTTTAGAGGAACAAACATGCAATGACACTGGTGGATCCATGTGTGGTTCATGAGAAGAACAGACATCCAATGACACTGGTGGATCCTTATGTGGTTTGTTTAGAGGAACAAACATGCAATCACACTACGTGGATCCATATGTGGTTTATGGAAGTAACACACATGCAATGACTCTAGCTGTGATTCATGAAAAGAACAGACATGCAATGACACTGGTGGATCCATGTGTGGTTCATGGGAAGAACAGACATGCAATGATACTGGTGGATCCTTATGTGTGGTTCATGAAAAGAACAGACATGCAACGACACTGGTGTATCCATATGTGGTTTGTCAGGAGAACACACATGCAATGACATTGGGTGTGGTTCATGAAAAGAACAGACATGCAATGACACTGGTAGATACTTATGTGGTTCATGAAAAGAACACACATGCAATGACACTGGGTGTGGTTCATGAAAAGAACAGACATGCAATGACACTGGTGGATCCTTATGTGTGGTTCATGAAAAGAACAGACATGCAATGACACTAGTGGATCCATATGTGGTTTGTCAGGAGAACACACATGCAATGACATTGGGTGTGGTTCATGAAAAGAACAGACATGCAATGACACTGGTAGATCCTTATGTGGTTCATGAAAAGAACAGACATGCAATGACACTGGTGGATCCATGTGTGGTTCATGAGAAGAACACACATCCAATGACACTGGTGGCTCCTTATGTGGTTTGTTTAGTGGAACAAACATGCAATCACACTAGGTGGATCCATATGTGGTTTATGGAAGTAACACACATGCAATGACTCTAGCTGTTATTCATGAAAAGAACAGACATGCAATGACACTGGTGGATCCATGTGTGGTTCATGGGAAGAACAGACATGCAATGACACTAGAGGATCCTTATGAGTGGTTCATGAAGAGAACAGACATGCAATGACACTGGTGGATCCATATGTGGTTTGTCAGGAGAACACACATGCAATGACATTGGGTGTGGTTCATGAAAAGAACAGACATGCAATGACACTGGTAGATACTTGTGTGGTTCATGAAAAGAACACACATGCAATGACACTGGGTGTGGTTCATGAAAAGAACAGACATGCAATGACACTGGTGGATCCTTATGTGTGGTTCATGAAAAGAACAGACATGCAATGACACCCGTGGATCCATATGTGGTTTGTCAGGAGAAAAAACATGCAAGGACATGCAATGACACTGGTAGATCCTTATGTGGTTCATGAAAAGAACAGACATGCAATGACACTGGATGTGGATCATGAAAAGAACAGACATACAATGACACTGGTGGATCCATATGTGTGGTTCATGAAAAGAACAGACATGCAATGGCACTAGTGGATCCATATGTGGTTTGTCAGGAGAACAGACATACAGTGACATTGGGTGTGGTTCATGAAAAGAAGAGACATGCAATGACACTGGTAGATCCTTATGTGGTTCATGAAAAGAATAGACATGCAATGACATTGGGTGTGGTTCATGAAAAGAACAGACATGAAGTGACACTGGTGGATCCTTATGTGTGGTTCATGAAAAGAACATACATGCAATGACACTGGGGGATCCTTATGTGGTTGGTTTAGAAGAACACACATGCAATGACACTGGGTGTGGTTCATGAAAAGAACAGACATGCAATGACACAAGTGGATCCATATGTGGTTTGTCAGGAGAACACACATACAATGACATTGGGTGTGGTTCATGAAAAGAAGAGACATGCAATGACACTGGTAGATCCTTATGTGGTTCATGAAAAGAATAGACATGCAATGACATTGGGTGTGGTTCATGAAAAGAACAGACATGCAGTGACACTGGTGGATCCTTATGTGTGGTTCATGAAAAGAACATACATGCAATGACACTGGTGGATCCTTATGTGGTTGGTTTAGAAGAACACACATGCAATGACACTGGATGTGGTTCATGAAAAGAACAGACATGCAATGACACTGGTGGATCCTTATGTGTGGTTCATAAAAGAACATACATGCAATGCCATTGGTGGATCCTTATGTGTTGTTCATGAAAAGAACAGACATGCAATGACACTGGTGGATCCTTATGTGGTTTGTTTAGAGGAACACACATGCAATGACACTGGGTGTGGTTCATGAGAAGAACACACATCCAATGACACTGGTGGATCCTTATGTGGTTTTTTTAGAGGAACAAACATGCAATGACACCGGTGGATACACGTGAGGTTCATGAGAAGAACACACATCCAATGACACTAGTAGATCCTTATGTGGTTCATGAAAAGAACAGACATGCAGTGACACCAGGCGTGGTTCATGAAAAGAACAGACATGCACTGACACTGGGTGTTGTTCATGAAAAGAATAGACATCCAATGACTCTAGATGTGGTTCATGAAAAGAACACACATGCAATGACACTAGGTCTGGTTCATGAAAAGAACATACATGCAATGACACTGGTGGATCCTTATTTGTGTTTCATGAAAAGAACAGACATGCAATGACACTGGTGGATCCTTATGTGGTTTGTTTAGAAGAACACACATGCAATGACACTGGGTGTGGTTCATGAAAAGAACACACATCCAATGACACTGGTGGATCCTTATGTGGTTTGTTTAGAGGAACAGACATGCAATGACACTGGTGGATCCTTATGTGTGGTTTATGAAAAGAACAGACATGCAATGACACTGGTGGATCCATATGTGGTTTGTCAGGAGAACACACATGCAATGACATTGGGTGTGGTCCATGAAAAGAACATACATGCAATGACACTGGTAGATCCTTATGTGGTTCATGAAAAGAACAGACATGTAATGACATTGGGTGTGGTTCATGAAAAGAACAAACATGCAATGACACTGGTGGATCCTTATGTGTGGTTCATGAAAAGAATAGACATGCAATAACACTGGTGGATCCTTATGTGGTTTGTTTAGAAGAACACACATGCAATGACACTGGGTGTGGTTCATGAAAAGAACAGGCATGCAATGACACTGGCGGATCCTTATGTGTTTTGATTAGAGGAACTCACATGCAATGACATTGGGTGTGGTTCATTAAAATAACAGACATGCAATGACACTGGTGGATCCTTATGTGTGGTTCATGAAAAGAACTGACATGCAATGACACTGGTGGATCCTTATGTGGTTTGTTTAGAAGAACACGCATGCAATGACACTGGGTGTGGTTCATGAAAAGAACACACATCCAATGACACTGGTGGATCCTTACGTGGTTTGCTTAGAGGAACAAACATGCAATGACATCGGTGGATCCACGTGTGGTTCATGAGAAGAACACACATCCAATGACACTGGTAGATCCTTATGTGGTCCATGAAAAGAACATACATGTAGTGACACCGGGTGTGGTTCATGAAAAGAACAGACATGCAATGACACTGGGTGTTGTTCATGGAAAGAATAGACATCCAATGACTCTAGTTGTGGTTCATGAAAAGAACACACATGCAATGACACTGGGTGTGGTTCATGAAAAGAACAGACATGCAATGACACTGGTGGATCCTTATGTATGGTTCATGAAAAGAACATACATGCAATGACACTGGTGGATCCATGTGTGGTTCATGGGAAGAACAGACATGCAATGACACTGGTGGATCCTTATGTGTGGTTCATGAAAAGAACAGACATGCAATGACACTGGTGGATCCATATGTGGTTTGTCAAGAGAACACACATGCAATGACATTGAGTGTGGTTCATGAAAAGAACAGACATGCAATGACACTGGTAGATACTTGTGTGGTTCATGAAAAGAACACACAACCAATGACACTGGGTGTGGTTCATGAAAAGAACAGACATGCAATGACACTGGTGGATCCTTATGTGTGGTTCATGAAAAGAACAGACATGCAATGGCACCCGTGGATACAAATGTGCTTTGTCAAGAGAACACACATGCAAGGACATGCAATGACACTTGTAGATCCTTATGTGGTTCATGAAAAGAACAGACATGCAATGACACTGGATGTGGTTCATGAAAAGAACAGACATGCAATGACACTAGTGGATCCTTATGTGTGGTTCATGAAAAGAACAGACATGCAATGGCACTAGTGGATCCATATGTGGTTTGTCAGGAGAACACACATACAATGACATTGGGTGTGGTTCATGAAAAGAACAAACATGCAATGACACTGGTAGATCCTTATGTGGTTCATGAAACGAATAGACATGCAATGACATTGGGTGTCGTTCATGAAAAGAACATACATGTAGTAACACTGGTGGATCCTTATGAGTGGTTCATGAAAAGAACAGACATGCAATGACACTGGTGGATCCTTATGTGGTTTGTTTAGAAGAACACACATGCAATGACACTAGGTGTGGTTCATGAAAAGAACAGACATGCAATGACACTGGTGGATCCATGTGTGGTTCATGGGAAGAACAGACATGCAATGATACTGGTGGATCCTTATGTGTGGTTCATGAAAAGAACAGACATGCAACGACACTGGTGTATCCATATGTGGTTTGTCAGGAGAACACACATGCAATGACATTGGGTGTGGTTCATGAAAAGAACAGACATGCAATGACACTGGTAGATACTTATGTGGTTCATCAAAAGAACACACATGCAATGACACTGGGTGTGGTTCATGAAAAGAACAGACATGCAATGACACTGGTGGATCCTTATGTGTGGTTCATGAAAAGAACAGACATGCAATGACACTAGTGGATCCATATGTGGTTTGTCAGGAGAACACACATGCAATGACATTGGGTGTGGTTCATGAAAAGAACAGACATGCAATGACACTGGTAGATCCTTATGTGGTTCATGAAAAGAACAGACATGCAATGACACTGGTGGATCCATGTGTGGTTCATGAGAAGAACACACATCCAATGACACTGGTGGCTCCTTATGTGGTTTGTTTAGTGGAACAAACATGCAATCACACTAGGTGGATCCATATGTGGTTTATGGAAGTAACACACATGCAATGACTCTAGCTGTTATTCATGAAAAGAACAGACATGCAATGACACTGGTGGATCCATGTGTGGTTCATGGGAAGAACAGACATGCAATGACACTAGAGGATCCTTATGAGTGGTTCATGAAGAGAACAGACATGCAATGACACTGGTGGATCCATATGTGGTTTGTCAGGAGAACACACATGCAATGACATTGGGTGTGGTTCATGAAAAGAACAGACATGCAATGACACTGGTAGATACTTGTGTGGTTCATGAAAAGAACAGACATGCAATGACACTGGTGGATCCTTATGTGTGGTTCATAAAAGAACATACATGCAATGCCATTGGTGGATCCTTATGTGTTGTTCATGAAAAGAACAGACATGCAATGACACTGGTGGATCCTTATGTGGTTTGTTTAGAAGAACACACATGCAATGACACTGGGTGTGGTTCATGAGAAGAACACACATCCAATGACACTGGTGGATCCTTATGTGGTTTTTTTAGAGGAACAAACATGCAATGACACCGGTGGATACACGTGAGGTTCATGAGAAGAACACACATCCAATGACACTAGTAGATCCTTATGTGGTTCATGAAAAGAACAGACATGCAGTGACACCAGGCGTGGTTCATGAAAAGAACAGACATGCACTGACACTGGGTGTTGTTCATGAAAAGAATAGACATCCAATGACTCTAGATGTGGTTCATGAAAAGAACACACATGCAATGACACTAGGTCTGGTTCATGAAAAGAACATACATGCAATGACACTGGTGGATCCTTATTTGTGTTTCATGAAAAGAACAGACATGCAATGACACTGGTGGATCCTTATGTGGTTTGTTTAGAAGAACACACATGCAATGACACTGGGTGTGGTTCATGAAAAGAACACACATCCAATGACACTGGTGGATCCTTATGTGGTTTGTTTAGAGGAACAGACATGCAATGACACTGGTGGATCCTTATGTGTGGTTTATGAAAAGAACAGACATGCAATGACACTGGTGGATCCATATGTGGTTTGTCAGGAGAACACACATGCAATGACATTGGGTGTGGTCCATGAAAAGAACATACATGCAATGACACTGGTAGATCCTTATGTGGTTCATGAAAAGAACAGACATGTAATGACATTGGGTGTGGTTCATGAAAAGAACAAACATGCAATGACACTGGTGGATCCTTATGTGTGGTTCATGAAAAGAATAGACATGCAATAACACTGGTGGATCCTTATGTGGTTTGTTTAGAAGAACACACATGCAATGACACTGGGTGTGGTTCATGAAAAGAACAGGCATGCAATGACACTGGCGGATCCTTATGTGTTTTGATTAGAGGAACTCACATGCAATGACATTGGGTGTGGTTCATTAAAATAACAGACATGCAATGACACTGGTGGATCCTTATGTGTGGTTCATGAAAAGAACTGACATGCAATGACACTGGTGGATCCTTATGTGGTTTGTTTAGAAGAACACGCATGCAATGACACTGGGTGTGGTTCATGAAAAGAACACACATCCAATGACACTGGTGGATCCTTACGTGGTTTGCTTAGAGGAACAAACATGCAATGACATCGGTGGATCCACGTGTGGTTCATGAGAAGAACACACATCCAATGACACTGGTAGATCCTTATGTGGTCCATGAAAAGAACATACATGTAGTGACACCGGGTGTGGTTCATGAAAAGAACAGACATGCAATGACACTGGGTGTTGTTCATGGAAAGAATAGACATCCAATGACTCTAGTTGTGGTTCATGAAAAGAACACACATGCAATGACACTGGGTGTGGTTCATGAAAAGAACAGACATGCAATGACACTGGTGGATCCTTATGTATGGTTCATGAAAAGAACATACATGCAATGACACTGGTGGATCCATGTGTGGTTCATGGGAAGAACAGACATGCAATGACACTGGTGGATCCTTATGTGTGGTTCATGAAAAGAACAGACATGCAATGACACTGGTGGATCCATATGTGGTTTGTCAAGAGAACACACATGCAATGACATTGAGTGTGGTTCATGAAAAGAACAGACATGCAATGACACTGGTAGATACTTGTGTGGTTCATGAAAAGAACACACAACCAATGACACTGGGTGTGGTTCATGAAAAGAACAGACATGCAATGACACTGGTGGATCCTTATGTGTGGTTCATGAAAAGAACAGACATGCAATGGCACCCGTGGATACAAATGTGCTTTGTCAAGAGAACACACATGCAAGGACATGCAATGACACTTGTAGATCCTTATGTGGTTCATGAAAAGAACAGACATGCAATGACACTGGATGTGGTTCATGAAAAGAACAGACATGCAATGACACTAGTGGATCCTTATGTGTGGTTCATGAAAAGAACAGACATGCAATGGCACTAGTGGATCCATATGTGGTTTGTCAGGAGAACACACATACAATGACATTGGGTGTGGTTCATGAAAAGAACAAACATGCAATGACACTGGTAGATCCTTATGTGGTTCATGAAACGAATAGACATGCAATGACATTGGGTGTCGTTCATGAAAAGAACATACATGTAGTAACACTGGTGGATCCTTATGAGTGGTTCATGAAAAGAACAGACATGCAATGACACTGGTGGATCCTTATGTGGTTTGTTTAGAAGAACACACATGCAATGACACTAGGTGTGGTTCATGAAAAGAACAGACATGCAATGACACTGGTGGATCCATGTGTGGTTCATGGGAAGAACAGACATGCAATGATACTGGTGGATCCTTATGTGTGGTTCATGAAAAGAACAGACATGCAACGACACTGGTGTATCCATATGTGGTTTGTCAGGAGAACACACATGCAATGACATTGGGTGTGGTTCATGAAAAGAACAGACATGCAATGACACTGGTAGATACTTATGTGGTTCATGAAAAGAACACACATGCAATGACACTGGGTGTGGTTCATGAAAAGAACAGACATGCAATGACACTGGTGGATCCTTATGTGTGGTTCATGAAAAGAACAGACATGCAATGACACTAGTGGATCCATATGTGGTTTGTCAGGAGAACACACATGCAATGACATTGGGTGTGGTTCATGAAAAGAACAGACATGCAATGACACTGGTAGATCCTTATGTGGTTCATGAAAAGAACAGACATGCAATGACACTGGTGGATCCATGTGTGGTTCATGAGAAGAACACACATCCAATGACACTGGTGGCTCCTTATGTGGTTTGTTTAGTGGAACAAACATGCAATCACACTAGGTGGATCCATATGTGGTTTATGGAAGTAACACACATGCAATGACTCTAGCTGTTATTCATGAAAAGAACAGACATGCAATGACACTGGTGGATCCATGTGTGGTTCATGGGAAGAACAGACATGCAATGACACTAGAGGATCCTTATGAGTGGTTCATGAAGAGAACAGACATGCAATGACACTGGTGGATCCATATGTGGTTTGTCAGGAGAACACACATGCAATGACATTGGGTGTGGTTCATGAAAAGAACAGACATGCAATGACACTGGTAGATACTTGTGTGGTTCATGAAAAGAACACACATGCAATGACACTGGGTGTGGTTCATGAAAAGAACAGACATGCAATGACACTGGTGGATCCTTATGTGTGGTTCATGAAAAGAACAGACATGCAATGACACCCGTGGATCCATATGTGGTTTGTCAGGAGAAAAAACATGCAAGGACATGCAATGACACTGGTAGATCCTTATGTGGTTCATGAAAAGAACAGACATGCAATGACACTGGATGTGGATCATGAAAAGAACAGACATACAATGACACTGGTGGATCCATATGTGTGGTTCATGAAAAGAACAGACATGCAATGGCACTAGTGGATCCATATGTGGTTTGTCAGGAGAACAGACATACAGTGACATTGGGTGTGGTTCATGAAAAGAAGAGACATGCAATGACACTGGTAGATCCTTATGTGGTTCATGAAAAGAATAGACATGCAATGACATTGGGTGTGGTTCATGAAAAGAACAGACATGAAGTGACACTGGTGGATCCTTATGTGTGGTTCATGAAAAGAACATACATGCAATGACACTGGGGGATCCTTATGTGGTTGGTTTAGAAGAACACACATGCAATGACACTGGGTGTGGTTCATGAAAAGAACAGACATGCAATGACACAAGTGGATCCATATGTGGTTTGTCAGGAGAACACACATACAATGACATTGGGTGTGGTTCATGAAAAGAAGAGACATGCAATGACACTGGTAGATCCTTATGTGGTTCATGAAAAGAATAGACATGCAATGACATTGGGTGTGGTTCATGAAAAGAACAGACATGCAGTGACACTGGTGGATCCTTATGTGTGGTTCATGAAAAGAACATACATGCAATGACACTGGTGGATCCTTATGTGGTTGGTTTAGAAGAACACACATGCAATGACACTGGATGTGGTTCATGAAAAGAACAGACATGCAATGACACTGGTGGATCCTTATGTGTGGTTCATAAAAGAACATACATGCAATGCCATTGGTGGATCCTTATGTGTTGTTCATGAAAAGAACAGACATGCAATGACACTGGTGGATCCTTATGTGGTTTGTTTAGAAGAACACACATGCAATGACACTGGGTGTGGTTCATGAGAAGAACACACATCCAATGACACTGGTGGATCCTTATGTGGTTTTTTTAGAGGAACAAACATGCAATGACACCGGTGGATACACGTGAGGTTCATGAGAAGAACACACATCCAATGACACTAGTAGATCCTTATGTGGTTCATGAAAAGAACAGACATGCAGTGACACCAGGCGTGGTTCATGAAAAGAACAGACATGCACTGACACTGGGTGTTGTTCATGAAAAGAATAGACATCCAATGACTCTAGATGTGGTTCATGAAAAGAACACACATGCAATGACACTAGGTCTGGTTCATGAAAAGAACATACATGCAATGACACTGGTGGATCCTTATTTGTGTTTCATGAAAAGAACAGACATGCAATGACACTGGTGGATCCTTATGTGGTTTGTTTAGAAGAACACACATGCAATGACACTGGGTGTGGTTCATGAAAAGAACACACATCCAATGACACTGGTGGATCCTTATGTGGTTTGTTTAGAGGAACAGACATGCAATGACACTGGTGGATCCTTATGTGTGGTTTATGAAAAGAACAGACATGCAATGACACTGGTGGATCCATATGTGGTTTGTCAGGAGAACACACATGCAATGACATTGGGTGTGGTCCATGAAAAGAACATACATGCAATGACACTGGTAGATCCTTATGTGGTTCATGAAAAGAACAGACATGTAATGACATTGGGTGTGGTTCATGAAAAGAACAAACATGCAATGACACTGGTGGATCCTTATGTGTGGTTCATGAAAAGAATAGACATGCAATAACACTGGTGGATCCTTATGTGGTTTGTTTAGAAGAACACACATGCAATGACACTGGGTGTGGTTCATGAAAAGAACAGGCATGCAATGACACTGGCGGATCCTTATGTGTTTTGATTAGAGGAACTCACATGCAATGACATTGGGTGTGGTTCATTAAAATAACAGACATGCAATGACACTGGTGGATCCTTATGTGTGGTTCATGAAAAGAACTGACATGCAATGACACTGGTGGATCCTTATGTGGTTTGTTTAGAAGAACACGCATGCAATGACACTGGGTGTGGTTCATGAAAAGAACACACATCCAATGACACTGGTGGATCCTTACGTGGTTTGCTTAGAGGAACAAACATGCAATGACATCGGTGGATCCACGTGTGGTTCATGAGAAGAACACACATCCAATGACACTGGTAGATCCTTATGTGGTCCATGAAAAGAACATACATGTAGTGACACCGGGTGTGGTTCATGAAAAGAACAGACATGCAATGACACTGGGTGTTGTTCATGGAAAGAATAGACATCCAATGACTCTAGTTGTGGTTCATGAAAACAACACACATGCAATGACACTGGGTGTGGTTCATGAAAAGAATAGACATGCAATGACACTGGTGGATCCTTATGTATGGTTCATGAAAAGAACATACATGCAATGACACTGGTGGATCCATGTGTGGTTCATGGGAAGAACAGACATGCAATGACACTGGTGGATCCTTATGTGTGGTTCATGAAAAGAACAGACATGCAATGACACTGGTGGATCCATATGTGGTTTGTCAAGAGAACACACATGCAATGACATTGAGTGTGGTTCATGAAAAGAACAGACATGCAATGACACTGGTAGATACTTGTGTGGTTCATGAAAAGAACACACAACCAATGACACTGGGTGTGGTTCATGAAAAGAACAGACATGCAATGACACTGGTGGATCCTTATGTGTGGTTCATGAAAAGAACAGACATGCAATGGCACCCGTGGATACAAATGTGCTTTGTCAAGAGAACACACATGCAAGGACATGCAATGACACTTGTAGATCCTTATGTGGTTCATGAAAAGAACAGACATGCAATGACACTGGATGTGGTTCATGAAAAGAACAGACATGCAATGACACTAGTGGATCCTTATGTGTGGTTCATGAAAAGAACAGACATGCAATGGCACTAGTGGATCCATATGTGGTTTGTCAGGAGAACACACATACAATGACATTGGGTGTGGTTCATGAAAAGAACAAACATGCAATGACACTGGTAGATCCTTATGTGGTTCATGAAACGAATAGACATGCAATGACATTGGGTGTCGTTCATGAAAAGAACATACATGTAGTAACACTGGTGGATCCTTATGAGTGGTTCATGAAAAGAACAGACATGCAATGACACTGGTGGATCCTTATGTGGTTTGTTTAGAAGAACACACATGCAATGACACTAGGTGTGGTTCATGAAAAGAACAGACATGCAATGACACTGGTGGATCCTTATGTGTGGTTCATGAAAAGAACATACATGCAATGCCACTGGTGGATCCTTATGTGTTGTTCATGAAAAGAACAGACATGCAATGACAGTGGTGGATCCTTATGTGGTTTGTTTAGAAGAACACACATGCAATGACACTGGGTGTGGTTCATGAGAAGAACACACATCCAATGACACTGGTGGATCCTTATGTGGGTTTTTAGAGGAACAAACATGCAATGACACCGGTGGATACACGTGAGGTTCATGAGAAGAACACACATCCAATGACACTGGTAGATCCTTATGTGGTTCATGAAAAGAACAGACATGCAGTGACACCAGGCGTGGTTCATGAAAAGAACAGACATGCACTGACAATGGGTGTTGTTCATGAAAAGAATAGACATCCAATGACTCTAGCTGTGGTTGATGAAAAGAACACACATGCAACGACACTAGGTGTGGTTCATGAAAAGAACATACATGCAATGACACTGGTGGATCCTTATTTGTGGTTCATGAAAAGAACAAACATGCAATGACACTGGTGGATCCTTATGTGGTTTGTTTAGAAGAACACACATGCAATGACACTGGGTGTGGTTCATGAAAAGAACACACATCCAATGAAACTGGTGGATCCTTATGTGGTTTGTTTAGAGGAACAGACATGCAATGACACTGGTGGATCCTTATGTGTGGTTCATGAAAAGAACAGACATGCAATGACACTGGTGGATCCATATGTGGTTTGTCCGGAGAACACACATGCAATGACATTGGGTGTGGTTCATGAAAAGAACAAACATGCAATAACACTGGTAGATCCTTATGTGGTTCATGAAAAGAACACACATGCAATGACACTAGGTGTGGTTCATGAAAAGAACAGACATGCAATGACACTGGTGGATCCTTATGTGTGGTTCATGAAAAGAACAGACATGCAATGACACTAGTGGGTCCATATGTGGTTTGTCAGGAGAACACACATGCAATGACATTGGGTGTGGTTCATGAAAAGAACAGACATGCAATGACACTGGTAGATCCTTATGTGGTTCACGAAAAGAAGAGACATGCAATGACACTGGGTGTGGTTCATGAAAAGAACAGACATGCAATGACACTGGTGGATCCTTATGTGTGGTTCATGAAAAGAACAGACATGTAATGACACTGGTGGATCCATATGTGGTTTGTTAGGAGAACACACATGCAATGACATTGGGTGTGGTTCATGAAAAGAACAGACATGCAATGACACTGGTAGATCCTTATGTGGTTCATGAAAAGAACAGACATGTAATGAAATTGGGTGTGGTTCATGAAAAGAACAAACATGCAATGACACTGGTGGATCCTTATGTGTGGTTCATGAAAAGAATAGACATGCAATAACACTGGTGGATCCTTATGTGGTTTGTTTAGAAGAACACACATGCAATGACACTGGGTGTGGTTCATGAAAAGAACAAGCATGCAATGACACTGGCGGATCCTTATGTGGTTTGATTAGAGGAACTCACATGCAATGACATTGGGTGTGGTTCATGAAAATAACAGACATGCAATGACACTGGTGGATCCTTATGTGTGGTTCAGGAAAAGAACTGACATGCAATGACACTGGTGGATCCTTATGTGGTTTGTTTAGAAGAACACGCATGCAATGACACTAGGTGTGGTTCATGAAAAGAACACACATCCAATGACACTGGTGGATCCTTCCGTGGTTTGTGGTTTGTTTAGAGGAACAAACATGCAATGACATCGGTGGATCCACGTGTGGTTCATGAGAAGAACACACATCCAATGACACTGGTAGATCCTTATGTGGTCCATGAAAAGAACATACATGCAGTGACACCGGGTGTGGTTCATGAAAAGAACAGACATGCAATGACACTGGGTGTTGTTCATGAAAAGAATAGACATCCAATGACTCTAGTTGTGGTTCATGAAAAGAACACACATGCAATGACACTGGGTGTGGTTCATGAAAAGAACAGACTTGCAATGACACTAGTGGATCCTTATGTATGGTTCATGAAAAGAACATACATGCAATGACACTGGTGGATCCATGTGTGGTTCATGGGAAGAACAGACATGCAATGACACTGGTGGATCCTTATGTGTGGTTCATGAAAATAACAGACATGCAATGACACTGGTGGATCCATATGTGGTTTGTCAGGAGAACACACATGCAATGACATTGAGTGTGGTTCATGAAAAGAACAGACATGCAATGACACTGGTAGATACTTGTGTGGTTCATGAAAAGAACACACAACCAATGACACTGGGTGTGGTTCATGAAAAGAACAGACATGCAATGACACTGGTGGATCCTTATGTGTGGTTCATGAAAAGAACAAACATGCAATAACACCCGTGGATCCAAATGTGGTTTGTCAAGAGAACACACATGCAAGGACATGCAATGACACTTGTAGATCCTTATGTGGTTCATGAAAAGAACAGACATGCAATGACACTGGATGTGGTTCATGAAAAGAACAGACATGCAATGACACTGGTGGATCCTTATGTGTGGTTCATGAAAAGAACAGACATGCAATGGCACTAGTGGATCCATATGTGGTTTGTCAGGAGAACACACATACAATGACATTGGGTGTGGTTCATGAAAAGAACAAACATGCAATGACACTGGTAGATCCTTATGTGGTTCATGAAACGAATAGACATGCAATGACATTGGGTGTGGTTCATGAAAAGAACAGACATGTAGTGACACTGGTGGATCCTTATGAGTGGTTCATGAAAAGAACAGACATGCAATGACACTGGTGGATCCTTATGTGGTTTGTTTAGAAGAACACACATGCAATGACACTAGGTGTGGTTCATGAAAAGAACAGACATGCAATGACACTGGTGGATCCTTATGTGTGGTTCATGAAAAGAACATACATGCAATGCCACTGGTGGATCCTTATGTGTTGTTCATGAAAAGAACATACATGCAATAACACTGGTGGATCCTTATGTGGTTTGTTTAGAAGAACACACATGCAATGACACTGGGTGTGGTTCATGAAAAGAACACACATCCAATGACACTGGTGGATCCTCATGTGGTTTGTTTAGAGGAACAGACATGCAATGACACCGGTGGATACACGTGTAGTTCATGAGAAGAACACACATCCAATGACACTGGTAGATCCTTATGTGGTTCATGAAAAGAACAAACATGAAGTGACACCGGGTGTGGTTCATGAAAAGAACAGACATGCACTGACACTGGGTGTTGTTCATGAAAAGAATAGACATCCAATGACTCTAGCTGTGGTTCATGAAAAGAACACACATGCAATGACACTAGGTGTGGTTCATGAAAAGAACATACATGCAATGAGACTGGTGGATCCTTATTTGTGGTTCATGAAAAGAACAGACATGCAATGACACTGGTGGATCCTTATGTGGTTTGTTTAGAAGAACACACATGCATTGACACTGGGTGTGGTTCATGAAAAGAACACACATCCAATGACACTGGTGGATCCTTATGTGGTTTGTTTAGAGGAACAGACATGCAATGACACTGGTGGATCCTTATGTGTGGTTCATGAAAAGAACAGACGTGCAATGACACTGGTGGATCCATATGTGGTTTGTCCGGAGAACACACATGCAATGACATTGGGTGTGGTTCATGAAAATAACAAACATGCAATAACACTGGTAGATCCTTATGTGGTTCATGAAAAGAACAGACATGCAATGACACTGGGTGTGGTTCATGAAAAGAACAGACATGCAATGACACTCGTGGATCCTTATGTGTGGTTCATGAAAAGAACAGACATGTAATGACACTGGTGGATCCATATGTGGTTTGTTAGGAGAACACACATGCAATGACATTGGGTGTGGTTCATGGAAAGAACAGACATGCAATGACACTGGTAGATCCTTATGTGGTTCATGAAAATAACAGACATGTAATGGCATTGGGTGTGGTTCATGAAAAGAACAAACATGCAATGACACTGGTGGATCCTTATGTGTGGTTCATGAAAAGAATAGACATGCAATAACACTGGTGGATCCTTATGTGGTTTGTTTAGAAGAACACACATGCAATGACACTGGGTGTGGTTCATGAAAAGAACAGGCATGCAATGACACTGGCGGATCCTTATGTGGTTTGATTAGAGGAACTCACATGCAATGACATTGGGCGTGGTTCATGAAAATAACAGACATGCAATGACACTGGTAGATCCTTATGTGTGGTTCATGAAAAGAACAGACATGCAATGACACTGGTGGATCCTTATGTGGTTTGTTTAGAAGAACACGCATGCAATGACACTGGGTGTGGTTCATGAAAAGAACACACATCCAATGACACTGGGATCCTTACGTGGTTTGTTTAGAGGAACAAACATGCAATGACACCGGTGGATCCACGTGTGGTTCATGAGAAGAACACACATCCAATGACACTGGTAGATCCTTATGTGGTCCATGAAAAGAACATACATGCAGTGACACCGGGTGTGGTTCATGAAAAGAACAGACATGCAATGACACTGGGTGTTCATGAAAAGAATATGCAGGAGTCAGTATGGATCTCCAGGTTTTGCTTCTGATTATTGATATGAGAGGAGTCTCAATCATGTCTGCATTATTCGCGAACCATAGGGTGACACACTTAAGGGTTGCCGGACACCATTTAGGAGCACATATGTTCCACACAAAAGGTTTGCAAAGCGTAGGAAATGTTTCGATAGAAATAGGAATTGTTTTGATAGAAACCAGAATTGTTTCGGGTGAAATTGCAGAAAGTGGTTCTGCATGTGATATTGAAATGTTGCAAGGGGTTTTATGTGAATGTTTGTTAATTAAAGTAATTAACAAAATTCTGAATAAAATAAATAAAAGAGTTTTATTAATTGAGAGTTGCATTTAATTTGGTGGAAATTAAATACATGTGAGTGGGATTTTGGGTGGAGGCCATGTTTATGTGAGTGGAGGTTCACCACATGAATGAAGGAGGGGAGGAGTCCCCCCCTCATGCGCCGTCTATGGGAGGGGAGGGGTATACCTCCCTCCTATATAAAGCCCCCTCTCTCCTCTCACAAACCACACCTCCTCGTGAAGGATCTCTCTCCCCCTCTAGATATTTCCCCATGGTCTCGGATTAGCGAGATACATGTTCCCGGTGGCCTTGCGTCTGGAAGGAGTTGCTGCTTCCGCTGATTCGCTGGAGCGAGGAGGTGGAGGTTGTCCGGTGGCTTGAACATGTGTGCGAGGACGGATGCGCTGTTGATTTGCGGCGCTCGGACTTCCACATGATCTTGAGATTGGCAAGTGTACGACTACATCAACCACGAGTTCCTACTCGTTAACAAAACTCGTTGTCTTCGAGGGTAAGTTCTCCATGGATGTATGTCCACCTGTTGCTCTATATCTAGTAGATAGATCTTGGTGTATAGTTCTCATCGTAGGAAATTTTTTGTTTTCTATGCTGCGGACCCAACAGGGAAAACTTACTGCTGTGCTCATCATACCTTCCTCTTGGGGTTCCCCAAGGAGCTTGATATATTTTGGGTCATCACCCTCTCCTATGCGGGCTTGTTCGTCTGCGGTACCAAAGTTGGCAGGCCAGCGCATGGCGGTACCTAAGTTGCCTGAAATTACCGCTTTTCGAAAAGTTGGGCTGCCAACTACTGAGAGGGGACATTTCGAGGCAAACTCATCTCACCCCTACCAAATTCAAACATTCCGTTAAACTGCCCCGTGAAGTAGACGGTCGGGACCCTCATGTCGGTCATCTGTCCGTGACGCGGGCGCCAACGCGGCAACCTCTTAGGCAAATCGAGCAGCTAAGTGGATTGGATGCATTGACCAATTTCACAAATCCATTCCCAGCTTTCCCCTAGCACCGGCGGCGTTGGAATCCACCCTCCAGGCAGGATGATCCCTTCGGACATTTGACTTCCGGCGCCAAGTTGCTGCACCCAGTTGCTGCGCCCAGTCGCTGATCCTGAGCTCCAATGGCGCATGCTGTAGCCACCGTTGCGAGGCTCTAGCCCGCCTCCGCCGCCGATGAGCCGAGCAACTCGGAGGATGGCAGATCCTACTATCAAGAAAGAAGAAGTTCTGTCTACAAGCGGGTGATCTACCCTTCTCTTTGCTATTCGCACTAGTTACAACTGCTAGCTAGCTACTGAACCTCAGATTGTTTGTTAGCCCAACACTGACAAACATATTTTGTCCACAGTTTTCTGTCAAGTGGGATCTGCGCATACCCCCTTACCTGGTTATGGTAGTCCTCTATAGGTACGACTCTAAGGGCAAGTGGTATGGAAGCCATTGTTTCATGATGGAAGAAGCGCCTATGCAGATCTGCACTATATCTGGTATGGTTGCTGCTCTGTGTAATCATGTTGAATTATGGCCGAAGCAGACAGCAAAGTTTAGCTTCATGGATGAACGTGTGTCGTGGTGGTATCACGACATATGCCATGGGTAGGCTAAAGTTGGGGCCGATGGACGTGGAGGAATCCGGGGAGGGATGATGCAGTGAGGACCGCACTCGTATGAACAAAGAGAAATACAATGTATATTGGATTGAAGCTCTCAAGTGGAGATAACACCTCATTCTCTACATCTAATCTCTTACAATCTGGCCATACTTGTGGCTACAATCATGCTCCTTGAGCTGTATATCCTATGCCTCTATCTAGATCTCTCTATGAGAGTGGAGGAGGAAGAAGAAGGAGAGCTCCTATTGAGCTGAGAGGGGAGGAGCCCTTCGGGGCCTCCCCTTGAACGATCCCCCTGGTGCTCCTTATAAAGGGGAGCCCAGGGGACAAAGCTTGCTCCATACGCTAGGCATCTACTTAGCATATTCCTGGTATCTTCTTAGATGCTCAGCATATGCCTTGGCATCTTTGGAGATGCCAGGGGCATATTCCATACTCCATGTGCCAGCCTGAGCTGGAGGGCTCCCAAGACTGGCACGATACTGGTGGAGATTGTCTTGGCTCAATGGCGAGTCGTTGTAGATTTATGGATGCGTCTGGGAATGGATAACAGGATATATGAAGTAGTTTTATTCGGCCTAGACGTCCTCGGAAACATGTTAATTCGGCCTATGGCCTGTTTGAGTCGGCCCGGAGCTAGAAAGCCCAGCCGAGTCTCTATTTTCCTCACAGCCGAATAAAGGTAAAGGCCGAGCTGCTGTCCTTCTAATTCGGCCCATGGTGGAAGGAGCCCCGCCGGGTCATCCTGGCATCCACCGGGTCGAGCGGCCTGTTCGGATCCTCTCCTGAGGCCCAGCTAGGTCAAGGGAAGCTTGGGGTCTTGGTGAGGTTCGTCGTTGGGCCGGGATTGCTCCCGCCGGCCCACGCGAGGAGGGCGAGTGTTGAGGTGGTGCTTGGGCGGACAGAACCCGCGGTGGGCCGAGGTCCTCCTGACTCGGCCCATCCGGGAGGCGATGGCGAGGTGTAGCAGGGCGGTGAGGCAGAGTTCGGCTAGGCCGAGGTAATTGGCCTGGCGCGGGGTCGAGTCGACGTGAACGGGAGAGGAGCGTCGGGGGCGACGTCTGGCAGGAACAGGAGCTCCAGTGCTGATCCTTGGTGGGCCGAAGTAACTGAATTCGGCTCACACGAGATGACCCGGCCAAATTATCCATGATTCGTCCTTCTAGAGCATAATTCGGCCTGTTTCACATAGATCTGGTCCAGCTGGGGTGGGGACTGGGCCGACTTAGTGTTAACTCGGCCCATATCGGTTATTGCCTTTGTATTTTTCTGTTTGACTCATATTGAATATTATTTTCTCATATATGTTTCTTATTTGACTCACTCAATTCATCAACTCTGGGGTACCCGGGGGTACACCCCCGACATTAGTCCCCGAGGCTATGTGGGACTCGTAGAGTCGTGCATAGGCTCCATATTAAATATTCCCAGAGTTGTCTTCCGACTTATAATCTCTTGGTTGCATAACGCTTTTGGTCAAGTTTGTGACTTTGTCCTTCTTGGGCTTTG
The DNA here is from genome assembly GCA_916181665.1 of Avena sativa. Taxonomy (NCBI): domain Eukaryota; kingdom Viridiplantae; phylum Streptophyta; class Magnoliopsida; order Poales; family Poaceae; genus Avena; species Avena sativa. Next base: position 540,059,482 of record OV702290.1, on the reverse strand, counting down.
CTCATAACCTCTCTGGGCAGGTTTTTCGACTTCTGGCCTTCTTGGGCTCTGGTCCTAACCCTTTTTGGTAAGTTTCTGGACTTCTGGCCATCATGGGCACTGGTCACAACCCCTTTGGGTAAGTTTCTAGACTTCTGGCTTTCATGGGCACTCGTCATAACCCTTTGGATAAGTTTATAGACTTCTGGCCTTCATGGGCACTCGTCATAACCCCTTTGGGTAAGTTTCTAGACTTCTGGCCTTCATGGGCACTGGTCATAACCTCTTTGGGTAAGTTTCTGGACTTCTGACCTTCATGGGCATTGCTCTATTAACCCTATTGGGTAAGTCATGAGTTCCTGCCTTCTTGGGCATTGCTCTTTTAACCCCATTGGGTAAGCTATGAGTCTTGGCCTTCTTTGGCACTGCTCTTTTAACCTTTTTGGGTAAGTTATGAGTCTTGGCTTTCTTTGGCCCTGCTCTGTTAACCTCTTTGGGTATGTTATGAGTCTTGGCCTTCTTTGGCACTGCTCTTTTAACCTCTTTGGGTAAGTTATGAGTCTTGGCCTTCTTTGGCACTGCTCTTTTAACCTCTTCGGGTAAGTTTATGAGTCTTGGCCTTCTTTGGCACTGCTCTTTTAACCTCTTTGGGTAAGTTATGAGTCTTGGCCTTCTTTGGCACTGCTCTTTTAACCTCTTCGGGTAAGTTATGAGCTCTGGCCTTATTGGGCACTGCTCTTTTAACCTCTTCGGGTAAGTTATGATCCGAGTCATCTGTTTCCGAATGAGAGTTATTTTACTCAAAATTGACTTAGGTCTTGGGTTGGAGTCCTCTGACTTGAATCCGAGGTATACAACTTAAATCTGAGTTATCTCATTCCAAATCCGAGTTACTTTACTCAATTTTGACTTATTTCCCAAATCTGAGTCATCTGACTCAAATCCGAGTTAACTCATCCCAAATCCGAGTTACTTTACTCAATCTTGACTTATATCCCAAATCTGAGTCATCTGACTCAAATCCGAGTTAACTCATCCCAAATCCGAGTTTACTTTACTCAGTCTTGACTTACTTCCCAAATCTGAGTTTATCTGACTCAAATCCGAGTTAACTCATCCCAAATCCGAGTTACTTTACTCAATTTTGACTTACATCTCAAATCTGAGTCATCTGACTCAAATCCGAGTTAACTCATCCCAAATTCGAGTTACTTTACTCAATTTTGACTTACATCTCAAATCTGAGTCATCTGACTCAAATCCGAGTTAACTCATCCCAAATCCGAGTTACTTTACTCAATTTTGACTTACATCTCAAATCTGAGTCATCTGACTCAAATCCGAGTTAACTCATCCCAAATCCGAGTTATTCGTTTGCCATGATATAGCTTGATTTGGCGTGATGACGATAATTTGCCTTTGATATGGATCCGAGACATGGATCCGAGATTAAGCTTTGGGATATGATAATAGGGCTAACCGCTGAGAGATCTAATTTTAGATATAGATGTGAGATATAGATTGGAGATGTGATGAGCTGGCCAATAGTCATTCGTGATATGGGATAATCTGGCAAGATGGTGAGATATCAATCCGAGTCATAACATAACCTGGCAACCTGGGGAACTGAATAAAGCCTTGGCATGAATCAGAGATATGATTAGTACGCCGAGTCTGAATACCAATCCGAATTATCGTATCCCCTGTCAAGCTGAATCAAACATTAGTCCGGATCAGAGACGATCTACTGAGCTGAGTTAAAGGTTAATTCGAAGCATAAACAAATTGACTTCAAGTTATATCCGAATCAACAATAAGCTGGCTGGTAAGCTGAGTTAAAGGACAATCCAAAGCATAAATAAACTGACTCAAACTCTATCCGACTCATAAGTAAGCCGAATCAAATTCTACCTGGATCATAAATGAGCTGACTCAACTTCTATCCGAGTTATAAATAAGTCTGCTGGGGAGCTGAGATACAGGGTAATCCAAAGCATAAGTAAACTGACTCAGAATCTATCTGAATCACAAATAAGATGATTCAACTTATGGCCGAGTTATAAATAAGCTGACTGGAGTATAGACCTGAATCAACATAATGCTCTCTTAATCTAAAGGTGACTCTACGGATAAGCTGACTAGTCCTCGGGTTGAGTTATTTTCCCCCTGGGATGAAGGATTGAGTGTAGGTGGCTGAGTTACCTGGCACCTACAGCATACTTGGAGAAGTGTTTGGGTGAGTTTTGCTAGGTCATACCTGCCCTGCTGAGTTATTTGGTACTTACAGTAGGCTTGGAGTAGTGCTTGAGTCCTTCCTGCTGAGTCTTATCAGCTTTGATGAGTTAGACTTGGTGAGCCTCTGTGCTTACCTCTTTGTTCTCTGTTGACTTGGTGAAGCTGAATGAGCCCTATGAGGAAGAAGTTGATGAAGATGTTCCCGTCCGGATGGAAACCCAACCAACACCACTAGGAGGCCCCACGGTGGGCGCCAAATGTCGTGGTGGTATCACGGCATATGCCATGGGTAGGCTAAAGTTGGGGCCGATGGACGTGGAGGAATCCGGGGAGGGATGATGCAGTGAGGACCGCACTCGTATGAACAAAGAGAAATACAATGTATATTGGATTGAAGCTCTCAAGTGGAGATAACACCTCATTCTCTACATCTAATCTCTTACAATCTGGCCATACTTGTGGCTACAATCATGCTCCTTGAGCTGTATATCCTATGCCTCTATCTAGATCTCTCTATGAGAGTGGAGGAGGAAGAAGAAGGAGAGCTCCTATTGAGTTGAGAGGGGAGGAGCCCTTCGGGGCCTCCCCTTGAACGATCCCCCTGGTGCTCCTTATAAAGGGGAGCCCAGGGGACAAAGCTTGCTCCATACGCTAGGCATCTACTTAGCATATTCCTGGTATCTTCTTAGATGCTCAGCATATGCCTTGGCATCTTTGGAGATGCCAGGGGCATATTCCATACGCCATGTGCCAGTCTGAGCTGGAGGGCTCCCAAGACTGGCACGATACTGGTGGAGATTGTCTTGGCTCAATGGCGAGTCGTTGTAGATTTCTGGATGCATCTGGGAATGGATAACAGGACATATGAAGTAGTTTTATTCGGCCTGGACGTCCTAGGAAACATGTTAATTCGGCCTATGGCCTGTTTGAGTCGGCCCGGAGCTAGAGAGCCCAGCCGAGTCTCTATTTTCCTCACAGGCGAATAAAGGTAAAGGCCGAGCTGCTGTCCTTCTAATTCGGCCCATGGTGGAAGGAGCCCCGCCGGGTCATCCTGGCATCCACCGGGTCGAGCGGCCTGTTCGGATCCTCTCCTGAGGCCCAGCCGGGTCAAGGGAAGCTTGGGGTCTTGGTGAGGTTCGTCGTTGGGCCGGGATTGCTCCCACCGGCCCACGCGAGGAGGGCGAGTGTTGAGGTGGTGCTTGGGCGGACAGAACCCGCGGTGGGCCGAGGTCCTCCTGACTCGGCCCATCCGGGAGGCGACGGTGAGGTGTAGCAGGGCGGTGAGGCAGAGTTCGGCTGGGCCGAGGTAATTGGCCTGGCGCGGGGTCGAGTCGACGTGAGCGGGAGAGGGAGCGTCGGGGGCGACGTCTGGCAGGAACAGGAGCTCCAGTGCTGATCCTTGGTGGGCCGAAGTAACTGAATTCGGCTCACGCGAGATGACCTGGCCAGATTATCCATGATTCGGCCTTCTAGAGCATAATTCGGCCTGTTTCACATAGATCTGGTCCAGCTGGGGTGGGGACTGGGCCGACTTAGTGTTAACTCGGCCCAGATCGGTTATTGCCTTTGTATTTTTCTGTTTGACTCATATTGAATATTATTTTCTCATATATGTTTCTTATTTGACTCGCTCAATTCATCAACTCTGGGGTACCCGGGGGTACACCCCCGACAACATGGCACCATGGTTCCTATAACGTGTGACAATCAGCTAATTGCGTTGATGAAAAGGTGTGCTTCGGCTGCCATGTTTGACCTGAAATGTCATGTACTGGATGTGGAACCTGCTGCAACTGGGAGTCGCCCTTCTATTCTTGGACATGGTGGTTGCTCGAACCCAATTAGCTCCTGGTAAGCAAAGGTCTCTTGGGGTTCGCATGTTTGTGCTGAATTGTAATTTTTGTTTTATTTACTCTATAGATATTGGGCAGTTATGCAATAGTCTTGTTTCTTTGACAGGAAGCGCCGCAAGGTTAGAAACATGACTACCGGTTCAGTCATTTTGCTACCCGAAGAAATTAAAAACGAGTGGAAAGATGTCATTTTGCTGTCAGAAGAAATTAAAAACGAGTGGAAAGATGATGCTGGACACGATTCTGGTGCCCATTGTCCCGGCGATGCAGAGTACGTGAAGCTAAGAAAATTGGCACCGAGGAAGAGGAAGAAGACAGGAAATGAAGAAGCCATTGGACGTGAAGGCTTGGCACCCAGGCTGCGGAAGAAGGCTGCTGGCAATGAGGATGTATAATAATGTGTTGAACTTGAACCTATATATGTAATTCTGTTAAATTCTGATCGCTTTTTGTGTGGCACGTTGTTGGGTGAAACAATCTACGCACGTTCTCTGAGTAAAATGTACCGCGACTTAGGGTTTGGAAACGCCCGAGTCAGTAGTTGAATCCGAAATTGTGATTGTGCTACTACTATCTGAAAATAAGGATCCACCGGTTCCACGATTGCTGAGTGGCAGGAGGTCTCCAAATACGAAGCAGCAACTTATTTTAGATACTGCACATTGACGTGGCAACATAAACAGCAATGTTCTCACCTATAATGCCCAGATGAGGAGGAAATGGGTTTGTGAAAAGAAGAGACATGCAATCACACTAGGTGGATCCATATGTGGTTTATGGAAGTAACAAACATGCAATGACTCTAGCCGTGATTCATGAAAAGAACAGACATGCAATGACACTGGGTGTGGTTCATGAAAAGAATAGACATGCAATGACACTGGTGGATCCTTATGTGGTTCATGAAAAGAACAGACATGCAATGACACTGGTGGATCCTTATGTGGTTCATGAAAAGAACAGACATGCAATGACACTGGTGGATCCTTATGTGGTTCATGAAAAGAACACACATGCAATGACACTGGTTAATCCTTATGTGGTTTGTTTAGAGGAACATACATGCAATGACACCGGTGGATCCACATGTGGTTCATGAGAAGAACACACATCCAATGACACTGGTAGATCCTTATGTGGTTCATGAAAAGAACAGACATGCAGTGGCACCGGGTGTGGTTCATGAAAACAATAGACATGCAATGACACTGGGTGTGGTTCATGGAAAGAATAGACATCCAATGACTCTAGCCGTGGTTCATGAAAAGAACACACATGCAATGACACTGGGTGTGGTTCAGGAAAAGAACAGACATGCAATGACACTGGTGGATCCTTATGTGTGGTTCATGAAAAGAACAGACATGCAATGACACTGATGGATCCATATGTGGTTTGTTAGGAGAACACACATGCAATGACATTGGGTGTGGTTCATGAAAAGAACAGACATGCAATGACACTGGTAGATCCTTATGTGGTTCATGAAAAGAATAGACATGCAATGACATTGGGTGTGGTTCATGAAAAGAACAGACATGCAATGTCACTGGTGGATCCTTATGTGTGGTTCATGAAAAGAATAGACATGCAATGACACTGGTGGATCCATATGTGGTTTGTCAGGAGAACACACATGCAATGCCATTGGGTGTGGTTCATGAAAAGAATAGACATGCAATGACACTGGTAGATCCTTATGTGGTTCATGAAAAGAATAGACATGCAATGACATTGGGTGTGGTTCATGAATAGAACATACATGCAATGACACTGGTGGATCCTTATGTGTGGTTCATGAAAAGAACAGACATGCAATGACACTGGTGGATCCTTATGTGGTTTGTTTAGAAGAACACACAAGCAATGACACTGGGTGTGGTTCATGAAAAGAATAGACATGCAATGACACTGGTGGATCCTTATGTGGTTTGTTTAGAGGAACACACATGCAATGACATTGGGTGTGGTTTATGAAAAGAACAGACAAGCAATGACACTGGTGGATCCTTATGTGTGGTTCATGAAAAGAACAGACATGCAATGACACTGGTGGATCCTTATGTCGTTTATTTAGAAGAACACACATGCAATGACACTGGGTGTGGTTCATGAAACGAACACACATCCAATGACACTGGTGGATCCTTATGTGGTTTGTTTAAAGGAACACACATGCAATGACATTGGGTGGATCCACGTGTGGTTCATGAGAAGAACACACATCCAATGACAGTGGTAGATCCTTATGTGATTCATGAAAAGAACAGACATGAAGTGACACCGGGTGTGGTTCATGAAAAGAACAGACATGCAATGACACTGGGTGTGGTTCATGAAAAGAAGAGACATCCAATGACTCTAGCTGTGGTTCATGAAAAGAACACACATGCAATGACACTGGGTGTGGTTCCTGAAAAGAACAGACATGCAATGAGACTGGTGGATCCTTATGTGTGGTTCATGAAAAGAACAGACATGCAATGACACTGGTGGATCCATATGTGGTTTGTCAGGAGAACACACATGCAATGACATTGGGTGTGGTTCATGAAAAGAACAGACATGCAATGACACTAGTAGATCCTTATGTGGTTAATGAATAGAACATACATGCAATGACATTGGGTGTGGTTCATGAAAAGAACAGACATGCAATGACACTGGTGGATCCTTATGTGTGGTTCATGAAAAGAACAGACATGCAATGACACTGGTGGATCCTTATGTGGTTTGTTTAGAAGAACACACATGCAATGACACTGGTGTGGTTCATGAAAAGAACACACATCCAATGACACTGGTGGATCCTTATGTGGTTTGTTTAGAGGAACAGACATGCAATGACACCGGTGGATCCACCTGTGGTTCATGAGAAGAACACACATCCAATGACACTGGTAGATCCTTATGTGGTTCATGAAAAGAACTTTCATGCAGTGACACCGGGTGTGGTTCATCAAAAGAACAGACATGCAATGACACTGGATGTTCTTCATGAAAAGAATAGACATCCAATGACTGTAGCTGTGGTTCATGAAAAGAACACACATGCAATGACACTAGGTGTGGTTCATGAAAAGAACAGGCATGCAATGACACTGGTGGATCCTTATGTGTGGTTCATGAAAAGAACATACATGCAATGACACTGGTGGAACCATATGTGGTTTGTCAGGAGAACACACATGCAATGACATTGGGTGTGGTTCATGAAAAGAACAGACATGCAATGACACTAGTAGATCCTTATGTGCTTCATGAATAGAACATACATGCAATGACATTGGGTGTGGTTCATGAAAAGAACAGACATGCAATGACACTGGTGGATCCTTATGTGTGGTTCATGAAAAGAACAGACATGCAATGACACTGGTGGATCCTTATGTGGTTTGTTTAGAAGAACACACATGCAATGACACTGGTGTGGTTCATGAAAAGAACACACATCCAATGACACTGGTGGATCCTTATGTGGTTTTGTTAGAGGAACAGACATGCAATGACACCGGTGAATCCACCTGTGGTTCATGAGAAGAACACACATCCAATGACACTGGTAGATCCTTATGTGGTTCATGAAAAGAACTTTCATGCAGTGACACCGGGTGTGGTTCATGAAAAGAACAAACATGCAATGACACTGGTGTTTCTTCATGAAAAGAATAGACATCCAATGACTCTAGCTGTGGTTCATGAAAAGAACACACATGCAATGACACTAGGTGTGGTTCATGAAAAGAACAGGCATGCAATGACACTGGTGGATCCTTATGTGTGGTTCATGAAAAGAACATACATGCAATGACACTGGTGGATCCTTATGTGGTTTGTTTAGAGGAACAAACATGCAATGACACTGGTGGATCCATGTGTGGTTCATGAGAAGAACACACATCCAATGACACTGGTGGATCCTTATGTGGTTTGTTTAGAGGAACAGACATGCAATCACACTAGGTGGATCCATATGTGGTTTATGGAAGTAACAGACATGCAATGACTCTAGCTGTGATTCATGAAAAGAAAAGACATGCAATGGCACTGGTGGATCCATGTGTGGTTCATGGGAAGAACAGACATGCAATGACACTGGTGGATCCTTATGCGTGGTTCATGAAAAGAACAGACATGCAATGACACTGGTGGATCCATATGTGGTTTGTCAGGAGAACACACATGCAATGACATTGGGTGTGGTTCATGAAAAGAACAGACATGCAATGACACTGGTAGATCCTTATGTGTTTCATGAAAAGAACACACATGCAATGACACTGGGTGTGGTTCATGAAAAGAACAGACATGCAATGACACTGGTGGATCCTTATGTGTGGTTCATGAAAAAAACAGACATGCAATGACACTGGTGGATCCATATGTGGTTTGTTAGGAGAACACACATGCAATGACATTGGGTGTGGTTCATGAAAAGAACAGACATGCAATGACACTGGTAGATCCTTATGTGGTTCATGAAAAGAACATACATGCAATGACACTGGGTGTGGTTCATGAAAAGAATAGACATGCAATGACACTGGTGGCTCCTTATGTGTGGTTCATGAAAAGAACAGACATGCAATGACACTGGTGGATCCATATGTGGTTTGTTAGGAGAACACACATGAAATGACATTGGGTGTGGTTCTTGAAAAGAACAGACATGCAATGACACTGGTAGATCCTTATGTGGTTCATGAAAAGAACAGACATGCAATGACATTGGGTGTGGTTCATGAAAAGAACAGACATGTAATGACACTGGTGGATCCTTATGTGTGGTTCATGAAAAGAGAAGACATGCAATAACACTGGTGGATCCTTATGTGGTTTGTTTAGAAGAACACACATGCAATGACACTGGGTGTGGTTCATGAAAGAACAGGCATGCAATGACTCTGGCGGATCCTTATGTGGTTTGTTTAGAGGAACTCACATGCAATGTCATTGGGTGTGGTGCATGAAAAGAACAGACATGCAATGACACTGGTGGATCCTTATGTGTGGTTCATGAAAAGAACAGACATGCAATGACACTGGTGGATCCTTATGTTGTTTGTTTAGAAGAACACACATGCAATGACACTGGGTGTGGTTCATGAAAAGAACACACATCCAATGACACTAGTGGATCCTTACGTGGTTTGTTTAGAGGAACAAACATGTAATGACACCGGTGGATCCACGTGTGGTTCATGAGAAGAACACACATCCAATGACACTGGTAGATCCTTATGTGGTTCATGAAAAGAACAGACATGCAGTGACACCGGGTGTGGTTCATGAAAAGAACAGACATGCAATGACACTTGGTGTTTTTATGAAAAGAATAGACATCCAATGACTCTAGTTGTGGTTCATGAAAAGAACACACATGCAATGACACTGGGTGTGGTTCATGAAAAGAACAGACATCCAATGACACTTGTGGATCCTTATGTGTGGTTCATGAAAAGAATATACATGCAATGACACTGGTGGATCCTTATGTGTGGTTCATGAAAAGAACAGACATGCAATGACACTGGTGGATCCTTATGTGGTTTGTTTAGAAGAACACACATGCAATGACACTGGTGTGGTTCATGAAAAGAACACACATCCAATGACACTGGTGGATCCTTATGTGGTTTGTTTAGAGGAACAGACATGCAATGACACCGGTGGATCCACCTGTGGTTCATGAGAAGAACACACATCCAATGACACTGGTAGATCCTTATGTGGTTCATGAAAAGAACTTTCATGCAGTGACACTGGGTGTGGTTCATGAAAAGAACAGACATGCAATGACACTGGATGTTCTTCATGAAAAGAATAGACATCCAATGACTGTAGCTGTGGTTCATGAAAAGAACACACATGCAATGACACTAGGTGTGGTTCATGAAAAGAACAGGCATGCAATGACACTGGTGGATCCTTATGTGTGGTTCATGAAAAGAACATACATGCAATGACACTGGTGGATCCATATGTGGTTTGTCAGGAGAACACACATGCAATGACATTGGGTGTGGTTCATGAAAAGAACAGACATGCAATGACACTAGTAGATCCTTATGTGTTTCATGAATAGAACATACATGCAATGACATTGGGTGTGGTTCATGAAAAGAACAGACATGCAATGACACTGGTGGATCCTTATGTGTGGTTCATGAAAAGAACAGACATGCAATGACACTGGTGGATCCTTATGTGGTTTGTTTAGAAGAACACACATGCAATGACACTGGTGTGGTTCATGAAAAGAACACACATCCAATGACACTGGTGGATCCTTATGTGGTTTGTTTAGAGGAACAGACATGCAATGACACCGGTGAATCCACCTGTGGTTCATGAGAAGAACACACATCCAATGACACTGGTAGATCCTTATGTGGTTCATGAAAAGAACTTTCATGCAGTGACACCGGGTGTGGTTCATGAAAAGAACAAACATGCAATGACACTGGTGTTTCTTCATGAAAAGAATAGACATCCAATGACTCTAGCTGTGGTTCATGAAAAGAACACACATGCAATGACACTAGGTGTGGTTCATGAAAAGAACAGGCATGCAATGACACTGGTGGATCCTTATGTGTGGTTCATGAAAAGAACATACATGCAATGACACTGGTGGATCCTTATGTGGTTTGTTTAGAGGAACAAACATGCAATGACACTGGTGGATCCATGTGTGGTTCATGAGAAGAACACACATCCAATGACACTGGTGGATCCTTATGTGGTTTGTTTAGAGGAACAGACATGCAATCACACTAGGTGGATCCATATGTGGTTTATGGAAGTAACAGACATGCAATGACTCTAGCTGTGATTCATGAAAAGAAAAGACATGCAATGGCACTGGTGGATCCATGTGTGGTTCATGGGAAGAACAGACATGCAATGACACTGGTGGATCCTTATGCGTGGTTCATGAAAAGAACAGACATGCAATGACACTGGTGGATCGATATGTGGTTTGTCAGGAGAACACACATGCAATGACATTGGGTGTGGTTCATGAAAAGAACAGACATGCAATGACACTGGTAGATACTTATGTGGTTCATGAAAAGAACACACATGCAATGACACTGGGTGTGGTTCATGGAAAGAATAGACATGCAATGACACTGGTGGATCCTTATGTGTGGTTCATGAAAAGAACAGACATGCAATGACACTGGTGGATCCTTATATGGTTTGTTTAGAAGAACACACATGCAATGACACTGGGTGTGGTTCATGAAAAGAACACACATGCAATGACACTGGGTGTGGTTCATGAAAAGAACAAACATGCAATGACACTAGTGGATCCATATGTGGTTTGTCAGGAGAACACACATGCAATGACATTGGGTGTGGTTCATGAAAAGAACAGACATGCAATGACACTAGTAGATCCTTATGTGGTTCATGAAAAGAACAGACATGTAATAACATTGGGTGTGGTTCATGAAAAGAACAGACATGCAATGACACTGGTGGATCCTTATGTGTGGTTCATGAAAAGAACAGACATGCAATGACACTGGTGGATCCTTATATGGTTTGTTTAGAAGAACACACATGCAATGACACTGGGTGTGGTTCATGAAAAGAACAGACATGCAATGACACTGGTGGATCCTTATGTGGTTTGTTTAGAAGAACACACATGCAATGACACTAGGTGTGGTTCATGAAAAGAACACACATCCAATGACACTAGTGGATCCTTATGTGGTTTGTTTAGAGGAACTTTCATGCAATGACACCGGTGGATACACGTGTGGTTCATGAGAAGAACACACATCCAATGACACTGGTAGATCGTTATGTGGTTCATGAAAAGAACAGACATGCAGTGACACCGGGTGTGGTTCATAAAAAGAACAGACATGCAATGACACTGGGTGTGGTTCATGAAAAGAATAGACATGCAATGACACTGGTGGATCCATATGTGGTTTGTTTAGAAGAACACACATGCAATGACACTGGGTGTGGTTCATGAAAAGAATAGACATGCAATGACACTGGTGGATCCATATGTGGTTTGTTTAGAAGAACACACATCCAATGACTCTAGATGTGGTTCATGAAAATAACACACATGCAATGACACTGGGTGTGGTTCATGAAAAGAATAGACATGCAATGACACTGGTGGATCCATATGTGGTTTGTTTAGAAGAACACACATGCAATGACACTGGGTGTGGTTCATGAAAAGAACACACATCCAATGACACAAGTGGATCCTTACGTGGTTTGTTTAGAGGAACAGACATGCAATGTCACCGGTGGATCCACGTGTGGTTCATGATAAGAACACACATCCAATGACACTGGTGGATCCTTATGTGGTTTGTCAGGAGAACACACATGCAATGACATTGGGTGTGGTTCATGAAAAGAACAGACATGCAATGACACTGGTAGACTCTTATGTAGTTCATGAAAATAACACACATGCAATGGCACTGGTGAATCCTTATGTGTGGTTCATGAAAAGAACAGACATGTAATGACACTAGTGGATCCATATGTGGTTTATCAGGAGAACACACATGCAATGACATTGGGTGTGGTTCATGAAAAGAACAGACATCCAATGACACTGGTAGATCCTTATGTGGTTCATGAAAAGAATAGACATGCAATGAGACTGGGTGTGGTTCATGAAAAGAACAGACATGCAATGACACTGCTGGATCCTTATGTGTGGTTCATGAAAAGAACAGACATGCAATGACACTGGTAGATCCATATGTGGTTCATGAAAAGAACAGACATGCAATGACACTGGTAGATCCTTATGTGGTTCATGAAAAGAACAGACATGCAATGACATTGGGTGTGGTTCATGAAAAGAACAGACATGCAATGACACTGGTGGATCCTTATGTGTGGTTCATGAAAAGAACAGACATGCAATGACACTGGTGGATCCTTATGTGGTTTGTTTAGAAGAACACACATGCAATGACACTGGGTGTGGTTCATGAAAAGAACACACATCCAATGACACTGGTGGATCCTTATGTGGTTTGTTTAGAGGAACAGACATGCAATGACACCGGTGGATACACGTGTGGTTCATGAGAAGAACACACATCCAATGACACTGGTAGATCCTTATGTGGTTCATGAAAAGAACAGACATGCAGTGACACCGGGTGTGGTTCATGAAAAGAACAGACATGCACTGACACTGGGTGTTGTTCATGAAAAGAATAGACATCCAATGACTCTAGTTGTGGTTCATGAAAAGAACACACGTGCAATGACACTGGGTGTGGTTCATGAAAAGAACATACATGCAATGACACTGGTGGATCCTTATTTGTGGTTCATGTAAAGAACAGACATGCAATGACACTGGTGGATCGTTATGTGGTTTGTTTAGAAGAACACACATGCAATGACACTTGGTGTGGTTCATGAAAAGAACACACATCCAATGACACTGGTGGATCCTTATGTGGTTTGTTTAGAGGAACAAACATGCAATGCCACTGGTGGATCCACGTGTGGTTCATGAGAAGAACACACATCCAATGACACTGGTAGATCCTTATGTGGTTCATGAAAAGAACAGACATGCAGTGACACCAGGTGTGGTTCATGAAAAGAACAGACATGTAATGACACTGGGTGTTGTTAATGAAAAGAATAGACATCCAATGACTCTAGCCGTGGTTCATGAAAAGAACAGACATGCAATGACATTGGGTGTGGTTCATGAAAAGAATAGACATGCAATGACACTGGTGGATCCTTATGTGTGGTTCATGAAAAGAACATACATGCAATGCCAGTGGTGGATACTTATGTGTGGTTCATAAAAAGAACAGACATGCAATGACACTGGTGGATCCATATGTGGTTTGTCAGGAGAACACACATGCAATGACACTGGGTGTGGTTCATGAAAAGAACAGACATGCAATGACACTGGTGGATCCTTATGTGTGGTTCATGAAAAGAACAGACATGTAATGACACTAGTGGATCCATATGTGGTTTGTCAGGAGAACACACATGCAATGACATTGGGTGTGGTTCATGAAAAGAACAGACATGCAATGACACTGGTAGATACTTATGTGGTTCATGAAAAGAACAGACATGCAATGACACTGGTGGATCCTTATGTGGTTTGTTTAGAGGAACTCACATGCAATGACATTGGGTGTGGTTCATGAAAATAACAGACATGCAATGACACTGGTGGATCCATATGTGGTTTGTCAGGAGAACACACATGCAATGACATTGGGTGTGGTTCATGAAAAGAATAGACATGCAATGACACTGGTAGATCCTTATGTGGTTCATGAAAAGAATAGACATGCAATGACACAGGTGTTGTTCATGAAAAGAATAGACATCCAATGACTCTAGCCGTGGTTCATGAAAAGAACAGACATGCAATGACATTGGGTGTGGTTCATGAAAAGAATAGACATGCAATGACACTGGTGGATCCTTATGTGTGGTTCATGAAAAGAACGTACATGCAATGCCACTGGTGGATCCTTATGTTGTGTTCATGAAAAGAACAGACATGCAATGACACTGGTGGATCCATATGTGGTTTGTCAGGAGAACACACATGCAATGACACTGGGTGTGGTTCATGAAAAGAATAGACATGCAATGACACTGGTGGATCCTTATGTGTGGTTCATGAAAAGAACAGACATGCAATGACACTGGTGGATCCATATGTGGTTTGTCAGGAGAACACACATGCAATGACATTGGGTGTGGTTCATGAAAAGTACAGAGATGCAATGACACTGGTAGATCCTTATGTGGTTTATGAAAAGAACAGACATGCAATGAGACTGGGTGTGGTTCATGAAAAGAACAGACATGCAATGACACTAGTGGATCCTTATGTGTGGTTCATGAAAAAGAACAAACATGCAATGACACTAGTGGATCCATATGTGGTTTGTCAGGAGAACACACATGCAATGACATTGGGTGTGGTTCATGAAAAGAACAGACATGCAATGACACTGGTAGATCCTTATGTGGTTTATGAAAAGAACAGACATGCAATGACACTGGGTGTGGTTCATGAAAAGAACAGACATGCAATGACACAGGTAGATCCTGTGGTTCATGAAAAGAACAAACATGCAATGACACTGGTGGATCCTTATGTGGTTTGTTTAGAGGAACACACATGCAATAACATTGGGTGTGGTTCATGAAAAGAACAGACATGCAATGACACTGGTGGATCCTTATGTTTGGTTCATGAATAGAACAGACATGCAATGACACTGGTGGATCCTTATGTGGTTTGTTTAGAAGAACATGCATGCAATGACACAAGGTGTGGTTCATGAAAAGAACACACTTCCAATGACACTGGTGGATCCTTATGTGGTTTGTTTAGAGGAACAGACATGCAATGACACCGGTGGATACACATGTGGTTCATGAGAAGAACACACATCCAATGACACTGGTAGATCCTTATGTGGTTTGTCAGGAGAACACACATGCAATGACATTGGGTGTGGTTCATGAAAAGAACAAATATGCAATAACACTGATAGATCGTTATGTGGTTCATGAAAAGAACACACATCCAATGACACTAGGTGTGGTTCATGAAAAGAACATACATGCAATGACACTGGTGGATCCTTATGTGGTTTATGAAAAGAATAGACATGCAGTTACACCGGGTGTGGTTCATGAAAAGAACAGACATGCAATGACACTGGGTGTTGTTCATTAAAAGAATAGACATCCAATGACTCTAGCCGTGTTTCATGAAAAGAACACACATGTAATGACACTAGGTGTGGTTCATGAAAAGAACATACATGCAATGACACTGGTGGATCCTTATGTGTGGTTCATGAAAAGAACAGACATGCGATGACACTGGTGGATCCTTATGTGGTTTGTTTAGAAGAACACACATTCAATGACACTAGGTGTGGTTCATGAAAAGAACACACATCCAATGACACTGGTGGATCCTTTTGTGGTTTGTTTAGAGGAACAGACATGCAATGACACCGGTGGATCCACGTGTGGCTCATGAGAAGAACACACATCCAATGACACTGGTAGATCCTTATGTGGGTCATGAAAAGAACATACATGCAGTGACACCGAGTGTGGTTCATGAAAAGAACAGACATGCAATGACACTGGGTGTTGTTCATGAAAAGAATAGACATCCAATGACTCTAGTTGTGGTTCATGAAAAGAACAGACATGCAATGACAATCGTGGATCCTTATGTGGTTTGTTTAGAGGAACAAACATGCAATGACATTGGGTGTGGTTCATGAAAAGAACAGACATGCAGTGACATTGGGTGTGGTTCATGAAAAGAACAGACATGCAATGACACTGGTGGATCCTTATGTGTGGTTCATGAAAAGAACAGACATGCAATGACACTAGTGGATCCTTATGTGGTTTTTTTAGAAGAACACACATGCAATGACACTGGGTGTGGTTGATGAAAAGAACAGACCTGCAATGACACTGGTGGATCCTTATGTGGTTTGTTTAGAGGAACACACATGCAATGACATTGGGTGTGGTTCATGAAAAGAACAGACATGCAATGACACTAGTGGATCCTTATGTGTGGTTCATGAAAAGAACAGACATGTAATGACACTAGTGGATCCATATGTGGTTTGTCAGGAGAACACACATGCAATGACATTGGGTGTGGTTCATGAAAAGAACAGACATGCACTGACACTGGGTGTTGTTCATGAAAAGAATAGACATCCAATGACTCTAGCTGTGGTTCATGAAAAGAACACACATGCAATGACACTGGGTGTGGTTTATGAAAAGAACACACATCCAATGACACTGGTGGATCCTTATGTGGTTTGTTTAGAGGAACAGACGTGCAATGACACTGGTGGATCCACGTGTGGTTCATGAGAAGAACACACATCCAATGACACTGGTAGATCCTTATGTGGTTCATGAAAAGAACAGACATGCAGTGACACCGGGTGTGGTGCATGAAAAGAATAGACATCCAATGACTCTAGGTGTGGTTCATGAAAAGAACAGACATGCAGTGACATTGGGTGTGGTTCATGAAAAGAATAGACATGCAATGACACTGGTGGATCCTTATACGTGGTTCATGAAAAGAACATACATGCAATGCCACTAGTGGATCCTTATGTGGTTTGTTTATAGGAACACACATGCAATGACATTAGGTGTGGTTCATGAAAAGAACAGACATGCAATGACATTGGGTGTGGTTCATGAAAAGAACAGACATGCAGTGACACCGGGTGTGGTTCATGAAAAGAACAGACATGCAATGACACTAGGTGTTGTTCATGAAAAGAATAGACATCCAATGACTCTAGCTGTCGTTCATGAAAAGAACAAACATGCAATGACATTGGGTGTGGTTCATGAAAAGAACAGACGTGAAATGACACTGGTGGATCTTTATGTGTGGTTCATGAAAAGAACATACATGCAATGACACTCGTGGATCCTTATGTGGTTTGTTTAGAGGAACAAACATGCAATGACATTGGGTGTGGTTCATGAAAAGAACAGACATGCAATGACACTGGTAGATCCTTATGTGGTTCATGAAAAGAACAGACATGCAATGACACTGGTGGATCCTTATGTGGTTTGTTTAGAAGAACACACATGCAATGACACTGGGTGTGGTTCATGAAAATAACAGACATGCAATGACACTGGTGGATCCTTATGTGTTTTGTTTAGAGGAACACACATGTAATGACATTGGGTGTGGTTCATGAAAAGAACAGACATGCAATGACACTGGTGGATACGTATGTGTGGTTCATGAAAAGAACAGACATGCAATGACAGTGGTGGATCCTTATATGGTTTGTTTAGAAGAACACACATGCAATGCCACTGGGTGTGGTTCATGAATAGAACACACATCCAATGACACTGGTGGATCCTTATGTGGTTTGTTTAGAGGAACAGTAGTGCAATGACACCGGCGGATCCACGTGTGGTTCATGAGAAGAACACACATCCAATGACAGTGGTAGATCCTTATGTGGTTCATGAAAAGAACAGACATGCAGTGAGACCGGGTGTGGTTCATGAAAAGAACAGACATGCAATGACACTGGGTGTTGTTCATGAAAAGAACAAACATGCAATGACACTGGTGGATCCTTATGTGTGGTTCATGAAAAGAACAGACATGCAATGACACTGGTGGATCCATATGTGGGTTGTCAAGAGAACACACATGCAATGACACTGGGTGTGGTTCATGAAAAGAACAGACATGCAATGACACTTGTAGATCCTTATATGGTTCATACAAAGAACAGACATACAATGGCATTGGGTGTGGTTCATGAAAAGAACAAACATGCAATGACACTGTTGGATCCTTATGTGTGGTTCATGAAAAGAATAGACCTACAATGACACTGGTGGATCCTTATGTGGTTTGTTTAGAAGAACACACATGCAATGACACTGGGTGTGGTTCATGAAAAGAATACACATCCAATGACACTAGTGGATCCTTATGTGGTTTGTTTAGAGGAACATACATGCAATGACACCGGTGGATCCACGTGTGGTTCATGAGAAGAACACACATCCAATGACACTGGTAGATCCTTATGTGGTTCATGAAAAGAACAGACATGAAGTGACACCGGGTGTGGTTCATGAAAAGAACATACATGCAATGACACTGGGTGTTATTCATGAAAAGAATAGACATCCAATGACTCTAGCTGTGGTTCATGAAAAGAACAGACATGCAATGACATTGGGTGTGGTTCATGAAAGGAATAGACATGCAATGACACTGGTGGATCCTTATGTGTGGTTCATGAAAAGAACATACATGCAATGACACTAGTGGATCCTTATGTGGTTTGTTTAGAGGAACAAACATGCAATGACATTGGGTGTGGTTCATGAAAAGAACAGACATGCAATGACATTGGGTGTGGTTCATGAAAAGAACGGACATGCTATGACACTGGTGGATCCTTATGTGTGGTTCATGAAAAGAACAGACATGCAATAACACTGGTGGATCCTTATGTGGTTTGTTTAGAAGAACACACATGAAATGACACTGGGTGTGGTTCATGAAAAGAACAGGCATGCAATGACACTGGCAGATCCTTATGTGGTTTGTTTAGAGGAACTCACATGCAATGACATTGGTGTGGTTCATGAAAATAACAGACATGCAATGCACTGGTGGATCCTTATGTGTGGTTCATGAAAAGAACATACATGCAATGACACTGGTGGATCCTTATGTGGTTTGTTTAGAGGAATAAACATGCAATGACACTGGTGGATCCATGTGTGGTTCATGAGAAGAACACACATTCAATGACACTGGTGGATCCTTATGTGGTTTGTTTAGAGGAACAAACTTGCAATCACACTAGGTGGATCCATATGTTGTTTATGTAAGTAATAGACATGCAGTTGCTCTAGCTGTGATTCATGAAAATAACAGACAAGCAATGGCACTGGTGGATCCATGTGTGGTTCATGGGAAGAACAGACATGCAATGACACTGGTGGATCCTTATGTGTGGTTCATGAAAAGAACAAACATGCAATGACACTGGTGGATCCATATGTGGTTTGTGAGGAGAACACACATGCAATGACATTGTGTGTGATTCATGAAAAGAATAGACATGTAATGACACTAGTAGATCCTTATGTGGTTCATGAAAAGAACACACATGCAATGACATTGGGTGTGGTTCATGAAAAGAACAGACATGTAATGACACTGGTGGATCCTTATGTGTGGTTCATGAAAAGAACAAACATGCAATGACACTGGTGGATCCATATGTGGTTTGTCAGGAGAACACACATGCAATGACATTGGGTGTGGTTCATGAAAAGAACAGACATGCAATGACACTGGTAGATCCTGATGTGGTTCATGAAAAGAACAGACATCCAATGACACTGGGTGTGGTTCATGAAAAGAACAGACATGCAATGACACTGGTGGATCCTTATGTGTGGTTTATGAAAAGAACAGACATGCAGTGACACTGGTGGATCCATATGTGGTTTGTTAGGAGAACACACATACAATGACATTCGGTGTGGTTCATGAAAAGAACAGACATGCAATGACACTGGTAGATCCTTATGTGGTTCTTGAAAAGAACAGACATGCAATGACATTGGGTGTGGTTCATGAAAAGAACAGACATGGAATGACACTGGTGGATCCTTATGTGTGGTTTATGAAAAGAACAGACATTCAATAACACTGGTGGATCCTTATGTGGTTTGTTTAGAAGAACACACATGCAATGACACTGGGTGTGGTTCATGAAAAGAACAGGCATGCAATGACACTGGCGGATCCTTATGTGGTTTGTTTAGAGGAACTCACATGCAATGACATTGGGTGTGGTTCATGAAAATAGTAGACATGCAATGACACTGGTGGATCCTTATGTGTGGTTCATGAAAAGAACAGACATGTAATGACACTGGTGGATCCTTATGTGGTTTATTTAGAAGAACACACATGCAATGTCACTGGGTGTGGTTCACGAAAAGAGCACACATCCAATGACACTGGTGGATCCTTACGTGGTTTGTTTAGAGGAACAGACATGCAATGACAGCGGTGGATCCACGTGTGGTTCATGAGAAGAACACACATCCAATGACACTGGTAGATCCTTATGTGGTTCATGAAAAGAACAGACATGAAGTGACACCGGGTGTGGTTCATGAAAAGAACAGACATGCAATGACACTGGGTGTTGTTCATGAAAATAATAGATATCCAATGAGTCTAGTTGTGGTTCATGAAAAGAACACACATGCAATGACACTGGGTGTGGTTCATGAAAAGAACAGACATGCAATGACACTGGTAGATCCTTATGTATGGTTCATGAAAGGAACATACATGCAATGACACTGGTGGATCCTTATGTGGTTTGTTTAGAGAAACAAACATGCAATGACACTGGTGGATCCATGAGTGGTTCATGAGAAGAACACACATCCAATGACACTGGTGGATCCTTATGTGGTTTGTTTAGAGGAACAAACATGCAATCACACTAGGTGGATCCATATGTGGTTTATGGAAGTAACACACATGCAATGACTCTAGCTGTGATTCATGAAAAGAACAGACATGCAATGACACTGGTGAATCCATGTGTGGTTCATGGGAAGAACAGACATGCAATGACACTGGTGGATCCTTATGTGTGGTTCATGAAAAGAACACATGCAATGATACGTGTGGATCCATATGTGGTTTGTCAGGAGAACACACATGCAATGACATTGGGTGTGGTTCATGAAAAGAACAGACTTGCAATGACACTGGTAGATACTTATGTGGTTCATGAAAAGAACACTCATGCAATGACACTGGGTGTGGTTCATGAAAAGAACAGACATGCAATGACACTAGTGGATCCTTATGTGTGGTTCATGAAAAGAACAGACATGCAATGACACTCGTGGATCCATATGTGGTTTGTCAGGAGAACACACATGCAAGGACATGCAATGACACTGGTAGATCCTTATGTGGTCCATGAAAAGAACAGACATGCAATGACACTGGATGTGGTTCATGAAAAGAACAGACATGCAATGACACTGGTGGATCCTTATGTGTGGTTCATGAAAAGAACAGACATGCAATGGCACTAGTGGATCCATATGTGGTTTGTCAGGAGAACACACATACAATGACATTGGGTGTGGTTCATGAAAAGAGTAGACATGCAATTCCACTGGTAGATCCTTATGTGGTTCATGAAAAGAATAGACATGCAATGACATTGGGTGTGGTTCATGAAAAGAACAGACATGCAATGACATTGGTGCATCCTTATGTGTGGTTCATGAAAAGAACAGACATGCAATGACACTGGTGGATCCTTATGTGGTTTGTTTAGAAGAACACACGTGCAATGACACTGGGTGTGGTTCATGAAAAGAACCGACATGCAATGACACTGGTGGTTCCTTATGTGGTTTGTTTAGAGGAACACACATGCAATGACATTGGGTGTGGTTCATGAAAAGAACAGACATTCAATGAAACTAGTGGATCCTTATGTGTGGTTCATGAAAAGAACAGACATGCAATGACACTGGTGGATCCTTATGTGATTTGTTTAGAAGAACACACATGCAATGACACTGGGTGTTGTTCATGAAAAGAACACACATCCAATCACACTGGTGGATCCTTATGTGGTTTGTTTAGAGGAACAGACATGCAATGGCACCGGTGGATACACGTGTGGTTCATGAGAAGAACACACATCCAATGACACTGGTAGATACTTATGTGGTTCATGAAAAGAACAGACATTGAGTGACACCGGGTGTGGTTCATGAAAAGAATAGACATGCACTGACACTGGGTGTTGTTCATGAAAAGAATATACATCCAATGACTCTAGCTGTGGTTCATGAAAAGAACACACATGCAATGACACTGGGTGTGGTTCATGAAAAGAACATACATGCAATGACACTGGTGGATCCTTATTTGTGGTTCATGAAAAGAACAGACATGCAATGACACTGGTGGATCCTTATGTGGTTTGTTTAGAAGAACACACATGCAATGACACTAGGTGTGGTTCATGAAAAGAACAAACATCGAATGACACTGGTGGATCCTTATGTGGTTTGTTTAGAGGAACAAACATGCAATGACACTGGTGGATCCTTATGTGTGGTTCATGAAAAGAACATACATGCAATGACACTGGTGGATCCATATGTGGTTTGTCAGGAGAACACACATGCAATGACATTGGGTGTGGTTCATGAAAAGAACAGACATGCAATGACACTGGTAGATCCTTATGTGGTTCATGAAAAGAACACACATGCAATGACACTGGGTGTGGTTCATGAAAAGAACAGACATGCAATGACACAGGTGGATCCTTATGTGTTGTTCATGAAAAGAACAGACATGCAATGACACTGGTGGGTCCATATGTGGTTTGTCAGGAGAACACACATGCAATGACATTGGGTGTGGTTCATGAAAAGAACAGACATGCAATGACACTGGTAGATCCTTATGTGGTTCATGAAAAGAACAGACATGCAATGACACTGGGTGTGGTTCATGAAAAGAACAGACATGCAATGACACTGGTGGATCCTTATGTGTGGTTCATGTAAAGAACAGACATGCAATGACACTGGTGGATCCAGATGTGGTTTGTTAGGAGAACACACATGCAATGACATTGGGTGTGGTTCATGAAAAGAACAGACATGCAATGACACTAGCGGATCCTTATGTGGTTTGTTTAGAGGAACTCACATGCAATGACATTGGGTGTGGTTCATGAAAAGAACAGACATGCAACGACACTGGTGGATCCTTATGTGGTTTGTTTAAAAGAACACACATGCAATGGCACTGGGTGTGGTTCATGAAAAGAACACACATCCAATGCCACTGGTGGATCCTTACGTGGTTTGTTTAGAGGAACAGACATGCAATGACACCGGTGGATCCACGTGTGGTTCATGAGAAGAACACACATCCAATGACACTGGTAGATCCTTATGTGGTTTATGAAAATAATAGACATGCAGTTACACCGGGTGTGGTTCATGAAAAGAACAGACATGCCATGACACTGGGTGTTGTTCATGAAAATAATAGACATCCAATGACTCTAGTTGTGGTTCATGAAAAGAACACACATGCAATGACACTGGGTGTGGTTCATGAAAAGAACAGACATGCAATGACACTGGTGGATCCTTATGTATGGTTCATGGAAAGAACATACATGCAATGACACTGGTGGATCCTTATGTGGTTTGTTTAGAGGAACAAACATGCAATGACACTGGTGGATCCATGTGTGGTTCATGAGAAGAACACATATCCAATGACACTGGTGGATCCTCATGTGGTTTGTTTAGAGGAACAGACATGCAATGACATTTGGTGTGGTTCATAAAAAGAACAGACATGCAATGACATTGGGTGTGGTTCATGAAAAGAACGGACATGCTATGACACTGGTGGATCCTTATGTGTGGTTCATGAAAAGAACAGACATGCAATAACACTGGTGGATCCTTATGAGGTTTGTTTTGAAGAACACACATGAAATGACACTGGGTGTGGTTCATGAAAAGAACAGGCATGCAATGACACTGGCAGATCCTTATGTGGTTTGTTTAGAGGAACTCACATGCGATGACATTGGTGTGGTTCATGAAAATAACAGACATGCAATGCACTGGTGGATCCTTATGTGTGGTTCATGAAAAGAACATACATGCAATGACACTGGTGGATCCTTATGTGGTTTGTTTAGAGGAATAAACATGCAATGACACTGGTGGATCCATGTGTGGTTCATGAGAAGAACACACATCCAATGACACTGGTGGATCCTTATGTGGTTTGTTTAGAGGAACAAACCTGCAATCACACTAGGTGGATCCATATGTTGTTTATGGAAGTAATAGACATGCAGTTGCTCTAGCTGTGATTCATGAAAATAACAGACAAGCAATGGCACTGGTGGATCCATGTGTGGTTCATGGGAAGAACAGACATGCAATGACATTGGTGGATCCTTATGTGTGGTTCATGAAAAGAACAAACATGCAATGACACTGGTGGATCCATATGTGGTTTGTCAGGAGAACACACATGCAATGACATTGTGTGTGATTCATGAAAAGAATAGACATGTAATGACACTAGTAGATCCTTATGTGGTTCATGAAAAGAACACACATGCAATGACATTGGGTGTGGTTCATGAAAAGAACAGACATGCAATGACACTGGTGGATCCTTATGTGTGGTTCATGAAAAGAATAAACATGCAATGACACTGGTGGATCCATATGTGGTTTGTCAGGAGAACACACATGAAATGACATTGGGTGTGGTTCATGAAAAGAATAGACATGCAATGACACTGGTAGATCCTGATGTGGTTCATGAAAAGAACAGACATGCAATGACACTGGTGGATCCTTATGTGTGGTTCATTAAAAGAACAGACATGCAATGACACTGGTGGATCCATATGTGGTTTGTTAGGAGAACACACATACAATGACATTGGGTGTGGTTCATGAAAAGAACAGACATGCAATGACACTGGTAGATCCTTATGTGGTTCTTGAAAAGAACAGACATGCAATGACATTGGGTGTGGTTCATGAAAAGAACAGACATGCACTGACACTGGTGGATCCTTATGTGTGGTTCATGAAAAGAACAGACATTCAATAACACTGGTGGATCCTTATGTGGTTTGTTTAGAAGAACACACATGCAATGACACTGGGTGTGGTTCATGAAAAGAACAGGCATGCAATGACACTGGCGGATCCTTATGTGGTTTGTTTAGAGGAACTCACATGCAATGACATTGGGTGTGGTTCATGAAAATAGTAGACATGCAATGACACTGGTGGATCCTTATGTGTGGTCAGACATGTAATGACACTGGTGGATCCTTATGTGGTTTGTTTAGAAGAACACACATGGAATGTCACTAGGTGTGGTTCATGAAAAGAGCACACATCCAATGCACTGGTGGATCCTTACGTGGTTTGTTTAGAGGAACAGACATGCAATGACAGCGGTGGATCCACGTGTGGTTCATGAGAAGAACACACATCCAATGACACTGGTAGATCCTTATGTGGTTCATGAAAAGAACAGACATGAAGTGACACCGGGTGTGGTTCATGAAAAGAACAGACATGCAATGACACTAGGTGTTGTTCATGAAAATAATAGACATCCAATGAGTCTAGTTGTGGTTCATGAAAAGAACACACATGCAATGACACTGGGTGTGGTTCATGAAAAGAACAGACATGCAATGACACTGGTAGATCCTTATGTATGGTTCATGAAAAGAACATACATGCAATGACACTGGTGGATCCTTATGTGGTTTGTTTAGAGAAACAAACATGCAATGACACTGGTGGATCCATGAGTGGTTCATGAGAAGAACACACATCCAATGACACTGGTGGATCCTTATGTGGTTTGTTTAGAGGAACAAACATGCAATCACACTAGGTGGATCCATATGTGGTTTATGGAAGTAACACACATGCAATGACTCTAGCTGTGATTCATGAAAAGAACAGACATGCAATGACACTGGTGAGTCCATGTGTGGTTCATGGGAAGAACAGACATGCAATGACACTGGTGGATCCTTATGTGTGGTTCATGAAAAGAACAGACATGCAATGATACTGGTGGATCCATATGTGGTTTGTCAGGAGAACACAATGCAATGACATTGGGTGTGGTTCATGAAAAGAACAGACTTGCAATGACACTGGTAGATACTTATGTGGTTCATGAAAAGAACACACATGCAATGACACTGGGTGTGGTTCATGAAAAGAACAGACATGCAATGACACTAGTGGATCCTTATGTGTGGTTCATGAAAAGAACAGACATGCAATGACACTCGTGGATCCATATGTGGTTTGTCAGGAGAACACACATGCAAGGACATGCAATGACACTGGTAGATCCTTATGTGGTCCATGAAAAGAACAGACATGCAATGACACTGGATGTGGTTCATGAAAAGAACAGACATGCAATGACACTGGTGGATCCTTATGTGTGGTTCATGAAAAGAACAGACATGCAATGGCACTAGTGGATCCATATGTGGTTTGTCAGGAGAACACACATACAATGACATTGGGTGTGGTTCATGAAAAGAGTAGACATGCAATGCCACTGGTAGATCCTTATGTGGTTCATGAAAAGAATATGTAGCATCCCAATTGTCTAACAATTGCAATGCTACTAGCCTAGTCTAGATATATGGCTACTTCAAATATATAATTGTTGCATCATCATTATATCATGCTCATGTCATCATGCCTCCTTGCATTTGAGCATCATACAGAACCCTTTTCATTTGGTTCTTATCTCATATGCATTAGTAATTTTATTTGCTTCTCGATATTGTATTTGGCTCTTGATATATTGTTTAATGCCCAATTTGAGTTGGGGGCATATCTCTTATTAACTCCACCACCTTTTCTTTCACCACCTTATAATTCCACCATCCAACTAAATATGAGCTTGGCATTTATGGGTTTTACTTCTAGCTCATGTGGGTTGGGATGGATCCAATTCTTTTCCACATGCTCTCATCTTGGCATCATGCTGTTTTCACATTATTGATATATGAGAGCCACATGGCCACCTTTGCATGCCTTGTGAGTGGAACCTTTTCCTAGCTTCCATATGTGTTGTGTTGAGGTTATTTTCATGTTTGGATATTTTTGGGCTTATTAAATGCCTAGTGGCACATACACACTAGCAAATCCCAATTTTTCTCTAACATGGTCATCTCCATCTATTCCACATGGGGCATCCTTTGAATTCTTTCTGCTTGGCTTTTACTCCAATTTTGGGAATGCATAATATTAATGCCATGTATTAATATTGTTTTCACAAGAATCAACATGGCAACTAAATGTTTTGCATGGGCCATGCAAGTACCCCTTTAGCTTGTCTTTTGGTTTTTATTTGATTTTGAGTGGATCATATCACTCTCTCTATCTCTCTCTTTGGCTTGAGCTAGTTGAGCTTGCTTAAAACATCATCACCATATCCATCTATGCCATCTCTCATCTATCCCTCCCTCCTTTTAGCTTGATCTTAATTTGATCTTGCTTAAAACCATACCCCCACCTTTCCCTCTTTTTGGTCTAGCTTGGGTATGATCTTGTGGTTGCTTGAGCTTGCCAAAAAGGAGAACCATCATCCCCCATCTAACCTACCCCATCTTTCACCATACCCCCCTAGTACCAAACCCTAAGCTACCACCTTCCCCCTCTTCCTCTCTTCTCTCCAATGCCACAAGGCCCCACCAACCCGAGCCTGCCCTCCTACCCACGAGCTCCCCTCCTCCCTTGGTCCCTCTCTGCCCTCCCTAAGCTACAGGACAAGAAGGAGGCAAGAGGGAAAGACCTAGCCCGAGCTACCCTCCTCACCTTTTTGCAAAGCAACCACCCCATGTGCTCCTCCTCCCCTCTCTACCCAGCCACCCCAGCTCGCCTCTCCTCACCCGGATCCCATCTAGAGGGCGTCTAAGCCCCCTCCCTTTCTTCTTCTTCCTCACAAGCAGCCTGGCCTCCCCATGCCGACCCCAAACCCTAGCCACGGCCCCTCTGCCCTTCGCTGATCTGGAGCGCGCCAAGCTGAACCAGGAGCACCAGGAGGCTCCCCTGCATCCTCTTCGTCGACCAGCACCAGGGGAAGCGACTGGGAAGCCCCAGAGCGCCGTCGCCGTCGCCATGGCCGGAGGAACCGAAGCTCCACGGCCGCGAGCCCACCTCCAGATCCCCGCAACCTCAGCGCCATCGACCACGCCGGCAACCCCTCGGTGAGCCCTTTGACCTCCCGGACATGCCCCCCTTCCCTCTAGTGCGCCGTAGCGCCGCCGCCTTCCGTCGAGCGCTCTGCGCGCGCACCGCCCGTCGCGCTCTGGCAGCAGCAGCCGCAGCCATCTCTGCCGCCTCTGTTCGCCGCCGAGCCCCGAGCGCTGTAGCCCTCCTCTGCGTTAGGTCGCTGCATGAGTCTTGTAGGCCGTTGTCCGCTCTTCAACTTTCATTTTAGCCGCGTCACGTTTCGCGCAGCAGAGGCGTCGCCATCGTCGCCGGAAGTCCGCCGGTCTCCGCCGTTGTCAGTGTCGCGTCCGACAGACGCAGCCACCGCCGATGTCGTTTTTGCAGAGAACCCCCTCCCCTTTTTCCCGCCTAAACCCGAGCCCCCTAGCGCCCCACCTGTCAGCCAGCCTTTGGTTTTTCTAAAAAAAACCCCCGGAAAACCCAGTCCATCACGAACCGATCCCTTCCCCGCGCCCCGGCTTGCCCACGTGTCCAGCACACGTTGGCCGCGCGCGCGTGTGGCCCCGAGGCCGCTCTGGCCCGCCTGTCAGTCTCAGAAGCTAGGCAGAGCCCCGGTGTAAAAGCATTTCCGTGCGCGTGTGTGCTGAGTCAGCGCGTGACCCCACCTGTCACCGTCTCTGGCTAGAAGTGTCTGGGTAACAAAAGGTTTTCTGTAAATCTGTTTTAATTTGAATCTTTTCAAAATATTTCAAATTCAAATTTAAATTCTGTATTTATATAACTTTTAAATTACAAACCCAAATAATACAAATAATATATGTTTTCAAATCAGAAAAATGTGAGGATTTCAAATATGCAATTCAAAATATATTTTGAACATTTAAAAATTCCAAGTTTATTTAAATTACAACAAAATGCCCCTTTTCTTTAATAAATTAATAACTTTTGTTTTATAACTCCAAATTTAACAAATAATATGTCTAAAATGATTAGCTCGACGAGACCTTTCTGTTTATGCATTCCATGGTTTGAAATGAAGCATGCATCATATAAATATAAAGTATACATCAACTAATATGGGGTTAAAATATGACCAAAACTAAATAAAATGCTTTAATATTGTATTCCACACCTCACCCATGCCATGCTGCCTTAATGCCATGCAAATTGTGCATCATTCATCATGGCATGATTGTTTGCTCGAGGCATTTTATTCATATGCTTGTGCACTTTATTTATGTTGGCCCTTGTTTGTTTGGTTCTTCTCGAATAGACGCTGAGCAGGGGATATATCAAGAGAACCAGGAGCACTACCCAGATCCATCCTTTGCTTCAACTGAGCTGCCAGGCAAGCACTACCACATGCTTGCATACATATAGTACCTATTTGCCTCTATCTTATTCTTGCACCATTGAGTCGCGAGTGCATTAATCTGAATCCCAAGTATTGCATAGCCTTTACTTTTAAACCCCACAGAAGCTTGTTCCTCCATCCCATGAGCCATTACTACAGGAGTTGTTTGAGCCATGCGAGTCGTAGAACAGCATGTGTAGGGTATGTGAGTGTCTGATGGATAACGAGGTACCTAAACAACTTAACCTGAGTAGTAATGGGATAACTAATGAAAGTGGCATCGGTGAGCCATATTCGCTATTTGGTTTTTCAGGCTCACTTGTGTCCCGTAAGACCCCGAGTACTTGATTCCTGTTCCAAGAATATTCGCGCTATCCACATCCGGGAGGCCTTATGGACCCCCCTGAGCCAGAGCTTGATTCATTCTTATTTCTCGGGGCCACAAACTAGTTTGAGGTGTTATTTACTATCCTGTACTTATGCCATGCTTTACTGCTTTATTTAAATTGTGCGAGGTAATGCACACTGTACTGTTTAGGTCCGTGACCCGTTTTCGCTGTATCGACAAGCCCAGTCACACTTTCGGGTTCCCAGTCGTTTACAGCCGGCTCCACAAACCTTGAGGCCGTCTCGGAGACAGCTAACTTCATTGCGGGTAGCTCAATGGGGTGGCCCCCTGAAATATTTCTGAATCCTGTGATTGCTTTGTCGTGACTGCCTCGTTGGGTTTTGATTTGGTTTTTCCGAGGCATATCGAGTGTGTGTTGCTATTTGTGCACCCCTGCAGGGTAAAACTTTCTGAAAGCCGTGTCCGCGGTTATGGACGACTTGGAGCACAGTTTCTCGATCATAGACAAGCATAACTAAAGTACCGCTTTTAATTTGACTAGACTAGGTACCTGACTAGTAATTAGTGCAATACTCACGGAATGGATAATAAAACTGCCAATGGATGGGGGGTTGTTCGTCCGCTTCCTCGTCGGTAAGCGAGGAGGAGGATGGATCTGTGGATATTACCGTTATTACTGTTATAACTGCTGTTATTAATTCACGGACATCCGTCCATCTCTGGTTGGGCGGATGGTTAGCGAGTATCTATAGAATTGCTAGGGTTTATCTTTTGCTGCAATTGCGTCACCCCAGGTTGTGTCCCCTTTAGAGGCATAAAGACTTGCTGAGTACCCCTAGGGTCTCACACGATAAATTATTGGTTCAGATGAACAGGTACACTCGCAAGATGGATACTGGGTGGAAGAGACGGACGATGTGGGCAACGATCATTCGGTGTAGAGATTCCGGGAACGGGGATACAAGCCCAGTCACACTTTCGGGTTCCCAGTCATTTACAGCCGGCTCCACAAACCTTGAGGCCGTCTCGGAGACAGCTAACTTCGTTGCGGGTAGCTCAATGGGGTGGCCCCCTGAAATATTTCTGAATCCTGTGATTGCTTTGTCGTGACTGCCTCGTTGGGTTTTGATTTGGTTTTTTCGAGGCATATCGAGTGTGTGTTGCTGTTTGTGCACCCCTGCAGGGTAAAACTTTCTGAAAGCCGTGTCCGCGGTTATGGACGACTTGGAGCACAGTTTCTCGATCATAGACAAGCATAACTAAAGTACCGCTTTTAATTTGACTAGACTAGGTACCTGACTAGTAATTAGTGCAATACTCACGGAATGGATAATAAAACTGCCAATGGATGGGGGGTTGTTCGTCCGCTTCCTCGTCGATAAGCGAGGAGGAGGATGGATCTGTGGATATTACCGTTATTACTGTTATAACTGCTGTTATTAATTCACGGACATCCGTCCATCTCTGGTTGGGCGGATGGTTAGCGAGTATCTATAGAATTGCTAGGGTTTATCTTTTGCTGCAATTGCGTCACCCCAGGTTGTGTCCCCTTTAGAGGCATAAAGACTTGCTGAGTACCCCTAGGGTCTCACACGATAAATTATTGGTTCAGATGAACAGGTACACTCGCAAGATGGATACTGGGTGGAAGAGACGGACGATGTGGGCAACGATCATTCGGTGTAGAGATTCCGGGAACGGGGATCCGTGAGATCTGTGGGCGGGATGTGCTTATTTATGGGGCATCTTATGCCGATTTGCTTCTTATCCGTACTCGGATTTTGTTTTCCGCTTCCGCTTGATACTCTGTGGATTGATGTATGAGGAGATATCCTAAACTATTATATCTATCTAGGATATTTGGATCTTGCCGTATGGCGTTGCTATATTTCCTTTCTTTTTAGATGGAATGGCTCTGATGTACTGTTGTATGGTGGCTTGCATACGTACTCATTTGTGTATGTAGTTGATCCCTTCGCCTGCCGATTACGCCGCCCGTTCTTGTCCTGATGTTTGGAAATGGTTGGGACGGCCGAAAGGTCTACCTGTGAGTGGCATTTGGGCCCCACCGTACTATTTCAACCATTTCTGAACATCCAGGCTTGTACTAGGAGCGTAATTCACCGAGGTAGTTACAATTGGTATCAGAGCCATCCCGACCTTCAGGGTCTCAGCCAAATGGTCGTTGTCTGTCTAGCAAATATTTTTGGTAGTTATGTATACTAGGGAAAAACAAAACGTGAGAGTAGGACTGCTTCCACTTTTCTTCTTACCCACCCACCGCCCTTTTCTGGTAAGGAAGTGTAACGTTTTCAATCCTCTTCTTAAATTCAAACTAGGATTCACGTGTTCTGGGTTTCCGTAGTACCATAGATAGTGTGTGTGTGCGTGTGTGTGTAATTCCTTGTCTATCTGTTGCATCCTTTTGTTGTCACAATCTGCCTTTGGTTATCAACTATTGGTACATTCCATATTGACAGGCTTTTGAAAACCGGCGCGATCTATCTGACCCCTTGTTGACCGGTGCCATCTTCTTAAGGGTGTCCTTCCTTCTAGCAACTCCACATTCTGTGCAAGTATAAGTTGCTAATCTCTATCTGCTAAGTGATTTTGCGCGTCTATTGGTATTTTAATGCCGAAAATGCGGAAAATTTTTATTTGATACATTTGTGTTTCCACACTCCTTTTCAGTCGTGTGTGAAACATTATCTATCTCCCTTTTATCAGCAGGTCCATGCTAACTCATTCTTTTGTCACCGGCGCTTAATCCTAGAGTTTCTTTTCTTCTTTGGCAATCCGGAGTTTCCCCAAGGCACTACGGTGGTCTAACATCTGGTTATCATGCTGCACATCTTTTTCAGCCCCATATCTGCACAATTCTCCTGGATACGAGGGGATGGCATCTTTTTCGTCTCTGATAGCTCATACCTTAAGCAAAGCTATATCATCGGTTCTTATCCAAGATCCCTTTATCTTTGTAACCGGTGATCCGATCGACAATGTGAACCAGGTGACATCTCTTCCTTCCGAAGGTCCAGACAATCTATTCTGCCAGTGCATCTTCTTCAACACGAACCCGTGCTCTTAATATTGATCTTTCTAAGAGCGTTGAGCTCAGAAAGTGATTCGAGCATTTGTTCGTTTCTCCCGCCTCTTGAACTTGATATTCTGGGAATATCTTGTTAATCCATGGTGGTATATGTTGATAATATGCTTACCTATTCGATATCAATGGAAGGACATGGAAGATCAGCTGTGTCTCTTTCTCTCAAGCTTCGTGAGCACTACCTGTGTGCAAAGTCTCAAAGTGAGAATTCTGGCTTCTTGAAGTCACCTATCTCGACCACGTCCTTCTGCTAAATACATTGCTTCAATTCTGGAATTAGCGAATCCATTGTTAATTCCATCCCCCATCTTCAAACAACCCGGAGTTGTTCCTTGTTGGCAAGTTATCATCGTCGATCCGCCGAAGATTTCCTCAAGACTGCTAAATCTCTCTCAATCATTCAAGAAGAACATGGAGTTCTTTTCACCTCTATCTCGTTAAGTGATCTCTTGAAACCATCTCATTCTATCATCTATGCTCAATCCACCGGAGGCCATGAAGACTTTTCAGATCTTTCGTAATCCTTATGTGCAAGTGGTGCTATCTTTTTCTATATCTGTGGAATCTTGCAGTTGTCTCCGTGATCTTCCTTCATATCTTTCCGGTGGCTGGTTACTTATGATATGACGACAACATCATCACCCTTATCTATCTTGGATCCGGCGAATCGTTTGCATCTATCCTTGTTTTCTAACGGAGTTCCATGAGCTCTTCTTGTCAATACCTTCAATCTGTTTCGGGAGTTGGGTTACATGATTCTTCTTATTCATGTGCGGAGTAATGCTTTGAGTGCGGGATGGAGTAGCTACCATACCACTACTCTTATCATTCGCTCTTGTACATTGAATTGGTGAATTAATGTGATTTCACTCATTCCACGGAAGTTAGAAGTGGCCTTTATCCCTCGATACTTTTACTTCCGTCTTTGTTTTTCCGGAGTGCTCTCTCGAAGAAAGTAATCAATAACCTCTTGTTGGTGATCTCGTCTTTTCTTACACGGAGCAAATCTTCAATTATCTGGTGGAAACAAACGCAAACTCTTTTCTGTCCTCGTCTTTCTACCGGTGCTCGACATCCACAACAAGATGAAAGGAAACTATATCTCTCTTTATTCATCAATTCTTTTGCTGTGGTAAAGCCAATTATGGTTGATGCCATCAGCTGCAAATCTATTGCGTTAGTCTCAAGGCTAAAGAAAGCAATAAGTATCTCTACAATAAACTCCAGATCCTCCACAATCTTGTCTTCTCGTGATTCCACCATGATCTAGTTTCACATCTGTCTCTGGAAGTTATATCTGCGCACCTCAATTGCGGGATCCTTTGGGTCTTACCGGTGCAAGAAGAATCTAATCCGGCGATGTCTAACTAAATCTTTCCGTTCATATCAAGGGACTCTATTGTTTGAAGGCAATATTGTTTCCGAACTTCATACCTCAATCCGAGAGAAGGTACGATGCTATTGTCATAGTGGTTCAAACCTCTCCAATCTAGCTCTTTTTCTTCCGGCGACACAAAGATCCATCCTATCTAGTATCGGCAAATCTTTAATCTTAACGGTGTGTCTATCTTGATCCAGGATACATCATCTTGTCCTTTCTTTCTCAAGTGGATCTTCTTTTATCATGTTTCTTGAGAAAATCGGAGCTATGTCCATCCTATCCTTCTTGTCTCACGACAATCCTTCAACTCTTCTAACCGTTGTTTCTCGAGCAAAACGCAAGACTCGCAACAAGTCTAGCAAGTTTTGCAAGGTGTAGTGGTCGCACCATTCCGTTCGTCATCTTCTTGGGAACGTGAGGGTCACCTTCGTTCCGAACACCCGCCCCTCCTGGTGTTGTTTTCTTTTTCCTAGGAATCTCGGGGCGAGATTCTTGTTTAGTGGGGGAGAGTTGTAGCATCCCAATTGTCTAACAATTGCAATGCTACTAGCCTAGTCTAGATATATGGCTACTTCAAATATATAATTGTTGCATCATCATTATATCATGCTCATGTCATCATGCCTCCTTGCATTTGAGCATCATACAGAACCCTTTTCATTTGGTTCTTATCTCATATGCATTAGTAATTGTATTTGCTTCTCGATATTGTATTTGGCTCTTGATATATTGTTTAATGCCCAAGTTGAGTTGGGGGCATATCTCTTATTAACTCCACCACCTTTTCTTTCACCACCTTATAATTCCACCATCCAACTAAATATGAGCTTGGCATTTATGGGTTTTACTTCTAGCTCATGTGGGTTGGGATGGATCCAATTCTTTTCCACATGCTCTCATCTTGGCATCATGCTGTTTTCACATTATTGATATATGAGAGCCACATGGCCACCTTTGCATGCCTTGTGAGTGGAACCTTTTCCTAGCTTCCATATGTGTTGTGTTGAGGTTATTTTCATGTTTGGATATTTTTGGGCTTATTAAATGCCTAGTGGCACATACACACTAGCAAATCCCAATTTTTCTCTAATATGGTCATCTCCATCTATTCCACATGGGGCATCCTTTGAATTCTTTCTGCTTGGCTTTTACTCCAATTTTGGGAATGCATAATATTAATGCCATGTATTAATATTGTTTTCACAAGAATCAACATGGCAACTAAATGTTTTGCATGGGCCATGCAAGTACCCCTTTAGCTTGTCTTTTGGTTTTTATTTGATTTTGAGTGGATCATCTCACTCTCTCTATCTCTCTCTTTGGCTTGAGCTAGTTGAGCTTGCTTAAAACATCATCACCATATCCATCTATGCCATCTCTCATCTATCCCTCCCTCCTTTTAGCTTGATCTTAATTTGATCTTGCTTAAAACCATACCCCCACCTTTCCCTCTTTTTGGTCTAGCTTGGGTATGATCTTGTGGTTGCTTGAGCTTGCCAAAAAGGAGAACCATCATCCCCCATCTAACCTACCCCATCTTTCACCATACCCCCCTAGTACCAAACCCTAAGCTACCACCTTCCCCCTCTTCCTCTCTTCTCTCCAATGCCACAAGGCCCCACCAACCCGAGCCTGCCCTCCTACCCACGAGCTCCCCTCCTCCCTTGGTCCCTCTCTGCCCTCCCTAAGCTACAGGACAAGAAGGAGGCAAGAGGGAAAGACCTAGCCCGAGCTACCCTCCTCACCTTTTTGCAAAGCAACCACCCCATGTGCTCCTCCTCCCCTCTCTACCCAGCCACCCCAGCTCGCCTCTCCTCACCCGGATCCCATCTAGAGGGCGTCTAAGCCCCCTCCCTTTCTTCTTCTTCCTCACAAGCAGCCTGGCCTCCCCATGCCGACCCCAAACCCTAGCCACGGCCCCTCTGCCCTTCGCTGATCTGGAGCGCGCCAAGCTGAACCAGGAGCACCAGGAGGCTCCCCTGCATCCTCTTCGTCGACCAGCACCAGGGGAAGCGATTGGGAAGCCCCAGAGCGCCGTCGCCGTCGCCATGGCCGGAGGAACCGAAGCTCCACGGCCGCGAGCCCACCTCCAGATCCCCGCAACCTCAGCGCCATCGACCACGCCGGCAACCCCTCGGTGAGCCCTTTGACCTCCCGGACATGCCCCCCTTCCCTCTAGTGCGCCGTAACGCCGCCGCCTTCCGTCGAGCGCTCTGCGCGCGCACCGCGCGTCGCGCTCTGGCAGCAGCAGCCGCAGCCATCTCTGCCGCCTCTGTTCGCCGCCGAGCCCCGAGCGCTGTAGCCCTCCTCTGCGTTAGGTCGCTGCATGAGTCTTGTAGGCCGTTGTCCGCTCTCGTCACGTTTCGCGCAACAGAGGCGTCGCCATCGTCGCCGGAAGTCCGCCGGTCTCCGCCGTCGTCAGTGTCGCGTCCGACAGACGCAGCCACCGCCGATGTCGTTTTTGCAGAGAACCCCCTCCCCTTTTTCCCGCCTAAACCCGAGCCCCCTAGCGCCCCACCTGTCAGCCAGCCTTTGGTTTTTCTAAAAAAAACCCCGGAAAACCCAGTCCATCACGAACCGATCCCTTCCCCGCGCCCCGGCTTGCCCACGTGTCCAGCACACGTTGGCCGCGCGCGCGTGTGGCCCCGAGGCCGCTCTGGCCCGCCTGTCAGTCTCAGAAGCTAGGCAGAGCCCCGGTGTAAAAGCATTTCCGTGCGCGTGTGTGCTGAGTCAGCGCGTGACCCCACCTGTCACCATCTCTGGCTAGAAGTGTCTGGGTAACAAAAGGTTTTCTGTAAATCTGTTTTAATTTGAATCTTTTCAAAATATTTCAAATTCAAATTTAAATTCTGTTTTTATATAACTTTTAAATTACAAACCCAAATAATACAAATAATATATGTTTTCAAATCAGAAAAATGTGAGGATTTCAAATATGCAATTCAAAATATATTTTGAACATTTAAAAATTCCAAGTTTATTTAAATTACAACAAAATGCCCCTTTTCTTTAATAAATTAATAGCTTTTGTTTTATAACTCCAAATTTAACAAATAATATGTCTAAAATGATTAGCTCGACGAGACCTTTCTGTTTATGCATTCCATGGTTTGAAATGAAGCATGCATCATATAAATATATAGTATACAGCAACTAATATGGGGTTAAAATATGACCAAAACTAAATAAAATGCTTTAATATTGTATTCCACACCTCACCCATGCCATGCTACCTTAATGCCATGCAAATTGTGCATCATTCATCATGGCATGATTGTTTGCTTGAGGCATTTTATTCATATGCTTGTGCACTTTATTTATGTTGGCCCTTGTTTGTTTGGTTCTTCTCGAATAGACGCTGAGCAGGGGATATATCAAGAGAACCAGGAGCACTACCCAGATCCATCCTTTGCTTCAACTGAGCTGCCAGGCAAGCGCTACCACATGCTTGCATACATATAGTACCTATTTGCCTCTATCTTATTCTTGCACCATTGAGTCGCGAGTGCATTAATCTGAATCCCAAGTATTGCATAGCCTTTACTTTTAAACCCCACCGAAGCTTGTTCCTCCATCCCATGAGCCATTACTACAGGAGTTGTTTGAGCCATGCGAGTCGTAGAACAGCATGTGTAGGGTATGTGAGTGTCTGATGGATAACGAGGTACCTAAACAACTTAACCTGAGTAGTAATGGGATAACTAATGAAAGTGGCATCGGTGAGCCATATTCGCTATTTGGTTTTTCAGGCTCACTTGTGTCCCGTAAGACCCCGAGTACTTGATTCCTGTTCCAAGAATATTCGCGCTATCCACATCCGGGAGGCCTTATGGACCCCCCTGAGCCAGAGCTTGATTCATTCTTATTTCTCGGGGCCACAAACTAGTTTGAGGTGTTATTTACTATCCTGTACTTATGCCATGCTTTACTGCTTTATTTAAATTGTGCGAGGTAATGCACACTGTACTGTTTAGGTCCGTGACCCGTTTTCGCTGTATCGACAAGCCCAGTCACACTTTCGGGTTCCCAGTCATTTACAGCCGGCTCCACAAACCTTGAGGCCGTCTCGGAGACAGCTAACTTCATTGCGGGTAGCTCAATGGGGTGGCCCCCTGAAATATTTCTGAATCCTGTGATTGCTTTGTCGTGACTGCCTCGTTGGGTTTTGATTTGGTTTTTCCGAGGCATATCGAGTGTGTGTTGCTATTTGTGCACCCCTGCAGGGTAAAACTTTCTGAAAGCCGTGTCCGCGGTTATGGACGACTTGGAGCACAGTTTCTCGATCATAGACAAGCATAACTAAAGTACCGCTTTTAATTTGACTAGACTAGGTACCTGACTAGTAATTAGTGCAATACTCACGGAATGGATAATAAAACTGCCAACGGATGGGGGGTTGTTCGTCCGCTTCCTCGTCGGTAAGCGAGGAGGAGGATGGATCTGTGGATATTACCGTTATTACTGTTATAACTGCTGTTATTAATTCACGGACATCCATCCATCTCTGGTTGGGCGGATGGTTAGCGAGTATCTATAGAATTGCTAGGGTTTATCTTTTGCTGCAATTGCGTCACCCCAGGTTGTGTCCCCTTTAGAGGCATAAAGACTTGCTGAGTACCCCTAGGGTCTCACACGATAAATTATTGGTTCAGATGAACAGGTACACTCGCAAGATGGATACTGGGTGGAAGAGACGGACGATGTGGGCAACGATCATTCGGTGTAGAGATTCCGGGAACGGGGATACAAGCCCAGTCACACTTTCGGGTTCCCAGTCGTTTACAGCCGGCTCCACAAACCTTGAGGCCGTCTCGGAGACAGCTAACTTCGTTGCGGGTAGCTCAATGGGGTGGCCCCCTGAAATATTTCTGAATCCTGTGATTGCTTTGTCGTGACTGCCTCGTTGGGTTTTGATTTGGTTTTTCCGAGGCATATCGAGTGTGTGTTGCTATTTGTGCACCCCTGCAGGGTAAAACTTTCTGAAAGCCGTGTCCGCGGTTATGGACGACTTGGAGCACAGTTTCTCGATCATAGACAAGCATAACTAAAGTACCGCTTTTAATTTGACTAGACTAGGTACCTGACTAGTAATTAGTGCAATACTCACGGAATGGATAATAAAACTGCCAATGGATGGGGGGTTGTTCGTCCGCTTCCTCGTCGGTAAGCGAGGAGGAGGATGGATCTGTGGATATTACCGTTATTACTGTTATAACTGCTGTTATTAATTCACGGACATCCGTCCATCTCTGGTTGGGCGGATGGTTAGCGAGTATCTATAGAATTGCTAGGGTGGATCCATGAGTGGTTCATGAGAAGAACACACATCCAATGACACTGGTGGATCCTTATGTGGTTTGTTTAGAGGAACAAACATGCAATCACACTAGGTGGATCCATATGTGGTTTATGGAAGTAACACACATGCAATGACTCTAGCTGTGATTCATGAAAAGAACAGACATGCAATGACACTGGTGAATCCATGTGTGGTTCATGGGAAGAACAGACATGCAATGACACTGGTGGATCCTTATGTGTGGTTCATGAAAAGAACAGACATGCAATGATACTGGTGGATCCATATGTGGTTTGTCAGGAGAACACACATGCAATGACATTGGGTGTGGTTCATGAAAAGAACAGACTTGCAATGACACTGGTAGATACTTATGTGGTTCATGAAAAGAACACACATGCAATGACACTGGGTGTGGTTCATGAAAAGAACAGACATGCAATGACACAGGTGGATCCTTATGTGTTGTTCATGAAAAGAACAGACATGCAATGACACTGGTGGGTCCATATGTGGTTTGTCAGGAGAACACACATGCAATGACATTGGGTGTGGTTCATGAAAAGAACAGACATGCAATGACACTGGTAGATCCTTATGTGGTTCATGAAAAGAACAGACATGCAATGACACTGGGTGTGGTTCATGAAAAGAACAGACATGCAATGACACTGGTGGATCCTTATGTGTGGTTCATGTAAAGAACAGACATGCAATGACACTGGTGGATCCAGATGTGGTTTGTTAGGAGAACACACATGCAATGACATTGGGTGTGGTTCATGAAAAGAACAGACATGCAATGACACTAGCGGATCCTTATGTGGTTTGTTTAGAGGAACTCACATGCAATGACATTGGGTGTGGTTCATGAAAAGAACAGACATGCAATGACACTGGTGGATCCTTATGTGGTTTGTTTAAAAGAACACACATGCAATGGCACTGGGTGTGGTTCATGAAAAGAACACACATCCAATGCCACTGGTGGATCCTTACGTGGTTTGTTTAGAGGAACAGACATGCAATGACACCGGTGGATCCACGTGTGGTTCATGAGAAGAACACACATCCAATGACACTGGTAGATCCTTATGTGGTTTATGAAAATAATAGACATGCAGTTACACCGGGTGTGGTTCATGAAAAGAACAGACATGCCATGACACTGGGTGTTGTTCATGAAAATAATAGACATCCAATGACTCTAGTTGTGGTTCATGAAAAGAACACACATGCAATGACACTGGGTGTGGTTCATGAAAAGAACAGACATGCAATGACACTGGTGGATCCTTATGTATGGTTCATGGAAAGAACATACATGCAATGACACTGGTGGATCCTTATGTGGTTTGTTTAGAGGAACAAACATGCAATGACACTGGTGGATCCATGTGTGGTTCATGAGAAGAACACACATCCAATGACACTGGTGGATCCTCATGTGGTTTGTTTAGAGGAACAGACATGCAATGACATTGGGTGTGGTTCATAAAAAGAACAGACATGCAATGACATTGGGTGTGGTTCATGAAAAGAACGGACATGCTATGACACTGGTGGATCCTTATGTGTGGTTCATGAAAAGAACAGACATGCAATAACACTGGTGGATCCTTATGTGGTTTGTTTTGAAGAACACACATGCAATGACACTGGGTGTGGTTCATGAAAAGAACAGGCATGCAATGACACTGGCAGATCCTTATGTGGTTTGTTTAGAGGAACTCACATGCGATGACATTGGTGTGGTTCATGAAAATAACAGACATGCAATGCACTGGTGGATCCTTATGTGTGGTTCATGAAAAGAACATACAT
This sequence comes from Avena sativa, assembly GCA_916181665.1. Taxonomy (NCBI): domain Eukaryota; kingdom Viridiplantae; phylum Streptophyta; class Magnoliopsida; order Poales; family Poaceae; genus Avena; species Avena sativa. The sequence goes on along the minus strand of OV702290.1, from coordinate 540,017,679 downwards.
GCAATGACACTGGTGGATCCTTATGTGGTTTGTTTAGAGGAATAAACATGCAATGACACTGGTGGATCCATGTGTGGTTCATGAGAAGAACACACATCCAATGACACTGGTGGATCCTTATGTGGTTTGTTTAGAGGAACAAACTTGCAATCACACTAGGTGGATCCATATGTTGCTTATGGAAGTAATAGACATGCAGTTGCTCTAGCTGTGATTCATGAAAATAACAGACAAGCAATGGCACTGGTGGATCCATGTGTGGTTCATGGGAAGAACGGACATGCAATGACACTGGTGGATCCTTATGTGTGGTTCATGAAAAGAACAAACATGCAATGACACTGGTGGATCCATATGTGGTTTGTCAGGAGAACACACATGCAATGACATTGTGTGTGATTCATGAAAAGAATAGACATGTAATGACACTAGTAGATCCTTATGTGGTTCATGAAAAGAACACACATGCAATGACATTGGGTGTGGTTCATGAAAAGAACAGACATGCAATGACACTGGTGGATCCTTATGTGTGGTTCATGAAAAGAACAAACATGCAATGACACTGGTGGATCCATATGTGGTTTGTCAGGAGAACACACATGCAATGACATTGGGTGTGGTTCATGAAAAGAATAGACATACAATGACACTGGTAGATCCTGATGTGGTTCATGAAAAGAACAGACATGCAATGACACTGGTGGATCCTTATGTGTGGTTCATGAAAAGAACAGACATGCAATGACACTGGTGGATCCATATGTGGTTTGTTAGGAGAACACACATACAATGACATTGGGTGTGGTTCATGAAAAGAACAGACATGCAATGACACTGGTAGATCCTTATGTGGTTCTTGAAAAGAACAGACATGCAATGACATTGGGTGTGGTTCATGAAAAGAACAGACATGCAATGACACTGGTGGATCCTTATGTGTGGTTCATGAAAAGAACAGACATTCAATAACACTGGTGGATCCTTATGTGGTTTGTTTAGAAGAACACACATGCAATGACACTGGGTGTGGTTCATGAAAAGAACAGGCATGCAATGACACTGGCGGATCCTTATGTGGTTTGTTTAGAGGAACTCACATGCAATGACATTGGGTGTGGTTCATGAAAATAGTAGACATGCAATGACACTGGTGGATCCTTATGTGTGGTCAGACATGTAATGACACTGGTGGATCCTTATGTGGTTTGTTTAGAAGAACACACATGGAATGTCACTAGGTGTGGTTCATGAAAAGAGCACACATCCAATGCACTGGTGGATCCTTACGTGGTTTGTTTAGAGGAACAGACATGCAATGACAACGGTGGATCCACGTGTGGTTCATGAGAAGATCACACATCCAATGACACTGGTAGATCCTTATGTGGTTCATGAAAAGAACAGACATGAAGTGACACCGGGTGTGGTTCATGAAAAGAACAGACATGCAATGACACTGGGTGTTGTTCATGAAAATAATAGACATCCAATGAGTCTAGTTGTGGTTCATGAAAAGAACACACATGCAATGACACTGGGTGTGGTTCATGAAAAGAACAGACATGCAATGACACTGGTAGATCCTTATGTATGGTTCATGAAAAGAACATACATGCAATGACACTGGTGGATCCTTATGTGGTTTGTTTAGAGAAACAAACATGCAATGACACTGGTGGATCCATGAGTGGTTCATGAGAAGAACACACATCCAATGACACTGGTGGATCCTTATGTGGTTTGTTTAGAGGAACAAACATGCAATCACACTAGGTGGATCCATATGTGGTTTATGGAAGTAACACACATGCAATGACTCTAGCTGTGATTCATGAAAAGAACAGACATGCAATGACACTGGTGAGTCCATGTGTGGTTCATGGGAAGAACAGACATGCAATGACACTGGTGGATCCTTATGTGTGGTTCATGAAAAGAACAGACATGCAATGATACTGGTGGATCCATATGTGGTTTGTCAGGAGAACACACATGCAATGACATTGGGTGTGGTTCATGAAAAGAACAGACTTGCAATGACACTGGTAGATACTTATGTGGTTCATGAAAAGAACACACATGCAATGACACTGGGTGTGGTTCATGAAAAGAACAGACATGCAATGACACTAGTGGATCCTTATGTGTGGTTCATGAAAAGAACAGACATGCAATGACACTCGTGGATCCATATGTGGTTTGTCAGGAGAACACACATGCAAGGACATGCAATGACACTGGTAGATCCTTATGTGGTCCATGAAAAGAACAGACATGCAATGACACTGGATGTGGTTCATGAAAAGAACAGACATGCAATGACACTGGTGGATCCTTATGTGTGGTTCATGAAAAGAACAGACATGCAATGGCACTAGTGGATCCATATGTGGTTTGTCAGGAGAACACACATACAATGACATTGGGTGTGGTTCATGAAAAGAGTAGACATGCAATGCCACTGGTAGATCCTTATGTGGTTCATGAAAAGAATATGTAGCATCCCAATTGTCTAACAATTGCAATGCTACTAGCCTAGTCTAGATATATGGCTACTTCAAATATATAATTGTTGCATCATCATTATATCATGCTCATGTCATCATGCCTCCTTGCATTTGAGCATCATACAGAACCCTTTTCATTTGGTTCTTATCTCATATGCATTAGTAATTGTATTTGCTTCTCGATATTGTATTTGGCTCTTGATATATTGTTTAATGCCCAATTTGAGTTGGGGGCATATCTCTTATTAACTCCACCACCTTTTCTTTCACCACCTTATAATTCCACCATCCAACTAAATATGAGCTTGGCATTTATGGGTTTTACTTCTAGCTCATGTGGGTTGGGATGGATCCAATTCTTTTCCACATGCTCTCATCTTGGCATCATGCTGTTTTCACATTATTGATATATGAGAGCCACATGGCCACCTTTGCATGCCTTGTGAGTGGAACCTTTTCCTAGCTTCCATATGTGTTGTGTTGAGGTTATTTTCATGTTTGGATATTTTTGGGCTTATTAAATGCCTAGTGGCACATACACACTAGCAAATCCCAATTTTTCTCTAACATGGTCATCTCCATCTATTCCACATGGGGCATCCTTTGAATTCTTTCTGCTTGGCTTTTACTCCAATTTTGGGAATGCATAATATTAATGCCATGTATTAATATTGTTTTCACAAGAATCAACATGGCAACTAAATGTTTTGCATGGGCCATGCAAGTACCCCTTTAGCTTGTCTTTTGGTTTTTATTTGATTTTGAGTGGATCATCTCACTCTCTCTATCTCTCTCTTTGGCTTGAGCTAGTTGAGCTTGCTTAAAACATCATCACCATATCCATCTATGCCATCTCTCATCTATCCCTCCCTCCTTTTAGCTTGATCTTAATTTGATCTTGCTTAAAACCATACCCCCACCTTTCCCTCTTTTTGGTCTAGCTTGGGTATGATCTTGTGGTTGCTTGAGCTTGCCAAAAAGGAGAACCATCATCCCCCATCTAACCTACCCCATCTTTCACCATACCCCCTAGTACCAAACCCTAAGCTACCACCTTCCCCCTCTTCCTCTCTTCTCTCCAATGCCACAAGGCCCCACCAACCCGAGCCTGCCCTCCTACCCACGAGCTCCCCTCCTCCCTTGGTCCCTCTCTGCCCTCCCTAAGCTACAGGACAAGAAGGAGGCAAGAGGGAAAGACCTAGCCCGAGCTACCCTCCTCACCTTTTTGCAAAGCAACCACCCCATGTGCTCCTCCTCCCCTCTCTACCCAGCCACCCCAGCTCGCCTCTCCTCACCCGGATCCCATCTAGAGGGCGTCTAAGCCCCCTCCCTTTCTTCTTCTTCCTCACAAGCAGCCTGGCCTCCCCATGCCGACCCCAAACCCTAGCCACGGCCCCTCTGCCCTTCGCTGATCTGGAGCGCGCCAAGCTGAACCAGGAGCACCAGGAGGCTCCCCTGCATCCTCTTCGTCGACCAGCACCAGGGGAAGCGACTGGGAAGCCCTAGAGCGCCGTCGCCGTCGCCATGGCCGGAGGAACCGAAGCTCCACGGCCGCGAGCCCACCTCCAGATCCCCGCAACCTCAGCGCCATCGACCACGCCGGCAACCCCTCGGTGAGCCCTTTGACCTCCCGGACATGCCCCTCTTCCCTCTAGTGCGCCGTAGCGCCGCCGCCTTCCGTCGAGCGCTCTGCGCGCGCACCGCGCGTCGCGCTCTGGCAGCAGCAGCCGCAGCCATCTCTGCCGCCTCTGTTCGCCGCCGAGCCCCGAGCGCTGTAGCCCTCCTCTGCGTTAGGTCGCTGCATGAGTCTTGTAGGCCGTTGTCCGCTCTTCAACTTTCGTTTTAGCCGCGTCACGTTTCGCGCAACAGAGGCGTCGCCATCGTCGCCGGAAGTCCGCCGGTCTCCGCCGTCGTCAGTGTCGCGTCCGACAGACGCAGCCACCGCCGATGTCGTTTTTGCAGAGAACCCCCTCCCCTTTTTCCCGCCTAAACCCGAGCCCCCTAGCGCCCCACCTGTCAGCCAGCCTTTGGTTTTTCTAAAAAAAACCCCGGAAAACCCAGTCCATCACGAACCGATCCCTTCCCCGCGCCCCGGCTTGCCCACGTGTCCAGCACACGTTGGCCGCGCGCGCGTGTGGCCCCGAGGCCGCTCTGGCCCGCCTGTCAGTCTCAGAAGCTAGGCAGAGCCCCGGTGTAAAAGCATTTCCGTGCGCGTGTGTGCTGAGTCAGCGCGTGACCCCACCTGTCACCATCTCTGGCTAGAAGTGTCTGGGTAACAAAAGGTTTTCTGTAAATCTGTTTTAATTTGAATCTTTTCAAAATATTTCAAATTCAAATTTAAATTCTGTTTTTATATAACTTTTAAATTACAAACCCAAATAATACAAATAATATATGTTTTCAAATCAGAAAAATGTGAGGATTTCAAATATGCAATTCAAAATATATTTTGAACATTTAAAAATTCCAAGTTTATTTAAATTACAACAAAATGCCCCTTTTCTTTAATAAATTAATAGCTTTTGTTTTATAACTCCAAATTTAACAAATAATATGTCTAAAATGATTAGCTCGACGAGACCTTTCTGTTTATGCATTCCATGGTTTGAAATGAAGCATGCATCATATAAATATATAGTATACAACAACTAATATGGGGTTAAAATATGACCAAAACTAAATAAAATGCTTTAATATTGTATTCCACACCTCACCCATGCCATGCTACCTTAATGCCATGCAAATTGTGCATCATTCATCATGGCATGATTGTTTGCTTGAGGCATTTTATTCATATGCTTGTGCACTTTATTTATGTTGGCCCTTGTTTGTTTGGTTCTTCTCGAATAGACGCTGAGCAGGGGATATATCAAGAGAACCAGGAGCACTACCCAGATCCATCCTTTGCTTCAACTGAGCTGCCAGGCAAGCGCTACCACATGCTTGCATACATATAGTACCTATTTGCCTCTATCTTATTCTTGCACCATTGAGTCGCGAGTGCATTAATCTGAATCCCAAGTATTGCATAGCCTTTACTTTTAAACCCCACCGAAGCTTGTTCCTCCATCCCATGAGCCATTACTACAGGAGTTGTTTGAGCCATGCGAGTCGTAGAACAGCATGTGTAGGGTATGTGAGTGTCTGATGGATAACGAGGTACCTAAACAACTTAACCTGAGTAGTAATGGGATAACTAATGAAAGTGGCATCGGTGAGCCATATTCGCTATTTGGTTTTTCAGGCTCACTTGTGTCCCGTAAGACCCCGAGTACTTGATTCCTGTTCCAAGAATATTCGCGCTATCCACATCCGGGAGGCCTTATGGACCCCCCTGAGCCAGAGCTTGATTCATTCTTATTTCTCGGGGCCACAAACTAGTTTGAGGTGTTATTTACTATCCTGTACTTATGCCATGCTTTACTGCTTTATTTAAATTGTGCGAGGTAATGCACACTGTACTGTTTAGGTCCGTGACCCGTTTTCGCTGTATCGACAAGCCCAGTCACACTTTCGGGTTCCCAGTCGTTTACAGCCGGCTCCACAAACCTTGAGGCCGTCTCGGAGACAACTAACTTCATTGCGGGTAGCTCAATGGGGTGGCCCCCTAAAATATTTCTGAATCCTGTGATTGCTTTGTCGTGACTGCCTCGTTGGGTTTTGATTTGGTTTTTCCGAGGCATATCGAGTGTGTGTTGCTATTTGTGCACCCCTGCAGGGTAAAACTTTCTGAAAGCCGTGTCCGCGGTTATGGACGACTTGGAGCACAGTTTCTCGATCATAGACAAGCATAACTAAAGTACCGCTTTTAATTTGACTAGACTAGGTACCTGACTAGTAATTAGTGCAATACTCACGGAATGGATAATAAAACTGCCAACGGATGGGGGGTTGTTCGTCCGCTTCCTCGTCGGTAAGCGAGGAGGAGGATGGATCTGTGGATATTACCGTTATTACTGTTATAACTGCTGTTATTAATTCACGGACATCCATCCATCTCTGGTTGGGCGGATGGTTAGCGAGTATCTATAGAATTGCTAGGGTTTATCTTTTGCTGCAATTGCGTCACCCCAGGTTGTGTCCCCTTTAGAGGCATAAAGACTTGCTGAGTACCCCTAGGGTCTCACACGATAAATTATTGGTTCAGATGAACAGGTACACTCGCAAGATGGATACTGGGTGGAAGAGACGGACGATGTGGGCAACGATCATTCGGTGTAGAGATTCCGGGAACGGGGATACAAGCCCAGTCACACTTTCGGGTTCCCAGTCGTTTACAGCCGGCTCCACAAACCTTGAGGCCGTCTCGGAGACAGCTAACTTCGTTGCGGGTAGCTCAATGGGGTGGCCCCCTGAAATATTTCTGAATCCTGTGATTGCTTTGTCGTGACTGCCTCGTTGGGTTTTGATTTGGTTTTTCCGAGGCATATCGAGTGTGTGTTGCTATTTGTGCACCCCTGCAGGGTAAAACTTTCTGAAAGCCGTGTCCGCGGTTATGGACGACTTGGAGCACAGTTTCTCGATCATAGACAAGCATAACTAAAGTACCGCTTTTAATTTGACTAGACTAGGTACCTGACTAGTAATTAGTGCAATACTCACGGAATGGATAATAAAACTGCCAATGGATGGGGGGTTGTTCGTCCGCTTCCTCGTCGGTAAGCGAGGAGGAGGATGGATCTGTGGATATTACCGTTATTACTGTTATAACTGCTGTTATTAATTCACGGACATCCGTCCATCTCTGGTTGGGCGGATGGTTAGCGAGTATCTATAGAATTGCTAGGGTGGATCCATGAGTGGTTCATGAGAAGAACACACATCCAATGACACTGGTGGATCCTTATGTGGTTTGTTTAGAGGAACAAACATGCAATCACACTAGGTGGATCCATATGTGGTTTATGGAAGTAACACACATGCAATGACTCTAGCTGTGATTCATGAAAAGAACAGACATGCAATGACACTGGTGAATCCATGTGTGGTTCATGGGAAGAACAGACATGCAATGACACTGGTGGATCCTTATGTGTGGTTCATGAAAAGAACAGACATGCAATGATACTGGTGGATCCATATGTGGTTTGTCAGGAGAACACACATGCAATGACATTGGGTGTGGTTCATGAAAAGAACAGACTTGCAATGACACTGGTAGATACTTATGTGGTTCATGAAAAGAACACACATGCAATGACACTGGGTGTGGTTCATGAAAAGAACAGACATGCAATGACACAGGTGGATCCTTATGTGTTGTTCATGAAAAGAACAGACATGCAATGACACTGGTGGGTCCATATGTGGTTTGTCAGGAGAACACACATGCAATGACATTGGGTGTGGTTCATGAAAAGAACAGACATGCAATGACACTGGTAGATCCTTATGTGGTTCATGAAAAGAACAGACATGCAATGACACTGGGTGTGGTTCATGAAAAGAACAGACATGCAATGACACTGGTGGATCCTTATGTGTGGTTCATGTAAAGAACAGACATGCAATGACACTGGTGGATCCAGATGTGGTTTGTTAGGAGAACACACATGCAATGACATTGGGTGTGGTTCATGAAAAGAACAGACATGCAATGACACTAGCGGATCCTTATGTGGTTTGTTTAGAGGAACTCACATGCAATGACATTGGGTGTGGTTCATGAAAAGAACAGACATGCAATGACACTGGTGGATCCTTATGTGGTTTGTTTAAAAGAACACACATGCAATGGCACTGGGTGTGGTTCATGAAAAGAACACACATCCAATGCCACTGGTGGATCCTTACGTGGTTTGTTTAGAGGAACAGACATGCAATGACACCGGTGGATCCACGTGTGGTTCATGAGAAGAACACACATCCAATGACACTGGTAGATCCTTATGTGGTTTATGAAAATAATAGACATGCAGTTACACCGGGTGTGGTTCATGAAAAGAACAGACATGCCATGACACTGGGTGTTGTTCATGAAAATAATAGACATCCAATGACTCTAGTTGTGGTTCATGAAAAGAACACACATGCAATGACACTGGGTGTGGTTCATGAAAAGAACAGACATGCAATGACACTGGTGGATCCTTATGTATGGTTCATGGAAAGAACATACATGCAATGACACTGGTGGATCCTTATGTGGTTTGTTTAGAGGAACAAACATGCAATGACACTGGTGGATCCATGTGTGGTTCATGAGAAGAACACACATCCAATGACACTGGTGGATCCTCATGTGGTTTGTTTAGAGGAACAGACATGCAATGACATTGGGTGTGGTTCATAAAAAGAACAGACATGCAATGACATTGGGTGTGGTTCATGAAAAGAACGGACATGCTATGACACTGGTGGATCCTTATGTGTGGTTCATGAAAAGAACAGACATGCAATAACACTGGTGGATCCTTATGTGGTTTGTTTTGAAGAACACACATGCAATGACACTGGGTGTGGTTCATGAAAAGAACAGGCATGCAATGACACTGGCAGATCCTTATGTGGTTTGTTTAGAGGAACTCACATGCGATGACATTGGTGTGGTTCATGAAAATAACAGACATGCAATGCACTGGTGGATCCTTATGTGTGGTTCATGAAAAGAACATACATGCAATGACACTGGTGGATCCTTATGTGGTTTGTTTAGAGGAATAAACATGCAATGACACTGGTGGATCCATGTGTGGTTCATGAGAAGAACACACATCCAATGACACTGGTGGATCCTTATGTGGTTTGTTTAGAGGAACAAACTTGCAATCACACTAGGTGGATCCATATGTTGTTTATGGAAGTAATAGACATGCAGTTGCTCTAGCTGTGATTCATGAAAATAACAGACAAGCAATGGCACTGGTGGATCCATGTGTGGTTCATGGGAAGAACGGACATGCAATGACACTGGTGGATCCTTATGTGTGGTTCATGAAAAGAACAAACATGCAATGACACTGGTGGATCCATATGTGGTTTGTCAGGAGAACACACATGCAATGACATTGTGTGTGATTCATGAAAAGAATAGACATGTAATGACACTAGTAGATCCTTATGTGGTTCATGAAAAGAACACACATGCAATGACATTGGGTGTGGTTCATGAAAAGAACAGACATGCAATGACACTGGTGGATCCTTATGTGTGGTTCATGAAAAGAACAAACATGCAATGACACTGGTGGATCCATATGTGGTTTGTCAGGAGAACACACATGCAATGACATTGGGTGTGGTTCATGAAAAGAATAGACATACAATGACACTGTTAGATCCTGATGTGGTTCATGAAAAGAACAGACATGCAATGACACTGGTGGATCCTTATGTGTGGTTCATGAAAAGAACAGACATGCAATGACACTGGTGGATCCATATGTGGTTTGTTAGGAGAACACACATACAATGACATTGGGTGTGGTTCATGAAAAGAACAGACATGCAATGACACTGGTAGATCCTTATGTGGTTCTTGAAAAGAACAGACATGCAATGACATTGGGTGTGGTTCATGAAAAGAACAGACATGCAATGACACTGGTAGATCCTTATGTGTGGTTCATGAAAAGAACAGACATTCAATAACACTGGTGGATCCTTATGTGGTTTGTTTAGAAGAACACACATGCAATGACACTGGGTGTGGTTCATGAAAAGAACAGGCATGCAATGACACTGGCGGATCCTTATGTGGTTTGTTTAGAGGAACTCACATGCAATGACATTGGGTGTGGTTCATGAAAATAGTAGACATGCAATGACACTGGTGGATCCTTATGTGTGGTCAGACATGTAATGACACTGGTGGATCCTTATGTGGTTTGTTTAGAAGAACACACATGGAATGTCACTAGGTGTGGTTCATGAAAAGAGCACACATCCAATGCACTGGTGGATCCTTACGTGGTTTTTTTAGAGGAACAGACATGCAATGACAGCGGTGGATCCACGTGTGGTTCATGAGAAGAACACACATCCAATGACACTGGTAGATCCTTATGTGGTTCATGAAAAGAACAGACATGAAGTGACACCGGGTGTGGTTCATGAAAAGAACAGACATGCAATGACACTGGGTGTTGTTCATGAAAATAATAGACATCCAATGAATCTAGTTGTGGTTCATGAAAATAACACACATGCAATGACACTGGGTGTGGTTCATGAAAAGAACAGACATGCAATGACACTGGTAGATCCTTATGTATGGTTCATGAAAAGAACATACATGCAATGACACTGGTGGATCCTTATGTGGTTTGTTTAGAGAAACAAACATGCAATGACACTGGTGGATCCATGAGTGGTTCATGAGAAGAACACACATCCAATGACACTGGTGGATCCTTATGTGGTTTGTTTAGAGGAACAAACATGCAATCACACTAGGTGGATCCATATGTGGTTTATGGAAGTAACACACATGCAATGACTCTAGCTGTGATTCATGAAAAGAACAGACATGCAATGACACTGGTGAGTCCATGTGTGGTTCATGGGAAGAACAGACATGCAATGACACTGGTGGATCCTTATGTGTGGTTCATGAAAAGAACAGACATGCAATGATACTGGTGGATCCATATGTGGTTTGTCAGGAGAACACACATGCAATGACATTGGGTGTGGTTCATGAAAAGAACAGACTTGCAATGACACTGGTAGATACTTATGTGGTTCATGAAAAGAACACACATGCAATGACACTGGGTGTGGTTCATGAAAAGAACAGACATGCAATGACACTAGTGGATCCTTATGTGTGGTTCATGAAAAGAACAGACATGCAATGACACTCGTGGATCCATATGTGGTTTGTCAGGAGAACACACATGCAAGGACATGCAATGACACTGGTAGATCCTTATGTGGTCCATGAAAAGAACAGACATGCAATGACACTGGATGTGGTTCATGAAAAGAACAGACATGCAATGACACTGGTGGATCCTTATGTGTGGTTCATGAAAAGAACAGACATGCAATGGCACTAGTGGATCCATATGTGGTTTGTCAGGAGAACACACATACAATGACATTGGGTGTGGTTCATGAAAAGAGTAGACATGCAATGCCACTGGTAGATCCTTATGTGGTTCATGAAAAGAATATGTAGCATCCCAATTGTCTAACAATTGCAATGCTACTAGCCTAGTCTAGATATATGGCTACTTCAAATATATAATTGTTGCATCATCATTATATCATGCTCATGTCATCATGCCTCCTTGCATTTGAGCATCATACAGAACCCTTTTCATTTGGTTCTTATCTCATATGCATTAGTAATTTTATTTGCTTCTCGATATTGTATTTGGCTCTTGATATATTGTTTAATGCCCAATTTGAGTTGGGGGCATATCTCTTATTAACTCCACCACCTTTTCTTTCACCACCTTATAATTCCACCATCCAACTAAATATGAGCTTGGCATTTATGGGTTTTACTTCTAGCTCATGTGGGTTGGGATGGATCCAATTCTTTTCCACATGCTCTCATCTTGGCATCATGCTGTTTTCACATTATTGATATATGAGAGCCACATGGCCACCTTTGCATGCCTTGTGAGTGGAACCTTTTCCTAGCTTCCATATGTGTTGTGTTGAGGTTATTTTCATGTTTGGATATTTTTGGGCTTATTAAATGCCTAGTGGCACATACACACTAGCAAATCCCAATTTTTCTCTAACATGGTCATCTCCATCTATTCCACATGGGGCATCCTTTGAATTCTTTCTGCTTGGCTTTTACTCCAATTTTGGGAATGCATAATATTAATGCCATGTATTAATATTGTTTTCACAAGAATCAACATGGCAACTAAATGTTTTGCATGGGCCATGCAAGTACCCCTTTAGCTTGTCTTTTGGTTTTTATTTGATTTTGAGTGGATCATCTCACTCTCTCTATCTCTCTCTTTGGCTTGAGCTAGTTGAGCTTGCTTAAAACATCATCACCATATCCATCTATGCCATCTCTCATCTATCCCTCCCTCCTTTTAGCTTGATCTTAATTTGATCTTGCTTAAAACCATACCCCCACCTTTCCCTCTTTTTGGTCTAGCTTGGGTATGATCTTGTGGTTGCTTGAGCTTGCCAAAAAGGAGAACCATCATCCCCCATCTAACCTACCCCATCTTTCACCATACCCCCTAGTACCAAACCCTAAGCTACCACCTTCCCCCTCTTCCTCTCTTCTCTCCAATGCCACAAGGCCCCACCAACCCGAGCCTGCCCTCCTACCCACGAGCTCCCCTCCTCCCTTGGTCCCTCTCTGCCCTCCCTAAGCTACAGGACAAGAAGGAGGCAAGAGGGAAAGACCTAGCCCGAGCTACCCTCCTCACCTTTTTGCAAAGCAACCACCCCATGTGCTCCTCCTCCCCTCTCTACCCAGCCACCCCAGCTCGCCTCTCCTCACCCGGATCCCATCTAGAGGGCGTCTAAGCCCCCTCCCTTTCTTCTTCTTCCTCACAAGCAGCCTGGCCTCCCCATGCCGACCCCAAACCCTAGCCACGGCCCCTCTGCCCTTCGCTGATCTGGAGCGCGCCAAGCTGAACCAGGAGCACCAGGAGGCTCCCCTGCATCCTCTTCGTCGACCAGCACCAGGGGAAGCGACTGGGAAGCCCTAGAGCGCCGTCGCCGTCGCCATGGCCGGAGGAACCGAAGCTCCACGGCCGCGAGCCCACCTCCAGATCCCCGCAACCTCAGCGCCATCGACCACGCCGGCAACCCCTCGGTGAGCCCTTTGACCTCCCGGACATGCCCCCCTTCCCTCTAGTGCGCCGTAGCGCCGCCGCCTTCCGTCGAGCGCTCTGCGCGCGCACCGCGCGTCGCGCTCTGGCAGCAGCAGCCGCAGCCATCTCTGTCGCCTCTGTTCGCCGCCGAGCCCCGAGCGCTGTAGCCCTCCTCTGCGTTAGGTCGCTGCATGAGTCTTGTAGGCCGTTGTCCGCTCTTCAACTTTCGTTTTAGCCGCGTCACGTTTCGCGCAGCAGAGGCGTCGCCATCGTCGCCGGAAGTCCGCCGGTCTCCGCCGTCGTCAGTGTCGCGTCCGACAGACGCAGCCACCGCCGATGTCGTTTTTGCAGAGAACCCCCTCCCCTTTTTCCCGCCTAAACCCGAGCCCCCTAGCGCCCCACCTGTCAGCCAGCCTTTGGTTTTTCTAAAACCCCCCCCGGAAAACCCAGTCCATCACGAACCGATCCCTTCCCCGCGCCCCGGCTTGCCCACGTGTCCAGCACACGTTGGCCGCGCGCGCGTGTGGCCCCGAGGCCGCTCTGGCCCGCCTGTCAGTCTCAGAAGCTAGGCAGAGCCCCGGTGTAAAAGCATTTCCGTGCGCGTGTGTGCTGAGTCAGCGCGTGACCCCACCTGTCACCGTCTCTGGCTAGAAGTGTCTGGGTAACAAAAGGTTTTCTGTAAATCTGTTTTTATTTGAATCTTTTCAAAATATTTCAAATTCAAATTTAAATTCTGTATTTATATATCTTTTAAATTACAAACCCAAATAATACAAATAATATATGTTTTCAAATCAGAAAAATGTGAGGATTTCAAATATGCAATTCAAAATATATTTTGAACATTTAAAAATTCCAAGTTTATTTAAATTACAACAAAATGCCCCTTTTCTTTAATAAATTAATAACTTTTGTTTTATAACTCCAAATTTAACAAATAATATGTCTAAAATGATTAGCTCGATGAGACCTTTCTGTTTATGCATTCCATGGTTTGAAATGAAGCATGCATCATATAAATATAAAGTATACAGCAACTAATATGGGGTTAAAATATGACCAAAACTAAATAAAATGCTTTAATATTGTATTCCACACCTCACCCATGCCATGCTACCTTAATGCCATGCAAATTGTGCATCATTCATCATGGCATGATTGTTTGCTTGAGGCATTTTATTCATATGCTTGTGCACTTTATTTATGTTGGCCCTTGTTTGTTTGGTTCTTCTCGAATAGACGCTGAGCAGGGGATATATCAAGAGAACCAGGAGCACTACCCAGATCCATCCTTTGCTTCAACTGAGCTGCCAGGCAAGCACTACCACATGCTTGCATACATATAGTACCTATTTGCCTCTATCTTATTCTTGCACCATTGAGTCGCGAGTGCATTAATCTGAATCCCAAGTATTGCATAGCCTTTACTTTTAAACCCCACCGAAGCTTGTTCCTCCATCCCATGAGCCATTACTACAGGAGTTGTTTGAGCCATGCGAGTCGTAGAACAGCATGTGTAGGGTATGTGAGTGTCTGATGGATAACGAGGTACCTAAACAACTTAACCTGAGTAGTAATGGGATAACTAATGAAAGTGGCATCGGTGAGCCATATTCGCTATTTGGTTTTTCAGGCTCACTTGTGTCCCGTAAGACCCCGAGTACTTGATTCCTGTTCCAAGAATATTCGCGCTATCCACATCCGGGAGGCCTTATGGACCCCCCTGAGCCAGAGCTTGATTCATTCTTATTTCTCGGGGCCACAAACTAGTTTGAGGTGTTATTTACTATCCTGTACTTATGCCATGCTTTACTGCTTTATTTAAATTGTGCGAGGTAATGCACACTGTACTGTTTAGGTCCGTGACCCGTTTTCGCTGTATCGACAAGCCCAGTCACACTTTCGGGTTCCCAGTCGTTTACAGCCGGCTCCACAAACCTTGAGGCCGTCTCGGATACAGCTAACTTCGTTGCGGGTAGCTCAATGGGGTGGCCCCCTGAAATATTTCTGAATCCTGTGATTGCTTTGTCGTGACTGCCTCGTTGGGTTTTGATTTGGTTTTTCCGAGGCATATCGAGTGTGTGTTGCTATTTGTGAACCCCTGCAGGGTAAAACTTTCTGAAAGCCGTGTCCGCGGTTATGGACGACTTGGAGCACAGTTTCTCGATCATAGACAAGCATAACTAAAGTACCGCTTTTAATTTGACTAGACTAGGTACCTGACTAGTAATTAGTGCAATACTCACGGAATGGATAATAAAACTGCCAACGGATGGGGGGTTGTTCGTCCGCTTCCTCGTCGGTAAGCGAGGAGGAGGATGGATCTGTGGATATTACCGTTATTACTGTTATAACTGCTGTTATTAATTCATGGACATCCGTCCATCTCTGGTTGGGCGGATGGTTAGCGAGTATCTATAGAATTGCTAGGGTTTATCTTTTGCTGCAATTGCGTCACCCCAGGTTGTGTCCCCTTTAGAGGCATAAAGACTTGCTGAGTACCCCTAGGGTCTCACACGATAAATTATTGGTTCAGATGAACAGGTACACTCGCAAGATGGATACTGGGTGGAAGAGACGGACGATGTGGGCAACGATCATTCGGTGTAGAGATTCCGGGAACGGGGATACAAGCCCAGTCACACTTTCGGGTTCCCAGTCGTTTACAGCCGGCTCCACAAACCTTGAGGCCGTCTCGGAGACAGCTAACTTCGTTGCGGGTAGCTCAATGGGGTGGCCCCCTGAAATATTTCTGAATCCTGTGATTGCTTTGTCGTGACTGCCTCGTTGGGTTTTGATTTGGTTTTTCCGAGGCATATCGAGTGTGTGTTGCTGTTTGTGCACCCCTGCAGGGTAAAACTTTCTGAAAGCCGTGTCCGCGGTTATGGACGACTTGGAGCACAGTTTCTCGATCATAGACAAGCATAACTAAAGTACCGCTTTTAATTTGACTAGACTAGGTACCTGACTAGTAATTAGTGCAATACTCACGGAATGGATAATAAAACTGCCAATGGATGGGGGGTTGTTCGTCCGCTTCCTCGTCGGTAAGCGAGGAGGAGGATGGATCTGTGGATATTACCGTTATTACTGTTATAACTGCTGTTATTAATTCACGGACATCCGTCCATCTCTGGTTGGGCGGATGGTTAGCGAGTATCTATAGAATTGCTAGGGTTTATCTTTTGCTGCAATTGCGTCACCCCAGGTTGTGTCCCCTTTAGAGGCATAAAGACTTGCTGAGTACCCCTAGGGTCTCACACGATAAATTATTGGTTCAGATGAACAGGTACACTCGCAAGATGGATACTGGGTGGAAGAGACGGACGATGTGGGCAACGATCATTCGGTGTAGAGATTCCGGGAATGGGGATCCGTGAGATCTGTGGGCGGGATGTGCTTATTTATGGGGCATCTTATGCCGATTTGCTTCTTATCCGTACTCGGATTTTGTTTTCCGCTTCCGCTTGATACTCTGTGGATTGATGTATGAGGAGATATCCTAAACTATTATATCTATCTAGGATATTTGGATCTTGCCGTATGGCGTTGCTATATTTCCTTTCTTTTTAGATGGAATGGCTCTGATGTACTGTTGTATGGTGGCTTGCATACGTACTCATTTGTGTATGTAGTTGATCCCTTCGCCTGCCGATTACGCCGCCCGTTCTTGTCCTGATGTTTGGAAATGGTTGGGATGGCCGAAAGGTCTACCTGTGAGTGGCATTTGGGCCCCACCGTACTATTTCAACCATTTCTGAACATCCAGGCTTGTACTAGGAGCGTAATTCACCGAGGTAGTTACAATTGGTATCAGAGCCATCCCGACCTTCAGGGTCTCAGCCAAATGGTCGTTGTCTGTCTAGCAAATATTTTTGGTAGTTATGTATACTAGGGAAAAACAAAACGTGAGAGTAGGACTGCTTCCACTTTTCTTCTTACCCACCCACCGCCCTTTTCTGGTAAGGAAGTGTAACGTTTTCAATCCTCTTCTTAAATTCAAACTAGGATTCACGTGTTCTGGGTTTCCGTAGTACCATAGATAGTGTGTGTGTGCGTGTGTGTGTAATTCCTTGTCTATCTGTTGCATCCTTTTGTTGTCACAATCTGCCTTTGGTTATCAACTGTTGGTACATTCCATATTGACAGGCTTTTGAAAACCGGCGCGATCTATCTGACCCCTTGTTGACCGGTGCCATCTTCTTAAGGGTGTCCTTCCTTCTAGCAACTCCACATTCTGTGCAAGTATAAGTTGCTAATCTCTATCTGCTAAATGATTTTGCGCGTCTATTGGTATTTTAATGCCGAAAATGCGGAAAATTTTTCTTTGATACATTTGTGTTTCCACACTCCTTTTCAGTCGTGTGTGAAACATTATCTATCTCCCTTTTATCAGCAGGTCCATGCTAACTCATTCTTTTGTCACCGGCGCTTAATCCTAGAGTTTCTTTTCTTCTTTGGCAATCCGGAGTTTCCCCAAGGCACTACGGTGGTCTAACATCTGGTTATCATGCTGCACATCTTTTTCAACCCCATATCTGCACAATTCTCCTGGATACGAGGGGATGGCATCTTTTTCGTCTCTGATAGCTCATACCTTAAGCAAAGCTATATCATCGGTTCTTATCCAAGATCCCTTTATCTTTGTAACCGGTGATCCGATCGACAATGTGAACCAGGTGACATCTCTTCCTTCCGAAGGTCCAGACAATCTATTCTGCCAGTGCATCTTCTTCAACACGAACCCGTGCTCTTAATATTGATCTTTCTAAGAGCGTTGAGCTCAGAAAGTGATTCGAGCATTTGTTCGTTTCTCCCGCCTCTTGAACTTGATATTCTGGGAATATCTTGTTAATCCATGGTGGTATATGTTGATAATATGCTTACCTATTCGATATCAATGGAAGGACATGGAAGATCAGCTGTGTCTCTTTCTCTCAAGCTTCGTGAGCACTACCTGTGTGCAAAGTCTCAAAGTGAGAATTCTGGCTTCTTGAAGTCACCTATCTCGACCACGTCCTTCTGCTAAATACATTGCTTCAATTCTGGAATTAGCGAATCCATTGTTAATTCCATCCCCCATCTTCAAACAACCCGGAGTTGTTCCTTGTTGGCAAGTTATCATCGTCGATCCGCCGAAGATTTCCTCAAGACTGCTAAATCTCTCTCAATCATTCAAGAAGAACATGGAGTTCTTTTCACCTCTATCTCGTTAAGTGATCTCTTGAAACCATCTCATTCTATCATCTATGCTCAATCCACCGGAGGCCATGAAGACTTTTCAGATCTTTCGTAATCCTTATGTGCAAGTGGTGCTATCTTTTTCTATATCTGTGGAATCTTGCAGTTGTCTCCGTGATCTTCCTTCATATCTTTCCGGTGGCTGGTTACTTATGATATGACGACAACATCATCACCCTTATCTATCTTGGATCCGGCGAATCGTTTGCATCTATCCTTGTTTTCTAACGGAGTTCCATGAGCTCTTCTTGTCAATACCTTCAATCTGTTTCGGGAGTTGGGTTACATGATTCTTCTTATTCATGTGCGGAGTAATGCTTTGAGTGCGGGATGGAGTAGCTACCATACCACTACTCTTATCATTCGCTCTTGTACATTGAATTGGTGAATTAATGTGATTTCACTCATTCCATGGAAGTTAGAAGTGGCCATTATCCCTCGATACTTTTACTTCCGTCTTTGTTTTTCCGGAGTGCTCTCTCGAAGAAAGTAATCAATAATCTCTTGTTGGTGATCTCGTCTTTTCTTACACGGAGCAAATCTTCAATTATCTGGTGGAAACAAACGCAAACTCTTTTCTGTCCTCGTCTTTCTACCGGTGCTCGACATCCACAACAAGATGAAAGGAAACTATATCTCTCTTTGTTCATCAATTCTTTTGCTGTGGTAAAGCCAATTATGGTTGATGCCATCAGCTGCAAATCTATTGCGTTAGTCTCAAGGCTAAAGAAAGCAATAAGTATCTCTACAATAAACTCCAGATCCTCCACAATCTTGGCTTCTCGTGATTCCACCATGATCTAGTTTCACATCTGTCTCTGGAAGTTATATCTGCGCACCTCAATTGCGGGATCCTTTGGGTCTTACCGGTGCAAGAAGAATCTAATCCGGCGATGTCTAACTAAATCTTTCCGTTCATATCAAGGGACTCTATTGTTTGAAGGCAATATTGTTTCCGAACTTCATACCTCAATCCGAGAGAAGGTACGATGCTATTGTCATAGTGGTTCAAACCTCTCCAATCTAGCTCTTTTTCTTCCGGCGAGACAAAGATCCATCCTATCTAGTATCGGCAAATCTTTAATCTTAACGGTGTGTCTATCTTGATCCAGGATACATCATCTTGTCCTTTCTTTCTCAAGTGGATCTTCTTTTATCATGTTTCTTGAGAAAATCGGAGCTATGTCCATCCTATCCTTCTTGTCTCACGACAATCCTTCAACTCTTCTAACCGTTGTTTCTCGAGCAAAACGCAAGACTCGCAACAAGTCTAGCAAGTTTTGCAAGGTGTAGTGGTCGCACCATTCCGTTCGTCATCTTCTTGGGAACGTGAGGGTCACCTTCGTTCCGAACACCCGCCCCTCCTGGTGTTGTTTTCTTTTTCCTAGGAATCTCGGGGCGAGATTCTTGTTTAGTGGGGGAGAGTTGTAGCATCCCAATTGTCTAACAATTGCAATGCTACTAGCCTAGTCTAGATATATGGCTACTTCAAATATATAATTGTTGCATCATCATTATATCATGCTCATGTCATCATGCCTCCTTGCATTTGAGCATCATACAGAACCCTTTTCATTTGGTTCTTATCTCATATGCATTAGTAATTGTATTTGCTTCTCGATATTGTATTTGGCTCTTGATATATTGTTTAATGCCCAAGTTGAGTTGGGGGCATATCTCTTATTAACTCCACCACCTTTTCTTTCACCACCTTATAATTCCACCATCCAACTAAATATGAGCTTGGCATTTATGGGTTTTACTTCTAGCTCATGTGGGTTGGGATGGATCCAATTCTTTTCCACATGCTCTCATCTTGGCATCATGCTGTTTTCACATTATTGATATATGAGAGCCACATGGCCACCTTTGCATGCCTTGTGAGTGGAACCTTTTCCTAGCTTCCATATGTGTTGTGTTGAGGTTATTTTCATGTTTGGATATTTTTGGGCTTATTAAATGCCTAGTGGCACATACACACTAGCAAATCCCAATTTTTCTCTAACATGGTCATCTCCATCTATTCCACATGGGGCATCCTTTGAATTCTTTCTGCTTGGCTTTTACTCCAATTTTGGGAATGCATAATATTAATGCCATGTATTAATATTGTTTTCACAAGAATCAACATGGCAACTAAATGTTTTGCATGGGCCATGCAAGTACCCCTTTAGCTTGTCTTTTGGTTTTTATTTGATTTTGAGTGGATCATCTCACTCTCTCTATCTCTCTCTTTGGCTTGAGCTAGTTGAGCTTGCTTAAAACATCATCACCATATCCATCTATGCCATCTCTCATCTATCCCTCCCTCCTTTTAGCTTGATCTTAATTTGATCTTGCTTAAAACCATACCCCCACCTTTCCCTCTTTTTGGTCTAGCTTGGGTATGATCTTGTGGTTGCTTGAGCTTGCCAAAAAGGAGAACCATCATCCCCCATCTAACCTACCCCATCTTTCACCATACCCCCCTAGTACCAAACCCTAAGCTACCACCTTCCCCCTCTTCCTCTCTTCTCTCCAATGCCACAAGGCCCCACCAACCCGAGCCTGCCCTCCTACCCACGAGCTCCCCTCCTCCCTTGGTCCCTCTCTGCCCTCCCTAAGCTACAGGACAAGAAGGAGGCAAGAGGGAAAGACCTAGCCCGAGCTACCCTCCTCACCTTTTTGCAAAGCAACCACCCCATGTGCTCCTCCTCCCCTCTCTACCCAGCCACCCCAGCTCGCCTCTCCTCACCCGGATCCCATCTAGAGGGCGTCTAAGCCCCCTCCCTTTCTTCTTCTTCCTCACAAGCAGCCTGGCCTCCCCATGCCGACCCCAAACCCTAGCCACGGCCCCTCTGCCCTTCGCTGATCTGGAGCGCGCCAAGCTGAACCAGGAGCACCAGGAGGCTCCCCTGCATCCTCTTCGTCGACCAGCACCAGGGGAAGCGACTGGGAAGCCCCAGAGAGCCGTCGCCGTCGCCATGGCCGGAGGAACCGAAGCTCCACGGCCGCGAGCCCACCTCCAGATCCCCGCAACCTCAGCGCCATCGACCACGCCGGCAACCCCTCGGTGAGCCCTTTGACCTCCCGGACATGCCCCCTTCCCTCTAGTGCGCCGTAGCGCCGCCGCCTTCGGTCGAGCGCTCTGCGCGCGCACCGCGCGTCGCGCTCTGGCAGCAGCAGCCGCAGCCATCTCTGCCGCCTCTGTTCGCCGCCGAGCCCCGAGCGCTGTAGCCCTCCTCTGCGTTAGGTCGCTGCATGAGTCTTGTAGGCCGTTGTCCGCTCTTCAACTTTCGTTTTAGCCGCGTCACGTTTCGCGCAACAGAGGCGTCGCCATCGTCGCCGGAAGTCCGCCGGTCTCCGCCGTCGTCAGTGTCGCGTCCGACAGACGCAGCCACCGCCGATGTCGTTTTTGCAGAGAACCCCCTCCCCTTTTTCCCGCCTAAACCCGAGCCCCCTAGCGCCCCACCTGTCAGCCAGCCTTTGGTTTTTCTAAAAAAAAACCCGGAAAACCCAGTCCATCACGAACCGATCCCTTCCCCGCGCCCCGGCTTGCCCACGTGTCCAGCACACGTTGGCCGCGCGCGCGTGTGGCCCCGAGGCCGCTCTGGCCCGCCTGTCAGTCTCAGAAGCTAGGCAGAGCCCCGGTGTAAAAGCATTTCCGTGTGCGTGTGTGCTGAGTCAGCGCGTGACCCCACCTGTCACCGTCTCTGGCTAGAAGTGTCTGGGTAACAAAAGGTTTTCTGTAAATCTGTTTTAATTTGAATCTTTTCAAAATATTTCAAATTCAAATTTAAATTCTGTTTTTATATAACTTTTAAATTACAAACCCAAATAATACAAATAATATATGTTTTCAAATCAGAAAAATGTGAGGATTTCAAATATGCAATTCAAAATATATTTTGAACATTTAAAAATTCCAAGTTTATTTAAATTACAACAAAATGCCCCTTTTCTTTAATAAATTAATAACTTTTGTTTTATAACTCCAAATTTAACAAATAATATGTCTAAAATGATTAGCTCGACGAGACCTTTCTGTTTATGCATTCCATGGTTTGAAATGAAGCATGCATCATATAAATATAAAGTATACAGCAACTAATATGGGGTTAAAATATGACCAAAACTAAATAAAATGCTTTAATATTGTATTCCACACCTCACCCATGCCATGCTACCTTAATGCCATGCAAATTGTGCATCATTCATCATGGCATGATTGTTTGCTTGAGGCATTTTATTCATATGCTTGTGCACTTTATTTATGTTGGCCCTTGTTTGTTTGGTTCTTCTCGAATAGACGCTGAGCAGGGGATATATCAAGAGAACCAGGAGCACTACCCAGATCCATCCTTTGCTTCAACTGAGCTGCCAGGCAAGCACTACCACATGCTTGCATACATATAGTACCTATTTGCCTCTATCTTATTCTTGCACCATTGAGTCGCGAGTGCATTAATCTGAATCCCAAGTATTGCATAGCCTTTACTTTTAAACCCCACAGAAGCTTGTTCCTCCATCCCATGAGCCATTACTACAGGAGTTGTTTGAGCCATGCGAGTCGTAGAATAGCATGTGTAGGGTATGTGAGTGTCTGATGGATAACGAGGTACCTAAACAACTTAACCTGAGTAGTAATGGGATAACTAATGAAAGTGGCATCGGTGAGCCATATTCGCTATTTGGTTTTTCAGGCTCACTTGTGTCCCGTAAGACCCCGAGTACTTGATTCCTGTTCCAAGAATATTCGCGCTATCCACATCCGGGAGGCCTTATGGACCCCCCTGAGCCAGAGCTTGATTCATTCTTATTTCTCGGGGCCACAAACTAGTTTGAGGTGTTATTTACTATCCTGTACTTATGCCATGCTTTACTGCTTTATTTAAATTGTGCGAGGTAATGCACACTGTACTGTTTAGGTCCGTGACCCGTTTTCGCTGTATCGACAAGCCCAGTCACACTTTCGGGTTCCCAGTCGTTTACAGCCGGCTCCACAAACCTTGAGGCCGTCTCGGAGACAGCTAACTTCGTTGCGGGTAGCTCAATGGGGTGGCCCCCTGAAATATTTCTGAATCCTGTGATTGCTTTGTCGTGACTGCCTCGTTGGGTTTTGATTTGGTTTTTCCGAGGCATATCGAGTGTGTGTTGCTATTTGTGCACCCCTGCAGGGTAAAACTTTCTGAAAGCCGTGTCCGCGGTTATGGACGACTTGGAGCACAGTTTCTCGATCATAGACAAGCATAACTAAAATACCGCTTTTAATTTGACTAGACTAGGTACCTGACTAGTAATTAGTGCAATACTCACGGAATGGATAATAAAACTGCCAATGGATGGGGGGTTGTTCGTCCGCTTCCTCGTCGGTAAGCGAGGAGGAGGATGGATCTGTGGATATTACCGTTATTACTGTTATAACTGCTGTTATTAATTCACGGACATCCGTCCATCTCTGGTTGGGCGGATGGTTAGCGAGTATCTATAGAATTGCTAGGGTTTATCTTTTGCTGCAATTGCGTCACCCCAGGTTGTGTCCCCTTTAGAGGCATAAAGACTTGCTGAGTACCCCTAGGGTCTCACACGATAAATTATTGGTTCAGATGAACAGGTACACTCGCAAGATGGATACTGGGTGGAAGAGACGGACGATGTGGGCAACGATCATTCGGTGTAGAGATTCCGGGAACGGGGATACAAGCCCAGTCACACTTTCGGGTTCCCAGTCGTTTACAGCCGGCTCCACAAACCTTGAGGCCGTCTCGGAGACAGCTAACTTCGTTGCGGGTAGCTCAATGGGGTGGCCCCCTGAAATATTTCTGAATCCTGTGATTGCTTTGTCGTGACTGCCTCGTTGGGTTTTGATTTGGTTTTTCCGAGGCATATCGAGTGTGTGTTGCTATTTGTGCACCCCTGCAGGGTAAAACTTTCTGAAAGCCGTGTCCGCGGTTATGGACGACTTGGAGCACAGTTTCTCGATCATAGACAAGCATAACTAAAGTACCGCTTTTAATTTGACTAGACTAGGTACCTGACTAGTAATTAGTGCAATACTCACGGAATGGATAATAAAACTGCCAATGGATGGGGGGTTGTTCGTCCGCTTCCTCGTCGGTAAGCGAGGAGGAGGATGGATCTGTGGATATTACCGTTAT
The DNA here is from genome assembly GCA_916181665.1 of Avena sativa. NCBI lineage: Eukaryota > Viridiplantae > Streptophyta > Magnoliopsida > Poales > Poaceae > Avena > Avena sativa. The sequence goes on along the minus strand of OV702290.1, from coordinate 539,993,052 downwards.
TACTGTTATAACTGCTGTTATTAATTCATGGACATCCGTCCATCTCTGGTTGGGCGGATGGTTAGCGAGTATCTATAGAATTGCTAGGGTGGATCCATGAGTGGTTCATGAGAAGAACACACATCCAATGACACTGGTGGATCCTTATGTGGTTTGTTTAGAGGAACAAACATGCAATCACACTAGGTGGATCCATATGTGGTTTATGGAAGTAACACACATGCAATGACACTAGCTGTGATTCATGAAAAGAACAGACATGCAATGACACTGGTGAATCCATGTGTGGTTCATGGGAAGAACAGACATGCAATGACACTGGTGGATCCTTATGTGTGGTTCATGAAAAGAACAGACATGCAATGATACTGGTGGATCCATATGTGGTTTGTCAGGAGAACACACATGCAATGACATTGGGTGTGGTTCATGAAAAGAACAGACTTGCAATGACACTGGTAGATACTTATGTGGTTCATGAAAAGAACACACATGCAATGACACTGGGTGTGGTTCATGAAAAGAACAGACATGCAATGACACTAGTGGATCCTTATGTGTGGTTCATGAAAAGAACAGACATGCAATGACACTTGTGGATCCATATGTGGTTTGTCAGGAGAACACACATGCAAGGACATGCAATGACACTGGTAGATCCTTATGTGGTCCATGAAAAGAACAGACATGCAATGACACTGGATGTGGTTCATGAAAAGAACAAACATGCAATGACACTGGTGGATCCTTATGTGTGGTTCATGAAAAGAACAGACATGCAATGGCACTAGTGGATCCATATGTGGTTTGTCAGGAGAACACACATACAATGACATTGGGTGTGGTTCATGAAAAGAGTAGACATGCAATGCCACTGGTAGATCCTTGTGTGGTTCATGAAAAGAACAGACATGCAATGACACTGGGTGTGGTTCATGAAAAGAACAGACATGCAATGACACTGGTGGATCCTTATGTGTGGTTCATGTAAAGAACAGACATGCAATGACACTGGTGGATCCATATGTGGTTTGTTAGGAGAACACACATGCAATTACATTGGGTGTGGTTCATGAAAAGAACAGACATGCAATGACACTAGCGGATCCTTATGTGGTTTGTTTAGAGGAACTCACATGCAATGACATTGGGTGTGGTTCATGAAAAGAACAAACATGCAATGACACTGGTGGATCCTTATGTGGTTTGTTTAGGAGAACACACATGCAATGGCACTAGGTGTGGTTCATGAAAAGAACACACATCCAATGCCACTGGTGGATCCTTACGTGGTTTGTTTAGAGGAACAGACATGCAATGACACCGGTGGATCCACGTGTGGTTCATGAGAAGAACACACATCCAATGACACTGGTAGATCCTTATGTGGTTTATGAAAAGAATAGACATGCAGTTACACCGGGTGTGGTTCATGAAAAGAACAGACATACCATGACACTGGGTGTTGTTCATGAAAACAATAGACATCAAATGAGTCTAGTTGTGGTTCATGAAAAGAACACACATGCAATGACACTGGGTGTGGTTCATGAAAAGAACAGACATGCAATGACACTGGTGGATCCTTATGTATGGTTCATGGAAAGAACATACATGCAATGACACTGGTGGATCCTTATGTGGTTTGTTTAGAGGAACAAACATGCAATGACACTGGTGGATCCATGTGTGGTTCATGAGAAGAACACACATCCAATGACACCGGTGGATCCTTATGTGGTTTGTTTAGAGGAACAAACATGCAATGACATTGGGTGTGGTTCATGAAAAGAACAGACATGCAATGACATTGGGTGTGGTTCATGAAAAGAACGGACATGCTATGACACTGGTGGATCCTTATGTGTGGTTCATGAAAAGAACAGACATGCAATAACACTGGTGGATCCTTATGTGGTTTGTTTAGAAGAACACACATGCAATGACACTGGGTGTGGTTCATGAAAAGAACAGGCATGCAATGACACTGGCAGATCCTTATGTGGTTTGTTTAGAGGAACTCACATGCGATGACATTGGTGTGGTTCATGAAAATAACAGACATGCAATGCACTGGTGGATCCTTATGTGTGGTTCATGAAAAGAACATACATGCAATGACACTGGTGGATCCTTATGTGGTTTGTTTAGAGGAATAAACATGCAATGACACTGGTGGATCCATGTGTGGTTCATGAGAAGAACACACATCCAATGACACTGGTGGATCCTTATGTGGTTTGTTTAGAGGAACAAACTTGCAATCACACTAGGTGGATCCATATGTTGTTTATGGAAGTAATATACATGCAGTTGCTCTAGCTGTGATTCATGAAAATAACAGACAAGCAATGGCACTGGTGGATCCATGTGTGGTTCATGGGAAGAACAGACATGCAATGACACTGGTGGATCCTTATGTGTGGTTCATGAAAAGAACAAACATGCAATGACACTGGTGGATCCATATGTGGTTTGTCAGGAGAACACACATGCAATGACATTGTCTGTGATTCATGAAAAGAATAGACATGTAATGACACTAGTAGATCCTTATGTGGTTCATGAAAAGAACACACATGCAATGACATTGGGTGTGGTTCATGAAAAGAACAGACATGCAATGACACTGGTGGATCCTTATGTGTGGTTCATGAAAAGAACAAACATGCAATGACACTGGTGGATCCATATGTGGTTTGTCAGGAGAACACACATGCAATGACATTGGGTGTGGTTCATGAAAAGAATAGACATGCAATGACACTGGTAGATCCTGATGTGGTTCATGAAAAGAACAGACATGCAATGACACTGGTGGATCCTTATGTGTGGTTCATGAAAAGAACAGACATGCAGTGACACTGGTGGATCCATATGTGGTTTGTTAGGAGAACACACATACAATGACATTGGGTGTGGTTCATGAAAAGAACAGACAAGCAATGACACTGGTAGATCCTTATGTGGTTCTTGAAAAGAACAGACATGCAATGACATTGGGTGTGGTTCATGAAAAGAACAGACATGCAATGACACTGGTGGATCCTTATGTGTGGTTCATGAAAAGAACAGACATTCAATAACACTGGTGGATCCTTATGTGGTTTGTTTAGAAGAACACACATGCAATGACACTGGGTGTGGTTCATGAAAAGAACAGGCATGCAATGACACTGGCGGATCCTTATGTGGTTTGTTTAGAGGAACTCACATGCAATGACATTGGGTGTGGTTCATGAAAATAGTAGACATGCAATGACACTGGTGGATCATTATGTGTGGTTCATGAAAAGAACAGACATGTAATGACACTGGTGGATCCTTATGTGGTTTGTTTAGAAGAACACACATGCAATGTCACTAGGTGTGGTTCATGAAAAGAGCACACATCCAATGACACTGGTGGATCCTTACGTGGTTTGTTTAGAGGAACAGACATGCAATGACATCGGTGGATCCACGTGTGGTTCATGAGAAGAACACACATCCAATGACACTGGTAGATCCTTATGTGGTTCATGAAAAGAACAGACATGAAGTGACACCGGGTGTGGTTCATGAAAAGAACAGACATGCAATGACACTGGGTGTTGTTCATGAAAATAATAGACATCCAATGAGTCTAGTTGTGGTTCATGAAAAGAACACACATGCAATGACACTGGGTGTGGTTCATGAAAAGAACAGACATGCAATGACACTGGTAGATCCTTATGTATGGTTCATGAAAAGAACATACATGCAATGACACTGGTGGATCCTTATGTGGTTTGTTTAGAGAAACAAACATGCAATGACACTGGTGGATCCATGAGTGGTTCATGAGAAGAACACACATCCAATGACACTGGTGGATCCTTATGTGGTTTGTTTAGAGGAACAAACATGCAATCACACTAGGTGGATCCATATGTGGTTTATGGAAGTAACACACATGCAATGACTCTAGCTGTGATTCATGAAAAGAACAGACATGCAATGACACTGGTGAATCCATGTGTGGTTCATGGGAAGAACAGACATGCAATGACACTGGTGGATCCTTATGTGTGGTTCATGAAAAGAACAGACATGCAATGATACTGGTGGATCCATATGTGGTTTGTCAGGAGAACACACATGCAATGACATTGGGTGTGGTTCATGAAAAGAACAGACTTGAAATGACACTGGTAGATACTTATGTGGTTCATGAAAAGAACACACATGCAATGACACTGGGTGTGGTTCATGAAAAGAACAGACATGCAATGACACTAGTGGATCCTTATGTGTGGTTCATGAAAAGAACAGACATGCAATGACACTTGTGGATCCATATGTGGTTTGTCAGGAGAACACACATGCAAGGACATGCAATGACACTGGTAGATCCTTATGTGGTCCATGAAAAGAACAGACATGCAATGACACTGGATGTGGTTCATGAAAAGAACAAACATGCAATGACACTGGTGGATCCTTATGTGTGGTTCATGAAAAGAACAGACATGCAATGGCACTAGTGGATCCATATGTGGTTTGTCAGGAGAACACACATACAATGACATTGGGTGTGGTTCATGAAAAGAGTAGACATGCAATGCCACTGGTAGATCCTTGTGTGGTTCATGAAAAGAATAGACATGCAATGACATTGGGTGTGGTTCATGAAAAGAATAGACATGCACTGACACTGGGTGTTGTTCATGAAAAGAATATACATCCAATGACTCTAGCTGTGGTTCATGAAAAGAACACACATGCAATGACACTGGGTGTGGTTCATGAAAAGAACATACATGCAATGACACTGGTGGATCCTTATTTGTGGTTCATGAAAAGAACAGACATGCAATGACACTGGTGGATCCTTATGTGGTTTGTTTAGAAGAACACACATGCAATGACACTAGGTGTGGTTCATGAAAAGAATAAACATCCAATGACACTGGTGGATCCTTATGTGGTTTGTTTAGAGGAACAGACATGCAATGACACTGGTGGATCCTTATGTGTGGTTCATGAAAAGAACAGACATGCAATGACACTAGTGGATCCATATGTGGTTTGTCAGAAGAACACACATGCAATGACATTGGGTGTGGTTCATGAAAAGAACAGACATGCAATGACACTAGTAGATTCATATGTGGTTCATGAAAAGAACAGACATGCAATGACACTGGTGGATCCTTATGTGGTTTGTTTAGAAGAACACACATGCAATGACACTAGGTGTGGTTCATGAAAAGAATAAACATCCAATGACACTGGTGGATCCTTATGTGGTTTGTTTAGAGGAACAGACATGCAATGACACTGGTGGATCCTTATGTGTGGTTCATGAAAAGAACAGACATGCAATGACACTGGTGGATCCATATGTGGTTTGTCAGAAGAACACACATGCAATGACATTGGGTGTGGTTCATGAAAAGAACAGACATGCAATGACACTAGTAGATTCATATGTGGTTCATGAAAAGAACACACATGCAATGACACTGAGTGTGGTTCATGAAAAGAACAGACATGCAATGACACAGGTGGATCCTTATGTGTTGTTCATGAAAAGAACAGACATGCAATGACACTGGTGGGTCCATATGTGGTTTGTCAGGAGAACACACATGCAATGACATTGGGTGTGGTTCATGAAAAGAACAGACATGCAATGACACTAGTAGATCCTTATGTGGTTCATGAAAAGAACAGACATGCAATGACACTGGGTGTGGTTCATGAAAAGAACAGACATGCAATGACACTGGTGGATCCTTATGTGTGGTTCATGTAAAGAACAGACATGCAATGACACTGGTGGATCCATATGTGGTTTGTTAGGAGAACACACATGCAATGACATTGGGTGTGGTTCATGAAAAGAACAGACATGCAATGACACTAGCGGATCCTTATGTGGTTTGTTTAGAGGAACTCACATGCAATGACATTGGGTGTGGTTCATGAAAAGAACAGACATGCAATGACACTGGTGGATCCTTATGTGGTTTGTTTAGAAGAACACACATGCAATGGCACTGGGTGTGGTTCATGAAAAGAACACACATCCAATGCCACTGGTGGATCCTTACGTGGTTTGTTTAGAGGAACAGACATGCAATGACACCGGTGGATCCACGTGTGGTTCATGAGAAGAACACACATCCAATGACACTGGTAGATCCTTATGTGGTTTATGAAAAGAATAGACATGCAGTTACACCGGGTGTGGTTCATGAAAAGAACAGACATGCCATGACACTGGGTGTTGTTCATGAAAAGAATAGACATCCAATGACTCTAGTTGTGGTTCATGAAAAGAACACACATGCAATGACACTGGGTGTGGTTCATGAAAAGAACAGACATGCAATGACACTGGTGGATCCTTATGTATGGTTCATGGAAAGAACATACATGCAATGACACTGGTGGATCCTTATGTGGTTTGTTTAGAGGAACAAACATGCAATGACACTGGTGGATCCATGTGTGGTTCATGAGAAGAACACACATCCAATGACACTGGTGGATCCTTATGTGGTTTGTTTAGAGGAACAAACATGCAATCACACTACGTGGATCCATATGTGGTTTATGGAAGTAACACACATGCAATGACTCTAGCTGTGATTCTTGAAAAGAACAGACATGCAATGACACTGGTGGATCGATGTGTGGTTCATGGGAAGAACAGACATGCAATGACACTGGTGGATCCTTATGTGTGGTTCATGAAAAGAACAGACATGCAATGACACTGGTGGATCCATATGTGGTTTGTTAGGAGAACACACATGCAATGACATTGGGTGTGGTTCTTGAAAAGAACAGACATGCAATGACACTGGTAGATCCTTATGTGGTTCATGAAAAGAACAGACATGCAATGACACTGGGTGTGGTTCATGAAAAGAACAGACATGCAATGACACTAGTGGATCCTTATGTGTGGTTCATGAAAAGAACAAACATGCAATGACACTAGTGGATCCATATGTGGTTTGTCAGGAGAACACACATGCAATGACATTGGCTGTGGTTCATGAAAAGAACAGACATGCAATGACACTGGTAGATCCTTATGTGGTTCATGAAAAGAACAGACATGCAATGACACTGGTGGATCCATGTGTGGTTCATGAGAAGAACACACATCCAATGACACTGGTGGCTCCTTATGTGGTTTGTTTAGTGGAACCAACATGCAATCACACTAGGTGGATCCATATGTGGTTTATGGTAGTAACACAGATGCAATGACTCTAGCTGTTATTCATGAAAAGAACAGACATGCAATGACACTGGTGGATCCATGTGTGGTTCATGGGAAGAACAGACATGCAATGCCACTGGTGGATCCTTATGAGTGGTTCATGAAAAGAACAGACATGCAATGACACTGGTGGATCCATATGTGGTTTGTCAGGAGAACGCACATGCAATGACATTGGGTGTGGTTCATGAAAAGAACAGACATGCAATGACACTGGTAGATACTTGTGTGGTTCATGAAAAGAACACACATGCAATGACACTGGGTGTGGTTCATGAAAAGAACACACATGCAATGACACTGGTGGATCCTTATGTGTGGTTCATGAAAAGAACAGACATGCAATGACACCCATGGATCCATATGTGGTTTGTCAGGAGAACACACATGCAAGGACATGCAATGACACTGGTAGATCCTTATGTGGTTCATGAAAAGAATAGACATGCAATGACACAAGATGTGGTTCATGAAAAGAACAGACATGCAATGACACTGGTGGATCCTTATGTGTGGTTCATGAAAAGAATAGACATGCAATGGCACTAGTGGATCCATATGTGGTTTGTCAGGAGAACACACATACAATGACATTGGGTGTGGTTCATGAAAAGAACAGACATCCAATGACACTGGTAGATCCTTATGTGGTTCATGAAAAGAATAGACATGCAATGACATTCGGTGTGGTTCATGAAAAGAACAGACATGCAGTGACACTGGTGGATCCTTATGTGTGGTTCATGAAAAGAACATTCATGCAATGACACTGGTGGATCCTTATGTGGTTGGTTTAGAAGAACACACATGCAATGACACTGGGTGTGGTTCATGAAAAGAACAGACATGCAATGACACTGGTGGATCCTTATGTGTGGTTCATGAAAAGAACATACATGCAATGCCACTGGTGGATCCTTATGTGTTGTTCATGAAAAGAACAGACATGCAATGACACTGGTGGATCCTTATGTGGTTTGTTTAGAAGAACACACATGCAATGACACTGGGTGTGGTTCATGAAAAGAACACACATCCAATGACACTGGTGGATCCTTATGTGGTTTGTTTAGAGGAAGAGACATGCAATGACACTGGTGGATACACGTGTGGTTCATGAGAAGAACACACATCCAATGCCACTGGTAGATCCTTATGTGGTTCATGAAAAGAACAGACATGCAGTGACACCGGGTGTGGTTCATGAAAAGAACAGACATGCACTGACACTGGGTGTTGTTCATGAAAAGAATAGACATCCAATGACTCTAGCTGTGGTTCATGAAAAGAACACACATGCAATGACACTAGGTGTGGTTCATGATAAGAACATACATGCAATGACACTGGTGGATCCTTATTTGTGGTTCATGAAAAGAACAGACATGCAATGACACTGGTGGATCCTTATGTGGTTTGTTTAGAAGAACACACATGCAATGACACTGGGTGTGGTTCATGAAAAGAACACACATCCAATGACACTCGTGAATCCTTATGTGGTTTGTTTAGAGGAACAGACATGCAATGACACTGGTGGATCCTTACATGTGGTTCATGAAAAGAACAGACATGCAATGACACTGGTGGATCCATATGTGGTTTGTCAGGAGAACACACATGCAATGACATTGGGTGTGGTTCATGAAAAGAACAAACATGCAATAACACTGGTAGATCCTTATGTGGTTCATGAAAAGAACACACATGCAATGACACTAGGTGTGGTTCATGAAAAGAACAGACATGCAATGACACTGGTGGATCCTTATGTGTGGTTCATGAAAAGAACAGACGTGCAATGACACTAGTGGGGCCATATGTGGTTTGTCAGGAGAACACACATGCAATGACATTGGGTGTGGTTCATGAAAAGAACAGACATGCAATGACACTGGTAGATCCTTATGTGGTTCATGAAAAGAACTGACATGCAATGACACTGGGTGTGGTTCATGAAAAGAACAGACATGCAATGACACTGGTGGATCCTTATGTGTGGTTCATGAAAAGAAAAGACATGCAATGACACTGGTGGATCCATATGTGGTTTGTTAGGAGAACACACATGCAATGACATTGGGTGTGGTTCATGAAAAGAACAGACATGCAATGACACTGGTAGATCCTTATGTGGTTCATGAAAAGAACAGACATGCAATGACATTGGGTGTGGTTCATGAAAAGAACATACATGCAATGACACTGGTGGATCCTTATGTGAGGTTCATGAAAAGAACAAACATGCAATGACACTAGTGGATCCATATGTGGTTTGTCAGGATAACACACATGCAATGACCTTGGGTGTGGTTCATGAAAAGAACAGACATGCAATGACACTGGTAGATACTTATGTGGTTCATGAAAAGAACACACATGCAATGACACTGGGTGTGGTTCATGAAAAGAACAAACATGCAATGCCACTGGTGGATCCTTATGTGTTGTTCATGAAAAGAACATACATGCAATAACACTGGTGGATCCTTATGTGGTTTGTTTAGAAGAACACACATGCAATGACACTGGGTGTGGTTCATGAAAAGAACAGGCATGCAATGACACTGGCGGATCCTTATGTGGTTTGATTAGAGGAACTCACATGCAATGACATTGGGTGTGGTTCATGAAAATAACAGACATGCAATGACACTAGTGGATCCATATGTGGTTTGTCAGGATAACACACATGCAATGACCTTGGGTGTGGTTCATGAAAAGAACAGACATGCAATGACACTGGTAGATACTTATGTGGTTCATGAAAAGAACACACATGCAATGACACTGGGTGTGGTTCATGAAAAGAACAAACATGCAATGCCACTGGTGGATCCTTATGTGTTGTTCATGAAAAGAACATACATGCAATAACACTGGTGGATCCTTATGTGGTTTGTTTAGAAGAACACACATGCAATGACACTGGGTGTGGTTCATGAAAAGAACACACATCCAATGACACTCGTGAATCCTTATGTGGTTTGTTTAGAGGAACAGACATGCAATGACACTGGTGGATCCTTACATGTGGTTCATGAAAAGAACAGACATGCAATGACACTGGTGGATCCATATGTGGTTTGTCAGGAGAACACACATGCAATGACATTGGGTGTGGTTCATGAAAAGAACAAACATGCAATAACACTGGTAGATCCTTATGTGGTTCATGAAAAGAACACACATGCAATGACACTAGGTGTGGTTCATGAAAAGAACAGACATGCAATGACACTGGTGGATCCTTATGTGTGGTTCATGAAAAGAACAGACGTGCAATGACACTAGTGGGGCCATATGTGGTTTGTCAGGAGAACACACATGCAATGACATTGGGTGTGGTTCATGAAAAGAACAGACATGCAATGACACTGGTAGATCCTTATGTGGTTCATGAAAAGAACTGACATGCAATGACACTGGGTGTGGTTCATGAAAAGAACAGACATGCAATGACACTGGTGGATCCTTATGTGTGGTTCATGAAAAGAAAAGACATGCAATGACACTGGTGGATCCATATGTGGTTTGTTAGGAGAACACACATGCAATGACATTGGGTGTGGTTCATGAAAAGAACAGACATGCAATGACACTGGTAGATCCTTATGTGGTTCATGAAAAGAACAGACATGCAATGACATTGGGTGTGGTTCATGAAAAGAACATACATGCAATGACACTGGTGGATCCTTATGTGAGGTTCATGAAAAGAACAGACATGCAATGACACTAGTGGATCCATATGTGGTTTGTCAGGATAACACACATGCAATGACCTTGGGTGTGGTTCATGAAAAGAACAGACATGCAATGACACTGGTAGATACTTATGTGGTTCATGAAAAGAACACACATGCAATGACACTGGGTGTGGTTCATGAAAAGAACAAACATGCAATGCCACTGGTGGATCCTTATGTGTTGTTCATGAAAAGAACATACATGCAATAACACTGGTGGATCCTTATGTGGTTTGTTTAGAAGAACACACATGCAATGACACTGGGTGTGGTTCATGAAAAGAACAGGCATGCAATGACACTGGCGGATCCTTATGTGGTTTGATTAGAGGAACTCACATGCAATGACATTGGGTGTGGTTCATGAAAATAACAGACATGCAATGACACTGGTGGATCCTTATGTGCGGTTCATGAAAAGAACAGACATGCAATGACACTGGTGGATCTTTATGTGGTTTTTTAGAAGAACACGCATGCAATGACACTGGGTGTGGTTCATGAAAAGAACACACATCCAATGACACTGGTGGATCCTTACGTGGTTTGTTTAGAGGAACAGACATGCAATGACACCGGTGGATCCATGTGTGGTTCATGAGAAGAACACACATCCAATGACACTGGTAGATCCTTATGTGGTCCATGAAAAGAACATACATGTAGTGACACCGGGTGTGGTTCATGAAAAGAACAGACATGCAATGACACTGGGTGTTGTTCATGAAAACAATAGACATCCAATGACTCTAGTTGTGGTTCATGAAAAGAACACACATGCAATGACACTGGGTGTGGTTCATGAAAAGAACAGACATGCAATGACACTGGTGGATCCTTATGTATGGTTCATGAAAAGAACATACATGAAATGACACTGGTGGATCCTTATGTGGTTTGTTTAGAGGAACAAACATGCAATGATACTGGTGGATCCATGTGTGGTTCATGAGAAGAACACACATCCAATGACACTGGTGGATCCTTATGTGGTTTGTTTACAGGAACAAACATGCAATCACACTAGGTGGATCCATATGTGGTTTATGGAAGTAACACACATGCAATGACTCTAGCTGTGATTCATGAAAAGAATAGATATGCAATGACACTGGTGGATCCATGTGTGGTTCATGGGAAGAACAGACATGCAATGACACTGGTGGATCCTTATGTGTGGTTCATGAAAAGAACAGACATGCAATGACACTGGTGGATCCATATGTGGTTTGTCAGGAGAACACACATGCAATGACATTGGGTGTGGTTCATGAAAAGAACAGACATGCAATGACACTGGTAGATACTTATGTGGTTCATGAAAAGAACACACATGCAATGACACTGGGTGTGGTTCATGAAAAGAACATACATGCAATGACACTGGTGGATCCTTATGTGAGGTTCATGAAAAGAACAGACATGCAATGACACTAGTGGATCCATATGTGGTTTGTCAGGATAACACACATGCAATGACCTTGGGTGTGGTTCATGAAAAGAACAGACATGCAATGACACTGGTAGATCCAGATGTGGTTCATGAAAAGAACAGACATGCAATGACACTGGGTGTGGTTCATGAAAAGAACAGACATGCAATAACACTGGTGGATCCTTATGTGTGGTTCATGAAAAGAACAGACATGCAGTGACACTGGTGAATCAATATGTGGTTTGTTAGGAGAACACACATACAATGACATTGGGTGTGGTTCATGAAAAGAACAGACATGCAATGACACTGGTAGATCCTTATGTGGTTCTTGAAAAGAATAGACATGCGATGACATTGGGTGTGGTTCTTGAAAAGAACAGACATGCAATGACACTGGTGGATCCTTATGTGTGGTTCATGAAAAGAACAGACATTCAATAACACTGGTGGATCCTTATGTGGTTTGTTTAGAAGAACACACATGCAATGACACTGGGTGTGGTTCATGAAAAGAACAGGCATGCAATGACACTGGCGGATCCTTATGTGGTTTGTTGAGAGGAACTCACATGCAATGACATTGGGTGTGGTTCATGAAAATAGTAGACATGCAATAACACTGGTGGATCCTTATGTGTGGTTCATGAAAAGAACAGACATGTAATGACACTGGTGGATCCTTATGTGGTTTGTTTAGAAGAACACACATGCAATGTCACTGGGTGTGGTTCATGAAAAGAGCACACATCTAATGACACTGGTGGATCCTTACGTGGTTTGTTTAGAGGAACAGACATGCAATGACACCGGTGGATCCACGTGTGGTTCATGAAAAGAACAGACATGCAATGACACTGGTAGATACTGATGTGGTTCATGAAAAGAACAGACATGCAATGACACTAGTGGATCCTTATGTGTGGTTCATGAAAAGAACAGACATGCAATGACACTCGTGGATCCATATGTGGTTTGTCAGGAGAACACACATGCAAGGACATGCAATGACACTGGTAGATCCTTATGTGGTCCATGAAAAGAACAGACATGCAATGACACTGGATGTGGTTCATGAAAAGAACAGACATGCAATGACACTGGTGGATCCTTATGTGTGGTTCATGAAAAGAACAGACATGCAATGGCACTAGTGGATCCATATGTGGTTTGTCAGGAGAACACACATACAATGACATTGGGTGTGGTTCATAAAAAGAACAGACATGCAATGACACTGGATGTGGTTCATGAAAAGAACAGACATGCAATGACACTGGTGGATCCTTATGTGGTTTGTTTAGAAGAACACACGTGCAATGACACTGGGTGTGGTTCATGAAAAGAACAGACATGCAATGACACTGGTGGTTCCTTATGTGGTTTGTTTAGAGGAACACACATGCAATGACATTGGGTGTGGTTCATGAAAAGAACAAACATTCAATGACACTAGTGGATCCTTATGTGGTTTGTTTAGAAGAACACACATGCAATGACACTAGGTGTGGTTCATGAAAAGAAGACACATCCAATGACACTGGTGGATCCTTATGTCGTTTGTTTAGAGGAACAGACATGCAATGGCACTGGTGGATACACGTGTGGTTCATGAGAAGAACACACATCCAATGACACTGGTAGATCCTTATGTGGTTCATGAAAAGAAAAGACATGCAGTGACACCGGGTGTGGTTCATGAAAAGAATAGACATGCACTGACACTGGGTGATGTTCATGAAAAGAATATACATCCAATGACTCTAGCTGTGGTTCATGAAAAGAACACACATGCAATGACACTGGGTGTGGTTCACGAAAAGAACATACATGCAATGACACTGGTGGATCCTTATTTGTGGTTCATGAAAAGAACAGACATGCAATGACACTGGTGGATCCTTATGTGGTTTGTTTAGAAGAACACACATGCAATGACACTAGGTGTGGTTCATGAAAAGAACAAACATCCAATGACACTGGTGGATCCTTATGTGGTTTGTTTAGAGGAACAGACATGCAATGACACTGGTGGATCCTTATGTGTGGTTCATGAAAAGAACAGACATGCAATGACACTGGTGGATCCTTATGTGTGGTTCATGAAAAGAACAGACATGCAATGACACTGGTAGATCCTTATGTGGTTCATGAAAATAATAGACATGCAATGACATTGGGTGTGGTTCATGAAAAGAACAGACATGCAATGACACTGGTGGATCCTTATGTGGTTTGTTTAGAAGAACACACGTGCAATGACATTGGGTGTGGTCCATGAAAAGAACAGACACGCAATGACACTGGTGGTTCCTTATGTGGTTTGTTTAGAGGAACACACATGCAATGACATTGGGTGTGGTTCATGAAAAGAACAGACATTCAATGACACTAGTGGATCCTTATGTGTGGTTCATGAAAAGAACAGACATGCAATGACACTGGTGGATCCTTATGTGGTTTATTTAGAAGAACACACATCCAATGACACTGGGTGTGGTTCATGAAAAGAACACACATCCAATGACACTGGTGGATCCTTATGTGGTTTGTTTAGAGGAACAAACATGCAATGGCACCGGTGGATACACGTGTGGTTCATGAGAGGAACACACATCCAATGACACTGGTAGATCCTTATGTGGTTCATGAAAAGAACAGACATGTAGTGACACCGGGTGTGGTTCATGAAAAGAATAGACATGCACTGACACTGGGTGTTGTTCATGAAAAGAATATACATCCAATGACTTTCTAGCTGTGGTTCATGAAAAGAACACACATGCAATGACACTGGGTGTGGTTCATGAAAAGAACATACATGCAATGGCACTGGTGGATCCTTATTTGTGGTTCATGAAAAGAACAGACATGCAATGACACTGGTGGATCCTTATGTGGTTTGTTTAGAAGAACACACATGCAATGACACTAGGTGTGGTTCATGAAAAGAACAAACATCCGATGACACTGGTGGATCCTTATGTGGTTTGTTTAGAGGAACAAATATGCAATGACACTGGTGGATCCTTATGTGTGGTTCATGAAAAGAACAGACATGCAATGACACTGGTGGATCCATATGTGGTTTGTCAGGAGAACACACATGCAATGACATTGGGTGTGGTTCATGAAAAGAACAGACATGGAAAGACACTGGTAGATCCTTATGTGGTTCATGAAAAGAACACACATGCAATGACACTGGGTGTGGTTCATGAAAAGAACAGACATGCAATGACACAGGTGGATCCTTATGTGTTGTTCATGAAAAGAACAGACATGCAATGACACTGGTGGTTCCATATGTGGTTTGTCAGGAGAACACACATGGAATGACATTGGGTGTGGTTCATGAAAAGAACAGACATGCAATGACACTGGTAGATCCTTATGTGGTTCATGAAAAGAACAGACATGCAATGACACTGGGTGTGGTTCATGAAAAGAACAGACATGCAATGACACTGGTGGATCCTTATGTGTGGTTCATGTAAAGAACAGACATGCAATGACACTGGTGGATCCATATGTGGTTTGTTAGGAGAACACACATGCAATGACATTGGGTGTGGTTCATGAAAAGAACAGACATGCAATGACACTGGTAGATCCTTATGTGGTTCATGAAAAGAACAGACATGCAATGACATTGGGTGTGGTTCATGAAAAGAACGGACATGCTATGATACGGGTGGATCCTTATGTGTGGTTCATGAAAAGAATAGACATGCAATAACACTGGTGGATCCTTATGTGTTTTGTTTTGAATAACACACATGCAATGACACTGGGTGTGGTTCATGAAAAGAACAGGCATGCAATGACACTGGCGGATCCTTATGTGGTTTATTTAGAGCAACCCACATGCAATGACATTGGGTGTGGTTAATGAAAAAAAGAGACATGCAATGACACTAGTGGATCCTTATGTGTGGTTCATGAAAAGAACACACATGCAATGACACTGGTGGATCCTTATGTGGTTTGTTTAGAAGAACACACATGCAATGGCACTGGGTGTGGTTCATGAAAAGAACACACATCCAATGCCACTGGTGGATCCTTACGTGGTTTGTTTAGAGGAACAGACATGCAATGACACCGGTGGATCCACGTGTGGTTCATGAGAAGAACACACATCCAATGACACTGGTAGATCCTTATGTGGTTCATGAAAAGAACAGACATGTAGTGACACCGGGTGTGGTTCATGAAAAGAACAGACATGCCATGACACTGGGTGTTCATGAAAAGAATAGACATCCAACTCTAGTTGTGGTTCATGAATAGAACACACATGCAATGACACTGGGTGTGGTTTATGAAAAGAACAGACATGCAATGACACTAGTGGATCCTTATGTATGGTTCATGAAAAGAACATACATGGAATGACACTGGTGGATCCTTATGTGGTTTGTTTAGAGGAACAAACATGCAATCACACTAGGTGGATCCATATGTGGTTTATGGAAGTAACACACATGCAATGACTCTAGCTGTGATTCATGAAAAGAATAGACATGCAATGACACTTGTGGATCCATGTGTGGTTCATGTAAAGAACAGACATGCAATGACACTGGTGGATCCATATGTGGTTTGTTAGGAGAACACACATGCAATGACATTGGGTGTGGTTCATGAAAAGAACAGACATGCAATGACACTGGTAGATCCTTATGTGGTTCATGAAAAGAACAGACATGCAGTGACATTGGGTGTGGTTCATGAAAAGAACGGACATGCTATGACACTGGTGGATCCTTATGTGTGGTTCATGAAAAGAACAGACATACATAACACTGGTGGATCCTTATG
The DNA here is from genome assembly GCA_916181665.1 of Avena sativa. Lineage (NCBI taxonomy): Eukaryota > Viridiplantae > Streptophyta > Magnoliopsida > Poales > Poaceae > Avena > Avena sativa. The sequence goes on along the minus strand of OV702290.1, from coordinate 539,975,780 downwards.
TGGTTTGTTTTGAAGAACACACATGCAATGACACTGGGTGTGGTTCATGAAAAGAACAGGCATGCAATGACACTGGCGGATCCTTATGTGGTTTGTTTAGAGAAACTCACATGCAATGACATTGGGCGTGGTTCATGAAAAAAAGAGACAGGCAATGACACTAGTGGATCCTTATGTGTGGTTCATGAAAAGAACAGACATGCAATGACACTGGTGGATCCTTATGTGGTTTGTTTAGAAGAACACACATGCAATGGCACTGGGTGTGGTTCATGAAAAGAACATACATCCAATGCCACTGGTGGATCCTTACGTGGTTTGTTTGGAGGAACATACATGCAATGACACCGGTGGATCCACGTGTAGTTCATGAGAAGAACACACATCCAATGACACTGGTAAATCCTTATGTGGTTCATGAAAAGAACAGACATGTAGTGACACCGGGTGTGGTTCATGAAAAGAACAGACATGCCATGACACTGGGTGTTCATGAAAAGAATAGACATCCAACTCTAGTTGTGGTTCATGAAAAGAACACACATGCAATGACACTGGGTGTGGTTCATGAAAAGAACAGACATGCAATGACACTGGTGGATCCTTATGTATGGTTCATGAAAAGAACATACATGCAATGACACTGGTGGATCCTTATGTGGTTTGTTTAGAGGAACAAACATGCAATGACACTGGTGGATCCATGTGTGGTTCATGAGAAGAACACACATCCAATGACACTGGTGGATCCTTATGTGGTTTGTTTAGAGGAACAAACATGCAATCACACTAGGTGGATCCATATGTGGTTTATGGAAGTAACACACATGCAATGACTCTAGCTGTGATTCATGAAAAGAACAGACATGCAATGACACTGGTGGATCCATGTGTGGTTCATGGGAAGAACAGACATGCAATGATACTGGTGGATCCTTATGTGTGGTTCATGAAAAGAACAGACATGCAACGACACTGGTGGATCCATATGTGGTTTGTCAGGAGAACACACATGCAATGACATTGGGTGTGGTTCATGAAAAGAACAGACATGCAATGACACTGGTAGATACTTATGTGGTTCATGCAAAGAACACACATGCAATGACACTGGGTGTGGTTCATGAAAAGAACAGACATGCAATGACACTGGTGGATCCTTATGAGTGGTTCATGAAAAGAACAGACATGCAATGACACTAGTGGATCCATATGTGGTTTGTCAGGAGAACACACATGCAATGACATTGGGTGTGGTTCATGAAAAGAACAGACATGCAATGACACTGGTAGATCCTTATGTGGTTCATGAAAAGAACAGACATGCAATGACACTGGTGGATCCATGTGTGGTTCATGAGAAGAACACACATCCAATGACACTGGTGGCTCCTTATGTGGTTTGTTTAGTGGAACAAACATGCAATCACACTAGGTAGATCCATATGTGGTTTATGGAAGTAACACACATGCAATGACTTTAGCTGTTATTCATGAAAAGAACAGACATGCAATGACACTGGTGGATCCATGTGTGGTTCATGGGAAGAACAGACATGCAATGACACTAGAGGATCCTTATGAGTGGTTCATGAAGAGAACAGACATGCAATGACACTAGTGGATCCATATGTGGTTTGTCAGGAGAACACACATGCAATGACATTGGGTGTGGCTCATGAAAAGAACAGACATGCAATGACACTGGTAGATACTTGTGTGGTTCATGAAAAGAACACACATGCAATGACACTGGGTGTGGTTCATGAAAAGAACAGACATGCAATGACACTGGTGGATCCTTATGTGTGGTTCATGAAAAGAACAGACATGCAATGACACCCGTGGATCCATATGTGGTTTGTCAGGAGAACAAACATGCAAGGACATGCAATGACACTGGTAGATCCTTATGTGGTTCATGAAAAGAACAGACATGCAATGACACTGGATGTGGTTCATGAAAAGAACAGACATACAATGACACTGGTGGATCCTTATGTGTGGTTCATGAAAAGAACAGACATGCAATGGCACTAGTGGATCCATATGTGGTTTGTCAGGAGAACAGACATACAGTGACATTGGGTGTGGTTTATGAAAAGAAGAGACATGCAATGACACTGGTAGATCCTTATGTGGTTCATGAAAAGAATAGACATGCAATGACATTGGGTGTGGTTCATGAAAAGAACAGACATGAAGTGACACTGGTGGATCCTTATGTGTGGTTCATGAAAAGAACATACATGCAATGACACTGGGGGATCCTTATGTGGTTGGTTTAGAAGAACACACATGCAATGACACTGGGTGTGGTTCATGAAAAGAACAGACATGCAATGACACTGGTGGATCCTTATGTGTGGTTCATGAAAAGAACATACATGCAATGCCATTGGTGGATCCTTATGTGTTGTTCATGAAAAGAACAGACATGCAATGACACTAGTGGATCCATATGTGGTTTGTCAGGAGAACACACATACAATGACATTGGGTGTGGTTCATGAAAAGGAGAGACAAGCAATGACACTGGTAGATCCTTATGTGGTTCATGAAAAGAATAGACATGCAATGACATTGCGTGTGGTTCATGAAAAGAACAGACATGCAGTGACACTGGTGGATCCTTATGTGTGGTTCATGAAAAGAACATACATGCAATGACACTGGTGGATCCTTATGTGGTTGGTTTAGAAGAACACACATGCAATGACACTGGATGTGGTTCATGAAAAGAACAGACATGCAATGACACTGGTGGATCCTTATGTGTGGTTCATGAAAAGAACATACATGCAATGCCATTGGTGGATCCTTATGTGTTGTTCATGAAAAGAACAGACATGCAATGACACTGGTGGATCCTTATGTGGTTTGTTTAGAAGAACACACATGCAATGACACTGGGTGTGGTTCATGAGAAGAACACACATCCAATGACACTGGTGGATCCTTATGTGGTTTTTTTAGAGTAACAAACATGCAATGACACCGGTGGATACACGTGAGGTTCATGAGAAGAACACACATCCAATGACACTAGTAGATCCTTATGTGGTTCATGAAAAGAACAGACATGCAGTGACACCAGGCGTGGTTCATGAAAAGAACAGACATGCACTGACACTGGGTGTTGTTCATGAAAAGAATAGACATCCAATGACTCTAGTTGTGGTTCATGAAAAGAACACACATGCAATGACACTAGGTGTGGTTCATGAAAAGAACATACATGCAATGACACTGGTGGATCCTTATTTGTGGTTCATGAAAAGAACAGTCATGCAATGACACTGGTGGATCCTTATGTGGTTTGTTTAGAAGAACACACATGCAATGACACTGGGTGTGGTTCATGAAAAGAACAGACATCCAATGACACTGGTGGATCCTTATGTGGTTTGTTTAGAGGAACAGACATGCAATGACACTGGTGGATCCTTATGTGTGGTTTATGAAAAGAACAGACATGCAATGACACTGGTGGATCCATATGTGGTTTGTCAGGAGAACACACATGCAATGACATTGGGTGTGGTCCATGAAAAGAACAAACATGCAATAACACTGGTAGATCCTTATGTGGTTCATGAAAAGAACACACATGCAATGACACTAGGTGTGGTTCATGAAAAGAACAGACATGCAATGACACTGGTGGATCCTTATGTGTGGTTCATGAAAAGAACAGACATGCAATGACACTATTGGGTCCATATGTGGTTTGTCAGGAGAACACACATGCAATGACATTGGGTGTGGTTCATGAAAAGAACAGACATGCAATGACACTGGTAGATCCTTATGTGGTTCATGAAAAGAAGAGACATGCAATGACACTGGGTGTGGTTCATGAAAAGAACAGACATGCAATGACACTAGTGGATCCTTATGTGTGGTTCATTTAAAGAACAGACATGTAATGACACTGGTGGATCCATATGTGGTTTGTTAGGAGAACACACATGCAATGGCATTGGGTGTGGTTCATGAAAAGAACATACATGCAATGACACTGGTAGATCCTTATGTGGTTCATGAAAAGAACAGACATGTAATGACATTGGGTGTGGTTCATGAAAAGAACAAACATGCAATGACACTGGTGGATCCTTATGTGTGGTTCATGAAAAGAATAGACATGCAATAACACTGGTGGATCCTTATGTGGTTTGTTTAGAAGAACACACATGCAATGACACTGGGTGTGGTTCATGAAAAGAACAGGCATGCAATGACACTGGCGGATCCTTATGTGTTTTTATTAGAGGAACTCACATGTAATGACATTGGGTGTGGTTCATGAAAATAACAGACATGCAATGACATTGGTGGATCCTTATGTGTGGTTCATGAAAAGAACTGACATGCAATGACACTGGTGGATCCTTATGTGGTTTGTTTAGAAGAACACGCATGCAATGACACTGGGTGTGGTTCATGAAAAGAACACACATCCAATGACACTGGTGGATCCTTACGTGGTTTGCTTAGAGGAACAAACATGCAATGACATCGGTGAATCCACGTGTGGTTCATGAGAAGAACACACATCCAATGACACTGGTAGATCCTTATGTGGTCCATGAAAAGAACATACATGCAGTGACACCGGGTGTGGTTCATGAAAAGAACAGACATGCAATGACACTGGGTGTTGTTCATGAAAAGAATAGACATCCAATGACTCTAGTTGTGGTTCATGAAAAGAACACACATGCAATGACACTGGGTGTGGTTCATGAAAAGAACAGACATGCAATGACACTGGTGGATCCTTATGTATGGTTCATGAAAAGAACATACATGCAATGACACTGGTGGATCCATGTGTGGTTCATGGGAAGAACAGACATGCAATGACACTGATGGATCCTTATGTGTGGTTCATGAAAAGAACAGACATGCAATGACACTGGTGGATCCATATGTGGTTTGTCAGGAGAACACACATGCAATGACATTGAGTGTGGTTCATGAAAAGAACAGACATGCAATGACACTGGTAGATACTTGTGTGGTTCATGAAAAGAACACACAACCAATGACACTGGGTGTGGTTCATGAAAAGAACAGACATGCAATGACACTGGTGGATCCTTATGTGTGGTTCATGAAAAGAACAGACATGCAATGACACCCGTGGATCCAAATGTGGTTTGTCAAGAGAACACACATGCAAGGACATGCAATGACACTTGTAGATCCTTATGTGGTTCATGAAAAGAACAGACATGCAATGACACTGGATGTGGTTCATGAAAAGAACAGACATGCAATAACACTGGTGGATCCTTATGTGTGGTTCATGAAAAGAACAAACATGCAATGGCACTATTGGATCCATATGTGGTTTGTCAGGAGAACACACATACAATGACATTGGGTGTGGTTCATGAAAAGAACAAACATGCAATGACACTGGTAGATCCTTATGTGGTTCATGAAACGAATAGACATGCAATGACATTGGGTGTGGTTCATGAAAAGAACAGACATGTAGTGACACTGGTGGATCCTTATGAGTGGTTCATGAAAATAACAGACATGCAATGACACTGGTGGATCCTTATGTGGTTTGTTTAGAAGAACACACATGCAATGGCACTAGGTGTGGTTCATGAAAAGAACAGACATGCAATGACACTGGTGGATCCTTATGTGTGGTTCATGAAAAGAACATACATGCAATGCCACTGGTGGATCCTTATGTGTTGTTCATGAAAAGAACATACATGCAATAACACTGGTGGATCCTTATGTGGTTTGTTTAGTAGAACACACATGCAATGACACTGGGTGTGGTTCATGAAAAGAACACACATCCAATGACACTGGTGGATCCTCATGTGGTTTGTTTAGAGGAACAGACATGCAATGACACCGGTGGATACACGTGTGGTTCATGAGAAGAACACACATCCAATGACACTGGTAGATCCTTATGTGGTTCATGAAAAGAACAGACATGAAGTGACACCGGGTGTGGTTCATGAAAAGAACAGACATGCACTGACACTGGGTGTTGTTCATGAAAAGAATAGACATCCAATGACTCTAGCTATGGTTCATGAAAAGAACACACATGCAATGACACTAGGTGTGGTTCATGAAAAGAACATACATGCAATGAGACTGGTGGATCCTTATTTGTGGTTCATGAAAAGAACAGACATGCAATGACACTGGTGGATCCTTATGTGGTTTGTTTAGAAGAACACACATGCATTGACACTGGGTGTGGTTCATGAAAAGAACACACATCCAATGACACTGGTGGATCCTTATGTGGTTTGTTTAGAGGAACAGACATGCAATGACACTGGTGGATCCTTATGTGTGGTTCATGAAAAGAACAGACATGCAATGAAACTGGTGGATCCATATGTGGTTTGTCAGGAGAACACACATGCAATGACATTGGGTGTGGTTCATGAAAAGAACAAACATGCAATAACACTGGTAGATCCTTATGTGGTTCATGAAAAGAACAGACATGCAATGACACTGGGTGTGGTTCATGAAAAGAACAGACATGCAATGACACTCGTGGATCCTTATGTGTGGTTCATGAAAAGAACAGACATGTAATGACACTGGTGGATCCATATGTGGTTTGTTAGGAGAACACACATGCAATGACATTGGGTGTGGTTCATGGAAAGAACAGACATGCAATGACACTGGTAGATCCTTATGTGGTTCATGAAAATAACAGACATGCAATGACACTGGTGGATCCTTATGTGGTTTGTTTAATAGAACACACATGCAATGACACTGGGTGTGGTTCATGAAAAGAACAGGCATGCAATGACACTGGCGGATCCTTATGTGGTTTGATTAGAGGAACTCACATGCAATGACATTGGGCGTGGTTCATGAAAATAACAGACATGCAATGACACTGGTGGATCCTTATGTGTGGTTCATGAAAAGAACAGACATGCAATGACACTGGTGGATCCTTATGTGGTTTGTTTAGAAGAACACGCATGCAATGACACTGGGTGTGGTTCATGAAAAGAACTCACATCCAATGACACTGGGGATCCTTACGTGGTTTGTTTAGAGGAACAAACATGAAATGACACCGGTGGATCCACGTGTGGTTCATGAGAAGAACACACATCCAATGACACTGGTAGATCCTTATGTGGTCCATGAAAAGAACATACATGCAGTGACACCGGGTGTGGTTCATGAAAAGAACAGACATGCAATGACAGTGGGTGTTGTTCATGAAAAGAATAGACATCCAATGACTCTAGTTGTGGTTCATGAAAATAACACACATGCAATGACACTGGGTGTGGTTCATGAAAAGAACAGACATGCAATGACACTGGTGGATCCTTATGTGTGGTTCATGAAAAGAACAGACATTCAATAACACTGGTGGATCCTTATGTGTTGTTCATGAAAAGAACATACATGCAATAACACTGGTGGATCCTTATGTGGTTTGTTTAGTAGAACACACATGCAATGACACTGGGTGTGGTTCATGAAAAGAACACACATCCAATGACACTGGTGGATCCTCATGTGGTTTGTTTAGAGGAACAGACATGCAATGACACCGGTGGATACACGTGTGGTTCATGAGAAGAACACACATCCAATGACACTGGTAGATCCTTATGTGGTTCATGAAAAGAACAGACATGAAGTGACACCGGGTGTGGTTCATGAAAAGAACAGACATGCACTGACACTGGGTGTTGTTCATGAAAAGAATAGACATCCAATGACTCTAGCTATGGTTCATGAAAAGAACACACATGCAATGACACTAGGTGTGGTTCATGAAAAGAACATACATGCAATGAGACTGGTGGATCCTTATTTGTGGTTCATGAAAAGAACAGACATGCAATGACACTGGTGGATCCTTATGTGGTTTGTTTAGAAGAACACACATGCATTGACACTGGGTGTGGTTCATGAAAAGAACACACATCCAATGACACTGGTGGATCCTTATGTGGTTTGTTTAGAGGAACAGACATGCAATGACACTGGTGGATCCTTATGTGTGGTTCATGAAAAGAACAGACATGCAATGAAACTGGTGGATCCATATGTGGTTTGTCAGGAGAACACACATGCAATGACATTGGGTGTGGTTCATGAAAAGAACAAACATGCAATAACACTGGTAGATCCTTATGTGGTTCATGAAAAGAACAGACATGCAATGACACTGGGTGTGGTTCATGAAAAGAACAGACATGCAATGACACTCGTGGATCCTTATGTGTGGTTCATGAAAAGAACAGACATGTAATGACACTGGTGGATCCATATGTGGTTTGTTAGGAGAACACACATGCAATGACATTGGGTGTGGTTCATGGAAAGAACAGACATGCAATGACACTGGTAGATCCTTATGTGGTTCATGAAAATAACAGACATGCAATGACACTGGTGGATCCTTATGTGGTTTGTTTAATAGAACACACATGCAATGACACTGGGTGTGGTTCATGAAAAGAACAGGCATGCAATGACACTGGCGGATCCTTATGTGGTTTGATTAGAGGAACTCACATGCAATGACATTGGGCGTGGTTCATGAAAATAACAGACATGCAATGACACTGGTGGATCCTTATGTGTGGTTCATGAAAAGAACAGACATGCAATGACACTGGTGGATCCTTATGTGGTTTGTTTAGAAGAACACGCATGCAATGACACTGGGTGTGGTTCATGAAAAGAACTCACATCCAATGACACTGGGATCCTTACGTGGTTTGTTTAGAGGAACAAACATGAAATGACACCGGTGGATCCACGTGTGGTTCATGAGAAGAACACACATCCAATGACACTGGTAGATCCTTATGTGGTCCATGAAAAGAACATACATGCAGTGACACCGGGTGTGGTTCATGAAAAGAACAGACATGCAATGATAGTGGGTGTTGTTCATGAAAAGAATAGACATCCAATGACTCTAGTTGTGGTTCATGAAAATAACACACATGCAATGACACTGGGTGTGGTTCATGAAAAGAACAGACATGCAATGACACTGGTGGATCCTTATGTATGGTTCATGAAAAGAACATACATGCAATGACACTGGTGGATCCATGTGTGGTTCATGGGAAGAACAGACATGCAATGACACTGGTGGATCCTTATGTGTGGTTCATGAAAAGAACCGACATGCAATGACACTGGTGGATCCATATGTGGTTTGTCAGGAGAACACACATGCAATGACATTGGGTGTGGTTCATGAAAAGAACAGACATGCAATGACACTGGTAGATACTTGTGTGGTTCATGAAAAGAACACACAAGCAATGACACTGGGTGTGGTTCATGAAAAGAACAGACATGCAATGACACTGGTGGATCCTTATGTGTGGTTCATGAAAAGAACAGACATGCAATGACACCCGTGGATCCATATTTGGTTTGTCAAGAGAACACACATGCAAGGACATGCAATGACACTGGTAGATCCTTATGTGGTTCATGAAAAGAACAGACATGCAATGACACTGGATGTAGTTCATGAAAAGAACATACATGCAATGACACTGGTGGATCCTTATGTGTGGTTCATGAAAAGAACAGACATGCAATGGCACTAGTGGATCCATATGTGGTTTGTCAGGAGAACACACATACAATGACATTGGGTGTGGTTCATGAAAAAACAAACATGCAATGACACTGGTAGATCCTTATGTGGTTTATGAAAAGAATAGACATGCAATGACATTGGGTGTGGTTCATGAAAAGAACAGACATGTAGTGACACTGGTGGACCCTTATGTGTGGTTCATGAAAAGGACAGACATGCAATGACACTGGTGGATCCTTATGTATGTTTCATGGAAAGAACATACATGCAATGACACCGGTGGATCCTTATGTGGTTTGTTTAGAGGAACAAACATGCAATGACACTGGTGGATCCATGTGTGGTTCATGAGAAGAACACACATCCAATGACACTGGTGGATCCTTATGTGGTTTGTTTAGAGGAACAAACATGCAATCACACTACGTGGATACATATGTGGTTTATGGAAGTAACACACATGCAATGACTCTAGCTGTGATTCTTGAAAAGAACAGACATGCAATGACACTGGTGGATCGATGTGTGGTTCATGGAAAGAACAGACATGCAATGACACTGGTGTATCCTTATGTGTGGTTCATGAAAAGAACAGACATGCAATGACACTGGTGGATCCATATGTGGTTTGTCAGGAGAACACACATGCAATGACATTGGGTGTGGTTCATGAAAAGAACAGACATGCAATGACACTGGTAGATACTTATGTGGTTCATGAAAAGAACACACATGCAATGACACTGGGTGTGGTTCATGAAAAGAACAGACATGCAATGACACTAGTGGATCCTTATGTGTGGTTCATGAAAAGAACAAACATGCAATGACACTAGTGGATCCATATGTGGTTTGTCAGGAGAACACAAATGCAATGACATTGGGTGTGGTTCATGAAAAGAACAGACATGCAATGACACTGGTAGATCCTTATGTGGTTCATGAAAAGAACAGACATGCAATGACACTGGTGGATCCATGTGTGGTTCATGAGAAGAACACACATCCAATGACACTGGTGGCTCCTTATGTGGTTTGTTTAGTGGAACAAACATGCAATCACACTAGGTGGATCCATATGTGGTTTATGGTAGTAACACACATGCAATGACTCTAGCTGTTATTCGTGAAAAGAACAGACATGCAATGACACTGGTGGATCCATGTGTGGTTCATGAGAAGAACAGACATGCAATGCCACTGGTGGATCCTTATGAGTGGTTCATGAAAAGAACAGACATGCAATGACACTGGTGGATCCATATGTGGTTTGTCAGGAGAACGCTCATGCAATGACATTGGGTGTGGTTCATGAAAAGAACAGACATGCAATGACACTGGTAGATACTTGTGTGGTTCATGAAAAGAACACACAAGCAATGACACTGGGTGTGGTTCATGAAAAGAACAGACATGCAATGACACTGGTGGATCCTTATGTGTGGTTCATGAAAAGAACAGACATGCAATGACACCCATGGATCCATATGTGGTTTGTCAGGAGAACACACATGCAAGGACATGCAATGACACTGGTAGATCCTTATGTGGTTCATGAAAAGAATAGACATGCAATGACACTAGATGTGGTTCATGAAAAGAACAGACATGCAATGACACTGGTGGATCCTTATGTGTGGTTCATGAAAAGAATAGACATGCAATGGCACTAGTGGATCCATATGTGGTTTGTCAGGAGAACACACATACAATGACATTGGGTGTGGTTCATGAAATGAACAGACATCCAATGACACCGGTAGATCCTTATGTGGTTCATGAAAAGAATAGACATGCAATGACATTGGGTGTGGTTCATGAAAAGAACAGACATGCAGTGACACTGGTGGATCCTTATGTGTGGTTCATGAAAAGAACATTCATGCAATGACACTGGTGGATCCTTATGTGGTTGGTTTAGAAGAACACACATGCAATGACACTGGGTGTGGTTCATGAAAAGAACAGACATGCAATGACACTGGTGGATCCTTATGTGTGGTTCATGAAAAGAACATACATGCAATGCCACTGGTGGATCCTTATGTGTTATTCATGAAAAGAACAGACATGCAATGACACTGGTGGATCCTTATGTGGTTTGTTTAGAAGAACACACATGCAATGACACTGGGTGTGGTTCATGAAAAGAACACACATCCAATGACACTGGTGGATCCTTATGTGGTTTGTTTAGAGGAAGAGACATGCAATGACACTGGTGGATACACGTGTGGTTCATGAGAAGAACACACATCCAATGCCACTGGTAGATCCTTATGTGGTTCATGAAAAGAACAGACATGCAGTGACACCGGGTGTGGTTCATGAAAAGAACAGACATGCACTAACACTGGGTGTTGTTCATGAAAAGAATAGACATCCAATGACTCTAGCTGTGGTTCATGAAAAGAACACACATGCAATGACACTAGGTGTGGTTCATGATAAGAACATACATGCAATGACACTGGTGGATCCTTATTTGTGGTTCATGAAAAGAACAGACATGCAATGACACTGGTGGATCCTTATGTGGTTTGTTTAGAAGAACACACATGCAATGACACTGGGTGTGGTTCATGAAAAAAACACACATCCAATGACACTGGTGAATCCTTATGTGGTTTGTTTAGAGGAACAGACATGCAATGACACTGGTGGATCCTTACATGTGGTTCATGAAAAGAACAGACATGCAATGACACTGGTGGATCCATATGTGGTTTGTCAGGAGAACACACATGCAATGACATTGGGTGTGGTTCATGAAAAGAACAAACATGCAATAACACTGGTAGATCCTTATGTGGTTCATGAAAAGAACACACATGCAATGACACTAGGTGTGGTTCATGAAAAGAACAGACATGCAATGACACTGGTGGATCCTTATGTGTGGTTCATGAAAAGAACAGACGTGCAATGACACTAGTGGGGCCATATGTGGTTTGTGAGGAGAACACACATGAAATGACATTGGGTGTGGTTCATGAAAAGAACAGACATGCAATGACACTGGTAGATCCTTATGTGGTTCATGAAAAGTACAGACATGCAATGACACTGGGTGTGGTTCATGAAAAGAACAGACATGCAATGACACTGGTGGATCCTTATGTGTGGTTCATGAAAAAAAAGACATGCAATGACACTGGTGGATCCATATGTGGTTTGTTAGGAGAACACACATGCAATTACATTGGGTGTGGTTCATGAAAAGAACAGACATGCAATGACACTGGTAGATCCTTATGTGGTTCATGAAAAGAACAGACATGCAATGACATTGGGTGTGGTTCATGAAAAGAACAGACATGCAATGACACTGGTAGATCCTGATGTGGTTCATGAAAAGAACAGACATGCAATGACACTGGGTGTGGTTCATGAAAAGAACAGACATGCAATGACACTGGTGGATCCTTATGTGTGGTTCATGAAAAGAACAGACATGCAGTGACACTGGTGGATCCATATGTGGTTTGTTAGGAGAACACACATACAATGACATTGGGTGTGGTTCATGAAAAGAACAGACATGCAATGACACTGGTAGATCCTTATGTGGTTCTTGAAAAGAACAGACATGCAATGACATTGGGTGTGGTTCATGAAAAGAACAGACATGAAGTGACACCGGGTGTGGTTCATGAAAAGAACAGACATGCAATGACACTGGGTGTTGTTCATGAAAATAATAGACATCCAATGAGTCTAGTTGTGGTTCATGAAAAGAACACACATGCAATGACATTGGGTGTGGTTCATGAAAAGAACAGACATGCAATGACACTGGTAGATCCTTATGTATGGTTCATGAAAAGAACATACATGCAATGACAATGGTGGATCCTTATGTGGTTTGTTTAGAGAAACAAACATGCAATGACACTGGTGGATCCATGAGTAGTTCATGAGAAGAACACACATCCCATGACACTGGTGGATCCTTATGTGGTTTGTTTAGAGGAACAAACATGCAATCACACTAGGTGGATCCATATGTGGTTTATGGAAGTAACACACATGCAATGACTCTAGCTGTGATTCATGAAAAGAACAGACATGCAATGACACTGGTGAATCCATGTGTGGTTCATGGGAAGAACAGACATGCAATGACACTGGTGGATCCTTATGTGTGGTTCATGAAAAGAATAGACATGCAATGATACTGGTGGATCCATATGTGGTTTGTCACGAGAACACACATGCAATGACATTGGGTGTGGTTCATGAAAAGAACAGACTTGCAATGACACTGGTAGATACTTATGTGGTTCACGAAAAGAACACACATGCAATGACACTGGGTGTGGTTCATGAAAAGAACAGACATGCAATGACACTAGTGGATCCTTATGTGTGGTTCATGAAAAGAACAGACATGCAATGACACTCGTGGATCCATATGTGGTTTGTCAGGAGAACACACATGCAAGGACATGCAATGACACTGGTAGATCCTTATGTGGTCCATGAAAAGAACAGACATGCAATGACACTGGATGTGGTTCATGAAAAGAACAGACATGCAATGACACTGGTGGATCCTTATGTGTGGTTCATGAAAAGAACAGACATGCAATGACACTGGATGTGGTTCATGAAAAGAACAGACATGCAATGACACTGGTGGATCCTTATGTGTGGTTCATGAAAAGAACAGACATGCAATGAAACTAGTGGATCCATATGTGGTTTGTCAGGAGAACACACATACAATGACATTGGGTGTGGTTCATGAAAACAGTAGACATGCAATGCCACTGGTAGATCCTTATGTGGTTCATGAAAAGAATAGACATGCAATGACATTGGGTGTGGTTCATGAAAAGAACAGACATGCAATGACATTGGTGGATCCTTATGTGTGGTTCATGAAAAGAACAGACATGCAATGACACTGGTGGATCCTTATGTGGTTTGTTTAGAAGAACACACGTGCAATGACACTGGGTGTGGTTCATGAAAAGAACCGACATGCAATGACACTGGTGGTTCCTTATGTGGTTTGTTTAGAGGAACACACATGCAATGACATTGGGTGTGGTTCATGAAAAGAACAGACATTCAATGACACTAGTGGATCCTTATGTGTGGTTCATGAAAAGAACAGACATGCAATGACACTGGTGGATCCTTATGTGGTTTGTTTAGAAGAACACACATGCAATGACACTGGGTGTTGTTCATGAAAAGAACACACATCCAATCACACTGGTGGATCCTTATGTGGTTTGTTTAGAGGAACAGACATGCAATGGTACCGGTGGATACACGTGTGGTTCATGAGAAGAACACACATCCAATGACACTGGTAGATACTTATGTGGTTCATGAAAAGAACAGACATTGAGTGACACCGGGTGTGGTTCATGAAAATAATAGACATGCACTGACACTTGGTGTTGTTCATGAAAAGAATATACATCCAATGACTCTAGTTGTGGTTCATGAAAAGAACACACATGCAATGACACTGGGTGTGGTTCATGAAAAGAACATACATGCAATGACACTGGTGGATCCTTATTTGTGGTTCATGAAAAGAACAGACATGCAATGACACTGGTGGATCCTTATGTGGTTTGTTTAGAAGAACACACATGCAATGACACTAGGTGTGGTTCATGAAAAGAACAAACATCGAATGACACTGGTGGATCCTTATGTGGTTTGTTTATAGGAACAAACATGCAATGACACTGGTGGATCCTTATGTGTGGTTCATGAAAAGAACAAACATGCAATGACACTGGTGGATCCATATGTGGTTTGTCAGGAGAACACACATGCAATGACATTGGGTGTGGTTCATGAAAAGAACAGACATGCAATGACACTGGTAGATCCTTATGTGGTTCATGAAAAGAACACACATGCAATGACACTGGGTGTGGTTCATGAAAAGAACAGACATGCAATGACACAGGTGGATCCTTATGTGTTAATCATGAAAAGAACAGACATGCAATGACACTGGTGGGTCAATATGTGGTTTGTCAGGAGAACACACATGCAATGACATTGGGTGTGGTTCATGAAAAGAACAGACATGCAATGACACTGGTAGATCCTTATGTGGTTCATGAAAAGAACAGACATGCAATGACACTGGGTGTGGTTCATGAAAAGAACAGACATGCAATGACACTGGTGGATCCTTATGTGTGGTTCATGTAAAGAACAGACATGCAATGACACTGGTGGATCCATATGTGGTTTGTTAGGAGAACACACATGCAATGACATTGGGTGTGGTTCATGAAAAGAACAGACATGCAATGACACTAGCAGATCCTTATGTGGTTTGTTTAGAGGAACTCACATGCAATGACATTGGGTGTGGTTCATGAAAAGAACAGACATGCAATGACACTGGTGGATCCTTATGTGGTTTGTTTAAAAGAACACACATGCAATGGCACTAGGTGTGGTTCATGAAAAGAACACATATCCAATGCCACTGGTGGATCCTTACGTGGTTTGTTTAGAGGAACAGACATGCAATGACACCGGTGGATCCACGTGTGGTTCATGAGAAGAACACACATCCAATGACACTGGTAGATCCTTATGTGGTTTATGAAAAGAATAGACATGCAGTTACACCGGATGTGGTTCATGAAAAGAACAGACATGCCATGACACTGGGTGTTGTTCATGAAAAGAATAGACATCCAATGACTCTAGTTGTGGTTCATGAAAAGAACACACATGCAATGACACTGGGTGTGGTTCATGAAAAGAACAGACATGCAATGACACTGGTGGATCCTTATGTATGGTTCATGGAAAGAACATACATGCAATGACACTGGTGGATCCTTATGTGGTTTGTTTAGAGGAACAAACATGCAATGACACTGGTGGATCCATGTGTGGTTCATGAGAAGAACACACATCCAATGACACTGGTGGATCCTTATGTGGTTTGTTTAGAGGAACAGACATGCAATGACATTGGGTGTGGTTCATGAAAAGAACAGACATGCAATGACATTGGGTGTGGTTCATGAAAAGAACGGACATGCTATGACACTGGTGGATCCTTATGTGTGGTTCATGAAAAGAACAGACATGCAATAACACTGGTGGATCCTTATGTGGTTTGTTTAGAAGAACACACATGCAATGACACTGGGTGTGGTTCATGAAAAGAACAGGCATGCAATGACACTGGCAGATCCTTATGTGGTTTGTTTAGAGGAACTCACATGCGATGACATTGGTGTTGTTCATGAAAATAACAGACATGCAATGCACTGGTGGATCCTTATGTGTGGTTCATGAAAAGAACATACATGCAATGACACTGGTGGATCCTTATGTGGTTTGTTTAGAGGAATAAACATGCAATGACACTGGTGGATCCATGTGTGGTTCATGAGAAGAACACACATCCAATGACACTGGTGGATCCTTATGTGGTTTGTTTAGAGGAACAAACTTGCAATCACACTAGGTGGATCCATATGTTGTTTATGGAAGTAATAGACATGCAGTTGCTCTAGCTGTGATTCATGAAAATAACAGACAAGCAATGGCATTGGTGGATCCATGTGTGGTTCATGGGAAGAACAGACATGCAATGACACTGGTGGATCCTTATGTGTGGTTCATGAAAAGAACAAACATGCAATGACACTGGTGGATCCATATGTGGTTTGTCAGGAGAACACACATGCAATGACATTGTGTGTGATTCATGAAAAGAATAGACATGTAATGACACTAGTAGATCCTTATGTGGTTCATGAAAAGAACACACATGCAATGACATTGGGTGTGGTTCATGAAAAGAACATACATGCAATGACACTGGTGGATCCTTATGTGTGGTTCATGAAAAGAACAAACATGCAATGACACTGGGTGTGGTTCATGAAAAGAACAGACATGCAATGACACTAGTGGATCCTTATGTGTGGTTCATGAAAAGAACAAACATGCAATGACACTAGTGGATCCATATGTGGTTTGTCAGGAGAACACACATGCAATGACATTGGCTGTGGTTCATGAAAAGAACAGACATGCAATGACACTGGTAGATCCTTATGTGGTTCATGGAAAGAACAGACATGCAATGACACTGGTGGATCCATGTGTGGTTCATGAGAAGAACACACATCCAATGACACTGGTGGCTCCTTATATGGTTTGTTTAGTGGAACAAACATGCAATCACACTAGGTGGATCCATATGTGGTTTATGGTAGTAACACAGATGCAATGACTCTAGCTGTTATTCATGAAAAGAACAGACATGCAATGACACTGGTGGATCCATGTGTGGTTCATGGGAAGAACAGACATGCAATGACACTGGTGGATCCATATGTGGTTTGTCAGGAGAACGCACATGCAATGACATTGGGTGTGGTTCATGAAAAGAACAGACATGCAATGACACTGGTAGATACTTGTGTGGTTCATGAAAAGAACACACATGCAATGACACTGGGTGTGGTTCATGAAAAGAACAGACATGCAATGACACTGGTGGATCCTTATGTGTGGTTCATGAAAAGAACAGACATGCAATGACACCCATGGATCCATATGTGGTTTGTCAGGAGAACACACATGCAAGGACATGCAATGACACTGGTAGATCCTTATGTGGTTCATGAAAAGAATAGACATGCAATGACACTAGATGTGGTTCATGAAAAGAACAGACATGCAATGACACTGGTGGATCCTTATGTGTGGTTCATGAAAAGAATAGACATGCAATGGCACTAGTGGATCCATATGTGGTTTGTCAGGAGAACACACATACAATGACATTGGGTGTGGTTCATGAAAAGAACAGACATCCAATGACACTGGTAGATCCTTATGTGGTTCATGAAAAGAATAGACATGCAATGACATTGGGTGTGGTTCATGAAAAGAACAGACATGCAGTGACACTGGTGGATCCTTATGTGTGGTTCATGAAAAGAACATTCATGCAATGACACTGGTGGATCCTTATGTGGTTGGTTTAGAAGAACACACATGCAATGACACTGGGTGTGGTTCATGAAAAGAACAGACATGCAATGACACTGGTGGATCCTTATGTGTGGTTCATGAAAAGAACATACATGCAATGCCACTGGTGGATCCTTATGTGTTGTTCATGAAAAGAACAGACATGCAATGACACTGGTGGATCCTTATGTGGTTTGTTTAGAAGAACACACATGCAATGACACTGGGTGTGGTTCATGAAAAGAACACACATCCAATGACACTGGTGGATCCTTATGTGGTTTGTTTAGAGGAAGAGACATGCAATGACACTGGTGGATACACGTGTGGTTCATGAGAAGAACACACATCCAATGCCACTGGTAGATCCTTATGTGGTTCATGAAAAGAACAGACATGCAGTGACACCGGGTGTGGTTTATGAAAAGAACAGACATGCATTGACACTGGGTGTTGTTCATGAAAAGAATAGACATCCAATGACTCTAGCTGTGGTTCATGAAAAGAACACACATGCAATGACACTAGGTGTGGTTCATGATAAGAACATACATGCAATGACACTGGTGGATCCTTATTTGTGGTTCATGAAAAGAACAGACATGCAATGACACTGGTGGATCCTTATGTGGTTTGTTTAGAAGAACACACATGCAATGACACTGGGTGTGGTTCATGAAAAGAACACACATCCAATGACACTGGTGAATCCTTATGTGGTTCTTGAAAAGAATAGACATGCAATGACATTGGGTGTGGTTCATGAAAAGAACAGACATGCAATGACACTGGTGGATCCTTATGTGTGGTTCATGAAAAGAACAGACATGCAATGACACTAGCGGATCCTTATGTGGTTTGTTTAGGGGAATTCACATGCAATGACATTGGGTGTGGTTCATGAAAAGAACCGACATGCAATGACACTGGTGGATCCTTATGTGGTTTGTTTAGAAGAACACACATGCAATGGCATTGGGTGTGGTTCATGAAAAGAACACACATCCAATGCCACTGGTGGATCCTTACGTGATTTGTTTAGAGGAACAGACATGCAATGACACTGGTAGATCCTTATGTGGTTCTTGAAAAGAACACACATCCAATGACACTGGTAGATCCTTATGTGGTTTATGAAAAGAATAGACATGCAGTTACACCGGGTGTGGTTCATGAAAAGAACAGACATGCCATGACACTGGGTGTTGTTCATGAAAAGAATAGACATCCAATGACTCTAGTTGTGGTTCATGAAAAGAACACACATCCAATGCCACTGGTGGATCCTTATGTGGTTTGTTTAGAAGAACAGACATGCAATGACACTGGTAGATCCTTATGTGGTTCTTGAAAAGAATAGACATGCAATGACATTGGGTGTGGTTCATGAAAAGAACAGACATGCAATGACACTGGTGGATCCTTATGTGTGGTTCATGAAAAGAACAGACATGCAATGACACTAGCGGATCCTTATGTGGTTTGTTTAGAGGAACTCACATGCAATGACATTGGGTGTGGTTCATGAAAAGAACAGACATGCAATGACACTGGTGGATCCTTATGTGGTTTGTTTAGAAGAACACACATGCAATGGCACTGGGTGTGGTTCATGAAAAGAACACACATCCAATGCCACTGGTGGATCCTTACGTGGTTTGTTTAGAGGAACAGACATGCAATGACACCGGTGGATCCACGTGTGGTTCATGAGAAGAACACACATCCAATGACACTGGTAGATCCTTATGTGGTTTATGAAAAGAATAGACATGCAGTTACACCGGGTGTGGTTCATGAAAAGAACAGACATGCCATGACACTGGGTGTTGTTCATGAAAAGAATAGACATCCAATGACTCTAGTTGTGGTTCATGAAAAGAACACACATGCAATGACACTGGGTGTGGTTCATGAAGAGAACAGACATGCACTAACACTCTGTGTTGTTCATGAAAAGAATAGACATCCAATGACTCTAGCTGTGGTTCTGAAAAGAACACACATGCAACGACACTAGGTGTGGTTCATGAAAAGAACAGACATGCAATGACACTGGTGGATCCTTATGTATGGTTCATGGAAAGAACATACATGCAATGACACTGGTGGATCCTTATGTGGTTTGTTTAGAGGAACAAACATGCAATGACACTGGTGGATCCATGTGTGGTTCATGAGAAGAACACACATCCAATGACACTGGTGGATCCTTATGTGGTTTGTTTAGAGGAACAAACATGCAATCACACTACGTGGATCCATATGTGGTTTATGGAAGTAACACACATGCAATGACTCTAGCTGTGATTCATGAAAAGAACACACATGCAATGACACTGGGTGTGGTTCATGAAAAGAACATACATGCAATGACACTGGTGGATCCTTATGTGAGGTTCATGAAAAGAACAGACATGCAATGACACTAGTCGATCCATATGTGGTTTGTCAGGATAACACGCATGCAATGACCTTGGGTGTGGTTCATGAAAAGAACAGACATGCAATGACACTGGTAGATCCTGATGTGGTTCATGAAAAGAACAGACATGCAATGACACTGGGTGTGGTTCATGAAAAGAACAGACATGCAATAACACTGGTGGATCCTTATGTGTGGTTCATGAAAAGAACAGACATGCAGTGACACTGGTGAATCAATATGTGGTTTGTTAGGAGAACACACATACAATGACATTGGGTGTGGTTCATGAAAAGAACAGACATGCAATGACACTGGTAGATCCTTATGTGGTTCTTGAAAAGAATAGACATGCAATGACATTGGGTGTGGTTCATGAAAAGAACAGACATGCAATGACACTGGTGGATCCTTATGTGTGGTTCATGAAAAGATTAGACATTCAATAACACTGGTGGATCCTTAAGTGGTTTGTTTAGAAGAACACACATGCAATGACACTAGGTGTGGTTCATGAAAAGAACAGGCATGCAATGACACTGGCGGATCCTTATGTGGTTTGTTTAGAGGAACTCACATGCAATGACATTGGGTGTGGTTCATGAAAATAGTAGACATGCAATGACACTGGTGGATCCTTATGTGTGGTTCATGAAAAGAACAGACATGTATTGACACTGGTGGATCCTTATGTGGTTTGTTTAGAAGAACACACATGCAATGTCACTGGGTGTGGTTCATGAAAAGAGCACACATCTAATGACACTGGTGGATCCTTACGTGGTTTGTTTAGAGGAACAGACATGCAATGACACCGGTGGATCCATGTGTGGTTCATGAAAAGAACAGACATGCAATGACACTGGTAGATACTGATGTGGTTCATGAAAAGAACAGACATGCAATGACACTAGTGGATCCTTATGTGTGGTTCATGAAAAGAACAGACATGCAATGACACTCGTGGATCCATATGTGGTTTGTCAGGAGAACACACATGCAAGGACATGCAATGACACTGGTAGATCCTTATGTGGTCCATGAAAAGAACAGACATGCAATGACACTGGATGTGGTTCATGAAAAGAACAGACATGCAATGACACTGGTGGATCCTTATGTGTCGTTCATGAAAAGAACAGACATGCAATGGCACTGGTGGATCCATATGTGGTTTGTCAGGAGAACACACATACAATGACATTGGGTGTGGTTCATAAAAAGAACAGACATGCAATGACACTGGATGTGGTTCATGAAAAGAACAGACATGCAATGACACTGGTGGATCCTTATGTGGTTTGTTTAGAAGAACACACGTGCAATGACACTGGGTGTGGTTCATGAAAAGAACAGACATGCAATGACACTGGTGGTTCCTTATGTGGTTTGTTTAGAGGAACACACATGCAATGACATTGGGTGTGGTTCATGAAAAGAACAGACATTCAATGACACTAGTGGATCCTTATGTGTGGTTCATGAAAAGAACAGACATGCAATGACACTGGTGGATCCTTATGTGGTTTGTTTAGAAGAACACACATGCAATGACACTAGGTGTGGTTCATGAAAAGAACACACATCCAATGACACTGGTGGATCCTTATGTGGTTTGTTTA
This sequence comes from Avena sativa, assembly GCA_916181665.1. Taxonomy (NCBI): domain Eukaryota; kingdom Viridiplantae; phylum Streptophyta; class Magnoliopsida; order Poales; family Poaceae; genus Avena; species Avena sativa. The sequence continues at coordinate 539,953,129 of OV702290.1, read as the reverse complement.
GAGGAACAGACATGCAATGGCACTGGTGGATACACGTGTGGTTCATGAGAAGAACACACATCCAATGACACTGGTAGATCCTTATGTGGTTCATGAAAAGAAAAGACATGCAGTGACACCGGGTGTGGTTCATGAAAAGAATAGACATCCAATGACTCTAGCTGTGGTTCATGAAAAGAACACACATGCAATGACACTGGGTGTGGTTCACGAAAAGAACATACATGCAATGACACTGGTGGATCCTTATTTGTGGTTCATGAAAAGAACAGACATGCAATGACACCGGTGGATCCTTATGTGGTTTGTTTAGAAGAACACACATGCAATGACACTAGGTGTGGTTCATGAAAAGAACAAACATCCAATGACACTGGTGGATCCTTATGTGGTTTGTTTAGAGGAACAGACATGCAATGACACTGGTGGATCCTTATATGTGGTTCATGAAAAGAACAGACATGCAATGACACTAGTGGATCCTTATGTGTGGTTCATGAAAAGAACAGACATGCAATGACACTGGTAGATCCTTATGTGGTTCATGAAAAGAATAGACATGCAATGACATTGGGTGTGGTTCATGAAAAGAATAGACATGCAATGACACTGGTGGATCCTTATGTGGTTTGTTTAGAAGAACACACGTGCAATGACATTGGGTGTGGTCCATGAAAAGAACAGACACGCAATGACACTGGTGGTTCCTTATGTGGTTTGTTTAGAGGAACACACATGCAATGACATTGGGTGTGGTTCATGAAAAGAACAGACATTCAATGACACTAGTGGATCCTTATGTGTGGTTCATGAAAAGAACAGACATGCAATGACACTGGTGGATCCTTATGTGGTTTCTTTAGAAGAACACACATCCAATGACACTGGGTGTGGTTCATGAAAAGAACACACATGCAATGACACTGGTGGATCCTTATGTGGTTTGTTTAGAGGAACAAACATGCAATGGCACCGGTGGATACACGTGTGGTTCATGAGAAGAACACACATCCAATGACACTGGTAGATCCTTATGTGGTTCATGAAAAGAACAGACATGTAGTGACACCGGGTGTGGTTCATGAAAAGAATAGACATGCACTGACACTGGGTGTTGTTCATGAAAATAATATACATCCAATGACTCTAGCTGTGGTTCATGAAAAGAACACACATGCAATGACACTGGGTGTGGTTCATGAAAAGAACATACAGGCAATGGCACTGGTGGATCCTTATTTGTGGTTCATGAAAAGAACAGACATGCAATGACACTGGTGGATCCTTATGTGGTTTGTTTAGAAGAACACACATGCAATGACACTAGGTGTGGTTCATGAAAAGAACAAACATCCAATGACACTGGTGGATCCTTATGTGGTTTGTTTAGAGGAACAGATATGCAATGACACTGGTGGATCCTTATGTGTGGTTCATGAAAAGAACAGACATGCAATGACACTGGTGGATCCATATGTGGTTTGTCAGGAGAACACACATGCAATGACATTGGGTGTGGTTCATGAAAAGAACAGACATGGAAAGACACTGGTAGATCCTTATGTGGTTCATGAAAAGAACACACATGCAATGACACTGGGTGTGGTTCATGAAAAGAACAGACATGCAATGACACAGGTGGATCCTTATGTGTTGTTCATGAAAAGAACAGACATGCAATGACACTGGTGGGTCCATATGTGGTTTGTCAGGAGAACACACATGGAATGACATTGGGTGTGGTTCATGAAAAGAACAGACATGCAATGACACTGGTAGATCCTTATGTGGTTCATGAAAAGAACAGACATGCAATGACACTGGGTGTGGTTCATGAAAAGAACAGACATGCAATGACACTGGTGGATCCTTATGTGTGGTTCATGTAAAGAACAGACATGCAATGACACTGGTGGATCCATATGTGGTTTGTTAGGAGAACACACATGCAATGACATTGGGTGTGGTTCATGAAAAGAACAGACATGCAATGACACTGGTAGATCCTTATGTGGTTCATGAAAAGAACAGACATGCAATGACATTGGGTGTGGTTCATGAAAAGAACGGACATGCTATGATACTGGTGGATCCTTATGTGTGGTTCATGAAAAGAATAGACATGCAATAACACTGGTGGATCCTTATGTGTTTTGTTTTGAAGAACACACATGCAATGACACTGGGTGTGGTTCATGAAAAGAACAGGCATGCAATGACACTGGCGGATCCTTATGTGGTTTGTTTAGAGCAACCCACATGCAATGACATTGGGTGTGGTTAATGAAAAAAAGAGACATGCAATGACACTAGTGGATCCTTATGTGTGGTTCATGAAAAGAACAGACATGCAATGACACTGGTGGATCCTTATGTGGTTTGTTTAGAAGAACACACATGCAATGGCACTGGGTGTGGTTCATGAAAAGAACACACATCCAATGCCACTGGTGGATCCTTACGTGGTTTGTTTAGAGGAACAGACATGCAATGACACCGGTGGATCCACGTGTGGTTCATGAGAAGAACACACATCCAATGACACTGGTAGATCCTTATGTGGTTCATGAAAAGAACAGACATGTAGTGACACCGGGTGTGGTTCATGAAAAGAACAGACATGCCATGACACTGGGTGTTCATGAAAAGAATAGACATCCAACTCTAGTTGTGGTTCATGAAAAGAACACACATGCAATGACACTGGGTGTGGTTCATGAAAAGAACAAACATGCAATGACACTAGTGGATCCTTATGTATGGTTCATGAAAAGAACATACATGGAATGACACTGGTGGATCCTTATGTGGTTTGTTTAGAGGAACAAACATGCAATGACACTGGTGGATCCATGTGTGGTTCATGAGAAGAACACACATCCAATGACACTGGTGGATCCTTATGTGGTTTGTTTAGAGGAACAAACATGCAATCACACTAGGTGGATCCATATGTGGTTTATGGAAGTAACACACATGCAATGACTCTAGCTGTGATTCATGAAAAGAATACACATGCAATGACTCTAGCTGTGGTTCATGTAAAGAACAGACATGCAATGACACTGGTGGATCCATATGTGGTTTGTTAGGAGAACACACATGCAATGACATTGGGTGTGGTTCATGAAAAGAACAGACATGCAATGACACTGGTAGATCCTTATGTGGTTCATGAAAAGAACAGACATGCAGTGACATTGGGTGTGGTTCATGAAAATAACGGACATGCTATGACACTGGTGGATCCTTATGTGTGGTTCATGAAAAGAACAGACATGCAATAACACTGGTGGATCCTTATGTGGTTTGTTTTGAAGAACACACATGCAATGACACTGGGTGTGGTTCATGTAAAGAACAGGCATGCAATGACACTGGCGGATCCTTATGTGGTTTGTTTAGAGCAACTCACATGCAATGACATTGGGTGTGGTTCATGAAAAAAAGAGACAGACAATGACACTAGTGGATCCTTATGTGTGGTTCATGAAAAGAACAGACATGCAATGACACTGGTGGATCCTTATGTGGTTTGTTTAGAAGAACACACATGCAATGGCACTGGGTGTGGTTCATGAAAAGAACATACATCCAATGCCACTTGTGGATCCTTACGTGGTTTGTTTAGAGGAACATACATGCAATGACACCGGTGGATCCACGTGTGGTTCATGAGAAGAACACACATCCAATGACACTGGTAAATCCTTATGTGGTTCATGAAAAGAACAGACATGTAGTGACACCGGGTGTGGTTCATGAAAAGAACAGACATGCCATGACACTGGGTGTTCATGAAAAGAATAGACATCCAACTCTAGTTGTGGTTCATGAAAAGAACACACATGCAATGACACTGGGTGTGGTTCATGAAAAGAACAGACATGCAATGACACTGGTGGATCCTTATGTATGGTTCATGAAAAGAACATACATGCAATGACACTGGTGGATCCTTATGTGGTTTGTTTAGAGGAACAAACATGCAATGACACTGGTGGATCCATGTGTGGTTCATGAGAAGAACACACATCCAATGACACTGGTGGATCCTTATGTGGTTTGTTTAGAGGAACAAACATGCAATCACACTAGGTGGATCCATATGTGGTTTATGGAAGTAACACACATGCAATGACTCTAGCTGTGATTCATGAAAAGAACAGACATCCAATGACACTGGTGGATCCATGTCTGGTTCATGGGAAGAACAGACATGCAATGATACTGGTGGATCCTTATGTGTGGTTCATGAAAAGAACAGACATGCAACGACACTGGTGGATCCATATGTGGTTTGTCAGGAGAACACACATGCAATGACATTGGGTGTGGTTCATGAAAAGAACAGACATGCAATGACACTGGTAGATACCTATGTGGTTCATGAAAAGAACACACATGCAATGACACTGGGTGTGGTTCATGAAAAGAACAGACATGCAATGACACTGGTGGATCCTTATTTGTGGTTCATGAAAAGAACAGACATGCAATGACACTAGTGGATCCATATGTGGTTTGTCAGGAGAACACACATGCAATGACATTGGGTGTGGTTCATGAAAGGAAGAGACATGCAATGACACTGGTAGATCCTTATGTGGTTCATGAAAAGAACAGACATCCAATGACACTGGTGGATCCATGTGTGGTTCATGAGAAGAACACACATCCAATGACACTGGTGGCTCCTTATGTGGTTTGTTTAGTGGAACAAACATGCAATCACACTAGGTGGATCCATATGTGGTTTATGGAAGTAACACACATGCAATGACTTTAGCTGTTATTCATGAAAAGAACAGACATGCAATGACACTGGTGGATCCATGTGTGGTTCATGGGAAGAACAGACATGCAATGACACTAGAGGATCCTTATGAGTGGTTCATGAAGAGAACAGACATGCAATGACACTGGTGGATCCATATGTGGTTTGTCAGGAGAACACACATGCAATGACATTGGGTGTGGTTCATGAAAAGAACAGACATGCAATGACACTGGTAGATACTTGTGTGGTTCATGAAAAGAACACACATGCAGTGACACTGGGTGTGGTTCATGAAAAGAACAGACATGCAATGACACTGGTGGATCCTTATGTGTGGTTCATGAAAAGAACAGACATGCAATGACACCCGTGGATCCATATGTGGTTTGTCAGGAGAACAAACATGCAAGGACATGCAATGACACTGGTAGATCCTTATGTGGTTCATGAAAAGAACAGACATGCAATGACACTGGATGTGGTTCATGAAAAGAACAGACATACAATGACACTGGTGGATCCTTATGTGTGGTTCATGAAAAGAACAGACATGCAATGGCACTAGTGGATCCATATGTGGTTTGTCAGGAGAACAGACATACAGTGACATTGGGTGTGGTTCATGAAAAGAAGAGACATGCAATGACACTGGTAGATCCTTATGTGGTTCATGAAAAGAATAGACATGCAATGACATTGGGTGTGGTTCATGAAAAGATACGACATGAAGTGACACTGGTGGATCCTTATGTGTGGTTCATGAAAAGAACATACATGCAATGACACTGGGGGATCCTTATGTGGTTGGTTTAGAAGAACACACATGCAATGACACTGGGTGTGGTTCATGAAAAGAACAGACATGCAATGACACTGGTGGATCCTTATGTGTGGTTCATGAAAAGAACATACATGCAATGCCATTGGTGGATCCTTATGTGTTGTTCATGAAAAGAACATACATGCAATGACACTAGTGGATCCATATGTGGTTTGTCAGGAGAACACACATACAATGACATTGGGTGTGGTTCATGAAAAGAAGAGACAAGCAATGACACTGGTAGATCCTTATGTGGTTCATGAAAAGAATAGACATGCAATGACATTGGGTGTGGTTCATGAAAAGAACAGACATGCAGTGACACTGGTGGATCCTTATGTGTGGTTCATGAAAAGAACATACATGCAATGACACTGGTGGATCCTTATGTGGTTGGTTTAGAAGAACACACATGCAATGACACTGGATGTGGTTCATGAAAAGAACATGCATGCAATGACACTGGTGGATCCTTATGTGTGGTTCATGAAAAGAACATACATGCAATGCCATTGGTGGATACTTATGTGTTGTTCATGAAAAGAACAGACATGCAATGACACTGGTGGATCCTTATGTGGTTTGTTTAGAAAAACACACATGCAATGACACTGGGTGTGGTTCATGAGAAGAACACACATCCAATGACACTGGTGGATCCTTATGTGGTTTTTTTAGAGGAACAAACATGCAATGACACCGGTGGATACACGTGAGGTTCATGAGAAGAACACACATCCAATGACACTAGTAGATCCTTATGTGGTTCATGAAAAGAACAGACATGCAGTGACACCAGGCGTGGTTCATGAAAAGAACAAACATGCACTGACACTGGGTGTTGTTCATGAAAAGAATAGACATCCAATGACTCTAGCTGTGGTTCATGAAAAGAACACACATGCAATGACACTAGGTGTGGTTCATGAAAAGAACATACATGCAATGACAAAGGTGGATCCTTATTTGTGGTTCATGAAAAGAACATACATGCAATGACACTGGTGGATCCTTATTTGTGGTTCATGAAAAGAACAGACATGCAATGACACTGGTGGATCCTTATGTGGTTTGTTTAGAAGAACACACATGCAATGACACTGGGTGTAGTTCATGAAAACAACACACATCCAATGACACTGGTGGATCCTTATGTGGTTTGTTTAGAGGAACAGACATGCAATGACACTGGTGGATCCTTATGTGTGGTTTATGACAAGAACAGACATGCAATGACACTGGTGGATCCATATGTGGTTTGTCAGGAGAACACACATGCAATGACATTGGGTGTGGTCCATGAAAAGAACAAACATGCAATAACACTGGTAGATCCTTATGTGGTTCATGAAAAGAACACACATGCAATGACACTAGGTGTGGTTCATGAAAAGAACAGACATGCAATGACACTGGTGGATCCTTATGTGTGGTTCATGAAAAGAACAGACATGCAATGACACTATTGGGTCCATATGTGGTTTGTCAGGAGAACACACATGCAATGACATTGGGTGTGGTTCATGAAAAGAACAGACATGCAATGACACTGGTAGATCCTTATGTGGTTCATGAAAAGAAGAGACATGCAATGACACTGGGTGTGGTTCATGAAAAGAACATACATGCAATGACACTAGTGGATCCTTATGTGTGGTTCATGAAAAGAACAGACATGTAATGACACTGGTGGATCCATATGTGGTTTGTTAGGAGAACACACATGCAATGACATTGGGTGTGGTTCATGAAAAGAACATACATGCAATGACACTGGTAGATCCTTATGTGGTTCATGAAAAGAACAGACATGTAATGACATTGGGTGTGGTTCATGAAAAGAACAAACATGCAATGACACTGGTGGATCCTTATGTGTGGTTCATGAAAAGAATAGACATGCAATAACACTGGTGGATCCTTATGTGGTTTGTTTAGAAGAACACACATGCAATGACACTGGGTGTGGTTCATGAAAAGAACAGGCATGCAATGACACTGGCGGATCCTTATGTGTGGTTCATGAAAAGAACAGACATGCAATGACACTCGTGGATCCAAATGTGCTTTGTCAAGAGAACACACATGCAAGGACATGCAATGACACTTGTAGATCCTTATGTGGTTCATGAAAAGAACAAACATGCAATGACACTGCATGTGGTTCATGAAAAGAACAGACATGCAATGACACTGGTGGATCCTTATGTGTGGTTCATGAAAAGAACAGACATGCAATGGCACTAGTGGATCCATATGTGGTTTGTCAGGAGAACACACATACAATGACATTGGGTGTGGTTCATGAAAAGAACAAACATGCAATGACACTGGTAGATCCTTATGTGGTTCATGCAACGAATAGAAATGCAATGACATTGGGTGTGGTTCATGAAAAGAACATACATGTAGTAACACTGGTGGATCCTTATGAGTGGTTCATGAAAAGAACAAACGTGCAATGACACTGGTGGATCCTTATGTGGTTTGTTTAGAAGAACACACATGCAATGACAGTAGGTGTGGTTCATGAAAAGAACAGACATGCAATGACACTGGTGGATCCTTATGTGTGGTTCATGAAAAGAACATACATGCAATGCCACTGGTGGATCCTTATGTGTTGTTCATGAAAAGAACAGACATGCAATGACACTGGTGGATCCTTATGTGGTTTGTTTAGAAGAACACACATGCAATGACACTGGGTGTGGTTCATGAGAAGAACACACATCCAATGACACTGGTGGATCCTTATGTGGTTTTTTAGAGGAACAAACATGCAATGACACCGGTGGATACACGTGAGGTTCATGAGAAGAACACACATCCAATGACACTGGTAGATCCTTATGTGGTTCATGAAAAGAACAGACATGCAGTGACACCAGGCGTGGTTCATGAAAAGAACAGACATGCACTGACAATGGGTGTTGTTCATGAAAAGAATAGACATGCAATGACTCTAGCTGTGGTTCATGAAAAGAACACACATGCAATGACACTAGGTGTGGTTCATGAAAAGAACATACATGCAATGACACTGGTGGATCCTTATTTGTCGTTCATGAAAAGAACAAACATGCAATGACACTGGTGGATCCTTATGTGGTTTGTTTAGAAGAACACACATGCAATGACACTGGGTGTGGTTCATGAAAAGAACACACATGCAATGACATTGGGTGTGGTTCATGAAAAGAACAAACATGCAATAACACTGGTAGATCCTTATGTGGTTCATGAAAAGAACACACATGCAATGACACTAGGTGTGGTTCATGAAAAGAACAGACATGCAATGACACTGGTGGATCCTTATGTGTGGTTCATGAAAAGAACAGACATGCAATGACACTAGTGGGTACATATGTGGTTTGTCAGGAGAACACACATGCAATGACATTGGGTGTGGTTCATGAAAAGAACAGACATGCAATGACACTGGTAGATCCTTATGTGGTTCATGAAAAGAAGAGACATGCAATGACACTGGGTGTGGTTCATGAAAAGAACAGACATGCAATGACACTGGTGGATCCTTATGTGTGGTTCATGAAAAGAACAGACATGTAATGACACTGGTGGATCCATATGTGGTTTGTTAGGAGAACACACATGCAATGACATTGGGTGTGGTTCATGAAAAGAACAGACATGCAATGACACTAGTAGATCCTTATGTGGTTCATGAAAACAACAGACATGTAATGACATTGGGTGTGGTTCATGAAAAGAACAAACATGCAATGACACTGGTGGATCCTTATGTGTGGTTCATGAAAAGAATAGACATGCAATAACACTGGTGGATCCTTATGTGGTTTGTTTAGAAGAACACACATGCAATGACACTGGGTGTGGTTCATGAAAAGAACAGGCATGCAATGACACTGGCGGATCCTTATGTGGTTTGATTAGAGGAACTCACATGCAATGACATTGGGTGTGGTTCATGAAAATAACAGACATGCAATGACACTGGTGGATCCTTATGTGTGGTTCATGAAAAGAACTGACATGCAATGACACTGGTGGATCCTTATGTGGTTTGTTTAGAAGAACACGCATGCAATGACACTGGGTGTGGTTCATGAAAAGAACACACATCCAATGACACTGGTGGATCCTTACGTGGTTTGTGGTTTGTTTAGAGGAACAAACATGCAATGACATCGGTGGATCCACGTGTGGTTCATGAGAAGAACACACATCCAATGACACTGGTAGATCCTTATGTGGTCCATGAAAAGAACATACATGCAGTGACACCGGGTGTGGTTCATGAAAAGAACAGACATGCAATGACACTGGGTGTTGTTCATGAAAAGAATAGACATCCAATGACTCTAGTTGTGGTTCATGAAAAGAACACACATGCAATGCCACTGGGTGTGGTTCATGAATAGAACAGACCTGCAATGACACTGGTGGTTCCTTATGTATGGTTCATGAAAAGAACATACATGCAATGACACTGGTGGATCCATGTGTGGTTCATGGGAAGAACAGACATGCAATGACACTGGTGGATCCTTATGTGTGGTTCATGAAAAGAACAGACATGCAATGACACTGGTGGATCCATATGTGGTTTGTCAGGAGAACACACATGCAATGACATTGAGTGTGGTTCATGAAAAGAACAGACATGCAATGACACTGGTAGATACTTGTGTGGTTCATGAAAAGAACACACAACCAATGACACTGGGTGTGGTTCATGAAAAGAATAGACATGCAATGACACTGGTGGATCCTTATGTGTGGTTCATGAAAAGAACAGACATGCAATGACAACCGTGGATCCAAATGTGGTTTGTCAAGAGAACACACATGCAAGGATATGCAATGACACTTGTAGATCCTTATGTGGTTCATGAAAAGAACAGACATGCAATGACACTGGATGTGGTTCATGAAAAGAACAGACATGCAATGACACTGGTGGATCCTTATGTGTGGTTCATGAAAAGAACAGACATGCAATGGCACTAGCGGATCCATATGTGGTTTGTCAGGAGAACACACATACAATGACATTGGGTGTGGTTCATGAAAAGAACAAACATGCAATGACACTGGTAGATCCTTATGTGGTTCATGAAACGAATAGACATGCAATGACATTGGGTGTGGTTCATGAAAAGAACAGACATGTAGTGACACTGGTGCATCCTTATGAGTGGTTCATGAAAAGAACATACATGCAATGACACTGGTGGATCCTTATGTGGTTTGTTTAGAAGAACACACATGCAATGACACTGGGTGTGGTTCATGAGAAGAACACACATCCAATGACACTGGTGGATCCTTATGTGGTTTTTTTAGAGGAACAAACATGCAATGACACCGGTGGATACACGTGAGGTTCATGAGAAGAACACACATCCAATGACACGAGTAGATCCTTATGTGGTTCATGAAAAGAACATACATGCAGTGACACCAGGCGTGGTTCATGAAAAGAACAGACATGCACTGACACTGGGTGTTGTTCATGAAAATAATAGACATCCAATGACTCTAGCTGTGGTTCATGAAAAGAAAATACATGCAATGACACTAGGTGTGGTTCATGAAAAGAACATACATGCAATGACACTGGTGGATCCTTATTTGTGGTTCATGAAAAGAACAGACATGCAATGACACTGGTGGATCCTTATGTGGTTTGTTTAGAAGAACACACATGCAATGACACTGGGTGTGGTTCATGAAAAGAACACACATCCAATGACACTGGTGGATCCTTATGTGGTTTGTTTAGAGGAACATACATGCAATGACACTGGTGGATCCTTATGTGTGGTTCGTGAAAAGAACAGACATGCAATGACACTGGTGGATCCATATGTGATTTGTCAGGAGAACACACATGCAATGACATTGGGTGTGGTTCATGAAAAGAACAAACATGCAATAACACTGGTAGATCCTTATGTGGTTCATGAAAAGAACACACATGCAATGACACTAGGTGTGGTTCATGAAAAGAACAGATATGCAATGACACTGGTGGATCCTTATGTGTGGTTCATGAAAAGAACAGACATGCAATGACACTAGTGGGTCCATATGTGGTTTGTCAGGAGAACACACATGCAATGACATTGGGTGTGGTTCATGAAAAGAACAGACATGCAATGACACTGGTAGATCCTTATGTGGTTCATGAAAAGAAGAGACATGCAATGACACTGGGTGTGGTTCATGAAAAGAACAGACATGCAATGACACTGGTGGATCCTTATGTGTGGTTCATGAAAAGAACAGACATGTAATGACACTGGTGGATCCATATGTGGTTTGTTAGGAGAACACACATGCAATGACATTGGGTGTGGTTCATGAAAAGAACAGACATGCAATGACACTGGTAGATCCTTATGTGGTTCATGAAAAGAACAGACATGTAATGACATTGGGTGTGGTTCATGAAAAGAACAAACATGCAATGACACTGGTGGATCCTTATGTGTGGTTCATGAAAAGAATAGACATGCAATAAAACTGGTGGATCCTTATGTGGTTTGTTTAGAAGAACACACATGCAATGACACTGGGTGTGGTTCATGAAAAGAACAGGCATGCAATGACACTGGCGGATCCTTATGTGGTTTGATTAGAGGAACTCACATGCAATGACATTGGGTGTGGTTCATGAAAATAACAGACATGCAATGACACTGGTGGATCCTTATGTGTGGTTCAGGAAAAGAACTGACATGCAATGACACTGGTGGATCCTTATATGGTTTGTTTAGAAGAACACGCATGCAATGACACTAGGTGTGGTTCATGAAAAGAACACACATCCAATGACACTGGTGGATCCTTACGTGGTTTGTGGTTTGTTTAGAGGAACAAACATGCAATGACATCGGTGGATCCACGTGTGGTTCATGAGAAGAACACACATCCAGTGACACTGGTAGATCCTTATGTGGTCCATGAAAAGAACATACATGCAGTGACACCGGGTGTGGTTCATGAAAAGAACAGACATGCAATGACACTGGGTGTTGTTCATGAAAAGAATAGACATCCAATGACTCTAGTTGTGGTTCATGAAAAGAACACACATGCAATGACACTGGGTGTGGTTCATGAAAAGAACAGACATGCAATGACACTAGTGGATCCTTATGTAAGGTTCATGAAAAGAACATACATGCAATGACACTGGTGGATCCATGTGTGGTTCATGGGAAGAACAGACATGCAATGACACTGGTGGATCCTTATGTGTGGTTCATGAAAAGAACAGACATGCAATGACACTGGTGGATCCATATGTGGTTTGTCAGGAGAATACACATGCAATGACATTGAGTGTGGTTCATGAAAAGAACAGACATGCAATGACACTGGTAGATACTTGTGTGGTTCATGAAAAGAACACACAACCAATGACACTGGGTGTGGTTCATGAAAAGAACAGACATGCAATGACACTGGTGGATCCTTATGTGTGGTTCATGAAAAGAACAAACATGCAATGACACCCGTGGATCCAAATGTGGTTTGTCAAGAGAACACACATGCAAGGACATGCAATGACACTTGTAGATCCTTATGTGGTTCATGAAAAGAACAGACATGCAATGACACTGGATGTGGTTCATGAAAAGAACAGACCTGCAATGACACTGGTGGTTCCTTATGTATGGTTCATGAAAAGAACATACATGCAATGACACTGGTGGATCCATGTGTGGTTCATGGGAAGAACAGACATGCAATGACACTGGTGGATCCTTATGTGTGGTTCATGAAAAGAACAGACATGCAATGACACTGGTGGATCCATATGTGGTTTGTCAGGAGAACACACATGCAATGACATTGAGTGTGGTTCATGAAAAGAACAGACATGCAATGACACTGGTAGATACTTGTGTGGTTCATGAAAAGAACACACAACCAATGACACTGGGTGTGGTTCATGAAAAGAATAGACATGCAATGACACTGGTGGATCCTTATGTGTGGTTCATGAAAAGAACAGACATGCAATGACAACCGTGGATCCAAATGTGGTTTGTCAAGAGAACACACATGCAAGGATATGCAATGACACTTGTAGATCCTTATGTGGTTCATGAAAAGAACAGACATGCAATGACACTGGATGTGGTTCATGAAAAGAACAGACATGCAATGACACTGGTGGATCCTTATGTGTGGTTCATGAAAAGAACAGACATGCAATGGCACTAGCGGATCCATATGTGGTTTGTCAGGAGAACACACATACAATGACATTGGGTGTGGTTCATGAAAAGAACAAACATGCAATGACACTGGTGGATCCTTATGTGGTTCATGAAACGAATAGACATGCAATGACATTGGGTGTGGTTCATGAAAAGAACAGACATGTAGTGACACTGGTGGATCCTTATGAGTGGTTCATGAAAAGAACATACATGCAATGACACTGGTGGATCCTTATGTGGTTTGTTTAGAAGAACACACATGCAATGACACTGGGTGTGGTTCATGAGAAGAACACACATCCAATGACACTGGTGGATCCTTATGTGTTTTTTTTAGAGGAACAAACATGCAATGACACCGGTGGATACACGTGAGGTTCATGAGAAGAACACACATCCAATGACACTAGTAGATCCTTATGTGGTTCATGAAAAGAACAGACATGCAGTGACACCAGGCGTGGTTCATGAAAAGAACATACATGCACTGACACTGGGTGTTGTTCATGAAAATAATAGACATCCAATGACTCTAGCTGTGGTTCATGAAAAGAAAATACATGCAATGACACTAGGTGTGGTTCATGAAAAGAACATACATGCAATGACACTGGTGGATCCTTATTTGTGGTTCATGAAAAGAACAGACATGCAATGACACTGGTGGATCCTTATGTGGTTTGTTTAGAAGAACACACATGCAATGACACTGGGTGTGGTTCATGAAAAGAACACACATCCAATGACACTGGTGGATCCTTATGTGGTTTGTTTAGAGGAACAGACATGCAATGACACTGGTGGATCCTTATGTGTGGTTCGTGAAAAGAACAGACATGCAATGACACTGGTGGATCCATATGTGATTTGTCAGGAGAACACACATGCAATGACATTGGGTGTGGTTCATGAAAAGAACAAACATGCAATAACACTGGTAGATCCTTATGTGGTTCATGAAAAGAACACACATGCAATGACACTAGGTGTGGTTCATGAAAAGAACAGATATGCAATGACACTGGTGGATCCTTATGTGTGGTTCATGAAAAGAACAGACATGCAATGACACTAGTGGGTCCATATGTGGTTTGTCAGGAGAACACACATGCAATGACATTGGGTGTGGTTCATGAAAAGAACAGACATGCAATGACACTGGTAGATCCTTATGTGGTTCATGAAAAGAAGAGACATGCAATGACACTGGGTGTGGTTCATGAAAAGAACAGACATGCAATGACACTGGTGGATCCTTATGTGTGGTTCATGAAAAGAACAGACATGTAATGATACTGGTGGATCCATATGTGGTTTGTTAGGAGAACACACATGCAATGATATTGGGTGTGGTTCATGAAAAGAACAGACATGCAATGACACTGGTAGATCCTTATGTGGTTCATGAAAAGAACAGACATGTAATGACATTGGGTGTGGTTCATGAAAAGAACAAACATGCAATGACACTGGTGGATCCTTATGTGTGGTTCATGAAAAGAATAGACATGCAATAAAACTGGTGGATCCTTATGTGGTTTGTTTAGAAGAACACACATGCAATGACACTGGGTGTGGTTCATGAAAAGAACAGGCATGCAATGACACTGGCGGATCCTTATGTGGTTTGATTAGAGGAACTCACATGCAATGACATTGGGTGTGGTTCATGAAAATAACAGACATGCAATGACACTGGTGGATCCTTATGTGTGGTTCAGGAAAAGAACTGACATGCAATGACACTGGTGGATCCTTATATGGTTTGTTTAGAAGAACACGCATGCAATGACACTAGGTGTGGTTCATGAAAAGAACACACATCCAATGACACTGGTGGATCCTTACGTGGTTTGTGGTTTGTTTAGAGGAACAAACATGCAATGACATCGGTGGATCCACGTGTGGTTCATGAGAAGAACACACATCCAGTGACACTGGTAGATCCTTATGTGGTCCATGAAAAGAACATACATGCAGTGACACCGGGTGTGGTTCATGAAAAGAACAGACATGCAATGACACTGGGTGTTGTTCATGAAAAGAATAGACATCCAATGACTCTAGTTGTGGTTCATGAAAAGAACACACATGCAATGACACTGGGTGTGGTTCATGAAAAGAACAGACATGCAATGACACTAGTGGATCCTTATGTATGGTTCATGAAAAGAACATACATGCAATGACACTGGTGGATCCATGTGTGGTTCATGGGAAGAACAGACATGCAATGACACTGGTGGATCCTTATGTGTGGTTCATGAAAAGAACAGACATGCAATGACACTGGTGGATCCATATGTGGTTTGTCAGGAGAACACACATGCAATGACATTGAGTGTGGTTCATGAAAAGAACAGACATGCAATGACACTGGTAGATACTTGTGTGGTTCATGAAAAGAACACACAACCAATGACACTGGGTGTGGTTCATGAAAAGAACAGACATGCAATGACACTGGTGGATCCTTATGTGTGGTTCATGAAAAGAACAAACATGCAATGACACCCGTGGATCCAAATGTGGTTTGTCAAGAGAACACACATGCAAGGACATGCAATGACACTTGTAGATCCTTATGTGGTTCATGAAAAGAACAGACATGCAATGACACTGGATGTGGTTCATGAAAAGAACAGACATGCAATGACACTGGTGGATCCTTATGTGTGGTTCATGAAAAGAACAGACATGCAATGGCACTAGTGGATCCATATGTGGTTTGTCAGGAGAACACACATACAATGACATTGGGTGTGGTTCATGAAAAGAACAAACATGCAATGACACTGGTAGATCCTTATGTGGTTCATGAAACGAATAGACATGCAATGACATTGGGTGTGGTTCATGAAAAGAACAGACATGTAGTGACACTGGTGGATCCTTATGAGTGGTTCATGAAAATAACAGACATGCAATGACACTGGTGGATCCTTATGTGGTTTGTTTAGAAGAACACACATGCAATGAAACTAGGTGTGGTTCATGAAAAGAACAGACATGCAATGACACTGGTGGATCCTTATGTGTGGTTCATGAAAAGAACATACATGCAATGCCACTGGTGGATCCTTATGTGTTGTTCATGAAAAGAACATACATGCAATAACACTGGTGGATCCTTATGTGGTTTGTTTAGAAGAACACACATGCAATGACACTGGGTGTGGTTCATGAAAAGAACACACATCCAATGACACTGGTGGGTCCTCATGTGGTTTGTTTAGAGGAACAGACATGCAATGACACCGGTGGATACACGTGTGGTTCATGAGAAGAACACACATCCAATGACACTGGTAGATCCTTATGTGGTTCATGAAAAGAACAGACATGAAGTGACACCGGGTGTGGTTCATGAAAAGAACAGACATGCACTGACACTGGGTGTTGTTCATGAAAAGAATAGACATCCAATGACTCTAGCTATGGTTCATGAAAAGAACACACATGCAATGACACTAGGTGTGGTTCATGAAAAGAACATACATGCAATGAGACTGGTGGATCCTTATTTGTGGTTCATGAAAAGAACATACATGCAATGACACTGGTGGATCCTTATGTGGTTTGTTTAGAAGAACACACATGCATTGACACTGGGTGTGGTTCATGAAAAGAACACACATCCAATGACACTGGTGGATCCTTATGTGGTTTGTTTAGAGGAACAGACATGCAATGACACTGGTGGATCCTTATGTGTGGTTCATGAAAAGAACAGACATGCAATGAAACTGGTGGATCCATATGTGGTTTGTCAGGAGAACACACATGCAATGACATTGGGTGTGGTTCATGAAAAGAACAAACATGCAATAACACTGGTAGATCCTTATGTGGTTCATGAAAAGAACAGACATGCAATGACACTGGGTGTGGTTCATGAAAAGAACAGACATGCAATGACACTCGTGGATCCTTATGTGTGGTTCATGAAAAGAACAGACATGTAATGACACTGGTGGATCCATATGTGGTTTGTTAGGAGAACACACATGCAATGACCTTGGGTGTGGTTCATGGAAAGAACACACATGCAATGACACTGGTAGATCCTTATGTGGTTCATGAAAATAACAGACATGTAATGGCATTGGGTGTGGTTCATGAAAAGAACAAACATGCAATGACACTGGTGGATCCTTATGTGTGGTTCATGAAAAGAATAGACATGCAATAACACTGGTGGATCCTTATGTGGTTTGTTTAGAAGAACACACATGCAATGACACTGGGTGTGGTTCATGAAAAGAACAGGCATGCGATGACACTGGCGGATCCTTATGTGGTTTGATTAGAGGAACTCACATGCAATGACATTGGGCGTGGTTCATGAAAATAACAGACATGCAATGACACTGGTGGATCCTTATGTGTGGTTCATGAAAAGAACAGACATGCAATGACACTGGTGGATCCTTATGTGGTTTGTTTAGAAGAACACGCATGCAATGACACTGGGTGTGGTTCATGAAAAGAACACACATCCAATGACACTGGGGATCCTTACGTGGTTTGTTTAGAGGAACAAACATGCAATGACACCGGTGGATCCACGTGTGGTTCATGAGAAGAACACACATCCAATGACACTGGTAGATCCTTATGTGGTCCATGAAAAGAACATCATGCAGTGACACCGGGTGTGGTTCATGAAAAGAACAGACATGCAATGACACTGGTGTTGTTCATGAAAAGAATAGACATCCAATGACTCTAGTTGTGGTTCATGAAAAGAACACACATGCAATGACACTGGGTGTGGTTCATGAAAAGAACAGACATGCAATGACACTGGTGGATCCTTATGTATGGTTCATGAAAAGAACATACATGCAATGACACTGGTGGATCCTTATGTGGTTTGTTTAGAGGAACAAACATGCAATGACACTGGTGGATCCATGTGTGGTTCATGAAAATAACAGACATGCAATGACACTAGTGGATCCATATGTGGTTTGTCAGGAGAACACACATGCAATAACATTGGGTGTGGTTCTTGAAAAGAACAGACATGCAGTGACACTGGTGGATCCTTATGTGTGGTTCATGAAAAGAACATACATGCAATGACAGTGGTGGATCCTTATGTGGTTGGTTTAGAAGAACACACATGCAATGACACTGGGTGTGGTTCATGAAAAGAACAGACATGCAATGACACTGGTGGATCCTTATGTGTGGTTCATGAAAAGAACATACATGCAATGCCACTGGTGGATCCTTATGTGTTGTTCATGAAAAGAACAGACATGCAATGACACTGGTGGATCCTTATGTGGTTTGTCAGGAGAACACACATGCAATGACATTGGGTGTGGTTCATGAAAAGAACAAACATGCAATAACACTGGTAGATCCTTATGTGGTTCATGAAAAGAACAGACATGCAATGACACTGGGTGTGGTTCATGAAAAGAACAGACATGCAATGACACTGGTGGATCCTTATGTGTGGTTCATGAAAATAACAGACATGTAATAACACTGGTGGATCCATATGTGGTTTGTTAGGAGAACACACATGCACTGACATTGGGTGTGGTTCATGAAAAGAACAGACATGCAATGACACTGTTAGATCCTTGTGTGGTTCATGAAAAGAACAGACATTTAGTGACACCGGGTGTGGTTCATGAAAAGAATAGACATGCACTGACACTGGGTGTTGTTCATGAAAAGAATATACATCCAATGACTCTAGCTGTGGTTCATGAAAACAACAAACATGCAATGACACTGGTGGATCCTTATGTGTGGTTCATGAAAAGACCAGACATGTAATGACACTGGTGGATCCTTATGTGGTTTGTTTAGAAGAACACACATGCAATGACACTGGGTGTGGTTCAGGAAAGGAACAGACATGCAATGACACTGGTGGATCCTTATGTGGTTTGTTTAGAGGAACACACATGCAATGCCATTGGGTGTGGTTCATGAAAAGAACAGACATGCATTGACACTAGTGGATCCTTATGTGTGGTTCATGAAAAGAACAGACATGCAATGACACTGGTGGATCCTTATGTGGTTTGTTTAGAAGAACACACATGCAATGACACTGGGTCTGGTTCATGAAAAGAACACACATCCAATGACACTGGTGGATCCTTATGTGGTTTGTTTAGAGGAACAGACATGCAATGACACCGGTGGATACACGTGTGGTTCATGAGAAGAACACACATCCAATGACACTGGTAGATTCTTATGTGGTTCATGAAAAGAACAGACATGAAGTGACACCGGGTGTGGTTCATGAAGAGAACTGACATGCACTAACACTCTGTGTTGTTCATGAAAAGAATAGACATCCAATGACTCTAGCTGTGGTTCATGAAAAGAACACACATGCAACGACACTAGGTGTGGTTCATGAAAAGAACAAACATGCAATGACACTGGTGGATCCTTATGTGTGGTTCATGAAAAGAACATACATGCAATGCCACTAGTGGATCCTTATGTGGTTTGTTTAGAGGAACAAACATGCAATGAAATTGGGTGTGGATCGTGAAAAGAACAGACATGCAATGACACTGGTAGATCCTTATGTCTGGTTCATGAAAAGAACAGACATGCAATGACACTGGTGAATCCTTATGTGTGGTTCATGAAAATAACAGACATGTAATGACACTGGTGGATCCATATGTGGTTTGTTAGGAGAACACACATGCACTGACATTGGGTGTGGTTCATGAAAAGAACAGACATGCAATGACACTAGTAGATCCTTATGTGGTTCATGAAAAGAACAGACATGTAATGACATTGGGTGTGGTTCATGAAAAGAACAAACATGCAATGACACAGGTGGATCCTTATGTGTGGTTCATGAAAAGAATAGACATGCAATAACACTGGTGGATCCTTATGTGGTTTGTTTAGAAGAACACACATGCAATGAAACTGGGTGTGGTTCATGAAAAGAACAGGCATGCAATGACACTGGCGGATCCTTATGTGGTTTGATTAGAGGAACTCACATGCAATGACATTGGGCGTGGTTCATGAAAATAACAGACATGCAATGACATTGGTGGATCCTTATGTGTGGTTCATGAAAAGAACAAACATGCAATGACACTGGTGGATCCTTATGTGGTTTGTTTAGAAGAAGACGCATGCAATGACACTGGGTGTGGTTCATGAAAAGAACACACATCCAATGACACTGGTGGATCCTTACGTGGTTTGTTTAGAGGAACAAACATGCAATGACACCGGTGGATCCACGTGTGGTTCGTGAGAAGAACACACATCCAATGACACTAGTAGATCCTTATGTGGTCCATGAAAAGAACATACATGCAGTGACACCGGGTGTGGTTCATGAAAAGAACAGACATGCAATGACACTGGGTGTTGTTCATGAAAAGAATAGACATCCAATGACTCTAGTTGTGGTTCATGAAAAGAACACACATGCAATGACACTGGGTGTGGTTCATGAAAAGAACAGACATGCAATGACACTGGTGGATCCTTATGTATGGTTCATGAAAAGAACATACATGCAATTACACTGGTGGATCCTTATGTGGTTTGTTTAGAGGAACAAACATGCAATGACACTGGTGGATCCATGTGTGGTTCATGAAAAGAACAGACATGCAATGACACTAGTGGATCCATATGTGGTTTGTCAGGAGAACACACACGCAATAACATTGGGTGTGGTTCTTGAAAAGAAAAGATATGCAATGACACTGGTAGATCCTTATTGGTTCATGAAACGAACAGACATGCAATGATATTGGTGGATCCTTATGTGGTTTGTTTAGAGGAACACACATGCAATGACATTGGGTGTGGTTCATGAAAAGAACCGACATGCAATGACACTGGTGGATCCTTATGTGTGGTTCATGAAAAGAATAGACATGCAATGACACTGGTGGATCCATATGTGGTTTGTCAGGAGAACACACATGCAATGACATTGGGTGTGGTTCATGAAAAGAACAGACCTGTAATGACACTTGTAGATCCTTATGTGGTTCATGAAAAGAACAGACATGCAATGACACTGGATGTGGTTCATGAAAAGAACAGACATGCAATGACACTGGTGGATCCTTATGTGTGGTTCATGAAAAGAACATACATGCAATGACACTAGTGGATCCATATGTGGTTTGTCAGGAGAACACACATGCAATGACATTGGGTGTGGTTCATGAAAAGAAAAGATATGCAATGACACTGGTAGATCCTTATTGGTTCATGAAACGAACAGACATGCAATGACATTGGGTGTGGTTCATGAAAAGAACAGACATGCAATGACGCTGGTGGATCCTTATGTCTGGTTCATGAAAAGAACAGACATGTAATGACACTGGTGGATCCTTATGTGGTTTGTTTAGAAGAACACACATGCAATGACACTGGGTGTGGTTCATGAAAAGAACAGACATGCAATGACACTGGTGGATCCTTATGTGGTTTGTTTAGAGGAACACACATGCAATGACATTGGCTGTGTTTCATGAAAAGAACAGACATGCAATGACACTAGTGGATCCTTATGTGTGGTTCATGAAAAGAACAGACATGCAATGACACTGGTGGATCCTTATGTGGTTTGTTTAGAAGAACACACATGCAATGACACTGGGTGTGGTTCATGAAAAGAACACACATCCAATGACACTGGTGGATCCTTATGTGGTTTGTTTAGAGGAACAAACATGCAATGACACCGGTGGATACACGTGTGGTTCATGAGAAGAACACACATCCAATGACACTGGTAGATTCTTATGTGGTTCATGAAAAGAACAGACATGCAGTGACACCGGGTGTGGTTCATGAAAAGAACAGACATGCACTAACACTGGGTGTTGTTCATGAAAAGAATAGACATCCAATGACTCTAGCTGTGGTTCATGAAAAGAACACACATGCAATGACACTAGGTGTGGTTCATGAAAAGAACATACATGCAATGACAAAGGTGGATCCTTATTTGTGGTTCATGAAAAGAACAAACATGCAATGACACTGGTGCATCCTTATGTGGTTTGTTTAGAACAACACACACGCAATGACACTGGGTGTGGTTCATGAAAAGAACAGACATGCAATGACACTGGTGGATCCTTATGTGGTTTGTTTAGAGGAACACACATGCAATGACATTGGGTGTGGTTCATGAAAAGAACAGACATGCATTGACACTAGTGGATCCTTATGTGTGGTTCATGAAAAGAACAGACATGTAATGACACTGGTGGATCCTTATGTGGTTTGTTTAGAAGAACACACATGCAATGACACTGGGTGTGGTTCAGGAAAGGAACAGACATGCAATGAAACTGGTGGATCCTTATGTGGTTTGTTTAGAGGAACACACATGCAATGACATTGGGTGTGGTTCATGAAAAGAACAGACATGCATTGACACTAGTGGATCCTTATGTGTGGTTCATGAAAAGAACAGACATGCAATGACACTGGTGGATCCTTATGTGGTTTGTTTAGAAGAACACACATGCAATGACACTGGATGTGGTTCATGAAAAGAACACACATCCAATGACACTGGTGGATCCTTATGTGGTTTGTTTAGAGGAACAGACATGCAATGACACCGGTGGATACACGTGTGGTTCATGAGAAGAACACACATCCAATGACACTGGTAGATTCTTATGTGGTTCATGAAAAGAACAGACATGAAGTGACACCGGGTGTGGTTCATGAAGAGAACAGACATGCACTAACACTCTGTGTTGTTCATGAAAAGAATAGACATCCAATGACTCTAGCTGTGGTTCTGAAAAGAACACACATGCAACGACACTAGGTGTGGTTCATGAAAAGAACAAACATGCAATGACACTGGTGGATACTTATGTGTGGTTCATGAAAAGAACATACATGCAATGCCACTAGTGGATCCTTATGTGGTTTGTTTAGAGGAACAAACATGCAATGAAATTGGGTGTGGTTCATGAAAAGAACAGACATGCAATGACACTGGTAGATCCTTATGTCTGGTTCATGAAAAGAACAGACATGCAATGACACTGGTGGATCCTTATGTGGTTTGTTTAGAGGAACACACATGCAATGACACTGGTGGATCCTTATGTGTGGTTCATGAAAAGAATAGACATGCAATGACACTGGTGGATCCATATGTGGTTTGTCAGGAGAACACACATGCAATGACATTGGGTGTGGTTCATGAAAAGAACAGACATGTAATGACACTTGTAGATCCTTATGTGGTTCATGAAAAGAACAGACATGCAATGACACTGGATGTGGTTCATGAAAAGAACAGACATGCAATGACACTGGTGGATCCTTATGTGTGGTTCATGAAAAGAACATACATGCAATGACACTAGTGGATCCATATGTGGTTTGTCTAGAGAACACACATGCAATGACATTGGGTGTGGTTCATGAAAAAAAAGATATGCAATGACACTGGTAGATCCTTATTGGTTCATGAAATGAACAGACATGCAATGACATTGGGTGTGGTTCATGAAAAGAACAGACATGCAATGACATTGGGTGTGGTTCATGAAAAGAACAGACATGCAATGACACTGGTGGATCCATATGTGGTTTGTTTAGAAGAACACACATGCAATGACACTGGGTGTGGTTCATGAAAAGAACAGACATGCAATGACACTGGTGGATCCTTATGTGGTTTGTTTAGAGGAACACACATGCAATGACATTGGGTGTGTTTCATGAAAAGAACAGACATGCAATGACACTAGTGGATCCTTATGTGTGGTTCATGAAAAGAACAGACATGCAATGACACTGGTGGATCCTTATGTGGTTTGTTTAGAAGAACATACATGCAATGACACTGGGTTTGGTTCATGAAAAGAACACACATCCAATGACACTGGTGGATCCTTATGTGGTTTGTTTAGAGGAACAAACATGCAATGACACCGGTGGATACACGTGTGGTTCATGAGAAGAACACACATCCAGTGACACTGGTAGATTCTTATGTGGTTCATGAAAAGAACAGACATGCAGTGACACCGGGTGTGGTTCATGAAAAGAACAGACATGCACTAACACTGGGTGTTGTTCATGAAAAGAATAGACATCCAATGACTCTAGCTGTGGTTCATGAAAAGAACACACATGCAATGACACTAGGTGTGGTTCATGAAAAGAACATACATGCAATGACAAAGGTGGATCCTTATTTGTGGTTCATGAAAAGAACAAACATGCAATGACACTGGTGGATCCTTATGTGGTTTGTTTAGAAGAACACACATGCAATGACACTGGGTGTGGTTCATGAAAAGAACAGACATGCAATCACACAGGTGGATCCTTATGTGGTTTGTTTAGAGGAACACACATGCAATGACATTGGGTGTGGTTCATGAAAAGAACAGACATGCATTGACACTAGTGGATCCTTATGTGTGCTTCATGAAAAGAACAGACATGTAATTACACTGGTGGATCCTTATGTGGTTTGTTTAGAAGAACACACATGCAATGACACTGGGTGTGGTTCAGGAAAGGAACAAACATGCAATGACACTGGTGGATCCTTATGTGGTTTGTTTAGAGGAACACACATGCAATGACATTGGGTGTGGTTCATGAAAAGAACAGACATGCATTGACACTAGTGGATCCTTATGTGTGGTTCATGAAAAGAACAGACATGCAATGACACTGGTGGATCCTTATGTGGTTTGTTTAGAAGAACACACATGCAATGACACTGGGTGTGGTTCATGAAAAGAACACACATCCAATGACACTGGTGGATCCTTATGTGGTTTGTTTAGAGGAACAGACATGCAATGACACCGGTGGATACACGTGTCGTTCATGAGAAGAACACACATCCAATGACACTGGTAGATTCTTATGTGGTTCATGAAAAGAACAGACATGAAGTGACACCGGGTGTGGTTCATGAAGAGAACAGACATGCACTAACACTCTGTGTTGTTCATGAAAAGAATAGACATCCAATGACTCTAGCTGTGGTTCATGAAAAGAACACACATGCAACGACACTAGGTGTGGTTCTTGAAAAGAACAAACATGCAATGACACTGGTGGATCCTTATGTGTGGTTCATGAAAAGAACATATATGCAATGGCACTAGTGGATCCTTATGTGGTTTGTTTAGAGGAACAAACATGCAATGAAATTGGGTGTGGTTCATGAAAAGAACAGACATGCAATGACACTGGTAGATCCTTATGTCTGGTTCATGAAAAGAACAGACATGCAATGACACTGGTGGATCCTTATATGGTTTGTTTAGAGGAACACACATGCAATGACATTGGGTGTGGTTCATGAAAAGAATAGACATGCAATGACACTGGTGGATCCTTATGTGTGGTTCATGAAAAGAATAGACATGTAATGACACTGGTGGATCCATATGTGGTTTGTCAGGAGAACACACATGCAATGACATTGGGTGTGGTTCATGAAAAGAACAGACATGCAATGACACTTGTAGATCCTTATGCGATTCATGAAAAGAACAGACATGCAATGACACTGGATGTGGTTCATGAAAAGAACAGACATGCAATGACACTGGTGGATCCTTATGTGTGGTTCATGAAAAGAACAGACATGCAATGACACTAGTGGATCCATATGTGGTTTGTCAGGAGAACACACATGCAATGACATTGGGTGTGGTTCATGAAAAGAAAAGATATGCAATGACACTGGTAGATCCTTATTGGTTCATGAAACGAACAGACATGCAATGACATTGGGTGTGGTTCATGAAAAGAACAGACATGCAATGACACTGGTGGATCCTTATGTGTGGTTCATGAAAAGAACAGACATGTAATGACACTGGTGGTTCCTTATGTGGTTTGTTTAGAAGAACACACATGCAATCACACTGGGTGTGGTTCATGAAAAAAACAGACATGCAATGACACTGGTGGATCCTTATGTGGTTTGTTTAGAGGAACACACATGCAATGACATTGGGTGTGGTTCATGAAAAGAACAGACATGCAATGACACTAGTGGATCCTTATGTGTGGTTCATGAAAAGAACAGACATGCAATGACACTGGTGGATCCTTATGTGGTTTGTTTAGAAGAACACACATGCAATGACACTGGGTGTGGTTCATGAAAAGAACAGACATGCAATGACACTGGTGGATCCTTATGTGGTTTGTTTAGAGGAACACACATGCAATGACATTGGGTGTGTTTCATGAAAAGAACAGACATGCAATGACACTAGTGGATCCTTATGTGTGGTTCATGAAAAGAACAGACATGCAATGACACTGGTGGATCCTTATGTGGTTTGTTTAGAAGAACACACATGCAATGACACTGGGTTTGGTTCATGAAAAGAACACACATCCAATGACACTGGTGGATCCTTATGTGGTTTGTTTAGAGGAACAAACATGCAATGACACCGGTGGATACACGTGTGGTTCATGAGAAGAACACACATCCAATGACACTGGTAGATTCTTATGTGGTTCATGAAAAGAACAGACATGCAGTGACACCGGGTGTGGTTCATGAAAAGAACAGACATGCACTAACACTGGGTGTTGTTCATGAAAAGAATAGACATCCAATGACTCTAGCTGTGGTTCATGAAAAGAACACACATGCAATGACACTAGGTGTGGTTCATGAAAAGAACATACATGCAATGACAAAGGTGGATCCTTATTTGTGGTTCATGAAAAGAACAAACATGCAATGACACTGGTGGATCCTTATGTGGTTTGTTTAGAAGAACACACATGCATGACACTGGGTGTGGTTCATGAAAAGAACAGACATGCAATGACACTGGTGGATCCTTATGTGGTTTGTTTAGAGGAACACACATGCAATGACATTGGGTGTGGTTCATGAAAAGAACAGACATGCATTGACACTAGTGGATCCTTATGTGTGGTTCATGAAAAGAACAGACATGTAATGACACTGGTGGATCCTTATGTGGTTTGTTTAGAAGAACACACATGCAATGACACTGGGTGTGGTTCAGGAAAGGAACAGACATGCAATGACACTGGTGGATCCTTATGTGGTTTGTTTAGAGGAACACACATGCAATGACATTGGGTATGGTTCATGAAAAGAACAGACATGCATTGACACTAGTGGATCCCTATGTGTGGTTCATGAAAAGAACAGACATGCAATGACACTGGTGGATCCTTATGTGGTTTGTTTAGAAGAACACACATGCAATGACACTGGGTGTGGTTCATGAAAAGAACACACATCCAATGACACTGGTGGATCCTTATGTGGTTTGTTTAGAGGAACAGACATGCAATGACACCGGTGGATACACGTGTGGTTCATGAGAAGAACACACATCCAATGACACTGGTAGATTCTTATGTGGTTCATGAAAAGAACAGACATGAAGTGACACCGGGTGTGGTTGATGAAGAGAACAGACATGCACTAACACTGTGTGTTGTTCATGAAAAGAATAGACATCCAATGACTCTAGCTGTGGTTCATGAAAAGAACACACATGCAACGACACTAGGTGTGGTTCTTGAAAAGAACAAACATGCAATGACACTGGTGGATCCTTATGTGTGGTTCATGAAAATAACATATATGCAATGGCACTAGTGGATCCTTATGTGGTTTGTTTAGAGGAACAAACATGCAATGAAATTGGGTGTGGTTCATGAAAAGAACAGACATGCAATGACACTGGTAGATCCTTATGTCTGGTTCATGAAAAGAACAGACATGCAATGACACTGGTGGATCCTTATATGGTTTGTTTAGAGGAACACACATGCAATGACATTGGGTGTGGTTCATGAAAAGAATAGACATGCAATGACACTGGTGGATCCTTATGTGTGGTTCATGAAAAGAATAGACATGTAATGACACTGGTGGATCCATATGTGGTTTGTCAGGAGAACACACATGCAATGACATTGGGTGTGGTTCATGAAAAGAACAGACATGCAATGACACGTGTAGATCCTTATGCGGTTCATGAAAAGAACAGACATGCAATGACACTGGATGTGGTTCATGAAAAGAACAGACATGCAATGCCACTGGTGGATCCTTATGTGTGGTTCATGAAAAGAACAGACATGCAATGACACTAGTGGATCCATATGTGGTTTGTCAGGAGAACACACATGCAATGACATTGGGTGTGGTTCATGAAAAGAAAAGATATGCAATGACACTGGTAGATCCTTATTGGTTCATGAAACGAACAGACATGCAATGACATTGGGTGTGGTTCATGAAAAGAACAGACATGCAATGACACTGGTGGATCCTTATGTGTGGTTCATGAAAAGAACAGACATGTAATGACACTAGTGGATCCTTATGTGGTTTGTTTAGAAGAACACACATGCAATCACACTGGGTGTGGTTCATGAAAAGAACAGACATGCAATGACACTGGTGGATCCTTATGTGGTTTGTTTAGAGGAACACACATGCAATGACATTGGGTGTGGTTCATGAAAAGAACAGACATGCAATGACACTAGTGGATCCTTATGTGTGGTTCATGAAAAGAACAGACATGCAATGACACTGGTGGATCCTTATGTGGTTTGTTTAGAAGAACACACATGCAATGACACTGGGTGTGGTTCATGAAAAGAACACACATCCAATGACACTGGTGGATCCTTATGTGGTTTGTTTAGAGGAACAAACATGCAATGACACCGGTGGATACACGTGTGGTTCATGAGAAGAACACACATCCAATGACACTGGTAGATTCTTATGTGGTTCATGAAAAGAACAGACATGCAGTGACACCGGGTGTGGTTCATGAAAAGAACAAACATGCACTAACACTGGGTGTTGTTCATGAAAAGAATAGACATCCAATGACTCTAGCTGTGGTTCATGAAAATAACACACATGCAATGACACTAGGTGTGGTTCATGAAAAGAACATACATGCAATGACAAAGGTGGATCCTTATTTGTGGTTCATGAAAAGAACAAACATGCAATGACACTGGTGGATCCTTATGTGGTTTGTTTAGAAGAACACACATGCAATGACATTGGGTGTGGTTCATGAAAAGAACACACATCCAATGACACTGGTGGATCCTTATCTGGTTTGTTTAGAGGAACCGACATGCAATGACACTGGTGGATCCACGTGTGGTTCATGAGAAGAACACACATCCAATGACACTGGTAGATCCTTATGTGGTTCATGAAAAGAACAGACATGCAGTGACACCGGGTGTGGTTCATCAAAAGAATAGACATGCAATGACACTGGGTGTTGTTCATGAAAAGAATAGACATCCAATGACTCTATCTGTGGTTCATGAAAAGAACAGACATGTAGTGACATTGGGTGTGGTTCATGAAAAGAATAGACATGTAATGACACTGGTGGATCCTTATGTGTGGTTCATGAAAAGAACATACTTGCAATGCCACTAGTGGATCCTTATGTGGTTTGTTTAGAGGAACAAACATGCAATGACATTGGGTGTGGTTCATGAAAAGAACAGACATGCAATGATAGTGGTAGATCCTTATGTGTGGTTCATGAAAAGAACAGACATGCAATGACACTGGTGGATCCTTATGTGGTTTGTTTAGAGGAACACACATGCAATGACATTGGGTGTGGTTCATGAAAAGAACAGACATGCAATGACACTGGTGGATCCTTATGTGTGGCTCATGAAAAGAATAGACATGCAATGACACTGGTGGATCTTTATGTGGTTTGTTTAGAAGAACACGCATGCAATGACACTAGGTGTGGTTCATGAAAAGAACACACATCCAATGACACTGGTGGATCCTTATGTGGTTTGTTTAGAGGAACAAACATGCAATGACACCGGTGGATACACGTGTGGTTCATGAGAAAAACACACATCCAATGACACTGGTAGATCCTTATGTGGTTCATGAAAAGAACAGACATGCAGTGACACCGGGTGTGGTTCATGGAAAGAACAGACATGCAATGACACTGGGTGTTGTTAACGAAAAGAATAGACATCCATTGACTCTAGCTGTGGTTCATGAAAAGAACACACATGCAATGACACTGGGTGTGGTTCATGAAAAGAACATACATGCAATGACACAGGTGGATCCTTATGTGTGGTTCATGAAAAGAACAGACATGCAATGACACTGGTGGATCCTTATGTGGTTTGTTTAGAGGAAAACACATGCAATGACATTGAGTGTGGTTCATGAAAAGAACAGACATGCAATGACACTGGTGGATCCTTATGTATGGTTCATGAAAAGAACATACATGCAATGACACTGGTGGATCCTTATGTGGTTTGTTTAGAGGAACAAACATGCAATGACACTGGTGGATCCATGTGTGGTTCATGAAAAGAACAGACATGCAATGACACTAGTGGATCCATATATGGTTTGTCAGGAGAACACACATGCAATAACATTGGGTGTGGTTCTTGAAAAGAAAAGATATGCAATGACACTGGTAGATCCTTATTGGTTCATGAAACGAGCAGGCATGCAATGACATTGGGTGTGGTTCATGAAAAGAACAGACATGCAATGACACTGGTGGATCCTTATGTATGGTTCATGAAAAGAACAGACATGCAATGACACTGGTGGATCCTTATGTGGTTTGTTTAGAAGAACACACATGCAATGACACTGGGTGTGGTTCATGAAAAGAACAGACATGCAATGACACTGGTGGATCCTTATGTGGTTTGTTTAGAGGAACACACATGCAATGACATTGGGTGTGGTTCATGAAAAGAACAGACATGCAATGACACTAGTGGATCCTTATGTGTGGTTCATGAAAAGAACAGACATGCAATGACACTGGTGGATCCTTATGTGGTTTGTTTAGAAGAACACACATGCAATGACACTGGGTGTGGTTCATGAAAAGAACACACATACAATGACACTGGTGGATCCTTATGTGGTTTGTTTAGAGGAACAAACATGCAATGACACCGGTGGATACACGTGTGGTTCATGAGAAGAACACACATCCAATGACACTGGTAGATTCTTATGTGGTTCATGAAAAGAACAGACATGCAGTGACACCGGGTGTGGTTCATGAAAAGAACAGACATGCACTAACACTGGGTGTTGTTCATGAAAAGAATAGACATCCAATGACTCTAGCTGTGGTTCATGAAAAGAACACACATGCAATGACACTAGGTGTGGTTCATGAAAAGAACATACATGCAATGACAAAGGTGGATCCTTATTTGTGGTTCATGAAAAGAACAAACATGCAATGACACTGGTGGATCCTTATGTGGTTTGTTTAGAAGAACACACATGCAATGACACTGGGTGTGGTTCATGAAAAGAACAGACATGCAATGACACTGGTGGATCCTTATGTGGTTTGTTTAGAGGAACACACATGCAATGACATTGGGTGTGGTTCATGAAAAGAATAGACATGCATTGATACTAGTGGATCCTTATGTGTGGTTCATGAAAAGAACAGACATGTAATGACACTGGTGGATCCTTATGTGGTTTGTTTAGAAGAACACACATGCAATGACATTGGGTGTGGTTCAGGAAAGGAACAGACATGCAATGACACTGGTGGATCCTTATGTGGGTTGTTTAGAGGAACACACATGCAATGACATTGGGTGTGGTTCATGAAAAGAACAGACATGCATTGACACTAGTGGATCCTTATGTGTGGTTCCTGAAAAGAACAGACATGCAATGACACTGGTGGATCCTTATGTGGTTTGTTTAGAAGAACACACATGCAATGACACTGGGTGTGGTTCATGAAAAGAACACACATCCAATGACACTAGTGGATCCTTATGTGGTTTGTTTAGAGGAACAGACATGCAATGACACCGGTGGATACACGTGTGGTTCATGAGAAGAACACACATCCAATGACACTGGTAGATTCTTATGTGGTTCATGAAAAGAACACACATGCAACGACACTAGGTGTGGTTCATGAAAAGAACAAACCTGCAATAACACTGGTGGATCCTTATGTGTGGTTCATGAAAAGAACATACATGCAATGCCACTAGTGGATCCTTATGTGGTTTGTTTAGAGGAACAAACATGCAATGAAATTGGGTGTGGTTCATGAAAAGAACAGACATGCAATGACACTGGTAGATCCTTATGTGTGGTTCATGAAAAGAACAGACATGCAATGACACTGGTGGATCCTTATATGGTTTGTTTAGAGGAACACACATGCAATGACATTGGGTGTGGTTCATGAAAAGAACAGACATGCAATGACACTGGTGGATCCTTATGTGTGGTTCATGAAAAGAATAGACATGCAATGACACTGGTGGATCCATATGTGGTTTGTCAGGAGAACACACATGCAATGACATTGGGTGTGGTTTATGAAAATAACAGACATGCAATGACACTTGTAGATCCTTATGTGGTTCATGAAAAGAACAGACATGCAATGACACTGGATGTGGTTCATGAAAAGAACAGACATGCAATGACACTGGTGGATCCTTATGTGTGGTTCATGAAAAGAACAGACATGCAATGACACTAGTGGATCCATATGTCGTTTGTAAGGAGAACACACATGCAATGACATTGAGTGTGGTTCATGAAAAGAAAAGATATGCAATGACACTGGTAGATCCTTATTGGTTCATGAAGCGAACAGACATGCAATGACATTGGGTGTGGTTCATGAAAAGAACAGACATGCAATGAAACTGGTGGATCCTTATGTGTGGTTCATGAAAAGAACAGACATGTAATGACACTGGTGGATCCTTATGTGGTTTGTTTAGAAGAACACACATGCAATGACACTGGGTGTGGTTCATGAAAAGAACAGACATGCAATGACACTGGTGGAACCTTATGTGGTTTGTTTAGAGGAACACACATGCAATGACATTGGGTGTGGTTCACGAAAAGAACAGACATGCAATGACACTAGTGGATCCTTATGTGTGGTTCATGAAAAGAATAGACATGCAATGACACTGGTGGATCCTTATGTGGTTTGTTTAGAAGAACACACATGCAATGACACTGGGTGTGGTTCATGAAAAGAACACACATCCAATGACACTGGTGGATCCTTATGTGGTTTGTTTAGAGGAACAAACATGCAATGACACCGGTGGATACACGTGTGGTTCATGAGAAGAAAACACATCCAATGACACTGGTAGATTCTTATGTGGTTCATGAAAAGAACAGACATGCAGTGACACCGGGTGTGGTTCATGAAAAGAACAGACATGCACTAACACTAGGTGTTGTTCATGAAAAGAATAGACATCCAATGACTCTAGCTGTGGTTCATGAAAAGAACACACATGCAATGACACTAGGTGTGGTTCATGAAAAGAACATACAAGCAATGACAAAGGTGGATCCTTATTTGTGGTTCCTGAAAAGAACAAACATGCCATGCCACTGGTGGATCCTTATGTGGTTTCTTTATAAGAACACACATGCAATGACATTGGGTGTGGTTCATGAAAAGAACACACATCCAATGACACTGGTGGATCCTTATGTGGTTTGTTTAGAGGAACCGACATGCAATGAAAGTGGTGGATACACGTGTGGTTCATGAGAAGAACACACATCCAATGACACTTGTAGATCCTTATGTGGTTCATGAAAAGAACAGACATGCAGTGACACCGGTGTGGTTCATGAAAAGAATAGACATGCAATGACACTGGGTGTTGTTCATGAAAAGAATAGACATCCAATGACTCTAGCTGTGGTTCATGAAAAGAACAGACATGCAGTGACATTGGGTGTGGTTCATGAAAACAATAGACATGTAATGACACTGGTGGATCCTTATGTGTGGTTCATGAAAAGAACATACATGCAATGCCACTAGTGGATCCTTATGTGGTTTGTTTAGAGGAACAAACATGCAATGAAATTGGGTGTGGTTCATGAAAAGAAGAGACATGCAATGACACTGGTAGATCCTTATGTGTGGTTCATGAAAAGAACAGACATGCAATGACACTGGTGGATCCTTATGTGGTTTGTTTAGAGGAACACACATGCAATGACATTGGGTGTGGTTCATGAAAAGAACAGACATGCAATGACACTGGTGGATCCTTATGTGTGGCTCATGAAAAGAATAGACATGCAATGACAGTGGTGGATCCTTATGTGGTTTGTTTAGAAGAACACACATGCAATGACACTGGGTGTGGTTCATGAAAAGAATACACATCCAATGACACTGGTGGATCCTTATGTGGTTTGTTTAGAGGAACAGACATGCAATGACACCGGTGGATACACGTGTGGTTCATGAGAAGAACACACATCCAATGACACTGGTAGATCCTTATGTGGTCCATGAAAAGAACAGACATGGAGTGATACCGGGTGTGGTTCATGGAAAGAACAGACATGCAATGACACTGGGTGTTGTTCATGAAAAGAATAGACATCCAATGACTCTAGATGTGGTTCATGAAAAGAACACACATGCAATGACACTGGGTGTGGTTCATGAAAAGAACATACATGCAATGACACTGGTGGATCCTTATGTGTGGTTCATGAAAAGAACAGACATGCAATGACACTGGTGGATCCTTATGTGGTTTGTTTAGAGGAACGCACATGCAATGACATTCGGTGTGGTTCATGAAAAGAACAGACATGCAATGACACTGGTGGATCCTTATGTGTGGTTCATGAAAAGAATAGACATGCAATGACACTTGTGTATCCTTATGTGGTTTGTTTAGAAGAACACACATTCAATCACACTGGGTGTGGTTCATGAAAAGAACACACATCCAATGACACTGGTGGATCCTTTTGTGGTTTGTTTAGAGGAACAGACATGCAATGACACCGGTGGATCCACGTGTGGTTCATGAGAAGAACACACATCCAATGACACTGGTAGATCCTTATGTGGTTCATGAAAAGAACAGACATGCAGTGACACCGGGTGTGGTTCATGAAAAGAACAGACATGCAATGACACTAGGTGTTGTTCATGAAAAGAATAGACATCCAATGACTCTAGTTGTGGTTCATGAAAAGAACAGACATGCAATGACATTGGGTGTGGTTCATGAAAAGAACAGACATGAAATGACACTGGTGGTACCTTATGTGTGGTTCATGAAAAGAACATACATGCAATGACACTGGTGGATCCTTATGTGGTTTGTTTAGAGGAACAAACATGCAATGACATTGGGTGTGGTTCATGAAAAGAACAGACATGCAATGACACTGGTAGATCCTTATGTGGTTCATGGAAAGAACATACATGCAATGACATTGGGTGTGGTTCATGAAAAGAACAGACATGCAATGACACTGGTGGATCCTAATGTGGTTTGTTTAGAAGAACACACATGCAATGACACTGGGTGTGGTTCATGAAAAGAACAGACATGCAATGACACTGGTGGATCCTTATGTGGTTTGTTTAGAGGAACACACATGCAATGACATTGGGTGTGGTTCATGAAAAGAACAGACATGCAATGACATTGGTGGATCCTTATGTGTGGTTCATGAAAAGAACAGACATGCAATGACACTGGTGGATCCATATGTGGTTTGTTTAGAAGAACACACATGCAATGACACTGGGGTGTGGTTCATGAAAAGAACACATATCCAATGACACTGGTGGATCCTTATGTGTGGTTCATGAAAAGAACATACATGCAATGACACTGGTGGATCCTTATGTGGTTTGTTTAGAGGAACAAACATGCAATGGCATTGGGTGCGGTTCATGAAAAGAACATACATGCAATGACATTGGGTGTGGTTCATGAAAAGAACAGACATGCAATGACACTGGTGGATCCTTATGTGTGGTTCATGAAAAGAACACACATGCAATGACACTGGTGGATCCTTATGTGGTTTGTTTAGAAGAACACATGCAATGACACTGGGTGTGGTTCATGAAAAGAACATAGATGCAATGACACTGGTGGATCGTTATGTGGTTTGTTTAGAGGAACACACATGCAATGACATTGGGTGTGGTTCATGAAAAGAACAGACATGCAATGACACTGGTGCATCCTTATGTGTGGTTCATGAAAAGAACAGACATGCAATGACACTGGTGGATCCTTATGTGGTTTGTTTAGAAGAACACACATGCAATGACACTGCGTGTGGTGCATGAAAAGAACACACATCCAATGACACTAGTGGATCCTTATGTGGTTTGTTTAGAGGAACATACATGCAATGACACCGGTGGATCCACGTGTGGTTCATGAGAAGAACACACATCCAATGACACTGGTAGATCCTTATGTGGTTCATGAAAAGATCAGACATGCAGTGACACCGGGTGTGGTTCATGAAAAGAACAGACATGCAATGACACTGGGTGTTGTTCATGAAAAGAACAGACATGCAATGACACTGCCGGATCCTTATGTGTGGTTCATGAAAAGAACAGACATGCAATGACACTGGTGGATCCATATGTGGTTTGTCAGGAGAACACACATGCAATGACACTGGTGGATCCTTATGGGTGGTTCATGAAAAGATAAGACATGCAATGACACTGGTAGATCCTTATGTGGTTCATGAAAAGAACATACATGCAATGACATTGGGTGTGGTTCATGAAAAGAACAGACATGCAATGACACTGGTGGATCCTAATGTGGTTTGTTTAGAAGAACACACATGCAATGACACTGGGTGTGGTTCATGAAAAGAACAGACATGCAATGACACTGGTGGATCCTTATGTGGTTTGTTTAGAGGAACACACATGCAATGACATTGGGTGTGGTTCATGAAAAGAACATACATGCAATGCCACTGGTGGATCCTTATGTGTTGTTCATGAAAAGAACATACATGCAATAACACTGGTGGATCCTTATGTGGTTTGTTTAGAAGAACACACATGCAATGACACTGGGTGTCGTTCATGAAAAGAACACACATCCAATGACACTGGTGGATCCTCATGTGGTTTGTTTAGAGGAACAGACATGCAATGACACCGGTGGATACACGTGTGGTTCATGAGAAGAACACACATCCAATGACACTGGTAGATCCTTATGTGGTTCATGAAAAGAACAGACATGAAGTGACACCGGGTGTGGTTCATGAAAAGAACAGACATGCACTGACACTGGGTGTTGTTCATGAAAAGAATAGACATCCAATGACTCTAGCTATGGTTCATGAAAAGAACACACATGCAATGACACTAGGTGTGGTTCATGAAAAGAACATACATGCAATGAGACTGGTGGATCCTTATTTGTGGTTCATGAAAAGAACAGACATGCAATGACACTGGTGGATCCTTATGTGGTTTGTTTAGAAGAACACACATGCATTGACACTGGGTGTGGTTCATGAAAAGAACACACATCCAATGACACTGGTGGATCCTTATGTGGTTTGTTTAGAGGAACAGACATGCAATGACACTGGTGGATCCTTATGTGTGGTTCATGAAAAGAACAGACATGCAATGAAACTGGTGGATCCATATGTGGTTTGTCAGGAGAACACACATGCAATGACATTGGGTGTGGTTCATGAAAAGAACAAACATGCAATAACACTGGTAGATCCTTATGTGGTTCATGAAAAGAACAGACATGCAATGACACTGGGTGTGGTTGATGAAAAGAACAGACATGCAATGACACTCGTGGATCCTTATGTGTGGTTCATGAAAAGAACAGACATGTAATGACACTGGTGGATCCATATGTGGTTTGTTAGGAGAACACACATGCAATGACATTGGGTGTGGTTCATGGAAAGAACACACATGCAATGACACTGGTAGATCCTTATGTGGTTCATGAAAATAACAGACATGTAATGGCATTGGGTGTGGTTCATGAAAAGAACAAACATGCAATGACACTGGTGGATCCTTATGTGTGGTTCATGAAAAGAATAGACATGCAATAACACTGGTGGATCCTTATGTGGTTTGTTTAGATGAACACACATGCAATGACACTGGGTGTGGTTCATGAAAAGAACAGGCATGCGATGACACTGGCGGATCCTTATGTGGTTTGATTAGAGGAACTCACATGCAATGACATTGGGCGTGGTTCATGAAAATAACAGACATGCAATGACACTGGTGGATCCTTATGTGTGGTTCATGAAAAGAACAGACATGCAATGACACTGGTGGATCCTTATGTGGTTTATTTAGAAGAACACGCATGCAATGACACTGGGTGTGGTTCATGAAAAGAACACACATCCAATGACACTCGGGATCCTTACGTGGTTTGTTTAGAGGAACAAACATGCAACGACACCGGTGGATCCACGTGTGGTTCATGAGAAGAACACACATCCAATGACACTGGTAGATCCTTATGTGGTCCATGAAAAGAACATACATGAAGTGACACCGGGTGTGGTTCATGAAAAGAACAGACATGCAATGACAGTGGGTGTTGTTCATGAAAAGAATAGACATCCAATGACTCTAGTTGTGGTTCATGAAAATAACACACATGCAATGACACTGGGTGTGGTTCATGAAAAGAACAGACATGCAATGACACTGGTGGATCCTTATGTATGGTTCATGAAAAGAACATACATGCAATGACACTGGTGGATCCATGTGTGGTTCATGGGAAGAACAGACATGCAATGACACTGGTGGATCCTTATGTGTGGTTCATGAAAAGAACCGACATGCAATGACACTGGTGGATCCATATGTGGTTTGTCAGGAGAACACACATGCAATGACATTGGGTGTGGTTCATGAAAAGAACAGACATGCAATGACACTGGTAGATACTTGTGTGGTTCATGAAAAGAACACACAAGCAATGACACTGGGTGTGGTTCATGAAAAGAACAGACATGCAATGACACTGGTGGATCCTTATGTGTGGTTCATGAAAAGAACAGACATGCAATGACACCCGTGGATCCATATGTGGTCTGTCAAGAGAACACACATGCAAGGACATGCAATGACACTGGTAGATCCTTATGTGGTTCATGAAAAGAACAGACATGCAATGACACTGGATGTAGTTCATGAAAAGAACATACATGCAATGACACTGGTGGATCCTTATGTGTGGTTCATGAAAAGAATAGACATGCAATGGCACTAGTGCATCCATATGTGGTTTGTCAGGAGAACACACATACAATGACATTGGGTGTGGTTCATGAAAAAACAAACATGCAATGACACTGGTAGATCCTTATGTGGTTTATGAAAAGAATAGACATGCAATGACATTGGGTGTGGTTCATGAAAAGAACAGACATGTAGTGACACTTGTGGATCCTTATGTGTGGTTCATGAAAAGAACAGACATGCAATGACACTGGTGGATCCTTATGTGGTTTGTTTAGAAGAACACACATGCAATGACACTAGGTGTGGTTCATGAAAAGAACAGACATGCAATGACACTGGTGGATCCTTATGTGTGGTTCATGAAAAGAACATACATGCAATGCCACTGGTGGATCCTTATGTGTTCTTCATGAAAAGAACAGACATGCAATGACACTGGTGGATCCTTATGTGGTTTGTTTAGAAGAACACACATGCAATGACACTGGGTGTGGTTCATGAGAAGAACACACATACAATGACACTGGTGGATCCTTATGTGGTTTGTTTAGAGGAACAGACATGCAATGACACCGGTGGATACACGTGTGGTTCATGAGAAGAACACACATCCAATGACACTGGTAGATCCTTATGTGGTTCATGAAAAGAACAGACATGCAGTGACACCGGGTGTGGTTCATGAAAAGAACAGACATGCACTGACACTGGGTGTTGTTCATGAAAAGAATAGACATTCAATGACTCTAGCTGTGGTTCATGAAAAGAACACACATGCAATGACACTAGGTGTGGTTCATGAAAAGAACATACATGCAATGAGACTGGTGGATCCTTATTTGTGGTTCATGAAAAGAACAGACATGCAATGACACTGGTGGATCCTTATGTGGTTTGTTTAGAAGAACAAACATGCAATGACACTGGGTGTGGTTCATGAAAAGAACACACATCCAATGACACTGGTGGATCCTTATGTGGTTTGTTTAGAGGAACAGACATGCAATGACACTGGTGGATCCTTATGTGTGGTTCATGAAAAGAACAGACATGCAATGACACTGGTGGATCCATATGTGGTTTGTCAGGAGAACACACATGCAATGACATTGGGTGTGGTTCATGAAAAGAACAAACATGCAATAACACTAGTAGATCCTTATGTGGTTCATGAAAAGAACACACAGGCAATGACACTAAGTGTGGTTCATGAAAAGAACAGACATGCAATGACACTGGTGGATCCTTATGTGTGGTTCATGAAAAGAAGAGACGTGCAATGACACTAGTGGGTCCATATGTGGTTTGTCAGGAGAACACCCATGCAATGACATTGGGTGTGGTTCATGAAAAGAACAGACATGCAATGACACTGGTAGATCCTTATGTGGTTCATGAAAAGAACAGACATGCAATGACACTGGGTGTAGTTCATGAAAAGAACAGACATGCAATGACACTGGTGGATCCTTATGTGTGGTTCATGAAAAGAAAAGACATGCAATGACACTGGTGGATCCATATGTGGTTTGTTAGGAGAACACACATGCAATGACATTGGGTGTGGTTCATGGAAAGAACAGA
This sequence comes from Avena sativa, assembly GCA_916181665.1. Lineage (NCBI taxonomy): Eukaryota > Viridiplantae > Streptophyta > Magnoliopsida > Poales > Poaceae > Avena > Avena sativa. Next base: position 539,911,567 of record OV702290.1, on the reverse strand, counting down.
CAGGCAATGACACTGGTAGATCCTTATGTGGTTCATGAAAAGAACAGACATGCAATGACATTGGGTGTGGTTCATGAAAAGAATAAACATGCAATGACACTGGTGGATCCTTATGTGTGGTTCATGAAAAGAACAAACATGCAATAACACTGGTGGATCCTTATGTGGTTTGTTCAGAAGAACACACATGCAATGACACTGGGTGTGGTTCATGAAAAGAACAGGCATGTAATGACACTGGCGGATCCTTATGTGGTTTGATTAGAGGAACTCACATGCAATGACATTGGGTGTGGTTCATGAAAATAACATACATGCAATGACACTGGTGGATCCTTATGTGTGGTTCATGAAAAGAACAGACATGCAATGACACTGGTGGATCCTTATGTGGTTTGTTTAGAAGAACACGCATGCAATGACACTGGGTGTGGTTCATGAAAAGAACACACATCCAATGACACTGGTGGATCCTTACGTGGTTTGTTTAGAGGAACAAACATGCAATGAGACCGGTGGATACACGTGTGATTCATGAGAAGAACACACATCCAATGACACTGGTAGATCCTTATGTGGTCCATGAAAAGAACATACATGCAGTGACACCGGGTGTGGTTCATGAAAAGAACAGACATGCAATGACACTGGTGTTGTTCATGAAAAGAATAGACATCCAATGACTCTAGTTGTGGTTCATGAAAAGAACACACATGCAATGACACTGGGTGTGGTTCATGAAAAGAACAGACATGCAATGACACTGGTGGATCCTTATGTATGGTTCATGAAAAGAACATACATGCAATGACACTGGTGGATCCTTATGTGGTTTGTTTAGAGGAACAAACATGCAATGACACTGGTGGATCCATGTGTGGTTCATGAAAATAACAGACATGCAATGACACTAGTGGATCCATATGTGGTTTGTCCGGAGAACACACATGCAATAACATTGGGTGTGGTTCTTGAATAGAACAGACATGCAGTGACACTGGTGGATCCTTATGTGTGGTTCATGAAAAGAACATACATGCAATGACAGTGGTGGATCCTTATGTGGTTGGTTTAGAAGAACACACATGCAATGACACTGGGTGTGGTTCATGAAAAGAACAGACATGCAATGACACTGGTGGATCCTTATGTGTGGTTCATGAAAAGAACATACATGCAATGCCACTGGTGGATCCTTATGTGTTGTTCATGAAAAGAACAGACATGCAATGACACTGGTGGATCCTTATGTGGTTTGTCAGGAGGACACACATGCAATGACATTGGGTGTGGTTCATGAAAAGAACAAACATGCAATAACACTGGTAGATCCTTATGTGGTTCATGAAAAGAACAGACATGCAATGACACTGGGTGTGGTTCATGAAAAGAACAGACATGCAATGACACTGGTGGATCCTTATGTGTGGTTCATGAAAATAACAGACATGTAATAACACTGGTGGATCCATGTGTGGTTTGTTAGGAGAACACACATGCACTGACATTGGGTGTGGTTCATGAAAAGAACAGACATGCAATGACACTGGTAGATCCTTGTGTGGTTCATGAAAAGAACAGACATGTAGTGACACCGGGTGTGGTTCATGAAAAGAATAGACATGCACTGACACTGGGTGTTGTTCATGAAAAGAATATACATCCAATGACTCTAGCTGTGGTTCATGAAAACAACAAACATGCAATGACACTGGTGGATCCTTATGTGTGGTTCATGAAAAGAATAGACATGCAATAACACTGGTGGATCCTTATGTGGTTTGTTTAGAAGAACACACATGCAATGAAACTGGGTGTGGTTCATGAAAATAACAGGCATGCAATGACAGTGCCGGATCCTTATGTGGTTTGATTAGAGGAACTCACATGCAATGACATTGGGCGTGGTTCATGAAAATAACAGACATGCAATGACACTGGTGGATCCTTATGTGTGGTTCATGAAAAGAACAGACATGCAATGACACTGGTGGATCCTTATGTGGTTTGTTTAGAAGAAGACGCATGCAATGACACTGGGTGTGGTTCATGAAAAGAACACACATCCAATGACACTGGTAGATCCTTACGTGTATTGTTTAGAGGAACAAACATGCAATGACACTGGTGGATCCACGTGTGGTTCATGAGAAGAACACACATCCAATGACACTAGTAGATCCTTATGTGGTCCATGAAAAGAACATACATGCAGTGACACCGGGTGTGGTTCATGAAAAGAACAGACATGCAATGACACTGGGTGTTGTTCATGAAAAGAATAGACATCGAATGACTCTAGTTGTGGTTCATGAAAAGAACACACATGCAATGACACTATGTGTGGTTCATGAAAAGAACAGACATGCAATGACACTGGTGGATCCTTATGTATGGTTCATGAAAAGAACATACATGCAATTACACTGGTGGATCCTTATGTGGTTTGTTTAGAGGAACAAACATGCAATGACACTGGTGGATCCATGTGTGGTTCATGAAAAGAACAGACATGCAATGACACTAGTGGATCCATATGTGGTTTGTCAAGAGAACACACATGCAATAACATTGGGTGTGGTTCTTGAAAAGAAAAGATATGCAATGACACTGGTAGACCCTTATTGGTTCATGAAACGAACAGACATGCAATGATATTGGTGGATCCTTATGTGGTTTGTTTAGAGGAACACACATGCAATGACATTGGGTGTGGTTCATGAAAAGAACCGACATGCAATGACACTGGTGGATCCTTATGTGTGGTTCATGAAAAGAATAGACATGCAATGACACTGGTGGATCCATATGTGGTTTGTCAGGAGAACACACATGCAATGACATTGGGTGTGGTTCATGAAAAGAACAGACATGCAATGACACTTGTAGATCCTTATGTGGTTCATGAAAAGAACAGACATGCAATGACACTGGATGTGGTTCATGAAAAGAACAGACATGCAATGACACTGGTGGATCCTTATGTGTGGTTCATGAAAAGAACATACATGCAATGACACTAGTGGATCCATATGTGGTTTGTCAGGAGAACACACATGCAATGACATTGGGTGTGGTTCATGAAAAAACAAACATGCAATGACACTGGCGGATCCTTATGTGGTTTGTTTAGAGCAACTCACATGCAATGACATTGGGTGTGGTTCATGAAAAAAAGAGACAGGCAATGACACTAGTGGATCCTTATGTGTGGTTCATGAAAAGAACAGACATGCAATGACACTGGTGGATCCTTATGTATGGTTCATGAAAAGAACATACATGCAATTACACTGGTGGATCCTTATGTGGTTTGTTTAGAGGAACAAACATGCAATGACCCTGGTGGATCCATGTGTGGTTCATGAAAAGAACAAACATGCAATGACACTAGTGGATCCATATGTGGTTTGTCAGGAGAACACACATGCAATAACATTGGGTGTGGTTCTTGAAAAGAAAAGATATGCAATGACACTGGTAGACCCTTATTGGTTCATGAAACGAACAGACATGCAATGATATTGGTGGATCCTTATGTGGTTTGTTTAGAGGAACACACATGCAATGACATTGGGTGTGGTTCATGAAAAGAACCGACATGCAATGACACTGGTGGATCCTTATGTGTGGTTCATGAAAAGAATAGACATGCAATGACACTGGTGGATCCATATGTGGTTTGTCAGGAGAACACACATGCAATGACATTGGGTGTGGTTCATGAAAAGAACAGACATGCAATGACACTTGTAGATCCTTATGTGGTTCATGAAAAGAACAGACATGCAATGACACTGGATGTGGTTCATGAAAAGAACAGACATGCAATGACACTGGTGGATCCTTATGTGTGGTTCATGAAAAGAACATACATGCAATGACACTAGTGGATCCATATGTGGTTTGTCAGGAGAACACACATGCAATGACATTGGGTGTGGTTCATGAAAAAACAAACATGCATGACACTGGTAGATCCTTATGTGGTTTATGAAAAGAATAGACATGCAATGACATTGGGTGTGGTTCATGAAAAGAACAGACATGTAGTGACACTTGTGGATCCTTATGTGTGGTTCATGAAAAGAACAGACATGCAATGACACTGGTGGATCCTTATGTGGTTTGTTTAGAAGAACACACATGCAATGACACTAGGTGTGGTTCATGAAAAGAACAGACATGCAATGACACTGGTGGATCCTTATGTGTGGTTCATGAAAAGAACATACATGCAATGACACTGGTGGATCCTTATGTGGTTTGTTTAGAAGAACACACATTCAATGACACTGGGTGTGGTTCATGAAAAGAACACACATCCAATGACACTGGTAGATCCTTACGTGCATTGTTTAGAGGAACAAACATGCAATGACACTGGTGGATCCACGTGTGGTTCATGAGAAGAACACACATCCAATGACACTAGTAGATCCTTATGTGGTCCATGAAAAGAACATACATGCAATGACACTAGTGGATCCATATGTGGTTTGTCAGGAGAACACACATGCAATGACATTGGGTGTGGTTCATGAAAAGAAAAGATATGCAATGACACTGGTAGATCCTTATTGGTTCATGAAACGAACAGACATGCAATGACATTGGGTCTGGTTCATGAAAAGAACAGACATGCAATGACACTGGTGGATCCTTTTGTGTGGTTCATGAAAAGAACAGACATGTAATGACACTGGTGGATCCTTATGTGGTTTGTTTAGAAGAACACACATGCAATGACACTGGGTGTGGTTCATGAAAAGAACAGACATGCAATGACACTGGTGGATCCTTATGTGGTTTGTTTAGAAGAACACACATGCAATGACACTGGGTGTGGTTCATGAAAAGAACACACATCCAATGACACTGGTGGATCCTTATGTGGTTTGTTTAGAGGAACAAACATGCAATGACACCGGTGGATACACGTGTGGTTCATGAGAAGAACACACATCCAACGACACTGGTAGATTCTTATGTGGTTCATGAAAAGAACAGATATGAAGTGACACCGGGTGTGGTTCATGAAAAGAACAGACATGCACTAACAGTGGGTGTTGTTCATGAAAAGAATAGACATCCAATGACTCTAGCTGTGGTTCATGAAAAGAACACACATGCAATGAAACTAGGTGTGGTTCATGAAAAGAACATACATGCAATGACAAAGGTGGATCCTTATTTGTGGTTCATGAAAAGAACAAACATGCAATGACACTGGTGCATCCTTATGTGGTTTGTTTAGAACAACACACATGCAATGACACTGGGTGTGGTTCATGAAAAGAACAGACATGCAATGACACTGGTGGATCCTTATGTGTTTTGTTTAGAGGAACACACATGCAATGACATTGGGTGTGGTTCATGAAAAGAACAGACATGCATTGACACTAGTGGATCCTTATGTGTGGTTCATGAAAAGACCAGACATGTAATGACACTGGTGGATCCTTATGTGGTTTGTTTAGAAGAACACACATGCAATGACACTGGGTGTGGTTCAGGAAAGGAACAGACATGCAATGACACTGGTGGATCCTTATGTGGTTTGTTTAGAGGAACACACATGCAATGCCATTGGGTGTGGTTCATGAAAAGAACAGACATGCATTGACACTAGTGGATCCTTATGTGTGGTTCATGAAAAGAACAGACATGCAATGACACTGGTGGATCCTTATGTGGTTTGTTTAGAAGAACACACATGCAATGACACTGGGTCTGGTTCATGAAAAGAACACACATCCAATGACACTGGTGGATCCTTATGTGGTTTGTTTAGAGGAACAAACATGCAATGACACCGGTGGATACACGTGTGGTTCATGAGAAGAACACACATCCAATGACACTAGTAGATTCTTATGATGTTCATGAAAAGAACAGACATGAAGTGACACCGGGTGTGGTTCATGAAGAGAACAGACATGCACTAACACTCTGTGTTGTTCATGAAAAGAATAGACATCCAATGACTCTAGCTGTGGTTCATGAAAAGAACACACATGCAACGACACTAGGTGTGGTTCATGAAAAGAAAAACATGCAATGACACTAGTGGATCCTTATGTGTGGTTCATGAAAAGAACATACATGCAATGCCACTAGTGGATCCTTATGTGGTTTGTTTAGAGGAACAAACATGCAATGAAATTGGGTGTGGATCGTGAAAAGAACAGACATGCAATGACACTGGTAGATCCTTATGTCTGGTTCATGAAAAGAACAGACATGCAATGACACTGGTGGATCCTTATGTGTGGTTCATGAAAATAACAGACATGTAATGACACTGGTGGATCCATATGTGGTTTGTTAGGAGAACACACATGCACTGACATTGGGTGTGGTTCATGAAAAGAACAGACATGCAATGACACTAGTAGATCCTTATGTGGTTCATGAAAAGAACAGACATGTAATGACATTGGGTGTGGTTCATGAAAAGAACAAACATGCAATGACACTGGTGGATCCTTATGTGTGGTTCATGAAAAGAATAGACATGCAATAACACTGGTGGATCCTTATGTGGTTTGTTTAGAAGAACACACATGCAATGAAACTGGGTGTGGTTCATGAAAAGAACAGGCATGCAATGACACTGGCGGATCCTTATGTGGTTTGATTAGAGGAACTCACATGCAATGACATTGGGCGTGGTTCATGAAAATAACAGACATGCAATGACATTGGTGGATCCTTATGTGTGGTTAATGAAAAGAACAAACATGCAATGACACTGGTGGATCCTTATGTGGTTTGTTTAGAAGAAGACGCATGCAATGACACTGGGTGTGGTTCATGAAAAGAACACACATCCAATGACACTGGTGGATCCTTACGTGGTTTGTTTAGAGGAACAAACATGCAATGACACCGGTGGATCCACGTGTGGTTCGTGAGAAGAACACACATCCAATGACACTAGTAGATCCTTATGTGGTCCATGAAAAGAACATACATGCAGTGACACCGGGTGTGGTTCATGAAAAGAACAGACATGCAATGACACTGGGTGTTGTTCATGAAAAGAATAGACATCCAATGACTCTAGTTGTGGTTCATGAAAAGAACACACATGCAATGACACTGGGTGTGGTTCATGAAAAGAACAGACATGCAATGACACTGGTGGATCCTTATGTATGGTTCATGAAAAGAACATACATGCAATTACACTGGTGGATCCTTATGTGGTTTGTTTAGAGGAACAAACATGCAATGACACTGGTGGATCCATGTGTGGTTCATGAAAAGAACAGACATGCAATGACACTAGTGGATCCATATGTGGTTTGTCAGGAGAACACACACGCAATAACATTGGGTGTGGTTCTTGAAAAGAAAAGATATGCAATGACACTGGTAGATCCTTATTGGTTCATGAAACGAACAGACATGCAATGATATTGGTGGATCCTTATGTGGTTTGTTTAGAGGAACACACATGCAATGACATTGGGTGTGGTTCATGAAAAGAACCGACATGCAATGACACTGGTGGATCCTTATGTGTGGTTCATGAAAAGAATAGACATGCAATGACACTGGTGGATCCATATGTGGTTTGTCAGGAGAACACACATGCAATGACATTGGGTGTGGTTCATGAAAAGAACAGACATGTAATGACACTTGTAGATCCTTATGTGGTTCATGAAAAGAACAAACATGCAATGACACTGGATGTGGTTCATGAAAAGAACAGACATGCAATGACACTGGTGGATCCTTATGTGTGGTTCATGAAAAGAACATACATGCAATGACACTAGTGGATCCATATATGGTTTGTCAGGAGAACACACCTGCAATGACATTGGGTGTGGTTCATGAAAAGAAAAGATATGCAATGACACTGGTAGATCCTTATTGGTTCATGAAACGAACAGACATGCAATGACATTGGGTGTGGTTCATGAAAAGAACAGACATGCAATGACACTGGTGGATCCTTATGTCTGGTTCATGAAAAGAACAGACATGCAATGACACTGGTGGATCCTTATGTGGTTTGTTTAGAAGAACACACATGCAATGACACTGGGTGTGGTTCATGAAAAGAACAGACATGCAATGACACTGGTGGATCCTTATGTGGTTTGTTTAGAGGAACACACATGCAATGACATTGGGTGTGGTTCATGAAAAGAACAGACATGCAATGACACTAGTGGATCCTTATGTGTGGTTCATGAAAAGAACAGACATGCAATGACACTGGTGGATCCTTATGTGGTTTGTTTAGAAGAACACACATGCAATGACACTGGGTGTGGTTCATGAAAAGAACACACATCCAATGACACTGGTGGATCCTTATGTGGTTTGTTTAGAGGAACAAACATGCAATGACACCGGTGGATACACGTGTGGTTCATGAGAAGAACACACATCCAATGACACTGGTAGATTCTTATGTGGTTCATGAAAAGAACAGACATGCAGTGACACCGGGTGTGGTTCATGAAAAGAACAGACATGCACTAACACTGGGTGTTGTTCATGAAAAGAATAGACATCCAATGACTCTAGCTGTGGTTCATGAAAAGAACACACATGCAATGACACTAGGTGTGGTTCATGAAAAGAACATACATGCAATGACAAAGGTGGATCCTTATTTGTGATTCATGAAAAGAACAAACATGCAATGACACTGGTGGATCCTTATGTGGTTTGTTTAGAAGAACACACATGCAATGACACTGGGTGTGGTTCATGAAAAGAACAGACATGCAATGACACTGGTGGATCCTTATGTGGTTTGTTTAGAGGAACACACATGCAATGACATTGGGTGTGGTTCATGAAAAGAATAGACATGCATTGACACTAGTGGATCCTTATGTGTGGTTCATGAAAAGAACAGACATGTAATGACACTGGTGGATCCTTATGTGGTTTGTTTAGAAGAACACACATGCAATGACACTGGGTGTGGTTCATGAAAAGAACAGACATGCAATGACACTGGTGGATCCTTATGTGGTTTGTTTAGAGGAACACACATGCAATGACATTGGGTGTGGTTCATGAAAAGAACAGACATGCAATGACACTAGTGGATCCTTATGTGTGGTTCATGAAAAGAACAGACATGCAATGACACTGGTGGATCCTTATGTGGTTTGTTTAGAAGAACACACATGCAATGACACTGGGTGTGGTTCATGAAAAGAACACACATCCAATGACACTGGTGGATCCTTATGTGGTTTGTTTAGAGGAACAAACATGCAATGACACCGGTGGATACACGTGTGGTTCATGAGAAGAACACACATCCAATGACACTGGTAGATTCTTATGTGGTTCATGAAAAGAACAGACATGCAGTGACACCGGGTGTGGTTCATGAAAAGAACAGACATGCACTAACACTGGGTGTTGTTCATGAAAAGAATAGACATCCAATGACTCTAGCTGTGGTTCATGAAAAGAACACACATGCAATGACACTAGGTGTGGTTCATGAAAAGAACATACATGCAATGACAAAGGTGGATCCTTATTTGTGATTCATGAAAAGAACAAACATGCAATGACACTGGTGGATCCTTATGTGGTTTGTTTAGAAGAACACACATGCAATGACACTGGGTATGGTTCATGAAAAGAACAGACATGCAATGACACTGGTGGATCCTTATGTGGTTTGTTTAGAGGAACACACATGCAATGACATTGGGTGTGGTTCATGAAAAGAATAGACATGCATTGACACTAGTGGATCCTTATGTGTGGTTCATGAAAAGAACAGACATGTAATGACACTGGTGGATCCTTATGTGGTTTGTTTAGAAGAACACACATGCAATGACACTGGGTGTGGTTCAGGAAAGGAACAGACATGCAATGACACTGGTGGATCCTTATGTGGTTTGTTTAGAGGAACACACATGCAATGACATTGGGTGTGGTTCATGAAAAGAACAGACATGCATTGACACTAGTGGATCCTTATGTGTGGTTCATGAAAAGAACAGACATGCAATGACACTGGTGGATCCTTATGTGGTTTGTTTAGAAGAACACACATGCAATGACACTGGGTGTGGTTCATGAAAAGAACACACATCCAATGACACTAGTGGATCCTTATGTGGTTTGTTTAGAGGAACAGACATGCAATGACACCGGTGGATACACGTGTGGTTCATGAGAAGAACACACATCCAATGACACTGGTAGATTCTTATGTGGTTCATGAAAAGAACACACATGCAACGACACTAGGTGTGGTTCATGAAAAGAACAAACCTGCAATGACACTGGTGGATCCTTATGTGTGGTTCATGAAAAGAACATACATGCAATGCCACTAGTGGATCCTTATGTGGTTTGTTTAGAGGAACAAACATGCAATGAAATTGGGTGTGGTTCATGAAAAGAACAGACATGCAATGACACTGGTAGATCCTTATGTGTGGTTCATGAAAAGAATAGACATGCAATGACACTGGTGGATCCTTATGTGGTTTGTTTAGAGGAACACACATGCAATGACATTGGGTGTGGTTCATGAAAAGAACAGACATGCAATGACACTGGTGGATCCTTATGTGTGGTTCATGAAAAGAATAGACATGCAATGACACTGGTGGATCCATATGTGGTTTGTCAGGAGAACACACATGCAATGACATTGGGTGTGGTTTATGAAAATAACAGACATGCAATGACATTGGGTGTGGTTTATGAAAATAACAGACATGCAATGACACTTGTAGATCCTTATGTGGTTCATGAAAAGAACAGACATGCAATGACACTGGATGTGGTTCATGAAAAGAACAGACATGCAATGACACTGGTGGATCCTTATGTGTGGTTCATGAAAAGAACAGACATGCAATGACACTAGTGGATCCATATGTGGTTTGTAAGGAGAACACACATGCAATGACATTGAGTGTGGTTCATGAAAAGAAAAGATATGCAATGACACTGGTAGATCCTTATTGGTTCATGAAGCGAACAGACATGCAATGACATTGGGTGTGGTTCATGAAAAGAACAGACATGCAATGACACTGGTGGATCCTTATGTGTGGTTCATGAAAAGAACAGACATGTAATGACACTGGTGGATCCTTATGTGGTTTGTTTAGAAGAACACACATGCAATGAGACTGGGTGTGGTTCATGAAAAGAACAGACATGCAATGACACTGGTGGATCCTTATGTGGTTTGTTTAGAGGAACACACATGCAATGACATTGGGTGTGGTTCACGAAAAGAACAGACATGCAATGACACTAGTGGATCCTTATGTGTGGTTCATGAAAAGAATAGACATGCAATGACACTGGTGGATCCTTATGTGGTTTGTTTAGAAGAACACACATGCAATGACACTGGGTGTGGTTCATGAAAAGAACACACATCCAATGACACTGGTGGATCCTTATGTGGTTTGTTTAGAGGAACAAACATGCAATGACACCGGTGGATACACGTGTGGTTCATGAGAAGAAAACACATCCAATGACACTGGTAGATTCTTATGTGGTTCATGAAAAGAACAGACATGCAGTGACACTGGGTGTGGTTCATGAAAAGAACAGACATGCACTAACACTAGGTGTTGTTCATGAAAAGAATAGACATCCAATGACTCTAGCTGTGGTTCATGAAAAGAACACACATGCAATGACACTAGGTGTGGTTCATGAAAAGAACATACATGCAATGACAAAGGTGGATCCTTATTTGTGGTTCCTGAAAAGAACAAACATGCCATGCCACTGGTGGATCCTTATGTGGTTTCTTTATAAGAACACACATGCAATGACATTGGGTGTGGTTCATGAAAAGAACACACATCCAATGACACTGGTGGATCCTTATGTGGTTTGTTTAGAGGAACCGACATGCAATGAAAGTGGTGGATACACGTGTGGTTCATGAGAAGAACACACATCCAATGACACTGGTAGATCCTTATGTGGTTCATGAAAAGAACAGACATGCAGTGACACCGGGTGTGGTTCATGAAAAGAATAGACATGCAATGACACTGGGTGTTTTTCATGAAAAGAATAGACATCCAATGACTCTAGCTGTGGTTCATGAAAAGAACAGACATGCAGTGACATTGGGTGTGGTTCATGAAAACAATAGACATGTAATGACACTGGTGGATCCTTATGTGTGGTTCATGAAAAGAACATACATGCAATGCCACTAGTGGATCCTTATGTGGTTTGCTTAGAGGAACAAACATGCAATGAAATTGGGTGTGGTTCATGAAAAGAAGAGACATGCAATGACACTGGTAGATCCTTATGTGTGATTCATGAAAAGAACAGACATGCAATGACACTGGTGGATCCTTATGTGGTTTGTTTAGAGGAACACACATGCAATGACATTGGGTGTGGTTCATGAAAAGAACAGACATGCAATGACACTGGTGGATCCTTATGTGTGGCTCATGAAAAGAATAGACATGCAATGACAGTGGTGGATCCTTATGTGGTTTGTTTAGAAGAACACACATGCAATGACACTGGGTGTGGTTCATGAAAAGAACACACATCCAATGACACTGGTGGATCCTTATGTGGTTTGTTTAGAGGAACAGACATGCAATGACACCGGTGGATACACGTGTGGTTCATGAGAAGAACACACATCCAATGACACTGGTAGATCCTTATGTGGTCCATGAAAAGAACAGACATGGAGTGATACCGGGTGTGGTTCATCGAAAGAACAGACATGCAATGACACTGGGTGTTGTTCATGAAAAGAATAGACATCCAATGACTCTAGATGTGGTTCATGAAAAGAACACACATGCAATGACACTGGGTGTGGTTCATGAAAAGAACATACATGCAATGACACTGGTGGATCCTTATGTGTGGTTCATGAAAAGAACAGACATGCAATGACACTGGTGGATCCTTATGTGGTTTGTTTAGAGGAACGCACATGCAATGACATTGGGTGTGGTTCATGAAAAGAACAGACATGCAATGACACTGGTGGATCCTTATGTGTGGTTCATGAAAAGAATAGACATGCAATGACACTTGTGTATCCTTATGTGGTTTGTTTAGAAGAACACACATTCAATGACACTGGGTGTGGTTCATGAAAAGAACACACATCCAATGACACTGGTGGATCCTTTTGTGGTTTGTTTAGAGGAACAGACATGCAATGACACCGGTGGATCCACGTGTGGTTCATGAGAAGAACACACATCCAATGACACTGGTAGATCCTTATGTGGTTCATGAAAAGAACAGACATGCAGTGACACCGGGTGTGGTTCATGAAAAGAACAGACATGCAATGACACTAGGTGTTGTTCATGAAAAGAATAGACATCCAATGACTCTAGTTATGGTTCATGAAAAGAACAGACATGCAATGACATTGGGTGTGGTTCATGAAAAGAACAGACATGAAATGACACTGGTGGTACCTTATGTGTGGTTCATGAAAAGAACATACATGCAATGACACTGGTGGATCCTTATGTGGTTTGTTTAGAGGAACAAACATGCAATGGCATTGGGTGTGGTTCATGAAAAGAACAGACATGCAATGACACTGGTAGATCCTTATGTGGTTCATGGAAAGAACATACATGCAATGACATTGGGTGTGGTTCATGAAAAGAACAGACATGCAATGACACTGGTGGATCCTAATGTGGTTTGTTTAGAAGAACACACATGCAATGACACTGGGTGTGGTTCATGAAAAGAACAGACATGCAATGACACTGGTGGATCCTTATGTGGTTTGTTTAGAGGAACACACATGCAATGACATTGGGTGTGGTTCATGAAAAGAACAGACATGCAATGACATTGGTGGATCCTTATGTGTGGTTCATGAAAAGAGCAGACATGCAATGACACTGGTGGATCCATATGTGGTTTGTTTAGAAGAACACACATGCAATGACACTGGGGTGTGGTTCATGAAAAGAACACATATCCAATGACACTGGTGGATCCTTATGTGTGGTTCATGAAAAGAACATACATGCAATGACACTGGTGGATCCTTATGTGGTTTGTTTAGAGGAACAAACATGCAATGACATTGGGTGCGGTTCATGAAAAGAACAGACATGCAATGACATTGGGTGTGGTTCATGAAAAGAACAGACATGCAATGACACTGGTGGATCCTTATGTGTGGTTCATGAAAAGAACACACATGCAATGACACTGGTGGATCCTTATATGGTTTGTTTAGAAGAACACACATGCAATGACACTGGGTGTGGTTCATGAAAAGAACATAGATGCAATGACACTGGTGGATCGTTATGTGGTTTGTTTAGAGGAACACACATGCAATGACATTGGGTGTGGTTCATGAAAAGAACAGACATGCAATGACACTGGTGCATCCTTATGTGTGGTTCATGAAAAGAACAGACATGCAATGACACTGGTGGATCCTTATGTGGTTTGTTTAGAAGAACACACATGCAATGACACTGCGTGTGGTGCATGAAAAGAACACACATCCAATGACACTAGTGGATCCTTATGTGGTTTGTTTAGAGGAACATACATGCAATGACACCGGTGGATCCACGTGTGGTTCATGAGAAGAACACACATCCAATGACACTGGTAGATCCTTATGTGGTTCATGAAAAGATCAGACATGCAGTGACACCGGGTGTGGTTCATGAAAAGAACAGACATGCAATGACACTGGGTGTTGTTCATGAAAAGAAGAGACATGCAATGACACTGCCGGATCCTTATGTGTGGTTCATGAAAAGAACAGACATGCAATGACACTGGTGGATCCATATGTGGTTTGTCAGGAGAACACACATGCAATGACACTGGTGGATCCTTATGGGTGGTTCATGAAAAGATAAGACATGCAATGACACTGGTAGATCCTTATGTGGTTCATGAAAAGAACATACATGCAATGACATTGGGTGTGGTTCATGAAAAGAACAGACATGCAATGACACTGGTGGATCCTAATGTGGTTTGTTTAGAAGAACACACATGCAATGACACTGGGTGTGGTTCATGAAAAGAACAGACATGCAATGACACTGGTGGATCCTTATGTGGTTTGTTTAGAGGAACACACATGCAATGACATTGGGTGTGGTTCATGAAAAGAACAGACATGCAATGACATTGGTGGATCCTTATGTGTGGTTCATGAAAAGAACAGACATGCAATGACACTAGTGGATCCATATGTGGTTTGTTTAGAAGAACACACATGCAATGACACTGGGGTGTGGTTCATGAAAAGAACACATATCCAATGACACTGGTGGATCCTTATGTGTGGTTCATGAAAAGAACATAAATGCAATGACACTGGTGGATCCTTATGTGGTTTGTTTAGAGGAACAAACATGCAATGACATTGGGTGCGGTTCATGAAAAGAACAGACATGCAATGACATTGGGTGTGGTTCATGAAAAGAACAGACATGCAATGACACTGGTGGATCCTTATGTGTGGTTCATGAAAAGAACACACATGCAATGACACTGGTGGATCCTTATGTGGTTTGTTTAGAAGAACACACATGCAATGACACTGGGTGTGGTTCATGAAAAGAACAGAGATGCAATGACATTGGTGGATCGTTATGTGGTTTGTTTAGAGGAACACACATGCAATGACATTGGGTGTGGTTCATGAAAAGAACAGACATGCAATGACACTGGTGCATCCTTATGTGTGGTTCATGAAAAGAACAGACATGCAATGACACTGGTGGATCCTTATGTGGTTTGTTTAGAAGAACACACATGCAATGACACTGCGTGTGGTGCATGAAAAGAACACACATCCAATGACACTAGTGGATCCTTATGTGGTTTGTTTAGAGGAACATACGTGCAATGACACCGGTGGATCCACGTGTGGTTCATGAGAAGAACACACATCCAATGACACTGGTAGATCCTTATGTGGTTCATGACAAGATAAGACATGCAGTGACACCGGGTGTGGTTCATGAAAAGAACAGACATGCAATGACACTGGGTGTTGTTCATGAAAAGAACAGACATGCAATGACACTGCCGGATCCTTATGTGTGGTTCATGAAAAGAACAGACATGCAATGACACTGGTGGATCCATATGTGGTTTGTCAGGAGAACACACATGCAATGACACTGGTGGATCCTTATGTGTGGTTCATGAAAAGAACAGACATGCAATGACACTGGTGGATCCTTATGTGGTTTGTTGAGAAGAACACACATGCAATGACACTAGGTGTGGTTCATGAAAAGAACACACATCCAATGACACCGGTGGATCCTTATGTGGTTTGTTTAGAGGAACAGACATGCAATCACAGTAGGTGGATCCGTATGTGGTTTATGGAAGTAACAGACATGCAATGATTCTAGATGTGATTCATGAAAAGAACAGACATGCAATGACACTGGTGGATCCATGTGTGGTTCATGGGAAGAACACACATCCAATGACACTGGTGGACTCGATCTAGCTGTGGTTTGTTTAGAATAACACACATGCAATGACACTGGTGGATCCATGTGTGGTTTATGAGAAGAACACACATCCAATAAACTCTAGTGGATCTATCTTGGCATAATTTGATGTATTCCACGATGTATTTCGTTGTACAAGACACTTTCCATTTTTATACTACTCAGTTTTGCCCTTGGTTTTATGTGGTACTACTTAGTTTTGCCCTCCCTCTCTATCTTTCGTAGAAGCCCAAACCTGTGCTCACCCTGTCTACTACTCCCTGATTGGTTGTCACAGTTGTCACACGGATCTTGCGCACCAACCGTTGATTCTGTGCGATCCAACGATGATCGCTACACACGTCGTGCCCTTCACAGTACATCGTGAGACAACACGGACGTCTCCCTCAGCGAGACTTCTACAGGAAGGAACACGATGCCGTCCATGGAAAAAGTCGTCGAGCGGTCATGTCAAGTTTAATCAAGTCTGAAAAGCCTACTACTGCTACTACAACTCATGCACAGGGCAACGGGGTCATCGAGTGCACGATTGTCGACAGGACGCTGCAATCTATTGCCACTTGATTTAATTCAGACATATCCCATTTTTACGCAGCGCTCTGAATCTCACTTCCAACTGGGCCCTACCGCTAGTAACTTCCATGAGTCAAGGCCCCTCCTCGAGTAGATCTAACGTTGCTAGAAATTAGTTCCGCGCCACTTGCATGTAGTGGAATCGAGGTCTACCATGAGCGTGTTTTCAATGCAGCTCTAAAGTAGAGACCGTGGCTGTTTAAAAAAAAAGGAACCGAAAAAAAGGGTGGAGATCGTGGTAGCCCCCTACCCCCCCGCCCACCACACGTGTCCACTCGAGGACTACGAACGGTTTGGTGTTTATAACCCCCCTCGACCTTCTTCTTCCATGAGCTCGTGTCATTTCCCCCAGTCTGTCTAGTCCCAAGACCCCAGTCTACACCTGCCGCGCGCGCCGAAGCTCCCTCGTTTACACTACCTCCTTCCCTTGGTGCGCCATGAAGCGTACACGTGGAGACGATCCGGAGGTGAAGCCAGTTGAAGGCGTAGCAGCAGATGGCTCGGTCATCGCCAAGCAGGCGGAGGCGTCTTCTCCGGGCACGAAACGCCGCTCGTCGCCGCGCCGTCGAGGGTGCGAACTCATCCGTCCAGCCAGTAGCCGTCGCCGCCGAGCAGCAGGTGGTAGCCGTTGCCGCCGAGCAGCAGTTGGTAGCCATCGCCGCCGAGCAGCAGGTAGTAGCTGTCGCCACCGAGCAGCAGGTGGCCGACAACGTCATGGCCGACAACGTCGTGGTGCCAGCGGCAGATCTGGATGGGGGGCAGGTGGCAGGCGGAGGCAATCCGGTGATCTACTCGACGACCCCATCGCATTCAAGAAATCTTCGATGCAATCGCGGAGAATGATGAGTTCGAGGAGGAGGTCCCTGATGAGGAGTCCGAGGTACTACATTGCTAGCTTCTCTAGTCACAGCCGCAGTTTTCACTATTCATACATAGGATTTGCTCAATCGTGTACAGATTATTTTGCTCTTGAAGTAGGGTAGTATATATATGATTCGATCGGTTGATTGATGCATCTGCCATCTAGTCACAAAACCCCAATCCGTCTAGTCACAAAACCCCAATCTGCTCATCTGCCATCTAGTTGAGTTTGCTAGTTGAGTGTTGATTTCGATACGCAGCAGGCCTATAACATTACATTTCTATTCCTTACTGAGCCCAATGATTCAATTTTGCCCCAAAATAGTGCAAAGGCATCTGATGGTCTCGTTTTCTTAGGGATGGTTAGTGGCCCTGAGGACACAATGCACATAAACAATATACGTTGTGTTGTTGGTATTTTGGTTCTCCGACTCCATCGCTGAAAAATGAGGCCCTAATTTTTTCTCTCATATGGAACCTAAATATATAATATTTGTATTGTTTCTGATCTATGAATGCGTTGTATGATGCATTTGTATATCCCTGAATATTGTTTTGTAGATTACATTTCAATTTCTTATTGTGGCCAATGATTTAAATTTGCCCCAAAGAGAGGCAGACACATTGGTGTCAAATTTTTACAGGGATGATTAAGCGAACCTAGGGCCATGTACAAGATCAATATAAGCTGTGCAATTGTTACTTGGTTCGCTTACGCCATCTTTGTAGAAACTTATGAGGCTGCAATCTTTACTCTACATTCATAGAACTAAGATATTTGAATTATCTATTCCATGCATTCATAGTGTATAAGAATTATTTTAGTTTGTCACCGAGGCCGATGATTGAAATTTGCCCCAAAAGAGTTCAAGGGGAGACACGTATGATGGTGTCGTGTTTTAGGGATGGGTTGGTGAACCTGAGGCAGCAATGCACACAAACAATATAGGTTGTGCTGTTGGTACTTTGGTTCCCCAACTCCATCTCTGAAACAAATTATGAGGCCCTTGATTTTTTCTCATATGGAACTACATATATGATCCTTGAATTATTTCTGATCTTTTAATGATTGGTATGATGCATATGTATATGAATGGTTTTGATCATAAGTATTTTTAACATGTACCTAAAGATTAATTGTTTGGTTTTTATTTATAATTACAATATTTGGGCTTGTTTTTGTACCTGACTATGTATATCCCTGAATAATGTTTTGTACGATTACATTTCAATTTCTTATTATGGCCAATGATTCAAATTTGCCCCAAAAGAGAGGCAGACACATTGGTGTCAGATTTTTTGAGGGACGAGTTAGTGAACCTGGGGCGATGTACAAGAACAATATAGGCTGTGCAATTGTTACTTGGTTCACTTACGCCGTACCTGTAGAAACTTATGAGGCCTTAATCTTTATTCTACATACATAGAACTATGATATTCGAATTACCTATTCCATGCATTCGGTGTATAAGAATTACATTTTAGTTTGTCACCGAGGCCGATGATTGAAATTTTCCCCGAAAGAGTTCAAGGGGAGACACGTATGACGGTGTCGTGTTTTAGGGATGGGTTGGTGAACCTGAGGTAGCAATGCACACAAACAATATAGGTTGTGCTGTTGGTACTTTGGTTCTCCAACTCCATCTCTAAAACAAATTTTGAGGCCCTAGATTTATTCTCATATGGAACTACATATATGATCCTTGAATTGTTTCTGATCTTTTAATGATTGGTATGATGCATATGTATATGAATGGTTTTGAGCATAAGTATTTTTAACATGCACCTGAAGATTAATTGTTTGGTTTTTTATTTATAATTACAATATTTAGGCTTGTTTTTGTACCTGACTATGTATATCCCTGAATAATGTTTTGTACGATTACATTTCAATTTCTTATTGTGGCCAATGATTCAAATTTACCCCAAAAGAGAGGCAGACACATTGGTGTCAGATTTTTTCAAGGACGAGTTAGTGAACCTGGGGCGATGTACAACAACAATATAGGCTGTGCAATTGTTACTTGGTTCACTCACGCCGTCCCTGAATAAACTTATGAGGCCGCAATCTTTATTCTACATTCATAGAACTATGATATTCGAATTATCTATTCCATGCATTCATAGTGTATAAGAATTACATTTTAGTTTGTCACCGAGGCCGATGATTGAAATTAGCCCCAAAAGAGTTCAAGGGGAGACACGTATGATGGTGACGTGTTTTAGGGATGGGTTGGTGAACCTGAGGCAGCAATGCACACAAACAATATAGGTTGTGCTGTTGGTACTTTGGTTCGCCAACTCCATCTCTGAAACAAATTATGAGGCCCTAGATTTATTCTCATTTGGAACTACATATATGATCCTTGAATTGTTTCTGATCTTTTAATGATTGGTATGATGCATATGTATATGAATGGTTTTGATCATAAGTATTTTTAACATTCACCTGGAGATTAATTGTTTGGTTTTTTATTTATAATTGCAATATTGAGGCTTGTTTTTGTACCTGACTATGTATATCCCTGAATAATGTTTTGTACGATTACATTTCAATTCCTTATTATGGCTAATGATTCAAATTTGTCCCAAAAGAGAGGCAGACACATTGGTGTCAGATTTTTTCAGGGATGAGTTAGTGAACCTGGGGCGATGTACAACAACATTACAGGTTATGCAATTGTTACTTGGTTCGCTGACTCCATCCCTGAAGAAACTTATGAGGCCGCAATCTTTATCCTACATTCACTCTGATGCAATTATTTGTCATTGTGTTGAGATGAAATGATATATGAACCGATCAAACTATTGCTGAGATGCTTTATCTTTGATATCCACGAATATATTGTCTTACATATACATGTTGTCAATTCTTGAGTTGTAATACAATTCAGTCATATGTATGAGTTCTAAGTTATGTTCTTAAAATTCAACAGGAGGATGATGATGAAGTGGAAGATAGCAAGGTATCCAGGGACAATAAGAGCCGCTACGTGCTGAGGCGGTTATAGTGTGGGCTAATCCGTTTCCACTGTAGGGGGAGACTGTTTTGCCCATTATGTGGCAGAGCAATCAACATGGACCTCAACAGCATGATCTAGCACGCGGAGGGTGTTGTTAGAGGCGGAGGCAGAAGGCATAGGCCGATTACCTTGGCACGACACGCAGCCTACGGCAAATTCCTCTAGGAGTATGTTAGGACTGGCATGTATCCCATCGACTAGGCTGTCGCTGCATCCTGCTGATAAACCCCTGCCCTACTAGGCGTCTCCGTGTCCCGGCCTCCTGCTGCAGCCCCTGCTTTTATTTTGTTCTAGTTAATTATTACCTGTATGTGGCATGTAAGACAATATATCCGTGGTGTCTCTGGTGAACCTTCTATATTAATCTACTCCTTTATATGGAGTGCCTTAAAGTTTCTAGTGTTCAATTATATTTACTAATCATGCTCATGCACACTACAAAATATTTCTAGTACTCAATTATATTATAATTGTCAAGAAATACATCAACAAGTTAAATTCGTCAAAATTTTGTATTGAAGTAACTAAATGTATCACACACATAATAAACTAGAAACTAAAATCTAGTTCAAACACATAATGTATCACCACCACTTGTTGTCGTCCTTGACTTGCTTCCCCTTCAGCCGCTTGATGTCGCCACCGTCCCAAGATCCCTGCTCGTCCTGAAACCGCTTTCTGTCCTCCTCGCGCTTCTTCTCCTGGGCTAGCTTGCAACCAGGGCATAGCTCTCTCACAAAAACCCCCGCCTTAACCATCCCATCTTTCATGGTAATGAGCTTACTGTACAACTCGTACGCCATGTCGGCGTCTCTGGCTGCATACTCGAGGCGCACCTGGCTCATCGGCTTCCACTCCCAGTAGTCATGATCGAGTCGCTTCAATTTCTTCAGTTTTTCATAGGATTTATCGATGATTTCTGCTGCCAGATCACCCATGCCATCCTTCGCTGGGTATGATTTGATCTTGTACAGATTTTGGATGTTGATGTGGTGCCCCTCTGGGATTTTTATCAATGCACGAGAAAGCATAATTGTGTCATTTGTGATATCCACACTAGTGAAAGTTATCCCTTTCCTACACAAGAACTCGACCAGAGCTGGACAACGCATCTCAGTTGGTTTACTCCTGCACTTAGATGGTTCTAGGGATGTAAGGGAACAAGGGATGTAGAAGTGGTGATCTCAAATTTAAATTTCACATACCTGCAGAAGTGGTAAACGAGGACCTCCTCATGTATGGCGATTTGCACGACAGCGATCTCTTGTGGAGGATTTTTTCGCTTATTTGCACGGGTGTACTCCAAGTCTAGCCCCACAAACTTGTGCTTCTCTTTCTCAAGCAATTGCTCAAACCAGGCGAGAGTTGTCTCCACAGTCGCTTCATCATTTGTGTACACCACTGTCAAAGTCGTGGTTCCATGGGCAGGGACCAAGTGGGTCTCTGTTCTGCGTTTCCCATCGTCCATGCCTGCAAGGAAATGGGTGAAAGGAAATGCTTGCAAGGAACTGCCTGCGAGAGGAATAAGAAGATGAACCGATGGTTCCAGAATAGAGGAAGAAGAAGCGCCCAGGAAAAACTGCAGAGGAATGACTGAGGAAGAGGAATGACTGCAGAAGAAACGTGGTAACTGCAACTTTCGGTTCAAGAACTCACCGTGGTTACGTGGAGATCGTGGCAGTGCCGCCAGTTCAACAAGTGGGGCCAGTTCCTGCGAGAATATGAAATTAGCTGTGCATTTTTCTATGTGAGAAATTGAGAGAAGTCATTTATATTTTGTCTTTCATAATTAAACACAATGAAGTCGGTACATCCCAAGAGATTTGAACAAAAGAGATTTGCTAGTTTAACATACAACAACACTTACATGCCCAACATGGCAGAACTTGGAGAGCCCCAGAACTTGAGCTACCATAGAGACCTCGGCTAAGGTGGCAGAATTGGTACGGGTGCAACCACGATGACGGCGAGCTCGGATTCTAGAGGAGGAAAACAGAACCGAGCATGGTCGACAAGGTGATAGATCTCACCGGGAACCAATTCTCGTCCCCGACCGTGCCATGGGTGCGTCCATGGTGAGGGCGAGCTCTGACTCGGGATGGGGAGGAGAGCGGGGCCGAGCAGCTTTGTCACTTCCCAGCTCTGCGCCATGGCCGCGACCATAGATTGCCGCTCCAGGGAAGAAGATGCGTAATGGATGCAGGAGCCAACGCTGCAAGCCTATAGGGAGGAGAGCTGGGCCGAGCAGGTTCGTCCATGTCCTAGCTCCGCGCCATGGCTGCGACGCCCCACAGATTGCCGCTCCGTGGAAGAAGAAGACACGTAATGGATGCAGGCGCCAACGCTGCAAGCCTAATTGACACCTAAGCGACGAGAGCGACATGAGCGACATAACAGCGAGAACTGACAGGGGGGCCCAACTTGACGGCCGTTAGCCTGATTTTTTGTATTGAAACGTAAAGTTGAATTCGTGCCGAAAAAGACCCTCTGAGTATTTGGCACACCAACTGTAGTCATCGCGGATGATTTCAGGTAACTCGGGTACCGCGTTGCCTGGACACCCCAACTTTCGGGCCACAAAATGATATTCTCCTCCTGTGCTCCTCCCTTCTTCTTCTTAGCTAACCTCGATTAGGATTTCATCCTCCCCTTGATGTTTGATGATTCCCAGGGGTTTGCTTAGTGAAGCTTTTTGAGCAAGTGTACTCTAGCTTAGTTCTAGTGATGTTGGTGGTACATGTTGAAGTTGCTTGTAGGTGTTTCCTAAACCTGCACCCCTGATGTTGGATATGCTTAGTTAAATAGCAAACTTTGCTATTTACATATGTGTCACTGTGGTGCATCTATTTGTATAGTGGTGTATAAGATACCTTGAATTGCTTTTCCTAAATACTGTCCATATGACAGTGGGATTATACATGATTTCTAAGGTTGTTAGCTTGGGAATGTTTACAAGTACTGTTGGAATTCTTGGACTAGCTAAAGTGGTATTGTACCCTATCCAAGCTTTGTTGTTATGTGACCCTGGGAAGTCTACTGAAATGCTTCCTATAAATATCTTCTAGGAAATATGATTTGTTCTCTGTCAAATCTAACAGTGTATTAATGTATAAGCTTGATTCCTAGAGTTACTGTTAGGAAAATAATAAAGATGATTTGTGTATCATTTGTAGGTAGAGATGGTTGACCAATATGATCACTCTTTCCATATGACAGCAACAATTTAAGTGATTCCTAGCTTTTAAAGTTAGGACCATGATCTGCCTTGAGATTGGACTAATTATTTATGGTTTGGCTTATCATGCAAGGGTTGAGGCCTGGATCATTGATCCAATGTTGATTTAGAACCATACTAGTTTGTTTTTTGTTAAAAAGGAAATGATTCCTAGTTGTATGAACTAGGAAGATGATTATTTAGCTTAATGGATATTTTTATGTGACTTCTATTAGTATAGATGCCGCTGTGATGCCTCTAATTAGAGTGTGCACCATGGTTTTCCATCTAACATGATCTGCTGCACCTAAATCTTGGAATGGATGGAATTGGAATCACTCATTTGAGATGATTCAGTTACAAAATAATAACTTGGAAGTCCCTGCCTAGTATGCATAGATCGAGGCACACCTTTGGATAAGAAGAAAATATATTTATTTTGATGGTTGTCATATTATGTGGAAATATTATATTAAGTGGAAAATGATGTAGCTAGATCAAGTAGTGGCTTCTGTTTGCTTTAGAACCCTACCATGGTGCTTCCAAAGAGCATGCACAATAGTGGTTCACAATGACATGAAGCTACTGAAACTTGATTGCTTACTAGAGATCATCTTTTAGATCATTTGTTGCTATAGATTCTTTGGGAATACCCCTAGCTATGATGCAAAGGCCGAGGCCTTGATGGTTTTGTGTTAAACAACTTAGTGCATACTTCTATTGGACCTGCTGTAGTGGTGCCTCCCAGGTGGAGTGTGCACAAAAGTGGACTTAAATGGTATGATTTGCTATTAAGCTATCTGTCCCTGCTAAAGATGCACAGGATGAAGCCATAGTATGGACAAGACATATACTATGTTGGTCTCAGGATTTCTGTGATGATCTTGCAAAGCACTTTTTGCAAAGCTGAGAAATCTTTCCCTTAAAACTCTTTTCTTGGATGCTTATGCTTATATGAAAAGATATGTGTACTCTGAGTAGATTCTAGAGTTTCTACTACTCTACCTTGGCTTCCTGGAGCTTGTTCTTGTGGTGGATCTTGATCAGTTATTACTGGCTCCTTCTTGTACTCCAGACCTGCACCCCCTACTGATGCAGCCTGATACTCCAATTTCCACTGCTGGTTGATTCTTGATCCATCTTAGTAACTGGCTAAATGATCTTGTTAGCTGTTGTATTTCACTTATCCTTGATCTACTCCTGGAGAGCTTCTCTAATCAACCATGTGTTGAGTGATGGTGGTGAGATTATCAGGTGTTCTTGGTTGGTTTGTGGATGATGATAAGATGAAAGTTGTGTC
This sequence comes from Avena sativa, assembly GCA_916181665.1. Taxonomy (NCBI): domain Eukaryota; kingdom Viridiplantae; phylum Streptophyta; class Magnoliopsida; order Poales; family Poaceae; genus Avena; species Avena sativa. The sequence goes on along the minus strand of OV702290.1, from coordinate 539,886,085 downwards.
TCAAGATGCTTTACTACGGCTATGCTCTAGTTTTATACTGCTGGGTTGAGATGGACAACACACCACTTGTATGTGAGTAAGCTGCTTACAGTAGGGCCCCATATGGTGCAAGTTCCCATCCCTGGGACTTGTGCCTATGGATGATACTTGGCTGGCTTGGTATTATCTGATACATGACTATTTCCTTTGCTTACCAAGTGTGATTTCTCCTAGCTTGTGATGCACAAGGCCGAGGCAAAATATCTGATCAGAACAGATACTACTTGACGAGGGTTTAACTCATCAATGCCCATTGTTATGGACTTGGGTTTTGGAGAAGGAGGGAGTGCTGGAGACATCTATCGGCTAGCGAACAAGCACACATGGGACTCAAAGATTTACCCAGGTTCGAGCCTCGTAGAGGTTCCTACTCCTGCTTGTCTGCTCGTGGAATTATCAAAGGAATCGAGGATTACAATGGTTCGCAGATGCAATCTGGCGAGGATGGTGGGAAACTAGGGTTGTGTGTCCTCCTCGCCGCCCCCTCCTAGCCTTTATATAGGTAGGCTAGGTCTTGGGTAGTAGGTCGAGTCGGTTACAAGTTAGGGTTTTCCCCTTCAAACTTTCTATCTTTAGCTTCTTCTTGTTCTTCAAGCAATCGAGAGTCCGTAGGTTACTCGAGTCCTTCATTTGGGCCTTGGAGACACTGTGGGCCTTTACGTATTTAGGCCGTATATACCAAGCTCGAGTACCTGTAGGGTATACCCATGCCAGTAGCCCCCGAGTGTCCAGTGGAATCGCAGATTCGACTGGGGACTTTTTGAAGTCTTTCAAGTGCATGAATGAGTATATTTTCAACTGCTTTGTTTGTGTCATAGGGATTGTTGATGTGCGTGCCTGATTTATCCGATGTATCGGTATCAGTTAACCACCTTAGGGTGAAACAACGCAATCTACTCGAACTCGAGTCCCCGGACTCGAATCCGGAAAAGTGCTGGTGTAATTCGACTCAAGCCGCGGAGGTCTTACATGAGTCGAATTCCAGTTATATGGGTGTGAGCACTCGACTCGTCCGTCAAGGCATATTCATCGTACCTGTAGGCACGGATATATTTCTGGTAGTGCGTAGCAAATGTGTTGTCAGGCCTTATCCAGGTCTTACCTTCACGCTGTAAGCGCGGCATCCAAAATTTTATCATCGCGGAGACGATTCGGGTGACCTAGGAGACGCAGTCTCTTTGTAGGAAAATGAGGCGGTGTCGCCATAAACTTCGAGTGTGGATGTTATCAACACACAATACTTAGTACAAATAATCATAGGGTGCGCGACCAGCGCTCCCTATGGGAGTAGCCCCCGAGTGCCTGGTTGAGTCGAAGACTCAGGCAGGGACTAAAGAACTTTTGCGACTGCTGTCGTCTTTTGTTTGTTTGTTTTAGTCGAATTTGTTTCCGGCGCTCCCTATGGGAGTAACCCATGTCCATAGTCGAACCATATTTCGAGTGGTTGGGTTTGCCTGTGATTGTCCATGTTCCTGTAAAAAGAAGAGAAAAAATCATAGGGTGCGCGACCAGCGCTCCCTATGGGAGTAGCCCCCGAGTGCTTGGCGGAGTCGAAGACTCGAGCAAGGACTAAAGTAGTCGAAGTCTTCTGCTGCGTAGCTTTGATGACGTCAGTGCTGACGATTTCATGACCTTAGTTGCCCACGTGAGCGAGTTTGACGGGACATCACGAGCAGTGGGTCCTACTCTCTGACTTTGATTTGACTGGGCATGCGTAATCTTTTCTTTTAACTGCGCCTCCTTGATTTCTGCGCGTAATGGGAGCAGTGGAGGGATGGTTCGCGCTTCCACTCCTCCACGTGTCCAGCACAATGTTTGCCACACGTCCAGTAGGGTTTTTCTTAGCCGTTGGATTGCATCTTCCAGGGGTTAAGTATCGGTGCTGCGACGGTAATTTCTCATCTGCTCTCATTCATCCTTTGCTTTCATCGCCATTGCCGCTACTCCTCTGCTTTCTCTGCGCTCATCTCGTCCATGATGCTGGACCAGCTCCGCTCGTTTCCAAGCTACTTCCTTCGGTCGCATCGCCACCGTGCAATGGGGAAGAATAAGGGAGGTGCTGCGGCCAATTCCGCGGCCACCGCTGCTATGGCGAAGAAGAAAGGCGGCTCCGCCGCTGCGGACACCAGCATCGCCGCCGGCGGGAAGAAGAAGGGCACGGGCACCCGCGTCACGAATGGCGCGTGGCGTCCCTCCATCATCAAGTCATCGGATCTCCGTCTTCTTCGCTAAGACGGAGTGCTGTCCGACGCAGTCGCCGACGCGCGCGTCCCGGCGGTGAGACAATTCCTTCTCCTCGCGCTGGTTTTTGAGTGATGTTTTTGGCATTCATCATTCGCGGTCTCTCCTTGCCCCTTCACCCCTTTTTTAGGGGCCTCCTTTGTTTCTACGGGCTTTAGCTCCATCAGCTGTCCCCGAACTCTATCCTCCACATCTCTTGCTTCATTACCCTCTGCGAGTGCTGGCTCGGAATCGAGCCACACTTCAGCCTCTTCAAACGCCTCTTCAAGTTGAAGCGTCAATCTGCTTCTGGCTCCTTAGTGTACGATGTAGGTGGTTGCGGAATTCACGTCGACCCATCCGCCACCTATTTCAACATCAAGCTCACAGCGTCCGTCCAAGGGTGGAGGGACAGGTGGTTCTACATCCGCGATGAGAAGGCTGACGGGGAGCACTTCGGACTCGCACCTTTTGATCCGGCGATGCCATGCACGAGGAGGCGCTCCTGGAAAAACGTAGTCGTGCCTGGCGAGTCCGTGGAAACAGATGTGCTGTACGAGCGTGTCTACGACCTCGAGAATTGCATCAGCAAAGAGGAGGGAGGCTGCGACCTCATTCGCACCTGGCTGCGCCGTCGCATCCAATCCCTGCAGGCCAGACTCCACCCCATGTTTCAGTGGACTGGCGCTGACGATGCCACTCGCGTGTCTGCCGATGGCATGTCCGCGAGTGAGGTGGACAAAAGGGTTCGGCTGGTCACCAAGTACACCATCAAGGATGTGCTCCCCAGTGAGCCAGTTGTTCCTCCATTTGATGCTACTAATCCTCCTCCCGAGGTATAGTTGTGCTACGCAGTAGCTTAGTTTGTCGATTGCTTCTCTGCTGTTTCTTGTCTTTGTGCTGATTTTGTTGTCTGTATGCAGGATTGGGCGGTGTCACCTTGTACGCCCCCTCTTCCAGAGGGGATTATTCCTCGCGAAGCCTTGGAAGAGGATGAGTCGGAGTCGACCTTCCCATCTGATGTGGAGGAGGAAGCCCCCGAGTCCGGTAGTCCGGATACTCGCAAGCGTTCGCGCAGCAAGGATTCTGATGCGTCGTCTCCTTCGACTTCGGAAGGTGCAGGTGTTGGTGCGGAGTCGCCAATACCTGCCGTTCCTGTGAGCGCCGTGGCACCATCCTCTCGCAAGAAGATGCGATTGCCCAAGGAGTCCTCGTCAGAGTCGGGGGAGCCCACTTTTGACTTTGACAAGTTTGATTGGTAAGTTTTCTAATTTGTTTGCTCTTCTCTAGATTTGCCCTTTTTTGGTTCGTCTCTGGATTTTGTCTTTTCTTGATGTGGATTTTGTCTTGCAGCGAAGAGGCGTCGTCATCTTCTGGCGACGTCCAATTCTTGAAAGAATCAGGAGTCGCGACCTCAAGGGCCAAGAAAGAGGTCGAGCGCGCTCCTTCCCCTCCATTGGCGACCCACTCCAGGCACAACTCTTCTAGCTCTCCACATGAAGGGGAGCATCGAATGGTTGCTCGAATGACGGTACAACAGACAACTTCGAAGTCATTGGAGGATCATGTAAGTGTAGATTTTCCTCTTTTCATGGTGAAGTCGATGGTATCTATTGCTTCTGCTGATCCTTGGTTGTGCGATAGCTCCTTGTGAAGGAGGCCACGCACTTGGCGGAGCAAGGGCTTGTGATGGGCCGCCAGCATGCGATGCTGGAGACGCGTCATCGCATGGTTGAGAGTGAGTGTCCTGCACTTCTTCTTCTTCTTCTCCTTTGATATAGTCGACTGATAGTCAATCCTTTTTGTTGTGTAGCTGAACATAATGCCCTCCTGCGCGACGCTCCCACCATGGAGAAAACCCTCGCCGCGGCTGTGAAGGGTCGCGATGAGGCAATCACGGTGCGTGACGAGGCGCAAAGGCACGAAGAAGATCTTCGTGCTTCCATTGCATCCAGGGAGAAGTTGTTCGAAGAACAGCTTTTCTTGATTGCCAAAGCCCTCTCAAGTACCTTGTTTGGATATCATTGTTGTTCTCTGTTTGTTTTTTTGCCGTTGGCGTTGATGTTTGATATTCATGTGTTGGTTTGTGTGCAGATGCTAGAGGTTTGAGCTTCGATCCTCAGGCCCTCCGCCGCGACGACGCTTTGGCGGGTGCGCTTTCGGTAGTCGAGGACCACAACATCGCCATTCAAGATACACTCTCCAAGGCCAAGGGCGTTCTCAGTCGCCTCCGGGAGGAGCTGTGGCCCAAGGCTGAGCTAATCGAGAACATGGGCGAGCTGGTGGAGTCTTTCACCGAGGGTGTTCCCTCCAGCTTCAAGAACTCACTCCATGTGGCTGGCGCGTCCATGTCACTTGCCATGGTGCAGGCCCACGGAGTCGCGATTGATCCTGCCGCTGTGTCGAAGGCGATGCCTGTTAGTGCGGACGGCCAGCAGGTAGTCTTTGCTCCTTTCGCGACTGCCTGTGGTAAATATGGGCCGCGGATGATAAACACGGTCGCGAAGTATTCTGAGGAGCTGCAACGCGCCAAGAAGGCGGCAAAGGCTGCGGCATCAGGGGCTGGCGGAAAGTCAGTGGCATCTGACACTGCCACGGACTCGATGAAGCCCCCGAAGCCGTCGAAGTTGTAGAAGCCAATCGCTCCTTAGTAGCTTTGTAATAGTTAACTAGTTTATGTCCTTTGTTAAGAACATGCCTACTGGCGAGTGTATCTGCTGATACTTTGCTTGTCTTGAATGCACTTGAATCTTTTGTGTTGATTTGGTCATCTTATTTGCTTCTATCTTGATTTTTGGTAGGGTTCATCAAGTGATCCTTTGAGGGAAACTCAGGACTCGCCGCCTCTTGATGATACTTTGGCACCGCCGCGCTCTAGGGTAGATGAGCTGTCGCTGCTTTCGCGACCGCGTGACCGCGTGAAGAAGCTGGAGCGTGAGTTGCCCGTGCTCCGCGGTAACGCGGATGTATGGAAGTCAAAGGCGGAGAAAGCCATCGCCCGAGAGCAGTATCTGCTTGGCGAGGTGACGCAGCTGGGCGACCAATTCAAGTGTTAGTTTACTTGCTCTTATCTTTTCCTTGTAGTCGCTCACGATGGTGCGTTGTACTTATGCTGCTGTTGCTGCTTCGTGTAGTTGTCAGCGCTTGTCATCCGCAGGATGAGAAGGATAGAATTGCCATTCGTATGCATGATCTCACCCAGGAGCAACTTGAAGAGAGTGGATACTTCTAGGTAGATCATGATCGTGCGATTGCGCTGGCGACCCTACAGGATCGTGCGCCGCGAGTGCTGCACTTCCTGAAGAAGTCGCAGTCATGCTTGAAGAACATTTATCGGACGATGTTTCCGCTGGATGTTACTCCGTCGAGCTTGCTAGCCCTCCTGGCCAAGTTTCAAGATCTGATCGCGGTTCGCGAGTGCGTGAGGCAACAGTTGGTGGCTGGTGCCAAGGCCGCTCTGTCGCTGGTGCGACTGCATAGGCCTGACGTAGATGTTGCGGCAATTGCGGCTGGGCCGCCTGCACCACCAGCAGGTTCTGCCTGGAATATGGTGCCGCACTACCAGGCTGTGGACCGCCCAGCGGAAGAGATCGTCGACTTCTTTGAAGAACAAACCAACGTTCTCTTGCTGCAGTAGTGGCTTAGTTTGTATCCTGCACATAAGTGTACCCTTGTTGTAAAGTTCGTATAAATGTTGTATATAATTTATTGTCGAATATGTATAAAGACATTTGCTAGCGTGTGAGTGCGTTGCACTATGAGACTCCTTTTCGTTAGCCTGGCCATGCGTTTTATCTCAGTCCCTTGTCAACCTGTCAGATGCATTGCAACTAGGTTGATGTTGTGTCAAGGGTTTCGATTGATGTGCCAGCTACTCAGGATATCGCGTTTTAGTTCGTAGAACAGATGTGTGTAGGGTGGCGTAGCCCCCGAGTTGAGAAGTTGCGGAAAAATAAAGGAAGGCACAGAGTTTTGGGGCACTTAGCTTTATTTATTCGTGAGACAGTACGAGGTACAATGTGTGGCTAAGTAGCCTTGGCTGAGGGCCTTATTTTGCGATGCAAAAGTAAAACGACTAAGGGTAGAAGCGTCGCAACTGTGCGACATTCCAGGGGTTGGAGTATGCGACTCCTGTCTCTAAATCTTGAAGGCGATAGGCGCCACCTGGGATTACTTCTGTAATCACGTATGGTCCTTCCCAGGGGGACTCGAGCTTGAGATGTCCCTGCTGCTTCAGTCGCAGGACCAGGTCGCCTTCGACGAAGGATCTGGGGCATAGCCTCCTACTATGGTAGTTGCGCAGGTTCTGCTGGTAGATCGTTGATCTTTCCGCGGCGATTTCTCTTGCCTCGTCAAGGAGGTCGACGGAGTCTTCGAGTGCGAGGGATGACTCCTGTTCGCTGTAAGCGACCACGCGTGGTGCCTTGTACCGTACCTCGGCGGGTAGCACTGCCTCGGCTCCGTGCACCATAAAGAATGGCGTGTATCCCGTGGCACTGTTTGGAGTTGTGCGTAGGCTCCAGAGTACGGATTGCAGTTCGTCTGGCCAGCAACCCGCGGCTTGTTCGAGTGGCCGGAGGAGTCGCTTCTTGATGCCGCCGCAGACGAGCCCGTTTGCTTTTTCCACTTGGCCGTTGGTCTGTGGATGTGCTACAGAGGCGTAGTTGATGTTGATCCCCAGATTCTCGCAGAATTCTTAGAACTCCTTGGACGTGAAGTTCATCCCATTGTCGGTGATGATGTTGTGCGGTACTCCGAAGCAGTAGACGATGGATTCGAAGAACTTAACTGCGCTGTTTCCTGATTGGTTGGTCACTGGCATGGCCTCGATCCACTTAGTGAACTTGTCGACTACGACCAAGAGGTAGATGTAGCCTCCTCATGAGGACCTTGGGAGTTTGCCGATCATGTCAAGTCCCCATTGCGCGAAGGGCCAGGCCAATGGAATTGGCCGGAGCTCTGCGCCTGGTGCGTGCGGCTTGTCCGCGAATTGTTGGCAAGCGTTGCATTTTTGGACGATGTCCTTGGCATCACGCATGGCCGTAGGCCAATAGAATCCAAGTCATCGAGTGCCATTGACTCATTGGGCGGCGTAGCCCTCGAGTCCGTTGCTGCGCTTGTTTTCTTCTCTGCGGCCTTTGGCTTGGTGGAGGGTTCGCAGATGCGCTCGAGAAATACCCGGGTGGTATGGGGTCATAGGTAGAGCCTATGTTGGCGAGTGCGTCTGCCTCTTTGTTGCTTTCGCGACCTACGTGCCACAGCTCGCAACCGTCGAAGTCTCCCTCGAGTGTGTCGTAGAGGTCGCGGTACGCGATCATGTTGTCATTCAGTGCGTCGCACTCATGCATTGTTTGGTTGACGACCAACTTGGAGTCGCCGTATATGAGGAGCCTCTTGGCACCGCAGGCTTTTGCCATCCTCATCGCGTGCAACAGGGCCTCGTATTCAGCTTCGTTGTTGGAGGTTGTGAACTGCATTCGCAGGATATACTTCAACTTGTCCCCTTGAGGTGATGTCAGTATGACACCTGCGCCTGCTCTGTCCTTCCGCTTGGACCCATCGAAGTGCATTGTCCAGAGGTAGGACATATCTGGTTTGTCCGGGAGCTGGTTCTCCATCCAGTGCATGAGGAAGTCAGGGAGAACTTGCGACTTGATTGCGTCGCGCTTTTCATATGTGATGTCTCGTGGAGACAATTCTATTCCCCAAAGCGTGACTCGTCCCGTGGCATCGGGGTTATTGAGGATATGCCCCAATGGGGCGTCGTTGACCACCACGATTGGGTGTTCCTGGAAGTAATGGCGCAGTCGCCGGGCGGTCATGAAGACACCGTACGCCAGCTTTTGGTAGTGCGGGTACCGCTGTTTTGTTGGCATGAGGACCTCGCTGAGGTAGTATACTGGGCGTTCTATCCCGTGGACCTTGTTTTCCTCGGCTCGCTCGACGACGAGCACTGTGCTGACCACCTGGTTGGTGGCGGAGATATATAGCAACAGTGGTTCCCTTTCCCGTGGGGTCACTAGTACTGGCAAGGTGGATAGAAGACGCTGGAGGTCTTCGAATGCTTCCTGCGCTTCGTTGGTCCACTCAAACTTTTCAGCTTTGCAGAGGAGTTGGTAGAAGGGCAGCGCCTTTTCACCCATCCGACTGATGAATCGACTGAGGGCTGTGATTCGCCCAGCCAGCTGCTGAACGCCCCTTATGTTTTTCGGCTTCTCCATGGCTAGTATGGCTTTTATTTTCTTCGGGTTTGCCTCGATTCCCCTCGCGGAGATGAGGTACCCGAGTAGTTGCCCAGATGGCACGCCGAAGGCGCATTTGTCCGGATTGAGCTTGATCTGGTAGCGGTCGAGGTTGGCGAAGGTTTCGCGCAAATCGTCGATTAGGGAGGCTTCTTCCTTGGTCTTGATTACTATGTCGTCGGCATAGACTTGAATGTTGCGACCCAGTTATTCCTTGAGGCAAGCCTGCATGAACCGCTAGTAGGTGGCTCCCGCGTTTTTTAGCCCGAAGGGCATTGTGTTGTAGCAGAACACACCAAAGTGCGTTGTAAACGCTGTTTTCTCTTGGTCTTCCTCCTTCATTCGAATCTGATTATAGCCTGAGTAGGCGTCGAGGAAGCAGAGGCGCTCGCATCCCGCGGTGGAGTCGATGATCTGGTCGATGCACGGCAACGGGAAGTGATCCTTTGGGCAGTGCTTATTCAAGGAGGTGAAGTCCACGCACATCCGCAGGATATCCGTGTCCTTTTTTGGTACCAACACCGTGTTGGCGAGCCAAGTGCTTTTCTTGATCTTGCGTATGAATTTGGCGTCGAGGAGTCTGTTGATATCCATGCCAACTGTCTACGCTTGTGGCTCGGACAATCGCTGAATTGTTTGCTTGAATAGCCTTGCGTCGGGGTTGATGTTGAGTGCGTGCTCGGCGAATTCCCTGGGAACTCCTGGCATGTCCGCAGGACACCAGGCGAAAATTTACCAGTGCTCATGGAGGAATTCGACGAGCGCGAGTTCCTATGAGGGACTCAAATTGTTGGCGATGAGGGCCGTCTTGGCGGGATCCGATGGGTGAACCTGCACTTTCTTTGTGTGCACCGATGAGTCGAAGGATAGATCAGGCGAACTTGGCCGGCTTAGGGGAGGCAGACTGTTGTCTGTCGACTCCTTTAGTCTCACGAGTTCTTCCTGCATGCCGAAGGACTGGGAAATTCTGTTGAATTCCCTGTCGCAAGTATCAGATCTTTCGAAGCTCCCGTTGATCGTGATGACGCCATTGGGACCTGGCATTTTCATCTGCAGGTAGGCGTAGTGTGGCACTTCCATGAACCTAGAAAATGCGACACGTCCGAGGATGCAGTGGTATTGTGAGGGCCAGCCGACGACCTCAAAGTCGATGCGCTCGCGCCAGAAGTTCTTTGGCCTGCCGAAGATGACGTCGAGGTTGATTTTGCTCAGGGGATATACGCCTTTTCCTGGGACGATGCCGTGGAATGTTGTGTCCGAGGCCTGCAGGCAAGTCAGAGGGGTCCTCATTGCTCGCAATGTACTCGCGAATATAAGGTTGATGCCGCTTCCGCCGTCCATGAAGACGCGGCTCATGTCGAAGCCTCCAATTTGCGCCTCAAGTACGAGGGGACAATGGCCTGGACGAGGTACTTGAGGCGGGTGGTCGCGTTTGTCGAAGGTGATGCATGACTCGCTTCCACTGAGGTACTCAGTGGTAGATGGTGGCGAGTGTGTGGCCAAGTTGACTTGGCGAGTGATGGCCTTCTGCACCCAATTGGAGGGGCGTCCTTTTTGGATCATCATGGTACCCATGGCCCTTGGGTAGGGTTCGCCTCCCTGGTGCTGGTCCGGTGCGGCTGCGTTTGGGGGCATTCCAGGTGGTGGTGGCGGAGCGCCATGTGCCACGTCACCTAGAGCGGCTCCGTAGCCTCTTTCGACTGCGTTGCGGTTCATCCGAGGTAATCCCTCGTGTAGTTTGAGGAACTCGCGGAAGTCCTTGAGGAGGTGACTGGACTTCTTGTTCCCATCATGCTTGTCGATGTAGAAGTGCACCGTACATGGCCTAGACAGTTTGTCTTCAATGGATGTTGCGGGTGCTTCGTCACGATCGTGGCGTTGCCACACTTGCGTGGTCTTCCCGGAGTCGCGGTATCCACCGTTATGGTATCCGTTGTTGCGGTTGTCGTCGCGTCTGTCGGCGTAGCTGGCTGCGACCATGTTGATGTCGTCGTGGTCATCGTAGATGCGCATATGGCATTTGCTTTGGTGGTCGCGTCTGCGCTCGAGTTCTGCCTCCTCGTCGGAGTGAACGTGATTTTTCACCGAATCTTCTCCATCAGCCCACCGATTCGCGATTTCCATCAAGTGGTCAATGGTCTTGGGCTTCGAGCGGCCCAGCTCTTCCCTGAGCTCTATGCGGCGGACGCCACCGTTAAATGCGTCAATCGCGCGATCCTCCGAGATGTTTTCTGCGGAGTTCTTGATGATGGACCACCTTTGGATGTAGGAGCGTAGCAATTCGCCCGATCTTTGCTGGCAGCATCTTAGCTCTTCGATTGATGCTGGCCGCTTGTACGTGCCTTTCAAGTTGCGCACGAAGCTATAAACCAGCTCATCCCAACTGTGAATGGATCCGCGAGGGAGGTTGTTGATCCATGCTCGGGCGGCGCCTTGCAACTGTAGCTGTAAGCATTGCATGGCTATGCTTCGACTGCCGCCGTGGAGTCTGATGGAGGAGATGTGATCCTCTAGCCAGATCTTTGGGTCCTATAGACCGTCAAACTTCGGGTTCTCCGATGGGAGTTTGAACCCCTTAGGCATTCGCTTCTGCCTAATGGATCTGGTAAAACATCTGGCGCCGCAGAGCTCCACATCTTCCTCTTCCGAGTCAGTCGACCGAGCACGTCGCGCCCTTGATTTGTCAATCTTGCACTGCGTGAGGTCGTCGCGCGCGTCATAGTCGCGGTCGTGTCGCTGTGAGCGGCGACATCGAGACAGATCGTGACTGTCGTCGCTAGATGAGGGCGAGGAGTAGCGCTTTGCCCTTTTTCGGCTCTGGTGTTGGCTCCTTGTCGAGGGCGGCCTCGATTAATCCCAAGCCCGCGATCATAGATCGGTGCATGGTGGCTCGGGGATCTCCAGCTAATGGCTGGTTGTTAAGGAGGTACATGGTGGCCGCTGTCACCGCAGCCTGCGGTGTCTTGGGGACCACATTGCCCCGTGTGTCGACTGTCATAGAGCTGAAGTCGAGGACTTTTGGAGCTTCTATGCGTTCTTGCTCGGTGAGATGGGCCATCCGAGATTGCCTCTTCTTGGCGAGGTACTCGTTGCCCTTTGAGGAGGATCCTTCGTGGGAGGAGAGCCCAGCACGACGAAGGCTCGACTCATCTGCTGCCTTTTTGCGCGCCTCGAGTTGCACGATTGTTTGTACTTGGCGCTTGAATTCTTCCTTTAGGAGCCAGTGATAGCCCATCAGCAGTTCTTGCGGGGATCCAAAGGGTAGAGGAGCGCCTCGTAGGGCCTCGCGGCAGCGATCCCATTCTTGCTCGTTGAGCCTGACCACGACGCGTTCGCCGGTTTGATCGTTTAATATGGTTGGAGGTTCGAATGCTCCTCCATTGTCGACGGGGGTGCGATTTCCACCGTTGCCGCCATTTCCACCGTTACCGCTGTTAGGCGGGTCGATTCTGTTACCGCGATTGCCCGTGTTGTCACGGTTGGCAGAGGTATCGCCTGTGTTGATGACGGTGCACATGAAGTGATTGGGGAAGCTGCTGCTTCCACAACACTCAGATCTGGAACCATAGGTTCCATCTTCAGTGGCCAGATCGCTCAGATCAGAGTCACGACTACTATCGCTGACCGTGTTCTCGACTGTTGTCGGGGCGTTGAGCTCACTGAGGGTGCCGATTGATGGAGGGAACCATGATGCTGGGGCAATTGACGGTGCCATAGGCTGATCAGGCATGCGAAGCGTGCCCATCTGACCGACTTGGAAGCGGAAGCTCCCTATCGCCAGGCTAATTCCGTCGCCCACGGACTCGAAGGCCGGGCGAATGGCCAGCGTGTGGACGATGAAGTCAAACGCGCCGAAGAGCTGGCAGATCTCCGCTGTTGCGGAGTTGTAGATCGCGGTTGATGGGGCCGAAGAAGCCGCAACATCAGCACTCCCAATTCTCACAGACAGCGCCAATTGACGAGGGTTTAACTCATCAATGCCCATTGTTATGGACTTGGGTTTTGGAGAAGGAGGGAGCGCTGGAGACATCTATCGGCTAGCAAACAAGCACACAGGGGACTCAAAGATTTACCCAGGTTCGGGCCTCGTAGAGGTCCCTACTCCTGCTTGTCTACTCGTGGAATTATCAAAGGAATTGAGGATTACAATGGTGCGCAGATGCAATCTGGCGAGGGTGGTGGAAAACTAGGTTGTGTGTCCTCCTCGCCGCCCCCTCCTAGCCTTTATATAGGTAGGCTAGGTCTCGGGTAGCAGGTCGAGTCGGTTACAAGTTAGGGTTTTCCCCTTCAAACTTTCTATCTTTAGCTTCTTCTTGTTCTTCAAGCAATCGAGAGTCCGTAGGTTACTCGAGTCCTTCATTTGGGCCTTGGCGACACCGTGGGCCTTTACGTATTTAGGCCGTATATACCAAGCTCGAGTACCTGTAGGGTATACCCATGTCACTACTGGTGAAACTTTCCCCCCTCAAAAATGCTCTATGATGAATAATAACAGTGCATCTCATTGTTAATACTGAAAGCAATATATTATATTAACCCCTTCTCTTAATTTATTTTCTTCTGTTTTATTTTTGTTTTCTTCTAGGTATCAAAGAGATATACAAGAAGATCAAGAATGAAATCTTCAAGACATGAAGATTTAGTTTAGAATTTCTTTTGTAATTCTTTTTTACTTTAGATAATGTAATTGACAATGTACTATTGTATAATATTAATGAAGTTAAATTTTCTTTCTTTTTGTAATTTGAATCTTGTAATATTTATATCTTGTTTATAAATATGAATTCAATTCTTGTTTATTGTTGTAATTCATTTTCCATTTGCATTTCAATTTTCTTTTTCTTGTATACTTCTTATTGTAATATTCTTATTAATATGTGTGATTCAATTATAAAGTATATTTTGTTTATTCATAATTGTATTCCAATTATGAAAGGCTATAATTATCCATAACAAAATTTTATTTTGTTTTAAATCCGATAAGTTATTAAATACTTCATATTTCATTTTGTGAATTTTCTAAATTCAAACTTGAAATTCAAATATATGTTTGAACTATTTTCCCTTCAAAACACAAAGATTCAATAGAGGTCTGTCGAAATCCATCGCACTTATCCCGATGTTTCCACCAGAACAAAAGAGATCTCGATCCCTCTACACTATTTTAGTTTTGCGCGCAAATTCCCCGAATTTTCTTATGCATGAATGTAATGCACAAACACATGTCCTCTCTATTTCTAGGTGTTAATCCTAGGATGTTACATTGACCATGCTGTTTGGTTCGTTTTTTCTAGAATACTGGTGATCGTGCTCTTGTCGATGTTGATTGATTACTTTAATGGTGTGTGCATCCTTGCATTGCGGCTCAAATTAAAATTATGAGAGAATCCACGTTGGTATTTGCAGGTCTGTGGTTTCGTACCTAGGTCGGCTCAAGTACAAGATTGCGTCATGAAAGATGAACAAGTTTGTGGACCTCGATGATTGCTAGTTTTTTTAGAATTTGTTTTGTAATTGCTGGAGACAACTCATGTATCTTTAGCATGTATTATTTACTTCGATAAATATATATGGCATTGGTTGTTAAAAAATGTGACAAAGGGGCTTAGGCCATGTGAAAGTACAATCATATGTCCACCGGGGCTTTAGCACACGACCTCCCGTTTGTGTACTACAACAAGTTCTACTACGAAAAGCTTTGACCGCTCCGATGATAGAGGGGCGAGGACGGTGGCTCGCCTTTGGCTCGTGCTAGTGTTTGCAGTCGTGGCTAGATGGTCCATTGACCTATTTGTAATTTTATTGCTTTTAGTGCTCTTTTTACTGATGTTCATAATTATTAATAGATCGGTGATTTTTTTGAAAAAGTATCGCATACGAGAAACTCCTACAAAACATTGTTGCTTTCAGATTCATGTCGCATAACTATAGTTAGCGACCCTCATAAAAAAACCATTCCCATAGACATGCTACATGTTGGCAGTAGGGCGAGTTGATCTTTGGGTGTCTAGGCGGCGAGGATGGACATGAAGATGGTGGACCAGGAGGTGAGGGCGAGGGCGAGGGCGGCAACGAGGTATGTCCAGAGGAAGACGACATAACACTCCTCCTGGGAGACATCATAGATCTAGGCCATGGTGCCGATGCTCATCACCGGAGGCATGTCGAATTGGAGCATCAACACATATTGGTATAGCGGGTCCGGTGGCAAGAACCCGAGCTCGTGTGCCAACTTGACCACCAGCATTCCATTTTGCATCACTATTCTATGTCATAATTCACTGTTATTCATTGATATATTTCGTATTAAGAGGTGATACTTATGTTATTTCATCTATTTTGCATTGTTGATGACTTTTGGAGTATGGACCGCTGCAGTCAGGATTCTAATGGAAAAGGTGCTGTTTGGACGCAAAATTCACGAAGATCAGAAAATCCGGGAAAATATACGGAAAATCCTATTTTTCCAGAAGACAAAGAAAGCCAGAAGGGGGGCTGGAGATGGGCCATAGGGGGCCCACACCACTCCCTGGCGCGGGCCACCCTGGGCCGCGCCACCAGGTGGTGTGGCCGCCCTGGTCCACCCCTGGCTCTCCCCTCTGGCGTATATTATCCTCCCGAAACCCTAAGACTCGGAGAGCGACCACAGAAAGATTCCGCCGCCTCTGTGGGACGGAAAACACCGAGAGAGAAAGATCTCTCCGGCAGACAGAATTCTACCGGGGGAATTCCTTTCCGAAGAGGGGAGATCGTCGCAATCAACACCACCATCAAGCTAGACTTCATCGGGATCATCATCGTCACCATCATCACCATATCCATATTGTTGTAACAATTGTGTTGAATCTTGCATAGTTCGTAGGGGAAACTTTCCCGGTGTTGATTACTCTTTGTAGTTGATGCTATTGAGTGAACCATTGAATTATTGTTTATGTTTAGATTGTTATACATCATTATTCCATCTCTGATCATGATCCATATGATGTCTTGTGAGTAGTTCGTTTTGTTCTTGAGGACATTGGAGAAGTCATGTTGTTAGTAGTGGAATTGTGTTGAGAAAGATTCAATAGTTTGATATTTAAGTTGTGGTGTACTTCTTCTAGTGGTGTCATGTGAACGTCGACTACATGACACTTCACCTATATGGGCCTAGGGGAATGCATTGTATATTTGGCTACTAATCGTAGGGGTTGCCAGAGTGACAGAAACCTGAACCCTCGTTAGGAAACCATTGTACAAGGGACGTAAGAGTCTTAGAGTTTAAAGTTGTGATTAGGTTTCTATTTTAATTACTTTCTTGTACTTACGGATGTTTGCAAGGGGTATAATCATAAGTATGTATTAGTCCTAGGAAGGTCGGTACATTAGCACAGGTTCACCCACACAACACTTAGCAAGCTAAAGAATATTAATCAACTATATGAAGCGAAAGCACTTGACAGTCTTCCCATGTGTCCTCGAGAATGTTTGGTCATCTTAAGTAATACAACCGGCTTGTCCTTTGCTGCATAAAGGATTGGATCACTTGCTGCATTTATTCCTACTGTCTTTTATTTACTCGTACTTTGTTTACTTGCTTTATCAAAAACCCCTAAATAAGTATTTGCAGAGAATTCCTGATTCATACCACTAGTCAGCACCTTCTGCTCCTCGTTAGGTTCGACACTCTTACTTATCGAAAATACTGCGATACACCCCCTATACTTGTGGGTCATCAGGAACTTACTCCAAGTTTCTCCAATTTTTCAACACAAAGCTAGAAGTTTCATAAGGAATACAAACCAGAGTCTTGGAAAGACTGTGGGAGATTTTGGAGACAAAGACGTATCAAGAAAAAATCATTTGCTTAGCTAGTAATCCAACGTATGTAAAAATGCATGTAGACATGTGATGTATAAATATACAATCACATATAATTGAAATTTGCTATTGTATTTTAATAAAATGTTATATGGGTTGATGGTACAGTTTGGGATGCTACATGGGTTGCTAGTACACGTCACTGTTAGCATACAAAAATCATTTGTGTTGTTTCGTATAAACTCATTGTGTGCGGATAAAGGTAAATTCACACAACCAACATTTTATACCTGTCTTCCATCTAACATGAACATATACGAGGACAGAACGAAACACGTGTGCGAAACGGGATCCTTTCGCAAATGATTGGTTTGACGAATCGTGTGTCCATTCGCACACGGAAAGAAAAACTGTTCGTAATAGAAGCTCATCGCTCACTCTTCGATAGAGAAGGTTTTTTTTATCTTGTGTGCATGGCCATTTCTATTGTGTGCGAATGCGTGGTCGGTACTAGTGAAAAACCATGTACACGTGTTGATCTGAAAATTTTACTGGGGCTACCGACAGGTGGCTCAACGGGTTGCTTACGCCTGGAACTAAATCTCAGTCGGCTGAAATCATTCTACTTTTCATGACATATGAAGAATTATTGACCACACATGAACAAAAAATTGTACGTGAACAAAAATATTTGTACTGCGTGGAAAAAAGCTTCTGCTGTATAAACAAAAAATTTGTGGTGCGTGAACAGTTTTGTGTTGCAGCCTACATGCAACTTCCCCATCGCACGGGGATCACGAGACAGATCCAATGGTGATCCGTAGCATCTCACATTATAAATTTATGAGACTCCTAAGTACGAAACATTGTTTGTTTCAGCTTATCGTGCCGCCTAACTGTTGATAGCGACCCTGGTCTGATAAAAAATCATTCCCATAGGCACGTACGCTACATGTTGACAGTAGCACGGCAAGTTGAAGTTTGAGTGTCTAGGCGGCGAGGATGGACATGAAGACGGTGGACCAGGCGGTGAGGGCGAGGGCGGCGACAAGGTATGTCCAGAGGAAGACGACGGAGCATTCCTCTTGGGCGACGTCGTAGAGCTGGGCCATGGTGCCGATGCTCATCGCCGGAGGCAGGGCGAACTGGAGCATCAACACGTACTGGTAGAGCGGGTCCGGCGGCAGGAACCCAAGCTCGCGCGCCGACTTGACCACCACCACCCCGACCACCGGCAGGACCACGTACCGCACGCAGATGATCGCGGCGACCACCCACCGCGACACCGTCGTCTTGCCCACGCCTGATGACGCCGTTGTTCAGTTCATACAAGTGCCAATGTATTATTCTCCAGATCCACGGACAGAGAGAGATCCAGAGTCGTACCTTTGGTGAGGTTTCCTCCGAGGATGAGGGTGACACAGGGTATGGCGCCATCTCTGCAAGAACACAAGAATTTCATGAATCATGATTCATATATACAGACATGTTTTTATATATACTACAACTATAAACTAATACCTCCATTCCAAAATGTAAGCCATAATAAACAGTTAAAATGACTTGTATATTAAAACAGAGGTAGGAGTACTAGACATGAGAGGCACTGCATTTGCATATGTACCCAAGCAATTTGACCGAGTCTTGCACGACTCGCAGGGGAGCTCCGTCCCCGACAAATGTGAATTTCAGCCATGGCACTACCCCAACAATGAAGCCTAGCACCTGGCAAGTAGAGAGCGCATTTCAGCTTCTATGCTCCAAACATCATACTGTATATATCTGCCTCTTGTGATGGCGATGACAGTGAACTTACCGCACCGACAGTAGGCGGCGCGGTGAGCTCCTCGACGATCTGGTGGGCGCCATGTTTCAGCTTGCCCCACATGCTGTTGCCGCTCGTGTTATTGCTGCAACCGGAACGTTGGTGGTCACCACCAGTAGGCAGCAACGGCGTCAGTAACTGCATACCGGAAAAAGTCGTCGGTGCTAATTAATTCAGAAACCCGACTGACTGTTCACTCGGCCGGAGGAGGATGGAAGCTAGTCAAAAACTTACAGCTTGCGGGTGCTGTTCCTTTCCATGGACGACGGCGCTCTCTGATGGCAGCGAGACAACTCCCTCCTCCTCATCGTCGCCGTCTTCTTTCCAGGGTTCTTCTTCTGATCTTAGAGAGTCCTTGGGATCTTGAGCCTCCTGGTTGCTCATCGTCTTGCGGCTGGACCTCTTCATCACGCTGTTGGTGTGTGTCCAGATGTACAGTCCTCCAAGCTAGCATCGATCGATCAAGCTGCATGTTATCAAATCGAGATGATGCCTTAATTGAGAAGTGAGCAGTGAATAATGGTTACCGCCATGGAGAATGAGGCGTAGGAGAGGCCTCGGTCAGTGCACACGTCGCCGCCGCCGAACGGGTTGCCGTCCTCCCGGCACACCGCCGGTATCACGATAAGTAGCAAGTTACCGAAGTTCGCGGCGGAGCAGGAGGCGACGACCAGCCCCCGGAGGTGCTGCGGCGGCCTCAGCAGGAGCACCACCACCCACCCGAGGACGCCGCCCGTCAGGAAGACGATCCCGATGTTCACCGGCATGAACCACCTGAATTTTCCAGTGATCGTGCAATGCAAGCGTGGTTAGTAGTTAGTAACACGTCGGCAGTCAATTAGTAGTACGTAAGTATAAAATTGGGAGCAGTAGTTAGAATGCAGGAGACCACGAGATGGCGTCCTGGAGCGTGACGGTCCTGGCGAGGCTTGCGAGCATGAGCGCGGGCGTGAAGACGGCGTAGACGACGCGGTTGATGTCGGCGCGGGCGGCGGCGGTGAGGAGGTTGCACCGGCCGGAGGCGAGGTAGGCGCCGAGGAGGACCACCAGGAGCACCTCCACCACCGGCATCAATGCCACCACCAGCAACGACACGAACCCCATCGT
Source organism: Avena sativa (assembly GCA_916181665.1). Taxonomy (NCBI): domain Eukaryota; kingdom Viridiplantae; phylum Streptophyta; class Magnoliopsida; order Poales; family Poaceae; genus Avena; species Avena sativa. Next base: position 539,866,852 of record OV702290.1, on the reverse strand, counting down.
CGATCAACCTCGAGCTAGCTGGACTAGAGGTGACCAACGTACTGATGATGATCAACTGGTGGGGCGTGGATCGTATATATGGCATGCAACCCACAAGCTTAATTAGCTAATACTGTAGTCTCGATCTGTTTCTTGAAGGCCGACGCGCGCGCGCTAGCTGTGTTTGGTGCCACATCGCTGGAAGCTAGTACTGTACTACATCGATTGATCCACCAACCAATGACACAATTCAAGGCTTGCATGATGACCACCGGTGGCTCTACTACACTCCGCTCCGCGTGCCCCCTCTCTTTTCTCACATATGGGTCGTAGTCTCATCACACTATCACGTGTTCAAGCTGATTTGTTTTCTTCTGTCAGCTCCATATGATGATGATGGAAAGAGACCGGGATAGTCGTGGTCTCGCGGATGCATCGGTGTTCATATTATGCTGTAACAGCATCTCCACCGGTGACACCCAACCGAGTCGAAGGGTGGATGCCAAAAACGGCCCACGCGTCCCCAACAGATGCCGATAGTTTGGGCCACCCACTAAACTGTTCGGCACTACCTTATCGCCGTTGGCAACCAGGTACTGGCTAGGGCTGCCGCCAACATACGGCAAAACGCGCTACGCTATAAACCCAACGTTCGACCCTCTTGCCAGTGATCAAAAACGCTCGCCCATGATGACTCGTCTCTCGATGGTGGGAAAGGTTCCGTCACCGTTTCACGACTATATATTCTGGCCCTTTCCCGCTGCTTCACACTGGCTTTCCCGCCGGAGCGGCTATTTCGCCATAAAAAAGGGGCGAGCCCCATGGAGTAGCGGCGCAGCACCACACCTCTAAAAACATCCATGCCTGGCCGCCCTCTTCCTTCCGGCCCCGCACGCAACCTACCCGATGGCCACCATCTTCCTTTGGCCCCACGCAACCCACTCGGTGGACGCGAAACCGACAATAGCGACAACGGTTTCTTCGACTTCGACGGGCCAGAGGAGATGCCAATCGAGCAGCGGGCGATACTGGCCGATATCCAAGCGACATGCAGTGTTGTGCCGCAGCAGCGAAGGCCCCGCAGTCCCTCAGCACCATACCAAGGTCTGGTTAACCGGACCACCGGCGAGCGATTCAAGTTTGACGTCCTCGATCGCGTCTTCTATCCGCATCACATCCGGCGGCAAAGACTCTAGGAGGCGTACATCGATAATGAGTGCGGCCTCACTGAGCCAACGCCGATCGTCCTGGCGAGAGAACATCCATGCAGCGCCACCCCTAGCGCTGCAAGTTGTTTTTAATTTCTATGTAACATGAATGAAACTATGTGTACTTTATTTGTGGTTTGATCGTTGAGGGTTTGCAGGTGTGGGGCCATCCTTTGGTGGCCCCTGTGGACATGCTCTAAAAATGGTTGTCAATTTACTCATTCTGATCCATAATGATTGTTGGAGTAGAATCAATACTTACATGCTACCAAAAAACAATAGTACCACCTCTCTGATCTAAACTAGTTGAACTTAGACTGATTTACCCTCCAAATCTGCAAAAATCAATTTTCATCGGGGGGATTATAATTTTTAGAAGGCGTCGTGTATTTTTAGGGGAAATAATCCGAGAAAACCCCCGACTACAAACAATTTAAACTCTAAATAACTAGCACCTATAAATGACCAATCCATGTTGGCGCGTAGGGAGACATTGAAGATCAACGAAAGGGGCGATAAAGGCATAGGCATCGGTACTATGCCATTTGAAGGGTCACATCGTCTTCACATCCATGGTTTTGAGAACATGATTCACTTCCAACTACTACGCCAGATCCCCTCACTACAGGAATGGACAGATTCGCCGACGGCCAAACGTCGGGGCCGTCGGCGTAGCCGGCGCCCAGGCTAGCTCCGCCCGGTGTCTGTCGGCGTACAGGTGCCGTCGGCGTAGGCCCAGCTACGCCGAGGGCGGCTGTCGGTGTCCTCGGCGTAACTAGGCCCAGCCTGGCCATCGTCCGCCGGCCTGTGACGGCGTTATAGCTACACCGACGACCACCCTCGGCGTAGCTATGTCCGTTTTCTTTCTCCTTCCCTGATTTTCCTGTTGGGCCTACGCCTAGGGTGGCCGTCGGCGTAGCTCCTTCTTTTTTTTGCATTTTCTTTGTACTTATTTATTATATCTAATTATTTAAACAATGTCTATATTTTTCTTAATTGGAGGGATTCTTATCGTGAGAATAGATGTCTCCACGCCCACATAAATTGACGTTGCGAATCATCATATTCAGCACCCACAATCAAGATATTAGTTATCTTATTTAAATTCTCGACATAGTTTTCTACTACAAATTCGATAATATCACTGATACATCTTGCTCAATCAAACTAGACGCCGACGACAGGGTACTGAGCCGCGGGCGGTGGACACCCAGAGAGAAGGAACCATCACACGAGCATAGTACGGGTGAGATCCCTGAAGAATCTGCCATGTATTGGAGAACCTGATCTCCAACACATACATATAGTGGCGGACGTGCTCGTCCTCCTCCCTGACATGCCTCCGTACCACCTCCTCGGGGCCCGGCTCCCTCTGAACCGCTCCTAGACCATGCGACCGCCACCAAAGAAGATCTGGGTCGACGACGGGACCCGGATTCCTCACCAAGCTACGGTTCCCGAAAGGTAGCACCTCCCAGTGCCAACCCGGCGGATCCCAGGCTCGGACATCCCCGGCCCCGACGGAGCCCAGCAGTCCTCCGGCGTTGCCGCCGAGTTGAGGACGAGCACGCGGGTTGGGCATCCTAAAGTATGCATTTGAACGAAAGAACAAATTTCTAAGTGTGGTTGCTCTGAAATGCATCTAATTAACCAAAAAATGGGCTTGGAGATTACCTGCGGGAGGCGACGGCGGGCGGCCTCGGGTGGTGGCGGCTTCGAGCCGGTGAGGGGCTCCGGGTGGTGGCGGCTTCGGGCGGGCGGTGGCTTCGGGTGGCGGCGGCTGCTTTGGGCAGGAGGAGGAGGCAGCGGAGCGGAATGAGAGAGGAGTGGGTATTTAAGCTAAACAAATCTAACCCACCAGATATACATGGGCTGAGCCTAGGTTTTTTGGGCCGAGCCTATGTTTTCTTGGGCCGAGCCTTGGTTTTCTTCGGCTGAGTCGGAGCATCACAACCGGGGCCTAGAATGTGGCAAAGTTGGCCCAACCTTTGCTCTCCATGTACATATGTCCTAAACAAACCAAAACAAGTAGAGAGGTCCACCGGGCTACCCTCGTACGGAGATAGCTATAGGGGTAGACGATCCGGGGCCCCCTGTCTAGGGTTTCGCTGGAGGAGGACCACCGGAGCATCAGAATCACATGAAAACTTGCATGTGCCCCTAGGATATGTGTGTGAGAGTGGTGCAAGGTTGGTAGGTGCCATGTGTAGGCCCTAGGTGTGACCCCCTTCCCGGACATGCGTTAACACTTAGTAAAATCCTGGATCTGTACGTGGAAACTCCCGCCGCGTCACAATTGGGGCCTAGAATGTGGCAAAGTTGCCACAACCTTTGCTCTCCATGTACATATGTTCTAAACAAACCAAAACAAGTAGAGAGGTCCACTGGGCTACCCTCAAACGGAGATAGCTATAGGGGTAGACGATCTAGGGCCCCCGGTCTAGGGTTTAGCCGGAGGAAGACCACCGGAGCGTCGGAATCACATGAAAAGTTGAATGTGCCCCTAGGATATGTGTGTGAGAGTGGTGCAAGGTTGGTAGATGCCATGTGTAGGCCCCAGGTGTGACCCCTTCCCGAACATGCGTTAACACTTAGTAAAATCCTGGATCTATAGGTGCAAATTCCCGCTGCGTCACAACCGGGGCCTAGAATGTGGCAAAGTTGGCCCAACCTTTGCTCTCCATGTACATATATCCTAAAAAACCAAAACCAGTAGAGAGGTTCACCGTGCTACCCTCGTACGGAGATAGCTATAGGGGTAGATGATCTGGGGCCCCCGGTCTAGGGTTTCGCCGGAGGAAGACAACTGGAGCGTCAGAATCACATGAAAACTTGCATGTGCCCCTAGGATATGTGTGTGAGAGTGGTGCAAGGTTGTTAGATGCCATGTGTAGGCTCCAGGTGTGACCCCCTTCTTGGACATGCGTTAACACTTAGTAAAAGCCTCGATCTGTATGTGGAAACTCCCGCCGCGTCATAACCGGGGCCTTGAATGTGGCAAAGTTGGCCCAACATTTTCTACCCATGTAAATATGTCCTAAAGAAACCAAAACAAGTAGAGAGGTCAACCGGGCTACCCTCGTACGGAGATAGCTATAGGGGTAGACGATCCGGGGGCCCCGGTCTAGGGTTTCGCTAGAGGAAGACCACTGGAGCGTCGGAATCACATGAAAACTTGCACGTGCCCCTAGGATATGTGTGTGAGAGTGGTGCAAGGTTGGTAGGTGCCATGTGTAGGCCCCAGGTGTGACCCCCTTCCCGGACATGCGTTAACACTTAGTAAAATCCTGCATCTGTATGTGGAAACTCTCGTCGCGTCACAACTGGGGCCTAGAACGTGGCAACGTTGGCCCAACCTTTGCTCTCCATGTACATATGTCCTAAACAAACCAAAACAAGTAGATAGGTACACTGGGATACCCTCGTACGGAGATAGCTATAGGGGTAGATGATCCGGGCCCCCGGTCTAGGGTTTCGCCGGAGGAAGACCACTGGAGAGTCGGAATCACATGAAAACTTGCATGTGCCCCTAGTATATGTGTTTGAGAGTGGTGCAAGGTTGGTAGGTGCCATGTGTAGGCCCCAGGTGTGACCCCCTTCCCGGACATGCGTTAACACTTAGTCAAATCTTGGATCTGTACGTGGAAACTCCCGCCGCGTCACAACCCGGGCTTAGAATATGTCAAAGTTGGCCCAACCTTTTCTCTCCATGTACATATGTCCTAAACAAACCAAAACAAGTAGAGAGGTCCACCGGGCTACCCTCGTATGGAGATAGCTATAGGGGTAGATGATCTGGGGCCCCGGGTCTAGGGTTTCGCCGGAGGAAGACCACCGAAGCGTCAGAATCACATGAAAACTTGCATGTGCCCCTAGGATATGTGTGTGAGAGTGGTGCAAGGTAGGTAGGTTCCATGTGTAGTCCCCAGGTGTGACCCCTTCCTGGACATGCGTTAACACTTAGTAAAATCCTAGATCTATACGTAGAAACTCCCACCGCATCACAACCGGGGCCTAGAATGTGGCAAAGTTGGCCCAACCTTTGATCTCCTTGTACATATGTCCTAAAAAAAGCAAAACAAGTAGAGAGGTACACCGGGCTACCCTCGTACGAAGATAGCTATAGAGGTAGACGATCCGGGGGCCACGGTCTAGGGTTCTGTCGGAGGAAGACCACCAGAGCTTCGGAATCACATGAAAACTTGCATGTGCCCCTAGGATATGTGTGTGAGAGTTGTGCAAGGTTGGTAGGTGCCATGTGTAGGCCCCATGTGTGACCCCCTTCCCGGACATGCGTTAACACTTAGTAAAATCCCGGATCTATACGTGGAAACTCCCGCTGTGTCACAATCGGGGCCTAGAATGTAGCAACATTGGCCCAACCAGGTCTAGAACATGAAAACGTTGGCCCAACCTTTGATCTCCATGTACATATGTCCTAAACAAACCAAAACAAGTATAGAGGTACACCGGGCTACCCTCGTACGGAGATAGCTATAGGGGTAGACAATCCGGGGCCCTCGTCTAGGGTTTCGCCGGAGGAAGACCACCGGAGCATCAAAATCACATGAAAACTTGCATGTACCCCTAGGATATGTGTGTGAGAGTGGTGCAAGGTTGATAGCTGCCATGTGTAGGCTCCAGGTGTCACCCCCTTCCCGGACATGCGTTAACACTTAGTAAAATCCTCGATCTGTACGTGGAAACTCCCGCCGCGTCACAACCAGGGCCTAGAAGGTGGCAAAGTTGGCCCAACCTTTGCTCTCTATGTACCTATGTCCTAAACAAACCAAAACAAGTAGAGAGGTCCACCGGTCTACCCTCATCTGGACATAGTTATAGGGGTAGGTGATCCGGGGCCCCTGGTCTAGGGTTTCACCAGAGGAAGACCACCGGAGCGTCGGAATCACATGAAAACTTGCATGTGCCTCTAGCATATGTGTGTGAGAGTGGTGCAAGGTTGGTAGGTGCCATGTTTAGGCCCCAGGTGTGATCACCCTTCTCGGGCTACCCTCGTTAGGAGAAAGCTATAGGGTCTCACCGGAGATCAAGTCAAAATATATTTAATCCTAGATCGAGTCAAAATATTTAAATCAGTAAATATATTTAATGAAATAGATTGAAAACTGAACAAAATATAAAAAAGTCAAACCTACGCCGACGGTGGCCATCGGCGTAGGGCTAACCCAGATCGTGTGAAACTGAAAAAAGAAAAAACAAAGCTACACCGATAGTGGCCATCGGCGTAGGGCCCTAGATCGCGTGAAACTGAAAAAACAAAGCTAAACCGACGGTGGCCGTTGGCGTATGGCTAACCCTAAATCAAGTGAAAGGGGTTGGTCGAACCAAACCAAACCCATCCTACTTCTCCCCGCGTGCCCGCCGCCGCTAGACCTCCCTCTCCCCCGCGTCGCTGCACCCCGGTGAGCCCGCTGCAGCTACACCCCCACGAGCCCACTCGTCGCCGTTGATCCTCCCTCTCCCCAGCCGCCGCTGCACCCCGCGAGCCCGCCCTGTTGCTGCTGGCCCTCCCTCTCCTAGAACTCTGGCCGCCCCACACGAGGCAGGGCCTTGCCGGCCGTGGTCCTGCGCGCCTCTCCTTCCTCCGACCATGGTCCCTGTAGCGCCTCCTCCCTCTAGCCGAGGTCACTGCAGCGCCTCTCCTCCCTCTAGCCAGGGCCCTGCATCGCGCCTCTCCTCGCCTCCCTCTGCCGCCGCGCCGCCAGGGCCTGCACCGCATCCACCTTGTCGCGGCCGAGCTCTGGTGAGTAGAAATAGGAGTAGAAATGTTAGAAATAGGAGTAGAAATGCTAGAAATAGGAGTACAAAAGCAAGAAACTAGAGTAGAATTTAGTACAATAGAATTCGAAGTAGGAGTTTGCTAGTATGTGAGTAGATATGTTAGAATAGGAGTTTGCTAGTAGTTTGTATGAATAGTAGTTTGTGGTCTGTGAGTACAAATAGGAGTAGAAATAAAAATGCTAGAAATAGGAGTACAAATAGAAATGCTAGAAATAGGAGTAGAATTAGATATGCTAGAAATAGGAGTAGAATTAGAAATGCTAGAAATAGGAGTAGAATTTAGTATATTTAACCATTTGTTCATGTTTTTTGTAGCTACCGGAGGGTGAGCAGGGGGAGTGTTTCGACGGCGGGGTCCCAGATCATCTTCGAGGATTTAATCACGCTTCGAGGGTGAGAATCCATTCACCTCTCTACTACCTAGGTTTATTTTCGTGTCTAGATCACCAAGTGTGTCATGTCACCTAGGCGTCATCCCGACCGTAAGCGTTACGCGAATTAATATGCATTAGTGGTCTCGCATATTAATAACCGTAATGCTTATGGATTTTATCGGGTAGTCGGCGGATTCGTAGTTGGGTATGGTTCTCCCTGGCTCTATCTCGATCCGAGACAGGATTTTGGCGGTGCCTCCTCGTTGTTCTCCGGATGCACATCCTCTCGACTTTTTATTGAGACGTGTATCGAGAGAGCAGCGGGGAGGTGCTGCCGAAATTCTGCTCGGATCGAGCTAGAGCCAGGGAGAACTTACCCAATCTATGGATCTGGCGGCTGGTTAGGACCCTCTTTTCCTATTAGACATGTAGGTTGATTGCGTAAAAATATGAAGCATTTAATCTCATGTTTGATACAAAATGCTATATTTGTTGTTTGGTTCCCAACAAAGCAGAAGAGGATGGCTGATAATGGGTGGATGTATAGTGCCTGTATTAGTGCGACTAATAAAACAAAAGAGTGGACGAGGAACACTCATTTGTTAGTGAATGAGTTAGCGCCTGGTTCGAAGGCAATCGTTCGAGCACTTTGTCCCTGCGCTCGTTGCAATAAGCGTCATCGTTGGGGAAAGGATGAGATGTATAGACACCTTCTGCAAGCTGGGTACATGCCTCACTATGTCACGCAGGTCGAGTTTGCTCGGTACGAACGTGACAGAGGTGAGGTTATGCGGCAGCGGCTCAATGGCAATGAGCATGATGGGATTAAAAACCTGGCTAGATGATCTCATCGATGCCGACCAGTCAGATTCGCCACCTCCACGGGATGAAGCACCAGAACCGGAGGAACCACCAGAACCGGAGGAACTGGAGCCAACTGATACATTGCAAATGTATCTATAATTTTTGATGTTCCATGCTTGGTTTTATCCACTTTCTTGTGTTTTGTCCACACTTTGGAGTACTTTTCATATGATTTCTTGGACTAACCTATTGACAAGAGCCATAGTGCCAGCTGCCTGTTTTTTGCTGTTTTTGGTTCCAGGAAAGTCAGAAAATGAATATTCTCGGAATTGGACGGGACAAAAGCCAAAGTGCCTATTTTTCTAGAAGACTCACGGAGCCAGAATACGAGATGGAGGAGGGCCAGGGGATGGCCACACACCCCCAGGCGCGGGCTGGGCCTGGCCACGCCAGGGCATGGTGTGGGCCCCCCAGGCACCCCCTCGGTCTCCCTCTTCGCCTATAAGAAGCCTTCTAACCTAAAAACTCTGGGGGGGTCGACGTTTTTCTAGAAGGAGTTTCGCTCTGCCGCCACTACCAGATTCCACGAAATAGCACCAGAAACTCCGTTCTAGCACCCTACCGGGACGGGGAATTGGAGGTGATCATCGCCATCATCATCACCATTGCTTCTCCATCGACCATCCATGTTTCCCCCATCTATGAGTGAGTAATCCCCCACTGTAGGCTACGGGGATGGTAGGGATTGGATGAGATCGTTCATGTAATGGCATCAGATTGTTAGGGCATGGTGCCTAGTATCTTCTATTAGTGCTTTATGACTTTGTTGCGACTTGTTGTGCTTAATGCTTGTCACTAGGGCCCGAGTGCCATGATTTCATATCTGAACATGTTATTGATTCATTATGATAGTATTGTTTTTGGTCTTATCTACAAGTTGTATACACACATTGTTGTCCGGAACCAATGGCCCCGAAGTGACAAAAATCGGGATAACCGGAGGGAATGGCTTTGATGTGAGGATCACATGTGTTAATGCTTTGCTCTGGTGCTCTATTAAAAGGAGCACCTTAATTGCTAGTAGTTCCCTTGAGGCCCCGCTGCAAACGGGCTGGCAGGACAAAAGATGTTGTGCAAGTTCTCATTGCGAGCACGTATGACTATATATGGAACACATGCCTAGGATTGTCTAGTACTTGGATGCTTTATCTTATTTATCTGCAATTGCCCTATGTTCTGATTGCTATGTGAATTGTCTTGTCCATGCAACGCCCATCCATCCATCCCTATGCCTACCGCACTTGAATCCTATTGTTTACTGCTATTGTCATTGCTGTCTTTACTTTACTATTGCTACTACAAAACTATTGCTACTACAAAACTATTGCTACTGATAAACTACTGTGAGCAAGATTGTTTCTAGGTGCAGCTGAATTGACAACTCAGTTGTTAAGGCTTATAAATATTCTTTGGCTCCCCTTATGTCGAATCAATAAATTGGTTTCACTTCCCTCGAAAATACTGCGATACACCCCGTATACTTGTGGGTCATCAAGACTATTTTCTGGCGCCGTTGCCGGGGAGCATAGCTTTATTTATCAAGTCCACTTGGAATCACTATTGTTCAAGCTAAGTTTATTTTCACCTTGTTTTCTTGTTTCTTTATCAAAAATACAAAAAAAATTAGTTCCTACTCTAGTTGTTATTTTCGTTGGTCTGTTATTGTCTTGCTTTATCATGCTCTTTATCAATGGCTGGTTTCTTTGAAACTAAATCTTATTGGAAAGGTGGGTTCACGGAAGAACACAAATATTATTATAAGGAACACCGCTTGTCACAAAAAGGGAAACACTTATGGGAACAAATTGATAAATTGTATACCATTGCTAGAAACGTGTGCTCTACTTATAATGTTACTTATTGCTTTGATAAATCTTGTTGCTGCAAGAGGTACAAACACCTCCCTTTTCAATGTGAGTATAATGATAATGTTACCATATCTTCTTATGTTAAAGGAAATTATGACTTTTATGATGTGGAACAAATTGAGGAATTTATTACTTGGAAGGGTGCATTTGAACTTGCTAGTTTGCTTTAAAATATTGATGATTCACCTTATAAGTATGAGGTTTATGGTATACTTAAATTTTGCTTTGATAATTACAAGGATGAAAATGGCTATATTCTTGAATATATTGATAGATGCTTTCCACAAATGGAAGAGACTAATGCCTTGCAGGATCCTATGGAAGAAGAAATTGATGAACCTGAAATCTCATTAGATGAAAAAGAGGAGGAGAGTGATGAACAAAAGGAGGAAGAATGGATTAGCTACCCATCTACCTTCTAATGAGAGTAACTCTTTATCCCTTACATTATTTGATTGTCCTCCATGCTTACTAAAGGAGGATGAATGTTATGTTCCTTCGGATTCTTTTGAAAATGTTTATAATAAAGCTCTAGTGCTTGTAGATCATGAAAAGCATGCTTTATGTGACAGCTATATTGTTGAGTTTATTCATGAGGCTACTGAAAATTATTATGAGAGAGGAAAATATGGTTGTATAAGTTTTCATGGTATTGAAACACCTCTCTATGTGCTGAAAGTTTTGAAGTCACTCTTTTTTTATCTTCCTATGCCTGTCACTTTGTTCTTTGTGAATTTATTTGCAGACACGATTCCTATGCATAGGAAGTGGGTTAGACTTAAATGTGTTTTGAATTTGCTTCTTGATGCTCTCTTTTACTTCAACTCATATTTCTTACGTGAGCATCCTCTCAAACTATTATGCCTGAAGATGATAATATGTCTATTATTCTTGGGAGACCTTTTCTTAAATACTGCAGGAGCTGTTATTAATTGTAATCAAGGGAAGGTGACCTTCAATGTTAATGACAAGGAACATACTGTCTATTTCCCCAAGAATATTGATAGGACTTATGGTTTAGAATTCAATTGAACATGATGAGGGCATTCAAGTTGGAGAAATATATTGTCCCATACCAAGAGAAAAATTTGAAACTATTATGATTGGGACCATTGCTATCAAGGTTGAGGTAACATAATCATTAGTGGAATACAAAGTTTTGTCTCATATGAAATTGTTTTGGTAACAAGACCTGATCAACCTTGTTAACAAAAGGATTTCATTGAACAAAACAATGTTTTCACCATGATTATCTCCGCTTACTTCTATTCTATCCATTTTTGTTTTTTCTTATGCCTAACTTAAAGGCGTTAAAGAAAAGTACTTATTGGGAGATAACCCAAAAGTTTTAGATGAGTCTTGGAAGTTATTACGTCAGTAATAACCGCTCCTTATCCTTTTTATTTTCTTTTTGTGCCAAGAGTAACCTCTAATGAGAGAGAAGTAATGATTGGGAAAGTTGCTGTCCCGAAACAGATTTCTGTGCTTCACTGTAAAAATTCGTGTAAAATCTCTGAACGTATTTTTGAGGCATGAATTTTTGTGCTTCTGACCCAGGTTGTTATATAACTTTTGTTAGTTCAACACTTTTTTATTTGAGCAATAGAAGGTCTTCGAAAAAATTCGTCTTTACCTGCTGGCCTGTTTTGACAGATTTCTGCCATTTTCTGCATTTGCTTCTTGTTGGTTCCTTTTTGAGTTCTTTTGGGAATTGAGATTTTTGAGGGAAGTGCTATAGTAGCTAGTTTTCTAATGGAAGTTTATTTGGTGTTAGAACTGAATCTTAAGACTTATTTATCTTGAGTGCACTAATGTTGCTAATAAAGATTGTGTGAAGTTTTGTATGAAGGAAAAATTTCAGGTGTATGGAAGGAATGAGTAATGAGATGAAGGATGGATTAAAGCTCAAGATTGGGGATGCCACGCGTGTCACCCCAAGAAATATCCAAGAAGTACAAGCGTCAAAGCTTGGGGATGCCCAATGCATCTCCTTCTTCATCAATAAAAATCCCAGGTTTCTTCCAAACACTTCATTTTTATTGTTTCATGCACAGTTGCGTTGTTCTTGGAGCGTCTTCTTTTTCGTTTTCGTTTTGGTTTTTTGTTTGCTTAGTTTGCTGAATAAATTGGTTGGACCTCCTCTTTCATGCATTAGTGTTCAAATAGTTTGGTTTGGTTTGGTTTGGAAAAGAGTAGGAAAGCTCATGCTTAAGTGGTAAAGAGAGCTTGTTTTTGACTGTGGCCTATGCTTTGTCATGCCATGCTTGATATTGTTTTGGCTTTATGCTTAGTATTATTTGCTGTAGCATGAATTCTTATAAACAATTGAGATTGCTTAATGTGCCTTGGATGAATCATGCATTGTTTTAGCATATTAAAGCATAGTATAGTGGTATTCTCCTTTGATGCTTTATTTGGGTTGACTTAGCACATGCTCACACCATGTTATGACTATCCCAAGTCACCATAAGCCTTTATGATCCTTTAGTTTTCAACTTGAAGTATCACTTTATGCTTTGATCAATGATGTTTTGTCGCTCTGCATGATTATGGCCATTATTACTCTCTCGTTTGTCGCTCCCTTACTATTGCTAGCCTTCACATTCACTGAGTATGTTTTACTCATGTTTCCAACCCCCCAAAACTAAAATATTGCCAAAGTGTCCACCATACCTACCTATTAGCATCATTTGCTACTTCCGTGCATATTCAATATGCCTTGTTTTCTTCCGAATAAAATGTCTGCTTGTTATGAGAAAGTTAGTTAGTAAAGCTCTCACGAACTTGATGGCACAGTTCATTTTCTTGCATTTAATAAACCCGAACCATTGCGTCCTTCTTTGTTGCGTATATGCTTGCGCTTTATAAGTTTAAGTTAGCAGAACCATGTATCATGGGGAACGTTTTCGACATCTCATTAGTACTTAGTACCTCGTTGATATCATGTTCTTTTGCTTATGGATCCCGACGGTGTGAAATAAAAGTGGAACTTGTAAGATCATGGAGTTTGTATGTATGTTAGAGAAACGCCTGGGCCGCTAGCCTAAGCCATGCCTAATCATGGTGGAAACTTGCAGCATAACCATAATGACCATTCTATGAAGCATCCTCAATAAAAATCTATGCACATAGTAAATAAAAAGATCGCTGAGATGCTCATTGTCTGCTTGCCTTGTCATTTTGATTATGGGATAGCTCCTATATCATGTGCAAGGGGTACCCCGTTGGCGGTTCTCTATGATACGTATATACTTACAAAGACAAGAGCTTACTCGTGACTGAAGTTGAGTAGCATGAGGATCGGTCTTCGTAAGTAAGGGGCATGAGACTTGGATTTATAACTTGTCAAGCATATCCTCTTAGTTGTGTCACTTTAACCTTAACCATTTAAAGATGCTTATGATAGGGGCAATGAGACCTCAAAGCTAATGAGTACCATACTTTCAGCATTTGGAAGCCTTTCAAACTTTTCAAAACCTGTTCATTTCCTTGTTGAGTCTCCACACATTCTTTGAGCACTTTCTTGAGAGCATAGTGGCCATTCTTAGTTCTATGTGCATTGTCCCAAGACTTGTTGGTTGATGCATACCTTGATATTGCTTGTTTTAAACTATTTGTATCTAGTCACTCTTGTAAACTTCGAAGGTGTCATATGCATTTATGTTTGCTACTCTATGAGGGACAAGCTGAATGCCACTATGCTATGTTTTCTTTATGTGAAACAAACAAATGTCTTGCAAAGCATTGTTATTCATGAATCTTTTGTTTGTGCCTTTTCATGTTGCAACATAGTTGCTATGTCTTATTGCTAGAACTTTGTCTTTCATGTTATGATTGAAGTACTATGATCCCAGCTTTGAATGTTTTACAAATACATTGATCAAGTTTATGATGGTGCATGTCACCTCAAAAATTATTCTTTCTTTTTATCAGTTACCTACTCAAGGACGAGCAGGAGTTAAGGTTGTTGATGTTGATACATTGCAAATGTATCTATAATTTTTGATGTTACATTCTTGGTTTTATCCACTTTCTTGTGTTTTGTCCACACTTTGGAGTACTTTTCATATGATTTCTTGGACTAACCTATTAACAAGAGCCACAGTGCCCGCTGCCTGTTTTCTGCTATTTTTGGTTCCGGGAAAGTCAGAAAATGAATATTCTCGGAATTGGACGGGACAAAAGCCAAAGTGCCTATTTTTCTAGAAGACTCACGGAGCCAGAATACGAGACGGAGGAGGGCCAGGGGCTGGCCACACACCCCCCCAGGCGCGGGCTGGGCCTGGCCACGCCAGGGCATGGTGTGGGCCCCCCAGGCACCCCCTCGGTCTCCCTCTTCGCCTATAAGAAGCCTTCTGACCTAAAAACTCCGGGGGGTTTGACGTTTTTCCAGAAGGAGTTCCACTCCGCCGCCACCACTAGATTCCACGAAACAGCACCAGAAACTCCGTTCTGGCACCCTGCCGCGACGGGGAATTGGAGGATATCATCGCCATCATCATCACCATCGCTTCTCCATCGACCATCCATGTTTCCCCCATCTATGAGTGAGTAATCCCCCGCTGTAGGCTATGGGGATGGTAGGGATTGGATGAGATCGTTCATGTAATGGCATCAGATTGTTAGGGCATGGTGCCTAGTATCTTCTATTAGTGCTTTATGACTTTGTTGCGACTTATTGTGCTTAATGTTTGTCACTAGGGCCCGAGTGCCATGATTTCAGATCTGAACATGTTATTGATTCATTATGATAGTATTGTTTTTGGTCTTATCTACAAGTTGTATACACACGTTGTTGTCTGGAACCAATGGCCCCGAAGTGACAGAAATCGGGATAACCGGAGGGAATGGTTTTGATGTGAGGATCACATGTGTTCATGGAGTGTTAATGCTTTGCTCCGGTGCTCTATTAAAAGGAGCACCTTAATTGCTAGTAGTTCCCTTGAGGCCCCGCTGCAAATTGGCTGGTAGGACAAAAGATGTTGTGCAAGTTCTCATTGCGAGCACGTATGACTATATATGGAACACATGCCTAGGATTGTCTAGTACTTGGATGCTTTATCTTATTTATCTGCAATTGCCCTATGTTTGTCTTTTCCATGCAACGCCCGTCCATCCATCCCTATGCCTACCGCACTCGAATCCTATTGTTTACTGCTATTGTCATTGTTGTCTTTACTTTACTACTGCTACTACAAAACTGGTGCTACTGATAAACTGCTGTGAGCAAGATTGTTTCCAGGTGCAGCTGAATTGACAACTCAGTTGTTAAGGCTTATAAATATTCTTTGGCTCCCCTTGTGTCGAATCAATAAATTGTGTTTCACTTCCCTCGAAAATACTGCGATACACCCCCTATACTTGTGGGTCATCACCAACCGCGAAGGCCTTCCTTGATATGATGGCAGTGGCTAAGAGGCCTTTGTACTAGGGTGCAAATATTTCTCAGCTCGATGCTATCTCTCAATGTCTAGCCGACAAATGCCAGCACCCTGCCAACCTGAGAACATGTGGTAACATGTTGCCCGAAGGGCATTGTCTGCCTGTAACACCCTAGTTTTAGGGCTTTGTTTGTGCATTCATGAGCATCATCACATAAAAGTGCATGCAAAAGAAATAAAACAAAACCCTAAAACCCTAATCCTTCCCTCTCTTTGAAAGCCTTCCAAATGGTTTTCGTATTTTGAAAATTATCAAAATGCATGGAGCCCAAATGGACTAAGAGGGCCCCATAATGCTTTTAATATTTACAAATGTTCTAGTATTTTTGGAATGAGCCAAAACAGATTTGAAATTACATACAAAAGAGAAACTAGAGAAAAACTATTGGAAAATGTTTTCAGAATAAAAAAACAGAGCCAGTCGCAGCAGGCCGACCCAGCTTCCTTCCCCTTTATCTGCCGCCACAGCAGCCCAACAGCAACCACTCCTACTACCTTTCCTGCGGCCCACACCAGCCCAGTAGCCAGTCCTCCCCGGCCCAAGACCGCTTCGCCCTTCGTCGTCTTCCTCATCGGCAGGCAAGCAACTGCCTAGCAACGCCGATGCCGTCCGACGCCCGCCGCGCCAAGATGCTCGCCTCGCCGCCGTTTTGGGGAAGATAAGACCGCGTCGAGCCGTGCTCATCTTCTCCTCGGCCTCTCACTCTCCCTCGACCTCTCTCTCTCTTGTTCCCCTTCGAGGCTGAACCCTAGCCTTGCCAGGTGCTGACGACCACCGTTGTTTCTGGCCTTCCCTGATCTCCTCCGATGACGCTCGTATGTCCGCCTCGTCGCCCTGAACGTCCTCGCCAAAGGAATCGGACGCGGGCGCCCAAAATCGAGCTCCCTGTCTTCGGCATCCCCAACTCCGGCAGTCGCTCCCCATCGTCCATTCGCGTGACCCCGGCCTCCTTCGTCTTCGTCGACCCTCCCGATGCATCGAGGGTAAGCTCGCGAGCCTCCTGGACCCTTTCCCTTCCTCCCTCCTACTCTGTAGCGCGCTGCTGCCGTAGCTCGCCGTGTTCTGCCACTGGCCGTCGCAGTAGGCCGCCATAGAAGCCCCTCCAGTGACCATAAAGCAGCGGCGCCACCAGCGTCGCGTCCGCCACTTCGCTCTGGTTCGAACGAAACCATTCGCATGTCCCATATGGCCTCCCAGCATTGTCCCCGCCGCTGCCCGACGTGGTCTCCGACGAGACCGACGTGGCGCCTGCATGGTGCTTGCCTGGCTGCCGTGTGGTGCCCGCGTGGCCCAGGTCCCACCCGTCATCCATAGTGGCTAGCCTCTGCCCTGGTGAGAAAGGATAGGGTTAGGACATGGTGACATCAGCGTGTGTCATGCTGACGCAGTAAGTCCTTTTAATAGCTTTATTAAATCCAGAAAATGGTATAAATCTTATAAATTCAATAACTAATTATTTATAAGTCAGAAAAATACAAATAATATATCAAAATGTTCAAAAAAACAATATCTACACAATAGACTTATAATCATGCATTTTTCAACAACTTTCATTACATGTTTAATTAGAATAACATTTGAACCCCCCGTAGGTGATTCCGGGGTCTATCCTGCATTAGGGTTTGGACCCTTCGGATCCCGCTTAAATTGTGAAGCATGTTCTTAGGGTTCATTACAATACTAATTAAATTGTCATATCATCATCTTTGCTTGAGGATTGCATTGATGCCATGTGTTGATTGTTGTTTCCCCTTTCTTTCCGGTGTTTGCCTCTTCCCGGTAGAATACGATATCGAGATCGAGATCGAAGACCGAGATCAACACCATCGAAGCTTGAAGATCGACGAATAATACTTGATCAAATATAATCAAGTCCATTACAAGATATCCGAAGATCTATATCTAGGTATCAACAAACAAGGCAAGCATAGCCCCACACATAAAAGAATCCTATGTTGTTGAAAGTATTTCATTCTTGCCATGATGCATACGATACTACTGTGGTCTTTTATCGATAGATAGAGTATCCTATCTGTTGCATCACTCCCTTTGAGCTTATATTACCTGATCCACTGCTCCTAGCATAACTAGGTTTGGCTTGTGTGCACTGCTAGAGCTATTACCTGTGTCTTGCTTAGCTACGCATAGCTGTCAGTGCTGGTTCATCCAGAAGATGTACCAAATGTAGAGAATCTAGTATGACAGGAGAACGAGGTATACTGATGAGGTAAGATCAGTGGTAAAGGTTAAACATGCTATGGCTTGTATGGGAGGCCACGGTGGGATGTGGTTTTTGCAGTCCCATGCTCGCCACTACTAGGACCCGAGTTCTAACCTCTTGAACCAAGACGAGCATACAGCCATAGGGGGTTTATGGGGACCTCTCGACTAACTAACTTGCCTAGTAGATTTCATGAGTCACATAGTTCGGGATTTCCATTTGGCATACGCATCAAATATGTTTTCGAAAGCGGAGGAGGAGGAGGAGGAGGAGGTGCATTCAAACAGGTAGGTAAGCATGGTCGAGGTTGGGGAGGAGGTTTCTCTAGGTAAACTAACCTCACCAACATCTCTAGGGACCAGCTTCGGGATTTGACCCGTTACGGCGGAACCATCCTTAGGACATGACTCATGGTCTCGGTGAAAGCAAGGTAAAGGTCGTGTCCAACCTCCCTCTGCCAGCCTTCCAAGGAAGAGGGCTCAACTATAGTGGCATTAAGAGTCGGTTGTTACGTGTGGGTAAATTTGTACACCCTTGCAGGGTTAATCTTTTCGAAAAGCCGTGTCCACGGTTATGGACGACTTGGGAACGGACGTGAAGATCATAGAGAACATTAACCTAATCATAAACTTGGCAGTTCAACGTGTGCTTAAGGATGCTTCCTCAGGGTACGCGGGGGTGATCCTAGTTGTGAGATGAGGATTACTTTGGTGGATATCAAAAGATGATGATCAATTCGTCAGAGATGTCGCTCTCTTGTCCCCTTTTAAAATAATCTAATTAGACGAGCTTCTTCTCCCTCTTGTTTTATAAACAAAGATGGCTTTATGCAAATTAACCCCACTAGCCATAAGTCCCGCGGATTACACCTTGTACTCACCCTTGCTTTGTTGATAATTTGTAGCAGAGTAAGTGTTCCCTGAAGACGAGTTCCGTACGATATCGACACCGACAAGTAGCTTGGGGTTCCCGGCTGGCATCCTGGAATCTATGGATTGGGACGTCATCGTTATGCTTTAGGCCTCTTAGGCCATTTGTTAAGTTTGTTATACTTAATAACATAATTTGCCTTCCGTTGTTTGACGTTTGTGGTCAGTGACCCCTGCTTGTAATATTTTGGTTCTTCGCTCAGTTATGAGCTTGCTGTAATACTTTTTGTGTCGCAGGGTTACTATTGTGTTACCGATTTCTCACTGGATATCCTCGAGGTCTAGGTTAAGCTTATGTCAGGCTAAGGTCTGGATTTGTTTAACCCTGATCCCGGGGGTGTTACACTGCCTAAAACCTTTCACGAAACAAAGAGACTTATGAACGAGCTCAACATGGATTACGAAAAGATAGATTGTTGTCCAAAAGGTTGCCTTTTGTTTTGGAAATAGTTTACGGATGACAAGTACTGCTGCATTTGTGGGGCCTCTAGGTATGATGAGGTAAAGGGAAAATATGGTCAGATGAGGCAGCCGAATGTCGCTACAAAGATTCTTCGGTATCTCTGATACGTCCATAACTTATCTATAATTTTTGATGGTTTTATGCTTTTGACACTCCTTTTTATACAAAGTTTATGATTTATTTGGACTAACCTACTAATAGTTGCAAAAGTTCACAATGTTCTTGTTTTACACTTTGATGTGTAAGAATTACCAAGAATACAAGTGAAAACCTTGTTGGAGTCAAATTGGGTTTTTCCAGAAATCTGTCTCAGAACTCTTTTTAAAGATGGTCACGTTTCGGGTCGAACACATCGTCAACCGGAAAACTCTTTAACTACAAATTTTTTGGAAATTTCGCGACAAACGTTCTGGACATAAAATTTAGCTGATTCCGAGTCCGGACAGGCCCACTGGGCCCGATTTATTGCAGCCCAAGATGGGGTGACGGGAATCCGAGAAGCTATATAAAGGAAGGAAACCTAATTCGTCGAGGGCATCTCCACCCACAAATTTGCGGCCACCAAATCCACGTTTTTGCCTCCCCCATGGATCCCATCTCCATGGGGTAGGCTCCCAAGAAGCCATGAAGGAAGGGGGCTAAGGGGCGGTGCTCCCCCATGATATCGGCGACGGGGAAGGAGTCCCCCGCACCGGCGCCGGCACCGCCATCACCATCTTCACCGCCATCTCCATCACCTAATCCTCCTAGTATGCAGTGGTTCATCCTCCCACACACCTCTATACCGTCCTATGTAAACATGGTGTTTGATGCTATAAGTTATAATCCTATGATCTGTGTCATGTTTGCGTAGTTTCTTTGTTCTTAGATTGAATGGTTGAACGTCTTTGGTTCATTAGAGTTGTATGTTGATATGGTACAGTCCTTTGGTGTCCATTATATTTGTGCGCGCATGGATTAAACATCATAGGGTTTGTAGTATGTGTAAAAGGAAGGGGGAGTTCTGCCGGAGTGACAGAAACCCGAGGACGCGAACCGGAACGTTACACGTATGGGATTAATAGGACCATTAAACTTAAGGCTCTGGTTGGGGAAACCTTAATGCATTGTTAGTACTTACGGATGTTTGCTAACAAGCCAATCATGTAGTACACGTAATTCTAAGTAGTGAAGCGCATGTATATTTAGCCTCCCCTACATCGAAGACAATGAACCTGATCTATTCGCTATTTAAACTTGGACAAAGCCACCAAAATTACCACCACTATTCCACACTCATGGTTCTGTTAGTTTAATGTATTTTATTGCTGCAGCAACTAGCTTTCTTTCTTGTTATTTATTATCATGCAAAGCTATCTCTATTTCTCGTATTGTTGCTCTAGTTTTATTTCCTAGATAATGCAAATGTGTAGTGTGCGTAGAGTTGTATCAGTGGTTGATAGAACTTGAGAGAATATTTATCCTACATTTAGCTCCTCGTTGGGTTTGACACTCTTACTTATCGAAAAGGCTACACACGATCTCCTATACTTGTGGGTTATCAAGACGTTTTCTGGCGCCGTTGCCCGGGAGCAATAGCGTGTGGTTGAATATTCTTGTGTGGACTTGTTCTCTAAGTAGTTTTCTCTAAGTAGTTTTTACTTTCAGTTTTAAGTTGTTCTCTATCTTAGTATGGATAGGGAATGCGAATTACAAAAAAATCAGTTGTACTTGTTACCTAAAAACATTTTCAAAAAGGAAAGTGATTGGAAAGATGAGTAATAGTTAAGTGGGGTTCGACCTTGAACACTTGTGTTCATGCCTATGAAACCAAAACAAATCTTCCCATGGAAGCTTTTCAGTTAAGAACTTGTAGGAATGCATGAAGCCTTGGAAAAGAAAGATATTTCTGGTATTGATATTAATGCTTATTCATTTGAAAATACTTGAATCTTGCTCCTATGCCTAGCTGAAAGACGTTAAAGAAAAGCACTATTGGGAGATAACCCAAATTATTTTTATTTTCAGTAAGTTTTTATTTTGTTGAGTCTTGGAAGTTATTGCTTCAGTAATAACCTCTCCTTATCCTTTTTGTGTGGTTTTTGTGCCAAGAATAACCTCTATTAAGAGAGAAGTAAGACTTGGAAAGTTAATGTCCCGAAACAGATTTTTGTGCTTCACCGTAAAAAATCGTGAAAAATCCATGTACGTCGGATTGAGCTGTAATTGTTTGTGCTTAGGCAAATAGTTTGCTGCCCAGGGGGATAGCTGCCCCCGGTAGATGTTGTACATCATGCGCCTTTGAGATACGTGCTAAAACAGCTTAACAAGGATAGTTTATTAACCCATCATTGATAAAGCTGACACATAACAGCAGGCAGATGGTAACGAGTATGGAGTATGTGTATGTGTCCTGTACCAGAAGCTTGTCATGTTCTCTGTTATGTGTATGTGTATGTGTATGTGTATGTGTATGTGTATGTGTATGTGTATGCGTCTCGGATTCTGCATGCATGCGACAAGTTAGCGACGACCTGACTATGGTACTCTGTGCCACTCCCACCTGCGCTAGTTTACTTGCTAACACAGCGTTACCATGGCTCGTACTCCCTCCGTTTTAAAATATAAGATGTTCTACTTTTGTGAAAAGAGTGTATCAAGACTTATTTTAGTGTGGCGATTTAAGTAGGTTTAGAGTAAACCTATACAACAAAAGAGTCTAGATACAGTTCTTTCACAAACTAAAAACATCTTATATTTTGAAACAGAGTCTGGGCACCCGAGATTTATCACGGGTCTGCAGTTCACCTGGATAAGGAAGTACTACCTCCATTCCATAATAGTATAAGTCTTTTTAGAAACTGCTTTAGCTTCCTAAAAGGCTTATATTGTATATCAGAGGTAGTAATAATCAAGAACTAACGAACGGAAAAAAAAAGATGGTTTGTGTGATGCTCCCTACGTAGCAACAACTAGCAGGCTAGCTTGCTGGTTCATAGGGCAACGGCTACAGAAGTTAATATACAGCCAAGGGTACTCCCAAGTAAGCACTAGTCATGTGTTCACACTTCACAAGCACATGGTTTTGTTACATGCTTGTAGTAGCTACCGTTGTCTAGTCCCGTTAATTTTTTTAAGCAGTGAAGAGGTAGTCAAAAGATTCCAAACTCACATCCCGATGAAAGGGACCCATAGATAAATGAATGGATTCACACTTAGGCACATGTAGCTTACACAAGCTTCCATGCTCTGCACACATGCAACGTCACACGAGAGGGTGCATGCAGACTGGCAAGGCCCCGTAGTCCAAACACACTCTAATCACCGATTAGTACCACATCGCCAGTAACACAGCAAATGATAGCCAGATGACCATGCGGATCTCAACACGAATCGTACGGTGTTGGCTAGGGGGTCAGCTATTCCCCTTGGCAGCAAATCCACACTCGTGTGCTTATGCCCAGGTTATTATCTAACTTCCGTTAGTTTATCACTTTCCTATTTGAGCAATAGAAGGTCTTCGAAGAAATTGGTTTTTACCTACTGGTATGTTTTGACAGATTTCTGCCGTTATTTGCATTTGCCTCTTAAAATCTCTTTCTCCTTGAGTTCTCGCCAATCACTTGAGATTTTAGAAGGAATTGCTACAGTAGCTTGTGTTTTAATGGAAGTTTTACTTGTGTTGAAACTAAACCTAAAGACTTATTATCTTGAATACACTAATGTTGCTAATGAAGATTGTGTGAATTTTTGTATGAAGGAAATTTTCAAGTGTAGGGAAGAACAATGTGATGAGATGAAGTATGGACTAAAGCTAAATCTTGGGGATGCCCAAGGCATCCCCTTCTTCATCAGTAAAAATCTCAGATTTCGTCCAAACACTTCATTTTTATTGTTTCATGCATAGTTGTGTTGTTCTTGGAGCGTCTTTGTTTTCGTTTTTGGTTTTCGTTTGCTTGGTTTGCTTAGTTTGCTTGAATAAATTTGTTGGACCCCCTTATTCATACATTAGTTTTCAAATAGGTTGGTTTGGATTGGAAAATAGTAGGAAAAGTTCATGCTTAAGTGGTAAAAAGGTGTTTGTTTGACTGTGGCCTATGCTTTGTCATGTCATGCTTGATATTTTTTTGGCTTTATGCTTAGTGATTTTTGCTGTATCATGACATGTTATAATCAATTGAGAGTGCTTAATGTGCCTTGGAAGAATCATGTGTTGTTTTACCATATTAAAGCATAGTATTATGGTATTCTCCTTTGATGCTTTATTTGGGTTGACTTGGCGCATGCTCACACCATGTTATGACTATCCCAAGTCACCATAGCCTCGATGATCCTTTAGTTTTCAACTTGTAATATCACTTTATGCTTTAATTAATGATGTTTTGTCGCTTTGCATGATTATGGCCATTATTGCTCTCTTAGTCAGTCGTTCCCAGTCTTTTGCTAGCCTCCATAACCAAGTATGAGTTCCACTCATGCATCCAACTCCAAATAAAACCAAGTTATTCCAAAGATTCCACCATACCTACCTATTAGCATTTGCTACTCCAAGTATATTCATGCTTTTATCTACCTTCCGAATTAAATTTGTTATGAGAAAATTAGTGATTAAAGCTCTCACGAACTTGACGGCACACTTTACTTTCTTGCACTTAATAATCTTGAACCATTGTGTCCATCTTTGTTGCGTATATGCTTGCCTTTTATGAGTTGAAGTTAGTAGAACCATGTATCAGGGGGAATGCTTTCAACATTGCACTTATTATTCCGTTGATATCATGATTCTTTTGCTTATGGATCCCGATGGTGTGAAATAAAAGGGGAACTTGTAAGATCATGGAGTTTGTATGTGTGTTAGAGAAACGCCTGGGCCGCTAGCCTAAGCCATGCCTAATCATGGTGGAAACTTGCAGCATAACCATAATGAGCCCTCTATGAAGCATCCTCAATAAAAATCTATGCAAATAGCAAATAAAAAGATCATTGAGATGCTCATTGTCTGCTTGCCTTGTCATTTTGATTATGGGATAGCTCCTGTATCATGTGCAAGGGGTACCCCATTGGCGGTTCTCTATGATACATATGTACTTACAATGACAAGAGCTTACTTGTGACTGAAGTTGTGTATCATGAGGTTCGGTACTCGTAAGTAAGGGGCATGAGATTTCAACTTATAACTTGTCAAACATATCCTCTTAGTTGAGTCACTTGAACCTTAATCACCTAAAGATGCTTATGATAGGGCAATGAGAGCTGAAAGCTAATAAGTACCATAATTTTTGGAAGCTCTTTATGAGACTTGAATCCCTGCTTCCTTCTATGAAGGCTTTTTTTACTTTTATGTTGAGTCTCCATCTTCGATCTTTATGCACCTATTGAGAGAGCATAGTGGCCATTCTTAGTTTAATGTGCATTGTCCCAAAACTTATTGTTTGATTCATAATGTTGATATTGCTTGTTCTTGAACTATTTGTATCTAGTCACCCTTATGAACTTTGAAGGTGTCCTATGCATTTATGTTTTGCTATACCATGAGGGACAAGCTGAATACCACTCTTATTATGTTTTCTATATGTGAAACAAACAAACGTCTTTCAATGCATTGTTGTTCATGATCTTTTGTTTGTACCTTTTCATGTTATAACATAGTTGCTATGTCTTATTGTTAGAACTCTATCTTTCATGTTCATGTTTTAAGTACTTTGATCCCAGTTGCAATGCTTTTATAATAATGATGATCAAGATTTTTTTGGCTTCATGTCACCTCAAAAATTATATTGTTTTTATCGTTTACCTACTCGAGGACGATCAAAAACTACGCTTGGGGATGTTGATACGTCCATAACGTATCTATAATTTTTGATGGTTTTATGCTTTTGACACTCCTTTTTATACAAATTTTATGATTTATTTGGACTAGCCTACTAATAGTTGCAAAAGTGCACAATGTTCTTGTTTTACACTTTGATGTGTAGGAATTACCAAGAATACAAGTGAAAACCTTGTTGGAGTCAAATTGGGATTTTCCAGAAATCTGTCTCAGAACTCCTTTTGAAGATGGTCATGTTTCGGGTCGAACACGGCGTCAAGCGGAAAACTCTACAACTACAAAGTTGTTGGAAATTTTGCGACAAATATGCTAGACATAAAATTTAGCTGATTACGAGTCCGGACGGGCCCGCTGAGCCCAATTTATTGTAGCCCAAGATGGGGTGACGGGAATCCGAGAAGCTATATAAAGGGAGGAAACCTAATTCGTGGAGGGCATCTCCACCCACAAATTTGCGGCCACCAAATCCACGTTTTTTCCTCCCCCATGGATCCCATCTTCATGGGGGAGGGCTCCCAAGAATCCATGAAGGAAGGGGGCTAAGGGGCGGTGCTCCCCCATGATATCAGCGGCGGGAAAGGAGTCCCCCGCGCCGCCGCCGGTGTCGTCGCCACCATCTTCACCATCTTCACCGCCATATCCATCACTTAATCCTCCAAGTATGCAGTGGTTCATCCTCCCACACACCTCTATACCATCCTATGTAAACATGGTGTTTGATGCTATAAGTTATAATCCTATGATCTATGTCATGTTTGCGTAGTTTCTTTGTTCTTAGATTGAATGGTTGAACATCTTTGGTTCATTAGAGTTATATGTTGATATGGTACAGTCCTTTGGTGTCCATTATATTTGTGCGCGCATGGATTAAACATCATAGGGTTAGTATGTGTAAAAGGAAGGGGGGAGTTCTGCCGGAGTGACAGAAACCCGAGGACGCGAACCGGAACGTTGCACGTATGGGAGTAAGAGGACCATTAAACTTAAGGCTGTGGTTGGGGAAACCTTAATGCATTGTTAGTACCTACGGATGTTTGCTAACAATCCAATCATATAGTACATGTAATTCCAAGTAGTGAAGTGCATGTATATTTAGCCTCTCCCACATAGAAAACTGCATCGAAGACAATGAACCTAATCTATTCTCTATTTAAACTTGGACAAACCCAGCACAATTACCACCACTATTCCACACTCATGGTTCTATTAGTTTAGTGTATTTTATTGCTGCAGCAACTAGCTTTACTTTCTTGTTATTTGTTATCATGCAAAGCTATCTCTATTACTCATATTGTTGCTCTAGTTTTATTTCCTAGATAATGCAAATGTGTAGTGTGCGTAGAGTTGTATCAGTGGTTGATAGAACTTGAGAGAATATTTATCCTACCTTTAGCTCCTCGTTGGGTTCGACACTCTTACTTATCGAAAAGGCTATACACAATCCCCTATACTTGTGGATTATCAATCTCCCATTCATAAAAAGAATCTAGCGGCTTTACTTGAGAGAGGAGACTGCAAAACAGATGACCTAGCACAAGAAGGGGAAGAGATACGAGGACGAGAATGGACGGAAGAAGATGGGACATCCATCTGATGGTAAAGCATGGAAGAACTTCGATGACAAATACCCTCGGTGGGTAGATGAGGCTCGGAATGTCAGAATTGCGGTAGCAACAGATGGCTTCAACACATATGGTTTGTCGACAACCGCGTATAGCTGCTGGCCGGTGTTTGTTATTCCACTCAATCTCCCTCCCGGAGTATTAATGCAATGGAAGACCATGTTCTTGTCGCTGATCATTCCAGGGCCCGAGTACCCGGGGAAGAATTAGCTGGTAAGTTCCCATGCCCAGTGTGCAGGCACCGACTTGAGTTTATTTGGATAAAGTCGGGTCGCAAGTATGTTGCGTTTGACACGAATCGACAGTACCTCAAAAGAAAGCATCCGTTTAGAGAAGACAGAAAGAACTTCAAGAAGGGCAAAGTTGTGCATGAAGTAAAAGAGGTACCAAAGTTCGATGGTGCGGCTGTTGATGCCGAGCTACGTGCTCTCGTGCCTGCGGCGCCGGGAACTAGACATCAATTTGCGGGATATAGTGTAACGCACAACTGGACTCACGTGGCAGCCTTAACAAATCTCGTGTATTATAAGGACCTCTAACTTCCCCATAACATCGATGTGATGCACACCGAAAAGAATGCCGGGGAGTCCCTTTTTCACACAGTCCTGAACATTCCTGGGAAGTCAAAGGATAATGTCAAGGCTAGAGTCGATGTTGAGAAGCTCTGTGATAGGAAGATATTACACATGCAGCCTCCTAGCGGCCGTTGAAAGAATTGGTTCAAGCCGCATGCCTACTTCTGCCTTGGTAGTGTCCAAAAGAAGGAGGCATTCAGGTGGCTCAAATACATCGTGATGTTCCCTAAGGGTTATTGTTCGAATATAAGTTAGGGAGTCAATCTTTCGACGGGACAAGTCACCAGACTCAAGAGTCACGACTATCATATATGGATAGAGCGACTAATGCTGGTGATGGTTCGAGGGTATCTCCCCGAGAAAGTCTGGCGAGTGCTTGCGGAGTTGAGCCATTTCTTCCGCACGCTCTATGCTAAGCAGGTATGTCCCCTGGTTATTGAGAAGTTGCGTGTTCAACTGCCAGAGTTTCTATGCAATTTGGAGATGATCTTTCCGCCAGGCTTCTTTACTCCGATGGTGCATCTCATTGTGCACCTCGCGAATGAGGTACTCTTGGGGGCCGGTGTAATTTCGTTGGCAGTTTTGTATTGAGAGAGAGTTTAAGTATATTCGGAAGATAACTAGAAACAAAGCCAAGATTGAAGCATGCATAGCTGATGCAACATGCCTTCGGGAGATGGCAGACGCTGCAACAACCTACTGGCCTGATGATGTTCCCACTATGCATAACCCAGTCTCTCGTTACAATGTCGACCAACCCAAGAATGACCCCAAGCTCGAAATATTCCAATTTCCTGGTGGCAAGGACGGTAAAGGACTAAAATACCACTTGCTGAAGGAAGAGAAGGATTGCATAATGCTCTATGTGCTTATGAACATGAAGGAAGTGGTCGATTTCATAAGGTAAAATGGTGAATAATTTACTTCTCGGTCTCGGTCTCGGTCTCGGTCTAATGCTTATTTTCTCCTCCTTAGTGAATTCACGGATGAACAGTGGTCGGGAATGACGGATCCCTCTCCCTTGGAGTTGGACATTCTACTTAAAGAGGGTGCTCCAGGAAATAAAAAACTTTGTGTCCTGGTTCATGGAAAAAGTAATTTCTAACCTGTCCCTCTTACCATTATTATTCTACGTAACTAATATAATGAACACAACAACTTTAAACTGTACTTGTAGGGAGCTGATCCCAACGTTGAGACGTCAGATGAGTTGAAATGTGTTTCCCAGGGTTTTAACCGTGACGTCATGAAGTATGAGAAGTATGATGTGAAATGGGTTTCGCTTTCATACAGAGATGCACCAGAAGGGCCGACCGAATGCAAAAACGGTAAATACAGGGGTCTTCACCAGACGAGCCGATGCCCTTGATTACTATGAAAGGTTAGAGAATGTATACGAGCTGACCTTCAATCGTACGAACGTACAACTCAATCTTGTTGTGTTCAAGTGCCACTGGTTCGACCCAAGGGATGGACTGAGAAGTACCCCTTCCATTGGGTTAGTTGAAGTTAGGCCTTCAACCACCTATAGCGGAGCCGACGTCTTTGTTGTGGCTCACCAAGCCAACCAAGTTTATTATTTGCCCTACCATGCCAGAAAGCGGAACTCAAGGGTTGGGAAGTCGTGTTCCAGGTATCACCACATGGTAACCTACCGATTCCCTCCGAGGACGAATACAACAACATTAACCCTGTAACATACGAGGAAATTTTCTATCAAGAGCAAGAGGACTTCGGGCACTTCGAGTTAGAACCTGTTGATCTTGAGGATCTCGAGAACGATGCAGAAACTCGGGGTGAGTTAGTGGTGGATCTACATGACATAAATATGCTCGAGAAGTTCCATGCGGAGAATGACAACGATGATGAGCCTTGATGTCTACGCACTTCTATTCTTGTAGACAGTTGTTGGGCCTCCAAGTGTAGAGGTTTGTAGAACAACAGCAAGTTTCTCTTAAGTGGATTACCCAAGGTTTATCGAACTCAGGGAGGAAGTTGTCAAAGGTATCCCTCTCAAGCAACCCTGCAATCAAGATACAAGAAGTCTCTTGTGTCCCCAACACACCCAATACACTTGTCAGGTGTATAGGTGCACTAGTTCGGCGAAGAGATAGTGAAATACATGTGGTATGGATAATTATAAGTGGTAACAGTGCCAGAAAATAGCTTGATGGCGTGGAAGAAACTAAAGGCAAACTAAAATAAAGATGGCAGCAAGCAAACATGTAACAGATCTAGTTACAAACGGTGTTTCAATATTTAAAAACAAGGCCTAGGGATCATACTTTCGCTGGTGAACACTCTCATATAAATATATTATCTTTATGATACTACTCTGAACTACTCTCTGGTTGGACACTCTAATCCGTGGTAGGGCTATAACAGCACACCTCAAAGTTTGCTTTCCCCATCTAGATAACCCCACACTGTCACCTTGAGCTCTAGATGGTTCCAACAAACACCACAATTTCATAGAAACATCTAACTCCAAATATAACTCATAACAAGTATTTGTAATCTCTAGCCTAAGTGCTACCATGGTGTGCACGCTATCACTTTCACACACATGGGGAGAGTAGAGATCTATTAAAGCACTTGAGTCGCAAAGTAGATCTACTTGATTACAAAGCTCATGATCACAATATGATCATGCATAGAGAGAGATAAACACATAGCTACCGGTAAAACCCCTAGCCTCGAGGAATAACTACTCCCTAATCATCATGGGAATCGGCAATGGTGATGGAGATGGTGGTGGAGATGGTGGTGGAGATGGTGAAGAGGCAGCGCCGGCGGCAACAGCGGCGAGGAGGACTCCTTCCCCGCCGCAGGTATCACAGGGGAGCACCGCCCCTTAGCACGATTTCTTCATGGCTTCTTGGGATCACTCCCCATGGAGATGGGATCCATGGGGGAGGAAAAAACGTGGCTTTGGTGGCTGAAAATTCGTGGGTGGAGGTGTCTTCCACGAATTAGGTTTCCTCCCTTTATATAGTTTTTCAGATTCCAGGCACCCCATCTTGGGCTGCAGTAAATTGGGTCTATCGGGCCCGTCCAAACTTGGAATCAGCTAAATTGTATGTCCAGAACGTTAGTCGCGAAATGTCCAACAACTTTGTAGTTGAAGAATTTTCCGTTTGACGTCATCTTCGACCCGAAATGTGACCATCTTAAAAAAGAGTTCTGAGACAGATTTCTGGAAAATCCCAATTTGACTCCAACAAGGTTTCCACTTGTATTGTTGGTAATTCCTACACATCAAAGTGTAAAACAAGAACGTTGTGCCCTTTTGCAACTATTAGTAGGTTAGTCTAAATAAATCATAAACTTTATATAAAAAGGAGTATCAAAAGCATATTATTAGCATAAAACCATCAAAAATTATAGATACGTTATGGACGTATCAACATCCCCAAGCTTAGTTCCTGCTCATCTTCGAGTAGGTAAACGATAAAAACAATATAATTTTTGAGGTGACACGCAGCCAACACAATCTTGATCATCATTATTGTAAAAGCATTGATAGTTAGGATCAATGTACTCTAAACATGAACATGAAAGATATAGTTCTAACAATAAGACCTAGCAACTATGTTGTAATATGAAAAGATACAAACAAAATATTAATGAATAACAATGCATTGAAAGACGTTTGTTTGTTTCACATATAGAAAACATAGCATAGTGGTATTCAGCTTGTCCCTCATGGAGTAGCAAAACATAAATGCATAGGACACCTTCAAAGTTCATAAGGGTGACTAGATACAAATAGGTCAAAAACAAGCAATATCAAAGTTATGAATCAATCAACAAGTCTTGGGACAATGCACATTAAACTAAGAATGGCCACTATGCTCTCTCAATAGGTGCATAAAGATAGAAGATGGAGACTCAACATAAAAGTAAAAGAAAGGCCTTCATATAAGGAAGCAAGGATTTAAGTTTCATAAAGAGCTTCCAAAAATTATGGTACTTATTATCTTTCAGCTCTCATTGCCCCTATCATAAGCATCTTGAAGTGATTAAGGTTAAAGTGAACAAACTATGGAGTATATGCTTGATAAAGT
This sequence comes from Avena sativa, assembly GCA_916181665.1. Lineage (NCBI taxonomy): Eukaryota > Viridiplantae > Streptophyta > Magnoliopsida > Poales > Poaceae > Avena > Avena sativa. Next base: position 539,835,629 of record OV702290.1, on the reverse strand, counting down.
ATAAGTTGAAAATCTCATGTCCCTTGAATACGAGGGCCGCTCCTCATGCTACTCAAGTTTAGTTACCGGTAAGTTCTTGTCATAGTAAGTACATGTGTATCATAGAGAACCGCCAATGGGGTACCCCTTGCCCGATGATACAGAAGAATCCCCATATCAAAATGACAAGGCAAGCAGACAATAAGCATCTCAGCATCTCCTTATTTACCATGGGAAAATGGTGCTTTTTCTCGCTTTCCTCTTTTCTCATCTTTTTTTCGTTTTTCTCAATCTCTATCTCTCTTTTTTTATAAGAAGAATGTTTCATAGATTGCTCATTATGCTTACGCTGCAGGTTTCCACCATTGTTAGGCATGGATTAGACCAGCCACCCAGGCGTTTCTCTAACGCACATACATAACTCCATGGACTTACAAGCTCCCCTTTCATTTCACACCGACGACATCCATAAACAAAAGAGCATGATATCAACTGGGTACAATGTACAGGTGCAATGTTGAAAGCGTTCCCCATGACAACATGGTTCTGCTAATCCCCAACGTATAAGTGCAAGCATATACAACATAGATGACACAATGGTTCAAGTTTATTAGGGGCAAGAAAAGTAAAGTGTGCCATCAAGTTCGTGAGAGCTTTAGTCACTAGTTTTCTCATAACAAGTTTAATTCAGAAGGTAAATAAAAACATGAATATACTTGGAATAGCATATGCTAATAGGTAGGTATGGTGGAATCTTTGGAATAACTTGGTTTTAGGAGTTGGATGCATGAGTGGAACTCATACTTGGTCATGGAGGCTAGCAAAAGACTGGGAGCGACCGACTAAGAGAGCAATAATGGCCATAATCATGCAGAGCGAGAAAACATCATTAATAAAAGCATAAAGTGATATTACAAGTCGAAAACTAAAGGATCATAAAGGCTATGGTTACTTGGGATAGTCATAACATGGTGTGAGCATGCGCCAAGTCAACCCAAATAAAGCATCAAAGGAGAATACCATAATATTATGCTTTAATATGCTAAAACAACGCATGATTCTTCAAAGGCACATTAAGCAATCTCAATTGTTTATAACAAGTCATGCTACAACAAAGAATACTAATCATAAAGCCAAAACAATATCAAGCATGAAATGACAAAGCATAGGCCACAGTCAAAAACAAACTCCTTTTTTCCACTTAAGCATGAACTTTCCTACTCTTTTCCAATCCAAATCAAACTATTTGAAAACCAATATAAGAAAGAGGGGGTCCAACCAATTTATTCAGCAAACTAAGAAAACCAAGCAAACAAAAAACCAAAAAAAAACGAAGACGCTCCAAGAACAACACAACTGTGCATGAAACAATAAAAATAAAATGTTTGGAAGAAACCTAGGATTTTTATTGATGAAGAATGGGATGCCTTGGGAATTCCCAAGCTTTGACGCTTGTACTTCTTGTATATTTCTTGGGGTGACATACGTGGCATCCCCAAGCTTTAGTCCATCCTTCATCTCATTACTCATTCCTTCCATACACCTGAAATTTTTCCTTCATACAAAACTTCACACAATCTTTATTAGCAACATTAGTGCACTCAAGATAATAAGTCTTTTAGGTTCAGTTCCAACACCAATAAAACTTCCATTAAAACACAAGCTACTGTAGCACTTTCCTCAAAAAGATCAATTCCCCAAAAGAATTCAAAAAAAAGGAACCAACAAGAAGCAAATGCAAATAATGGCAGAAATCTGTCAAAACAGACCAGCAGGTAAAAACCAATTTTTTCGAAGACCTTATGTTGCTCAAATCAAAAAGTGTTGAACTAACAGAAGTTAGATAACAACCTGGGGCAGAAGCACAAAAATTCATGCCTCAAAACGGCATACAGAGATTTTACACGAATTTTTATGGTGAAGCACATAAATCTATTTGGCACAACAACTTTCCCAATCATTACTTCTCTCTCATTAGAGGTTACTCTTGGAACAAAAAGCAAATAAAAAGGATAAGGAGAAGTTATTACAGAGGTAATAACTTTCAAGACTCATCTACAACTTTTGGGTTATCTCCCAATAAGTACTTTTATTTAACGCCTTTAAGTTAGGCATGATAGTTTGAGAAGATGCTCACATAAGAAATATGAATTGAAGTAAAATAGAGTATCAAGAGGAAAATTCAAAGCACATTTAAGTCTAACCCACTTCCTATGCATAGGAATCTTGTAAAGAAACAAGTCATGAAAGCACAAAGCAACAAGCATAGTAAAGCAAAATAAGTGCAGCTTCAAGACTTTCAACATAAAGAGGGGAAACTTAATATTATTGAGATACATAAGACCATGTTTCCCTCTCTCATAATAACTTTCGGTAGCATCATGAACAAAATTAACAAATATAACTATCACATAAAACATTCTTATCATGAGCCACATGCATATAATCATTATTACTCTCCACATAAGCATAGTTATTCTTATTAATTGTTGTGGGGGCAAATTCAACAAAATAGCTATCATTATTATTCTCATCACCATAATCATCAAATACAGGAGGCATATTGTAATCATAATTAATTTTCTCCTCAATAGTAGGTGGACTGAAAATATCATATTCATCATTGTAATCATCATATATTGGAGGCATAGTATCATCAAAGTAAATTTTCTCTTCCATGCTTGGGGGACTAAAAATATCATGCTCATCACAACCAGATTCCCCAAGCTTAGACTTTTCCATAGCATTAGCAATAATGGTGTTCAAAGAATTCATACTAATAACATTGCTATTAGCATGCAAATAAATTTCCATAGGTTTTTTAATTTTCTCTTCAAACACTTCATGTCCTAACTCAAGATAAATACTATAAAGCTCTCTAATTTTTTTGTTGTTTTCCATTAAGCCTAACTAGTGAAAACAAGAAACAAAAAGACAAAATTGCAGAATCTAAAGGAAATAACTTCGAGCACTCACACCGGAGGATGTGAGTACCTTTTACCTTACCTCCCGCCAACAACGCCAGAAAATAGCTTGATGTCTATGCACTTCTATTCTTGTAGACAGTTGTTGGGCCTCCAAGTGCAAAGGTTTGTAGAACAACAGCAAGTTTCCCTTAAGTGGATTACCCAAGGTTTATCGAACTCAGGGAGGAAGTGGTCAAAGGTATCTCTCTCAAGCAACCCTGCAATCAAGATACAAGAAGTCTCTTTTGTCCCCAACACACCCAATACACTTGTCAGGTGTATAGGTGCACTAGTTCGACAAAGAGATAGTGAAATACAAGTGGTATGGATAACTATAAGTGGTAACGGTGCCAGAAAATAGCTTGATGGCGTGGAAGAGACTAAAGGCAAACTAAAATAAAGATGGCAGCAAGCAAACATGTAATAGATCTAGTTGCAAATGGTGTTTCAATGTTTAGAAACAAGGCCTAGGGATCATACTTTCGCTAGTGAACACTCTCATATAAATATATTACCTTTATGATACTACTCTGAACTACTCTCCGATTGGACACTCTAATCCATGGTAGGGCTATAACAGCACACCTCAAAGTTTGCTTTCCCCATCTAGATAACCCCACACTGTCACCTTGAGCTCTAGATGGTTCCAACAAACACCACAATTTCATAGAAACATCCAACTCCAAATATAACTCATAACAAGTATTTGTAATCTCTAGCCTAAGTGTTACCATGGTGTGCATGCTGTCACTTTCACACACATGGGGAGAGCAAAGATCTATTAAAGCACTTGAGTAGCAAAGTAGATCTACTTGATTACAAAGCTCATGATCACAATATGATCATGCATAGAGAGAGATGAACATATAGCTACCGGTAGAACCCTCAGCCTCGAGCAAGAACTATTCCATCATCATCATGGGAATCAGCAATGGTGATGGAGATGGTGGTGGGGATGGTGAAGAGGCAGCACCGGCAGTGACGGCTGCACGGAGGACTCCTTCCCCGCTGCAGGTATCACAGGGGAGCACCGCCCCTTAGCACCCTTTCTTCATGGCTTCTTGGGAGCCCTTCCCCATGGAGATGGGATCCATGGGGAGGAAAAAACGTGGCTTTGGTGGCTGCAAATTCGTGGGTGGAGGTGTATTCCATGAATTAGGTTTCCTCCCTTTATATAGTTTCTCGGATTCCCGTCACCCCATCTTGGGCTGCAGTAAATTGGGTCTATTGGACCCGTCCATACTCGGAATCAGCTGAATTTTATGTCCAGAATGTTTGTTGTGAAATTTCCAACAACTTTGGAGTTGAAGAATTTTCCGTTTGACGCCAGATTCGACCCGAAATGTGACCATCTTCAAAAAGAGTTCTGAGACAGATTTCTAGAAAATCCCAATTTGATTCCAACAAGGTTTCCACTTGTATTCTTGGTAATTCCTACACATCAAAGTGTAAAACAAGAACATTGTGCACCTTTGCAACTATTAGTAGGTTAGTCCAAATAAATCATAAACTTTATATAAAAAGGAGTATCAAAAGCATATTATTAGCATAAAACCATCAAAAATTATAGATACGTTATGGACGTATCAAGCCTCCACCCTTTGATGAGGCTCCAGCTTTCTAATCAAAAGATAGTGATAGTGAGAATGAGAATGGGAATGGGAATGAGAACAAGAATGAGAATGATAGTGAGTATTTATTTTTCAATGCATTCTATTATGTCTTTGTGCTTGCTTGTTTTCTTAATGCATTCTATTATTTTTCAATGCATTCTACGCGTAGTGTCTATATTTTATTATGTCTTTGCGCTTAATTATTTTCTCTTACTTAATGCAGGCGATTGAACAATATGAGCAGCGGCAAGGCTAGCTTGTCGTCTTTGCTTAAGGTGCTGCAACGACGGAAGAAAAATGCTACACGGAGTGGGAGACAACCAACTCCCAATCCGCATTACCCCAATCTTGGCGGTGCGGGAGGAGGACAAGGTCAAGGTCGAGGTCTAGGAGGACGAGGTGGCGAGGGAGGAGGCGTGGACTTTGACCCACCACCCTCCTCTTCTGGCAATGTGGCTCCTGAGTTGTTCCTTACGGAGGAGGGGGAGGGGCCGTCTAGAGATGAGGTGGAGGTGGAGTCTAGTGAGGATGCGGACCCTACACACGAGTTGGTGGTGCAGGTGCCGCAAAAGAAACTATGGAATCGTGGGGAATCGAAAATCCCTGACGAGAGGTTTGAGCCTAGGACCCAGGAGGCGAAAGACCTTATTATTCCAGATGGCAATGAGTAAGTGTACTAATTTGGAATTTTAAACATGTAATTTCTTGTTGGTGATAAATAATTTGGCATGTGTACTAATGTTTGATTAGTGTACAGCAATTGAACATTTCCTGTCAGGAGCAAGCCCCGCCTTCCTAATAACATGATTGGAGCTCTGATTAGGAAGTTCTGGCCAGGCTGGTACACTTCCCTCGAGGGCGTTAGGAGGCTAGACACTACTTGGGCAGACTACCAGGATACCATTATCCTGGGCTTTCCGACAGCTGCTGATGCTGTGATCACCAAGTTTTGGGTAAGACATATTTCTCGAGTTTTTAAACATGTAATTTCGTTCATAGTTGATGACCATACCGTGCTAACTCATGACTCACAATTGTTTTTATGCATGATTGAAGTGCTTTTATCGTGTGGATGAGGAGCAACAGGAGAAGGCAAACAGGACTTTGCTTGGGGCTTGTGTGAAGTTGACACCACAGGTGTGGTACAACCAAAAGGTCACGACCACTAGTCACTTATAGGATGAAAGGGGTGTGAGGGTCAAGAAGGAGGAGATTGTTGGTAAAAATCCTAATCCCTACTACTCGATGACTCCAGAAGAGTACATGTCGGTGAGTAAAATGTCATGCGATTCTACATTGCTGCTAAGTTGCCATTGCATTATGTGGAGTTGAGTATTGCATTTTCAGGTTGTCCCCGAATGGGCTGAGCCGCATCAAGACGCACGGGAGGAGCTGGTTAGGACGAGGTGGCTGAGAGTAGACGAAGAGTTTGCAGCCTTGTCAAGGCGGAACGCGGATAACCGAGGCGATGGTGGAACACACTACGCGGGAAACTGCAACTTTGACCGCTTCAAGGGGAAGATGGTATGTATACACATGGAACGCCCTGCATTTATTTCCCGTCATCTTCCTACTTGATACACATAACATTTCTTTTCGCGACATAGGTGGCCGAGGCACTACCCGGGGAGGTGATTCATGATGTCGCCGTCTATGAGAAGATGCGGCTCAAGAAGCTCGATCTCTCGAAGCCTCAGCCCCCGCTCTCTGTGTTCTTCAGTAATGCCTAGGAAGACTTGCAGAACTACATCACGATGGTGAAGGCTCGTCACCCGCATGTGGATGACCCCATTAACACGGAGACCGATGAGGAGTCGTTGCTCTTTTCGTCACACAGATTGGAGCATGGACATCTCAAGATTCTTAATAAAAAGTTCAAGCCTACCCTCACCACGAGCTTCACGCGTCTCAAGGCTATCCACCCCGCCAACAGCCCCCTTATCATGTCTCGTCGATCCACCTCCAGACATGATGTAAGTTTCCTTATTTTCCCCATCTTTACGACTTTTGTTCATGCATGGTTAAGTGTTGACGAGATTCATTGTATTTGAAATTGCAGCCTAAGTTCAAGGCAGCCTATGATGCCGCTCATGACGAATATGAGGTGGCCTTTCAGCAGCATCAGGTGGCGAGTATGGTCTATACGCAGTACGTAAATGTAAGTTTGAACCTTTACTTCTGCAAAACATACAAGTCCCACTTTCCCTAGTTTGGTGCTTTAGGGCCTGACATCTAAACTATCTTGTATGCGGTGATTGTGGCTATGCAAGCGGGACAGAGTGTTAATTTAGGGTCCATACCTACCATGCCGGGGCCGGCGCCATTCCTGCCATCAAGGGAAAGTTTCCATCGGACATACTACGGATCATCACCGGTAAGTTCTTTGCCAAATCACCGGTTACCGCTTTACTTTGCCTCACAAGTTGGTAACATGTAGGGAACATGTAGGGGGGGGATATTCCGATAACGAGCACTTTGGTCATGCCTTGTCAGGTAGCCATCAAATGATCACAGCCACCCACCCCGATGGTCCTTTGTCTGGTCGTTTTGCTGGTGGTGCTTCGCCGATAACTCCCTCGCCTGATGGTTCTTCTGCTGCTTCTACTACATGGCAACCTTGTCGGGTGTCTCCTATTCTCACCAGGGGAGATCAGGGGTTCACCCCGTCTCCTCCATAGTACTCGTCTCTTCCAGAGTAGTATGGATGTCAGCTTGTATACATCAAGGATATGATGATGTTTGAATGATGTATGAATGATATGATGATGCTTGAATGATGTGATCATGCTTGAATGATGTTAATAATTATTGCTATGAAATATTGATGCTTTGGATGAGTTAATTACTGGTATCAAATAATATTGCTATGAAATTAAACAGAAAAAATAAAAAATAAATCTGGGCTGGAACTACGCCGACGGCCAAGCTGTCGGCTTAGCTCCCTGCATGTGACCAAATGGTCAGGGCTACGCCGACGGCCTGGCTGTCAACGTAGCTCTAGGCCTGGGCGCTTCGTGGGATGTACGCGTGGCACGCGTACGCCGAGGGGGATGCCGTCGGCGTAGCTCCACGACTGGGCGGCTCAGAGCTGGCACGTGTCCAGCTACGCCGACGGCCTGGCTGTCGGCATAGTGGCGCATTGTTACCTCGTCGTGCGACGGTGTTGGGAGCTCTCTGCCGACGACGTGTACGACGACGGCTGTGGTGAGGCCATCGGTGTACGCTACGCCGAGGGCCGTGTCGTCTCCACCGAGGAGGCGCGTCGCCGAGGAGCTACGGCGAGGGCTACCATCGGCGTAGCCTACGCCGAGGGTTTAGCAGGCTACTCCGACAGCTATCTGCCCTCGGCGTAGCTCTCGATTCCTGTCACTAGTAGAAAACGGATCTTTGGTCCAGGGGTATTAGTCCCGGTTTTGCTACAAACTGGGACTAATGCCCCGGTCCCAACGGCTAGATCTGGCCCTAGGGGGTGGCAGGCACTAGCCCCGGTTCGAACAGGACCTTTAGTCCCGAGTCGTGTAACAAATTGGGACTAAAGGGATTGAGGTAGGCTGGGTCGGGCGCCAGGCCCTTTAGTCCTGGTTTGTTATACGAACCGGGACTAAAGGTGGACCTTTAGTCCAGGTTCTAGACACGAACCGGGACTAAAGGCCTGGCTATATCTTCTTTCCCACCTTCCCGAGCCACCATTTCAAGCTGGTGGCTCCTCTCTCTTTTTTTTTTGCTTCAAGCTCGAGTTCATGCCCAATTTTTTCTCAAGATTTATCTATATTTTGTGGTGTCCCATCTATCCAAAGGTTCTAAAAGGTGAGCAACTTCATCCTTTGAACTCTCATTGCTATATTAGCTCATTTCATGCTCTATCTTGTAGATGGATTTATGGATTTTGTTTGGTAGTAATTTTTGCAATGAACATGAAATCGATGTTTAGATTCTATGTTTAATGTAAGGAACTCTAAGGTAAATATCACAATATGTGGATTCTATCTATATATCTTGTTTTGGCACATAGTCTTGAAATTTGATTTTAGAAGCACACACATGCGTGAGTTCATCATTCGAACTAGCTGGGCAAAATATCCTTCTTCGTCTACCTGCGTTTAACAAACTGAAAAAATTGTAACAAGGATAGGGTTAATTCATAAAAGCTTGATAAGAAGACATCACAATACATCTTTGAGAAGCTCCTCTATGGCGAGCTCCTCAAAGATGTCTGAGGATAGGATCCTACGACATCTTCGAGAGAAGCTCCGCCGTAGTGGTGTCCCTCTCACACCATCTTGGAGTTAATAACTTCTCTAGCTATAGATTAATAGGCCGGGTAACTAAAACAATTCACATCTTAGGGAGTGCCTCTATGGCGAGCTCCTCGAAGATGTCTGAGGACGGGATCCTAAGACATCTTCGGGAAGCTCTGCCATAGTGGTGTCCCTGCTCTCGCACACCATCTTTAAGTTTATATCTTCGATAGCTAGATCAGTATGCTGGTGGAGCTACCTAATTTCACATATTAGAGAGTGACTCTACGGCGAGCTCCTTGAAGATGTCTGAGGACGAGGTCCTAAGACATCTTCGAGAAGCTCCGCCGTAGTGGTGTCCCTGGTCTCGCACACCATCTTGCAGTTCTTCACAAGAATGCATACCTATTTATAGATTAAGCAGCACAACATAGTGTCGGGCACTAAAGACATAATGTTGACACACTCACCCCTAGTGCTGCCACCCACCCAAAATAATGTCATCATTTACTGGCTTAGTGTTGCCCACTGAGAACATAGTGTCGACATGTTGTCGCCACATCCACATTTAGTCCCGGTTGGTGCCTCCAACCGGGAATAAAGGTTCATCATATCTTTAGTCCCCGTTGCTGGCTTCAATTTTGTTTTTTAGATTAGTACTAATTAATTATGATTATGTTTGATGTACTTAATTAATTATATAATGCAGATGAGCCGACAATGGATGTACGCTGACTGGCTCTCTAGCGAGTTCATTAAAGGTGTGCATTCTTTTCTCCTTGTGGCTGAGGCAAACAAGCGGAATGGTTTATGTCTTGTCCATGTGGTGTCTGTCGGAATCATAAGGAATACTCTTCCTCAAGAGTCCTTCACAGCCACCTGTTTCGGTCCGGTTTCATGACCGGCTATAATTGTTGGACCAAGCACGGAGAAAGAGGGGTTATGATGGAAGACAACGAAGAAGAAAAAGATGAAGAACAGGCATCAGATCTGCCTGATGATGATCTTAGTCGGGTCATTGCTGATGCCCAGGAAGAATGCGTAACTGAAAGGGAGAGGTTGAAGTTCAAGCAGATCTTAGAGGATCACAACAAATTCTTGTACCCAAATTGTGAAGATGGGCACAAAAAACTGGGTAGCACACTAGAATTGCTACAATGGAAGGCAGAGAATGGTGTGACTGATAAAGGATTTGAAAAGTTGCTGAAAATAATGAAGAAGTTGCTTCCAAAGGATAACGAACTGCCCGCCAGTACCTACGAAGCAAAGAAGGTTGTCTACCCTCTAGGATTAGAGGTGCAGAAGATACATGCATGCATTAATGACTGCATCCTCTACCACGGCGAGGAGTACGAGAATTTGAATGCATGCCCAGTATGCACTGCATTGCAGTATAAGATAAGACGAGATGACCCTGGTGATGTTGAGGGCGAGCGCCGCATGAAGAGGGTTCCTGCCAAGGTGATGTGGTATGCTCCTATAATACCACGGTTGAAATGTTTGTTCAGGAACAAAGAGCATGTCAAGTTGTTGCGATGGCACATGGAAGACCGTAAGAAAGACGAGATGTTGAGACACCCCGCTGATGGGTCACAGTGGAGAAAAATCGAGAGAGAGTTTCCGGACTTTGTAGGTGATGGGAGGAACTTATGGTTTGGTCTAAGTACAAATGGCATGAATCCTTTTGGGGAACAGAGCTGCAGTCATAGCACCTGGCCTGTGACTCCGTGTCTCTATAACCTTCCTCCTTGGTTGTGCATGAAGTGGAAGTTCATTATGATGCCAGTGCTCATCCAAGGCCCAAAGTAACCCGGCAACGACATTGATGTGTACCTAAGGCCATTAGCTGAAGAACTCTTATAGTTGTGGCACGGACAAGGTGTACGTGTGTGGGATGAGAACAAGAAGGAGGAATTTGACCTACGAGCGTTGTTGTTCATAACAATCAATGATTGGCCTGCTCTTAGTAACATTTCAGGACAGACAAACAAGGGATACAATGCATGCACACACTGTTTAAATGAGACTGAAAGTATATATTTAGATAAATGTAAGAAAAATGTGTACCCGGGGAATCATCGTTTTCTTCCACCCAAGCACACCCTAAGAAAGAAAGGTAAGCATTTCAATGGTGAGGCAGACAACCAGTGTAAGCCTATCCGCCATACTGGTGATGATGTATTTGATATGGTGAAGGATTTAAAAGTAATCTTTGGAAATGGTCCAGGTAGAAAATCTGTTCCGAAGGACGATGTCGGACACGCACCCATGTGGAAAAATAAATCTATATTTTGGGAGCTACCCTATTGGAAAGTCCTAGAGGTCCGCTCTGCAATTACCGTGATGCACCTGGCGAAGAATCTTTGCGTGACGCTGCTAGGCTTCTTGGGCGTGTATGGGAAGAGCAAAGATACACCTGAAGCACGGCAGGACCAACAACGTATGAAAGACCAAGACAACATGCATCCAGAGCTATTTGAAGGTACTGCTAGCTACGCTCTTACCAAAGAAGAGAAGGAAATATTTTTTGAAGTCCTTTATAGTATCAATGTCCTGTCTGGTTTCTCGTCGAACATAAAGGGAATAATAAATATGGCAGAGAAAAAATTTCAAAACCTAAAATCTCATGAATGCCATGTGCTTATGACCCAGCTGCTTCCGATTGCATTGAGGGGACTCCTGTCGGAAAATGTTCGAGTACCCATTGTGAAGCTATGTGCGTTTCTTAATGCAATTTCTCAGAAGGTAATCTGTCTAGATAGTCTACCAAGGTTACAGAAAGATGTGGTGCAATGTCTTGTCAGCTTCGAGTTGGTGTTCCCACCATCCTTCTTCAATATTATGGCGCACCTCCTAGTTCACCTAGTCGAAGAGATTAACATTCTCGGTCCTGTATTTCTACACAATATGTTCCCCTTTGAGAGGTTCATCGGAGTGTTAAAGAAATATGTTCATGACCGTGCTAGGCTAGAAGGAAGCATCTCAAAGGGATATGGAACATAGGAGGTCATTGAGTTTTGTGTTGACTTTATTCCTGACCTTAAGCCCATCGGTGTTCCTGAATCACGGCATGAGGGTAGACTTAGTGGAAAAGGCACGCTAGGAAAGAAAGCAAGGATATGTATGGATGAACATTCTCTCACTAAAGCACACTACATCCTTCTGCAAAGTTCCACCTTGGTGGCTCCGTATATCGAGGAACACAAGAATATTGTACACTCCAACAACCCGGGGAAGCCTGGCTCCTGGATTAGAGATGAACACATGAGGACTTTTGGCGGTTGGTTGCAGACACATCTCATGAATGACATAAATGTTGGAGAGCAGTTGTACTTGTTGACCAGGTCACCATCTTCAACTATATTGACTTTCCAAGGGTACGAGATAAATGGGAATACATTTTACACGATCACCCAAGATAAAAAGAGCACCAATCAAAACAGTGGTGTCCGATTTGATGCAACAGACGAGAATGGGAAAAAGGATACATATTATGGTTACATAGAGGAGATATGGGAACTTGACTATGGACCTTATTTTAAGGTCCCTTTGTTTCGGTGCAAATGGGTCAAGCTGACAGGAGGCAGGGTTGAGGTAGACAAGAAACACAGAATGAGAACAGTGGATCTCAGCAACCTTGCATATAGAAATGAACCATTTGTCCTAGCCAATGATGTGGCTCGGGTTTTTTATGTGAAGGACATGTCTACCAAACCGAGAAAAAGGAAAGATAAGCAAAATAATATAGCATACGATAAGCCAAAGCGCCACATAGTTCTTTCAGGAAAAAGAAACATCGTGGGGGTGGAGGATAAGACAGACATGTCAGAAGATTATGATAAGTTTCATGAAATTCCTCCCTTCGCTGTGAAGGATGACCCAAGCATCCCGTTAAGTAAGAAAGATGCTCCATGGTTACGGATGAGAAGAAAACCCTAACAATAGAGATGTGTGGATGTTGGTGATGTACAATATTATTAAACCTTTATTTTTAATGATCTGCTTATATATATGGATATGAACTATCTCGATCTCAATAGTACTGCAACTTGCGGTGGCCAGGCATTTGTTAATATTAAAACGTAAAAATTAGTCATAATCATATCTAGCCCTGTAGTGCATAGCTTCAGGGTCGTCTCCGGAATCGTCATCGTCATCGTCGTCGCTCGTAGCACGTGGCTAGATCCTCAGCCCTTCCCCAGCTTGTGCATGGGGGAACGGGGGAGGGGGCAACTGCCACTCCGGCCTCCGATTCACGACGCGCGGGGGAGGGGGCTCCCGGATGACGACCCCAATACGCCCTAGGACTTCACCACCACCACCATTCTTGTGGCTATGCGGCTGGTGAAAGTGCGGGTACCTCAGGCGAGGATGGTCTCCCATGGCGATGTAGCACATCACGTCGGCGATAGTCCGGTTCGCCCACCACAGGAGGCGACCGGCCTCGTTGTGGTTCACTAGGGGCGGGCCATCACCCTCGTACCTGGCGAGCTCCCTTTCCCGTCGGTTTGCGAAGAAGGCATTCCAGGTGTCGAGGTTGTCGGGATCCCAATGGGGATCCATCCGCTGCTCCGGCGTGAGCTCGAGGTAGAAGTGGTTCGTGATGGCCACCTTGCGGGCTGAACCTTGAGGCACAGGAGGAACAGGAACCCCTCCAGCGCTCAGCATCCAGCAGGCGGGCAGCCGGTACCCCGGCAGGCATGGGTAGCTGGAGGCGCACACCGCCTCGGTGTCCTCGAGTGTCAGAAAGGCCCTGTAAGCGGTGTCCATTGTTGTGAGAGAGAAGGTGTGGATGTGTGGATGGAAATGGCGGTCAGCCTAGATATAGAGGGAAATTGCGGGAGAACATGGTGGGAAGCGGGGGAAATGGCGAGAAAACATGGCGGGAAGCGGGGGAAATGGCGGGAAAACATGGCGGCAAGCGGGGGAAATGACAGGAAATATGTTTTAGTCCTAGTTACTTGTTTTAGTATTAAATATTATATTCTAATGACTATATTATTTTTTGTGAATATTTTGGTATATTATATGTATTTTTCTGTTTTTAAATAATAAACTATATTTTTCCAACATTTGTACTAAATATAATACTTGTTAAACAATAGATAATGTCATTTAAGTTGTATAATAAAGTATGATAATATATTTAAATTATACATCTTCTTTTTCTGAAAATTTTGATATATAATATATAATTTTCTGAAAACTATAAACCATTTTTCTTTTTGGCGCCAAAAATCACCTTTAGCCCCGGGTTGTAATACAAACCGGGGCTAAAGGTCCCTTTAGCCCCGGTTTGAACCAGGGGTAAAGAGTGTACGCGCGCGGGAAGAGCGGCGGGCGGAAACACCTTTAGCCCTAGGTTGTAATACAAACCGGGGCTAAAGGACCTTTAACCCTGGTTTGTATTACAATCCAGGGCTAAAGGGGGGTATAAATACCGCCACCCCAACCCCGGGTCGTGCCACGACCCGGAGAGCCCGATTTCACCTTCTTCCCAGAGGATCGCCGCCCACGCCATCTGCCCCGTCGCCGCGCCCATGGAGAGGAGCTCGCCGCCCGCTCCGTTCGTCCCGCCGCCGCCCGCGCCCGTGGAGCTCGCCGCCCGCACCGTCTCCGCGTCGTGCCGCCCCGCGCCGCACTGCTGCCCCACGCTGTCTCGCCCCCCTCCCCCGCGCCACCTCGCCGTCTTCAGGTGATCGCCATGCAGCCCCGACCCGTTAATTTTGGTTAATTAGGGTTAGTTAATTTTGGTTAGTAGTAGTATTAGTATTTTGGTTAGTAGTATTAGTATTTTGGTTAGTGTTAGTGTTTGTAGTATTAGTCTTTAGTTATTATTAGTAGTATTAGTATTTAGTTAGTATTAGTATTTATCTAGGATTAGTTAGGGTTAGTTAGAATACTTAGTTAATTAGGTTTAGTTTAGTTAGTGTTAGGTTTAGGGTTAGTGTTAGTAGTATTAGTATTTAGTTAGTATTAGCATTAGTATTTATCTAGGGTTAGTTAGAATACTTAGTTAATTAGGTTTAGTTTAGTTAGTGTTAGGTTTAGGGTTAGTGTTAGTAGTATTAGTATTTAGTTAGTATTAGTATTAGTATTTATCTAGGGTTAGTTAGGGTTAGTTAGAATACTTAGTTAATTAGGTTTAGTTTAGTTAGTGTTAGGTTGAGGGTTAGTGTTATTAGGGAAATACTTAGTGATTTAGTTACTGTTTATGTTTTATGATTGCTTATTGCTATTATTTAGTTATGTCGCGTCCTCCTCGTCCGAGCCTACTGGACTCCGTCGGTTCCAGGGATGTCCGAGCCTGGGCTCCGCCGGGTTGGCATTGGGAGGTGCTACCTGCCGGGACTCGTACCTTGGTGAGGAATCCGGGTATCATCATCGACCCGGAGCTTTTTTGGTGGTGTCCACGAGGTCCAGGAGCAGTGCAGAAGGAGCTGGCCCCCGAGGAGGTGGTACGTCGTCATATCAGGAAGGAGGACGAGCATGTACGGCGATATATGTATCTTTTGAAGACTAGGTTCTCCAATATCTGGCAGGTTCACGAATCTCACCCGAGCTATTCTCCGGTGATGGTTCCTCTTCTCTAGCTATAGAGATGTCGTAGCACAGAACACGGCAGCCGACTTCGCTAGTTTGATATGAGCGAGATGTATTAATAATGTACTTTATATTATGAGCGAGATATGAGCGAGATGTATTAATAATGTACTTTATCTTATATTATTGTACTTTATCTTAATGCAAAATTGTTTCATTATTAGTACCGTAATCTTTTTTCTATATCCGAGTTGTCGCAATTGTAATATTCTTTTACTTAATGCAAGATTCTTTTTCTGTATTAGTTAAGCTATGGATGGTAGACAGAACGAAGAGGAACTTATCAACATGATAGATGAGGGTACTGGGGGTTCTTATTACGATGGCTCTGAGTATCTTAATTTGTCTGGAGGAGACGATGGTGGAGACGATAGTGGAGACGATGGTGCTGACCATGGTGGAGACCATGGTGAAGACACCATAATGATAACAAACTCCGTCGAGGTATATAAAGCCTCTATCGATCGATCACTAGTATAGATGCACTAATTGATTCGTATGTATGTACTGACGAATATTTCTTCTCTTAGACCTCCGCTTTCGGCCAATCTTCTACAAGGACAAGAGGACCGACACACAAGTTTCCCGCTGATGTCCGTTTCAGCATTAACTTAGTCTCTCCGCTAGGTCAACCGTTGGAGCCCAAAGAATCTGTGAATGCATTTATAACTCAATGCGGAGTGATTGTTAGAGACACTGTCTCGATCACCACGCGAAATTGGAATAAGCCACGAAAGAAAAGGGATCCAACTGGGGCTAGTTTTGTAGATGACAGAGCGAGATATGCGATGTGAAATTCTCTCATGACACATTTCACCCTACCAGTCTTGGAGACTAATGAGGTCACAGAAAAAATGACGAGGAAAGTCAAGCACTTTGCTCTTAAGAAGATGGGCGAACTATTCAAGGAATGTAAGAAAAGATTGTACCACAAGTATGTCTTGAAGAAAAAAACTCCTCCATTCACTGACCCACTAGAGATGCAGCAGGATAACTGGGCCGCATTTGTGGAATACAAGAACTCGGCACCAGCTATGGAAATGTCAAAAAAGAATAAGATAAATGCAGCCAAAAAGAAATATCACCATCATATGGGCACAGGTGGCTACAGGAGTGCCATGCCTAAGTGGGATAAAGCTAAGGCTGGCCTGGAGGCTAAAGGGGTCAATCCAGCTATGTCTCGTTGGCCCACGAGGTCAAGAAATTGGGTACTCGGGCATGGGGCATCGTATGACCCAGAAACAGGCGAGATTGTTGCATCCAAAGAAGTTTCTTCACCCAAGAATGAACTTATTAAAGTGATAAAAGAGGTTGAAGAGGGAACATTTGTTACCGACAGAGAGAACGATGAGCTGACAAAGGCTCTCGGGAATCCTAAAAAGGCTGGACGAACAAGAGGGTTCGGACCGTCTTGTCCATGGGCTATCGGGTTTCCCGAGGACATTGACATGTATAGAAGCCGATCGAGAAAAACAAAGCGGCAAAAAGAGGAGGATGTGGAGCGGTTCGCGAGGTTTGAAGCCATGCTGCAGGAGCATCGCCAGGAGCTTAATGAACTTAAAGGACTCCGACAGCAAGATCCTGCACCAGACAGTACGGTCGGCCCATCACAACGGAAAAGCAGCGTGGCTTCCACGGAGGGCCACAGTAATGATGCAACGATGGATGTGTACCCCGTGGATGCAATTAAGGAGAAGACTAGTTGTGAGCTGCATGTTCAACTGAAGGACATATCAATGAAGGTGGCGGTCGGCTTTGCTTTACCTTCTGCACCGGGAGCGACCTACCATTGCAATCCGATTCCAGCTAGCTATGCTCGTGTCGGTGTGGATGAAGTTCAACCGATGTGTCAGTCACTATAGCTTGACATCCCTAGAGGTGAAGGGGAGACGACACTGGGAGAAGTCACGAGTGGCTTCATTCTTTGGAAAAAAGAATACATCAAGTTTCCAGGCTCGACACCAAGGCCACCTTCTCCACCGAGAAACAATCCATCACCTCCAAGGCCACCATCTCCTCCCAGTAAAAGTCCACCTCCAAGTCCACCTCCAAGGGCACCGTCTCCTCCCAGTAAAAATCCACCACCTCCAAGTCCAATCCATGACCCCAACACGAGTCCATCTCAATCTGGGCAGACGCCTCCACCCACTAAGGGCCAAAAGCGGAAGAATAGCACCGCTCCGTCGAGCGATAACTGACGCCCAAAGTGACAGTTGTCGCCCCTCCCAAGATTACCGCCGGTTCCTACCAAGAGGGCTTACAACCTGACCGATGAGGAGACCTATGCGGTCATACGGGCCGAAGTGGATGCTCATTTTAAAACAAACAACCTGAGCCAGAGGTCCAAATAAAACCGGAAACCAAGGAGCACTTTAGGAAATTACTGACGCAGCCATCCCAAGCTCAGTTAAATGCGCCAGATGACTATACACGATGTCTTCAGAAGACACTGAAACAGAAGAGATCAAGCGGTAGAGGAAGCATCACAAAAGAGGTCGGACGTCCCCCAGCTGGGGAAACAAGCAAAACAATCAAGTGGTAGCCGAAGAACCAAAAGAGATGTTCCCCAGCTGGGAAAACAAGCAAATCAACCCCCCCCCCCCCCCCCCCGCTCCAGGTGCACATACCCGAACCTCAACTATATGAGGGAGAACCTATGGATCCAGAAACGGCTAAGATATTGGCCGAGCAATATAATATGTCTATTCATGACATTATTCACGGCGATATGCCCAAGGCTGAGGTAGCACCCAAATTCGTTCATGGGAAGCCTCTGGTCAGTTCTGAGAGGCTTCGGGATATGCCAACAAAAATGCGACGATTCCATGAATGGTACATGAAAGCATCAAAAGAAGAACGATATTGGCTCATACTAAAAGTTCGAAAATCGCATTACTTCGCTGAAGACAAGGTCCCTATTGAATTTACATAATTATTTTAGTTATTCAATCTAAAGGAACTCGACAAATCTATCCTCAGTTGCTATTGTCTGTAAGTGATTACTTTATTTATGTAATTAAGTCTCTATCTCAGCTTGTTCAATTCATTGCCGGTAAGTATACTCACTATATTCTTTTGTACGCTATATATAATGATGCAGGATGAAAATTCTCGAATGTAAAAGAAAGGCTATCAATGGATTTGGGTTCATTGACCCACATCGACTTAATGGAGCTATGCTAAAGGATAAGCACTGGATACCGAGCAAAACTTGCTCCGGTTTCTCACGAACCAGCATTTCTGTAATGAAATACTATTTTCTTACCACGACGGCAAGTGAGTTCTTGTACACATTAACTTTTTTGCTTACTCGATATTCAGTGTAAATGATGAGTTACTGACGTATGTAAATCTTGCGTAGGTACCACTGAATTCTTCTAAGCATTCCAGTTGACTTGGGAAGAGTTCACATCATGGACTCACTAAACAAAGACATTGAAGACTACCGCGACATTATTGATATGCTCCAGAGGTAATTTCAACCATTATCGCACTATATCGGTTTCTTTCGTTCATTTTCTGGGATATCAAGTAGTTATTAACTCATACATTCATTTTCTTTATCGGGTAGGGTTTGGACACGGTTCAAGAACAAGGTCCGCGATCAATGGCGTGAGGAGCTATTTTTAAATCAGTCACGATAAGTAGTACAAGCTAAGTTCGTCCATCTTTTTAATTCTAGTTTATGTACATTTATCATGCTAGAGTTATTATTTGATTGAATTCTATTCTTGTAAAGTGCGTGAGACAGCCACGGGGGACTAATCTATGTGGATTCTACGTGTGCGAGTTCATTCGCATCACTACTGAGAAGCCCTTGGAAAATGTTCGAGTAAGTAAACAATATATTCACCCTTTATTTTTATTACAAAAAGTTGTGTTGAGTCTAATTCATACGATCTTCTTCTTTATATAGTTGGACGCGATGCGGGACAAGCTCCTACCAGAGGACCGCCTAATAGCAATCCAAGAGGAATTTGCTGGATTTTTTGTCGACGAGGTCATAGACCCACGCGGAGAATACTCTCAAGATAGACCCGAAAGCATCCATGTAATGATCTCCATGTAATCAAATAGACAGGCTCTGGACCCGGTTGGGACTCGATGTATGCTTGTAAGAGAAAATATATTATATATTGCATCAATGTGTACAAGTACTGTGTAGTAGCGTTCTGTATGTATACGAAAACTTGTTTCTAATAAAAACACATAATGAAAAATAATTGAACACAAAACACAAAATAAAAAAAAAACACAAAATCCTAAAACCCTATTTCCTGCCACGGCAGCCATATGGTCCAAAACGCTGCCGCGGCAGGAAACCTTTAGTCCCAGTTCGTGTGTTACGAACCGGGCCTAAATGTCCTCCAGCCCAGCGCGACTCGCGGGGCCAAGTGGTGGATCTCTAGTCCCGGTTTGTAACAGAACCGGGACTAAAGACAGGACCTTTAGTCCCGCTTTGACAGCCCCGGTTCGAATTCCAGGACTAAAGATCCTTACGAACCGGGGCTAATAGCCTGGTTTCTACTAGTGTGTAGTGCCTCGTTGCCGACGGTCATCTAGAATTCTAGATGTTGGTTTTGATCATTTTGTGCTATTAGTTTTATGTGTCCTAAGTGGTGACGGCTCGACCGTGGAGGGGATGCTGTGTGGAATAATGGTTTTTGGGCGCCATTCCTATCTCGACATGACCTTCGCGGCTAATGTATGATTCAGAAATCGGATGACAAAGCGGCGGTTCGGCAGCCTGCCTTGTGTTGTGTGTGAAGTGCGTTCAATGTTCAAGATTCCTACCCTTTTGTGTTGGCCGACTCATTCGGGCATTGAAAATTTAGGAGTCTCTGGTCATGTGCGGATTTTGTACAAGCATGAAAGAACGTCGAGATGCAATTGGTGGAGCTAGCGACTGTGACTCGATATAATTGGGAGTTTGCCAATGTTTGAAAAGAAATTAATTGGTTGTTTTCCCTTTCGTTCTATTCATTCCGATGTAGTACTAGTACAATTCTTCTCTGAGTTACTCCCTCCGAATCATATTATTATTCTCGGATTTATCTAGATTCGAATGTATCTGGTCATATTTTAGTGCTAGGTATATCCGAATCTAGACAAACATGAGAACATTAATTTAAATCGGAGAGAGTAATAAAATTCATGTCTAGGTTGCAGGCGGGGCGGGATGGTCTTTTGCCTAATATAGATTTAAGTTTTTGTCACTGCAGCAGATCGCGTTTTTGCCTAATTCTGCTTTTCGACGCCGCTTGCCACCATAATCATACCGTTGGTCTAAACAAAACAGACTACAGGTGCTCGAAAATAATGAACACATGCAACAGCCTTAGTATGCGGCAGGGCTACGTCTAGCTTAAGGGTGTGTTTGGTAGCCCGTGTCAACTCAGAAACCTTATCTCCACTCATACATGTTGCTCCCATACAAGCTCAGCTCAGATTTTCCTTCCTGTTTGGTAGCTCGGGTTTGCTGAAATGAGTTGGACTGAGACATTGTTTGGTGGCTTGTGTGAGGGTAGACACGTTACTGTCCAAAATTTTACACTGAGGTCCTTGGACAAAAAACAAAAAAAGCAATCGGCTCCTCATGAGCTCGTGTGTGGCTTTACCGCGGGCTAGGGGCTAGCGCCGGCGAGACAAGCTCGCGTGCGGTTGTGCTAGGGCCGCCGGTCCTGCTGGTACGACTCGTGGATGGCGGAGGAGCTCCGGCTGCCAGGTCGAGGACGGGGACGGCAGAGGAGATGCGGCCGCCAGGTTTCCATGGCCCCCGAGCTCTACATGGCGGCGACGTCGAGCTCCCGCCGAACCACGGACAGCAACGGCAAGGGGATGATGACTGGGGGTGATTTCGGCATAGATAGAAGGGCGGGGAGCCTCACCGGCGACAGAATCTGGGGGCGGGTGGGATGGCGGCGGTGGAAATCGGGGATGAGAGCGAGGGGAAAGAAGAAAATGGGGAGGGGGCGCTCGGGGTTCGGGTCTAGGTCTGGGGATTGTGGGCGACTTCTAGCGGGACGGGGCGGGCGAGCAGGGATAATTTTTCAGGACGGACGCGGCAGGGCTGAGATGCGAAGCTCGTTCTGAGGTTCGCAACTGGGCAGTGCCCAGAGGCCTTTTTCGTATCAGTTGGACAGTGCCCAGACCGCAGAACCGAGCTAACAAACAACGAAAATCAGGATGGGGTGGGAAAATCTAGGACGAGCTGGTCTACCAAACACGCTCTACTCTAAGTAGCGTACTCTACTCCACGTGCATACATGCATATGGGTCCTGACCGTGGGACCGATTTCGATTACAAATCGCAGTTGAAATTATTAAGCGAAGTGGCACGTATATAATTAAGTAAGTGCAATCGTTGAGATGCCAATTATTCGATCTCCGCGGTGGTGTGATCATGAGACCGAGCGAGGTGGTAGGAACACATGTACGGGAGAGAGACTTGCGATCTGACATTATGGCGTGATGTACATTAGAAACGAAAGTGGTCACAAAGAAAGATTCGAGAATAAAACTATTGAGTAATATTTTCTGGACCTTGGAGATAAAGGAAAATATTACTACTCCCTCGGCGGAATGATCCTCCAAGATATCGTGATGCGCGGGCGTCTCTTTCCTCTGACTTGTCTCTCCCACTGCTACACCTTCTCTTAGGGTAGGCAAAATTTATTAGTTTAGTTTAATTTTTTCAATAAAATGTGTCTAGTTTGAACTAAATTTTGCTTCTGCATGCTCTCGTGGGTTGCCGCTTGCAACCCTACCTCCTTTTCCCACTGTCACCGACGCCACTCTCCCCTGCTGCTCCTCCGCCCCCTCTACTCTCCCATCCTTCTGCTCCCTCTTCTGCAACCTAAGGTCACCGCCATGGCCGTGATTACGGTACAACTTCAAATCGAAGAGATGTTGGCGGGAAAGACAAAAGGGTTGAGGGAGTGAGCATGTGGTAGCTGGATCTAGCGGTGACAAGGCTCTGACTAGCTGGATTTGCAGCCGACGAGCCTGAATCAAAGAAATCTAGGCCGCCATAGACGGTCGTACAAGGTAAGGCTTTTGCGGATTTTTTATGTTGCATGCTCCTACTCGCTTTTTTTAGAAACTCCTACTCACTTTTTTTAGAAACTGGACTTACATGTTTTGAAATTGACGAAGTCATTATAAATGTGTCGTTGTCAACAAAAACGTCGCTTCTCACTAAATAATATTCACATTTATGAGACACCAAACTTGAGGTGTGATCCGTAATGTGCCGGATACCACTGCACCTTTAACCATCCCATCACAGATTGCTTCTCCGCGCGGACACGCTCTATACATATTCATGGCCATGATCGTCCGATGTGGCACAGGGGAGACAGACGGATCGTCAGTTCACTGTCGATCGACATGAAATATTGGCATCGCGTGATCAGTGACCGGCTCCTTCCATCAATCGATCTAAGAAACCAGCGTGTGTACACACGTCGTCGGAGATGTCTTAATCTGAATCTCAACAATATGCAATTAACGGGGATGGGTATCAATAGTTTGCATCTCGTGCATCACGTTCCGAAGGCGACTGCACTAGTAGCAATCAGCTTAAGTGAGGTTTGTCGTTTCTGTCACTAAGGAGTTTATTCCAGAAATAAACGGTAATTGGTTGGTGTCATTTTGGTGCCTATAATTGTACTGTACTTCGCATTCTCTCGCTTGATTTTGGAAGACCTTTCTCGGTGGCCAGGAACACACAAAGAACTGCACGGGGCAACCATAGAGCACACACGAGTACATGACATAATCCAGACATGATTGAGTGTTCAGCTTTAGGCCAAGAAGCAAAACATCTCATGTGCAATACTTCTTGGATCTGGTCCTGACATTATGTTGCAGGAACTAGAACTGGAGCCTCTGGTGGCCCTACCTAATTAATGAAATCATCTTTGAACTTAAAAGGAAAAAAATAAACATGATGATGCAAATTGGAAGGGCCAAAAGTAGAACTTCCTTACTCAGGAAAGTTACAATGCGTTCATGGATAATTAACACATGATTTTTTTCTTCCAAATTATGGTATTACCAACGGCGATGTCAGCACCCTCACTGACCAGTTCCTTTGGCCACATGCATTTCCCACTTCCTCTATGCCCATCTAACCTACAACTACCTTCCATTGCACGATATTCTTATTATGACAATACGGTCTAATCTAGTGTCATGTAACTTAGGCAAACTTATTTTTCAATGCATTATTTTTTCCAAATATCTGAAGTTTTTTATAATTTAAACACATACTGGAAATTAAAAATTAAAATAAATAAATCATACATGAATTGTTCAAGAAATTACATCTTTATCATTGTTTTCAAAACATGCAGGAAAATGGGATGGTGGGTGTTACTTAATATCAAATTTGGTGTTTTGAGTTGGAGCCCTCAACAACCTCTACTCTCCTTCTACAATTGTTTTAGTCTCCAGAAAAACCTTTATTTCATAAAGAAATAAATTTTATGGTTAATCATAATGAGATCATATTTGTTTCAGGAATGGATACTTCATCCATGGCCTTGAATAATCCCACTTAGTGCATAACACAGCAAATGGAACATGACTAAGTTAATGAAGGCCTAATTTTCTACCATTCCCAGCAAATCAAGATAAAAGAGAAGGCACAACAAAGACAGGAGATGCCCAAGGTGGAAAGAAGCCCAAGAAGAAATAAGCCCACCACAAGAGAGAGAAGAGACATGTCTTGGCCTATCATGAACTATGGATTCGTCCTCCTTCTAGTCTACCATACACTATGCTAACCATACTTTACCAAAATACCCTCTCACCTACCACGGATAAAGGGCACACATGGTATTTTACCAAGCCCCTCAAGCCTATAAAAGGACCCCAAGGGCATGTAATGCATTCACGATCAATTGAAACAAAGCAAGGGGAGGGTACTAGAGCTCCAAGACTCTTTCAAAGAGCTCTAGAGTTGGGTTTGAGGAGTCTCGCCTGACTCGGATCGACATCGAGGAAGAGAAATTTCCAGTCGTCCTTGAGGAGTCTCGCATGACTCGAGCCTGCTCCCTCACTGTAATCCTAACAAAGGTTGCGACTATGTTGCTAGAAACACACGCTAATAATCACCCCATCTATTATATACTAAAAGCAATATAAGGTTGTGTTTCGAGGCACCACGTTGATCCACATCATCTAAATTACTATGATAGTTGGATCTAAAATTTACGGTCAAGATTTAATAAAGGATTAGTAGTTACGTAACAGGTAACAACTGTTTGACATGTACATGTTGACACGTTCAACTTTGGAACGTATACCGTACATAGAAAAAAATCCTATATGGCTACTTGAATAGACGGTCACGTCTTTGAAAAGTTATATGCGTTATACGAGCACCGTTTGGTAGGAGAAAAAGGCCGGACTTCCTTTTTTAAATCCCAGGACTCCTGGACTTGATGGACATGCAAAGGAAACCCGATTATATATCTTTCTTTTAAAAAAGGCTGATCGCTCACTCATAGTACGTGCTTACCTTTTTAAACAGAATCATCCAGACAAATCAGTGAGGAAACAAGTATGTTCAAGTGAAAAATAATATGCGTACTTGAACCAAAATCGTGGTGACATAGTTGTGTACTCATGTACTTTCTCCGTTCACAAATATAAACTTTTCCTTTGTGAATCACAAATATAAACTTATAATCACAAACAAGTGTATTTCTAATCTTTGCCCTAAGTCAAACTTCCTAAAATTTTACTAAATTTATTGAAAATGCAGCAACATTTATGACACCAATTTAATGTTGC
Organism: Avena sativa; assembly: GCA_916181665.1. NCBI lineage: Eukaryota > Viridiplantae > Streptophyta > Magnoliopsida > Poales > Poaceae > Avena > Avena sativa. Next base: position 539,810,429 of record OV702290.1, on the reverse strand, counting down.
TAGATTCATTTTGAGACGTAATTCATAATATACCGATTTGATGTCATATATGTTGTGACTTATTCTACAAAGTAGCAATGTTCGCATATCTTATAGATCTACCACTTTCATCCACGTCATCTTAATGATTCAAATAGTTGGATCTAAAATTTGTGGTTAAGATTTAATAAAATATTAGTAGTTAAATATAGTGTAATCTCTTTGACACGTTCTGGTAGACACGTTCAACTTTGGAGAGTCTCCTGCACATAAACAAAAATCAAATAGACCTATTCAAATATATGGCCACGTCGAAAAAAGGTATTTGTTTTCAATACTAAAAAAACTTATTATGTCTAGCAACACACGTGCACAAGAAAGAAACTTGTGTATTGTTGTCTGTCCTAATAGAAGATAGGAGCACGAGAACACATGTGTGGCGATTCCATGCATGCTCTAAGATCATTGGTGATAGCAGCATATTCATACAATGGTGTTTAGTTTAATTGCTTCACATCGATGACGTATTCTAAATATATGTAATTTCCAAGAAAGTGCGTGGTAGAGAATTTGCTAATATTGACTAATATATATTAAAATATTTACATTACAAAATAGGTAACTATGCAATTAAATTATCTATAAATATGTAAATATCATTTATTTATGAACAAAGGGAGAGCGAGTTTCGGAATTGACTTCAAAATTTGCATTTGATGAATTCTGTAAAAGAAAATGTGTTGTACAAAATAAGTGAACAAAATCCAAAGTTGAAATAAAAACCTTTTTAAAATAGGAACTTTTTCATAAAGCCCATGCATCTTTAAATTTACAAAAAAGGTGAAATAGCTATTTGATTTCACCATAAGACTGGACTTTTAAATGAGTAATGAAGCTAATCATATTATCTCTATCGATAATCGCACAGTAATGATTGCATTAGCAACTAAATATATTGGTAATGCTTTTGTTGATGCCCAATTGTCTTTTCAAATCTTAGTAACCCAAAGTTACTTGCGGTGATCTTTTTCAAGGTGTGAACCTTCTCTTTATAAGTTGTTGTAATTTTGTTTATTATCTTTTACATAATTTGACCAATCTCTCTGCCATGTAAAACAAGAACTTTAGACCGTATGAATCTCATAAATGTAATGATGGAATACCAAGATAATGAATGAAATTGTGTTATAGTTGTGCTCTTTCTCTTAATTAACTCTAGAGCATTAAGGTAGCTATAATGAGTTCTGGATTGGCACAAGGATGTAATTAATTTTTGCTCGGTTCATACTAGAATATTCAATAGTTGGTTATATTTGTTTTGTTTATATCCTCATGATATATAAAACCATAATGTTTTTACCCAAACTTACTGATCTACTAAATTTATATGTTCCAATATTTAATTCGACTATAAATTGTGATCAACAATGTTAAGATGTTTCACGGTAAAATATTGTGTTTTTACTATAAAATTCTTTTAAATGAATTATTTCTGATTTCCTAGAACTACAATCTATACAAAATTATCATAGTTATGCGTTTCCAGAACATAGCCATATCTAAATATTCATGTATTTTTAATAATGAAGGTAGTAAATAGGATGAAAAAAGTATGTACGAGATAAAAATAAATACTTAAACATTTTAAAAATACTAAAGGTAATGCCCTCGCATTTGCGAGGGCCCTTGTGCTAGTTTCAATAACAACAATAGAAAGTCTATCATATTTAATGCATGTTATATATTTCCATGCATATTAATACTGGCTTATCTTGTTTCCTTTATATTTACAGATACCGAGATACATTCACCCATCAACATGTTGGAGCACCAAATGACAATTTTCTTTGGTCGAGCTTAGCTCTAAAATGTGCTTGATTCTCTCCATCAGGTTTAGGAGTGTGGTCTTAGTTTTGTTGTATGCTTCGTGAGTTCCAGAAGGTATAGTCATTTTTCACTAGCAAATCTATAATTTCATAAAGAAACAAATTTTCCTTCTTAATTACCTGGATATTGTGAGATCATATCTATCCTCATTAATTCTGCTTTTACACATAGTAACTAATGTGTGTCCTTTTTCTTCACAGGTAAAATCATGCACGAGATACTATATATGTTCACAATATGCACGGGTATCTAGGTAATTCCCTAATAAATACTTTCTTTTTCACAAGATCCACGTGGGAAATTTAGCTACAAAATAAACAAATGTTTTGGTATATGTTAATAACCTGCTACATATAATGCACACTATTGGCCAGCCATCCTTCCCGTGGAAATAACCTTCGGACAGCTAGCGAGCTTACCAACAAAAAGTAAACTTCTCTCACTCTGCTCCAGCCTCACAGTTCATACTCCCCTCTCCCTTCTCTCAGCCTTCCAATCCACCAGCCACCACCATCACCAAGGACTACGATGGACACCCTACTAGCTTGTGTCGCTGGGGTCTGGAGCATGCCGATGTTCGAAGGCTTATGTGCTCCTCGGTGGTGTGTGGATGTGTTTCTCCCACCTAGAATCCCATCATCTTGCATGGATCTCCGCCACTACCGTGTGTTCTTGAGCAACGAGATCTGAATCATCACTCATGATTTGCCTGCGAGTGATAGGTGCCCACCACTGGCCATGTTGCGGGTGATCAAGGCCTAATCCAGGCGCTGCAAGCTCTAGGCAAAGAAGATGGATCACAATTGGAGATCCCTCCTTGGCAGGCTGCACACCAACTATGGAACCAACACATTGTATACATAGTACCATGTGTTATGCATACCAGAGTCAATATCAGATATCTCTCCTAGCGATACAATCAATAATCAAAAACAATAGACGAGGGCTAGTCATAATGATACTATATATACCATGTGTTGGTTCAAGAAGTTGGAGTGCAGCCTGTCCAGGTGGGGTTTGGGATGGAGATCCATTGTATTTTCTTGGAGCTTGCAGGGCATGGGGTAGGCGCTAATCACCCATAGCACGGCTAGCGGTGGGCACTTGTCTCTCACCGGTGGCCGGCGACTGAGTTGGATCTCATTTCGCGAGAGCATAGGGTGGTGGTGGCGCTTCATGCCAGATGATGGGATTCCTGGTGTAGGAGGAACACATCATGCTGCCGAGTTAGCATGCCACCCGCAAACATCGGCATGCTTCTGACCCCACCAGCCCAAGTGAGCGGGATGTCCATCGCAGTGCTTGGTCGTCAGGCTGTAGGTGGAAATGGGCTGCCCACTGTGCCGCCAGCCCATCCCACCTATTTTCCTTAAGTGGACACCCATGTGCTAGCGAAAAATTATCATAGACACCCACGACGCGTCAACCACCGCCGCCACGCCGCCACGAGATCCCCGCTATGGAGGCAGGCGCCGTGCCCGAAGGAACCGTTCCGCCGTCGCCACCATTTAGGCTCTCACCACCTCCCCGGTTCCCTTGCTCGCGCGAGAGGTGAAACTCCACCATGTTGACTTGCTGGTGGCCGAGGGAAGGGGGCGATTCGACGGCAGGAGAGGCGTTGTTACTCCTAGTCCTAGGGTTTGACCTGCTGGCGTCGCGACGGTCGCCCTCCCGACGTTTCAGAGCTTCCCTCTAGAGAAAAAACAAGCAGGGATTGCTCTTGGCGGCTGGTACCAAATCTGGTGGCTGATTAAGGTACGGTTCTTCTAGATTTCATCTTCTTGTAGAGGTTCTGATGCCTAGAGCGCACTGTCGAAGTCTTTCTTTTTCAGTTTTTTCTTCTCTATCTAGAGTATCTTGATTACATCCAATACATTAATTGGGGGGCTTATATCAATGTGCAGGACGGAGGAAGCAAAGATAGTTTCTCGTAGATGCCAGAACATGATTCAGGTTCCTACAGTCTCATGATTAAAGTGTATGGTATTGAAGGAAGAATTGAACATATACCTTCATTAGAGGTCACACGATGTGTAGGGTTAAACTAAAAAGAAACTTGAAGCTATGCTATTTCTTTCTTGTGTAAAACATCATTAGAGGTCACACGATGGGCACACATCCTATTGATTGCAGGCAGTTTAAAAGTTGCAGTAGGAGTGTTTTTTAATCTTCTGGTAATTTCCTTGTTTAGGCTTCACAGAACTTGATGATATTTCCTTGTTGCTCTGTTTGTCCTTTAGATTTCAGTCCACAACTAGGGAATTCTTACTTGGTTCTTTGTCATCGTTTGATTTCTTACAAAAATTATGTGATCTCACCTTGCAGGAGGTTTCCTATCATTTATCCATTTTAAACTATAGTGCCACTTCTTCATTTTCTTTAGTTTAGTACCTATGGGTTCTTCTTCTTCAATGCAGTACCATTCTTGTTCAGTTCTTCTTCAGCCAACAACTAACAGGTCTAGGAGGAGCAACGACTCAGCGGGGGGGCGCGTTGTTGAGGAGGACCAGCGGTGAGCGCGCGAAGCAGTGGCGCAGCGGAGGACCAGCGGAGCAGGAGGGGGTTGAGGACAACGACGAGCTCGGGACGGCGCCGAGAGTAGGCCAGCGGCGAGCGCGTGAAGCAGCGGCGCAGCGGAGGACCAGCCAAGCAGCAGCGCTGGAGGAGGTCGAGGACGACGGAGAGCTCGGGTGCGACGGCGCGATCAAGACAACCAAGTAGAGCTAACGAGAGAGGCACGCTCGGCGCGCGCGGAGCAGGAGCTGGCCGGCAGCGAGCAAGGCGCTCTCGGAGCAGGCTGCTCTTTCCTCCGCGGTGTGTATTTGCAAGCTGCACTTTCCTGTGCACGACGTCTTTGCATGGTGGGTAAAAGTGGGCAGATGGACACCACTTATCAGTCGCAAATTTAAATAGACAGTATCCGAAGCCCCATTAGCTTATATGGACACAGGTGGTCAGCTGGTGGGAAGCCGTGAGCGCACCCACTTACAGCCTGACTTGGTCGTGGTGGTGGCCAATGGATCGGGAGGATGAGAGTGGAGAGGAGAGTTTGAACCGGAAGGTTGGAGCGAAGTGAGAGAAGTTGGGGTTTATGTTCATGCTTTCATTGGTGGGTTGTCTGGTTAGATGGATCGAGGTTATTCCATGTGAGACATGGCCGACAAGTGATTAAGTGCGCATTATTATATGTAATAGGTGATAAGCATATGCCAAAATATCTACTCTCGAAGGAACCTCTTGTAGACCTATTTTCCATGTGGCTCTTGCCGAAAAAGGAAGTATTTAATGGAGATTTATATAGATACATGTCCATATATACAGCTCATGGGTGAATATGTATATGTGATAAGTATGATTTTATCTGTGAAAATTAGCATGATTTTGTATTAAGATCCAAGAGAACAAAGAATAAACATGGACTGCCATATGGCGCGGCGCGTAATTGGCGCGACCCAATGCAAAGTTTCCACTTGTTGGGTGGATCCGGCAACATGAAAAATCGCACCATCACCTCCGCTATTACGTCGTTGGGATCGCGCGTTCCGCGATCATATTTAGGCCTTCTCGTATTTTTATCCACTAGAATTGTGGGGATATGAGAGGATTTGGTGTTTACCCAATACTCTACAATCTTCGCAAATACTTTTCCCCGAAAATACTCTACCATGTAGGAGAGTTTTCAATCTAGGCAAAAATAAGAAGGATTTGCGGGGATATCCCGAAATTATCCTGGCCAAACCCGGAGTAGTAAACGGACTATAGGGATTTTTTGCGGGAATTGGAATAATCTCTTTATTCCCCGCAAATACACTAGTGAATACGAGAGAAGTAAACGCGGTAAGATTCTTGGAATACATTAATAGGGATACCGTGATAGATATGATTTCATCGTATCCAAGTAATTAAGGATAAAGTTTTCTTTTCCCTGTAAAATCACGCTTCTCCTTGCAAAAAACAAGGCCAGAATGAGATCAAATTTTGTTGAGCGCTCCAGGCCTCCAATTCTTGCTATATATGTGAGTTCCGCGCCATTCAGTCACGATGACACCTACCTTATACAGTTGGACGTCGACGCGTCGTGGAGTCTGGCGACGAAGGATGAAGGTGTTACCTCACCAGCCATAAAAAGCTTCTCAAACCAGAGTAGGAATTCGACAGGTTCTTTGTTGCCTCACCAGCCAGCGCCAGGTTTGGTAGGTACGCACGTACAGCCAGACAAACGGTATATCGGTGGATCAGTCTCTTTTGTTTACTATTTTATAGGCCGGTAAACTGTACGTTATTTTTTGGTGCAAACCTCAAAGCTTTATTGACTCACAGTTCAGACTTACAATCAGCCATCAGGCTATAAGAGAGGAACGGAGATCTCCTTGATGGATACCTAGCTGCAAGCACGCATCAATCAGCTCGATCTCAGATGCCTACGTACGTGCAAACTACTCTGGAGAACCGTCTCTGTCGACGAAAGGAGTACGGCGGTCTTGGTGTTCCTGATCTGAAGGCCACTAGCATTGCCTTGGCAGTCGTGGACTGATTCTTCCAAGCCATGGCTTTGGCATGGTCTTCCCCTTCCAATCGGCCGCAAGGTTCAAGATCTGTTTATGGCTTCCGTCGTGTTCCACCTGGGAAACAGCGAGCGGCTCCTATTCTGGACAGATCGCTGGCTCGGTCACACTTGCCTACAACAAGTCTGGTGCATGCATCATCCTGCCTATTGCTCAACTGCCTCCTTGCTTCCTACCGATGCAGAACAAGGCGTTACTTGAATGGCTGTCCACCACAAGGAGACTGATGATGCCCAAAAACAAGCGGAAACACAGCTAGTCCGGTGGTCTATTTGGAAGGAGCGAAACAAACATATTTTCCAAGGACATGCTGGCACGATGGGATGACAGGATCTTACTTGAATACCATCTTTGGTTCACACCAGGTCGAAAGAGCGTCCGTGCTCTCCTCAATAGACCAAGGGAACCTTCCTTAGGGCATCTCTAACCGATCCCCTAAAATGATAGGTTAGAGGAGTAAATTTACGCAGCGGCGGCACTTAACCGAACTCCTAAACGGTTAGAGGAGTATATTTTTACTTGTCGGAGGAGTAAAAGTGGCGGCCGACTCCTAAATTTACTCCTCTGAAACCAAATTCGAGAAAACCCCCGCCGCTCGACCGGCCGCACCCTTTTCCGCCGGCGTCGCCGCCGGTGACCCCCCCCAACCCCCGCCGCCCCCATCCCGGTCCCTCTGCTGCTCTCCGGCCCACCTTTTCCCTCGCTCGCCATCACCGGAATCGACGGGGCGAGGTCGTTTTCGCCAGCCTCCGCCCCGATTTGCTCCAAATCGGGCTCCGTCACCGTCGATTCGTCGCAAGCCGGAGCCGGCGTGGCCTCCGGTGACCCATCAGAAGCCGGAGTTGCCTCCCAGGAGGCCGGCCACCACCGATGTCGCGTCGCGGCTCGCCCCCTCCTCCTACCCTACCCCAGATCCCGCGTGACCGGTGTTCGGCCTCGCCTCCCCCACCACCCCCGACGGGTTTCGTGTGCGTGAGGGACCTCTAGCCAGAGTTGGAGGATGCAGGGACATCGTCCGTCGATGGAACGCCGGCTGCTGCCGTAGATGGATCGCCGCCACCGCCGGCCGCAACCACCAAAGAGGGAAAAGGTGAATTTCCCCCTCTTTTTCGTCTTCTAAAATCTAGAGCACAAGTGGCTTATTTGATTCTTGTTACAATAAAGTACAAGGACTTCTACATGGACCGAGGATGAAGAAGATGAGTTGTATTTTGCATGGCACCATCAAACTCTAGTAGACGATGCAATATTCAAAGTGAGTGGTGTTCGTCCGCCGTTTCAACTTTTTTGGGAGAAAATTTATATAAATTTTAATGAAAAGACAACCGGGGATGGTAGATCGCTTTCATCGATGTTAAATAGATGACACATTCTTGTTATGCGTTCTAATGCTAACAAGAACACTTGAGTTTGTGCCGAATTCTATCAAGATGTATCGGTATCTATGGGTAGGATTATATACTCTCTATGTATCAATTGTATCGAGTTGTATCGGATTCGTATCGGGTTGTATCAGTATCAAAACCTATGATAATATATGTGTTTGTATCAACCTTTTTGTATTGCAAATGATGAAAAATATTTTGACTCCTCTAAAAATAGGGGTTCGGTTAGGTGCTGACCACCTTTAGAGGAGTACTTTTACTCCTCCAAAATTTACTCATCGGTTTACTCCTCTAACCGATTGGGAATCGGTTAGAGATGCCCTTAGGCTAGTTTATACCTGCTGCACTTGTAACCATAAACCTCTAGTTGGAGTTTTAGCCCCTTTTTTCTTTGAGATTTTGTTTTGTTCTTTCGGATTTTTGATCCTCTATTATATCAATGAAAAAGCAGCTTCGCTCTGCGTTTTCAGTCAAAAAAAAAGTTAGACTGGCGGACCTTAATGGATACCAAAAGGGCCATGCCTCCCCCCCCCCCCCCCCCCCCCCCCCCAAACTGAATTGCAGTTTACATAATACTAGTTAGTATTTATTCTTTTTGACCATACAAAACACAAAATGTTTCAAGTTGGCCCCCTCATCTGCCATCTAATCTCTTTTGGCCCCTCCAACAATTGTGGCCAAGGTCCGCCACTGGCCATTTATGAATCGTTGGCCCATGATATGAAATATGGGATCACATAATTTTGTTAAGAAAAGGCATGTTCCATGTTTATTCCTGCTCATCTAAGTATCATATGAAAACTGATTTGTTTTCTGTCATATGATAACGATGGCTCTAACCTGGCCATGGACATAATGCGTGCATCGGTCATTAATCCACAACTTTGCTAATGGCATGCACAATACAAGAACCATGTGTGGTTATATAACAAATGAATAAATCAGAGAATAGAGACACAATAACATGTTGTAAATTATAATATTTATGTTCAATTCGACTGTAATATTACAATAGAGAGGAAATCAAAGTGACAACTAGCCAAGACATTATCTGCATCAGTCGTATTGGTAAGCCGTTGGCCTGAAATGTCACTAGAAGAGCCCGAAAAGGCCATTAGGACTAAAGATATTCATATATAGAAGAAAATTTAAGTCTTTACAGAATAATCAAAATATTGAAATGCAAACATGATATAAAATATCTAGGATGAGGCCATATGCACATTATGCAAGAAACACTTGGCTTCATAGGTCATGGTCAGATGACAAACTGTAACAACTAAAGTGTGCATCGAAAACCCAAAAGAATTCACCTCATCCCTATCAGCCTTACCCAACACAAACCATCCAAGATTCCCCTGATATGGAGGGTACCACTGCTCGCTCCATTTATTGGTGGCGGCGGCAGTTCACATCAAGATAGGAAACCCTAAAAAAACAAGGAAGAAAAGAAAACGTGGGCAAGAGGCCAGAGGACCTGACACCGTGACATCTAATTAACTTGTCTAGCTTCCTTGGTGAGGCATTTTATGAATACACTAATAGGCACTATACTTAATATGTAGTTGAATGAAAAGTAATAGGTGATGTCCTAATTTATTTGATATGTCTATATTGATTTTTACTCTTGGATAACCTATCATTAGCTCTAAAAAGACAATCAATGGCATTAATAACTTCTTATATAATGACCTATTTGGAAGTGCAAACTTGTATACTAACATGTCGGAAGGAGATAATTCCAAACATGTATACTAAGATACAAACTAAAGCATGACAAAAAATGACCTTTCATATTGAGTTGCTGCAAGCTGAAACCCATCCAAGATCTCTCTTGCAAAATAATCTCATATCTGATTTGGCATTGTAACATATGAAAAGAAAGTAAACCTCTACCATCATAAGAACCTGAAAAATTAATGTCTAACAGATGTTGGTCGAGTGTTGGCTGATATATTTTTAAACTTTGAATACAAGGGTAAACTTTGAATACAATGGTAGTATAAGTCAGGTTTAACCAACGCCAAAGGTAACAATTATGAACATTGTAGAAAAAATACTAAAAACATATAAGATGAAGATTTTACCTTGTTGAGAAATGGAATTTTATAAAAATAAATGACAACCCATGAGTTGAATGACAATTAGAAACCACATGATCTCCTTTAAGATCCGGGTACCTTAAATGAAAAATTCTATGCGGCCTGTAATCGTTGACAAAAATTGTTCAACCAAATAAGGGTAAAACTCATAGCATCAATCTCTCCCATGATGCAGCTTGGTGCGGTTGACATCGAGGATGTCGTCACTGTTACGGCCATCTCTCTGGACGTGCTCATATAGGAAATGATGATGATGATGGCGACCATGGCATAAAAGACCGTTTTCTGCAGCACATGCTTGTGCAGGAGTAGTGCGAGCACGACTATAATTGATTGAGAAACGGGGCCTTGAAATATTAGAGACTACAAAGAATAAACCTAAGAGGAAGCTGAAGCACGGAGAAAATAGAAGGCAATATTTATATTGTTCTTGCTCCAAATTAGTTAATACTATGTAATGCTCAAGTAAACATAATATTGTGGAGTTGTTTTGAGTATCCCAAATTTAGAAGGCAGAGTAGAATAAAGTTATACCTACCATCTGATCATGCTCACCCTCCATCCATAAACAATTATTTCTTGATTCAGGTCAATCTGCACCTGCACACAAGTTACAAAGCTAACATACATGATCTCATTGTAGGTAAATCGAAAATTATTGAGCACAAGATATATATGATACCTTAAATCAGTTTTAGATATGAATGAAGCTCTCACATATAAATTAATGCCAAATTCTACTCACTGGAACAACACATTATTATCTCCCACCAAGAGCTAATGGGCAGATGGAATGTGACCAATACGGAAAAGTGGGCATTGTCAGGAACCAAGCCACCTGAGACATGCTCCCACGCATGTGAATCGGTGGTGTCGTATCTTCTTTTCTTAGTCTTCTCGCCGATTTTTGATGAATCTGTACAAAACTCAGAACATTGAATTTAAATCTTACAACCGATAGTAGGAAATTAAACAGTAAGAACTTGAGCGACATCGATGAAGTTGTTTCCACTGGTCAGCAGCGTACCTTCAGGAATCAGTACATCCTACAGCACCAGAGTTCCACACGTATTACTAAATCAAGTTCTGAAGTTTCAAAAATGACCACAAATAACTATCCACCCTTAAGTATTCGTAAAGTGCACATAAACAAATGCATGCGTGGTTCAGGATTTTGGGGCGTGCCATACCCGGACTTTCGCATTGATATAGGTTTTGTAAAACGCTATAGCAAGCAAGCGGAGAAAATAGACTACGGCAAGCCAGATAATAAATAAAGCATAGCCTGTACACTAAGAATGTCTTTAATATAATTAGTACAAAACACACATATATTAGTCCAATATATCAGAGTAGGGGTTAGAACACATGGCAGTGTCAAAAGCGACCTGATTTCCTGGCCTAGCCCCCATCTCAAGTAGCACTAAGTTATGAATCTTCCCAAAATCTGAAACATGGGTCTTTTGGCATCCAAAAGAAAAACTCAAATTACACAGTAGAAAAGAAATAAAGAGCATTTCCAATCCAGTAACTTGAAACGGAGCATTTCCGCACACCCCGCCCTTGACCCTACTGGCAAATAAAAGAAAATCCTAAAAGGATCATCAAAGTAAAAGAAAAAATAGGAGAATAAGTTTCTAAGAGAGATCTCCATAAACTGTCATGAATCACACAGATTGGACTACTTTATATAGAATAAGTACTGCTTGATACTGTACAGAATTATAGAAAGCTGTTTTTTTATGAAATGCTCTGAATAGCTTAACTAAAAAAGTTCTAGTGTGCAGAATTTAGTAATACTTGAATATACACCAAATTTAGTAATTAAGATAACATAAACAACGGAAAGTAGTATCCATTGTGAACAGACCATACCTGAACCATTCGTGCCTGCAAGATCTCTCTCGAACAGACCGTCCGACTCGGGCTGTATAAAGGGGAAGAACATGGGCACATCAGATTGAGCGTGAAATCAAGCACGCATGCGAAGGAAAGGGCGTGCAGGTCCACAAGTGCATATTCCTAGATTCTACTTTCTAGTATCCAGAAAAATATATTATTCTCGACAGCTAGCTAAGCAACCATTGACATAAACATATATAAAGAGCAAAGATAAGTCCTGAAACTATTTTGGTACAGTACCTTCACAGAGATTAATGAATGGCATAGTTTTTCACCATTGTAGAAGCACCCAAAATCATATTAACTCATGGCGCCAGAAGAATACGAAGAGGGAACCCCGTTCACTCTAGTACTCATTATCGCATCAACGTTGGTTCAGGCTAGCGCTCATCGTACCACACTGCCGGGCGCCATTTATTACCGGCATAAAAGAAAAAATTAGACATCTATTTATAGGTACACACATATTTAATTTGACAAATCAAGCCTTATTTCCTAGTCACCGAGCAAGCCAATAACACATATCACATAAAAAAAGGGGTCAAATAGCATCTGGATTGCACATATGAATTGAATAAAAAAAGGAAGGCAAAGATGGGACAAAGTGGGTGAACGACCTGGACATGGAGGGCCTTGTCGTCACCTCCCAGTAGCTTCATGGTCGGAGCTCCATGTATTCGTATCTGTAGCTGCTGCCGTCTGAGGTCGTGGTTGGCTGCCGGGCTGACCAGAGGAGGAGGCGGAGCTTGGCCGGCTGAAGCCTGAACTGAAGAGGCGCGCGGACGACGGAACTTCGACGGCCAGTCCTCGCATCGATCTCCTTCACGTCACTGATTCGTACGGCATGAGCAGAGGATGAGGGAGAGGAAGCTCACCTAGGCATTGCCCTCTGGTATGGTTTGGCGGTTGCTCGTGCTCCATGAGGGCGAAGACGGCGGCGGCGTGCACAACCGGGGAGGTTGTGATGGAGGGGCAGAGCCCGGCCAGCCGACGGCCAAGAGACCGTGGATCGAAGCGTCTGCAGCTTCCCCGCGTGCTCCTCCATGTGGAGCTCCGCCTTCTCCATCCATGGTGTCGCTGCTGCCCTCTGTCTGTCCTCTCCACCTCGTTCATCCATGGAGAAAATTAAGAGATGGAATGGTGGAGGAGAAGTGGACGGGATTGGGGAGAGGCGGACGGGAGGGGATTAGGGAGAGGTGGGCGAGAGGGGATTTGTGGCGGCGCACGGAATAGATCAAGGCCTAGAGGGATATATCGCGTCTGAAACTGGAGATGCACCAAACTTTGTACCCGCTTGCAGACGCCGACAGGTGGACCAGATCCAATCTAACGGCCCAGAATCGCGGGTAGATGTGTGTGTCAGAGGATCGGACGGCCGGAAATCGGTGATTTCTGTGGGAGGCCGTGGGGTTCCCTTCATTTATTTCTTTAGATGCACCGTGTGTTTTGACTCAGCTGAAGCAAATTCTTGATGTATAATAGGGTGTTGTGGGCACTATCCTTAAATAGGTGATGGTGCCACCTCATTTGATTGCACAATTCAGTAATACACATCATCATACTAATCTATCATCACACACTAAGACTAACATAATTTCATACGTACGTGTGTGTACGCACGTACATACATACTACCACAATAGTTCAACCATACTCGCATTAAGCGTATGCCCATGATACAACATACAAGTTTGAAACATAAATTTCATCATGATTAGGGGATCTACCCCTGATCCACATATAAAAAGGATCAAGAGTTTCTTACACACTCTTGGCCAACAACGCATCAGATTAGCAACTAAGGTTGATCTGGACAACTGGTCAACCTCTCAGTGGAGGTATTCATTTCATCGATCTTCACGTTTATCATAGATTCCTTATTCACCTTGTACACTAGAACATCATTAGGATTTAGGACATACGTCTCTACAAGATTGTACCAATCGGTGTGAAAGATGAGCTCACCAGCTAAATCATGCAACTCCACATGTCAGGAGTACTCCTCACAAGAGTCTAAAGGCCAGCTACAACTTCAAGTTAGTAGGGATTACTAACATGTACTAGCATTGACGAAGTGATCGGTCTTTGGAGGGCGGCCTCATCCTTGCCATTTCCCTCTTTTATCCCAACTTGTGCACCTACCAGGCACCATAGCATATGTTCTTGGCCCGGAAGCAGGCCCGGCTCTGGCCCATGGCCAGCTTGGGCAACGCCCTAGGGCCCATGCCAGGGGAGGGCCCATCACCGCACACTTGTCCTATACCCTGCTTTGCTGTTAAGTACTGTATTGGGCTGAAAATAAATTGGCTGCAAAGACCCAACCGACAAGGACCAGCAAACATACACACTCAAAAGAAAAGAATCGATCGGGGAAATAAATGCATGCATGGATCAGGGAGAGGATATGCACGCAGCGATCGATCATGGATCGATCTTCTCGACTGCACTCATTTTTTGTGTAGTCTCTTCAACTTCGACTCCACTGCCTGGCCTTGTTGCCTAGACCGCTTGGAGGCTGGAGATCGCCCTTGACCTTACTCCTGAGATTGCCGACTGGGGTCAATTGAGTCTAGGAATTGATCAACTCGGTCTCTTCATCTCTGACTATTCCTAATCATGAAATTGAACTACTCTCGCGAATCTCATGAGACGAGACATCACACCCCTCATCGCCCGTGCCCTATGATAAGTCCATGAATTTGTGATCTAATTCGTCGTGTAGTCTCTAGTGTAAACCATGATTTAATCCCTCAATCCATCATCTCTTTAGGGAGCATGCTAAATTAGCTTCTCATTTTTGATATTCTAAGTTCATGCATTTGATTCTTATAGGTGTTATAATGCTGACACATATATGTCCAGTGTGATTAAATCACAAATTGTTTGACGTCTTGCATTGAATAGGATATCTTGGACAATTGTTTATAGACATCTTAAAATAAGTACATGTGGTTGGATGTTAATTTTTAATATTTTACAAGTAAAAGTAGATGCATATATGTCTCTGTCTTGATATGCAGACATAGATAAAAAAATAGATATGTGTATATATATATATTTTCTTAGAGCCCATGCCGTCACTTTCGTCCTAGGGCCCCGTAAAATATGCCCGGAAGTTCGTCGGGATTATTAACTCAAGACCGAGATCACCAAAGAAACCATGGTGAACAAATTTCCTCTTTGATATATGGAGCTTTACGCTTAATAAAAACATACAAACATCTCAATTGTAGCATCATCAGATTCAAACATCTACCAACATGATGTTCCGCTAGCACTTGCCCCTTGCCTCCTTTTGACCATGCAAGGTCATGGGAGAATATCACCGTTACAAACACTTGGGTTTGATAGGAAGACCCGAAAATAAAATAAAGTAGTTCAAATGTGGAAAAAGAACTTCCAATTAGTTATCTAAATATATTGGCATGCTAGTTTCGAAGAACTGATACAAAGACACATAATTTATAAAATATAACTCTCAACTAAAATATCAAATAGTTTCAACAAAAAATTATAAACCTTCCAACTAGATTCTTCCATGGATGCTGTGAATAAGATCTCAATCACAAGACACCAATCTTGCCACTACAAATGTACAACCAACTGTCAAACAAATTTTAGACCATCTTATCACTATTGGAAGTATATTTTAAATTATATTTCCACTATTTGACTTAGATAAAGGAGACTAACATGGTTAACTTTAGAAACATATGATATTTTAATTTGTTTTATGCAGCCATAACAAAAAAACATCCTGAAGTCATTTGAGGGTTAAATAATGTTTGATATCAATATAATTATGGTCAATCCATTGTCTATGGTTTTGAAGTTAAGAGGATAAAAATAAGACAATACAACATGACGCTCGAGCGCTGACGCTTATAGACGTCGATGCGCAGTCTTAGTCGCCACGCTCGCGCTGGCACCAGCAAAAAAAGCCTTCACGGATAACTGCGTCGACGATTCAACAGCGGCGGTAATTTTTTTGGCTCGGCATAATATGATCCGCCGAGCTAGCGCTTCCGCAGCAGCAAGGCCTTTACGCCGTGGCCCATAAAGGACGGCTCTGCGTACGTGTCGTAGCAGTTGTGAGACAATAGCACAATATGGTGCCTCCCTACGTAATCCGTGCACGACATAAGTTTTTGTGCCTCCAATGATGCTTCTAGGCGCATCAATTTAACATGCGGTTTCGATATTTAGGGTCCCCCTAATTTACCCCAAATCATAGAAAATCATAATATAAATATCACATGATGATTCTAAATATCATCACAAGTACATACCAATACAACAATATAGATAGCTAGCTACCAGTTCCACAAATACACAAATTAATCGACAACATAACTGTTATCTAAGAAAGTTTTTCGTACACAACACCAGATCATGTATCTACAATTGTTGGTAGCTCCGTTGTGTTGGTATATTCTATCAATTAGCCCTTAAGATAGCTAGCTATCAGTTCCACAAATACACAAATTAATCGATAACATAACTGTTATCTAAGAAAGTTCTTCGTATACAACACCAGATCATGTATCTACAATTGTTGATAGCTTCATTGTGTTGGTATCTTCCATCAATTAGCCCTTAGTTTATCCTTCTGCTTGCGATGGCTACATTTACGCACAAAGGTAATATTGTATTACAAAATGTAAGTAATATACAAAGTGAATCTTATAAATTTATTTTGAAGCTGAGAACATTTACCTTAACAATGCTATTTTGTCTTTCATTGACATATTCAGAAATACTTACGGCTCATCAGGGATGTCAGGTTGAGTAAAATCAATATCAAGACCATCAAGACCTGATATGGGTATGTCACCCTCCTCCGTATCCTCATCGGAGCCTCCTAACTCATATGCATCTCGATGCGGAAAAGACCACATGGCGTGTCATTCTTCTGTATCATTATCCTCTAGGACATAGTACACTTGTCTAGCTTGCCATGCATGGATGAATGGCTTGTCGGTGAGGTTTTTTCCATTGCGTCAGGTGATTAAAGTTCACAAATTTGATGTCGTACTTATCCGTATTGGAGCCTATGAGGGCAGTACTAACCCAATCACACCTGAACAGCACGACTGGACCATTATCAACATTATTAAGTTCAACGATATCGGTGATCATACCATAGTAAGCGGTCACTTTGTTTCCTTCCATGCCACGGATAGCTACACCGTAATTCATAGTGGCCTTCTGCAGTACATAAGCCTTTGTATAAAATGTGTATTTGTTAACCAAATAAGAACTGTATCTCACTACAACACGGAGCTCGAGCCCTGATGCTTATAGATGGCGAAGCACGACCCTAGTCGTCGTGCTCGCGCTGGCGCGGCAAAAAAAGTCGCCAGATACATGGAGATTTGGGCATCAAGAACCTGAGATTGCAGAGTCTGGGACTTAGGGTCAAACAGAGAACAGACAATAACAAACCCTGGCAGGGCTTGCTAATGTAATGATCAAGGACGATTAGGCCCGTGAGGTGTTTGGCAGACCGGTGAATATTCGAAGTTGGAAACAGAAACAGGACACTGTTTTGGAGGGACGGTAGGATTGGAGGATGATCGGCGTCAGGCTTGGCACCCGGGCTCTCGCTAACTGTCAGTACCAGAGTTCGTAACTCAAGAATAGTAGTGCGGGCCCTAGCAACCAATTGCTGGATTACTAGCATCTCTAGGAGCCTTGCACCATTTGGAGTGCGAGAATGCATGCGTCGCCCTTTGGGTAGCGACCAATGGAGTTCAGAGGGATGCATGGGAGGAAGACATCTGATATCTCTTTGGCTAGAGGTGGAAGAAGACAAACACAGTGAATACAAGTATGAACACGAGAGCTTTTTTGGCAACACACATCTGCCTTTTCTTCTCTATTCTCTCAACACAAACAAACTGATTACATGGGGACTTTTAAAGCGAAAGGAGCAGGCACGGTCAAGCCACAACCAGCTGATCCGTATACCACGCTCCACTACACACGCATACACTTTGAGTCGCCACCAAGTTAGCAGAGGAGTTAGTCCACAACGTGCATCCGCACTTCTAGCTCTACACTGCATCTGCTCGCTGACTTGACTTTGCTACTCCACACCACACATGCATGCAGACCACTAATTCTCTAGACTAATTTCTAGTAACATGTGCATGGGCATATACTCAACTAATGGCTTGCAATTAGCACACTTCACAGCAGTCTCTCTGTCGCTACTGTTGTCCTCTTTGCCGACGTTGCCGCTCTGCCATGTTTACATGCATATCACTCTGCACTACTAGAACTTAGTCCACTACTAGATGCAACTGATAAAACAAGAAAATAAATATGGCCTAATGACTAGAGTAACAAGGTTAAACCCAACAACATCTTCGGTTGGCCTTGGTCCGGCTCCGGCCAGTACACGGCGAAATCCATATACAGACAGCTGACGCCTGGAGACAATCAGTCCCGCCTCGCCATGGCGAGATCTGGAAGAACGGGGCAACCCCCAAGAGCAAGCTCTTGATGTGGCTTGCAGCTCACCATAGAATCTGGACTGCCGATCACCGCACCAGGCATGGCCTGCAAGAGCAAACCTCACCCTGTTTTGTGTGCCTATAGGAGGACACAGCGCAGCATCTCCTGATCCAATGCGTAGTGGCAAGAGAAGTTTGGTTCGTCGTAGGTCAAGCTTGTTGAATACAAATATACTGCCTAGTCCTTTTCCATGAGATCGGTTTTTTTGGGATAATTGGTTAGTGTATAAATCCTTTATGGTAAAGATTCTGTGTCTGACACCGAACCCACTCTAAGAACTAAAATAGCTTAGACGTAAGGGAGAGTGTTGAATATAAATATAATGCCTAGCCCCTTTCCATGAGTTCGGCCTTTTGAGATAATTCAGAGTACCATCTAACACAGATACGCTACAGATCAGAGAGAGAACAAAATTCAGAAAGAAGGATAGGAAAGAGTTCGATGCCTTGATCTGTTCAACCTGTCATGCACTATGCAAAATAGAAACGCTTGTTGCTTCAATAAACTCTCGCCGTCTGTACACGGCAGGGCGACTAGGAGTGAGTAGCGGGATGCTCAGAAGAACTTGGAGAGAGCACTACGTAGAGTAGTAGCCTTTTGGTAGTATTTCAGAGTTTCCTTGTTCACTTGTTTACGCACACATGAGAAGGGTCCTGTAAAAACTATTCCTGCCTTCTATAAATTTAAGGCACGCATTCGCGTGTTCTCGAAAAAGAATATACTATGGTGCTGATGACCTACAAAACTCCCGTACAATCTCCCCTAGCGCCGAACTCCCATGGAGAGCCAAAGATCCAAGTGGTGAAAGCTTTCCCAAGAAGATTTTATCATTTAACACCACTTGTTGGGCTCTTTTTTCTCGTGCCCATAACCTTTGTATTTTGTTTCACAAAACAGCAAACTTTAGGTAATGATTTGCGCAAAACACATAAAAAAAAACTAATTACTGCGCATGGCTCACCCTGCAAGACACACCCCCATGGTAGATATGGTCTATATCTGACGTTGACAGGCTTCTTTTGTTTTGGAACATGTTATCTAAATTTGATGTCATATAGTTATAATTTTAATGAATATTGTCTACTGGTTATTTATTTGTGTGTACCGAAAGATATATTCTCGTCGTAACCTGTCCGAAGGTAGGGAGGTCCAGCTCCACCCCCCGACGGTGTTCTGCCTCCCCTTCTACCTTCGTTGGTCCGAATCCAGGGAGGTCCGGCTCCATCCACGTTGCTGGTGTGCCACTCTGCCGGCGCGCCGCCATCCCGTCCTCCGGGTCGCTCCGTCCGGGTTTAGGTTTGGAAGCGGTTGGAATAGGCCAGTTTTGTTCGATCGTTCAGTATGAGTGCATGATGAGTGTCACGTTGGACTGTTTGTGGGTCCAACAGGTTAATTACGAGTTAAAGAGTTAATGACAAGTTATGTGTTATGTGTAAATCATTATCCCACATGTTGGTATTTTCTGGAACAAAATGTGAAGGTTTTGGTTCTATTGAAAAAGCCAACAAGTGGTGTTAAGTGAATTCCTTTTCGAGGGATCCAGATTTATATACTCCCTTCGACCCATATTACTTGACTTGGATTTATCTAGATTTGGATGTATCTAGTACTAAAACATGTCTAGATACATCCGAATCCTAGATACATCCGAATTTAGATAAATTCGAGTCAACTAATATGGATAGGAGGGAGTAGCAAATAAAGGGAACACATCGATGTCTTTCTAGCTAGCTCCCATGTTGGTCTCTCGTACAGCTAGGCAGACAGCGTGTATCGGTGGACCTGTCTCTTTCGCGTACTGCTTTTTTTTCACGTCCGCACGTACGAGTAGTTTGTCAAGGACCACCAAGGCACCAATAATGCATGTTTGGTAGCTCAGTCAGATGTTGGTTATATACTACTTTCTCCGTGTTTTATAATATAAGATATTTTAGCTTTGTGAAAAGAGTGTATCAAGACTCTTTTTTAGTGTGTAGGTTCATTTAGATTTGGAGTAAACCTACACACTAAAAGTGGTCTAGATACGTTCCTTTCACATAGCTAAAACATCTTATATTATGGAATGGAGGGAGTACTATGGAAAACCCTACCTAAGACGCATCAGAAACCCTATCCGGGACGCATATGATATGTGTCTCTAGCGCCGCGCCTCTAGTATTTGTTATACGAGACACATATCATATGCGTCTCTAGTATTTGTTATGTGAGGTGCATATCCTATACTTCATATACGCGAGACGTGCGTATATGAAGTATAGGAGGTGCATATGATATGCGCCTCGCATATCTTGTAAAATGCGTCTCGTATACTATCCTATATAGTGTCTCCTATACTTCACATATGCGTCTCGGATATATTTTCGAAATTCAAGTTTTACAGCAATTTTCAAATAATAGTTTACAGGTATTTAAATATACAATACAGTCCAGAATACAATATAAACAACACAAAATTTTCTAGAAACTTGCAATTGGCCAAAGCATAATAGAACTAGCATGAATGCAAGTACATTACACATCAATCGTGACATACGAGTTCATACATCAACAAGTGCCAAGTTTTCATACAACACCAAATGTTTGTGCCACAAGTTCACACCTCCGAGTATAAGTTCATAATCACATTACAACTCCGAAGACAGAGCTCTATTTAGATGAAGTAGAGCACATAACCTACCATGAAGAGCAACAAGGTTGTGATCACGAGAAAGTTCCTCCACTTCTTCCTCACGTGCCTCCTCCACTTCTCTTCCGCCACCTCTCTAGTCTTGTAGCCTTTGTAGCTGTTGCCCGATAATTCGTTCACTTGCTTCTGACAGTCTTCCCACTCCTCGTACACACCTGAAACCTTGCCGACGTACATGACATAGCACTTCTTCGCCATCTCCTGTACACATGATAGATGATAATATCTATGTCAGTGGAAAGCAATACCAGTTCACAAGATAAGATCATGCATATATATATATGGGTGCAACAAGATGTAAGAAATCACGTTCTAATCATCGGCATTTCGAAGAAAGACAAAAAAAGCAAACCAAGAATGACTTGGATTAGTGCCTCATACTTAGGTTGGGCACGGAAATAACAATGCTCGTTGTTTGATCTTGTGCGGCAAGTAGAGTATATGCCCAAATTACTAGTCTACTTGGCACACTAGATCAAACAGCGGCATAGTCATACACATGACGCCACAACATGTTCTAATCATCGGCATTTCGAAGAAGGACCAAAAAAAAAGCAAACCAAGAATGACTTGGATTCGTGCCTCATACTATTCGTATCGCCAAAGACAAAAGAAGAGAAATACTTCCACGATTCATATAGCATGGGCATGATATGTCCAGTGGCAAAGCAAGGAAAGGATTCGGTCTCCACGGCAATGACTCATTTCGAGTTTGGTGTGTCTAAAGGAGTCGTTGCCGTGGACCCAGAACCCTTTCCTTGGCTTGCCACTGAACATATTATGTCTTATGTCTATGAATCTCGAAAATATTTGTCCTCTTTCGACTTTGCGGCTAAGAGATGAAATAGTTTATTATTTCATTACAAAGACGAAAGGAAAGAAATCATTCCATGATTCATATAACAATGTCGCAATGCTATACGAATAGCAGTGAAGTAATGTCTTTCCTTTCGACTTTGGGGCTACAATGAGATATTTGAAACTACATAATTCACCATTTTATTTAATTCACACTATCTAATCTATTCGTATCGTCAAAGACAAAAGAACAGAAATACTTCCACGATTCATATAGCATAGGCATGATATGTCGAGCGGTAAACCAAAGAAAGGATTCGGTCTCCATGGGAACGACTCATTTAGAGTTTGGTATGTCGAAAGGAGTCGTTGACACGTGGACCCATAATCCTTTCCTTGGCTTACCGCACAACATATTATGTCTTATGTATATGAACCTCGAAAATATTTGTCCTCTTTCGACTTTGGGGCTACGAGATGAAATAGTATTAACTTGGGCGACATTGTTACAAGTCTACTTTCCTCATACTTAGGTTGGGCACGGAAAATGACAATGTCGCTGATGGATCTGGTGCGGCAAGTAGAGTATATATATGCACAAACCTCTAGTCTACTTGGCACACCAGATCCAACAACGGCATGGTCACACACATGACACCACAACACGTTTTAATCATTGGCATTTCGAAGAAAGACAAAGAAAGCAAACCAAAAGAAGTAGGACGGCAATAACGAATGAAAAGCAACAAGCACAAATATTCATAACACAAATAACTAGCTAGTGTTGCTCACAATTGTAGCATCCCAATTGTCTAACAATTGTAATGCTACTTGGTCTAGTAATATAATGGCTACTTTATATATATAATTGTTGCATCATAAATATATCATGCTCATGTCATCATGCCACCTTGCATTTGAGCATCATATAAAACCCTTTTGTGTTGGTTCTTCTCTCATATGCATTATAAATTGTATTTGCCTCTTGATATTGTATTTGGTTCTTGATATATTGTTTAAATGCCCAAGTTGAGTTGGGGGCATATCTTTTATTAACTCCACCACCTTTCTTGTCATCACCCCATCATTCCACCATTCCACCATATATGAGCATTGCAATTTATTTGGTTTTACCTCTAGCTCATGTGGGTTGGAATGAATCCAGTTCTATCTCCACATGCTCTCATATATGCACCATATTGTTTCCACATTATTGGTTTATGAGAGCCACATGGCCACCTTTGCATGCCTTGTGAGTGGAACCTTTTCCTAGCTTCCATATGGGTTGTTTTGGGGTTATTATCATGTTGGGATATTTTTGGGCTTACTAAATACCTAGTGGCACATACACACTAGCAAGTCCCATTTCTATTCAAATATGGTCATCTCCATCTACTCCACATGGGGCACCCTTTTAATTCTTTTTGCTTGGCTTTTATTCCAATTTTGGGAATGCATAAGAATAATGCCATGTTAATATTATTGTTCTCACAAGAATAAACATGGCATTAAATATTTTGCATGGGCCATGCAAACACCACCACATTCTAGTATTTTGGTTTTTATTTGAATTGTTGAGTGGTGTACATCTCTTTTGGATCTCTCCCTCTTCTCTCTCAACCTTTCCACCTTGTTGTTTTTCCTTGCCTTGTGTCTCTTTCTTCTTTTCCTTGGTTATGCCCTTGCATGATCAAGTGTGTTTATAGCCAACACCCTCATCTAAACCCCCCCTCTCTCTAAACCCTCTATCTAAGATCCTAACCCTAATCACCTACACCTCTACCACCATCTATCACCATACCCCCCTCTCTCCTAAACCCTAAACCGAGCCTCCCTAGCTCCCTCCTTCTCTCTCGGCCTCTCTCCCTCTCCCTACCTTGCTGGCCCCACCTGGTAGCCCTAACCACCCCAGCTACCTACCCCCAACCCTAACAAAAACCCTAACCCGAGGCTACCTATCCTAGCCGAGCCTCCCCTCTCCTCTCTCTTTCTCTTCTCTCTGCCTTGCGTGCCCCACCCGAGCCTGCCCTACCTCCCCTCTTCCCGAGCCTACCTACCCTGCCCTGTCCTGGACCAGCCCCAGACCGAGCTCCAGCTCGAGCACGTGAGGAGGAGAAGGAAAGGTGGCACCCGAGCCACCTTTTTCCCTACCCACTCCCGCACGGCACCTCCTCCCTCTCCCTCGCTTTACCCTCCGCCCCACAACCTCTCTGCCTCGCCCAGATCCACCCCCAGGGCCCCTGCATCTCCTCTCCTTCCTCTCCACCGACACCCACCCTCTCTCTCGCCGGCCACCGCCAGCACCGCGTCGCCCCGTTGATCTAGCCGGTGTGCACGTCGTGGAGGTGACCGAAGAGACCGAGGAGATCCCTTTGTGTCGCCCCGTACCCGCCAGCGAGGAGGAGGAGGCCTGTTCACCGCTGCACGCCGCGACGCCGACCCCGAAACCCTAGCTCCGCCCGGCGCCTGCCTCGACAACGATCGCCAGCTCCTCTGCCCGAACCAACACCGCCAGCAGCCTCGCGGTGAGCCTCTCCACCCCCCTGACATGGTCCGCCTCGCTGTACCACCCTAGCCTTGCCGGAATTTTCGTCGAACGGCCTCTGCGCGCCGGCGTGCACTGGCGTCTGCACACTCTCGCGCCGCGAAGCACCTCACCTAGGCCACGCCTACCTCCCTGACACCAACCCTAGCCCACCTCAGTGGCTACCACCTCCGCGCGCGCACGCCAGGTCCAGGGATCGATCCCCCGCCCCGCGTCGCGCACCGATCCGTCCGCAGGCGCGGAGAAGAGGAACAGTACGGGCGCCCCTTTTTGCACTTAACCCCCTGCATCTTTTTCGGCTAAACCCGCAGTACGCAGAGCCCCACCAGTCAGCCTCCCTGTCCTTTTTGCAGAAACGCCCCCATGTTTCCAAAACCTCAAACCGCGCTCCAGGGCTCCCCCACGTGGCACGTCCCCGCTGGCGCGCCCGCGTATGGCCCTGAGGTTGCCGTGGCCCCACCCGTCAGTCACAGTGGCTGGGGAACGCCGCGGTGATAAAAGGTTTTTCCTGAACGCTGAACCCCCAGTCAGCCTGGCCCCACTTGTCTGTGGCTGTGGCTAGGTCTGGGTTGAGTAAGAAAAGGATTTCTGTATTTCTGTTTTAATTCAAACTTTTCCAAATTAATTTAAATTCAAATTTCAAATCTGTTTTCAAATAACTTTTAAAATATAAATTCAAATTAAACATGTAATATATGTTTTGAAATCAGAAAAATGTGAGGAATTCAAATCTTCCATTCAAAATATATTTTGAACACTTAAAAGTTCAAGTTGATTAAAATTACAATAAAATGCCCTTTTGCCTTAATTAATTAATAACTTTTGTTTTATAACTCCAAATTTAACAAATAATATGTCTAAAATGATCAGCTCGACGAGACCTTTCTGTTTATGCATTCCATGTTCTGTTTTGCAGCATGCATCATATAAATATAAAGCATACAGCAACTTATATGAGGTTAAAATGTGACCAAAACTCAATAAAAGGTTTATTCTTGTATTCGACACCTCACCCATGCCATGCTACATTATTGCCATGCAAATTGTGCATCATTCATCATGGCATGATTGTTTGTTTGATGCATTTCATTCATATGCTTGTGCACTTTATTTATGTTGGCCCTTGTTTGTTTGGTTCTTCTTCGAATAGACGCTGAGCAGGGGATATATCAAGAGAACCAGGAGCACTACCCAGATCCTTCTCTCGCTTCAACTAAACTGCCAGGCAAGCACTACCACATGCTTGCATACATATAGTACCTATTGCCTCTATCTTATTATTGCATCATTGAGTCGCGATTGCATTAAATTGAATCCCAAGTACTGCATAGCCTTTACTTTTAAACCCCACCGAAGCTTGTTCCTCCATCCCATGAGCCATTACTACAGGAGTTGTTTGAGCCATGCGAGTCGTAGAACAGCATGTGTAGGGTATGTGAGTTTCTGATGGATAACGAGGTACCTAAACAACTTAACCTGAGTAGTAATGGGATAACTAATGAAAGCGGCATCGGTGAGCAATATCTGCTATTTGGTTTTTCATGCTCACTTGTGTCCCGTAGGACCCCGAGTACTTGATTCCTGTTCCTTGAATATTCGCGCTATCCACATCCGGGAGGCTTATGAACCGCCCTGAGCCAGAGCTTGATTCATTCTTATTTCTTGGGGCCACAATTAGTTTGGGGCTTTATTACTATCCTGTACTTATGCCATGTTTTACTGCTTAATTTAAGATTGTGCGAGGATGCACCGGTACTGTTTAGGTCCGTGACACGTTTTCGCTGTATCGACAAGCCCAGTCACATTTTCGGGTTCCCAGTCGTTTACAGCCGTCCACACAAACCTTGAGTCCGTCTCGGAGTCGGCCAACTTCGTCGCGGGTAGCTTAATGGGGTGGCCCCCTGAAATATTTCTGAATCCTGTGATCGCTTTGTCGTGACTGCCTCGTTGGGTTTTGATTTGGTTTTTCCGAGGTTGATCGAGTGTGTGTTGCTATTTGTGCACCCCTGCAGGGTAAAACTTTCTGAAAGCCGTGTCCGTGGTTATGGACGACTTGGAGCACAGTTTCTCGATCATAGACAAGTATAACTAAAGTACCGCTTTTAATTTGACTAAGTACCTGACTAGTAAATAGTGCAACACTCATGGAATGGATAATAAAACTGCCAACGGATGGGGGATTGTTCGTCCGCTTCCTCGTTGGTAAGCGAGGAGGAGGATGGATCTGTTAATATTACCGTTACAACTATTGTTATTAATTCGGACAACCGTCTATCTTTGGTTAGGCGGATGGATAGCGAGTATCTATAGAATTGTTAGGTATTATCTTTTGCTACAATTGTGTCACCCCAGGTTGTGTCCCCTTTAGAGGCATAAAGACTTGCTGAGTACCCCTAGGGTCTCACACGATAAATTATTTGATCCAGATGAACAGGTAAGCTCACAAGATGGATACTGGGTGGAGGAGACGGACGATGTTGGCAACGATCATTCGGTGTAGAGATTCCGGGAACAGGGATCCATGAGATCTGTGGGTGGGATGTGTTTATTTATGGGGCATCTTATGCCGATTTGCTTCTTATCCGTACTCGGATCTTGTTTTCCGCTTCCGCCTGATACTCTGATGTTTGATGTATGAGGAGATATCCTAAACTATTATATCTATCTAGGATATTTGGATCTTGCCGTATGGCGTTGCAATATTTCTATTTCTTTTAGATGGAATGGCTCTGAGAACTGTTGTATGGTGGCTTGCATACATACTCATTTGTGTATGTAGTTGATCCCTTCGCCTGCCGATTACGCCGCTCGTTCTTGTCCCGATGTTTGGAAATGGTTAGGACGGCCGAAAGGTCTACCTGTGAGTAGCATTTGGCCCCACCGTACTATTTTAACCATTTCCGCTCATCCAGGCTTGCAACTAAGAGCGTAATTCACCGAGGTAGTTACAACAATCAAGTTCAACGGTTGATGAAACAGTTTAACATAGTGATAAGAGGTTACAACACGAGTTCGGAACTAACAGCTAGCTACCTAGGCAATGGAATCATCAAGACTTCTTCGGCTGTTGAGTCGGCTTTGGGGGGCATTGATGAAGCCCGACCAAGTTTTCGCCATCTACATGAACATGCTGCGGTCACCCTGCTACGCTAAGCGTTCGTCTATCTCCTTGTTGGGCGGTGTATAGCCGCCGTAGAAGGTGCCCCCGGATTTCATGACTCCCTGGTGCATGATTGTCGCGATCTCCTCCTAGATGTCGAAGAAGTGCTTCCTGAGGTTGCGATCATGTATTATTGCAAGCCTTTCAACCCACTTTGCGAGGTCAGATGGCAGAGTTTTGCTTTCCATGTCATTGAAGAACGCCTTCATGTGGTAAATGGCATAGAAGGCATCCTTCCCGCTGCCAGACGGCTGCTTGACACAGGCGAACTTGGTGTTGTGGCGGAACACGTGCACGTCGAACTTCACATGTGGCGTTGCCGGTTTGACGCCTGCTGCTGCGACGTAGCCGGTGAGAGCACCATCAAGAATTTTCTTGATATTGGTGTAGTTTATGGGATCGCACTGTTTGAGTCGAGGTACACGGTTGTTGAGTGTTTCAAATTCAAGCATATGAGCACGCAGCCTGTCCGATCATCCTCCATGATGGGATGGTAGGGAAGGAGAATCACATCCTTGTCCGAGTTTGTTTGCAGGAAGGTTGAGAGGTAGTCGGTCACCAGCGCTATGTCCTCAGCATCTTTCAGGATGACGTCATGCATGAAGTAGGGATCCACTATCTGGATGCCCGGGATCTTGTCTCTGGTGATCTGCATGGCCATATTGGTGGAGAATAGTCGAACCAGGGTATTGTGCAGCCAGAACCCGTTCAACATGCCAAAGATGTCGGTATGCCACACGTAGAAGATATCCCCGGGGGGTACACTGACGAAGCACGGCACAGAAGGCACCTTAGCCTTGAAAACGAGGTACGACTGATCGTTCTCGCGAATGCGGCGCTCCTCAATTGTGAGACAGCTATAATGAAGATTGCGCATTTGAGAGCCTGCGACCTCGAGCAACGAGTTACACATCATCGGTGCACCTGCCACGTGCTGCTGATTCCTGGCTTGCCCCGCAGGGCCGTCATGAGCCCGGAGAACAAGATTTGGATCCTTGCCCCGGTCACCCTTAGGCTTCCTTTTGCGACCCTACTTCCTGCCCTTTGGAGCGTCGGCCACCGCGTTCACCTCACCAATCGCCTTATGGAGGGTTCTGGGGCTGATCAAAGGAACTGCTGGCCTCGGAGGCTTGGTGAAGGGGGCGGGTGGCAGCGTCTCTGATACATTGCAAATGTATCTATAATTTTTGATGTTTCATGCTTGGTTTTATCTACTTTCTTATGTTTTGTTCCAACTTTGGAGTACTTTTCATATGATTTCTTGGACTAACCTATTAACAAGATGCCATAGTGCCAGTTGCCTGTTTTCTGCTGTTTTTGGTTCCAGGAAAGTCAGAAAATGAATATTCTCAGAATTGGACGGGACAAATGCCAAAGTTCCTATTTTTCCGGAAGACTCACGGAGCCAGAATACGAGACGGAGAGGGGCCACAGGGTGGACACATCACCCCTAGGCGCGGGCAACCCTAGGCCACGCCAGGGCATGGTGTGGGCCCCCTAGCCGGCCACCGACCTTGCCTCTTTCGCCTATAAGAGCCTCCCGATACCAAAACCCTAGATCGTCAATCAGAAATCCACGAAAAGTTCTGTAGCACCACCGCCACTGAAGGGGAGATTCGGGGGACAGAAAGTCTCTATTCTGGCACCCTGCCGGGACGGGGAAGTGCCCTCGGAGCCATATCCATCGATCTCCACCACCATCTCCATCACCATTGCTGATTCCCATGATGAGGAGGGAGTAGTTCTCTCTCGAGGCTAAGGGTTCTACCGGTAGCTATGTGTTCATCTCTCTCTCTCTATGCATGATCATATTGTGATCATGAGCTTGTAATCTATAGATTTACCTTGCTACTCAAGTGCTTTAATAGATCTCTGCTCTCCCCATGTGTGTGAAAGTGACAGCGTGCACATCATGGTGGCACTTAGGCTAGAGATTACAAATACTTGTTATGAGTTATATTTGGAGTTGGATCTTTCTATGAAATTGTGGTGTTTGTTGGAACCATCTAGTGCTTAAGGTGACAGTGTGGGGTTTTCTAGATGGGAAAGGCTTACTTTGAGGTGTGCTGTTATAGCCCTACCATCGATTAGAGTGTCCAACCGGAGAGTAGTTAAGAGTAGTATCATAAAGAGAATATATTTATATGAGAGTGTTCACTAGTGAAAGTATGATCCCTAGGCCTTGTTTCTAAGCATTGAATCACCGTTTGCAATTAGGTCTGTTACATGTTTGCTTGCTTCCTTCTTTATTTCAGTTTGCCTTTAGTCTTTTCCCACGTCAACCACACGCCAGCAAGCTATTTTCTATCACCGCTACCACTTATAATTATCCATACCACTTGTATTTCACTATCTCTTCGCCGAACTAGTGCACCTATACACCTGACAAGTGTATTGGGTGTGTTGGGGACACAAGAGACTTCTTGTATCTTGATTGCAGGCTTGCTTGAGAGGGGATACCTTTGACCACTTCCTCCCTGAGTTCGATAAACCTTGGGTGATCCACTTAAAGGAAAACTTGCTACTGTTCTACAAACCTCTACACTTGGACGCCCAACAACTGTCTACAAGAATAGAAGTGCGTAGACATCAAGCTATTTTCTGGCGCCGTTGCCGGGGAGGTAAGGTAAAAGGTACTCACATCCTCTCGTGTGAGTGCTCGAAGTTATTTCCTTTAGATTCTGCAATTTTGTCTTTTTGTTTCTTGTTTTCACTAGTTAGGCTTAATGGAAAAGAACAACAAAACTAGAGAGCTTTTTAGTATTTTTCCTAAGTTAGAACCTTAATTGTCTGAAAAGAAAATTAAAAACCCATGGAACTTTCTTTGCATGCTAATAGCAATGTTATTAGTATGAATCTTTTGAACACCTTTGTTACTAATGCTATGGAAATATCTAAGCTTGGGGAAGTTGGTTTTTATGAAAATGATCTTTTTAGTTCCCCAGATTTAAAGAAGAAAAGTTGCTCTGATGATACTTTATCTCCCATATGTGGTAATTCTAATGATACTTGTGATATTTTAAATCCACATACTGAAAGCATCCCTTTTAAAATACCTATAAAAATTGTTGAACGTGTTATGAATAACTGCTATTTTGGAGATGGAATTGTCCATCCTGGTGATCATTTACTCTTTATACATGAATTATGCGAGTTTTTCAAGTGTGCAGGTATTTCAATGAACCAAGTTAAGAGGAAGCCATTCCCTATTTCACTTAAGGGCAAAGCAAGGGAGTGGTATGAGCTACTAGATGATCCTCGTCATTTGGAGTGGAAGGAACTTGAATCTCTCTTTTACTCTAAATTTTATCCTCCTCATGAAATTCATAAATATAGGAGTTATATTTATAATTTTCATCCTCATAATGGAGAAAGTATTGCCCAAGCATGGGGGAGATTGAAGTCACTAATGCTCAAATGTCCCATTCATGAGCTCCCTAGGAATACTGTTATTAATAATTTCTATGCAAGGCTTTCAGGACATTACAAGGACTATCTAGATACTTGTTTAGAGGGATCCTTCATGAGTAAGGAGGTCAAAGCTAAGTGGGATCTTCTTGAAACAATTCAAAGCAATACCGAAGATTGGGATAACAACAAAGGTAGAGAACCAGGTATAAACTATGAGTATGATTGCATTAAGTCTTTCGCTGAAACTGCTGATTTTCAAGAGCTTAGTGCTAAATATGGTCTTGATCCTCAAATTCTTATTGATTGTTTTAAAACATTTTCTTCTCATATTAATGCTCCTAAATAAAAATGGGACATGTATCATGAGCCTTTTAAAGACACTTGCATGGAAAATGAAATTGTTATTAATGATAGCAATAAACATGCTCAAACCTCTGAAAGTACTACTTCTTATAAGCATGTTAATTTTTGTGGAATACATAGACCTTGTGAGAATAATCAAATTGAATAAGAATATTGTATCACCCACAGGAATGAAAAAACTAGAACGTGGTATAGGGCTCTGAATGATCTTGGTAAAAAAGTTTGTGCCCTCTACCCTTTTATTTGTGAACTTTGCTTTGAAGTGGGTCATTTCAATTTTCAATGCTCAGGCCATAATAATAGCCCTTCTAATCCAATGAGTACTGCAAGTTTGTATTGTGATGACATGATCACTCCTAATCAGCATGATGAACTTACATTATTTTTGGGATGTGAAGAGTTATCAAGAAAAACCTCTTTGGTAGATATGAGTGCTTTTGATATGAATAGTGTCCTACATGGTTGTCATCTTTATTGTGTTGATAATTGCCACACAAACACTTACATACAAAATATTATAGAAGATGAGATTTTACCAAAATATGATAGGACTAATATGTGTTTTGATCTTATTAACGAAAAGAAGGAATCCTCCAAAGTTTCTTCTATTGTCTCTAATAATAAACCAGGGTATATGGAGAAGCTTCCTTTCAAGCCTCTCCCTCCTAAAGAGAAGAAGATAAAGAAGAAAAGGAGGAGGAAAAGGAGGGAGGAAAAGGTATTTTCCCCTAAGCATGTAGCTCCTATTATAGTTTTTGATGAGTCTGAACTCGATGATGTTCCTATGCCTGTTACCTATAGTAGTGATCATGATTGGGAAAAGCACACTACTTTTGATATTGAAAATATCTTCGGTACCAATTCTGAAAATGATGATATTAATAATTGCTATACTATTAGTGTTATCCATGATCCTTCCAATGATGATATGTTTACAAATGAACACACTTGGGAAGATAACTATTCTATTGCTTATGATGATGCTATACCTCCAATATATGATGATTGCAATGATGAATATGATATTTTCAGTCTACCTACTATTGAGGAGGAAATTAATTATGATTACAATATGCCTCCTATATTTGATGATTATGGTGATGAAAATAATAATGATAGCTATTTTGTTGAATTTTCTCCCACTACAATTAATAAGAATGACTATGTTTACGTGGGGAGTATTAATTCTTTTATGCATGTGGCTCATGATAAGAATGTTTCTTGTGATAGTTATATTGTTACTTTTATTCATGATGCTATTGAAAGTTATTATGAGAGAGGGAAACATGGTTTTATGTATCTCAACATTATTAAGTTTCCCCTCTTTATGTTGAAAGTCTTGAAGTTGCACTTGTTTTGCTTTACTATGCTTATTGCTTTGTGCTTTCATGACTTGTTTCTTTACAAGATTCCTATGCATAGGAAGTGGGTTAGACTTAAATGTGTTTTGAATTTGCTTCTTGATGCTCTCTTTTACTTCAATTCATATTTCTTATGTGAGCATCTTCTCAAACTATCATGCCTAACTTAAAGGCGTTAAAGAAAAGTACTTATTGGGAGATAACCCAAAAGTTTTAGATGAGTCTTGGAAGTTATTACTTCAGTAATAACCTCTCCTTATCCTTTTTATTTTCTTTTTGTGCCAAGAATAACCTCTAATGAGAGAGAAGTAATGCTTGGGAAAGTTGCTATTCCGAAACAGATTTATGTGCTTCACCGTAAAAATTCGTGTAAAATCTCTGTACGTCCTTTTGAGGCGTTAATTTTTGTGCTTCTAAACCAGGTTGTTATCTAACTTTCGTTAGTTCAACACGTTTTGATTTGAGCAATAGAAGGTCTTTGAAAAAATTCATCTTTACCTGCTGGTCTGTTTTGACAGATATCTGCCATTTTCTGCATTTGCTTCTTGTTGGTTCCTTTTTGAGTTCTTTTGGGGAATTGAGATTTTTGAGGGAAGTTCTACAGTATCTAGTGTTCTAATGGAATTTTATTTGGTGTTAGAACTGAACCTTAAAGACTTATTATCTTGAGTGCACTAATGTTGCTAATAAAGATTGTGTGAAGTTTTGTATGAAGGAAAAAATTCAGGTGTATGGAAGGAATGAGTAATGAGATGTAGGATGACTAAAGCTCAAGCTTGGGGATGCCATGCGTGTCACCCCAAGAAATATCCAAGAAGTACAAGCATCAAAGCTTGGGGATTCCCAAGGCATCCCCCTCTTCATCAATAAAAATCCTAGGTTTCTTCCAAACACTTCATTTTTATTGTTTCATGCACAGTTGTGTTGTTCTTGGAGCGTCTTCCTTTTCGTTTTCGTTTTGGTTTTTCGTTTGCGTTGGTTTGCTTAGTTTTATGAATAAATTGGTTGGACCCCCTCTTTCATACATTGGTTTGCAAATAGTTTGGTTTGGTTTGGAAAAGAGTAGGAAAGTTCATGGTTATGTGGTAAAGAGAGCTTGTTTTTGACTGTGGCCCATGCTTTGTCATGCCATGATTGGTATTGTTTTGGCTTTATGCTTAGTATTCTTTGCTATAGCAAGACTTGTTATAAACAATTGAGATTGCTTAATGTGCCTTGGATGAATCATGCGTTGTTTTAGCATATTAAAGCATAGTATAGTGGTATTCTCCTTTGATGCTTTATTTGGGTTGACTTGGCACATGCTCATACCATGTTATGACTATCTCAAGTCACCATAGCCTTTATGATACTTTAGTTTTCAACTTGTAGTATCACTTTATGCTTTGATCAATGATGTTTTGTCGCTATGCATGATTATGGCCATTATTGCTCTCTTAGTTTGTCGCTCCCAGTCTTTTGCTAGCCTCCACAACAAAGTATGAGTTCCACTCATGCATCCAACTCCCTAAACCAAGTTATTCCAAAGATTCCACCATACCTACCTACTAGCTTATGCTATTCCAAGTATGTTCATGCTTTTGTTTACCTTCCAAATTAAACTTGTTATGAGAAAACTAGTGATTAAAGCTCTCACAAACTTGATGGCACACTTTACTTTACTTGCCCTTAATAAACTTGAACCATTGTGTCTTCTATGTTGTATATGCTTGCACTTATTTGATGGAAATTAGCAGAACCATGCTTTCATGGGGAACGCTTTCAACATTGCACTTGGTACTTGTACCTAGTTGATATCATGCTCTTTTGTATATGGATGTCGTCGGTGTGAAATGAAAGGGGAGCTTGTAAGTCCATGGAGTTATGTATATGTGTTAGAGAAATGCCTGGGCCGCTGGTCTAATCCATGCTGACATGGTGGAAACCTGCAGCGTAACCATAATGAGCTGTCTATGAAGCATTCTTCTTATAAAAAAAGAGTCCTATATTGAGAAAAAATAGAAAAGAAAAAAAAAGATACTATGAAAAGAGGAAAGAGATAAAAAAGCACCATATTCCCATGGTAAATAAGAAGAATACTGAGATGCTCGTTGTCTGCTTGCCTTGTCATTTTGATATGGGGATTCTTCCTTATCATCGGGCAAGGGGTACCCCGTTGGCGGTTCTCAATGATACACATGTACTTACAATGACAAGAACTTACCGGTGACTAAACTTGAGTAGCATGAGGAGCGGCCCTCGTATACAAGGGACATGAGATTTCTGACTTATACTTCGTCAAGCATGTACACCATAGTTTGTTCACTTTAACCTTAATCACTTCAAGATGCTTATGATAGGGGCAATGAGAGCTGAAAGCTATAAGTACCATAATTTTTGGAAGCTCTTTATGAGACTTGAATCCCTACTTCCTTTTATAAAAGGCCTTTCTTCCACCATTATATTGAGTCTCCACTTTCTATCTTTATGCACCTACTTTGCGAGCATAGTGGCCATTCTTAGTTCTATGTGCATTGTCCCAAGACTTGTTGATTGATGCATAACTTTGATATTGCTTGTTTTAAACTACTTGTATCTAGTCACTCTTATGAACTTTGAAGGTGTCCTATGCATTTATATTTGCTACTATATGAGGGACAAGCTGAATACTATTATGCTATGTTTTATTTATGTGAAACAAACAAACGTCTTGCAAAGCATTGTTATTCATGAATCTTTTGTTTGTGCCTTTTCATGTTGCAACATAGTTGCTTTGCCTTATTGCTAGAACTTTGTCTTTCATGTTATGATTGAAGTACTATG